>CM048650.1:74920729-84920729 GCA_026413185.1 Pueraria montana var. lobata
TATGATTTAGCCTACTAGATTTTACGAAATTTTTGCTGAGGTAGACCTTCTCTTGGAAAACTATGTCCAAAGTATCACATTTGGCATATAAATTCAATATCTTTTACCGGACGCATCTCATATCTTTTCATGCATTGTTATCATGGATGTGTGTATAGAGCCGGCTACTTTCCATGCTTGAAGATTACAGCACCTTAAGGCAGGAGAAAGAGAATGAAAGGCAAAGGCAGAGGGTAAGAACTATGAAGCAACACATTATTACTGTAATTAAATACATAGTAGATGGTCTGGAATTTTCTTTTGAACATTTATCTTGTTTCTACCCATTATCTAATTCAATTGTTTTTCTTTCATATATATTTTAGGATCAAAAGAAAATCCAGGGACAACTCATGGCCGAGCATGAAACACATTTCGGTTCAAAACCCAGCCCAGCATCTAAAAGTGGATACAAGGCTTCTAGATGTTCAACAGGAATTCCAAGTATCAGAAAATTTTCCATTGGTGGAGCAATGCTTCAGGATCCACGGCATGCCACTCTTATTCACCAATCTAATGAAAAGGGTAACATTACCAATCAGAAAGGCTCCATCCTTCGCAACAAGGATATTTACCATTCCACTCAATCCTCAGGTATTTTAAAAAAAATTATACCGTGCCTATGTTTTATCAGTAAATATTTTTTCTTTCTTTTCCCTAAAGCAATTTTTAAGCATTTAAAAGTGGTAAAATTTTATCATAAAGAATAAATCCTATGTTTTCAGTCTCTGTAAATAGAAAAATATTCGCTTTTAGTTCCTAAAAGCATCATCATCTTTGTGTCTGTTATTTATGAAAATGTGTCGAGTGTGTACCCTAATTGTAACACTTTAAGGTGTTACGTGAAGTAGAAAGGAAGGGTAGGTGCTGACACATTTCCGTAAATGAATGAGTAAAACGAGATATAATTTTTATTAGGCACTAAAAATGAATATTTTTCAATATCCAAAGATTATAAACATATTTAATCTTGAAAAATTCCTTTAAGGATACATGTTAAGTAACTAAGACATAATAGGTCAGTCAATAAATTGTCAGAAGATAAATGGCCATGAGCAGAAGAACGATGACGTGACTATTAATTTAAATTTCTCCGTTTCTCTCATCTGCTGTTCATAGGAATGCTTGAAATTCTTTATTTCTTAGTTATTTACAAGTTTGTTATTGGTTATCAAAATGTGCCATGAATGTCATTATTTGTCCTCTCATCCATTTTGACAATCATTCTGCAGATCAAATTGAGCCCCTGGTTTCTAAGACAAATGAAGAAGCTCTTAGCACGAAAGAAATCCTTGAAAAGGTTGAGAAGTGGCTGTTTGCACGTGAAGAAGAAAGCTGGCTGGAGGAGTACAATAGGGTGATCCAGTGTTGTTATTAACGTTATTGGATATTTCCTTCTTCATTTTTGTTTGCCTTATCTTTGTAATTATTGTGGTTTTTTAGGATGATAATCGTTATAATGCTGGAAGAGGTGCACATCTTACCTTAAAACGTGCTGCGAAGGCCCGTGCTTTGTTAAGCAAAATTCCTGGTAAGTATCCCTTTTTCATACTTAGTTCTTCAAATATGTTACTGTCATTTTGTAGTGGCTTTTGGAATTTGGTTCTAGTTTTATGTGTCAGAAATTTGATAGGTGTAGTATGTAACACCAACTTGATGTGGCAACACCCCATAAAGCTCAAAGTATAGAACGGGGTGTCAGAAAAAAAAAATTGTGTAATTGATTGAACAAGATGTAGATACAAAGAGCATACATACACTTTCTCACTAAATGGATAGGAAGTTAACCAACTCGACAGAATATAACTGTTGTCAACTATTACATGGATGATTTAGTTACGACAATTACTTAAATAGCTCTACAGTTTCTGTTATTATAATAAGCTAGATTTGGACTAAATATTGACTCGTGACATGGTGAAGTCAACTTATTAACTGTATTCAGCTGTTTGTCTATTGTTAGCTGCACAATTCTTCTAGTAGTGACAACGCAAAGCAGTACCATGCACCAAGAGGAGTTAAATTTATTGTGTCTGAATTGTGGGCCTCATCTTCATTTTCTCCTTTCTTTTAATTTGTATCCTATTGAAACAGGGATGGTAGAGGCAATAATTTTAAAAATTAAAGCATGGGAGAAAGAAAGAGGACAAGAGTTTTTGTATGATGGAGTAAGTATTTTTAACGAAATCATATGTGCAACTTTTATGATTTAGCCTACTAGATTTTACGAAATTTTTGCTGAGGTAGACCTTCTCTTGGAAAACTATGTCCAAAGTATCACATTTGGCATATAAATTCAATATCTTTTACCGGACGCATCTCATATCTTTTCATGCATTGTTATCATGGATGTGTGTATAGAGCCGGCTACTTTCCATGCTTGAAGATTACAGCACCTTAAGGCAGGAGAAAGAGAATGAAAGGCAAAGGCAGAGGGTAAGAACTATGAAGCAACACATTATTACTGTAATTAAATACATAGTAGATGGTCTGGAATTTTCTTTTGAACATTTATCTTGTTTCTACCCATTATCTAATTCAATTGTTTTTCTTTCATATATATTTTAGGATCAAAAGAAAATCCAGGGACAACTCATGGCCGAGCATGAAACACATTTCGGTTCAAAACCCAGCCCAGCATCTAAAAGTGGATACAAGGCTTCTAGATGTTCAACAGGAATTCCAAGTATCAGAAAATTTTCCATTGGTGGAGCAATGCTTCAGGATCCACGGCATGCCACTCTTATTCACCAATCTAATGAAAAGGGTAACATTACCAATCAGAAAGGCTCCATCCTTCGCAACAAGGATATTTACCATTCCACTCAATCCTCAGGTATTTTAAAAAAAATTATACCGTGCCTATGTTTTATCAGTAAATATTTTTTCTTTCTTTTCCCTAAAGCAATTTTTAAGCATTTAAAAGTGGTAAAATTTTATCATAAAGAATAAATCCTATGTTTTCAGTCTCTGTAAATAGAAAAATATTCGCTTTTAGTTCCTAAAAGCATCATCATCTTTGTGTCTGTTATTTATGAAAATGTGTCGAGTGTGTACCCTAATTGTAACACTTTAAGGTGTTACGTGAAGTAGAAAGGAAGGGTAGGTGCTGACACATTTCCGTAAATGAATGAGTAAAACGAGATATAATTTTTATTAGGCACTAAAAATGAATATTTTTCAATATCCAAAGATTATAAACATATTTAATCTTGAAAAATTCCTTTAAGGATACATGTTAAGTAACTAAGACATAATAGGTCAGTCAATAAATTGTCAGAAGATAAATGGCCATGAGCAGAAGAACGATGACGTGACTATTAATTTAAATTTCTCCGTTTCTCTCATCTGCTGTTCATAGGAATGCTTGAAATTCTTTATTTCTTAGTTATTTACAAGTTTGTTATTGGTTATCAAAATGTGCCATGAATGTCATTATTTGTCCTCTCATCCATTTTGACAATCATTCTGCAGATCAAATTGAGCCCCTGGTTTCTAAGACAAATGAAGAAGCTCTTAGCACGAAAGAAATCCTTGAAAAGGTTGAGAAGTGGCTGTTTGCACGTGAAGAAGAAAGCTGGCTGGAGGAGTACAATAGGGTGATCCAGTGTTGTTATTAACGTTATTGGATATTTCCTTCTTCATTTTTGTTTGCCTTATCTTTGTAATTATTGTGGTTTTTTAGGATGATAATCGTTATAATGCTGGAAGAGGTGCACATCTTACCTTAAAACGTGCTGCGAAGGCCCGTGCTTTGTTAAGCAAAATTCCTGGTAAGTATCCCTTTTTCATACTTAGTTCTTCAAATATGTTACTGTCATTTTGTAGTGGCTTTTGGAATTTGGTTCTAGTTTTATGTGTCAGAAATTTGATAGGTGTAGTATGTAACACCAACTTGATGTGGCAACACCCCATAAAGCTCAAAGTATAGAACGGGGGTGTCAGAAAAAAAAAATTGTGTAATTGATTGAACAAGATGTAGATACAAAGAGCATACATACACTTTCTCACTAAATGGATAGGAAGTTAACCAACTCGACAGAATATAACTGTTGTCAACTATTACATGGATGATTTAGTTACGACAATTACTTAAATAGCTCTACAGTTTCTGTTATTATAATAAGCTAGATTTGGACTAAATATTGACTCGTGACATGGTGAAGTCAACTTATTAACTGTATTCAGCTGTTTGTCTATTGTTAGCTGCACAATTCTTCTAGTAGTGACAACGCAAAGCAGTACCATGCACCAAGAGGAGTTAAATTTATTGTGTCTGAATTGTGGGCCTCATCTTCATTTTCTCCTTTCTTTTAATTTGTATCCTATTGAAACAGGGATGGTAGAGGCAATAATTTTAAAAATTAAAGCATGGGAGAAAGAAAGAGGACAAGAGTTTTTTGTATGATGGAGTAAGTATTTTTAACGAAATCATATGTGCAACTTTTATGATTTAGCCTACTAGATTTTACGAAATTTTTGCTGAGGTAGACCTTCTCTTGGAAAACTATGTCCAAAGTATCACATTTGGCATATAAATTCAATATCTTTTACCGGACGCATCTCATATCTTTTCATGCATTGTTATCATGGATGTGTGTATAGAGCCGGCTACTTTCCATGCTTGAAGATTACAGCACCTTAAGGCAGGAGAAAGAGAATGAAAGGCAAAGGCAGAGGGTAAGAACTATGAAGCAACACATTATTACTGTAATTAAATACATAGTAGATGGTCTGGAATTTTCTTTTGAACATTTATCTTGTTTCTACCCATTATCTAATTCAATTGTTTTTCTTTCATATATATTTTAGGATCAAAAGAAAATCCAGGGACAACTCATGGCCGAGCATGAAACACATTTCGGTTCAAAACCCAGCCCAGCATCTAAAAGTGGATACAAGGCTTCTAGATGTTCAACAGGAATTCCAAGTATCAGAAAATTTTCCATTGGTGGAGCAATGCTTCAGGATCCACGGCATGCCACTCTTATTCACCAATCTAATGAAAAGGGTAACATTACCAATCAGAAAGGCTCCATCCTTCGCAACAAGGATATTTACCATTCCACTCAATCCTCAGGTATTTTAAAAAAAATTATACCGTGCCTATGTTTTATCAGTAAATATTTTTTCTTTCTTTTCCCTAAAGCAATTTTTAAGCATTTAAAAGTGGTAAAATTTTATCATAAAGAATAAATCCTATGTTTTCAGTCTCTGTAAATAGAAAAATATTCGCTTTTAGTTCCTAAAAGCATCATCATCTTTGTGTCTGTTATTTATGAAAATGTGTCGAGTGTGTACCCTAATTGTAACACTTTAAGGTGTTACGTGAAGTAGAAAGGAAGGGTAGGTGCTGACACATTTCCGTAAATGAATGAGTAAAACGAGATATAATTTTTATTAGGCACTAAAAATGAATATTTTTCAATATCCAAAGATTATAAACATATTTAATCTTGAAAAATTCCTTTAAGGATACATGTTAAGTAACTAAGACATAATAGGTCAGTCAATAAATTGTCAGAAGATAAATGGCCATGAGCAGAAGAACGATGACGTGACTATTAATTTAAATTTCTCCGTTTCTCTCATCTGCTGTTCATAGGAATGCTTGAAATTCTTTATTTCTTAGTTATTTACAAGTTTGTTATTGGTTATCAAAATGTGCCATGAATGTCATTATTTGTCCTCTCATCCATTTTGACAATCATTCTGCAGATCAAATTGAGCCCCTGGTTTCTAAGACAAATGAAGAAGCTCTTAGCACGAAAGAAATCCTTGAAAAGGTTGAGAAGTGGCTGTTTGCACGTGAAGAAGAAAGCTGGCTGGAGGAGTACAATAGGGTGATCCAGTGTTGTTATTAACGTTATTGGATATTTCCTTCTTCATTTTTGTTTGCCTTATCTTTGTAATTATTGTGGTTTTTTAGGATGATAATCGTTATAATGCTGGAAGAGGTGCACATCTTACCTTAAAACGTGCTGCGAAGGCCCGTGCTTTGTTAAGCAAAATTCCTGGTAAGTATCCCTTTTTCATACTTAGTTCTTCAAATATGTTACTGTCATTTTGTAGTGGCTTTTGGAATTTGGTTCTAGTTTTATGTGTCAGAAATTTGATAGGTGTAGTATGTAACACCAACTTGATGTGGCAACACCCCATAAAGCTCAAAGTATAGAACGGGGTGTCAGAAAAAAAAAATTGTGTAATTGATTGAACAAGATGTAGATACAAAGAGCATACATACACTTTCTCACTAAATGGATAGGAAGTTAACCAACTCGACAGAATATAACTGTTGTCAACTATTACATGGATGATTTAGTTACGACAATTACTTAAATAGCTCTACAGTTTCTGTTATTATAATAAGCTAGATTTGGACTAAATATTGACTCGTGACATGGTGAAGTCAACTTATTAACTGTATTCAGCTGTTTGTCTATTGTTAGCTGCACAATTCTTCTAGTAGTGACAACGCAAAGCAGTACCATGCACCAAGAGGAGTTAAATTTATTGTGTCTGAATTGTGGGCCTCATCTTCATTTTCTCCTTTCTTTTAATTTGTATCCTATTGAAACAGGGATGGTAGAGGCAATAATTTTAAAAATTAAAGCATGGGAGAAAGAAAGAGGACAAGAGTTTTTGTATGATGGAGTAAGTATTTTTAACGAAATCATATGTGCAACTTTTATGATTTAGCCTACTAGATTTTACGAAATTTTTGCTGAGGTAGACCTTCTCTTGGAAAACTATGTCCAAAGTATCACATTTGGCATATAAATTCAATATCTTTTACCGGACGCATCTCATATCTTTTCATGCATTGTTATCATGGATGTGTGTATAGAGCCGGCTACTTTCCATGCTTGAAGATTACAGCACCTTAAGGCAGGAGAAAGAGAATGAAAGGCAAAGGCAGAGGGTAAGAACTATGAAGCAACACATTATTACTGTAATTAAATACATAGTAGATGGTCTGGAATTTTCTTTTGAACATTTATCTTGTTTCTACCCATTATCTAATTCAATTGTTTTTCTTTCATATATATTTTAGGATCAAAAGAAAATCCAGGGACAACTCATGGCCGAGCATGAAACACATTTCGGTTCAAAACCCAGCCCAGCATCTAAAAGTGGATACAAGGCTTCTAGATGTTCAACAGGAATTCCAAGTATCAGAAAATTTTCCATTGGTGGAGCAATGCTTCAGGATCCACGGCATGCCACTCTTATTCACCAATCTAATGAAAAGGGTAACATTACCAATCAGAAAGGCTCCATCCTTCGCAACAAGGATATTTACCATTCCACTCAATCCTCAGGTATTTTAAAAAAAATTATACCGTGCCTATGTTTTATCAGTAAATATTTTTTCTTTCTTTTCCCTAAAGCAATTTTTAAGCATTTAAAAGTGGTAAAATTTTATCATAAAGAATAAATCCTATGTTTTCAGTCTCTGTAAATAGAAAAATATTCGCTTTTAGTTCCTAAAAGCATCATCATCTTTGTGTCTGTTATTTATGAAAATGTGTCGAGTGTGTACCCTAATTGTAACACTTTAAGGTGTTACGTGAAGTAGAAAGGAAGGGTAGGTGCTGACACATTTCCGTAAATGAATGAGTAAAACGAGATATAATTTTTATTAGGCACTAAAAATGAATATTTTTCAATATCCAAAGATTATAAACATATTTAATCTTGAAAAATTCCTTTAAGGATACATGTTAAGTAACTAAGACATAATAGGTCAGTCAATAAATTGTCAGAAGATAAATGGCCATGAGCAGAAGAACGATGACGTGACTATTAATTTAAATTTCTCCGTTTCTCTCATCTGCTGTTCATAGGAATGCTTGAAATTCTTTATTTCTTAGTTATTTACAAGTTTGTTATTGGTTATCAAAATGTGCCATGAATGTCATTATTTGTCCTCTCATCCATTTTGACAATCATTCTGCAGATCAAATTGAGCCCCTGGTTTCTAAGACAAATGAAGAAGCTCTTAGCACGAAAGAAATCCTTGAAAAGGTTGAGAAGTGGCTGTTTGCACGTGAAGAAGAAAGCTGGCTGGAGGAGTACAATAGGGTGATCCAGTGTTGTTATTAACGTTATTGGATATTTCCTTCTTCATTTTTGTTTGCCTTATCTTTGTAATTATTGTGGTTTTTTAGGATGATAATCGTTATAATGCTGGAAGAGGTGCACATCTTACCTTAAAACGTGCTGCGAAGGCCCGTGCTTTGTTAAGCAAAATTCCTGGTAAGTATCCCTTTTTCATACTTAGTTCTTCAAATATGTTACTGTCATTTTGTAGTGGCTTTTGGAATTTGGTTCTAGTTTTATGTGTCAGAAATTTGATAGGTGTAGTATGTAACACCAACTTGATGTGGCAACACCCCATAAAGCTCAAAGTATAGAACGGGGTGTCAGAAAAAAAAAATTGTGTAATTGATTGAACAAGATGTAGATACAAAGAGCATACATACACTTTCTCACTAAATGGATAGGAAGTTAACCAACTCGACAGAATATAACTGTTGTCAACTATTACATGGATGATTTAGTTACGACAATTACTTAAATAGCTCTACAGTTTCTGTTATTATAATAAGCTAGATTTGGACTAAATATTGACTCGTGACATGGTGAAGTCAACTTATTAACTGTATTCAGCTGTTTGTCTATTGTTAGCTGCACAATTCTTCTAGTAGTGACAACGCAAAGCAGTACCATGCACCAAGAGGAGTTAAATTTATTGTGTCTGAATTGTGGGCCTCATCTTCATTTTCTCCTTTCTTTTAATTTGTATCCTATTGAAACAGGGATGGTAGAGGCAATAATTTTAAAAATTAAAGCATGGGAGAAAGAAAGAGGACAAGAGTTTTTGTATGATGGAGTAAGTATTTTTAACGAAATCATATGTGCAACTTTTATGATTTAGCCTACTAGATTTTACGAAATTTTTGCTGAGGTAGACCTTCTCTTGGAAAACTATGTCCAAAGTATCACATTTGGCATATAAATTCAATATCTTTTACCGGACGCATCTCATATCTTTTCATGCATTGTTATCATGGATGTGTGTATAGAGCCGGCTACTTTCCATGCTTGAAGATTACAGCACCTTAAGGCAGGAGAAAGAGAATGAAAGGCAAAGGCAGAGGGTAAGAACTATGAAGCAACACATTATTACTGTAATTAAATACATAGTAGATGGTCTGGAATTTTCTTTTGAACATTTATCTTGTTTCTACCCATTATCTAATTCAATTGTTTTTCTTTCATATATATTTTAGGATCAAAAGAAAATCCAGGGACAACTCATGGCCGAGCATGAAACACATTTCGGTTCAAAACCCAGCCCAGCATCTAAAAGTGGATACAAGGCTTCTAGATGTTCAACAGGAATTCCAAGTATCAGAAAATTTTCCATTGGTGGAGCAATGCTTCAGGATCCACGGCATGCCACTCTTATTCACCAATCTAATGAAAAGGGTAACATTACCAATCAGAAAGGCTCCATCCTTCGCAACAAGGATATTTACCATTCCACTCAATCCTCAGGTATTTTAAAAAAAATTATACCGTGCCTATGTTTTATCAGTAAATATTTTTTCTTTCTTTTCCCTAAAGCAATTTTTAAGCATTTAAAAGTGGTAAAATTTTATCATAAAGAATAAATCCTATGTTTTCAGTCTCTGTAAATAGAAAAATATTCGCTTTTAGTTCCTAAAAGCATCATCATCTTTGTGTCTGTTATTTATGAAAATGTGTCGAGTGTGTACCCTAATTGTAACACTTTAAGGTGTTACGTGAAGTAGAAAGGAAGGGTAGGTGCTGACACATTTCCGTAAATGAATGAGTAAAACGAGATATAATTTTTATTAGGCACTAAAAATGAATATTTTTCAATATCCAAAGATTATAAACATATTTAATCTTGAAAAATTCCTTTAAGGATACATGTTAAGTAACTAAGACATAATAGGTCAGTCAATAAATTGTCAGAAGATAAATGGCCATGAGCAGAAGAACGATGACGTGACTACTAATTTAAATTTCTCCGTTTCTCTCATCTGCTGTTCATAGGAATGCTTGAAATTCTTTATTTCTTAGTTATTTACAAGTTTGTTATTGGTTATCAAAATGTGCCATGAATGTCATTATTTGTCCTCTCATCCATTTTGACAATCATTCTGCAGATCAAATTGAGCCCCTGGTTTCTAAGACAAATGAAGAAGCTCTTAGCACGAAAGAAATCCTTGAAAAGGTTGAGAAGTGGCTGTTTGCACGTGAAGAAGAAAGCTGGCTGGAGGAGTACAATAGGGTGATCCAGTGTTGTTATTAACGTTATTGGATATTTCCTTCTTCATTTTTGTTTGCCTTATCTTTGTAATTATTGTGGTTTTTTAGGATGATAATCGTTATAATGCTGGAAGAGGTGCACATCTTACCTTAAAACGTGCTGCGAAGGCCCGTGCTTTGTTAAGCAAAATTCCTGGTAAGTATCCCTTTTTCATACTTAGTTCTTCAAATATGTTACTGTCATTTTGTAGTGGCTTTTGGAATTTGGTTCTAGTTTTATGTGTCAGAAATTTGATAGGTGTAGTATGTAACACCAACTTGATGTGGCAACACCCCATAAAGCTCAAAGTATAGAACGGGGTGTCAGAAAAAAAAAATTGTGTAATTGATTGAACAAGATGTAGATACAAAGAGCATACATACACTTTCTCACTAAATGGATAGGAAGTTAACCAACTCGACAGAATATAACTGTTGTCAACTATTACATGGATGATTTAGTTACGACAATTACTTAAATAGCTCTACAGTTTCTGTTATTATAATAAGCTAGATTTGGACTAAATATTGACTCGTGACATGGTGAAGTCAACTTATTAACTGTATTCAGCTGTTTGTCTATTGTTAGCTGCACAATTCTTCTAGTAGTGACAACGCAAAGCAGTACCATGCACCAAGAGGAGTTAAATTTATTGTGTCTGAATTGTGGGCCTCATCTTCATTTTCTCCTTTCTTTTAATTTGTATCCTATTGAAACAGGGATGGTAGAGGCAATAATTTTAAAAATTAAAGCATGGGAGAAAGAAAGAGGACAAGAGTTTTTGTATGATGGAGTAAGTATTTTTAACGAAATCATATGTGCAACTTTTATGATTTAGCCTACTAGATTTTACGAAATTTTTGCTGAGGTAGACCTTCTCTTGGAAAACTATGTCCAAAGTATCACATTTGGCATATAAATTCAATATCTTTTACCGGACGCATCTCATATCTTTTCATGCATTGTTATCATGGATGTGTGTATAGAGCCGGCTACTTTCCATGCTTGAAGATTACAGCACCTTAAGGCAGGAGAAAGAGAATGAAAGGCAAAGGCAGAGGGTAAGAACTATGAAGCAACACATTATTACTGTAATTAAATACATAGTAGATGGTCTGGAATTTTCTTTTGAACATTTATCTTGTTTCTACCCATTATCTAATTCAATTGTTTTTCTTTCATATATATTTTAGGATCAAAAGAAAATCCAGGGACAACTCATGGCCGAGCATGAAACACATTTCGGTTCAAAACCCAGCCCAGCATCTAAAAGTGGATACAAGGCTTCTAGATGTTCAACAGGAATTCCAAGTATCAGAAAATTT
Source organism: Pueraria montana var. lobata (assembly GCA_026413185.1). Taxonomy (NCBI): domain Eukaryota; kingdom Viridiplantae; phylum Streptophyta; class Magnoliopsida; order Fabales; family Fabaceae; genus Pueraria; species Pueraria montana. The sequence continues at coordinate 74,932,439 of CM048650.1, forward strand.
TCCATTGGTGGAGCAATGCTTCAGGATCCACGGCATGCCACTCTTATTCACCAATCTAATGAAAAGGGTAACATTACCAATCAGAAAGGCTCCATCCTTCGCAACAAGGATATTTACCATTCCACTCAATCCTCAGGTATTTTAAAAAAAATTATACCGTGCCTATGTTTTATCAGTAAATATTTTTTCTTTCTTTTCCCTAAAGCAATTTTTAAGCATTTAAAAGTGGTAAAATTTTATCATAAAGAATAAATCCTATGTTTTCAGTCTCTGTAAATAGAAAAATATTCGCTTTTAGTTCCTAAAAGCATCATCATCTTTGTGTCTGTTATTTATGAAAATGTGTCGAGTGTGTACCCTAATTGTAACACTTTAAGGTGTTACGTGAAGTAGAAAGGAAGGGTAGGTGCTGACACATTTCCGTAAATGAATGAGTAAAACGAGATATAATTTTTATTAGGCACTAAAAATGAATATTTTTCAATATCCAAAGATTATAAACATATTTAATCTTGAAAAATTCCTTTAAGGATACATGTTAAGTAACTAAGACATAATAGGTCAGTCAATAAATTGTCAGAAGATAAATGGCCATGAGCAGAAGAACGATGACGTGACTACTAATTTAAATTTCTCCGTTTCTCTCATCTGCTGTTCATAGGAATGCTTGAAATTCTTTATTTCTTAGTTATTTACAAGTTTGTTATTGGTTATCAAAATGTGCCATGAATGTCATTATTTGTCCTCTCATCCATTTTGACAATCATTCTGCAGATCAAATTGAGCCCCTGGTTTCTAAGACAAATGAAGAAGCTCTTAGCACGAAAGAAATCCTTGAAAAGGTTGAGAAGTGGCTGTTTGCACGTGAAGAAGAAAGCTGGCTGGAGGAGTACAATAGGGTGATCCAGTGTTGTTATTAACGTTATTGGATATTTCCTTCTTCATTTTTGTTTGCCTTATCTTTGTAATTATTGTGGTTTTTTAGGATGATAATCGTTATAATGCTGGAAGAGGTGCACATCTTACCTTAAAACGTGCTGCGAAGGCCCGTGCTTTGTTAAGCAAAATTCCTGGTAAGTATCCCTTTTTCATACTTAGTTCTTCAAATATGTTACTGTCATTTTGTAGTGGCTTTTGGAATTTGGTTCTAGTTTTATGTGTCAGAAATTTGATAGGTGTAGTATGTAACACCAACTTGATGTGGCAACACCCCATAAAGCTCAAAGTATAGAACGGGGTGTCAGAAAAAAAAAATTGTGTAATTGATTGAACAAGATGTAGATACAAAGAGCATACATACACTTTCTCACTAAATGGATAGGAAGTTAACCAACTCGACAGAATATAACTGTTGTCAACTATTACATGGATGATTTAGTTACGACAATTACTTAAATAGCTCTACAGTTTCTGTTATTATAATAAGCTAGATTTGGACTAAATATTGACTCGTGACATGGTGAAGTCAACTTATTAACTGTATTCAGCTGTTTGTCTATTGTTAGCTGCACAATTCTTCTAGTAGTGACAACGCAAAGCAGTACCATGCACCAAGAGGAGTTAAATTTATTGTGTCTGAATTGTGGGCCTCATCTTCATTTTCTCCTTTCTTTTAATTTGTATCCTATTGAAACAGGGATGGTAGAGGCAATAATTTTAAAAATTAAAGCATGGGAGAAAGAAAGAGGACAAGAGTTTTTGTATGATGGAGTAAGTATTTTTAACGAAATCATATGTGCAACTTTTATGATTTAGCCTACTAGATTTTACGAAATTTTTGCTGAGGTAGACCTTCTCTTGGAAAACTATGTCCAAAGTATCACATTTGGCATATAAATTCAATATCTTTTACCGGACGCATCTCATATCTTTTCATGCATTGTTATCATGGATGTGTGTATAGAGCCGGCTACTTTCCATGCTTGAAGATTACAGCACCTTAAGGCAGGAGAAAGAGAATGAAAGGCAAAGGCAGAGGGTAAGAACTATGAAGCAACACATTATTACTGTAATTAAATACATAGTAGATGGTCTGGAATTTTCTTTTGAACATTTATCTTGTTTCTACCCATTATCTAATTCAATTGTTTTTCTTTCATATATATTTTAGGATCAAAAGAAAATCCAGGGACAACTCATGGCCGAGCATGAAACACATTTCGGTTCAAAACCCAGCCCAGCATCTAAAAGTGGATACAAGGCTTCTAGATGTTCAACAGGAATTCCAAGTATCAGAAAATTTTCCATTGGTGGAGCAATGCTTCAGGATCCACGGCATGCCACTCTTATTCACCAATCTAATGAAAAGGGTAACATTACCAATCAGAAAGGCTCCATCCTTCGCAACAAGGATATTTACCATTCCACTCAATCCTCAGGTATTTTAAAAAAAATTATACCGTGCCTATGTTTTATCAGTAAATATTTTTTCTTTCTTTTCCCTAAAGCAATTTTTAAGCATTTAAAAGTGGTAAAATTTTATCATAAAGAATAAATCCTATGTTTTCAGTCTCTGTAAATAGAAAAATATTCGCTTTTAGTTCCTAAAAGCATCATCATCTTTGTGTCTGTTATTTATGAAAATGTGTCGAGTGTGTACCCTAATTGTAACACTTTAAGGTGTTACGTGAAGTAGAAAGGAAGGGTAGGTGCTGACACATTTCCGTAAATGAATGAGTAAAACGAGATATAATTTTTATTAGGCACTAAAAATGAATATTTTTCAATATCCAAAGATTATAAACATATTTAATCTTGAAAAATTCCTTTAAGGATACATGTTAAGTAACTAAGACATAATAGGTCAGTCAATAAATTGTCAGAAGATAAATGGCCATGAGCAGAAGAACGATGACGTGACTACTAATTTAAATTTCTCCGTTTCTCTCATCTGCTGTTCATAGGAATGCTTGAAATTCTTTATTTCTTAGTTATTTACAAGTTTGTTATTGGTTATCAAAATGTGCCATGAATGTCATTATTTGTCCTCTCATCCATTTTGACAATCATTCTGCAGATCAAATTGAGCCCCTGGTTTCTAAGACAAATGAAGAAGCTCTTAGCACGAAAGAAATCCTTGAAAAGGTTGAGAAGTGGCTGTTTGCACGTGAAGAAGAAAGCTGGCTGGAGGAGTACAATAGGGTGATCCAGTGTTGTTATTAACGTTATTGGATATTTCCTTCTTCATTTTTGTTTGCCTTATCTTTGTAATTATTGTGGTTTTTTAGGATGATAATCGTTATAATGCTGGAAGAGGTGCACATCTTACCTTAAAACGTGCTGCGAAGGCCCGTGCTTTGTTAAGCAAAATTCCTGGTAAGTATCCCTTTTTCATACTTAGTTCTTCAAATATGTTACTGTCATTTTGTAGTGGCTTTTGGAATTTGGTTCTAGTTTTATGTATCAGAAATTTGATAGGTGTAGTATGTAACACCAACTTGATGTGGCAACACCCCATAAAGCTCAAAGTATAGAACGGGGTGTCAGAAAAAAAAAATTGTGTAATTGATTGAACAAGATGTAGATACAAAGAGCATACATACACTTTCTCACTAAATGGATAGGAAGTTAACCAACTCGACAGAATATAACTGTTGTCAACTATTACATGGATGATTTAGTTACGACAATTACTTAAATAGCTCTACAGTTTCTGTTATTATAATAAGCTAGATTTGGACTAAATATTGACTCGTGACATGGTGAAGTCAACTTATTAACTGTATTCAGCTGTTTGTCTATTGTTAGCTGCACAATTCTTCTAGTAGTGACAACGCAAAGCAGTACCATGCACCAAGAGGAGTTAAATTTATTGTGTCTGAATTGTGGGCCTCATCTTCATTTTCTCCTTTCTTTTAATTTGCATCCTATTGAAACAGGGATGGTAGAGGCAATAATTTTAAAAATTAAAGCATGGGAGAAAGAAAGAGGACAAGAGTTTTTGTATGATGGAGTAAGTATTTTTAACGAAATCATATGTGCAACTTTTATGATTTAGCCTACTAGATTTTACGAAATTTTTGCTGAGGTAGACTTTCTCTTGGAAAACTATGTCCAAAGTATCACATTTGGCATATAAATTCAATATCTTTTACCGGACGCATCTCATATCTTTTCATGCATTGTTATCATGGATGTGTGTATAGAGCCGGCTACTTTCCATGCTTGAAGATTACAGCACCTTAAGGCAGGAGAAAGAGAATGAAAGGCAAAGGCAGAGGGTAAGAACTATGAAGCAACACATTATTACTGTAAATAAATACATAGTAGATGGTCTGGAATTTTCTTTTGAACATTTATCTTGTTTCTACCCATTATCTAATTCAATTGTTTTTCTTTCATATATATTTTAGGATCAAAAGAAAATTCAGGGACAACTCATGGCCGAGCATGAAACACATTTCGGTTCAAAACCCAGCCCAGCATCTAAAAGTGGATACAAGGCTTCTAGATGTTCAACAGGAATTCCAAGTATCAGAAAATTTTCCATTGGTGGAGCAATGCTTCAGGATCCACGGCATGCCACTCTTATTCACCAATCTAATGAAAAGGGTAACATTACCAATCAGAAAGGCTCCATCCTTCGCAACAAGGATATTTACCATTCCACTCAATCCTCAGGTATTTTAAAAAAAAATTATACCGTGCCTATGTTTTATCAGTAAATATTTTTCTTTTCTTTTCCCTAAAGCAATTTTTAAGCATTTAAAAGTGGTAAAATTTTATCATAAAGTATAAATACTATGTTTTCAGTCTCTGTAAATAGAAACATATTCGCTTTTAGTTCCTAAAAGCATCATCATCTTTTTGCCTGTTATTTATGAAAATGTGTCGACTGTGTACCCTAATTGTAACACTTCAAGGTGTTACGTGAAGTAGAAAGGAAGGGTAGGAGATGACACATTTCCGTAAATGAATGAGTAAAACGAGATATAATTTTTATTAGGCACTAAAAATGAATATTTTTCAATATCCAAAGATTATAAACATATTTAATCTTGAAAAATGCTTTCAAGGATACATAATAGGTCAGTCACAATATTGTCAGAAGATAAATAGCCACGAGCAGAAGAACGATGACGTGACTATTAATTTAAATTTCTCCATTTCTCTCATCTGTTGTTGATAGGAATGCTTCAAATTTTTTATTTCTTAATTATTTACAAGTTTGTTTTTGGTTATCAAAATGTGCCATGATTGTCATTATTGGTCCTCTCATCCATTTTGACAATCATTCTGCAGATCAAATTGAGCACCTGATTACTAAGACAAATGAAGAAGCTCTTAGAAGGAAAGAAATCCTTGAAAAGGTTGAGAAGTGGGTGGTTGCATGTGAAGAAGAATGCTGGCTGGAGGAGTACAATAGGGTGATCCAGTGTTTTTATTAACAGTATTGGATATTTCCTTCTTCATTTTTGTTTGGTTTATCTTTTTAATTACTGTGGTTTTTTAGGATGATAATCGTGATAATGCTGGAAGAGCTGCACATCTTACCTTAAAGCGTGCTGAGAAGGCCCGTGCTTTGTTAAACAAAATTCCCGGTAAGTATCCCTTTATCATAATTAGTTCTTCAAATATGTTACTGCCATTTTGTAGTGGCTTTTGGAATTTGGTTCTAGTTTTGTGTATCAGAAATTTGATAGGTGTAGTATGTAACACCAACTTGATGTGGCAACACCCCATAAAGCTCAAAGTACAGAACGGGGTGTCAGGAAAAAAAATTGTGTAATTGATTGAATAAGATGTAGATACAAAGAGCATACATACACTTTCTCACTAAATGGATAGGAACTTAACCAACTCGACAGAATATAACTGTTGTCAACTATTACATGGAGGATTTAGTTACGACAATTACTTAACTAACTCTATAGTTTCTGTTATTTATGAGAAGCTAGATTTGGACCAAATATTGACTTGTGACATGGTGAAGTCAACTTATTAACTGTATTCGGTTGTTTGTCTATTGTTAGCTGCACAATTCTTCTAGTAGTGATAATGCAAAGCAGTACCATGCACCAAGAGGAGTTAAATTTATAGTGTCTGAATTGTGGGCCTCGTCCTAATTTTCTCCTTTCTTTTAATTTGTATCCTATTGAAACAGAGATGGCAGATGCAATAATTTCAAAAATTAAAGCATGGGAGAAAGAAAGAGGACAAGAGTTTTTGTATGATGGAGTAAGTATTTTTAACAAAATCATATGTGCAACTTTTATGATTTAGCCTACTAGATTTTATGAAATTTTGCTGAGGTAGACTTTCTCTTGGAAAACTATGTCCAAAGGATCACATTTGGCATATAAATTCAGTATCATTTACTAGATACATCTCATATCTTTTCGTGCATTGTTATCATGCATGTGTGTACAGAGCCGGCTACTTCCCGTGATTGAAGAATACACCACCTTAAGGCAGGAGAAAGTGAATGAAAGGCAAAGGCAGAGGGTAAGAACTATGAAGCAACACATTATTATTGTAATTAAATACATAGTAGATGGTCTGGAATTTTATTTTGAACATTTATCTTGTTTCTACCCATTATCTAATTCAATTGTTTTTCTTTCATATATATTTTAGGATCAAAAGAAAATTCAGGGACAACTCATGGCCGAGCATGAAACACATTTCGGTTCAAAACCCAGCCCAGCATCTAAAAGTGGAGACAAGGCTTCTAGATGTTCAACAGGAATTCCAAGTATCAGAAAATTTTCCATTGGTGGAGCAATGCTTCAGGATCCACGGCATGCCACTCTTATTCACCAATCTAATGAAAAGGGTAACATTACCAATCAGAAAGGCTCCATCCTTCGCAACAAGGATATTTACCATTCCACTCAATCCTCAGGTATTTTAAAAAAAAATTATACCGTGCCTATGTTTTATCAGTAAATATTTTTCTTTTCTTTTCCCTAAAGCAATTTTTAAGCATTTAAAAGTGGTAAAATTTTATCATAAAGTATAAATACTATGTTTTCAGTCTCTGTAAATAGAAACATATTCGCTTTTAGTTCCTAAAAGCATCATCATCTTTTTGCCTGTTATTTATGAAAATGTGTCGACTGTGTACCCTAATTGTAACACTTCAAGGTGTTACGTGAAGTAGAAAGGAAGGGTAGGAGATGACACATTTCCGTAAATGAATGAGTAAAACGAGATATAATTTTTATTAGGCACTAAAAATGAATATTTTTCAATATCCAAAGATTATAAACATATTTAATCTTGAAAAATGCTTTCAAGGATACATAATAGGTCAGTCACAATATTGTCAGAAGATAAATAGCCACGAGCAGAAGAACGATGACGTGACTATTAATTTAAATTTCTCCATTTCTCTCATCTGTTGTTGATAGGAATGCTTCAAATTTTTTATTTCTTAATTATTTACAAGTTTGTTTTTGGTTATCAAAATGTGCCATGATTGTCATTATTGGTCCTCTCATCCATTTTGACAATCATTCTGCAGATCAAATTGAGCACCTGATTACTAAGACAAATGAAGAAGCTCTTAGAAGGAAAGAAATCCTTGAAAAGGTTGAGAAGTGGGTGGTTGCATGTGAAGAAGAATGCTGGCTGGAGGAGTACAATAGGGTGATCCAGTGTTTTTATTAACAGTATTGGATATTTCCTTCTTCATTTTTGTTTGGTTTATCTTTTTAATTACTGTGGTTTTTTAGGATGATAATCGTGATAATGCTGGAAGAGCTGCACATCTTACCTTAAAGCGTGCTGAGAAGGCCCGTGCTTTGTTAAACAAAATTCCCGGTAAGTATCCCTTTATCATAATTAGTTCTTCAAATATGTTACTGCCATTTTGTAGTGGCTTTTGGAATTTGGTTCTAGTTTTGTGTATCAGAAATTTGATAGGTGTAGTATGTAACACCAACTTGATGTGGCAACACCCCATAAAGCTCAAAGTACAGAACGGGGTGTCAGGAAAAAAAATTGTGTAATTGATTGAATAAGATGTAGATACAAAGAGCATACATACACTTTCTCACTAAATGGATAGGAACTTAACCAACTCGACAGAATATAACTGTTGTCAACTATTACATGGAGGATTTAGTTACGACAATTACTTAACTAACTCTATAGTTTCTGTTATTTATGAGAAGCTAGATTTGGACCAAATATTGACTTGTGACATGGTGAAGTCAACTTATTAACTGTATTCGGTTGTTTGTCTATTGTTAGCTGCACAATTCTTCTAGTAGTGATAATGCAAAGCAGTACCATGCACCAAGAGGAGTTAAATTTATAGTGTCTGAATTGTGGGCCTCGTCCTAATTTTCTCCTTTCTTTTAATTTGTATCCTATTGAAACAGAGATGGCAGATGCAATAATTTCAAAAATTAAAGCATGGGAGAAAGAAAGAGGACAAGAGTTTTTGTATGATGGAGTAAGTATTTTTAACAAAATCATATGTGCAACTTTTATGATTTAGCCTACTAGATTTTATGAAATTTTGCTGAGGTAGACTTTCTCTTGGAAAACTATGTCCAAAGGATCACATTTGGCATATAAATTCAGTATCATTTACTAGATACATCTCATATCTTTTCGTGCATTGTTATCATGCATGTGTGTACAGAGCCGGCTACTTTCCATGCTTGAAGATTACAGCACCTTAAGGCAGGAGAAAGAGAATGAAAGGCAAAGGCAGAGGGTAAGAACTATGAAGCAACACATTATTACTGTAAATAAATACATAGTAGATGGTCTGGAATTTTCTTTTGAACATTTATCTTGTTTCTACCCATTATCTAATTCAATTGTTTTTCTTTCATATATATTTTAGGATCAAAAGAAAATTCAGGGACAACTCATGGCCGAGCATGAAACACATTTCGGTTCAAAACCCAGCCCAGCATCTAAAAGTGGATACAAGGCTTCTAGATGTTCAACAGGAATTCCAAGTATCAGAAAATTTTCCATTGGTGGAGCAATGCTTCAGGATCCACGGCATGCCACTCTTATTCACCAATCTAATGAAAAGGGTAACATTACCAATCAGAAAGGCTCCATCCTTCGCAACAAGGATATTTACCATTCCACTCAATCCTCAGGTATTTTAAAAAAAAATTATACCGTGCCTATGTTTTATCAGTAAATATTTTTCTTTTCTTTTCCCTAAAGCAATTTTTAAGCATTTAAAAGTGGTAAAATTTTATCATAAAGTATAAATACTATGTTTTCAGTCTCTGTAAATAGAAACATATTCGCTTTTAGTTCCTAAAAGCATCATCATCTTTTTGCCTGTTATTTATGAAAATGTGTCGACTGTGTACCCTAATTGTAACACTTCAAGGTGTTACGTGAAGTAGAAAGGAAGGGTAGGAGATGACACATTTCCGTAAATGAATGAGTAAAACGAGATATAATTTTTATTAGGCACTAAAAATGAATATTTTTCAATATCCAAAGATTATAAACATATTTAATCTTGAAAAATGCTTTCAAGGATACATAATAGGTCAGTCACAATATTGTCAGAAGATAAATAGCCACGAGCAGAAGAACGATGACGTGACTATTAATTTAAATTTCTCCATTTCTCTCATCTGTTGTTGATAGGAATGCTTCAAATTTTTTATTTCTTAATTATTTACAAGTTTGTTTTTGGTTATCAAAATGTGCCATGATTGTCATTATTGGTCCTCTCATCCATTTTGACAATCATTCTGCAGATCAAATTGAGCACCTGATTACTAAGACAAATGAAGAAGCTCTTAGAAGGAAAGAAATCCTTGAAAAGGTTGAGAAGTGGGTGGTTGCATGTGAAGAAGAATGCTGGCTGGAGGAGTACAATAGGGTGATCCAGTGTTTTTATTAACAGTATTGGATATTTCCTTCTTCATTTTTGTTTGGTTTATCTTTTTAATTACTGTGGTTTTTTAGGATGATAATCGTGATAATGCTGGAAGAGCTGCACATCTTACCTTAAAGCGTGCTGAGAAGGCCCGTGCTTTGTTAAACAAAATTCCCGGTAAGTATCCCTTTATCATAATTAGTTCTTCAAATATGTTACTGCCATTTTGTAGTGGCTTTTGGAATTTGGTTCTAGTTTTGTGTATCAGAAATTTGATAGGTGTAGTATGTAACACCAACTTGATGTGGCAACACCCCATAAAGCTCAAAGTACAGAACGGGGTGTCAGGAAAAAAAATTGTGTAATTGATTGAATAAGATGTAGATACAAAGAGCATACATACACTTTCTCACTAAATGGATAGGAACTTAACCAACTCGACAGAATATAACTGTTGTCAACTATTACATGGAGGATTTAGTTACGACAATTACTTAACTAACTCTATAGTTTCTGTTATTTATGAGAAGCTAGATTTGGACCAAATATTGACTTGTGACATGGTGAAGTCAACTTATTAACTGTATTCGGTTGTTTGTCTATTGTTAGCTGCACAATTCTTCTAGTAGTGATAATGCAAAGCAGTACCATGCACCAAGAGGAGTTAAATTTATAGTGTCTGAATTGTGGGCCTCGTCCTAATTTTCTCCTTTCTTTTAATTTGTATCCTATTGAAACAGAGATGGCAGATGCAATAATTTCAAAAATTAAAGCATGGGAGAAAGAAAGAGGACAAGAGTTTTTGTATGATGGAGTAAGTATTTTTAACAAAATCATATGTGCAACTTTTATGATTTAGCCTACTAGATTTTATGAAATTTTGCTGAGGTAGACTTTCTCTTGGAAAACTATGTCCAAAGGATCACATTTGGCATATAAATTCAGTATCATTTACTAGATACATCTCATATCTTTTCGTGCATTGTTATCATGCATGTGTGTACAGAGCCGGCTACTTTCCATGCTTGAAGATTACAGCACCTTAAGGCAGGAGAAAGAGAATGAAAGGCAAAGGCAGAGGGTAAGAACTATGAAGCAACACATTATTACTGTAAATAAATACATAGTAGATGGTCTGGAATTTTCTTTTGAACATTTATCTTGTTTCTACCCATTATCTAATTCAATTGTTTTTCTTTCATATATATTTTAGGATCAAAAGAAAATTCAGGGACAACTCATGGCCGAGCATGAAACACATTTCGGTTCAAAACCCAGCCCAGCATCTAAAAGTGGATACAAGGCTTCTAGATGTTCAACAGGAATTCCAAGTATCAGAAAATTTTCCATTGGTGGAGCAATGCTTCAGGATCCACGGCATGCCACTCTTATTCACCAATCTAATGAAAAGGGTAACATTACCAATCAGAAAGGCTCCATCCTTCGCAACAAGGATATTTACCATTCCACTCAATCCTCAGGTATTTTAAAAAAAAATTATACCGTGCCTATGTTTTATCAGTAAATATTTTTCTTTTCTTTTCCCTAAAGCAATTTTTAAGCATTTAAAAGTGGTAAAATTTTATCATAAAGTATAAATACTATGTTTTCAGTCTCTGTAAATAGAAACATATTCGCTTTTAGTTCCTAAAAGCATCATCATCTTTTTGCCTGTTATTTATGAAAATGTGTCGACTGTGTACCCTAATTGTAACACTTCAAGGTGTTACGTGAAGTAGAAAGGAAGGGTAGGAGATGACACATTTCCGTAAATGAATGAGTAAAACGAGATATAATTTTTATTAGGCACTAAAAATGAATATTTTTCAATATCCAAAGATTATAAACATATTTAATCTTGAAAAATGCTTTCAAGGATACATAATAGGTCAGTCACAATATTGTCAGAAGATAAATAGCCACGAGCAGAAGAACGATGACGTGACTATTAATTTAAATTTCTCCATTTCTCTCATCTGTTGTTGATAGGAATGCTTCAAATTTTTTATTTCTTAATTATTTACAAGTTTGTTTTTGGTTATCAAAATGTGCCATGATTGTCATTATTGGTCCTCTCATCCATTTTGACAATCATTCTGCAGATCAAATTGAGCACCTGATTACTAAGACAAATGAAGAAGCTCTTAGAAGGAAAGAAATCCTTGAAAAGGTTGAGAAGTGGGTGGTTGCATGTGAAGAAGAATGCTGGCTGGAGGAGTACAATAGGGTGATCCAGTGTTTTTATTAACAGTATTGGATATTTCCTTCTTCATTTTTGTTTGGTTTATCTTTTTAATTACTGTGGTTTTTTAGGATGATAATCGTGATAATGCTGGAAGAGCTGCACATCTTACCTTAAAGCGTGCTGAGAAGGCCCGTGCTTTGTTAAACAAAATTCCCGGTAAGTATCCCTTTATCATAATTAGTTCTTCAAATATGTTACTGCCATTTTGTAGTGGCTTTTGGAATTTGGTTCTAGTTTTGTGTATCAGAAATTTGATAGGTGTAGTATGTAACACCAACTTGATGTGGCAACACCCCATAAAGCTCAAAGTACAGAACGGGGTGTCAGGAAAAAAAATTGTGTAATTGATTGAATAAGATGTAGATACAAAGAGCATACATACACTTTCTCACTAAATGGATAGGAACTTAACCAACTCGACAGAATATAACTGTTGTCAACTATTACATGGAGGATTTAGTTACGACAATTACTTAACTAACTCTATAGTTTCTGTTATTTATGAGAAGCTAGATTTGGACCAAATATTGACTTGTGACATGGTGAAGTCAACTTATTAACTGTATTCGGTTGTTTGTCTATTGTTAGCTGCACAATTCTTCTAGTAGTGATAATGCAAAGCAGTACCATGCACCAAGAGGAGTTAAATTTATAGTGTCTGAATTGTGGGCCTCGTCCTAATTTTCTCCTTTCTTTTAATTTGTATCCTATTGAAACAGAGATGGCAGATGCAATAATTTCAAAAATTAAAGCATGGGAGAAAGAAAGAGGACAAGAGTTTTTGTATGATGGAGTAAGTATTTTTAACAAAATCATATGTGCAACTTTTATGATTTAGCCTACTAGATTTTATGAAATTTTGCTGAGGTAGACTTTCTCTTGGAAAACTATGTCCAAAGGATCACATTTGGCATATAAATTCAGTATCATTTACTAGATACATCTCATATCTTTTCGTGCATTGTTATCATGCATGTGTGTACAGAGCCGGCTACTTCCCGTGATTGAAGAATACACCACCTTAAGGCAGGAGAAAGTGAATGAAAGGCAAAGGCAGAGGGTAAGAACTATGAAGCAACACATTATTATTGTAATTAAATACATAGTAGATGGTCTGGAATTTTATTTTGAACATTTATCTTGTTTCTACCCATTATCTAATTCAATTGTTTTTCTTTCATATATATTTTAGGATCAAAAGAAAATTCAGGGACAACTCATGGCCGAGCATGAAACACATTTCGGTTCAAAACCCAGCCCAGCATCTAAAAGTGGAGACAAGGCTTCTAGATGTTCAACAGGAATTCCAAGTATCAGAAAATTTTCCATTGGTGGAGCAATGCTTCAGGATCCACGGCATGCCACTCTTATTCACCAATCTAATGAAAAGGGTAACATTACCAATCAGAAAGGCTCCATCCTTCGCAACAAGGATATTTACCATTCCACTCAATCCTCAGGTATTTTAAAAAAAAATTATACCGTGCCTATGTTTTATCAGTAAATATTTTTCTTTTCTTTTCCCTAAAGCAATTTTTAAGCATTTAAAAGTGGTAAAATTTTATCATAAAGTATAAATACTATGTTTTCAGTCTCTGTAAATAGAAACATATTCGCTTTTAGTTCCTAAAAGCATCATCATCTTTTTGCCTGTTATTTATGAAAATGTGTCGACTGTGTACCCTAATTGTAACACTTCAAGGTGTTACGTGAAGTAGAAAGGAAGGGTAGGAGATGACACATTTCCGTAAATGAATGAGTAAAACGAGATATAATTTTTATTAGGCACTAAAAATGAATATTTTTCAATATCCAAAGATTATAAACATATTTAATCTTGAAAAATGCTTTCAAGGATACATAATAGGTCAGTCACAATATTGTCAGAAGATAAATAGCCACGAGCAGAAGAACGATGACGTGACTATTAATTTAAATTTCTCCATTTCTCTCATCTGTTGTTGATAGGAATGCTTCAAATTTTTTATTTCTTAATTATTTACAAGTTTGTTTTTGGTTATCAAAATGTGCCATGATTGTCATTATTGGTCCTCTCATCCATTTTGACAATCATTCTGCAGATCAAATTGAGCACCTGATTACTAAGACAAATGAAGAAGCTCTTAGAAGGAAAGAAATCCTTGAAAAGGTTGAGAAGTGGGTGGTTGCATGTGAAGAAGAATGCTGGCTGGAGGAGTACAATAGGGTGATCCAGTGTTTTTATTAACAGTATTGGATATTTCCTTCTTCATTTTTGTTTGTTTTATCTTTTTAATTACTGTGGTTTTTTAGGATGATAATCGTGATAATGCTGGAAGAGCTGCACATCTTACCTTAAAGCGTGCTGAGAAGGCCCGTGCTTTGTTAAACAAAATTCCCGGTAAGTATCCCTTTATCATAATTAGTTCTTCAAATATGTTACTGCCATTTTGTAGTGGCTTTTGGAATTTGGTTCTAGTTTTGTGTATCAGAAATTTGATAGGTGTAGTATGTAACACCAACTTGATGTGGCAACACCCCATAAAGCTCAAAGTACAGAACGGGGTGTCAGGAAAAAAAATTGTGTAATTGATTGAATAAGATGTAGATACAAAGAGCATACATACACTTTCTCACTAAATGGATAGGAACTTAACCAACTCGACAGAATATAACTGTTGTCAACTATTACATGGAGGATTTAGTTACGACAATTACTTAACTAACTCTATAGTTTCTGTTATTTATGAGAAGCTAGATTTGGACCAAATATTGACTTGTGACATGGTGAAGTCAACTTATTAACTGTATTCGGTTGTTTGTCTATTGTTAGCTGCACAATTCTTCTAGTAGTGATAATGCAAAGCAGTACCATGCACCAAGAGGAGTTAAATTTATAGTGTCTGAATTGTGGGCCTCGTCCTAATTTTCTCCTTTCTTTTAATTTGTATCCTATTGAAACAGAGATGGCAGATGCAATAATTTCAAAAATTAAAGCATGGGAGAAAGAAAGAGGACAAGAGTTTTTGTATGATGGAGTAAGTATTTTTAACAAAATCATATGTGCAACTTTTATGATTTAGCCTACTAGATTTTATGAAATTTTGCTGAGGTAGACTTTCTCTTGGAAAACTATGTCCAAAGGATCACATTTGGCATATAAATTCAGTATCATTTACTAGATACATCTCATATCTTTTCGTGCATTGTTATCATGCATGTGTGTACAGAGCCGGCTACTTCCCGTGATTGAAGAATACACCACCTTAAGGCAGGAGAAAGTGAATGAAAGGCAAAGGCAGAGGGTAAGAACTATGAAGCAACACATTATTATTGTAATTAAATACATAGTAGATGGTCTGGAATTTTATTTTGAACATTTATCTTGTTTCTACCCATTATCTAATTCAATTGTTTTTCTTTCATATATATTTTAGGATCAAAAGAAAATTCAGGGACAACTCATGGCCGAGCATGAAACACATTTCGGTTCAAAACCCAGCCCAGCATCTAAAAGTGGATACAAGGCTTCTAGATGTTCAACAGGAATTCCAAGTATCAGAAAATTTTCCATTGGTGGAGCAATGCTTCAGGATCCACGGCATGCCACTCTTATTCACCAATCTAATGAAAAGGGTAACATTACCAATCAGAAAGGCTCCATCCTTCGCAACAAGGATATTTACCATTCCACTCAATCCTCAGGTATTTTAAAAAAAAATTATACCGTGCCTATGTTTTATCAGTAAATATTTTTCTTTTCTTTTCCCTAAAGCAATTTTTAAGCATTTAAAAGTGGTAAAATTTTATCATAAAGTATAAATACTATGTTTTCAGTCTCTGTAAATAGAAACATATTCGCTTTTAGTTCCTAAAAGCATCGTCATCTTTTTGCCTGTTATTTATGAAAATGTGTCGACTGTGTACCCTAATTGTAACACTTCAAGGTGCTACGTGAAGTAGAAAGGAAGGGTAGGAGATGACACATTTCCGTAAATGAATGAGTAAAACGAGATATAATTTTTATTAGGCACTAAAAATGAATATTTTTCAATATCCAAAGATTATAAACATATTTAATCTTGAAAAATGCTTTTAAGGATACATAATAGGTCAGTCACAAAATTGTCAGAAGATAAATAGGCATGAGCAGAAGAACAATGACGTGACTATTAATTTAAATTTCTGCGTTTCTCTCATCTGCTGTTCATAGGAAAGCTTCAAATTTTTTATTTCTTAATTATTTACAAGTTTGTTATTGGTTATCAAAATGTGCCACGATTGTCATTATTGGTCCTCTCCTCCTTTTTGTCAATCATTCTGCAGATCAAATTGAGCACCTGAATACTACGACAAACGAAGAAGCTCTTAGCAGGAAAGAAATCCTTGAAAAGGTTGAGAAGTGGGTGGTTGCATGTGAAGAAGAATGTTGGCTGGAGGAGTACAATAGGGTGATCCAGTGTTGTTATTAACAGTATTGGATATTTCGTTCTTCATTTTTGTTTGGTTTATCTTTTTAATTACTGTGGTTTTTTAGGATGATAATCGTGATAATGCTGGAACAGGTGCACATCTTACCTTAAAGCGTGCTGAGAAGGCCCGTGCTTTGTTAAGCAAAATTCCTGGTAAGTATCCCTTTATCATAATTAGTTCTTCAAATATGTTACTGTCATTTTGTAGTGGCTTTTGGAATTTGGTTCTAGTTTTATGTATCAGAAATTTGATAGGTGCAGTATGTAACACCAACTTGATGTGGCAACACCCCATAAAGCTCAAAGTACAGAACGGGGTGTCAGAAAAAAAAATTGTGTAATTGATTGAATAAGATGTAGATACAAAGAGCATACATACACTTTCTCACTAAATGGATTGGAACTTAACCAACTCGACAGAATATAACTGTTGTCAACTATTACATGGATGATTTTGTTACGACAATTACTTAACTAACTCTATAGTTTCTGTTATTTATGAGAAGCTAGATTTGGACCAAATATTGACTTGTGACATGGTGAAGTCAACTTGTTAACTGTATTCGGTTGTTTGTCTATTGTTAGCTGCACAATTCTTCTAGTAGTGATAACGCAAAGCAGTACCATGCACCAAGAGGAGTTAAATTTATAGTGTCTGAATTGTGGGCCTCGTCTTCATTTTCTCCTTTCTTTTAATTTGTATCCTATTGAAACAGGGATGGCAGAGGCAATAATTTCAAAAATTAAAGCATGGGAGAAAGAAAGAGGACAAGAGTTTTTGTATGATGGAGTAAGTATTTTTAGCAAAATCATATGTGCAACTTTTATGATTTAGCCTACTAGATTTTATGAAATTTTGCTGAGGTAGACTTTCTCTTGGAAAACTATGTCCAAAGTATCACATTTGGCATATAAATTCAATATCTTTTACCAGACACATCTCATATCTTTTCATGCATTGTTATCATGGATGTGTGTACCGAGCCGGCTACTTCCCGTGATTGAAGAATACACCACCTTAAGGCAGGAGAAAGAGAATGAAAGGCAAAGGCAGAGGGTAAGAACTATGAAGCAACACATTATTATTGTAATTAGATACATAGTAGATGGTCTGGAATTTTCTTTTGAACATTTATCTTGTTTCTACCCATTATCTAATTCAATTGTTTTTCTTTCATATATATTTTAGGATCAAAAGAAAATTCAGGGACAACTGATGGCCGAGCATGAAACACTTTTCGGTTCAAAACCCAGCCCAACATCTAAAAGTGGATACAAGGCTTCTAGATGTTCAACAGGAATTCCAATTATCAGAAAATTTTCCATTGGTGGAGCAATGCTTCAGGATCCACGACATGCCACCCTTATTCACCAATCTAATGAAAAGGGTAACATTACCAATCAGAAAGGCTCCATCCTTTGCAACAAGAATATTTACCATTCCACTCAATCCTCAGGTATTTTAAAAAAAATTATACCGTGCCTATGTTTTATCAGTAAATATTTTTTCTTTCTTTTCCCTAAAGCAATTTTTAAGCATTTAAAAGTGGTAAAATTTTATCATAAAGAATAAATACTATGTTTTCAGTCTCTGTAAATAGAAAACTATTCGCTTTTAGTTCCTAAGAGCATTATCATCTTTTTGTCTGTTATTTATGAAAATGTGTCGAGTGTGTACCCTAATTGTAACACTTCAAGGTGTTACGTGAAGTAGAAAGGAAGGGTAGGAGATGACACATTTCCGTAAATGAATGAGTAAAACGAGATATAATTTCTATTAGGCACTAAAAATGAATATTTTTCAATATCCAAAGATTATAAACATATTTAATCTTGAAAAATGCTTTTAATAGGTCAGTCACAAAATTGTCAGAAGATAAATAGCCATGAGCAGAAGAACAATGACGTGACTATTAATTTAAATTTCTCCGTTTCTCTCATCTGCTGTTCATAGGAAAGCTTCAAATTTTTTATTTCTTAATTATTTACAAGTTTGTTTTTGGTTATCAAAATGTGCCATGATTGTCATTATTGGTCCTCTCATCCATTTTGACAATCATTCTGCAGATCAAATTGAGCACCTGATTACTAAGACAAACGAAGAAGCTCTTAGCAGGAAAGAAATCCTTGAAAAGGTTGAGAAGTGGGTGGTTGCATGTGAAGAAGAATGTTGGCTGGAGGAGTACAATAGGGTGATCCAGTGTTGTTATTAACAGTATTGGATATTTCCTTCTTCATTTTTGTTTGGTTTATCTTTTTAATTACTGTGGTTTTTTAGGATGATAATCGTGATAATGCTGGAAGAGGTGCACATCTTACCTTAAAGCGTGCTGAGAAGGCCCGTGCTTTGTTAAGCAAAATTCCTGGTAAGTATCCCTTTATCATAATTAGTTCTTCAAATATGTTACTGTCATTTTGTAGTGGCTTTTGGAATTTGGTTCTAGTTTTATGTATCAGAAATTTGATAGGTGCAGTATGTAACACCAACTTGATGTGGCAACACCCCATAAAGCTCAAAGTACAGAACGGGGTGTCAGAAAAAAAAATTGTGTAATTGATTGAATAAGATGTAGATACAAAGAGCATACATACACTTTCTCACTAAATGGATTGGAACTTAACCAACTCGACAGAATATAACTGTTGTCAACTATTACATGGATGATTTTGTTACGACAATTACTTAACTAACTCTATAGTTTCTGTTATTTATGAGAAGCTAGATTTGGACCAAATATTGACTTGTGACATGGTGAAGTCAACTTGTTAACTGTATTCGGTTGTTTGTCTATTGTTAGCTGCACAATTCTTCTAGTAGTGATAACGCAAAGCAGTACCATGCACCAAGAGGAGTTAAATTTATAGTGTCTGAATTGTGGGCCTCGTCTTCATTTTCTCCTTTCTTTTAATTTGTATCCTATTGAAACAGGGATGGCAGAGGCAATAATTTCAAAAATTAAAGCATGGGAGAAAGAAAGAGGACAAGAGTTTTTGTATGATGGAGTAAGTATTTTTAGCAAAATCATATGTGCAACTTTTATGATTTAGCCTACTAGATTTTATGAAATTTTGCTGAGGTAGACTTTCTCTTGGAAAACTATGTCCAAAGTATCACATTTGGCATATAAATTCAATATCTTTTACCAGACACATCTCATATCTT
Organism: Pueraria montana var. lobata; assembly: GCA_026413185.1. Taxonomy (NCBI): domain Eukaryota; kingdom Viridiplantae; phylum Streptophyta; class Magnoliopsida; order Fabales; family Fabaceae; genus Pueraria; species Pueraria montana. The sequence goes on from CM048650.1 coordinate 74,952,109, forward strand.
TTCATGCATTGTTATCATGGATGTGTGTACCGAGCCGGCTACTTCCCGTGATTGAAGAATACACCACCTTAAGGCAGGAGAAAGAGAATGAAAGGCAAAGGCAGAGGGTAAGAACTATGAAGCAACACATTATTATTGTAATTAGATACATAGTAGATGGTCTGGAATTTTCTTTTGAACATTTATCTTGTTTCTACCCATTATCTAATTCAATTGTTTTTCTTTCATATATATTTTAGGATCAAAAGAAAATTCAGGGACAACTGATGGCCGAGCATGAAACACTTTTCGGTTCAAAACCCAGCCCAACATCTAAAAGTGGATACAAGGCTTCTAGATGTTCAACAGGAATTCCAATTATCAGAAAATTTTCCATTGGTGGAGCAATGCTTCAGGATCCACGACATGCCACCCTTATTCACCAATCTAATGAAAAGGGTAACATTACCAATCAGAAAGGCTCCATCCTTTGCAACAAGAATATTTACCATTCCACTCAATCCTCAGGTATTTTAAAAAAAATTATACCGTGCCTATGTTTTATCAGTAAATATTTTTTCTTTCTTTTCCCTAAAGCAATTTTTAAGCATTTAAAAGTGGTAAAATTTTATCATAAAGAATAAATACTATGTTTTCAGTCTCTGTAAATAGAAAACTATTCGCTTTTAGTTCCTAAGAGCATTATCATCTTTTTGTCTGTTATTTATGAAAATGTGTCGAGTGTGTACCCTAATTGTAACACTTCAAGGTGTTACGTGAAGTAGAAAGGAAGGGTAGGAGATGACACATTTCCGTAAATGAATGAGTAAAACGAGATATAATTTCTATTAGGCACTAAAAATGAATATTTTTCAATATCCAAAGATTATAAACATATTTAATCTTGAAAAATGCTTTTAATAGGTCAGTCACAAAATTGTCAGAAGATAAATAGCCATGAGCAGAAGAACAATGACGTGACTATTAATTTAAATTTCTCCGTTTCTCTCATCTGCTGTTCATAGGAAAGCTTCAAATTTTTTATTTCTTAATTATTTACAAGTTTGTTTTTGGTTATCAAAATGTGCCATGATTGTCATTATTGGTCCTCTCATCCATTTTGACAATCATTCTGCAGATCAAATTGAGCACCTGATTACTAAGACAAACGAAGAAGCTCTTAGCAGGAAAGAAATCCTTGAAAAGGTTGAGAAGTGGGTGGTTGCATGTGAAGAAGAATGTTGGCTGGAGGAGTACAATAGGGTGATCCAGTGTTGTTATTAACAGTATTGGATATTTCCTTCTTCATTTTTGTTTGGTTTATCTTTTTAATTACTGTGGTTTTTTAGGATGATAATCGTGATAATGCTGGAAGAGGTGCACATCTTACCTTAAAGCGTGCTGAGAAGGCCCGTGCTTTGTTAAGCAAAATTCCTGGTAAGTATCCCTTTATCATAATTAGTTCTTCAAATATGTTACTGTCATTTTGTAGTGGCTTTTGGAATTTGGTTCTAGTTTTATGTATCAGAAATTTGATAGGTGTAGTATGTAACACCAACTTGATGTGGCAACACCCCATAAAGCTCAAAGTACAGAACGGGGTGTCAGAAAAAAAAATTGTGTAATTGATTGAATAAGATGTAGATACAAAGAGCATACATACACTTTCTCACTAAATGGATTGGAACTTAACCAACTCGACAGAATATAACTGTTGTCAACTATTACATGGATGATTTTGTTACGACAATTACTTAACTAACTCTATAGTTTCTGTTATTTATGAGAAGCTAGATTTGGACCAAATATTGACTTGTGACATGGTGAAGTCAACTTGTTAACTGTATTCGGTTGTTTGTCTATTGTTAGCTGCACAATTCTTCTAGTAGTGATAACGCAAAGCAGTACCATGCACCAAGAGGAGTTAAATTTATAGTGTCTGAATTGTGGGCCTCGTCTTCATTTTCTCCTTTCTTTTAATTTGTATCCTATTGAAACAGGGATGGCAGAGGCAATAATTTCAAAAATTAAAGCATGGGAGAAAGAAAGAGGACAAGAGTTTTTGTATGATGGAGTAAGTATTTTTAACAAAATCATATGTGCAACTTTTATGATTTAGCCTACTAGATTATATGAAATGTTGCTGAGGTAGACTTTCTCTTGGAAAACTATGTCCAAAGTATCACATTTGGCATATAAATTCAATATCTTTTACCATATACATCTCATATCTTTTCATGCATTGTTATCATGGATGTGTGTACCGAGCTGGCTACTTCCCGTGATTGAAAAATACACCACCTTAAGGCAGGAGAAAGAGAATGAAAGGCAAAGGCAGAGGGTAAGAACTATGAAGCAACACATTATTATTGTAATTAGATACATAGTAGATGGTCTGGAATTTTCTTTTGAACATTTATCTTGTTTCTACGCATTATCTAATTCAATTGTTTTTCTTTCATATATATTTTAGGATCAAAAGAAAATTCAGGGACAACTAATGGCCGAGCATGAAACACTTTTCGGTTCAAAACCCAGCCCAACATCTAAAAGTGGATAGAAGGCTTCTAGATGTTCAACAGGAATTCCAAGTATCAGAAAATTTTCCATTGGTGGAGCAATGCTTCAGGATCCACGACATGCCACCTTTATTCACCAATCTAATGAAAAGGGTAACATTACCAATCAGAAAGGCTCCATCCTTCGCAACAAGAATATTTACCATTCCACTCAATCCTCAGGTATTTTAAAAAAAAATATACCGTGCCTATGTTTTAACAGTAAATATTTTTTCTTTCTTTTCCCTAAAGCAATTTTTAAGCATTTAAAAGTGGTAAAATTTTATCATAAAGAATAAATACTATGTTTTCAGTCTCTGTAAATAGAAAACTATTCGCTTTTAGTTCCTAAGAGCATTATCATCTTTTTGTCTGTTATTTATGAAAATGTGTCGACTGTGTACCCTAATTGTAACACTTTAAGGTGTTACGTGAAGTAGAAAGGAAGGGTAGAGCCATACCTGATATATTTCTGTAAATGAATGAGCAAAACGAAATATATTTTTTTTTAGGGACTAAAAATGAATCTTTATCTATGTGTAAAGATTAAAAACATATTTAATCTTGAAAAATGCTAACTAGTGCCATTAGTATGTTGGTTAAAGAATAAAAATTAGAAAGTTTTTCATTGAAAATATAGTAGTGCATTTTACTATGATTTCTAATGTAATTTCAACTTGAAAACTTTTTTCCATATTGATTCCTTAGCAGTGGCCTAGAACACTAAAAGGAGAAAGTATTTATTGTGAAAATTATAGTTGAGTGCAAAAAAAATTTGAGCAGTGCAATTTTGTCCATCCCAATAAAATAGTTTATTGTTTTAGTTTCTTAACCAGTACCCTAATTAGTTAGCATTTGCCTAAGCTTTATCATTAAAGAAATTAGTATGTACAACACTTCTGTATTTATGACATAATAAATGTTTTGTTTTCCCATAAAAGCTTACCTAGAAAGATGCTCAAAATCAAAACCTTTTTAACCTTTTTTCTTGTGTTTAAATGCTTGATGTCAATGGAACTTAAAGCAGGAAAGGACAACTCTAAAGCTATTGGCCATTCAGTGAAGAAGACTGCATGCAGTGCGAAAAGGGAATTGAAATTCAGTCATCATTGACTTGGAAGCCCCTCTCTCCTGTTTCTCCCGCAGTCCTGTCTAATGGTGCGTTTGATAAGATGAAAATAGAAAGAAAAGAAAACACGAATAATGGTCAAAATTTAGCAACACAGCAAAAAAATCAAATGTTAACAGCAACTCCACCCTCCAAGCCATATATAGCTGGCGATGAAGAAAACATGACACCTAAGAAATGGCACTTCCAGTGCCTACCACTCCTTTGACTTCAGTCTTTATGTTGACTGTCAATACACCAGACAGTGTGTATTCTGGTGCTACAGCTTCTGCAAAGACTAGCTAATCATTTGAATATTCATTTGAGGAGGTGAGAGCTGGTTTTATGCTACCTAAAACCTATGCTCAATGATTCACAGTTTGGAGAGGAAGTTCAACAATCAACACATGATAGTAGTATGTTTGCTGACCAATTTTCTGCTTTGCAAATTGCAATAACAACATTCTGAACTTTTTCTTCTTGTTTTTGAGGAATAATGGTTTGGGTCTCCATTCAGCATTAGTGTATTTTGGTTTGTTCAACATTAAAGCTTGCTACTATAATGAGTTTCAGCTTCTTTTATTTTTTTCTTGTTGTGTTATGTATTGGTGTAAAGTATTTATTGACATTGCTAATAAAATCTTTCTTCTTAATTATAATTTTTTTTTCATTTATAAAACTTGAATTGAGACCGTACTTAAAAGATTAATTCTTTGACCAATCCTACTTGGATCAAGGTGTCTCAACTTGATGCATCAAATTAATTCTTTGATTTAATCCAAGATACCGTGTAAATGGGGGCTCTTTTCTTTGGGCCACATGATAAATGGATAGATTGTGCTATTCTTGTTTTATATTTTTATTTGCTCAGCTGTACCGAACCGAGCCTTCTAGTTCTGCTAGCCCTAATTATAATTTTTTGGAAAATGTCAACAAACTAATTATAAATTAAGCATTTACTTGACTAAATTATACTTTTACAAAACACATATTCACTTGACTAACATATGTTCTTAATATATAAACGAAGCTTATAATATATAAAATTAACTTAATTGTGACCAAATTCGCATATATATATATATATATATATATATATATATATTTACTATACTAAATAAATAATTTTTTATATATTATATATTTATTAGCAATAATAATATTATTATTAAATTTATACTGACAATATTATTAGTATATATTAATAAATGTAAATTAATGAATTCATAAAATAAATTAGTATATACTAATATTCTAGACAAAGAATCGATATACCAAAATTGAATGTTGCGGACTGAGAACATTAATAGAATTAGATTCGACCTAAATTATTTAATCCGCGTAAGATTAACGCTTCCCTCCATGATAGTGCACGAAGAATCGATAGTCAGTGTATTTATATTAATCTCATGTGAACCCAATAATGCAGGGAGGACCATTTGATTCAAGTGAAGTGGTCATATAGATATGGGTTTGCTAATCTGTGCCCAAAGGGCACCGGTTGCTGATTAAGAAATTAAAAGAGAGAAACTATAAAGGAGCACATTTTCATGCATCTCAATAAAATATTTTCTCTTTTTACTTCATTAACCGGTGCCGAGGGGACACTGTTTGGCATTTGCCTATAAATATATATATGTCTTCAGGTTCATCAAATCAAAGTAATCCATTTACTTCGTTTGAGTTGCATGTGCAGGTATGGCTCGATTTCTACATAGATTTTCATTCTAAGTTTGTTGATTATTTCATTACTTTTCTTGTGGCATTAGCTAGATATTTTTATCTATATAATAATGCACCTGCACTGAGCTTTGATCGACCTTTAATACGTTTTTATTATGTAAAAAAAATAATGCGGCTTAAAATTTTGGCGCCCACCGTGGGGCCGAGTTGAATTTTCTTACGGCCCATAGATCATGGTATGGTAACTACAAGGAGAACAACGAACATGGAAGGTGGTCAAGGACCCGCTCAAAACCACTCGATACACGTGGAGGAGGTCCCAGACCATTCGGATGCGATTCAAGAATTGTGTGCAGAGATGGAAGCCATGCGCAAGCGTCATGCCGAGGAGATGCAACTCCTTCAACAACAACACAAAGTACTGCAGAAGCAATGACAGGACTCTACATGGAGACCATCTCATCAAACAAATGGCTCTCATGGTGATACGGGAGCTAATCATACCTTTCAGGCACCTACAAGTAGTAGGATACCACTAGAGGCAAGCTGGTAGGGTGAGCCTCGGCCTAGACGAACTCAGCAGTTGGGTCGAGGAGACACCCTTTTGTGGACGGGATCATAGAGACTCCCCTCCCTCCATTGTGGAAGAGCTTAACCTTGGATAGGTATGACGGCACCACAGACCCTGACGAGCACCTGGACATCTATGTTACCCAGGTGAATCTGTATACGAATGATGATGCTATCTTATGCCGTGTGTTTCCCTCATCATTGAAAGGTGTGACATTAAGTTCCATTGACTCATTTGAAACGTTAGCAGCATGGTTCGGCACTCAGTTTGCAACTAGTCGCCCACATCACTTGACCTCGGTAGCTCTAGTCAGCATCAGACAAGAGATGAAGGAGCCCCTAAGGACGTTTATGGAAAGATTCAGCAAGGTCACTCTCAATATTAGAAACTTACACCCGGCGGTGGCTTTGCACCATTTAGTCACAGCCTTAAGACCCGACCCCTTTGTGAACAGTTTATGTAAGAAACCGGCCTCTGACATGGATGAATTGCGCCGAAGAGCGGCCAAATATATGCAGATGGAAGAGTTGGCTGAGTTTCGGAATCAAGCGCGGGTGGAACAGTCAGGCGAAAAGAATGAAGCTGACAAGGAAGGAAAGAAAAGAAGTAAAGAAGCCTATAGTGATCGGGGACCCCTTCATCCTAGATATACTCAGTACACTCCACTGATTACCAACCGGACCCGCATCCTAGAGCAAGCCCTCAGTTATGAGATCATCCAAGTTCTAAAGAGAGGACGTACCTTGCCAAATGCAGACAAGAGCAAGCGTTGCCGGTTCCACCAGAATTATGGTCACACAACTGAGGAATGCACCACCTTAGAGACAAAATAGAAAATTTGATAAAGGATGGACAGTTAAAGGATTTTATTCATAAAACCCAAAACTCAAGGCATGCCACGCACGAGTATCGAAGAGATTATTATGATCGAGATCAAAGAAGGGAGGATCGGGACAGGATAGGTCATGATGACAGAAGGGAAGATCACCGAGAAAGACGGCAAGATGATCATAATCAAAGCAATCAACCTGCCTGACGGGTCATCAACATGATTGTCGGGGGGTTTGCAGGAGGGGGAGCTACGGCATCCTCCCCTAAAAGACACTTGAGGATGGTTAGATCTGTGAATGTAGTATCTAGTCGAAAGCCCAAAATCATGCTGGCCATTACCTTCACAAATGCAGACTTCAAAGGCCTAGATCCCATCCAAGATGACCCTATGGTTATCACAGTGGAAGTGGCCAATTGCATTGTCATGAAGACGTTGGTAGACCAAGGCAGTTAAGCAGACATCCTTTATTGGGAAACTTTCAAGCAACTAGAAATTCCTAAGGTAGGGATAAGGTCGTACAATGATCAATTGATCGAATTCTCAGGTGAAAGAGTAGACACCAGAGGGTATATTGACCTCTACACCAAGTTTGGTACGGATAGAGATTACCGAATCGTCTACGTTCGGTATATAGTGGTCAATGCTAGCACTTCGTATAATATCCTCTTAGGGTGGCCTTCTCTCAACGCTCTTGGGGCCATAGTGTCAACATCACACTTGGCAATGAAGTTCCCGTCCATCGAAGGAAGAATTGTCACTGTTCATGCTAATCAGAAGACTTCCCGGGAATGGTATGCAGCAAGTCTTAAGATGACACCATTGGAGAACAAGGAAGCATCCTTACAACAAAGGAACCCAGCTATGGTTGGGAGTATGGAGTTAGATCATCGATTGGATGATGACTATAGGGCAGAACCCAACAAAGATACATGTCAACTTCAGTTAGGAAGAAAGGTCGAACAATGTACAAGGATGGGTACCCGGTTGTCGGATGAATGTCGACAACAAATTACAAAGGTTCTACAAGCAAATGCAGATCTTTTTGCATGGAAGGCTGCTGACATACCAAATGTTGATCCAAAGTTTCATAGCCACCGACTGTCGATATGTCCGGAAGCAAAGCCTGTCACCCAGAAAATGAGGAAGCTTAGGGAGGAATGGAGAAAGGCCGTAGCAGAAGAAACGGAAAAGTTGATAGAACTAGGATTTATATGAGAAGTTATGTACACTACCTAGCTAGCTAATGTCGTTATGGTGAAAAAAGGCAATGGTAAGTGGCGGATGTGCACAAACTATACCGACCTCAACAAAGCATGCCCAAAAAATGCATATCCATTACCGAACATCGATCGTTTGGTAGATGGAGCAGCAGGGCATCGGCTGCTCAACTTCTTAGATGCCTATTCCGGATACAACCAGATCTGAATGTGTCCTCGTGATGAAGATAAGACAGTATTCATCACCAATTCGACGAATTTTTGTTACCGAGTGATGCCCTTTGGATTGAAGAATGCTGGTGCGACCTACTAAAGGTTGATGGATAAGATGTTCAAAAAGCAGATTGGAAGAAACTTAGAGGTATATGTAGATGACATGGTGATAAAGTTTGAAGAAAACACTTCACATGCAGATGATCTGTAAGAAGTTTTTGATGAAATCCGCAAGCACAATATGCGTTTGAACCCCGAGAAGTGAGTGTTCGGAGTTGAAGGAGGCAAGTTCCTAGGCTTTATGCTCACACACAGGGGCATAGAAGCTAATCCAGATAAATGTCAGGCAGTGATTAAAATGAGAAGCCCCACCAACCTAAAGAAGGCCTAACGACTATCTGACAGACTTGCTTCCCTAACAAGGTTTCTACCTCAGTTGGCTGAGAAGACTAAGCCTATGCTTAGGCTACTTAAAAAGGTGAAGACATTTCAGTGGGATGAGGATTGTGAACGTTGCTTTCGAGACTTGAAAACTTTCTTAGCAGCTCCTCCTATCCTGACTAAACCACGCACAGATCTAGACCTGCTTCTATACTTGTCAGTTTCTGATTAAGCAATTAGTGCAGTCATAACACAATAAGTGGAACATACTCAAGTCCCCATATGCTATACAAGCCAAGTACTCCAAGACTTGGAACTTAGGTACCAGAAGATTGAAAAGCTCGCTCTGGCACTAGTAAAAGCATCAAGAAGGCTTCGGCAATACTTTCAAAGGCATCAGGTTGTGGTGCGAACGGATTATCCAATAGCCAAGGTATTACGGAAACCTGAGTTGGCAGGAAGAATGGTGGCGTGGTCGATAGAATTGTCTGAGTTTGGCATTAAGTATGAACCAAGATGACCCATAAAGGCTTAATGTTTGGCTGATTTCATAAGTGAAATTCACCCCGCAGTTCAGAGTGAGGAGTCATGCTGGATAGTGCATTTGGACGGTTCGTTCAATCGCCTATATAGTGGGGCAGGAGTTATACTAGAGGGACCGGGAGGATTAGTCCTTGAACGATCCCTGAGGTTTGACTTTAAAACCTCGCACAACCAAGCTGAGTACGAGGCAATTATAGCAAGCCTACTCTTGGTACAAGAGATGGGAGCCAAGAAAGTTCTATGTCGAACTGATTCTAAGTTGGCAGCAGACCACATATCCGACGCTTCCCAAGTAAAAGAGCCTCACCTCCTTGGGTATTATCACAAAGTCAAGAATTTGATGCAAGAGTTCGATCAGGCTGAAGTTAAGCATATCCTGAGAGATCAAAATTCTAGGGCTAATGAACTTCTAAGTTAGCAAGCACCAAGAAGCCGGGGCAACATCACACTATTATTCAGCACACACTCATGGATCCAAGTGTTAGAGGAAAGGAATGCATGGAGGTGACAACATAACAAGTAGAATGGATGACACCTATCATGGCTTACCTAAAGGAGGGCACCCTGCCGGAAAACCCGAAAGAAGCACAGAAGTTGAAAGTCCAGTCGGCAAGGTATACTATCATCGTGGGAGAGCTATATAAAAGAGAGTTCTCAACACCCCTCCTCAAGTGTCTCACAAAGGCGCAACCACAGTATATCTTGGAAGAAATTCACAAAGGTATATGTGGAATGCATTCGGGTGGGAGATCGATGCCAGCACGTGTCTTACGAGCCGGTTATTATTGGCCTACCATCCAGAGTGATTGCCATGAATATGTAAAGAGATGCTCTGACTATCAACGGCATGGAAACCTTGTACACCAGCCTACAAATGAGTTACAGAACATTGTGTCCCCATGGCCTTTCGCGATGTGGGGGTTGGATATCCTCGGACCTTTCCCACTAACAAAAGGCCAATGTAAGTTCCTGTTGGTGGCAGTAGACTACTTCACCAAATGGATTGAAGTTGAGCCCCTGGCCACTATCTCAGCCCAGAATGTCCAGAAATTCATATGGAAGAACATTATTACCCGCTTTGGCATCCCCAACTTTGTCATTACTGATAACGATTTGCAGTTCATTGATAGAAAGCTTCAAGAGTTTCTTGAAGGGATGAGCATTCGGCATAGGGTGACATCAGTAGAGCACCCTTAGTCAAATGGCCAAGTTGAAGCGGCCAATAAAGTTATCTTAAGAGAACTTAAGAAGAGGTTGGGGGATGCAAAGGGAAGATAGGCCGAAGAATTACTTGAAGTGTTGTAGGGATACAGATGCACTCCTCAATCGGCAACGAAACTCTGTTTCGTCTAACATATGGAGTGGATGCTATGCTTCCAATAGAGGTAGGAGAGCCTTCACTACGAAGGACCCTCTATACTGAGCAGGAGAATGATGCCTCATTAAGAAGAGAACTGGACTTGATTGAAGAAACTAGAGACATGGCGAATGTAAGGATTGAAGCTAGCAAACAAAGAGCCTCTAGAAGGTACAATTCAAGGTTAAAACCAAGAGACTTTAGACCAGGAGACTTGGTATGGAGAGTTCAGAGTGAAGCGCGCAAGGATTCTAAGGAGGGGAAGTTATCAGCTAATTGGGCCGGACCATTCCGTATCACACAGTGTTTGAACAACGGAGCTTACAAGTTGGAGTGTTTGTCAGGGGAGGCGGTTCCTAGGACTTGGAACAACACCCACTTGAAGTTTTATTATAGTTAAACTGTAATCATGCAAGTGGTGTACTCTTTTTCCTACCTCGGTCTTTCCTCCCTATAAGAACGTGAAAGGGTTTTGGCCGAGGAGGTTTTAACGAGGCACACTTGAAAAGCTAATAAAATTCCTCTCTACGTAAGTAATCATGTTATATTCACTACTCATCTTTGACTATTGATAACTACAAAGTGCCCTGCCAAGGTAGCACACCCTGGCAGAGTAAGCACAACTACTACGAAGTGCCCTACCAAAGTAGCACACCTCGACAGTGTAACCACAACTACTACGAAGTGCCCTGCCAAGGCACCACACCTCGGCAATGTAAGCACAAGTACTACAAATACGAAGTGCCCTGCTGAAGTACCACTCCTCGGCAGTGTAAGCACAAGTACTATGGAGTGCCCTGCCAAGGTACACACCTCGGCAGTGTAAGCACAAGTACTACGGAGTGCCCTGCCTAGGTAACACGCCTCGGCAATTAAGCACAACTATATGTACCAGCTTGGCAGTATGAGTAAAACTATTAAGTTGAACACGATAGTCAAACACAATGAAATTATATGATGAAAGAAGCATTCATTAATAAAAGGCCAGCAATAATCGACAAGTATAATAACCGACAAGTACAGTAACCGACAAGTGCAATAACCGACAAGTACATTAATGAAAGTAACAAAAGGGGCATTATAGGCCCATGATTACATAAATAAGTAAATTTTAAGCCACATCCTCCATGGTTGCTCCTCCTCATCCCTTTGATTGACCTCATTGGTCTCCTCGGAAACATCAGCAGTTGCACCAGTAGCAGTAGGAGTATAAAGCAATCCACTATAGGTACTGGCAGAAGGATCAGGGACAGGTACAGGTGCAGGTGCAGGTGCAGGTGCAGGTACAGGTGCAGGTGCAGGTGCAGATGCAGATGCAGGGGTAGGTGCAAGTGCAGCACGTCAAAAGCCCCACGCGAAATTTCAGTCAATGGCCGAAGAGCACTTTGCCACACATCTTTATCAACATCAAACCGAGCAGTGTCAGTAAGTCCAAAAAACTTGGCTTGATGAATACCCTTATCAAAACCTGTTTTGTGCTCTCTAAAAATAGCAGCCTTGGCTAGATCAACAAGCTTGTTGGCCTTCTCCTTTGCTACCTTCTCAGCATCAAGAGAAATGTTAGTATCTGCTAGTGCCTTAGTTAATTTCTCAACCTCTAGTTGCAAAACTACAGCCAAAGACTCAGCCTTCTTCGCCTTTGCAATAAAAATAGCCTCCTTACCCTCTAACTCCTTCACCCTATCCTTGAAGTTAACCACTTCGGTAGTCAACTCACAGTTTGCCTCAAGGGCCTTCTTAAGGGCCTCAGCAGAATCAGCAACCTCTTTCTTCATCTTTTCCAACTCCTCCACTTGGGAAGGAACCTTGGACTGTTCAACAAGCCAATGCTGAATGATTGCCCAAGACTTAGCCTGCATCTCGGCGACATCCTCCAAACCTTTGGCAGGACCAACAGCAACAATTACTTCCTTTCTAGCAGAAGAGGTGACAATTCAACGCTGTGACAGGATTGAATCCTCGGCTGAAGATATCCCTCCCAAAACTCTGAGAAGAACCAACTATGCTGGTAGGAAGGGGTACCAAGCTAGCATCAAGAGTAGACTACCTTAGACGTTGAGTACAGGGTAGGTCTTGGTCGGTATGGGCTGGTCCATTGTGCTGCTTCCTAGACTTACCTTTACTCTTGTTCTTGTTATGCTTCTGCTTCTTTCTCTTAGGATCAGGAGGAGGAGGAACACGTTCAGGCATGGGACCAGTATCTGCATTCCCAACAGCCACCTCGGCCTCCTGTTCCATAAGTTGTGTAGACCGCATACTCTGGTAGTCAAAGGGGTTGTCCAACATAGTCATGAAAATTCTTGCACAACTTAAAAACAATAAGTTAGTGGCAAAGAGATATTAGTAAGCAGATGCTAGAAAAAAGACTGAATACTAACCACCTAAGTCCACATAAGGGTGATGAGCTATATATAAGGGAACAAAATATTTGCTAGGAAGAGATCTGGGGAGCTGATCCAAAATCTGCAAGTTTTTCTGCTCCCTTTCAGTCAGCATGGAGAATGGGTACTCATCATACCTCGTAGGCTTCCTCGTCCAGCAAAGAGGAAACCTCGACCTATTATCATTAAAAAAAAACATATACTTCTTGCCATCCTCGGTGGCTGACACCATGAAAAAATCAGTTTTGAAGTTGTTCTTGTAAGAGGAACTGAAAGCAGTAAATAGAGGATAATCCGTCCTGCTCACAAGAGACAACCATCCTACCCCATCCCCAGGACGAGTCTTATAATGATGTAAGAACACTTCAAGCGTCGGCCGAATACACAGTGAATTGCACAAAAACTTGAATGACTGAATGAGTGCCCAACCATTCGGGTGAAGCTGGGAAGGAGCCATATTCAGAACCCGCAGTACACGCTCAGTAAACTCATCGAAGGGTATCCTCACATGAAGACGGCAGAACAAGGACTCGTACATGAAGAAAAATGGATCTTCGTTAGGTTGAGGACCCATGAATACTTGTTCATCCTCCCGCGGAGTCTCTACAGTGAATATTTTCTCCTCCTAACACTCCAATAATCTTTGTGATTGAATGTAGGATGTAAGGACCGAATCCCATTTATACCGAGAATAGTATCCCCATACCCCTTTTCTCAACTACATGTATTTAGTTGGTCGTCCGTCATCTCCATTGTTGGAACCGGTCTCTGATGAACTAGCAACCCTTTCGGCCTCAGCATATGCCTTCAAACCATCATCTTCACTAGCCTCAATTTTGACATTCACTTCAACCCTAGCATCCCCGTCTACAGTGGCATTTGCATTCGCATTCTAGGCATCGTCTCCCTCATCAGAGGCTGAGGAGTCATCGTCACTACAACTCGACTCCTCATCAGCATCTGACTCCGAATATGGATCATCAATGCCATGGACCTCGACCGGCAACATTCTGAGTTTCGCAGACTCAGACTCTTCAGACTCAGACTCCCCAGATCTAAACTCAGAAGCCATATAAAGAAAAAAGAGCGAAGGGGAAGAATAAATTACCACATACCTGGGACACAACTCGGCACTCGGAATGGCAAAGATAAGGGAAATCTCGGCACTCGGATTTGGTGGAAATGCTGAAGAGAATAAATGACTAGGTATACTTTATAATCAAAATGAAAGCTTTTGGGCCTGATGGGCCAAGCTATCATGACTGTTAGATATCTGGAGATCAACGGCTGTTAATATAAAATTGTTCGCGTCGCAAGGCATTGAACGATCATAATTTGAAATTCAAAAATCAAGTGTCCGTACACACTAAGCCGAGACCCTATCTCGACCTTTTCCAAAATTCATAGACTGATGTCCATCTAGGCACCTTCTAGGAGTCAAAACCGAGTTCCATCCTATAGGTCGAGACCCATCCTGACACTTACCAAAGCTGCAAGGCCGAAGACCCATCTCGAAACCCATTTGGATGGCAAAGGACGAGACCTATTATCGGCACCAAGCTTAAAAATCCCTTTTCGACCTTTTTTCTCATAGAAGGAGGGCTTTTTTGGGGGGAAATGATGGACCAAATCTCCTTTGGGATTTGGCACGCGTTCGTCTTGAAAAGTTATATGAAATAGACATATAATACGCTAAAATCGGACATATGAGTCAAAAGTTATGCACTTTCAAAGTTATCACATGCAACAATGACCTATATGCCTTCCTCCCTCGACCAGACCCCCCCTCCTAGGAGAGCAAGTGCCGAGACCACATCTCGTCACCTTCTAGGAAAGGCAAAATGCCAAGACCACACCTCGGCACCTGCTAGGAAGGGCACCCCAGCACCCTCTAGGAAAGGCAAAGTTCACCACACCTCGGCACCTGCTAGGAAGTGCACCTCGGCACCTACTAGGAAGTGCACCTCGGCACCTATTACGAAAGGCAAAGTGCCAAAACCACACCTCGAGACCCTCAGGCATCCCTTAGGTATTCCAGTGCCAAAGAACACCCCTTGGCAGCCTTATATTACAAACCCTATTCACCTCTTCTACGAATGCTTCGAGGCTTGGGGGGCATGTGTACTCTATAAGAGGACCTAGGACCCCTAGGCAACTACATAATCGAACAATATTCGGACATCCTAATACTATTTGGCCTATTATAGATGGTAACGTCAACATTACAATAATAATCTCGGAATTAAAGTAATTATCACATAATCAAGGATTAACATCGCATTAGTAACAAGGTAAGGCTCATGGATCCCAAAGGTCCATTAATGTATGTATATAAAGGGTGAGATTCTCAAGGTAAAAATAACTATTCATTCTTATATTTTACTCCTTTTTATTATATTGGGGTGATATCTGACTTGAGCGTCGGAGTACCTTTGCAGGTACCCACCCCCTCGATGAAAAACGATAAGGACAGACGGATAGAGCTCGGCACAGCAGGAAGAGATTACCACCGTACCCTCGGACAGGTACAAATAATTTTCATTCTAGAGATTAAGTGGAAAGATAATGGAAAAGTGATCGATGCAGACGTGGGAAGTCTCAAACAAGGTAGAACGATTAAGTTTTACACTCTACATAATCAAAACCACTGGAAGGAATTCATATGTATGAGAAGTTTGAGACATTCTCAACAAGAATTAATGTTATATCAAAAGGAGTAACTTTCACCCTTCTTTGGCATTGTTTTTATATGTTTGAATATTAGCACAATGAGGACATGTCGTAGGCTTCAACGGTGTTGGATTTTACTTTGAGACTACCATAATGCGCATCTACGCTACTGCTGCCTTTGATGAAGCCTACAACACACTTTTGTTGTGGTAATATTCAAAGGTTCGAAGAGAGGTGTGTGTGGTGTTTTGGTTTTGATTTCAAGGCTCTCTATGAAGCTACCAGTTCATGTAGTTAGCGAGTACTTCAGGGACTTGATTAACTTCTGTTATTGTGGTACACAGTGCCTACTTGATTAACTTGTGTTATTGAATAAGTTACTTCATATTCCCATGGTAAGTACTAGTTACTGGCGGGCCCAGCTTAACGGTGAGTGAAACAGTCAATTTTAAGAGAGATTTTTTTACTTTAAATAAAAGAATTATATGTTAAATATTCTTGTTGTCAACATATGGCATTTTGCTTTATAAATACTTAAGATTTAGTAGCTAGCTTTACTTTTAAGCCAATCCTAATTACTAGGATATGTTGTATGATTGCATATCTTGCTATAGGTGGTTAAGAAAAAAACATCACTTGTATGGTACTATGGAGTAACTGTGTTTCTGAAGATATATATCTCTTTCACTTGATGCAGCTTACTTCAAAGAAAAGGAAGGAAAGTGACTCCTATTGAATGATGAGTATCGGATTCAGGTGCAAGTGAGATAAGCTTGAACGGTAAAAGTAAACCATGAGATTGAAATCCTTAGAATCAAGATAACATTTTATAGCATATGTTAAGTAGATTGCAAGTACTCATAAGTTCTATTCTGTTCTGTTGTATTGCATCATGGCATTTTCATTTGATTTTTTGCAATTAGAATTACAAATTGCAGAGCCTAACTAACCTTTTTCACACCAGAGGCAGAAAGGTCTATACTTCCTTTAAATATGTTTATTAATATTGAGTCATTTCCTTTCCCTCTCTGGCCTGTTGTCTTATGGCATGATAACAAAATTTGGAATTGAGCTGTGATTACCAAATGACTTGGAAAACTCAAGAAGAGAGAGAGAGAGAACTCTCAATATGAAAACGAGATACCCTTAATTTTTGGATATAAATGACAATGAGAAAAATCCTAATTGTATTACTCTTGTAAGGCTATTTTCGTCCAAAAGGAAACTATAAATTATATACTACCTTCGATCATATTTATAAGAAACAAGTTATAGTGTAAAATACACTATAACTTGTTTCTTATAAATATGGTCGGAGGTAGTATAAAAGAAAAATATTGGTTTCATTACAAAACATGCCTATTATTCAGAATAAAAAAATGCCTATTATTTATGCTTAATGACTACTTATAAGTTATAACTCATAGTTACCCCCATCATCACAATACTTACAACTCACAACTCATGGCTTTAAATTTTAAGTTCGGCATTCATCATCCGTTATCAAATCCCCTTACCCATACAAATAGAAGAGCCACTTATTTTGCAAAGTTTTTACTACACACAAGTTCCAAAGAGGCAAATATGGGATATGTAAAGGTTGCAACCATGAAAAAACTTTCAACCATGGTCAAACAATGACCATTATGTGATCATAATGTACATGCATCCTCCTCTTTCCACAATCCATGACTCATTGACGAGAGCCACATCTTATACTTCCAACACGTACTCGTAAAAGAAATTCGACATATAACTAGCAAGCAATGCATGTCTATACTAGTAAGTCAATTGTGCTGTTTTATCTTTTTCCAACAAAATAAAAAGGATAAAGAAAGGAAAGAAAGAACAACCATATATATAAATATAAAATCATGATTATTATGATAAATACTTGCTCATATATTGAAATAGGTTTGAAAATTTAAGATCCCTTGCTAGCTAGCTAGTCTAGTTTCTAAATTCCAATACCAACCGAAGGAAAAATATTAATTAGTTCATTAATTTATAAAGCAAAAAGATGTTTGATCATTTAGAAAGCTATAAAGATGGTGAGGCATTGGAGCTTGAGGCAGGAGGTGATGGAGGAGACTCATGCTTAATAGGAATGTCATGTGCCACTGCTTGAGGGTCAGCACTAGTGGAAGTGGTTGATGGAGCAGCAGCAGCCATGTATTGACGTGGGTCTATGGCCCTTTGTTGCATGGCCCATGAAGCTTGGCCCATTGGTTCAAAAAAAAGTGAAGACAAATCATAGGTGGTGGCCGGCACTGCCATGGTGGTGGTGGACGGTAGGTCGGCAATTGAGAAACCCGGTGGTGTCGCCGTCGTTTGCCGCAGAGGTGGTGGTGGTTGAGGTAACTCCATTTGAGCAAGGTGGGCATGGAGGTAAGAGAGTTCTGCTTGTAAGTTCACCACCTGTAGAACAATGAAGCCAAAAAAATGTTAATACCTTGTGATTAATTATTATTATTATATGTTTCAAAAAAAATTATTATTATTATTATTATTTAAAATAAACCCATGAATCAGTTCAAAAAAAATAAATAAATAAATAAACCCATGAATCATAATAACGTATTTTTGTCTCCATCTTACTTACCTGGTGAGAGAAAAATTGTATGATACGTTTAGCTAAAAGACAGATGATATTATGTTCAAACAAAATATTTATATATATTTGATGTTGCACTTATTTCTTATTTTGTTTTAGAAATTACAATAAATTTCTACGACATTAAATTTTTCTTTGGGAAAAAGATCGGTGTACACAGAATGTTATTTAACACCTAAAAAAAAAAGAGAAAAATATATGTAAGATAACTAATATGATGCGATAAGAAAATAAAATGAAAATGAAATAATAAATATTAATGATATTTGATATATAAAGGTTTCTATATCATGACTCTTTTTCTTCATTCAAACATTCATTGTATTTTTATTTTATTGTGTTAAACACGTATCTTTCTCTCTAAATATACTATGCTAAAATTTTCCCTTTTCATGAAAAAGAATTCCTTTTCACCAACCTTTTTTTCAAATAAAAAAATAGAGAAAGATAAAATTAATTATAAATGAAACAAAACAATACTTTCTCTCTCGATAATAGTAATAATGTCACATTCATAATTAATATAGAATAAAAAAAGGTGAGAATCCCGAGTAGGTTTGAGACAAATTAAGGAACATAAAATGCAAGAATGATAAGTATGAACGCGTAACTTTAAACAAACTTCTAGAGAATATATAAGCAAGAGTTTTGTGCAAATGAAGTGACTTCGAAAAATAAACAAATAAACATGGTTAAGCTTGAAGGAAGAAAACAATATGTGCTTCTTCTAAAAATCAGCAATCTTCATGGAATAATTTCAATACTAAATTACTAATACATTTCTAATAATGATAATATATATTAGAGGATAAATATTAGCTAATTATTATAGAACAATCAAATCTTTGATTTCTAAGATAGAGTAGTTGATAGACGTCACGTGACAGACATATATATATATACTAGAGCCAAAAATATATTCCATTTGAGAAATGCTAATAATATTTTCTTTTTAATACTTTTTTTTTTATTTGATAAAATTCTATGTTAGTCTCACTAGAAAGTCAACCCAATTATTTATAACTTATTTATTTCCCTACTGTGTTACGGCAAAAGTGAGATAAAAAGAAAATACAGTCTGAGGTAGATTACTGCAAAAAGAAGAAAAACTTCCTTCTACGAAACCATATTTAATTTTAAGGCCCTAGAATCCTAAATAAACAAATAGTTAATGGATTAATATGTGTGATTTCAAAAATAATAAAAGTTAGAAGAAAATATAAAAAAATTACCAACATCTTGTTATTCATAATACTGCAAATCGCCTTTTGAAAAACTGTATGAGCTTATAATTTTGTCTAATAAAAACTTGTCAAGTTGTTCATTATCTCTGAAAATAAGCAATATATGCAAAACATGCTATATATTCCCTAAGTAATGCATTCTGCGAAATAAAAACTAAGGTATACTAACGGATAAAACAACATTAAGATGGACAATATATCCCACTTTGTGGTGGAACGTACCAAATGAGATTCACTCGACATTTACATATAGTACAATTCAAGCTACACACAGTACACAGTCCCAAGCTTATAATTAACACTATTCTAAAGAAAATAAGAGGGTAAAAAGGGAGAGTTTTACCCCCACCTATATGGAGACTATTAACTACTATGTGAGAGTCAAACATGGTTATAGGGTATCAATTAATTTGAGTTTTAGACAACTTATGATCCACTACTGAATATAACAAGTTAGTGTATATTTTAATATTTTTTTGAAAAAAAAAAATTGTATTATTATACATCTAACCATGTAATCAATGCAGGATCATCACCGATTATCCTAAACCACACCTTATACATTTTAGAGATCACACCATAGTTAATTCACAGGCTATCTATACGAAAGAGAATGGATGTGAGTTTCTACTTCTTTTTTTTTTTTTTTTTTGTTATGGTCATTTTACAAAAAGATAGGGACAGAAATATTTATTTTAATTTTGTCTATCAAATTGCTTAATTGAACCCTGGACTACCCGACCATCTCCCTAAAACCTGCATGAACCAAGGAATTAGTCATGGCCCATGCCATAGACTACCCATTTATGTAACAGCCGACCGCATCATTTGTTAATCAAATAAGAGTTATGGATTTCATTGAAATGCATAGAAACTGTCTCCCTTATTTCCATGGCTTTGCAAGCCCTACCCTTATTTTCCTCTTTCCCTAATTAAACCTCACTTTTGTTCCTCTTTCAGATGGCACAAATCACTAGCTAGTACTACAAATGTATGCAAAATCTTTGAAGGATAGGGAGACACATCTCCTTATAGAAAAAGAAACAAAAAATAAATTTAATTACTTATGTATATATAGATGGGTTCCATTTCCTTTCAGTTTCTTTTAGAAACGCAAGCTAAACTGACTTCATTATAATAATAATAATAATAATAACAAACTCATTTCTTTCTTTTCCATTGTTTTATGGTTTCAAACTGAGATTCAAAACCATCCAAGTCTTATGTGAACATAAAACGAGGCTTATCTCAGTTTTCACTTTACTGGTTTCACTTTATTGGCTAGCAAACAAACAAAATAAATTGGGACGTTACATGAGTCATATATAATGTTTAATTTGCAGTTTCTAGCAATTTTATATAAATTAAATAGTCTAAAAAAAATAAACCTTCACACCCATAATCTTATCACTTTCTAAATTTCTAATTATGATACTCATCCTGTAGTCAACAAAAAAAAATGGAGAAAAAATAAGTCTTGAAACGAATACCAGTTCTATGATTCATTTGGCTAACTAGGTTAGCATAGTGTAGGGAGAAGAAAAAACTGATAATTAAGATAGCCAAATTAAAAGCAAACAACTAAACAATAATAATGGATATGCCAAGAACATATACATCTTCATCTTATAAAACATAACATGTTAATTTAATCATAAATCATCAAAAGTTATAATCAAAATCAATGATTAATCTATGATATTACCTGCTGCTGAAGGGCAAAGATTTGGGCAACACAGCCATAAACAGGATCTCTGAGCCTTGACTGTGCCTCATAACAAATGGTGATGACTGCATCAAGCCTCCTATGCCCTGGAATGCTAAGAAGGAGCTTGGACACATTGCTAGCCCCAAAAACCTTGTGCACCACCGCAAAATGGTGTGTACCTTGCTCCGAATCAAAGTACGGAGCAAAGATACAACCCGGAATACACTTTCTCCTCAAAAACTTGCATGCACCACAAGGACTACCACTGCTACTACCACCACCACTACCGCTACCGCTACCGCTACTCATCTTTAATAGGAGTTATTATATATATTATTACTATTTTGTTTTAATGGCTATACCTTAATTTGGGAAAGATGTTGAATTGAAGGGTATGAAATGATTAGGTTATAGAGCTAGCAGATTTTGTGAGACTCATGAAAAGAGGTAGAGAAGAAGGAAAAGGAAGAACAAGAAAATGGTGGTGTTTGTAGGAATGAATTTAACTAAGATACGTTTGGTGGGGCTATGGTAATTTAATGAGAGGATTTAATAGGGAAAGAGAAGAAGTCTTAAAAGCCACGCGAAGGAGCAAAGGCTTAACCTCCACATTTAGCTGTTTATTGCGTGAAGAAAAACAAGAGAGATCATATAAAGCTAATATAGCTTACTACTATTTTTCCTCAAAACTGCTTTCACTTTTCCTCTTTTGTCCTCGTTCCTCTCGTGATCGTGAATTCGTTCAACAAAAACGCATGCTCTTTTCCCCCCCTTTCTCTCTCCAAAACGCGCACACTTGACACTTCCCTCAGCTGGTATCATGTGATGTGAGTGCAAGGTATGTATTGGGAGGGGAAGCTTTGAATTTGGACCAAGAGATGATGTAATCATAAAAGAGGTTTTTGTAACTGAGCCAAAACATTAATCACACAATTACATATTGTTGAAACTTGAAAGGGGTTGTATAATTTATCTTAGTAAAAATAGGGTTAAATAATCTCATGGTAAATGATTAGTGTGGTTAAGAAAATTGTATTAATTATATCTTTAAGTGTGTGAAGAATTACATTAATCATCTACTATTTAATCCTATTTTTATTTAGGGTAAATTAATTAGACAAACCCTTGTTTCAATTGACTCAGCCTCTTGCCTTCTTTTTCTTTACAAAATGCAAAATGCTAGACTGGGAGTTATGGTATATGAATGCTTGTGTGTTGGTTCTCTTAATTTGGTTTTAAGATATGTTGGGTTGTGAATATGAAATGAATATGCAACTTACAAAAAGTGAAGTGAAGCTGTGAAGTTTCTATTGGTTTTAAAAAAATAAAGATCTTTTTCTACTTAATTACTCGAGATTAATTGTGAATTATCGTCGTGAATGATTAAAATTGATATGTTGTTTTCCATTTTGATAGAAACGAATAAACCTGAATTCTATATAATTTCAAATTAATGTCAGCCAAAATTATTCAGAGTTATAAATTTATTTGTGAATTAAATATATTATTGATTTCTCTAAATATCGTGTGCTTTTCACTTGGTTCATCTTTTTCAATTTGATCTTTCAAAATTTTATATCTAGATTAGTCTTTTTTGCTAGTCCTTTATTTTGGCTGTTTAAGTGTCGGTTTTTTTCCTTTTTTTTTTTTTATTTATCATAATTTTAACTTGATATCTCCAAATATTATAGGCTTATTATTTGATCCTAACTTTTTGAACTAAATAGGTACTTAATAGACAAAATAAATAGGAAACTAAGAGATGAATAACATGGGAAAGAAAAAAAATATTACAAGAACTAAATAATATTCTAAAAAAAGAAAAAGATTTAAATAAGACTCGTGAAATTTGGAGGCATAAAAATACATTTATAAATAATTATAATTTATAAATGAAATACTGTCAAAAAAAATAATTTATAAATGAAATAAACAACAAATTTACATTTCGAAATTAATGTAGCCGCGTAATCCATGACAATTATTATTTTGTTTTATAAATGAAATACTACTTTATTTAATTCTGAAATGATCGCATGTCACGCATATTAATTATTTTTGTAGTTATGCAGTGTAGTTAATACAAAATTAACTTTAATTAATAGTGTAATAAAGATGCAATTAATTTCGTTAATTTTAATATTTATTAAATGCCTTTATTTTTTAAATTTCTTAACAAATATAATTAGGTAACTTGTTAATTAGTGAGGCTCTTTCGTTTTTTGGTTAAAGAAAACTTTAACAAAACTGAAAAGATTTCATTATAGGGCGAGGAAGATTTCCAGCAGGCAGCAGCTGAAAAAATAAATAAATCTTAAAATTTTTAGGTCAAAAGTGTTATTAGTTTGCAAGATAAACCAATTCCTTTGCACAAAATTCAGTATAAAAAATTCTTAAGGTAAAGATTTTTTTTTTTTATCATGAAATTGATGCAGAGTATTTACTAACTTTGTTAATGATTAATCTCTGCCAGAAAACTTGACTAGTCATCTTTAGTAAAATCTCCTTTTCAATCATATTTTTTTTCAACCACAAAGTTCAAATCCAATACTTTATTTAAGAAAATCAAGCCTAGTTCCATTCAAATAATGATATGTTTCTTAATTAAAGTAAATATTTGAGATAACGTAACACATGAAAGAAAAAAAAAAGGCTAAATGACCATTTTGATCCTTTAACTTATTTTTTTTTTCAGTTTGGTCCTTTATTTTTTAAAAAATTCATTTTGATCCTTTATCTTATTTAAAAGTTTCAAAATAGTCATTTATCTTTTAAAAAATTCATTTTGGTACCTCATCTTATATAAAAGGTTCAAAATGATCATTCAACTATTTAAATATATTTAAAATGGTCATTTATCTAAGTGTTAATTGAAAGATAAAGTTGAATATATTTAAGGCTAAATGACCATTTTAGTCCTTTATTTTATTTATTTTGTTCAAAATGGTCCTTTATCTTTTAAAAGATTCACTTTGTCCTTTATCTTATTTAAAAGGTTCAAAATGGTCTTTTATTTTTTAAAAAGTTCACTTTGGTACCTTATCTTATTTAAAATGTTTAAAATGATCCTTCAACTATTTAAATATATTCAAAACGGTCATTTATCTTAGTGTTATTCGAAGAACAAAGTTGAATATATTAAAATAGTTAAAGGGTTATTTTGAACATTTTAAATAAGATAAGGTACCAAAGTGAATTTTTTAAAAGATAAAGGACCATTTTGAACATTTTAAATAAGATAAAGGACCGAAGTGAACTTTTTAAAAAATAAATGACCATTTTGAACAAAATAAATAAGATAAAGGACCAAAATGATCATTTAGCCTATATTTAAATAGTTGAATGATCATTTTGAACCTTTTAAATAAGATAAGATACCAAAGTGAACTTTTTAAAAGATAAATGATCATTTTGAATCTTTTAAATAAGATAAAGGATCAAAGTGAAATTTTTAAAAAATAAAGGACTATTTTGAACAAAATAAATAAGATGAAGGACCAAAATGGTCATTTAGCAAAAAAAAAAAAAAAAGTAATGAATCTTTTATTTTCTTATTGAATAACTAATATACGTAACGCAATAACATAGTCAATTACAGAAAACATTTTATTAAGGGTTATTATAAGAAAGAAGGAATTACCTACTATTTATTAGTCATGGTTATATTAACCGTAAACGTCAACATTAACTACAATTTGACTAATTGAGATTAAACCATCAATATTAACAGGGCTTTTATTAAAATTTTCGATAATTTAAATTAATAAATATATGATACTTTAATGATTTTTTTATTTGATCCAAAAAATGAAAATATTTTTTAATAATATTTATTTAAACTCAATAACTAAATTATTGGATAGGAGAGAGAACCTGATATGAATGGAATGATCGGGATTTTTTTTTTTGGGTGAAAGAGAAAGAAAAATATTAATAAGGTAAAATAACATTTTATATTGAATTATATTTTTATGAAGTTTAATGGTGATGAACTAACAATATAAAATATTTTACATTATGGAAATGCTTGTTTCACGGATTATTGGTTTATTCTCAGGAATATGGTGTTGGAGAAATTTATTCTCACATTTGTTATGAGATAATAAAATAATTATTTTTGAATATATCACACATTTTTTTAAAAGACTTGGGTACAACATTCCTAGGAAAAAATATTTTCAGAATTAAAGAAATAATCCATGAAACAAACGTCTCCTATCATCAATCACCAATTGCTATTAGTATGACTTTTAAGATAATTTTATAAAAGTTAACAAACTTATCATATATAATACAATTTATAATTGAATAATAGTATAAATCTCATATCCTTTTTCTCTGATTAATAAAATCATGTGCACCACATAAATAATTGCACTTTAGCCTAGCAGCTAATTTGCCGCATCTTGAGGTAACATCCTGTAGTTGAAAACACAAATATTCAAACTTAAATTCCGGCAAGAAATGATAATTATAGTGGCATTATGTTCTAATCATTCCTAGGTGTTGACCACACGAGTGGGTGATCAAGGGGTCCTTCTTAAAGAATAATAGATTACAACCCTGTTGGTTCTATATATATTTTTGTAAAGTTAACAGATCTTATAGGCATGCAGGTCTAATTACAGGACACTAGTGAGACAAACTTAAAAGCAATTCAAAGAGTCACATTCATGTATCTTCTATATATCATGTGCTGCAACGCACGAAGAGCATTTTCCTTAAGTTCTTTGGGACCATTTTGCTTGAACACTACCTACATGATAATGACTTTTAGATATACTTAATAGTGGTTAAACATATGTTTGGTTTGAAAGTGGTTAAGAGTGCAAATAAGGTAAATTATTTGTAATTTATTTGAACATGACTCATTATATATATGTTTTATTAAACACATTTGTTTGACTCAAGGATAAATTTGACTATTTAAATGAATCAAGTCAAAACTTTATAATAACTTGCTAATAACTTGTGTGTATATATGTATTATTTAAATAATTATAATTTTATTTATTATATTTATTCAAAAATATAATTTATTTATTATTATCACGCACATTTTAATTTTCAAGAGTTATATACAATATTAAAAAAAACAAATCTTCCATTTTCATCACCAAAATTTCGTTTCAAATTTTGAGTCATCTTATATGAATATAATATAAAATTATATTTTATCATTATTTTACATTGCTTTATAAAATGAAAATATCTATTAAATACTAAATTAATAAGTAAAAAAATTCAAAGGAAAAAGTTGACAAAAAAAAACATAAATGAGCTAAACAAAGTAAGGCCAAGATTTATATATTTTTTTAAATAAGCTTAATAGCCAAACTTTAATAATCTCATTTTTTTTTACAATTCCAGCCTGAACTTGAAACTCATCTACATAGTAGATAGTATGAGATGTTTAAGAGTGTGTTGGGTAGGAAGAACAAAATAGGTGAAAAATAGGATGGATGGAAATAGGAAAAAGAGAAATAAAGTGAATGAAAATAAGTGAAAAATAGAATAAAATAGGACTAAGAATAATCTTCTTGTGAAGATTGATCAACACAAAAATAAATAATTTTCTTGACATCTTTTGAAAAACTTATTGTTAATCTATAAACTTCACAACAACGAAGTTTGGGACAACTATGGACCAGTATTCATTTTATGAGATAATATTTTTTATTTGAATGTTGTTGTGGAACGTTCATCGACACAACATTTATTCATTCAAAACATAACTTTTTATTTATTGTAAAGGACTTTTTACTTTATTCAGAGATACATGCCTAAATTTTGCATAAATCTCACCTGATAGGAGGAAACGTATGAAAGAAGGAGCATTTTTAAAATTTAAAATTTTGTGAGTTTGGGGCAACTATGGACCAGTATTCATTTAACAAGATAATATTTTTAATATTTTTTATTTGAATGTTGTTGTGGAACGTTCACCGACACAACATTTATTCATCCAAAACGTAATTTTTTATTTATTGTAAGACGGCTTCTAGGGTGGACAAGGTGTTCATGTGATTTTTGGTGGACCACTTTTGTCCACCCTTAGATTCATCTTATCTATACAATAATAGGATGGACTATCTGCAATAAATTATTTTTTTTTCTCTTTTGTTTTTTTTTTCTCCCTCAACCCTGCACCTGCTCCTCCTGGTCTCTACCCCCCGTCCATCGTTGCCCCTTCGCTGCCTCCAGTGGCCCTTCCACCGCCACCATCAATTTCTTCGACGATGATTCACTCTCCACATCCTGCTCTACTCCATAATCATCTCCATCACAAACAGACAAAATTGAGAGATTGGAATGAGAAATTAACTCCAAATTTCCAAAACGTTCTAGATTCCATAAACATTGACACATTAGAAACAAAGGATTACAAACAACTTCCTCTCAACACACTATAATCTCATATTTAGTCTTTGAATTTGGGAAATAAAAGAATGTCGTTCAAGATGGAGGTTGAACTTGGATCTGGATATACGTGTTCAAGGCTGATAGTGAGGAGGTTTTTTGTCCCAGATCCATCACTTCTGGTTTTTGTCCTAGATCTGGTTTTTTCTCATGCTTCCGACGGCGTTGAAGAAAGGATGAGAATGAGAACAAAAGGCGATCGTGGAGTGCTACGGTGACAATTCACATTCCTTTTTCTCTTCATCTTCGTTGCCACGCTTTCCTCATGAGCCATCCTCCGTCGTAGCATCCTCACCATCAAACTCGAATCCCGCGTTTGGATTTGCCACCAGCATCCACCGCACTCACCGTCGCTCAACGCCACGCTCCTCTGCCAAAACCTCCTTGACGGAAACTTCGGCAACTATGGGCACCACCACATCATCGTCTCATGGCATCATTGCGGTGGTGCCGCTGCCAACCTCCCGACAAAACTCCGTTCACCGCTATTCTAACTGTACTGGCTGGACTTCCGACGGGTTCTATAGAAGGGAAAGGGTGGGTTCAGATGGGGAAGAGTCTACAATAAGGTTGTGTACCAGAATTAATCTAACGGTCATTAATGTTCACAATAAATCATATGAAGTAGTGGTTCACCCTAGCCATAGTCTTATTGTAAAGGACTTTTTACTTTATTCATAGATACATGCCTAAATTTTGTGTAAATCTCGCCTGATAGGAGGAAACGTATGAAAGAATGAGCATTTTTAAAATTTAAAATTTTGTGAGTTATTAAATCTTTTCTTCCCTTTAATGATCTTCTCCACCCCTTGCTTTTTCCCCCATTCCATCCGAGAAAAGGAGATCTTCAAATTCAGTAGAAGGTGGATGATGATCAAAGGTGTGGTGGTGGTAGTAGGGTTGTGGGTTGAAGTTCTATGAACAGACCACTAGGTGGGTGGGCATGAAGAAATGTAAAATTAAAATGCATTGTGGAAGTAGAGCCAACAAAGATGTAAGATTGTTTTCATCTTCCTTTTCGATCTTGGATTTTTCTATATCTTTTTTCTATCTTAAATTGGTTTCACCTTCTTTTTCTATCTTGGAATTTTCTATTTATTATATTGAAGAATTGGGTATTCATTTCACTTATTAATTATTTTTATTTTTTTGGGTTGCTTGCTAAATTGTTGCTAAATTTTATTTCCTATATTGAAGAATTGGGTATTCATAGGATTACATGAATTTTATGGTCTTGAGGGGTGATTTCACCTATGGTGTGATAAGAGGTGGAGAATCAATTTATGGTGATAAGTTTACTGAAGAAAACTTAGAGTTGAAGCATACTGGAGTAGGTGACATTATTTGCTTTTGCTACTGATATTCCATTTATATCCATAAATATGACATTATTCATATATTTTATATTATTTCACATATTCACCCTTGTTGCATTATTATTAGGATACTTGTATATCCTTGGCAAATTTTGGGCAAGACACCAATGGGTTTTCTTCCTGATATTTTACTCCATTAATATTGCAATCGCCTCTTTCAGTCCTTAAATCACACAATGATAAGGTATAAAACTCATTCTGCATGTCAAATCTTTAGACACTTTACTTAGTTCTAGCATAAGTGCTCTGTTTTATAGAACCTAATATATAAGGGTGGGCATGGATTGAATTTTTTAAAATACAAACCATATCCATTTAAATGATTTGGATTTAAAATTCATATCCATATTTTTTAAAAATTTAGTTTGGAATTTTTTAAACCAATTTTAAAACATAAATGGTTTTAAAACCATATTTAAACTATAACCAATTTTAAACCATAAATTGATTTTCCCTTGGCAGATAGAAAAATAATTAAAACCCACCTCAATGGCTAAAGCCAGGAAGATTGCAAGAAATTTTATACCGAATAAACTTACATGTGTTTTTTATTTCATATTTCTCCTCTAGTATAAAAAATAAGAAAAATTATTTTAAGAATACAGTACACTAATTTAATCAAAAGACAATTCTCATTGTTGTCAACTATTTTGCCACCACAATAAGGCTAGTAAGATTTCAAAAGTAAAATTGCTTTCTAATCCAAATAAAAATAAACAAAGTGATTTGTTTAAAGAGTCAAGCTTGCAAAAAGGAAGAAAAATTCATGAATGCACTTCAATAATAAACTGTGTCATTCTAAACATTACGATAGTAACAAAAATGTAACTAAGTTAAGCAAGAACAAACAAATCATGGGAGAATTGCATAGGATAATGATTCATATATATTATTCTTGATAATTACAATCAATATATTTTAAGAAATTAATTAACAAATTTATTTCTCACAACAGGTTTTTGGAGAGCAGTGAAGAAAAAAAGGCACGAAGTCCCTGTCCTTAACGAGTTGCATTCAACATCTAAAGCTACAACTTTTACAAGCAAGCCAAAGAGGAGGAGTGGACAGAGAGAAGAGGCTATGACATTGTTGAGTTCATATACAATAGATGGTGACACCTCTTTATCATGGCTTTCTATTGCTCTAGCTTCACCACCTTACCATGTCTCGTCCTCATGTACAATGTGAATTTAGAGAGAACGGTGAGGTGGAGAAGATGGTGAAGCTACAATATGATTGTATCTCAAAAATTTTCCTTGTCATGTTCTTTTTCGGATAAAATTATTATTAGGATGACATGAATTAAATTGAATAGCCAAATTAATTAAGCCATGATTTAAGGTTGTGACATTAATTAATAAGGGTGATTCATTGGTGTTCGAGTTATACAGGAAGGAAGAAGATGAGTAAAGAGTGCACTGAGGTGGTCAAAAAGGTGGGAATTGATGAGTTACCTTAGTGATCCGAGCAACGTGTGTTGGTACATGTTGCCAGAACTAAGATATGCCATAAAAAAGCTCTAACACATGGTTGGCAATGTCACCCAAGATAAGCACACAGTGGTGGAGACTGTAGCCACATAAAAAGATCCATATTTATGTGGAGTCACATGTTGCCAGAATTAAGTATGGATATTTCTATGTGGCTCCAGTCCCCCACCATTATGTGTCTATCTTCGGTGACAGCATTGCCAACCATGTGTTGGAGCTTTTTTTATGGCCTATTTTAGTGTCGGCAACATATACCAAGACATGTTACTCGAATCACTAAGGTAACTCATCAATTCCCACCTTTTGACCACCTCAATGCACTCGTTACTCATCTTGTTCTAGTATAACCCGAACAACCATTAATCACCCATGTCAATTAATGTCACAACCTTAAACTATCGCTTTATTAATTTGGTCATTCAATTTAATTCACATCATTATGATAATAATGATAACCAAAAAAGGAACATGACATTAGAGCTAAAAAAATTAAGGAAAAACTAAGAGAGAAACCCCCTTTGTGATCATAACAAGAGCATTCCAGCATGTTGGTCGGCATAGATAATATCTCCCCTTACTCCCATGGCATAACAATGCCCCATCCACTATCTCACCTAATGCGCCTTCACCAATCTTAAGAAGTATTGACCTCTTTTATTTTTAGTTTCATTGTCATGCCCTTTTCTTTATTGAGATTATTTGAATTAAATTGAATGGCCAAATTAATTAAACCAATGTTTCAGGTTATGACATTAATTAATACGGGTGATCCATTAATGTTCCGGTAATACTTGAAAAAGATGACTAAGGAGTGCACTGTGATGATCAAAGAGTGGGAGTTGATGAGTTTCTTGTATGATACGAGCAATGTGTGTTGTTGTTTTTTTTTATCAGCCAATAAAGATATATACTATAATTGGGGTACCAGAAGTACCAAAATAAATACATCAGAACTTAACAAGTTTCCCTGATTTCCTAAGGTTAGGCTCTATTACATCCTGAGTGTTGATTATAATAAAGGCTAACCAAGGAGTCAAGGCACAAACCAAATACAATACCATGCGATCCCCAAATAACAACTTTAAGTTTTGTTTGCCCCCTGTACCACATAACTCATGTGACACCTATACTTATAAATAGCCCAACCCAGTTTCCTGTATCCAAAATCCTCCCCACCAGTTTTTGTATTTAATGAAGTGATAGAAAGTGTTAGAGGTCGATGTGGTTTGAACCGAGCAAACATAAAGTCATGATAAATTTTCTGACAAAAGACAAGCACCTGGGGACATAGACCACTGCACAAAAGAGTGACAGAATTGAGGGCTTCTTGCACGTAGCCAAGACCAAGAAGTGAAGAGAATATTTTGTATCAGGAGATCAAACTCAAAAGTGTGTTGTTAATGTTGCCAAAACTTAGATGCCATAAAAAGGCTCCACCATATGATTGGCAATGTTGTTACTTAAAGTAGGCACTTAATGGTGGGGGGATTGGAGTCATATAAAAAAAATATTTAACATTAAATATGGATTTTTCTATGTGGCTCCAATCTCCACCACTGCTTATCTTATAATTGGATAATAATGTAAAAATATTTCATATTATTAGTGTATAACTTTTTTTCTCGTATAATAGATAATACGATGTGATAGTAAAAAAATATAAAATTTATAAGAGTTAATAAAAAATTTGATATTTAAGAGTGTTTATATATATAATTATATTCGAATGATTTTGACCAGATCAATCATTACATTAAGGAATCTCTTTTATATCCCTTCTCAATTCATCCTAGTCAAAGTATCCAGAAATCTAGTGGCTCCCAGCTTGTTTTGATTATTTTTTTTCTTTCTCTCCTGTTGGGATATCTTCGGTGAACAAGTTTCTATTGCATGCAATAGACATTTGCCGTATTATTTTATAATTATTTTAAGTGAGTTCATTACTTTTTACTCAAAGTATATGGAAAGCATATTAATTATTTATATTATTAACATGGCATCGTTCCTCCTGATAGTGATACTTCTAATTTTAGGGGATTTGTTTAAGCATATATAGTTTCTAATTTTCTAACAGTTACTGCGACTTTGATGTTAAAAGTTTTAAAATCATATTGTGACTGTAGTACCTGTTGTGTCCACCTCATCAATATCAATTCATTAATATTAATAAAACTGTTAGTACTCCTATATGCATCAGCTTGTGATAAAAAAAAATCCTGCACAAATGGCATTTTAGTCATTTTGAGTTAAATTATAAGTGCTTTTAAAAGAAAAACCATTCACTTGTACCTTGTGTTGTGGACGCGTTTGTGCTCTAGTTTTTATGTAATCTAAATCTATACTTATAATAAAAGAGATTTAGTTTCCACATTGTTTTTAATCCATTATATCCCTATACATACACTCAAATAAGTGTACACTTTTTTTTATCAGCATCAAATAAGTGTACATGGCTAAGAAAGAATAAACTACTCATAGACACAAGCTGGTAGTGGAAATGCAAACATGTATTGAATAAAAAATAATAATAATAATTAATACACTAAAACTGCTTTTATTTTTCTCATTTTTATTCAAATTTTATTCTCTATCTTCTTTCAATAAAAAATACAGGCACAAAGCGTCTTTCTTCCACTATTTTTCTATAATGACAGTAACTATAATGCAATAGCAACCATTTCCCCATGTGAATTTTTTACTCATAATCTTTAGTCTAAGTAAACCAATCAATATGCTACCATGATACTATCAAAGTATTTATATTGGTACGATCACTAGTAGAAAAATGTCTTTTTAAATCGGTTAAAAATGACTTTTTAAATCGATTGTACGGTCGATGTCTATGCCAGCGATATAGAAAGTCATGACTTTTTAGATCAGTTAACAACCGATTTAAAAAGTTCACTTTTTAGATCGGTTCTTTATGGCAACCGATCTAAAAGTCATATTTTTAGATCAGTTAACAACCGATTTAAAAAGTTCAATTTTTAGATCGGTTGGTAACCGATCTAAAAAGTCAGCTTTTTAGATCGGTTATTGTGACACCTGATCTTAAAAAGTCAGATTTTTAGATCGGTTCTTCATGGTAACCGATCTAAAAAGTTGACTATTTAGATCGGTTATTGTGGTACCTGATCTTAAAAAATTAAGTTTTTAGATCGGTTATAGACATAACCGATCTAAAAAGTTTTTTTTTTTTTTTTAATATACAGGACGTTTTATTAGTTTTTCTCCCTGTAACAGACAACACAGCCACAAACACAAACAGGCTTATGACAACTAATATATCCTTAACATAAAAAAGCAAAATGTAGTCATTCTAAACAAATTATACTTAAAACATTCTAAACAAATTATACTTAAAACATTCTAAACAAATTGTACTTAAAACATTCTAAACAAATTGTACTACTCATTGAACCTTAATATACAAAAACAAACAAAATTATCACAACCATATGTCTTAACATATAAAAACAAAATTACTCATTAGGTTCTAAACAAATTATAATAAAAAAACAACATTCTAAACAAATAAGTTTACAAATTGCCAATTTCAAGAAAAAAAGTAGCCCAACGTTGTTGAATGTCAGCAATATCCTCGTTAGGCATTGGACCCGGATTGTTGAAGATCTACAATTTCAAATAACATACGATAAAATATTAGTTCATGCACTAAAAACAAAACATAATTAATCTAACTTGTTGAGAATTTGCATTACATCTTTCCATGAATCAACAATATTTGCGGTGACAATCGTAAGCATATGCCTCATGACATAATATCCACACTCATAACCCCCAGGTTGCGTTTCACACTAGAAATAAATATCAAATTTGAATATAATTAGTAACTATTTAAGTATTATAAATTGTAATTGATAGGCAATTTGTAAACTACATACACAGGGAAAAATCCATGTAGGCTTCCTTCTAGATCCCGACTGCAAACCCACCAACCTTTGATATCCGTCCATAGCTCTAACATAAGAAAATAATCATGTGAATTGCATTATAGGTTTCAGAATTATAAACACATCAAAAAGCAAATGTTTTAGAAATAAAAGCTTACGAATCAATTGTGTTTTTCATTTCTGGGTTAATTGTCTTCTTGTGTAATGAACACAATAACACCACAACATTTTGCTTAGGACAAATAATCAACAATTGCCAGTGGTTCCTACATTAGAGAACAATTAGTGACTAGTGACACATAATTTGAAATAACTTGTAAACTTTAACTTACGAATGCAAGTAAGGTGCTAAGTAACATTGTTTTTTCCCTTCATGTAGCCTATTTTGAATATAGCCTTGAATGTCCTGTGTCTTATTACCAACACTCTGAATGGATTGTGGGTCCATGAATCCATAAATATGTGCATTGTCCTCCTTATTTGCATTCTCCTCCTTGTTGGTACATAAGTGATGTATATACCTAAGATATTGAAATAAATGTTAAATATAAATTGATATTTAGTTAATTAACAGATTTACAAATTAAATGTACTTACATCAACCATAATTGTATAACCGAGATGTTAAGCATCTCTGTACCCATATATACTTCCAAAATATCCCTCCTATGGATATAAAATGGCATCGTGGAAGGCCTGCTTAGTACAGTAGGATCCCAAGGTAGCTGTATTGGATCCTTAATTTTGCTTGCTGCCATAAATAAACGCTCAAGTGAATCAAGTTCAAGTTCCAACCTTTTGTGTGGAACATCTTTGCTACATCCCTCCACAGACTAAACAACAAAGGTAAAACAATATTAGTAAACACCATGAACAAGTCATTGCAACTATAAAATGAGAAAGACATAAGTAAACAATTGATTATGAATACCTTAGATGAAATAGACTTGATAAGTCTTCTCGGCCACTTAATGAAATGATTAGGGGCTTGCCCCACTGTTTGAACCTCATCAGTAGGGAAAGGAACTTGAGCATCTACATGTCTAACCTCTTCAACCACCACCCTCACATTAGCATCCCCTATTTTCTTGTGGTGTATGGTTAACCCCATATTGTACACTTTTCCAATTGCCACTAAAAGGGGAGGATCAACATCAATATATAGCTCACACTGATTATGACTATCCAAATTGTGACTATCCTCCCCCGATGGATCAGCAGCAACACAACTCCCTTTTGTGCTCACACGAGGTACTACTGGCTCTACAACCGTATTTTGTTGGGAAAGACCTAGAGATGCCAGTTGTTGTTGGAACTGCTGTGTGACTTGTTGAGTCACCTGTTGAGTGATTTGTTGAGTCACTTGCTGAGTCACATGCTGAGTGATCTCCAAAGTGAGCTGTTTAGTGACATGCTCTCGTATCCGTTGTGTAAGGACATCTAAATGTTCCATGCCAAAACTTACTGAGGCAGAGCCATAATGGGTAGGTGGTCCAAAGTATTGCCTAATGCCCATACCTCGACCAACGCCACGAACACGACCAGGGTGCTCTGGTTTCCCAATGGCAGTAGTTAAGATATCTTGACGCCCATGGGAAACAAAGGATCCTTGCGTGCTCTGTTCAATGAGGGAATCCTACAACATATAATTCACTAGCATATTTAATACAATCCTTAGGTGATTAGTTAAGTACATGTAGAATTGAATATTTACTTACAATCCTATCACCAATAATGCGTGCTTCTTCATTAATATAGTCTCCTGATTTTTTTTGTCGAGCTTTCTTCCATTTCTCATGGCGCTTGGGTGGAGATGGAGGATCAAAAACTAATGAAGGATCTAATCGAGATGCTTCTTCAAGTTGTTTCATTTTATCTTGCATCATCTTCTTCTCAAGCAATTCATAGCCCCCACGAGACAATGTGTGTGGGTAGAGATTATGTGCCTGAACCTTTTGCCCTTTTTTTCTTTTCTCCTATTATAAATAATAACACACCCATTAAATTGAGTAAAAAAATGGCTAAGTAAAAAACTATAATCCAATGATTTACCTGAAAGGTAATGTCCTGTCGACTCTGAACAAACCTCCCCCATGTATCATTATTAAGGAATACATAGTCATCACAAGGAGATTTGTTCTTGTATTTCCCATATATATAACGTCTACTAAGTTGTGTCTTAAATGCTCTCCAACGCTGACCAGCATATGAAATACATTTTGTCCTAATGAACTCAGAATTCGGAACATCAAAGGTGAGCTACATTACACAATAAAATGGATGAGTTAGTGTTTCATAATTTTATGGTTAAATGCAATGATACATAAATAATGAAAGTGAGGTACCATGATACTTTGCCAAATCAAATTCTTCACGTGCTCCTCTACATGGTCCCAATCCTCATGTTCAATACTAGCCTTGCTTCGACCAAGCATGCCCACAAAAGTATTGAAGTCTGTTTTGTTTGGCCCTATAGCATTGCCTAATTGATCAAACTCAATTGACAACTTTTCACCTATAGCACGTTTGAGACTTAACTTCGCTAACCGTGTCGGACCTCTACCCTTCCTTTTTGTAGACTGAGAATCCGACCCGCCTTCTGAAGGAGAAATGTCAGATGAATCATCCATGTGCCTGTTTAGACAAAAAAAAAAAAAAGGTTAGTATCCAATTTAAATAATGAATAATTAACTAACAAAACTTAATTTGCAAATATATCAACAAGAACATATTGAAATAATTAACAACAAAATTGGTTATTTTGTAACCTTGTCAGCACGGATGTTCTCCCATATCCCTTCATCATGATCATCTCGAGTGGCATAGACATCATCAACTTCAACTTCGTCAATGAAATTAGGCTTTTCTGTTGAGAGAGAAAGAGTCTCAAAAATATCAAGAGTTGAATCTTGATTTTCATCTCTTCCATGCATATTTCTTCCTTGGAGAACAACAGACCACCTTTGGTTAGAAGGATCATTGACATAAAACACTTGTTTTGCTTGGAATGCCATGATGAAAGGCTCCCCCTTATAACCTACCTTGTCAAGGTTCACCAATGTAAATCCCAATTCATCATTTTTTACACCATTGTTATTGTCAATCCACTTACATTTAAAAATAGGCACTCTAAATTGGGTGTAGTCAACCTCCCAGATCTCTTCAATGACACCAAAGTAACATAAGGATGTCAGATCCATAACCATAACCCCACTATTTTGCACGGTACTTTTATCATCCTGCAACTTTGTATAAAAGGAAAAGTTATTGATATCGTATCCACTCCAACAAATGACATCAAAGTTAGGCCCATGTGCTAGCCATTTTAATGTCTCAGAAGCAATGTCATCTTTAAAGATTTCTTCTCTAAACCAGTTCCAGAAAGTCTTGTTATGCATTTTCAACAACCACTTCTCATTCATCCCAGGGTTGTTTTCCTTCACAATGCTTTGGTGAGTAGATAAGTAATGTTGAACCTCATCAGTGTTATTCAGTATATACAAATGTGCTTGAAGCAGTTCCTCTCGACCCATGCTCTTAACAGTTCTACCTCGTGTACCCTTACCTAAACATCTTCCTTCATGACGAGACTTTGGAAGCCCTATAGGCTCCGCTTCTGACATATAAGTTGAACAAAATTCAATAGCTTCTTCTGCAACGTACTTTTCAACAATAGATGCTTCAGGACGGTGTTGATTCTTCACATACCCTTTCAAGATTTTCATGTATCGCTCAACTGGGTACATCCATCGTAAGAAAACGGGGCCACACAATCTAATCTCCCTCACTAGATGAACAATTAAGTGAACCATGATGTCAAAAAATGAAGGAGAAAAATACATCTCCAATTGGCATAAGATAATACCAGCCTCATCTTCCAACTCATCCAACTTCTGAGGGTCAATGACTTTGCTACATATGGCATTGAAGAATAAGCACAACCTGGTTATGGTATGTCTAACATTTTTAGGCAAGATGTCACGAATGGCCACAGGTAGTAGTTGTTGCATCAAGACATGGCAATCATGAGACTTTAAGCCAATTAACTTCAAATCATTCATTGAGATAAGCTTCTTGACATTTGAAGAGTAACCCTGTGGCACTTTGATGCCTCGTAGACAGTCACAAAAACTTCTTTTCTCATTTCTTGACAAAGTGTGACATGCTGGGGGCAAAAATTTCCGCTTACCACGATCCTGTGGACCTAACTTCTCTCGTATACCCATCTCAAGCATATCCAAACGAGCATTCAAACCATCCTTTGTCTTGCCCTGAATGTTTAGAAGCGTTCCGATTACACTGTCACAGACATTTTTCTCCACATGCATCACATCAATGCAGTGTCTTACATCAAGCTTGCACCAATATGGTAAATCAAAGAATATTGACCTCTTCTTCCATATGTTTTTCTTAGTAGCATGTTTTTGGGTCTTTCCAAAGATAACATTGATATTCTTCACCCGTTCATAAACCTGCTCCCCCTTTAAGGCCATCGGAGCAATTTCATTCTCTTGACTTCCATTAAAAGCTTTTTTCATTGTACGATATGGGTGATTACGTCTGAGAAATCTTCGATTCCTAAGGTAAACTGTCTTTTTTCCATGTTGAAGTTGATTATAGCATGTGCCCTCTTCACATATAGGACATGCTTTATGCCCCTTAACACTATACCCGCACAAGTTCCCGTATGCTGGAAAGTCATTGATGGTGCAAAATAACATGGCACGCATGTTGAAATTTTGTTTCCTAAACCCATCAAACACATCAACGCCTTCATCCCACAACATTCTTAAGTCTTCAATCAAGGGACTTAGATAAACATCTATATCATTTCCTGGTTGTCTTGGGCCGGAAATCATCATAGATAACATAATGTATTTACGCTTCATACACAACCTAGGAGATAGGTTGTAAATTATCAAAAGAACAGGCCATGAACTATGCTTACTACTTAAGTTACCGAATGGATTCATTCCATCTGTAGCAAGTGCAAGCCTAAGGTTTCTTGACTCACTACTGAAATCTGGAAACAAATTATCAATTTTCTTCCATTGCAAAGAATCAGCTACATGACGAAGTTGTCCATCACATTTCCTCTCATCTACATGCCATGTAAGATTCTTCGCATCATTTGCATTAGCAAACAATCGCTTGAATCTTGGAATTATTGGAAGATACCATAACACCTTCGCAGGAAGACCCTTTGTTACCTCATCACTACTAGAATCACCATCCTTCATTTTGTAGCGTGATACCCCACATGTGGGGCACTTATGCATCGCTTCAAATTCATTCCTATACAATATGCAATCATTACGGCATGCATGTATTTTCTTATATTCCATACCCATCGGACACAATATCTTCTTTGCCTCATAGTGACGATTTGGCAATGTGTTATCTTCTGGAAGCATTTTTTTCAACAATTCAAGCAATTCAGTGAAGCTTTTATCAGTCCACCCATTTTTCGCCTTAAGATTGACCAATTTTAACACTGCTGATAACCTTGTGAAATTAGTGCAACCCGAATACAAAGGGATTTCTGCATCACTTTTCAAAGTATCATACACATGTGCTTGCTGAAAAGACTCTGGTCCAATATCACGAATCATGTCCTCTAGATGATCATCCATATCTATATCAACTTCCTTTGTCTGGGACACACTTGCCATGTCTAACAATTCACCATGCCATGTCCATGTTGTATAACTCTTGCAAAACCCATCACAAAGAAGGTGGTCTCGTATGTTCTCAACCTTTAGTTGTCTCTCGTTCAAACATTTAACACAAGGGCAGTAGAAGTTTCCATTACTATCAGGAAGGTTCTTTCTAGCAAATTCGAGAAACTCTTCGACTCCTTTCTCATACTCATCACTTGTGCGTCTACTATTAATCCAACTACGATCCATAACTACGTTCTGTAATATAAATTATATAATGAAACATATATTATGCATGTAAATTTCACTTTTTTATATAAGGTGTGGCCCTATCCCATTCAGGAAGATATTTTTTATACTTGATTAATACGTAGAGTTTAAGTCTCATCTTAAATTTGACGAAATTTCGACAGTATTTCGCATTGATCTCCAAGTACACGAAATGAAAGTGGTGAAATCTACCACATTCAAGTATGCACCCGGAGAACAAAACGAAATGCACTAAATCAAAATTACGTCAAATTTAAAGATGAGACTTAACCTCTATGTATTAATCAAGTATAAAAAAATAAATCTTTCCAAACTGTCCAATCGGACAATTCAAGATTCAATACAATGATCAATGCTTCATTAATCATTCATTGTATTGAATCTCAAACGGGAAACTAAGGTTCACTCATAATGCATAACGTCAATATAAAGCATGCAATTAAACACACAAGTTATCAAACATACAAAACATATAAAGCACTTTATAATGAAAGCCGATCGAGAACGTACCTCAAACAATAAGCAAGTCCTCAAACGAGCACAAGACAGAAATGAGATTAAGATGAAGTACCTATTCCACACAATATTACAACTATTAGAAATCATGCCCAACGTTTACTAATACTACTAAATTATGAGTATTTTTATGTTTATTAGAAATCAGATCCAAATTAAGCAATAAAAATCCAAAATAGAAAAAATACCAACTCAGCCAGTGGTAACAGAGAATAAAAAATATTATAATGTTTATGTTTATAATGTTTATGTCATGAATGAAGGCTAATAAAAAATATTCTAAAGAGAGAAATTTGACATGCAATTAATTCACTTTTTTGTTTGTGTGTGATGTTAATAATAAGAAATGAAATCTAACAAGACAAGGTTATTCACTTGGTCACTAGCATTTAAGAAGGCGAGACTATTAATATAGTTTCTCGATCTCTGATTCACACTCACGTGTAGTTTATTTTTATTTTTATCATGACCAATATATTGTGGTATCAAAAATTAAGTTTAGACAAGATCAAATTGAAGATCTTCATATGTGCGACAACAGTACTCATTATACATTCACTTTGATATGTTTTTCCAAAATACATTTAAAATATTCATTTCAAATGATTATACTAAAAATATATTTAAAACTAAATATCAATGTTATTCACCATGGGGTTTTTGCTGAAATGGATTTTCTCAACTCTCCCTCTCAGCCCAACAGTGGGTTTTGTATTTGACCAAGAAAAACAAAAACTGTCCAACACAAATCCTGCACACACACACACACGCGACTTTTACATTCAAATCTGTCCCAAAGCCAAAACTATGGATTATTTCCTTCCTTTCCAACTGCGAATGATCCACATTCCGGCACACCCAAATTATACCCTCTTTGGAATTATTTGTGAGTACATTGCCCATCACCACAACCTTTAATTCCTATTCCTACCTATACTCATTTCCAGTTCAACACATCAATCACTCACGAAAACAGAGGAGGAAATTTTCTATATTTCACAACCCATTCATTCACACCCACTCCATGATATTCCATAAGCCGAACAACATTATTTTAAAACCCATGTGGTAGCATTTGTTTAACAAGCATCGTGAGAGTAAAAATAGAACATAATTGAACAGAACCAGACTTAGAGAAAAAAATTAATACTTTTCGGATCCAGCAAAGGTCACCAAGGGAGCAAACAGCAAGCACACTCTGTTACTAATCACAGAGTACAAGTCATCGC
This sequence comes from Pueraria montana var. lobata, assembly GCA_026413185.1. NCBI lineage: Eukaryota > Viridiplantae > Streptophyta > Magnoliopsida > Fabales > Fabaceae > Pueraria > Pueraria montana. The sequence continues at coordinate 74,994,043 of CM048650.1, forward strand.
AATCTCCTCTGCAATAAAAACACTAACTTGAACCTCAAAACACCAAATCGTAATCACAGAGCATCTAAATGAAGCACATAACAAACGATAAACAAAGCAAAGATGAAAAGAACCTTGCTATTGTAGGTTTCGCAAACGAGGATGCGATTGAAGCAGTAGCTATCACGAACCCTTGACGAACGAGGAAAGCAACTCAGCCAACTGCAGCGACGGCGATTCACTAAGTTAACTGCGGCGACGACGCAACTACGGTGGTTTACATTCGTATAGATAACTACAACGACGTGAGAGGGAACGAAATTAGGAGTGATAACAGAGGGTTCTGGGTTTGGGAACGAAAATACTCAACGCGGGAGAATGACAAAACTTCCGCGCTTTTGGTTCTACGTTTTTAGATCAGGTCTCATTTTCCGCTTTTGGTTCTAGGTTTTTAGATCAGGTCTATTTTGAACGGATCTAAAAACAACATTTTAGATCAGGTATATTTTTTACTGATCTAAAAAAAACAATTTAGATCAGTTATAAATTAATTGATTTAAAAAGTTAACTTGATGGATGTTTTCACAAGAAAGCAACTCGCATGTAATATTATATAATTATAGCTAGCTTGATGGAAAATTATTAAAACAGTGTTTTCTTAAGTCAGAGCATCTCAAGTTTGTAGAATAAATTACTATGTGTACAATGTTATTGAAATAGTCAAACCAAATCTTTAGCTTGATGACAGCCAATTCTTTTTTCTTCTAATTAACAACCACTTGATGATGGGTTTGTTTTTAATGAATCTTCTTATTCAAACTATCTTCCCATATCTTTTATTGGATATTAAGGCTTCCATCATAACCTGAATTATAAAACAAATGGCGAAGGGTAATTTATCAATATTGATTTTCTTTTGAAAGTTGAAGCTGCTTTTACTTTTCATGAAGAAGTTGAAACTGCTTTCTTTCCTTTTGAATGCTAGGCTCTTGAATATTTTATTTTGGTTAAAAAAAATAAGCTTGAATGCTAGGTTCTTGAATATTTTTAAGCTCTTCAATGAACCATGATGGTGCAGGTCAAGCAGAACTCCATGTTAAAATTTACCCAACTTTTGACCCAGTAATAATCCCTTGAACTATCCATCATGAGGGGCTTGCTATTAGCACCCCATTGCTATTTAAACCCGCTAGGAGTTGGTATTATATATGTTGACAAAAATGTTCTCTCGCAATGGAAACATGTTTTCGTTGTGTATCTGGACAAAATACACAATGAAAACTTGTTTCCGTTGTATAATCGATCAATGTTTATACATAACAAAAATAAGTTTTCGTTGTATAATATTTTTCACATCCCCTACTACACAACGAAAACTTGTTTCCATTGTGTATAGACACTCAATTGCAACAACGGAAACAAGTTTCACTTGTGCAATAGAGAAAATTCTAATATTGTAATTTGGTATTTATTTGGTTTTTTTAAAGAAGTTGAATTAAAACGATTTTATAAACTATTTTTCAGAAATAACTTGATAAATATAGATGAATGAGAAAATATAAGAAATCATATTAAAATTATCATAGATACATAACACAGCATTCAATAACAAAATACAACAACCAAATACAAAATGTGAGAACCAGATTTAGATCAAATTATTACTTGTACCTTCATCTTCATTGCTATTTTCCCTGTGAAAAGGCACAGGGACATCATTAGCTACATCATTAGCTGAACATTTATTTTTTAAAAGACCAAAGAAAAGAGTATATTAATAACCATGGTGAGAATTGGAGCACAAGATGTGTAAACAATCCAAAACAATACATAGAAACTCCTTGATAGGCAAAAAAAAAAAAGACATTGAAAACATGCCCGAAAATAAAAACTCAGCAATCCTTTACTTTGGAGGTTTCTTCATTTTTTTCTGAACATACTAATTGGTCTTATTACCTCATACCGTGATATATAGTCCTTTACCAACAATAGCCTGCTCAAGTTCCTAGTTCTCAAGGGTGCTACCTCTCATTTTCTTTATTGGAACACCTTCAACAACAATATCCAAAGATTTTTCCTTTATATCTCTTTTCTGTCCTCTAATATTATCAAAAGTCACATGAACTTTGACTGCACTCAGAAAGAAATGCTGCCTATTTTTCACATGCATCCTCATCAAATACTTGCACGGTGAAATGCAAAATTTAATGTAATTTGGACATATATATGATGATGATAATACTATCATATAAACACTTTCTGTTCTTACCACAGTATAAGTTTTGATTTAACACGTAAATACCTAGTGTTAATTTCTGGCTATTAAATTTCACAAACTAGGGAAATGACAAACTCCAACCTCAAATCTAACACTGTAATGCAGTTCTATATGCCATACATAACCTAGCTAATTTGAACATTATAATATGTTGCACTTTTGATTTCAATCTGTGTGACAGGTTGTGAACTTGCTGGCTGAGTTAGCCTATATATGTTCATGCTCGTCTTTCCACAATGCATCTCCATTTCCACAACCTCAAAGTTGTTCACCCCTTAGTCTGCATTCCTCTTAAGATCATAATCATTTGGCATCAAACAACAATATTGGCTTGCAAAGTGCTTACATATCCATGCACTTTGATCATCCAACCTCATTAGAATTAAGCAACTTCACGACCAGGAACTTCAAGCTTTGGCCCGGAGTAAGATATTCCATTCGTCCAATTATCACTAAGATATATATGTTTTTATCTTCTGATGTCTTCTTGATTGTCAATGCAATGCTTTTGGTTTTAATGCTTTAACCAAAGTTTAATTTATTAGCTTTATTTTGCTAAGCTTTTTGATAATGGTATCGGATAGTTATGTAGTAATCTTTACAACGTAAACGTAGAATATATATATAAACGTAGAATACAGTCTACAAGACCAATATGGTTCCTCCTTTCACTTTAATTTCTTCTAAGAAATTTTCTGCATGCTTATAACTAGGTGACTTGAACACGCACGCTATGGCCTATGGTAGAAAGTAAATTTTCTACATAGGTGACTATGGTTAAAAGTAATTAATGTGTGTATATATTATCTGTACGTACAGCGGAATGCTTAATCACTTGCAATGTAGTACTTTTAAGTTTTAACAGAATAAGTTTAGCAACACGTGAGTAATACTAATAATTTACATAAAAATAAAAAATAATATATTAAATATTTCTTAATTAATTTTTATATTTTCTTTTTTTTCATTTTTAATTTGAAACTGTTATAATATTAGAGGGTACAATTTAATTTCTGGTTGTGGGTTGTGGTCCGTGGGTGTGTTTTGCCCACGCCAATTCAGGAAAAAAAAATGATTTTGACCAGTTTTGAATCGATTTCCTGCTGACTTTTTAACCTCTAATTTTTCGAGATGTTGACCTTGTAATCCGATCAATCAATTTTTTTTTTATTTGATTCTTCTAAAATAAGAAATTCACTTTATATGATATAAATAACTGAAGTGTTGGTGAGAAAACTAACAATCAATATTACATACACATGTATAATAATTAATAAGTCATAAATATATCAAAACCTTAATTGTTGATTTTCTAACCAACATCTTAGATTACTTCTTCTTCTTTTTTTAGTTAAAAGGCGATCAAGGACTAATCAGCAGGGGATGACATCTCAACTATGTTGACACCCCAGCCCTTGTTGAACCCAAAACCAACTAGAAATATGTAAATGAGTAACAAAACACTTGGGAGGGCCAACCCATACCCAAGGAAGCACAGCTAAGAAAATCTATAAGAGGGGAACCCTTGTCTGTACCTAAGGAGCTCATGAGAAACAAAAAAAGGTGGGGAATCCCACCAAGTATAACCTGTTGACTGTGCACCAAAATTAGCAAGTCTGTCCGCACAAGCATTGCCCTCACGAAAAATGTGAGTGATTCTAAAGTTGATAGTTTTAGTGTGATGAATACAATTAACCCAGCGGTTAAAAAGAAACCAAGGAACAGAAAGAGGTTGAACATATGCATGAAGAAGAAGCTGAGAATCAGTTTCCAACCAAAGGTGAGCCCAGTTTTTGTTTGCTGCAGTTTCAACAGCCAAAATGGCACCCCAAATCTCTGCTTGAAAAGTTGTGCCAACACCTATGTTGCAAGAGAAGGCTCCAAGGAAAGGCATTTCACTGTTGAGAAATATACCTCCACAGCCTGACATTTCGGGGCTTCCCCTAATCGCCCCATCATTGTTACACTTAATCCATGGACTAGATGGAGGCTTCCACCTGACATGCTTGATGTTGGTAGGGAGACCCGGATGATTGTCAACAGCGAAACTCTTAAGAATAGAAAAGTTAGTTATAGAGTTATTCATTTTTCCAGAAGAGGAAGTTCCTAAAAGATGGACATTGGCTTTTATGGAGTTCATGATCGAAGCAACAGACAAGGTTTGATTCTCAAATCTGATTTTGTTCCTTCTTACCCATATATAAAAAAAAGGAGAAGGTTATACCCGCAAGAACAACATCAGAGGCCTGAGATGATCTTTTCAACATGCAAGCAGAGAGGACACTACTTGTGGAGGAGAGGTCTAAGTTGCAGCCAAGCATTGACCCCACCCGGCTCCAAATATGATGAGCAAAAGAACAAGAAAGGAACAAATGCTTAGAAGATTCAAAATATTTACCACAGTTAGAGCAAACAGAGACCATCGTAATACCCATTTTTCTCAAATTGTCATCAATGGGGAGTTTGTCCTGAAGCACCTTCCAAAGAACAGCAGTTTTGGAGGGAGGAATGCAATTCCTCCATATGCTCTTGGCCCAAGCAATATGATTAGTCTTTGGGAATAAGAAGAAATAGGCATCTTTGAGAGACAGGTTCCCAGATTGAGAGTTCCTCTATATCAAACGATCTTGCTGACCAGAGACTGGAATAGTCACTTGATGAATGCTTTCCACCATTTGCTGAAAGTTATCTACAAGAAAAGAAGGTAAAAGCCAATATCCAGCTCTCCAAAAATCACTAACAGTAGCTATAAGAAGAGATTGTTCCTTTTTAGGGATATTGAGGTGTTCAGCTATTGAAAACCCAAGCCAATTATCGGTCCAAAAGTTTATATCCCCTTTCGCTTATAACCAAGAAGAGTTATCAAGAACCATACCAAAGACAACTTTGATCCCGAGCCAGATTGAAGAGGAAACGTGGCCAGAGACAACCTTGTTGTGTTTTAACACTCGACCTCTCATAATTTTTGCCCATTGTAAATCAATTGACATCATGTCCCATCCCAGCTTAAGCATAGTCGCTTTGTTAATGGCCGATGCAGACCTTAAGCCTAATCCTCCTTCAGCAAATGGTTTGCAGAGGGAGCTCCAAGCAACAGTGACTATCTTCCTTGTGTCAATATCCCCGCTCCATATAAAGTTTCTTATCCACTGATCTATGTTTTTCAAAAGAGCAGCAGGGCATTTGTAGACATGAAAGTTGTAGGTGAGCATACTATGGATGATGGATTTTACCAAAAGCACTCTACCCATGAATGATAACAATTTGCCTTTCCAAGTTGATAATTTCATTTTTATTCTGTCAACGATAGGTTAGAGATGAGCTTTCTTTGGTTTCCCTTAGAACAGAGGAACTCCCAAGTACACGAAAGGAAGGGAGCCATGCTTAAAATCAAGCAAGTTTGAGATAGCAAAGATGCGAGCTTGAGATATGCAGCCTGAATAAAACGTTGATTTATCTTTATTAACCAGTTGGCCGGAGGCTTCACCATATTTTTCCAGGAGCTGAGTGATCTGCCTTATATTTCACTTTGTACCTTTGCAGAAGATGATGATATCATCTGCATATAAGACATGAGAAGGAGTATCATAATGTCTTGGGCTAGCCATAGATGTAAGCAAACCTTTAGAAACCAAGTCAGTGATACCCCTACTGAGGACTTCTTCCGCTAAGCAGAATAATAGAGGGGACAGGGGGTCCCCTTGTCTGACTCCTCTTTTGCAAGTGAAGAATCCAACTAAGTGGCCATTAACTGAAATAGAAAGCTTGGCTGATTGAAGAATAGACTGAATCCAGTATATAAAAGTATGGTGGAACCCAAATGCCTCCAACACTTTAATCAGAAAATCCTAATGCAGCTTGTCAAAAGCCTTTCGGATGTCAATTTTGATGGCAAGATTACCACCAATAGATTTCTTTTTAAGAAAATTTACCGCTTCAAAGGCAGTGTTGATACAATCAAATATCGTTCTCCCCTTGACGAATCCCCTTTGATTCTCAAAAAAAAAATTTAGAAGCAATAACTGAGAGTCTATCAGCAAGGATTTTGGTGATAATTTTGAACTGGAAATTTGCAACGGCTATGGGTCTGTAGTCTTGGACCAAGTCAACTCCAGGAAATTTGGGAATTAGCAACACAATGCTGGAGTTCAAGTTTGGGAGGATCCAACCGTCCTTAAAGAATTGCAGAGTGGAGTTATACACATCTATCTCAATAATGCTCCAAAAAGTTTGGTAAAAAAGCCCACCAAACCCATCCGGACCAAGAGCACTATTTTTGTTCATGCCAAAAACGGTGTTCTTGACTTCCTCCTTAGACGGCAAAGCAGTTAACATGTCGTTGTCTTGCACAGAGACTAGATTAGGAATGACTTCATTGATGAGGCTATTCCGAACACAGTTGTTGTCAATGGCAAAAATATCAATGTAAAAGTTGGCGAAACAGTTTTCAATGTCAACTTGGTAATAGAGCACTTCCTGGTTGCTACGAAGAACTGCAATACTCTGGGTTTTTTTCCTAATGGAAGCAACTCTGTGGAAAAAGGCAGTGTTCCTATCTCCACTATTGTGCCACTGAATTCACGATTTTTCCTTCCAGAAAGCATCTTGCATGATGAGAGCCTTTTGAAGAATGATTTGAGCATCCTTTTCTAAGCTGATGAGATCATCTAAAGCGCCTTTATTCCTTATACATTCCTAAATGTTTCTCAAAGCTTAAATAGCATCACTCATAGATTGGTGTATATTTCCCACCGTATTTTAATTCCAAGATTTTAAGTCTAGCTTCAGATTTTTGAGCTTTTTGGAGAGCACATACATAGGGCATCCCAAAGGGATGGAAGCCCAGGAGTCAGCAACAATTTTATAACATTGAGGATGTTCCACCCACATACTCATGAATCTGAAAGATGAGGCAAAAGAAGACTATTGATGATCCAACGTCAAGAGAATAGGGTGATGATCAGATTTCATACGAGGAAGAGTACTGCAACTCAATGTGTCCCAAAATTCCATAAAGTTCTGATTACAGATAAATCTATCGAGACAAATCTCAGTTGCAGTTGGGCCCTTTCTGCCATTGTACCAAGTATAAGGCGCACCAATAGTTGGAAGATGAGTGAGCTCACAAGTTTCTATCCAAGTTCTGAAGTCATTACAGGATAGTTGGGATGGAAGGAGACCCCTTCTTTTCTCATGAGATCCCAGAATTGCGTTAAAATCTCCGATAAAACACCACTGGCCATTATAAGAATTTTGGATGGAAGCTAGCTCTCTCCAAATATCTTTACGCAAAACATAAGAAGTGGAAGCATAAATAGCTGCAAAATAAATCAAACTCTGGTTAACTTTTATGGAGAAGGCCACAAATTGCTTTGAACAACAAATTACATCAACATCTAAGTTTTCCTGACAAAAACACCAAAGGCTAGGGGCAAGGGGGCTTCTAGAGTTGGTAGCAAAAAGCTTAAGATTATGCTTCTGCCAGAGAGCAATAGGGACATTAGCAAAATCAGTCATAAGTTCAGACATAAAAAAGAAATCAGGTTTATTAGCAATACAAAAATTGTTAATAGCCAGCCTTTAGTTAAGGTTTCGGACTCCCCTGACATTCGAGAAGATGATCTTCATGAGGATGATGCTTTGTGTGTTGCCCCTGAGGGTGAATTCTTGCTCCCTTTGTCAGCTGAGAGCTCATTTTGCTTTTTCATTTTTTTCTTTTGTGACTTAAAGATAACCTCCTGGAAGCTAGAGACGAGCTCAATGGGAACTTCTTGCATATTTTCCAAACAGAGGTCACCCCCATTATCCTCGTCTACCATATCTGCCCAAAGTGCAGAGACTACCTGAACATCATTTTGCACTCTAGCTAATATCTCAGCTTCTAAACTTGCATCTTCAATCAGAATTTGGGTTTGTGGGATCACCTCATTATCCCCATTATTTGTGATATCCAAGGCTTCCAGAAGAGGAGTTTCCTCGTTCACTACCGTGATCCTAATCGGCTGCTGCAACACAGATGATGATGGAGGAGTGAGAACATTCAAAACCTCAACAAAGTTATCTGGCACCAGGTTGTTAAGAAGGGATATCTCCCTACCTGAGTCATCTGAAACTGTCTTTGCTTCCTTCTGGTGAGGTTTTTTTTTAATGTAAAAGGCTTTGGACTTTAGGTCCACATACTCGGAGTTCTTTGTGGTGTCAGCTGCATGTAGCTTCTTGCAGTTACCAACTAGATGCCCTATATATTTGCAATGCTGGCAGAAATCCAGCATCTTTTCATATTCAATAGAGACAAAGAAGGCATAGGACTCTCTTTCAACGAGGATCGCCTGGGGAAGGTCTCCTTCAAGGTTAATATCTACTAGAACCCTAGCATAGTGGCCAAAAACTTTTTTTCCGAGTGGTTTCATCAAGCACAATAGGCGTACCGATACCACCAGCTATGGAGAAAATGATTTTCGGCCTCCAATACTCCATAGGAAGGTCTTTGATTCTTACCCACACCTGAGCATGGGTCATCTTGAGATTGTTAGGGCTAAAATCAGGAGTCCACAAAGAAAACCTTAAAATACCTGGGTTGAGATTCCACAAGCCCATAGCCTATACACCTCTGAGGTCTTCGACTGAAGCAAAATCGAACTCAAAATAACCCTTTCCGAGAGGAATCATGCGCCATTGCCCTATCAGCTGCCATAAAGTAACAAGTTTCTTCCTGAGCTCCTCTGATTTGCTCGGAGGACTGCCTTTGGGTAGTATTAACCTTCCATGGAGACTGTTTTTACAACTAGAAATACCCTGTTGGTACTCTTCCTCAGGTATCTTGATTGAGATGGAGTCCCCCTTCACACACTGTTTAGGGAGCTGACTGAGAGGAATGTTGCAAGGGTTATTTAACACTTGCGCAAAAGATTTGGTTGGTGGAGGCTTAGTAGAAGACGTTGAGGGAATAGCTCCCTTTGCGTGGTCTAAGAAAGACCAGGGACAAACCGGAGGGTTTGCCATCGAGGAATGGAGACATGGGAGGAAGAAAAGGGAACCCTAGCGAGGGAGAACCCTAGCGGGGGGAAGCCCTGTTGCGGCACTCTCTTATACAAATCTTTTTTGGATCTCTTAGATTACTTCATCGTGAATAACATTTAACAACATGATTTCTTAATAAAAATTACATCTTAAAAAAAACATCTTAGATTACTAACTTTACCTTTTTTTCATCTATATTTTTTTAGCTTAATTACAATTTTTACCCCTAGCTTTTTATTTTATGGCAAATTTTACCCTAAACAAATTAATTTAGCGCATTTTACTCCCAATTTTTTTAAAAAGTTACAAACTTTACCTTTCACAGTTTTGCTGACGTGACATGTTAAAATAATTGTACTTTTTATCCCCAACATTTTACTTTTTGGCAAATTTTATCCTTAACCTTTTCATTTTTTGGCAAATTTTTATCCCTAACTTTTTACTTTTTGGTGAATTTTACCACCATTTTTTATACTTATGTCAGCATGTCACGTCAGCACAACAGCAGAAGGTAAAAATTATAACTTTTTTAAAAAGTTGGGGTAAAATGCACTAAATTAATTTGTTGGAGGTAAAATTCGCAAAAAAGTAAAAAATTAAGGGTAAAAATTATAATTAAGCCTAATTTTTTATCTATATTATTTTATTGGTAAATTTTAAACTCGATTAATATTGGAATTGCGCTGAATATCAACTTTTAGAATAAACTCATATCTTGTAAACAAAAAAGAATAAACTCATATCTTTTAATTATGAAACATATATGCGACATTATTTTGCTCTTACAAAAAATTAATATTACTTTTTAATTATATAAAATATTATTAATTTGGTCCTAATAAATAATATTAATTTAACCCCTCAGTCATTTAATTACATATAATTTAAATTTAATAATAACAAAATGATATTAATTCTCGATCTCGTTGTTCATATCGTACATTAAAATTAATTTTGACGTCACTTTTTATGATCGAGAGAATAAATTCACATTAAAAACCCAAATCATTTCTTACAATTTTCATGACTAAAATGAAATTTTACCTGAAATTCCAACTTTAATTCCATAAATTTCTCAAAAAGAGAAGCCTTAATCTGTAAATTAAAAAAATAAAATCCGGAAATATTTAAAAAAAAAACTAATTTACACACATTTTTTCCAACAATATGACCTCCAATGCATGTAAATATTTGATTCTCTCATTTTAAATTTTAAAAAAATGGAACTTAAACCATTTCTCCAAATTTAAATATTCAATCATTAAGAAAAATTAATTATTAATTATATAAACAGTCAAGCATGATTAATGAAAATTAATAAAAAGTTCACCGTTGTAAAAAAAGAAATCAATACACTTTGTTTTTTTGAAATTCAAAATGAATCCAGGCTATTATTGTCCACAGATTAAAGTAACGCTCACTGGCCACGTCACCAAGATTCATCTCCTTCCTGACGTGTCAGAATCTGGTTCGATTCCGAAATTCGAGAAAACGGCTCCTTCCTTTCCTGTCCGAATTCCCTGCAGTTGGATCTTTCACGCATTTACGAAGTTAGTTAATCGTAACCTTTCAATCTTGATCTAACGGAAGATATTTTATATCGGTAAATTGGAGTCAAAACCGGCATTCGAGATCAGAACCGTTCGACTGACATCAACGGTTATTATCATCTGATTGCGTGAATGCGTGATAAATCAATTGCACTAGATTAGGTTCTCCGGTTTCCCTCCCTAAACCGAATTCGATTCTGACACTTTGCCCCTTCTCACTCTCAAAAATCCATTTCTTCTTAATTCTTCAAATCGCATTCCAATTTCGAAAACCCTAAAAAAATTCCCAATTCTTCGTCTTCGTGTTGAACCTGAAGGTATGTTTTCATCGGCATTTTTTTTACGATTCAGCTCTGTTTTGTTTCTCAGAAAAAGACGCAATTCTTGTTTGCAACAATGGGGTTTGAGCATTTTCAAATTTACTGAAAAATTTTTATATGGAACTTTTTTTTTTCTTATCATAAGAGAGAGAAGACAAAACATTCTTTTTGCAGTAGCAAATGACTATGATCATATAAGGAAACCACTGATTATACATGTATATATATGTATGTATGTATGTATCTTTGTATGTATGTATGTGTGTATGTATTTCTGTATGCATGAACAGAGAGTGTGCATGATAACATGTGGAACGTGGAACAAATTTCAAGTGTCTTGTTTGTTGTTTTGTTTTGTTTTTTATTTGCCCCCAGAGTTTTAAGCTTAGATTGAAAGGGAAATTTCAAAGTTTGATTGTATTTAAGTGAGCATATATGTTATACATTTGCTGATTATCATTTTGGTTTTTTTTGTTTTTTCAGCATACTTATTCCTATGTTCAGCAATCGTAGTAGCAGTCAGTTTAGTCAACAAGAAACAACATGTCATTTGTTGCTAAAAGAACTCCAGGTTCTTCCCCTTATCTAATTTGTGAAGAATCTATCTTTTTTATCATGTTCTCTTCCCTAACAGCTTCTTCTAGAGGACCTTGGACTAACATTGTTTATGTTCTGTTTGCTTGATCCTTGTTTGTGGAATGTAAGATAATATGGGATGAAGTTGGAGAGTCTGATTCTCAAAGGGATGCAATGTTGCTGGAAATAGAACAGAAGTGTCTGGATTTGTATAGAAAAGAAGTGGATGAAGCCAAGCTGTGTAGAGCACAAATTCAGCAAGAAATTGCTGATTATGTGGCAGAAATTGCTGGCATCTGTGCAGCAATAGGTGAACAACCATTACATGTGAGTCTTGTTGGAACTCCAGAATTGAGTGAATTAGCCTTTTTTTTCTTGGCCACAGGAAGATTTTACAGTTGACAAGCTTTTATTGGTGTGTCCTCAGTTTGATCCAAAGTCTTGTGGAAGCTTGAAGAAAGCATGTGAAACAGTTGTTTCACAACTTGAGGAGATGCGCAAGCTAAAAACCGATAGGAAGAAACAGTTTTCAGAAGTCTTATATCAGTTGAAGAATATTTCTAGTGAGCTTTATGGCTCCATGGTGGCTAATGCATATTTAGATGAGAACAACCTGTCTTTGAAAAGACTAGAGGAATTACAGAAGCAGTTACTTCAATTACAAAATGAAAAGGTGATTTCTGTCTTTAATCCTATATTATATTTTGTCTAAACTTTTGGTAGACAGAAACGCATATTGTTCATGATGTGTTCAGGACTGGTGCAATGTAGTGTGACTTATTGTTAATGCTTGAGTAGATTTAGATGAAATTCTAAACATATTCTTACAATCTTACCCTAAGAAAGAATAACTTCCATAGGTTAATTTCTCTATGATTCTTCTTTTGAATTGTTGCAGGCCAGTCGACTGAAGCAGGTGTCTGACCAACTGAACACTCTCAATTCATTGTGCTCAGTCCTTGGCTTAGATGTCAAAGACAAAATTTGTGAGATCTGCCCCACTATGGTTAATTCCACTGTGACAAAAGATGTCAGTGACAATACAATAAAGAATTTGACATCTGAAATACAAAGTTTGAGAGAGGTTAAAATACACAGAATGCAGAAGGTCAGCATTTCTTGTTCTTATCCTTCATCCTGTCAAATACAGTTTTATTTCAAGTACCATTTCTCACTTTACATGCTGCCTCAGCTTCAAAGTCTTGCAGCTGCACTATTAGAGATGTGGGATTTGATGGATACGCCAATGGAGGAGCAGCAGAAATTTCACCGTGTGACCAGTAAAATTGCAGCTTTGGAATCTGAATTTACTGAGTCTAAAATACTTTCAATTGACTCCGTCATTTACGTGAGTTTTCTTTTGTCTTTGACTATAGTCTTGGTTCTGTTCTTCTTCGCTTTCACCTAAGTTAAATTTGCTTCAATTGTATTGTAGTTTGCACTAATTAACTGGATGAGTTTTTCTCCTTGCAGGTTGAGAAGGAAGTTGAAAGGCTTCAAGAACTTAAATCAACCAAAATGAAAGAACTATTACTGAAAAAGAAGTTGGAGTTAGAAGAAATATGCAGAAAAACACATTTGACTACACAAACAGTTTTTCCAAGCCAAGATTCACTTGAGCTTTTAGACTATGGTAAGATATTCCATAAGTTTTTGAAGATTGCTGTTAATTATATCATTCTTCATTTATTGCATAATGATTCCACAGTATGTGCAATCTTAATTTAAAGCCTTTAAGGGTGCATATTAAGTAATCAAGGCATAGGGCAGTCACAAGATAGTCTGGTGATAAATATTCGTGAGTAGAAGAACAATGACGTGACTATTAATTTAAATTTCTTCCCTTTTCTCATCTGCAGTTCATAGGAATGCTTCAAATTTTTTATTTCTTAATTATTTACAAGTTTGTTATTGGTTATCAAAATGTGCCATGAATGTCATTATTTGTCCTCTCATCCATTTTGATAATCATTCTGCAGATCAAATTGAGCACCTAATTACTAAGACAAAAGAAGAAGCTCTTAGCAGGAAAGAAATCCTTGAAAAGGTTGAGAAGTGGTTAGTTGCATGTCAAGAAGAAAGCTGGCTGGAGGAGTACAATAGGGTGATGCAATGTTGTTATTGACAATAATGGATATTTCCTTTTATTTTTGCTTGTTTTAACTTTTCAATTACTGTGGTTCTTTAGGATGATAATCGTTATAATGCTGGAAGAGGAACACATCTTGCCTTAAAACGTGCTGAGAAGGCCCGTGCTTTGTTAAGCAAAATTCCTGGTGAGTATCCCTTTATCATAATTAGTTCTTCAAATATATTACTATCATTTTGCAGTGTCTTCTAGAATTTGGTTCTAGTTTTACATATCAGAATTTTGATAGGTGTAGTATCTGACACCAACTTGATGTGGCCGCACCCCATAAAGCTCAAAGTAGAGAAGGGGGTGTCATAGAAAAACATTGTGTAATTGATTGAATAAGATGTAGATACGAAGAGCCCATCACATATTTATATAACAAGAGAAGATGAGAGCCATGCATACACTTTCTAACTAAATGGATAAGATCATACGAACCTAACCAACTCAACAGAACATAACCATTGTCAACTAATAGATGGATGGTTTAGTTACGATGATTAATTAACTAACTATATATTTTCTATTATTATGATAAGCTAGATTTGGACTAAATATTGACATGCGACACTTTTTAACTGTATTCGGTTGTTTGTCTGTTGTTACCTGCATTATTCTTCTAGTAGTGATAATGCAAAGCAGTACCATGCACCAAGAGGAGTTAAATTTATTGGTTGTGAATTATGGACCTCGTCTTGATTTTCTCCTTTCTTTTAATTTGTATGTTATTGAAACAGGGATGGTAGAGACAATAATTTTGAAAGTTAAAGCATGGGAGAAAGAAAGAGGACAAGAGTTTTCGTATGATAGAGTAAGTATTTTTAACAAAACCATATGTGCAACTTTTATGAATTAGCCTACTAGATTTTATGAATTTTTGCTAAGGTAGACTTTCTCGGAAAATTATGTCCAAAGTATCACATTTGGCATATAAATTCAATATCTTTTACCGGATACATATCATATCTTTTCATGCGTTGTTATCATGGATGTGTGTATAGAGCCGGCTACTTTCCATGCTTGAAGATTACAGCACCTTAAGGCAGGAGAAAGAAAATGAAAGGCAAAGGCAGAGGGTATGAACTATGAAGCAACACATTATTATTGTAATTAAATATATAGTAGATGGTCTGGAATTTTCTTTAGAACATTTATCTTGTTTCTACCCATTATCTAATTCAATTGTTTTTCTTTCATATATATTTTAGGATCAAAAGAAAATTCAGGGACAACTGATGGCCGAGCATGAAACACTTTTCGGTTCAAAACCCAGCCCAGCATCTAAAAGTGGGTACAAGGCTTCTAGATGTTCAACAGGAATTCCAAGTATCAGAAAATTTTCCATTGGTGGAGCAATGCTTCAGGATCCAAGACATGCCGCTCTTATTCACCAATCTAATAAAAAGGGTAACATTACGAATCAGAAAGGCTCCATCCTTCGCAACAAGAATATTTACCATTCCACTCAATCCTCAGGTATTTAGAAAAAAAAAATTATACTGTGCCTGTGTTTTATCAGTAAATATTTTTTTTTTCTTGGGAAAATATTAACATTTTCCCTAAAGCAATTTTTAAGCATTTAAAAGTGGTAAAATTTTATCATAAAGAATAAAAACTATGTTTTCAGTCTTTGCAAATAGAAAAATATTGGCTTTGAGTTCCTAAAAACGTTATCATCTTTTTGTCTATTATTTATGAAAATGTGTCGAGTGTGTACCCTAATTGTAACACTTAAAGGTGTTACGTGAAGTAGAAAGGAAGGGTAGAGCCATACCTGATACATTTCCGTAAATGAATGAGCAAAACAAAATATATTTTTTTATTAGGGACTAAAAATGAATATTTTTCTATTAGTAAAGATTAAAAACATATTTAATCTTAAAAAATGCTAACTAGTGCCATTAGTATACTATTTAAAGAATCAAAAATAGAAAGTTTTTCATTGAAAATATAGTAGTGCATTTTACTATGATTTCTAATGTAATTTCAACTTGAAAACTTTTTCCTTATTGATTCCTTAGCGAGTGGCCTAGAACACTAAGTAACAAGACCCTATAAGTTTTAGGGTCTTGCTAACCGGTATCCTAAGGACACTAATTAAGGAATTGAAATGAAAAAATATTTATTATAAAAATTATAGGAGAGTAAAAAAAAACTGTGAGCAACGTAATTTTACGCATTCCAATAAAATCATTTCTCCTTTTAGTTCCTTAACCAGTGCCCGCACTAGTTAGCATTTGCCTGAGCTTTATCATGAAAGAAAGTAGTATTTACAACACTTATGTATTTATGACATAATAAATGTTTTATTTTCCCATAAAAGCTTACCTAGAAAGGTGCTCAAAATCAAAACCTTTTTTCTTGTGTTTAAATGCTTGATGTCAATGGAACTTAAAGCAGGAAAGGACAACTCTAAAGCTATTGGCCATTCAGTGAAGAAGACTACTGCATGCATTGCAGAAAAGGGAATTGAAACTCAGTCATCATTGACTAGGAAGCCCCTCTCTCCTATTTCTCCCGCAGTCCTGTCTAAAGCCAACATAGCTAATTTTCAAGATGACCATAGAAAATTACAGAATTTAGCAACACAGCAAAAAAATCAAATGCTAACAGCAACTCCACCCTCCAAGCCATATATAGCTGGCGATGAAGAAAATATGACACCTAAGAAT
This sequence comes from Pueraria montana var. lobata, assembly GCA_026413185.1. Classification (NCBI taxonomy): domain Eukaryota; kingdom Viridiplantae; phylum Streptophyta; class Magnoliopsida; order Fabales; family Fabaceae; genus Pueraria; species Pueraria montana. The sequence continues at coordinate 75,010,572 of CM048650.1, forward strand.
ATGGCACTTCCAGTGCCTACCACTCCTTTGACTTCAGTCCCTATGTTGACTGCCAGTACACCAGACAGTGTGTATTCTGGTGCTACAGCTGCTGCCAAGACTAGCCAATCATTTGAATATTCATTTGAGGAGGTGAGAGCTGGTTTTATGCTACCTAAAACCAAAGCTCAATGAATCACAGTTTGGAGAGGAAGTTCAACAATCAACACATGATAGTAGTATGTTTGCTGACCAATTTTCTGCTTTGCAAATTGCAATAACAACATTCTGAACTTTCTTTTGTTGTTTTTGAGGAATACTGGTTTGGGTCTCCATTCAGCATAAGTGTATTTTGGTTGAAACTTGTTCAACATTAAAGCATGCTATGGTTTTAAATTGTGGTTGCAGTCGCGATTGCGGACACGGATGCGGCCATTGTGGTTGCTGGTATTGCGGCTATTGCGGCGTGAAATTATTATATGTTTGCACTACACGTAAAAGATATTTTTACAGTTATTCTAATGATTGGTAAATAGCATAACCTTTCATTGATTTTAAGATTTGGTATCTTTAACATCTCTTATGGTCATACCCATTCGATCATTGACACTTAGAAGTTAGAAGATGAATCTTTATCTTTTTTTTTTTACAAAAAAGTATAATAGAACAATGTTAAGGTTTTGTTGTAGCTCCAACGCGGTTTCATTGCGGACGCGTTGCACCATTTCGTGTGATTGAAATTCACACCACAATTACGGGTTGATGCGATTGCGGACACCACCGCAACAGCAATATTGCGGCCACAATTGCGGTTGCGGAACGCTATTTAAAACCATACATGCTACTATAATGAGTTTCAGCTTCTTTTGTTTTTTTCTTGTTGGGTTAGATCTTATTTGTGTGAAGTATTTGTTGACATTACTAATAAGATTTTTCTTCTCAATTATATATTTTTTTTTCATCTCCAAAACTTGAATTGAGACTGTACTTAAAAGATTCGTGCTCAATCCTACCTGGACCAAGGTGTCTCAACTTCAAATTAATCCTTTGATTTAATCCAATATACCGTGTAAATGGGGGCTCTTTTCTTTGGGCTACATGGTAAATGGATTGATTGAGCTATTCTTGTTTTATATTTTTATTTGCTCAGCTGTACCGAACCGAGCCTTCTAGTTCTGCTAGCCCTAATTATAATTTTTTGGAAAATGTCAACAAACTAACTATAAATTAAGCATTTAAAAATAACAATTTTATTAGAAAAATATTTATTACATCAGAAATGTAAAAAAAATATAATATTTCTTAAATAAATTTACTAATTTTTAATATTTAAGTCAATTTGTAAATTTTATTATATTTATTATTCATTTTCAACCAATTCGATTGCGACAGCTTTTGTTGATTTCAGAAATATTACTGTCGTAGAAGTCAGTTCTTTTGGGTCTAAAGTCAGTCCCAATAAATGCTATCAAAATAATACCAACCACGTCTGACCATCTTTTATTGACTATATATATATATATATATATAAAATGGATCAAATTACATCGATATAACTTAAACAACTATTACATCATTCAATAACTTTCAATTTTGGTATTTTTTTAAAATCCATCGTTGGATTGAAAGTTTCTTTCATATAGATCATATATACAAAATTTTAAATTAATCCAAAATTATTTGTTATTTCATTCATATAAATTAAAATCGACGTAATATATAATTTTCAAAATATTCTAAAATATAGATTATTTAATTATCTTTTTATTGTTATTTAATTTTGACAAAATTTGACACAAATAATTTTGGTAATATATAGATATAATTCAATGATTGGATCGATAAAAAATTTATTCAATATTAAGTTATTAAAATGGTATAACTCTTTTAGAATTATAATGATATAATTTGATCCCTCATATATATATATATATATATATATATATATATTGTGGCGGGGGAAGGGGGATATTATTCATATACAGTGCATATATGACTAAAAATATTTGAGTAAATTACACGGATCCTTCTTGAGGTTTGTCCTAATTACACATGATACTCCTCTATTTTTGAATCCTACAGAAATTCTTCCTAATTTTTGAATTTTCGTTACACCAATCCCCCTCTTAAGTTTAAATTATTACACCGACCTCCTTTTTAAGTTTAAAAAGTCTTACACTGATTCTTCTTTAGAGATATTTAAAGTAATGTCAAAAAAATAAATATTAAGTATAATAAAAATAAACATTAAGAACGTGAATGTAATTATCTCAAAATATTTTAATATGAATGGGTGAGTGACTCAGGTGACCCAATATTATTGCTTTATTGACATGATGATAGCTTTGGATTTCCTGTCGTATGAAGTCGTTTCTCATCTTCGGAATTGTCGGCTGATATGTTTAGTTTTACTGTTTCAGTTTGGGAACATCTGTATTTAAAAGGAGAAAATAGATCATGTGCCGAAAGTTAAATAGTTTTGTGCAGTAATTCAATTATAAATAATTATGTAGGACATATTTGTTTATTTTTATAATAATTATTTTAAAAATTATATTATTAATAATTTTTATTAGTGTAAAAAATTTTACACTGATAATACGTAAACATTAAACTCATTAAAAATACATATTAACCCTAATTTTGCTTTGGTAATGCATATTGAGTGTGAGAAAGCATCTCTAAGTTTGATTTTCTCGTAATATATTTTTGAGGATGGACGGGAAATTTTTAGTGAGTAGATCTTAGACTGAGAATTAGTTACATGACTAACTTAAAGAATTAAAGTTTATAAGAATACTTAAGTTTCATAAAAAAAAAATTAAAAGCCTTAATTATGATGGTTAAAGAAATGCATATTGGACTCATTTGTTTCAATTTTTGTTTTTTTGTAAAAGAACCATTAAAAAAATCGCCTTTAAAAGCTTTTTGTATATTTTGTTTTAACTTTTCAAAATAATCAAAAGCTAAAAAGAATAAAAAAAATCTTATTAAAATAAGAAGTTATTTTAAATAATTTTCTCATAAAATAAGCTACTTTCTTTAAAAAATTATAATTGTAAACAAACATATATTATTTTCTGCTTTTTTTAAAAATATCTAAAAAAATAACCAATAAAATATGTTATATCAAAATTATTTTTTTCTGTAACAAATTAGCCCATTATTATTATATACCAAAAACAATACAATTGTTATATAGACACTGATCGAAAGAAAACACTTTCATAAAAGTAAAATTAAATTTTAAAAATTATTTCTGATGCATAAAAAAAATCCATTTTAGAATAAACAATTTTTTTAGAAATAATAGAATCTTACTTTTCAAAATAATAACCCTTCTATGTTATTTCGACATCAAAAATTAATATTGAAAAACAAAATTTCAAAAGATCAAATCGATGTCAAAATTAATATTAAAATATCCTTCTAATTTATCTATCATTATTCATTAAAGGACAAACCATGTATCTTTCTAAAAAAAAATTAAATCACAAAATACAGATAAGAAAGAAAGAAAAAGAGTGTTTGATTTGTGTCCAAATTTGAAATTGTGTGGGGGTGGGTCCATTATAATCATGTTGGGTTTTGACGCAACAGAGCATGTGCAGAACAATATCCTGAGAGAAGAAGATAAAGTGCCCTAGTGTGTTAGGGTAGGTCACTATTCACTAAATGCCAAACAAACCTAAGACAAGGGTAACTGCTTCAGCTTGTAGCTGAATCCACAATCCCAGTCGGTCTCATGGGTGTTCGACACGTGGCACAAGGACAATCCACCTTGGACTTTATTTATTGGACCTTTGTAGAATGTATGTACCTGCACTACACAGCCACACTTTGTTGAATTTCAACCAAATAATTCTATTATATTGTAAACAAAGTGCAAAAGGTTTAATTCTTTATTGGTATAAATCTTATCTCGAATCATGAGGTTTGAAATGAATTTTGAAGCATCAAGATTCCACACTCGATTATAAAGATAAGAACATTGAAAAATGGCAATTAATTTCTTAAGATATTAAGCTCTGCTCAATTTTTTAATCATTGTTGGTAATTGTTTGATCTACTAGAAATTATTTAAACTTTATGAATATTTTCTAATTTTATTAAAAAAATTATCTATGACTTCTCATAATATTTAAGAAACATTTCAAATATTCTTTGTAAAAAAAAATTGAGGTTTAAAATGAGAAAGGAGAGAATACACTGATATAGAAGTAAACTACTTTAGCAGGATTAGAATGAGGATTAAATAGTCTCTTGTAGAAATTTTTTTACATATAAGACTAAATATTTAAATAATATTTTAATTACAAACTATGTCTATATTTTTTATTTATTTATTTTTAGGAAGTTTCTATAAGTCTATAACCACTATTTTTTTGTCTACTTTTAATTCTTATTAACTACTATTGTTTACCTTTTCAAAATGTTATTTACTAAATATTTAAATAAGATTTTCTTTCTATTATTACTTCCAGACTCAATTTTTTTTTCACAATTGCGGTAAAAAATTTCAAATTATAAATAAATTATAATTGACCAACAACAATTAAATAATTAAATAAGCATTTCAATCAATGTAATTTTGATATTTGATATGTAGGTTGATGGTTAGAGGATACATATACTATATACAAAGGTGTATGTACAATGTGTTATTCTCTTTGTAAGGGTTGGTATCCCTTATACTCTTTATCCTCTCTCAATAAAAATTGTCTTTACCGATCAAAAAACAACAATCAATGAATGATTGATGTACGTGAATGATTGATGTACGTGGCACATACTTAACTCTCTTTAAATAAGATTTTAAGTTTAAACTTTGTACATGAAAAAAAAAACTTTGTTAGGAGAGTTAGTCCAAACATATTGTAAATGTTTTTTAATTCAAATAAAATTATTTTGGTAGAAACAACAATGATTCTACGAAGATAATTTTATTGTTGACTTTTTCAAGCTTTTATTCTCTTACTATGAATGGTGTATCAGAAAAAATTGGTAGAGGAGTTCAAGGACCAAAAACTATTTATAGACATTCTACCACCAACAATACATTCATCGGTCATTAAGAATTATTCAAATTCAAAACATGTGTAACATATGGACCACATTAATTGTGAGTTATATAACCAATGAATGTGAAAAAACTATTACATTCTTCCACTTGTTTCATACATTTAACTCATTTACTTGAGTGAGTCAACAAATAATTTTCTCAATAAATGAATACATAAATCATAGTGGTAGTTCCTCTTACTTATTTGATTTTGTTGGAGAATATACAAGTTCTACATTGGGTAAAATGGAGAAAAACAATGTATATATAAGTTAGGAGTTCTTGAATTTTAGTTTAAACTTAGTGTGTTGATAACCAGTGCCCTTCAGTGTCCTAAGGGCACTGATTAAGGAATTACAGAGAGAAAATATTTATTATAGAATTCATAGGAGACCGCAAAAAAAATATGGACAGCACAATTTTTCGCTTTCCAATAAAAATATTTCTCATTTTAGTTCCTTAACCAGTGCCCTCCAGTGCCTTAAGGGCACTAGTTAGCATTTGCCTTAAACTTATTGGACAATATGGTACTTCTCAAGCTTAAGCACTAACTAGTTTATGTCTTTCATTGGCCCCAAACTTTACAATTCAATACGATATCTAAGCCCAATGATCCAATTGTTGATAATTGCCATTCATACTCACATTTTTGTCTCGTAATTTGGCAATTATTCATTTTTCTCTTGGCTTAAGATGCTTTTTTGCCCTAAATTTGTGCCTATGGATGGTTACATAGGATTAAGAACTTGCTCTTTTTTATAACTAGTTTCTTATTATTTTCATAATGTTTTGTTTAAGGGATCTAGGAAAGAAGGGAGCTCTTTTTTGTGAATAGTAGAAGAAGGGTTTTTGCTCTTCATGCTTAGCACAAAGGATTCCACGCTGAGTCCCATAGTTCTAAACAACACCCTGTGCAGAGTTTTGTCTCTATATGTTCCACACTTAGCGTCATCCTTTTTGTACTAAGTGTGGCCACACCTGATAGCCCTTATTAATTTATGCATCTAAGCTTTGTGTGGGAAGTTCTGCTCTTAGTGCAAAATTAATGAGCTGTCAAAAAAAGTTTGAAACAAAAGAAATGTTGGGTCATTGACAATGCCATTCAAAATCAAACATTTTCCTAACATACCTATGGCTTTGTGTGGTAGGTGGAGCTCTCTCATGGCACCTTCTTCCACATTCTTCATTTCTTCACCATTTTTTAGGTTACACATGTTTAGGAGTAGCTAAGCTCTCCATTGTTGGGGTTGGATGTAATGAACCTGAATTCCATGTACTTATTTTAATATTTTAATATATGTTTATGCTTCAATATTCAATGCTCTACTTCTATGCTTTATTTTAATATATGGTTTGGTCATCTATATGCTATTTTGGTTTGATCTATTGTTGAGAAAAAATGAGTCTTGAACTGAAGTAGGGTAGCTAATGAATCTTGTCGCTAGGAATGATACTTGGTTCATTAGTAATCTTAGGATCCCTTCTCTTAAAGCAAATTCCTCTATTAATCTAACTAAGGGGTTAAGGGCTTAATAAAGGAATTTAGACGCATTCTATCTAAGGGATTAGTGTTTGAGTAAAATATATGGATTGATGTGTTTTTGAAGTATAAGCATGATTATTTATCTTAAACTATGTAGTAATGAAGTTTCATGAAGTCCAACCTTGACAATTTCCATTATCTTAATTTAACCCTTTTTCTCTACATTTAAAACAAATATAATATTATTTCTAGAGTTTGGACAAAATGAACTAATTTTTACATTAATTAAGAAAATTAGTTAATACTCATTTAATTATACTAGTCACATTTAAAATAATATTTTTTTTCTAAAGTGACCTTCATTGAAACTTGATATCAAGAATAATAAAGTCATTGGAAGTAGAATCTCAATCAATTGAAGAGTATTTTTGGAAAGAGATCATTAAATAGGGTGAAAATGATTAAAATTGAGGAGTGCTAGCAACACACTCCTCCCAACACACTCTATCATTGATTGAAATTTATTGAAAACTACAAAATCAAGAGAAAAAGTCATTAAATAACAAGTGAGACCAATAAAAATTTGTCATTTCCAATAAATTTTCACCAATCATGGAGAGTGTGTTAAAAAAAGTGTGATAGAGAGTGTGTTGCTAACACTTCTCATTAAAATTTGTTATTGGAGTTCACCAAACCTTTATTCTTTAGAAAAAAAGCTATGCATTGACAGTATAAAATAGTTTTTTTACATTGTCATCCAATTTTGTGATTAGATGACAATGTAACACTATTTTACACTATCAATATATAACCATTAAATTTTATTTTATTTTATTTTTATGTTTATAATTAAGTCAAGAGGGAATATATTTTCTAAATTTTGACTATTTGAAAATAAAAACTATTTTAAAAAATAAAAGCAAACATTCTAAACAAACACCCCTAGCTTAATGTACCAAAAAAGATAGAGATATGTACCCAAAAAAAAACACCCCTAGCTTCCAATTATGATTTTTTTTAATCTCAATATACGTGTAATCTTAGTTTACATAAATAGCCTAAAAATAATATTCACTGGTGTTATACCTTGAAATATAGTTTCTCAATGTATTTTTTTAGCTTTTTTTTTAAACCAAAATGTATTTTTTTACCTCGATATACGTAAATCCGCTTATATAATTTAACATAGTCTAAAATTAACATTTCAGTTATCAATATTAGTATATTTTATACTCCCTTTGATTTTTTTTATAAGAAACAAATTTTAGTATAAAATACACTAAATTTTATTTCTTATAAAAATGACCAGAAATAATATGTTATATTTTAATTAAAGAACATTTGTACTAATACCTATAATAATAATTATCTAAAAATATACATTAACCATATAAAATATAAAATAATTTTATACAATTATCTAATCACACCTTACAATAACTACCATCCAAGTTTTCACATCCCAATTAATTACTTTCACAGTTTCACATCATTTTTGCATGTTACACGTCTTGATGGAATCTTTATTCATCTTTAACTCACAATTTATAAGAACATAGAAATAACTTCCATTTTTTTATTTATGAAATGTGTTACATTTTCATTTTAAAAATGTGGACTTCTTATAACATGTTACTTTTTGTTTGTCTAAATATATATGACATCACATTCAAAGTAACAAGCGTCTAAGATAGTATTTTGTAGTTATATATTCCTCACAAATGAGTTTCGTATTCAAAATGTACAACTCAGGGAGCCATATTTTTTCGTGATATTTTATACTGCATGATTCTATAATTTTAAACAAATATATGAAATGTTAATAATAATAATAATAATAGTATTATGAAATGGCATATTAAATTTGTTGTTGAAATAGAATGTCTTTGTATATGTTTGGTTAATCGTAACGTGAAAATAACTTTTATTTGAACCGTCGTTACGTTGAACTTAACCGATTTCTAAATACATCCTTTGTGGGTAAGATAACCTTTTTCTTTATTTCTCATTTCTAAAATAAAAATTATTTTTCTCTTTCTTTCACGGATAAGGTAAGTCATTTCGTCTTTCCCAACAGAGGGAGCCACCTGCTACAATGACAAATGTCCACTGTCACGTGCCAGTGTATCCTTTCAGATTTCAAGTAACAAGTAAATATGCAATAAAGATATCATCTTTTTTTTGTTTCCCTTCTTTATCAGATCATGCAGCTTTTGTTTAGATCATAAATAACCACTATTACCTAACCTTACCCCTATGCGATGTTATCCATCAAACAAAGTATCTTTTTAAAAATAAAAAAAGAAAATAAAAAAGTAATGTAACAAACTTGAATATTGTGCATTGCAGGTTTTAATTAAAATATTTTTAAAAAAGTTATGAAGTTTTTTTAATTTTAAAATATAGAATTTAATGATGATATACTGTCATCCAATCATAAATCACTATTGATATGACTTTTAAGATAATTTTATAAAAATCAATAAACTTACCATATATATTGGGTTGTGATTGAATGACAATATAAAATTATTTTACACTATCAGTACATAATCATTTTTCTCTAAAACATATTCAGATTACCAAATAGCCAAATTTTTGAAGATACTTTAGCATAAGAGAACATTATGACAAGGTATATTATACATTTTTAATTATTTATTTTAGTTTAATTTCAGTTTTTCTTAATTAAATATTAATGATAAATAAGTCAATATAAATTCATTAAAATTTGACTCAAATAAACATTTAAGAATAATTATTATGATTATTTTTATTTCATTAGAATAAATAAGAATGTGAATAAATCAACAAATATATTAATTTATTACTCTTAAATCAAAATTATATGTTTATTTTTAAAATACATAATTTCAGAAAAATTAATTTATACGTTTTAAAAATATTGAAAATAAAAATATACCTTTTTAAATGTTGTAAACTAAACACTCATATACTACCCAAACGCATGAATCAACTATTTACTCTTACTTTTAATCTGATGTTTTGAATTTGAGTTTTAAATATACATTTATATTAAATATTTAAAGTATTTAAACAGGATTATTTCCTGTAGAGATACTAATAATTTATAGAAAAAACTAAATACTCATATTTTATTTAAGGTATAAATTTATAATTTTTTTAAAAAAGACAAAAAGCAGGTTACCGGCCGCAGGAAGGTTGGGCATCCAACACTGACTTGCATCCTTCTATGGAAAATCTCAAAATCATATTAGTTTGTTAAAATAAAAAAATGGAACAGTTATATAGTATGTTTTTTTTCCCCCTCTAAATGAGAATACTTCTTCTTTTTAAACAAAAGTTTACCATATTAGCCATAGTTGTCCTTTACAGAGGTGAAATTCTTCTTAACTAAATTGTATTTTGAGTTTAATTTTTATATATTATTAATTAATGGGAAGATTTTTATATTGGAGCATTAAATAAATGGAAAATAAATGGAAATTATTTTGTATATAATTTTTAAATAATTATTATAAAATTCAACTATTTTTAAATATATGATAATCTATCATTAAATAACAATATTATTAATTATTAATATTAATATATATTCTAATTAGATTTACTATTTTTATGGGGTTTAGCAATTTATTCAAAATAAGGTCTTAAATATTCACCTACTTTATTACCCTTGATTTGTTCCTTTTTCACGATTATATTATTATTTGATTTGTGATAACGAGGGTTTTAAAAATTCGTTTTTCTTTTTGCTGTCTTTTAAGAATTTTAAAAATATTGTTGAAAATTACGGTAAAAATATAGTAAAATCATTTAATATTATATTTGTTACATTATATTTATATTTTTTAACTTTTAAACTTTAATATATGAATACTAATAGAATATAATATAGTAATATTAAAGATACAACATTTCCCTTATTATTATTATTATTATAATGTTGCTGTTGCAGTATTTATTTTGAGCTTTACCATATATTTTCCCATTAAAAAATTTCAACTTTCAATTCAAGCAGCTTTGGAAAACCCAACCAGCCAACAGGTTTTTTTGAACTCTTGAAATTTCCAAGTTGTTTTTAATTTCTGGAGCAAACGGTTTTTCACTTTTTTCTGCTCTTTTTCCTTTTTTCTGTGTTTTTTATTTTTTATTTCTTTTTTGTCTTTACATTTTCACTTTCTGGGTTGAGTGAGCAAGTTAAGTTCTGGAGGGAGCTGAAAAAAATCTTAATAAAGATTACAGCTTCAGAAGAGTCTTGCTGAAGTGTGTGGAATCTTTATGACAGGTCATGATCTTTGTATTCTGAACAGTATTCAGAGTTTGATGTTGGTATGTAAAAACTAAGTTTTTTTAATTTTTTTTTTCCCTTTTGTGTACTTAATTTTTCCTTGAGTTCCAGCTTTCTGTCTCTTAAAAGTTTAGGTAAATGTTGGATACGAAGCAGGTTTAAGGGTGAAGTTTTTATTTTTATTTTTATTTTTTTTGCTCTTTTAGAAAAACCTTTGGTATTTTTGGTTGTTTTTTATTTGCTTTGAGTTCAGAGCTCAGAAATATTTGGAGTAGACGAATGATTTTTTAACCAAAAAGTTTTATGATGCTTTGAATTTGTGTTTTTTAAACATGTTTTCAAAATTTTCTTACCCAAGTTTGTTTTGAAATTGTAATAATATAGCAAAATATTTTGCTATTTTTTATATTTCTTCTGATGGCTATTTTTTCTCGTCCTTTTTGTTACGAATCAAATATCTGGTTTCAGCACTTGAAAGTTGAAAACTTGATAACTGAGCAAGTACCCATTTTTCAGAGATGGAGGCAGAAAAGGAAAAAAAAAATACATTGTTAGAAAAATAACTGCATTTTTTTTTCTTATGTGATTTTCTACTTAAATCCTAGAGTGCTGTGATTTTTGCAATTTAATGCAAAGTTAAAGTTCTAAGTGGATCTGGTAATTCAGCTAAACAACTTGAAAATCCAAAGTTTGTGTCTTTGTTTTCTTGCTTCCTAGTTTGTGGGAATCCTTTGATGGGTTTTCACTTTGGCTTCCTTGCATGTTTAAGAAGGTTCAAATTTTTGGTTTTGCTAAAAATACTCAAATTTTTGCAATGGCATGTGCTTTAATGAGCCATTTTGCTTACTAAGTATGATTCATTTGTGGCTTGCAGATTTTGTAGACTTAGGAGGGCATAGTTTGATATATGCATGGAAGGAAGAGAAGGGATGAGTTCTGGGGTTACAGTGATAGGGGCAGAAGCTCCATCAGCCTATCACATGGCACCAAGGAGTGAGGCTCCAAGCCAGGGTCCTCCTGTTGTTCCTGAAGCAACAGCTGGAGCTATTGGTGTCTCACCAGTGAGTGTGGGATTGGATGGAACAGCAGCTAAGAAGAAAAGGGGTAGACCAAGGAAATATGGGCCAGATGGGTTGAACACTATGGCATTGTCACCCATGCCAATCTCATCTTCAGCTCCATTTTCTAATGACTTCTCATCTGGGAAGCGGGGGAAAGCGCGGGGGATGGAGTACAAGCTGCCAAAGAAAGTTGGAGTGGATCAATTTGGTACTTTTAAAAATGCTAAATAATATGCATTGCTTGTAAACAGCATAATTATGTGTCACTAACATGGTTTATCAAATAACTTCATTTTTGTGAATTTAGTAGTATCTTTCTATTTTTGATAACTTTTCTTGCTTCTTAAAGTTTGCTTCCTGTCAAACTTTTAAACTACTGTCCCTGAATACATGAAAAAGCTCTCCTTTTTTTATTTGCAAATACCTAAAAGAATTGATCCTTTTTGTGCTGTGGAACTTTTTGAAGTGGGGTGGATCAATTTAATTTTAAACTTTGATGATCTTTCCATGCATAGAAATGGGATTCTATGTTAACAAGGGAATGTTGAATTGTGCTCTGCAACCACAATTGTGGCTGCAATCTTAAGGTTTTGGGAGGTCTCCACAACTGCATTTGTCTGCTTTTTTTTTTTTTGTTGCAATTTTAAGGTTTTGGAAGATTTTGCAACTGTGACTGCAACCACAATTTAAAACCTTGAATTTAACATTTAATCTCTAAATATATACCATATTATTGATTGATTGTATTAACTTTTCTACTAACTCCACTTAACATAGGAAAATACCTACATGCCAATTGGTTTTTGTTTAAATTTGCTCACACTGCTATAATATAGTTCATAATATATGTAGTCTGGGACAAATGTATGACTGCTTTTGTAGAAGTTATTTATTTATTACTTTAAGTGTCAACTAATTTCTGTTAATATCTATTGTTGGTACTTCTGTAGGTGACTCTGTTGGTACAAACTTTATGCCCCATATCATTACGGTCAATACTGGTGAGGTATGCTTGAGGGAGAGGGAAAACATTTGTTTTAACTTCATTTGGTACACGAGTTTGCTTTGAATTTCTCTCGAACTATCCTGTATTACCCTTGTGGGTCTGAAATATGACTGCTGTTAACTGGAATTTGCTGTATCTTTTAACCCCTTTACTTTTTCTTTTTCATTTTTTGTTGTTGGTGTATTGTGGTCTTGAAACATTTTATTTTTGAAGGGCCAATCATGTAGTTCTGGTTTCCTTCCATGGTTGGATTCACCCCTTCTTTTGTCATGGTTTCCAACACTTCAGTTCTAGATCTGCAGTATAGCTTGACAAACAAACCATAATTGTATATGATTCTATCAGAATTTGAGTTTCACCTATGAAGTCAATGCAGATTTAGCTATAGTTATTCAATTTCAAAACAAATAGTTTGAGTAAAAGAGAAAAGGCTCAGGTGTTTGCATTCTATTCTCCATTCAACAAGAAAAAAACTTTATTTCGATATTCCCTTAACATGCATTATATATTGTAATGCAAATTCTTCCTGCAAAAGAGACAACTGAATACTGATATTTTTGTTTTACACTGTTATTTCAGGACATTACAATGAAGGTTATATCTTTTTCCCAACAAGGACCCCGTGCTATATGCATCCTATCTGCTAGTGGTGTAATTTCAAATGTTACACTTCGTCAGCCTGATTCTTCTGGGGGAACTTTGACCTATGAGGTGCTGCAGTAAATCATCTCACTAGTATATGTTTTATTTTATAATAATTTTTGAACTTGCCTTTTTTGTAATTTCATTTTCAATTTGTTTGTAGATTCTGTCTTTCTGGTCATGTTTTTGGAAGACAGGGAATATGTAGGCATTAGATGCACTCTTTTTCACCCTTGTATAATATTAAAATTAAAATTAAAATAGCTGCTCCAGTGAGGACTTTTGAAAGCTTGACCAGAGAGACAAGGGAAGCTTGACTGAGTCTACCAGAAAATACTATAAATTTATGCGTGAAACATGAAAAACAAAGGCTTTTGGTGAAACCTTTGATTGTTGTGAAAATAATCAGATAGGAGGCCCAGGAATTCAAAATGAGGATATAATTGGAAGGATAGATAGAGGTTGTGTTCGATACGAGTGCTTAAACTATTCTTGATATGCAATGATTTGCATGTTAGGCTCAAGAAATAGATGTACCCCTTTATGGTCTTAAAAAATTAGGATGGGAGCATCGATTAGTTTTGAGAAAATTCCAGGATTTAGTTTTGCTAGGTAGAGACTACAAATGGTCAAAAAGGTTAGTTTTGGCTGGAAATAACAGAAACAAAAACTTGGGTGTAGAATTATGTCTTTGATGTCTTGATGGCAATTTGCAATATTGTATATCTTCATCATTCACTTGGAAATTGTATTTTTTCATTTGATTATGGGTACAAGGTTCATGATGGGTGCTATAAAATCTTATGTTTCACTTTTTTTTCCCCCTCTAGGGCCGTTTTGAGATACTTTCATTGTCTGGATCATTCATGCCTACTGACAACCAAGGAACAAGAAGCAGGTCCGGTGGGATGAGCGTTTCATTGTCAAGTCCAGATGGCCGTGTTGTAGGTGGTGGAGTTGCTGGTCTCCTTGTAGCTGCCAGTCCTGTGCAGGTAAACATTCCTCTCTCAACCCTTAATGATATTCTCAATGATGCATGTGATCATGTGCATGGTTTGGGTGGTAACGACTATAAGGTTGGATTCAAAATAGTCTTCAACATCCCATATTTTCTGTGATGTTGAAAACTTTACCAAACAATCCTCCTCAAATACATCCCCAAGCTATTAAGGGTTGGCAAATGAAAGAGGCCTTAATAAAAGAATGTAGCATTTACCAACATGTAGCATCTGGTATAATTTACTTTGAAAAGGTTAGACACAACATTTGTTCCTCAAATTGTCACTTAGATACCTTTATGTCCTCTATTATATCAGGTGGTGGTGGGAAGCTTTTTGCCAAACAACCAGCAAGATCAGAAACCAAAGAAGCCAAAGTCTGATTATGCACCAGCCACTGTCTCCCCTGCCATTGCAGTGTCTTCTGCACCGCCCCCTACTAACGGTGAAAAGGAGGATGTCATGGGTGGACACCTACTGCACAACTCAGGAACAACCCTTAACTCAAGCCTTACTCCTCCCTCGGCCTTTCGTCGAGAAAACTGGGTTAACATGCACTCGATGACGGACTCGATGAAGTCGGCTACTGATATTAACATATCTCTTCCTGATTGTTAAGTTGATGATCAACCTGCAGTCCTGCTGACAACATTCATGACTGAACTATTTGTTTAATGTTTCCAGTGTTGTTCTATATCGTGTAGTTTCCACTTGTTTCAAACCTATTATGAACCGTTGTCTATGACCATAGGATGAAGTAGTTGACTAGTGGTGTAAGTTGCAGCTAGGTTTCTACAATTTTCTTTGCCTACCAGAGCATCAGATTCCTCGGCTGATTAAGTAGATGCTGCAATATGCAGTGTTATGAGTAGGCTAATTCGGATGTAATCACAACTGAATTTGTTGGAGCTTTTGTCTCAACCTAGCCATTTATTATTTGTCACGAGTATAGACTTGGTTATTTTCTCTATATCTTATACTTGCTTTAATGAGTTTAGTGTTAAATATATGAAAGTTCTAGGTTTGGAATGAATGTACGAATGTAGATAGTAAAAAAATGTTGGTATTTTTTTTTTTGAAAGGCAAAAAACTAGTATTAATATAAATATTGCAGCACAAGATGTGCCCGAACAATGAAGAACAAGATAATATATCAGTTCAAAACTTACTGCTACCCCTAGGATACTAAATAAAAGCTGCAGTTCACTATACAAAAAATAAATCCACAAAAAACCAACTGCAACCACACCTAAAAATATGTTGGTATTTTAACTTTAATCTAACGTAGCATTTGCCAACTATATGATTTTTATAATTTTGTGAAGTATTTTACATTTTTTAATTTAATTAATGAAGATAGTAGAGTATGTGATTGTATAATTGGAGGAAAAGTTGTCATTTATACCCCTTTCGTTTCTTTTTAATTGTCAAATTTTTGAAAAAAAATTGAGATCAATAAAAGGAATGGAGGGAGAATGAATGATAACTTTTCTTTCTTTAATTAATTTACAAATTCGAAGATTAAAAAATTTGAGATCATCTTCCTTTCTGTCTCTTTGATTTAGATAAAAAATAGTCTTTGAAAATGATGACTGGTCAGACATTTCGGTTCCTAATGTTAAAGAGTTCATAATTTGATCTCAAACTTCTACAGCCATCATTTGGAAAAAGACCCTCTCCATTTATTTTGATCTTTGACTTTAGTGTGCATCTATTAATTTGGTCCTTGACTTTGTTTTACATTGGTCAATTTGATTTCTAGGATAAAATTGACTGATTTTGTATTGTTAAGTATCAAATTGATCTTTGTTAATGAAAAGTAAGATATTAGTCCTTAGTGTCATTAATAATTGATCTTTATATTTTTATTTATTAAAGTATTGGTTATTGAGAACTAAATACCAAATAAATAAACATATAAGGATCCATATTTTTTATTTTGATTTCATATAAGGATCCATATTTAAAAGATTAAAAATTAGAATTGAAATTCACATTTAAGATCAAAAGCTTTATTTTAAACCTCGTATTTGAAAGTAGGTTGGAAGAAAACCTGTAACTCTAGTGTGGAGGGACTATTTACTATATTTAAAAACAAATTGTGTGTTTGATTGAGTCATATTTTTTATTGGTTATTGAGAACTAAATACAAAATAAATAAACATATAACGATCCATATTTTTTATTTTGATTTCATATAAGGATCCATATTTAAAAGATTAAAAACTAGAATTGAAATTCACGTTTAAGATCAAAAGCTTTATTTTAAACCTCGTTTTTGAAAGTAGGTTGAAAGAAACCCTGTAACTATAGTGTGGAGGGACGATTTACTATATTTAAAAACGAATTATGTGTTTGATTGAGTCAATTTATTTTATATTTCAAATAGTATAGATAAAAATTTTAGTAAGAGAATTCAAGCAAACTTTTTTTTTTAAAAGGAATATTCCACAAAATTTAAATATTCCTACTCCGAAATCATCCTCAACGTAGTGACTTTCCATTATGTTGTAAAATAAGTATGTTTTAATTTAAGTTCTTTCGATTTCTAGTGAAAACATTGATATCTTTTAACAATTAGTTGCTAAGCTTTTTATTCAATTGTTTCAATGTAGGTCTCATTCTTTATTTGATAAGTTTCATTTCCAAATTAATAAAATTTAATAAGATAGTGTGAAAAGAGAGGGTTAGAAAGTAAGTATCATGCTAGTACTCCTCATTACTTGAAATATAAAAACAATAAATGTGTTTTGTGTTTATATTTTACCGTAATAAAATAAACGTTTGGATAAATATTAACCATGAATTACTAAAATGGTTGATAGTCTTGAAAGAGGGTCAAGAAGTAATAATAGGAATATAGGATAGGATAGAGGTTGCTTTTATCTCCCCTTGAAGTTAACCTAGTTATTGAAGTAAACTTTTTATTGTTTTAAGAAAAGAAGAAAGCGTAAGGTGCACTCTTTCACAGAATAAATGTTACATTACATACGTCAAACACTTTGCTTGTCACCTACTCCCTACGAAGAAATTTGTGCCTATTAAGAGCAAAATGCATTATTGTCTGGATTTAATTTCACTTTTGATGTTTCAAACTATAATCAATGCATAACTTTATTTCAAACTATAATCAATGCATAACTTTATTTCTTTAATAATTACTCGGATCAAAATTTCAATGTTTTATTATTATAATTAAAATCTTCTACTTTTTTTTTTTGAAACAAAATCTTCTACTTTTTTTATTGCTATAAAAATTTCAATAAATTTTCCACTTCCTAAAATTCTCTAATTCTCTTTTTTCATGAAGTCTCTACAAATTAAATTAATTAAATCATTTTAAATTATCTTTCGTTAGAAAATTTACTAATCAAAATATTATGTTACCTTTTTTTTTTATTACCATGTTATTACGGAGTATCAACTCCTAACCACATTTTTTTCCATCTACAAACAAGGCTCGAACCCAAGACCTTATCTAAGGGGAGTGGATCTAGTAGCACTTAGACCAACGACTTATTGGTCTAATTATAATATTATATGTTACCTTGAAGTAAAATCTCAATTTTTTCCATCTTCAAAATCTTAACTTCACACTTTATGAAATCTTTCAAATTTTATCAATTTTTTTAATCTTTTTAAAACAATTTTTCATCTCAAATCCATCATAAACTTCTAATTATTTAAATATAAAAGAATTTAAAAATTTATATGAAAAATAACAGAAAGAATCGAATGTAATAATTTAAAAATTTTATATACATTTATATTTTTCTCTCTATGTCTTCATCACATCACCTATTTTATCATGCTCCACTCTTTTCTCTTCCTATCTCTGTCTAGAAATTACAGTAAAATTTTGTTACATAAATGTCTTCCTATCTATCTCCATCTATCTGTCAAAAAAAAAAAAACAAAAACTCCATCTAGAAAATGTTGTGTACCGGAAGCTAAAGAAATTATCATGCATTCAGCGCTATTTATATATAGCAAAAAAAAAAAAAAAAAAGAACGTATACGTGTGACTGACAATACCCATTGATCCATTTGAGTTTGTAAGTAACCATTTCACTGTAAATTATTACTTAGTGACTTATAACTGGATGGAAACTTGGGTATGCAAGTTATATTGATCTTTTAAAAAAACTTGAGTATACAACTTAAGCACATTAGGTTTACCAAGTAATTCTCTTACTAACCTAAGCAATATGCATACTTTTTTACCAGGCATAGCTAGTTGATTATTTGTCAAACATTTATTTACTATTAGTTACATATTATAATTTATACATTGATTGTGAGAAACAAAAACAGTAACTATCAAATTATCAAGGTATCAATGCTTTGGATACAGAATTTGCAACTCTATAAAAAAAAAAAAGGGTTTAAAACAACAGAAAATGTTAAGTCAGTCTTTGGTGGTGTTGCTGCTGCTACTCTTTGGGGTTACAAGCAGAGGAAGCAAATATGACAATAAATATACATATTAGGCAAAAGCCGTTTATGTTTGTGGCTACACCACTATGAGCTCAAATAACTTTTTTCATGCCTAAGGGCACTCTAACTCAGAATATAAAACTTCACTTAGAGAATCACACCTTCTCAAGCTTCTCTCTTTCTTGCTTAAGCACCAATATGGATTCTCATATGTTCCTCTCTCTAAAGAGCTTGGCTCATCACGGATTGCTCTCGCCATGGCTCTTGCCAATTGAATTCAGCTCATAAGATGGATTTGCCCTCAATGTAGTGAATGTATCAGCCTGTAACTTCTTTGATATTTCCAAGAATTTAATTAGCTTGTATATTTATACAAAGAATAACATAATTTTCAAACAAAAAGGTAAAGGAAACATACAGCAGGCATGGAAGGTGAGCCACCAATTAATGCACATCCTCGGTAAGGGTCCATACCAAGCTGAAACACATTCAGATGAGAGAACAGTCACCAACTTTTCCTTTGAAATACTACAGGACAATTTACAAAAGAATACATTTCTAATCGTAATACCTTACTATAGAAAGGACAAATACCACAACAAGATATGCAACTTTGAACAGCCGCTTCTTTTTCTCCCAATTCAGCTTGTTGTAGATTTCAGTAACATCTGCTAAGTGCTCTCTTTTAATGTACCTGAGATATTAGCTTCCATGTCATATGGGGTATAGTAATATATCTGGAAATAATGTACATAGGTAATAATGGCACATGTTTTAGACAGATAAATTATTGAAATGCAATCCTTTCTGGATTCCATTTATTATCTCATACAGGATTACACTATACTGCAAATGTCCATTTTAATGCCAAAGTTATTTGAATTCAAAATTGCAATCTAATTATCCAGACCATTTGAACGTTAATTGTATGTTAAAGATATTTTTTGGGATGGCAATGCAACCTGTGTTTTACACAGATAGGAAACAAAATCTCGTGGCAGAAGGGTTAAATTTCCATCTCCAAAGAGTTTCAGATTATAACATAATCTAAAACTACAATGCAATTTCAAGTAGGAAAAACATTGAAAGTTATGCAATTCAAATTTTCATAGCCCTTGATTAAATAAGTTAGTAATCATGTCTTCAGTCTTCTAACTTATGAGTTGACAGTTTTCTTCTATCTTCATTATGTGTGTGTGTGTGTGTCAAAATTCAAAAGTATTTGGGTGGTTTTCATCATAATTATGATCAGAGTCCTAAGTGTGTTTTCAAGGGTTTCAATGTTATCCCTCGAATTACAACATTGGAAATTGTTTGAACAACCACTTGAAGTTCATTCTTTTTCCAATTTGCAAGTGGCAGCATGAAAGTCTGGACACCACCCTTTAGTTAAAATACCATTCAAATCCCGTAATCACTAATATTTTGTCATTGTAAGCCATCAAATCACCCTTAAAACAATGTTTTGCATCCAAAAATGTAAGACACATTCATTCCATTCTATTGAGTTTTGCTTCAAGTAACCAACATTTTCAACCCCTAAATCAACACAAAAAGCTCCTAAGAAGATTGACATGCCTACTGAAAAGACATTCAATAATTTAAAACTAACAACTTCGCAATTATATTAAAGAGCATCAAGTTATAGCATGTGGACTTGAAAGCCAATTTTTTGTGATAAAATTGAAGCAATTACAATTTAAATGATGCCTATGCCTTTCTTCATTGCTCCAATTTAAGTTTCATGTGAAAGAAGTAAAGAACTAAAGAACTATTTTATCTTTATGGTAAACAAGATCTGCTCCTTTGCTTTTCTCCTGCCTTGTATAAATACAATAAGATCCAGCAGTTTTAACAAGACAGAATTAACAAAGCACAAACTTTTTGAGAAAGAAGGGAAAAAAAAAAACTTACAATCTCACATTGTAATACAGGAAAGGGAGAGATATCAAGAATATAAACCAATGCCCAGCTATAAGATTGGTGAAGCAGAAGATTCCATGGATGATAAATTCTGGCAAGACAACCTGGTTAATCCGAGACGTTGAATCATAAGGGTTGATATAATCAAACTCCAGGTCCACCAATAATATAAGCTGCAATAAAAATTTCAAGAGATGTCAAATTTGTTTCATAAATAGTAACCAGCAATTCTGCTTAAAACTTCATCTTTCTGGAGTAGTTTTGAAGGTAAAAATATTTACTACTAGTACACTACACTATCTTTCTGGAGTAGGAGAATTGTACGAGAGCAATTTTGAAGGAACTAGGAATCAATACACATGGCAATGATGACATTGCAGAGCTCCACCTATCCATTAGGAATGGCCAAATACAATGGTACTCAAATTAAAGTAAAAAGAACAAAGCCATTAATCTTTTACAGAGAGAAACTAAAAAAAAAAAGCTTTTTAAATGATGCCATTTTCTTTCAGAAAGGCAAGGTAAATGCCACAAAAAAAAAAAAAAAGTGAAATGAAGCATAAAAATGGTGAGATTCCTACCAATGCAGTCCTTAGTGTGTGTTGGTTCATCATATCTTCAGAAAATTATCGCTTAGTTTTTAAACTTTTATAAGACAAATTATAAAAATAAGCAATTATTTTCCAAATTTTTATCATTTTCTCCAAATAAATGGCTTACTTCCAGAAAATTGTTCTAAAATCTATACACAAGCCTAGGTTAAGCACTTACCACCACAATCTGAAAGGCTCTCCACTCAATACAAAAATTTAAAAAACATAAACATGAAAATAAAACAAACAATTTTTACAATTGGAATTGAAATCTTATGCCCTTGCACGCACGCTCAAATTAAATTATCTTCCAACCCCCGCCCCAAATTTTTTTTTTTTCTTCTTCTCCTTCTATTTTTTTCTAATAGGAAACATTTAATTGTGAAAAAAATGCAACAAATAAGAATTGAATTAAAAAATTGAAATTTTCAGATTCAACTATAATTTAAATAATGAAACTGTTGCTCTGGTTAATTAATTATTATTAAAAAAATAAAAACAACAGAACAGAACAATCGATGTGATGCAATATTAGTAATACCTGGTAACCGAGGATACAAAGAAGGGTCAAAATGAGAACAAACGTTGAGATCCAATATAACACCTCCGCCATGACGCCCACCACTGCATGCCGTTTTCTATCTCTTCCTCGTACGCTGTTTATGTTTTCCTTAAACGGAGTTCCTTCTTTTTTTGTTTTCGGGAAATAAAATTAATTTTAACCTCAATTCTTTCGAATTTTCCCTTTATATGTATTCTTTTTTGGAAAAAGGTTGCTTCATTTTTTTGGGCCCAAGTGGCAAGTATGTTGGCTGGTCCATTTTGCTTCATGATTAATTTGGGTTGGGCGAAAGTTGTATTAATATATATAGTTAAATAATAGCAATAAAATATTTAAAATACATTAAATTACTATTTTAGACTGTGTATATATGATAAATATTTAATTAAAATTTATAATAAATAAATATATTTAAATATATAAATCATATTTTAGATTTATAATAAATAATTTAAATTATCATATAATGTTTTTAATTATTAATAATTTTTTAAAAAATAATGGTTAAAATTCAATTTACAGATAAAGATAAAAGATGATAGATTAAAAAAGATAAATAATTGAGAAAATAAGTTATATAAATAAAGATAAAAAATGATAAGGTGAGATGATTCAGAAAGAACTATTTTGGTTAGTTACAAAGCTAGTATTCGAAATTTGGAGATAAGAGAGAAAGTATCAAGAATGTCTAATTGAAAGAGTGGTGAGATAGAATTCTATTCTACAAGTTGAGAATTTTAATTTATAATATATGAATAAATTTAAACTTAAAAAATAAATAAAATAATACTAATATTAAAATGTTTTATTTATATTTAGAGTTTGATTTTTATGTATTGTTTATGTACTAAAAAATTATATTTTCAATTAATTAGAAAGCATGATAGATAAATTTTTAGGCTAATTATTGTTAAAGTTAATAAATTTATTAGATAAAAATATAAAGTTCTTTTACATTGTGAATGTATAAATTATTTCTCTCTTATATTTAAATACCATTTTATTTTATTTTATTTTGCATTATATTAAAATCCAATTTTATCTGGTCAGATTAAATTTAAATTTTTGTTTTTCTTATTTTCTTATGTTCTTCTTATGTTTGGTAGAATTAATTATTCTTATTTTCTTTTTACTTTCTCTCCAATTAAATAAAAGGAAAAAAAATATTATTCTTTTTCAATTCATAATGTTTACCTAAATAATAATAATAATAATAAAAAAACAGAACCATCTATATGGATTAAATTGTCGTTCAGTATCTTAGTTTTTACTTTTCTATTTAACAAAATAAATGATAGAAAAATAGTATATGATATTTGATATTTTTATTTTCTTATATCAGAGTAGAAAGTCCCATTACATGAGCCAAAAACAAGTACCTTAAAGAGGCAGGAGTAGGACAGTGTCCATAAATCAAGAAATCCTCTCCCATCCCGCAAGCCAAATTAAGCAATGCATCAGCACACACGGCCATATAAATAAATATGGTGAATTTGCTCTCAAGATTGATATCAGTAAAGCTTTTGATAGGGTGCAATGGCCCTATTTGATATCTATCTTGAATAAGATGGGTTTCCATTCACAGTGGATAACATGGATGCAAATGTGTATTGAATCTGTCAATTTTCATGTTCTCATTAATGGTGATGATGTTGGCCCTGTTATTCCAGCAAGGGGCCTAAGACAAGGGGACCCCCTCTCCCCTTACCTCTTTATCTTGTGTATGGAAGGCCTTTCTTGTCTATTGAAGAAGGTGGAGTCAAAAGGTGATCTTCATGGTGTGCAGAGGTGCCCCAATCCTCTCACACCTTTTATTTGCTGACGATTGTTTCCTTTTTTGTCAGGCTATTGATAGAGAAGCTCTCATTTTGCTCTCTACCTTACAAACTTTTGAGAAGGCTTCTGGTCTTGCAGTCAACTTACAAAAATCAGAGATTTTCTTCAGTAGGAATACCATACATTCAAATAGAAGTTCCATATGTTGCATTCTTGGTGTTTCAGAATGCCTAGGAACTGGAAAATACCTAGGTCTCCCATCCACGATTGGCAGAAAGAAGAAAGCTATCTTTAATTACTTAAAAGATAGAATTTGGAGGAAAATTCAACACTGGTCTAGTAAGCAACTGTCAAAGGCTGGAAGAGAAGTTTTGATAAAATCTGTTGCTCAATCAATTCCTACTTACTGCATGAGTATCTTTTTGCTGCCCTCATCTTTGGGTGATGAAATCCAGAAAATGATGAACTCTTTTTGGTGGGGATCTAATAAGAATTCTGGACAAGGCATAAATTGGCTCAATTGGGACCGTCTTGCCACGCGGAAGGAATATGGCGGTATGGGATTTCGGCACCTTTATGGATTTAATTTGGCAATGCTAGGGAAGCAAGGTTGGAGTTTTTTAACTAACCATGATGCTATAGTTACTCGTGTCTTCAAAGCTAAATATTTCTCAAATGGAGATTTTTTGGGAGCCTCTCTAGGCAACAACCCAAGTTTTGTTTGGCCTAGCATCCATGCTTCACGGGTAATTGTCATAGAAGGTTCTAGATGGTGTATTGGAGATGGCAATGGTATTAATATTTGGAAAGATCCTTGGCTGCGTGATCATGATTCTCCTTATGTGCAAACAAGCTTATCAAATAATGCCTTTCCCCAATCAGTTGCATCCCTTATTAACTCTCACGATGGCTCATGGAATCAGGCCCTCATCAATGGAATTTTTGAACCTCGAGATGCACAAGCCATTATATCAATTCCTTTATTGCGTCACAATCAGCATGATAAACTCATTTGGCATTTCAGCAAAAGTGGAGAATACACAGTTAAGTCTTCATACCATTTTATTATGGAATCCTTGATTGATAATTCATCCCTCAAGATTCCCGGTGATTGGCTCAAGATTTGGCAGCTAAATGTTCCACAAAAATTAAAGCTTCTCATTTGGAGAGCAACTCGGGGAGTTCTTCCAGTTTGCACCAAACTTTCAACACGTGGAGTATCTGTTCCAAGTTTTTGTCCTTGCTGTAATGGGGAGCTAGAAACAGATTGGCACGTCTTCATGCACTGCACGCAAGCATATCATATATGGCATCTAGTTGGTCTAGCAAATTATATTGACAGTGTTTCAAATTCTGCAGAAAGTTTGAGGGAAGCTATCTTTACTTTACTTGGATCTTTATCAGCTAACCAACAATCAAACTTGGCTGTTGGCTTCTGGTGCATCTGGCGTAGGAGGAATGAAAACATTTGGGATGATTCTGTTAAACTTCCTTCAATTTCGTGGAAGTTGGCATTGGAATCCCTCAGCAGTTGGCAGCACATCAGAGATAAGAATTATGCAGCAGAATCTTCTCCAATAAATCACATTACTCATACATGGACAAAACGCCTGTTGGAATGCAGAAATGTAATGTAGATGCGGCTATTTTCAAGGAGCACAACCAATTCGGTTTTGGACTCTGTATTAGAGATGAGCTAGCCACTTTGTTGTTGCTAAATCAGGTTTTGCTCAAGGCATCCCAGACCCTATGGAGGCTGAAGCAGTGGCTCTGTTAGAAGCTCTCAAGTGGATTCTTGACATAAACATGTCAAACATAATTGTGGAGATGGATTGTCAAAGAGTGGTTGATAAACTTTCTAATGGTTCTTTACACAATTCTGAGTTAGATCACATTGTTAAATTATGTAAAGAAAAACTCAGTCTTTTACAAAACGTTGAGGTGCGTTTTATTAGGAGGCAAGCGAATCTTGTTGCTCATGTTATGGCAAAGGTATCAAGATTGTATCCTAGCCACCATGTTTTTGAGTTTGTTCCTACCTGTATTAACTCTATTGTTATGAATGAAATGATATAAGCCTTTCTATTCAAAAAAAAAAAAATAGACTTAAATATATTTTTAGTTCTTGTAATTCAGTATTTTTTTTATTTTTTGTTTTTGTAATTTTTTTTAATTTTAGTCTTTATAAATTATATTTGTTTTGTTTTTTGTTCATAAAGTGATTTAGATAGTACTTTGAACAGTAAAAAAAAATGTTATTTAAACTGCTATAAAGACAAAAAATAAAATAAACATGATTTACAAGGAATAAAACCTATTTTTTTTACAAAGATAAAAAATAAAAAAACACTAAATTACAAAAATTAAAAAATATTTAAACTAAATAAATATTCACAATGCGAATCTGCCAGTCTCGAATAGCAGAGCAGACATCATTATCAGACTTTTTCACGTAAATATACAAAAAAAAAAATACTCAACTAACCTATCCCATAAATTATTTATGCAACTAACCCAAATTACTGTGCACATTGAAAAATCGGTTGCCCATGACCGATTTCTCAACGTAGAATACGCTGCCCTCCCACATTTACGCTGTGAGAAATCGGTTCACTGCACACCGATTTCTCAACAGCTCCAACCCCCCCCCCCCCCCAACGAAACGTAACCCCCCCATTCAGTTATTGTATTTCTACATTTTTTTTAATTATTGAATGATAATTTTTAAAATTTTTCATTTATATATTTTAATTATTGAATGATAATTAATTTTTTTTAAATAAATTCAATTATTAAATTGGAGTAAAATAGAATTTTTAAGGTGTTTAAAACTTTTTATCATGATAAGTTTTTGCTATTTTTTTTATCATGCATATGGATTTTTTTCGTTTGAACAATAGTGCATTATCATTGTATTCATGTAGATCAATCCAATAGTATAAAAATTGACAACTTAAATAGATTAAAAAAACCTTGAAAATCGTGTCCGAAAGCTAAAAAAAATAACTTTTTGCACTTTAACAATTTTCTGAGGATAAGTTTTTGCATTTTTTTACTTATGAATATGTGGTTATTTTGTACAAACAATAGTTCATTTCCATTGTTTTCAGGTTGATGAATGCAACAATACAACTTTGACAACTTGAATCGGTTTAGAAAGGATTGAAAATCATGTCGAAAAAGTTTAAAAAATCACTTTTTGCACTTCAACAGTTTCTTAAGAGTTACTTTTTGTATTATTGTGATTATGAATATAAGGTTATTTTGTATAAACAATAGTTCCTTCGCATTATTTTCATGTTGATGAATGCAATGGTACAACTTTTACGACTTAAATTGGTTTAGAAAGGGTTGAAAATCGTGTCTAGAAATTATAAAAATAACTTTTTGCACTTAGTAAACTTTTAGATTTAGCAATCAAAGATTTTATTGTTCAATAAGAAAAAGAAAATTACACATATAGTTCAAAAAACAAACACAAACTGGGAATATTTAGTGGCTCTTGTGTCCACCAGTTCCACACCTTAGAGCTTGCCTGTTTCGTCTTGGATTTCGATGTATTCGTGGATGTTGTTGTGGTTCAACTTGCACCTCATGAACAACAGGTTGATCGTCCTGCATTACCTCGTTTGGATTTTCATTTAAATTTGTTCCAGCTACTAGTTGGTAATTCATAAAATTGTCAACAACGGGTGTTGAAGATCTTCCAGCAACAGCTTGGTGAAAGGATGCAAATGAAGGAATGGAAATACTTTGCATGTAAGCATAAGCTGATTCCGGCATTCTAAGGTTAGTACCTATGAGGTTGGTCATGAAGTCACCTCCGCTAACTCCAAAAGTGTGAGGACTGTACCCAAGATGTTGTTGAGGTAGACTTTGTTGTTGTTGTAATGGAGTGAATTCAAATGAATGGGGAGGTGGTTCCAGGTCTTCATTCAGGAAGTTTTCATGAAGTGGTGGGCTTTGTGGGGGAGGTACACTGGCCTGCCCTAAGCATTGTTGTGTTGGCATTTGTGGAGTTGCACGAGATGTCTCGCCAACACAGGAGTTACTTGAAATCCGTGTTTGTTGCATATGTTGATGGAGTGAGAGGTAAATCTTTGAATTTGCACAATACCATTCCATGTATTCACGGGTTTACTCTAGACGTCCTTGAATTGGTTGGCCAACTAGCACGTATTTTCATCGTTCCCTCCAAATTGCAATCCACTATGCGTGCTCCTCCCGCCAGTTTGTGTCATTATGTCCTCTCATGTCAGTTTGATGCAGTTTATCAAGATTATGCGGTGGGTTTGGTATATCTTGCCATAGTCCAAATTGTAGTTTGACCCTGTCGGTTTGATGCCAAACTACAACTGCAAATGAAGTTAAAACAACACTAGCACTCCACAATTGGGAATCCTTGTAAGCATGTATTGGCAAAAATGACTCAAACCCTCTATATGGCATCCACAAGAACTGCAAAAAAAGGGTTAGTACTTTCAACCATAGTTTGCCACATGTTTAAAAAATTAATATAACAAGTTAATATAACTATTTAAGATAATCTTACCTCATCATTAATCATGTTATCGAATCTTAATATGTAGCCTATGACATCACCACGAGGGGTTCCAGTAAAACCTAGCCCTCTCCCACTCCATCTGTTAAAAAAAATACGTTAGTGACAAAAAATTATTCAATGCTTTCGTTTGAATGATGAATAGAACTCTTAATATTAAAATATTTATTTACCTGATGGCAAGTGGATATGATGGTTGACGCTCGACCTTTGGTTGAATGAATGGCATGCGATACCATGCCCAAGATTGCAACAACAATGCACATCCACCCATTTTTTTTATTTTGGATAAATTGCTCTGCACATTTCTCTGTATAGATATGCTAAACAAGCAGAACCCCAGCTGTAGTGTCCAGCACGTTCCAAATCTACCAACAAAGGTAGATACATAAGGTGAACTCTGTTACCTGACTTGTCGGGCATCAACACCCCGCCAATCAAACCTAGAATGTATGCTCTACAGTGGGCTTCTAATTGATGTTGTATTGGTTCTTCTGGCAAAGACAACATGTTTTCTCTTAACCATTTAAGTTTTAGCGTTGAGCCGATAAGTGCATCCCCTTTTGGAGGAAGAACACCCAAATATTGTGAGCACATTTCTTCCCAGTCAAAGTAAGTTGGGCCGGTAACTGCTTTTCCATCGACTCGTAAACCTAGTTGGAGAGCAACATCTTCCAAAGTTATTGTGCATTCTCCAATTGGAAGATGAAACGTGTGTGACTCGGGTCTCCACCTCTCCACCAAAGCTGTAACCAAAGTGTCATCGATGATGAAATGTCTAATTTTTGCGACTTCAGCAAATCCAGCCTGATACAACAATGATTCAATTCTGTCATCTGGGGCTGACATCGAATGATAATACGATTGAATAATCGCATAATTTGAAATCTGCAAAATCAAAATTCACATTAAGATATCAAATATAATATTTTCACAAATGCGTTGAAGAATAGCGTAAAAATACCTTAATGAGGCTTACCGCATTAGATACTTGACCAGATCTATGAAGATGTTGTTTCCAAAGCAAAGGTGCATTTTGGTGTTCCATGGTTGGGAAATGATAATTACGTAATTTTTATGTTAAATAGGAATATATGTTAACGAAATGGATTCCATCTATGTATGTATTTGGGATCATTGCATGCGTTGTATACATAGTGAAAAAAATATGGGAATAGTAACAATCTTTAAATAAAAATGATATTCACTATTCGATTTCTCTGTTGGTGGGATCATGATTGTCGATTTTGAAATTGAATGCGACAAGTCATTCAGAGATTCTGTAAAGCAAAAAAATTGGGACTGACACATTAGCTGGTATCCACAACACTGGCATCGAGAGTTTTGTTTTCATCTGTGTGATATGCACCATTCATTCGTCAATTAAGTGTATACAAATACTTTGGTCTTGCATTGTCATCTACATTCAGTCAGTTTGAAACATCACCTCAATTAGCAATACTTTGTAGTATAGCCTACCCCTAAACAATCTATGGCTTCTTCTTCAATCATTGTTGTTGTCTATTATGATGGTGTCATCATAACAAATGAGCATGGGTCAACTTTTGTAAGCACTGAGCCAAAGACAATTCAAGTTAACAACGGCATGACACTAGATGCCTTGAAGCAAGCAGTTCAAAGCAACATTAATCTACCATACGAAAAATTGGTGGTCGACATTCATTACCGATGCCCTGTATCATATGTTGGTGGTTGTTTTCAGTTTAAGGCCTGCAAACTACAAGATGAAGAAGACGTAATAACTATGTTTTCTATAGCCGAGGAAGTCCACAACCTTACATGCCTTGAGTTAAATGTTACCACTGAGGATACCCCCACTCATTCATCTGCACAACCACCACCACTAAATTTTGCTACCTCTTCGTATTGGGATGGTCTGGAAAAATACCTTGATCAAGCAATGAACCTAGAATCACAATTTGATGATAAAGGCCGAAAGCTTTATTGAATGTTGTGTTTCCGTGTGTTGTTTAATGTTGTATTACTTATTAGTCATTGATGTTATGTTACCGTATGTGGTTTAATGTTGTAATAGTTATTAGTGATTGATGTTATATTGTTTAGTGTTGATTGTTGTTGTTGTTAATTTATTTAAATTATAAATTTTTCGTTTAGTGAATATTATCTTTGTGTCATTTATGTTGATTATTTTTCATCAGGGAATTCATATTAGTGATTCCTTTGCTTTACTTCAGTCCGTCAGGGAATCCAAAGCTTTGCATCAAAGCATCAGTGATTCCTTTGCTTTACTTCAGTCCGTCAGTGATTCCTTTGCTTTACTTCAGTCCGTCAGGGAATCCTTTGCTTTACTTCAGTCCATCAGGGAATCCATTGCTTTGCATCAAAGCGTCAGTGATTCCTTTGCTTTACTTCAGTCCGTCAGGGAATCCATTGCTTTGCATCAAAGCGTCAGTGATTCCTTTGCCTTACTTCAGTCCGTCAGGGAATCCTTTGCTTTACTTCAGTCCGTCAGGGAATCTATTGCTTTGCATCAAAGCGTCAGTGATTCCTTTGCTTTACTTCAGTCCGTTAGGAAATCCTTTGCTTTACTTCAGTCCGTCAGGGAATCCAAAGCTTTGCATCAAAGCGTCAGTGATTCCTTTGCTTTACTTCAGTCCCTCAGGGAATCCTTTGCTTTACTTCAGTCCGTTAGTGATTCCTTTGCTTTACTTCAGTCCGTCAGGGAATCCTTTGCTTTACTTCAGTCCGTCAGGGAATCCATTGCTTTGCATCAAAGTGTCAGTGATTCCTTTGCTTTACTTCAGTCCGTCAGGGAATCCTTTGCTTTACTTCAGTCCGTCAGGGAATCTATTGCTTTGCATCAAAGCGTCAGTGATTCCTTTGCTTTACTTCAGTCCGTCAAGGAATCCTTTGCTTTACTTCAGTCTGTCAGGGAATCCAAAGCTTTGCATCAAAGCGTCAGTGATTCCTTTGCTTTACTTTAGTCCCTCAGGGAATCCTTTACTTTACTTCAGTCCGTCAGTGATTCCTTTGCTTTACTTCAGTCCGTCAGGGAATCCAAAGCTTTGCATCAAAGCATCAGTGATTCCTTTGCTTTACTTTAGTCCATTAGGGAATCTAAACAATTGCAATGACATTTGGCCTATATATAGACATTGTCTGACAAACATTTTCATCCACAAAACACTTCCTTACTTAAACAATTACTTCCAAATTTCAAAAGACTATACACGATATGGCTTCCTCATCTGTCAATTGTCTTGTGCACTACAATGGTCACATTACACAAACAGAAGAAGGGGACACATTTGTATGCACCAACACAAAAATGTTTTCACTAAAGCGAGGCATCACACTTGAAGCCTTGAAAAGTAAAATCCATCAAAGGATCAAACTACAACCAACTGACCAAGTCGAAGAGATCTATTTTCGCTACCCACATGCAGCTGGTCGAGGAATACTTAGGTACAAGGCATGCAAAATTTCAGATGACGACGATGTTAAGGTATGATTACTGTTTGTCGTCAACATGAGGTTGCTACATGCATTGAGCTGTATGCAGAAATCAAGCAAGGTATTGTTTGTAGCCCTGTTCCCAACCCCATTCCTCATCCAATAAATTCACAACCTCATAATTCTTCATATCCCCAATCCATTTATTCACATGGTTGTGATGCAACCACATCATACAATGAACTCGATTTCTACCAACCCACTTTAGATTTTACCCAATCACAACAAAATGAATGGGAGCCTGCCACATCTTCTTTTACACAACTTCTTTCCACACGTTTCTCCATCGATTTGTTACCCTTACAAACATTTGGTTTGAATGAGCATCTACCCAATGCATCCTGGAGTACCCCTGAAGCAGAGCCTATCCTTTCAGAGTCAATCCTATCAACTGAACAAAATGATACTGAATTTATAGAGTTCGGACAACAAGACGAATACCTTGGTCCCTTTAGTGAGGACGACGATGAAATTTTAGCCGAACAACCTGAAGATCACGACGATGATGAAGACTACAACAACAATGAAGAGCCTGAGCCTACTGGCCCATCAACAACCGCACCTGCAGATGCATACTACCTGCCTCCACACCTTCAACATATTGACCTGGAAACTAATTTTGAAGATTCTGATTACGGTCATGTGTTGGATCGCCAAGAGGTGGAGCATGCTCCAGGCACCCTTTTTGAAAGGATGCGTTTTCAAAACAAAGACCAAGTTCGGCTTGCTCTAGACATGTATCATGTGAAAAAAGGAGTTGATTATGGGACCGAGAAATCTACCACAACCGTACTGGTTGGTAAATGTCGTCACAATCAATGTGCTTGGAGGTGCAGGGCTGCGTTCATAAAAGCAATCAAGCAATGGGAGATACGAAAGCTTTGTGAACCACACACATGCACAAGTGCTATCATTTCCCAGGATCATAGAAGGCTCCGATATATGGTCATCAGTAAAATTATCCAACCAATAATTGAGAATGATCCATCCACATCAGTGCCTTCCTTGATAGCACATATAAAAGCAAGTGAAGGGTACATTACCACCTACAGGAAAGCCTGGATGGCAAGGCAAAAGGCTATCGAAGAAGTCTATGGCAATTGGGAACAATCATACTTTGATTTACCCAGATTGTTGGTAGGTATGAAGGCATATGTCAATGGTTTTGTCTTTGAAAAGGAAACAAAGCCAAAATACAACCAGCATGGTGAAGTAGTTGAGGGTGTCGTTCAATTCCATCGTCTATTTTGGACATTCAAAGCATGTATCGATGGGTTTCAATACTGCAAACCCATTGTTCAAGTCGATGGAACTTGGTTATATGGAAAGTACAAGGGGACTCTCCTTTTGGCAGTTGCACAAGATGGAAACAGCAAAATCATTCCGATAGCCTTTGCCATTGTTGAGGGCGAAACAACGGGAGCATGGTACTTCTTCTTGAAAAATTTAAGAAGACATGTGACACCTCAAGAAGGTCTGTGCTTGATCTCAGACAGGCACGAAGCAATTAAAAGTGCTTACTCAAGAGCAGGTAGTGGGTGGACACCACAAAACTCTGTGCATGTGTTTTGTATTCGACACATCGCACAAAATTTTATGAGGCAATTCAAGAATGCAGACAGAAAAAAACAAATAATTAGCATGGGTAAGTACCACATTAATTTCTCTTACGAACACATTTATTACATTGTAAATTGATGACATTAATGAAATTCTATACTTATAATTCCTCAGCATATGCCATGACGGAGCCCAGATTCAACTACTACTACAACAATTTTAAGGCAGAGCCAGAAAGCGAACGAGCTGTTCATTGGCTTGAACAAATACCACGAGAAAAATGGACATGAGCATGGGATGGAGGCCAACACTGGGGACACTAGACCACCAATCTTGCTGAGGCAATCAACTCGGTATTAAGAAAAACAAGAAACCTTCCAATATGTGCGTTGATAAAGGCAACTTACGAAAAGTGTAACAACTTATTCAACCAACGAGGAAGGGAGGTCGCAGCTCTAATTAGATATGGCAAAAAATACACAGAAGTGCTAAACAAGGCCATTGAAGACGCTAAAAGAAAGGCCAACTCTCACCACGTTCTTCAGTTCGACCGACACGATATGCGATTCTTAGTGGGGGAGCAAATTAACCCAAGAGAAGGTCGACCTGTTGGAAATTTCACAGTTAGGCTAGATGAATGGTGGTGTGATTGTGGTAAATTCCAAAAAGTACACATGCCTTGTTCTCATGTCATTGCTACTTGTAAGCGTGCTCACCATGACTACAGGGCCTACATACATCCTGTGTACAAGTTGGAAAGCATCTCAAACGTGTACAATGGATTGTTTGGCGAATTGCGCAACGAAGCGTATTGGCCACAATGTGACGATCCACGAATGTGCCCCGACCCAGAAAAGCTAAGAAACAAAAAAGGGCGTCCAAGATCATCTCGTATACGCACTGAAATGGATATGAGGGAACCTGGTCAGCCAAAAAGATGTTCCATGTGTCGAACTTCAGGTCATTCAAAAAACAGATGTCCTGATCATGGCAGAAACATAAGCTCAAGCTAACAGCGTTAACTTCAACAACAAAAAATATTGTCTGTAATTTTGTATTGCTTGTAACTTATTTTAATTAAAGTTAATATTAGCATAATGGCATAATGTTGTGTTGTTTATTAATTTTTAGTGTATTATTTGTTATTTAGTTTAATATTTTTTTTTAATTTTACTTCTTTTAACAATAAATACATATTTAATTTACCATCTTTAAAACAGATTAATTAGCATATCTTAATAAAAAAATTGTCAACAAACTATTTTAATTAACATTATAATAATAATAATTGTATTAAAAAATGTTCACAACAAAATAGGTAACCGAAATTAAAAAAAAAAACGGAGGAAGGAGGATGGATGTTGAGAAATCTGTTGTACACTAACAAATTTTTTACTTAAATTTTCTGTAAGAATAATGGTAACGTAAAAGAAAATTAATTGAGCATATAACAATTGAAATTATAATAAAAAACAAAAATTATAATTTTTTTTTTTGGGGGGGGGGGGGGGGAGGGGGGTGACGCAGAAACCGGGGGTGGGGGGTCCGTTGAGAAATCGGTGGATGCGTACCCGATTTCTCAACAGCGCACAATGCAAGCCAAACCATTTCCGCGATGAGAAATGGGTTATTGGCAAAACGATTTTTCAACGTGCACAATAATTTGTGTTAGTTACGTAAATAATTTCTAGAATAGGTTTGTTGGGTTTTTTTTTTTTTTTGGTATATTTGCGTCAAAAAGTCACATTATCAACCTCCATTAGCTTTCCCTGAAACAGTATTCACCACTCTTTGCTTAGCTAAGGAGAGACCTATGTACAGTCCCCATAACTCTCCAATAAATGCTCAGCAGTGCCTATCTTTTTGGCAAACCCGCATATCCAACTACCATCATGGGCCCTTAATTTGATTCTTAAAAAAAATCATTCAAGATTACAAATCTGAGACACTTTAATTTAATTCGCCAGTCATTTTACTTCTATTCTTACTATAATTAATTCCTTAAAAATAATGTGTATCGATTTAATCCTGGAAAATCATTAGTAACCCAAATTAATTAGCACTCTTTAAAAATACTAATTGAAATGGCTAAAGAATTAAAATTAAAATATTTATTTATAATTTTGACAGACTATTCAATATTTTAAAGAAAAAAACTAAATTAGATTAAATAATTTTTTTTTTTCAGATATCTAATTGGGTATTTACATCCGAAACTGTTTTAGAGCAAGCTTCTTTTCTTATCTAAATATTTTTTATTTTATTTTGCCAAACATAAAATGAATAATTTGTCTCATTCTACCGACACTTCACTTCACACTGGCAAAACGCTGCAATGTTACACCTCATCGATCACAAATGCATTGCATTTGCAGCACCACTTTGAAATTTACGCAAGGGGACAAACACGTATGGTTCTCACTTTACCTCACGTTGCAACCCCTGGCTCGAGATGATTGCGCGTGTGTACGTTAGCAGAGCAACCTTAGCAACACATTTTATATAGAGCAACCATGCGAATTTTAACTAATAATGGAAAATTGTTGAAAAAAAAATGTTAGATAGTATTAGTATCTTTGGTGCTGGTCCTCATATGTTAATGGGAGGGCATTCTTTTGTTTCCAATCCTTAGGTTTGTCTTTAGGTAGTGGTTAGACAGAAATTAGAGGGAAGAAGGCATTTTTTTCAGAGTATTTAAAATCTTTTTAGTCAATAGTAATTTTTGGTTTAAAATATATCTTTGATTATTCATCTTATTTTTTGAGTTCAGTTTGGTTTTCTAAATTTAAAAATTTCACTTTAATAATTTAAAATGTTTCTTCTATCAATTTACTACATTAACTTGATTAATTCGGTGATACGTAACCAAGTATTAGATATATCACACATTTGCTACATTATATAAAATTAACATGGTAATAAAAAAACTAATAAAATAACCAATTTGATCCTACTAAAGAGATACTCTAAAGCATCAAAATAATTTTTTTTAAATTTATGAAGGTAAACTAAAAAAATAAAATGAGACAAAAAGTATATTTTATCTGAAAATTTTCGCAGGAGCTCTATTACATTAAATAAAACAAATTATTATGGATGTGTTGCCAACACACCAAAGATTCAAATCCTAGCCACCACTCTTTTGCCTCAAATGATCATAAAATATGGCTTATATTTATCTCAAACCAAGTGCAGATCAGCTCCGCAGCTAGTGTTTATAGTTTGCATTATTTTGTCACGAGTATAAAACATGGCAAAAACCATATGCCTTCCAATCTACTTGCAGAGAATGAACTTTTCACAATGAGTGAATTTTTACTGCATCAATTGCTTCATGATGAGTTACAATGTCTTGGTCAAATGAGTTGTGCAGTGCAATGATCAAAGAAATTCCATTCTTTCAATGCTTGATGCATGCTTTTCAGTCTAATACAAGATTATTATTCTTTTTTTTTTTTTTTTTTTTTTTTTACACATACAATGGTATTGGTCACACTGAAGTTAAAATTTATGACCTTATACATACATTTGAAATCCCTTTACTAGTAGAGCGACTTTACTTTACATTCATAATTTCAAATAAGTGTGAAAAATATACAACCAAGACTCCAATATTGTTTTCAAAAAAAAAAAAGACTCCAATATTGAATTCAATAGCAATTAATATTTCTGGCTGATGCTGATATAATTTCTGCTGTGATCCTCATAAATTGAGTCCTGAGACGCCCATCCTTTCTTTTCCAACTCTATTCGCAATGCCTGTCAATCAGGAAGATGTTTTCAAAATATCATATTTTATACTCTAAATCAATTAAAAATATTCTGAACTAGATTACTAAAGAAATTATTACAAAAATAAATAATTTTTAATTAGATGACAATATATCAATACGAGTATATTTTAATTAAATTCTAACATAATATGTAAGTTAGTGTGGAAACGCACCGTATTGAAAAAACATGATAACCTTAAAGCTACTATCTAATAATGTAAAAAATCATAGTGAGACACTGTAATTTTGGAAATTTGACGCTAATTCAAACACAGTGTTAGATACAAACATGTTTGAATGAGTGGTGAATTTTTACCTTGATTCTCTTTCTATTGACATGAAAATCAAAGTTTCCTAATCGGGATGCTGATCGATACTCCACGACCGAGTCCCTGTCTGGTGGGAACCAGAACTCAACATCATCCACAAACTGTTAAACATTAATTAGTAGTTGAAAGAAGAAATTAAAGCAAGTCCTTTCAACCACATGAAAGCTATAACTATAATGTGGTGATTTTAACTTTATATAGGATAAGTTTCCTTATGAGAGTCACTCACATACCCCCAATATTGGGCTTTGGTACTCCAATCTAAGATAGTCTTCTGTCCTTTCTACTATCCTTGGTGTAAAATTTTCTGGTGGTATTGTTGATTCTATCTGTAAAATCAAAACAGTATTAATTGATTTTTGTGACTTTAATGATTTGAAAACTCATCAATAACTATTACCAACCAACTATAAATAATCATATACTCCTATTAGTGATGGCCAGCAATGAGGGGAAGAGAAATAAGATACAAAAACTCATACATTTTAGTTTAAAATAATCACAATGCTAATAAGTGTTCTTAAGATACTAGTTAAAGAATTTAAAATAAATAGTTTTTATATAACAGTATTGCCAATGTAACTGTGATTTCTAATGTAGTTCACGTGATTTCCAACAAAATCTTTTTATTTATTGATTCTTTAACCAAGTAGCTCAAGACTTAACATGATCCTTAAAATTACCACATCTATCAGTTCCTCCATTGCCTCTTCTCTGCTCACACGATCTTTCCTACCTTCAGGATTGTAGTTCCTGTAGAATAATCAATGTTCTTTTAATTAATAATAACCAAAACCATATCTATGATTCATTGTGCAATTATGCGGGTTTAGTGGACAATGCTCAGCCTCAATGCACAGACCAAAGAGCTTAGCTGCAGAGAAATCAGAAAGGAAAATTCAATATGCATGAGATGATACATTTCTTAAGTTAGGCTCAATTCCTAACACCCATTGAACTTTCAATGGGTTCAAAATGTGGTAAATTGTCCCATAAGCAACATTTTGCCAAATTGGTGTTAAATAGTCACTTATTTTAAAACAGAGGGGAGTTATATACTATAACAAAATACAATTTTATAACAATTTGAATTTTTTTTGGCAGAAAACAATATATAGAAAATAGTTCATACATTGACACCGAAAGGATTTTACATTGTTATTTAATCACAAATTTTTATGTATGATGAGTTTATTAACTTTTATAATAACTTTTGAAATGTGTATAAATTTTTTTTACACTATCAGTGTATAAAAATTAAACTCAACAATATAATCATTCAAAATCTCCAATAACAAATTGTAGTCAATTCAAATAATAGCATAACATAAACCAAAGTTAAAACTTTAATTAAAAAAAAAAGTTAAAGAAGGAAATTTCACCAAGGAGGAGCGTAATGTGTGAGGTTAGTGACATTTTCAGAGGTTGATATGCAGTTCTTAGTTGCCGGACATAGTGCTAGTGCCGGTTGATTTTTCTGCACTCCAAGATAATCTGGCTTTTTCCCACTGCAACAAGCATATAAAATCCAAAATAATCTATCCTCACTTATTTCCAATAGAAAACACATCAAAACTCAAAAGTTCTTAAAACTACTTGACAAGAATTTGCTTTGAAGTAATCAATCACACAAATCTTAAAGAAAAAGAGTTAATTTTACATACAATAATTTCTCGAAATATTTTCAAATATTATAAGAATTAAATTTTGGTCATCAATTCTCATTGTGAAAACAATAAAGCAGTGTACCTAAAGTTGAAGATGGCACCAATGGTTGCCAATTCTCCACTCCCCAGTATGAGCTCTCTTTAAGATAGGAACAATTAATATGTGGTAAATATAAACATAAGCAGCATGCATAAATTAATATATATTATACAATTCATGTGAGGTGGCAAATTAAAGGGAGAGTCAGTGAGAACCTTCGTTTGATTTGATCAATGGAATTTTCGTCATCCTGCAGCTTCTGAGAGAGTTGAAACCGACGAGAAAAGGAACCATTGTTGTTTTTTATTATGTGAATGTTGAAGTTGCAAAATGTGCTACAAAGTGCCATCGTTAGAAGCTGAAAGGGAAGGTGCGAACCAATGCTAAAATGCATGTTGGACTTTTTTCAAGCGTATGTGCGGGACAATGGGAAGTGGCATGCACTTTGTGGATTTATTAGTTATTACATAAATTAAAAGCACATATAACAAAAGAAGATTCTAATAAGATATCTTCATATGTTGGATTAGAAATTAAAAGTATAAAGAATATAGAGAATGGATTTCATTTGAATGCACTTACGGTAATCATAAATTGACATATATAATAAAATTATGCCTATAAAAAATATATAATAAAATTATTGATTTTTGTAATAATTATTTTAAAAGTTATATATAGGATAATTTTTAATTAATTGATAGTATATAAATTTTTACTCTAATAATATATAAAAGGCTTAATTGCAATTTTTATCCCAAACTTTTTCATTTTTGGCGGATTTTACACCAACAAATTAATTTGGCGCATTTTACC
The DNA here is from genome assembly GCA_026413185.1 of Pueraria montana var. lobata. NCBI lineage: Eukaryota > Viridiplantae > Streptophyta > Magnoliopsida > Fabales > Fabaceae > Pueraria > Pueraria montana. The sequence continues at coordinate 75,050,608 of CM048650.1, forward strand.
CCTAACTTTTTGAAAAAGTTATGAATTTTACCCTCTACAGTTTTGATGACGTGGCATACTGACATAAGCATAAAAAATTGAGATAAAATTCACCAAAAAATAAAAAGTTAGGGATAAAATTTGCCAAAAATGAAAAAGTTAGGGATAAAATTTGCCAAAAAGTAAAAAGTTTGGGGTAAAAATTAAAACTATTTTAGCATGCCACATCATCAAAATTGTAGAGGATAAAATTTGTAACTTTTTTAAAAAGTTGGGGGTAAAATACGTCAAATTAATTTGTTGGAGGTAAAATCCATCAAAAATGAAAAAGTTAGAGGTAAAAATTATAATTAAGCCTATATAAAAATTAAATTCTTATTACTATTTTTACCAATATGTGTATAGTTGCACTTTTTAGCAAAACCCATTAAGATGGAATAAATGACACATTTTGTTGGAGAACCTTCATGTCAGCACTATCCTTCAACAAATCTTTCGATTCCTTTCATTCCTAAACTTTTATATTTTAGTATTTTTTTTTTTTTTTTTAAATTTGGTTGTTTAAAAATTTTAAGATGTAACTGTGCATTTTTTTTAACTATACCCTTACATATAGTGGAGTAATTAAGATGATAAATTAATAACTTTGACTTTCATGAGGTATAATGGAGTATAAATATTGTTTTTTAGTGACATTTTTTTTTATAATTTTTTAGTGACATTTACATGGAAAAGAAACACCATATACCATCAAAGGGCTTCTTATTGGCACACCGAAGGTACAATTATAAATCGGAGTAAACTATATATATAAATGAAGTAATTAGAAATAGTATAGAAATTTGTAAAACAATCAATGGGTTAGTTTAAATTTATATAAATTAAATGTTTTTTAATTTGTGTGTAAAGTTTTAATCGACTCTCAAATTTAAAATTTGATTTCAGAGGTCGTATTCCTTTTCTAAAAAGATTTTTTTCAATGTTATCTTAAAACACACTTTGATAATGATTCTATGTTTTTTATTTAACAGTTTTTTTTTCTACAGTCCCATTGTGAAATTAACAAAATTATTTTGTAATATCTTAAAATCATGATAGGATATTGAGAAAATAAATATTTTCCTCCTTGAAAATGATAATGGTTTTAATTTGGTGCTTTTTTTTGGATTAGTAGGAATCAAAGACAGGTACTTTACAGCAACTCACACACCCTGCTCAACCAACTAAGCTAGACCCCCTCCCTTAATTTGGTGTTTGAAAATTTGCATATACATAATTTATTTTTTTAATCTATTGACCTCAAGATAAATTAGTATTTTTCAATCAACTCGTCTTCGAATGTATACTACACTTAGCCTTGATTGTCGTTTCGAAATTTGCGAACGCTAATGCACACTTGTTAGTGTTAGGTCAGGGGTATGCTGCGCCGTCATGGAAACCTTTGCCCCTTGTCCATGGAGTTTCCTCGAGCAGCTGGATCCCACTATTCCAGCAACCTCAATCCCCCCTGTCTCTCACTTCACAAAGTCCTTTGCGAAAGCCCTCTCCAACTCATTTGATTTTCCGTTAACCCCTTTACCTCGTCCATGTGTAAAGGGTGACTCGATTTCCATTAAAATCTCTGAGGCAGAATATCAGATAGGGCTTGAAGAATGCAAGAATCATTTACACGGTCGAATTACTCTAACTAAAGGAGAGAAGCCTCTAAAGATTGAAGATCTCATGTCAAAACTGACAAAGCTATGGAAGCCTCTAGGTCAGTGGAAGGTAATACCCCTTGGCAGAGGTTTTTATGAATTTGGGTCCTCTTCACAGGAGGATCTTAGAAGTGTATGGGCGGTAAGGGCTTGGAATCTGCAACCTGGGTTGTTGAGACTCTCTCAATGGTCTGCGGACTTCAATCCCAACAATATGAAGCAAACCCACTCCCAAAATTGGGTCAGACTTTATGACTTGCCTCAAGAATATTGGAGGCCAAAAATTTTGTTTGAAATATCAGCAGGTTTAGGTACTCCTATTGTTCTTGATGAGGCTACGCGGAGTAAAAAATTTGGGCATTTTGCTAGAATTTTAATTGATGTGGATCTAAAGGAGAAGTTGCATAATGAGATTTTGGTTGAGAGAGAAGATTTTGCCTTCTATGTTGGTGTAGAGTATGAGAAATTACCACTGTTTTGCGAGCACTACCATACCATTGGGCATGATGCAAATCTGTGCAAAAAGAGGAATAGAAGTCCTCAGCAAAAAACTCAGCAAACTCGGCCGGAGACACAACAACAAAAGCCTTCCACTATACCTCCTGATGCTACCAGAACTGCTTCAGTTTCAACTCCTCAAGCAGAACTGGTGGTTTTTCAAGACATTAATGTCGGCAGTTTGGAGAAAGGTAAGCCAGATGATAACATGGTTAACACTGTTGAAGATTCTATGATTTCCTTGAAGAAACAAGATAAAAACAAAGAAAAGGTTTTGGTTGAAGAAGCTTCTGACTCCGACCCACCCCTAAATTTTTCTGATACTAAGTTAGTGGATGTTCCTTTATCTATCCAGCATAATGCATACTCTGCTCTCAGTGAAAAGGCTACCAACAACCTCAAGGTTCTTTCCAAATTATGGGGAGATTGTGAGGATGATGAAGATCAAGAAGTTAGTCAGGATCCATTGAGCACTGATAACGATCAGTTCACAAAAGTTCTGTCAAAGTCTAAAAAGAAGAAACTAAAAAAAGGTTCAAGTAGCTCTGCAAACAAGAAAGCCACAGTTACCCGTCTAAGGGTTGATACCATCAATCCTGACTCATGAAAGCTCTGTATTGGAATGCCAGGGGCATTGCTAATCTTGATACAAGATTAGTTCTTAAGAAACTCTACTCTCTTCATAAACCAGAGTTGTTGTTTATTGCGGAATCGTGGATCTCTTTGGATAAAATTCCAGTAAATTATTGGTCTCAGCTAAATGTCAGGCCTTTTGCTGTTAATCTTCGTAATGCTAGAATCCTAAATCTTTGGTGTTTTTGCTCTGCTAATCTTTATCCTTCGATCATCTCAGTCACTGATCAGTTTATCTCCTTCTCTTTTTCTGTGAATAACAAAAAAGTTTATATGGTAGCAGTTTATGCTAGTACCTCTTATCTGGTAAGGAGATCTTTGTGGAAGGATCTTGCTTCTGATCAACAAAACCATCCTGGTCCCTGGTGCTTCATAGGAGACTTTAACTCAGTTCTTGGTGCCCATGAAAAACGTGGAGGCTCTCCATCTCTTTATGTTGCTTGTGATGACTTTAAGCTCTGGTCAGAAAATTGTAATCTAACTCATCTTTTAACAAGAGGAGCTTCTTACACCTGGTCTAATGGCAGAAGAGGTTTAGCTCATTGTGAAAAGCGTTTGGACAGAACTATATGCAATGGCTCTTGGCTAGATTCTTGGTCAAACATCACCTACTGCACCCTTACTAGACAAAAATATGATCATTTCCCTCTTCTCCTTTCTTTAGTTGATAAGGTTTGCAACCATCCTTCATCATTTAAATATTTTAGTATGTGGAGTGAACATCCTGAATGTCGAACACTGGTGTCTGAAGTTTGGCAGAAACCTTGTTATGGCTGCCCTATGTTCATCCTCTCTCAAAAGTTGAAAAACATGAAAATAACATTCAAAGCTTGGAACAAAAACGTCTTTGGGGATGTTAATCGTAATGTTCAATCTGCTATGGGTGAAGTAGACAAAATTCAAGCTGACATAAATGGTACTGGCTACACTGATGAACTTTTTGAAAAAGAAAAAAAAGGCTCAAATCAGTTTACAGCAAGCTTTGAATTTTCAGGAATCTTTTTGGAAGGAAAAAGCCAAGGTTAAATGGCATGCTTTTGGAGACCGCAATACTTCCTTTTTTCACAAAACTGCAAAGATCAGAAATGCTTCTAAACATATGACAGTTCTCAGACATGGGTCTTCTCTCCTTGGTGATCAAAATGATATTGAAAATCATGTGGTGTCTTATTATAAAGATCTATTTGCCTCTGATAACTCTTGCACTATGAATGGGCTTATTTAAGAGGTTATCCCTTCCTTGGTTTCTTCATAAGACAATTGTATGCTGACTAATATTCCGACCAGACAAGAAATCAAGAATGCTATTTTTGCTATGAGTGCTTCTAGTGCCCCTGGTCCGGACGGTTTCGGAGGCAGTTTCTTCCATTCTTTTTGGGATATTATTTAGGAGGATGTCTTTAATTCTGTTACTCAATTTTTTCTTCAAGATTGGTTGCTGCCAAATTTAAATTCCAGCCTTGTGGTTCTTATCCCCAAATTCCCAGAGGCTGATCAAATTGAAAATTACAGGCCCATTGCCTTAGCTAATTTTCAGTGTAAAATTATAACCAAGGTCTTGGCTGATAGGTTGGCAATTGTAGCTCCCAAGATTATCTCTGAGCATCAAAGAGGTTTTTTAAGGGGCAAACATATTTCTGAAAGTCTTTGCATTACTTCAAAGGCTTTTAATATGTTGGACAACAAAATCTTTGGTGGTAACATAGCTCTCAAAATGGACATCCAGAAGGCCTTTGATATAGTGGATTGGCATTTTCTCCTCAATGTGCTTAAAGCTTTTGGATTTGCTCCAAAGTTTTGTAGCTGGATTAATACCATTATGCATTCTTCTAAACTATCATTTTCAGTTAATGGAAAGGCAGTTGGCTTCTTTGCTTGCAAAAGGGGAGTCAGACAAGGGGACCCTTGTCCCCCTTACTTTTTTGTCTAGCTGAAGATGTGCTCAGTAGAGGCATAACTAAGCTTGTTGAGCAAGGATCTATCCAACCAATGGCAGGTCCTAGAAGTTATCAAACTCCATCTCATACTCTTTATGCTGATGATATTATGATCTTTTGTAGGGGTACAGTTAATAATCTCACCTTACTCATGTCTCTATTTAAAAGATACGAAGAAGCACCCGGTCAAAAAATTAACTTTGACAAAAGCAAGTGTTACAGGATGTATCTCTCCTTCTAGACGAATTACTTTGTCTCATATCCTTGGATTCTCTACTGGTCATCTTCCCTTCATTTATTTGGGAATTCCTATTTTCAAAGGCAAGCCAAAACGATTACACTTTCAACCTTTTTTGGACAGGGTCAAAAACAAATTTGCTTCTTGGAAAGGAAAAATGTTATCCTACATGGGTCGTGTCCAATTGGTTTCTTCTATTATTCACGGTATGCTGCTTTTCAGTTTTCAAATCTATAAGTGGCCTGCTACCTTGCTTAAAGAAATTGACAGATACATTAGAAATTTCATTTGGACTGGGGACATCTCTTCTAGGAAGTTAGTTAGTGTGTCTTGGGAAAAAATTTGCTCTCCTTCCTCAGCAGGAGGTTTAAGCTTAAGATCAGTTCAACAGATCAATGAAGCTGCAAACCTTAAACTCTGTTGGGAGGTTTTCTCTTCTTCTAACCCTTGGACCCTCTTTTTGCGTGCTAGATTTTTAAAGCATAATACTCTTAAAAGCTATTTTGTTAAATCTTCAATTTGGCCTCCTGTGAGTTATCATTTCAGTTCTGTGCTTTGCAACATGGCCTGGCAAATAGAAGATGGGCATGATATTAACTTCTAGAAAGACCGATGGTTGGAAGCTCCTTTAGTGGATTTGATGCAAATTCCGCTATCTCTGCATTCTTCTCTTGATGCTACTATAGCAGATTTCATTCACAACAGAAATTGGAACATCCCAAATCAGATTTCTTCAAGATTTTTGAATATTGCTGCCCGCATAAAGGAAATTTCTATTCCTTTAACTTCAGCTGATGACACAATGCATTGGTCCAGCAATGATTCAGGAGAATTGTCTTTTAAAGATGTGTATCTTTTCTTATCTCCCTCTTCTCATATGGTTTCTTGGGGAAAAGTTATTTGGAATCAGTTTATTCCACCTTCTAAATCTTTTTTGCTTTGGAGAATATTGCTTAATAAGCTTCCCACTGATGATAATTTGAGAAGTAGAGGCATAAATGTTGTATCTGTTTGTTGTCATTGTGGTTTAGCTTTTGAAACAATTGACCATTTATTCTTAACATGCTCTTTTGCGGCTTACTTTTGGCATTGGCTCAGTTTGATTCTTCAGCAAAACTTGGATTTGTCTTCAATCCATAATCTTCTTCAAGTTTATCATCAAAATTGGAGTTCTCAACTTAAGGATGTTATTCTGTCAGCCATTACTTATGTTCTTTGGGGGCATTTGGTCTTCTAGAAACAAATTACGGTTTGAAGACATTAGCACTCCTCCTAGACAGATTCTCAATCTCATTCATGCTACTGTTTGCTTAACTGGTAATTTGTCCAATGGGACCACTTCATCATCAATAGAGGAATTCAGTATTTTGAAGTCTTTCTCCATTAAATGTCATCCCAAAAAAGCTCCAAACATTAAAGAAGTTATCTGGTATCCCCCTCTCCCCAATTGGTTCAGATGTAACTCTGATGGAGCTGTGAAGGGAGCCCCTGGCCAAGCTGGTTGTGGCGGTTTGTTTCGTGATTTTCGTGGGGCTATTATGGGTTGTTATGCAAAAAATTTGGGATTTAACTACTCACTTCAAGCTGAATTAATTGGTGCTATGTTAGCCATTGAAATTGCCTTTGCTAAGGGGTGGACAAATCTTTGGCTTGAATGTGATTCTCAACTAGTGGTTCTAGCTTTTAGTAATGTTAACATAGTTCCTTAGAGACTCAAATCTAGATGGATCAATTGCCTAACTCTCATCTCTAACATGAATTTTAGAGTTTCTCACATCTATAGGGAGGGTAATACTTGTGCAGACAAAATTGCCTCCTTTGCTATTTCAGTACATGATTTTTTTTGGTCTGATACTATTCCTCAGTTTATTAGTGAGGATTTTTGCAGAAATAGAATAGGTTTACCTAACTATAGGTTCCTGTGATCTTTCCTTCCATGGGTTTTGGTACATGTCCCCCCATGTTTCTGTTCATCTTTTTTATTTTAATCTAGATCCTGGGCATGGTCTTTGCATGCCAGCTTTATAAAAATAAAATAAAAATGTATAATTTTTATGACATTTTAGTCCACAGATTTATTAATCTTATAATAAATTTAATTAATTTCATGAGGATGGAGTAATTATAATAAAAGTTAATAATTTAGGAGCTTAAAAATCAAATCAATTATAAATGATAACTTTTGAAGAGAAAATTGCATATTTATTATTTCTTACTATTTAGGTTTGAAGACAAAATTATATATTTATTCCATAATGTTTAAGCTCTCACAAACAGCCAAACTCATTTATTCACACTATTATGCACGATATATTAATGCAACATTTTTTTTAATAAAAATCTTTTTATTTATTAGTATTCTTTAATCAACACACATTATACACTCATTAGGACATCCAAAGTCAATTCTCTTATGTCATAACCGTTCATTTGAAGTTTAATATGAAACATAGGCAATCAGGTTGTAACTACTATTGTCGACATGAAGTGTTGGAATAATATGTATGAAATCATATGATCAAACATCAGTGTGACTATTGTATATTAAAAAAAAATGACGAGATTGAGACATTTGTGGAGTCACCCAAAAACTCTCTCTTTCTTATTCTTACTTCTATATAAAGTCTTATTTCTCTTCCTCTTCTTCCATAGTTTTTTCCTCCTCTCTCTCACAATGCTCCCTTACCATACCCTTGAAGAAGCACAAGTTGCACTAGGCAGAGGACTAACCGTTGCTGAGACACTATGGTTCAAGTACTCTGCCAACAAACCTGATTTTGTTCTTCATTGCCACAATACTCTATTCTTGTGCTTATTTTACTCTATAGCCCCAATTCCATTCGCATTGATGGAGCTTGGTGGGTACGAGAAGCTAAACAAACACAAGATTCAACCCTCGGTGAAGAGATCATTATGGGAAATGTTCAAGTGCTACAAACATGTCATGGAAACCTTTGTCATTGCAGTTGGCCCACTACAGATAATTTCTTATCCCACCATCAAGGTACTTACTCTCTCTTGTTTCTTTCATGCATTGTACTTGGAGTTTAATTTTCATATAACATTAATATAAAGATTTTTATACCGTTAATCAATTAAAAACTACTTTAAATGTGATTTTTAAAATAATTATTACAATATTAGCAATCTTATCATACATATGAGACAATCCTTACATTTATACATCATGAACTTTGAATTGTTGAGCCTTCATTATATACAATGAATAAAATATTGTAATCTTAGACTGATGAATAACTGTTTTAACAACATAAGTTTAACCAATTTAATCATTAAATTAAGATATTATCTTAATGATGCATACAACATGTAATATGAATACCCCAGACTAGAAATTGTGAATTTGTCAAGTCTTTATTATAGCATGTAACTAAGATATTAGTATTAGAGTTTGTAGGAGATAATTCCTATTAGCAAATTTTCAGCCCAGCAAAGAAAATGTACCTTACGATGAAGAAAACAGAGAGAGGAAACCTGGTTTTTTTTGTTAAAGAGCAAAGTGCTTTCGCGTGGTTGAATTCAACTTAAAAAAATAAATAAATTGTGAAACGATGAATATCATGGTGAAATCGGTGGTATTAAGACCTTCTTGTTAATAAAAAATAAAATGAAAATGATTTCTTTCTTCTAATTTTCTTGAAAATTTAACTTTACAAAAATGAAAAGTTATGCGAATAATTTTCTTCTTGTATTGATAAGACTTTCACTTCTGTACCTGATTTTGCTTATGGTCCTCTCATGAGTGACCTGCGTTGTATTCATGTTTCAATCAATGAATAAATTTATTTTAGCGTGGTCGTGGGGCTCCTTGCCCACGTCACTTCAGAAAAATAAAATAAAATTATGCGAATAAAGTATAGGATTTAATGCTACTCCTCCGGTTCCTAAACTTTTAATGTTTTAATTTTTTTATTTTTGTTCCTAAACTTCTAATGTTTTACATATTCTAAGGTTCATTAATTTTTTTTTCACATATACCTCTATTTAACATGATCTAGATTTTCACACATTCTTTCTTCATAGATATTAAATGAGGATATTTTAGACTAAATATATTTTTTATGAATAATATTAAATATTTTTTAAACTGTGTACATTAATTTTAAACATCAAAAATTTAGAAATAGAGGAAATATTAATTAAAATCCAAACACAATGGTATGGTAAGGTAAGGTATAGAGTTTAATGTTTAATAGTATTTATTAATATCCACACACACTATATTAATTGGACCTTGGAGTCGGAGCCAAGTGCGGTCGACCCTTGAATGAAATGTCCTTGTCATTCCAAATATGTAACGTTATACATTTTTGTATTCAAGTTACTTACTATGAGAAGAAAAAAAAGAGTCCGGTACTAATCTTACTACTATAAAATAATTTTATACTATCATCTAATAATAAATTATTATGTATAATAAATGTTAACTTTTACAATAATTATCCTAAAAATATTAATAATGATTTGTGACTGAATATCAATACTACATCTGTTCCTATTTATAAGACTCAATTATCTAATTTACTAGGATTAAGGAAAGTGGTTAATTTACTCCATCCGTTCCAAATTATATGACGTTTTAGAGAAAAAAATTTATTCCAAAATAGATGTCGTTTTACAAAATCAATGCTGCATTAAATATCTTTTTCCAGGACTACCCTTAATTAATACTTAGTGGGAGTAGTGTATTATGAGTAATTAATTAGAGAGATAAAGGGTATATTAGGAAGTTACCTAATATTTTCTAGGAAATTCAACAAATTAATTGCATTCCTTAATACATGTGCTAAAACCTTAAACGTCATATAATTTGGAACGGAGGAGTAGTTGATAACAATAAATTTGTCCTAAATTTATATATTTTTTCAAAAATACCACTGTTATTAATGATCTTCTCTCTCCTCTACATGTTTATCAATACAACATCTCTCATATTTTAATTAGGGGTATTTTAGTCTAAAAATAATTAATGCATGAGATATTATGGATTGGATCTTATAAAAAGGAACAAGTACTACTTCTCATTTTGGTCTTATAAATAGGAACGGAGGTAGTATAATATAAAAGACAAATGTTAATCAATGCCTTAAGGGCACTGGTTAAAAAACTAAAAGAAGAAAGAATTTTATTAGGATGCGCAAAACTGTGATACCCATAGTTATTTTTACGCTCTCCTATGATTTACTCAGTAAATACTTTCTGCTTTTAATTTCTTAACTAGTGCCCTGCCTTTATGACACTGGTTAGCAAGACCCAATATAAAATTATGTATAGAAAAATGATTTTTATAACCTGTGCAACCTTGCACAGGATAAGTCCTATTAATTATCCACTTTTCAACTAATTATGACCAATTAATTAATTATGATTCTTTAAAAAAATTAATTTCTCTCTCTTAATTATGATACAGACTCACCTTCCTATAACGGTTTAACCTATTTTCTGTAAAAAAAAAAAAAAACAGTTTAACCTCTTTCTTCAATTAATAGAAATTTACCACCTCTTCAAATTGTATAGCTTAAATATTCTCACTGAAGCAATTTCCTTCGCATCACAATGCTTCATGAAATGCTGAAAGTAAACATTGAATAAATTTGACATATAATAATTTATCAAACGATTTTTTTGGAAGTTTTTTTGTTATATGCTGCTAATGCTATATCATTGTTTATAAAATGAGGAAAACATTATATTTCAAATTATAAATTATACTAGCAAATAATAAAACACACTTATAACAAGAGTGATGTGATTTGAATGAACGTTGGCAAAATTGATTTTGAATGGAATTGATTTTGATTAAAATTGATTTTGAAGTGATGTAATTTATGTTTGAATATTTTTATCATAAAATCAAATTAGGAGCAAAATTTAGTACAAAATTTTGGATCCAACGTAAAAGCTACTCAAAGTTGTTTATACTCAGAATCAATTCTGGACTTAAAATCGATTCTAAACTCTTTTCCAATGTGAAACCAAAATGAGAAAATTTGTCCAAAATCAATTTTGAAATCATAATCAAATTTTCAACGTGAAACCAAACACATTAGCCTGCTTCCTTGACTCTATAACTCCACTTCTCCAGCATTTTGGGTTGAAGACTTGAAACCAATCCACCGAAAGCAAGTCCATAAATTCATTGTAGTAAAATGTTATTAAAAGGAAATAAATTATTTTAACAAAAATAAAAAGTAACAACTATTTTTTTTTTCTATCTATTGCATACAGAATGTTGCATGGAAGAAACTTATTCTATGATTTTTCTACCACCGTACAACATGAACTAAAATTGAAGGAGAGTATTTTGATACATGAGGTTCCAAAACAACTTGATTAATATACCTTATACTGTTGTTGCAGCGAGAGTGTTTAGTCCTAGGCGAAGATTGAAGGAGAGTATTTTGATACAGGAAGGTTTTAGACGTTCTGTTTTCAAAGGCGGTAAAGTTTTATAAACTAATTATTATTTTATTGATAAGAAGAGAGATATTATAGGAAAGTGAGTCTGTATCATAATTAGGAGAGAGAAATTAATTTTTTTTAAAGAATCATAATTAATTAGTTGGTCATAATTAGTTGAAAAATGGATAATTAATAGGGCTTATCTTGTGCAAGGTTGCACAAGTTAGAAAAATTGATAAAAAAATATAATATAAAACTATTTTATATTATTCATATTTATTTATTTATTTATTTATTTATTTATTTATGTATCTAACTATTATAACATGACTATGAAACTATTACATATTTATATAACTGTTAGTACATATATTATTATTACATATTTTACAACTGTTAGTATAGTATAAAACTATTATTAGTACATGACTATAAAACTCTATATATTTATGTATATATTTTTATTATTTAATTTTTCACTTATTTACCTTATAATTTTGTTATTATACATATAATATGACAAATTGAAAAAAACATACTGATATTCATGTCCAAAAATATAGGTATAATTGATATAATTTTGTTAATTTTACTTTTCAATGTGATCGTTTCTATGATCATGATTTTCTTTATTAATACTTTTATAAAATCTGTTCAGTGACTATGCACATGTCAGTTTAGTTTGGTATCCATTTTCTCTGCTGCACTCTTGCTTTTTATGTTCTTTTGTGTTTTTCATTTCTATTTTTGTCCAATTTGAATTGAATTGCTGGCCGTAACTGTTCTAGTTTTTACAAAGCTGGGCCCGTGAGACGTGAGTATTATATTTTCTAAGGGCATGTTTGGATTTCAGCTTGCAAATTTAAGTTTGGATCAAATTTGAGTTTACAAATTGAGTTTATAAAAGTATTAAAAGTCTTGCTTATCCAAAACTGAGTTTTCAAGTAAAATTTTATTCTCAAACATATTTTTGAAGAGTAATCAAACATGAGTCCAAACTCACTTTATTCTCAAACATACTTTTAAATCCTCTTATCAGAAATCCAAACATACCCTAAGATTTATTAAGTTGCAATTGCAGCTGTCATTATCAAGCATGTTCTGATGCTCAGCAATGGCAAGCAGCGAGTGAGTTGTCAAGAATGGTAGAAAAGAGTGCTCACTAATATTGGACAAAAAATGATTGGTAGATACCAAAAACTTATTTAACATTTGTTCAAAAAAAAAAAAAACAATTTAACATTTAGTATAACTTTTTAATAACTTTTAAAAAATAAATACCCAAATGTCAACCCCCAAATTATTTATATGAATGCCATGTTTTCTTTTTTTTATTTCTCAATTTTTTTAAAAAAAAAATTATAGCGTAAAATATGTTTTTGGTCCCTCATTTTATCTAAATTTCTGTTTTTAGTCCCTGATAAATTTTTTCTGTGTTTTTAGTCCCTCAAAAATTGTTTTCTTTTGTTTTTAGTCTCTGACATTAATGTCGTGACGAGCATAATTTGTGCTTGAAAAATTTCTGTTTAAGTTTCTAGCGGTTTTTAACTACTATAAATTTTCTGGCAAACTAAAATTGTCAGAAATGTTAAAAAAATAATAAAAAATTCAAAACTTCGAAAATCAGATTTTCTGAAATCATAAGAAATGTTACAAAAGTAAACATTTCTTACTGTAAAAAATTTGTTATGGTTCAAAGTCACTAGAAACTTATTAGAAAATTTTCACACATACAATTTATGTCTGTTATGTCACCACTTAACAGTTGAAATTAACGTCAGGAACTAAAAATAGAACAAAACAATTTATGAGGGACTAAAAACAGAACTGAACAATTTATGAGGGACTAAAAACAGTAAAAAAATTTATAAGGGACTAAAAACAGAAATCAAGATAAAATGAGGGACAAAAAACATATTTTACCCAAAATTATATCAATAAGTTGGGTTTGGAGTCCTTACTATCTTCTTTTGTATTGAAATTTTTTAGCAGAAGAGAAATACGTATAATAAAGTTAAATGTTAAAAAAATTTAAGTTAAATTATGCTTTTAGTCATTTAATTTTTTGTTTAAATTTAATTTGTTTCTTTATCTTTTTAAAAAAAATTAATTTATTAGTTATTTTTTAAATGTTCAATTTAGTCCCTCTGTTAATTTAGAATTAATAATGTTAATAATTTTTTTCTTTAGAGACTAATATGATTAATTTAAAATCTTTTATTTATAATTTATAATTTATAATCAATATCTATAATATAACATAACATAATGATATAATCATGCATAATTTATAGATACTCAACTATTTCATTATAAAAAACCTTATTTTTATGTAGAAGATTGAATTGGTTAGAAGATATTTAGCATATAATTTTAGTTTAACTTATTTTTTTATTTGACCAACTTATAAGTTTGTTTGATAAAAATGGAGATATTTGACAAAAATAAAATTTATAACCATTTTATAAATGCTGGTTGAAGTAACATTTGAACTTATAACTTTTTTTTTTGGTTATCTTTAATATTTTTTTATAAGCAAAACATTTTATTAAAATGAAACCAGAACACAAGATGTGCAGAGATTTAGAATTACAAGGGATAACTAAATGCATAAAAAAACTAAAATGTCTACCCAAAGAAAATGCCCATCCACTGCATTTAAATAACCAATCCAACCATCTTAAAAGTTGAAGTTTCCATATAATGAATCCACCCCATCTCTGAAAACATTAATAAATAACAAGAAAATCCACTGCATAGCTTTACCAACTAGATCACAAAATCCATCTGTCCCATACTTCAGTGAAACTTCGTATTCCCTATCTTCTTTTAATATTAAATTATTTATTTTAATATAGAAAGTGCTCATATGACTCCCTAACACAATTTGTTTGTTTTATGCGTTATTTTTTATGATCTTTTTCTTAATTTTAGGTTTGTTTTTTCCTTTTTGTGTTATGCAATTTTTCTTGTTTTCGTTTTATTTTATTTGCGTTATAACAGTGACTAGATTTTTTTTCTGCCCAAATTTTTTTTCAGTGGATTGGGATCAGAACTGGTTTGTCATTGACATCAGGCTGGGAATTATTTTGGCAGTTATTAGTTTACTTTGTTATAGAAGATTTTTCGAATTATTGGATTCATAGGATGCTTCATTGCAAATGGGCATTTGAGAAAATCCACAAGGTTCATCATGAATATTCAGCGCCAATTGGGCTCGCAGCACCTTATGCCCATTTGGCCGAGATAATCATATTGGGTATCCCCTCATTTCTAGGCCCAGCACTGGTTCCAGGGCACATAACAACCTATTGGCTATAGTTCATTTTGCGACAGCTAGAAGCCATCGAGACTCATAGCGGGTAAAACTCTGATTTTCTCAAGTAATTACAAGAAATCCTTATTAAATTATTTTAATATAATCCAAAATACATAAAATTATATTCGTTTTGGAGTTTAATAGGTATGTATAAAAGCTTTTAAACTGATATCCAATTTGGATATAAATTTTAAGGTATTATGTTTTTTTTGACACAATTAAGGTATTATTGTAAAAGTTAACAAATTTACCATATATTATGTTTTGTCATTAGATGATAGTATAAAAACCTTTATAATGTAGTGCATATATTATTTATTCTTCATTTTGATGTTTCAAAAATATCAAATTTCAATTATTATAATATATGATATTCATTTTAATAATATTTAAAACGTCTTAGACTAACAATTGGTAATATTTGAAATCTATGATTATTGGTTAATGTGGTAATTGATATTTATGTTTAATTGAACATTGGGTTGGAGATATATAACGAGTGAAATGCATTTTTCTCAAAGAAAAAAGGCAAAACTTTTTTGTCAAATTAATTTGAAAACATTTTTAATACTACAATAGCACTAAAAATCTTAACACATGTGAGTCTTGTACTATTATTTTTGACATTATGATCTACATACGTAGTATGTACTAAAAGTTTCTACATAAGTACAATGGAGTGAGAAAACTTTTATTCATAAGCAGGGAAATTTTGAAACACATAGTGCATATGAACAAATTGCATATCTTTACATATTGCATATTTCTTGTTTTTGACCTAAATTTTCCTTAATATCGCATATTTCTACACACTCACTTTTTTTTTTTTTTTTTTAAATATTATCCATCTTGTTTAAGGTATGATTTTCCTTGGAGTCCCACAAAATATATACCATTTTATGGAGGGCCTGCATACCATGACTACCATCACTACGTTGGTGGAAAAAGTCAAAGCAACTTTGCCTCAGTATTTACCTATTGTGACTACATCTATGGGACTCATAAGGTAACCTTAATCTTTTTTAAAGTTTGGTTTAAGCATTAGTTACAAATTATAATATCTGTTATTCTACTTTTAATAAAAAAAAAGTTATTGGGAATTATTTAATATTTCAGCAAAAGATGACCCCCATCACTATACCTTATTTTGCAGGGATACCAATACAGAAAGCAGATGCGCAAGAAAAATTCTAATTACACCTTCATTGCCCAAAATTACAAGATGGAGTAGCTGTGTTATGCTTTCAACTTTAAAAATGGCTTTATGATAAAAAAAAAAAAATGAAAAATAAAGTTGAGATAAACATTTAATTTCTGCCATATGAGAGATGTAAACATTTAAAAATCGCCTTATATATTACAAGATGGATGGATAGGTGATTTTAATGGTTCTTCTATGTTCACATCCAACATCTTAAAATTCAGAGTAATTTAGTTATAAACTGCTTTATATATTTTATTTTTGTACATCTACGTATATATCACTTTCTTTCTTTCTTTCTTTTTTTTTATATGAATAAACTGCATGTATAAAAAAAAAATGAATAAACTGCTTTATATATTTTATTTTTGTACATCTACGTATATATCACTTGCTTTTTTTTTTTTTTAATTTTTTTTTATATGAATTACGTATATATCACTATCTACTTATTCCGTGCTACTTAGCCTCAATAAATTAGCGTAGTTAAGGTCCGATTCTACAATCCTATAACTTTTTTTTTTTTAAAGACAATCCTATATCTATCCATACATTTATTGGCCTTATATATTGCAACATTTTGATTTAACTATATTATATTCAACACACAACACAAAATTAAATTGTACGGTTTAGATTTTCTACATTTCGGCTTAAACCCTTTTTATGTGAAGTTTGATTCTTATACCACATTTTTTTATGTTGCTTCTAAAAATTAATCTAGACGATCGTATTAAACATTAATCTATTTTATTTTTGGTGTACCAAGGAGTCTAGGGAGTGACTCCACTACTCTCGTGACTAGGGAGACTGCCTCATTGGGGATTGCAGAATTTGCAGTAGAGAGGGAAAGGAAGAGGGGAGAGGGAACTATGAGTGTCAACATTCATTTTTGTCGGCACCATTTTTAAAATAATAAAAAGTTTTGAAAAAAAAGGATTTTTAAAAATGTTTAATTATAATTTTGATTTCTTTAATTTAAATTATATGTAATTTTAGTCTTTCAAATTTTTTTAAATCCAAGTAAGTCTTTCTGTTTTTAAAATTAAATAAATTTGGTACTTTTAAAAAAAAAAATTCCTTCCGTAACTTTTTTTTTTTTACTTTTTATTTAAAATCTTTACAAATTGAATCGATTAAATTATTTTAAACCTTCTTCTACGACTCAAAACCCACCAATCTAAATATTAAATTTCACATGTAGTACAAACTATATCAAAAATTTTCCTCTTCAAATCGTAATCTCACTTCATATAAAATCTTTCAAATGTTTACTAAATTTCTAACTTTCAAACTTTTAAAATTATTTCATATCCTAAATCCATCATAAACACCAAAATTGAACATAAGAAGTTAATTGAGTTATGACAACTTAATAATTTTATGTCCTTTTCTGTTTAAATGAGTTGTAATAACTTATTGATCTAAAAATTTAATAAAACTTATTAACTCGCAATTTTTAAAAAATATTATGTGGTGTTGACTTTTCAATTTCGTTATACTTTTGTTTAGGTGACCTTTCATTATACTTGGGAATATGTAGGCATGAAATCTTCATTTTTTTTACAGTCAAGTTATAATTTGTCTTTCATATTTTGTTGTCTTTAGTTTTACAAATGTTTAGATTATATTATCTATATTGTTAATTTTTGCTTGTAATTTTTTTTAATTTTATGTTTTGTGATTTTTTTGGTTTATTTTTTTCTTGAAAATGTTGTTACTTTTTTTACCGTCTATTTATCCTTTTATTATTGTCTATTACTTTTATTATTGTTTATTTTATCGAGGAATATAGTTCAGTTGGTTGAGTAGGATACATGAGTTATTGTAAATCCCCCAATGTGTTCGATTCCTACGGATCATAAAAATAATATGTTTAGTTTTCAATTCACACAATTAATCTCAATGCAACAGTTATAGCATAAATACATAGAATTGCAGTGGGATTGAATTTCTACCATTTTAGCGTATAATTGACTCTAAACCTAACTTAATTTGCACAAACTTGTTAAAAAAATTAATTTTCTAACCTTTTTACAATCCAATAGAATTAGTAATTCCCAAATGTATTTTTTTTTAAACATAGTCTGATGATTATAACTAAGAGTCAAACAACAACCACAAGTACCAATCTAAGCTTAGCTTTGCGTATAAAATAAATTGCAGAAACGAAAGAATACTATTTTGTGAAAACTTACATTTATCACTGAGTATGTTATAACCTTGTATAGTCAATATCATAGTAAAAGCCCGTCTAGCTCAGTTGGTAGAGCGCAAGGCTCTTAACCTTGTGGTCGTGGGTTCGAGCCCCACGGTGGGCGTTTATTTTTCTTTTTTACTTTTTTCCTTTCTTTTTTCTGGTACTTTTAAAGCCTTCTAAATTACACCATAGGCATCTTACTCTTCAGTTAAAAAATATTAAAAATTAATGTCTTACTTTTCAGTAAGTACCGCAAAATTAATCTTCACGTTTTTACAGAACCTTGCATCATAGAAAAATATTAAGATGTGCAGTGAATTTCGTTGCAAATTGCAGTTATTTCCCAATGCAACCATTTCCAAAATTTCAAAATTGGATGGAATAATGCCCTCATAATTGTGTTGAAAATATGAAATTGTTTTTTTCTTCTTCTTTAAATGACAAACTGTAGCCACTAGCAACATGTCCATTATGTTCTCTCCCAAAGTTACTAATACACTATTCTCGCATCACTTCATCATTCACGTCAAGCCTCACTAGCACAACCAAAACCAACAACATTATCTATATGTCTATAAATTATTGGTCACAAAAATTCGGAAAGATACAAGTCTAAGCAGCAACTGAAGGGCTTGCATCATTTCAGCTCATCCTAGTTTCTCATTCAACTTTCCAATGATACCATGCAGCTCTAATCAAGTTGTAAAGTGACTGAACCAACTATGAAGAGACCAAGTCCCAGAACTCTTGAAGCATCTCCCTTTTAACATAAATTAGTTGTCAGTGAGTAAATAGGCATGCTAACGATGGCAGTTGGTGCACTAGCATAGTGGTTTAGGATGAAGGGATAGATGGAGATGCCCACAACTTCACTTTCTTGTCAGCACTGGCTGTGGCTAAAACCAAAACTTGTTCATTTCCTGCAAAAGGTTACATGCTGGTTAGCATAAGATACCTTATAGGCATAATGATGGAAATACGAAAACATATTCACAACTACGGAGCATGTGTTGGTATTTTTTCACATTTTAAATCAATTGCAGTGTATGGTTATCTACATAATTTTGCATTATCTTCTAACACTGATTAGCAAACAAGATACAAGAAACATATTTGGCAGAAAAATTGTGTAAATAACGGATATTTGTTGACGACAATAAATTAGGTAAAGAACCAAAAGGAATAGTGTCAGATTAGCAGCTTTACCCCTTGGAATAGTTTTAGGAGCCCATGAAATGCAAGAAATGTCACCTGCAATGTGAAGAAAATAATCAATGAATGACTTGAAGATCACAGTTAGAAAATTACTTGATTTTTTAGTTGCAATTAAAGGAAAATCAAAGGGTGGATGCTTGGACATACTATCATGGGCTTTCTCAGCTGTATCCAAAACCTTTCCAGTCTCAACACATAACCACTGCAATGTGGAACCATGGGTCGCAGCCAAAATTTTTCCATCAGGGGAAATACTCATGTGGTCATAGTGCAATGTAGTACCGGAAGAATCATGAAGAGGAATTGGGAACACCTTCAGTGTCTTTGGATCCTCATCAAGATGATAGCGAACTTCAGGATACAAGGAAAATAAAGGTGAGAGGAGTTGAATTAATTAACAACTTAGTCCTTAAGACAGCACATATGAACATTTCGAACCCCATGGAGGAAAGAATACCCTTAATTGGTCAAATAACAAGCACATTTATCAGGCCAAATTAAATAACATGCCCATTTTCAGCCATAGAATCTCATCAAAGTACTGTTTGATTTCTTCATTAATAACATGACCACATATCTTGTCTAGAACCATTAAAACTATTTGCAAGTGCAGGCCAACATCAAGAGTTTGCTAGAAATATAAAACAAATTTGGTAAGTAAAAAATAATCATCTTTCAAAATTTGCTTACCATTGATATTCCATATTCTCATTGAACCATCCTTGGATGCAGTGATTATTTGCTCAGAGTTTGGCGTAAAACATAACCAAGTCACAGCACTCTGACACACAAGTAATAAACATATAAATCATAGTCCAAAAGATGATAATAGGAACATCATCTTTATTATTTTTGTTTAAATTGTAAATTTCTCTCTCACACACAGAGAGAGCTAATATGCCTGCATGTAAAAACGGGACCATCATCGTTATTCTTTTGTTTAAATTGTAAATCACACACATGCATGCACGTGTGCAGGTATGCAT
Source organism: Pueraria montana var. lobata (assembly GCA_026413185.1). Lineage (NCBI taxonomy): Eukaryota > Viridiplantae > Streptophyta > Magnoliopsida > Fabales > Fabaceae > Pueraria > Pueraria montana. The sequence continues at coordinate 75,070,934 of CM048650.1, forward strand.
TCATGAAAATTGTGTCATGCACATCATGCTCATGAAATTTCCATTAATCCAAGATATTCTAATGTAATACATGAAAATATAAGAGTGTACTGCATCAAAATATATGAAAATTAATGTATAATATACCTCTTATATAAACAAAAATGCAATGCATTTGAAGGAAAATATAATCTTAAAATTTTTTGGCTTGAAAAGTCTATATATAATATATGTAAAAGCTTAAACTAAATTTTAAATAACCCCAAAATAATAATGCTAATATTAAACCTTATGCCCCTTAAGCTGCATAACATTTAAAACTTCCTTCGCAGATCCATCCTTTGCATATACAATCTCCCAGATCTGCCAAACATTGTAGAAAAGAAAAAGTGGAGAATACATTAAGCAATCTTTAAAAACAGAAGCAGCAACATTCAGATAAAAGTTGTCAATCAGAAAATATAATAAAAGGCACATTTATTATACTAATAATGTATTGAGAGGCTCCTTGAGGCCATCTAACAAATTATTAGACAACTGTATTGATCTCTATTCATGTCAAAGATGAACTAAAAGTGGTTGCAGTATTAACCTAAGTTTGATATAGCTTACGATGTTAACACTCCATTAATTTCAGTCACACAAACCACACAAAATTAAGCATTCAAAGGATGGATATTTAATTTAGTTGATTCTGGCTTTCACAAGTTGTATAGTGCAGTTTCAAGTGATATATACTTGCCACTATCTTGGTTCTGGAGTAGGCAAATTTATTGAAAGATTACAAACAAAAATTGATGACAATTTGCTGATCATTACACACACCTTTCCTTGACAAGCTAGTCCTATGATCAATTGCATTACTTCAACAGAATATTATCTGAAATTATTCTAAATTTTCAATTGAACATCAATTTTTTTTTTTATTTGTCTAAAGAGATCCATGCACTGCCTAAAACATGATGTGTTCTGACATCAGGAATAGTGCTGACTTCAAGAATCCATTTTCTTCCTTCTCCATCCCATAGTCTTCAGTCATCCCCTAACAGATTCACTACTACATGTCAGCAAGTCATCCTAATATACCCAAAGAATCACAAGGGTACATGTTGGGTTTGGGGGTTGGGTTCAACCCGATGACCATGCCCAATGGCTTAAATAGGGAAGGGCCTGTGTTTGATGCAGGATGTTATACGTCAAGAGTTGCGCCTTTGCTAGTAGCTTAACTTTTTGGCATGGTAGTAAGCGTTCTTAATCATATCATTTGGTATCAACACAAAGGGTCGCAAGGGTGCATGTTAGGTCCATGGGTCGGGCTCAACCCGGTGGCCCATGCGGGGTGTTAAATGTCAAGTGTTGCGCCTTTGCTAATAGCTTAAGTTTTTGTCATGGTGGTAAATGCTCTTGGTCATATGCCCAATCCCAAAGGGCCTTAAGGGTGTATGTTGGGTTTGTGGGTCAGGTTCAACCTGGTGGCCTATGCCGAATGGCTTAAATAGGGCGGTGCCCATGTCTAATGCAGGGTGTTATATGTCAAGAGTTGCGCCTTTGCTAATAACTTAAGCTTTTGGCAAGCTGGTAAGTGCTCTTGGTTATATCACATCCCCCTTTTTCTCTCCTTTTTGCTTTATGGAAAATATTCTTCACAATCCCAACTTTTACATTTGTTTTTCTACCTAAATAGATGAAAACAGACTACTTGAGTCTCTAAAGTCAAGTTTCTTCCTCATATCCATTTTTCCTCACTGGCCAGTGGCCACACAATATTAAAAATCATCTGGGCCCAAAATTGTTGATTGACCGTTGATAAAATTAAAGTAAAAGGTGTTGTGCATACATATATGTGGAGAGAGAGAGAGGACAATGGACAAGGAAGGTGGTTGGATATACAAACACAACACAAGAGAAGAATAAGAAACATGGCAAGTTATTTTCAAGTTAAAGTGCTCAAAGATATTTTACTGTTGAGATTCCAACTTCACCGAGCAATATTCATAGCAGCATTGTACCATAAACTTCAGACAAACAAACATACAATAGAAATGAAGAATAACTCTTTCTAATCAGCTAGCATATTTGCCATGTTGCTTATTCCCTTTTTTAATTGAATTGTAACAAATACAAGAGGACATATTTCAAGGCCAGCACCAAACAGACGATGGGTGCAGCCTTGCTGATGAGGTGATGATACTGACTAAATCTGGCATTCAACCTAGCTAGTAAGAAACAAGAGATTAAGCTTGAAGCCTACCTCTTACTGCATAGTACTAGTTGTGCCCGTGTGTGTGCTTACATAATAGGATATGTTAGTAACTCATAATAAATTAAATAGATTTGCACATTACAGCTCACCTTCACATCTGCAGTAAATGCTGCTGCTGCAATAAAACGACCGTTGGGTGATATAGTAGCCATGTTATTTTTCAATTGATTTGTATCCACATGCCCAACACTCTTCCCAGTTTTTCCATGCCAAAGAATGATGTCAGTCCCTGAATTAGAAATCAAATTTAGAACAGGTTGTAGAAAGCCATCATCAAGCATTAAATCTCAGCATAAAGACAGCGACAATAGTTTCATTAGCAAATTAAAATAATACAGTGCATTTGATTTAGTGAGCAGCATAAATCTCTTACCAGATCCAAATTTTATTTAACAATTTAATTTTTCTTAATCAGAAGTGCCTCATTAGGTGATGTAAGACAGTAGTGGTAGCTGAGACCTTTGCAGTATTTAGTGGTCAAATAAATATGTAGGTTTAGAGAAGCAAAGGCAACATAAACAGAAATGTATACTCTATTTAACTTTGTGGACCTTTAATCATACAAGCATTTCTTTTTCCACAACCTACTTCTAATTAAAATTGAAATTCCCTTCATAATTGCCGCATAATATTAGGTGAGAAGACCCTGAATATATAAATAAATTATGACAGAACATTTTCTTCATAGATTCTAATGGGGAATGATGTCATAAAGATACCTTCTGAACACGACGCAATAATTGTACTTCCATCAGCACTGCCATAAGTTGCAGAGGTTCCAAACATAGTAATTATTGACTTTTTATCATGAACTTTGTGATTCTCCCACTTAATTTCTGGGAGAGGAAGCTTTGTTTGTGGTTTGTCTTCAGAAGTTTTAGGTTTCTCTTCTCCATACATGTATAATGAACAACCAGATAGAGTATAAGATGCCACAACAATGGAGGATGCATCATCAGAAAATGCAACTGCTGTTGGATGACCACCAGCAGGCAAGTTAATCCTTAGAAACCTGCAAAAGAGTCGAATAAAATTTATGCATATGAATATGATTGACATTGAGTTGAAATGCATATCTATCAAGAGGCTCTTAAAATCCACATACTTGAAACTTTTACTCGAAGCATCATCCAACTTAAATACTCTCACAACTCCATCAGCACAAGCTGTTTGCACAGACAACATAAAGTAGGAATGTGAGAAAAAAGTTTCATATAATGCTTAATTGCTTGTACAAGTGAAAATAAAAAAAAAAAACAAAACCATCATAACAGGTAGGAATCTTAGGTGAAAGAAATCTAGAAAGGAAATTAGGAAACAACAATGCATGAAAAATGCATGTCAACACATGTGATCACTTTGAGACAATAAGGAACATAAATAAGGAGGCTGCAAATGCTGAGCATTATTTTTGCAGTTTCTTCATATCATTGAATGGAGTGGTTTGTCCACAACTTCAATGGTATATCTTCGTCTCTTAAACATGTTATGGCCTTTGGGACAAAATTATGTTTATGGCTGCTCAGTTCATGGTGTTTTAAATACATATAATTTCTTTTTATGCAGAAAGAACAGTCAAGTCTGTTGTGTTTTACAAAGTTTTCATATCTTAGTTATAAAACATAACAAATAAAATAATTTAACTCAATTCAAAACCAATGTAATAAAAGTATAAAAGTAATTAATTACAAAACATAATGTAATGTTTTGACACATATAACAATAAACAAACTTATGAAACATAAGACAGCAAGTTAGAACAACACATTAGGGTTTCGACATGAGAAATATCCCATTTGTGAAGATTGGACACTAAAGTACCTAAACCTACAACCATCCCATAAATTTTTGCAAGCAAATATCCTAACCCTGACCCATTTTAACGGGTAATTCCCCTTCCCATTGTTATTGTTATGATACTCATTTCCCATGAGGTCCAAATTCAATTGTCGTCCCTAGACACATATCAACCACTTCATAGCCACCATCTACTTAAATAGTGCACAGAAAAAAGAAAAAAAAAAGACACAGATCTTACAGCTATGGAAATTAAGGGTCACAAAAGAAGTGAACTCAGCATTGCCATCAAAAGGAACTAAACTAAAAAATACAATTACACATATATATGTTTTGCAAACAAAAATGCTTGAACACCTGTTGCCAAATTTCGTCCATCGCGGGAGAAGCATATCCCTGTCACTGCATCACCATGACCCTTCAAGGTATTCAAATCCAACGGATGATGTCGCTTGTTTTGATCCTAAACAAAAAAAAAAAGTTAAGCCAGGCAAAAAAACAAAACTATAAATAAATCATATTCTTAAAACCAAAAAAAATAAACAGCACACCAAACCACAACACAACAGAACACAACAACAACAATAACCTAAGACAAGTAAGTAAGAATTGGAACAGACCTTGTCGGAGGAATGGGGTTTGGAGAGAGGCTTTTTGGGAGGGGGTTTGGAGGAGACGGGTTTGGGATTCGGATTCGGATTCGGATCGGCGATGGATCGGATTTCGGATTGGCGCTTGCGGAAGTAGGTGTTGAAGAAGAGGAAGGCGATGATGGCACCCAAGAGAAGCGATAGCGCTACAATGGGTAACGCTGGATCCATTGTTTGTCAGAGTTGGAGACACGGAACTGAAACACGAAGAACTAAGGGTTTGATTTTGTTGTTATGGTTTGGAAATTGGATGCTGCTGTTGCACTTGCACACGTGGATTCTTAATGAACTGTACGTTTGCACGTCATGCCTTCGGACTATGCAGCATACAACTCATTTTCATGTTAAGATACACACACCCTTTTACCTCCACATTAGACAATTAATTAATTCATTTATAAGAATATAAAACGAGTTTAATATATATATTTACTGTCATCATTAAAGTTTTTACAACCATAAGGGGTTTGGTCGAGTTGAACGAGACAAAGTTTTACATCTAATAGGTTATAGATTCAAACATCTACTTGTTCCTTGAACTATGATACCATCCTTTTTCCTTAAGTTTTATACTAAGCAGATTATTAAAGTTTTTACATTATTAATTAATTAGATTTTTTTTTAGTATAACTTTAGTTTTGATCACAAATCATCTTGAGACGACGGCCTAAGAATGACTAATGATTAATGCATTTAAAGGGTATTCTATTTTTCTAAGGTTCTCAAAGGGATATTGATATTTGATTTAGACTAAAAAATATTCCCTATTATCAAAGAGTCATTTTCCTATATCACAGAAGGAGACAAGAATTGACGTTGTATCATAGGAGGAGCGTCTCTTCATGGCATTGTTGGTTGGCGCTTTGGCTTTCAATTGTTGGAGGGTACATGTCATCTACTTGGGTACTTAGTGCTAGCTGGGCCAAGTTGACTAGTCCAAAAAGATTGGTTCCAAAAGAATTGACCCAAAGGAGGTAACCAGGAGGTCATCCAAAGAGCTCGATCCAAAATAGTTAACTAGGAGGTCTGTCAAAGAGTTTGGCCCAAAGGAGTCAACCATGAGGTTGATCAAAGAGCTTGTTAAAACAAAAGGCAATCAAGGATCCTATTTTAGTTTTTATTAGCTAAACAATTTACCAAGCTCAATAATAAGACAAAACAAAATTTTGGTGGGATAGCCAAAGATTGGACGTAGTCTCAGTTTGAAGATGAACCAGTATAAAATCCTTTGTGTTTTGATATCTCTTACCCTTTTATCTCTTTTATATATTTGTTTTAAGATTGTTTTTCTTCAAACTATATTGGTTTTGATAGTCTTAATTAAAGCCTTTTAAAAAGAGATAAAATAGTATTTTTATAAAACCCTCGAGTTATCGTCTGTTTGATGAGACAAAACATCTTTTGTGAAAATTTCTTAAAACACAATCTAACCCTTTTTTTTTTTGTGTTTTCTTGCGTTTTACAAAGCTTAAACCAAAAGAGTCAACCCTAAGCTTGACTGAAGAGTTCGACCCAATGAAGTTAACCCTATACTCGGCCAAGGAGCTCAACTTAAAGGAGTCAATTAGGAAGTCAACCAAAGAGCTTGACCCAAAGGAGTCAACCTTGAGCTTGACCAAAAACCTTGGAAAGCATACAATCCTCCAGCCTCGAGCCAAAACAAGTGAATAAGGATAATTTGAGCTATCACTAAGATGAAGATCAACATGAAGATCTTGGAGAATACACAGTTCTCAAGCCTTAAGTCAAACAAGAGAATGAGGCTAAAATCCAAGTTATCATTGAGATGAAGGTCAACATGAAGATCTCAAATAGTACACAATCCTTCAACTTCGAGCCGAAATAAGTGAATGAGGCTAAAAAACAAACAATTGTCGTTTAAATATGATGTGCTTCCCTTTAGATTAGATTAAAATTCAACATCAATCCAAGAAATTATGATTTGAAAAGAAAAAAAAGGAAGAAATGGATTTAAGGAAGGAGATGATAGAAAATGCCACAATTCAAGATGAATCAATGAGTTCAAGGAGGATTTTCCACTTTAAATTAGAAAATTCAAGATTAGAATCAAAGTACTTCTTAAGAATTAGGAGAGAGTCTCTCTCACAAAGCTTAAAGCTTTTCACAAAATGAGTCAAAAGTTGTTCCGAAATCAACATTTGGTTTATTTATATTATGGACCTAAAAGCCACTAAGGTCCATTATTAAAAGGCCCAAATATAGGCTAAAGTAACTAAAAAGGTACCTATCACACAATTAAGCAGCCCAATAAAGAGGCACCTATTACAAACTAGCCTAATTAGGGTCCAAAAACAAGCTAATTAAAAAAGGCTTTTGTTATATCCACTTCCATTTTTACTAAATACAACTATTGAAACACAAGCTAATACTACAATGTTGTGATCAGTTAAGCACATAGTATACAAGCAAGTCACGGTGTTGCGACAACTGCTGACGGTAAGGAATAATTGGTAAATGTTTTTTCCTGTATAGGAACTAAAGTGAATGCATTTTAGTGTAAAAAACATATTGAAAACCAATATCAAATATATGAACCAAAATTTCAATTTGACTGAAAAGTTACAATATTTATGCCGGCGTGCATGCCATGGGACATATTATTTAATACTTACTACAATCATTAATTAATCTTCTTATTAACTTTCATGATTCATAGATGACCCTTTTCCTTGCAGCATTCAATTGCATCCTCAAGCATTTCCTCCATGCTATACTTAAATTCAAATCCAGCATCCATAAGTTTCTTCGAAGTTAAATCTGGATACTTGTCACCGTTAATTTTCTTCACCTCGCTAGAAGAAGAAAACAAATTAAATGTTATAAATTTAAGAAAGATTTTTCATGGAGAAGGATAATATATAGAACTCACTCTAGTGGTATTTGAAATTTTGGGTATTTGGCCGAAAGAAGTTCTGCTATTTCTTCAACAGTTGCAATGAATGGTGAGCAATTATATCTCCCTTTTGGATTAGGATGCTCAAGCAGGAATATATGTGCTCGTGCCACATCATCAACATGCACCATATGGAGACGAGAGGCACCGAATGGATTCTTCTCACCTGCACAATCCATTTGCTTTTACTAAGAATCTTTACAAAAAGAAACTTTGAGGTATGTATGGTAAATCTGAATTTGTTGGTATTTATTGTGAAATCATTAGATAAAGTCAGTATAATGACAAGACACATAACATGATTTACTTTCACCTTTTAAGTGTACTTTTGTAGCAAAAGTGCTATGTTGATGTTACTTAATCATTGACTTTAATTTTGTGATAACATTGTGTTTGTACGAAGAAGGAGAGAAATATTGTATGGTCCAAGATTATCAATGGTCTCAATTAATCTCAACATGATATATAATTAAGTTTTATTAATTTTTCTTATAAATTAAAAAACTCGATTATATATCAAATAAAGATTTATTAGAACTATAAACATGTAGTCGTCTTAGACTATATAATAATTTCTCAGTTGCAGGGAAGGGGAAGGACCAGCTAAAAGGATAAGATTTGAATAGAAAATAACATGTCGTAATTGATCAACAATTCAAATTTCAACATATGACTAATCAAAGATGATGAACAAAGAATGTTCAGAAAGGGGTCCTACAAATTAAAAGCTAGCTGCAGCACTTACCAAATAAAAAAGCCAGTGTGGTATAAATTGAGCCAGGAAGCTTAGGACAAATGAAGGGTCCAAGAACAAAAGTAGGAATTAGAGTCACAACATCCAACCCATGCTGTTCTCCAAACTCAAGAACTGCCTTCTCTGCCATTGTCTTAGAAATTGAATATGACCAAGCAAATGGCTTCAAAGCTCTAAGAAGATTTTCATCACTCCAATAACTCTCATCCATCACATCATCTTCTTTGTCCTGCCAGTAAACAGCAGAGGCACTCGAAGTGTAAACAACCCTCTTCACTGTCTTTGAATTCAGGCATGCTTTTAGAATGACTAATGCTCCATCAATGCTTCTTTTGGTCACTATTTCCTCTGGTTCGTTCATTTCTAAATCAATTGGAGTAGCAGTGTGGAGCACCCCAATGCACCCTTCAATTGCATCACTAAAACTCTCTGGGTTGCTGAGATCAGCATTGAAAATTTTTAGCCTTTTGGATGCACCTGGAAGATTTGTGAGGAAACTAACATCCCTCTTGCGCTCTGCCAAATACATAAAATCATTATTGCACAAGTCAATCTTGTTCTAGTTAAGTAAAATTACTATGAACGATAAAGTTTTTCTTCCAAATGTTTAACGCATCTGTAAGAGTAGAGTTATTTAAAACCATCAACTTTAATTTTTATTTTTGGCATTTCCTCTTGGTGCATATATATAACTTGATATTTAACAACATTTGTATAGAGTTTATAATTTTTTTTCAAAAGATTTTAAAATATATAAAAGGGTTACCTGGATCAGATCTAATAGTGGTATTAACAGTGTAACCATCCTCAAGGAGTCTCTTGATGATCCATGAACCAACAAACCCTGTGCCTCCAGTTACACAAACTCTTCCTTTCCCCTCTTCCATTTGCACACTCTCACTGGTTTCGTGGTCTTTTTTGTTTTCCTCTACTTCTGTATAGTGTTGTTTTGGTTCTGCTTGAATCTTCATGAATGTATGTATAGTATACACACAAAAGTATCTAATATGGTTGATTGTGTTACTTTGCTATGGGCCATTTTTCAAACAAGAATTTTCTCCTTTTTGACTAAACTTCCCTTTTTTATAAATAAAATAATTGAGAGAAACAGTAGATCTAAAAAACAAAACAAAAAAGGCTCCTCGGGGTTTAGTTTATGTTGCTACTTGCTAATATAATTGTGGTATTGGACAATATAAATATAATTATTCCATATTTAATTTAAGAAAAGATCAAGGGATAATACCATATGGATACGATCGAGAGGCACCAAACAGATTCTTCTCACCTGCACAATCCATTTGTTTTCATTACGAATCTTTACAAGGAACATTTTATAAATGGCAAAATCTGAATTTGTTATTATAATGACAAGACAAACATGTTTTACTTCCACCTTGTAATAAGTTGAAAAATTCAGTTACATATTATGTGAAAATTGGTCAAGACTATATACATGCAGTAATTTTAGATTATTCAATAATTTCTCGTTGGTTGGGGGAGAGGAAGAGAAAAATGATTGTATGGTTTGAGACTATCACATGCTTATTGTATAAATCTATCCACACACACTAGTCTGTGTACAAATGCACGACGATATATATTAATATAAAATAATATAATGTTATATAATAAATTGACGGAAGGATAAACATAGTGAGACACATTTTAAGAAATCAAAGTGAAAAGATTTAAATTTAAAAGATCTAACTAAAACTAAAAAATAAGATAAAAAACTAAAAGTATATTTTGGTTTTACATACATGTATGATTATTTAACACCAAATAATTTTGTAAGTAATGGTAGTCAAATAATTTAAAAAATATTTTACTATTACAAATTATTTTTTTATGAATTTATATATCAATTTAAATTAAACATTTGGTTATTTTAATGATAAATAAGGTGTTAGTAAATCGTTCATTTTTTAAACAAATATTAATTATATTTTATTAAACAAAAATTGGTTCTCATATTCCACAATTTAACATCATAATATACAACAATGTAATAAAAATAACAGTAATAATAATATTATAATAATTTGGTAAGGTTTTACTTCTTCAGGCCCAAACCACGTTTTATCATCATTAAAAAAATGAAATGGTTTAAATAACTTTTAGGTCCCTGATAAATTTTCAAATTTTACTTTGGGTCCCTGATAATTTTTTTCGTTGTTTTGAGTCCCGAAGATCTGTTCGGATGGTGCCACGTCATCACTTAATTGACGGTAGGGACTCAAAACAAAAATTTTGATATATTAGGGACGATGAAAAAATTTATCAGGATCCAAAACAAAATTTGAAAATTTATCATGGACCTAAAAGTTATTTAAGCCAAATGAAATCTTATTTTATTCACTTGTGACTCTTAATAATATTCTAATAATTTGGTAAGGTATTACTTTTTCAGTCATAAACCACGTTTTATCATCCTTATCATTAAAAAAAATGAAATCTTATTTTATTCACTTGTGACTCTTAAACAATAGGCCGTGGAAGGATAGCCTAAATTTGGTAGTCTCGTGGTCCTGGTCATATATGGTATACAATTTAATCCCTATACTGGGTTAGGATATGAGAAATATACTGCACAAACCATCAGCATACTCATTCAATATCAATTATTACACATAATTTCTTTTAAAACTAAAAAAAGTATAGATTATGAAATTTGAATTCAGGAACTGATATACTTAATAGTGGAAGTTGGCGCCTTAGGACCGATAAATATCTCATTCAATTTGAAATAACTAAATGCATATCAAATGAATAATCGAGCTAGCCTTTATATTTTTGTTCATCATTTTCAGATAAAGTCAAGTACCACACCATTTCCAATCCCAACAGCCAAATACATCAACATTACCCATGTGTAATTTCTGCATATAAATCTTAATAGCACGTAACTTAATTTATATTGTAATTTCTATTTACTGATGCACCAAAAAATTCATAACACTGATCAAAAGGTGAAGGTCTTGTAGGAGATGCATTAAGACTTAACCTTTGTATTAGTCAAATTGTCAAAACATGGGTGTGATGCGAACAATTTCTTTAGCTTTGTCAACTGCTCCTTTTCGCCCTTTCTCAGCATTACTATAAGAATCTTATATTTCAGGTGTGCTGAAGGTGAATGAATCCTCTAGTCCTACTTCCAAGTCTTCCCACATCTTTCTATTAAAAACTAAAGACAATGAAACCAATATAAAACACGTTTTTAGAATATTAATATGTAGAAATCCATTAAATAAAAAATTAGCCACACCTAGTCTTCAGGTATTATATTCAGAATCTCCTCCAAAATAGCTAACCTATTTTCAATTCAAAATTATAAAGTTAGATATCCAAAGATAATGTCTAAAAAAGTTTATATTTGAATAGCTAGGTTGGCCACGATTTTATAGTTTGGTGGAAAATTAGAAGTCTAATACATTTCGATGACTAGAAAGAGGTCTAAAGACAAAAAAAATATAAATATGCAAAGCTCATTATTTTGTATAAATTTTCTTATACAGAATATGAGTCATAAAAATGAGTTTGAAGAATGCACAAAAATTATATTATAATAAAAACAATTAAGTACTGAAATAATTGATGTATGAAAAGTACTATTAATATTTAAAATTAGACATAACTATTGATGTCATCAAAAACAAAACTTTAAGTGTAATAAAGAAAATAACTAAAAACTACTTTCAATTAAAGTAAACTACATTTCTCACCTCTATTTTTAATTAAAAATAAAAATAAGTAAAAAGAATTTTTATCAAGTTAGATGAATGGCCCATGCATTGCACAGGTTCCATTTTAGTAGTAACAATGATTTTTAAGAATTTTTTAAATGATAAAAATATTTTCAAATTTAACTTATTTAAAGATATATCCTAAGTTAAATTTTCAAATGAGGATTGTTTGCGTAGATTCCAAAACGAGGCTAAAATGATATTCACTTAAAATTAGGTAGCATACCTAGACAAAAAAAAAAAAAAAATAGCTTGCAATATTTGGCATTTAGAATCACAATGGTATTCATTAAACAAATGTAACTTAATATTGTAAGCGTCCTTAACCCATTTAATATTTAAATGAGACATTTGAAATTTAGTCATTGAAAAAAAGGGAAAAAAATTGCATACAATCATAGAAGGAAAAAATTAAAAGGATAACCATAAAAAAACAAAACAAAACTACTTTTCTCACCTTTATACTTAATTAAAAATAAAAAAATCATAAAGTTGAATGTATGGTCACGGGTTCCATATTAGTAGAAAAATTGTGTGTTTTTTTAGAGATTTGTCAAACAATAAATTTATTTTCAAATTTAACTTATTTGAGGTGAAAAAATTATTGTGTATTGTGAAATATTAAATATATATATCCAAAATCAATTTAACCTATTTATATTTAAAATTAATTTAATTCAATCCAATGACTAATAATGTCTCATGTTTTAATTTAGTCATCTCTTCACTTAAGATAAAAATTTTAATTTTATTAATGATTTTGTTTACTATTATTTTTAAAAATAAAAGTCAAAGACTAAAAAAAATCATTAAAAACATTATATTTAATATTGTTACCATTATCTTTATTATTATTTCAATAAAAGTTTTAAACAAAATAGGTTTATCAAATATAATAAATTATAAATGGAATCCTTGTAATGAAACATAAGGAAAATACATTTAAGTAATTCTCTCATTTAAATACTCACCATTTTAAATTCCTTTTTTTATTGCCATATATTAGTCAAGATTTATATTCAATATTATGTAGTAAACATATTCAATTAATTAAAAGTAAAATACCTTAAATTGATTAGAATTAATAAAGAAATTGCTAATAAGTTGATATAGTATAAAGTAAACCAAAAAATAAGTGGAAAATACTAAAAATGGTTAACTAATTTATGCTTTTCTAATAAAATTATTATTATTATTATTATTATTATTATTATTATTATTATTATTATTATTATTATTATTATTATTATTATTATTATTATGAATTCCTTAATTAATCTTCAAAGACCAAGTTAAATTTTATTTGGTAGATAATCATTTCAAACTATCATTTTCTTAATCTTTATCTCTTTTTATCCCAATATATAATAATTTTTTCAATAGTTTTTTCCTTTAAAAATCAACAATTAAAGTAATACTATAACAATTTAAATTATTAATTATAAATATAAAATACAATTATGAATTCAAAATATTTTTATATTAATTATAAGTTTGAATTATAATATAATTTTTATATTAAAAATATTTATTAATTATAAACTTTATTTTTATTTTTATATCCAATGTCAAATTTTCAAATGAGACTAGAATGATATTCACTTAAAATTAGGTAGCATACCTAGACAAAAAAAAAAAAAAAGGAAGAAGAAGACATAAGTAGCTTTCAACTATTGGTATTCGCGATCACAATGGTATTCACCAAACAAATGTAACTTACTAGTATTAGTGTCCTTAACCTAATTAAATGAGACATCTGATTTTTTTTTTTTTTGACTAAAAAGACATCTGAATTTTAGTCTTAGAAAAAAAGGAAAAAGAAAATTGCATACAACCATAGAAGGAAAAGATGATAAGGATAACCTTAAAAAAGAAAAAAACAAAGTAAACTACATTTCTCACATCTATTTTTAATTAGAAAACAAAAATAAGTAAAAAGAATTTTATCAAGTTTAATGAATGGGCCATGCATTGCACAGGTTCCATCTTTGTAGTGACATAGATTTTTAAGAATTTTTTAAATGATAAAAATATTTTCAAATTTAACTTATTTAAAGATATATCCTAAGTTAAATTTTCAAATGGGGATTATTTGCGTAGATTCCAAAATGAGGTTAGAATGATATTCACTTAAAATTAGGTAGCATACCTAGACAAAAAAGAAAAAGAAAAGAAAAGAAAAGAAAAAACATAAGTAGCTTGCAATAACTTGCATTTAGAATCACAATGGTATTCATTTAATATTGTAAGTGTCCTTAACCTATTTAATATTTAAATGAGACATTTGAAATTTAATCATTGAAAAAAAAGGGGGAAAATTACATACAACCACAGAAGGAAAAAAAATTAAAAGGATAACCATAAAAGAACAAAAAAAAAAAAACTTCTTTTCTCACCTTTATACTTAATTAAAAATAAAAAATATCATAAAGTTGAATGCATGGTCACAGGTTCCATATTAGTAGTAAAATTGTTTTTTGTTTAAGATTTTTTAAACAATAAATTTATTATCAAATTTAACTTATTTTAGGTGAAAAAATTAATGTGTATTGTGAAATATTAAAAATATATCCAAAATCAATTTAAGAAATTTATATTTAAAATTAATTTAATTCAATCCAATGACTAATAAAGTCCCATGTTTTAATTTTAGTCAACTCTTCACTTAATATAAAAATTTAAATTTTATTAATGATTTTGTTTACTATTATTTTTAAATATAAAAGTCAAAGACTAAAAAAAAATTCATTCAAAACATTATATTTAATATTGTTACCATTACATCCTTATTATTATTTCAGTAAAAGTTTTTAACAAAACAGATTTATCAAATATAATAAATTATTAATGGAATTATTGTAATGAAACATAAGGAAAATGCATTAAAGTAATCTCTCATTTAAATACTCAACATTTTAAATTCCTTTTTTTATTGTCATATATTAGTCAAGATTTCTATTCAATATTATGCAGTAAGCATATTCAATTAATTAAAAATAAAAAACCTTAAATTGATTAGAATTAATAAAGAAATTGCTAATAAGTTGATATAGTATAAAGTAAACCAAAAAAATAAATGGAAAATACTAAAAACGGTTAACTAATTTATGCTTTTCTAATAAATTATTATTATTATTATTATTATTATTATTATTATTATTATTATTATTATTATTATTATTATTATTATTATTATTATTATTATTACTATTAATTCTTTAGTTAATCTTCAAAGACCAAGTTAAATATTATTTGGTATATAATCATTTCAAACTATTATTTTTTTAATCTTATCTCTTTTATCCCAATATATAATAAATATTTCAATAGTTTTTTCTTTAAAAATCAATAATGAAAGTAATACTATAACAATTTAAATTATTAATAGTAAATATAAAATACAATATTATGAACTCAAAATATTTTTTTATATTAATTATAAGTTTGAATTATAATAAATAATTTGTATATTCAAATATATTTATTAATTATAAACTTTATTTTTATAAGAAAAAAATTATTATATGTAACCTATGAGCTAAAATATGAGTTATATTAATTTGATGATAATTATTTACAGTAATAAGTTATCCATTTCGTTAATTTATTAATAATATCAATGTGTGTAGTCAATAAATATTCAATGTTTAAAACTTGAAACAATAAATATTTTAAATCTTTAACATATTAAATATTTATTCAAATTTAGGGATTTTTTTTGGAGTCAAACTATATTTAAAGAACCTTGCCAAAAAAGTGAGAGAAGTTCCTAGTCAAACTCCCAGCAGGTCATATATGCAAAAGGCAGTCAAAATCTTAAGATATTGTGGTCCCAATCAAAATTGGAACAAAACCTGCTTTCCTTTTTCTTCCCTTTTCATTCTTGAAAGATCGATTTGGTAAATTCTCACAATTTGACCATCGCACACGTCACCAAAAACACATCATCACACAAAAAAATAGAATGAATGACATTGATCTACAAACACACACCGTCTGATAGAATGTTGAAAATACCTTGTCGCGTTAGATGCACATGAAAACACCCACCCCTCATCACTATTTAATCCAGCTTCCAAACTCAACACTGCTCACACTGTCTGTGATTTCCTAAGTACTATTTTTCTTTCTACGCGCCATTACCTTTGTTTCGAGTTCCAACGTTTTCCCATGGAGTTCAAATATCTTGCTGGTCAAAACCAAAGGACACCATCACCAACACCATGCCCTCTTTCTGCTGTCTCTGGTCACTCTACAAGGTAACACTAACATTTCTTCATTTTCCTTTCAAAAGACCCATCTGCTTTAATGTTAAAAAAAACTCTTCTCTAACGAGTTCATTTTATTCACAACCCACTTTCCAGGGAGTGAGTTTGCGCCAACTGATTATCCAGGCAACATTTCAATGCCCAGGGTTTTCCCAACATTGGTGCCAGTTAATTCCGGTGAAGCGTTCCAACGAGCATTGGAGAAAGAGCAAATACAACGGGAGAAGGAAGAAATTAGGAGACAGATAATCGCCAGTGAGATAGCATTGTCACGACGACGGGAGCTAGAAGAGGAGGTCAGGAGGGAAATGGCGGTAGAGAGAACATCGGAAATCTTGGTGCAAAGACCGGAAGGGATCTCATTTCAACCACGAGTTTCAATGTCTTCGAATCCAATAATGAGAATGAATAACCCAATTACTAACATCAAGCTATTTGGTGGGCCACAACCCCATTTACGCTGCCAAGTTGATATAGAACAATTTACGCAGTTGCATACTACCATTGCTAATAACAAGGATAAATGGATCATACTGGTTAGTGTATAGTATTATTTTTAATTTACCTTTTTTTTTCTCTCTTTATCTTCGTCTTCAATTTTTTCCCCTACTTCTTTAGTGGCTTTTGGATTGTGAACAAATTATCTCTTTGGGTTTTTGATTATTTATTTATTTTTAATTGATTGTGTTTTAATATTTTATTTCTAAAATTATTTTGTAAAATAATTTTGAAGAACTATTTTTCAGGATAAAATATGGAAAAGAAACTGTTTGGTAAGTATTAATTTGAAAGCAATTTTGAAGATGAGAAAGTAGAAAAATGTATTTGGTAAATTTATTTTGAGAATATATTTTCTTGTTTCTGGGCATTTACTTGCAATTTTATTTTCTATTTTCACTTTTTAATTATCAAACTGCCACATTGTTTTTATTTTGTTTCCTGATTTCAAAGATTTGTATAGAAAACAGAGAAAACAAAAAAAAAAGGTTGTTTTCAATGTTTGCATGTTTCCTTGTTTTCATAATTAAAAAGGCAAAAGTGAAAATAGAAAAACCCATAGTTGTTTCCCTATTTGAGTTATAAAACAAAAAAGTTGGAAATGGTTTTGAATTTTTTTCAAAAGAAACTACTCATAGATTTTCGTTTATATTATTTTGTTTATCCCATTGCAGGCCAAGCCAGATGTTAATCATTATAGTGCAAAGTGCAAAGCAATGACACCTCTTTCAATTGATGACAATGAGAATTTTCCAGTTAATTTGGAGAAGAAACCTAAGCATGAGTGGAGATGCACATTATGTCAGATTAGTACCACAAGTGAGAAAGGCTTGAATGATCATCTTCTGGGAAAAAAACACAAGGCTAAAGAAGCCTCCTAGAGAACTAAAAAAATAGGTAAGAGCACCAAAACATCATTATCATTACAGAAAAGTAAAAAGAGTGTGAAATCTAATGAAACTTTTGTTTCCATGAATCCAGGGCCAGATGCAAGACCAGATGAAAGCTAGACACTCCAACCCTTCATAATGTTGGGAAAATTCAAAATTCCAATTTCAAATCTATATGATACTGTTTAGATTTAAAGATATTATCTTTATTTTAGGGATTTATTTCCTCTTTTAAGATTAGGACGCAAGTTGTAGTAGAGGGAGTCATCACCTTATGTGAGAGGGGGTCATGTGAAAGGAGGATTTCTCAAGCTTGTCTAAAAAACTTGTAATGGATAGTTTCTCAAGTTTAGCCAGAAAACTTGTAACTAGGAGAGTTTTCTCAAGTTTGTTAAGAAAACTTGTAATATAATTTGATAATGAATAAATATTGAGATGTTTCATGGACTGTAAGGTTATCTTTGAATAAAAGTTTGGAACATGTTTTTGGTAATTTTAATGCACGTCCCCAATCAAGGCACAACATAAAGAAGAAGAAAAAATATTGTTTTGAGAGTAAAAGTACTTTTGATTTCTTCCACCTGACATCCAAACATAACTAAATGGTTTAGTTCCGTTTCCCTTTGCTCATGCTCATTTATAAAGTGTAGACATTAGGGTTTGTTTATTTTTTCTGTTGAATGTCAACGCTATGTGAGCGATGAATTAACATTGAATGTCTATTTGAGGCCTAGAAATGAAAAACCAAACATTGTTGGAAAGGAACGCAAAAATTGAAGTGACGTAAATGATTTCTTGCTTGGCCCAATATTTTTATGGTTAAAAGCTACTTCTAAATTCAAGTTAAAAATAAAAACTTAAAAAAAGTAAATTTTTTTGTCAATTTTCATTTACTTTAAAAGCTCCTTTCAAAATAAAAACTGTTTGGTATTTTTTTCTAAAAAAAAAACTATAGTTTGTTTTTAAAACTAGTTATTTTATTTCATGAAAAAGCGTGTTTATAAAATAAAATATATTGTATAATTAATTTAATTCATATAAATTTATTTTAATAATAATAAAATTATTTAATTTACATAAAATTACTTTCACTAAAACAAATATTTGTTTTAATAATAATTTTCAAACAATAAAAATTTTAATAATTACTTTGTTAATGAAATCGATGATTCGAGGTTAGTAAACATAAAACACTTTTCTTACGGGATTGGTTCTTTTTTTATGGCATTGAGCAAACCTACAAGTGTAAAAACCATACAAAATATAAGGGAGCATTGGTTCATTAAGAATGAAAAAAAAAAAAACCCTTAAGAAGCCACTAAAAAGAACTAAAACCAACATGCCAACAATCAAAAACTGTCCTGGTTAATATAATAAGCCCACAAAAAGCTGCCTATAAATTAGAGAAGAGAGCTTTATTTTAAGCTCTTTTTTAATCTTTTCTTTATTATAAATTATAAGCTTTATTTTAAGCTCTTTTTTAATCTTTTCTTTATTATAAATTATAAATTAACTCTTTTTATTTTTAAGAGCTTTTGTTGAAGTGTTTTGATTAACTTCTCCTTAAAAGGATAACAAAAACCAAATAATAATAATAATAATTAGGCCCAACACTACTTTTTTTTCAAAAAAATTGGGATATATATTTTATTTAAGAGTAGTGATAGACATACACCTGTCTATTATAAACACCTCATTAATATCTATATTTCTCTATATCTCTCTTCTTGTCACATTATAATACTTATCAGGCGGATTCTACCGTGCCTAAGTAATATAGGTGTGGCTCGATGCGCAAGTTATTTAGGACCGTGTGATGTAATGCCAAAAAAATGGATGTATAAGATGCAGTGTCTTACCATGGGGATGTGGTATCTTACCATGCGGAGTTAGTGAAGTGTTAAGTTTGTTAATACTGCCAGTTTTGTTTTTAACACCTGCCACGTGGATTTAGAAATAAAAAAAACAAAACACATAGTGTTTCCCACGTGCTTAGACACGAGTAGTAGGGTTTGACTGATTTTTTTTTTTAAAAAAAGGAGAGAGATAAAGGAGGTGTTGCAGTTGTCCGTTTCTAATGGGTAAATTCGTAGTCGGAGGCTGTCGCAGGTGACAACCTGTTTTCGCCGGAAGATATCACACCGGGGTAAGTTGCTCCAATCTACTCCCGTTTCACTGGAAGTGTTTTTCCGTTTTTGGATTTTGGTGGGTAATAGTTCATTTTTGGTACTGAGCAATGTGGTTTTCAAACCGTGAACGATAGTGGTTGCTGGTTCCGTTATTCTTGCAGGTGGTTAAAAGGTTGTGGTGGTTACCTTACCTCAAAAAAAAAAAAAAAAGATTGTGGTGGTGTCCAGTAAAAAAAAAAAGTTGTGGTGTATCTGCTTGTGTGGACTCCAGTCGTGTTGGAGTAAGTTATCGCATGATAAGATACCGCATCCCCATAGTAAGATACTGCATCTCGTACGTCCGTTTTTTTGGCATCACATCGCTCGGTTCTAGATAACTTACGCATCGTGCAAGACCTATATTACTTAGGCACGATAGAATTCGTCATACTTATCATACCTATACTTGTATCTCTTCTATCTCTTAATCTCTTTAGGTGCTAAATGTCCATTAATCATTTTCTTTTATTTAACTATCCGTAAAGGTCAAATGCTGTACATCAGATAAAATAAAGCTGCTAATCTGATGGGGATAGTCCTCCATCCAGTATATTATATATTCTTTTGGTGAAAACTATATCAGCTGTCATATTATATATTCTTTTGGTGGAAACTATAGAAAACGAACCAAGCTGTTGTGCCGGTCTGACATTCAACTACAATTCCATGGAAATAACTCTTTTGTCTCCTTTGATCCTTTTTGCCCACGTGTCATAAGCTGCTTACAATCAGTTTCAAAAATAAGTCTATCAAAACAAAATTGTGCAGCTACGTACTTTTATTGTCCACTTCAAAGCTAGTGCCTCAGCAATTTTCGGCAAGAAATATGAGGGAGTATGCTGCGCTGCAGAAGCCAAAACCTAACCTGCAGTACAGTCCCTGAAATCACTCCAAAACCTACGCCAGAGTTTGATGACAAAACCTTACCTGCAGTACAGTCGCTGCAAATATTTATTCTATGTAACCTATGAGCTAAAATACTACTTATATTAATTTGATGACAATTATTTGTAATAATGAGTTATCCACTCTTAGAAAGTGGATTATGGCCTAACTCAACCCTACAAAATCGGCTTGTAAGGTGAGGGTTGTCTCCCACTTATATACACTATTTTGTGTTTATCACTAGTCGATGTGAGATCTCCAACATCCACTTCGTTAATTTATTAATAATATCAATGTGTGTAGTCAATAAATATTTAATATTTAAAACACGGAACAATAAATATTTCAAATCTTTAACATATTAAATATTTATTCATATTTAGGGATTATTTTTTCGGAGTCAAACTATATTTAAAGAACCTTGTCAAAAAAGTGAGACAAGTTCCTAGTCAAAATCTCACTAGCTCATATATCCAAAAGGTACTCGAAATCTTAAGATATTGTGGTCCCAATCAAAATTGGAACAAAATCCTTTTTCCTTTTTCTTTCCTTTTCATTCGTGAAACATGGATTTGGTAAATTCTCACACTTTGACCATCACACACGTCACTAAAAAAACATCATTAGACAACACGCGTGCACATACACACACACCCCTTCTGATAGAATTTTGACAACACCTTGTCATGTTAGATGCGCGTGCAAACACCTACCCCTCACACCTATTTAATCACACTTCCAAACTCAACACTGTACACACTCACACACACTGTTTCTGATTTCATAGGCATTGTTTTTCTTTCTCCACGCCATTCCCTTTATTTCAAGTTCCAACTTTTTGCCATGAAGTTCAAATATCATGCTGGCCAAAACCAAAGGACACCATCACCAATGCCACGCCATCTTTCCACCGTCTCTGGACACTCATTACGAGGTAAAACTAACTTTCCTTCATGTTCCTTTCAAGAGATCCATTTGTTTTGATGTTTAAAAAACAAAACTTTTCTCTCGTGAGTTAATTTTATTCACCATCCACTTTCTAGGGTGTTCGTTTACGCTATTTGATTTTCCTGGCAATGTTTCAGTGCCCAGAATTTTCCCAATGTCGATGCCCGTTAATGCCAGCAAAGCGTTCCAGTGAGATTTGGAGAAAAGGCAGATACAAACGGGAGTTGGAGAAGAAGGACATTAGGAGAGACATAATTGCCAATGAGATGGCATTGTCACAACGGCGAGAGCTAGAAAAAGAAGTAAGGAGGGAAATGGCGATAGAGAGAGCATTGGGAATCCCGATGCAAAGACCGGAGGGGATCTCATTTCGACCACGAGTTTCAATGTCTTCGAATCCAAGAATGAGAATGAATAACTTGGTTAACAACATCAAGCTATTTGGTGGGCCACAACCCCACTCAGCCCCCCAAGTTGATATCAAACAATTTACTCAGTTGCCTACTACTATTACTAATAACAAGGATAAAGTGATCATACTGGTTAGTGTATAGTGTTATTTTTAGTTTACCTTTTTTTTTCTTCTCTCTTTATCTTTCCTACTTCTTTAGTGGCTTTTGGATTGTGAAAATATTTTCTTTTTTGGTTTTTTGATTAGAAAAATGTCACCCGTTTTAGAATGCCCTATGAATATTTTGTCGTGTTTGGTGCTGTTTACAGCATCCATTCTAGGATTCGTGGATTCCTTGATGTCGGATTTTTCACACCTTCACATAGCAAGCAAATTGGAACCATTTGATAAAGATGCAAGGGCTCGTGCTTTATCTTATTAAATCAGACTTAAACAACTATTCTAGATTTGAGCCTTCGAATCTTCATCCAACATAGTTATCATTCATTAACTGCGAGTGAAAAGTCTAACAGCTGATAATTCAATTCCTCCATTTTGGTTGTATAATGAAGGAACTATCTATGATGCATTTATACATTCACCCAATTATAAACCAGTAGTATGGTTATAAAGATCGGATGGTTCAAAATTCTTAAAATATAAGAAAAATTGTTAGTGATGCAAGCAATCCAAGTCCAAAGTTGATAATGGGTTCAAAACTGACAATGATGTTGAAATTTTCAAAGAGAGAAAAATGTTCCAACGAAATAGGCTAGTTCACATTACAATGGACTAAATAACTAAAATGTGACACATAATAATCTCTTAGGAGTTAGGAGTGGGGGAGAATAGTGTAATTTGAATATATCTCAATGAAGCAAAGTGTAAAGACTTATTTGATTTTGTTTTAATTTTTTATTTCTAAAATTATTTTGTAAAATAATTTTGAAGAACTATTTTTTAGGATAAAATAAGGAAAATATATTGTTTGGTAAGTATTAATTTGAAAACAATTTTGGAGATGAGAAAGTAGAAAAATGTATTAGGTAAATTTATTTTGAGAATATATTTTCTTGTTTTCCAGTTTGCATGTTTACTTGTTTTCAGAATTAAAAAAGCAAAAGTGAAAACAGAAACAACCCATAGTTCTTTCCCTGTTTGAGTTATAAAACAATTGAATTGGAAATGGTTTTGAATTTTTTTTTCAAATGAAACTACTCAAACAAACTTTTGTTTATCCCATTATAGGCCAAGCCAAATGCTGATCATTATAGTGCAAAGAGCAAAACAATGACACCTCTTGCAATTGATGACATTGAGAATTCTCAAATTAATTTGGAGAAGAAACCTAAGCAAGAGTGGAGATGCACATTATGTCAAATTAATATCACATGTGGGAAAGGCTTGAATGATCATCTTCTGGGAAAAAAACACAAGGCTAAAGAAACATCCTAGAGAACTCAGAAAATAGGTAAGAGCTCCAATGTCATTATCATTACAAAAAAGTAAAAAGTGTGTGAAATCTAATGAAGCTATTGTTTCCATGAATTCAGGGCCGAATGCAAGAACAGATGATAGCTAGACACTCCAAACCTTCATAATGTTGGTAAAATTCAAAATTCCAATTTCAAATCTATAGAATATTGTTTACATTTAAATAAATTTTCTTTATTTTAGGGATTTAATTCCTCTTTTAAGATTAGGATGAAAGTTGTAGTAAAAGGAGTCATGACCTTAGGGTTTCTCAAGCTTGTGCATAAAACTTGTAATGGAAAAATTTTCAAGTTTCTCCAGAAAACTGGTAATTGGGACAGTTTTCTCAAGTTTGTTTAGAAAACTTGTAATTCGATTTGATAATAAATAAATATTGAGATGTTTTGTGGACTTTAAGGTTATTTTAGATAAAAGTTGGGAACATGCTTTTGGTAATTTTAATGCACATCCCCAAATTCAAGCCACAAAATAAAAGAAAAAAGAAAAAAATTGTTGCTTTGAGAGTAAAAAGTACTTTTGATTTCTTCCAACTGACATCGAAACATAACTAAATGGTTCAGTTGCATTTCTCTTTGCACTTGCTCATTTATAAAGTGTAGACATTAAGGTATGTTTATTTTTCTGTTGAACGTCAATTCTATGTGAGTGATGAATTAACATTGAATGTCTATTTGTGGCCGGGAAACAAAAAACCAAACACATACTTAATCTTAGGAAAGGATCCAAAAATTGAAGTGGGGTAAATGAATTCTTGTTTGGCCCAACTTTTTTAATACTTAAAAGCTACTTCTAAATTAAACTTAAAAATGAGAAATTAAGAAAAGTAAAAATTGTTTGTCAATTTTCATTTACTTTAGCTTAAAAGCTCCTTTTAAATTAAAATTGTTTGATTGTTTTTTTTTTTAAACTTTAGTTTTACTTAAAAGTAGTTATTTTATTTAATGAAAAAGTATTTGTTTTATAAAATAAATATATTGTATAAATTAATTTAATTTGCATAAAATTATTTTAGTAATAATAAAAACAAAACAAAAAAGGCTCCTATGGGTTAAGTTTATGTTGCTACTTGCTAATATAATTGTAGTATTTTTTTTATTCGTAGGAATTGAAAATAGTACTAAGGGATTTACAATACTCATGCATCTTGTTCAACCAACTGAGTTACACCCCCTTGGTATATAAATATAATTATTCCATATTTAATTTAAGAAAAGATCACGGGATAATACCATATGGATACGATCGAGAGAGGTACCAAATAGATTCTTCTCACCTGCACAATCCATTTTTGTTTTCATTAAGAATCTTTACAAGGAACTTTGAGCTTGAGGTATATATGACAAAATCTGAATTTGTTATTATAATGACAATTGACAAGACATAACATGTTTTACTTTCACCTTTTAATAAGTTGAAAAATTCGATTGCATATTATGTGAAAATTGGTCAAGACTATATAAACATGTAGTAATTTTAGATTATACAATAATTTTTCATTGGTTGGGGGGAGAGGAGGAGAAAAATGATTGTATAATTTGAGACTATCATATGCTTATTGTATCTATCCACACACACTAGCGTGTATCCACGTGTCGCAGGCAATATATATTAATATAATAATATACTGTTATATGGTAAATTGATAGAAGGATAAACTTAGTCTGACAAACAAATTTTAAGAAATCAAAGTGAAAAATGTTAAATTTAAAAGATAAAATTAAAACTAAAAAATAAAATAAAAAACTAAAAGTATATTTAGTCTTATATACATGTATGATTATTTAACACCTAATAATTTTATAAGTAATGGTAGTCAAATAATTAAAAAAATATTTTATTATTAAAAATTAATTTTTTATGAATTTATATATCAATTTAAATTAAACATTTGGTTATTTTAATGATAAATAAGGCGTTAGTAAATCGTTCATTTTTAAAACAAATATTGATTATATTTTATTAAACAAAAATTGGTTCTCATATTCCACAATTTAACATCATAATATACAACAATGTAATAAAAATAAAAATAACAGTAATAATAAAAGCAAATTACAGCAACACCTCATGAACTTTTATTAAATTACACATAATCTCACCCTTTTTGATTTTCCTATACTAACTCCTCATTAAGTTTGAAAATATTACACAAACACCTCCTTATATGTTTGAAAACATTACACTGACACCCCATCAAATCTTACACTAACACGAAACCTAAGGGGGTGTACTGTAATTTGCTCTAATAATAATATTCTAATAATTTGGTAAGGCTTTACTTCTTCAGTCCTAAACCACGTTTTATCATCCTTATCATTTTAAAAATGAAATCTTATTTTATTCACTTGTGACTATTAATAATATTCTAATAATTTGGTAAGGTATTACTTTTTCAGTCCTAAACCACGTTTTATCATCCTTATCATTTAAAAAATGAAATCTTGTTTTATTCACTTGTGACTCTTAATAATATTCTAATAATTTGGTAAGGCATTACTTTTTCAGTCATAAACCACGTTTTATCATCCTTATCATTAAAAAAAGAAATCTTATTTCAAACAATAGGCACTGGAAGGATAGCCTAAATTTGGTAGTCTCCTGGTCTGGGTTAGGATATGAGAAATATAAGGCACAAACTATCAGCATACTGATTCAATAACAATTACACATAACTTCTTTTAAAACTAAAGAAGTATAGATTATGAAATTTGAATTCAGGAACTGATATACTTAATAGTGGAAGTTAGCGCCACAGGACCAATAAATATCTCATTCAATTTGAAATAACTAAATGCATATAAAATGAATAATCAAGCCTTTATATTTTTGTTCATCATTTTCAGATAAAGTCAAGTGCCACCAATTCCAATCCCAACAACCAAATACATCAACATTACCCATATGTAATTTTTGCATATAAATCTTAATAATAAGTAACTTAATTTATATTGTAATTTCTATTTACTGATGCACCAAAAATTTCATAACATAGCGATCAGAAGGTGAAGGTCTTGTAGGAGTTAAGACTTAACCTTTGTACTAGTCAAATTGTCATAACATGCTTGGCGTCACTGTTGTTTGCCGCCATGGCGCATTCTACTGCCACAAACCAAATCGCAAAGGTGAAACCCTAATCCCAAATCACCTTTTTCCTTTCCTCTTCTATTTGAATCTATGTGTTGCAGATCCTATTTTTTCCAATGCATTTTGTATTTTAGAATTCTCCAAGGTTTTCATGTATACCACAATTAGTTTCGTCGTGATGGGATTCACGGGTTTCTTCATGAAGCTCATTTTCATTCCAATTAACATCATTGTCACATCTCTTTGTTTTTTATATGCTCAAAGCACGGATTGTGATTCGATTTTTTTAAGTTTTGTGTAAATCTTTAAAAAAATTAATTTGATTGGCTTTTTTGGTTGACTGGTTGGGAACGAGTATTGTTTCAGAGAAAGCGGGTTTGAATGTTGCAACTTCGTGGTGGTCCAAGCGGTGACGGTGGATGATGACTTGCGGCGTTGCGGTTTGATGGTTGCTGGGGTTTCTAGGGTTTGCGGCATTGCTGTCATTGATTGCAAATCTCACAATGCGAAAGAAAGATACTACATCGGTTCTAAATAAAACTAACGTAAAAAAAAAAAAAACTTATTACATCACCAAGATCTACATCGATGAATTAACCGATGTGAAATGTTCTTTTTAACTTATGTAATATGTGTAAATTGTAGGAGTGAATTTAAAATTACATTATTAAATATCTCATGTATTACATGGGTATTTATTAAAAATACTTTTGAAAATAAAATATAATTTATAAAAATGATTTTAATTGTATTAAATTTAAAGTATAATAAAAAAAACATTTTAATGACAAAAAAATTAAAAGAAACATTTTATTTCTTTATTTTGAGAAATCTAAAAATTAATTAAATCAATAAAAATCATTTTAATGACAATTTCGTCACACATTATTTTTCTTTTTAATTTTTCCATTTTTATTTCACTATGAAATTTAAATCAAATTATTAAGTATCATGTTTATTATTTGGGTATTTTTGTTGAATACAAAAATCAAATCAGAAAATCTATTAGTAAATTTCAGTTGGTAAAAAAATATAAATGTTTTAATAATTATTTTATGATTGTAGAGGATTATTAATTTATTATCATACGATATACAAATCTAGAATCACATGCAATTTGTATCAATAGATGTCTTGAATTTTCAACAAAAACTAAAGTAATTTGGGTATCAATTTGTGCCTGATCTTAGGGCTTTAGGATTTTTAGCTTTATTAATAATTTATCACTAGGGTCATACTGCAAAATATACTATGGACAAGTGATGATTATTTGTATAGATTCCAAAATGAGACTAGAAAGATATTCACTTAAAAAGAGGTAGTAGAGCTAGACAAAAAAAGAAAGAAAAACACAAAAACTTAAATAGCTTGCAACTATTGGTATTAACATCACAATGGTCACTAAACAAATGTAACTTACTACTATAAGTGTCGTTCACCAATTTAAATGAGACATTTGAATTTTAGTCATTGAAAAAAAGGAAAAAAAAGAAAATTGCATACAACCATAAGAAAAAATTACAAGGATAACCATAAAACTTTTATCACCTTTATTTTTAGTTAGGAAATAAAAAATAAGTAAAAAAAAGTATTGTCAAGTTGAATGTATGGCCCATGCATCACATGGGTTCCATTTTAGTAGTAAAATAGTTTTTCAAATGAAGATTGTTTGCATAGATTCTAAAACCACCATGTGGTTCTAATAGGGATGATGGTTTGGAGTGGGAACATTCCAGTGATGGTCTTTTCTCAACCCGACAGGCATATGAATTTTTATCTAATGCTCATAATCTTGGAAACAACATTATTTATCCTTCCATTTGGAGATGGGGAGGCCCTGAACGTATTAAATTCCATTCGTGGAAAATGGCTCAAGGAATTTTACCAACAAATGAGCTGCGAGTCAGGAGACGTATGACTCATGATGCGAATTGCCCTTTGTGTGGTACCCAGACTGAATCAATTACCCATACACTTCGTGATTGTAAGTGGGCGAAACAAGTTTGGTTAGCTTTCCAGAAGACTGATACTAGTATTTTCTTCCAGCAAGAATTTGATGACTGGCTGGGTAGAAATATTAGAAGTAACAAAATTGTTGAGGATGTGAAATGGAGTTTATGGTTTGGTGTGATTCTAGACCATATCTGGTGGAGACGAAATGAATTTGTTTTTCGTAGCAAATGGCTATCTACAAGTGGTTTGGTGGCAAGTGTTAGAGCACTAGTTAAGGATATTCAAAGGAGTAATGAGATCCTTAATATTCTTCATCCTGACATCACTGCTAATTATTCTGATGTCTCAGGAATGTGGAAGTGTCCTTCAAAGGAGTTTTCTAAAGTCAACTGTGATGGTGCTTTTTCTCACACTTTAGGAATTGCTTCTTGTGGTGCTGTGATATGTAATCATGAAGGAAATTTTGTTCAAGCATTCTCTAGGAGACTTGGTCATTGCACCATTTTGGAAGCTGAATTATGGGCAATATTTTATGGTCTGCACATGGCGTACGATTTGGGGATAAGGAATCTGATAGCTGAATCAGATTGCCTTGAAGCTGTCAAGTTAGTGGATGATGATTGCTACATTGATAATCAATTTCATGAACTCATTTTTGAGATAAGGAAGATGCATGGTCAATTTCTTCATTGCAGCTTGACTCATTCGGAGAGAAGCAAACAAATTAGCTGATATTTTTGCAAAGTCTGGGTTATCAATAACCTCTGATGTTCATGTTTATAATTCTATTCCTGTTTTTGCTGTTAACTCTTTCATGGAGGATGAAAATGTAAATAATTCAGTATTGAATAATATATAAGTGGTCTTGGGCGTCAATGCCCAGCCCATTCAGCAAAAAAAAAAAGTAATATACCTAGACAAAAAAAATACAAAATCATAAGTAGCTTTCAGGTATTCGCGATCACACAAAGTCACCAAACAAATGTAACTTACTATGTACTATATATGTGTCATTAACCTTATTTAAACGAGACATTTGAATTTTAGTCTTTGAAAAAAAAAAGGAAAAAGAAATTGCATACAACCATGGAAGGAAAAAATTATAAGGATAACCAAAAAAGAGAAAAAAAAAACTATTTTTCTCACTTCTATTTTCAATTAGAAAATAAAAATAAGTCAAAAAAATATTATCAAGTTGAATGTATGGCCCATGCATTGCACAAGTTCCATTTTAGTTCAAATTTAACTTATTTAAACATATATCCAAAGTTGAATTTTCAAATAAGAAATATTTGCATAGATTCCAAAATGAGGCTAGAATAATATTTACTAAAAAGTAGGTTGCATATCTAGAAAAAAAAATACAAAAACATAAGTAACTTGCAATTATTGGTATTCACAATCACAAAGGTATTCACTAAACAAATGTAAGTGTCCTTAACCTATTTAAAAGAGACATTTAAATTTTAGTCATTGAAAAAAGGGGAAAAAATGCCTTCAACCATAGAAGGAAAAAAATAAAACAAAAGGATAACCATAAAAAAACAAATAAAGAAAAAAAAGTAAACTACTTTTCTCACCTTTTGACTTAATTAAAAAAATATTGTAAATTTGAATGTATGGTCATTGTAACACTATGATTTTCTTAATTATATGATTAAGTATTTTTAATCAAATTACAAGAGTATTTAAATTTATTTTATGTTATTGAAAAATATAAATTAAGTATATGATGTTTTATGTTGTATGTAAGAGATGGGTTAAGTTATGTTGGGTTTTAGTTTGGGCCGTGGCTTAGTGGGGAGAGCCCAATCCATTTATCCCTCTTATTTTAAGAGGAACTCTTGTGCCAAGAGCTCATTTTTCTCCCATGAGCCTAATAACTCTTCTCCTTTCTCTCAAGAGCTCCCCTATTCTCTCATTTCTCCTCCACCCACTCTTATGAATGAAAGCTTGATTTCTCTTCAAGGCAAGTTGCTCCCCTTTCTTCCTTGAGCTTGTAGCCATTGTTGAATGGTAAGCCCTCTTTTGCTCCTTTTTCCCCTTTCTATGTGTTGACCCATAATGGGTATTTATGCAGACTCTCATTGGTGTTGTTTTGGATGATATTTTCGTGGGTTTGGAGAGTTAGTGTTGCTTAGCTCAAGGTTTCCCCTTTCTCTCGTCTTCTCAAGAGCCTAAGCTTGAAGACCCGTAGGTAAGGGAAGCTCACCCTCTCCTTTTGTTTTATAATGGATTTTGAGTGGTTTGGTTTGACTCTTGAGTTCTTTTGTTGGGGTTTAGTGTTTAGAAGCTTAAGGATTGATTATTGATATGTTTATTGTGAATTTGGATGCTTGGGTAGCCATTAATGGGTCAAAAGCTTAGATTTTCGAAGAAACTTTGTTGCAGAATTTGCAGTTTTAGCTCAGGCTAAATTTTGATAGAATTGGGTATGCGCAAATTTAGCTTAAGCTAAAATTTTTAGCTCAAGCTAAATTTTGACGAAATTGGGTATGCACGAATTTAGCTCAAGCTAAAATTTTTGGCTAAAGCTAAGCTTCTGGTTGAAGCTAAATTTAGGCAGAATGTTTTATTTTGCACTGAATGCTTTATTGAGAGCTTCTAAAACAATTACAAGTGCATATAAAATGATGTCATGGGTTTTTATAATTATGTTATAGTTGATTATAAGTTGAGATCATGTAATTCATATTAATATGAGGTTTTGGTGAGGTGATTATAAGAATTCAAGGTGTGGAAGGTCTTTCTTTACTCAGGGAACTAGGGATGAGTCATAAATGTGATGAGTATATGAATAATGAATTAATGATATGATGGATGTTATGTGATTGTTTGAAATATGACCATCGAAAGAGGAATGTAGATATTATGAATCTTATAAATGTTTAGGCAAATGTAGTAAGTTTATCTTTGAGAGAATGTCTTTATTGTTGAGATCGTCTTGTTATTGAGATATATATATTTTGATGAGATGATGATGATAAATGATAATCTTGTATTGTATCTGTCCCTATATGTTGGAGGGTTAGCTATGTCCTTTGGGAAGGTTTTTATTGTAAAATGGTATACTTGAGAGGGTGAGTTTCATGCTAGAACTCCGACTCACTAAAGCGACCTGGGGGTCTCGCCTAGTGGGATATCTTCTCAAGTACCACCCCTATGCTTTGACTTCAAATGACGTGTTGGAGTGTTGAGAACTACTTTCCAAGAGGTTTAGTTACTCTTTTAATGTATAGGGAATGGATTTTGTTGTGGATTGTTGTTGGTGGTGAAACTTGGTTCCTTGAGACAGACCATGAGTGAGATGGTGAGTACGGAGGTGCCATATCTCAAACATCAAGGAATCCAAGTTTAGTTGTTTTGTTTGTGAGTAGGCACGTAAGTTGAGGGTGCTTGGTGGGCCCTCAACTTAGTGCAGGAGGTTTTCGTGGTGGCTAACACTGAATGAGCCTATAGAATAGATGGGTGGGTGAATCCCTATAGAGGTTAAGATCTTTGCAAGCCTTACCGAGGTAAGCCATTACCCACACTCATCTATTTTCGATAAAATCACACTTCCTCCACAAGATTAATCTGGGTCTCCCCGAATGGTCAGAGAGGCGACTATGTTAAAGGATGTACTTAGGTTAATTGCTCATGTGGTGTAAATCTCCATGGAGTATAGTCTGTCTTTGGTGTTTATGATCGGTGTATATGATGATTGGTAGACTTATGATGATGATGGTTGATGGTTGATGCATGGTGTTGATTCTTGATCTTGATTCATGATGATTCAAAATGAGATGCCATGTTTATGTGAAATGAATGTTAGTATTTTACTTACTTTCAAATGCCATGATTTAAAGGTGATATAACTTATATAATTGTTATTTGTTGAGGTTTTGAATTGTTTTAAGTATGTTTGTCTTTGGTAAGCTTACCCTTGTGTTGTGGCACATGTGGTTGTGACTGTGATGATCTCGAACTTCGTGTTCGTGGGAGCAGATGGCTAGGAGGTAGATCTTTCCCTTGGAAGCATCGCGGATGAGTTGGCACGAACTTGAAGATGTGTTTTCTCCTTTTCCTTCTTGTTGTTATGTTTCTTTCGTATAATGTTGACCAGCTTAGGTGTTTAAGATATTTACCTTTCTAAGAGTTGTATAGATCTGTATACATATATGTGCGTTGAGTTCTGATATTGTACCTTGGAATAGCATGTTGAAGTATTGTAAGGCACGTGATTTTATTCAGT
Organism: Pueraria montana var. lobata; assembly: GCA_026413185.1. Taxonomy (NCBI): domain Eukaryota; kingdom Viridiplantae; phylum Streptophyta; class Magnoliopsida; order Fabales; family Fabaceae; genus Pueraria; species Pueraria montana. The sequence continues at coordinate 75,103,850 of CM048650.1, forward strand.
TGTTTATGGTATATATGGTGATTTATCTTGTAGTTGTGGTTTTTAGCTTTTGGCTTTTGAAAAGAAAATGAGTATTTTCATAAATAAATTAATTGAAGAGTTTAAAATAAATTAAAATAAATTCTTCCGGTTGTTAATTATCTAGTTATCATGTAGCGACAGTGGGTAGTTACAGTCATAGGCTTCATATTAGTAATAAAATGTTTTTAAGATTTTTTCAAATGATAAATTTATTTTTAAACTGAATATATTTAAAGTGAAAAAATTAATGTGTAATGTGAAATAGTATTAAAGATATATCCAAAATCAATCTAAGCAAGTTATATTTAAAATTAATTTAATTCAATGTAATGACTAATAAAGTCTCACTTTTTAATTTTACTCATCTCTTCACTTTATATAAATATTTAAATTTTATTAATGATTTTGTTTACTATTATTTTTTAAAAATAACAGTCAAAGAATAAAATTATTATTTTTTCATTCAAACATTATATTTAATATTTTACCAATACATTCTTATCATTATTTAAATAAATATTTTTTAACAAAAAAGCTTATCAAGTATAATAAATTATTAATGGTATTATTGTAATGAAACATAAGGAAAATACATTAAAGTAATGCCCTCATTTAATACTCAAGATTTTAAATTCCTTTTTTATTGTCATATATTTGTCAAGATTTTTTCGGTTAAACAATTGTCAAGATTTATATTTATATTCAATATTATGCAGTAAACACATTTAATTAATTAAAAATAAAATACCTTTAATTGATTAGAAGTAATAAAGAAATTTCTAATAAGTTGGTATATAGAGTAAAAAGTAAAAAAAATAATGGAAAATATTAAATCCTGTTAATTAATTTATGCCTTTCTAATAAAATATTTATTATTATTATTATTATTATTATTATTATTATTATTATTATTATTTATTTAATTTTCTGAGACCAAGTAAAATATTATTTGGTTACACACACAAGTATTCTTTTTCTTAGATAATCATTTGAAAGTTCAAACTATCATTTTTGCATCTTTATCTCTTTTATCTCTATATATAAATTATTTTTTAATAATTTAAAAATAATAATAATTAAAGTAATACTATCACAATTTAAATTATTTATTTAAATGTAAAATACAATTTATGAATTCAAAATATTTTTTGATATTAATTATAACTTAATTTTAATTATAATATAATTTATATATTTAAAAATATTTATTTATTATAAATTTTATCTCTATAAAATAAATATTTATTCTATGCAACCTATGAGCTAAAATACTAGTTATATTAGTTTGATGACAATTATTGGTAGTAATGGGTGTAACATATAAATATTCAATGCTTAAAACTTGAAATAATAAATATTTCAAATCTTTAAAATATTGAATATTTATTCACATTTAAGGATTATTTTTTTGGAGTCAATCAATAAATATTTAAGTTCCCAGTCAACATCATATGCAAAAGGCAACCCTAGTACTGTGGTCTTAATCAAATTTGGAACAAAATCCTTTCTTTTTTTTTCTTCTCTTTTCAAGCTCAAAAGATAGATTTGGTAAATTATCTCAAGATTTGACCATTGCACAGGTCAACAAAAACATCATCACAAAAAAAAAAAAAATCAATGACATCTACAAACACACACCATCTGATAGAATGTTGACAATACCTTGCCGCGTTAGATGAGCGTGCAAACACCCACCACTCACGCCTATATATTAATCATGCTTCCAAACTCAACATTGCACACTCACACACATTGTCTTCAATTTCATAGGCATAGTTTTTCTTTCTCCACACCATTCCCTTTGTTTTACATTCCAACTTTTTGTCATGGAGTTCAAATCTCGTGTTGGCCAAAACCAAAGGACACCATCACCAATGTTGCGCCCTTTTTCCACTGTCTCTGGACACTCGTTACAAGGTAATGCTCACTTTTCTTCATGTTCCTTTCAAGAGATCCATTTGTTTTGATGTTTAAAAAAACAAAACTTTTCTCCTATGAGTTCATTTCAGTCACCATCCATTTTCCAGGTTATGAGTTTGCGCCTGCTGATTTTCCTTACAATGTTTTGGCACCTAGAGTTTTCCCAATGCCAATGTCAATCAATGCAAGCGAAGCGTTCCAACGAGAATTGGAGAAAGCACAGATACGACAGGAGTTGGAGACAGAGGAAACCAGGAGAGACATAATCGTCGATGAGATGGCATTGGCACGACGACAAGAGTTGGAGGAAGAGGTCAGGAGAGAAATGGCGGCAGAGAAAGTGTTAGGAATCCCAATGAATCCAAGAGTGATGATTCCAAGAATGAGAATGAACAACTCGTTTAATAACATCCACATAGTTGGCGGGCCATAACCCCAATCAGTCCCCCAAGTTGATATCAAACAACTTACGAAGTCGCATACTACTTATGCTAAGAAGGATAAAGTGATCATACTGGTTAGTGTATAGTGTTATGTTTAATTTACCCTTGTTTTTTTTAATCTTTGTCTTCATTTTTTTAAATTTTCCTACTTCTTTAGTGGCTTTTGGGTTGTGAAAAGGTTTTCTCTTTTATTCTTTTTATTAAAAATTGTCACCTTGTTTGAGAATGTCCCATGAATATTTTGTCACATTTTGTGCCATTTACAACATCCATTTTGGGATCTAGATTCCCTGCCGTCAGATTTTTCACACCTTCATAAGCAAATTAAACTGTTTGATAAAGTTCCAAGGGCTCGATCATGTTTTATCTTATCAAATCATATTTAAAAACAAGTATTCCAGATTTGAGCCTTCCCATCTTCATTCAATAGATGTCATTTATTGATTGTGAATGAGAAATCTAATCACTGAGATTTTGATTCCTCCATTTTGGTTGTATAATGGCAGAACTGTAATCGATTCATTTATGCATTCAAGCAGTTATAAACCAATATGGTTATCCGGTTCAAAATTCTTAAAATATAAGAAAAAAATCAATGATGCCAGCAATCCAAGTCCAGAGTCGATAATGAGTTCAAAATTGTCAGTGAATTTGCAATGAGAGTAAAATTGTTCTAACAAAATAAGCTAGTTCACATTACAATGGACTAAATAACTAAAATGTAACACATAAGAATCTCTTAGGAGTTAGGAGTGGGGAAATTAGTGTAATTTGAACATTTCTCAAGAAAGCAAAGCTTAAATACTTATTTGATTGTGTTTTGATTTTTCATTTTTAAAATTATTTCGTAAAATAATTTTGAAGAACTATTTTTTAGAATAAAATGAGAAAAAAAATGTTTGGCGAGTATTAATTTGAAAACAATTTTGGAGACGAGAAAGTAGAAAAATGTATTTGGTAAATTATTTTGAGAATATATTTTCTTGTTTCCTAGTTTGCATGTTTCCTTGTTTTCAAAATTAAAAAAGCAAAAGTGAAAACAGAATCAACCCATAGTTGTTTTCCTATTTGAGTTATAAAACAATTAAATTGGAAATGGTTTTGAATTTTTTTTCAAATGAAACTACTCAAACAAATTTTTGTTTATATTATTTTGTTTATCCCATTGCAGGCCAAGCCAGATGTTGATCATTATAGCGCAAAGTGCAAAACAATGGCACCTCTTGCAGTTGATGACAATGAGAGTTCTCTAGTTAATTTGTGGAAGAAACCAAAGCAAGAGTGGAGATGCACATTGTGTCAAATTAATACTACAAGTGAGAGAGGCTTGAATGATCATTTTCTAGGGAAAACACACAAGGCTAAAGAAGCATCCCAGAGTACTCAGAAAATAGGTAAGAGCACCAAAACATCATTATCATTACAGACAAGTAAAAAATGTGTGAAATCTAATGAAACTATTGTTTCCATGAATTCAGGGCTGGATACAAGACTAGAAGATAGCTAGACACTCCAACCCTTCATAATGTTGGAAAAATTCAAATTTCCAATTTCAAATCTATAGGAATATTGAATAGTTAATTCCCTTTTTAAGATTAGGATGCAAGTTGTAGTAGAGCAAGTCATCACCCTAGGATTTCTCAAGCTTGTCCAGAAATCTTGTAATGGAAAATTTCTCAAGTTTCACTAGAAATCTTGTAATTGGAAGAGTTTTATCAAGTTTGTTCAAAAAACTTGTAATATGATTTGATAATGAATAAATATTGAGACGTTTTTTGGATTCTAAGGTCATGTTTGGATAAAAGTTGGGAACTTGCTTTTGGTAATTTTAATGCACATCCTCAAATTTCAAGACACAAAATAAAGAAGAAAAAAAACTATTGCTTTGAGAGTAAAAGTAATTTTGATTTCTTCCTACTGACATCCAAACATTGCATTCAACCATAAAAGGGAAAAAAAAAGGATTACCATAAAAAAACAAATAAAGGAAAAAAAAAAGTAAACTACTTTTCTCACCTTTTGACTTAATTAAAAAAAAATATTGTAAAGTTGAATGTATGGTCATAGGCTCCATATTAGTAATAAAATATTTTTTAAGATTTTTTCAAATGGTAAATTTATTTTCAAATTGAACTTATTTAAAGTTTAAAAATTAATGTGTAATGAGAAATATTAAAGATATATCCAAAGTCAATCTAAGCAAGTTATATTTAAAATTAATGTAATTCAATGTAATGACTAAAAAAGTCTCACTTTACCAAGAGGGTATAGCTCAGTTGGTTGAGCAGGGTGCGTGAGTCTTATAAACCCTTTGGTATCTATCTTCAATTCCTTCGAATAAAAAAAAGTCTCACTTTTTAATTTTACTCATCTCTTCCCATTATATAAATATTTAAATTTTATTAATGATTTTGTTTGCTATTATTTTTAAAAATGCAAGTCAAAGAATAAAATTATTATTTTTCATTAAAACATTATATTTAATATTTTACCAATACATCCTTATCATTATTTAAATCAATATTTTTTAACAGAAAAAGCTTATCAAGTATAATAAATTATTAATGGTATTATTGTAATAAAACATAAGAAAAATGCATTAAAGTAATGCCCTCATTTAATACTCAAGATTTTAAGTTCTTTTTTTATTGTCATATATTTGTCAAGATTTTTTTGGTTACACATTTGTCAAGATTTACTTTTATATTCAACTAGTGTGGTGACCCGTACAATGCACAGCCTGTATTATGTTTTAAAATTTTGATAATTTATATTTATTACATATTATTTAAGAGTTATAAAACATAAAATTTAGAATAATGATTACAAATTAATAACTAATTTAATTTAAGTTTCGAAAAAAATTTTAATGCACCACATTTGACAATAAAAAATACTTAAAAAATAATAAGTCCTAATTATTTGCATTAAAAAAATATTTGAAATAATTTATTCATACATGACATTGTTACCAAGTCGACTATTATAGACCGTGAAACTAATCAAAACTTCAAAATAGTAATTATTAATTAAATTAGTGAATCTCAACAAATTTTCATCACTAAATATATATTAATATAAGACTTTACTTCTGGTATTAGTGTATTTTTAAGTGGCATACACTGTTATCTCATGCTTGCCTTATTTCTCCATTAACCAAAATTTTTATGATGAATTTTTTCCTTCTCTTCATATGCATTTAAATTACATTTTTTAATTTCAAAATTGTACTTTTTAAAAAAATATAAATATATTACATTTTAATCTATTCAATGTAGTAATAATAAAAAATACTATAATGTGTCATAAACAGTATAATTTTAAATATCCTATTATTTTATTTGAGATTTTGTATGATAAAATGATTTTTTAAATACACTACTTATCACATAAACAAATGCTAACAAACTCTAATTTTCATAGTGGTTATAATCTTTAAAAACATCTTTTGCTATGGATTTGTGACATTTAAACTAATCAGAATTTCAAAATACTTATTATTAAATTAGTGAAGTCCCAAAAAGTTTTTAGCACTAAATATATTTATAATGTGTCATAAACAATATAATTTTAAATATCCTATTATTTTATTTGAGATTTTGTATGATAAAATGATTTTTTAAATACACTACTTATCACATAAACGAATGCTAACAAACCTAATTTTCATAGTGGTTATAATCTTTAAAAACATCTTTTGCCATGGATTTGTGACATTTAAACTAATCAGAATTTCAAAATACTTATTATTAAATTAGTGAAGTCCCAAAAAGCTTTTAGCACTAAATATGTTTATATTTTTTGAATTGTTGTATGCGGTTATAATAAGTATTTCTCTTTACATAGAAATGTCAATGAAAATGTATAAATTAAGAGATAGTCCATGTGTATGTATAAAACGTTTATAATAGATTCTATATGTCTATATAATAATTTCCAAACTTCCACCATCAAAGACAAATTATAACAGTTTACATGGCACAAAAACTATATACGACAGATTCTCTTACTATACATAGACTCAATTACATGACTCTTGTAATAAATAAAATAAGGCAAATGTTAACCGGTATCCTAAGGGCACTGGTTAAGGAACTAATATGAGAAAGGTTTTTATTGGGATGCGCAAAATTGTGCTGCTCATAGTTTCTTTTTTGCACTTTCCTAATGATTTTCACACTAAATATTTTCTCCTTTTCACACTAAATATTTGCCCTAAATATTTTCACACATAAAATAATGTTTGTCTAATTTGCAGTGGTTTTTGCAAATTATACCAGAGACTTGCAAAAATGAAAAAAATAAGTTAAATATTTGGAGCATTTTTTTTAAAAGCAAATGCATAAACTAAGTGATAAGAAAATTGTTACTTTTATTTCCAATGAATCCCTTTCTCTCAAAACCTAAAAAATGCACAATTCTATTATAATTTTAAATTTTCTCTCTTTTTAGCATTAATCAGAAGGAAAATTGTACTCAAGAGATTTAAAGATTGAACCAAATAAGAAAGTTACCAGAAATTGAAGAAAAATATTTACAGTATGAGCTCTCCAAACTTTACAAATTAGTAAATTTTTAAAATAAAAAATGGTCAATTTGAATTATTAAATTGGTAGATTTTCAAACTTTTAAAAAAATGAGCAGTTTTATTGAACAAAGATTCATTTTTTAAAAAATTGGTATTTTGTTAAAGGGAAATCTAAAAGCAAAACCACATAAAAATTTGTTTAAAAATCTAGAAAAAAATTCAGTAAATGGAAACCATGATAAGAGTCATTCACTGGATGATAAAAAAAATTCGTGTAACATAATTACATAATTTATATATTATCAATAAAAATAACCAAAATGTAACATAAAATCAAAATATAAATAAAAGTTAAAAAATATTAAATCAAAATAGAAATAAAGAAAATGCTAACAAATTTATTATCATGATTTATAATAACTTACTATAATTTATAAGTAGGATAACAAATTTATTATCATGATTTTATAATAACTTACTATAATTTATAAGTAGGAATACTAATGTCAGAAATAATAATGGAAAATTTTATTCTATTATATTGATGTGATTTGAATACTAATTATTACACTAAAAACTAATTATTTTTACTACAAATAATCATACTTATATATTACACTATACCAAAAAAGCAATGCATGGGCTTATTCAAATTTTCACTACCTTATTTATAGAGTTAATAGAAAGAAATTTGAAGAAAAAAAAAGGATTATATAGAACATTAAAAGAAATTTTAAAATAAATAATTATAAAAGAAATTAGAAACTATAATTTTTTTAAAAAAAAAAAACAAGGGAAGATGTAACAATGTAACTTTAATTTTTTTAATATTAACTTTGAAAATTGAAAAGCAAATTAAATTAAGGATTTGAAATGATCGATGAAAGAGATAAATCTTCGGAATTAAAAAATAGAATTATAAAAACTGATAAAATAATATTAAAAAAAAAGCCCAAAAGATTAGATAGAGACTATAAAATTTGAAGAAAAAAAAAAGGATTATATAACACATCCTGGCTTACCTTTTAAATTCCAGAGGAGACAATTCCCATTGGCTCTATGTTTTGCTATGACAATAAATAAAAGCCAAGGATAATCGCTTTCCCATGTGGGGATCTATCTTCCAAGATCTGTATTCACTCAGAGCAATTGTATGTTGCAATATCTAGAGTCACTTCAAGGAAGGGTCTAAAGATTTTGATTTTGGATGAAGAGGAAAGATTGTGCACATGAACAACCAATGTGGTCTATCAGGAAGTATTTGACAATGTTTAGGCATCGTCTAACTTGATTTTTTATTATAATTTAATGCTTATGATACTACATCTGCTCAATTGTCAAAATTTCAATATGTTTGTTATGAACCAACTACTTATAGGTTTCTTTCTCTATGGATCTGGAGAACTTAGTTCACAACTTGAAAGGATGGACAAAAGAGTGTGACAACCTTATGGTATTTTGAGATTTAATAGAATTTTTTTATTATTCGTGTACTAAACGATTTAAATTGTCTTTTCAGGTTTTTACATGAAATGTAGACACATTTCAAGTTTTCCTATTGGTATACTGTTAGAAAAGATTTGTCCTCTAAAATATTGAATATTTTGATGTATTGATGGTGTAGTAAACCATATAATTTTGTTTCAATAACCAAATTGTTGAAAGAGTTCATTTGATGTTAAAAAATATGAGGCTAACTCCTCAAAAAATCTAATTTTAATATTTAACTCATTGTTTTGCAATGTTTTATGTAAAGATCAAGTTTTTTTTAAGGGTTTGGTTTCATACTCATCCCCTCTTCCAAAGAAAATAGTTCCTGGAATTTATATATAGTAAAATTAGGATGTAAGAACACCTAATAAATTGAATGATAACTTGATTGTAATATTAAATATATCCCGTGCAGGGCACAGGTTACTACACTAGTATAAATAAAAGTTAAAAAATATTAAATCAAAATAGAAATAAAGAAAATGCTAACCTACCAAAAAAAAAAGGAAATGCTAAATCAAATGCAATATTATACCAACACCTATAGATCTTTAAAATGAAAAATAGTAATAATAAAAAAAAAGCAAGCATTAGAATAGGATGACAGAACTTAGACCTGATAAGCTCCTTGATATCTTTTCTATTGCTCTTCTACCATTTAAGATTAGACGCAAAGGCCTTGGATGCAAATTCTCTGTAATGTGGTATATTAAACAACATTTGAGAAATAAAAAAATAATTATAATGAAAAATAATTAAAATAAGATGTGAACATTACCAGGAAGGGAACACACTAGCTTTTACAAAACAAAAACAATTTCATTAGATCTTGCAAAACACCAAGTAAAACGTAAGAGATTTTTTTCTTCTTCCCTATAAAAAAAACACCTACAAAGAAGAAATAGAAACACATAAAAAATTTAAATTAAAAAAACAAAAAAACACGAAGAAGAAGAACTTTTGTAAGCAAGAACAATTCTATGCGTAAGGTTTGGATTCTCATCTATATTTATATTAAAATTTGATTAAAATTGATTTTTTTTTGTTGACTATGGTATTGGTATGAATTATTCATCGCCGGAAGTAATGACTAAACTCCGTCGGAGACCGTGAGTGCACACCAAGGTGGGTATTCCCCTTCCCAACATGGTTGATTCAAATTGATTTTATTAAGAGTTCATTAAGAGTAACAAATAATTAAGAGATTATGCTCAATAAATAGAAATATATTTTTTTTGAAAAATATAACAGATTACGTTAGAATAAATAGAAAGATATATATAACATATTATGTGTCATATTAATAGGTCAAAATAAATGTTGAAATTTAAATTCAAATACACAATAAGTAGAAACAGTAAATAGAAAAATGTAACATATTATGTGACAAATTACAACATCTCAATCCTCGATTGTAGAAGATAATTTGACTATTTACTCTAAATTTATTGTAATTAGGAAGTTGATCATAAAAATATCCTCAATTGCTAAAATAATTTAATTACCAAATTATCCTTATTTTGAGAAAAAATAAAAGATGCAAATTAAATAACTTTATTATTATTATTATTATTATTATTATTATTTTATGAATTAAAAAAAGAAAAAAATTCTCTAAAAATTTCCCATTAAAAAATTGCGCTCAACTATATAAGAGTTTCCTATCTTGACTTATTTACTTTTATTATATTAATATTAATATAAAGATAAAGATAAAGATTATACTATATTTTAAAATTATTCTAAATTCAAATACACAATAGTGCACCGTAATTATTCTAGTTAATTTAAAATTATACCTTATTATAAAATAATCTTAATTACCTTAATTAAAACATATATATGTTGATAATAATTAATTTAATTATTTCAAATTAGAAGATATAATTTTTCTAATTACCTTAATTATATATATATATATATATATATATATATATATATATATGTATATATAATTTTATGTATTAAAAAATAGAAAAAAATTTCTCTAAAAATTTCCCGCTCAAAATTGTTTAATTTTATTATAATAAAGATACTTGTTCTTATTTCCTTAATTAATTATAAATATATAATTTTATGAATTAAAAAAATAGAAAAAAAATCTCTAAAGTTTTCCCGCTCAATTGCATAATATTTCCCTCCAAGACTTCTCTAAAGTTTTCCCGCTCAATTGCATAATATTTTTCCTCCAAGACTTGTTTACTTTTATTATAATAAAGATATTATTCAGTAAACACATTTAATTAATTAAAAATAAAATACCTTTAATTGATAAGAAGTAATAAAGAAATTTCTAATAAGTTGATATAAAGAGTAAAAAGTAAAAAAAATAATGGAAAATATTAAAACCTGTTAATTAATTTATGCCTTTCTAATAATAATAATAATATTATTATTATTATTATTATTATTATTATTATTAATTCTTTATTTAATTTTCAGAGACCAAGTGAAATATTTTTTTTTGGGGTGAATAAGTGAAATATTATTTGGTTACACACACAAGTATTATTTTTCTTAGATAATAATTTCAAAGTTCAAACTATCATTTTTGCATCTTTATCTCTTTTATCTCTATATATAAATTAATTTTTAATAATTTAAAAAATAATAATAATTAAAGTAATCCTATTACAGTTTAAATTATTTATTTTAAATGTAAAATACAATTTATGAATTCAATTTTTTTATATTAATTATAACTTCATTTTAATTATAATATAATTTATATTTTTAAATTTTATTTATTTATTATAAATTTTAGTTCTATAAAAATAATTATTTATTCTATGCAATCTATGAACTAAAATACTAGTTATATTAGTTTGATGACAATTATTGGTAGTAATGGGTTATCTACTTTGTCAATTTGTTAATTAATAATATCAAATATGTGTAACATATAAATATTCAATGTTAAAAACTTGAAACAATAAATATTTCAAATCTTTAATATATTGAATACTTATTCATATTTAAGGATTATTTTTTTTGAGTCAAACAATAAATATTTAAGTTCCCAGTTAAAATCATATGCATAAGGCAACCCTGGTACTGTGGTCCTAGTCAAATTTGAAACAAAATACTTTCTCTTTTTTCTTCCCTTTTCAAGCTCAAAAGATAGATTTGGTAAATTCTCAAGATTTGACTATAACATAGGTCAATGACATCTACAAACGCAAACTATCTGATAAAATGTTGACACTACCTTGCCGCATTAGATGCCTCATGTCTATTTTCAAATTGAACTTATTTAAAGTGAAAAAATTAATGTGTAATGTGAAATATTAAAGATATATCAAAAGTCAATCTAAGCAAATTATATTTACTCATCTCTTCATTTTATATAAATATTTAAATTTTATTAATGATTTTATTTATTATTATTTTTAAAAATAATAGTCAAAGAAAAAAATTATTATTTTTTCATTAAAAATATTATATTTAATATTTTACCAATACATCCTTATCATCATTTAAATAAATATTTTTTAACAAAAAAGCTTATCAAGTATAATAAGTTATTAATTATTAATGGTATTATTGTAATGAAACATAAGGAAAATGTATTAAGTAAAGCCTTCATTTAATACTCAATATTTTAATTTCCTTTTATATTGTCATATATTTGTCAATATTTTTTTGGTTACACATTGGTCAAGATTTATATTTATATTCAATATTATGCAGTAAACACATTTACCTAATTAAAAATAAAATACCTTTAATTGATTAGAAAGTAATAAAGAAATTTCTAATAAGTTGATATATAGAGTAAAAAGTGAAAAAAAATAATGGAAAATATTAAAACCTGTTAAATAATTTATGCCTTTCTATTATTATTATTATTATTATTATTATTATTTCTTTATTTAATCTTCAGAGACCAAGTGAAGTATTATTTGGTTACACACACAAGTATTCTTTTCCTTAGATAATTATTTCAAAGTTCAAACTATCATTTTTGCATCTTTACCTCTTTTATCTCTGTATATAAATTAATTTTAATAATTTAAAAATAATAATAATTAAAGTAATACTATCACAATTTAAATTATTTATTTTAAATTAAAATACAATTTATGAATTCAAAATATTTTTTGATATTAATTATAACTTAATTTTAATTATAATATAATTTATATTTTAAAAATATTTATTTATTATAAATTTTAATTCTATAAAAATAAATATTTATTCTATGCAACCTATGAGCTAAAATACTAGTTATATTAGTTTGATGACAATTATTTGTAGTAATCGGTTATCTACTTTGTCAATTTGTTAGTAATCAAATTCTTGTAACATATAAATATTCATTGCTTAAAATTTGAAACAATAAATATTTTAAATCTTTAATTTATTGAATATTTATTCATATTTAAGGATTATCTTTTTGAAGTCAAACAATAAATATTTAAGTTCCCAGTCAAAATCATATGCAAAAGGCAACCCTGTACTGTGGTCCCAGTCAAATTTGGAACAAAATCCTTTCTCTTTCTTCTTCCCATTTCAAGCTCAAAGATAGATTTGGTAAATCCTCAAGATTTGACCATCGCACAGGTCAACAAAAAAACATCATAAAAAAAATCAATGACATCTACAAACACACACCGTCTGATAGAATGTTGACAATACCTTGTCCGTTAGATGCGCGTGCAAACACCCACCCTCTCTCCTATTTAATCATGTTTTCAAACTCAACATTGCACACTCACACACATTGTCTTTGATTTCATAGACACTGTTTTTCTTTCTCCACACCATTCCCTTTTTACATTCCAAATTTTTGCCATGGAGTTCAAATATTATGCTGGCAAAAACCAAAGGACACTATCACCAATGCCACACCCTCTTTCCACCTTCTCTGGACACTCATTACGAGGTAACACTCATTTTTTTTCATGTTCATTTTAAGAGACCCATTTGTTTTTTAGGTTTAAAAAAACAAAACTTTTCTCCCATGAGTTCATTTTATTAACCATCCACTTTGCAGGGTGTGAGTCTGCACCAACTGATTTTCCTAGCAATAATTTGGCACCCAGAGTTTTCCCAACACCGATGTCAGTCAATGCCAACGAAGCATTCCAACAAGAGATGGAGGAGCAAATACAATGGGAGCTGGAGAAGGAGCAAATCAAAAGGGAGATAATCGCCAATGAGATGGCATTGGCACGACGACAAGAGTTGGAGGAGGAAGTCAAAAGGGAAATGATGGTGGAGAGGGCGTTGGGGATCCCAATGCAAAGGCCAGAGGGGATCTCATTTGGACAACGAGGAGTGTCGACATCTTCTTTTAATCCAAGAATGAGAATGCATAACCCTATTAATAACATCAACATATTTGGTCGGCCACAACCCCACTCACCCCCCAAAGTTGATATCAAGCAACTTACACAGTCGCATACTAATTATACTAATATTAACAAGGATAAAGTGATCATACAGGTTAGTGTATAGTGTTTTGTTTAATTTACCCTTCTTTTCTCTCTTTATCTATGTCTTCAACTTTTTTTCCTGCTTCTTTAGTGGCTTTTGGATTGTGAAATGGTTTTGTCTTTTAGTTTTTTATTTAAAAAATGTCACCATGTTTAAGAATGTCCCGTGAATATTTTATCCAATTTTGTGTCATTTACAGCATCCATTTTAGGATCCAAATTCCTAGCCGTCAGATTTTTCACACCTTTATAAGCAAATTGGAACCGTTTGATAAAGATCCAAGGGCTCGATCATTTTTATCTTATTAAATCAAATTTAAAACAAGTATTCCAGATTTGAGCCATCTGATCTTCATTCAACGATTATCATTTATTGACTGCGAGTGAACAATTTAACCACAGAGATTTCAACGACGAAACTGTATTTGATGCATTAATTATGTGCATTCATGCAGTTGTAAACCCGCATGGTTATCGGATGGTTCAAAATTCTTTAAAATATAAGAAAAAATGTCAGTCATGCAAGTAATCCAAGTCCAAAGTTGATAATGAGTTCAAAATTGTCAGTGAATTTGCAATGAGAGAAAATTGTTCCAACAAAATAGGCTAGCTAGTTCACATTACAGTGGACTGAATAACTAAAATGTGACACATAAGAATCTCTTAGGAGTTAGAGTGGGGAAAGTAGTGTAATTTGAACATATCTCAAGGAAAAGATGTTGAAAGACTTATTTGATTGTGTTTTGATTTTTTATTTTTAAAATTATTTTGTAAAATAATTTTGAAGAACTGTTTTTGAAGATAAAATGTGGAAAAAAAATTGTACCTTTAAGCATGTGCCTAGGGAATGCAACGTTTCAGCAGACTCATTTGCTAAGCATGGACTTTCTCTAAGCCAGGGCATTATTTTTTTCATTGATCCCCCCTCCTTTGCCTTATCCCTTTTGTTAGCTGATAGTTCAGCTTTAGGTTTTCCTGTGTAGTTTTTCTGTTTTTTGGGCTTTAGCCCCTCTATATCAGCAAAAAAAATGTGGAAAAAAATTGTTTGTTAAGTATTAATTTGAAAATTAAATATCTTGGAGATGAGAAAGTATAAAAATGTATTTGGAGGATGTATTTCCTTGTTTTCAGAATTAAAAAAAAAAAAAACAAAAGTGAAAACAGAAACAACCCATAGTTGTTTCCCTATTTGAATTATAAAATAGTTAAATTGGAAATGGTTTTGATTTGTTTTTCAAAAGAGACTACTCAAACGGATTTTGTTATATTATTTTGTTTATCCCATTGCAGGCCAAGCCAAATGTTGACCATTATGGTCCAAAGCGTAAAGCAATGACACCTCTAGGAGTCAATGAGAAGGAGAATTCTCTAGTTAATAATTTGCAAAAGAAACCCAAGCAAGAGTGGAGATGCGCATTATGCCAGATTAATACCACAAGTGCAAAAGGCTTGAATGATCATTTTCTGGGGAAAAAACACAAGGCTAAAGAAGCATCCCAAAGAACTCAAAAAATAGGTAAGAACATCAAAACATCATTATCATTACAGAAAAGTAAAATTTGTGTGAAATCTAATGAAGCCTATTTTTTCCATGAATTCAGGGATGGATGCAAGACCAGACAATAGCTAGACACTCCAACCCTTCATAATGTTGGGAAAATTCAAATTTCCAATTTCAAATCTATATGATATTGTTTAAATTTAAAGATATTATCTTTATTTTAGGTATTTGTTTAGGATGCAAGTTGTAGTAGAGGGTGTCATCATCCTAAGAGAGAGGTCGTGAAAAAGGAGGGTTTCTCAAGCTTGTCTAGAAAACTTGGAATTGAGAGTTTAAGTTTCATTAGAAAACTTTTAATTGGGAGAGCTTTCTCAAGTTTGTTAAGAAAATTTGTAATGTTATTTGATGATGAATAAATATTGAGATGTTTTGTGGACTCTAAGGTTATGTTTGGATAAAAGTTGGGAACTTGCTTTTGGTAATTTTAATGCACATCTCCAAATTTCAAGGCACAAAATAAAAAAAAATAAAAAAAATCATTGTCAAGACTTATTTTTATTTTTTTGTTTAACAACAATGCTATGTGAATAATGAATTAACATTGAACGTCTATTTGAGGCCCGGAAATTAACAAAAAGCCAAACACACTTAATCGAAGAATAGAAACGCAAAAATTGAGCTTGGGTAAATGGTTTCTTGTTTGGCCCAACTTTTTTATACTTAAAAGCTACTTCTAAATTAAAGTTAAAAATAAGAACTTGATAAAAGTAAAAACTGTTTGTCGATTTACATTTACTTTAACTTAAAAACCCCTTTTAAATTAAAAACTGTTTGATAATTTTTTTAAAGAAAAACCTTTATTTTTATTTAAAACTGGTTATTTTATTTAATGAAAAAGTATATTTATTATATAAAATATATTGTATAAATTAATTTAATTTACATAAAATTATTTAAATAATAATAAGATTATTTAATTTACATAAAATTACTTTGATTAAAAAAAGGCTTAAATATTTTTAAGTCCCTAATAAATTAGCGGATTTTGTTTTGAATCCCTAATGAAAAAATTTGGGCATTGAGTCCCTAATAAAGCAAAAAATTTGCTTTTGGTCATTGATATTTTGTTTTAATCCTTCTAATATATCTATATTTTCTTTTGAGTCCTTATAATATTTTGTTCATTTTGTATTAATCCCTTTGAAAATATTTGATAGGGACTCATAACAAATGATCTACATATTTTAGGGATAATAATGAAAAAATAGATATATTAGAAGGACTAAAACAAAACAAGGACCAAAAACAAAACTTGTTTTATTAGGGACTCAATGCAAAGAAAAAATTATTAGGGATCCGAAACAAAATTAGCTAATTTATCCGGGACCTAAAACATATTTAAGCCTTAAAAAATATTTGTTTTAATAATAATTTACAAATAATTAAAATTTCAAAAATGACTTTGTTGATGAAATCAAATATTTGATGTTAGTAAACCACTACAAGAATGCAAGTGATCGATTAGCTACGAAAGTTAATCTTGAACATGGATTAAGCTTATGCGTTTGCTTTATAGGGTGCAAATAGGGGTGATTGACCATTGTGGGATAATTTTAAATATATATACTAAAATAAGGTTCTTTTCAAACAATTTATTGATATGAGACACTTTTGACCGTTGATTGGGTTAACTCCTTATTTAGACTAGTGAGTCTCAATACATGTCAATATTTTCCTTTTCTTAAAATTTGATAGCGAATTCACGTGGTGTGTCACGTTGGACTCGCTAGTGAGACTAGTACAATTAATATAAATAGTTTGATTAGTGAGTCCAATGTGACAATTTAAAAAGGATAAATAACCTATTTAGTTTCTGAACTATGTATTTGCTGACAATTTAGTTTCTACATTTTTTAAATCACCAATTTAGTTCAGAAATGTATAAATGTTGCGACAAATTAGTTTAACCGTTTATTATAATTCATGTATGTCATTGACTAATTTGTCAATAAGTAATATAATTTCAGGACCACTCTGACATTAAATGTCATACTTTAGTGACCAAATTATCACTATGTTTAACATTTGAATTAATTTGTCGTAATATTTGCACATTTATGGGTTAAATTGGTTATTTCAAAAATGGACTAAATTGTCAATGAATATATAATTCAAGGACTAAATAGATTATTTTCCCATTTAAAAAACTCCACGTGTATTCCCGCTACTAGCAATAGCAGGTTGTAAAAAACAAAAACAAAATTGTGATGTCTTGTTCTACTTGTAGTAGCCAGTTGCACTGCATGACAAAAGTGGCATCTTCTCAGTAGTAAACTCGCCAGCATGATCAGCAGCAGGTTCATAGAAAGAAAAGGAGGAGCCAATTGTTTGGCATTACCGACGGATTAGAGGGAATACTGTAGGGAACCAACTGTTTGCAGTAGCGAGTTAAGTGTGGCCGAAAATTCATTTGGCCCATCTGATCCTCACTATAAGCAGTAGAGGGAACACTTCCCTTGCAGCCACACATGGCGCAAATTGGGACGCCTTGAAACCAGCTTGTTTGCAGTGGCAAAATACTACATGGACGCCACGCGACAATCATCTTCCTGAATCTTATTTTGATGGCAGTCTATACAGGTAATACACATTAGTAAAGTAAACTCGTCACTGCAAAAAAAAAAAAAAAAAAAAAAAATATATATATATATATATAATTGAAAAATATAAAAATAATATTTTTTGGTGCCTATAAATCATTGTTATTAAAATCAGACTAATCGTTAAATTGGTGAGGGTACTATAGGTCAATTGGTTAACTGTCGAACCAATAAGTCATTAATCAAACTGGACGAACTGGTATATATTAAATTTGTGGATTTATATTATACATATTATATAAAAATTATATTTATCAATATTAGTAATATTAGTATGCTTATATTATATTTTACTTGCCTTAAATATAACAACTAATTGATTAGTTTAGTGGACAAACATGCTATGCTATACTGAAGGGATGGTGTTTGATTCTTGAAACTTACTAATTTGATTCCTTTGATTTTGAATAATTTTCATGCACACATTATTATATATAGTTACAGGCTGATCTACTAAGCTAGTATGTTGCTAGGCTCTCAATTGGCAGAACCGCAAAATGACTTGACATGTGACGTGCTATCCTAACCCGTTGAACCAAGTCAACGAGTCGTTACTGAGTTTTACTGTTTAAGTCCGAGTTGACAGCTTTTTACTAGTCAATTAGAATAAACAATCCACATATTAAACCGGTTCGACTATGATTCTGGTTTTTGGTCCAACTGACTAGTCCGATCTGATTTTAATAATATTATTGTAAATGGATACTTCTTCCCTTCACATTTCACAAACATTAAGGGGATGTAATGGAGGAAGAAGGGGACTTGGATGCTCAACCTATAGTTCGCTCTCAAGAGCATCGTCAGGCTTTAGAGCCTTTAAACTCAGAGGGGGACTTCACGGTAGTGTTATCCAAGTCTCAACAAAAGAAACTATGAGAGTTGAAAAATGCCAATATTGGTAAGTCTCCCAAGGCCCGCTCTGGGGTTCTATGTTGACAATTTGTTGCTTACAGGTAATGACAGATTGTTCATTAAGCAATTCCAAGATACACTAGCCTCACAATTCTCCCTAAAGGACCTTGGCACACCCACACATTTTTGGGTGTTGAAATCGTTCTCACATCGCATGGACTATTTCTTAGTCAACATCACTATATTTGCGATCTTCTCCAAGCCCACAACATGCATGATGCTTGACCAGTCAACACCCCCTATCCACCATATGCAATCTCGCATCAGGTGATGCCTCCTCTTGTGATGTCACTGCCTATCACCAGCTTGTCGACTCCATGCAGTACCTCTCCCTCACACACCTTGATATAGCATTCCTTGTCAACAAGCTCTCTCAGTACATGCAGGCCCCTATTGAAATCCACATGCAAGCAGCCAAGCAAGTCCTCGGGAATCTCAAAGGAATAATAGATTTTGGACTTCAACTACGATCGTCTTCCAATCAATGTCTCCATGCCTTCTGTGATGCGAACTGCGTAACACCCCAAAAATTACAATCCAATAAGCATGAACGTAAGAGATTTAATTAGAAAATTTTCTTGTTGGGGAGAATTGTAACGTTGTGATTTTTCTAATTATATGATTAAGTGTTTGATTAATAATGAAAGAGCAAACTAAATTTAAATTATGTTGATTGATATAATAATTAACTTAAGTTCTATATTTTGTTATGGACCATAGTGTTATTGTGAATTTTTTTAGACTTTTACGTGAATTCCATAAGTTGTAGAAAAAGAAAAAAAAAAAAAAAAGAGAAGCGGGGTGTTCTTAGAGGAAGTGTAGGTACGAATAGCAAAATTTCAAAACTATCTCAAATATAAACGTTATAAACGTGTAAAAGCTTCTCACTTCCCTCGTTCGATTTTTTTTTCTTCCTCACGAAGCTATCTTTTCTTTCTTTTTCTGCTGCTGGCCGTGTTTTACAAGGGAGAAGGGAAACCATTTTTTGTTGCTTGGCTTGTTGCATACAAGGCTTTGAGGTCCTCTCTTCATCACCAATAACTTGTCTTCTCTTCCTCTCTCTCAGCTGAACCAAAAACCCAAGGTGAGGGGGTCTCTTTGTGGATTCTATTTTTAGTCTAAGGGTGGTTGAGAGTTGGGGACTCAACTACCTACAGCATGCATGCCCCTTTTTGGCTGTTGCGTGTGTTTATTTGAATGCTTGAATGTGAAAAGTTGATGAAATGGATTGAAACCCTTAACAGTGGCTGTGTGAGTGCATGTCCTGGCTTTAGTGTTGTTTTTGTTCTTTTGAAACTGAGTAGGAAGGCCCCTGGAACAAGGGAATCCATGTCCAATTTTCGTAAAATTAATTGGTGAATGTTGCATGTTGAAAACAAACCCCAAAACAATGTAATAGTGTCTGTCAGGTTCGCGTGTCCCTGGATAGCTCCCACGGTTTTGCGATTTTTGGGAGATCTAACCGTTGGTTTTTCACGAAATTTGTTTTCAATGAAAATCGACACAAAAAGAAACAACTTTTATTTTTATACTATGGAGAGAAAACCTCGTTTTGAAGTTCATCCGTGGCTTTCAAAATGTCTGTTCTGTTTTCAAGTTTCCTTGGAACATGTCTCGATTTTTCTCAAATTCTCACTTTTGTGCTTAATGTTTCTTTTTCGTTTTTAAATCATTAAAAACTAGACAAAACAAGATTTTTAACCATATAAATTACAAAAATTATCATGCCCAATTTCTAAATTAACCTTTTAAAAAGAAATAGGGCAAGGGTTTTTGAGCTCTGTTTTGAGTCTGAAACTTAGTCTGTTAGAAACAAATTTACTGGGAACAATAGGGGAATAATTTTGGGGAAAGGGTTACCTTTTTAGAAAGATAAAGATGTTACCTTTCTACTGTAAAAATTTCAGCTCAAAACGAATTTGGGAAGTGGGAGAAATTTATATTTCTTTGAGCTATGTTCAGTGAGCATTCAAAATTCGGAGCTGCTGACTAAAAATTTTCTAGATGTTGATTTTATAAGTGGGATACCTTTCTATAAAATATATTTCAAGAGCTTCGATTTGATATAAAAAATTTTAAATTCCGAGGTCATTTGCTTGTATTAGTGAGAGCTCACATTCAATACTGTCAAAGAGAAATCTGTCTTTTTAGTCAATTTTGTTGATATTTGTGTCATTGATGTGATATGATGTATTTAAGCTTGAGGGATGATATTCTACTTCTAAAGGTGAATATTCATCCATATGCTATGTGTTGACTAATTATCTGTGACTTGATTCATTATACAAATTAATTGTACTATGTATATTGTGGACTGAGACCTGGGGGGTGTGAACCCTGGGCATTGTGAAAAAGTTATGTGCGCATGATTTTGATGTGTTTTGGATGTTGAATGTGGGGATGGGGATTTATAATCTTTGTGGGAACAAATGAACTCCACGCGGAGCACATTTGTGGAAAAGGTGATTTTGTGATAAAAATGACGGAAAGTAATGAATTAATCAGTAAAAAGAGTGTGAACTTAGTAATTGATGGATGGCATAAGTAATTTTGTGATCCTTGTTTTTGTTGGTGAGGATCGAATGGGAAGGGAAATCTTTCCGTTGTGGGTCAAGTGTGACTGGTGTAGTGGATAAATGCTACGCGTCGATTTAGAAGGATAATCTTACGTGACTGGAAGCCAAATGGGCAAGTGTTGAGAGGTCATGTGGAGGCTTTATCTACGGTGAGTATTGTGCTTGTGAGATGACGGGGTCGTAATGTTTAACCACTATGATAGTAGGGGAGTTGGATCTCCATGTTGTATGTCTGGGACATATGTTAATTGAGGACCGTCGTCGAGTACCTTTGGTAGAAAAGGCCATACAGACCTATAAGAGATGAACCCGATGAGAGGGAGTGGTTGAGGAGTCAGTCCTCAAAGATTGGATGACCTCACAGAGTGGTACCTGAGGTGTGCTCGCTGACTTGCTGTTTCTTGGGGATCTGGTGCCAAGTTTGTGGTCGAGCTTCCACAGTGCCGACTTGGCAATCCTGACAAATGCGAGGCACAACCGTGTTGGTGAGAGCCCTGCCATTGTACCGTGGTGAAGGGTGTACTCCCAGCAAGTCATCCGACTTAAATATGTGTAAGACCACTGAGTTCTGGGAATTCCAGTGGCAGCTGGCCAGTGTGAAATAATTTACAAGAATAGTTGTGGAAACGAATAGGTTTCAGGTGTGACTGCTAGAGAACCACATCGTGGTGGCTAGTAGGATTATGTATGTGACTGTGAAGTCGTTCTGTGTGTATTGCTTGATGAAGCAGAGAGTTCACTCTCTGTTTATTTTTCTTTTAGGAACCGGTGGCAGTACCTGTGGATGTCATAAAGATGTTATCTTCATCATCTTAGTCACTTTTAGTTTGGAGGTTGGTCTAACATGCAGGGTTGGGTTTAGAGATAACTGCTCTGAGACTAGGTTTTCCCTTTTCATGTATTTGAATATGGGTAGACTTAGGTTTCAGATTTATGGTATGTACATTCAACTTTCGTACTCTATTACCCTATGTGTTTGGAATACCCTTTGAAAATGTACATGTTACTATTGCTCTAGAAAATATTTGGGTTATGAAAATCTCTATTTCATGTATACTTATAATTGAGGCGGCAATACGCAACTTCCAAAATTAATTAATGAAAAGTTTTAAACATCCGATAAAATTCCGATCTATGTTTTATTAACTTCACAATTTTTGGAAAAAATTAAAGTTAGTTAACATGCTTATTGAATTAAAATAAGTTTGTAAATGAGAATATATGTAAACCCGGATTTAGGGTGTTACAAACTGGGCTGGTGATGCCTTCGACATGAAGTCCACGGGTGCCTATGTAATCTACTTTGGCCCGGATGTCATCTCTTGGAGCTGCAAAAAGCAATCCATCGTTGCCAAGTCTTCCACAGAAGCTGAATATTGCACAATAGCCACAACAGTCACCGAACTACTTTGGCTACAACAACTACTCAAAGTACTTCACGTTCAACCTAATCCTTCTCCAACGGTGCATTCTGACAACATCGGAGCAATGTATCTCTATGCAAATCGGATATTTCACTCACGTATGAAGCATCTCGCAATTGACTATCACTTTATGCAGGATCTAGTAGCCAACAAGCAACTCCGGGTTTCGCATGTTCCATCTAGTCATCAGCTTACTGACCTTCTCACCAAAGCTCTTGCATCTTCGCGCCACAAATTTCTGATGGACAAGATTAGCGTTGTCTCCGCCACCACCATCTTGCGAGGGCGTATTGGACTGTTGACATGATCATCTCCACATCTCTTGGAGCAATTCAAATTCAAGTTTAGCTATTAGTTTGTTGTAATTTGAATGCAAGCTTAATTCAAGTTATAGATAATTTAGTAGATGACTTAGGGTTTTATTATTCCTCTGTACTCTATATATATCATATACACACACAATTAAATTGAATAAAACCCTATTTCATTCTTCTTCTATCACTACAAGAAAAAGGCTGATTACCGACGGATTTAATTTCATCAGAAATATAAATTTACCCACGAATATTACCGACGGATTACGAATCCGTCGGTAATTTCAAATTACTGACGGATATTTACCGACGGATTTAGATATGTCGATAATTTAATTTTACCGACGGATTTTCCGTGGGTAATAAAATCCGTGGGTAATAAAATCCGTGGGTAATGTATAAAAATCCGTCGGTAACGATAAAAGAGAGAGAGAGAGAGAGAGAGAGAGAGAGAGAGAGAGAGAGAGAGAGAACAATCCCATTTGTTGATACCAGTAAATAAAAAAGGTCAATGAAATCCTTAAATACATATTTGCATGTTTATGTATTAAAAGTTTTATTGTTCTTATTATTGATTAAAAAAGTTTACAAAATATATTTAAAAATAGAAAATTTTAAATAAATATATTAATATAATGTATAGAAATTCAAATAAATTGATAAATATATAATAATTTATTTTTTAATTTCTATACTCTGAATTATAATTTTAAATAAATTATTTTATCTTTAATATATTCTTTAAAAAATAACACGCACTTAGCTATTCATGTTTTTATTTATTAACATATGTAATTCACCTCTAATTAATTTAAATCCTCCCTTAATCCATTTGTTTTATGGCGAGCAAATCACAATCATCATCCTATGATTAATACATCCTGAAATCATTCTATATATATATATATATATATATATACTATTTTCCTGCTTGAATTGGTTATTGTAACACCAAATATCATGATCATCTTCATTGCCAAATAACATTAAATATTCATATTGGCTTATTGCACCCCTATTTGTGGCATATGGAGTAGGGTTGAGCTAAGCTTTGTTAGGCCTGAGCTTGGTCTTGGTTAAAAGTATATGGGTTGAGTTTGACCTGTTTATCTGTTAAAGGCATTTTTTAAAGGTTTGGCATGTCTTACATGAAAGCCTGACTTAGCCTACAAGACAATTTAAGGGTCTACTTTGTTATAATTTAACACCAAGATAGATGTCAAAATATATATGTTAAGCTTTGTGAGAATCGAATTTATCCTCTTTATACAATATAAACATATTTTTAAGGTTTAATATAACATTCATGATAACTTATTTAAAAATATATTTTATAATAAAACTTTTAAATAAGACATAAATTTATCTCTCAATAAAGTTAATTATAAGTTTTAGCTTGACTTTTTATGTACATCAACATGTTTAACATTTAAGAAGACAAAATAAATACAAGATTTAATGCAATATAACAATTTTAGGATAATAATAATAATAATAATAAAAATAATAACCACACATTGAAATTCATAATTTAATTAAAAAATTTAATAATATAATATTTATAATAATTAATTTCTATAATATATTGTCATGGTATTAAATTATAATGTGGTATATTATTAATTATTAGTATTAATTAATTATTATAAATGTTATAATTGAGTAAAAATTAAATTTCTCTAAAAATTAAAAATTAATACTCAATTTAATAATTCTTATTTTAATCACACACTGAATATTAATTTATATAATATGCATATAAAAAATCTAAAGATAGACTCAAAATAATATGTATATAAAAAAGAAAAAGACAGACTCAAAATGTTAGTGGGACTATTATTTATTTAAAACATATTCTATTTAGTTTAAAATTATTATTATTGAATAAAAAAACTTAAAATTATTAATTTTAAAAACTTCAACCATTACTATCCGTGGGTCTCATACTCCCATTTGACCTAGCCTCAAACGCACCTCACCTCCACTGAAGCAACCCATATTCGCGCCGCCAACCCCTAATCTCAGCAAACCCTAATCTTAACGCCGTCCAATCGCGTCCTCACTTCTTATTCTTACCGAAATAGCGAGTTCAGTCACATTCTTCGGAGCGATGGCATTCCGAGGATCTTCACATGCTTCGGCACTTATGCCATTGGTAATCGCTCTCATCTCTCGAGGTCTCAAAGGTTTCTTGTGTCTACTTTGTGCCCTTGGATGAGGTACTTCCTTTTTTTATGATCCTTTTCACTTTTGTGTTGTTATGAATGGTTTTGTTTGATGTTTGTTTTTTTGTTCGTAAAGTTGTGGCTTGTTTATGGCTTCTGCACTTTGGTGGGGTTCATAGAAAAGCTCACTCATAAGCTTCTTATGTGTTTCTGGTACTAGTCTCGAATTGAATTAGATGTTGTGATTGAGAGAAAGCCGGTAAAGAACAAGCCCTCTGCAGACAGTGGAAGCAAGTCTAGGGGTAGCACCAAGGTTAGTGTTGTTGTTAGTGTGTGTGTGTGTGATATTTAACTTTATTTTCAAAGAATCACCTAATTTCCATTCCTTGTGGAGCCTCCATGATGTCCCGTGCAGAAACAAAGCAGTTGGCATTACATTAGACTCTGGTGACCTTGCATATTTGTCAATGAGGAAGCATTAGATGCTTTAAACAAACAGGTAATTAGTCAGTGCAAACTGGAACTTGTTATCTTTTATAGAAATTGATCAGTGTTTGCATAGGTCTGTCATATGTGTGCACATTGTTTAATTTCAGTGTTGCATTTGCATTTATACTAATAGATATTATCAAGACTTAGCTTTGGTGTTTAAAATTTTTTCCTGCTATATAAATTTTGGATCTTAAAATGGTCACTGAGATTGAGGATTTATAACTAAAGTTTTATAAAGAATTAAAAAGAAATTTAAATTAAGGAGGAGGAAGTTGAGGTTTATGAGGCCCAGCTGCAAGGTGCGATTTGGCTACTAGCAGGGTGTAGGAACACTGTAAATAATCTCATATGCCTCCCTCATCGTGGTACTTTGGCTACCAAGCCAGTCTTTGAAAGGGGTGTAATCAGCATGGAACTTTAGCCCCAAGCTAATTTCAAAAGTCCATAATCGTTTTCCCAAGGGATCTAAATGGTATAAAAGCTGACAGTGACAAATCCTAATATGGTACTTCTAATTTATTGATTAGAAATTCTTGATAGATTTTTCTTTGAAATTGTTGGGGGGGGGGGAGATTGGCTGACTCGGTTATTGACAACAACTAACTATAGGATAGTTGTGCATCGATCTAACAATATTTGGTGGCTGACTTGGTCATTGACAACAAGTTCTTCTAACCTTGGTGTTTTTCAATATTTTTTAACTACTGCAGGATCTAGTACTTCCAGTGGATTGGTGTTGGTGTTGGGCTTTCTGCACTATTTTCAACGGTGAGAACTAAGAACCATAGTCACATCTCTACTTTACATACACTGATAATGAGTTTATCTTTGCTGTATGTTTAATAAATTGTGTATTTTTGTAGGTAGCTTCAAGATTAAAGGTGAGTGCCACTTTATTGCAAAGCATTGATATAAGTTGTTTCATTCTCTGAGTTCCACTGTAACTATGGGTGTAAAATTTAAAAAAATTTGCTATCAATTGTTCCAAGCTTGCTGTTTTCTGTTTTAAATATAACATTTTTTTGTGAAACCATAGTTAGTATTTATAATAATAAATAATAATTGGCCTGACTTGTGAAGCAATGAATCAAGCCTATTTGTCTCCTAATATTGGCATTAGTGTGGATATATAGCGTTTTATTTTGAATTTAAGAAATTATCTCTGGCTTCATTACTATTATTTTTCTTAGTCTAGCGTTTAGAGTGTGCTGTTTAATTTATTATTAGGCAATAGAAAATTAAAAAGTAGAAAGAAAATAAAAAGGCATTTTGATAGATTTTATATAATAAAGATATATTATAAATTTTAAGATTTATATTTTTTAAAATAGATTCATTAAGCAATAGAATCCAAATTATTTTATTGAAAACAATCAAGTTCCTAACGTATTGAGCCTTGGACAAAGATTCACGATTCAACACCCTGATAATATTTAAATTATAATAAAATTAAAGTATTATTAATAATATGATTTGATATCTATCTTCTTTACTTTTAAAGTTTTTAATGTTCATTTTTATTTATGTGTTATTAGTTAAGAAGGCATTTTTGCACATCTTTTCATGTATTGGCAATTAGTGCATAGATTTTTTAATATTAAAACGTAATATATAAAGGTTAAAATTGGTTAATGATATAGTTATAAAAAGTTAAAAAATAACCAGATAGTTTTTGTTATTAGTTTTGTCAATGTAATTTTTATCATCTAGTAAAGTAAAATTTATGCTATGCTTTCACTTTTACTTTAGTTATTTTTGAACTTATGTTGTTTTTTTCACCTTGACAGCTATAGACATAAAGAAAACCACAACGTACGTGCCTAAATAGAAGAGAGAAGAAAATAAAGGGCAGGACACAAGTGGTTCAATCAGCAATAACAGGACAACCACCACCATCAAGACGAACAACGGCAACTAGATGACCACCACAAGCAATAGGACAACTAGCAACCACATAATTCCAAAGTATTTGAATTATTAGATTGTATAAGAAACCAATTGTATTATTTCTTGTTTAATTTTTTAAATATGTACGTTGTTCAAACTTAGATTAATATGATTTAAGTTATCACTGATTCAAGCTTAAGTTGAATGTATTTATATCTTATTTTATTTTATGCTATCCATTTTTTATATGATTTATAAAAAAAAATTATTTAATTATTTAAAAAGAACATACAGGGAACCAAAATTTGAAAAAAAAATTATTTGTTACCGACGGATTTATATCTGTCGGTAATCTGATGAGAAAAATTCCTAGATAATTACCGATGAACAAAATCCGTACGTAATTATTGACGGAAAAATCCGTAGGTAAGTACCGACAGAAAAATCCGTCTGTAATTACCTATGGATTTCCGACGGATTTATCTGTCGGTAATTACCGATGGACAAAAAAATCCTTTGGTAAAGGTTAGCTACGACTATATTACCAACAGATTTTTGTCCGTCGGAAATCCATCGGTAAAATTGCATTATCGGCGGATTTTTGGCATTACCGACGGATTATGTCCGTCAGTAATAACAATATATATTGTAATCAAGTAAGTAGAAACCAGTTGGGCCAGCATAATTAGTGATAAGAATTTTGATAACATGCATGAGGTCATAAATTCTAATGTCTGTGCGATCATTTAAAAAAAAAAAAAAAGTTAAGTAGATAGTAATATAGACAAGCAAATCAAGGTGTTGCGACAACTGTTGACCGTGAGGAATAATTTGTAATTTTTTTCCGGTATAGTTACTGAAGTGAATGCATTCAAGTGTAAATAACATACTGAAAACAAATATCATGAACCAAAATTTCAATTTGACTGAAAAATTATAATGATTTTTTGATTATTTTGCCATATAGTATATGATAGGTCTGTTAGTTGAGGACCTTGGTTAGTTAGTCACTTACTGGATTATTCAGTTAGTGAGTCAGGTGGCTCATGATGTATATAAATAGACAGAGTGGTTGAGAGGGGAGTCATTCATTGTGTGGGAATTAGTAAAGGAATTGGTAGAGACTTGAACCTCTTGAAAGTCCAAGAGTGTTCTTAATAAAATTCATTCCTTCATTTATTTGAACCAGTTTCTATCAGCATACAAGTAGTATTTATTGTAAATATAATTTCATGCATAATTCGGTGTGCATGCCATGCAACATATTATTTACTACTATCACTGCTAATCTTCTTAACTTATGGTTCATAGATGACCCTTTTCCTTGCAGCATTCAATTGCATCCTCAAACATTTCCTTCAAGCTATACTTAAACTCAAATCCAGCATCCATAAGTTTCTTTGAGGTTAAATGTGGAAGCTTGGCACCGTTAATTTTCTTCACCTCGCTAGAAGAAGAAAACAGATAAATAAATATTAGTTATGAATTTAATAAAGATTTTTCATTGAGAAGGACATTGAACTCACTCTAGCGTTGGTATTTGGAATTTTGGGTATTTGGCAGAAAGAAGCTCTACTATTTCTTCGACAGTTGCAATGAATGGTGAGCAATTATATCTCCCTTTTGGATTAGGATGCTCAAGCAGGAATATATGTGCTCGTGCCACATCATCAACATGCACCATATGGATACGAGAGGCACCAAATGGATTCTTCTCACCTGCACAATCCATTTGTTTTCATTAAGAATCTTTACAAGGAACTTTGAGGTATATATGGAAAAATCTGAATTTGTTGGTATTTATATGTGAAACCTACAATAGATAAAATCATTACAATGACAAGTTACAACATGTTTTACTTTCACCTTTTAGGTTGACTTTTAATAGCTAAAGTGCTATGTTGATGTTAGTTAACCATTGACTTTAACTGTGTGGTTACTTTCTATGTGTTTTGGTGGAAGGAGAGAAATGATTATATGATCTTGGATTATTGCATATTTATGTTATCAGTCAATACGTAGTCGAGTTTTTTTTTTTTATAAATTGAAATATTTTGGTATTTATATGTGAAATCTACATTAGATAAAGTCATTACAGTGACAAGACGCAACATGTTTTACTTTTACTTTTACTTTTTAAGTCAACTTTTAACATCATTGTCACATCTCTTTGTTTTTTATATGCTCAAATCACGGATTGTGATTTGATTTTTTTTAGTTTTGTGTAAATCTTTAAAAAAAATTAATTTGATTGGCTTTTTTGGTTGATTGGTTTGGAACAAGTATTGTTTAAGAGAAAGTGGGTTTGAATAAGTATTTTAAGAACCGGATCGGCCATCAAACAGGCCGAGGTACTGGGCTAATGGATCATTGGTCGGATCGTGGATCATTGGTCGGATCGGTTTGACTCGATATATATTAAAAAAAATTTAAAATATAATATAGCTAACATAATTTAATCATTTAACACTTCAAATTTTAAATTATTGTCATTATAAAGTACCTAATATTCCAAATAAGAAATAACAATCAATAGTCATGACAATACAAGTCCATAAATAAGTTTCGTATACAAACAAAATTAAAAAAAAAATTGAAACACGTCGTTTCAACACTTTTTTTCAAAAAAAAATTTACATCATAACCCGATTCAACCAAAGACCCGCCGGGTCATCGATTTTTTCAAAAAACCGGTCGGTTCAACCCAGGTCATACCGGATCAGATGCATTTTCGATCATTTCATCAAACCGAACCGGTTAAATCACCGAGTTCTGATCGGACCGGCCGGTCCGATTCTTAAAATACTGGTTTGAATGGTGTAACTTCGTGGTGGTCAGAGCGGTGACAGTGGATGATGATAGATGAATTGCGGCGTTGCCGTTTGATGGTTGCTGGTGTTTCTAGGGTTTGCGGTGTTGAGGTCATCGATTGCAAATCTCACAATGGGAAAGAAATATATTACATCAGTTCTAAATAAAATTAATATAAAAAAAAACTTTTTACATCGCCGAAATCTACATCGATTAAATAACGATGTGAAATGTTCTTTTTAACTGATGAAATATGTGTAAATTGCAGGAGTGAATTTAAAATTACATTATTAAATATCTCATGTATTACATGGGTATTTATTAAAAATAAAATATAATTTATAAAAATGATTTTAATTGTATCAAAATTAAAGTATAGTAAAAAAAACATTTGATTTCTTTATTTTGAGAAATCTAAAAATTAATTAAATTAATAAAAAAACATTTTAAAGACAATTTTGTATCATGTTTATTTTTTTCCATTTTTATTTCACTATGAAATTTAAATCAAATTATTAAGTATCATGTTTATTATTTGGGTATTTTTGTTGAATACAAAAATCAAATCAGAAAATCTATTAGTAAATTTTAGTTGGTAAAAATAATGTTTTAATAATTATTTTAGAGGAATACAAAATTGATTATTTCCAACAAATTTCAACCAATAACAAGGAGAATGTTAAAAAGAGAGTCTTAGAGAGAGTGTCACTAGCATTCCTCATTATTTGTGCTTGATCTTGGGACTTTAGGATTTTTAGCTTTATTAATAATTTATCGCTAGGGTCATCAGGGGCGGACCCAGACTGGGATGATAGGGGGGGCCAACCACAAAAAAAAATCATCTAATAATTATATACCATCAATTTTTATACAAAATATTTATAATTTGATGTTTCAATACATTAATTATATTAATAATCTATCAAAACAGATAATATCTTTCTTATATGTCACGAAAGTAATCAATAATTGAGTTTATATTAATTTTTCAACAATTTTCTTTTTAATGTATAATAACAAATAGTCAATAGAAAATTCATCTTTCATCTTATTATGAAGTGTAGTCTTGTTACTAAAACATTAAATATAAAATATGAAATATTGAAAATATACTTCTTTCATGTGGTGTGGTGCCTTTCAGCCTTTGCCTCTTGTCAATATCGCAACTCGTGACTACAGCGGCGACTGCTATTGTGCGTTTCCATAATATAAAAATTATAACAACTTCCAATCAATTCAATGTCAATTATTTATATGAGATTTGAAAAACAACTCCTTCAATTGCAATAAAATAGAGTTTAACAATTAGATATTAACAAAGCCCGGAAAAAATTTTGATTATATAATAACTAAATTTTGATGAAATATAATATTTAGATATTTCTTTTAAATTATAAAAGTACTATTGATTTTATAATTTGAAAAGGTTAGAAGATAAAAACTGCTTATATAATAACTAAAAATTGATTAAATATAATATTGAGATAAGATTTCTTAAAAAAAAATAAGATTACTATTGATTTTATAATTTTAAAAAATTCAAGAGATAAAAAATAATAATTAAAATTTAATAAAATATAATATTCAGTTTTAGATAGATTTCTTTACTAAATAGAAATAAATTAGATTTCTTTAAAATAAATAAATAATAACTTATTAAATTTTTAATTTGGAAAAAAATCAAGGGGGGCCAAGGCCCCCCCTCCATCTAACGTGAATCCGTCCCTGAGGGTCATACTGCAAAATATACTATGGAAGGTGATGATTATTTGTATAAATTCCAAAATGAGACTAGAATGATATTCACTTAAAAAGAGGTAGTATAGAGCTAGACAAAAAACAAATAACACAAAACTTAAGTAGCTTGCAACTATCGGTATTAATTAACATCACAATGGTTACTAAACAAATGTAACTTACTACTATAAGTGCCGTTCACCAATTTAAATGAGACATTTGAATTTTGGTCATTGAAAAAAAAAGGAAAAAAGAAAATTGCATACAACAACCATAGAAGAAAAAATTACAAGGATAACCATAAAAAAAGTAAACAACTTTTCTCACCTTTATTTTTAGTTAGGAAATAAAAAATGAGTAAAAAAAGTATTGTTGAATGTATGGCCCATGCATCACATGGGTTCCATTTTAGTAGTAAATAGTTTTTCAAGAATTTTTTAAATTATAATTTTATTTCAAATTTACTTATTTAAAGATATATCCAAAGTCAAAATTTTCAAATGGAGATTGTTTGCATAGATTCTAAAATGAGGCTAGAATGATATTCACTTAAAATCAAGTAATAAACCTAGACAAACAAACAACACAAAATCATAAGTAATTTTCACTATTGGTATTCGCGATCACAATGTTAATCACCAAACAAATGTAACTTACTACTATATATGTGTCATTAACCTATTTAAATGAGACATTTGAATTTTAGTCTTTGGAAAAAAAAAAGGAAAAAAGAAATTGCATACAACCATGGAAGGAAAAAATTATAAGGATAACCATAAAAGAGAAAAAAAATAAACTATTTTTCTCACTTCTATTTTCAATTAGAAAATAAAAATAAGTCAAAAAAATATTATCAAGTTGAATGTATTGCCCACGCATTGCACAGGTTCCATTTTATTAGTAAAATAGATTTTCAAGAATTTTTTAAATGATTAAATTGTTTTCAAATTTAACTTATTTAAACATATATCCAAAGTTGAATTTTCAAATAATAAATATTTGTATAAATTCCAAAATGATGCTAGAATAATATTTACTTAAAATTAGGTTGCATACCTAGAAAAAAAAATACAAAAACATAAGTAACTTGCAATTATTGGTATTTGTAACATCCTCATTTTACTATTTGTACGCATTTATATATGTACATTATGAACACTTATGCACTGTATTTTATAGAACTTTATGAACATATTTTCTTAATGAAATTAATACAGTTTTATTCAGAAGAATTTTTTGAATTTTCAAATGTCTTTGTTTTTACCGAAATTGATAGTTGACTGGACTGCTATGTCAGACAGTTGTCCAGGATAAATTTTCAAGTATAGAATTTTGAACTCATTTATAACTTAAAAGAAAGGTAATAGAATATAGATTAAAAATATATACAGATAAAGAATTAAAATTCTTATTCAGAATTGTTAGGATTTTCTAAAAGTTAGAACTTGGAGGAATTATTACGGTAAAATTCTAAGACAGAAAATTTAGAGAAAATTCATAGGATATCTATAGAATTATCTAATAATTGTAATATACTTAGAATAATTATTAAAAATGTTTAACCAAGAAAATTTTAATTTAGAACCTTAACCAATCAAAAAGTGACAACTTAGGCTTTTCTAAGATCACTAAATTAAGCTAATTAGGCTTGGATTAAGAGATAAGTAAGACACTACCCCAAGGTTTTTGATAGTGAGGAATCCAATGGTGATGTTATTTTCTTCAAATTCTAATCACATTGTAAAATAATTAGCAGCCCTAATTACCTTCTAGAATTTTCTACAAAGTTCTTGAAATGTTGACTTTTGGGGTAGGCAAGTGACTTGGAACTCCTTGGCTGTCCAAGTGGGCTGGAAAGGCTTGGCAAGTGGACTGCCCTTGGTCCAATAGAGCTGCTGGACATGCAGGACAGTAGCTGGACTTGAAGGCAAAGTCCAATTTGGTTAATTCCTTGTTTAATGAAGCATTTAACTTAAGTAAAAGGAGAAAAAGTCACAAAAAGCTATTCCCCTAAAAACTGAACCGTGAGCTCCCCCAAACCAGCAGCTGCAGTTCCAATTTTCTTTTCATCTTAACTTCATCATTTCATCCCAAATTAAGAAACCCAACCATCCAAACTTCACCATACCTCACATAATTCGGCTAGTACAAAAAGAAATTTGAGGAAATCTCAAAAATTCCTACAAGACCAAGGAGTGAGGGAGAAAGGAATTCAAGACTTTTTCTTCAATTAAAGAGTTTAAGGTAAGGATCTAGGCATTTAATTTCAATTAGAACCCTTGGAATTAGAAGAAAACATGTTGTAGGGTTAGATTCAATTTGTGACCTAGAATCATGAAAACTTGAAATTGATTTAGGGGTTTTGTGTTTTTGATGCTTGTGATTGTAATTAATGGATTTGAATGATGTGTGATTGAATTTTTAATGTGTTGTGATGGTTGAAATTTGAGTTGCTTGATTTTAATTGAATTGAAATTTGGTTGAATTTTGGTTGGAATTGGAGTTTGTGGCTTTGGAAGAATTGTTGAGAATGGCTTGTAGACCATTCGGCCAGCCCTAAATGCAAGGGATATTATGTGGAAATTTTTGTAAAACCAAGGGCAAAATGGTCATTTTACATATAGGGACACATTGGGTATTTTGGAAAAAGATTGAGGGCATTTTCGAAAATTACTAAAATACTAATGTTATAAGGTAAATTGCTTAAATTTTTGTATACTTGTATGTTAATATGTACAAATTATTTATTTGATTGTGATCATGAACAAAATTCATTAGCATGAGTCTTTTTGGGGGATTTATAAATGTATCAAATGAGAAAGAATTATGTTGACTAACCGGGACTGCGGTAGTCATGTGGAAATGGAAAATTTGTTGATTAACCGGGACTGCGGTAGTCATGTGGAAATGGAAATGATTGAGAAATGATTTGTTGACTAACCGGGACTGCGGTAGTCATGTGGAAATGGAAATGATTGAGAAATGAATATTTGGGGTGAGCAGAATAAGTTAGACAGGGCTGTATAGTTTGTGATTATATAGTCTGTGGGGTGAAGGATATTGGCAATTCCACATGTGGCTGGAAATTGGACTGAGTTGCGGTCGTGGTGGCCTTCCGGGTATCCTGATCTCCTAATTTTGTTTAGTTTATTCGCGTTTAGTAGGGGCTGATAGCTGAATTGCAGTGCGTAATGGTAGGCCAGTTTCTTACTAAACACTCAAAGGGGAAGTCTCCATGGAGCAGGGTCAAAAATGAATTTGAGTCAAAAACTGCATTTGCATAACTCATACTGCATTTAATTATGTGTGTGATTAATTAATTTGTATCGGATATGTATATGTTTGAAATTGTTTTAATTGTATGAGAAATTAAATGCCTGATCCGGTAATGCTGTCCCCAGATTCTAGGGGAGTGTGATTGCAGGTATTTGGAAGATTAATTAGAAGTTACAATTGCAGACATGTTCCAGAGCTATAGGAATAGGGGTTTTTGGCTTTAGATACTTTTGTATTAATTAGAAATAAATTGGCAGTAGTATTTTCTGTAAATTTTAATAATGTAAATTATAATAACAAACTTTAAACTTAATGGAGTGTATTTATTTTATTTGTAAATTTCGTGTTTATGGATTTTAAAAGATAGAAATTAATTAATTAGAAAAGAGGGTTACAGTATTCACAATCACAATGATATTCACTAAACAAATGTAAGTGTTCTTAACCCATTTAAAAGAGACATTTGACTTTTAGTCATTGAAAAAAAGGAATAAAATTGCATTCAACCATAGAAGGAAAAAAATAAAATAAAAGGATAACCATAAAAAAACAAATAAAGAAAAAAAAGTCAACAACTTTTCTCACCTTTTGACTTAATTAAAAAAAATATTGTAAAGTTGAATGTATGGTCATAGGCTCCATATTAGTAATAAAATATTTTTTAAGATTTTTTTAAATGATAAATTTATTTTCAAATTGAACTTATTTAAAGTGAAAAAATTAATGTGTAATGTGAAATATTAAAGATATATCCAAAGTCAATCTAAGCAAGTTATATTTAAAATTAATTTAATTCAATGTAATGACTAATAAAGTCTCACTTATAAATTTTACTCATCTCTTCACTTTATATAAATATTTAAATTTTATTAATGATTTTGTTTACTATTATTTTTTAAAAATAACAGTCAAAGAATAAAATTATTATTTTTTAATTAAAACATTATATTTAATATTTTACCAATACATCCTTATCATTATTTAAATAAATTTTTTTAACAAAAAAGCTTATCAAGTATATTAAATTACTAATGGTATTATTGTAATGAAACATAAGGAAAATGCATTAATGTAATGCCCTCATTTAATACTCAAGATTTTAAATTCCATTTTTATGGTCATATATTTGTCAAGATTTTTTTGGTTAAGCTTTTGTCAAGATTTATATTTATATTCAATATTATACAGTAAACACATTTAATTAATTAAAAATAAAATAATTTTAATTGACTAGAAGTAATAAAGAAATTTCTAATAAGTTGACATATAGAGTAAAAAGTAAAAAAATCAATGGAAAATATTAAAATCTGTTAATTAATTTATGCCTTTCTAATAAAATTATTATTATTATTATTATTATCATCATCATCATCATCATCATCATCATCATCATCATCATCATCATCATCATCTAAGACCAAGTGAAATATTATTTGATTATACATTCAATTATTCTTTTTCTTAGATAATCATTTCAAAGTTCAAGCTATCATTTTTGCATCTTTATCTGTTTTATCTCTATATATAAATTAATTTTTAAT
Organism: Pueraria montana var. lobata; assembly: GCA_026413185.1. NCBI lineage: Eukaryota > Viridiplantae > Streptophyta > Magnoliopsida > Fabales > Fabaceae > Pueraria > Pueraria montana. The sequence continues at coordinate 75,140,987 of CM048650.1, forward strand.
AATTTAAAAAATAATAATAATTAAAGTAATACTATCACAATTTAAATTATTTATTTTAAATGTAAAATACAATTTATGAATTCAAAATATTTTTTGATATTAATTATAACTTAATTTTAATTATAATATAATTTATATATTTAAAAAATATTTATTTATTATAAATTTCAGTTCTATAAAAATAAATATTTATTCTATGCAACCTATGAGCTAAAATACTAGGTGTATTAGTTTGATGACAATTATTGGTAGTAATGGGTTATCTACTTTGTCAATTTGTTAATAATATCAAATGCGTGTAACATATAAATATTCAATGCTTAAAACTTGAAACAATAAATATTTCAAATATTTAATATATTGAATATTTATTCATATTTAAGGATTATTTTTTTGAAGTCAAACAATAAATATTTAAGTTCCCAGTCAAAATCATATGCAAAAGGCAACCTTGGTACTGTGCCCCTAGCCAAATTTGGAACAAAATCCTTTCTCTTTTTTCTTCCCTTTTCAAGGTCAAATGATTTGACCATCCCACAAGTCAACAAAAAACATCATCACAAAAAAAAAAAAACAATGGCATCTATAAACACAAACCGTCTGATAGAATGTTGACAATACCTTGCCGCGTTAGATGCGCGTGCAAACACCCACCCCTCATGCCTATTTAATCACGCTTCCAAACTCAACATTGCACACTCACACACATTGTCTTTGATTTCATAAGCATAGTTTTTCTTTCTCCACATCATTCCTTTTGTTTTACGTTCCAACTTTTTGTCATGGAGTTCAACTCTCGTGTTGGCCAAAACCAAAGGACACCATCACCAATGCTACGCCCTCTTTCCACTATCTCTGGACACTCGTTACAAGGTAACACTCTCTTTTCTTCATGTTCCTTTCAAGAGACCCATTTGTTTTGATGTTTAAAAAAACAAAACTTTTCTCCTATGAGTTCATTTCATTAACCATCCATTTTCCAGGTTATGAGTTTGCGCCTGCTGATCTTTCTAGCAATGTTTCGGTGCCTAGAGTTTTTCCAATGCCGATGTCAGTTAATGCAAGAGAAGCATTTCGACAAGAATTGGAGAAAGCGCAGATACAACGGGAGTTGGAGACGGAGGAAATCAGGAGAGTCGCCGATCATATGGCATTGGCACAACGACAAGAGTTGGAGGAAGAGGTCAGGAAAGAAATAGCGGTTGAGAGAGTATTAGGAATCCCGATGCAAAGACCGGAGGGGATCCTGTTTCAACATTCGAGATCTTTGAATCCAAGAGTGATGAATCCAAGAATGAGAATGAACAACCTATTTAACAACAACCACATAGTTGGTGGGCCACAACCCCAATCAGCCCCCCAAGTTGATATCAAACAACTTACACAATCGCCTACTTATGCTAAGAAGGATAAAGTGATCATACTGGTTAGTGTATATTGTTATGTTTAATTTACCCTTTTTTTTTATCTTTGTCTTGATTTTTTTTTTTAAATTTTCCTACTTTTTCTTTAGTGGCTTTTGGGTTGTGAAAAGGTTTTCTCTTTTAGTTTTTTATTAAAAATTTTCACCTTGTTTGAAAATGTCCCATGAATATTTTTTTACATTTTGTGCCATTTACAACATCCATTTTGGGATCTGGATTCCCTATCATCAAATTTTTCACACCTTCATAAGCAAATTAAACCGTTTGATAAAGATCCAAGGGCTCAATCATGTTTTATCTTATTAAATCATATTTAAAACAAAGTATTCCAGATTTGAGCCTTCTGATCTTCATTCAACAGATGTCATTTATTGACTACAAATGAGAAATCTAACCACTGAGATTTTGATTCCTCCATTTTGGCTGTATAATGGCAGAACTGTATTCGATGCATTTATACATTCAAGCATTTATAAACCAATATGGTTATCCAGTTCAAAATTCTTAAAATATAAGAAAAAAACGTCAATGATGCAAGCAATCCAAGTCCAAAGTCGATAATGAGTTCAAAATTGTCAGTGAATTTGTAATGAGAATAAAATTGTTCCAACAAAATAAGCTAGTTCACATTACAATGGACAAAATAACTAAAATGTAACACTTAAGATTCTCTTAGGAATTAGGAGTGGGGAATTAGTGTAATTTAAACATTTCTCAAGAAAGCAAAGTTTAAAGACTTATTTGATTGTATTTTGATTTTTCATTTTTAAAATTATTTCGTAAAATAATTTTGAAGAACTATTTTTTAGAATAAAATGAGAAAAAAATTGTTTGGCAAGTATTAATTTGAAAACAATTTTGGAGGCGAGAAAGTAGAAAAATGTATTTGGTAAATTTATTTTGAGAATGTATTTTCTTGTTTTGCTAGTTTGCATATTTCCTTGTTTTCAAAATTAAAAAAGCAAAATTGAAAACAAAATCAACCCATAGTTGTTTACCTATTTGAGTTATAAAACAATTAAATTGGAAATGGTTTTGAATTTTTTTTTACTAAAGAAACTACCCAAACAAATTTTTGTTTATATTATTTTGTTTATCCCATTGCAGGCTAAGCCAGATGTTGATCATTATAGTGCAAAGCGCAAAACAATGGCGCCTCTTGCAGTTGAAGACAATGAGAATTCTCCAGTTAATTTGTGGAAGAAACCGAAGCAAGAGTGGAGATGCACATTGTGTCAAATTAATACCACAAGTGAGAAAGACTTGAATGATCATTTTTTGGGGAAAAAACACAAGGCTAAAGAAGCATCACAGAGTACTCGAAAAATAGGTAAGAGCACCAAAACATCATTATCATTACAAACAAGTAAAAAGTGTGTGAAATCTAATGAAACTATTGTTTTCATGAATTCAGGGCTGGATACAAGACTAGAAGATAACTAGACACTCCAACCCTTCATAATGTTGGAAATTTTCAAATTTCCAATTTCAAATCTACATAGGAATATTGAATAGTTAATTCCTCTTTTAAGATTAGGATGCGAGTTGTAGTAGAGGGAGTCATCACCCTAGGATTTCTCAAGCTTGTCCAGAAAACTTGTAATGGAAAATTTCTCAAGTTTCACTAGAAAACTTGTAATTGGGAGAGTTTTATCAAGTTTGTTTAGAAAACTTATGATTTGATAATGAATAAATATTGAGATGTATTTTGGATTCTAATTATAAGGTTATGTTTGGATAAAAGTTGGGAACTTGCTTTTGGTAATTTTAAAGTACATCCCCAAATTTCAAGGAACAAAATAAAGAAGAAAAAAATTATTGCTTTGAGAGTAACACTAATCTTGATTTCTTCCAACTGACATCCAAACATAACTAAATGGTTCAGTTTTATTTGCCTTTGCACATGCTGATTTATAAAGTATAGACATTAAAGTATGTTTATTTTTCTTTTTGAACGTCAATTCTATGTGAGTGATGAATTAACATTAAACGTCTATTTGAGGCTTGGAAACGAAAAACTAAACACATACTTAATCATAGTAAAGGAATGCTAAAATTGAAGTGAGGTAAATGCTTTCTTGTTTGACCCAACTTTTTTAATTCTTAAAAGCTACTTCTAAATTAAAGTTAAAAATAAGAACTTAAAAAAAGTAAAAACTATTTTGTGAATTTTCATTTATTTAGCTTAAAATTAAAGCTCCTTTTAAATTAAAAACTGCTTGATAATTTTTTTTTAAAAAAACTTTTGTTTTATTTAAAACTAGTTTTTTTATTTAATAAAAAGCATATTTATAAAATAATATATAGTACAGAGTAATTTAATTTACATAAAATTACTTTCGTTGAAAAAATATTTGTTTTAATACTAATTTGCAAACAATAAAAATTCTAAAAACAATTACTTTGTTAATGAAATCAAAGGTTCGAAGTTAGTAAACGTAAAACACTTTACCTAGGGGATTGGTTCTTTTTTCATGGCATTGAACAAATCTGCAATTGTAAAAGCCATAGAAAATATAAGGAAGCAATAGTTCATTGAAAAAAAAAATTAATAAGCCACTAAAAAGCACTAAAACAAACACGCCAACATTCAAAATTGTCCTGGTTAATATGCCCCCGAAAAGCTGCCTATAAGTTAGAGAAGACAGTTTTATTTTAAGCTCTTTTTTTATTATAAATAAACTCTTTTTATTTTTTTAATAGAAAAATATTTGGCTGAACTTCCCCTTAAAAAAGAGAAGGAAAAAAAAATATCTCCCCCCCCCCCCCCCCCCAAAAAAAAAAACTAGACCAAACACTACCTTAATTGCAACTCTTTCTCAAAAGTTCTTCCCCCCCCCCAAAAAAAACTAGACCAAACACTACCTTAATTGCAACTCTTTCTCAAAAGTTCTTTTTCTTGTCAATAATGAAGATGAATCAGGAGGGCTAAAAGTGAAAAATGGATTACGGTTAACATGTGCTGAGCCAGGGAATCACTACTCTTACGAATTATTTTCTTGCAAAGTTAAGCTTGAACATGAATTAAGGTTAACATGTGCGTGCTTTATGGGGTGCAAATAGGGATGCTTGTCCATTGTGGGACAATTTAAAAATAATATACTAAAATGAGGATCTTTCAAATAATTTACTGGCGTGAGAAACTTTTGCTAGTTGATTGGGTCAACTTGCTAGTCAGACTATGAGTCTCAATCCATGCATGTCAACATTTTTATTTTATTTTTTCAAAAATTTGATTGCAAGTCCATGTGGGTGTGCCACATTGAACTCGCTATTCAGACTTGTACAATCAAAACAACTAGTTTGACTAGCAAGTCACAGTCAATTTAAAAAAATGCACATGTATTTCCACTAGTAGCAATAGTAGGTTTTTAAAAATAAAATAAACTGTGATTTTCATGCTATCACACAAACTGATTATTTCTGCCAAAACTTATTCATATGTTTTTAAATTTTTTAATTATTATTTATATAAAAAAAAGAAAAACACATTGATTCACGTTGTTGTTCGTGCGTTTCGTGCAGTATTATTTTCGTAATGTATAGCATTGTTGTAATATATATTATAAAAACCAAAGTTTAATTTAATTCAACTGTTGAAACACAAGTTAATATCATGTCATAATCAAGTAAGTAGAAACCACTAGGGTCAGCCTAGTGGTGCCTAGTGTAGGAGGTCCTAGGTTCTAATCTCAGTATAACCATGGTAAAAACAAAAAACAAAAAGTTAAGCAAATAGTACTATAGTGATATACGGTGTTGCAACAACTATTGACAGAGAGGAATAATTTGTATATGTTTTCCTGTATAGTTACTGAAGTGAATGCATTCAAGTGTAAATAACATATCGAAAACCAATATCAAATATGTGAACCAAAATTTAAATTTGACTGAAAAATTATAATAACTCTTTTGATTTATTGATTGATTTTGCCATATAGTATATGATAGGTCTGTTAATTGAGTGCCTTTATTAGTTAGTTAAGGTCAATTAGTCACTTACACTACAAGAATTATCGTTATTACAATCGGCTTTTAGCCCACTGTAAATCAAAATTACTGACGGCGATTATCAACGACTAGTTATCCTTCTGTAAAAACTTTGTTAATAAATTTTATCGACGACCCCGAAAAGCTCTCTGTAATACAGGCTTAGCCCATTGTAACTCGAGGATAATATAGTAGGTTCTATCGTCAGTAATTTGACCCTCGATAATACTGAAGGAAAAACTATTGGTAATTTGAGCAAAAATACATCCATGGAATAATGTATAAACAATTACAGTGAATTAAGCTGTTTGTATTACAGTGAATAAAACTCACTGTAATATAGAGGGTTTAGTCATCGATAATTATCTATTTTTTATAAAAAAATTATTTACGAAATTATCAATACTTGAATATATTAATTAATTTCAAACACAAATAACTTAAAAATAGTACCTATTTATACATAAAATTAATCCATAATATAAAATATTTCATTTTCATAGCTTAAATCCTTCAAAACATAATATAATCAAGTGGGTTATTCAGTTAGTGATTCAAGTGGCTCATTATTCGACAGAGTGGTTGAAAGGGGGGTCATTCATTGGGTGGGAATTAGTAAAGGAATTGGTAGAGACTTGAACCTCTTGAAAGTCCAAGAGTGTTCTTAATAAAATTCATTCCTTCATTTATTTGAACCAGTTTCTATCAGCATACAAGTAGTATTTATTGTAAATATAATTTCATGCATAATTCGGTGTGCATGCCATGCAACATATTATTTACTACTATCACTGCTAATCTTCTTAACTTATGGTTCATAGATGACCCTTTTCCTTGCAGCATTCAATTGCATCCTCAAACATTTCCTTCAAGCTATACTTAAACTCAAATCCAGCATCCATAAGTTTCTTCGAGGTTAAATGTGGAAGCTTGGCACCGTTAATTTTCTTCAGCTCGCTAGAAGAAGAAAACAGATAAATAAATATTAGTTATGAATTTAATAAAGATTTTTCTTGGAGAAGGACATTGAACTCACTCTAGTGTTGGTATTTGGAATTTTGGGTATTTGGCAGAAAGAAGCTCTACTATTTCTTCGACAGTTGCAATGAATGGTGAGCAATTATATCTCCCTTTTGGATTAGGATGCTCAAGCAGGAATATATGTGCTCGTGCCACATCATCAACATGCACCATATGGATACGAGAGGCACCAAATGGATTCTTCTCACCTGCACAATCCATTTGTTTTCATTAAGAATCTTTACAAGGAACTTTGAGGTATATATGGAAAAATCTGAATTTGTTGGTATTTATATGTGAAACCTACAATAGATAAAATCATTACAATGACAAGGCACAACATGTTTTACTTTCACCTTTTAAGTTGACTTTTAATAGCTAAAGTGCTATGTTGATGTTAGTTAACCATTGACTTTAACTGTGTGGTTACTTTCTATGTGTTTTGGTGGGAGAGAAATGATTATATGATCTTGGATTATTGCATATTTATGTTATCAGTCAATTTCTTTGCAAAATACGTAGTTGAGTTTTTTTTTTTTTTTTATAAATTGAAATTTTCAACTATATATTACATGAAAATTGGTCGATATCATGGATATGTAATATTCTTAGACCATATAATAATTTCTTTTTGATGGGAGGACCACTGGACCAGCTAATTAGGATCAGATACAGAAAATAACACTGCCGTAATTGATCAACAATTAAAATTTCAACATATGACTATTCAAAACTGATCAACAAAGAATGGTCAGAAAGAGGGGTCCAACAAATCAAAAGCAACAGCACTTACCAAATAAAAAAGCCAGTGAGGTATAAACTGAGCCAGGGAGCTTAGGACAAATGAAGGGTCCAAGAACAAAAGAAGGTATTAGAGTCACAACATCCAACCCATGCTGTTCTCCAAATTGAAGAACAGCCTTCTCTGCCAATGTCTTAGAAATTGAATATGACCAAGAAAATGGCTTCGAAGCTCTAAGAAAATTTTCATCACTCCAATAACTCTCATCCATCACTTCCTCTTCTTTTTCCTGAAAATAAACAGCACCAGCACTCGAAGTGTAAACAACTCTCTTCACTGTCTTTGAATTAAGGCATGCTTTTAGAATGCCTAATGCCCCATCAATGGTTCTTTTGGTCACTATTTCCTCTGGTTCGTTCTCTTGTACATCAATTGGAGTAGCAGTGTGGAGCACCCCAATGCACCCTTCAATTGCTTCACTGAAACTCTCTGGGTTGCTGAGATCAGCATTGAAAAGTTTTAGCTTTTTGGATGCACCTGGAAGATTTGTGAGGAAACTAACATCCCTCTTGCGCTCTGCCAAATACATAAAAACATTATTGCACAATTTTGGTTATATATCCATCATAACTAAATGAAGATCATAACATGATAACAACAGAGAATAACAACTAACATATATCTTTAACCAGAGTCAATCTTGTTCTAGTTAAATAAGACCACTATAAACAACAAAGTTTTCCTTTCAAATTTTAATGCACCTGTAAGAGTAGAGTTATTTAAAACTATAAGAGAAGCACTTCTAAGAGAAGAAATTAAAAAGAAAAAAATGAAATTTCTTCAATAAGCCAATTTGTAAAAATTCTGTTATATAGCTTCTCTAAAATATTATTTTTTAACTTGTACATAAACTAATTTTAATTTAGGCTTAATTGCAGATTTTACCACTCAACTTTCATAATTTTGCAAATTTTACCACCTAAGTTTTAATTTTGCAAATTTTATCACTCAACTTTCATAATTTTGTGAATTTTACCACTCAAGTTTTTTTTTAAGAATTTTACCACCAAACTTTCATTATTTTGCGAATTTTACTACCTAAGTTTTCAATTTTTGCACATTTTACCATCCTGATGTTTCACAATTTTTTTTTTTTTAATTCTTTAACTTTTTTTTGGTAAAATATCAGAGTGGTAAAATGTGCAAAAATTAAAAACTTGGATGGTAAAATTTGCAAAATTAAAACCTGGGTGGTAAAATTCGCAAAATTATGAAAGTTGGGTGGTAAAATTTGTAATTAAGCTTTTAATTTATAGAGAAGTTCATTTCATTTTTTCTTCTTATTTTTTTTCCTAAAAGTGTTTCTAGATAAGCTTACAAAAACAGGTCTAAACTTATATTTTTTTTATTTTTGGCATTTCCTTTTGGTGCATATATATAACTTGATATTTAACAACATTCGTATAGAGTTTATATTTTTTTTTTTCAAAAGATTTTAAAATAAAACGAGTTATTTACCTGGATCAGATCTTATAGTGGTATTAACAGTGTAACCATCCTCAAGGAGTCTCTTGATGATCCATGAACCCACAAACCCTGTGCCTCCAGTTACACAAACTCTTCCTTTTCCCTCTTCCATTTGGACACTCCCACTGGTTTCGTGGTCTTTTTGTTTTCCTCTACTTCTATATAGTGTTGTTGGTTCTGCTTGAATCTGCATGAGTGTATGTATATATATAACCAAAAAAAGTATGTAATATGGTTGATTTTGTTACTTTACTATGGGCCATTCTTTCAAACAAGAATTTTCTCATTTTTGACTAAACGTCGCTATTTTAAATTAAACAATTGAGAGAAACAGTGGATTTAAAAACAAAAACAAAAGAGACTTATAGGGGTTTGGTTTGTGTTGCTGTTGGCGGCTTCTAACTCACTGATGTACTTTTTTGTCGTTGGTGGAGGTTTTTCTTTGCTATTTCTTTTGAACAAAAGAGATCATGTGGTTGTTGTTTTGGTTAAAATGAATGGCTTAAATATAATGTTCTCTTTAAATATTATGAATTTGTTATTTGCTCTTTTATTTTTGAAAAGTTATAATTTGATTCTTAATGTTTTTTCTTCTTGTATAACCCCATTTATTAGTTTTTTATTTGTTTTTTCATTAAGTTTGTACGCGTCTTTTAAAAATGAAAAGCAAATAAGAAACTCGTGAGTCATGATTCTTAAAGGTCGTATGGCAGGACCAGGTTGGTTAATTAATTATTTCTTATTTCTTGTTAAACAAAACCTCTTGGTTATTCTTGCCAGCTCGTGGATCCCCCACCTTTGGTAATGGTGTGATTATTTTTTGAGCATTATTACTCCCTTTAATTGTGCCAATAACTTGCTCATTACTTTCCCTTTGTGCCACCAAATAATTGTGTTCCAGTGTTTTTGGTTTTACGTTTAAGATATGATTTTTCACCTTTCGGATATGATTTTCAGAAATTAATAATTATAACTTAAACATCACAAACTTGACAAATTTCCAAACACACTAATATTTGTAAACGAATCAAACTGAGAAATATATTTAAACATAAAATCGTCTAATTAAAAAAAATAATTAAATTCACTCTGACTTTTCCCTTTTGTTGTACTTTTCTTGGTTAGTTTCTCAACCACCAAGCAAATTTCAAAAGAACTGTGCGATTGGTTGTGGGATTCAAAACCAACACTCCTAACAAATTAAAAAACTAATAAAAAGAAGTGGAAAATTCACAGCAAAAAGCTTGATTTCAGTGAACCAACGTATCCACGGCAAGACAAGTTTTCTTTCCAGTCTACTTTTTTTTTTTACCATGATATTTTTGACTAATTTCCACCGGAAAATTTAAGTGGCCACTTTTGCGAAGTCTCCCCTCTTAACCACATTTTTTGTATTCATAAGGCTCAAACCAAAGACCATAAGAGATCCAAGTCCAATACCACTGGAACCAACGACATTTAGTCTTTCCAATCCCCGTTTAATTACACAAATTATATAGTTCCCAAATTAAAATGTCAATTTTTTTACAAGTTTACATAATCATTTTTAAGGAACTATTTTGTTTTAAAAAAATCAACGACCAAAATAATACTTTACCATATATTAACTGCATATGAGCCTCTTGTATTAGTTTTCTATATTGTGATTAAAAGTGTACATAACGTTTAGTGGACAAAATCATTATGGCTCTTCCTATATAAGACTTTTTACTCTGAACTTCATTGCCAAAAACTATTACCTGGTACAGAAACGGTAAGCAACAGTTTGCTGAGAGCGTTGATTTGGAATCTTGAGCAATTTTATAATTCTTTGATCTGTCGGTTGAAAAACTAAGAAATCAATGGAGAGGGAAAGTCAGAATAAATTTGTTAATTATTTTTTTCAATAAAATATGTTTTCAGTTCATATATTTTAGGAAAAACTTAGTTTTAGTCCTCAAACTTCAACTGATATAAAATCGTCTAATTAAAAAAAATAATTAAATTCACTCTGACTTTTCCCTTTTGTTGTACTTTTCTTGGTTAGTTTCTCAACCACCAAGCAAATTTCAAAAGAACTGTGCGATTGGTTGTGGGATTCAAAACCAACACTCCTAACAAATTAAAAAACTAATAAAAAGAAGTGGAAAATTCACAGCAAAAAGCTTGATTTCAGTGAACCAACGTATCCACGGCAAGACAAGTTTTCTTTCCAGTCTACTTTTTTTTTTTACCATGATATTTTTGACTAATTTCCACCGGAAAATTTAAGTGGCCACTTTTGCGAAGTCTCCCCTCTTAACCACATTTTTTGTATTCATAAGGCTCAAACCAAAGACCATAAGAGATCCAAGTCCAATACCACTGGAACCAACGACATTTAGTCTTTCCAATCCCCGTTTAATTACACAAATTATATAGTTCCCAAATTAAAATGTCAATTTTTTTACAAGTTTACATAATCATTTTTAAGGAACTATTTTGTTTTAAAAAAATCAACGACCAAAATAATACTTTACCATATATTAACTGCATATGAGCCTCTTGTATTAGTTTTCTATATTGTGATTAAAAGTGTACATAACGTTTAGTGGACAAAATCATTATGGCTCTTCCTATATAAGACTTTTTACTCTGAACTTCATTGCCAAAAACTATTACCTGGTACAGAAACGGTAAGCAACAGTTTGCTGAGAGCGTTGATTTGGAATCTTGAGCAATTTTATAATTCTTTGATCTGTCGGTTGAAAAACTAAGAAATCAATGGAGAGGGAAAGTCAGAATAAATTTGTTAATTATTTTTTTCAATAAAATATGTTTTCAGTTCATATATTTTAGGAAAAACTTAGTTTTAGTCCTCAAACTTCAACTGATTTTCATCCCTCTTCATGATGAAAGTCGTATGTGATGATAAATACTAATTAAGAAAATAAAAGTAGATTTTTTTATTGAAATGTTTTTTAATATACTTTAATCGTAATTTTCAATATATCTTTAACATAACTTCCAATAAAAACTTTCTGATTATTCATTTTTTTAATGAGAATATAAGTATCTTATACGAGATATAATTATACTTGAATAGGGTTAAATCATTATAGACGATAAAATTTTTCTTTTAAATATTTAACGTAACTACATACTTAGGACTTGAATTTAAGATAATTGTTGAGATGAAATAATCTCGCATAAGTTGATTCAAGTGATTAACAGTATTTGATTATTAATTCAAGATATAATGCAACAAATAATTTGTAATGAACATAAAAACGTGTAGATTAACTGGTTTTGTATTCAGACAAACGAAAAGGATTATTTCCCTGATTGATTTATTAAGTAAACATCATGCATTAAATGGTGTACATGTCATGAGGCATGATTGCCAGGGATCTGAAATAGTACAAACTAACAATCATCTTGGACAATTTTATTTTGTCAACTTCTTGGCTAAAATCGATTAAAGGTAACCCTTTTCCTTGCAGCATTCAATTGCATCCGTAAGCATGTCCTCAACGCTATACTTGAACTCAAAACCAGAATCCACGATTTTCTGGGACCTTAAATGTGGTAATTTGGCACCTTTAATTTCCTTCAGCTCCCTAAAGGAAGAAAACAAATTAAATATTAGTTATACAATAAGATCAAAATTAATGATATACTCAGTTCAAAAAAAAAAAATTAATGATATACTATATAAGGTTTTAAAAAATGATCTATAAGTGTGACCACAACTTTTAAGATTTTTGGGTCCCTGTGACCACAATTGCAGCCATTTTGTTTGCAATGTTAAAAATTGTGACAAAACCATAACTGGGACTGCAGTTTAAAACCTTGATGATGTATATTTAACAAAGCATTTTACAGGAAGGAGGATAATTAATAGAACTCACTCTAGTGTTGGTATTTGATATTCTGGGTATTTGGCTGAAATAATTTCAGCAAACTCTTCAATAGGTACAATGAATGGTGAGCAATTATATCTCCCTTTTGGATTAGGATGCTCAAGAAGGAAGATATGTGCTCTGGCCACATCATCCACATGTACCATATGGTAACGAATGACACCAATGTCTTCCTTTTTGCCTGCACAACATCAATTTCATTTTACCAACAACTTACAAGGAACTTGAAGTATAAATTGATCAAGTATGTTCAATGTAGTCCACATAATGAGAAGACATGTAAATTGTAAACTGTTTTACTTCCTCCCTTGGGGGGAAAAAAGATAAGTACCAACAATCCTGTTATACAATCAATTTAGTCTAACATTATAAATGTCACTTAAATTCATAACTTCACAAAACTTTTATTTAGTTCCTGACACTATAATCTTTTTGTACTATAATTTTCATTGAGATTAAGGATAAAAGTAAAAGGGGTTGAACTTTCTCAAAAGGTGTCATAGTTGACCATCAAATGATTCAAATAAAACTCAATTTGAGAACATGAAAAATAAAGTGGAAGAAGAAACAGAGTAGAACAAGGTGCAGCCTTCATACCTAAGACCAAAACCAGTGCTCTTTCAACGGAGTCAGGAAGCTTGGGACAAACGAAACGTCCAACAACCAAAGGAGCTATAAGAGTCACAACTTCCAACCCATTCAGTTCTCCAAATTCAAGCACTGCCTTCTCCGACAACACCTTTGAAACTGCATATGACCAACTGAACGGCTTCACGCTCCTAAGCCAATCCACATCACTCCAAACGCTCTCATCCACCACATCTTTTTCTTCCGCGCCGCCGCTGAAGGACTGGGTGGAGCCACTGGAAGTGTAAACAACTCTCTTCACAGTCTTTGCTTTCAGGCCTGCTCTCAATATGCCTAGTGCTCCTTCAATGGCTCTCTTGGTCACCACTTCCTCTGGCTCGTTCAACGCAAAATCGATCGGCGTGGCGGTGTGGAAAATCCCAACACACCCCTCAACTGCTGGATCGTAACTTTCTGGGTCGCTGAGATCGGCGTTGAAAATTTGGAGCTTTTCGGATGCTCCAGGTAGGTTTGTGAGGAAGCCAACATCTCTCTTGCGTCCTGTTAATGTCAAAACAGAACAATAATATATAACCTTGTCTAACATTAATTGCTATAGTTATAATTTATAAACATATGAATTTTTGCATCATCATTTAGCATGTTTGGAACCTCGTTCAAGACGGAGGAATCATGTTTGGAATGTGAAAACTATAACTATTAACTTTTGAAAATCACATCCCAAACTAGACATGCTAATCATCTGGTTCTCCAATAGCCACCGGAGCTTCACTTTCGTATAATAAATATTTGCATTAAAAGTCAATATAAATTATAAATTATTGAGGTGAAACTCTAATTCTAATAAAAAATGACACCAAAATCATTTAAAAATCTGTTTCTAATTTTTAGTATTGCTCTGTAATTAGAATTGAATTTTCACTTTGATAACTCATGTGATAAAGGTTTGCATTAAGATCATCATAGATTATTGAGGTATAATATAACTTCAATTCTGACATGAGAATAGCACCAAAAACACTTATGGAAGTGTACCTAAGTTTTTTTTCTGAATAATAATAAGGCTTACTTACCTGGGCTAGATCTAATAGTGGTATTAACAGCATATCCATTTTCAAGGAGGCTCTTGATGATCCATGAACCAAGGAATCCTGTGCCTCCAGTGACACAAATTCTGCCTTTTCCCTCAGCCATTTGAACACTCTTGCTGTGGCAGTGTTTACTTTTTTCTTTGTGAAGTCCTCAACTTCTAATACGTTTGCTCTGCTTGCTCTGTGTGTGTGTGTATAAATAACAACATGACAATGTTAGTTGGCTGCTATTGCTATCATCTGATGTCATGTTTTAGTGTTGCAATTGACTATTCTTTCAGTCAAACATCACAACGTTGAATGAATTTCATAGATGTTAATTCGTTTTTCTTCATTCAAAGAGAGAAGGTAGGTGGCTAGGTGCAATGAGAGTTGAGAAATAGAGTAACAAAGAAAAAGACTCTAGGACGTAAATCTTTCTACAATTTTGAACAGACACTAGTACATGTTAATAGCCTATTGATATGTCTCATTTCTTTCTATTTCTATTTTTTTTTTATGAAGTTGTAATTATCTGTTAGATAAAAAAGAATGATCAATTCTGTATCCATAGAAACTCATCATCTATTCAAATCATAACCTATGAACAGTAAAAATGATATATTAATTGAGACTAGAATTCATAAGAAAGAAAAACATATTATATTTATATTTATTTTCCCTTCTATTTTTTTTCCCTTTCTCGAAAGTGTCTATACTAGCTTGGAAAACATTTTTATGTAAAATAAAAAGAACAAATATGCCAGATATGACCAAGTCACATGCTGAGAATTATATACAACTACCGAAGATTAGCTGGTTGATGTAAATATTCAAACTAGAATAAAATATTTTATAATTTGTAGACAAATTTCACAATTCCATTGACTTGGAAACGTTAAGGATTTTTTAAAAAAAACTAGAGAGCATCATGTGCATTGCCTAGTTTTTCTAAGAAAAGACAAAGGGGGAAAGAGAAAGTAAAAGAGATAATGAAGTGGAAAAAAAAAAAAGTGAGCCCTGCAGCACTATCCAACTAACACGTAGTAACAGCTGAACAATGTTTATAATACTACTATTGATCACAAGGCTAGTTTCTATCAAAACCTAGAAAAGGCTGCTTTTGCCCAATGAGAGAAAGAAATATTTCCTTCCAACCTCGATACTTATTGTTAACGAGGAAAGAAATAGAATAGCATACATGAAAATAGAAAAGAGAAAAATGGATAAAAGAGAAATAAATAAGAAATATCTTCAATTTTTAAGGTTATTTGATTTTAGAGAAATTAAAAGAAAAAAATATTGCGAGATTAACTTGGGACAAATTGGAGCATAACTCAACTGATTTTCAAAATACATTGGGTCAAATTTTCAAAAGGTTAAATAATTCATAAATAGTTCAACTCATTTATGGTCTTACTTTGAAATTTAATTATAAGACATCTAATAATAAAGTTGAGTATGAAGGATATATTATTTTATTTTACAATTTAACTATACATATTAATATATTATTATATTAAGTCGGTTTACCCTATCTTATCCCATATTTATTGGATCCTGATCAAATCGGGTTTAGATTCAAACAAAGTGACTCTAACAAATTTTTGAGTAAGATAAAAATAAAAATAAATTCATCTGTTGTACTCTCATCCCTAAACTCCAGTATGTAACCTTTACATTTGACGAGTCATCTACATGGACTGTCTACTTCTAGAAGGGTGAGTGATCCACCAACTTTGTCATTCATTTATACAATAAAGTCAATCAGCAACCAGACTCATACAAAAATATCATACTCTGATGGTGATGGCTGAATGGCCCAATTTTTTTCCTACTAAATCCATCTTGTGGGAAGTATTGTAATGTGGCTGGAAGGAAATATTGTCCTAGGTCCAATGTTTTAAGAACCGGATCGACCATCGAACCAACCGAGGTACTAGGTTAATAGATCATTGGTCGGATCGATGGGTTACTGATCGGACCGGTTTGACTCGGCATATATTAAAAAATTAAAAAAATATAATATAGCTAATATAATTTAATCATTCAACACTCTAAATTTAAAATTATTGTCATTATAAAGTACCTATTATTCCAAATAAGAAATAACAACCAATAATCATGACAATACAAGTACATAAATAAGTTTCATAACTTTTTTTTTTAAAAAAAATTACACAACAATCCGATTTAACCAAAAACCTGCCGGGTCACCGATTTTTTCAAAAATCGGCCGGTTCAACCCGGGTCGTATCGGGTCAAATACAT
Source organism: Pueraria montana var. lobata (assembly GCA_026413185.1). Taxonomy (NCBI): domain Eukaryota; kingdom Viridiplantae; phylum Streptophyta; class Magnoliopsida; order Fabales; family Fabaceae; genus Pueraria; species Pueraria montana. The sequence continues at coordinate 75,157,500 of CM048650.1, forward strand.
TTCTGGTCATTTCATCAAATCGAACTGGTTAAGCCACACCGGGTTCCAATTGAACCGGTCGGACCGGCCAGTCCGGTTCTATTCTTAAAACACTGCCTAGGCCTAGCTGTTGCCATTGGACAGAAGCAGCCTTTTCTAGTTTTTTTTATAGAATGCAGCCTTGTGATTTTTTTTAAAAAATCCTTGAAGTTTTTATTTTTATTTTTGAAAGGAATCCTTGACGTTTCTAAGTGAATGGATTTGTGAAATTTGTCTACAAAATATAAAATATTTTATTCTAGTTTGAATATATACATCAACCGGCTAACCTTCGGTAGTTGTACAAGTTGGACTTTCTTTTTATTCTTTTATATAAATAAATACATAAATATAATTATAATAATAAACTGAGACAAGAACGCCAAAAAAATAAAAAGGTTAAGATGGCCAAGCAAACATCCACTGCGTCATGCAGTCATATTCTCAGCATGTGACTTGGTCATATCCGGCATATTCTATTCTTTTATTTTATAAAAAAATGTTTTCCATGCTAGTAGACACTTTTAAGAAAGAAAGAAAAAAATAACTTTTTATTTTTTATGAATTTTAATCTCTGTTAAATATTGATTTTTATTGTTCATATGTTATGATTTAAAAGGACCGCATCAATTCATTATGTATAGACGATAAGATTTTATAATACATACAGATAGTCACAACTTCATCATGTTATGATAAAAAAAAAAATAGAAAGTGAAAGAAATGAAACGTATCAATAAACTATTAACATGTAGCTGTACCCAAAAAAAAACTATTAACATGTAGAGTGTCCAAAAATGATAACTCTTTAAGTGAGCTCGGTAGTTGATAGCAAAAGCTACCAATCAACATTGTTTGTTACATACACACACAGAGCAAGCAGAACAAACGTATTAGAAGTTGACTGCACAACACAAAGAAAAGTAAACACTGCTACAGGAAGAGTATTCAAATGGCAGAGGGAAAAGGTAGAGTTTGTGTCACAGGAGGCACTGGGTTCCTTGGTTCATGGATCATCAAGAGACTCCTTGAAGATGGATATGCTGTTAATACCACTATTAGATCTGACCCTGGTAAATAAGCCATATTATTATTAAGAAAAAACTTAGCTACACTTTCATGAGTATTTTGGGTGCTATTCTCTTATCAGAATTGAAGTTATATCTCAATAATTTACTATAATCATTAATGCAAACCTTTATTACACAAGTTATCAAGATTAAACTTCAATTCTGATCCGATAGCATATACTAAAAACATATAAAAAACCTTCATCCAAATGTCATCCTTAATTTTAACATAAAACTTGAATGCAGATTTTTAACTATTTTTTGTGTTGTTTTTGGATCAAAATTAGAGTTTCGCCTACTAACTTATAACTTATATTGACTTTTAATGCAATTTTTTATCATACGGAGGTGAAACTCCATTTGCGATTAGAGAACAACAACACGATGATGATGATAATGATGATGCAAAAATTTGTATGTCTATGACTATAACAATTAATGTTAGACAAGGTTATAATTTTGTTCTATTTTGGCATTAACAGGACGCAAGAGAGATGTTAGCTTCCTCACAAACCTACCTGATGCATCTGAAAAGCTACAAATTTTCAACGCTGATCTCAGCGACCCAGAAAGTTTTGGTCCAGCAGTTGAAGGGTGTGTTGGGATTTTCCACACTGCCACCCCAATTGATTTTGCAGTGAACGAGCCAGAGGAAGTGGTGACCAAAAGAGCCATTGATGGAGCACTAGGCATAATGAGAGCAGGCCTGAAAGCAAAGACTGTGAAGAGGGTTGTTTACACTTCTAGTGGCTCCACTGTTTCCTTCAGCAGCCTAGAAGAAAAAGATGTGGTGGATGAGAGTGTTTGGAGTGATGTGGATATGCTTAGGAGTGTGAAGCCTTTTGGTTGGTCATATGCAGTTTCAAAGGTGTTGACTGAGAAGGCAGTGCTTGAATTTGGACAACAGAATGGATTGGAAGTTACAACTCTTGTAGCTCCTTTTGTTGTTGGACGTTTCATTTGTCCCAAGCTTCCTGATTCTATTGAAAGAGCACTGCTTTTGGTGTTAGGTATGAAGGCTGCACCTTATTCTACTCTGTTTCTTCTTCCAGTTTATTTTTCATGTTCTCAAATTGAGTTTGATTTAAATCACTTGAATTGAAGGTCAAGTATGATAGTTAGATGCAGTGTCTCAAGTGCTTTTGGCACTTTATTCTAATCAAAATTAAAATTTCACTTTAGTAACTTAAACATATCATTGAGATAAAATTCTAATTCTAATGGGAAAATAACAAAAAAAAAAATTTTAAAATTAGATCTAAATGTTGATAGTTTTATCCTTTTAAGAAAGCTCCCATTTTAATTATTAACATTCTAATATCCTCTCTGTTTTTTAATCTGTAAATATTTCTGTAAGTGTTTATTAAGTCTTGAGACCTGTCTTGATCCTGGTAAGTTTCCGGGATCCAATTCACCTATACTTTTCACTATAAAAAATCATTTTAATCCTTAATATTAATGAAAAATATAATAAAAAAGACTAGAGTGTTAGAAACTAAACAAAGGTTTTGTAAAGTTAAGAATTAAAGTGATTAATCATTATAGCAGTTTTGCACTTGAAAGTCAGCTTCAACGGAGGAAGTAAAACAGTTTACATGTCTTCTCATTATGTGGACTACATTGAACATACTTTATCAATATATACTTCAAGTTCCTTGTAAGTTAAGTTGTTCGTAAAATAAAATTGATGTTGTGCAGGCAAAAAGGAAGAAATTGGTGTCATTCGTTACCATATGGTACATGTGGATGATGTGGCTAGAGCACATATCTTCCTGTTTGAGCATCCTAATCCAAAAGGGAGATATAATTGCTCACCATTCATTGTACCCATTGAAGAGATTGGTGAACTTCTTTCAGCCAAATACCCAGAATATCAAATACCAACAGTAGAGTGAGTTCTATTCTTCTCCTTCTTGTAAAATGCTTTGTTAAATATGCATCATCAAGGTTTTAAATTGTAGTCCCATTTACGGATTTGTGACCATTTTTAACATTGCAAACAAATTAGCGACAATTGTGGTCATAGAGACCGAAAAATCTTAACATTACGGTCACAATTATAGTTGTGGACCATTTTTCTAAACCTTGAATACTATCTCAGTTTGATCCCATTGCATAACTAATATTAATTTGTTTTCTTCATTTAGCGAGCTGAAGGAAATTAAAGGTGTCAAGCAACCACATTTAAACTCCAAGAAACTTGTGGATGCTGGTTTTGAGTTCAAGTATAGCTTGGAGGACATGTTTACGGATGCAATTGAATGCTGCAAGGAAAAGGGTTATCTTTAATCGATTTTAGCCATGAAGTTGACAAAATAAAATTGTCGAAGATGGTTGTTAGTTTGAACTATTTCAGATCGATGGCAATCATGGCTCATGACATGTACATCTTGGAATGCATGATGTTACTCGTAATAAATGAATGGGGAAATAATCTTTTTCGTTTGTCTAAATACTAAATAAACCATTTAATATTTACGTTTTTACGTTCATTACAAAATTATTTGTCGTAGTATCTTAAATTAATAATCAAAAAGTCTTTATTGGAAGTTATATATGTTAAAGATACATTGAAAATTACTATAACTGTATTAATAACATTTTAATAAAAAAAATCACTTTTTATTTCTTAACTAATATTTTAGGGCATTGGTTAGTGTTTATGTTAAAAAAAATTAAAATATTTATCATTTTAAAAAACTAAAAATATTTTCTTATTATAATTAGTACAATTAATTATTATTTTAAGATAAGTGCATTAGGATAGATAATTCAAACTGAAAGAACTACCAATTATGTGCATATTTGGATAGAATTATCTTCGGAGAAAGAAAAGTTTTTTTTTATTTTTTCAAAGATAAAAGTTCTTTTTAAAAATGAATTATTTCATCAAAATTGATGATTTCAATAAATTTCAGTCAATTATAAAAAAAATATTAAAAATCATAAAGAAAGTATTAGAAACTGAATAAAAAAATATTAAAAAAAATGTCAGATATGTCACTAACATTTCTCTATTTATAAAATGGCATAGCTAGTGTAGATTAGTGGCAGAATGATCACCCAGTACGTCTTGGATCTCTTTCCTAACAAATGACAATAACATCAGGTCACCTACTACTCACCTCTTTCTACTTCTTTTCATTCTCCATTGTTTTTGTTCTGTTTTGTTCATGATGCAATAATTAAATTACATGAGTAACAAGGGTAATAATCTGAACGTAGGCCATGCTTTAAGGTTTCTACATTCAATTAAATTAATTTTTTTCCATAAGAAATTTTTAGGTAGTTCTGAACTACCAACTGTCTATCATCTAAACCAATGTCTAACATATATTTAAATTTTACACTTTATGAGAAAAAAATAATAACATTAAGTGTCACATTTTCTCATATTCTCATTTTTTTTTCTCTCTCTGACTATAAATTTATCATTCTCAATTCAAAGTTGGCCACACAATTATTTGTTCCTTTCTGGCAAATTCTCCTTGTCTTCATGCATATGTGATATTCCCCCTTCATTCTAAGAAGTATTTCATTTAATTCTCTTCATTTTTGTAATTTTATTTTTCAACTTCTCCTTGTTGTTGCTTGACATTTGGTTTTACCTTATATATAAGGGATACAGGAGACTCATCAGTGTGAGATCAACTTAGGCTACAATATTGAAAGATGGGGTGTTTTTGCTCCCGAGGTACGAAGAAGAAGAGAGATGATAACAAAGACAAGAGCACTAGAAGAAACCATGTTCAAACCAAAGGCAGTGACATGGTGATTTTGACAGGTGCTGGCTGTGCTGCTGCAGCAACTTCGGTTGGAAGTGGCGATTGTGGTGGCGATTACAGTGGCGATGGAGGAAGTCATCATGGTACCACAGGTCATCATGGAGGTGGCGGTTGCGGTGGTTGTGGTGGTGGTGGTGGTGGTGGAGGAGGATGTGGTGGTGGTGGCTGCTAAGGTTCCATCATCAACATTACTACATAGGGAAATAAATGGTGGGTATCCAACTAGAAAGAAAGAGAAAGAAAGGTAAGTATGATAAACAACAGTATAATACAATCGAAAAATTTATAGTTATTAATGAGATATTAAAATTATTAAGTGTTCAAATATCAATCCTTTATTTATTATATGGATACTGATTGTTTAGTTTGTATTTATTTCAGTTTAGTATTTACTGTTTGGTTTGGTTCGTTGGTTTAGTTTTTTTTTTTTTTTTTGTGTGTTTTTGATTGATATATTTTTGGAATAATTAAAAATACCGTATTACTAGTATTATTTATTATCAGAATTTTATGAAGGAAATAATATGAATAATATATTTTCTCCCTTTCATTATTTTCTGACAATTTTAATTTTTAAAAACAATAAAATCAAGGCAAATCATTCACAAAAGCAGGATTAAGCAAACCAGTACTTAACCACCTAAAGTTTACGGTGATATTTATTTTATTCTCTGTCATTTTTTGTTCTCAAAGTTTACAGTGATCTATTACCAGCACTACTTGCATGTACATAACGTGAAAATGTAAAATGAGAAGAGAAAAAAAAACGTGAAAATGTTATAAACTTAATTTCTTTGTCTCTTCTTTTTTCCCCTTGTCATTCTTAGTTCCAGAAATTATCCAAAAGAATTATATTCAAAGTAAATTATTGAATAATGAAGCAAAACTGGTCTCAATATCCCTGTCTTCGCAAATGTAAATTACAATCAAAGGAACTATATGCTACACAGAATGAGTAGTATATTTGTATATGAAATCAAATCTCTGTGGCATCTCCATTGCCTTTTTTTAAATAGAGTACAAAGAATACTCCAATTATTGTTAAAGAAAAACACTTTCTTTTAGGTAAATGAAAAATCCTTTATATATGCAGTAATATATATTTAACCACACATTTATTAGTGATCCTTTATTATAAAAAAAAAAAAAAAAAACACCTGCCTGTTTTATATTCATAAAATGTTAAAATTATTACTAATGACTAATGTGAAATATAATTAAAAATATTGATATGAGACATGATTTATATATAGATTTCTAAAATTTTGTCCATAATAATAATAAATAATAATTAATATAATTATTTAATTATAGGTTTGTTTTAATTTGATTTAAGTCAACTACTTAATAATATCATAACTAATAATTTGTAAAGTGATTTATGTTGATATTTGATTTGATATATTAATTAAAATACTTAATTAAATTAAAATTAAAAATAATTTATAAAAAAAATAAATGAATTTATTTTTTTGCCACATGCTATTAACTTCTTAGTAAAAATGTTATTTTGTATAATAAATAATAAATTGCGTTTAGAGAAAAATGACTAAATTAATATGATGGTAAACGCTTGGTTTAGGGTTCAAAACATGACATCTTCTTTTGGAACTAGCAATAAGACATTTGTAGCAGTAAAAAAAAGGCATTTGTAAAATTTCTCTTTTAAGTTTTTTTTTTTATTGTTGTCATTTTAATGGATGAAAACCTGTAGAAACTCGACAAATAAATAAACTTTCAATTCTATATATTAGACAAAATATATAAAAAATTCAAAAAATTGAAAAAGACAGATATTTAGCTTAGAGATAGAATAAAAAAATGGTAAAGTTGTCTTTCTAGATTTAATTATCTCTTTCTGTAAAAAAAAAAAAAAAAAAAAAAAAAAAAGCTTTCATTATCTCTTTATAGAAACTGAATAAAAAGAATAAAAGAGGTATTTGCCATTTTTTTAATAATTGATACTGATTTTTAGTGGTATTTCTCTTTCAAAATACATTTTTTTTATCTACAAAGTTTTTATTTAAAAGATTTAAACCCAATTTCACTTAAATTAAGGACATGTTAGTATATGCAAGCTTAATCTGTACCTGTAATAGGTGCTCTAAATAAGTTTGGAATGATAAGTAAAAATAATATGGTGATGAAACTTGATGTATGAAGAGATTTGAAGATTTTGATTGTTTCCATTTTGAATTAATGTTAGACTTTTGAAAGAAAAGCTTTTGTGTCTAAAAGATTGTAAAAATGGAGGAATGAAAGAGTGGAATAAAGTGACAAATATATAAATGGACAAAATTTCTCACTAAAAATATGGACTATACAAAAATTTTGGTTAAAATTTTCATTTTTTTTGTGGGAATCTAATTTTCCTAATCTTCTTTATAGATATAAAAGCCCAACATATTACGAGAATCATATTTTCTTGGAAATATAATTTATATTTAGGAATAAATTATTTTCACCTTATACCAAATATAATAAGCTTCATTCCTAAGTGTAAAATTTTAAAAATATATTATCTTTTTTTTTCTGTCAAAAAAAAATATTATTTTTTAAAACAAATGATTCGTGTGAATTTTTAAAATATATTTTTATCTTTTAAAACAATGTCTCATAATGTTTGATTGGAGGGAGATGAAAGAAATGATTTTTATAAACATTTATAATTATAATTTATAATTTAGTTTGAAATTTTAAAGAAATAAAAAAGAAAAATAAAGGAAACTAAATATTAATTCCTTTTAAAATTTAAAAAAATGAAAAGGAGAAAAATTATATTAATTAAATTATCTTTCCCTTATTAGTTTTATTTATCTATTTTGAAAAATGTAATAATCAATTATATAAACACGCAATTTAATTTCACGCTTAACACTTCAAAATTAATTTATCAGGTTTAAGTCTTAATTTTATCAACGCCACATACATCATCATCATCATGCGTGATCGATAATTTCAACAACGTTTCAGGTTGATACGTCTATCCCCAAAAAATTTCCCAATTTTCCATCCAATTCTGCATAAACCCTAGATTCACGCAAGCAAAATACTACTCTTTTTCTTTGCCTCCGGAATTGGTGCACCGCCATATCCGGTCGCGTGTTTCCTCGTTCGAGGACATTGATGATTCTGCTTGTTCCGCCACTGGCAGCTGTTGTCGTGTTCCGCTTCTGGGATCATCACCAAGTGCGTAAAGGAACAATCTTTTGGTGCTAAATTGTGGTGGGGTTCCTCTGTTTTTTTTTTTTTTTTCACCTCTAATATGTATAGATCTGGAGGTGCCATGGCTTGGAACGTGTTTAAGTTCTGCACTGCCCTGAGAGGATTAGGCTCGATCATGATACTAATGGTTCTCGGGGTTGTGGGTGTTACCTATTACGCTGTTGTGTTGACTAATTATGGACCTGCCTTGTTTGCTGGAGGCCTTGATACTCTTATCTCCTTGGTGGTGTTGATCTTGTTTCATTGTTTGGTAAGCTTCAAATATGTTTTCTTGTGTAAAACAAAAAAAAAAAAGAATAAAATACTAATATTTTTTCTGATTTTTTGGTGGGGGTGGGGTTGTGAGTTATGTGTTTTTGGCATTTGGGTTTTGAATTTGACTGTGAAACTATGAACTTTTTTAGAACAAATTACAGGAAGAAGTGAGCTAATTTTTTAAATTTAGCTTGCCAGTTATGGATCATGGATTTATGTGGTGGGTTAGAGTATATTATTTTGGTGATGATTTTGGAAAGTTTGAATTTTCTTATTAAGTACGACAACAATAGTTTTATCCCACTAAGTGAGGTAGCTGACATGGATCACATGAGTACACTAATTTCGGTTAAAAATCAAATTCTCATGTATATTATTCTTTTTTGGTGAGTAATTGAATAAAAATGTTTTATTTTACCTCGACCGGGAGCCTATTCTCTTAAGCATTTCAAATTAATTAATGCAGTTTTACTGAAGAATAAATCTTTAGAATAATTAGATTTAGAGACCATTCAGGTATCATGTCTTTTTAGTATGTGGACTGAATGATAATGGTAATTTGATGTTTCATTTTGATTATGCAGTTGGTTATGTTATTATGGAGTTACTTTGCTGTTGTGTTTACGGATCCGGGGACTGTACCTCCTAACTGGAAGCCTGCTGTTGATGAGGAGAGAGGAGAGTTTGATCCATTGAATGGGGTAGAATTAAGTAATCTGCAGTCTGATCCTTCAAATCAACGGTTCAGATACTGTCGGAAGTGCAGTCAGCCCAAGCCACCTCGATGTCATCATTGTTCTGTTTGTGAGTTTTGGCACACCAAAGTTTTCATTTTATATTTGCTAAATTGAAATAAGTGAGGATAAGTTTGGCCTTTTCTGGTTTGATACCAGGTGGACGTTGTGTACTGAAGATGGACCACCATTGTGTCTGGGTAGTTAACTGTGTTGGGGCATTAAATTACAAGTATTTCCTCCTTTTCTTGGTATGGACACCTTAGCTCAAAAAGTTCTTATGTCAACTGATTAGTGATCAATCATGTGACTTGAATGGTTTTCATAACATCTTCCATGTCCCAATTTGCTTATCATACCTTAGCATGTGTGGAAATGGTTTGTTTTTTATTCATGTCTTCATTGGATCCATAATATTGAATGAGGGTATCTGCAGTCTTAATTTATTTTTTCCTTTTAACTACTTCAATAACAAAATGTTAACAACCTTTACCGCTGGCTCTCTTTGTTGTGATCAAAGAACCTTTTATTGGTAATAACTTGACCCCTTGATCTCTACAGTCTACGCTTCACATTAGTATAGAAAAGGCTGGTTTGAGGCCATTATTTACCCCCTGCAGATTCCTTAGGAGTTGCTAGAATATGTGTTTCATTTCATCACCACTATCACCTCTTTAACTTAAAATTTTTCAGCATCATCTTTTTATGAAGTGGTTGTTCCTTATCTTTTTGCCTTTCATATGCTTCATCTTTACAAACATTCAAATTTCTCATAACTTTGTCATCTTCAGCTTGTTTTGGAGGCGTTCATTCTTCATCCTCCTGCTTTTCAACTTCTTCATATACATACGAAGTCAGATATCTAGCAACTTAATTGTCATCATCTTGCTAGTTGGAGCCTTCTACTATTTGAAACTCAGATTTTCTTAGTGTGAATTTTAAATCATTTGATTGGAGCCTCCAAGTTTCTAAACTTGCAACTTGATTAAGAGCGTGTTTGGGTAAACAACTTAATTTAATGCTTATTGAATAGTTTCTTAGTGTTATGTTATATGATTAGTAAAAACACACATATAATTGACTTGTGATATTCTGTCCTGTTACCATAAGTGTATAACATGAAAGATTGTGAATTTGTTGCGTTATTTGTAGCTGCCATATCAGAATGCAGTAATTATATAATATTATTATGTTAAATCTTATTGCAGTTCTACACTTTCCTTGAGACCACTCTTGTGACTATATCATTACTGCCACATTTCAAAACATTCTTTACTGATGGAGAAATTCCTGGAACACCTGGCACTCTTGCCACAACTTTTCTTACTTTTGGTTAGGTCCTGAAACATGGTTTCTAATTTGAGTTGTGGGTTTCATATTTGACTTTTTATAACACTGTTGGATTAACTGCAGTTTTGAATCTGGCCTTTTCCTTGAGTGTCTTGGGATTTCTTGTCTTGCACGTGTCATTGGTAGCTTCTAATACAACCACTATTGAGGTAAAGTTTTGCACTCTTTTTCCTTTCCCTGTTTTACTTTAGAAATCTGTCTATCTTAACAAGGAAGAACTTAAGAACTCTGTTTTCATGCAACTTGCTTTTATTCGTTTCATTTGTGAAGTTTTTCCCTTACATTTTTTCTGTTTTTTACCCAAAGAAGCAGCTATGGTCCTAGTTGAATGACAGTATTTAATTGCATTGAAATTGTGAATCTTTGATAATGCATTCACTAGTCATTCTGAAAAAGAGTTAAATTCCTTTTGTGTGCATTGCACTGTGTTGTGAAAATATTACTGTATTTTATGTAATACTTTCTAATTTTTATCCTAATGGGAGGATAGCTTTTGTACTGTGGGTACTGATGGAATTTTCTTCGTTCTTGTGAGAAGGCATATGAAAAGAAAACTACTCCAAAATGGCGTTATGACCTTGGTCATAGAAAAAATTTTGAACAGGTTTGTGCATGTTCTATTGGTATTTTTACACTCCTTTTTAGATGTTCTTTACAGTTGGTATTAAACCTGTGGCATTCAAATTCCTTAATAAATGATTTTAACACAACTTTCTAACATGTGTTTTAACTACTCAAGCACTAATTCTATCTCCTCAATGCAATTGAACAAAAATATACTGGAATGATCAATGTAAGACTCACTTTCACTTTGATCTGTTAGGAGAATATCATTGAGGGGCCCTTATGGCATTAGTTATGGAAACAAAAATAAAACATATTTAATGAAAAGGAAAGCATTCATTATATTGTAAACACAAAAATCATTTAATTCTTGCTTTTTAAGTGTATTAAATGATTCTTAATCATTACCCTTAGATAGCTCTTTAGCTGGACCCTAATTCTATCTTATTGCTGTTCAAGAATCACAATTTGTAAAACATCTATCAATTTCCAATACGATCCACTTGAGAAACTTAGTTTTGAATGTGTAGAGGAAATTTAACTCTACACTCAGCCAAAGCTTTCTTTATATAAAGGAAACCATCAAAAGTCAACAAAAACAACTAAGGTGCAGACTTAGCACTTCTACAGAAAACATCATAGGAAAAGAAGAAGAAGACTATTACAAGACAGTCAATATTAAAATACACCATTTTAACTTAACACTCCCCCTCAAGCTGGAGCATATAAATCATATGCTCCAAGCTTGGTACATATGAATTGAATCCGAGGTCCTCTCAAGGATTTAGTCAGAATATCTGCAAGTTGATTATTTGAGTTGACAAACTCAGTGCTAATCTCCTTGGACAGCAGCTTCTCCCTTACAAAATGGCAGTCAATCTGTATATGTTTAGTTCTCTCATGAAATACTGGATTAGAAGCAATGTGGAGGGCTGCTTGGTTATCACAATACAACTTCATTGGCTGAATTTCACAGAATTTTAGCTCTTGAAGGAGTTGTTTGATCCACACCAATTCACATGTGGCAGAGGCCATAGCCCTATATTCTGCTTCTGCACTAGACCGAGCAACATTGTTTTGTTTCTTGCTTTTCCAAGAGATAACATTTCCTCCAATGGACACACAAAATCCTGTAGTAGAACGTCTGTCTATAGGAGAACCTGCCCAATCAGCATCACAGTATCCAGAAATTTGAGTGTCTCCTTTATCCTCATATAACAATCCTTGACCTGGAGTTTTCTTGATATATCTGAGAATGCGAATCACTGCATTCCAGTGATCAACATGAGGAGCCTGCATGAACTGACTAACAACTCCCACTGCAAATGAAATATCAGGCCTGGTAATAGTGAGATAGATGAGTTTCCCAACTAGTCTTCTATACCTTTCTGGATTTGAATATGGCTCACCTTGGTCTGCCATTAACTTTTGATTTGGGTCCATAGGACTATCAATGGGTCTACAGTTAATCATACCTGTCTCTTCCAGAATATCCAAGGCATACTTTCTCTGTGAAATAACAATACCTTCCTTGGATTGAGCTACCTCTATACCAAGGAAGTATTTCAGGTGACCAAGATCCTTAGTCTGAAAGTGACTAAATAAATGTTGTTTCAGCTGAGAGATTCTAGCATCATCATTCCCAGTAATTACTATATCATCAACATAAACAACTAAGTAAACACATTTTCCAGGAGAAGTGTGACAATAAAAAACAGAGTGATCTGCCTCACTGCGTTTCATCCCAAAACTCTGCACAACATGGCTAAATTTTCCAAACCAAGCTCTTGGAGACTGTTTAAGCCCATAGAGAGAACGATGAAGTCGACAAACTAGACCAGACTCCCCCTGAGCAACAAATCCAGGAGGTTGCTCCATGTAAATCTCCTCCTCCAACTCTCCATGAAGAAAGGCATTTTTAATGTCTAACTGATGGAGAGGCCAATGACGGATAGCAACCATGGCAAGAAAGAGACGAATAGTGGTGATCTTAGCCACAGGAGAAAAAGTATCCCCATAATCAAGACCATATATCTGAGTGTAGCCTTTGGCTACCAAACGAGCCTTAAGACGGTCAATTTCACCATTAGGACCAACTTTGATAGCATATACCCACCGACAACCAACTGCTTTCTTCCCAGGAGGAAGGGAAACCAACTCCCATGTATCACTATGTTCAAGAGCCTGCATTTCAACAATCATAGCTTGTCGCCATCCAGGGTGAGCAAGTGCTTCATGAACATTCTTTGGAATAGTAATGGAAGACAAGGAGGAAACAAGGGAAAAGTATAAAGGAGATAAACGATGGTAACTCAAAAAATTATAATTAGGATTAGTGTTTCGAGTAGATCGAATACCTTTCCTAAGAGCAATAGGCCAACCTAATGTTGCATCAGGGAAAGGTGATGATGGAGAAGGATCCGTTGTAGAGGCGACTGAGGGAGAAGGACATGAATCCAGAGGACTTTCGTGCATCGTGGGACTAGCTCTTTGTGTCCTGCTCTGGTAGGTAGAAAGAGGAGATGAAGGAGATGGAGATAATTCAGCTTGACTGTTGATTTGAGAAAGGGGCTGAATTTCTCCTTGGTTAGATGTTACCTGAGTAGGAGAAACTACTGGGCTGAAAAGGGGAATAGGCAAAACTTGTTGTATAGAATTAGAATCTTGCTTAGAGGAGAAGAACAAGGTGTCTTCAAAGAAAGTAACATCAGCAGACATGTAGTATCTTTTAGAGGTTGGAGAGTAACATTTGTATCCCTTTTGAAGACGCGAATATCCAAGGAACACACATTTGATAGCTCGTGCTGAAAGCTTATCAAGACCTGGAGAGACATCATGAACAAAACATGTACAACCAAAGACCTTTGGGAAAACATGATACAAGGGTTCCTTGGGAAAAATAATCGAGTGAGGAATTTTATTTTCAAGGGATGAAGAGGGCGTCCTATTTATTAAAAAACAAGCAGTGAGAACTGCATCACCCCAATGGTGAACAGGAACATTTGCATTAAGCAGTAAGGTTCGTGCAGTCTCAACTAAATGTCTATTTTTTCTTTCAGCAATTCCATTTTGTTGTGGTGTGTGAGGACATGTGGACTGATGTAAGATGCCCTGTGAAGATAAAAATGAAGAAAGTTTTAAAGAGAAATATTCCTTGGCATTGTCACTTCTAAGAATTTTAATTATCTTCCCAAATTGATTTTTAATCTCATTAAAGAATGACATGAAAATAGACAAAAGTTCAGATCTATCTTTCATTAAATAAACCCAAGTACATCGAGAATATTCATCAATAAAAGTAACAAAATATCTGAATCCAAAAGATGTTACACGGCTTGGTCCCCAAATATCTGAATGAATGGTAGAGAAAACGGAGTTACATCTTTTTTCAGTTGCTTGGGAAAAGATGATCTAATATGTTTGCCTAATTGACATGATTCACAATCTAAAATATGTAATTTGTTGAGACTTGGGACCATTATCTTCAATTTTGCTAGACTAGGGTGACCGAGACAGTCATGCAAAAGCTTTGGAGATGAGGCTACAAAACAGGACACAGAAGGGCTGATTTCCAAATAGTAGAGGCCTCGTGATTCATGTCCTACGCCAATCAGACGGCCCGTACCACGTTCCTGTATGACAAAGGAATCAGCATCAAATGTTACTGAACAATTTAAGGAGCGAGTCAATTGACTCAGTGAGATCAAGTTATAAGGACAATTAGGAATATACAAAACAGAATTTAGATTTAAGGAGGAAGAAAGGGGAACTTGACCAACTCCTTTAGATGCAACTTTGGACCCATTGGCTAGTGTAACAAGGTGAGGAAATTTAGGTGGAGAAATATATGAGAACCAGGAGTTATTACCAGAAATATGATCAGAAGCACCTGAATCAACTATCCATGGACCTTGACTCTCCACAGATTGAGAGATGCAGGCCGTTGAAACACTTGGCACTGAGGAAGATTGGGCTTGACTGCTAGATTTTAACCTTAGGTATTCTTGATATTCTTCATCAGAAAACTTAGGTTCAACTTTCTCAGATGTGGAGACAGATGTGGAGACATTTGCTGCCTTGTCAGGAAAACCATGCAGAGAGTAACACTTATCTTGAGTATGACCCATTCTTTGACAGTATGAGCACTTGGGACGACCACCTCTACCACCACGTCCTCCTCTATTACCATGGCCCCCTCTACCACGAAATGCTGCCATGGCTGAAGTTTCAATTGCTTCGGTTGAATTCTCACCTTTCACCAAGGTAGGGACACGAAGGAGTCTAGTGACTAAGCTGTTCATTGAGGGGATTTGATCACCTGCTAGAATTTGGTCACGCACATGATCAAATTCTAAGTGTAGACTCCGCAAGATCAGGACCATAAATAGCTTATTAAGTTTCTTCTTCATTTCTTCAGAAGAATCACATACAATAAGCTTTCTTAATTCTTCAACTGCAGCTTTGGCTTTGGCTATGTGTGGGACCATATCATGGTTAGTCTGTTGAAGGGAGACAACTCTTTGGGTTGAGTCAAACAAACGTTGAATATCATTAGCAAAAACCTCCTGGGCATTCTTCCAGAAAGAGCAACAAGTCTTGAATGATCTGAGTGTCTCTAATAGCTAAGGATCTACGGACTGCCATAGTACAGCACACAGCTGGAAATCAATTTTCTGCCACTGAGCTATATTTTCATCTGGAACTTCATTGACTTTCTTCTCCAAATGATCATGGTATCCTTGACCAAGGAACCACAACTCAACTGAGGCAGACCAAGACGGGTAATTCTTCCAGTTGAGTTTTTCAGTTGAAATAGTGGGAGTTCCAGAAAAGAGAGGAGTAGAACTGAGAGTGGAGCCCGTAGAAGTCATCTTAAGAAAGACAAAGATAAGGAATCCTTCACAGAGACACAACTTTCACTGAAGGAGGTGGAGATGAAGACCTAAAATTGAAAACAAGGTAAAACTATGACCTGAGACTTGGAAAGGGCTCAGAAAGTGCCGACGAACACAACCCAGGAGGCGCGACGAAGATCCGGTCAGTGGAAGCCGGCGCGTGAGACTCACGCGCCTGAAGGAGCGCGAGACTGTGGCGGCGCGTGGCGTCGCTTCTGCTCACGAGACTTGTTGGGTTGGGTCGCGCTCAGAGAGGCGCTCCAAACCCTGAGTTCGCCGTGAAAAATGCCGCCGGTCAACGGCGGTCAACGGCGGCAGACGGTGGTCGGCGACGGCACACAACGGTGGGACAGCAGAACGGGATCGTTATGCTCTGATACCAACTTGAGAAACTTAGTTTTGAATGTGTAGAGGAAATTTAACTCTACACTCAGCCAAAGCTTTCTTTATATAAAGGAAACCATCAAAAGTCAACAAAAACAACTAAGGTGCAGACTTAGCACTTCTACAGAAAACATCATAGGAAAAGAAGAAGAAGACTATTACAAGACAGTCAATATTAAAATACACCATTTTAACTTAACAGATCCAAACATGAAACTTTCTTAAAAATTCAAATGTATTAAGCTGCAGAGGGTAGTTTATTTGACTGCTAATTTAGGCTCTAAGGAGTGAAATCCATTATGTTTGGTGTTGTTTATTTCATCGAAGTTGGAATCTAATGGCATCTCCTTCTGGCATGAACTAGCTTTCGCATAATTGTTTTGCCACCCATTTCTCTCATTAAGTAGCTACACTTCCAACCAGTGCACCACTGATGTTGCAAACAAAATTAGTCAGATGGTATGCCAGACCACTTTTAGACCGTGATGCCATAAGATTAAAAATTTATGTATGACATGTAGATTTATTTGAATATTAATGCAAATATTCATTTATTTGTGTTTACGTTTGCAAAAGAATCTAGATATTATTATAATTTTCTCTGGAAAGTACGTAGGAAATTAACTTGATTCCAGAGTAGGCTGCCAATGAGCAATGGCTTAATAAGTAGGTTTGAATAGTGTTGGCAAAAAGACATGCTTACTCTGGAATAGGACAGTTTCCCCTTTCCCTGAATTATTATATAACCTAAAAAATAAATCTAGATGGATTTGGCTTCATACAGTCATATGGTTTGGACTTTAATCTCTGAGTTAATGACCTTAGCACCATTTTCTTAAATAAGAAACTGCAATGTGCATATACTTTAGCCAACTGCTATAAGTTCTGGAGATGGTTTAGTCCATGCACCATTAATTTGACCAAACTGCTACTGGCACTGGCAGAAGCAGTGGATAGAACATTACAAAACTGGCAAACATAGGTCTAGTTGATGGTTTAAGTAGATGAAGCTTCGAAATGATGAATGTGAACATCTGGTGCAATAGGAAATGTTGCATGAGGAACAGAAGTTGTCTATGTTTTCTGATTCTAATGCAAATATTAGAACACATCTGTTATTTAGTTTCATGTAGTTGTGTATGTTAGCACTACACCATCATGTTGTACTTTCTTGTTCCCATCTCTGCCAGTAGGAGTGTAGGATTGATAAATTGTCTGTGGGATAAAGAAAAGAGAGAGAGAGATTTGGAAGTGATCTAAGTTTAATTGTACCAAGCAAAACTATTGATTTCAGCCTCAGGTGTGTAGAATGGTAAAATATATGCATATTCATTTTATTGGTCTCATTGATATTTAGCATCTCAGTTGCTTCGTTGTGTGGGAAGCTAAGGAGTTTAGGAACACCAAGATGTGAAAATATAAATAATTTAATAAAAAAAATTGCAAGATTTGAAATTTCCAAGAGATTAACTTAAACTTCCATTGCAGCTATGCCTTGATATTTAAGAATTAAGGTGATCTCTTTTATAATTTTAGGAGATAAAGGAAATGATTTATCCGCATGACATGGAGTTCTATATTTTCTACTGAGCTAATAATATATTCATTTTAACTCTTTCATGCTTCTCATTACTTCTCTCATTACATCTCTCATTACATCATTATTGAACAAGTTTAGAATCTTGAAGTTTCTACGTTATGATTTATGTTGCTACTTGCTATGGTATCAGGTTTTTGGGATGGACAACAGATACTGGTTCATCCCTGCTTATTCAGAGGAAGATATACGGAGGATGCCCGTTCTTCAGGGCCTTGAGTATCCGTCAACACCAGACTTCAATGTCCAAGAGTTCTGAGAGCTAGCATTGCCACTTCAGGAGAAACTGCTTTTAGCTTTTGCAACAGAAAACACAAGAGCATCCAAAGCCTCTCGTTTTGGTCTCTTAGGAGAATCTGTAGCATTGAAGTATCTGAGATCCCGGCGGCAATTCGTTTGCATGGGCACTTGGTATGATTCATGTTATTTTTCTTTTCTGACTAGACGTGTGCTTGTGCCAAGTTCAAATGGTGAGCAATGAGGAGCATGGTTTAAAGGTTTGACTAGTTAATTAATGTGTTCAAATTCCTGATAATGTTATCTCACTCAGGATTAGGAACTATACATGGATTTTCTCCTTTTCAATTTTTTACCCTTCATTGGTCATACACTGAAGTTGCTTGGAATGATTGTTGATTGAAGTTTTACAATCAACTGTTCCTTGCATAGATGATGTTCAAATGTAATACGAATTATACGTTCCTGTAAATATATGCAATTCATATGCCAATGTGTCATTTACCCCACTGTGTAACCTTTCTTAAGATGCTTCTATCACTTTGTGTGCCAAAAAATGAGAACTAAAGAAAAATTATGAAGTTTCAGATATGTAAACAGTGGACTCACCAAAGCAAATATAATGAACAGTACCTCACATCTGGATTGAGATGTTCAATCAGAAATGTACCTGCTCCAACACATCTACATGCACCACATGTGCCTGAGGCTTTGGCCACCTATACCGAATTCCTAATCAAGAATGTTAATTTACATTATAGTGACAACAATAATGATCACTGCTGGTCCACTACTATCTATACTTGTTATTACCTCTGGTCCTAATTATAAGCAACAAATTGGATTTTCATTTGATCCTAAATATAAACAACAATCATCTTTTTGTAAAGTTACTAAGGATAAAATTTCTTTTATACTCTTACTTTTTTGTAAACTCTATTTTCTATGCATTCACATTAATAAAGCAAATGATACTTTTGAAATAAAATTTGAATTCATTATAAAATTAATTAAAAATAACTACTTTAACTACTCATATTGGTTTTAATGATTTATCTTATGTTGCTTATAATTAGGACCAGAAGCAATATTTGTTTGCTTCATAGGTTGGTATAATTGATTTTGAGCGGTTGAATGTGATTGTGATGTTTGTCTAAATTTGAATCATATGTGTATTCTTTATTATAAAGTGCTAGAATTGGTTTCTAACTTTAAAATAGATAAGAATTCAATGCATGAAATAGAAATATGCATGATGTGGGGCATTTGGCCTTTGCATGCCCCGTACGACTGTCAATATGTTGAAGGGGACCATTAAATTGCTTGTCAACCATTTAAATGGTAATGAAGAGAAGCAACTTGCATTCCGTAACACATGCCATGACAAAGTATCATCATGGTCAGAGCGCTTAGAACAAATGAAGGGTCCAAGAACAGAACTTGGAGTTACAATAAAAAGAATTTTAAAAAAAAAATTCCCCTTTCTTGTCAGTTAGCTTATAAGTTTCTAACTTTTCAACTAGTTTATCAGCTTCAGATAGTTTATAAGTTAATTTTACCAAATACAAAGTTCCCTTTCATGAGGACTCTCCCTCACTTGTTGCAATGTGATATTTTCCTTACCCATGTTGTTAAAATTCATGAAATTCTCATGTGATGGAGATAACAATACCATTGCAGCATCTTCATCAATCTTGACGTCTATGTTGTGCAAACCAATTACGATTGAGTTCAACCTAGGCAAATGATCTTTCAAGGATGATCTTTCCTTCATGCAAAGCCCAAACAACCTTCTCTTCAACATTAACTTGTAAATGGATTTTGTCATGTAAAAGCTCTTCAACTTAAACATAAGGCTGGTTATTGTTTCTTCTTCTGCCACTTCATATATAACTTCCTCAGACAAAGAAAGTGATATAAAAAAATGTTGCTTTTCCTCTCGTTATGCAAATTTATTGTTTGTAGCCTTCGCAAACTGATGTGATAGACGACACACAAAGCCCTTGCTACTTTAATAGAGCATACATCTTGATGCTCTCTAAAGATTATTCTTACCATTAAATTTCTCAGGACAAAATATATTTTTCATTTCTCAACTTTTGGTGGTTTTTTAAGTTCTTAAATAAAATTTTGACCAGTTTTAGTTTCTATACTTTTCTCTATTTACATTTTTAGTCCCTATCATTAAGTGTTACCATTAAGTGATGATGTGGTAGTCACGTGGCATATTAATCTAATGTGGCAGTCATGTGTCAAATTTCTAGGTAAATTATATTTTTAATCCCTCATCTTTTTATGAAATTCACTTTTAGTCCATTAAGAAATTTTTTTGACTGGTTTTAGTCTCTCAACAATTTTTTACTAGCCTTAGTCCCTCGATAATTTTTTTTGTTCCTTCAACTTTTGTTCGTCATTGGTTTTAGTCTTTCTTGTCAAGTATCATTGTTAGGTGATGATATAACAATCACGTGATAAAAGTATTGTTAGTTCAAGACATTTTCCAATGGTTATAAGGCACTATAATTTTCTAATAGCATAAAACTACCAGAAAAAAATGTTAGAAATTTTGAAGAAAAAAAAAACATTTGTTTAAGAAATGGGGTTGGGGATCAAGGTTCTAAAAGGTTCGAAGATTAAGGGTTTGGGAAGGTTTGTAAGTTGCATTTCTTACTTTTTTTTTTAGCATTCTTTTTTTTTTTTTAATTTTGCTCCCATGAACCATTTTCTAGCACTGTCAAAAAATTTGTAGTGCCTTAGAACTGGCAGAAAATGTCTTGAACCAACAATATTTTACCACGTGATTGTTACATCATACTAGTAGTCCACATGACAAGTCACGTGGTTGTCACATCATTGCTTAACAATGATACTTGATGATAAGGACTAAAAACAATGGCAAACAAAAGTTAATGGACTAAAATTGAATCTTGTAAAAAGATGAGAGATCAAAAATATAATTTACCTAGAAATTTTGACACATGGTTGCCACGTTAGATTAGTAAGTCACGTGGTTGTCATGCGATCACTTAACGACGGGGACTAAAAACGTAAATGGAGAAAAGTATAGGACTAAGATCGGTTAAAATTATGTTTAGGTACTCAAAACAAAAATCATTAAAAGTTGAGGGACAAAAACATATTTTGCCCAATTTCTTATGGTATGTTTGGTTTGTAAAAGAAAGTGAAAGGAGAGAAAGAAAAAGGAAAGAAAAAAAAAAGTAGAGAGTGAAATGATTTTGTAAGTTATATAGTAGGAAAGAAAATGAAAGGAAAAAAAAGTTAATTTTTTTTTTGTTTGGTTGTGTAAAAAGTAAAAGAAAAGAAAAATTATTTATATAAAAAGACTCAAATATTATTAATAAAAATAAATAAATATATAAAAATAAGAATAAACTAGTATTTTAGCCTTTGTATTGCTCATGATAAATGTTTATTTTATACAACTAAAATTTACAATAAATAAATACTTATATATATATATATATATCATATAGGGTAAAATATATTTTTGGTCCCTCATTTTATCTAAATTTTTGTTTTTAGTCCCTCATAAATTTTTTATGTGTTTTTAGTCCTTAAAAAATCGTTTTATTTTGTTTTTAATCTCTGACATTAATTTTAACTATTAAGTGATGTCGTGACAGGCATAATTTGTGCTTGAAAAATTTATGTATAAGTTTTTAGCGGTTTTTAACTACTGCAAATTTTCTGGCAAACTAAAACTGTCAGAAATGTTAAAAAAATAAAAAAAAAATAAAACCTCAAACACCAGATTGTCTGAAATTACAAGAAATGTTACAAAAGTAAACATTTGACAAAAAATTTGTAGCGGTTAAAAGTTACTAAAAACTTATTTAGGAAATTTTCACACACGCAGTTTATGTCTGCCATGTTACCACTTAACAGTTGAAATTAATGTCATGGACTAAAAATAGAACAAAACAAATTATGAGGAACTAAAAATAGAAATCAAGATAAAATGAAGTACAAAAAACATGTTTTACCCTATCATATAATAGAAACAACTTTCCCTCTTGTTTTCGCCCATCCATTTTGGACGAATTGAAAATTTTGTGGGTCCCAATGCTTTTATAGCATTCATTCTCTCCTAAAATCAAAACAAATGATGAAATGAACAAAATTTGTTACCCCTTCTTTTTTTCCTCCCACAATTTCAAATAGAGCCTTAACCTTGTTATGTGACACCTTACTCGTTGGAAATGTTCTAGGTATGACTAGAGAAAGGACATTCTTTACAAAACTTCAACAATCTAATTTCTCTATTCTCAATCAAATGCACAAATATATCTTGGGGTCAGGCTAAAGTGAAGTTGAAATTGCTGAGGCACCGGTGAGAAATGGTTGTTTACTTGCTGCAGCAGGTTAGTCAATGTATTTTTTACCTGCTGTAGCGGGTAAACTCTGGGAGAAAAAAAATTATTTAAAAAATGAAATTATATAAAATTATTATAATAAAAATTAGAATAAAAATTTTCTCTTTTTTTTAAAAAGTGAGAACCACCGGTGGTGGTTGAACAAATTACCTATTATAATAGGTTAGTTAACCGGGAGAAAAAAAATCATTTTTTTATTAAATGAATTTATATAAAAAAATTTGAGCAAAATTATTTCTCTTATGCTCTCATCGGGAGAAAAAAAATATTTTTTTAATAATTTTTATATGATTTCATTTAATAAAAAATGATTTTTTCTCTCCTAATTAACTAATCTATTATAGTAGGTAATTTTTTCAAACACCACCGGTAGTTCTCACTTTTTAAAAAAAGAGAAAATTTTTATTCTAATTTTTATTATAATAATTTTATATAATTTTATTTTTTAAATATTTTTTTTTTATTTTTTTTCTCCCAGTATTTACTTGCTACAGCAGGTAAAAAATACATTGGCTAACCTGCTGCAGCAGGTAAACAATCATTTCTCACCGGTGCCTCAGCAATTTCAACTCCACTTTAGCCTGACCCTATATCTTGGTAGCTCTTGATATTAGTTATGATGGTAGAAGAAAAAGAAGAAGAAAGACAAAAAAAACAATGTTTATAGAAGCATAAAGAAATGATCAGGACACCAAAAATTTAACGTGGATCACCCATGTGGGCTACATTTACAAGTGACAATAAAACATAATAAAGATATAGAGATTTTAAAATCAATAACAAAAGCACTTTCTCAATTCTGAAATTGAAGAAAATCTAAACCTTCATACTTCATCGAAACCCACAAATGAATTTCTCACACACAAAAATTGAGAATAAGAATGACTCACCCTCACAATGAAAAATTACTCTTTAATCTCCTTTACAAGTTTTGATATAATGGACTTTATATATTGGCTCAATATATAGATAATAGGGGCCTAAATGGAAGGCTAAAAGAAATAAAGGATTAATTTTTTTTTTTTTAGTTTTCAATAAAGGTATGTTAGTGATGAGGTTTGTCCACTCCTTAATTCGCACTCGTTAAAATTAATTTAACAAAAATATTAAAAAGACAAGGCATAGCACACCTAACTAGAGAATGTACTAATCTTTCCTTATGCAGTTCTTGTACAAGGTTTAGTATTTAGGTTTAAAAAATAATTCAAATTTATTCAAAGTAAAATTTGGCTTGATTCTCAATTTTAAGGATAGTTGTAAATTGGATTATATAGAATTTGAGAAGAAAAATAATCAAATCCAACCCTATCAAAATTCTTATTTTACCATCTAATGTGTGTTAAATTCATATCCAATATGAACCAATTTGATATAAAATGGTTTAGATTATATCAATTTTTC
Organism: Pueraria montana var. lobata; assembly: GCA_026413185.1. Classification (NCBI taxonomy): domain Eukaryota; kingdom Viridiplantae; phylum Streptophyta; class Magnoliopsida; order Fabales; family Fabaceae; genus Pueraria; species Pueraria montana. Next base: position 75,181,409 of record CM048650.1, read on the forward strand.
ACCTTTTGGTTTAGTTACGGTGTTTGCCACAAAGATACAGATATGAGATAGAAATTGGGGGAAGAGAGAGAGTATGTTCTATGATGTTGTTACTTGTGTACATATGTTTAGAGTCTCGATATTTACATAGTTGTTTAGGAGCTTGAGTTGGCGGGAAAGTTAGTTATGCCATGTGTCATGCGTTGATTACGTTGGGTGCCTATACTTTGGGTTGTGCTTTATGTCGGGTTCTACCAGATTGATGTTCTTTATGTTGAGCCTGGCTTTAGTATCAACATTGGGATAACCACTGGAACAATTGCCCCCAAGTCTTTAAAAACTTAAGCGAATAAAAGTGAATATCTTTCCTGAAATAGTTGTCCTAAGTCAGTATTGCTTTAAGAAAGCAATGTTGGGTTAGGATGATAGAAGTGAATATCTTCCCCGAAATACTTATCATATCGTATTTTATATGTACCAAAAAAAATTGTATCATATTTTATCTTCTATTCATTCTTTATTAAAATTTATTCTTCAAAATTAAATACAAAATATTATATAGTAAAAAATCACAACTGATAGAATGAATTTCAAATTAATTCATGCTAATCAAGTTAAAATTAATATTAAAATAATTTTACTTACATAAATTTTAGTGTTACAATGACTTCATAAATAAAATTATAAAATCATACATATATGTTTTAAATTAGATTAGATAAATTGGTTTAAAAAAATAACTTATAAATTTAATGGAATCCAATGTATTAATTTTATAATTTATGTTAAATGAGATCGATTTATCAGCATTTTGTCCATTTCTACCCATGACGTACATATATCGAATATAAATATATAATAATTAGTTAATTACCATTTCCATAAACCTAGTGATAGTAATTTCTCCTCTTTAGTCTTTACTCACTGTAATTTTCCCCTGGCAAGTTTACCTAGCACCTACCATAGCCGGTACTATAACAACTTAGCCGACCACTAGATCCATCTCTTTAAATCGCACTCTCAAATCGTAGGGCTGGGAGACCGAGGCTCATGCTAGCGCACAAATGGAAGCACGTAGAGGAGCGGCAATTCCTGCTGAACAAAACTAACTCCCTCAGTCGGCGGTTGACAAAGATTAAAATACATCAAAAACCATTTTAAAAAAAATAAAAAATATTATCACTGGAGTCCAATACGCTCACGAATATCTCAAAAAGAAAAAAAAATAAAATTAAAAACTAAAAAGCGAGAAGTAGAGTGAGAGGGAAAGAAAGAAACACAGAGCGAGAGAGAGAAGTATATTATCTCCACATAGAGTGAGAGAGAAGCAAGAGGAAGAAAACAAAAAAACACAAAAAACCGATGAAGAGCGGTGGTGGTGGTATGGGCGCGGTTCCGTCGTACGGCGTCCCCGCGAAACGGCGGTGGAGAGGGCTCGTAATTGCGGTGCTCGGTCTCGTCATTCTCTCCATGCTCGTCCCTCTCGTCTTCTTGCTCGGTCTCCACAACGGTTTCCACTCCTCCGGTACGATCTCGCCGAGATCTCTCTCCTCTCTATAAATACCCTTCCATTCTCCCACATTCCCCCTCCGCAACAGATCCGCGTCAATTTCACCTCAGATTTCTCTCGTCTCGCACTGCGATTTGCTCTAGATCTATCGTTTTCTCACGCTGCACGAGAAACGGCGTCGTTGAATCTTCGCTCGTTTCGAATCGGCGAATCGAGTTTCCTTTTCGTCTGTTGTGTTAAGTTCGAGCTCGAAAAACGCTTTTGCTGTCAATGAAAGATCTGTGTGCTCGTTTTCTTTTTGATAGTGAAAATAATAATAATAATAATAATGAATAGGATAAAACTTAGGTACAGTTATTTAGGTGCTTTTGGGGTTGTTAATTGGAGATTCACCTCATTAATTTACGTAGTAAATATTTGCATTAAATGTCATCATGCGAAGTAAAACTCCAATTCTGATTAAAAACAGCACGAAAAGCATATAAGGAATTGCATCTAGATTTTGTCTTAATAATAGTAATAGTAAGAACGTGTTTACGAGGGAAAAGCTGAATGTAGATATAATTGGAACACGAAAACCACACAGGACGTATATGTTACAATCAATGGCTCGATTTTATTGATTCTTTTTTTAGAGTTGTAAGTGAAATTATGGATGTAGTAATTTCATTCAATTTTGAGTAACGTGAAGAATCTGCATTCCACTTATTTTTGCAAATAGTGATGTTCTGTTAATGATTGTATATCTGTATTGTAGTGGAATTTTAAAACTTATGTCTCATGCTTTGGATATATTTATGTCTATTTATTAGCAGATATTTATGTGTACTTATTAGCAGTGGTCATAAATGCACCATTGTTTGTACTTGAATATGCTCTGCTAATCAAAGATCTTGTGCCTTGACTTGATTTCTTTTGTTTTTTTTTTCTGACTCTTGGATTCCATTTATCATTGCGATTTTGCAGGATATATATATGAACAGAAGAATCCTCCTTCGGTAAGCTTTCAATTCAAATGTATCGGCGAATTGTTACAATTTTTCCAGCTTGGTGTGTTATCGATTTATTGATGTTGCTGTGTTTTTTTCTTTCCCCCCCTTCACCTCTGTTCTTTTCCAATTCAGAATGAGAAAAGTCTTGAAAGATATGATAGACATGATGTTGGCCATAATGAGTCTGAGGTATGGTGGTTTACACCCTCCCCATGCTATTTGTAGCTATGAAGCTGTCCACCTGTTCTAGCATTCTTAGGCGAAATATTGTTGGTCATAGTTGTGGTTAAGTTACAGTTGTCACCAATTGCAAAAAAAAAATAATTCTGGCGTAATTTGTCGTTTTCAAGAAGTCAAATGAAGGAATACTTTTCAATTTTTTTTATTGGTGTGCACAATTATTGATGGTATGTTCTCAAAACAAAGAAAAATGAGCAAGCAATTCATACATTTAATAGTCTATCAGTAATCAGTAATGAGGTCCAAAAGAAACGGATAACCGGTGCACGAACGTTATAGAACTTATAACACAAACATCCAAAAATATAAATCTTATCCCCCCAACCCTGAATTCATGTTGTCGTTTTTGTAAATTTCTTTTGCAGGGAGAACAATCAAGTCATGTGGAGGAACTGATCACAAAGTTTGAACCAACTCTTCCAAAGGTTCTCTGCATAATATTGTGGTGGTTAATTTTTGTACTTTTTTGATAAAATCTTGTATCTATAAATTGCTGATTCTCTCATATCTTTTATTTGATGGATGAAAACATATATGTTTATTCTTGCCTACTGTAATTGAAGAAAACTGAACAGTGCTTGGTTGGAGGGGAATGGAAGAGAGGGAAGGGGAAATAAGAGGGCGAAAATCCCTCCCCTCCGATTTTGCCTCCCTCCAATATTGGGGGGTTTGGAGGGAGGGGACAATGCTTAGAGTTTGTGAATTGTGCTGACCTAATTATCCTTTTTACGCTTAACGGTTTTATTTGTTTACTCTAAGGGTATAATAGTAAATTACTTTAGTTTCCATACCCTTCTCTTAATTAAAATCCCTCCTCTGCCCTCCTTTGAACCAAATAGACTGAGTCAATCACATTTCTGTAACTGTCATCATTATAAGGTTTTTGGTTCCATGTCAATCTTAATATTTCATTCATGTAAGTTGTTGAGGATTTTGGTTTTTGAGGATTTTGGTTTTTTCTTATAATTATAGTGAAATAAATTAATTAGAAAGAAAAATGGGGAAAGGTACAGATGAGGATAAGAATTTCCAAAAACAGAAAAAGAAAAATACATAAGAGAACAAGAGAATATAAAAGCAATGTATCAAAAGCTGCCCAATCTCTAAGTATTTTTGAAATGGCAGTTTAGAGCATCTACAATGCATGGTTGTTTATCTTAATTTTGTGGGCCTTACAATTCCACATAGATTTAAGCACTCTACACAAAAATTCACTCCAATGCTAAGGTTGTTAAGGTGAGTGTTTTACTTAATTTTGTGGGTCGTACAATGCTTGAAAAATATATTTTTATTGTATAAATTTGGTTATGCAACGGTGCTTGTATAAACCGCTACATGTCATATGCTCCAACAGGAAAAAAAATTAGGCAACGTTGCTTAGAGTTAAGCAACTCATGTAAGCACCCTCATTGGAGATGCTTTTATAAGAATATCATGTATGCTATATTATCCCATAGTTGAGAGGTATAAGATATTATCCCATACTATATGCACCAAAGGACTGCATAAACTGCATATTGCCACAAAATATATGCCTCTTCTATTTTGCTGAAGCCTTCGTACCTAACCATTAGAAATTGTTCCAAAGTAGGACACCCAATGCTAACCAAAATCGCCACCTTACAATGCAAGAACCGGTGCCCAAAAGTGAAGGTCTAATGATTTTAGTTTTTAAACATGCCATACAACAATTAAGTTGTAGTTATTTGCCACATTTATATTTAAAAGTTTGTATCTTGTTCAACTCCCACATTTTTCCTTTGGATGTATTTGCAGCTTTCAAGTTACTTTTCTTTTTATTTAATGAGACATGGATTGTATGTGTATTTTAGTTCTTTTATGTATTATATCTTTAGTGATTTATATAGTAACAACACTTCAGTTTACCTTATGCTGTTATCATTGCTCTGTCAAATGTTGGGTTTTAAGAATTCTCCCTTCCTTTCTAACAATTATATTCAAGGTAGTGAATTTAAGACTTTTGCATTATGATATTGTACCATTTTTGGAGTTTGGATTTCCATAACCAATGGCTGGAACCATGGACGTTAGCGCAGCTGCCTTTCTAATTATTTAATAATGAAAGATTAGCCTCTTAAACTGTGAAGTTCATCCTTTGAGCATGATCAAGTAATAGAGAATATGATAAAGTATTATTAGTTACATATTATTATCTCAGAGACTTAGACATAATGCATATGTTTTAATCTGGTTATATAATAGTATATAATATAGTATAAATGATAATATTAGTATTAGTAGTATGTATAACGGAGGATACTTTACTAATATGATTATGAGATTCAGTTATAGTGTAAGAGAATACTCTTCTCTTTGTATTTTCTTTTACTGTATCTGTTCTTGTCAGTTATAACTGTCACTGTCAGACAGTTACAACTGACTACTCCTATCTTAGCTGGTCCTGATAGTATATATAGGGTTGTAACTCAATGACTCTGACTTTTGTACTTATCTTAAAAGATCAATACAAGTTCGTTTTCTATTTTCTCTGTAAATGTAATATATAGGGATTTAAATTTTAAATTTTATTTGGTATCTTTATTGTCTGGATAAGGATTTAGTGTGTGAATTTTTGCTCTGATTCTACTCAACATATAAGAATTAAGCATTACCCAGATGGTGAGGCATTGCAATTTTTGATTTCCATAGAATTAGAATATTAACTATTTAGTGTTATTAATTCTTTTCTGAAGTCTCCTTCAATCTTCTAAACTCCTTGCTCCATATTAACATGACTCATTTATCTATGGATTAAATTCTTTTATATTATGGGGGTATAAATGTACTGATTTGTCTAAAATTGTAAGAAAGAAAAGAAAGATCAAGGAGGATAAGAATCCGTCATATAGATCTAGAATATTTTTGGCAATATCATTAATTATCAATAATTTCATGTCAGGATGTTCTCAAGAAATATGCTCGAGAAGGCAAGAATGATTCCATCAATAAGGCTGGCAATGATGATAAACAAAGAGGTGATCCTACTGACACCATCAATAAGGCTGGCAATGATGATAAACAAAGAGGTGGTCTACTGACTCAATATTATGTACTCTCATCCCATGACACCTTCTTGTATCTCATTTCCTTCATTTTTTATGCTTTTACTTTTAAATGATTTTCAGGTTCTAAGGCGCCACCTAATGGTGTTCTGCAATCACCACCAACTTCAAATGTACGCATATATTACTGTAATTGGTTGAAACTTCTGTTGAACACATTAATCAAGTAATTGCACTAAATAGTTCAATTCATAATATTGATGCAGGCCCCAATTTTTACTAATAATCTAAACAACACATATCTAGTATCTAGTATGACTATTACTATCCTAATCCAATAACATTCACAGCGTACTAAGAACTAACATTATATTGACAAAGTCGTGCTCTCTAACACTGCCCCTCAAGTAGTAAAACTGCAAGCAGAAAACATAGACTGGGTCTTGCAGCAGTTATGGGAAAAAGAATGCAAAAGGAAAAATCTGAGATGAGAAAGAGATAATAGTATACAAGACAGTTCAAGGTTTGGGGGGAACTGTGTTCTGCAAAAATGGAAGGGAGAACATGGTCATGATGGAAACTGGAATGTACTGCTCTTGCACCATGTTGAAACTCTGTCTTTCAATGATTATTGATTGCTCAGAATAGTTCAATTCATAACAGACTTAGACTTCCTATTTATACTAATAATATAGGTCAACTACTAATGTAGTACAGCTAATACAAGCTCAGCCCAATAACATTCACAGGCTCAGTGTTATAACATCAAGTTATATAACTTGGACACAGCATTATTCTCCAGCAAAGTTCTTTACAAGCTATTTTATATATTGACATTCATGTAACGACTTGAACTGATTAAATTCTGCAACAGAATCCTAGAAGTGGTCAAATTGAACAAGTCACCAGCCCTAAAACAAGCTCTACCAATGAAGGTGGAAAGTCATGTGAGCTCACATTTGGTAGTTATTGTTTATGGCAACAAGAACATAGACAAGAAATGAAAGATGCTCTGGTTAAGAAATTGAAAGACCAACTATTTGTTGCTAGAGCTTATTATCCTAGCATTGCAAAACTCCCAGCAAAGGATAAATTGTCTCGCCAACTGAAACAGAATATACAAGAGATGGAGCACATGCTTAGTGAATCTACCACAGATGCTGATCTTCAACCAGTGTAAGCTGATATTTTCATATTATATTTCCATTCACCCCAAGTTTTACTTGTCTGAGTTGCATTCTGTTTGAGCTGTTATTGGAATTTCATAGTTGCAATTGGGCAAAATCTCACCTTCAATCAAGTAGCCTTATAAAAAGTTATTGAATTTCAGTTTTTCTATCAGGTTGCAGATCAGGCTTTTGGTAGTTTCTTGAATCCAACTGATTTTCACATTTTCTGAGTCCTTAAGTAGTTCAATTGTCTACAACTTCTGTTCTACTTAAATACTCATTTTAGCACCATTTATGGTTCACTAGACAACTATTGGCCTAATACATTATTATTCTCCAAAGCATAGCCTTATCTTTCTTTCTTGTCTCAACTTTGTTCTATCATTGGGTTTAATATGTCCTTTCTTATGTTTTACCTCAAACCAAAAGCTATTGTTGTCATCCTCGCCTTTCAGGATTGTCATGAATCAACTCTCTTAAAAGCTTAAGGTTTTTGGTGTAAGCACTTGAATTGTTTTATTATCCCTTATGCAAAAGCCTTTGGGCTTGAAGCATGAACAATGTACTGGCTCATTTTTACCATGTGCTAAAATTCAACTTCTATTTAGAAGAATTGGGGGGCAGGAAGGATCAAACTTGTGACCACTTGGTGAAGGAGGTTCTAATATCATTTCATGAACCAACTCTCCAAATGCAAAGCTCTTAGGTGTAAGCATATGAATGGTTTTATTACGTCTCTTAGCAAGGACTGACTGACTACACCTGTTTCTTTTTTTTTCTCCTTTAAAATGCTATAAATTTGCAAGTAATTTTACATGGTAGTCAATATTATTTTACAGGGCTGAGAGTTATTCAAAGAAGATGGAAAATACATTAACCAGAGTAAAATCAATCCCTGTGGTTTGCGACAATGTGGACAAGAAATTGAGACAAATATTTGATTTGACCGAGGATGAAGCCAACTTCCACATGAAACAGAGTGCATTCTTGTATAAACTTAATGTTCAGACAATGCCAAAGAGTCATCACTGCCTGTCACTGAAACTAACTGTAGAATATTTCAAATCCCCACATTATGACGAAAAGGCTGACGAAGAAAAGTTTATTGATTCTTCATTGCACCATTATGTTATTTTCTCTAATAATGTGCTTGCAGCTTCAGTAGTTATCAACTCCACTGTATTTCATGCAAAAGTATGTTATGCTTCTAGTCATACTCTACTAATTTGATAGAGGTTGAGTTTTAGGGGCTATAATAATCATTTTACTTGTTGCTGTACAATGTTTCAGGAAAGTTCGAATCAGGTTTTTCATGTTTTGACTGATGGAGAAAATTATTATGCAATGAAGCTCTGGTTCTTGAGGAACCATTATAAGGAAGCTGCTGTTCAAGTGCTGAATGTTGAGCTGGACAGCCAAAAGGAAAATCCATTGCTTCTATCCTTGTCTGAGGAGTTCCGTGTTTCATTTCGTGGTTATGATAATCCATCCACGAACCAGATTAGAACGGAATACCTTTCAATTTTTTCTGATTCACACTATTTACTTCCTCATTTATTCAGCAATTTGAATAAAGTTGTGGTTCTGGATGATGATGTTGTTATCCAACAAGACTTATCTGCCTTGTGGAACATAGACTTGGGAGATAAAGTTAACGGTGCAGTGCAGTTCTGCTTGGTAAAGCTGGGTCAACTGAAAAGTTATCTGGGTGAGAAAGGTTTCAGTCACAATTCCTGTGCTTGGATGTCAGGGTTGAACATAATTGACCTGGTGAGGTGGAGAGAGCTTGGTCTTACTCAAACTTACAAAAAGTTGATAAAAGAGGTAAGTGACTAAGTTCACTACAATTGCAATACAATCTTTTCAGAAAACACTATTGTTGGAAATAACGGTATTGAGATAATCTTGATGAATATAGTTAGTATCAATAGGGGTGTCAAATTTTGGCCAAGCTCAATGGATTCAGCGATTCAACCAAATAAACCAATAAAATGAGTTGTTTGGGCTAACAAAATTTACTTATAAACTTATTTTGACCTGACCTATTGCAGCTGCCCTGATTTTGCTTAGACCAAGATCCAACATGCCTGGCCCACAAACTCAAAAATGCCAAAATCAACTATTAATCACTTGGGCATACCTAGTTTAGATTAGCCTCTAACTTAGGAGAGCTTTTTAATGGTTTATGACTTAAGGCAAGAAGTTAGATGAAGTTAATTTTAAAAAAATTGACGTGCACAAGTTGATTTTAACTTTTGCAAGAAGTTTAATGAAATTTGCTTCCTTAGTATGCTTTATTTTCTTTTCTACAATTGCTTATCATGAGGTTTATCCAAACTGACCCTAGAATTAATAAGTTTTTTTAATATATTTTAAGTTACAATTATTTTGAAATCTTTTAATACAAATTAATTAAATAAATCATTTGGAAATTGGAATTTTAAACTTTAATTAGGATAAAATAAGAAAATGCGAGCTAGGAGGCAGCCTGAATAATGCGGATCCTGCATAGGGCTGAACTTGGCTAATAGTTTATTAATCTGAAATTTTGTCCTAGATGGGTTGGGTTAGCCCAAATTGATCTAGTTAGAATTCAAAGTAGTATTGGAATTAGTTCAACTGTGGATAAGAATTGTTAGTCACTTATTATTCTTGTAAATTAATACATGTAAACATCATGTTTTTGAATACACCTCTGCTGAGTGGTATCCAACTCAAGCACTTCATTAATCACTTTCTGAAGCCTTTCTGAATTTATTCTTCAATACTATTAATTGGACTTGGATTATTATTTGGCCTCACTTTCACTGCAGGTTTCTTTTGTTTTTTTCTTTAACTGCTGGGAAATTTTGGGGGGAAGGTAGCAGAACAAGTCTTTTACATTTCGATGAATCATGTTCTGCTTGGTCTGTATAGCAAATATAAAATTACCTAAAGAATTCTGTTAATTTATATGCTGTATTGTCTTTAATGATTGTATAAATTGATATGAGTGGTTGTATATTTTGGGGCCTTTTACATTTTCTGATCTTTCTATTTCCCTGTGTAGTTTACCATGCAAGAAGGATCTATTCAGGGTACTGCATGGCGGGCAAGCTTGCTCACCTTTGAGAATGAAATATATCCACTCAATGAGTCGTGGGTTGTGTCTGGACTAGGTCATGATTATACAGTTGATACTCAGCTCATTAAGACAGCTCCGGTGCTACACTACAATGGGAAAATGAAACCCTGGCTTGATCTGGGAATTCCACAGTATAAAAGCTATTGGAAGAAGTTTCTGAACAAAGAGGATCAGCTCTTAAGTGATTGCAATGTAAATTCATAATAAGTTATAGTTCCTGTGTAAGCTTTGCATGTTTGGGAAATTGTAGGGTCGAGCTCTTAAACAAGAGGATGCCTGTGGCTTTGGGTGCTCAATTTTCTGATCTAGTTTTCGAAGGGGTTTTGTGGAAGAAGCAATGGTGGACAGGTGGTGATGAGCTTAACACACCAATTATAAAATTAATCAGTCAATAAGGAACCTGGAAACTACTTCCCTGCATTTCTGGCAAAAGGATCAAGAAGTCTGAGTAGCCTCACAGTTTTCAAGATAGCTAATTGGTGTTGAGGTTTTCCCCACTGTGCCGGTGGGCACTATGAAGATTTATACATGAGCAAGGCAGTGGTCCATGAAAAATAACTCAAATATAAAGACAGTTCAATTGTTTGTTTCAAGATTTTATTATGCTACATGATGTAAATTATTCGTAGCTGAGAAACAGGTAGAGCTATTCCTTCTAGTTCTTTCCATTCATAATTTGCCCAAAGTTTGTTCTTAGTTGATGACAAGAATGTTGTCCAACAGCTCTATAAATGAAAAAGTAACAATTTTGTCCTCTAGCGATTGTTTAACAGTAACTACTCTTCTTTGCAATTCATTATTGTTTACCGTATCAGTGAAACATGCTTTTCATAGGGAGTAGGAGCCAGGTCGGAGTGTGGTATTTTGATCTCTGGATGTACGCTGAGGCAATGGGATTGGGATTGTCCACAGTATTTTGCATAACTGTAGACAACCTCCGTAAAAATCGCTTGGTCATTCAACCAAAAAAAAAAAATATTTAAAGTGTAGGTGATTTCTACCGTACACAAGTGTATCAAGTGGTGTATCATGCAGAAGGAACTGTTCAATAAAAAAAACATGTGACTGTAGTTTTATTATTTTAAAATCTTTTTATTATATGTAAATTAAAAACTGTGAAATGACCTGCAACTCCCTAGTTAAACCCTTTTATTGTTTTGTAAGTCCTCCGCTCAACTTGATCTCGTCCGTTAGAATGTAAGTCCTCCGCTCAGCTTGATGGAAACATGCGGTTGCCGCCGCTGCAGTCTCAACGCAAGGCACGGCCATGACGAAGTTCTTCTCCGGTGCCAACTCAAATGCTTCTCCGACACTCGGCACTCAATTGTGATGCACTTACTCTCATCGATCTTCTTTTCATTTGCGCACCCCCACCTCTCCGATCTTAATCCCCACCAATCTTCTTTTCATTTGCACACCCCCAACCTTTCATCTTCAGCACAACCTCCCTCTCTCTCTTCTCTCCCAATCTCATCCAAATTCGACAGAACCCTAACCTCATCCAAATTGAGTTGGCGGAACCCAACCTCATCCTACTGAGTGCAGGTACACCCAACAGCCATGGACGATTTTCGGTGCCGCCGTGCCAATCTCCTAGCTTTTCCAATTATATTTATTCGTGAAAAACTAGGAAATCAAAAAACTTGTGCTATCTCCTGAGTCAAGGTTATGATGGTATATTGACCTTTTAAGTTTAATTTTAATATAATAATATTATTTAATTCTTAAAATAATATTTTAACTAATTATATGGACGTAAATATCCTTCCGTTAATCTATACCGTCCACTTAACTTTAATTTTTTTTATTTAATCTGACGGTTTCAAATAACTAAGTCTACAGTGAATTATACACAACAGTACGTTGTGCACGGTACACCACTTGACACACTTATGTACGGTAGAAATCGCCCAAAGGGGCAATTTAATATAAATGATTGAAAGGTGTGATTGAGAGTGCACTTGGTGCAGTTCGTCTTGAACTGTAGAAGATTAGAATACTAGGCTTCTTAACAGAGTGGTCTCTGGTAACTAACTGATGAGTGAAATCTTAGGGAAGAACACAAGACACGTTTGGCGGGTCGAATCAACTGCTATTTGGAAGTTTAACGTGGTTTGCAAACGGAAGAATTTTTGGATGGCACTGAAGGAATAAGGTTTGGCATGGATTCGAGTTTAGTGCATGCATTTGTATAAATTATTTTAGAATTATAACTTTTTTTACCAGTTTCTTGAAAATAAGGTGTTTATTAAAGAAATGCAGGATGCACCAATATTTTATAATTAATTGTTATCAGGCGCAAACTTCGAATGTAATTGAAACTGTTGTCTTTTACTTTGGCTTCACCCTCTTCGTAATTGGAAAAAAATAATAATAAATGAATTGAGCTGTATTATGGTCGAATATGTGGAACTGAATTCACATCACACTAGAAATTACTCGATGTATTGTAGACACCATTTTTTTCATTTTTTTTTTTTTTGAACCTCATAATTATTCATTTTCAATTGTAAGAGAAGAATTATTTGAAGAACCCAAATAGATTATATACACATCAAAGTTTAAATAATATTTACACAAATGTAATGGATTTCAATGTATAAATGTTATTTAATTTTAAAAATATTGCAATGTTTTCCAAAGCAATTAAAGTTCATCGCTTGTTAATTTCAGAATATGGTTTAGTAAATTTTATTGTATAAGCTATTATTTTGGGGAATGACATATTTTCCAAAGAAATGAAAGTACCATTTTACTTTAGAATGTGCAGCTTTTAATTTTCCTTTTCCTCACAAACAAAAGATTATGCTATAAATAAGAAAGAAAAGCGCATAGTGCTTACAAAAAAGACCGTTGAATGTTCCTAACAGAAGTAATGAATGTGGATTCCTCTACAGTGATTTGTCTTTTATAGATCTCTTTTAGCAGGACTTTTTGAGAAAAGAAAAAATGAAACTATCCAAATTTAGAACATGCTTTCCCTTTGTTCTATATCACGCGGTTGAGAAGCCATTCAAGTCACCGTTCCAAACCAAACTGAACAACCAACAATGGTCAGATCAATTTGAGGCAACAAAAAAATACACTACACAATACTAGGAAACTTCAGGTAATACTTGTAACCGACCCTAAACATTCAGTGAGAAAACCAGCAACTAATATCCAATTCACTCATTGAGGGTAACCATTAAAATCAGAATATAAAAGTAACATCCTTATAAGTTCTCTTAATAAAATACTATTAGAAAAACTCTCAAGTGCTCCCCGAGCAATAGAACTTTCTTGCTTTATGTCAATAGTGGGGTACCCCTTCAACCATTTGGTCATCACTGTTTCCTATTTTAACTATATCTTTTTTTATATGTTATTGCTGAAGTGGTGGTACACATTAGGCAAGAAAAATCACGTGCTTTGGGATCACCTAACAATCTCTCTCTAAATTAAGTAACAAAGAGGGGTGGTGGATGCTACATATGATTAGAATGAGATGATGATAATAACAAGGCCAACACAAAAGCCTAGTTGTGATGGGTAATGGCAGTGCCACTATGAAAGGGAGGTCTCCAAGCTGAAGCAGTGAGCAAGCAAAGGTCCTTCCAACCAAGTTTAAGAATGCCATTGTCCTCCACCAAGGTATAGCCCTCAGATGGGAACATACCAAGGAGTAGACTAGCTTGAGTGGCAGCATTACCAGCTAGAGATATACCTCTGAACCCACACTGTTGAAACTTTTCCCTCCAGTTGTGAAACTTTGGCTCTCCAGTCCTTGATGGCCCCCCAACAGCTAGCACATTTCGAATCTCCCTAGACAGCAGTTGCTGTTCAACCACATGCCTCTCCTCACTCTCCTCCCCATAGCTAGACCCAAGAGAGTCAAATAATGCTGAGTAGTAGTGTATGGCTTCCACAAACCTCCCCAAGAATGAACCAGTGCTGCTTAGGTCCTGCTCTACCACAGTCACCACTTTAGGTGCCAGCCTGCATAACACAAGTCCATGCAATAAATCAGCATTAGTGTAAAAGTATACACTCTTATCCGATCACAAACCAACCCTCATGTAAAATAAATTTATTAACTTTTATAATAAATACTTTAAAAGTGATATAAAAGAAGATTTGGGATTGGTTTTACACTAGCATGCCCCTTTAAACTCCAGAAATTATTTAGTGCCAATGTTAGTAAATAATAAATACACGAGACCCATCACCATGTCTTTCAAACCTTACTATATACATTCTACAGTTCTTTTTTGGTTTCTCCCCATTAATATATGTGCAGAGAGTGATTCAAAAACAAGACATAATCATTGTTCCCAATCTTCCTTAGAAAAGAAAAAGGCAGAGACATAAAGTGAGTACTAGAACCTATAAAGGTGAAAAAAGGTTTTTGGGGAATTCTTTCATGAAAAGTACTATAACTATTTCCCTATGTACTACTAACCCCCCACTCAGCTCATATCAGCTCCCTCTAGATCATGCAAGTTATAGAATGCATAATATAAAGCCATGCAGTGCATATAATTAAATGAATGAATGGACCTAACCCTTCTTCACCTACCTCTGCAAGAGCCACAAGGTGTTGGTGTCTGAGCCAGTGACATCATAGAGGGAATGTTGCAACCAGTGAACAGCCACAGCTTCGGTTTTGCTAACATTGAGCCTCTCAGGGTCAAGGTTCCCAACTTTCTCAGCCACGGGGAAGAACTCAAAGGGAAGGCCAAGTTTGTTTGCAAAATCAGACAAACGCTTCCCCGTGGCTTCAAGTGCTTCCATAGAGGTACCAAGCCCCGTGAGCCTCACATAAGGGGCCCCACCAGGTCTTGAAGCTAGAATGTGAAACAAACCAGGCCACTGCAACCCTTGCATTATATCCAGATCTATGATGTGCACCCTCTCTTCCCTTTCAAAAGCTTCTTGAATAGCTTGGTTTGCTGTGAAGTGTGAGAACTTCACAAATGGACTAATACCATTGAACACTTGAAAAGCTGAAGCCACCTTGTGGCTTTGATGAGTGTGTGGCAAAGTGGCATATATCCCTAAACATGAACTCACCAACCTTGCTGATATGGCCTCTGAGAAATAAGCTGCCACACGCTGTGCTGAAGTGCCAAAGGGTGTTGACAATTGAGAAATCTCCAGCAACATCTTGTTAGCATCTTCTAGATTCTCAGCTGAAACAGCTTCAGCACACTGAAGCAGCAAAGTGAGGAGATGCAAACCCTCCTCATCTTTCTTCTTCTGTTCCCGCAACTCCTCTTTCTTCTTTCTTGAAAGTGCCACCTCAGCGCTGCTGGTTGCTCCTAGATCTTCCTCTTGAGGCTGCTTCTCTTGTGTTGGTGAATAATGGGGTGGTGGTGGTGGTGGTGGTGGTGTTGGTGAAGGCAAAGTAACCAAAGAAACTGAAGGGTTGTTGTTGGTGCTGGTGTTGGTGTTGCTGTTGTTGTTATCATGGTGGTGGTGAGTCATTTGAGGCACACCCCAATTGGACAACATGTGCTGATTCACAACCACAGCACCACCTGAAGCATCTGTGAAGTGCAAATTAGGAACAATGCCATCCACACGGTTATTCATGAGTTTCACTGAGGATACAGAAGGAGGAAGAGGCACCCCTTCTGTTCCTCTTTTGTTTTGTGGGGTAGACTCAGTGAGAAGAAGACGCAACCTGTATTCAAGAACCATTGCGAGGTTGGGGTTGCAAGGGTATATAATCTCCCTCACGTTGCTGATTAGTTGAGGAATCGAAACACTGTTGGAACTGTGAATGAGATCCTTCAGTATACCATCGATCCAACCACTTGTCGCGGCCGAAGTGTCGTCCATGGAAGGAGAAGAAGAAGAAGAAGCAACCACGTCAACAATATTTCCACCACTGTTTCTTATGTTGTTGTTGTTGGTGGTAGTGGTGGTGTTGTTGGTGTTGTCTCGGTTTCTTTGGCTTTGAGATGGAAAAAGTGGTAACCCTGAGAATCCACACACTGCAGGCACAGGGTTCTGCTGGTCCTGGCTCTCAACGAGTCCTTGGAAATGATGATGGTGTTGGTGAGTGCTATAGTTTGGAGCAACACCAGAGGAATTGATGGTGGTGGAAGAAGGTAGCAACATAGTGGAGTAGTTGGTTGTGACCGTCACAGTGGGGTAATTTGGAATAGCAACGTTATCTCTTGATGAAATATTACCACTATTACTATTGTTACTACTATTATTATAATGATAGCTACTATTACTATTATTATTATTATTATTATTGCTAATGTTACTACATGTACCTGCGGCTAACGTTGGTGCTCTTGTTGTTGTTGCTGTGATGGTGGACCCTTTTTCCAACATGTTCATGTTGGTGCTGCTTCGACGAGGAAACCTAGGATAATCACTTGTGGTGGAGGAAGAGTTGTGCGGTGGAGTGGCGTGAACGTTAACTTCCATCTCAGAAGCCATTCTTTTTCTCACCATTTTTCTCTCACAATGAAGCTGTGGCATGATGCCATGTAGGTTGTGTTGTTGTTCTTCGTTGTTGTTGCTCATGTTGCTAGAGTTAGAGGCACTAGTCAAAGGAGTACTAGTAGCACTTCCACTTCCATTGTTGTTAAGATTGCCATCTTCGGTAATGTTACCGCCACCACTGAACAAAGCACAAGCAGCCATATGGGGGATGAGAGAGATATAGGAAGAAGAGAATTAATGAAAAGTGATGATGATGATGATGGGTATGTAGGTACTACTACTACTTCAGATCATGGAAAGAAAGGGGGTGAAAAAATTGAGAGATTGTAGCGGTGTGTACTTGTGTGTTTTTGCTTTTTTTTGCTTGTCAAACAATAATTAAGGTAGAGGGGGGGTATGGTATGGTTTAAAAAACAAGTTCATGTGTGTGTGTTGGGTTTGAAATTGTGGGAAGAGGGGGGTATGGCATGGCCAAAGTTACAAGCAGATAACGTTGTCAAGATTGGGACAGTGGATATAGGATTCCCATGTAGTATTTTTCCCACTCTCTCCAACACGATTCTCTATGCCTTTTGCCTTTTGGATGGTTGCAAAAGAGAGGGATGACACTAGCCACGGCGGTTAGTGCCTCGTCTTTGTGTGCTTTGATTTTATTTATATGTTGCTAAGTATGTTAGTTTTATTTGAGATGAATGTGAATGTGAATGTGAATGTGAGTGAGGGTGGCATTAGGCATATGATATGTTAGTAACAGTATAATAGGTGGCTAGAGAAAGAAAGAAGAAAGAAGAAAGAAGAAAGAAGGGAGAGAGAGAGAGAGAGAGGGAAGAACGGTGGTAGGTAGTGTTGTGTTGTTGCAGTTGTGATCGGAAATTAAAGCTAGATGAGGGCAGATATTTTTATCTACGGTTTCGTCGTCTTCCTAAGACACAACTCATTACAATGTATAAATACCCATTGCTAAACAAACCCCTTTTACTTTTTACCCAATGTTTCCAAAATTATTTACTAAATTCAATTACTCCTAAATTTTAAAATTTTAATTTGAATACACTATCAGTATAAAAGCTTTTTATAGTAAAATTATTAATTTTGAAATAATTAATTTAAAAATTGTATTTAAATCATTTCTAATTAATTGATAATATAAAAAAAATTATATGAATAATGCATTAAAATTTCACTCAAATTTTAGTAGGCCGATGTTATTTTTAAATTTTACTATCTTTGTTCTTTTATCAACGTTAAATAAGTAATCGAAGGTATATTTTTTCATGTACCATACATGTTTTGTAGTATAAAACATGTATTTATCTCTTTTCTTTTAATTATAGAACAAGTCTGATTTCTTTGATGTCTAAGAGGAAAAATGAATACAATATTTAAACATAATTTTATCGTGTCAAAATTTAACATAAAGGAGTTTATTTTTCTTATTTAACCTCTGTATATAAATACAAAATTTACACACAACATGCTACATATGAGATCTTCTATTATTAATATTAATATATATAAAAAATAAGAGTTTCGATTTCATGTAAAATCAATGTAATTGATTTATTTTAAATATGATTTTTAAAGTAATTATTGAAAAAGACAGTATTAATTTATAAAAATAGTGGGACGAGAGTGTAAAAGAATGCAATCTAATTAAATTAATAAATCAATAATTTTTATTAAGAAAAATAATAATTTGGTAAACATGCATATTTTTTTTTGTTAAATAAAAAAAATGAAAATGTTGATAAAGTACTACTAGTAGAAATGATTATATATTGTATAAAAAGCAGGAATTGATAATCGAAAAACAATGACACATGACATTATTGTTATTGATGGTATATAATAATAAAAATAGAAAAGGGAGAAGGAAGAGGATAGGGAGGAAGTCTAGTGTCGCTATGAACGAGGAGCAGAGGAGGAGCTGTCAAACCTCAGTTCCCAAAAATCTGAATCGTAGCGTTTGACATTTTGCTTTCAACTGCGGCATCAGCAACCAGCTTTTTCCTCTTGACTTCATCTCCCATTTTTTATTTTTTTATTCTTTTTTTTTCGTGCCATTAACAAATTTTGTCAAACGGACACATTACCGAAAAGCTGGCAGCAAAATCAATGACCAAAAAGGAAGCTGAGGCACGCACAGCGCCAATTGCTGCTCTAAGTAACTTTTTCAATTTTTCTTTTCTTTTAAATTAATTCATTCCCTCATTTCACACTTTTTTTTAAAAAAAAATTAATTACAGTTAATTTTACTTTTTTTAATATGGCCAAATTGTTTGTACAAAAGTACATGTTTATTGTTTGGGTTGGAAAAAATAAATAGTACTAGATTATTATGTTGTTTGCATTGGAAAAAAAATGAATTTTTTAAGTTTTTCTTAATTTTAGGAACTAAAATGATACTGAGATACAAATTCAAGGACTAAATTAACTATTTATTCTAATATATAATTGATATAATTTTTTTTATCTTGATAAAATGAAAAAAAAAAAAACTATTATACTAGATAAGAAGTATGCAATACCGTTGATGATGCAAATTATGGTATGAATTCATCGTTATCCAACATTATTGGTTACATAACAAATTAAAAAAAATAAAAGTGAAAATAATAACTTAATCTTTTAAATTTAGGTTTCAATTTAATCTCCTAATAGTTTTATTTAGTTTAATTTTTTAATTGTTCATTTTGTGTCATATTCGTCTAATCGTCTTTTTATTACAATAGTGTTAGATCTTATTATTAATTTGTTGGAATTTAGGTTTTCCCATTTCTGACCAAATTTGGATTTTCTTATTTATTTTTCATGCATAATAATGGTAGAGCGAAAAAATACCCCAATATTATTATCAGGTATGGCATCAATGAATTGGATTTTCTTATGAACTTTTCTTTTGAAATATTTTTTTTTTATAAGGTAAACTACATTTTTAGTCCCTAAAAGTGTAATCCACTGTCACTTAGGTACCTGAAAGTATGAAACTGTCAATTACGTCCTTGAAAGTACAATTTATCCGTCACTTTAGTCCTTCCGTTAAAAAATTTTCTTTAAAATTAACGTTTGTACCTACGTTACACGCTATCTAACTACGTGGCAATTAATGGTGCATACGTGAATAACATGTCATGTAGGTAGATAGCGTGTAACGTAAGCACAAACGTTAATTTTAAAGAAAGTTTTTTAACGAAATGACTAAAGTGACGGATAAATTGTATTTTCATGGACGTAATTGACAGTTTCATACTTTCAAGGACCTAAATGACGGTAGATTGCACTTTCATGGACCAAAATGACAGTTCATCCTTTTTTTTATAACATTCCTTTCAAAACATTAAAGTGCTTTTAGATGCCGTGATTCCTATCCTAACGAAAGAAAACAAACAAGAATTAAGCTGTTCCAACGAGTTGTTAAATATAAAGAATTTTTTCTTGCACATGAGTCGTAAGTAGGAGTACAATGTATTGAACAAAACATTCTGCACTATCAAATCAAAGATTTTCCTGCCATATCAAATATTAAACTCTCGACCTTTCCCTTTCTTTCCTTTTCATCTAAAACTCCTTCCAAACACATTAAACAAATTATAAACCGCTTTGTTTCACGGGACTCCCTATAAGGAAATATGCAACCAATGCTCCCTTTGGAAAACCTATATCATAACATGACATTTTAATCATTTTATATTACAACCCTTTTGGTTTATCTACCTTTAATAATGTGCTTTTGATAACAAACATATTTTTTTTTTCAGTACATAACAAATATAATTAATTAAACCTCACAAAATCATGGTAATCCCATATAAAAAAAAGTTGAAATAACTTTATTGCTTTACATTCAATATGAAAAATTAATTAATTATTTCTCACCTTAAAAATTATGTTTGAAAATTTGTTGACAAGAGGTTCAAGAGAAGAAAAACCTTTGTTATTTTTATAATAAAAAAAAAAAACAAAATAACGTACATTTACAGAATATATTTCCAAACATACTTAAAGTTGTTTCAAACACACTCTAAAACTATTATAAATTTCATTTTAATCTTTAGGTAAATTTTGACTGGTCTCCATCCAGCCATCAGACCGAGACTCAAAAATGGTTTTCAATTCCAACAACAATAATTCATTCAACTATGCTGTTACGAGCATGTTTCCTTGAAAGAACGAAGAAATTTTGATAAAAAAAAAAAAGAAAAAGAAAGAACGAAGAAATTGCACTCATACTGACACCAATGGCACTTCGCAGAAGGGGTCTTCGGGACGGCTTAGGATTGATCATATTTATCTTCCAATTAGTCTCAAATTTTCTCTTGAATACAATTTTAAAATTGAACTCCATCTTAGATTTGAAGAATGTTGAGAATATTTGGGTATAATTAAAATTGGGTCTTAATACTACAGGATTAATTTAGCCCGAAGTGTTGACTAACCAGATCATTGAAAAACGTGATTAAGAAAAATGAAAAGCGTCTTGGAATGTAGAACACTTCCACAAAAAAAAAAAAAATATATAAAAATTATATGTTACCTGACAATTTCCACTTTACTTATTTTTATAAGCGATATGATTATTAGTTGCATCAACATATATATATATATATATATATATGTATATATATGTATATATATTAAAATGAATCAAATTGATGTGTTGTTACGAATAAAAAGCGTTTAATTCTTTAAATGAGCAAATTTTAATTTAATTCCGAAATTTATGTATATATAAAAAATAAAAATTCAATCTAAAAGTTCTCAATTTTGACTATTTTTCTTTGAAGAGAACTGTAAAATTTAAATCAAGAGGAAAAAAGGTAGACGTCTTTCACTAAAAACAATTTTTTAAGATTTAATTTTTGTCCTTATGTTGATTCTCTCGAGCCAACAGTAAACTATGTCACTGTTTTGTGTGAGCGAAAAGGTAAACGTCTTCAAATGAGTAAATAAAAGGTAAATGACTTTTGAGTTGAATATATATATAGTACTACATCGTCCCTTAATTTATTTTATTTCTGGCCATTCTCGTATCGCGTGCCCTACTACTACTACTAGGCTACTAGCAATATACTATTTGTTTTTTTTCTTTTTAAGAAAGCAATATACTATTTACTATTTGTTATTCTTTTTTTTTTCTTTTGCTGGCAAAAAAATAATATCAAATCAAAGAATACTACTATTTGTTATTCTAATTCCGTTTCAAGAAGTTATATAATTTTTCAAAGATTATAAATATTTTGAGAAAATATTATTATAACTTTATAATTTATGCAAATGCAAATTTTTATTCACTTAACGTTTTACCTTTTTCAGAGTTTATATCTCCTTTTAAGTTTGTAACTTTATTTAAAATGAATAAACTAATATTATGTTATTGTTTAGTATTTTTTTATATATTTGAAGAGCTTAATTTATATATATTACTAATTAAAAAATAATTTATATATATTATTTTGTAAAATGCTTTTAGTTTAATTGTACTTTTTATCTCTAAAGTTATACAAACTCACAAATTTTGCTCTCAGTGAGTTTTTTTACAATTTTTTTTGTCACCAATTAATTTACAAAAAGTCAAAAATTGTCTTTATTTTTTTTATCAATAGTCAAAAGTTGTCTTAATTGAAACAGTTTAAAAGAAAAATTACCACAAAATTATCTTAATTGTGACTATTTTTTTACGTTGGAACAAATTTTGTAATATTTTATAAATTAAAAAGTAAAATTCGCTAGAATGTATAATTTTAAAAAAGTGTAATTAAGTCATTATTTTTTTAACAAGTTATCGTATCATTCTAATAAATAAAATAATGTAATAACTTACTAGAATTAGAGTATGTTTTGAAAGACAGTAGCAACAAACGTCTCATTTTTCAAGTTTAGATTTAAATTTTATTTCCATTATCATGATTGTATATCAAAGAAATAGAATGATATGATAATATAAGTGTAAAAAAAAAGTTTTATAGTATAAATTAAATTCACCTTTTAACACAAAACAACTTTGTGTAATGTTTAAGATTTGGTTAAGAAGGTTAGCATAAAGTGAGCCACTACGGTAACGTTAGAATAATGTGTGTCTGACAATGTCAGTGATAGTAAGAGAAAGTTGTAGCACGTGAGAGACAGACACTCGAAAAAGGCCAGATTTCTGCTCAGAGTAATGTCACCATTGAATAAATGAAAAACAGTAGTATATCGTACACATTTTCCTTTTGGGCTACCCAAATAAAAATTACTGTATTTAATAATTTCTGAAAGTTTTTTTTTTTTTAACCTTTTCGATATTTAACTCAAACTGTATTTGCGTTGAATTTGTAGCCCTTCTTTTCTAGCACTTCTTTTCTATAAATATTTTTTCGTTAAACAATAATTGGCTTGAATTAATATTAAACACGATGGGTTTTTGATAGGGATGGCAAAGCGGGCCGGGCCAGGCGGGCCGGGCCAGGCGGGCCGGCCCGCCAGCCCGCTGTTACTTTGGCGGGACGGGGTGGGGTTTTCAGCCCGCTGGCCCGCTTTGGCCCGCCCCGCCTGGCCCGCCAACCCGCCGGGCCACAGGCGGGGCGGGACAGGCCGGCCCGCCAGCCCTTTTTTTTTTTTTTAATTAATATATATAAAATAATATAAGTTATTAGGGACTATTAATATTTTGTGATGTATTTTTAAAAGACTATTAGTTTGTGGTAAGCATTTTTAAGATGTTATTCATGATGATATTGAACTTGTGGTGTTAAAAGACTATTAGTTTGTGATTTATTGAAGAAAATGAAACAATATTGCAATTATTTTTAATTGTGTTCACACTTCACAGTAACACAAATACTCTCTATTGTCCTCTTATAATACAAGTGATACAAGATCATTTTATTTATATCTTATTTACAATAATTTAAAAAAAAAAAATCGGCGGGCCAGCCCGCCAGCCCGCTCTAAGGCGGGGCGGGGCGGGCCAGGACCAGCAGCCCGCCGCAGCTAGGCGGGCCAACCCGGCCCGGCCCGTTTTTGGCGGGCCACAGGCGGGCCGGGCCTAAACGGGCCGGGCTGGCCCGTTTTGCCAACCCTAGTTTTTGAGTTGGTTTGTTTGAAAGACAATAATAGTTTTGTATTTTTGAAAAAGCTTCTAAAAAATAATTATTTTTCAAAATTAATCATCTGTCAAGCATACAATTATATATATTAAATAATAAAAAACTAAAAACACAAGCTCCTATATATATAAATATCATGAGTAACATTATTTGTCACGTTTCTCTTTTTATAGTCCTTTCCACTTAATTTACCTTAAGATAATCACTTTTTTATTGAACATATATCCATTCATATTAAAATAAGGAGCAAAATCATCATACCCGTATATAAAAAAACGATATACCATTAACTGAATAAAAAAATAAAAACTACGTCAATTCATATGTAACATTATTCATTAATATATAATTTAAAGTTCAATTGTAAAAACGTTGTTATACGATACATTATTTCAAAGGTGGGCCAAGAGGAAATATTCACAAAATTTGTTTATATAACATCGTTCAATATCGCATAATCCAAACACCAAAAGTACATACATGATACAAAATCTAATTTCAAGATTATGTTCTAGTGAAAATGGCTCACATGTCACAACATGGATTCTCGGATTATATGCAACTGATATATATAAACAAATTTTACAATTTTCAGAAAAAAAAAAAGTCTTTTTTTTTTTATAATAATCACAATAAAATTAGAACATATGATCTCACACAAAGATAACTTAAAACATTTAATAAACTCTTCAAGATAATTTATAAAAATAACTTGGAACTCATATAATTATATAAAAAAAAACTTATAGTTTATATAAAAAATAGTTTACCCTATTTCCTCTTTTAATTGCAAAAACTATTTATATATAAGTACTTATATAATAAACACTTATGCATTAAGTACTTAATTATATTATTTACCAAAATCCCTAATACTTAAATCTACATAATGAAATATCACCATTTTGTTGTAAATTAGACATTTGTGTCGTTTAATCGAAGGAAATATCTCTGAAATACTACCCAAAAAAATAAAAAAAGAGCGTCCACTAAAATAATGAAATATTATATCGCCCTTTAGGCAATTTTATAAATGAGTTGTCTGTCTTACAATCATCAAAAGACATTTATAATGACTGAAATTTTTGCATCAATCGCACTCCCAATCAAATCTCACGTATTTTAAAGGTCATTATGTAGTTGTAAAGCTAAGGAATGTCATTTAAATATTTGAAATAATATATTACATCAATCAAATTAGCAATATATATTTGAAACATATAAATTACAAATAAAATAAGCACTATAACTATCTGTCATAAAAGATATTCTTAGTATTTATTTTATTTCCTCGTATATAATCATTTTGTATATGTCTTTTTTTTAAAAGATATATGTCTTTTTTTTGTGTGACTATACATAACATTCTTATTTATGTTATTCTTACCCTTTTTTTTTATGTAGTCCCTTTAAATTCTAATATTACCTACCATAGAATATTTGTACAATAAAACTTTTCTTTTAGCTTAGTAAATACTTTATGTAACCATCCTGAGTGAGACTACGATGCGAAAGCAACCAAAAATTTACATATAGATTTAAGAGTTGTCACCAATTGCTTTATCTGTTAAAATTGGAATGGTGCACTTGGATGTTTTATGCAGTGTGGTCTAAGTTCTGAACTTTAAATTCGAAAGTTAATTACAGGTAAGGAAAGTATTAAGATCTTACACTATCCATTTTAAGGATGTTTACCAATTAATTTATCGTCATGCCTTATATTATCTAATTTGGTTCTATAAATTGATTTTTTATTTTTATTTGTTGGTGTCCCATTTTGTCTCTATTTTACCAAAAATTGATGAATGACCATAATAGAGAATGATGGGGCAAAATGGCCTTCATCTTGTATGTGGAAGGAATTTAATCTTCACAATATTATGGTGCACGTGCATTACAATTCATGAAAGAAAAAGATTATTTAGTACTAATAATTAAATATAATAATTTTTTGGAAGAAAGATTGAAAGAAAAATATTTAAGAATATTTCTAACAATAAAAACTTCAATTTGTCATAATTGTGAGAATATGTTAATTTTTATTCATTATTGCTGTTTTTTTTTACAGCAATTCATTATTGTTGTTAATCTTTAGGTAAAAATCATTATATATATATATATATATATATATATATATATATATATATATATATATATATATGAAGGATCTTTTTGAGGGATTAGGTCAAGTCAGTATACTTCAAAAAATCCAATCAAAATGACTTTAAGATATTTAGTAAGAGTTAAATAATTGATAGGTCAATCCATTTTCATCATAAAAACATTTTAAATTTTAATGTTTTACATAAAATATGACATTTTAATTTGTATATATATTACACAAATAAAGCAATAAAGTATTTGTGGACTTTGGTATTAAACTAAGCCGACAAACTTGATAAGATCTAATAATAATGACCTCAAGAATACTGGGTAGAATTTATTTGATTGATACTACAATTCTATCTATTTATCCGTTGTTAGCTGAGTTCTAAATGTTTAAGAATTTTTATTTTTGAGAATATAGGTGATGTATTGACAATGTAAAATAATTTTATACTGTTACTCAACATGTTTGATGACTTTTATAATAATTACCTTAAAAGTTATATTAACGGTGATTTCTAATTGGTTGGCAGTGTAAAACTATTTTACATTGTTAATTCATAGTTATTAAATTCTTTATTTTTATGAAAAATGGGATATTTAAATGAATAAATTAAGAGTTTAATATTTATGCACTCACACTGTAAAATTATTTTTCAACCAATAATAAATCATGGTATATATGACTTATTAGTAATTTTTATAAAAATCAATAAATTTATTATACATGATTTCTGTTTAGAAGGCTAAAAAAATTTTACACTATCAATACATAGACATTTTTCTCATAAATTAAACCAATAAATTATAATAAAATAATTCATAAAATAGACTATGATTGGTCACTCCTTATAATCCTTCGAGATATCAGATTGAAATTTTTTTAGATATTTCTATCTTCTTTCAGATCTATTTTATGCTCTTAGCCTAAAAATGTACTTTATTTATGATTTATGATTCCTTTTACATTTAAAAAGATCCAGATTAATTTCCTTTTACTTGTACTATTATTTAATTAAATTTTTTAATATATTAATAAATAATACTTTGTGCCAATAATTATTCAGACAAATATAGGTATCCAACTAAAAAAAAAGAAAAAGAAAAAGCAAAATCATATAGGGTATGCTTGCAGCAAGTAAAAAATCCATTGCTGGATTCACTTGATAAGCCCCCGACCCATAGTCGACATTGCTGACCTTAAGACAAAACTGATTTTGACCCACATGCCCTTCCTCTGTTCCTCATAACTGATTTTGATGGACCATGCATGAACCATTTTATGACTGAGATTTTGTCATTTCATCTCATTGATAAAAGTAACTTTATATAATTTTCTCACATATATACATATATGTTTGTGAATAATATGTGTGTGAATAAATACTTATTATCTAATAGGCTAATTAAATTGAAAATTATTTTTCAATCATGTAACTTTGATCAAGCTTTCACAGTTTGATACGTGACTTAATAACAATTCAATATTCATTGTTCATTCCCCACACCTAAAAAGAGTCGCTTATATATCATGACAATGGGAAGAGTCCAACCATTAGATTATTGTGATTATTAAATGGTTAAAATTAAAAAATGAATTTAAAGTGCAAATTCCTATTTTGGGGTTCAACACCCGAGGGGACAGTGGTTCCATTTTTTCCCTTCTCCCTCGCTCCTCGCCGGTTATCTTGTTAAAAATGGTGGAGCCTCCTCTGCCTGTGGCATCGTGTAGTACAAAATAAGAGAGAAAGTTCCCGATAGATTGATGAGATACATGTTTTGTCTTTGCTTTTAAAGCTAACTTGCTTGCAGCATGTTTTTGGACTTAGCTAAGAGCCATTTTCACTTTTCTACTTACTCTTTCGTCTTTTTCCTATCAAATGCAAATAATTCTTTATCACTTCTTTCGTGAGTTTTTCTTTGCCCCTTCTTGTTTCTTGAATTTCTTTCATGTGCCTTGTTCTTTCAAGAGCATTCAATAAATGGAAAAAAAAAAAAGAGAGAGAGAGAGTTTAGTGTGTATACATTATTAGTTTTTACAGTATCAATCAATTAGAAATTATGTTCGTATGACTTTTAAGGTAGTTGTTATCAAAATCAATAAACTTGTTATATATAGTTGTTTGTGATTGAATAACCGTGTAAAAGAAAAAAAAAACTTTAATTGTTCGTGCATATACTATTTTCCCATGAAAAATTTTATTCACTAAAATTCCAATATTAAATTTTGTTTTGGACTGATTTCAAAACTATTAATGGCCTAATGAGTATACACACCGACCCAATAAAGGTCCAATACATCATGAACCTTAGACAAATTGAGGGTCAACTTGCCACCTAGAAGTTAGTTGCTCTAATTGTAGAACATCTTCGAATTTAGGTTCGAATTTAGGCCAAGACTACGGTGGACAAGTGAGTCATGTGGTCTATAATGAACCACTTTTATACACCCATGGATTTATCTGATCCACACAATAATTTGATGCACTGTCTGCACCAAATTATTTTTTCTTTCTCCCTTTTCCCTTTTCCCTCCCCACAAAAATCCATTGCTGCCATCGGCGGCCACCGTAGAAGGAGGTCGCGCTCGTCGATCTCAGCACTCTCCGGTGGATTCGAACTTTATAGGCGAGTTTCCGATGACTTGGAGTTACAGTGATTTCTTAACCGAACTTGTGGTAGAGAATCTGAATATTCATAACTCATCAACCAACCAAAAGATCCACAAGTCTACTTATTAATTAAGAAAATTAGTAAAGATTTGCTTCCAGAATCACAACACACACTTACTACAGTAAAGAAGTACACAATGTTGCCATTCTACATGATTACTTAAGTAGCTTCTAAGCGTGATTTATAATCCACAAAATTACTATGTTTAGATTTAAGATTTTGCACATCTTGCTGGTTCTTATTCTTGCGTTTTGCACATTTGTAGATGTCTTTGAAGCACAAAGTGTTAATAGCAATTATCTTTGAAATAAATGAACAAATAATCGAGGATTTTTCAGTCAACCGAAGCATAGAGAGCGGAAACGGTTAAATTGAGCGGGTATAGGGAAATGAAAATAAGAATCGAGGTTGAAGCGGAGAGACGAGAGAGAACCATAGCATTCGTATAAACGAGAATAAAATAAAATAAGGCAGAGAGAGAACTGTTGCCGGAATCTTGCCGGATAAGATAACCTCGTCGGCACCGTCAAGTTCCTCATCAGCAACATGTTCTCCCCAAATGTCGTGCTTCAGCGCCTTCCAGATTCGGAGCTCGTCGGGGAGGTTCCACAGCGTCACGAACCTTAGCGCCATGGTTATGGACAGCTTCGGCTTCCCCGCACTGGAGAAGATCGTGGTGGTGGGGTGTGGGATTTGGGGAAGAAGGGGTAGACGCTGCGTTGAGGAGAGGGAGGGGTGGAGTCTCCAAGACGCTGATTGTGTTGTCACTATGGTGGGTTTTCGGATGACAAAACAAACAACTGAAACACCGGCACCACCTCCGACGGCGGAGAACGGTGGTCGGCGGCGATGAACAGTATTCTACGGCGACAGAGAGAGTTGGGAGGAGATAATCTGGTGTGCGAAGTGCAAGGTGTAACCTATTAACATTGATTAATCTAATGGTTAAAATTTTTTATTCATAATGAACCACTTGTTAAGGTGGTCCACCCTAGCCTTTGCCTTGAATTTAACTCAACCCTTAATGTTAGTTTATGGGATGAGAATTGTCCTATATTTATATATATTATTTTTGTCATTGTTCACAAAATTTGGCAAGTGAATAAAATCGTGCAAGTATCGATGAATATTCAAATATCGTATCCACAGGAACTTGTGTAATATTAAATACATTTGACACATTTTGTTAATAAAGGTTTAATGACAAGTATAAAATTCAATTAAGAGTTAACACTAATTAAGCAAATGTAATTAAACTAATATTGAGAGCAAGAAATTAAATTAAATGTTTTTAGGCTTTTTATCGAATGTGTGGGATGCAGTAGAAATGGTGAAAATGTGATGTAACAGATGTTGCTAGGGTTGAATTTCATGAAAACACCAATCTCATGTAATCTCAACACAAAATCATGTACTCATCTCAACATGCCAAAATTCACATACAAATCTCAGTCCTTAATTCATTAGGTAGATTGAGATCAATTTGTATCATCAAATCCTTGATTCCTTTAAGAGCTTTAATGAGGAAAATTTTATTAAGCACAAGAATTAACAAGATAAGATCAACAAATCAAGATCAATTCCTAGATCTAGATATGTTGAATTCCTTATTTCATATCTAGAATCAAAATGTGTTTTTCAATCACAAATCAACTCACAAAGCATGTAAATGGATTATCAAACCATAAACAAAAATTAAGCACAGGAATAGAGAAGTAGTATATTAAAATGAGAACAAAGTTAAGATTTTATACGAAATCCATGAGCGGGTTTCACTAGACCTAACCCTAACAACTAAGAATCTAACTACACATAGTCTCTAAAATAAAGAAAAACCATGGAGATTCGATGAAGGAAGGTGGAGAGGCCATGAGAGTGCTCCCAAGGTCCTTTTCGCCCTTTTCCAGAGAGAATCGTTCTTGGATCGAATGTGGTGAAGTCCAAAAAAAAGTACACAAAGCACCTTTTATATGTGCTATATCATAAGTGGCATGCTAAGCTTATATGAAGGACTAGATGTAACAATTCTTATTTCTAATCGGGAAAAAATATGTTTTTAGTCCCTATACTTTGTAAAATTATTGATTTTAGTCCCTGTATTTTACCATTGAACATTTTGGTTCCTAAATTTTTAAAAATAAATATTTTTAGTCCCTCAGGATAGACAACATATGCAGGAAACAATGTTATTAGTGTTTGTCCTAAGAGACTAAAAACAATTATTTTTAAAAGTTTAGGAACCAAAATGTTCGATGGTGAAGTACAGAGACTAAAACTAAGAATTTTATAAAGTATATTTTTCCCTTCCTAATTTTATAATTTTTAATAATTTCTAACTAATGAAAGAGAACTTGTAAAAAAAAGAACTAATGATAGAGAAAATATGTTAAATAGTGTATTCATAACACTCCTCTAAAAAATTCCGTATTCCATAGCAAAGCTCTAAAGGAAGTGGCAATGCAATCTTAAAAAGTCTTGAAAGGCTTCTTAAGAATAAGCCCACGGGCTGTAGTTGGGCCAATATTTGGGCCTATAGTTTTCTGGTTATCCGTGTTGCTTTGTACCCCGAACAAAAAAACAAGAAAATCACAATATTAATAAAAAAAAAAGAAAAACCATGGGCTGTGTCTGTCTCCAACGTTGTCTGTCGGTTCGTTTCATATAAATAACCCAAACCCGGGTTCGGGCCCAGTTTTACCGAATCTTACACTTAAAATTCTCGCACCTAGGCCGAATATTTTTGCCTTTCGCACATTTTACAATTCGCAACGTATTTCATTCCATTCCATTCCATTTTGTGTGCGGTGCTACGAATGAGGAAGGAGAAGAAGCGGTGCTAGATAGATAAGAGATACATCGGAAGAGAGAGAAAGTGACAGGGAAAATGGGTAGTTACGAGGCGGTGACGGAGAAGCCGGCAACGGCGACGAAGTGGGTGGTGACGTGCATGGTGGGAGGGGTGATCGTGGGTGTGTCAATGCTGGGTGCATACTCGAGCCAGCTCGGAATGTTCTGGAAGAGCCGAAGACGCAACAAGAAACCGGTTCGTGTCTACATGGATGGTTGCTTTGACATGATGCATTATGGCCATTGCAATGCCCTTCGCCAAGCTCGTGCCCTTGGTGACCAGTTGATTGTTGGGGTTGTTAGTGATGCAGAGATCATTGCCAACAAGGGTCCTCCCGTTACCCCTCTTCACGAAAGGTTCCAACTTTGTGTTCATTTTTATAATTTAATTATTGGGGTGGTGATGAATATGATCTCTTAGGTAGCAATTTTGGCATTGTTTTCAATGCCCTTTATTTGTTTGTTTATTTAATTATGGGATCCGGCTTATCTAAAGTGAGGAGTTTACCTTAGAGGGTGGTAAAGTAAGTGATCTTAGTGGTTGATGAAACTGTTGATGTTACGTGCACATGTATAACAAATCATAGATGTGTTAAAATAATCAAGGTTTTAAATTGTGGCTGCGGTTTTGTCAGGTTTTCTTGTATTGCGGGAAATTGCAGACAAATGTGGCCGCGATTGCGGTTGCGTTGTGGTCACAAACACTTAATAAAACCTCGACTTTGCCGCCAAAATCACGGTCGCGAACCATTTTTTAAAACCTTGGTTAACATATTAACAGTTGATTTTCTTATAGACGCATGATATTACTTACTTTACTCTTACCCGCTTTAGAGGAGTTGAAGCTTTAATTTTGATGTGATATTTAATTGTTTGTTTTGATGTTGGGGGATTTGGTGTGTTGGTTTGGCTTTTGAGATGTTGATGTGTGTTAGGTTGATAATGGTGAATGCGGTGAAGTGGGTGGATGAGGTTATTCCTGAAGCTCCCTATGCGATAACCGAGGAGTTCATGAAGAAGCTTTTTGATGAGTACAAGATAGATTACATTATTCATGGGGATGATCCTTGTGTTCTTCCGGATGGAACTGATGCTTATGCTCATGCTAAGAAGGCTGGTCGATATAAGCAGATAAAGCGCACTGAAGGGGTTTCCAGCACTGATATTGTTGGTTAGATTTATATTGCTGTGCTTTCTTTCTTTTTTGTGGTGGAATTGGTCATGCTGTTTGACTCTGTTGTATAGAGTTTCCATAAAATTTATGGATACAAGTACTTTTGAATGCTCTCTTGTTGTCTATGGTCTTTTTCTCTTAAGGGTGTATCAAGGAGGTTGCCATTTTAGATAACTGCACGGAGTATTAACAGTAATATATATTTTATGTTCTATGCCTTATCGTGTTTTTTTCTGGTTTGGTGGAGGATATATTTTCATCCATCCCCATAGTTGTAATTTCCCTTTCTTCTCTCCAATAAATTTTCTCATTCTATATAAACAAACTATTAAATGGATCTTTAATTTAACATTTGTTCCTTGCATTTTGGTTATTTTTGAGGTGAAGCTTAATTTGGAATTTTGGTGAATGGGTGAATCTTTGTGTTTTCAAATTGGTAATTTTTTTTGGTAATGTAACAAATTTCCTTCCCTTCAATTGACTAAATTTTTTAAAAGACCCTTCAAACCTTACCCTTTCTTTAGACTACTCTCCTTATTCCTTATTGTTCTATGGACTGTGGTTCTGTCCAGCTAAGTTTGATGATGAAACCTCTGGGCCATTTTCACTGCACTAGCAATGGTTGTTACCGATTGTTCCATTCTAGATGGCTCTTTGTGTGGTTTGTTTGATGTTTACTTTATGCAAGCATACATTTGGACTGTAGCCTGTGTTAATGTTTTCCCTTTGAGGTTATATTTCTTTCTGATAGGGTTGCCATCGTAGCCTTCATAGTACTTATAAAATATATAATTAATGTTATATAATCATTTCTTGCCCAGGTCGCATGCTTCTCTGCGTAAGAGAAAGGTCTATTACTGAAAAAAATAATAATCATTCTTCTTTACAAAGACAGTTCAGCAATGGCCATAGTCCAAAGTTTGAAGCTGGTGCATCTGCTGCAACTGCAAGTGGAACTCGTATATCTCATTTTCTGCCTACATCTCGTAGAATTGTTCAGTTCTCAAATGGGAGGGTACGTTCATGTAAAATCTTCATTCTGATTTCTAACTGCTCATAAGCTTGTTATCAACTTCCTTACCTCCCTCTGTATTATTTCTGCATCCTTTAGTCTTTGTGATGCTTGAATCATGTATTTCACTTCACATCATGATGTTGGTCTATAGGAATAGTCTTTGAGCATTTATCATCGACAGATGCATTATTGTTTGCTTATTTCCTTCTCAACTGGATCACTTTTAAGGATTTAATTTGGCTTGTGTATTAAACTTGTTTATAGAGACTTGCGGTCTGGAAGAGCCAGCGATATTTTTTTACTAGAAATTCAACTGACAGGGAAGCCTAGGCCTAGGAATTATAAAAAATTAAACCTTATTGCTAAATGGATTTGGCATTGTTCACTTCTCAATTTGCGGTTGTTTGGTGTATATGGTTGGAGAGAAATGCTAGAATTTCAATTGGTCAAGTGTTGCCTTTGGAGTTCATTTGGGATCAAGTTGATCACTTGGCTTCTTTGTGGTGTTCTGCTAATTTTTATTTGGGTGTGTGTGTGTGGGTGGGGGGTAGGGGGGTTGTCTTTGGTAGATCTTAAGAGAGATTGACAATGCTATGTTACATGTATCAGGTTCTTAGTATTTTTTTCTCCCATTTCTTTCTTGGTTTATATTTTGAGGATTTCTTATCCTCTTGTCTTTATATCTCTTTAATAAATTCTTTGTTTTTCAAAAAAAAAAAAAACCTTCAACCATGTAGGTAAGGCTGATTATTGGAAATTAAGTTTGTGGCAAATGATAATAGGTGTTAATTGGCTATTGTTAATGGTTAGTAAAGTTTGTTTTGAAAAGATGACATGGAAGGGTCTTCAGTGGGGGCAACTTGGTATCCGGTTTGACATTCTCCTTTAGTTATCTATACTGTATGCCATCATGTTATGAAAAGTAAATTTGGGAAACAGCAGAATAGGTGACATACAATTACAAACCTAGTGACGTGGCAACATGCTCAAGCCTCCGGAAATTCATTTCTGAGGTACATGTCTCGTTTACACAACTGACTTCTGTTGAGATAGGTAATGGCTCCTGAATCATATTTTAGGATGACATTTAGGTTATGTTTGGAGTGATGGAAATGGATGGAATGATGCTAGGTTCTATTGTTTGGATTGTTTAAAATACCCCTTTTTCTTCCCCTGATTTGGGGGGAGGGGAGGGAATGAGATGAAACCAGCCCTTTTCCTTTTCATTCCATGATAAAAAAATCCAAACAATGGAGTGATAACTTAGCGTTGGTTTGGAATAGCTGAAAGTGAGAAAAAGGGAATGAAATTTTTTTATAAGAGTCATTCTCCTGTTTGGTTATTTACAAGGAAAGAAAGCAACTCAAAAAAGTGTCCCACTTCTTTTACGATCTTCTCATTTTGGACGGAATAGTACAACTTGCTTTTGTGAGATAAAAGTACTAAACTACCCTTATTTCTATCATTTCTTTTTATATTTAGGGATATTTATGTAATTTTATATACATATTTTTTTCTTTCCTTCTACTTTCTATACAATCAAACAAGAGAAAGAAATTTTTTTTCTTCTTTCTTTCCTTTCATTTTCTCACTTACCAAACAATCTAAAAATCATCTCACTTTCCCTTCCTTTTCTTTCAGTTTCTTTCCTGAACCAAACAAAGCCTTAATTATTTTTCATTTCACTCTATTCTGTTGCATCTCATTCAATTCCACTCTCCATTAGATATCCAAACATAGCCTTAGGTAGGGCACAACGAGTGGGTGATGACAGTCCTTGGACAAATGATGTAGCAAATCAGAGGCACATCATGGATGCAGCGAAGCAGAGGCATAAATACTTGAGCGAGCAACAGGTTGAGGTTTTAGTTTTACATAACATATCCAGCTTGAGTTCAGTGGGTTTATAAAAATAAACAAAATACACAACCCAAATTGATCAGCTATGCCATTCTTCTACCTAAAACGAACCCTAATTAGCTGAACTAACCCAGACTCCTTTTTTGTTAGATCCTGTCTGATTGTTCAGGTTCATGGGTTGATCCAAACCCATGATCACCCATAGAAGTCGTTAAAATAGCAACCTTCCTGAAAAATCAAAAAAAGAAAAGTGGATTGGTTTTTGAATCCTACACAAGTCACAACAAACAAGTCTTGCTTGTTGTTGGAGACATGGGTGACTTGTCTTGCCAGTCCTTCATATGAAAACTTGTGCTATTGATATGAACATGTTTGGTAATCTTAGATTGATTAGCAATGGACCCAAAAGTTTGGAGAGTACATCAAGGGCCTGTTTGGGTAAGCTTATTTCTAGGAGAAGAAAATAAGAAAAAAAATGAAATGAGCTTCTCCATAAGTTAAAATTAGCTTATGCATAAGCTAATTTGTAGAAGCTCTCTCATATAGCTTCTCTAATAGATAAGAGAGCTTCTACAAATTAGCCTGTGTATAAAGCTAATTTTAGCTTATGGAGAAGTTCATTTCATTTTATTCTTCTTATTTTCTTCTCTTAGAAGGGGTTCTGGATAAGCTTACCCAAATCGGCCCCAAGTTAAATTGCAAGCTTGTGGTTTTCTAATATTTTTTGGAGTGTGATTATGTGAAGAGATCAAGAAACTATATCAAGGAGATTGGGTTAGGTCTTTTGAGCTTGTTTTTGTTCTTTTTTCTTCATTTTGTTCAGTTCTCTATCTGATTTCCTCCCATGTGCTGAGAGATATAGCAGTAACCATAATAGCATATCTCTTTGTATAAGTTGCTGATTTGGTCTCCTGAATATTATATGGCCGTGATTGAATCTTTATGGTTTGTTTATTTCTCCACATTGCTTATAGAAATATATTTGTTATTTCTTGCTACTTAGAGATAGTGGAACATTTTTCTCCAAATAATTTTAATTAGAGCCATGCTTTGTGTAGGGTATATGTAGTAGTAATTTCTTCATGTCACTTTATAATTTACTCATGCTTGGTGTTCCAGGGTCCAGGACCTGATTCTCGCATTGTATATATAGATGGTGCTTTTGATCTCTTTCATGCTGGACATGTCGAGGTATATTTTACATACCTTATTACATAACTGTTGGTTTTGCTTGATCATTACCTAAAACAGCTTTTTATTCAAAAGCTCTCTCAGCTCAGTAACATCTTTGATTATAAGCTGTTTTTAATGCAAAGCAAGCTAATCCAAACAAGCACCTAGTCTGTCAAAATGTCTTAGTCTCACAAAATTGAGTGTAGGGACAGGAGGGTAGTGAGAGAGAAACATAAGATAACTAATATCCTTTTTTTTTTGGTGATGTTCTTATTCAATAATCTATTGCCAATTGCCTGTTATATCTGGCTATAGAAAATAAATGTTGGGTTATTAGATGGGGGTTATTTTGGGAGGGTGAGCCATGGTAAATTATACCAGGCTGTTGCAATAATTTACTAATATGCTGCTGCTACCATTTAGATTGTTTAAATGGATGTGTGGCTGGATATTGTTCCTTTTATTAACTGACCTTTCCTTTATGTTATATAGATCTTGAGGATTGCTAGGGATCTTGGAGATTTTCTTCTCGTTGGAATACACACTGATCAGACAGTCAGGTTGTCAACCTTTATATCTCTGCCTCCCACTGTATTTACTTTTTAAATTTTGTTTTTGTACTTTTATCAGTTTATCAATAGTGAATAGTGGCAACCCAAAAATACACCATGGAATTAAACCGGATGGCATTGTGGCAAATGTCAGATGCATGCTGGCCACACTAAAAGATTATAACATATACTTCAAGACAAATTACTAAAGTGACATAATTACACTATTTTTTAACATATCAAACTTATTAAAAGTAGCACATTCTCGAACTTAAATGCAATAAAAAGGTTAAAACAGAAAGACCAATAGAAAACATGATATAATATCATAATTATGGAAGCATGAGTTTTGTAAGCAAGCTGGAAAAGAACCTGGACAAAGTAGCATTTCAGTGACTGGGTGGTTAGGTTAATGGGTGGACAGGCAGGTTGCAGTTTTACTCATTGTGTTGCTATCCCACTATGATGCCATTGATGTGGTGGTGTTATGATGGGCCCTGTTAATTAGGCCTTGTTAGTTGAGGGTAGGCCTTATAATCTGTTAGAATAGGTAATTAGTTTGTCTGTTATAAATAGAGGCAGGAGATGATAGGGGAAGCTAGCTGGGGAGAATTAGTTTTGGGTGGGAGAGACCAGGCTCTCATAATCCTGGGAGTTCTTTCAGTCATTCTTGTAGATTTTGCTGCCCTTGCCCATTCTGCCATCATGCTGGTACATATTGGCAATTAGGGATTTGGTTAATAAAAATTCATTTCATTCTAGTTTCTGATCCAGTTTCTATCAGTTTGGCTGTCATGGTGCCACCCTTGCGAAGCCATATTGCCATGGCGTTAGCATGATGGTTTTTGTAAATCTGCCAGGCTATTCTCTGCCACGGAGGACTTTTATTTTGAAATTATAAAAAGGGGGTGGGACAGTTACATTTAGGTTTGTTCTTGGAAGTTGTGTGCATGATTTTATTGCAAACATTAAATGCTTCTATTGTACTCTACTGGAAGTCTCAGGTAAAAAATTAGTGGCTGCTTTTGTCACCTTTTGTGTATATGATGTAGTAATTGCTTATTTTCAAGCTTGTTCAGAATTCTAGGGTGGTTAAAATTCTAAGTAAAATGTTATGTTCTTGGCTTCTATATAATCATTTGGGCTAATGATTTTCTGAAATGGTTGTCTCTGAAATGCCACAGGATTGTGAGCATTTTGTTTTATCTAAGATTTGTTGTGTACTTTTATGTAACATCGTATTAAAGATTAATCTATCTTTCCTATTTATTTGTTGCATTTATATGGTGTATGGGTGAGGCTCCATAGCTATTGGGGTTGCATCATTGCCAAAAACTATGTTTTACAGTAGTAGTAACTCTGTTGCCTTCAATTGTAAACTATAAATTTGAATTAATATAATTTGTACATCTAATATTGTTTATGTTTATATTTCATACAGGGTGGTAATGTGTGGAAATTTTATACCGTGTTTTCTTTCTTTGTAGTGCAACTAGAGGATCACATAGTCCTATCATGAATCTTCATGAAAGAAGTCTAAGTGTTTTAGCATGTCGCTATGTGGATGAGGTTATAATTGGTGCACCATGGGAGATTTCCAAAGATATGGTTAGTCTCATTTTAGCTTATTTAATTTTGGCTTAAATATGTTTTTGGTATATGATGTCTCTCCTTTGAATTGGTCTTGTTTTAGGTGATTTTCATTGTATGATAAAAAGGGAACTTGAGCATTTCCTGTACCTTGAAAGTTTATCCTTTTTTAAATAAATGGTGTCTTGTGCCCTTAAATTTGTTTATAGGATAAGTTTTTGCTTATAGCTTCTCTCTGGATTCTGCTCATGACTGTTTCAAAAGAGTTGTGATTTTGAATACAGAGATTGGGCAGTGTTGGTATACTAAAATTTTTTTGCTTGGCTTTTTGTATTTGTTCTCTATTAGTTTTGTTCGTTACAATATTATCTTTGTAACCCTTTTTCATTTGTATATTTGAATATACTGCCTAAGTTTGCTTGCGTTCGTGGTATTCACAGATCTCTCATTTCTCTTTTCTCTTAAATAATTTTGTTTTCTATGCATTGGTCTAGATGTTTTTTTTAGTTATAAATGCAGCAACATCGCCAACCCCACTTAGTGGGATAAGGTTTAGTTGTTGCTGTTAGAAAAGCAGTAAAAAATTAGTGACAATTTCTTGGTTCATTTGGAACATGTTCCATTCTAACATGTTTTGCTATTAATTAAGCACTTAATCATGTATTGTCGTGACACTTGGTTTAAATTCATTTGAGTGCAGCTCACTACATTTAACATCTCATTAGTTGTTCATGGAACCATTGCAGAAAATAATGATTTTCAGAAGGTAAATTGTCTACTTTTCTGCTACATTGTATAAGTTGCTTCTGCATCTCCAACTATCCTTCCTTATCAGTTATTGACATTGGTTTTCATATAGGAACAATGCAATCCATATGCTGTTCCAATTAGCATGGGCATCTTCAGAATTTTAGAAAGTCCTTTAGATATAACAACTACTACAATAATTAGAAGGATTGTTTCAAATCATGAGGCATACCAGGTACGTGCAGACCTTTGTCAAATTTTTTGTTTGGTTTGTAGTAATTGTTGGATTCTTTGGTTTATCATTTTTCAATTTGTAGTACTTGTTACTGTTAGATTGTTAGCATATTTAGCATTTTTGTTATCATGGTCTGTATTTATACTTTAAATAAGAGATTAGTGTGTGTAGCCAAGACAAATTTTCACGGTAATGTCTCTTGCCGAGTACACAAGGCGTGCATTTCTGTACTTGAGGAGTTGCTTCTTTTTTTTATTTATTATTTTTAGATAAGTATGTAGCACGAGACTTGTTATCAAAATATGTCACGATTGTACTTTGTAAGTACCTGTCTTAAATATTAATTAGCATAAGGAGAATTATTGAAAAACATGGAGGTAGTGATATTTTAAAAAAAAATCCATTAATCACTATCTTAATTAGTCTTGTTAGCTAATGATTAACCACTTGATAACAAGATCAAACATGTGGTTGCTGGTGTGTCCTTTTCATGAAGCTCACTCCTCCCTTTCATTAATCCTCTTGTTTTGATATTAGTTGTTTAGAAATATAAATGATATTTTGCTTATTTTGGCTTTTGTGGCCTGTTTGGTAATTTGGTTTAGTAGTTTAGAAACCTTTTATTAAGACCTTCCTTGGCAAATGGCTTTGGCATTGAATGGTCTGTGGAGGTAATTGATAAGTTCTAAATATGGTGGCAAAGGTGGGTGATCTACCCCCTTAAAGCATAAGTATTTTTGTGCAGGGGTTTGGTTTGTACTTGATATACCTATTTGAATCAATTCTTTTTTTGAGAGTTTATGAGTGGATTGAATTTCTCACTCCTATTGACATCATGTTTGGTTTCAAGAATTTTGAGGTAATTGTAGCACTATAGAAGACGAGCACTATAAAGTTGTTGGAGCAAGTAATATACACATTGAAGTCTGGCAGTGTGTTAGAAGGGAGTGAAGTATACCTTGGCCTACTAAGGAGGTATGGCCTAAGGATGGGTTTGTTTGTGGAAATGTTTTTTGTTTTCACTAACAATTACAAAAATACTATAATTTCAAAGAAGCAGAATTTTTGTAATTATGAGTGAAAACAAAAAATTAAAATAGAAAACATTTTTGCCTACTAAGGGTTTGTTTGGTTTGGAAAAACATATTTTTTTGTTTTCAATTTCGGTTTTTTGGTATGAAGTATCTTGAATCCATTTAAAAAAAAAATGATATGGAGATTGGTGGGGATATCCATCAAAGTTGGAAATTCCCCAAAAGGTGATAGCTATGGTATCGAATGATATGAGCAGAAAAGAGCCTTGGTGCAGAAGAGATTAGCATTTTAATTTGGATTAGTGGACAGACGAAAATTTTATATGGTTGCACCTCAGAGCCGTGTGCATGAAGTATTAAAAACTCATAATTACGTGTCATATGAAAATTAGTTGAGACTATGATAGTTCTAGACCACGTAATAATTTCTCAAAGATTAGAGATACGTGTAAAGGGAATTTGTGGTTTTCATCCTACATATGTTGTGTGTTAGTTTGTTTCTTTGTTCTCGTCTCATTTTTTTTTTTGTTTTTCACTTATTTTGGCATGCAGAAACGAAATGAGAAGAAGGGGGAGAGTGAGAAAAGATACTACGAGGGCAAGAGTCACGTGTCTGGAGACTAATTCATGTCTGTCCTTGGGAGCACAGAGCTTTTACTCTTCGAAAAATGAGTTTTGGTTCAACTTGGTGCATAAAATTGGACATGGTGTTCCGCGCACGTCTACAAGTTTATCATTTGTCAAACTGATTTAACCAACAACTTACCTACAGTTGATCACAAGTATGATATGATAGCGTTCCCCAAAATAAATTCGTGGTTGACTAAATTATGTGTTAAATGAGGTATACTTGAATAGACTCGCGAACCGAAATGTTCAACTTATGCTACCAGCCGAACACAACTCTTTTTTCTTCATTTTTTGTTTCTCTTTTGAATAACCTATATTGTAATATTGATGTGTGAGAATTTGTTGAAGAATTATGTTGTCTGATTAAGTATTGATTTTTTTGTTTGATAAATTAGTGAAAATATATTCGTTAAATGACTATTGAATAGTTTTTTAAATTTGAATTTCTATTGGTTTGGTTTTGAATTACAGTGATAACATTTGAGGTTATGTTGAACCTAAAATAAATTGAACTTAATTGTTGAATTTTACCAGTAATTTCATACGTAACACTAGAGGATATGTTAAACCTATAATTCATATTTAGTTATTTTTTCATTAGGTGTATATTTAAATCTATTTGTATGATAAATTTAGTTAAATATGAAAAATTATTCAATACAATCATTGGTGAGATATACTTGACTTTTTTTTTATTTTTCAAATGGTTTATCAGTTTACAAATATATGCTACAATTGGACCAAATTATAGAGTTTTTTTAGCTAATTGATTTTTTTTTGTAGTCGAAACTGTTTTTTCTACTAATACAATTTTAGTAAACTCGCATCTGGGCATGTCTCTAAAATTAGTAAATGAAATAATTCTTCAAGAACCAGTTTGTTATATTATGATTTAAAAATTTACACTTTCTTGAAAAAACATAAATTAATTTTTACGCTTAAGGTGGTCGTTAAACAAGCTCATTCACTTCATTTATTATTATAGTATACACATGCTATCAACTACAAAGATGGAGCAACTTACGAGACTTCAAACTAGGAAACTTACAAAAACCTTAAAAGCTTGAAAACGACCCTCCATCTTTATTTTCTTAAAATACCAATTGGTCACTTCAAAAAGACAGGAGCGTGCAGACAATCTAACCTGGTATGAAATAGAAATGTTAACTAAGCTTGTCTTATCTTAACCTCAGTTTACCTAATAATCTCGAATAAAATACTTGCGTGTTCGGGTCGTTTTACTCAAGTCTTGCACTGCTGATGTTGTGAGGAGCCAGTTATATTAGTTCTGATGCCACGATGATTACAAGTACACAGATTTCCACACAATAATTCCCACCCAGATGAACAGAAGACCAAACATTGATACAAAAATTATCCACCGGGGCTTCTTGTGTCACCATATTATCATATCATGTACAAAGCAACAAATACAAGGATGCACCCACATTTTAACAACAAACACTATTTTCTTGAGATTAAGCACACCAGACAGGGATTCATGGCATGAGACTATCATCTGACCCGTAATGTTGCTGGGCCACCTGGTGAGCAATTCGGGTTTGGAGACCGACAAGTAGCACCGGGACCAACGTTGTTCGAAAACTTGTGACGCATCCGGTAGTCAGAGATTTTGTTCATGGCAAAAGGCCCAGCACTCGCACTATTTGATCCAGATAATGAGACTTCGCCTGGACCAACACTTGAACTTTGCAAGGGCTCCAATGTCTCAACTACATCACTCATTAGTGGCCTTGCTTTGGGATTTTGACTCAAACAGTAATAAGCCAGGCTACATGCTTTTTGTGCTGCCCTTACTGAGTATTGATTCTCCAATCTAGGATCGATTATTTGTAGGAGCTTTCTCTTGTCATTGAGCTTTGGTCTTGCCCAATCTACCAAGCTCTGTTCCTTTCCAGGTCTGGTCTTGTCAACAGATTTCCTTCCCGTTAAAAGCTCCAAAAGAACAACGCCAAAGCTATAGACGTCACTCCTAGCCGTCAGGTGGCCTGGCCATATTAACACATGCCGAGTTTAGATACGTGTCAATGCATGTTCAAACATGTAGAAGTATGCACCAGAGAGAATGCAAAACAATGGCAATAACTAATATGTATTATGTTATATAACAAGCTCAATGTGTACATGCAAGCAAAAATTAACCAGTTAAAATTGTTAATTATGCAACATTACAACGTAAAAATGCTTGTTTATTTAGAAAGATGCAGAAGAAAGGACATCGATAATAAGAAAATGATCTGAAAATTTGTTTTAAAGAATTCTGTAGTCATGTTAACAATAAAAATGCAAGATTGAAGGACTGGAAGCAATTGGGATTGACCTGCAATGAGATAAAAACAACTCCTTGATACCAGAAAAGAAATCATTCATATTAATCTTTGGTCTCTGTACTGTTACATAACATTGGAATTAAATGATAATTATTGAGCCAGATTTTCACTATAATTCAATAATCATCTGACATCTCATGGTCCTTCGAACTAAAATTGAGGCA
Source organism: Pueraria montana var. lobata (assembly GCA_026413185.1). Taxonomy (NCBI): domain Eukaryota; kingdom Viridiplantae; phylum Streptophyta; class Magnoliopsida; order Fabales; family Fabaceae; genus Pueraria; species Pueraria montana. The sequence goes on from CM048650.1 coordinate 75,225,128, forward strand.
CAATGCCTGGCATATCTTCCTATTGGTGAAGCCAAGAAAGACATGTTATCTTGCAGATAAACTTATTGTATACAATACGATAACAAGGACAACATTGTACAGTGAAGTTATGTTATGTCCAGATCAAGGGAATCAACCATTAAATTGTGTCTGTTACCCCACCTTAATAGATCATCCTAGCTAACTTTACAAAACATGATGAGTACAATAAACTTTAATGGCAGTTCAAGCTTTCACGCAATTTATAATTTCCATTTCATTTTTTACAAATTGAGCATGTTTAAAAAACAAATGTCATACCAGTCATTACATATTCAGGGGCAGCATAACCATATGTACCCATGACCCGGGTGGATACATGGGTTTCATCACCTTGTGGTCCGGCTTTAGCTAGTCCAAAATCAGAAAGTTTGGCTGTATAGTCCTATAGAGTCATTTGGTAACACAATGAAAAAAAATAGTAACTCCATTATAACACAGCCATAAAATACAACACAGATTAATTAACTTTAAAATACCAGAAACTTACGGAGTCCAATAATATATTAGACGTTTTGAAGTCGCGATAGATTACAGGCCTTTCAGCATTGTGGAGAAAGGCAAGTCCTTTGGCTGCTCCAAGAGCAATCATCATTCTTGTAGCCCATGATAAAGGGACAGTTGCCTCTGGAAGCATCATAAAAGGCCATATCAACAAGTTGAAAAAACACTCCAAGAAAAAAAAATCCGACCTCAATAAAGGTCAGTATTAACATTTTTTGTGAATCACAACTAATAACGAGCAAAAAATCAGAACAATTTATTGCTCAAGATGATTTGTCTTTGGTTATGAAGTGAATCAATAGTTTTTTTTCTTTTTTACCAAAGACCTGATAAAGTTAGAAGAGATACTATTTCAAGTGCGAATATCTTCAACCACAGATTGAAAATATAACATTATCAAATTATCAAATATATTGAAGCAGATCAGTAACCACATATTTCCAGAATCTAAATCAACACTGATCAAATAGTGCATGTGTCTATCTTTAGACGTAATGCTATTATCTTGAACTGAGGAAACAACAGTAATCATCTTTACTCCAGAATAGGAAGAAATTAGGCAATTTTCAACAGTTAAATTTGAAACTTTAGAAGAATTGCCACGCGAATTAATTTGTAGCATGTTTAACCCACCCAGAACAAGTGCAACCAAACATCCACTTTTTTGGTAGAAATTCAAATGCATTATGAGAGTAATGTACTCACTCAATGGTGTGGATTCTAACTTATGAAAGAAGTTTGATTCATTTTACTTCTTTTATTTTCTTTTCTTAGAAGTCCTTGTTAAGAAGTTTATCCAAACAGAACCTAATTAGATTACTCATTTGTTGTGTATTAGTATTACTCTCAGAAGTCAAAATACCTAAGAATCTCTCTTCACTCAGATCCAAATCCATTCCATTCCTAAACTAAGCAAGAACAATAGCAACCAAAATTTTCGTTTCAAAAGAGTAAAACTCGCCGTACTTCGGAACAAGTGATTTTCCAAACTCCCTCGAAACATGAACTCATACACAAGCAGCCTGTGATCATCTTCACAGCAGTACCCAATCAACTTCACCAGATTAGGATGCCTCAGCTGCCCTAGAAAATTCACCTCCGTCTGCACCACCAAAACCACAAAATTAAACAAACAAATAATTAATTAAAAAAAAATAAAAAAATATAAAGATGTGAAATGCAAAACGCACAAGCCACTCTCGATGTCCTTGTAAACCCTCTTTGTTTAGCACTTTGACAGCTACAGGGAGCGATTTGAGTCCGACTCTGACGTTCTCATCAATGTAGCCTTTGTAAACGGTGCCGAAGCCTCCCTCGCCGAGGATATAGTCGCCGCGGAAGCTCTTCGTTATGGTCTCCAACTCGTAGAGCGTGAACGCGATCACGTGCGTGTAGAGCAGCGTGTTGCTGCTACTGTTACCGCGCGGTGTCGAACACGACTCGCTCAGATCCGAAGCGCACTCGCTCAGATTGTGCCTGTGACCGTGACCGTGACCGTGCTTCTTCTCGCTACCCGCATTCTGGCTCCTCGCACTCGCGCCCAACGACGTCGCATGGTGAAGCTGCTGAACAACTGAAGCAACCAAACAAACAATGCAAGTGAGTGAGTGAGTTAATGAGCGAGTTTCCGAGTTAACACAGTGAAATTGAATTGATGAGAATGTTGATTGGTTAGTTAAATTGCGAAATTGAGAGCCCTAGATCTGAGACCTTGAGCGTTGGAAACTACGGCAGATTCCTCTCTGGTTCCGCAATTGCCCATTCATTCAAGTGTGAGGGAGTGGTGGAGCGAGGAAACGACGTCGTCGGAGCAATTGTTGCGGTGGTGGTGGTGGTGGTGGTTGTGGAGTACTAGCACGAGATGATGTTGTTGTGTTGTTGGTGTCTCCGAGGACCAGATTTTCATGCTTCGCTTAATTCTCCCCCTTCCCTTCCCTTTGCTTTCTTTTTTCTCTACTCTCCCCGTAATTCTTTTGAGGTGACTCACTCGCTCCTTAATGGCGTATTTAATTTTTTTTTTTTTTTCAGCTTGCTTTTCATGGCACTTGAGTATTTCTTTATCACTTTACTTTTTAGAATAAATAATTGTAAGCGTCTTGATAAATATTATTGTATTTATTATTTAAGTCTACAATTAATGTTTACGCTCCTGATATATGCATTGTTTTATCTATATTATTATTATTATTATCTTAAGTACAGTAATAGAAACACACACTCTTCATTATTGACATTTTTTATTACTTAAATTCTTTTTAAATTACATAATTAAAAGAGATTTTGTTAAATAAAATGTGAAAGTTACAAAATTTTATAATTTTTAATAAATTTCAATAAATATTAGAAAGTGTGTTATTAAAAAATGTTTTCAAAGCATTTTTCTTGTTATTAATCTCCATGATTATGAGTGATAAAATTTTTCTTTTCAAATATTTAACGTAGTTATATATTCATCATTTTAACTCAAAATTACTTATTAAGTTTAAACAACTTCATGTTAATTCATCCATGTGTTTGTTAGTTGCATGGTTTACTCTCTATCACTTTGCCTTTTGTATTATAACAAAATATGTTTATGGATTAAAAATTTGTTTTGAGAATGTAATATTCTCACATTTGTTAAAGCTTTAAAAAATTATTTCTTGTTGAATTTTGAAAAATTAGTATTATCATATTTTATTTCATTTTTATTTTTATGACGAGGAGTAAGAAAATCATATTCCTATAAAAACGTGGCAATATCACATTTATAACTTTCATTTCTATTCTATTTTTTATTTTAATTATTTTAAAATTTAAAAATATTTTAAAAATATTAAAATTTAACCAAACATGTATTTGAATTTATTCAAGAATAATATTTCTGGTTATAATATTTTTAAAAACGCTATTATTGAAAATTTAAAAGTATACCTTAAAACAAATACTATCATATAATTTTTTTTTTAAATAATGTCTTAATTTGATATTATTACCGGTGGATGTGTGAATCAATTGATACAAAATTATTTTAGTTTAATTAATAGTTTTTGAGTTTGAGTCCTGATTATTAAAAATTATCAACTAAGATTAATAATGTCTTAATAAATATGATTATATTAATAATGTCTTAATAAATAAGATTATATTTAAATCTATAATTAATGTTTCCGATCATATTATATGCATTGTTGTGTCTGTATTATTGTTAATTAATAAATGGTTTACTTAACAAAATAGAGAATCTCGTATTAATAATGAATCGAAATTAAACTAATTTAAAAGATTTTTATATATTAAACATGTAACAAACTAAACTATTAATAAATACAAATACAGTGTATTAATTTTAACTAAGTATTAGTAGTAGGTATTGTATTGCTTTCAAGTTAACCGTTTTTATTTTTTAGTACTTAAGTCTTCGAAGTTTGGTGAATGTCTAAACGCACCCTTAGATTATATTAACTGTAGTATTCACGAGTTAGATGAGTACCTATACTTAGATCATTCAATTTATATTTAAAACAATTTAAATAAAAAGACTTTAATGATGATGCACTGACGGTGTAAAAAAGTTTTACACGGTCATCCAATCACAAATCAACGTTGGTATGACTTTTAAGATAATTTTGTAAAAGTCAACAAACTTACCATACATGGTGGGTTGTGATTGGATGACGGTGTAAAATTATTTTACACTGTCAGTGGATAGTCCTTTTTCTCAAATAAAAAACTTAAATATATTTTTAATCTCTCAAATTTTAACAAAAAAAAAAAATGTTCGATCCCTCAAATTTGAAAGAGATTTTTTTATTCTCCTAATTTAGAAATAGTACATTTTTAATCTCTAACGTGTGATAATTTTAGTCCTCGATAAAGATCAAAATGGTATATTTTCAAATTAGAAGAGTTACTTTTAAATTTAAAAGACAAAAAATAAACTTGACCCAAATTTAAGGAAAACAATATTTAAGAGATAGAAAAATTATTAAAAAAAAAACTTTTCAACACATGTTTATTCCTCCTAAATTTAAAGCATGCTATGAATATATAAAATAAAGTACCCTTTGCTACCATCATGAGAAGACTGCTGCATTTTTCTTCCATACAGCGCAATGCAATACTTACATAATTCAACTTTCAACTTTTTTTGATACCCTTGACCTATCAAAAAGGCATTATTGTTTACTCATTGTACTTAACCTTTCTTTTTCTTTTATTATAAGTTCTAGCACATTACGGGGACACGCTCCTCACGTTAACGGGGTAGGTGATAGAATAAAAATTGAAGGTGTGCAGAAAATTAAATCATACGGGGATGGAACACATTGGAGGCACATTTCTTTTAAGGGAGGTAAGGTTAGTAAATCACATATGTTGCAAAGGTCAAGATCTAGTCCTTACAATCAAAACTTGATGTAATGCATAGTTAAAAGAGAAAAAGGACTATGCACTGTGAAATAGTTTTACACTGTCATCCAATCACAACCCACTATGTATGATAAGTTTGTTGATTTTTTAAAAATTATCTTAAAAGTCATACCAACGGTGATTTGTGATTGGATGACCGTGTCAAACTGTTTTACGCTTTCAGTGCATCACCATTAAACTTTAGTTAAAATAGAATATCTTTTTTACGATATTAAAGGATAATATATTTTATTTTCATTTTATCGGTTAGTTGGAGTTTCTATGTTTTCTTGTATGATGTTATCCTTACTATGTCATATGATTATAAAAGTTTTATTAGTTTCTGTTACATTTTTACTGTATTTGTTACTTTCACCTTTCCAAAAAAATATATATATTACTGTTATTTTCAACAAAATAATGTAAGTTTTCAAGCTTTAGAAAATTGTACCTTGAAACTTACATCTCTTTTTTGACATCATAGCTATCAACACCATAAATAATAAAAACACTTCATCAGTCTTCAATGGCTTGAGTCAAGTTGGATAGAACCAACTTTTCCTTTTCCCTTTGGAAATCTCCCATTCTTCCAACAATTTGAGGTCACAGACTTGAAGGCTTCATCAATGTTGTAAAGGCCTATGACTCAAATAGTTTTTGTCCAATGGTGAAGACAAAATCTAGAGTTTGAAGATTGGATGACAAATGACCAGTTATTCCTCCACGCTGGTTGTTTAATTCTAGGACATTAGATGTTACATCACAATCACAACTAATACATTGTAAAAACTCTATAGACCATTGGAAACTTTTAGCTTTAATTACAATATCAAGGAATACTCTCCTTAAAGGCAAGTTTCCATGAACAAGGAAATGTGTCATAAAAAAGGAGGAATATCTCGGCAAAATGAAAATGTTGCTAATAATTTAAGTATACTAGGAAATCCCCTCCTAGTTCTTGATCTCACCACTTAAATTTTGACTAGCCTTGAAATTGAGTATAACCCTGTTGTTGTCTAGTTATATGAAAAAAATAAAATTTAACCTAGGTAAAATTGTAGGCTACTCTGTTAACATTTGAGAACAAGTTGAAACAATTTAATTACTTTGATGGCTTGAGCATTGGACAAACTTTTGTAAATTTGATTCCAAAAAGTGACTTTAAGGAGAATAACCGTGGTTGCAGGGGCGGACCCAGACTTTGATGTTAGGGAGGACCAATTTCATGTAACAAATATATACATAAATTTTTTTATGAAACATTTGAAATGTTAATTGCATTAATAATTTTTCAAAAATATTAATTGAAAATATATTTAAATAGAAGAAAATTCAAGATTACAAATGTTGATCATCGGTATCAATGTCATCAAGAACTTTAATTAATTTATAATAAATATTAGTATCTATGCACGTTAATCATAAATTTTAGGAAAATGTTTCATTAATTATGTTATAAAAAATGGATTTTGTTACTCAGTAGACAATAGTAGTAGAGAACCATTTAAAAAGAATATGTTTTCATAGTGTGTCATGACACTAGTTACGCACTAAAAGCAGATTTTAACAAGTTTCTTGTGCAACTCAATATCCAATCATTACAAAAAGAATAAAGGAAACTAAGAAAAAATAGTTGTTAGTCTATCTCAAATATCAAAATGCCAAACCCTTATATAATGTTTATAATTTAGCTTTTCCACATTCACAAAGGTTAATAAATTATATTTAATTTTCAAATCATTTATAACAAATCAATATAAAAGGAAGGCCAATAAATTTTTGTAAATGTAATTATTTATAATCTTTAAAATAACAAATTGGATGATAAATAAGTGCTATTAAAAAGAAATAAATCATATTCAAATATTTTATCTAAAAAGAGAAAGAATATAATTATTTCCGTAATATAAAGACTATAAAAGAGAAATAATTATCTATCTAAAAAATAAAGAATGTCATTATTTTTATAATAGAAATTATAAAAAGAAAATAAAATATTTTATCGAAAAATAAAAAAGAGATAAATAATATTTAAATATTATTATCTAATTCTAAAATAGAAATAGTTATTCTAATTAATAATTTTTCTTTTAATAAGTTATCCTAATACTAATTAATATATACATTAAAACTTTGAAAGCAAGAAAAAATTTGGCCCCCCTACACCCTAATGTACGTCCGCCCCTGTGTGGTTGATGACAAACACAGAGGTTCACAAGGTGGTCATTTCAAAGGTAGAACTGTAGAAGAGGAAGGTCACAAGGCATGCCAATTTATCAAATATGTAGAGGAATATATAAGACACGTTTTCATTAATTGTTTGTATCATTTTGATAGGAATTGTAGTGGACCTGAAAAACATTTTAATCAAAATCCATTAGTCTTTTTGCCACTCTTGGTGTTATAAAGGATACATCCTGGTATATTGACAATGGATTTAGCCACCATGTGACAAATGATGTGAACCAAATGCACGCTTACATAGATTTTTTTTGTTTTTTGTGTGTTAAAGGCTACATTTTTTATTTCTTAGCGTTGCCTGTATTTGGTAAAATTGTTGCTGAAACAAGGGTAACCTCTCATATTACCACAGTTTGAAAACCATTGTCGAAAGAAAAGACAACAATTTGTTTGTTTTAGACAACGATTTTGACGCATTGTCATAGAGCAAAAAGCCAAAAATGTTCACATACATACGTGTGAGAGATCACGACTAGGACCTGGGCTTTGGCTTGAGGTAGCTGGTAAATTGGCCCAAGGAGAAGCCTTTTGAAGTGGCTCCAATAGAAAGATTGTAAAAAAAAAAAGTTTTAACAACGACAAATGATATAAAATGGTGACTGATGGCGAAAGGCTACTAGTTAGAAATGAAAACAACAAGAAGAAATGTCAGATGTATGTCAAGGAAAAAAACCAGAAAATGGAGAAGAAATAAGGAGAAAGACAACTAATTTTGAAGAAAAAGAAGCATGAAATAATAAAGAAAGCTTTGCACTTTAAAGAACTTGGTAATAAAATAATGGCAACACAGGTCATAGAGGATGGTATAACGCTAACATCATGTTGAAGTTATATGTTTTAAGTATTAAGGGAGACGAAAAAAAGAATAAAGAATTTAAATGATAAGCTACTAAGAAAACGTGAAACATGAAATGTGTGTGTAATGTACAAAATATTGAAAAATGAAATAAAACATACTTCATAATTTGATCTCTACCAATAAAGGTGCCAAATGAAAATTTATTACAATTTAAAAACATCACTAGATAAATTCAAAGAGAATTTAAATTTCTACCTAGGATAGAAGTCACTTATAGTCATTTCATTGATTGAGAATGGAATGGAATTCTTGGCAGATTGACTAGAACTTGATTCATGTGCAACTATTTCTGGATTCATTTTACCATGCAAGATAAATATGGCTGGTTCTAGTGGAGATGGCAATTCAATTGAGGGATTACTAAGATATGAAACGATTGTCAACATTGAAGGTCTAGCATCCGGATTTTCTTGAACACATAATAAACCAATTTGAATGCACTTAATGACTTCAATTTTGGAATAGTCTTCTCTTAATTTTGGGTCCAATATGTTCAATGGCGTTTGGTCCATCCATTGTTTCCAAACCTATAACAATTTGTAAACTAATTTAGTCAAAACATTGCACTTTCTTAAATTTTTTTTGGTACATAATAATAAAATAATTAATTTCTCTGTCACGAATAACAATAATAATAAAATAAAAAATTGCAAGATTTCTTAAAAAATAAAATAAAATTGCAAGATACTTACAAAACTTAGAAGACCATCAACAATACCATATGATCCATAGGAACCTACATTCTTTTTTCCGGTAATAATCTCCAAAATCATAACCCCGAAACTGTAAACATCTGATTTCTCAGAAAATTGTCCAAGCATTGCATACTCTGGAGACATATACCCACTACAAAATTGGAAATAAAAAAAAATTTAAAAATAGGCTTAAATATACCATGTAAAGAATGGGAAGAGTGGGGATGAGTATTCAAAACTTACTATGTTCCAATAATTCTATTTGTACTTCCTTCTTGCTGATCTATTTCAACAATTCTAGCAAGACCAAAATCTGAAATTTTTGGATTCATATTTTCATCTAATAATATGTTACTAGGTTTAAGATCACGATGTATAACTTTAAGTCGAGAATATTCATGCAAATAAAGAATTCCCCGAGCAATCCCTCCTATAATTTTGTAACGCTCAGACCAACTGAATACCTTTTGCAATTGAGTACCTACAAGAAAATTTTAGCAAGCAGGAAAATTAAGCTTTGCATATTTTGTAATCAATCACTTGATCTAGTTTAAGATCTAATATGCATTAAACATCATAAATACATAATGGATGAATGTTAAAGTTTTAAAATCTAAAGAGAGGTCAAAAGCATATATCTAACCAAATAAGAAGTAATCCAGACTCTTATTTGACACGTATTCATAAATAAGTATTTTTTCTTCCTCATCAAGGCAAAATCCAATGAATTCCACGAGATTTCTATGTTGAAGCTTTGCTATTAACAAAACCTCATTTCTGAACTCTTGTGCACCTTGCCTAGAAGTTCTTGAGAGTCTTTTTACCGCAATATGTCTTCCATCAATAAGAATGCCCTATAAATATAGAGAATTATTTATGTGGAAAACAAGACCGAATAATAAATAAAATTATCATATTTTCTCCTACCTTGTAAACTTCTCCAAATCCACCTTTGCCAATCTTGTTCTCATGTGAAAAGTTGTTTGTTGCTGCTTTGATTATATCCAAATCAAATTGCAATTGCTCTACAGTAGTACTTTCATCTCCAACTAGACAAAAATGCTTCAATTATTAAACTATGCAAAATTCTCAATGCTTACCAGTTAAGGAAGTATGTATTAAAATTTCTTTTCTTACAATTTTCTTTGAGAATGGTTTTGCAACTCTTTGCTTTTGTACGTATGAAGTAGCAGGCAAAAGAGAAGAGTATCACCAAAATGATAATGGCAGAAACAACAATAGAGACAGTTGTTCGTGACGAACTTCTTATTTCTACAATAAAAATAACCATGTCATTGAAATAGGTAATGATGAGTTGATTGCAAGAAGTGAAATTAAAGTGGATCAGTTCTAATATTAGTTATGGACTCGTGGTAGTTCTTCTAGAATTCTAAGTTGCTTTTAGAGTAAAGAAAGTTATTACTTGGTATTATTTTAACATCACAATTATATTTTAAAGGTATTGTTAGAGGGGAAAATATTAATGTCCCGTATAAAAAAAATGGTACATATCATATGTTAGAAAGTAATACTTTTGTTCTCCAAAATACTTAGGAATCTTTCATTATTTTGTAAACAAGTATATAGAGTGGGGATCCGATCCAGTTATGCTTAGAATGACTTTTAGAATAGCTTATAAAAAAATGATTTTTTTCTTCAAAAAATAATGATTTTTAGAATGGTGTAATCTATTAAAATTGTATAATTTTATCATTTATATATAATTTTATATGAAATATATCATTTTTAATTTTTTTTGTGCTCATATTTATTAAATTTTATATAGCTTAAACTAATCATATATATTTTGGGGTTGTTTAGCTTGCTCCAAGTAAAAATAGGATAAAAAAATCTCTTCTCACTTGCTTAGTGTAATTCTTTCACATATTTTAAGTATTTTAAGATGATTGATTGCAGCCTTGCAGATATTATAATTGCACGAATCTGATGAAATTATTTAATCCCATTTTTAAGGTGAAGTAAATTATACAATCCCATATATTCTATAAAATTCATCAAATGAATTTCCCTGTTTATGTTTTTTTTTTTTAATATCAAATGGGCTTCACAGTTCACACACCACTTGATTTTTTATGCTTAAGAAAATAATGAAAAAACATGGTGTGGAAGAAATACGTTGATACCTGGACGTTGCGGGGTAGATTGCAATGGCAGTGGCGGGGCCACCGGATTGCACAAAAACGGAAACAGTTCAAACCGAACAACGCAGCTCGGATACAAAACCCTTCCACCAACACTCCCCAAACGGCGCCAAGGAATCGCCGATCCAATCACATCACCCAAGCACGCCGTACAATCATTGCTCGAAAGATCCCGCGTGCACTGAGTCACAATATAAAGCGTTTGCTTACCGTTCAAGCTCAACGTGTCATGTCGGTACCTCACACCACTATTCCCTGTTTGGTTCCCCATGTCAGCCAACTTGTTCGACAAATCAGTGAAAGTAAATGAGTTATCCCTATCCTCGTTCGTCACGTTCAGCTTCTCGAACCTCGGATTTTTCTCCAATATAGAGAAAAAACTCCGATCCGAAAACCGAACCAAGCAGTAGTCGAACCATATCACACCCTCCGTAGCAAAACGACACTCGGAGAGAACCCTATCCGACGCGTTTTGCACGCATTCTCCACAAGCACGAAGAGCCACGTCACCGCGACACATGAAGAGACCATACAGCGTTCCAACTTGCATTTGGAACTCAGTGCCGTTGGTAGCGTTAGAAGTCAGGCAAGAGAGAAGAGTCGCGAGGTTTGACTTAAATGAAACGTCGTCGTTTTCAAAAATCTCAAGGTTTGAGGAACAGTTGTGGGAAATGTATCCGGAATAATGTGGATCTGAAAGTGGATATTTATATTTCGTTTCGGGAATGAGATATTCTATTTGATTTAAATTTTTGAAATGGGACACTTCTCGATAGAAAGGGTATAGTTCAAACCTAACGTTGCAGCTAGGGTACAGAACTCTCCCTCCTTGATTACCCCCACAGCATGACGTAAGCATGCTTGTTGCGTTGGTGAGACACGTGGCACAATCTTGAGGCGAGAGGTCCATGGTGCACTGCGCCACACAGTAGAGCGTCTGAGTGTCGGACACGTTTGCCTGGTTCGCGGCGTACCTTGTTATGGTGTTCGCTGCTTCTTGTAGGGTTTGGTTCATGGTGTTGGATAAGAGGTTCGTGAAGGTGGTTTCGTAGTTGGAGATGTTGGCCCTGTTAAATTCGAAGAAGCTGGGTTCGGTGGTGACGGTGGTGAAGAATGAGGCGTTGGAGTAGCGAACCGTGCACTCGTCGTAGTAGATTACGGCTTGTTTGGAGAGGGAGCATTCTGGGTCCGAGGATAGTGTGCGGGTCGCGTTTTGGACGCATTGTTGGCAGAGGTTGTAGACCGCATCGCCTCTGCACATGAATAGGCCAAAGACTGTGTTTTTGACAGTGTCGTTGTGGAATGTCTTGTAGGTGGCGTTGGAAACCAAGGAAGAGAAGAGGGTCTTGAGGTTTGTTTGGTAAGTGGTGGTGGTGGTGGTTTCTTGGCAAGATTGGAACATGGGGGGAGAGACTTGTGCTTTGGTGGTTGTGAAATTGAAGAAGCTAATGAAGATGAAGAGGAAGAGAAGGTGGAAGGAATTAGAAGCCATGGTCGTGTTAATGAGTTTATGTCTGTTATTTTTTAGTTGAAGGAACTTTTAGATGCATTCTGGTAATTAGTGACATGGTTGGCATGGATGATATAGGTGGAAGCAAGTGAATGAGGCAGAGGAGTCCAGCTAACACTCTTGTCATTTTCATTATCTTCTCAAAGATTAATTGCTTCGATGTAAGTCACTGTCTCACACTTAGGAATGTTCTATTTTAATGAATGAGTTAGAAGTTATACTACTTTGATAAACTTGTGCAACGATTACGTTATGGTGATAAAATAGCAGTCATCATTAATTTCTCCTCTTCATTTTATGCTTTTCTCCTTCTCATCACGAAAGGTATGGATTTAAGCTAAAATGTACGTGAGTCAAAATTAATAAATAATCCCGATTGAGTCTTCCTAATACGAGACGATAGCTTGTTGAAAAAGAAAATCAATTTTAACAGTGTTTCCGACTTTCCTCAAATGTACAGATTCTCTGTTATAGCGTTTTCAGTCTCAAACTCATTCATGAGATGATAAACACTGCATTATCACGTCAGATTTGAAAATTTCAACAACAATATTTATTTTACTCTAATATTGAACTCACTAACAAACTCAAGTCCCACAACACCAAAAAAAAAACCCCTCAAGTCCCACATATATTAATTATGAGGTAGACACGAGGGAAGTGGAGGCAAGCTCTCCGACGAGAATCAACGGTGGTCAATGACAGAAGACTTGCAACACTTGCAAGCAAAGGCAGATCTTCTCGGTGGCAGAAGGGGCCATGCCCCCCAAACTTTGTACAGTTATATATATAAAGTTATTTATCTTGCGTGTGGATTTTTCTTGTGGATTTTCCATGCAATTTTTTTTTTGAATTTTGTGATTTTTTTTGCAAACTTTTTCTTCAAATTTTGATATCATTTTGGTAAAATTATTATTATTGTTTCCTTAAATTTGTTGAAAAATTCATTATTATTATTATTTTTTGCATATTCTCATATAAATTTTGTTTTGTATAAAATAACTTAACATGTCTTGTAGATATTTTACCAAAATAATTTATAGATAAATTCTCTAATTTTTTTATTCAGTGGTTGATAAAGGTATACAAGTCATAAAAAAACAAAAGTGTTAATAAAGTAGAAAGAAAAGATATTTTAATATCATATTAAACACTTAATTAAGAAAACAATTAATATTTGAATAATATCTCTAAATTTTTAAAATCATTCATAAAAAAATAATATTATTGAAATCATTATATTTAATTTATATATTATAACCTTAATTAGTTTGACCTTTTTGAATTTTTTTGTCAAGCTCTGCCATTACTGCAAGAATTCCAATGCAAAAGTTAGCATGTGAGAGAGAAGTGAAGAATGAGTTGTTCTTTGCATACCTTTTGAGTGGAGTCCTTTATATAGAAGCTTTTGGTGGATTCCTAAGGTGCATGATGTGTTGATCTTTATCTTGGTACTATCGAGTTAGGGCATGGGTGCCGACGTTGATTGGTAAGTTTAGGGCCTTGTGCTAGTTTTGTGCTCAAGGCCGGGATGATCTCCCTAGTAGTTGCTCTTAAGTCGGCACCACTTGAGGGAAATGATGTTGACTTTGGAGGTTAAAGGTTGAGGTGACCTCCGGAACATTTGTCCCTAATTCAGCATTGCTTAAGGGAAGCAATGTTGACTTAAGAGCCTAGAGGTCGAGGTTACCTCCATAACATTTGCCCCTAAGTTGGCATTGCTTAAGAGCCTAGAGGTCAAGGTGAGCCAAAAAAGTTGCCCCCAAGTCGTGATTTCTTACGGGCCAAGGGGTCTGTGTGGTGTTGGATATGCGGATTGTCTCAGACTTGGATCTCCTGGAGTGAAAAAATCGCTGCAGGAAGTATAGTGATATATTTCACCACACACTTTCTACTATTAAGTAAATAAAATATTAATAAAAAATGAAATCCAAAAAAGTATGGGGTATAAAATTTCACTGCACTCCCTGCAATGTTTTTTTCACTATAGAGGATCTGGATCCGGATTGCCCCCAAGTCGGTGTTGTTTCAGTTGAAACATTGCCGACTTATGAGTGAGGCTTTGCACGGACACGTGTCGTTTCATTACTTCCCTTCTAACAATTAGCCACAAATCTGCATGTTTCAATGTGGCAATTAATACCCACGATTTAAATTTTGAATTTATGGAAACATCACCAACAACTCCAAGGAGCACTGTAATGTTATCATTCTAAGAAGTGATAAAACTAATGATTCAGCGAGCACAAGTTCTAAAATTAGAGATTTAGGGACTAAAAAATGATTCAACAAAAATATAAGGATTAAAAACACATTTTACCCTAAATAAATTATAATTTCTCCATTATAGTGTTTTGACATTAATTCAACCATGGTTCATGTTCACATGCCACAACTCATTTAGTCAATTCCTAATTTTTTTTGGAATCATTTTCCACAAAGAAAAGTCATCAATAGAAATTTATAAGATTTGACAGGAGAGAATATTCGCTGGGAAGAAAATGAAAAAGACAGAAGCACTCGACTAGCATATATGTTTGGAATGGACTGTATATAAGAGGTGTGTAAGCTTATATTTCTGCGTCAATGTCACTACGGACACAAAAGTTATTAGTATTTTTGGTTTGACGTCAAGTGGGGATTCAGTTATTTATTTTGCCTTGGTTATTGGTTATTTATTTTTGACATTATAAATAGGGAATAACCAAGGAAGGATGGCTTGTAAGGTCTTAAATGACTTATTGTTTACTTTTGTGTTAGGCACCAAGAAAGCTATGCTACACTACTCCTAAATTCTATCATTAAAAAGCTATAAAAAAATAAATATAAAATTGATATTCTTCATTTGACAATCCATTACACAATGCATATCCTATATTAAATAGGGGTTTACAAAGTATACCAACCATACAAGTGGTATCATCTAGTATTTTTAGAAAAATATAATAAAACTATATATTAAAAGGATATATCCAAGTTATCTAATGTTAAAAACTACCTATTTGGGTCTCTCTATGCCCATCCTATCATTTTGGTACCTTATAAATATATATACGATCTTTCTCTGCTGATAAAAAAAAAGGGTCAAGAGCAACGCATTCAATTGTACCTTCTGCGTAAATAAGAGATTTGACTGGAAAAAGCCAAAGAACGCATGTATCAAATGTGAGCAATCCACCATAACGATCCTGCTTCTAATTTGACATTGATAAAAGGGTCACATACTTAGAACCAAACATTCACTTCTTTGACTTGCTTGCACCACGAGTCCTCCCTTGATTCCCATGCCAAATTATATGTCAAGTATTTTGGAAAAATATCTAGAAATTTCATCTTCGTGATCTCACTTACCATTACAGGACCAAAAGAAATGTGGACAATTTCTGGGAAATAACGAGAGATGCATGAATGACCTCCTTCATTGACTTGCTTGCATCTATATTACTCATTACCGTGTTAAATATGTAGCTGATGGGAAAGAATTTAGACATTTGACTTTACCCTTTACTCTTTCAAAATGATGAGTGGATACCTCCACATGTAGTCAGAGAAATAATTAAGAGGGACAAATATAAATATAAAAGGTTTAAATATCTTTTTAGTCATTGTAATTTAGTGTTTTTTTGCTTTTCCTCCTTGTAATTTTTTTTGTTTTAGTCCTTACAAATTATGTTTGTTTTGTTTTTTGTTCTTAAAGTAATTTAAATAGCGCTTTGAACAGTGAAAAAAATGTTTTGAATAGTAAAAAAAAACGTTATCTAAACCGCTTTAAAGACGAAAAAAAAAACATAATTTGCAATGATTAAAACCAAACAAAATTTTTTGCAAGGATGAAGAGCAAAAAAATGCTAAATTGCAAGGAGAAATGTTTGTATTGAGATGTGCAAAATTGCACTGTCTATAATTTTTTTTGCGTTCTTATATGATTTTCACACTAAATACTTTCTGCTTTTAATTCCTTAACCAGTTAGCAAGGCCCAATTAAAAAAATCTAACTACGTATGATAAAAAGATTGATCAAACCATAAATACATAGTGATTTGGGACTATCTAATAATTTTTACTTTGTTCAATTCATGGTCAAAATATGAACATAGCTGCTGGAATAACAATGCAGGTTTGTGTCTGTTTGATTTGAGATTTTATTTTATTTTTTAACAATTATAAAAATGTTTATTTTTATCTACACAAATATTTATAAATAGAAAATAAATTAAAAGTATTGTTTTTACAATTATTAATAGAATATAAAATGATAATATAAAATGATTTTTAAAAACAAATAAAAGCTTGCAATTTACGTATTTAATTAAGAGGAAAGATCCTCGAGAATGACACAATATTTTTTCCATTAATTGTAAGCATTGTTGAAATTTATTAGAAAAATCACCTATTTTTGTAGGTCCCATTTTTTATTTAATGATTATCTCTTATGATTCAGAAGTGAGACTCCAAAGTTAATGATTTCTAGTAAATTTTCAGTCAATCATAAATAGAGTGTTAAAAAGAGAATGTCAGAATATAGCTAGCATTCCTCTTGAGTAAATAACTAATTTAGTATCTGGATTTATATCTTATTGTCATTTTAATTCCTAAAATTAAGAAAAACTCAAATAAGTTCTTGATATTTTTTAAAGTTTAATTTAAGTTCGTAAAATTAATAAATTTTCTTATTTTGGTACCTATCTGGAGACTTAATTGATAATATTAACATAAATTTAGAAATAAAAAATGAGAAAAAAGAGTTAATTTCATGGATTTAAATAAAATCCTAAAAAATTGAAAGAGTTATTTGAGTTTTACTTCGTTCGAGGGATTAAAAATGCCAGTAAATTACAAATTTAGAAATTAAATTGATCATTCAATTAAGAAAAGTCATCTATGCATATGCATAGAAATATAAATTTATAAAATTTGTCGGGAGAGAATAGTCTCTCGGAATAAAATGAAAAAGTTATGAGCGCTTACATCATTGACTTGCTTCCACCACCAGTCCTTCTTTATTGCCATGCCAATATGTTGAGTATTGTGGAAATTTCATCTTCGTGAGCCCAATTACCTTTTCAAGACCCAAACTAATGTGGACAACAAAATAATGAGAGATACATGCATGGTTGCAATAAATTTGTACTGTTTATTTCATCTTCATGACTCATGTGCTTCATTGATTTGGTTGCATCTATATATCCCTCACTGCCGTATTAAATACGTGGCTGATGGGTAGTGTTGTGGAACATTAACAGAATCATGGCTTCGAATGCTTTCAAGCTTATCCTCCTCTGTATACTTATATGCTTCTTCAATTTCGCAACTACTAAAGCACAGGACGGCAACATTTATATTCACCATTTTTGCAGTTTAAACAAAACCACTGCCAACAGCACCTTTGGTATGAACCTGAGGACCCTCTTCTCTTCCTTATCTTCCAACCCCACCGCCAACATATTCTACAACGACACAGTCGAGGGCAGAAACTCCGCCGACATGGTGTATGGTCTGTTCATGTGCAGGGGTGATGTACCCTCTCAGCTCTGCACACACTGCGTGGCAAACGCGAACAAGAGATTATCTTCAGACCCAAACTGTTCTCTATCCGTAGAGGGTGTGATTTGGTACGACGAGTGCATGGTTCGGTATTCCAATGTCTCTTTCTTCTCCACCGTGGACACGGTTCCCGTATGGAACATGTCGAACTCGGCCATTATCTCATCCAACCCAGATAGTTTCATGAGTTTGTTGTCCTACACCATGGGGCAAACTGCAGATGAAGCAGCCAACTCTAGTGACAGATACTCCACAAAGGAAAAAATGGTATCCAAAGATCATACTCTTTACTGTTTAGCTCAGTGCACGCAAGACCTATCACCCGAAAGCTGCATAACCTGTCTCAATGAAGCAATAGGGCATATTCCAAGCTGTTGTGGAGGAAAGCAGGGAGGAAGAGTTCTGTTTCCAAGTTGTACCATTAGGTATGAATTGTACCCTTTCTACCGCGTCACGGATCAGACACCACAAGGACTTGTTCCTCATGTTCCAGAGACAACGCCACCACTGTTTCCACCACCACCATCAGGTTTTATTTATTTTTTTATATTTTAAGTAATTTTATATTTTAAGTATATATGTATTTAACATTTATCTAAAATTTCACAAAGATGATTTTTTTTTCATGTAAAATATGGATCTTACTTTTCTTACCTCACCCTATGTCTATTTATTGTTTTCATGTTGATGTATTGTTTTTTGGAAAAATATATTTGGATACCCCTTGGGGTGTAGACCCCTTAAGAGAGATAAGAAGAGAGAGGTGATGAGTGATTAATATGATTGATAACATGATATAACAAGAAGGGAGAAATATAGAGAAATGAAGGATGTCAATAGAATGTTGGTACTATTACGGTGTCTAAATATCATAACTCTTGTTTTTCATGTCGATGCACACAAAAAGGAAAAGGACAATGAACATAAACCAAAACTTGAATGATAAGATATTTATATAGTTTTTGAAATAAATTAGACCAACTAGTTTAATCAACAATTAGTAAGTTATATATTGATCAAGGTTGTCGACAAAAAAAATTGACGTTTAGAAAACTGGTCAACGATTAAATCAGTAAAAACAACTTGTGGTTTTTCAATTCTAATCATTTTTTTTTTTATTTTGATTTGAAAGTATTATAATTTTCTTTGGACTCTAATATGTAAGTTGTCTTCATAGTATGCGGACACAATCTAAAGAGATAATTACAGCCTTCTAAGAGATATTTGAATATTTTTCATAAATTGAAAATTTCAAAAATGGAAAGTAATGAATTTAGATCTAAATAGATTAAATGGTGGTAGTAGGGTGTGCATGGTTATGGAGGGGACGATGCAACTTTACTTGGAGAAATGAGGTGGCGTCCTGATAGGGATGGATGTCGTGCTAAAGGGGCTTTTGTTGAGTAAACCCCATTTTTGTCCTAAAAGATATAGGAACTGACAATTTGGTCTTTGAAAGATTTTTAGAGGCAAAATAGTTCTTTAAAGTTTTTTTTCGTTAGGCACATTAGTCCTTCCGCCAGTCTCATTCAATTATATCACCAAATTAGTCCCAGATTGTACATAATTATAGACAAGTTAGTCCTTAAAAGATTGCACATTTAGCTAAAATAGTCCTTCAAAGTTATGTATCACTAGCACATTAGTCTCCAAAAGAACTAAAGTGTCCAATGGAGGAAACTTTCAAGGACTATTTTACCTCTAAAAATCTTTAAGGGATCAAATTGTCAGCATTTATATATTTCAGAAACAAAAATGGAGGTTTACTTGGCTTTTGTATTAACATATTGATTTTCGGCCTTATATACATGTCTACTTTGCTATTATAAGTGTTAACATATTTTGTTAGGCACTTTGCTAACATATGTGATATCATTTTGATTGGTGACTTTTGGATTTTAGTGCTAGATTTTGGTGTATTTGGGTTGTGTAGCTTTTGTGCTATAGAACCATTCATTTGTATAATTTTTGTTGAGTCTTATTCTGGTACACCTTGTGCTTTAAATTAAGGTCATTTTTTGGTCAATAATATTTTTAGTTATAAAAAAAGTCATTTATGTTCTTGTTAACAATTAACCATGACCTAATGACATGTGTTATTTTTTCTAATGTAGGAAAAGATCGGTCACGAAATATTATCTTGATCATTACTCTTACCATTATTGTATTGGGGATACTTTTCACCTTTTGTTGTTATTTGATACGAAGAAAAGCAAGAAAGAATAATAAAATAATTCTTAGAGAAAACTGTAAGTATGGTAAAAAAAGAGAGGAAATTTTATACTAACTTTTTAAGAAGAAAACTTAAAGAAGTTTACAAACTTAGTTTAACAATTGACATGTTTTTGTTTAGTTGAACATGAAAGTTCTTCTATAGAGTCATTGCAATTCAATTTGGCAATAATTGAAGCAGCAACAAACAACTTTTCACATGAGAACAAGATTGGCAAAGGTGGATTTGGAGAAGTTTATAAGGTAGAAAAATATTGTAAGTTTTATTTGTTATTTGTTCCTATTTTAAAGATAAATAACTATCTACTTTTTTAGGGCATTCTTCTGGATGGAAGACCTATAGCTGTAAAGAGGCTTTCAAGAAATTCTAAACAAGGTGTGGAGGAGTTCAAAAATGAGGTCCTATTAATAGCCAAACTTCAACATAGAAATCTAGTGGCCTTCATTGGATTTTGTCTTGATGAGCAAGAGAAAATACTTATCTATGAATATGTGACAAACAAGAGTCTGGACTACTTCTTATTTGGTTTGATGCTTTTGACCTCTTTTATTTTTTTTTCAAGTTTAACATTCATGCATTGAGCATTTATGATATTTAATGTACTAAACCAATTCAAGTGATTGATTACAAAACTAACATTACTTAATTTTTTCACATAATGAATATTCCTTGTAGACACCAACCTAGAAAAGGTTTTGAGCTGGTATGAGCGTCACGAAATCATAGGAGGGATTGCTTGTGGAATTTTATATTTACATGAACTCTCTCGACTTAAAGTTATACATCGTGATCTTAAACCTAGTAATGTACTATTAGACGAAAATATGAATCCAAAAATTTCAGATTTTGGTCTTGCTAGAATTGTTGAAATAGATCAACAGGAAGGAAATACAAACAGAATTATTGGAACATAGTAAGTTTTAAATACTCATTCTTAGACTTCTTCTCCTTTGCATGATATGTTTAAGCTTATTTGTCATTCCCCATAATTTTGCAGTGGCTATATGTCTCCAGAGTATGCTATGTTTGGACAATTTTCTGAGAAATCAGATGTTTACTGTAACACCCTAAAAATTACAACTCAATAAATATATATTTGTGTGATTGAGTTATGATTTAATTGGAATTTATTTCTTTTAAATAGGAAAATATATATTGGAGTAATTAAAATATAGTTAGTATTATTTTGAGAGTTTCGAAACTTTTACGTGAGTTCCGTAAGTTATAAAAAAAAAAAAGAGAAGAGGGGTGTCCTTAGAGGAAGGGTGGGTGCAGATAGCAAAATACCAAATTTTATACACCTCTTAACGTGAACGACTTGGCTTGTTCTCTCATTTTTTTTTCGTTCCTTTCATCGTCTTCTCCCTGCTCCTTCTCTCTAGATCTTCTTTCAAATATTTAAGCATCCAAATCAAAGTTTCTACCGATTAATCTTGGATATGTTAGAGAGGAGTTCAAAAGCTTCAAAACCAACCGATTGGATTTCGATTTCATCGAGGTATTGAGGGGTTTCTTTTTTTTCCCCTAAGCTATTTCCTTGTTTTCTTGTTAAATATGGATTGTAGCTGTTGTTGATGGTCTGTAAATAATTTTGAAAACCCGAAATAAGCTACTTGTGATTTGGGTCCTGTGACTGTGTTGATTTTTTGTCTCGGTTTTCGTGCATGTTTTTGATGATGTAAATATATTTTTCTATGTTTTGATGCCTCTGGATGTCGTGGTATTTTTCTCAGATTTTTTTGAGCACTGTAACTATTTTTACCGGAATTATTTTCGAAAACTGTTAATTCTGAGAATGGGACTGTTTTGATTTTTACAAGAATTTTGGGACGCGATTTTGGAAAACTGGAACCATACGTTCATTTTATGTATGATGAGGGTAATCTATGAATTTTTTCAAGGTTAGGAAAAGTCGGGAAGTAATTTTAGAAAATTATTGTTGGAAAAACCGAAAACTGGACAGTGGAGAATTTAAATGGAGAAAATATCCTTTTTGAGCGAATTTGGCTATGAGAAAAATTTATAAACTTATTTGAATTATTTAGAACATCTGTGAATTTTATCGGAATTTTATAAGAAATTTTGGTAATTATTTATGTTTTTATATGGGAGACTCTGTTCTGAGACAGAAATGATTTAAAAATTCAAAAAGGGCATTTTTGGTAGGTTTTTGATACTGAGGAAATTATATGTGATGGTCCACATGTTGGAGATATTCTCTGTAAAATTTCACATAAAACAAATTTGATATGCTATTTTCTAAAAATATGAAATTGTGTTTTACAGAGCACGTACAGTCACTGTTTTTAATTCAAAAATAATATTTGTGGGTTGAATTTTCGTGAGATAAATTTATATGATGAAATATGTATGATTTATAGTTTATCTGTAAAATCTAATGAAATTTAAAGTTGATATGATGTATAAAATAATTTTTGGCGTGTGTACAGCTCTATGTGTCCACATGAAATTTAATTGTATTAATTGTGTATTTGGTTTTAATGCCTTTAATTATACTTGTTATGGAATAATTTCACCTACAAAGGGAAGTTTCCATTGAAATATGAATGCAATGATTTGTAATGGATTATGTTGAGTTATTGAATTATTGATTATTAATGATTGTTCTATTATTAACTGTGAATTGGAGACCGGGAGGAATGTGATCCTCGGGCAAAGAGTGCTGAAATTTGTTTGTGCATGTGAATTGCTTGTGATGGTTTGTTGATTGTGGGAACGAGAATTTTTCATTCTTGTGTGGGAGCAAATGAACTCCAAATGGAGTACATTTGTGAATACTAGAAGGTCATTCTAGTAATCAATAATATTCACTATGAGCAATAGTGAATCAACTATAATTAAGAGTGTGAACTTAATAACATTATGGATTGGTAATTAGGAATTACCTATGCACATGGAGGACGATGGATGTTTGGACTTAGAAAGGAATTTAGGACCTTTGCATGGATTTGGACAAAATGACTGAAGTAAGCATAAAATGTGAGAGTGGGTGAGGATTTCCATAAAACAAAGTAAGACAGTTAAGAATCATGATGTGGGTCATGATTGGGTAAAGTGCAATACGCACATGTGTTTGAAAGTTTGTGAACTGTGATTGTCCGAATCGTGGTGAGAACCGAAAGGAGGAAGGAACCTCCAACGCTAAGTCGTGTGAGACGGTTGAACAGATTGGTTCGTGGACAAAGCTTGAACGGATAATTGTGAGACAGGTCGTGTGGAGGCTTTATCTACGGTGAGCATTGTGCTTGTGAGATGACGGGGTCGTAATGTTTAACCATTGTGATAGTGGGGGAGTTTGATCTCCGTGTTGTATGTCTGGGACATATGTTGATTGAGGACCGCCGTCGAGTACCTTTGGTAGAAAAGCTCACACAAACCTGTAAAAGGTCGCGTGGGATATTTCAGCTGCAAGTTATCTGTGAACCAAGGTCGGATTGCGAATGATGCGTCACTTGAGGTGATGAGATCGTTACGATGTAGCGACAAAGGCAAAGTCCTTATTTATATATGCATATGTGAGCGTAGAGGTGGTACCTTTAGCTCGGCGTTAATTCGTCCGCACCTGTACCATGTGCAGCGGGAAACCCACATGCGACGAAGAAAGAAAATAAACTCTGTGAGAGAGTGTTGAGGAATCAGTCCTCGGAGTAATGGATGACCACAGTTGGTACCTGGGAGATGATCGTAAGGCAGGTTGACCTTGGAGGGTAAGGCACTGAGTTGTGACGATAGATCACATAGCTGACTCGGCCACCCTGACAAAAATACGAGCCATCATCGGTTGGTGAGAGCCCGCCATAGTACCATGGTGAGAGGTGTACTCCCAACAGTCATCCAACTCAAAAATATGTAAGACCACTGAGTTCTGGAAGTTCCAGTGGCAGCTGGCCAGTGTGAAATAATTTACAAGAATAGTTGTGGAAACGAATAGGTTTCGAGTGAGACTCGTGAGAGCACCACTGTGAAGTGGTTGATATTGTATGTTTGTTTGAGACCGGAAGGTCGTTTGGTTGTTGGTTTAGAGGAGGAGAGAGACTCACTCCATACGCCTTTATTTTTCAGATTTAGACAAATGATCTTGTGCAGACAACAAAGATGGAACGAAAGGCTACAACAAGCACTGTGAACACGAGTGGATGTTTTAAGAGAAAGAAGAGGATCTTCTAGGATGCTACTTGGATTTATTGGGTATTTTTGAAATTTTCATTGAGTCACTGCTCTGAGTCTTAGTACTTTCTTGTATAAAAAGGGGTAGACTTGGTTTTAATATTATGATGTACAACTCTTTATACGTGGCTCAAATGAATAATGTGTAAAATTCCAAGAATGTAAATGCATGAATATATTCGGTATAATAGAATAGTATAACGATGGATCTGATGATGTTTTTAATTAAAGAAGATTTTGGTTATGTTTCAGGGTTTGCATCGAAGTTAATATCTTATAACATGAGTCTGATTTATTAAGACTGGTATTTTATTAAAAGGAATTTTTATATATATTAATAAGTTATTGGGGATGATTTTGTTTGGAGTTTTAAGTAACAATTTTTTTTTTTAAAGGAAAAACAAATCTTCCCGAATTATAAAGGCTATTTTCAATAATTGGATATCGAATTACTTCACAAATTTCTTAATTAATAAGAAAATCTTTAATAGTAAAAAGAGGTGTTACATTTACAGTTTTGGAGTTATGGTTCTTCATATTGTTAGTGGAAAAAAGTTACGTTCTTATAATCCACATCGGGTTGCTGATGCTCTTCTAAAATTTGTGAGTACAATATTTTTGCAATTTCTTTTGTTTTATTATAAGCCATGCTCAATGTACAAAGAAATCATCAATCTAAAAGTATGAAAAGGTAATGATTTGGCCAAGCTTACAAATTGTTATAGGTTTGGAGTCATTGGAGGGATGGAACACCATTGAACACATTGGACCCAAAATTAAAAGAAAATTATTCTAATATTGAAGTGCTTAAATGCATTCAAATTGGTTTATTATGTGTTCAAGAAAACCCAGATGCTAGACCTACAATGACAACAATTGTTTCATATCTTAGTGGTCACTCAATTGAGCTACCATCTCCTCAAGAACCAACGTTTTTCTTGTACCAAAGAATGGATCCAATTGTTGCACATGAATCAAGTTCGAGGCAATTTGCTAACAATTCCATACCGTCCTCTATCAATGAAATGTCTATAAGTGAATTCTATCCTCGATAATTTTTTTTAATATAATACCTAGTCACATTTTAATGTATTATATATAAAATCTTATTCGACAAATTATGTCGTAGAGATAAAATTATGGAGAATGTTTTGGGTTTTCTCAAATTATGTAACCTTTTGGTTTCAGTTTAATTAAGTGGTTTCAACGTCGTGTCTTTATTGACTATGACTTCATGTATTAGACCATTTTATGGTGACCTATGACATGTCTTATGCTAAGGTTAAGTTCTCTTGTTTAAGTAATAAAATTCAACTTGCTTATCAAAGAAGAAAGTACAAATACAAAATTCCTATAAAAAAAAATGAAGTATGTTTTGTTTAAATTTTCAATATCTTTTACATTAGAAATTATTTAATGACTCTTAAATCTTTTGACAAAGCAAAGAAAACTAGACTACAAAATAAGTATATACAACATTGTGATTTTCACATAGTATCTAGTAATTAATATATTCAAGGGTTAATTACATTTTGTCCCCTTACTATAATTATTTCTTGGCAAGAGAGTCTTGAGGTTGGTTTGGTAAGTGGTGCTAGCGACGATTTCTTGGCAAAATCAGAGCATGAAGGGAGGGTCTTGTGCATTGGTGGTTGTGAAATTGAAGAAGGTAACGAGGATGAAGAGAAAGATGAGCTTGAAGGAGTTAGGAGAAGCCATGGTCAAGTTATTAGGTCTGTGTGTCTGTTATCCAAGATTTAGTTGTTGAGTTGAAACTTTTAGATGCATGGTTGAAGGATAGGTGGAAGCAAGTGAATAAGGTAGGGAGTGGAGCACTCTTATTTTTTTTTCATTACCTTCTCAAAGATTAACTACTTGTATGCATGTCACTATCTAACACTTAGGAGTGTTATATTTTAATGAATGAGTTAAAAGTTATGCTACTTTGATAAATTTGTGCATTGGTTAAGTTATGTTGATAAAGTAAAAGTTATTAATTAATTTCTCCTTTTCTCCTTTTCATGAAAAATGTGGATTTAATCTAAAATTGTAAGCAAGTCAAATCAATAAATTATAATCTCGATCGAGCCTTCCTAATACGAGACGATAACTTGTTGAAAAAGAAAAAACACTATTTCCATTAAAGAAAGAGATGTAAAGATAATTTGTTGTTACAACATCTTCATTTTTAATATTTTTATATTCATGAATGTTCCAGTATGTCAAAGTTTCACATTGCTTAGGAGTCAACATGAAGGATAGTTTATAAACATCCTCTGAACAATATCTTGAATGTAGTGGACCTTACTGAACTTCTAAAATTCAATCTTGAAACTATTGATCCTTTCATTCCCCTTATCTCCTGTATCATTTAGCTGTTAAGCATGGTATCTTTTAGTTCCTTGCTTGATATTCAATGATAAGGAGCAGGAGTCGTCTTTTTACACTCTTTTCAAGCTGAATTGTTGCTTGCTCACCTGCGAATGGTACCATTACGTACGATAACTTCCCTAAGGACCTAAGCACTTGACAACTGTTTTCCCTAAATATATGACCTAGCTGAATCGGGTTTCAGGGCGATCATTGGAAAAGTTGGGACCCTTTATCATATTATCATGTTGTTGTTTGGCATATCTCCTGTATAAAAAAAAAAAAAAATCGTGACCCGCCGAGTCAACCCGGTCACCGAGTCACATCAAAACCGGCCGAGTCAACCCGAGTCATACCGGATCGATTGCATAACCGATCCGATTGGTGACTCGGACCGGTTGGATGACCGGTTCGCGGGTTATTGGGTCGACCCGGCCAGTTCGAGCCGGGTCTGATAACTATGGTTGGGACCCTTTATCATATTATCATAATGTTGTTTGGCATAGAAGTCCCTTGGCGGTGTGAGGTACTCATGGCCATACGACTGCTCTGACACTTTTGGATATGGCCGCTATCTTAGAACTACCGATATGGGGCGACGAACTTCTTGCTTTACACTCATCCCTCACGGCTACTCCCAAGTCTTTGGGCATCAAGCTATTCCCAAGTCATTCCATTTTTCCATTAGTCGTTCCTCTAGCTATTAACTATATAGGGTATCTTGTCAGCCAAGTGAGATTACAACAATCGTAAAGGACATTACCTACAAGCTAGAAACCTTTGTCTTTCATCCTTTTGCTAAGACCTTTCACGAATGGTGTGAAGTGATTACTACCTCCATTTTCACCCTATCTGCCACACATTATTTGAAAAATCTCTTTGATGAGTATTCAGACGACTTTAAAGAACATTCGACCCTTAGTCCGGCGAAACCAAGCTCTAACAGCAGGGCTGCTAGTTTTGCCTCTTCTCAAGGTTAGACTTGTCTTTTAATTTCTCACTTTCCTTACAAGTATCCTTGTTGTATTACCATTACCCTTCACACGTGCCTTTTTATCAGCACAAGGCTAGTCTTGCCAAATTAGCCCTAATGGTTAATGTGGAGAGCTTGCCAAAGAAAAAGATAAAGAGAAGAGAAAGGAGAAGTCATGGGATCCCCCTTCAACCCCTGACTTGCGGTAGCCGCTAGTAGCCATACAAGTCCAACAGAAACTCCCGCCAAAGGGTCACATACTTAGAACCAAACATTCACTTCTTTGACTTGCTTGCACCACGAGTCCTCCCTTGATTCCCATGCCAAATTATATGTCAAGTATTTTGGAAAAATATCTAGAAATTTCATCTTCGTGATCTCACTTACCATTACAGGACCAAAAGAAATGTGGACAATTTCTGGGAAATAACGAGAGATGCAGGAATGACCTCCTTCATTGACTTGCTTGCATCTATTCCTCATTACCGTGTTAAATATGTAGCTGATGGGAAAGAATTTAGACATTTGACTTTACCCTTTACTCTTTCAAAATGATGAGTGGATACCTCCACATCTAGTCAGAGAAATAATTAAGAGGGACAAATATAAATATAAAAATATAATAAGTAATATGATATAATAAAAAGATAAAATTAAAAAAAAAAATAGAGTAAAAGAGTATACACCAATCATTATTTTTTCCATTAGAGGCTGCAAATTAGAAAAAATAGTACTGATAAAAATTCATTAGAAGTGTCATATTTATATTTTATTAGACTAAAGGTAAAAATTTGAGAAAAATAAAACTTCTTTGACAATAACAGGCATGAAATGAAATTGTAATGCAATTTGGTCAGTTCATATCGTGGAATAAATTCGTACTTCCGGCATTTCTCTTTCCATTGCAACACACAACCAAATCTGGCAAACTATGAACATCAGAAATGGATTCAAAGCATTTGTGTTAAAAAGCAATTGCTTAATTGAATGTTATTTTATTATTTTGTTTGGTGTACATTTGCCAACTTGCCATTTTCAAGAGTTTGCCCATTAAAGGTCTCTAGAACTTTAATATTTGCTCCTTATTTTGTTCTAGGTTAAAAATATGATATCATTCATGTTCTTTAGTTTTTCCAAATGTAATTTACGATGCACATAAAAGTCTTAGTTTATGATATGTAATATTTATACAACAACTTACACAGCATTATTTTTTATGTTTATCTTTCCCTACCACATTATGTATTACATCTCAAAATTCTGTCTTTTCTCTCTCTTTATTGTAGAATTTGTTGAGCACGCAAATAACATTTTTTAGTTTATACATGTAAAAACCAATGAGACATGTAAAAATCAATAAGATCCGTGTGTCACACTGGTAACTTACTAGTAATAGTACTAAAAGAGATAAAATGTTTTTTTTTTCTTTTTTCTTTTTCTAAAAGCAAGGTGTCCTCATAGCCAAAAGTCATGAGACTAATCCTCCAGGCATAGAGATCTCCGAAATGAATTTTGAATCAGGAATCGAACCCCACACTTGCAACTAGTAGCATGTTACAATACCACTACACCACGTGTACTAATGATGGCATATGTCACACACACACACACACACACACACACACACACACATACATATATATATATATATATATATATATATATATATATATATATATATATATTCACACACACATTTATTTATTTTTATTTATATCAATTTATGCAGTTCAACTAGTGACTCACTGGTTCGACCAGTGATCCACTGATCCAGTACCCCCCACTAGGTCTATCACCAATCTGAGTTTTAAAACATTGGAACTATCTATGACTTTTGCACAATATAAATTATTAGTTGTTTTTTGTTTAGAAATATTACGAAAAAAATTAGTTGTTGCTTGTTTAAAAAGATTATGCGGATTCTTTTGTACAATTCATATAAAATATATTTTGCAGTGTGTGTTTTTGTTTGTGTCAATGGACTTGGTGTGGAAGATATGAACCATTCTTTCTGCATAAATACATGAATTGTATGTTATTTCATTGCAAGATGAGTGTATTGAACGTGTGTCTAAACATACACGTAATGAATAAATAGTAGTTTCTCCATCTTAGTGTTTCTGACATTAATTCAACCATGACTCAATGTCTACCAATAAGTCGTTGATTTGAGTGGAACTGGATTTGGTTTCCTTGCGTTAAGTCTTGAATTTGAGTTTTGTGGATGAAAAAAATGTGATTGGGAGAAAAGATCCTACTAAAGGTGGACAGCCAGATTTTTTGGCGGAGATCAGTTATCAGCAAAACTAGTGGATACTTCTCACCAATGTCATGGTGACCTAAAAGACCATGACTCATGTCCTCATGTCACAACTCATTTCGTCAATTTCTATTTTTTTGTTGTTTTTGAATCCTTTTCAAAAACAAAAGTCATCAATAGAAATTTATAAGATTTTACGGGAAAGAATACTGGTTGGGAAGAAAATGAAAAAGACACAAGCACTTGACTTCTATCATGTTTGTAATGGTGTATTAAAACCTTATATATATTTCTGCGTCAATTTCACTACGCACACAAAAGTTATTAGTATGTTTGGTTTAACGTCACCCAACCCAAGTGTAGATTCACATCAAGAGCAACGCATTCAATTGTACCTTCTGCGTAAATAAGAGATATGACTGGAAAAAGCCAAAGAACGCATGTATCAAACGTGAGCAAATCCACTATAACGAGCTACTTCTAATTTGACTTTGATAAAAGGGTCACGTACTTAGAACCAAACATGCTCTTCTATGACTTGCTTGCACTACGAGTCCTCCCTTGATTCCCATGCCAAATTATATGCCAAGTATTTTGGAAAAATATCTAGAAATTTCATCTTCGTGATCTCACTTACCATTACAGGACCAAAAGAAATGTGGACAATTTCTGGGAAATAACGAGAGGTGCATGAATGACCTGCTTCATTGACTTGCTTTTGCATCTATTTAGAAATTTTATTACTTTTCCCTTTTCTCTTTCAAAATGATGAGTGGATACCTCCGCATCTAGTCAGAGAAAAAAGTGGGACAAATATAAATATAATAAGTAATAGTATGATATATAATAAAAAGATAAAAATTTAAAATATTAATAAATTTTTAGAGTAAAAAAGTATACACCAATCATTACTTTTTTTCCATTAGAGGCTGCAAATTAGTAAAAACAGTACTTATAAAAATTCATTAGAAGTCACATTTATATTTTATTAGTCAAAAGGTAAAAAATTGAGAAAAAACTAGTTTGACAAGAACAGGTATGAAATGAAATTGTAATGCAATTTGGTCAGTTCATACAGTGGTATAAATTCGTACCTCGGGCACTTCTCTTTCCAATGCAAAACACAACCAAATCTGGCAAACTATGAAGATAAAAAATCCATCCATCTCGAACATTAACATATTCAAGCTCATCTTCCTTTGTATCTTGGTTTGCCTCTTCCATTTCACAAAAGCACAAGAGGCCAATGATAAATTTCTTTCTCAAAGTTGCGGTGCAGAGAAAACCACTGCCAACAGCACCAAAACATCAATGACAGCGCTTTCCAGTCAGACCTCAGGACCCTCTTCTCCGATTTGTCTTCCAACGCCATCAGTGGCAACACATCCATCATACAAGCGGGAACAGTGGGAGGCCTCTACACGTGTCGTGGCGACCTTTCTCCTCGCCTTTGTGGAGAATGCGTCCGAAACGCAACGGAGAAAATAGCCTCCGAGTGTGGTTTGGCTGCGGAGGGTGTAGTTTGGTACAATCACTGCTGGCTTCGCTATTCCAATAATCGGTCCTTAACCATGGAAACAAGTCCCAGATATGTGGATTTGAATGCCACCGTCACCGATCTGGTGCTATCATCTGTTGCTAATAAACTAGATGCGATGGCGTACGACACAGGGGACACCGTCACCGACCAGGTTTTCATATTTTAAGTGCATATAATATTTCTCTAAAATTTCACAACCTTGATTCGAGTGCATCATTTTTTTTTTAACAAACTAAAGATTGAGTAAAATTCAAAATTAAAAAATATAATTATTAAACATGACAAAGATTTATATGTTTTAAGGATTAATAAAATAAAATATATAATATTTTACTTATTAATAATAAACATTTTCTTTTATTATATAACAATAAATAAAAGAAACTGAAGAAAAAAATTATAAAATTAAATGTGAATTAAGACATATTATTCCTCTACTTATTAATTTCATAAGTGTGTTCATATTTAAAATTTAAAAGTCAAATTCAAACTAAGATTTGAGTATGTTTGGTAAGGCACTTTAGTAGCTTATAAGCTACTTTGATTAGTTTATATTTGATACACAAGCTTATTTTAGTAGCTTACATAATTTATTTTAATAAGCTAATTCAAGTAGCTTATAAAAATAAGCTAGTGTATAAACTATTAGCTTTTTATATTTTCTTAACTTTATTCTCACTAATTTATTTGAATTTTTTTAATCTTTTTTTTAATTAATTTTTTTTTGCCTATTTTATCACGGTCACATGCACACAACAATAAAATAAAAACTTGTTATTATGAAATTTGAAATTATACTTTTATTTTTTTATTTTTTTAATGTCAAACTATTTATTTTAATTAATTATTACATTGTTTATTTTTATTTTTAGTAAAAATATTTGGTCACTAAACAAAAGTTGATAAAAATCAAAATTATATAGAAAAAATAATTTTTGTTTGAAAATAATATTATTAAAAAATATTTAAATATTAAAAAATGATTTTAAACTACATAAGTAAAGCCATCAAATCTTTACCATTCTTTTATAAAACAAAGTTAAAAAAATTATTGTCTTACTTTACACACACACACGCATATATAGTGCTTTGAACAGTAAAAAAAAGTTCCGAACAGTGAAAAAAATGTTACTATCTAAACTGCTTTAAAGAAAAAAAAGATCGTAAAGACTAAAATCAAAATTTTTTTTTGCAAGAATAAAAGGCAAAAAAATCTAAATTGCAAGAAATAAAATGTATTTAAGCCTTGAATAAATTTCAATCAATATGTTAAAAAGAATGTGTTCCTGCAACATTCTCTTAGTTAACGTTACGTGCATATTCTTTTTCTTCATGGATTTGTCTAACAGTTTCAAACGAAGAATTTGATGCTTGACACTTATGTCCAAGCCAACAAATTACTCGGGAAACTAACTATTCTTTTCCTTTATTATTTCAATTAAAATAAAAGATTCTTTACTTAAATATTTTAAGTATTCATATATTTAAAGTATTAATTAGTATCAACTTTTTTTTGTGATTATCAATATAATTACAAATCATTTTATTTTTTTCCTTTATTTAATTTCACATTCTTAATTTATTTCTCAATTACATAATGATAATTGAGAAAAAAATTGACATTTGAGAAAGTTCTTACAGTGTTTTGTTAGCAAACACATATCGTTCTGTCAGTGTATATATATATATATATATATATATATATATATATATATATATATATATATATATATATAAAATAAAAAAAAGCAAACACATGTCGTACCTTGATAATTAATTAAGAATATTGAGTACTTCATTTATTACTGTCAAATAATTCGAGCCCAATAATGGGCTGGAGTTTTGCCAATTAGTACAAGGTGAAGCAACTTTAAAGTGCCCGACTAACATATTGGTTTTTGACCTTCATATACACGACTACTTTGCTATCATAAGTATTAACATATTTAATTTCTAAGGTACTTTGCTATCGCATGTGATAACATTTTTATTGCTTGCTTTTGGATTTGTGTTAGATTTTGGTGTATTTGGGTTGTGTAGCTTGTGTGCTACAAGATCATTCATTTGTATAATTTTTTGGGGTCTTATTTTGGGCACACTTTGTGCTTTCAATCAAGGTAATTTTTTTCATCA
The DNA here is from genome assembly GCA_026413185.1 of Pueraria montana var. lobata. NCBI lineage: Eukaryota > Viridiplantae > Streptophyta > Magnoliopsida > Fabales > Fabaceae > Pueraria > Pueraria montana. The sequence goes on from CM048650.1 coordinate 75,258,768, forward strand.
ATAATATTTCTCGTTTATAAGAATTATAAGGTTGGTTTGGTAGTTGAAGGGAGAAGGGGATATGGAGAGGTCGTGGGTTCGAATCCCTCCTACTAACAAAAACTAACAAATTAACAACTAATATTTGCCGATTAAAAAAAAAATCCAGTTTATAAAAAAGAGTCAATTCTCTTGTTAACAATTCACTATGATCTAATGACATGCATTATCTTTTTAATGTAGGAAAAGGTCGGTCACGAAATATTATCTTGATCCTTACTCCTACCATTATTGTGTCGGGGATAATTGTCACCTTTTGTTGTTATTTGGTACGAAGAAAAGCAAGAAAGAATAATAAAACTATTCTTAGAGAAAATTGTAAGTATATGGTTAAAAAAAAGGAAATTTTATACTAACTGTTCAATTAGAAAACATAAGAAGTTTACAAACTTAGTTTAACAATTGAAGTATTTTGGTTTAGTTGGACATGAAGGTTCCACAATAGAGTCATTGCAATTCAATTTGGCAATAATTGAAGCAGCAACAAACAACTTTTCAAAAGAGAACAAGATTGGCAAAGGTGGATTTGGAGAAGTTTATAAGGTAGAAGAAAATGTTAAATTTTATTTCTTCTATGTTTCTATTTTTAACATAAATAACTATCTACTTTTTTAGGGCATTCTTATTGATGGAAGACCTATAGCTGTGACGAGACTCTCAAGAAATTCTAAGTAGGGTGTGCAGGAGTTCAAAAATGAGGTTCTATTAATAGCCAAGCTTCAACATAGAAATTTAGTGGCATTTATAGGATTTTGTCTGGACGAGCAAGAGAAAATTCTTATCTATGAATACGTGCCAAACAAGAGTCTAGACTACTTCTTATTTGGTTTGATGCTTTTGACCTCTCTTTAATTTTTTAAAGTTTAATATTCATGCATTACGTATTTATGATATTTAATGTATTATATATAAACCAACTCAAGTGATTGATTACAAAACATGCATCACTTAATTTTCTCACATAATGAATATTTATCGTAGATACTAACCAAGAAAAGGTTTTAAGCTGGTCTGAGCGTCACAAAATGATAGGAGGGATAGCTCGAGGAATTCTATATTTACACAAACATTCTCGACTTAAAGTTATACACCGTGATCTTAAACCTAGCAATGTACTATTAGACGAAAATATGAATCCAAAAATTTCAGATTTTGGTCTTGCTAGAATTGTTGAAATAGATCAACAGGAAGAAAGTACAAGCAGAATTATTGGAACATAGTAAGTTTTAAATGCTTATTCCTAAACTTCTCATCCATTGCATGATATGTTTAAGCTTAATTGTCATTTATCCATAATTTTGCAGTGGTTATATGTCTCCAGAGTATGCTATGTTTGGACAATTTTCTGAGAAATCAGATGTTTATAGTTTTGGAGTTATGGTTCTTGAGATTGTTAGTGGAAAAAAGAATATAGGTTCATCTAATGCACATCGTGTTGCTGATGGTCTTCTAAAATTTGTGAGTACAATAACCTTTCAACATTTTTTGTTTTATTATTAGTCATGACCAATGTATAAAAATATCAATTTAAAAGTAAGAAGGTGTACTAATTTGGCAAAATTTATAACAAATTGTTATAGGTTTGGAGACATTGGAGAGATGAAACACCATTGAACACATTGGACCCAAAATTAAATGAAAATTATTCTAACAATGAAGTCATCAAATGCATTCAAATAGGTTTATTATGTGTTCAAGAAAATCCAGATGTTAGACCAACAATGGTGACAATTGTTTCATATCTCAGTGGTCACTCAATTGACCTGCCATCCCCTGAAGAACCAACGTTTTTCTTGTACAATACAATGGATCCAATTATTGCACATGATTCAAGTTTGAGGCAATCTACCAACAATTCCATACCATTCTCTGTCAATGAAATGTCTATTAGTGATTTCTATCCTCGATAATTTATTTTTGAATATCATTACCTAGTCACGTTTTGATGTATTATAAAATCTTATTTGGCAAATTATGCTATACAGGTCAAATTATGGAGTATGTTTTGGGTTTTCACAAATTATGTAAGGCTTTTGGTTTTAGTTTAAGGGGTTTCAACTTCATGTCTTTACTGGTTATGGCTTCATAGTAGACTATTAATGTTGATCTATGACATGTCTTATGCTAGGTTTTCTCTTGTGTAAGTAATAAAATTCAATTTTCTTATCAAAGAAGAAAGTACAAATATAGAATACCTAAAAAATGAAGTTTGTTTTGTTTCAATTTTCAATATCTTTTACATTAGAAATTTGTTAATGACTCTTAAATCAATTGACAAAGCAAAGAAAATTGGACTGCAAAATAAGTATACAACATTGTGATTCTCACATAGTATTTAGTAATGAATATATTCAAGCTAGGGTTAATTGCATTTTGTTCCCTTACTATATTTATTTCTTGAATATGGCCCTTCCATTTTATTTTTGGCAAATTTAGTTTCTAGTACTATATTTTAATTATGTTATTTTTGTTCATCCATTAACTTGACATATAATATTAAATGAAAATGTTGACGTTACAATAAAATGTTGACATGGATGTGCAGTAGAGTGTCATGTTTGCATTTTCGTTAAATAGTAATAGCAACACAATTGATAATGGTTGTTATGTGTGAGATCAATGGTTGGTGCATTTCCATATATGTTCCTTGTCCTCACAAAACATGGCGATGATCTTCATTTTATGCACGGCGAGTGCCACAATCCTAGGATTCCACTCTTTGCTGTTTGACTATGGTTTAAGGTTTAAGAAAAGAATGTGCCATGAAGGCACGTATGGTGTCAGCTATGACACTTTGTCAAACATAACAAAATTGAATTAATGTTTAGAGTAATATGGAATTAGGATGAAATACAAATTCAAAGATTATTTTTTAATTTCATCAAATCCAGAGATTAATATAATTACAATCCCAAATTTAGTGACTAAATTGGAAGACTTATGACTTTTCACATATAGACTTAAACTCTTACAAATAATCTCTACATGCATGATCTATATGGATGTGCCACATATGTGTCATACAAGTACTTAACATGCCACATAAGATACTCTATTGAAGTTATGAGGGAAGACTTGACATAGAACTAATGTGAATGATAAATTATAAATTCAGAAACTATTTTTTTTTGGTTTAAATATGTATGAGGTCCCTGATAAATGACCAATTTTTGTTTTGGATCCCTAATAAATTCATTTGTTGCGTTGAATCCCAGATATATTAAAACTTTTGTTCTGAGTCTCTGCCATCAATTAAGTGATGACGTGACACCTTGTGAACAAATCTTCCCAATAAATTTATATCAATTAAGTTGATCTCTGACAACAAAAAGTTTCAAATCAAATTTGATCATACATGTAAAAATATGACTAAACAATGACCTACCAAGAGAAAGTAATTATCGAGGATAAAATTCACTTATAGACATTTCATTGCTAGAGCTTGGTTTGGAATTGTTGGTGGATTGGCTTGAACTTGATTCAAATGCAACTATTTTTGGATCTAATCCACAGTGCAAGAATAATGCTGGTTCTTGTGGAGATGGCAATTCAATTGAGTGGCTACCAAAATATGAAACAATTGTAACCATTGTAGGCCTAACATCTGGATTTTCTTGAACAGATAATAAACCAATCTGAATGCTCTTCATGAATTCAGATTTAGAATAATTGTCTCTTAATTTTGGGTTTAATATGTTCAATGGCATTTGATCACTCCATTGTCTCCAAACCTGAAACAATTTTTGTAACAATTTGCTAACTTAGTCAAATAATTACACTTTCCAACTTTTAAATTAATTTCTTCATATAGTAAAAATGAACAATATATAATAAATTTCAAACACTCCAAGATTATTGCACTTACAAAACTTATGAGACCATCAACAATACAACTTGATTCATTAGAACCTGCATTCTTTTTCCCAGTAATAATCTCTAAAATCATAACTCCAAAACTGAAAACATCTGTTTTTTTCGAAAAATTGTCCAAACATTGCATACTCTGGAGACATATCGCCACTATGGAATTGGAAATGAAAAAAAAAAATCAATATTGCAAAGATACCATGTAAAGGATGACAAGGGTAGGAATAGGTATTTTAAACTTACTATGTCCCAATATTTCTATTTGTGCTTCCTTCATGTTGATCTATTTCGACAATTCTTGCTAGACCAAAATCTGAAATTTTTGGATTCATATTTTCATCTAATAGTATATGTTACTAGGTTTAAGATCATGATGTATAACTTTTAGTCGAGAATATTCATGTAAATAAGAATTCCTCGAGCAATCCCTCCTATAATTTTGTGTCGCTCAGGCCAACTTAAAACCTTTGTTGTTGAGTGTCTACACACACAAGAAATATTTAGTATAAGAAATAAATTAAGTGATGTATGATTTGTAAGTAATCACTTGGACTAGTTTATGACGTACCACATTAAAGAGAGGTAAGAAGCATCTAACCAAATAAGAAGTAATCCAAACTCTTGTTCGGCACGTATTCGTAGATAAGTATTTTTTCTTGCTCATCAAGGCAAAATCCTATAAATGCCACTAGATTTCTATGTTGAAGCTTGGCTATTAATAAAACCTCATTTTTGAACTCCTCTTTACCTTGCTTAGAAGTTTTTGAGAGTCTTTTTATTGCTATATGTCTTCCATCAATAAGAGTACCCTACAATATAGATAATTATTTATGTGGAAAATAAAAACTTATAAAAAATAAAATTTCTCATATTTTCTCTTACCTTATAAACTTCTCCAAATCCACATTTGCCAGTCTTGTTTTCATGTGAAAAGTTGTTTGTTGCTGCTTCAATTATAGTCAAATCAAATTGCAATAGCTCTACAATGGCACTTTCATGTCCAACTAGACCAAAATACTTCAATTGTTGAACTAAATTTGTAAACATAATAAAGTATGTATTAATTATTTTCATAATACTTATGATTTTCTTTGAGAATACTTTTATAACTCTTTCTTGCTTTCCTTCTTATCAAATAGCATCCAAGAGAGAAAAATACCACCAAAATAACAATGATGGGACAACAATGAAGATAATAATTTGTGATCGACCTTTGCTTTTCTCTAAAAAAAGAAAACTGCTCATTTAAGTTTTCCTTCAAAAAGATAGAGTACTATACTATGTTTCCTTAATTATAAATTTTATATATTATTTGTTGCTAAATTATATAACAAATGTTATTGAGTCATACGTTGCAATATTTTATTTGGTTAAACATATAATTTAGTTTCTATATGTATCGTGGATTCTCAATTTTGTCCCTATAAGTAAAAATTTATTAAATTGGTGTCTATACGTGCAAACATTATCGATTTGTCCCATACCATTACATATTGACCGTTAACTCCCTTAGACATTCTTAATTTGGTCCCTTTAGGTATAATGTATTCTTAATTTGGTTCTTACAATAGAGACCAAATTAAGAATGCCCTGCACCTATAGAGACCAAATTAAGAATGTGCTACATGTATAAAAATGAAATTAAAAATGTGTAAAGGATTAAGGTGGCAGGGACCAAACCAATAACATCTTTACATCAATATATAGGACGACCAATCTAATAAGTTTTTACTAAGGACTAAATTGAGAATTTGCGAGGAGCAAACTATATGTTTAACCTTCTTGTTTCTTATTCGTAGCGTGTAGCTTATTATTCATTAGCTGGACTATCTAACAATAGTATAAACAGCTACTTTACTCGTATGATTATTGAAAAAATTGTAGAGATGAAAAGTTCAACGCACGAATTAATACTTAAAATATAAAAATAAAAACCTGTAGTAGGTGAAGGAGTGGGTTGCGGGGGTGTCAGAATCAGATTGTAAAACCGGAACAACTCAAACCGGAGATTGCAGCTAGGATATACAACTCTTCCACCTACGCTTCCCAAACGACACCATGGAATTGCAGATCCAATCACATCACTTAGGCAACCACTGCAACCATCGCTTGATAGATCCAACGTGCACTGACCAAGAATATACAGTGTTTGGTTATCATTCAATCTTAACGAATCTGTTCGGTAACTCTCAGCACTGCCCCCGATCGTATTCGCCATCTCAGCTAATTTAGTGGATAATTCAAAAGCAACAGAGTATTGCACCGGATTGTTGTTGGTGATATTCAGTTCCCGAAACATTGGACTTGTTCCCATGCTGGAGAAGAAGTATCGATTGGAAAAACGAAGCCAGCAATGATTGTACCAGATTACAGCCTCCGTAGCAAAACCACACTCGGAGGCTATTCTCTCGGTTGCGTTTTGGACGCATTGTCCGCAAAGGTTTCGAGGAATATCACCGCAGCACGTGAAGAGGCCATACGCTGCTCCCACTTTCATCTGGAAATGGAATTCATTGCCGCTGGTGGCGTTGGAGGGCAAATCAGAGAGGAGTGTTCTGAGGTTTGATTGGAAGGAACCGTCACCGGTGGTTATGTTATCATTGCTGGAGCAGTTGTGGGAAACAGCCATCTTCTGAATATTCTGTTTCAGGAACAAGTTCACTTGGTTCTGGACCGTTTGGTTTCAGTAGTGTCCTTACGGTAGCTCGGCAATAGAAAGGGTACAACTCATACGTGATATTACAGCTGGGAAATAGAACTGTCCCTCCTTGCTTTCCTTCACAGCAGTTTGGAAGGTTCCCTATTGCTTCACTGAGACAGGTTGTGCAGTTTTGGGGTGACAGGTCTTCTGTGCACTGAGCTAAACAGTAAAGGGTCTGAAATTCAGATACGTTTTCTTTCTTTGTGAAGTACCTGTTGCCAGAATTGGCTGCTTCTTCTGCAGTTTGGTTCATGGTGTTGGACAACAAACTCATGAAGCTTGCTGGGTTAACGTTGGAGGAGATATTGGCCATGTTCCACGTGTACAGTTTGAGAACTGTGTCCACTGTGGAGAAGAAAGCGATGTTGGAATACCGAACCATGCACTCGTTGTACCAAATAAGACCCTGTTTGGACAAGGAACAATCTGAATCTGAGGATAGTTTGTTGGTTGCGTTTACCACGCACTGTGTACAGAGCTGAGAGGGTACATCACCCCTGCACATGAACAATCCATACACTGTGTCAGAGGTGTTTGTGCCGAGGACTGTGCTGTTGTAGAATGTGTTGTCGGTGGCATTGGAAGATAAGGAAGAGAGGAGGGTCGTGAGGTTGATTTCATAGGCACTGTTTGCAGTGGTTTTGTTTGCACTGCAAAATTGGCCAAGAATACCAGCGTTTTCCTGTGCTTTAGTAGTTGGGAAATTGAACAAGGTAACAAGGATACAAAGAAAGATGAGCTTGAAGGAATTGGAAGGCATGGTTCTGTTCATGTTCGACATGGATGGATTTTTTATGTTCATATATAGTTTGTCTAGATTTCTTTTTGTGTTGGAAAAAAATATGGTGAAGTTGAAACTTTTAAAACTTTTTTTCCCATGAACAACATATTTAACATGGCAATGAAAAGAAAGAAATAGGTGCAAAGCATTAGCAAGTCAATGAAGCAGTTCAGTCAAACACTCATGTCTCTCTCGTTATCTTCCCCGAGATTACTTCCCTAGAAACTTCTTATAAATTTCTATAGATTATTATATTATGTGTTGAACATGTCTCAAAGAAAGTTAAGAAAATGTCAAAATGAGATATAAAAAATAAAAATGTTCAAAGTCATATATTTTTTGTCCGAAAAATTTTCATTTCACATTCAATAATTATACTCATACACTTATTGAATGAAAACATATTTGGTATTCAAGTCATTTCAGACTACATGTGCCTGTTGACACAAGTATCATGCTACTCACTTTTGCTCAGTTAATAATTAGCAAATAGAGAAAATATCTATTTACTTATAGATATCTCGTTAACCTATCCAAACCTAAGATGTAGCAAAGTTTACTTGCGAATATCTGTATTACAATTTTTTTTTGACATCTCTACAAATCACAAAGAGAAGATTCACAATTTTTTTCTCTTTTCCGTTAGGAAAGGAACCCTTAACAAAAAGGTGTTAATTATCGGAATGGATTTTTTCTAGTGGATTTTTTTTTTGACATGGTCAATTGTCATAATTTTACCGTTTATTTTTTTAAAACCTTAATTTTACAGTGGAAATATATTATATTGATAAAATTTATTAAAGGACTAAAATCCTATGCAGTGGCAAAGTTACTACAGCGAATATATTCCCATTAACTATTATATCATTCTAACATAGTTATCAAAATTTCAGATTAAATTGAATGTATTATTATAAACATACATTTATCTCTTCTTCCATCTAATTTCTATTCCACTTTCTTCCTATCTCTTCTTCTTATCTTTCTCATCTTACCACTCAAATCTATATAAATCTATATATATAGATCCCATTTTAGAGTTGACTTTGAGTATTATCCAAATTGAATTCATGCTAGCCCAAAATTTCTCCTCCTATACATAGAACGTGTGTATCCGTATTTTTTAAACCTATAAAATTATCACCATTGAACTATACGTAATCCGGTCGACAAGATGGCTAACTGAAAAAATCAATTTTAATACACCGTACTCTTATCCGAGAAGTAAGCTCAATTAGTAAATGACATTCTTTATTTATGTTATATATAAAATAGTGTAAGATATATAGTTTCATCATTTATTGGAATAAGATATGTTTTATAGGTAGACTTGTGTGGGTTGTCATACTGTGTATGTCGACGTTTTTAAATTAAACTACTTAAAAAAATTAAGGAAACAAGGGAGCATAAACACACGGTTTTAATTTTTTTTTTATATATATATATACAAAGTATTAGCTAGGTCAAAATATAATTAACATAATAATAAGATACAAAGAAGTGCATTATCATCTTCTATTTTCTGGTTCTTTTCTAAGTTTGCATTGTAGCATTAGTACAAGTGCACTATTACCATTGATATATATATATATATATATATATATATATATATATATATATATATATATATATATGACTAAAACTATAGCCGATTGCTTGATTTCCACTTGATCACTCCTTAGTCCTTTCATATTCTACCAATAAGAATCATTTAAAGATATATCTAACTATGGAGATATAAGATTGACTTAGTAGTTAATTGGGAAAAGGGATCTTAAGGGTGAAGGGAGAAGTAGGTGGAAGAGGTCGTATGTTTAAATTCCTCCCACATTGATATTTATAACAAAACTAACAACTAACATTTACGTATTTACCGATAAAAAAGAAGATATATCTAACTATAGCTTAGATTACAACACAATTGTTCTTTTCACAAGCTAGCTGGGGCTTCAACCGTACAACTATTGGGTTTAAATAAATTTTTAATTCCTAACTATAATTTTTTTTAAATCTCTAATTTTAAAAGTTTAATTCTAAGCTTTTATAACTTTAAAATTTTTAGTAGTTAGTCCCTCCTATTTATATGTACACCTTTAGTCTTCATCTCTACATTAAGAATTAATTCTTAGTTTGAAATATAGAGATTCAATATATATTGAACTTTTTAAATATAAGAACTGAAATCAAAACTGTGTGAACCTAACTATTTCGTCTTCAGATTTTGTAATATATGTTAGTAAATATTTATTTATTTTTAATTTAAAATTTAAAGTTATTATTATATTTAATCAGTTTTATTTTTTTAAAGATTAAAATAATAATACATTTGTTTTCAGTTTTTTTTTTGTTGTTTCCGTAAAAGTGGAATCCTCCACTACCTATTTTCAAGGAAGCCATTTGACTCAATTTTTTTTTTCTTCTAACGTTAGCTTTTGGCACACGTTAAGGGTTTTTTTTTCCGTTATTTTATTTTCTTAACGTTAAGCCTTTTTACGTTGCTACATTGCCTTAGTTATTTGGTTGGTTTTATATTTAATCAGTTTTGTTTTTTTGAAGATTAAAATAATAATACATTTGTTTTCAGTTTTTGTTGTTGTTGTTTCCGTAAAAGTGGAATCCTCCACTACCTATTTTCAAGGAAGCCATTTGACTCAATTTTTTTTCTTCTAACGTTAGCTTTTGGCACACGTTAAGGATTTTTTTTCTGTTATTTTATTTTCTTAACGTTAAGCCTTTTTACGTTGCTACATTGCCTTAGTTATTTGGTTGGTTTTTTAACGATATTTCTGTTGCTGCACATAGCAAAAATTAGTTGCTGCTTTTGGGATAATTTCGTGGACAGCACTCCTCTTTTCCTATAAATACTGTTGCTGCCTACTAATATTCACTTACTGGTAGACACAAATAACACAACATACTGAGCAGTAAAATTATGTGTTTTCATTGTTAAAAAGGCTTTTCTCTTTTCCTTTAAATTCTTCAGCTATTAAAATATTTTTTTGGAGCAGTGTTCTTTGGTTCGGGGATCTTTCTCTGCACTAGATTGATCTATCGGGTTGTCATATCTTGGAAGAAAAGCGCATCAAATTCTAGTACCAGTGCAGTGGGGGCGTTTTCTCTCTAAGGATAGCGCACAGCGTGCTTCAACCCAGGCTGCCCTAAACTCATCTTCTGAATTTATTTTACTCTTTGTTTGTTTTATTATTTGTTATTCACTGCTTGTTTTTATTTGGAAAAAATAAAGTTGTCTCATCATTAAATTTCTGCTTCTTTTGCTACTATTATTTACTAACAATATAATGAATCCATGATACATTTTGGATCCTAGTTCAAATAATTTACGCTGAATTACAGAATTTAAACTCCAATAGTTTTAATGGACGATATTCAGCGTGCTGTTGGGAACACTGGAGACCAGTCAATATATTGTGTCATCATTTAGTGAATGAAACAAAAAGAAGCTTTATAGTGGAGGGTGCAATAAATAAAATAATAAATAAAATAACTTAATAAATTGATCTTTCTTCTCCTGGTTAAATAAATTATTTATTTAAATCAGAGTATAATATTATGGAAATTGGATTCAAAATATGATAACAATAAGTGGCAAATGATCGACGGTGTAATCATATTAATATATGGAAGCCCGTGTGAGTTTATTATGAGAGAAGGATATGGCTTGTGTTGGTTTACCTGATATCTCTCTGTTGGTATCCTTACTCCCTCTCTCTCTGGTCTCCTTTTGGTTCACGTTTTGGGATTTGACCTGGGTGTTCAAGAGTGTACACGCTGCAAGGCTCATAGTCTGCGTTGAGTCTCTCTAGAATTCTATTTTTTCATGTTTTGAATATAAGATATTAGTATTTTTCAGTATATACAACCACAAAGTGTCTAAGAATCATTTTCCCATGCAAAACATACGGGAACAGTGAAAGGGAACTATCTTCCCATGAACAAGTAAAAGACCCCCAACAACAACAATAATATTCTTGTTACATACTCCCGTGAAAATAAACCCCAAACAAAAGGAACAAAGCCAAGTCAAAACTGGTGCTCCAGTATTGGTGACAAGCGAACAATGCTTTGTGTACCTCCTCAACCCATGCTCCAGTAATGATCCCCTCATTAGTAGTTCTTGCACCTTTCAACATCAATACCTCTGCCACCGCATATAAGACTTCAAGTCAGTATAACGCATACTGCCTCTGCACCTGGTGATTTTGTAAAGGATCACAGGCATGCCTTGGGGTTTGGCATCCAACTAAAAAGAGAATAAGAAAATTCAATCATCGCCTTATTTCACTCCCAAAAACAGATTTTTTTTGTTTCTATTATCTCCACCTTTTTTCTTGTTGCTATAAACGTGAGTGAGTTTTGTGTCAACCAAATTGCCAATCAGTGATGCTATTTGTTACCAAAATGGAACACACGAATCATGAAAATTGAAATGAGCGGTGGTGATTTTTTTTAAGTAAACATTGATTAAAAAGATTTAAAAACGTGAAAGCCACTTTTTGATTGAAATCACTAGTCGTGTGGTTTGAGGAAAATTGCATTCATAACAAATAGTATTTTCCAATTGCTCATACCACTGCAAATTAACCACACAGCTGACCACCTCGATTGTTTTCAAGCGCTCACCAATATTTAACTGCCCTCTCCATTGAAGAAAATTCAACCTCCGCCCATGGGTCTTGCCCGTATAAGGTTTCCTTTGCCCCCTCCCACCTTCTTACAATTTTTTTTTTTCAATCAGCAAAGAAGAATATCATTAAGAAAAGAGCAAATTACAGCAACATCTCCTGAGTTTTTATCAAATTACATATAATCCCATCCTTTTTGATTTCGCTACACTAATCTCCCTTTAAGTTTGAAAACATTACATTAGCATCCCCTTATATGTTTGAAAACATTACACTAACACCCACTCAAACCTTACACTAACACCCCCTATAGGGGAGGCGAAAGTAATGGTTAAAAAAGCAGGGGGTGCTTGTGTAATTACACTAAACCTCAGGGGGTGTTGTTGTAATTTGCTCTTAAGAAAAAAGGTACCAGTGGTACCAAGAGTACAAGAAGTAATAGCCGAATATTAGTTAAAAAGCCAAAAAGTGGTTATGATGTATTTAAAGCAATGGAGCTGAAAATACCAAATAACCAAAATGCTAATTAACTCTCCCCCATACTGAACCAATCCACCAACCAAGACATTAACATCCTAACATTCTCGGCCTCTGTTTTAGTAATAAAAAATACCCATATGACAACAATAAATACCCACCATCCCAACAAAATGTCACCCACAATTATCTAATGAGGGTCAGAATACAAACTTCCATAAAGAAGCATACATAGCCCCTAATAGACCCAAGAAAGACCACGTACCAGTATGCAAACAAAACATTCCAATACCACTAGATTGCATATGAGGGTAGCGTAATGCATCACCAGACTTAACTAGATAAACATGCTTGTATATTACTGGACCACTGCACATAGGAGAAAGAAAACCCCGGTTGTTTACTCTGCAACCACGACTACGACAAAAAAGTTAATATCCTCTAGCATGCATCTCCAGTCAACATATTCCTGATTGAAAACACATTTGTTCCTCTTTTTCCACACACAGAAAACAACAGCACTCCAAATCACCTACCATACTCGGCTTTCAGATTTGTTCCTACCAAAAAATATGTTTTGCTTGAAATGACCCTCTAATGTATTAGGCATGACTGTAGCAAAATCCAGCAAGAGCCAAGAGTAGCAGGTATGCAGTATGCTAGATCTTCCTCACATCAGTACATAAGAGGAATAAAGGTTGCACTGATTCAGGATGTTCTTGACACAGGGGGCATAGTAAATGACTTTGATTGACAATGATATTTCTCCTGCATAAGTTACCCCTTGTTGGCAGTCTATTCCACATTGATCTCCAGATAACAAATATAACCTTGGTCGGCACTTTGAGTCTCCACACATAAGAAAAAATATCATTTGTTACATCCCCAATCCCACCTTGAGTGTGCAAAGTATGAGCGGAACGTGATGTAAATACCCCAGAGGAGCATCCCTTCCAAACCCAAGAGTCCCGTGATGACTTATGAACCTGCACATTATCCAAAAGACAGTGGAGTTGTTGAATAAGTTCATTTTCTCATTCAAATGTTGATCTTCTCCAGCTAAGATCCCAAATCCACCTATCCTCCCTCCAAAATCCCATCTTCTCTAAGACATCCTCCTTTTGCACTGATATTAGAAAAAATCTTGGGAAAATATTTGCCAAGCATTGTCCCTCAAGCCACTCATCACTCCAAAATCTAATTTTATCTCCAACTCCAATTTTCCAAAATACCTCCTTATCAAACCACTTTTCACTATTATTACTACCACACACTTTTCAAATCCCTCCACTACATAGATTCCAAAGGAAGATGTCCTTCCTTCAAGAGGCTATGCCACCCCCCATATTTTGATATTAACACATCACACCAAAAACCCTTTTGGGCATGGAAGATGTTCCACCTCCATTTACTCAATAAGGCTTCATTGAACAACCTAATATCTTTCACACCTAACCCCCCCAACTTTTTACTTCTACAAATATCCTCCCACTTGACCCAAACAACTTTATTATTTTCTTCATTTCCTCCCCACAGAAAACTCCTTTGGATCCTTTGAAGCATCACACAAACTTCCTTTGGCATCTTAAAAAAAGACAAGATAAATAGTAGTAAAGAAGTCAATACCGAGTTTATCAAGCACACCCTTCCCGCAAATGACATTTGTTTGTGTTTCCACAAAGCAAGTCTCTTTTTAAAATTGAGAACCACGGGTTTCCATGTCTTTACCCTTCTAGGGTTTGCCCCAATAGGTAATCCGAGATAAACAAATAGCACTTGAAGAATTTTGCAATTCAAAACATTTGCCAACCTTTCCACTACACCTCCATCCACACCAAGAGCCCCAAAACTACTCTTAAAGAAATTTACCTTTAAACCGGAAGCTAGTTCAAACATTCTTAAAATAGCTTTAATGGTAAGAACATTCCTCACATTGACCTCTCCAACAAAGATAGTATCGTCGGCATATTGTAGTATGGAAATTTCACACTCTTTGTTCCCAACCAAATACCCATCAAACAAGTTTTTGTTGGATGCTTGTCTCATAAGACCACTCAACCCCTCCGCCACAACCAAAAAAAAGGAAAGGAGCCAAAGGGTCCCCTTAACGCAACCCCTTTTGACATTTGAACTCTTATGTTGGACTACCATTTACCAAAACCGAAGACCATGAAGATTGGAGGCATCCCTTTATCCACCTAACCCAAGTTTCATGAAATCCCATTCTATTTAGCATATAGAAAAGGAAACTCCATGAAACCGAGTCATATGCTTTTTCAAAGTCTACCTTAAATAAGAGACAACTCCTTTTCCTCCTTTTTGCATCATCCACAACTTCATTTGCCACCATCACACTATGTAAAAGTTGTCTACCCACCTTCAAGAAAGGCACTTTGTCTATGATCAATAACCTCCCCCAACACCCTCCTCAATCTTTTAGCTAGTACCTTAGCCAAGATTTTGTATAAGCACCCCACAAGAGAGATAGGCCTAAAGTCACCTAGATTTTGCGGATTGTCACACTTTGCAATCAAAGAAATGAAAGAAGAATTAGTTCCCTTAGGAAGAGTGAAAAAACTATGAAATCCCCTCATAAATCTAACAATATCCTCCTTCAACAATTCCCAAAATTTCTTTATAAAAAGGAAATTGAAACTGTCAGGGCTGGGGCACTTTGAACTTTCACAATCCCAAATTGCTTCCTTAATTTCTTCTTCCATGAAATCCGCATTAAGCATGCTATTATTATCAAAGTAGATTTGTTTGAAGTTAACTCCATCAAGCTTGGGCCTTTGCCAATTGTCCTCCGAGAATCTTTTGTCAAAATATTTCTTCACTTCAACCTTCACCTTACTAAGATCTTCCTCCCAATTTCCATCCACATGTAGGCCTTTCACCATATTTTTCCTTCTACGCCAATTGATAATAGAATGAAAAAGTTTGGAATTGCAATCCCCCTCTTTAATCCACCTAATCCTTGACTTTTGGCAAAGTAAGGATTCATTGAGCTTGGCCACCTTCCAAAGTTCTTCTTTAAGATGCAATCTCTTTTTAAAGTCCTCTTCACATAAAGGATGTTGCTCCTCAAGGATATCCAAATCATTGAGATCATTCTCTAGTTGTTGTAGGTTTTTCTTCAAAAAACCAAAATCTGTTGCATTACATTTCTTCAAGGCCACCTTCACAGAGAACATTTCCTTCCCATTTAGCTCCCATCCCCCTGTCGTACTTTCTTTCAAGCACCCTATATCACAAAGCATCTTGTTCTTGCTTCAACCTTCATCACCATTTTCCTAATAATGTTAGGTTGACTGCTCTAAGATTTCTAATTCCTAATCCCTTTGCTATCTTTCTTGACACACTTTTTCCCTCCCCACAAAAACTTTTGAGAAAGAGATTCAAAGTTAGAAATGATATCTTTGGTGACTAAAAGAAGGGGAAAAAAAGTAGATAAGCAGAGACAACAAGATTAACTTTATGAAAATAATTCTCCCTCCAGATGAAATATGCTTACTTTCCCAAGAGGTTAGGTGGCACCTCACACATCCACCACCACATGCCATGTACTCTTCCTTCTAGGATTAGAACCTATTGGAAGGCCAAAATATTTAAAAGGCATGCAACTCGCCAATCTTATGATTCGAACCTCCTGCTGCCTCCAACACCTAGGACTTTTGAACATTCACCTACCAAAAGATAGGTAGTTTCCTTTTAATGGTTTTTGGAGATGGGGATTTTGGCATCTTCAATACATGCATCAAATTGAAATGTAGTTGTCAGGGGTAAATATGATTAGGCTAGCAAATATATTGGGGTGCCAAATTCTTTTTGAGTTTGTAAATCTCTGACATTTTAAGCTTATAGTGAGCATATAACTTGAGGTTCTTATCTATGTCACTTTGTAAATCTCTGTGTTTTGTATTTTTCATTTTTGCTCTTTTTAGTGTTACAAGCTAACTAGGAAAATTTAATAGGCATGAGATATAGAAAAGGTTAGATGCACTTACTCGGGCTTTTTTTTTTACCAAAATGGTGCAATTTAAAAAAAAAAAAAAACCAAAATGGGTACTTTTTAAAATATTATGAAAATGGATAAGTCGTGTTTTAAAACATGACTTCATATAAAAGAAGTCGTGTTTTAAAACACGACTTTAGTTTTAGCATTTTTTTTTCTAAAAAAATATAGAAGTCGTGTTTTAAAAATTGACTTTTTAAAATTTTTATTTTTATTTTTTTTCATTCCAGAGAAGTCATGTCTTGGTTGAAGACTTCCATAATTTTTTTTTGAAAATTGTTGTTTACACCTCCTATTTTATTGATACACCCCCTTTTTTAATTCTTTTCCCATACAACATAAGAAACACAACTTAAAAATTTATCGGGAATAAAATATTACTCAAATAATTTATAACTCTTGTGGAAAAAAATTTAAAAAGGGGGTGTATCTATAAAATAGGTGGTGTCAATAGCAATTTAAAAAAAAATTATGGAAATCGTTACTCAAAACACGACTTCAGACCAAAAAAAAAATAAAATTAACGAGAGAGTCCATTTTTGAAACACGATTTCTATTTTTTTTTAAAAATGTTAAAACTAAAGTCGTGTTTTAAAAGACGACTTACCCATTTCCGTAATATTTTTAAAAAGTATCCATTTTGGTAATTTTGTTTAAAAAATTACTCCATTTTGGTAAAAAAAAAAAAGCCCATTTACTCGTGTTGTTTAACTTGATCCTGAAAGCAGGAAAGCTTAGAATAGCATTGCTTACTTGTATGTAGTTATTCCTATCTTATATTAAAAACCAAGCTTAGTTTCTTTTAATGTATAAACTATTTTTCTTTTGAACCCTTACACATTAATTATTTAAAACCACCTTTTTTTTTGTTTTGTTTTTGATTCCATTCCTTTGTTGACCATACATGTTAGTTTCTGTTTGTGAAAAGTAGAACTTTACCCATTAAATCATATAAATAATTTTTTTTTTTGCATTAACAATATTGTCATTTGTGTTTGAATAAATATATACTTCCATTAATTATAATTTGAACTGATTTTAAATAGTTATGATAATTAAATCGTTTCTATTAATTTTTTTTTGAAAGGAAAAACTTTATAAAAAGAAATTTGGCACACAAGATGTGCACCAAATCATTTCTATTAATATTAATTTTAAAAAATAATGTAATCCATAATTAGTACTAAAATAAAATCTAATAGTTATATAAATTTTTGCAATGATGTAAATTGTTAAGAAATGGTAATTTATGGTGATAACATTTTATTATTAAGAAAAATGAAACAATAATTAATGTTACCGAGAAAAGATGCTGTGAAATTTGGCTAACAACATGTTGGTTAAATAAATGCAATGTAAAACTCAGTTTTAACCATTAGTGGTTAATTATTCATTATGAAATGGTTAAATACTTGTAGGAATTGGTTAATGGTCTTATTTTGATAAATTTGGCGCATGGTTAACTCAATGTAAATATTTGGTTAATCATGAATTGACTATCGTTAATCAAGTATTTTTCAAAGACAGGTCATTGAATTAATATTGTTAAATTTGCATGTCTTCAAGCATGATTTTTTTCATAAGTAAATGAGTACTTTTTAAACCATGTGCATCATGTGATTAATTAAGGTTTCGTCAAAAATTATTCATGACATTGTATTGTTAGAGTTTAAACACTCTCGAATCATCATTTATTATGAAATTAAATGTGTAATTTAAGAAGTAAAACTTAAAAAAAAAATACTTGACATGAGATGCAAAGGTCAATTTTAGACTTGGCTAATTAATTATTCATATTAAAATGGTTAACCACACATAGAAATTAGTTAACCTTTTCATATTTTGTGAGAATTGACAAATAGAGAACTAGAAATTAATGCTAATTTTGAACAATATAACCTATTCACAACTTAGGCTACCTAAGTTTACATTCACAAACATGATTAATTGAATGTTAATATGTTGTTAAAATCATCAAATGATGATATAAAGTTGTCCATATGATGTAATTATTTTGTAATTGAAAAAATTGTTGGATTTATATTAGTAAATTAATTAGCCTAATAACGCTAAGTACAATAAAAATTGTCATTGCATATTAATAAAATAATTTTTAAATAACTATTATCGATTTAAAAAAATTATTTTCTAAAACAAATAATCGTACACAATAGTTTTATATATGTTGTCTAAAGTTAATTGTAAAACTATTGCTAAAGTATCAAAACCGTTCTCTAATGTCAATGACAGCAGTTTTAATTGTGTATTCTTTGATAATCATACGCAACAATTTTTTACCATTGCCATAAGAAGCAACACAAAAAAATTGTTGTCTTTGTGTAGTACAAATCGTTGCGTATTATGATGGCAAAAGCTACAATTTTTTTTATTAGTGTTGCCAATTCTTAATAAAACATTGCCTAAATAATAGGCAACACGTTAGAATACCACAGTTTAAAAACCGTTGTCGAAAGAAAAGAGAATGTTTTTTTTTTTTTAATTTTTTTTATAATAGACCACGGTTTTGAGGCGTTGTCAAAAAGAAAAAATGTTGTAGTGACAATAAAGGAGACCTATGCTATTCATTAGGCACCTCTCATTATGGACCTAGTGGTTAGACTCACACTGTTTCCCACACTGACCAGTTTTAGGTGTCCAAAGCCCATTGTCACTAATTACATTATTAGTAGGCTTAAGTATCATCAAATGGATCATCATATTAGCTCATTTTTTTGGCAAAACAAAATGTTACAATTAATTCTAGCTCACAAGAATTTATAGGAAAATTCTAACATTCTCTCACTTGGGCAAAATTAATTGTGTATCTTTAGTTTTAAAGGCATTTTTGAAAACAACTCTTGTTGGACTATTTTAGGCAAAGCATATCTAGTCGTGCAAGTAGACAATGTAAGTAAAGTATCGTTCTCTCGAGAACTTTGACTCAATGACTTGCAATTCCAATTTTTGCACTATTTAAACTATCCAAAACTTGTTTCATGTTGCAAAAATAAATTTCTAAAACTGAACTTTAAAAAAAAAAAAACACAACAACTTTGATAGATGTCTTAATAAGAACTTTTTCTTTCAAATTACTTAAAGACAATACTTTATAAAAATGTTAGAAATCATGAAGTCCTAAATCTTAATCTCAAGGCAACAAAAGTAAGTTCTATCCCAAAATTATATTTCAGTTATACTAGAGGCACTATTTCTTTGCATTTCCAATTCCTTGAAAAAGAAAATTCTCAATTTTATAACTTATTCCTTATCCCTATGAAAATAAATTATAAAATCTTGATTAACAGAGCAAGCCTATTTACAAGCTAAAACATTACAATCGATCCCTAGATCATAACATAATAGGTTCCCAATTTCATTTTCAAATTTAAATCATGATTTTCCAATCACAACAAATTCTAAAATCATCCCAATGGGTGATCAAGCCACAAAAAGCATTAAGAACTGAAAAGGGTACTATAACAAAAACTATAAAATAGGATAGCACTTTTATTCATATAAAGATCAATACATGAGATTGGATTTAGAGTACCACATAATTCCCAACAAGAGATGTTTAGCCACACATGGTCATGGCAAGCATCACTCTTGAATCCATTACAAACTTTCAAATAAAATGTAAAGAAATAGCCTAAGACCTTATTCTCTCTTGCTATGTGTTCGTTCTCTCTAGAAAATGATCACTCTCTCCCTTTCTCTCTTTTCTCATCTCATTTATATAGAGTTTTAAAAACTCAATCAAGGTGTGGGGCGCTGCTCTCCCCGGCGCGGGACACTCGTTCACTGATAAGGAATTCACCCTCTCGGGACACTGAACGCGGGGTGCTCAGTAGCTTTGTGCAGGGCGCTTGGCTTCTTGCTAGCACACCTCTAAAACTCTTGACTTTTTGTAACGTTGTGATTTTCCTAATGGTATATTTAAGTGTTTTAATTTATAATGCAAGAGGAAATTAAATTTATAATATGTATAAAAGAATTAATAAATAGATTGTTTTGTTATGAGCTATAGTGTTGTTGAGAATTTATTATGTATGGTTGGGCGTAGAGGGTAAGGTTGTTGTTGGGACTTTTACGTGAGTTCCGTAAGTTGCAGGAAAATAATAAGAGAAGGGGGTGTCCTTAGAGGAAGATAGGTGCAAAAAGTAATTTTGTCAAATAAATTTCAATTTGAACGTGAAGGTTCAAGTTTCTTCCATTCTCTTCTTCCCCTCCTCTGAGCTTCTCTTCTCCTCTCAAGAGCTAGGGTTTTTGAAATTCCTTCAAAGAGGACTTTGTTTCCTTAATTTCAAGAGCTTCTTTGATTGATTTTAAGTTCGTAAGTCCAATTCCTTTCTATTCTTAACCTCTTAGTTTCTTTTCCAACTCCTAATAAGAACATGAGAAATGGGTTTCATTTAAAATCTTGGTTGGTAGGTGAAATTTTGATTGAAGCTCGTTTTGGGATTGATTTAGGTTTCATCTAGTTGATTTCATAGCCAAAGTTGAAAAGAGATCATTCTTGAATCATCAAGTCTCCTCTCTAGCTTCTTTTTCAAGGTTTTGAGTCAAGAATATTCGGTAAGGGAAGCTTTATGTTTGTTTGAATGATTTGGTGGTATTTTATGTTTAGAATTCTGCCTCTGGTTGGATATTTTAAAGATTGATTGTTATGATGCAATGACTCTCTCTCTTTGTGTTCTTGATGATTTGAGTAATGGGTGACCTAAGATGAAATTATATGAATTTGTTATCATAATATGTTGTTTTTGCCTTGGAATGGTATTGTAAGTGTTGGGAGTTGTCCCTAAACCTTTGAGGCATGTTTTGGGGACTATTTAAGAGGTTATGGATTCTGTAGAAGACCCCTCGTCCAGTGAGAAACCATCGTCCAGTGAACACTAGTGAGTAGGAAAACCATCGTCCAGTGAGAAACCATCGTCCAGTGAACACTAGTGAGTAGGAAAACCATCGTCTAGTGAAAAACCATCGTCCAATTATCAGCCTTCAGTGAAACTCAGCGTCCAGTGAGACCCAGCGTCCAGTGACCATAGTGTCCAATGACCCAACGTCCAGTGACCAGCGTCCAGTCAACTCTGGTGCATTATTGTCTAAACATGTGTTAGTATTTTTGTGATAACTTTCACTGTGGTGAATGAAATTGGATTTTGTTTGTTGGAGATGAAAATAGACATCTGGGGCTATAGTTTTGGCACAATAAATGTCCAAAAAGATTGAAAATCGAAGGATTTATGATCCTCGAAAGTTGACCGTCCAGTCAGGAAAATGTTAATGGACATCGTACCTTGTTTTGCAATTCTGTATTTCTACAAAAATCTTATTCAAAAATGAGTTATATGGTTAGAAAATAGACATTTCAAGATTTCTAACGGTATATGGTATGATTTCTAATTCATTATATTTCTAATTCAAAAGTTTCTTTGAAATTGACCATCTGCAGTGAAGAACATATGTTTTCGAGATTTTTGAGAAATTGAAATGGAATGTTGATAAGATGACAATATATGTGATGTGTATGATGTGTTGGAACCATCCCTATATGTTAAAGAGGAGTTAGCTATATCCTTTGGGAAGACTTTTATAAAAAAAATGGTATACTTGGGAGGAGGAGTTTCACGCCAGAACTTCGGCCCACTAAAGCGACCCAGGGATCTCGCCTAGTGGGATATCTTTCCAAGTACCACCCCTATGTTTTGACTCCGAATGACGTGTTGGAGTGTTGAGAACTACTTCCCAAGAGGTTTAGTGACTCTTTTAGTGTATAGGGGATGGATTATTGTCGTGGTTGAGGATTGATGATGTTGTTGAGATGTATTTGGATCCTTAAGTCAGGCCATTGGAGATGGCGGGTACAGAGGTGTTGTATATAAGACTGTAAGGGAATCCAAATATGTTTGCCGCTGGAATACGGTGGGTGCACACAGTTGGTGCACAGAAATATTCCGAATGTTGTATATGCATAGTTGGTGCATAGGTGTGCACAGTTAGTGCACAGACATATGGGTAGGCACGTAAGTTGAGGGTGCTAGGTAGACTCTCAACCTAGTGCTGGAGGTTTTCGTGGTGGCCAACGGTGGGCCTATAGAATAGCCAAGTGGGCGAATTCCTAGAGATGTAAGGTTTTGCAAACCTTACAGAGGTAAGCCAATACCCACACTTGTCTATATTCGATTAAATCCACACTTCCTCCACAGGGTGGCTCAAGGGACTCCTCGAATGGTCAAAGGTGAGACTATGGTAGGGGATGGGGCCTATGAGGACCGTTCATATGATGTCGAAACTCCATGGAGTAGAGTCAGTCTTGTTGTCTAAGGTTGTCTAGTGGTTTTTGTTGTACATCTCTTTGTGATGAGGGATGTTGGTGGTTGTATTATGTTGAGATGCGACTTATGATGTTTATGGCTCATGATGATGAGTGGTGATGGTTTATGTTGATAATGGATGTTTGAACAATGTTATTGATGATTGGTTGAGTATATGGGATTTCTTATGACGAGTTAAATGTACATGTATTCTTTCTTTTAAAATACCAAGTTTTAACATTGAGAAAATTATATATATGTATCTTTATGTTTTTATTTAATAGCAAATTATATTTAAATGTGTTTATTCTAGTAAGCTTACCCTTGCATGTGGCACATGTGGTTGTGACTGTGATGATCTCGAACTATGTTCGGGGGAGCAGATGGTTTTTAGGTGGATCTTTCTCTTGGAGATTTTGTGGATAGAGCGTACGAGGGATTGAAGACATTATCATTTCTTTCTCTTTCTTTGTTTGGTCTTATGTATAAAATGAACCAGTTAGGGGTATTGTGTATTTATCATGTGAAAAGATGTATGTACACATAGTTTTATTTAGTTAAGCTTTGTATAAGAGATGTTTATAAATTGAGATTTAAATTTTATCTGTTGGTTTTGGGAATCGCGGAAAAAAAATGCTCCAATATTTTATCAATAAACTAACTAGAGAGTTTTTAAAATTTAATGAAATAAATTCTTTAGTATAACAAATCTGTAACGAAGATGGGTCGTTACACTTTTCACCTTCTTGGGCCTTCTTAGGCTTATCTACAATCCTCCTGATGTGCTTTATGCCCAATCTCACATTATTGATAAAAACCTACAAAAATATAATAAAAAACTAAGAAAAATATATAAAAACAAACTTTATAAATTTATTACTCAACTTTCTAAGATTTATTTAAATAATCTAAAATTTAAAGTAAAAACAAACAAAAATAAAATAAAAATAGATAAATTAGTTAACTAAATTAAACACAATTTTACCACTAACAACTCTTGGGCTAATAATATACTATGGCCACAAAACATTTGATCCCAGGATACAACACCTAATTAAGACTCCTTCCAACAAAAGCCATGTAACATTGAATCATGGCAGAACCTACATCCCTTATTGATGCAACACCTTCCATGGTTACAAATATTACCAACTTCGTCGACTAGTCATCATTGTGGAGTGTAGCAAGAAAATGACATGCCAATGTGATCAAATAGTCATACCGTCATTTTTTTCGTCGGTCCTTAATTTCTCTCAAGTGCTTGACAGCTAGAGAAAATATATGGTTTACCAAGAAACCATCATGCCTCTACTCCAAAATGGCATTGACTACGGGCATGCATAGTAATCTAATGACACCGAGCTTCAATATTATTATGCCTCGGCTCCAATCCTAGTGTCAACTACCGGCATAGTGGTCCCAATGCCACTGAGCTTCAATATTATTATGCCTCAGCTCCAATCTTGGTGTCGACCACCAACATAGTGGTCTCCATGACATCGAGCTTTAAGATTATTATGCTTAAGCTCTAACATGGTGTTGACCACCGACATAGTGGTCCCAATGACACCAAGCTTTAATATTCTTACATTCAATGTAAATATATATACAAAGTATATAATAAAATTCAAATCAAATGAAAATATCATCAAGGGGCCCAAAATCTAAAGATTTGTCAACATAGGGAAAGACAACACATAACTCATACTCCCACTAACCAAGTATATTAAAAGACTAAAAGAACTCACAATACCCATATTATCTACATGTCTCTTAAAAAAATCATGGGCCTAAGTCCCTTGGTTAAGGGATCAACTAGCACGAAATTTGTGTCTATATGCTAAAAAAGGTTTAAATATGTTTTAGGCCCATAATAAATGACTGATTTTTGTTTTGGGTCCCTAATAATTTTTTTTCATTGCATTGAATCCTTGATATATCAAAACTTTTGTTTTGAGTCCTTGTCGTTAGTTAAGTGATAACGTGACACCATCTCAACGGTTGATATATATTGGGAAGATCTGTTCGCAAGGTGCCACGTTATCACTTAATTGACAACAATGACTGAAAACAAAAGTTTTGATATATCAGGATCCAATGCAGCGAATTTTTTTTATTAAGGACCTGAAACAAAAATCGGTCATTTATTAGGGACCTAAAATATATTTAAGCCGATAAAAAATTATAAAATATTTCATAAGATTTCTAACAGCCAAGTAGTTCAACTCCATGAGTTTAGAAACACTAGAAGTTTTGTTGTTCTTTGTATAGAACACTGCAATACTATTATCATAGAAAATCCTCAGTAGCCTAGGAACATAGTCCACAATGTGGGGTCCTGTCACAAGACTCCTCAACCAAACGACATGAGTAGCAGCAACAAAGAAAGTAATGAACTCTGCTTGCATAGTAGAAGAGGTAACACGAGTTTGTTTCTTA
Source organism: Pueraria montana var. lobata (assembly GCA_026413185.1). Taxonomy (NCBI): domain Eukaryota; kingdom Viridiplantae; phylum Streptophyta; class Magnoliopsida; order Fabales; family Fabaceae; genus Pueraria; species Pueraria montana. The sequence goes on from CM048650.1 coordinate 75,284,047, forward strand.
CTTTTCTAGGATATCGCACCCTCGATCATCATAAAGATATATCCAGAAGTCTATTTCCTATCATTGGGGCACCAACCAAGATCTAAATCTGTGTACCCCATCTAAGTTAATTGTCAACTCTCTTATATACAAGCATATACTCTTTGGTCCTCTACAAGTACCTCATCACTTTCTTAGCAGTTATCTAGCGATCATACCCTAGGGTTTGACTGGTATCTCCTAAGAATACCAATTATGAAAGTGATATCAAGTCTAGTGCATACCTGAGCATAGATAAGGCTGCCTCAAGCACTCCCAAAAGGTTCATCGTTCATTTTTGCTCACTCAATATCGTTCTTAGGACATTGATCCTTGTTGAATCTATCACTTTTAACGACTAGAACATCTCTGAGTTTACAATTCTGCATATTGAATCCCTCTAGGACTTTATTAATGTAAGCCTTCTAAGACAACCCTAGTGTAGATGTAACCTATCCCTGCGAATCTCGATCTAAAGCCTCATCAAGATACTTCACATCAAAGGATCTAGTCAACATTTGTTTTGTCTCGTGCAACATGCCAATGTCATTAAAAAAAAAAAGCCTAGATTTTTGCATTCTCTTGAAGTTAGTTGCTTCACTGATGCACTTAAACTCAAAGCCGTTAGAGAGATGAGATTTTATCTTACTTGAATTTTGAATTTAGAATAAGTTTTAGATAATGATTTTGTTATTGTTGCAGATTTTATCCTTTATGTTTTGTTTCCAGTTAGTTAATTTAAATTTTAAATAAATCTGATAGAAAATTAGATTATTTAGGATTTTTAGATTGGTTGCACGCCTGTACATAGACTTTCTTATTTCATGAATTTCAATGACTATTTTTCTCCATTTTCAATCTCTCTATTTTCTTTTTCTCTGCAAGTTCCACTATTTTCCTCCTTATGTGTTAACAGTAGGACTATTTTTAAAATTAAATAAGTACGTAATCTATGTATTTAAGAGAAAAGATCTTCGAGAATGACACAAAAATTTTTCCATTCACGGTAAGTGTTTAAGACTTTTCGCGATCGTTCATGACCGCAACTTCGTTCTTGTATTTTGTAATTCTTGTGGAATCATTTCACCAAAGAAAAGTAAACCATAGAAAATTATAAAATTTGTCGGGAGAGAATACTCTCTGGGAAGAAAATGAAAAAGACATGGGCGCTTGACTTCATTGACTTGCTTGCACCACCCGTCCTTGATTGCCATGCCAAATTATATGTCCAGTCATATGGAAAAATATCTACAAAATTTCATCTTCATGACCCCACCTATCATTACAGGATCCAAAGAAATGTGGACAATATTAAAGTAATGAGAGATACATGAATGATGAATGTTTGACGCATTGACTTGTTTGCATAAAAAATCCATCCATCCATGATCCATCCACGGTAGTGTTGTGGAACATTAACAGAAGCATGGCTTCGAATTCCTTGAAGCTTATCTTCCTTTGTCTCCTTGTTAGCTTCTTCAATTTCCCAACTACTAAAGCACAGGACGACACTAGTTTTATTTACCATTTTTGCAGTTTAAACAAAACCGCTGCCAACAGCACCTATGAAACGAATCTCAGGAGCCTCTTCTCTTTCTTATCTAGTTCCAACACCACAGCCAAGACATTCTACAACAACTACACAGTCGGGGACAGAAACTCCTCTGACACGGTGTATGGTCTGTTCTTGTGCGGGGGTGATGTACCTTCTGAGCTCTGCACACAGTGCGTGGCAAACGCAAACAATAAATTATCTTCAGACCTGAGTTGTTCTCTGTCTGTAGAGGGTGGGATTTGGTACGAGTTGTGCATGGTTAGGTATTCCAACGTTGCTTTCTTCTCCACCGTGAACACAGATTCCCATTATGACTTTTGGAACCTGGCCAATATCTCCTCCAAGCCAGCAATCTTCATGAATTCATTGTCCATCGCCATGGGGCAAACTGCTGAAGAAGCAGCCAATTCTGGTGACAGGTACTCCGCAACCAGAAAGAAAAAAACGGTATCTCAAAATCTAACTCTTTACTGTCTAGCTCAGTGCACACAAGACCTGTCACCCGAAAGCTGCACAAGCTGTCTTACTAAAGCAATACGGTACCTCCCAGACTGCTGTTATGGAAAGATAGGAGGAAGAGTTATGTATCCCAGTTGTAACATTAGGTATGAATTGTACCCTTTCTACCGCGTTGCTGATCAGTCACCACTCGTTCCTGAAACGAAATATCCACACAGAGATTCAGATATTTCCCACAACTGCTCAACCAACCAAAACATGAACGATACTGCTTTCCAATCAGACCTCAACAACCTCTTCTCTGACTTGTCTTCCAACGCCACTAGTGGAAATAGAAACTGGAAACAAGCGGGAACACTGCAAGGCTTCTTCACGTGTCGTATCGACCTTTCTCATACTCTTTGTGGACAATGCGTCCAAAACGCAACGGAGAAAATAGCCTCCGAGTGTCGTTTGGCTACGGAGGGTGTAATTTGGTACAATCACTGCTGGCTTCGCTATTCCAATCGGTCCTTCACCATGGAAACAAGTCCCAGCTATGTGGATTTGAATGTCACTGACACCGATCCCGTGCAATCCTCTGATGCTTTGACATTAATATCCAACAAATTAGCTGAGATGGCGAAAGACACAGGGTACAGTCTTGAAAGATACCAAAACGCATCATTAAGATTGAATGATGACCAAACACTATATATTCTTGCCCAATGCACATCGTATCTATCAACCAATAGTTGCATTGGCTGCCTAAATGATGTGATTGGAAAGGCAATTCCATGGTCCAGTTTGGGAAGCGTAGGTGGAAGAGTTTTGTATCCTAGCTGTATTCTCCGCTTTGAATTGTTCCAATTTTACGATCTGTCCACCACACCAACCAGTTCTCCTCTTCCTCCTTCTCTGTCGTCGTCGCCACCATCACCACCAGATTTTTATATTTTAAGTATACATACATTTATCATTTTTTCTAAAATTTTATAATTCATGAGTTTTTTTTATCATGGCTTTTATGTAAAATATCACCAGTTTTGTTGATAATTAATAATATCTGTTGTTAAGAAACTTGACTGACCTACTTTAATGGATCTTTTCTTTTTATCACATTTTTTTTATTCACAAAACTTGAATTTAGAATACTATTTCTATTTTTCTTTTAACCAGCAAAAAATTGAGTAAAATTTAAAATAAAAATGAATAAGAAATATATTATTATTATTATTATTATTATTATTATTAGCATTTTTTTTATTATTAATTAAAATTTATTAAAAAATACAAAAAAATAAGTGTCATTCGTTAAATAAGAAATGATACTATAAAATTTTGTAATTTTAAATGAATTTTACCCCATAATAAAAATATGTCCAAAAACACTATATTTCTGACATTTCCCTTAATTAAGGTGATATGTTAATTCTTTTCCTTTATGGATTTTTCTGTCAGTTTGAGCCAAGAATTTGATGCTTGAGATTCATGCTCCAAGCCCAACATATCACTCGGGAAACTAACTATTCTTTTCCTTTACTATTTCAATTTTAAGTAATAAAATCAAAGACTCTTTACTTAAATATTTTAAATATTCATATATTTAAAGTATTAATTAGTATCAATTTTTTTTTTGTGATTATCAATATAATTACAAATCATTTTATTTTATTTACCTTTATTTAGTTTTGCTTTCTTTATTTCTATTACCTGATGATAACAAAGAAAAAAGAAATTGACATTTGAGAAAGTTCTTACAGTGTTCGATCGATCAGTTAGCAACCACATGTTATGCCTTGATAGTTAAGAATGTTGAGTAATGTTAGTCACAAACTAATTTTATTCTTTTGTTTAGACCACAAGTGTTCTATGCATAAGACAATTCTATTTTATCTAAGTAGATTGATATATCCAACTCAAACATGATTATCTCATATAGAGGATACATGTGATCTAAAATAAAAAATGGTTGGTAACTAAAGTTACTAACTAAATATAACAACTATCATCACTTTTCTCTCTCTCTCTCTCTCACACACACACCCAATGTTCAGTTTTCAACAAATGTCTTGGGTGGGACATAGGTCTTATAATAAGTATTATCTATTTTTTACTATAAATTTGAATTTTCATTCTTATATGAATGTTTTTTATGAAATTGTTTTCCTTCTTGTTATATTACGTGATTTTCTCTGCGATAGTTATCTATTTTTATTTTTATTTGTATTTTAATTAATTTTTTAAATGTTATTACTTAAATTTAATTAATTTTAAATTTATTTATGAATTAATTAAATTATTAAATTGTTGCACTATATTAAATTAATTTTTTTAGATAAATTATATATTAAGATTATTATAATTTTAATCAATTTTGTTAAAAAATAATAAACTAAATCAATTTTAATTTTCATTCCGATACTTTTATTATTTATTTGTAATTTTAATTTTGTTGATAACCCATTACGTTTATTAGCAAGTAATGGGTTGGACATTTGGCAATTAGTAAAAGTGGAGCAACTTGAAAGGGCCAGGCTAAAATGACGATGGCCAACGTGGACCACTTGTCCATGTGGTTTATCATAGACACCATCTTTAATAGTCTTCAGATTAATCTATAGTGCATTATTTTATTGTAAACTCTTCACATTGTAGCCCAAATTCCTTCTTCAATTCCTTGACACTGTTCTTTGTCATGTGCCGTCATCTGAGGTGATTTTTGGCCGCAGCGCCACTTTTTTTTCCCTCACTTTTTCTCCCAATGATCCTTACTCTCCCTCCTCTTTCCTAGAAAGTTCATCTTTGTCATCGCCTCATCATCGTCTCCCTCTTGGAATAGCACCCAAATTGTGTGGAACAACTAGATGACTCCAACATCAAGATAATTTTGCTTCGTTCGATTATAACAAGGTTTGGCCTAGACACATTGACAAACATAAAACATCTTCATTGTTCATCATAGTTTTAGATCCAAACCGTAAGCAAATAAAGATGATTTAAACATAACATAAAACATCATATCTGATTTGGTTTTGAAGTGGTGAATGAAATTTGTTTTGATATTTTGAAATTGGTGGAATTTGCTTGGAAGTTTTGATGATTGTGTGTATGAGATTCGAACGTGGACTTCAGAGTGGAAAGGGTAGTGGGGCAAGTAAAAGTGAAGGGCTCAGGCAGCGGAGTTGGTTGAAGGAGGAACGGGTAGGGCACATGAGATGCATGTGGGAGACACTGTCAGTGACAACAACAATGTGGGCGTCGCCGAGGAGGTCGATGTTGTCATGGTTAAAATTGGGGGATGTGTGGAGAGAAGAAGGTTGGATGAGGAAGATTGAATTTGGTTTTGGTGTTTTCTGCAATGGTGATTGCAGAGGTAGTGGACCTGCCGTGGCTGGTAATGGAGGCTGGTGGATGAGTTTTTGACACGCAGTGGTGATGGCAAAGGCAGTGGAGGCAATAGAGGAGAAGGAGTTTATGATTAGGGGGAGTAATTTGGTATGGAAGGTGCATAGTATAAGTGTGATGACTAGAAGAATCCTACGACAAATAAAGATCGGTGTACCATAGACCACCTATGAAGGTGGTCTACATGGGCATTCCTTAAATATAGTCATACTTTTCACATCTCATTCATTTTTTCTGAATACACCACCCCTTCATTTTTTTCCCCGTAAAATACTCTCTCCATACCCTTCTTCCTTTCCCCCCCTAAAGTATTCTCTCTCTGTGTCTCTTTACATCCATTTATTGTTTTATGTGCAGCTGTGTACAGAAGAAAAATGGCTAATGAGCATCCAAAACTTCATTGATAAGATGTTAATGCAGTTTTTGAAATTAAATTTGACTGATTGGTTGGATCGAAAATCAGTAAGTTATTTATCAATGGTTAAACCAGTGAAAACTTGTAGTTTTTCTCAATTTCAATCGATTTTTTCATTTTGATCCAAAACTATTACTACATTTGTCCCTATATATAAGACTCTTTTCACTTTATTGTTTGTCCCTTTTTATAAGATCTTCTAATTAACTGGTGCATCAATTATTTTTTTTTCTATCATTCCCTTCATTAATTATAACTCCCAAGTGAGGAACAATTAAGTGGAGAGAGAAATGAAGGGTAATTTTGGAAGAGCAATATAAATAATTGAATAATTTAATGTAATTAATTAAATTAACCAATTTTCTTAAAGGGTGTAAATTAAATGAAAATGTCTTATATATAGGGATTGAGGTAGTATAATTTTCTCTAGACTCTAATATGTAGGTTGTATTAATAGTATGCAAACACAACCTAAGGGATAATGACAACCATCTAAGAGATATTTAATTTTTCATATAATGAAATTTTCATAAATGGAAATGACTCAATTTTTTCTAGGTAGGTCTTATTTTGGTCTCATCTAGTGCTTCAAATAAATATTTTTTTCATCATAATATTTCTACTTTATAAAAAAAAGCCACAAATATGAATTCAACATGACCTAATGATGCTTTTTTTTTTTAATGTAGGAAAAGATCAGTCACAAACCATTATCTTGATCTTTACTTCCAGCATTGCTGTATCGGGGACACTTTTCACCTTTTTCTATTACTTGATACAAAGAAAAACAAGAAAGAATAATACAATTATTCTCAGAGAAAATTGTAAGTATGGTAAAGAAAATAAAGACAATCTTAATATATTAACTTTTCAATTAGAAAACTTAAAGAAGTTTACAAACTTAGTTTAATGACTGAAGTATTTTTGTTTTTAGTTGGACACGAAAGTTCCACCATAGAGTCGTTGCAATTCAATTTGGCAAAAATTGAAGCAGCGACAAACAACTTTTCACATGAGAATAAGATTGGCAAAGGTGGATTTGGAGAAGTTTATAAGGTAGAAGAAAATATGTTAAAATTTATTTCTTCTATGTTTCTATTTTTAACATGAATAACTACCTACTTTTTCAGGGCATTCTTATTGATCGAACACCCATAGCTGTAAAGAGACTCTCTAGAAATTCTAAGCAAGGTGTAGAGGAGTTCAAAAATGAGGTTCTATTAATAGCCAAGCTTCAACATAGAAATCTAGTTGCATTCATAGGATTTTGTCTTGACGGGCAAGAGAAAATACTTATCTATGAATACGTGCCAAACAAGAGTCTGGACTACTTCTTATTTGGTTTGATGCTTTTGACCTCTCTTTAGCTGTTTAAAGTTTAATATTCATGCATTACGTATTTATGAAATTTAATGTATTATATATAAATCAATTCAAGTGATTGCTAACAAAAATGCACTGTTTAATTTTCTCATATAATGAATATATCTTGTAGATACCAACCTAGAAAAGCTTTTGAGCTGGTCTATGCGGCACAAAATCATAAAAGGAATTGCTCGAGGGATTTTATATTTACACGAACATTCTCGACTTAAAGTTATACATCGTGATCATAAACCTAGTAATGTTCTATTAGACGAAAATATGAATCCAAAAATTTCAGATTTTGGTCTTGCCAAAATTGTTGAAATAGATCAACGAGAAGGAAGTACAGAAAGAATTATTGGAACATAGTAAGTTTTAAATACTCGTTCCTCTAATTCTCATCCTTTGCATGATATGTTTAAGCTTAATTGCCATTTCCCTTAATTTTGTAGTGGCTATATGTCTCCAGAGTATGCTATGTTTGGACAATTTTCTGAGAAGTCAGATGTTTACAGTTTTGGAGTAATGGTTCTTGAGATTGTTAGTGGAAAAAAGAATATAGGTTCATATAATCCACATCGTGTTGCTGATGGTCTTCTAAAATTTGTGAGTACAATAACCTTACAATTTTTTGTTTTATTATTAGTCACGCTTAATTCACAATGAAATCAATCTAAAAGTAGGAAAGTGTAATGATTTGTCCAAGCTTACAAATTGTACAGGCTTGGAGACATTGGAGGGATGAAACACCATTGAATGCATTGGACCCAAAATTAAAAGAAAACTATTCTAACATTGAAGTCATAAAATGTATTCAAATTGGTTTATTACGTGTTCAAGAAAACCCAGATGCTAGACCTACAATGGTGGAAATTGTTTCATATCTCAGTAGTCACTCAATTGAGGCGCCATCTCCTTAAGAACCAACATTTTTCTTGTACCATAGAATGGATCCAATTGTTGCACATGAATCAAGTTCGAGGCAATCTACCAACAGTTCCATACCATCCTCTATCAATGAAATGACTATAACTGAATTCTATCCTCGATAATTTATTTTTTCATATCGTTACTTAGTCATGTTCTAATGTATTATAAAAATCTTATTTGGCAAATTATGCTGTAGAGTCGAATTATGGAGCATTTTTGGGTTTTCTCAGATTATGTAAGGCTTTTGGTCTTCGTTTAAGAGGTTTCAACTTCATGTCTTTACTGGTTATGGCTTTGTGTATTAGGCCATTTTATGTTGACGTAAGGCATGTCTTATGCTAATTCTCTTGTTTAAGTAATAACATTCAATTCGCTTATGAAAGAAGAATGTACAAATATATAATTACTATAAAAAAATAAGTATGTCTTGTTTCAATTTTCAATATCTTTTACATTAGAAATTTATTAAAGCCTCTTAAATCATTTGACAAAGCAAAGAAAATTGGACTACAAAATAAGTATACAACATTGTGATTCTCATGTAGTATTTAGTAATGAATATATTTAACGGTTAATTGCATTTTGTCCCCTTACTATCATTATTTCTTGAATGGGGTCCTTCCAATTTTTTTTTGGCAAATTTGGTCCCACTACTATTTTAGTCCCTAAACTTTTTAAAAAGTCAGTTTTTAGTCCCTGAATAAAGGTTTGAACCCTATTATTTTTATTTATTTAATGGTGTTTCAGGGACTAAAAACCAAATTTTTAAAAAGTTTTGGAACTTTGACCTGTCAAACTTTTGTTTAGGGACTAAAAACCTTAACAGAAAAAAGTTGTGGGACCTTGACCAGTCAAACTTTTGTTTAGAGACTAAAAATCGAATTTTAAAAAGTTTAGGGACTAAAAACTTAGTTAACCCTTTAATATTTACTCCTTATTTTTTTTTGGGTTAAAAATATGATACTATATTTTGGTTGGGGCCTTTACATCATTTTAATAAGGATTAAATAAATAATTATTCATTAACTTATGTTCTTTGGCTTTTCCTAACATAATTTATTATGGTACACATAAAAGCATTAGTTTCCAGTGAGAAATGTAATAAGGATCCGTGTGATTCACACAAGATAAATTGTATGGAGATATATATAAGGTTGTCTTGGTGGTTGGAAAATAGGAGCTTAAGGGTACAGAAAGAATGAGGAGGAGAAAAGGTCGTGGTTTGCTCATGTCTGTAATCACAACTCATTTTCACATTTTCTAAATTTTTGGAATCTTTTTCAACCAAGAAACGTCATCAATTCCTTCAAAAAAGGAAAGTCGTCCGTAGAAATTTATAAAAATTGACAAGAGAGAATAGTTAAGGGGAAGAAAATGAAAAAGACACAAGCCGTCGGCTATAGCATGTTTGGAATGGCGTATAAGATGTGAATAAACTTATATTTCCTCTTCAATTTCTCTACATACTGATGCAAAAGCTATTAGCGTGTGTGGTTTAACATTAACTAAGTGTAGATCCATGTGACATTGGAATGGTGGGGGAGATGGAAGGAGAATAGTTACGGGGAAGTGGCTTTATTGGAATGGTGCATCAATTCCTTCAAAAAAGGAAAGTCATCCATAGAAATTTATAAAAATTGACAGGAGAGAATAGTTACGGGGAAGTGGCTTCATTGGAATGGTGGGGAGAAGGAAGGAGAATGGAAATTTAATCACTATAGTAAACGTATATTCTCCATTTGACATTGAGCAAAAGAGGAGATTATGGGAGGAGCTAAAGCAGGAAAAAGAAAGGAGTATAACAAGGATTTGGTGCATCATGGGGGATTTCAACTCAATTAGATGGCTGGAAGAAAGACAAGGGGTGAATGATAGAGATCTTGGGAGGGAATATCGAAGAGAGTTTAACAATTTCATTTGTGATATGGAATTGTTGGATATACCTTTGGTGGGGAGAAAATTTACTTGGTATAGGCCAAATGGAAAAGCAAGGAGTAGAATTGACAGAGTGATGGTTACGGAAGAATGGATCAATGTGTGGCATGGAAGTACCCAATATGTGTTGGAAAGAAATATTTCCGATTATTGTCCGTTGTTGATGAAAAACTTCGTGCTTGATTGGGGTCCTAAACCTTTTAGGATGCTTGATTGTTGGATGGAGGATAAAAGATTTACCAACTTTGTGAAGGAAGCATAGATTAGATTGGAAGTACAAGGAAGTGGAGCGTTTGTTTTGAAAGAGAAATTGAAGGGTCTAAAAAATAAGTTAAAAGTTTGGAATAAGGAGGTGTTTGGCAATGTGCAAATGAAGGTAAAGGAGATTTAAAAGGAAATGAATGCCATTGATATAAAAGGGGAAAATCAAAGTCTAAGTGAGGAGGAAATTACTTCCAAAAAGGAATTACAAGAGATGTTTTGGAGTGTCATGAGGCAACAAGAATCTTTATTAAGACAAAAATCAAGATCAAGATGGATCACAGAAGGGGATTGCAATTCTAAGTATTTTCATGGGGTGGTCAATTGGAGGAGGAGAAATAATATGCTAAGAGGTTTGAGTATTGAGGGGCAATGGGTGGAGGAGCCGTCAAGAGTAAAGGAGGAAGTGAAGTTATTTTTCTAAAAGAGATTTATGGAGAATGGGGGTGAGACCGAATTTTGATGGTGTCAAATTTATCAAAATTGGAGTGGAGGATAATTGTATGTTGACTTCACTTTTTGGGGAAGAAGAGGTGAAAATGGCGGTGTGGGATTGTGGGAGTATCAAAAGTTCAGGACCGGATAGATTTAATTTCAAGTTTATCAAGAACTTTTGGAACACTATTAAAGTTGAGTTTTTGCATTTCTTGGAGGAATTTCATGCAAACAGAAATTTTCCTAGAGGTTGCAACCCATCTTTTATCACTCTCATTCCAAAAGTAGAGAATCCACATAATTTGGGAGAGTTTAGACCCATATCATTGGTGGGGTGCATGTACAAAGTGGTGGCAAAAATTCTTGCAAATAGAATTAAGAAGGTTTTGGGGAAAGTGATTGATCAAAGGCAAAGTGCATTCTTAACCGGAAGAAGCCTCCTACATAGTGCATTGGTGGCTAATGAAGTTGTTGATGAGGCCAAAAGGAAAAAGAAAAAATGTTTGATCTTTAAAGTTGATTATGAAAAGGCGTATGACTCTGTGAATAGGGAATTTTTATGGTATATGCTAAAAAGATTGGGTTTTGATGAGAAGAGGGTCACTTGGATTAAGGGGTGTTTTATCTCAAGTTTGGTATCCGTGCTTGTTAATGGTAGCCTCACTTGTGAGTTCTCTATATAATGGAGGCTTCGACAATGAGACCCTCTTGCACCTTTTTTTATTTATCATTGTGGTGGAGGGTCTTAGTGGCACGATGAGGGAGGCAAGGGACAAGAAATTGTTTGATGGCTTCTTGGTGGGAAAAGGAAATGCGGAGGTTAACTTACTTCAATATGCGGATGACATGGTGTTTTTTGGGGAAGCCTCTATGAAGAATGTTTTGACCATTAAAAGCGTCCTTAGATGTTTTGAAATGGTCTCTGGTCTTAAGGTGAATTTTTTTAAGAGTAGATTTGGTGCCATAGGGGTGGAGGATGGTTTTGTGGAGAAATTTGCAGATTGTTTGAATTGTAAAGTGTTGGCAATACCTTTTGTGTATTTAGGTATTCCAATTGGAGCAAATCCAAGGAAAGAAGATACATGGAAGCCTATTGTGGACAAATTCATGAAGAAACTCGCCCATTTGAAACATAGAAATTTATCCTTCACGGGAAGGGTATGTTTGATCAATTCCATTCTATCTTCTCTACCTTTATTCTTCTTATCTTTTTTCAAAGTACCTAGAGGGGTGGCTCGGAGGCTAGTAAGTATACAAAGGAGATTCCTATGTGGTTGTAAGGAGGGGGAAAACAAAATTTCTTGGATTGGTTGGGAGGATTTGTGTGCACCAAAAAATCAAGGAGGTTTAGGAATTAGGGACATTCATATTTTTAACGAAGCACTCTTAGGAAAATGGAGGTGGGGGATGTTCTATCAAAGAGATGCATTATGGGTAAAAGTACTTGAAGATAAATATGGAGGGTGGAGGGGATTGGTAGAAGAGAGTGAAAAAAATAATACTTCTATTTGGTGGAGGGATGTGAGGAAGGTATGTGGAAGTTTGAGTGAAGACAAGTCATTTTTATTTATCTATTTTTTTACTATAAATTTGAATTTTCATTCTCATATGAATGTTTTTTATGAAATTGTTTTCCTTCTTGTTATATTACGTGATTTTCTCTGCAATAGTTATCTATTTTTATTTTTATTTGTATTTTAATTATTTTTTAAATGTTATTACTTAAATTTAATTAATTTTAAATTTATTTTATGAATTAATTAAATTATTAAATTATTAAATTGTTGCACTATATTAAATTACTTTTTTAGATAAATTACATATTAAGATTATTACAATTTTAATCAATTTTAAATTATATTAATTTTTTACATTCAATATTTGACATGCCATATCAAATAAAAATGACATGTCTCTATTCAAATAATTTATTTTCATAATTTTTTCTCTTTCTAAATTTATTTTTACTCAATTAATTAAGATATTCATAATCAATAATGAAAGTATCTATTTTTTAAGTTACTTTTATTTATAAATTTGACTTAAATTTAAAAATATTTATATATTACGTGAGAAGCTTATTAATAATACAAGTAACTTAAAAAATTAGTAAAAGTGGAGCACTTTTGGTACTCTTTCACTAATTTTATGCTTTTTCGATTTTAAAAAAATTATAAACTCGTAATGGTTACAGATTTTTATTATATAAAAAAAAATCCGATACTTTTATTATTTATTTGTAATTTTAATTTTGTTTGATAACCCATTACGTTTAGGCAAAAATGACGATGGCCAACGTGGACCACTTGTCCATGTGGTTTATCGTAGACACCATCTTTAATAGTCTTCAGATTACTCTATAGTGCATTATTTTATTGTAGACTCTTCACATCGTAGTCCAAATTCCTCCTTCAATTCCTTGACACTGTTCTTTGTCATGTGCCATCGTTTGAGGTGATTTTTGGCGGCAGCGGCACTTTTTTTTTCCCCTCGCTTTTTCTCCTAATGATCCTTACTCTCCCTCCTCTTTCCTAGAAAGTTCATCTTTGTCATCGCCTCTCTCTTGGAATAGCACCCAAATTGTGTGGAACAACTAGATGACTACAACATCAAGATAATTTTGCTTCGTTTGACTAGAACGAGGTTTGGCCTAGACACATTGACAAACATAAAACATCTTCATTGTTCATCATAGTATTAGATCCAAACCGTAAGCAAATCAAGATGATTTAAACACAACATAAACATCAGATCTGATTTGGTTTTGAAGGGGTGAATGAAATTTGTTTTGATATTTTGAAATTGGTGGAATTTGCTTGGAGGTTTTGATGATTGTGTGTATGAGATTTGAACGTGGACTTCAGAGTGGAAAGGGTTGTGGGGTAAGTAAAAGTGAGGGGATTAGGCAGCGAAGTTGGTCAAAGGAGGAAGGGGTAGGGCACATGAGACGCATGTGGGAGACACTGTCGGCGACAACGACAATGTGGGCGTCGCCAAGGAGGTCAATGTTGTCATGGTTAAAATTGGGGGATGTGTTGAGAGAAGAAGGTTGGACGAGGAAGATTCAATTTGGTTTTGGTGCTTTCTGCGATGGTGATTGCAGAGGTAGTGGACCTGTCGTGGCTGGTGATGGAGGCTGGTGGATGATGGCAAAGGCAGTGGAGGCAATAGAGGAGGAGGAGTTTATGATTAGGGGGAGTAATTTGGTATGGAAGGTGCATCGTATAAGTGTGATGACTAGAAGAATCCTACGACAAATACAGATCGGTGTACCATAGACCGCCTATGAAGGTGGTCTACATGAGCATTCCTTAAATATAGTCATACTTTTCATATCTTAGTCATTTTTTCTGAATATACCACTCCTTCATTTTTTTTCCCGTAAAATACTCTCTCCATACCCTTCTTCCTTTTCCCCCTAAAGTATTATCTCTCTGTGTCTCTCTACATCCATTTATTATTTTATGTGCAGCTGTGTACAGAAGAAAAAAGGCTAATGAACATCGAAAACTTCATTGATAAGATGTTAATGCAGTTTTTGAAATTAAATTTGACTGATTGGTTGGATAGAAAATTGGTAAGTTATTTATCAATGGTTAAACCAGTGAAAACTTGTAGTTTTTCTCAATTTCAATCGATTTTTTCATTTTGATCCAAAACTATTACTACATTTGTCCCTATATATAAGAATCTTTTCACTTTATTATTTGTCCCTTTTTATAAGATCTTCTTCTAATTATCTGGTGCATTAATTATAACTCCCAAGTGAGGAACAATTAAGTGGAGAGAGAAATGAAGGGTAATTTTGGAAGAGCAATATAAATAATTGAATAATTTAATGTAATTAACTAAATTAACCAATTTTCTTAAAGGGTGTAAATTAAATGAAAATGTCTTATATATAGGGATTGAGGTAGTATAATTTTCTCTAGACTCTAATATGTAGGTTGTATTAATAGTATGCAAACACAACCTAAGGGACAATGACAACCATCTAAGAGATATTTAATTTTTCATATAATGAAATTTTCATAAATGGAAATGACTCAATTTTTTCTAGCTTGGTCTTATTTTGGTCTCATCTTGTGCTTCAAATAAATATTTTTTTCATCATAATATTTCTACTTTGTAAAAAAAGCCACTTATTTTCTTGTTATGAATTCAACATGACCTAATGATGCGTTTTTTTTTAATGTAGGAAAAGATCAGTCACAAACCATTATCTTGATCCTTACTTCTAGCATTGTTGTATCAGGGATACTTTTCACCTTTTGCTATTACTTGATACAAAGAAAAACAAGAAAGAATAATACAATTATTCTCAGAGAAAATTGTAAGTATGGTAAAGAAAATAAAGACAATCTTAATATATTAACTTTTCAATTAGAAAACTTAAAGAAGTTTACAAACTCAGTTTAATGACTGAAGTATTTTTGTTTTTAGTTGGACATGAAAGTTCCACCATAGAGTCGTTACAATTCAATTTGGCAAAAATTGAAGCATCGACAAACAACTTTTCACACGAGAATAGGATTGGCAATGGTGGATTTGGAGAAGTTTATAAGGTAGAAGAAAATATGTTAAATTTTATTTCTTGTATGTTTCTATTTTTAACATGAATAACTACCTACTTTTCCAGGGCATTCTTATTGATGGAACACCCATAGCTGTAAAGAGACTCTCAAGAAATTCTAAGCAAGGTTGAGAGGAGTTCAAAAATGAGGTTCTATTAATAACCAAGCTTCAACATAGAAATCTAGTTGCATTCATAGGATTTTGTCCTGACGAGCAAGAGAAAATACTTATCTATGAATACGTGCCAAACAAGAGTCTGGACTACTTCTTATTTGGTTTGATGCTTTTGACCTCTCTTTAGCTGTTTAAAGTTTAATATTCATGCATTATGTATTTATTAAATTTAATGTATTATATATAAATCAATTCAAGTGATTGCTTACAAAAATGCATCGTTTAATTTTCTCATATAATGAATATATCTTGTAGATACCAACCTAGAAAAGGTTTTGAGCTGGTCTGTGCGGCACAAAATCATAAAAGGAATTGCTCGAGGGATTTTATATTTACATGAACACTCTCGACTTAAAGTTATACATCGTGATCTTAAACCTAGTAATGTTTTATTAGACGAAAATATGAATCCAAAAATTTCAGATTTTGGTCTTACCAAAATTGTTGAAATAGATCAACAGGATGGAAGTACAGAAAGAATTATTGGAACATAGTAAGTTTTAAATACTTGTTGCTCTAACTCTCATCTTTTGCATGATATGTTTAAGCTTAATTGCCATTTCCCTTAATTTTGCAGTGGCCTTATGTCTCCAGAGTATGCTATGTTTGGACAATTTTATGAGAAGTCAGATGTTTACAGTTTTGGAGTAATGGTTCTTGAGATTGTTAGTGGAAAAAGGAATATAGGTTCATATAATCCACATCGTGTTGCTGATGGTCTTCTAAAATTTGTGAGTATAATAACCTTACAATATTTTTGCTTTATTATTAGTCACGCTTAATTAACAATGAAATCAATCTAAAAGTAGGAAAGTGTAATGATTTGTCCAAGCTTACAAATTGTACAGGCTTGGAGACATTGGAGGGATGAAACACCATTGAATGCATTGGACCCAAAATTAAAAGAAAACTATTCTAACATTGAAGTCATAAAATGTATTCAAATTGGTTTATTATGTGTTCAA
Source organism: Pueraria montana var. lobata (assembly GCA_026413185.1). Classification (NCBI taxonomy): domain Eukaryota; kingdom Viridiplantae; phylum Streptophyta; class Magnoliopsida; order Fabales; family Fabaceae; genus Pueraria; species Pueraria montana. The sequence goes on from CM048650.1 coordinate 75,300,521, forward strand.
GAAAACCCAGATGCTAGACCTACAATGGTGGAAATTGTTTCATATCTCAGTAGTCACTCAATTGAGGCGCTATCTCCTCAAGAACCAACATTTTTCTTATACCATAGAATGGATCCAATTGTTGCACATGAATCAAGTTCGAGGCAATCTACCAATAGTTCCATACCATCCTCTATCAATGAAATGACTATAAGTGAATTCTATCCTCGATAATTTATTTTTTAATATCATTACTTAGTCATGTTCTAATGTATTATAAAAATCTTATTTGGAAAATTATGCCGTAGAGTCGAATTATGGAGCATTTTTGGGTTTTCTCAGATTATGTAAGGCTTTTGGTCTTCGTTTAAGTGGTTTCAACTTCGTGTCTTTACTGGTTATGGCTTCGTGTATTAGGCCATTTTATGTTGACGTAAGGCATGTCTTATGCTAATTCTCTTGTTTAAGTAATAACATTCAATTTGCTTATGAAAGAAGAATGTACAAATATATAATTCCTATAAAAAAATAAATATGTCTTGTTTCAATTTTCAATATCTTTTACATTAGAAATTTATTAAAGACTCTTAAATCATTTGACAAAGCAAAGAAAATTGGACTACAAAATAAGTATACAACATTGTGATTCACATGTAGTGTTTAGTAATGAATATATTTAACGGTTAATTGCATTTTGTCCCCTTACTATCATTATTTCTTGAATGTGGTCCTTCCAAATTGTTTTTTTGGCAAATTTGGTCCCACTACTATTTTAGTCCCTAAAATTTTTAAAAAGTCGGTTTTTAGTCCCTGAATAAAAGTTTGAACCCTATTATTTTTATTTATTTAATGGAGTTTCAGGGACTAAAAACCAAATTTTTAAAAAGTTTTGGGACTTTGACCGGTCAAACTTTTGTTCAGGGACTAAAAACCTTAACAGAAAAAAGTTGAAGGACCTTGACCAGTCAAGCTTTTGTTTAGAGAGTACAAATCGAATTTTAAAAAAGTTTAGGGACTAAAAACTTAGTTAACCCTTTAATATTTGCTCCTTATTTTTTTTTGGGTTAAAAATATGATACTATATTTTGGTTGGGGCCTTTACATCATTTTAATAAGGATTAAATAAATAATTATTCATTAACTTATGTTCTTTGGCTTTTCCTAACATAATTTATTATGGTGCTCATGAAAGCATTAGTTTCCAGTGAGAAATGTAATAAGGATCCGTGTGATTCACACAAGATAAATTGTATGGAGATATATATAAGGTTGTCTTGGTGGTTGGAAAATAGGACCTTAAGGATACAGAAAGAAAGAAGAGGAGAAAAGGTCATGGTTTGCTCATCTCTGTAATCACAACTCATTTTTGCATTTTCTAAATTTTTGGTATCATTTTCAACCAAGAAAAGTCATCAATTCCTTCAAAAAAGGAAAGTCGTCCATAGAAATTTATAAAAATTGATAGGAGAGAATAGTTATGGGGAAGAAAATGAAAAAGACACGAGCCGCCGGCTATAGCATGTTTGGAATGGCGTATAAGATGTGAATAAACTTATATTTCCTCTTCAATTTCTCTACGTATTGATGCAAAAGCTATTAGCATGTGTGGTTTAACATTAACTAAGTGTAGGTCCATTTGACATTGGAATGGTGGGGAGATGGAAGGAGAATAGTTACGGGGAAGTGGCTTCATTGGAATGGTGCATCAATTCCTTCAAAAAAGGAAAGTCGTCCATAGAAATTTATAAAAATTGATAGGAGAGAATAGTTACGGGGAAGTGGCTTCATTGGAATGGTGGGGAGATGGAAGGAGAATGGAAATTTAATCACTATAGTAAACGTATATTCTCCATGTGACATTGAGCAAAAGAAGAGATTATGGGAGGAGCTAAAGCAGGAAAAAGAAAGGAGTATAACAAGGATTTGATGCATCATGGGGGATTTCAACTCAATTAGATGGCTGGAAGAAAGACAAAGGGTGAATGATAGAGATCTTGGGAGGGAAGATCGAAGAGAGTTTAACAATTTCATTTGTGATATGGAATTGTTGGATATACCTTTGGCTGGGAGAAAATTTACTTGGTATAGGCCAAATGAAAAAGCAAGGAGCAGAATTGACAGAGTGATGGTTACGGAAGAATGGGTCAATGTGTGGCATGGAAGTACCCAATATGTGTTGGAAAGAAATATTTCCGGTTATTGTCAGTTGTTGATGAAAAACTCCGTGCTTGATTGGGGTTCTAAACCTTTTAGGATGCTTGATTGTTGGATGGAGGATAAAAGATTTACCAACTTTGTGAAGGAAGCAAAGATTAGATTGGAAGTACAAGGAAGTGGAGCGTTTGTTTTGAAAGAGAAATTGAAGGGTCTAAAAAATAAGTTAAAAGTTTGGAATAAGGAGGTGTTTGGCAATGTGCAAATGAAGGTAAAGGAGATTGAAAAGGAAATGAATGCCATTGATATAAAAGGGAAAATTAAAGTCTAAGTGAAGAGGAAATTATATCCAAAAAGGAATTACAAGAGATGTTTTGGAGTGTCATGAGGCAACAAGAATCTTTATTAAGACAAAAATAAAGATCAAGATGGATCACAGAAGGGGATTGCAATTCTAAGTATTTTCATGGGGTGGTCAATTGGAGGAGGAGAAATAATATGCTAAGAGGTTTGAGTATTGAGGGGCAATGGGTGGAGGAGCCGTCAAGAGTAAAGGAGGAAGTGAAGTTATTTTTCTAAAAGAGATTTATGGAGAATGGGGGTGAGACCGAATTTTGATGGTGTCAAATTTATCAAAATTGGAGTGGAGGATAATTGTATGTTGACTTCACTTTTTGGGGAAGAAGAGGTGAAAATGGCGGTGTGGGATTGTGGGAGTATCAAAAGTTCAGGACCGGATAGATTTAATTTCAAGTTTATCAAGAACTTTTGGAACACTATTAAAGTTGAGTTTTTGCATTTCTTGGAGGAATTTCATGCAAACAGAAATTTTCCTAGAGGTTGCAACCCATCTTTTATCACTCTCATTCCAAAAGTAGAGAATCCACATAATTTGGGAGAGTTTAGACCCATATCATTGGTGGGGTGCATGTACAAAGTGGTGGCAAAAATTATTGCAAATAGAATTAAGAAGGTTTTGGGGAAAGTGATTGATCAAAGGCAAAGTGCATTCTTAACCGGAAGAAGCCTCCTACATAGTGCATTGGTGGCTAATGAAGTTGTTGATGAGGCCAAAAGGAAAAAGAAAAAATGTTTGATCTTTAAAGTTGATTATGAAAAGGCGTATGACTCTGTGAATAGGGAATTTTTATGGTATATGCTAAAAAGATTGGGTTTTGATGAGAAGAGGGTCACTTGGATTAAGGGGTGTTTTATCTCAAGTTCGGTATCCGTGCTTGTTAATGGTAGCCTCACTTGTGAGTTCTCTATATAATGGAGGCTTCGACAATGAGACCCTCTTGCACCTTTTTTTATTTATCATTGTGGTGGAGGGTCTTAGTGGCACGATGAGGGAGGCAAGGGACAAGAAATTGTTTGATGGCTTCTTGGTGGGAAAAGGAAATGCGGAGGTTAACTTACTTCAATATGCGGATGACATGGTGTTTTTTGGGGAAGCCTCTATGAAGAATGTTTTGACCATTAAAAGCGTCCTTAGATGTTTTGAAATGGTCTCTGGTCTTAAGGTGAATTTTTTTAAGAGTAGATATGGTGCCATAGGGGTGGAGGATGGTTTTGTGGAGAAATTTATGGATTGTTTGAATTGTAAAGTGTTGGCAATACCTTTTGTGTATTTAGGTATTCCAATTGGAGCAAATCCAAGGAAAGAAGATACATGGAAGCCTATTATGGACAAATTCATGAAAAAACTCACCCATTGGAAACATAGAAATTTATCCTTCGTGGGAAGGGTATGTTTGATCAATTCCGTTCTATCTTCTCTACCTTTATTCTTCTTATCTTTTTTTAAAGTACCTAGAGGGGTGGCTCAGAGGCTAGTGAGTATATAAAGGAGATTCTTATGGGGTTGTAAGGAGGGGGAAAACAAAATTTCTTGGATTGGTTGGGAGGATTTGTGTTCACCAAAAAATCAAGGAGGATTAGGAATTAGGGACATTCATATTTTTAATGAAGCATTCTTAGGGAAGTGGAGATGGGGGATGTTCTATCAAAGAGATGCATTATGGGTAAAAGTACTTAAAGATAAATATGGAGGGTGGAGGGGATTAGTAGAAGATAGTGAAAAAAATAATACTTCTATTTAGTGGAGGGATGTGAGGAAGGTATGTGGAAGTTTGAGTGAAGACAAGTGGTTTGATAACATAGTTAAGTGGAAGGTGGGCGATGGAAGACATATTAAGTTTTGGATGGACAAATGGGGTGGACAAGAATGTCTTGCTCATATTCATCCTAGACTTTATATGAATTCCCGACAACAACATGAGTCACTTGCAAATATGAGTAAATGGGTAAATCATTCATGGAGTTGGGAATGTAGGTGGAGGAGAAGCTGGTTTGTATAAGAAGAACAATTTGTAAGACAACTGGAGGATTTTCTGCAAAACATCTCATTGCAAGAAGGGGGGACAGATTCGTGGTTTTGGGAGGTGGAAAAATCAGGGCAATACTTAGTTAAGTCGGCATACAGTGCAATTTTTAGTTTGAGGAAGGGTTCACAACAACAACAAATCTTCACGTCTCTTTGGCAGATGAACCTTCCACCTAAGGCATTATGTCTCATTTGGAAAATCTTTAAAAACAGGTTACCCATGAAGAATAATTTGAAGAGCAGAAATATTCAGCTTAGTTCAAACGATTACAAGTGCCCTTTTTGTTGGGAATGTGAAGAATCGGTAAACCACTTATTCCTTGAATGCAGCAAGGTTGATTGGGTGTGGAAGCAAGTTTACATGTGGCTAAATTTGAATATGGTCTTTTCGAATGATGCACAAAGGCATTACTGGCAGCATTATTGTCTTCTGGGTGGAAATTATGAGAACGAAAAATGGAAGGTTGTATGGGCTACAGTGATTTGGACCATCTGAAGATGTAGGAATAATTGTATCTTTAGGGGACAAACTTTTGATGAACAAAGGGTGCTGCAGGATATCTTGTTTATGGCTTGGTCTTGGCTAAAGGTTAAAGATAAGGTATTTGATTTTTCATATGTTCAGTGATGTCATCCACAGTTGCATGTTTGTTTAAAGCTATGGTTGACATAAGGTGACTTTAGTGTGAAATTAGGGTGGTATATTTTTATTGCTACCAGGAATATCAAGCAGTGCTGTAAATTCATTGTCATGAACCAATGTATGGCATTGAATAACACACTGGTTGGCATGTAGGGAACATAGCAGGCATCGAAAGTAGTGCAACGCTTTGAATTCAGGGGAAAGTCATACATGGGCAGCGCAATTTTTTGCCTCCCAATAAAAATCTTTCTCCTTTTAGTTTCTTAACCAGTGCCCATGGTTTTAAATAGCGGTCCGCAACCGCAATTGTGGCCGCAATATTGCTGTTGCGGTGGTGTCCGCAACCGCATCGGCCCGCAATTGTGGTGTGATTTTCAATCACATAAAATACCGCAACGTAGCCGCAATGGAACCGCATCGGAGCCGCAATAGAGTCTTAACAATGTTCTATTCTACTTTTTTTGTCAAAAATAAAATAAAATTTAGAGTTCAATCTTCTATTTTGAACTTCTAAGTGTCAATGGTCGAATGGGTTTGACTATATGAGATGTTGGGAGATACCAATCTTAAAATGAATGAAAAGTTATGCTATTTTATAAATAAAAGATGTACCAATAATTAAAATAGTTGTAAAATTCTTTTTTACATTTAGTGTAAACATATAATAATTTCACGCCGCAATAGCCGCAATCCGCATCGCAGCAGCCGCAATGCCCGCAACCGCAATGGCCGCAACCACGACCGCAATCGCAACCGCAACCGCAATTTAAAACCATGCCAGTGCCCTAAGGGCACTGGTTAGCATTTGCCTTATTTATTTATGTCACAACTTCATTAATATATAATAACCACTTGTATTGTTGGGTTGTTGTTAGGTGGTGTAATTGATCTTTCTTTTGTACACGGGTTTAGGTACCCCTTGTACCTACTTTATACTATATTTTATTTTTCTGATAAAAAAAACTAAGTGTTGATCCATGTCAAGACCAATTCATTTAATTGTAGCTTCTTCATAAACACGAGAGTTGACCTGAAAAAACCAAAAAACACACATACAAACGTCTAAGCAGACACTGACTATAACAAAATACTTCTAATTTGATGTGAATAAATGCGTTACATAATTAGAACCAAACATGCACTTTATTGACTTACTTGTCGAATTATGTTCTGAGTTTTATGAAAAAATATCTACAAATTAATTTTATCTTTGTGATCCCACTTACCATTACAGGACCCAAAGAAATGTGGACAATATCTGGAAAATAATGAGTGGTGCATGAATGAAGTTTGACTAACCTGCTTCATTGACTTGCATGCATCCATCCCCTCATTGTCATTTTAAATCATAAATGTGACAGGTGGACAATCTTTGGAAAATAATGAGAGGTGCATGATTGTGTGTTTGACTTACTTGCTTCATTGACTTGCGTGTATCTATCCCCTCACTACCTTGTTAAATTAAAAAGCAAATTACACTCACTTTTCCTCTGTTTAGGACTTATTACATTTGCCTCTCCTCCCTAGAAATGCTTTACTTTGACACCCCCTAAACCAACACTATTAATGAATGCTGTTAATTTTTAGTGAAAGGTCAAAAACACCCTTCACACTTAACCCCAATCCCAGAAGCCGCTCCACCCAATCCTCCACCTCCGCGACAACATGCAAATATGAGTTTTCGCTCAAGGTGGAGTCCTCCGACATTATTGACAATATCAAAGTTAAGATCCAAGACAAGGAGGCTATTCCTTCACAAAGATCTTCATCCCTTTGCGGAGACGAAGCACCAGATGAATAGTCGACTCTTTCTTACTGGCGATGAAGTTGTGATTGTATATCTCAAATCCAAGAACGTAAATGGACAAGGTTTAAGGCGTTTTAATTGCATTACAGAGGTATAGAGAATCCCTCAATTAATTTTGAATTCAACGCTTAAAATTAAAGCATTTTGTTCCAAGGGATTTAAGACAAAAATGAAAAAACATAAACTTTTTTTGTTCGTGAGTAGGGATGGTTTGGTTCGCAATTGGGTTGGTTCGCACTTCGCAGTGGAGGTCTCACTGTTGGGTGGTTCGCACCGAAGGTGATTCACAGTTGGGTGGTTCGCGGTGGAGGGGATGTAGTTGAGTGGGTCACGGTGGACTTGTAGTTGGATTATGTTGAATCTTTTTAATGATGTGAGCTGAAAAAAATTTTCATCTTGCAGGTCCCATTCATATACCTATTAAACCATTTCAACACTTTTCCCATTAACGAGGCAAGTTTATTTCACAGTGGGCTTGTAGTTGGTTTCACCTTTGTTTTAGATTTCATCCTTCAAATTCTAAAGCAACTTCTTTGTAAGCAAATTGTTATCCATAATATATATATATATATATATATATATATATATATATATATATATATATATATATATATATATATATATATATATTGTTATTTGGCTTGCGGTTGGATAGAAGCAATTATCTACTCTAGATTCTTTGATTTCCAACCTCAATAGCAACGAACATGATCCACAACTCCTACGCTTCAAGCTTTGGGTGCGTCAATTTTTTCCCCATTAAGAACGTTCCATGCTCCAGGTTCTTTTAATCAGTGCAAGATGAAGATAAGGGCATTTTTGTCTGAAATTTTCATTTAACAAGCATGTGCACATCGCATGACACATTTGAATTAATGGAAAGAAGTCTGTTAAGGAACAGGGGTCTCTCTGCAGTGAAATTCAAACAGTAGGGGGGTATGTGTAGAGTTAAAAAAACGAGTGGGGGTGAGTGTAATAAGTTCTAAATAAAGAGGAGGCGAGTGTAATTTGCTCTAAATTAAATGTGTGGCTGATGGGAAATATTCTTAGAAATATAACTTCAACTTCACCCTTATCCCATTCAAAAATGACGAATGGTCACCTTTACTTTAATTATTTGCTTGGTACTTTAATTATATAAACTTTACTTTTTAGTTCATATACTTAAAAATTATTCATTTTAATTTTTATAAATATTATTTTTAATTTCTTTTAGTTCCTATGAATTTAGACTACATAAACTAAAAGGATAAAAATAGTATGTCTATGGACTAAAAGAATTAAAAATGATATGTATAGGAACTAAAATAAATATTTTTTAAATATAAAGGCTAAAAGATAAAATTTGTGTAATTATAGAAACTAAATGAGTAATTAAACCATATAAATTTAATAAGTGATAAAATTTAATAGAAAGAGAACGATAAAAAAGAGTTAACAAAAATTTGAGTAAAAGAGATGTTTACCATCATTACTTTTTCCATTGAGTAATGATATATTGACATTCATATATTATAAATACTTATTTGATACTTTTTCTTTTTCTTTATCTTTTTATTCATGTGATCAAATCATATCATCTATCATTTTTACACTCAACTCTTAAGGTGTCTAATAACATAGGGCTGTCCATACATCTTTATCCTTTCTGATTAGAGGCTGCTAATTAGTACAAATACAAATTCATTAGAAGTCACATGTTAATATTTTATTAGATAAAATTTAAATAAAAAATTGAGAAAAGAAAACTAGTTTGACATAACTCGGGCATGAAATTGTAACACAGTTTCATGAGTTGATATCGAGGAACAAATTCGTACCACGACATTTCTCTTTCCATTACAATTTACAATGGATAATAAAAAAATATAAGGATGATAGTTAATATAATTTGATATAATTTGATAGAAAGAAAAAGATAAAAAAATATTAAATAAGTATTTATAATATACAAAGAAGGATAAATATATATGGATATTTTTTGAGATGTAGATACTTTAAGAGAGATAAAAAGAAAGGAAAGATAAGTAGTAATTGATAATATAATGTAAAGATATATCTAACTATAGCTTAGATTACAACACATTTGTACTTTTCTGAAAAATCAGATGTTTACAATTTTGGAATTATGGTCCTTGAGATTATAAGTGGAAAAAATAATATACGTTCATGTGAACCTAATTGTGTTGTTGATGGTCTTCTAAATTTTGAGTGCAATAATCTTGCAATATTTTTGTTTTATTATTATTCATTCTTAATGTACAATGAAATCAATCTAAAAGTAGGAAAGTGTATGATTTGGCAAAGATTACAAATTGTTACAGGTTTGGAGACATTGGAGAGATGAAACACCAATGAATACATTGGATCCAAAGTTAAAAGAAAATGATTCTAACAATAAAGTCATCAAATTGCATTAAAATTGATTTATTATGTGTTCAAGAAAATTCAGATGCTAGACCTATAAAGATGACAATTGTCTCATATCTTTGTGGTCACTCAATTGAGTTGTCATCTCCACAAAAGAACCAACATTTTTCTTGTACCATAGAATGGATCTTATTGTTGCACATGAACCAAGTTCGAGGCAATTTGCCAATAGTTTCATACCATCCTCTATCAATGAAATGTCTATAAGTGAATTCTATCCTCCATAATTTGTTTTTTAATATCATTATATGGTCATGTTTTAATGTATTATATATAAAATCTTATTTGGCACTTAATTATATCGTAGAGATCAAATTATATATGTAGAATGTTTTGGGTTTTCTCAAATTGTGTAAGGCTTTTAGTTTTAGTTTAAAGGATTTCTAATTCCTATCTTTACTAGTTGTCCTTCATGTATTAGACCATTTTATGTTGACCTATGGTATGTTTTATGCTAGTTAAGTTCTCTGGTTTAATTAATAAAATTCATTTTGCTTATAAAAAAAGAAAGTACAAATATAAAATACCTATAAAATACTCAAAGAATTGGAGAGATCATGAGGATATCTCCACTTTTTTCTTTGCTAGATTCCCAAAGGATTTCAAAGTGTCAAATATATGGGGAATCTTTCAAAGACGGGGAAGGGTGAGAGAGGTTTTCATTGCAAAAAGGAGAAACAGATGGGAAAACAGATATGGGTTTGTGAGGTTTTCTGGTGTGAAAAATGAAAAGGAACTGGAGAAACAACTGGATACAATAAGGATTGGAAGGAGAAAAAATGGGAAGGTGATAACATGTATGAAATGAACAAAAGAATGGCAATGGGGGAGAAACGTAGAGAATAAGTCCAGATAGGTCGGGGCAATGCCAAATATGCAAAGACAAGTACTAATCGACTCAAATATGCTCAAGTAGTCATTAGGGAGGCAAAACAAGGGAAGAAGGAATGGAGAATTAAACAGCCAAATGTTGTGTTGAAGGAAGAAGAGACTTGGAGAGGCCAGGTTATGAACGTCAAGGAGGAAAATAAAAGTTGGCTTGAGGGGTGCCTAGTGGGAACTTTAAAGGATCTCACTACCTTTGACAAACTACAGGAAGTATATATGATGAATGGCTTGAATGAAGTGAGAGTGAGATACTTGGGTGGTGACTTAGCTCTTGTGATAAGAATGGAGGAGGATAAAATACAAGAATGCTTGAATATAGAGAATGACGAACTCTCCTCGATAATACACTCTATCCATAGATGGAATGCTGATATCCCAGTTGGAAGAAGGCTAGCGTGGGTGTTATGTTCAGGAATCCCCTTGCATTTATGGGGGGCAGAGTGTTTCTCACAAGTGGTGGTGTTTATTGGACAGTTCATTGATTTGGCAAAGGAGATAAAGGATCTGGAGAAAGTGGATGCAGCCCGTGTTTTGGTTATGTTAAATACAATGCAATTTGTTAACATGCATAAGAGGATTAAAATTAATGGGAGGATATATGGAGTTAGCGTTATGGAGGAAATTAAGACCTAGGTGAATCAATGTTATTATGGGTTATGGCGAAAGGACAATTAATCAGAAGGGGAGGATACTGAGGGAAGTGTTATAGGGATGGATTATATCTCTTCCTCATCTGAATGTTCGGAAGTTAGATACGGGCTGATTGAAAGAGGAGATGGAGCCACAATGGGAGACCTCGACGATGACAGCTTCGGGGAGCAGATGGGGGAGGCGACCTCAGTCTTTTGTCTATCGGATACTAACTAAAGAGAGGACATTACCCAAAGGTCCACTCAGAAATGTGTCAGGGATTGGATGGATGGTTGTGACAATGAAGGACAACGTGTGGCAGAGGAAGTTCAAATTCAAATTGCTAGTGATAAGAAAGAAGCTAATGCATGTGATGAATGAAACGACAAAATAATGTCTGGTGGGGGGATTGAGAAGGATACAGCCTTGTGGAGTGTCGAACAGGATTTAAAGAAGGACAATTTTGGAAAAGAGGGATAATTAGAAGAGATACAAAAGACAAGGGAAGAAACCACGGAAATGGATGATAATGGGCTGCTTATTGGGCCAACTCTGGATGCACTAGCCAACCATGATAATGTATGTGCTAATGGGCCAGGTTTGGACGCGGTGGCATCAAACTACAATCCACTTACGACAACAAGTCGACTCCTTGATCACGTGCAAAAGGAGTTTATAATCGAACATCCAAATGTCATCTCAGATGATGCCGAAAAACATAAGGAAGATATGCAACGTGGGAAACAACAGCTGCTTGAAACCCACACATCTGATAGCCAAGGTAAATATAAGAGGGGTACCTTAGCTTCTTCTGATGGGGTTACCAGAGGACCTTTGAAGACTCGCAGTCAAATGTCAGCTTCCAACATCTTGAAAGATGAGGCTACCAAGGGAGGATCGAAAACAAGGCCGAGATTTGCTGAATTTTGCAACGATCTATCTGATGGATGCATTCAAAACCTTAACAAGCTTTATTGGCTAAAAGATGATGTAGTGGAAGCCAAGAAGTTGTGGGAGCTTGGGAAGACTGTTGGGGTTACTTTTGAAGGAGATGAAAAAGAAATTATAGAAAATTAGTGGACATGGAAATGAGGGATCAAAATGGGGCTAAAAAGGCAATTAAGGAGTGCTTGATGGGGAAAGTGGAGGTCAACAATGAAGATTATGTCCTTTAATGTGAGAGTTTTGGGGGGGAAAGTAAAATGGAAGTTTATAAGAAGCATGGTAATCAAAGAGGAGGTCCAAGTTTTATGTATAGAAGAAACCAAGAAGCAAGAAATTAATCAACTATTGTGTAGTGCTCTGTGGGGAAATGGTGAAGCTAGATGGTTGATGGTTCCGTCTATTGGTTCAGCTGGAGGAGTATTATGTTTATGGGATAAAGAAAGTTTTGACCTCACCAATTCCTTTAGTGACCATGGTTACATTGGGATGGAAGGCGTTTGGAAGGAGACAAACTCTTTGGTAGTGATGGTTAATGTGTATCTACCTTGTTATAGTGAAGGTAAAAGGGTGATTTGGGAGGAATTGAAACAAAAAAGGGCAAATTGTAACATCAAGAGTTGGTGCATGGTGGGAGATTTCAATTGTGTGAGGAGGCAGGAGGAGAGAGTAAGGGTGGGAGGAGTTGAGTATGGAAGAACAGAGATGGGTGAATTTAACAAGTTTATTGGAGACATGGAATTATTAGATACTCCAATGGTAGGAAGAAAGGCCACATGGTTCCGTCCGAAGGGAAGGAGAGAAGTAGAATTGATATAGTTTTGGTATCCGGAGAGTGGTTAGCATCTTGGCCCGGTACCTCACAATACATCTTGGATAGGAAAATTTCAGACCATTGTCCTATTATTGTCAAAAATACATCCATCAATTGGGGACCGGAACCTTTCAAAGTCCTTGATTGTTGGTTTTTGGACAAAAGATTTGAGGAGTTTGTTAAGGAGGGCATGGAGAGAATTGCATGTGGAGGGTTGGGGAGCGTTTGTCCTCAAAGAAAAGATAAAAGCTCTAAAAGGAAGGTTGAAGTGGTGGAATAAAAACTTGTTTGGGAATTTGGAGAGAAGACATCAACATATTGAAGAGGAGATGAATGCACTTGACAAAAGGGAAGAGGAGTTTGGGCTTTTTGAGGAGGAAATAGTGAAGAGAAAGAATTTACAAGAGGAGTTTTGGAATGTTGCTATGTATAGTGAATCCTTATTGAATCAAAAAGCTAGGGCTAGGTGGCTTGTGGAGGGTGACCAAAATACCAAGTATTTCCATTGCTTGGTTAATTGGAGAAAAAGGCAGAGCATGTTAAGAGGTCTCAATATTGATGGTCCTTGGGTGGAAGATCCATTTAGAGTGAAGGAAGAAGCAAAGCAATTTTTTGTAAAAAGATTTAGTGAAGATGCCGGGCTTAGACCAAAGTTGGATGGGGTGTCCTTTAATCAAATTTCTCAAAGGGAAAAGGAATTGTTGGTGGCTAATTTTGAAGAAAAGGAGATCAAAGATGCAGTTTGGGAATGTGGAAATTTAAAGAGTCTGGGACCCGATGGCTTAAATTTTAAATTCATCAATTTTTTTTGGGAAGATCTTAAGGAAGATGTTGTTAGATTTTTAAATGAGTTTCATGAGCTTGGAGTCTTTCCAAATGGAAGTAATGCTTCCTTCATCACTTTGATCCCTTAGGTAGAAGTCCCTTTTGGCCTAGGTGATTTTAGGCCTATTTTTTGGTAGGTTGTATGTACAAGATTGTGGCTAGGGTGTTAGCTAATAGATTAAAGAAGGTCCTTCCAAATGTTATTGACCAAAGGCAAAGTGCATTCCTTGGGGGAAGATTCTTGCTCCATAGTGTGCCAGTGGCTAATGAGGCAATTGATGAAGCAAAGAGAATGAAGAAAATTTGCCTTTTCTTTAAGGTAGTCTATGAGAAGGCATATGACTCGGTCTCTTGGAATTTCTTATTCTACATGTTAAAGAGATTGGGCTTTGAGGAGAAGTGGATTACATGGATAAAAGGCTGCCTATTTTCTAGTACCGTTTCGGTATTAGTTAATGGTAGCCCTTCTACGGAGTTTAAAATGCAAAGGGGCTTAAGACAAGGAGACCCTCTTACCCCATTCTGGTTCACCGTAGTGTCGGAAGGTTTATGTGGTATAATGAGAGAAGCCATTGGTAAGGATTTGTTTGTTAGTTTTAAGGTAGGCTAACACCTTGTGGATGTTAATCTTTTGCAATACGCCGATGATACGCTTTTCTTTGGAGAAGTCTCTTTGAGTAATGAATTCTTTACCTCTTTTTTTCATGTCTTTTTTCAAAATGCCTAGAGGGGTGATACAAAAAATTGTGAGGATTCAAAGAGCCTTTTTATGGGGGGGGGGGGGGGGGATAATTGTAATAAAATTATGTGGGTTAGTTGGGAAATAATTTGTAAATCAAAAAGCTAAGGTGGGTTAGGTATTAAAGACATTGGAACCTTTAATGTTGCCTTACTAGGTAAATGGAGGTGGGAACTACTACATAAAAGGGACTCCTTGTGGTGTAATATTCTTGTTTCAAAATATGGAGGTTGGAGAGAGCTTTTGCAAGAGGAGATGAGACTAAATTCCTCAATTTAGTGGAGGGATTTGTGTAACACATGTGGTGGGGTAGAAGAGTCAAATTGGTTTGCCAATCTAGTGGAGTGGAGAATGGGTATGAGTGAGGAATTCAAATTTTGGCATGATGGATGGCTTTGTTAGGATACTCTAGCAAACAAGTTTCCTAGATTGTATCTTAACTTGAACCAACAAGCCTGTAGCATTTATGAGATGGTTGAGTGGGAGGGAAATACTTGGAGGTGGAATTTTAGGTGGTGTAGGGAATGGTTTGCTTGGGAGAGAAACATGTTAAACCCTTTTGAAAACTTGCTGGGCACGGCTGTAATGAGAAATCATAGCCTTGACACATGGTGGTGGCTGGGAGAAAATACAGGTCTATTCTTGGTACACTCTACTTATGGAGCATTACGTGATATGCAGCTGGGAGCACAACATGATGATACTATGTCTGCAATGTGGAATATGAAGGTGCCACCAAAAGTAGCATTCTTCACTTGGAGAACAATGTTGGATAGATTGCCCACGAAAGTTAATCTAAAGTGAAGGCAGGTACTTTTTAATTCAGATAAGGAATTGTGTCCTTTTTGTGCCCACCATGAGGAAAATGTGAGTCATATTCTCTTCTCATGTGATATGATTCAAGGCATTTGGAAAACATGTTATGCATGGATAAATTATATTACTACTCTGCCTGCTGATCCAACCTTACATTTCCAACAACATGCGTCTTTATGCTACAATAAAGGACAACGAGACAGGTGAATAGTAATTTGGGGTGCACTGGTTTGGAATGTCTGGAGGCATAGAAACATGTGTATCTTTTAGGGTAAGGTTGTTGATGTGGAAAATATTATGGATGATGTCCTGTTCTACTCTTGGGCATGGATGAAAAGCTTCACTAAGAATTTTGATCATTCGTTCATTGCATGGCAGAGTAATCTTGGTGCTTGTCTTAATCTATATTAACAATCTGAATGCTTGTAAATGTTGTACATGGATGATTCTGGTTGGATTGTGTTGCTCTTGGGAAATTCCTTTTCGCATGCTACTACAATGACACGCAACCCCAGTTGGCTCGGACTCAAAGGGAGATATAGTTTTGGGGTGGGAGCATTGACATATTTACATACATGATCATGGACCTTTTTTTGGTTTTATTTACACACAGTGGGTTCGGGTTGTATGCTGGGGAAATGGCAAATGTATGAATTGGTATATATGGTGGGAATCATAGATACAAACATGTTTTGTTGGGGTAGAGGATAGGACTGTTGTAAGGGTAGGTACCCCTTGTACCCATATCCTTTATCTTAATGAATTCTTTTTTTGCTGATAAAAAAAAAATACTAGGTTGTGCTTAAAGCAATTACACAAAAAACCAAACATTTTCTCTAGAGATCTTGTGCTAAGCACAAGACAGGTTACGCTTAGCACTGCCACGCAGGGTTCCAAACCTCATCTCTAGAGATCTTACATTGAGCGTCATCACAAGGTTGCATAACGCTACAATACAGAGCCTCAACCCATAGGTTGTACGGAGGGCTTGTGCTTAGCGTAATATGACAAACAACAGATCAGGAAAATTGCAGATTTGTGAAATTAAGAACCTTTAATGGCTTCCTAAAGCACCAAAATACATGAATGCATTTGAATCCTCTTCCTCAAGTTCCTAAGCATTAAACTGCCCTTTTATATCCATCAATTACTAATGTACTACAAAATTCCCACAAAACCCTAACCATAGATAATGTCTATCAAGATATAATCAAGGGAGCAATAAAGGACAAATATGAAACAAAGAACAAGGAAATGGAGAAGACAAGGGATACACTTACCTTGTGATGAGATGAGTAATTGGTTTTTAGGGGTGACTTGGTCCTCCTATTGTTTTCCTCCTTTCCTTTCTCCTTCCGTTCTAGGTCAATGAGGGTGTCTTTTGTGACTTGAGTCAAGGAAGTTGGCCACTTATTAGGCTATAATAGCTCTTTCTTATACTCCCCTAAGAGTTACAACCCACTAACCACAAAATAACGTTTAATTATTTGTTATCTAACTGACTCTGTTATTTTGGAATTTTTTTATAGGCAAATGTTAGTAATTAGTATGTTATGTTAGTGGGCGAATTCAAACCCATGACCTCCTTACCACTCAAACCTTTATGCCCCTTCTCCCAACCACTAAACCACCTTATGACTCCCAATTTTTTCTGGGATGTTACAATGGGACAATAATGTAAGTTTTGTGGAATAGGACAATGCAAATTTATATCTGTTTGATATGAGAATTTTTTATTAACAATTATAAGAATATTTATTGATTTTATTTTTATCCACACAAATATTACTCAATAGAAATGAAATTAAAAAAGTATTGTTTTTATAATTACTAACATAATATAAAAATAGAAATGTAAGACTATATATTTTTAAAATCAAATAAGCTGGTAATTTACATATTTAAGAGAAAAGATTCTCGAGAATGACACAATTTTCTCCATTCATTGTAAGAGTGTTTCACACTGTTAGACTAGATCTAAGGAGGTCCCATAGAAATAAACTTAAATAGTTGAAAGACTTTATTGGACGGGAGATAAAATATTAGAATATTAGGATAATATTTATAATATCATTTAGCTTCCTTAAAGTCAGATAAAGACACCTATAAGATTATTATTCAATTATTGGCATCTAGTATGTTATATAAGTATATGAGCAAATTATATCAACGCCCCCTGTGCTTTTATCAAATTACACATAACTCTACTTTTTTTTTCCTACACTAACTCCACTTTAAATTTGAAAACATTACACTAACACCCCCTGATATGTTTGAAAACATTACACTGACACCTCTCAAACCTTATACTAACACCCCCTACAGGGAGGCAAAAATAATAGTTAAGAAAATAAGGGGTGCTTGTGTAATTACATGAAATTTCAGAGGGTGTTGCTGTAATTTGCTCTAATTATATTTGTCATTACCCTTTCATTATCAATGAAAAAGATATTTGTTCAACAGCACCATTATTTTCTCTTTGTAGCTTTCTGTATATACTCCCTCCGAAATGAAATATAAGTAAAAAAAACTAATTCACACCTTTTAAGAAAATTAGTTAGTATCATTTAATTTTGATAGTTTCAATAAAAAAATTAACACACTTCCTAAAGTACCCCTTGCATTCAATTGTATAGAACAAAAAAAGAGAAGGTTGTTGGAAACAAAACTTTAATTAAATAAAGAATATTTTGGAGATGGTATCATTAAATAAAAGAGAATTAGTTAAAATTTACTTATATTATAGTCCAACACATATATAATTTTTGTTGTTTATATTTCAGTACGGAGGGAGTAGTTGTTATTCCCAGTAGCTTTGTAGTAGCTTCCTATC
Source organism: Pueraria montana var. lobata (assembly GCA_026413185.1). Taxonomy (NCBI): domain Eukaryota; kingdom Viridiplantae; phylum Streptophyta; class Magnoliopsida; order Fabales; family Fabaceae; genus Pueraria; species Pueraria montana. The sequence continues at coordinate 75,318,407 of CM048650.1, forward strand.
ACAGACTTTCCGCGATCGTTCATCTCCACAACCTCGTTTTCGCATTCTTTAATTATTCTTGTGCAATCATTTTAACAAAAGAAAAGTCATCCATGGAAATTTATAAAATTTATCGGGAAAGAATACTCTCTGTGAAGAAAATGAAAAAGACATGGGCGCTTGATTTCATTGACTTGCTTGCACCACCAGTCCTTGATTGCCATGCCAAATTATATGTCCAGTCTTATGGAAAAATATCTACAAATTTCATCTTCATGAGCCCACTCCACCCCATATTACAGGACACAAAGAAATGTGGATAATCTATGGCAAAATAATGAGTGACTCACTTGGTTTATCGGCTTGTTTGTATCCATCCCTCAGTCACTGCCGTGTTAAACTTAAATGCGTTGCTGATGTGAAAGAATTTTAAAAGTTTCTACTTCACCCTATATTTCCCATTAGATGCTGCTAATAGTACAAATACAAACAGTACTGATACAAAAGTTAAAAAAAATGAAAAAAGAAAACTAATTTGACAAAAACAGGCACGAAATTATAATGCAGTTTCGTCAGTTCATAACTATACGAGTAATGAAACACAAATCTCATTATTTTAAACATCAATTAATATCTCTCATTTCTTTCTATCTCCTTTTTTATCACATCATAAACTTTATCATATTTATATTTTTCTCTTTTTTTTTTTTTCTTTCTCATTAGGTGTTGAATGGAACTATGGGTGTCCATTTAACTTTTTCCTAACTATATATCTTGAACAAATTCGTTCCATGGGCATTTCTCTTTCCATTAGGAAACCTGGACAAACTATGAACAGCAAAAATCCATCCATCCTCCACGGTATGGTAGTGTTGTGGAACATCAACAAAACCATGCCTTGGAATTCCTTGAAGCTCATCTTCCTTTGTATCCTCGTTTGCTTCTTCAATTTCCCAACTACTAAAGCACAGGACGCCGACCCTGGTTATATTCACCATACTTGCAGTTTAAACAAAACTGCTGCCAGCAGCACCTATCCGATGAACCTCCGGATCCTCCTCTCTTACCTATCTTCCAAAGCCACCGTCAACACATTCTACAATGACACAGTCCTCGGCACAAACTCTTCTGACACGGTGTATGGTCTGTTCATGTGCAGGGGTGATGTACCCTCTCACGAATGCAGAGAGTGCGTGGTAAACGCAACCGAGACATTATCTTCAGACCCAAACTGTTCCCTGTCCATACGGGGTGTGATTTGGTACGAGGAGTGCATGGTTCGGTATTCCAACGCCTCTTTCTTATCCACCGTGGCCACACACCCCATCGTGTACTCGTGGAACTTGGCTAATATCTCCTCCAACCCAGCAAGCTTCATGAGTTTGTTGTCCAACACCATGAACCGAACTGCACATGAAGCAGCCAATTCGGGTAACAGGTACTCCACAAAGCAAGCAACCTTTTCTGAAATTCAGACCCTATACTGTCTGGCTCAGTGCACACAAGACCTGACACCCCAAAACTGCACAACCTGTCTCTCTGAAGCAATAGGGTTCCTCCCAGACTGCTGTGATGGAAAGATAGGAGGAAGAGTTCTGTTTCCCAGTTGTAACATTAGGTATGAATTGTTCCCTTTCTACGGTGTCACGGATCAGCCACCACGAGGACTCGTTTCTGGCTATATTTCCCACAACTGCTCAAGCATCCAAAACATGAACGATAGTGCTTTCCAGTCAGACCTCAGGACCCTCTTGTCTGATTTATCTTCCAACGCCACCAGTGGCAACAGATCCACGATACAAGCGGGAACATTGCGAGGCCTCTACACGTGTCGTGGCGACCTTTCTCACACTACCCTTTGTGGACAATGCGTCCGAAATGCAACGGAGAAAATAGCCTCTGTCCCTGAGTGTCGTTTGGCGACGGAGGGTATAATTTGGTACAATGACTGCTGGCTTCGCTATTCCAATCTATCCTTCACCATGGAAACAAGTCCCAGCTTCGTGGATTTGATTGTCAGCGACACCAATCCCGTGCAAAACTCTGATGCTAACAAATTGTCCACTAAATTATCTGCGATTGCCGACGAGACCGGGGACATTGGTAACAAATATCAAACTGGAACACTAAGATTGAATGATTTCCAAACGGTGTATATTCTTGCTCAGTGCGCATTGGATCTATCTAGCAATGATTGCAGTGTCTGCCTAGAGGATATGATTGGATCAGCAATTCCATGGGCTCGTTTGGGAAGCGTAGGTGGACAAGTTTTGTATCCTAGTTGTATTCTCCGCTTTGAATTGTTCAAGTTTTATGATCTCAAGTCCACAACACCAACTAGTACCGTTACGCAACCACCGTCACGGTCACCACCACCACCAGGTTTTTATATCTTAAGTATTCCTGCATTTAACATTTATCTACAATCTTACAACTGATGATTCGGAATGCATTATTTTTTTTTACATAACTAGCAAAAGATTGAGTAAAATTTAAAATTTAAAATTTAAAATAAAAATGCATAAAAAAATATTATTATTAAACATTACCAAAATACATGTTTTGAGGAACTAATTAATAAAACAGCATATATAATATATTACTTATTAATAATAAACATTTTATCTTATCATATCATATAAAAATAAATAAAAGAAACTTAAGAAAAATTATAAAAAAATGTGGATTAAGACATATAATTCCTATACTTATTAATTACATAAGTATGTTAAAATTTAAAAGTCAAATTCAAACAAAGATTTAGTAAGACTATAATAATCTTAAATTTGAGTTTGGCTTAAAATTTAAATTTAAATTCAAAATTTAAGTACTTTAAATTAGTAAATACTCTCTGACACATGATTTCTAACACATTCTCTATTATTGGTCAAATAAGAAACAATATTACAAAATTTTATAATTTTCAATAAATTTTAACTGATAATAAAAGATATATTCAAAAAAATGTGTTCCTACAACATTTCTCTTAATTAACGTCACATAAGTATTCTTTTCCTTCATAGGTTTTTCTGACAGTTTCGATCCAAATATTTGATGCTTGACATTCATGCTCCAAGCCAACAAATTACTCAGGAAGCTAATTACTATTTTTTTCCCTTTATTATTTCAAGTAAAATCAAAGGCTCTTTACTTAAGTATTTTAAATATTCATATATTTAAAGAATTAATTAGTATCAACATTTTGTGATGATCAATATAATTACAAACCATTGTATTTTTCCTTTATTTAATTTTGCATTCTTAATTTATTTCACAATTACATGATGATAATTGAGAAAAAAAAATGACATTTGAGAAAGTTCTTACAGTGTACTGTTAGCAAATATATGCCATAACTTAATAATTAATTATCAATGATCTAGTTTAGTTGGTTAAACAGTGTGTATGACTTATTGTAAACTCCCGTACTTGAGTTCGATTCTTATGGATAAAAAAAACCTACTCTCTATGTTCTCTATTATAAGAAGAAAAAAAGATAACTTCATTAAATTATGTCAATTCCAATAAAAAATCAAACATTTTTCCTAAACTAACATTCATTGGAACTTGATATGAAGCATAAACTCACTATTAAATGAAGGGTATTTACTTTTTCTTGCTTATAATAGAGAACAAAGGGAGTAATAATTAATTAAGAATATTAAGCACTTCAATTATTACTATCAAATAATTACTTCAATTATTACTATCAAATAATTCAAGCCAACACCATACATTGGGCTTGTTCAGTATGATGGTTGCATCAAATGGTAGACTGTTGCTTCATACACTTCCATAAATTATTACTAGCACCCTGTTACATTTCAGAAAGCTGAATCTTTAATGTATTTTTTACATTTTAGATTAAGCTTTCCGAAATATAATGAGAAGTGCTGGTAGTAATTTACGGAGATGTAGGAAATTTTAGCCCATCGGGTAAAGGGCTGAAGTTTCGGCCATTTGTACAAGGTGGAGCAACGTTAAAGTGCCTAACTAATAATTAATTTGGATCTTACTCTTATCTTTCACACCTCCTTCTACGTCTACTTATTGTTTTTCATGCTGATGTGCATAGAAAGGAAAAGGCTAATCAACATAAGCCAAAATTTCAATGATAAGATATTTAAATAGTTTTTTAAATTAAATTAGAATAACTAGTTTAATCAATAATTAGTAAGTTATTGATCAAAGTTGTAAAATAAAAATTTAGACGTGTAGAAAACGGGTCAGCGGTTAAACCAGTAAAAAAAAAAAAGTTGTAGTTTTTCAATCGCAATCGATTTCTTCATTTTGATTTGAAAGTATTATAATTTTCTTTGGACTCTGATATGTAGGTTGTCTTAATAGTATGCAGACATAATCTAAAGAGACAATGACAACCTTCTAAGAGATATTTGATTTTTTATAAATTGAAATTTTCATAAATGGAAATTAATGAATTTAGATTTAAATAGATTTAATGGTGCTAGTAGGATATGTGTTATTAATGGAGGGGAGGATGCAAGTTTGCTTGGAAGAATGAGGTAGTCTCCTCATAGGAAAGGATGGTGTGCAGTGTGCTAAAGGGACTTTTGTATTATTAAAGGTAAGTTTGAAATTAAAAAAAAAAAAAAAGAAGATGAGTGGTGTGTTTAGAAAAAAATGAGTGTAGCGCAAAAATAATTCCTTAACATATTGACTTTTGGCCTTCATAAACGACTATGTCCTTTGGTGCCATAAGTATTAACATATTTTCTTAGGCACTTTGCTAAAGTATGTGATAGCATTTTTATTGGTGGCTTTTGGATTTTAGTGCTAGATTTTGGTGTATTTGGGTTGTGTAGCTTGTGTGCTACAGGATCATTCATTTGTATAACTTTTTTTTTTCTTATTTTGGGCACACCTTGTGATTTAAATCAAGGTAATTTTGTTTCATCAATAATATTTCTAGTTTATAAAATAAAGTCATTTTTCTTGTTAACAATTCACTATGTCCTAATGACATGTGTTATTTTTTTTTTAATGTAGGAAAAGGTCAATCACGAAATATTATCTTGATCCTTACCCTCACCATTACTGTATCGGGGATACTTTTCACCTTTTGTTGTTATTTGGTACGAAGAAAAGCAAGAAAAAATAACAAAACTATTCTTAGAGAAAACTGTAAGTATGGTTAAAATAAGGAAATTTTACACTAACTTTTTAATACGAAAACTTAAAGAAGTTTACAAACTTAGTTTAACAATTGAAGTATTTTGGTTTAGTTGGACGTGAAAGTTCCACAATAGAGTCATTGCAATTTAGTTTAGCAATAATTGAAGCAGCAACAAACAACTTTTCACACGAGAACAAGATTGGCAAAGGTGGATTTGGAGAAGTTTATAAGGTAGAAAAAAATATGTTAAATTTTATTTCTTGTATGTTTCTATTTTTAACATGAATAACTACCTACTTTTTTAGGGCATTCTTATTGATGGAACACCTATAGCTGTAAAGAGGCTCTCAAGAAATTCTAAGCAAGGTGTAGAGGAGTTCAAAAATGAGGTTCTATTAATAGCCAAGCTTCAACATAGAAATCTAGTAGCATTCATAGGATTTTGCCTTGACGAGCAAGAGAAAATACTTATCTATGAATACGTGCCAAACAAGAGTCTGGACTACTTCTTATTTGGTTTGATGCTTTTGACCTATCTTTAATTTTTTAAAGTTTAATATTCATGCATTATGTATTTACGATATTTAATGTATTAATTATATATAAACCAATTCAAGTTATTGATTACAAAACATGCATCACTTAATTTTCTCACATAATGGATATTTCTTGTAGATACCAACCTAGAAAAGGTTTTGAGCTGGTCTGAACGTCACAAAATCATAGGAGGGATTGCTCGGGGAATTCTATATTTACATGAACTTTCTCGACTTAAAGTTATACACCGTGATCTTAAACCTAGTAATGTACTATTAGACGAAAATATGAATCCAAAAATTTCAGATTTTGGTCTAGCTAGAATTGTTGAAATAGGTCAACAGGAAGGCAGTACAAATAGAATTATTGGAACATAGTAAGTTTTAAATACTTGTTCCTACACTTCTCATCCTTTGCATGATATGTTTAATATTAATTGTCATTTACCCTTAATTTTGCAGCGGCTATATGTCTCCAGAGTATGCTATGTTTGGACAATTTTCTGAGAAATTGGATGTTTATAGTTTTGGAGTTATGGTTTTGGAGATTGTTAGTGGAAAAAAGAATACAAGTTCATATAATCCACATTGTGTTGGTGATGGTCTACTAAAATTTGTGAGTACAATAACCTTTGAATATTTTTGTTTTATTATTAGTCATGCTCAATGTACAACGAAATCATTTTAAAAGTAGGAAAGTGTAGTGATTTGGCTAAAACGAATTGTTACAGGTTTGGAGACATTGGAGAGATGAAACACCATTGAACACATTGGATCCAAAATTAGAAGAAAACTACTCTATCATTGAAGTCATTAAATGCATTCAAATTGGTTTATTATGTGTTCAAGAAAATCCAAATGCTAGACCTACAATGGTGACAATTGCTTCATATCTTAGTGGTCACTCAATTGATTTGCCATCTCCTAAAGAACCAACATTTTTCTTGTACCATAGAATGGATCCAATTGTTGCAAATGAATCAAGTTCTAGGCAATCTACCAACAATTTCATACGATCCTCTATCAATGAAATGTCTATAAGTGAATTTTATCCTCGGTAATTTATTTTTGAATATTACCTAGTCATGTTTTATTGTATTATAAAATTTTATTTGGCCAATTATGCCATAGAGGTCAAACTATGGAGTATGTTTTGCGTTTCTTAGATTATAGAAGGCTTTTGATTTTAGTTTAGGGGGTTTCAACTTCGTGTATTTACTGGTTATGGTTTCATGTAGTAGATCTTTTAATGTTGACCTATGACATGCCTTATGCCAATGTTTTCTCTTTTTTAAGTAATAAATTCAATTTTTCTTATCCAAGAAGAAAATACAAATATAAAATACCTAAAAAAAATGAAGTATGATTTGTTTCAGTTTTCGATATCTGTTACATTAGAAATTTGTTAATGACTCTTAAATCATTTGACAAAGCAAAGAAAATTGGACTACAAAATAAGTATTTAACATTGTGATTCTCATGTAGTATTTAGTAATGAATATATTGAAGCTTTAATTGCATTTTGTCCCTTTACTATCGTTATTTCTTGAATGTTGTCCTTTCACTTTTTTTTGTTGTAAATTTGGTTCCTACTACTATATTTTAATTATGTAATTTTGGTTCATATGTTAACTTGACATGTAATTAATATTAAATGAAAATGTTGATGTGGCAATAGAATGCTGACATGGATGTGCAATCGAGTGTCATGTTAGCATTTTCGTTAAATAGCAATAACAACACAATTGATAATGGTTGTTGTGTGTGAGATCAATGGTTGGTGCATTGCCATATGTTATAGGGTTATGTTCGTTGTCCTTGCAGAGCATAGTGATGATCTCCATTTTATGCATGGCAAGCGCCACAACCCTGGGATTTTAATCTTAATTTGCAATTTGACTAAGGTTTGAGGTTTAAGAAAAGGATGTGCCATGAAGGCACTTAAGATGTCATCTATGACACTTTGTTAAACATAACAAACTTGAGTTAATGTTTAGAGATACAAATTTAAAGATTATTTCATAATTTGGTCAAATTCAGGGATTAATATGACTACAATTTCAAATTTAGTGACTAAATTGGAAGGTTTATGAATTTTCGCATATAGACTTAAACTCTTTATATAATCCCTACATGCATACTCCATTAGGGAAGACTTGACAACGAATTAATGTGAATGATGAATTATAGATTTACAAACTTTATTTTTTGGTTCGTTTAATTCAAGCACTTATTAAATTTAAGGACCAAATTAGGAGTTTACTCAAACCATAAAATTGTAAAACTAACATTTTGAAGTTCTTCCCCTAGTTTAGTCCATGATCGCAATAGTCATGGAGTAACAATGCATGTTTGATGTGAGAATTTTTTTATTTTATTAACAATTATAAAACAATATTTTTATTTTAGCTTAACAAATATTTCTATATAGAAAATAAATTCAAAAGTATTTTTTTAATAATTATTAATAAAACTAAAAGTAAAATGTAAGACGATTTTTAAAACCAAAATAAGCTCGGAATCATAAACCAAAATAAGATTTTCTCCATTGTAGTGTTTTTTAAGCCATAATTCATGTCCATAATAATCACAACTCAGTTTTGTTATTTTCTAATTTTTTGGAATCACTTTTAACGAAGAAAAGTCATCCATAGAAATTTATAAAATTTGACGGGAGAGAATAGTCTCTGGACAGAAAATGAAGCAGACATGAGAGCTCGACTTCATTGACTGGCTTCAGTTGGTTGCACCACCAACCCTTCCATGGCTGCCATGCCATGGTTTATGGAAAAAAATATCTACAAACTTAATCTTACAAACTTCATCTTCGTAAGCCCACACACCCCATATTACAGGACCCAAAGAAATGTGGATACAAATTCGTACCCTGGGCATTTATCTTTCCAGTACAATACACATCCCTATTGTAACATTGCAATACGGATGAAACACTAGAAGGACTTGTTCCTGAAACAAAATATTCACAAACAGATTCAGAATATTCCGAAGATCCTGGCTATATTTCCGGCAACTGCTCAACCAACCAAAATATCAACGATACTGCTTTCAAATCAAACCTCAAGACCCTCTTCTCTTACTTGTCTTCCAACGCTAACAGCTGTGACAATAAAATAAGAAAAAAATGAAATAAATTCCTTCATAAACCAAAGTTAACTTATGCATAAATTAATTTATAAAAACTTTCTTATATTAGCTTCTCTGAAAGTTAATTTTTAACTTAATATTAGCTTATAGAGAAATTATTTTTTCTTCTTATTTTCTTCTTCTATAGCCTCCTCCCATGTCATGTCGACCTTTCTCATACCCTTTGTGGACAATGCGTCCAAAACGCAATGCAGAAAATAGCCTCTGAGTGTCGCTTGGCTACGGAGGCTGTAATTTGGTACAATCACTGATGATACTTGGGGAAAAAAAATTTGACATTTGAGAAAGTTCTTACTTCTTACGGTGTTCTGTATAAACACATGCTGTACCTTCATAATTAAGAATGCTGAGTATTGTTACTAACAAACTAAATATAACAACAGTCCTCACTCTTTACATAGATTTTTTTTTCTTGACCCAACGCTCATTTTTCATCAAATATCTGGGTTGGACATAGGTCTTACAATAAGTATTTATCTATTTTTTGTACTATAATAAATATGTAAATAGTAAAAATCTGTAACCTTTATGAGTTTATAAACTTTTTAAAGCCAAAAAACATAATATTAATAAAAGATACCAAAATTACTCTTGAAATTTTATAATTTTAATGAAAAAGTTTATAATTTTTATTGTGCAGTGTGTAATATTTGAAATAAAATTTGTAACTTTAAAAGGATAATATAGTCATGGTAAAAGAATCATATATTAACGGTTTATTATTGTATCTTTGTTGATATAATCTTTATTTAATAAAAATTAAATAATTAATATAAACATTTAGATTTATACTAATAATTTGGTGCATTAAAATGACAAATAATTTTGTTAGTATAAAAATTAATGTATAAGTTACATATTATAAATATAATGTAGCATATTACCTTTGGTCCTAATTATAAGCAACGAACAAATCGTCAATACCAAGAACAGTAATTAATATAGTTTTTTTAATTAATTTTTTGTTAAATAACAGCTATAATAATAGAAATGTAGCGACTAGTGTAACATTATGATTTTTCGTAAGGTATTATAAATGATTGATAAATATCGCAAGAGAAAATTAAATTTAGATTATGTCGATTGATATAATAATTAACTTAAGCTCTATGTTTTGTTATGTGTCATAGTGTTATTGTGAGATTTTTGGGACTTTTACGTGAGTTTCGTAAGTTGTAATAAATAAATAAAAAAAATAAGAAAAGGGGGTGTCCTTAGAGGAACGGTGGGTGCAAATAGCAAAACTTCAAATTTATCCCAAATAATAACGTGCACAACCTTCTTTCTTTCTCTGATTCTCTTCATTCTTCCTTTCTCTTCTCCTCTTTCCCCAATCCCTCCTTCTCATAGAGTCTTCTCAAGCTTGAGGCTTGAGTTCTTCATGGGTGGTGGATCCTTCTTCTTCCTCCCTTAAGCTTGGGTGAGCTTCAATGGAAGTTTTATTCCATGGGTGTGGTGAGTTGGTGATGTTAATTGGAGGAAAACCACTTGAGTGGGGCTTAGGATCTCTTGTTTCCATTTTCTTCTTCAAAGAGTCTAGCATGGGAAAGCTTGTAAGGTAAGGGAAGCTCACTTTCTCCTTTTGTTTTATAATGAATTTTGAGTTATTTGGTTTGAATCTTGAGTAATTTTGTTGGGGTTTAGTGTTTAGAAGCTTAAGGAATCATTATTGATGTGTTTATTGTGAGTTTGGATGCTTGGGTAGCCATTAAAAGGGTTGAAAGCTCAGATTTTCGAAGAAATTTTATTGCAGAAATTGCAGTTTTGGCTTAAGCTAAATTTTTTAGCTCAAGCTAAAATCAACGAAATAAGATTTGCGCGAATTTAGCTCTAGCTAGAATTTTTAGCTCAAGCTAAATTTCGATAGAATTCGGACTGTGCAAATTTAGCTGAAGCTAAAATTTTTAGCTGAAGCTAAATTTTGATGGAATTGGAACTGCACAAATTTAGCTCAAGCTAAAATTTTTAACTCAAGCTAAATTTCTAGCTGAAGCTAAATTTTCTGGCTTAAGCTAAATTAAGGCATAATGTTTTGTTTTACCTTGAATGCCTTCTTGAGAGTTTCCTAGCCAATTCCAAGTGTATATATATAATTGTTTTATGGGTTATATAGAAGGGGTAAAGTTGTTTTTCATAAGGTATCATGTACTTCACATTTAAGTTGAGGAATTGCCATGAAAAGAGAAATGTAGATACTTATAAATCTTATAAATGTTTAAGCGAATGTAGTAAGTTTACCTATGAGAGAATGTCTTTATGGTTGAGATATTATATTGTTGACTGAGATGCTTAAATTTTTGTTGAGAACATTATTTATTATTGAGATGTATATGTTTTGTTGAGATGATGAATTATTGATGAAATGATGATGTGAGTGATGTGTATGTGAACCTTGTGTTTGAACCGTTCCTATATATTAAAAAGAGTTGGTTATGTACCTTTGGAAAGATTTTTATAGAAAAATGGCTGCTTTGGGAGGGTGAGTTCCATGCCAGAACTTTGATCCACTAAAGCGACTTGGGGGTCTCGCTTGGTTGGATATCTTCCCGAGTATCCACCCCTAAGTTTTGACTTCAAGTGGCGTGTTGGAGTGATGAAAACTACTTCCCAAGAGGTTTAGTTGACTCTTTTGGTGTATAGGGATGGATTGTTGTTGTGGTTGATTAAAGAGATGTATTTGGACCCTTAAGTCAGGCCGTTGGAGATGGCCGGTACGGAGGTACCGTATCTAGGACCGTAGGGGACTCCAAATATGTTTTGCCACTGGAATACAATGGGTGCATACAGTTGGTGCACCGAAATATTCTGAATGTTGTATTTGCACAGTTGGTGTATAGTTGTGCACAATTGGTGCACAGACATATGGGTAGGCACGTAAGTTGAGGGTGCTAGGTGAGCTTTCAACCTAGTGCTGGAGGTTTTCGTGGTGACTAACGGGAATGGGCCTATAGAATAGACGAGTGGGCGAATCCCTATAGATGTAAGGTCTTGCAAACCTACAAAGATAAGCCATTACCCACACTTGTCTATTTTCGATAAAATCACACTTCCTCCATAGGGTCAGCCTAAGAGACTCCCCGAATGGCCCGAGAGTGTGACTATGGTAGGGGATGGGGCTTATGGGGGACCGCTCATATGATGTTGAAACTCCATGGAGTAGAGTCAGTGTTTGAGGTTTGAAGTTTCTTAGTGGCTGTTGGTCTGTGACAATTGTGATGATTGATTTATGATGAGACTTTCTATAGTTGATGTACTATAGTGATTGAGAATTTATGATGGTTAATGCTTAGATGTGATTCATGATGTTTGGTGGTTTATGTTGATAATGGATGTTTGAACTATGTTGTTGATGATTGGTTGAGTATATGGGATTTCTTATGACGAGTTAAATGTACATGTATTCTTTCTTTTAAAATACCAAGTTTTAACGTTGAGAAAATTATATATAAGTATCTTGATGTTTTTATTTAATACCAATTTGTATTTAAGTGTGTTTATTCTAGTAAGCTTACCCTTGTGTGTGGCACATGCGGTTGTGACTGTGATGATCTCGGACATCGTGTTCAGGGGAGCAGATGGTTTTTAGGTGGATATTTCTCTTGGAGATTTTGTGGATAGAGCATACGAGGGATTGAAGACATTATCATTTCTTTCTCTTTCTTTGTTTGGTCTTATGTATAAAATGAACCAGTTAGGGATATTGTGTATTTATCATGTGAAAAGATGTATGTACACATAGTTTTATTTAGTTAAACTTTGTATTTTATATGTTAGTTTTGGGAATCGCGAAAAATTCTCCAGTATTTTATCAATAAACTAATTAGAGAGTTTTTTTTTATAAATTTAATGAAATAAAATATTTAGTATAACAAATCTGTAACGAAGATGAGTCGTTACAACTAGCATTTATTTTTTGTTTCTATATGAAACATTATTTTTTGGTTTTAATTCTTCTAAAGTGAGCTACTCACATTAGATGATAAATTAATGGCCGATATTACATGCAAATACATAATAAATCCATGAATGTATTATATATCAACCATTATATTTATACATTAACAACTTAAATTATTTACTTTACTTTAATAAGTTCCACACTGCAAAGACTTATTTTTTATTGCAGATACTGCCTTCATGTTCACGTTCTTTGATTGTGATCTCTCCAGCTGGACATTTATTAGCTCGGTGGTTTGGTTTGTCATGTATGGGAAGACTTGTAGAAATAGGAGCCACAGGGCTACACCCAGGGGCGGAACTATGTGTTGGGGTGGAGGGGCCTTGGCCCCCCTAGCTTTTTTTAAATTATTAAAATTAATAGAAATTTAAGTGTTGTGTTTGATTAAATTCTAGTTATTAGATAAACAGGTTTTCTCTAGAAAAAAACAGACAATCAGATTTTATTTATTTTTTTCTTTTGGGCTTTGTTAAATACTTATTGTAAGCCTCTCTTATGGCCTTTTATTACTTAATTGTATTGAAATAAAAAAATTAAAACAAATTAAACCTAATTTTCTTATAATTAAAAGAAATCTTAGTTTTTAATCCCATACAATCAAACGAACAATACTACGATGGCTCACACCACGTCACTGGTATTAGTAAAGGTGCAAAGATATTTCATGTATAATGTTTATATATAATTACATTTTATTGTTATTCTATTCAACAATAACTATACAATGCAAGTCTACAATTGATCAATTACTCATTTACGTTACAGGTATATATAAATATATTTTTTTTATCAATTTATATGTATATTAATTGAAAATGAAAGTGCAATATTATCAATCAATCAATATCTATATAATTATGTAAACTTCACTTAAAATAAGACTAGTCACTAATCAAAAGTTACAATTAATAATAGTCGTTGACTATGAAAATTTCACTTGGATTAATAATATTCATTGATTGAAAGTTACAATTAACAAAACCGTTGCCCCCCCCCCCCCCCCCCCCCCCCCAATTATTTTAGAAATAGAAAATAAATTAAAAAAGTATTGTTTTTATAATTACTAATAGAATATAAAAATATAATGTATCTGTCAAAAAAAAAAAATGTAAGACTATTTTAAAATCAAATAAGTACGTAATCTACGTATTTAAGAGAAAAGATCTTCTAGAATGACACAATTTTTTTCCATTCACTGTAAGTGTTTCAGGCTTTTCGCGATCGTTCATGACCACAATCTCGTTCTTGCATTTTTTAATTCTTGTGGAATCATTTCACCAAAGAAAAGTAAACCATAGAAAATTATAAAATTTGTCGGGAGAGAATACTCTCTGGGAAGAAAATGAAAAAGACATGGGCGCTTGACTTCATTGACTTGCTTGCACCACCCGTCCTTGATTGCCATGCCAAATTATATGTCCAGTCATATGGAAAAATATCTACAAAATTTCATCTTCATGACCCCACCTATCATTACAGGATCCAAAGAAATGTGGACAATATTAAAGTAATGAGAGATACATGAATGATGAATGTTTGACGCATTGACTTGTTTGCATAAAAAATCCATCCATCCATGATCCATCCACGGTAGTGTTGTGGAACATTAACAGAAGCATGGCTTCGAATTCCTTGAAGCTTATCTTCCTTTGTCTCCTTGTTAGCTTCTTCAATTTCGCAACTACTAAAGCACAGGACGACACTAGTTTTATTTACCATTTTTGCAGTTCAAACAAAACCACTGCCAACAGCACCTATGAAACGAATCTCAGGAGCCTCTTCTCTTCCTTATCTTCCAATACCACAGCCAAGACATTCTACAACAACTACACAGTCGGGGACAGAAACTCCTCTGACACGGTGTATGGTCTGTTCTTGTGCAGGGGTGATGTACCTTCTCAGCTCTGCACACGGTGCGTGGCAAACGCAAACAACAGATTATCTTCAGACCCGAATTGTTCTCTGTCTGTAGAGGCTGTGATTTGGTACGAGTTTTGCATGGTTAGGTATTCCAACGTTGCTTTCTTCTCCACCGTGAACACAGATTCCCATTATGACTTTTGGAACCTGGCCAATATCTCCTCCAAGCCAGCAATCTTCATGAATTCATTGTCCATCGCCATGGGGCAAACTGCTGAAGAAGCAGCCAATTCTGGTGACAGGTACTCCGCAACCACAAAGAAAAAAACGGTATCTCAAAATCTAACTCTTTACTGTCTAGCTCAGTGCACGCAAGACCTGTCACCCGAAAGCTGCACAAGCTGTCTTACTAAAGCAATACGGTACCTCCCAGACTGCTGTGATGGAAAGATAGGAGGAAGAGTTATGTATCCCAGTTGTAACATTAGGTATGAATTGTACCCTTTCTACCGCGTCGCTGATCAGTCACCACTCGTTCCTGAAACGAAATATCCACACAGAGATTCAGATATTTCCCACAACTGCTCAACCAACCAAAACATGAACGATACTGCTTTCCAATCAGACCTCAACAACCTCTTCTCTGACTTGTCTTCCAACGCCACTAGTGGAAATAGAAACTGGAAACAAGCGGGAACACTGCAAGGCTTCTTCACGTGTCGTATCGACCTTTCTCATACTCTTTGTGGACAATGCGTCCAAAACGCAACGGAGAAAATAGCCTCCGAGTGTCGTTTGGCTACCGAGGGTGTAATTTGGTACAATCACTGCTGGCTTCGCTATTCCAATCGGTCCTTCACCATGGAAACAAGTCCCAGCTATGTGGATTTGAATGTCACTGACACCGATCCCGTGCAATCCTCTGATGCTTTGACATTAATATCCAACAAGTTAGCTGAGATGGCGAATGATGACCAAACACGCTCAGTGTTCATTGGATCTATCAACCAATAGTTGCATTGGCTGCCTAAATGATGTGATTGGAAAGGCAATTCCATGGTCCAGTTTGGGAAGCGTAGGTGGACGAGTTTTGTATCCTAGCTGTATTCTCCGCTTTGAATTGTTCCAATTTTACGATCTGGCCACCACACCAACCAGTTTTCCTCTTCCTCCTTCTCCATCGTCGTCGTCGTCGTCGTCGTCACCACCACCACCACCAGGTTTTTATATTTTAAGTATACATACATTTATCATTTTTTCTAAAATAGTATAATTCATGGGTTTTTTTTTTTTTTTATCATGGCTTTTATATAAAATATCACCAGTTTTGTTGATAATTAATAATATCCGTTGCTAAGAAACTTGACTGACCTACTTTAATGGATCTTTTCTTTTTATCACATTTTTTTATCCACAAAACTTGACTTTAGAATCTATTTCTATTTTTCTTTTAACCAGCAAAAAATTGAGTAAAATTTAAAATAAAAATGGATAAGAAGTATATTATTATTATTATCTAACAAATTATTTTTAACATTTTTTATTATTAATTAAAATTTATTAAAAAATACAAAAAAATTAAGTGTCATTCGTTAAATAAGAAATGATACTATAAAATTTTGTAATTTTAAATGAATTTTACCCGATAATAAAAATATGTCCAAAAACACTATATTTCTGACATTTCCCTTAATTAAGGTGATATGTTTATTCTTTTCCTTTATGGATTTTTCTGTTAGTTTGAGCCAAGAATTTGATGCTTGAGATTCATGCCCCAAGCCCAACATATCACTCGGGAAACTAACTATTCTTTTCCTTTACTATTTCAATTTTAAGTAAAATCAAAGACTCTTTACTTAAATATTTTAAATATTCATATATTTAAAGTATTAATTAGTATCATTTTTTTTGTGATTATCAATATAATTACAAATCATTTTATTTTATTTTCCTTTATTTAGTTTTGCTTTCTTTATTTCTATTACC
This sequence comes from Pueraria montana var. lobata, assembly GCA_026413185.1. Lineage (NCBI taxonomy): Eukaryota > Viridiplantae > Streptophyta > Magnoliopsida > Fabales > Fabaceae > Pueraria > Pueraria montana. The sequence goes on from CM048650.1 coordinate 75,335,025, forward strand.
TGATGATAACAAAGAAAAAAGAAATTGACATTTGAGAAAGTTCTTACAGTGTTCGATCGATCAGTTAGCAACCACATGTTATGCCTTGATAGTTAAGAATGTTGAGTAATGTTAGTCACAAACTAATTTTATTCTTTTGTTTAGACCACAAGTGTTCTATGCATAAGACAATTCTATTTTATCTAAGTAGATTGATATATCCAACTCAAACATGATTATCTCATATAGAGGATACATGTGATCTAAAATAAAAAATGGTTGGTAACTAACGTTACTAACTAAATATAACAACTATCATCACTTTTCTCTCTCTCTCTCTCTCACACACACCCAATGTTCAGTTTTCAACAAATGTCTTGGGTGGGACATAGGTCTTATAATAAGTATTATCTATTTTTTACTATAAATTTGAATTTTCATTCTTATATGAATTTTTTTTATGAAATTGTTTTCCTTCTTGTTATATTACGTGATTTTCTCTGCGATAGTTATCTATTTTTATTTTTATTTGTATTTTAATTAATTTTTTAAATGTTATTACTTAAATTTAATTAATTTTAAATTTATTTATGAATTAATTAAATTATTAAATTGTTGCACTATATTAAATTAATTTTTTTAGATAAATTATATATTAAGATTATTATAATTTTAATCAATTTTGTTAAAAAATAATAAACTAAATCAATTTTAATTTTCATTCCGATACTTTTATTATTTATTTGTAATTTTAATTTTGTTGATAACCCATTACGTTTATTAGCAAGTAATGGGTTGGACATTTGGCAATTAGTAAAAGTGGAGCAACTTGAAAGGGCCAGGCTAAAATGACGATGGCCAACGTGGACCACTTGTCCATGTGGTTTATCGTAGACACCATCTTTAATAGTCTTTAGATTAATCTATAGTGCATTATTTTATTGTAAACTCTTCACATTGTAGCCCAAATTCCTTCTTCAATTCCTTGACACTGTTCTTTGTCATGTGCCGTCATCTGAGGTGATTTTTGGCCGCAGCGCCACTTTTTTTTCCCTCACTTTTTCTCCCAATGATCCTTACTCTCCCTCCTCTTTCCTAGAAAGTTCATCTTTGTCATCGCCTCATCATCGTCTCCCTCTTGGAATAGCACCCAAATTGTGTGGAACAACTAGATGACTCCAACATCAAGATAATTTTGCTTCGTTAGATTAGAACGAGGTTTGGCCTAGACACATTGACAAACATAAAACATCTTCATTGTTCATCATAGTTTTAGATCCAAACTGTAAGCAAATAAAGATGATTTAAACATAACATAAAACATCAGATCTGATTTGGTTTTGAAGTGGTGAATGAAATTTGTTTTGATATTTTGAAATTGGTGGAATTTGCTTGGAAGTTTTGATGATTGTGTGTATGAGATTCGAACGTGGACTTCAGAGTGGAAAGGGTAGTGGGGCAAGTAAAAGTGAAGGGCTCAGGCAGCGGAGTTGGTCGAAGGAGGAACGGGTAGGGCACATGAGATGCATGTGGGAGACACTGTCAGTGACAACAACAATGTGGGCGTCGCCGAGGAGGTCGATGTTGTCATGGTTAAAATTGGGGGATGTGTGGAGAGAAGAAGGTTGGACGAGGAAGATTGAATTTGGTTTTGGTGTTTTCTGCAATGGTGATTGCAGAGGTAGTGGACCTGCCGTGGCTGGTAATGTCGGCTGGTGGATGAGTTTTTGACACGCAGTGGTGATGGCAAAGGCAGTGGAGGCAATAGAGGAGAAGGAGTTTATGATTAGGGAGAGTAATTTGGTATGGAAGGTGCATAGTATAAGTGTGATGACTAGAAGAATCCTACGACAAATAAAGATCGGTGTACCATAGACCACCTATGAAGGTCTACATGGGCATTCCTTAAATAGAGTCATACTTTTCACATCTCATTCATTTTTTTGAATACACCACCCCTTCATTTTTTCCCCCCCGTAAAATACTCTCTGCATACCCTTCTTCCTTTTCCCCCCTAAAGTATTCTCTCTCTGTGTCTCTTTACATCCATTTATTGTTTTATGTGCAGCTGTGTACAGAAGAAAAAAGGCTAATGAACATCCAAAACTCCATTGATAAGATGTTAATGCAGTTTTTGAAATTAAATTTGACTGATTGGTTGGATCGAAAATCGGTAAGTTATTTATCAATGGTTAAACCAGTGAAAACTTGTAGTTTTTCTCAATTTCAATCGATTTTTTCATTTTGATCCAAAACTATTACTACATTTGTCCCTATATATAAGACTCTTTTCACTTTATTATTTGTCCCTTTTTATAAGATCTTCTAATTAACTGGTGCATCAATTATTTTTTTTCTATCATTCCCTTCATTAATTATAACTCCCAAGTGAGGAACAATTAAGTGGAGAGAGAAATGAAGGATAATTTTGGAAGAGCAATATAAATAATTGAATAATTTAATGTAATTAACTAAATTAACCAATTTTCTTAAAGGGTGTAAATTAAATGAAAATGTCTTATATATAGGGATTGAGGTAGTATAATTTTCTCTAGACTCTAATATGTAGGTTGTATTAATAGTATGCAAACACAACCTAAGGGATAATGACAACCATCTAAGATATTTAATTTTTCATATAATGAAATTTTCATAAATGGAAATGACTCAATTTTTTCTAGGTAGGTCTTATTTTGGTCTCATCTAGTGCTTCAAATAAATATTTTTTTCATCATAATATTTCTACTTTATAAAAAAAGCCACAAATATGAATTCAACATGACCTAATGATACTTTTTTTTTTTTTTAATGTAGGAAAAGATCAGTCACAAACCATTATCTTGATCTTTACTTCCAGCATTGCTGTATCGGGGACACTTTTCACCTTTTTCTATTACTTGATACAAAGAAAAACAAGAAAGAATAATACAATTATTCTCAGAGAAAATTGTAAGTATGGTAATTTATTTTTATAGTTTTTTCTTCAGTTCAAAAGTTTCATATCTTTTATTTATTCCGATATAATAAAATATAAAGTATTTATTATTAATAAAGAAAATATTTCCTATTTTAATTTATTATTCCCTAAAACATATAATCTTTGTCATGTTTAATAATAATAATTATTATTATTATTTCTAATTTTAAATTTTACTGAATAACCTTTGCTAGTTGTGTTAAAAACCAATGCATTGGAATCATCGTTGTGAATTTTAGAGAAATGAATAAAAAAATATATAAAACCTGGCGATGGAGGGGTACTAGTTGGTGGGGTGAGCGTGAGATCGTAAAACTTGAACAATTCAAACCTCAGATTGCAGCTGGGATATAAAACTCTTCCACCTACGCTTCCCAAACGAGACCATGGAATTGCCATTCCAATCACATCATTTAGGCAGCCAATGCAACTATTGGTTGATAGATCCAATGAACACTGAGCAAGAAAATATAGTGTTTGGTCATCATTCAATCTTAATGATTCTGTTCGATATCTGCCATTACTGTTTCCTGTCTTGGTCGCCATCTCAACTAACTGGTTGGATAACTGAAAAGCAACAGAGGATTGTATCGGATTGGCGCTGGTTGTATTCAGTTTCTGAAATATGGGATTTGTTCCCACGCTGGAGAAGAAGTATCGATCGGAATAGCGAAGCCAGCAATGATTGTACCATATTACAGCCTCCGTAGAAGCCAGACGACACTCAGAGGCTACTTTGTCGGTGGTGAGGGATAGATGCAAGCAAGTCAAACATTCATTCATACATCTCTCATTATTTTCGAGAAGTTGTCCACTTGGGTTCAGTAATGGTAAATGGTAAGTGGGAAGGACCACCAGTGCAAAGCAAGTTATAATGAAGTTCGAAATCGAGTGCTCATGTCTTTTTCATTTTTTTTTTATCAGCAAATATAAAAAGATATATAGTATATTGGTACAAGTGGTACCGAAGCTGTTTTACAAATATTGAATCTCAACATAATTTCACTTTTCTCACAGCAATTTGCTCCAGAAAAAAATGTAATGGTTACAAATTATTTATGGCAATCATGAACCATAAATATCCAATAACCACACACTTAATGTCAAATAAATATGTTCACCTACCCCATTATTTCTGTCATATATACTGACCCGCACAATCACATAAGACATCCCTCTCCAGAGCATTAAATCACACAATGATTCCCTCAACCACTATATCCTTTTTCATTTAATTTTCTTCGCGGAGACTATTCTCTCCGAGATCAAATCCTCTGAAGTAGCTGTACCAAAAATATTTGAATTCTGTATCAAAAATAATAAAATTGAATCCTTTTACCAATCCATTTTCATTTTTCCCTCCATAAAAAAAATAGTAAATTCGCAAAAGAGGATCCAACCCATCCTCCACCATACCTACAATTTTCTTACTTTTATCTCTCTCGCTAGGTGTGGAACAATATTTGGAGAGTCTAAAAATTAATTTTGTTATTTTATTGTCACATGTCTTTGGATCTTGTAATGGTATATAAATGGGTTCATGGAGATGAAATTTGTAGATTTTTCTCCCACAAAACTAGACATATAATTTCGCATGGCAATCAAGGATTGGTGTGCAAGCAAGTCTATGAAGTCAAGCACTCATGTCTTCTTCATTTTCTTCCCAGAGACTATTTTCTCTTCACAAATTTTATAAATTTGTATAGATGATTTTTCTTTGTTGAAGATAATACTTTTTAAAAAAATTCATCAAAATGAAGATAAAACTTTTATCTTCACAAAGTATAAAAAATAATACTTTTATAATTGTTAATAAAAAAAAAAAAAAAATCCCACATCAAATAGACATAAACTTGCATTGTCCCATTCCATGAGCTATGTTCATATTACGACCAGGAAGAACTTCCACTACATTAAAGGTTTTTTCACTACTACAAAAAAGACTTTTTAGATCGGTTAAAAATGACTTTTTAGATCAGTTGTACGACCGATGTATATGGGAGCGATATAGAAAGTCTAACTTTTTAGATCGGTTTTTAACTGATCTAAAAAGTTTGCTTTTAAGATTGGTTATATTGATGACCGATCTAAAAAGTCAACCTATTAGATCAATTCGTTTTGATAACTAATTTAAAAATATAACTTTTTAGATCAGTTCATTTAATAACCGATCTAAAAAGATAACTTTTAAGATCAATTCTCTACACTAACCGGTCTAAAAAGTTATATTTTTACATCGGTTCTCTGCATTAACTGATCTAAAAGGTTCACTTTTTAGATCGGTTATAGACATAACGGATATAATTTTTTTTTTATAAATAGAATATGTCCTATATATTTTCCTCCCTATAAACAGACACCACAAAGCCACATACCACAACACAAACAAACTTATCACAGCACAACTAATATATTTTCTTAATCTATAAAAGCAAATATAGTCATTCTAAACAAATTATAATAATCATTCTAAACAAAAAATGTACTACTCATTAGACCTTAAAATATATACACAACACAAACAAATTTATCACAACCTTATATGTCTTAACATATAAAAACAAGTACTCATTGGGTTCTAAACAAACATTCTAAACAAATTGTAACAAAAAAACAACATTCTAAACAAATAAGTTTACAAATTACTAATTTTAAGAAAAAAAGTTGCCCAACGTTGTTGAATGTTAGCAATATCCTCCTCGGGTATTGGACCCGCATTGTTGAAGATCTACAATTTCAAATAACATAGATAAAATATTAGCTCATGAACTAAAAACAAAACATAATTAATCTAACTTGTTGAGAATTGATTACATCTTTCCATTAATCAACAATATTTGCCATGACAATTGTGAGCATATGCCTCGTAACATAATATCCACACTTATGACCCCCAGATTGCGTTTCACACTACAAATGAATATCAAATTTGAATATAATTAGTAACTATTTAAGTAAGTATTATAAATTGTAATTGATAGTCGGTTTCTAAACTACTTACAAAGGGAAAAATCCATGTGGGCTTCCTTCTAGATCTTGACTGCAAACCCACCAACCTTTGATATCCGTCCATAGCTCTAACATAAGAAAATAATCATATGAATTGCATTATAGGTTTTAGAGTTATAAACACACTAGAAAGCAAATTTTTTAGAAATAAAAGCTTAATAATCAATTTTTTTTCATTTCTGAGTTGATCATCTTCTTGTGTAACGAACACAATAACACCACAACATTTTGCTTAGGACAAATAATCAACAATTGCCAGTGGCTCCTATATTAGAGAACAATTAGTGACCAATGACACATAATTTGATCAAATTTGTAAACTTGAGCTTACGAATGCAAGCAAGGTGCTAAGTAACATTGTTTGTTGCCTTCATGTAGCCTATTTTGCAAATAGCTCTGAACATCTTGTGTCTTATTCCTAACACTCTGAATGGATTATGGATCCATGAATCCATAAATATGTGCATTCTTCATCTCATTAGTACATAAGTGATGTATATACCTAAGATATTGAAATAAATGTTAATTATAATAAATTGATATTTAATTAGTTAACAAATTTACAAATTAATTGTACTTACATCAACCATAATTGTATAACCGAGATGTCAAGCATCTTTGTACCCATATATACTTCCAAGATATCCCTCTGATGGATATAAAATGGCATGGTAGAGGGCCTAGTTAGTACATTAGGATCTCAAGGCAGTTGTATTGGATCCTTAGTTTTTCTTGCTACCATCAATAAAAGTTCAAATGAATCAAGTTGAGGTTCCAACCTTTTGTGTGGAACATCTTTGCAACATCCCTCCATAACCTAAACAACAAGGGTAAAATAATATTAGTAAACTATTTCAAGTCATTGCAACCATAAAATGAGAAAGATATAAGTAAACAATTAATTACGGATACCTTAGTTGAAATAGACTTGACGAGTCTTCTTGGCCACTGAATGAAATGATTGGGGGCCTACCCCACTGTTTGAACCTCATCAGTAGGGAAAGGAACTTGAGCATCTGCATGTCTAACCTCTTCAACCACCACCCTTACATTATCATCCTCTATTTTGTTGTGGTGTATGATTGACCTAAGATTATACACTTTTCCAATTGCCACTAAAAAGGGAGGATCAACATCAACATATAGCTCACACTGATTATGGATATCAGTGTGACTATCCTCCCCAGATGGATCAACAGCAGAACAACTCCCTTTTGTACTCACACGAGGTACTACTGGCTCTACATCTGTATTTTGTTGGGAAAGACCTAGAGATGCTAGTTGCAATTGGAACTGCTGTGTGACTTGTTAAGTCACCTACTGAGTGACCTCCAAAGTGACCTCTTTAGTGACCTGCTCTCATAACTTTTGTGTAATGACCTCTAAATGTTCCATGTTGATACTTGCTGAGGTGGAAACATGATGGGTAGGTGGTCCAAAGTATTGCCTAATGCCCATACCTCGGCCAACACCATGAACACGACCAGGGTGCTCTGGTTTCCCAATGGCAGTAGTCAAGATATCTTGACGCCCATGTGAAACAAAGGATCCTTGCGTGCTCTATTCTACGAGAGAATCCTACAACATATAATTCACTAACATATTTAATTACAATCCTTGAGTGATATTAAGTACATGTAGAATTGAATATTTACTTACAATCCTGTCACAGATAAAGCGTGCTTCTTCATTAATATAATCTCCTGAACCCTAAATCAAAATCAAAATCAAAATCAACAAAACCAAACCCTAAAATAATAACAAACTAAACAACAAAAACCAAAATGAGAGATATGAAAGATCAACCTGGAGACATGCTTTGAACGGAGATAGAGCATGAGCAGAGCGAGAGGGAGTGTGTATGAGCAGACCTAGAGAGAGAATGTGTGAGCAGAGTGAGAGATAGAGAGAGACCGTGAGCAGAGCGAGACAGAAGAGGACCGTGAGCAAAGCAAGAGAGAAGAGGAGTATCTGGTTTTCACATTTGTGTTTCACAGCACTGACGGAAGAGAAGCTTCAATGAATGAAAGAAAAAAGTTGGGCTTTTGAAATTGGGAATTACTTTTTAGATCAGTTTTACTTATAATTGATCTAAAAGCAACCTTTTAAATCAATTTTAAAATGAACTAATTTAAAAAGATTACATTTTAGATCAGTTTAGCTTTCAACCAATTTAAAAAGTTGTTTTTAGATCGGTTATAGAAGAATCGATCTAAAAACATTTTTTATATTTACAAAAATGCCACTGCATTTTTTTAGATCAGTTTTCTTATTACTGATCTAAAAAGCTGTTATATATTGTATTTTTTGTAGTAGTGTTTCACAGTGAAATTTGTTGTTGGCTAATCTCAAATGTCGCTAGGAAAACAACATTTGCCAGCCAACAATTGTTGCTGCAAGAAAGGTTGTTGCAAAAAGTTTTGCAGCCATATTTGATGTCACTACCACTACTTATGCTTTAACCACCAAAGTTGTTTCCATATTTTACATGTCTTAATTTACATGTCTTAACCACTATTGTCGTTGTGAAAGACATTTCCTTCTCATCAACCAAAGTTGTTGCGATAAGATAATTTTTCTTAATAATTAATATTGCTACAATAAGATATCTTTTCTCAACGACTATAATGTTGTTGCAATAAAGTATTTTTTTTTCAACAAAATTGATTGTTGTTATATCTTTCTTAACAAAAGTTGTGGCAAAAAATTACTATTTCTTAACAACTTACATCATTGTAAAATTTTATATAAATATTAAATTTGGTTTTAATTACAATTATATATTATTTTTTAGAATTAGTACTAATAGAAATCATTTAGTTATCATAACTATTTTTTTTTTGGAAAGCAATTATCATAACTATTTAAAACTAGATCAAATTAAAACAAGATGAAAGCTAGGGTAGACCACCACCATAGGTAGTCCGCCATGCATCACATTTATCAACCCTTAGATTAATCTAAGGTGCGATTTCTTATCATACATCCTCTACATCAAAATATCTCTATTTCCCATCTAATCTAGGGATGACAATGGGTAGGGTCTGGGTAGGGTCCTATAGTACCCGTCCCCATACCCGCGTTTTAAAAAAAGACCCGTACCCGGGCCCATACCCGCGTGGGTAGCAACTTTAATCCCCGTACCCGCTGGGTACCTATATACCCATACCCGCGCCTGCTACCCGCACTTTACTTATGTATGAAGTTAATAAATCAATAAAAAATAGGCTTAAATGTAATTTTGGTCCCCCTATTTTGCACAATCCGCAATTTTAGTCATCCTATTTTAAAATAGAGACATTTAGTCCCCCAATTTTGCAAAATCCGTAATTTTGGTCCTTTCATCACATTAAAAGCATTGACAATTAAGAGATTAACGTTGACCTTGACGTGACCCAAATATAGTGATGTGACACGAGATTATTTATTTATTTTTTAATTATTTTAAATACTGAGTAATCATTATTTGTTTATCTATGTCACTAAAGCACATGTCACATTGATTTTAATTGTTGGGGTAGTCGTGAGTCCTAAAATAGAAATCACAAGTCTTAATCATTTATTTTAAACTAGTTCTACATTGTTGAAGTACATGGCACGTCGTAGTCAAATAAATGATATTACCTTTTTTTAAAATATATTTTCATCAATTATTCTAATAAGTATTTAAAATAATTAAAAACTAAATAAATAATCGCGTGTCACGTCACTATATTTGGACCACGTTAAGGTTAACATTAATCTCTTAATAGGCAACACTTTCAATTTGATGGAAGGACCAAAATTACATATTTTACAAAATTTGGAGACTAAACGTCTCTATTTTAAAATAGGTGAACCAAAATTGCGGATTGTGCAAAATAGATGAACCAAAATTGCATTTAAGCTATAAAAATATTAATTAAAAATTATTACAAATAAATTGAAAATTCACGCTTAAATAATTCAAATTTAACATTAAAAGCATCCACACATAACATTAAAAATATAAAATATAAAATTATTGTAAGTTATAACATAAATCTTTTACTATTAGTGTTAGTTTATGGAAAATATAATTTTTTTTTTACAGAAAAGTATATATATAACATAATTATTTATTTAAGTTATTTTAATTATATATATATATGGTAGGTGCGGGGCGGGTACTATAGTACCCGTACCCGCACCCGCAAAAAATCGCGGGTAAATACCCGGCCCCGGCCCCAGCCCCAATAAGCGGGTATTTACCCGACCCACTTGCGGATATTTTTGCGGGTACCCGTAAGGTCCGGGTACACTTTGCCATCCCTAATCTAATCCCCCACTTCATTCCCAACAACCCTCTGACCACCATTTGCCATCGCCAAAGGCGGTTTTCGGAGGCAACATTGCATTTTTGTTTTTGTTTTTTTCCTCGCCACCTCCACCATTAGCCCCTTACACTATAGTTGAAAAGAGAACGAACATCGAACCCTAGAAAAGGCAAATGGGTAAGGATCTAAGCAAGAATCAAGATTCTTCAATGAAGGAAGCTTTCTCTCTATTCAACATGGACGTTGATGACCGAATCGAATCGTCGGAGCTCAAGATCCTGATGTGGTCTTTACGGAGCAACCCCACCTAGGCCCAACTGAAGGCCATCGTCATTGAAGAGAACCTCACGACCCCTTCACAAGCCTCATCATGGCCAAACACATTAAATTAAACCCTTTGATCGCCAACCGTGTAACACATTCAAGGTCCTCGACAAGGATACTAAATCGCTTCATCTCTTCTTTAAGCTTTGTCACTTCCTCACCAACATCAGCAAAAAGATCCAGCTCTCCGAGATCAACAAGTGGATCCTGGAGGTCAATGTCGACTCGGACAACATGACCCATTATGTCATCGACGATGTGAAAGGTCTAACATTGTCGTCATCTCTTAGTTAGTGGCCACTGTAGGAGGAAGTGCTTACCTATCTATGTGCTTCCTAGCAAACCTAAATTTTTTTTTTGTGATGGTCACCATACTAGAACGCTTTTGGGTTATCATAGCCTTTTTATTCATTTTCTTCAATTTTATTTGGTTATTATTTTTGTTCATTGAATGACAGTTAGCATAAAAACAATTAAAAGCATATAAGGTATGCACAAATTTACCTAGCATGTTGGAAGCGAAGGGAGTGATGCTGTTTGCATCAATCTTCCTTTTCTTTGATTAAGTTTTCCTCTTCTTCTTTTTTTTTTGTGAATTTTTCTTCATTTTGGGTTTTGATTATGCATCCTACTACCACCAAATTCTACATTTCAATTACTTCTTAATATTCATTGCAATTAAAATAGGCTTTTATTATTTAATTGCTTAATTAATTATAACATAAAATTGTGTTTGTGCTGTTGTGATGGAAAACAATGGTTGCAACTCTAAGCCATCATCAGCATCGATTAGAGATAAGGAAAGCTAAAGTTGAAGGCGAAGTAGAGAGAGGGAAGGAAGGCAGTTGAAGAATGAAGGAACGAGGAAGGAAGGTAGTTGAAAATGGAGGAAGGAGAAAAAAGAAAAAAATTGATACCGAAGGTACACCTTATCACTGTGTGGTTGAGATGAATCTTGTGGTGTATAAAAGTGGTCCACAATAGACCACTTATACAACTACTTCGCGCTAGCCTTTATCTTAAAACAAATAGAAGTATATAATTATTTAAACACAAATGACAATATTGTTAATGCAATATATATATATATATATATATATATATATATATATATATATATATATATATATAATCAACAAAATATAAACACAACATATATAAGGATGACTAAATATCTTAAAATATTATTTACAAGATTTAATGGGTAAAGTTCTCATTTTCACAAAAAGAATCAATAAATAACTAAAAATTACTATTGCTACATTAATTTTTCTTTTTAACTTTACTTTGAATATCCCCTCACATAGAAGTTGAATCACCACCAGTTGACATGCAATTTATCACAAACAAATTTTTAGTTTAACATGTTTTTTCTTATGCAGTATGTAGTGGGTGGGAGTGCGGATGTTCAACATAGGCCAACCAATTACAATTGAGACAAATAAATTGCAACTCATATTTTCCTTCTATCCAAAAATGAAAAATGTGATTTGCTTGAGGCGCTGTAGTTATACGAAATACAAGGTTTGAAACTCCGCACTCTAGCATTTAATACTAGCTTTGAAATAAAGCAAGTGAAATGCCCCCTAAATTAGGGTAAACAACAATTTAAAGTTAACATAGCATAGCATGTCTAGATCAAGAAATATATATGAATAGTAATTGGACATGGCAATCAACGAAGGACTGGTGGTACATGCAAGTTAATGAAGTGCATATTGGTTCTAATTATGTGACGCTTTTATCCGGGTCAAATTAAAAGTAGCTTGTTATAGTCGGTGTTTGCTTACACGTTTAATATGTGTGTGTGTGTTTTTTTTTCAGGAAAATTCTCGTGATTATGCCTACAATTGAATGAATTGGTGTTGACATGGATCTACGCTTAGTAATGTTAAACCAAACATGCTAATAGCCTTTGCATCCATAGTGAAACCAGTGACGGACTTAGAGGGGGCGGGCAGGGGCCCTACCCTCCCTCCCGTAGGCTTTTCATGTATATACATGTATATTTTTAAGTAAGTTAGTGTAAAATTATGTAAGATTAATTATCGAGGTTGTTATTATAATAATAATTAAGGTTAATTATGTAAAATTATGTAAAATCAGTTGTATTTGTTGTTATTATTGCAATGGTTAAGGTAATAACTAGTGTAAAATTACGTAAAACTATTTGTGTATTTGTTGTTATTATGATAACAGTTAAGGTTATTATCATTTAAAATAAAAATTAGTTTCAATTTTACGTGTAAAAATTAGTAAATATTTTTTAAAAATTACTATTTATTAAAAGTTAGACATTTAAACAATTATAAAGGAAGAAAAAAAATTCAACTCCCCCTTTAATAAGTTTCTAGATCCTTCCTAGTGAAACTAAAGTGGAAATATAAATTTATGCAAATATTATACGTCATTCCAAACACGCTAACAAGTGGCTCATGCCCTTTTCATTTTCTTCCCAGTAACTATTCTCTCCTGTCAAATTTTATAAATTTCTATGGATGACTTTTCTTGGTTGAAAATGATTCCAAAAAATTAGAAAATGCCATTATGAGTTGTGATTATTGACATGAGTAATGGCTGAAAGTCTAAAGCATTACAATGGGGAAATTGTCATTTATTTATTAGAAAGTATCCACAAAATTGTACGAAAGAATCCACAAAATTTTTAAACAAACAACAGCTAATTATTTTTCATAATCTTTCTAAACAAGAATAAGTAATTATTTATATTTGACAGAAATTATTGGTAGTTATATTTAAAAATTGACCAATCAAAACAGTTTATCTCGTGTGAATCACACGGATCCTTATTGGTTTTTACATGTCTAACTGGTTTTTAGTTGTTTACTGTATAAACTAAATACTATTAAGTGCACCATAAATTACGTTAGGAAAAGCCAAATAAAAAAGTTAATGAATAACTATTTATTTAGTCCTTATTAAAATGATGTACAGGCCCCAACCAAAATATAGTATCATATTTTTAACGCAGAAAAAATAAGGAGCAAATATTAAATTTTCGGATACCTTAAATTGACAACTCTTGAAAATGGCAACTGTCACTACAAGAAATTCATTTAATACAAACAAACAAATTTAGAGACAATAAAATATTCAGTCACTACAGATACTGATTTAGAGACTATTTTAGAGACTAAAGAAATTCAATCTCTATATCAGTCTCTTTAGTCATTAAAATTTGAAATTTAATTATAGACCAATTTTCAGTTGCTATTATTTTTTAAAATAATTTATTTATTTACTGAGATACTTTTTTCAGTCTCTAATATAAAAATACATAGAGACTCAATTTGAGTCACTATCAACCCATTTTAGAGACTGGAATTTCAATCTCAACCTAAACTAGAAGTAGGGACTGGATTTTTTTGTTTTTAATTAAAAAATAAGCAAGACTAATTTTTCAGTTAATACTGATTTTTCAGTCACAATTAGTCTATTTTAGAGACTAAAAGCTGGTCTCAAATTGAAATATAATTACTAAATAAATTTCAAATATTATTAATAATATTATAGATATTTCTTAAATAAAATTTATAAAATTATTGTACAATATTTATATTGTTATTTTACTTTATTTTAAAAATTATTAGAATATTATTATTGATATAATATAATGAAATTAAAAATCATAATAAAACAATATATAATTATTTTAAACATTAAAATTAATAATAGAATAAATAAGTCATAAATTAATATTAATCATTTTTTTACTATATTATACTTTTTAGGCTTCATCAGTGTTTTTAGTTTTTTTCATTTGTGCATATAATAAAAATATTAAAAAATAATATAATAACATAAAATTTAAAATATTGATAAAATAATAAATATAATATAAATAACAATTTTTAGAAGTATTTTACAATATTTTAATAATATAATACAATAATGTAAAATTCAATTATATAAATTTATTTTTCAAAGAACATGGATGACTATTTTTTATTATAACTTTATGTATAACTAACAATATAATACAATAAAATTAATTTTAAATTTAAAATATTAATAAAATAAGTTAATAATATTTTAATATATTAATATAAACTTTTAGGTATTAAAATTAAAATTTAAAACTATAATTAAATAATAATTATAAAAATATTTTTGATCAATATAATTTTTACATTATAATTTTAAAAATAGAAAAACAATTTTTTTATGTTTTTAATTTATAAAAGAAAATAAGATGCATAATAAAATACATAATTTTTTAAAAGGAAATATTTTAAAAAATATTATTAATATAATATAATAATGAATACAAAATTTAAAATAATAATATTAATAATATAATAAATATTTTATATTTATTTGTTAAAAACAATCAGCTTTATCTTAAAAAAACATTTTATATTTTATAACATGTGCATGAAGCCTCTTCAAGCTTCATCATTTTTCACTTAAAAAAAGTATGGGTAATGCTTACTAACTACTTCATCTTAAAAAACTATCCTAATGAAAAAGGAAAGTTGAAAATCAACTTTCATCCCATCATATCTTAATCTTAATATATCTATATAAAAGTAATTAATTGTTGTTGACATAATTATTGCAACAATTGAATAAATAGAAAGTAAAAAAATTGAAGTAATTAAAGGAAATAAAATTATAATAACCTAGTAAATAGCATAGAAATTTAATTATTTGGATGTGGTCAGGATTTAAATTATTATTTGGTTATGGTTAGAATTTTAATTATTATGATTAGCAAAATACTCTTCACGCAACAATTGTTTCTTCTTGATTTTGGGTGAAAGATTTCTAAATGCCACCAATTATCATTAATGCAAACAATCCAGCGATGGGGTTGGCAAGGACAGTGTCCATGGACAACCATAACTCAAGGGGTAACACTGAGGACCTGTGATTAGTAATGTACAAGACATTGGCATGGTTGTAAGCACAAGGAGGCCATGGGTGTCGACGACTAAGGAGGCCAGAGGAACCACAGTCAATGACAGAGGAAAGCATGAGCTTGATTTGACTTTTCTATAATTGTTCCTTGATCTGTCTCTTTTTATTGTTTTGTGAAGCGGATGAAGGAGATTGCGAGAGGTTTGCTTTTGTTTAACCTTGACACTGGTACAAATTTGTTGAAGGAGAAGTTGAAGATGAAGCTGCGGTGCTGCGAGAAGTTGAAGGAGAAGATCGGAACACCAAACACCAGAGGTAGGGGCACATTGGGAAAGAGAGAAAAACAAAAGAGAAAGAAAAAGGAAAAATTCTCAACTCATTGATTTTAATAATGCATATATAATGGTTGAAAATACCTCTCCCTTTGTGGGAGACCTACCATCCTTTCCCACCTTAGAATTCATCATGATAGTGTTCACTCAGTGGAGAATCCTGTCATGTTATTTGGTTCCTTAGTCATTTTTTTTTTGTGGTCCTGGGTTAGAGACCATGGGTGTCCCCCAACCCACTGGGTCAGAGACTAATTTTGCTCGAGGTGCATTGCTGCCGCTGGCCCAAGAAAATTTTGCACACAATCCTGTTATTTGGTTCCTTAGTCATTTACCACAACAAAGAGCAAATCTAAAATCTACAGGTAAATTTCTTAGGATCATTTAAGTCACAGTTAATGAAATAATTATTATGATATTACATTTGTTTATTGCTCCCTCTGTCCAACAATCACTGGTGTTTAAGATTTTTACACATAGATTAAGAAAAGCAAGTATTCCAAGAAAATAATATTTATTAGGGGCCAATTTTACTAAAATATCCTTATTCTCTTTCTTACTTTTAATAAATGCATTATTAAGTCTTTCAAGACAACATTATTTATTAGAGGGCAAAATTGGAATAGATGTTTAAATATCTCATTGAAAAATGAGAATATCAGTTAATTTGGAATTTTTTTCAAAGGCTAAAATTGCAGTAATTGTGGGATGGAGGGAATACTTTAGTTAAAACAATCGTTGAAATATTCACATCCACTCATTCACAGTAACCACTTACCCTTTCTTAAACTTAATACAAAGATTCCCTCTCATTCTTTTTTCCTCTAACACACAACAATAGACGGTTTCACTCAACTCATCACTCACCCTCAATTTTTCTCCTATTCTCTATCAGGTCATGTGGGGACTGGGGTGGGTTAGGTTGGGGTGAAGTGCAATCCTAGATCCAATAGGGTGGAGGTTAACCCTAGATTCTCAGTGAGGAAATTAGTGGGGGAAGACTGTGGCAGTGGAGGATGAGTTGATAGAATAAAACAAAAAGGAAATTCTTTCATCAGAAAAAAAAAAATATTATCCAATTTCCCTTTTTAATCGATAATAAGTAAGGCTCCGCTACGTTCACATGAGGGGGAACGATTTATTTAGTGAGAAAATCCGTGTTCGATTCCCTTCGTGTGCAAAATTTCCTTGGGCTAGCGCCAACCATACATCGCGAGCGGGATTAGTTTCTAACCCAGTGGGTTGAAGGACACCCATGACCAAACATCGGTAATAAGTACACAATCTAAGCCACTTAATTTTTTATTATTAAATCCAATGGTGAATTTAAGTGCCTCATCGGTGTAGCACCAGGTGAGGTACTTCATATTAAATAGATTCCAGAAAATAGAAGATGATAATGCACTTCTTCGTATCTTATTATTATGTTACATATATTTTGACCTACTTAATAATAATGATGATGATGATGATGAAACCATGTGTTTATGCTTCCTTGTTTCTTTAATTTTTTAAGTAGTTTAATTTAAACGTCGTCATACACCGTATGACAACCCACACAATTCTACATATTAGTTCAATAAAACATATCTTATTCCGATAAATGATGAAACTATATATCTTATACTATTGTATATATAACATACATAAAGAATGTCATTTACTAATTGAGCTTACTTCTTGGATAAGAATACAGTGTATTAAAATTGATTTTTTCAGTTAGCCATCTTATCAACCGGATTACATAGTTCAATGGTGATAATTTTATAGGTTTAACTTGCATATATTTCGGGAAGTGATGTATATTTTAGCTTAAAAAATACGGATACACACGTTGTGTATAGGAGGAGAAAAGTCGGGCTAGCATGAATTCAATTTGGATAACACTCAAAGTCAACTCCAAAATGGGATAGATTTGAGTGGTAATATATGAAAGATAGGAAAAAAAAAAAAAAGATACAAAGAAAGTAATAGATGTAATAGGTGATATAATTGGAAAGAAATAAAGATAAAAAGAAAATGGAATAGAAACTAAATGTATGTTTATAATAATACATTCAATCTAATCTGAGAATTTGATCACTATGTTAGAATGGGATGATAGTTAATGGGAATAGATTCGCTGTAGTAACTTTGCCACCGCATAGGATTTTAGTCCTTTATTAAATTTTATCAATATAATATATTTCTACTGTAAAATTAAGGTTTTAAAAAATAAAAGATAAAATTATGACAGTCGACCATGTCAAAAAAAAAAATCCACTAGAAAAAATCCATTCCGATAATTAACACCTTTTTGTTAATGGTTCCTTTCCTAACCGAAAAAAGAAAAAAATTGTGAATCTTCTCTTTGTGATTTGTAGAGATGTCAAAAATAAAATTGTAATACAGCTACAGGTATTCGCAAGTAAACTTTGCTACATATTAGATTTGGATAGGTTAACGAGATAGTAAAGTAAATAGATATTTTCTCTATCTGCTAATTATTAATTAACGGAGCAAAAGTGGGTAGCATGATACTTGTGCCAACAGGCACATGTAGTCTGAAAAGACTTGAATACCTAAAGCAATCAAGTGACCAAATATGTTTTCATTTATGCTAAATTATAATTTTGGTTCCCTATAATTTTTAATTCACGATTTTGGTCATTGTTTTTTTTTTCTTGCGATTTTGGTCCCCTATGTTTAAAATATTTATAATTTTAATTCAATCCTCAATTTTGCATATATTTTTTTCCTTTTATTTTGGTTCAATTGAATCTTAAACCTAACATATTCACTTAAGAAATCATAAAAAATAATTTATTTCATTAAAATATAAAAAATAAAAGAAATAAATATATGCAAAATTGAATATTGAACCATAATTATGAATTTTTTAAAACAGTAGACCAAAATCATGAGAAAAAAAAGGGACCAAAATTATGAATCAAGAATTATATAAGAATCAAAATTACCCTTTCATTTAAGTGTATGAGTATAACTATTAAACGTGAAATGAACATTTCTCGGACAAAATATATGACTTTGAACATTTTTATTTTTTATATCTCATTTTGACATTTTCTTAACTTTCTTTGAGACAATTTCAACACATAATATAATAATCAATAGAAATTTATAAGAAGTTTCTAGGGAAGTAATCTCGGGGAAGATAACGAGAGAGACGAGTGTTTGACTGAACTGCTTCTTTGACTTGCTAATGCTTTGCACCTATTTCTTTCTTTTCATTGCCATGTTAAATATGTTGTTCATGGGAAAAAGAAGTTTTAAAAGTTTCAACTTCACCATATTTTTTCCAACACACAAAGAAATCTAGACAAACTATATATGAACATAAAAAATCCATCCATGTCGAACATGAACAGAACCATGCCTTCCAATTCCTTCAAGCTCATCTTTCTTTGTATCCTTGTTACCTTGTTCAATTTCCCAACTACTAAAGCACAGGAAAACGCTGGTATTCTTGGCCAATTTTGCAGTGCAAACAAAACCACTGCAAACAGCGCCTATGAAATCAAACTCACGACCCTCCTCTCTTCCTTATCTTCCAATGCCACCGACAACACATTCTACAACAGCACAGTCCTCGGCACAAACACCTCTGACACAGTGTATGGATTGTTCATGTGCAGGGGTGATGTACCCTCTCAGCTCTGCACACAGTGCGCGGTAAACGCAACCAACAAACTATCCTCAGATTCAGATTGTTCCTTGTCCAAACAGGGTGTTATTTGGTACAACGAGTGCATGGTTCGGTATTCCAACGTCGCTTTCTTCTCCACGGTGGACACAGTTCTGGAACTGTACACGTGGAACATGGCCAATATCTCCTCCAACCCAGCAAGCTTCATGAACCAAACCGCAGAAGCAGCAGCCAATTCAGATAACAGGTACTTCACAAAGGAAGCAAACATATCTGAATTTCAGACCCTTTACTGTCTAGCTCAGTGCACACAAGACCTGTCACCCCAAAACTGCACAACCTGTCTCAGTGAAGCAATAGGGAACCTTCCAAACTGCTGTGAATGAAAGCAAGGAGGGAGAGTTCTATTTCCCAGTTGTAATATCAGGTATGAGTTGTACCCTTTCTATCGCCTCGCTACTGTAAGGACACTACAGCGTATGGCCTCTTCACGTGCCGCGGTGACATTCCTCGAAACCTTTGCGGACAATGTGTCCAAAATGCAACCGAGAGAATAGCCTCCGAGTGTCGTTTCGCTACGGAGAATGTAATCTGGTACAATCATTCCTGCCTTCGCTACTCCAATAGATACTTCTTCTCCAACGTTGGAACAAGTCCAATGTTTCGGGAACTGAATATCACCAACAACAATCCGGTGCAATACTCTGTTGCTTTTGAATTATCCACTAAATAAGCTGAGATGGCGAATACGATCGGGGGCAGTGCTGAGAGATACCGAACAGATTCGTTAAGATTGAATGATAACCAAACACTGTATATTCTTGGTCAGTGCACGTTCGATCTATCAAGCGATGGTTTCAGTGGTTGCCTGAGTGATGTGATTGGATCGGCAATTCCATGGTCTCGTTTGGGAAGCGTAAGTGGAAGAGTTGTATATCCTAGCTGCAATCTCCGGTTTGAGTTGTTCCGGTTTTACAATCTGACTCTGACACCCCCGCATCTCACTCCTTCACCTACTACAGGTTTTTATATTTTAAGTATACGTCCGTTGAACTTTTCTCTAAAAAAATTTCAATAATGATAGGAGTAAAGTATCTGTTTATACTATTGTTAGATAGTCCAGCTAATGAGTAATAAGCTACACACTACTCATAAGAAACAAGAAGGTTAAACATATAATCTACTCCTTGCGGATTCTCAATTTAGTCCTTAATTACATGTAAAAAACTTAATAGATTGGTCCTATATATATTAATGTAAAGATGTTAATGGTTTGGTCCCTGTCACCTTAATCCTTTACGCATTTTTAATTTCATTCTTATACATATAATACATTCTTAATTTCGACCCTATAGGTGTAGAGCATTCTTAATTTGGTCCTTATAAAAACCAAATTAAGAATGCACTATACCTAAAGGGGCCAAATTAAGAATGTCTAAGGGAGTTAACTGTCAATTTGTGATGGTATGGGACAAACCGATAATGTTTGCACATATAGAGACCAATTTAATAAATTTTTATGTATAGAGACAAAATTGAGAATCCACGATACATATAGAAACTAAATTATATGTTTAACCAAAGAAAATATTGCAACGTTTATGACTCAATAACATTTATTATATAATTTAGTAACAATTAATATATAAAATTTATAATTAAGGAAACATAGTATAGTACTCTATCTTTTTGAAGGAAAACTTAAATGAGTGGTTTTCTTTTTTTTTTTAGAGAAAAGCGAAGGTCGATCACAAATTATTATCTTCATTATTGTCCCCATCATTGTTATTTTGGTGGTATTTTTCTCTCTTGGCTGCTATTTGATAAGAAGGAAAGCAAGAAAGAGTTATAAAAGTATTCTCAGAGAAAATTGTAAGTATTATGAAAAATAATTAATACATACTTTATTATGTTTACAAATTTACTTTAACAATTGAAGTATTTTGGTCTAGTTGGACATGAAAGTGCCACTATAGAGCCATTGCAATTTGATTTGACTATAATTGAAGCAACAACAAACAACTTTTCACATGAAAACAAGATTGGCAACGGTGGATTTGGAGAAGTTTATAAGGTAAGAGAAAATATGAGAAATTTTATTTTTTAATGTTTTTATTTTCCACATAAATAACTATCTGTATTGTAGGGTACTCTTATTGATGTAAGACATATAGCAGTAAAAAGACTATCAAAAACTTCTAAGCAAGGTGAAGAGGAGTTCAAAAATGAGGTTTTATTAATAGTCAAGCTTCAACATAGAAATCTAGTGGCATTTAAAGGATTTTGCCTTGATGAGCAAGAAAAAATACTTATCTATGAATATGTGCCTAACAAGAGTTTGGATTACTTCTTATTTGGTTAGATGCTTCTCACCTCTCTTTAGTTTCTTAAACTTTACCATTCGTAAATTATTATTTTATGATGCTAAATTTAATGTGTTACGTCATAAACTAGTCCGAGTGATTAATTACAAACCATACATCACTTAATTTATTTCTTATACTAAATATTTCTTTTGTGTGTAGATACTCAACAACAAAAGGTTTTAAGTTGGCTTGAGCCACACAAAATTATAGGAGGGATTGCTCGAGGAATTCTTTATTTACATAAATACTCTCAACTAAAAGTTATACATCGTGATCTTAAACATAGTAACATACTATTAGATGAAAATATGAATCCAAAAATATCATATTTTGGTCTAGCAAGAATTGTCGAAATAGATCAACATGAAGGAAGCACAATATTGGCACATAGTAAGTTTAAAATACTTATTCCTACCCTTGTCATCCTTTACATGGTATCTTTGCACCATTAATTTTTTTTTCATTTCCAATTTCATAGTGGCTATATGTCTCCAGAGTATGCAATGTTTGAGTATGCAATGTTTGGACAATTTTTTGAAAAATCAGATGTTTTCAGTTTTGGACTTATGATTTTAGAGATTATTACCAGAAAAAAGAATGCAGGTTCTAATGAATCAAGTCGTATTGTTGATGGTCTCCTGAGTTTTGTAAGTGCAATAATCTTGGAGTGTTTGAAATTTATTATTGTTCATTTTTACTATATGAAGAAATTAATTTAAAAGTTGGAAAGTGTAATGATTTGACTAAGTTAGCAAATTGTTACAAAACTTGTTTCAGGTTTGGAGACAATGGAGTGATCAAATGCCATTGAACATATTAGACCCAAAATTAAGAGACAATTATTCTAAATCTGAAGTCGTGAAGTGCATTCAGATTGGTTTATTATGTGTTCAAGAAAATCCAGATGTTAGGCCTACAATGGTTACAATTGTTTCATATTATAGTAGTCACTCAATTGAATTGCCATATCCACAAGAACCAACATTTTTCTTACACAGCGGATTAGATCCAAAAATAGTTGCATTTGAATCAAGTTCAAGCCAATCTACCAACAATTCCAAACCAAGCTCTAGCAATGAAATGTCTATAAGTGAATTTTATCCTCGATAATTACTTTCTCTTGGTAGGTCATTGTTTAGTCATAATTTTACACGTATGATCAAATTTAATTTGAAACTTTTGTTGACAGACATCAATTAATTGATATAAATTTATTGGGAAGATTTGTTCACAAGGTGCCACGTAATCACTTAATTAACAGCAGGGACTTAAAACAAAAGTTTTAATATATCAGGGATCCAATGCAACAAAAAATTTATTGGGGATCCAAAACAAAAATCGGTCATTTATCAAGGATCTCACAAATTTAAGCCTTTCTGAATTTATAATTTATCATTCACATTAGTTATATGTCAAGTCTTCCCTCATAACTTCAATAGAGTATCTTATGTGGCATGTTAAGTACTTGTATGACACATATGTGGCACATCCGTATAGATCATGCATGTAGAGATTATTTTTAAGAGTTTAAGTCTATATGTGAAAAGTCGTAAGTCTTCCAATTTAGTCACTAAATTTGGGATTGTAATTATATTAATCTCAGGATTTGATGAAATTAAAAAATAATCTTTGAATTTGTATTTCATCCTAATTAATTCCATATTACTCTAAACATTAATTCAATTTTGTTATGTTTGACAAAGTGTCATAGTTGACACCATACGTACCTTCCTGGCACATTCTTTTCTTAAACCTTAAACCATAGTCAAACTGTAAAGAGTGGAATCCTAGGGTTGTGGCACTCACCATGCATAAAATTGAAGATCATCACCATGTTTTGAGAGGACAAGGAACATATATGGAAATGCACCAACCATTGATCTCACGCATAATAACCATTATCGATTGTGTTGCTATTGCTATTTAACAAAAATGCTAACATGACACTCTATTGCACATCCATGTCAACATTCTATTGTCACATCAACATTTTCATTTAATATTATATGTCAAGTTAACGGATGAACAAAATTACATAATTAAAATATAGTACTAGAAACTAAATTTGCCAAAAAAAAATGGAAGGACCCTATTATAGAAATAAAGATAGTAAGGGGACAAAATGCAATTAACCCTAGCTTGAATATATTCATTACTAAATACTACATGAGAATCACAATGTTGTATTCTTATTTTGTAGTCCAATTTTCTTTGCTTTGTCAAATGATTTAAAAGTCATTAACAAATTTCTAATGTAAAAGATATTCAAAATTGAAACAAAACATACTTCATTTTTTAGGTATTCTATATTTGTACTTTCTTCTTTGATAAGAAAATTGAACTTTATAATTACTGTAACACCCCGAAAATTACAACCTAATAAGTATGAACGTGAGAGATTTAATTAGAAAATTTTCTTGTTGGAGAGAATTGTAACGTTGTGATTTTCCTAATTGTATGATTAAGTGATTGATTAATAATGAAAGAGCAAACTAAATTTAAATTATGTTGATTGATATAATAATTAACTTAAGTTCTATGTTTTGTTATGGGCCATAGTGTTATTGTGAAATTTTTGGAACTTTTACGTAAGTTCCGTAAGTTGTAGAAAAAGGAAAAAAAATAAAGAGAAAGGGGTGTCCTTAGAGGAAGGGTGGCTGCAAATAGCAAAGTTTCAAAATTATCTTATAAATTTATCGTGTATATCACGTTTCTTCCAACTTTCATTCTTCTTCCTCTTCCGTAAGCTTTCTTCTCTCCTCCTTCCATGGCCGTGGCACAAAAAGGGTTAAAAGAAGTCATTTTTTTGTTGGTTGCTTTAAGCTTTGTATGCAAGCCAAAGCATCATCTCTTCACCATTCCAATCGAGTTTCCTTTTCCTCTTCATCTTTTCCTCTCTGTCGCTGTGGCTGGAACTAAACCCCAAAGGTAAGGGAAGCTTATCTATTTTTAGTTTAAGTGTGGTTGAGAGTTAGGAGGCTCAACCACATACAGCATGCCTGCCCCTCTTGTTGTTTGTGTTGTGTTTGAGTATTTGTGATTCTCCTGACAGTGGCTGTGTGAGTGTGTATGGATTGATTATTTTTGTTTTTGACTCTCTAAATTACTTGGAAAGGCTCCTAAAACAAAGGAGACCATGCCCAAATTTTATTAACATTGTTTCACAAGGTTTTCAATGTGAGATTCAGCCAAAAAAATAAAAGTGGCAATGGCTGTTGGCTCGTCCAGCTCTGGACAGCTCCCACAATTTTGTGATTTTTGGAAGATCTAACCGTTGGTTTTTCACGAAATTTATTTTAAATGAAAATATACACAAAAAGGAACAACTTTTATTTTGATACTATGGATAAATAACGTCGTTTTGAAGTTCATCCGTAGCTTTCAAAATGGTTGTTCTGTTTTCGAGTTTCCCCTGGAACATGTCTCTGTCTTTCTCAAATTCCCACTTGTGTGCTTAATGTTTCTTTTTCGTTTTTAAACCATTAAAAACTAGACAAAACAAGATTTGTAAACATATAAATTACAAAAATTTTCATGTCCAATTTCTAAATTAACTTTTTGAAAAGAAACAGGGCAAGGGTTTTTGAGCTCTGTTTTGAGTCTGAAACTTAGGCTGTTAGAAACAAATTTACTGGGAACAATAAGGAAAGAATTTTGGGACAAGGGTTATCTTTTTAGAAAGATAAAGATGTTACCTTTCTACTGTAAAAATTTCAGCTCAAAACAAGTTTGGGAAGTGGGAGAAATTTACATTTCTTTGAGCTATGTTCAGTGAGCACTCAAAATTTAGAGCTGCTGACTTAGAAAATTTTTATATAATTTTCTAGATGTTGATTTTAGAAGTGGGATACCTTTCTATAAAATATATTTCAAGTGCTTTGATTTAATATAAAAATGTTTAAATTCCGAGATCATTTGCTTATATCAGTGAAAGCTCATATTCAGTACTGTCAAAGAGAAATATTTGGGAGAAAAATCCTAAAATTTCAAAGAAGACAAAGGAGAAAGGGAGAAAAGCGATTCAAAGGTTTCTCCATCAAACTAAGGATTCTAGGTAAGGATCATGGCATTAAATTTCATTTTAGACCATTTGGAATGTAGAAAAACATGTTGTTAGGTTTAGATTCAAGATTTGATCAAGAACCATGAAAAGATGAAATTTATTTAGGGTTTTTATATAATTGATATTAGAAGCTTGAAATAATTGTTTGGAACCATGTTTGATTGATTGGATGATGTGTTGTGGTGGATTGAAATTGATTGGTTGGTTTGTTGTTGGATTGAAATTGCTTGATTTGGCTTGATTGTGTTGTGAATGATGTTGGAAATTGTTGAATGTTTATATTTTTGTAGGTGATTGTTTAAAATTACTTATTTAATTGTGATTATTAACATATTGCATATGCATGAGTCTTTTTGGGGGATTTATAAATATTCAATTGAAAAATGATTGATGTTGACTAACCGGGACAACGGTAGCCATGAAAAAATGATTTGACAGATGAGAAATGATTTGACAGATGAGTAATGATTTGACAGATGAGAAATGTCAAATGATTTGACAGATGAGTAATGATTTGACATATGAGGAATGATTTGACAGATGAGAATTGAATCTTTGGGGTGAGCAGAATAAGTTAGACAGGGCTGTATAGTCTGTGATTATATAGTCTGTGGGGTGAAGGATATTGGCAATTCCACATGTGGCTGGAAACTAGATTGAGTTGCAGTTGTGGTGGCCTTCCAGGTATCCTAATCTCCTAATTCTGTTTAGTTTATTCGCGTTTAGTAGGGGCTGGTAGCTGAATTACAGTGCGTAATGGTAGGCCAGTTTCTTACTAAACACTCAAAGGGGAAGTCTCCATGGAGCAGGGTCAAAATGATTTTGAGTCAAAACTTCATTTGCATAAATCATACTGCATTTGTTTATGTATGTGATTGATTAATTGTTATATGAAATGTACATGGTTGATATTGTTTCTAATTGTATGAGAAATTAAATGCCTGATCCGGTAAATTTTGTTCCTAGATTCTAGGGAAGTGTAAATGCAGGTGAATGAAGAATAGTGAAAAAAAAAGATGCAGATATCACCAGAGCTGTAGGATGGGAAATATTTGGGTAGACAATATTTGTATGACTTAGAATTATTTTGTAGCAGTGTTTATATAAATTTTAGTGATGTAAATTACATAACATATTTTGGATTGTAAGATAACGTATCAGAACTTTAAAATAAATATATAATATAAATTATTTGAAATACTTATATTTTAATAGATTGTATAAGAAAATTTTATAAATTAGAACTTTTACGTATCATATAAATTATATATTTAAATAAAAAATTTTATTAGAGGGGGGTTACAATTACACAAGAGAAAACCTTAGCATAAGACATGTCATAGGTCAACCTTAAATAAAATTGGAGGAAAAGGATTTTGGGTATGAAGGAGGAAAATAAATAAATAAAATAATAAGAAAAGCTAATATTTTATTTAGAAGGGGTTATAAAACCTCTGCAAATCAAGTAAAATTTGGCCTTTTTTCAATTCAAATTGGGACGAGAAGACAATGCACCATGTTTGTATTCATTTGGGGAGGTTTTTATAACCTCAACAAAAAAACCTCCACTATTTAGCTTTTTTTTTTTTTTTTTTTGTAGTGAATGGTCTACTATGAAGCCATAACCAGTAAAGACACGAAGTTGAAACCCCCTAAACTAAAACCAAAAGCCTTGCATTACTTGTGAAAACCCAAAACACACTCCATAATTTGACCTCTGTGGCATAATTTGCCAAATAGGATTTTATAATACATTAAACTGTGATCGGGTAATGATATTCAAAAATAAATTATCGTGGATAGAATTCACTTATAGACATTTCATTGATAGAGGATGGTATGGAATTGTTGGTAGATTGCCTCAACCTTGATTCGTGTGCAATAATTGGATCCATTCTATGGTACAAGAAAAATGTTTGTTCTTCAGGGGATGGCAGGTCAATTGAATGACCATTGAGATATGAAACAATTGTCACCATTGTAGGTCTAGCATCTGGATTTTCTTGAACACATAATAAACCAATTTGAATGCATTTGATGACTTCAATATTAGAATAATTTTCCTTTAATTTTGGGTCCAATGTGTTCAATGGTGTTTCATTCCTCCAATGTCTCCAAACCTATAACAATTTGTAAATTTGGCCAAATCAGTACACTTTCCTACTTTTCAATTGATATTGTTGTGCATTGAGCATGACTAATAATAAAAAAAAATTGAAAGGTTATTGTACTCACAAATTCTAGAAGACCATCAGCAACACAATGTGGATTATATGCACCTACATTCTTTTTTCCACAAACAATCTCAAGAATCATAACTCCAAAACTATAAACATCTGATTTCTCTGAAAATTGTCCAAACATAGCATACTCTGGAGACATATAGCCGCTGCAAAAGTTATGGGGAAACGACAATTAAGCTTAAACATATAATGCAAAGGATGAGAAGTGTAGGAACGAGTATTTAAAACTTACTATGTTCCAATAATTCTGTTTGTACTTCCTTCTTGTTGATCTATTTCAACAATTCTAGCAAGACCAAAATCTGAAATTTTTGGATTCATATTTTCGTCTAATAATACATTACTAGGTTTAAGATCACGATGTATAACTTTAAGTCGAGAATGTTTGTGTAAATATAGAATTCCTCGAGCAATCTCTTCTATGATTTTGTGACGCTCAAACCAGCTCAAAACCTTTTCTTGGTTGGTACCTACGATATCATTATGTGAGAAAATTAAGTGATACATGTTTTGTAACCAATCACTTGAATTGGTTTATATATAATACATTAAATATCATAAATACATAACACATGAATATTAAACTTTAAAAAATTAAAGAGAGGTCGAAAGCATCAAACCAAATAAGAAGTAGTCTAGACTCTTGTTTGGCACATATTCATAGATAAGTATTTTCTCTTGGTCATCAAGACAAAATCCTATGAATGCCACTAGATTTCTATGTTGAAGCTTGGCTATTAATAGAACCTCATTTTTGAACTCTGCTACACCTTGCTTAGAATTTCTTGAGAGCCTCTTTACAGCTATAGGTCTTCCATCTATAAGAATGCCCTAAAAAAGTAGATAATTATTTATGTTGAAGATAGAAACATATAAGAAATAAATTTCAACATATTTTCTTCTACCTTATAAACTTCTCCAAATCCTCCTTTGCCAATCTTGTTCTCATGAGAAAAGTTGTTTGTTGCTGCTTCAATTATGTCCAAATTGAATTGCAATGACTCTATTGTGGAAATTTCATGTCCAACTAACCCAAAATAATTCAATTGTTAAACTAAGTTTGTAAGCTTCTTTAAGTTTTTTTTTTTATTGAAAAGTTAGTATAATTTTTTTTTAACAATACTTACAATTTTCCCTAAGAATAGTTTTATTATTCTTTCTTGCTTTTCTTCGTACCAAATAATAGCAAAAGGTGAAAATTATCCCCAATACAATAACGGTGGGGATAAGGATCAAGATAATATTTTGTGACCGACCTTTTCCTACATTAAAAAAATAATGCATGTCATTAGGTCATAGTATATATTGTTAACAAGAGAAATGGCTTTTTTTTTTTTATAATAGAAATATTAATGATGGAAAAAAAAAGTACCTTGATTTAAAGCACAAAGTGTGCCCAAAATAAGACCCAAAAAAATTATACAAATGAATGATCCTGTAGCACACAAGCTACAAGCTACACAACCCAAATACACCAAAATCTAGCACTAAAATCCAAAAGCCAGCAATAAAAATGTTATCATATGCGATAGCAAAGTACCTTAGCAAATATGTTAATACTTATGATAGCAAAGTGGTCGTGTACATGATGGTCAAAAAATGATGCACTCGAATCAAGTTGTGAAATTTTAGAGAAATGTTATGTGCGCTTAAAATAAACCTGGTGGCGGTGGAAGAGGGATACTAGTTGGTGGTGTGGTCGTGGGCGTGAGATCATAAAACTGGAACAATTCAAAGCGGAGGATACAGCTAGGGTACAAAACTTGTCCACCTACGCTTCCCAAACGAGCCCATGGAATTGCTGATCCAATCATATCCTCTAGGCAGACAATGCAATCATGGCTAGATAGATCCAACGCGCATTGAGCAAGAATATACACCGTTTGGAAATCATTCAATCTTAATCTTCCAGTTTGATAGTTGTCACCACTGTCTCCTGTGTAGTACGCCATCAAATCTAATTTATTAGCAACAGAGGATAGCACCACATCGGTGACGCTGACATTCAAATTCACATAGCTGGGACTTGTTTCCATGGCAAAGGACCGGTTGGAATAGCGAAGCCAGCAGTGATTATACCAAATTACACCCTCCGTAGCCAAACCACACTCCGTGGCTACTTTCTCCGTTGCGTTTCGGACGCATTGTCCACAAAGGGTACGAGAAAGGTCGCCACGACACGTGTAGAGGCCTTGCAGTTTTCCGGCTTGTGTCATGGATGTGTTGCCACTGAAGGCATTGGAAGACAAGTTAGAGAAGAGGTCACTGAGGTCTGATTGGAATGCAGCGTCGTTCATGTATTGATTTGTTGAGCAGTTGTGAGAAATATAGCCAGGATCTTCTGAATATTCTGAATCTGTGTGTGGATATTTCGTTCCAGGAACGAGTGCTTCTGGTGCCTGATCAGCGACGCGGTAGAAAGGGTACAATTCATACCTAATGTTACAACTCAGAAACGCAACTCTTCCTCCCTGCTTTCCTTCACTTAACTGTAGAAGGTACCCTATTGAATGAGTAAGACAGGTTGCGCAGTTTTGGGGTGATAGGTCTTGTGTGCACTGAGCCAGACAGTAAAGGGTCTGAATTTCAGATATGCTTTTCTCCTTTGTGGAGTACCTTTTACCCGAATTGGCTGCTGCTTCTGCAGTTTGGTTCATGGTGTTAGACAACAAACTCAAGAAGCTTATTTTGTTGGAGGAGACATTGGCCACATTAAACGAGGACCATGAGGGGAATTTGTCAACGGTGGAGAAGAAAGACACGTTGGAATACCGAACCATGCACCCGTCATACCAAATCACACCCTCTTTGGACAGGGAACACTCTGGGTCTGAAGATAATCTCACGGTTGCGTTTACCACGCATTGTCTGCAGAGTTGAGAGGGTACATCACCTCTGCACATGAACAATCCATACACCGTGTCAGAGGAGTTTGTGCCAACGACTGCACCGTTGGAAGATAGGGAAGAGAGGAGGGTCCTCAGGTTCATCTGATAAGTGCTATTGGCAGTGGTTTTCTCTGCACCGCAACTTTGAGAAAGAAATTTATCATTGGCCTCTTGCGCTTTTGTGAAATGGAAGAAGCAAACAAAGATACAAAGGAAGATGAGCTTGAAGGAATTGGAAAGCATGGATCTGTTAATGTTCGAGATGGATGGGTTTTTGATGTTCATAGTTTGCCAGATTTGGTTGTGTATTGCAATGGAAAGAGAAATGCCCGTGGTACGAATTTATTCCACGATATGAACTGACCAAATTGCATTACAATTTCATTTCATGCCTCTTGTCAAACAAGTTTTCTTTTTCTCAATCTTTTACCCTGTCTTCTGTTTTGTTGAATATTACCCTTTTCGTCTAATAAAATATAAATACGTGACTTCTAATGAATTTTTATCAGTACTATTTTTACTAATTTGCGGCTGCTAATGGAAAAAAATAATGATTGGTAAATACTTTTTTACTCTAAAATTTTTATTAATATTTTTTAATTTTCTCTATTTATTGTATCATATTATTTATTATATTTATATCTGTCTCTCTTATTTCTATAACTAGATGTAGAGGTATCCACTCATCATTTTGAAAGAGGAAAGGGTAAAGTAAAACTTCTAAAATTCTTTCACTTCAGCTACATATTAAACACGGCAATGAGGAATAGATGCAAGCAATAAGTCAATGAAGCAGGTCATTCGTGTGAAGTCCGTGGGCATAAAGCCACTTTTGTGGCATGCAAGTCAAAAGGGAACGATTGAAAAAAATTTACCTTTACATAGTTAGGTCTGCAAACTTGGTTGAAGGGTAGAAATTTTCTCATGACATTTAATGATACATTCCAATTTGTGCCTATAAATAGCAAGTCATTTTGTTCATCTTTGCATCTCACTACAATTGTAGTAATTCTATCTTAGAGAGTTAGCAACACTAGTGGTATGTGTTCTCTCCTTATAGTTAGAGAGAGGTTGTAATTTTTTTTCACTTAGTGAAAATATTTCTCTGGTCTTACCCGTGAATTTTCCTTATCCGTTGAGGGTTTTCCACGTTAAATTATTGTATATCAATTCCTATTTTTCTCATCTCTTATTTTAGTTGTGAGTTATTATTTTGTTACTTTGGTACCCAACAATTCATGCATCTCTTGTTATTTCCTGATATTGTCCACATTTCCTTCGGTCCTGCAGTGGTAAGTGAGACCACAAAAAGGAAATTTCTAGATATTTTTCCAAAAAACTTGGCATATAATTTGGCATGGGAATCAAGGGAGAACTCGTGGTGCAAGCAAAATCAATGAAGAAGTGCATATAATTTGAACCTTTTATCAATGTCAAATTAGAAGCAGAATCGTTATAGTGGATGTTTTCTCATGTTTGATACATTCGTTCTTTGGCTTTTTCCAGTCAAATCTCTTATTTACGCAGAAGCTAAGCTACAATTGAATTCATTGCTCTTGACTTGAATCTCCACTTGACGTAAAACCAAAAATACTAGTAACTTTTGTGTCCGTAGTGAAATTGATGCAGAAATATAAGCTTACACACCTTTTATATACAGTCCATATTCCGAACATATATGCTATAGTCGAGTGCATGCGTCTTTTACATTTTCTTCCCAGCGAGTATTCTCTCCTGTCAAATCTTATAAATTTCTATTGATGACTTTTCTTTGTTGAAAATGAATCAAATGATTCCAAAAAAATTAGAAATTGACAAAATGAGTTGTGGCATGTGGACATGAACCATGGTTGAATTAATGTCAGAAACACAGCAATGGAGAAACTACAATTTATTTATTACGTGTATGTTTAGACACACACTTTCAACACCAGAAATTATTAGGTGGTCCTGAATTATCACCAGATCCATGATCCCAACTAATGTCTACATGACATATAATAAATGTTATTAATTGTTATCTAAATTAAAAACTTAAACTTAAATATGTGTCACATATAAATTGTTTGGGACTACGGACAAGTGATGGTCCAGGACCACCTAGTAATTTCTTGTTCAATACACTCATTTAGCAATGAAGTCACGTCCAATTCATGTATTTACTCAGAAACAATGGTTCATAGCTTCCTCACCAAGTCTGCATTGACACATAAACAAACACACATGACGGAATATATTTTATACGAAGTGTACAAAAGAATCCACATAATCTTTTTAAACAAGCAACAACAAATTATTTTTCGTAATCTTTCTATTTGACAAAAACCATAGATGGTTATATTTAAAAAATTGACCAATCAAAACGTTTTATCTCTTTTAGTACTATTACTAGTAAGGTACCGTGTGTAAACGAATTTTATTGGGTTTTTACATGTCTCATTGGTTTTTACCTGTATAAACTAAAAAATGTTATTTGCATAACAAATTCTACAATTAAGAGAGAGAATTTTGAGATGAAATAAATAATGTGATAGAGAGTTAAAGTAAAAAATATAATGTATAAATTCACTACAAAAATAATTAACTTTAGTGACAAAACAATTTACATATAATTTTTAAAAAATCGTCAGTAAAACTTTAATGACGCTGGTATTAGTGACGAAAAATCATTTTTTTATCACTAAATTTTGTCACTATTGCATTCATTTCTTGTAGTGATTGTTGTATAAGTTGTTGCATAAATATTTCATATCATAAACTAATATGTACTTTTGAGTGCATCACGAATTACATTAGGAAAAGCTAAGAAACATGAATGCATAATTTTTTTTATTTAATCGATAAAATTAACATGATGTACACACCCCCAAATTAAATATGGTATCATGTTTTTAACCAACCTAAAATAGCATAAGGATCAAATATTAAGTTTCTAGAGACCTGAAATGGGTAACTCTTGAAAATGGCAAGTTAGCAATTGTACACCAAACAAAATAATAAAATAACATTCAATTAAGCAATTCCTTAATTTTCAACACAAATGCTTTGAATCCATTTTGAAAATGCAAGTTAACTACTATCTAGCACAAATAATAGTAACTGTAATAGTGACTGTAATAATAGCACAAAGAATCAAATTATTTATAGGTTTGGAATCCTAAAAACCATTACAATTTACCAAGAGGTGATAAGGTGGTGGCCTTTGCTCAACAGTTTGGAATCGAATTAGTTTACTCAACTCATTATTATGCCCAAGCAAACAGACAGGTTGAGGCTACCAACAAGATTATCATAGATTTATTCAACAAGACAATGTAAGATAAGCCAACAAAGTTAATGAGGCGTTGCCTGAAGTCTTTTCGGATTACAGGAATACAAAAAACAATGTATGACTACAACTCTATTTCAATTTACTTACAACCAAGATGTTTTACCATTAGAAATAAATGTTAAGTCTTTATGAGTTGCCAAGCAAAGCCTTTTGTTAGTTGATGAACGATCGTTGATAATAGAGTTGGTATCAGCTAACGAAAATTGACTAATGGCCTTAAAAAATATTTAATGCAACAAAGAGAAGGTAGCATGAACCTATAATAAACATGTATGTCAAAAGACTTTTGCCAAAGGGTATTTGGTATGGAAAATGGTTTTACCTATTGGCCATAAGGACTCTCAATTCGTCAAATGGTCGCCAACAAGGGAAGGCACTTCATTATCAACTAAGTGTTAACTGGCATGGCCTATCGACTGATTGACATGCAAGGTAGTGATCATAGTAGAAGCATAAATGCAAGATACTTAAAACGATATTATCCTAGCATATACGAAACATAAAAAGAAAGAAAGAAATTGTCCTAACGACTATAAGCTAGTCCTTCTAGCTACCCCGGGCACACAGGCCCAAAAGGTTTATTCTTATAAGCAAAGAAAGGAGGAGAAGATTAAGCCACTAGAGCTGAGCTATTAGTACTAGCAACCTCGGCTTCATCACCTGATGAAGAGATGGCTGAAGATATTGGCACGACTGCTACTCATTGCTATGCCTAAATAAGAATTTGTTGGAAACTGGTCTAATCAAGATCTACATCGATTATGCCTTTAACAATATTTTCAAAAGTCTTTATGACCATAGACTTCTATTGAGACAAAACAGCTATGTCATGTCTAGCTTCAAGGCCTACTAATACAACTCCACTATTTTGTCATGCTCACTCACCCTAAGAATAGTTGAAGATATGATAAGCTGAAAGTGGGTTATCTCTTGTTGAATCTTGGTTAGATCTACTTGAAGTTCTTCCAATTTGGCCTAGTTTCCTCCTAAAGGCACGAGTAGATTAGTTGCTAGGCTTTAATTGCATCAAATTAAGTGGCTACATTTGCCCTATTGGCCTCAAGCTTAGTCAAACGCTCTAGTTCCTTACCACCTTATTCTTTGCGCCTAGTGTTGACTTATGCTTGGCTTCCAAATCCCCCAAAAATAAAGCAATTTGACGATAGGCCAATCTCTCAGCCTCATAAAATAATTTAGGTATTAATAGCACTGAACAGCTTAAGGAGAGATAGTCGCAAGGTCTGAACATGCTTAGGATCCTTTAGAAAGGCAGCTGCCTACCTCTCTTGAACATACTTCTTATGCTTAAGGAGTTGTGAGTTGTCCTAATGAACATGGGGAACTAGTGAAAGGCAATTTGAAATGGCTAGAAAGAACTTCCTCGAGGATATGAGGCAGCTTCAAAACAGGAACAAACTCTAGTTGTTTGGTGAGATTTTCCACTGGATTTATATGGCTACTGGCGAGTGTCTTCTCAGAAGGACAAGGCTATCGTGAGTCAAGGGTTGAAGAGGGATTTCGTGATTTCTCCTTTCTCTTCTCTTTATCTTCTTTTTTTTTTCTTAATCTGTAGAAATGCACATTAGCCAATAGTCACATAATGAGCCACATGAATGTAAGAAAAAGGTGAGAGAACCTTATCCGAAGCCTCAAAGTTCTCCCTATGACCCTTGTTCGCTAATTTGGAGGTCAAAGTGGCCAATGTAGTTGATAAATAGGTAGTATGAGCAAGAGGCCAAAACGGTTGTTTAGTCGATTACGACACAAGTGGATATGGAAGGCTCTCCACATCTAGCACTACGACTGACTTGGCAGGACTAGCCTTATGACCTGATAAAAAGGCATGTGTTAAGGTTAATACAACAAGGATACTTGTAAGGAAAGTGAGAAATTAAGAGACGAGCCTAACCTTGAGAAGAGGAAGAGCTAGCAGCCCTGCGATTGGAGCTTGGTTTCATCGAACTAGGAGCTAAATGTTCTTCAAAGTCGATCAAATGTCATCAATAAGCTTCTTCAAATAGTATATGTCAAGCAGGGTGAAAATGGAGGTAATAATCACTTCCCACAATTCGCAAAATGTCTTTGTTTTCCGGAGCAATTAGCGATAAGGTTGCGAGGGTTCAAGGAGCGAGAGGGAGAGGGAGTTCAAAAGGGAAATGGTATGGTTGTAGTTGTGGTGGCAGTGGTGGTGACAATGGAAAGGGATGTGGTGGCGGTGGTTTCACGATAGAGTTTCAAAGGTTCAAGGAGTGAGAGAGAGAGGGAGTTTGAAAGGGAATGAGGCAAAAGAGATATGGAGTTTGAATTTGTAAGAAAAGAAGCAATTCTACATCAGTTATTATTTGAACCAATGTAGAATATCAAATTTGACATCAGTCAAAATAGAACCGATGTAGAATTGGCTATTCTACATCGGTTATTTTTAAACCGATGTAGTGTATTTACATTTAATTTAAAAAATGCCACTAGTTCATTATCGACACCAGTTCTTTATGAACCGATGTAGATTGATGACATATAAGGCCTTTCGTGTAGTACTGGTGATTGAGTTGATGCATAAGGATTTGCTCTAACCAAAGTAAAATTCTAAGTTTTATGTTATGATAAATCAATAGCTCATGTAGATTTATGGAGTTATTTCATACGATATTTGCATTAGCTCATAGGGATTTGATGAGAAAATGGTCCAATAATAAGGAATTTCATGTGATTTATCTTCTTGAGGTTTTTGTTCAAAATTGCATGATTTTTAGTTTTCTAATGGGCCTAATTCGTATTTGCAGTCCATATCGAAATAGCCCAAACCCATTATATATTTGAAGAAACTAAACTACTTGGCATTCTTTGACTCATTAAGGACCAGAAGTGATGAAGAGCTAGCTAAAAGATTCATCATTAACTATTGGATATTGAAGAATTCAATTTGATTCCCAAAGATTTCATGGCTACTTCTCTATCTTTTTCTACTCTCCATCTGGTTTAATACTTTCGTGAGTTTCTAAACCCTTTTCGATTAGGTTAAAATGAAGCTTGATTGAATCTTTTGTAATTAACTTGTTTGAGTTCTTTTGTTATGATAATTTGGTTATTGAATTTTTACTAATGATCTTTCTATGATTAACACTAATTAAGAATTCACATGTAATCTGAATCCTGCAATTAAGAAATTGGGATTCAAACTGTTCTAGTTCAATAGCCATTTAATCCTTGAGCCTTGGGATAGAAATAGGTTGTATGCCTCTATGTGGATTTCCTTCTCTTAATGTTTATAACCAATCTTGCTTGCCTAAGGAATTAGGGTACACAATTAGGGATAAAGGGTTTAAACCCTTTAGATTACCTAAGGAATTGGGATTAAACTAATTTAAAGAGATTGGAGGTAAATTATATAACAAGAGAGAATTTAGAAGAAAAAAAAAAAAAGAGAAAGAGATTGCCTTGAGAGAAATCAAGGGGGTTAACTGATACACTTGCTGCACTTTTAACAATGTGTGGATAACAAAGTAAGTGATCTAATAATACCATATTAGAATATGTATTTAGCATAATTTAATCTCAAACACTAAATCATAAAGTAAGGATAATCACCCATTTATATACACTATTCAGACAATATATATCTCTAATCAATGTGAGATTAAGATTTTTCCAAATAACAATCACATCAGTCGTATTTATCCAGAATTGGTCACAACATAAAAATAGCTTCGAAATCGAAAGTACAACCCCTTGTTGTGACGTTTTCTAGAGTCCCGATATTTGGACACCCATACAGTAAAGGACCACTATTAGACACCCCTTACGTGGCTTTTTTTTATTGAATTTTTATTTCATTTTTTTTAAAAAAAAAGTTTAACGCAGTAGGGGAAAAAAGGGTTCACAAAGTGTGTTACCTATCTGAAAGGACAAACATCGTGGGTTCATCGCCGCCGGCAACACTCGGCACTTCGCTGTCGAGGGTTTTCTCAGCTTCACCCTGCACAACCAATAGCATCCCCCCCTCCCCCCAAACTCTCTCTCTCTCTCTTTCTCTCTTCGTGCAGTGGACAAGGGTGAGAGATTTGCCTCTGCATTGGAGCCAAACGAAGAGAACCACTCAACAAGCCACAACCTGAACCCGCCCTTCATGACAAAGCACCACCCACCAGAAATCAGGATTGTTGGGAGGCTGCAATGCCTTTATTAGACTGATGTTCCTTTTCCTGCTGATTGCTGAGTTTCTGTATAAGTAAGTGTTTCATGGTCCTCCCTTTGCATCAATTTTTTATTCATGGTAACATTCAACTTTAACATTGACGGGCCAATGTAGTGGTGGTTTGGTTAATAGGTTATTATCTTGCTTTCCAATTAGATTTAGATTTTAAGTTTGTTTTCTTTTTTCCTCTATTTATAGAAGATATATGTTCTGACCTTAAATTTGAAGTGTGCTTAGTGCAAAGATAGTGTATTTGGTTTAAGGTTTAACTGTTATAACTTGCAAGTTGCATTTCTACAAAAAAAAGAAAAAAAAACCTATTTGTAAATGTACAAAAGCTACAAAGTGCTTGCATTGCAGCACCCTATTTGTGGAACGGGTGGTGATTAATGGAGAAGGCAAGGAAATAGGAAGGGCAGTAGTAGTGGCAGTGACTAAAGTCAGAGAAATGAAGGTAGTAGAAGCAATGGATGCTTGTCATGTTAGGAAGATATTGAAAAGGATTTTTTTGCCTTTGGTGTCATTAGCCAACCCAACTTCTTCAATCTGTCTATAATCTTTTTATGATTGTTTCCAATTCTTCTTGGTTTGTGGCATGAAAGAGCCCCTTAATACCCATAATAAATGACCTCACTATGATTTTGGGCTCTATATCTCAAGTAATATAAAGCAATAACAAACTTGGTATTTTTTTTCTTTGATATGTTGTTTCTTGAATGAAGATTTGAATAGCAATTTCAAATTTGAAGAATAATGAAAGAATAATTAAATTGAGTTTTTTTTATTGCTTTTCTTATGCACTAGATCAACTGTACTTTATGCTACTAGAGGTAGCATCTTTCTCTCTCTGAAACCTCAATTTATTTATAAAGTTAGTCACTTGAAAATAGAAATTTGTCTCTGTGTAAATAGATTAATGTTCTATATCAATGTATTTAGTTATAATTTGCTTGGTGTTTGTTGTGTAGTTCAAAATAGATATAGTGGACATGGGCCTTCATGACATGGGGAGGAAGAGACTACTGTCCTTGCGCAAGAAACTTTGGCATCCCTACAATTTTGAAGAATAAGGAAATGGCAGATAGATTCTCCTTTTTAAGGTTCTCATCATTTACACCCTTTTCTACCATCAGCTATTATGGTAACTGCGCTATCTTTGAAGTAAATGTTCCTTCCGTAACTGCACACTCTAATGTGGTCTGTCA
Source organism: Pueraria montana var. lobata (assembly GCA_026413185.1). Lineage (NCBI taxonomy): Eukaryota > Viridiplantae > Streptophyta > Magnoliopsida > Fabales > Fabaceae > Pueraria > Pueraria montana. Next base: position 75,374,756 of record CM048650.1, read on the forward strand.
CATTTTTGCCTTGACACAACCAACAAAACTAAGAACCCTGATATATGTTGAGTCCTAATAGTTTCTCAACCCCTTCTAATTGATTATGTCGTTGTTGTAACCGGGCAGGCAGGTAATGAATTGAAACCGAGAACCAGGTTGCATAGCACTCGACAGAGGCGAGGGATCTTCCACAACGGCATGAAAGAATGCACTGCCTCCGGCACCATGGAAAGCGTGGTGGTGATGAAGTGGTACACCATTTTGTGGAAAGGATGTCGATGGAGAATTGGTACTAATCTCTTGCATTCTATCTGTTTCTTATCATAGTTATTTGCAATTCTATGTTCTTCTTCTAAACCATGCATGGGAAGAAGATTGCATTTTAGAGTCCAATGCATTTTTATTTTTCCTCTTAGTGTTTAATTTTCAGTTCAATTGGCAAATAGGAATATATTCATTTTAATTTTTCCTCTTCTAGGCTATAAAGTTTTTGATCCTCTTTTCATTACCTTTTTCTTTCAGGTTGGTTCTTCATTCATCATTCTCTTTCCAACACCTTGGTTGATCCCAGGTACAGAAGGCCTTATTTGATTTTCTATTTTGGCTATTTGATTAATTAATGGGCATGCTTGGGGATTTTAGTAATGGGAATGTGAATGACATTCAAGAAGAGGATGGCATTGTGCAGCAAGGAAATGCTAGTGAATCTTCTAAGATGGCATTTTAGGTACCTTGATTTTAGGGGATGCTATTGAGGCTGTGCTCTCAAGTGTATTCACCTTTTCCTTTCTAAAAGCATAGGAAAACTGAACTCTTATATTTTCCTTCGTGTTTTATAGTAATTGGTATCTTAGAGAACTGTTGATGAGTGTAAAGTAACAATTTCAATTCAGCTCATGTTCGTTGCATTAAGAAAAGAGAAGTAACTAAATATTTGCTTCAAAAATGGAGTTTTATGTTGGAATTTTCCATTAATTTTGGGATGTTTTTGTTTTTGGCTGCAGGAAAAGATTGTTTTTGTCTTATGCCAATTGGAGGAGGCAAGTCCATGTGTTATCAGATCCCTGCATTGGCAAAAACAGGATTTGTACTTGACTATATTTAAATTTCCTGTTCAAGTATGCTTGAGTAAATGCTATTATTTCTCTCTGTCAAATTGGTTCATGTGTCCCTTTAGTTACGCATCAAGCAAGGAGGATCTAATACCACTTGTGTCTATTCTCACATGGTCCATTTAAAATGCATTACACATTATATTTGTTGATCAGGAGTAAAAATGCATTATTAAAAAATGCTATATTTCTCCCCCAATGGTATGAACCAAAAATAGCAAAGGCTATGACTTTTAGGTGGAGTTTGATTATGGCTCATGAGCTACTTTTTCATTCTATATGTTTTGAATATGATTGTTTGAATTTGGTGCAAGCTTGGGAAAAAAGAAAGCAACCTGCATCATATTTTGGAAGCATTCTCATGACTGTGACTCGCTTATGCATGGCAATAACAGGCCAATACTTATGTATGCCTCTCAGTCTTGTAATAGAGTAGCTGATAGACTTGCAGTTTTAGCTTTTACTTATTAGGATAGGTGCTGGATGGAAGAGTTTCCTTATCAGCTTGAAACTCTCATATCTGATGATGTATAGAATTTAGTTCCACATTCTAAATAAAATCTAGTATTATCCTTTATTAAAAAAAAATGCTATATTTCAATTTTACTTCTTTTTACTTATTGTTTTCATTTACTGAAATTAAAATCTGTCTATTTTTTAGTTTTGAAAATCTAACAAATTAAAACTACACATTTTTTTAAATCTTAAAAATATACCAATTTGTTAATTAAATCTGTCCATTTTAAAGAAATTAAAAATCTAACAGATTGAATTAGAACTTCCCATTTTTTGTTTTCAACCTGCTGAATATTTTTTCTATTTCTTAAACAACTATTTTTTAATTATTTACCTCTGTTTGTAAAAACAAAGGGAGTCCAGTTTTAATTATTTGTCTTCATTTTTTAAAAAAAATAAATGAGAGTAACAAAGATAATTAATTTTAATTTTACTACTTTTTACATATTGTTTTCTTTCACTGAAATTTAAAACTGTCCTTTTTTTTAATTTTAAAAATCTATCACTTTATCCTGTCAAAAAAAAAATTCTATCATTTTATTAGTTAAAGTTGCTTTCTTTTTTAATGTTTTAAATCTCCAAATTTGTTAATTAAATTGTCTATATTTTAAAAATTAAAAATCTACCAATTTGTTAGTCAGAACAACCTTTTTTAATTTTTAAAATCCTACCAATTTTTATGTTACAACTGGTCATTTATTTATAATGTTTTAAATTGGTGGATTCCCTCCCAATTTATATGACTCTACTTAAGATGTAGGTATATTTAACAATATTTCGGAGTGGGTAGTGGCACTTGATTTGTTTAATACTATTAGAGAAATCTTTAAAAAAAATTATTTATTAAAAAGTTGATAATTTGAGGCTCTATTAAATTTGAATGTGATCAAAGCACAAAAAAAAATGGTTAAATTACTTTTTTGTCCTCTAATTTATTTTTTAGGTTCAATTTAGTCATCCTATTATTTTAAGGTTCAATTAGGTCCTGTGTTTTTTAAAAATGGTTCAATTAAGTCCTTTTTTTTTTAAAAAAAATGTGTTCAATTTAATCCAATTTAAAATCAATTTTGGTCTTATTTTTTAAATTTTTTGGAGCAAATGGAAGAAAAATGAGACCAAATTGAACCTATTTTAAAAAATAAAGGACCTAATTGAACCTTTTAAAAATAAAGGACCTAATTGAACAATTTTTAAAAAATACACAGGACCTAATTGACCCTTAAAATAATAAGAGGACAAAAAAGAACTTAAAAATTAAATTAAAGGACAAAAAAGTAATTTAACAAAAAAAATAGGCGTTGCAAAAGAAACTATGAATGTAAAACTATAATTAAAAATTAAAAATGACAAACCAACACAAACTATAATTAAAAAATAAATATGACAAACCAACACTACTATTGCTTGTCTTAAGCTTCTAAAAGTGAACAAAAGTAGGTGAAGTTTGTTATTGAGAACATGTGATCCAACAGTTACCAGTCTTTCCTACCACAAACATGTCATTAACTGGTTAATGAAACACATATATAAGGTTAATTCAGTTTGCCATGTAGTTAAAGAAAATTATTTTTGTATTACATAGTAAGTTTACCTTGTTAATTTTAAAAAAGAACTAAAAAGGATTTCATTATTATTTTTAAAGGTTCATCTTATTAAAATTAAGGAGGTCATAAGTTTTACAGGTTTATCACAAATACAAAATATATAGTTAACTTTGGATTAGTAGATGGTTAACTCATAATCTCTTTTCGTCAAATTCTTTTTTCTAACACTTTCCTCCAATGACAAACCAACACTGCTATTGCTTGTCATAAAGCCTCTAAAAGTGAAAAGAAGCGGGTGAAGTTTGTTATTAAGGATATGTGATCCAATAGTTACTACTCTTTCCTGCCACAAACATCTTTTACATTAACTGGTTAATGACACACACATATAAGGTTAATTCAGTTTGTCATTTAGTTAAAGAAAATTATTTTTGTATTACATAGAAAGTTTACCTCGTTAATTTTAAAAAGAAATAAAAAGGGATTTCATTATTATGTTTAACGGTTCATCATAGTTATTTTTCAATTAAAATTAAGGAGGTCATAAATTTTACAAGTTTCACACATATAAAATATATGGTTAACTTTGTATTCGTAGATGGTTAACTCAGACTCTCTTTTCATCAAATTCTTTTTTCTAACACTATTCATCCAATGACAGACCAACACTATTGCTTGTATTAAGCCTCTAAAAGTGAACAAAAGTGGGTGAAATTTGTTACTGAGGACATGCCATCCAATAATTACTAGTTTTCCCTAACAAAAACATGTATTTTACATTAATTGGTTAATGACACATAAATAAGGTTAATTCAATTTGTCATTTAGTTAAAGATAATTATTTTTGTATTACATGGAAAGTTTACCTCATTACTATTAAGAAAGATTAAAAAGGACTTTCACTATTGTGTTTGAAGGTTCATCATAGTTATTGTTGAATTAAAATTAAGGTGGTCATAAATTTTACAAGTTTATCATAAATACAAAATATATGGTTAACTTTGTATTCGTAGATTGTTAACTCAGAATCTATTTTCGTTAAATTCATTTTTCTGACACTATTCCCCCAATAACAGACCAACACTACTATTGCTTGTCTTAAGCCTCTAAAAGTGAACAAAAGCGAATGAAGTTTGTTATTAAGGACATTTGATCCAGTAGTTATTAGTCTTTCTTGACACAAACATGCCTTTTACATTAATTGGTTAATGACGCACATATATAAGGTTAATTCAGTTTGTCATTTAGTTAAAGATAATTATTTTTGTATTATATGAAAAGTTTACCTCATTACTATTAAGAATGATTAAAAAGGACTTTCATTATTGTGTTTGAAGGTTCATCATAGTTATTGTTCAATTAAAATTAAGGTGCTCATAAATTTTACAAGTTTATCACAAATATAAAATATATGGTTAACTTTGTCTTCGTAGATGGTTAACTCATAATCTCTTTTCGTCAAATTCTTTTTTCTAACATTATTCCTCCAATGACAAATCAACACTACTTTTGCTTGTCTTAAGCCTCTAAAAGTGAACAAAAGTGGTTGAAGTTTATTATTAAGGACAAGTGATCCAATAGTTACTACTCTTTCCTGCCACAAACATATCTTTTACATTAATTGGTTAATGACACACACATAAGGTTAATTCAGTTTGCCATTTAGTTAAAGATTTTTTTTTTGTATTACATAGAAAGTTTACCTTGTTAATTTTAAAAAGAACTAAAAAAAAAAAGATTTCATTATTATGTTTAAAGGTTCGTTATAGTTATTGTTCAATTAAAATTAAGGAGGTCATAAATTTTACAAGTTTATCACAAATACAAAATATATTGTTAACTTTGTATTCATATATAGTTAGCTCAGAATCTCTTTTCGTCAAATTCTTTTTTCTAACACTATTCCTCTAATGACAAATCAACACTACTTTTGCTTGTCTTAAGCATCTAAAAGTGAACAAAAGTGGGTGAAGTTTGTTACTGAGGACACATTATCCAATAATTACTAGTTTTTCCTAACAAAAACATGCCTTTTACATTAATTGGTTAATGACACATAAATATAAGGTTAATTCAATTTGTCATTTAGTTAAAGATAGTTATTTTTGTATTACATGGAAAGTTTACCTCATTACTATTAAGAAGGATTAAAAAGGACTTTCATTATTGTGTTTAAAGGTTCATCATAGTTATTGTTGAATTAAAATTAAGGTGGTCATAAATTTTGTAAGTTTATCACAAATACAAAATATATGGTTAACTTTGTATTCGTAGATGGTTAACTCAGAATATGTTGTCGTTAAATTCATTTTTCTGACACTATTCCCCAATAATGAGACCAACACTACTATTGTTTGTCTTAAGCCTCTAAAAGTGAACAAAAGCGAGTGAAGTTTGTTATTAAGGACATGTGATCCAATGGTTACTAGTCTTTCTTGACACAACATGCCTTTTACATTAATTGGTTAATGACACACAGATATAAGGTTAATTCAATTTGTCATTTAGTTAAAGATAATTATTTTTGTATTACATGGAAAATTTATGTGGTCACTATTAAAAAGGACTAAAAAAGACTTTCATTATTGTATTTGGAGGTTCATCATATTTATTGTTAAATTAAAATTAAGGTGGTTAGAAATTTGACAAGTTTATCACAAATACAAAATATATGGTTAATTTTGATTTCATAAATGGTTAACTTATAATCTCTTTTGGTCAAATTCCTTTTTCTCACTATTCCGTCAAGGACATACCAACATTATTATTGCTTGTCTTAAGCCTGTAAAAATGAATAATAGTGACTGAAGTATGTTACTGAGGACATGTGATCTAATAGTTACTAATGTTGTCTAACACAAAAAAGCCTTTTACATTAACTGGTTAATGACAAATAGATATAAGGTTAATTCAATTTGTCATTTAGTTAAAGATAATTATTTTTGTATTACATGAAAAATCAACCTCGTTACTGTTAAAAAGGACTAAAAAAGTCTATCATTGTTGTATTTTTAGGTTCACCATCTTAATTGTAAATTAAAATTAAGGTTGTCATATATTTTACAAGTTTATCACAAATACATAATATATGATTAACTTTGGATTCGTATATGGTTAACTTAGAATGTCTTTTCGTCAAATTTGTTTTTCTAACACTATTCCTCCAATGACAAAGCAGAACTACTATTGCTTGTCTTAAGCCTATAAAAATGAACAATAATGGGTGAAGTATGTTATTGAGAACATGTGATCCAACAATTACTAGTATTTCCTGACACATACATGCCTTTTACATTAAATGGTTAATGACACACGAATATAAGGTTAACTCAGTTTGTCATGTAGTTAAAAGATAATTATTTTTGTATTAGATAGAACATTTACCTTGTTATTGTTAAAAAGGACTATAAAGACTTTCATTTTTGTATTTAAAGGTTCATCATATTTATTGTTCAATTAAAATTAAAGTTGTCATAAGTTTTACTAGTTTATCACAAATACAAAATATATGGTTAACTTTATATTCGTATATGGTTAACTCACAACCGCTTTTGGTGAAATTCCTTTTTCTGACATTATTCCTCCAATGACAAATTACCACTACTGCTGCTTGTCTTAAGCCTGTAAAAGTGAACAATAGTGCCTCAAGTATGTTCCTCAAGACATGTGATTCAATAGTTACTAGTGTATCCTGACACAAACATGCCTTTTTACATTAATTGGTTAATGACACACAAATACAAGATTAATCCAGTTTGTCATTTAGTTAAAGATAACTATTTTTGTATTAAATGAAAAATTGACCTCGTTACTATTAAAAAGGGCTAAAAAAGCCTCTTGTTATTGTATTTTAGGTTCACCATTTTAATTGTACAATCACCAAATAAAGAATCCAAAATAAATAAATAAATAAATTATTAGATTTGTAAATAAGGAGAATGTTCATTATTATTTTGATATTTGTATCAACTAGAATAACAAATAATGGGGGTAGTAGGAGAGGGGAGAGTTGAATCAGTAAATTGAACATAACAAGAGTAGTACAACAACTCCAGGTGCTTTGTACACTGTCAGTGTGTGTTGCCAAAAAGAATGAGAGTAAAGATACCAATGTGTTAGGAGAGAATAAAAATAGTGAGTATATTGCTCTTTCTTGAGGATTATTCCACAAGGGCAATGAAGTGGCTCATGAAAATCTTTCATGTGCTTTTCTAATTCTACCTGCTGGAAAGCCTGACCACACCTATCATAGTGAATGTGGTTTTTGGACTCCTCAATCCTAAGAACAACTCCATAGCCTGCAAGCTGATAGAAACCATTGTGCCTGCTACAATAAGCTTCATGTAGTGCAATAGTCCTGCTAGGTATATAATGCTTGCAGTTCCTATATTGTTCAGTATCCAGATCCATAGATGACACGGAAGATGATGCTTGCTGACCAATTTTTTGGTTGAAATTATCCTAGATCAGGACTGATATTTTATACTTAGTAATTCCCTTGAAGCCATATACACCAATGTTGTAAGTCCTTGCACCCATGTACTAGCAAAATCAATATAAAGGAAAATGCATCATGCAGTGTCAAATTCGCAAAACTTAAGTCATATGTGATATAGATAACTAGTCAAATCCTAACAGAAACTTCTAATAGATCAACCAGGGGCAAATTTAAAAGTATACATAAGAAGAATTTAGAAAGTGTGGAAAAAAGGATTAAAGAGTACCTCTATACAACATTCAAGAGAAAGAAATATAAAAAAAGAAGTCACACTGAAGTTTAAAAAGCCATCAACTAGAGAGAAAAAACAGAATTTGATTTTAGCAAAAAATTATAGTCCTTTGCATTGCATTTTGTTGCTACAATTTCTTATTTGTAATCCTTTTTTTTAATCAGCAAAGGAGTAATGCACTATGCCCTCCTAACCCAATTTTTCTGCATAAAACATTTAGTTCACATCTTATAGCATTAGTTATCATACTGTGTAAACCCTAAACCATATTATTATGTTGGGTCAAAACACTTTTTGGACATTCAGATGAACACATCCTTCGAGTCTTTCCTATAATTAACAGCCCCCAAAAGTTTGCATTTTGTGATCCTTGTTCGCTTCATAAATACTACAGATTATAGTTCTGCTACATGATCCTTCCCAAAACATCTTCCCAACTTTAATCCAGCTAGCGTGTACTTTCTACCAACAAGGTTTCTGTTATAGCCAATATCACAACAATATCTACATCAGCAATATCCTACTCTTCTGCGACAATTATGTGGCACAAACCTTCCCAATGTTGCTCACTTCCCTTGTGCCACCTACATTCCTTTGAGGATCTTCTTTCCACCAACACGTCCCCATCCCCCTTAACTTCAATGCCCTCAACAGCAATCCATACCTCCGCAACTTCGTTCCCTTAATTCATCATTCCCCACTTCCCTTACTCATCATTTAACAAATTCTACTATCTTGTAAATCATATCTACATTACTCAACCTTTACCAGTTATTGTTTCCTTTTGTGACATAACTGGACATGCATATGGGTTATAACTGGACATGTATAACCCATAGATGAACAACCAAACCACCACCAATCTTCAATGTTAGCAACGCACCTATGCAACCACCCTCTGTGAAACGAAATAAAAATCTCAGTCCAAGAAAATGTGGGGCTAGGATTTAGGGTTCCAATGTTCAAATGGGGGAAAATTTAGTCTATCAGACTACTGTAACTACCTTGTATGAAAGAAATAAAAATCTCAATCTAGGAGAACCAAACCAACCAATAACAAACTCAACCACAACAACAACGACAGACCAAAAAAAAAAGATGAAGAAGAGGAAATGAAAAGAAATCAAACCTACAAATTGAGTTCCGCAATTGTTGATAATGCTACAAGTAGAACACTTAAGTCGATGCCGGAAGTAGAGAAGAGAAATTGGAGGCAAAACCAGAGAGGAGAGGAAACGGAGATGAGTGCGAAATTGAAAGGGTCATTTTTTTTAATTTGATTTCAAATATTTTCATTGTTTATAACTTTTTCTTTTATTAAATATTAAATAATAAAATAATATATTAAAATCCAACTCAGCGGGTGTCATTGGGGTGTTGGTTACTGTGTGGGTGTTCAAGTAAACTTTTCCCGTTTTCTAACTTTCTTTTGAGACAACTTGTACGTATAATAATATAATAATAATATATAGAAATTTACAAGAATTTTCAAGGTAATCAATCTGAGGTAAGATAACGAGAGCTGAGAGAGACATGAGTGTTTGACTCTCCTCCATCATTGACTTTCTTGCAGCTATCCCTCACTGCCATGTTAAATATTTCGCTGATGGGAAAGAATTTTAGAAGCTTCAACTTCACCCAATGAACATCATGACTTCAATTTCCTTCAAGCTTATCTTCTTTTGTACCCTTGTTTGCTTCTTCAATTTCACAACCACTAAAGCACAGGAAGCCGAAGTTGCTTTTGTTTACCGAATTTGCAGTAAAAACAAAGCCACTGCCAACAGCACCTATGAAATGAACCTCAGGATCCTCCTCTCTTCCCTATCTTCTGAGGCCACCGCCAAGACATTCTACAACAGCACAGTCCTCGGCAGCAACTCCTCCGACACGGTGTATGGTCTGTTCATGTGCAGGGGCGATGTATCCTCTCCCCTCTGCAGAAAGTGCGTGGTGAACGCAACCGAGAGAGTATCTTCAGACCCAAGCTGTTCCCTGTCCATTTGGGGTGTGATTTGGTACGAGGAGTGCATGGTTCGTTATTCCAACGTCTCTTTCTTCTCCACCGTTGACATATCTCCCGGATGGTACGTATTTAACCTGGCCAATGTCTCCTCCAACCTAGCAACCTTCGTGAATTTGTTGTCCTACACCATGAACCAAACTGCACAAGCAGCAGCCATTTCTGCTAACAGGTTCTTCACAAAGCGGGTAATCTTACATCCATCTCAGACCATTTACTGTCTAGCTCAGTGCACACAAGACCTGTCACCCCAAAACTGCACAGCCTGTCTTTCTGTAGCAATTATATGGAACCTTCCAGACTGCTGTCCTGGAAAGATAGGAGGAAGACTTCTGTTACCCAGTTGTAACATTGGGTATGAATTGTACCCTTTCTACCGCGTCCCCAATGAAGCACCACAGGGACTCGTTCCTGAGACAAAATATCCACAAACTGATTCAGAGTATTCAGAAGATCCTGGCTATATTTCCCACAACTGCTCAAGCATCACCACTGACACCGCTTTCCATTCAGACCTCAGGACCCTCTTCTCTAACTTGTCTTCCAACTCCACCAGCGGCAACAGATACAAGTGGGAACACTGCAAGCCCTCTTCCCGTGTCGTGGCGACCTTTCTCCTCGCCTTTGTGAACAATGCATCCGAAACGCAACGGAGAGAATAGCCTTCGAGTGTCCTTGGGCTACGGAGGGTGTAATTTGGTACAACCACTACTGGCTTCGCTATTCCAATCGCTCCTTCACCGTGGAAACAAGTCCCAGCTTTGTGAATTTAAATCTCAGCGACAACGATGCAGTGCAATACTCCGTTGCTAAAAATTTATCCACTAAATTAGCTGCAATGGCGAATGAGACCAGGGACATTCGTGACAAATATCACACTGGAACATTTAGATTGAATAATGCCCAAACGGTATATATTCTTGTTCAGTGCACGTTGGATCTATCTAGCCATGATTGCAGTGGCTGCCTCAATGATGTGATTGGATCAGCAATTCAATGGTCTCGTTTGGTATGCGTTGGTGGAAGAGTTTTGTGTAACACCCCTTATATTCATTTAATTAATAATCCTATTAGAAACTTATATTAATTTTGATAAAACTCTTTAATTAATTACTTATGAAAAACTGTGTAAATTTTTCGCGCGATAAACATTGATAATAAAAGGTGGAATTAATTTAAACATCAACAACAAGAACATAACATTAATCATAATCACCATAAGGTTTTAGTACATCAAATGATTACACTGAAATGGAAATACATCGGGAAAGAAAATACATCATAAGAAAGACGCCATTATACCCCGACTCAAAACCCCTAACAGAGCAGTATCGACACACTAGTCCCCTCCCTTGTCGACGAGCTCGATAGGATGTCGTTCATCGCCCCAGGTATGAGAGGTGACGGAGGCAAACATATATACTAGTTGTTGATCCCAGGATTGATAGTAGACTGCTCCCAGTCAAGTGCAGATAATAATCCTGCAGGAAAAGCGAGCTCAGGTGACACCATCGGTTCACCTAACGATGGTAGGTTACCTCCACTGCACTCGTCCTCGTCGAAAAGCCACTACCCTATCGGTCCAAATGTCGCTTCCAAGATCCATGTTGTTGGGTCCATCTTTGCAAAACAGAACATACAAAGAAACAGAAAAAGTATGGAGTGAGGTTGTATTCTTTCGATGTCGTTTTCGTGGAAAGAGTTGAGACGTTTTCTCACTCCAACACACAATCAATCAAGCACAAATATTTTACGGGGGACCAATCATATACTACTAAGTTATATCTAATCCTCATTACTAACATCATCATCATCATCATCGTCGTCGTATGGATCCATACTCTTGGTTGATCAACCATCAAATCACAATTCATCCTTCGAGAAGCGATGGGGAGTAAGTATATCTATGATCCTCAATCCTTGGTACACTGACACCTATCCCGGCATGTCAGTTATCAATTTCCATATTTATCTTGTTACGCGTAATCCTCCAGGCAAAACCCCACAAGAGATATACCCTCCGCTCCATCACAGATAGCCTGACATTTATCGAGGTGTGCGAGCTAGCAATTGCTCATCCCGGCTCGTGGGTTGCAAGCCCACCCCTAGGATTCCACACACTCGCACCATTCACCCCTTAGACCCACAAAAGGCCACGCCCTAAGCCATCTATAGTGTACCACACTGTAGCTTCCCGCACCACGTCCAAGCGTACCTTCCATCCAGCTTGGCTAATCCAAGCCCTTAAGGCTCTAAGGTACTTATCCTTGGAATATCTCCAAGAGGTATATTCATTACAGGGGTCATTCTCACCCTTCACATCATTATCATTATATCTCAATCATACATATCAATAAACATTCACAAGGGTCGTTCTCACCCTCCACATGATAATGATTTATAATTCAATCGTAAATGCCAATCACAAGGACATAGTGCAAGAAGCAATCATACGCGCTTAGTGGTACACCTTCCAATTTAATTATCCACTACTTAACTTAATTCTTAGTCAAGCATACTTGGACAACTATATCATAACCTTATCATCAAATATTTATTTAAGCCTTATACCACCATATTAAAGAATTTATTTAACATTTGAAATATAAATTCCCATAAGGCAAACACAATACGTGTTCTTTATAAAAGTGACAATGTCATCATAATTAAATTTCTTTTCTTATTATTTCTTCAAAATAAGACTATCCATAGGAAAACAAATACTTCCACATAAAATAATAACTTTTTCTCACGGAATATTTTTCATATATATATATATATATATATATATATTCCTTAAAAATAAATCTATATGTAAGATAATTATTATTTTCACATAAAATGATAGCCTTCCCTTCATAGAATATTATCCATAATTATTTCTTTGCATAAGATTTTATGCATATCACATGAAATAGTACTTCACTATTTAACTTTATTAATTAAAAACTTATTATAATAACTCACATAGCTTTTTCACATAAGATGATATATCTTTCACATAAAATATTATTCATAATAATTCTCTTGCATAAGATTTTATTTAAGTCTCATGAAATAACACTTATATTTGAACTTTAAATAAATCCATCCTCGTAACAATTTCTTTTGAAACTCCTTATATTACTTCACATAAAATAATAACCTTTTCACGTAAAATATTATAACTTTCTTTGTGTAAAATCCTATTCTAACACATGAAATATTGTTCATTATTTAACTTTAGTAGTTAAAAAGGATTTATACTTCTAACAATTATTTCAAAGTTTCGTTATAATTACATTTCACATAAAATAATATTCACTACTTTTCATAATTAATAATCTTTAAAGAAAATATTTATTTTCTCACAAAATTACTCTCGAATAACTTATTAATTCACAATCGATTAATCATGTAAAAGAAACAAAATATAATTTGTCCCTCATCCATGTAGGAACATGACTTTTGGGACTATTAGAGAACAAAATTTAACTTTTCATGTATAGCTTGAAGTATTAATTTCCAAAAATAATTTTGTAATAATAACTTATTTGACTACAAAACAGTAACATAATAATTTAAAATAATTTTAATGACACTTCTCATCCATTTAAACATCTAAGAAAATTGAATTACTCTTCACACCCCCTCCCCACCTTATTCACGTCACACACACCACACACATAGCCCATTTTTTTCTTCTTCATCTATTAACTCATGGTCACACCAAGGCCCATTTTTTTTATTTTATTGTCACTGTTAGCGTTGGAAGACAAGTAAGAGAAGAGGGTCCTGGGGTTTAATTTGAAAGCAGTACGTTGATATTTTGGTTGGTTGAACAGTTGCGGGAATTATAGCCAGGATCTTTGGAATATTCTGAATCTGTTTGTGAATATTTTGTTTCAGGAACAAGTCCTACTACTTCTAGTGTTTCATCCGTATTGCAATGTTACAACAGGGATGTGTATTGTAATGGAAAGATAAATGCCCGGGGTACGAATTTGTATCCACATTTCTTTTGGTCCTGTAATATATGTGGGGTGAGTGGGCTTACGAAGATGAAGTTTGTAAGATTAAGTATGTAGATATTTTTTTCCATAAAACTTGGCATGACAGCCATGGAAGGGTTGGTGGTGCAACCAACTGAAGCCAGTCAATGAAGTCGAGCTCTCATGCCTTCTTCATGTTCTGTCCAGAGACTATTCTCTCCCGTCAAATTTTATAAATTTCTATGGATAACTTTTCTTCATTAAAAGTGATTTCAAAAAATTAGAAAATAACAAAACTGGGTTGTGATTATCGTGGACATGAATTATGGCTAAAAAACACTACAATGGAGAAAATCTTATTTTGGTTTATGATTCTAAGCTTATTTTGGTTTTAAAAACCGTCTTACATTTTATTTTTAGTTTTAATTTTATTAATAATTATTAAAAAAATTGAATTTATTTTCTATTAAGAAATATTTGTTAAGCTAAAATCAAAATATTGTTTTATAATTTTTAATAAAATAAAAAATTCTTACATCAAACATGCATTGTTACTCCATGAATATTGCGACCATGAACTAAACAAGGGGAAGAACTTCAAAATGTTAGTTTTACAATTCTATGGTTTGAGTAAACTCCTAATTTGATCCTTAAATTTAGTAAGTGCTTGAATTAAACGAACAAAAAAAAAAGTTTGTAAATCTATAATTCATCATAATTCACATTAATTCCTTGTCAAGTCTTCTCTGATGATTACTTTAATGGAGTATGCGTGTAGGGATTATATAAAGAGTTTAAGTCTATATGCGAAAAGTCATAAACCTTCTAATTTAGTCACTAAATTTGAAATTGCAGTCATATTAATCCCTGAATTTGACAAAATTATAAAATAATGTTTAAATTTGTATCTCTAAAAATTAACTCAAGTTTGTTATGTTTAACAAAGTGTCATAGTTGACATCTTAAGTGCCTTCATGGCACATCCTTTTCTTAAAACTTAAACCTTAGTCAAATTGCAAAGAGTAGAATCCCAGGGTTGTGGCGCTCACAACGCATAAAATGGAGATCATCACTATGCTCTGCGAGGACAAGGGAACATAACCCTACAACATATGGCATTGCACCAACCATTGATCTCACACACCATAACCATTATCATTGTGTTGCTATTGCTGTTTAACAAAAATGCTAACACGACACTTGACTGCACATCCATGTCAACATTCTATTGCCACGTCAACATTTTCATTTAATATTACAGATGAAGTTAACAAATGAACCAAAATTACATAATTAAAATATAGTAGTGGGAAACAAATTTGTCAAAAAGAAAAAAAAAAAGAGGAACAAATTAAAGAAATAACGATGGTAAGGATACAAAAATATAATTAAGCCTTGAATATATTTTTTACTAGATACTATGCAAGAATCATGATGTTGTATACTTCATGGTAGATTGGTTTTGTCAAAAGGATCTACCCCTCCAAGATTTTCAGAGTTGCGTTCCAAATTATTGAACCTATGGAAACATTTGGGACAGTGGTCCATCATCCCACTGGGTAAGGGTTTCCTTCAATTGTCTTTTGCTTCCACTAAAGATTTACGAAAGGTACTCGCAGTGGGTTCCTGGAATTTAGAACCTGGTGCTTTACGTCTATTCTCCTGGACGTCTGATTTCAATCCATACACTGTGAAGCAAACCAACGCCCAATGTTGGATAAGAATTTATGGTCTTCCTCTTGAATATTGGAGACCTAAAATTCTTTTTTCTATTGCTAGGGGTTTTGGCATACCCTTGCTTTTGGATGACGCAACCAAGAATAGATCCTTTGGGCATTATGCCCGAGTGCTTGTAGATGTGGACTTGATGAATGATCTGAGGGATCAAATCCTGGTTGAGAGGGAGGGGTACGTTTTTTTTGTTGATGTGGTATATGAAAGACTCCCATCATTCTGTTCTTTGTGCAAAGTCATTGGACATTCTCTTGATTCCTGTAAAAGGCGTGCTCATGATCCAGACCAACACAAAGTGGGTCCTAAAGGAGATCCCAAAAAGAAACATACATATGTGCCCAAGGTTAAACATAAAGATCCTGTTATTCAAGATGATGCAGTGATACAACTAGGACCTAGCTTTGCCAAGAATACTGAGGGTAGAGAGATTTCTCCTCCGCATCATGAGAAGCATGGATTAGCAGCAAATAATGTCACAGATTTAATTACCTCTGAGACATATGTCGAGGGGCTTGTGAACAATGGAGTTGAGCAAGAGCAACCTCGTGTTGTGAGAAGGGATGATGATTCCTCCTCTTGCGATGAATCTTTGCATCCAGAGTCTCCAGCGCATGAAAACCATTCTGATTCAAATCCTCTCATTACAGATATACAGAAAATTATAGGTTTATGGGGTGATGCAATAGATGATGAGGATCTTTTGGACAATATCCATGACAAGGAGAGAAAAAAGGATGATTTGGTGGATGCATCAAATTCCAATAAGGAGGATGAAGGGTTTTCTGTAGTGATTTCTAAATCTCAGCAAAAAAAGCTTCGCAAAATTAAAAAGCAAGAAGAAAAAGCTGTTTCTATCCCAAGAACTCGCTCGCGGACAGGTCCCCGCCTTTGTGCATGATGAAAGTCATATACTGGAATGCGAGAGGGGTGGCTAATCAATCCACCCTCTCTTTTCTCTCACTTTTATGCTCTAATAATAAGCCCGATTTGCTTTTCATAGCAGAACCTTGGGCCAGTATCTCCTCTATTTCTCCTTTATATTGGAAGAAACTTAGGCTCAAATTTTTTGCTGCTAATAATAGAGGCTCGTTCAAACCAAACCTTTGGGCTTTTTGTGAAGAATCTCTTAACCCAGTGGTTCTCTCTTCTTCATTCCAACATGTTTCTATTTCTGTTTATGCTGATGGGATAGATTTGTTTTTCTCATCCATCTATGCTTGCACTACTTATGTATTGAGACGTCAGCTATGGGTTGAATTGGCTAATTTGCAACAGAATAATGTTGGATCGTGGTGTTTCTTAGGAGATTTCAATGCTGTTATGTGCGCTCATGAAAAGAGAGGAGGTAGATTGCCTCTTCCTATTTCTTGCTCAGAATTTCGATACTGGGCTGATTCATGCCTTCTTACTGATTTGCCTTCTTCTGGTGTACCTTATACCTGGTCTAATGGTAGACAAGGAGCAAAACGTATAGATATGCACCTTGATAGATCATTCTGCAATGATGAAAGTCTATCAACTTGGAATACCATTTCTTGTCACACCCTTTCCCGGATGCATTCAGATCATACTCCATTATTATTGACTTTACAAAAAGGTTCAAAGCCAGGCCCTTCCCCTTTTAGGTTCCAAAAAATGTGGCTGGAACATTATGATTGCTGCAAAATTATTTTAAAGGTTTGGAACCAGCAGGTCCTTGGTTGCCCAATGTTCGTATTGGGTCGCAAGCTTCGTTTTCTTAAAGTAGCTTTCTATGATTGGAACAAAACTTGCTTTGGTAACATCCATGAGAAGGTTACCTCTTGTTATAGGGCTGTTGATGAGATTCAGCAAGATATTAGCCAATTTGGTTATTCAGCTGCACTTATAGATAAAGAGAGCAAAGCGCAGCTGGAGCTTGATCAAGATCTTTCTATGCAGGAGTCTTTTTGGAAGGAAAAGGTTCGTATTAAATGGCATTGTCAAGGGGACCGAAACACTGCCTACTTCCATAAGCTAGCGCGTGTTCGCCAAACTTCTAAGAGGGTTGCTATGCTTCGAAAAGGTGATATCTTGTTAAACAGATAAGAAGATTTGGAGCAGGAGGTCCTCCAATATTTTTCTAATATTTATGCAGGTGAAAATAATTGTACACCTAATGATCTGATTAGGCGTACCATTCCTTCTCTAGTTTCTCTAGAAGATAACTGTTTTCTCACCAACATCCCCACTAGAGAAGAGGTCAAAGAGGCAGTGTTTAATATGCATGGAGAGGGAGCTCCAGGTCCTGATGGCTTTGGAGGACTATTTTTTCAACATTTTTGGGATATTGTAGGAGAGGATGTTTTCTAGTCAGTGCTACAATTTTTTCTCCAGGGTTGGATTTTGCCTAATATGAATTCAAACCTAGTGGTCCTTATTCCCAAAGTGCCAGGAGCTAATACAATAGATAATTTTCGTCCAATAGCTTTGGCTAATTTTTCAGTTCAAAGTTATTACAAAAGTTATTGCTGATCGACTTGTTGAGATAGCTCCCAAAATTGTTTCTCCCCAGCAAAGGGGATTTGTGAAAGGTAGGCAAATTAGTGACTGTATTTGCTTGGCTTCGGAGGCTGTCAATCTCCTAAAATATCGTTCTTTTGGAGGGAATCTGGTGATGAAATTTGATATCCGCAAGGCTTTTGACATGTTAGATTGGTGCTTTCTTTTACAAGTTCTTAGAGCTTTTGGTTTTGAGGAGAAGTTTGTCTCTTGGATTCATGTCATACTTTTATCAGCAAAGTTATCTTTTTCGGTCAATGGAACTGCAGTTGGTTTTATTGGTTGTAAGAGAGGAGTTCGACAAGCCCCCTCTCCCCCCTTTTGTTTTGCTTAGCTGAGGATGTTCTCAGTCGTGGCATTTCATTGCTAGTTAATGAAGGCAAGTTCCATCCTATGAAGGGCCCAAAGAATCTAACCATGCCTAGCCACATTTTGTTTGCTGATGACATTCTCATTTTTGGGAGAGGTTTTAAACGTAGCCTGCATCATCTTATGGCCTTATTTGCAGAATATGGAGAAGCATCGGGGCAACTGCTGAATTTATCTAAATGTAAATTTTACTCAAACCATGGTGGCAGCCGCTTGAGAACCATCAAAGACACTTTGGGGTTTGCTCAAGGATCCATCCCTTTCATTTATCTTGGAATTCCTCTCTTTCAAGGACGTCCAAGAAAATCTATGTTGTAACCTATTATTGATAAAATTAGGCTGAAATTGGGATCATGGAAAGGCTTTCTCCTCTCTTTTATGGGTCGTGTTCAAGTTGTTAAACCTATTGTTCAAAGTATGCTGTTATATAGCTTTCAAATTTAAGCTTGGCCAGTTGACACTCTGAAAAAGCTAGATATGTGGATTCGCAACTTTATCTGGACAGGGGATGTGGAAAAAACAAAATTGGTTACTGTTTCTTGGGAAAAGATGTGTTCTCCAATTGATAAGGGTGGACTTGGTATAAGATCTCTCAAATTAAACAATAGGGCGGCCATCCTAAAGCTCAGCTGGACTCTTTTGATTTCGGATGAACCCTGGGCTTGTTTCTGTCGTAACAGGTATTTTAGAAATGATGTTCCCATTTCTAATTATATTCTGTCTTCGGTGTGGTATGGGATCAAGCCATATATCTCTATTATTTTTTAGAACTCTCCTTGGCAGTTAGGAGATGGCAAAAACATTTCTTTCTGGTCTGACCGTTGGCTTTCTAATCCAATATCAAACACTTTGAATATTCCACAGCATATTTGTGAAAATCTCCAAACCAAGGTGGGAGATGTTCTTCATAATAAATGTTGGTCTTTGCCTCAAGACTTCAAAGTGCAATTCCCTTAAATAGCTAAGGAAATTTTATCCATTCCTATTCCTCTGGAAGAAAAAAAAGACTGCAGAATTTGGTGCCTTTCGAATTCAGGAAATATGTCTTTTAAAGATGCAGTTCACTATTTTCAACCCAGACTTCAACCTGTGTCTTGGAGTAAATCAATTTTGTTCATGTATTCCTCCATCCAAGTCTTTTCTTTTCTAGTGGTGGATCCATAACCGTTTGCCAACTGATGACTGTCTCCAAAAAAGTGGTATGGTTTTTGCTTCTATTTGCTCACATTGTGGAAGTAATATGGAAAATGTGACTCACTTGTTTCTAGAATGCCCCTTTGCTGTTAATCTTTGGAATTGGCTTAGCTTGCTAACTAAACGAACTTTGGATTTGAGCTCACCTTTGCTCTTGCTTTCCTCTGCTATTGCTGCTACGAGCTCTCAGGCTGGGGATGTTCATTGTTCCTTGGTTATCCATATTTCTTGGTTCATTTGGTGCAGTAGAAATCAAGCTCGGTTTCAATAAGGAGCATTATCTTTTTCTAGCATTACCAGCAAAATTATTGCTGCTGTTTCTATTTCAGGAAATTCCTCCAAGGGTTTATGTCTAATTCAATTGCTGAATTTGAATATTTAAAAGTTTGAAGGTTGAGGGGCATGTGGGGCGTGCACCCAAGATAATTCAAGTGACTTGGCATCCGCCTCTCTTTCGCTGGATAAAATGCAATTCAGATGGTGCAGCTCTTGGATGTCCAGGTCCAACTGCTTGTGGGGGGATCTTTAGAAATTATGCAAGAGATTGTTTGGGTTGTTTTTCTAAATCTATGCCAATTTCCAATGCTTTTTTGGCAGAATTAGAAGCAGCTATGATTGTTGTTGAGACAGCTTATGATAAGGGATGGCATATGTTGTGACTCGAGTGTGACTCCATGGCTGTTGTACAGGCTTTTAATTTGAAAATTTCAGTGCCTTGGAAAATCAAAAATCGCTGGAATAACTGTCTTATTCTCACTCGTCGAATGATGTTTCAGGTTTCTCACATCTATCGTGAAGGAAACCATTGTGCTGATAGGCTTGCTAATTATGGTTTACAAGCTGAAAATTATATTTGGTGGAACTCGATCCCTAGGTTCATTAGTTCTTGGTTTCTTAGGGATAAGATGGGATTGCCCAATTTTCGTTTTTGTTGATTTTGTACATGGGTCTTGGCCTTATGTCCCCCCATGATTGTTTGTTACTTTTTTTTTTTTTTAATAATATTTGGGATTTGAGGGCAGATGAATGGTAGTTCTCATGGTGCCAACCTAGTTGGGATTATGGGTTTCTATTGTGATGCCTTGCAAATCTTCTGTTATAAAAAAAAAAAAAATTAAGAGTCATTCATAGATTTCTAATGTAAAAAATATTAAAAATTGAAACAAAACATACTTCATTTTTATAGGTGTTTTATATTTGCACTATGTTTTTTGAAAATAAAAAAAAAATTATTACTTAAACAAGAAAACTTAACCTTAGCATAAGACATGTCATAGGTTAGCATAAAGAGGTTTAATACATAAAGTCACAACTAGTAAATGCATGAAGTTAAAACCCCCTAAATTGAAACCAAAAGCCTCACACAATATGAGAAAACTCAAAACACAAAAAACATTTTTTGACCTCTATGACATAATGAAGTCCCAAATAAGATTTTATAATACATTAAAATGTGTCTAGATAGTGATATTCAGAAATAAATTATCGAGGATAGAATTCACTTATAGGCATTTCGTTGATTGAGGATGGTATGGAATTGTTGGTAAATTGCCTCGAACTTGATTCATTTGCAATAGTTGGATTCATTCTGTGGTACAGGAAAAATGTTGGTTCTTCAGGAGATGGCAGCTCAATTGACTAACCACTGAGATATGAAACAATTGTCACCATTGTAGGTCTAGCATCTGGGTTTTCTTGAACACATAATAAACCAATTTGAATGCATTTAATGGCTTCAATGCTAGAATAGTTTTCTTTTAATTTTGGGTCCAATGTGTTCAATGGTGTTTCATCCCTCCAATGTTTCCAAACCTTTAACAATTTGTAAATTTAGCTAAATCACTACACTTTCCTACTTTTAAATTGATTTCGTTGTACATTGAGCATGATTAATAATAAGACAAAAATATTCAAAGGTTATTGCACTCACAAATTTTAGAAGACCATCAGCAACACAGTGTGGATTATATGAACCTATATTCTTTTTTCCACTAACAATCTCAAGAACCATAACTCCAAAACTGTAAACATCTTATTTCTCTAAAATTGTCCAAACATAGCATACTCTGGAGACATATAGCCGCTGCAAAATTAGTGGGAATGATAATTAGGCTTAATCTACAAAGGATGAGAAGTGTAGGAACAAAGTATTTAAAACTTACTATGTTCCAATAATTTTGTTTGTACTCCCTTCCTGTTGATCTATTTCAACAATTCTAGCAAGACCAGAATCTGAAATTTTTGGATTCATATTTTCATCTAATAGTACATTACTAGGTTTGAGATCATGGTGTATAACTTTAAGTTGGGAATGTTCATGTAAATATAAAATTCCTCGAGCAATCCCTCCTATGATTTTGTGACACTCCGGCCAGCTCAAAACCCTTTCTAGTTTAGTATCTACAAGAAATATTCATTATGTGAGAAAATTAAATGATGCACATTTCGTAATCAATCACTTGAATATTTTATTTTAAGATATAATAAATTAAATATCATAAATACATAATGCATAAATATTAAACTTTAAAGAATTAAAGAGAGGTCCAAAGCATCAAACCAAATAAGAAGTAGTCCAGACACTTGTTTGGCATATATTCATAGATAAGTATTTTCTCTTGCTCGTCAAGACAAAATCCTATGAATGCCACTAGATTTCTATGTTGAAGCTTGGCTATTAATAGAACCTCATTTTTGAACTCATCTACACCTTGCTTAGAATTTCTTAAGAGCCTCTTTACAGCTATAAGTCTTCCATCAATAGGAATGCCCTAAAAATGTAGATAAATTTTTATAGTAAAAAGAAAGACAACAAATAAAATTACATATATTTTCTTTTACCTTATAAACTTCTCCAAATCCACCTTTGCCAATCTTTTTCTCAAGTGAAAAGTTGTTAGTTGCCGCTTCAATTATTGCCAAATTGAATTGCAATGACTCTATTGTTGAACTTGCATGTCCAACTAAATGAAAATACAACAATAGTTAAGCTAAGTTTGTAAACTTCTTTTAAGTTTTCTAATTGAAAACTTAATATTAAAATTTCCTTTTTGATTACTATACTTACAATTTTCTCTGAGAATAATTTTATTTCTCTTTTTTGTTTTCTTCGTATCAAATAACAACAAATAGTGAAAAGTATGCCTAATACAAAAACGCTAGAGGTTAAGATCAAGATAGTAGTTTGTGATCGACCTTTCCCTACAAAAAATAAATAAACACATGCCATTAGGTCATGTTGAATTGATAACAAGAAGAGAAATTACTTGTTTTCTTTTTTACATACAAGAAATATTATTGATTAAAAAAATGATCTTGATTTGAAGCACAAGGTGTGCCCCAAAAACAAGACCTATGAAATTTGATACAGATTAATGATCTTGTAGCACAAAAGTTACATAACCCAAATGCATTGAAATCTAACACTAAGAAAAGCCACCAATAAAAATGTTATCACATATGATAGCAAATTACCCAATAAAATATGTTAGAGTAAATTACAGTCATACTCCTTGAACTTTTTTAAATTACACACAACACTATTTTTTTTTTTTTGTATTCATACACTAATCCCCTTAATGTTTGAAAACGTTACACTGACATTTCCTTACATATTACACTAACCCTCTTAATGTTTGAAAATAATTACATTGACATCTTCTTATATATTACATTAACACCCTCTACAGGGAGGCTGTTGTAAACATTAAACAATGAAAGGTATTAATGTAATTTGCTCAATATGTTAACACTTATCATAGCACAATAGTCATGTATGAAGGCCAAACCAATATTTTAGAGGAATTATATTTTGTACCACCCATTTTTCTAAACAAATCACTCATTTTTTTTATACTCTATAAATATCCCTAATATTACAAAAAACCCTTTAGCGCTATGATGTGTGGTTACATTAAATGGGTTACTTGCATCATCTACCAAGATTTAGATATGGTATTAGAGCTCTTCAATGTGAAGAGTTCTGTTGCCAATCATGTAAATGACGAGCTTGAGATTATCGAAGATCTAGAGTCGATGCTTGATCTCGTGGATGAAGTGGTATCGCTTGCTGAAAATGATGAAGAAAAAGTTGTGTTTGAAGATCTAGCTTCCATGAAGGCAATGCAAGAAGCAGTAATGGAAAATCTTGCATTTGGCACCATCACCAATGGTAGAAAAAGGGTTGCAGCAGATGAAACCAAAGATGCAAAGGTGCAGAACAATAATGCTATTATTCAAACTTGTTCTTGTTTTCTGTTTTTTTTTATTCATATTCAAACCACATTATTCTTTGTGTTTTAATTTTTCTCCATTTCAAGCCACTCAATAACACCATCTCCAAAGATAGAGGAAATGAAATCTTGGGCACTTCTTGTTTTAGTTCCACAAAACCCTCAAATGCTTTGCAGACAAATAAACCTCTGTCTTTTAGATATGAGATTCATATTTATTTGTATTCCACTTCAATGGTTGCTTCGGTTTCAAATGTTACTATGTTGTTGGGAGACATTTATTTTGGATAGCAATCAAAAGGCATTTGCATAACAATGATAACATGAAAATGGAATTGTTTTACCACATGGTGTTTAGTGGATTGGTTGCGATTGTGACAGTTCTCAAGCTCAGCAAGAACAAGAATCAAATTAACACTTTTGGAGAGATCATGGTTTTATGGATGGCTATGGCTTTGCCATGATTGTGATGTTGGCTTTGAGTATAAGTGCATCAGCGAAGCAACTAAGTTCAACAGAATGCAAAAATCTTGTTTTCTGTACTGAAGTTTGACAGTAACAATTGAAGTTTAAACAATTAATGAAAAAGTTATGATAAACGACTATTTTAAATTGAGGTTGATTGGGATAAAAAAAACAATAGAAAGAAAAGAAAAAAAATATAGGGAAAGAAAATGATATATGTGATAAGTGATTTGAAGAATAAATAAAGAGAGAAAATAGAAAGAATGAAGTAAAAATGAGAAGAAAGAGAAAGTGTGTAAATATTTATAAGGGAAATGATTCTTTGACACCCTTTGGGTGTATACACTTTGAGAAAGATAGGAAGCTGAGAGGAGAGATAAGTAATTGATAAGATTGATGATATGATTTTTTTTCTTCTGAATGATTGATGATATGATATGATACGAAGAGAAAAATAGAGAAAAATAAAAGTTATTGATGGAATATTTCTAATTTATGGGTGTCTTTGGACAAATTCTCCACAAAGGGTATGAGAAAGGTCGGCACGACACGTGAAGAAGCCTTGCAGTGTTCTTCCATTTTATCTTGATTTCTGTTTTTAGTTCCTCATAATTTTTTTCTCTGTTTTTAGTCCCTAAAAAATTGTTTCATTTTATTTTTAGTCCCTGACATTAATTTCAACTGTTAAGTTATGTCGTGGCAAATAGAATTTGTGCTTGAAAATTTTCTGTTTAAGTTTTTAGCAATTCTTAACTGCTGTAAATTTTCTAGCAGACTAAAACTGCCAAAAATGTTAAAAAAAAAATCAAAACCTCGAACACCGGGTTTTATGAAATCACAAGAAATGTTACAAAAGTAAACATTTCTGACCGCCAAAAAATTTGTAGAGATTAAAAGTCACTAGAAACTTAATTAGGAAATTTTCACACACATTTTATGTCTGTCGTGTCATCACTTAACGGTTGGAATTAACGTCAAGGACTAAAAACATAACAAAACAATTTATGAGGGACTAAAAACATAATAGAACAATTTATGAGGGATTAAAAAAGAGAAAAAAAATTATGAGGGACTAAAAATAAAAATCAAGATAAAATGAGGGACCAAAAACATATTTTGCCCTATTCTTAATTATCAAGGTACAACGTGTGTTGATTAACAGAACAATTTTTTTTAATTATTATTATTAGGCTAAATTAGTCTGTTGGTCCTTTATCTTTATTTTAGGTTACAATTTGGTGCTTTATTTTTTAAAAGTTGCAAAATGGTCCCTTATCTTTATTTTAAGTTGCAATTTGGTCCTTTATTTTGTAAAAGTTGCAATTTACCCATGAAGTAATGTATTTTTTTATTTTTTTTGGAATAAACATGCTATAAAAAATTACTTAAGGAACAATTTTGCAACTTTTAACGATTGTGAATAATTATAAAGTATCTGTCAATGATATTATGACTTTTTCTACAAATTTTAATATCAATAACAACTAATTTTGAATATCTCGTAATTAAGTATAATATTCTAAAAAGTAAAATGAAGTTTTAAATATCTTTAATATTAACTTTAAAAAGTAAATTGAAATAAGATTTGAAATTATTGATGAAAAAGAGAAATATTCGGAGTTAAAAAATAGTTAAAAAAACTGAGAAAGAAATATTTGAAAAAAAAAGATAGCACAAGATAAAAAAGTGAACGAAGGTAGTTACAGTGTGAGTAGTTACAGAAATTAATAAGAGAAATTTTAGAAAAGTTACAAACGAGAGAATATTCAAACGAGAGAGTGAGTGAATTTGAGGAGGAAGAATGGAGCAATCAGAGCACAGGTATGGGAATAGTATGTCTTAATTCGCATAATTTATTTTTATAAGTTTTTGTTCATTTTTTTATTCTTTTATAATAAAATGAAAAAAAAAACTATTATTAATAAAGAAAATATTTTCTATTTTATTTTATTTTATTATTCCTTATAGAACATATAATATTTGTTATGTTTAATAATAATAATAATTTTCTTATTCCTTTATATTTCTAATTTTAAATTTTACTCAATTTTTTGCTAGCTGTGTAAAAAAAAAAAATGCACTCGAAACACCGTTGTGAAATTTCAAATTTTAGAAAAATGTTAAAAGCACGTATACTTAAAATATAAAAACCTGATGGTGGTGGTGATTGTGGTGACAGAACTCTTCCAGCTACGCTTCCCGTCGGTCCAATCATATCACTTAGGCAGCCACCGCAACTATTGTTTGATAGATCCAATGTGCATTGAGCAAGAATATAGAGTGTTTGGTGATCATTCAATCTTAACGATCCTGTTTGGTATCTCTCAGCACTGTCCCCTGTTTGGTTTGCCATCTCAGCTAATTTAGTGGATAACGTAAAAGCAACAGAGGATTGCATGGGATCGGTGTCACTGAGATTCAAAATCACAGAGCTGGGACTTGTTTCCATGGTTAAGGACCGATTGGAATAGTGAAGCCAGCAGTGATTGTACCAAATTACACCCTCCGTTGCCAAAGGACACTGAGAGTCAGAGGCTATTTTCTCCGTTGCCCTTTGGACGCATTGTCCACAAAGGTGAGCAGAAAGGTCGTCACGAAGGTTAAGAGGCCTTGTACTGTTCCCACTATTATCTTGTATTGACTGCGACTGGTGGCGCTGGAAGACAAATCAGATAAGAGGGTGCTGAGGTCTGATTGGAAAGCACCATCATTAAAGTTTTGCTTGTTTGAGCATACGCTGGAGGAAATATAGCCAGGATCCTCTGAATATTCTGAATCTGTTTGTGGAGATGTTGTCTGAGGAACGAGCCCTTCTGATGCCTGATCCGTACGGTAGAAAGGGTACAATTCATACCTAATGTTACAACTGGGATACAGAACCCTTCCTTCTTGCTTTCCATCACAACACCTTGGAATATCCGATATTGCTCCAACAAGACAAGCTGAGCAATCTTGGGTTGACAGGTCTTGTGTGCACTGAGCCAGACAGTAAAGGGTTTGATTTGGAGATAAGACTGCTTGTTGTGTGGAGTACTTGTGTTACTAGAATTGGCTGCTTTATCTGCAGCTTGCATTATTTATGGTGGTGCTCAACAAACTATTGAAGCTTTCTCGGTTGGAGGAGATATTGGCCGCATTCCATATGAACCATGTGGGAAGTGTGTCCACGGTGGAGAAGAAAGAGACGTTGGAATACCGAACCATGCACTCCTCGTACCAAATCACAGCCTCTTTGGACTGGGAGCTGTTTGCAATTGGGTCTGAAGATAATGTCTCGGTTGCGTTTACCACGCACTGTTTGCAGAGGGAATAGGATACATCACCTCTGCACATGAAAAGACCATACACCGTGTCAGAGGAGTTTGTGCCGAGGACTGTGTTGTTGTAGAATTTGATGGCGTGGCGTTGGAAGATAAGGAAGAGAGGAGGGTCCTCAGGTTCATCTCATAGGTGCTGTTGGCAGCAGTTTTGTCTCCACCGAAATTTCGTGCAAGAAAGTCCTGTGCTTTAGTAGTCGCGAAATTGAAGAAGCATGCAAAAGATAAGCTTCAAGGAATTCGAAGCCATAGTTCTGTTCATGTTCCACAACACTACCAATACCACACCGTGGGCGTGGATGATGGATGGATTTTTGCAGTTCAAAAGTTTCTAGTGTTGTGGCGTAAAAGAAAACACAACTCAAGGGGAAATATAGGGTGAAACTTCTACAATTCTTTCCATCAGTGACGTATTTAACTCGTACACGTAGTGTGGGATAGATGCAATTAGGCAAGTCAATGAATGTGTCAAACATTCATGTATCTCTCATTACTTTATTGTCCACATTTCTTTGGATCCTGTAATGGTAGGTGCTAGGTGGGCTCATGAAGATGAAATTTTGTAGCTATTTTTCCATATGACTGGACATATAATTTGGCATGGCAATCAAGGACTGGTGGTGCAACCAAATCAATGAAGTCGAGCGCGCCCATGTCTTTTTCATTTTCTTCCCTGAGAGTATTCTCTCTCGACAAATTTTATAATTTTCTATGTTTTACTTTTCTTTGGTGAAATGATTCCACATGAATTACAAAATGCAAGAATGAGGTTGTGGTCATGAACGATCGCGAAAAGTCTGAAACACCTACAGTAAATGGAAAAAAATTTGTGTCATTCTCGAAGATCTTTTCTCTTAAATACGTAGATTACGTACTTATTTGATTTTAAAAATAGTCTTACATTATATTTATATATTCTATTCGTAATTATAAAAACAATACTTTTTAATTTATTTTCTATTTATAAATGTGTAGATAAAAATAAAAAATATTTTTATAATTGTTAATAATAATAATAAAAAAATTTCGATCACTTCAAACCAACATAAACTTACATTGTCCCATTCGATGTGTAGTATCTAACCTCATTTTGTGGGTTGTAAATATAAGCAAGGGCTATTAGGGCCTAATAGGGGTTGACTTCCGTGGCCCAAGACATAAAAGACACTTGTTAATAATAATAATTAAAAAAATCTCGATCACTTCAAACCAACATAAACTTGCATTGTACCATTCCATGTGTAGCATCAAACCTTATTTTGTGGGTTTTAAATATAAGCAAGGGCTATTAGGGCGTAATAGGGGGTTGACTTCCTTGGCCCAAGACATAAAAGACACCCATACTTGACTTAGAAAGGTTTAATATTTGGTCTAAGTTAATAATAAATCAACAAATCAAAAGTTTTCACAATATAATTATAAAAGAACATTGAAAAGTTGACTTTAGGCAAACTCGAGTATAGACAACCTAGATTTAAGTCCAACATGGTAGACTCGAGTCTTGGGAGGGCTAAACTCAAGTTTGGCCTGACAGACTCAAGTCCCACAAGTTTGGACGTCCAAAATTGAAGATTTGATGCAGAATTTCGAAATTGATCTTTCCCTAATTAAATCTATCTTTTGAATTATGAATTTGGAAAGATTTTTATGCCTAAAATCAAGTAGTTTCTTATAATATAAGATATGAACTATTTTTTATCAAAATCATATCACTAAGGATCAAGTTCTAATTTCTTTCAGAAATACAATTCACTATAAATAAGAAGCTTTGCCTAATGGCTAAAACACATCAATAGATTACAACACAAGAGAGAATCCAAGCCTAAACAGAAAAGTTAGAGAAGAGATAGGGTGCTTATATCTTGAATCATTGATGTCTACCTAGTTGAGAAAGAGAGAGTGCTAGAGCTAAATTGAGATATTATTCCCACTATAAAGAGTGATTGCTAGCATATTGTAAATCAAGGATTTGAAGCCTTGAGAGTTATATTTGAGGGGAATGGGAGCGTCCATTTGAGGGGTTGTCACAGGTGGTAACATAATTAGCTTGTTGTTTGTTCGTCAGATTCACTAAGGTGTATGATCCTTAGAGGCTAGGTTAAGAGTTCAAGAGGGGTATCCATTTGAGGGGTTATATCAAGTTATGACATAATTAGCTTGTTTGCTGTAACTTGTCAACTTAGTGGAAATTCTCAAGTGTTGCTTAAGGATTATACGTGGTCAAGTTGACTGAACCAGTATAAAATATTGGTGCACTCTCTTCTAACCCCCTACCTTTTTAATTTGTTTAATTGCGCTTATTTGCATATTTTGTGGGATCAATGTTTGGGTAAAACAACTTTTCTCTATAATTGAAGCAATTAACTTCATTGGGATTAGAGGTTGAACGCAAAATGATTTTAAAATAACTTATTTGTATGTGGATAGTGCCAAATTACACATTTAAAATAATGGGAGAACCAAATTTGAGGAAAAAAAAAAATAAAGGACCAAATTCGAGAAACAATGACAATAGACCAAAAGTGCAATTAAGATTTGAATATATTCATTACTAAATACTACGTGAGAATCACAATGGTGTGTATATATTTTGTAGTAACAATTAATTTCTTTTTCTTTGTCAAATAATTTAAGAGTTGTTGACGAATTCTAATGTAAAAGACATTAAAAATTGAAACAAAACGTACTTTATTTTTTATAGTTATTTTATATTTGTACTTTCTTTTTTAAAAGAAAAATGAATTTTATTATTTAAACAAGAAAACTTAAGCTTAGCCTAAGATATGTCATCAACGAGTCCTTTGTGGTGCCTCATCCGCGACTTCGCGGAAGAAAGGGTACAATTCATACCTAATGTTACAGCTGGGAAACAAAACTCTTCCTCCTTCCTTTTCTTCACAGCAGTTTCGAACGTATCCTATTGCTTGACTAAGACAGATTGTGCACTTTTGTGGTGACAGGTCTTGTGTGCACTGAGCCAAACAGTAAAGGGTCTGAGATTCAGATACGTTTCCTTGCTTTGTGGAGTACCTGTTACCCGAAACAGCTGCTTCATGTGCAGTTTGATTCATGGTGTTGGACAACAAACTCATATTGAAGCTCGCTTGCAATTGGTTGGAGCAGATATCATCGGGCATGCTCCAATGTGCGGGAAGTGTGTCCACTGTGGAGAAAAAAGCGACGTTGGAATAGTGGATTGTTAAATTAAGACAGCTATGAAAATGAAAACATAAAACAGAACCATAAAACCATAGAAGAAGAGTGGAAGCTGCATAACCATTATGTTCTGCTACCATACATTGATATTTTTGTGTGAATACATAAGAAAAGACAGCCACACACATACCCAAACAAGTTATCAGCAAAATGACATATGCCCACTGTCATTTGCTTTACAAGTTAACCCAAAATCAGACTCAACCCATGCCTATTGGTTTGAACATTACCAACTAAAAAGGCAACCATAATTACAGCAGTAAAACAATCTTTGGAAAAGTTTTACAGCCTATTAATTTAACACTCCTCCTTAAAACTTTTCTTGAACACTCCAAGCCTGCTCCTCAGCTCATTAAACTTAGCACAAGGAAGTGCCTTAGTCAAAATGTTTGCAATTTGCTCTTCAGACTTGCAATGCATCAATTGGACATCTCCATTCTTCTCAGCTTCTCTTATAGCATGAAATTTGACATTGATGTGCTTGGTTCTCCCATGCTGAATTGGATTTTTAGCAATAGCAATGGCTGAATTGTTGTCACACCATAACACAGTAGATTCTTCTTGCACATAATTCAAGTCAGACAATACCTTTTTAATCCAAATAGCTTGATTTGAAGCAGCTGCTGCAGCAATATATTCAGCTTCAGCTGAGGATTGAGCAACTACATCTTGCTTTTTGGAATTCCATGTGAACACTCCACTACCAAGTGAAAAAACATACCCAGTTGTGCTCTTTGAATCATCAATAAAACCAGCCCAATCACTATCAACATAACCTTCAAGTTTTCCATCTCCTTTGCAGTACCAAATGCCAAAATCAGTAGTACCTTTCAAATATCTCAGCACTCTTTTACCTACACCAAAGTGT
Source organism: Pueraria montana var. lobata (assembly GCA_026413185.1). Classification (NCBI taxonomy): domain Eukaryota; kingdom Viridiplantae; phylum Streptophyta; class Magnoliopsida; order Fabales; family Fabaceae; genus Pueraria; species Pueraria montana. The sequence continues at coordinate 75,406,549 of CM048650.1, forward strand.
GTTAAACTTGGTGAATGCATGAACCTTGAAAGCAAACTAGTATAGAACATCAAATCTAGTCTAGTTGCAATCAAGTAAATAAGGCAGCCAACCAAACTTCTATACTGAGTTACATCAGCCTTTGCATCACCATCATTCTTGGAGAGATTTTCATTTACAGCAAGTGGAGTTGAAACAAGATTACGGCTCTCCAATTTGAATTTTTTCAGCAAATCATTGGCATACTTTCTCTGTGAGAGAAAGATTCCATCATCAAGCTAATGCACTTTCATTCTCAAAAAATACCTCATCACTCCAAGATCTGTCATTTCAAAGACTTGCAGCATGCTCTTTTTAAATTTGTCAATTTCATCAACATCATCACCTGTAACAAGCAAATCATCTACATAAAGTGAAATAATAATTTTCTTCCCATTGCCACAATCTTTGACATAAAGAGTAGGTTCATTTTGGCTCCTCCTGAAATCATTTTGCAAAAAGTGAGTCAATTCTGCTGTACCAAGCTCTTGGAGCTTGTTTCAGCCCATACAAGGCTTTGTGAAGCCTATAAACTTCGTCTTCATAACCTGCAACAACAAAACCAGCAGGCTGCTCAACATAAACTTCTTCCTCCAATACTTTATTTAAGAAAGCTGATTTGACATCCAAGTGAAAGATTTTCCATCCATATTGAGCTGATAAAGCAACAATTAATCTAATTGTTTCATGCCTAGCAACAGGCGCAAATGCATCACCATAATCAACTCCAGCCATTTGAGAATATCCCTTCACAACAAGTCTAGCTTTGTGCTTGTGAACAGAACCATCAGGATGTAACTTGGTTTTATAAACCCACTTCACACCAATCACATACTTGTCCTTGGGCCTTGAAGTAAGTTCCCAAGTACCATTTTTGTTAATCATTGTCAGCTCCTCCTTCATTGCATCATTCCATTATGTTTTTATTAAAGCCTCTTCAAAACAAGAAGGCTCATTCATAACAAAGTTGCATTTTTCATAAATTTCAGCCAAGGACTTTTTTTTTAGCACCGGGGAATCAGATTCAGCAATCAGAATTTCATCATTCTTTGTAGCTTGCTGCTGTTCAGACTACATGCTTCTTTGAACTTCATTATTTTCCCAATCCCAATATGCATTTTCATCAAACTGAATATCCCTGCTGATCATAATTTGTTTTGACTTCAGATTGTACAATCTGTAACCTTTGGAGCTTGCAACATAGCCTATGAAAATCCCCATTTCAACTTTGTCATCCAATTAGGATCTTTTAGCTGATGCAACATGAATATAGCATATTGATCCAAAAGTCTTCAAGTGTTTCGCAGTGGGCTTCACTTCCATCCAAGCTTCAATTGGTGTTTTCTCCTGAACAGCTCTTGTGGGTAGCCTATTCAAGAGATACACTGCTGTATAAACAGCTTCAGCCCAGAAACTTTTTGGTAGCTTCTTCTCTGCAATTAAGCATTTTGCCATCTCCATAACCATTCTGTTTTTTCTCTCAGAAACTCCATTATGTTCAGGGGTATAACCAACTGTCAATTGATGAATAATGCCCATATCTTCATAAAACATGTTGAATTCATTGGAGGTATACTCCTTCCCATTGTCTGATCTCAGCACTTTAATCTTGCAGCCACTTTGAGACTCCACCATGGCTCTAAACTTTTTAAAGACAATAAAAGTTTGAGCTTTGCTTGACAAAAAATACACCCATGTCATTCTTGTAAAATCATCAATAAACAAGATGAAATACTTGTTTTGGCTTAGAGAAGGTATGCTCATAGGACCACACAAATCAGTGTGAACAAGCTCTAATTTGCTTTTTGCCCTTGTAACATCTGCTGCAGAAAAAGATTTTCTGTGCATTTTTCCCAATTGACACGCATTACATAAATCATCAATATTGTCTACCACGGGCATGTCTCTCACCATATGATGACTTTGCAAAAATTTCAATGCTCCCATATTAAAGTGACCATATCTTTTGTGCCATAGTGCGGAATCATCATGTTTGGAAACAAGTGCAGATTGTTTCACTTGATTCAAACTGATTGGAAAGCTATTATCACACATTTCAACCTTAATAACTTCAGAGTCATTTGAATCCAAAATGATACAACCATTATTTTTAAAAGAGAGTGAATATCCCCTCTTCATTAACTAAGCAACACTTAGCAAATTTTGATCCAAGTTTGGAATCAACAAAACATCATGAATAAATTTAGAACCTTTGCTAGTGTGAACAGAAACAGTACCTCTTCCTTCAGCCTGAACAATTTCTCCATTTCCAAGCTTGACTTTGGTTCTAACAGCCTTGTCTAAATAGGTGAAGAGACTTGAGTCCCTTGCCATGTGGTTTGTGCACCCAATATCAACATACCATACATCCTTTGAACCTAAACTACATGCTTGGGTAGCCATAAACAAGTGTTCTCCAACTTCAGATTACTCATCAGTGAAGTTGACTTGATGTGCAGGTTATGGGTGAGATTGATTTTGCTTGAATCTACAGTACCTCTCTCTGTGTCCCCACTTCTTGCAAATGTTACATTGAATTTGAGGCTTCCCCTTATACCAACAATCTTTTGACAAGTGATTTGTTCTTTTGCATGTTTCAAGGAGGAAAATTGTCCCTTGTTGCAGCTTCAGTTGAACTCCCATCCATCTTACTCTTCCCCTTTTGATCACCACACTACTACAAAAAATACCTTTAACATCGATTAAAAAAGGGCTTTAACATCGGTTTTGAACCGATGTTGAAGCGAACGATGTTGAAAGTATACACTTTCAACATCGGTTTTTCAAGCGATGTTGAAAACCACTTTTTACATTGGTCCTGGATTTAACCGATGTAAAAAGTGTGTCAAAGGTGTTGTTCTGTCACGCATTCTACACCGGTTCTGGCTATAACCGATGTAGAAAGTGCCTATACGACATCGGTTTTGTGAAGAACCGATGTTATATAGGCACTTTCTACATCGGTTACAACCACAACCGATGTAGAAAGTCATTTCTAAAAAGAAAATGGCAGTTTTTATTAGTAGTGTACTCAAATTGGGATTAAAATAATACCAGAACCACTGATTTGTGATTCTAATATTTTTATTTTCATAAATATTGAAATCTTAAATATTAAAATGGATAGACAATCAAGTTGATTACGAAGGGGCTGTAACAAAGAGTGAAATAGTAAAAGATAGAGCTCACCCTCAAACTATGAATAAAGACAACATAATTTTAGTATGAAGACTCTACAAGACAGAACCAACAATTTTTTTTTCTCAAAGACAAAATGGTGCTGTTGACTGCACTTGATACAAGTAATCCAAATGATCAAAAGAAAAAAACCTTAAAGACTCTAACTGACCTTGATCAGGGTGCTGAATGAAGAGAAATAAAATATCTTTTAAATAGAAAAGACTGCAAAAGCATTTGTAATAAATAAAATATAAAAAGAAAATTCCTCTTAGGCATGTTATAGGAAAAAAAGTTGAAAGAAAAGAAAATGGTTGAGTAATGGTTTCATTAGCATTTGGTACTTATTAAAGAAGAAACAACACCGACTAGGAAAGAGGGATGAGTTTCGTGGTGACTAAGTCATAGGAAAACACACGTGCAAGTTGGGAAATGTCTATCATAATGTAATAAACAATCTAATGGCTAGGGTTTATTAATTCTCCCTACCCGTTGGATAGCTTTTATTACATGAACTTTATGAAACCATTCAAATAAAAAGCTTACAATCCCAAATGTTCACACGCATCACTGGACCAATTTGAGAGTAAAAATTTTAAATAAGCAATAGTTAAGAATATGGATCATTGTCAGTGTGGAAATGGCATAGAAAAATAAATAAATTCTAATCTAATTTGATAGAAAACTCACAATAAAGTGCCTATTTAAATAAATAATACATATATATGTCTAAAATTTTATAATTAACATATTATTGCAACATCATTAATTAAAAATTAAAAAAAAAGAAAGAGAGAAAAAATTGATACCCAAGTGCTAATAATACTTTTTTTTATAAAAAAAGTGCTAATAATACTAATAAATATAATTAAAACAATGACGTTAATTACTAGAATAAATAATTCTAGTTAGAGTATAATTAAAATACTAGTTCTATATAAATATTCATAGAAATAAAAACCTATAATATTAATTACTAGATAATTTCATATTTTATTTTATTTTATTTAAAAAAACTGGAAAAAATTGAGTATGTTACATGTTGCGTTTGTAAAGTCTAAACTTCCTTGTGACGGTCCTTTTCTTCTAGTTATAGTTAAAATATAATAGCACCACTTTTCTATTGTCTAAAACAATCCTATTACCAAGATAATATATAATTTTCTTTTCCTTTTACTAGGCTTGACCATCATCCCTATTATACACACAAGTATTTGCAGGAGCCACACATGTGTAAGTAAATATAATAAATGATCAATCACAAGAGAACACTCAAAACAAAAAAGGCCACACATACAAACACTTGCTTGCAGACCAAAATGTATTTGATAAAGAAAAGGCAATAGAAGGAACCAACATTCAAGATTCTGGAGCAGAGGCTGCTGCTGCTGCTGCCGGTTTGATTGATGTAGATAGGTGCCTACTTTCATCTTCCAGTCATATTTGATCCCACTTTTGCAGAATTCTCTGCCTCGCTTGTTCACTCTTCTGCTCATTTATGCAAACTTGAGAGAAAACAGAATGTTTAACTGCTGCTATAGTTAAATTGCAAATTTTCAACAAAAGATCCTTCTTAGCTTGTTAAAGAATATGAGTTCAATTTCTATACACTAAAAACGTTGCACTGTCAACTAATTAAAAATCAAGTTAGATATATCACTTTTAAAGTAATCATTATAAAAGTCAATAATTTTCAATTATACAGCACTAGATGACAGTGTAAAAGTATTTGCATTATCAATATATTCTAATTAAATTCAAAGAGTATATTAATTATTAAGCATGCATAAGAATAACTATCTCGAGCTTCAATTCCCTCTAGGCATGGACAATAATAAATAAATAAATAACTACCCTTCTGATATGTGTGTGTTTAATGCAATCTCAATAATTTAAAATTGCTAATTCATATGAAATCATAGACAGTTCCAACTTTCAACTGTTACTTATCATAGATGAAGACTTGATGAACAATAAGGTGTGACTATGTACCCTGTAGTTCATTGCACTGTTCTAATGTCAGTTCCCTTAATCTACAACATGTCTGTGATCTGTAGCATCTTGGATAGTATACTTCCTTTGAAGTATGGAACCCTTCTGCTGCACAATGTGTGCTTGAAGTTTCACTAAGCTATCACCTCTTCTAACCTGTATCCATATGAGTTCCACCCGTAGGTTAATCTTACCAAGCTGAGAACTAAAGCAGCAAAACTTAGAAGATAAATAAGTAACTAATCATGAACCAATAATATATTCCTTTATGGCGTGTATGTGTAGTAGAAAACTAGAAATAGAATAGAGATATGAGAAGCAACACTACTGATATATCTGTTTCTAATTATCACTTTTCCTTTTCCATTAATAATGCAGAAAAACCAGAAATCACAACTGCATATGTAACATGTAACATGTAACATGTCAGTCCTTCAAATATTAGTGTATAATTGATTCAATCCAAAAAAAAAAAAAAAATGGATCAGAATTTCAAGGAAATGCCATCACTCTTTTGGTTTCTACATCTGATTCAAGCAAAGGCTCACACTTGACATATTTGAATTTGAAAAATTTAAAAATAATAATTCAAGTTCAATCTAAATATTATATCACTTAGCATGATCAATTGCAAGAAAGACTGCATTCACCACCCAATAAGCCCTGGACAAGTCAGATATCCATGTCCAGAGAAGAGTGATGCTCAGTAGGAGAGATTGGTACACACTATCCAGAGAATCCAGAAGGCTAACACACTCAAGTTTCCCTTTAATTGACAGTTAGCAACACTTACCACCCTGAACGCTACTCTTTTGCACCAACGGAATAGAACCAGCCTAACAGCAGGGGTGGATTGCACAGTAGAGCTTTCAAGGTTTTCCTGGTGAACACAAATTACTCATCAACAAACCATAGCCAATAACAATATAAAAAAGCAAAGAAAGAATTTATAATTAAATTAAAAGCTTGGATTTAAATAACAAATTATGTCAATATGTCTTTTTCCCAACTGCTCTTCATCAGCTTCATTGGAAGCTGGAAGAGAAGCTAGCACTATAAAAGTAGGCAAAGGAAAGGAAACCAGAAGTTTCACATAAAGCAATGGATGGTTGATACATGTTAGTTTGAAATATTGTTTATGAAATACATTATTCTTTTTTTATATATAAGGCTGTCTAGATATCAGGACTCAGAAGAACAAATTAATATAGCAAAAACATCACTCTTCTATAAAACCTTTAAGCTATTAAGCCTTCCAACTGACAACCTCTGGCAAATTATATAGGAGACCTGCACAATGTAAATGTATGCATTTCACTTTCCAACACCCAAGTTAAGGCAAATCATATAAAACTGAACAATATAATTAATCTGCATAAAATCCCAGAGTCAGATAAAATTAGCCAAATCCATTATTGGAGACAAACTAAACACATGTGAAACTTAGATTAAGCAATACCTCAATTGGGTGGGATTCCACAAGTCCATCCAACCTAAGACCCGCAGTTGATTCATCAAGAAATTGAGACCATATTTTACACTCAGGAAACAAGCTATCAGTTGCTAAATAGCTCACCTGACCACGCCAAAAGAAGAGAAGAGGAAGAAAAATATCAACTAGGTATAAAGTTAAAAAAATTAAAGTAAAAGCAACAAAACCAACCAGAATCTCTGCAATGGCATCAATACGAGGATATATGAGCCACGCAACATGAATTAGAATTAGAATGATAAAGAAACTCATACACACCTCCTTTCCAAGCTGTACCATATTATCCGCGAGCTTCTGATCTCTTTCGCCTGCAACCAAATTACAAACACGTTATATATAATCTAAAATTCAGAGTGTAAATGATGTCGCTTTGATTGGTACCTTGGCAACAGTAGTTTCGATGCGCTCGTGCTTCACCAACTGTGAGACCATGGTTCTAGGTAAATGGGAACCCACGATTCAGCATGTTCGCACACCAAATGAAACAAAAAAATAAATCTGAAAGTATGAACTAACCTGAGCATGGACATTCAGTGACCGGTGGGTCGACCTAGTTTCCTAAACTTGGTCATCTTCGCAGAAACCCATAAACCCTAACTAGGTGGTGCACAAAAGAGGGTTCTGGACATTAGAGACAATGGCTTTGGTGATTCCGGCTTGGCCCTGCTTGTAGACGAGTTCTTGCCTTTTTCGAGATTGGATTTGAAGAATGGGTCGAAGCCCGGAACCACGGTGTGGGTTGCGTGCGAGTGAGAAAGAAAAGGGTTTGGGGATCGACAGCTGTGTGGCCATCGGCGACGGCGCGGGCGATTTCTGGCACTCATCTTGAGTCACTCGACTTGGAAGCAGCGGTGGCACTCCTTGTCGAGGTTTACTGATGGCGGATTTGAGGTCCACATCTTCAATTCCCGCCGTCAAGATCCGCTAATGGCAAATCTAAGGTTCACGTCTTCAACACCCGCCGTCAAGGTCCGCTGATGGTAGATATGAGATCTTTGAGAGGGTGGCAGGTGGTGGTGGTGGTAGGGATATTAGTGGGTGTGTGAGGTTTGCGGAGAGAGGACCTAGTGAAGAATAGGAAGAAGACGAGAATGCGAGAGTGAAAGGGAGAGAGGAATGAAAGTGAAAGTGTTGGGGCGACGATTCCGGACTTAGAAAACATATCAACAACATCGGTCAAAAGGTATAACTGATGTTAATTTTGCTTAATAACATCGGTTATCATATAACCGATGTTAATGATGTCTATTTATTTACAAAAATGCCACCCGCGTGTTTATTAACATTGTTTTTCATATAACTGGTGTTAATTTGACAATGTAAAATGCTATTTTTGTAGTAGTGCCACTTGTTTTTATAATTTTGCTTCTTTTGATTTTTCTGACCAAGTTGCTTCCCCTTATGTCTAGCTTGAAATGCACCTTCAGTTACATCTTTCATTCTCATAGAAATTCTCTACTCTTGAGCGTGCAATTTACTAACCATCTTAGAAATAGTTAGTTTATTTAGATCACATGATTATTCAATAGCAGCAACTTTGGGTTCAAAATTTTCGGGTAGGCTGATTAGCATCTTTTCTACCACCTTGCTGTCTTGTACAACCTCACCATACAACCTCATTTGATTCACCAAATGGGACAACCTTGAAGTGTACTCCTTGACAGACTCATTTTCCTTCATCTTCAGCATCTTAAACTCTCTTTTGAGTGTTAATAGCTTGATGGACTGTACCCTTTCATCACCTGCATGCCTCTCATTCAGTTCATCCCATATTTGCTTGGCTGTTTCCAGATGCATAATACTGGTAAACACATCATCTGCTAAAGCTAAATGAAGACATGAAACAACTTTCTCCCTCTTCAAAGTCTCTTCCTCATGTTGCCTAATTTGAGCCATCGTAGGACTAGTTCCCAATGTTGGAACTTGCTTGTCTTGATCTACATACTCCCATAAGCCAAAAGATTTCAAACATGATCTAATTTTGACTACCCATATGTGAAAATTTTCCCCAGAAAATTGAGGAATAGAAAAGACAACATTGTTCCCTGAAGCCATTTTATCACTCACTCACTCACAAGTGTTTAATCTCTCCTCTCAATTTTTTTAAGACCCACAGCCTATAAGAACAAAGCTCTAGATACCACTGTTAAATTAAGACAGCTATGAACATCAAACATAAAACAGAACCATAAAACCATAGAAGAAGAAGAGTGGAAGGGGAGAGCATAGCTACGTTTTTGCTGCATAACCATTATGTTCTGCTCCTATACATTGATATTTTTGTGTGAATACATAAGAAAAGACAGCCACACATATACCCAAACAAGTTATCAGCAACATGACATATGCCCACTGTCATTTGCTTTACAAGTTAACCCAAAATCAGACTCAACCCATGCCTATTGGTTTGAACATTACCAACTAAAAAGGCAACCATAATTACAGTAGTAAAATAGTATTTGGAAAAGTTTTACAGCCTATTAATTTAACACGAACCATGCACTCCTATACCAAATCACACCGTTTTCGGACAAGGAACAATCTGGATGTGAGGATATTGTGTTTTCTGCGTTTACCACGCACTCTCTGCAGAGCTGAGAGGGCACATCGCCCCTACACATGAACAATCCATACACTGTGTCCGAGGTGTTTCTTCCCACGACTGTGGCGGTGTAGAAATGTGTTGGTGGCGGCGTTGGAAGATAAGGAAGAGAGGAGGGTCCTGAAGCTCATTTCATAGGTGTTGTTGGCAGTAGCTTAGTTTCCAAATCCAGTGCAAAGTTGATCAAGAAAACCGGGGTGGATGTTCTGTGCTTTAGTGGTTGGGAAATTGAAGAAGCTAATAAGGATACAATTTATACAAAGGAAGATGAGCTTCAAGGAATTTGAAGGCATAATGGTTCTATTAATGTTCCAGATGGATGGATTTTTGAGTTTGCATGTCTGGATTTCCTTGTGTATTATAATGGAAGTTGAAGGCATGCTTCTGTTAAAATATAGGGTGAAGTTGAAACTTCTAATTTTTTTTAAAATTTTCTTTGCCATCAATAATGTATTTAAAATGGTAGTGAGGGATAGATAGGGGCAAGCAAGTCAATCAAAGTTGGCAAGTTAAACACTCGTGTCTCTCTCTTTGTCTTGCTCCATAATGATTCCCTGAAAATTCTTATAAATTTCAATAGATTATTAATTAATAATTATATTATGTGTGGAAGTTTTTCTTTGTGAGTTATTAATTATATTACGTGTGGGAGTAGTTTCAAAGAAAGTTAGAAAATGTCAAAACAAGTGGCTGTGGTTTGCAATGTTACGGGAAATTGACAACATTTATTTACAGTTGCAATGTGGACCGCAAAACCCTTGACTACCAACCACTGTTATAAGACTCGGCTTGGCCCGACGGGTTGACCGGGAATCGGACATAGGTCTGGATCAAGTCACAATTCGGATCGGTTATGTATCTGGCTTGGCTGTGACATCATTAACCCGGTCTCGAACCAGTAGACTCGGAGCCACCGAGTTATGCGGGTGGAAGCATGGCCCAAGACACACACGGCCCAAGGTTGGAATCTAATGCGCTTCCACTTAAAGTGGAAAATGAAATAGTTAGCTTTTATTAATAAAAAAGAGACAAAATGTGTCCCTTGAGGAAGGGAACACACATCCTCTTAAAGGCCAACAGTTCATTTAACCACTAAGCTAACACTTCAATTTGTTTTAATTATGCGAAATAATATATATGTATAGATATTGTAATTTTTTTGCTAATTATATTATAATTTATTAATTAATATAAGTGGACCTACAAAAAAAATGATGATTTCCAACAAATTTGTTACAAGAGAGTGTCGCTAGCATTCCTCTTAATATAATATAATAATTGATATTTTGCGAATAATATGGTTAGCGTAAATATAAAAACACTCACCCTGCTGGATCAAACCTATAACCTTGAAGCATTTAGGAGACATCTTACCACCAAACTACCACTATTATTTGTATAACAAATGCGGAAATTAATATATATATATATATATATATATATAGAGAGAGAGAGAGAGAGAGAGAGAGAGAGAGAGAGAGAGGGCTATACACTGACAGTGTAAAAAAGTTTTACACCGTCATCCAATCACAACCGACATGTATGGTAAGTTTGTTGACTTTTACAAAATTACCTTAAAAGTAATATCAACGTGATTTATGATTGGATGACTGTGTAAAATGGTTTTACATCGTCAGTGTATCACCATTAAACTCATATATATATATATATATATATATATATATACACACACACACACACACATATATATTATATGTATAATATGTATAATTTTAATTATTTTATTAATTACATCGGATCATGCGGGTCAACAAGTAACTCACTAGGTTGACCCCTGATCCAGTGACTTAGTACCCACCCCCGACCGAGTCGATGACCGGTCTGAGTCTGATAGCATTGCTACCAACATGATTGCGGTTGCAGACCGTTATGTAAAACCTTTTACATAAATTAGACTTAACTCCTTTCAAAATTTAATTTAAAAGAAGAAGATTGTCTAAATTTTACAAAGAAATATTCTGATCATATTCTTAGGCAATGTAAAATGTCTTAATATAATGCTTCGAAAATAGTTTAATTTTTTTTAAAGAATAATATATTATTTTATTTTCTTTAATTTTATTTTTAAATTATTTTTTTGTATATAAATCTATAAATTACTTTAAATTCATTATATATACGTATTTAATATGTTTAAATATTTTTAAAATATACTTTTTATATTTTATGACAGTTTAAAAATATTTATACTACAACATATCGAATATATTCAACGGTAGATTAGTAGATACTATGTCTCACAATATTGTATTTTTATTTTCTAATCCAAATTTCTCTGCTTTCAAATGATTTAAGAGTCATTTACAAATTTATAATGTAAAAGATATTGAAATCTGAAACAAAACATATTTCATTTTTTTATAAGTATTTTATAGAGAAAAAAAGGTTATGCATTGACAGGATAAAATAGTTTTACACAGTCCTTCAATCACAACATACCATGTATGGTAAGTTTGTTGACTTTTACAAAATTATCTTAAAAGTCATACCAACTGTGATTTGTAATTAGATGACAGTATAAAACTATTTTACACTGTCAGTGTATCATTAAACTCTATTTTATACGTGTACTTTCTTTTTTGATAAGCAAAATGAATTTTATTACTTAAACAAGAGAACTTAACCTTAGCATAAGACATGTCATAGGTTAGCATAAAAAGATCGATATGATACTAGAAGCCATAACCAATAAAGGCACAAAGTTAAAACCCCCTAATTTGAAACCAAAAACTTTACAAAATTTGAGAAAACATAAAAACATACTTCATGATTTGACCTCTACAACATAATAAGTGCCTAATAATATTTTAAATACATTAAAACATGACTAAATAATGATATTCAAAGATAAATTATCGAGGATAGAATTTACTTATAGACATTTCATTTACAGATGATGGTATGGAATTATTGGTAGATTGTCTCGAACTTGATTCATGCGCACCAATTGGATCCATTCTATGGTACAAGAAAAATGTTGGTTCTTGTGGAGGTGACAACTCAATTGAGTGACCACTAAGATATGAGACAATTGTCAACATTGTAGGTCTAACATCTGGATTTTCTTGAACACATAGTAAACCAATTTGAATGCATTTGATAACTTCAATGTTAGAGTAATTATCTTTCAATTTTGGATCCAATGTGTTCAATGGTGTTTCTTCCTTCCAATGTCTCCAAACCTGTAACAATTTGTAAGTTTGGCCAAATTATTATACTATCTTACTTTTAGATTGATTTCATTGTACATAAGCATGAGTAATATAAAACAAAAATATTACAAGATTATTGCACTCACAAAATTTAGAAGACCATCAGCAACACGATGTGGTTTGTATGAACCTATATTCTTTTTTCCACTAATAATCTCAAGAATCATAACTCCAAAGCTATAAACATCTAATTTCTCAGAAAATTGTCCAAACATAGCATATTCTAGAGACATATAGCCACTACAAAATAAGGGAAAATGACAAATAAGCTTAAATATATCATGCAAAGGATGAGAAGTGTAGGAATAAGTATTCAAAACTTACTATGTTCCAATAATTCTGTTTGTACTTCCTTCATGTTGATCTATTTCAACAATTCTAGCAAGACCAAAATATGAAATTTTTGGATTCATAATTTCGTCTAATAGTACATTGCTAGGTTTAAGATCACGATGTATAACTTTAAGTTGAGAATGTTCATGTAAATATAGAATTCCTCGAGCAATCCCTCCTATGATTTTGTGACGCTCAGGCCAGCTCAAAACCTTTTCTAGTTTAGTATCTACAACAAATATTCATTATGCAAGAAAATTAATTGATTCATGTTTTGTAATTAATCACTTGAATTGGTTTAAGGTATAATACATTAAATATAATAAAACATAATGCATGAATGCTAAACTTTAAAAGACTAAAGAAAGGTCAAAAGAATCAAACCAAATAAGAAGTAGTCCATAATGCTAAACTTTAAAAGACTAAAGAAAGGTCAAAAGAATCAAACCAAATAAGAAGTAGTCCATACTCTTGTTTGGAACATATTCATAGATAAGTATTTTTTCTTGCTCAGCAAGAAAAAATCCTATGAACGCCACTAGATTTCTATGTTGAAGCTTGGCTATTAATAGAACCTCATTTTTGAACGCTTCTACACCTTGCTTAGAATTTCTTGAGAGTCTCTTTACAGCTATAGGTCTTCCATCAATAAGAATGCCCTAAAAATATAAATAATTATTAATATTTATGTTAAAAATAGGAACATATAAGAAATAAAATTTAACATATCTTCTACCTTATAAACTTCTCTAAATCCACCTCTTCCAATCTTATTCTAGTGTGAAAAGTTATTTGTTGTTGCTTCAATTATTGCCAAATTGAATTGCAATGACTCTATATTGGAACTTTCCTGTCCAACTATATGAAAAATGCTTCAATCGTTACACTAAGTTTGTAAGCTTCTTTAAGTTTTCTAATTGAAAAGTTAGTATTAAAGTTCCCCCTTTTTTTTTTTTTAATATATATATCATACTTACAGTTTTCTCTGAGAATAATTTTATTATTATTTCTTGCTTTTTTTAGTATCAGATAGAAACAAAAGGCAAAAAGTATCGCCGATACAATGATGGTGAGAGTAACGAATAAAATAATAGTTCCTAACCGACCGTTTCCAACATTAAAAAGAATAACGCATATCATTAGGTCATGGTGAACTGATCATAACAAGAAATCTAATTTTGTTTTTATAAACCAAAAGTATTATTGGTGAAAAAATGACTTTAATTAATTTGAAGCATAATGTGTGATCAAAATTGGACCTAGAAAATTTGATACAAATGAATAATATGATTATAAAAACCTGGAGGTGGAGTAGTGGTGTGGTAGGCGTGAGATTGTAAAACTGGAACAATTCAAAGCGGAGAATACAGCTAGGATACAAAACTCGTCCACCTACGCTTCCCAAACGAGCCCATGGAATTGCTCCAATCACATCATCTAGGCACGCGCTGCATTCATTGTTAGATAGATCCAACGTGCTTTGAGAAAGAATATACACCCTTTGGACATCATTCAACCTTAATGATTCGGTTCGATATTTGTCACTAGTGTCCCCTGTGTCGTTTGCCATCACAGCTAATTTAGTGGACGTCAATGTCAAAGCATCAGAGGGTTGCACCAGATCGGTGTCGCTGACATTCAGATTCACACGGCTGGGAATTGTTTCCATGGTGAAGGACCGGTTCGAATAGCGAAGCCAGCAGTGATTGTACCAAATTGTAACGTCCGATCCGTAGCCAAAGGACACTCGGAGGCTATTTTCTCCGTTGCGTTTCGGACGCATTGTCCACAAAGGTAAGGAGAAAGGTCGCCACGACATGTGAAAAGGCCTCGCAGTGATCCCGCTTGTATCCTGTATTTATTGCCACTAGTGGCGTTGGAAGACAAGTCAGAGAAGAGGGTGTTGAGGTTTGATTGGAAAGCAGTATCGTTCATGTTTTGGTTTGTCGAGCAGTTGTGGAAAATATAGCCAAGATCTTCTGAATATTCTGAATCTGTGTGTGGATATTTCGTTTCAGGAATGAGTGCTTCAGGTGCCTCATCCGCCACGTTGCGGAAGAAAGGGTACACTTCATAGCTAATGTTACAACTGGGAAGCGCTGCTCTTCCTCCTTGCTTTCTGTTACTGGTCTGTGTAAGGTTCCTTATTGCTTGAGTAAGACAGGTTGTGCAGTTTTGGGGTGAGAGGTCTTGTGTGCACTGAGCCAGACAGTAAAGGGTCTGAATTTCAGATACGTTTGCTTGCTTTGTGGAGTACCTGTTAACCGAAATGGCTGCTTCATTTGCAGTTTGATTCATGGTGTTGGACAACAAACTCATGAAACTTGCTGGGTTGGAGGAGATATTGACCTTGTTCCACATGAACACCCAGGGAAATGTGTCAACGGTGGTGAAGAAAGAGACGTTGGAATACCGAACCATGCACTCCTCGTACCAAATCACTCCCCAAATGGACAGGGAACAGTTTGCAATTGGGTCTGAAGACAATCTATCGGTTGCGTTTACCACGCACTTTCTACAGAGGGGAGAGGATACATCACCCCTGCACATGAACAGACCACACACCGTGTCAGAGGAGTTTCTGCCCACGACTGTGTCTGTGTAGAATGTGTTGTCTGTGGCGTTGGAAGACAAGAAAGACAAGGAGGACCCTCATGTTCATCTGATAGGTGCTGTTGTCACTGGTTTTGTCTCCACCACAGTCACATAATTCACAATACCTTCCATACGTGGTACATGATACCTGACTTTTCAAAGTATTGATACATAGAGATATACATAATTGGTATCCTTCAATACGCTATTTAAATTTATAGTAGGTACTATAATATAAATTAATAGACTGCCAATAATTCTTTTATATAAATTACACAAAGTCAAATAAAAAATATCATGAATCAAAAACTAACTTCAAATTTTAAATTGGACAAAAAATCACGCAAGTCACTGAACTTCATATTTTAGAAATATTTATTTATTTACTCATATTTTATAGATATGAAATTGAGTTCTAAACTTTTATATATTTCCATGTATTGATTTTATTTTTTTAAAATTAAAATTTCGATTATGTTTTCCAAGAAAAGCGATGGAGAAAAAAAAAGTTAAAATGTGAATTCAAATTTCAAACGTGTGAGTTTAAAGCACAGTAAACTATCCAAATAAATGAAGAAGCTTTCGAAATAACAGTCTCGAAACTTGTAATCAACAATAATTTATTAAAAAAAACTTTCATCTTCCACCTTTTCCGTTTTCCCATATTCTGACTTCTGAGTTCTTCTTTTCTCCTTTATTTTCCCGGCCCATCTTTGTTGTGCAGAAGAAAAATACTCTTTTTTTTTTGTTTCCGCCATTATTTCTTTCTCACTTTGATTTGTTTCATTGGAGCATTCATTAATTGTGGCAGTTTTTCAACATGGGGGCAAAATTAGCAATGGTTCGTAAATTGGGAGGCAAATTCGTGAAAAAAATATTGGGATACAAAATTCACGACATTGTGAAACTTTGGGACGAAAATTGCAATTAAGCCTAAAAGATATAAAAAATTGAAAATATTATATGACAGTGTAAAACTATTTTACATTGTCAGTATATCATTAAACTCGATTTTATACGTGTACTTTCTTTTTTGATAAGCAAAATGAAATTTATTACTTAAACAAGAGAACTTAACCTTAGCATAAGACATGCCATAGGTTAGCATAAAAAAGATCGATATGATACTAGAAGCCATAACCAATAAAGGCACAAAGTTGAAACCCTCTAATTTGAAACCAAAAACTTTACAAAATTTGAGAAAACACAAAACATACTTCATGATTTGACCTCTACAACATAATAAGTGCCTAATAATATTTTAAATACATTAAAACATGACTAAATAATGATATTCAAAGATAAATTATCGAGGATAGAATTTACTTATAGACATTTCATTTACAGATGATGGTATGGAATTATTGGTAGATTGTCTCGAACTTGGTTCATGCACAACAATTGGATCCATTCTATGGTACAAGAAAAATGTTGGTTCTTGTGGAGGTGACAACTCAATTGACTAACCACTAAGATATGAGACAATTGTCAACATTGTAGGTCTAACATCTGGATTTTCTTGAACACATAGTAAACCAATTTGAATGCATTTGATGACTTCAATGTTAGAGTAATTATCTTTCAATTTTGGATCCAATGTGTTCAATGGTGTTTCTTCCTTCCAATGTCTCCAAACCTGTAACAATTTGTAAGTTTAGCCAAATTATTATACTTTCTTACTTTTAGATTAATTTCATTGTACATTAAGCATGAGTAATAATAAAACAAAAATATTGCAAGATTATTGCACTCACAAAATTTAGAAGACCATTAGAAACATGATTTGGTTTGTATGAACCTATATTCTTTTTTCCACTAACAATCTCGAGAATCATAACTCCAAAGCTATAAACATCTGATTTCTTAGAAAATTGTCCGAACATAGCATATTCTGGAGACATATAGCCACTACAAAATTAGGAGGAAGTGATAAATAATCTTAATCATACCTTACAAAAGATTAGAAGTGTAGGAATGAGTATTCAAAACTTACTATGTTCCAATAATTCTCTTTGTACTTCCTTCTTGTTGATCTATTTCAACAATTCTGGCAAGACCAAAATCTGAAATTTTTGGATTCATATTTTCGTCTAATAGTACATTGCTAGGTTTAAGATTACGATCTATAACTTTAAGTTGAGAATGTTCATGTAAATATAGAATGCCTCGAGCAATCCCTTCTATGATTTTGTGATGCTCAAACCAAGTTAAAACCTTTTCTAGTTTTAGTACCTACAACAAATATTCATTATATGAGAAAATTAAGTGATGCATGTTTTGTAATCAATCACTTGAATTGGTTTAAGATATAATAATTAAATATCATAGATAAGTATTGAGGTTGTTGTTCTCATCCAAAGAAATTAGATCTATAGTTGATAAAATTGAAAATAAAAAGATCTATAAATTGTGGGAAAAGAACAAATTAACCCAGATGTCACACTTAGGGCCTTGGGCATCAAGCATTTGGTTTGATTGCATTACAGTTGGAGTCAAGAAGAGAGCGATTTGCTTCCATAAGACATAAGCTGGTCACTTATTTATATTATTATACTTGAGTTCATCAATTAACTAGGAGTATAGAACTTATCAAAACTTAGGAGCAGGTAGTCCTAGTCTTTAGGTTCAAATTCAATTGGACAATATTACTCCAAATCAGATATTCAACCATTAACATAATGGAACCCCAAACAAAAGTGAAACACCTGCTGAGTACAAACCTAAAACTCATACATTGACAGTTCGACACTCGACACGACTAGATATTTGACTTACAACCTTAACAGCAAAGTACTATCCCTATAGCTTAAAAAATTGTAAGAGTTAAAATTGACAGATACTCTACTGACAATTGCAAGTCTGCAACATTACAATGAGCCCCAGACAAATTGAAACCAATTAGTGAGATATTTTATAGTTGAAGCTAATATTTTAATGTTACAATGCTGACTTTACAATGTGTTCCCCAACATACCAACAGACACTTCCAAATATTCCTATTAGATAAACTACAACCATAGATTGCCTTGCATACAACCATAGGCAGCTTACACACAATAAAACAATTTTCTACTATTTTTGCACTTAAACAACAGATATTTTTTGTACACCACTCAAACACTCTTATGGAAGTTCAGTTTACATGTCATTCTTAGTTAGTTTAGTTCATTCATGTATATTTGAACACCACTGCCAATATTTCTACAATTTTAGTCCATCTATTAACTTGACATTCAATATTTAATGAAAATGCTAACGTGACACTCTATTGCACATCCATGTCAACATTCTACTGTACATTAGCATTTATGTTCAATATTACATGTCAAGCTAATAGATAGACCAAAATTCGACACTTATAATAGTGCAGGAATCAAATTCGTAAAAAAAAAAAAAAAAAGAGGACCAAATTTGAGAAATGATGATAGTATGAAAACCAAAAATGAAACCAAGCCTTGAATATATTCATTACTAGATACTACATGAGAATCTCAATGTTGATTACTTATTTTGTAGTCAAAATTTCTTTATTTTGTCAAATTATTTAAGAGTCATTCACACAATTCTAACGTAAAAGATATTGAAAATTTGAAACAAAGCATATTTCATTTTTTATAGGTATTTTAAATTTGTACTTTCTTTTTGGTAAGAAAAATGAATTTTATTACTTAAACAAGAGAACTTAACCTTAGCATAAGACATGCCATAGATTAGGATAAAAAGGTCTAATATATGAAGCCATAACCAATAAAGGCACAAAGTTGAAGCCCCCTAAACTGAAACATGCTTCATGATTGACCTCTACGACATAATTAAGCACCAAATAAGATTTTATAATACATTAAATATGACTAGATAATGATATACAAAGTCAAATTATCGAGGATAGAATTTACTTATAGACATTTCATTAATAGAGGATTGTATGGAATTGTTGGCATTTTGCCTAGAATTTAATTCATGTGCAACAACTGGATCCATTCTACGGCACAAGGAAAATGTTGGTTCTTGTGGAGAAGACAAATCAACTGAGTGACCATTGAGACACGAGACAATTGTCATCATTGTAGGTCTAGCATCTGGGTTTTCTTGAACACATAGTAAACCAATTTGAATGCATTTGATGACTTCACTATTAGAATAATTTTCTTTTAATTTTGGGTCTAATGTGTTCAATGGTGTTTCATCCCTCCAATGTGTCCAAACCTGTAACAATTGGTAAGCTTGGCCAAATCATTATAATTTCTTACTTTTAGATTGATTTTATTGTACAATAAGCATGAGTAATAATAAAACAAAAAGTATTGCAAGATTATTGCACTTACAAAATTTAGAAGACTATTAACAACACGGTTTGGTTCATATGAACCTATGTTCTTTTTCCCACAAATAATCTCGAGAACCATAACTCCAAAACTGTAAACATCCGATTTCTCAGAAAATTGTCCAAACATAGCATACTCTGGAGACATATAGCCACTGCAAAATTAGGGGGAAAATGACAAATAGTCTTCAACATATCCATCATGCTAAGGATGAGAAGTGTAGGAATGAGTATTCAAAACTTACTATGTTCCAATAATTCTCCCTGTACTTCCTTCTTGTTGATCTACTTCAACAATTCTAGCAAGACCAAAATCTGAAATTTTTGGATTCATATTTTCGTCTAATAGTACATTACTAGGTTTAAGATCACGATGTATAACTTTAAGTCGAGAATGTTCATGTAAATATAGAATTCCTCGAGCAATCCCTCCTATGATTTTGTGACGCTCAGACCAACTCAAAACCTTTTCTAGTTTAGTATCTACAAGAAGTATTTGTTATGTGAGAAAAGTAAGTGATGCATG
Organism: Pueraria montana var. lobata; assembly: GCA_026413185.1. Classification (NCBI taxonomy): domain Eukaryota; kingdom Viridiplantae; phylum Streptophyta; class Magnoliopsida; order Fabales; family Fabaceae; genus Pueraria; species Pueraria montana. Next base: position 75,426,841 of record CM048650.1, read on the forward strand.
TTTTGTAATCAATCATTGAATTGATTTAAGATATGATACATTAATATGAGAAATGCTAGCGACACTCTCTCTATGATTGGTTGAAATTTATTGGAAATCACCAATTTTGGTGGGTCTCGCTTATCATTTAATCTCTCTCTCTCTCTCTCTCCTAATTTAGAAGTATGACCCACCAAAATTGGTGATTTCCAATAAATTTCAGCCATTCGTAGAGAGAGCGTTAAAAAGAAAGTGTTAGAGAAAGTGTCGCTAGCATTCCTCATATATCATAAATACATAATACATGAATGTTAAAAATCAAAAAACTAAAGAGAGGTCAAAAGCATCAAACCAAATAAGAAGTAGTCTAGACTCTTGTTTGGCACGTATTCATAGATAAGTATTTTCTCTTGCTCGTCAAGACAAAATCCTATGAACGCCACTAAATTTCTATGTTGAAGCTTGGCTATTAATAAAACTTCATTTTTGAATTCCTCTACACCTTGCTTAGAGTTACTTGAAAGCCTCTTTACAGCTATAGATCTTCCATCAATAAGAATGCCCTAAAAATGTAGATAAATGTTTATGTTAAAAAATAGGAGCATATAAGAACAAAAATTTAACATATTTTCTTCTACCTTATAAACTTCTCCAAATCCACCTTTGCCAATCTTGTTCTCGTCTGAAAAGTTGTTTGTCGTTGCTTCAATTATTGCCAAACTGTATTGTAATGACTCTAGTGGAACTTTCATGTCCAACTAAATGAAAATACTTCAATCTTTAAACTAAGTTTGTAAACTTCTTAAGTTTTCTAAATGAAAAGTTAGTATTAAGTTTTCCCTTTTTTTTTTTTACCATACTTACAATTTTCTTTGAGAATAGTTTTATTACTTTTTCTTGCTTTTCTTTGTATCAAATAACAACAAATAGTGAAAAGTATCGCCAATCCAATAATGGTAGAGGAAACTATCAAGATAATAGTTCGTGACTGACCATTCCCTACATTAAAGAAGTAATAACACATGTCATTAGGTCATGGTGAATTGATAACAAGATGAGAAATGCCTCTTTTTTTTAAATGAACTATAAATTTAGGTTTAAATACATTTTTAGTCCTTGCAATTTAGTGTTTTTTTGCTTTTCGTCCTTGCAATTTTTTTTTGTTTTGGTCATTGCAAATTATGTTTGTTTTGTTTTTCGTCCTTAAAGTGGTTTAGATAACGTTTTTTTCACTACTCAAAGCGTTATCTAAACCACTTTAAGGAAGAAAAATAAAACAAACATAATTTGCAAGGATTAAAACCCAAAAAAAAATTTACAAGAACGAAAAACAAAAAAATGCTAAATTTCAAGGACTAAAAAGGTATTTAAGCCATAAATTTATTGATGAGAAAAAAAATGATCTTGATTTGAAGCACACGGTATGTCCAAAAAAAGACCTAGAAATTTTGATGCAAATGAATGATCTTCTAGGACAAAAGCTACACAACCCAAATTCACCAAAATCTAGCACTACCAAAAGCCACCAATAAAAATGTTATCACATGTAATAGCAAAATATCCAATAAAATATGTTAACACTTATGAAAGCAGAGTAGTCATGTACGAATGTCAAACCAATATTTTAGAGGAATTATTTTTTGTACCGCCTATTTTTTTTTTCTTCTAAAAATTCACTCATCCTTTTTTTATTCCAAAAACATCCCTAATGTTGTAAAACCCTTTAGCACACCATCCATCCCTCTAAGGACACCACCTCATTCCTCCAAGCAAAGTGATATTCTCCCCTCCATCAATGAGACATGCCCTACTACCACCATTAAATCTAAATTCATTAATTTCAATTTATGAAAATTTTAGTTTATGAAAAATCAAATGTCTCTTTAAATGGTTGTCATTGTCCCTTAGGTTGCGTCTGCATACTATTATGATAACCTACATATTCGATCGAGTCAAGAGAAAAAAATAAAATACTTTCATATCAAAAAAAAAAAATTGATTGGAATTGAAAAACCACAATTTTTTCTACTGGTTTAACTGTTGGTCAGTTTTCTACACATCCAAAATTTTTTAGGACAACTTTGATCAATAACTTGCCAATTGTCAATTGAACTAGTCAGTCCAGTTTAATTTCCGAAACTATATGAACATCTTTGTTACAAGTTGTTAGTTTGTTGTGGTATTTGAGTTTCGTTAGTTGATTGAGATTAGTTAGCTTCTATCTCACTCTTATAAATCCATGTAATTCTCACTTGTATAATCATCTTTTCTTATTAATCAATTCAATGAGTTGTTTCTATGGAACTCCTCTTATGTTTTTTGAACTCTATGATGTATGGCCACATTTGGGGGATAACATGGTTTTACTAACTAGATTAGAGATCGATGACCTTTATGAGGCATGCAAAGGAGAGGAGGAATGGCTAGGAAACTTGTTCGAATCAATACAACCATGGAAAGCAACAGATATATCGGGGAACAGATTAGTGTGACTTAGGTGTGCTGGAAAGCAACAAATATATCGGGGAACAATTAAGGTGACTTTCCAACACTCCTATGCAATTAAAGATGATGCAAAATGATCACAGGGATGGATGGTATTACCCCCTTTCTATTTTACTATATCATATTTTTAATATTTTCATTTAAAATACATTTTTTACTGATCAATATAATGACAGAGACGAGCACAATGTAGAATATTGGTCTTCCTTGGATAGCACCAAAGAAAACATTGAATTTGGAATATTTTGGCAATTTCACAGTTACCATTGTTAATGCAATGAGAGTAAGCATCTAGGATAATTTCATCTATTATTTTTAATGCTGATGCACATGCAAAACACTGCTATCGCTTTTCAGATTGTAAAACAACCCTTCTGTTGAGGACTTTTGCTAGCAAGAAAGGAAATAGACCAATATTATGCTGGAAAAATTATAGAATGAGACCTCAAGTGTCAAGTTTTCTATTTTTTATATATTTGATTTAATTTTTGCAGGAAAATATTTGACCACAAGGCTTGCATGTGAAGCTTCTACTAGAAAAAATATATATTTAAGTTAGTTAATTAGTCCTATATATCATTTACAACTGTAATTGTAGAAGCTAATTTGGTGTCCATTTCTATATTTTGATATTTTTTATTATTGACAAATGATTATGGTAGATAATTATTGCAGTTCCTTTTTACACTGCTCACTCTCAGAATTTTCCTACCTACACCAATACATGTGTCAAACATAGATTATGAGATTTCTAATTGTACCATATGATTCTGTAACTAGCAGCAACGCCATGTAAATGGCTTCTATTCATTGTGAATATAAATCTATTTTTTAAGATGTACTGCATGGAATGTTGTCCGAGGTAATAATAATATAATAGTAAAATGAATAATATAGCCTGCTACTCCTATTAGTTCTTACTTTAGTGTATGGATGCCTATTACTTCAATAAGAGAAGCCAAATTTTATTTGGCTGTGCATGTGTTCAAGCTGTGGCAAGACAAGTGGAACTTCATGTTATTAAACTCATATTGGTTGGAAATATTTTGGTGTAATTTTGAAGTGTAAAAGCCTGCTCGGTTAGAAGAGTAGCTCAGTGTACGTGCAGATTGAAGACTGTTATATTTGGAAGTCAGCAAGCTTGGGAGATTGATGCAATAACAGGCCACGCTAAAACCTTTGAAATATGACAGTTATACCAGTTTCTAGACACTTGGCTATTTACTTTTTTTAGTGGGAAGCTAATTGATTTTTTTGTTTTGTTGAAACTTGAAAGTCTCGACTATGGCAGTTGGCATTTGTACAGGGAGGTGATTTTCTTTTAGCATATTGGGGGCTTAGACCCAGCACACGGGTTATTGTTTTTGGGTCAGGTGATGGGCACATCTTTTACACTCATTAATACGATTTGTTTTGCCTTCCAAAACAAAAGAAATTTTACTTGACTATGGAAACTAGATCACATATTTAAGCTCAACAAAATCAGGGGCGGAACCAAGAATTAATGTTTCGGGGGTCCAAAATCCAATAAATATATAATTCTCAAAATTTATGCAAAATATTTATATGCTTTCCACAATGATCTACTAAACATTTATTTAAACACCCAAAATTACAAATGTAATCACCAATTTCACATGCCACACTGAGAACCTTTATGAAATCTATGTTAATCATATATTTTTTTTTATGAAACTTTCTATTAATTATGTTTCAAAAATCTACTAAAGTCGATAAACTATTACTAAATTATCTTTTAGGACAATAGTAGTCAATAACCATTGAAAAATAATTTGTGTTTAGCTAGTTGGAAAATAGAAGAAGAAAAATGTTGTGTCATGGCAAATAGGCAAATGCAACAATTATGAATGCAAATTATGAGAAACATTAATGCAACTCGATTTCTAATGTGGGTCTGGAACCATGCACTTAAAGTTGGAAATACATTCGAACCTCACAATTACAAGAAGTACAAGGATGAAATGAATAAAACAAAGAGAATATAGGAAAATTGGTGATAGGAAGATATAATATTTGTTGAAGAACATTTAAGTTGTCAATCTTGTCTATAATATTTGTAAATTTGATCCATTGACAAAGGTAAATAGATAACTTTTAATTCTCAAATTACAATTATTTATAAGTTTTAAAATAATAATAATATATTATAAAAAAAAATATTCAAATATTTTACCTAAAAAAACAAAAAAAAATACAATTATTTCTATAAGAACATAATATTTTGTTCAAAAAATAAAATATATACACGTAAATTATATTATTTAAATACTTAAATCCCTAAATAAAATTAATTACCTAATTAATATATATATATATATATATATATATAAATTAAATTAAAAAAAAGTCACGGGGGGCCTTGGTAAAGCATAGGTCCGCCCCTGAACAAAATACATTCGGTTCAAGTTTAGAATGGTAGGTCTATTTTTCAATTGTTAAATAACATTTCTGAATTACATTGACTAACAATAGCAAGTAGTACTTATAGTATATGGTCGTCTGTGTTATTATATATAGGGAGAAAACCTGATTGCATAAATAATATTGGACATTAAACTGGTGGCACTGCCGGTTCACAATTTGAACAAAAAAAAAAAGTAAAAAAAAAGTGAAAATTGAATGCAAAAAGTACAAAGTTGCCAAATAGAACTAAATAGACAAAAGATATATTTGATGACATCAAACTATTTTTGAGCCCACAAATTATAATTTTCAAGATGAAATGTTCTTATAAAACATGATTACGTTAATAACATCAAAATTACGTTAATAATATATTAAAGTGTATAAATAAATATTATTAGCTTAATGTTTATAAAATATGATTTATGTGAACCTTTATTAAATATAGTGTGAGCTTGAAAATCACCGCAACATTATAACATTTCTATGCAGATTGAAAAGCTATGCTAATTAAAATAAGGTAAACACCAAAGAAAACTAAAATAATTCCTATATTAAATTTTATAAAAATATATTTATGATCTTATTATTCTTTTCAGATTTAAATTTATTTATTTAAAAATAATAAAAAATATAATTTACCCAAACATAATTTGTTCCATCACATGGGATACATACACTAGTTATCAATAGTTCAATAAATATATCCACTTCTATCTCATTAATAGATTTAACAATAAATTAGAGGTATAAAAAAAACTAGCAATTAATATATTTAAAAGCGATCACATGTTTCTTATAATTAGGACAAAAAAAAATATTACTATTTATTTCTTATATAAAAGATGGAAGGTAGTATAATCTTTGTCATAATAATAATAATACATTTCTTATTTTTTAATATCTAATTTTAAATTTTACTCAATATTTTGCTAGTTGTGTAAAAAAAGATAAATCACTATAATCATCCTTGTAAAATTTTGGGAAGACGTTAAACGCTCCGATATACTTAAGGAAAATGTTGAACATACACTCCGAAAAGTGTATGTATGGGTGAAAGGAAGAAAAAGATAGTGAGAAAAGAATAACAGTGATATAATAAATAAAAAAATAGAAAGAAAAATAATATATAAAAAAAAAAAAAAAAACCTGGTGACGACGGAGGAGTGCTAGTTGTATCAGGAACGAGTCCTTTTGGTGGCTGATCCGTGATGAGGCCGTAGAAAGGGTACAATTCATACCAAATGTTACAACTGGGTACAATTCATGCAGTTTTGGGGTGAGAGGTCTTGTGTGCACTGAGCCAGACAGTAAAGGGTCTGAGAATGAGACAAGTTTGCTTCCTTTGTGGAGAACCTGTTACCAGAATTGGCTGCTGCTTCTGCAGTTTGGTTCATGGTGTTGGACATGAAATTCATGAAACTGCTTGTTGAGTTGTTGGTGACATTGTACAAGTTATACAAAGCATAATCGGGAGATGTGTCCATGGTGGAGAAGAAAGTGACGTTGGAATACCGAACCATGCATTCGGCGTACCACATCACACCCTCTATGGACAGGGAACACTGTGGGTCTGAAGATAGTTTTTCGGTTGCGTTCGCCACGCACTCGTTGCAGAGGCGAAGGGGTATATCACCTCTGCACATGAATAGCCCATACACCGTGTCAGAGGAGTTTCTGCTGCCGAGGACTGTGTTGTTGTAGAATAAGTTGGCTGTGGCGTTGGAAGAAAAGGAAGAGAGGAGGGTTACGAGGTTCTTTTCATAGGTGCTGTTCAAAGTGGCTTTGTTTGAACTGCAATTTTGGTAAGCAAAATAAACCTTGTCCTCGTTCTGTGCTCTAGTAATTCTGGAATTGAAGAAGCAAACAAGGATACAAAGGAGGATGAGCTTCAAGGAATTGGAAGGCATGGTTCTGTTAATGTTCCACAACACTATGGATGGATTTTTGCTCTTCAGTCCAGATTTCCTTGTGTATTGTAATGGAAAATGTACGCTTTAAAAAAAGCTTCCCATCATCAACAACATATTTAACATGGCAGTGAGGAGAGACAGGTGCATGCATTAGCACAATGAACTAGGCGAGATAAAGTCAAACACAAATGTCCCTCTCGTTATCATATATCCTAGATTGAATAACAAAATGTCATTATAAATGTCTTAGAAAGTTAGAAAATGTCAAAATTAAGACCAAGACTATGGTGGACCACCTATAAAGATGGTTCAAAGTGAACCATCATTTTTAACCATTAGATCAATCTGATTATATATGACAGGATGGACTCTAAGCCCAAAAGAGATAAAATTAAATAGTTAAAACATTATATTGGATGGAGTTAAATATTTATATTATAGTTTTTCTTTTATTTGTTTAGAATAATAGGATGCTGACACATGGATAGTTATTATCCATGATCAATTAGAGTTATATAAGTGTATTTCTCTTTAGACATTATTATGAATGGAAAATATTTGAGTTGTTATTATTTCTTTATAGCTTTCTATATAGTCTTTAATGGTGCTATCTTAGGAGTAGAGGTAGTATAGAATCTGCACTCTAACAAATTATCATGGATCTTTTCACAATGGATCCTTCAATACCTCCCAGAAAATTTTTGACCCTTGTTTGTCGTCGTCAAAGGTGATTTTTGGTGGCAACTTTTTTTTTTTCCTCTTCTATCCTTGCCATCTCCATCCTCCTCTCTGATGATCTTTCTGGCATTGAAGACCTCACCCTTATGTTTTTTTTTATCCCCAACCTTTCTTTGAAATGGAAAATAAATGTGACTCATCACCCCTCCTCCCACCACCATTCCCATCAACCCTACCTCCCACCCCCTCTACATCCCCTCTTCCCCAAAACTCCTAGTCTCCAACAACAACGATGCTCCCACGACACCCTTTGATCCGAGCTCCATCAAGGTGGATGCTGTGACGGAGGTTGAGTTGAAGGAGAACGAGTTTCACAGCACACAACGAACAAAGCCTGTTGCATGCGCGGTGGGCCCCGCCACATGCTAGTTCAAGCAGATCGAGGCCCTCATCGTGGGAGGCGTGAATGTGGTGTGAATCAACATGTGCCATGACACAAGTGAGTGGCACAAGGGAGTCATCGACCACGTGCGAAGGCTCAACCACGAGAAGGGCTTTGCCATCGCCATCATGATAGACATTAATGGCAGTGAGATTCACATGGAGAGGGGTCATCGAATGCTTCTATTTTTGTTTTCTTTTCCATTTCAAAGATAAAGAGAGGATAAAAAGGGTGGAGGTCATCGGTATCAGAAAGATATCTAGAGAAAATGGTGGAGGTGGTGAGGAACAAAGAAATAAAAAAAAGCCGCTGCCAAAAATCGTCTTCGGCAGTAGTGAAGGGCGGTCAAAAAATTTTATGGGAAAGGGTTGGAAGGATCCAATGTAGAAAGACCCATGATAACTAATTAATCTAATGACTAAAAATGACAGCCCACGGTAGACCACCTTAATAGGTGGACTAGATGGTCCACCGTAGCCATAATCCAAAATGAGATATGAAAAACAAAAATGTTCAACTCATATATATATATATATATATATATATATATATATGGCGTAGGCTACCAGGGACCACCTTTTAGGTGGTTCACATTGCACCATTTTTTATGACCATAGGATTCATCTAATCCTTACACTTATACAATACATCTACCACACAGGATCTCTCCCCTATTATTGTTCCTCAAAAACTCTTCCATGGGAAGACCACTGTATCCTTCTACAACCACTCTTTCTAGTTAAGATCCTTCATAGTGAGCAGCCATTAAGCACAATCACCGTGCCACTGCCATTGTCGTCTGTATCAAGGTATCAATGCGCCACTCCTGCGTAATGATTATGTTCTTATTCATTCCCCTTTTCCCCAATAAATTGATGCATTGAAGGAGTGCATTGATAGGTTTATCAATCTAGGAAGAGCCAAATATCTGTTAGAGTGATGGTGAAAGGGAGTCATATTCCACTGTATGGAAGGGGGGCTAAGCTAAACAGTGTGAATGGTAAGCCAATAGAAGTGATGCCATTGACATTGAGCATGATGATGTGGTCGAGGGCTAATGTTTTGGACAAATTGGTGAAGCCAAAATTCTACAAGAAAATAGAGTGATAAAAGCCAAAGGGATAGTTTGGATCTAGTCGAGGCTTCAATTTCAACATCTACTGCTAATTATATTTTCCAAACTCAAGATGCCTTTTTGTTTATAATATCACGTTAGTGTTATTCTTGTAGTTGTGAGGATTCTTTTGGGATTATGTTTTTGAGATGCCTCTTTCAACTTGCAGCACCATAATGTTTTGACCAATATACTGATTGGATGATGTCGTTGATTAAGCTGTTGCTAGATTTTTGCATCAAAATAGTTTTTGGTTTTGGTGGTTGCCGGCGTTAGTTGCTAGGGAGAAGGAAATAGACAATACTATTGTACAAAGGATACACCATAACACTGTGAACATTAGATCAATCTAAAGACTACTATTAATGGTCCATAATGGACCACCTATCAAGGTGGTCCATTGAAGCAATTGCATATATATATATATATATATATATATATATATATATATATATATATATATATATATATATATATATATAGAGAGAGAGAGAGAGAGAGAGAGAGAGAGAGAGAGAGGGATCCACCTACTCCAAGAGTAAGTATAAGAGACTTACTCTTCATCCTCATCATTTATTTTCTTGAAATCTAATAGTTAAGATTAGTTAGTTATTACAACCATTAGATTTCAAGGAAATGAATGGTGAGGATGAAGAGTAAGTCTCTTATACTTACTCTTGGAGTAAGTGGATCCCTTCTCATATATATATATATATATATATATATATATATATATATATATATATATATATATATTCATAAAATGTTAAATAATTATATTCACTCAGGCTTGTCAAAGCCTAACCAAGCCTAGCCTTTTTCTAACTATAGTTACTTGCCTCGCTTCATTAATAAGTGGGTAGCGAAAAAAATATTTACTTTACTTATACAAATACTTATTAAACTATCCAAATGTAATTCATAATAGATTTTACTTGTGAATATCCAAGGCTAGTCCCTAGATTTTATGGGCTCAAGGCGAAATAGTAAATAAGAACCTTTTATCCTTAAGTATTTACAAATATAAATACATATTTAATAAAAAATAGACATGTAGTTCCATTACAAATGATACATTTTATTATATTAAACAAATAAGATAGTTTTAATAAATTTGAAAAAGATATATTACATTTTTTTATTTAATTTACTCTCATATTATCGTCTATCATTCAATTTACATCTCTAAAAAAATTACATACACAACTATATTCTTTTTAAATTTTTTTGGATCCCTTTTAGCCATGGGCCATATGTTAATATCTATATCTCAATTTACAAATCACAAAGAGAAGATTCACAATCAACGAGGGTTGGGTTTAGCGGACAAGGGTAGTTTCCTACAATGTGACAAACCAAGGTTCAAATCCTCATTGAAAAAAGTGCTTACATATTCTCCTTCAAAAGCAATCTTGTTCGAATCCCTGTTAGAACAAAATTGTTTTCGAAGGAAGATATATACCTAGAAAAAAGAAGAAGAAAAAGATTCACAACTTTCTTTTTCAGCGGTTGAAAGAGTGAATTGCAAAATAAGTTTAACCTTTTAAATTATGTTTTTTCTACTCTTTTAAATAAATTTTCCTTTAAGGTTAGGAATAGAACCGTTAACAAAAAGGTGTTAATTATGGGTACATATTTCCTCTAGTGGAAAAAAAAAACCTTAATTTAACATGCTCAAATGTCATGATTTTACTATTTATTCTTTTAAACCTCAATTTTAAAAGATAAAATTTATTAAATAGATAAAATTTCATACAATTAAAAAGTTAGTATAGAGGATCTTGTACCTACACGAGATATTTAGGTAATATTCTCCTTAGCTATGTCTAATCCTCTTCGTTCGTTTCCATTGTATTCCTCCAATCCTCTCAAAATGACCGATGGGAATAAGTACCTGTAAATACATTCCAACGCTTAAGTCAGTTGTATACCCTATATGGTAAAGAAGAGTAATAAGTGAGAATAAACAATGTCTTATCTCGAGAATCTAACCCTTTTATATACACATATTTATGGGTCATTAGTTGAGTCCATGGACCTTACATTCTAAATAAGAGTATGCCAATATGAGATTACGTAATATTGTTATGATGATTAGATTAAGATAATATAATCTTTCCTTCCAAGTTTCCTGGGGTCAGAGTGGAAGATAATCTTGGTCCAGGCACGATATAGGATTAGGACGACAGGTTCTCGACCATGCAAGTACAAATCTATTCCAATTTCCCATTAACAATTGTCCCATCAAATTCTCGAATTAAATCCAATGAATAGTTATAAATATACATTTACCTTCTCTTCTAATTTCATTTACATTTCATTTTTTTTTTCGCATCACCCTTTCTTTTCACTCGTCACATTTATCACTTTCTTTTTATTTATTTTGCCTATTTTTCCTTCTTACCACATCAATCCACCCAAACTGGGCTGGATATGTTGAGTATTATCCAAATTGAATTTATGTTAACCCCTACTTTTCTCCTCTATTACACAAAATGTGTGTATCAGTATCTTTTAAGCTAAAATACACATCACTTCCTTAAATATACGCAGGTCAAATCAATAAATTAAATAAGACGGCTTATTGGAAAAAGAAAATCAATTTTAATACTGTTTTCTATTCCGATAAGTAAGCCAAATTAGTAAATGACATTCTTTATTTGTATTATATATACAATCATTGTATGTTTTTATTATCATGTTGTTATTAGTATGAAATATTCATTGACTTTGTCAATGACTAATCTCCGTCGGAGAACTTGATTGACCACCTTTGGTTGGGTGTCCTCTCTCAATCACACTTTTTTTTCATCTATAAAGTTCAAATGAGATATTTCTTAAAGGGACCGATTCCAATACCATTAACAACTTGTCAATACACACACACACACACACACACACACTAGTGAGAGGACTTAACATATATGAGAGTGAGATAAATAAATATTGATCACTAGATCTTATTTAAATAGTCAAGATTAAAACATATTAAGTTATGTGAGTTTTTTAAAAAGTCACATGACTTTTTTAAGTGATCATATAACATTAAATCTTGACCCTCCATGTATGATTATATGGTTCAGATTTAACCATCTTACTCTCATATATAATATGTCTTCCTCTCCTAAGATATGTCCTATACACACACACACACACACACAACTAAGTACCGTATAAGATATATAGTTTCATCATATATCAGAGTAAGTTACATATTATGGAACTAATAGGTAGACTTAGTTAGAGACCACAATGTCCCTCAATCTACTGGGTCAGAGACTAATCCCGCTCGTGGTGCGTGGCTACAGTTAACCCAAGGAAATTTTGCACATGGGGGAATTGAATACGGGTTCTTCCGCTAAGTAGATTGTTCCCCTACATGTAAACGTAGTAGGACTTTACACCACTATGTCAACCTTATGGGTTAATAGATAGACTTCTGTGGGTTGTCATACTGTGTACACAACATTTAAATTAAACTACTTTCAAAAAAAATTAAAGAAACAAGGGAGCATAAACACGTGGTTTTAGTAGTTTTTGATAGTCAACCCTATGGGTTAATAGGTAGACTTCTGTGGGTTGTCATACGGTGTACACAACATTTAAATTAAACTACTTTAAAAAAATTAAAGAAACAAGGGAGCACAAACACGTGGTTTAGTAGTTTTTGATACAAAGTATTAACTTGGTCAAAATATATGTAACATAATATTTTTTATAAGCCAAGCAAATTTATCAATTTATTAATAATAACAATAAAAAAACATAGCACCAGAAGTGCAATGAATGGATGAAAAGACAAAATACATCCTTCACATGTTCCATATCCCCTTTACACCAAAAAATGTCCGAACAATCCACTAGCTATTAGGTACATTCAAATGTAACATAACAATATGATACAAAGAATTTATATATTATCATCTTCTATTTTCTGGTTCTTTTCTAAGGTGTAGGATTCACAGAAGTGCACTATTACCATTGATATACGATATGACTAAAATTATAGCTATTCGCTTGATTTCCACTTGATCCATGATCATTCCATGCATATTCTACCAATACGAATCATTTAAAGATATATCTAACTATAAATTATATTACAGCACATTTTTACTTTTCACAAGCTAGGGGCTTCAGCCAAATAAATATGGGGTTTAGATAGATTTTTAATTTATAACTATATTTTTTTATTTTGGTTTTAATCTCTATATTTTAAAAGTTCAATTTTAAGATTTTATAATTTAAAATTATTAGGAATTAGTCCCTCCTATTATATGTACAATTTTAGTCTTGATCTCTACGTTAATTAAGAATGAATTCTCAGTTTTAAAACTACAGAGATTTAATATATTGAATTTTTAAAATATAACAACTAAAATCAAAACTGTGAACCTAACCATTTCTTCTTCAGATTTTGCAATACAATGAATCAGTGACGCATTATGGATCCTAGTTCAAATAATTTACGTTGAATTACAGAATTTAAACACCAATAATTTTAAATTTTAATAGTCGATACTCAGCATTAATTCTGTTGGAATTGAAGACGAGTCAAATATATTGTCATCATAGTGAAAGAAACAAATAGAATAGCTTTATAGTGGTGAGGGTACAATAAATAAAACAACCTAATAAATTGATCCAGCTTCCTTCTCCTGGTTAAATAAATTATTTAAATCAGAGTATAATATTATATGGAAAATGGATTTAAATTATGATAGCAATATTTATTTTTACAATAAATGGCGAATGACGACGGTGTAATCATATTAATATATGGAATCCCGTGTGTGTTTTTTTATGAGTGAAGGATATGGCTTGTGTTGGTTATCTGATATATATATCTCTAGGTTATTTTCCTTCGCTGTCTCTTCGATTGACCTCCTTATGGGACACGTTTTGGGATGTTGACCTTGGTGCTCAAGAGTTTACACACTGCAGGGCTCTCATAGTCTGCGTTGGCTCTCTCTAGACTTCTATGTTTTCATCTTTTGAATATAAGATATTAGTATAACCAAACCAACAATAATAAAGAAATGATAAAATTTATCGAAACTTTAAAAGTAAAAATGGCTCAGACCAAGCTAGACTTTACTGGGTAAGTTCCACTTCCATGTTCTATTAGTAATATGAAAACCAATCAAATATGTTATCATTATTTAGTGAAAGCTAGAAATAAAAACTTTGTAGCGGTGAGGGTGCAGAAAAATAAAATAACTTAACAAATTGTTCTATCTTTTTCAACATGAAAAGAAATTGAAAATAATTAATTTGGGATTGTGAAAATATAGAATTTATTTTTAAGACAAATATATATATAACAATATGTGTGTGTGTGTATATATAATATTAAGAAATTATTTTTTCTCAAAATAAAATATTCTATTATATAAATAAATTATGAAAGTAAAAAACAGAATTTTATTATTAAAATACAAAAAAATAACATGAAATTTCGTAAGAAGAAAAATCTCTCTAGCTGGAATTTCTACATGATTCCTGCATATGGCTTAGCCAAATTGGCTCATAGGGTTAAAGATAAATGCTGGATTGAGGATGTACGTCATACAATCTTTAATTATATTATTGTTCTCTGAGCCTGATGAACAAATTTGCAATTTTCTTTTTGAATAATATGTACTGTTTTTTAATATAAAAAAAGAGTAAATTACACTCGCTATTCTATGTTTTGCATTTATTACGCCCGATACCCTCCCTATTTGGAGACCTATAGAAAATCCCCTAATTATCGAAAATTCATTGCACAGAGACCCCTTGACTCTGTAACGGAGTCTGTTACATTAATCCCAGGAGATCATGTGTTGTGCACATGCGTTTTAATGAAACTTTCGGTCTAAAATACCCTTGTCCTTTTCGTGGGCACACTTGATGGTGGTTAAACAACAAAATTTTGTTCCTTACTCCTTAGATTGAGCAAGTGAGTCAAAATGTCTTGAAACTCAGCCACACCTTGAATCACCTTGGCTGGAGTTTGACATAATCCGCCTGCATGTATCGGAAATCTGCATCTTCTACATTCCAGAAATTGCTTGCAAATAGGTATTTTATATGTTTACTTCCTTTTTGATAAGCAAAATGAATTTATTACTTAAACAAGGGAACTTTACCTTAACATAAGACATGCCATAGGTAGGGATGGCAATGGGTAGGGTCTGGGTAGAGTCCTATAGTACCCGTCCCCATATCCGCGTTTAAAAAAAATACCCGTACCCGGCCCCATACCCGCGCGGGTAGCAACTTTAATCCCCATCTCCGTACCCGCTAGGTACCTATATACCCATACCCGCACCCGCTACCCGCACTTTATTTATGTATGAAGTTAATAAATCAATAAAAAATAGACTTAAATGTAATTTTGGTCCCCCTATTTTGCACAATCCGCAATTTTAGTCATCCTATTTTAAAATAGAGATATTTAGTCATCCTATTTTGCACAATCAGCAATCTTGGTCCCTCTATAGAGACATTTAGTCCCCCAATTTTGTAAAATCCGTAATTTTGGTCCTTTCATCAAATTGAAAGCATTGACAGTTAAGAGATTAACGTTGACCTTGACGTGACCCAAATATAATGATATGACACGAGATTATTTATTTATTTATTTTTAATTATTTTAAATACTGAGAAATAATTATTTGTTTATCTACGTCACTAAAACACATATTACGTTGATTTTAATGGTTGGGGTAGTCATGAGTCCTAAAATAGAAATCACAAGTCTTAATCATTTATTTTAAACTAGTTTTATATTGTTGAAGTACATGGCACATCATAATCAAATAAATGATATTACTTTTTTTTAAAATATATTTTTCATCAATTATTCTACTCAATATTTAAAATAATTCAAAACTAAATAAATAATCTCATGTCACGTCACTATATTTGGATCACGTTAAGGTTAATGTTAATCTCTTAACAGTCAATACTTTCAATTTGATGGAAGAACCAAAATTACATATTTTACAAAATTGGGAGACTAAACGTCTCTATTTTAAAATAGGGGGACTAAAATTGCAGATTGTGCAAAATAGATGAACCAAAATTGCATTTAAGCTATAAAAATATTAATTAAAAAAATTATTACAAATAAATTGAAAATTCACGCTTAAATAATTCAAACTTAACATTAAAAGCATCCACACATAATATTAAAAATATAAAATTATTGTAAGTTATAACATAAATCTTTTACTATTAGTGTTAGTTTATGAAAAATATAAAATTATTTTTTTTACAGTAAAGTATATATATAACATAATTATTTATTTAAGTTATTTTAATATATATATATATATATGGTAGGGGCGGGGCGGGTACTATAGTACCCGTACCCGTACCTGCACCCGCAAAAAATTGCGGGTAAATACCCTGCCCCGGCCCTAGCCCCAATAAGCGGGTATTTACCCGACCCGCTTGCAGATATTTTTGCGGGTACCCGCAGGGTCCAGGTACACTTTGCCATCCCTAGCCATAGGTCAGTGTAAATAAGATTTATAATATTAAAACATGATTAGATAATGATATACAAAGTTAAATTATCGAGGATAGAAGTTGCTTATGGACATTTCATTGATAGAAGATGGTATGGAATTGCTGACAAATTGCCTCAAACTTGATTCACGTGCAACAATTGGATCCATTCTATGGTACAAGAAAAATGTTGGTTCTTGTGGAGAAGGCAATTCAACGAAGTGACTACTGAGATATGAGACAATTGTCGCCATTGTAGGTCTAACATTTGGGTTATCTTGAACACATAATAAACCAATTTGAATGCATTTGATGACCTCAATGTTAGAATAATTTTCTGTTAATTTAGGGTCCAATGTGTTCAATGGTGTTTCATCCCTCCAATGTCTCCAAACCTATAACAATTTGTAAGCTTGGCCAAATCATTACACTTTCTTACTTTTAGATTGATTTCATTGTACATTAAGCATGAGTAATAATAAAATGAAAATTCAGCAAGATTATTACACTCACAGAATTTAGAAGACCATCATCAACACGGTGTTGTTCATAGGAACCTATGCTCTTTTTTCCACTAATAATCTCGAGAACCATAATTCCAAAACTGTAAACATCTGATTTCTCAGAAAAATGTCCAAACTTAGCATACTCTGGAGACATATAGCCACTGCAAAATTAAGGGGGGAAATGATAAATAAGCTTAAGCATATCATGCAAAGGATGAGAAGTGTAGAAATGGGTATTAAAAATTAACTTACTATGTTCCAATAATTCTATTTGTACTTCCTTCTTGTTGATCTATTTCAACAATTCTAGCAAGACCAAAATCTGAAAATTTTGAATTCATATTTTCATCTAATAGTACATTACTAGGTTTAAGATCACGATGTATAACTTTAAGTCAAGAATGTTCATGTAAATATAGAATTCCTCGAGCAATCCCTCCTATGATTTTGTGACGCTCGGACCAGGTCAAAACCTTTTCTAGTTTAGTATCTACAGGAAATATTCATTATGTGAGTAAATTAAGTGATGCATGTTTTGTTATCAATCACTTGAATTGGTTTAAGATATACTACAATGAATATCATAAATACATAATGTATGAATGCTAAGCTTTAAAAAACTAAAGAGAGGTCTAAAGGATCAAACCAAATAAGAAGTAATCCAGACTCTTGTTTGACATGTATTCATAGATAAGTATTTTCTCTTGCTCGTCAAGACAAAATCCTATAAATGCCACTAGATTTCTATGTTGAAGTTTGGCTATCAAAAGAACCTCATTTTTGAACTCCTCTACACCTTGCTTAGAATTTTTTGAGAGCCTCTTTACAGCTACAGGATTTCCATCAATAAGAATGTCGATACAATCATATCACTTAGGCACCCAGCACAATCGTTGCTAGATAGATCCAACGTGCATTGAGCAAGAATATACACCGTTTGAAAATTATTCAATCTTAATGTCGCAGCTTGATATTTGTCACCAATGTCCCCTGTGTCTTGCGCCATCGCATTTAGTTTAGTGGATAATTTATTAACAACAGAGTATTGCACGGGATCAGTGTCGCTGACATTCAAATCCACATAGCTGGGACTTGTTTCCACGGCGAAGGACCGATTGGAATAGCGAAGCCAGCAGTGGTTGTACCAAATTACACCCTCCGTAGCCAAACGACACTCGGAGGCTATCTTCTCCGTTGCGTTTCGGACGCATTGTCCGCAAAGGAAAGGAGAAAGGTCGCCGCGACACGTGTAGAGGCCTTGCAGTGTTCCCACTGGTATCTTGTATTTATTGCCACTGGTGGCATTGGAAGACAAATCAGATAAGAGGGTCCTGAGGTTTGATTGGAAAACAGTATCAGTATCGTTCATGTATTGATTTGTTGTGCAGTTGTGGGAAATATAGTCAGGATCTTGTGAATATTCTGAATCTGTGTGTGGATATTTTGTTTCGGGAACGAGTCCTGTGGTGCCTCATCGGTGACGAGGCCGTAAAAAGGGTACAATTCATACCAAATGTTACAACTGGGAAACGCAACTCTTCCTCCTTGCTTTGCATAACAGCACCTTGGAAGGTGACCTATTGCTTGAGTGAGACAGGTTGTGCAGTTTTGCGGTGAGAGGTCTTGTGTGCACTGAGCCAGACAGTAAAGGGTCTGAGATTGAGACAAGGTTGCTTGCTTCGTGGAGAATCTGTTCGCGGAATTGGCTGCTTCTTCTGCAGTTTGGTTCATGGTGCTGGACAACAAACTCATGAAGCTTGTTGAGTTGGAGGAAACATTGGCCGTGTTGATCATGGACCATCTGGGAGATGTGGCCACGGTGGAGAAGAAAGCGAGGTTGGAATACCGAACCATGCATTCGGCGTACCAAATCACACCCTCTATGGACAGGGAACAGTTTGGGTCTGAAGACAGTTTCTCGGTTGCGTTCGCCACGCACTCTTTGCAGAGGCGAAGGGGTATATCACCCCTGCACATGAATAAACCATACACCGTGTCAGAGGAGTTTCTGCTGCCGAGGACTGTGTTGTTGTAGAATGGCGTTGGAAGATAAGGAAGAGAGAAGAGTCTTGAGGTTCTTTTCATAGGTGCTGTTCAGAGTGGCTTTGTTTGAACTGCAATTTTGGTAAACAAAATAAACCTTGTCAACGTCCTGTGCTTTAGTAGTCGCGGAATTGAAGAAGCAAACAAGGATACAAAGGAAGATGAGCTTGAAGAAATTGGAAGGCATGGTTCTGTTAATGTTCCACAACACTACCAGACTGTGGAGGATGGATGGAGTTTTTCTGTTCATATATAGTTTGTCCAGATTTCCTTGTGTACTGTAATGGAAAATATACGGTGACCGTTGAAACTTATATCATTTTTAACCCATCAACAACATATATTTTACATGGCAGTGAGGGATAGCGGATAGGTGCAACGTGCAAGCATCAGTGAGTCAAACACTCTTGTCTCTCTCGTTACCTTCCAAGATTGATTCCCCAGAATAATCTTATACTTTTTTTTTTTTATAGATTATAATATTATGTGTTGAAAATGTCTAGAAGAAAGTTAGAAAATGTCAAAATTAGGCTGCTGAAAGTTTGTTTCAGGAGACAAAATTGAATGGAACTGAAAAATGGTTCTGAAGAGAGCCGGATTGAACCATATTTTTTTATAGACAGTTCGGCTTAAGTTAGGTAGGATTCTTATGAGTAATAAAACTTTTTTTTTTTAGTATTTAATGTAGTTGTATATCAAAATTTGAACTTTTTAATGTTATTTTGTGATTTTGATAAATGCTTTCCAAGTTTATTTTCTTGCACATGTTCTTTCTTACTTATTAGAATAAATTTCTTAGATGATGAGAAAGTTGTTGAGTTGTCTGTTCAAAAAGCACTCTTACGTTCTTTAGAAATAATGTTCTTCGATGTAGGCTATCTGGTTCTTGCGTTCCTCCCCATGTTTGTCTCATACTTGTACGGCCGTTAATTGGGTATCCATGAGTGTTATGATGATCCACATAGAGCACTGATTAACATACCACTGAGTTTTGACACCCAACGTCCATCTTATCACGTGGTTAACTACGTATAAAAATATGATTAATTTTATTTTTTAAGTGGTTAAAAGTAAATAAACACAATTATATATAATTTATTGATATATGATTAATAATGTTATGATGTTATTGATTGTCACATGTGGTTAATTACATATATAAATATAGTTAACTTTGTTTCACAAGTGGTTAACGATGTCATGAGGCTACTGATTGTCACACGTGGTTAACTGCATATATAAATATAGTTAACTTTATCTCACAGGTGGTTAAGGATAAATGAACATGATTATATACAATTATTGATATATGGTTAATAGTGTAATGGGGTTATTGAAATGTCCAATTGTGGTTAACTTTGTTTCACAAATGGTTAATAGTGTTGAGGTTCTTAACCATCACACATGATTAAATATAAGTGTAAATATGGTTAACTTTATCTAATAAGTGATTAATAGTGTTATAGAAATATTGACCGTTATACGTGGTTAACTACTTATATAAATATTGTTAATTTTGTCATCATAAGTGGTTAATAATAAATAATGGATAACTTTGTTTCACAAGTAGTTACTTGTGTTTATGAAATTATTGAAATATCTATTAGTAGCACAGTTTTAAAAATCGGACCGACCCGACCAGTCGGACTGTGACCCGGAGGTTAGACTGAGTCTAGCTGGCTATCGGACCGGCCATGCTTTCTTCCCAGTCAAACCCGGTGCGACCCGTGGTTAAATCGGTGACTCGGTGACCCGACCCAGGTCACGCACCTTTTATTTTTTTTTTAAATTGCTCGAAACGATGTCGTTTGGATAAAAAATCAAAAGAAAGAAAGATTTTGTGGCTATGAGTGTTTGGCAAAGCATTGCTTGTTGTGTCGTGTTTGTGAGTCTGTGGCTCTTATTCTTCAAACTTCAAAGTGCACCTACATAAATCCTAAGGCCCTCAACTCAACCACATCGGTCCACACCACATGATTCTTTTTAATCCAACTTGAATGTTATTTTTAGTTGATTCTGTTTTATTATTTATGAGTAGTGATTCTTAAGTAATTGATACTGTGATTCTGTTACTATGACTTTTGTTTGAAGAAGTGATTGTACAGTTGATAGTGTGATTTTATTATTTTGAATTCTGTTTAAACTTTAAAGAAGTGTAATAAATAATTTATAATGTGATTTTGTTACTGTGAATGTTAATGGATTTGAACTTGAAAAATGAGCTTGTGAAATTATATTAATTTGTTATGTGATTTTTTTTTCCTTTTTTAAGGCAGGTATAAAATTTTCAAAATTTTTAATACAGGTCAGGTCATGCGGGTCAATTAGTGACCCACTGATTCAACCATTGACCCAGTGACCCAGTGCCTTGACTTGGTCGATCACCGATTCAATTTTTAAAACTATGATTAGTAGTAACCATTTCTAAAATAAAATTAACCATATTGAAATGTATAATTAACCACGTTTTTTGGGTGTACGCTGGTTGGAAAAAGTAGGGTGTACGATTATCATTATTCATCCACATATATGTATCCACAAACAAGGGTACCTTGCTTTACTTTCCCTTGTCCGGTTACCAAGCAAAGTGGAGAAAAAATGCATTTATTTTACCCACATGTATATGCAAGTTTTTTTTTTTTTTTTTTTGTCTTTTTCCATGCCTAAATAGAACTATAGTATAGTTGCTGAATGTGTTTTTTATCAGAAATCTTCATGAATTAAACCAGTATTTGATGTTGCTACAGATTGTTTGCTCATATGCCAAAGTTTTGATCGAGGAACAAATTTTTTGATCTATTGTTCCTTGTATTCTGAGCATATATTCAACTTCCTGATCAATGATTCTTTCATTTTAATTTATATCTTGTATCATACAGATTGTATTTTCTTTGCATGGCGATGTTGAATCGTTGTATTTCTCAAGAATTATGTTTTTTTAACATTCTCAAGGAGATTCATTAGTAGCACTCATTCAAAATATTTGTCAGGATTTGTGTGGTTTGTCATATATATAGGATACATGTGGTGACAAAAAAACATCATATATAGGAATAAGTTATGTATTATTTAACTAATAGGTACGTATACTTGTGTGGATTGTCATACGGTGCAATACAACATTTAAATGAAATTACTTTAAAAAATTAAACAAACAAGGGAGCATAAACACATGGTTTTAGTATTTTATACAAAGTATCAACTAGGTCGATCAAAATATATATATGTAACATAATAATATGATACAAAGAAGTGCACCAAAATCTTCTATTTTCTGGTTCTTTTTCTAGTTTACGTACGTACATTGTAGGATTTGTAGAAGTGCACTATTACCATTGATATACGATATGATTAAATAAGAATCATTTAAAGAAATACCTAACTATAACTTAATTAGATTACAATTACATACAGCACATTTGTACTTTTCACAAGAGGGGCTTCAGCCATATAACTATTGGGTTTCATTTGTAATTTTAATTTCTATCTATATTTTTTATTTTGGTTAATTTTAATCTCTATATTTTAAAAGTTTAGTATGTACCAAAAAAATATGTACCATTTTAGTCTTGATCTCTACATTACGAATCAACTTTTAGTTTGAAAATTATAGAGATTTAATATATTGAACTTTTAAAATATATACCAACTAAAATCAAAACTGTGAACATTTCTTCTTCAGATTTTGCAATTCAATGAATCAGTGACGCATTTTGGATCCTAGTTCAAATCATTAACGTTGAATTACATATTTTAAACTCCAGTAATTTTAATGGACGATTCAGCATTCTGTTGGGAACATTGAAGATCAGTCAAATATATTGTCATCATTTAGTAAAAGAAATAAATAGAATAGCTTTATAGTGGTGAGGGTGCAATAAATAAAATAACCTAATAAATTGATCCAGCTTCCTTCTCCTGGTTAAATAAATTATTTAAACCAGAGTATAATATTAAATGGAAATTGAATTCAAACTATGATATTTAATTCTATAATAAATGGCAAATGACGGTGTAAACATATTAATATATGGAAGCCCGTGTGTGTTTTTTATGAGTGAAGATATTGTTAGAATTTTCCTATGAATTTATGTGGGCTACAATTAATTGTAATATTTTGTTTTGCCAAAAACGGGCTAATATTATGATCCATTTGATGATACTTAAGCCCACTAATAATGTGATTGATTTTTACGGGCTTTGTACACCTAATTTTGATCAGTGTGGGAAACAGTGTGGGCCGAACCACTAGGCCCATAATGGGAGGTGCCTAGGATCAATAAATAGAGAGGCTAAGTCCCTTTTGACGTCACGTCATTCAACTCCTCACTAGGGTTTGCCCCATTGAGAACTCTAGAATGTGGAGCGTGTGATTAGGCAAAGGAAGACTTGGCTTTTGGATTTCTGAAGGTTGCGCAACGCACAGATAATTCTCATCACTCTTAATCATGTCTTTAACAAGTGAGTAGATTTCTATCTATTTATCGGTGTTCTAAATTCATATAAATTGTGCCGTTCTTGGTAAAATATTTATCTTACAGATATGGCTTGTGTTGGTTACCAGATATGTGTTATTTCCCTTCGCTGTCTCTTTGACCTTTATGGGACACGTTTTGGGATGTTGACCTAGGTGCTCAAGAGCGTACACACTGCACGGCTCTCAGTATATACGTTGGGTCTCTCTACACTTCTATATTTTCATGTTTTGAATATAAGATATTAGTATAAAAACAAAAACAACAACAATTAATTGAAGAAATGGTAAAAATTTATTGAAATTATAAAAGTAAAAATGGCTCAGACCAAGCTAGAGTTTACTAGGCAAGTTCCATGCTCTATTAGAAATATGAAAGCAATCAATGCAAATATGTTGTCATCATTTAGTGAAAGAAATTGCTAAAAGTTTTGTAGTGGTATGGGTGCCAAAAAATAAAATAACTTAACAAATTGATCTATCTTTCTCACCATAAAAAGAAAATGATAATTAATTAATTTGACATTTTAAAAATATAGAACATATTTTTCAAAGACAAAATTACATATATATATATATATATATATATATATATATATATATCCTAATATTATATATATATATATATATATTATTCTCAAAAATAAAAAATATTTTATTATATAGATAAATTATGAAAGTAAAAAAAAAGGTTCTTATTATTTAAAATAAGAAAAATTAACACGAAATTTCATAAGAAGATAAACACATACGGATAAATATAGGACACTCTTAAAATCTTTGGAGCATGGATAGTACGAAATTTCAGTCATCCACAATGGAGATCATGCGTCTTGTGGTGGCCTTTACCGTGATTCACAGGACACGTGGATAATAGGATTCATGCGAAATATAGGGTCTTCTAATGTCTTGATGCATGGCTGAATTATGGGAGGATTATTTCTGCCTTAGAAATTGCTTAGCAAAGACAGTTTTATCATCTTATTTTAGAATGTAATTCCAGTGTTGCTGCAACTTTGATCACAAAGGGTGTATCCCTTCACACCCTTATGCTCACATGGTGGAACATATCAGAGGTCAGTTAACCTTATCCATGTTTACAGGGATGCCAATAATAGTGTTGCAGATTGCCTAGCTGAAAAAGCGCATAATCACCCTTTGGGTCTTCATCTCCTTGATCGTGCACCTGGTTTTTGTTTTATGCATATTACGAAGGACTTTGATGTCCATTTCCTCTTCTCGTTCTATTAGCGTTGCTGTCTAGGGTCTGTGTGACTGTGTCCCTCCTTGTAACCAAAAAAGGTACGTAGAAGTGACCCTAAATAAAGAGTACAAACCATCCCTTGTTATTACTAGTTTCCCATCTCCTAAGCTTAAGTCTATGTACGTGACCCAAAGAGACAATCGTGTGATTTTAGGCTAAATTATTCTGTTGGTTCTTTATCTTTATTTTAGATTGTAAGTTGGTGTTTTATTTTTTAAAAGTTACAAAATGACCACTTATCTTTATTTTAAAATACAATTTGGTCTTTTATTTTCTAAAAGTTACAAAATATTCCCTTAAGTAATTTTTTTATAGCATGTTTATCTTTGAAGTAATGTATTTTTTTAATTTTTTTTTTGGGATAAACATGCTATAAAAAAATTATTTAAGGGACCATTTTGCAACTTTTAAAAAATAAAGGATCAAATTGCAACTTAAAATAAAGATAAGGGACCATTTTGTAACTTTTAAAAAATAAAGAACCAAATTACAACTTAAAATAAAGATAAGGGACCATATGAATAATTTTGTCATGATTTTAAGAAGGCATGTGATGCTGTTCATTGCAGGCCGATTTATAGTACTCCTTCCAGTTCAAAATCATTGATGTTTAAGATTAGTGCATATGCATTAAGAAAAAATAATAAATTGAGAATATTAATTTAATACTCTTATTTAATAGTATAAGATGTAAATATGGTTTATTGTTTTGAAGTACTTTTTAAGTAGGTTGCAAGTGTAATATATTTTTTTTTGTAAAGATCAAATTTATAGTTATTTTAAATAAGGATATATGTGAAAAAAAATTAACAAAACTTGAAATTTGTAAAATATTAATAATGATTTTGAATTTTAAAAAAACTAAAACATCAAATAGTTTTAAATAAATGGGAAAGAGTATAATCCATAAGGTTGACACAGTGGTGTAAATTCCTGTTGCATTCACATGTGAAAAATGATCTATTTAACAGGATAATCCGTGTTCAATTCCCTCCATGCATCGCGAGCGAGATTAGTACTCAGTGGGTTGGGGGATCATGGTCTCCTGACCCAGGACCAACAAAAAATCGGAAGGAGTATTTGATAGGCATTGAATTTTTGGGACACGAGCTAGCTAGTGATCCTTAGGCGCAAGTTGAGTGAGTATTGTAGAGTTGCTTAATTTATTTTTTGTTGGTGGGTTCTATAATATCACATGAGATTTAAGAATTTTTAACAAGTTCTCAACAAGATTTAAGAATTTTTAACAAGTTCTCAACAAGATTTAAGAATTTAAAATGAACCCTACAATTATCTCATCATTTTTAAGAACCGCTAAGAATTGTTGCTTATATAATTATTATTTTAATTTTTAATACTTAGAACGGATTCTTGAGAGTTCTTACAGAAGAACCGTTCTTACACCTTGACAGCCATGTCGACCCGCTCCAATGGTAAGAACCGGTGGAAAGGTTCTTACAATACAAGAACCAAGGACAAGAACACCGTTGGAGATGGTCTAAGCAATTGTTTTTGTATATTAAGAACTATATATCAAGTCAATTTGTTCTAACAGTGACAAATGCATGAGAACCGGTTTTTAAGTTTTAACATAAGCAACACTCCTACTTAGGCCATCTCCAATGCAGGTTCCTTATGTGGGTTCTTGATGTGTGCTAGCTGTTTTAAATATTTGTGTTCAAACTAGTGCTGCGGTGTTCCCCAGAAGCTCAGCCAAGCCACCTTTTTATTCTAAATGCACCTGAATTCAGCAATGGTGAAAAAAAAAATGTACTCTTGCTTTCGCCACACTTTATTTCTTCTTCTTTTCTTGGTTTAACCAAAGTTTGGTCCTTTTGCTTTTAATATTATTGGGTAGCTGAATTGGTATTCCTTTGGAATTGGATATCTCGATCGGTTACATTTAAGTGAGGCCAACTGAGGTGAAACATAGACAATGGTGTTGGTTGGTGAAAGAGTAATGATATATGTGGGTACTGGGCACCTCATGGGGTTATAGCTCAAATGAAATCGTTGCAGCAATTTACCATGTTTGAAGCAAATTGTTTCAAGAAGCTCACACTCTTGACCAAGGTTAGGCTTTCTTTTTTAGACTAGCTTTCTAGAATATATGCGATTTTCTGATCTAGATCAAATCTCGTGATATGACTTCATATTATATAATTTTGGTTTACTTATCTATAAATAAAAAGAAAAAAATATTGAAATAAAAGGACTATAATTTTCTGACAATGTTGCATGCAGTGCTGATTTCGTGATTCTTTTGCTGAACTATTAACACTACCACATGCTCTGCATGCCTTGATCGTTTATGAATATGCAAATCTAGCATTTTGTATTGTGTGATCTTACACTTCCCACCTCTCAATTAAATTGTAGTTCGTTGCTAGTAGATAGCTGGATATAATAAAGAATGTATTTGGCTACCAACAAGTGAGAGCATTAAAATATGAGCTTTTTTATTAGGGTAAGAAGCATAAAATTTGATATGTACTGATATATGTGATCTTCAAAATTATGTGATAATAACATGTTAAATATGTCTTTTAAAAAAAAAAAAAAAAACATGTTAAATATGTGAAACTGATGTCTTAGCAGTAAAATGGAATAAAAGATAAGTTTAAGTTTGTCTTACCTAAACTCAAGTTTGAGAAAACGTTAACATATCCAAATCAATATTATTTAATTAAGTTAAAGTACATATCAAATTTTAAACATCACAATGAAAAGCATTAAAGAGAAATAGTAATGGTCACTGATCCCTTATAAATAAGAATATTATTGAGATCAATAATGAATTCTTGATGTAACATCCCGATTTAATTACTTATACGAGAAAACTTAAGCTTAGCATAAGACATGTCATAGCTTATCCAAAAAAAAAAAAAAAAAAGAAGCATAAGACATGTCATAGGTCAACATAAAAACATAAAAAGGTTTAATACATATAAGGCTACAACCAGTAAATACATAGAGTTGAAGTCCCCTAAATAAAAAAACCAAAAGCTTTACACAATTTGAGAAAACCCACATCATAAAACAAACTTCATAATTTGACCTCTATGACATAATTAAGTGCCAAATAAGAGTTTTTAATACATTAAAATGTCACAAGATAATGTATATAAAAATAAATTATCTGGGGTAGAATTTACTTATAGACATTTCATTGATAGAGGATGGTATGGAACTGTTGGCAGATTGACCTGAAATTGATTCATGTGCAATTGGATCCATTCTATTGTACAAGAAAAATGTTGGTTATTGTGGAGATGGTAATAACTCAATTGAGTGATTATTGAGATATGAGACAATTGACATCATTGTTGGTTGGTCTAGCATTTGGATTTTCTTGAACACATAATAAACCAATTTGAATGTATTTGACGACTTCAGTTTTAGAATAATTTTCCTTTAATTTTGGGCTCAATGTGTTCAATGGTGTTTCATCCTTCCAATGTCTCTAAACCTATAACAATATGTAAGTTTGGCCAAATCATTACACTTTCCTACTTTTAGATAGACTTAATTGTACATTAAGCATGGGTAATAATAAATGAAGGGCTTAAATAACTTTTAGGTTTTTAATAAATTTTCAAATTTTGCTTTGGATATTTGATAAAAATTTTCGTTGTTTTGAATCTATGATATATTAAAACTTTTATTTTGAGTCTCTACCGTCAGTTAAGTAATGACGTGTCACCATCCGAACAGATCTTTCTAATATATATAAACTGTTGAGATGAAATTGGTAGATATTTTTCCATAAAACAGACATATACTTTGACAGGGCAATCAAGGAAGGACAGGTGGTGCGAGCAAGTCAATGAAGTCAACTGCTCATGTCTTTTCCATTTTCTTCTAGAGACTAACTATCTCTCGCAACAAATTTTATAAATTTCTATGGATGACTTTTCTTTACTAAAATGATCTCAAAAGAATTAGAAAATGCAAATTGAGGCTGTGTGGACATGAATGATTACTGGAAATCTGACATACTTACAATTTGGAGAAAATTTTGTCATTCTCGGGGATCTTTCCTCTTAACTACGTAAATTACGAATTTATTGGATTTTAAAAATTGTCTTACATTTTTTATATTATATTAATAATTATAAAAAAAATACTTTTTAATTTATTTTCTATTTATAAATATTTTTGTAGATAAAAATAAAAAATAAATATTTTTATTATTATTGTTAATAATAATAATAATAATAATAATAAAATAAAATAAAACTCACATCAAACAGACATAAACTTGCATTGATCCTTTCCAAGAGATATGTTCATATTGAGATCACGAACTGAACAAGGGGAAGAAGTTCGCACTCTAACAATGTTATTTTTACAAATTTACCGTTTCGTAAACTCTCAACTTTTTTTTTTTTATCAAAAAATATATATTATTATTAGAAAGATGATAAAGGGTACAAGGGTACCCGACCCTTACAAAACCAACAAATAAAAGGCACCATCAGTTCTGTAAAAAATGCTAAATCCTCTAACCCATTCACCAGATCCTCACAGAGCATTAATAACCATATATTCTATGAACTATATTCAATGTTATCCGCCTACCCCATACCCCTCGAACCAAATGTAAATTTTCATTCACCTGCATCCAGCTCACAACACTTAATACCATTTGCATCATACAAAAACACAACGCCAGCCAAGTAAGTTCCACGTGATATCAAATCCACATCGCCACACTTTAGCACAATACACTTTACTTTGAATTTGCAGTATCAAATTCTTACCTTTCCGCAACGCACGTCCCAGTAAACTCTCAAAACTTGGTCATTCACTTTCACAAATAGTATCTTAGTATCTAAATTTAACGAAATGAAAAAATAAGTTCCAAAACTTTAATTAATTTGTCATTCACATTAGTCTCTTTATTTGGTCTTCTCTATTTATTTTAACAAAGTAACTTACGTGGTACATTAAGTACTTGCATGGCATATTGTTGTAGGAAATGGTAAGTCAGACTCTAAACCATATTAGTGACTTTCAATGTCTTTTGGACAACATTCCCATAAATTAGGAAATTGGTTGTCACGGCATTAGCTGTCTAATCATTGTGATAATCAGCTGCTTCTTCATACCCATCATAATCTTCAATAGAAACTAAGAAAGCTATATTTCTTGGCTAGATCTCCCTTGCTACTTCTCCGTAACGAATAGTTCAATCATAAAAGCTTTGGTTGTCGGGTGACTCAAATCTGCACATTCCTAGGCAAAAAACTTCTTTGCTTTGTCAAATGATTTAAGAGTCATTAACAAATTTCTAATGTAAAAGACATTGAAAATTGAACAAAACATACTTCATTTTTTTATAGATATTATATATTTGTACTTTCTTTTTTTTATAAGCAAAATGAATTTTATTAATTAAACCAAACAACTTAACCTTAACATAAAACGTGCTATAGGTCAACATAAAATGGTTTAGTACATGAAGGCACAACCAATAAAGACACAAAATTGAAATCCTCTAAACTAAAACTAAAAGCCTTACACAATTTGAGAAAACCCAAAACGTTCTTCATAATTTGATCTCTACGATATAATTAAGTGACAAATAAGATTTTATATATAATACATTAAAACATGACCATATAGTGATATTAAAAAACAAATTATCGAGGATAGAATTCACTTATAGACATTTCATTGATAGATGATGGTATCGAACTGTTAGCAGATTGTCTCGAACTTGATTCATGTGCAACAATAGGATCCATTCTATGGTATAATAAAAATGTCGGTTCTTGTGGAGATGGCAACTCAATTGAGTGACCACAAAGATACGAGACAATTGTCACCATTGTAGGTCTAGCATCTGGATTTTCTTGAACACATAATAAACCAATATGAAGGCATTTGATGAGTTCAATGTTAGAATAATTTCCTTTTAACTTTGGGTCCAATGTGTTCAATGGTGTTTCACCCCTCCATTGTCTCCAAACCTATAACAATTTGTAATCTTGGCCAAATCATTACACTTTTCTACTTTTAGATTGATTTCAGTGAACATTAAGCACGAGTAATAATAAAATAAAAATATTGCAAGATAATTGCACTCACAAAATTTAGAAGACCATCAGCAACACGGTTTGGTTCATATGAACATGTATTCTTTTTTCCGCTTATAATTTCAAGAACCATAACTCCAAAACTATAAACATCTGATTTCTCAGAAAATTGTCCAAACATAGCATACTCTGGAGACATATAGCCACTACAAAATCAGAGGAAAATGACAAATAAGCTTAAATACATTATGCAAAGGATGAGAAGTGTAGGAATGAGTATTCAAAACTTACTATGTTCCAATTATTCTATTTGTACTTCCTTCTTGTTGATCTATTTCAACAATTCTAGCAAGACCAAAATCTGAAATTTTTGGATTCATATTTTCGTCTAATAGTACATTACTAGGTTTAAGATCACGATGTATAACTTTAAGTCGAGAATGTTCATGCAAATATAGAATTCCTCGAGAAATCCCTCCTATGATTTTGTGATGCTCGGACCAGCTCAAAACCTTTTCTAATTTAGTATCTACAAGAAATATTCATTCTGTGAGAATATTAACTGGTGCATGTTTTATAACCAATCACTTGAATTGGTTTAGATAAGATACATTAAATATCATAAATACATAATGTGTGAATGTTAAACTTTAAAAAACTAAAGAGAAGTGAAAGGCATCAAACCAAATAAGAAGTAGTCTAGACTCTTGTTTGGCACGTATTCATAGATAAGTATTTTCTCTTGCTTATCAAGACAAAATCCTATGAATGCCACTAGATTTCTATTTTGAAGTTTGGCTATCAATAGAACCTCATTTTTGAACTCCTCAACACCTTGCTTAGAATTTCTTGAGAGTCTCTTTACAGCTATAGGTCTTCCATCAATAAGAATGCCCTAAAATATATGTAAATAATTATTTATGCTAAAAATAGGAACATATAAGAAATAAAATTTAACATAGTTTCTTCTACCTTATAAACTTCTCCAAATCCACCTCTGCCAATCTTGTTCTCGTGTGAAAAGTTGTTTGTTGCTGATTCAATTATTGTCAAATTGAATTGCAATGACTCTATAGTGGAACTTTCATGTCCAACTGAATGAAAATACTTCCATTGTCTAACCAATTTGTAAAGTTCTTTTAATTTTCTAATTGAATAGTTAAAATTTTCATTTTTTTTTACCATACTTACAATTTTCTCTAAGAATAGTTTTGTTATTCTTTCTTACTTTTATTCGTACCAGATAACAACAAAAGGTGAAAAGGATCCCCGATACAATGATGATGGGTATAAGGATTAAGATAATAGTTCGTGACCGACCATTTCCTACATTAAAAAAATAACATATATCATTAGGTCATGGTAAATTGATAACAAGAAAAGAAGTGACCTTTTTTATCTAAAAATATTATTGATGAAAAAATGACTTTGATTTGAAGCACAATGTGTACCCAAAATTAGACCTCGAAAAATTTATACAAAAGAATGATCTTATAGAACAAAAGCTACACAAGCCAAATACACCAAAATCTAGCACAATATGTCTTAATTCACATAATTTATTGATATAGTTTTCTTCAGTTTCAAAAGTTCCATATCATTTCTCTATTCCGATATAATAAAATATTAAGTATTTATTATTAATAAAGAAAATATTTTCTATTTTAATTTATTATCCCCTAAAACATATAGAGCGTGTTTGTTTCATGGATTAAAAGTTGATTCTAGGGAATGTAACATAGGAATATTAAATATCCATGTTTGTTAAGCTTTGAAAAATTCTTCCCGAGTATTATTGATTCTTGGAAATGTTATAATTTTCATTTTTACCACATTTTCCTACACTTTTATTCCTATGAGGAGCGATGGGAAAGTGATATTCCTATGAGAATAAGGAAAGTTATTTCCTAAAATACTAGTAACTTCCTTTTATATTTATTTTTATTTAAATTATTTTAAATTTTAAAAGATATTTTCAAGAATATTAAACGTAACTAAACACATTTTTAAATATACATAGGAATAACATTCCTAATCATAATATTCCTAAGAATGTAATTCCCAAAAATATAACATAATACTTTGAAACAAACACCTCCATAATCTTTGTCATTTTAGGCTTAATTATTAATTTGATCATTTTATTTATTTATAATATTCAATTAGGTCATTCTATTTTCTGAAAGTTTCAATCAAGTCATTTATTTTTTAAAATAAAAAACAAAAATTAAGCTTAATTATTAATTTGGTTCCTTTATTTATTCAGAATGTTCAATTAAATCCTTCTATTTTCTAAATAGATCATTTCTCATTATGTGAATGTATCGGAGTCTTACATCACTGCGCCAATCCTTTTGGTTGAAAATAAAATGATTTAATTGAACGTTATGAATAAATAAAGGGAACAAATTGATAATTAAGTTTAATTTTTATTTCTAATTTTAAAATTTACTCAATCCTTTGCTAGTAGTGTTAAAAACCACTGCATTGCGAAATTTTAAAGAAATGAATAATAATAAAAAAAAACCCTGGCGGTGGAGCGTTAGTTGGTGAGGTGGACGTGAGCTCGTAAAACTGGAACAATTCAAAGCGGAGATTACAGCTAGGATACAAAACTCGTCCACCCACGCTTCCCAAACTGGACCATGGAATTGCCATTCCAATCAAGTTATTTAGGCAGGCACCGCAATCATTGCTTGATAGATCCAATGAGCATTGACCAAGAACATACACTGTTTTGTTATCATTCAATCTTAAAGATCCTGTTCGGAATCTCTCAACACTGTCCCCTGTCTTGTTCGCCATCTCAGCTAACTTGTTGGATAATTGAAAAGCAACAGAGGATTGCACCGGATTGGTGTTGGTGATATTCAGTTCCCGAAACATGGGACTTGTTTCCACGCTGGAGAAGAAGTTTCGGTCGGAATAGCGAAGCCAGCAGTGATTGTACCATATTATAGCCTCGGTAGCTATGAAGCCTAGATATGGGATACGACATGGGTAAGACACGACACGGATACGGGGATACAGCAAATTTTTTGAAATTAAGGATACGACACGTCTTGGATACGTTAATAAAAAAATATAAAAAATTATATATGGATGCAAATGTGAACATTCTGTTTTCTGGACAGCAATTCAGCCATGCTTTTCATTGCAACTAGTATAAAACCCCAATACTTTGATCATTTGTCAATTTCATTAATTCATAACTATAATAATGATCACAATTTACAAAAAAACATACTTGTGATCAAAAACAAAAAAATACAGTTTCTGCTAATATCATATTTAGTCTTGCAAACTGTATCAATAAAACTATAAAAGCATCTTTGGTATATCTCTAAACAAGTATTGGCTTTATACAATTGCCTATTCAAAAGCATCATTACTAGTTAGTAGTTACTAAATTACTGTCTAACTCTAACTGTATCATTTTCTTCTCCTCCATTGCCATCATCCAAAAAAAGCATAGCTTCTAACTCCGGTTCATCAAGAGACAAATCTGCCATTTCAAGAACTCCAGCACCATCATCAAGTGGATCATGTACATCTCCACTAATGTCCCACAATCTTGTCTCTCCTTTTTTATACCCTTCATCTTTCCTAGACAAAAGCCGAAGATTGGAGTGCACATAAACCAAATCTTCAGCCCTTTTTGGATCCATTTTGTTTCTCTTCAAGGAATGAATAAATGAGTATGTACTCCAATTCCTCTCACAGCACGAGGAAGAACATGGCTGCACATGAAGCTTTAAGGCAAGCTTTTGGAGTAAAGGTGTAGAGGATCCATGCATCACCCACCAAGTTTTTGGATCTAATTCCCATCTATCCTCAATTGAATCAAATGAAGCAAAGTCACCCGCACAAGATGAGAATTTAGAGAATTCTTCATAGGCTTTTTTTCTATCCTCAACATGTGGAAAATATCTCTTTAGACACTTATTCCTCTCTCTAGAAACTTCATCATCTTGATGAGGAGGAACCCTATTTGGAGCCTCACTAAGCCATGCTTCACTATAATACCTATAAATAATAAAAAAAATAAAAAGTCATACTATGGTTGAGAATGAGCTAAGCTAAGCCATACTTTATCATTGACAAATTGACATAAAAAAATTACCTTGCATTTAGAGAGTGAGCTAAGCAATGAAGTGGAGTACAACTCTTGCTCCACCTATAATTGAGTATTTCATGAACAACATTATAGAAACTAGAAACTTCATGTGCTTGCTTTTCTTCATGCCTATAGATGGTTGCCTTCACCTTTTCTATCATAGAATCCCACATTTCATACACCAAATGAAGAGTGGAAGCATCGGTGTCACATATCCTAATCATGCTATATATAGGATCCATGAAAGAAAGAATGTAATCTACTTTATCCCACCATATATCATTCAAAATAATTTCTTTAACATGTGCAGCTTTTCTAACATCATCTTCTCTATAACTATTCCATTGATCACTAATGACCATATTTTGCAAACCACGTTTCAATAATTTCAATCTTTTCAGCATGACTATCATGGAGGCAAAACGAGTTTCAGCAACTGAAAGCAATTTAAGAGAAGAAAACTCATTAAAAATAGCTAATCTCATTGAATGAGTCGTGATGAAAGTCTTGACAAAAGAAGCATCATCAATTACTTCAATAATCCACCCACATTCATTGAAAACATTCTCATTACCATCAACATTCTTCGCAGCACATATGTTTTTCACTGCAAGATTCAAAGTATGAACCACACAAGGGGTCCAAAAAATATGAGGGAAATCAGCTTCTATTAATAACCCGGC
The DNA here is from genome assembly GCA_026413185.1 of Pueraria montana var. lobata. Taxonomy (NCBI): domain Eukaryota; kingdom Viridiplantae; phylum Streptophyta; class Magnoliopsida; order Fabales; family Fabaceae; genus Pueraria; species Pueraria montana. The sequence goes on from CM048650.1 coordinate 75,462,521, forward strand.
TGCCTTACAAACAGGAGCATTATCTGTTATGATTTGGACCACGTTTTGTGGTCCTACCTCCTTGATTACATCTTTTATTATGCTTGCCATGTAATGTTTGTCCTTATACTCCTTTGACCCATCAATAGCCTTTAAGAATATAGGTCCTTCTTCACATATGGCCATGAAGTTTATCAAAGGCCTTCTTTGAGCATCTGTCCAACCATCGACAACCAACGTAACTCCTTTTAAAGGCCATAATGATTTGATAGGCTGAAGTAACCTCTCAATATGAGACCTCTCTTGCTGCAAAAGGCTAGTTCTTAACGCATTATAACTAGGAGGAACAAAGCCACTAAGATTCTTGCTAGCAGCAAATGCATAAGAACTAACAAAATATGGATTCCTAGCAAGATGAAATGATAGGCCAGCAGAATAAAACATTCTTGCTATCTCAGCTCTAAGTTTATTCCTATCATCAACATTGAAACAGTCCTTTAAATTGCTAGCATCAATGCTAGTGCCCATTTTTCTTCTTTTTGGTGGCAATGTTGGTGCCATTGGAGTCCTTTTGTCAGTAGGAAGTGGAACATTTTTGGGCTTTAATCTATTTTCAGCCTCTTCACAAATTCTTTTCAAATCAGCTAAATGTTCAGCACTGACTTTAGGACAAACAGAAACTCCTTGACCTGAAATTCTAAAAAGATGTGCTTTAACCCTAGAGTATGAACTTTTGACAGATTTTTCACAAAAATTACATGTCCAACACTTATTGCCACCCCCCTCTCCTCCCTTGCCGCTGATTGTAACAAATGCCCATAGCGGTGCATAATCATCTACAATTTCTGAGGAAGCAAATTTACGGGTAACACTAGAACTAGCCCTAGCATTTGAACCCTCTCCCCCAACTGGTGTAGACATCTTTTCAAGCAAGAAAACTACACAAGTAATAACAAGATAATGTAACAATGTCAGAGAACAGAACCTTAGAAGTGGGAACCGTGAACACCAGAACTGAGAACACTAAAAACAGAGACAACGAACCTGGAAAAGGTGACCCAGTGCTATCAAAGAGAATAAATGAACCACAGATGTAGTGGAGATGTTGCTTTGCCGGAAGGAAAGACCCCGTCGCTGGAAAACGCACAGAACCACCACGGAAAATGTACAGAACCACTGCGTGTAGGGAGACACCCACTTGCCATAAAATGAACTCGCCCCACTCGTGCAGGGGACGACGTCCAAAATCGCCGTGGTCGGAGAACCAGCTCGCCGGAAAAAACGCAGAACCACCACAGAAAACGCGCAAAACCACTGCGTGTAGGGAGACACCCACTCACCGGAAAATGAACTTGCCCCACTCTTGCACGGGACGACGTCCAGAACCGCTGTGGTCGGAGAAGCCCCTTGTCGGAAAACGCGCAGAACCACCGCGTGTAGGGAGACACCCACTTGCCGAAAAAAGAACTCGCCCCACTCGTGCAGGGGACGACGTCTCGAACAGCCGTGGCCGGAGAACCCACTCGCAGCCGTGGTCGGAGAACAGCCGTGGTCGCTGGAAGAACCACGAAGGTTGTCGACGTCGCGTGGTTGGCTTGTTTGCTCTGAGAAGAGAGGGAAAGAGTACTGTACTGTACTCTCACGTTTTTACAGCTTTCTTATCTTAAAACCATTTTAAAATTCATAAATTTAAAATATTAAAATTAAAATTATAAAATATTTAAAAATTCAAAAACGGCTCAAGCCGTATTGAAGCCGTGTCCCAAAACAGCTTGAGCCGTATCCCTTCACTTTAAGCCGTATCGAAGTCGTATCGAAGCCGTATCCTGATTTTTTTTTAAAAAAAAAAAATAAAAAATAATTGGATACTTTTTCGATACGTATCCGTACGTATCGGGGCAGTATCGGTGTCCGACACGGGTACGACACCGATACTTTTGCCATTTTGGAGTATCCGGGCTTCACAGCTCGGTAGTAACCAAACGACACTCGGAGGATACTCTGTCGGTTGCGTTTTGGACACATTGTCCGCAGAGGGGACGAGGAATGTCACCACGGCACGTGAAGAGGCCATACGCTGTTCCCTCCTGCGTCTGGAATCCATTGCGAGTGGTGGCGTTGGAAGACAAGTCAGAGAGGAGGGTCCTAAGGTTTGATTGGAAGGCATTGTCACCAGTGGTGATGTTATCATTGCTGGAGCAGTTGTGAAAAAGATAGCCAGGTTCTTCTGAATATTCTGAATCTGTTTGTGGATATTTTGTTTCGGGAATGAGTCCTTGTGATACCTCATTGGTGAGGCGGTAGAAAGGGTACAATTCATACCTAATGTTGCAACTCGGAAACAAAGCTTTCCCTCCTTGTTTTCCGCCACATAACCTTGGAAGGTTCACTATTGCTTGAGTAAGACAGGTTTTGCAGTTTTGGGGTGTGAGGTCTTGTGTGCATTGAGCTAGACAGTAAATGGTCTGATTTTGAGACAAGGTTTCTTGCTTTGTGGAGTACCTGTTTCTAGAATTGGCTGCTTCTTCTGCGGTTTGGTTCATGGTGTTGGGCAACAAACTCATGAAGCTTGCTTGGTTGGAGGAGATATTGGCCACGTTGCAGACGCACACTCCGGTGTGTGTTTCCACGGTGGAGAAGAAATCGGAGTTGGAATACCGAACCATGCACTCGTCGTACCAAATCATACCCTCTTTGGACAGGGAACACTGTGGGTCTTTAGACAGTGTGTCGGTTGCGTTTAACACGCACTGTGAGCAGAACTGAGAGGGTACATCACCCCTGCACATGAAGAGACCATACACCGTGTCAGAGGAGTTGCTGCCGAGAACCGTGTTGTTGTAGAATGTGTTGGCGGAGGCGTTGGAAGATAAGGAAGAGAGGAGGATCCTCAGGTTTTTAAATAAGGAATTTATCATTCATATGAGTATCTCTTTCTTAAGTCTTCTCTATTATTATTAACAGCATATTTTACGTGACATGTTAAGAACTTACTTGACATGTCTTTATAGTCTACGAATATTATAGGACTTCTTGTGAAGAGTTCAACAAGACTAAAAGTGAAAAGTCATAAACCCTCCAATTTAATTCCTATATTTTGGTACTCACATCAAATTGCTAAAACATTTTAAAGGAAAGAGAAGAAGCACAAGGTATGCCCGTCCACACTCCAAACCAAAACAGAAGCATCCCTACACAAATGGAAGATCCAAAGCGTAATAACTAATAACACAAACACACCCTACATAAATTGACGTGTGCTGTGTATACGTAGTCCCGGATTTACTACGACACCCAAAATATTGTCATGTTACATCCACAAAAGCATCATATGAATAGATCCACTTGTGTAAGCTAGCAAGTATGTCCCTGTGGCTCCTATTTCTACAAGTCTTCCCATACATGAAATACCAAACCACCGAGTTAATAAATGTCTTGCCCGAGAGATCACAATCAAAGAAACCTAACCCCTGAACTCATCCGTATTATACATGTGCTTATTAAATCATAAGCCCCACTACAGCAGCTTCAACGACAACAGTGCAGGACGTGAACATGAAGGCAATATCTGTAATAAAAAATAAGTCTTTGCAGTGTGGAACTTATTAAAGTAAAGTGAATAATTTAAGTTGTTAATGTACAAATTAATGGTTAATATATAATACATTCATTATGTATTTGCATGTAATATCAGCCATTATTTTTTTTTTTATCAATAGCTGAAACTACTTAATTTATCATCTAATATGAGTAGCTCACTGTAGAAGAATTAAAACCAAAAAATAATGTCATATAGAAACAAAAAAAGAAAAATGCTAGTCACTACATTTCTATTTTTTTGACAGAAAGTCACTACATTTCTATTATTATAGCTGTTATTTAACAAAAAATAATTTTAATATAAACATTATAAATTCACTATGTATATATGCTACATTATATTTATAATATGTAACTTATACATTAATTTTTTATACTAACAAAATTATTTTTCATGTTAATGCACCAAATTATTAGTATAAATCTAAATGTTTATATTAATAATTTATTTTTATTAAATAAAGATTTTATCAACAAAGATACAATATTAAACAGCTTATGTTTCTTTTACCATGACTATATTATCTTTTTTAAATTACAATTTTTTTTTTAAACAAAAGGGGGAATGTGCGTGCATTAAAATAAGAGCAGACATCCCAACTATGTTGGCACCCCTGAACTTACCCAAAGCAACACTACCCAGATATAGATTAAAAAGATAAAAGATAACAAAGAGACATGGGGGGACATAAACCGAAACCCATGAAAAAAGACAGAACTATAATCACTTAAATCTATAGCTAGGGAGGCTATTTTTGTTCCTAAAAACATCATAAAAAATGATGGGAGGGCTACTGTCCCACCAACAAAAATCATGAACAAAAAGGCCAAGAGAGGTGATTTTATCTACACAAGTGTTGCCCTCCCTGAAAATATGCGAAATTGTGAACTTCATATTATGTGTACGAGAGATGCACTTCTTCCACTTGTTACGGATTTCCCAAGAAACCAAATTTGTGTTAACAAAAGCTGAGACCACCAAATTTGAATCACATTCCAGCCACAAATTTTCCAGTTTTTCTTTTGTGCTATTTCTATGGCAAGCATGGCACCATGAAGTTCAGCATGGAGAGAATAGTTGACTCCCAGGTTTGAAGCAAAACAACCTAAAACAACACCTCTGAAATCTCTAAAAATGCCTCCACAAGATGATCTACCAGGACTTCCCTGGGCTGTCCCATTAGTGTTACATTTTATCCAATCACATAAAGGAGGATACCATGTAACCTGAGTAATGGGAGTGGCTTTCCTAGCGTGGCAACCAATAGAAAAAGACTTAAGAATTTGGAACTCCCTCATATTTGAGTGCATGCAAGCAGATGATATGTTTCCAGTAAGAGCGGTAGAAGCGATAATCAAACTAGTGGCCTAATTAAAAGGGATTCTTTTGTTGTCAAATCTGAGCTTATTTCGGCAGGACCATATAGTGGAGAAGGTATTCAGAACAGAGGCCAACACTGTATTCTGCAATTGGGTACTCCAATTTTTGAAACAAACATCAATAACTGCTTCAAAACTAGACAAATCAATATGGCTATCAGTTATATTACTGAGCCAAAGCCAAATTTTTTTTAGCAAAAGGGCAGCAGAGGAAGAGATGTGAGGAGGTTTCAGCCGCCTGCTCACATAAGCAACACATTGAGACTATGGTGCAGCCACGGGCCCAAAGGTTCTCATCAGTAGGCATCCTTTTATGATTGAGTCTTCAGAAAATAAAGGATTTCGATGGTGGGATATGCTTGTTCCAAATTTTTTTACACCAGCTGAAAGGCTGTAAAGGAGGTTTTAGAAAAGAATATGCCTCTTGAAGAGTGAGGATACCGGAGTTTGTATGTTTCCAAGCCAGGAAGTCTTCCTCAAGAGCTTGAGGGACAACAATGTTTTTGATTTGATTTATAAGATCAGGGTACCTTCTAGCCATCTGCGTGGGGATAGACCAAGTTTGGTCATACAGGAAATCTTGAACTTTAGCTAAAAGTAACGGATGCATGTTGCTAGGGATGTTAAGGATCATCCACCGTATACACAGTTTCCATATCCCACTTCCATTTTTTATAATTTTGAATTAAAGTTTTTATTTATTAATTTTTTAATTGTTATCTTTAAAGAAGTTATTTGTAAAATTATAATAAATAATAAATTTATAAAGTATGTACTATCCTTGGAGTAATTTCCTTATAAAGTGCTTAAATTTCTTGAATAACATTTACATCGTAATTTTCTTTTTTATATGAGGTGATATCCACCCATTAAAGCTGGACCCAATTTATTAGGACCCGTGATTAGACAACTGTCTCAATACTTATGATTAGGCACCCTAGTTCTTTTGGCATATCATCTGTGTACCATTTCAAATTATTTAGCATGGTAACTTTTAATTTGATTATGATAAACATATAATTGTTTATCCATAATGTAACAATGCGTCTAGGTGAGTGTACATAGTAGGATGAAAAATAAAACTAAAGAAATTAAGACTAAAAATATTAAATTTTAACTATATATTTAAGATGAGAAATTAAAAAAGTTTTTTGGATGAAAAAATTTCCTTCTCAAGTGCTGTGGAATGGAAGGAAATAAGTTTATTATCTATTTGTTGTTTGTGTTTTTTTTTAATAAAAATTAAATAAATTATCTATAACATAAAAATTTTAAAAATATTAAATAGTTTTATGTGAAGAAATAAATAAATAAAATAAAATTTTGGGTTAAATTTAATTTTTAGTTATTATAATAGTTTTTATATAATTTATTTATTTTCTTATACCCTTTCTCATTTAAATGTTATTCACATTTTTTATTTCTATCTATTTAAATAATTCTTCTTTTTTTATTCTATTTTTGTCTCATTTTTTTCTTCCTTATTTCATTCTTCATTCAAACAAAGTATAAGAGAGAGATACAAAGAGAAATGTGAGATAAGATGAGTGAAGTGATTGATGGAGATAAAATAAATAAATTATAAAAGGTAATGTAAGAATTGTTGTATATGTATTATTACACATATGAATTTTCTTTACTTAGGAACTGTGATCCTTATTTGTGACCTTCTTTTATGATGCCCTTCACTGTATGAATTCCTTACTTAGAAGGAAAAAGCTTGATAATTGTTGTTTCCTTCATTGATATATTTATATTTGGCCACATGTTTGGTTTGGAAATATTATCTTTGGCTTTTGGCTTAAAGTCCAAATCTATTTCTGCACAGGTATGTCTTTGTTAAATTTATTCATAATTTCTTATGCACTTGGTTGTCCCTAGAATTTTATTCTCCTTGTCTTTTTGTGAATTGGTTAATCTTATTCTCACCAACTAATTGTTATCATTATGATCATAAAATATTGTTCAAATTGACACATCTTTCATGATGATCTTTGACCTAAAATTTACAATATATATTATAGTATATTTTGTCCACCACTTTAGTGTATAAGACAATTTTTATAATAACATTTTTATTTTTTATGTATTAGTTTAAAAATGATGGACAAAGAGTGGACTAAACTTCCAAGGTTTAGTCCTAAGAATATCGATGGTGTTGAGTCATTTTTAGATTTCGCCTACACTAAGGGAAGACCTCAAGGAGATGAGATTTTATGTCCTTGTGCTAAGTGTAGAAATCATTTGTGGGCAAGGAGACACGTGGTTTATGATCACCTAATAGCGAAAGGTTTTCTGAAGGGCTATGATATTTGGGTAAACCATGGGGAGCAAATACCATCGCGAATGGAAATCGACAATGTCATGGAAGATACAGAGGACTCACATGATGACATTGGTGGCTTATTGTATGACACATTTAGAAACAGAATAGAAGCAAATGGAGTTAGTGAGGGGCCTAATGAGGATGCTAGAAAGTTTTTCAATTTGGTTAATGAGGCAAAACAGGAACTGTACCTAGGATGCAAAAACTACTATACTTTATCGTTTATAATTCGATTGTACTTGTTGAAGTGTGTTCATGGATGGAGCAATGCATCATTCACTGCTCTCTTGGAATTATTGAAAGAAGCCATGCCGAATTAAAAAATTCCGGAATCTTTTAACAAAACAAAGTCCATGATTAGGGATTTGGGTCTTGATTATAAAAAGATCCATGAATGTCTGAAGGACTGCATGTTATATTGGAAAGACCATGAGAATGATGATATTTGTGATGTTTGTAAAACTTCTCGATGGAAGGAATTCACTCAAGTAGAAGGTCAGATTGTGCAACCAAAAAATAATCATAAAGTTCCCGCAAAGATTTTGAGATACTTTCCATTGATTCCCAGACTTCAAAGGTTATTTATGTGTTCGAGGACAACTGAGTTAATGAGGTGGCATGAAGATGAACGGACAAAGGATGTGAAACTGAGGCATCCTGCTGATGGCCAAGCATAGAAGGACTTTGATAGGCTTCATCCTAATTTTGTTTCTGAGTCCCGTAATGTAAGACTTGGCTTATCAAGTGATGGATTTAACCCATTTAGAACTATGAGCATTTCATATAGTATGTGGCCTGTCATGATGGTGGTATATAACTATCCACCTTGGTTATGCATGAAATATGAATATACAATGTTGTCATTACTAATTCTTGGACCAAAATCACCGGGAAATGATATTGATGTGTATCTTCAGCCGCTGATTGAGGAGCTTAAGGAATTATGGGATGTAGGAGTAAAGACATATGATGCCTTAAGAAATCAAACATTTCAAATGCGTGCAACCCTTTTGTTGACTATAAGTGACTACCTTGGGTACTCTATGCTGTCAGGTTGGAGCACCAAAGGGAAGTTGGCATGTGCATGTTGTTGTTACAACACTAATTCATTGTATTTGTATAACAATTCCAAGTTGTGTTATATGGATCATCATGTCTTTTTGCCAATGAATCATGCTTGGAGAGCTAATGGGAAGTCTTTTAATGGAAAAAAAGAGCTTAGGTCAGCACCACCTATGTTAGAAGGGATAGAAATCCTAGAAAGCTTAAAGACTTTCACTAATGAATTTGGTAAGGAGAAAAAAATTGGACCCTGGAAGAAGAGGTCAATTTTTTTTTTAGTTGAGTTATTGGGCTCAAAATACATTATGTCATAATTTTGACGTAATGCACATTGAAAAGAACATATGTGATAGCATTATTGGGACTCCTTTGGACATCTCAGGCAACACATTAATGCTCGTTATGATTTGCAAGAAATGGGAATTAGAAAAAACCTTCATCCATTGGAGATTGGTGGAGGTCGTGCAAAGTTTGCAAAAGCATGTTTCGCAATGACTTTGAAAGAAAAGTCTATTTTTTGTGGTATCTTGAAGGATGCAAAATTGCCAGATGGGAGTGCATCAAATATTTCAAAGTGTGTGCATGTTGATGATAAGAAAGTATCTGGTTATAAGAGTCATGATGCACACTTCATGTTACACTACCTATTGCAAATAGCAATAAGAAGCACAATGCCTAATGCAGTGGCTAACCCTCTTATTCGTCTTGGATCCTTTTTTTGCTCTTTGTGTCAAAAAGTAATCCAAGTGGAAGATTTGGATTTCTTAGAAGCACAAATTGTTGACATTCTTTGTCAATTGGAGATGATTTTTCCTCATAGTTTTTTTGACATAATGGTTCACTTTCCTATTCACCTAGCAAATGAAGTCAGATTAGGTGGTCCCGTTCAATTCAGGTGGATGTATCCGACAGAAAGATATTTATATAAACTTAAGTCTTATGTTCGTAATAAAGCTCATCCAGAAGGTTATATTGCTGAGGGGTATTTGGCTGAAGAAGCGCTAACTTTTTGTTCAAGATATTTGCACAAAAGTGTAGAGACAAAGTTGAATAGAAAGGGTCGAAATGATGATAACAGTGATTCTTGTGGAGTAGATTCTTCTAATTACCTTCCAAGAATGGGTCATCCTTTAGGGGGAAGAGAAATGGTGAACCTTTTTCTCTAGATTTAAAAGTTAAAAACCAAGTGCATCGATACATCTTATTCAATTGCGATGATGTTAATCATACATCAGGTACCATAACAACTTCTTGTTCTTCTATTAATATGATTTTGGAGGTATACTAACATAACATTATTGTCTTTTGTAGAGAACATGATGATATTGTTAATAATAACACTAAACAAAGAAAGTGGTCCAAAGCTAAAATCCAGACTCAAGATTTTAATGAATGGTTTAAAGCTCGTGCCTTGAAAGATGATGTATCATTTCCACTTAAACAACTCTCCAGAGGTCTGAATACTGTTGCAAAGAGGTTTTCTGGTTACCTCATTAATGGATATAGATTCCATACTACAAGGCGAGATGCAAGATGCAAAACTCAGAATTTTGGTGTCACTTTGGTTTTGTTGACTCCAAGTTTTGCAAGCTCTAAGGATGAAAATCCTTTGATAGAACCTGTCACTTATTATGGAGCAATTAATGAAATAATTGAGTTAGACTATTATGGTCACTTCAAGTTTGTATTGTTTAAATGTGATTGGTTTGAGGTTGAAGAAGATAAATATGGGCTAACTTATGTGCACTTTAACAAAAAGTGTTATCAAGATGATCCTTTTGCGCTAGCTTCTCAGGTCCACCAATGTTTTTATGTCCAAGATCCTTTTAGCGCAAATAGGCATTATGTTATGAAGACAATTCCAAGAGATTTGTTTAACATGGGTGACCAATCAGATTTGGAAACACTAGAAGCTTATCGGAGTGAGTCGTTGGAGGATACTACAAATCTAGATGCACCAAACAATGATGAGCTTAATTGAGTTAGGGAAGACTTACTTGCAACAATAGCTGAGAAACCTAAATCAAATGCTAAACAGAAAACTGTATCTGAAGAAGATTTTGATTTTGAAGAAGATTTTGATGACACTTTGTTTGACTACATGGAATAATGTACTAACCTTTAATTTTTCCATTTTATAGAATTTTATAGTTTCATCCTTTTTCTTTTCACTTTGTTGGATTTATTTTTGTATTACTTGTACATTCCTTAATTTTCATTGCACGACATAGTAATTAATGTTTTGTTTGAAATTGTTTTATGATATATGAATTTCTATATTAAGTTGAGCATATTATATACTTACTTTAATCGTCAACTACTGTTTACATCTTATGTTATTCTTATCCTTTATTGTAACACTATATTCTTACATTACAGACTGTTGTTTTTGTGTGGCTCAAAGGCAATATACCTCTTGGAAGAGTTACTAAAGGCTCTTTGAAATTTTGAGGCGTGGTGATAGACAATTGAAGGTGAGAAAATCTTAGTTAAGGATTCCTTGTCAAGACTTTTTATTTCATCTAGAACTTCATTTTCTTTTTTTAATAATCCAGTATGTTGTTAATTGGTGTAGCTTATTTTTGTCTTTTGGCTAAAAAATGTAGCTTCCCAATACCTGTCCTTACTCAATCTACACTACATGGTTTTTGTATAAAACTTGCAAAACCCAAACTAGACCCATATTATATAAAAACTGTCCAAGAATAAGACACATGTCACCATTTTAACCCAGTTTTTTTTTCTCTTTGTACTTTCTCTCTCTATCTTTGTAATTTTTTTATTAAAATATTTTGTTGCTTTGTTCGCTGATTGTGCAAAGCGCAGATTCAGTTTTCTAGTGATCTTTTATTTTGTTGGTTTCCTGCACTTTGTGTTCTGTTATATTATGCAACCAATTTTCTCTATGTATTGTTTTGTGTTCCTCCCCCCTCTTGTGGCTTTGCATTGTGATAGCCAACTCCACTCGCCAAGAAGGAAGAAGAGAATGTTTGGTGGGTATTTTCAGTGATTTCCATCATGCTAGCTAATGTCTTATATTATTTTGGGTATTATATGGTATTAGAACTTCCCTTGAGCGATTCTTAGTGTACAAGTATTTTCTACTATCAAAAGCAATTAATAAAATGCGATCAGAATTGTTTAGTGGTAATCAATATTTTTAATGAATGAAGAAAAAGTACAATGAGTATGTCACTTCAAAAGATAGGATATTGCACCATGATCCATGGTTTAGACTGCTTCCTAACTTCAACTAAGTGAACCACTAGACTCATTATATGATCAAATCAATGTGTCTTTTCCTTAATTTTTCTCACAAACCATCATTTTTCAGTTGAGACACCAAGGAAAGTTGCATAAAAGTATTGATATTTTGTCTAATTGTCTAAATTGGCTGCCACTGGATTTTTCTTATTATGCCTGCATAACTAAATCTGAGTTTGTATGTTTCAGTTTATATTTGCATAAACTTGCTTGAATCACTAATACACCTGGAAATGAATGTTGAATGTCTATAAACAGTTTTATTTTGACTATGATAATAAACTGACTTTATTTAATTTTTCCTTGTTAGAAAATTAAAAAGATGACAACTCAAGGCAAGGCTACAAGAAGTACATCCGATTTTCAACTTTTACAAGCAAGACCAAGTACTGAATTGGCAAAAAAAAAATTAAAATCAAAGGCAGAAGCAACCATCTCCCAAACATCAATCGCAACTACATCCCAGAAAGTTTTAAAGAACACTGGTTGAAAACCATCAACACCAGGTGCTTTATAGGAACTCATAGAGAAGATCGCATTTTTCACATCCTCTATAGAGACGGGTTGGATCATAGAAGTGTGCAGATCTTGATGAGTAATATAAGGGAGTTGCAAGCTTTCAGGATGGCAAGGTTCTTAGAACTGGAACAGATTCTTGAAAAAGATCATAGCCTCTCTTTTCAAGGTATCTTCGTTAGTGCACCACATATCATCAATATTAAGGCTTGAAACTTTATTCCTTCTTCTCCTGATGATAGTTTGAGTATGGAAAATTTTGGTATTTTTGTTCCCAAATTTTATCCATTGCTCTCTTGATTTTTGGTACCATAACACCTCCTCTTGATGTAAGACTTGGTTGTACATTGCCTGCATTTTTCTCTCTAAAATGATGAGATTAGAATCAGGGTAGTTATCTAGCTGCTGGTGAACTCCCTTGATCTGAGCTTCAAGGTGCCTTTTTCTTCTAAAAATGTTACCAAAAATTTCTTCATTAAAAGTAGTAGAAGTAGTTTGGACTTTGTGAAGCTTACTGTTGACATTCCCTTGAGTAGAGTGCCATGTATGGGTGATCAAATCAACATATTCAGGATGAGAAAGCCAAGCTACCTGAAAGTGGAAGGATTTGTGTCTCTTGCTTCTGGACTTCAAGCAGCTGAGAAGTAAAGGGTTGTGGTCAAAATTATGCACGGGTAGAGTTTCCAAGAGAGCATGTGGGAACAATAAACACCAGTCAGAATCTGCCATGCATCTGTCCAGTTTCTTGCGAACGTGCCCCCCAGATTGGATATTCTTCCTCTAGGTGAACCAACCCCCAATAGATTCTAGGTCCATGACACCATACTCGGTCATCTATTAGCCAGCAAATAAGCTCAGCCAGAGTTGAAAATACCCCCAGAAACTTCAGAGGGCAATACAATTTCATTAAAGTCACCTAGAAGAAGCCATGGTCCTGATATGTGTTTCCTCAAATCACAAAGGTGTTCCCAAAGGAAAATACGATTAGAGGAGATAGGGGATGCATATATAGTAGAACAATTCCAAGTCATAGTTCTCCTCTGAATAGAAAAGGAGATAGCTTGCTGCATAGAATGAATAAGAGTGAAAGCAATGTTAGCAACACAAGACAAGATCCAAATGCCACCAGAATGGCCATTAGCTTCTTGGATAAATAAAGGTTGATACCCAAGATTTTTCCAAAAAGCTTCAACCATCACAAATAACCCATGAGTTTCATAGATAAGAAAAAGAGAAGGGTGATAGTGATTAACAATATCCCTGCAGTGTCGCCTCGTAGCACTCCCTAAAGCCCCACGTACATTCCATGATATTATAGAAAAATCACGAAAAAATTCCATAGAGATCGAGAGGAGAATAAGGCCCAGAAAGACCACTTTACGTTGGGGCATTTTGCTTTTCCAAAGAAGTTTCAGCAACCATATAATCTTGGCCCACCTATGATGGAGAGTCTACATTAGTCAAATTCATATGTTGGTTAACATCATTGTTCGGATTGAGTAAAATAAACCGGTTTGGAGAAAAAGTTTTCATAGGAATTGTGCTTTTAATCCTGAAACCAACATTATAAATCACCTCCCCTGATGGGTGGTTTGATGGGCCCACGTGCTCCTTAATGGTAGTTGTTGGTTTACTAGAAACCTTATCTTTCACTACCACGTGCTTCCTCAAATGAGGTTTATTCTTTGGGATTGTAACAACATCTCTCCTCATTCGTTTATTCTTCTGCTTCCAATTGGTGGATTTCTCATCCAGGGGCCTATGTGAATGATCCCGAGCCTTCGGATAAATAGAGATACCTTTCTCTTTCTTATCATTAACTCCTGATTGGCGCTGATATTTAGGAATTCCCTCCTTGCCACCTTTATTCTGGTTTGTTTTTGGTTTATTCCTTGATTTCCGCCTCACCACTAACCAATCCCAATGCATTTGTTCCTTCTCATCATTAACATTAATATCCTTGGTAACGTCCTTATTATTCTCCACAATAATAGGATGTGTAATAATTGGGGGAATAATTGGGACATTACTACTCATCGAAGGTACCAGTGGTGGTTGCGTTACAGCCGCAGAACCTTGAAACACCGTCTTGGGCGTATTCTGAGCATCAACTGTAGTCATTGATGGACATTCCCTAGCCAGATGACCATAACACCCGTAGGAAGCACAAATGCGGTGCAATTCTTCATATTCCACTTTATACCAGTATTCCTTTAGCCATACTTTACCGATCACAGGCTTGGTTAAATCAATCTGGACACATACTCTAGCAAAATGCCTCCTCCGTACATCCAAAGTGTTTATATCAACTTTGATAGGAGTACCAATGGCACTAGCCAAAGCCAATAAAATGCTTTCATCATGATAAATTAAATTTGAAACTGGAAAACATACCCACACCAAAGTTTTGTCAATTTTGGCAGTAGGTGAAGTGAATTTCGGTGTCCATGTTTGCACTGTCAGGTAATGATCAAAGATCATCCAGGGGCCCCCTTCTATCACTTTTTATCTATCTTCTGCAATGTCAAACTTGACCATATAGAAATTGTTCCCAATATCTAATACGTCAAAACCCGCTTTCAACTTCCAAATCCTTTCCAGACAATCCTTCATGGCCTGGAAGCCAATATTCTTCCCAAGGAGCTTCACCACCAACGCATCTTTCCATGGGGCACACAAGCCATCAAAAGATGAGTCATCAATATGGACCATTGTCTTCAAAGGATTATCATCCTCAAAGACCATTTTTGCTAACTTCTCCTTAATCAAATCAACTTTTGGTCGTTGGGGCGGATTTTGTTTGTCCCTCATTACCATGTGTTTGAAAGAAAGCCTTGTATTGCCTCCACGCCATCGAGTGGCTCTTTGCGGGAGCCGCCATTGCCTACTGTGTTCGCAGAGAAAACGAAGTCCTGAGTCGCCATTGTTTTGTTACTTATTTAATGATAATTTAAGGTTGAAAAGAGAAAATATTTATTGTGGAAAAATGATAGGAGAACAGAAAAAAAAAAACTATCGATAGAGTAATTTTAGGTATTCTAATAAAAATATTTCTCTTTTTAGGGGCACTGGTTAACATTTGCCTAAATTTAACTAGTGTCCTTAGGGTACTGATTAAGAAATTAAAAGAGGAATTTTTTTATTGGAAATCATACGAGTGTTTCTCATAATCGTAGGGGAGCATATTTTTACGCATCCTAATAAATAAAAGACGTTCCCTTTTACTTTCTTAAGAAAGGCTCTTAGGGCACTTGTTAGCATTTGCCAATAGATTTTAACCACTAGGAGTTAGAAAGGAATTCAAATTTCCTTCTTACATTGTACTGGATCATGGTACCTCTAGTATCCTTTATGAATATATTATACATCTTATATTGCTGATAAAAAAAAATGTATATCATTCTAAGCTTATTTTGGTTTTAAAGTCGTCTTACATTTTATTTTTATTATATTTTAGTTTCAGTTTTATTAATAATTATTAAAAAAAATACATTTGAATTTAGAAATATTTGTTAAGCTAAAATAAAAATATTGCTTTAAAATTGTTTATAAAATAAAAAAATTCTCACATCAAACATGCATTGTTATTCCATGAATATTGCAACCATGAACTAAACAAGGGGAAGAACCTCACAACATTAGTTTTACAATTTATGATTTGAGTAAACTCCTAATTTGGTCCTTAAATTAATTTAGTAAGTGCTTGAATTAAATGAAAAAAAAAATAGTTTCTAAATCTATTATTCACCATTCACATGAATTCCTTATCAACTCTTCCTTGATAACATTAATGGAGTATCTTATGTGGCATGTTAAGTACTTGTATGACACATATGCGGCACATTCATATAGTCCATACGTGTAGGAAATATTTTAAAGAGTTTAAGTTTATACAAGAAAAGTCGTAAATCTTTCCATTTAGTCACTAAATTTGAAATTGTAGTCATATTAATACTTGGAATTGACGAAATTAAAATACTAATCTTTAAGTTTGTATTTCATCCTAATTCCATATTACTCTAAACATTAACTCAAGTTTGTTATTCTTAACAAAGTGTCATAGTTGACATCTTAAGAGCCGTCATGGCACATCATTTTCTTAAATCTCAAACCTTAGTCAAACCGGAAAGAATAGAATCCTAGGGTTGTAGCGCTCGCCATGCATAAAATGGACATCACCATTATGTTGTGAGACAAAGAACATAACCCTATTATGACATATATATGACAATGCACAAACCATTAATCTCACAAACAACAACCATTATCAATTGTGTTGCTATTGCTATTTAACAAAAATGCTAACACATGACACTCGATTGCATGTCTTTGCCAACATTCTATGGTCATGTCAACATTTTCATTTAATAATAAATGTTTAGTTAATAGATGAACCAAAATTACATAATTAATATATAGTGGTGGGAACCAAATTTGCCAAAAAAAAATGGAAGGACCACATTGAATTGAAGAAATAACGGTAGTAAGGGGACAAAATGCAATTAATTAACCCTCGAACACAATGAAAATCACAATGTTGTATGCTTATTTTGTAGTCCAATTTTCTTTGCTTTGTCAAATGATTAATTAAGAGTCATTAACAAATTTCTAATGTAAGATATTGAAAATGAAACAAGTTATACTTTATTTTTTTAGGTATTTTATATTTGTGCTTTCTTCTTTGATAAGCAAATTGAATTTTATTACTTAAACAAGAGAACAACTTAGCATAAGACATGTCATAGGTCAACATTTGATGGTCTACTACATGAAGCCATAACTAGCAAAGACACAAAGTTGAAACAACCCAAAACTATAACCAAAAGCCTTAACATAATATGAGAAAAGCCAAAACATACTCCTTAATTTGACCTCTATGGCATAATTTACCAAATAAGATTTTATAATACATTAAAACGTGACTAGGTATAATGATATTCAAAAATATAATATCAAGGATAGAATTCACTTATAGACATTTCATTGATAGAGGATGGTATGGAATTGTTGGTAGATTGCCTCAAACTTGATTCATGTGCAATAATTGGATCCATTCTAGATATATGGTACAAGCAAAACGTTGGTTCTTTAGGAGATGGCATCTCAATTGAGTGACCACTGAGATATGAAACAACTACCACCATTGTAGGTCTAGCATATAAGTTTTCTTGAACATATAATAAACCAATTTGAATGCATTTATTGACTTTAATATTAGAATGGTTTTCTTTTAATTTTGGGTCCAATATATTCAATGGTGTTTCATCTCTCCAATGTCTCCAAACCTGTAACAATTTTTTTGTCAAATCATTTCACTTTCCTAACCTTAAATTGATTTTGTTGTACATTGAGCATGACTAATAATAAAACAACAAAATTCAAAGGTTATTGTACTCATAAATTTTAGAAGACCATTAGTAGCACAATGTGGACTATATGAACTTATATTCTTTTATCCATTAACAATATCAAGAACCATAACTCCAAAACTGTAAACATCTTATTTCTCATAAAATTGTCCAAACATAGCATACTCTGGAGACATCAATATCAAGAACCATAACTCCAAAACTATATGAACTTATATTCTTTTATCCATTAACAATATCAAGAACCATAACTCCAAAACTACAAACATCTTATTTCTTATAAAATTGTCCAAACATAGCATACTCTGGAGACATATAGCCACTGCAAAATTAGAGCGAAATTACAATTAAGCTTAAACATATCATACAAAGGATCTTAAATTATTTTACGGTAATAATTAATGTTTTTAAAATTGAATTGATGATTGAATCAGTGAAGGCTTTGGTCTACGATAGGATCTAATTTTTTAGTTTCATCGTGTTAATTTGACACTCTATTGCACATCCACATAAGCACATTCATGTTAGCATTCCACTATCACGTCAATATTTTTGTCAAATATTAAATAACAAGTTAATAGATGAAGAAAATTACAAAATTAAAATAGTGGGAGAACCAAATTTGAGGAAAAAAAATAGAGCATCAAATTTGAGAAATGATGATAGTAGATCAAAAGTGTAATTAAGCTTTGAATATATTCATTACAAAATAGTACGTGAGAATCACAATGTTGTATAATTATTTTGTATTCCAAATTAAATTTCTTTGCTTGTCAAATGATTTAAGAATTATTCACAAATTTTCAATGTAAAAGATGTTGAAAATTGAAACAAAACATACTTTATTTTTTTATAGATATTTTATATTTGTACTTTCTTCTTTTATAAGAAAAATAATTTTTATTACTTAAACAAGAGAAGTTAAATAAGCTTAGCATAAGACATGTCATAGGATAGCATAAAAGGGTCTAATACGTAATGCTACAACCAATACAGACATAAAGTTAAAGTCCCCTAAATTGAAACCAAAAGCCTTACACAATATGAGAAAACCCATATAACAAAAAATCATAATTGGACCTCTATGACACAATTAAGTGTTAAATAAGATTTTATAATACATTAAAACATGACTAGATAATGATACACAAAAATATATTATCGAGGATAGAATTGACTTATAGACATTTCATTAATAGATGATGGTATGGAATTGCTAGCAGATTGTCTTGAACTTGATTCGTGTGCAACAATTGGATCCATTCTATGGTATAAGAAAAATGTTGGTTCTTGTGGAGATGGCAACTTAATTGAGTGACTATTGAGATATGAGACAATTGTTACCATTGTAGGTCTAACATCAGGATTTTCTTGAACACACAACAAACCAATTTGAATGCATTTGATGACTTCAATGTTAGAATAATTTTCTTTTAATCTTGGGTCCAATGTGTTCAATGGTGTTTCATCCCTCCAATGTCTCCAAACCTATAACAATTTGTAAACTTGGCTAAATTATTACACTTTCCTAGTCTTAGATTGATTCATTGTAAATTTAGCATGAGTGATAATAAAATGAAAATATTGTAAGATTATTGCACTCACAAATTTTAAAAGACCATCAGCAACACGATGTGATTCATATGAACTTATATTCTTTTTTCCACTAATAATCTCGAGAACCATAACTCCAAAACTATAAACATCAGATTTTTCAGAAAATTGTCCAAACATAGCATACTCTGGAGACATATAACCACTGCAAAATTAGGGGAAAATGACAAATAAGCTTAAATATATTATGCAAAGGATGAGAAGTGTAGGAATGAGTATTTAAAACTTACTATGTTCCAATAATTATGTTTGTACTTCCTTCTTGTTGATCTATTTCAACAATTCTAACAAGACCAAAATCTGAAATTTTTGGATTCATATTTTCGTCTAATAGTACATTACAAGGTTTAAGATCATGATGTATAACTTTAAGTCTAGAATGTTCATGCAAATATAGAATTCCTTGAGCAATCCCTCCAATGATTTGGTAACGCTCAGACCAGCTCAAAACTGTTTCTAGTTTAGTATCTACAAGAAATATTGATTATGTGAGAAAATTAAAAGATGCATGTTTTATAACCAATCACTTGAATTGGTTTAGATATAATTCATTAAATATCATAAATACATAATGCGTGAATGTTAAACTTTAAAAAACTAAAGAGAAGTTGAAGGCATCAACCCAAATAAGAAGTAGTCCAGACTCTTGTTTGGCACGTATTCATAGATAAGTATTTTCTCTTGCTCATCAAGACAAAATCCAATGAATGCCACTACATTTCTATGTTGAAGTTTGGCTATTAATAGAACCTCATTTTTGAACTCCTCCATACCTTGCTTAAAATTTCTTGAGAGTCTCTTCACAGCTACAGGTCTTCCATATATAAGAATGCCCTGAAAATATGTAAACAATTATTTATGTTAAAAATAGGAACATATTAGAAATAAATTTTAATATATTTTCTTCTACCTTATAAACTTCTCCAAATCCACCTCTACCAATCTTGTTCTCGTGTGAAAAGTTGTTTGTTGCTACTTCAATTATCACCAAATTGAATTGCAATGACTCTATAGTGGAACTTTCACATCCAGCTAAACGAAAATACTTCAATAGTTAAACCAAGTAATTTGTAAAGTTCTTTAAGGTTTCTAATTGAATAGTTTAGTAGAGCTGTCAAATAAGCCCCAACCCGCAGGGCCAGCCCACCTAACCCTATCTATCTGGCCCTTATTTTTTAACCCATTAAATGAGAAGGGCTTTTAAGCCCCAACCCACACATAACCCCAACAAATTAAGGGTCAGGTCAGGGCTGAGGTGGTTTAGCCCACACAACACTAAACAACACTAACTTTCTGTGCCCTTCCTTTGTTTACGAATCACGCTCACGCACGCACCAACGTTCAGGAACGCTCTGTTCTTCACACGGCTTGATCTTCTCCCACAGGTCAGGTTCCCATTCCAACGCTTTCGTTCCTTTTTGTTTCTCTACCTTGGAATTGGAAATGTGAATTGTGGATTTTTTCTTTGTTGTCTCTTCGTAGAATATGGTATTAGTAGGTACGAAATTCCTAGAATTCGTGTTTCGGAAAAGCCCGTGTGGTTTAATTTAAGCATTTTGACTTATGAAAATGGTTGATGTTCATTCCTCGGTGTGCCTCATAGTATTGACACTAGTATTGTTGGGATGCAATAGGGCAAGATACTGGTAGTTGTTGACATTGGTTCATTTGATAATCAATTAGTTTTTCAATACCTTGGAGTTGGGTACTTAATTAACTTCTAAGTTCTAACATCAATTTGTTGCCCAAAAGAAGAAAAGATAAGTGCGGTTTATGTTTTTGCTCTTCTAGGTATGATATATTTACGAATATGGTATGATATATTTTAACAATTTCAATTTAGATTATACCCAAATTAATCTCTCAAGTATTTTGGTATAATTATATTTCTGAAGTTTGAAACAAAGAATAAATAATTTTTTTGGGTAATAATTGATCTCCCAAGATATTTATCTTCCTTTGCAGCGGTAAGCTCTTATTAGGCAAGGAGAGCACTGATTAAAAGGGTTGGTAAAGCTACAAGCACTGGTAAGAGGTCGTCACATTGAGACTACCTGAGGTTAGATTTTTATTATCTTTAACCATTTACCTTCATGCCTTTATTTTGATATACTTATTATTGTATATGATGTATCCTTTAGATTGTGAAGTTATGAAATTTTTTACTGAACTGATACGATAGCAATTACATGAATCATGAGATTGTGAAGTTATTTTCTTTTTGTTATGTATAGGAAATATAAAATTTTGTTATGGAGCTTACAAATGAAACTGTGAATGTGGAAGATGAAGTTGTGTCTGAAAATCCTATTTTTTCTGCAAATACTAAATCATTGAAGAGGCAAACATCAAATGTATGGAATTATTTTTCAAAAATTGGTAAAGATGAGGAGGGTTGTGAAAGGGTTGCATGTAATTATTGTTTACAGGATTATAAATTTGGTAAAAATCCCAAGATGGGCATAAACTATGGAAATTCACATTTAAGTCGCCATATTTTAGGGTGTAAAGTGATTTTAAACTCCAATGAGAATGTGGATGATAAGTCTAGTGCAACAAAGATTGATCAAAAGACCCACCATGACCTACTTGCAAGAGCTATTATTAAACAAGGTCTTCCATTCAACTTTGTTGAATATGAGTTTATTAGAAAATGGATAAAGTATCTGAATCCTGATGCTGAGATGAAATGTAGAAACACTACTGTATCAGATGTGAGAGGAATTTATAATATAGAAATGGAAAAACTGAAGCTAGATTTGTCTAAAATTCCTAGTAGAGTGTGTTTGACTTCTAATGTATGGACAGCCTCTACCACTGAGGGGTATATTTGTTTGACCGCACACTATGTGAATGATAATTGGAAATTAGTTAGTAAAATTCTCAATTTTATGAAGATGGTATTTATCTTGAAATAGAAAAACTGAATTTGAATCAAGAAGATGGTATGTACTACAATTTGGTAACTTCTCTCTTATTTTTCTTGCAATTTGAATCCAATTCTTTTCTTTATGATATAATCATTTAATTTATCCATTGTCTTCTGTTTTTAATCTATCAAATTCTGTTGCTATTTATAATCCTTTCCTGTTCAAATTAGTTGCTTAATTACATTTATTCTGTTGCAAAAATGTTGGTGATGGAGTAATGGGCTATCCTTAAGAGTTGTCACATATTCTGTTACTGTATGTAACATATTAGCTTTGTCTGGTAGAGAGGGAAGAATTTCTGCTGTGGGGTAAATAGGCTACGTACATCATATGTGTCATCTTTGTTTGTATATAGTTACTGCAGAGGATCCTACTAGAATTGCTTTAAAAGGTTAAAAGTAGATGAAGTTTATATAGGTTTTTGTTTCAGGCATATATTACAAAAAAAAAAGCTTTATCTATTTTCCTATCTTGACTTGTTTTTTCTTTTGTTTCTGATCTGATCTAGATTATCAATTTTGGCTATTGATATTGTTTTGCTTGCATTTTTGTACTTATTGGTCTGGTGTTTACAGTTCACTTGTTAGAAACAAAAAGAAAAAAAAAAGAACTAGAAGAAAAGGTGGGGTATACAGTGGATTAATTTTTTTCTAATATTTTATAGTCCTGTAGTTTTTATAGGTCAGCTAGTGTTCAAATGTGAGTAAAAGAATTGCATGGTGAATGTGGGTTGGCCCATGGGCTGGCCCTAACCCACTTGGCCCTAAGCCCTATGGGCCATTTATATATGTAGCCCATGTGGCCCTGTGGGCCATTGTGGCCCTAGCCCACATGGGTTAGGGCCAAATAGGTTAGGGTTGGCCCATTTGACAGCTCTACAGTTTAGTATTAAAATTTCCTTCTTTTTTTTTTACCATACTTACAATTTTCTCTAAGAATAGTTTTATTATTCTTTCTTACTTTTCTTCGTATCAAATAACAACAAAAGGTAAAAAAGATCCCCAATACAATGATGGTGGGTATAAGGATCAACATAATAGTTCACAGTTGACCATTTCCTACATTAGAAAAAATAACACGTCATTAGGTCATGGTGAATTGATAACAAGAAAAGTGACTTTTTTTTTTTTTATAAACTAAAAATATTATTGATGAAAAAATGACTTTGATTTGAAGCACAATGTGTACCCAAATTATATCTAGAAAATTTTATACAAAAAAATGATCTTGTAAAACAAAAGCTACGTACACAATCCAATACACCAAAATATAGCTAGCACTAAAATCAAAGCCACCAATAAAAATGTTATCATGTATAATAAGAAATTATAGTACCAAATAAAATTTATATGTTAACCCTTATGATTGTAGAATAGTCGTATATAGACTCCAAACATTAAGGGCCCATTTGGTGGTCAAGATAGAATTGGATAGGATAGGATAACTATCCTATCCTACTATAATCAAGTGTTTGGTGCACCAACAGGATATGATTTGCTTATCTCATTGCCTATCATATCCTGGTGTAGTGTATTTCTTATCCTGAGGGGGGAGCTAGGTTAGAAAGCAACATGATAGGATAGGATAATCTCTCTCCCTCCCTTCCTCCCTCCCCTCACCACCCCCATCACCACCATCACTACTGTCATTATTGTTGTCGTCACTGCCACTAACTCTATCACCATTGCCATTGTCGCCACCATCACCACCACCACTGTCATCGCCACTACCTCCACCACCGTCACTGCCGCCATAGTCACCACCACCATCACTGCCACCACCATCACCGCCACCACTGTCATCGCCACTGCCACCACCATCTCCGGCATAGTAAGCACCACCGTTGTCACCACCACCACTGTCGTTGCCACCACTCCACCATCGCCACCACCATTGCTGCCACTATCCCATCACTGTCGTCGTCGTCATTGCTACTTCCACCATCGTCACCGCCACTGTTGCCATCACAACCACCACCACCACCACTATTGTCGTTGTCACCACCACCATTGCTGCCACCATCTCATCACTATTGTTGTCATCATCACCATTACCACGCCCGTCGTCACCACCACCACCATTGCCTCCACCATCCCATCACCGTTGTCATTGCCATCACCACTACCACCGCTGCCGCCACCACCACCCCTCACCGTCATTGCCTCAACCACAACCACCACCATCATCATCATTACCATTCTTGTCGTTGTCGTCGCCACCATTACCTCCTATTGTTATTTAGTTCGTATCATGAAGTGCACCAAACATTGGATAGGATTAACGGTTATCCTGCTCTTATCCTATAATGATTTTATCCTGTCCACCGTATATCTTATCATATCCTTACCACTAAACAACCCTAATATTTTAAGGGAATTATTTTTTGCACCACCCATATTTTCTGAACACATCACTCATTTTTTTTAATTCGGAAAATACCCATAATATTATAAAAGCCCCTTTGGCACACCATGCATCGCGCTCTAAGGACACCACCTCATTCCTCCAAGCAAAGTCGCACTTCCCATCCATTAAAGACATATATCTTACTACTAGAATTAAATCTATTTAAATCTAAATTCATTAAATTCCATTTATGAAAAATCAAATATCTCTTAGATGGCTGTCCTTGTTCCTTAGGTTGTTTCCGCATACTATATTAAGACAACCTACATATTAGAGTCCAGAAAATATTAAAATACTTTTGAATCAAAATGAAAAAAAGAAGATTGAAACTGAGAAACCAAGTTTTTTCATGGGGTTTAACTATTGACCAACTTCCTACACGTCCAATTTTTTTGTGAACAACTTTTATCAATAACTTGCAATTTGTCAATTAAACCAATCGGTCGAATTTAATTTTAAAAAAAAAATAAATTATCAGCAAAAGAAAAATAATTTATTATATGGACAAAGGTACAAGAAGTACTCTTCCCAGCAGAATACAAACTCATAAAATGCAAAGCTAAGACCCGCATTCTATCTCTGGCCAAAATACATGCACCCAGAGAACCCGACAACTTCATGCCTAATTCCTATCCCAAAATACATTCCACCGCATTGCAGAAACCCCTAATTTCAAAAACTGCAATAACATCTT
Organism: Pueraria montana var. lobata; assembly: GCA_026413185.1. NCBI lineage: Eukaryota > Viridiplantae > Streptophyta > Magnoliopsida > Fabales > Fabaceae > Pueraria > Pueraria montana. The sequence continues at coordinate 75,487,661 of CM048650.1, forward strand.
ATCATTGAAGTTTTATTTTATATTCATAGGCCTTTTCCTTCAATATGCATCGGCAAAGAAAAAAAGTAAGTGGACGTAGAGAGAGCCAAAAAGAGAGCATTTTAAGGGGAAAATTAAGAAAAAGGAAGAGGGAGATGAAGAGAGAGTATTTCCGGAAAAAAAATTAAGAAAAAAAAAGAAAGGGGTGGTGTATTTAGAAAAACAATAGTTGTATGAAAAGTAAAACCTTATTTTAGCTAACCCCTTTAAAGTTGCCCCACCTTGTACTAATTGCGAAAACTCCAGCCCATTATCCGTTGATGAAATGATTTTACTGAATAAGCTGAATATATACTGCCAGACTTGAATTAATTGAAGTTTGAAAAATTGTCGTGATAAAAGTCCATTTCAAAATGATGTGGATTAAGATGGAAAAAGAAAAAAGAAATATAAAAAAGAGAAAAGATACAAATAGAAAATAATAGATGTGATAAATAATATAATAGAAAAGGAAAAGAATGAAATGAAAAAACATAGAAATGAGGAAAAAGAAAATATGTAGATGTTCATAGTTTTTCTTATAATCAAATGAGCAGGTGGGTTGAAAGCTGCTAGCGTGAAACGGTCCAGTAATCCTTTCCAAATATTACTACACCGAGTGAGAGATATTAGATATCAAGTATTTTAGAACCATCGATCATAATATCAAGTATATCAATACCAAGTAATTTAAGTATTTCTGATCTCATATAGCAGAGTTCTTCTATTGCCTATGGACTGTTAGTGGTTCTTCAACAATTTTTAATAAAGAAAATAAGTTATGATCTCACTGTTATTTAATTACAAATTAATTACTATATAATAAACTTATTAACTTTTAATATAATTATTTTAAAAGTTATATCAAATTTTAATTGGTTGATTTTTTACCTTAAAAATACATATTTATTGAACTCTTAAGATTATTGTAATTAATAAATCATAGTTTGAATGTGACTTTTAATTTGTAAATTTTAACATACGTATATCAAATTAATAAATATAGGAATAATATGTCTTAATTCGCGTAATTTATTTTTATAGATTTTTCTTCAGTTTCAAAATTTTCATATCTTTTATTTATTCCGATATAATAAAATATAAAGTATTTATTATTAATAAAGAAAATGTTTTCTATTTTAATTTATTATTCCCTAAAACATATAATCTTTGTCATGTTAAATAATAATAATAATAATAATAATAATAATAATAATAATAATAATAATAATTATTATTATTATTATTATTATTATTATTTCTAATTTTAAATTTTACTGAATAACCTTTGCTAGTTGTGTTAAAAACCAATGCATTGGAATCATCATTGTGAAGTTTTAGAGAAATGAATAAAAAAAAATATATAAAACCTGGCGATGGAGGGGTACTAGTTGGTGTGGTGAGCGTGAGATTGTAAAACTTGAACAATTCAAACCTCAGATTGCAGCTAGGGTACAGAACTCGTCCACCTACGCTTCCCAAACGAGACCATGGAATTGCCATTCCAATCACATCAATTAGGCAGCCAATGCAACTATTGGTTGATAGATCCAATGAACACTGAGAACTGGGTTTTAAATAGCGGCCCGCATCACGTATTGCGGCCGCAATATTGCGGTTGCGGAGAGCTCCGCAACGGCATCGGGCCGCTATTGCGGTGTGACTTGAAATCACGTGTTTCGCCGCAACGCAACGCCGTAACGTCCGTGACACGACCGCTATGTCTCCGCAACGGGGATCGTAGTAGAATTGCAAGCTTGCTCGTAGGATCGTGGGATCTTCGATCCCTTCCGAGCTCTGTGGGTGAGGAAAAACTGAGTCGTCACCGCCGTCGCATATGAAATCGTCATCTTTCCCATCGTGTTTGGGTCGCACCTCCATCGCCGCAGTGTCGTCGCATTTGGGTTTCTCCCTCAGTGACTCTCATGCTTCTCTGTTTTGTTTTACTTTACCTTCTCTCGTTGGACATCTCCTTCGCAATCACCAAAGCTCCACCTCGCACTGTGACCACCGCAGTGGGTTGCCATTGCCGTCGCGTTCCGAGACAGCGGTGGCTAGCTCTTAGATAGCAAAGAAGAGATGATGGTAGGGTTTCAGAAATTCAGAATTGGGCGTTTGGGCCAATATTTTTTTTATCCTTTACTGGTTTATTTTGTGCAGCCAGGCCCAATTTGGTTCCTCTTAAAAATTTTGGTTGTTTTTCTTATATTTTTTGATCAGTAGTTGTTTCTCTTATCTAAATAATTGAATAACAATAATAAAAAATATAATACTATTAAAATATAATAAATTATTTAGAACATAATATATAATATAATACACTAAATAATAATCAGAAAAAACTAAAAATGCATTATATATGATATAATAAATTAAAAAATAACAGTAATAAAAACATGCATTATATATAAATATTTTAGATTTATATACCTCTATTTCGTTATAAATGTATTCAAATTATTCATTAAAATGATACCAAAATTAAAAAATTAAATGAAAATCTATATAACCTTATAAACAAAACATATATAATTAATTATAGAACTTTTTTCCTGTTAGGTGCAATCATATTTTAATTTTACGTCGCAATGGCCGCAATCCGCATCGCAGTAGCCGCAATAGCCGTAACCGCAATGATCGCAACTGCTACCGCAATCACGACCGCGACCGCAATTTAAAAACCATGACTGAGAAAGAATATATAGTGTTTGGTCATCATTCAATCTTAATGATTCTGTTCGATATCTGCCATTACTGTTTCCTGTCTTGGTCGCCATCTCAACTAACTGGTTGGATAACTGAAAAGCAACAGAGGATTGTATCGGATTGGCGCTGGTTGTATTCAGTTTCTGAAATATGGGATTTGTTCCCACGCTGGAGAAGAAGTATCGATCGGAATAGCGAAGCCAGCAATGACTGTACCATATTAAAGCCTCCGTAGAAGCCAGACGACACTCAGAGGCTATTCTGTCGGTGGCGTTTTGGATGCATTGTCCACAAAGGAGAGGAGGAATGTCACCACGGCACGTGAAGAGGCCATACGCTGTTCCCTCTGTCGTCTGGAATTCACTGTGATTGGTGGCGTTGGAAGACAAGTCAGAGAGGAGGGTCCTGAGGTTTGATTGGAAAGCACGGTCAGTACTGGTGATGCCTGAGCAGTTGTGGGAAATATAGCCAGGATCTTCTGAATCCGTGTGTGGATATTTTGTTTCAGGGACGAGTCCTTGTGGTGCCTCACTGGTGACCCGGTAGAAAGGGCACAATTCATACCTAATGTTACAACTCGGAAACAGAACTCTTCCTCCTTGCTTTCCATTACAGCAATCTGGGAGGTTCCCTATTGCTGTAGTAAGACAATCTGAGCATTGTTGGGGTGACAGATCTTGTGTGCACTGAGCTAGACAGTAAAGAGTCTGAAATTGATCAAAGGTTGCGTTCTTTGTGGAGTACCTGTTACCAGAATTGGCTGCTTCATCTGCAGTTTGCATCATAGTGTGGGACAAAATACTCATGAAGCTTGTTGAGTTGGAGGTGATATTGGCCACGTTGACCAGGAACAAACCGGGATATGTGTCGACGGTGGAGAAGAAAGAGATGTTGGAATACCGAACCATGCACTCGTCGTACCAAATCACACCCTTTTTGGACACGGAACACTCCGAGTCTGAAGATAGTCTGTTGGTACATCACCCCTGCACAAGAACAGACCATATACTGTGTCAGAGGAGTTTCTTCCCAGGACTGTATCGGTGTATAATGTGTTGGAGGTGGGGTTGGAAGATAAAGAAGAGAAGAGGGTCCTCAGGTTCATCTGATAGGTGCTGTTGGCAGCCGTTTTCTCTGGACCGCAACTTTGGGAAATAAAAACAGCATTGGCGTCCTGTGCTTCAGTAGTTGCGAAATTGAAGAAGCAAACAAGGATACAAAAAAAGATAAGCTTGAAGGATTTCGAAGGCATGGTTCTGTTAATGTTCCACGATACTACCAGTCTACCATATGGTGGATGAATGGATGGATTTTTGCTATTAATTAAAATTCTTTCTCATCAGTGACGTATTTAACCCGGTGGTGAGGGATAGATGCAAGCAAGTCAAACATTCATTCATACATCTCTCATTATTTTCGAGAGATTGTCCACTTGGGTTCAGTAATGGTAAATGGTACTCCCTCCGTTCCAAATTATATGACGTTTTAGAGAAAAAAATTTGTTCCAAAATAGATGTCGTTTTACAAAACCAATGCTGCATTAAATGTCTTTTTCCAGGACCACCCTTAATTAATACTTAGTGGGAGTAGTGTACTATGAGTAATTAATTAGATAGATAAAGGGTATATTAGGAAGTTACCTAATATTTTTTAGGAAATTTAACAAATTAATTGCATTCCTTAATACCTGTGCCAAAACCTTAAACGTCATATAATTTGGAACGGAGGGAGTAAGTGGGAAGGACCACCAGTGCAAAGCAAGTTATAATGAAGTTCGAAATCGAGTGCTCATGTCTTTTTCATTTTTTTTTTATCAGCAAATATAAAAAGATATATAGTATATTGGTACAAGTGGTACCGAAGCTGTTTTACAAATATTGAATCTCAACATAATTTCACTTTTCTCACAGCAATTTGCTCCAGAAAAAAATGTAATGGTTACAAATTATTTATGGCAATCATGAACCATAAATATCCAATAACCACACACTTAATGTCAAATAAATATGTTCACCTACCCCATTATTTCTGTCATATATACTGACCCGCACAATCACATAAGACACCCCTCTCCAGAGCATTAAATCACACAATGATTCCCTCAACCACTATATCCTTTTTCATTTAATTTTCTTCGCGGAGACTATTCCTCCGAGATCAAATCCTCTGAAGTAGCTGTACCAAAAATATTTGAATTCTGTACCAAAAATAATAAAATTGAATCCTTTTACCAATCCATTTTCATTTTTCCCTCCATAAAAAAAATAGTAAATTCGCAAAAGAGGATCCAACCCATCCTCCACCATACCTACAATTTTCTTACTTTTATCTCTCTCGCTAGGTGTGGAACAATATTTGGAGAGTCTAAAAATTAATTTTGTTATTTTATTGTCACATGTCTTTGGATCTTGTAATGGTATATAAATGGGTTCATGGAGATGAAATTTGTAGATTTTTCTCCCACAAAACTAGACATATAATTTCGCATGGCAATCAAGGATTGGTGTGCAAGCAAGTCTATGAAGTCAAGCACTCATGTCTTCTTCATTTTCTTCCCAGAGACTATTTTCTCTTCACAAATTTTATAAATTTGTATAGATGATTTTTCTTTGTTGAAGATAATACTTTTTAAAAAAATTCATCAAAATGAAGATAAAACTTTTATCTTCACAAAGTATAAAAAATAATACTTTTATAATTGTTAATAAAATAAAAAAAACTCCCACATCAAATAGACATAAACTTGCATTGTCCCATTCCATGAGCTATGTTCATATTACGACCAGGAAGAACTTCCACTACATTAAAGGTTTTTTCACTACTACAAAAAAGACTTTTTAGATCGGTTAAAAATGACTTTTTAGATCAGTTGTACGACCGATGTATATGGGAGCGATATAGAAAGTCTGACTTTTTAGATCGGTTTTTAACTGATCTGAAAAGTTTGCTTTTAAGATCGGTTATATTGATGACCGATCTAAAAAGTCAACCTATTAGATCAATTCGTTTTGATAACTAATTTAAAAATATAACTTTTTAGATCAGTTCATTTAATAACCGATCTAAAAAGATAACTTTTAAGATCAATTCTCTACACTAACCAGTCTAAAAAGTTATATTTTTACATCGGTTCTCTGCATTAACTGATCTAAAAGGTTCACTTTTTAGATCGGTTATAGACATAACGGATTTTTTTTTTTTTATAAATAGAATATGTCCTATATATTTTCCTCCCTATAAACAGACACCACAAAGCCACATACCACAACACAAACAAACTTATCATAGCACAACTAATATATTTTCTTAATCTATAAAAGCAAATATAGTCATTCTAAACAAATTATAATAATCATTCTAAACAAAAAATGTACTACTCATTAGACCTTAAAATATATACACAACACAAACAAATTTATCACAACCTTATATGTCTTAACATATAAAAACAAGTACTTATTGGGTTCTAAACAAACATTCTAAACAAATTGTAACAAAAAAACAACATTCTAAACAAATAAGTTTACAAATTACTAATTTTAAGAAAAAAAGTTGCCCAACGTTGTTGAATGTTAGCAATATCCTCCTCGGGTATTGGACCCGCATTTTGAAGATCTACAATTTCAAATAACATAGATAAAATATTAGCTCATGAACTAAAAACAAAACATAATTAATCTAACTTGTTGAGAATTGATTACATCTTTCCATTAATCAACAATATTTGCCATGACAATTGTGAGCATATGCCTCGTAACATAATATCCACACTTATGACCCCCAGATTGCGTTTCACACTACAAATGAATATCAAATTTGAATATAATTAGTAACTATTTAAGTAAGTATTATAAATTGTAATTGATAGTCGGTTTCTAAACTACTTACACAGGGAAAAATCCATGTGGGCTTCCTTCTAGATCTTGACTGCAAACCCACCAACCTTTGATATCCGTCCATAGCTCTAACATAAGAAAATAATCATATGAATTGCATTATAGGTTTTAGAGTTATAAACACACTAGAAAGCAAATTTTTTAGAAATAAAAGCTTAATAATCAATTTTTTTTTCATTTCTGAGTTGATCATCTTCTTGTGTAACGAACACAATAACACCACAACATTTTGCTTAGGACAAATAATCAACAATTGCCAGTGGCTCCTATATTAGAGAACAATTAGTGACCAATGACACATAATTTGATCAAATTTGTAAACTTGAGCTTACGAATGCAAGCAAGGTGCTAAGTAACATTGTTTGTTGCCTTCATGTAGCCTATTTTGCAAATAGCTCTGAACATCTTGTGTCTTATTCCTAACACTCTGAATGGATTGTGGATCCATGAATCCATAAATATGTGCATTCTTCATCTCATTAGTACATAAGTGATGTATATACCTAAGATATTGAAATAAATGTTAATTATAATAAATTGATATTTAATTAGTTAACAAATTTACAAATTAATTGTACTTACATCAACCATAATTGTATAACCGAGATGTCAAGCATCTTTGTACCCATATATACTTCCAAGATATCCCTCTGATGGATATAAAATGGCATGGTAGAGGGCCTAGTTAGTACATTAGGATCTCAAGGCAGTTGTATTGGATCCTTAGTTTTTCTTGCTACCATCAATAAAAGTTCAAATGAATCAAGTTGAGGTTCCAACCTTTTGTGTGGAACATCTTTGCAACATCCCTCCATAACCTAAACAACAAAGGTAAAATAATATTAGTAAACTATTTCAAGTCATTGCAACCATAAAATGAGAAAGATATAAGTAAACAATTAATTACGGATACCTTAGTTGAAATAGACTTGACGAGTCTTCTTGGCCACTGAATGAAATGATTGGGGGCCTACCCCACTGTTTGAACCTCATCAGTAGGGAAAGGAACTTGAGCATCTGCATGTCTAACCTCTTCAACCACCACCCTTACATTATCATCCTCTATTTTGTTGTGGTGTATGATTGACCCAAAATTATACACTTTTCCAATTGCCACTAAAAAGGGAGGATCAACATCAACATATAGCTCACACTGATTATGGATATCAGTGTGACTATCCTCCCCAGATGGATCAACAGCAGAACAACTCCCTTTTGTACTCACACAAGGTACTACTGGCTCTACATCTGTATTTTGTTGGGAAAGACCTAGAGATGCTAGTTGCAATTGGAACTGCTGTGTGACTTGTTAAGTCACCTACTGAGTGACCTCCAAAGTGACCTCTTTAGTGACCTGCTCTCATAACTTTTGTGTAATGACCTCTAAATGTTCCATGTTGATACTTGCTGAGGTGGAAACATGATGGGTAGGTGGTCCAAAGTATTGCCTAATGCCCATACCTCGGCCAACACCATGAACACGACCAGGGTGCTCTAGTTTCCCAATGGCAGTAGTCAAGATATCTTGACGCCCATGTGAAACAAAGGATCCTTGCGTGCTCTATTCTATGAGAGAATCCTACAACATATAATTCACTAACATATTTAATTACAATCCTTGAGTGATATTAAGTACATGTAGAATTGAATATTTACTTACAATCCTGTCACCGATAAAGCGTGCTTCTTCATTAATATAATCTCCTGAACCCTAAATCAAAATCAAAATCAAAATCAACAAAACCAAACCCTAAAATAATAACAAACTAAACAACAAAAACCAAAATGAGAGATATGAAAGATCAACCTGGAGACATGCTTTGAACGGAGATAGAGCATGAGCAGAGCGAGAGGGAGTGTGTATGAGCAGTCCTAGAGAGAGAATGTGTGAGCAGAGTGAGAGATAGAGAGAGACCGTGAGCAGAGCGAGACAGAAGAGGACCGTGAGCAAAGCAAGAGAGAAGAGGAGCATCTGGTTTTCACATTTGTGTTTCACAGCACTGACGGAAGAGAAGCGTCAATGAATGAAAGAAAAAAGTTGGGCTTTTTCATTTAATTTTCTTCGCGGAGACTATTCCTCCGAGATCAAATCCTCTGAAGTAGCTGTACCAAAAATATTTGAATTCTGTACCAAAAATAATAAAATTGAATCCTTTTACCAATCCATTTTCATTTTTCCCTCCATAAAAAAAATAGTAAATTCGCAAAAGAGGATCCAACCCATCCTCCACCATACCTACAATTTTCTTACTTTTATCTCTCTCGCTAGGTGTGGAACAATATTTGGAGAGTCTAAAAATTAATTTTGTTATTTTATTGTCACATGTCTTTGGATCTTGTAATGGTATATAAGTGGGTTCATGGAGATGAAATTTGTAGATTTTTCTCCCACAAAACTAGACATATAATTTCGCATGGCAATCAAGGATTGGTGTGCAAGCAAGTCTATGAAGTCAAGCACTCATGTCTTCTTCATTTTCTTTCCATAGACTATTTTCTCTTGACAAATTTTATAAATTTGCATAGATGATTTTTCTTTGTTGAAGATAATACTTTTTAAAAAACTCATCAAAATGAAGATAATACTTTTATCTTCACAAAGTATAAAAAATAATACTTTTATAATTGTTAATAAAATAAAATAAAAATCCCACATCAAATAGACATAAACTTGCATTGTCCCATTCCATGAGCTATGTTCATATTACGACTAGGAAGAACTTCCACTACAACATTAAAGGTTTTTTCACAGTGAAATTTGTTGTTGGCTAATCTCAAATGTCACTAGGAAAACAACTTTTGCCAGCCAACAATTGTTGCTGCAAGAAAGGTTGTTGCAAAAAGTTTTGCAGCCATATTTGATGTAGCTACCTCTACTTATGCTTTAGCAATGGTCATTGCCACTGTCATTTAAACATATTTGTGGTTGCCACAACTGATTTGTGGTAACCACCAAAGTCGTTGCCATATTTTACATGTCTTAACCAGTATTGTTGTTGTGAAAGACATTCCTTCTCATCAACCAAAGCTGTTGCAATAAGATAATTTTTTTTTAATAATTAATATCGCTACAATAAGATATCTTTTCTCAACTACTATAATGTTGTTGCAATAAAGTATTTTTTTCAACAAAATTGATTGTTGTTGTATCTTAATTTTTCTTTACTAAAGTGGAAATATAAATTTATGCAAATATTATACGTCATTCCAAACACGCTAACCAGTGGCTCGTGTCTTTTTCATTTTCTTCCCAGTAACTATTCTCTCATGTCAAATTTTATAAATTTCTATGGATGACTTTTCTTGGTTGAAAATGATTCCAAAAAATTAGAAAATGTCATTATGAGTTGTGATTGTTGACATGAATAATGGCTGAAAGTATAAAGCATTACAATGGGGAAATTGTCATTTATTTATTAGAAAGTATATTTTAGACAAATTAATTGTACGAAAGAATCCACAAAATTTTTAAACAAAACAACAGCTAATTATTTTTCATAATCTTTCTAAACAAGAATAAGTAATTATTTATATTTGACAGAAATTATTGGTAGTTATATTTAAAATTGACCAATCAAAACAATTTATCTCGTGTGAATCACACGGATCCTTATTGGTTTTTACATGTCTAACTGGTTTTTAGTTGTTTACTGTATAAACTAAATACTTTTAAGTGCACCATAAATTACGTTAGGAAAAGCCAAAGAAAAAAGTTAATGAATAACTATTTATTTAATCCTTATTAAAATGATGTACAGGCCCCAACCAAAATATAGTATCATATTTTTAACCCAGAAAAAATAAGGAGAAAATATTAAATTTTCAGAGACCTTAAATTGACAACTCTTGAAAATGGCAACTGTCACTACAAGAAATTCATTTAATACAAAGAAACAAATTTAGAGACAATAAAATATTCAGTCAGTACAGATACTGATTTAGAGACTATTTTAGAGACTAAAGAAATTCAATCTCTATATCATTCTCTTTAGTCATTAAAATTTGAAATTTAATTATAGAGACCAATTTTCAGTTGCTATTATTTTTTAAAATAATTTATTTATTTACTTAGATACTATTTTTCAGTCTCTAATATAAAAATACATAGAGACTCAATTTGAGTCACTATCAACCCATTTTAGAGACTGGAATTTCAATCTCGACCTAAACTAGAAGTAGGGACTGGATTTTTTTGTTTTTAATTAAAACATAATCAAGACTAATTTTTCAGTTAATACTGATTTTTCAGTCACAATTAGTCTATTTTAGAGACTAAAAACTGGTCTCAAATTGAAATATAATTACTAAATAAATTTCAAATATTATTATTATTATTAATAATATAGTTATTTGTTAAATAAAATTTATTAAATTATTGTACAATATTTATATTGTTATTTTACATTATTTTAAAAATTATTAGAATATTATTATTAATATAATATAATGAAATAAAAAATTATAATAAAACAATATATAATTATTTTAAACATTAAAATTAATAATAGAATAAATAAGTCATAAATTAAAATTAATAATTTTATTACTATATTATAATTTTTAGGCTTCATCAGTGTTTTTAGTTTTTTTTTTTCATTTGTGCATATAATAAAAATATTAAAAAATAATATAATAACATAAAATTTAAATATTGATAAAATAATAAATATAATATAAATGATAATTTTTAGAAGTATTTTACAATATTTTAACAATATAATACAATAATGTAAAATTCAATGATATAAATTTATTTTTCAAAGAACATGGATGACTATTTTTTTTATTAAAACTTTATGTATAACTAACAATATAATACAATAAAATTAATTTTAAATTTAAAATATTAACAAAATAAGTTAATAATATTTTAATATATGAATATAAACTTTTAGGTATTAAAATTAAAATTAAAATTTAAAACTATAATTAAATAATAATTATAAAAATATTTTTTATCAATATAATTTTTATATTATAATTTTAAAAATAGAAAACAATTTTTTATGTTTTTAATTTATAAAAGAAAATAAGATGCATAACAAAATACATAATTTTTTAAAAGGAAATATTTTTAAAAATAATATTATTAATATAATATAATAATGAATACAAAATTTAAAATAATAATATAATAAATATTTTATATTTATTTGTTAAAAACAATCAACTTTATCTTAAAAAAACATTTTATATTTTATAACATGTGCACGAAGCCTCTTCAAGCTTCATCATTTTTCACTTAAAAAAAGTATGGGTAATGCTTACTAACTACTTCATCTTAAAAAACTATCCTAATGAAAAAGGAAAGTTGAAAATCAACTTTCATCCCATCATATCTTAATCTTAATATATCTATATAAAAGTAATTGTTGTTGACATAATTATTGCAACAATTGAATAAATAGAAAGTAACAAAATTGAAGTAATTAAAGGAAATAAAATTATAATAACCTAGTAAATAGCATACAAATTTAATTATTTGGATATGGTCAGGATTTAAATTATTATTCGGTTATGGTTAGAATTTTAATTATTATGATTAGCAAAATACTCTTCACGGAACAATTGTTTCTTCTTGATTTTGGGTGAAAGATTTCTAAATGCCAATTATCATTAACGCAAACAATCCAGCGATGGGGTTGGCAAGGACAGTGTCCATGGACAACCATAACTCAAGGGGTAACACTGAGGACCTGTGATTAGTAATGTACAAGACATTGGCATGGTTGTAAGCCAAGGAGGCCATGGGTGTCGATGACTAAGGAGGCCAGAGGAACCACTGTCAATGACAGAGGAAAGCATGAGCTTGATTTGACTTTTCTATACTTGTTCCTTGATCTGTCTCTTTTTATTGTTTTGTGAAGTGGATGAAGGAGATTGCGAGAGGTTTGCTTTTGTTTAACCTTGACACTGGTACAAATTTGTTGAAGGAGAAGTTGAAGATGAAGTGGCGGCGCTGCGAGAAGTTGAAGGAGAAGATGGGAACACCAAACACCAGAGGTAGGGGCACATAGGGAAAGAGAGAAAAACAAAAGAGAAAGAAAAAGGAAAATTTCTCAACTCATTGATTTTAATAATGCATATCTAATGGTTGAAAATACCTCTCCCTTCCCATTGTGGGAGACCTACATCCTTTCCCACCTTAGAATTCATCATGATAGTGTTCACTCAGTGGAGAATCCTGTCCTGTTATTTGGTTCCTTAGTCATTTTTTTGTGGTTCTGGATTAGAGATCACGGGTGTCCGCCAACCCACTGAGTCAGAGACTAATTCCGCTCGCGGTGCATGGTTGCTGCTGACCTAAGGGAATTTTGCACACAATCCTGTTATTTGGTTCCTTAGTCATTTACCACAACAATGAGAAAATCTAAAATCTACAGGTAAATTTCTTAGGATCATTTAAGTCACAGTTAATGGAATAATTAGTATGATATTACATTTGTTTATTACTCCCTCCATCCAACAATGACTAATGACTGGTATTTAAGGTTTTTACACATAGATTAAGAAAAACAAGTATTCCAAGAAAATAATGTTTATTAGGGGCCAATTTTACTAAAATATCCTTATTCTCTTTCTTAATTTTAATAAATGCATTATTAAGTCTTTCAAGACAACATTATTTGTTAGAGGGAAAATTTGGAATAGATGTTTAAATATCTCATTGAAAAATGAGAACATCAGTTAATTTGGAATTTTTTTCAAAGGCTAAAACTGCAGTCATTGTGGGACGGAGGGAATACTTTAGTCAAAACAATCCTTGAAATATTCACATCCACTCATTCACAGTAACCACTTACCCTTTCTTAAACTTAATATAGAGACTCCCTCTCATTCTTTTTTCCTTTAACACACAGCAACAGTTTCACTCAACTCATCACTCACCCTCAATTTTTCTCCTATTCTCTATCAGTGCATGTGGGGATTGGGGTGGGTTAGGTTGGGGTGAAGTGTAATCCTAGATCCAACAGGGTGGAGGTTAACCCTAGATTCTCAATGAGGAAATCAGTGGGGGAAGAGTGTGGTAGTGGAGGATGAGTTGATAGAATAAAAAAAAAAAGGAAATTCTTTCATCAGAAAAAAAAATTAAATATATTATCCAATTTCCCTTTTTAATCAGTAATAAGTAAGGCTCTGCTGCGTTCACATGAGGGGGAACGATCTATTTAGTGGGAGAACCACGTGTTCGATTTCCTCCGTGTGCAAAATTCCCTTAGGCTAGCAGCAGTCATACACCGCGAGCGAGATTAGTTTCTGACCCAGTGGATTGAGGGACACCTGTGGTCTCTGACCTATAACCAAAAATCGGTAATAAGTACACAATCTAAACCACTTAATTTTTTATTATTAAATCCAATGGTGAATTTAAGTGCCTCATCGGTGTAGCACCAGGTGAGGTACTTCATATTAAATAGATTCAAGAATAATGATGATGATGATGATGATGATGATGATGATGATGATGATGATGATGATGATGATGATGATGATGATGATGATGATGATGATAATAATAATAATAATAATAATAATAATAATAATAATAATAATAATAATAATAATAATAATAATAATAATAATAATAATAATAATAATAATAATAATAATAATAATAATAATAATAATAATAATAATAATAATAATAATAATAATAATAATAATAATAATAATAATAATAATAATAATAATAATAATAATAATAATAATAATAATAATAATAATAATAATAATAATAATAATAATAATAATAATAATAATAATAATAATAATAATAATAATAATAATAATAATAATAATAATAATAATAATAATAATAATAATAATAATAATAATAATAATAATAATAATAATAATAATAATAATAATAATAATAATAATAATAATAATAATAATAATAATAATAATAATAATAATAATAATAATAATAATAATAATAATAATAATAATAATAATAATAATAATAATAATAATAATAATAATAATAATAATAATAATAATAATAATAATAATAATAATAATAATAATAATAATAATAATAATAATAATAATAATAATAATAATAATAATAATAATAATAATAATAATAATAATAATAATAATAATAATAATAATAATAATAATAATAATAATAATAATAATAATAATAATAATAATAATAATAATAATAATAATAATAATAATAATAATAATAATAATAATAATAATAATAATAATAATAATAATAATAATAATAATAATAATAATAATAATAATAATAATAATAATAATAATAATAATAATAATAATAATAATAATAATAATAATAATAATAATAATAATAATAATAATAATAATAATAATAATAATAATAATAATAATAATAATAATAATAATAATAATAATAATAATAATAATAATGAAACCATGTGTTCATGCTTCCTTGTTTCTTTAATTTTTTAAGTAGTTTAATTTAGACGTCGTCGTACACCGTATGACAACCCACACAATTCTACCTATTAGTTCAATAAAACATATCTTATTCCGGTAAATGATGAATCAAGAATTATATAGGGAACAAAATTGTGAATCAAGAATTATATAGGGAACAAAATTACAATTTAACCTTTCATTTAAGTGTATGATTATACTTATTAAACGTGAAATGAACATTTCTCAGACAAAATATATGACTTTGAACATTTTTATTTTTTATATCTCATTTTGACATTTTCTTAACTTTCTTTGAGACAATTTCAACACATAATATAATAATCAATAGAAATTTATAAGAAGTTTCTAGGGAAGTAATCTCGGGGAAGATAACGAGAGACACATGAGTGTTTAACTGAACTGCTTCATTGACTTTGGTAATGCTTTGCACCTATTTTCTCCTTTTCATTGCCATGTTAAATATGTTGTTCATGGGAATTTTTTTTTTAAAGTTTCAACTTCACCATATTTTTTCCAACACACAAAGAAATCTAGACAAACTATATATGAACATAAAAAATCCATCCATGTCGAACATGAACAGAACCATGCCTTCCAATTCCTTGAAGCTCATCTTTCTTTGTATCCTTGTTCAATTTCCCAACTACTAAAGCACAGGAAAACGCTGGTATTCTTGGCCAATTTTGTAGTGCAAACAAAACCACTGCAAACAACGCCTATGAAATCAACCTCACGACCCTCCTCTCTTCCTTATCTTCCAATGCCACCGACAACACATTCTACAACAGCACAATCCTCGACACAAACACCTCTGACACAGTGTATGGATTGTTCATGTGCAGGGGTGATGTACCCTCTCAGCTCTGCACACGGTGCGTGGTAAACGCAACCAACAAACTATCCTCAGATTCATATTGTTCCTTGTCCAAACAGGGTTTTATTTGGTACAACGCACTACAACATTTTTACCTTTAGACCACACTTTCGTTTCCAAGGTTAAAAAACCGTGGTTGGAACATGAAATAGACCATGGTTTTTATTCGTAGATAATTTGTGTGGCCTATTTAGATGAGACCACGGTTTTAAAATTGTTGATATAGAATAGACCACAGTTTCTTAGCCGTGGGTATATTAGACCACATTTATATAAAACTATGACCTATTAAATTCGTGGCTTATACCTATTAAACAATGCAGTTGGAATCGTGGATTTAAAATAGCCAACAAGTATTAAGCAATGAATTATAAGACCACATTCGAAGACCCATGGCCTGAAAGAATCAATATAAAACCATGAGATTAGCAAGATTAAAACACTAGATTAGCAAGATTTAAAGCGGTGGCGACAAAAGAATAATGGTGAGCTCTGCTAGGGTTTTGGAAAAAGGTGTTTCTCATGCGACAAGTCAGGAGGAAGACCTCCTTCAACGTAGCACAAAAAAGATTACGGAAGATGTTGGGAGTTCTAAAGGGGATACTTCTGCTTCATATGCTAATAAACTCCTACAACCCGTAGGAGGGGCTCTTGATACATTAATGGAAGAGAACAACTTGGATAATAATGTTCTTAAAGAAGTTCCAAATGAGAAAGAGGTGGCAGGAAAATCTTTTGATGGTCCAATCATTCCTTTGTCTGATGTGGAATTATTCAGATGGGCTTCGCCATGGTTGAACACACTGGTGGTTAATGTACTGGGAAGAAGGGTAAATTTTCGTATTATAGAGGCCAAGATTCAAAGAAGTTGGGCAAAGAATGGTCAAATTCAAATTATTGATCTTCATGATGGGTTTTATCAGGTTGTTTTTAGCAGCCAGGAAGATTATAATTTTGCCCTTTTTGAAGGTCCTTGGATGGTTGCAGATCATTATCTAATCGTTCAACGTTGGAGACCTTTCTTTTTTATGAATGCTGGAAAAGCCAAGAATGTTGCTGTGTGGATCAGAGTTCAACGTCTTCCTATAGAGCTTTATAATGATGTTTTCTTGAAAAGGATTGGCGATACCCTAGGGAAGTTCTTGAAGGTGGATAGACTGACGTCCATTCATTCTCATGGGAAGTTTGCGAGATTTTGTGTTGAATTGGACCTAGAAAAGCCTCTTGTGCCTTTTATTTATGTTCGAGGATATAAGTTGAATATTGAATATGAAGGTCTCCATTCTATTTGTTTCAAATGTGGGAAATTTGGTCATAGAAAGGAGCAATGTGTGGATTCTTCAATGGCAGAAGTGGTGGTTTCAGAAGGAAGATCGGAGATGAAGAAAGGAGAGGAGGTTCAGACGGTGGTTAACTCGATGGGCAATTTGCATGTTCAACCTAGGGCTGTCGTCAGCTCATCCGATGGGACCCAGATACATAAAAGAGATCCTAGTATGACTAACAATGAGGAAGGGACCAGTTATGGCAAATGGATGATTGTCCAACGTCCAATTAGGCACAAAAAGGGGAACGTTGCAAAGAATAAGGAGGAATTTATAGTTGATGATTCCAAAAAAGGTAACACTGCAAAGATACTTTCGGGTAGCAATCAATTTGAGATTTTATCTGAGAATGATGGCGTTATGGGGAATTGATTTCCAATGTGATTGGTGGGAATCATAGAGGTGGTGATGTTATTACCTTAAAAAACCAACGTGCAAAAGATGATGGTGCAAAAAAAGGTGCTTCTGTCGAGCATGTTGGTCACGTGAAGAATCCAAATAAGGCTGATGTTCATCAGAAAAATGTGGGCCATCCCCAAAGTCCACTAATGTTGTTGAGAAAAGAAGATAACAAGACAAATACATCGCAGGCTCGGATTCGAAATTCTCAGGGAGGTAAAAATCCACAAGGTCCAAAAGGAAGGGATTTTAGTGTTGGAGGTAAAAGAAGTTTTAAGAAAAACACCAACACGAAGATTAAATATAAGGAGCATATTGGTGCATAAATTACACAGCAGGTACACAGTAAGGATCCTATTGAAGTCAAAAAGAATGAAAGGAAATATGAAGAGAGTTTACGCCTGCTTAAGATGAGCTCTTATACTTCTAGTGGGGTATGTGATCTTCCTCTTATTTCGGTGGAGGCTATCGCCTTGGACCAATAGAATAAACTTTTGGCTTTAAGCTCAAAAGATGATGTTGGAAAGATGGATTGCTCAAATGAGGTTGTAGCGTCTTCAATGGACCAGGAGAATGCTGGTGGTATGCCACTAATAAAGTAACTTGTATCATCATGAATGTTATAAGTTGGAATTGCCGTGGAGCGGCTAGCAAGGGGTTCACTGTGCTTATGAAAGATATGTTGAAGCAGAATAATTCTTCTTTTCTGATTCTCTTGGAGACTCACACCAGTGGTGAAAAAGCTCGAAATATTATTAAAAGAATTGGTCTCAAAGGTTCCTTTGTGGAGGAAGCAAATGGACACTCGGGTGGTATCTGGTTTTTATGGGACAATGATAATTGGAAGGTGGATGTTCTCAGGAGTTCTCCTCAGTTCATACACATGAAGGTGAGTTGGTGCAATCAGAGGTCCTGGTTTCTAACAGCGGTTTATGGTGCATCCCAATATGCAAGAAGGCAAGTTTTATGGGATGATCTTTCAGATATTGGTAGTGACTTAAATGGAGAATGGGCCATTATTGGAGATTTCAATAGCACCTTGTCTCTTGTTGAAAGTGTTGGTGGCAATTCCAGTAGAGGTCATAGAGATATGGAAGTGTTTCACAGGTTTCTTCATGCGGGAAGTCTTTTTGATATGGGATTCCAAGGAGATGCTTTGACATGGCGTAATGGGAGAATGAGGGTGAGACTCGATCGATGTTTAGCAAATGTGGATTGGAGATTCAGATTTAAAGAAGCCACGTTGATTCATCTTAGTTGGTTTAAATCTGATCACAGGCCTCTCCTCTTGCGTTTTGAGAGTCTTTCTCGAAGGAATCAACAAAGGCGTCCCTTTAGGTTTGAGGCAGCTTGGACTATGCACTCTAATTTTCCTAATTTTGTTAGAAGTCATTGGAGGAAGGAAGTGGATGGTCTTTCATGGAATGCTAATATGTCCGAATTTACTAAGGATCTCAAGTGCTGGAACAGAGAAGTGTTTGGATGTATTTGGAAACGTAAAATTGCTCTGCAAAAGAAATTGGAGAGGTTAGATACAATGAGGAGAGTTGTTTATGATCCTGGGGCAGATTTTGAGTATAAAAAGGTGTGGAGGGAATATGAACAAGTCCTGGCAGAAGAAGAAATTCATTGGTTTCAAAAATCAAGAGTGAAGTGGCTTTATATAGGGGATCACAATACCAAGTATTTTCATGGTATTACAACAATTCGTAGAAGGAAAAATAAATATGATATGCTGAAGGATGATACAGGCAACTGGATTTCAGATCCTCATTCCCTTGAATGTCATGTCACTAGTTTTTATAAGGAATTGTATTTGGATGATGGTGCTTCCATTCCCTACGTGCTTGCTAATGCATTCCCACATTTGGAAGAGGATTGGCGCAATGAGATTAGTAGAATGCCGTCAAATGAGGAGATTTTCCACACTATTAAATATATGGGCAGTCTCAAAGCACCAGGACCAGATGGCTTTCATGCTTTGTTTTTCCAAAACTATTGGAAAGTAGTGGGGAGGGATGTCTGTGATTTCATTAAGGCAGTGTTCCAAGACCCACAAAGAGTTGCAGAGGTGAA
Source organism: Pueraria montana var. lobata (assembly GCA_026413185.1). Classification (NCBI taxonomy): domain Eukaryota; kingdom Viridiplantae; phylum Streptophyta; class Magnoliopsida; order Fabales; family Fabaceae; genus Pueraria; species Pueraria montana. The sequence continues at coordinate 75,507,388 of CM048650.1, forward strand.
CCAAACTTTTATGACACTGATACCAAAGAAAGATGAGGTGAGCTTCATTAAGGATTTTAGACCTATTAGCTTGTGTAATGTTGTTTACAAAGCTATTACTCGTCTTATTTCTTAACGTTTAAGATCGGTGATGGGGAGATTGGTGGGTCCTTTTCAATCCAGTTTTGTTCCTAATCGTCAAAGTGGGGACAATATTATTGTTGCCCAAGAGGTTTTCCATTCTATGAGGAGGAAAGGTGGGAAAAGAGGTTGGATGGCAATTAAGATTGATTTAGAGAAAGCTTATGACAGATTGAAGTGGGATTTTATCAGGGACACTTTACTAGATATTGGATTGCCAAATAGTGTGGTGAGTGTCATTTGGAGTTGTTTGTCTACATCTTCAATGAGGGTTCTTTGGAATGGTGAGGTGTTGGATGAATTTTCTCCTTCTAGAGGCATAAGACAAGGAGATCCTCTTTCTCCTTATCTCTTTGTTTTATGCATTGAGAGATTATTCCAACTTATTTCTATTGCCATGGATCAAGGAGTTTGGCGCCCCATCTGTCTCAACAAGAATGGCCCTCCAATAACTCATCTTGCTTTTGCGGATGATGTTATTTTGTTTGTAGAAGCTTCTCTTGAACAGGTATCATCGATCAAGAATATTTTGAATTTATTTTGCAGGAGCTCCGGACAAAAAATTAGCTTGGAGAAATCGCGTATGTTCTTTTCAAAGAACGTTGGCAGACATCTAAGACAGCAACTCAGTGAACATATGGAAATGCAGTGGACTGAAGACTTGGGCAAATATCTTGGAGTTCCTGTGTTTCATAAAAGACCATCTAGGCATACCTTTTAGTTCATTATTGACAAGGTTCAGCAGAGATTAAGTGCATGGAAGGCAAAAACTTTATCATTTGCAGGTAGAGTTACTCTTGCAAAGTCTGTCTTGCAAGCGTTACCAACTTATGTTATGCAGTCTACTTTACTTCCCAAAGCTGTTTGTGAGGAGGTTGATAAAGCTTGTAGAGGATTTATATGGGGGAGATAGTTTGACTGAAAGGAAAATGCACTTGGTGTCATGGGATAAGATGTGCACTAACGAAGATTATGGCGGTCTAGGTTTGAGGAAGATGAAAATATAAATCTGGCTTTTATGATGAAGGCTAATTGGAGATTATGTGATAGAAATCCTCCAGTTTGGGCACCTATTATTCACAGCAAGTATAAATGTGGATCGAGTTTAATGCCTGTTGTTAATAAGGATAGACAGGGGAACAATTTTTGGAGGGGTCTTTGTTCCACATGGGACAATTTTTGTCACAATATTACTTGGAGATTGGGTGATGGAAAGGCTATAAATTTTTGGATAGATTCTTGGATTCCTAATTGTGGGAAATTGAGTGAGCTCGCTGTTGTCAATATTCCAGATTTTGAGTTACAAAAAACTGTGGCAGATTACATCTCTGATAATGGATGTTGGATAATTAATACTTTCAAAGATTATTTACCTCCTTCTGTTTTGAAGAAAGTTAAGGATATGATTATTCCTCAAAGGCCAAACTGTGACGACTTTATTGCGTGGAGTAAGGCGAGTGATGGAGTTTTTTCTATGAAAACAACATATGAGACTAGTAGTAGTTCAGATTTGTCTCCAAAATATGCTACTTTTAAGTTGGTGAATAAGTGGAAGGGTCCAAAACGAGTAAAAGGTTTTTTATGGAAGATTACTCATGAGTGCATACTTACAAATGCAAGGAGATGGCATATTGGGTTAAGCTCTTCAAATATCTGTCCCATGTGTGGCGAACAAGAGGAGAGTCTACTGCATTTGTTCCGAGATTGTCATGATTCCATGTTAGTCTGGCAATTTTTCAACTGTATGGATACAGGGGATGACTTTTACTCCACTAACGATTGGATATTGTGCTTGACTACAAATTTGCTAAACAAAACAGTGGTGCATGAAGTGCAGTGGAGCCTTCTTTTTGGAGTAACTCTGAACGTTTATGGTGCACTACAAGAAAAACTAGGTTTTGTGATAGCAATATTCATCACTAAAAGCTATAAATTCGTCACTATAAACATCTTGTGACAATATTTTGATTGTCACTAGTACTCAAGTCACTGTTGTACTAGTGACAATATTTTTGAATGTCACTAAAATTAACCTTTATTGTGACAAAAAAAATTGCCACTAATAATTATACATAGTAGTGATGATAATGAATTGTCACAAATATATAGAACAATAGTGATAAATTAATTGTCACTATTAAAGTTTATAATAATTATTATTGCCATTATTAGTGTCAAACTTTTTTGTCACAATTACAAATTTTTTTTGCTAAATTACTAATTACTTTCAATTATTAATATTTTATCACTAAATTATTAGAAATCATAGTGATGTCTAATTTGTCACAATTATTCGCATGTAATAATAATGTAGGAAAAGTATTTTTTAAATGCTAAAATGAATATCAATTAAAATATATAAACATTCAAATATAATATTAAAATATAAATTATCCTTTACATTTTCAATGACAAAAACTAAAATAAAACACAATAAATACCTAACAATGTTCTAGATCCAAACAATATACATCAATCAAATCACTATAAAACTACTACAATTTTAGAATCTTTAAAATGATGGTAAAAAGTAGTATCTTCAAGGATTTTGATCCTGCAAATAAATAAAAGAAACAATTAATATTAATAAAATATAAAGTAATTAATAATATTTTAGAAATGTAACCATGTAATGAGAATCATAATAGACGTATTAATGAAAAAACTTTAATAACAAAACAACTTACATTATTTGATGGCACACTTGAACCACTAAATAGTCCGCTAAATGATAAACCCCCAACTAAAGCAGTCATTTGACGTTTCATCTCCTTTTCAATATCTTGCTTCATTTGGTCTTGTTGGGTTTTCATAGCGAGTTGCTGAACTTCAATTAATTCACGTTGAGATTGTAATTCACTTTGAAGTTGAATATTGGTCTCCTCTTGCTTTTGGATAATATTAGTCAATTTTCGCACTTCTAACTCTAAATCATTTGCCCTCTTCTGTGCATTCTCAACTTGGCTTTGAACAAATTGCTTCTCGATAAATTTTTTTGTTATTGATGCACTACCTATACCTTGTGAATGGTTTGGTTTTGTTCCTAGTACAAGTTCAAAGTGTTTAGCCAACGGTACAGGGGTATTTGAAATTTCCTCTCCATATACCTCACCCACATTCTTCAAGTTCTCCTGTAAAAAAATTAAGAATGTATAGTTTCTATTATGAATATGACATATGCCAAGACAATGGTACTAGTGAGAAAGTATAATTAAACCAACTTCCAAAAAGAAAATGTCAATGCAATATCATTATAATCATATTGAGAGAAAGAAACCAAATAATGCATCTTTTTCACATAAACAAAAGGACTGTAATATATATATATATATATATATATATATATATATATATATATATATTATCAACAAGAAATATTAAAAGAAAATAAAGCTAAGATCTAATTCTAACAACTCCTAACAAAACTACACTCCTGTTAGAATTAAAAATAAAAAGAAAAAGATAAATTAATTATTGGGAAAGGAAATATTGGGTATTTAGAAGAGCTAAATGTCTACGAGGTAATGAATGATAGGGATAGTTGATAAACTGATTTGATAAAAGGACTTTATTAATTATGAGAAGTGCTTGTATACAATGTAAGATGCAGTGGCATATATAGGAACTTCCTTGTGGCTTAAGACTTTTAGGACTTAAATATTGAAACTTCCATGTGGCTTAGAGATGTTTCTACACACAAGGCACTTTTAACTTTTCTAAACTTTTACTGTTACGTGCAAGACTTCTAAAGTAAATATTTCTAGATTGCTTTATTAACTGCTAACTTTTCCCGAAAATTTTCATATAAATAGGGGGGTTATTTTATATTTTCTCTCTCATAACAAGATAAAGACTAACATAAGGATCTTAATTCAATGTTTAAACTCCCTTGACAATGGGAATTTATGTATAAGTACAACAATAAATCTAATACACATAGACAACACAACTATACAAGCCACTTAATTAAACTTAAGGGGTATTCCTCTTAGAATTTTTCCTTGAGAAATTATGCTTAAAATCATTGTTACCAGACCCATTAGTTTCGTCATAAGAGACTCATCTAGCCAATGGTTTAATGACGACATTCAATTAACCAATTTTACCCATCACATATAACAGGATTATAGAAGTATGGCATGCTTTATTTGAATACAATGAGATTTTAGACTTTTAATTGAAACCTTCCAGCTGTAAACAACAACATGTAACTAACTTTATATTTATATACCAACTATATATAAACTTCTATTTGATTATATACATCAAATTCATATATAATTACTTGTATAAATAATATGCTTAAATCTAATAAAATAAAAAATAAAAGTTTTTTTACTTACCATAATTTCTTCTCCATTTGGAATACACCAAGTTCCATCAGATCTCATGCGAGTAGCCTTCCACACTTCCACAGCACTTGGCCATTTGTCACTTTTTAAATCTTTTTTCTATTGAAAATAAATAAAATGATACAAAGTTGAATTAAATAATTTTTTTTATAAGCTAAAGTGAACATTATTAAAATAAGATTTAGTTGATCACAAGATGTAACGAACCAAACCAAAACAATACAAAGAGTTCAAGCAAATATATAGCTCCAAGCTACAAGAATTTTAAAAGCTACAGTTTGCACCCCCTCAATTAACATATACCATTCCTAAGAACTTCCCTAGTGTATATGCTACCTGCATCCCGTATACTACTTAGCATTATTTCAAAAGTTCCTAAGAAAACTATTCACTTCATAATAAACCATATATAGGATATTGTAATATTCCAAATCCCACATGACACACACTACACCCATCCCAACACATTCGCACAAAACTTTTCACTAGAACTTAATCAACATTGTAAGTGATTTCGAATACAATATTGATGTGTTGACATCTGCAGCAAAAATCCAAATAACACCAACCACAGAATAATATCCATTTATTGAATTAACTAATAAAAGAATAATATAAGTTAATTAAAAATAAATCAAAAGAGAAATTAAAAATTAATAAATAAATTTCTTATATGTAAAGCATAAAAATTTAAATAAAGCACATAAAAAATAACATTACCATTTCATATGCCTTTTGGACAATTGATTTTGTGCCAATAATTGACTTAATTTCCTGTTTACTCCGACTAGCTTTATTTTTCAAGCTCCTTTCCTACGTAAATGTGAAAATTATTTAATATTCTAAATATAAAAATACATAAAAAAATGAAATTCAAATTCAAGATATTAAAGTAATTTTACCTTAAATTTGGAATGATTCCATTTGTTATTTATCAACCAAATCCAATCTTCAGGTGGCACATCATTTGGCCTACCTTTCTTTTCAACATATGCTTGATGTAAATTATAAAGTCTACTTCTATATTGTTTTTGCAATTGTTTCATTGCATGCTCTTCAAACTCTTCAGGCAAACTTAATGCATCCTAAAAGTCATAAATTTATAAGAGTAGCAATCAAAACGCTATCAAATTAAGTTTAAGATATATAATAAATATTTGAATATATAAATAAAAATTAAGTACAATGAAAATAATAGAGTTCTACTAACCTTCATATGTTTCCACATGTCCCCTAGATCATCTTCAGATATTTCTTTCCAACTTTTAACTTGTAAAGGAGCTTTTTGGCGTATACACACTGTTGCTTCGGATTTAAAGTATTTTGCATGTTTTCCACATAGCTTAAAATATGGGGAAGGAAATTGGATGTCAAAATTTTTTCCCATTGTCATTAGCTTCGCCCTTTTCTTTTGAAGCTTTGTGTTAATTGTATGTCCACGTCTCTTTTTATACTTGCCTAAAATAAATAAGTAAAATAAATTGATAGAAATATTAGTAATAATGTTTTATCTACTTTTAGAAAATAATGCCATACCTGCGTTATCTTCAAGCTTTTCAACAGAATCAACACTGGTCAATTCTGAGGCATTCACCCTTTTAGAATTTAATCTAAATGGTCGGGGTTCTCCTAAGTCTTCCGGCCTATACTCTTCATCATCTTGAATCCTCTGTCTTCCGTTCTTATTCTTAGTATTCCTAGTTATGTCCCTCAAAGAAGAGGCTATTTGTGATAACCCCAAAGCCTCCATTCTTGCATTGTTTTCTGCAATTCTTTGTAACCTTTGTTCTTCGTACTTTGACATGCTTCACCCACACAACAAATCTAAAAGAAAACATCCACCTGTCAGGTTATCCCTTTTTGAAGGTATTTAGAACTTTAAGCCAATGCCTACAATAATTTCAGAGTTGGGACCAATGCTATAGAAAACGGTAAATTAAGATTATAAGAAAAGAAACTCAAACCTTGGAACAGTAGCTTAGAGTCATGCAGTAACTAAAATTTGATGTCACGGGAACACAATACTCACAAACAAGAAGTAGATCGACAGGTTCCAAACAAATATTGCAACCTAATAATCAGAAGAACACTAAAATAAAATTAGGATTTTGAATCTTTGGTTCTAGAAATTTTTTTGTTCATCTCAATTCTCAAATGCTTTGAATCTTTGGTATGCATTACTTGAATGTATATGTTAAGATTTGTAGACATTTGTGGAGTTGGTGGTAGTTTTTTCTGGGAACTTGTGTATTAAGCTAGTTTCGTTTAGTTTGGTGGGGTACATGGTACAGGTTATCCTGTCAAGTGGAGGCAAGGGAATACGTTGCTATATATGTATTTTATTGCACTTCTTGTGCAACGATATGAAATTTCAGTTGCTGATAAAAAAAATTAGGATTTTGACCCTAATAATTAAAACAAAATATAATGGGGACAAAGGAGAGTGATCATGGAAAAGAATGAAAAGAGAAGTATTAGGAGAGAAAAAATACCTTTGATAATGGAGAACAATAGTCACCGTGGATGGTGAAGAATAAGCGATGTTTAAAGTTCAAGATAGTGGAAATGGAAATGGAAATGGAGATCAAAGCTGAGATAAGGAAGAATTTTTTGAAATTAACTCCCACATTTCTCATGGCGCCAAGTATGAGCGCTTAAAATTTTGTTTCTCACACTCACATAAAGTGGTTACTGGTTAGTGGGATGAAGGGTTGGAGTCCATACACAGAACAAAAAGTTTCTTTTTTTTTGGTGCACTACATTTTTTTTTGGTGTGAACAAACAAAACGTAATTCACACTAATAAAGTAAAATACAGGTATGACTATGTATATTAACTTAAATATAATTATATTTACTTTTTTTTGGTGAATTACAGATAATTATATTTATATATTTCTTATATTTTATTAATTTTTTTTATTATTTCTTTATTTTTTTCTTAATATAGTTTATATATATTGATTTACAAAATTTATTGAAAAATAATTATCTATCAGATTTTTTTTTTGCTGAATATAATTATCTATCAGATTAAGAAAAGTGTAGGTTAAAAACGGTGTCTTTTTCTCAATAAATGCAGGCTGATTTTGAACCCTCTAAATTAGCAAAACTACCGTATATTCCTATCCTGCAGCTGTTACTTCCTAATTAAGGGGAGAATCACGGATTTACAGTTACAAATGGACTTTTAAATGGCTTAAAATATCCTGTTGTGTTATGCTGGAATCATAACGTTATTTCCACTGACATTATCTAGTCAAATTTAAATAAAATTGTTATAAAATAAATTTGTTATATATGTGAGAGGTTGAACAAACCGTAGGAGAGAGAGAGAGAGAGGTTGAACAAAAGAATAATTACCAATTAAATTAGTTACAAAAATAATGAGAACAAATGGAAACATGCTAGCAGATCATGTAATTTTATTAAAGATAAAAGTAAACTGACTCTTGTAAAAGATAAAACAATATTATTTTTATCTTATTTATTTAAATAAAATTTTAAATTTAAACATCACCGTTAGATAATTTAATTTTATTAAAGATAAATTGAAACTAACCCATGTAAATGATAAAATAATATTATTTTTATCTTATCTATTTAAATAAATTTTTAAATTAAACATTACCATTGATATGCCAAATTGTTCGAGAAGAAGTGTATCTCTATTTTGTCAAGATGTGATAAAGAGGTAGCGGTTATTTATGAGATTCAATCCTTTAATATTGGTATTAAGGAGAAGACAATTGAACTTTCCCAATGTAAAATAAACATGAATTCAAATTTAAGAAATTAAATTGAATTGGTGGTCCTTATGTACTTGTACTGCTTTCAATTCAAATTAAGATAACATTGATTTTTTTTTTTTAACGGGAACATTAATTTATTTAGTTATATTTCATTTGACATTAATTTATTAAGTTATATTTCATTTAAATATTTTTTATTGATGTAAATAATATCATTGCTAACAAACTTTAGTAAATATTTATTTTTAAAAAAAAATTAACGGTAGAGAAGAGAAAATGTATCAATAAGACATACTTTTTTTAATTTAAATTTAACAATATTGATGATAAGGGTACATTTTATTTTTAAAAGACATTTTTTTATCAGTTTTAAAAGAGATATTTAAAATTAGATGATAAGTGGTAGAAGTCTATATAAATTAAAGAGGAAGAAGAGAAAGCAACAGAAAAGTATGGAGAGAAAAAAATCAATTGAGAAGAGAGCGTGAAGTTGAGTAGAAAAGATCAAGAATTAAGTAACTTAAAAAAGTACTCTTGCAGGTAGTCAAATTTTATTGTAACTCTTTGTTCATAATTGAACATATTTAAAATGTAATTATATATGACATTTTTCTAAATTGAAATTTAGTATTTTTTTAATTATTTATTCTATAATTTGGTATACTTTAATTAAGTTTTTGTTCATTCTTTAGCACATTTAATTTTTATTATTTGTGAGCTTTTACTAATTGGTAATACAATATTTTCCTTTGATAGGTATGGAGTTAGATAAAAGTTGGATGCAAATTACCGACAGGACAGAACCTCTATACGAGAAAGGAGTTCTTGACTTTATTGAATTTGCATTTAGTGGTTTTAAGGAAGATAAATTACTCCGTTGTCCGTGCAAGAAATGCAACAATAACCTCTTTTGGTCTAAAAAAACCATATATGAGCACTTGATCACAACTGGGATCAAAAGAGATTATGTTATATGGAATCTTCATGGAGAAGTAGCGAAGGAATATCATGAAGATGATGATGATGATAAGCAAAATTGTAGTGATGGGCTTCATAATATGTTAGATGATCTTGAGAGTGCTATTAATGTTGAAGACACCAAAGAAAGCAAGGAAACAAGTTCTACGACAAGGCCAAAGAGTAATAAAATGAATGAAGAAGCATCCAATTTTTATAAACTACTAGAGGATGTTGAACAAGAATTATATCCTGGTTGTGAGGACTTCTCCAAGTTATCATTTATTGTTCAACTATTGAACATCAAATGTCTCTTTGGCTTGAGCGCAAAAGCAATTGATGCTTTACTTTCTTTATTAACAAAAGCATTTCCACAAGGGAATAAAGTTTCTACGTCTTACTATGAGGCTCGAAAAGTTATTCGTGAACTTGGGCATGATTACACAAAAATAGATGCTTGTGTGAATGATTGCATCCTTTATCGAGGTGAATATTTGAACTCTACATCTTGTCCAAACTGTAAATTTTCTCGATATAAAGATACAGATAAAAAGTTGCCTCAAAAGGTTATGCGCTATTTCCCTCTAGCTCCAAGGTTACAACGATTGTATATGTCCTCTAATATTGCTACAGAAATGAGATGGCACAAGGATAGACCATCTGAAGATGGGAAAATGAGACATCCAGCTGATTCTATTGCTTGGAAGAGTTTTGATTCTCAATATCCATCTTTTGCAGCAGATCCACGCAATGTTAGGCTTGGTCTAGCAAGTGATGGTTTCAATCCATTTGCAAATATGAGCGATCCGTATAGTGTGTGGCCAGTAGTTGTAACTCCTTATAACTTGCCACCTTGGATGTGCATGAAAGATCCTTATTTCATAATGTCAACACTTATTCCAGGTCCTAATGCTCCTGGAAATGATATCGATGTGTATTTACAGCCTTTAATTGATGAATTGAAAGAATTATGGGAGAAAGGTGTAGAGACATATGATGCGTCAACCAAAGAAACGTTCAGATTACATGCATCTATTTTGTGGACTATTAATGATTTTCCTGCATATGGAAATCTCTCGGGATGGAGCACAAAAGGAAAACTTGCTTGTCCTTGTTGTAACATGGATACATGGTCCTTGTATCTGCATAATGGACAGAAAATGTCTTACATGGGAAGCCGTCGATTTTTGCCACTTGATCATTCATGGAGAAATAATGCAAAAGCCTTTGACGGTAACAGAGAAAAAAGACCAGCCCCTAGACCATTATCTGGAGATGATATAGTTGAACAATATCAACAGTTTGACCAGGTTAGTATTATTATGTGTTTATCTAAAATTTAGTTTCTAACTATGTTGAATTATTTTTTTATGACTAAAAACTAATGAGTTATTGTAACAAATTTATTTATTTTTCTTCACAAACTAAATCATTGAATTCTTTTCTAAAAAAATTAACATTTGTCATCTAATAATGAATTTTTATTAGATAACATGTTTTGGTATAAAAAATTAGCCATAACAATTCTCGTTGATTTAAAATTTCTCTTTAGATTATAAGAATAAATGACATTAAACCAACCCATGAGATAAAACAATATAAAAAATATTATTTTTTATCTTATCTATTTAAATACATTTTAAAATTTAAATATTACTATTATTAGATAACGTAATTTTATTAAAGATAGAAAACCAACACATGTGATAAAACAATATTATTTTTATCATATATATTTAAATAATTTTTTAAATTTAAACATTACTATAGGATGATGTAATTTTATTAAAAATAGAATTAATCCAACCCTTGTGATAAAACAATATTTTTTGTATCGTATATATTTAAATAAACTTTTAAATTTAAACATTACTATTAGATAATGTAATTTTATTAAAGATAACATTATACCTACCCATGTAATACATAAAAAAAATTGATTTTATCTTACCTATTTAAATATTTTTTAAAATTTAAACATTACTATTAGATATCGTAATTTTATTAAAGATAGAATTAAATCAACTCACGTGATAAAACAATGTGATGATTGATGGCTTTATGATGTGTTTAAGTCTATCCCTATATAAACGGCTGATTATATTATATTTATTCAAACTTATGGAAACAAACCTCCTGAGATAATATATGAGAGATGCAGCAGCACTAGCGAAGAAGAGGTAGAACGTGCGCGCATACTGTTCAGTTACGCGGGTATTTTGATAACTTTTTTTAAAATTTAAAAAAATTTAAACTTGAATTAATCATGACCATTAAATAATTAAAGGGATGAGATATATTTACTTTACCCACTTAATCCTAACTAAATAAATCACAACAAATGAGAATAAAATATTTTTTTTTTTCCATTTTATTCTAACCATTTTTTTGTCTTTCTTCCAAACTAACTCAGTATTATTATTTTTTTCATGTAATTTTTTTGTTAGTGCACATACACTCATATACTTTTAATTATAAATATATTCAGGTGACGTTTGGTAAATTAGTCACAAGGAAAAGAAAGCGAGGAAGGAATCAAGGGAATCAATTACCTGGGAATTGGAAGAAAAAAAGTATTTTTTTTGAGTTACCTTATTGGAGATGCCTAAAAGTACGACATAATCTTGATGTCATGCATATTGAAAAAAATGTTTGTGACAACATAATAGGAACATTGATGGATCTTGAAGGAAAGACAAAAGATAGTATAAACTCCCGATTTGATCTAGCTTATATGGGTATACGACCTGAGCTTCACGCGACCATGATCGAAGAAGGAAAGTATACATTCCCATATGCATGTTACACTATGTCATCTACAGAAAAGCATGCATTTTGTCAATTTCTAGTTGATTTAAAGGTTCCTGATGGTTATTCATCCAATATTTCTCGATGTATAGATGTCAAAGCGGGAAAAATATATGGGATGAAATGTCATGATTGTCATGTATTTTTACATCGTTTTCTCCCTCTTTCGATACGTGGTGTTCTTCGAAAGGAAGTTTGTGAGGCTCTTATTGAACTTAGTTTTTTTTTTAGAGAGTTATGCTCTAAGACATTGAGTTTAGAGAGCTTAGACTTGCTAGAAAAAACTATAGTTTTAACCTTGTGTAAGTTGGAGAAAATATTCCCCCCTTCCTTTTTTGACATAATGATCCATCTACCCATTCACTTAGTAGATGAGGCAAAGATTGGTGGGCCAGTGCAATATCGTTGGATGTATCCTATTGAAAGATATCTTCGTAGGCTCAAATCATATGTGAGAAATAAGGCCCGTCCAGAAGGATGTATTGCTGAAGCTTATATTGCACAAGAATGTGTGCATTTCTGTTCCAGGTATTTGCATGGAGTTGAGACAAGACTGAACAGATATGGAAGAAATTATGAAGGTGAACTAGATCGATTGGATAAATCAAAGTTGAAAATTTTTTCAAAAGTTGGCAAACCATTGCTTGGAAAAAAGTATGTTGAGCTGAGTTTAGTAGAACTAGAGCAAGCAAGAATGTATGTTCTTAAAAATTGTGACGAAGTCTCACCTTTTATAAGGTAAGTCATTTTCTTAAATTGCATATTTATATTATTGTAATTATATATAATTCATTATAAATTTATATTTTACTATATATATGTTCAAATGACCAGGCTACACAAAGAAGAATTAGAGAAAGTAAATTCACAAAATGTGGAACAAAGACATGAAAAGGAATTTTTCCTATGGTTCAAAAAACATGTAAGTATGAATTTATATGACTATTATTATATATATAACTTTAGCATATCACAACTTATACTCTTTTTTTTCAATAGGTAGCACTTTTGAAAAGAGACGGGGAAGAAAGTGTAAATGAATCATTATTTCACTTGGCTTGTGGACCTGATGCACGTGTTTTTCGATATACAACTTATTTGATAAATGGTTGGAGGTTTAATATAAAGGATCGGGATATGCACTTGAAATCACAAAATAGTGGAGTTTTAGTTCAAGGCGATGAGAATGCAGGTAATTTAGATTACTTTGGTGTCTTGATAGATATTATAGAATTGAGTTACTCTGATGGAAACAATGTTATTTTATTTAAATGTGATTGGTGGGATGTGTCTTCCAAAGGAAGAGGATATAAAGAAGACAAACATGGATTCATTCTTATTAATAGTAGTCGTAAATTGAAGACTAATGAGCCATATGTCCTAGCCATTCAAGCTCAGCAAGTGTATTATGTTAAAGACACCAAAGATCCTAATTGGCTAGTTGTTGTGAAAACAAAGCCTCGTGACTTGTATGATATGCCTGAGGAAGCTATAAATGAGGTGTGTCAAGAAAATGATGACATTGGCTCAATCCCCTCCACATCTAATGCATCAGATAATGAATATGGGTTGTCTTTGGAAAGAAATGACTTAGCCCAATCCACAGCTAAAGGAAATCCTGTGGTGCCTAAGGAAAAAAATGACTTAGCTCAATCTACAGCTAAAGGAATTCCTGTGGTGCCTATGGAAAGAAATGACTTAGACCAATCCACAGCTAAAGGAAATCTCGTGGTGCCTATGGAAGTTCTTGACAATGAAGAAGAAAGTGATGATGAGTGTATTGATTTAATAGACGATGAAGAAAGTGATGAAGAGAGTATTGATTTAATAGATGATGTAGAAAGTGATGATATAATTATTGAAGAAGATGATAGTGATGATAATTAAATACTATATTGTATATCATTTTGTAAAACAAACTTTATTATTAGCTATGTTTTTTTTTTCATTAAATTTTATTTCTGTTGCATTGCTCATTATTGTATACAATTCTAAAGACTTAATAAAAATTAATCCAACAGTTTATAATATTTTTTAAAAATGAAAAAATTGGAATAAAATGGTTACATGACTCAATCCTTCTTATCTTTCTTCTTTTTTAGAAGGGAGCCATTTTAGTGAATCATGTCTAGCATAAAAATTTAATATTCCACTTATATTTTAATTCAAGGCATAATTGAGAATTTGATTAAAAATCAATAGGAGAGCATTTAAAACTTAAAAGCATAAACAAAAATGACACCCCTCCCTTGATCACAATAAATCTAGAAGAAAGATAACACAGTTGGATCGTATGACCACCTTATTTCAATTTTTATATTTTTTTTATTTTGAAAAATATAAACATTTAGATAAAATTAAACCAACCCTGTAAAATATATAAAAATATTATTTTTTATCTTATCTATTTAAATATTACTATTAAATGATGTAAAGATAAAATTAAATCAACCATGTGCAAGATAAAAAATATTATTTTTATCTTACATATTTAAATAAATTTTAAAATTTAAACATTACTATTAGTTAATGTAATTTTATTAAAGATAAAATTAAACCAACCCATGTGAAAGATAAAAAAAATATTATTATTATTTTATATATTTAAATAAAATTTTAAATTTAAACATTATTATTAGATAATTTTATTTTATTAAAGATAGAATTAAACAAACTCTGGTAAAAGATAAAAAAATATTATTTTTTTCTTATCTATTTATAATACAACAATTTCTGGGTGTGGGGCGTGAGAGTGGTGAACGCGAGAGGGGTTTAAAAATGCAGAAGTTTGTGGGATTATAACAGAACAATTTTAAAGATAAAACAAATATACTACAGAGGATAGGATGAATGGTTTTTTACTTTTATTTTTAAATATTATGCAAATAAACTTAAAAATTCAAAAGTAATTTTTAATTGATAAAGATAATCATAAACTAGAAATTTAATTCAAATTTCATATACAGATTTAAATGGAGAAATAGTTTATATTTGAATTTGATATGATAATATTATGAGATAATTAGTTTAAATTTGAAGTGAATATGTTAATATTAGGGGATGATTAGGAAAACAAGATATGAGATAAATACTCTTTCGAATTTGAATTAAAAAAAAAACAAGATAAATAAAAAGCAAGAGAGATTAATGTGTTATTATTTAATAAATTAGTTGAACTAATTAATATATGTCAAAGTTTATTAATTTCATAATTAAATGTATAAGACTTATGAATAAATAATATATAAATGATGTGATATATTATTTGTTGTATTTTATATAATAGAATTGGTCAATTTTTAAAAAAAATAATTAAACCAACAAATACTAATTTACATACATGTGTATGTGTGTGTGTGTGTATAATCAAGTAATATAATTGCATATTCAAGTTTAATAATAACTAGAACATTTATAAATATATTTTTATATTATATGATTTTATTAAATATATTTTCATATAATATAACACTATGTATTTTTCATTGTAAGAAAATACTTTTTACTAAAGTTTCACGAAAATCTATGCATATTATAAATATGAGTTTTAAATGTACCATAATTCTATTGAGCCTTAGTGGAAGTGAGAGTGATTTGTTAAAGGGAGGTCGTGAGTTCTAATCTAATGTAGAACAATTTGAGTGTTTTTTTTCCTAATTTAATATATTTAAATGAATTTTTGACAAATTATTATTGACACGAATATTTTAAATCTTTAGTTATGAATATTTTGTCACTAATAACAAAAAGTAAATGACTATTTCATAATATCCACTAATATGTGAAACTATGTACTAATATAAATTAAAAAAACTATTTTATAATTGTTTATAATCTAATGAAATTATATTTTATCACTATTATAATTATATTAATTAAATATTTATTATAAATTAATAAGCACACATACCTCAAATTAGTGTCAAATAATTTGTCACTAGTAATAGGAAATAAGTGACTATTTTGGTAACAACTACTAATGATATAATATTATAAAAAAAATGTTTTGTCACTATTACTTTATAGATATTCAATACATTTCATATATACTATGATCTTATAATAAGAAAAATGAATTTATCATATATATATGTAGTATTTCATATTAGTGACAAATTATTTGTGGCATGTATATTTTTTGTCACTATTAATAAATTATAGTGACAATTTATAATTTGGTCACTATTGTGAATAGCATTAGTGACAAAATAAAAATTAGTCACAAATAATGTATCAATAGTGACAAATTTCATATTCATCACTAAATTTTTGTCACAAAAAGTTACATTTCTTGTAGTGGTGGAAGCGTAATACTTTTGTGTTTCAAGGGGAGAATTGGTTGATCCAAGATATCATTCATAAGGCTTGCTATATGGCTTCTGCGTATAAGGAGAGTCTTCAAATATATGAACCTCTTGCTGCATCTCAGCATTTAAATGCGCATATCAGACATATCAGATGGATCCATCCTAATTTTGGAGAGGTTGCTCTAAATTGTGATGGTGCAGTAACTGATAATGGAAATACTTCTGCTTGTGGAGGTGTTATACGTGATCATCATGGCTCCTTCATATGTGGATTGGCTTCCAATTTGGGAGGTTGTTCAGTTCTCTTGGCTGAGTTAAAAGCAATATATTTTGGGATGAAGCTGGCTTGGTCTAGAGGATTCAGGAATATTAGAGTTGATTCTGACTCTCAATTAGCTGTGCAATTTTTATCTCGAGGCTGTTGTAGAACGCATCCTTGCTATAATATCGTACAAGCAATTCATGAAGTGCATGCCTATGCTAGACACATCACTTGGAATCATATTCTCAGATAAGCCAATCAAGTGACAGATAAGTTCGCGAAGCATGGTTTATTGTTAGATGTTGATTTTCATGTTTTTAATGTTGTTCCTAATTTTATTGCTACTGAGTTATTTGTTGACATAGCTCAAACTGTGTTTCCTAGAGGCTTTTAGTCTCTATTATATTATTCATACACCCAAAAAAAAAAACACTAGATGCAAGCCAAAAAAATCTTAAAGAAAACTTAAAAGTGAACTGCAAAATATATTAAAAAAACTTTAAAACATAAATAGGAAAATTTAAAAAAATTAGATATACGCCAAAAAAATCTTAAAGAAAACTTAAAATTGAACCACGAAAAATATTACGGGATATATTAAAAAAATTAAAAAACGTAAAGCGTACTGCTCCTGAACACACTTGAGCGCGCTTCAGTCTTACGCATCATATTCTGCCCTAAACCTCTTCACGGATTCTGCTCCTCACGCATCGTCGATTCCACGGAAGGCTCTCTCTGCTCCTCACGCATTGTCGATTTCACGGAAGGCTTGCTCTGCTCCTCATGCGTGCTCTCTCACGATTAGGTATGGATTTTGCCCTAAATGGCTAAATCTCTTTTTCCCTCTTTTCACTCTTATTCACTCTTCCACTACATTATCATGAGAGTAGAACTATAGACTTATATAGAGTGAGTGAACGTGACATATAGAACTCCCGTGACAAAGTGCGTGCTGGCTGATTGGCAATACCAAGGGAGTATCGGGTCGACCAATATATTACGGGCAAGTGTTTGGTGCTTTAAGGGAATAATTGGATGTTTTAATGTATAATAAATTGGGTCTCTACTCTCTAGTTATGTGTAATAGTGGAATGGAATTAGATTCCCACGGGGAAAGCTTCAAAGTGGATAGGAGAGGAATTAGTTATTATGTGCAATAATCTGGAAAAGGGGGTGAAAAAAGAGGAATTTTGCAGTTCATTACAGAGTGATTTCATTGTGTAAGCTGTTAGGATAATGAGTTCATTACAGGGTGCATTATCATGCATTTGTCCTTGAATAATGGGTGATATTCAGATGTGCAAGGAAGGTTATTACTTAACAGGGTAAATTGTTAGTATCATGGGCTCTTCTCATGCCACTAGCAGTAATGCTAGTTCTGAAGTGAGTGTAAACCAAAATTATCTTTGTTTCGATAATAGTGAAATTGTTAGTGAGAGGTGGTCAATCTGAGGAATCCTCTGCCTACATTGTTGTAAACTACTTTTACTAGACTATTTATTTTATAGTTTATATTGGATTTCTATTGGTTTGGTTTAGACCATTTTACTTGAAGAATTAATTATTTGCCAATAAAATATATGCGTCACTTGTCCTGTGTCAATTATAGTAGAAACTAGTAATTGCTCAGTCGCAAGTTCACCCAAATTGTGGATATGTGTTTTTTAATAAAGGCAAAGAGTTGCCTTATTATTCTACTCCAGCATAAAAGATAGCTATATTTATATTTATGAAATTATTCTTCATTTGAATGTTAGGCTTAAGAAATTAGTAAGGTTCGACATATTGCTTAAATTAAGATTGCAGGATTTAAGTTTTACTTTATGGACACTAGCTAGAAATGAACAAGGTTAAGTTTATAGCTAGAAATGACTAGCATAAAAATATTGATCATTCACTAGCTAATTAATCATGCCTTGAATGGGAGCTTGCTTGTAGAGAAGTACAGTAACAAAGAAAAATTTGGCTGCAATGTTACATAAGATAAATATATATATTGGTCCAGTGGCACTTCTAACAATTATTTTGTATTGCACAGGATATGGTATCAAACAACTCTGCGTCTAAGGATGCTTTGTAGCAACTAGCAATGAACAAAAAATTGAAGTGCAGTGCTTTTTTGGCCAAGTATGAATGAGTTACTCAAATTAGTTTATATCCACCAGCAATGCTACAGAATATTGCATTTGAAATACTTGTTTCTTTCAGGGGTGTCCTTTCTTTAAACTTGTACGTGAAGTACTTCTGGAATTGGAGCTGCCACATCTAATTTGCTGGTAAAACCCAAATTTTCTCAGCATCCAACTATTAGAATTGATGCCCAATAAGAATCCTTTCGGAGTTATTATAGAAACTTTAGTTTCTTTCGTAATGTTATAATTATACAGCTATATTTATCTCTATTTCACCACCTTTAAATTTCTGGTTTGAGTGTTGACTATTGTACTTATTTGTGTATTAACCTTGGTCTGACTATATTCTTAGTAAATGCGCATCATGATCAAGTCCTTGATTTTAAGATTGTATGTTTTGAAGACTCACTCTCAAGATCCTTCCAATCCAGGAAACTTGGGTGTCGTAATTCTAGAAACCTTGGGCGTGGCAATTCTAGGAAACAGAGCTGTTGTCGGTGATTCCCACCGTAAGTATGCTGAAG
This sequence comes from Pueraria montana var. lobata, assembly GCA_026413185.1. Taxonomy (NCBI): domain Eukaryota; kingdom Viridiplantae; phylum Streptophyta; class Magnoliopsida; order Fabales; family Fabaceae; genus Pueraria; species Pueraria montana. Next base: position 75,526,601 of record CM048650.1, read on the forward strand.
TAAACAAAAACAGGTCCAAGCTTTCAAATTGTTTTGCTCATCTGCAATGCACACCTAATTTATCAGAGTTAGAATGTAATCAGTGCTTGTTTGGAGCAATATCATATACCCCAAATTGTTGTGCTGGCAAGGTACGTGGCAGAATTTTTAAACCAAGTTGTAATCTTAAATTTGACACCACTACATACTTTGATCCTATATATTCCTACCTTAGATGTGCCACCTTCGCTGACACCACAAGCATTTCCTTCTCCTCCTCCATCCTATATAATATTTTGGTTACATCACACACTAACTGACAAGTATTTTATGCACATTAGTTATTCATTTAAAGAACTCACTTAAACTCACATTCCCCAGGTGAACCTGAAGCTGACTATGAAATTAAACCTACTAAGACATTACAATTTGACTTCCAAGCCATCATAGAGGCAACAAATAACTTTGCACAGATGCAAATAAACTTGGACAAGGTGGGTTCGGACCAGTCTACACAAGGTAGGATAACACTTACAAGATTTAGCTAAACATAACCCTTTTTGTCACAACATAGTTTGCTTAATTAAGTAGCTGACAATAGATTAAAATACCAAAACTCTTATCTATTTTTAGGGTAGGCTTCCCAATGGTGAGGAAGTTGCTATCAAATTTCCCAGCTCGTAGGCAGAGGGTGATACATAAGGTGAAAAGGAAAGCATATACCTAGGCATACGAACTTGAAGAGGCTGTGAAGAAGGATTTCATTGAAGCCATAGTTATTGAAACATATACAATGTCCATTTTCGTCTATCTTTTTCATATGCTTTTTTTGGCTTATGTAGAAGTGATGATTATTGACACTGATACTGCTCTTTGATGTTAATACCATGTGCACTATTGGGATCAAGTTTTAGATGGTTCATGAAAAGGAATTTAATCAATACCTTTTTATTTTAATTTTGTTTTGAGTTAAGAGGGCAACATACAGAATCAAAGAGAATACACTTGTTTTGAAACCAATTTTCAAACCAATTTTAAGTTCAAAATTTGTTTTTAAAACTGGTTTGAGTCAAAATTGGTTTAAGGTTTAAAATTGGGTTCAAACCGATTTATAAAAAAAATCAAATTGTTTTTTATTCATCCTCTTTAAAAATTCATATTAATGCTTTAATTATTTTGAGTTTAATATTTTTCTGTATTTTAAATATTTATATACTTAAATAATTAAGTATCGTAATTAATAAATTACAAATAATTACATAATTATGACTTAAACACCAATCTACTATATATATCATTTTAGGGATAAATAAATGTTGCCTATAGTAAAACAACTAAAAAACCATGGTCTATACATTTACACCACAATTATATAATCATTGTTTATACTATTTGTCTACATTGAAAAATGTGTTGGCTAAAATATATGTCCACACTTTTGAATTCGTGGCTTAAACATATAACAGGTATGACAACACTTAAAAAATCATGGCTTAAAGTTTTAGACAACAGTTTTATAGCCATAGTTTAAACACTATAGTGGTAGCTTATTGTATGTGCCCACAGTTAAAAATCCATGGTCTTAAAAGTACGACAACATTTAAAAAAGTGTGGTCTTTTTCGTTATTTAAGGCCACGGTTTTTTTGGTACCGTGGTTGAAAGTAAAAAAATCGTGGTCTATTAGCAAATACCACGGCCACTTCGAGCGCATATGAAAAATTGTGGCTTAAACTTTAGACCACGATTTTTTCACATTTGAGCACGGTTTTTTTGTTGTGGCCTAAAGCCAAAAATGTTGTAGTGACGAGTGCATGGTTCGGTATTCCAACGTCGCTTTCTTCTCCAAGGTGGACAAAGTTCTGGAACTGTACACGTGGAACATGGCCAATATCTCCTCCAACCCAGCAAGCTTCATAAGTCTGTTGTCCAACACCATGAACCAAATCGCAGAAGCAGCAGCCAATTCAGATAACAGGTACTTCACAAAGGAAGCAATCATATCTGAATTTCAGACCCTTTACTGTCTAGCTCAGTGCACACAAGACCTGTCACCCCAAAACTGCACAACCTGTCTCAGTGAAGCAATAGGGAACTTTCCAAACTGCTGTGAATGAAAGCAAGGAGGGAGAGTTCTATTTCCCAGCTGTAATATCAGGTATGAGTTGTACCGTTTCTATCGCCTCGCTACTGTAAGGACACTACTGAAACCGGAAGGTCCAGAACCAAGTGAACTTTGTTCCCGAAACAAAATATTCAGAATATTCAGAAGATGGCTATGTTTCCCACAACTGCTCCAGCAATGATAACATCACCACCGGTGACAGTGACAATGCCTTCCAATCAAACCTCAGAACCCTCCTCTCTAACTTGTCCTCCAACGCCACCATAGGTAATGAATTCCATTTCCAGATGAAAGTGGGAACAGCGTATGGCCTCTTCACGTGCCGCGGTGACATTCCTCGAAACCTTTGCGGACAATGTGTCCAAAACGCAACCGAGAGAATAGCCTCCGCTACGGAGGCTGTAATCTGGTACAATCATTGCTGGCTTCGCTACTCCAATAGATACTTCTTCTCCAACGTTTGAACAAGTCCAATGTTTCGGGAACTGAATATCACCAACAACAATCCGGTGCAATACTCTGTTGCTTTTGAATTATCCACTAAATTAGCTGACATGGCAAATACGATCGGGGGCAGTGTTGAGAGATACCGAACAGATTCGTTAAGATTGAATGATAACCAAACACTGTATATTCTTGGTCAGTGCACGTTGGATCTATCAAGCGATGGTTGCAGTGGTTGCCTGAGTGATGTGATTGGATCGGCAATTCCATGGTCTCGTTTGGGAAGCGTAGGTGGAAGAGTTGTATATCCCAGCTGCAATCTCCGGTTTGAGTTGTTGTGGTTTTACAATCTGACTCTGACACCCCCGCAAGCCACTCCTTCACCTACTACAGGTTTTTATATTTTAAGTATACGTGCGTTGAACTTTTCTCTAAAAAAATTTCAATAATGATAGGAGTAAAGTATCTGTTTATACTATTGTTAGATAGTCCAGCTAATGAGTAATAAGCTACACACTACTCATAAGAAACAAGAAGGTTAAACATACAATGTACTCCTTGCGGATTCTCAATTTAGTCCTTAATTACATGTAAAAACTTATTAGATTGGTCCTATATATATTGATGTAAAGATGGTTGGTCCCGGTCACCTTAATCCTTTATGCATTTTTAATTTCAATCTTATACATTTAGTACATTCTTAATTTTGCCCCTATAGGTGTAGAGCATTCTTAATTTGGTCCTTATAAGAACCAAATTAAATGCACTTAACTAAAGGGGCCAAATTAAGAATGTCTAAGGGAGTTAACGGTCAATTTGTGATGGTATGAGACAAACCGATAATGTTTGCACATATAGAGACCAATTTAATAAATTTTTACATATAGGGACAAAATTGAGAATCCACGATACATATAGAAACTAAATTATATGTTTAACCAAAGAAAATATTGCAACGTTTATGACTCAATAACATTTATTATATAATTTAGTAACAATTAATATATAAAATTTATAATTAAGGAAACATAGTATAGTACTCTATCTTTTTGAAGGAAAACTTAAATGAGTGGTTTTCTTTTTTTTTTAGAGAAAGTGAAGGTCAATCACAAATTATTATCTTCATTGTTGTCCCCATCATTGTTATTTTGGTGGTATTTTTCTCTCTTGGCTGCTATTTGATAAGAAGGAAAAGCAAGAAAGAGTTATAAAAGTATTCACAGAGAAAATTGTAAGTATTATGAAAATAATTAATACATACTTTATTATGTTTACAAATTTAGTTTAACAATTGAAGTATTTTGATCTAGTTGAACATGAAAGTGCCACTGTAGAGCCATTCCAATTTGATTTGACTATAATTGAAGTAGCAACAAACAACTTTTCACATGAAAACAAGATTGGCAAATGTGGATTTGGAGAAGTTTATAAGGTAAGAGAAAATATGAGAAATTTTATTTTTTATAAGTTTTTATTTTCCACATAAATAATTATCTATATTGCAAGGTACTCGTATTGTTGGAAGACATATAGCAGTAAAAAGACTCTCAAAAACTTCTAAGCAAAGTGAAGAGGAGTTAAAAAATGAGGTTTTATTAATAGCCAAGCTTCAACATAGAAATCTAGTGGCATTTATAGGATTTTGCCTTGATGAGCAAGAAAAAATACTTGTCTATGAATACGTGCCGAACAAGAGTTTGGATTACTTCTTATTTGGTTAGATGCTTTTTACCTCTCTTTAGTTTCTTAAACATTACCATTCGTAAATTATTATTTATGATGCTAAATTTCATGTGGTACGTCATAAACTAGTCCAAGTGATTAATTACAAATCATACATCACTTAATTGATTTCTTATACTAAATATTTCATGTGTGTGTAGATACTCAACAACAAAAGATTTTAAGTTGGCTTGAGCGACACAAAATTATAGGAGGGATTGCTCGAGGAATTCTTTATTTACATGAATATTCTTGACTAAAAGTTATACATCGTGATCTTAAACCTAGTAACATACTATTAGATGAAAATATGAATCCAAAAATTTCAGATTTTGATCTAGCAAGAATTGTCGAAACAGATCAACATGAAGGAAGCACAAATAGAATTATTGGGACATAGTAAGTTTAAAATACCTATTATATTCTACCCTTGTCATCCTTTACATGGTATCTTTGCAATATTGATTTTTTTTTCATTTCCAATTTCATAGTGGCTATATGTCTTCAGAGTATGCAATGTTTGGACAATTTTCTAAAAAATCATATGCTTTCAATTTTGGAGTTATGATTTTAGAGATTATTACCAAAAAAAAGAATGAAGGTTCTAATGAATCAAGTCGTATTGTTGATGGTCTCCTAAGTTTTGTAAGTGAAATAATCTTGGAGTGTTTGAAATTTATTATTGTTCATTTTTACTATATGAAGAAATTAATTTAAAAGTTGGAAAGTGTAAATTTGTCTAAGTTAGAAAATTGTTACAAAAATTGTTTCAGGTTTAGAGACAATGGAGTGATCAAATGCCATTGAACATACTAGACCCAAAATTAAGAGACAATTATTCTAAATCCAAAGTCATGAAGTGCATTCAGATTGATTTATTATGTGTTCAAGAAAATCCAGATGTTAGGCCTACAATGGTTACAATTGTTTCATATATTAGTAGTCACTCAGTTGAATTGTCATCTCCACAAGAACCAGCATTTTTCTTGCACAGCGGATTAGATCCAAAAATAGTTGCATTTGAATCAAGTTCAAGCCAATCTACCAACAATTCCAAACCAAGCTCGACCAATTAAATGTCTATAAGTGAATTTTATCCTTGATAATTACTTTCTCTTGGTAGGTCATTGTTTAGTCATATTTTTACTCGTATGATCAAATTTGATTTGAAACTTTTGTTAGTAGAGATCAAATTAATTGATATAAATTTATTGGGAAGATTTGTTCACACGTTGTCACGTCATCACTTAATTGACAATAGAAACTCAAAACAAAAGTTTTAATATATCAAGGATTCAACGCAACAACAAAAAATTATTAAGGATCCAAAACAAAAATCGGTCATTTAGCAAGGACCTCACACATATTTAAGCTAAAAAAAATAACATCTAAATTTATAATTTATCATTCTAATTAGTTCTATGTCAAGTCTTTCCTCGTAACTTCAATAGAGTATCTTATGTGGCATGTTAAGTACTTGTATGACACATATGTGGCACATCCATATAGATCATGCATGTAGAGATTATTTTTAACAGTTAAGTCTATATGTGAAAAGTTGTAAGTCTTCCAATTTAGTCACTAAATTTGGAATTGTATTTATATTAATATCTGGATTTGATGAAATTAAAAAATAATCTTTGAATTGGTATTTCATCTTAATTCCATATTACCCTAAACATTAATTCAATTTTGTTATGTTTGACAAAGTGTCATAGTTGACACCATACGTGCCATCGTAGTACATTCTTTTCTTAAACCTTAAACCATAGTCAAACAACAAAGAGTGGAATCCTAGGGTTGTGGCACTCGTCGTGCATAAAATGAAGATCATCACCATGCTTTGTGAGGACAAGGAACATATATGGAAATGCATAACCATTGATCTCACGCATAACAACCATTGCTATTGCTATTGCTATTGCTATTTAACGAAAATGCTAACATAACAATCTACTGTACATCCAAGTCAACATTCTATTGTCACGTCAACATTTTCATTTAATATTATATGTCAAGTTAACAGATGAACAAAAATTACATAATTAAAATATAGTACTAGAAACTAAATTTGCCAAAAAAAAAATGGAAAGACCATATTCAAGAAATAAAGATAGTAAGGGGACAAAATGCAATTAACCCTAGCTTGAATATATTCATTACTAAATACTACGTGAGAATCACAATGTTGTATACTTATTTTGTAGTCCAATTTTCTTTGCTTTCTCAATTGATTTAAGAGTCATTAACAAATTTTTAATGTAAAAGATATTGAAAATTGAAACAAAACATACTTAATTTTTTAGGTATTCTATATTTGTACTTTCTTCTTTGATAAGAAAATTGAATTTTATTACTTACACAAGAGAAAACCTTAGCATAAGACATGTCATAGGTCAACATTAAATGGTCTACTATGAAGCCATAACCAGTAAAGATATGAAGTTGAAACCCCCTAAACTAAAACCAAAAGCCTTACATGATTTGTGAAAACCCAAAACATACTCCATATTTTGACCTCTGTGGCATAATTTGCCAAATAAGATTTTATAATACATTAAACAGTGACCGGGTAATGATATTCAAAAATAAATTATCGAGGATAGAATTCACTTATAGACATTTCATTGATAGAGGATGGTATGGAATTGTTGGTAGATTGCCTCAACCTTGATTTGTGTGCAATAATTGGATCCTTTCTATGATACAAGAAAAACGTTGGTTCTTCAGGGGATGGCAAGTCAATTAAATGACCACTAAGATATGAAACAATTGTCACCATTGTAGGTCTAGCATCTGGATTTTCTTGAACACATAATAAACCAATTTGAATGCATTTGATGACTTCAATATTAGAATAATTTTCCTTTAATTTTGGGTCCAATGTGTTCAACGGTGTTTCATCCCTCCATTGTCTCCAAACCTATAACAATTTGTAAATTTGGTCAAATCAGTACACTTTCCTACTTTTAAATTGATATTGTTGTGCATTGAGCATGACTAATAATAAAAAAAAAATATTGAAAGGATATTGTACTCACAAAATTTAGAAGACCATTAGCAACACGGTTTGGTTCATATGAACATGTATTCTTTTTTCTGCTTATAATCTCAAGAACCATAACTCCAAAACTATAAACATCTGATTTCTCAGAAAATTGTCCAAACATGGCATACTCTGGGGACATATAGCCACTGCAAAATTTTGGGGAAATGACAATTAAGCTTAAAAATGTCATGCAAAGGATAAGAAGTGTAGGAATGAGTATTTAAAACTTACTATGTTCCAATAATTCTGTTTGTACTTCCTTCTTGTTGATCTATTTCAACAATTCTAGTAAGACCAAAATCTGAAATTTTTGGATTCATATTTTCATCTAATAGTACATTACTAGGTTTAAGATCACGATGTATAACTTTAAGTCGAGAATGTTTGTGTAAATATAGAATTCCTCAAGCAATCTCTTCTATGATTTTGTGACGCTCAGACCAGCTCAAAGCCTTTTCTTGGTTGGTATCTACGATAAATATTAATTATGTGAGAAAATTAAGTGATACATGTTTTGTAACCAATCACTTGAATTGATTTATAATATCATAAATACATAACACATGAATATTAAACTTTAAAAAATTAAAGAGAGGTCAAAAGCATCAAACCAAATAAGAAGTAGTCTAGACTCTTGTTTGGAACGTATTCATAGATAAGTATTTTCTCTTGGTCATCAAGACAAAATCCTATGAATGCCACTAGATTTCTATGTTGAAGCTTGGCTATTAATAGAACCTCATTTTTGAACTCTGCTACACCTTGCTTAGAATTTCTTGAGAGCCTCTTTACGGCTATAGGTCTTCCATCTATAAGAATGCCCTAAAAATGTAGATAATTATTTATGTTAAAAATAGAAACATATAAGAAATAAAATTTAACATATTTTCCTCTACCTTATAAACTTCTCCAAATCCACCTTTGCCAATCTTGTTCTCGTGAGAAAAGTTGTTTGTTGCTGCTTCAATTATGTCCAAATTGAATTGCAATGACTCTATTGTGGAAATTTCATGTCCAACTAAACCAAAATACTTCAATTGTTAAACTAAGTTTGTAAGCTTCTTTAAGTTTTTTTTTATTGAAAAGTTAGTATAATTTTTTTTAACCATACTTACAATTTTCCCTAAGAACAGTTTTATTATTCTTTCTTGCTTTTCTTCATACCAAATAACAGCAAAAGGTGAAAATTATCCCCAATACAATAATGGTGGGGGTAAGGATCAAGATAATAGTATGTGACCGACCTTTTCCTACATTAAAAAAAATAATGCATGTCATTAGGTCATAGTAAATTGTTGACAAGAGAAATGACCTTTTTTTCATAAACTAGAAATATTGTTGATGAAAAAAAAAATTACCTTGATTTAAAGCACAAAGTGTGCCCAAAATAAGACCCCAAAAAAATTATACAAATGAATGATCTGTAGCACACAAGCTACATAACCCAAATACACCAAAATCTAGCACTAAAATTCAAAAGCCAGCAATAAAAATGTTATCATATGCGATAGCAAAGTACCTTAGCAAATATGTTAATACTTATGATAGCAAAGTGGTCGTGTACATGAGAAGGTCAAAAAATGATGCACTCGAATCAAGGTTGTGAAATTTTAGAGAAATGTTATATGCACTTAAAATATGAAAACCTGGTGGTACTGTTGGTGGTGGAAGAGGGGTACTAGTTGGTGGTGTGGTCGTGGGCGTGAGATCATAAAACTGGAATAATTCAAAGCGGAGAATACAGCTAGGGTACAAAACTTGTCCACCTACGCTTCCCAAATGAGCCCATGGAATTGCTGATCCAATCATATCCTCTAGGCAGACAGTGCAAGCATGGCTAGATAGATCCATTGTGCATTGAGCAAGAATATACACCGTTTGCAAATCATTCAATCTTAATGTTCCAGTTTGATAGTTGTCACCAGTGCCGTACGCCATCACATCTAATTTAGTGGATAATTTATTAGCAACAGAGTGTTGCACCGGATCGGTGTCGCTGAGATTCAAATTCACAAATCTTGGACTTATTTCCATGGCCAAGGACCTATTGGAATAGCGAAGCCAGCAGTGATTGTACCAAATTACACCCTCCGTTGCCAAACCACACTCCGAGGCTATTTTCTGCGTTGCGTTTCGGACGCATTCTTCACAGAAGAATGGAGAAAGGTCGCCACGACACGTGTAGAGGCCCTGCAGTGTTCCCATTGTTATCTTGAATCTACTGCCACTGTTGGCGTTGGAAGACAAGTTAGAGAAGAGGTTACTGAGGTCGGATTCGAAAGCAGTGTCGTTCATGTATTGGTTTGTTGAGCAGTTGTGGGAAATATAGCCAGGATCTTCTGAATATTCTGAATCCCTGTGTGGATATTTCGTTTCAGGAACGAGTTCTTCTGGTGTCTCGTCAGCGACGCGGTAGAAAGGGTACAATTCATACCTAATGTTACAACTGGGAAACGCAACTCTTCCTCCTTGCTTTCCGTTACTGAGCTGTGTGAGGTTCCCTATTGCTTGAGTAAGACAGGTTGTGCAGTTTTGGGGTGAGAGGTCTTGTGTGCACTGAGCCAGACAGTATAGGGTCTGAATCTCAGAAATGTTTGTTTTCTTTGTGGAGTACCTGTTACTAGAATTGGCTGCTTCATGTGCAGTTAGGTTCATGGCGTAGGGCAACAAACTCGTGAAGCTTGTTGAGTTGGAGGAGATTTTCGCCATGTTAAACGAGGACCATGAGGGAGATGTGTCCACTGTGGAGAAGAAAGTGGCGTTGGAATACCGAACCATGCACTCGTCGTACCAAATCACACCCTCTTTGGACAGCGAACACTGTGGTGAAGATAATCTCTCGGTTGCGTTTACCACGCACTGTCTGCAGAGTTGAGAGGGTAAGAGTACATCACCCCTGCACATGAACAATCCATACACTGTGTCGGAGGAGTTTCTGCCAGCGACCGTGCCGTTGTAGAATGTGTTGATGGTGGCGTTGGAAGATAGGGAAGAGAGGAGGGTCCTCAGGTTCATCTGATAGGTGCTGTTCGCAGTGGTTTTCTCTGCACTGCAACTTTGAGAAAGAAATTGTGCTTTTGTGAGATTGAAGAAGCAAACAAAGATACAAAGGAAGATAAGCTTGAAGGAATTGGAAGGCATGGTTATGTTCGAGATGGATGGATTTTTGATGTTCATTGTTTGCCACATTTGGTTGTGTGTTGCAAAGGAAAGAGAAATGCCCGTGGTACGAATTTATTCCACCATATGAAAAGACCAAATTGCATTACAATTTCATTTCATGTCTCTTCTTGTCAAACAAGTTTTCTTTTTCTCAATTTTTTAACCTTAATTTTGACTAATAAAATATAAATATGTGACTTCTAATGAATTTTTATATTATACTAATTTGCAGCCTCTAATGGAAAAAGAGTAATAATTGGTGAAAATTTTTTTTCTCTAAAAAATTTATTAATATTTTTTATATAATTTTTTTCTTTTTATTATATCATATTATTTATTATATTTATATTTGTCTCTTTTACTATATGTGGAGGTATCCACTCATCATTTTGAAAGAGAAAAGGGTAAATTAAAACTTCTAAAATTCTTTCCCATCAGCTACATATTAAACACGGCAATGAGAAATGAATGCAAGCAAGTCAATGCATGAAGATTGTCCACATTTCTTTGGGTCCTGTAATGGTAAGTGAGATCACAAAGATGAAACTTCTAGATATTTTTCCAAAAAACTTGGCATGGGAATTATCAAGGGAGGACTCGTGGTGCAAGCAAATCAATGAAGTGCGTGTTTGGTTAGTATGTGACCCTTTTATCAATGTCAAATTAGAAGCAGCATCGTTATAGTGGATGTCTGCTCACGTTTGATACATGCGTTCTTTGGTCTTTTCCAGTCAAATCCCTTATTTACGGAGACGCTAAGCTACAATTGAATTCATTGCTCTTGACTTGAATCTCCACCTGACGTAAAACCAAAAATACTAATAACTTTTGTGTCCGTAGTGAAATTGACGCAGAAATATACGCTTACACACCTCTTATATACAGTCCATATTCCGAACATATGTGCTAGTCGAGTGCAAGCGTCTTTTACATTTTCTTCCCAGGGAGTATTCTCTCCTGTCAAATCTTATAAATTTCTATTGATGACTTTTCTTTGTTGAAAATGATTCCAAAAAAAAAATTAGGAATTGACGAAATGAGTTGTGGCATAATGGAGAAACTACAATTTATTTATTACGTGCATGTTTAGACACAGGTTCAATATAAAAAATTATTAGGAGGTCCTAGACCACCACTTGGTCCTTGATCAGATTAATCTCTATATTACCTGTAATCAAGTATTATTAACTAGTGTATGGGCTTATTTAAATTTTCACTACCTTATTTATATAGTTAATAGAGAGAAATTTGAAAAAAAAAAAAACAAAGAATTATATAACACATTGAATTTTTTTTAAAAAAGAAATAATTAGAAAAGAAATTAGAAGCTATAAAATTTATAAAAAAAAAAAAGATAAGGAAAGATGTAACAATGTAACTTTAATTTTTTTAATATTAACTTTGAAAATTGAAAAGTAAATTGAATTACAGAAATCTTTGGAATTAAAAAATAGAATTAGAAAATCTGATAAAAAAATATTAAAAAAATAGATTAGAGAGTATAAAACTTGAAAAAAAAATTATATAGTACATCGAAAGAAATTTTGAAAAAGAGATAATTATAAAAAAAAAAAATAGAAACTATAAATTTTTTAAAAGAAAAAAAAAAAGAATATGTAATGCTGTAACTTTAATTTTTTTCATATTAAAATTGAAAAGTAAATTGAATCAAGGATTTGGAATTATTGTTGAAAGAGAGAAATTTTTGAAAATAAAAAATAGAGTTAGAAAATTAGATAAAAGAAATATAAAAAAAAACCCAAAAGATTAGAGAGTATAAAATTTTAAAAAAAAAACTATAACTTTAATTTTTTAAATTAACTTTAAAAATTGAAAAGTTAATTGAATTAAGGATTTGAAATTATTTATAAAAGAGAGAAATCTTCGGAATTAAAAAATAGAGTTAAAAAACTGATAAAAAAATATAGCACCAGATAAAGAAGTAAATGGAGGTAGTTATAGAAATATTGTGAATGTGGGGTAGTTACAAAAATTGATAAGAGAAATTTTAGGAAAAATAGAATAACCAGATGCATGTTGGGAGAGTGAACTACCTCTATGAGAAAAGAGTATTCTAATAAGAATGAATATGAGAGAAAGTACGGAGAGTGAAGCAAGGAGAGGAGAGAATCTCTTAGTCATTTATATATATAAGGAGATTGTTTTATCTTAAATTAAAAAAAATTAAATATGTGTTACATAAAGATTAATTAGTCAGAACTATGAACAGGTGTGGTCTAGAAACTCCTAATAATTTCTTGTTCAATACATGCATCTAGAAATGAAACCACGTCCAATTCATGTATTTACGCAAAAACAATGGTTCATAGTTTCCGCACCAAGTCTGCATTGACACATAAGCAAACACGCTACGAAGTGTATTTTATACGAATTGTATGAAAGAATCCAGGTAATCTTTTTAAACAAGTAACAACAAATTATTTTTCGTAATCTTTATAAACAAGAGACAACTAATTATTTATATTTGACAAAAATCATAGATAGTTAAAAAAATTGACCAATCAAAACGTTTTATCTCTTTTAGTACTATTACTAGTAAGGTACACACGGATCTTATTGGTTTTTACCAATATAAACTAAAAAATGTTATTTGCACAAAAAATTCTACAAATAAGAGAGAGAAAAGAGAGAAATTTTTGAAATGCTATAAATAATGTGATAGTGAGCAATAAAGATAAAAAAAAAATTATGTTGTATAAATTATTGTATAGGTTGTTGTATAAATATTACATATCATATAAATTACATTAGGAAAAGCTAAAGAACATGAATGAATAATTTTTGGTTTAAATATGTTTTTGGTCCTCTAATAAATTATTGAATTTTGTTTTTGGTTCCTAATAAAAAAATTTCATTGTTGGTCCCTAATAAATTTAAAATTTTGTTTTTAGTACCTAAAGCACAATCTAAATCACTTTATTTCACTATTTAAAGTGCTATTTAAACAAATTTAGGAACCAAAAACAAGGATTTATCAAGGACCAACAACAACAAAAAATTATTAGGAACCAAAAACAAAATTCGGTTATTTATTAAAGATCAAAAACATATTTAAACCTTAATTTTTTTTATTTAATCTGTATAAATTAACATGATGTACCCCCCACAATAAAATATGGTATCATATTTTTAACCCAAAACAAAATAAAGAGCAAATATTAAATTTCTAGATACCTTAAATGGGCAACTCTTGAAAATGGCAAGTTAGCAATTGTACACCAAACAAAATAATAAAATAACATTCAATTAAGTAATTACTTACAACTGCTTTGAATCCATTTTGAAACAAGCTAGCAAACTACCATCTAGCACAAATAATAGTAATTAACTATAATAGTGGTTGTAATAATAGACAAAGAATCAAATTATTTACAGGTTTGGAATCCTAAAGACCATTACAGTTGACCAGGAGATAAGGTGGTGGCCTTTGCTCAACAATTTAGAATCAAATTGGTTTACTCAACTCCTTATTATGCCCAAGCAAACAAGCAGGTCGAGACTACCAACAAGATTATTATAGATTTAATCAAGAAGATGGTGGAGGATAAGCCAAGAAAGCTACATGAGCACTACAAAAAATTTCGCTATTACCGATGGTCAAAATCCGTCAGTAATTGCAAAATTCCGTCGGTAATGCAATTTTACCGACGGACAAAAATCCGTCGGTAATAAGGTCGTAGCTAATTTACCGACAGATTTTACCGATAGATATTTCCCTGGAAAATTTCCGACTGATATTTCTGTTGAAAATAATTATCAATAATTTTTTTGGGGAAAGTACTGACGGATATTTCCGTCGGTAAATATTTGTTATTTTTTTAATTGATTATATTATTTGTTTTTATAATTTATTTTATAAAAATTATGTAAAAATAAAATAAAATATATATAAATCATAAATCATGTATACATGTCACAATTCAACCAAAATTAGCATAAAATAGATAAAATCATAGAAAAACTAAATTTTATTACAAAAATAAGTCACAAGAAATTCCTTTACAAGAGGATGTCAAGATTCTCTACAATAAAGGTCTGTAAAATAGAAAATCTCCTCACACTCCACTCTAGTTGGCTAGCACCCAAAATTACATAATAAAATTGAGGGAAAAAAATAGACATTATGAACTTTTTAAAGGTTTGTTGTCTCCTTTTCAACCTCTCTACTCATATCTTCTCAGCCGCCAAACAATATTACCCTTGAATCAACAAGTGTTGCAAACTGTCCCACACAAACTACCTGGAAAAATAAATTGAGAACATTCAAATATCTATTTTTTATGCATAATATTCTCTAAAATGCAAATAATACACAGCAAATAAAATCTACTCATGGTGACCAACATAGTACACTTATGATGTTAACAACAGAAGCAAAAAATTGTGAACTAATTAAACAATCATATTATCAAAATTATTTAAGAACATTTTTTAAAAGAAATTTATTTTTTTGATGATTTTAAAAGAAAATTATTTAAGAACATAGTATGAAGTATATTAACAAAAGAATCTGAACATAATATCAAAATCAATAATAATATATTTATTTCTATCTTTAGTGTAAGCAAAGAATGAACACTGTGACTCCTAAAAAAATGAAGATTATGAACTCTTGTGAGATAATAATAACCTAAAAGGATACAACAATAAAATAAAATGTAAAATTATTTAATTAAATAGTAAACCTTGTACAGTGGTGATGGTTTGAGTTTTACCATTATTCTATGCAAATACCACTAAATCTAATATTAGTATACGAGAAAAAGTAGATAATAAAAACCATTAAATCTTATGTAAGTGAACACATAAGTTTAAGGAACTAAGTAACCAACTTTACCATATATATGTCATGTCAACAATAACCTGGACATTAAAAAAGGAATTAGATTAAATGCCATTACACTTCTTTATCTAGATTTAAAGAATAACATATTACCTCTAAATTTGTTACCCCGTTGCTACCCTTCTAACTCCAAGCACGCCTTTTCTTAACTTTGTCAACATGGCTTCATACATCATGAAATATATGAACTATGTTGAAAGACAAATTTTGAGAGAAATGGTGTATTATGCTACACACGTGCTCTGTTATTTATTAATTGTTTACAATCAATTAGAGAGTAAATATTATAATACAAATATTAGTCTAATAAGTCTCCCGGGAATTAGAGATAAATTGAAGCCAACTGGAGATACAGATAATTATAATAATCACTTTTAGAATGTTGGATTTCACAGTTCCTACACTATTAGACCCTCAATATAAAGATCTTATGGAGCTAAGGTATCAAAATCAATTTAACATTGAGACTTTGAATAACAAAATATCATACAATCAACACTTTTAGGTGACATGCAGGTTGTCCACCTCCAATATATTAGAGAGACATAGCTGACCTTATCAACAGGTTAATCAATAGATAACACTGGTAAAACTGTGTTTGCTGTGACAATAAGTGGTTCCTTATGCAGAAGGAACTTATAATGAGTATGTGAACTGAATAACTTTTAACTTTAACTAATATAGACTCTAGAATTAATTTTAACTTACCAATCAAAATTAGTCAAATGCTTTCTCAAATATCTTAATTAGTTTTTATAAATACTTAGCCTATTAATACCTAAATGGTTGATAACTCAGGCAATCCCACATAAAAAAAAATTAAAGATAATACTTCTAATACTAACAGGACAACTTTTAGTGCACCGAGTTTTATATAGATTTATAAAATGAACGGATGACACTTGGATATGGACAACTTTTAGTGTTCCAAGTTTTATATAATTTACTGCACCAACTCACGAAATCAAATGCCTACTTCTAATATCAACAAATTGATAAGAACAAATAGAAACCAAGATAAAAAAAAAATTAACAGAGCTAGCTGAATACAAATAGAGAGGAGAAGGTGAGGGATGAGTCTGTGTAGTGTTCAGAAAAAAAAATGTGAGGGAGGAGAGTGGTGTTCTGTCTGTTGAGGAGAATGATGCTCAATTGTGTAATTATTGAATAAAGGTCACTCAACAAGGGAAATTGTAACAAAACTTTTAACAGTCTCATAATTGATAAACTATACAATTACCTAAATAATGACCAACAGAACATGAATTATCAGCCCAATGCTTGAATGTACAAGTTTCCTATTTAATTTCTAAACATATAGGAATAAAAAAAACAATGTCACGACTACAACTCTATTTTCGCTAACTTATAGCGAAGATGTCGTTTTACCATTAGAAATAACTATTAAGTATTTATGAGTTGCCAAGAAAAGCCTTTTGTCAGTTGATTATTATCAACGATCGCTGATAATAGAGCTGGAATCAGCCGATGAAGATCAACTAATGGCCTTAGAAAATATTTGATGCAACAAAGAGAAGTTGCATGAACCTATAATAAACATGTATGTCAAAAGACTTTTGCCAAAGGGGATTTGGTATGAAAAAGGTTTTACCTATTGGCCATAAGGACGAGTGGCCTATTGGCTGATTGACATGCAAGGTAGCGATCATAGTAGAAGTGTAAATGCAAGATACTTAAAATGATATTATCCTAGCATTTACAAAACATAAAAAGAAACAAAGAAATTGTCCTAACGGCTACAAGTCAGTAATTTTAGCTACCCCAGTCACACAAGCCCATAAGTTTATTCTTATAAGCAAAGAAAGGAGGAAAAGATTAACCATTGGAGCTGAGCTGCTAGTACCAGCAACCTCGGTTTCGTTGCCTAATGGAGATATGATTAAAGATATTGACACTGCTACTCGTTGCTAGCTTGAATGAGCATTTGTTGGAAACTAGTCCACTAAAGATCTGCAATGGCTAGGCCTTTAACACTGTTTTCAATAGTCTTTATGAGCATAGACTTTTATTGAGACAAAACGGCTATGTCATGTCCAGCTTAGCCTACTGATACAACTCGATCCACTCTTTTGTTATTCACCCTAAGAATAGTTGAAGATATGATAGACTGAAGGCCGGTTATCTCTTGTTGAATATTGGTTAGATCTGCCTGAAGTTCTACCAATTTGGCACTAATTTCCTCCTGGAGGCACTGGTCGGTCAATTGCTAAGCTTCAATTGCATCAAACTAAGCGACTACATTTGCTTTATTGGCCTCAAGCTTAGTCAAATGCTCCAGTTCCTTACCACTTTGTTCTTTGCGCTTAGTGTCAACCTCATACTTAGCTTCCAAATCCCCCAACAATAAAGCAATTTGTCCGTAGGCTAATCTCTCAGCCTCAAAATCAGTTTAGATATTAACAGTGCTAAATAGCTTAATTAAGGAGAGATAGTCACCAACCTCTCTTAAACATACTTCTTATGCTTAAGGAGTTGTGAGTTAGAAGAAGCTACAATTGAATGAATTGGTCTTGACATGGATCTACGCTTAGTTTTATTTTTTATTAGCAAAATAAAATATAGTATAAAGTAGGTACAAGGGGTACCTAAACCCGTGGACAAAAGAAAGATAGGTTACACCACCTAACAACAACCCAACAATACAAGTGGTTATTATATATTAATGAAGTTGTGACATAAATAAATAAGGCAAATGCACACTGGTTAAGAAACTAAAAGGAGAAAGGTTTTTATTGGGAGGCGAAACATTGCATTGTCCATGATTTTTTTACACTCTCCTATGATTTCAACAATAAATACTTTCTCTTTTTAATTTCTTAACCCGTGCCCTAAGGGCACTAGTTAACAAGACCCAATAAATAATAACCACTTGGTTACAAAAAGCACGTTGTTATAAGCATAGCTGCACCTCCCCCTACTACCAATACCACACTCACACCTTAAAATGCTATTGTTCCTTATAAACATCCACTTTGCACTCACCAAACTGCAGTAACCGCAAACCCATACCACTAACCTTGAAACCACCCCAAAGTTGACATCGGCATAATTAATATTCAAACCTCACCACCAATAAATGACTATAAATACCCTGGAATTCATCTAGGCCCTCCCATCAAGTAAGCAAGCACCCAAATTGCATTGCCATGCTGCAAAGAGTAATAAAACTTCTCAGATAATCCTTCCATCCAAGACCACGTATAACTTTCCCCTGAATTCAAAGCGTTGCACTACTTTCGATGCCTGCTATGTTCCCTACATGCCAACCAATGTGTTATTCAATGCCATACATTGGTTCATGACAATGAATTTACAGCACTGCTTGATATTCCTGGTAGCAATAAAAATATACCACCCCAATTTCACACTAACGTCACCTCATGTCAACCATAGCTTTAAACAAACATGCACCTATGGATGACATCCACTGAACATATGAAAAATCAAATACCTTATCTTTAACCTTTAGCCAAGACCAAGCCATAAACAAGATATCCTGCAGCACCCTTTGTTCATCAAAAGTTTGTCCCTTAAAGATACAATTATTCCTACAGCTCCAGATGGTCCAAATCACTATAGCCCACACAACCTTCCATTTTTTGTTCTCATAATTTCCACCCAGAAGACAATAATGTTGTTAGTAATGCCTTTGTGCATCATTCGGAATGACCATATTCAAATTTAGCCACCTGTAAACTTGCTTCCACACCCAATCAACCTTGCTGCATTCAACGAATAAGTGGTTTACCAATTCTTCACATTCCAAACAAAAAGGGCACTTGTAATTATTTGAACTAAGCTGAATATTTCTGCTCTTCAAATTGTTCTTCGTGGGTAACCTATTTTTAAAGATTTTCCAAATGAGACATAATGCCTTAGGTGGAAGGTTCATCTGCCAAAGAGACGTGAAGATTTGTTGTTGTTGTGAACCCCTCCTCAAACTAAAAATTGCACTGTATGCCGCTTAACTGAGTATTGCCCTGATTTTTCCACCTCCCAAAACCACGAATCTGTCCCCTTTCTTGCAATAAGATATTTTGCAGAAAATCCTCCAACTGTCTTACAAATTGTTCTTCCTATAAAACCAACTTCTCCTCCACCTACATTCCCACCTCCATGAATGATTTACTCGTTTACCCATATTTGCAAGTGACTCGTGTTGTTGTTGGGGATTCATATAAAGTCTAGGATGAATATGAGCAAGACATTCTTGTCCACCCCATTTGTCCATCCAAAACTTAATATGTCTTCCATCACCCACCTTCCACTTAATTATGTTATCAAACCACTTGTCTTCACTCAAACTTCCACATACCTTCCTCACATCCCTCCACCAAATAGAAGTATTATTTTTTTCACTCTCTTCTACCAATCCCCTCCACCCTCCATATTTATCTTCAAGTACTTTTACCCATAATGCATCTCTTTGATAGAACATCCCCCACCTCCATTTTCCTAAGAGTGCTTCATTAAAAATATGAATGTCCCTAATTCCTAAACCTCCTTGATTTTTTGGTGCACACAAATCCTCCCAACCAATCCAAGAAATTTTGTTTTCCCCCTCCTTACAACCCCATAGGAATCTCCTTTGTATACTCACTAGCCTCCGAGCCACCCCTCTAGGTACTTTAACAAAAGATAAGAAGAATAAAGGTAGAGAAGATAGAATGGAATTGATCAAACATACCCTTCCAGTGAAGGATAAATTTCTATGTTTCAAATGGGCGAGTTTCTTCATGAATTTGTCCACAATAGGCTTCCATGTATCTTCTTTCCTTGGATTTGCTCCAATTGGAATACCTAAATACATAAAAGGTATTGCCAACACTTTACAATTCAAACAATCTGCAAATTTCTCCACAAAACCATCCTCCACCCCTATGGCACCAAATCTACTCTTAAAAAAATTCACCTTAAGACCGGAGACCATTTCAAAACATCTAAGGACGCTTTTAATGGTCAAAACATTCTTCATAGAGGCTTCCCCAAAAAACACCATGTCATCCGCATATTGAAGTAAGTTAACCTCCGCATTTCCTTTTCCCACCAAGAAGCCATCAAACAATTTCTTGTCCCTTGCCTCCCTCATCGTTCCACTAAGACCCTCCGCCACAATGATAAATAAAAAAAGGTGCAAGAGGGTCTCTTTGTCGAAGCCTCCATTATATAGAGAACTCACAAGTGAGGCTACCATTAACAAGCACGGATACCGAACTTGAGATCAAGCACCCCTTAA
Organism: Pueraria montana var. lobata; assembly: GCA_026413185.1. Classification (NCBI taxonomy): domain Eukaryota; kingdom Viridiplantae; phylum Streptophyta; class Magnoliopsida; order Fabales; family Fabaceae; genus Pueraria; species Pueraria montana. The sequence continues at coordinate 75,547,201 of CM048650.1, forward strand.
TCCAAGTGACCCACTTCTCATCAAAACCCAATCTTTTTAGCATATACCATAAAAATTCCCTATTCACAGAGTCATACGCCTTTTCATAATCAACTTTAAAGATCAAACATTTTTTCTTTTTCCTTTTGGCCTCATCAACAACTTCATTAGCCACCAATGCACTATGTAGGAGGCTTCTTCCGGTTAAGAATGCACTTTGCCTTTGATCAATCACTTTCCCCAAAACCTTCTTAATTCTATTTGCAAGAATTTTTGCCACCACTTTGTACATGCACCCCACCAATGATATGGGTCTAAACTCTCCCAAATTATGTGGATTCTCTATTTTTGGAATGAGAGTGATAAAAGATGGGTTGCAACCTCTAGGAAAATTTCCGTTTGCATGAAATTCCTCCAAGAAATGCAAAAACTCACCTTTAATAGTGTTCCAAAAGTTCTTGATAAACTTGAAATTAAATCTATCCGGTCCTGAACTTTTGATACTCCCACAATCCCACACCGCCATTTTCACCTCTTCTTCCCCAAAAAGTGAAGTCAACATACAATTATCCTCCACTCCAATTTTGATAAATTTGACACCATCCAAATTCGGTCTCACCCCCACCCCCTATTCTCCATAAATCTCTTTTAGAAAAATAACTTCACTTCCTCCTTTACTCTTGACGGCTCCTCCACCCATTGCCCCTCAATACTCAAACCTCTTAGCATATTAGTTCTCCTCCTCCAATTGACCACCCCATGAAAATACTTAGAATTGCAATCCCCTTCTCTGATCCATCTTGATCTTGATTTTTGTCTTAATAAAGATTCTTGTTGCCTCATGACACTCCAAAACATCTCTTGTAATTCCTTTTTGGAAATAATTTCCTCCTCACTTAGACTTTGATTTTCCCCTTTTATATCAATGGCATTCATTTCCTTTTCAATCTCCTTTACCTTCATTTGCACATTGCCAAAAACCTCCTTATTCCAAACTTTTAACTTATTTTTTAGACCCTTCAATTTCTCTTTCAAAACAAACGCTCCACTTCCTTGTACTTCCAATCTAATATATGCTTCCTTCACAAAGTTGGTAAATCTTTTATCCTCCATCCAACAATCAAGCATCCTAAAAGGTTTAGGACCCCAATCAAGCACGAAGTTTTTCATCAACAAAGGACAATAATCGGAAATATTTCTTTCCAACACATATTGGGTACTTCCATGCCACACATTGATCCATTCTTCCGTAACCATCACTCTGTCAATTCTACTCCTTGTTTTTCCATTTGGCCTATACCAAGTAAATTTTCTCCCCACCAAAGGTATATCCAACAATTCCATATCACAAATGAAATTGTTAAACTCTCTTCGATCTTCCCTCCCAAGATCTCTATCATTCACCCCTTGTCTTTCTTCCAGCCATCTAATTGAGTTGAAATCCCCCATGATGCACCAAATCCTTGTTATACTCCTTTCTTTTTCCTGCTTTAGCTCCTCCCATAATCTCCTCTTTTGCTCAATGTCAAATGGAGAATATACGTTTACTATAGTGATTAAATTTCCATTCTCCTTCCTTCTCCCCACCATTCCAATGAAGCCACTTCCCCGTAACTATTCTCTCCTGTCAATTTTTATAAATTTCTATGGATGACTTTCCTTTTTTCAAGGAATTGATGCACCATTCCAATGAAGCCACTTCCCCGTAACTATTCTCCTTCCATCTCCCCCACCATTCCAATGTCACATGGATCTACACTTAGTTAATGTTAAACCACACACGCTAATAGCTTTTGCATCAGTATGTAGAGAAATTGAAGAGGAAATATAATTTATTCACATCTTATACGCCATTCCAAACATGCTATAGCCGGCGGCTCGTGTCTTTTTCATTTTCTTCCCCGTAACTATTCTCTTGTCAATTTTTATAAATTTCTATGGACGACTTTCCTTTTTTGAAGGAATTGATGACGTTTCTTGGTTGAAAAAGATTCCAAAAATTTAGAAAATGTGAAAATGAGTTGTGATTACAGACATGAGCAAACCACAACCTTTTCTCCTCCTCATTCTTTCTGTACCCTTAAGCTCCTATTTTCCAACCACCAAGACAACCTTATATATATCTCCATACAATTTATCTTGTGTGAATCACACGGATCCTTATTACATTTCTCACTGGAAACTAATGCTTTTATGTGTACCATAATAAATTATGTTAGGAAAAGCCAAAGAACATAAGTTAATGAATAATTATTTATTTAATCCTTATTAAAATGATGTAAAGGCCCCAACCAAAATATAGTATCATATTTTTAACCCAAAAAAAAATAAGGAGCAAATATTAAAGGGTTAACTAAGTTTTTAGTCCCTAAACTGTTTTAAAATTCGATTTTTAGTCTCTAAACAAAAGTTTGACTGGTCAATGTCCCTCAACTTTTTTCTGTTAAGGTTTTTAGTCCCTAAACAAAAGTTTGACAGGTCAAAGTTCCAAAACTTTTTAAAAATTTGGTTTTTAGTCCCTGAAACACCATTAAATAAATAAAAATAATAGGGTTCAAACTTTTATTCAGGGACTAAAAACTGACTTTTTAAAAAGTTTAGGGACTAAAATAGTAGTGGGACCAAATTTGCCAAAAAAAAATTGGAAGGACCCCATTCAAGAAATAATGATAGTAAGGGGACAAAATGCAATTAACCGTTAAATATATTCATTACTAAATACTACATGAGAATCACAATGTTGTATACTTATTTTGTAGTCCAATTTTCTTTGCTTTGTCAAATGATTTAAGAGGCTTTAATAAATTTCTAATGTAAAAGATATTGAAAATTGAAACAAGACATACTTATTTTTTTATAGGAATTATATATTTGTACATTCTTCTTTCATAAGCGAATTGAATGTTATTACTTAAACAAGAGAATTAGCATAAGACATGCCTTACGTCAACATAAAATGGCCTAATACACGAAGCCATAACCAGTAAAGACACGAAGTTGAAACCTCTTAAACGAAGACCAAAAGCCTTACATAATCTGAGAAAACCCAAAAATGCTCCATAATTCGACTCTACAGCATAATTTGCCAAATAAGATTTTTATAATACATTAGAACATGACTAAGTAACGATATGAAAAAATAAATTATCGAGGATAGAATTCACTTATAGTCATTTCATTGATAGAGGATGGTATGGAACTGTTGGTAGATTGCCTCGAACTTGATTCATGTGCAACAATTGGATCCATTCTATGGTACAAGAAAAATGTTGGTTCTTGAGGAGATGGCGCCTCAATTGAGTGACTATTGAGATATGAAACAATTTCCACCATTGTAGGTCTAGCATCTGGGTTTTCTTGAACACATAATAAACCAATTTGAATACATTTTATGACTTCAATGTTAGAATAGTTTTCTATTAATTTTGGGTCCAATGCATTCAATGGTGTTTCATCCCTCCAATGTCTCCAAACCTGTACAATTTGTAAGCTTGGACAAATCATTACACTTTCCTACTTTTAGATTGATTTCATTGTGAATTAAGCGTGACTAATAATAAAACAAAAAATTGTAAGGTTATTGTACTCACAAATTTTAGAAGACCATCAGCAACACGATGTGGATTATATGAACCTATATTCTTTTTTCCACTAACAATCTCAAGAACCATTACTCCAAAACTGTAAACATCTGACTTCTTAGAAAATTGTCCAAACATAGCATACTCTGGAGACATATAGCCACTACAAAATTAAGGGAAATGGCAATTAAGCTTAAACATATCATGCAAAGGATGAGAATTAGAGGAACGGGTATTTAAAACTTACTATGTTCCAATAATTCTTTCTGTACTTCCTTCCCGTTGATCTATTTCAACAATTTTGGCAAGACCAAAATCTGAAATTTTTGGATTCATATCTTCGTCTAATAGAACATTACTAGGTTTATGATCACGATGTATAACTTTAAGTCGAGAATGTTCGTGTAAATATAAAATCCCTCGAGCAATTCCTTTTATGATTTTGTGCCGCATAGACCAGCTCAAAACCTTTTCTAGGTTGGTATCTACAAGATATATTCATTATATGAGAAAATTAAACAGTGCATTTTTGTTAGCAATCACTTGAATTGATTTATATATTATACATTAAATTTCATAAATACATAATGCATGAATATTAAACTTTAAACAGCTAAAGAGAGGTCAAAAGCATCAAACCAAATAAGAAGTAGTCCAGACTCTTGTTTGGCACGTATTCATAGATAAGTATTTTCTCTTGCCTGTCAAGACAAAATCCTATGAATGCAACTAGATTTCTATGTTGAAGCTTGGCTATTAATAGAACCTCATTTTTGAACTCCTCTACACCTTGCTTAGAATTTCTAGAGAGTCTCTTTACAGCTATGGGTGTTCGATCAATAAGAATGCCCTGAAAAAGTAGGTAGTTATTCATGTTAAAAATAGAAACATACAAGAAATAAATTTTAACATATTTTCTTCTACCTTATAAACTTCTCCAAATCCACCTTTGCCAATCTTATTCTCATGTGAAAAGTTGTTTGTCGCTGCTTCAATTTTTGCCAAATTGAATTGCAACGACTCTATGGTGGAACTTTCGTGTCCAACTAAAAACAAAAATACTTCAGTCATTAAACTAAGTTTGTAAACTTCTTTAAGTTTTCTAATTGAAAAGTTAATATATTAAGATTGTCTTTATTTTCTTTAGCGAATTAAGACATTATTCCTATATTTATTAATTTGATATACGTATGTTAAAATTTACAAATAAAAAGTCACATTCAAACTAAGATTTATTAATTACAATAATCTTAAGAGTTCAATAAATATGTATTTTCAAGGAAAAAAGTCAACCAATTAAAATTTGATATAACTTTTAAAATAATTATATTAAAAGTTAATAAATTTATTATATAGTAATTTCTAATTAAATAACAGTGAGATCATAACTTATTTTCTTTATTAAAAATTGTTGAAGAACCACTAACAGTCCATAGGCATATAGAAGAACTCTGCTATATGAGATCAGAAATACTTAGATTACTTGGTATTGATATACTTGATATTATGATCGATGGTTCTAAAATACTTGATATCTAATATCTCTCACTCGGTGTAGTAATATTTGGAAAGGATTACTGGACCGTTTCACGCTAGCGGCTTTCAACCCACCTGCTCATTTGATTATAAGAAAAACTATGAGCATCTACATATTTTCTTTTTCCTCATTTCTATGTTTTTTCATTTCATTCTTTTCCTTTTCTATTATATTATTTATCACATCTATTATTTTCTATTTGTATCTTTTCTCTTTTTTATATTTCTTTTTTTCTTTTTCCATCTTAATCCACATTATTTTGAAATGGACGTTTATCACGACAATTTTTCAAACTTCAATTAATTCAAGTCTGCAGTATATATTCAGCTTATTCAGTAAAATCATTTCATCAACGGATAATGGGCTGGAGTTTTCGCAATTAGTACAAGGTGGGGCAACTTTAAAGGGGTTAGCTAAAATAAGGTTTTACTTTTCATACAACTATTGTTTTTCTAAATACACCACCCCTTTCTTTTTTTTTTCTTAATTTTTTTTTCCTGAAATACTCTCTCTTCATCTCCCTCTTCCTTTTTCTTAATTTTCCCCTTAAAATGCTCTCTTTTTGGCTCTCTCTACGTCCACTTATTTTTTTTCTTTGCCGATGCATATTGAAGGAAAAGGCCTATGAATATAAAATAAAACTTCAATGATAAGATGTTATTGCAGTTTTTGAAATTAGGGGTTTCTGCAATGCGGTGGAATGTATTTTGGGATAGGAATTAGGCATGAAGTTGTCGGGTTCTCTGGGGGCAACATGTATTTTGGCCAGAGATAGAATGCGGGTCTTAGCATTTTTGCATTTTATCAGTTCGTACTCTGCTGGGAAGAGTACTTCTTGTACCTTTGTCCATATAATAAATTATTTTTCTTTTGCTGATAATTTATTTATTTTTTAAATTAAATTCGACCGATTGGTTTAATTGACAAATTGCAAGTTATTGATAAAAGTTGTTCACAAAAAAATTGGACGTGTAGGAAGTTGGTCAATAGTTAAACCCCATGAAAAAACTTGGTTTCTCAGTTTCAATCTTCTTTTTTTCATTTTGATTCAAAAGTATTTTAATATTTTCTGGACTCTAATATGTAGGTTTTCTTAATATAGTATGCGGAAACAACCTAAGGAACAAGGACAACCATCTAAGAGATATTTGATTTTTCATAAATGGAATTTAATGAATTTAGATTTAAATAGATTTAATTCTAGTAGTAAGATATGTGTCTTTAATGAATGGGAAGATGCGACTTTGCTTGGAGGAATGAGGTGGTGTCCTTAGAGTGCGATGGATGGTGTGCCAAAGGGGCTTTTATAATATTAGGGGTATTTTCTGAATTAAAAAAAATGAGTGATGTGTTCAGAAAACATGGGTGGTGCAAAAAATAACTCCCTTAAAATATTAGGGCTGTTTAGTGGTAAGGATATGATAAGATATACGGACAGGATAAAAACATTATAAGATAAGAGCAGAATAAGCCTTAATCCTATCCAATGTTTGGTGTACACCATGATACGAACTAAATAACAATAGGAGGTAATGGTGGCGACGACAACAACAAGAATGGTAATGATGACGTTGGTGGTGGTAGTGGTGGTGGTGGTGGTGGTGGCGACAATGATAGTGGTGGTGGTGGTTGCAGTCGAGGCAATGGCGGTGAGGGTGGTGGCGGCAGCGGTGGTAGTGGCGATGGCAATGACAACAGTGATGGGATGGTGGAGGTAATGGTGGTGGTGGTGACGATGGCCGTGGTAATGGTGATGATGGCAACAATAGTGATGAGATGGTGGCAGCAATGGTGGTGGTGGCAACGATAATAGTGGTGGTGGTGGTGGCAACAGTGGCAGTGACGATGGTGGTAGTGGCAATGACGACGATGACAGTGATGGGATAGTGGCAGCAATGGTGGTGGGGACGATGCTGGTAGTGGCGATGGTGACGACAACAATGATGGGATGGTGGTAGCAATGGTGGTTGTGGCAATGGTGGAGTGGTGGCAACGACAGTGGTGGTGGTGGTGGTGACGACGGTGGTGCTTACTATGTCAGAGATGGTGGTGGTAGTGGCGATGACAGTGGTGGCGGTGATGGTGGTGGCAGTGATGGTGATGGTGGTGGTGACTATGGCGGCAGTGACGGTGGTGGAGGTAGTGGCGATGACAGTGTTGGTGGTGATGGCGGCAGCAATGGCAATGGTGATAGAGTTAGTGGCAGTGACGACAACAATGATGACAGTAGTGATGGTGGCGATGGGGGTGGTGAGGGGAGGGAGGAAGGGAGGGAGAGAGAGATTATCCTATCCTATCATGTTGCTTTCTAACCTAGCTCCCCCCTCAGGGTAGGATAGGCAATAGGATAAGCAACTCATATCCTATTGGTGCACCAAACACTTGATTATAGTAGGATATGATAGTTATCCTATCCTATCCAATTCTATCCTGACCACCAAATGGGCCCTTAATGTTTAGAGTCTATATACGACTATTCTACGATCATAAGGGTTAACATATATATTTTATTTGGTACTATAATTTCTTATTATACATGATAACATTTTTATTGGTGGCTTTGATTTTAGTGCTAGCTAGATTTTGGTGTATTGGATTGTGTACGTAGCTTTTGTTTTACAAGATCATTTTTTTGTATAAATTTTTCTAGATATAATTTTGGGTACACATTGTGCTTTAAATCAAAGTCATTTTTTCATCAATAATATTTTTAGTTTATAAAAAAAAAGAGTCACTTTTCTTGTTATCAATTCACCATGACCTAATGATGTGTTATTTTTTCTAATGTAGGAAATGGTCAACTGCGAACTATTATCTTGATCCTTATACCCACCATCATTGTATCAGGGATCTTTTTCACCTTTTGTTGTTATCTGATACGAAGAAAAGTAAGAAAGAATAATAAAACTATTCTTAGAGAAAATTGTAAGTATGGTAAAAAAAAAAGAAGGAAATTTTAATAATAAACTATTCAATTAGAAACCTTAAAGAACTTTACAAATTACTTGGTTTAACTATTGAAGTATTTTCGTTTAGTTGGACGTGAAAGTTCCACTATAGAGTCATTGCAATTCAATTTGGCAATAATTGAAGTAGCAACAAACAACTTTTCACACGAGAACAAGATTGGTAGAGGTGGATTTGGAGAAGTTTATAAGGTAGAAGAAAATATATTAAATTTTATTTCTAACATGTTCCTATTTTTAACATAAATAATTATTGACATATTTTTAGGGCATTCTTATTGATGGAAGACCTGTAGCTGTGAAGAGACTCTCAAGAAATTCTAAGCAAGGTGTGGAGTTCAAAAATGAGGTTCTATTAATAGCCAAACTTCAACATAGAAATCTAGTGGCATTCATTGGATTTTGTCTTGATGAGCAAGAGAAAATACTTATCTATGAATACGTGCCAAACAAGAGTCTGGACTACTTCTTATTTGGTTTGATGCCTTCAACTTTTCTTTAGTTTTTTAAAGTTTAACATTCACGCATTATGTATTTATGATATTTAATGAATTATATCTAAACCAATTCAAATGATTGGTTATAAAACATGCATCTTTTAATTTTCTCACATAATCAATATTTCTTGTAGATACTAAACTAGAAACAGTTTTGAGTTGGTCTAAGCGTTACAAAATCATAGGAGGGATTGCTCGAGGAATTCTATATTTGCATGAACATTCTCGACTTAAAGTTATACATCGTGATCTTAAACCTAGTAATGTACTATTAGACGAAAATATGGATCCAAAAATTTCAGATTTTGGTCTTGCTAGAATTGTGGTAATAGATCAACAAGAAGGAAGTACAAACAGAATTATTGGAACGTAGTAAGTTTTGAATACTCATTCCTACATTTCTCATCCTTTGCATAATATATTTAAAGCTTATTTGTCATTTTCCCCTAATTTTGTAGTGGTTATATGTCTCCAGAGTATGCTATGTTTGGACAATTTTCTGAAAAATCTGATGTTTATAGTTTTGGAGTTATGGTTCTCGAGATTATTAGTGGAAAAAAGAATATAAGTTCATATGAATCACATCGTGTTGCTGATGGTCTTTTAAAATTTGTGAGTGTAATAATCTTACAATATTTTCATTTTATTATTACTCATGCTAAATTTACAATGAATCAATATAAGACTAGGAAAGTGTAATAATTTAGCCAAGTTTACAAATTGTTATAGGTTTGGAGACATTGGAGGGATGAAACACCATTGAACACATTGGACCCAAGATTAAAAGAAAATTATTCTAACATTGAAGTCATCAAATGCATTCAAATTGGTTTGTTGTGTGTTCAAGAAAATCCAGATGCTAGACCTACAATGGTGACAATTGTCTCATATCTCAGTAGTCACTCAATTGAGTTGCCATCTCCACAAGAACCAACATTTTTCTTATACCATAGAATGGATCCAATTGTTGCACATGAATCAAGTTCAGGACAATCTGCTAGCAATTCCATACCATCATATATCAATGAAATGTCTATAAGTCAATTCTATCCTCGATAATTTATTTTTGTGTATCATTATCTAGTCATGTTTTAATGTATTATAAAATCTTATTTAACACTTAATTATGTCATAGAGGTCCAATTATGATTTTTTGTTATATAGGTTTTCTCATATTGTGTAAGGCTTTTGGTTTCAATTTAGGGGACTTTAACTTTATGTCTTTATTTGTTGTAGCCTTATGTATTAGACCCTTTTATGCTATCCTATGACATGTCTTATGCTAAGCTTATTTAACTTCTCTTGTTTAAGTAATAAAATTTATTTTTCTTATAAAAGAAGAAAGTACAAATATAAAATATCTATAAAAAAAATAAAGTATGTTTTGTTTCAATTTTCAACATCTTTTACATTGAAAATTTGTGAATAATTCTTAAATCATTTGACAAGCAAAGAAATTTAATTTGGAATACAAAATAATTATACAACATTGTGATTCTCACATAGTATTTTGTAATGAATATATTCAAAGCTTAATTACACTTTTGATCTACTATCATCATTTCTCAAATTTGATGCTCTATTTTTTTTTCTCAAATTTGGTTCTCCCACTATTTTAATTGTGTACTTTTTCTTCATCTATTAGCTTGTTATTTAATATTTGACAAAAATATTGAGGTGATAGTGAAATGCTAACATGAATGTACTTATGTGGATGTGCAATAGAGTGTCATGTTAACACGATGAAACTAAAAGATTAGATCCTAACGTAGACCAAAGCCTTCATTGATTCAATCATCGGTCCAATTTTAAAAACACTAATTATTACCATAAAATAATTTAAGATCCTTTGTATGATATGTTTAAGCTTAATTGTAATTTCGCTCTAATTTTGTAGTGGCTATATGTCTCCAGAGTATGCTATGTTTGGACAATTTTATGAGAAATAAGATGTTTACAGTTTTGGAGTTATGGTTCTTGATATTGTTAATGGATAAAAGAATATAAGTTCATATAGTCCACATTGTGTTGCTAATGGTCTTCTAAAATTTGTGAGTACAATAACCTTTGAATTTTGTTGTTTTATTATTAGTCATGCTCAATGTACAGCAAAATCAATTTAAGGTTAGGAAAGTGAAATAATTTGATAAAAAAAATTGTTACAGGTTTTGGAGACATTGGAGAGATGAAACACCATTGAATATATTGGACCCAAAATTAAAAGAAAACTATTCTAATATTAAAGTCAATAAATGCATTCAAATTGGTTTATTATATGTTCAAGAAAACTCATATGCTAGACCTACAATGGTGGCAATTGTTTCATATCTCAATGGTCACTCAATTGAGATGCCATCTCCTAAAGAACCAATGTTTTGCTTGTACAATATATCTAGAATGGATCCAATTATTGCACATGAATCAAGTTTGAGGCAATCTACCAACAATTCCATACCATCCTCTATCAATGAAATGTCTATAAGTGAATTCTATCCTTGATAATATATTTTTGAATATCATTATACCTAGTCATGTTTTAATGTATTATAAAATCTTATTTGGTAAATTATGCCATAGAGGTCAAATTAAGGAGTATGATTTGGCTTTTCTCATATTATGTAAGGCTTTTGGTTATAGTTTTGGGCTGTTTCAACTTTGTGTCTTTGCTAGTTATGGCTTCATGTAGTAGACCATTTAATGTTGACCTATGACATGTCTTATGCTAAGCTGTTCTCTTGTTTAAGTAATAAAATTCAATTTGCTTATCAAAGAAGAAAGCACAAATATAAAATACCTAAAAAAATAAAGTATAACTTGTTTCATTTTCAATATCTTACATTATAAATTTGTTAATGACTCTTAATTACTCATTTGACAAAGCAAAGAAAATTGGACTACAAAAAAAGAATACAACATTGTGATTTTCAATGTGTTCAAGGGTTAATTAATTGCATTTTGTCCCCTTACTACTGTTATTTCTTCAATGTGGTTCTTCCATTTTTTTTTTGGCAAATTTGGTTCCCACCACTATAATTTAATAATGTAATTTTGGTTCATCTATTAACTTAACATTTATTATTAAATGAAAATGTTGACATGACCATAGAATGTTGACATAGATATGCAATCGAGTGTCATGTGTTAGCATTTTTGTTAAATAGCAATAGCAACACAATTGATAATGGTTGTTGTTTGTGAGATTAATGGTTGGTGCATTGTCATATATATGTCATAATAGGGTTATGTTCTTTGTCTCACAGCATAATGGTGATGTCCATTTTATGCATGGCGAGCGCTACAACCCTAGGATTCTATTCTTTCCGGTTTGACTAAGGTTTGAGATTTAAGAAAATGATGTGCCATGAAGGCACTTAAGGTGTCAACTATGACACTTTGTTAAGCATAACGAACTTGAGTTAATGTTTAGAGTAATATGGAATTAGGATGAAATACAAACTTAAAGATTAGTTTTTTAATTTCGTCAATTCCAAGTATTAATATGACTTCAATTTCAAATTTAGTGACCAAATTGAAAGATTTACGACTTTTCTTGTATAGACTTAAACTCTTTAAAATAAATCCTACACGTATGGACTATATGAATGTGCCGCATATGTGTCATACAAGTACTTCACATGCCACATAATATACTCCATTAATGTTATCAAGGAAGAGTTGATAAGGAATTAATGTGAATGGTGAATAATAGATTCAGATACTGTTTTTTTTTTCATTTAATTCAAGCACTTACTAAATTAATTTAAGGACCAAATTAGGAGTTTACTCAAATCAAAAATTGTAAAACTAATGTTGCAAGGTTCTTCCCCTTGTTTAGTTCATAGTTGCAATATTCATGGAATAACAATGCATGTTTGATGTGAAAATTTGTTATTTTATAAACAATTATAAAAGCAATATTTTTATTTTAGCTTAACAAATCTTTCTAAATTCAAAAGTATTTTTTTAATAATTATTAATAAAACTGAAACTAAAATATAATAAAAATAAAATGTAAGACGACTTTAAAACCAAAATAAGCTTAGAATGATATACATTTTTTTTTATCAGCAATATAAGATGTATAATATATTCATAAAGGATACCAGAGGTACCATAATCCGGTACAAAGTAAGAAGGAAATTTGTATTCCTTTCAAACTCCTAGTGGTTAAAAGCTATTGGCAAATGCTAACAAGTGCCCTAAGAGCATTTCTTAAGAAAGTAAAAGGGAAAGTCTTTTATTTATTAGGATGCGTAAAAATATGCTCCCCTATGATTCTGAGAAACACTTGTATGATTTCCAATAAAAAAAAATCCTCTTTTAATTTCTTAATCAGTACCCTAAGGACACTAGTTAAATTTAGGCAAATGTTAACCAGTGCCTTTAGAACACTGAGACACTAGTTAAGGAACTAAAAAGAGAAATATTTTTATTGGAATACGTAAAATTACTTTATCGATAGTTTTTTTTTCTGTTCTCCTATCATTTTTCCACAATAAATATTTTCTCTTTTCAATTTCTTAACCAGTGCCCTTAAATTATCATTAAATAAGTAACAAAACAATGGTGACTCAGGACTTCGTTTTCTCTGTGAACACAGTAGGCAATGGCGGCTCCCGCAAAGAGCCACTCGATGGCAGTGGAGGCAATACAAGGCCTTCTTTCAAACACATGGTAATAGGGGACAAACAAAATCTGCCCCAACGACCAAAAGTTGATCTGATTAAGGAGAAGTTAGCAAAAATGGTCTTTGAGGATGATAATCCTTTGAAGCCAATGGTCCATATTGATGACTCAGTCTTTGATGGCTTGTGTGCCCCATGGAAAGATGCGTTGGTGGTGAAGCTCCTTGGGAAGAATATTGGCTTCCATGCCATGAAGGATCGTCTGGAAAGGATTTGGAAGTTGAAAGTGGGTTTTGACATATTAGATATTGGGAACAATTTCTATATGGTCAAGTTTGACATTGTAGAAGACAGATAAAAAGTGATAGAAGGGGGCCCCTGGATGATCTTTGATCATTACCTGACAGTGCAAACATGGACACCGAAATTCACTTCACCTACTGCAAAAATTGCAAAACTTTGGTGTGGGTACATTTTCCAGGTTCAAATTTAATTTATTATGATGAAAGCATTTTATTGGCTTTGGCTAGTGCCATTGGTACTCCTATCAAAGTTGATACAAACACTTTGGATGTACGGAGGGGGCATTTTGCTAGTATATGTCCAGATTGATTTAACCAAGCCTGTGATTGGTAAAGTATGGCTGAAGGAATACTGGTATAAAGTGGAATATGAAGGATTACACCACATTTGTGCTTCTTGCGGGTGTTATGGTCAGCTGGCCAGGGAATGTCCATCAATGACTAAAGTTGATGCTTAGAATACGCCCAAGATGACATTTCAAGATTCTGCGGCTGCAACGCAACCACCATTGGTTCCTCTGGTGAGTAGTAATGTCCCAATTATTCCCCCAATTGTTACGCATCCTATTATTGTGGAGAATAATAAGGACATTACCAAGGATATTAATGCTAATGATGAGAAGGAACAATTGCATGGGGATTGGTTAGTTGTGAGGCGGAAATCAAGGAATAAACCAAAAACAAATCAGAAAAAAGGTGGCAAGGAGGGAATTCCTAAAAATCAGCGCCAATTAGGAGTTAATGATAAGAAAGAGAAAGGTATCTCTATTTATCCGAAGGCTCGGGATCCTTCACATGGGCCCCAGGAAGCTGTTGTGCCAACAACGTATGAGAAATCCACCAATGGGAAGCAGAAGAATAAATGAATGAGGATAGATGTTGTTACAATCCCAAAGAATAAACCTGATCTGAGGAAGCATGTGGTAGTGAAAGATAAGGTTTCTAGTAAACCAACAACTACCAATAAGGAGCACGTGGGCCCATCAAACCACCCATCAGGGGAGGTGATTTATAATTCTGGTTTCGGGATTAAAAGCACAATTCCTATGAAAGCTTTTTCTCTAAACTGGTTTACTTTACTCAATCCGGAAAATGATGTTAACCAACATATGAATTTGACTAATATAGACTCTCCATCACAAGTGGGCCAAGATGATATGGTTACTGAAACTCCTTTGGAAAAGCAAAATGCCCCAACGTAAAGTGGGCTTTGTGGGCCTTATTCTCCTCTCGTTCTCTATGGAATTTTTTCGTGATTTTCCTATAATATCATGGAATGTCTGTGGGGCTCTAGGGAGGGCTACAAGGCGACACTGTAGGGATATTGTTAATCAATATCACCCTTCTCTTTTTCATATCTATGAAACACATAGGTTATTTGTGAAGGTTGAAGCTTTTTGGAAAAATCTTGGGTATCAACCTTTATTTATCCAAGAAGCTAATGGCCATTCTTATGGCATTTGGATCTTGTCTTGTGTTGCTGACATTGCTTTCACTCTTATTTATTCTATGCAACAAGCTATCTCCTTTTCTATTTAGAGGAGAACTGTGACTTGGAATTGTTCTGCTATATATGCATCCCCTATCTCCTCTAATCATATTTTTCTTTGGGAACACCTTTGTGATTTGAGGAAACACATATCAGGACCATGGCTTCTTCTAGGTGACTTTAATGAAATTTTATTGCCCTTTGAAGTTTCTGGGGGTATTTTCAACTTTGGCTGAGCTTTTTTGCTAGCTAATATGATGACCGAGTGTGGTGTCATGGACCTAGAATCTATTGGGGGTTGGTTCACCTAGAGGAAGAATATCCAATATGAGGGGCACGTTCGTAAGAAACTAGACAGATGCATGGCAGATTCTGACTGGCGTTTATTGTTCCCACATGCTCTCTTGGAAACTCTACCCATGCATAATTCTAACCACAACCCTTTACTTCTTAGCTGCTTGAAGTCCAGAAGCAAGAGACACAAATCCTTCCACTTTCAGTCAGCTTGGCTTTCTCATCCTGAATATGTTGATTTGATCACCCATACATGGCACTCTACTCTAAGGAATGTCAACAGTAAGCTTCACAAAGTCCAAACTACTTCTACTACTTTTAATGAAGAAGTTTCTGGTAATATTTTTAGAAGAAAAAGGCACCTTGAAGCTCGGATCAAGGGAGTTCACTAGCAGCTAGATAACTACCCTAATTATAATCTCATCATTTTAGAGAGAAAAATGCAGGCAATGTACAACCAAGTCTTACATCAAGAGGAGGTGTTATGGTACCAAAAATCAAGAGAGCAATGGATAAAATTTAGGAACAAAAACACCAAATTTTTCCATACTCAAACTATCATCAGGAGAAGGAGGAATAAAGTTTCAGGCCTTAATATTGATGATATATGGTGCACTAACGAAGATACCTTGAAAAGAGAGGCTATTTTCAAGAATCTATTACAGTCCTCAGAACCTTGCCATCCTGAAAGCTTGCAACTCCCTTATATTCCTCAAGTTGATCAAGATCTGCACACTTCTCTGATCCAACCCGTCTCTATAGACGATGTGGAAAATGCGATCTTCTCTGAGTTCCTATAAAGCACCTGGTGTTGATGGTTTTCAACCAGTATTCTTTAAAACTTTCTGGGATGTAGTTGCGACTAATGTTTGGGAGACGGTTGCTTCTGCCTTTGCTTCTGGGTTCTTCAATCCTGGCCTGGCTAAAACTCTTATTGTCCCTATTCCCAACACTACAAGATTTTTGCCTTTAAACCACAACAAAAAATCGTGCTCATATGTGAAAAAACCGTGGTCTTAAGTTTAAGCCACGGTTTTTCAGTTGTGCTGTAAGTGGTCATGGCCATAAGCTTTAGACCATAGTTTTTTGCACTTTTGACCACAGTGCAGAAAAAACCGCAGCCTTAGATAATAAAAAAGGCCACACTTTTTTAGATGTTGTTATTCTTTTAAGACCATGGTTATTTAAATGTGGACAAATACTATAAGCTACATCTACAAAGTTTAAAATATGGCTCTATAACCATTGTCTAAACCTTAAGGCCATGGTTTTTTAAGTATTGTCATACATGTTATATGTTTAAGCCATGGTTCTAGAAGTATGGACATATATTTTAGACAGCGTATTTTTTAATGTAGGCAATTGTGGTCTAAACGTTTAGGCCATAGTTTTCTAAGTGTAGTCAAAGTGTTATATGGTTAAGTCACAATTATAAAAGTGTTGACATATATATTAGACAACACATTTTTCAATGTAGACAAATAATATAGGCAATAATTGTGTAATTGTTTAAACATTTAAACCATGGTTTTTTAATTGTCACTTTACTATAGGCAACGTTTATTTAATTTATTCTTATATATAGTAAATTGGTATTTGAGCCATAATTATGTAATTATTTTTCATTTATTAGTGACAATACTTAATTATTTATGTATATAAATAATTAAACAATATAGAACAATATTTAACTCATAAAATAATTAAACTATTAAATAAAAGGTGAAAGTACTTTATATATTGAAAACGTACTAGCTAAAAAATATGCATAAACACTTGCAACATTTTTTGTCATTTATAATACCTTAAAGTATTAAAGGTAGTTTCTCAAAAGTATGCAACATTTGCAACTCAATAAATTTGTAAGAAATAAAGTAGTCTCTCAAAAGTCTCATCTCTAAGAAATTAAGCTAGCCTCCACGCATATGAACTTCAGTCTTCTATATCTTGATCATGAGCTTCTTGCTCTCCAACCTGCAAATATGAAAACAGGAAATATAATTTTACATTTCTCTTTACAAAATTCATATTTCAATCCAAGTATTGAAAGTGTCGTAGTGATATGCACACATATCTTATATTTGATATCTTTTAAGAAAAAAGCCTTTTTTTTTGTTGGAAATTAATACCATGTTTAACTAGCATGTAAAACTTGCATACTCATCTTCCATTCAGTCACATCAAATCAATGCTTTATTAAAACATTACAATCCAACTCAAATTGTCAGTTCAATTTAGCAAATTCATTTTTCAATTCTCAGTCAAGAATACCCACACCTCAAATACTTATGCAACTTGGATTAAAATATAAGAGTCAAATTATATATAGTCATCTACTATCAAAGCAGTTAAATGCTTGAACATTAGTTGATGTTCCTTAACCCATGTTTAAGCATTTAACCAAATTATATATACCTTTTCAAATTTTGGAACATTAGTTGATGTTGAGGAATTCATTGTTGCACTGCTTTCATTGGCCACAACATTTTCTATCAAAATATCCAAAGCTTCATCATGGATTGGTTTGCTTCATGAAGCTTTTTAGAAGCGATTCCAATCATTGAAACCTTTTAACCCAATTATCCAACTCATTTGCATGGTCCTTCTTAAGAGCAGAAATTTCTTCCTTTCTTTTCAACTGCGATGGTGTGATAGTTTTTCCATAGCAACGCACTCTACCTGGTTTTTCTTTTCCAAGTAACAATTTAAATGTTTGTTCAGGAAAACCACAGGAATGATGAATTGAATCTTGAAGCTTTTCCTAATTAATAAAAAAAATATCAATGTCAAATGTAATCAATATGTCAAATATACTTGATGAGTAACAATAAACTATCTTACAATAGCAAATTGTGTTTCTTCATCCACTTCTTTTCCTTTCGGTCGGGCTTTGCGGGTCTCAATGAACATTTCAGCTTGAGTAACTTCCTCTCCCTTTTTCTTCTTTTGACTCTACATTAATTAATGAAATTAAATATTAACTAATATTGATTAGAATTATTTGTTTTAAATATATAAAATAACACACACGAACATATAAATACATTACCAATTCAGCACGAATTCTTGCAAAATTTATTTCGTGCAAAATTTATAGGTCCCGTACTATGCAAATACTTTTGTTTAGCCCTATTCAAAGCATTTTTCTTGCTAATATCCTACATCATAGATAAACAAAATAAAGTTAGATAATAAAATTTAAATTTAAAATTAATAAATCATACAATTATCTTACTTGGATAATACTACTTCTCCAATAATTCTTCAACTGCTTAAAATGAGCTTCAGGTATAGTCTTAGGACGATTTTTTAACCTTTCCTTCAAAGTAGAGTATTTCTCAAAATGTTTCTTCTTGATGCACTCTTATAACATCTCTAAGCATCATTTATGCGAGTAAACACAACTTTTTGTCCTTCATCTGGAATATTGTACTTTTCCTACAAAAAGGGAGTATTACATCAACTTATGGTAATTGCTAAACTTTCAATAAAATATATATGAATTTATTTTTGTCATACATTCACATAATCCCATATACTCTTCTTGTGATCTTTCATCAAAACTTTGAAGTTTGTATAAATCAAAGTACAAAAGTCAGCATTCCTTGCTATAGTGCCGAGGAAATAACTCAAATCAGATACAATTTTATTGTTGGGTCCAATTGGCTCTCCATCATTGTCTAAGACAACTACTTCACGATGTTCAGCAGGTCTTGAATGAATTCTTAAGCACTGTGTTGGTCCCCGTGTTCTTTTCTTACTTGTACCTATTTTTACATGAAACTTAAATAAGATGAAGAACAAATTAATACTTAAAATCATATTTCTTGAGATTAAAAATCAATTACATTACCATTCATAATGTCATCTTCCTGTAGGTGTGCATCTCCTTCATATATGACGTTTAGATCTTCATCCTCTTGGTGTGCATTTTCATCTTGTTCCATGTGAATTTCGTCTCCCAGATCTTCTTCTTCATCAACATCACCATGGTTTTCAATAAACTCATCAATTAACATTGGTGGACACATTGGAACTACTTTTGTCTTCTTCCTAGCACTTGTATCTTCATTTTCAGCCGCTACCCTTTTTATGGGTTGCTCATTTGCTATTGAAGTATCATTTTTAGTCATAACCCTTTCACAGGTTGTTGCTTCGCCCCTGAACTATCATTTTCACCTACTGCCTTTCTCTTTGGTTGTTGCTTTGCCTTTAAATTGTCATTTTCAGCGGCTACCACTTTCACAGGATGTTGATTTGCACTTAAACTATCTTTTTCAGTTGTTGACCTTTTGAAAGGTTGTTGCTTTGCCCTTGTACCATCATTTTCAATTATTGTCCCTTTCATAGAGTGCTGCTTTTGAACTCTCAATTTCAGCCACTATCCTTTTCATGAATTGTTGATTGGGTCTTAGAACTTTCGTTGCCAATTTTTGCCATTTTCATAGGCAACTTATTTACCCTCATCACATCATCTTGAGTCACTACTTTTGGAATTGAGTGTTGCTTTGCCCTTGACATTACATCATCTTGAGCCATTGCCTTTTTCATGGGCTGCCTCTTTGGATCTTGAATTTGTATAGATCCTTAGCCTCTTAATGCAAACTCAGATAACTTGAATTGAGCTTGGGGTGATACCATAAACGCAGGCTTATTTTGCTTGTTACTGCACCCTTTAACTTCATTCACATGTGCAGTAGCTTCTCCAAGATTCTCTATTATCTTCTCTTGCTTGATTTTAAATGTTTTTGCCAATTCAGCACTTGATCTTGCTTGTAAAAGTTGAAAATTGGATGTACTTCTTTTAGCCTTGCCTTAAGTTGTCATCTTTTTAATTTTCTAACAAGAAAAAAATAAATAAAGTCAGTTTATTATCATAGTCAAAATAAAACTGTTTATAGACATTCAACATTCATTTCCAGGTGTATTAGTTATTCAAGCAAGTTTATGCAAATATAAACTGAAACATACAAACTCAGATTTAGTTATGCAGGCATAATAAGAAAAATCTAATGCAACCAATTTAGACAATTAGACAAAATAGCAATGCTTTTATGCAACTTTCCTTGGTGTCTCAACTGAAAAATGCTGGTTTGTGAGAAAAATTAAGGAAAAAGACACATTGATTTGATCATATAATGAGTCTAGTGGTTCACTTGGTTGAAGTTAGGAAGTAGTCAAAACCATGGATCATGATGCAATATCCTATCTTTTGAAGTGACATACTCATTGTACTTTTTCTTCATTCATTAAAAATATTGATTACCACTAAACAATTTTGACCGCATTTTATTAATTGCTTTTGATAGTAGAAAATACTTGTACACTAAGAATCCCTCAAGAAAAGTTCTAATACCATATAATACCCAAAACAATATAAGACATTAGCTAGCATGATGGAAATCATTGAAAATACCCACCAAACATTCTCTTGTTCGTTCTTGGCAAGTGGAGTTGGCTATCACAATGCAAAGCCACAAGAGGGGGAAGGAACACAAAACAATACATAGAATAAATTGGCTGCATAATATAACAAAACACAAAGTGCAGGCAACCAACAAAATAAAAGATCACTAGAAAACTGAATCTACGCTTTGCACAATCAGCGAATAAAGCAACCAAATATTTTAATAAAAAAATTACAAAGATAGAGAGAGAAAGTACAAAGAGAAAAAAACTAGGTTAAAATGGTGACATGTGTCTTATTCCTGGACGGTTTTTATATAATATGGGTTTAGTTTGGGTTTTGCAAGTTTTATACAAAAACCATGTAGTGTAGATTGAGTAAGGACAGGTATTGGGAAACTACATTTTTTAGCCGAAAGACAAAAATAAGCTACACCAATTAACAACATACTGGATGATTAAAAAAAGAAAATGAAGTTCTAGATGAAATAAAAAGTCTTGACAAGGAATCCTTAACTAAGATTTTCTCACCTTCAATTGTCTATCACCATGCCTCAAAATTTCAAAGAGCCTTCAGTAACTCTTCCAAGAGGTATATTGCCTTTGAGCCACAAAAAAACAATGGTCTGTAATGTAAGAATATAGTGTTACAATAAAGCATAAGAGTAACATAAGATGTAAATACTAGTTGACGATTAAAGTATATAATATGCTCAACTTAATATAGAAATTTAGATATCATAAAACAATTTCAAACAAAACATTCATTACTATGTTGTGCAATGAAAATTAAGGAATGTACAAGCAATACAAAAAATAAATCCAACAAAGTGAAAAGAAAAAGGATGAAACTATAAAATTCTATAAAATGGAAAAATTAAAGGTTAGTACATTATTCCACATAGTCAAACAAAGTGTCATCAAAATCTTCTTCAAAATCAAAATCTTCTTCAGATACATTTTTCTGTTTAGCATTTGATTTAGGTTTCTCAGCTATTGTTGCAGGTAAGTCTTCCCTAACCCAATTAAGCTCATCATTGTTTGGTGCATCTAGATTTGTAGTATCCTCTAACAGCTCACTTCGATAAGCTTCTTGTTCTTCCAAATTTGATTGGTCACCCATGTTAAACAAATCTCTTGGAATTGTCTTCATAACCTAACGCCTATTTGCGTTAAAAGGATCTTGGACATAAAAACATTGGTGGACCTGAGAAGCTAACACAAAAGGATCATCTTGATAACACTTTTTGTTAAAGCGCACATAAGTTAGCCCATATTTATCTTCTTCAACCTCAAACCAATCACATTTAAACAATACAAACTTGAAGTGACCATAATAGTCTAACTCAATTATTTCATTGATTGCTCTAGAATAAGTGACAAGTTCTACCAAAGGATTTTCATCCTTAGAGCTTGCAAAACTTGGAGTCAACGAAACCAAAGTGACACCAGAATTCTGAGTTTTGCGTCTTGCATCTCGTCTTATAGTATGGAATCTATATTCATTAATGAGGTAACCAGAAAACCTCTTTGCAACAGTAGTCGGACCTCTGGAGAGTTGTTTAAGTGGAAATGATACATCATCTTTCAAGGCACGAGCTTTAAACCATTCATTAAAATCTTGACTCTAGATTTTAGCTTTGGACCACTTTCTTTGTTTAGTGTTATTATTAACAATATCATCATGCTCTCTACAAAAGACAACAATGTTATGTTAGTATACCTCCAAAATCATATTAATAGAAGAACAAGAAGCTGTTATGGTACCTGATGTATTGATTAACATCATCGCAATTGAATAACATGTATCGGTGTGCTTGATTTTTAACTTTTAAATCTAGAGAAAAAGGTTCACCATTTCTCTTCCCCCCTAAAGGATGACCCATTCTTGGAAGGTAATTAGATGAATCTACTCCACAAGAATCACTGTTATCATCATTTCGACCCTTTCTATTCAACTTTGTCTCTACACTTTTGTGCAAATATCTTAAACAAAAAGTTAGCGCTTCTTCAGCCAAATACCCCTTAGCAATAGAACCTTCTAGATGAGCTTTATTACGGACATAAGACTTAAGTTTACATAAGTATCTTTTTGTTGGATACATCCATATGAATTGAACGGGACCACCTAATCTAACTTCATTTGCTAGGTGAATAGGCAAGTGAACCATTATGTCAAAAAAAACTAGGTGGAAAAATCATCTCCAATCGACAAAGAATGTCAACAATTTGTGCTTCTAAGAAATCCAAATCTTCCACTTGGATTACTTTTTGACACAGAGAAAAAAGGATCCAAGACGAATCAGAGGGTCAGCCACTGCATTAGGCATTGTGGTTCTTATTGTTATTTACAATAGGTAGTGCAACATGAAGTGTGCATCATGACTCTTATAACCAGATACTTTCTTATCATCAACATGCACACACTTTGAAATATTTGATGCACTCCCATCTGGCAATTTGGCATCCTTTAAGATACCACAAAAAATAGACTTTTCTTTCGAAGTCATTGAGAAACATGCTTTTGCAAACTTTGCACAACCTCCACCAATCTCCAATGGATGAAGGTTTTTTCTAATTCCCATTTCTTGCAAATCATAACAAGCATTAATGTGATCTTTTGTCTTGCCTGAGATGTCAAAAGAGTCCCAATAATGCTATCACATATGTTCTTTTCAATGTGCATTACGTCAAAATTATGACATAATGTATTTTGAGCCCAATAACTCAACTAAAAAAAATTAACCTCTTCTTCCAGGGTCCAATAATTTTCTTCTTTTTCTCCTTCGCAAATTCATTAGTGAAAGTCTTTAAGCTTTCTAGGATTTCTATCCCTTCTAACATAGGTGGTGCTGACCTAAGCTCTTTTTTCCATTAAAAGACTTCCCATTAGCTCTCCAAGCATGATTCATTGGCAAAAAGACATGATGATCCATATAACACAACTTGGAACTATTATACAAATACAATGAATTGGTGTTGTAACAACAACATGCACATGCCAACTTCCCTTTGGTGCTCCAACCTGACAGCATAAAGTACCCAAGGTAGTCACTTATAGTCCACAAAAGGGCTGCACGTATTTGAAATGTTTGATTTCTTGAGGCATCATATGTCTTTACTCCTACATCCCATAATTCCTTAAGCTCCTCAATCAGCGGCTGAAGATACACATCGATGTCATTTCCCGGTGATTTTGGTCCAGGAATTAGTAATGACAACATTGTATATTCAGATTTCATGCACAACCAAGGTGGATAGTTATATACCACCATCATGACAGGTCACATACTATGTGAAATGCTCATAGCTCTAAATGGGTTAAATCCATCACTTGATAAGCCAAGTCTTACATTACGAGACTCAGAAGCAAAATTAGGATGAAGCCTATCAAAGTCCTTCCATGCTTGGCCATCAGCAGGATGCGTCAGTTTCCCATCCTTTGTCCGTTCATCTTCATGCCACCTCATTAACTTAGCTGTCCTCGAACACATAAATAACCTTTGAAGTCTGGGAATGAATGGAAAGTATCTCAAAATCTTTGCAGGAACTTTATGATTATTTTTTGGTTGCACAATCTGACCTTCTACTTGAGTGAATTCCTTCCATCGAGAAGTTTTACAAACATCACAAATATCATCATTCTCATGCTCTTTCCAATATAACATGCAGTCCTTCGAACATGCATGGATCTTTTAATAATCAAGACCCAAATCCCTAATCATGGACTTTGTTTTGTTAAAAGATTCCGGAATGTTTAAATCTGGCATGGCCTCTTTCAATAATTCCAAGTGAGCAGTGAATGATGCATTGCTCCACCGATGAACACACTTCAACAAGTACAATCAAATTATAAATGATAAAGTAGAGTAGTTTTTGCATCCTAGGTACTGTTCTTGTTTCGCCTCATTAACCAAATTGAAAAACTTTCTATCATCCTCATTAGGCCCCTTACTAACTCCATCTGCTTCTATTGTGTTTCTAAATGTGTCATACAATAAGCCACCAATGTCATCATGTGAGTCCTCTTTATCTTCCATGACATTGTCGATTTCCATTCGCGATGTTATTTGCTCCTCGGGTTTACCCAAATATCATAGCCTTTCAGAAAACCTTTCGTTATTAGGTGATCATAAACCATGTGTCTCCTTGCCCACAAACGATTTCTACACTTAGCACAAGGACATAAAATCTCATCTCCTTGAGGTCTTCCTTTAGTGTAGGTGAAATCTAAAAATGACTCAACACCATCGATATACTCAGGACTAAACCTTGGAAGTTTAGTCCACTCTTTGTCCATCACTTTTAAACTAATACATAAAAAATAAAAATGTTATTATAAAAATTGTCTTATACACTAAAGTGGTGGACAAAATATACTATAATATATTGTAAATTTTAGGTCAAAGATCATCATGAAAGATGTGTCAATTTGAACAATGTTTTATGGTCTTAATGATAACAATTAGTTGGTGAGAATTAGATTAACCAATTCACAAAAAGACAAGGAGAATAAAATTCTAGGGACAACCAAGTGCATAAGAAATTATGAATAAATTTAACAAAGACATACCTGCGCAGAAATAGATTTGGACTTTAAGCCAAAAGCCAAAGATAATATTTCCTAACACAAACATGTGGCCAAATATAAATATATCAGTGAAGGAAACAACAATTATCGAGCTTTTTCCTTCTAAGTAAGGAATTCATATAGTGAAGGCATCATAAAAGAAGGTCACAAATAAGGATCACAGTTCCTAAGTTAAGAAAATTCATAAGTGTAATAATACATATACAACAATTCTTACATTACCTTTTATAAAAAAAAAAATTATCTCCATCAATCACTTCACTCATCTTATCTCACATTTCTCTTTGTATCTCTCTCTTATACTTTGTTTGAATGAAGAATGAAATAAGGAAGAAAAAAAATGAGACAAAAATAGAATAAAAAAGAAGTATTATTTAAATAGATAGAAATAAAAAATGTGAATAACATTTAAATGAGAAAGGGTGTAAGAAAATAAATAAATTATATAAAAAACTATTATAATAACTAAAAATTAAATTTAACCCAAAATTTATTTTTTTTACTTTATTATTTATTTCTTCACATAAAACTATTTAATATTTTTAAAATTTTTATGTTATAGATAATTTATTTAATTTTTATTAAAAAAACACAAACAACAAATAGATAATAAACTTATTTCCTTCCATTCCGCAGCACTTGAGAAGGAAATTTTTTCATCCAAAAAACATTTTTAATTTCTCATCTTAAATATATATTTAAAATTTAATATTTTTAGTCTTAATTTCTTTAGTTTTATTTTCCATCCTACTATGTACACTCACCTAGACGCATTGTTACATTATGGATAAACAATTATATATTTATCATAATCAAATTAAAAGTTACCATGCTAAATAATTTGAAATGGTACACAGATGATATGCCAAAAGAACAAGGGTGCCTAATTATAAGTATTGAGACAGTTGTCTAATCACGGGTCCTAATAAATTGGGTCCAGCTTTAATGGGTGGATATCACCTCATATAAAAAAGAAAATTACGATCTAAATGTTATTCAAGAAATTTAAGCACTTTATAAGAAAATTACTCCAAGGATAGTACATACTTTATAAATTTATTATTTATTATAATTTTACAAATAATTTCTTTAAAGATAACAATTAAAAAATTAATAAATAAAAAACTTTAATTCAAAATTATAAAAAAATGGAAGTGGGATCTGGAAACTGTGTATACGGTGGATGATCCAAGGAAGTGGGATTATGTGATATGTTGGTTAGGTGGACGAAAAGTAAGCTGAGTTAGATTAGCTACATAGTTAGCAAGGAGCAACATGCTAGCATATGAAATAATTAGAAATGGGATTAGCAACATGCTAGCATATACGGTGGATGATCCAAGGAAGTGGGATTATATTGATATGTTGGTAGTGGTGTGGTATGTGTGTCCAGGACAATAATTAGAAATGAAATAGTTGGTGATAATACAACTCTTGTGACTTTGAAATGCATGAGTCCGAGACAGGTGTTGTGTGTGAGGGGGGTGGGTAGAGGATGGTCTTCAGCATGAACAATTGCAAAGGCATGTCTAGAGTGGCTTAACGACTAGATGCACTAGAGGACACACATTATTAATTCTGCACGCCACTTACATTGTGTTATATTGGGGCTGGCTAGACAGCCCAAACTTGTATGGGCCTCGCATGGGTACTACTTGTACTTAACAAAAGGTTATTCATAAATAAAAAATTGCTGTTAAAAAAAAAAGTACTGCCAAAATATAGGACGGGATAATTTTTTTCACTCACAACAAAATTGGGTTGGGAAAATATCAATATGGATTCAGGTGGCTGTGGGCTTTGTGTGTGTAGGGAGGAGAAATGCTTAAATGCAATTTCTGTAAACTCACAATGGCCAATTTAAAGCTTACTTCAATATTTGGAGTACCAATTATTATAAAATCATATCATATAATATTAGATAACTATATAAGACAGAGACACCTCTCTCTTTCAAGGACTTTAGGCCTATAAGCCTTTGCAATGTCCTTTTTAAGACAATTTCAAAGGTCTTGGTGAACAGAATTCAGCCCCATCTAGACAAACTCATTGGACCCCTCCAGAGCAGCTTTATTCCCAAGAGAGGTACGTCTGATAATGCCTTGATTACCTAGGAAATTGTTCACTTCATGCACACACAAAAAAAAGGGAAGAAGGGATATGTCATGTTCAAAATAGATTTTGAAAAAGCATATGATAGGATAAATTGGGCTTTTCTGAAACTCACTCTTGAGGACTTTGGCTTTCCACCTCAAATTGTTACCCTCATTATGAATTGTACTACGTCGACAACCTTGTCCCTGAAATGGAACAGTGAGAAGTTAGAATCCTTTGCCCCAACCAGAGGACTTCGCTAAGGGAATCCTATGTCTCCCTATCTCTTCGTCCTGTGCATGGAAAAGCTTTCTCTCCTCATTCAACAGAAGGTCAATGAAAGTATCTGGTTGCCTATAAAAGTGGATAGAAATGGGCCCCCCATATCTCACCTCTTTTTTGCTGATGATTGCTTGCTTTTTACTAAAGCTAAATCTTCTCATATCAAGCTGGTGAAAAATGTTCTGGATATGTTTTGCAAAGCTTCTAGTTTAAAAATTAATCTCCAAAAATCCAGGTTCATGACCTCACATAATATGTCACATGTGAAGATCAATAAGTTTGCTTCAATTTCCCATTTCCAGTATACTAGGCAGATTGGTAAATACCTAGGGTTTCCAATGCTCATGGGGAGGATGAGGAATAATGATTTTAATTATATTCTTGAGAGAATCAACTCTAGACTGGCGGGTTGGAAGATGAAGCTTTTGGGGAGAGCTGGTAGAGTAACTTTAGCACAATCTGTGTTAACGTCTATGCCCATATCTACACCATGCAAAACCTTTGGATCCCAGAAGGGGTTTGTGACAAAATATTCTACCATCTATTGGTTTATTTTGGGAGGTGCTCATTCTCATTGGGTTAACTGGGAAACCATTTCCAAGCCCAAATCTAAAGGTGGGCTCAACATTTGTTCTGCTAGGAAAGTGAATATTGCTTTGCTTGGAAAACACACGTGGGATTTTTTGCATGAAAAGTAAAAACTGTTTGTACAAATGCTTGATTCCAAGTACTTGCGCCAGGGGTCCATCCTCCATGCTTCTACTATTAATGGCGCATATTATACTTGGAATTCTATTGTCAAAGCTACTCATTATCTTAATTTAGGCTTTCAATTTCGTATTGGGAGAGGAGAGATTTCTTTGTGGTATGACAAATGGCTATCTGACAACTATCTCTGTCACCTAGTACCATTTGTGCATATTATGGACACACACTTAAAGGTTCGTGATATTTATCAGGATTGAGTTTGGCACTTCAAGAGATTAGCAACGCCAATTCCTGCAGAAGCTAAAAAAGATATCCAAAGTTACATCATTCATGATCACATGGAGGATGTGGTAATTTGGGGGCATTCGGGAGATGGCCTTTATACTGCTGCCACTGCTTTCCATTGGCTCAATGCCGATAATCCATTGCCTACTGCTCAATTTGGGAACTGGTCCTGGGTCTGGAAGTTGCACTTACCAGAAAACTTGAAACACTTTTTATGGCTCACCTTTCATGGGAGCTTACCCACTAACGATTTTCATATCTTTAGACACGTTTCTGTTGTTTCTTCTTGTAACAGGTGTTCGCATGGTCAGGAAAATATTTCTCATTTGCTTCGGGAGTGTCCTTATTCTCATCAAGTATGGCAGTTTTTCAAGATGGATATAGACCCAACCTTCTATACCTCCTCTTGTATTGACTAGTTGGTGAACAACATGAATGGCCCGAGAGGAACACTCTTTGCTACAGCATGCTAGATACTGTGGAAGAATAGGAATACGTTCATTTTTCAGAACAAGCCTTGGGACACATGGAATATTGTTAACCAAGTGAAGACGCTTCATTTTGATATCTTGAAGACCCTGCAACCTACGAAGTAGACAAAAACGGGTAGACAAGTCATTTGGGAGAATCCAATTCCCCTCTTTGTGAAACTAAATATGGATGGCAGCTCTGTTGGAAATCTGGGGAATCGGGATTCGGAGGCATCATACGAGATCACCTTGGAGCTTGGACTTAGGCTTTTTCTGGATATTGTGGAGTCACTTTATGTCTCAAAGCAGAACTCTATGCCATTTATTATGGCCTTCGCAAGGTTTGGGATGATGGCTTTTGTCATGTGTAACACCCCAAATTTTGGAGCTTAGGATTAAATAGGAAATTAACCTCTTAATAAGTGATTAATTGAGTAATTAAGAAAATAATAGAAATAATTAAAATAAGCATTACTTGATAACGATTAAGTAGAGACATTACATGATTAGTGGAGGGAAATTCAAAATTTGAAAAGTTAAAGATAGACTCACTTTGGTCAAAGTCAATAGGAAGAGATTTGGTCAACTCATTAATGACATTGTTGTAATTAAGTGAAACTTGAGTCTAAAATCTAAAATTAGACTTTTAAAAGCATAATTAGCTTACTAATGGGTCTAGAATGTCTTTAATTAGTAAAATTAATTGTTCTAAAGTAATTAGTGATGTAGAAAATTTAATCAATGTAATTAAACAAAATAGAGTGCAATTTGTTTAATTAAAGCCTAAAAAGCACTAGTTAGCAACTAAAAGAATGTGAGACATCAAATCTTCATTGATGAAGTTAAAATAATTAATAAAATCAAGTTTTAACCATGATTTGACCAAAAGTCAAATATGGTTAAAGCTGGTCAAAGGAAGAAATATTCTCATTAATGGCATTTTCGTAATTATGTGTTTTTGAGCTTGAAAATTTATTTTGGACTTAGATAAAATTATAATAATTATAATTAAGCATGGAAATGACCAAAGTTCATAAAAAATAATTAAATTGAATTAATTATTAATTTTAGAAATTTATTTAGTATTTTGGACCTAGAAAAAGTCCAAATTGAGTGATTCCAAAGGCATTATCTTTGGAAAATTAAATGCTATATTTTAATAACATTTTAAAGCTAAATAAAAATTCAAAACCTAGAGCAGCTAAACACCTAAACTCAATTAGGTTTAGAAAAATCTTTTTTAAAAAAAAATTATGGGACCTACCCTTAGGGTTTTGGGGTCCCCTACATAAGCTAAGAGTGACCCCTTCCCCCACAGGTGCAGCAGCCAGTTCTAAGAGAAACAGTTCAAAATCTCTCTTTGGGTAAGCTCCTCCTTCTCTCTACACTTTCCCTCTTGCTCTCTCTAGATTTTTTAGACTAATCATTTTCCTTGCATTTTGGATATGTTGTAGAGCTCATCAAGCTCTAGCTTTGGGTGGTTGGAAATTTCGTTTTGGAAACTTGAGCTTAGGAAACCAAGGTATGTGAGGGATTCTCTATTCTCTTTGAGCCTAAAATTTGTTGCTTTGAGACCTAAAGTGATGGGTGTATGTAGCATGTTGATATATTTAATTTTTGAATCTTGAAATTGTATGTATGTGGTGAATCCCGTACTGCCTTGTACTCTGTGAAAAATTGGTATCTCTTTTGGCATTTTGGACCTCAAAAATGGGTTCCTTGGGTCCAAAAACCTAGGGTTATATATAAAGTATGTTAATTTTGAACAACTGAGCTGTTTATTATGAATTTCTTAAGTTTTGAGTTATTTATGAAATTGTTGTTCTGTTTTGGGAAAATAAATGTTGTGGCTGTGCTGGGCTATTTTTGACCTTAAAAATGGTCTTCCCATGTCTTAAAATATGGAGATGCATATGTGGAATGTTGAGAATGGGTTGGAAATCTTTTAGAAAAATTTTGTCTAGCTAAAATGTGAATTTCGGGCACTGTAGCTACTGTTTCGTTACCTGGGAACAATGTGATTGGAATTGGCTGTGATGAACCTCAAAATTAACTTCCTCATACCTTAAAACATAGGGTTGCATATAAAATTTGTCAAAATCCGACTTCTACATCAACGGGAATTTAAACTTGAACTTTTGGCATTATATTACTCTGTTTCGCCTCTGTTTTATAAACTGGGAATAACATGGTTGGAATTGGCTGTAATGGACCTCAAAATTAGCTTCCTCATATCTTAAAACCTAGGGTTGCATATAAAATTTGTCAAAATCCGATTTCTACATCTACGGGAAATTAGTTTTTAAGATTTATGCCATTTTCATTGAATTTGCCACAGTTTCAAAATTAATAATTTTTAGAGGGGGAATAAGCTATTTTGGACCAGAAAAATGGTTTCCTTATGTCCTAAAACCTAGGGTTGTATAATTGGTTCATCAAAATTCGATTTCTACATCATTGGGAATGTAATTTTGAAGTTTAAATCCTTTTTCTTGAGTTTTTGAACTAATTTCTGTAACACCCGTTACATTAAACACAACCCTAAACACAACCCACACTACTATTTTATCTATTTTAGTTATTATAAAAATGAGGATAATTTTTTTCGCGATTAATGAAACGTTCATTAAGCTTATTTAGAATATAGAAAATATTTTATAAAGAACCATGATCTTCTTTTAAATAAACATCAGTTCATATCACAAATAAATACAGAGAAATTATGTACTAGTTAATCCCAACTTGTACATCAAATAATCCAAGTCAGAGCAGTACACAATTTCTACCCAAAAACAGGAACGAATAAAATTAGCCTTTAAGTTTTGTATCTTCTCGTCAGTCTCCGCAATCTCCGAAATAACTGTGTCCACAAGAGAGCTCGATCGTTGGGCATAACCGTCATCTTCATTCTTCATGTATCCAATCAACAAGTACATACACAACAAGAAAGAGAAAGGAGTGAGACTTGATTCTAATATATATATGTATTACTAACGGTATAACTACCGTCAATTAATATAATAGCGGGGGACCTAGTGTCTATCTTGTCCTCACATCTCATCCTTCAAAATGCAGTATGGACCATATACCATGATTGATCAATCACTGAACACAATACCACCTTCAGGAAGTGATGGGGAGTGAGTATACCTCAACTACTGCCACAGTCCCATACCTGTGCAGCTCTACAATCCATATGGTACTCGACACCATTTCCGGTGTCGCTCAATATCATATCAGTATGCATACTCAAATCACGGGGCAATCTCCCCATAAGGTCACATTCCCGTTACATCACGAGGTATACCCTCCACGTCATCATCAAGTTGTCTCTGCGCTTATCGAGGTGTACCAGCTGGCACTATCAGTCCCAGAACATAGGGAGCCGACCTACCCATTGGGGCGTCACACACTCGATGCCTTCCACCCCTTAGACCTTAGCCAAGGTCACGCATATCAACTCGCGGCGTACCAAACCGTAACTTCCCGCTCCATCTCCCATTAGGCCTTCCGCCTAACTTGGCTACACCAAGTCACGTAACTTAAACACATTCTCGGAATACATTCGTAGCGACTTATTTATCTTTCACGGTCATTTTCATCCATATATAAAACATATCTCTACCTCAACAAGTAGAGGTTCATCATCATAGCATAGACATATAGTAAACATAACAATCATAAATTCAGAGATATTTCTGGTCTCAGCTTCTCTGAGCACCAACATAATATATTAACACATATGTCATACAGACAGATAAACAATGTTATCGGAGTACAATCAGCATCATATGATGTTGCATATTAACACATTAGATCCATAATATCACACATACATTACACCATAATAAGCTATCTTATCATATATTAAGTATCTAATATAAGAATTTATGTAATATCACAAAATACTTAAGCAAAACATTAGATACTTAATTTTTAATTTCACTAATGATTAATTTAACAATTAGCTAATATTTAACTGATCTATACTTCTATTAAAATTTTATTAAAAGCTTTTAAATTTGTTTTATCCTTTCTTCTTGTCTAATTCCTTAACTTAAAATGTTAAAAAGAAATAATTTTCTATCTTGTTATAAATAAAATATTTCCTTACAAACATAAATAAATTCTAATATAGGAAAATTCGTTTCTGATGTGGAAGATCATATTAGACTGCAATTACAAAGCATACTCATAGTTTTCCATAGACTAAGTTTAAAAAAATTAATATTAAGAAAAACATTTTTATGATCTAGAAGGTCAGATAAATCTACGATCACAGAGCATACTCTAGTTTTATCAGTATATAAATAATTTTTATATGTATGGATATACACTTTAAATTGTCACAACCGATTATGTATATAGGTAAGTATACATATCAAATTTCATTTTCTCTATCTTATTAACTTATTTTTATTAGTACATTAATAATAAAATAATTTTAGAATAACAAGACCACAATTTAATTGGACAGAAACTATAGTTTTTCTAAATTTTCTACTCGTTTGAAATTTCATCGCAAAATTAATTTATAAATAATATCATTAATAATAAATATTAAAACTACTTTTTACCAATACTATAATTAGATATTAAAGTTATTAATATAAAATTGACCATTTTTTCTTCTTCTTTGTTTCCAAACCCGAGCAAAATAGAATAGGAAAGGCCAATTTCATTGAAACTTTGAAATCACTTTTTATGAAATTTCAACATACCAAAATCCTATGACCTCAGCTGCAATACCGCGGCTACTAAAGGATCAAATGATACAACCTTGAATTTATTTCTTCTCGATTCCTTTAACACAATTGTTATGGATTTCTTTTATTAAAAGCCTAAGGTACTGGAAGTTTCAAAGTGGTATTTAAGTCTTGAAAAGAAATTTTATTGCCTAACAAAATAATGATTCTGATTCCTTGTTCTTTTAAAAAGAAGACGAACTATCTTAAGAAAAATAAAACAGAATTAATTTTATTTATTATTATTATTATTATTATTATTATTATTATTATTATTATTATTATTATTATTTTCTGATTCAAGACACTTTTGATATAGGCTTAATTACAGATTTTACCACCTAACTTTCATAATTTTGCATATTTTACTACCCAAGTTTTTTTTTTGCGAATTTTACCACTCAACTTTCATAATTTTGCGAATTTTACCACCCAAGTTTTTTTTTACGAATTTTAACACCAAACTTTCATCATTTTGTGAATTTTACCACCTAAGTTTTCAATTTTTGCACATTTTACCACCCTAATGTTTCACAAATTTTTTTTTTTTTGAATTCTTTAACTTTTTTTTTGGTAAAATATCATAGTGGTAAAATGTGCAAAAATTGAAAACTTGGGTGGTAAATTTTGTAAAATTAAAACTTGAATGGTAAAATTTGCAAAATTATGAAAGTTGGATGGTAAAATTTGCAATTAAGCCTTTGATATAAAACTTTTAAGTTCCAAATCCCTTTTTCTTTTTTCTTAGACCGAAACACATATACATAAATACTTAAATTATTTTATTTCCCCTATTAAATTTAATGTTGTCTCAAGGAATTTTAGTTTTCTAAAACAAAATTTCCTTTTCTTTAAACCTCTCAATCTCACCGAATCCATCTTTATTTTCAAAACATACTTTAGTTAATAGGAATTTGGATTAATAGAAGAAAATGATAAAGGTTTTATTGTTGTTCTGGAAACACCTTCACCGAATACACTCAAGTTGGGTTCAAAAAGTTATTTTTTTTTTTTGGTCTTATGTTTGTTTATGGTAAAAGTCCTGTTATCTAAACTTGGAAAACTGACAAATCTTATTCTTCTTTTGCTTCTTCTTCACTTGACCGAACCAGACATCCACTATCAAAACCAAGTTATCAAAACAAGTTCCTATTTTTACTATCCTTAACACTTACTAGATGCTTGTTCAGAGAAATAAAAACAAAGAACCATCTTGTCTTCCTTTTCTATATGAACCGCTCCTATACCCAAAAAAACAAGTTACAACTTTTCTTATTCCATTTTTTTTAAAACATGTTGTGAGTTAGCTTTGCTCCAGAATAGTAACAAAATAAATATGGTTAAATTAAAAAAATGTTCCCCTGTTCTAGTATTAAACCGTGACAGATTTAGGGGTAAAAGAAGAAGGAAAAAAAAATCAAAATTTAGAGTGTTAAACCAAATCAACATATTAATAGGTTTAGTTTAAGTGATTAGAACTTGAAATCACAACAAAAATTGAGCATGGTCTCCCCTTAAAGGAAAGACACTTACAGCAGCCACAATAGCAAGAAAAATACAGAGAAATGGAAATACAACAAGAAATAAACAAGAAATTAAGGAAATACAAGAAAAGAATCAAAAGGATGAAGCGTATACATCAAAAAGGCACAAAACAAGAATAAATAACAAGTAAATAAAAGTCTCACTCCCCCCTTACCAAGAGATTGAAGTTTCGTTCAGTAGAGGAGGAGAAGAGAGGATGCAAGCTTCAAGCTTCAGGTCCTTGAGTTGGTTCAAGGTAGAAGAAGATGGTTTTGGGTGTTTTGAAGATATTATTTTTGTGTTGTTTGAGAATGATTTTTGAGTGAGAAGAATAGAGAAAAGAGAGAAAGCTCCGTGGGGTGCAGAACCGGCGAGAATGAGAGAGAAAAAGTGAAGGAGAAGTGGTTGAGAAACTTTCCTTTATAGGCATTTTAATTTTTTATTTATTTTATTTTCTTGTCCATGAGGTTTGTTGAGTGTGAGTGAGAGGTGTGAGTTACATGAGAGTGAGAGTGTTACGTGAGAGAAGAGAGGCTGACGGAAAAATTAATGGATAAGGGATCATTTATACAGGTAAAATTTTATCTGTGTTTCTTTTAGTTTTTTAACCAAATAAATTTATTTTATGTTGAAAAATTTTAAGAGACTTAAAATATATGAATTATTAATTATTATGACTTAAAATTACACTTTTATAATTATTTTTGAAATATTTGAATTAGTTAGGTATTTTTGGTCAATAATTCTCAGTAATTTCATTTTAGCTCTATAATTGCCAAAATTTACTAGAAATGATATTTTTATATGTATGCCTTAAAAGTGAATTGACTTTGTCAATTTCATCAAGTTTTGATATTAATCCTATACAGGTTTACCTATTAGCAATCTGTCTAATTCTGTAAAATTTCCTCAGAAGTATCTAAAATTTCTGAGAAAATTTTCCTAACCATATTTAAACCTATAAACATGATTTTAAGTTCAAATGATTACTTTATAATTATTTGAGACTTATCCTCAAGTTTGCCACAAATATTGATAATCCAGTATAATTACCGTTTTAATAGTTATTTCAGATTTTCATCTTAGATAATTATTAAAAAATTTAATCATATAGAATATAAAATGCCAGTAACAATAATGTGATTTAATATTTTATTCTCCTATTTGGGCTTATCAATTCTTAAAAGCAAGATTAATTAAACAATTAATTACGGAAAACGAAAATGAGGGTGTTACAATTTCGGGTTCGGTGTTTAACTATTTAAAATCTAAGCTTAAAAAGCCTAAAATAAATATTTTGTAGTGGAAAATGATAGTTAGCATGTACATAAGGGTTATGACTTAAATTGTGAGTATTTGGAATCCAAAATAAGAAGTTTTGACACTTGAAAATTTGAATTTTGTATTGGTTGCGGGTTTGACCCAAAAATTTGTAATTTGTTATGAGTTTGAATTGGATAAGTATATGAATGTTATTCTCATTGTGGAATTGTTAATCAAGACCGAAAGGGCGTGACCTTCGGCATGCACTTGTTGTCTTACATGTACATTTATATGTCATGAATACGTGTGATTAATTATTGTTAAGATCGAAAGGATGTGACCTCTAGCATTGATATAAATTGTTAGATATTTCCTATGGATATATTGCTTGTTGTGATCTGAGTCCGAGGGGCATTGTCCATCGGCAATGCATGTTGGTCTTGTTGTGCATGACTAGTGTAGATGCGTTGGAGTGCCCGAGGCACTAAGGTGTGTGCAAGTGGATATATCCACTTCGTAAGGTTATGGTGTTCATGACGTTAAGAGGTGAGGAGGGATGAGACCCTTCTCCTCTTGTTTTATGAAGAAAAACGATGGACGTTTTGCGTCACTCACCTTGCGTGGGACGTCGCGCTCTTTGGGGAGACAGATGATGTGAAGTGGGCGTCGGTGACAAAAGACATGATGGATGTAGAAAGACGGGGCCTTTGATTAGAGATGGGGCTTAACTCCATACTCAGTGGAGAGGGTCCCCAAAATATCCTTTTGTCAGTACCATTGAAACCGTTTCACCCTGTGGAATACATCTCGCGAAGTGGAGAATGTGTGAGGAAACGTTTTGAGAAGTGGATGATTATGGTGGGTACACCGGGGGATAGTTCGTTGTCTCAAAGGAGGCTTGGGAAAATGGTGTCAGGTTGTGATAACCCGACTAAGGGTTAGTACAGGGGACTCACGTAACCGACTTGGCATTCTCGACGAAGACAAAGCTATATCCATGATTGGTGAGATCGATGCGTCACTATGTACAGGACATGAGTCGAGTGCTCCCAATCGTCATCCACGAAGTTGCGTAAGACCATTAAAACCTGAGAGGTTTAATGGCAGTGGGGCCCATAGGAATAGATGTTGTGAGATAGATATTCCTGATAGGATTATCGTGAGTGTCATCACTAGAGTACCACACGCAGTGGTCGTATAGGTTGTTTGGGACTGGAAGTCCGTTTGTTTGTGGTGATCAAGGAGGTAGAGATTTCACTCTCATGTTTTTATTTTTTTTCAGAGAAAGTTCGTTGACCCTATGCAAATGATGAAGAAGAAGTGGGAATACTACGCCAAGTGCCAATGACGCAAATGGATATGTTCAAGGAAGAAGAGGATTCCTCTAAGGATGCCTCATAGGTATTTTGGATTTTAATTTTCATTGAGTCACTGCTCTGAGTCTCGGTCCTTTTCTTGTATAAAGGGGGTAGACTAGGGATTTTTATGATGTATCAATTCCTTATATGTGACTCGTGTAAAATGCATTTACTTTCAAGGATGTAAAATTGTATTTAGTTCTGTGTAATAGAATTATTTAATAATGAAATAGAGGATGTTTAAAAGAAATTATATTATGTTTTAATAGTTTACCGTAATTATGATGTTTTGATAATTCGACTTTAGTTTATTAAGAATTTTATTTCACAAAAAGGACGTTTTTAAATGAATGATAAATTAACAATGATGTTTCTTTTTTTGGAGTTAAAAACAATAAGATTTGAAAGTTAAAAAAGAAACAAATTTCCTTAATAGTTACTTTACAATCTAGTATTAAATTCATTTTCACTAATAATACAAATAAGTAGAAATTCCTTAATAGTAACAAGGGGTGTTACATAATGTGATTTGCGAATCCGACTCAAAGCTAGCTCTTCAGCTTATACTGAATGACATGAATAAGTTGCACCCTTACTACCCGTTGATACGGCTTATTCACCATCTCAGAGATTCATCATGGGAACTATCCTTCAGGCACACCCTTCGCGAGGGAAACGCATGCGGAAACTGGCTGGCCAAGTTTGGAGGTACGCATGAAGACTCTTTCACCGTTTGGAATGTCTGCCCACCTCAACTCTCTTCTCTTGCTTTAGCTGACAGTATGGGCTTTGTCCATTTTAGACCTTAGCTTTTCTCTGTTGCTTTTTATTATTTCATACGTATCAAATAAAATTATAATTAAATACCCCGAACTGCCACTCCTCCCCGTATGTAAATACATGAGCATACCAATGTACATTCAAATTATCATTAAATGACACAAACACTAAATACCACATTACTCCCTCCATCCCCAAACCGATGCTAACATCATACTTCCTCATTTTGAGCGCCGCTGGAGTTAATACCCAATTAATCGACATAACCTTGTCTCTCACCACTGACAGCAGCATTGAATATTTAATTCCTACCCAACCCCAGGCGAACCAGAAACAACCCACCCAAAACAGATCCGCAGTTAACAATCACGTACCCCTATTGGCTTTATCCTTTTTGCATGCATATGATCACCATATTCGAAACCAGTCGACTTCCCTTTCCAGCACCTAAGAGAGATAACCACACATTACACATGATCACACTTGTAACACCTTTCAAGGGTCTTATATCCAACGGTGCAGACTTGGCATAATAGAATGATATACATATTTAAGACCGAGGAAAGATCCTCGAGCCATCGTTCATGTCCATAGTCACAGCTGTTTTTGCCATTTTCTAATTTTTTGGAATCATTTTCAACAAAGAAAAGTCATCCATAGAAATTTATAAAATTTGACCGGAGAGAATAGTCTCTGGAAAGAAAATGAAGCAGACATGAGAGCTCAACTTCATTGACTGGCTTCAGTTGGTTGCACCACCGATCCTTCCTTGATTGCCATGCCAAACTATATGGAAAAAAAATATCTACAAATTTCATCTTCGTAAGCCCATTCACCCCATATTACAGGACCCAAAGAAATGTGAATAATCTCTGCTAAAATAATGAGGGATACAAATTCGCACCCCGGGCATTTATCCTTCCATTACAATACACATCCCAGTTGTAACATTAGGTATGAATTGTACACTTTCTACTGCATCACGGATGAAACACTAGAAGGACTTGTTCCTGAAACAAAATATTCACAAACAGATTCAGAATATTCAGAAGATCCTGCTGCTGGCTATATTTCCCACAACTGCTCAGTGCTC
The DNA here is from genome assembly GCA_026413185.1 of Pueraria montana var. lobata. NCBI lineage: Eukaryota > Viridiplantae > Streptophyta > Magnoliopsida > Fabales > Fabaceae > Pueraria > Pueraria montana. The sequence goes on from CM048650.1 coordinate 75,587,070, forward strand.
AACCAACGAAAATGAAATATCAACGATACTGCTTTCGAATCAAACCTCAAGACCCTCTTCTCTTACCTGTCTTCCAAAGCCAACAGTGGAACCAAAATATGAAGAAAAAATGAAATAAATTCTTTCATAAATCAAAATTAATTTATACATAAACTAATTTGTAAAAACTTTTTCATATTAACTTCTTCAAAAGTTAATTTTTAACTTATAATCTTATGCATAAACTAATTTTAATTCATGAAATTTTTTTTTCTTCTTATTTTTTTTCTCCTATAAATGTTTATGAAAATTTTTATTCGAAATACAAGTTACAAGCGAGAACACTGCAGGGCATCTTCCCTTGTGATGTCGACCTTTCTCGTACCCTTTGTAGACAATGCGTCCAAAACGCAATGCAGAAAATAGCCTCTGAGTGTCGCTTGGCTACGGAGGCTGTAATTTGGTACAATCACTCATGATACTTGGGGAAAAAAAATTGACATTTGAGAAAGTTCTTACTTCTTACAGTGTTCTGTTAATAAACACACGCTGTACCTTCATAATTAAGAATGCTGAGTACTGTTACTAACAAACTAAATATAACAACAGTCCTCACTCTTTACATAGATTTTTTTCTTGACCCAATAACAACAGGTCCTATAATAAGTATTTATCTATTTTTTGTACTATAATAAATATATAAATAGTAAAAATCTGTAACCTTTATGAGTTTATAAAATTTTTAAAGCCAAAACATAATATTAGTAAGAGATACCAAAATTACTCTTGAAATTTTATGATTCTGATGAAATAGTTTATAATTTTTATTGTACGGTGTGTAATATTTGAAAGAAAATTTGTAACTTTAAAAAGATAATATAGTCATGGTAAAAAAATCATATATTAACTGTTTAATATTGTATCTTTGTTGATATAATCTTTATTTAATAAAAATTAAATTATTAATACAAACATTTAGATTTATACTAATAATTTGGTGCATTAACATGACAAATAATTTTGATAGTATAAAAAATTACTAGTAATATATAATTTACATATTATAAATATAATGTAGCATATATATAGTGAGTTTATAATGTTTATATTAAAAAGATCTGTTTTTGTTAAATAACAGCTATAATATAGAAATGTAGTGACTAGCATTTTTTTTTTTTTGTTTCTATATGACATTATTTTTTGGTTTTAATTCTTCTAAAGTGAGCTACTCACATTAGATGATAAATTAAGTAGTTTTAGCTATTGATAAAAAAAATTAATGACTTGCATTACATGCAAATACATAATAAATCCATGAATGTATCATATATCAACCATTAATTTGTACATTAACAACTTAAATTATTTACTTTACTTTAATAAGTTCCACACTGCAAAGACTTATTTTTTATTGCAGATATTGCCTTCATGTTCAAATTCTTTGATTGTGATCTATCGGGCAGGACATTTATTAGCTCGGTGGTTTGGTTTGTTATGTATGGGAAGACTTGTAGAAATAGGAGCCGCAGGGCCATACTTGCTAGCTTACACAAGTCGATCTAATCATATGATGCTCTTGTTGATGTAACGTGACAGTATTTTGGGTGTCGGAGTAAGTCCGGGACTAAGTATACATAGCACACATCAATTTGTGTAGGATGTGTTTGTGTTATTACGCTTTGGATCTTCCATTTGTGTAGGTATGCTTCTGTTTTGGTTGGGAGTGTGGAGGGGCATACCTTGTGCTTCTTCTCTTTCCTTTAAAATGTTTTAGCAATTTGATGTGAGTACCAAATATAGGAATTAAATTGGAGGGTTTTCACATTTAGACTTGTTGAACTCTTCACAAGAATTCCTAGACACGTGAACTATAAAGACATGTCACGTAAAATATTCTGTTAATATTTTTTTTTAATATTCTGTTAATATTAACAGAGAAGACTTAAGAAAGAGACTCATGAATGATAAATTCTATATTTAAAAATGTTTTTTTCCGTTAAATTTAGACATTAAAATATCAAATTGAGGGACTAAGTTTTGAGAGTTTACTAATTAAAGATAAAATGTAAAAGTAACATTGTTGTAGTCCGAAGTTTTTCCCCTTGTTCACACTTCACAGGGATATCAACGGAGCGAGACCGGTAGTGATTAAAGATAATCTTGAAGGTCATTGAACGCGTTCTAAGGTGAAGTATCGAGTTTAGTGGCACACCAGTGAGGGACTTTTTTGACCGGCTACAACCAGTTTATAACTTGATATAATTATAAAATTGCCCCAAATGAAATTTAACAGTTTGTTACTATCATTTATATTTGTAAAATTGCCCCATCTCTATACACCCTAAAATTAATATCCCTTTATATTTGTAATAAAACCCTCTCATTTACCACCTCTTATTTTGTTTTAATTATTATACTCTTTACGGTCAATTTTTTTTATTTAAAAATTTTATCTTTAAAATAATAATTATAATAGTTCAAAGTCAATTAAAAAAATCTAAAATTATATAAAATTACATAAACATATAGTTTTATCTATAAAATACAAAATAGTTTATATAAAAATTATATAAAATGTCTTTTTATATCATCATTTAACATTTATCAATTACTTTAATAGTTAATTTTACAAAATATTTCAAATTTATTAAACTAGTTTAACTAATTTGATTACTAAAAGAACTAGCTTTTTAGCTTTGCCTTAATGATACGCATGATATTTCTACCATTTTTTACTTGACATAGACAAACCCTTAACTTATATAATAATATAACAACCAATAAGTCGTTGGTCCGAGTGGTACTGGACTTTGTCCCATAGAAAAAATATGGTTGAGAGGGAAGACCCTACTAAGTGGCCAGTCAGGATTCTTGGCGGATATTAATTACCGACAAAGCCCGTGAATATCTCGTACCAATATCATGGTATAAAAAAAATATAATAATATAACATCGTGTGCAATTTCTATTAGCTTAGACCTCTCCCAAGTTTAGGATCATTAAATCAGTATAATAAATCATCAGCAGTAGCATAAATCGTGCATACAATAGTTGCTTCGTATGTTGAATCCGGACGTCCCCACAATTGTTGCATTACATATTCAACACCAATCATTCCAACAATTCTTCTACGAGTTATAACTTATATCCAACAAAAAATAAAAAAACTTGCCCTTCAACCAACATTGATTAGTTACATGGCCACGTTCATCACTTACTGGCCCAACCTATAAGCTCCAGACCACCTTTTTCAGGAGCCACCATATTGCAAATATGTCCCTGCACAAGATACTCTCAAAGTTGTAGTTGACAATGTCAGCATTATATTCAATTTTCATACATCCTCCATAAATGAATAGAATACTACAGCCAGCACTACCATATCTAGTATTACAGAAAACACATACCACAGTTGACTGACCATTGAACGAACCATATGGCAAGTTGCTTGCTATGTCGTGTTTGTGAGTCTGTGACTTTTCTTCTTCAAATTTCAAAGTGCACACAGATAAACCCTAATGCCCTCATTTCAACCACATCGATCCACACCACATGATTCTATTTAATCCAACTTGAATGTTATTTTTAGTTGATTCTGTTTTATTATTTATGAGTAGTGATTCTTAGGTAATTGATAATGTGATTCTATCACTCTCAATTTTGTTTGAAGAAGTGATGGTACAGTTGATAGTGTGATTCTATTATTTTAAATTCTGTTTAAACTTTAAAAAAGTTTAATAAGTAATTTATAATGTGATTTTGTTACTGTGAATATCAATGGATTTGAATTTGAAAAATGAGCTTATGGAATTATATTAATTTGTTATGTGATTTTTTTTTACTTTTTTAAGACAGGTATAAAATTTTCAAATTTTTTAATATAGACCGGATCATGCGGGTCAATTAGTGACGTACCGGTTCGATCACTGACCCAGTGATCCAGTGCCTCGACCGGATCGGTCACCGAGTCGATTTTTAAAACTATGATCTTTCCTCTCCTAAACCAAAAAAAAAAAAAAATCATTTTCTTTTCCCTGCATTAAAATTTCTATCATTCCCTTCTCTTAATAAAATAAGATATCTAATTAAATTTTTTTTCCTTCACTCTATTAAAACCTCTCTCCTCCTCTCTCCTCCACTGGCTTCCTTTGAACCAAAGTGTGTCCCTAACAAAACCATGGCTTGGAATCCCTTCAAGTTTATCCTCCTCTGCATCCTTGTTAGCTCCTTCAAGTTCGCAACTACTAAAGCACAGGACGCCGACGCTAGTTTTCTTGACAAAAAATGCTTTGGAGACAAAACTACTGCCAACATCAGCCATGCAAGGAACCTGAGGATCCTCCTCTCTTCCTTATCTTCCAACGCCTCCGCCAACACATTCTACAACAACACAGTTCTCGGCAGCAACTCCCCTGACACGGTCAGGGGCGGACCCAGGAGTAAAAGTTAGGTGGGGCCAAATATAACATTAACTGTATTTTTAAAAAAAAAAAAAAAGAAACCCAAATAATTATGTTATAAAAATTATTAAAGTAAATTCTGACAAATATTTGGTACAATATGATATTTAGTTTTCAATTTTTCAAAATTTATACAATGGTGACTCATAAATCCAAATCTATACTCATACACTCAATGTCAGAAATAGAATAAAGGCTCACAAACAATTATAAGAAAAACAAAAATGAGATAAGAGAAAAAAAATATACAAAAAATAGTAATAGAAAAGGAGAATGGTTGTTGGTATAATTTAAGATTTAAGTTGTAAATTTTTTATGAGGTTAATAATAAATTATATTTAATTCCTCAAATCAATATAAAATAAAAGATTATAAGATTATTTGATTGCAATTGTAAATATTTATAGCTTTTAAAATAGCAATAATAAGTTATAAAAGAAAAATTATTTAAAAAGAAAATAAGTTACAGTCAAATATTTTGTTTAAAAAGAAAAAATATAATTATTTCTTAAATGAAGACTATTAAAAAAGAAAATAATATATTTATCTAAAAAGAGGAAAAATTTTCATTATTTTCACAATGAATACTAAATAAAGGAAACAAAATATTTTGTCAAAAATTTAAAAAAATATATAATTAATACTTATAAATTGTTATTTCTATAATTAAACTCCTCAAATAAAAATGATTTTTTAATATTAAATTTTTTTATTACATATGAGAAAATAAAAGACAAAAGAAATAGCAAAGAAACCAAAATATCTGATCAACTACGAGAGAAACTTATCCCTGCAATATCTGCTGCTAGGAGACGACGCAGATCAAAAAATCTGATTAAATATTATATATTATACGTATATATTAAAAATTTAGAATTAAAAAATAAAATATGGCCCCCCCAACTATACATGTAGGTCCGCCCCTGGACACGGTGTATGGTCTCTTCATGTGCAGGGGTGATGTACCCTCTCAGTTCTGCTCACAGTGCGTGTTAAACGCAACCGACACGCAATAGTGAACCTTCCAAGCTTATGCGGTGGAAAACAAGGAGGGAAAGCTCTGTTTCCGAGTTGTAACATTAGGTATGAATTGTACCTTTCTACCGCGTCACCAATGAGGCACCACAAGTTTTAAAATTCGGACCGACCCGGCCGGTCGGACCGGTCGGATCGGGAATCGGTGGTTAGACCGGGTCGAGTCGGTCATCGGACCGGTCATGCTTTCGACCCGGTCAAACCCGGTCAACCTGGTGTGACCCTGTCAAACCTGGGGTTGACCCGGTGACCCGGTGACCCGACCCGGTCGCTCTTTTTTTTTTTTTTTTTTTAATTTTTTTAATTTTTTTTAAATTTTTTTTTAAAAAAAATTAATTTTTTTTTAAAATTTTAATTTTAATTTTTTTTTAAATTTCTTGAAACGACGTTATTTGGATAAAAAATCAAAAGAAAGAAAGGTTTTGTGACTGTGACCGTTTGCCAAAACATTGCTTGTTGTGTCGTGTTTGTGAGTCTGTGAATTTTCTTCTTCAAACTTCAAAGTGCACACACATAAATCCTAATGCCATCATTTCAACCACATCGATCCACACCACATGATTCTATTTAATCCAACTTGAATGTTATTTTTAGTTAATTCTGTTTTTATTATTTATGAGTAGTGATTCTTAGGTAATTGATACTGTGATTCTATCACTGTGAATTTTGTTTGAAGAAGTGATGGTACAGTTGATAGTGTGATTCTATTATTTTAAATTCTGTTTAAACTTTAAAAAAGTTTAATAAGTAATTTATAATGTGATTTTATTACTATGAATATCAATAGATTTGAACTTGAAAAATGAGCTTGTGGAATTATATTAATTTGTTATGTGATTTTTTTTTTTACTTTTTTAAGACAGGTATAAAATTTTCAAATTTTTTAATACAGACCGGATCATGCGGATCAATTAGTGACCCACCGGTTCGACCACTGACCCAGTACCTTGACCGGATCGGTCACCGGGTCGATTTTTAAAACTATGACCACAAGGACTCGTTCCCGAAACAAAATATCCAATAACAGATTCAGAATATTCAGAAGATCCTGGTTATCTTTCTCACAACTGTTCCAGCAACGATAACATCACCACTGACAGTGCTTTCCAATCAAAACTTAGGACCCTCCTCTCTGACTTGTCTTCCAATTAGGCATGACAAATAAATTAGTATATGTGGATATCGTCCTGAATCAGTTCTGATTTCGATGAAAAATATCCGCTTTGACTGGATATAGGTACGGATACGGGTATTATTTGAATTTTTAAAATGGAGATGGGGACGGAAATAGATATTAAACTATACTCGTACCCGTATATCTGCTACCATTATATTTTTTTATCACAACATATATATACATCATAATTTTTAAAAATATAAATTCAATACCTTAATAGTTAAATAATTTTAATTATAATAATAATTAAATAACAAACTTAAAATTATATATTTAACTAAAAATATAATTTAATTCTTAATTATTTCCTTTAATTTCTTTGTTATTCATTTTATATATATATTATTTGAATAAAAACATAATTAATAACTTAATATATGATTTATTTAAAAATATATAAATAAACTAAATTATAAAAAATAATGTAGTGGATTACCCGTGGATATATCCTAACCCGATAAAATCCGACGAAAATGAAAATAGGTATTAAAATATTAAACCCATAACTTTTATACCCGAATTCGTACCCGTCCCGTCTTTACGGGGATGGGGACGGGGAGAGCCACACCCGCCCCGTTGCCATCCCTACTTCCAACGCCACCACTAGCAATGGATTCCAGACGCAGGAGGGAACAATGTATGGCCTCTTCACGTGCCGTGGTGACATTCCTCGTTCCCTCTGCGGTCAATGTGTCCAAAACGCATATTATATAAATATTATGCATGTTAGCATTCTATATATAAAAAAACTCATAATTGAGATAATTCTATATTATATTATATTATATATTTTTTTAAATTCTTGAAAGTTTAATTTCATTTTTATTATATTATTTTTTATATTTTAAAAATAGTAACAAAAAAGACTTGGCCATCCTTGGGATAGGATAGGTGTTGGTGATGCATTGTTATTTTGATTATTGTTTTAGCTACGTTTTACTAATAACGCAATATCAAAGTTAATATATATTTTATTTATCTCTATCCTCTTTTCTTCATTTTTTTTTTCTTTTCTTTTTGGTCGTGAAACCTGTTTCTAGCTATCAATATAAGCAAATAAAGTATAGGATTTAGGGGTTTTGCATATTTTTGGGTTACAAATCATACATGATTCTTTTTTTCCGCTACAATATTTTGCATTATGCTTCAATTATAATTTTCATTGTTTATCTAAAAAACAATAGGAACTGAACCATTATTGAATATATTGTGACCTTAAATATCACTACATTTTTATGATATTTCTATGCTAATTGAAAAATGAGCTAAATATAATCAGTTGGAGGCTGCTTAACCAAGGAAAGTTAAAATAATTTTTATAAAAATATATTTATCTCTTATTATTCTATTCAATTTTATTTTTTAAAAAATAATAAAAAAATATTATTCTTCCATACATAATTTGTCCCGTGCATCGCATGGGATACATACATTAGTAAATATGTAAATAGTAAAAATTTGTAACCTTTATGAGTTTATAAAGCTTTTAAAGCCAAGAGACATAATATTAGTAAAAGATGCCAAAATTACTCTTGAAATTTTATGATTTTGATGAAATAGTTTATAATTTTTATTGTGCAGTGTGTAATATTTGAAATAAAATTTGTAGATGGGTCATAGGAAATGGTAGTCGAATTAGCTTTTGGTTAGATGCCTGGTTGGATCGTCCTATCATACATATCCTCAACATCCCAGCAGCATGCATCCGTTACTTTTAGCTAAAGTTCAAGATTTCCTATATGACTAAGCTTGGTCTATCCCCACGCAGATGGCTAGAAGGAACCCTAATCTTATAAATCAAATCAAAAACATTGTTGTCCCTCAAGCTCTTGAGGAAGACTTCCTGGCTTGGAAACATACAAACTTTGATATCCTCACTCTTCAAGAGGCATATTCTTTTCTAAAACCTCCTTTACAGCCTTTTAGCTGGTGCAAAAATATTTGGAACAAGCATATCCCACCATCGAAGTCCTTTCTTTTCTGGAGACTCAATCATAAAAGGATGCCTACTGATGAGAACCTTTGGGCCCGTGGCTACACCATAGTCTCAATGTGTTGCTTATGTGAGCAGGCAGCTGAAACCTCCTCACATCTCTTCCTCTCCTGCCCTTTTGCTAAAAGAATTTGGCTTTGGCTCAGTAATATAACTGATAGCCATATTGATTTGTCTAGTTTTGAAGCAGTTCTTGATGTTTGTTTCAAAAATCGGAGTACCCAATTGCAGGATACAGTGTTGGCCTCTGTTCTAAATACCTTCTCCACTATATGGTACTGCCGAAATAAGCTCAAATTTGACAACAAAAGAATCCCTTTTAATCAGGCACTAGTTTGATTATCGCTTCTACTGCTCTTACTTCAACATATCATCTGGTTGCATGCACTCAAATATGAGGGAGTTCCAAATTCTTAAGTCTTTTTCTATTGGTTGCCACGCTAGGAAAGCCATTCCCATTACTCAGGTTACATGGTATCCTCCTTTATGTGATTGGATAAAATGTAACACTGATAAGGCAGCCTGTGGAAGTCCTGGTAGATCATCTTGTGGAGGTATTTTTAGAGATTTCAAAGGTGTTGTTTTAGGTTGCTTTGCTTCAAATCTGGGAGTCAACTATTCTCTCCATGTTGAACTTCATGGTGCCATGCTTGCCATAGAAATAGCACAAAAGAAAAACTGGAAAATTTTGTGGCTGGAATGTGATTCAAATTTGGTGGTCTCAGCTTTTGTTAACACAAATTTGGTTCCTTGGGAAATCCGCAACAGGTGGAAGAAGTGCATCTCTCTTACACATAATATGAAGTTCACAGTTTCGCATATTTTCAGGGAAGGCAACACTTGTGCAGATAAAATCGCCTCCGTTGGCCTTTTTGTTCATGATTTTTGCTGGTGGGACAGTAGCCCTCCCATCATTTTTTTATGATGTTTTTAGGAATAGAAATAGCCTTCCTAGCTATAGATTCAAGTGATCGTAGTTCTGTCTTTTTTCATGGGTTTCGGTTTATGTCCCCCCATGTCTCTTTGTTATCTTTTATCTTTTTAATCTATATCTGGGTGTTGCTTTGGGTAAGTTCAGGGGTGCCAACATAGTTGGGACGTCTGCTCTTATTTTAATGCACACACATTCCCCCTTTTGTTTAAAAAAAATTGTAATTTAAAAAAGATAATATAGTCATAGTAAAAGAAACATAAACGGTTTAATATTGTATCTTTGTTGATAAAATCTTTATTTAATAAAATTAAATTATTAATATAAACATTTAGAATTATACTAATAATTTGGTGCATTAACATGACAAATAATTTTGTTAGTATAAAAAATTAATGTATAAGTTACATATTATAAATATAATGTAGCATATATACATAGTGAATTTATAATGTTTACATTAAAATTATTTTTTTGTTAAATAACAGCTATAATAATAGAAATGTAGTGACTTTCTGTCAAAAAAAAAAAATAGAAATGTAGTGACTAGCATTTTTTTTTTTGTTTCTATATGACATTATTTTTTTGTTTTAATTCTTCTAAAGTGAGCTACTCATATTAGATGATAAATTAAGTAGTTTCAGCTATTGATAAAAAAATAATAATGGCTGATATTACATGCAAATACATAATGAATGTATTATATATCAACCATTAATTTGTACATTAACAACTTAAATTATTCACTTTATTTTAATAAGTTCCACACTGCAAAGACTTATTTTTTATTGCAGATATTGCCTTTATGTTCACGTTCTGCACTGTTGTCGTTGAAGCTGCTGTAGTGGGGCTTATGATTTAATAAGCACATGTATAATACGGATGAGTTCAGGGGTTAGGTTTCTTTGATTGTGATCTCTCGGGCAAGACATTTATTAACTCGGTGGTTTGGTATTTCATGTATGGGAAGACTTGTAGAAATAGGAGCCACAGGGACATACTTGCTAGCTTACACAAGTGGATCTATTCATATGATGCTTTTGTTGATGTAACGTGACAATATTTTGGGTGTCGTAGTAAATCCGGGACTACGTATACACAGCACACATCAATTTATGTAGGGTGTGTTTGTGTTATTAGTTATTACGCTTTGGATCTTCCATTTGTGTAGAGATGCTTCTGTTTTGGTTTGGAGTGTGGACGGGCATACCTTGTGCTTCTTCTCTTTCCTTTAAAATGTTTTAGCAATTTGATGTGAGTACCAAAATATAGGAATTAAATTGGAGGGTTTATGACTTTTCACTTTTAGTCTTGTTGAACTCTTCACAAGAAGTCCTATAATACACGTAGACTATAAAGACATGTCAAGTAAGTTCTTAACATGTCACGTAAAATATGCTGTTAATATTAATAGAGAAGACTTAAGAAAGAGACTCATATGAATGATAAATTCCATATTTAAAAATGTTTTTTTTCGTTAAATTTAGACATTAAAATATCAAATTGAGGGACTAAGTTTTGAGAGTTTACTAATTAAAGATAAAATGTAAGAGTAACATTGTTGTAGTGCGAAGTTCTTCCCCTTGTTCACACGTACACTTCACAGGGATATCAACGGGGCGATACCGGTAGTGATTAAAGATAAGCTTGAAGGTCATTGACTTGCTTGCACCCCCGTTCCTCGAATGCCATGCCAAATTGTGTTGTCTTATGGGAGGAGAGAGGATATTTAAAATATTTTAAGTGTATTAACTATAATATCATTCTTATTTTTTTATGTTATAAAATTTAAATTATAAGAATATAAAATTAAATTAAATTTTAAAATCATTCATCTTCCCTCTCCTTGAACCAAACAAGAAAATCATTTTCTTTTCCCTTTATTAAAATTTATTTCATTCCCTTCTCTTAACCAAATAAGATACTATCTCCGTATCTAAATATAAGACTTTTTTCTAAAAAAAAAATTATCCCTTTTTATAAGATTTTTTTTCAACTTGTCTCATGTATTAATTATTTTTTACCAACATACCTTTTATCACTTTACAATGAATGCTATAAATTAATAAGATAAGTAAATTCTCTCTCATGTAAGGATTGGAGAAAATGAGTAGCACTCATTAATTAATTAAGTAGAAAGTAATCAAATGAAAAGAGAGATGATGAGTTCCAATAATTATAAGGGTAATTTTGGAAAAATAATACAAATTATTAACAAATTTAATGCTATTAACTAAATTAATCAACTTTCTTAAAAAATGATAATTAGTTAAAAGAGTCTTATATTTAGGGACGAAGGTAGTATTTCATAAAAATTTCTCATTTTTTTTTTCCTTCACGCTGATAAAATATCTCTCATCCTCTCTCCTCCACTGACTTCATTTGAACCAAAGTGTGTCCCTGACAAAACCATGGCTTGGAATCCCTTCAAGCTTATCCTCCTCTGCATCCTTGTTAGCTTCTTCAAGTTCGCAACTACTAAAGCACAGGACGCCGACGCTAGTTTTCTTGACAAAAAATGCTTTGGAGACAAAACCACTGCCAACAGCAGCCATGCAAGGAACCTGAGGATCCTCCTCTCTTCCTTATCTTCCAACGCCTCCGCCAACACATTCTACAACAACACAGTTCTCGGCAGCAACTCCTCTGACACGGTGTATGGTCTCTTCATGTGCATGGGTGATGTACCCTCTCAGTTCTGCTCACAGTGCGTGTTAAACGCAACCGACACACTGTCTAAAGACCCACAGTGTTCCCTGTCCAAAGAGGGTATGATTTGGTACGACGAGTGCATGGTTCGGTATTCCAACTCCGATTTCTTCTCCACCGTGGAAACACACACCGGAGTGTGCGTCTGCAACGTGGCCAATACCTTCCTCACGAACACATGCTTGTTCTCACAAGCGACATTAATTTCTTTCTCTTAGCTTCAAGATCTTGTTACCTGCTAATACCTTGCTTCCCTTGAGGACCATGACGCCGCCACTAAGGAGCACCGACATGAAACCCATTAGAGGCACAAGGTCCATCAATTTAGCAGGATCAGCACATCGCCTTTTCAAGCCGACTTGTGACTGATGACTTGCATCCAATCCAAGAGGGCGATCAAACCTCCTTCATATCTCTACTGAAAGATGACAAGACATACATTGTAGAAAATTAAATCGAAGATATTGCTATACTTCATAAAAGCAGCATACAAAAAGCTTTCCAAAAACCTTGTCATGAAGATTATAAGGTTGAAGTCAATACTTCTCGAAGACACTAGCCAATTTTTATCATTTACCTAACAAGTAGGATGTGCTTTGTCAACCCTCGAGTTAAGTACATTAACTGAGTAGACCCTCATGGGATACAAAAATGAGTTAAGTACATTAACCGAGTAGACCCTCATGGGATACAAAAACGAGTTAAGTACATTAACCAAGTAGACCCTCACAGGATACAAAAATGAGTTAAGTACATTAACCAAGTAGACCCTCGCGGGATACAAAAAATGGCTTAAATACATTAACCGAGTAGACCCTCACGGGATACAAAAACGAGTTAAGTACATTAACTGAGTAAACCCTCACGGGATACAAAAAACGAGTTAAGTATATTAACTGAGGGTAACTGAGTAGACCCTCACGGGATACAAAAAATGAGTTAAGTATATTAACTGAGTAGACCCTCATGGGATACAAAAACGAGTTAAGTATATTAACCAAGTAGATCCTTACGGGATACAAAAGACAAGTCTGACCTCCACACGGCATTCCGATTTGACTTCTCGATACTCCAGTTTGACTTCACGACATCCCGTTTTGACCTCTTAGAGTTCCGGTTTGACCTCTTGGCATTCCGGTATGATGTTTCGACATTACGGTTTGACCTCTTGGCATTCCAATATGACATTTCGACATTTCGAATTGATCTTGGCATTCTGGTTTGACCTATCGGCATTTCAGTTTGACCACTTAGGCGTTCCAACTTGATCCAATGACAAGTTGAGGAGTGAGCCAACTCATTTCAACTTGACCCCTTGACTTCTCAGTTTGACCTGTATTTGGCATTCCGGTTTGATCTACTTGGTATTCCGATTTAACCTCTCGACATTTTGGTTTGACCCTCTAGTGTTCCAACTTAATTCAAAGACAAGTTGAGAATCACATAACATTTCGATTTGACCCTTTAGCATTCTGATTTGACCTCTCGGCATGTCGGTTTGACCCCTTAGCATTCCAACTGATCTGAAGACAAGTTGACAATCACACATCATTTAGTTTAGCCTCTTGGTATTTCCCTCGAGTTGACCGCTTAAGCGTTCCAATTTGATCCGAAGACAAGTTGAGAAATGGCCTAACTCGGCATTCCAACTTGACCTCTCAGCATTTTGGTTTGACCCTTTTAGCGTTCCAACTTGATCCAAAGATGACAGCCACACAACATTCCGGTTTAACCTCTTGGTTTTCCCCTCGAGTTGATATGACAAGCTAAGAGACAACCCATCTCGACATTTCGATTTAACTTGTCGGCATTCCGACTAGACCTACTAGGTTTTCGGTTTGACTATTCATCCAACTTGATCTAAAAACGATAAAGTTGACGATTCGGCATTCCACCTAGACCTACCCAGCTTTCGGTTTGACCATTCATCCAACCTGATCTAAAATAACTAAGATGACAACTAGGCATTCCAACTTGATCTAACGACAAGCCAAGTCCGAGCTTCACTCGACTTCCTGGATTAACCCTAAGGGCATTCCGATTGACCGTTAAACATTCCAAAATGAATTAAATGACCAACACTCGGTTCAAGGAAAGGCAGGGTACTTCTACTCATATCAGCTTTCTTGTCATGACTCGAAGCTTTGGGGGCATGTGCACTACTTAGTATTGACAAGGCCCTTTAAGAAGGTACTTGACCGATTAATGATTGGGACCTACCGAATGACACATAGTTCAAAGGACCCAAAGTCGAATACCACCCAACCTTGCAATACGCGAAAGAGGGAAGTGGGACACTGACATTTGAATTATCAAATCCAAACATGGACAAAATCACCTCCAATGGTCAACAACGAAAATACACTATGACTAGTTGGTAGAATTAATAAAAGGCATATTAATTGGAAATCGTTCAAAAAGCCTCGAGTGTCTTAAATTGCCTTGAGCATTTCCAATGCCATTGGCCAATTCTTCCTTGAGTGACTTCGACTCGGCCTTCGGTACCTTACACTCTGCCAGTTCCACTTAGAGTATCTTCAACTCAATGAACTTAGCTTCAATTATCTAATACTTAGCTCGACCTCGCCACCCGAGACTCTAGCTCAGCCTTACGCCTTGAGCCTAGAGCATTTTCAGCTCGGCCTTACGCTTAGAGCATCTTGAGTTCGGCCAGACACCTTAAGCATCCTCAGATTAACCATGAGCTTAAAGTACCTACAACTCGGCTAGTATGACCAGTTGTCAGGGCATAATGAAGCTCGGCTATATAAAAACATCTTATAAGCTCTTACAGCCTACTTCAGAGCTTGGGGGCATGTGTACTACTCGGACTCAGCCGGGCATTGAGTCAAGGGACTGGCCGAGTAAACGAAGATAGACTTAGGCCAAGCAGTTATAATAGAAAGATACCATATTAAGATAAGATATGATACTAAAGATTGGATAAGTAAATAAACTTATCTCTATTATATTTGATAAGATTCAATAGGAAAATAAACCTATCAAATCTATCTTTACACACCCTATTAATAAAGAGTTATTCACCTTGAATCAGGTATTCAATCTAAACCCTTGTGATATCTACTCCATACCTCTGTGCCTCTAACTTGAGCGTCGGAGTGTCTTTGTAGGTACACCCCACCACTGTTCATGAAGGAACTATCGGAGGAGCCACCGCAACCAGAGGTTCTACAAAATCTGCTAGGAACAACAACTATCCTCACTCTTCTTTTTTGTGTTAACCAGGAAATATTTGAAGCTTAATTTTTATTTGGTACACCCAACTAATCATTCTCTCACCGAATTGGAACTACTCGTACCAATAACTTTTGGTAATTGTCCTCACTCTTGACATAGATCTTTTGCTTGACCGTACCCCATGCTCAATTTTCATCAAATCTCTGGGTTGGACATAGGTCTTATAATAAGTATTTATCTATTTTTGAACTATAATAAATATAAATGGTAAAAATCTGTAACCTTTATGAGTTTATAAACCTTTTAAAGCCAAGAAACATAATATTAGTAAAAGATACCAAAATTACTCTTGAAATTTTATGATTTTGATGAAATAGTTTATAATTTTTATTGTGCAGTGTGTAATATTTGAAATAAAATCTGTAATTTAAAAAAGATAATAGTCATGGTAAAAGAATCACACACACACACACACACACACACACACACACACACACACACACACACACACACACACACACACACACACACACACACACACACACATATATATATATATATATATATTAACGGTTTAATATTGTATCTTTGTTGATATAATCTTTATTTAAAAAAATTAAATTATTAATATAAACATTTAGATTTATACTAATAATTTGGTGCAGTATTAACACGACAAATAATTTTGTTAGTATAAAAAAATTAATATATAAGTTACATATTATAAATATAAGGTAGCATATATATTGTGAATTTTATATTAAAATGCTGATAAAAAATAATGTTTATATTAAAATATTTTCTTGTTAAATAACAGCTATAATAATAGAAATGTAGTGACTCACGTTAGATGATAAATTAAGTAGTTTCAGCTATTGATAAAAAAAATTAATGGCTGATATTACATGCAAATACATAATAAATCCATGCATGTATCATATATCAACCATTAATTTGTACATTAACAACTTAAATTAGTAAGTTCCACACTGAAAACACTTATTTTTTATTGCAGATATTGCCTTCATGTTCACATTCTTTGATTGTGATCTCTCGGGCTGGACATTTATTAGCTCGGTGGTTTGGTTTGTCATGTATGGGAAGACTTGTAGAAATAGGAGCCGCAGGGACATAGTTGCTAGCTTACACAAGTGGATCTATTCATATAATGCTTTTATTGATGTAACGTGACAATATTTTGGGTGTCGTATTAAATCCGGGACTACGTATACATAGCACACATCAATTTATGTAGGGTGTGTTTGTGTTATTACGCTTTGGATCTTCCATTTGTGTAGGGATGCTTCTGTTTTGGTTTGGAGTGTGGACGGGCATACCTTGCGCTTCTTCTCTTTCCTTTGAAATGTTTTAGCAATTTGATGTGAGTACCAAATATAGGAATTAAATCGGAGGGTTTATGACTTTTCACTTTTAGTCTTGTTGAACTCTTCACAATAATTCCTATACACGTAGACTATAAATACATGTCACGTAAAATATTCTGTTAATATATTTTTTTTTAATATTCTGTTAATATTAAAAGAGAAGACTTAAGAAAGAGACTCATGTGAATGATAAATTCCATATTTAAAAATGTTTTTTTTCCCGTTAAATTTAGACATTAAAATATCAAATTGAGGGACTAAGTTTTGAGAGTTTACTAATTAAAGATAAAATGTAAAAGTAACATTGTTGTAGTCCGAAGTTCTTCCCCTTGTTCACACGTACACTTCACAGGGATATCAACGGGGCGAGACCGGTAGTTATTAAAGATAAGCTTGAAGACTTGCTTGCACCCCCGGTCCTCGAATGCCATGCCAAATTGTGTGTTGTTTTATGGGAGGAAAGAGGATATTTAAAACATTTTAAGTGTATTAACTAATATATCATTATTGATGTTTTAAAATTTTAATTATAAAAATATAAAATTAAATTAAATTTTAAAATCATTTATCTTTCCTCTCCTTAAACCAAACAAAAAATCATTTTGTTTTCCCTGCATTAAAATTTCTATCATTCCCTTCTCTTTATCAAATAAGATATCTAATTAATTTTTTTTTCCTTCACTCTATTAAAATCTCTCTCATCCTCTCTCTTCCACTGGCTTCCTTTGAACCAAAGCGTGTCCCTAACAAAACCATGGCTTGGAATCCCTTCAAGCTTATCCTCCTCTGTATCCTTGTTAGCTTCTTCAAGTTCTTCGCAACTACTAAAGCACAGGAAGCCGACGCTAGTTTTCTTGACAAAAAATGCTTTGGAGACAAAACCACTGCCAACAGCAGCCATGCAAGGAACCTAAGGATCCTCCTCTCTTCCTTATCTTCCAACGCCTCCGCCAACACATTCTACAACAACACAGTTCTCGGCATCAACTCCTCTGACACAGTGTATGGTCTCTTCATGTGCAGGGGTGATGTACCCTCTCAGCTCTGCTCACAGTGCGTGTTAAACGCAACCGACACACTGTCTAAAGACCCACAGTGTTCCCTGTCCAAAGAGGGTATGATTTGGTACGACGAGTGCATGGTTCGGTATTCCAACTCCGATTTCTTCTCCACCGTGGAAACACACACCGGAGTGTGCGTCTGCAACGTGGCCAATATCTCCTCCAACCAAGCAAGCTTCATGAGTTTGTTGTCCAACACCATGAACCAAACCGCAGAAGAAGCAGCCAATTCTAGAAACAGGTACTCCACAAAGCAAGAAACCTTGTCTCAAAATCAGACCATTTACTGTCTAGCTCAATGCACACAAGACCTCACACCCCAAAACTGCAAAACCTGTCTTACTCAAGCAATAGTGAACCTTCCAAGGTTATGTGGCGGAAAACAAGGAGGGAAAGCTCTGTTTCCCAGTTGTAACATTAGGTATGAATTGTACCCTTTCTACCGCCTCACCAATGAGGTATCACAAGGACTCGTTCCCGAAACGAAATATCCACAAGCAGATTCAGAATATTCAGAAGAACCTGGCTATCTTTCTCACAACTGCTCCAGCAATGATAACATCACCACTGGTGACAATGCCTTCCAATCAAACCTTAGGACCCTCCTCTCTGACTTGTCTTCCAACGCCACCACTCGCAATGGATTCCAGACGCAGGAGGGAACAGCGTATGGCCTCTTCACGTGCCGTGGTGAGATTCCTCGTCCCCTTTGCGGACAATGTGTCCAAAACGCAACCGACAGAATAGCCTCTGAGTGTCGTTTCGCTGCTACCGAGGCTGTAATCTGGTACAATCACTGCTGGCTTCGCTATTCCGACCGAAACTTCTTCTCCCGCGTGGAAACAAGTCCCATGTTTCGGGAACTGAATATCACCAACACCAATCCGGTACAATCCTCCGTAGCTTTTCAATTATCCAACAAGTTAGCTGAGATGGCGAACAAGACAGGGGACAGTGTTGAGAGATTCCGAACAGGATCTTTAAGATTGAATGATAATCAAACAGTGTATGTTCTTGGTCAATGCTCATTGGATCTATCAAGCAATGATTGCGGTGCCTGCCTAAATAACTTGATTGGAATGGCAATTCCATGGTCCAGTTTGGGAAGCGTGGGTGGACGAGTTTTGTATCCTAGCTGTAATCTCCGCTTTGAATTGTTCCAGTTTTACGAGCTCACGTCCACCACACCAACTAACCCTCCAACGCCAGGTTTTTTTTATTGTTATTCATTTCTTTAAAATTTCGCAACGATGATTCCGATGCAGTGGTTTTCAACACAACTAGCAAAGGATTGAGTAAAATTTAAAATTAGAAATAAAAATTAAGCTTAATTATCAATTTGTTCCCTTTATTTATTTATAACATTCAATTAAATCCTTTTATTTTCAATCCAAAGGGTTGATGCAGTTGTGTAAGGGTCCGATGCATTCACATGCTATTTAGCAGAAGAATCTGTGTTTGATTCCTTCCGTGTACAAAATTCTCTTGGCCAACAGCAATCACGCACCGCAATTCACATTAAGGCATTTTAAAAAATAAAGGATCTGATTGAAACTTTCAGAAAATAGAAGGATTTAATTGAACATTCTGAATAAATAAAGGGACCAAATTAATAATTAACTTTAATTTTTTTTTTTATTTTAAAAAATAAATGACCTGATTGAAACTTTCAGAAAATAGAAGGACCTAATTGAATATTCTAAATAAATAAATGATCAAATTAATAATTAAGCCTAAAATAACAGATTATGGAGGCATTTGTATCAAAGTATTATGTTATATTTTTGGAAATTACATTCCTAGGAATATTATGATTAGGAATATTATTCTTGTGTATATTTAAAAATGTGTTTAGTTACGTTTAATATTCTTGAAAATATCTTTTAAAATTTAAAATAATTTAAATAAAAATAAATATAAAAGGAAGTTACTAGTGTTTTAGGAAATAACTTTCCTTATTCTCATAGGTATATCACTTTCCCATCACTCCTCATAGGAATAAAAGTGTAGGAAAATGTGGTAAAAATGAAAATTATAACATTCCCAAGAATCAATAATACCCGGGAAGAATTTTTCAAAGCTTAACAAACATGGATATGTAATATTCCTATGTTACATCGCCTAGAATCAACTTTTAATCCATGAAACAAACAATCTCTATATGTTTTAGGGGATAATAAATTAAAATATAAAATATTTTCTTTATTAATAATAAATACTTAATATTTTATTATATCGGAATAGAGAAATGATATGGAACTTTTGAAACTGAAGAAAACTAGATCAATAAATTATGTGAATTAAGACATATTGTGCTAGATTTTGGTGTATTTGGCTTGTGTAGCTTTTGTTCTATAAGATCATTCTTTTGTATAAATTTTTCGAGGTCTAATTTTGGGTACACATTGAGCTTCAAATCAAAGTCATTTTTTCATCAATAATATTTTTAGATAAAGAGGGTCACTTCTTTTCTTGTTATCAATTTACCATGACCTAATGATATATGTTATTTTTTTAATGTAGGAAATGGTCGGTCACGAACTATTATCTTGATCCTTATACCCATCATCATTGTATCGGGGATCCTTTTCACCTTTTGTTGTTATCTGGTACGAATAAAAGTAAGAAAGAATAACAAAACTATTCTCAGAGAAAATTGTAAGTATGGTAAAAAAAATGAAAATTTTAATACTAACTATTCAATTAGAAAATTAAAAGAACTTTACAAATTGGTTTGACAATTGAAGTATTTTCATTCAGTTGGTCATGAAAGTTCCACTATAGAGTCATTGCAATTCAATTTGACAATAATTGAATCAGCAACAAATAGCTTTTCACACGAGAACAAGATTGGCAGAGGTGGATTTGGAGAAGTTTATAAGGTAGAAGAAACTATGTTAAATTTTATTTCTTATATGTTCCTATTTTTAGCATAAATAACTATTTACATATTTTTAGGGCATTCTTATTGATGGAAGACCTATAGCTGTAAAGAGACTCTCAAGAAATTCTAAGCAAGGTGTTGAGGAGTTCAAAAATGAGGTTCTATTAATAGCCAAACTTCAACATAGAAATCTAGTGGCATTCATAGGATTTTGTCTTGATAAGCAAGAGAAAATACTTATCTATGAATACGTGCCAAACAAGAGTCTAGACTACTTCTTATTTGGTTTGATGCCTTTCACTTCTCTTTAGTTTTTTAAAGTTTAACATCCACACATTATGTATTTATGATATTTAATGTATCATATCTAAACCAATTCAAGTGATTGGTTATAAAACATGCATCAGTTAATATTCTCACAGAATGAATATTTCTTGTAGATACTAAATTAGAAAAGGTTTTGAGCTGGTCAGAGCGTCACAAAATCATAGGAGGGATTGCTCGAGGAATTCTATATTTGCATGAACATTCTCGACTTAAAGTTATACATCGTGATCTTAAACCTAGTAATGTACTATTAGACGAAAATATGAATCCAAAAATTTCAGATTTTGGTCTTGCTAGAATTGTTGAAATAGATCAACAAGAAGGAAGTACAAATAGAATCATTGGAACATAGTAAGTTTTGAATACTCATTCCTACACTTCTCATCGTTTGCATAATATATTTAAGCTTATTTGTCATTTTCCTCTGATTTTGTAGTGGCTATATGTCTCCAGAGTATGCTATGTTTGGACAATTTTCTGAGAAATCAGATGTTTATAGTTTTGGAGTTATGATTCTTGAAATTATAAGTGGAAAAAAGAATACATGTTCATATGAACCAAACCGTGTTGCTGATGGTCTTCTAAATTTTGTGAGTGCAATTATCTTGCAATATTTTTATTTTATTATTACTCGTGCTTAATGTACGCTGAAATCAATCTAAAACTAGAAAAGTGTAATGATTTGGCCAAGATTACAAATTGTTATAGGTTTGGAGACAATGGAGGGATGAAACACCATTGAACACATTGGACCCAAAGTTAAAAGGAAATTATTCTAACATTGAAGTCATCAAATGCCTTCATATTGGTTTATTATGTGTTCAAGAAAATCCAGATGCTAGACCTACAATGGTGACAATTGTCTCGTATCTTTGTGGTCACTCAATTGAGTTGCCATCTCCACAAGAACCGACATTTTTCTTGTACCATAGAATGGATCCTATTGTTGCACATGAATCAAGTTCGAGGCAATCTGCTAACAGTTCCATACCATCCTCTATCAATGAAATGTCTATAAGTGAATTCTATCCTCGATAATTTGTTTTTTAATATCACTATATGGTCATGTTTTAATGTATTATATCTAAAATCTTATTTGTCACCTAATTATATCGTAGAGATCAAATTATGAAGAACGTTTTGGGTTTTCTCAAATTGTGTAAGGCTTTTAGTTTTAGTTTAGAGGATTTCAATTTTGTGTCTTTATTGGTTGTGCCTTCATGTACTAAACCATTTTATGTTGACCTATATAGCACGTTTTATGTTAAGGTTAAGTTGTTTGGTTTAATTAATAAAATCATTTTGCTTATAAAAAAAAAGAAAGTACAAATATATAATATCTATAAAAAAATGAAGTATGTTTTGTTTCAATTTTCAATGTCTTTTACATTAGAAATTTGTTAATGACTCTTAAATCATTTGACAAAGCAAAGAAGTTTATTGCCTAGGAATGTGCAGATTTGAGTCACCCGACAACCAAAGCTTTCATGATTGAACTATTCGTTATGGAGAAGTAGCAAGGGAGATCTAGCCAAGAGATATAGGTTTCTTAGTTTCTATTGAAGATTATGATGGGTATGAAGAAGCAGCTGATTATCACAATGATTAGACAGCTAATGCCGTGACAACCAATTTCCTAATTTATGGGAATGTTGTCCAAAAGACATTGAAAGTCACTAATATGGTTTAGTGTCTGAGACTTACCATTTCCTACAACAAAGGTTTAGTGTCACATATATGCCATGCAAGTACTTAATGTACCACGTAAGTTACTTTGTTAAAATTAATAGAGAAGACCAAATAAAGAGACTAATGTGAATGACAAATTAATTAAAGATTTGGAACTTATTTTTTCATTTCGTTAAATTTAGATACTAAGATACTATTTCTGAAATTGAATGACCAAGTTTTGAGAGTTTACTGGGACGTGCATTGCGGAAAGGTAAGAATTTGATACTGCAAATTCAAAGTGAAAGTGTATTGTGCTAAAGTGTGGCGATGTGGATTTGATATCACGTGGAGCTTACTTGGTTGGCTTTGTGTTTTTGTATGATGCAGATGGTATTAAGTGTTGTGAGCTGGATGTAGGTGAATGAAAATATACATTTGGTTCGAGGGGTATGGGGTAGGCGGATAACATTGAATATTGTTCATAGAATATATAGTTATTAATTAATGCTCTGTGAGGATCTGGAAAATAGGTTAGAGGATTTAACATTTTACACTACAGAACTGACGGTGCCTTTGGTAGGGCAGGTACCACTTGTACTTTTTATTCTCTTCTTAATGATAATATTTTGTTTGCTGATAAAAAAAAAAGTTTTGAAAGTTTACGAAACGGTAAAATTGTAAAAATAACATTAATTGATGGAGTGCGAAATTCTTCCCCTTGTTCAGTTCGTGATCTCAATATGAACATATCTCATGGAATGGATCAATGCAAGTTTATGTCTGTTTGATGTGAGTTTACCCAACTAGTGAGATACAAGAAATGTTTGACTCACCTGCTTTATTGACTTGTTTGCATCTATTCCTCACTACCGTGTTAAACTTAAATGCGTTGCTGATGGGAAAGAACTTTTAGAAGTTTTCAACTTCACCCTATATTTCCCATTAATTAGAGGCTGCTAATTAGTACAAATACAAACTGTTGTATGTTGGTTCATTAACAAACATTAGTTAGTCTCTCTTAGACTTTATCAACTTAGCTATTTTTCTGGTTTTCTGTTATTCTGTTATAACAGTTAACAGTTAGGTAGTTTTAAGTTGGTTAAGTTAGCTAGGCTTGAAATAGTGCTTCTATTTCTTTTCCGTATAGTCTAGATCAGTAGAGAGATTGTACCCAGAGGAAGGATTATTCAGAGTTTGAATAAAAGTGGTTGCTGTGAGGAGATTGAGAGTTGATTTTTTAACTCTAGTCAAATCACGATTCCTTGAACTTCTTCTGTTCATCCTTTTTTCTGCATCTTGTTCATTCTTGTTCAAACAAGAAACTCATATTTTGTGAGTAAATCTGATCTTGGCACAACAAACTGGTGCGGTGAGCGTGGATCGAACACGCGACCTTCAGATTGGAAAAATTCAAGCACTTGATTGAAGAAATGGGCTCGGCCAAGTATGAGATTGAAAAATTCACAGGGCAAAATGATTTTGGGCTATGGCGATTGAAGATGAGAGCCCTTCTTGTTCAGCAGGGCCTGGTGGAAGCACTTGATGGAGAAGCCAAACTCGAAAAGATTATGGCTGATGGGGATAAGAAAGCACTACTGCAGAAGGCACACAGTGCAATTATCCTCAGTCTCGGAGACAAGGTGCTGAGGCAAGTCTCTAAGGAAACAACTGCTGCTGGGGTTTGGTCAAAGCTTGAAGGTTTGTACATGACCAAATCTTTAGTTAATCGTCTTTACCTAAAGCAGTCTTTGTATTCGTTTAAAATGCATGAAGATAGATCAGTAGGAGAACAATTGGATTCGTTTAATAAACTGATTCTAGATCTTGAAAATATCGATGTCACCATTGATGATGAGGATCAAGCTTTGCTATTGTTGTGCTCTTTGCCTAAGAGTTACTCTCATTTCAAAGAGACTCTACTGTTTGGAAGAGACTCTGTTTCTCTTGATGAAGTGCAGGCTGCTCTGAATTCAAAGGAATTGAATGAAAGAAAGGAAAAGAAGTCCTCTACAAGTGGTGAAGGGTTGACAGCAAAAGGCAAGACCTTCAAGAAAGATAGTAAATCTGACAAGAAGAAGCAAAAGCCAGAAAACCAGAAGAATGGTGAAGGAAATGTCTTCAAAATCAGATGTTATCACTGTAAAAAGGAGGGCCATACAAGGAAAGTTTGTCCTGAAAGGCAGAAAAATGGTGGCAGTAACAATAGGAAGAAGGACTCAGGGAATGCTGCCATTGTTCAAGATGATGGCTATGAATCTGCAGAGGCACTGGTGGTGTCTGAAGAGAATCCAGAAACTAAATGGATAATGGATTCAGGGTGTTCATGGCATATGACACCAAACAGATCATGGTTTGAACAATTTTCTGATCAGGCAGATGGGTTGGTACTCCTTGGAGATAACAAGCCTTGCAAAATTAAGGGAATTGGGTCTATAAGGTTCAAGTTTCATGATGGGGCTGAGAGAATTCTCACAGAGGTCAGATATGTACCTGAGCTGAAGAGAAATTTAATCTCTCTTGGTGAATTTGATAAAAGAGGGTATGTGTTCAAGGGTGAAAAAGGAATACTGAATGTAGTTAAAGACTCCATGATTGTCATGAGGGGAATTATGAAGAATGGCCTCTATTCTGTGGATGGTGAAGTTGTAATTGGCTCTGCAGCCACTGCAACAGGAAGAGTTTTATCAAAAACTGAGTTATGGCACATGAGGTTGGGCCATGTAAGTGAGAAGGGGTTGATTGAATTGGGAAAACAGGAGCTGCTATGTGGGGACAGAGTGGAGAAATTGAAGTTCTGTGAACATTGTGTCTATGGCAAAGCCTGCAGAGCCAAATTCAATGCTGGACAGCAGAGAACAAAAGGTACCCTTGATTATGTTCATGCTGATCTTTGGGGTCCAACCAAGACCCCCTCTCATTCTGGAGCAAGGTACTTCTTGAGCAGTGTGGATGACTACTCAAGGAAGTTGTGGATCTACATTCAGAAAACAAAAGATGAGGCTTTTGATAACTTCAAAAGCTGGAAGACACTTGTGGAAAACCAAACAGGCAGAAAGATCAAGAGGTTTCGTACTGATAATGGTCTTGAGTTCTGCTCTGAACCTTTCAATGCTTTCTGCAAAGAAAATGGCATTGCAAGGCACAGGACAGTTGCAGGCACCCCTCAACAAAATGGTTTAGCTGAAAGATTCAACAGGACCATTTTGGAGAGAGTGAGATGTATGTTGCTGAGTGCAGGATTACCCAAGATTTTTTGGGCTGAAGCAGCAATGACTGCTGTATATCTCATCAACAAGTGTCCTTCAACAGCTCTGAATTTTAAAACCCCTGAGGAGATTTGGTCTGGTCATCCACCGAGTCTAAAACAGCTAAAGGTATTTGGCTGTGTTGCCTATGCTCACATTAGGCAAGACAAATTGGAACCTAGAGCTGTCAAGTGCATCTTTCTAGGATATCCTGAGGGAGTGAAAGGGTATAAGCTATGGTGTTTGGAGGCTGGTTTTAAGAGGTGTTTAGTGAGTCGTGATGTTGTCTTCAATGAAACTGAGATGGCCTACAAGACCAAGCCCAGCATGGTTCAGTCCAGCACTGATCAGAGTAAGGAAATTGATTCTGAGAAATTAAATTTTGAGGTGGAGACTGAGGACAAGCATGCTGAAACACAAGCTGTTAATTGGCCTCTTGATGAAGAGAAATCTGAAGAAAAGCAACAAGAAGGAGATGGCTATATGCTAGCTCGAGATAGAACCAGAAGGGAAATCAAACAACCTGAGAGGTATGGATATGCTGATCTAATAGCATTTGCTCTGGTAGCTGCCAGTGAAGTTTTGGAGGAAGATCCAAAAACTCTTAAAGCTGTCTTAGCTAGTAAGGAGAAAGAAAAATGGCTAAGTGCCATGAATGAAGAGATTAAGTCTCTCCATGACAACCATACATGGGAATTGATTAAAAAACCCCCTGGTTCTAGAGTGGTCAGCTGCAAGTGGATCTTCAAGAAGAAAGAAGGCATCCAAGGAGTTGAACCAGATAGATTTAAAGCTAGACTTGTTGCTCGAGGATTCACTCAAAAGGAGGGAATTGACTTCAATGAAGTTTTCTCTCCTGTAGTGAAACATAGGTCAATCAGAATACTTATGGCTATGGTGGCAGAATTTGATCTTGTGTTAGAACAAATGGATGTGAAGACAACATTTTTGTATGGAAAGCTTGATGAGGTGATATTGATGAAACAACCCGGGGGGTTTGAAGCCAGAGGTAAAGAGGATTATGTTTGCAAATTAAACAAATCCCTGTATGGTTTAAAGCAATCCCCCAGGCAATGGAATAGGAGATTTGATGAATTTATGGCTCACATAAAGTTCCATAGAAGTCACTATGATAACTGTGTTTACTTCAAATTTCCTTCTAAAGCTGAGTTTGTGATATTGCTATTATATGTTGATGATATTTTGATAGCAAGTAATAGCAAGAGTGAGGTTGAAAAATTGAAATCTGAGCTGAGCAGGGAATTTGAAATGAAGGATTTGGGAGCAGCCAAGAGGATATTGGGAATAGAAATCAAACGGGACAGAAAAAGGAAATTGTTGTATCTGTCCCAGGAGTTATATCTCAGAAAAGTTCTTGAAAGGTTTGGAATGTCAAATTCCAAACCTGTAACTACTCCTATGTCTCAGCAGTTTAAGCTCAGTACAAGTCAAGCACCTAAGACACATGATGATATAATTTACATGGAAGGTATTCCATATGCTAATGCTGTAGGGTCACTGATGTATGCTATGGTATGTACTCGCCCTGACATAGCACATGCAGTGAGCCTAGTAAGTAGGTTCATGGCAAATCCAGGCAAAGCACATTGGCAAGCCCTGAAATGGATACTCAGATATATCAGAGGATCACTTGGAAGAGTTTTGGTTTATGGTGGAGCTAGGAATAGCAGAAGAATAGCTGCTATTGAAGGTTTTGTAGATTCTGATTATGCTGGCTGTTTAGATTCAAGGAAATCCCTCACAGGATTTGTGTTCACTGCTTTTGGCACTGCAATTAGTTGGAAAGCTAGCCTTCAAAAGGTAGTGGCTTTATCAACCACTGAAGCTGAGTATATTGCTCTTACAGAAGCTGTGAAAGAATCTCTGTGGCTTGAAGGCATTGCAAAGGAGCTGAAGATACAAGATGAAGTGATCACAGTACACTGTGACAGCCAAAGTGCCATTGATTTATCCAAAAATTCTGTGCATCATGAGAGGACAAAGCACATTGATATTAAGCTGCATTTTGTCAGAGAAGTTATTGGTCAGGGATCAGTTATAGTCAAGAAGATTTCAACTGATCACAATCCTTCTGATATGATCACAAAGGCTCTTCCAAGCAGCAAATTTTTTCATTGTTTGGACTTAATTCAGCTGAAGGGTGATTGAATCCTGTTTCTGCAGCCACTGTTTTTGCTCTTGTTAATGTTTTGTTATTGAATCAAGGTGGAGAATTGTTGTATGTTGGTTCATTAACAAACATTAGTTAGTCTCTCTTAGACTTTATCAACTTAGCTATTTTTCTGGTTTTCTGTTATTGTTATAACAGTTAACAGTTAGGTAGTTTTAAGTTGGTTAAGTTAGCTAGGCTTGAAATAGTGCTTCTATTTCTTTTCCGTATAGTCTAGATCAGTAGAGAGATTGTACCCAGAGGAAGGATTATTCAGAGTTTGAATAAAAGTGGTTGCTGTGAGGAGATTGAGAGTTGATTTTTTAACTCTAGTCAAATCACGATTCCTTGAACTTCTTCTGTTCATCCTTTTTTCTGCATCTTGTTCATTCTTGTTCAAACAAGAAACTCATATTTTGTGAGTAAATCTGATCTTGGCACAACACAAACAATACTGATACAAATTTATTACGAAGCCAAATGTTTTTTGTTTTTTTTTCAATCACCGTAATCTCACAAATTTCAATCCTTTAGATCCATCATCAAACTAATCCTCGATCTGACACTATACTATAGAAAAAACCCTAACAGGGCTAACAAATGTAGTCTTTCATTTTCCTAGATTTTATCCTTATATGCTGGAAAAATATTATTTCTATGCGAATTTGGTTTTGTTACTTAACCAAAAGGTTGAGGTAGGTAGCTAGCACACATACATCAAGTTTATTAATGACATGAGAATTAATGCAGAAAAAAAGTTTTGAAGGAGAGGGAGTTATAAATAGCTACTTAATTAATTAAATCTGTTTGTTTTATAAGATTCCTGAACGGTCAAAATTCGCATTTGATGGAAGGAAAAAATTTTGCTTTGCTTGAGTGTTGTAAATTTCCCCGTTTATGCTTTTAAGATATACTGGAAAGCTATTAATTGATTCAAGAAAAGGCCATTTTTGTGTTTTATTCTTTCCTTTCTAAAGGCCATTAATTTAAAGAAAATTTCTATGGTACCCTTATTAATTTTAAGGGTTTTGGTACATTGGTTTTTTAACCAATAGTTATCAAGTTATATTGTTATCTTATTATTTTGATATTTAGTAATAATTTTATTTTATATTTCAATTTAGTCCCTGCTTAATTAAAGTATTTCTTTTAAAATAAACTTTCTAATCTCACAAAATCAAACCTAAAAAACAAACATTTTGATTCAAATAAAAAAAAAAATCCCAGCAAACATATCAAAACATCACAAACTCAATATTAATTCTGAATTTCCCTTCATGAGTGACGGAGCTCACCGGAATGATGAGATTAATTCACACGCGTTCGTGAGCGATTTTGCATTTGACCCGTGTGAGTACTCCATGAACGGCATGGATGGGGAGTGGTACTCCATCATTCACGTGACACCGGAAGACGGTTACAACTATGTGAGTTTTGAATGAGTGCCATTACCGGAAGACGATTACTCCACCATTTGCATTTTGGGGTTTTGAGGGCATTATAAAGTTAAACTTTGAAATAAAAACTCAACTTGTCTTTAATCAAGTCCATTACCAAATACTTATTTGGAATTTTTTATGCATATATGCGAAGCCTTGCTTTTTGCGGTTGAGTTGTGATTCTCATCTTTGATTAGGTTTTGTTCAGATGTGTGCACTTTATTTTTTTGAGTCTGGGTATTAGTTTTATTTTTGAAAGGTGTAGGGAGTATCAATGGGTTGTAATACTGATAGCTAGGTGGGTGTTTTTCTGCAATTTGATTTTATATATGTTAGGATTAATTAAGTTTTTAGTCCCTAAACTTTTTCAAAATTCGGTTTTTAGTCCCTAAAATTTAGTTTAATTGGTCAAGGTCTCTAAACTTTTTAAAATTTTAGTCCCTGAACAAAATTTTGACCAGTCAAAGTCCTTAAACTTTTTAAAAATTCGGTTTTTAGTTCCTAAATTTTTTAAAAATTCGATTTTTAGTCCTTGAAATCTCATTAATTCAGGGACTAAAAACCTAATTTTTAAAAAGTTTAGGTACTAAAAACCAAATTTTTAAAAAGTTTAGGGACCTTGACCGGTCAAACTAAAGTTTAGGAACTAAAAACCAAATCTTTAAAAAGTTTAAGGACCTTGACCAGTCAAAATAAAGTTTAGGGATTAAAAACCAAATTTTGAAAAAGTTTAGGGATTAAAAACTTAGTTAACCCTATATGTTATCAGGTGTTGCAGATTTGCTTGTATGGTTTTTTGAGGGTCTGATCACGTCTTGTGGTTAAACTGTTGATTAATAAATTTTGTTTGTTGTTAAAAAAAACTAATTATTTGAAATATTGTATGACATGTTTATAACTGAAACAAAGTATCTCAAATGTTAAATTAACAATTTGTGATGTTTGCTGGACGTGTTTGCTGAGGTTTTGGTTTGAATCAGAATGTTTATTTTGTGAGGTTTGATATTGTGAGATTAGAAGAAAAAAAATTAGACAGGGACTAAATTGAAATATATAAAAAATATTATTAAATATTAAAATAATGAGATAACAATGTAAATTGATAACTATTGGTTAAAAAAATAACAGTACCAAAACCCTTAAAATTAATAGGGGTACCATAGAATCTCTCTTTGATAAATTGTTTTTTTTTTCTACAATATTTTGGTAATTTTTTTTTATTTTTATTTTGGTTAAAAGGCCGAGTGATCAGTGATGTGTCTCACTTTCATTTGAATCTCATTTGTTAGTTGTTGATATTCCTTTATTATTTCTAATACATGTGTGAATAATTTTTTTTTTTAATTTATGTTTCAATGTGTTTGAAATATCTCTTTCCCGGCACGTGATCCTTTTCTGTATGTAATACAAACTCCTTTGCTTTTATTTGTCATTGTTATTCATTACTATATGTTACCTGTGGAGTTGGATTGTTCCTTTTTTTTTTTTTTTTCTTATTCCTTTGTGTGCAAAATCGTTAGAAAAACTTGATGATGAAATAAAGATTTCCAAACTTAAAAAAAATGCCTTAACTGTATACGTGTTTTATTTGTATATAGTATTGTCTTTATGATAAAATAATGGAAATTAAATTAAGAAATGTTCTGTAAGCTTATCTAGAAACACTTTTAGAAAAAAAAATAAGAAGAAAAAAAATGAAATAAGCTTCTTTATAAGTTAAAATTAGCTTATACATAAGTTAAAATCATCTTTCAAATATGAAAGAAGCTATATGAGAGAACTTTTACAAATTAACTTATGCATAAGCTAAATTTACCTTATGGAGAAATTCATTTCATTTTTTTTTGTTTAAATATGTTTTTAGTCCCTCAAATGTGGGGTTATTATTTTTTTAGTCCTCCAAATTTGAAATTATTTTTTTTAGTCCTTGGAATTCGCAAAATGTTCTTTTTAGTCCCTCTGTGCAGTGTGAGCCAAACGGGGAATAAGATATTCGTAATTTGTGATTATTTTTTATTGCCAAAATTTAATTTTCTATTTTAACTTTTAAAGTAGGATTTTTGGTAAATCACCAAAAAAGTCAATAAAAGAAATCAAAGCAGTATTTAAAACAGTTAATGAGTTTTTAATTTTTTTATTGACTTGATTCTGATAGTTTTTAACTGCCAGAAAATCGTACTTTAAAATATAAAATAAAAAATCAAATTCTGGCGATTAAAAGTTGTCACAAATTGCAAATCTCTTATTCCTTGTTTGGCTCATACTGTACAGAGGGACTAAAAAGAGCATTTTGCGAATTTCAGGGACTAAAAAAAGCAATTTCAAATTTGGAGGACTAGAAAAATAATGAACCACATTTGAGGGACTAAAAACATATTTAAGTTTTTTTTTTTTTATCTTAGAAGTACTTTTAGATAAGCTTACCCAAACCGGTCCTAAGCATTTTGTTTATGTTAAGTGGTTAAGTCTTGAGTTATGACTTTTGCTTAATGGTTAAGTTTTTACCGTTATTAGGTTTTGTGGTTTTAGCTTCTACCTTATATGTTGGTTAAGTAGTAATGAAATCTAGCTTGCTTTGCTTCTGTTTTAAAGGGCTAACCTCATATGTATGCTCTTTGATGGTGGAGCATTAGTTTGCTTTGCCAAGTGGTTAAGCATTAAGGATACTTGGTGATTAAGCTTTGTTGCCTGATGTGGCATTTAAAGATTGCTCCCAAATTAGAGATTCTTAATCCGTTTTTATATTGTTCATCTTAAGCTAGAAGTGTTAAGTAGATACCTTCCCCTTTGTGAGAGACTATTAGAGACATGTAAGTTGATTGAATTAGTTAGAGGTTGATTAGTTTGTTAGTTAATTAGTTACATATTAGATACTGGCCTTCGTCATTATATATAAGACATTTTTTAAAAAACTGTTTATCTTTTTTCACAAGACTCTTTTCTAATTGTCTCTTGTATTAATTAGTTTTCGCTAAAATAACCTTAATTTATTAACAATTTTTTTAGCCAAAAATAATAAATGTTGAAAATTAATGAGATAAACTCTTTCTCTCTTTTATTAGAATTGGAAAAGATGAATAACAATTAAGTAAGAAGCAATTAAGTAGAAAGAGAAAAATGATTGATTTCAACAATATTAAGGGTACGTAGTTTTGGAAGAATAATACAAGTATATAACTTATTAATAAATTTTATCTCAATAATGATTCACTAGCTTTCTTAAAGGGTGTAAATTAGTTAAAAGAGTTATATATATATATAAGTGAAATGCTAGCAATACTCTCTCTGACACTCTCTTAGGCTCTGTTTGGTATAGAGGATGAAAATAGAGAGTGATGTATTTGAATTAAAGTAGACTGTAGGAGGTGTGAGATCCACGCCAAAAAGGTGAATTTCTCTCCTTCCTCCCCTCTATTTCTCTTGAAACAAATAGAGGGTTATTAACACTCTCAATATGATTGGTTGAAAATCACAATTTTGATGGGTTATATTTATCATTTAATGATTTTCAACCAATCACAGTGATATTGTTAGTAAGAAGGTGTAAGAGAGAATGTCGCTAGCATTTCTCTATATATAAAATCAGATGGTATAAATCAGATGGAGTAGTTTATTAGTATATAACTATTTTCATTTGTACACGTTCAGTTTTTTAATACAAAACTGGTTCACTAAACCTCTAAACAGTTCGATTTGTTTGAGATTGAAAGTAAATGGTTCGGTTTAGTTTTTCATAACCATTTTCAATTCGGTTATATTTTCTCTCGTGAATCAAACTATGAACAGCTTGAAATGCTTGAAATGTCTATAGCGTTTTGGGGTGATCGATATCTTCATATGAAAAGAGAAATAGTTTTCTGGACATATATATAGATATAGTTTAAGTCAGGGTATCGGGTGGGGTTATAGGTGGTAGTGGGATCAAATATGGATAGCTTATACAGTAAACATCATACAGGCTATCTTTGGTAAGTATTATGAGATGTGGGCTTTAAATAATACAGTAATGTATGGAGGCTAAAGTACAAATAGGGTGGTGGGAATGTTATACATATATGTATATGGTACCCCTTGTACTATATTTGATATATTATTATTTGCTGAAAAAAAAAATATGAACAGCGCTAATGTTGACATTTTCTAACTTTCTTCGTGACATTTTCAACACATAATATAATAATCTATAAAAAAATATTTATATGAATATTCAGTAGAATCACTCTGGGAAGGTAACGAGAGAGACATGAATGTTTTTTTTTTTTTTTTTCTTAAATATGTTTTGGATCTATGATATATTAGCAAATTTTGTGTTGAGTCCTATTAAATTTTTGTTTTGTGTTGGATTTTCCATAAATTTTTTATTTTATTTTTAGTCTCTAAAGTGTCATTTAAATAATTTTTTAAAACAATTTAAAACACTGTGTAAAACGTTTTAGAAAACAAAAACAAAATAAAAAAATTATTTATGCATTTTTTTTATGGAGAGATTTTTTAATAAGTTTCAGCTTGACCGTATATTTTCCATTACAACGAAATCTGGCTAAACCATGAACAGCTAAAACCCATCCATCCTCTACGGTCTGGTAGTGCTCTGGAACATTAACAGAACCATGCCTTCCAATTCCTTCAAGCTCATCTTCCTTTGTATCCTTGTTTGCTTCTTCAGTTTCGCAACTGCTAAAGCACAGATCGTCGACAAGGTTTATTTTGTTTCCCAAAATTGCAGTGCAAACAAAGCCACTGCCAACAGCGTCTATGAGATGAACCTCAGGACCTTCCTCTCTTCCTTATCTTCCAACGCCACCGCCAACACAGTCGTCGGCACAAACTCCTCTGACATGGTGTATGGTCTGTTCATGTGCAGGGGTGATCTACCCTCTCGCCTCTGCAAAGAGTGCACGGCGAACGCAACGGAGAAACTATCTTCAGACCCAAAGTGTTCTCTGTCCATAGAGGTTGTGATGTGGTACGCCGAGTGCATGGTTCGGTATTCCAACGTCGCTTTCTTCTCCACCGTGGCCACATCTCCCTCATGGTTCAAGCTTAACCCGTAAAATGTCTCTTCCAACTCAACAAGCAGTTTCATGAATTTCTTGTCCAACACCATGAACCAAACTGCAGAAGCAGCAGCCAATTCGGGTAACAGGTTCTCCACAAAGGAAGCAAACTTATCTCATTCTCAGACCCTTTACTGTCTGGCTCAGTGAACACAAGACCTCTCACCCCAAAACTGCACAACCTGTCTTACTCAAGCATTAGGGTACCTTCTACAGCTCAGTTACGGAAGGCAAGGAGGAAGAGTTGGGTTTCCCAGTTGTAACGTTTGGTATGAATTGTATCCTTTCTACGGCCTCTATACGGATCGGCCTCCAAAAGAACTTGTTCCTGAAACAACTAGTACTAGTACTCCTCCGTCAACAGGTTTTTTTTATTTTTATTTTTTATTACAACTTTTTATATGGTGTTTCTTTCATTTTTTTATTATATCATTTATCATCTCTATTATTTTCTCTTTATATATCTTTTCTTAACTTGTGTAGATGGTTGGCAGTGCTAGTAAGGGGTTCAATTCTCAAGTTTGTGTATATGATAAGTGTTAATATATTGAACAAATTACATTAACACCTTTCATTATTTAATGTTTATAACAATCTCTCTTGTAAAGGGTGTCAATACCTAATATATAAGGAGATGTCAATGTAATTGTTTTCAAACATTAATTAAGGGGATTAGTGTAATATGTAAAGAAATGTCAATGTAACATTTTCAAACATTAAGAAGATTATTGTATGAATAGAAAAAAGAATAGTTTTGTGTGTAATTTAAAAAGTCCAAGCAGTGCGGCTGCAATTTACTCTAACATATTTTATTGGGTAGTTTGCTATCATATGTGATAACATTTTTATTGGTGGATTTTGTTAGTGTTAGATTTCAATGCATTTGGATTATGTAACTTTTGTGCTACAAGATCATTCATTTGTATCCAATTTCTTAGGTCTTTTTTTTTGGGGCACACCTTGTGCTTCAAATCAAGATTGTTTTTTTTAATCAATAATATTTCTTGTATGCAAAAAAGAAAACAAGTAATTTCCCTTCTTGTTATCAATTCAACATGACCTAATGGCATGTGCTATTATTTTTTATTTTATGTAGGGAAAGGTCGATCACGAACTACTATCTTGATCTTAACCTCCAGCATTTTTGTATTGGGCATACTTTTCACTATTTGTTGTTATTTGATACGAAGAAAAACAAAAAAGAGTAATAAAACTATTCTCAGAGAAAATTGTAAGTATAGTAAACAAAAAGAAAATTTTAATATTAACTTTTCAATTAAAAAACTTAAAAGAAGTTTACAAACTTAGCTTAACTATTGATGTATTTTCGTTTAGTTGGACATGCAACTTCAACAATAGAGTCATTACAATTCAATTTGGCAATAATTGAAGCAGCAACGAACAACTTTTCACTTGAGAACAAGATTGGCAAAGGTGGATTTGGAGAAGTTTATAAGGTAACATAAAATATATGTAATTTTATTTATATTTCTTTATTTTTTTTTATAAAAATTTATCTACATTTTTAGGGCATTCTTATTGATGGAAGACTTATAGCTGTAAAGAGGCTCTCAAGCAATTATAAGCAAGGTGTAGAGGAGTTCAAAAATGAGGTTCTATTAATAGCCAAGCTTCAACATAGAAATCTAGTGGCATTCATAGGATTTTGTCTTGACGAGCAAGAGAAAATACTTATCTATGAATATGTGCCAAACAAGAGTCTGGACTACTTCTTATTTGGTTTGATGCTTGGGACCTCTCTTTAATTTTTTAAAGTTTAATATTTATGCATTATGTATTTATGATATTTAATGTATTATATCTTAAAATAAAGAGTAAATTACGGCAACACCTCCCGAGCTTTTATCAAATTACACATAACTCTACCCTTTTTTATTTTCTTACACTAACTCTCCTTTAAGTTTGAAAACATTATACTAACACCTCCTTATATGTTTGAAAAAATTACACTGACATACCCTCAAACCTTACACTAACACCTCCTACAAGGGAGGTAAAAGTAATGGTTAAAAAAAGTAGGGGGTGCTTGTGTAATTACATAAAACCTTAGGGGGCGTTGACATAATTTGCTCTAAAATAAAATATTCAAGTGATTGATTATGAAATGTGCATCATTTAATTTTCTCACATAATGAATATTTCTTGTAGATACTAAACTAGAAAAGGTTTTGAGTTGGCCGGAGCGTCACAAAGTCATAGGAGGGATTGCTAAAGGAATTTTATATTTACATGAACATTCCCGACTTAAAGTTATACACCGTGATCTTAAACCTAGTAATGTACTATTAGATGAAAATATGAATCCAAAAATTTCAGATTTTGATCTTGCTAGAATTGTTGAAATAGATCAACAGGAAGGAAGTACAAACAAAATTATTGGAACATAGTAAGTTTTAAATACTTTGTTCCTACACTTCTCATCCTTTGCATGATATGATTAAGCTTAATTATCATCCCCCCTAATTTTGCAGCGGCTATATGTCTCCAGAGTATGCTATGTTTGGACAATTTTCTGAAAAATCAGATGTTTATAGTTTTGGAGTTATGGTTCTTGAGATTGTTAGTGGAAAAAAGAATATAGGTTCATATAATCCACAGCGTGTTGCTGATGGTCTTCTAAAATTTGTGAGTGCAATAACCTTTGAATATTTTTGTTTTATTATTGGTCATGCTCAATGTACAACAAAATCAATTTAAAGTAGGAAAGTGTAGTGATTTAGCTAAATTTACAAATTGTTACAGGTTTGGAAACATTGGAGGGATGAAACACCATTGAACACATTGAACCCAAAATTAAAAGAAAACTATTCTAACATTGAAGTCATTAGATGCATTCAAATTGGTTTATTATGTGTTCAAGAAAACCCAGAAGCTAGACCTACAATGGTGACGATTGTTTCATATCTCAATGGTCACTCAATTGAGCTGCCATCTCCTGAAGAACCAACATTTCTCTTGTACCATAGAATGGATCCAATTGTTGCAAATGAATCAAGTTCTAGGCAATTTACCAGCAATTCCATACCATCCTCAATCAATGAAATGTCTATAAGTGAATTCTATCATCGATAATTTATTTTTGAATATCATTATCTAATCACATTTTAATGTATTATAAAATCTTATTTTGAACTTAATTATGTCATAGAGGTCAAATTATGAATTGTGTTTTGAGTTTTCTCATATTGTGTGAGGCTTTTGGTTTCAATTTAGGGGGTTTTAACTTCATGCATTTACTAGTTGTGGTTTTATGTATTAAACCTCTTTATGTTGACCTATGACATGTCTTATGCTAATGTTAAGTTTTCTTGTTTAAGTAATAAAATTCTTTTTTATTTTCAAAAAACATAGTGCAAATATAAAATACCTATAAAAATGAAGTATGTTTTGTTTCAATTTTCAATATTTTTACATTAGAAATATGTGAATGACTCTTAAATCATTTGACAATGAAACCAAATTTGGACTACAACAACATTGTGATTCTTACATAGTATCTAGTAAAAAATATATTCAAGGCTTAATTATATTTTTGTATCCTTACCATCATTATTTCTTTAATTTGTTCCTCTTCTTTTTCTTTTTAACAAATTTGGTTCCCACTACTATATTTTAATTATGTAATTTTGGTTCATCTGTTAACTTGACATGTAATATTAAATGAAAATGTTGACTTGACAATAGAATGTTGACATGGATGTGCAGTCGAGTGTCATGTTAGCATTTTCATTGAATAGCAATAGCAACACAATGGTAATGGTTGTTGTGTGTGAGATCAATGGTTGGTGCATTGCCATATGTTGTAGGGTTATGTTCCTTGTCCTCATAGAGCATAGTGATGATTTCCATTTTATGCATGGTGAGCGCCACAACCCTGGGATTCTACTCTTTGCAATTTGACTAATTAAGGTTTGAGGTTTAAGAAAAGGATGCGCCATGAAGCCACTTAAGATGTCAACCATGATACTTTGTTAAACATAACAAACTTGAGTTAGTGTTTAGAGATACAAATTTAAAGATTATTTCATAATTTCGTCAAATTCAGGGATTAATATGACTACAATTTCAAATTTAGTGACTAAATTGAAAGGTTTATGACTTTTTGCATATAGACTTAAACTCTTTATATAATCCCTACACGCATACTCCATTAAAGTTATCAGGGAAGACTTGACAAGGAATTAATGTGAATGATGAATTATAGATTTACAAACTTTTTTTTTTGGTTCGTTTGATTCAAGCACTAACTAAATTTAAGGACCAAATTAGGAGTTTACTCAAACCATATAATTGTAAAACTAACATTTTGAAGTTCTTCCCCTTGTTTAGTTCATGATCGCAATATTCATGGAGAGTAACAATGCATGTTTGATGTGAGAATTTTTTTTTATTTTATTAACATTTATAAAACAATATTTTTATTTTAGTTTAACAAATATTTCTAAATAGAAAATAAATTCAAAAATGTTTTTTTAATAATTATTAATAAAACTAAAACTAAAAATAAAATGTAAGACGATTTTTAAAACCAAAATAAGCTTAGAGTGATAAATGTATGTAAGATCGAGGAAAGATCCTCGAGAATGACACAAGATTTTTTCCATTGTTTTGTTTTTTAGCCATAATTCATGTCCATAATAATCACAACTCAGTTTTGGCATTTTATAATTTTTTGGAATCACTTTTAACAAAGAAAAGTCATCCATAGAAATTTATAAAATTTGACGGGAGAGAATAGTCTCTAGAAAGAAAATGAAGCAGACATGAGAGCTCGACTTCATTAATTGACTGGCTTCAGTTGGTTGCACCACCAATCCTTCCATGGCTGCCATGCCAAGTTTTATGGAAAAAAATATGTACAAACTTCATCTTCGTAAGCCCACTCACCCCATATTACAGGACCCAAAAATGTAGATACAAATTCGTACCCCGGGCATTTATCTTTCCATTACAATAAACATCCCTGTTTGCAATACGGATGAAACACTAGAAGGACTTGTTCCTGAAACAAAATATTCACAAACAGATTCAGAATATTCCGAAGATCCTGGGCTCCTGGCTATATTTCCTGCAACTGCATGCTCAACCAACCAAAATATTTTCAAATCAAACCCCAATGCCCTCTTCTCTTACTTGTCTTCCAACACTAACAGTAACAATAAAATAAAAAAATAAATGAAATAAAGTCCTCTGTAAACTAAAATTAACTTTTGCATAAACTAATTTGTAAAACTCTCTCATATTAACTTATTCAAAAGTTAATTTTTAACTTATACATAAACTAATTTTAACTTATAAAGAAGTTATTTTTTTTCTCCTATAAATGTTTATGAAGAGTTTTATACAAAATACATGTTACAAGCGGGAACACTGCAAGGCCTCTTCCCGTGTCATGTCGACCTTTCTCGTACCTTTGTGGACAATGCTTCCAAAACGCAATGCAGAAAATAGCCTTTGAGTGTCGCTTGGCTACGGAGGCTGCAATTTGGTACAATCACTGATGATACTTGGGTAAAACAAAATTGACATTTGAGAAAGTTCTTACTTCTTACAGTGTTCTGTTAATAAGCACATGTTGTGCCTTCATAATTAAGAATGCTGAGTACTGTTACTAACAAACTAAATATAACAACAGTCCTCATCTCTACATAGATTTTTTTCTTGACCCAACGCTCATTTTTCATCAAATCTCAGGGTTAACATAGGTCTTATAATAAGTATTTATCTATTTTTTGTACTACAATAAATATGTAAAGAGTAAAAATCTGTTACCTTTATGAGTTTATAAACTTTTTAGAGCCAAAAAACATAATATTAGTAAAAGATACCAAAATTACTCTTGAAATTTTATGATTTTGATGAAATAGTTCATAATTTTTATTGTGCATTGTGTAATATTTGAAATAAAATTTGTATCTTTAAAAGGATAATATAGTCATGGTAAAAGAATCATATATTAACGGTTTATTAATGTATCTTTGTTGATATAATCTTTATTTAATAAAAAATAAATAATTAATATAAACATTTAGGTTTATACTAATAATTTGGTGCTTTAACATGACAAATAATTTTGTTAGTATAAAAAATTAATGTATAAGTTACATATTATAAATATAATTTAGCATATATATAGTGAACTTATAATGCTTATATTAAAAAAAAATTTGTTAAATAACAACTATAATAATAGAAATGTAGTGACTAGCATTTTTTTTATTCTATATGACATTAGTTTAGGTGCATTGGTCCCGAGCACTCATCAGGGTTAGAGCATACCTCAAGGCTCACTAAGTGTTTACAGAGGTACTTACAGATTGTCCACCAACAAGGTCCTCACATCAGCAGTGGGATTCGAATTCACGTCCTTGTGGAATATGAGTTCGATCCTTACCAACTGACCAACCTTTGTTGGCACATTATTTTTTGGTTTTAATTCTTCTAAAGTGAGCTACTCACATTAGATTATAAATTAAGTAGTTTCAGCTATTGATAAAAAAATTAATGGCTGATATTACATGCAAATACACAATAAATCCATGAATGTATCATATATCAACCATTAATTTGTACATTAATTAACAATTTAAATTATTTACTTTACTTTAATAAGTTCCACACTTCAAAGACTTATTTTTTTATTGCAGATATTGCCTTCGTGTTAACGTTCTTTGATTGTGATCTCTCAGGCTAGACAT
Source organism: Pueraria montana var. lobata (assembly GCA_026413185.1). Lineage (NCBI taxonomy): Eukaryota > Viridiplantae > Streptophyta > Magnoliopsida > Fabales > Fabaceae > Pueraria > Pueraria montana. Next base: position 75,628,510 of record CM048650.1, read on the forward strand.
TTATTAGCTCGGTGGTTTGGCTTGTCATGTATGGGAAGACTTGTAGATATAGGAGCCGCAGGGCCATACTTGCTAGCTTACAAAAGTGGATCTAATCATATGAAGCTTTTGTTGATGTAACGTAAGAATATTTTGGGTGTTGTAAGTCTGGGACGCTTTGTGTTATTACGCTTTGGATCTTCCATTTGTGTAGGGATGCTTCTGTTTTGGTTTGGAGTGTGGAGGGGCATACCTTGTGCTTCTTCTCCCTTTAAAGTGTTTTAGCAATTTGATGTTAGTTGATTATTTGACATTAAATATTAGGACAGTATACACATTAGATAAACATGAGAAATTTAAAATACTTAGGACAGTATACATATTAGTATACATATTAATTAGTTTATGTCTGTTTGATGTGAGATTTTTTTTTATTAACAATTATAAAAATATTTATTGATTTTTATCTACACAAATATTACTCAATAGAAATGAAATTAAAAAAGTATTGGTTTTATAATTACTAATAGAATATTTTTTTTATCCTTTTAAAAAAATAGAATATTTTTTATCAGTAATTACTAATAGAATATAAAAGTAGAAATGTAAGACTATATACTTTTAAAACCAAATAAGCTGGCAATTTACATATTTAAGAGAAAAGACTCTCGAGAATGACACAATTTACCTTGGTTATAGTTGCAGTTTAAACAAAACTGCTGCCAACAGCACCTATGAGATGAACCTCCGGACCCTCCTCTCTTCCTTATCTTCCAACGCCACCGTCAACTTATTCTACAACAACACAGTCCTCGGCACAAACTCCTCTGACACGGTGTATGGATTGTTCATGTGCAGGATTGATCTACCCTCTCAACTCTGCACACAGTGCGTGGCAAACGCAACCGAGAGATTATCTTCATACCCACAGTGTTCCCTGTCCATACGGGGTGTGATTTGGTACGAGGAGTGCATGTTTCGGTATTCCAACGTCTCTTTCTTCTCCACCGTCTACACATCTCCCGGGTTGCTCACGTGGAACTTGGCCAATATCACCTCCGACTCAACAAGCTTTATGAGGTTGTTGTCCAACACCATGAACCAAACTGCACATGAAGCAGCCATGTCGGTTAACAGGTACTCCACAGAGAACGCAACCTTATCTCAAAATCAGACCCTTTATTGTCTAGCTCAGTGCACACAAGACCTCTCACCCCAAAACTGCACAGCCTGTCTTACCCAAGCAATCGAATACCTCCCAAACTGCTGTGATGGAAAGCAAGGAGGAAAAGTTCTGTTTCCCAGTTGTAACATTAGGTATGAATTGTACCCTTTCTACCGCCTCATGGATGAGGCAGCAGAAGAACTCGTTCCTGAAACAAAATATCCACAGACAGATTCAGAATATTCAGAAGATCCTGGCTATATTTCCCACAACTGCTCCGCCGACCAAAACATCAACGATAGTGCTTTCCAATCAGACCTCGAGACCCTCTTCTCTGAATTGTCTTCCAACGCCACCTATGGCAATAGGTACATGATAGCAGCGGGAACACTGCAAGGCTTCTTCACATGTCGTGTCGACCTTTCTCGTAGCCTTTGTGGACAATGCATCCAAAACGCAACGGAGAAAATAACCTCCGAGTGTCGTTTGGCTACGGAGGCTGTCATTTGGTACAATCACTGCTGGCTTCGCTATTCCAATCGGTCCTTCGCCATGGAAACAAGTCCAAGATTTGTGAATTTGAATGTCAGCAACACTGATCCCGTGCAACACTCCGTTGCTTATAAATTATCCACTGAATTAGCTACCATGGCGGCAGACACAGGGGGCATTGGTGACAAATATCAAACTGGAACATTAAGATTGAATAATAAACAAAACGTGTATATTCTTGCTCAGTGCGCGTTGGATATGATTAATGGATATGATTGGATCAGCAATTCCATGGACTCGTTTGGGAAGCGTAGGTGGAAGAGTTCTGTATCCTACATGTATTCTGCGCTTCGAATTGTTCAAGTTTTATGATCTGATTCCCACGACAGCAACTAGTACCCCTCCTCCTCCAGCACCAGGTTTTTTTTTTTTTTTGCTGAAAAGAAAAAGGATACTTTACGTATACGTGCATTTAACATTTTTCTTTGTAATATTAGGGGTATTTTTAGAATAAAAAATTAAAAAGGGATGACCGGTGTGTTTAGGAAAAGAAAAAAGATTTTTTGACACCCAAATGCCATTAGACACCTAGAGAGAGAGTGAAAAAAGAGAGAAAAATATAGGTATGATAGGTAGTATGATGTGATAGGAAGAGAGAGATAGAGAGAAGTGATGGATGTTGAATAGGTGTTTAAAAAAAGTGGGTGTTCAAATATCATGATCCTTAGGAAAAATACATGGTGCAAAAAATAATCTAAAATATTGATGATTGGCCTTCATACACGACTACTTTGCTATTATAAGTTGTAACATATTTTATTGGGTACTTTATTGTCATATGTGATAACATTTTATTTGGTTGTTTTTGGATTTTAATGCTTGATTTTTGCGTATTTTGGTCGTGTAGCTTTTTATGCTACATGATCATTCATTTGTATCAACTATCAAATTTTCTGGGTGTTATTTTGGGCACACCTTATTCTTCAAATCAAGGCCATTTTTTTCATCAACAATATTATTTTAGTTTTTCTAAAAAAATCAAGACACTTCTTTTCTTGTTATCAATTCACCATGTGTTATTTTCTTAATGTAGGAAAAGGTCGATCACGAAATATTATCTTGATCCTTACTTCCATCGTTATTGTTTCGGGGATACTATTCACCTTTTGCTGCTATTTGATACGAAGAAAAGCAAGAAGGAATAATAAAACTATTCTCAGAGAAAACTGTAAGTATGGTTAAAAAAAATTAATACTAACTTGTCAATTAGAAAACTTAAAGAAGTTTACAAACTTAGTTCAATAATTAAAGTATTTTCGTTTAGTTGGACACGAAAGTTCTACTATAAAGTCATTGCAATTCAATTTGCCCATAATTGAAGCAGCGACAAACAACTTTTCACACGAGAACAAGATTGGCAAAGGAGGATTTGGAGAAGTTTATAAGGTAGAAGAAAATATGTTAAATTTTATTTATTATATATTCTTATTTTTAACATCAATAATTATCTACATTTTTAGGGCATTTTTATTGATGGAAGACCAATAGCAGTAAAGAGGCTCTCAAGAAATTCTAAGCAAGGTGCAGAGGAGTTCAAAAATGAGGTTCTATTGATAGCCAAGCTTCAACATAGAAATCTAGTGGCATTTATAGGATTTTGTCTTGACGAGCAAGAGAAAATACTTATCTATGAATACGTGCCCAACAAGAGTCTGGATTACTTCTTATTTGGTTTGATCCTTTAGACCTCTCTTTAGTTTTTTAAAGCTTAACATTCATACATTATGTATATTCATTGTATTATATCTTAAACCAATTCAAGTGATTGATAACAAAACATGCATCACTTAATTTACTCACATTAATGAATATTTCTTGTAGATACCAAACTAGAAAAGGTTTTGACCTGGTTCGAGCGTCACAAAATTATAGGAGGGATTGCTCGAGGAATTCTATATTTACATCAACATTCTCGACTTAAAGTTATACATCGTGATCTTAAACCTAGTAATGTACTATTAGACGAAAATATGAATCCAAAAATTTCAGATTTTGGTCTTGCTAGAATTGTTGAACTAGATCAACAAGAAGGAAGTACAAACAGAATTATTGGAACATAGTAAGTTTTGAATATTCATTCCTAAACTTCTCATCCTTTCCATGATATGATTAAGCTTTTTGTCATTTTTCCTTAATTTTGCAGTGGCTACATGTCTCCAGAGTATGCTATGTTTGGACAATTTTCTGAGAAATCAGATGTTTATAGTTTTGGAGTTATGGTTCTCGAGATTTTTAGTGGGAAAAAGAATATAGGTTCCTATGAACCACATCGTGTTGCTGATGGTCTTTTAAAATTTGTGAGTGCAATAATCTTGCAATATTTTCCATTTATTACTACCCATGCTTAATGTACAATTAAGTCAATCTAAAAGAAACTTACATATTGTTACAGGTTTGGAGACATTGGAAGGATGAAACACCATTGAACACATTGGACCCAAAATTAAAGGAAAATTATTCTAAAATTGAAGTTGTCAAAGACATTCAAATTGGTTTATTATGTGTTCAAGAAAATCCAGATGCGAGACCAACAATGATGTCAATTGTCTCATATCTCAATAATCACTCAATTGAGTTATTACCATCTCCACAAGAACCAACATTTTTCTTGTACAATAGAATGGATCCAATGGCACATGAATCAAGTTCAGGTCAATTTGCCAACAATTCCATACCATCCTCTATCAATGAAATGTCTATAAGTAAATTCTACCCTAGATAATTTACTTTTGTATACCATTGTCTTGTGACATTTTAATGTATTATAAACTCTTATTTGGCACTTAACTATGTCATAGAGGTCAAATTATGAAGTTTGTTTTATGATGTGGGTTTTCTCAAATTGTGTAAAGCTTTTGGTTTTTTTATTTAGGGGACTTCAACTCTATGTATTTATACTGGTTGTAGCCTTATGTATTAGACCTTTTATGTTTTTTATGTTGACCTATGACATGTCTTATGCTGCTTCTTTTTGTTTTTTGGATAAGCTATGACATGTCTTATGCTAAGCTTAAGTTTTCTCGTATAAGTAATTAAATCAATAATATTCTTATTTATAAGGGATTAGTGACCATTACTATTTCTCTTTAATACTTTTCATTGTGATGTTTAAAATTTGTTATGTGCTTTAACTTAATTAAATAAATATTAATTTGGATATGTTAACGTTTTCTCAAACTTGAGTTTAGGTAAGACAAACTTGTCTTTTATTTCATTCTAAGACATCAATTTCAAATATTTAACATGTTATTGTCACATAATTTTGAAGATCACATATCAGTACATATCAAATTTTATGCTCCATAGCCTAATAAAAAGATCATATTTTAATGCTCTAGCTCCCTTGTTGGTAGCCGAATATATACATTCTTTATTGTATCCAGCTAGCTACTAGCAAAGGACTGCAATTGAATTGAGAGGTGGGTAGAATACAAAATGCCAGATTTGCAGATTCATAAACGATCAAGGCAGAGCATGTGTTAGTGTTAATAATTCAGCAAAAATCATGAAATTGGCACTGCATGAAGTCAATAAATCAGAAAATCATAGTCCTTTTATTTCAATATTTTTTATTATTTATTTATAGATAAATAAACCAAAATTATATAATATGAAGTCATATCACGAGACTTTGATCTAGAAGAAAATCGCATATATTCTAGAAAGCTAGTCTAAAAAAATAAAGAAAGCCTAACCTTGATCAAGAGAGTGAACTTGTTGAAATAATTTGCTTCAAACAGGGAAAATTGCTGCAACGATCTCATTTGAGCTATAACCCCATGAGGTGCCCAGTGCCCACAGAAGATATGGTTTCAATGAAAATATGTTATTGAAGAAAGTGGAAACTCTATTCACAGAGAATGACGAAATAAGCTTCCCTTGGTGCGCCCCTTCTTGTCCATCCATCAATCATGCATTGACCACAGAATATCTAAGCAACCATCAAACGACACCGTCTAGACCTTGCTTCATCCCTCGAGCCATATTTTCACCAACCAACACAATTGTCTATGTTTCACCTCAGTTGGCCTCACTTAAATATAACCGATCGAGAGATATCCAATTCCAAAGGAATACCAATTCAGCTACCCAATAATATTAAAAGCAAAAGGACTAAACGTTGGTTAAACCAGTTAAAGAAGAAGAAATAAAGTGTGGTGAAAGCAAGAGTACTGTTGTGCATACAAGGGAGTTAAACACTGGAGAGATCTTCATCCATGAATCACGAGCAAACTATACAACTGAACTTAACACCACCTTCAACCAAAAATCTTAAGACATTAGATTTGCAGATTTTCCTCACTTATATGTTACTTAACTTATTCATTCCTATCCAATGTAGAACTTCACCTTCATATTTATACTCCAACAAGTACATTTTTTTTTTCCACCATTGCTGAATTCAAGTGCATGTAGAATAAAAAGGTGGCTCGGCTGAGCTTCTGGGGAACACCACAGCACTAGTTTGAACACAAATATTTAAAACAGCTAGCACACACGCTAAGAACCCACATAAAAACCGGCATTGGAGATGGCCTAAGTAGGAGTTGCTTATGTTAAAAATTAAAAACTGGTTCTCATGCATTTTCACCGTTAGAACAAATTGACTTGATAGTTCTTATTATAAAAAACAATTGCTTATATAAGCAACAATTCTTAGCAGTTCTTAAAAATGATGAGATAATTGTAGGATTCATTTTAAATTCTTAAATCTTGTTGAAAACTTGTCAAAAATTCTTAAATCTCATGTGATATTATAGAACCCACCAACTAAAAATAAATTAAGCAACTCTACTATACTCACTCAACTTGCGCCTAAGGACCACTAGCTCGTGTCCCAAATTCGTTGCCTATCAAATACTCCTTCCCATTTAAAACTATTGATTTTTAGTTTTTTTTTAATTCAAAATCATTAATGTTTTATAAATTTCCAGTTTTATTAAATTTTTTTCCACATATATCCTAATTTGAAATAACTAAATATGATCTTTACAAAAAATATTACACTCGCAACCTTCTTAAAAAGTACTCCAACAAACAATAAACCATATTTACATCTTATACTATTAAGTAAGAGTATTTTAGACTAAATAAATTAATTTTCTCAATTTATTATTTTTTTCTTAATACATATTCACTAACTAATCTTAAAACATCAATGGTTTTGAACTGGAAGGAGTACTATAAATTGGCCTGCAGTGGACAGCAACAGCAGGCCTTCTTAAAATCACACGATTGCGTTTTGTCTTCTTGGTTCACGTACGTAGACTTAAGCTTAGGAGATGGAAAACTAGTACTAACAAGGGATGGTTTGTACTCTTTAATCTTTATTTAGGGTCACTTCTACGTACTTTTTTTGGTTACATGGAGGGGCACAGACCCTAGACAGCAACGCTAATAGAACGAGAAGAGGGAATGGACATCAAAGTCCTTCGTAATATGCATAAAACAAAACTAGTGTGCCCGATCAAGGGGATGAAGACCCAAAGAGCGATCATGCACTTTTTCAGCAAGGCAATCTGCAACCCTATTGGCTTCCATGTAAACATGGATAAGGTTAACTGACCTCTGATATATTCCACCATGTGAGCATAAGGGTGTGAAGGGATACACCCTTTGTGGATCAAATTAAGTAACAGCAAACACTGGAATCACATTCTAAAATAAGATGATAAAACTGTCTTTGCTAAGCAATTTCTAAGGCAGAAAAAATCCCCCATAATTCAGATATCAAGACATTAGAGGACCCTATGTTTCGCATGAATCCTATATCATCCACGTACCCTGTGAATCACGGAAAAGGCCACCACAATAAGACCCATAATTTTGTCTTTGAAAAATATTTTCTATATTTTTAAAATGTCAAATTAATTAATTTGCATTTTCTTTTCATGGTGAGAAAGATAGATCAATTTGTTAAGTTTCTTTTCATGATGATAGGATTCGCATGAATCCTATCATCCACGTACCCTGTGAATCACGGAAAAGGCCACCACAATAAGACCCATAATCTTGCCTTTGAAAAATATTTTCTATATTTTTAAAATGTCAAATTAATTAATTTGCATTTTCTTTTCATGGTGAGAAAGATAGATCAATTTGTTATTTTATTTTTTGGCACCCTCACCACTACTAAACTTTTAGCAATTTCTTTAGCTAAATGATGACAACATATTTGCATTGATTGTATTCATATTTCTAATAGAACATGGAACTTGTCTAGTAAACTCTAGCTTGGTCTGAGTCATTTTTTCTTTTATAATTTCAATAATTTTTTTATCATTTCTTTAATCAATTGCTGTTTGGTTATACTAATATCTTATATTCAAAACATGAAAATATAGAAGTGTAGAGAGACCTAACGTATAGACTATGAGAGCCGTGCAGTGTGTGCGCTCTTGAGCACCAAGGTCAACATCCCAAAACGTGTCCCATAAGGAGGTCAAAGAGACAGCGAAGGAAAATAACAGAGATATAGCATTTCTCTTTGCGATTTATTATAGAATTAAATATCATAGTTTGAATTCAATTTCCATTTAATATTATACTCTGGTTTAAATAATTTATTTAACCAGGAGAAGGAAGGTGGATCAATTTATTAGGTTATTTTATTTGTTGCACCCTCACCACTATAAAGCTATTCTATTTATTTCTAACACTAAATGATGACAATATAGTATTTGACTGGTCTCTTCAATGTTCCCAACAGAATGCTGAATATCGTAATATGTTACATATATTATAATGCACTTCTTTGTATCATAATATTATGTTACATATATTTGACCTAGTTAATACTTTGTATAAAATACTAAAATTTCTGAACGGACTACTCAAGAACTTTTTCATCATCTAAGAAGTTTATTCTAAGTAAGAAAGAACATGTGAAAGAAAATAAACTTAGAAAGCATTTATCACATACAAAATTTTATTGTTCATAAGAATCTTATCCGACTCAATCAAAATTGTCTATAAAAAAAAATGTTCAGCTCTCTTCATAACCATTTTTCAGTTCCATTCAATTTTGTCTCCTGAACCAAACTATCAGCAACCCTAATTTTGACATTTTCTAACTTTCTTCTAGACATTTTCAACACACAATATTATAATCTATAAAAAAATTATAAGATTATTCTGGGGAATCAATCTCGGAAGGTAACGAGAGAGACATGAGTGTTTGACTCACTGATGCTTGCACGTTGCACCTATCCGCTATCCCTCACTGCCATGTAAAATATGTTGTTGATGGGTTAAAAATTATATAAGTTTCAACGATCACCGTATATTTTCCATTACAATACACAAGGAAATCTGGACAAACTATATATGAACACCAAACTCCATCCATCCTCCACAGTCTGGTAGTGTTGTGGAACATTAACGGAACCATGCCTTCCAATTTCTTCAAGCTCATCTTCGTTTGTATCCTTGTTTGCTTCTTCAATTCCGCGACTACTAAAGCACAGGACGTTGACAAGGTTTATTTTGTTTATCAAAATTGCAGTTCAAACAAAGCCACTTTGAACAGCACCTATGAAAAGAACCTCAAGACCCTCCTCTCTTCCTTATCTTCCAACGCCACCGCCAACTTATTCTACAACAACACAGTCCTCGGCAGCAGAAACTCCTCTGACACCGTGTATGGTCTATTCATGTGCAGGGGTGATATACCCCTTCGCCTCTGCAAAGAGTGCGTGGCGAACGCAACCGAGAAACTGTCTTCAGACCCAAACTGTTCCCTGTCCATAGAGGGTGTGATTTGGTACGCCGAGTGCATGGTTCGGTATTCCAACCTCGCTTTCTTCTCCACCGTGGCCACATCTCCCAGATGGTCCTTGATCAACACGGCCAATGTCTCCTCCAACACAACAAGTTTCATGAGTTTGTTGTCCAGCACCATGAACCAAACTGCAGAAGAAGCAGCCAATTCCGCTAACAGGTTCTCCACAAAGCAAGCAACCTTGTCTCAATCTCAGACCCTATACTGTCTGGCTCATTGCACACAAGACCTCTCACCCCAAAACTGCACAACCTGTCTTACTCAAGCATTAGGGAAGCTTCCAAGCTGCTGTTATGCAAAGCAAGGAGGAAGAGTTGGGTTTCCCAGTTGCAACATTTGGTATGAATTGTACCCTTTCTATGGCCTCGTAACCGATGATGCACCACAAGGACTCGTTCCCGAAACAAAATATCCACACACGGATTCAGAATATTCAGAAGATCATGGCTATATTTCCCACAACTGCACAACAAACCAATACATGAACGATACTGCTTTGAGTGCTTTCGAATCAAACCTCAGAACCCTCTTATCTGATTTGTCTTCCAACGCCACCAGTGGCAATAAATACAAGATACCAGTGGGAACACTGCAAGGCCTCTACACGTGTCGCGGCGACCTTTCTCCTTTCCTTTGCGGACAATGCGTCCGAAACGCAACGGAGAAGATAGCCTCCCAGTGTCGTTTGGCCACGGAGGGTGTAATTTGGTACAACCACTGCTGGCTTCGCTATTCCAATCGGTCCTTCGCCGTGGAAACAAGTCCCAGCTATGTGGATTTGAATGTCAGTGACACCGATCCCGTGCAATACTCTGTTGTTAATAAATTATCCACTAAACTAAATGCGATGGCGCAAGACACAGGGGACATTGGTGACAAATATCAAGCTGCGACATTAAGATTGAATAATTTTCAAACGGTGTATATTCTTGCTCAATGCACGTTGGATCTATCTAGCAACGATTGCGCTGGGTGCCTAAGTGATATGATTGTATCGACAATTCCTTGGGCACGTTTGGGAAGCGTAGGTGGAAGAGTTTTGTACCCTAGCTGTATTCTCCGCTTTGAATTGTTCCAGTTTTACAATCTCACGCCCACTGCACCCACCAGTACTCATCCGTCACCAGGTTTTTTTTTATATTATTATTGTTATCATTATATATTTATTTTTTATATTATTTTTCTTTCTTTTTTTATATATGATCTTTGTTGTTATTGTTATTATTATATATTTACCACCTATTAATCTTAGGGGTGACAAAAAATAACTGAATTGAACTGATCTGACACTGAACTGAATTGAACTAGTAAAAAAATAATTGAACCTTTTTTTTAATAAAAACTGATCCAAACTGTTTGTATAGTTAAGTTTAAAAAACCTGAACGACTATACTAAGTATAGAAGGATGAGTGGTTTGTTTAGAAAAAAAATGAGCAATACAACAAATAATTCCTCTGCAATATTGATGTTTGGCCTTCATACGCAACCACTATGCTATCATCAATGTTAACATATTTTATTTGGTACTTTGCTAATGTAAGATAAATATTTTACCAAGAACGACACAATTTATATGAATTTAGAACACCGATAAATACACAGAAATTTACTTACTTGTTGAAGACATGATTAAGAGTGATGAGAATTGTCTGTGCGTTGCGTAACCTTCAGAAATCCAAAAGCCAAGTCTTCCTTTGCCTAATCACACGCTCCACGTTCTAGAGTTCTCAATGGGGCAGACACTAGTGAGCAGTTGAATGACGTGACGACAAAGGAGACTTAGCCTCTCTATTTATTGGCCCTGGGCACCTCCCATTATGGGCCTAGTGGTTCGGCCCACACTGTTTCCCACACTAATCAAAATTAGGTGTACAAAGCCCGTAAAAATCAATCACATTATTAGTGGGCTTAAGTATCATCAAATGGATCATAATATTAGCCCGTTTTTAGCAAAACAAAATATTACAATTAATTGTAGCCCACATAAATTCATAGGAAAATTCTAACATTCTCCCACTTGGGCAAAATTAATTGTGTATCTTTGATTTTAAAACATTTTCGAAAACGACTCTCGGGCTAATAACATACTGTGGCCACAAAACATATGATCCCAAGATACAACACCTAATTAAGACTCCATCCAACAAAAGTCATGTAACACCGAATCATGGCGGTAATTGCATCCCTTATTGACGCAACACCTTCCATGGTTACAAAAATTACCGACTTTGTCGACTAGTCATCAATGTGGAGTGTAGCAAGAAAATGACGTGCTAATGTGATTAAAAAGCCATACCGCCATTTTCTTCGTCAGTCCTCAATTTCTCTCAAGTGCTTGAAAGCCAGAGAAATTACATGGTTTACTTGGAAACCATCATGCCTGAGCTCCAATCCTGGTGTTGATCACCGGCACAGTGATCCCAACAACACCGAGCTTTAATATTATTATGCCTCAGCTCCAACCTTGGTGTCGATCACCGGCATAGTGACCACAACAACACCGAGCTTTAATATTATTACATTTGATATACACATACAAAAGATATCATAATGAAATTCATCTAATCATTTATTCATCAAATCAAATGTAAAATGTCATCAATACACAATTCCCAAAATTCAAAATAAGGATCGAACATTAAAAAAAGAGGAAATAACATAAATCTAAAACTCCCACTATCCAAGCATATCAAAAGAACTCACAATGCCCATGTTTTCAACATGTCGTTTGAAAACAACAGGCCTAAGTCCCTTGGTCAAGGGATCAGCCAGCATGGAATATGTGTCCACATGCTCTACAACTATGGAACCATCTTTCACAAGATCTCTGATAGTCAGGTACTTCAACTCCAAGTGCTTAGATCCACTAGAGGTCTTATTATTCTTTGTATAAAACACCGCAGCACTGTTATCACAGAAAATCCTCAGTGGCCTAGCAATGGAGTCCACAATACGAAGTCCCGTCATAAGGTTTCTTAACCAAACAGCATGAGTAGCGGCAGCAAAACAAGCAATGAACTCTGCTTGCATAGTGGAAGAGGCAACAAGAGTCTGCTTCTTACTCTTCCAGGATATCGCACCCCCGGCCATCATAAAGATGTATCCAGAAGTCGATTTACTGTCATCAGGGCACCCGCCAAGATCTGAATCTGTGTACCCTACGACCTCCAAGTTGTCAACTCTCCTATACACAAGCATATACTCCTTAGTCTTCTGAAGGTACCTCATCACCTTCTTAGCAGCTATCCAGTGATCATTCCCAGGGTTCGACTGGTATCTACCAAGAACGCCAACTATGAAAGCGATGTCAGGCCTAGTACATACCTGAGCATACATGAGGCTGCCCAGGGCACTCGCAAAAGGTCTCTCGCTCATCTCTACTCGCTCAATCTCATTCTTAGGACATTGATCCTTGTTGAATTTGTCACCTTTCACAACTAGAACATCTCCAGGTTTACAATTCTGCATATTGAATCTCTCTAAGACTCTATTGATGTAAGCCTTTTGAGATAACCTGAGTGTATGACGTGATCTATCTCTGTGAATCTCAATCCCCAACACAAAAGAGGCCTCACCAAGATCTTTCATGTCAAAAGATCTTGCTAGCATTTGCTTTGTCTCATGCAGCATGCCAAGGTCATTAGAAGCCAACAATATATCATCCACATATAATACAAGGAAGATGAATTTGCTCCCACTGACCTTGAGGTATATGCATTGATCAACTTTATTCTCCTTAAATCCCATAGAAGTCACCACTTCATCAAATTTTAGGTACCACTGTCTAGAAGCTTGTTTCAAGCCATAAATTGACTTATTCAGTTTACAAACCAAGTCCTTATTACCACCAATATGGAAACCTTCAGGTTGCTGCATGTATACTGTCTCACTCAAATCACCATTCAGAAAAGTTGTCTTCACATCCATTTGGTGCAACTCCAAATCAAAGTGAGCTACGAGGGCCATGATGATTCTAAAAGAATCCTTTGTAGATACAGGCGAAAAGGTCTCATTAAAGTCAATGCCCTCTTTCTGCGTAAAACCCTTTGCCATTAGTCTGGCCTTAAATCTCTCAATGTTACCCTTTGAGTTCTTCTTTGTCTTAAAGACCCATTTACAACCTATTGCTTTACAATTCTCAGGCAACTCAACAAGCTCCCATACTCCATTAACTGACATAGACTGCATCTCTTCATTCATTGCATGCTTCCACATATCTGACTGAGGGCAAGAAACGGCTTCCTAATAGCTCTTTGGATCAACAATATCTCCAATGTCATACGCATCCTCACTAAGATAGACTTGAAAGTCATCACTAATAGCAGGTCTCTTCTCTCTAGTCGACCTCCTCAAAGGAACCTGTGGAACCTGCTCAAATGGTTGTGGAATTTCATCCACAGTAGGAGGATCGAACACGTCATTGGCCTGAGAGCCAACTATATCTTCTGTCTCAACTACAGTCTCAACTGGAACAATCGGGACGCTAGTCTCAGTTGGGACGATCAGATCCCCAGTCTCAATCGGAACAACACTCGAAACACTAACAACTGGAACAGGTAGTGGTAAAGAAACAGTCTCAAGCGACTCAGCATCAATATCATCAGATGGAACAATAGGATCTGCCACATCAAGCTCCAAAAAACTTAGCATTCATGGACTCTACAATTCTGCTCCCCTTGCCAGGACAGAAGAACCTGTATCCTTTAGCGCGATCTGGATATCCAATGAAAAAGCAACGACTCGTCTTGGGGTCCGTCTTTTTCTGCAAGGGATTATAAATTTTGACCTCAGCTGGGCAACCCCAAACTCGAAGATGGTTCAGGCTAGGTTTTCTTCCTGTCCAAAGTTCAAAAGGGGTTTTAGGAACAGATTTACTAGGAACTCTGTTTAGGATGTAAAGGGCTGTTTTCAAGGCTTCACCCCACAGAAATTCCGGCAAGTTACATCTACTCATCATGCTTCTCATCATATCTTTGAGTGTCCTATTGCGCCTTTCGGCTACTCCATTTTGTTCAGGAGTCCCAGGCATGGTGTATTGTGGAACAATTCCACAATCTTGCAAGTATAAGGCAAACGGTCCCATATACTGTCCTGTGCTACCATATTTACCATAATACTCTCCACCACGGTCAGACCTTACAATCTTGATTATTTTTCCCAATTGCTTTTCCACTTCGGTTTTAAAAATTTTGAACTTTTCAAGTGCTTCAGACTTTTCTTTAATCAAGTAAAGATAGCCATATCGGGAAAAATCATCAATGAATGTAATGAAAAACTTGTTACCACAAATTGTAGGAGTTAGGGGCCCACTAATGTCTGTATGAATGATCTCTAAGAGATCTAAACTTCTAGTTGCACCTTTCTTTTTGGTTTTACTGAACTTTCCCCTTATACAATCCACACAAGTACCCAAGTCATCAAAATCCAAGGAAGGTAGAATATGCGCCTTTGACAATCTCTCAACCCTTTCCCTAGAAATATGACCTAAGCGCTTGTGCCACAACGTGAAGGATTTTTCCTCAATTTTAGACCTTTTAGCAACAGAATTCTCAACGACCAGGGATGAAGAAATATTATCACAATCCAAAGACAATTTATATAAACCATCAACTAAAGATCCATAACCAATAATTTGGGAGTTCAACATCAGATTTATTTTCCTATCACCAAAAGTAAAACTGAAACCAAGTTTGTCTAAACAAGAAACAGAAATCAAATTTCTCCTAAAAGAAGGTACATAAAAGGTATCCTTCAAAACCAATTCAAAACCAGAAGCTAAAACTAGGCTGACGTCTCCCACTTTCTCCACAAAGACTTCGAGATCATTTCCTACCCTTAGCTTGTTTTCCCTCAGACTGGGCTCCCTCAGATTTCTGAACCCCTGTAAAGACACAACAATATGGGTTGTGGAACCACTATCAAGCCACCAAGAATCTATAGGAACATCAACTAGATTAGACTCAAGACAAACAAAAACTAAGTTATTACCTCCTGATTTCTGCTTGTTCTCTAGCCAAGCCTTGAACTTTCCACAATCAGTTTTCTTATTCCCCTTCTCCTTACACCAGAAGCACCAAATACCCTTCTTAAAGGTAGTTGGCTTAGGACCTCCTACACTGTGGTGCTGACCCTTACCTGGTTTTCCTGAACCTCGATATCTATGAAAAGCATTAGATGCACTCTTTGTATTTTTCCAGTGTCCCTTGCCAGAAGTGGGTTTGCCATGGACAGATAACAGGGCTATGTCACTCTTTTCTTTCTTGAGTTTCTCTTCCTCAGCGACACACTTGGTAATAAGGTCATTCACAGTCCATTTCTGACCAAGGGTATTGTGGGCAGTTTTAATTTGTGTGAAATCAACGGGTAGGCAATTTAAGGCATGTTCGACAATGAACCTTTCATTAAGGACAATTTCGTGAGATTTCAGCTTGGTTTGGATGTGAACCATCTTCATAATGAATTCCCTTACACCCCCAACATTATCATATCTCATGTCCGTTAACTGCTTCATTAGACATCCAGACTCAGCATTGTCAGATACCTGGTACCTCTCCCCCAGAGCGTCAAGGAGCTCCTTAGCTGTCCCTTTCTCTGGCAGACCACTCAGAAGATGTTCAGAAACGGTCCTCTTGATAGCAATCAGACTCAACCTATCAGACCTCTCCCACTTAGCCAAAAGTTCCTTCTGTTCAGGTGTGCTCTTCGCATTAATCACAGGCTTCTCCTCACGTAAAGCTAAATCAAGATCAGAAATTCCCAAAGAGAATTCCAAATCTTGCTTCCATTTGCCATAATTTGATCCATTCAAGATCTCAATGGAAGCAGAACAGTTGTTCACAGAAAAGTTCACTGTTAAGTCAAAACAAGAATGCATTAGGACATACAGGACAAGATATAGCTGAAAATGAAACAAGCTATCAAGGTGAGGCCAGTATAATAGCACATTCCCCTTTGGGCAGAATGCACAAACCAAGGCTACAACCTAGGTCAAAACCTCAGATGGGTTAATCCATGAGCACACACAAAGTTCAGAAAATTATCCCCTTTGGGCAGACAAATCTCTCAACTTGGTGCATTCCCCAATAACTCCATCCATTCTCAACTCTCAATCCAAACATACAACAACCCCCTTTGGGCAGGCAATCGCATGCAAAGATCAAAAGCATTCCTCAAAATACAAAAAAAATTCCATGAACCAATACAAGTGGTTCCACTTTGGCGGTAACGACTCATACTAACCCATGAAAATTCTCGTACAGGAATCAATATTCTCTTGTCCAAAACCATGATCCAGTCAACAGGCAAATGCATTAAAAGAGCATCCTTACTGGTCACAAATCAATTATCAAGAGCATTCCCAATATGTTTTATACTTAAACAGTGATAAAACATTCTAATTTTAAATAAAATCTAACTAGATAAATATTAATAATATTCATAGCAGCGGAAATTAAATAATCAAAATTAAACTTAAAACATAAGATCAATATACAATTATATGTTTAAAGAAATATTGCAATTGAATGATAAAAGATGTTTGGGAAAGATTTATCTTATCTTTTCCTTTCAAATATTTGATCTATCTTATCTTATCTTATTATCTTAAAAAAAAATAAGATAATGCCAAATAAACAAAAGTATTATCTTATTATCTTAAAAAAAAAATATTTGATCAAAATATTGGGCTAATATTATTATCTTATTATCTTAAAAAAAAATATTTGATCAAAATATTTATCTTATTATCTTTCTTTATCTTATCTTTTATCTTAAAAAAAAATAATGGAAACATAATGCCAAATAAACAAAAGTGAATCTAAACATAGACTGCAAAATAATGGAAACAAAAGTGACTCGAAGTTCAGGAATTAAACATTATTGGTGAATCTAAACAGTAAATCACAGCAAAGCAAGACAACATAATGCCAAACCATTACGTAGGGTCACCGATATTTCAACCAGAAAAACAACGATTATTGGTGAATCAAGCAGCAAAGGTGAATCAAGCCTCAATGAATCGAGCCTCAACATAGTGAATCGCGTTTGGAATGGCTCCGATGCTGACGCTGTCATCGCAAACTGGTGCATATCGTCTTCCAAAATCCCAAACTCGATTAAAAGTTGCGATTCAGATCCATTCCATATCGTACTGTTTGGATACCATTCCGAACGCGATTAGGAGTTGCGATTCAGAGCTCGATTCAGAGTAGCGAATAGGGGTAATTGAAATGTCATCATGACATCCCATATCAATATACCCATTCAAATTGAAGACAATTATCATGAATACATAACAACAATCAACATAAATTGGTTACCACGAAATTATTAAATAAAAGGGCACAATATAATCAGGTCCTAAATCATATAAAGTAGGCTCTGATACCAAATGTAAGATAAATATTTTACCAAGAACGACACAATTTATATGAATTTAGAACACCGATAAATACACAGAAATTTACTTACTTGTTGAAGACATGATTAAGAGTGATGAGAATTGTCTGTGCGTTGCGCAACCTTCAGAAATCCAAAAGCCAAGTCTTCCTTTGCCTAATCACGCGCTCCACGTTCTAGAGTTCTCAATGGGGCAGACCCTAGTGAGCAGTTGAATGACGTGACGGCAAAGGGGACTTAGCCTCTCTATTTATTGACCCTAGGCACCTCCCATTATGGGCCTAGTGGTTCGGCCCACACTGTTTCCCACACTGATCAAAATTAGGTGTACAAAGCCCGTAAAAATCAATCACATTATTAGTGGGCTTAAGTATCATCAAATGGATCATAATATTAGCCCGTTTTTGGCAAAAGAAAATATTACAATTAATTGTAGCCCACATAAATTCATAGGAAAATTCTAACATTGCTATCATGTGATAAAAAAAAATTATCGGTGCCTTTTGTTAGTGATAGATTTTGGCATATTTGGGTTGTGTAGCTTTGTTCCACAAGATCATTTATTTGTATCAAATTTTTTACGTCTCTTTTCGGGAACACCTTGTGCTTCAAATCAAGATCATTATTTTTTCATCAATAATATTTTGTTTACAAAAAAAAAATACAAGTCACTTCTCTTCATGTTATGAATTCATCATGACCTAATGATACGTGTCATTATTTTTTAATGTAGGGAAAGGTCGATCACGGACTATTATCTTGATAGTTACCTTCACCATTATTGTATTTGGGATACTTTTCACCTTTTGTTGTTATTTGATACGAAGAAAAGACAGGAAGAATAATAAAAGTATTCTCATGGAAAATTGTAAGTATGGTGAAAAAAAACAAGGAAATTTTAATTCTGATTTTTCAATTAGAAAATGTAAAGAAGTTACAAACTTGGTTTAATGATTGAAGTATTTTCATTTAGTTGGACATGAAAGTTCCACTATAGAGTCATTGCAATTCAATTTGGCAATTATTGAAGCAGCGACAAACAACTTTTCACACGAGAACAAAATTGGCAAAGGTGGATTTGGAGAAGTTTATAAGGTAGAAAAAGCATGTTAAATTTTATTTATTATATATTCTTATTTTTAACAAATAATTATCTACATTTTTAGGGCATTCTTATTGATGGAAATCATGTAGCTGTAAAGAGGCTCTCAAAAAATTCTAAGCAAGGTGTAGAGGAGTTCAAAAATGAGGTTCTTTTGATAGCCAAGCTTCAACATAGAAATCTAGTGGCATTTATAGGATTTTGTCTTGACGAGCAAGAGAAAATACTTATCTATGAATACATGTCAAACAAGAGTCTGGATTACTTCTTATTTGGTTTGATCCTTTAGACCTCTCTTTAGTTTTTTAAAGCTTAACATTCATACATTATGTATTTATGATATTCATTGTAGTATATCTTAAACCAATTCAAGTGATTGATAACAAAACATGCATCACTTAATTTACTCACATAATGAATATTTCCTGTAGATACTAAACTAGAAAAGGTTTTGACCTGGTCCGAGCGTCACAAAATCATAGGAGGGATTGCTCGAGGAATTCTATATTTACATAAACATTCTCGACTTAAAGTTATACATCGTGATCTTAAACCTAGTAATGTACTATTAGATGAAAATATGAATCCAAAAATTTCAGATTTTGGTCTTGCTAGAATTGTTGAAATAGATCAACAAGAAGGAAGTACAAATAGAATTATTGGAACATAGTAAGTCAATTTTTAATACCCATTCCTACACTTCTCATCCTTTGCATGATATACTCAAGCTTATTTATCATTTCCCCCCTTAATTTTGCAGTGGCTATATGTCTCCAGAGTATGCTAAGTTTGGACATTTTTCTGAGAAATCAGATGTTTACAGTTTTGGAGTTATGGTTCTCGAGATTATTAGTGGAAAAAAGAGCATAGGTTCCTATGAACAACACCGTGTTGATGATGGTCTTCTAAATTCTGTGAGTGTAATAATCTTGCTGAATTTTCATTTTATTATTACTCATGCTTAATGTACAATGAAATCAATCTAAAAGTAAGAAAGTGTAATGATTTGGCCAAGCTTACAAATTGTTATAGGTTTGGAGACATTGGAGGGATGAAACACCATTGAACACATTGGACCCTAAATTAACAGAAAATTATTCTAACATTGAGGTCATCAAATGCATTCAAATTGGTTTATTATGTGTTCAAGATAACCCAAATGTTAGACCTACAATGGCGACAATTGTCTCATATCTCAGTAATCACTTCGTTGAATTGCCTTCTCCACAAAAATCAACATTTTTCTTGTACCATAGAATGGATCCAATTGTTGCACGTGAATCAAGTTTGAGGCAATTTGTCAGCAATTCCATACCATCTTCTATCAATGAAATGTCCATAAGCAACTTCTATCCTCGATAATTTAACTTTGTATATCATTATCTAAGCATGTTTTAATATTATAAATCTTATTTACACTGACCTATGGCATGTCTTATGTTAAGGTAAAGTTCCCTTGTTTAAGTAATAAATTCATTTTGCTTATCAAAAAGGAAGTAAAAATATAAAATACCTATTTGCAAGCAATTTCTGGAATGTAGAAGATGCAGATTTCCGATACATGCAGGCGGATTATGTCAAACTCCAGCCAAGGTGATTCAAGGTGTGACTGAGTTTCAAGACATTTTGACTCACTTGCTTAATCTAAGGAGTAAGGAACAAAATTTTGTTGTTTAACCACCATCAAGTGTGCCCACGAAAAGGACAAGGGTATTTTAGACCGAAAGTTTCATTAAAACGCATGTGCACAACACATGATCTCCTGGGATTAATGTAACAGACTCCGTTACAGAGTCAAGGGGTCTCTGTGCAATGAATTTTCGATAATTAGGGAATTTTCTATAGGTCTCCAAATAGGGAGGGTATCGGGCGTAATAAATGCAAAACACAGAAGAGCGAGTGTAATTTACTCTTTTTTTATATTCAAAAACAGTACATATTATTCAAGAAGAAAATTGCAAATTTGTACATCAGGCTCAGAGAACAATAATATAATTAAAGATTGTATGACGTACATCCTCAATCCAGCATTTATCTTTAACCCTATGAGCCAATTTGGCTAAGCCATATGCAGGAATCATGTAGAAATTCCAGCTAGAGAGATTTTTCTTCTTACGAAATTTCATGTTATTTTTTTGTATTTTAATAATAAAATTCTGTTTTTTACTTTCATAATTTATTTATATAATAGAATATTTTATTTTTGAGAAAAAATAATTTCTTAATATTATATATACACACACACACATATTGTGATATATATATTTGTCTTAAAAATAAATTCTATATTTTCACAATCCCAAATTAATTATTTTCAATTTCTTTTCATGTTGAAAAAGATAGAACAATTTGTTAAGTTATTTTATTTTTCTGCACCCTCACCGCTACAAAGCTTTTATTTCTAGCTTTCACTAAATAATGATAACATATTTGATTGGTTTTCATATTACTAATAGAACATGGAAGTGGAACTTACCCAGTAAAGTCTAGCTTGGTCTGAGCCATTTTTACTTTTAAAGTTTCGATAAATTTTATCATTTCTTTATTATTGTTGGTTTGGTTATACTAATATCTTATATTCAAAAGATGAAAACATAGAAGTCTAGAGAGAGCCAATGCAGACTATGAGAGCCCTGCAGTGTGTAAACTCTTGAGCACCAAGGTCAACATCCCAAAACGTGTCCCATAAGGAGGTCGATCGAAGAGACAGCGAAGGAAAATATCCTTCACTCATAAAAAAACACACACGGGATTCCATATATTAATATGATTACACCGTCGTCATTCGCCATTTATTGTAAAAATAAATATTGCTATCATAATTTAAATCCATTTTCCATATAATATTATACTCTGATTTAAATAATTTATTTAACCAGGAGAAGGAAGCTGGATCAATTTATTAGGTTGTTTTATTTATTGTACCCTCACCACTATAAAGCTATTCTATTTGTTTCTTTCACTATGATGACAATATATTTGACTCGTCTTCCATTCCAACAGAATTAATGCTGAATATCGACTATTAAAATTTAAAATTATTGGCGTTTAAATTCTGTAATTCAACGTAAATTATTTGAACTAGGATCCATAATGCGTCACTGATTCATTGTATTGCAAAATCTGAAGAAGAAATGGTTAGGTTCACAGTTTTGATTTTAGTTGTTATATTTTAAAAGTTCAATATATTAAATCTCTGTAATTTTAAAACTGAGAATTCATTCTTAATTAACGTAGAGATCAAGACTAAAATTGTACATATAATAGGAGGGACTAATTCCTAATAATTTTAAATTATAAAATCTTAAAATTGAACTTTTAAAATATAGAGATTAAAACCAAAATAAAAAATATAGTTATAAATTAAAAATCTATCTAAACCCCATATTTATTTGGCTGAAGCCCCTAGCTTGTATAAAGTAAAAATGTGCTGTAATATAATTTATAGTTAGATATATCTTTAAATGATTCGTATTGGTAGAATATGCATTGAATGATCATGGATCAAGTGGAAATCAAGTGAATAGCTATAATTTTAGTCATATCGTATATCAATGGTAATAGTGCACTTCTGTGAATCCTACACCTTAGAAAAGAACCAGAAAATAGAAGATGATAATATATAAATTCTTTGTATCATATTGTTATGTTACATTTGAATGTACCTAATAGCTAGTGGATTGTTCGGACATTTTTTGGTGTAAAGGGGATATGGAACATGTGAAGGATGTATTTTGTCTTTTCAACCATTCATTGCACTTCTGGTGCTATGTTTTTTATTGTTATTATTAATAAATTGATAAATTTGCTTGGCTTATAAAAAATATTATGTTACATATATTTTGACCAAGTTAATACTTTGTATCAAAAACTACTAAACCACGTGTTTGTGCTCCCTTGTTTCTTTAATTTTTTTAAAGTAGTTTAATTTAAATGTTGTGTACACCGTATGACAACCCACAGAAGTCGACCTATTAACCCATAGGGTTGACTATCAAAAACTACTAAAACCACGTGTTTATGCTCCCTTGTTTCTTTAATTTTTTTAAAGTAGTTTAATTTAAATGTTGTGTACACGGTATGACAACCCACAGAAGTCTATCTATTAACCCATAAGGTTGACATAGTGGTGTAAAGTCCTACTATGTTTACATGTAGGGGAACGATCTACTTAGCGGAAGAACCCGTATTCAATTCCCCCATGTGCAAAATTTCCTTGGGTTAACTGTAGCCACGCACCACGAGCGGGATTAGTCTTTGACCCAGTAGATTGAGGGACATTGTGGTCTCTAACTAAGTCTACCTATTAGTTCCATAATATGTAACTTACTCTGATATATGATGAAACTATATATCTTATACGGTACTTAGTTGTGTGTGTGTGTGTGTATGACATATCTTAGGAGAGGAAGACATATTATATGAGAGTAAGATGGTTAAATCTGAACCATATAATCATACATGGAGGGTCAAGATTTAATGTTATGTGATCACTTAAAAAAGTCATGTGACTTTTTAAAAAACTCACATGACTTAATGTGTTTTAATCTTGACTATTTAAATAAGATCTAGTGATCAATATTTATTTATCTCACTCTCATATATGTTAAGTCCTTTCACTAGTGTGTGTGTGTGTGTGTGTGTGTGTATATATATATATATATATTGACAAGTTGTTAATGGTATTGGAATCAGTCCCTTTAAGAAATATCTTATTCGAACTTTATAGATGAAAAAAAAGTGTGATTGAGAGAGGACACCCAACCAAAGGTGGTCAATCAAATTCTCCGACGGAGATTAGTCATCGACAAAGTCAATGAATATTTCATACTAATAACAACATGATAATAAAAACATACAATGATTGTATATATAATACAAATAAAGAATGTCATTTACTAATTTGGCTTACTTCTCGGAATAGAAAACAGTATTAAAATTGATTTTTTTTTTCCAATAAGCCGTCTTATTTAATTTATTGATTTGACCTGCGTATATTTAAGGAAGTGATGTGTATTTTAGCTTAAAAGATACTGATACACACATTTTGTGTAATAGAGGAGAAAAGTAGGGGTTAACATAAATTCAATTTGGATAATACTCAACATATCCAGCCCAGTTTGGGTGGATTGATGTGGTAAGAAGGAAAAATAGGCAAAATAAATAAAAAGAAAGTGATAAATGTGACGAGTGAAAAGAAAGGGTGATGCGAAAAAAAAAATGAAATGTAAATGAAATTAGAAGAGAAGGTAAATGTATATTTATAACTATTCATTGGATTTAATTCGAGAATTTGATGGGACAATTGTTAATGGGAAATTGGAATAGATTTGTACTTGCATGGTCGAGAACCTTTCGTCCTAATCCTATATCGTGCCTGGACCAAGAATATCTTCCGCTCTGACCCCAGGAAACTTGGAAGGAAAGATTATATTATCTTAATCTAATCATCATAACAATATTACGTAATCTCATATTGGCATACTCTTATTTAGAAGGTAAGGTCCATGGACTCAACTAATGACCCATAAATATGTGTATATAAAAGGTTAGATTCTCGAGATAAGACATTGTTTATTCTCACTTATTACTCTTCTTTACCATATAGGGTATACAACTGACTTAAGCGTCGGAATATATTTACAGGTACTTATTCCCATCGGTCATTTTGAGAGGATTGGAGGAATACAATGGAAACGAACGAAGAGGATTAGACATAGCTAAGGAGAATATTACCTAAATATCTCGTGTAGGTACAAGATCCTCTATACTAACTTTTTAATTGTATGAAATTTTATCTATTTAATAAATTTTATCTTTTAAAATTGAGGTTTAAAAGAATAAATAGTAAAATCATGACATTTGAGCATGTTAAATTAAGGTTTTTTTTTCCACTAGAGGAAATATGTACCCATAATTAACACCTTTTTGTTAACGGTTCTATTCCTAACCTTAAAGGAAAATTTATTTAAAAGAGTAGAAAAAACATAATTTAAAAGGTTAAACTTATTTTGCAATTCACTCTTTCAACCGCAGAAAAAGAAAGTTGTGAATCTTTTTCTTCTTCTTTTTTCTAGGTATATATCTTCCTTCGAAAGCAATTTTGTTCTAACAGGGATTCGAACAAGATTGCTTTTGAAGGAGAATATGTAAGCACTTTTTTCAATGAGGATTTGAACCTTGGTTTGTCACATTGTAGGAAACTACCCTTGTCCGCTAGACCCAACCCTCGTTGTTTGTGAATCTTCTCTTTGTGATTTGTAAATTGAGAGATATTAACATATGGCCCATGGCTAAAAGGGATCCAAAAAAATTTAAAAAGAATATAGCTGTGTATGTAATTTTTTTAGAGATGTAAATTGAATGATAGACGATAATATGAGAGTAAATTAAATAAAAAAATGTAATATATCTTTTTCAAATTTATTAAAACTATATTATTTGTTTAATATAATAAAATGTATCATCTGTAATGGAACTACATGTCTATTTTTTATTAAATATGTATTTACATTTGTAAATACTTAAGGATAAAAGGTTCTTATTTACTATTTCGCCTTGAGCCCATAAAATCTAGGGACTGGCCCTGGATATTCACAAGTAAAATCTATTATGCATTACATTTGGGTAGTTTAATAAGTATTTGTATAAGTAAAGTAAATATTTTTTTCGCTACCTACTTATTAATGAAGCGAGGCAAGTAACTATAGTTAGAAAAAGGCTAGGCTTGGTTAGGCTTTGACAAGCCTGAGTGAATATAATTATTTAACATTTTATGAAATATATATATATATATATATATATATATATATATATATATATATATATATATGAGAAGGATCCACTTACTCCAAGAGTAAGTATAAGAGACTTACTCTTCATCCTCACCATTCATTTCCTTGAAATCTAATGGTTGTAATAACTAACTAATCTTAACCATTATATTTCAAGAAAATAAATGATGAGGATGAAGAGTAAGTCTCTTATACTTACTCTTGGAGTAGGTGGATCCCTCTCTCTCTCTCTCTCTCTCTCTCTCTCTCTCTATATATATATATATATATATATGTATATATATATATATGCCATTGCTTCAGTGGACCACCTTGATAGGTGGTCCATTATGGACCATTAATAGTAGTCTTTAGATTGATCTAATGTTCACAGTGTTATGGTGTATCCTCTGTACAATAGTATTGTCTATTTCCTTCTTCCTAGCAACTAACGCCGGCAACCACCAAAACCAAAAACTATTTTGATGCAAAAATCTAGCAACAGCTTAATCAACGACATCGTCCAATCAGTATATTGGTCAAAACATTATGGTGCTGCAAGTTGAAAGAGGCATCTCAAAAACATAATCCCAAAAGAATCCTCACAACTACAAGAATAACACTAACGTGATATTATAAACAAAAAGGCATCTTGAGCTTGGAAAATATAATTAGCAGTAGATGTTGAAATTGAAGCCCCGACTAGATCCAAACTATCCCTTTGGCTTTTATCACTCTATTTTCTTGTAGAATTTTGGCTTCACCAATTTGTCCAAAACATTAGCCCTCGACCACATCATCATGCTCAATGTCAATGGCATCGCTTCTACTGGCTTACCATTCACACTGTTCAGCTTAGCTCCCTTTCCCTACAGTGGAATATGACTCCCTTTCACCATCACTCTAACAGATCTTTGGCTCTTCCTAGATTGATAAACCTATCAATGCACTCCTTCAATGCATCAATTTATTGGGGAAAAGGGGAATGAATAAGAACAGAATCACTACGCAGGAGTGGCGCATTGATACCTTGATACGGACGACAATGGCAGTGGCACGGTGATTGCGCTTAATGGCCGCTCACTATGAAGGATCTTAACTAGAAAGAGTGGTTGTAGAAGGATACGGTGGTCTTCCCATGAAGAGTTTTTGAGGAACAATAATAGGGGGAGAGATCCTGTGTGGTAGATGTATTGTATAAGTGTAAGGATTAGATGAATCCTATGGTCATAAAAAATGGTGCAATGTGAACCACCTAAAAGGTGGTCCATGGTAGCCTACGCCATATATATATATATATATATATATATATATGACTTGAACATTTTTGTTTTTCATATCTCATTTTGGATTATGGCTACGGTGGACCATCTAGTCCACCTATTAAGGTGGTCTACCGTGGGCCGTCATTTTTAGTCATTAGATTAATTAGTTATCATGGGTCTTTCTACATTGGATCCTTCCAACCCCTTCCCATAAAATTTTTTGACCGCCTTTCGCTACTGCCGAAGACGATTTTTGGTGGCGGCTTTTTTTTATTTCTTTGTTCCTCACCACCTCCACCATTTTCTCTAGTGATCTTTCTGATACCGATGACCTCCACCCTTTTTATCCTCTCTTTATCTTTGAAATGGAAATGAAAACAAAAATAGAAGCATTCGATGACCCCTCTCCATGTGAATCTCACTGCCATTAATGTCCATCATGATGGCGACGACAAAGCCCTTCTCGTGGTTGAGCCTTCGCACGTGGTCGATGACTCCCTTGTGCCACTCACTTGTGTCATGGCACATGTTGATTCACACCACATTCATGCCTCCCACGATGAGGGCCTCGATCTGCTTGAACTAGCATGTGGCGGGGCCCACCGTGCATGCAACAGGCTTTGTTCGTTGTGTGCTGTGAAACTCGTTCTCCTTCAACTCAACCTCCGTCACAGCATCCACCTTGATGGAGCTCGGATCAAAGGGTGTCGTGGGAGCATCGTTGTTGTTGGAGACTAGGATTTTTGGGGAATAGGGGATGTAGAGGGAGGGGAGGCGACAATGAGAGGTGCGCGAGAAGAGGGGGTGGGAGGTAGGGTTGATGGGAATGGTGGTGGGAGAAGGGGTGATGAGTCACGTTTATTTTCCATTTCAAAGAAAGGTTGGGGATAAAAAAAAAACATAAGGGTGAGGTCTTCAATGCCAGAAAGATCATCAGAGAGGAGGATGGAGATGGCGAGGAAAGAACAGGAAAAAAAAAGTTGCCGCCGAAAATCACCTTTGACGACGACAAACAAGGGTCAAAAATTTTCTGGGAGGTATTGAAGGATCCATTGTGAAAAGATCCATGATAATTTGTTATAGTGCAGATTCTATACTACCTCTACTCCTAAGATAGCACCATTAAAGACTATATAGAAAGCTATAAAAAAATAATAACAACTCAAATATTTTCCATTCATAATAATGTCTAAAGAGGAATACACTTATATAACTCTAATTGATCATGGATAATAACTATCCATGTGTCAGCATCCTATTATTCTAAACAAATAAAATAAAAATTATAATATAAATATTTAACTCCATCCAATATAATGTTTTAACTATTTAATTTTATCTCTTTTGGGCTTAGAGTCCATCCTATCATATATAATCAGATTGATCTAATGATTAAAAATGATGGTTCACTTTGAACCATCTTTATAGGTGGTCCACCATAGTCTTGGTCTTAATTTTGACATTTTCTAACTTTCTAAGACATTTATAATGACATTTTGTTATTCAATCTAGGATATATGATAACGAGAGGGACATTTGTGTTTGACTTTATCTCGCCTAGTTCATTGTGCTAATGCATGCACCTGTCTCTCCTCACTGCCATGTTAAATATGTTGTTGATGATGGGAAGCTTTTTTTAAAGCGTACATTTTCCATTACAATACACAAGGAAATCTGGACTGAAGAGCAAAAATCCATCCATAGTGTTGTGGAACATTAACAGAACCATGCCTTCCAATTTCTTCAAGCTCATCTTCCTTTGTATCCTTGTTTGCTTATTCAATTCCGCGACTACTAAAGCACAGGACGTTGACAAGGTTTATTTTGTTTACCAAAATTGCAGTTCAAACAAAGCCACTCTGAACAGCACCTATGAAAAGAACCTCAAGACTCTTCTCTCTTCCTTATCTTCCAACGCCACCGCCAACTTATTCTACAACAACACAGTCCTCGGCAGCAGAAACTCCTCTGACACGGTGTATGGTCTATTCATGTGCAGGGGTGATATACCCCTTCGCCTCTGCAAAGAGTGCGTGGCGAACGCAACCGAGAAACTATCTTCAGACCCAAACTGTTCCCTGTCCATAGAGGGTGTGATTTGGTACGCCGAGTGCATGGTTCGGTATTCCAACCTCGCTTTCTTCTCCACCGTGGCCACATCTCCCAGATGGTCCTTGATCAACACGGCCAATGTCTCCTCCAACACAACAAGTTTCATGAGTTTGTTGTCCAGCACCATGAACCAAACTGCAGAAGAAGCAGCCAATTCCGCTAACAGGCTCTCCACAAAGCAAGCAACCTTGTCTCAATCTCAGACCCTTTACTGTCTGGCTCAGTGCACACAAGACCTCTCACCCCAAAACTGCACAACCTGTCTTACTCAAGCAATAGGGAAGCTTCCAAGCTGCTGTTATGCAAAGCAAGGAGGAAGAGTTGGGTTTCCCAGTTGCAACATTTGGTATGAATTGTACCCTTTCTACGGCCTCATCACGGATCAGCCACCAAAAGGACTCGTTCCTGATACAACTAGCACTCCTCCGTCGTCACCAGGTTTTTTTTTTTTTTTTTTTTATATTATTTTTCTTTCTATTTTTTTATTTATTATATCACTGTTATTCTTTTCTCACTATCTTTTTCTTCCTTTCACCCATACATACACTTTTCGGAGTGTATGTTCAACATTTTCCTTAAGTATATCGGAGCGTTTGACGTCTTCCCAAAATTTTACAAGGATGATTATAGTGATTTATCTTTTTTTACACAACTAGCAAATTATTGAGTAAAATTTAAAATTAGATATTAAAAAATAAGAAATGTATTATTATTATTATGACAAAGATTATACTACCTTCCATCTTTTATATAAGAAATAAATAGTAATATTTTTTTTTTGTCCTAATTATAAGAAACATGTGATTGCTTTTAAATATATTAATTGCTAGTTTTTTTTATACCTCTAATTTATTGTGAAATCTATTAATGAGATAGAAGTGGATATATTTATTGAACTATTGATAACTAGTGTATGTACCCCGTGTGATGGAACAAATTATGTCTGGGTAAATTATATTTTTTATTATTTTAAAATAAATAAATTTAAATCTGAAAAGAATAATAAGATCATAAATATATTTTTATAAAATTTAATATAGGAATTATTTTAGTTTTCTTTGGTGTTTACCTTATTTTAATTAGCATAGCTTTTCAATCTGCATAGAAATGTTATAATGTTGCGGTGATTTTCAAGCTCACACTATATTTAATAAAGGTTCATATAAATCATATTTTATAAACATTAAGCTAATAATATTTATTTATACACTTTAATATATTATTAACGTAATTTTGATGTTATTAACGTAATCATGTTTTATAAGAACATTTCATCTTGAAAATTATAATTTGTGGGCTCAAAAATAGTTTGATGTCATCAAATATATATTTTGTCTATTTAGTTCTATTTGGCAACTTTGTACTTTTTGCATTCAATTTTCACTTTTTTTTTACTTTTTTTTTTTGTTCAAATTGTGAACCGGCAGTGCCACCAGTTTAATGTCCAATATTATTTATGCAATCAGGTTTTCTCCCTATATATAATAATACAGACGACCATATACTATAAGTACTACTTGCTATTGTTAGTCAATGTAATTCAGAAATGTTATTTAACAATTGAAAAATAGACCTACCATTCTAAACTTGAACCGAATGTATTTTGTTCAGGGGCGGACCTATGCTTTACCAAGGCCCCCTGTGACTTTTTTTAATTTAATTTATATATATATATATATATATATATATATTAATTAATTAGATAATTAATTTTATTTAGGGATTTAAGTATTTAAATAATATCATTTACGTGTATATATTTTATTTTTTTAACAAAATATTCTGTTCTTATAGAAATAATTGTATTTTTTGTTTTTTTAGGTAAAATATTTGAATATTATTTTTTTTATAATATATTATTATTATTTTAAAAGTTATAAATAATTGTAATTTGAGAATTAAAAGTTATCTATTTACCTTTGTCAATGGATCAAATTTACAAATATTATAGACAAGATTGACAACTTAAATGTTCTTTAACAAATATTATATCTTCCTATCACCAATTTTCCTATATTCTCTTTGTTTTATTCATTTCATCCTTGTACTTCTTGTAATTGTGAGGTTCGAATGTGTTTCCAACTTTAAGTGCATGGTTCCAGACCCACATTAGAAATCGAGTTGCATTAATGTTTCTCATAATTTGCATTCATAATTGTTGCATTTGCCTATTTGCCATGATACAACATTTTTCTTCTTCTATTTTCCAACTAGCTAAACACAAATTATTCTTCAATGGTTATTGGCTACTATTGTTCTAAAAGATAATTTAGTAACAGTTTATCGATTTTAGTAGATTTTTGAAACATAATTAATAGAAATTTTCGTAAAAAAAATATATGATTAACATAGATTTCATAAAGGTTCTCAGTGTGGCATGTGAAGTTGGTGATTACATTTGTAATTTTGGGTGTTTAAATAAATGTTTAGTAGATCATTGTGGAAAGCATATAAATATTTTGCATAAATTTTGAGAATTATATATTTATTGGATTTTGGACCCCCGAAACATTAATTCTTGGTTCCGCCCCTGATTTTGTTGAGCTTAAATATGTGATCTAGTTTCCATAGTCAAGTAAAATTTCTTTTGTTTTGGAAGGCAAAACAAATCGTATTAATGAGTGTAAAAGATGTGCCGATCACCTGATCCAAAAACAATAACCCGTGTGCTGGGTCTAAGCCCCCAATATGCTAAAAGAAAATCACCTCCCTGTACAAATGCCAACTGCCATAGTCGAGACTTTCAAGTTTCAACAAAACAAAAAAATCAATTAGCTTCCCACTAAAAAATGTAAATAGCCAAGTGTCTAGAAACTGGTATAACTGTCATATTTCGAAGGTTTTAGCGTGGCCTGTTATTGCATCAATCTCCCAAGCTTGCTGACTTCCAAATATAACAGTCTTCAATCTGCACGTACACTGAGCTACTCTTCTAACCGAGCAGGCTTTTACACTTCAAAATTACACCAAAATATTTCCAACCAATATGAGTTTAATAACATGAAGTTCCACTTGTCTTGCCACAGCTTGAATACATGCACAGCCAAATAAAATTTGGCTTCTCTTATTGAAGTAATAGGCATCCATACACTAAAGTAAGAACTAATAGGAGTAGCAGGCTATATTATTCATTTTACTATTATATTATTATTACCTCGGACAACATTCCATGCAGTACATCTTAAAAAATAGATTTATATTCACAATGAATAGAAGCCATTTACATGGTGTTGCTGCTAGTTACAGAATCATATGGTACAATTAGAAATCTCATAATCTATGTTTGACACATGTATTGGTGTAGGTAGGAAAATTCTGAGAGTGAGCAGTGTAAAAAGGAACTGCAATAATTATCTACCATAATCATTTGTCAATAATAAAAAATATCAAAATATAGAAATGGACACCAAATTAGCTTCTACAATTACAGTTGTAAATGATATATAGGACTAATTAACTAACTTAAATATATATTTTTTCTAGTAGAAGCTTCACATGCAAGCCTTGTGGTCAAATATTTTCCTGCAAAAATTAAATCAAATATATAAAAAAATAGAAAACTTGACACTTGAGGTCTCATTCTATAATTTTTCCAGCATATTATTGGTCTATTTCCTTTCTTGCTAGCAAAAGTCCTCAACAGAAGGGTTGTTTTACAATCTGAAAAGCGATAGCAGTGTTTTGCATGTGCATCAGCATTAAAAATAATAGATGAAATTATCCTAGATGCTTACTCTCATTGCATTAGCAATGGTAACTGTGAAATTGCCAAAATATTCCAAATTCAATGTTTTCTTTGGTGCTATCCAAGGAAGACCAATATTCTACATTGTGCTCGTCTCTCTCATTATATTGATCAGTAAAAAATGTATTTTAAATGCAAATATTAAAAATATGATATAGTAAAATAGAAAGGGGGTAATACCATCCATCCCTGTGATCCTTTTGCATCATCTTTAATTGCATAGGAGTGTTGGAAATTCACCTTAATTGTTCCCTGATATATTTGTTGCTTTCCAGCACACCTAAGTCACACTAATCTGTTCCCCGATATATCTGTTGCTTTCTATGGTTGTATTGATTCGAACAAGTTTCCTAGCCATTCCTCCTCTCCTTTGCATGCCTCATAAAGGTCATCGATCTCTAATCTAGTTAGTAAAACCATGTTATCCCCCAAATGTGGCCATACATCATAGAGTTCAAAAAACATAAGAGGAGTTCCATAGAAACAACTCATTGAATTGATTAATAAGAAAAGATGATTATACAAGTGAGAATTACATGGATTTATAAGAGTGAGATAGAAGCTAACTAATCTCAATCAACTAACGAAACTCAAATACCACAACAAACTAACAACTTGTAACAAAGATGTTCATATAGTTTCGGAAATTAAACTGGACTGACTAGTTTAATTGACAATTGGCAAGTTATTGATCAAAGTTGTCCTAAAAAATTTTGGATGTGTAGAAAACTGACCAACAGTTAAACCAGTAGAAAAAATTGTGGTTTTTCAATTCCAATCAATTTTTTTTTTTTTTTTTGATATGAAAGTATTATATTTTTTTCTCTTGACTCGATCGAATATGTAGGTTATCATAATAGTATGCAGACGCAACCTAAGGGACAATGACAACCATTTAAAGAGACATTTGATTTTTCATAAACTAAAATTTTCATAAATTGAAATTAATGAATTTAGATTTAATGGTGGTAGTAGGGCATGTCTCATTGATGGAGGGGAGAATATCACTTTGCTTGGAGGAATGAGGTGGTGTCCTTAGAGGGATGGATGGTGTGCTAAATGGTTTTACAACATTAGGGATGTTTTTGGAATAAAAAAATGATGAGTGAATTTGTAGAAAAAAAAAATAGGCGGTACAAAAAATAATTCCTCTAAAATATTGGTTTGACATTCGTACATGACTACTCTGCTTTCATAAGTGTTAACATATTTTATTGGATATTTTGCTATTACATGTGATAACATTTTTATTGGTGGCTTTTGTTAGTGCTAGATTTTGGTGAATTTGGGTTGTGTAGCTTTTGTCCTAGAAGATCATTCATTTGCATCAAAATTTCTAGGTCTTTTTTTGGACATACCGTGTGCTTCAAATCAAGATCATTTTTTTCTCATCAATAAATTTATGGCTTAAATACCTTTTTAGTCCTTGCAATTTAGCGTTTTTTTGTTTTTCGTTCTTGTAAATTTTTTTTTTGTTTTAATCCTTGCAAATTATGTTTGTTTTATTTTTCGTCATTTAAGTGGTTTAGATAACGCTTTGAATAGTGAAAAAAGCGTTATCTAAACCACTTTAAGGACGAAAAACAAAACAAACATAATTTGCAATGACTAAAACCAAAAAAAATTGCAAGGACGAAAAGCAAAAAAATACTAAATTGCAAGGTCTAAAAATGTATTTAAACCTAAATTTATAATTCATTTAAAAAAAAGAGGCATTTCTCATCTTGTTATCAATTCACCATGACCTAATGACATGTGTTATTACTTTTTTAATGTAGGGAATGGTCAGTCACGAACTATTATCTTGATAGTTTCCTCTACCATTATTGGATTGGCGATACTTTTCACTATTTGTTGTTATTTGATACAAAGAAAAGCAAGAAAAAGTAATAAAACTATTCTCAGAGAAAATTGTAAGTATGGTAAAAAAAAAAAAGGAAAACTTAATACTAACTTTTCATTTAGAAAACTTAAGAAGTTTACAAACTTAGTTTAACGATTGAAGTATTTTCATTTAGTTCGACATGAAAGTTCCACTATAGAGTCATTACAATACAGTTTGGCAATAATTGAAGCAACGACAAACAACTTTTCAGACGAGAACAAGATTGGCAAAGGTGGATTTGGAGAAGTTTATAAGGTAGAAGAAAATATGTTAAATTTTTGTTCTTATATGCTCCTATTTTTTAACATAAACATTTATCTACATTTTTAGGGCATTCTTATTGATGGAAGATCTATAGCTGTAAATAGGCTTTCAAGTAACTCTGAGCAAGGTGTAGAGGAATTCAAAAATGAAGTTTTATTAATAGCCAAGCTTCAACATAGAAATTTAGTGGCGTTCATAGGATTTTGTCTTGACGAGCAAGAGAAAATACTTATCTATGAATACGTGCCAAACAAGAGTCTAGAGTACTTCTTATTTGGTTTGATGCTTTTGACCTCTCTTTAGTTTTTTTATTTTTAACATTCATGTATTATGTATTTATGATATATGAGGAATGCTAGCGACACTTTCTCTAACATTTTCTTTTTAACACTCTCTCTACGATTGGCTGAAATTTATTGGAAATCACCAATTTTGGTGGGTCATACTTCTAAATTAGGAGAGAGAGAGAGAGAGAGAGAGAGAGATTAAATGATAAGCGAGACCCACCAAAATTGGTGATTTCCAATAAATTTCAACCAATCATAGATAGAGTGTCGCTATCATTTCTCATATTAATGTATCATATCTTAAATCAATTCAATGATTGATTACAAAACATGCATCACTTACTTTTCTCACATAACGAATACTTCTTGTAGATACTAAACTAGAAAAGGTTTTGAGTTGGTCTGAGCGTCACAAAATCATAGGAGGGATTGCTCGAGGAATTCTATATTTACATGAACATTCTCGACTTAAAGTTATACATCGTGATCTTAAACCTAGTAATGTACTATTAGACAAAAATATGAATCCAAAAATTTCAGATTTTGGTCTTGCTAGAATTGTTGAAGTAGATCAACAAGAAGGAAGTACAGGGAGAATTATTGGAACATAGTAAGTTTTGAATACTCATTCCTACACTTCTCATCCTTAGCATGATCGATATGTTGAAGACTATTTGTCATTTTCCTCCTAATTTTGCAGTGGCTATATGTCTCCAGAGTATGCTATGTTTGGACAATTTTCTGAGAAATCGGATGTTTACAGTTTTGGAGTTATGGTTCTCGAGATTATTTGTGGGAAAAAGAACATAGGTTCATATGAACCAAACCGTGTTGTTAATAGTCTTCTAAATTTTGTAAGTGCAATAATCTTGCAATACTTTTTGTTTTATTATTACTCATGCTTATTGTACAATAAAATCAATCTAAAAGTAAGAAATTATAATGATTTGGCCAAGCTTACCAATTGTTACAGGTTTGGACACATTGGAGGGATGAAACACCATTGAACACATTAGACCCAAAATTAAAAGAAAATTATTCTAATAGTGAAGTCATCAAATGCATTCAAATTGGTTTACTATGTGTTCAAGAAAACCCAGATGCTAGACCTACAATGATGACAACTGTCTCGTGTCTCAATGGTCACTCAGTTGATTTGTCTTCTCCACAAGAACCAACATTTTCCTTGTGCCGTAGAATGGATCCAGTTGTTGCACATGAATTAAATTCTAGGCAAAATGCCAACAATTCCATACGATCCTCTATTAATGAAATGTCTATAAGTAAATTCTATCCTCGATAATTTGACTTTGTATATAATTATCTAGTAATATTTAATGTATTATAAAATCTTATTTGGTGCTTAATTATGTTGTAGAGGTCAATCATGAAGCATGTTTTAGTTTAGGGGGCTTCAACTTTGTGCCTTTATTGGTTTTGGCTTCATATATTAGACCTTTTTATTTTTTATCCTAATCTATGGCATGTCTTATGCTAAGGTTAAGTTCTCTTGTTTAAGTAATAAAATTCATTTTTCTAACCAAAAAGAAAGTACAAATTTAAAATACCTATAAAAAGTGAAATATGCTTTGTTTCAAATTTTCAATATCTTTTACGTTAGAATTGTGTGAATGACTCTTAAATAATTTGACAAAATAAAGAAATTTTGACTACAAAATAAGTAATCAACATTGAGATTCTCATGTAGTATCTAGTAATGAATATATTCAAGGCTTGGTTTCATTTTTGGTTTTCATACTATCATCATTTCTCAAATTTGGTCCTCTTTTTTTTTTTACGAATTTGATTCCTGCACTATTATAAGTGTCGAATTTTGGTCTATCTATTAGCTTGACATGTAATATTGAACATAAATGCTAATGTAT
Organism: Pueraria montana var. lobata; assembly: GCA_026413185.1. Lineage (NCBI taxonomy): Eukaryota > Viridiplantae > Streptophyta > Magnoliopsida > Fabales > Fabaceae > Pueraria > Pueraria montana. The sequence continues at coordinate 75,665,703 of CM048650.1, forward strand.
AGTAGAATGTTGACATGGATGTGCAATAGAGTATCACGTTAGAATTTTCATTAAATATTGAATGTCAAGTTAATAGATGAACTAAAATTGTAGAAATATTGGTAGTGGTGTCCAAATATACATGAATGAACTAAACTAACTAAGAATGACATGTAAACTGAACTTCCATAAGAGTGTTTGAGTGGTGTACAAAAAATATCTGTTGTTTAAGTGCAAAAATAGTAGAAAATTGTTTTATTGTGTGTAAGCTGCCTATGGTTGTATGCAAGGCAATCTATGGTTGTAGTTTATCTAATAGGAATATTTGGAAGTGTCTGTTGGTATGTTGGGGAACACATTGTAAAGTCAGCATTGAAGCATTAAAATATTAGCTTCAACTATAAAATATCTCACTAATTGGTTTCAATTTGTCTGGGGCTCATTGTAATGTTGCAGACTTGCAGTTGTCAGTAGAGTATCCGTCAATTTTAACTCTTACAATTTTTTAAGCTATAGGGATATTTTAGTACTTTGCTGTTAAGGTTGTAAGTCAAATATCTAGTCGTGTCGAGTGTCGAACTGTCAATGTATGAGTTTTAGGTTTGTACTCAGCAGGTGTTTCACTTTTGTTTGGGGTTCCATTATGTTAATGGTTGAATATCTGATTTGGAGTAATATTGTCCAATTGAATTTGAACCTAAAGACTAGGACTACCTGCTCCTAAGTTTTGATAAGTTCTATACTCCTAGTTAATTGATGAACTCAAGTATAATAATATAAATAAGTGACCAACTTATGTCTTATGGAAGCAAATCGCTCTCTTCCTGACTCCAAGTGTAATGCAATCAAACCAAATGCTTGATGCCCAAGGCCCTAAGTGTGACATCTGGGTTAATTTGTTCTTTTCCCACAATTTATAGATCTTTTTATTTTCAATTTTATCAACTATAGATCTAATTTCTTTGGATGAGAACAACAACCTCAATACTCCACTTTCTTTTCCCAAATTCTGGTAATTCTTGATTGAATCTACCTAAGGAACTGTCAAATCATAAACAACCAAATTAGCTTCTTACACAATTTAACACCCTAAATCCAGGTTTACATATATTCTCATTTTTAAACTTATTTTAATTCAATAAGCATGTTAACTAACTTTAATTTTTTTCCAAAAACTGTGAAGTTAATAAAACATAGATCGGAATTTTCTCGGATGTTTAAAACTTTTCATTAATTAATTTTGGAAGTTGCGTATCGCCGCCTCAATTATAAGTATACATGAAATAGAGTAATAGTAACATGTACATTTTCAAAGTGTATACCAAATACATAGGGTAATATAGTACGAAAGCTGAATGTACATACCAAAAATCTGAAACCTAGGTCTACCCATATCCAAATACATAAAAAGAGGAAAACCTAGTCTCAGAGCGGTCATCACTAACACCCAACCCTGCATGTTAGACCAACCTCCAACCGAAAAGTGACTAAGCTGATGAAGATAACATCTTTATGACATTCACAGGTACTGCCACAAGTTCCTAAAAGAAAAATAAACAGAGGGTGAACTCTCTGCTTCATCAAGCAGTATACATAGAATGACTTGACAGTCACACACACAATCCTACTAGCCACCACGATGTGGTTCTCTAACGGTCACACCTGAAACCTATTCGTTTCCACAGCTATTCTTGTAAATTATTTCACACTGGCCAGTCGCCACTGGAACTCCCAGAACTCAGTGGTCTTACACATATTTAAGTCAGATGACTTGCTGGGAGTACACCCTTCACCACGGTACAATGGCAGGGCTCTCATCAGCACGGTTGTGCCTCGCATTTGTCGGGATTGCCAAGTCGGCACTGTGGAAGCACGACCACAAACTCGACGCCAGATCCCCAAGAAACAACAAGTCAGCGAGCACACCTCAGGTACCACTCTGTGAGGTTATCCAATCTCTGAGGACTGACTCCTCAACCACTCCCTCTCATCGGGTTCATCTCTTATAGGTTGGTGTGGGTTCACTGCCAAAGGTACTGAACGGCGATCTTCCACAACGTATGTCCCCCGACATACCATACGGAGATCCACTCTCCACCACCACATTGGTCACACATTCCGACCCCATTCCTCACGAGCATATCACTCACCACAGTTGAAGCCCCCACACAACCTCTTTCACAATTGTCCATTCAAGCTTTGTCCACGAACACATTCGTTCAACCGTCTCACACGACTTGGAGCTGGAGGTTCCTTACTCCTTTCGGTTTTAACCACAATTCGGACAATTCTATTATGTTTTATATATTTCATACCCTCTCAAATGTCTTATGATTTGATAAAAGAAATATATTTATACTTACCATTATTCCTCCACGCAAAGGGTCTAAATTCTTTTATATGTCCAATGCATAAAAATAAGGAGTTAATTAATTTATTTAATAAAATAAAATCTTACATCCTAATTAATTGTGATCTCTATTAATGTTTCATTTATCTTTAAATGGCAATCTTGCCATGAACACTAGAACAAAGTTCTGGTCTTCACAAGTACTCGCACCCGAGTCTTATGAGCATATCAAAGAGGCAAACAACACTGTCACAAGATCCATCCTACAGTCAAAAGACTGCATCACACATGCATTTCCAAAACATATTTCAAATTTTAAATATCCAAGATTCACATCCTTGAGACTTAAAATGAAATAGAATAGGTCAATGGATATTACATATCCACTGCCTTACAAAATTCACACCTCAATAAACAAATATCACAATTCAATAATTTTATCACATTAACAAAATTGACCAAACGAGGTCGATTTCTCTTTGGCAGTATTGAATGTGAGTTCTCACTGATACAAACAAATGATCTCGGAATTTAAAATTTTTTATATCAAATCAAAGCTCTTGAAATCTATTTTATAGAAAGGTATCCCACTTATAAAATCAACATCTAGAAAATTTTATAAAAATTTTCTAAGTCAGCAGCCCTGAATTTTGAGTGCTCACTGAACATAGCTCAAAGAAATGTAAATTTCTCCCCCTTTCCAAACTTTTTTTGAGCTGAAATTTTTACAGTAGAAAGGTAACATCTTTATCTTTCTAAAAAGGTAACCTTTGCCCCCAAATTATTTCCCTATTGTTCCCAGTAAATTTGTTTCTAACAGCCTAATTTTCAGACTCAAAACAGAGCTCAAAACCCCTTGCCCTGTTTCTTTTTAAAAGTTAATTTAGAAATTGGATATGATAATTTTTTTAATTTATATGGTTAAAAATCTTGTTTTGTATAGTTTTTAATGATTCAAAAACGAAAAAGAAACATTAAGCACACAAGTGGGAATTTGAGAAAAACCGAGACATGTTCCAGGGAAACTTGAAAACAGAACATCCATTTTGAAAGCTACGGATTAATTTCAAGATGATATTTTCTATCCATGATGTCAAAATAAAAGTTGTTCCTTTTTGTATCTATTTTCATTCAAAACAAATTTCTTGAAAAACCAACGGTTAGATCTTCCAAAAATGGCAAAACCGTGGGAACTGTCCAGGGACACGCGAACCTGACAGTCACTGTTACATTGTTTTGGGGTTTGTTTTCAACATGCAACCTTCATCAATTAATTTTACGAAAATTGGGCATGGATTCCCTTGTTCCAGGGGCCTTCCCACTCAGTTTCAAAAGAACAAAAACAACACTAAGGCCAGGACATGCACTCACACAGCCACTGCCAAGGGTTTCCAACCCATTTCATCAACTTTTCATGTTCAATCATTCAAACAAACACACACAACAGTCAAAGATGGGCATGCATGCTGTAGGTGATTGAGTCCCCTAACTCTCAAGCACCCTTAGACTAAAAATAGACTCCACAAAGAGTTTCCCTCACCTTAGGTTTTTGGTTCAGCTGAGAGAGAGGAAGAGAAGATGAGTTGTTGGTAATTGAGAGTGGATCACCAAGCCTTGTATGCAACCAGCCAAGCAACAAAATGGTTTCCCTTCTCCCTTGGTAGCTCTCGGCCAGCAGAGAAAATAAATAGGAGAAGATAGCTTCGGGGAGAAGAAAAAAAGAATGAATAGAATAGGGAAAGAAAGAAGCTTGTACACGTTTAAATTTGGGATAAATTTGAAGTTTTGCTATTTGCACTCACCATTTCTCTAAGGACACCCCTCTTCTCTTATTATTTTTTTTCTTTTTCTACAACTTACGGAACTCGTAAAAGTCCAAAAAAATTCACAATAACACTATGGCCCATAACAAAACATAGAACTTAAGTTAATTATAATATCAATCAACATAATTTAAATTTAGTTTATTCTTTCATTATTAATCAAACACTTAATCATACAATTAAGAAAATTACAACGTTACAATTCTCCTCAACAAGAAAATTTTCTAATTAAATCTCTCACGTTCATACTTATTTGGTTGTAATTTTTCGGGGTGTTACACACAACATTTGAATTGTCATCAGCTTAATTGACTCCTGAACCCATCTTGGTTTACAAGCCATGCCTTCATATAACCGTTGTGTAGTAGGGGTGAAAAAACATTGTAAAATGAATGTCATTTTCTATGTTATAAACTGATATATTTCTAAGTTGTCCAAGGAAGAATGGTGGCGATTCAGCTATATACAGTGGTTGTTTGTATTTTTTTTATTTTATTTGGGGTGATGAGTGAGTTCATATCTGCAAGTGTATCTGCCTAATCTAGCTTTAGTCATTTTCAATTTTTATATTTCATTAGGCAATTGTTGACATTTCACATCTCCCATTAAACAACATGTGAAGTGGAAGTTGGCCCGCACTAATTAAACGATCTGAGCAGATGACATCTGAGGCAGCATGCCAGATTGGTGATAGGATTGTAAGTTAATTATGAGTTTTAAATGTAACTATATATATGATATATAATAACAACACTAGCTGACTCATTTTTCTTTTAGTTGGTTATAGGAATCCCTAGAAGAGTATTGTACACAGGGTAGCTTTGTTCCCCATGAACGTCAGGATGTACTGACTACTGCTGTTGGGCGACGGAGCACCCTGGTTGTGTCCGTGCTGCTGGAGTCGGTGTCACCATCGACCAATACTTTGGACCACCATCACGTGGCTCCCACACTTCTACATTGATTAGCCCAGAGGAGCTGGCGTTGCTTACACAGAAGATTACAGAGGACGTGAAGAGAGATGTCCCAAAGGAGTTGAGCTAGATGCAATCCCTTTTATTGGTTCAAATTTATTGAAAATTATAAAATTTTGTAGGTCTCACATCCTATTTGATGAATTTTTCTCATAATTTTGTAATTTTAATAAATTTTAATCAATAGAAAAATGTGTTAGAAGAAGTGTGATACTAGAACTCCTTTTTATAGTAGAGTAACCCATAACTATTACATCACTTTTCAATTAACACACTAAATAAGCGTAATGTCAATAACCCTTCAAATGCTTAGTGGTTACATAAGAATAATGTCTCCTTTTTTTTTTAGATAAAAGAATAATGTCTCCTAATGCATATTAACTCACAACCTTTTATCTTCTAATACTAACTCACAACTCTTCAACTCTTCTTTTTTAGTTATTATATGTAACACAGATGAATTCACTACTAGAAATGTGCCTATTTTCAGAGGATTTTTTTGCGAAAAATAATTTGCAGGAAATTCCTGTAAATTTTTATATGAAAAAAATATTCACAGAAAATTCTTACGAATTTTGTGGCAAAAAAAATTTTGCAAGAAATTTCTGTGAAATTTTCTGCAGAAAATCATTCGCAGAAAATTGCTACGAATTTTACTGCAGTGTTAGTAGTTATATGAATTTTTTTTTGCGAACAAAGATATATCCGGGAAATGTTGTAGGAATTTTTTGATTGTTTTCTGCGGATTTTCTTGGGATATTATTCCGCAGGTAAAATATATTAATATTATTTTAATAATTCGCTTGAAGTGAAGTGGAGACATTGCTCTAATATGACATGCTTTCCTTTCACTGCAATGCGCTTTCTCATCAGTCATCACTGCACTGTTTCCCATCACACACCGCATCCATCGCACCGTTTCTCTTCTCTCACGAATAGTTTTATTGCTTTGCTCTGATTTCCTATTTATTCCTTATTTTCTCATTCTAACTCTTTGCTTTTATTTTTCACTTAACAGAACCTTGATTCTCTGCATAGGTAGAAGGAAATTTTTCTAATTACATCATATAGAACAATTCATCAGCGCTGTCATTCAGAAACACTTTCCTTACATGTATTTAGTGTAACTCTAAATTAAAATGAGTTAATACTACCATTATCATCTTCAAAAAATCTTTTGAAGTGGAAAGAAAGTATCTTTATAATTAATACTTTCCTTTTTTTAGCAGATCGATGTTTTGGCAAGACTTTTGACACAAGGGTTATAGAAAGTTTTACTTAATTAACGGTCTGCAACCGCAATTATGTTGGTAATGTCAACGGTTATTTGGATCCCCATTGCAACTGCAACGTTGGCAATTTTCCATAACATTCAATTGCGACCAGACCGTAGCCACTTGTTTTTGACATTTTCTAATTAACTTTCGTTGAGGCTACTTCCACACGTAATTTTTTTTTGATGAGCTTCCACACGTAATATAATAATTTATTGACATTTATAAGAATTTTCAGGGGAATCATTCTGGGGACAGGATAATAATTTATTGTACCGTTTCTACCGAGTCACCGATGAGGCACCACAAGGACTCGTTCCTGAAACGAAATATCCACACACAGATTCAGAAGATCCTGGCTATATTTCTCACAACTGCTCAACAAATCAATACATGAACGATGCTGCATTCCAATCAGACCTCGAGACCCTCTTCTCTGACTTGTCTTCCAACGCCACTGGTGGCGATAAATACTGGATACAATCCGGAACGCTGCAAGGCCTCTACACGTGTCGTGGCGACCTTTCTCCTTACCTTTGTGGACAGTGCGTCCGAAACGCAACGCAGACGATAGCCTCGGAGTGTGGTTTGGCAACGGAGGGTGTAATTTGGTACAATCACTGCTGGCTTCGCTATTCCAATCGGTACTTCACCATGGAAACAAGTCGTGGATTTGAATGTCACCGACACCGATCTGGTGCAACCCTCTGTTGCTTTTACATTAATGTCCACTAAATTAGCTGCGATGGCGAGAGAAACAGGGGACACTGGTGACAAATATCAAACCGAAACATTAATATTAAATAATATCCAATCAGTGTATATTCTTGCTCAATGCACGTTGGATCTATCTAGCAACGATTGCTGCGTCTGCCTAAGTATTGTGATTGGAGCAATTCCATGGGCTCGTTTGGGAAGCGTAGGTGGACGATCCTAGCTGTGTTCTCCGCTTTGAATTGTTCCAGTTTTACAATTTGACGCCTACCACACCAAGTACTCCTCCACCACCAGGTTTGTATATTTTAATTTCGAATTTGCTAATATGCATCCTTGATTCTTGTTTTGTAGAAGGAGTACATTAAAGGGGTGTCTGTTTCAAAGTATTAAATTTTATATTTAAAAATCATATTCTCAAAAATATTATGTATGAGAATATGATTTCCGTGAACATGTTTGTTTGACAATAAAAATTTCAAAAAATATATATTATATTAAATTTTATTTAATTAAAAAATAAAAGTAAAAAAAGAAATGTGAAAGAATGAAGTTGGGGGGGGGGGGGGGGGGGGGGGTGTTAGGTAGTTATTTTAGAAAATAACTTTCATTCCCATATGAATTCAATATACCTACCATTCTTTGTGAGAATAAGAAGCAAGCTAGTTGTGAATCAATCATTCCTTGGGAATATTTTTACAAAACTTTTACCAAACATGGAAATGTGATATTTTCAAGTCCACATTCCCGGGAATCTTGTTTGATACCTTGAAACAAATGCCTCCTAATTATAATTTATTAACATACTCCATCTAAATTAGCATATTCATTTTTAAGAACAAGTGGATATACATTAGGAAACCCTACAAAGATTTGCTAATGTACAATCACGCATGTTCTTTAGAAAGAATATATTAACAAATTATAACTATGATTTTTTAAAAAATACACCTAGGGAACGTTTTGTATAAGAAAAGTTTTTTTATACTTGGAGATCATCATTCCTAGAATAATTCTAGAAATGATGATTCCTAGCTAGTTATAAATATTAATTCTTGAAAGAATGAAGTTGGGGGGGGGGGGGGGGGGGGGGGGGTGTTAGGTAGTTATTTTAGAAAATAACTTTCATTCTCATGTGAATTCAATATACCTACCATTCTTTGTGAGAATAAGAAGCAAGCTAGTTGTGAATCAATCATTCCTTGGGAATATTTTTACAAAACTTTTACCAAACATGGGAATGTGATATTTTCAAGTCCACATTCCCGGGAATCTTGTTTGATACCTTGAAACAAATGCCTCCTAATTATAATTTATTAACATACTCCATCTAAATTAGCATATTCATTTTTAAGAACAAGTGGATATACATTAGGAAACCCTACAAAGATTTGCTAATGTACAATCGCGCATGTTCTTTAGAAAGAATATATTAACAAGTTATAACTATGATTTTTTAAAAAATACACCTAGGGAACGTTTTGTATAAGAAAAGTTTTTTTATACTTGGAGATCATCATTCCTAGAATAATTCTAGAAATGATGATTCCTAGCTAGTTATAAATATTAATTCTTGAGAATATATATATATATATATATATATATGGAATCAAAGAGTAACATTATATTCTTATCAATTACTTTAATTATTAATTTACTATATTAAATAATCTAATAAGAGTAACGTAATATTTTTACCGTTGTAAAAAAAATTAACTCAAGAAAGTTAGATTCTAACCTCTCCATAGTCACAAGTTTTTTTTTTTGGAAACCTGGCTAAAAAAACATTTTTGGAAAAATATTTTTTCTTGGAAAAGTTTTTTTTTTTTTAAATAGATACCAAACATGGGAAATCAAAATTCTTAATTTAAGATGATTAGAAAACTAAAAACCTTTTCCCTATCAAACGCTCTCCTAAAGTGTAAATTGTTAATATTTTCTTTCTAAAAATAAGTGAATATATGTTAACAGATCTTTTTTAATATATACATGCATTTAACATATATACATGGAAAAAAAAAAAGTGAAACATACCAATCACATTGATTTTTTTGCATGCTTTAGAATTACATATGTATATAACTAAAAGACATATTATCCCAATGTTGTACATGTTTCATTACCATATGTTTTTTAGCTCAAAAATTAATTATCCAAATTTTATAAAAAAAAAAATAAAGTATGATTCTTTAGTTTCATACTCCTTTCCAGACTCAGATATAAGCAAAATTAACTTATTTTTACAATAATTAAAAATGTTAGTTAAGGTTTAGTAAGACAAAAAAAAGTTAATTTATAGAAACTAAAATAAATTTTGGAATATTTTAAGGACCAAAAATATATTTTATCTTAAATTTTAAAATAAGATTTAGTAATCATAAATGTTAGTTTAACTTAAAATTTAAATCAATTTTAGGCTACTTTAAATTAGTAAAGCTGACTTAAAAAAAATTAATAAAGCCCATATGTGTTCTTTACCTATATTATTTCAAGAAAATATTCAAAGACTCTTTACTTACATATTTTAAATATTCATATATTTAACGTATAATTACCAAAAAAAAATGATTTTATATTTAGTTTTGGTTTCTTTATTTCTCAATTACATGATTTTTTTTATTCATAAGAATCGAAGACAGTGTACCAAGGGATTTAAACAACCAAACATGACAGTAGATCTCTTCCAATAGTAAAAAAAAAAAAAAAGGCAACGGTATTTTAAAATAAATAACTCCTTAAGCAACGACCGAAGATGCTCTTAGTTCTTAATTACAAGATTATATATAATTGAGAAAAAAAAGGTTGATATTTGAGGAAAGTTCTTATAGTGTCCTGTTAGCAAACACATGTTGTATAATTTTTTATAATCAAGAATTTAGCAAATTGACCACCTCTACTATCCCCCCGGATTTTTTATTTATTTAGGCATATATAATATATATTATTATGGATAAAAATGATTTAGCAAATTGATGCTAGTTGATTATTTGACCTTATATATTAGGAGAGTGTATCAGAAATTTAAAACACTTAAGATTTGTTTTGACAAAAGTAGTTGGTAAATTAGCTGAAAAATTTATATATAAAAAAAAGTTAACTTTTAGTTAAAAGTTTACATATGTGTTAACATAAGCGTTAACTTTTAGTTAAAAGTTTACATGATTTACATATGTTATCATAAGTGTTAACATTTTTTATTGGGTATTTTGATATCATATGTGACAACATTTTTATTGGTGGCTTTTCAATTTTAGTGGTAGATTTTGGCATATTTAAGTCATGTAGCTTTTGCGCTATAGGATTATTGATTTGTATAAAATTTTCTAGGTCTAATTTTGGACACACATTGTGCTTCAAATCAAAATCATTTTTTTCACCAATAATATTTTTGGTTTATTTAAAATAATAAAAAAAAAAAGCTACTTCTTTTCTTGTTATGAGTTCACCATGACCTAATGATATGTGTTATTTCTTTTAATGTAGGAAACAGTCATCAAGAACTATCATCTTAATCCTTACCCCTATCGTCATTGTATCGGGGATACTTTTTACCTTTTCTTTTTATCTGATACGAAGAAAAGCAAGAAAGAATAATAAAACTATTCTCAGAGAAAACTGTAAGTATGGTAAAAATAAATACTAACTTTTCAATTAGAAAACTTAAAAGAAGTTTCAAAACTTGGTGTAATGATTGAAGTATTTTAATTTAGTTGGACAGGAAAGTTCCACTGTAGAGTCATTACAATTCAATTTTGCAATAATTGAAGCAGCAACAAACAACTTTTCGCATGAGAACAAGATCGGCAGAGGTGGATTTGGAGAAGTTTATAAGGTAGAAGAAATTATGTTAAATTTCATTTCTTATGTATTCCTATTTTTAACATCAATAATTATCTACATTATTAGGGTATTTTTGTTGATGGAAGACCTATAGCTGTAAAGAGACTCTCAAGAAATTCTAAGCAAGGTGTAGAGGAATTCAAAAATGAGGTTCTATTAATAGCCAAACTTCAACATAGAAATTTGGTGGCGTTCGTAGGATTTTGTCTTGAGGAACAAGAGAAAATACTTATCTATGAATATGTTCCAAACAAGAGTCTGGACTACTTCTTATTTGGTTTGATTCTTTTAACCTCTCTTTAGTCATTTAAAGTTTAGCATTCATGCGTTATGTTTTTATGATATTTAATTATTATATCTTAAACCAATTCAAGTGATTGATTACAAAACATGCATCACTTAATTTTCTCATATAATGGATATTTGTTGTAGGTACTAAACTAGAAAAGGTTTTAAGTTGGTTTGTGCGTCACAAAATCATAGAAGGGATTGCTCGAGGCATTCTATATTTACATGAACATTCTCAACTTAAAGTTATACATCGTGATCTTAAACCTAGCAATGTACTATTAGACGAAAATATGAATCCAAAAATTTCAGATTTTGGTCTTGCTAGAATTGTTGAAACAGATCAACAAGAAGGAAGTACAAAGAGAATTATTGGAACATAGTAAGTTTTGAATACTCATCCCTTCACTTCTAATCTTTTGCATGGTATGATTAAGATTAGTTATCATTTCCCCCTAATTTTACAGTGGCTATATGTCTCCAGAGTATGCTATGTTTGGACAATTTTCTGAGAAATCAGATGTTTATAGCTTTGGAGTTATGATTCTCGAGATTGTTAGTGGAAAAAAGAATATAGGTTCATACAAATCAAATCATGTTTCTAATGGTCTTCTAAATTTTGTGAGTGCAATAATCTTGCAATATTTTTGTTTTATTATTACTCATGCTTAATGTACAATGAAATCAATCTAAAAGAAAGAAAGTATAATAATTTGGCCAAACTTACAAATTGTTACAGGTTTGGAGACATTGGAAGGAAGAAACATCATTGAACACATTGGATCCAAAATTGAAAGATAATTACTCTAACATTGAAGTCATCAAATGCATTCAAATTGGTTTACTATGTGTTCAAGAAAATCCAGATGTTAGACCTACAATGTTGACAATTGTCTCATATCTTAGTGGTCACTCAATTGAGTTGTCACCTCCACAAGAACCAACATTTTTCTTGTACCATAGAATGGATCCAATTGTTGCGCATGAATCAAGTTCGAGACAATCTACCAATAATTCCATACCATCATCTGTAAATGAAATGTCTGTAAGTAAATTCTATCCTCGATAATTTATCTTTGAATATCATTATTTAGTCATGTTTTAATGTATTTAAAATATTATTAGGCACTTATTAAGTTGTAGAGGTCAAATCATGAAGTATGTTTTGTGTTTTCTCAAATTTTGTACAGTTTTTGGTTTCAAATTAGGGGGTTTCAACTTTGTGCCTTTATTGGTTATGGCTTCTAGTATCATATCGATCTTTTTATGCTAACCTATGGCATGTCTTATGCTAAGGTTAAGTTCTCTTGTTTAAGTAATAAATTTCATTTTGCTTATCAAAAAAGAAAGTACATGTATAAAATAGAGTTTAATGATACACTAACAGTGTAAAATAGTTTTATACTGTCATCTAATTACAAATCACAGTTGGTATGACTTTTAAGATAATTTTGTAAAAGTCAACAAACTTACCATACATGGTGTATTGTGATTGAATGACTGTGTAAAACTATTTTACCCTATCAGTACATAACCTTTTTTTCTCTATAAAATACTTATAAAAAATTAAGTATGTTTTGTTTCAGATTTCAATATCTTTTACATTATAAATTTGTAAATGACTCTTAAATCATTTGAAAGCAAAGAAATTTGGATTAGAAAATAAAAATACAATATTGTGAGACATAGTATCTACTAATCTACTGTTGAATATATTCGATATGTTGTAGTATAAATATTTTTAAACTGTCATAAAATATATAAAAAAAAATTTAAAAATATTTAAACATATTAAATACGTATATATAATGAATTTAAAGTAATTTATAGATTTATATATAAAAATAATTTTAAAATAAAATTAAAGAAAATAAAATAATATATTATTCTTTGAAAAAATTAAACTGTTTTCGGAGCATTATATTAAGACATTTTACATTGCCTAAGAATATGATCAGAATATTTCTTTATAAAATTTAGACAATCTTCTTCTTTTAAATTAAATTTTTGAAAGGAGTTAATTCCGCATTTGTTATACAAATAATAGTGGTAGTTTGGTGGTAAGATGTCTCCTAAATGCTTCAGGGTTGTAGGTTTGATCCAGTAGGGTGAGTGTTTTTATATTTACGCTAACCATATTATTCGCAAAAAATGAATTATTATATTATATTAAGAGGAATGCTAGCGACACTCTCTTATAACAAATTTGTTGGAAATCATCATTTTTTTTGTAGGTCCACTTATATTAATTAATAAATTATAATATAATTAGCAAAAAAATTACAATATCTATACATATATATTATTTAGCATAATTAAAACAAATTGAAGTGTTATCTTAGTGGTTAAATGAATTGTTGGCCTTTAAGAGGATGTGTGTTCCCTTCCTCAAGGGACACATTTTGTCTCTTTTTTATTAATAAAAGCCAACTATTTCATTTTCCACTTTAAGTGGAAGCGTAGCAAATTCCAGCCTTGGGCCGCGTGTGTCTTGGGCCTTGCTTCCACCCGCGTAACTCGGTGGCTCCGAGTCTACCGGTTTGAGACCGGGTTAATGATGCACAGCCGAACTAGATATATAACCGATCCAAATTGTGACCTGATCCGGCCCTATGTCCGGTTCCCGGTCAACCCGCCTGGCCGGGCCGAGTCTTATAATAGGGGTTGGTAGTCAAGGGTTTTGTGGTCCGCATTGCAACTGTAAATAAATGTTGGCAATTTCCCGTAACATTGCAAACCACAGCCACTTTTTTGACATTTTCTAACTTTCTTTGAAACTACTCCCACACCTAATATAATTAATAACTCACAAAGAAAAACTTCCACACATAATATAATTATTAATTAATAATCTATTGAAATTTATAAGAATTTTCAGGGAATCATTATGGAGCAAGACAAAGAGAGAGACACGAGTGTTTGACTTGCCAGCTTTATTGACTTGCTTGCCCCTATCTATCCCTCACTACCATGTTAAATACATTACTGATGGCAAAGAAAATTTTAGAAAAAACTAGAAGTTTCAACTTCACCCTATATTTTAACAGAACCATGCCTTCAAATTCCATTATAATACACAAGGAAATCCGGACATGCAAACTCAAAAATCCATCCATCTGGAACATTAACAGAACCATTATGCCTTCAAATTCCTTGAAGCACATCTTCCTTTGTATAAATTGTATCCTTATTAGCTTCTTCAATTTCCCAACCACTAAAGCACAGAACATCCACCCCGGTTTTCTTGATCAACTTTGCACTGGATTTGGAAACCAAGCCACTGCCAACAGCGCGATTTGATCGTACACATAAAACGGTCACAAATCGACGGATTTGCACTACGAAAGGCCCATGAGGCCCAAACTCATGGGCGCGAGGCTTCCACCTCTTACTAGCCTCTTTGAAAGCTATAAACACAAAATGATATATAAACTAGCGAGACAAAGCTATCCTAGGCAATGTGGGACTTTGCCTTTTGTAATACTCTCCAAAACTCAAAAATACAACAGAAATGAGCTTCAGGACCCTCCTCTCTTCCTTATCTTCTAACGCCGCTGCCAACACATTCTACACAGTCACAGTCGTGAGAAGAAACACCTCTGACACGGTGTATGGATTGTTCATGTGCAGGGGCGATGTACCGTCTCAGCTCTGCAGATAGTCCGTGGTAAACGCAACAAACACAATATCCTCACATCCAGATTGTTCCTTGTCCGAAAAGGGTGTTATTTGGTACGAGGAGTGCATGGTTCGCTATTCCAACGTCGTTTTTTTCTCCACAGTGGACACGTACGCTTCCCGCACACGTGAGCACGCCTGATGATATCTACTCCAACCAATTGCAAGCAAGCTTTATGAGTTTGTTGTCCAACGCCATGAATCAAACTGCACATGAAGCAGCAATTTCGGGTAACAGGTACTCCACAAAGGAAACAAACATATCTGAATTTCAGACCCTTTACTGTTTGGCTCAGTGCACACAAGACCTATCACCGCAAAACTGTGCAACTGTCTTACTCGAGCAATAGGGTACCTTCCAAACTGCTATGAAGGAAAGGAAGGAGGAAGAGTTTTGTTTCCCAGTTGTAACATTAGGTTTGAATTGTACCCTTTCTTCCGCGACGTCGCGGATGAGGCACCAGAAGGACTCGTTCCTGAGACAAAATATTCAGAAGATCCTGGCTATATTGTACCCTTTGTTGACAATGCGTCCGAAACGCAACGGAGAAAATAGCCTCTGAGTGTTGTTTGGCTATGGAGGCTGTAACTTGGTACAACTGGCTTCGTTATGGAAATAAGTCTCATTCCCAGCTTTGTAAATTTGAATGTCAGCGACTGTCAAGAGTAGTTATAGACTATAGTTTGTTAGAATAAGTTCTATATATAAATAGAGCTCCTACACACACTTTCATAATATCTTTTATCATTTTCAATATTGATACTCCTCTTTTTTGAATTCTATGATGTTTGGCTTTATTAAGTTGTAGTAAATTGAATCTCATCTCACACGGATATGGTGCAATCCTCTAATGCTTTGACATTGATATCATGATATCCACTAAATTAGCTGCGATGGCCATTGGCAAACAACACGGGATAATAGTGACAAATATCAAACTGAAACATTAAGATTGATGAATGATTTCCAAATGGTGTATATTCTTGCTCAATGCAGGTAGGATCTATCTAGCAACGATTGCGGCGAGTGCCTAAGTGATGTGATTGGAGCAATTCCATGTATATAAGTGCATTTAACATTTTTTTAAATTTAAAATTTATTTTAGGCTACTTTAAATTAGTAATGTTTCATTCGGTATGATAAAAATGGTAGGAAAATAGGAGAGAAGGAAAAAAAATAAGTGAAAATTAGAAAAGGTGTGTTTGGTTGAGGAAAAATGATAAGTGGAAGAAATAAAATTGAGTCTCATACTTTTTTATTTCTTTGCAAATGTGTATGAAAATAAATGATGCATTCGTTTCTCGCTGATGATAATCAATTGTTTTGGTTGATAATTGATATCACAAATATTTTTTGCCAGCAGTTTTAGGCGTATATCAATTGTTTTAAACCGCCAGAAACACATATATATAATCGATTATCAAACCATAGAACCCTCCTCTCTAACTTGTCTTCCTAGATAATTTATTTTTGTATATCATTTTATCTAGTCATTAAATTTGGCACTTAATTATATCCTAGAGGTCAAATTATGAAGAATGTTATATGAGGTGGGTTTTTTTTTTTTTTCAGATTGTGTAAAGCTTTTGGTTTTAATTTAGGGGACTTCAACTCTATGTCTTTACTAGTTGTAGCCTTATGTATTTGACCTTTTTATATTGATCTATGACATATCTTATGCTAAGCTTATGTTTTCTTGTTTAAGTAATAAAATTCCTTTTTCTTATAAAAAAAAAGTACAAATATAAAATGCCTATAAAAAATAAAGTATGTTTTGTTTCAATTTTCAATATTTTTTTACATTAGAATTCGTCAACAACTCTTAAATCATTTGACAAAGAAAAAGAAATTAATTGGTACTACAAAATATGTACACACCATTGTGATTCTCACATAGTATTTAGTAGTGAATATATTCAAATCTTAATTGCACTTTTGGTCTATTGTCATCGTTTCTAGAATTTGGTCCTTTATTTTTTTCTCAAATTTGATTCTCCCATTATTTTAAATGTGTAATTTGGCACTATCTACATACAAATGAGTTATATTTAAAATCATTTTGTGTTCAACCTCTAATCCCAATGGAGATTATTATATTCAATTATAGAGAAGAGTTGTTTTACCCATACATTGACCACACAAAATATGCAAATAAGCGCAATTAAACAAATTAAAAGAGTGGGGGGCTAGAAGAGAGTGCATTAATATTTTATACTAGTTTGGTCAACCTGATCACGTCTAATCCTTAAGCAATACTTGAGAATTTCCACTAAGTTGACAAGTCACAACGAGCGAGCTAATTATGTCATAACTTGTGATAACCCCTCAAATGGATACCCCTTTTGAACTCTCAACCTAGCCTCTAGGGATCACACACCCTAGTGAATCTGACGAAGAAACAACAAGCTAATTATGTCACCACCTATGAGAACCCCTCAAATGGATACTCCCCTTCCCCTCAAATATAACTCTCAAGGCTTCAAACATGCTATAGTGGGAATAACAATCACTCTCTATAGTGGGAATAACATCTCAATTTAGCTCTAGCACTCTCTCTTTCTCAACTAGGCAAACATCAATGATCCAAGCTATAAGCACCCTAGCTCTTCTCTAACTTTTGAGTTTAGGCCGGCTTGGATTCTTTCTTAAGTTGTAATCTATTGATGTGTTTTAGCCATTAGGCTAAGCTTCTTATTTATCGTGAATTGTATTTGTGAAAGAGATTAGAACTTGATCCTTACTGATATGATTTTAATAAAAAATAATATTTAATTAGGGAAAGATCAATTTCGAAATTCTGCATCAAATCTTCAATTTTGGGCATTCAAACTTGTGTGACTCGAGTCTGTTAGGCCAGACTTAAGTTTGGCCTCCCGGGACTCGAGTCTACCATGTTGTACTTGAGTCTAGGTTATCGGGACTCGAGTTTACACAGGTGAACTCTAGTCTTTCAGTTCATCTTGTCTAAAATCAACTTTCCATTGTTCTTTTATAATTAAGGTCTTGCTAACCTTAGGGCACTGGTTAAGGAATTAAAAGGATAAAATATTTATTGTGGAACTCATAGGAGAGCGCAAAAAAATTATAGACAATGCAATTTTTCATCTCCCAATAAAAACTTTTCTCCTTTTAGTTCCTTAACCAACATTAGAAGAAATATCACTATTACCGACAGACATAATCTGTCGGTAATGCCGAAAATCCATCAGTAATACAATTTTACCAACGGATTTCCAACGGACAAAAATTCGTCAATAATATGGTCATAGCTAACCATTACCGACGAATTTTTTTGTCCATCGGTAATTACTGACAGATAAATCCGTGGGAAATCCGTAGGTAATTACCTACAAATTTATCCGTCAGTAATTATCTAGGAATTTTTCTCAACAAATTACTGACGGATAATTCGTCGGTAACAAATATTTTTTTTCTTTCAAAATTTGGTTCCCTGTATGTTCTTTTTAAATAATTAAATATTTTATTTTTTTATCAATCATATAAAAAATGGATAGCATAAATAAAAATAAGATATAAATACATTCAACTTAAGCTTGAATCAGTGATAACTTAAATCATATTTATCTAAGTTTGAACAACGTACATATTTAAAAAACTAAACAAGAAATAATACAATTGGTTTCTTATATAATCTAATAATTCAAATACTTTGGAATTATGTTGGTGCTAGTTGTCCTATTGCTTGTGGTGGTCATCTAGCTGCCGTTGTTCCTCTTGATGGTGGTGGTTGTTCTGTTATTGCTGATTGAACCACTTGTGTACAGGATCCTGCCCTTTATTTTCTTCTCATTTCTATTTAGGCACGTACGTTGTGGTTTTCTTTATGTCTATAGCTGTCAAGGTGAACAAAACAACATAAGTTCAAAAATAACTAAAGTAAAAGTGAAAGTATAGCATAAAGTAATGGGCGCTCGACTTCATTGATTTGCTTGCACCACCAGTCCTTGATTGCCATGCCAAATTATATGTCCAGTCATATGGAAAAATATCTACAAAATTTCATCTTCATGAGCCCGCCTACCACTACAGTATCCAAAGAAATGTGGACAATAAAGTAATGAGAGATACATGAATGTTTGACGCATTCATTGACTTGCTTAATTGCATCTATCCCACACTACATGTCCGAGTTAAATACGTCACCGATGGAAAGAAAGAATTGTAGAAGTTTCACCCTATATTTCCCCTTGAGTTGTGTTTTTCTTTTTACGCCACAACACAACACTACAAACATTTGAACTGCAAAAATCCATCCATCATCCACGGTATGGTATTGATAGTGTTGTGGAACATTATCAGAACCATGGCTTCGAATTCCTTGAAGCTTATCTTCCTTTGTACCCTTGTTTGCTTCTTCAATTTCCCAACTACTAAAGCCCAGGACGCCGATGTTAATTTTCTTTCCCAAAGTTGCAGTGCAGACAAAACCACTGCGGACAGCGCCTATAAAATGAACCTGAGGACCCTCCTGTCTTCCTTATCTTCCAACGCCACTGCCGAGACATTCTACAACGGCACAGTGGTCTCTGACACAGTATATGGTCTGTTCATGTGCAGGGGTGATGTACCCTCTCAACTCTGCACAAAGTGCGTGGTAAACGCAACCAACACACTATCTTCAGACTCACAGTGTTCCCTGTCCATAAAGGGTGTGAGTTGGTACACCGAATGCATGGTTCGGTATTCCAACGTCTCTTTCTTCTCCACCGTCGACATATATCCCAGTATGTACATGTGGAACGTGGCCAATATCTCCTCCAACTCAACAAGCTTCATGAGTTTGTTGTCCGACACCATGAACCAAACTGCTGATGAAGCAGCCAATTCTGGTAACAGGTACTCAACAAAGCAAGAAACCTTATCTGGTGGATTTCAGACCATTTACTGTCTAGCTCAGTGCACACAAGACCTGTCACCCCAAAACTGCACAACCTGTCTCACTGAAGCAATAAGGAACCTTCCAGCATGCTGTGATGGAAAGATAGGAGAAAAAGTTATGTTTTCCAGTTGTAACATTAGGTATAAATTGTTCCCTTTCTACAGCGTCATAGATCAGCCATCAGAAGGACTCGTTCCTGATCCTGGCTATATTTCCCACAACTGCTCAATTATCCAAAACATGAATGATACTGCTTTCCAGTCAGACCTCAAGACCCTCTTATCTGATTTGTCTTCCAACGCCACCAGTGGCAACCGATCCATGATACAAGTAGGAACACTGCAAGGCCTCTACACGTGCCGTGGCGACCTTTCTCGTACTACCCTTTGTGGACAATATGCGTCCGAAATGCAACGGACAAAATAGCCTCTGTCCCTGAGTGTCGTTTGGCTACGGAGGGTATAATTTGGTACGATGACTGCTGGCTTCGCTATTCCAATTGGTCCTTCACCATGGAAACAAGTCCCAGCTTTGTGGATTTGATTGTCAGCGACACCAATCCCATGCAAAACTCTGTTGCTAATAAATTATCCACTAAATTATATGATATGGCCGGTGACACGGGGTACAGTGGTGACAATTATCAAACTGGAACATTAATTTTGAATGATTTCCAAACGGTTTATATTCTTGCTCAATGCACAATAGATCTATCTAGCTACCATTGCAGAGGCTGCCTACAGGATATGATTGGATCAGCAATTCCATGGGCTCTTTTGGGAAGCGTACGTGGACAAGTTTTGTATCCTAGTTGTATTCTCCGCTTTGAATTGTTCAAGTTTTATGATCTCACGTCCACGACACCAACTAGTACCGTTACACAACCACCATCACGGTCACCACCACAGATTTCACCACCATCACCATCACCAGGTTTTTATATCTTAAGTATTCCTGCATTTAACATTTATCTACAATCTTACAACTGATGATTCGAAATGCATTATTTTTTTTTTTACATAACTAGCAAAAAATTGAGTAAAATTTAAAATTTAAAATAAAAATGAATAAGAAAAATATTGTTATTAAACATGACCAAAATACTACATTGAGGAACTAATAAAACAGGATATATACTATGTTACTTATTAATAATAAACATTTTATCTTATCATATAACAATAGATAAAAGAAACTGAAGAAAAAGTTATAAAAAAAAATGTAGATTAAGACATGATTCCTATACTTATTAATTACATAAGTATGTTAAAATTTAAAAGTCAAATTCAAACTAAGATTTAGTGAGACTATAATAATCTTAAATTTGAGTTTGGCTTGAAATTTAAATTTTAATTCAAAATTTAGGTAGTTTCAATTAGTAAATACTTTCTAACACATGATTTCTAACACATTCTCTATTATTGGTTAAATAAGAAACAAGATTACAAAATTTCATAATTTTCAATAAATTTTAATCAATAATAAAAGATATATTAAAAAAAATGTGTTCCTACAACATTTCTCTTAATTAACGTCACATAAGATTTCTTTTCCTTCATTCGTTTCTGAAATATTTGATGCTTGACATTCATGCTCCAAGCCAACAAATTACTTAGGAAGCTAATTACTATTATTTTCCTTTATTATTTCAAGTAAAATCAAAGGCTCTTTACTTAAGTATTTTAAATATTCATATATTTAAAGGATTAATTAGTATCAACATTTTTTGTGATGATCAATATAATTACAAATCATTTTATTTTTTCCTTTATTTAATTTTGCATTCTTAATTTGTTTCACAATTACATGATGATAATTGAGGGAAAAAAAATGACATTTGAGAAAGTTCTTACAGTGTACTGTTAGCAAATATATGCCATAACTTGATAATTAATTACCAATAATCTAGTTCAGTTGGTTAAATAATATGCATGACTTATTGTAAACTCCCCTACCTGAGTTTGATTCTTATGGATAAAAAAAAATAATTAAGAATATTAAGTATTTCAATTATTACTGTCAAATTATTCAAGCCAACACCATATATTGGGCTTGTTCAGTATGATGGTTGCATCATCGGGTAGGCTGTTGCTTCATGCACTTCCATTAATTGTTACTAGCACCCTGTTACATTTCAGAAAGCTGAACCTTAAATGTATTTTACATTTCAGATTAAGCTTTCCAAAATATAATGAGAAGTGCATGTAGTAATTTATGGAGATGCAGGAAATTTTAGCCCATCGGGTAATGGGCTGAAGTTTCGGCCATTTGTACAAGGTGGAGCAACGTTAAAGTGACTAACTAATAATTAATTTGGATCTTACTCTTACCTTTCACACCTCCTTCTACGTCTACTTATTGTTTTTCATGCTAATGTGCATAGAAAGGAAAAGGCTAATCAACATAAACCAAAATTTCAATGATAAGATATTTAAATAGTTTTTGAAATTAAATTAGACTAACTAGTTTAATCAATAATTAGTAAGTTATTGATCAAGGTTGTAAAATAAAAATTTAGACGTGTAGAAAACTGGTCAGCGGTTAAACCAGTAAAAAAAAAAAAAAACTGGTAGTTTTTCAATTCCAATCGATATCTTCTTTTGAAAGTATTATAATTTTGTTTGGACTTGATATGTAGGTTGTCTTGATTAATAGTATGCAGACATGCTGTAAAAAAAAAAAAAAAATAGTATGCAGACATAATCTAAAGATACAATGACAGCCTTCTAAGAGATATTTGATTTTTTATAAATTGAAATTTTCATAAATGGAAATTAATTAATTTAGATTTAAATAGATTTAATGGTGCTAGTAGGATGTGTTATTAATGGAGGGGAGGATGCAACTTTGCTTGGAAGAATGAGGTAGTCTCCTCATAGGAAAGGATGGTGTGCAGTGTGCTAAAGGGGCTTTTGTACTATTAAAGGTAATTTTGAAATTAAAAAACAAAAAAGAAGAAGAAGAGTCGTGTGTTTAGAAAAAAATGAGTGTAGCGCAAAAATAATTCCTTTAACATATTGACTTTTGGCCTTCATAAACGACTACGTACGTACTTTGCTGCCATAAGTATTAACATATTTTCTTAGGCACTTTGCTAAAGTATGTGATAACATTTTTATTGGTGGCTTTTGGATTTTAGTGCTAGATTTTGGTGTATTTGGGTTGTGTAGCTTGTGTGCTACAGGATCATTCATTTGTATAACTTTTTTGTCTTATTTTGTGCACACCTTGTGCTTTAAATCAAGGTAATTTTGTTTCATCGATAATATTTCTAGTTTATAAAAAAGTCATTTTTCTTGTTAACAATTCACTATGTCCTAATGACTTGTGTTATTTTTTAATGTAAGAAAAGGTCAATCACAAAATATTATCTTGATCCTTACCCTCACCATTACTGTATCGGGGATACTTTTCACCTTTTGTTGTTATTTGGTACGAAGAAAAGCAAGAAAAAATAACAAAATTATTCTTAGAGAAAACTGTAAGTATGGTTAAAATAAGGAAATTTTACACTAGCTTTTTAGTACGAGAACTTAAAGAAATTTACAAACTTAGTTTAACAATTGAAGTAATTTGGTTTAGTTGGACGTGAAAGTTCCACAATAGAGTCATTGCAATTTAGTTTAGCAATAATTGAAGCAGCAATAAACAACTTTTCACACGAGAACAAGATTGGCAAAGGGTGGATTTGGAGAAGTTTATAAGGTAGAAAAAATATGTTAAATTTTATTTCTTGTATGTTTCTATTTTTAACATGAATAACTACCTACTTGTTTAGGGCATTCTTATTGATGGAACACCTATAGCTGTGAAGAGGCTCTCAAGAAATTCTAAGCAAGGTGTAGAGGAGTTCAAAAATGAGGTTCTATTAATAGCGAAGCTTCAACATAGAAATCTAGTGACATTCATAGGATTTTGTCTTGACGAGCAAGAGAAAATACTTATCTATGGATATGTGCCAAACAAGAGTTTGGACTACTTCTTATTTGGTTTGATGCTTTTAACCTATCTTTAATTTTTTAAAGTTTAATATTCATGCATTATGTATTTATGATATTTAATGTATTAATTATTTATAAACCAATTCAAGTGATTGATGACAAAACATCCATCACTTAATTTTCTCACATAATGGATATTTTGTAGATACCAACCTAGAAAAGGTTTTGAGCTGGTATGAACATCACAAAATCATAGGAGGGATTGCTCGAGGAATTCTATATTTACATAAACTTTCCCGACTTAAAGTTATACACCGTGATCTTAAACCTAGTAATGTATTATTAGACGAAAATATGAATCCAAAAATTGTAGATTATGGTCTAGCTAGAATTGTTGAAATAGATCAATAGGAAGGAAGTACAAATAGAATTATTGGAACATAGTAAGTTTTAAATACTCGTTCCTACACTTCTCATTCTTTGCATGATATGTTTAAGCTTAATTGTCATTTACTCTTAATTTTGCAGCGGCTATATGTCTCCAGAGTACGCTATGTTTGGACAATTTTCTGAGAAATCAGATGTTTATAGTTTTGGAGTTATGGTTCTTGAGATTGTTAGTGGAAAAAAGAATATAAGTTCATATAATCCACATCATGTTGCTGATGGTCTTCTAAAATTTGTGTGTACAATAACCTTTGAATATTTTTGTTTTATTATTAGTCATGCTCAATGTACAACAAAATCATCAGTTTAAAAGTAGGAAAGTGTAGTGATTTGGCTAAAACAAATTGTTACAGGTTTGGAGACATTGGAGGGATGAAACACCATTGAACACATTGGATCCAAATTTAGAAGAAAACTATTCTAACATTGAAGTCATTAAATGCATTCAAATTGGTTTATGATGTGTTCAAGAAAATCCATATGCTAGACCTACATTGGTGACAATTGCTTCATATCTCAGTGGTCACTCAATTGAGTTGCCATCTCCTAAAGAACCAACATTTTTCTTGTATCATAGAATGGATCCAATTGTTGCAAATGAATCAAGTTCGAGGCAATCTACCAACAATTCCATACCATCCTCTATCAATGAGATGTCTATAAGTGAATTCTATCCTCGATAATTTATTTTTGAATATTACCTAGTCACGTTTTAATGTATTATAAAATTTTATTTGGCAAATTATGCCATAGAGGTCAAACTATGGAGTATGTTTTGGGTTTCTTAGATTATAGAAGGCTTTTGATTTTAGTTTAGGGGGTTTCAACTTTGTGTATTTACTGGTTATGGTTTCATGTAGTAGACCATTTAATTTTGACCTATGACATGCCTTATGCTAATGTTTTCTCTTTTTTAAGTAATAAAATTCAATTTGCTTATCCAAGAAGAAAGTACAAATATAAAATACCTAAAAAAATGAGGTATGATTTGTTTCAATTTTCAATATCTGTTACATTAGAAATTTGTTAATGACTCTTAAATCATTTGACAAAGCAAAGAAAATTGGACTACAAAATAATTATTTAACATTGTGATTCTCATGTAGTATTTAGTAATGAATATATTGAAGGTTTAATTGCATTTTGTCCCTTTACTATCATTATTTCTTGAATGTTGTCCTTTCACTTTTTTTTGGTAAATTTGGTTCCCACTACTATATTTTAATTATGTAATTTTAGTTCATCTATTAACTTGACATGTAATATTAAATGAAAATGTTGATGTGGTAATAGAATGTTGACATGGATGTGCAGTCGAGTGTCATGTTAGCATTTTCATTAAATAGAAATAGCAACACAATTGATAATGGTAGTTGTGTGTGAGATCAATGGTTGGTGCATTGCCATATGTTATAGGGTTATGTTCCTTGTCCTTGGAGAGCATAGTGATGATCTCCATTTTATGCATGGCGAGCGCCACAACCCTAGGATTCTACTCTTAATTTGCAATTTGACCAAGGTTTGAGGCTTAAGAAAAGGATGTGCCATGAAGGTACTTAAGATGTCAACTATGACACTTTTGTTAAACATAACAAACTTGAGTTAATGTTTAGAGATACAAATTCAAAGATTATTTTATAATTTAGTCAAATTCAGGGGTTAATATGACTACAATTTCAAATTTAATGACTAAATTAATTAGAAGGTTTACGACTTTTTGCATATAGACTTAAACTCTTTATATAATCTCTACACGCATACTCCATTAAAGTTATCAAGGAACACTTGACAAGGAATTAATGTGAATGATGAATAATAGATTTACAAACTATTTTTTTTTTCATTTAATTCAAGCACTTACTAAATTTAAGAACCAGATTAGGAGTTTACTCAAACCATAAAATTGTAAAACTAACATTTTGAAGTTTTTCCCCTTGTTTAGTTCATGGTCGCAATATTAATGGAGTAACAATGCATGTTTGATGTGAGAATTTTTTATTTTATTAACAATTATAAAACAAAATTTTTATTTTAGCTTAACAAATAGTATTTCTAAATAGAAAATAAATTCAAAAGTTTTTTTTTAATAATTATTAATAAAACTAAAACTAAAAATAAAATGTAAGACGATTTTTAAAACCAAAATAAGCTTAGAATCATAAACCAAAAGATTTTCTCCATTGTAGTGTTTTTTAGCCATAATTCATGTCCATAATAATCACAACTCAGTTTTGTTATTTTCTAATTTTTTGGAATCACTTTTAACGAAGAAAAGTCATGCATAGAAATTTATAAAATTTGACTGGAGAGAATAGTCTCTGGACAGAAAATGAAGCAGATATGAGAGCTCGGCTTCATTGACTGGCTTCAATTGGTTGCACCACCAACCCTTCCATGGCTGCCATGCCAAGTTTTATGGAAAAAAATATCTACAAACTTCATCTTCGTAAGCCAACTCACCCCATATATATTACAGGACCAAAACAAATGTGGATACAAATTCGTACCCCGGGCATTTATCTTTCCATTACAATACATATCCCTGTTGTAACATTGCAATACGGATGAAACACTAGAAGTAGAAGGACTTGTTCCTGAAACAAAATATTCACAAACAGATTCAGAATATTCCGAAGATCCTGGCTATATTTCCCGCAACTGCTCAACCAACCAAAATATCAACATACTGCTTTCAAATCAAACCTCAAGACCCTCTTCTCTTACTTGTCTTCCAACGCTAACAGTGACAATAAAATAAAATAAATTTCTCTATAAACTAATGTTAACTTTTTCATAAACTAATTTATATAAAAAAAAATTCACATTAGTTTCTTCGAAAGTTAATTTTTAACCTAATTTTAATTTATAAAAAAAAATTCTTATTTTTTTCTCCTATAAATGTTTACAAAAACTTTTATTCAAAATACATGTTACAAGCGGGAACACTGCAAGGCCTCTTCAAGTGTCATGTCAACCTTTCTAATACGCTTTGTGGACAAGGACAATGCGTCCGAAGTGCAACGCAGAAAATAGCCTGAGTGTCGCTTGGCTACGGAGGCTGTAATTTGGTACTATCACTGATGATACTTGAGAAAAAAAAATTGGTATGTGAGAAAGTTCTTACTTCTTAGTTCTTACAGTGTTCTGTTAGCAAACACAAACACATGCTGTACCTTCATAATTAAGAATGATGAGTACTGTTACCAACAAACTCAATATACTGTTACCCATGGTGGGCGCCAAGCAATCTAAACCCTTGTGATATCTACTCCATACCTCTGCGCCTCTAACTTGAGCGTCGGAGTGTCTTTGGAGATACATCCCACCACCGTTCACAAAGGAACTATCGGAGGAGCCACCACAACCGAAGGTTCTACAAAATCTGTTAGGAACATTTGGCGCCCACCGTGGGGCCGGTAAAACTTTTCCTGGCCACACAAATCAAGAGTCTACGCTCTCGGAATCATCATACAAATCATTTGCTCACACATTTGTGCTCAAACGAGGCTCATTTAGGCTACTTGCCTTCATCACGGTTCTATCTCTCCTACTTCCATTAATATATTGGTTAATTCACCTTTACTGCATATTAAACTGAAATCAGTTATAATATATTCTTATATATTCTTATCACGAAGGAAATTTGAGAAAGAAATAGTGTATAATTCTTATCTCCCATACAGTGTTATAATAATCTTAGCATTGGATTATATACACTCATCAATATCTTCGTGAATCATGAATCATCTTAGCATTTTTACAAATATCATGAATTATGCCCATCAATATTTGATCCCTAGTATAGGATTGGAAAATATTATCCCATAACAAGATCAACTACACGGTAATTGAATCTGACTTTTCAAATAGTAGTGTCATGGTATAGCAGATATGTAACATGAATTGGGGAGATGTGGCATGTCATTAGCCGTTAAGTTAATTTTCGGATAGAGCATGGCGTACCATTTTAATTGAATTGTCCAATTTCCATATTCTTTTCATGGATTATTCTCAAGACTAAAGTTAATTACGTGACATTGAGATTACCAAAATCCAATTGTTATTATTATACTATATATATAATATGTTAGATATGCAATGTGAATGTGCTGTCTACAATATGATATTAGGCTAATAATGTCTTGAATCATGATCGCAAAGTAGAAGGGCACCATGATTATTATCAATTCACAGACATAATCTCTTAAAAAGACGATATAAAGCTGTGGAAAGAGCAGAGGTAAAGGTCGAGGAGATAACATCAGGTGCCACGATTCTTGCGACAATCACTAAAGCAGTAAAAAATGGATTTAGTTGAAAGCTTCAAGAGCGTAAACCATTGATGAGGTACGAATACTCTCTAATTGTTGTCAGGGCAATTATTTCTGGTCGAATATTGCGAGAATCTTTTCATGGATAAAGGATGGAAGGAGATAATATTTGGTGCCGTAATTTTCAGTGAGTCCAAATCAAATTTTAAACAATGAACTGATCTTATGTTATCTTACCATTGATGAGATATGTTCAGCAATTTTTTAATTCCTATATAACAACTTTCGAGAATAGATGACCTTGCCAATATCCTTTTTAAAATATCTAACAGATATTTTGCAGCTATGATAGTATGATACATTGTTATATAAACTTAACATATCTATGTATAGTTTCCTGGTGCAGTAAGCATAGATATCTTGCTATGATTAAAAGTTTTCGTGCCATAGGGATTATTAATGTATTGCCATAAAACATCCTACCATGACATGATAGGCATTACTCATCCAAAATTCTCCGTGGCATGCTAGATGTGTTATAATACACACTCTTTATCAAGTATGATTTTATATAATGCTTAATACTTATACAAGAGTATTTGGGCATTCATCTGAATGATCATGAAGATTGCCAATCCAAAGGCTTGTTCTTTATTATCAAAATAATTCTCTTATGGCACTCACATGTTATGTTGGCCGACTTTATATTGATCGACAATATTCTATTTGCTTCTCTAAATTGCTGCTCAACTTTTGCATTATGATAATGGTATGATTCCAAGGACGAGTATCTATTCGAAAATTAAATTTGGAGAATGGCTCTATATAGTATACCTAAATAATGATGATGATGGCATGAATCATGTTGATTGACATGAAGTCCCCATGCATGATTTGAAAAACACTTTCCCATGACAATGGTCGATTCTGTGGCATTTCGATTGCAAAGTTCAACTTCAAGATATTATAATGCATTCCTGATGCAAAATTAAATATGTTTCACTTTATAATATGACATGACTGAATAGATCATGATTGTATGATAATAGTATGGCATGATGTCATGATATATTTTCCCCAAACAACTTGCAACATATCTAGAGAACAATTGCGAACAAAAAAATAGTTTCGCAATGTCTTTATAACTTTTTCAAGGTGGCAGTGACAATGGTCAGAGGACAAGACAAACCTTGATCCGAAAAGTAAATATTTTGGAGAAACTACTATATTGAGGAACACGTCATGTTCATGCTTACGATTCTTGATTCTTTATTGAATCTCATTACGCCCACTAGAGCTTTCTTTGAACTTGAAGGATTTAGATTTATGGATTCTTTCTCACGGTTAGTAAGGAATCAGATAGGAGAGGTTAAAACCATTGGATCATGGACCACGTTCTGCCTTTTGAGATTTCGTCCCTCCTGAACACATGCTTGTTCTCACAAGCGACATTAATTTCTTTCTCTTAGCTTCAAGATCTTGTTACCTGCTAATACCTTGCTTCCCTTGAGAACCATGACGCCGCCACTAAGGAGCACCGACATGAAACCCATTAGAAGCACAAGGTCCATCAATTTAGCAGGTTCAGCACATCGCCTTTTCAAGCTGACTTGTGACTGACGACTTGCATCCAAACCAAGAGGGCGATCAATCCTCCTTCATATCTCTTCTGAAAGATGACAAGACATACATTGTAGAAAATTAAATCGAAGATATTGCTATGCTTCATAAAAGCAGCATACGAAAAGCTTTCCAAAAACCTTGTCATGAAGATTATAAGGTTGAAGTCAATACTTCTCGAAGACACTAGCCAATTTTTATCATTTAGCTAACAAGTAGGATGTGTTTTATCAACCCTCGAGTTAAGTACATTAACTGAGTAAACCCTCATGGGATACAAAAATGAGTTAAGTACATTAACCGAGTAGACCCTCATGGGATACAAAGACGAGTTAAGTACATTAACCAAGTAGACCCTCACGAGATACAAAAACGAGTTAAGTACATTAACCAAGTAGACCCTCACGGGATACAAAAAATGGCTTAAGTACATTAACCGAGTAGACCCTCACGGGATACAAAAAATGGCTTAAGTACATTAACCGAGTAGACCCTCACAGGATACAAAAAATGAGTTAAGTATATTAACTTAGTAGACCCTCATGGGATACAAAAACGAGTTAAGTATATTAACCAAGTAGACCCTTACAGGATACAAAAGACAAGTCTGACCTCCACACGGCATTCCGATTTGACTTCTCGATACTCCGGTTTGACTTCACGACATCCCATTTTGACCTCTTAGCGTTCCGATTTGACCTCTTGGCATTCCGGTATGATGTTTCGACATTACGGTTTGACCTCTTGGCATTCCAATATGACATTTCGACATTTTGAATTGATCTTGGCATTCTGGTTTGACCTATCAGCATTTCAGTTTGACCACTTAGAAGTTCCAACTTGATCCAATGACAAGCTGAGGAGTGAGCCAACTCATTTCGACTTGACCCCTTGACTTCTCGGTTTGACCTGTATTTGGCATTCCGGTTTGATCTACTTGGCATTCCGATTTAACCTCTCGACATTTTGGTTTGACCCTCTAGTGTTCCAACTTAATTCAAAGACAAGTTGAGAATCACATAACATTTCGATTTGACCCTTTAGCATTCTTATTTGACCTCTCGGCATGTCGGTTTGACCCTTAGCATTCCAACTGGATCTGAAGACAAGTTGACAATCACACATCATTTAGTTTAGCCTCTTGGTATTTCCCTCGAGTTGACCGCTTAAGCATTCCAATTTGATCCGAAGAAAAGTTGAGACATGGCCTAACTCGGCATTCCAACTTGACCTCTCAGCATTTTGGTTTGACCCTTTTAGCGTTCCAACTTGATCCAAAGATGAGAGCCACACAACATTCCGGTTTAACCTCTTGGTTTTCCCCTCGAGTTGATCACTTAGGCATTCTAGCTTGATCCAATGGCAAGCTGAGAAACGACCCATCTTGACATTTCGATTTAACTTGTCGGCATTCTGACTTGACCTACTAGGCTTTCAGTTTGACTATTCATCCAACTTGATCTAAAAACAATGAAGTTGACGATTCGGCATTCCACCTAGACCTACCCAACTTTCGGTTTGACCATTCATCCAACCTAATCTAAAACAACTAAGATGACAACTAGGCATTCCAACTTGATCTAACGATAAGCCGAGTCCGAGCTTCACTCGACATCCTGGATTGACCCTAAGGGCATTCCGGTTGACTGTTAAACATTCCAAAATGAATTAAATGACCAACACTCGGTTCAAGGATCCCAAGGCAGGGTACTTCTACTCATATAAGCTTTCTTGTCATGACTCGAAGCTTTAGGGGCATGTGCACTACTTAGTATTGGCAAAGCCCCTTAAGAAGGTACTTGATCGATTAATGATTGGGACCTACTGAATGACACATAGTTCAAAGGACCCAAAGTCGAATACCACCCAACCTTGCAATACGCGAAAGAGGGAAGTGGGACACTGACATTTGAATTATCAAATCCAAACATGGACAAAATCACCTCTAATGGTCAACAACGAAAATACACTATGACTAGTTGGTAGAATTAATAAAAGGCATATTAATTGGAAATCGTTCAAAAAGCCTCGAGTGTCTTAAATTGCCTTGAGCATTTCCAATGCCATTGGCCAATTCTTCCTTAAGTGACTTCTACTCGGCCTTCAGTACCTTACACTCGGCCAGTTCCACTTAGAGTATCTTCAACTCAATGAACTTAGCTTCAATTATTTAATACTCAACTTGACCTCGCACTTTAAGAGTCTTCATCTACATCTTAAGCCTAGAGCATCTTCCGCTCGGCCTCGCCACCCAAGACTCTAGCTCAGCCTTACGCCTTGAGCCTAGAGCATTTTCAGCTCGGCCTTACGCTTAGAGCATCTTGAGTTCGGCCAAACACCTTAAGCATCCTCAGATCAACCATGAGCTCAAAGTACCTACAACTGGGCTAGTATGATCAGTTGTCAGGGCATAATGAAGCTCGGCTATATAAAAACATATTATAAGCTCTTACAGCCTACTTCAGAGCTTGGGGGCATGTGTACTACTCGGACTCAGTCTGGCATCGAGTCAAGGGACTAGTCGAGTAAACAAAGATAGACTTAGGTCAAGTAGTTATAATAGAAAGATATCATATTAAGATAAGATATGATACTAAAGATTGGATAAGCAAATAAACTTATCTCTATTATATTTGATAAGATTCAATAGGAAAATAAACCTATCGAATCTATCTTTACACACCATATTAATAAAGAGTTATTCACCCTGAATCAGGTATGCAATCTAAACCCTTGTGATATATATCAACTCCATACCTCTGCGCCTGTAACTTGAGCGTCGGATTGTCTTTGCAGGTACACCCCACCACAGTTCATGAAGGAACTATTGGAGGAGCCACCGCAACCGGAGGTTCTACAAAATCTGCTAGGAACAACAACTATCCTCACTCTTGTTTTTTGTGTTAACTAGGAAATATTTGAACCTTAATTTTTATTTGGTACACCCAACTAATCATTCTCTCACCGAATTGGTCCACTTTTGGATAAAGTGGTATCTCTAGTTGTGACTTCATACCACAAAGCTGGAAATCAAATCCCAAACCTTGATTAAGGGATCCAAGTGTTGAACTACTTGTGCCAATAACTTTTGGTAATTGTCCTCACTCTTGACATAGATCTTTTGCTTGACCGTACCCCATGCTCAATTTTCATCAAATCTCTGGGTTGGACATAGGTCTTATAATAAGTATTTATCTATTTTTGAACTATAATAAATATAAATAGTAAAAATCTGTAACCTTTATGAGTTTATAAACCTTTTAAAGCCAAGAAACATAATATTAGTAAAAGATACCAAAATTACTCTTGAAATTTTTTGATTTTGATGAAATAGTTTATAATTTTTATTGTGCAGTGTGTAATATTTGAAATAAAATCTTTAATTTAAAAAAGATAATAGTCATGGTAAAAGAATCATATATATATATATATATATATATATATATATATATATATATATATATTAACGGTTTAATATTGTATCTTTGTTGATATAATCTTTATTTAATAAAATTAAATTATTAATATAAACATTTAGATTTATGCTAATAATTTGGTGCAGTATTAACACGACAAATAATTTTGTTAGTATAAAAAAATTAATATATAAGTTACATATTATAAATATAATGTAGCATATATATTGTGAATTTTATATTAAAATGCTGATAAAAAATAATGTTTATATTAAAATATTTTTTTGTTAAATAACAGTTATAATAATAGAAATGTAGTGACTCACGTTAGATGATAAATTAAGTAGTTTCAGCTATTGATAAAAAAATTAATGGCTGATATTACATGCAAATACATAATAAATCCATGAATGTATCATATATCAACCTTTAATTTGTACATTAACAACTTAAATTAGTAAGTTCCACACTGAAAAGATTTATTTTTTATTGCAGATATTGCCTTCATGTTCACATTCTTTGATTGTGATCTCTCGGGCTGGACATTTATTAGCTCGGTGGTTTGGTTTGTCATGTATGGGAAGACTTGTAGAAATAGGAGCCGCAGGGACATACTTGCTGGCTTACACAAGTGGATCTATTCATATAATGCTTTTATTGATGTAACGTGACAATATTTTGGGTGTCGTAGTAAATCCGGGACTACGTATACATAGCACACATCAATTTATGTAGGGTGTGTTTGTGTTATTACGCTTTGGATCTTCCATTTGTGTAGGGATGCTTCTGTTTTGGTTTGGAGTGTGGACGGGCATACCTTGCGCTTCTTCTCTTTCCTTTGAAATGTTTTAGCAATTTGATGTGAGTACCAAATATAGGAATTAAATCGGAGGGTTTATGACTTTTCACTTTTAGTCTTGTTGAACTCTTCACAATAATTCCTATACACGTAGACTATAAAGACATGTCACGTAAAATATTCTGTTAATATATATATATTTTTTTAATATTCTGTTAATATTAACAGAGAAGACTTAAGAAAGAGACTCATATGAATGATAAATTCCATATTTAAAAATATTTTTTTTCCGTTAAATTTAGACATTAAAATATCAAATTGAGGGACTAAGTTTTGAGAGTTTACTAATTAAAGATAAAATGTAAAAGTAACATTGTTGTAGTGCGAAGTTCTTCCCCTTGTTCACACTTCACAGGGATATCAACGGGGCGAGACCGGTAGTGATTAAAGATAAGCTTGAAGGTCATTGACTTGGTTGCACCCCCAGTCCTCGAATGCCATGCCAAATTGTGTGTTGTTTTATGGGAGGAAAGAGGATATTTAAAACATTTTAAGTGTATTAACTAATATATCATTCTTGATGTTTTAAAATTTAAATTATAAAAATATAAAATTAAATTAAATTTTAAAATCATTTATCTTTTCTCTCCTTAAACCAAACAAAAAATCATTTTCTTTTCCCTGCATTAAAATTTCTATCATTCCCTTCTCTTAATCAAATAAGATATCTAATTAAAAAAAAATTTCCTTCACTCTATTAAAATCTCTCTCATCCCTCTCCTCCACTGGCTTCCTTTGAACCAAAGCGTGTCCCTAACAAAACCATGGCTTGGAATCCCTTCAAGCTTATCCTCCTCTGTATCCTTGTTGGCTTCTTCAAGTTCTTCGCAACTACTAAAGCACAGGAAGCCGACGTTAGTTTTCTTGACAAAAAATGCTTTGGAGACAAAACCACTGCCAACAGCAGCCATGCAAGGAACCTGAGGATCCTCCTCTCTTCCTTATCTTCCAACGCCTCCGCCAACACATTCTACAACAACACGGTTCTCGGCAGCAACTCCTCTGACACGGTGTATGGTCTCTTCATGTGCAGGGGTGATGTACCCTCTCTGCTCTGCTCACAGTGCGTGTTAAACGCAACCGACACGCAATAGTGAACCTTCCAAGCATAGTCACATAATTCGTGAAAACACTAAAGAACCGCGAATTGGTTCGTAAGTACCAATTCGCGGTACGGTTCGTTCAAATTCGTCAATGAAATCGTGAAAGAGAAGAACCCGCAGGGAAGATTGCAAGCAGGAAAGCCATTTGCAGGAGAAGCACTCACCTTTTCCCATATCAGTTGAGAGTAGTGCAGCAGCAGCTTCTCCTCCGAGAACTTGATGAACGAATGATATGAGAAGAATGATGCCAAACGAAAACGACGATTCACGACTGAAAGAAGATGAAAGGGTTTTGTTTTTGCTGGTTTCAATAAATAAAAGTATTAATAAAATATTATTTATTTGTATAAATTAAAGTGCTGGTCATTTCTACTGCCAACAGCACTCCTCTCGATAATAATAGGATACATAGGTAATTGAGATAAAATTAAACATTTTTAATTCTCCAACACTTTTGTTTAGTAGTGAAATATCAAAAGAATCAGAAGATGGAAATATAGTAATATACCCAATTTTATATTTTAAAATATAGCCTTATTTTATCTTATTTAATTAATATTTGAAGTTTTTTTTTATTTATGATAGTTTAAATTTTACTTAGAGAAATTTATAATTTTTAGATAGATAAAAGCTTAAAAAAAAAAAGGTAGATAAAAAAATATCAGTAATATGCTAATTTATCTATTAAAATATATTATAAATTTAAACAGCGTACCGAAACGTACCAACTATGTATACCCCTCACGTACCAATTCTTTATAAGGTCACGTACCGCGTACCACGTACTCGTACCACGTACCGAGAGTATTACGAATTATGTGACTATGCTTCCAAGCTTATGCGGTGGAAAACAAGGAGGGAAAGCTCTGTTTCCGAGTTGTAACATTAGGTATGAATTGTACCCTTTCTACCGCGTCACAAATGAGGCACCACAAGGACTCATTCCCGAAACAAAATATCCACAAACAGATTCAGATTATTCAGAAGATCCTGGCTATCTTTCTCACAACTGCTCCAGCAACGATAACATCACCACTGACAGTGCCTTCCAATCAAACCTTAGGACCCTCCTCTCTGACTTGTCTTCCAACGCCACCACTCGCAATGGATTCCAGACGCAGGAGGGAACAGCGTATGGCCTCTTCACGTGC
The DNA here is from genome assembly GCA_026413185.1 of Pueraria montana var. lobata. Taxonomy (NCBI): domain Eukaryota; kingdom Viridiplantae; phylum Streptophyta; class Magnoliopsida; order Fabales; family Fabaceae; genus Pueraria; species Pueraria montana. The sequence continues at coordinate 75,702,332 of CM048650.1, forward strand.
CGTGGTGACATTCCTCGTCCCCTTTGCGGACAATGTGTCCAAAACGCAACCGACAGAATAGCCTCTGAGTGTCGTTTCGCTGCTACCGAGGCTGTAATCTGGTACAATCACTGCTGGCTTCGCTATTCCGACCGAAACTTCTTCTCCCGCGTGGAAACAAGTCCCATGTTTCGGGAACTGAATATCACCAACACCAATCCGGTACAATCTTCTGTAGCTTTTCAATTATCCAACAAGTTAGCTGAGATGGCGAACAAGACAGGGGACAGTGTTGAGAGATACCGAACAGGATCTTTAAGATTGAATGATAACCAAACAGTGTATGTTCTTGGTCAATGCTCATTGGATCTATCAAGCAATGATTGCGGTGCCTGCCTAAATAACTTGATTGGAATGGCAATTCCATGGTCCAGTTTGGGAAGCGTGGGTCGACGAGTTTTGTATCCTAGCTGTAATCTCCGCTTTGAATTGTTCCAGTTTTACGAGCTCACGTCCACCACACCAACTAACCCTCCACCGCCAGGTTTTTTTTATTGTTATTCATTTCTTTAAAATTTCGCAACGATGATTCCGATGCAGTGGTTTTCAACACAACTAGCAAAGGATTGAGTAAAATTTAAAATTAGAAATAAAAATTAAGCTTAATTATCAATTTGTTCCCTTTATTTATTTATATCATTCAATTAAATCCTTTTATTTTCAATCCAAAGGGTTGACGCAGTTGTGTAAGGGTCCGATGCATTCACATGCTATTTAGTGGAAGAATCTGATTCCCTCCGTGTACAAAATTCTCTTGGCCAACAGCAGCCACGCACCGCAATTCACATTAAGGCATTTTAAAAAATAAAGGACCTGATTGAAACTTTCAGAAAATAGAAGGATTTAATTGAACATTCTGAATAAATAAAGGGACCAAATTAATAATTAACTTTAATTTTTGTTTTTTTATTTTAAAAAATAAATGACCTGATTGAAACTTTCAGAAAATAGAAGGACCTAATTGAATATTCTAAATAAATAAATGATCAAATTAATAATTAAGCCTAAAATAACAAATTATGGAGGCGTTTGTATCAAAGTATTATGTTATATTTTTGGAAATTACATTCGTAGGAATATTATGATTAGGAATATTATTCTTGTGTATATTTAAAAGGCTTAATTGCAAATTTTACCACCCAACTTTCATAATTTTGCGAATTTTACCATCTAAGTTTTAATTTTGCAAATTTTACCACCCAAGTTTTCAATTTTTGCACATTTTACCACTATGATATTTTACCAAAAAAAAGTTAAAAAAATAAAAAAAAAAAAATTTGTCAAACATCAGGGTGGTAAAATACGCAAAAATTGAAAACTTAGGTGGTAAAATGTGCAAAAATTGAAAACTTGGATGGTAAAATTTGCAAAATTAAAACTTGGGTGGTAAAATTCGCAAAATTATGAAAGTTGAGTGGTAAAATTTGTAAAATTAAAACTTGGATGGTAAAATTTGCAAAATTATGAAAGTTGGGTGGTAAAATCTGCAATTAAGCCTATTTAAAAATGTGTTTAGTTACGTTTAATATTCTTGAAAATATCTTTTAAAATTTAAAATAATTTAAATAAAAATAAATATAAAAGGAAGTTACTAGTGTTTTAGGAAATAACTTTCCTTATTCTCATAGGAATATCACTTTCCCATCACTCCTCATAGGAATAAAAGTGTAGGAAAATGTGGTAAAAATGAAAATTATAACATTCCCAAGAATCAATAATACCCGGGAAGAATTTTTCAAAGCTTAACAAACATGGATATGTAATATTCCTATGTTACATCGCCTAGAATCAACTTTTAATCCATGAAACAAACAATCTCTATATGTTTTAGGGGATAATAAATTAAAATATAAAATATTTTCTTTATTAATAATAAATACTTAATATTTAATTATATCGGAATAGAGAAATGATATGGAACTTTTGAAACTGAAGAAAACTAGATCAATAAATTATGTGAATTAAGACATATTGTGCTAGATTTTGGTGTATTTGGCTTGTGTAGCTTTTGTTCTATAAGATCATTCTTTTGTATAAATTTTTCGAGGTCTAATTTTGGGTACACATTGAGCTTCAAATCAAAGTCATTTTTTCATCAATAATATTTTTAGATAAAGAGGGTCACTTCTTTTCTTGTTATCAATTTACCATGACCTAATGATATATGTTATTTTTTTAATGTAGGAAATGGTCGGTCACGAACTATTATCTTGATCCTTATACCCATCATCATTGTATCGGGGATCCTTTTCACCTTTTGTTGTTATCTGGTACGAATAAAAGTAAGAAAGAATAACAAAACTATTCTCAGAGAAAATTGTAAGTATGGTAAAAAAAATGAAAATTTTAATACTAACTATTCAATTAGAAAATTAAAAGAACTTTACAAATTGGTTTGACAATTGAAGTATTTTCATTCAGTTGGTCATGAAAGTTCCACTATAGAGTCATTGCAATTCAATTTGACAATAATTGAATCAGCAACAAATAGCTTTTCACACGAGAACAAGATTGGCAGAGGTGGATTTGGAGAAGTTTATAAGGTAGAAGAAACTGTGTTAAATTTTATTTCTTATATGTTCCTATTTTTAGCATAAATAACTATTTACATATTTTTAGGGCATTCTTATTGATGGAAGACCTATAGCTGTAAAGAGACTCTCAAGAAATTCTAAGCAAGGTGTTGAGGAGTTCAAAAATGAGGTTCTATTAATAGCCAAACTTCAACATAGAAATCTAGTGGCATTCATAGGATTTTGTCTTGATAAGCAAGAGAAAATACTTATCTATGAATACGTGCCAAACAAGAGTCTAGACTACTTCTTATTTGGTTTGATGCCTTTCACTTCTCTTTAGTTTTTTAAAGTTTAACATTCACACATTATGTATTTATGATATTTAATGTATCATATCTAAACCAATTCAAGTGATTGGTTATAAAACATGCATCAGTTAATATTCTCACAGAATGAATATTTCTTGTAGATACTAAATTAGAAAAGGTTTTGAGCTGGTCAGAGCGTCACAAAATCATAGGAGGGATTGCTCGAGGAATTCTATATTTGCATGAACATTCTCGACTTAAAGTTATACATCGTGATCTTAAACCTAGTAATGTACTATTAGACGAAAATATGAATCCAAAAATTTCAGATTTTGGTCTTGCTAGAATTGTTGAAATAGATCAACAAGAAGGAAGTACAAATAGAATCATTGGAACATAGTAAGTTTTGAATACTCATTCCTACACTTCTCATCGTTTGCATAAGATATTTAAGCTTATTTGTCATTTTCCTCTGATTTTGTAGTGGCTATATGTCTCCAGAGTATGCTATGTTTGGACAATTTTCTGAGAAATCAGATGTTTATAGCAGTGTTTTAAGAACCGGACCGGTCATCGAACCGGTCGAGGTACTGAGTTAATGGGTCATTGGTCGAACCGGTGGGTCATTGGTCGGACCGGTTTGACTCGATATATATTAAAAAATTAAAAAAATATAATATAGCTAACATAATTTAATCATTTAACACTTCAAATTTTAAATTTTTGTCATTATAAAGTACCTAATATTCCAAATAAGAAATAACAACCAATAATCATGACAATACAAGTCCATAAATAAGTTTCATACACACAAAAAATAAAAAATAAATTGAAACACATCATTTCAGCACTTTTTTTTCAAAAAAAAAAAAATCATATCACAACCCGGTTCAACCCGAGTCACCGGTTTTTTGCAAAAACCGGCCGGTTCGACCCGGGTCGTACCGGGTCAGATGCATATCCGGTCCTATTATCGAACCGAACCGATTATACCACCGGATTTCGATCGGACCGGTCGGATCGGCCGGTCCGGTCCGGTTTTTAAAACATTGGTTTATAGTTTTGGAGTTATGATTCTTGAAATTATAAGCGGAAAAAAGAATACATGTTCATATGAACCAAACCGTGTTGCTGATGGTCTTCTAAATTTTGTGAGTGCAATTATCTTGCAATATTTTTATTTTATTATTACTCGTGCTTAATGTACGCTGAAATCAATCTAAAACTAGAAAAGTGTAATGATTTGGCCAAGATTACAAATTGTTATAGGTTTGGAGACAATGGAGGGATGAAAGGAAATTATTCTAACATTGAAGTCATCAAATGCCTTCATATTGGTTTATTATGTGTTCAAGAAAATCCAGATGCTAGACCTACAATGGTGACAATTGTCTCGTATCTTTGTGGTCACTCAATTGAGTTGCCATCTCCACAAGAACCGACATTTTTCTTGTACCATAGAATGGATCCTATTGTTGCACATGAATCAAGTTCGAGGCAATCTGCTAATAGTTCCATACCATCCTCTATCAATGAAATGTCTATAAGTGAATTCTATCCTCGATAATTTGTTTTTTAATATCACTATATGGTCATGTTTTAATGTATTATATCTAAAATCTTATTTGTCACTTAATTATATCGTAGAGATCAAATTATGAAGAACGTTTTGGGTTTTCTCAAATTGTGTAAGGCTTTTAGTTTTAGTTTAGAGGATTTCAATTTTGTGTCTTTATTGGTTGTGCCTTCATGTACTAAACCATTTTATGTTGATCTATATAGCACGTTTTATGTTAAGGTTAAGTTGTTTGGTTTAATTAATAAAATCATTTTGCTTATAAAAAAAAGAAAGTACAAATATATAATATCTATAAAAAAATTAAGTATGTTTTGTTTCAATTTTCAATGTCTTTTACATTAGAAATTTGTTAATGACTCTTAAATCATTTGACAAAGCAAAGAAGTTTATTGCCTAGGAATGTGCAGATTTGAGTCACCCGACAACCAAAGCTTTCATGATTGAACTATTCGTTATGGAGAAGTAGCAAGGGAGATCTAGCCAAGAGATATAGGTTTCTTAGTTTCTATTGAAGATTATGATGGGTATGAAGAAGCAGCTGATTATCACAATGATTAGACAGCTAATGCCGTGACAACCAATTTCCTAATTTATGGGAATGTTGTCCAAAAGACATTGAAAGTCACTAATATGGTTTAGTGTCTGAGACTTACCATTTCCTACAACAAAGGTTTAGTGTCACATATATGCCATGCAAGTACTTAATGTACCACGTAAGTTACTTTGTTAAAATTAATAGAGAAGACCAAATAAAGAGACTAATGTGAATGACAAATTAATTAAAGATTTGGAACTTATTTTTTCATTTCGTTAAATTTAGATACTAAGATACTATTTCTGAAATTGAATGACCAAGTTTTGAGAGTTTACTGGGACGTGCATTGCGGAAAGGCAAGAATTTGATACTGCAAATTCAAAGTAAAAGTGTATTGTGCTAAAGTGTGGCGATGTGGATTTGATATCACTTGGAGCTTAATTGGTTGTCTTTGTGTTTTTGTATGATGCAGATGGTATTAAGTGTTGTGAGCTAGATGTAGGTGAATGACAATATACATTTGGTTCGAGGGGTATGGGGTAGGCGGATAACATTGAATATTGTTCATAGAATATATAGTTATTAATTAATGCTCTGTTAGGATCTGGAAAATAGGTTAGAGGATTTAGCATTTTACACTACAGAACTGATGGTGCCTTTTTTTTTTTTTTTTTGGTTTTGTAAGGGTCAGGTACCACTTGTACTTTTTATTCTCTTCTTAATGATAATATTTTGTTTGCTGATAAAAAAAAAATAAAAGTTTTGAAAGTTTACGAAACGGTAAAATTGTAAAAATAACATTAATTGATGGAGTGCGAAATTCTTCCCCTTGTTCAGTTCGTGATCTCAATATGAACATATCTCATGGAATGGATCAATGCAAGTTTATGTCTGTTTGATGTGAGTTTACCCAACTAATGAGATACAAGAAATGTTTGACTCACCTGCTTCATTGACTTGTTTACATCTATTCCTCACTACCGTGTTAAACTTAAATGCGTTGCTGATGGGAAAGAACTTTTAGAAGTTTTCAACTTCACCCTATATTTCCCATTAATTAGAAGCTGCTAATTAGTACAAATACAAACAATACTGATACAAATTTATTACGAAGCCAAATGTTTTTTTTTTTCCAATCACCGTAATCTCACAAATTTCAATCCTTTAGGTCCATCATGGAACTAATCCTTGATCTGACACTATACTATAGAAAATCCCCTAACAGAGCTAACGAATGGGGTCTTTCATTTTCCTAGATTTTGTCCTTATATGCTGGAAAAATATTATTTCTATGCGAATTTGGTTTTGTTAGTTAACCAAAAGGTTGAGGTAGGTAGCTAGCACACATAAATCAAGTTTATTAGTGACATGAGAATCAATACAGAAAAAAAGTTTTGAAGGAGAGGGAGTTATAAATAGCTACTTAATTAATTAAATCTGTTTGTTTTATAAGATTCCTGAACGGTCAAAATTCGCATTTGATGGAATGAAAATTTTTTGCTTTGCTTGAGTGTTGTAAATTTCCCCGTTTATGCTTTTAAGATATACTGGAAAGCTATTAATTGATTCAAGAAAAGGCCATTTTTGTGTTTTATTCTTTCCTTTCTAAAGGCCATTAATTTAAAGGTATGTAATTTGTCTTTAAAATATTTTCAAGATTTTTAAAATCTCAAATTAATTAATTCTCAATTTCTTTTCATGTTGAGAAACATAGATCACTTGTTAAGTTACTTTATCCCTCACACTACAAAACTTTTAGCAATTTCTTTCACCAAATGATGCCAACATATATATTTGACTGTTTTCATATTACTAATAAAACATGGAACCTGTCCAGTAAAGTCTAGCTTGGTCTGAGCCATTTTTACTTTTATAATTTCAATATCGTTTCTTTAATTAATTGTCGTGGTTATACTAAGATCTTATATTCAAAACATGAAAATATAGTTTAGAGAGTCCGGCGTAGACTATATATGAGAGTCCCTGCATGTGTACACTCTTGAGCACCAGGGTCAACATCCCAATACGTGTCATATAGGGAGTTGAGAGAGACAGGAAGGAAAAGAACATAGAGATATCAGGTAATTCAGGCAAGTGTCTTGCCACCACGTACTTTTGAAGATTCTCACTACACAAAGCACCAACCAAATCGATAAAACACACCATTTTTTTAAAATAATAAAATAAATTAAAAAAAAAAAAAGAGTAGCGTCAATTGACCTGACGCCTTATCTATACACGATCCACTCTGAAACTACTGCGTGTCGAAAACAATCTAGTTTGATAAATTGTTTTTTTTTTTCTACAATATTTTGGTAATTATTTTTTTTTAATTATTTTGGTTAAAAGGCCGAGTGATCAGTGATGTGTCTCACTTTCATTTGAATCTCATTTGTTTGTTGTTGATATTCCTTTATTATTTCTAATACATGTGTGAATAATTTTTTTTTTAATTTATGTTTCAATGTGTTTGAAATATCTCTTTCCCGGCACGTAATCCTTTTCTGTACGTAATACAAACTCCTTTGCTTTTATTTGTCTTATTGTTATTCATTACTATATGTTACCTGTGGAGTTGGATTGTTGTTATTCATTACTATATGTTACCTGTGGAGTTGGATTGTTCTTTTTTTTGTTTTCTTCTTATTCCTTTGTGTGCAAAATCGTTAGATAAACTGGATGATGAAATAAAGATTTCCAAACATAAAAAAATGCCTTAAAACTGTACACGTGTTTTATTTGTATATAGTATTGTCTTTATGATCAAATAATGGAAATTAAATTAAGAAATGTTCTGTAAGCTTATCTAGAAAGACTTTTAGAAAAAGAAAATAAGAAGAAAAAAAATGAAATAGGCTTTTTTATAAGTTAAGATTAGCTTATGCATAAGTTAAAATCATCTTTTAAATATGAGAGAAGCTATATGAAAGAGCTTTTACAAATTAACTTATGCATAAGCTAAATTTAACTTATGGAGAAACTCATTTCATTTTTTTGTTGTTGCTTAAATAGGTTTTTAGTCACTCAAATTTGGGGTCATTATTTTTTTAGTCCTCCTAATTTGAAATTGTTTTTTTTAGTCCTTAGAATTCACAAAATGCTCTTTTTAGTCCCTCTGTGTAGTGTGAGCCAAATGGGAAATAAGATATTCGCAATTTGTGACTATTTTTTATTGCCAGAATTTAATTTTCTATTTTAAATTTTAAAGTACGATTTTTGGCGATTTTAAATCGCCAGAAAACTCAATAAAAGAAATCAAAGTGGTATTTAAAACAATTAATAAGTTTTAAAATTTTTTATTGACTTGATTCTGGCAGTTTTTAATTGCCAGAAAATCGTACTTTAAAATATAAAATAAAAAATCAAATTCTGGCGGTTAAAAGTTGTCATAAATTGCAAATCTCTTATTCCTTGTTTGGCTCACACTATATAGAGAGACTAAAAAGAGCATTTTGCGAATTTCAAGGACTAAAAAAAGTAATTTCAAATTTGGAGGACTAAAAAAATAATGACCTACATTTGAGGGACTAAAAACATATTTAAGCCTTTTTTTTTTATCTTAGAAGTACTTTTGGATAAACTTACTCATACCGGTCCTAAGCATGTTTGTTTATGTTAAGTGGTTAAGTCTAGAGTTATGACTTCTGCTTAATGGTTAAGTTTTTACCATTATTAGGTTTTGTGGTTTTAGCTTCTACCTTATATGTTGGTTAAGTAGTAATGAAATCTAGCTTGTTTTGCTTCTGTTTTAAAGGGTTAACCCCATATGTATGCTCTTTGATGGTGGAGCATTAGTTTGCTTTGCCAAGTGTATAAGCATTAAGGATACTTGGTGATTAAGCTTTGTTGCCTGATGTGGCATTTGAAGATTGCTCCCAAATTAGAGATTCTTAATCCATTTTTATATTGTTCATCCTAAGCTAGAAGTGTTAAGTAGATACCTTCCCCTTTGTGAGAGACTATTAGAGACATGTAGGTTGATTGAATTAGTAAGAGGTTGATTAGTTTGTTAGTAAATTAGTTACATATTAGATACTGGCCTCCATCATTATATATAAGACATTTTTAGAAAATTGTTTATCTTTTTTCGCAAGACTCTTTTTTAATTGTCTCTTTTATTAATTATTTTTTCCTAAAATATCCTTAATTAATTAACAATTTTTTTAGCCAAAAATAATAAATGTTGAAAATTAATGAGATAAACTCTTTCTCTCTTTTATTAGAATTGGAAAAGATGAATAACAATTAAGTAAGAAGCAATTAAGTAGAAAGAGAAAAATGATTGATTTCAACAATATTAAGGGTACGTAATTTTGGAAGAATAATACAAGTATATAACTTATTAATAAATTTAATGTCAATAACGATTCACTAGTTTTCTTAAAGAGTGTAAATTAGTTGAAAGAGTTTTATATATATAAGAGAAATGCTAGCGATACTCTCTCTGACACTCTCTTAGGCTTTGTTTGGTATAGAGGATGAAAATAGAGAGGATGGAAATAAGTGTGATATATTTGAATTAAAGTAGAATATAGGAGGTGTGAGACCCATGCCAAAAAGGTGAATTTTTCTCCTCCCTCCCCTCTATTTCTCTTGAAACAAATAGAGGGTTACTAATACTCTCAATATAATTGGTTGAAATTTGTTGAAAATCACAATTTTGATGGGTTACACTTATCATTTAATGATTTTCAACCAATCACAGTGATATTGTTAGTCAGAGTGTAACACCCTCAAATTTTAATTTTATTATTTGGAAATATTTTTATATAAATATTATGAGAAATTATATATTGTATTTTATAGAAACTTTCTGTACATATTTTCATAATAAAATTAGTACAGTTCTATTCAGCAAAATTTTCTAAGTCTTTTAGTACTTTTGTTTAGGCCTGAATCTCCCGTTGCCCGGATAGTTGTGCAGACAGCTGTCCAAGATAAGATTTTCTAGTATAAAATTTTGGATTAAACTATACTCTAATAAATCAAGAATTTAATGTATATTTAAAATATATACAGTTGAGAAATGAAATTACTTGTTGACTGGATAGTTGTGTCAGATAGCTGTCTAGGATAAATTTTTTTGTGTAGTATTTTGGACTAGACTGTAAAGTAATAGAAAGATAATTGAATGTAGATTAAGAAAATATATAGTTGGGAAATTAAAACACTAATTTTGAATTGTTAGGATTTTCTGAGAGTTAGAACTCTGAGAAATTATTACGGTAAAATTCTAAGGTAGAAAATTAAGATAAAATTTATATGACACCTATGGAATTATCTATTAATTATAACATACTTAGAATAATTCGTAAAATTGTTTAACTAAGAAAAATTAAATTTGAAGTATTAACCAATCAAAGTGTGACAACTCAAAATTTCTAATCTAGTTAAATTAAGCTAATTAGACCTTGATTAAGAGATAATTAAGACACTACCCTAAGATTTTTGATAGTGAGGAATCCAATGGTGATATTAGTTTCTTAAAATTCTAATTAGTTTGTAAGATAATTAAAACCCTAAACACCCTTCTAGAAGACTCCACCAAATTCAACAACTTTGACCCATTGACCAAACAATTGGCAAGTTACGTTTGGGACTTGTCTTGGACGTCCAAGTGGGCTGAGAAGCTAGGCCAATTGGCTGCCCAAGGACTATAACTGGACGTGTGAGGGCTATTCAATTTGGTGGAGAAAATGCTTTATTAAAGATATAAGAAATTAATATAAAAAAAAACACAAAACCTTAACTTCAAGAAACTCCAAACCGTAAGCTTTCCATACAGCAGCCCCTCCATTTTCACTTCATCCTTTCTTCTAAAATTAAGAATTTAACCAACCAAAACCTTTCAAATTTCAATATAGCTTAGGCCAAAGAGAAGAGAATTAGGAGAAAAAGCTCAAAATTTCAAGAAGCCAAGGAAAAAGAGAGAAAAGGGGGAAAAGGAAATTCAAGATTTCTTCATCCAATTAAGGATTCAAGGTAAGGATCTTGGCATTTAATTTCAATTTAAACCAATTGGAGTTAATAGAAACATGTTCTTAGGTCTAATTTCAAGATTTGATCAAGATTCAATAAAAGATGAAATTGATTTAGGGCTTTTAGATGATTGATGTTAGAAGCTTGAAATTGTTGTTTGAATCCATGTTTGATTGAATTCATGATGTGTTGTGATGGATTGGAATTGATTGATTGGCTTGTTCTTGATTGGAAATTGAAATTTGTTCTTGATTGAGATTTCTTGAATTGATTTGATTTTGATTGGAATTTGGATTGGTTGTTTTGAGAAAATTGTTGGAAATGGAAGGTAGATCATTCGGCCATGGTTAGATTACAAGGGGTACTGTGTGCAAAATTTTCAAATAATCAAGGGCAAAATAGTCATTTCACATGTAGGGACCAATTGGAAATTTTATAAAAAGTTTGAGGGCATTTTCGGCAATAATTAAAAAGTATAAGGGCAAAATGGTAATTTCACATTTAGAGGACACAATTGGAAATTTATAAAAAGATTGAGGGTAATTAGGTAATTTTACATTTAGAGGACACAATTGGAATTTTATAAAAAGATTGAGGGTAATTAGGTAATTTCACATTTAGAGGACATAATGGGAATTTTATAAAAAGATTGAGGGCAATTAGGTAATTTCATAGATTCTAGAACAATTAGGACATATTTGGAATTTCATAAAAAGATCAAGGGCAAAATGGGAAATTTTAGAAAATAGTAAGGGTAATTTGGTAATTTCACCCTTTGAGGTCAAAATTGGAATTTTAGAAAAAGATAAGAGTATTTTAGTAATTTCCATAGTAAAGAATAATTGGTATTTTTAGTAAAAGTTTAGTAATTTTTCCTAGTAAAGGACTAGTTAGTATTTTATTAAGGTATTGATGTTATGATGCAAAATAGTGAATTTTTATAATTTTTATGTGATTGATTAATATTAATTATTTGTTTATTAGCATCATTGTCATATTGCATACGCCTGAGTTCTTGGAAAATACAAAGATTTCAAATGAGAAATGAGTTTTTAAATGAGAAATGATTTTGTTGACTAACCGGGACTGCGGTAGTCATGAAAAATGAGTATGTTTGGGGGAATTGATTTCCAGGACTGTGTTGACTGACCGGACTACGGTAGTCATGTATTTGAAAAGATGATTGAGATTATGAACAAAGAACTGTGTTGACTGACTGGACTGCGGTAGTCATGTAATTGAAAAGATGATTGAGATTATGAATAGAGAATATGATAGTCCTGAGAAATGGGTGAGCAGAGTAAGTTAAACAGGACTGTATAGTCTGTGATTATATAGTCTGTGGGGTGAAGGATATTGGCAATTCCATATGTGGTCGGAATCTGGACTGAGATGCGGTCGTGGTGGCCTTCCGGATATCCTGATTTCCTAATTCTGTTTAGCTTATTCGCGTTTAGTAGGGGCTGATAGCTGAATTGCAGAGCGTAATGGTAGGCCAGTTTCTTACTAAACACTCAAAGGGGAAGTCTCCATGGAGCAGGGTCAAAATGATTTTATGGTCAAAAGGATTTTGAGTCAAAACTGCATCTGCTTTATAAACTTGCATTTTCATAAAGCATACAACATTTGTATTTTAATTATGAAATAAAATGTCATTGATTGTGACTGTTTTCTATGTATTAGAAATTAAATGCCTGATCCGGTAAATTTTGTCCCTAGATTCTAGGGAAGTGTAATCGCAGGTGAACGAAGAGTCATTAGAAGAAAAAGATGCAGAGATCACCAGAGCTGTAGGATGGAAAAATTTGGGTAGACAATATTTGTAGTACTTAAAATTAATTTGTAGCAGTGTTTTTAATAAATTTTAGTAATGTATCTTTGAAAATATTTGAATATTTATAGAATGTATACGAAATTTTTATAAATTAAAACTTTTACTATCCTGTAAATTAAATAATTAATTAAAATGTTTAATTAGAAAAGAGGGTTACACAGAGGGTGTAAGAGAAAATGTTGCTACCATTCCTCTATATATCAAATCAGATGGTATAAAATCAGATGGAGTAGTTTATTAGTATATAACTATTTTCATTTGTACACGTTCAGTTTTTTAATACAAAACTGGTTCACTAAACCTCTAAACAGTTCGATTTGTTTGAGTTTGAAAGTAAATGGTTCGGTTTAGTTTTTCATAACCATTTTCAATTCGGTTTAATTTTCTCTCGTGAATCAAACTATGAACAGCTTGAAATGCTTGAAATGTCTATAGCATTTTGGGGTGATCGATATCTTCATATGAAAAGAGAAATAGTTTTCTGGACATATAGTTTAAGTCAGGGTATCGGGTGGGGGTATGATCAAATATGGATAGCTTATATAGTAAACAATCATACACTACAAAAAAATAGTTGATTAGTGACTATTTATTCCTGGCGGTTTATTTAAACCGCCAGAAAATTTAACAATACTGGCGAATTTCTTAACCGTCACAACGTTACCAACTTAAAATATTCGGTGTCTCCGTATTATTAGTTGACGGTGGCTAACTTAACTATTAAAAAAATAAAAGAAATAAAGCTTAGGGCGAGACTCAGAAGGCGCAATTAGGGTTGTTCGTGAAAAGGAGTGAGAGATTGAAACTCGTTCATCCGAGATTCCTAGAGAAGATCGACCAAAGAACCGCGGTTCCGAGAGATTGAAATTCCGTCGAAGTTTTGCTTGTCACCATTAAGAACCGTTGAAGTTTCGTGAAAAGGAGGGTGCGATTCAGAGGAGTGAGAGATCGAAACTCCTTCATCCGCGATTCCGAGAGAAGATCGAGCAAATAATCGCGATTCCGAGAGATTGAAACTCCGTCAAAGTTTCGCTTGTTGCCATTAAGAACTGTTGAAGTTTCACGTCGTTTCTAAGGTAACACCTTGTGACTCTGATTATTTGTTAGATGAAATTGAAGATCTCGGATCTAAGATCCTGGTGGCATTTTTTCGATCTTTCATGAAAATTTTCCAAAATGAACCTCATGAGATCTCACTGTTAAATGTGATGCAATGTTTTTGTCTAAGTAGGGAAGATTAATAGAATATACTTTGTGTCAATTTCATTGTTAGGTTTAGGTTGGTCTTTTGTTTGTATCGACGCATGCAAGTTGTTCTCTCTGAAACTCATAAATTTGTTATCGGTATGTTAATCTTTAATTAACCATAACTTTTGTAGTTATATGGAGAAGATAAAAACCAGAGACTTGGACTATTACTAATTGATTGAGGAAAGTAGAGTTAGCTCACCCAGTGGCTAATTAAAATGAAAGCAAGGCTCAACCCAGACTCAATGTGATTTTCATTTGAAGTAACTTTTTTCTTCTTCTTTTTGATAGAGATAAATTGTTTCACCCTTTGGAAGAAGCCATGCTTATGTAATAATCACTCAATTATGAGCCTATGTTTGTAACTGTGTATTACTTGCAGTGTGCTTTCAGAATCTGGTATAGGGAACTTAAGCATTGGAATCAGTGGGACAGCTAAAATTAGATGTCTTTACAATCAGCACAATTATAAAGGTATATATATTTTATTTTATGAAATTACCTGTACACTTGAAGGGGACGTTTTTCACTATCTTCAAATTATATGGCCTTTGACATATGAGAATTTTGCCTTCTGGTTCACAGGTTTGTGATGAAAAGCAATGAGATACATCCAAATTGGGTGAGTGCCTAGTGACCGAAGTTGTTATTCACAAAATGTTAAACTTAGATAGCACTATTCACTATACATGCAACTTGGATGAGGCTAGTCTATGATTCTACAACCATAAAACCAACTTGTATTTCATTTTCACTTTTAATGCTTCAATTGATGCTTGCAGGAAGCTCAAAGGTTTTGAGAAAGCTTCCCTTGTTCGTGATCAGGTGTTTCTAAATTGGTTACAAAAATTGCACACTATATTCTGCTTCCACATTTTCCCTATCCTTCTAGTACATGTTCCTTGGGAGTTTATAATTTAAAATCATAATCTGCATAATAATGTTTTCAAAGCCAGATCAGTCATTAAAACAGTAAAGATACTTCATGAGTTTGACATGCACTCAGCTTTTACATCAAGTTTACCAGGTTAGTTCTGACTTTCCTCTGTTTGTATACAAAGAGCTAATATGTTTTGTCTCTCATGCCTGAAAACACAATGGAAATTGGCAGAGTAATTTAATATTTTTCTTGTTTCAGCTTGCAAATTATCTGAAAGATATTGGTGGTGTGAAGAAGGGAGATGCTGTAATTATCTGAAAGAAGGGAACTGCACTAGGCTCAAAATGCCGTTTACGCCAAACAGGTTTCCTCAATTGATTCATTCCATTCAAATTCTTCAATTAGGGCTTAATTCCCCTCTTTTTTAGCTTTTGATTTTAATCATGTAATGTTTTAAACAAGCTTGCTACTTGTTAGATGTACAGGTCGGTTTTAAAACTCTACTAACAGGTTGATAAACTATTCTTCAGATAGTTAACCAACATTGACTGGGGCTACTGAAATTGGTCTTGCACCCTCAATTATAGGTAATTATAGTATAAACTTAAAATTATAATTAGCAAGGTGATAAGCATTTTGATATATTTAATAAGAAGGTGAGGTAAAGTAGATCAGGGGTCTGGCCACATAATTTAAGTTCCACAATTAGAAAATACCTCTCACTTTCTAATTTGAATCTTAAGAATTGAATTGACTTTGACATTGTTTTGTTGCTTTCATGTTTGACTAAAGGTTTTGATTGCAGCTAGCAGTGCTTCCAAGTTCCAAGGAGAGGCACAAGTATTTTAAGCTAGTAAGCCATTCATGTTTTTTTTGTATGGTTGTGCTTACTGCTTAATGAGTATATATATTTATGTTTAAGAACCATCCTACTTTGAAAGTGGTTCTAGAGATTAGTTTGATGATTTTTAATTAAAATGTCAATTTTCATGCATTTGATTAAAGTATGGTTCTCCCAATGCTGCAGATAAAGGACAAAATGGAAGCTCACAGCTCCTACATTAAGCATTACACTGGATTTGCTTGCTTCTGTTAACATATAGCTATATCTATACTTATTTTCCAATTTGTTCTATGTATAAGTGAATTATGCAGATTAATGTTTTGCTAACATTTTGGTGATTTGCACAGGCTGTACAACAATATGGAGATATTGACAACTACTGCTCTATATTGCTTTGATAATGATACATGAGTTTTCAATTCACTTGATATACATTTGCCTGATACCCAGGGGTTTGCAGTTGCTATTAAAGCTCTCTTGACCAAGGCTGACTTTGATGCCACTATAGGCATTTGTTTTCATTTGTTTTCCCTGAGCACATGGCATTGTTTTCATTTGAAACCTTTTACTCCCCTCCCCCACTAATTACCCTTTATCATTTTTTTCATTTCTTTATATCTGTTTACTTAGAAAGATAACATACTAACAAAATATCATCATTTTATAGCAAAATTATTTTTTATCTCATTTAAAATGGCTGACTTTGATGCCAAGGTAGGCATTCACCCAAGTGCCGCTGAGGAATTTGTTACCATGAGGACTCCTACTAGGAAGATTCGAAGGAGTGAATTGTCTGAGGTAAGTCAATGGTTCTCAGCTTGAGTCTTTAATTGGTATATTGTCTAGAAAATCCTGCATTTTGGTCAATAAAATGAATACTTTGCTGATTTAAGTGGTAGTGAATACATCAACTATCCTTACTTTGATCCTAGGAATTGAAGGGCACTAGATTTATTGAAAAAATAACAAAATAAAAGATAGCTGGGGCTGCCCTGTGCTTGCCATGTATGTGCGACTGTCTATCAAATCAACAGCCTGCCTATTGTATTTCCCTACCTAGGTCTAGCAATGTGACACTCATTTGAAAATCTGTAATTTTCATCATTGATGATACGTGCACTTATTCTAATTTCATACCGCTAGTTATGTAAATTTGTATAATAAACTTGCATATGAGTAATGGTTGTTCTGTTTAATATGTATCACAGGGGAAGTCCGGTTCTGAAGCAAAAACTGTAGCAGGGGTTTAACAATATTACTCTGCTTTAATTGTTATACTTCAAGAAACCAGTCGGTGCCTCAAGGTAAGGATGGAATTATGTTTCTTAAAAGAATACAATTTTTACTTGGGCACATACTACATTTAATTTTTAAATCGTGATTAAGGACTTCAATATTTTAATATATCAGTAGATATTAATCTCTTGTGTGTGAAGTAGTGCCATTCATTTATATAGATAATACATCTGATACTCTGTATTTGCACAATAATATATAAAAGAAATTAAGAAAATACAATTCTTGTCCTGTATGGGATACCAAATTTGTATTAAGAGATTTCATTATTGCTGCACTGTACTCTCTGACTATGATTTATTTACTATCTATTTAATCTCTGTAACACCATCGAATATTCCAATTCCTCCACCTGCAAATTTTTTAAAAAATTGTGGATGCATTTTCTGGCGGTTATTAGCTGCCAGTAAATGCTAGTTTAAACCAGATTCAGAAAACATTTTTTGGCGGCTTTTAGCCGCCAATAAATGTTGAGGATTTTCTGACGGCTTATATTCAGTCAATACCAGCGGCTATTTCAAATCCGTCAAAAGCTGTTTGTGACGTGCGTACTCCTGATGGTTTTTTTAGCCGTCAAAATTGTAATTTGTGACGGTTTTTAGCCGCCAGAAACTGCAATTTTAGCCGCCACAAATCACCACTTTTTTTTGTAGTGATATAGGTTAGCTTTGGTAACTATCATGAGATGTGGGCTGTAAATAATACAGTAATGTATGGAGGCTAAAGTACAAATTAATAGGGTGGTGGGAATGTTATACATATATGTATATGGTACCCCTTGTACTATATTTGATATATTATTATTTGCTGGAAAAAAAAATATGAACAGCCCTAATGTTGACATTTTCTAACTTTCTTCGTGACATTTTCAACACATAATATAATAATCTATAAAAAATATTTATATGAATATTCAGTAGAATCACTCTGGGAAGGTAACGAGAGAGACATGAATGTTTTTTTTTTTTTTTTTTGCTTAAATATGTTTTGGATGATATATTAGCAACTTTGCGTTGGGTTCTATTAAATTTTTGCTTTGTATTGGGTCATTGATAAATTTTTTATTTTATTTTTGGTTTCTAAAGCGTCATCTAAATAACTTTTTAAAGCAATTTAAAACGTTATCTAAAGTGTTTTAGGAAATAAAAACAAAATACTTCCACCGGTTCTTTATATAAGAAACAAATAACTAAATCGTCAAGACCTATCAAAATAGTTAAGTTAGTTAGTTATAATTAATAATGTCATAAATTTTAATTTTATTTCAAAAGTACCTCTTAAATTGATTGGTTTAAGTAGTGATTACATTAATAACATTGCACTTCCACCAATAAGTGTAACTTCTATTGTTAATAGGCTAATAAATGCATGAGAAATGAATAAGTGTCTCATTAATAGATTTCACAAGATGGAGGATAAAAAAGAAAACTAGCAATTAATACATCTTAAAGTGAGTCTATATTTCTTATAATTAAGACAAAAAAATAGCACAGTTTTGTTTTTTATAAAAAGGACCGGAGGGAGTAAAAAAATTATTTAAGCATTTTTTTTATGGAGAGATTTTTTAATAAGTTTCAACTTGACCATATATTTTCCATTACAATATAATACACAACGAAATCTGGCCAAACCATGAATAGCTAAAACCCATCCATCCTCTACGGTCTGGTAGTGCTCTGGAACATTAACTGAACCATGCCTTCCAATTCCTTCAAGCTCATCTTCCTTTGTATCCTTGTTTGCTTCTTCAGTTTCGCAACGGCTAAAGCACAGATCGTTGGCAAGGTTTATTTTGTTTCCCAAAATTGCAGTGCAAACAAAGCCACTGCCAATAGCGCCTATGAGATGAACCTCAGGACCTTCCTCTCTTCCTTATCCTCCAACGCCACCGCCAACACAGTCGTCAGCACAGACTCCTCTGACATGGTGTATGGTACCCTCTTGCCTCTACAAAGAGTGCGCGGCGAACTCAACGGAGAAACTATCTTCAGACCCAAAGTGTTCTCTGTCCATAGAGGTTGTGATGTGGTACGCCGTGTGCATGGTTCGGTATTCCAACGTTGCTTTCTTCTCCACCGTGGCCACATCTCCCTCATGGTTCAAGCTTAACCTGTACAATGTCTCTTCCAACTCAACAAGCAGTTTCATGAATTTCTTGTCCAACACCATGAACCAAACTGTAGAAGCAACAGCCAATTCGGGTAACAGGTTCTCCACAAAGGAAGCAAACTTATCTCATTCTCAGACCCTTTACTGTCTGGCTCAGTGCACACAAGACCTCTCACCCCAAAACTGCACAACTTGTCTTACTCAAGCATTAGGGTACCTTCTACAACTTACTTACGGAAGGCAAGAAGGAAAAGTTGGGTTTCCCAGCTGTAATGTTTGGTATGAATTGTATCCTTTCTACGGCCTCTACACGGATTAGCCTCCAAAAGAACTCGTTCTTGAAACGAAATCTGGCCAGGTGCAGCGCAATATGTATTGAAAAGGGATGTGTCAGACCATTGTCCCCTGGTGGTGCAGTATCCATCACAGGACTGGGGACCAAAACCATTTAGGGTACTTAATGCTTGGTCTGCATAGAAGGGATTTATGAAATTTATCAAGGAGGAGTACGAGAATACATAAATTCGTGGATGGGGTGCCTTTATTTTTAAGGAGAAACTCAAGTGCTTAAAAAGCAAGTTAAAAGTGTGCAACAGGGATGTGTTTGGGGATATTAATATAAAAATTGAGCAAGTGAAGGAGAACATTTGTGATATGGATAAGAAGGATGAGTTGGAGGATTTAACAATTACTAAAATTCAACAAAGGGAAGAATTGTTACGAGAATTTTGGAAGTTATCAAGGAGACAAGAATATTTGCTTTATCAAAAAACTAGGATTAAGTGGCTGCAAGTTGGAGATTCCAACTCATGGTTTTTTCATGCGGTCTTCAAAGGAAAGAGAAGGTTAGACATGCTTAAGGGCATATTCATTGATAGCAGCTGGGAGGAAGATCCCTTAAAGGTGAACGATGGTGTTAGACGTTTTTTCCAGTGAAGGATTTCTGACGGGGGAGAGATACACATGAAGCTCGACGGGGTGAAGTTTAGACAAATTGGAGTGGAACGAAACTTTAGTCTCGTGGCTAAATTTTTGGAAGAGGAGATTAGACGAGCCGTTTGGGAGTGTGACGGTAATAAAGCACTAGGCCCAGATGGATTCAACTTCCATTTTATCAAGTCGTGCTGGGAGGTAACGAGGAAGGATATTGTGAGGTTGGTACACAAATTTCACGTTCATGGTGTCATACCAAGAGGGGGGAATGCTTCCTTCATAGCCCTTATTCCCAAAACCGATAATCAGCAGGGTTTGGAAGAGTTTCGACCCATATCACTGATTGGGTGTATGTACAAAATTGTATCCAAGCTTCTATTTGAGAGGGTTAGGCCAATGTTGAACATGGTAATTGATGATAGGCAATTGACATTCCTAGGGGGAAGGAACATGTTGGATGGGGTTTTGGTTGCGAACGAGGTCGTGGACGAAGCAAAGAGGAAGAGGAAGCCATGCCTAATGTTTAAGGTTGACTTTGAGAAAGCATACGACTAGGTCAACTAGGAATTTTTGTATTACATGATGAGGAGTTTGGGGTTTTGTGACATTTGGATTCAATGGATCAAAGCATGCATTGAGTCTTCTACTATATCTATCTTGGTGAACGAAAGCCCGATCTAGGAGTTCTCAGTGTCCAAAGGCTTGAGGCAAGGTGACCCCTTGGCATATTTTCTCTTCCTTATTGTGGCGGAAGGGCTAACAGGTTTGGTTAGGGAGGTGGGGGAAAAGGGCATTTTGACAGGCAAGAAAGTGGGCTGGGATGACATGCAGATTCATGCTCTCCAGTTTGCAGATGATATGGTCTTTTTCATGGAACCTAATGTACGCAATGTTCTCTCAATAAAAACCATGTTGAGATGTTTTGAGATGGTATCAGGGTTGAAGGTCAATTTTTATAAAAGCAAGATAGGAGGAATAAATGTGGAGCAAAGAGAATTAAGAAGATATATGGTGTTGTTGAATTGCCCACTTATGTCCATACCATTTGTGTATCTGGGCTTCCCAGTAGGTGGTAATCCAAGAAAAGAGCAGATGTGGCAGCATGTAATTGATAAATTGAAGATACCTTTCTTTTGGCTGTAGGATTTGTTTAATGAGATCTATCTTGACATCCATACCGCTGTTTTATATTTCTTTCTTTAGGGCCCCTGCAAGGGTGATAAAAACAATCAACCAAATTTAGTGGAATTTCCTTTGAGGGGCAAAAGATGGGGAGAAAAAACTTGCGTGGGTTAGATGGGAAGTGGTCTGCTTGCCAAAAGAAGGGAGGCCTGGGGATAAGAGACACTAACAGTTTTAATATATCTCTTCTTGGAAAATGGATATGGAGGTTGATAACTGAACCATATAGTATTTGGGCGCATGTACATGCACTAAGGTCCAAATATGGTTTCGGGTTCCCTGGTGTAGCGGGGGAGGAGGTTTGCAGAAGGTCTATTTGGTGGAATGATCTCACGAAAGTCTATGAAATAGGGGTGCGGGAGGGATGGTTCCAGATGAAGGCCGAAAGAATTATGAGAGAGGGGAATGATATTTACTTTTGGGAGGATAAATGGTTACAGGATTCGAAGCTTGTTGCTGATTTTAGCATACTTTATTCAATTTCTGAGCAGAAATATTGCTCAGTGACTCAAATGGGCAAATGGAACGGGATGGATTGGGAATGGACGCTAAGGTGGAGAAAACCTTTGTTTATATGGGAAAGTGAATTACTGGATCAAATGAAAAGGAAAATTATGTAGAGTATACCAAAAAAGGGTATGCAAGATTCTTGGACATGGTCAGGGGACCACTTGGAAGGGTATACTGTAAGCAAAGTCTACAAACAATGGCTCAATCCGACTTTGGAAGAAGATGATCTATCGGTGTTAAAATGGATCTGGAGATTACCAATTCCTTCAAAAATTGCATCTTTTCTGTGGAAGCTAATTCTTGATAGAGTACAAACAAAACAGAACTTGCAGCGTAGGAATATTTTTGGGAATATGACTGATGCTAATTGTCCCTTCTGTGCAAGGGAAATTGAGACAGCAAATTACCTCTTTTTGCTTGCAGGTTTTCTTATTTCTTATGGAGCCAATGCCATGCATGGGCAAGAGTTCAGATGCCTTTGCCAAGCCGTTATAATAAGCATTTATGGCAACATGTTGGAGTGGTTGGTGGGTTGAATCAAAATAAAGCCTGGTGGAGCATGTGGGCGGCAACGATTTGGAGCCTGTGGAAACATAGAAATGACATTATCTTCAATCAAAGTACACCCGATACACAAATGGTTTTGGAGGCAATGCATTTTTTCTCCTGGTCGTGGCTTAATGCTAAATGCAACAACTTTAACTGCTCTTTTCTCGATTGGGTGATGCACCCGTTACTTTGTCTAAAATAGGGTGGTATCAAGGTTTTAAAAATCGGTGCATAACGGCAATATCGTCTGTGATGCACCCATTACTTTGTCTAAAATAGGGTGGTATCAAGGTTTTAAAAATCAGTGCATAACGGCAATATCGTCTGCAACATCTCGGTACCGGACCGCGGTGTTACCGTTACGCATCGATATTGCAGACAGAACAAAAATCACATGTATCGAACGCAACGTAACGCAATTTCGACCGCGACGAACATTACTCGAATGCAACAAGACATGGTACGGGAATCTTTTTGAAAAAATTTGGAATCTGATACTTTTCCGAGAATCCCGGACACTAATCAGAAGAGATTCAGCATAAGAAGAAAAACACACACTCATACACAGAACGTACAACAAAAAAGAAGAAACGAACAAAAATTTCAGAATCCATAATCAAATCAACAGAAGAAAGAGTACTCCCCACAGAATCAAATCAGAATCAAAATAAAAAATTTTAGACATTAGAAATTAGAACCCTAACCTCTCAGTCTCAGTCTCAGTTGTGTGAGTAGCGGAGCATCTTCACTCGTGAATCGTGATCGCAACCTCCACACGCGCACAACGTCTTCTTCCAAGTTTTTGTTCCGACTCCGAGTCTTCCAAGTTTCGACTTTCGAGCTTCCGTTGGGCTTCACCGGATGCTCTATTCGTACATCGCAATTGGTAAGTAAGAAGTTCTAAGAACCTTTTTTCTCTGTTCCGACGGCACTTAGCTTGCGAGTAGAAGAAGCTGATAGGTTTTATGACCATTTCATAGAATTGGGCCAAGTGCCAACCATTTTACTTATTAACATTTACATAAATATTTTGTTGGGCCTCATTAGATCCAATTTGGTTTCTCTTTTTTTTTTTAAGGTAAAAATGATATAAAAAGTAATAAAAATATAATAAACTATTTATATATAATATATTATATAATAAACTAAATGATAATAATAAAACTAAAAATGAATGGCAGGAGATGTGAAATTAATACAGGAATGGACTCATTTTGCTTTTATTTGTATTTATTTTTTTCTTGTAACAATAATGTGATTTGCAATGAATTATAAAGTGTAAAATATGTCTTTTATGCTAATTAAAACTCATTTTAATAACTTTTTTTTTACAGAATTTTTAAATTTAATTTTTTTTAATTTTAATCACATTTTAATACTCATTTAATCACATTTTTAGTTTCTATAAATTTTTAACTGAATTTTTCATTTTTATATTTTAAAAAATATTGATTTAAATTCCTATAATTTAAACTAATGTAAATAAAATTTTAAAACTGAAATTACAAATAATTAAATAAAAATAAGATGGATAAACTAAATTAATATATTTGGTCTATAAAAAAATATAATATTTTGACAATCTTTGAATTGATATAAATGATTTCAATTATGTTATATATAGCTAACAACTTATATATAATTTGTGTTCTTGTTGTAATTTAAAAGCATGTTACTTTTTTATGTAGGTTGGTTAAATCATGTCTTCAATAGAACCATTTCCAAGTGGTAGAGCAGAAGGTGCTCAAAGTGATGACATTGGTTGGCATTTCGGAAAACTTGTGTCGGGTAAAAGTAGAAATTAGATAGTTTGAAAATTTTGTGGAATATCAGGTGGAATTACTAGGTTAAAGGAACATCTTGCACACATTCCAAGAGAAGTTAAGGGGTGTGGTATGTAACACCCTAAATCCGGTTTTACATATATTCTCATTTACAAACTCATTCTTAATTTAATAAACATGTTATTTGGATTTGCAAGAAAACCATGTAGCATTGTTTCGATCACAAATAAGCATTTAATTTCAAGTTGAGTAGAATGAATAAAACGAGAGATTTTTTGTTCTTCAAAATATGCATATATATGTATATATGAAGCAGTAGTGAGTGACATAATAGAAATGTTTTCCTGAGCAGGAGTAATATACATACTACCCAAAATATATAAAAGCTACATAAGGTGATAAAGTAAGATGACTGAATATATATATATATATATATATATATATATATATATATTTCAAAATTTGAAACCTAGGTCTACCTATATCCAAATACATAAAAAGAGAAAAACCTAGTCTCAGAGCAGTCATCACTAACACCCAACCTTGCATGTTAGACCAACCTTCAAACGAAAAGTGACGAAGTTGATGGAGATAACGTCTTTATGACATCTACAGGTACTGCTACCGGTTCCTAAAAGAAAATAAACAGAGGGCGAACTCTCTGCTTCATCAAGCAATACACACAGAATGACTTCACAGTCACATACACAATCCTACTAGCCACCACGATGTGGTTCTCTAGCGGTCACACCCGAAACCTATTCGTTTCTACAACTATTCTTGTAAATTATTTCACACTGGCCAGCTGTCACTGGAACTCCCAGAACTCAGTGGTCTTACACATATTTAAGTCGGATGACTTGCTGGGAGTACACCCTTCACCACGGTACAATGGCAGGGCTCTCACCAACACGGTTGTGCCTCGTATTTGTCGGGATTGCCAAGTCGGCACTGTGGAAGCTCGACCACAAACTCGGCGCCAGATCCTCAAGAAACAGCAAGTTAGCGAGCACACCTCAGGTACCACTCTATGAGGTCATCCAATCTCTAAGGACTGACTCCTCAACCACTCCCTCTCATCGGGTTCATCTCTTACAGGTCTGTGTGGGCTTTTCTACCAAAGGTACTCGACGGTGGTCCTCAATCAACATATGTCCCAGACATACAACATAGAGATCCAACTCCCCCACTATCACAGTGGTTAAACATTACTACCCCGTCATCTCACAAGCACAATGCTCACCGTAGATAAAGCCTCCACACGACCTCTCAACACTTGCCCACTTGGCTTCTGGTCACGTAAGATTATCCTTCTAAATCGACGCGTAGCATTTATCCACTACACCACTCACACGTGACCCCCAACAGAAAGGTTTTCCTTCTCATTCGATCCTCACCAACACAAAACAAGGATCATAAAATTACTTATGCCAATCATTAATTACTAAATTCACACTCTTTTTACGGATTAATTCATTACTTTCCGTCATTTTTATCACAAAATCACCGTTATCACTAAATGTGCTCCGCATGGAGTTCATTTGTTCCCACGAAGATTATAAATCCTCATCCCCATATTCAACATCCAAAACACATCAAAATCATACGCATACAACTTTTCCACAATGCCCAGGGTTCACACCCCCAGGTCTCAGTCCACAATATACATAGTACAGTTAATTTGTATAATGAATCAAATCACAGATAATTAGTCAACACATAGCATATTGGTGAACATTCAGCTTTAGGGGGTAGAATATCATCTCTCAAGCTTAAATACATCATATCACATCAATATCACGAATATCAACAAAATTGACTAAAAAGACTCTTTGACAGTATTGAATGTGAGCTCTCACTGATACAAGCAAATGACCTCGAAATTTAAAATTTTTTATATCAAATCGAAGCTCTTGAAATCTATTTTATAGAAAGGTATCCCACTTATAAAATCAACATCTAGAAAATTTTTAAAATTTTCTAAGTCAGCAGCTCTGAATTTTGAGTGCTCACTGAACATAGCTCAAAGAAATGTAAATTCCTCCCACTTTCCAAATTATTTTTTAGCTGAAATTTTTACAGTATAAAGGTAACATCTTTATCTTTCTAAAAAGGTAACCCTTGCCCCCAAATTCTTTCCCTATTGTTCCCAATAAATTTGTTTCTAACAGCCTAAGTTTCATACTAAAAGCAGAGCTCAAAAACCAGTCCTAAGTTTCAGACATGGGCACTTGACTTCACATTGACTTGCTTGCACCACCAGTCCTTGATTGCCATGCCAAATTTTATGCCCAGTCTTATGGAAAAATATCTACAAATTTCATCTTCATGAGCCCACTCACCCCAGAATTAAAGGACCTAATTAAAGAAATGTGGATAATCTCTGACTCTGAGAAAATAATGAGAGATACAAGAATGTCTGACCCACCTGCTTGATTGACTTGTTTGTATCTATCCCTCACTCTCAGTCACACTGCCGTGTTAAACTTAAATGCGTTGCTGATGTGAAAGAATTTTAGATGTTTCAACTTCACCATATATTTTTCACTAGAGGCTCTAATAGTACAAACACAAACAGTACTGACACAAAAGTTAAAAGAAATGAAAAAAGAAAACTAGTTTGACAAAAACAGGCACGAAATTATAATGCGGTTTAGTCGGTTTATAACTAGAAAAAATATATTTGGACACTCTTAGGATGTAAATACTTTAAGAAATATAAGAAGAAGAGAGAGATAAGTGATTGATATAATTGATAATACAATATAACAAAAAATGAGAAATAAAAAGAAATAAAAGATTTCAATAAGGTGTTGATATTGATAGAGTTATAAATATATATATTGATACAAATTAATACCATGGGCATTTCTCTTTCCATTACAATACTCAGGGAAAGCTGGACAAACTATGAACAACAAGACTCCATCCATCCTCCACGGTATGGTAGTGTTGTGGAACATCAACAAAACCATGGCTTCGAATTCCTTGAAGTTCATCTTCCTTTGTGTCCTTGTTTGCTTCTTCAATTTCCCGACTACTAAAGCACAGGATGCTGACCCTGGTTATATTCACCATACTTGCAGTTTAAACAAAACTGCTGCCAGCAGCACCTATCCGATGAACCTCCGGATCCTCCTCTCTTCCCTATCTTCCAATGCCACCGTCAACACATTCTACAACGACACAGTAGGCAAAAACTCTTCTGACACGGTGTATGGTCTGTTCATGTGCAGGGGTGATGTACCCTCTCACGAATGCAGAGAGTGCGTGGTAAACGCAACCGAGACATTATCTTCAGACCCAAACTGTTCCCTGTCCATACGGGGTGTGATTTGGTACGAGGAGTGCATGGTTCGGTATTCCAACGCCTCTTTCTTCTCCACAGTGGCTACAGCTCCCTGGGGTTACGAGTGGAACATAGCCCATATCTCTTCCAACGTAAGCTTCATGAGTTTGTTGTCCAACACCATGAACCAAACTGCAGATGAAGCAGCCAATTCTGGTAACAGGTACTCCACAAAGAACGCAACCTTTGATCAATTTCAGACTCTTTACTGTCTAGCTCAGTGCACACAAGATCTGTCACCCCAACAATGCTCAGATTGTCTTACTACAGCAATAGGGAACCTCCCAGATTGCTGTAATGGAAAGCAAGGAGGAAGAGTTCTGTTTCCGAGTTGTAACATTAGGTATGAATTGTACCCTTTCTACCGGGTCACGAGTGAGGCACCACAAGGACTCGTCCCTGAAACAAAATATCCACACACGGATTCAGAAGATCCTGGCTATATTTCCCACAACTGCTCAGGCATCACCAGTACTGACCGTGCTTTCCAATCAAACCTCAGGACCCTCCTCTCTGACTTGTCTTCCAACGCCACCAATCACAGTGAATTCCAGACGACAGAGGGAACAGCGTATGGCCTCTTCACGTGCCGTGGTGACATTCCTCCTCTCCTTTGTGGACAATGCATCCAAAACGCCACCGACAAAGTAGCCTCTGAGTGTCGTCTGGCTTCTACGGAGGCTGTAATATGGTACAATCATTGCTGGCTTCGCTATTCCGGTCGATACTTCTTCTCCAGCGTGGGAACAAGTCCCATATTTCAGAAACTGAATACAACCAGCGCCAATCCGATACAATACTCTGTTGCTTTTCAGTTATCCAACCAGTTAGTTGAGATGGCGACCAAGACAGGAAACAGTAATGGCAGATATCGAACAGAATCATTAAGATTGAATGATGACCAAACACTATATATTCTTTCTCAGTGTTCATTGGATCTATCAACCAATAGTTGCATTGGCTGCCTAAATGATGTGATTGGAATGGCAATTCCATGGTCTCGTTTGGGAAGCGTAGGTGGACGAGTTCTGTACCCTAGCTGCAATCTGAGGTTTGAATTGTTCAAGTTTTACGATCTCACGCTCACCCCACCAACTAGTACCCCTCCATCGCCAGGTTTTATATATTTTTTTATTCATTTCTCTAAAATTTCACAACGATGATTCCAATGCATTGGTTTTTAACACAACTAGCAAAGGTTATTCAGTAAAATTTAAAATTAGAAATAATAATAATTATTATTATTAAACATGACAAAGATTATATGTTTTAGGGAATAATAAATTAAAATAGGAAATATTTTCTTTATTAATAATAAATACTTTATATTTTATTATATCGGAATAAATAAAAGATATGAAACTGAAGAAAAAACTATAAAAATAACTCTTCAAAAAAAAAAAACTATAAAAATAAATTACGCGAATTAAGACATATTATTCCTATATTTATTAATTTGATATACGTATGTTAAAATTTACAAATTAAAAGTCACATTCAAACTAAGATTTATTGATTACAATAATCTTAAGAGTTCAATAAATATGTATTTTCAAGGTAAAAAGTCAACCAATTAAAATTTGATATAACTTTTAAAATAATTATATTAAAATTTAATAAATTTATTATATAGTAATTTGTAATTAAATAACAGTGAGACCATAACTTATTTTCTTTATTAAAAATTGTTGAAGAACCACTAACAGTCCATAGGCAATAGAAGAACTCTGCTATATGAGATCAGAAATACTTAAATTACTTGGTATTGATATACTTGATATTATGATCAATGGTTCTAAAATACTTGATATCTAATATCTCTCACTCGGTGTAGTAATATTTGGAAAGGATTACTGGACCGTTTCACGCTAGCAGCTTTCAACCCACCTGCTCATTTGATTATAAGAAAAACTATGAACATCTACATATTTTCTTTTTCCTCATTTCTATGTTTTTTCATTTCATTCTTTTCCTTTTCTATTATATTATTTTCTATTTGTATCTTTCCTCTTTTTTATATTTCTTTTTTCTTTTTCCATCTTAATCCACATCATTTTGAAATGGACGTTTATCACGACAAATTTTCAAACTTCAATTAATTCAAGTCTGGCAGTATATATTCAGCTTATTCAGTAAAATCATTTCGTCAACGGATAATGGGCTGGAGTTTTCGCATTTAGTACAATGTGGGCCAACTTTAAAGGGGTTAGCTAAAATAAGGTTTTACTTTTCATACAACTATTGTTTTTCTAAATACACCACCCTTTCTTTGTTTTTCTTAATTTTTTTTCGTGAAATACTCTCCATCTCCCTCTTCCTTTTTCTTAATTCTCCCCTTAAAATGCTCTCTTTTTTGGCTCTCTCTGCGTCCACTTATTTTTTTTCTTTGCCGATGCATATTGAAGGAAAAGGCCTATGAATATAAAATAAAACTTCAATGATAAGATGTTATTGCAGTTTTTGAAATTAGGGGTTTCTGCAATGCGGTGGAATGTATTTTGGGATAGGAATTAGGCATGAAGTTGTCGGGTTCTCTGGGGGCAACATGTATTTTGGCCATAGATAGAATGCGGGTCTTAGCTTTGCATTTTATCAGTTGTACTCTGCTGGGAAGAGTACTTCTTGTACCTTTGTCCATATAATAAATTATTATTTTTTTAAAATTAAATTCGACCGATTGGTTTAATTGACAAATTGCAAGTTATTGATAAAAGTTGTCCACAAAAAACTTGGACGTGTAGGAAGTTGGTCAATAGTTAAACCCCATGAAAAAACTTGGTTTCTCAGTTTCAATCTTCTTTTTTTCATTTTGATTCAAAAGTATTTTAATTTTTTCTGGACTCTAATATGTAGGTTGTCTTAATATAGTATGCGGAAACAACCTAAGGAACAAGGACAACCATCTAAGTGATATTTGATTTTTCATAAATGGAATTTAATGAATTTAGATTTAAATAGATTTAATTCTAGTAGTAAGATATGTGTCATTAATGAATGGGAAGATGCGACTTTGCTTGGAAGAATGAGGTGGAGTCCTTAGAGCGCGATGGATGGTGTGCCAAAGGGGCTTTTTATAATATTAGGGGTATTTTCAGAATTAAAAAAAAATGAGTGATGTGTTCAGAAAACATGGGTGGTGCAAAAAATAATTCCCTTAAAATATTAGGGTTGTTTAGTGGTAAGGATATGATATGATATATGTACAGGATAAAAACATTATAGGATAAGAGCAGAATAAGCCTTAATCCTATCCAATGTTTGGTGCACGCCATGATACGAACTAAATAACAATAGGAGGTAATGGTGGCGACGACAATGACAATAGTGATAATGATGACGATGGTGGTGGTAGTGGTGGTGGCAACAATGATAATGGTGGTGGTGGTTGCGGTCAAGGCAATGGCGGTGAGGGTGGTGGTGGCAGCGGTGGTAGTGGCGATGGCAATGACAATGGTGATGGGATGGTGGAGGCAATGGTGGTGGTGGTGATGACGGCCATGGTAATGGTGATGATGACAACAATAGTGATGAGATGGTGGCAACAATGGTGGTGGTGGTTGCGGTGGCAACAGTGGCGATGACGATGGTGGTAGTGGCAGTGATGAAGTCGACAGTGATGAGATACTGGCAGCAATGGTGGTGGCGACGATGGTGGTGGTGGCAACAATGATAATGGTGGTGGTGGTTGCGGTCAAGGCAATGGCGGTGAGGGTGGTGGTGGCAGCGGTGGTAGTGGCGATGGCAATGACAATGGTGATGGGATGGTGGAGGCAATGGTGGTGGTGGTGATGACGGCCATGGTAATGGTGATGATGACAACAATAGTGATGAGATGGTGGCAACAATGGTGGTGGTGGTTGCGGTGGCAACAGTGGCGATGACGATGGTGGTAGTGGCAGTGATGAAGTCGACAGTGATGAGATACTGGCAGCAATGGTGGTGGCGACGATGGTGGTGGTGGCAATGGTGACGACAATAATGATGGGATGGTGGTAGCAATGGTGGTGGTGGCGATGGTGGAGTGGTGGCAACGACAATGGTGGTGGTGGTGGTGGTGTTGACGATGGTGCTTACTATGCCGGAAATGGTGGTGGCAGTGGTGATGACAGTGGTGGCGGTGATGGTGGTGGTAGTGATGGTGATGGTGGTGGTGACTATGGCAGCAGTGACGGTGGTGGAGGTAGTGGCGATGACAGTGGTGGTGGTGATGGCGGCGGCAATGGCAATGGTGATAGAGTTAGTGGCAGTGACGACAACAATAATGACAGTAGTGATGGTGGCGATGGGGGTGGTGAGGGGAGGGAGGAAGGGAAGGAGAGAGATTATCCTATCCTATCCTATCATGTTGCTTTCTAACCTGGCTCCCCCCTCAGGATAAGAAATACACTGCACTAAGATAGGATAGGCAATAGGATAAGTAAATCATATCCTGTTGGTGCACCAAACACTTGATTATAGTAGGATAGGATAGTTATCCTATCCTATCCAATTCCATCCTGACAACCAAATGGGCCCTTAATGTTTGGAGTCTATATACGACTATTCTATGATCATAAAGGTTAACATATATATTTTATTCGGTACTATAATTTCTTGTTATACATGATAACATTTTTATTGGTGGCTTTGATTTTAGTGCTAGCTAGATTTTGGTGTATTGGATTGTGTACGTAGCTTTTGTTTTACAAGATCATTTTTTTGTATAAATTTTTCTAGATATAATTTTGGGTACACATTGTCCTTCAAATCAAAGTCATTTTTTCATCAATAATATTTTTAGTTTAAAAAAAAAGTCACTTTTCTTGTTATCAATTCACCATGACCTAATGATGTGTTATTTTTTCTAATGTAGGAAATGGTCAACTGCGAACTATTATCTTGATCCTTATACCCACCATCATTGTATCGGGGATCTTTTTCACCTTTTGTTGTTATCTGATACGAAGAAAAGTAAGAAAGAATAATAAAACTATTCTTAGAGAAAATTGTAAGTATGGTAAAAAAAAAAAAAGAGAAGATTTTAATACTAAACTATTCAATTAGAAACCTTAAAGAACTTTACAAATTACTTGGTTTAACTATTGAAGTATTTTTGTTTAGTTGGACGTGAAAGTTCCACTATAGAGTCATTGCAATTCAATTTGGCAATAATTGAAGTAGCAACAAACAACTTTTCACACGAGAACAAGATTGGTAGAGGTGGATTTGGAGAAGTTTATAAGGTAGAAGAAAATATATTAAATTTTATTTCTAATATGTTCCTTTTTAACATAAATAATTATTTACATATTTTTAGGGCATTCTTATTGATGGAAGACCTATAGCTGTGAAGAGACTCTCAAGAAATTCTAAGCAAGGTGTGGAGGAGTTCAAAAATGAGGTTCTATTAATAGCCAAACTTCAACATAGAAATCTAGTGGCATTCATTGGATTTTGTCTTGATGAGCAAGAGAAAATACTTATCTATGAATACGTGCCAAACAAGAGTCTGGACTACTTCTTATTTGGTTTGATGCCTTCAACTTCTCTTTAGTTTTTTAAAGTTTAACATTTACGCATTATGTATTTATGATATTTAATGAATTATATTTAAACCAATTCAAGTGATTGGTTATAAAACACGCATCTTTTAATTTTCTCACATAATCAATATTTCTTGTAGATACTAAACTAGAAACATTTTTGAGTTGGTCTGAGCGTTACAAAATCATAGGAGGGATTGCTCGAGGAATTCTATATTTGCATGAACATTCTCGACTTAAAGTTATACATCGTGATCTTAAACCTAGTAATGTACTATTAGACGAAAATATGAATCCAAAAATTTCATATTTTGGTCTTGCTAGAATTGTTGAAATAGATCAACAAGAAGGAAGTACAAACAGAATTATTGGAACGTAGTAAGTTTTGAATACTCATTCCTACACTTCTCATCCTTTGCATAATATATTTAAGCTTATTTGTCATTTTCCCCTAATTTTGCAGTGGTTATATGTCTCCAGAGTATGCTATGTTTGGACAATTTTCTGAAAAATCTGATGTTTATAGTTTTGGAGTTATGGTTCTCGAGATTATTAGTGGAAAAAAGAATATAAGTTCACATGAATCACATCGTGTTGCTGATGGTCTTTTAAAATTTGTGAGTGCAATAATCTTACAATATTTTCATTTTATTATTACTCATGCTAAATTTACAATGATTCAATATAAGACTAGGAAAGTGTAATAATTTAGCCAAGTTTACAAATTGTTATAGGTTTGGAGACATTGGAGGGATGAAACACCATTGAACACATTGGACCCAAGATTAAAAGAAAATTATTCTAACATTGAAGTCATCAAATGCATTCAAATCGGTTTATTGTGTGTTCAAGAAAATCCAGATGCTAGACCTACAATGGTGACAATTGTCTCATATCTCAGCAGTCACTCAATTGAGTTGCCATCTCCACAAGAACCAACATTTTTCTTATACCATAGAATGGATCCAATTGTTGCACATGAATCAAGTTCAGGACAATCTGCTAGCAATTCCATACCATCATCTATCAATGAAATGTCTATAAGTCAATTCTATCCTCGATAATTTATTTTTGTGTATCATTATCTAGTCATGTTTTAATGTATTATAAAATCTTATTTAACACTTAATTATGTCATAGAGGTCCAATTATGATTTTTTGTTATATGGGTTTTCTCATATTGTGTAAGGCTTTTGGTTTCAATTTAGGGGACTTTAACTTTATGTCTTTATTGGTTGTAGCCTTATGTATTAGACCCTTTTATGCTATTCTATGACATGTCTTATGCTAAGCTTATTTAACTTCTCTTGTTTAAGTAATAAAATTTATTTTTCTTATAAAAGAAGAAAGTACAAATATAAAATATCTATAAAAAAATAAAGTATGTTTTGTTTCAATTTTCAACATCTTTTACATTGAAAATTTGTGAATAATTCTTAAATCATTTGACAAGCAAAGAAATTTAATTTGGAATGCAAAATAATTATACAACATTGTGATTCTCACGTAGTATTTTGTAATGAATATATTCAAAGCTTAATTACACTTTTGATCTACTATCATCATTTCTCAAATTTGATGCTCTATTTTTTTTTCTCAAATTTGGTTCTCCCACTATTTTAATTGTGTACTTTTTCTTCATCTATTAACTTGTTATTTAATATTTGACAAAAATATTGACGTGATAGTGGAATGCTAACATGAATGTGCTTATGTGGATGTGCAATAGAGTGTCATGTTAACACGATGAAACTAAAAGATTAGATCCTAACGTAGACCAAAGCCTTCATTGATTCAATCATCGGTTTGATTTTAAAAACATTAATTATTACCATAAAATAATTTAAGATCCTTTGTATGATATGTTTAAGCTTAATTGTAATTTCGCTCTAGTTTTGCAGTGGCTATATGTCTCTAGAGTATGCTATGTTTGGACAATTTTATGAGGAATAAGATGTTTATAGTTTTGGAGTTATGGCTCTTGATATTGTTAATGGATAAAAGAATATAAGTTCATATAGTCCACATTG
Organism: Pueraria montana var. lobata; assembly: GCA_026413185.1. Classification (NCBI taxonomy): domain Eukaryota; kingdom Viridiplantae; phylum Streptophyta; class Magnoliopsida; order Fabales; family Fabaceae; genus Pueraria; species Pueraria montana. Next base: position 75,737,358 of record CM048650.1, read on the forward strand.
TGTTGCTAATGGTCTTCTAAAATTTGTGAGTACAATGCTCTTGAATTTTGTTGTTTTATTATTAGTCATGCTCAATGTACAGCAAAATCAATTTAAGGTTAGGAAAGTGAAATGATTTCACAAAAAAATTGTTACAGGTTTGGAGACATTGGAGAGATGAAACACCATTGAATATATTGGACCCAAAATTAAAAGAAAACTATTCTAATATTAAAGTCAATAAATGCATTCAAATTGGTTCATTATATGTTAAAAAAAAACTCATATGCTAGACCTACAATGGTGGTAGTTGTTTCATATCTCATTGGTCACTCAATTGAGATGCCATCTCCTAAAGAACCAACGTTTTGCTTGTACCATATATCTAGGATGGATCCAATTATTGCACATGAATCAAGTTTGAGGCAATCTACCAACAATTCCTTACCATCCTCTATCAATGAAATATCTATAAGTGAATTCTATCCTTGATAATATATTTTTGAATATCATTATACCTAGTCACGTTTTAATGTATTATAAAATATCATTTGGTAAATTATGCCAGAGAGGTCAAATTAAGGAGTATGTTTTGGCTTTTCTCATATTATGTAAGGCTTTTGGTTATAGTTTTGGGCTGTTTCAACTTTGTGTCTTTGCTAGTTATGGCTTCATGTAGTAGACCATTTAATGTTGACCTATGACATGTCTTATGCTAAGCTGTTCTCTTGTTTAAGTAATAAAATTCAATTTGCTTATCAAAGAAGAAAGCACAAATATAAAATACCTAAAAAAATAAAGTATAACTTGTTTCATTTTCAATATCTTACATTAGAAATTTGTTAATGACTCTTAATTAATCATTTGACAAAGCAAAGAAAATTGGACTAGAAAATAAGCATACAACATTGTGATTTTCAATGTGTTCGAGGGTTAATTAATTCCATTTTTTCCCTTTACTACCGTTATTTCTTCAATGTAGTCCTTCCATTTTTTTTTGGCAAATTTGGTTCCCACCACTATATTTTAATTATGTAATTTTGGTTCATCTATTAACTTAACATTTATTATTAAATGAAAATGTTGACATGACCATAGAATGTTGACATAGATATGCAATCGAGTGTCATGTGTTAGCATTTTTGTTAAATAGCAATAGCAAGACAATTGATAATGGTTGTTGTTTGTGAGATTAATGGTTGGTGCATTGTCATATATATGTCATAATAGGGTTATGTTCTTTTTCTCACAGCATAATGGTGATGTCCATTTTATGCATGGCGAGCGCTACAACCCTAGGATTCTATTCTTTCCGGTTTGACTAAGGTTTGAGATTTAAGAAAATGATGTGCCATGAAGGCACTTAAGGTGTCAACTATGACACTTTGTTAAGCGTAACAAACTTGAGTTAATGCTTAGAGTAATATGGTATTGGGATGAAATACAAACTTAAAGATTAGTTTTTTAATTTCTTCAATTCCAAGTATTAATATGACTACAATTTCAAATTTAGTGGCTAAATTGAAAGATTTATGACTTTTCTTGTATAGACTTAAACTCTTTCAAATAATTCCTACACGTATGGACTATATGAATGTGCCACATATGTGTCATACAAGTACTTAACATGCCACATAAGATACTCCATTAATGTTATCAAGGAAGAGTTGATAAGGAATTAATGTGAATGGTGAATAATAGATTCAGAAACTATTTTTTTATTATTTAATTCAAGCACTTACTAAATTAATTTAAGGACCAAATTAGGAGTTTACTCAAATCATAAATTGTAAAACTAATGTTGCGAGGTTCTTTCCCTTGTTTAGTTCATGGTTGCAATATTCATGGAATAACAATGCATGTTTGATGTGAGAATTTTTTATTTTATAAACAATTATAAAAGCAATATTTTTATTTTAGCTTAACAAATATTTCTAAATTCAAAAGTATTTTTTTAATAATTATTAATAAAATTGAAACTAAAATATAATAAAAATAAAATGTAAGACAACTTTAAAACCAAAATAAGCTTAGAATGATATACATTTTTTTTATCAGCAATATAAGATGTATAATATATTCATAAAGGATACCAGAGGTACCATGATCCGATATAAAGTAAGAAGGAAATTTGTATTCCTTTCTAGCTCCCAGTGGTTAAAAGCTATTGGCAAATGCTAACAAGTGTCCTAAGAGCACTTCTTAAGAAAGTAAAAGGGAAAGTCTTTTATTTATTAGGATGCGTAAAAATATGCTCCCCTATGATTATGAGAAACACTCGTATGATTTCCAATAAAAAAATTTCCTCTTTTAATTTCTTAATCAGTACCCTAAGGACACTAGTTAAATTTAGGCAAATGTTAACCAGTGCCCTTAGGACACTGAGGCACTAGTTAAGGAACTAAAAAGAGAAATATTTTTATTGGAATACGTCAAATTGCTCTATAGATAGTTTTTTTTCCGTTCTCCTATCATTTTTCCACAATAAATATTATCTCTTTTCAATTTCTTAACCAGTGCCCTTAAATTATCATTAAATAAGTAACAAAACAATGGCAACTCAGGACTTCATTTTCTCTACGAACACAGTAGGCAATGGAGGCTCCTGCAAAGAGCCACTCGATGGCGATGGAGGCAATACAAGGCAGTCTTTCAAACACATGGTAATGGGGGACAAACAAAATCCACCCCAATGACCAAAAGTTGATCTGATTAAGGAGAAGTTAGCAAAAACGGTCTTTGAGGATGATAATCCTTTGAAGCCAATGGTCCATATTGATGACTAAGTCTTTGATGGCTTGTGTGCCCCATGGAAGTATGTGTTGGTGGTGAAGCTCCTTGGGAAGAATATTGGCTTCCATGCCATGAAGGATCGTCTGGAAAGGATTTGGAAGTTGAAAATGGTTTTTGACATATTAGATATTGGGAACAATTTCTATATGGTCAAGTTTGACAATGCAGAAGATAGACAAAAAGTGAGAGAAGGGGGGCCCTGGATGATCTTTGATCATTACCTGACAATGCAAACATGGACACCAGAATTCACTTCACCTACTGCCAAAATTGACAAAACTTTGGTGTGGGTACGTTTTCCAGGTTCAAATTTAATTTATTATGATGAAAGCATTTTATTGGCTTTGGCTAGTGCCATTGGTACTCCTATCAAAGTTGATACAAACACTTTGGATGTACGGAGGGGGTGTTTTGCTAGAGTATGTGTCCAAATTGATTTAACCAAGCCTGTGATTGGTAAAGTATGGCTAAAGGAATACTGGTATAAAGTGGAATATGAAGGATTACACAACATTTGTGCTTCCTATGGGTGTTATGGTCATCTGGCCAAGGAATGTCCATCAATGACTAAAGTTGATGCTCAGAATACGCCCAAGACGGCATTTCAAGGTTCTACGGCTGCAATGCAACCACCACTATTCCTCCGGTGAGAAGTAATGTCCTAATTATTCCCCCAATTATTACGCATCCTATTATTGTGGAGAATAATAAGGACGTTACCAAGGATATTAATGCTAATGATGAGAAGGAACAACTGCATGGGGATTGGTTAGTTGTGAGGCAGAAATCAAGGAATAAACCAAAAACAAATCAGAATAAAGGTGGCAAGGAGGGAATTCCTAAAAATTAGCGCCAATCAGAAGTTAATGATAAGAAAGAGAAAGGTATCTCTATTTATCCGAAGGCTCGGGATCCTTAACATGGGCCCCAGGAAGCTGCTGTGCCAACAACGTATGAGAAATCCACCAATGGGAAGCAGAAGAATAAATGAATGAGGAAAGATGTTGTTACAATCCCAAAGAATAAACCTTATCTGAGGAAGCACATGGTAGTGAAAGACAAGGTTTCTAGTAAACCAACAACTACCAATAAGGAGCACGTGGGCCCATCAAACCACCCATCAGAGGAGGTGATTTATAATGCTGATTTTGGGATTAAAAGCACAATTCCTATGAAAGTTTTTTCTCCAAACAGGTTTATTTTACTCAATCCGGACAATGATGTTAACCAACATGTGAATTTGACTAATGTAGACTCTCCATCACATGTGGGCCAAGATGATATGGTTGCTGAAACTCCTTTGGAAAAGCAAAATGCCCCAACGTAAAGTGGGCTTTCTAGGCCTTATTCTCCTCTCGTTCTCTATGGAATTTTTTTGTGATTTTTCTATAATATCATGGAATGTTCATGGGGCTCTAGGGAGTGCTATGAGGCGACACTGCAGGGATATTGTTAATCAATATCACCCTTCTCTTTTTCTTATCTAAGAAACTCATGGGTTATTTGTGAAGGTTGAAGCTTTTTGGAAAAATCTTGGGTATCAACCTTTATTTATCCAAGAAGCTAATGGCCATTCTGGTGGCATTTGGATCTTGTCTTGTGTTACTGACATTGCTTTCACTCTTATTCATTATGTGCAGCAAGCTATCTCCTTTTCTATTAAGAGGAGAACTGTGACTTGGAATTGTTCTGCTATATATGCATCCCCTATCTCCTCTAATCGTATTTTTCTTTGGGAACACCTTTGTGATTTGAGGAAACACATATCAGGACCATGGCTTCTTCTAGGTGACTTTAATGAAATTTTATTGCCCTCTGAAGTTTCTGGGGGTATTTTCAACTCTGGCTGAGCTTCTTTGCTGGCTAATATGATGACCGAGCATGGTGTCATGGACCTAGAATCTATTGGGGGTTGGTTCACCTAAAGGAAGAATATCCAATCTGGGGCCCACATTCGTAAGAAACTGGACAGATGCATGGCAGATTCTGACTGGCGTTTATTATTCCCACATGCTCTCTTGGAAACACTACCCGTGCATAATTCTGATCACAACCCTTTACTTCTCAACTGCTTGAAGTCCAGAAGCAAGAGACACAAATCCTTCCACTTTCAGACAGCTTGGCTTTCTCATCCTGAATATGTTGATTTGATCACCCATACATGGCACTCTACTCCAGGGAATGTTAACAGTAAGCTTCACAAAGTCCAAACTACTTCTACTACTTTTAATGAAGAAGTTTTTGGTAACATTTTTAGAAGAAAAAGGCACCTTGAAGCTCAGATCAAGGGAGTTCACCAGCAGCTAGATAACTATCCTGATTTTAATGTCATTATTTTAGAGAGAAAATGGAGGCAATGTACAACCAAGTCTTACATCAAAAGGAGGTGTTATGGCACCAAAAATCAAGAGAGCAATGGATAAAATTTGGAAACAAAAACACCAAAATTTTCCATACTCAAACTATCATCAAGAGAAGGAGGAATAAAGTTTCAGGCCTTAATATTGATGATATGTGGTGCACTAACTAAGATACCTTGAAAAGAGAGGCTATGATCTTTTTCAAGAATATGTTCCAGTCCTCAGAACCTTGCCATCCTGAAAGCATACAACTCCCTTATATTCCTCAAGTTGATCAAGATCTGCACACTTCTCTTATCCAACCTGTCTTTATAGAGGATGTGAAAAATGCGATCTTCTTTATGAGTTCCTATAAAGCACCTGGTGTTGATGGTTTTCAACCAGTGTTCTTTAAAACTTTCTGGGATGTAGTTGTGACTAATGTTTGGGAAATGGTTGCTTTTGCCTTTTTCTTCTAGGTTCTTCAATCCTGGCCTGGCTAAAACTCTTATTGTCCCTATTCCCAAGGTGGACGCACCTCTCTCTTTCAAGGACTTCAGGCCTATAAGCCTTTGCAATGTCCTTTTTAAGACAATTTCAAAGGTCTTGGTGAACAGAATTCAGCCCCATCTAGACAAAGTCATTGGACCCCTCCAGAGTAGCTTTATTCCCAAGAGAGGTACACCTGATAATGCCTTGATTACCAAGGAAATTGTTCACTTCATGCTCAAAAAGAAAAAAAAAGGGAAGAAGGGATATGTCATGTTCAAAAATAGATTTTGAAAAAGCATATGATAGGTAAATTGGGCTTTTCTGAAACTCACTCTTGAGGACTTTGGCTTTCCACCTCAAATTGTTACCCTCATTATGAATTGTACTATGTCGACAACCTTGTCCCTAAAATGGAACAGTGAGAAGTTAGAATCCTTTACCCCAACCAGAGGACTTCGCCAAGGGGATCCTATGTCTCCCTATCTCTTCGTTCTGTGCATGGAAAAGCTTTCTCTCCTCATTCAACAGAAGGTCAATGAAAGTATCTGGTTGTCTGTAAAAGTGGATAGAAATGGGCCCCCTATATCTCACCTTTTTTTTGTTGATGATTGCTTGCTTGCTTTTTACCGAAGCTAAATCTTCTCATATCAAGCCGGTGAAAAATGTTCTGGATATGTTTTGCAAAGCTTCTGGTTTAAAAATTAATCTCCAGAAATCCAGGTTCATGACCTCACATAATATGTCGCATGTGAAGATCAATAAGTTTGCTTCAATTTCCCATTTCTAGCATAATAGACAGATTGGTAAATACCTGGGGTTTCCAATGCTCATAGGGAGGACGAGGAATAGCGATTTTAATTATATTCTTGAGAGAATCAACTCTAGACTGGCGGGTTGGAAGATGAAGCTTTTGGGGAGAGCTGGTAGAGTAACTTTTGCACAATCTATGTTAACATCTATGCCCATATCTACACCATGCAAAACCTTTGGATCCCAGAAAGGGTTTGTGACAAAATAGATTCTACCATCTGTCGGTTTATTTGGGGAGGTGCTCATTCTCATTAGGTTAACTGGGAAACCATTTCCAAGCCCAAATCTAAAGGTGGGCTCAACATTCGTTCTACTAGGAAAGTGAATATTGCTTTGCTTGGAAAACACACATGGGATTTTTTGCATGAAAAGCAAAAACTTTGGGTACAAATGCTTGATTCCAAGTACTTGTGCCAGGGGTCCATCCTCCATGCTTCTACTATCAATGGCGCATCTTATACTTGGAATTCTATTGTCAAAGCTACTCAACATCTTAATTTGGGCTTCCAATTTCGTATTTGGAAAGGAGATATTTCTTTGTGGTATGACAAATGGCTATCTGACAACTATCTCTGTCACCTAGTACCATTTGTGCATATTATGGACACATACTTAAAGTTCGTGATATTTATCAGGATGGAGTTTGGCACTTCGAGAGATTAGCAATGCCAATTCCTACAGAAGCTAAAAAAGAGATCCAGAGTTATATCATTCATGATCACATGGAGGATGTGGTAATTTGGGGGCATTCGAGAGATGGCCTTTATACTGCTGCCTCTGCTTTCCATTGGCTCAATGCCGATAATCCATTGCCTACTGCTTAATTTGGGAACTGTCCTGGGTCTGGAAGTTGCACTTACCAGAAAACTTGAAACACTTTTTTTGGCTCACCTTTCATGGGAGCTTACCCACTAACAATTTTCGTGTCTTTAGACACATTTTTGTTGTTTATTCTTGTAAAAGGTGTTCGCATGGTCAGGAAATATTTCTCATTTGCTTCGGGAGTGTCCTTATTCTCGTCAAGTATGGCAGTTTTTCAAGATGGATACAGACCCAACCTTCTATACCTCCTCTTGTATTGTCTGGTTGGTGAACAACATGAATGGCCCGAGAGGAACACTTTTTGCTACAACATGTTGGATACTGTGGAAGAATAGGAATATGTTCATTTTTCAGAACAAGCCTTGGGACACATGGAATATTGTTAACCAAGTGAAGACGTTTCATTTTGATATCTTGAAGACCCTACAACCTACGAAGTAGACAAAAATAGGTAGACAAGTCATTTGGGAGAATCCAATTCCCCTCTTTGTGAAACTAATTACGGATGGCAGCTCTCTTGGAAATCCGGGAGAATCGGGATTTGGAGGCATCATACGAGATCATCCTTGGAGCTTGGACTTCGGCTTTTTTCTGGATATTGTGGAGTCACTTCATGTCTCAAAGCAGAACTCTATGCCATTTATTATGGCCTCTGCAAGGTTTGGGATGATGGCTTTCGTCATGTGTAACACCCCAAATTTTGGAGCTTAGGATTAAATAGGAAATTAACCTCTTAATTAGTGATTAATTGAGTAATTAAGAAAAATAATAGAAATAATTAAAATAAGCATTACTTGATAAGGATTAAGTAGAGACATTACATGATTAGTGGAGGAAAATTCAAAGATAGACTTACTTTGGTTAAAGTCAATGGGAAGAGTTTTGGTCAACTCATTAATGGCATTGTTGTAATTAAGTGGAACTTGAGTCTAAAATCTAAAATTAGACTTTTAAGAGCATAGTTAGCTTGCTAATGGGTCTAGAATGTCTTTAATTAGTAAAATTAATTGTTCTAAAGTAATTAGTGATGTAGAAAATTTAATCAATGTAATTAAACAAAATATAATACAATTTGTTTAATTAAAGCCTAAAAAGCACTAGTTAGCAACTAAAAGAATGGGAAACATCAAATCTTCATTGATGAAGTTAAAATAATTAATAAAATCAAGTTTTAACCGTGATTTGACTAAAAGTCAGATATGGTCAAAGCTGGTCAAATCTGGTTAAAGCTGATTAAATGAAGAAATATTCTCATTAATAACATTTTCATAATTATGTGTTTTTGAGTTTGAAAAATTATTTTGGACTTAGATAAAATTATAATAATTATAATTAAGCATGGAAATGACCTAAGTTCATCAAAAATAATTAAATTGAATTAATTATTAATTTTAGCAATTTATTTAGTATTTTGGACCTAGAAAATTCATTTTAAGTCCAAATTGAGTGATTCCAAAGGCATTATCTTTGGAAAATTAAATTCTATATTTTAAGAACATTTTAAAGCTAAAAAAATAAAACCTAGAGCAGCTAAACACCTAAACACAATTAGGTTTAGAAAAATCTTTTTTTAAAAAAATTGTGGGACCTATCTTTAGGGTTTTGGGGTCCCCTATATAAGCCAAGAGGGACCCCTTCCCCCACAAGTGCAGCAGCCAGTTCTAGGAGAGAGAGTTCAAAATCTCTCTTTGGGTAAGCTACTTCTTTTCTCTACACTTTCCCTCTTCCTCTCTAGATTTTCTAGACTAATCATTTTCCTTTTTTCTTGCATTTTGGATATGTTGTAGAGCTCATCAAGCTCTAGCTTTGGGTGGTTGGAAATTTCGTTTCGGAAACTTGAGCTTAGGAAACTGAGGTATGGGAGGGATTTTCTATTCTCTTTGAGCCTAAAATTTGTTGCTTTGAGACCTAGAGTTATGGGTCTATGTAGCATGTTGATATATTTAATTTTTTTAATCTTGAAATTGTGTGTATTTGGTGAATCCCGTACTGCCTTGTACTATGAGAAAAATGGGTATCTCTTTTGGCGTTTTGGACCTCAAAAATGGTTGTTAATTTTGAACATTTATAAAGTATGTTAATTTTGAACACTTGAGCTATTTATTATGAATTTCTCAAGTTTTGAGCTATTTATGAAATTGTTGTTCTGTTTTGGGACAATAAATGTTGTGGCTGTGCTGGGCTGTTTTTGACCTTAAAAATGGTCTTCCCATGTCTTAAAATATGGAGATGCATATGTGGAATGTTGAGAATGGATTGAGAATCTTTTAGAAAAATTTTGTCTAACGAAAATGTGAATTTCTGGCACTGTAGCTACTGTTTCGTGACCTGGGAACAATGTGATTGGAATTGGCTGTAATTGACTTCGAAATTAGCTTCCTCATACCTTGAAACCTAGGGTTTCATATAAAATTTGTCAAAATCCGACTTCTACATCAACGAGAATTTAAACTAGAACGTTTGGCATTATATTACTCTGTTTCGCCTCTGTTTTATAAACTGGGAATAATGTGGTTGGAATTGGCTGTAATGGACCTCAAAATTAGCTTCCTTATACCTTAAAACCTAGGGTTACATATAAAATTTGTCAAAATCCGATTTCTATATCAACTGGAAATTAGTTTTTAAGTTTTATGCCATTTTCATTAAATTTGCCACTGTTTCGAAATTAATAATTTTTAGAGGGGGAATAAGCTATTTTGGACCAGAAAAAAAGTTTCCTTATGTCCTAAAACCTAGGATTGCATAATTGGTTCATCAAAATCCAATTTCTACATTATTGGGAATGTAATTTTGAAGTTTAAACCCTTTTTCTTGAGTTTTTGAACTAATTTCGAGTTTGGTGTTTAACTATTTAAAATCTAACCTTAAAAAGCCTAAAATAAATATTTTGTAGTGGAAAATGATAGTTAGCATGTACATAAGGGTTAGGACTTAAATTGTGAGTATTTGGAATCCAAAACAAGAAGTTATGACACTTGAAAATTTGGATTTTGTATTGGCTGCGGGTTTGACCCAAAAATTTGTAATTTGTGATGAGTTTGAATTGGATAAGTATATGAATGTTATTCTCATTGTGGAATTGTTAATCAAGACTGAAAGCGCGTGACCTTCGGCATGCACTTGTTGTCTTACATGTACATTTATATGTCATGAATACGTGTGATTAATTATTGTTAAGACCGAAAGGATGTGACCTCCGGCATTGATATAAATTGTTAGATATTTTCCGTGGATATATTGCTTGTTGTGATTTGAGTCCGAGGGGCGTTGTCCCTCGGCAATGCATGTTAGTCTTGTTGTGCATGACTAGTGTAGATGCGTTGGAGTGCTCGAGGCATTAAGGTGTGTGCAAGTGGATATATTCACTTCGTAGGGTCATCGTGTTCATGACGTTAAGAGGTGAGGAGGGACGAGACCCTTCTCCTCTTGTTTTATGAAGAAGAACGGTGGATGTTTCACGTCACTCACCTTGCGTGGGACGTCGCGCACTTTGGGGAGACGGATGATGTGAAGTGGGCGTCAGTGACAAAAGACGGGATGGATGTAGAAAGACGAGGTCTTTGATTAGAGATAGAGCTTGACTTCATGCTCAGTGGGAAGGGTCCCCAAAACATCCTTTTGTCAATACCATTGAAACCGTTTCGCACTGTGGAATACATCTCGCGGCTTGGAGAACGTGTGAGGAAATGTTTTGAGAAGTGGATGATTATAACGAGTACACCGGGGGATAGTTCGTTGTCTCAAAGGAGGCTTAGGGAAATGGTTTCTGGTTGTGATAACCCGACTAAGGGTTAGTACGGGGGACTTGTAACATCCTTATTTTATTTTAATGTTTGTACGTATGTTTCTATAAATATTATAAGAGATTATGTACTATATTTTATAGAAACTTTCTGTACATATTTTCATAATAAAATTTATACAGTTCTATTCAGAAAATTTTTCTAAATCTTTTGATATCTTTGTTTCTGTTTGAATTGCTTGTTGACTGGATAGTTGTGTCTGGCAGCTATCCAGGATAAATTTTCCAGTGTAACATTTTGGACTGGACCGTAATCTATTCTATTCAGAAAAATTTTCCAAATCTTTTGATATCCTTGTTTTTGTTTGAATTGTATGTTGACTGAACAGTTGTGTCCAGTAGCTGTCCAGGACAATTATTCCAATGTAGTATTTTGGACTAGACTGTATCCTAATAAGAAGATAATTGAATGTAGATTAAGAAAATATACAGTTGAGAAATTAAAATACTAATTTCGAATTGTTACAATTTTCTGAGAGTTAGAACTCTGAGAAATTATTACGATAAAATTCTAAGGCAGAAAAATTAAGATAAAATTTGTATGACATCTATGAAATTATCTATTAATTATAACATACTTAGAATAATTATTAAAATTGTTTAACTAAGAAAGATAAAAATTACAAGTATTAACCAATCAAAATTTGACAACACGCTATTTCTAATCTAATTAAATTAAGCTAATTAGACCTTGATTAAGAGATAATTAAGACACTACTCCCAAGGTTTTTGATAGTGAGGAGTTCAATGGTAGTGTTAGTTTCTTCAAATTCTAATTAGTTTGTAAGATAATTAAATCCCCAAATAAATTCTAGAAAAATCCATAAATTTTCTACAACTTTTGACCCTTTGACCAAGAAATTGGCAACCAACGTAGGGAGCCTTCTTTGAACGTCCAAGTGGCTATGATTTTGACAAAATGGACTGCCTTAAAGTCCTGCAGCTGGACGTGAAGGCCAAATTGAATTGGATGAAGAAAAAAAATTATTTAAAAAATAAGAATCCAAAGCAAAAGAAAAACGTGAAAAGCTAGCTCTCCAAAGCTCTCCAAACCGTGAGTTGGGCAGCTGCAGCCCCTCCATGAAACCTTCATATTTTCTTCCAAAATCAAAAAATTAAACCAACCAAAACCTCCCAAATTTCAATATAGCTTTGGCCAAAAGAGAAGAAATTGAGAGAAAAGCTCTAAAATTCAAGAAGACAAAAGAGAAAGGGAGAAGAGGAAATCAAGGGTTTCTTCTTCAAACTAAGGATTCTAGGTAAGGATCTTGGCATTTAATTTCAATTTAGATAACTTAGAAGTAGGAGAAACATGTTCTTAGGTTTAATTTCAAGATTTGATCAAGAACCATGAAAATAGGAAATTGATTTAGGGCTTTTATATGTTTTAATGTTTGAAGCTTGAAATAAATGATTGAAACAAATGTTTGGTTGATTTTATGATATGTGTGATGGATTGAACTTTGGTTGATGTATTTGAGCTTGATTGAGACTTGGTTTGATTTGTTATTGATTAAAATTGTTTGGTTGAATTTGTTGAAATGTTGTTGGAATTGAATGAGGGCCATTCGGCCATGACAAGAATGGAAGGGTACTATGTGCAAAATTTTCAAATAACCAAGGGTAAAATAGTCATTTTACATGTAGGGACACATTGGAAATTTTATAAAAAGTTTAAGGGCAAATTAGTAATTTATAAAAAATTTCAAGGGTAAAATGGTAATTTCATATGTTCCAGAAAGTTTAGGGATAAATTTGGAATTTTATAAAAAGATCAAGAGCAAAATTGGAAATTTTAGAAAATACTAAGGGTAATTTGATCATTTTACATTTTGAGGACATAATTGGAATTTTAGAAAAAGATTAAGGGTAGTTTGGTAATTTTACCCATAATGACCTACTTAAAATTTAGTAAAATACTAATGTTATAATGTTAATTGTTGAATGTTTATATTTCATTTATGTGATTGTTTAATGTTAATTTATACTTATGATCATTATCACATGACATAAGCATGCATGAGTCTTTTTGGGGATTTTACAAAGATTCAAGTAAAAAAATAATTGATGTTGGCTAACCGGGACTGCGGTAGCCATGAAAATGAAAAAGAAGAAAAGAAGACAAGAAAAGAAAAGAAAGAATAAATATTGACTAACCGGGACTGCGGTAGTCATGAGAAATGATTTTGACAGATGAGAAATGAATCTTTAGGTGAGCAGAATAAGTTAGACAGGACTGTATAGTCTGTGATTATATAGTCTGTGGGGTGAAGGATATTGGCAATTCCACATGTGGCTGGAAACTGGACTGAGTTGCGGTCGTGGTGGCCTTCCTGGGTATCCTGATCTCCTAATTCTGTTTAGCTTATTCGCGTTTAGTAGGGGCTGATAGCTGAATTGCAGTGCGTAATGGTAGGCCAGTTTCTTACTAAACACTCAAAGGGGAAGTCTCCATGGAGCAGGGTCAAAATGATTTTGAGTCAAAAATGCATTTGCATAAATCATACTGCATTTGATTTATTTATGTGATTTATTAAGTGTTATATGAAATGAACATGGTTGATATTGTTTTAATTGTATGAGAAATTAAATGTCTGATCCGGTAAAATTTTGTCCCTAGATTCTAGGAAAATACAAATGCAGGTGAACTAGAAGAATAATTAGAAGAAAAAGATGCAAAGATTCGCCAGAGTTGTAGGATGGGAAAATATTTTGGGTAGACAATACTTGTAGTACTTAGACTTATTTGTAAAAATGTTTCTGCAAAAATTTTAGTGATGTAAATTATAGAATATATTTTGAATATTATTAGATTGTATTATAACTTTTATATATAATATAAATTATATACTTAAATTAAAGTCTATTAGAAGGGGCGTTACAGGACTCACATAACTGGCTTGGCATTCTCGACGAAGATGAAGCTATATCCATGATTGGTGAGATCAACGTGTCACTATGTACCGGGCATGAGTTGAGTGCTCCTAATCGTCATCTACGAAGTTGCGTAAGACCATTAAAACTTGGGTGGTTTAATGGCAGTGGGGCCCATAGGAATAGATGTTGTGAGATAGATATTCTTGATAGGATTATCGTGAGTGTCATCGCTAGAGTACCACACACAGTGGTCGTATAGATTGTTTGGGACTGGAAGTCCATTTATTTGTGGCGACCAAGGAGGTAGAGAATTCACTCCCATGTTTTTATTTTTTTTCAGAGAAAGTTCCTTGACCCTATGCGAATGATGAAGACGGAGTGGAAATACTAAGCCAAGTGCCTATGACACAAATGGATATGTTCAAGGAAGAAGAGGATCCCTCTGAGGATGCCTCATGAGTATTTTGGATTTTAATTTTCATTGAGTCACTGCTCTCAGTCTCGGTTCTTTTCTTGTATAAAGGGGGTAGACTAGAGATTTTTATGATGTATCAATTCCTTATATGTGACTCGTGTAAAATGTATTTACTTTCAAGGATATAAAAGTGTATTTAGTTTTGTGTAAAATAATTATTTAATAATGAAATTAAGGATGTTTAAAAGAAGTTCTATTATGTTTTAATGGTTTACCGTGGTTATGATGTTTTGATAATTAGATTCTAGTTTATTAAGAATTTCATTTCACAAAAAGGACGTTTTTAAATGAATGATAAGTTAACAAGGATGTTTCTTCTTTTGGAGTTAAAAACAATAAGATTTGAAAGTTAAAAATGGAACAAATTTCCTTGGAAGGTTATTTTACAATCTAGTATTAAATTCATTTTCACTAATAATGCAAATAAGTAGAAATTCTTTAATAATAACAAGGGGTGTTACATCATGTGACTTGCGAATCCAACTCAAAGCTAGCTCTTCAGCTTATACAGAATGACATGAATAAGTTGCACCCATACTACCCGTTGATACGGCTTATTCACCATCTCAGAGATTCATCATGGGAACTATCCTTCAGGCACACCCTTCGCGAGGGAAACGCATGCGCAGACTGGCTGGCCAAGTTTGGAGCTACGCATGAAGACTCTTTCACCGTTTGGAATGTCTGCCCACCTCAGCTCTCTTCTCTTGCTTTAGCTGATCGACAGTATGGGATTTGTCCATTTTAGACCCTAGCTTTTCTCTGTTGCTTTTTATTATTTCATACATATCAAAAAAAATTATCATTAAATACCCCGAACTGCCACTCCTCCCCGTATGTAAATACATGAGCATACCAATGTACATTCAAATTATCATTAAATGCCACAAACACTAAATACCACATGACTCCCTCCATCCCCAAACCGATGCTAACATCATACTTCCTCATTTTGAGCGGCGCTGGAGTTAATACCCAATTAATCGACATAACCTTGTCTCTCACCACTGACAGCAGCATTGAATATTTAATTCCTACCCAACCCCTGGCCAACCAGAAACAACCCACCCAAAACAGATCCGCAGTTAACAATCACGTACCCCTATTGGCTTTATCCTTTTTGCATGCATATGATCACCATATTCGAAACCAGTCGACTTCCCTTTCCAGCACCCAAGAGAGATAACCACACATTACACATGATCACACTTGTAACACCTTTCAAGGGTCTTATATCCAACGGTGCAGACTTGGCATAATAGAATGATATACATATTTAAGATCGAGGAAAGATCCTCGAGCCATCGTTCATGTCCATAGTCACAGCTGTTTTTGCCATTTTCTAATTTTTTGGAATCATTTTCAACAAAGAAAAGTCATCCATAGAAATTTATAAAATTTGATCGGAGAGAATAGTCTCTGGAAAGAAAATGAAGCAGACATGAGAGCTCGACTTCATTGACTGGCTCAAAGTTACATAATTCGTTCATTTCCTCAAGAACTGCGAATTGGTTCGTGCGTACCAATTCGCAGTTCGTTTTCGAACTGGTATGCCGAAATTCGTCAACAAATTCGTGAGGAAGACAAACCAGGCAAGGCAAGATGAACGTTGCAGGTTGCAACTTGGGAACTTTCAGAAAACCATTCATAGCCAAATGCTTCAATGAACCGCACAACTTGAACGAACTGAGAAAGGAAAAGTGGAATCGAAAAGAAGAATTGACTGTCGGCACCAGAAGAGAATTGGAAATGAAGAGTGAAAGACAGAATATTACTACTAGAAAGGATCAAAGATTTTTCTTTTAAAAATAAAAGTTAATTGGTGTTGGTCTCAAGGCACCAGACGATGAAATTTTTTTTTTCAAAATAAGAACGAAAGGCACCAGAACAACAGAAGGATTTTTTTTATTTTAAAAAGAGTGGTACTGGTTTCAAGGAGTTCGTGCATAAATTGGTGCTGACGTGCTGGTTTCAAGGAGTTAGTGATGGTTTCAAAAAATCATTCATTTCTTTGTATAAAATAAAAAGTTAATTATTTTTATATCTGTCCATCACTTTTCTTGGTAAGAGTTACATAGTTAATCTAAATTTTATTTTAAAAAAATAAAATATAGATTAGTTTTTTTAATTTTTGGGAAAAGAGCACACAATTACACAACTACCCTGAACTTTTATCTTGTTACAAATAGCTAGGCACCCTTAACTCTTATTTTATCTTAATTAGTACTTAAATTTTTATTAATATTTTAATAAGTCCCTCCGTTAACTTACCGTTAAATAATTAACGGAATCAATTTATACCATTGATTTTAATTGAATCTTAACCCTTCATTATTTTTATGTTTAACAAATTAAAATCATATAAAATACTGTAGTTCTTTAAGAAATTAAAAAAAAAAACTTAAAAGACCAGCTGAATTAAGAGTTATCAATGCTGAAAACCTAAAATCCTAAAAGCTCTGTGTCAGCGTCGGGAAGTTCAAATCGTTCAAACTCCTCGTGAATCAAATATCATTACAGATTTGCTTGCTAGTTGGTGTCTCAAGAATCTATCCAAAAGTCTTGTTTGACACATATTTTAAAAGGGTTCTTGTCAAATGTTCTCTGGCTGTAGCCCAAGCTTGAGTTAGTGTCTGCAATGTCAGAAGTTCAGTGTCAGATTGAAGATCAAGTAGCATGCCATTGTTATTCTAAAATTTAATCCATCAAAGTTAAAATTGATTCAAAATTGGGCTTTCATTATTTAAGGGTAGCGTAACTTTGAGGAATAGCATACCCACCTTCGATCTATATGGCAGATATTTGTGTGTTTGTGTTGTAAAATCCAACAGAAAGAAAGAGGAATTGTTGAAAATGTTGCAGCACCACTGTTCAACTGAAAGGAAAAAGGCAAACGTTGAGCGTAGCTAGTTTTTAGGGTTTTTTTTTTTTTTTGTTTTTTTTTTTTTTTTTGTTTTTTCGAGCTTTATTTTGTATGATTTTAATGTTTTAAACATAAAAATAATGAAGGGTTAAGATTCAACTAAAATCAATGGTTTAAATTGATTCTGTTAATTATTTAACAGCAAGTTAACACAAGGATCTATTGAGACAATGGTCTAAGTTTAAGGATTAATTGAGATCAAATGAAAGTTAAAGGTGCCTGTTTGCAAAAGGATAAAAGTTCAAGGTGTCTAAATGTTCTTTTCCCTTAATTTTTATTGTTGTATGATGCCCAATGTATTATAAAAAATTTTAATCTTAATATCATATTTGTTACTTTAAGAATGTTTAATACCATTTATCTTAAATTTTCAGTCATCATGGTTAATTTATTACTGGTGATGTTTATATTATTTAATCTAGACATTTATTTACATGAAAAAAACCTTTGTAGTATACTAATTTATATATTCAATCTTTTTGTAAATTTAAAGAACGAATCGAAGCTAACCACCTATGTATATCCTTCACGTATCAATACTTTGCAAGGTTGCGTTCCGCGTACCCAAACCCATACCACGTACCAAAGAGAATTGCAAATTATGTGACTATGGACTGGCTTCAGTTGGTTGCACCACCGATCATTCCTTGATTGCCATGCCAAACTATATGGAAAAAAATATCTACAAATTTCATCTTCGTAAGCCCATTCACCCCATATTACAGGACCCAAAGAAATGTGAATAATCTCTGCAAAAATAATGAGGGATACAAATGCGCACCCTGGGCATTTATCCTTCCATTACACAATACACATCCCAGTTGTAACATTAGGTATGAGTTGTACACTTTCTACTGCATCACGGATGAAACACTAGAAGGACTTGTTCCTGAAACAAAATATTCACAAACAGATTCAGAATATTCAGAAGATCCTGCTGCTGGCTATATTTGCCACAACTGCTCAGTGCTCAACCAACGAAAATGAAATATCAACGATACTGCTTTCGAATCAAACCTCAAGACCCTCTTCTCTTACCTGTCTTCCAAAGCCAACAGTGGAACCAAAATATGAAGAAAAAATGAAATAAATTCTTTTATAAATCAAAATTAATTTATGCATAAACTAATTTGTAAAAACTTTCTCATATTAGCTTCTTCAAAAGTTAATTTTTTAACTTATAATCTTATGCATAAACTAATTTTAATTCATGAATTTTTTTTTTCTTCTTATTTTTTTTCTCCTATAAATGTTTATGAAAATTTTTATTCGAAATACAAGTTACAAGCGAGAAAACTGCAGGGCATCTTCCCTTGTGATGTCGACCTTTCTCGTACCCTTTGTAGACAATGCATCCAAAACGCAATGCAGAAAATAGCCTCTGAGTGTCGCTTGGCTACGGAGGCTGTAATTTGGTACAATCACTCATGATACTTGTGGAAAAAAATTGACATTTGAGAAAGTTCTTACTTCTTACAGTGTTCTGTTAATAAACACATGCTGTACCTTTATAATTAAGAATGCTGAGTACTGTTACTAACAAACTAAATATAACAACAGTCCTCATTCTTTACATAGATTTTTTTCTTGACCCAATAATGCTCATTTTTCATCAAATCTCTCGGTTGGACACAGGTCCTATAATAAGTATTTATCTATTTTTTGTACTATAATAAATATATAAATAGTAAAAATCTGTAACCTTTATGAGTTTATAAAAATTTTAAAGCCAAAACATAATATTAGTAAAAGATACCAAAATTACTCTTGAAATTTTATGATTCTGATGAAATAGTTTATAATTTTTATTGTACGGTGTGTAATATTTGAAAGAAAATTTGTAACTTTAAAAAGATAATATAGTCATGGTAAAAAAATCATATATTAATGGTTTAATATTGTATCTTTGTTGATATAATCTTTATTTAATAAAAATTAAATTATTAATACAAACATTTAGATTTATACTAATAATTTGGTGCATTAACATGACAAATAATTTTGATAGTATAAAAAATTACTAGTAATATATAAGTTACATATTATAAATATAATGTAGCATATATATAGTGAGTTTATAATGTTTATATTAAAAAGATATTTTTTTGTTAAATAACAGCTATAATAATAGAAATGTAGTGACTAGCATTTTTTTTTGTTTCTATATGACATTATTTTTTGGTTTTAATTCTTATAAAGTGAGCTACTCACATTAGATGATAAATTAAGTAGTTTTAGCTATTGATAAAAAAAATTAATGGCTTGTATTACATGCAAATACATAATAAATCCATGAATGTATCATATATCAACCATTAATTTGTACATTAACAACTTAAATTATATACTTTACTTTAATAAGTTCCACACTGAAAGACTTATTTTTTATTGCAGATATTGCCTTCATGTTCAAGTTCTTTGATTGTGATCTATCGGGCTGGACATTTATTAGCTCGGTGGTTTGGTTTGTCATGTATGGGAAGACTTGCAGAAATAGGAGCCGCAGGGCCATACTTGCTAGCTTACACAAGTGGATCTAATCATATGATGCTCTTGTTGATGTAACGTGACAATATTTTGGGTGTCGTAGTAAGTCCGGGACTATGTATACATAGCACACATCAATTTATGTAGGATGTGTTTGTGTTATTACGCTTTGGATCTTCCATTTGTGTAGGCATGGTTCTGTTTTGGTTTGGAGCGTGGAGGGGCATACCTTGTGCTTCTTCTCTTTCCTTTAAAATGTTTTAGCAATTTGATGTGAGTACCAAATATAGGAATTAAATTGGAGGGTTTTCACTTTTAGTCTTGTTGAACTCTTCACAATAATTCCTATACACGTAAACTATAAAGACGTGTCAAGTAAGTACTTAACGTGTCACGTAAAATATTCTGTTAATATATTTTTTTTAATATTCTGTTAATATTAACAGAGAAGACATAAGAAAGAGACTCATATGAATGATAAATTCCATATTTAAAAATGTTTTTTTCCGTTAAATTTAGACATTAAAATATCAAATTGAGGGACTAAGTTTTGAGAGTTTACTAATTAAAGATAAAATGTAAAAGTAACATTGTTGTAGTCCGAAGTTCTTCCCCTTGTTCACACTTCACAGGGATATCAACGGGGCGAGACCGGTAGTGATTAAAGATAAGCTTGAAGGTCATTGACTTGCTTGCACCCCGGTCCTCAAATGCCATGCCAAATTGTGTGATGTTTTATGGGAGGAGAGAGGATATTTAAAACATTTCAAGTGTATTAACTACAATATCATTCTTGATGGAAAAATATTAAAAGTTACGAAACAAATTTTCGTGCAAAGCAAACGAACGGTGTATTCCGTCAAATTCCATTTTTCATTTTTAAAAATTTTCAATTTATATTTGTTTTAAAAAAAGGTCAACCGTTCAATGCTATTTTCGTGCTATTCGTACGGAGACTTTCGTACTAAATAGCAGCGCTTTTCTTGATGTTTTAAAATTTAAATTATAAAAGTATAAAATTAAATTAAATTTTAAAATCATTCATCTCTCCTTTCCTTAAACCAAACAAAAAAATCATCTTCTTTTTCCTGCATTAAAATTTCTATCATTCCCTTCTCTTAATCAAATAAGATATCTAATCAAATTTTTTTTTTTTCCTTCATTCTATTAAAATCTCTCTCATCCTCTCTCCTCCACGGGCTTCCTTTGAACCAAAGCGTGTCCCTAACAAAACCATGGCTTGGAATCCCTTCAAGCTTATCCTCCTCTGTATCCTTGTTAGCTTTTTCAAGTTCTTCGCAACTACTAATGCACAGGACGCCAACGCTAGTTTTCTTCACAAAAAATGCTTTGGAGACAAAACCACTGCCAACAGCAGCCATGCAAGGAACCTGAGGATCCTCCTCTCTTCCTTAACTTCCAACGCCTCCGCCAACACATTCTACAACAACACGGTTCTCGGCAGCAACTCCTCTGACACGGTGTATGGTCTCTTCATGTGCAGGGGTGATGTACCCTCTCAGTTCTGCTCACAGTGCGTGTTAAACGCAACCGACACACTGTCTAAAGACCCACAGTGTTCCCTGTCCAAAGAGGGTATGATTTGGTACGACGAGTGCATGGTTCGGTATTCCAACTCCGATTTCTTCTCCACCGTGGAAACACACACCGGAGTGTGCGTCTGCAACGTGGCCAATATCTCCTCCAACCAAGCAAGCTTCATGAGTTTGTTGTCCAACACCATGAACCAAACCGCATAAGAAGCAGCCAATTCTAGAAACAGGTACTCCACAAATCAAGAAACCTTGTCTCAAAATCAGACTATTTACTGTCTAGCTCAATGCACACAAGACCTGTTAACCCAAAACTGCAAAACCTGTCTTACTCAAGCAATAGTGAACCTTCCAAGCTTATGCGGTGGAAAACAAGGAGGGAAAGCTCTGTTTCCGAGTTGTAACCATAGTTACATAATTCGTTCATTTCCTCAAGAACCGTGAATTGGTTTGTGCGTACCAATTCGCAGTTCGTTTTCGAACTGGTATGCCGAAATTCGTCAACAAATTCGTGAGGAAGACGAACCAGGCAAGGCAAGATGAAAGTTGCAGGTTGCAACTTGGGAACTTTCAGAAAACCATTCACAGCCAAATGCTTCAATGAACCGCACAACTTGAACGAACTGAGAAAGGAAAAGTGGAATCGAAAAGAAGAATTGACTGTCGGCACCAGAAGAGAATTGGAAATGATGAGTGAAAGACAGAATATTACTACTAGAAAGGACCAAAGATTTTTCTTTTAAAAATAAAAGTTAATTGGTGTTGGTCTCAAGACACCAGACAATGAAAAGTTTTTTTTCAAAATAAGAACGAAAGGCACCAGAACAACAGAAGGATTTTTTTATTTATTTTAAAAAGAGTGGTACTGATTTCAAGGAGTTTGTGCATAAATTGGTGCTCACGTGCTGATTTCAAGGAGTTAGTGATGGTTTCAAAAAAATATTCATTTCTTTGTATAAAATAAAAAGTTAATTATTTTTATATCTGTCCATCAATTTTTTTTGGTAAGAGTTACATAGTTAATCTAAATTTTATTTTTAAAAAATAAAATATAGATTAGCTTTTTTAATTTTTGGGAAAAGAGCACACAATTACACAACTACCTGAACTTTTATCTTGTTACAAATAGCTAGGCATCCTTAACTCTCATTTTATCTTAATTAGTACTTAAATTTTTATTAATATTTTAATAGGTCTCTCCGTTAACTTACCGTTAAATAATTGACGGAATCAATTTATACCATTGATTTTAATTGAATCTTAACCCTTCATTATTTTTATGTTTAACAAATTAAAATCATATAAAATACTGTAGTTCTTTAAGAAATTAAAAAAAAAAAAAACTTAAAAGACCAGCTGAATTAAGAGTTATCAATGCTGAAAACCTAAAATCCTAAAAGCTCTGTGTCAGCGTCGGGAAGTTCAAATCATTCAAACTCCTCGTGAACCAAATGTCATTACAGATTTGCTTGCTAGTTGGTGTCTCAAGAATCTATCCAAAAGTCTTGTTTGGAGCATATTTTAAAAGGGTTCTTGTCAAATGTTCTCTGGCTGTAGCCCAAGCTTGAGTTAGTGCCTGCAATGTCAGAAGTTCAATGTCAAATTGAAGATCAAGTAGCATGCCATTGTTATTCTAAAATTTAATCCATCAAAGTTAAAATTGATTCAAAATTAGGCTTTCATTATTTAAGGGTAGCGTAACTTTGAGGAATAGCATACCCACCTTTGATCTATATGGCAGATATTTGTGTGTTTGTGTTGTAAAATCCAACAGAAAGAAAGAGGAATTGTTGAAAATGTTGCAGCACCACTGTTCAACTGAAAGGAAAAAGGCAAAAGTTAAGCGTAGCTAGTTTTAAGGGGTTTTTTTTTTCTTTTTTCTTTTTTTTGTTTTTTCGAGCTTTATTTTGTATGATTTTAATGTTTTAAACATAAAAATAATGAAGGGTTAAGATTCAACTAAAATCAATGGTTTAAATTGATTCTGTTAATTATTTAACAGCAAGTTATCACAAAGATCTATTGAAACAATGGTCTAAGTTTAAGGATTAATTGAGATCAAATGAAAGTTAAAGGTGTCTGCAGTTTGCAAAAGGATAAAAGTTCAAGGTGTCTAAATGCTCTTTTCCCTTAATTTTTATTGTTGTATGATGCCCAGTGTATTATTTCTTTTTTAATCTTAATATCATATTTGTTACTTTAAGAATGTTTAATACCATTTATCTTAAATTTTCAGTCATCATGGTTAATTTATTACTGGTGATGTTTATATTATTTAATCTAGACATTTATTTACATGAAAAAAAACCCTTGTAGTATACTAATTTATATATTCAAACTTTTTGTAAATTTAAAGAACGAACCGAAGCTAACCACCTATGTATACCCTTCATGTATCAATACTTTGCAAGGATTAAATATATCTTCTATATTAAATTTTTTATATATAGAAGATAATATGGATAATAAATTTATGAAATTTACAAAAAGAAACTCATAATTGAGGTAATTCCATATTATATTATATATTCTTTAAAATTCTTGAAAGTTTAATTCCATTTTTAATGTTATTTTTTATATTTTAAAAATAGTAACAAAAAAGGCTTGGCCATCCTTGGAATAGGATAGGTGTTGGTGATGCATTGTTATTTTGATTATTGTTTTAGCTACATTTTACTAATAACAATAGATCAAAGTTAATATATATTTCATTTATCTCTATCCTCTTTTCTTCATTTTTTTTTCTTTTCTTTTTGGTCGTGAAACTTGTTTCTAGCTATCAATATAAGCAAATAAAGTATAGGATTTAGGGATTTTGCATATTTTTGGGTTACAAATCATACATGATTCTTTTTTTTCTGCTATAATATTTTGCATTATGCTTCAATTATAATTTTCATTGTTTATAAAAAAAAAAAAAAAAAGGAACTGAACCATTATTGAATATATTGTGACCTTAAAAATCACTACATTTTTATGATATTTCTATGCTAATTGAAAAATGAGCTAAATATAATCAGTTGGAGGTTGCTTAACCAAGGAAAGTTAAAATATTTTTTAAAAAATATATTTATCTCTTATTATTCTATTCAATTTTATTTTTTAAAAAATAATAATAAAAATATTATTCTTCCATACATAATTTGTCCCGTGCATTGCATGGGATACATACACTTGTAAATATGTAAATAGTAAATATATGTAACCTTTATGAGTTTATAAACCTTTTAAAGCCAAGAAACATAATATTAGTAAAAAGATGCCAAAATTACTCTTGAAATTTTATGATTTTGATGCAATAGTTTATAATTTTTATTGTGCAGTGTGTAATATTTGAAATAAAATTTGTAATTTAAAAAAGATAATATAGTCATGGTAAAAGAAACATAAACGGTTTAATATTGTATCTTTGTTCATAAATCTTTATTTAATAAAATTAAATTATTAATATAAACATTTAGATTTATACTAGTAATTTGGTGCATTAACATGACAAATAATTTTGTTAGTATAAAAAATTAATGTATAAGTTACATATTATAAATATAATGTAGCATATATACATAGTGAATTTATAATTTTTATATTAAAATTATTTTTTTTGTTAAATAACAGCTATAATAATAGAAATGGAGTGACTTTCTGTCAAAAAAAAAATAGAAATGTGGTGAGTAGTATTTTTTTGTTTGTTTCTATATGACATTATTTTTTGGTTTTAATTCTTCTAAAGTGAGCTACTCATATTAGATGATAAATTAAGTTAAGTAGTTTCAGCTATTGATAAAAAAAAAAATAATAATAATGGCTGATATTACATGCAAATATATAATGAATGTATTATATATCAACCATTAATTTGTACATTAACAACTTAAATTATTCACTTTACTTTAATAAGTTCCATACTGGAAAGACTTATTTTTTATTGCAGATATTGCCTTCATGTTCACGTTCTGCACTGTTGTCGTTGAAGCTGCTGTAGTGGGGCTTATGATTTAGGCTTAATTGCAATTTTGGTCCCCCTATTTTGCACAATTCGTAATTTTAGTCCCTCTATTTTAAAATAAAGACATTTAGTCCCTCTATTTTGCACAATCCGTAATTTTGGTCCCTCTATTTTAAAATAGAGACATTTAATCCCCCAATTTTGTAAAATCCGTAATTTTGGTCCCTCTATTTTAAAATAGAGATATTTAGTTCCCCAATTTTGTAAAATCCGTAATTTTGGTTCTTCTATCAAATTGAAAGCATTGACCGTTAAAATATTAACGTCAGCCTTGACGTGGCCCAAATATAGTTATGTGATACAAATTTATTTGTTTAGTTTTTAATTATTCTAAATACTGAGTAGAATAATTGATGAAAAACATATTTTAAAAAAAGGTAAAACCATTTATTTTAATGGACAATAGTAGTTGTAAGTCATAATATGAAAATCATGAGTCTTAATAATTTATTTTAAACAAATTCCACGTCACTGAAGCACATACCACATCGTAATCAACGTTAATCTCTTAATGATCAACGCTTTTAATTTGACGAAAGGACAAAAATCACGGATTTTACAAATTTGAGGGATTAAATGTCTTTATTTTAAAATATGTGGACTAAAATTGTGAATTGTGCAAAATGGAGGGACTAAATGTCTATATTTTAAAATAGGGGGACTAAAATTGAGGATTGTGCAAAATAGAGGGACTAAATGTCTCTATTTTAAAATAGAGGGACTAAAATTGCGGATTGTGTAAAATAGAGGGACCAAAATTGCATTTAAGCCTATGATTTAATAAGCACATGTATAATACGGATGAGTTCCAGGGTTGGGTTTCTTTGATTGTGATCTCTCGGGCAAGACATTTATTAACTCGGTAGTTTGGTATTTCATGTATGGGAAGACTTGTAGAAATAGGAGCCGCAGGGACATACTTGCTAGCTAGCTTACACAAGTGGATCTATTCATATGATGCTTTTGTTGATGTAACGTGACAATATTTTGGGTGTCGTAGTAAATCCGGGACCATGTATACATAGCACACATCAATTTATGTAGGGTGTGTTTGTGTTATTACGCTTTGAATCTTCCATTTGTGTAGGGATGCTTCTGTTTTAGTTTGGAGTGTGGACGGGCATACCTTGTGCTTCTTCTCTTTCCTTTAAAATGTTTTAGCAATTTGATGTGAGTACCAAAATATAGGAATTAAATTGGAGGGTTTATGACTTTTCACTTTTAGTCTTGTTGAACTCTTCACAATAAGTCCTATAATACACGTAGACTATAAAGACATGTCAAGTAAGTTCTTAACGTGTCACGTAAAATATGCTGTTAATATTAGGACATTACTTCGGTATAAGTTGTAAATAACCCATTTCGGAGTAGGTTGGTAGTTCATCCATTTAATTATTGACACGTGGCTCATTTGCCATGTCAGATAATAAACTTCAAATATTATCAGATATTATCTAATCAATTTTAAATTAATTTAAACAAATCTAATAAAATATTATCTAATCAATTTTGAATTAATCAGATTTAAAAAGATGTTATCTAATTGGTTTTGTATTAATCTAATCAAATTTAATAAGATATTATATAATCAATTTTGAATTAATTAAATAAAATATTACGACCTAGTTATATTTAATGAATAATTAAATTACTTACATTAATATATTAATTTATAATTTCAAAAAAAGAACAACATAGTCGTTGATTAGACTTAATCAAATTTAACATACCTACTTACATTTAATGAGGAATTTAATTACTCACATATTTATTATACAATTTAAAAAATATTCCTAATATAAATTTGAGAAAATATTTTATAAAAACATTCATAAAGAATATTTAAAACCTAAACATGATTAAAAAATTTATGAACATTATTAAATAAAATTAATTATTCCTAAATTTAATAAATATAACTAACTATATAAAAAAAATCCTTTATCTTTATACGCAGAGAAGAAAGGTTGCTAGATTAATTTTTCCGTCTAAACTAAAGATACATAAGTCATTTCTAATTTTTGTATTTAGTAGATTTATATTATTCTTTCAAACTATGTATTAAATTAAAATTATAAAAAAAAACTTTTTGTCAATGTTTATTAATGATTACAAATGAATTGTGATGTAAAAAATAATTAATTATTTTTATAAAATAAAATTGTCTAATAATTATATTTAACAAAGAATTAAATTGTTATATTAATGTTATTTATTATACAATTTTGATAATTATTATTTTTGTGTATTATTAAGAGTCAATTTTAATACTTTCTCCGTCCTTTTTTATAACATTTTTTTTTAAAAAAAATTGTTTGTCCATTTTTATAAGAGTTTTTCTAATTGTCTTTTGCATTAATATTATTTTTTCTAAAGTACCCTTAACTTATTAGCAAATTTTTTATCCAAAAATAATAAATGTTGGAAATTAATGAGATAAACTCTTTCTTTCTCTTATTAGAGAAGGTGAGTAACAATTAGGTGAGAAACAATCAAGTGAAAAGAGAGATGATTAATTTAAAAAAAAATTGAGGGTAAATTTGGAAGAACATTATGAGTTACTGACAAATTTAAGGTTATTAACTAAATTACTATCTAATATTTTAAAGGTTATGAATTAGTTGGAAGGGTCTAATAAAGAGAGAGATGGGCTATTACAAATTGCTCCATTTGTTCCATAATAAATGTCTTGTAAGAAGAAAAAGTAAATTTGAAAATAAGTGTCGTCCTAAGTATTTTACACAAACCAAGAAAAATTAATAAATAGATGAAAAAAAATACCCCTTCTGGTCCTTATTATAAGACATAGTTTTGAAGAAATTGGTGGTCCTTAATATAAGGCATTTCACAATTTCTATAAAACTAATTTATTTTTTCGCTTATGTGCCCCTATTAAAGATTATGAGTATATGTGTTGTTATTGAATAACGAGAAAAGAATTTGAAAATTTATTAATAACTATTCTCTCTCACGTTTTGATCCTCCATCTTCCATTATGTCATTAATCAATAAATTCATTAATAACTATTCTCTCTCATATAATTTAATGATGATTAATGAGGGTAAAATTGGGAGATTAGTAAAAAAAATTAAAAATCAATTGAATTAATTAATTTTATTGGTCTGTGTAATTGTTGTCCAGAGTGCCTTATAATAGGGACCAGAGGGAGTAATAATTTTACAAAATTAACCTTATTATTAATATTGAATTGAAAAGCTAAATTGATACTTACTAGGGGTATTAATGGAAAAAGTAATTAATATTACATTGAATAACTAAAATGACACTTATTTTCATACTTATTTTTTCCTATTACATGACACTTATTATGAGATTGAGGGAGTATAATACTCTTTCCATCCCTTTTATAAAACCACTTCAACTAATTCACACCCTTTTAAGAAAATTAGTTAATTTGGTTAATAACTTTAAATTTGTCAACAATTTGTAATATTTTTTTCAAAATTACCCTTTTTTTAAAAAAAATAATCATCTCTCTCTTTCCACTTAATTGTTTCTCACCTATTTGTTATTCATCTTCTTCAATCCTAATAAGAGAGAAACATTTATTAACTCCAAAAATACCAGTCCACTGTCTGTCTATGGTTAATTTTTCATAACGATAATTAGATGAGAGGACCCAATTAAAAAATAAATTAAAGTTCGGGATTCAATTAAAAGAAAAAAAAGTTCAAGAATCTAATTGAAAATTTGGTAAAAGTAGCAAAATAATTAAACCTTAAATATAATTATTAGATAATTTTATTTTACAAACATAATTAATTATTAATTATTTTTTACATCACAATTCATTGTAATCATTAATAAACATTAACAAAAAAATTTCTTTTACAATTTTAATTTAATACAAAGTTTAAATGAATAATATAACTTTACTAAATACAAAAAATAGAAATGACTTACGCACCCTTAGTTTAGGCAGAAAAATTGATCTAACAACCTTTCTTCTCTACATATAAAGATAAAGATTATAGTAATACTAATGCTCTAAAAAAATTAAAATTAACAATTTAGTTTATAATAATTTTTTTTAATTAATAATTATGGATAGATATTAAATTTTTTTTGAGAGGATAGATATTAAATATTAATATATTACATGAGTCTTTTTTTTTTTAATTTGGTTGCTTTATAATATGCTTTGTATTCAATAATAATAATTAAAAAAGGATTTTTTTTATATAGTTAGTTAAATTTATTAAATTTAGGAATAATTAACTTTATTTAATAACGTTCATAAATTTTTTTAATCATGTTTGGGTTTTAAATATTGTTTATGAACATTTTTTATGAAATATTTTAAATATATAAATATTTTTTCAAATTTATATTAGGAACATTTTTTAAATTGTATAATAAATATTTGAGCAATTAAATTCATCATTAATTGTAAGTAGGTATGTTAAATTTGATTAAGTCTAATCATCGACTATGTATGAACTTGATTTCGTAATATATATTATTATAAGCTTAATTTTTATTTTTGAAATTATAAAATTAATATATTAATGCAAGCAATTTAATTATTTATTAAATATAATTAACTCATAATATTTTATTAAATTAATTCAAAACATAATATCTTATTAAATTTGATTAGATTAATACAAAACCAATTAAATAACATCTTTTTAAATTTGATTAATTCAAAACTGATTAGATAATATCTTATTAGATTTTTTTAAATTAATTCAAAATTGATTAGATAATATCTAATTAGATTTGAAGTTTACTATATGACATGGCAAAAGAGCCACGTGTCAACAACTGAATGGATGAACTACCAACCTACTCCGAAGTGGGTTATTTATAACCTATACCGAAGTAATGTCCTTAATATTAATAGAGAAGACTTAAGAAAGAGACTCATATGAATTATAAATTCCATATTTAAAAATGTTTTTTTTCCGTTAAATTTATACATTAAAATATCAAATTGAGGGACTAAGTTTTGAGAGTTTACTAATTAAAGATAAAATGTAAAAGTAACATTGTCGTAGTGCGAAGTTCTTCCCCTTGTTCACACTTCACAGGGATATCAACGGGCGAGACCGGTAGTAATTAAAGATAAGCTTGAAGGTCATTGACTTGCTTGCACCCCGGTCCTCAAATGCCATGCCAAATTGTGTGATGTTTTATGGGAGGAGGAGAGAGGATATTTAAAACATTTCAAGTGTATTAACTACAATATCATTCTTGATGGAAAAATACTAAAAGTTACTAAACAAATTTTCGTGCAAAGCAAACGAACGGTGTATTCCGTCAAATTCCATTTTTCATTTTTAAAAATTTTCAATTTATATTTGTTTTAAAAAAAGGTCAACCGTTCAATGCTATTTTCGTGCTATTCGTACGGAAACTTTCATACTAAATAGCAGCGCTCTTCTTGATGTTTTAAAATTTAAATTATAAAAGTATAAAATTAAATTAAATTTTAAAATCATTCATCTCTCCTTTCCTTAAACCAAACAAAAAAATCATCTTCTTTTTCCTGCATTAAAATTTCTATCATTCCCTTCTCTGTCTCTTAATCAAATAAGATATCTAATCAATTTTTTTTTTTTCCTTCATTCTATTAAAATCTCTCTCATCCTCTCTCCTCCACGGGCTTCCTTTGAACCAAAGCGTGTCCCTAACAAAACCATGGCTTGGAATCCCTTCAAGCTTATCCTCCTCTGCATCCTTGTTAGCTTCTTCAAGTTCGCAACTACTAAAGCACAGGACGCCGACGCTAGTTTTCTTGACAAAAAATGCTTTGGAGACAAAACTACTGCCAACAGCAGCCATGCAAGGAACCTGAGGATCCTCCTCTCTTCCTTATCTTCCAACGCCTCCGCCAACACATTCTACAACAACACGGTTCTCGGCAGCAACTCCTCTGACACGGTGTATGGTCTCTTCATGTGCAGGGGTGATGTACCCTCTCTGCTCTGCTCACAGTGCGTGTTAAACTCAACCGACACACTGTCTAAAGACCCACAGTGTTCCCTGTCCAAAGAGGGTATGATTTGGTACGACGAGTGCATGGTTCGGTATTCCAACTCTGATTTCTTCTCCACCGCGGAAACACACACCGGAGTGTGCGTCTGCAACGTGGCCAACATCTCCTCCAACCAAGCAAGCTTCATGAGTTTGTTGTCCAACACCATGAACCAAACCGCATAAGAAGCAGCCAATTCTAGAAACAGGTACTCCACAAATCAAGAAACCTTGTCTCAAAATCAGACTATTTACTGTCTAGCTCAATGCACACAAGACCTGTTAACCCAAAACTGCAAAACCTGTCTTACTCAAGCAATAGTGAACCTTCCAAGCTTATGCGGTGGAAAACAAGGAGGGAAAGCTCTGTTTCCGAGTTGTAACATTAGGTATGAATTGTACCCTTTCTACCGCGTCACAAATGAGGCACCACAAGGACTCGTTCCCGAAACAAAATATCCACAAACAGATTCAGAATATTCAGAAGAACCTGGCTATCTTTCTCACAACTGCTTCAGCAATGATAACATCACCACTGGTGACAATGCCTTCCAATCAAAACTTAGGACCCTCCTCTCTGACTTGTCTTCCAACGCCACCACTCGCAATGGATTCCAGATGCAGGAGGGAACAATGTATGGCCTCTTCACGTGCCGTGGTGACATTCCTCGTCCCCTCTGCGGACAATGTGTCCAAAATGCTATTGCTATCGTTTCGCTGCTACCGAGGCTATAATCTGGTACAATCACTGCTGGCTTCGCTATTCTGACCGAAACTTCTTCTCCAGCGTGGAAACAAGTCCCATGTTTCGGGAACTGAATATCACAAACACCAATCCGGTACAATCCTCTGTAGCTTTTCAATTATCCAACAAGTTAGCTGAGATGGCGAACAAGACAGGGGACAGTGTTGAGAGATACCGAACAGGATCTTTAAGATTGAATGATAACCAAACAGTGTATGTTCTTGGTCAATGCTCATTGGATCTATCAAGCAATGATTGCGGTGCCTGCCTAAATAACTTGATTGGAATGGCAATTCCATGGTCCAGTTTGGGAAGCGTGGGTCGACGAGTTTTGTATCCTAGCTGTAATCTCCGCTTTGAATTGTTCCAGTTTTACGAGCTCACGTCCACCACACCAACTAACCCTCCACCGCCAGGTTTTTTTTATTGTTATTCATTTCTTTAAAATTTCGCAACGATGATTCCGATGCAGTGGTTTTCAACACAACTAGCAAAGGATTGAGTAAAATTTAAAATTAGAAATAAAAATTAAGCTTAATTATTAATTTGTTCCCTTTATTTATTTATAACATTCAATTAAATCCTTTTATTTTCAATCCAAAGGGTTGACGCAGTTGTGTAAGGGTCCGATGCATTCACATGCTATTTAGTGGAAGAATCTGATTCCCTCCGTGTACAAAATTCTCTTGGCCAACAGCAGCCACGCACCGCAATTCACATTAAGGCATTTTAAAAAATAAAGGACCTGATTGAAACTTTCAGAAAATAGAAGGATTTAATTGAACATTCTGAATAAATAAAGGAACCAAATTAATAATTAACTTTAATTTTTGTTTTTTTATTTTAAAAAATAAATGACCTGATTGAAACTTTCAGAAAATAGAAGGACCTAATTGAATATTCTAAATAAATAAATGATCAAATTAATAATTAAGCCTAAAATAACATATTATGGAGGCGTTTGTATCAAAGTATTATGTTATATTTTTGGAAATTACATTCGTAGGAATATTATGATTAGGAATATTATTCTTGTGTATATTTAAAAATGTGTTTAGTTACGTTTAATATTCTTGAAAATATCTTTTAAAATTTAAAATAATTTAAATAAAAATAAATATAAAAGGAAGTTACTAGTGTTTTAGGAAATAACTTTCCTTATTCTCATAGGAATATCACTTTCCCATCACTCCTCATAGGAATAAAAGTGTAGGAAAATGTGGTAAAAATGAAAATTATAACATTCCCAAGAATCAATAATACCCGGGAAGAATTTTTCAAAGCTTAACAAACATGGATATGTAATATTCCTATGTTACTTCGCCTAGAATCAACTTTTAATCCATGAAACAAACAATCTCTATATGTTTTAGGGGATAATAAATTAAAATATAAAATATTTTCTTTATTAATAATAAATACTTAATATTTAATTATATCGGAATAGAGAAATGATATGGAACTTTTGAAACTGAAGAAAACTAGATCAATAAATTATGTGAATTAAGACATATTGTGCTAGATTTTGGTGTATTTGGCTTGTGTAGCTTTTGTTCTATAAGATCATTCTTTTGTATAACTTTTTCAAGGTCTAATTTTGGGTACACATTGAGCTTCAAATCAAAGTCATTTTTTCATCAATAATATTTTTAGATAAAGAGGGTCACTTCTTTTCTTGTTATCAATTTACCATGACCTAATGATATATGTTATTTTTTTAATGTAGGAAATGGTCGGTCACGAACTGTTATCTTGATCCTTATACCCATCATCATTGTATCGGAGATCCTTTTCACCTTTTGTTGTTATCTGGTACGAATAAAAGTAAGAAAGAATAACAAAACTATTCTCAGAGAAAATTGTAAGTATGGTAAAAAAAATGAAAATTTTAATACTAACTATTCAATTAGAAAATTAAAAGAACTTTACAAATTGGTTTGACAATTGAAGTATTTTCATTCAGTTGGTCATGAAAGTTCCACTATAGAGTCATTGCAATTCAATTTGACAATAATTGAATCAGCAACAAATAGCTTTTCACACGAGAACAAGATTGGCAGAGGTGGATTTGGAGAAGTTTATAAGGTAGAAGAAACTGTGTTAAATTTTATTTCTTATATGTTCCTATTTTTAGCATAAATAACTATTTACATATTTTTAGGGCATTCTTATTGATGGAAGACCTATAGCTGTAAAGAGACTCTCAAGAAATTCTAAGCAAGGTGTTGAGGAGTTCAAAAATGAGGTTCTATTAATAGCCAAACTTCAATATAGAAATCTAGTGGCATTCATAGGATTTTGTCTTGATAAGCAAGAGAAAATACTTATCTATGAATACGTGCCAAACAAGAGTCTAGACTACTTCTTATTTGGTTTGATGCCTTTCACTTCTCTTTAGTTTTTTAAAGTTTAACATTCACACATTATGTATTTATGATATTTAATGTATCATATCTAAACCAATTCAAGTGATTGGTTATAAAACATGCATCAGTTAATATTCTCACAGAATGAATATTTCTTGTAGATACTAAATTAGAAAAGGTTTTGAGCTGGTTAGAGCGTCACAAAATCATAGGAGGGATTGCTCGAGGAATTCTATATTTGTATGAACATTCTCGACTTAAAGTTACACATCGTGATCTTAAACCTAGTAATGTACTATT
The DNA here is from genome assembly GCA_026413185.1 of Pueraria montana var. lobata. Taxonomy (NCBI): domain Eukaryota; kingdom Viridiplantae; phylum Streptophyta; class Magnoliopsida; order Fabales; family Fabaceae; genus Pueraria; species Pueraria montana. The sequence goes on from CM048650.1 coordinate 75,772,131, forward strand.
AGACGAAAATATGAATCCAAAAATTTCAGATTTTGGTCTTGCTAGAATTGTTGAAATAGATCAACAAGAAGGAAGTACAAATAGAATCATTGGAACATAGTAAGTTTTGAATACTCATTCCTACACTTCTCATCGTTTGCATAATATATTTAAGCTTATTTGTCATTTTCCTCTGATTTTGTAGTGGCTATATGTCTCCAGAATATGCTATGTTTGGACAATTTTCTGAGAAATCAGATGTTTATAGCAGTGTTTTAAGAATCGGACCGGTCATCGAACCGGTCGAGGTACTGAGTTAATGGGTCATTGGTCGAACCGGTGGGTCACTGGTCGGACCGGTTTGACTCGATATATATTAAAAAATTAAAAAAATATAATATAGCTAACATAATTTAATCATTTAACACTTCAAATTTTAAATTATTGTCATTATAAAGTACCTAATATTCCAAATAAGAAATAACAACCAATAATCATGACAATACAAGTCCATAAATAAGTTTCATACACAAAAAAAATAAAAAATAAATTGAAACACATCATTTCAGCACTTTTTTTTCAAAAAAAAAAAAATCATATCACAACCCGGTTCAACCCGAGTCACCTGTTTTTTGCAAAAACCGGCCGGTTTGACCCGGGTCGTACCGGGTCAGATGCATATCCGGTCCTATTATCGAACCGAACCGATTATACCACCGGATTTCAATCGGACCGGTCGGATCGGCCGGTCCGGTCCGGTTTTTAAAACATTGGTTTATAGTTTTGGAGTTATGATTCTTGAAATTATAAGCGGAAAAAAGAATACATGTTCATATGAACCAAACCGTGTTGCTGATGGTCTTCTAAATTTTGTGAGTGCAATTATCTTGCAATATTTTTATTTTATTATTACTCGTGCTTAATGTACGCTGAAATCAATCTAAAACTAGAAAAGTGTAATGATTTGGCCAAGATTACAAATTGTTATAGGTTTGGAGACAATGGAGGGATGAAACACCATTGAACACATTGGACCCAAAGTTAAAAGGAAATTATTCTAACATTGAAGTCATCAAATGCCTTCATATTGGTTTATTATGTGTTCAAGAAAATCCAGATGCTAGACCTACAATGGTGACAATTGTCTCGTATCTTTGTGGTCACTCAATTGAGTTGCCATCTCCACAAGAACCGACATTTTTCTTGTCCCATAGAATGGATCCTATTGTTGCACATGAATCAAGTTCGAGGCAATCTGCTAACAGTTCCATACCATCCTCTATCAATGAAATGTCTATAAGTGAATTCTATCCTCGATAATTTGTTTTTTAATATCACTATATGGTCATGTTTTAATGTATTATATCTAAAATCTTATTTGTCACTTAATTATATCGTAGAGATCAAATTATGAAGAACGTTTTGGGTTTTCTCAAATTGTGTAAGGCTTTTAGTTTTAGTTTAGAGGATTTCAATTTTGTGTCTTTATTGGTTGTGCCTTCATGTACTAAACCATTTTATGTTGATCTATATAGCACGTTTTATGTTAAGGTTAAGTTGTTTGGTTTAATTAATAAAATCATTTTGCTTATAAAAAAAAGAAAGTACAAATATATAATATCTATAAAAAAATGAAGTATGTTTTGTTTCAATTTTCAATGTCTTTTACATTAGAAATTTGTTAATGACTCTTAAATCATTTGACAAAGCAAAGAAGTTTATTGCCTAGGAATGTGCAGATTTGAGTCACCCGACAACCAAAGCTTTCATGATTGAACTATTCGTTATGGAGAAGTAGCAAGGGAGATCTAGCCAAGAGATATAGGTTTCTTAGTTTCTATTGAAGATTATGATGGGTATGAAGAAGCAGCTGATTATCACAATGATTAGACAGCTAATGCCGTGACAACCAATTTCCTAATTTATGGGAATGTTGTCCAAAAGACATTGAAAGTCACTAATATGGTTTAGTGTCTGAGACTTACCATTTCCTACAACAAAGGTTTAGTGTCACATATATGCCATGCAAGTACTTAATGTACCACGTAAGTTACTTTGTTAAAATTAATAGAGAAGACCAAATAAAGAGACTAATGTGAATGACAAATTAATTAAAGATTTGGAACTTATTTTTTCATTTCGTTAAATTTAGATACTAAGATACTATTTCTGAAATTGAATGACCAAGTTTTGAGAGTTTACTGGGACGTGCATTGCGGAAAGGCAAGAATTTGATACTGCAAATTCAAAGTAAAAGTGTATTGTGCTAAAGTGTGGCGATGTGGATTTGATATCACTTGGAGCTTAATTGGTTGTCTTTGTGTTTTTGTATGATGCAGATGGTATTAAGTGTTGTGAGCTAGATGTAGGTGAATGACAATATACATTTGGTTCGAGGGGTATGGGGTAGGCGGATAACATTGAATATTGTTCATAGAATATATAGTTATTAATTAATGCTCTGTTAGGATCTGGAAAATAGGTTAGAGGATTTAGCATTTTACACTACAGAACTGATGGTGCCTTTTTTTTTTTTTTTTGGTTTTGTAAGGGTCAGGTACCACTTGTACTTTTTATTCTCTTCTTAATGATAATATTTTGTTTGCTGATAAAAAAAAAAAAAAAAGTTTTGAAAGTTTACGAAACGGTAAAATTGTAAAAATAACATTAATTGATGGAGTGCGAAATTCTTCCCCTTGTTCAGTTCGTGATCTCAATATGAACATATCTCATGGAATGGATCAATGCAAGTTTATGTCTGTTTGATGTGAGTTTACCCAACTAATGAGATACAAGAAATGTTTGACTCACCTGCTTCATTGACTTGTTTGCATCTATTCCTCACTACCGTGTTAAACTTAAATGCGTTGCTGATGGGAAAGAACTTTTAGAAGTTTTCAACTTCACCCTATATTTCCCATTAATTAGAGGCTGCTAATTAGTACAAATACAAACAATACTGATACAAATTTATTACGAAGCCAAATGTTTTTTGTTTTTTTTCAATCACCGTAATCTCACAAATTTCAATCCTTTAGATCCATCATCGAACTAATCCTCGATCTGACACTATACTATAGAAAAAACCCTAACAGAGCTAACAAATGTAGTCTTTCATTTTCCTAGATTTTATCCTTATATGCTGGAAAAATATTATTTCTATGCGAATTTGGTTTTGTTACTTAACCAAAAGGTTGAGGTAGGTAGCTAGCACACATACATCAAGTTTATTAATGACATGAGAATTAATGCAGAAAAAAAGTTTTGAAGGAGAGGGAGTTATAAATAGCTACTTAATTAATTAAATCTGTTTGTTTTATAAGATTCCTGAACGGTCAAAATTCGCATTTGATGGAAGGAAAAAATTTTGCTTTGCTTGAGTGTTGTAAATTTCCCCGTTTATGCTTTTAAGATATACTGGAAAGCTATTAATTGATTCAAGAAAAGGCCATTTTTGTGTTTTATTCTTTCCTTTCCAAAGGCCATTAATTTAAAGAAAATTTCTATGGTACCCTTATTAATTTTAAGGGTTTTGGTACATTGGTTTTTTAACCAATAGTTATCAAGTTATATTGTTATCTTATTATTTTGATATTTAGTAATAATTTTATTTTATATTTCAATTTAGTCCCTGCTTAATTAAAGTATTTCTTTTAAAATAAACTTTCTAATCTCACAAAATCAAACCTAAAAAACAAACATTTTGATTCAAATAAAAAAAATCCCAGCAAACATATCAAAACATCACAAACTCAATATTAATTCCGAATTTCCCTTCATGAGTGACGGAGCTCACCGGAATCGATGAGATTAATTCACGCGCGTTCGTGAGCGATTTTGCATTTGAGCCGTGTGAGTACTCCATGAACGGCATGGATGGGGAGTGGTACTCCATCATTCACGTGACACCGGAAGACGGTTACAACTATGTGAGTTTTGAATGAGTGCCATTATCGGAAGACGATTACTCCACCATTTGCATTTTGGGGTTTTGAGGGCATTATAAAGTTAAACTTTGAAATAAAAACTCAACTTGTCTTTAATCAAGTCCATTACCAAATACTTATTTGGAATTTTTTATGCATATATGCGAAGCCTTGCTTTTTGCGGTTGAGTTGTAATTCTCATCTTTGCTTAGGTTTTGTCTGGATGTGTGCACTTTATTTTTTTGAGTCTGGGTATTAGTTTTATTTTTGGAAGGTGTAGGGAGTATCAATGGGTTGTAATACTGATAGCTAGGTGGGTGTTTTTCTGCAATTTGATTTTATATATGTTAGGGTTAATTAAGTTTTTAGTCCCTAAACTTTTTTAAAATTTGGTTTTTAGTCCCTAAAATTTAGTTTAATTGGTCAAGGTCTCTAAACTTTTTAAAATTTTAGTCCCTGAACAAAATTTTGACCAGTCAAAGTCCTTAAACTTTTTAAAAATTCGGTTTTTAGTTCCTAAATTTTTTAAAAATTTGATTTTTAGTCCTTGAAATCTCATTAATTCAGGGACTAAAAACCGAATTTTTAAAAAATTTAGGTACTAAAAACCGAATTTTTTAAAAGTTTAGGGACCTTGACCGGTCAAACTAAAGTTTAGGAACTAAAAACCAAATCTTTAAAAAGTTTAAGGACCTTGACCAGTCAAAATAAAGTTTAGGGACTAAAAACCAAATTTTGAAAAAGTTTAGGGATTAAAAACTTAGTTAACCCTATATGTTATCAGGTGTTGCAGATTTGCTTGTATGGTTTTTTGAGGGTCTGATCACGTCTTGTGGTTAAACTGTTGATTAATAAATTTTGTTTGCTGTTAAAAAACTAATTATTTGAAATATTGTATGACATGTTTATAACTGAAACAAAGTATCTCAAATGTTAAATTAACAATTTGTGATGTTTGCTGGACGTGTTTGCTGAGGTTTTGGTTTGAATCAGAATGTTTATTTTGTGAGGTTTGATATTGTGAGATTAGAAAAAAAAAAAATTAGACAGGGACTAAATTGAAATATATAAAAAATATTATTAAATATTAAAATAATGAGATAACAATGTAAATTGATAACTATTGGTTAAAAAAATAACAGTACCAAAACCCTTAAAATTAATAGGGGTACCATAGAATCTCTCTTTGATAAATTGTTTTTTTTTTCTACAATATTTTGGTAATTATTTTTTTTTTTATTTTGGTTAAAAGGCCGAGTGATCAGTGATGTGTCTCACTTTCATTTGAATCTCATTTGTTAGTTGTTGATATTCCTTTATTATTTCTAATACATGTGTGAATAATTTTTTTTTTAATTTATGTTTCAATGTGTTTGAAATATCTCTTTCCCGGCACGTGATCCTTTTCTGTATGTAATACAAACTCCTTTGCTTTTATTTGTCATTGTTATTCATTACTATATGTTACCTGTGGAGTTGGATTGTTCCTTTTTTTTTTTTTTTTCTTATTCCTTTGTGTGCAAAATCGTTAGAAAAACTTGATGATGAAATAAAGATTTCCAAACTTAAAAAAAATGCCTTAACTGTATACGTGTTTTATTTGTATATAGTATTGTCTTTATGATAAAATAATGGAAATTAAATTAAGAAATGTTCTGTAAGCTTATCTAGAAACACTTTTAGAAGAAAAAAAAAATGAAATAAGCTTCTTTATAAGTTAAAATTAGCTTATACATAAGCTTATCTAGAAACATATTTAAGTTTTTTTTTTTTTTTTTATCTTAGAAGTACTTTTAGATAAGCTTACCCAAACCGGTCCTAAGCATTTTGTTTATGTTAAGTGGTTAAGTCTTGAGTTATGACTTTTGCTTAATGGTTAAGTTTTTACCGTTATTAGGTTTTGTGGTTTTAGCTTCTACCTTATATGTTGGTTAAGTAGTAATGAAATCTAGCTTGCTTTGCTTCTGTTTTAAAGGGTTAACCTCATATGTATGCTCTTTGATGGTGGAGCATTAGTTTGCTTTGCCAAGTGGTTAAGCATTAAGGATACTTGGTGATTAAGCTTTGTTGCCTGATGTGGCATTTAAAGATTGCTCCCAAATTAGAGATTCTTAATCCGTTTTTATATTGTTCATCTTAAGCTAGAAGTGTTAAGTAGATACCTTCCCCTTTGTGAGAGACTATTAGAGACATGTAAGTTGATTGAATTAGTTAGAGGTTGATTAGTTTGTTAGTTAATTAGTTACATATTAGATACTGGCCTTCGTCATTACATATAAGACATTTTTTAAAAAATTGTTTATCTTTTTTCACAAGACTCTTTTCTAATTGTCTCTTGTATTAATTAGTTTTCGCTAAAATAACCTTAATTAATTAACAATTTTTTTAGCCAAAAATAATAAATGTTGAAAATTAATGAGATAAACTCTTTCTCTCTTTTATTAGAATTGGAAAAGATGAATAACAATTAAGTAAGAAGCAATTAAGTAGAAAGAGAAAAATGATTGATTTCAACAATATTAAGGGTACGTAGTTTTGGAAGAATAATACAAGTATATAACTTATTAATAAATTTTATCTCAATAATGATTCACTAGCTTTCTTAAAGGGTGTAAATTAGTTAAAAGAGTTTTATATATGTAAGTGAAATGCTAGTAATACTCTCTCTGACACTCTCTTAGGCTCTGTTTGGTATAGATGATGAAAATAGAGAGTGATGTATTTGAATTAAAGTAGAGTGTAGGAGGTGTGAGATCCACGCCAAAAAGGTGAATTTCTCTCATCCCTCCCCTCTATTTCTCTTGAAACAAATAGAGGGTTACTAACACTCTCAATATGATTGGTTGAAAATCACAATTTTGATGGGTTATATTTATCATTTAATGATTTTCAACCAATCACAGTGATATTGTTAGTAAGAATGTGTAAGAGAGAATGTCGCTAGCATTTCTCTATATATAAAATCAGATGGTATAAATCAGATGGAGTAGTTTATTAGTATATAACTATTTTCATTTGTACACGTTCAGTTTTTTAATACAAAACTGGTTCACTAAACCTCTAAACAGTTCGATTTGTTTGAGATTGAAAGTAAATGGTTCGGTTTAGTTTTTCATAACCATTTTCAATTCGGTTATATTTTCTCTCGTGAATCAAACTATGAACAGCTTGAAATGCTTGAAATGTCTATAGCGTTTTGGGGTGATCGATATCTTCATATGAAAAGAGAAATAGTTTTCTGGACATATATATAGATATAGTTTAAGTCAGGGTATCGGGTGGGGTTATAGGTGGTAGTGGGATCAAATATGGATAGCTTATACAGTAAACATCATACAGGCTATCTTTGGTAAGTATTATGAGATGTGGGCTTTAAATAATACAGTAATGTATGGAGGCTAAAGTACAAATAGGGTGGTGGGAATGTTATACATATATGTATATGGTACCCCTTGTACTATATTTGATATATTATTATTTGCTGAAAAAAAAAATATGAACAGCGCTAATGTTGACATTTCTAACTTTCTTCGTGACATTTTCAACACATAATATAATAATCTATAAAAAAAAAAATATTTGTATGAATATTCAGTAGAATCAGTCTGGGAAGGTAACGAGAGAGACATGAATGTTTTCTTTCTTTTTTTTTTTTTTTTGCTTAAATATGTTTTGGATGATATATTAGCAACTTTGCGTTGAGTCCTATTAAATTTTTGTTTTGTGTTGAATCATCAATAAATTTTTTTATTTTATTTTTGGTTTCTAAAGCGTCATCTAAATAATTTTTTAAAACAATTTAAAATGTTATCTAAAGTGTTTTAAGAAATAAAAATAAAATAAATAATTTATTTAAGCATTTTTTTTATGGAGAGATTTTTTAATAAGTTTCAACTTGACCGTATATTTTCCATTACAATATAATACGCAACAAAATCTGGCCAAACCATGAACAGCTAAAATCCATCCATTTTCTACGGTCTGGTAGTGCTCTGGAACATTAACAGAACCATGCCTTCCAATTCCTTCAAGCTCATCTTCCTTTGTATCCTTGTTTGCTTCTTCAATTCCGCGACTACTAAAGCACAGGACGTTGACAAGGTTTATTTTGTTTACCAAAATTGCAGTTCAAACAAAGCCACTCTGAACAGCACCTATGAAAAGAACCTCAAGACTCTTCTCTCTTCCTTATCTTCCAACATCACCGCCAACACAGTCGTCGGCACAAACTCCGCTGACATTGTGTATGGTCTGTTCATGTGCAGGGGTGATCTACCCTCTCGCCTCTGCAAAGAGTGCGCCGCGAACGCAACGGAGAAACTATCTTCAGACCCAAAGTGTTCTCTGTCCATAGAGGTTGTGATGTGGTACGCCGAGTGCATGGTTCGGTATTCCAACGTCGCTTTCTTCTCCACCGTGGCTACATCTCCCTCATGGTTCAAGCTTAACCCGTACAATGTCTCTTCCAGCTCAACAAGCAGTTTCATGAATTTCTTGTCCAACACCATGAACCAAACTGCAGAAGCAGCAGCCAATTTGGGTAACAGGTTCTCTACAAAGGAAGCAAACTTAACTCATTCTCAGACCCTTTACTGTCTGGTTCAGTGCACACAAGACCTCTCACCCCAAAACTGCACAACCTGTCTTACTCAAGCATTAGGGTACCTTCTATAGGTCAGTTACGGAAGGCAAGGAGGAAGAGTTGGGTTTCCCAGTTGTAACGTTTCGTATGAATTGTATCCTTTCTACGGCCTCTATACGGATCAGCCTCCAAAAGAACTCGTTCCTGAAACAACTAGTACTAGTACTCCTCCGTCAACTGGTTTTTTTTTTTTTTTTTTTTTAATTTTTTTTTTTATTACAACTTTTTTTATGTTTTCTTTTTCATTTTTTTATTATATCATTTATCATCTCTATTATTTTCTCTTTATATATCTTTTCTTAACTTGGTGTAGATGGTTGGCAGTGCTAGTAAGGGGTTCAATTCTCAAGTTTGTGTGTATGATATGTGTTAATATATTGAACAAATTACATTAACACCTTTCATTATTTAATGTTTATAACAATCTCCCTTGTATAAAGGGTGTCAATACCTAATATATAAGGAGATGTCAATGTAATTGTTTCCAAACATTAATTAAGGAGATTAGTGTAATATGTAAAGAAATGTCAGTGTAACATTTTCAAACATTAAGGAGGTTAGTGTATGAATAGAAAAAAGAATAGTATTGTGTGTAATTTAAAAAAGTTCAAGGAGTGTGATTGTAATTTACTTTAACATATTGTATTGGGTAGTTTGCTATCATATGTGATAACATTTTTATTGGTGGCTTTTGTTAGTGTTAGATTTCAATGCATTTGGGTTATATAACTTTTGTGCTACAAGATCATTCATTTGAATCAAATTTCTTAGGTCTTTTTCTTTGGGGCACACCTTGTGCTTCAAATCAAGATTGTTTTGTTTAATCAATAATATTTCTTGTATGTAAAAAAGAAAACAAGTAATTTCCCTTCTTGTTATCAACTCAACATGACCTAATGTCATGTGTTATTATTTATTTGTTTTATGTAGGGAAAGGTCGATCACAAACTACTATCTTGATCTTAACCTCCAGCATTTTTGTATTGGGCATACTTTTCACTATTTGTTGTTATTTGATACGAAGAAAAACAAAAAAGAGTAATAAAACTATTCTCAGAGAAAACTGTAAGTATAGTAAACAAAAAGGAAATTTTAATATTAACTTTTCAATTAAAAAACTTAAAAGAAGTTTACAAACTTAGCTTAACTATTGATGTATTTTCATTTAGTTGGACATGCAAGTTCACCACATTACAATTCAATTTGACAATAATTGAAGCGGCAACAAACAACTTTTCACTTGAGAACAAGATTGGCAAAGGTGGATTTGGAGAAGTTTATAAGGTAAAAGAAAATATATGTAATTTTATTTGTATGTCTTTATTTTTTTTATAAAAAATTATCTACATTTTTAGGGCATTCTTATTGATGAAAGACTTATACCTGTAAAGAGACTCTCAAGAAATTCTAAGCAAGGTGTAGAGGAGTTCAAAAATGAGGTTCTATTAATAGCCAAGCTTCAACATAGAAATCTAGTGGCATTCATAGGATTTTGTCTTGACGAGCAAGAGAAAATACTTATCTATGAATATGTGCCAAACAAGAGTCTAGACTACTTCTTATTTGGTTTGATGCTTTGGACCTCTCTTTAATTTTTTAAAGTTTAATATTTATGCATTATGTATTTATGATATATTATATCTTAAAATAAAGAGTAAATTACAAAAACACTCCTTGAGCTTTTATCAAATTACACATAATCCCACCCTTTTTTTATTTTCTTACACTAACTCTCCTTTAAGTCTAAAAACATTATACTAACACCCTCTTATATATTTGAAAAAATTACACTGATACCTCAAACATTACACTAACACCCCCTACAAGGGAGGTAAAAGTAATGGTTTAAAAAGCAAGGGTGCTTGTGTAATTTATAATGACCCAATTTTTCCCACTTAGGAATTTAAATAGTTTGATATATTTTAACAGATGTTATTGTTTCTTAAAATAAAATTTGATTGAAAGGAATTAGATGCACGGTAAAATGCGGTTGATTCCTTAAGTATTTAAAGAAAAAGGGGGGTTTTAAGAATTGCTTATTTGTTATGAAATATAGGACATGATGTGTGATTAAATATTTTGAGCTTTGATTGAATTTTAATTGCTTTGAATTGATTGAAATTGATTTGAATTGCTTAACTTGGTGTATTTTAGTTTGATGTTTGAAATTAATCAAATTAGCATGTGGATGTAATTTTATGAATTTAATTATTTGACTTAGTATGATAATTAAATAGACATGCTTTGGATTATATAAATATGGACCTAGAGAGATAAAATAAGAAATTGGGCCTAAGATTTAGAAAACCTAAAATCTGCCAGGGGGTATAGTCAGCAAAAGAGGGGTGCAGAAACTGGTCTGTTGCACTTTGAGGTCCAGAAAGCAACATAGAGGTGCAAACAATGATAGTTGGGCTGTTACACGTTTTTTTTGGCCCATAATGTTTAAATTAGAATTTAAATTGGGCCTTTTCTCCTAAGACTAACCCGAAACCCACCAAAAAAAAAAAGAATATGAGAGAGGGAGGGAGAGAAGTTGACATGGGAAGAGAGAGAGGAAGAGATTTTTTAAATAAAAATCACTATTCACTTGTCATTTACTTTCTTCCACACTTCACCTTCTCCTACACTCCAAAATCCTCATCATTTGGTCAAATTTTCTCCAAGCAAGAGACACCATTGGTTTTCATTGCCACCCCACATGCAAGAGTGTTCAGCCAAAATGCTCATACTCTTGATGTTTTAATGTTGGATAGTAGTTGCCATGTTCTTGTAAATATGCAATATTAATGGTTGATGCATGAAATGCATGAAAATGTGATGTTGAGGGCTATTGGGCTGCTCTGTAAAAAAAAAAAAAAGGTTGTTGGGCTGCTGCCATTTTATTGCAACTTGAAAAGAAAATGTTTTGGTGTTGGAAAAAGACAAAATAAAAATAAAAATGGGCCTTGTGTGTGTGCAAGTGAGGTGACTTGAGAGAAAGGAAGGGAGGGGGCTGTGAGTAGAAATTGGAATTAATTAATAATTAAATGGAAGTGTGTGTGTGTCACGTGAGAAAAAGGAAGGGAGGGGGTGTGTTAGTAATTTGTTATAAAATGTGAAGAAGGTGTGTGTGTGTGTGACATGAGTGTTTGTGAGGAAGGGGAGTGTATTAGTAAATTGATTTTAAATAGTTAAAAGACTATTAAATGATAAAATAATTTTTATAATTATATTATGCCACTATTTTAGAATTAAATAAATGGTTTTAAAAATCATTTGGGAACCTATGATTTTAATTATACATAAAGATTCAAATTTGTGAATCCTATTAGTTTCAAGATCATATTTTGTACAAATAGGAGGGAAATTTCTATTTTTATCTCTTACGTGATTAATTGATTTTGAAATGATAATTTATTTTGTTAAATAATAAATATTCCCTAAAAAGTTATTATTTTATGTGAGGGAAATAGTAATGTATGTGAAAAAGTTATTACTCTATGTGAAGTAATATAATAAACTTTTGAAGAGATTTTTATGAGAATGAATTCATCCAAATTATTAAAGTTAGATAATAAGTATTATTTCATGAGTAAAATGTAAAGGAATTATTATGAAAAATATTTTATGTATGGACTTTTTAAGAGCATGTGTTTGTGAAATTATTTCTAAGAGAAAAAGGTTATTATTTTATGTGGAAATATTTAATTTCTTATGGATAGCCTTATTTTGAAGCAATATACAAGAAAATAAATTAATTATGATATTGTCACTTTCAAGTATTAAGGTAATACTTGCCTCATAAAAATTAATATTTCAAATATTAATGGTGTTCTTTAATATGGTGGTTTACGACTTAAATAAAACATTCAATGACAAGGTCATAATATATTTTACTAGAAAATGCTTAACTAAGAATTGAGTTAAGTTATGGTTAAAGTGGGAAGTGTATCATTGATGTGTATTAATGCTTCTTGCACTGTGTCCTTGTGAATGATTATTTATAATTAAAGTATGTTATAACTGTGGAAAGGATGAGAACGACCCTTGTAATGTTTCGTGAGTACCTTAGAGCCTAAATGGCTTGGACTTAGCCAAGCTAGACGGAAGGTATGCTTGGACGTGGTGCAGGAAGCTACAGCGTGGTACACTGTAGATGGTTTAGAGCGTGACCTTTTGTGGGTCTAAAGGGTGAATGGCGTGAGTGCGTGGAATCCTAGGGGTAGGCTAGCTACCTACGAGCTGGAATGAGCGATGCCAGCTCGCACACCTCGATAAATGCTAGGCTATCTGTGATGGAGCGGAGGGTATATCTCTTGCGGGATTTTGCCCGGCAGAATAATGCGTTATAAGAAGAAATATGGATATTGATAACTGACATGTCAGGATGTGGTGTCAGTGTACCAAGGATTGAAGGATCAGAGATATACTTACTCCCCCTAGCTTCCCAAAGGATGAAATGTGATTGAAGGTTGATCAACCGAGAGTATGGATCCATACGAAGACAATGATGAGGACAATGATGTTAGTAATGAGAATTAGATACGACTTAGGTCCCCCGTAACATGTGTGCTTGCTTGATTGATTGTTTGTTGGAGTGAGAAAACGTCACGACTCTTTCCATGGAAACGATGTCGAAAGAATACAACCTCACTCCATACCTTTTTGTTTCTTTTGAATGTATGTACTCCGAAGACGGACCCAGCGTTTTGGCACGTGGAGGTGGAGTTCAGCTCGATGGGGCACTGGACTTACTACCCTGAAGATCATAGGTGCTGCTACCAAGGAAACATTATCGTTTGCTTCCAGGCCTTGCAAGGAATACCACTAGCACCATCGGTAGATTGGACGTTTCGTGTTTGCCTATTCTTCCCTGTGGATTGGGAGCAGGTTAGGTGACGAGAGGGAGGATTAGATTAGTGTGCTAAGTGCTGCTCTGCTAGGGTCATAGGTTGGGATGGTTGATGTTCTCGTTGGTAGTTATGCTATTTATGTAATTCCTTCATTTCCATGTATTTTCATTTCAGTTGTAATCTTTTCACGTTGATGTACTAAACCTCTATGGTGGTTATGTTCCTATGGTATTGATGTTTAAATTCAATTCATTTTTTTATTAGAAATGTTTTTTAGTGCAAAAAATTTTCACAGTTTTTCACAACGAAAGTAAATAAAGAGTTTTATTCAAATTAATACAAGCTTCCAAATTGGATTATTAATTAAATGAATATAAGGGGTGTTACATAATTACATAAAACCTCAGGGGGGTGTTGACATAATTTGCTCTAAAATAAAATATTCAAGTGATTGATTATGAAATGTGCATCATTTAATTTTCTCACATAATGAATATTTCTTGTAGATACTAAACTATAAAAGGTTTTGAGCTGGTTGGAGAGTCACAAAATCATAGGAGGGATTGCTAAAGGAATTTTATATTTACATGAACATTCCCAACTTAAAGTTATACACTGTTATCTTAAACCTAGTAATGTACTATTAGATGAAAATATGAATCCAAAAATTTCAGATTTTGGTCTTGCTAGAATTGTTGAAATAGATCAACAGGAAGGAAGTACAAACAAAATTATTGGAACATAGTAAGTTTTAAATACTTTGTTCCTACACTTCTCATCCTTTGCATGATATGATTAAGCTTAATTATCATCCCCCCTAATTTTGCAGCGGCTATATGTCTACAGAGTATGCTATGTTTGGACAATTTTCTGAAAAATAAGATGTTTATAGTTTTGGAGTTATGGTTCTTGAGATTGTTAGTGGAAAAAAGAATATAGGTTCATATAATCCACGTCGTGTTGCTGATGGTCTTCTAAAATTTGTGAGTGCAATAACCTTTGAATATTTTTGTTTTAGGCCTAAATAACTTTTAGGTCCCTAAAAAATTCTCATTTTTTATTTTGAGTCCCTGAAAAAATTTTGCTTTGTTCTAGGTCCCTAATAAAAAAAAATTGATCCAGGTCCCTGCCATTATCTAAACCGCTATCTAAATCACTTTTAAAAGCAATTTAAAGTGCTATCTAAAGCGCTTTATTGACCAAAAACAAAATAAAAAATTTATTGGGAACTCAACAGAAAGCAAAAATTTAATAGGGACCTAACGCAAAATTCGCTAATTTTTCAGGGACCCAAAACATATTTAAGCCTTTGTTTTATTATTGGCAATGCTCAATGTACAACAAAATCAATTTAAAGTAGGAAAGTGTAGTGATTTAGCTAAATTTACAAATTGTTACAGGTTTGGAAACATTGGAGGAATGAAACACCATTGAACACATTGGACCCAAAATTAAAAGAAAACCATTCTAACATTTAAGTCATTAAATGCATTCAAATTGGTTTATTATGTGTTCAAGAAAACCCAGATGCTAGACCTACAATGGTGACGATTATTTCATATCTCAGTGGTCACTCAATTGAGCTGCCATCTCCTGAAGAACCAACATTTTTCTTGTACCATAGAATGGATCCAATTGTTGCAAATGAATCAAGTTCTAGGCAATTTACCAACAATTCCATACATCCTCAATCAATGAAATGTCTATAAGTAAGTTCTATCCTCGATAATTTATTTTTGAATATCATTATCTAATCACATTTTAATGTATTATAAAATCTTATTTGGAACTTAATTATGTCATAGAGTTCAAATTATGAAGTGTGTTTTGAGTTTTCTCATATTGTGTGAGGCTTTTGGTTTCAATTTAGGGGGTTTTAACTTCATGCATTTACTAGTTGTGGTTTTATGTATTAAACCTCTTTATGTTGACCTATGACATGTCTTATGCTAAGGTTAAGTTTTCTTGTTTAAGTAATAAAATCTTTTTTATTTTCAAAAAACATAGTGCAAATATAAAATACCTATAAAAATGAAGTATGTTTTGTTTCAATTTTCAATATTTTTTACATTAGAAATATGTGAATGACTCTTAAATCATTTGACAATGAAACCAAATTTGGACTACAACAACATTGTGATTCTTACATAGTATCTAGTAAAAAATATATTCAAGGCTTAATTATATTTTTGTATCCTTACCATCATTATTTCTTTAATTTGTTCCTCTTATTTTTCTTTTTAAGAAATTTGGTTCCCACTACTATATTTTAATTATGTAATTTTGGTTCATCTGTTAACTTGACATGTAATATTAAATGAAAATGTTGACGTGACAATAGAATGTTGACATGGATGTGCAGTCGAGTGTCATGCTAGCATTTTCGTTGAATAGCAATAGCAACACAGTGATAATGGTTGTTGTGTGTGAGATCACTGGTTGGTGCATTGCCATATGTTGTAGGGTTATGTTCCTTGTCCTCGTAGAGCATAGTGATGATTTCCATTTTATGCATGGTGAGCGCCACAACCCTGGGATTCTACTCTTTGCAATTTGACTAATTAAGTTTGAGGTTTAAGAAAACGATGCGCCATGAAGGCACTTAAGATGTCAACTATGACATTTTGTTAAACATAACAAACTGGAGTTAATGTTTAGAGATACAAATTTAAAGATTATTTCATAATTTCGTCAAATTCAGGGATTAATATGACTACAATTTCAAATTTAGTGACTAAATTGGAAGGTTTATGACTTTTCGCACATAGACTTAAACTCTTTATATAATCCCTACACGCACTACAAGAAATGAATACAATAGTGACAAAATTTAGTGACGCGTCACTAAAGTTTTACTGACGATTTTTTATAAATTACATGTAAATTGTTTTGTCACTAAAGTTAATTATTTTTGTAGTGACGCATACTCCATTAAAGTTATCCGGGAAGACTTGACAAGGAATTAATGTGAATGATGAATTATAGATTTACAAACTTTTTTTTTTTTGGTTCGTTTAATTCAAGCACTTACTAAATTTAAGGACCAAATTAGGAGTTTACTCAGACCATAAAATTGTAAAACTAACATTTTGAAGTTCTTCCCCTTGTTTAGTACATGATCGCAATATTCATGGAGAGTAACAATGCATGTTTGACGTGAGAAATTTTATTTTATTTTATTAACATTTATAAAACAATATTTTTATTTTAGCTTAACAAATATTTCTAAATGGAAAATAAATTCAAAAGTATTTTTAATAATTATTAATAAAACTAAAGCTAAAACTAAAATGTAAGACGATTTTTAAAACCAAAATAAGCTTAGAATGATAAATGTATGTAAGATCGAGGAAAGATCCTCGAGAATGACACAAGATTTTTTTTTTCCATTGTAGTGTTTTTTAGCCATAATTCATGTCCATAATAATCACAACTCAGTTTTGGCATTTTCTAATTTTTTGGAATCACTTTTAACAAAGAAAAGTCATCCAAAGAAATTTATAAAATTTGGCGGGAGAGAATAGCCTCTGGACAGAAAATGAAGCAGACATGAGAGGTCGACTTCATTGTAATAATCTTGTAAAGTTAACTTATTCATAAACTAATTTATAAAAATTTTATTGTATTAGTTTCTTCTAAAGTTAATTTTTAACTTAAAAAAAAAATCTTATTTTCTTCTCCTATAAATAATTACGAAAAATCTTATTCAAAATATATGTTACAAGCAGTAACACTGCAAGGCCTCTTCAAGTGTCATGTCGACCTTTCTAGTACCCTTTGTGGACAATGCGTCCGAAGTGCAACGCAGAAAATAGCCTGAGTGTCGCTTGGCTACGGAGGCTGTAATTTGGTATTATCACTGATGATACATGAGAAAAAAAAATTGGTATGTGAGAAAGTTTTTACTTGTTACAGTGTTCTGTTAGCAAACACAAACACATGCTGTACCTTCATAATTAAGAATGATGAGTACTGTTACCAACAAACTCAATATAACAACTATCCTCACTTTTCTTTTTCGTGTAACCAGGAGATATTTAAAGCTTATTTTTTATTTGGTACACCCAACTAATTATTCTCTTACTGAATTGGTCTATTTTTGGATAAAGTGGTATATTTAGTTGTGACTTCATACCACAGCTGAAAATTGAATCTCAGACTTTGGTTAAGGAATCAAAGTACCAAACTATTTGTACCAATAACTTTTGGTAACTGTCATAGATCTTTTGCTTGACCGTACCCCATGCTCAATTTTCATCAAATCTCTCGGTTGGACATAGGTCTTATAATAAGTATTTATCTATTTTTGTACTATAATAAATATAAAGAGTAAAAATCTGTAACCTTTATGTGTTTATAAACCTTTTAAAGCCAAGAAACATAATATTAGTAAAAGATACCAAAATTACTCTTGAAATTTTATGATTTTGATGAAATAGTTTATAATTTTTATTGTGCAGTGTGTAATATTTGAAACAAAACCTGTAATTTAAAAAAGATAATAGTCATGGTAAAAGAGTCACATATATATATATATATATATATATATATAAACTGTGACTAGCGTGAACCACATTTACAAGTGATTTATGGTGAACCAATTTTTTCTATCATTGGATCCATCTAGTCTACACGGTAAAATCATGTATCATCCGCACCAGATATTTTTTTTCCCCACCTCCCAAGTTCCCAACCCTCACCACCCAGAAGCTCCTCTCACAATGAGTTCTCAGACGAGTTCCCGGCGACCGTCACGGTGCTCTCCTGCCTCTGCCGTCTCGATCTTCCCAACAACAACTTCTCCGGTGAGATGCCGCCGATGGTTATGGTGGGTCTCCTCCTTCCAATCTTCTCGCACCTCGACTTCCGCGAGCTGGCAACCGTTCAACCCTCTCCTCCCTCCTCTTTGTCTCCAACAAACCCATCATCGGAACCACCGCAAGAATCGCAGTGACAGTGTTGTAGACGAGGGTTTCCATGGAAGAAACCAAAAAGGTGCGAATTACTGAATGTAAACAACGTAAGTTACATTAGCCTTTTCATCTAATTTGAATCATAAGCTCTCTGTTGCCTCAATTCATCTCCTCAAACTGAACTTCTAATTTTTTGTTTTGTTCACTGATTGGTATTTTGGGGACTTATAAATTAAAATCTAATTTTGATTCTAGTATCTTTTTTTAATTTTATTTGGCTTTGTTTTCCATGTCCATTTGTGTTTTGTTACTCAATATCTTTCCGAGTAGTATCGTTTCTCCATTGCACACCGCGTGTTTGATTATTTGCCTGAGTGACATGATAGAGAAAATACGGATCCACCACCACCAACCGCTGTGTTTATGCATTTGGGGTGTTGTATTGAATTTGACTTTTGGTGTTTTCACGGCGACCTCAACTGGTGGTAGAGGAAATGGAAGAGTTTCTAACACACGGCAGTGACGGTGGCAGCAGTGCGCCGGTGGTGGAAGCAGCGGAGGAGAGGGAGTTTTTTATTAGGGAAGGAGTAATCCAATGTGATAAGTACATTGTATAACTGTAAGGACTAGTTAAATTCCACCGCAAATAAAAATGATGCACCGTAGACCACTTACAAAAGTGGTCCACGGTAGCACTCGTCATATATATATATATATATATATATATATATATATATATATATATATACGGTTTAATATTGTATCTTTGTTGATATAATCTTTATTTAATAAAATTAAATTATTAATATAAACATTTAGATTCATACTAATAATTTGGTGCAGTATTAACACTACAAATAATTTTGTTAGTATAAAAAATTAATATATAAGTTACATATTACAAATATAATGTAGCATATATATTGTGAATTTTATATTAAAATGCTGATAAAAAAATAATGTTTATATTAAAATATTTTTTTGTTAAATAACAGCTATAATAATACAAATGCAGTGACTCACGTTAGATGATAAATTAAGTAGTTTCAGCTATTGATAAAAAACATTAATGGCTGATATTACATGCGAATACATAATAAATCCATGAAGGTATCATATATCAACCATTAATTTGTACATTAACAACTTAAATTATTTACTTTACTTTAATAAGTTCCACACTGCAAAGACTTATTTTTTATTGCAGATATTGCCTTCATGTTCACGTTCTTTGATTGTGATCTCTCGGGCTGGACATTTGGTTTGGTTTGTCATTTATGGGAAGACTTGTAGAAATAGGAGCCACAGCGCCATACTTGCTAGCTTACACAAGTGGATCTACTCATATGATGCTTTTGTTGATGTAACGTGACAACATTTGGGGTGATGTAGGGTGTTTTAGTGTTATTACGTTTTGTATCTTCCATTTGTGTAGGGATGCTTCTGTTATGGTTTGGAGTGTGGAGGGGCATACCTTGTGCTTCTTCTCTTTCCTTTAAAGTGTTTTAGCAATTTGATGTTAGTTGATTATTTGACATTAAATAGCCTTAAATACGTTTTTAGTTCCTCAAATGTGGGTAATTATTTTTTTAGTCATTTAAATTTGAAATTGTTTTTTTTAATCCTTGAAATTCGCAAAATGTTCTTTTTAGTCATTCTCCACAATATAAGCCAAACAGGGAATAAGATATTTGCAATTTGTGACAACTTTTTACTGCCAAAATTTGATTTTCTATTTTATATTTTAAAATACGATTTTCTGGTGGTTAAAAACTGTCAGAATCAAGTCAATAAAAAAATTAAAAACCCATTAATTGCTTTAAAAATCGCTTTAATTTCTTTTATTGACTTGATTATGGCCATTTTAAACCAATAGGTATTTTAAAATTTAAATTAGAAAATCAAATTCTGGCTATAAATAATCGTTACAAATTGCAAAATTTTTACCCTTGTTTGGCTCACACTATGCAGAGGGACTAAAAAGAGCATTTTTCAAATTTCAGGGACTAAAAAAATAATGACTCACATTTAAAGAACTAAAAACATATTTAAGCCCATTAAATATTTGGACAATATACATTTTAGATAAACATAAGAAATTTAAAATACTCAGGACAATATATATATTAGTATACATGTTAGGGGGTGTATTCAATTAGAATTTTAACAGACTTTTTTTGCATAAAAAAATCCTGTAGATTTTAAAAGATTTTGTAGGAATGTATTGACTTTTAAGATTCTTTTTAAAAGACTTTTATGATTAGGATTTTGTAGTTTGGATTTTAACGGGTTTATAAAACATGAATTCATAGGATTTGAAAGGGCTTAATGGATTTTCAACATTTTAAAGGATTCCATGAATTTTTAGAAAATATTCAAAATTACCAGAGTTGATGAAAAAGATAACAAATAAATGAAAATATTTGGATAAAAAAATAAAATCAATACAAATTTTTTCAATATTTCTCTATCTCTTTCTCTTTTTTTAAAATTGAAAGCAATAGTCTCAATGTCGATAGAAAGGTTGTATTCTAATACTTTGACTTGATTGTTGATCATGATGAGTTAGAACTCCCTCCATGCTTAGATTTACTCCTCTTATGACAACTTAATTTTTTTATCGGAAACCTCCGAACCTAAGGGAATGAGATGATAGACTTGGTTAGATGAAGTAGGCTGGTAAGGTGGTTCGTAATGATTTGGCGGTATGAATGCACCACTGTTAGGATCATATGAAGAGCGTGTGTAGGATTAGAAGAAAGAAATGGTCAATTATTCTAGTAATATTACCACCATCAGAGAGAAAAAGTATGCATGATGATGGAAAAAAGAACAAGTCTAGAATGGAAGAGTAGAAAAATTCCAAGGATTTGGGCATGGTTGTTTGATGTGTGTGGTATTTATACATATAACTAAAAAGTCACACAAAATCCACCAAAATCCAATTTACAAAACAATCCACCGAAATCTATAGGATTTTGAATACTAGATGACTTCTTTTAAGTTGTAAAAAATCTTTATTGAATACCACCGTATTTTGTTGTTATGAAAAAAAAATCTTGAAAGTCTTGATTGAATACCACAAGACTTTTTTTATAAAAAAAATATATTTTTTAAAATCTTTCAAAATCTTTATTGAATACACCTCCCTTAGTTTATGTCTGTTTGATGTGAGGATTTTTTTATTAACAATTATAAAAAATATTTATTGATTTTATTTTTATCTACACAAATATTACTCAATAGAAATGAAATTAAAAAATATTGGTTTTATAATTACTAATAGAATACTTTTTTTTTTTATCAGTAATTACTAATAGAATACTTTTTTTTATCAGTAATTACTAATAGAATACAAAAATAGAAATGTAAGACTATATATTTTTAAAATCAAATAAGCTGGCAATTTACATATTTAAGAGAAAAGATTCTCGAGAATGACACAAAATTTTCTCCATTCATTGCAAGAGTGTTTCATACTGTTAGACTAGGTCTAAGGGGGTCTAATAGAAATAAACTCAAATAGTTGAAGGACTTTATTGGAGGGCGGATAAAATATTAGAATATTAGGATAATATTTATAATATTATTTAGCTTCCTTAAAGTCAGATAAAGACACTTATAAGATTATTATTCAATTATTGACATCTAGTATGTTATATAAGTATATTTGTCATTACCATTTCATTATCAATGAAAAAGATATTTCTTCAATAGCACCGTTATTTTCTCTTTGTAGCTTTCTGTATATAGTTATTATTTCCGGTAGCTTAATTTGTAGTAGCTTCCTATCACTGACGTCTTTCCGCGATCGTTCATGCCCACAACCTCGTTTTCGCATTCTTTAATTCTTGTGGAATCATTTTAACAAAAGAAAAGTCATCCATGGAAATTTATAAAATTTGTCCGTAGAGAATACTCTTCGTGAAGAAAATGAAAAAGACATGGGCGCTTGACTTCATTGACTTGCTTGCACCACCAGTCCTTGATTGCCATGCCAAATTATATGTCCAGTCTTATGCAAAAATATCTACAAATGTCATCTTCATGAGCCCACTCACCCCATATTACAGGACCCAAAGAAATGTGGATAATCTCTGGGAAAATAATGAGTGACTCACTTGGTTCATTGACTTGTTTGTATCTATCCCTCGGTCACTGCCGTGTTAAACTTAAATGCGTTGCTGATGTGAAAGAATTTTAAATTTAGAGTACCGATATATGAATCACCCAACAGTAACCGACCCCCATTAGACATTCCTATATATGACTTTTAATATATTATTTTATTATTTAATATTTAATAAAAAAACAAAAATAAAAAAGAAATTTAAAATCAAACAACAAAAGTAGGTGTTGGAGAGATGTTGGCACTGTTTGGGTGTTCAAGAATACTTTTTCTTTTAAAAGTTTCTACTTCACCCTATATTTCCCATTAGATGCTGTTAATAGTACAAATACAAACAGTACTGATACAAAAGTTAAAAAAAATGAAAAAAGGAAACAGTTTGACAAAAACAGGCACGAAATTATAATGCAGTTTCGTCAGCTCATAACTATATATCTTGGAACAAATTCGTACCACGGGCATTTCTCTTTCCATTACAAAACTCAAGGAAACCTGGGCAAACTATGAACAGCAAAAATCCATCCATCCTCCACCAGATGGTAGTGTTGTGGAACATTAACAGAACCATTATGCCTTCAAATTCCTTGAAGCTCATCTTCCTTTGTATCCTTATTAGCTTCTTCAATTTCCCAACTACTAAAGCACAGGACGCCGACGGTTATCTTCACCAAACGTGCAGTGTAAAAAACACCACTGCGAACAGCACCTATGAAAAGAACCTGAGGACCCTCTTCTCTTCCTTATCTTCGAAGGCAACAGCCAACACATTCTACAACGACACAGTCGTGGGCAGAAACTCCTTTGACACAGTGTATGGTCTGTTCATGTGCAGGGGTGATGTACCCTCTCAGCTCTGTGGACAGTGTGTGGTAAACGCAACCAACAGAAGATATTCAGACCCAGACTGTTCCCTGTCCATATGGGATATGATTTGGTACGACCAGTGCATGGTTCGGTATTCCAACGTCTCTTTCTTCTCCACAGTGGCCACAGGTCCCTGGGGTTACATTGGGAACTTGGCCGATATCTCCTCCAACGTAAGCTTCAGGAGTTTGTTGTCCAACACCATGAACCAAACTGCAGAAGCAGCAGCCAATTCGGGTAAAAGGTTCTCCACAAAGGAATCAAACTTGTCTCATTCTCAGACCCTATACTGTCTGGCTCAGTGCACACAAGACCTCTCACCCCAAAACTGCACAGTCTGTCTTACTAAAGCAATGGAATACCTCCCAGACTGCTGTGATGGAAAGATAGGAGGAAGAGTTCTGTTTCCCAGTTGTAACATTAGGTATCAGTTGTACCCTTTCTACCGCGTCACCGATGAGGCAGCAGAAGAACTCGTTCCTGAAACAAAATATCTACACACAGATTCAGAATATTCAGCAGATCCTGGCTATATTTCCCACAACTGCTCAACCGACCAAAACATAAACGATAGAGCTTTCGAATCAAACCTCAAGACCCTCTTCTCTGACTTGTCTTCCAACGCCACCAGTGGCAATAGAAACAGCAAACAAGCGGGAGCAGGAACACTGCAAGGCTTCTTCACTTGTCGTGGCGACCTTTCTCATACCCTTTGTGGAGAATGTGTCCAAAAGGCAACGGAGAAAATAGCCTCCGAGTGTGGTTTGGCTACAGAGGGTGTAATTTGGTGCAATCACTGCTGGCTTCGTTATTCCAATCGGTCCTTCGCCATGGAAACAAGTCCCAGCTATGTGAATTTGAATGTCACCGTCACCTATCCCGTGCAACACATATTTGCTTATAAATTATCCACTAAATTAGCTGCCATGGCAGAAGACACAGGGGACACGGGTGACAAATATCAAACTGAAACATTAAAATTGAATAATACACAAAATGTGTATATTCTTGCTCAGTGCACATTGGATCTATCTAGCTATGACTGCCGTCGCTGCCTAGAGAATATGATTGGATCAGCAATTCCGTGGACTCGTTTGGGAAGCGTAGGTGGAAGAGTTCTGTATCCTAGCTGTATTCTCCGCTTTGAATTATTCAAGTTTTACGATCTGAATTCTACGACAGCAACTACTACCCCTCCTCTTCCACTGCCACCAGCACCAGGTTTTTATACTTTACGTATACATGCATTTAACATTTTTCTAAAATTTCATAAGGATGATTAATCCAGTGCACTATCTTTATTGACGTGTCATGTCAATAAAGATAATATGTGTAAATTCAAAAAAATTATTTTCATAATTTTTTTTCTTTCTTTCAGGTTTATAATTTGAGTTAAATAAAAATAGGTTTAAACATCCCTATCACACTTGATTGGTGTAATTCTCTTACATACTTTAAGATGATTGATTGTAGGTATTAATTGCACCAATCAATTGGGGTTGTCTAACCTCATTTTTACTTGATATAAATTAGACAAACCCCTTTATAAAAGTCTTATTTTTTAAATTTAGTTTTACATAAAAAAATAAGATGTTCATAATCAATAATGAAAGTATCTATTTTTTAAGTTTTTATTTATAAATTTTCTTATATATATATATATATATATATATATATATATATATATATATATATATATAATATGTGAAACTTATTAAATATAATTAGATATATTTAATAAGTTTCACATATATTATATTTTTTTAATATGCTTCAAGATATTTTAACCATTACACTAATTAACTTAATAAAAGTGTAATGTCTATTTAAAAATATGCTATTTTTACTTTATTTTAAATTTGATTGAAAATATTTTAAGATATAGCATAAGATGAATAGTAAAATACACAGTATATAAAAATAAAATAATTGAAAGTAAAAAATATAATTAAAATAATTAATTTATAAATAAAAATTACAAATGTTTTTTTTAAAAGCCAAAAAAAAACTTTTTTGGTAACCTGCCAATCACAAGATGTGTGAAGATAAAATCGCAAGTCTTACAAAAAAAATTTATCTGCACCCGTGTTACCAAAATAAATAGCCCTCCCTTATACGTGTAATTGACCCCACTGCAAACCATATACATCCCACACATTACACACTACCCGTCTTTGCTTAGAGAAATAAGGTGGTGTTGCTAAAGGGGCTTTTGTAATATTAGGGGTATTTTTAGAATAAAAAATTAAAAATGGATGATGGGTATGTTTAGGAAAAATATATAAATGGTGCAAAAAATAATTTCTCTAAAATATTGATGATTGGCCTTCATACACGACTACTTTGCTATTTATAAGTGGTAACATATTTTATTGGGTACTTTATATATTGTCATACGTGATAACATTTTATTTGGTTGGGTTTGGATTTTAGTTTTGATTTTTGCGTATTTTGGTCGTGTAGCTTTTTATACTACATGATCATTCATTTATATCAACTATCAAAATTTCTGGGTGTTATTTTGGGCACACCTTATTCTTTAAATCAATGCTATTTTTTTCATCAACAATATTTTTAGTTTGTCAAAAAAAAAAAAAACCTTTCTTTTCTTGTTATAAATTCACCATGTGTTATTTTTTTAATGTAGGAAAAGGTCGATCACGAACTATTATCTTAGCCTTACTTCCACCATTATTGTTTCGGGAATACTTTTCACCTTTTGCTGCTATTTAACACGAAGAAAAGCAAGAAAGAATAATAAAACTATTCTCAGAGAAAACTGTAAGTATGGTAAAAAAAAATGAAATTTTAAAGAAGTTTACAAACTTAGTGTAATGATTGAAGTATTTTCGTTTAGTTGGACATGAAAGTTCCACTATAGAGTCATTGCAATTCAACTTGCCCATAATTGAAGCAGCGACAAACAACTTTTCACACGAAAACAAGATTGGCAAAGGAGGATTTGGGGAATTTTATAAGGTAGAAGAAAATATGTTAAATTTTATTTATATTATATGTTTCTATTTTTAACATAAATAATTATCTAAATTTTTAGGGCATTTTTATTGATGGAAGACCAATAGCAGTAAAGAGGCTCTCAAGAAATTCTAAGCAAGGTGTAGAAGAGTTAAAAAATGAGGTTCTATTGATAGCCAAGCTTCAACATAGAAATCTAGTTGCATTTATAGGATTTTGTCTTGACGAGCAAGAGAAAATACTTTTCTATGAATACGTGCCCAACAAGAGTCTGGATTACTTCTTATTTGGTTTGATCCTTTAGACCTCTCTTTAGTTTTTCAAAGCTTAACATTCATACATTATGTATATTTATTGTATTATATCTTAAACCAATTCAAGTGATTGATAACAAAACATGCATCACTTAATTTACTCACATAATGAATATTTCTTGTAGATACTAAACTAGAAAAGGTTTTGATATGGTCCGAGCGTCACATTATAGGAGGGATTGCTCGAGGAATTCTATATTTACATGAACATTCTCGACTTAAAGTTATACATCGTGATCTTAAACCTAGTAATGTACTATTAGACGAAAATATGAATCCAAAAATTTCAGATTTTGGTCTTGCTAGAATTGTTGAACTAGATAAGCAAGAAGGAAGTACAAACAGAATTATTGGAACATAGTAAGTTTTGAATACTTATTCCTAAACTTCTCATCCTTTCCATGATACGTATAAGCTTTTTGTCATTTCCCTTAATTTTGCAGTGGCTACATGTCTCCAGAGTATGCTATGTTTGGACAATTTTCTGAGAAATTGGATGTTTACAGTTTTGGAGTTATGGTTCTTGAGATTATTAGTGGAAAAAAGAATTTAGGTTCATATGAACCACATCGTGTTGCTGATAGTCTTTTAAAATTTGTGAGTGCAATAATCTTGCAATATTTTTCCTTTATTATTACCCATGCTTAATGTACAATTAAGTAAATATAAAACTAGGAAAGAGTAATGATTTTGCCAAACTTACATATTGTTACAGGTTTGGAGACATTGGAAGGATGAAACACCATTGAACATATTGGACCCAAAATTAAAGGAAAATTATTCTAAAATTGAAGTCATCAAATACATTCAGATTGGTTTATTATGTGTTCAAGAAAATCCAGATGCTAGACCAACAATGATGTCAATTGTCTCATCTCAATAATCACTCAATTGAGGTGCCATCTCCACAAGAACCAACATTTTTCTTATACAATAGAATGAATCCAATTGCACATGAATCAAGTTCAGGTCAATCTGCCAACAGTTCCATACCATCCTCTATCAACGAAATGTCTATAAGTGAATTCTACCCTAGATAATTTATTTTTGTATATCATTGTCTTGTCATGTTTTAATGTATTATAAACTCTTATTTCGCACTTAATTATGTTATAGAGGTCAAATTATGAAGTTTGTTTTATGATGTGGGTTTTCTCAAATTTTGTAAAGCTTTTGGTTTTAATTTTGGGGACTTCAACTCTATGTCTTCACTGGTTATAGCCTTATGTATTACACCTTTTTATGTTGACCTATAACATGTCTTATGCTAAGCTTTAAGTTTTCTTGTTTAAGTAATAAAATCGGGATGTTACATCAAGAATTCATTATTGATCTCAATAATATTCTTATTTATAAGGGAGTGACCATTACTATTTCTCTGTAATATTTTTCATTGTGATGTTTAAAATTTGATATGTACTTTGACTTAATTATAAATAAATATTGGTTTGGATATGTTAACATTTTCTCAAACTTGAGTTTAGGTAAGACAAACTTATCTTTTATTCCATTTTATTGCTAAGACATCAATTTCACATATTTAACATGTTATTATCACATAATTTTGAAGATCACATATCAGTACATATCAAATTTTATGCTTCATAGCCTAATAAAAAGCTCATATTCTGATGGTCTCCCTTGTTGGTAGCCGAATACATTCTTTATTGTATCCAGCTAGCTACTAGCAATGGACTACAATTTAATTGAGAGGAGGGAAGAATAGAAAATGCTAGATTTGCAGATTCATAAACGATCAAGGCAGAGCATGTGGTAGTGTTAATAGTTCAGCAAAAGAATCATGAAATCGGCACTACATGCAACATTATTAGAAGAAAATTATAGTCCTTTTATTTCAATATTTTTTCTTTTTTATTTATAGATAAATAAACCAAAATTATATAATATGAAGTCATATCACGAGACTTTGATCTAATCAGAAAATCGCATATATATTCTAGAAAGCTAGCTAGTCTAAAAGAGAAAGCCTAACCTTGGTCAAGAGAGTGAACTTCTTGAAACAATTTGCTTCAAACATGGTAAATTAATATAAGTTATTGAAGAAAGTGGGAACTCTATTCACAGAGAATGACGAAATAAGCTTCCCTTACGTGCACCCCTTCTTGTCCATCCATCCATCATGCATTGACCACAGAATACATCAAACGACACCGTTTAGACCAGCTTGCTTCATCCCTCGAGCCGTATTTTCACCAACCAACACCGTTGTCTATGATTCATCTCAGTTGGCCTCACTTAAATGTAACCGATCGAGATATCCAATTCCAAAGGAATACCAATTCAGCTACCCAATAATATTAAAAGCAAAAGGACCAAACTTTGGTTAAACCAAGAAAAGAAGAAGAAATAAAGTGTGGTGAAAGCAAGAGTACATTTTTTTTTACCATTGCTGAATTCAGGTGCATGTAGAATAAAAAGGTGGCTTGGCTGAGCTTCTTGGGAACACCGCAGCACTAGTTTGAACACAAATATTTAAAACAGCTAGCACACATTAAGAACCCACATAAGGAAACCTGCATTGGCGATGGCCTAAGTAGGAGTGTTGCTTATGTTAAAAATTAAAAACCGGTTCTCATACATTTTCACCGTTAGAACAAATTGACTTGATATATAAAAACAATTGCTTATATAAGCAACAATTCTTAGAAGTTTTTAAAAATGATGAGATAATTGTAGGATTCATTTTAAATTCTTAAATCTTGTTGAAAACTTGTAAAAAATTCTTAAATCTCATGTGATATTATAGAATCCACCAACCAAAAATAAATTAAGCAACTCTACTATACTCACTCAACTTGCGCAAAAGGATCACTAGCTCGTGTCCCAAAAATTCTGTGCCTATCAAATACTCCTTCCCATTTAAAACTATTGATGTTTTAGTTTTTTTTTAATTCAAAATCATTAATTTTTTATAAATTTCAAATTTTATTAATTATTATTTTTACATATATCCTTATTTAAAATAACTAAATACGATCTTTGCAAAAAATATTACATTTACAACCTTCTTAAAAAGCACTTCAACAAACAGTAAACCACATTTACATCTTATATTATTAAATAAGAATATTTTAGACTAAATAAATTAATATTCTAAATTTATTATTTTTTTCTTAATACATATACACTAATCTTAAACATCAATGATTTTGAACTGGAAGGAGTACTATAAATTGGCCTGCAGTGGACAGCAACAGCATGCCTTCTTAAAATCACACGATTGCGTTTTGTCTTCTTGGGTCACGTACGTAGACTTAAGCTTAGGAGATGGAAAACTAGTACTAACAAGGGATGGTTTGTACTCTTTATTTAGGGTCACTTCTACGTACTTTTTTTTGGTTACAAGGAGGGGCACAGACCCTAGACAGCAACGCTAATAGAACGAGAAGAGGGAATGAACATCAAAATCCTTCGTAATATGCATAAAACAAAAACTAGGTGCACGATCAAGGAGATGAAGACCTAAAGGGCTATCATGCGCTTTTTCAGCTAGGTAATCTGCAACACTATTGGCTACCCTGTAAACATGGATAAGGTTAACTGACCTCTGATATATTCCACCATGTGAGCATAAGGGTGTGAAGGGATACACCCTTTGTGGATCAAATTATGTAACAGCAAACACTGGAATCACATTCTAAAATAAGATGATAAAACTGTCTTTGCTAAGCAATTTCTAAGGCAGAAAAAATCCCCCATAATTCAGATATCAAGACATATATTAGAGGACCCTATGTTTCGCATGAATCCTATCATCCACGTACCCTGTGAATCATTGAAAAGGCCACCACAATAAGACCCATAATTTTGTCTTTAAAAAATATTTTCTATATTTTTAAAATGTCAAATTAATTAATTTTCATATTCTTTTCATGGTGAGAAAGATAGATCAATTTGTTAAGTTATTTTATTTTTTGGCACCCTCACCACTACAAAACTTTTAGCAATTTCTTTAACTAAATGATGACAACATATTTGCATTGATTGTTTTCATATTTCTAATAGAACATGGAACTTGTCTAGTAAACTCTAGCTTGGTCTGAGCCATTTTTTCTTTTATAATTTCAATAAATTTTTTATCATTTCTTTAATTAATTGTTGTTTGGTTATACTAATATCTTATATTCAAAACATGAAAATATAGAAGTGTAGAGAGACCCAACGTATAGACTATGAGAGCCGTGCAGTGTGTACTCTCTTGAGCACCAAGGTCAATATCCCAAAACGTGTTCCATAAGGAGGTCAAAGAGACAGCGAAGGAAAATAACAGAGATATAGCATTTCTCTTTGCGATTTATTATAGAATTAAATATCATAGTTTGAATTCAATTTCCATTTAATATTATACTCTGGTTTAAATAATTTATTTAACCAGGGAAGGAAGCTTGATCAATTTATTAGGTTATTCTATTTGTTGCACCCTCACCACTATAAAGCTATTCTATTTATTTCTAGCACTAAATGATGACAATATAGTATTTGACTGGTCTCTTCAATGTTCCCAACAGAATGCTGAATATCGTCCATTAAAATTATTGGATTTAAATTATGTAATTCAACGTAAATGATTTGAACTAGGATCCAAAATGCGTCACTGATTCATTGAATTGCAAAATATGAAGAAGAAATGGTTAGGTTCACTGTTTTGATTTCAGTTGTTATATTTTAAAAGTTCAATATATTAAATCTCTATAATTTTCAAACTAAGAATTGTACATATTTTTTTGGTACATACTAAAATTTTAACTATAATAGGAAGGACTAATTCCTAATAATTTTAAAATTATAAAAGCTTAAAATTAGACTTTTAAAATATAGAGATTAAAATTAACCAAAATATAAAAAAATATAGAAAGAAATTAAAATTTATTTAAACCCATTAGTTATATAGCTAAAGCCCCTCTTGTGAAAAGTACAAATGTGCTTATGTAATCTAAGTTATAGTTAGGTATATCTTTAAATGATTCTTATTTAGTCATATCGTATATCAATGGTTCAAGTGGAAATCAGGCGATCAGCTATAATTTTAGTCAGATACTCAGATCGTATATCAATGGTAGAGCTGTCAATTTGGTCCCAAGTTCTAGGACTAGTCCATTTGGCCCACTATAATGGCCTTAAGATTTCTAGCCCATTTAATGAAAGGGCTAAAAAAAGCTCCCCTAACCCACAAAGCCCCACTTTGTAAAGGGCCAGGGCTAGGGTCTTGAATGATCAGTCCACAAATTATAACAATTTCAAAAATATTTTTTTAGTTGACCAATCCTAGGGTATTTTTTGGCCGACTTCAACCGAGGCATCTTTCGGCTTGCCTTAGATAGGGCATTTTTTGGCCAGTCTCGGCTAGGGTATTTTTTGGCCAACTTCGGCCTAGATTTCTTTCGGCCAGACTTAGTGCTTCTTTTGACCAGCCTTGGCCAAGACATTTTTCAGCCAACCTCAGCAAGGACAATTTTTGTCTGACCTAGAACAGGGCTGACAGTCAAGGTAGTTTTCAACAACGTTGGCGGTAACAGTTTTCGACTGATGTCAGCCAAGTCTGTTTTTGGACTAACATCGGCCGGGACAATTTTCGGCCAACCTCAACCAGGGCAATTTTCAGTCGACCTTGACCAGAGCCATTTTTTGGCAGTCATCGGCTGGGGGAGTTTTTGGGTGACATTGGCCAGGGCTATTTTTGCCCGACCTCGGTCAGGGCTGTTGGCCGACGTCAACTGTGGCAATTTTTAGTTGACCTCGACCAGGGCAGTTTTCGGCCTACCTCGGCTAGGGTTATTTTTCAGCCAAAGTTGGCTGGGGGAGTTTTTAGGTGGTGTCGGCCGAGGCAGTTTTCGCCCGACCTTAACTAGGGCAGTTTTCGACCAACCTTGACTAGGGTTGTTTTTCAGCCGACATCAACCGTAACAGTTTTTGGATGACCCCGACCAGGGTAGTTACCTCGGCCAGGACTATTTTTCGGCCAAAGTCGGTTGGGGGAGTTTTTGGGTGGCATCGGCCGAGGCAGTTTTTGGCTGACCTTGACTAAGGCTATTTTTCGGCCAACGTCGGCTACGGGAGTTTTTGGGCTATGTCAGCCGGGGCAGTTTTCAGCCGACCTCGACCAGGGTTGTTTTTCATCTGACATCGGCCAAGGAAGTTTTTGGTCGATCTCGACCAGGGTGATTTTCAGCCGACCTTGGCCAGGAAGATTTTCGGCTGACGTTGATCGGGACAATTTTAACCCTACCTCAGCCGAAAATATATTTCAATCATCGTCGACCGCTGCAATTTTCGGCCAACATGCCACAACAATTTTCAACCGACTTCGAGCAAACCATTTGTCGGCTGACCTCGGCCAATTTTAGCTCGCAAGAAATATTCTCTTAACTTTTTGAAATTTTAATTTCTAGATGTTGGATGGCCTATGGGTTGGCCCTAGCCCTAAGGGCGTTTTGGCCCTATGGGCCATTTATTATGTGGGCCATTTGACCTTATGGACCAGTTTGGCCCTAACCCATGTGGGCTAGGGCCAAATAAGTTAGGACCGATCCATTTGACAGCTCTAATCAATAGTAATAGTGCACTTCTACGAATCCTACAATGTACGTAAACTAGAAAAGGAACTAGAAAATAGAAGATTATAATGCACTTCTTTGTATCATAATATTATGTTACATATATTTTGACCTAGTTAATACTTTGTATAAAATACTAAAATTTCTTAACAGACTACTCAACAACTTTTTCATCATCTAAGAAGTTTATTCTAAGTAAGAAAGAACATGTGAAAGAAAATAAACTTAGAAAGCATTTATCACATATAGAGTTTTAATATTGCTCATAAGGATCCTATCCGACTCGATCAAAACTGTCTATAAAAAAAATGGGTAAAATATGTTTTTGGTCCCTCATTTTATCTTGATTTCTATTTTTAGTCCCTCATAATTTTTTTTACTGTTTTTAGTCCCTCTTAAATTATTTTGTTCTGTTTTTAGTCCCTTATAAATTGTTTTGTTTTGTTTTTAGTCCCTGTCATTAATTTCAACTGTTAAGTGGTGACATGGCAGACAAAAATTGTGTGCGTGAAAATTTCCTAATTAAGTTTCTAGTGACTTTTAACCGCTACAAATTTTTTGTCAGTCAGAAATATTTACTTTTATAACATTTCTTTTGATTTCAGAAAATCTGGTGTTTGAGGTTTTTATTTTTATTTTATTTTTTTAACATTTCTGATAGTTTTAGTTTGCTAGAAAATTTGCAGTAGTTAAAAATCACTAGAAACTTAAACAGAAATTTTTCAAACACAAATTATACTCGTCACGACATCACTTAATAGTTAAAATTAATGTCAGGGACTAAAAATAAAATAAAATAATTTTTTAGGGACTAAAAACATAGAAACAATTTATGAGGAACTAAAAATAGAAATTTAGATAAAATGAAGGAACAAAACATATTTTATCCAAAGAAATGATTTAGTTCGGCTCTCTTCATAACCATTTTTCAGTTCCATTCAATTTTGTCTCCTGAACCAAACTATCAGCAACCCTAATTTTGACATTTTCTAACTTTCTTCTAGACATTTTCAACAAACAATATTATAATCTATAAAATAATTATAAGATTATTCTGGGGAATCAATCTCGCAAGGTAATGAGAGAGACATGAGTGTTTGACTCACTGATGCTTTGCACGTTGCACCTATCCGCTATCCCTCACTGCCATGTAAAATATGTTGTTGATGGGTTAAAAATTATATAAGTTTCAACGATCACCGTATATTTTCCATTACAATACACAAGGAAATCTGGACAAACTATATACGAACAGCAAAACGCCATCCATCCTCCACAGTCTGGTAGTGTTGTGGAACATTAACAGAACCATGCCTTCCAATTTCTTCAAGCTCATCTTCCTTTGTTTGCTTCTTCAATTCCGCGACTACTAAAGCACAGGACGTTGACAAGGTTTATTTTGTTTACCAAAATTGCAGTTCAAACAAAGCCACTCTGAACAGCACCTATGAAAAGAACCTCAAGACCCTCCTCTCTTCCTTATCTTCCAACGCCACCGCCAACTTATTCTACAACAACACAGTCCTCGGCAGCACAAACTCCTCTGACACGGTGTATGGTCTATTCATGTGCAGGGGTGATATACCCCTTCGCCTCTGCAAAGAGTGCGTGGCGAACTCAACCGAGAAACTATCTTTAGACCCAAACTGTTCCCTGTCCATAGAGGGTGTGATTTGGTACGCCGAATGCATGGTTCGGTATTCCAACCTCGCTTTCTTCTCCACCGTGGCCATATCTCCCAGATGGTCCATGATCAACACGGCCAATGTTTCCTCCAACTCAACAAGCTTCATGAGTTTGCTGTCCAGCACCATGAACCAAACTGCAGATGAAGCAGCCAATTCCGCTAACAGGTTCTCCCCAAAGCAAGCAACCTTGTCTCAATCTCAGACCCTATACTGTCTGGCTCAGTGCACACAAGACCTCTCACCGCAAAACTGCACAACCTGTCTTACTCAAGTAATAGGGAAGCTTCCAAGCTGCTGTTATGCAAAGCAAGGGGGAAGAGTTGGGTTTCCCAGTTGCAACATTTGGTATGAATTGTACCCTTTCTATGGCCTCGTAACCGATGATGCACCACAAGGACTCGTTCCCGAAACAAAATATCCACAAACGGATTCAGAATATTCAGAAGATCCTGGCTATATTTCCCACAACTGCACAACAAACCAATACATGAACGATACTGCTTTGAGTGCTTTCGAATCAAACCTCAGAACCCTCTTATCTGATTTGTCTTCCAACGCCACCAGTGGCAATAAATACAAGATACCAGTGGGAACACTGCAAGGCCTCTACACGTGCCGCGGTGACCTTTCTCCTTACCTTTGTGGACAATGCGTCCGAAACGCAACGGAGAAGATAGCCTCCGAGTGTCGTTTGGCCACGGAGGGTGTAATTTGGTACAATCACTGCTGGCTTCGCTATTCCAATCGGTCCTTCGCCGTGGAAACAAGTCCCAGCTATGTGGATTTGAATGTCAGCGACACCG
The DNA here is from genome assembly GCA_026413185.1 of Pueraria montana var. lobata. Lineage (NCBI taxonomy): Eukaryota > Viridiplantae > Streptophyta > Magnoliopsida > Fabales > Fabaceae > Pueraria > Pueraria montana. Next base: position 75,807,775 of record CM048650.1, read on the forward strand.
ATCCCGTGCAATACTCTGTTGTTAATAAATTATCCACTAAACTAAATGCGATGGCGCAAGACACAGGGGACATTGGTGACAAATATCAAGCTGCGACATTAAGATTGAATAATTTTCAAACGGTGTATATTCTTGCTCAATGCACGTTGGATCTATCTAGCAACGATTGCGCTGGGTGCCTAAGTGATATGATTGTATCGACAATTCCTTGGGCACGTTTGGGAAGCGTAGGTGGAAGAGTTTTGTACCCTAGCTGTATTCTCCGCTTTGAATTGTTCCAGTTTTACAATCTCACGCCCACTGCACCCACCAGTACTCATCCGTCACCAGGTTTTTTTTTTATGTTATTATTGTTATTATTATATATTTATCTTTTATATTATTTTTCTTTCTTTTTTTATATATGATCTTTGTTGTTATTGTTATTATTATATATTTACCACCTATTAATTTTAGGGGTGGCAAAAAATAACTGAATTGAATTGAATTGATCTGGCACTGAACTGAATTGAACTAATAAAAAATAACTAAACCTTTTTTTTAATAAAAACTGATCCAAACTGTTTGTTTGTATAGTTAAGTTTAAAAAACCTGAACGACTATACTAAGTATAGAAGGATGAGTGGTTTGTTTAGAAAAAATGAGCAATACAACAAATAATTCCTCTACAATATTGATGTTTGGCCTTCGAACGCAACCACTATGCTATCATCAATGTTAACATATTTTATTTGGTACTTTGCTATCATTATATAAAAAAAATTATTGGTGCCTTTTGTTAGTGATAGATTTTGGCATATTTGGGTTGTGTAGCTTTGTTCTACAAGATCATTTATTTGTATCAAATTTTTTACGTCTCTTTTCGGGAACACCTTGTGCTTCAAATCTAGATCATTTTTTTTTCATCAATAATATTTTGTTTATAAAAAAAAATACAAGTTACTTCTCTTCTTGTTATGAATTCATCATAACCTAATGATACGTGTCATTATTTTTTAATGTAGGGAAAGGTCGATCGCGAACTATTATCTTGATAGTTACCTTCACCATTATTGTATTTGGGATACTTTTCACCTTTTGTTGTTATTTGATAGGAAGAAAAGCAAGGAAGAATAATAAAATTATTCTCATGGAAAATTGTAAGTATGGTGAAAAAAAACAAGGAAATTTTAATTCTGATTTTTCAATTAGAAAATGTAAAGAAGTTACAAACTTGGTTTAATGATTGAAGTATTTTCATTTAGTTGGACATGAAAGTTCCACTATAGAGTCATTGTAATTCAATTTGGCAATTATTGAAGCAGCGACAAACAACTTTTCACACAAGAACAAAATTGGCAAAGGTGGATTTGGAGAAGTTTATAAGGTAGAAAAAGCATGTTAAATTTTATTTATTATATATTCTTATTTTTAACAAATAATTATCTACATTTTTAGGGCATTCTTATTGATGGAAATCCTGTAGCTGTAAAGAGGCTCTCAAAAAATTCTAAGCAAGGTGTAGAGGAGTTCAAAAATGAGGTTCTTTTGATAGCCTAGCTTCAACATAGAAATCTAGTGGCATTTATAGGATTTTGTCTTGACGAGCAAGAGAAAATACTTATCTATGAATACATGTCAAACAAGAGTCTGGATTACTTCTTATTTGGTTTGATCCTTTAGACCTCTCTTTAGTTTTTTAAAGCTTAACATTCATACATTATGTATTTATGATATTCATTGTAGTATATCTTAACCAATTCAAGTGATTGATAACAAAACATGCATCACTTAATTTACTCACATAATGAATATTTCCTGTAGATACTAAACTAGAAAAGGTTTTGACCTGGTCCGAGCGTCACAAAATCATAGGAGGGATTGCTCGAGGAATTCTATATTTACATGAACATTCTCGACTTAAAGTTATACATCGTGATCTTAAACCTAGTAATGTACTATTAGATGAAAATATGAATTCAAAAATTTCAGATTTTGGTCTTGCTAGAATTGTTGAAATAGATCAACAAGAAGGAAGTACAAATAGAATTATTGGAACATAGTAAGTTAATTTTTAATACCCATTCCTACACTTCTCATCCTTTGCATGATATGCTTAAGCTTATTTATCATTTCCCCCCTTAATTTTGCAGTGGCTATATGTCTCCAGAGTATGCTAAGTTTGGACATTTCTATGAGAAATCAGATGTTTACAATTTTGGAGTTATGGTTCTTGAGATTATTAGTGGAAAAAAGAGCATAGGCTCCTATGAACAACACCGTGTTGATGATGGTCTTCTAAATTCTGTGAGTGTAATAATCTTGCTGAATTTTCATTTTATTATTACTCATGCTTAATGTACAATGAAATCAATCTAAAAGTAAGAAAGTGTAATGATTTGGCCAAGCTTACAAATTGTTATAGGTTTGGAGATATTGGAGGGATGAAACACCATTGAACACATTGGACCCTAAATTAACAGAAAATTATTCTAACATTGAGGTCATCAAATGCATTCAAATTGGTTTATTATGTGTTCAAGATAACCCAAATGTTAGACCTACAATGGCGACAATTGTCTCATATCTCAGTAGTCACTTGGTTGAATTGCCTTCTCCACAAGAACCAACATTTTTCTTGTACCATAGAATGGATCCAATTGTTGCACGTGAATCAAGTTTGAGGCAATTTGTCAGCAATTCCATACCATCTTCTATCAATGAAATGTCCATAAGCAACTTCTATCCTCGATAATTTAACTTTGTATATCATTATCTAATCATGTTTTAATATTATAAATCTTATTTACACTGACCTATGGCATGTCTTATGTTAAGGTAAAGTTCCCTTGTTTAAGTAATAAATTCATTTTGCTTATCAAAAAGGAAGTAAAAATATAAAATACCTATTTGCAAGCAATTTCTGGAATGTAGAAGATGCAGATTTCCGATACATGCAGGCGGATTATGTCAAACTCCAGCCAAGGTGATTCAAGGTGTGGCTGAGTTTCAAGACATTTTGACTCACTTGCTCAATCTAAGGAGTAAGGAACAAAATTTTGTTGTTTAACCACCATCAAGTGTGCCCACGAAAAGGACAAGGGTATTTTAGACCGAAAGTTTCATTAAAACGCATGTGCACAACACATGATCTCCTGGGATTAATGTAACAGACTCCGTTACAGAGTCAAGGGGTCTCTGTGCAATGAATTTTCGATAATTAGGGGATTTTCTATAGGTCTCCAAATAGGGAGGGTATCGAGCGTAATAAATGCAAAACACAGAAGAGCGAGTGTAATTTACTCTTTTTTTATATTCAAAAACAGTACATATTATTCAAGAAGAAAATTGCAAATTTGTACATCAGACTCAGAGAACAATAATATAAAGATTGTATGACGTACATCCTCAATCCAGCATTTATCTTTAACCCTATGAGCCAATTTGGCTATGCCATATGCAGGAATCATGTAGAAATTCCAGCTAGAGAGATTTTTCTTACGAAATTTCATGTTATTTTTTTGTATTTTAATAATAAAATTCTGTTTTTTACTTTCACAATTTATTTATATAATAAAATATTTTATTTTTGAGAAAAAATAATTTCTTAATATTATATACACACACACACATATTGTGATATATATATTTGTCTTAAAAATAAATTCTATATTTTCACAATCCCAAATTAATTATGTTCAATTTCTTTTCATGTTGAAAAAGATAGAACAATTTGTTAAGTTATTTTATTTTTCTGCACCCTCACCGCTACAAAGCTTTTATTTCTAGCTTTCACTAAATAATGATAACATATTTGATTGGTTTTCATATTACTAATAGAACATGGAAGTGGAACTTACCCAGTAAAGTCTAGCTTGGTCTGAGCCATTTTTACTTTTAAAGTTTCGATAAGTTTTATCATTTCTTTATTATTGTTGGTTTGGTTATACTAATATCTTATATTCAAAAGATGAAAACATAGAAGTCTAGAGAGAGCCAACGCAGACTATGAGAGAGCCCTGCAGTGTGTACACTCTTGAGCACAAGGAGGTCGATCGAAGAGACAGCGAAGGAAAATAACCTAGAGATATATATATCAGATAACCAACACAAGCCATATCCTTCACTTATAAAAAAACACACACGGGATTTCATATATTAATATGATTACACCGTCGTCATTCGCCATTTATTGTAAAACTAAATATTGCTATCATAGTTTAAATCCATTTTCCATATAATATTATACTGTGATTTAAATAGTTTATTTAACCAGGAGAAGGAAGCTGGATCAATTTATTAGGTTGTTTTATTTATTGTACCCTCACCACTATAAAGCTATTCTATTTGTTTCTTTCACTATGATGACAATATATTTGACTCGTCTTCAATTCCAACAGAATTAATGCTGAGTATCGACTATTAAAATTTAAAATTATTGGCGTTTAAATTCTGTAATTCAACGTAAATTATTTGAACTAGGATCCATAATGCGTCACTGATTCATTGTATTGCAAAATCTGAAGAAGAAATGGTTAGGTTCACAGTTTTTATTTTAGTTGTTATATTTTAAAAGTTCAATATATTAAATCTCTGTAATTTTAAAACTGAGAATTCATTCTTAATTAACGTAGAGATCAAGACTAAAATTGTACATATAATAGGAGGGACTAATTCCTAATAATTTTAAATTATAAAATCTTAAAATTGAACTTTTAAAATATAGAGATTAAAACCAAAATAAAAAATATAGTTATAAATTAAAAATCTATCTAAACCCCATATTTATTTGGCTGAAGCCCCTAGCTTGTGAAAAGTAAAAATGTGCTGTAATATAATTTATAGTTAGATATATCTTTAAATGATTCGTATTGGTAGAATATGCATGGAATGATCATGGATCAAGTGGAAATCAAGCGAATAGCTATAATTTTAGTCATATCGTATATCAATGGTAATAGTGCACTTCTGTGAATCCTACAACTTAGAAAAGAACCAGAAAATAGATGATAATATATAAACTCTTTGTATCATATTGTTATGTTACATTTGAATGTACCTAATAGCTAGTGGATTGTTCGGACATTTTTTGGTGTAAAGGGGATATGGAACATGTGAAGGATGTATTTTGTCTTTTCATCCATTCATTGCACTTCTGGTGCTATGTTTTTTATTGTTATTATTAATAAATTGATAAATTTTCTTGGCTTATAAAAAATATTATGTTACATATATTTTGACCAAGTTAATACTTTGTATCAAAAACTACTAAACCACGTGTTTGTGCTCCCTTGTTTCTTTAATTTTTTTAAAGTAGTTTAATTTAAATGTTGTGTACATCGTATGACAAACCACAGAAGTCTAACTATTAACCCATAGGGTTGACTATCAAAAACTACTAAAACCACGTGTTTATGCTCCCTTGTTTCTTTAATTTTTTTAAAGTAGTTTAATTTAAATGTTGTGTACACCGTATGACAACCCACAGAAGTCTATCTATTAACCCATAAGGTCTATTAACCTATAAGGTTGACATAGTGGTGTAAAGTCCTACTACGTTTACATGTAGGAGAACGATCTACTTAGCGGAAGAACCTGTATTCAATTCCTCCGTATGCAAAATTTCCTTGGGATAACTGTAGTCACGCACTACGAGCGGGATTAGTTTCTGACCCAGTAGATTGAGGGACACTGTGGTCTCTAACTAAGTCTACCTATTAGTTCCATAATATGTAACTTACTCTGATATATGATGAAACTATATATCTTATACGGTACTTAGTTGTGTGTGTGTGTATATATATATATATATATATATATATATATATATATATATATATATATATATATATATATATATATATCTTATGAGAGGAAAACATATTATATGAGAGTAAGATGGTTAAATCTGAACCATATAACCATACATGGAGGGTCAAGATTTAATGTTATGTGATCACTTAAAAAAGTTATGTGACTTTTAAAAAAACTCACATGACTTAGTGTGTTTTAATCTTGACTATTTAAATAAGATCTAGTGATCAATATTTATTCATCTCACTCTCATATATGTTAAGTCCTCTCACTAGTGTGTGTGTGTGTGTGTGTATATATATATATATATTGACAAGTTGTTAATGGTATTGGAATCAGTCCCTTTAAGAAATATCTCATTCGAACTTTATAGATGAAAAAAAAAGTGTGATTGAGAGAGGACACTCAACCAAAGGTGGTCAATCAAGTTCTCCGACGGAGATTAGTCATCGACAAAGTCAATGAATATTTCATACTAATAACAACATGATAATAAAAACATACAATGATTGTATATATAATACAAATAAAGAATGTCATTTACTAATTTGGCTTACTTCTCGGAATAGAAAACAGTATTAAAATTGATTTTTTTTCTTCCAATAAGCCGTCTTATTTAAATTTGACCTGCGTATATTTAAGGAAGTGATGTGTATTTTAGCTTAAAAGATACTGATACACACATTTTGTGTAAAAGGGGAGAAAAGTAGGGGTTAACATAAATTCAATTTGGATAATACTCAACATATCCAGCCCAGTTTGGGTAGATTGATGTGGTAAGAAGGAAAAATAGGCAAAATAAATAAAAAGAAAGTGATAAATGTGACGAGTGAAAAGAAAAGGGAGATGCGAAAAAAAAATGAAATGTAAATGAAATTAGAAGAGAAGGTAAATGTATATTTATAATTATTCATTGGATTTAATTCGAGAATTTGATGGGACAATTGTTAATGGGAAATTGGAATAGATTTGTACTTGCATGGTCGAGAACCTTTCGTCCTAATCCTATATCGTGCCTGGACCAAGAATATCTTCCGCTCTGACCCCAGGAAACTTGGAAGGAAAGATTATATTATCTTAATCTAATCATCATAACAATATTACGTAATCTCATATTGGCATACTCTTATTTAGAAGGTAAGGTCCATGGACTCAACTAATGACCCATAAATATGTGTATATAAAGGGTTAGATTCTCGTGATAAGACATTGTTTATTATCACTTATTACTCTTCTTTACCATATAGGGTATACAACTGACTTAAGTGTCGGAATGTATTTACAGGTACTTATTCCCATCGGTCATTTTGAGAGGATTGGAGGAATACAATGGAAACGAACGAAGAGGATTAGACATAGCTAAGGAGAATATTACCTAAATATCTCGTGTAGGTACAAGATCCTCTATACTAACTTTTTAATTGTATGAAATTTTATCTATTTAATAAATTTTATCTTTTAAAATTGAGGTTTAAAAGAATAAATAGTAAAATCATGACATTTGAGCATGTTAAATTAAGGTTTTTTTTTTCCACTAGAGGAAATATGTACCCATAATTAACACCTTTTTTGTTAACGGTTCTATTCCTAACCTTAAAGGAAAATTTATTTAAAAGAGTAGAAAAAACATAATTTAAAAGGTTAAACTTATTTTGCAATTCACTCTTTCAACCGCAGAAAAAGAAAGTTGTGAATCTTTTTCTTCTTCTTTTTTCTAGGTATATATCTTCCTTCGAAAGCAATTTTGTTCTAACAGGGATTCGAACAAGATTGCTTTTGAAGGAGAATATGTAAGCACTTTTTTCAATGAGGATTTGAACCTTGGTTTGTCATATTGTAGGAAACTATCCTTGTCCGCTAGACCCAACCCTTGTTGATTGTGAATCTTCTCTTTGTGATTTGTAAATTGAGATATAGATATTAACATATGGCCCATGGCTAAAAGGGATCCAAAAAAATTTAAAAAGAATATAGTTGTGTATGTAATTTTTTTAGATATGTAAATTGAATGATAGACGATAATATGAGAGTAAATTAAATAAAAAAATGTAATATATCTTTTTCAAATTTATTAAAACTATATTATTTGTTTAATATAATAAAATGTATTATCTGTAATGGAACTACATGTCTATTTTTTTTATTAAATATGTATTTATATTTGTAAATACTTAAGGATAAAACGATCTTATTTACTATTTCGCCTTGAGCCCATAAAATCTAGGGACTGGCCCTGGATATTCACAACTAAAATCTATTATGAATTACATTTGGATAGTTTGATAAGTATTTGTATAAGTAAAGTAAATATTTTTTTCTCTACCCACTTATTAATGAAGCGAGGCAAGTAACTATAGTTAGAAAAAGGCTAGGCTTGGTTAGGCTTTGACAAGCCTAAGTGAATATAATTATTTAACATTTTATGAAATATATATATATATATATATATATATATATATATATATATATATATATATATATATATATGAGAAGGGATCCACTTACTCCAAGAGTAAGTATAAGAGACTTACTCTTCATCCTCACCATTCATTTCCTTGAAATCTAATGGTTGTAATAACTAACTAATCTTAACCATTAGATTTCAAGAAAATAAATGATGAGGATGAAGAGTAAGTCTCTTATACTTACTCTTGGAGTAGGTGGATCTCTCTCTCTCTCTCTCTCTCTCTCTATATATATATATATATATATATATATATATTTATATATATATATATGCCATTGCTTCAATGGACCACCTTGATAGGTGGTCCATTATGGACCATTAATAGTAGTCTTTAGATTGATCTAATGTTCACAGTGTTATGGTGTATCCTCTGTACAGTAGTATTGTCTATTTCCTTCTCCCTAGCAACTAACGCTGGCAACCACCAAAACCAAAAACTATTTTGATGCAAAAATCTAGCAACAACTTAATCAACGGCATCGTCCAGTCAGTATATTGGTCAAAACATTATGGTGCTGCAAGTTGAAAGAGGCATCTCAAAAACATAATCCCAAAAGAATCCTCACAACTACAAGAATAACACTAACGTGATATTATAAACAAAAAGGCATCTTGAGCTTGGAAAATATAATTAGCAGTAGATGTTCAAATTGAAGCCTCAACTAGATCCAAACTATCCCTTTGGCTTTTATCACTCTATTTTCTTGTAGAATTTTGGCTTCACCAATTTGTCCAAAACATTAGCCCTCGACCACATCATCATGCTCAATGTCAATGGCACCGCTTCTACTGGCTTACCATTCACACTGTTCAGCTTAGCTCCCCTTCCGTACCGTGGAATATGACTCCCTTTCACCATCACTCTAACATATCTTTGGCTCTTCCTAGATTGATAAACCTATCAATGCACTCCTTCAATGCATCAATTTATTGGGGAAAAGGGGAATGAATAAGAACAGAATCACTACACAGGAGTGGCGCATTGATACCTTGATACGGACAACAATGGCAGTGGCACGGTGATTGCACTTAATGGCCACTCACTATGAAGGATCTTAACTAGAAAGAGTGGTTGTAGAAGGATACGGTGGTCTTCCCATGGAAGAGTTTTTGAGGAACAATAATAGGGGGAGAGATCCTGTGTGGTAGATGTATTGTATAAGTGTAAGGATTAGATGAATCCTACGGTCATAAAAAATGGTGCAATGTGAACCACCTAAAAGGTGGTCCATGGTAGCCTACACCATATATATATATATATATATATATATATATATATGACTTGAACATTTTTGTTTTTCATATCTCATTTTGGATTATGGCTACGGTGGACCATCTAGTCCACCTATTAAGGTGGTCTACCGTGGGCCGTCATTTTTAGTCATTAGATTAATTAGTTATCATGGGTCTTTCTACATTGGATCCTTCCAACCCTTTCCCATAAAATTTTTCGACCGCCTTTCGCTATTGCCGGAGACGATTTTTGGCGGCGGCTTTTTTTTTATTTCTTCGTTCCTCACCACCTCCACCATTTTCTCTAACGATCTTTCTGATACCGATGACCTCCACCCTTTTTATCCTCTCTTTATCTTTGAAATGGAAAAGAAAACAAAAGTAGAAGCATTCGATGACCCCACTCCATGTGAATCTCACTGCCATTAATGTCCATCATGATGGCGACGGCAAAGCCCTTCTCGTGGTTGAGCCTCCGCACGCAGTCGATGACTCCCTTGTGCCACTCACTTGTGTCATGGCACATGTTGATTCACACCACATTCATGCCTCCCATGATGAGGGCCTCGATCTTCTTGAACTAGCATGTGGTGGGGCCCACCGCGTATGCAACAGGCTTTGTTCGTTGTGTGCTGTGAAACTCGTTCTCCTTCAACTCAACCTCCGTCACGGCATCCACCTCAATGGAGCTCGGATCAAAGGGTGTCGTGGGAGCGTCGTTGTTGTTGGAGACTAGGATTTTTGGGGGAAAAGGGATGTAGAGGGAGGGGAGGCGACAATGGGAGGTGCGCGAGAAGAGGGGGTGGGAGGTAGGGTTGATGGGAATGGTGGTGGGAGGAGGGGTGATGAGTCACGTTTATTCTCCATTTCAAAGAAAGGTTGGGGATAAAAAAAAAACATAAGGGTGAGGTCTTCAATGCCAGAAAGATCATCAGAGAGGAGGATGGAGATGGCGAGGAAAGAAGAGGAAAAAAAAAAAGTTACCGTCGAAAATCACCTTTGACGACGACAAACAAGGGTCAGAAATTTTCTGGGAGGTATTGAAGGATCCATTGTGAAAAGATCCATGATAATTTATTAGAGTGCAGATTCTATACTACCTCTACTCCTAAGATAGCACCATTAAAGACTATATAGAAAGCTATAAAGAAATAATAACAACTCAAATATTTTCCATTCATAATAATGTCTAAAGAGGAATACACTTATATAACTCTAATTGATCATGGATAATAACTATCCATGTGTCAGCATCCTATTATTCTAAACAAATAAAATAAAAATTATAAAAATTGATTGGAATTGAAAATTAAGCATTTTTTTTATGGAGAGATTTTTTAATAAGTTTCAACTTGACCGTATATTTTCCATTACAATATAATACGCAACAAAATCTGGCCAAACCATGAACAGCTAAAATCCATCCATTTTCTACGGTCTGGTAGTGCTCTGGAACATTAACAGAACCATGCCTTCCAATTCCTTGAAGCTCATCTTCCTTTGTATCCTTGTTTGCTTATTCAATTCCGCGACTACTAAAGCACAGGACGTTGACAAGGTTTATTTTGTTTACCAAAATTGCAGTTCAAACAAAGCCACTCTGAACAGCACCTATGAAAAGAACCTCAAGACTCTTCTCTCTTCCTTATCTTCCAACGCCACCGCCAACTTATTCTACAACAACACAGTCCTCGGCAGCAGAAACTCCTCTGACACGGTGTATGGTTTATTCATGTGCAGGGGTGATATACCCCTTCGCCTCTGCAAAGAGTGCGTGGCGAACGCAACCGAAAAACTGTCTTCAGACCCACAGTGTTCCCTGTCCATAGAGGCTGTGATTTGGTACGCCGAGTGCATGGTTCGGTATTCCAACCTCGCTTTCTTCTCCACCGTGGCCACATCTCCCAGATGGTCCTTGATCAACACGGCCAATGTCTCCTCCAACACAACAAGTTTCATGAGTTTGTTGTCCAGCACCATGAACCAAACTGCAGAAGAAGCAGCCAATTCCGCTAACAGGTTCTCCACAAAGCAAGCAACCTTGTCTCAATCTCAGACCCTTTACTGTCTGGCTCAGTGCACAAGCTTCCAAGGTGCTGTTATGCAAAGCAAGGAGCAAGAGTTGGGTTTCCCAGTTGTAACGTTTGGTATGAATTGTACCCTTTCTACGGCCTCATCACGGATCAGCCACCAAAAGGACTCGTTCCTGATACAACTAGCACTCCTCCGTCACCAGGTTTTTTTTATTATTATTATTTTATATTTAATTTTTTATTATTTTTCTTTCTATTTTTTTTATTATATGACTATTATTCTTTTCTTACTATCTTTTTCTTCCTTTCACCATACACTCCATTCAGAGTGTATGTTCAACATTTTCCTTAAGCATATAGGAGCATTTAACATCTTTCCAAAATTTTACAAGGGTGATTCTAGTGCTTTTTTTTTTTTTTTTACACAACTAGCAAAATATTGAGTAAAATTTCAAATAATAAATTTAAAAAATAAGAATTATTATTATTATTATTATTTTAAAACATGACAAAGATTATACTATTTTCAGTCCTTTATATAAGAAACAAATAATAGTATTTTTTTTGTCTTAATTATAAGAAACATGCGATCACTTTTAAATATATTAATTGTTAATTTCTTTTTATACCCTTAATTTATTGTGAAGTCTATTAATAAAATATTACTCATTTTTCATAGAAGTGAATGTATTTATTGAACCATTAACAACTAGGGTATGTTCGGTAAAGTGGAATGAAATGAAATGAAAATTTTGAAGTAGAGTATAAAAGTGTGGATCCTACCTTATTTTAATGTTCATTTTACTCCTTTTCATCTTCCTTTCACTGCAAACGAACAGGATGCTAGTGTATGTACCCGTGCGTTGCACGAGACAAATTATGTGTGGATAAATTATATTTTTATTATTTAAAAATAAATAAATTTAAATCTGAAAAGAATAATAATATCATAAATATATTTTTATAAAATTTAATATGAGAATTATTTTAGTTTTCTTTGGTCTTTACCTTATTTTAATTAGCCTAACTTTTCAATCAGCATAGAAATATTATAATGTTGCGGTGATTTTCAAGCTCACGCTATATTAATAACAGTTCATATAAGAGGAATTCTTAGTTAGGCACAAACCCAACACATCATCCTTACACACAACCAATCAAAAATTTACAACTAATAAAATAAAAAACAAATAAATCCAACCTAAAAAAAAATAAAGAAACTAATATTTAAAACAAATAATCAAATCCCATGATTTCTCTCCAATATTTATCTTGTAACAATATTTCTTTCCTTTTATTTCTATATATATCAAAACCTTTTAACTAATAAATAAAAAACAAATAAATTTCCATGTAAAATAAAGAAACTAACATTTAAAACAAATAAATAAAATCCACAATTTTCTCTCCACTATTTTTTGCGTGTAACTGTCTCTCTCTTTTTATTTCTATATCAAAATCTTTGTCACCTAATAAAATTTGACATATTACCTTTGCGTGGTGAAAGAGAAGGGAGGGAAGGATAGGTCGTGGGTTCCAATCCTCCGCTAACAAAAAATTAACATATTAATAACTAACATTTTCCGATAAAAAAAATAAAATTTGACATTTAAAATTTTACGTGAACTTTGTTATTTAAAAAATGTTAACCATTTGTTTTTTAAAATCAGCCTAATGATGGAAATAAAATGTCTATATTATAAGTTTTTTTATTCTGTACATTTCAAAGTTATTTTAAATGATATATTACCTTAATATGATAAATAATTATTTAATCTATGAAATTATGAACTAGCTTTTAATTTTTTTTAAAAAAATGGACAAGTACTAAATACAAGAATTTGCATATATTTATAGATCGTATAAGGTATATTAATCATATGTATTGGTTTTATTTTTATTATAGTATTCATGTAATTTTTTATTTATTTATTTTTTGATTAATGATTTTTTATTTATTTTATATGTGTGTATTGTACCCAAAAAAAATTAAGTAAAAGAAAAAAATAGTCTCCATTGAAAGCCAAAGGTATTACGGTGCTAATCTTTAAAAATAGAGACACACATGACAAAGGCTTTGATATATATAGAAATAAAAGGAAAGAGATATCGCTACAGATAAATATTGGAGAGAAAATCGTGGGATTTGATTATTTGTTTTAAATATTAGTTTCTTTATTTTTTAGGTTGGATTTATTTGTTTTTTATTTTATTAGTTGTAAATTTTTTATTGGTTGTGTGTAAGGATGATGTGTTGGGTTTGTGCCTAACTAAGAATTTCTCGTTCATATAAATCATATTTTATAAAACATTAAGCTAATAATATTCATTTATACACTTTAATATATTATTAACGTAATTTTGATCATATTAACGTAATCATGTTTTATAAGAACATTTCATCTTGAAAATTTTAATTTATGGGCTCAAAAATCGTTTAATATTATTAAATATAATTTTTTCTATTTAGTCCTATTTGGCAACTTTGTACTTTTTGAGTTCAATTTTCACTTTTTTGTTTTTTTTTTCGTTCAAATTGTGAACTGGCAGTGCTACCAGTTTAAAGTCCAATATTATTTATGCAATCAGGTTTTCTCCCTATATATGATAATACAGACAACCATGTGCTATATAAGTACTTGCTACTGTTGGTCAACGTATTCAGAAATGTTATTTAACAATTGAAAAATAGACCTACCATTCTAAACTTGAACCAATGTATTTTCTTGAGCTTAAATATATGTGATTTAGTTTCCACAGTCAAATAAAATTTCTTATTTTTTGGAAGAAGACAAAACAAATTGTATTAATGAATAGTTTGACATTGAGTGTAAAAGATGTGCCCATCACCTGATCCAAAAACAATAACCCATGTGCTGGGTCTAAGCCCCCCAATATGCTAAAAGAAAATCACACCTCCCTATACAAATGCCAACTGCCATAGTCGAGACTTTCAACAAAACAAAAAATCAATTAGCTTCCCACTAAAAAAAGTAAATAGCCAAGTGTCCAGAAAGTGGTATAACTGTCATATTCCGAAGGTTTTAGCACGGCCTGTTATTGCAGGCTTTTACACTTTAAAATTACACCAAAACATTTCCAACCAATTATGAGTTTAATAACATGAAGTTCCACTTGTCTTGCCACAGCTTGAACACTTGCACAGTCAAATAAAATTTGGCTTCTCTTATTGAAGTAATAGACATCCATACACTGAAGTAAGAACTAATAGGAGTAACAGGCTATATTATTCATTTTACTATTATATTATTATTACCTCGGGCAACATTAGATGCAATACATGTTAAAAAATAATTTTATTCACAATGAATAGAAGTCATTTACATGGTGTTGCTGCTAGTTACAGTATCATATGTACAATTAGAAATCTCATAATCAATGTTTGACATATGTATTGGTGTAGGTAGGAAAATTCTGAGAGTGAGCAGTGTAAAAAGTAACTGCAATAACTATTTACCATAATCATTTGTCAATAATAAAAACATATCAAAATATAGAAATGAACACCAAATCAGCTTCTACAATTACAGTTGTAAATGATATATAGGACTAATTAACTAACTTAAATATATATTTATTCCAGTAGAAGCTTCACATGCAAGCCTTGTGGTCAAATATTTTCCTGCAAAAATGAAATCAAAGAAATATATCAAAAAATAGAAAACTTGACACCTGAGGTCTCGTTCTATAATTTTTCCTGCATAATATTGGTCTATTTCCTTTCTTGCTAGCAAAAGTCCTCAACCGAAGGGCTGTTTTACAATCTGAAAAGCGAGCAGTGTTTTGCATGCATGTGCATCAGCATTAAAAATAATAGATGAAATTATCCTAGATGCTTACGCTCTTTGCATTAGCAATGGTACTTTGAAATTGCCAAAATATTCCAAATTCAATGTTTTCTTTGGTGCTATCCAAGGAAGACCAATATTCTACAGTGTGCTCGTCTATATGTCATTATACTGAGCAGTAAAAAATGTATTTTAAATGCAAATATTAAAAATATGACACAGTAAAATAGAAAGGGGGTAATACTATCCATCCCTGTGATCCTTTTGCATCATCTTTAATTGCATAGGAGTGTTGGAAAGTCACCGTAATTGTTCCCCGATATATTTGTTGCTTTCCAGCACACCTAAGCCACACTAATCTGTTCCCCGATATATCTGTTGCTTTCCATGGTTGTATTGATTCGAACAAGTTTCCTAGCCATTCGTCCTCTCCTTTGCATGCCTTATAAAGGTCATCGATCTCTAATCTAGTTAGTAAAACCATGTTATCCCCCCAAACGTGGCCATACATCATAGAGTTCAAAAAACATAAGAGGAGTTCCATAGAAACAACTCATTGAATTGATTAATAAGAAAAGATGATTATACAAGTGAGAATTACATGGATTTATAAGAGTGAGATAGAAGCTAACTAATCTCAATCAACTAACGAAACTCAAATACCACAACAAACTAACAACTTGTAACAAAGATGTTCATATAGTTTCGGAAATTAAATTGGACTGACTAGTTTAATTGACAATTGGCAAGTTATTGATCAAAGTTGTCCGCAAAAATTTTGGACGTGTAGAAAACTAACCAACAGTTAAACCAGTAGAAAAAATTGTGGTTTTTCAATTCCAATCAATTTTTATTTTTGATATGAAAGTATTATATTTTTTTCTCTTGACTCTAATATGTAGGTTATCATAATAGTATGCAGAAACAACCTAAGGGACAATGACAACCATTTAAAGAGACATTTGATTTTTCATAAACTAAAATTTTCATAAATTGAAATTAATGAATTTAGATTTAATGGTGGTAGTAAGGCATGTCTCATTGATGGAGGGGAGAATATCACTTTACTTGGAGCAATGAGGTAGTGTCCTAAGAGGGATGGATGGTGTGCTAAAGGGTTTTACAACATTAGGGGTGTTTTTGGAATAAAAAAAGGATGAGAGAATTTTTAGAAAAAAAAATAGGCTGTACAAAAAATAATTCCTCTAAAATATTAGTTTGACATTCGTACATGACTACTCTGCTTTCATAAGTGTTAACATATTTTATTGGATATTTTGCTATCACATGTGATAACATTTTTATTGGTGGCTTTTGTTAGTGCTAGATTTTGGTGAATTTGGGTTGTGTAGCTTTTGTCCTAGAAGATCATTCATTTGCATCAAAATTTCTAGGTCTGTTTTTGGGCATATCGTGTGCTTCAAATCAAGATCATTTTTTTCTCATCAATAAATTTATAGTTCATTTAAAAATAAAATAGAAAAGCCATTTCTCGTCTTGTTATCAATTCACCATGACCTAATGACATGTTTTATTACTTTTTAATGTAGGGAATGGTCAGTCACGAACTATTATCTTGATAGTTTCCTCTACCATTATTGGATTGGTGATACTTTTCACTATTTGTTGTTATTTGATACGAAGAAAAGCAAGAAAAAGTAATAAAACTATTCTCAGAGAAAATTGTAAGTATGGTAAAAAAAAAGGAAAATTTAATACTAACTTTTCATTTAGAAAACTTAAAGAAGTTTACAAACTTAGTTTAACGATTGAAGTATTTTCATTTAGTTGGACATGAAAGTTCCACTATAGAGTCGTTACAATACAGTTTGGCAATAATTGAAGCAACGACAAACAACTTTTCAGAAGAGAACAAGATTGGCAAAGGTGGATTTGGAGAAGTTTATAAGGTAGAAGAAAATATGTTAAATTTTTGTTCTTATATGTTCCTATTTTTTAACATAAACATTTATCTACATTTTTAGGGCATTCTTATTGATGGAAGATCTATAGCTGTAAAGAGGCTTTCAAGTAACTCTAAGCAAGGTGTAGAGGAATTCAAAAATGAAGTTTTATTAATAGCCAAGCTTCAACATAGAAATTTAGTGGCGTTCATAGGATTTTGTCTTGACGAGCAAGAGAAAATACTTATCTATGAATACGTGCCAAACAAGAGTCTAGACTACTTCTTATTTGGTTTGATGCTTTTAACCTCTCTTTAGTTTTTTTTTTTATTTTTAACATTCACGTATTATGTATTTATGATATACGAGGAATGCTAGCGACACTTTCTCTAACACTTTCTTTCTAACACTCTCTCTACGATTGGCTGAAATTTATTGGAAATCACCAATTTTGGTGGGTCATACTTCTAAATTAGGAGAGAGAGAGAGAGAGAGAGAGAGAGAGAGAGAGAGAGAGATTAAATGATAAGCAAGACCCACCACAATTGGTGATTTCCAATAAATTTCAACCAATCATAGAGAGAGTGTCGCTAGCATTTTTCATATTAATGTATTATACCTTAAATCAATTCAGTGATTGATTACAAAACATGCATCACTTACTTTTCTCACATAACGAATACTTCTTGTAGATACTAAACTAGAAAAGGTTTTGAGTTGGTCTGAGCGTCACAAAATCATAGGAGGCATTGCTCGAGGAATTCTATATTTACATGAACATTCTCGACTTAAAGTTATACATCGTGATCTTAAACCTAGTAATGTACTATTAGACGAAAATATGAATCCAAAAATTTCAGATTTTGGTCTTGCTAGAATTGTTGAAGTAGATCAACAAGAAGGAAGTACAGGGAGAATTATTGGAACATAGTAAGTTTTGAATACTCATTCCTACACTTCTCATCCTTTGCATGATATGCTGAAGACTATTTGTCATTTTCCCCCTAATTTTGCAGTGGCTATATGTCTCCAGAGTATGCTATGTTTGGACAATTTTCTGAGAAATCGGATGTTTATAGTTTTGGAGTTATGGTTCTCGAGATTATTTGTGGGAAAAAGAACATAGGTTCATATGAACCAAACCGTGTTGTTAATAGTCTTCTAAATTTTGTAAGTGCAATAATCTTGAAATACTTGTTGTTTTATTATTACTCATGCTTACTGTACAATAAAATCAATCTAAAAGTAAGAAATTATAATGATTTGGCCAAGCTTACCAATTGTTACAGGTTTGGACACATTGGAGGGATGAAACACCATTGAACACATTAGACCCAAAATTAAAAGAAAATTATTCTAATAGTGAAGTCATCAATTGCATTCAAATTGGTTTACTATGTGTTCAAGAAAACCCAGATGCTAGACCTACAATGATGACAATTGTCTCGTGTCTCAATGGTCACTCAGTTGAGTTGTCTTCTCCACAAGAACCAACATTTTCCTTGCGCCGTAGAATGGATCCAGTTGTTGCACACGAATTAAATTCTAGGCAAAATGCCAACAATTCCAAACGATCCTCTATTAATGAAATGTCTATAAGTAAATTCTATCCTCGATAATTTAACTTTGTATATCATTATCTAGTCATAATTAATGTATTATAAAATCTTATTTGGTGCTTAATTTTGTCGTAGAGGTCAATCATGAAGCATGTTTCAGTTTAGGGGGTTTCAACTTTGTGCCTTTATTGGTTATGGCTTCATATATTAGACCTTTTTATCCTAATCTATGGGCATGCCTTATGCTAAGGTTAAGTTCTCTTGTTTAAGTAATAAAATTCATTTTTCTTACCAAAAAGAAAGTACAAATTTAAAATACCTATAAAAAATGAAATATGCTTTGTTTCAAATTTTCAATATCTTTTACGTTAGAATTGTGTGAATGACTCTCAAATAATTTGACAAACTAAAGAAATTTTGACTACAAAATAAGTAATCAACATTGAGATTCCCATGTAGTTTCTAGTAATGAATATATTCAAGGCTTAGTTTCATTTTTGGTTTTCATACTATCATCATTTCTCGAATTTTTGGTCCTTTTTTTTTTTTGCGAATTTGATTCCTGCACTATTATAAGTGTCGAATTTTGGTCTATCTATTAGCTTGACATGTAATATTGAACATAAATGCTAATGTGCAGTAGAATGTTGACATGGATGTGCAATAGAGTGTCATGTAAGCATTTTCATTAAATATTGAATGTCAAGTTAATAGATGGACTAAAATTGCAGAAATATTGGTAGTGGTGTCCAAATATACATGAATGGACTAAACTAACTAAGAATGACATGTAAACTGAACTTCCATAAAAGTGTTTGAGTGGTGTACAAAAAATATCTGTTGTTTAAGTGCAAAAATAGTAGAAAATTGTTTTATTGTGTGTAAGCTGCCCATGGTTGTATGCAAGGCAATCTATGGTTGTAGTTTATCTAATAGGAATATATGGAAGTGTGTGTTGGTATGTTGGGGAACACATTGTAAAGTCAACATTGAAGCATTAAAATATTAGCTTCAACTATAAAATATCTCACTAATTGGTTTCAATTTGTCTGGGGCTCATTGTAATGTTGCAGACTTGCAGTTGTCAGTAGAGTATATGTCAATTTTAACTCTTACAAAGTTATAGGGATATTTTAGTACTTTTTTGTTAAGGTTGTAAAGTCAAATATATAGTCGTGTCGAGTGTCGAACTGTCAATGTATGAGTTTTAGGTTTGTACTCAGCAGGTGTTTCACTTTTGTTTTGGGTTCCATTATGTTAGTGGTTGAATATCTGATTTGGAGTAATATTGTCTAATTGAATTTGAACCTAAAGTTTAGGACTACCTGCTCCTGAGTTTTGATAAGTTCTATACTCCTAGTTAATTGATGAACTCAAGTATCAGAATATAAATAAGTGACCAGCTTATGTCTTATGGAAGCAAATCGCTCTCTTCCTGACTCTAAGTGTAATGCAATCAAACCAAATGCTTGATGCCCAAGGCCCTAAGTTTGACATCTGGGTTAATTTGTTCTTTTCCCACAATTTATAGATATTTTTATTTTCAGTTTTTATCAACTATAGATCTAATTTATTTGGATGAGAACAACAACCTCAATACTCCACTTTCTTTTCCCAAATTCTGGTAATTCTTGATTGAATCTACCCAAGGAACTATCAAATCATAAACAACCAAATTAGCTTCTTACACAACATTTGAATTGTCATCAACTTAATTGACTCCTGAACCCATCTTGGTTTACAAGCCATGCCTTCATATAACCGATGTGTAGTAGGGGGTGCAAAAACATTGTAAAATGAAAGTGATTTTCTATGTTATAAACTGGTATTTTTCTATGGTGTCCAAGGAAGAATGGTGGCAATTCAGCTGTATACAATGGTTGTTTGTATTTTTTTTATTTTATTTGGGGTGATGAGTGAGTTCATATCTGCAAGTGTATCTGCCTGATCTAGCTTTAGTCATTTTCAATTTTTATATTTCATTAGGCAATTGTTGACATTTCACATCTCCCATTAAACAACATGTGAAGTGGAAGTTGGCCCGCACTAAACGATCTAGGCAGATGACATCTGAGGCAGCATGCCAGATTGCTGATAGGATTGTAAGTTATTATGAGTTTTAAATGTATAGGAATCCCTGGAAGAGTATTGTACATAGGGTAGCTTTGTTCCCCATGGACGTCAGGATGTACTGACTATTGTCATTGGGCGACAGAGCACCCTGGTTGTGTCCGTGCTGCTGGAGTCGGTGTCACCATCAACCAATACTTTGGACCACCATCACGTGGCTCTCACACTTCTACATTGATTAGCCCAGAGGAGCTGGCGTTGCTCACACAGAAGATTAAAGAGGACGTGAAGAGAGATGTCCCGAAGGAGTTGAGCTAGATGCAATCCCTCTTATTGGTTCAAATTTATTGAAAATCACAAAATTTTGTAGGTCTCACATCCTATTTGATGAATTTTTCTCATAATTTTGTAATTTTAATAAATTTTAATCAATAGAAAAATGTGTTAGAAGAAGTGTGTTACTAGAACTCCTTTTTATAGTAGAGTAACCCATAACTATTACATCACTTTTCAATTAACACACTAAATAGGCATAATGTCAATAACCCTTCAAATGCTTGGTGGTTACATAAGAATAATGTCTCCTTTTTTTAGATAAAATAATAATGTCTCCTAATGCATATTAACTCACAGCCTTTTATCTTCCAATACTAACTCACGACTCTTCAACTCTTCTTTTTTAGTTATTATATGTAACACAGATGAATTCACTACTAGAAAAGTGCCTATTTTCTGAGGATTTTTTTAAGAAAAAAAATTCGCAGAAAATTCTTACGAATTTTGTGGCAAAAACAATTTTGCAAGAAATTTCTGCGAAATTTTCTGCAGAAAATCATTCGCAGAAAATTGCTGCGGATTTTACTGCAGTGTTAGTAATTATATGATTTTTTTTGCGAACAAAGATATCCGGGAAATGTTGTAGGAATTTTTTTATTGTTTTCTGCGGATTTTCTTGGGATATTATTCCGCAGGTAAAATATATTAATATTATTTTAATAATTCGCTTGAAGTGAAGTGGAGACATTGCTCTAATATGACATGCTTTCCTTTCACTGCAATGCGCTTTCTCATCACTGCACCGTTTCCCATCACACACCGCATCCATCGCACCGTTTCTCTTCTCTCACAAATAGTTTTATTGCTTTGCTCTGATTTCCTATTTATTCCTTAATTATTTTCTCATTCTAACTCTTTGCTTTTATTTTTCACTTAACAGAACCTTTATTCTCTGCACAGGTAGAAGGAAATTTTTCTAATTACATCATATAGAACAATTCATCAGCGTTGTCATTCAGAAACACTTCCCTTACATGTATTTAGTGTAACTCTAAATTAAAATGAGTTAATACTATCATTATCATCTTAAAAAAATCTTTTGAAGTGGAAAGTCTTTATAATTAATACTTGACGGAGTCTAGCGTGCATGAGATAAACATATCACGCACGGTGCACAAGTTGTTTTAGACCCTTGGATATAAAGGTAGATTAATTAATGGTGTAGATCATCAGGGTGTAGCATATAAGTAAAGTACTGAATAATGCATTAGTGTAGTGTAGTGGCAGATTCTTGTTTCAATAGTGCTGGGTGATGGATTTGATCCCAAGGATGATGCTTTCAGTTTTTTTTTTCCTGCAAGTTTTTTATTTTATTTTGGTTAAAAATAAGAAAAGCTAAACTATCTTGGATTCGAACCCATATATACTAAGAATGTTTGCCCATAAATTTATGCCCACACTAACATCACCTACATGTTTCATAAAGTGTTTATAACAGTTAATTATATACATTATTACGCATGCTTAATTGCACTTAATATAATTATAAATTGATTAGTAATTTTTAAAAAATATTTACAAATTTTAAGTAAATAATTTTTAATCAACTTAATAATTTTTTAAAATCAAAAGTTTTAAACATATACATTGTTTTAATTTGATTTATATTGTTAAAAATAAATTCTTATAATTTAATTAATCTTTAATTAAAAAGTATTTTTATGATTATAATTTAATTTAATTTAAAATAGATTCTTATAATTTAATTTTTAAAAAATATTTACACATTTTCGGTAAAATAATTTTTAATCAACTTAATGATTTTTTAAAATCAAAAGTTTTGAACATATACATTGTTTTAATTTGATTTATATTGTTAAAAATAGATTCTTGTAATTTAATTAATCTTTAATTAAAATGTATTTGAGGATATCATTTGTTATTCTTATATCATTCCTATTTCTAGGCATACGAATATGAGATCGTTTATAAAATAATCTAAAGGCTTAATTACACATTTTACCACCCAACTATCATCATGGTAACAAAATGACGTCATTTCACAAAAAATAGTAACAAAATGACGTCATTTTTTAGGGACACATCGGCACTTCATCATACTTTGGCTAATGTAGGGTTGAAGATACTCTAGTTGTAACCGAGTTAAAGATACTTTGCCCAAGGCAGAGGTGAAAATACTCTAACTGAGGCCAAGCAGAAGATATTCCACTCGAGGCAGAGGTGATGATTTCACAAAAAATAGTAACAAAATGACGTCATTTTTTAGGGACACATCGGCACTTCATCATACTTTGGCTAATGTAGGGTTGAAGATACTCTAGTTTTAACCGAGTTAAAGATACTTTGCCCAAGGCAGAGGTGAAAATACTCTAACTGAGGCCAAGCAGAAGATATTCCACTCGAGGCAGAGGTGATGGTACTCTAGTTGACGCAGAGGTGAAGACAAATTAGCTGAGGTCTGCTATAGATACTTTGAGTGAGGTAGAGGTAAAAATACTCTGGCAGAGGTAGAGGTGCAAAAACTTTGGCTTAGGCCGAGGTTAAATTACTCTGGTTAAGGCAAAACAATTTCTTTATTTCTTTTTCCCCATATTATTTAGACTTAAATAAATGTGTAACACCCTAAAAAAATCTACACTCGTTATGTCTATCATGTGTAAAGTGGTATGATTTCGATTAAGTATCTGTGAAATTATTTTCATTAAATGAAAATAATTAAAATTTGTGTGAATTAGAGTCAAGTATATAATTTATAACTTTAATTAATTATTTCTATGTTAAATTAATTCTCAGTGTTTGAATAATTAAAGAAATACAATTACTTATGAAAATAAATTTACTGAAGATTTAATTAATTATTTAAATATGCTTTAGAAAAATATTAAATAGAATGAGAGTGAATTAAAAATCCTTTTTCTCGTTGATTAAAGACCAGATGACCAAATCTCGCAGAGACCCAAAATCCTAAACTGGAAAATACCCTAACCCTAGACCTAGTGGGCCCATATGGGCCAAACACAAAAACAAAACCCTAGCTAAGGACATGGAGAGAATTTTTTAAAACTTTCACTTTCCTCTCTCTTCCTTTTTAGTGTGTGCAAGAGTGTTTTTCTCTCACTTCACTTTTCTTCTTCCACAAGTTCGTCTTATTTTCTCCTCCTTCTTTCTAAAAATTCTGCACCTTCTCTCTAAGACTCAAGCACTCAAATCAAAGTTTTCACCGATTAAATTCGGATATATTGTTGAGGAGAGCAAGGGCTACCCAACAACACCATTTTTGCTTCTTTTGAGTGAGGAACCAAAGAGGTATGGAGGGGTTTCTATCTTTCCTAAGTTATTCCTTGTTTCTCATGATGTTTTTGAGCTGTTCATGTGATTGTGAGTCTCTTGACACCATGGGTGTCTCAAGAGCGTGTGAAATATGTTGAAATGTGTTGAAATGTGTTGTTAGCTACTTGTACACTGCAGCTGTTTTCTTCTTTTTCAAAAATACTTTCGTGCATTATTTTGCAATGTAAAGATGTTTTCCTATGTTTTGGAACCTCTGGACATCGTGGTATTTTTTTTCAGAATTTTATAAACACTGGAACTATTTCTTTTGAAATTATTTTCATTTACTGCTGATTCTGTGAAAGTGATTTTGAATTTTATAAAAATTTTGGGATACGTTTTTTGAAAAATGGGCTCATGAATTAGATTTATATGTTATGAGGGTCATCCCTGAAATTTTTTAAAGTCAGAAAAAACCGGAAAGCATTTTTAGGAAATTAATGTTGTGAAAACCGAAAAACTGGACTGCAGAGTATTTAAATGTAGAAAATATCTTTTTATGAGAATTTTTCCTTGAAAATTTTTTTTAACACTATTTGGACTATGTGTACTGCCTATGAATTTTCTAAGAATTTTATGAACACTTTTTTGTAATTATTTGCATTTTGATATGGAAAACTCTGTTTTGGGGCAATAATGTTTGAGAAATGCAAAAAGGGCATTTTAGGTAGGTATTTGGGACTGAGAAAATTCCATGTGCTTTCCCACATGTTGGGTACATTTCCTGTAAAGATGGAAGGAAAAAAAAGTTGATTTTCTTTTTACCAAAAATGTAGAAGTGCACTTTACAGAGCCTGTCCAGCAACCATAATTAATTCAAAAATAATATTTATGGGTGAAATTTTCGGGAGAAAGATTTATATAATGAAACATATGTGATTTATTTTGTCTCTATAAAATCTCACGAAATTCTAAGTTAAATTACTAAGTTAAATAATTTTTGGTATTTGTGCACAGCTATAGGTATATGCATGAAATTTAATTATGTGATTGTGTAATTGTGCCTAATGCCATTCGTTGGACTTGCTAATGGACATTTCACCTCAAAAGAAAAATTTATATTGAAAATGTGTGTGTAATTATGTTTAATGGATTATGTTAAATTATTGAATTATTGTTTGTTAATGATTATTATGCTATTAACTGTAAATTGGAGACCGGGAGGAGCGTGATCCTCGAGCAAAGAGTACTGAAATTTTCTTGTGCATGTGACTTGTTTGCAATGTTTTGTGGTTGTGGGGACAAGAATGATTCATTCTTGTGTGGGAGCAAGTGAACTCCAAACGGAGTACACTTGTAGATGCTAGAAAATTATTCTAGTAATTAAGGACATTCACTATGTGCAATAGTGAATTAATTATAATTAAAGAGTGGAAACTTAATAATCTTATGAGTTAGTAACTAGGAATTTGATTTTTCATAAACTAAAATTTTCATAAATTGAAATTAATGAATTTAGATTTAATGGTGGTAGTAAGGCATGTCTCATTGATGGAGGGGAGAATATCACTTTACTTGGAGCAATGAGGTAGTGTCCTAAGAGGGATGGATGGTGTGCTAAAGGGTTTTACAACATTAGGGGTGTTTTTGGAATAAAAAAAGGATGAGTGAATTTTTAGAAAAAAAAATAGGCTGTACAAAAAATAATTCCTCTAAAATATTAGTTTGACATTCGTACATGACTACTCTGCTTTCATAAGTGTTAACATATTTTATTGGATATTTTGCTATCACATGTGATAACATTTTTATTGGTGGCTTTTGTTAGTGCTAGATTTTGGTGAATTTGGGTTGTGTAGCTTTTGTCCTAGAAGATCATTCATTTGCATCAAAATTTCTAGGTCTGTTTTTGGGCATATCGTGTGCTTCAAATCAAGATCATTTTTTTCTCATCAATAAATTTATAGTTCATTTAAAAATAAAATAGAAAAGCCATTTCTCGTCTTGTTATCAATTCACCATGACCTAATGACATGTTTTATTACTTTTTAATGTAGGGAATGGTCAGTCACGAACTATTATCTTGATAGTTTCCTCTACCATTATTGGATTGGTGATACTTTTCACTATTTGTTGTTATTTGATACGAAGAAAAGCAAGAAAAAGTAATAAAACTATTCTCAGAGAAAATTGTAAGTATGGTAAAAAAAAAGGAAAATTTAATACTAACTTTTCATTTAGAAAACTTAAAGAAGTTTACAAACTTAGTTTAACGATTGAAGTATTTTCATTTAGTTGGACATGAAAGTTCCACTATAGAGTCGTTACAATACAGTTTGGCAATAATTGAAGCAACGACAAACAACTTTTCAGAAGAGAACAAGATTGGCAAAGGTGGATTTGGAGAAGTTTATAAGGTAGAAGAAAATATGTTAAATTTTTGTTCTTATATGTTCCTATTTTTTAACATAAACATTTATCTACATTTTTAGGGCATTCTTATTGATGGAAGATCTATAGCTGTAAAGAGGCTTTCAAGTAACTCTAAGCAAGGTGTAGAGGAATTCAAAAATGAAGTTTTATTAATAGCCAAGCTTCAACATAGAAATTTAGTGGCGTTCATAGGATTTTGTCTTGACGAGCAAGAGAAAATACTTATCTATGAATACGTGCCAAACAAGAGTCTAGACTACTTCTTATTTGGTTTGATGCTTTTAACCTCTCTTTAGTTTTTTTTTTTATTTTTAACATTCACGTATTATGTATTTATGATATACGAGGAATGCTAGCGACACTTTCTCTAACACTTTCTTTCTAACACTCTCTCTACGATTGGCTGAAATTTATTGGAAATCACCAATTTTGGTGGGTCATACTTCTAAATTAGGAGAGAGAGAGAGAGAGAGAGAGAGAGAGAGAGAGAGAGAGATTAAATGATAAGCAAGACCCACCACAATTGGTGATTTCCAATAAATTTCAACCAATCATAGAGAGAGTGTCGCTAGCATTTTTCATATTAATGTATTATACCTTAAATCAATTCAGTGATTGATTACAAAACATGCATCACTTACTTTTCTCACATAACGAATACTTCTTGTAGATACTAAACTAGAAAAGGTTTTGAGTTGGTCTGAGCGTCACAAAATCATAGGAGGCATTGCTCGAGGAATTCTATATTTACATGAACATTCTCGACTTAAAGTTATACATCGTGATCTTAAACCTAGTAATGTACTATTAGACGAAAATATGAATCCAAAAATTTCAGATTTTGGTCTTGCTAGAATTGTTGAAGTAGATCAACAAGAAGGAAGTACAGGGAGAATTATTGGAACATAGTAAGTTTTGAATACTCATTCCTACACTTCTCATCCTTTGCATGATATGCTGAAGACTATTTGTCATTTTCCCCCTAATTTTGCAGTGGCTATATGTCTCCAGAGTATGCTATGTTTGGACAATTTTCTGAGAAATCGGATGTTTATAGTTTTGGAGTTATGGTTCTCGAGATTATTTGTGGGAAAAAGAACATAGGTTCATATGAACCAAACCGTGTTGTTAATAGTCTTCTAAATTTTGTAAGTGCAATAATCTTGAAATACTTGTTGTTTTATTATTACTCATGCTTACTGTACAATAAAATCAATCTAAAAGTAAGAAATTATAATGATTTGGCCAAGCTTACCAATTGTTACAGGTTTGGACACATTGGAGGGATGAAACACCATTGAACACATTAGACCCAAAATTAAAAGAAAATTATTCTAATAGTGAAGTCATCAATTGCATTCAAATTGGTTTACTATGTGTTCAAGAAAACCCAGATGCTAGACCTACAATGATGACAATTGTCTCGTGTCTCAATGGTCACTCAGTTGAGTTGTCTTCTCCACAAGAACCAACATTTTCCTTGCGCCGTAGAATGGATCCAGTTGTTGCACACGAATTAAATTCTAGGCAAAATGCCAACAATTCCAAACGATCCTCTATTAATGAAATGTCTATAAGTAAATTCTATCCTCGATAATTTAACTTTGTATATCATTATCTAGTCATAATTAATGTATTATAAAATCTTATTTGGTGCTTAATTTTGTCGTAGAGGTCAATCATGAAGCATGTTTCAGTTTAGGGGGTTTCAACTTTGTGCCTTTATTGGTTATGGCTTCATATATTAGACCTTTTTATCCTAATCTATGGGCATGCCTTATGCTAAGGTTAAGTTCTCTTGTTTAAGTAATAAAATTCATTTTTCTTACCAAAAAGAAAGTACAAATTTAAAATACCTATAAAAAATGAAATATGCTTTGTTTCAAATTTTCAATATCTTTTACGTTAGAATTGTGTGAATGACTCTCAAATAATTTGACAAACTAAAGAAATTTTGACTACAAAATAAGTAATCAACATTGAGATTCCCATGTAGTTTCTAGTAATGAATATATTCAAGGCTTAGTTTCATTTTTGGTTTTCATACTATCATCATTTCTCGAATTTTGGTCCTTTTTTTTTTTTGCGAATTTGATTCCTGCACTATTATAAGTGTCGAATTTTGGTCTATCTATTAGCTTGACGTGTAATATTGAACATAAATGCTAATGTGCAGTAGAATGTTGACATGGATGTGCAATAGAGTGTCATGTAAGCATTTTCATTAAATATTGAATGTCAAGTTAATAGATGGACTAAAATTGCAGAAATATTGGTAGTGGTGTCCAAATATACATGAATGGACTAAACTAACTAAGAATGACATGTAAACTGAACTTCCATAAAAGTGTTTGAGTGGTGTACAAAAAATATCTGTTGTTTAAGTGCAAAAATAGTAGAAAATTGTTTTATTGTGTGTAAGCTGCCCATGGTTGTATGCAAGGCAATCTATGGTTGTAGTTTATCTAATAGGAATATATGGAAGTGTGTGTTGGTATGTTGGGGAACACATTGTAAAGTCAACATTGAAGCATTAAAATATTAGCTTCAACTATAAAATATCTCACTAATTGGTTTCAATTTGTCTGGGGCTCATTGTAATGTTGCAGACTTGCAGTTGTCAGTAGAGTATATGTCAATTTTAACTCTTACAAAGTTATAGGGATATTTTAGTACTTTTTTGTTAAGGTTGTAAAGTCAAATATATAGTCGTGTCGAGTGTCGAACTGTCAATGTATGAGTTTTAGGTTTGTACTCAGCAGGTGTTTCACTTTTGTTTTGGGTTCCATTATGTTAGTGGTTGAATATCTGATTTGGAGTAATATTGTCTAATTGAATTTGAACCTAAAGTTTAGGACTACCTGCTCCTGAGTTTTGATAAGTTCTATACTCCTAGTTAATTGATGAACTCAAGTATCAGAATATAAATAAGTGACCAGCTTATGTCTTATGGAAGCAAATCGCTCTCTTCCTGACTCTAAGTGTAATGCAATCAAACCAAATGCTTGATGCCCAAGGCCCTAAGTTTGACATCTGGGTTAATTTGTTCTTTTCCCACAATTTATAGATATTTTTATTTTCAGTTTTT
Organism: Pueraria montana var. lobata; assembly: GCA_026413185.1. NCBI lineage: Eukaryota > Viridiplantae > Streptophyta > Magnoliopsida > Fabales > Fabaceae > Pueraria > Pueraria montana. The sequence goes on from CM048650.1 coordinate 75,837,731, forward strand.
ATCAACTATAGATCTAATTTATTTGGATGAGAACAACAACCTCAATACTCCACTTTCTTTTCCCAAATTCTGGTAATTCTTGATTGAATCTACCCAAGGAACTATCAAATCATAAACAACCAAATTAGCTTCTTACACAACATTTGAATTGTCATCAACTTAATTGACTCCTGAACCCATCTTGGTTTACAAGCCATGCCTTCATATAACCGATGTGTAGTAGGGGGTGCAAAAACATTGTAAAATGAAAGTGATTTTCTATGTTATAAACTGGTATTTTTCTGTGGTGTCCAAGGAAGAATGGTGGCAATTCAGCTGTATACAATGGTTGTTTGTATTTTTTTTATTTTATTTGGGGTGATGAGTGAGTTCATATCTGCAAGTGTATCTGCCTGATCTAGCTTTAGTCATTTTCAATTTTTATATTTCATTAGGCAATTGTTGACATTTCACATCTCCCATTAAACAACATGTGAAGTGGAAGTTGGCCCGCACTAAACGATCTAGGCAGATGACATCTGAGGCAGCATGCCAGATTGCTGATAGGATTGTAAGTTATTATGAGTTTTAAATGTATAGGAATCCCTGGAAGAGTATTGTACATAGGGTAGCTTTGTTCCCCATGGACGTCAGGATGTACTGACTATTGTCATTGGGCGACAGAGCACCCTGGTTGTGTCCGTGCTGCTGGAGTCGGTGTCACCATCAACCAATACTTTGGACCACCATCACGTGGCTCTCACACTTCTACATTGATTAGCCCAGAGGAGCTGGCGTTGCTCACACAGAAGATTAAAGAGGACGTGAAGAGAGATGTCCCGAAGGAGTTGAGCTAGATGCAATCCCTCTTATTGGTTCAAATTTATTGAAAATCACAAAATTTTGTAGGTCTCACATCCTATTTGATGAATTTTTCTCATAATTTTGTAATTTTAATAAATTTTAATCAATAGAAAAATGTGTTAGAAGAAGTGTGTTACTAGAACTCCTTTTTATAGTAGAGTAACCCATAACTATTACATCACTTTTCAATTAACACACTAAATAGGCATAATGTCAATAACCCTTCAAATGCTTGGTGGTTACATAAGAATAATGTCTCCTTTTTTTAGATAAAATAATAATGTCTCCTAATGCATATTAACTCACAGCCTTTTATCTTCCAATACTAACTCACGACTCTTCAACTCTTCTTTTTTAGTTATTATATGTAACACAGATGAATTCACTACTAGAAAAGTGCCTATTTTCTGAGGATTTTTTTAAGAAAAAAAATTCGCAGAAAATTCTTACGAATTTTGTGGCAAAAACAATTTTGCAAGAAATTTCTGCGAAATTTTCTGCAGAAAATCATTCGCAGAAAATTGCTGCGGATTTTACTGCAGTGTTAGTAATTATATGATTTTTTTTGCGAACAAAGATATCCGGGAAATGTTGTAGGAATTTTTTTATTGTTTTCTGCGGATTTTCTTGGGATATTATTCCGCAGGTAAAATATATTAATATTATTTTAATAATTCGCTTGAAGTGAAGTGGAGACATTGCTCTAATATGACATGCTTTCCTTTCACTGCAATGCGCTTTCTCATCACTGCACCGTTTCCCATCACACACCGCATCCATCGCACCGTTTCTCTTCTCTCACAAATAGTTTTATTGCTTTGCTCTGATTTCCTATTTATTCCTTAATTATTTTCTCATTCTAACTCTTTGCTTTTATTTTTCACTTAACAAAACCTTTATTCTCTGCACAGGTAGAAGGAAATTTTTCTAATTACATCATATAGAACAATTCATCAGCGTTGTCATTCAGAAACACTTCCCTTACATGTATTTAGTGTAACTCTAAATTAAAATGAGTTAATACTATCATTATCATCTTAAAAAAATCTTTTGAAGTGGAAAGTCTTTATAATTAATACTTGACGGAGTCTAGCGTGCATGAGATAAACATATCACGCACGGTGCACAAGTTGTTTTAGACCCTTGGATATAAAGGTAGATTAATTAATGGTGTAGATCATCAGGGTGTAGCATATAAGTAAAGTACTGAATAATGCATTAGTGTAGTGTAGTGGCAGATTCTTGTTTCAATAGTGCTGGGTGATGGATTTGATCCCAAGGATGATGCTTTCAGTTTTTTTTTTCCTGCAAGTTTTTTATTTTATTTTGGTTAAAAATAAGAAAAGCTAAACTATCTTGGATTCGAACCCATATATACTAAGAATGTTTGCCCATAAATTTATGCCCACACTAACATCACCTACATGTTTCATAAAGTGTTTATAACAGTTAATTATATACATTATTACGCATGCTTAATTGCACTTAATATAATTATAAATTGATTAGTAATTTTTAAAAAATATTTACAAATTTTAAGTAAATAATTTTTAATCAACTTAATAATTTTTTAAAATCAAAAGTTTTAAACATATACATTGTTTTAATTTGATTTATATTGTTAAAAATAAATTCTTATAATTTAATTAATCTTTAATTAAAAAGTATTTTTATGATTATAATTTAATTTAATTTAAAATAGATTCTTATAATTTAATTTTTAAAAAATATTTACACATTTTCGGTAAAATAATTTTTAATCAACTTAATGATTTTTTAAAATCAAAAGGTTTGAACATATACATTGTTTTAATTTGATTTATATTGTTAAAAATAGATTCTTGTAATTTAATTAATCTTTAATTAAAATGTATTTGAGGATATCATTTGTTATTCTTATATCATTCCTATTTCTAGGCATACGAATATGAGATCGTTTATAAAATAATCTAAAGGCTTAATTACACATTTTACCACCCAACTATCATCATGGTAACAAAATGACGTCATTTCACAAAAAATAGTAACAAAATGACGTCATTTTTTAGGGACACATCGTCACTTCATCATACTTTGGCTAATGTAGGGTTGAAGATACTCTAGTTGTAACCGAGTTAAAGATACTTTGCCCAAGGCAGAGGTGAAAATACTCTAACTGAGGCCAAGCAGAAGATATTCCACTCGAGGCAGAGGTGATGATTTCACAAAAAATAGTAACAAAATGACGTCATTTTTTAGGGACACATCGGCACTTCATCATACTTTGGCTAATGTAGGGTTGAAGATACTCTAGTTTTAACCGAGTTAAAGATACTTTGCCCAAGGCAGAGGTGAAAATACTCTAACTGAGGCCAAGCAGAAGATATTCCACTCGAGGCAGAGGTGATGGTACTCTAGTTGACGCAGAGGTGAAGACAAATTAGCTGAGGTCTGCTATAGATACTTTGAGTGAGGTAGAGGTAAAAATACTCTGGCAGAGGTAGAGGTGCAAAAACTTTGGCTTAGGCCGAGGTTAAATTACTCTGGTTAAGGCAAAACAATTTCTTTATTTCTTTTTCCCCATATTATTTAGACTTAAATAAATGTGTAACACCCTAAAAAAATCTACACTCGTTATGTCTATCATGTGTAAAGTGGTATGATTTCGATTAAGTATCTGTGAAATTATTTTCATTAAATGAAAATAATTAAAATTTGTGTGAATTAGAGTCAAGTATATAATTTATAACTTTAATTAATTATTTCTATGTTAAATTAATTCTCAGTGTTTGAATAATTAAAGAAATACAATTACTTATGAAAATAAATTTACTGAAGATTTAATTAATTATTTAAATATGCTTTAGAAAAATATTAAATAGAATGAGAGTGAATTAAAAATCCTTTTTCTCGTTGATTAAAGACCAGATGACCAAATCTCGCAGAGACCCAAAATCCTAAACTGGAAAATACCCTAACCCTAGACCTAGTGGGCCCATATGGGCCAAACACAAAAACAAAACCCTAGCTAAGGACATGGAGAGAATTTTTTAAAACTTTCACTTTCCTCTCTCTTCCTTTTTAGTGTGTGCAAGAGTGTTTTTCTCTCACTTCACTTTTCTTCTTCCACAAGTTCGTCTTATTTTCTCCTCCTTCTTTCTAAAAATTCTGCACCTTCTCTCTAAGACTCAAGCACTCAAATCAAAGTTTTCACCGATTAAATTCGGATATATTGTTGAGGAGAGCAAGGGCTACCCAACAACACCATTTTTGCTTCTTTTGAGTGAGGAACCAAAGAGGTATGGAGGGGTTTCTATCTTTCCTAAGTTATTCCTTGTTTCTCATGATGTTTTTGAGCTGTTCATGTGATTGTGAGTCTCTTGACACCATGGGTGTCTCAAGAGCGTGTGAAATATGTTGAAATGTGTTGAAATGTGTTGTTAGCTACTTGTACACTGCAGCTGTTTTCTTCTTTTTCAAAAATACTTTCGTGCATTATTTTGCAATGTAAAGATGTTTTCCTATGTTTTGGAACCTCTGGACATCGTGGTATTTTTTTTCAGAATTTTATAAACACTGGAACTATTTCTTTTGAAATTATTTTCATTTACTGCTGATTCTGTGAAAGTGATTTTGAATTTTATAAAAATTTTGGGATACGTTTTTTGAAAAATGGGCTCATGAATTAGATTTATATGTTATGAGGGTCATCCCTGAAATTTTTTAAAGTCAGAAAAAACCGGAAAGCATTTTTAGGAAATTAATGTTGTGAAAACCGAAAAACTGGACTGCAGAGTATTTAAATGTAGAAAATATCTTTTTATGAGAATTTTTCCTTGAAAATTTTTTTTAACACTATTTGGACTATGTGGACTGCCTATGAATTTTCTAAGAATTTTATGAACACTTTTTTGTAATTATTTGCATTTTGATATGGAAAACTCTGTTTTGGGGCAATAATGTTTGAGAAATGCAAAAAGGGCATTTTAGGTAGGTATTTGGGACTGAGAAAATTCCATGTGCTTTCCCACATGTTGGGTACATTTCCTGTAAAGATGGAAGGAAAAAAAAGTTGATTTTCTTTTTACCAAAAATGTAGAAGTGCACTTTACAGAGCCTGTCCAGCAACCATAATTAATTCAAAAATAATATTTATGGGTGAAATTTTCGGGAGAAAGATTTATATAATGAAACATATGTGATTTATTATGTCTCTATAAAATCTCACGAAATTCTAAGTTAAATTACTAAGTTAAATAATTTTTGGTATTTGTGCACAGCTATAGGTATATGCATGAAATTTAATTATGTGATTGTGTAATTGTGCCTAATGCCATTCGTTGGACTTGCTAATGGACATTTCACCTCAAAAGAAAAATTTATATTGAAAATGTGTGTGTAATTATGTTTAATGGATTATGTTAAATTATTGAATTATTGTTTGTTAATGATTATTATGCTATTAACTGTAAATTGGAGACCGGGAGGAGCGTGATCCTCGAGCAAAGAGTACTGAAATTTTCTTGTGCATGTGACTTGTTTGCAATGTTTTGTGGTTGTGGGGACAAGAATGATTCATTCTTGTGTGGGAGCAAGTGAACTCCAAACGGAGTACACTTGTAGATGCTAGAAAATTATTCTAGTAATTAAGGACATTCACTATGTGCAATAGTGAATTAATTATAATTAAAGAGTGGAAACTTAATAATCTTATGAGTTAGTAACTAGGAATTTCCTATGCGCATAGTGGACATCGAATAATGGACTTAGAAAGAAATCTAGGACCCTTGCATGGATTTGGACAAAATGACTTAAGTAAGCATAAAACGTGAGAGTAGGTGAGGATTTCAATAAAACAAAGTAAGACAGTTAAGATCATGATGTGGGTCATGATTGGGTAACGTGCAATACACACTTATGTTTGAAAGTTTATAAATTGTGATTGTTCGAATCGTGGTGAGAACCGAAAGGAGGAAGGAACCTCCAGCGCCAAGTCGTGTGAGACGGTTGAACGAATTTGTTCATGGACAAAGCTTGAATGGACAATTGTGGAAGAGGTTGTGTGGGGGCTTCACCTGTGGTGAGCAATATGCTCCTGAGGAATGGGGTCGGAATGTGTGACCACTGTGGTGGTGGAGAGTGGATCTCCGTATGGTATGTTGGGGACATACGTCGTGGAAGACCGTCGTTCGGTACCTTTGGCAGAGAAGCCACACCAACCTATAAGATATGAACCCGATGAGAGGGAGTGGTTGAGGAGTCAGTCCTCAGAGATTGGATGACCTCACAGAGTGGTACCTGAGGTGTGCTCGCTGACTTGCTATTTCTTGGGGATCTAGCGCCGAGTTTGTGGTCGTGTTTCCACAGTGCCGACTTGGCAATCCCGACAAATGCGAGGCACAACCGTGTTGGTGAGAGCCCTACCATTGTACCGTGGTGAAGGGTGTACTCCATCAAGTCATCGACTTAAATTGTGTAAGTCCACTGAGTTCTGGGAGTTCCAGTAGCAGCGGGCCTGAGTTGTGTTGACATGGTATGATCTAAAGAAATAGTATAATAGATCAGGAACTTCGAGTGGGACTCGTGAGAGCACCTTTGCAATGTGGTTGATTGTTGTATGTTGCTTGAGACCAAACGGTCATTTGTTTGTTAGTTTAGTGGAGGAGAGGGACTCACTCCATTCCTTTATTTTTCCAGATACCGATGGCTTAGCGGAGGCCCTCCACGAGAGTATGGGTAGTGACGTTTGAGGGTCACTGGACCCATGATGGGGTACTCGATGAGGATCACTTCGTGGGCCACGTGCGTTTTGGGGTGGTGCCACTCGCGCGTCAGTTTGTACAGCCGACATACTACAACTTCTTTTTTTGGTTTACTTAGCCTACTCCACCGTACTATCGTCATACTGTGCCGGTGGAGATGGTGGAGCTTTCTTCAGACACTTCTGAGTCATCATCCTCATCTTCTTCTGATTCGCCATCAGAGGGCCAGTCTTTTCCTCACATTGATCCAGACGCCACACCTTCCGATGACCTTACTCCGAGGTCGGTGCTTCCTCCCTTTTGCTCGAGGTTGCTTCCGATTGGGACAAGCGCTCATCGAGGAGTGGTCATGGGGATAGCCGTAGAGGGCAGTGACCCTGAGAAGGATCCGGAGGAGGATCCCATGGACGAGGTGTAACGACCCATCTTCGTTACAGATACGTTATACTAAACGCTCTATTAAATATTATCATGTGGAAGAACGTATAAATTTTTCCACATTTAAACACACACACACACACACACAGATATATATATATATATATATATATATATATATATATATATATAAATATATATATATATCTACATTCTAAAAAAAAATGTTGCCACATTACTACATCTTCACATCATAAAAACATTATATCTGGCTTTATCGAACTTAAATATACATGTACAAACAATAACAAACTTTGTCCCCTTCTAGAGGACATTCTCAACAATCTAAGTATTTATACATAAGTCATAAGTTGGTCTCCATAATATGTACATATATACTAGAAACAAAAATAGTAGAACTGGAGGATCGTCCAATCTTCAACCTTGACTAGCATGAGAGCCTGCACCATCACTATTACCTGCTCCCGTGTCAACACACGATCATTGCAGTAATACAATATAAACACAAATTGTAAGGGTAAGCTTCTTATAAAAAGAATGATAGAATATACACAAGATACAATCAACATCATTCACACTAAACGTTCAGTTCATTTCATATGTCACTCCATACATCAATATCATCATGCAATATTATGCTGACTCGACTCCATGGAGATTTCAAACAAATTTTGGGCGGTCCCCATAGGCCTCATCCCCTACCATTAGTCTCACCTTAGACCATTAAGGGAGTCCCTTGAGCCACCATGTGGAGGAAGTGTGAATTTAATCGAATATAGACAAGTGTTGGTATTGGCTTACCTCTGTCAGGTTTGCAAAACCTTCCATCTTTAGGAATTCGCCCACTTGTCTATTCTATATGCCCACCATTGGCCACCACGAAATCCTCCAGCACTAGGTTGAGAGCCCACCTAGGACTCTCAACTTACGTGCCTACCCACATGCAATATTATGCACAAACCAAATAACTCTACTTGCCACACGTTCCCTCTATGTTATAAATTCACCATTTTTCTCAAATCACACTTATGAACCCAATATAGCAGTTCAGTAAGCACAAGTAAGGCATTCTCACACCTCGAATCCTTACTCCCAACTCAACATCAACTCTAACCAAAAACGTGAATTTCCTAACATAGTTTTAGAACAAAAGTAGTGGCATATCCAACATCCTCGTTCGTAACAAGACTAGGTTCTAGTCCCCTACTAAACACACCCTCAGAATCTTTCCAACCATCGTGACTGGACGTCAGACTTTACTGAACATAAGGTGCCGCTGGACGCGGTCATTAGACACTGGGTCATTGGACGCTGGTCACTAGACACTGGGTCATTAGACACTGGTCTTATACAATGAGGTCATTGGACGCTGGTTTTATACAATGAAGTCATTGGACGCTGGTTTTACTTGTAGATAGGTAAATGGACAATGGTTTTCTTTGGATGAGGGGTTTTCTGCAGAGCCTAGAACCTTTCAAAACCCATTACGAACACATGCTTCAAAGATTTTGAAACCATTTCCACCACTTACAATATCATTCCAAAGCACAACCACATATTGTCATCACAAACTCAATTCAAATCATCACAACATAAAGAGAGCAAAAGTCATCACATCACAAAACAAGTCTTTAAAGCATCCAAATAGATACAGAATTCCAAACACACTACCACCACATCATTTCAAACAGATATGAAACTTCCCTTACCTAAAGTTCTTGACTCAAACTGTGAAGAAAAGCTAGAGAGGATAACTTTGAGGTTCTCGAGTGATCTGTCCTCAAGTTTTGTTACGGAATCAATAGGAGACACCTAAATCAACATCAAAGTAAACTCAAAAATCAAGATTTCTCTCATCTCTTAAAATCTAATCAAGACCTATTTCTCATGCTCTTGGGAAGAGAAGAGAAAGTTACTTTGGAATCAAGAATAATGATGAACTGGACTTACCACTTGTAATTGACCAAGGAAGCTCTAAGGAAAATAAATCACACTTGCATTCACGGAAAGAAGATTTTCAGAGGAGAAAGAAGATAAGAGCAAGATACTTAGAGAGGAAGAAAGATAAGAACAGATGAATGGAAGAATTAAGAAGCTTGGCACGTTTAATAATGAGATTTGCATGGAATTTTGCCATTTGTCTCCACCCTTCCTCTAAGGACACTCCTTTCTCTTTTTTTTTCTTCTACAACTTACGATACTCACATAAAAATCCCGAAAATCTCACAACACTCACTCTAATTCCAACACCTCATGAAAATCTAACAATAACACCATAGCACGTAACACAACAAACTTTTTATTAATTCTTTTATTCACATTATAAATTTAGATTTAATTTTCTCTTGCATTATAATCAAACACTTAGAAAAAACATAACGTTATAATTCCCCCCAACAAGAAAAATTTTTGTCCTCGAAAATTCGCGTACTTGGGAAGAGATAAGGATATTGTTCACGCATTTTATCTTCAAGTTCCCATGTAGCATCACCCGTAGTATCACTCCATATAACTTTAACCAAATTAATAGCTTTGCCCCTAAGCTGCTTAGTCTTTTGGTCCTCAATCCTGACTGGACGAGTCTCAAGCGTCCAGTCCTCTCGTACTTGTATCACATCTGGCTCAATGATATGAGTAGGATCAGAAACATATTTCCTCAATTGAGACACATGTAATACATTGTGTAAGTTGGCTAGAGTAGGTGGTAAAGCCATTTCATAAGCCACTGGACCTATGCGTCGAAGGATTTGATAGGGTCCAATAAACTTTGGTGTAAGCTTCTTCGACTTAATTGATCGTCCAATACCCATAGTTGGTGTAACTTTCAGAAAAACATGATCACCCATTTCAAACTTAAGCGGTCTTCTTCGTTTATCTGCATAATATTTCTGTCTACTTTGTGATGCTTTCATCCTTTCCTGAATCAACTTAATCTTTTCTGTAGTCTGTTGTAACATCTCTAGCCCTACTACCATATTCGTTCTGTCTTGATACCAACAAAGAGGTGTTCTACACCTTCTACCATATAAGGCTTCAAATGGTGCCATACCAATACTAGCATGGAAACTGTTGTTGTAGGTGAATTCTACCAAAGGTAAAACTTCATCTCAACTTCCAAGATGATCCAAAACACATGTCTGCAACAAATCTTCTAGTGATTGGATCGTTCTCTCAGATTGTCCATCAGTTTGTGGGTGATAAGTAGAACTAAGTCTCAACTTAGTTCCTAAGGCTTCATGCAAACTTTGCCAAAACCTTGAAGTAAATCTCGGGTCTCTGTCAGAGATGATACTGGACGATACTCCATGTAGTCTTACTATCTCTCTGATATACAGTTGAGTGAGCTTCTCCAAAGAATACTTTATGTTAACAGGTAGGAAATGAGTACACTTAGTGAACCTGTCAACTATCACCCATATAGCATCACAACCTCTTGTTGTCCTAGGCAAACTAGTTACAAAATCCATGGTGATACTGTCCCATTTCCACTATGGGATTTCCATGGTTTGCAACAGACCACCGGGCCTCTGATGTTCTACTTTTGCTTTCTGACAAGTTAAACATGCTGCTACATATTGTACCACATCTTTCTTCATACCGGACCACCAAAACATCTTCTTCAAGTCTTGATACATCTTAGTCATACCAGGATGTAGACTAAGTTTACTTTTATGACCTTCGTCCAATATAAGTCTTTTTAACTCAATGTCTTGTGGTACACAAATTCTACCTTTGAATCTCAAAATACCATCATCACCCAAACAGAAGTCTATTGCTTTATCCGTACCCAACAATTCCATTATTCTACTAAAACTAGAATCCAATAACTATTTCTCCTTAATCATTCCCAGAAAATTATTAGTCACGGTTAACATACCACAACTAAGGTGATCATTGGCCACTTCGACATACAAGTTCAAATCTCTAAACTTCTCCACCAATTCTAACTCTTTCACCATCAAAGTGGACATCTGGACGCTCCTTCTACTAAGGGCATCAGCTACCACATTAGCTTTACCCGGATGGTACATCAATTGGAAATCATAATCCTTCAAAAATTCCATCCATCGCCTTTGTCTCATATTGAGCTCCTTCTGATCAAACAAGTATTTTAAACTCTTGTGATCACTAAATGCATCAAATTTGGCTCCATAAAGATAATGCCTCCATATCTTTAAAGCAAACACCATAGCTGCTAACTCCAAATCATGAGTGGGATAGTTCCTCTCATGAGTCTTCAACTATCTTGAGGCATAAGCCACAACTTTCCTTCCTTGCATCAACACACAACCTAATCCTTGATAAGATGCATCATAGTACACCTCAAAAGGTTCACTAGTATCAGGTATTACAAGGACAGGAGAAGAAGTCAACCTTTGCTTCAATTCTAAAAAACTCTGTTCACAAGCTTCAGTCCATGCAAATGGTTGGTCCTTGCGAGTAAGTTGAGTCAATGGTGTTACTATCTTAGAGAATCCTTCTATGAATCTCCTAAAGTATCCAGCTAACCCAACAAAACTTCTAATCTCTGTGGCTGTCTTTGGACGTTCCCATTGCAAAACTGCTTCTACTTTAGAAGGATCCACTGCAATCTCTTCAGCTGAGATTACATGACCCAAGAACTTCACTTCTTCTAACCAAAACTCACACTTAGCGAGTCTTGCATACAATTGCTTTTCTCTCAAAACCTCCAATACAACTCTTAAATGTTCTTCATGCTTTTCACGAGTACAAGAATAGATAAGAATGTCATCGATGAACACAACAACAAACTTATCCAAAAAGGGATGAAAGATCCTATTCATATAATCCATGAATATAGCAGGAGCATTTGTCACTCCAAAAAGGCATGACCACATACTCATAATGTCCATACCGAGTCCGGAAAGCCGTTTTCGGTATATCCTCATCTTTCACCCTTATCTGATGATACCCTGACTTCAAATCAATCTTTGAGAAAATTTTCGCTCCACTCAACTGGTCCATCAAATCATCTATCCTTGGCAAAGGATATTTGTTCTTGATAGTGAGCTTATTCAATTGACGATAGTCAACACATAGTCTAGAACCACCATCTTTCTTCTTGACCAGTAACACAGGCGCTCCCCAAGGAGAAACACTAAGTCTGATCATTTCCTTCTCCAAAAAATCTTCAATTTGTTTCTTCAGTTCAGCTAATTCAGCTGGTGTCATTCTATAAGGAGTTATTGACACTGGTCCCACACTTGGAACTAGTTCAATAACAAACTCAATCTCTCTTTGTGGAGGCAAGCCAGGTACTTCTTCTGGAAAGACTTCAGAAAAGTCTCTAACAACGTCTATAGAATTCAAGTCAAAATCACCTTTGACTTCCAAGAAAGAAAGGACCACAAAACATGAGGCTCCTTCCTTCAAAGAAACTTGTACTTGCTTTGCAAAAACAATTTCAAGATCTTCATGATTAAGGAATACAAGAGTCTTATGAGCACAATCTATGAGAATACGATTGGAGGACAACCAATCCATTCCTAAGATTATGTCCACATCAGTCAAAGGGAGGAAAATCAAGTTAACCTTGTACTTGCGTCCATTGACTACAACAGGACACCCCATGCATACTAAAGAAGTCACCACAGGGGTGGCTGTAGGAGTAGAGACATGCAAATCAAACAACAAAGGACATGTAGACAATTTCAATCTTTTCACACAATCATGAGAAATGAAGGAATGTGTAGCTCCAGAATCAAACAAAACAGATAAAGAGTTACCATCCACTTCACACACACCTTGCACAAGATCATCAGATTTGGACGCTTCCACTCCACTCATAGCAAAGACCCGTCCAGTTACCTTAGGCTTCTCAACCGTAGGTACACTTCTTGCTGGTGCAACTCTAACATTAACTTAACAATCTCTTGCCATATGCCCGGGCTTCTGACATTTGAAACAAGTGATCCCTCCATAGGTACAATGACTGCTGTAATGTGGACCACCACATTTAAAGCATCTAATACCTTGAGCTACGATCTGAGTTACAACTGGACTTCCCCGAGACTATTGAGGTCTAGAATATGGTTTCTTCTAAAAATTTCCCTTTCTACTGCTGGAGGATCCATCACCATAGGGTCTAATTACTCTACTACTACCCTCCAGATGTTCCACTGTCTTTGCCTTTTCTACCAATGCAAGACACTCCCTAATAGCCATAGGAACAATCATCCGTTTCACCTCTTATCTCAATCCTTCCTCAAATTTCCTACATCTCCAAGCTTCAGTAGTAGCTTGAGAATAAAAATGAGATTAGTGTTCAAACTTAGTCGCATACTCATGGACTGTCATATTGCCCTGCTCTAATTTCATGAATTTTGCCTCTTTAGCATATCTAGCACTATCTGGAAAATACCTCTCCAGAAAGCGCTCCCTAAAATTTCCCCAAGTGAGGGATTCTCCACGTACTTCCATCATCTGTCGAGTTCCATGCCACCAGAACTCTGCTTCATCATTTAACATATATGTGGCATAAGTAACCTTCCTATCTTCAGGACATGCCATTGCCCTAAAGATCTTTTCTAAAGCTCTTATCCAATTATCAGCTACATCCGGATCAGAGTTTCCTTTAAATTGTGGTGGATCATTCTTCCTAAATTCAGTCAATCCCTGATATTCAGGTGGGATTACTGCTTGAGCTGCTTGGGCAGCAACTCGAGTGGCCTCTAACTGTGCCAAGGCTGCTTGATGCTGATGAGCCATAACAGCACTCTGTTGTTGCATCGCAGCTGCCATTACTTCTATGGCATGGGCCATTTGGGCCATATCAGAGGGAGGAGGAGATCTAAGGGGGCTCACCATCCTAACAGAAGACCAAACCAAGTTAGAGAATAACATTGGTTAAAGCCTTCTACTCATCATGTCAATCACACACAGCAAAAACATAATAGACCTATCCCCATAGGTTCGTCCAAAAGATATGACCAGCTCTGATACCACTAGTGTAACGACCCATCTTCGTTACAGATACGTTATACTAAACGCTCTATTAAATATTATCATGTGGAAGAATGTATAAATTTTTCCACATTTAAACACACACACACACACACACACACACACACACACACACACACACACACACACACACATATATATATATATATATATATATATATATATATATATATATATATATAATATTCTAAAAAAACAAAAATGTTGCCACATTACTACATCTTCACATCATAAAAACATTATATCTGGCTTTACCGAACTTAAATATACATGTTCAAACAATAACAAACTTTGTCCCCTTCTAGAGGACATTCTCAACAATCTAAGTATTTATACATAAGTCCTAAGCTGGTCTCCATAATATGTATATATATACTGGAAACAAAAATAGTAGAACTGGAGGATCATCTAATCTTTGGATCGTCCAATCCAAAGAAACAAAAGGATCGTCCAATCTTCAACCTTGACTAGCATGAGAGCCTGCACCATCACTATTACCTGCTCCCGTGTCAACACACAATCATTGCAGTAATATAATACAAACACAAATTGCAAGGGTAAGCTTCTTATAAAAAGAATGATAGAATATACACAAGATACAATCAACATCATTCACACTAAACATTCAGTTCATTTCATATGCCACTCCATACATCAATACATCATGCAATATTATGCTGACTCAACTCCATGGAGATTTCAACAAATTTTGGGCGATCCCCATAGGCCCCATCCCCTACCATTAGTCTCACCTTAGACCATTAAGGGAGTCCCTTGAGCCACCATGTGGAGGAAGTGTGAATTTAATAGAATATAAACAAGTGTTGGTATTGGCTTACCTCTGTCAGGTTTGCAAAACCTTCCATCTTTAGGAATTCGCCCACTTGTCTATTCTATATGCCTACCATTGGCCACCACGAAATCCTCCAGCACTAGGTTGAGAGCCCACCTAGGACTCTCAACTTACGTGCCTACCCACATGCAATATTATGCACAAACCAAACAACTCTGCTTGCCACACGTTCCCTCTATGTTATAAATTCACCATTTTTCTCAAATCACGCTTATGAACCCAATCTAGCAGTTCAGTAAGCACAAGTAAGGCATTCTCACACCTCGAATCCTTACTCCCAACTCAACATCAACTGTAACCAAAAACGTGAATTTCCTAACATAGTTTTAGAACCAAAGTAGTGGCATATCCAACATCCTCGTTCGTAACAAGACTAGGTTCTAGTCCCCTGCTAAACACACCCTCAGAATCTTTCCAACCATCGTGACTGGACGTCAGACTTTACTGAACATAAGGTGCCGCTGGACGCAGTCATTAGACACTGGGTCATTGGACGCTGGTCTTATACAATGAGGTCATTGGACGCTGGTTTTATTTGTAGTATAGGTAAATGGACAATGGTTTTCTTTGGACGAGGGGTTTTCTGCAGAGCCCAGAACCTTTCAAAACCCATTACGAACACATGCTTCAAAGATTTTGAAACCATTTCCACCACTTACAATATCATTCCAAAGCACAACCACATATTGTCATCACAAACTCAATTCAAATCATCACAACATAAAGAGAGCAAAAGTCATCACATCACAAAACAAGTCTTTAAAGCATCCAAATAGATACAGAATTCCAAACACACTACCACCACATCATTTCAAACAGATATGAAACTTCCCTTACCTAAAGCTCTTGACTCAAACTGTGAAGAAAAGCTAGAGAGGATAACTTTGAGGTTCTCGAGTGATTTGTCCTTAAGTTTTGTTACAAATCAATTAGGAGACACCTAAATCAACATCAAAGTAAACTCAAAAATCAAGATTTCTCTCATCTCTTAAAATCTAATCAAGACCTATTTCTCATGTTCTTGGGAAGAGATGAGAAAGTTACTTAGGAATCAAGAATAATGATGAACTGGACTTACCACTTGTAATTGGCCAAGGAAGCTCTAAGGAAAATAAATCACACTTCCATCCACGGAAAGAAGATTTTCAAAGGAGAAAGAAGATAAGAGCAAGATACTTAGAGAGGAAGAAATATAACAACGGATGAGTGGAAGAAATAAGAAGCTTGGCACGTTTAATAATGAGATTTGCATGGAATTTTGCTATTTGTCTCCACCCTTCCTCTAAGGACACTCCTTTCTCTTTTTTTTTCTTCTACAACTTACGAAACTTACGTAAAAATCTCGAAAATCTCACAACACTCACTCTAATTCCAACACCTCATGAAAATCTAACAATAACACCATAGCACGTAACACAACAAACTTTTTATTAATTCTCTTATTCACATTATAAATTTAGATTTAATTTTCTCTTGCATTATAATCAAACACTTAGAAAAAACATAACGTTACACGAGGGCCATGAGATCTCTTCTCAGGGTTCTTGCTAGAGATTCCTCTGACATCTTTTCTCTATGGGTACAATCTAACATAGGGGTAGGGTTTAGAGATGGCTGCTCTAAGTCATATGTTTTTCCCTTCTTTTGTATGTTGATATGGATAGGCCTAGATTCAGAAATTTTGTATGTTGTTTCAATCATCTATTTTCTTATTTCGGTGTATTTACTACTTTAGACTTGGGTTGTACATGATATTGATCCTGTGCGTGAGACATTTCTAACCCTTACTCTCAGAAACTTATATATATATATATATATATATATATATATATATATTGGTGGCCACGGAGATACACCTTATTTATATCTGTTTTACGTTTTTATTTAAATTAACGTTTAACTCTAAGATAATGGTCATGCATGTTAAGTTCTAAGACTTTGGACAATGTCCAACCCCTCAAATTTCGGTTTTGATGATAACAAATAAAGGATAAATTTTGAAGTATCTAATGGTCTTGTTTGAGTGTTATAGGATCTACGTCGTCCAATGCCGCAATGGTATTGTATCTCTCAAACTTAGACTTTATATTTCTATAAGCAAAGCGTCCAAATATGTTTTGTAAAGTACAACATCCAACGTCCAATGTTTCTGCAAAGCAAGCGTCCAATGCCTATATAACTTACACTATGTTTTCTATCTTAAAAGTTATATAAATGCAACAATACATTTTCGATGATGATTCTCTGGAATGTTCGATTATTCCCTCTCATTCTAACATGACATTCTATTTGAATTTTTGAAAAGTATTGTACAGGGACAGAAAAGCATTTCTTTGCAGAAATAGTACAAGTAGTGGAGGCGCTGCATGTACGGTTGTCTCCTCTGTCTCTCCACCCTAAGTCGGCACGTGGCAACGGTCACATAATTGGGAGAGAACCGCTATTAGCAAAGGTACAGATCCCACAACAGATCCCAAAACGACTGGACGATCCACACTTGAGTGAAAAAGAGCTTTCTATTTAGCTTTGCTAAGCGATTCTGTGTATTCATTTTTTTATTGTAATATCCTCTCTGTGAGAGTTATTCATTCTTTCTATACTCAAACAATTTCTGTTTGGAAAGCCAGGAGTGGCTTGGTGTTAAAGAATACTTGGGTTTGCTTTAATCTCAGGGGGAGATTAAAGGTGTGCCAGGAGTGGCCTAGAGAATACTTGTAGCCAAAAGTGGCAGGGTTAAAATACTTGTTTGTAATCAGATTCTGATTAGTAGAACCCTTCAAAGGTTTTTGAAGGAGAACTGGGCGTAGCTCAGTTTGAGTGAACCAGTATAAAACTAAGTGTTCTACTCTTTCGCTTTCTAGCTTACTCGCAAATCTCTTAAGTTATCTCTTCACATATCACGAAAGAGTTTCTTCACATTTTATTTACGAAAATATTTTACGTGTGTTCTGACGAAAAATGAGAAAACGCAGTTTCATTGAACTGTTGTATTTGAACCACTGGACAATAGCATAGTCTTTTGTTTCACAAGGTTCTTGTAAAACTTAAGATACACTATCTTCATATTTGCGAAAGGATTTCGAAGAAAAGATAAACACACTATTCAACCCCCCTTCTAGTGTGTTTCTCTGTATTTCAGTTGGTATCAGAGCTCAAAATCTTGGGTTGAGTACTTAGCAGTACAGAGGAAAGATCCTAAGAAAGATGAAAAATGAGGGACAAACTGTGAACAGACCACCACTATTCAAGGGTGTCAAATATGATTACTGGAAACAAAGAATGATAGCATTCTTTGAATCTAGTCATATTTACATGTGGGATGTTGTGGAGATGGGCAACTACATTCCACTTAATGAGAACCTCATCGAAATCCCAAAGACTAGATGGACGGAAGAGCAGAAACAAAGATTTCATCTCAACTCCAGAGCTAGAAACATCATCATGTGTGCACTAAGCGAACAAGAATACAACAAGGTGCACAGTCTCAAAAGCGCGAAACAAATGTGGGACACTCTTGCGTTAACGTATGAGGGTTCCACCCAGGTAAAACGTAACAAACTCAGTCTCCTTACTCGTCAATATGAATTGTTTAGTATGGAAGAAAACGAGGGCATACAAGGTATGTTTGGACGGTTTCAAACCATACTAAATGAACTTAGAGCACATGGTAAAGATTACAATAACTATGAACATATTGACAAAATTATGAGAAGTTTGCCTAAGCAATGGAGACCACAGGTTACAGCCTAGAGAGCAACAAAAGGACTGGATGATATGTCCCTAGAAGAACTCGTGGGAATTCTCAAGGTGCATGAACTAGAACTGCATCAAGATGGTGATGGTAAGAAAAACAAGTCTCTGGTGCTCAGCTTCCAGAAGCCAAGGAAAGCACCATCGTCCAAAGTCATACAAGCTGAAACATCATCAGACGAACAATCTAAAGATGATGACTCAGATGAGAATGATGAGCTATCCTTCATATCCAAAAGGATACACGCTATGTGGAAGAAGAAAGATGGATCCATATGGAGAAACCTAAACAGGAAAGGCCTCAAAGAAAAGAAGGAGAAGAGTCCAATCGTATGCTACGAATGCAAAAAGCCAGGACATTTCAAATCAGAATGCCCAGATCTCGACTAGAGCAACGATAAGAAGAAGAAATTCTTCAGAAAAAGGAAGGGCAAGAAAGTTCTGATGTCCACATGGGAAGACCTGGATGATGACTCATCATCGGACGATGAAGAAGAAGAGGAAGCACACATATGTCTGATGGTAGACACTTCAACAGATTCTTCTGAACCAGAAGAAGATGAGGTAGACCTTAATGACTTAGATTCACTTCAAGAAGCTTATCATGAATTACTTTCAAACTCTTCTATTCTGTCAAAGGCCTACAGAACTTTAAAGAAATCGTCCAAATCACTTTCAAAAGAAAAAGAAATTTTAGAGAAAAGTTTCAAACAACTTGAAAGTGAAAAGGAGGATTTACAGAAAAAGTTTATAGAGCTCTCAAAGCAACTGGACAATGGGTGCTCACATCACATGATAGGAGAAAGGTGTATGTTCCAAAGCCTCCTACCCAAAGCTGGTGGGATAGTCACTTTCGGAGGAAATCAGAAAGGGATGATAGCTGGCGTAGGTAAGATTGGTATACCACCCTATCCTTGTATTGATAAAGTTCTTTATGTTAAAGGTCTTAAACACAATCTACTTAGCATAAGCCAATTATGTGACAGTGGATATGATGTTGCCTTTAACAAAGGTGAATGTACAGTCAGGAACTCTGATGGATCCCTTCTCTTTATTGCAAAGAGGCAAGGTAATCTGTACAAGATTAAACTTGGGGAACTATCAAGTCAAAATGTATCATGCCTAGTTTCAGTACAAGAAAATCATTGGCTATGGCATAAAAGACTTGGTCATGCAAGCTTGAGGTTAATCTCAAAGCTGAATAGGCACAACGTCGTAAGAGGACTACCAAGTATGTCATATAAAGATGATCTTCTTTGTGAAGCTTGTCAGAAAGGGAAACAAGTGAAAAGTTCTTTTCAAAGTAAAAACATTGTTTCCACTTCTAGACCTCTTGAGCTGTTACATATTGATTTGTTTGGACCCACAAGAACAGCCTCAGTAAGTGGTAAGAGATACGGATTGGTTATAGTGGATGACTATACTAGATGGACATGGGTCATATTCCTATCCCACAAAGATGAGTCCTTCAAGGCTTTTTATAACTTCTGCAAAAGAGTTCAAAATGAAAAAGGAGTATGCATTACTTCTATCCGAAGTGATCATAGGGGAGAATTCGAAAACGAAAGTTTTCAAAGGTTCTGTGAGGATAATGGTATCCTTCACAACTTCTCAACACCCAAAACACCACAACAAAATGGTGTTGTTGAGAGGAAAAATAGGTCACTCCAGGAGATGGCCAGAACCATGTTGAATGATAATTCAACCCCTAAACACTTCTGGGTTGAAGCAGTGAATACTGCCTGTTATTTACAAAACAACCGATATTGAAAAAGACTCCATATGAATTATGGAAGGGAAGAAGACCCAACATATCCTACTTCCATCCATTTGGATGTCAATGTTTCATTCTGAACACTAAGGATAACTTGGGAAAATTTGATTCTAAGTGTGATGAAGGAATATTGCTTGGATATTCTGAAACTTCAAAGGCATACAGAGTTTATAACTCTAGAACCTTAGTTGTTGAAGAAGCTATCCATGTGAAGTTCAATGACAACAGGCCTGATAAGGAATTATCAAAGCTGGACAAATCATTTGCATATCTCAGATTGGACGATGCAAGTAAGCATCAGATACGTCCAACCATGATGTCTTAGTTGAAGAGTCCAATGCACCACTAGAAGGTCCAGTAGCAGAACAAAGAGAACCAACTGGACGCAACTGGCAAATGAAGAAACATCATCCAGAGGAGCAAATCATCGGAGATCCAAAAGATAGAGTCAAAATCAGATCTTCACTTCAACAACAGCAAGGTCACACAACACTCATATCGCAAATAGAACCTAAGGCTGTGGACGATGCCTTAGAAGATGAAAGTTGGGTCAAAGCAATGTAGGAAGAACTTGACCAGTTTCAAAAGAACAATGTCTGGAAGCTAGTAGAACTCCCCAATGACAAAGAAGCTGTAGGAGCAAAGTGGGTGTTCAGAAACAAGCTGGACGAAGCAGGTAATGTTGTGAGAAACAAAGCGAGGTTGGTAGCAAAAGGTTACTCACAACATGAAGGTATAGATTATACTGAAACTTATGCTCTTGTTGCACCTCTAGACGCAATTCGCATTTTACTATCATTTGCAGCTCATAGCAATATGAAGCTATATCAAATGGACGTAAAAAGTGCATTCCTCAATGGACTCATAAAGGAAGAAGTCTATGTGGAACAACCCCCAGGATTTGAAAGTGATGCTTTTCCAAATCATGTTTTCAAACTTAACAAAGCTTTATATGGGTTGAAACAAGCACTAGAGCTTGGTATGAAAAACTCAGCTCATTTCTGTCAGAAAATGGTTTTTCAAGAGGAAAAGTAGACACTACATTGTTTCGCAAAGACTACTCTTCTGATTTTATTATTGCACAAATATATGTTGATGATATCATATTTGGTGCCACTAATGAGTCTCTCTGTGAAGAATTTGCCAAATTAATGCAAACAGAGTTTGAGATGAGCATGATGGGTGAGCTGAAATTCTTCCTTGGACTTCAAATCAAACAAACTAAAAAGGGCATATACATACATCAAACTAAGTATGTCAAAGAGCTACTGAAGAAGTACAAGATGGACGATGCAAAACTAATGAAAACTCCTATGCATCCAACAACAGTACTTGGACTGGACGACAACTCAAAGAAGGTGGATAACACTCTATACAGAGGAATGATAGGATCACTCCTATACCTCACAACGTCCAGACCTGACACCATGTTCAGTGTATTCTTATGTGGTAGATTTCAATCTGACCCAAGGGAAGTTCATTTAACTGCTGTTAAGAGAATCTTTCGATATCTTGTTGGAACCACTAATCTTGGTCTATATTTCAAAAGGCAGAAAGATTTCAGGTTAGTTGGATACTGTGATGCTGATTATGCTGGAGACAGAATTGAAAGAAAAAGCACTAGTGGAGGATGTCACTTCATTGGTGGAAACTTAGTCTCCTGGATATGCAAGAAGCAAGGAACCATTGCACTGTTCATTGCTGAAGCAAAGTATATTTCAGCTGCAAAATGTTGTTCTCAAATCTTGTGGATCAAACATCAACTTGAGGATTACAGCATATATAAGAGTAACATTCCTATCTTCTGTGATAGTAAAGCTACCATAGATCTCTCTAAGAATCCCATATTGCATTCAAGGGCTAAACATATAGAGATTAAACATCACTTTATAAGAGACCATGTTCAGAAGGGTACTGTGGAACTACACTTTGTAACCACAGATAATCAGCTTGCTGATATATTTACTAAACCCCTTACTGAAGACAAGTTAATCCTTCTGAGGAACAAACTTGGCATGGACTCTGTAAAAGAATGATTAACATCTACATGGTGCGTCCAATAAAACCTTAGCGTCCAATGGACATGTCGTCCAAAGATCACTAAGTCATGCACATGCATTGCATATGTTACACTTAAGTTCAACATCTGGACGATGTTTTCAACTTAGCATTTTTTTTTAACATTGTTCAAATGGCCAAAACCATTCGTTTCAGAGTAAGTATGAGTTAATGCTCTATGCTGAATCACCTAACTGTTGGTAACCGTACACAGTTACCCACATTCTTCGCACGCCTCACCATGGCGGGCTTTATGGCATAACTCCCATTTTAAATATTCATAAAAGCCCAAAACCGTTTCACATTCTCCGAACAAAGCCCATATATATAATCTGTCAAATCGTCTCAGAAAATCTTTACCGTACCTATCTTCTCTGAGCTTATCTTCAACCTTAAGCATTCTCTCTCTCTCAGAAACCCAAAACCCTCTCAAAAAACCTAAAAATCCCAACTTTTCTACCATGTCGAACTCTACAAGCTCAAGCAACTCTGAACTTGACGTCCACACCTACCCTGAGACCACAGTTGTGTGTCAAGGTGCTGCTATAGTGCACATTGAGCACTTCTTCGACATTGAAAAGCTGGAGAAGCTGGGCCTGAACCTGAACGAGAGCCTTCTGAAGTGTGGAATCAGAGGCTACTTCAACGAAAACCAGAAGATATTCCCTGAGTTGATCAAGATGTTCTGGAGGAATGCCAAATTCCAGAGCACAAGGGAGCTCGTGGCCATTATTCTTGGACGAGAGGTGACTCTGTCCACTGAGTCCATTGCAAAGGTAACTGGTTGCATCAGGGAGCAGAACCAGTACAGAGCAGACTGGGCCAAGCAGTACGGCAATCACGTTGTAAACGTACTTTGCAAGACCAAATCCACAGACTCAATGAAGATTGAGTACAAGAACCTGTGTGAAGAAGCGAAAATCTGGCAGCAGGTGTGCAACAAGAGTATCCTGCAGAAAGCTGGGTCTAAGGACTCAGTCACGGACTTACACAAGTTCGTGATATTCCACATTATGAAAGGTATCCCCTTCAACCTTCCTCACACCATTTACATCAATATTGTGAGAATGATGAAGACTATTGGTAGCAATGATGACATCTTCTATGCCACCCTGCTGAACAAGATCTTCTGGGACCAAAAGGTCTATCAATGCTTCTTTGATGAACTGGACGAAGCTAATCACGAAGCTATCATGAAGAAAGGGCAAATGGTGGCAACACAACAACCATTTGGCGAGTCCAACATAAAGCTTATGAAGATTAAGCTGACAGCCAAGGTCCTAAGGGACTTGGACGAAGATAGCATCAACAAGCAACGAGATGAATAAAGCAAGATTATCTCCAATGATGATGAGGAGGAGATTGATCTTCTTGGTATTGGCAAGAAGATCCAAAGGTAGGGGAGCAGAAAGGTAACACGTCACATGTCTCAGCAGCATGAGAAAGATACTGAAAAGGAGAGAAGAACCAAGAAAAGACATGCTGACACCTCCACTGGTCAGTGCCCGACAGAGAAGCGTCCAAGGACTGATGCGTCCAGACCTGCTCAAGCTGAGCAGTGTCCAAAGGCAACTTCAGTGAAGCCTGCTCCAGAAAAGCCAAAGGTTCAGAAGCTTCAAATACTGGACGACTCTGATGATGATGACCAGATCCCAATTGGTCAAATCAAGAAGAAAGCAGAGGAGAAGGAGGCCCCTCAGCAAAAGAAGCAGAAGGTATAACCTGCTGAACCAACTTCCTTTCCTTCTAACGTGCCTCGACGAGTTAAGACTCAGGCAGTGATAAACCGGACTTTGTTGTATTTTGATGTGAGTTTAGATGTCATTTTCATACATTTTGAATATATTTTATTGGCAAAACTCACTATTTGGTGTTAGTTGATACAAGACAGGTACTCAAGAGGCTTCATGAGGAAAAGAGTTGAAAATTGCATTTTTTTTGGAGCAAAAATGCCACTGTCTGGAGGACCAAGAAAAAAAGGGCCAGAATTGAAGTAACGCAAGGACCATGGCTATGGTAAATTACCATGGCCATGGTAACCAAATTTACCATGGCTATGCTGGTTACGTAGCAGAATTGGACGTTTATGCAAGGACCACGGCCGTGGTAAGTTACGCTGTCAGCCCATTTAAATTATGAATTATTATAAATAGGAGGAAAAACCCTTTTATCTTTTATCTTTTGTTCTATTTCGAAAATTGAGGGTTCTGGGTGAGAAAGAGGTCCTGTGAGAGACTCTGAGCTGCGGGAGGACGTAGAGAACATCATTGGGGATCATCACTGTAAAGTTTCTTCCCTTTTATAATCTTTATGTCTTCTTTTGAGTTTTCTGGCTTAATCATGAACATGAGTGGCTAGTTTCTCTTAGCCCCGGATTGTGATGTAGCTGTACCATTGTACCGCGGTTCTAATTTTAATAAAACCTCGATGTTATTTAGTTATTTGTATCTCTTCACTAAGTTTATTGCTTTTAGGACCGATCAGTCTAAACATAAGTTAATCTCTTGTCTATGATCAATTGCTTGTGATTAACTGAACTGTGAAGTGGTTGGATATGTACAATTTGCATGATCAAACTTATTGTATAAATTTCCAGTAGATTAACCTGTTAATCAACCTCTCTGAGATTTATCATTTGCTCTAAATTAATTCACCTATGATCAATTGGGAATTAAATTAGGGGAAATAGCATTATTAACTATGATCAATTGTTAATTAACGAATTTAAGAGGTCGCTGGCAAGTAACATATTTAGGGATTTTATTAAGATTAGAATTGGGGGGAAAAGGGGTACATGCGAAATCACAATCCTAGGCTTCTTTATCATAATTGTTCTCACAGTAATCTTTCTGCTCTGATTCTCTTTCTTTTGAAAAGAATAATTGACCAACATTCTTCTCAATTTGATTTTTATATTCTGGATTGCTTAGTTATTTGTGAGATTAATTATTTGGGAACGCGACTGGTCCTTTGGGTTCGATATCCGGACTCCTAGAGTCCACTGTTACTACTGCGTAGGGTACGCTTGCCCTCTGCGAATGCATTTTACGCACCAAGCAGCTAGGCCAAGGAGAGTTGCAGTTCCATCACCTTCCTCCCAAGACACCGACAGCATATCCACCAGCGCCCCACTACCAGCTCCATCCAGTGCTCCATTCACATCAACAACCCAGCATCCACATCTTCACTTGGACCTGTCCAAGTTTGTGCATCCAAGGGATGCATGGAGGGATGCCTGGTCCCCATGGACCATACCCCCCAAGCAGAAAACCAAAGAAGAAGAAGACAGAGAACGCTTCCCTATTGCATTCCTTACACGGAATGAACAGAATTATTGTAAGAGGCATGATGTGATCTGGAGGCCTCTACAAGAACCTTTGGAGGGGCATCTGACTACCGCCTCAGCACCAGAGTGGACGAGGTATGATTATGCTCATAATCCTTCAGCTGACTATGCTGCAATACTAGAAAGAGCAATAATCAGCAACCCTTTGCCCTCTTGGAATAGAAAAGTGTATCCCCACTTGATCCGAATGACTCATCCTTACTCTTGTCCAATTGGAACCCGACAAAGGGTGCGTCCAGCAGCAGCAGAACTGCCTGAACCAGAGGTGGAGGTTGCTTCTCAATTCACAAAGACGGTTGCGGAGCAGAAAGGGAAGGCTCCAATAAAGAAGAAGGCACCGTCCAAGAAGCCCCCTGTTAGCAGGGATACTGAACTGGCCGTAGAATTGAAGTTGGCCATTAAAGAAAGCCTGGACCCTTCCAAGTCGAAGCAACGTCCAGATGTACAATGGGTCAAGGATGTTCGCATCTGGACTCCCATTACAAAGTTCCTGCCTCTACCTGCTGGAACTCCAGTGCTTAATTTCCAGCCAAGCGACTATGATGATCTTGGCAAACTTCTTCAACAGATGTATATACCAAACCAAGCCATTGCCTACCCACCAAACCTTCACATTAGCCGCACCATAGAAATCAAGTTTGTACCAGACAGGGTGTGTCCTAGACTACCCTTATATGATGCTGGTCGAAAGAAAGGTTACAAGTTCTATGGCATTGAGATGCCAAGCAGGGAAGAAAAAGTTGAAGCCCTGCAACAATCCTCTCATACCTAGGGTCACCTGTTTGACAAGACTGGTAAGCTTACACGTCCACTTGGAACTTTCGATTCCATGACCTTTTAGCACCAGATCTTATGGAACGACTCCCAGAAGGCCTCCTCCTCCGGCAGCTCCAAGAATGATTTCGTTCACCCCCCTCATGGTCTTGAGGTGCTGCGACCAGTGAAGACTCATCACTTCACAGACACCTTTGCTTGCTTTCTGACAGATTCAGATGACTACCTAGATTTAATTATCATCAGAAGCAACAAAGTATTTGATCTTCGGACACTGGATCGCACAGAGTTTATGGAGGAACTCCAAACTCTGCATGAGGAGTACAAGGCAGAAGAGGCCAGAGCAGCAGAACAAGCTCGTCTAGAGCAGCTGGCTCTTGAGCAAGCTGAGGCTGCAACCATAGAAAAGGAAGATCGGGTTGCCAAGCCGAAAGCTACACAAGCAGAGTTGGATGAAGCATCTGCCAAGGTAACAAAGGTGCTAGCTCATCTTAACTTGGACCCATCTGTACCAGTAGATGTGGAACACTTTGTCGCTTCACATGAAGAACCCACCATCCAATCTGGAAAGTCCAAGGATGATGGAGAGCCTATTGTTGAAGCATCCAAGCCCATGGAATCAACTGCAGAAAAGCCTCCTGCTGAAGATATAACCAGCTTCCCCATTGTTAATGCGTCTACTGAAGCTCACTCGAGTACACATCAACTGGTTCCCATAGGATCTTCAAGTCCAAGGGGCATCCTTCCCTTGCGATTTGCTAAACCTCAAGGGGTCTCAGAAGATCGTGTTCACGAGATCGTGCAACAGGCTCTGAGGCAACAACAGCTGGAAATCGACGCAGCTCTTCAAGCATTTCAGCAAAGGCAACAGGCTGAGGCTGCTCAACATCGTATGCTGCTACAGAATGCTATCACTGAACAATTCATGAGCCTCTCCCAGACGCTTGTGAATCAAATTCAAAATACTGCAGCCAACCTGCTTGGACAAGTTGCTCATGCCATTCCACCCGTCCAACCACAACAACTCCAACAAGCAGCACCACCCGTCCAACCACAACCTCCTCAACCAGCACCACCTACCCAAGTACCACCAGAACAACCACCACCACCACCACAAGAACCACCTCCACAGCCATAGGTGACCATGATGGTCAAGTCATTTTTCCATCTTTCAAACCCATTTTTTTGTTAATGACAAAGGGGGAGAAATTGGGATTTTGATGTCATAGAAGTATATGGCTTACACTCTGTGAATATTTTGGTTGTTTTATCAACACGTTTTTAATACATGACGTGTTTATATCACATATTCCGCATCCATATCCTTGATATGTTTTTTACACTCTGATATCTGTTATATCTGATATATTCTTGCTGTTTATTATACACTGTTATTAGATGCATAAGAAATGTTGAACTCAGGGGGAGTACTTCATTTCATATATATTAACCCTGTCAACATACACTGGCATAACATAATCATCTCTTATATGCTTTATTGTATTCATATATAATTATGTGCCTGTTAACATCAAAATTTAACATTATTTGTCATCATAAAAAAGAGGGAGATTGTTAAGTTCTAAGACTTTGGACGATGTCCAACCCCTCAAATTTTGGTTTTGATGATAACAAATAAAGGATAAATTTTGAAGTATCTAATGGTCTTGTTTGAGTGTTATAGGATCTACGTCGTCCAATGCCGCAATGGTATTGTATCTCTCAAACTTAGACTTTATATTTCTATAAGCAAAGCATCCAAATATGTTTTGTAAAGTACAACATCCAGCGTCCAATGTTTCTGCAAAGCAAGCGTCCAATGCCTATATAACTTACACTCTATTTTCTATCTTAAAAGTTATATAAATGCGACAATACGTTTTCGATGATGATTCTCTGGAATGTTCGATTATTCCCTCTCATTCTAACATGACATTCTATTTGAATTTTTGAAAAGTATTGTACAGGGATAGAAAAGCATTTCTCTGCAGAAATAGTACAAGTAGTGGAGGCGCTGCATGTACGGTTGTCTCCTCTGTCTCTCCACCCCAAGCCGACACGTGGCAACGGTCACATAATTGGGAGAGAACCGCTATTGGCAAAGGTACAGATCCCACAACGGATACTTTACACCAAGCTGCCTATAAATAGAGGAACAAGCTCATGCATAAAAAAAAAGGGATAAGAAGATTTATTAAGAGCTGAAACTCTGTCAAAACGACTGAACGATCCACACTTGAGCGAAAAAGAGCTTTCTACTTAGCTTTGCTAAGCGATTCTGTGTATTCATTTTTTTATTGTAATATCCTCTCTGTGAGAATTATTCATTCTTTCTATACTCAAACAATTTCTGTTTGGAAAGCCAGGAGTGGCTTGGTGTTAAAGAATACTTGGGTTTGCTTTAATCTCAGGGGGAGATTAAAGGTGTGCCAGGAGTGGCCTAGAGAATACTTGTAGCCAGAAGTGGCAGGGTTAAAATACTTGTTTGTAATCAGATTCTGATTAGTAGAACCCTTCAAAGGTTTTTGAAAGAGAACTGGGTGTAGCTCAGTTTGAGTGAACCAGTATAAAACTAAGTGTTCTACTCTTTCGCTTTCTAGCTTACTCACAAATCTCTTAAGTTATCTCTTCACATACCACGAAAGAGTTTCTTTACACATTTTATTTACGAAAATATTTTACGTGTGTTCTGACGAAAAATGAGAAAACGCAGTTTCATTGAACTGTTGTATTTGAACCACTGGACGATAGCATAGTCTTCTGTTTCACAAGGTTCTTGTAAAACTTAAGATACACTATCTTCATATTTGTGAAAGGATTTCGAAGAAAAGATAAACACACTATTCAACCCCCCTTCTAGTGTGTTTCTCTGTATTTCAATGCGACGTTTATATAATGTGGTTTTACGCTAAATTATTTTACGACGAGTTGAGTTTGAAAACGTTTTAAAATCTACTGCTATTTTCGTTTAATTTCTTGTCTCTTTCATGTTCCAATGATTGCGAACTTAAATAGATTAATCACATTTTATTAAAATAAAATAAAATAAATGAAGTATAAGTAAACCCGGATTTAAGGTGTTACAAAATGGGTATCTAAGGCTTCATGAACAAACCATGGTTAGGGTTAACTAATTAGGCAGTTGGGTTTTTTTTTTTTTTTGTCCTGGGTCAGAGACCACGGGTGTCCCCCAACCCACTAGGTCAGAGACTAATCCCGCTCGTGGTGCGTGGCTGCCGCTGGCCCAAGGGAATTTTGCACACGGAGGGAATCAAACACGAGTTCTCTCGCTAAATAGATCGTTCCTCCTCATGTGAACGCAGCGGGGCCTTACACCACTGTGCCAACCCTTTGGGTTAGGCAGTTGGGTATTTGAGATGACATGATCTAATTATGGTCAGTGTTAATTAACTACTCAATTAGACTTATGACGTAATCTTATAATAAAACTATCAAAATATTTTTTTTTCTTAATTTCTATAGGTAGATAAAAAAAAATACAATATGATATTTCATCTTAATTAATCATTCAAATGTAAGAAAATATTTGTGGATATATTTCATTATATGACATATAATTAATTACAATTAGTGTTTCTATTGTGATTTTAAAAATTAATATATAATCCTAAACAATTAAAGATATTGTGACTATTATCTAATTTATTAAAATTATATTAATCAGTTAACAATAATTAATTCATAATAAAGAGCCAAACATTTGCATAATATCTTAATAATAACATTACATGACTATTTTTTAACATAATTTTGCATGTACAATAATCATAAATTCATAAACACAAAATTTAAAATAAACAAATAAATTATTCAAGTTTTTTTTTGTGCTTTTTACCATCATGTTTTTTGTTTTTTGTACATTTTATCACCCAAGTTTTTTTTTCGCATTTTATCATTATGTTTATAATTTTTATCCATTTTACCACTCTTTTTTCTTTCCCGCACATTTTACCATCATGTTGTTAACAAAACAACGTCATTTCACAAAAAATAGTGACAAAATGACGTGATTTTTTAGGGACATGTTAACACTTTGTTACACATTTAACGAATAGGTAAAATGTGCAAAAATTGAAAATCACAATAGTAAAATGCACAAAAAAAAACTTGGATGATAAAATTTACGAAATAATGATATAAGAATAAATGATCTCATATTAGTATGCATAGAATAAAAATGATATTTTGTAAAAAAAAAATAATAATATGAATGATATAGAATAACAAATGATATTCTTAAATACATTTTAGTTAAGGATTAATTATATTATAAGAATCTATTTTTAATAATATAAATTAAATTAAAACAATGTATATGTTTAAAACTTTTGATTTAAAAATAAAAAAATTTAAAAATATTAAGTTAATTAAAATTTGTTTACCGAAAATTTGTAAATATTTTTAAAAAATTACTAAACAATTTATAATTATATTTAAGTGCAATTAAGCATGTGTAATTGTTATATACACTTTACGAAACATGTAATTGATGTTGGTGTGGTGGTAAATTTATGGGCAAACATTCTTAATATTGGGTTCGAATCCAATATGGTTTAGCTTTTATTATTTTTAACCAAAATAAAATGAATGAAAAATGTGCAGGAAAAAAAAACTGAAAGCATCATCCATGGGATCGAACCCGTCACCCAACGCTATTGAAACAAGAATCTGCCACTACACTAATGCGTTATTCAGTACTTTACCTATATGCTACACCCTGATGATCTACACCATTAATTAGTCTACCCTTATATCTAAGGGTCTAAAATAACTTGTGTACCGTTCCTGATATGTTCACCTTACGCACACTAGACTCGTCTTAATACTTTCCTTTTTTTAGCAGATCGATGTTTTGGCAAGACTTTTGACACAAGGGTTATAGAAAGTTTTACTTAATTAACGGTCTGCAACCGCAATTATGTTGGTAATGGCAACGGTTATTTGGATCCCCATTGCAACTGCAATGTTGGCAATTTTCCATAACATTCAATTGCGACCAGACCGTAGCCACTTGTTTTGACATTTTCTAATTAACTTTCTTTGAGGCTACTTCCACACGTAATATTTTTTTGATGAGCTTCCACACGTAATATAATAATTTATTGACATTTATAAGAATTTTCAGGGGAATCATTCTGGGGACAGGATAATAAGAAAGACGCGAGTGTTTGACTCACCTGCTTCATTGACTTGCTGGCTGCTATCTCTCGCTGTCATGCTAAATTCGTTGCTGATGGCAAAGAATTTTACGAGAAATAACATGTGAAGATGCTATTATTTTAAATATTTTATTAATATTTTTTATTTTTATTTTTTCTTTCTATCATATCATATTTTTTTTTTTTCTTTTTTCTCTGGATGTTGAATAGTATTTGAGGTGGTATCCAAAATTCCAAATATATTTTTCTTGTTGGAAGTTTCAACTTCACGCTATATGACCCAAAAAGAAAAAACTTCACCCTATATTTTATTTTCCATTATAATACACCAGGAAATCTGGACATGCATGCAAACTTTGAACAGCAAAAAAAATCCATCCATTCACATTCCACAGTATGGTAGTGTTGTGTTGGTGGAACATTAACAGAACCATGCCTTCCAATTCCTCTAAGCTCATCTTCTTTTGTATCCTTGCTACCTTCTTCAGTTTCACAACTACTAAAGCACAGGACCCCGATGCTGTTTTTCTTTCCCAAAATTGCACCACAGAGAAAACCGCTGCCAACAGCACCTATCAGATAAACCTCAGGATCCTCCTCTCTTCCCTATCTTCCAACGCCACCAACATCACATTCTACAACAACACAGTCGCCGGCACAAACTCCTCTGACACGGTGTATGGTCTTTTCATGTGCAGGGGTGATGCATGGTTTTAAATTGCGGACCGCAACACTTGTTGTGGCCGCAATATTGCGGTTGCGGAGCTCACCGCAACGGCAACGGACCGCAATTGCGGAGTGAATCAAATTCACATGAAACGCCGCAACGCAACGGCATCGCGTCCGCAACAAAGCCACAACACGTCCGCAACAGATCCTGGTCCTCCTTTTTTCGCAAAAAAATTAGATCAGACTTGCAAGTGTGATTCCGTTGGCGAGTGCCTTTGTGCGTGCCCTTTGTTTGAGTTCCTGTTTCCTTTCTCATCTACATTATTTAAAAAAAAAAATGGATTACTAGGTGGAGGGGTCGATCTGTACCAGTGGAGAGGCGGGAGAAGTCGATCTGCTCCAGCAGAGAAACGGAGGAGTGGCAGCGGTCTCGATCCGCCGGAGAAGGAGTATCAGAAAGTGAAAAACGGAGGACAAGCTTGAGAAAGAGGGCGTTTTTGAAAGAGAGAAGCGAGAGTCTGAGATAGGGGTGGGCAGCGGACGGGTTCAGATAAAAAAATCTCAACCCGAAGCGAACCCGAACTAGCAAATATATGACCCCTTTCCGACCGTAAGTCCCTTCGGATTGGGCGGGTGAGGGGTTAATCGGGTGTCGGACGGGTCGGGCGGATATATGCGGGTAAGGTTTCTGGTCATCAAAGTTAACAACCAAGATAAAAAAACCAGCACACCCAAGATCGAAACCAGTCAAAAAAACAAAAAAACAAAAAAAAAAGGTGGAACGGGAAAGAGATGAGAAGACTGCAAAAACATGGTTGCATCATAAGGCCCGTCTAGTGCATGTCTACCAGCTAGGTGCATCCTTTGATAGCTCCCACATGGCCATGCCCATCAACGAGTAAGAAGAAGAGAGGTTGGACGAGCAGGCAAGAGAAAGGGGCATGGTGTTTTTGATTTTGAGAACTTGTGAGAGAGCAAGCTAGATCTGAGATGTAGTGTGAGATTGGGAGGTGAGAGAAATTCAATAATCAATATAATATATTAGTTTATTACTTAACACTATTATAATTATAATTGTTATCAATTCAAAATTAAAATTGTTCATCTCTATATATTTATTATTTTAAAATTGCTTTAACTCTTATTTTAATTTTTGTTACTATACAAATAAAATAATATTTTGAGTTGAAATAAATAAAAATATAAAAAGTATTAATTAATATGTGGGGTCAATTGTAAACCCAAAAATTATGTTAACCATTCACTTTAACAATCTTTTGCATTAGAGTAAATTCTTATATAGAGTACTTAAATCTATATGGCATTATTGACCCTACAAAATTAAGATAAACAACTCATTTAAGCAACTATACATTGGAGTTGCTCTAAGAAAATTAATTTTAGATTTATATACCATTATTTTTATTACAAATCTATTATAAATTATTCATTAAAAGGATGCAAAATCTTTAAAATGAATGAAAATTTATACAATCTTATAAATAAAAGATATTACAATAATTATAGTTTTTTTTTCATGTTTGGTGCAAACATGAAATAATTTCACGCCGCAACGGCAGCAATCCGCATCACAGTAGCCGCAATGTCCGCAACCGCAGTAGCCGCAACCAGGACCGCAATCGCGACCGCGACCGCAATTTAAAACCATGGGGTGATGTATCCTCTCCCCTCTGCAGACAGTGCGTGGTAAACGCAACCGAGACATTATCTTCAAACCCAAGCTGTTCCCTGTCCATACATGGTGTGATTTGGTACGAGGAGTGCATGGTTCGGTATTCCAACGTCTCTTTCTTCTCCACCGTTGACACATTTCCCTCATGGTCCTCGTTTGACGTGGCCAATGTCTCCTCCAACAAAACAAGCTTCATGAGTTTGTTGTCCAACACCATGAACCAAACTGCACATGAAGCAGCCAATTCTGGTAACAGTTACTCCACAAAGGAAACAAACATATCTGAAATTCAGACCCTATACTGTCTGGCTCAGTGCACACAAGACCTCTCACCCCAAAACTGCACAACCTGTCTTACTCATTCAATAAGTGACCTTCTACAGTTCAGTGACGGAAAGCAGGGAGGGAGAGTTCTGTTTCCGAGTTGTAACGTTAGGTATGATTTGTACCCTTTCTACCGCGTCACCGATGAGGCACCACAAGGACTCGTTCCTGAAACGAAATATCCACACACAGATTCAGAAGATCCTGGCTATATTTCTCACAACTGCTCAACAAATCAATACATGAACAATGCTGCATTCCAATCAGACCTCGAGACCCTCCTCTCTGGCTTGTCTTCCAACGCCACTGGTGGCGATAAATACTGGATACAATCCGGAACGCTGCAAGGCCTCTACACGTGTTGTGGCGACCTTTCTCCTTACCGTTGTGGACAGTGCGTCCGAAACGCAACGCAGAAGATAGCCTCCGAGTGTGGTTTGGCAACTGAGGGTGTAATTTGGTACAATCACTGCTGGCTTCGCTATTCCAATCGGTACTTCACCATGGAAACAAGTCCTAGCTTTGTAGATTTGAATGTCAGCGACACCGATCTGGTGGAATCATCTGTTGCTTTTACATTAATATCCACTAAATTAGCTGCGATGGCGAGAGACACAGGGGACACTGGTGACAAATATCAAACGGAAACATTAATATTAAATAATATCCAATCAGTGTATATTCTTGCTCAATGCACGTTGGATCTATCTAGCATCGATTGCTGCGTCTGCCTAAGTATTGTGATTGGAGCAATTCCATGGGCTCGTTTGGGAAGCGTAGGTGGACGAGTTTTTTATCCTAGCTGTGTTCTCCGCTTTGAATTGTTCCAGTTTTACAATTTGACGCCTACCACACCAGTTACTCCTCCACCACCAGGTTTGTATATTTTAATTTCGAATTTGCTAATATGCATCCTTGATTCTTGTTTTGTAGAAGGAGCACATTAAAGGGGTGTTTGTTTCAAGATATGAAATTTTATATTTAAAAATCACATTCTCATAAATATTATGTACGAGAATATGATTTTCGTGAACATGTTTGTTTCACAATAGGAATTTAAAAAAAAAAATTATTTAATTAAAAAATAAAAGTAAAAAAAAGAAAGAATGAAGTTGGGGGTAGTTATTTTAGAAAATAACTTTCATTCCCATGTGAATTCAATATACCTACCATTCTTCATGAGAATAAGAAGCA
This sequence comes from Pueraria montana var. lobata, assembly GCA_026413185.1. Lineage (NCBI taxonomy): Eukaryota > Viridiplantae > Streptophyta > Magnoliopsida > Fabales > Fabaceae > Pueraria > Pueraria montana. The sequence continues at coordinate 75,873,313 of CM048650.1, forward strand.
AACTAGTTGTGAATCAATCATTCCTTGGGAATATTTTTACAAAACTTTTACCAAATATGGGAATGTGATATTTCCAAGTTCACATTCCCGGGAATCTTGTTCGATACCTTGAAACAAATGCCTCCTAATTATAATTTATTAACATACTCCATCTAAATTAGCATATTCATTTTTAAGAACAAGTGGATATACATTAGGAAACCCTACAAAGATTTGCTAATGTACAATCGCGCATGTTCTTTAGAAAGAATATATTAACAAATTATAACTATGATTTTTTTTAAAAAATACACCTAGGGAACATTTTGTATAAGAAAAGTTTCTTTATACTTGGAGATCATCGTTCCTACAATAATTCTAGAAATGATGATTCCTAGCTAGTTATAAATATTAATTCTTGAGAATATTTTTTTGGAATCAAAGAGTAACATTATATTTTTACCAGTTACTTTAATTATTAATTTACTACATTAAATAATCTAATAAGAGTAACGTAATATTTTTACCGTTGTAAAAAAAAATTAATTCGAGAAAGTTAGATTCTAACCTCTCCATAGTCACAAGTTTTTTTTTGGAAACCTGGCTAAAAAACATTTTTGAAAAATATTTTTTCTTGGGAAAGTTTTTTTTTTTAAAATAGATACCAAACATGGGAAATCAAGATTCTTAATTTAAGATTATTAGAAAACTAAAAACCTTTTCCCTATCAAACGCTCTCCTAAAGTGTAAATTGTTAATATATTCTTTCTAAAAATAAGTGAATATATGTTAACAAATCTTTTTTAATATATACATGCATTTAACATATATACATGAAAAGAAAAAAAAAAGTGAATCATACCAATCACGTTGAATTTTTTGCATGCTTTAGAATTACATATGTATATAACTAAAAGACATATTATCCCAATGTTGTACATGTTTCATTACTATATGTTTTTTAGCTCAAAAATTAATTATCCAAATTTTATAAATAAAAAAAATAAAGTATGATTCTTTAGTTTCATCCTCCTTTCCAGACTCAGATATAAGCAAAATTAACTCATTTTTACAATAATTAAAAAAGTTAGTTAAGGTTTAGTAAGACAAAAAAAGTTAATTTATAGAAACTAAAATAAATTTTGGAATATTTTAAGGACCAAAAATATATTTTATCTTAAATTTTAAAATAAGATTTAGTAATCATAAATGTTAGTTTAACTTAAAATTTAAATCAATTTTAGGCTACTTTAAATTAGTAAAGCTGACTTAAAAAAAATTAATAAAGCCCATATGTGTTCTTTACCTATATTATTTCAAGTAAATATTCAAAGACTCTTTACTTACATATTTTAAATATTCATATAGTTAACGTATAATTACCAAAAAAAAATGATTTTATATTTAGTTTTGGTTTCTTTATTTCTCAATTACATGATTTTTTTTATTCATAAGAATCGAAGACAGTACCAAGGGATTTACAATAACTCATACACCATGTGCAATTTAAGCAACTTATTTTGAGTTCCTTATCTTCTATTAATTAATCCCTACAATGTCACATCATAGTCAAACAACCCATACACATTTTGCTTCAATGGTATAGTTTTAAGCAACTCTTAAATGACCCTTAAATGATCCACACTTAAATGACTCACCCTTAAAATGGCAAGAAAATATTTTTTTTAATTATAAGCAATTGATTGCTTATAGAAGCAACATAGCTTAATTTTAAACAACCCAACATGACAGTAGATCTCTTCCAATAGTAAAAAAAAAAAAGGCAACGGTATTTTAAAATAAATAACTCCTTAAGCAACGACGGAAGATGCTCTTAGTTCTTAATTACAAGATTATATATAATTGAGGGGAAAAAAAGGTTGATATTTGAGAAAAGTTCTTATAGTGTCCTGTTAGCAAACACATGTTGTATAATTTTTTATAATCAAGAATTTAGCAAATTAACCACCCTCTACCATCCCCCCGGATTTTTTATTTATTTAGGCATATATAATATATATTATTATGGATAAAAATGATTTAGCAAATTGATGCTAGTTGATTATTTGACCTTATATATTAGGAGAGTACATCAGAAATTTAAAACACTTAAGATTTGTTTTGACAAAAGTAGTTGGTAAATTAGCTAAAAAAATTTAAAAAAAAAATTAAAAAAAAAGTTAACTTTTAGTTAAAAGTTTACATATGTGTTAACATAAGCGTTAACTTTTAGTTAAAAGTTTACATGTTTTACATATGTTATCATAAGTGTTAACATATTTTATTGGGTATTTTGATATCATATGTGACAACATTTTTATTGGTGGCTTTTCAATTTTAGTGGTAGATTTTGGCATATTTAAGTCATGTAGCTTTTGCGCTATAGGATTATTGATTTGTATAAAATTTTCTAGGTCTAATTTTGGACACACATTGTGCTTCAAATCAAAATCATTTTTTTCACCAATAATATTTTTGGTTTATTTAAAATAATAAAATAAAAAAAGCTACTTCTTTTCTTGTTATGAGTTCACCATGACCTAATGATATGTGTTATTTCTTTTAATGTAGGAAACAGTCAATCAAGAACTATCATCTTAATCCTTACCCCTGTTGTCATTGTATCGGGGATACTTTTTACCTTTTCTTTTTATCTGATACGAAGAAAAGCAAGAAAGAATAATAAAACTATTCTCAGAGAAAACTGTAAGTATGGTAAAAATAAATACTAACTTTTCAATTAGAAAACTTAAAGAAGTTTCAAAACTTAGTGTAACGATTGAAGTATTTTAATTTAGTTGGACAGGAAAGTTCCACTGTAGAGTCATTACAATTCAATTTTGCAATAATTGAAACAGCAACAAATAACTTTTCGCACGAGAACAAGATCGGCAGAGGTGGATTTGGAGAAGTTTATAAGGTAGAAGAAATTATGTTAAATTTTTATTTCTTATGTATTCCTATTTTTAACATCAATAATTATCTACATTATTAGGGTATTTTTATTGATGGAAGACCTATAGCTGTAAAGAGACTCTCAAGAAATTCTAAGCAAGGTGTAGAGGAATTCAAAAATGAGGTTCTATTAATAGCCAAACTTCAACATAGAAATTTGGTGGCGTTCGTAGGATTTTGTCTTGAGGAACAAGAGAAAATACTTATCTATGAATATGTTCCAAACAAGAGTCTGGACTACTTCTTATTTGGTTTGATTATTTTAACCTATCTTTAGTCATTTAAAGTTTAGCATTCATGCATTATGTTTTTATGATATTTAATTATTATATCTTAAACCAATTCAAGTGATTGATTACAAAACATGCATCACTTAATTTTCTCATATAATGAATATTTGTTGTAGGTACTAAACTAGAAAAGGTTTTAAGTTGGTTTGAGCGTCACAAAATCATAGAAGGGGTTGCTCGAGGCATTCTATATTTACATGAACATTCTCGACTTAAAGTTATACATCGTGATCTTAAACCTAGCAATGTACTATTAGACGAAAATATGAATCTAAAAATTTCAGATTTTGGTCTTGCTAGAATTGTTGAAATAGATCAACAAGAAGGAAGTACAAAGAGAATTATTGGAACATAGTAAGTTTTGAATACTCATTCCTACACTTCTAATCTTTTGCATGGTATGATTAAGATTATTTATCATTTCCCCCTAATTTTGCAGTGGCTATATGTCTCCAGAGTATGCTATGTTCGGACAATTTTCTGAGAAATCAGATGTTTATAGCTTTGGAGTTATGATTCTCGAGATTGTTAGTGGAAAAAAGAATATAGGTTCATGCAAACCAAATCATGTTTCTAATGGTCTTCTAAATTTTGTGAGTGCAACAATCTTGCAATATTTTTGTTTTATTATTACTCATGCTTAATGTACAATGAAATCAATCTAAAAGTAAGAAAGTATAATAATTTGGCCAAACTTACAAATTGTTACAGGTTTGGAAACATTGGAAGGAAGAAACACCATTGAACACATTGGATCCAAAATTGAAAGATAATTACTCTAACATTGAAGTCATCAAATGCATTCAAATTGGTTTACTATGTGTTCAAGAAAATCCAGATGTTAGACCTACAATGTTGACAATTGTCTCATATCTTAGTGGTCACTCAATTGAGTTGTCACCTCCACAAGAACCAACATTTTTCTTGTACCATAGAATGGATCCAATTGTTGCGCATGAATCAAGTTCGAGACAATCTACCAATAATTCCATACCATCATCTGTAAATGAAATGTCTATAAGTAAATTCTATCCTCGATAATTTATCTTTGAATATCATTATTTAGTCATGTTTTAATGTATTTAACATATTATTAGGCACTTATTATGTTGTAGAGGTCAAATCATGAAGTATGTTTTTTGTTTTCTCAAATTTTGTAAAGTTTTTGGTTTCAAATTAGGGGGTTTCAACTTTGTGCCTTTATTGGTTATGGCTTCTAGTATCATATCGATCTTTTTATGCTAACCTATGGCATGTCTTATGCTAAGGTTAAGTTCTCTTGTTTAAGTAATAAATTTTATTTTGCTTATCAAAAAAGAAAGTACACGTATAAAATAGAGTTTAATGATACACTGACAGTGTAAAATAGTTTTACACTGTCATCTAATTACAAATCACAGTTGGTATGACTTTTAAGATAATTTTGTAAAAGTCAACAAACTTACCATACATGGTGTGTTGTGATTGAATGACTGTGTAAAACTATTTTACCATGTCAGTGCATAACCTTTTTTTCTCTATAAAATACTTATAAAAAATGAAGTATGTTTTGTTTCAGATTTCAATATCTTTTACATTATAAATTTGTAAATGACTCTTAAATCATTTGAAAGCAAAGAAATTTGGATTAGAAAATAAAAATACAATATTGTGAGACATAGTATCTACTAATCTACTGTTGAATATATTCGATATATTGTAGTATAAATATTTTTAAACTGTCATAAAATATAAAAAAAAATATTTTTTAAAATATTTAAACATATTAAATACGTATATATAATGAATTTAAAGTAATTTATAGATTTATATATAAAAATAATTTTAAAATAAAATTAAAGAAAATAAAATAATATATTATTCTTTAAAAAAATTAAACTGTTTTCGGAGCATTATATTAAGACATTTTACAATATCTATACATATATATTATTTAGCATAATTAAAACAAATTGAAGTGTTAGCTTAGTGGTTAAATGAATTGTTGGCCTTTAAGAGGATGTTTGTTCCCTTCCTCAAGGGACACATTTTGTCTCTTTTTTATTAATAAAAGCCAACTATTTCATTTTCCACTTTAAGTGGAAGCGCAGCAGATTCCAGCCTTGGGCCGCGTGTGTCTTGGGCCATGCTTCCACCCGCGTAACTCAGTGACTCCGAGTCTACCGGTTTGAGACCGGGTTAATGATGTCACAGCCGAGCTAGATACATAACCGATCCGAATTGTGACTTGATCCGGTCCTATGTTCGGTTCCCGGTCAACCCGCCGGGCCGGGCCGAGTCTTATAATAGGGGTTGGTAGTCAAGGGTTTTGTGGTCCGCATTGCAACTGTAAATAAATGTTGGCAATTTCCCGTAACATTGCAAACCACAGCCACTTTTTTGACATTTTCTAACTTTCTTTGAAACTACTCCCACACGTAATATAATTAATAACTCACAAAGAAAAACTTCCACACATAATATAATTATTAATTAATAATCTATTGAAATTTATAAGAATTTTCAGGGAATCATTATGGAGCAAGACAAAGAGAGAGACACGAGTGTTTGACTTGCCAGCTTTGATTGACTTGCTTGCCCCTATCTATCCCTCACTACCATGTTAAATACATTACTGATGGCAAAGAAAATTTTAGAAAAAATTAGAAGTTTCAACTTCACCCTATATTTTAACAGAACCATGCCTTCAAATTCCATTATAATACACAAGGAAATCCGGATGCATCCATCTGGAACATTAACAGAACCATTATGCCTTCAAATTCCTTGAAGCTCATCTTCCTTTGTATAAATTGTATCCTTATTAGCTTCTTCAATTTCCCAACCACTAAAGCACAGAACATCCACCCCGGTTTTCTTGATCAACTTTGCACTGGATTTGGAAACCAATCTACTGCCAACAGCGCCTATGAAATGAGCTTCAGGACCCTCCTCTCTTCCTTATCTTCCAACGCCGCCGCCAACACATTTCTACACCGCCACAGTCGTGGGAAGAAACACCTCTGACGCAGTGTATGGATTGTTCATGTGCAGGGGCGATGCACCCTCTCAGCTCTGGAGAGAGTGCGTGGTAAACACAACAAACACAATATCCTCACATCCAGATTGTTCCTTGTCCGAAAAGGGTGTGATTTGTTACGAGGTGCATGGTTCGCTATTCCAACGTCGCTTTTTTCTCCACAGTGGACACACTTCCCGCACACTGGAGCATGCCCGATGATATCTGCTCCAACCAATTGCAAGCAAGCTTCAATATGAGTTTGTTGTCCAACACCATGAATCAAACTGCACATGAAGCAGCCGTTTCGGATAATAGGTACTCCACAAAGCAAGCAAACGTATCTGAATCTCAGACCCTTTACTGTCTGGCTCAGTGCACACAAGACCTCTCACCGCAAAAGTGCGCAATCTGTCTTAGTCAAGCAATAGGATACGTTCCAAACTGCTGTGAAGAAAAGGAAGGAGGAAGAGTTTTGTTTCCCAGCTGTAACATTAGGCATGAATTGTACCCTTTCTTCCGCGAAGTCGCGGATGAGGCACCACAAAGGACTCGTTGATGACATATCTTAGGCTAAGCTTAAGTTTTCTTGTTTAAATAATAAAATTCATTTTTCTAATCAAAAAAGAAAGTACAAATATAAAATAACTATAAAAAATAAATTACTTTTTGTTTCAATTTTTAATGTCTTTTACATTAGAATTCGTCAACAACTCTTAAAAAGAAAAAGAAATTAATTGTTACTACAAAATATGTACACACCATTGTGATTCTCACGTAGTATTTAGTAATGAATATATTCAAATCTTAATTGCACTTTTGGTCTATTGTCATTGTTTCTCGAATTTGGTCCTTTATTTTTTTTTTCCTCAAATTTGGTTCTCCCATTATTTTAAATGTGTAATTTGGCACTATCCACATACAAATAAGTTATTTTAAAATCATTTTGCGTTCAACCTCTAATCCCAATGAAGTTAATTACTTCAATTAAAGAGAAAAGTTGTTTTACCCAAACATTGATCCCACAAAATATGCAAATAAGTGCAATTAAACAAATTAAAAAGGTAGGGGTTAGAAGAGAATGCACCAATATTTTATACTAATTCAGTCAACTTGACCACGTCTAGTCCTTAAGCAACACTTGAGAATTTCCACTAAGTTGACAAGTTACAACGAACAAGCTAATTATGTCATAACTTGTGATAACCCCTCAAATGGATACCCCTCTTGAACTCTTAACCTAGCCTCTAGGGATCATACACCTTAGTGAATCTAACGAACAAACAACAAGCTAATTATGTTACCACCTATGACAACCCCTCAAATGGACGCTCCCCTTCCCCTCAAATATAACTCTCAAGGCTTCAAATCCTTGATTTACAATATGCTAACAATCACTCTTTATAGCGGGAATAATATCTCAATTTAGCTCTAGCACTCTCTCTTTCTCAACTAGGAAGACATCAATGATTCAAGATATAAGCACCCTAGCTCTTCTCTAACTTTTCTGTTTAGGCTTGGATTCTCTCTTGTGTTGTAATCTATTGATGTGTTTTAGCCATTAGGCAAAGCTTCTTATTTATAGTGAATTGTATTTCTGAAAGAAATTAGAACTTGATCCTTAGTGATATGATTTTAATAAAAAAAAAAATAGTTCATATCTTATAATATAAGAAACTACTTGATTTTAGGCATAAAAATCTTTCCAAATTCATAATTCAAAAGATAGATTTAATTAGGGAAAGATCAATTTTGAAATTATGCATCCAATCTTCAATTTTGGACATCCAAACTTGTGGGACTTGAGTCTATCAGGCCAAACTTGAGTTTAGCCCTCCCAAGACTCGAGTCCACCATGTTGGACTTGAATCTAGGTTGTCTATACTTGAGTTTGCCTAAAATCAACTTTTCAATGTTCTTTTATAATTCTATTGTGAAAACTTTTGATTTGTTGATTTATTATTAACTTAGACCAAATATTAAACCTTTCTAAGTCAAGTATGGGTGTCTTTTATTTCTTGGGCCAAGGAAGTCAACCCCCTATTAGGCCCTAATAGCCCTTGCTTATATTTACAACCCACAAAATAAGGTTTGATGCTACACATGGAATGGGACAATGCAAGTTTATGTTGGTTTGAAGTGATCGAGATTTTTTTAATTATTATTATTAACAAGTGTCTTTTATGTTTTGGGCCAAGGAAGTCAACCCCTATTAGGCCGTAATAGCCCTTGCTTATATTTACAACCCGCAAAATAAGGTTTGATGCTACACATGGAATGGGACAATGTACCCTTTCTACCGCACGGATCAGGCATCAGAAGGGCTCGTTCCTCAGACAACATCTCCACAAACAGATTCATAATATTCAGAGGATCCTGGCTATATTTCCTCCAGCGTATGCTCAAACAAGCAAAACTTCAATGATGGTGCTTTCCAATCAGACCTCAGCACACTCTTATCTGATTTGTCTTCTAGCGCCACCAGTCGCAGTCAATACAAGGTAACATTGGGAACAGTACAAGGCCTCTTCACCTGTCGTGACGACCTTTCTGCTTACCTTTGTGGACAATGCGTCCAAAGGGCAACGGAGAAAATAGCCTCTGACTCTCAGTGTCCTTTGGCAACGGAGGGTGTAATTTGGTACAATCACTGCGGGCTTCGCTATTCCAATCGGTCCTTAACCATGGAAACAAGTCCCAGCTCTGTGAATTTGAATCTCAGCGACACCGATCCCATGCAATCCTCTGTTGCTTTTACGTTATCCACTAAATCAGCTGAGATGGCAAACCAAACAGGGGACAGTGCTGAGAGATACCAAACGGGATCGTTAAGATTGAATGATCACCAAACACTCTATATTCTTGCTCAATGCACATTGGATCTATCAAACAATAGTTGCGGTGGCTGCCTAAGTGATATGATTGGATCGACGATTCCGTGGTCTCGTTTGGGAAGCGTAGGTGGAAGAGTTCTGTACCCTAGCTGTATTTTCGCTTTGAATTGTTCGAGTTCTACGATCTGACGCCCAAGACACCAACTAGTACCCCTCCTCCACCGTCACCACCACCATCAGGTTTTTATATTTTAAGTATACATGCTTTTAACATTTTGGCTTAATATCCAATTTGGTCCCTTAATTTTTTAAATATGTTCAATTAGATTCTCTTGTTTTTCAACTATACAATTAGGTCCTTTTGTTTTCAAAATTGATTCAATTGAATCCTTTCCGTCAACTCCGTTAAACTGATTAATGGAAATGTCATATGTAGCACTTAGGGTATATTTTTTACGGCCTTTAATAATGTATACATATAGTGGCCATTTTTAGCCACCACTATATTTATTATAATTTAAAAAAAAAATCCAGAAAACTAATCATCCTTATCGGCCCCATCATACCCAAACCACCAACATGCACATCAAAATAAACCAGATCAGAAGAACAAAACGAAGGGAAAAAAAAAGTGATCAAATCCCATCCTAGCACCGAAATGGGTTTTTGGCTCGCATTTGAGTGTTGCGAGTCAGATCTGAGTGTGCGAGCCAAATCTGCTTGTCGATGAGGTGATGTAGGCGACGACGATGACGGAGGAGGACGACGCAGATCTAAAACTATTACGAGGAGATGGGTTTTCGGTGCGATGCGGTGGTTGTGGGTGAGATGGGCTTTGGTCACCAACGACATCACCATCAACCACCACGGCGGAAACTTCATCTAGAAAGGCATCGCCTACGGATCCGCCTTGATCATTGCGCGTGAGGCTCCGACAACACATGATGGGTGGAAGAGTGGATCGGGTTTTTCATCAAACACACCATAGGCATTAGATCTGAGTGGGAGCATATTGGTGGGTTCGATTGTTTCTTGAGTTGCGAAGAGGAATATGAGGAAGTGGTTGTGTGATTGCCAAGGAGGTGGAATAGGAAGGTTTGGAGTTTTTCTAGTCATTTAGGGATTTGAGACGGTTGGTGAAATTGAAGTTGGAATTCATTTCTGAAATGCCGATAATGAATATGGTGAAGGTCTTCTTTTGATTGATACCCATGACGGTCTTCTCTCTATTTTAGTATAATTTTAAAATAATAATAAATAAAGTGACGATTTTTAACCGTCACTATTCATAATTAATAGCCTCCATAATTCATCGGACGTCATCTCAATTGAATAGAAAGGACCCAATTGAATCAATTTTGAAAACAAAAAGACCTAATTGCATAGTCAAAAAATAAGAAGACCTAATTGAGCATATTTAAAAAAGTAAGGAACCAAATTGGGTATTAAGCCTAACGTTTTTCTAAAATTTGAAATTTCACAATGGTGTTTCGAGTGCATTTTTTTTTTTACACAGCTAGCAAAAAATTGAGTAAAATTTAAAATTAGAAATATAAATGAATAAGAAAATTATTATTATTGCAGTAAAAAAAAAGAAAATTATTATTATTATTATTAAACATAACAAATATTATATGTTCTATAAGGAATAATAAAATAAAATAAAATAGAAAATATTTGTTTTATTAATAATAGTTTTTTCATTTTATTATATAAGAATAAATAAATAAAATGAAGAAAAACTTATAAAAATAAATTATGCGAATTAAGACATACTATTCCCATATTTATCTCCTTATATATATATATATATATATATATATATATATATATATATATATATATATATATATATATATATATATATATATAAGTTTACCTGTGGTCTGATTGCTCCACTCTTCCTCAAACTCATTCACTCTCTCATTTGAATACTTTCTTATCATGAAGTGGTATACTTAACATGCATATGTGTTTGTAACTTTTCTAAAATTTCTCTTACTAGTGTAATAACCCGTACCACGCACGGGTGTTAATTTATAAATGTGAAAATAAATAAGTTTTATATTATTATAATTTTGATGTATTTTTAATTTTATAAATATATATGTGTGAAATAATTATGTATATTTCTAAAAAAAAAAGGAAATAATTATGGATATTAAATATATCAATTAATTTTATTTCATTTATATAAACTTATTTTTTTAAGAAAAAATTTATCTTTATAAACATATTTATATTTGTATTGTTAGATTATTAATAGATATTTATGTTAGGAAAATGTTGTTTTGCATGAAAAGTAAATTTATGAAAGTTTATGAATCAATCCAGTTGGTGTTTTTATTTTTACAAAAATTTGTGGAGATCAACCCGATTGGTTAAAAATAAAAAAAAGTTTATTAATATACATATTTTCTCACATATATATGTATATTCAAATACTTGTAAATATATGATTTTTTACCAATATATATTATTAAACATTGTTTATCCATATCAATACTCAAAATAATTAATTAAAAAATTACATATCAAAATTAGCACTTAATGGCAATTCAATTACAAATTAGTTAATTTTGTTTAATTAATCTGATTAGTTGCACTCAATTGCTAAAAAGTTAAATAGTTCCATTATCCTTAATTTAGGTCAAAAAAACTTTGTTGCAAACTATCTTTTTCTTAATTTTAGAATTGTTTAATTGATTAATTATCCAAATAAAAGATAATAATTATTTAATCAATTAAATTTATTTTTTTTTAAACTTCACAAATTAAAAGTTTTTAATGGATGCTTATTTTATATATTAATTTATATTTTCATTATCAAAAAAAACTAAATTTTTAAATACTCTTAAATGTATATTTTTTAATATTTTATATGTATTTGTAAATACTTGTAAATATAAAAAAAATTAATAATATATATAGTATTAGACATTGTTTATTCATTTTGGTATTTAGCATAATTAATTTGAAATTACATTTCAGAATGCACAATTAATGGTCATTTAATTACTTAGAAAAACTAATTACTTTTATCTAAAATAATTTTTTATCCCGTGCATGGATAAATTATGTGTGAGGGAGATATTTTCTATTATTTTGAAAGACAACTTATGTGTAAAATAAAGGTCCAAAAAATAACAAATTAATATTTAATTATAATTGAATTAGAAGCTACTGTAAATGCATAACCTTTTTACACTGTCAGTGCATAACCTTTTTTCTCATAATGTAATTGAAGTTTAATAGACCAAAATTTTTTTACAAAAATAATTTTTATCACTTTATTTTAGTGCATGAAACTAAAATTAAATTATTTCCCTAAAAATATGAATTGATAATAATAATTACATTAATTATCTTAATTAATTCAAGTTGAAATCTATGTTCATCATAATTACCTTTTATCATAATTATATTGATTACGTGCATCAAATAATCTTAGTATTGGACTATTGACATGATCCTCTCCTTATCTCTTAAAGCATCCACAGTGAATTTGAATAATAAAAAAATCCTAATTCATTCGTGTCTCTATACCTAGTTTCGTCACAAAAAAAATATCTTAGTTGTTTTTTATTTATTTAACAAAAACTAAAAATTCATTATAAGGGTAAAAAAAAATACTATACACAAATGTATTTAAATTAATTTATCCAAATAATTAGGGATTAAAAAAAAGGTCAAAATAGATTTTTCTATTGAAGGGTTAAGATAGGTTAATCTTTGTAAGAATTATTTTTTATACTACTCTTTCATTGTAGTACCCTTTAATTTTTAAATTATTATATATTTTGAAGTTGTGTAGGCTTTATATCTTATACTCCTGTAATACCTATGTCGGTGATAAATGCTTTAGATACATAGATATTTTGGCATTTATCTTTCATTTTCTTAGCTTGAAACTTTGTTTGGTTTAGTTTCATGTTAATTTCACTACTATTTTGATATTTGTTTAGTGTTTTAATCCATTAGGAGTTTATTAGCTTTTTGTTGACTAATTTTAGGCAAAGAAGAAAATTTGAAGCTCTAGGAAGAAGTTGCATTGGAGGAACAAGTCACCATGCCTTTGGAAGCAAGTTGTAAGGCTAAATTTCACTTATTTTGCTACTACCATCTTGAGGCTAAGCCTGGGAGAGTTGAGGCTTAGCCTGTAAGCATCAAAATGCTCTGTTTGTTACTGCACTTGCCAGGCTAAGCATGGAAACTCTGAGGCTAAGCCTCAGAGTTGCTGATGTGGCGTTAATGAGCTTCTACAAAAGGGATTTTGACCTAATTTCATGGGCATTCAATTCATTAATGTTTTGAGACCTTTTCTGAGCTTTGGTGGCAGCTGGAAAGCTCCCCTTTGTAACACCTCGTTCTTTAAAAAATAAATATAAAAAAATAGTTATTAATAAATATTTTATATATTTGTTTTAAAAAAAATAATAATAATAATAATAAATATGTTGAGTTAAATGTTTTGGGCCTTTAGTCTTTAGAAGCTCAATTCAAGTCTCTATAGCTTTCAGGTTTTGTTTTTAAAAACCTAATCTTCCCTCACATTCATGTTGTCTTTTGCTCTATTTGGGAACTGTGCCGTCAGAACTGCAAACGAAGGAGTGAAGGGGGATTGCAAAGGAGCACCGTTGCTTGCACTCTTGCTGTGGAACTGCCTCTTTCGAGGTAAGGGGGAGTGAGATTATCTCGCTCATGGGTATGACTATGGTTGGGGGTAGAGGGGTTGACCCTAAATCCCAAATTGGTTGTGTATATTTTATTTTATTTGTATGTTATATTTTAAAATTAAATTGAATACGTTTTAATTTCAATTTGAATGGATATATGTGCTACTGTTTGTTGAAATTGAATTTCTATTCACGCACTTTATTTTTGTGTATTTCAATTTTGTATTGTTAACTGTGTAGATTATGCACTGTCGTGAAATTCTTATTATTCGGAATTGTTATCTGTTAATGCGATAAATTTTTCGATTTGCACAGTGTTGCTGCTGTCGCTATCCCTCTTTAGCTATGGCACGTCCCTAATTGTTCAGGGTGCCTTGATTACTTTCTTCTAACTACCATTCAATTGCTATACATTTATATTAGCATATGACTTGTTTTTATTTCAATATTCAATTGTAATTTGGTGTGACGTGGTGCTATTGATTTTTATATTGGAATTGTTACTTTTGTATATATAGATTAACATTTGAGAAAATCGCTACCTCCTGATTGCCAAGTTTCTTTTGCTATATAAATACCAATACATGATATCTTAGATAATTGATTCCAGTGGCTTATATTATTTCACGTTATATTTTTTTTTATATAAATGTATGGTATCATGATTATTTGGAATGGTCACATTGAAGCTTACTTTTGAAATTCATGTTTCACTGTGCGATATATATATATATATATATATATATATATATATATATATATATATATATATTAATATTTATGATGTTATAATGTTAAAGCATGATTCTTAAAATTATTATTGTGTTAGAATTTGGAAATATTATGGTTTATTTGATGTATATGTGTATTGTTATGCTTTGTGAACATTGTTATGAATGAATAATATGCTTGATATGAGTGAAGTGTGCATGCCTAGAATGTAATGATATATGTGTTGATATTGAATAAATGAGGACCAAACCTATGTGAGGTAGGATCCTCCATGTGATAAGTTAGTGAAATCATGGGTATATGTGTGAACCATGCATCATAACATAATAAATGTGTTTTTGAAAGTAGTTTATGAACCTAACTGGGGAGGTCGTGAAGAACTCGTTGAGTTCTGACCTTGGGGTTGTTATCTGGTTTGGAATCTCCTTTAAGCTCATGCTGATCCCATGGGTTGGAGTATCCTTGCAAGACTGGGTAACCCTGACGAGCTGCTAGGGGTATCATACTGGTTGAGACTGTTAGTGTCGGATGCCCATTGTGTGGCTATTCGTCGACTGCACGTACTCCCAGGCTACTTTCACAAAAGAGTTTTGAATGGTACCACATGCATATAATACTAAGATTATAAGACACATTGCATTACATGAATACCTTGATGCGTATGTGTTTGACTAATGTTAAATGTCATGTGTGTTTGTGTTGCTACCTGTCTCCATTTTCATACCACGAGCATGTAGTGAGATGTATCTCACTCCCTTTGTTTTTTTGTGTTTTTCCTGTGTATGTGTTGGTGACAGGTGATGTCCAGCAGGACCAAGAGGATGACGTTAGAGAGGAGGCCTAAACCTCTATTTATGTCTTTTATTTTATTTTATATTATGGGACTTGTGAAGCTCTGATAGGTTGTGACATCGGGGCTAGGATATTTTATGTCTTTGATTTTGGGACTTTAAATTTTTAGGTGGATTATTAAGTTTTTTTATTTGTTTTTTTTTTATGGACTTTACGTGTGGCCTTTTGGAGAGTCAAGTACTAAATTATTCTTAAGTTTTTTTTTATGACGAATGTTCAATCTGATGTTCTTTACCGCGTGAGAAAAAAATTTTAAATTCGATATTTGTTTCCGCAAACGAGAACTTTAATTTATTTTCTTTGCTTTTATTTATTTAATAATATATTTGGGGTAAAGGGTGTCACATTTAGTGGTATCAGAGCCAGGTTGGTTCTTCCGGCCAGTGTGTTATGTGTTTACTATGTTTCTGCTTGTACTTTGTAGAATTGTTTGACTTGTTTAGGCCATGTTGGTTATATCTTTTCTTATCTTGTCATTTTACTTGTTGCATCCAGTACTTAGTTCTGGTTTGTGCAGGAAGAAATGACTGATAGGAATGATCGTGCGATTGCTGATGCTCTACAAGCTTTAGCTCAAGCTATAGGGAATCAGAATGCTGGTGGTGGAACAGGCGAGTTCAACTGGTTGGATAGATTCCAAAGGAACAACCCACCTACGTTCAAAGGGAGATATGACCCCGATGGTGCGCAGAATTGGTTGAGGGAGATCGAGAAGATTTTTCGAGCTATGGCGTGCCCTAATGTTCAGAGGGTAGCTCTTGGTACCTTCATGCTCGCGGAGGAAGCAGAGTTTTGGTGGGAGAATGCCCGTGAACGCTTAGTAGCTGAGAATAGAGTGATCACATGGGAAGTCTTCAAACAAATTTTCTTGGAGAAGTACTTTCCCGAGGACATCAGGAACAGGAAGGAGATGGAGTTCTTGGAGCTCAAACAGGGGAACATGACTGTGGCTGAGTATACAGCAAAGTTTGAGGAGCTATCCAGATACTTCCCTCATTATAATGGGGAGGCAGGAGAACGCTCAAAGTGCGTGAAGTTTGTTAATGGCTTGCGACCTGAGATCAAGCAGGCCATTAACTACCAGGAAATTGGTCGGTTTCCCGTACTGGTGAACAGGTGCAAGATTTATGATGAGGACAAATGAGCTCGAGAAGCGCATTATAGGAGTGTGGGTCCAGTGAAGGAGAAGAAGTTTGGTGTTCAGAACCGCGGGAAGCCATATTCTGCTCCAGGTAGTCAATATGGTAACCGCAGTAGCAATCAGAAGGCCATTACTAGTCAGCCTATTAGTGGTGGAAGTGCGAGATCATCTCTTTCTTTTCCAAGAAGGTGTGGGAAGTGTGGTAGTGCTAATCATTCGACATTTGAGTGCAAAGATAAGGATGTGACATGTTTCAGTTGTGGGAGGCAAGGTCACATTGGGAGGAATTGCCCTAATCCTAGGAATGAGATGAGGAGTGGTGGTCAGAGTTCACAAGCTAGTCGACCTAAAACCACTGGAAGAGTCTTCGCTCTTAGTGGTGCTGAAGCCTCAAAGTCCGATGACTTAATCCAAGGTAAGTGTTTCATAAGCGGAACTCCTTTAGTTGTGCTATTTGATTCAGGTGCAACTCATTCATTCATATCACATGCTTGTGTTAAAAATTTGAAATTGTCTGTGTCCCCTTTGAAATTTGATCTGGTTGTTGATACTCCTACAAGTGGTTCTGTTGTTACCTCTAGTGTTTGTCTAAATTGCCCTGTGTTGATTTCTGATAGAGAATTTATGGTTGACTTGATTTGCTTACCTCTTAGTCAACTAGATGTGATTCTTGGTATGGATTGGTTATCTTCCAACCACGTCCTGTTAAACTGCTTTGATAAAACTGTTGTGTTTGGTGAGTCTGTTAAGGGTAAGGATGAGAGGTTCATCACCGCCAACCAGGTGAAGGCATATTTGAAAGAGAATGCCCAAGTATACATGATGCTAGCTTCCTTGAAACTTGAGAGTAAGGTAGCGGTTGAGGATATGCCTGTAGTGAGAGATTTTCCTGAGGTATTTCCGGAGGATGTCTCTAGTTTACCCCCTGAGCGTGAGGTTGAGTTCTCCATAGACTTAGTGCCTGGTACAGGACCCATATCCATAGCTCCTTATAGGATGTCTCCCTTAGAGCTAGTTGAGCTTAAGAAACAGTTAGAGGAGTTGTTAGAAAAACAGTTTGTGAGACCTAGTGTGTCGCCTTGGGGAGCGCCAGTTTTGTTAGTGAAGAAAAAGGATGGGAGCATGAGGTTATGTGTAGACTATCGTCAGCTGAACAAGGTGACGATTAAGAATAAGTACCCCCTTCCTAGGATAGATGACCTTATGGACCAGTTGGTGGGAGCTTGTGTGTTTAGCAAGATAGATTTAAGGTCAGGTTACCATCAGATCCGGGTGAAGTCCGAGGATATTCCAAAGACTGCTTTTAGGACCCGTTATGGTCACTATGAGTACTTGGTTATGCCCTTTGGTGTGACCAATGCACCTGGTGTGTTCATGGACTACATGAACAGGATCTTCCATCCCTACCTGGATAGTTTTGTAGTGGTCTTCATAGATGATATCCTAGTGTACTCTAAGACTAGGGAGGAGCATGCCGAGCATCTGAGGGTTGTGTTGCAAACCCTTAAGGACAAACAGTTGTATGCTAAGTTGTCCAAGTGTGAGTTCTGGTTAGAAGAGGTGAGTTTCTTAGGACATGTCATATCCAAGGGAGGGATAGCTGTAGACCCATCTAAGGTAGAAGTTGTGCTTAAGTGGGATGCCCCTAAGACAGTTTCTGAGATTAGGAGTTTTCTAGGTCTAGCTGGTTACTATAGGAGGTTTATAGAGGGTTTCTCTAAGTTAGCCTTGCCTTTGACCAAGTTGACTCGTAAGGGTCAAGCCTTTGTGTGGGATAGCCAGTGTGAGAGTAGTTTCCGAGAGCTTAAGAATAGGTTAACATCAGCACCTGTGTTAGTTTTGCCTAACCTGAGTGAGCCCTTTGTAGTGTTTTGTGATGCATCTAAGATGGGTTTAGGTGGTGTGCTTATGCAGAAGCGTCAGGTAGTAGCCTATGCTTCTAGGCAGCTTAAGACCCATGAGAGGAATTATCCTACTCATGATTTGGAGTTAGCAGCCGTGGTATTTGCCCTCAAGCTTTGGAGTCATTATCTGTATGGTTCTAAGTTTGAGGTTTTTAGTGATCATAAGAGCCTTAGGTACCTGTTTGATCAAAAGGAGTTGAACATGAGGCAGAGGAGATGGTTAGAGTTCCTTAAGGACTATGACTTTGAGCTTAGTTACCATCCAGGTAAAGCCAATGTAGTGGCTGATGCCTTGAGTAGGAAGTCTTTGCATATGTCTGCTTTGATGGTTAGGGAGTTGGACCTTATAGGGCAGTTTAGAGATATGAGTTTGGTGTGTGAGGTTACCCCTAGGAGTGTGAGGTTGGGTATGTTGAAAGTGACTAGTGGTTTGATAGAGGAGATTAGAGAAGGTCAGAAGTCAGACCCATTCTTGTTAGCTCAGTTGGAGTCTATAGCCCAAGGGAAAGAGAGTAGTTTTAATTTGGGACAGGACGGAGTTTTGAGACTCCAAGATAGGATCTGTGTGCCTAGTATTCCTGAGCTTAGGAAGATGATCCTAAAGGAAGGCCATAGAAGTAGCTTGAGTATCCACCCCGGAGCCACAAAGATGTATCAAGACCTTAGGAAGATGTTTTGGTGGCCCGGTATGAAGAAAGAGATAGCAAAGTTTGTTTATGCTTGTCTAGTGTGTCAGAAGGCTAAGGTAGAGCACCAAAAGCCTTCAGGTTTGTTGCAGCCTCTAGATATCCCTGAGTGGAAGTGGGATAGTATATCCATGGACTTCGTGGTGGGTTTACCTAGAACCCCCAAAGGGTTAGATTCTATTTGGGTTATAGTGGACAGGTTGACCAAATCTGCTCATTTTATCCCAATTAACATTAGATACTCTTTAGAGAAGTTGACTGCCTTGTATGTTAGTGAGATTGTGAGGTTGCATGGTGTACCCTCTAGCATAGTTTCTGATAGAGATCCTAGGTTCACTTCTAGGTTTTGGGAGAGCTTGCATGAGGCTTTGGGAACCAAGCTTAGGTTGAGTTCAGCTTATCATCCTCAAACCGATGGCCAAACTGAGAGAACCATCCAATCTTTAGAGGATCTTCTTAGAGCTTGTGTATTAGAGCAGAGGGGTAGTTGGGATAGTTTCTTGCCTTTGATAGAGTTCACCTATAACAATAGCTTCCATTCCAATATTGGGATGGCACCTTATGAAGCCTTGTATGGGAGAAGGTGTAGGACCCCTTTGTGTTGGTTAGAACCTGGTGAGAGCCTTGTGTTAGGACCTGAAGTGGTGCAGCAGACCACTGAAAAGGTTAAGTTGATTCAAGAGAGGATTAGAGCAGCCCAGAGTAGGCAGAAAAGTTATCAAGATAAGAGAAGGAAAGCCCTTGAGTTTCAAGTGGGCGATCATGTATTCTTGAAAGTCACTCCGTGGACTGGGGTTGGTCGAGCGTTGAAGTCTCGTAAGCTTACTCCTCGTTTCATTGGTCCTTACCAAATCCTAAAAAGAATCGGCGAAGTTGCCTATCAAATTGCCTTACCACCATCCCTTTCAAATCTCCATAGTGTCTTTCATGTCTCCCAACTCAGAAAATATGTCCATGACCCGTCACATGTGATTGAGTCTGATAATATTCAAGTTAAGGAGAACTTAACTTATGAGGCATTACCGATAAGGATTGAGGACAGAATGGTGAAACAACTAAGAGGGAAGGAAATTCCTTTGGTTAAGGTTGTCTGGGGAGGAGCCACTGAAGGCAGTGCAACATGGGAATTAGAAAGTCGCATGAGGGACTCATACCCCGAGTTGTTTACTCCAGGTAAATTTCGAGGATGAAATTTCTTTTAAGGAGGGAGGAGTTGTAACACCCCGTTCTTTAAAAAATAAATATAAAAAAATAGTTATTAATAAATATTTTATATATTTGTTTTAAAAATAATAATAATAATAAAAAAAAATATGTTGAGTTAAATGTTTTGGGCCTTTAGTCTTTAGAAGCCCAATTCAAGTCTCTACAGCTTTCAGGTTTTGTTTTTAAAAACCTAATCTTCCCTCACATTCACGTTGTCTTTTGCTCTATTTGGGAACTGTGCCGTCAGAACTGCAAACGAAGGAGTGAAGGGGGATTGCAAAGGAGCGCCGTTGCTTGCACTCTTGCTGTGGAACTGCCTTTTTCGAGGTAAGGGGGAGTGAGATTATCTCGCTCATGGGTATGACTATGGTTGGGGGTAGAGGGGTTGACCCTAAATCCCAAATTGGTTGTGTATATTTTATTTTATTTGTATGTTATATTTTAAAATTAAATTGAATACGTTTTAATTTCAATTTGAATGGATATATGTGCTACTGTTTGTTGAAATTGAATTTCTATTCACGCACTTTATTTTTGTGTATTTCAATTTTGTATTGTTAACTGTGTAGATTATGCACTGTCGTGAAATTCTTATTATTCGGAATTGTTATCTGTTAATGCGATAAATTTTTCGATTTGCACAGTGTTGCTGCTGTCGCTATCCCTCTTTAGCTATGGCACGTCCCTAATTGTTCAGGGTGCCTTGATTACTTTCTTCTAACTACCATTCAATTGCTATACATTTATATTAGCATATGACTTGTTTTTATTTCAATATTCAATTGTAATTTGGTGTGACGTGGTGCTATTGATTTTTATATTGGAATTGTTACTTTTGTATATATAGATTAACATTTGAGAAAATCGCTACCTCCTGATTGCCAAGTTTCTTTTGCTATATAAATACCAATACATGATATCTTAGATAATTGATTCCAGTGGCTTATATTATTTCACGTTATATTTTTTTTTATATAAATGTATGGTATCATGATTATTTGGAATGGTCACATTGAAGCTTACTTTTGAAATTCATGTTTCACTGTGCGATATATATATATATATATATATATATATATATATATATATATATATATATATATTAATATTTATGATGTTATAATGTTAAAGCATGATTCTTAAAATTATTATTGTGTTAGAATTTGGAAATATTATGGTTTATTTGATGTATATGTGTATTGTTATGCTTTGTGAACATTGTTATGAATGAATAATATGCTTGATATGAGTGAAGTGTGCATGCCTAGAATGTAATGATATATGTGTTGATATTGAATAAATGAGGACCAAACCTATGTGAGGTAGGATCCTCCATGTGATAAGTTAGTGAAATCATGGGTATATGTGTGAACCATGCATCATAACATAATAAATGTATTTTTGAAAGTAGTTTATGAACCTAACTGGGGAGGTCGTGAAGAACTCGTTGAGTTCTGACCTTGGGGGTGTTATCTGGTTTGGAATCTCCTTTAAGCTCATGCTGATCCCATGGGTTGGAGTATCCTTGCAAGACTGGGTAACCCTGACGAGCTGCTAGGGGTATCATCCTGGTTGAGACTGTTAGTGTCGGATGCCCATTGTGTGGCTATTCGTCGACTGCACGTACTCCCAGGCTACTTTCACAAAAGAGTTTTGAATGGTACCACATGCATATAATACTAAGATTATAAGACACATTGCATTACATGAATACCTTGATGCGTATGTGTTTGACTAATGTTAAATGTCATGTGTGTTTGTGTTGCTATCTGTCTCCATTTTCATACCACGAGCATGTAGTGAGATGTATCTCACTCCCTTTGTTTTTTTGTGTTTTTCCTGTGTATGTGTTGGTGACAGGTGATGTCCAGCAGGACCAAGAGGATGACGTTAGAGAGGAGGCCTAAACCTCTATTTATGTCTTTTATTTTATTTTATATTATGGGACTTGTGAAGCTCTGATAGGTTGTGACATCGGGGCTAGGATATTTTATGTCTTTGATTTTGGGACTTTAAATTTTTAGGTGGATTATTAAGTTTTTTTATTTATTTTTTTTATGGACTTTACGTGTGGCCTTTTGGAGAGCCAAGTACTAAATTATTCTTAAGTTTTTTTTTATGACGAATGTTCAATCTGATGTTCTTTACCGCGTGAGAAAAAATTTTTAAATTCGATATTTGTTTCCGCAAACGAGAACTTTAATTTATTTTCTTTGCTTTTATTTATTTAATAATATATTTAGGGTAAAGGGTATCACACCCTTGGGTTCCCATGGCTTCTTTTTCAAGCTTCTTCCTTTCTTCTTCTTCATTTTGGCTGCTATACCTAGCTATGTGTAGATAATTTTACCCTTGTTGGGGTTTGATGTAACTAGCCTACTCTCATGTACATACTCTAAGTTATTTGTTCAAGTTTATAGTTAAATATTATTGTCCTTCTTCTATGCTTAATGCTTTTATTGGATTGGCCTCCCTTTGTTTGTTGTTTTGGTGTGAATGTTGTTGGAAAATGATGTTTATACCTTGAACTGAAGAAGACAACTAATAGACCTTATATTCTAGGAATGGAGTAAGGGATATTAGCCATCTTAAAACCTCTTTTCTTAAAGCAAGTTACTTGGCTAAACTAATCAAGGGATTGATAGTTGAGTCAAGGAACTTAGGCCCTTTCCATCTAAGGAATAAGGGTTAGGGTAAATTTGTGGGTTGATGGTGATATTAAGACTATAACTTGAGTAAATAGCATTGTTGAAGCATGAGAGGATGGTGTGGTGAAGTCAAACCCCGACGTTTTCTTTTTTATCATCAAAACCATTTTTCGCATTCTACATGTTCGTAAAAATTCCCAAAAATAGCTTTTAGTTGCTCATATTATTAGTGTTAGCTCTTTATGGTGTTCCTAAGACTTTAAATATTGTTCCATTGCTTATTTACTGCTTATTTGTTGTTCTAGTAAGTTTCTTATGCAAATAGCCAAATATTGAACAAGTCCCTGCGGATACGATACTTGGACTTACCAAGATATTACATTCATTTGCCAAGGAGTTATCAGTCGGCTATATTTTAGTAATTCAAAATACTCCTGTAAATCTAAATCCAAAATATTACATAAAAAATTAGAAACAATAAAATGAGAAATGAAAAAAATGCACAAAGGATGCACCCAAAAATGAGAAATGGAAATTGACATATTAAGCAAGACTCTCTCAAACTGCAATTACATAATAAGAAAAAAAGTGCAAAAACCTGGATAAAATAATCTATAAACACAACAAAATTAAAAGAGATTATTAAAAATGAGATAAAAGCTCCCGCGAATTACAATTAGCTTCTCACCATTATAGCTAAACATACAACTATGTCTCGTATACCTACTGGTTACAAAAAAATTATAAAAAAAAATATGACTATGCCTCTTTTCCTCCCACCACAATCACGTGCCCACCTTCTACCACACTTGCTCATAATGGTACCATTGTATGTAACCTGCTCTGTTGGTGAAGCTTTCCTTGCCATGTCGAATACTCGTCCCTCTTGTCCAATGACATTGCTAGCTATTATGTACCAGTCATGTACATTCAACAATCCTTTTGGGTGATTAAACTCGCATGCAGCCAACTTCCATCTCAGGTTAGCATCATTGCTAAAACTCACCCGCGTCTCCCTTGTGCTTCTCTCCCTTTACAAACAAAATATCTTCACATCTGCTATACGACATCAATCATATATATAGTATTCACACAATCACTCATATTTTATTATTTCTATATATAACTGTTAATATTGATTGATTTCGGAATTAGGGCTATAATTTAATGGAAACAAAATATATATATATATATATATATATATATATATATATATATATATAGATTTTAAAATGTGTAATAGTTACTTTTATTAAAAATTCATTCAAAAAGAAATTAAAAATTCAAATGATCACAACTTTAGCTATAATTATATATTATTTATTATTTATTATTATTATTATCTATTTCAACCCATGATTTTGAAAACTAAACAAAAATCATTAAAAGAGTTATCTAATTAATTGTTTTTTCAAATTCAAAATTCAAATGAACTTTTATACTAAATGTGCAATTATTACATTGCATCTAATTATATTTATTTTTTAAAAAAAATCAGAATCATGTATGCATAAATAAAAATTGGTGTTAATTAAAGTAACAAAAGTATATATGCTGAAAATTGATTGTTAACGAAAATTAATAAAAAAAAAAATACAATATCTCAAATTCACTCACTCTCTCGTTTGAATACTCTCTTATCATGAAGTGGTATACTTAACATGCATATGTGTTTGTAACTTTTCTAAAATTTCTCTTATTAATTTCTGTAACTACTCCCACTCACTTCTTCCTTTAATATTCTATGTAACTACCTTTGTTCACTCTCTATAACTACCTTCGTTCACTTCTGTATCTCGTGCTATCTTTTTTTTTCAAATATTTCTTTCTCAATTTTTTTAACTATTTCTTAACTCCAAATATTTCTCTTTTTCATCAATAATTTTAAATCTTTATTTCAATTTACTTTTTAAAGTTAATATTAAAGATATTTAAAACTTCATTTTACTATTTAGAAAAAATATACTTAATTACAAAATATTCAAAATTAGTTGTTATTGATATTAAAATTTGTAGAAAAAGTCATAATATCATTGATAGATACTTTATAATTTTCACAATTGTTAAAAATTGCAAAATGGTCCCTTAAGTAATTTTTTTATAGCATGTTTATCCCAAAAAAATTAAAAAAAATACATTACTTCAAGGGTAAATTGCAACTTTTACAAAACAAAGGACCAAATTGCAACTTAAAATAAAGATAATGAACCATTTTGTAACTTTTAAAAAATAAAGGACCAAATTGTAACCTAAAATAAAGAGACCAACAGACTAATTTAGCCTAATAATAATAATAAATTGTTCTGTTAACCAACACACATTGTACCTTGATAATTAAGAATAGGATAAAATATATTTTTGGTCCCTCATTTTATCTTGATTTTTGTTTTTTGTCCATCATAATTTTTTTCTATTTTTAGTCCCTCATAAATTGTTCTGTTATGTTTTTAGTCCCTCATAAATTATTTTGTTCTATTTTTAGTCTCTGACGTTAATTTCAACTGTTAAGTGATGACATGACGGACATAAAATGTGTGTGTGAAAATTTTCTGATTAAGTTTCTGGTGAATTTTAATCTCTACAATTTTTTTGGCGACCAGAAATGTTTACTTTTGTAACATTTCCTGTGATTTTAGAAAATCCAGTATTCAAGATTTTGAATTTTTTTATTTTTTTAACATTTCTGGCGATTTTAGTCTGCTAGAAAATTTACAGCAATTAAAAATTGATAAAAACTTAAATAGAAATTTTTTAAGCACAAATTCTGCTCGTCACGACATAACATAACAGTTGAAATTAATGTCAAGGACTAAAAGCAAAATGAAACAATTTTTTAGGTACTAAAAACAGAAAAAATTTATGAAGGGCTAAAAACAGAAATCAAGATAAAATAGGAGAGAAAAAACATATTTTACCCTTAAGAATATTAAGTAATGTCAGTCACAAAATAAATATAAGTATATAACAACTGCCTTCACACTTTATGTAGTTATTTTTTCTTGATTCTATAATGCTCATTTTTCATCAAATTCTGCTTGGGACATATAGGTATTATAATAAGTATTTATTTATTTTTGTACTATATAAGTTTGACTTTTAATTCTCAAATGCGAATTTTTTATGAGATTATTTTCCTTATCGTTAAATTACGTGATTTTCTTTTGCAAAAAATATCTAATTCTATTTGAATAGTTTTATTTTTTTTAAATATATATTTTTGCTTAAATCTAATTGATTTTAATTTAAATTTACTTTTAAATTTTGAATTTTGATATGCTATATCAAATTAAAATATCTTTATTTAGATAAATTATATTTTAAGATTATAATATTTTTAATCCATTTTAATTTAAATTAAGTTTTAATTTCAATATTTGACATGTCATATTAGTAAAGATGACATGTTTTAATTCAAAAAATTTAGGGGAAAAAGGCTATGCACTGACAGTGTAAAATAGTTTTACATTATCATTCAATCACAACTTACCATTTATGGTAATTTTGTTGACTTTTAAAAATTATCTTAAAAGTCATATCAAAGGTGATTTGTGATTGGATGACAGTGTAAAATTGTTTTACACTGTCAGTGCATAACCATTAAATCCAATAATTTATTTCCACAAATTTTTCTCTTTCTAAACGTTGTAATTTTTTTTTAAAAAAAATTCACTTAATAAAATAAGATTTTCATAATCAATAATGAAAGTATCTATTTTTTTAAAAATTATTTAATTTTTATTTTTTACTTAAATTTAAAAATTTATATAATATATGAGAAACTTATTTTATAATTAAATCAAAATGCGTATTATTATAATTATTCGTTGTCAAATGATCTTGATGCGGTTCACTTCAACAAATGATTATTCGTTGTCAAATGTTTTATTTTTCATTATATATATAGTTAAATACATTCTGATGATTTATTAATAATTAATTTGTTTTTAAAAATAATTATGTGAAAATAAAACATGGAAATGAAAAGTTTTAGAAAGTGTATATTTATTGAAATATATTATTAGTTAAGAATAAAAAATTAAAATAAATAGATACTAACATAATGCTTTTACAATAAAATGCATAAAATAAAAATGAAAGATAATAAAATTTATAAATAATTTTAAATCTTAATTATATTATATATTATTTTTTCTATTTTTTAATAAGTGTATTGATTCGTAATAATTGTATTGATTCTTAATACAATAGTAGTGTGTACCGATTCTTAACAAATCATAAAAAAAAATTGTTGTTATGTAAATAATAAAAAGAGACAAATAAATATATACTTTATTACATGAAAAACTAGTAAAAAAATATTAATTTTTAACAATTTTCATAAATAATTAATACAGAAAATCAAATCAATTAATTAAATTAAGAGCAAATTATAGCAACACCTCCTTAGGTTTAGTGTAATTACACAAGCACCTCCTATTTTTTTAACCATTACTTTCGCCTCCCCTATAAAGGTGTTATTGTAAGATTTTAGGGGGTGTTAGTGTAATGTTTTCAAATTCAAAGGGAGGTTAGTGTAGGAAAATCAAAAAAGGTGTGATTATGTGTAATTTGATAAAAACTCAGGGGTGTTGTTGTAATTTGCTCTTAAATCAATCAAATGATTTAATTGATTAATTAAAGTTAACTAATTAACTGTCATAAAGTATGTTAAATTTATCACATTTATTAAGATATTATAAACCGCAGGATTAACTTATATCAACGGTGTACATTAGGTGTAAATCTAGACTTACACCTGGTGTCAACGGATTAATGGTGATGCAATGACAGTGTAAAACTGTTTTACACAGTCATCCAATCACAAATCATAGTTGGTATGACTTTTAAGATAATTTTTTAAAAGTTTGTAAACTTACCATACATGGTGGAGTAATAAAGATTACAATAAATGGTTAAACCAGTGAAAAACTTGTGGTTTCTTAGTTCCAATTGATTTTTTTCATTGTTGATATGAAAGTATTATAATGTGGACTCTAATATGTAGGTTGTCGTAATAGTATGCAAACCCAATCTATGGGGCAACGACAACCATCTAAGAGATATTTGATTTTTCATAAATAGAAATGATCGAATTTAGATTTAAATGAATTTATTGGTGTGCTAGAAAGATATATGTCGTTAATGAAGAGGCAGCTGTGGCATTGCTTAGAGGAATGAGGTGATGTCCTCGAGAGGGATGAATGGTGTGCTAAAGCAAATTTTGTAATATTAGGGGTATTTTCGGAATAAAAAACAAAAAAGGTGAGGGGTGTGTTTAGAAAAATAGGCAGTGCAAAAAAAAATCTCCTAAAATATTGATGTTAGGCCTTCATTCACGACCATTCTGCTACCATAAGTGTTAACATATTTTATTGGATAGTTTGGCATCATATGTGATAATATTTTTATTAATGACTTTTAGATTTTAGTGCTAGAATTTGGTGTATTTGGGTCGTGTAGCTTTTACTACAAGATCATTCATTTGTATCATATTTTTTATGTCTTATTTTCAGCACACCTTGTACTTCAAATTAAGAATGGTGTGCTAAAGGGAATTTTGTAATATTAGGGGTATTTTTGGAATAAAAAAGGATGCGGGGTGTGTTTAGAAAAATAGGCAGTGAAAAAAAAATTCTCCTAAAATATTGATGTTTTGCCTTCATACACGACCATTCTGCTATCATAAGTGTACGTTAACATATTTTATTGGGTATTTTGGTATCATATGTAATAATAGTTTTATGAGAAATGCCAACGACACTCTCTAACATTCTCTTTTAGACATTTTTCCTATTAGTGACTTTTACATTTTAGTTCTAGAATTTGGTGTATTTGGGTAGTGTAGCTTTTACTACAAGATCATTCATTTGTATCAAATTTTTTAAGTCTTATTTTTGGCACACCTTGTACTTCAAATTAAGGTCATTTTTTCATCAATAATATATATATAGATAGATAGTAAACCACTTATTTTCTTGTTATTAATTTCAATTCACCGTGTCTTAATGATATGTGTTATTTTTTATAGTAGAGAAAGGTCGATCACGAACTATTATCTTGATCCTTACCTCCACAATTATTGCATCGGGGATACTTCTCACCTTTTGCTATTATTTGATATGAAGAAAAGCAAGAAAGAATAACAAAACTATTCTCAAAGAAAATTGTAAGTATGGTAAAAAAAAGGGTAAAATATATTTTTGGTCCCTCATTTTATCTAAATTTCCGTTTTTAGTCCCTCAAATTTTTCTGTGTTTTTAGTCCCTAACAAATTGTCTTCTTTTGTTTGTAGTCCTTGACATTAATTTTAACTGTTAAGTTATGTTGTGACGAGCATAATTTGTGCTTGAAAAATTTTTGTTGAAGTTTCTAGCGGTTTTTAACTACTACAAATTTTCTGACAAACTAAAACTGTCAGAAATGCTAAAAAAATAATAAAAAAAATCCAAACCTCGAACACCAGATTTTTTGAAATAACAAGAAATGTTACAAAAGAAAACATTTCTAACCGCCAAAAATTTGTAACGGTTAAAAGTCACTAGAAACTTAATTAGGAAATTTTCACACACACACAGTGTATGTCTGCCATGTCATGATTTAATAGTTGAAATTAACGTCAGGAACTAAAAACAAAACAAAACAATTTATAAGGGACTAAAAACAGAACAGAACAATTTATGAGGGACTAAAAATAGTAAAAAAGTTTATGAGGAACTAAAAACAGAAACCAAGATAAAATGAGGGACCAAGAACATATTTTACCCTAAAAAAAAGTAAATTACAATTTTAACTTTTTAATTAGAAAACTTAATGATTGAAGTATTTTCGTTTAGTTGGACATGAAAGTTCCGCTATAGAGTCATTGCAATTCAATTTGGCAATAATTGAAGCAGCGACAAATAACTTTTCTCACGAGAACAAGATTGGCAAAGGTGGATTTGGAGAAGTGTATAAGGTAGAAGAAAATATGTTAAATTTTATTTCTTATATGTTTCTATTTTTAACAAATAATTATCTACATTTTTAGGGCACTCTTAGTGATGGAAAACCAATAGTTGTAAAAAGGCTCTCGAGAAATTCTAAGCAAGGTGTGGAGGAGTTCAAAAATGAGGTTCTATTAATAGCGAAGCTTCAACATAGAAATCTAGTGGCATTTATAGGATTTTGTCTGGATGAGCAAGAGAAAATACTTATCTATGAATACGTGCTAAACAAGAGTCTGGACTACTTCATATTTGGTTTGATGTTGTTTACCTATCTTTAGTTTTTTTAAAAGTTTAACGTCTATGCATTAAGTATTTATGATATTTAGTGAATGAGCTACTCTAGTAACACTCTTTTGAGCACACTTTTTATTTTGACTAAAATTATTTGGAAATCACAAAATTTTGTGTGCTTCACTTCTTATTCATTGAAGTCCACTCATGATTTTGTAGGTTTCACTAAATTTTAACCAATATTAAAGAGAATGTTAGAAGGAATATGTTACAGAGTGTGTTGTAAGCGCTCCTGTTCATGCATTATATCTTAAACCAATTAAAGTGATTGATTACAAAACATGCATCATTTAATTTTCTAACAAAATGAATATTTCTTGTAGATACTAAACTAGAAAAGGTTTTGACCTGGTCTGAGCATCACAAAATCATAGGAGGGATTGCTCGAGGAATTCTATATTTACATGAACACTC
Source organism: Pueraria montana var. lobata (assembly GCA_026413185.1). Classification (NCBI taxonomy): domain Eukaryota; kingdom Viridiplantae; phylum Streptophyta; class Magnoliopsida; order Fabales; family Fabaceae; genus Pueraria; species Pueraria montana. The sequence continues at coordinate 75,903,905 of CM048650.1, forward strand.
TCGACTTAAAGTTATACATCGTGATCTTAATCCTAGTAATGTATTATTAGACGAAAATATGAATCCAAAAATTTCAGATTTTGGTCTTGCTAGAATTGTTGAAATAGATCAAGAGGAAGGAAGTACAAATAGAATTATTAGAACATAGTAAGTTTTGAATACTCACTTCTACATTTTTCATCCTTTGCATAATATGTTTAAGCTTATTTGTCATTTTCCCCTAATTTTGACGTGGCTATATGTTTCCAGAGTACGCTATGTTTGGACAATTTTATGAGAAATTAGATGTTTATAGTTTTGGAGTTATGATTTTCGAGATTATTAGTGGAAAAAAGAATATGGGTTCACATGAACCACAAATTGTTGCTGATGGTCTTTTAAATTTTGTGATTGCAATAATCTTGCAATATTTTCGCTTTATGATTGTTCATACTTAATGTACACTAAATCAATCTAAAAGTAGGAAAGTGAAATGATTTGGGCAAGCTTACAAATTGTTACAAGTTTGGAGACACTAGAAGGATGAAACACCATTAAACACATTGGACCCAAATTTGAAAGAAAATTATTGTAATGTTGAAGTCATCAAATGCATACAAATTGGTTTATTATGTGTTCAAGAAAACCCAAATGTTAGACCTACAATGGTGACGATCGTCTCATATCTCAGTGGCCACTCAAGTGAGTTGTCATCCCCACAAGAACCAAGTTGACATATAATGGATCCAATTTTTTCATATGAATCAAGTTTAAGGCAATCTGGCAACAGTTCCATGCCTTCCTCTATCAATGAAATGTCTATAAGTAAATTCTACCATCGATAGTTTATTTTTGTATATCATTGTCTAGTCGTGTTTTAATGTATTATAAAATCTTATTTGGCACTTAATTATGTTGTTGAGGCCAATTTATGATGTTTTGGGTTTTGGTTTTTCTCATTTGTGTGAGGCTTTTACTTTCAATTTAGAGGGCTTCAACTTCTTGCCTTTACTAGTTGTGGCTTCATGTATTAGACCTTTTTTTATGCTAATCTATAACATGTCTTATGTGAAAGTTAAGTCTCTTGTTTAAGTAATAAAATTCATTTTTCTTATCAATCAAGAAAGTTCAAATATAAAATACATATAAAAAATGAAGTATGTTTTGTTTCAATTTTCAATATCTAAAATTGTTGGATTTTGCATTTGGTCCTAATAAATTTTTTCTTTGTGTTTGGTTCCGAATAATTTCTTTCTTTGTGTTTGGTTCATAATAATTTTTTTTTGTATTTTGTCCCTGTAATTATGTTGGCTCTGTTAAGTAGTCTTTGAAATATTTTTGGATTTTTTTTTTGGTCCTTGAAATATCTTCAGATTTTTCTTCTAGTCCCTAAAATTTTTTTTGCCACAACCGGCAGTATGTTTTTCATCAAATGATGACGTACCAAGTTAATAGAGCCAATGTAATGACAGAGACCAAATGCAAAACATTTTTTTCTTCATGGATCAAACACAAAGAATAAATTTATTAGGGACCAAATGCAAAATCCAACAAAATAATATACAACATTGTGATTCTTACATAGTATCTAGTAATGAATATAGTTAAGGCTTAATTGTACTTATTTTCTCCTTACTATCACCATTTCTTGAATTTGGTCATCTTCACATTTTTCTCTCTTAAAGTTATAGTTTCCCCACTATTTTAATAGTGCAATTTTAGTTCATATGTTAATTTGACATCTAATATTTCACAAAAAATGTTGACATTAAAGAATAGTGTTTACATTAATGTGATAACGTAGATGTGCAGTGGAGTGTCATGTTAGCATTTTCACTGAATATTATATGTCAATTTTGAAGTGGATTAGTTGGTTACTAGAAGGGGGGTTGAATGGTGACACTCAACTTACTTTGGTCTTTCCTGCACAAACAATTCGTGCTTCTGATATTTATCTTCTCAAGCTTATGCTTGGATATCATAAGTTTAGTAGGAGCAAGGATAATCTTCTTATGTACATAGATGTAGAAAGAATGACAATAAGGAAAATCCAAGTTTGTGCTATGAGAAGATGCTTCTTATTTCAAAATAACAGATTTTGTTTTAAAAAAAAATTCTAATTTCTATGAAAGTTGGACATGAAAGTTCCACTATAAAGTTATTGCAATTCAATTTGGCAATAATTGAAGCAACAACAAACAACTTTTCACATGAGAACAAGATTGGTAAAGGCGGATTTGGAGAAGTTTATAAGGTAAAAGAAAATATGTTAATTTTTTTCTTATATCTTCCTATTTATAACAAAATAATTATCCAAATTTTTAGGGCATTCTTAATGATGGAAGATCTATATGTCAATTTTGCATTCTCGGGAATCACATTCCCAAGAATATTATACTTGGGAATGCTATTCCCATGAATATGTTTGGTTAGTATTTTGTAATTTTGAAAAAAAAAAAAAGATCAAATTTATTTAATTAAAAAATTAAAAAAAATGGAAGAGAAAGGTAGGAGAGAGTAGTGGGAATAGGTAGCTATTGTCCATTCCCATGGGAATATAGATACCCACATTCATGGCAATACAAATTGCTTACAACAAGAGAGCACAACTTTTCTGGGAATAAATTATACATGAGAATATATTGTCATAACCCTCTAACAAACATGCCAATATTCATTCCCACTCTCACATTCTCGGAAATTAAATAAGATGACTTGAAACAAATGCCATCAATTAACTAATTTATCAAATTAAGAAATTTGGTTAATTTAGTTGAGAGTATTAAATTTGTTTTAAATTAGTTTTTTTTTCAAAACTACCCTTATGAACAAAACTAACAAACATCAATAGGTTAGGTTTCTCTTTCTGTCATGTCATTCTAAAACTAACTTTAATTAAGAATATTTTTTGTGAAAAATAATTTATGATAAAAAAGACCAAGTCACACTTTTAACTTGGACCTTATCATAAGGATCGAAGGTAGTATCATTTTTTTTATTAAATTACCTTCATATATATGATATTTTGCCAATATAATTATATAATTGATGGTGTAATTGGCAAATTCTAATCAAAATTTATTCAAAATTTTTTAATATTTTTTTGTTTTATAGATTTTTTTTTCAAAATTTATTTTCTTATACTGTTAATAATTTTTTCAAATTAATGTGCAACCTTTTTTTAAACCACCAAAATTTTTTAAAAATCAATTCAACGTGCAAGATTATATATATATATATATATATATATATATATATATATATATATATATATATATATATAATCATAAAAAAATTGACCTATTTTTTTAAAAAAATTCATTTAAGATTTAATGATTTAATTGATTGATTTAATCACCTAAGTTACCATAATTACATATATACTCGTGATAATTACCTTAGTTACCATATTTACATATATTTTTTAATGAATAATTAGAAAATAAAATAAAAATCTAGCAACATTTCAGTGGAAAAAGAATCAACGTGATGTTGTTGCATGCATTTGCCTACATGGCATATGGATTTTGAGCAAAAAAATTCTCCAATTTCAATTACTTTAAGTAATAAGAGAAGAGATTTCTGCAATAAAAGATACTAATTTTTTTTAGGTAATAAGGCAATTTACTATATTAGTCATCAACTTCAGTTTTTATTAGTAATAATTTTTAAAAATATTAATAATGAAAGCTATAATAAGAATAATGATATTATGACCACAATTTTATTTCTTTTCCTCACTATTTTCCCTCAACTAAACACACCTTTTTTATTCACCTATTTTTTTCCTTCTCTCTTATTTTCCTACCATTTTTATCATACCAAACCAACCATTACTCATTTAAATTAGCCTAAAATAGAGGGATTAAATTTGTAGATTGTGTAAAATAGAGGATCAAAATTACATTTAAGCCAAATAATTATTACTATATACAATGAGGAGGATCCATTTATCTCAAGAGTAACTCTAAAAAAGTTACTACTCATTAGGGGTGCTCAAATTAATTAGTTATAAAACAAGTTTTTTTTTTTTTTTGCTAAAGTTATAAAACTAGTTAAACATAAATGTAACTAACTAGTTATAAAATTTCTAGTTAGCTAAACCTAGTTATAAAAATATAACTGTTTTATTGATTAAGTTAAAATTTGGTTATTTGATTTTTTTAACTGGTTAAAAATAATTACAGTTATTTGATAATTGGTTATAACTAGATAATACCCGTGTGATGCACGGGTGTATTGAGGAGGGAATGAATTATTTGTATGTATAAAAATATGTTGACAATGTTGTTAATTTGTTATATTACTTAAAAAATATCTAAAACTAATTCAATTTTGAGATGAAGAACTTATTCATTAATAAAAATAATAAAAGATAATTAGATGTGTTTATTTTATAATACAACTTATTTTAAAAAAATTATAATACAACTATAAATTTAAATTTCACAATGTCACTTTCTTAAAGTAAAAAAATTTCTGTATATAGAAAAATAAAACTATATAAAAAAATAAGATGAAAATAATAAGAAAAATAATTTTAACTAAAAGAACTTGCACATATTATTCCATTAAATTTTTTTATGGAGTTCATTAATTTAACATCCTGTAAAAATATTGGAAACAAAATTAAGCGAATGAATAAAATAATATAAATTTAATAATACATATATATTTAAAAGATTATATATAAGCACAATGTCATATATCACATTCATTTATATTAAATTTGATAAGATATTGTAATATTTTATGTTTGGGAGAAACATTTTCTAATATTTTGAAAGACAAATTATAATTAAACTTAAAAATTAAAAATAGCAATTTAATATATTGTTTTGATAAGCAACAATTTAACATTTTCATTATAATTATATTAAAAGTTATTTGAAAACTATATTATCTTTTCATGTATTAAATAATATAAATAAATTATTAAATACTTATTATTTTTTTAAAAAAGATACATGTGAAAAAAAGACAATTGACAATCACATATTCAAATCAACCACATAAATATATATAATATGTTAATCTTTATTTGATAATTTATATTTCATTTCATTATTTCCTTAAAATATATAACATTAATTTAATAATAAATATATGTAGTATTTATTACCATTCATATCTAACTACCATATTAGTGATCGAACTAAGGACCTAGTCAAGATCAACTCAAGAGTTGCATTGCAAGCATTTTGCACATCAACGTTTGGTGACTCACCAACCTGAAATCACTTTTTTAGGCACCAACAACACTATTTTTTTTGCTAATAAAAAAAATAATTTTATTATTAATATATTCTCTGCCGATAAAAGTCAAATCATAATAATAATAATAATTATAATAATAATCTAGTTTGGCACGGTAAAAAAGGGTGAAAATAATTAATGAAGCACAAAGCATAGCATAAATGGAAGTTGTGAATATAGGAATCCAATTTCTTTAATATTGTGTTTTTTCCCCTCAATTGATTGAATTAATTTATTTAAATTGATTGAATTAATTTTTATTTAAATGTAACATATTTCCTATTAAAACAACTCCAATGACTTTAATTTAAATATTAATGTAATTAATCTCATTAATTTAAAATCATTTATTTATATTTTTCACAATTAATTTCAAATAGATAATATAAAGTTGTAATATTATTAATACATTAATATACTAATTTTCAACTTCATCCTCAAATTATGAATTTTTAATAATGCTATTTTAAAGGCGTTACTAATATTTTTTTATGTGTCAATAATAATGTTAATTATGTTGTTTTAGTTGAAATAACATTGTTAAGAATAAAATTAAATGTGTCATAATAAAAAAAATGTGCGAGATAAGTTAGGAAATAAACTTAAACGAAAAAATAAATAAATTTGGAATTAAAGGAGTTATAAGAGGAAATATATATTGTGTTAATCTTTATTTAATGGTTATGATATTAACAGTTTGATTAGTCAAATTTTATTAATAAACACACTATTAATTCCTATTAAAACAACTCTAATATATGATTTTACTCAATTATTAATGTAATTAATCCCACTAATTTAAAAGCATTTATTTATATTCTTGAATAATTGATTTATATTTTTCATGAATAAATTCAAGAAATAATACAAAGCAAAAATTAAATATAACATAATCAAAATTTAGAATCATTTATTTATATTTTTTTAATATAGATAATAATAAAAAATCATATTACATGTTTCATATCTCTTGAGAGAGATAAACATATGATTCAACCTAGGAACACTTCAATCAAGAGAAAGTTTCTATGCGGAAGATTTTTGAACTACATCTTTATCCTCTTTGGAATATTTTCTTTTTCACGAAATGCATCCAACCACTTTCAAGAGAACGCTCATCTATGTCCACTCTTCTTCAGTATTTCACACTCGTACAACAAATTGTCATCTTCATCTATAACATAATTTATAAGCATTTACATGTCATTCTCGAACAAATTTTGTAGGAATTCTATGACAAGAAGGAAACAAATTAGTATAACAATACTATAAGTAAATATGTTAAATTAAAAGTTATAAAAAATACTAACATGAGAAATTTTACCAACAACAGCTCTGGAAACACAATCTCTTCTTTGTTTGTTTACATAATCAAACAAATCTTGTAGGAAAGTAAGAAGGAAACAAATTAGTATAACAATTCTAAGTAAATATGTTAAATGAAAAGTTATAAAAAATACTAACAAGAGGAATTTTACCAACAACTTTGGAATTTTGTCAACACAATCTATTCTTTGTTTACATAAACAGCTTCCTTTCTTTGGCATTCATATCGTCCTTCAATAGAAGAAAAAAAAATGTGTCCTAAATCGAATTTATGCTAATCGCAATATCTATATACAGAGTGTGAATGAATGAGAAAGAGATAACCTTAAAAAAAGTAAAAAATGCAACTAATAAAAATAGATTTTGTTGGGTTTTAAAATCAAACCAATCAGAATATTTAAATTCGTTTTTCACAAATCACATCCAACAATAATAATTGGTGAAAATCTTGTATAAAAATTATATATAATTTTAAAATAAGGTTTGAAATTATATATAGTTAGTTGGATAGATAGATTTAAAATTAATTTAATTAAAATATTAATCAAAATATAATTTTAAAATTTATTTTTTTAAATCTGAAAAGAAAATTGTAAATATATTAAATGTCTTACAAATATTAAGATTGTGACTGTGCTAATCAATAATTAATTAATTATTTTTTATTGAATAATTAATTAATTGATTAATGATACTAAAATTAATAATGAATTAAAATATTAATCAAAATATAATTTAAAAATTTTGTTTTTTAAATTTGAAAAGAAAATTATAAATATATTAAATGTCTTACAAATATTAAGATTGTGATTGTGCTAATCAATAATTAATTAATTGATTTTTTTTTACTGAATAATTAATTAATTGATTAATGATACTAAAATTAATGATGAAATATCAATCAATCAATCAATCAATCAACTAATATATATAATATGTCACCCGAATGTGACATGTAGACAACCAGTCCTAGTCAGCAACTGTGTTTTATATAATATACTAAATAGTACCCGTACGATGCACGGGTTTATTGAGGAGGGAATGAATATTATGTATGTCTGAAGTATGTTGACAATATTGTTAATTTGTTATATTACTTAAAAAAATCTAAAACTAATTTAAATTTCAGCAATAATGAACTTTTATTCATTAATAAAAATAATAAAAGATAATTAGATGTGTTTATTTTATAATACAACTCATTTAAAAAAATTATAATACAACTATAAATTTAAATTTTACAATTCCACTTTCTTGAAGTAAAAATTTTTCTATATATAGACAAATAAAACTATATAACAAAAATAAGATGCAAATAATAAGAAAATTAATTTTAACTAAAAGAAGTCACATATTATTCCATTAAAATATTTTTTATGGAGTTCATTAATTTAACATCATGTAAAAATATTGGAAACAAAATTAAGTGAATAAATGAAACAATATAAATTTAAGAACACATATTTAAATGATTACATATAAATGTAATGTAATGTAATATATCATATTAAGTTTAATATGATATTGTAATATTTTATGTTTGTGGACAATTAATCCTGTCAGCAATTGTGTTTTTGTATCCGTGCTTTGTTTAACATATGCTTCTTGTTTAACATGCTAATTTTCATGCTAATTTTGTATAATATTGCATTATCCTTTCTTTTATATAATATTGAGTCTTAAAATATACTTGTTTAACATGCTAATTTTCATAAGATGATTATAGTGCATATTATAGGCAGTTTTTGTTATAGGATATTAGAAATATATGTTTTATTTAAAATTATGTCAAAAATTATATACAAATATAATTTCAAATCATAAACACATATAATTTAATTTGGATATATTTATCGTAGCAAACAATCAAGAGATAAAATACAAAATTTAATAGACTAATTAGTTTAAAAAAAATAAAAAGTAAGCAACAAATATATTCTTTTGTCCCTAATTAATCAATATTATTTGGTCCCTAATTAAATATAAATTAATTAAGTAGAAAATGATATATTTTGCTAGACAAAAAATACTGTTAATAAATATAATTTCCTTATATATTTTTTGAAATAATAAAATTTCCTTATATAAAAAAATGTTCAAAATATTTGAAAAAAACAAAGTGAATGAAAAAAAAGTAACATATAGAAGTAACACATAAAAAACATAAAACTATTCCAAAACAAAACCAAAATGAGTGAAGCAAGAGGAAAAATATACTAATTTAAGATTTTGTTTTTCTTAGAAAAGTCTATGACGAAGTTTTTTAATATTAATAGATATATAACATATTCAACAACCAATAAACATTAGCACCTAATTCTATAATGGACATGAAGCAAATGACACAAAATACAAACACAATGAAAAAAAATACAAAAACAAGTTGTAACTGTAATAAAAATAAAAGTAATATAAACTATATGATGGTAATTATAATTAGAATTAAAGCAGTAATAAAATCTTCTATCGTTAATTATTTTTTTTAAAGGAAACCTTAGTAATGAAAAATACTGACAAATTCTATTTTTTTTATTGCATATTGACAAATTCTATAGGCTCTCAATGATAAATAAGTGAGAATTAAAATTAGAATAAAAGTAGTAATAAAATCTTCTATTGTTAATTTATTTTTTAAAAAATAAAGAACATTCCTTATTTATCATTTGATAAATAAATAAGAACAACAGTAACAAATTATAATGGATGCAATGATAAATAAGTGAGAATATATAACAACATATCTAAGTAAGAAATTTTATTTTAAATCAATCCTCGATAAAAAAAATCAACAACAATCAATTTATTTTAAATTTTATCGTATTCAGATTAAACAACGTATTTATATCACCTCTAAAGTTACTTTTAAATCGATTAATATACATATATTAACTTTCTAATTGAAATTGATTAAAATTAATTATAATTTAAAATAATTTATATTAAATTAATTTATATTTATTAAAATTCAAATAATTTATATTGAATGGATGCATATAATAATAGATTTGCACTATAACTTATACATGGTTAGATTAAAATTAGTCTATGTTTATTGAAATTAATTTATATTAATCAAAATTTAAATAAAAACATTTCTAATACTTTATATAGAGCAATATATTTTGAATGATTATTAGGTGAACTAATAGTCTACGTGAATAAATTCATTTGACCTTTAATATCTCATAAATAACACCTACATTAATTAAATTTAAATTTAATTTTTATTTTGATCATAAAGTTACATTTTCAATAAATACAGTTCATGACTATTAAGGAAGAAAAAAAATTACAATTACTTCTATATATATTAAGAATATTTGACCTCATATTCATATATTTTGACTATAAAAATAGGAAAAAAATTATATCAACCAATTCTATATATATTAACAATATTTACATTGCAACATGAAAATTTAAGTATTAAACTATTGTCCTTTTTCTATCTAGTAGTAGCACAAAATTTATTCTAATGATGATAATTTCCCATAGTCCATAAAAAAATACTCACCTAATGGGGAGAATATAAACCGCTTACTGAGGGGCCCCTAATGGGGAGAGGGAGAATATAAACGCTTGTTGTAGAGATAGTTCTTTAGTACATTTGAAGAAGAAGGGTAGAAGAAAGTTCTAGTCCGATTGTTGCAATTTATAGTACAACGAAAGAATTGTTGTAAAGTCGTGCATTTAATACAAATTGTGTCATTTAAAAAAAATGTCATTTAAAAAAAAGGAAATTGTGTCATTTTAAAGGGGAGAGATTTCAATTTCGGTAGAGAATGTGCCATTTTAAAAGAGATCAATTAAAGGATTACAATTTCGATTAATATATGCATATACATCAGTTGAAAAGGGAACTATATGATTTTATTTGAGAATATTTAAAAGGGCTAATGTTAGTTTTAAAAAATATTATTTTATAATTTTTTTTAAGAATATTAAAATCAAAGATGTTGGTCATGTTAATTTCAAAAAAATATAATTATATTATATTTAAAATTTGAAACTGACTAATTTTAATATAATAATTATATTGGATATTTTAAAAAGATTCAAATTTTATAGATAGATAGATTAATTGATTGATTGATATCATATATTGCACATATAATCTGGAAAAAACATTAATCATATATTAAATGTCTTACAAATATTAAGATTGTGATTGTGCTAATTAATAATTAATTAATTAAGTGATTATATTGATACCATAATTAGAAATGTTATTTAAAAAGGCTAATGTTAGTTTTCAAAAATATTATTTTATAATTTTATTTAAGAATATTAAAATAAAGATGTTGGTCATGTTAATTTCAAAAAATATAATTATATTATATTTAAAATTTGAAACTGACTGATTTTAATATAATAATTATATACTGGATATTTTAAAAAGATTCTAATTTTATAGATAGATTGATTGATTGATTGATATCATATATTGCACATATAATCTGGAAAGAAAATTAATCATATATTAAATGTCTTACAAATATTAAGATTGTGATTGTGCTAATCAATAATTAGTTAATTGATTATATTGATACCAAAATTAGAAATGTCACCAGAATGTGACATATGGACAACCAGTCTTAGTCAGCAACTGTGTTTTATATAATAATAATGGGGAGAGGGGAACATAAACACTTGTTGTAGAGACAGTTTTTTAGTACTTTTGAAGAACAGAGGTAGAAGAAAGTCACAGTTTGATTGTTGCAATTTATAGTACAATAAAAGAATTGTTGTAAAACCGTACATTTGATACAAATTGCGTCATTTAAAAAAAAGGAAATTGTGTCATTTTAAAGGGGAAAGATTTCAATTTTGGTAGAGTGTGCCATTTTAAAAGATTTCAATTAAAGGATTTCAATTTCGATTAATATATGCATATCCGTCAGTTGAAAAGGGAACTATATGATTTTATTTAAGAATATTTAAAAGGGCTAATGTTAGTTTTTAAAAAATATTATTTTATAATTTTTTTAAGAATATTAAAATCAAAGATGTTGGTCATGTTAATTTCAAAAAAATATAATTATATTATAATTAAAATTTGAAACTAACTGATTTTAATATAATAATTATACTGGATATTTTAAAAAGATTCAAATTTTATAGATAGATAGATTAATTGATTGATTATATTGCACATATAATCTGGAAAGAAAAATAATCATATATTAAATGTCTTACAAATATTAAGATTGTGATTGTGCTAATTAATAATTAATAATTGATTGATTATATTGATACCATAATTAGAAATGTTATTTAAAAAGGCTAATGTTAGTTTTCAAAGCTATTGTTTTATAATTTTATTTAAGAATATTAAAATCAAAGATGTTGGTCATGTTAATTTCAAAAAAAATATTATTATATTATATTTAAAATTTGAAACTGACTGATTTTAATATAATAATTATATATTGGATATTTTAAAATGATTCTAATTTTATAGATAGATAGATTGATTGATTGATTGATATCATATATTGCACATATAATTTGGAAAGAAAATTAATCATATATTAAATATCTTACAAATATTAAGATTGTAATTGTGCTAATCAATAATTAATTAATTGATTGATTATATTGATACCAAAATTAGAAATGTCACTAGAATCTGACATGTGAACAATCAATCTTAGTCAACAACTGTGTTTTATATAATAATAATGGGGAGAGGGGAACATAAACGCTTGTTGTAGAGACAGTTCTATAATAGGTTTGAAGAATAGAGGTAGAAGAAAGTCGTAGTTCGATTGTTGCAATTTATAGTACAATGAAAGAATTGTTGTAAAATCGTGCATTTAATACAAATTGCGTCATTTAAATAAAAAGGAAATTGTGTCATTTTAAAGGGGAAAGATTTCAATTTCGGTAGAGTGTGCCATTTTAAAAGATTTCAATTAAAGGATTTCAATTTCGATTAATATATGCATATACGTCAGTTTATTTGAGAATATTTAAAAAGGCTAATGTTAGTTTTTAAAAATATTATTTTATAATTTTATTTAAAAATATTAAAATCAAAGATGTTGGTCATGTTAATTTCAAAAACTATTATTATATTATATTTAAAACTTGAAATTGACTAATTTTAATATAATAATTATATACTGGATATTTTAAAAAGATTCAAATTTTATAGATAGATAGATTGATTGATTGATTGATTGATATCATATATTGCACATATAATCTGGAAAGAAAATTAATCATATATTAAATGTCTTACAAATATTAAGATTGTGATTGTACTAATCAATAATTAATTGATTATATTGATACCAAAATTAGAAATGTCACCAGAATGTAACACGTGGACAACCAGTCCTAGTCAGAAATTGTGTTTTATATAATATATAGATAGATAGATATAGATAGTGGCGGACGCACGTATAATCCAAGGGGTGCACTTGCACCCCCTCATTTTTAAAAAATTGCATACAAATATCTTAAATGTGTATATTTTGCTTCCCTAATTTTATATATTTGAATCCCTTGTTTCTAATTTTTTACTCCTTTCATGTATTTGTTATTTTTATCTAAATATTTAATTTAAAAGTTTAATTTATTTTTTTCAAATTTACTCAATAGGATAAGATAAGATAATTATCATCTCCTATTATAATTCATTGTTTGTTATGTCAATAGGGTATGATAATGTTATCATATCTCTTACCATATTTTGAATGTGTAAATTTTGTCCCCCTGACTTAGGGTCCTAGATCCGCTACTGGATATAGATAGATAGATAGATTAAATAACTGGCTATGCAGTTGCACCCCAATCCACATGATTTCCACACCCGATTGGCATTAGCTATTCTTCTACTTACCCGATCACCATCAGCTTACAACTTGCTGTCACCAGCTTCCATCACCATCACATAATTCTTCATTGGTTTAAATATCTTTTTAGTCATTGTAATTTAGCGCCTTTTTATTTTTTTTCCTGGCAATTTTTTTTGTTTTAGTCATTGCAAATTATATATTTTTTATTTTTTGTCCTTAAAACGGTTTAGGTAGCGCTTTTTCACTGTTCAAAGTGCTATCTAAACCACTTTAAGAACGATAAACAAAACAAATATAATTTGTAAGGACTAAAATCAAATTTTTTTTTTGCAAGAACGAAAAACAAAAAAATACTAAATTGCAAGGACTAAAAAGGTATTTAAACCTTCTTTATTTGCTCAGTTTATTTTTATAAATAGAAAATTTTATTTAATAGTTTAGTTTAGAGCAATGTTCTCAAAACCGGACCGGACCGGCCGGTTCGACCGGGAACCGGTCTGGTGACCGGTTCGGTTACTCCATAAAATCGGAGGAACTCGGAACCGGTGGGAACCGGTCAAGAACCGGTCGAACCGGGCCAAAATCGGTCAAGAACCGGTAGCCAAAACCGGTTTGAACCGGTGTTTTTTTTATTTTAATTTTTTCATTTAAAATTTTAAATTTAATATAAAATATTTTTAAAATAATTAAAAACACATATTTAATAAATATCTCAAATAGATATAAATTATTTTATCAATTATTATTATTATTTTCTTGTAAAACATATAATTTGCTCATTTATATTAATTTATAATTTTTTTATATCTTGATTTTTGATAATTTTATATTATATTAATTTGTCATTTTCTTTCTTTATTTTAAATGTAAATTTTTTATTGTTAATGGACATTATTTTATTTTATTAAAATTTGAACTTAAGTATTATGATATATTTAATTAAACTTTTATATATTTTTTGAATGTTAAAACCTTGTAAAGTGATGTTTTAAGTTTTATTATAGTTTTTAATGTTATAAAGTTATGTGATATTATATTTATTTAATATTATTTTATAAATTATTTTATTAGTATTATTTTATTAATACTGGTTCAACCGGTTGAACCACGGTTGAACCATTGAACCTTGAACCAGTGCCTTGACCGGTTCAATGACCGGTCCGGTTTTAAAAACATTGGTTTAGAGTATGGATGTTAACTTTATGCGTTTCAATTTTACTTTAAATAAAAAAATGAGAAATGTTTATAAGGAGAATGTCTAAAAGAGAGTGTTAGAGATAATGTCGCTAGCACTCCTCTAAAACAATACTCATTAAATAAAATTTTACTTTACAATATAAAGTTAGCATGTGTTTCAATTTATGAGCCAATTTAGTGTAACATAGCTCTCTAACTCTTAAGATGTAATTGAGGGGCTCTAGTTCAATTGGCTGAGCAAAGTGTGTGAGTTATTGTAAATCCTCGGTATCGTGTTCAATTCCTACATATCAAAAACTCTAAGATGTGTTAGTTAAAAAAAAAAGAGAAAAGAAAAAATAGGAACATGAGTTATTATGATTTGCTTCACCCAACCCACAAGGTGATTGAGTTCAATTCAGCTCTGTTTTTATTTTATTCAAAATATAACAGACATGTGATGTATATAAGAATTTTTATTTAAAAATATTATCATTTATTTTTTTAAAAAAAAAAAACTAGTTAAATAACCAGTTATATAACTAATCATTTATCCATAATTGGTTTCAGATATAATCGGTTATATAATCAGTTATATATTCATAATTGATTATATAACTAACTTTTAAAAATAATAACCAATTATACTAAACCATAATTATGATTATAGTTATAATAACTATTTATAATTTAATTATTTAATAGTTATGGTTATGATTATTTGAATAACCAAATCATGAGGATCCTACTGCTCGTATGAATGGTTAGGATGAAGTCGGCTCAAAAATATTTTTTCTAAAATTAAAGGTAACACCTGGCTGTAAAAGGAAAAAAAAAAAAATTCCTTTTGAAAAAGAAAAGAGGCGTGGAGAATGACGCTGTTTGCCTACCCACCCCAGGCGCCAGCATGAAGTAGTAGAGCACGCTAGTCACCCATAGAAATTACCGTCGCTGATTTCATGCTTAACGAATATACCAAACATATTAACGAATATTCGGTCTGTTATAGTATAAAATAAATTTAAACTCACATAAAATATAAAAAATATAAAAAATATAGTTAAATACACATATATAATTAATTTAAAGTAATTTATAGATAGATCTATATAGAAAAATATAAAAATAATTTAAAACTAAGATTATAGAAAATAACACAATGTATTATTCTTTACAAATAAATTAAACTGTTTTCGGAACATTATATATTAAGACATTTTACATTGCCTGAGAATATGATCAGGATATTTCTTTATAAAATGTAGACAATCTTCTTTTAAACTAAAATTTGAAAGTGAATTAAGTTTAATTCATTTTTAATATGATATTAAGGTCTTTTTAATTTTGATATTAAGCCATCTACACATATACAATCATTGAATCATATGTGTAAAGAAATGTGTTAAGGTGTTATATTATTTATATATTAAATATATTAAATAAAAAATTGACTTAAATATTTTTTTAGTCCTCGTGATTTAGTATTTTTTTGCTTTTTGTCATTCTAATTTTTTTTGTTTTAGTCATTGCAAATTATGTTTATTTTGTTTTTCAATCTTAAAACGGTTTATATAGTACTTTGAATAGTGAAAAAAATCATTTTGAATAGTTAAAAAATGTTATCTAAATCACTTTAAGGACGAAAAACAAAATAAACATAATTTGCGAGGACTAAAAGAAAAAAAATTATAAGGACAAAAAGCAAAAAAATGCTTAATTACAAAAACTAAAAATATATTTAAACCTAAAAAATATAATAAGAATACTTCTTATAAAGTTTGAACAATCATCCTCTTCTAAACTATTTTTTAAGAATGAATTAGACCCAATTCATTTTTAATACTTTGTTTATAAAGATTGAATCCAACATCAGTGACTGAATCCCTATCATTTAAAAATTTAACCATATAAAGAAATAAACTGCAATTTTTTAATTTTATATATATATATATATATATATATATATATATATAGAATTTGTATTCTTATAATAAAAATGAATTCAATTCATATAATATTTTTTATTTCTTTATTTGGCTATTCATAAATATTTTTATATAATTTTTTAGGTTTAATTTGTTATATATTATTAATAAATATTTTTAAGTTATTATATATTATTGAAAAATAAGAATACAAATTCTATTTTAATATTTTTAATTAATAATTTTACTATATATGATAATTTATGATTGAAAATAATATAAATTTTTTTACATTAATATATTTAAATCAAATTCTATTTTTATTTCCTTTTTCTTCTCTTATATTCGTGGCTACTCGCAATCTTCTCTCAGGATTCACGTGCCTACTTTTTTCTTTTTTCAATAAAGTAAAAAAAAAATAGCGACGCTACTAGACTCTACTAACAGTTGTACAACAAAATTGTATTTATAAATACCAAACCACTCAACACAGACAAGGCACAGGCACAGGGTTTGGTTTTGTTAGGTTACCTCTGCGACATTTGTGTTGTTAGTTGCGGCTGACACCGAGAAAAAAAGAAGGTATGTTCCAACTGTCCATAGATGTGTAATATCACATCACATGTGACGGTTATATCATAGTATGAATGATTATTAGTTTATCTGAATTATGTGTATCTAGATTTGCCATTGAATCTGAATCTGATAGAAGAAAAAAAAGACCCAGATGGTTAATGAATGATTTATGAATGATTATTAGTGTATCTGAATGATGATGTATATTTGGATTTGCCATTGAATTTAAATCTGATAGGAAAAAAAACAGAAAGCGCAGATGGGTAGCTCAGGTTTCTCATGGAAATTGGCGGATCATCCAAAGCTTCCAAAGGGTAAGACTGTGGCTGTTGTGGTGTTGGATGGTTGGGGAGAGGCCAAACCCAATGAGTACAACTGTATCCACATCGCTGAAACACCCTGCATGGATTCTCTTAAAAAGGTTCAATTTTTTGCACTTTTTGGATCCAATTTTTGTCTACAGATTTCAAAGATCTATTGCTATTTTACCAACGGGGGTTGGGTCTAGCAGAAAAAGGCTAGTCCCTCGTAACGTGGCGAACCAAGGTTCGAACAGGATTGCCTTTGAAGGAGGATACCTGTGGGGAGACAAAAAAAAAGATCTATTGTTATTTGTTACGTTGGGTTAGATGAAATTAATCAGGATTCTTATTGTGTTACAGGGTGCCCCTGAACGGTGGAGATTGGTTAGGGCACATGGTACTGCTGTAGGCCTTCCAACAGAAGATGACATGGGCAATAGTGAAGTTGGTCACAATGCCCTTGGGGCTGGTCGCATATTTGCTCAGGGGTAAACTAAAACTAGCCTCTCTTTTTCATCTATTTAGGCCCATGTGTATGTTACTACCAAGGTTTTAAATTGCGGTTGCAAGGCCATCACTTTTATGATATTGTGGGAAATTGCGGGCAGATCTGGCCACATCGGCCACGGTCGTGGACCCCTTTTTATAACCCTGGTTACTGCCACTAGCAGTTAATAGGAATCGTGATCATGTACTGCTTGTCAGTTGTTTTAAACTAATTGATGTCTGGAAAAATAAAATGAAATGTTTGTTTTTAGATTTACTGGTGTTTCGTGAGAGCTTGGTCTTGTATGTTTCTTAAATTATGTTACTGGTGTTTCTAGATTTATAATAGCTATGAACATGAACTGATCTTGTTTCCTGTGAACATTTGTATTTATTGTGTTGTGCCTGCCATATTTTGTCATGGATTGAACCATGTTATGTAAATATGATCAATAGGGATAAATGTGCCCTAGATACTTGTGTAGTTTTGTTTTAGGATGCAACACAACAATCAACAACTTGTAAACACCGTTGTGGTTTTGTCT
Source organism: Pueraria montana var. lobata (assembly GCA_026413185.1). Lineage (NCBI taxonomy): Eukaryota > Viridiplantae > Streptophyta > Magnoliopsida > Fabales > Fabaceae > Pueraria > Pueraria montana. Next base: position 75,922,279 of record CM048650.1, read on the forward strand.
TGTTTTATGTCACTTTTCCCAAGGAATTTGTATTACATTTGGGTGCACAATGTTTCATATTGTATTTCAATTGATTTCTTCAGTGGAATTGGGATTGATAATTGCATGCTTACCATCTTGAAATGTTTAGTTATGGTCTTCCCTATTAGCTATGCTATATAGTCTATTTTTCTTGTTTTAAAATTATTCCTAGCATGTATGATGATTGGGATATCTTGGTTTGTGATTGTTCATTTTAGTGCTAAGCTTGTCGACCTTGCTCTAGCCTCTGGAAAAATTTTTGAAGGAGAAGGTTTCAAGTACATAAAGGAAAGTTTTGAAAATGGCACATTGCATCTCATTGGGTTACTGAGTGATGGTGGAGTTCACTCCAGACTTGATCAGTTGCAGGTGATTATTTGGGGTTGGAGCTGTTTTTCCTTCATGTGTATACAGTTTATTCTTTCTAACTAACTATTTTTGTACAGTTGTTGCTTAAAGGAGTTAGTGAGCGAGGTGTTAAAAGAGTCCGTGTCCATATTCTTACAGATGGCCGTGATGTTTTGGATGGCTCAAGTGTGGGGTTTGTGGAAACCCTTGAAAATGATCTTGCAAAATTGCGTGAGAAAGGTATCGATGCAAGGATAGCATCAGGTGGAGGTCGTATGAATGTCACAATGGATCGTTATGAGGTATAGTGACCTGGAAATGATCTTCAATTTGCATAAGTCAGGCATCTTTCATTGCTGCACTCCCATATGGATTTTAGTTGTAATACCTCCCCTCTGCTTTAAAAACAAATGTTAAAAAATCTTTTATATTTTCACAATTAATTCTCTTGCCATTCTGTTTATTTGTATACAAGACAATTTTAATTCATTAAAAGATGGGATAGGCATGTGTTAACAGCAATTATAATATTTACAAATTTAAAGGTAGTTCACTTTATGGTGCCTGATTACATCTGTGAGCTGTGTTCTGCATTTAACTTCTCTCTAAATTTGAAAATGTTTTGGTCAATTATAGTATTCATTAGATAGACTGTGATCATTCCATTGTTTCACTTCAAATTTAGCTTTGTATTTTATCATCTTATGCTGGTACTTAACCTACACCATTGAACTTTTTTAACTAGTCTCTGTCACTGATTTTTGTGCAGCTATGCGTCTATTATACACCAACCAATTTTATTCTGTCTATTTAGATTTGTTGCTGCAATGCCATATTACCTCTGAAGTTTGACAAAGAAAAACAAACAAAAAATTGCTTTTAAATATTTTATTAATTTATTTTAGGTGTGAAAACATATTAGTCATAAAACTGCCTTTTTTATGGTTAACTTTGTATTTCAAATTCATATTGATATATACAGAAAATAAATATGGATGATTTGAAATATTGTGTGTATTTCTATTATTTATGATTCACTGTTTTCAAAACAAACTGCAGAATGACTGGAATGTTGTAAAACGAGGGTGGGATGCTCAAGTTCTTGGTGAAGCCCCTTATAAGTTTACAAATGCCCTTGAAGCTATCAAGAAGCTGAGGGCAGAACCAAAGGCCAATGACCAGTATCTGCCTCCTTTTGTTATCGTTGACGAGAGTGGGAAATCTGTTGGTCCGATAGTTGATGGTGATGCTGTTGTTACAATCAACTTCCGAGCTGATCGTATGGTCATGATTGCTAAGGCTCTTGAATATGAAAATTTTGACAAATTTGATAGAGTTCGTTTCCCAAAAATCCGCTATGCTGGAATGCTTGAATATGATGGTGAATTGAAACTTCCAAGTCATTACCTTGTTTCTCCACCAGAGATTGACAGGACTTCTGGTGAATATTTAGTGTATAATGGTGTTCGGACTTTTGCTTGCAGGTGAATTGTCTCTAGTCTCTATTTTAATCATTAGTAGGATTTTTATGATATTGTAATTTATGGAAGACCATAATATTTCTACTTGCTTATTCTGTTCTTGATGGTGAATGATGGGAACTGTGTAATACATGAGAAGCCACTATGTTTATAGTGTTGGCCCAACCTGATGAACAAATGTTTCTCATTTGAGTCCTTCAAACTGTGGTTAATAATTAATAAGATAACAACTTTGTGTGGGGAGAAATAGGAGGCATAAATTCATATCTCCTTTATGAGACTTCCTTTGCGACATAATGTTTACCTTAAGCGCTCTTCATTATCTAGTACTTATCTGTTAAATGATAGCCATCATAGTCACTTGTATGAATTTCTTTGTCAACAGTGAGACTGTTAAATTTGGCCACGTCACATTCTTCTGGAACGGAAACCGCTCTGGGTATTTTAATGCAGAATTGGAGCAATATGTGGAAATTCCTAGTGACTCTGGGATTACATTCAATGAACAACCAAAAATGAAAGCATTGCAGATTGCTGAAAAGGCTAGGGATGCTATTCTTAGCGGGAAATTTGATCAGGTAACTAAATGGTTTATCAGGTGATTTAGGGAATCGTGGTCAACCTTATTAAACTTTTATTTACTCTCTTATTTTGTCTGTTGTATAGGTACGCGTCAACCTTCCAAATAGTGACATGGTGGGGCATACAGGTGACATTGAAGCAACAATTGTGGCTTGCAAGGCAGCTGATGATGCTGTGAAGGTATGAAGCTTAATTTTCAAATTTGTTGGAGCATGAAGCTTAAATAAAGTTTGTTATATTCATTTTAGAGAAATGCTAGCAACACACTCTCTGACACTTATTAATCTTATTGTATCTGCCAATTAAGCAATTACTGCTATAAAGAAACAAACAAGATAGATGAAGGCTAAATAGCTACTCATTGTATTGATTAATGTATATTTACATGTGTAATTGCAGATGATTCTTGATGCAATAGAGCAAGTTGGTGGAATTTATGTTGTTACAGCTGACCACGGAAATGCAGAGGATATGGTCAAGAGGGATAAATCTGGAAAACCACTTCTAGGCAAGGATGGGAAAATCCAGATTCTTACTTCCCATACTCTTGAGCCTGTAAGTTTTACAAATTGTCAGTTATTGATTAGAAGTTTACATGAATTACAATATGCTCTGCTGTCAAATTTCAATGAGTTACTTGTGGGATCTCCAAAAATTATAAAGTTAATTTGGATAAATATCTAGAAACATTGGCATCTATTTTCAAAGGCTAATCAAAATGGGCAAATGGCCCTTATCCAATCAATTCAGATGCAGTTCCTTAGCTGCTTTTGGTGTCGTTTTCCAATTAAAATTAAAGTTTCAATTTGGTAATCCACGTAATAAAGGTTTGCGATGTCTACCGAGATGAAACTTTAATTCTGATTAGAGAATAACACTAAAAGTACACAAGGAACTTTTGTTCTTCAGATAAAGCATTAAGATGTGAGCATCTTTTCATATACTTTTGCATAGTCATTATTAGACACCAACCTTAATTTTGGTTCTAAATCTCATACTTTTCCTTGCTGGTTAAGGTGCCAATTGCTATTGGAGGTCCTGGATTGGCCCCTGGTGTCAGATTCCGTAATGATGTTCCGTCCGGCGGGCTGGCCAACGTTGCTGCAACTGTGATGAATCTTCATGGATTTGAGGCTCCCAGCGACTATGAGACCACTCTCATAGAAGTAGTTGATAAGTAGGAACCAATAGATTAATTTTTATAATTTGCAAAAACATAGGGAAAGCTGTAGGTTGCAGCCCTCAAAATAATTGAAAGTTTTCATCCTTCCACATGTGTGGTGGTTTTGTTCTTATGAGTTTACCAATATCAGTCTGCGGTTGACAGAGAAGTATTACTAATTAATGGCATTTTGACACTTTCTCTTTTAACTTTCTTTGATTGTGCTGAATTATGTTTGAATCAGGTATTTTGTGATTGGCAATTTGCAAGGCCATGTCTAAATCATGCTTGTCAAATGCCTTTACTGGTTGATTCGAGTGTTATCATGTTGATGAGGGAACCCGTGTCTCCTATCTCAATCATGCTTTACAAAAATTGCATTTTTATTGAGTGTTAAATTAAAAATTATGTGCCAATAGGATTGAAATAGAACGTTATGACCATGGAAATGGTTGCTCCTATTATAAATTGATTGGACCGAATACATTTTTCTCTAAATAAATCTTACGTGCAAGTCAATGTGTGTCAAATTTATGCTATGATGATATTATTTGAAGATATGCATTTTAACTCCTTTGAATCAGACCTAAAATCGTGTTTGAAATGGATTGTTTATTTCTAGAAAAGGGTTTTCTTTTTTTTCTTCAGAATACTCGATATTGGAACTTTTGACTGAAGACTAAGCATAATTTAAGTATCGAAACATGACACATGAATTTTCTTTTTAAAATAAAAATCTGTAACATGTTTCTTTTTGGATGTTATTTAGGGTATGTTTGGATACTCGTTTGAATATTTCAAACATACTTTTAGAGTCTCAAACTCAATTTGATATCATGTTTGGATGCTTCGAAAATTACTTCTGCAACTTACGATTGGGGATTTGATATTTTTAAAGTAAAAGTATTTTTTATTTGTATATTTACAATAGAAACATTAAGTAAAATTATTTTTGATTGGTATTATACAAACAAATTTCATTTTATCAACATTCTTTTGAACAAAAAATATCCAGACATAAATCATGTTATAGTAAATTCATTTTTATCAAACTTAAGTTTGCAATATACTTTTAATTCAAACTTATGATTATAAACTTTAATCAAAACATGTACTTAATAGGCTTAAATACATTTTTAGTCCTTGTAATTTAGCGTTTTTTTTGTTTGTTGTCCTGGCAAATTTTTTGTTTTGTTTTAGTCCTTGCAAATTATTTTTGTTTTGTTTTTCGTCCTTAAAGCGATTTAGATGACGCTTTGAACAGTGAAAAAAATGTTATTTAAACATCTTTAAGGACGAAAAACAAAACAAACATAATTTACAAGGACTAAAACAAAAAAAAAATTGCAAGGATGAAAAGAAAAAAAATACTAAATTGCAAGGACTAAAAATGTATTTAAATCTATTTAATATTATATATTGAGCCATACAATTAATTGCTTGGAGTATTAGAATTAACCATTTTTTTTTATTGCTATAACCATATTCGATTTAGAATATAACTAAATATTGGTTCATTATAAAACAAAAGATTATACAAAATAAAATAAAATACTTTTGGTGGAGATGAATTTTAGAATACTTTCCCAAAGACAAACTAAAATCCGGTTTGGTTAGCTCCATCAAATGGAATGCTTAGGTTGGTTGGATTTGTACAGTCGGATTTTTCAAAAGCAATAAAATACTCAAAGTCTCAAACCATGCATAGCGACCACCAATTTGGCTGAAACCAAAACCTAGTGTGATACAGCCAGTTTGTATAAGATTTTTAAGGCTATAATTTGACTTTTTGAGAAAAAATTTATGTAGACTAGAATTTTTTTTTGGTTGTAGACGAGACATTTATTCTTTTCGTCAAACACACCATGGTGGTGATGAAAGGAATCTAATACCATTCATTTTATTTAGAACAACACATGTTGTTGGTTAAGACCTTCGCATTAGTAATCCGTCCAACTAGATAATTATGCTCTTTAATATTCATAAAGATTGAAAACTGGCACAAGATTCTTATCTTATATACCAGCTTAGAACTTGTGGCTTACTTGGAATAATAAAAAAGAAGGATTGATTCCAGCTACTGTTGATATAGTATATAGTCTTCATTTAGAAGTTTCAATTAAAACTTTAAATTTAAACAGTTATCTTTTTATTCACTCATCAAATAATAAATTTAAATTTTTTAAAAGATAGTTAGCATATTGCCGTTCGAGAAATAACAAATTTTATCACTTAAAGTAAATTTAAATCATCTACTCTTCTACTCTTATATTATAAATCTAAATCCTCGTTCTTGAATTAACATGTTTTTAGGAGCTGGTCTTAAATGACTTTTTTGGAAATTATTTATTCAATGAAGGTATTTTTAGAAATTATTTTCACTCTCATTGGACCATATGTCATATCATAATTTTATATACTGAGCATTTAAACTTTTTTATTCTTTTTAAATATATTTCTTAATAATAATTTTAAATTTAACTTGATTTAACAATTAGTCTAAAAAATCTTTCTCAACCATATCAAACAACTATCCTTGTAGAGAAAACAGGTGATGCACTGACAGTGTAAAAAGTTTTACACCGTCATCCAATCACAACTCACCATGTATGGTAAGTTTATTGACTTTTACAATAACTACTTTAAAAGTCATATCAAAAGTGAATTATGATTGGTTGACAGTGTAAAATAGTTTTACGCTGTCAGTGCATCACCATTTAACTCATCCTTTTATCCTTATTGTATACTTAATTTTCTTAACTGTTTGTCTCTTCCAATCTATTCTTTTCGTCTTTATTTGTAAATTGAACTTTAATGTTTTTTTAAAGAAATTGTTAACTCTTGTATCACAATATAAATTATTTATTGTAATTAAAAATATAATTTATTTGTTTAAAAAGTGTTTATTTACTACAAATTTTAATTATAATATAATATAGAATTTAATATCTTTTTTGTCTCAAAACTTTTTCAATTTTTTGCTTTTAGTCTCTAAACTAGGGGTGGGTATATGGGCTTGGGCCTGCGGGCCTACCCGTAAAGCCCGCGGATTTCACGATTAACGGGCCTAAAAAAAATTTGACCGTATAATATTGCCGGATTTTGAGCCCGGCCCGCGAAATCCGCGGATTTAACGGGCCTGGACGGCGAGGCCCGCGGGGGCCCGCATTTCATTTAACAAAACTTAAGCATTTTGCATTCACGGGCTGAAGCACTGAAGCAGGCAGCAGCAGCACAAGTGCGCACAACGGCACAAGGCAGTGAAGGCACGACAATCTCATCTCTCACTCTCGGTCTTGGTCTCTCGACTCTCTCTGTCACACGCTCTCTCACTCACAGAGTCACAAATTGAAGAGGAGAAGGAGAATCACGAGACGCAGTAGCAGCGGCGCGCAGTCCCCCCCTCCCCCAATTTTGAAACCCCTAAAACCTAAATCCTCTGGACCTCCGCTTCTGGTCTTTCATCTGCGAGTTTGAGTCACCTCTGCTGCTCTTGGGTGTGCTGCGCCTGCGCGGCTTCTGCTTGCGTCGCGTGGGTGTCTCTGCCTCTCTGGTGGTGCTCTCGGTGGTGCATGTGTAGCTGCAGAGGTTCTATTTTATTGTCTAATTTGGTTTTAATTATTGAATGAAACAGGTTATGTTGTGAATTTTGGATGATTTGTGTTGCTGTTTATTTGGTTTGGATTTGGATGATTTGTGTTGCTGTTGATTTTGTTTTAATTATTCTGCATATGCTTGTATTGTATGTTGGACTGTTGGTGTGCTGTAAGCCTGTAATTAAATTTTAATTTCTTAATAGGAAAGTTCAATTAACTTGATTTTGGTTTAATTATTTCAGCTTTGATAATTGAAATATGGATTCTTTTGAGCCTGTGTTTGATGAAAATGCTGATGTTGATGATGTTGATTTGGACGAAAACATGTCAGCTAATGAAGGTGAAGCAAATGAGTCTACAATGTCAAATAAAAGGTCTAGGAATCTTTCATCTTCTGTGTGGACCTTTTTTAACAAACCTGTTTTGGGAAATGATGGAAAAATGAGGGCTAAATGCAAGTATTGTAAGAAAGATCTTATAGGTGGTGGGAGTAAAAATGGAACTTCAACTTTAATTCGTCACATGGGGAGATGTGAGAATAGGCCAAAAACTTATGAAGATTCCGAGGTTGGGAAACTTATGCTTGATCATACTGGGAAATTAAGAAGTAGAAAAATTGATCAAGATGTGTTGTGTGACATGATTTCTATGATGATAATAGAACATGACCTCTCATTCTCTTTTGTTGAATATAGGAGGTTTAGAGAGTTAATACAATATTTGTGTCCTGAAGCTAAGATACCCTCTAGGCGTGTTGCCACTAATAATGTGAACAATATGTTTGGCAATGAAAAGCATAAATTGAAACACTTGTTGTCTAAAGTCCCTAGTAGAATAAACTTGACATCTGATGTGTGGACTTCTTGTACAACAGAGGGTTACATTTCATTAACTGCACACTATGTTGATGTTAATTGGAAGTTGAATAGCAAAATACTTAATTTTTCTCATTTTCCTCCTCCACACTCTGGACGTGAAATGGCTAAAATTGTATATGATTTCTTGGAAGAATGGGGAATTGAGCGAAAAATCTTTTCATTGACTTTGGATAATGCATCTTCTAATGACAAGATGCAAGAGTATTTGAAGGAAAGACTTCTTTTGCAAAATGATGGTTTGGTATGTGGTGGTGATTTTTTTCATATCCGTTGTTGTGCTCACATTTTAAATCTTATAGTTCAAGCGGGGATGAATGTTGCTAGTGATGGTATTCATAAAATAAGAGAAAGCATCAAGTATGTTAAGGGGTCGGAGGGGAGAAAGAGGGTCTTTAAAGCTTGTGTTGCTAAAGTTGGTGGTATTGATACAAAGAGGGGTTTGTGTTTGGATGTCATTACTAGGTGGAATTCCACCTTTTTGATGCTTGAGAGTGCACTTTTATATCGACGTGCTTTTTGTAGTCTTGGATTTGAAGATAGGGGATATTTGAATTGTCCTACTAATGAAGAATGGGATAGGGCTGAAAAAATGTGTGAATTTTTGCGTCCATTTTATCAAATTACAGAGTTGATTTCTGGTTCCTCTTATCCCACATCTAACTTGTATTTTATGCAAGTGTGGAAAATTGATTGTTTGTTGATACAAAATTTGAGTAATGAAGATGGGACAATTAGAGATATGGCAGTTGATATGAAAGAGAAATTTGATAAATATTGGAGTGAATATAGCACTGTGCTTTCCTTTGGGTGCATTCTTGATCCCCGCTTGAAGTTTGAATTCTTGAAGTTTTGTTATTCAAAGCTTGGTCTTGACCCTTTAACTTGCCAAGCAAAGTTGAAAGTTGTGAAGCATAAGTTGTATACTTTGTATAATGAGTATGTTAAAATGTACTCAAAAGAAACAACTTGCAATGTTGATCCAAGCCAAAGTTCATTACAAGAGAATTGTTCTAGTGGTAACTTTGCTAAAGGAGATTCATCACAGTGGCTTATTGTGAATGTAAGTTTTATGTTTTTTTTTTCAATTTCATTATTTTTGTTTATTTACTTTCACTTAGTAATTTTTTTTGGAAATAATGTAGGAATTTATACAATATGAAAATGAAAACTTGTCACAAGTGGGAAAATCTCAATTGGACACTTATTTGGAAGAGCAAAAGCTTTCTTCTCAATACCATCCAAATCTTGATCTTTTGCAATATTGGAAGGAGAATAAAGCTAGGTTTCCAGAACTTGCTTTGATGGCTTGTGACATTTTAAGCATCCAAATTACAACTGTGGCTTCAGAATCGGCATTTAGTATTGGTTCACGAGTGCTAAATAAATATCGCACTTCACTTCTTGCCGAAAATGTGCAAGCCTTGATATGTACTAAAAATTGGTTGTTAGGATTTGATTTGCTAGGTAAATATTATATTACTTTCCTAGATGTTGAAATAAATTATTTTTTCTTTTAACTACTTTAATTTTTAGTAATGTTATGATGTTGTGACTTGTGATGAGTTGTAGGAAAAGAAGATGAAAAAGTGGACATGGAGAAGGAAGATCAAACTACATCAAACATGGAGTCAAATGTAGTTATTGAAGAAGTTTGATTATTTGGACTTAAGAATATTTTGTTGGTGTATTGGGACACTTTGATGTTTTATTTGGATATTAAGACTTTGATGTTTTATTTAGAATGTTTGGTGTATTTGGACTTAAGAACATTTGGTTGGTGTATTTCATGTTTTATTTAGACATTAAGACTTTGATGTTTTTATTTTGAATGTTTGATGTGGTTGAGATAGAAAGGTTTTGTTGAGTTGAGATTATGATTTTTTAAACATGATATATTTTAGTTAGAAATGTTGTCAAAGCAAATTGAATGCTTAAGTTTGTTTAAACATGTTGGCATGTGGCAACAATTTGAGAGGAAATAATAATAAACTTGGTTTTTAAGGCAAATTTAAGGTTTTTAAGAATTTCATATTTTTAAGGATTTTTTTTTATTTAAAAAGCCATAATTTTTTAAAGGCCCGCGGGTCGGCCCGTTTAACCGCGGGCCTCGCGGGGCGGGCACGGACCTAAAAAAAAGCCCATTTAATTCGCGGACCGAGCCTGACCCGTTTCGCCAAAATGCGGGCTTCACGGGCCGGGCCTTAAACGGGTCGGGCCGGCCCGTTTACCCACCCTAACTCTAAACTCACCAATCAGAGCACGATTTTTTACCCGGTTCTTTGCCAACAGCCTCAGATTCGCTGCCACTGATCACTTCACCACCATCAATGGTTACTACAGTTCGTCCACAGATCTTCACCGTCGGCTGAAGATCTTCTATTAGGGTTTGAAAATGAGGACGAGTATCACAAAAGGGGGTCGCAGGGTACTTTCGGAATTATGGAAAAGTTATAAAGTTAAAGGAGGTGCAGGTAACAAATCTTGGAGTGCAGGAAGCAACTGTCAAGATCATGTCCAAAACTCATAGGCCTATCTTCTTACTCATTCTCCAAGAAAAACTACAATAGACTAAAATGAAAAACAGATTTATAGAGAGATTTACACCAATGACACAGATGAGGTATAAAATTCCATACAATCTGCCCTTTTTGCTTTCATCCCACATTTTCCTCTATGAATTTCAGGACAAACGGAGTGATCAAGTTATTCCAAAAGTAACTTTAAAAGAGTTACTATTCATCCTCATCCTTCATTTTCTTCTAATCTAATGGTTAAAGATAAGTAATGTCTCATTTGCCTCAAAAAAATTTCAGTATATACAGAAACTATTTTCACATCAGCTAATGTTACAAAGCTGAGGCAGCTTGGATTTTAGACAAATCCAATGATGCAATAATCCCATCAGCAAAATTGCAAACCCAAAGATGGGTTCCTTGGCCAATGGAGCCAAAAGAAACAGGAAACTCTAGTCATTAGTTAGACCATACATGAACAAGACCATGTATATTACCAGTATATATCTCATTTCTATCTTCATCATAAAAGAGGGCAGTGACTTCCTCCAAAGCCTCTGCAACTGAACTCCTCATTAGGGATGAATGACTTTGCTTGTTGCAGCTGCAACCACTGCTGCTGCACTCGTCTGCCTTGATGCCGCTACTTGTTGCATTAATTTTAGCCACGCATTTCCCGGTCAAGATATCACTGACATTGATGGAGCCAGCTGTGCCAAGAAGCAAATCATAAAGATATTAGATCACTTTAACAAATTAAAAGATGTTTATGATTACTCCATTCAGAAATCAAAGAACAACTTAGCTCAGAGACGATTACCATTGCCTTGCATCCATTGATCATCATCAGAATCTGCCTTGCAGTAAGAGATAATGAGGTCCTGATCACTTGTTATGCATGTGTCGTTTGTATTGCAGTCTGGATGCCACAACTGGTGATCCTCAAATGAAGTAACAAGCTCCCCACAGAAGTTCCAAACAGATACTGTTCTGTTGCTGAAAGTAAGGAACAACTGATTCTCGTACAGAAAGTTAAATGCTGATGGAGTCATGAACTCTGTTCTGCTTATCTCCATCAGCTCAGCATTTCGAACCTAGGAACAAAAGGAGTCACACAAAACAGACATGAAAATAATTATAAGGGAAAAGACACTAGAAATCATACACACGCTCACACATATAGGGAAGGGATCTAGACACATATACTAAAAGAAAAAGGCAAAATGAAGCTTACATCAAGAATCTGAAGGTTCTCATTTTCTTGCTTGACTAGAAGCTTTTCATTAAATAGCTCTATGAAGTCCACCTTCTTATTACGATGAAGCAGGTGGTTGAATGTTTTGAGAACTGTGCCATCTTCAATGGATACAATCTTGAGGGGAATATGACCACTGGTTCTATTGTAAATTAATAACATGGTGCCGGGACTGTAACAAAATATCAAGTAATAAGCATATAGGAAGATATCAAGTAACACAAGAAGAAATTCATCAAAATAAAAAGATTAGGAAGAGATCCTGCATTAAAAAGAGAAAAGGAAAAAAAAAAAAGAGAGAGAGGACAAAGAAATTCCTTTTAAAAAGACCATGTACTTTACACCAAGTAGATCTACTTAATGAGAAGAGATTTACACTCTAACCAAATACACCAAAGTGTTGGTATATATTATGTGTTGCCACAAAAAACTGGCTTCTCTACTTCTACCAAAATCAGTAAAGCTAGTTAATGAAAAACTGGTTCAGGGGCATGGGGATCACCTAGCATTTTCAAAAAAATGCCAAAAACAAAGAATTCAACAAAGAAATAGGTATAAAAGGATTCTAAGTTAGCACCAAGCATAATACATATTCAGAGAAATAGTCTTGTTTGGCCTTCAAACCTGTAGCATAGCATGTCATTAGTATTAATTCTCTTGAGCACTATATTCCAAATACAAGACTTACCTTAGAGGGAGTTATGGATTTACAGATAGGTTTATCAATATGATACTATATTCAATGAGTTTGGAATTGAAAAAAAGATTTGCACAAAAACAACATAAAAAGATCAAGAGACCAAATCACTTTCCAGACTATGCAACAAGAGAACAAAGTCAAGGAGAGAGACAGATAGCTATACTTTCACTTTGGTGTATTTAGTAAATAGTATTTTGCAGAAAGTGGAACTATGAAGGAGAAAGACAGTCAAAGAAAAGAGAAAGTACCTGATCTTGATTTCTTCAACATGCCTATCTGAAATCGAGTATAGCATGGTGTAGTCTTTAAGATCAAAGACCTTGTATATACTGACACCATTGGATGAAAGTGTGTTAGATAAAACAACCAATGAGCAGAGCAAACACTTACATAACAGTAGAAGTGAAATAGAAAGATAAGAGAATGAGGAAGGTACCTATCTTCTGCGGAGTAAGTTAGTACCTTTCCATTGAGATTATCAAACTCTACATATCCAGGCCATTTCAAACACTCAGAATGGAAAAGAGGAAACCCAGCATCCGGATTGCCCCTCCTTATGTATCTAAGAACATAAATGAAAGATCATGTAAGCAAAATAAGTTTTTAAGTTTAAACATCAAAGAGGAGGATTTGAATGGACAGACACAGAATGCACTCACTCAATGTTTGTGGATCTGCATTTGAAAGAGCTGAAGTGCTCAGAAGCATAAACTGATACTGTAATAAGTGAGTCATTTTTCTTATTGTAGAAGAGGCTGTGGATGACTTCATCAGGGCAGACATTCAAAAAGCAAATCCTCTCATTGGTTTCTGCAAGGAATTCACACAAAAAAGACCAATCTCATGGCTTTGTATAAAATACAACAATGACTAACTAATGGAAAGCGGCAATTCATACCAAAAAAAAATATGGTTGGTGTACAAATATGACAATAACTAATAAACATACATGAAAAAATACAAAGTTGTGGTTTTTATACAAATGTGCCAATGATTAACAAATGCGTAATAGGCTCTGGCAATTCATACATAAAAAATTTAAAAGTTGAGGTTTTTACACAAATATGACAATGATTAACAAATAGCAATGTGGGCAATGGCAATCATACATATAGAATAAGAAGTTGTGGTTTTTACACAAACATGACAAGGAACACTTGGCTAGACACTTTTCCAAATTTGAGGTGGTAGACAGATGACATTTCATTAAAATATATTTTATTTTAATATTATTTTATAATATTTTAATAAAATATCAACCTTTTATTAAACATCTGTCTACTACCACCAACAAGGTCTAGGTTCTTTAAACGTATTATCAGGAGTTTGATTTCTAAACATGTGAATGAAGAAAACATCATTAAAAATATATATTTTGATAATCTTATTGGTAAAACAAAACTCATTTGGATAATTGCTACCAGCATGTTTGGTTATGCAATTATCTTAAAAAGTTGACACTTCATTAAAATATTATAAAAAAAAATATTAAATTAAATTAAAATATAAAACATATTTTAACGAAGTGTCAACTTTTTATTGGACGTGTCTGCTATCACCTAAAATTTGGGAAGTGTCCATGCAAGTGCTTCTCCGACATGGCAATTCACACCTAAAGAACACGAATCATGGTCGTTGAATGTTGTTGAGGGCACGAACCTCACCTCTACTAAAAGCAGCAGCCAAACCAGACTGGTAAACAGCGAAGACGACGTTTTTGGCAGCGACGATTTCGACAACCTTAGCTCTTCGCATCATGACGAAGAAGGGCAAAAGGGAAGAAGAGGGAGCCTTGGAGGGATCATAAGTGTCGTATTGGTGCGTCAAGCGCATGTTGCGGAATCTCTGAGAGGCAGTGGCAGAGGCAAAGGCACGACGATGAGGCTTCCAACAAATCTCGCGCCTTTGAAGCCTCTTTACGACACTGATGATGTTGTCGTTCACGCCATTGCAATTGCCATTGCCACTCCCTCTTTTGCTTCCAACACACCAACCTCCACGCCTCCTTCCTTCCATTCTCACCACTTCGCCAAATACAGATTCGCGCTTAAATACGTTCTTGTTTCCTGTAATAGTAATATACTGCTATTTTGGTCTTGCTGCTTGTATATATATACTTGTAAAATTCTTTTTTGGTTAAATTATATTTTTTTTATCCTTTATCTTATTTTTAATATTTGTTTTCATCTTTTATTTTTTAGAAAATTTATTATAACCCTTTATCTTTTTTTTAAGATTCATTTTAGTCTTTTATCTTTTAAAAAATTTATTTTGATCCTTTATCTTTTAAATTTGAGTCAATTTGATCATTTTGAAGAAGTGATCATTCTTGTTTTGGGACACGATTTTAAACCATTTTTTTTACTGGTTCAAGGCGTTAAACTTATATCATTAGATTCACTTACATGAAAATTATAGAATCTAATTGAATTTCAAACTAAAAAAAGACAAACATGATGAAAATAATAACATGAAAAGTGAGTCTAATGAGCTATCGAAAAATTAAAAAATTTAATATCATATTCTTTTCTAGTTATTTTTTAAACTCATTTGTTACATGATTTTTACTGTATTTATAACCCTTTTTGGTTCGAACACTAGTTGGGTTTAATAGTTTTCATATATGTGAATCTAATTAAACAAGTTTCACATCTTGAATCAGGATCAAAATCATGTCCCAAATAAAAGAGTCCCAAATTGACTCAAATTTAAAAGATAAAGTACTAAAATGAATTTTTTGAAAGATAAAACACCAAAATGAATCTTAAAAATAAGATAAGGAACCAAAACATAATTTAGCTATTCTTTTTTTTTTTTGTCTTTGTTATTTTGTTTTAATCCCCGTAATATATCTATTTTTTTCATTTTAGTATTTATAATATTTTATTCATTTTGAATTAATCTTTTTTTTAAAAAATATTTAATAGGGAAATGGTCTACATATTATAAAAATAAAAATGAAAAAATAAATATATTATAAGGACTAAAGTAAAATAACAAGGACCAAAATAAAAAATAAAAATTTTACAAAGACTATTTTAAAAATATATATATAAAAATCAAAATTAAAAAATAAAATATTACATGACTAAAAATATATTTAAACCTAACCCAAAAATATCATAACAGTAATTAATTAATACAATCACAATACTTTTCGCTTTTAGTTGAACCAATTATATTTGATCATATTTCATAGTATACCCAAAAAAAAAAATTTCGTTATAGTTACTCTTTTTATTTTTATTTATCTTTCCACTCCCCCTTCTCGGGATTTTTTTAAAGTAAATTATTTAACCCCTTCCCATTTTGCATTTATTGAATAGTTTTTTTTCTAAAACATCTTTAAAAATTAAAATCTTTCCTGTATAAAAAAAAAAACTTTCATTGTTTCATGATCAAGATATGACATGATGTAATAAGAATGAGAATATGATAAGAATATAATAATAAGATAAAAGTAGGATAAATGTTAAATTTTCAATCTTATCTATTGTTTAGTACACACTAAATAATGAATCCGATAATATTATTGTGTTATATAAAATTATTTTTATGTAGTTTATTACAATTATAAAAAATATATAAGATTTTAAAATTATAATTATTACTCAAATATTTTTATTCAAAAATATTTAAATAATAATTATTTATTTTTTAGTATTTTAATTAATAATATATTTTAAATTTATATGTCAAAGTTATTATAAATATATATAAAATATGCTGAATACAAATTCTATATATATATTGTATAAATTATTATATGTTGTATGTAAATCTTATATATATTATGCATAAAAATATTATATCTATTTATATTTTATATATTGTTATATATTACTATGTATTAAATATTATAATATATATTGTTATTATATGTGAAATATTATATATATAATTATTATTATAAATTAGAATCCCCAACTTTGAAAAGTGAGACTCTCACTCTTTCCTTCTCTCAATTAAACATTTCAATATTATTTCTTTTCTCTTCTTTGATAGTCTATTTTTCACATTACCACCCCCCCCCCCCCCCCCCCCCCTACATGTCTTTAAATTGGATTTCAATAATGTTTTATAAAGAAATTATCAATAATTAAAATTAGTCTTATATCACAAATTAAATTATTTATTGTAAATTTTATATATTTAAAAATATTTATTTATTATATATTTTAATTATATAAAAATAAACCTCTAACATGTGTTTGATAAAAAAAAAAACCTCTAATGCACAAACTAAAATACTAGTTATATTTTAAATTTATAATGAATAATTTAAATTATAATATGAAAGTATTTTAACTATTGACAATCTCTTTTAAAAATAAAAACTATTAAAATTTAATTTAGTAATAGGAACAAATGAGACTAGATTAAAATAGACAGACAGTTAAGAAGATCAAGCACATAGATAAAGATAAAAAAAAATAGTTTGATATAAATGAGAAATTATTTAACTAGTTGCAAAGATAATGTGTGAAATACACTTTCAAAAGATAGAAGAGAAAATATTAATTTCTTTTTCAATTATTTACATATATGATATATCCTCTTATTCGAGTTACACTTAGAGTCACCATGGCATTTATGAAGCATCTACGTCAATAACTAATCTTTGCTAGAAAGTTTGACTAGCCATACCAATCACAATTTTTTTCATCCACAAGATTCAAATGCAAAATCCTGCTTAAGTGATCCGAACCCAATACCACTTAAACCAACTACATGTTAGTAAACATATACTAGCATATGATTACATTTTAAATAAACCTTAATAAATTAACATATAGATAAGCATAAAATTTGCATATAAATAAAATATTTTTAATCATATTCGATTTAATGATGGTTTAACCGTCAAATTTCAATTCAATCTTCCAATAGGTTGAATGACTAATGCGTTTTTTAAAACCTTACTACACCAAGTACCAAAACATGATCACAAAACTCGAAAAATTGAAAAGGTTGAAGAAAAACATTCAATATTCCATTGTGTCAAAAAATCGTAGCATAACAGCAGGGGTCTCAGTTTCAAAAAATATTAAAGGAAATTATAAGGTTTGACTTGATGGTTAAAAATGAAGGTTAAGGATTGAAGGGAGGAGGAAGGGAGGGGGGGAGGGGGGGGAGGGGGGAGAGAGGTCGTGGATTCAAATCCCCTCACTAACAACTAATATTAGCTAATAAAAAAAATAAGAAAGAAAGAAACAAACAAAGATCATGTCTAGAACCTCATAGGGCCTATGTTCTTACTCATTCTCAAAAAAAAAAAAAACAATAAACTACAATGAAAAACAGATTTATGGAGAGATTTACACCAATGAAACAGATGAGGTATAAAATTCCATTCAATCTGGACCTTTTTGCTTCCATCCCACATTGTCCTCTATGAATTCGAGGACAAACTATTACAGGTAATGCCTCATCAGCCTCAATTTTCAGTAATGATTGTACTATACAGAAAACTATAAGGCCAAACCTCTAAAAGACCTAAGAAAAGCATACATATAAACTTTTCCTGAAACTTCTGGTTAATACTCTTTAACTAGTTATCTCTGCACAAACTATGAAATCCACAACTGCAGAGTGCTATATAATAGTTTCACATCAACTAAGGTTACAATGCTGAGGCAGCTTGGATTTCAGAGAAATCCAATGCGGAAATATTCCCATCATCAAAAGGGAAAAACCCAAACATGGGGTTCCAACTCTTGTCATTAGTTTGACCATACATGGACAAGACCATGTCTGTTACCAGTATATATCTCATTTCTATCTTCATCATAGAAGAGGGCAGTGATGTCCTCCAAAGCCTCTGCAACTGAACTCCTTATTAGGCATGAACGCCTTTGCTTGCAGCTGCAACCACTGCTGCGGCACTCGTCCGTCTTGGCAGTGCTACTTGTTGCAGTTATTTTAGCCACACATTTCCCAGTCAAGATATGGCTGACATTAATGGACCCAACTGTGCCAAGAAGCAAATTATAAAGATATAAGATCACTTTAACAAATTAAAAATCTGTTTATGATTACTCCATTCAGAAATCAAAGAGAAACTAAGCTTAAACATGAATACCATTGCCTTCTATCCATTGATCATCAGAATCTGCCTTGCAGAAAGAGATAATGAGATCCTGATCACTTGTTATGTATATGTTATTTGTATTGCAGTCTGGATGCCACAACTGGTGATCCTCAAATGAAGTAACAAGCTCCCCACGGAAGTTCCAAACAGAAACAGTTCGATTTCTGAAAGTAAGGAACAACTGATTCTCGTACAGAAAGATGAAAGCTGATGGAGTCATGAACTCCGTTCTGCTTACCTCCATCAGCTCAGAATTTCGAACCTAGGAACAAAAGGAATCACACAAAATTGACATGAAAATAATTATAAGGGAAAAGACACTAGAAATCATACACACGCTCACACGTGTAGGGAAGGAATCTAGACAAATATACTAAAAGAAAAAGGCAAAATGAAGCTTACATCAAGAATCTGAAGGTTCTCATTTTCTTGCTTGACTAGAAGCTTTTCATTAAATTGCTCTATGAAGTCCACCTTCTTATTCCGATGAAGTAGATGGTTGAACACTTTGAGAACTGTGCCATCTTCAATGGATATAATCTTGAGGGGAATATGACCACGGGTTCTATTGTAAATTAATAACATGATGCCAGGACTGTAACAAAATATCAAGTAATAAGTATATAGGAAGATATCAAATAACAAAATAAGAATTCATCAAAATAAAAGAAAACTTGGAAGAGATCCTACATTAAAAAAGAGAGAGAGGAGAAAGAAATTCCTTTTAAAAAGACCATGTACTTTACACCAAGTAGATCTACTTGATGATGAGAGATTTGCACTCTAACCAAATACACCAAAGTGTTATCATAGATTATGTGTTGCCACAAATCTGGTTTCTCTACTTCTACCAAATCAGTAAAGCTAGTTAATGAAAAACTCGTTCAAGGACCTGGGGATCACCTAGCATTCTCCATAAATGCCAGAAACAATGAATTCAACAAAGAAACAGGTATAAAAGGAGTCTAAGCGAGCACCAAGCATAATACAGATTAGGAGAAATAGCCTTGTTTCGCCTTCAAACCTATAGCATGTCATTGGTATTAATTCTCTTGAGCACTATAGTCCAAATACAAGACTTAACCTTAGAGGGAGTTATGGACTTACAAATAGGTTGGTTTATCAATATGATAATATATTCAATTAGTTTGGAATTGAAAAAAAGATTTGCACAGAAACAACCTAAAATGATCAGGAGACCAAATCCCTTTCCAGACTATAAAACGAGAGAACAAAGTCAAGGAGACCCAAGATTGTCACCAAATCCCTTTCCAGACTATACAAAAGGATTACATGGCTTGATCTTGGGAAATGACAAAGAGGACAAAATTAGGGGAGCAAAGGTTAAGGGAAGAATTTCGTGAACGGAGCTTCCATGCAATTGAACATGAGCAGTATTGCAGGGATGACATCAAAGAGATCCATGAAGGAGGAGTGGGAATGATGAAAGAAAAGGTGATTGTGCTGGTGGATTCAGGTGCTTCAAATAATTTTATCTCTGATTGGGCGAGGGAATCAAGAATTCAACGAAAGACAACCAAAGGGTATATAATGGAGGTTGGGCATGGACATAGGGGGTAAAAAATTGCCTGATTTTAAGGTGGTGCGGGACTTTTATTTGTTTGAATTAGGAGGGATTGATGTTGTGTGGGGGTATGAGTGGCTTGAGAGCATAGGGGAGATACAAGCTAATTTTAAGGAGCAAGTTGTTAAGGTGATGGAGGGAGAGTAGTAGAAATCAGTGGAGACCCTGTCCTTTCCAGAACTGCGGCTCCCTGGAGCAAAACATATAAGGAATATGGAATAAAGAGAAGTATTTCATCCCCATCTTAAGTAAGAGCTTAGTGATGAAAATATATCTAAAGGAATAGCTTAGTGAAAAAGACCAGAATCCAAAATGACCCAAGCATTTCAATAAGGGAATTGAATCTGTAAAATCTTATTGCAAAATAGTGATCATCCCAACTGTCAGTCAAAAAATAAGGACATGAATATTTTTTTACAAGTGAACAATATAATGGTAACTATATAGCAAAGAGTACAAATGAATAAGATCGAAGTACCCACAAGATGATCATGCTCATGACTTGACAGAATTTATTTAGTAAATATGGTTTTTGCAGAAACTGGAACTACGAAGCAGAAAATCAAACTGACAAAAGAGAAAGTACCTGATCTTGATTTCTTGAACACTCCTATCTGAAATCGAGTATAGCATGGTGTAGTTTTTAAGATCGAAGACCTTGTAAATACTGACACCATTGGAAGAAAGTGTGTTAGATAGAATAACCAACCAGCAGAGCAAACACTTAGATAACAGTAGAAGTGGAATAGAAAGATAAGTGAATGAGGAAGGTACCTATCTTGTACAGAGTAAGTTAGGACCTTTCCATTGACATCATCAAACTCTACAAATCCAGGCCATTTCAAAGATTCAGACTGGAAAAGAGGAAACCCAGCATCCGGCTTACCCCTTCGTATGTATCTAAGAACATAAATGAAAGATCGTGTAAACAAAATAAGTTTTAAACATCAAAGAGGAGGATTTGGATGGACAGACACAGAATGCACGCACTCAATCTTTGTGGATCTGCATTTCAAGGAGCTGAAGTTCTCAGAAGCATAAACGGATACTGTAATGAGCGAGTCATTGTTCTTATTGTAGAAGAGGCTGCGAATGACTTCATCAGGACAGACATTCAAAAAGCAAATCCTCTCATCATTTTCTGCAAGGAATTCACACACAAAAGCCCAATTTCATGGTTTCTATAAAATATGATAATAACTAACTAATGGAAAGCAGCAATGGCAATTCATAAAAAAAAACACGGATTGTGTAAAAACGATAATAACTAATAAATGGATAAGCGACAAAAGAAATCCGTACATTAAAACAAAAATAAAAAGTCATGGTTTTTATACAAATGTATCAATGGTTAACAAATAGGTAATGGGCAATCGCAATTCATACATGAAAAAAAATAAAAAGTTAGGGTTTTTATACAAATATGCCAATGATTAACAAATGGGCAATGGCAATTCATATATGAAAAACATCAAAAGTTGTGGTTTTTACACAGCATGACAATGACTAATAAATGGGTAGTCAGCAATGGAAATTCGTACATGAAAGAATCAAAAGTTGTTTTTATACAAATGTGGCAATGATTAACAAATGGGTAGTGGGCAATGACAATTCATACATGAAAGAACCAAAAGTTAAGTTTTTACTCAATGATTAATAAATGGGTAGTGGGCAATGGAAATTCATACATGAAAGAATCAAAAGTTTAGGGTTTTACACAAACATGACAATGACTACTAAATGGGTAATGAGCAATGGCAATTCATACATGAAAGAATAAAAATTTGTGGCTTTTACACAAACATGATGATGAATAATAAATGGGTAATGAGCAATGGCAATTCATACATGAAGGAATAAAAAGTTGTGGTTTTTATACAAACATGACAATGAATAAGAAATGGGTAATGGGCAATGGCAATTCATACATGAAAGAATCAAAAGTTTAGGTTTTTACACAAATGTGCCCATGATTAACAAATGGGCAATGGCAATTCATACATGAAAGAATCAAAAGTTGAGATTTTCACACAAATGTGCCAATGTTAACAAATGGGTAATGGGCAATGGCAATTCAGACATGAAAGAATAAAAAGTTTTGATTTTTACACAAGCATGACAACGATCAATAAACAGGTAATGGACAATAGCAATTCACACCTAAAGATTAAGAATCATAGTAATGTTGAGGTCAACCTCACCTCTACTAAAAGCAGCACACAAACCAGAATGGTAGAGAGCGAAGACCACGCTTTTGGCAGCCACAATTTCGACCACTTTAGTTCTCTTCATCAAGAAGGGCCAAAAGCAAGAGCGAACCTTGTTGGGATCATGAGAGTCATATTGGTGCGTCAAGCGCATGGAGCGGAATCTGTGAGAGGCAGTGACAGAGGCAAAAGCACGATGAGGCTTCGAACAAATCTCGCGGCTCTGAAGCTTCTTCACGACACTGATGTTGTTGTTGAATTTGTTGATACTGCCATTGCCATTGACATTGCCACTGCCACTCCCTCTTTTGCTTGCCACTATGCGTCGACCACTACTCCAACCTCCATGCCTCCTTCCTTCCATTCTCACCGCTTCACATAAACATCTTCTTCACTATGGATCATAATATATCATAGGTTTCATAGCAATAATAATAATTGCATATCGAAGCTGTAATTAATGCATATGAATAAAAATGTATAAATATATTCAGAAGTCTTTAATGCATTGAATACTCTCAATTAAAATTAAATGTAAAAGTAAAACTATTAAATGTTTATATTAAAAAAAATTAATGTTTTCAAAGTAACGTACATAAGAGAATAATAAAAAAACAAAAACAACTTACAGTTTCATAACTTCAAAATAAAAAAAGAAGAATTTTAAAATTGTTATAATAAATAAACATAAAAGATTAATTAATGATTGTTGTTTGTGATATGTTAATGTCGATTAAAAATAATTTATCAAAATCAGTTTCTCAAGAATTAAATGATAAAATTAAATACGCACTAGGGTCGGTGGTTAGAGGTTGTGGTAGAATGCATGACGTCATAGAATCAAATATCGATGTAACCATTGTACACAAAAAAAATGATAAAATTAAATATAAAGTAAATTGTTTGTTTTTTTCACTTGATCTTGTTCAAAGTCAATGATAATATTCATCTTACAAATTTTATATTATATGTTTTTATATAATAAAAAACAAACATTTTAACATATTTTTCAAACAAAAAAAGTGCAAAAGTAATATAACTTTTTGTGTACAAAGACCATCATCTAATTTTTTATTTATCTCTTCATTATTTCTTTTTCTTTTTTTATTATTGTTGAGCTTTATTCAACTCGAATTTTAGTGGACATGATACGATCTTTTAAGAGCAAGAGTTGGTCTCTCTCCTTTGTTCACACGTTAAGGGAGGGGAACAATGTAGCTGATAGTTTGGCAAAATATGGTGCATCTCAAAATAGTCATTGCATTGTTTATGATGTTTGTCTTATTGTCTTTAGAGTTCATGTGCTTGCAAATGCAGTAGGCATCTCGCATATGAGACTTAGATAATCTTCTTTGTTGTTGTGTTTTTATTTTCTGATGAATAAAAAAAAAAGTCGAATTTTAGTGAAAGAGAAAAGATAATGTTGTGTCTTGTGGGAGAGAATGGTGTAGCCTTGTAGCATCTCCCACTATCAAAACCACCAGATGGAAGAGAATGGTCATCTCATACAAAAGTTTCCTTTCTTGATAAGTTGATGGGTTCTCAATAGCTTTTGCCTAAAAAAGATTGTATTAACCTTATTGGAAGCAATGTTTTCAAGATTTAGTCTAAAGATGGAAATAGGCTTAAGCCTTATTGTTATATTGATGAGAATATTCTACATGAGTTATGGCTTCTATGGAAAGATGTTATTGTGAAGCTTTTGGGGAAGTCTATAGGATTTCTTACTATAAAGGATCAGTTGAAGACTATATGGAGACCATTAGGAGGTATTGATGTAGTGGATGTAGGGATCGGTTTCTTCATTGTAAAATTTGATTTACCTAAGGATCGTGAATGTCAACACCCAATTTTGTCCCATCTCTCTAATTATTTATGTTTTAATTTAAATAAATAAAATTGATGTTTACTTCCAAATTTGGATCACTTCAGATGCACAACAAAAAAAAAATGGTTTGGGCCAACAGCCTAAGTCCACAATGTCCATATAAAATAATACAACCCAAATCTCAAAATGTCTACAATCAGCCACTACCATAACAAAAATAAAAACAAACAGAACAAAGAAAAAACAGAAAAGGAAAAATAAAATAAAAAACAAACAAGAGCAAAGGGGAAGGGCAGCCTCGATTGAGCTCTTCCCAGCTAGCTCTGAAGCTGCTAGCTCTGCTGAAGCACCACAGTCCTCCTCCTCTAGCTAGTTCCAAGCTATAGCCACCAACAAATCTTGCATCTGCTGGATTTTGTTCCCAAAAGGCACAAACCTGCTTCACAGTAGGTTGGGCTAGTGTGATTAAAAAATGCAAAGGAATAAGCTTATAAATATTGCTACTGTGAATGAAAAGGGGGAAGGGGGGCTCTATTCCAAAATTCTACGGAGAAGGGAGAGGGCAAAGTGAGGAGCTGAGAATTCAATACCTGGAGCTTCTAAGCAGAGTGGCTCCATTGCCACAAGCGGGTAACTTTTTTGTCTAATACATTCTTCTGGCTTTGATGCTCTGTTGATGCTAGCATTGTCAATGTCTGTTTCTTTTTCCCTCTGTTGTGCATTTTCGTTTATAGTTCATGCTATATTTGCCTCTTGCTCTGTACCTGTTGTGATCATGTGATGAATAGTCAATCAGATGTAAATGAATCATTAGTGAACTGATTTTATATGTGCATATGAATTTTATTTTCGAGTTCAAAATATCACATAACAATGAAGAAAGACAAACAAAATAAAAAGAATGACCCACCACAGGGACAGCACCACAAGGTTCCCTTGGCCATCCCAGACCCGTCGAACTTGTACTTGTTACTGCAGCCATGAACCCAACACCACAAACTCGAGCCCATCTATTCACAAATTCCAAATCCAGAGACCTTTCAGCCAGATCTGCAACAAAACCAAGCCAAAAATCACAAGACCAAATAGAAAATCGGAACCCCAAAGTACCCCGTCACCACCACGGAATCTAGTCGCGCGAATCACCTTCCTGTGGTCTTCGCCCTCTGTTGCACGCACAACCCAGCACCGCGTGATTCATACCCTCCGCCGCGCGCGCCACCACAGCGCCGCCGTCCACAAACACCTTCGCCCTTCACTTGGAACCCATCTACGTTACCCTCGATGCCTCTGAAACCACCCCCGCGACCAATCGGAGGCCGCCGCGGTCGCGTCACACCACCAGCGCGCTGTCGACGGTAGCGCAGGTGCGATCGCAAGGGATCTCTTCCCTTTCTTCCGTTGCGCCATTTTGAGCGCAGGGCAAAAGCCCTCTCTTGGTTCACGCTCGAGAAGAAGAAAGAAGTCTCGTGAAGCTTCTTCTTCCCTTTTTTCTCGTGACTGCCCATTTTCCTTTTACTGATCTTTCCCTTTCTTTTTTTTAAACGAAAAAAGGCTTGTACTTCCTCACGTTTTCCTTTTCGCACGGGCCTGAGCCCATCATGTTAGCCAGCGTAATTCATCCATTCAAGATAATTATGTGGTTCAAAATAAAACAATTGCTGAACATTATCAACGTAAGCCTTCCTATCCAAATGCTAATAATGAAATAATAAAATAAACTATCATTGGCTTATGATTTTTTTCTTTTCCTTATTGAATTCGTTAATAATAATAATAATAATAATAATAATTAATAAAGTAAAATTTAATAGAAAAATGGTTAATTGGATGTGACATTCTCTTAATCTTGAGATTTTGAGGTACAAGCTGTGACAGCTTGATATCTTAAAATTTTTTCTCTAAAATAAAATACTAACACGAAATTAGTTTGTCTCAAGAATAATTTTTTTTAAATAGATTGATTTGGGTGTACACCTCTGTCAGTCTTATATTTTAGGACGTATGAGTTGTGACAACTCAGAAATCCTAAATCTAAAAACAAGAGTAAAAATTAAAATATATCAACACGCAAATATTTTCTACCCCAAAGAACTACGTAACTCTGAATTCTCCATTGCACCTGGGGATACGTAGGAGCAGGGGACCACTCCTGTCGAGCTAAAAAAAATAATATTTAATAAATACTGACTTTTCTTTTTTTTTTTCATAATAGTAATAATAATTATAAAATTAATCTTCATAAAAAATAATAAAATAAACCTTTGTTTTTAGTTTGTGGTGAGATAAATATTTTTTTAAAGTTATAAATAATTTGCTTAATCAATTAGAGGTGACCGTTTTAGGACGGACGTCGTAGGGTGCTAATACCTTCCCTACACGTAATCGACTCCCGAATTCATATTTGGTTCCAAAGACCATTTTTTTTTCTTTAAAGGTTTTTTCAATGTTTTCCTTAATAAATATTGGTGGCGACTCCTCTGTTTTTTTTTAAACTTATTTTTCACCGTCCCGTCGCGATTTTGGTTGCGACAGATGGCGACTCCACTGGGGACATTTTGAGGGTCAAGCCTGTCATAATTAATTAAGCAAAATATTTGTATTTTTTTGTATTTATCTCACCTTGTTAAATTTGTTTCATTCATTTTATTTTATTTTATTTTTCTTCGTCTTCGTCGTTATTTGTTTTGGTCTATTTGTGCTTCTTATGTACACATGCTTATATTTTCTTGAACTGTAGGATAGAAAACCTTTTGCTATATTATATGTGTGTCGTTTGTTTTGCAGATTGGGTAGTTTAGTAATTGCTCCCTTCACACACTTCACTTACACAGTTTTCACACACTTATGAGTGAGGTCCTATACCCGGGCCTGAGTGCATCTTAGGATAAGTAAGAGGTTGAGTAGTGGTAATCTTCTGGATGTACATCCTGCTTGGTTATCATGAAGGCCTCACCTAGAGTTTGATCCTTTCAAGGGTATTATCACTTCTAATAGTTTACCTATGGTTGTGATCGATATTCCAAGAGAGGGTCCTTGGCTCTAGGAACCGTCTTAGAACCATAGAACCACCTGTTGGGAAAGAGCATTACTAGAGTAGCCCGTAAAGCGGTCAACTGTTAAGGATACCTTCGTAGGATACAATGGGAGCAGTACCTTACCCTTGCATTTCAAATGGCATAACATATGTATAGAAAAAAAAATAATGCAAAAATTAGTAGTTTTCTCTGTGTTATTATTCATCATTTCATAACAAACATCATGCATTTCATTTCCCCAAAAAAAAAAAAAAGGGAGAGAGAAAAGAAAAAAGAAAGAGAGAAAAAGTGAAAGGAAAAAAAAGAATAAAGCAGAGTGATGGCATCATGATAGAAAAGTTAAAAAAAAAGCATAATGCATTCTCATAGGATAGGACCTTCATGGCATGTTACATCATTTTCCAGGTTGTTAGGGGTACCATAAGGACTTAAGACTCGCTGTGAACACTTTTCGAAGAGCATGGAAAAGGATTTCAGGCGAACATTGCAATTGGGGGTTAAGCAACCTGATGTGAAGAATTTGAGGGACCTCAGTGATAGGTTGAAGATTATTCGGCGTCGAACTTTCGCTGCTAGATATGGAAATATTCTTGATCTGTTAGAGGCAAACGTGCAAGAGAAGGCTCTCACCGCTTTAGCCCAATTCTATGATCCTCCTTTAAGGTGCTTCACTTTTCAAGACTTCCAATTAGCTCCGACACTAGAAGAGTACGAACAGATATTGGGGTATTCCTTAGGTAATGAAGGGCCTTATCTATACATGGGACATTATCCTTCGTTACCCAAAATTGCCTCATCCTTGAATATTAATGTGAGGGAGCTAGCAAAGTGGAAGGATACAAAAGGAGGTGTTGAGGGCTTTCCGAGGGAACATTTGGAAAACTATGCAAAACACCTTGCGGATAAAGAAGAATGGGATGGTTTCATGGATATGCTCGCTCTCATCATTTATGGGATTTTTCTCTTCCCGAATATAGAAAACTTCATAGATTTTGCAGCAATCGATGTCTTTTTGGCCTATAAGCATAGAAGGAAGAATCCAGTGCCAGCCGTCCTTGCAAATACATATCATGCCCTCACCCTGCGCCATGAGAAAAAGGGGGGAATCATCCTATGTTGCCTGCCTATGTTGTACCTTTGGTTCACGACCCACATGTTTAAAAAGGGAGGATGGGTGGAAATCAGAAGCAAAAGTGAGTGGGCTCGCGACATTACTAATCTGAGTGGAAGGACGATATCTTGGTGCTCACAAGGTCTAGAGAGAATCGACGTGATTTGTCATTGTGGGGACTTCCCTAATGTACCACTTATGGGAACCAAAGGGTGCATCAATTACAATCCTATCTTAGCTTTGAGGCAGTTTGGTTATCCGATAAGAAATCCGCCGACTGAAGAGTCGGTGACTCCTTTTATCGTCTATGAGTTGAATCAAGACTTGGAAATGCTCCATAGGGTTAGGCAAGCTTGGAATCGAGTCGTTCGAAAAGGAAAAGGACTAGGAGTTGGAAGTTGGATGTCGGATAAAAGTTATAGCCGATGGCTTGAAGAGAGGGTTCAAAAGATCAAGTTACCCTTTCGTAGTTCAGCCCCAGTTGTGGAAGATGTGCCGATACAGCCCCCCACGAGCCCAGAAGAGATAGAAAGGCTTAAGGATGCACTGGTAAAATCTGAAGAAGAAAAAGAAAGATTGAAGAGGGAATTAGCAAAAGCTCGTCGAGAATGCCAGGCAGCACAAAGCGAAAGTGTGCAAAAGATGTAGTCAGCTGTCGAGGCCAACAAGAGGGCAAGACTAGAAGAAGAAAAGAAGCTCAATACGAAAAGTTGTTTGGATGCCGCAAGCACAGAGTTAGGGATGCGAAGAAAAGAGCGAGATGAGGCTAGGGCTGATGCTCTAAAGTGGAAGAAGGCATGGGAAGAATCCAAGGTGGCCGAGAAAAGTGCTCAAAGACAACTCGATGATCTGAAGAAACAATTGAAAATGGTGGTGGCTGAATATAAGAGCAGGGTCCAAAGTGAGGAACAACTGAATGCAAATCTAGCTTTGGAACATCAAGTCACATTAGATGAGAAGAAGAAGTTGGAAGACCATGTAATGCAACTGAATGAAGTTATTGAAGATTATCAGGGGCAACAAAAGCTTTGGGCACATAATTTTGTGAGTCGAGCTCTACAGATCAAGCGAATGCTCAATGAGGCCTCGTATTACTTGCGAAGAGCTGAAGGGATGACTGACCCGCTTCCAACACCAGTTGAGATTTATGAATTCATTGAGTATTGTAAAGGGATGATAAGCCAAATGAGAAATATGGCTAGTAATGATGAATGATAATTTGTACTTTATGTCAAGTTGTAGAAGAATATCCCTTGTATTTTGCGTTGTTTCACCCATTAATGGCATGTACTTTGTTTTGATTATCAATGAAGGATGTTGTTTATTTGCTCTCTACTATGATTTTGGCTTCTTAACACCTTTATTCCTTGAGACTCAGTACTTTGAACGTGACGTTCTAGAGGAAAAGTCTAAAGGAAGATGTTCACGTAATGAGCTGCTTTAAAGTCCTATATTCTTTAAGGCTTAGTACTTAGAACATGACGTTCTAGAGGAAAAGTCTGAGAGAAAATGTTCATGCTTGAGAAAATAATGTTCATCGGCCAGTTGTACGACTTATGGTTCTCTAACAACCTTGCATCCCCCCCCCCCCCCAAAAAAAAAAAAAAAAAAACAAACAAATAGGGTAGTTGCATTTTCATTTCTCCATACTCATAAGACATTTTTCGACAGAGAAAAGAGAGTAAATATTGAAGCAAAGAAAGCATCCATGCGACACCCTTACGGGACACGTGCCAAGACAAAGATCATGGAAGGAGTCGTGGGTGACCTAGAGCAACAACATGAAGAGTTGAAAGAGGAGATGAATCAGATGAAAAGAAAGATGGACCAGATTTTAGAAATGCTGCAAAATGGCGCGAATGGGAATTCTTCGGAAGAACATCAAGCTAATCCCTCCCATCCTCCGGGGTTTACTCCGCAAGCCAATCCTAGTGTTCAGGTAGCATTCCCTCTGTATGGCCTCCCTCCTGGCTACACACCACCTATAGCAGCCAATGCTCAAGAGGCTAACCACCACGTGTCTGCTACAAATCCTTCATATGGCCTCCCTCCAGGTTACACACCACATATGGCCAATAACCCTGAAAGCAATCCCCACACCTCTACCTCAAATCCTCCAGACCAAACACAAACCCGAGACCCAAACCTTGGAACCAATGGCCCACAAATTTTGCTCCAGCCATCCACCTACGTACCTTATGTCCCTACACACACATCACCAACTGACGCAGCCCTTCCTAGCGGCCCCTCGAATCACCAAAATACCAACCTTACTCCAACTGTTGTGATACGCCATAGTCAACCTGAACACTCTCAATCCAATGATAAACTGCAATTTCTAGAAGAAAGGTTGAGAGCCATTGAAGGGATTGGTCATTATGCTTTCGATGCCACCGATCTATGCCTAGTCCCAGATGTCGTAATTCCTCACAAATTCAAAGTCCCCGAATTTGATAAATATAGAGGAGACACCTGCCCAAGAAACCATCTCACAATGTACTGTAGGAAGATGGCCTCATTAGCCTATGATGATAAACTGTTGATCCATTTCTTCCAAGAAAGCCTTATGGGTGCCGCTCTGAATTGGTACATGAATTTGGAGCGAGGCCAAATACTTACTTGGAGGGACTTGGCAGAGGCTTTCTTGAAGCAATACAGATACAACATGGACATGGCACCAGATCGAACACAGTTGCAAAACATGGTGAAAAAGGAGAATGAAGCTTTTAAGGAGTACGCCCAACGTTGGAGAGGAGTGGCTGCTCAGGTACAACCCTCGTTGTCTGAAAAAGAGATGGTCACAATGTTCATTGATACGCTCCAATCACCCTTCTATGACAGGATGATTGGAAACGTATCATCGAATTTCTCGGACCTAGTCGTCATTGGAGAGAGGGTTGAGATGGGAGTAAGAAGTGGGAAGATTACTCTTACGTCAACAGGATCAACAAATGTGAAGAAACCCCCAACAACCATTGACAAGAAAAAGGGAGGTGAAACAAATGCGGTAATACCTGCACCAGTCATTCCTAGTTACAACCCCATCCCTTTTGTACCCAACTACCGGCCTCCATTCGTGTATAACCCACAAATAGCATCAGTTTCCCAACTGCCTTACCCACAACCTTGCCAACCTAGAATAGCCTACCAACCACCCTTACCACAAGCCTCATTACCTTCAGTGCCTCAAGCAAGCCAACCAAGAGCTCCATACCCTAATACCACTAACACTTCAAAGAAAAGAAGTAACCAACAAAGAACAATCACCCCAATTCCCATGACCTACACCGAACTCTTGCCGCATTTGATTCGCAATTCTCTGATCGTCCCTTTCCCCTTGAAACCTGTTGAACCACCGTATCCCAAGGGCTTTGACCCAAATGCCAAATGTGATTACCATGCAGGCACTATAGGGCATTCCACCGAAAGATGTTGGGGTTTGAAGCATAAAGTGCAAGACTTAATAGAAGAGGGGTCGCTATGCTTTAAAGAAGAAGGACCGAATGTCGGGAGTAACCCGCTTCCAGGTCATGGTGGTACGTCAGTGAACGCCATTGAAGGGCAGTCAAGTCAGTTAGTGAAGGAGGTGAGGAAGGTCAAAACCCCTATGGCAATCCTTTTCTCAGAATTGTGCAAGTTTAAGATGATTGAGGGGCAAGCTTTTGAAGGAGAAGTGTGTGGTCTTCACCCGAAAGCCAAACACTCTATTGAGGAGTGTATTGAGTTCAAGCAGATACTACAGAGGTTGATGGACTCCAACTTGGTCCAAATAGGTCGCGTGTGGAAGGAAGAGAATGTGCTAATGGCCCAATCAGAAGAAAAGCGAGACGCAGTTGCTCGGAAGCCGTTAGTAATTCGCTTCACCAAAAATGTGTCTTTGCCTGTACCTCCGATTCCCAAACCTATCGTTGTGCAAGTTCCAGCTCCTTTTCCTTATAAGGACACTAAGGCGGTACCATGGAAGTATGGTGTAGAGGTACAAGAAAGTGGCAACATGAGTTCTCACACTGGAGGAACGGTGGTCACAAATATTGCAGGGGTAGGAGGGATGACACGCAGTGGTAGAGTTTATGCTCCCGAGGAATTAAGGAGGGAAGACTTAGTGAAAAACCCCAAGGTGAAAGAAAGAGAGGTCATTGAAGGAGAATTCACAAAAGGGAAAAAGCCCGTTGAGGAGAAGGCCACAAATGAAAAAGAAAACAAGAGAGAAGTGTCAGATGAAGAGGCATCAGAATTCCTCAAGTTCATTCGACAGAGTGAGTACAAGCTTATTGATCAGTTGAATCGGATGCCGGCAAGGGTGTCTCTTCTATCTCTATTGATGAATTCAGAAAGTCACAGAAAGTTGTTGATGAAGATTTTGAATGAAGCGCATGTGGCTCATGACATTACACTAGACAAGTTTGGGGGTATTATTGGCAACATCACTGCTAATAATTATCTCACGTTCACAGATGATGAGATCCCAACAGAAGGAAGGGGCCATAACAAGGCTTTGCACATCTCAGTGAAATGTCTGGATCACATTGTAGCTAGGGTGTTGATTGACAACGGATCTTCATTGAATGTGATGCCTAAGTCCACTCTGGATAAGCTGCCTTGTGATGGGACTCATATGAAATCGAGTTCTATGATTGTGAGGGCTTTTGATGGATCACATAGGGAAGTCATGGGAGAGATTGAGATCCCTATCCAGATTGGTCCTTTCACCTTCGAGATCACCTTCCAAGTCATGGATATCAAGCCAGCATATAGTTGTTTGTTAGGTAGACCATGGATTCACTCAGCTGGAGTGGTCCCTTCTACCCTGCACCAAAAGCTGAAATTTGTGGTGGATGATAAACTAGTGATCATTTCTGGAGAGGAGGATATGTTGGTGAGTAGCCCAGCCCCTACTCGTTATATTGAAGCAACTGAGGAAGCCCTTGAAACCTCTTTCCAATCTTTGGAGGTGATCAGTACTGCTTATGTGGAGTCCCCTCCTAGGAACTCGCAGTTATCAAAAACATCTGTGATGGTGGCAAAGATCATGTTAAGTGAAGGATATCAGCCAGGGCATGGATTGGGAAAGGGCTTAAGTGGTGTCGCAAAGTTGATAGAGTTGCCAGAAAACAACAATCGATGTGGGTTGGGATATAAGTTCACTAAGGCTGACAAAAGAAGAGTGGCAAAAGGAAAAAGAGAGATGAGGTTGGCCCGTCTGGAGAACCGAGAGCCAGAGACCGAGAGAATTCCCATTTGTGACCTCTACCAAAGCTTCAGAAGCGGAGGACAGGTGTATGCAGGTCAAGTGGCCATGGCAAAAGAAGATCAAGATGCTGATGATCAAGACAACCTGGTGTACCCATGTGGCCCTAATGAAGAGCTACACAACTGGAAGATCCAAGAATTTCCTGTGGTTTTTAATTCACTTTCAAAGTAATTGTAATGCGAACTCTAAAATTATGCCCATATCTTTAGTATGACTTTTTGTTGAAATGGGCTTGCATGTTACTTTTTGGTATATCGAATGAATGAAATGCATGATGCAGCTTTCCGGTTATTCCCTTTATTTCTTGTCCCTTCTCCTTAACCTTTATTTATTTTCCTTTATTTCATGTTAACCCAAAATTGCAGATTTGAAAATAATCATCTTGAGAATAACAATGTTGATGTCCCATGCTACAACTTTGATCATCCTATCTATCAAGCTGATGAGGGTGATGATGATTTAGAAACTCCACCTGAGTTGAAAAGGTTAATGGAACAGGAGGATCGAATAATTCAACCCCATGAGGAGGAAATTGAAATGATCAATCTAGGGGATGAAAATGATAAGAAGGAAATCAAGGTTGGTACTGCCATAAAGGGGAATGTGCGAGAGCAGTTGCTCAAGCTCCTATTTGACTATGTTGATATCTTTGCATGGACATACCAGGACATGCTTGGGTTAGATCCTAGCATAGTTGAACACAAATTACCATTGAAGCCAGATTGCCCACCAGTAAAGCAAAAGTTGAGACGAATGAAGCCAGAGGTGTCACTGAAGATCAAAGAGGAGGTTAAAAAGCAACTTGATGCAAGATTCCTAGCAGTGGCTAAATACCCCCAATGGGTTGCCAATATAGTGCCAGTCCCAAAGAAAGACGGGAAGGTCAGAATGTGTGTCGATTATCGGGACCTGAATAAAGCTAGTCCCAAGGATGATTTCCCATTGCCTCACATAGACATGCTGGTAGATAACACTGCCCAACATTCTTTCTTCTCCTTCTTGGATGGGTTCTCTGGATACAACCAAATTAAGATGGCGCCTGAAGACATGGAAAAGACCACATTCATCACATTGTGGGGAACCTTTTGCTACAAGGTGATGTCATTCGGATTGAAAAATGCCGGGGCAACGTATCAGAGGGCGATGGTGACCTTGTTCCATGACATGATGCATAAAAAGATTGAAGTGTATGTGGATGATATTATCGCCAAGTCTAGAACAGAGGAGGAACATATTGCAAACCTACAAAAGTTGTTTGATCGTTTGAAAAAATACAAGCTTCGATTGAATCCTGCTAAGTGCACCTTCGGTGTGAAGTCGGGCAAATTGTTGGGTTTCATAGTCAGCGAAAAAGGCATAGAGGTTGATCCTGATAAAGTGCGAGCAATCTTGGAGATGCCAGCCCCAAGTACAGAAAAGGAAGTTCGTGGGTTCCTAGGGAGGTTGAATTACATTGCTAGGTTCATATCCCAATTAACTGCTACTTGCAATCCAATCTTCAAGTTGTCGCGCAAAAATCAAACAGTGGTGTGGAATGAAGATTGTCAAAAGGCCTTCGAAAAGATCAGGCAATACTTGCAAAAACCTCCAGTCTTAGTACCACCAGTGCCAGGAAGACCTTTCATCATGTATCTGACGGTGCTTGAGGAATCTATGGGTTGTGTGCTGGGGCAACACGATGAATCTGGTAAGAAAGAGCATGCCATTTATTATTTGAGCAAGAAATTCACAGATTGTGAAATGAGGTACTCTCTATTGGAGCAGACTTGTTGTGCCTTGGCTTGGGCTGCTCGTAGGCTGAGGCAATACATGTTTTGTCATACTACTTGGTTGGTCTCCAAAATGGATCCAATTAAGTATATTTTCGAGAAGCCTGCTCTCACCGGTCGAATCGCTCGCTGGCAAGTGTTATTGTCAGAATATGATATTGTCTACGTCACCCAGAAAGCTATCAAAGGCAGTGCCCTAGAAGAATACTTGGCTCACCATCCTATAGAAGACTACCAATCAATGCAATGTGAGTTCCCAGATGAAGACATAATGGCATTGTTCGAAGATAAAGAATCCATGGATGAAGGAAAATGGACTCTGTTATTTGATGGGGCTTCCAATGCACTGGGGCACGGAATCGGGGCAGTGTTAATTTCCCCTACGAATCAATTCATTCCGTTCACTACAAGATTGAGTTTTGACTGTACCAATAATGTGGCAGAATATGAAGCATGTGCAATGGGGATCTCAGCAGCCATTGAATTCAAGGCTAGAATTTTGGAGGTGTTTGGAGACTCAGCTTTAGTTATTCATCAGCTTAAAGGCGAATGGGAGACTCGAGATGCAAAATTAATCCCGTACCACTCTTACATTAAGGGGTTAATGGAACAGTTTGACGAGATTACTTTCCATCACATCCCTCGTGAAGATAACCAATTGGCTGATGCTCTAGCCACTTTATCATCGATGTTTAAGATAAGTCAAGGAGGGGACATGCCGCTGATAAAAATTCAGAATTGGGGTCAACCAGCCTATTGTCAAGCAGTGGAAGAGGAGCCAGATGGGAAACCATGGTTTTATGACATCAAGCGGTACATGAAATATAGAGTGTCCTCCCGGCGCTTCAGAAAATGATAAAAGGACCTTAAGGAGATCGGCAATGGGATTCTTTTTGAATGATGATGTGCTTTATAAGAGAAACCATGACATGGTATTGCTCAGATGTGTTGATGCACTTGAGGCTAAGAAGATAATGGAAGAGGTCCATGAAGGCTCGTTTGGAACACACGCAAATGGACATGTGATGGCAAGAAAGATTCTAAGGGCTGGCTACTATTGGTCAACCATGGAGGCTGATTGTTGTAACCATGTAAGGAAGTGTCACAAATGTCAAGCATATGCTGATAATATCCATGCGCCATCGACATCCTTGAATATCTTGGCTGCACCATGGCCGTTCTCAATGTGGGGAATAGATGTGATCGCTCCAATTGAACCC
Organism: Pueraria montana var. lobata; assembly: GCA_026413185.1. Lineage (NCBI taxonomy): Eukaryota > Viridiplantae > Streptophyta > Magnoliopsida > Fabales > Fabaceae > Pueraria > Pueraria montana. The sequence continues at coordinate 75,958,915 of CM048650.1, forward strand.
AAAGCATCGAATGGGCATCGCTTCATCCTTGTTGCCATTGATTACTTCACCAAGTGGGTTGAGGCAGCCTCATATGCCAGTGTAACAAGGAATGTGGTGGTCAGATTCATCAAGAGGGATTTGATTTGTCGATATGGTTTGCCAAGCCACATCATTACTGACAATGGGACCAATTTGAACAACAAAATGATGAAAGAGTTGTGCGAGAATTTCAAAATTCAACACCACAACTCTTCGCCGTATCGTCCAAAGATGAATGGGGCAGTAGAGGCAGCAAACAAGAATATCAAGAAGATAATCCAGAAGATGGTGGTAACATATAGGGATTGGCATGACATGCTCCCTTTTGCATTACATGGTTATCGTACCACTGTTCGCACCTCGACCGGGGCAACTCCTTATTCGTTGGTGTATGGAATGGAAGCTGTGCTCCCCGTTGAAGTAGAAATCCCTTTGTTGAGAGTATTGGCAGAAACTGAGCTTGAGGAGGCTGACTGGGTTCAGGCTCGTTACGACCAATTAAACCTCATTGAAGAAAAGAGATTGATTGCATTATGTCATGGTCAACTATATCAAAAGAGGATGAAAAGAGCTCACGATAAAAAGGTTCGTCCTCGGGAATTCCATGAAGGAGAATTGGTGCTCAAGAAAATCCTACCAACCCAAAAAGATCATAGAGGGAAGTGGACCCCGAATTACGAAGGGCCTTATGTGGTGAAGAAGGCCTTTTCAGGAGGTGCATTAATCCTTTCGAATATGGATGGAGAAGACTTACCCCTTCCTGTAAACTCTGATGCAGTCAAGAAGTATTATACTTGAAAAATAAAAAAAGAAAGAGCTCGCTAGGCTGAAAACCTGAAAAGGCGGTCTAGGCAAAAGTTAGAGCAACCTGCTAGGTTGAAAACTCGAAAAGAGCAACCTAGGCAAAAGATAGGGTTATATATGAAAAAAAAAACTCGCTAGACCGAAAACCTAAGAAGGCGGTCTAGGCAAAAATTAGAGTGAAAGACTTGAGATTGGGGGAAGTTGTCATCTGGGTATGAGGCCTGATGAATGCATCAAAGTTTTTGGCAGTGGGGCAAGCCCCAGAAAGTTGATGTACATGGATAACTCGAAAGGATGGGCAATGAGTTTGTCAAAGCATCTAAAGTCCTCAAAAGCTAGCAGATGGGTTTCTCAAAGTTGCAAACATGGAAATTAACATCGTTACTCCATTCCATTTGTCACTCCTTTTTGTTTATCATGTTGTGATGACTCTATTGAATTTATCATTTTGCTTTCACGCAAAACCTACTCTTGTATCTGCAATTTCCTTCCCAAAGCAGTAAAACACTTTCATCTTATCCTATTACTCTTTGTTTCATCGTGTTATTTCATTTTATGATGTGCCAAGAATAAAGCGTGCAATAACAATTGAAGATCATTACAATTACAATGAATACTTTTAAAAGCCATGGGAAACGTGGTGATTCTTGGGCCCACCCTTACATGGGTAATAGCCGATTGATGATTGACAATGCTTGAAATAGTCCCTAACATGTTACCAAAAATAGTGATTCCTCCATGAATGTTGAGGCACTAAAAACGTAACGGTGTCAAAGGTTGGAAAAATGCACAAAAATAAAAGCGCCCCTTGGTTAAGAGCACTTACATATTGCATATCATGCACACATTTCATCATCTTACATTCATGTTGTCACCATTTAACTTTCATGCATACGTCTTGGGTCCCCGCGCCCGCTGCTTTTATGCTTCAGGTCCCCGTACCTGCTACTTTTTTATATTTTTTTTTGGGTCCCCGCGCCCTTTGCTTTTATACTTTGGGTCCCTGTGCCCACTGCTTTATTATTTCGGGTCCCTGCACCCGTTGTTTTTTACGTTTTGGGTCCCCGCGCCCGCTGCTTTCATGTTTCGGGTCCCTGCACCCGTTGTTTTTTATGTTTTGGGTCCCCGCACCAGCTGCTTTCATGTTTCAGGTCCTCGTACCTGCTGCTTTTTACGTTTTGGGTCCCCGCACCAGCTGCTTTCATGTTTCAGGTCCTCGTACCTGCTGCTTTTTATGTTTAGGGTCCCGTGCCCACTGCTTTTCATGTTTCAGGTCCTCGTACCTGCTGCTTTTTATGTTTAGGGTCCCGTGCCCACTGCTTTTCATATTTTGGGTCCTCGTACGCGTTGCTTTTATGTTTTGGGTCCCCGCGCCCGTTGCTTTTTATGTTTCGGGTCCTCGTGCCCGTTGCTTTTTACGTTTCGGGTTCCCGTGCCAATTGTTTCTTTGTATCGAGTCATCGCGCTCGCCTTTCTATATCCCAGATAAAAAAAAAGAAGACTAAAAAAAAAACAAAACAAAAAAACAAAATTGGTGTTTATATCTTTACTTACCTTTTATTATGATAATATGAAGAGTGTTTAGTTCATCATATTACCTAATAAAATGTAAGTAAAGAGGGGCAACTGTCAACACCCAATTTTGTCCCATCTCTCTAATTATTTATGTTTTAATTTAAATAAATAAAATTGATGTTTACTTCCAAATTTGGATCACTTCAGATGCACAACAAAAAAAAATGGTTTGGGCCAACAGCCTAAGTCCACAATGTCCATATAAAATAATACAACCCAAATCTCAAAATGTCTACAATCAGCCACTACCATAACAAAAATAAAAACAAACAGAACAAAGAAAAAACAGAAAAGGAAAAATAAAATAAAAAACAAACAAGAGCAAAGGGGAAGGGCAGCCTCGATTGAGCTCTTCCCAGCTAGCTCTGAAGCTGCTAGCTCTGCTGAAGCACCATAGTCCTCCTCCTCTAGCTAGTTCCAAGCTACAGCCACCAACAAATCTTGCATCTGCTGGATTTTGTTCCCAAAAGGCACAAACCTGCTTCACAGTAGGTTGGGCTAGTGTGATTAAAAAATGCAAAGGAATAAGCTTATAAATATTGCTACTGTGAATGAAAAGGGGGGAGGGGGGCTCTATTCCAAAATTCTACGGAGAAGGGAGAGGGCAAAGTGAGGAGCTGAGAATTCAATACCTGGAGCTTCTAAGCAGAGTGGCTCCATTGCCACAAGCGGGTAACTTTTTTGTCTAATACATTCTTCTGGCTTTGATGCTCTGTTGATGCTAGCATTGTCAATGTCTGTTTCTTTTTCCCTCTGTTGTGCATTTTCGTTTATAGTTCATGTTATATTTGCCTCTTGCTCTGTACCTGTTGTGATCATGTGATGAATAGTCAATCAGATGTAAATGAATCATTAGTGAACTGATTTTATATGTGCATATGAGTTTTATTTTCGAGTTCAAAATATCACATAACAATGAAGAAAGACAAACAAAATAAAAAGAATGACCCACCACAGGGACAGCACCACAAGGTTCCCTTGGCCATCCCAGACCCGTCGAACTTGTACTTGTTACTGCAGCCATGAACCCAACACCACAAACTCGAGCCCATCTATTCACAAATTCCAAATCCAGAGACCTTTCAGCCAGATCTGCAACAAAACCAAGCCAAAAATCACAAGACCAAATAGAAAATCGGAACCCCAAAGTACCCCGTCACCACCACGGAATCTAGTCGCGCGAATCACCTTCCTGTGGTCTTCGCCCTCTGTCGCACGCACAACCCAGCACCGCGTGATTCATACCCTCCGCCGCGCGCGCCACCACGGCGCCGCCGTCCGCAAACACCTTCGCCCTTCACTTGAAACCCATCTACGTTACCCTCGATGCCTCTGAAACCACCCCCGTGACCAATCGGAGGCCGCCGCGGTCGCGTCACACCACCAGCGCGCTGTCGACGGTAGCGCAGGTGCGATCGCAAGGGATCTCTTCCCTTTCTTCCGTTGCGCCATTTTGAGCGTAGGGAAAAAGCCCTCTCTTGGTGCACGCTCGAGAAGAAGAAAGAAGTCTTGTGAAGCTTCTTCTTCCCTTTTTTCTCGTGACTGCCCATTTTCCTTTTGCTGATCTTTCCCTTTCTTTTTTTTAAACGAAAAAAGGCTTGTACTTCCTCACGTTTTCCTTTTCGCACGGGCCTGAGCCCATCATGTTAGCCAGCGTAATTCATCCATTCAAGATAATTATGTGGTTCAAAATAAAACAATTGCTGAACATTATCAACGTAAGCCTTCCTATCCAAATGCTAATAATGAAATAATAAAATAAACTATCATTGGCTTATGATTTTTTTCTTTTCCTTATTGAATTCGTTAATAATAATAATAATAATAATAATTAATAAAGTAAAATTTAATAGAAAAATGGTTAATTGGATGTGACATTCTCTTAATCTTGAGATTTTGAGGTACAAGCTGTGACAGCTTGATATCTTAAAATTTTTTCTCTAAAATAAAATACTAACACGAAATTAGTTTGTCTCAAGAATAATTTTTTTTAAATAGATTGATTTGGGTGTACACCTCTGTCAGTCTTATATTTTAGGACGTATGAGTTGTGACAACTCAGAAATCCTAAATCTAAAAACAAGAGTAAAAATTAAAATATATCAACACGCAAATATTTTCTACCCCAAAGAACTACGTAACTCTGAATTCTCCATTGCACCTGGGGATACGTAGGAGCAGGGGACCACTCCTGTCGAGCTAAAAAAAATAATATTTAATAAATACTGACTTTTTTTTTTTTCATAATAGTAATAATAATTATAAAATTAATCTTCATAAAAAATAATAAAATAAACCTTTGTTTTTAGTTTGTGGTGAGATAAATATTTTTTTAAAGTTATAAATAATTTGCTTAATCAATTAGAGGTGACCGTTTTAGGACGGACGTCGTAGGGTGCTAATACCTTCCCTACGCGTAATCGACTCCCGAATTCATATTTGGTTCCAAAGACCATTTTTTTTTTCTTTAAAGGTTTTTTCAATGTTTTCCTTAATAAATATTGGTGGCGACTCCTCTGTTTTTTTTTAAACTTATTTTTCACCGTCCCATCGCGATTTTGGTTGCGACAGTGAAAAAGGTTATTCATGGGGGTTCGGTCCATGGATGATCTTTGATAATTATGTTGCAATTTGACCATTGGCATTAGATTTTATTTCCTCTAAGTTATGATTGATATAACTTTAGTTTGGATTCATTTTCCTAGCCTTGGTATGGAGTACTATGATGAAAGTGTTATCTTGGCTTTAACCTTTGCAGTGGGATGTCCAATTAGAGTGGATGTCAGAACTATTAGCATGTCAAGATGCAAGTTTGCTAGAGTATAATAGGTGGAGATTGATCTTGATCAACTTCTTGTGGGAAAAGTCTGGTTCAAAAACCATTGGTGGGATGTTGAATACGAGGGTTTACATTTTCTCTATAAGAGATGTGGGTTTTATGGTCATACTGTTAAGAGTTATGGCACACCTGAAGTTGCTCCACCATTGGCGGCAGAAGTGATTACTCTTGGAGTGGATAGGTTTGTGCATGTGCAAGGAAATGACCAACATGCCTTAGCTCTGAACAAGTGAAGGTCGTTGATAACAGAAATCAAGATATGTACAATGATTGGCTTATTATAATGCGCAGGAAAAAGCAAGCTAAATCCCGACAAAATGAAAAATGGAGGAAATAAAAGTAAAAGTGTAACAAAGCAACAATCAAGGAAAGTAAATGAAGGAAATAATAGATATTTTTCCTTAAATGGAAATGATGGTAGAATTATTATTGTTAAGGTAATCACTTTTAAAGTGCAGGAGGAGGTTATGATTGTGAACTCCACTAATCATGGAAAGGCATTGAATATGAAAAAAAGATCGAGAAATGATCCAAAAATAGGGAAGAATCAAACATCTATTTCCAAGCCTCATTCAACTCTTATTTTTGTTGCTCAATCTTCAATGAGCCCTACAAGTTATTCACATAAGTACGGAGGGACTAATGGCAAAGGGAAATTAATTGTCCCGAAACCCATAAATCCCATTAACGTTAAAACATCTACAACATACCCACATGGCATTTAAAAGGCCATGCATGTTCAAGTCTTGGCACCAAATAAATTATTACTTCTTAATTATCCCAAACATTCCAATTTGGGGGGTGGGGGTGGATGGTGAAGCCGCACAACATAGCATAACTAATGCTTTGGAGGACTCGCGAATGAAGATGAAATGGTTGTTGCTATAACACCCAAAATTTTCCGATTTTATAATTAAACTTAATTGAAAATAATTATAAGAGAATACCTAAATTTAGTTATAAAGATTTAATTAAATAAACATGTGATTTTTCTATAAGTTTTAATAGAAAACTCTAACAAAATTAAGACTTCATTATAAGTTGGATTGTCTCTATAACTTTATTCCTCCAACCAATTATAGAGATATATCTAATTGGATCTGTGTGGCTATAATATATAAGGATGATTCTAGTTATTATATGGATTTTATGGTGTGCTCACAAACAACTTATTTTTTTATTTATCAGATAGATATCGCACTTAGATGTAACATATACAAAATAGAGAGAGTATGGTAAGCTCTACTAGGGTTTGAGAAAAAGGCAAAGCTATTATAGGGTTGCCTCTAATCAAGAAGAGAACCTTTTGAATAGAAGCAAGAATAAAGTTAAAGAGGTAAAGGTAGTGTTTACAAAAGGAAGTCTTTTATGGCAATGGAGAGTGCATTAATAGGAGGCTGTTATGTCGGTTTCGAGGTTTAGGATATGAGTCTAGAAGAGAGATTATTAGAGGACTTGCCTAAGGAGACTATAGGAGAGGTTGTGTCTATTGGGAATAGGCTAGTGATTCCCTTGTCTAATGAGGAATTACTAAGATGGTCAACAATGTGGAAAAATACATTGGTTGTGAATGTCTTAGAGGAAACAGGTCAATTTTTGTATCTTGGAGGCAAATTATAGAGAAGTTGGATAAACCATGAGAAAATTCAAATTATAGATTTGTATGATATGGGTTTTATCAAGGGGTTTTTAGTAATAAGGAGTATTATAATGTGGCATTGTTTCAAGGACCTTGGATGGTGGTGAACCACTATCTTATTGTTTGGCATTGGAAGCCTTTTTTCATGATGTAGGCAAAAGATACTCATAAAGTGGAAGTATAGGTTCGGATTAACATCTACCCATCAAATTGTATAATGAGGTGTTTCTTAAAAGGATTGATATGGTGCTGGGAAAATTCCTTAAAGTTGATCATCTCACATCTTTACAATAAAGAAGAAAATTCACTTGTATTTGTGTCGAATTGGATCTAGAGAAACCGTTAGAAGCTCATGTAATTGTTCGAGGGTTCCCTCTTCATATTGAATATGAAGGTCTTTATGCAATATGTTTCAAATATGGGAAGTTTGGTCATAAGAAAGATCAATGTATAGAGGCTTCAGAGGGTAGCGACATAATGCAAGGACATGTGCAGGAAGGGGCTAACTCGTCAATGGCAAGGGAGGCATTGGCCATGCAAAGTGAAACTAGGGTTAATGTCAACCCTACTATTAATGTTGCCACGAATAATGGAAATAATGGACATTCTATTATGGAGAGGGAAGCAGTTACGATCCATGGATGATTGCGAAACAAAATTATAAGAAGAAAGGTAATAATGGTAAGTTGAAAAATGATCCCAATATTGATGGGAATAATGAAGTCGTTACATGTGCGGCTACTATGGAGATTGATGGCTCTTGGTTTTTAATCTTGTCCCATGATGTTGGACACGCCCAAGCAAGGGCATTCAATTTGAATAATGAGGAGTTATATGTAGAGGAAAATTTTAAATCCAATCAAAATGAAATGGAGATTATTATGGTAGAGGATAAAGTGAAGCCCACACAAAAGATCACTAGGTAATTTCATGCATTAATTGCTATTAATAGAAAGACCTATACTTCCTGTACCCCAAAAATATCATCCTACATCCTCTTTTAATTTTAACATAAACCGAAAACCCCAAAATACCCTTAATGATCAATCTTCTCCTCTTCCCGCACCTTTCATCGCATCGTCTCTTCCGAAACACCTCCGAGCCTACCTCCTCCAAAGCAATCTCCATCTATTGCGACAGTGAAGCTGGAGGCCACATAATTTGGCAAAGTTGTCCTTTTCATTTACATTATATTTGTTTAAGATGATTTAAAGGTAGGGAATTACGATTCTATGGTACCTTGTAGATATAAAGGTAGACTTCGTTTTGAAAATTAGTAATGACTGTATAATTGAATTATTTTTTAAAATGAATTTCAAAGCATCTGGTCAATTAAAACATGTATAAAAAAGCTTTGTAGTGAAACATCCTTGTAAACCAAAAATGTATTTGAAGAAATAAATTTGGATATGTAATTTCATATTTTTAAAATTAGCTACTGCCAGCCTCTAACCCAGCTACTTTTGTCTTAATGAAAGTTTGAAACAAATGTACAACCTCTTCGTCTTTCTAAATGGAATGAAAAGGATATAATAACCTTTTCTATGAGAGGTAGGTAAAATAATATTATTCTTTTAAGGGTGTATGAACTAGTAAGCTTGTCCTGTAATGATGCATAGTTTTCAGAATACTTAATCCAAAACACATTTAAAATTTTCGAAATTGGTATTTTGGAACAAGCATTTCAAGACGTAATAAAATCAATTCCAGAATCAGTAATCCAAAATAAAATAAAGTACATATTTCAAAATTACTAATCCTTGATGTATCAGAAAAGGGTGTGAATTAACGGATTGCGTAATTTGGAACTATAATTTCTTTATTCTGGATTATGTTGTCTAGAATACAGTTATTATATTCTGGACAACGTAATCCAATATAATGAATTTGTAGTTCTAGATTACACAATCTGTTAATTCACCAACAATTTTCATTTCAAATTGATAATTCGGTAATATTAGCAAATCGGGAAAAAAAAGTCAATTATGAGATTTTGAAAATTATAAAAGAAAAAGGGGGTGCATGGTGAAATTCATGGGATACAGGAAGTAACAACCTAATTTAAAAAAAAAATTGATGAGGTCCACAAGCTTCCAAAACAGGTTCATGTAAGAAATACAAATGGAGGTAAAAGCCCCGAGGAGGAATTATGGAAAGCGAATATTTCCATGTTGAGCAAAAAAGGATTTCAAAAAGGGTTTGAAGCCACATGTTATATTAAAAGAATGTGTTGAAGTTGAAGAATTCTTGGGGGAAAGTGAAAGAATGCCAACTAAAAGCGAGTTATAGTCGCGATGATTTTTTGTTGGAGAGTTTGAAGCATTTCCAACCAGTTGGGACCTATGGTGCGAATATTTTGAAGGAGGTGCCTTTAGTTCAAGTGAATGTTGATCAAGAAGTAGTGGAATTTTTGTACAAAAGCAAAGGACTTCAAGTGATTCATGATATGACAAAAGGAGTTGAAGCTGCAAGGAATGATAATTTGAGTAGTAAGACCACCGAAGCTAGTATGACATAGGTTATTTAAGGCAGTCGGTGTTGAAACAAAATCCCTCAAGAAGTAAATGTTTTAATGATGACAAACTATCAAGAAGCAAAACTCAAAGTATTTTAAACTTAGCTACTAATGATTGCTTTAAGTATTCTTAAATAAGACAAGACAAATTCAGAAGCATGGAGAAGGTGTGAAGCATAGGCCTACAAAGAAAGCTTTTCAAGACATAGATTCTACATTCAGAAGCAAGATTACTAGAAGGAAAGCTATTCGGAAGTTGGAAAGGTAGTCATGTTTTCTAAGTCAAAGTGCAGATATCAGAAGTTGTGTATGATCAGAAGCATGATGTTGGGGATAGCTTTAGTCAAATGGTAGATATTAGAAGCTACATATAACTAAGGGATCATCAGAAGTTGCGTTGCAGAATTGTTCGTGAAGACAGACGTGTCTACACCATCTAGAAACACACACCAATTGAAGACATGCATCAGTGTTTGGAAGCACTAATTTTGAAGTTGTGAGTTCCTCATTTTCCTTGAAGATTTTCAACCAAAGGAACTCGAAGAAAAACAACAAGTATTAGTCAAAGAACAAGCAACTAGTAAAATGAAGATTGGAGCACATTGCACTGTAGTTACAACGACATCTACAGAAGATATGCTGCAGAACAATCTTCAGAAAACTTTTCATGGTTCAATTTCGAAAAACCATGAGGAACTACTAAGACCAACAACTAGCACTCAACGCAAACATTTCAAATTTGAAATATGTAAGATGTTGTGACAATGGAGAAGAGCAAAGATGAAGACAAAAACTCAAGAAGAGTTGCAGAAGACTTGGAGGAGAAGCAAATGCAGGGAAGCTAGCTATACTAACATGGACAACTCATGCAGCAATTTGAAGTTCAAATTCTACTTCCAACGGCCACAAACGGCTAGTTCCAAGAGTTCTATAAATTGATGAAATTCGAAGGAGCTCGTTGCAAGGAAGGAGTGTCAAAAAGAGAGGGTAAGGTCATTGTAACATCCCCAATTTATGGACATTAGTAATAAATAATAAAGAGACATTTTTTATGGAATAGAATAAAGGATACCCTTAGACATTATGAATAATAGTTACCTTAGATTAAGAGTTGACAGGAATAAGATAATAAGACCCAGATGGGGAGTCAAGGCCCAAGGTGGGCCAAGGCCCACTAAGCCCGCACAAGCAAATGGTTTAAGTAGAAGAGGGAAGGGAAAGTTAGAGAGAGAAAGAGAAAAGAAAGAAAGGAGTTAGAGAGAAGGAGGAGAAGAAGGAAGAAGAGGAAGAGGAGAGAAGTGGAGCAGAGATCAGAGGCCCAACACCCCAGAGCTCAGATCCGAGTACCCCAAGGTGAGTGATTCCTCCCCTTGTCTTCCCCATCCCTCCATGGTTCTTGTTTTCTTGTTTTCCCCATTTTCCCCTTTGATCCCTAAGTAAGATTATGATGGTTTTTGAGTGATTGGGAGAGATTGAGAGGTTGTTTAAGTGTTGGGTTTTGTAATAGAAATGTTATGTGAGTGAATGGAATGCTTGGGCTGCAATTTTAGGAGGCCATGGATGGCCAAGGAGATGCAAAAATCGAGCTCTAGGCTGAGCCTCAGATGCACAGATTGGAGTTTTAGCTTCAGGGGACTTGAGGCTGAGCCTCAGGTTTAGGCTGAGCCTCAGATGCACAGATTGTAGTTTTAGCTTCAAGGGACTTAAGGCTAAACCCCGAATTTAGGCTTAACCTGAGAAGTGCAAAGTGGAGATTTTTAGTCTTAGAGGGTCAGGCTAAGCGTGGAAACATGCTAGGCTAAGCTTGAAACCTCCAGAAAGAGGTTGGAAGCTATGTGAGAAGTATATGTTGAGCTTATGTATTATATCTTTATCCTCTATATATGACCTTTGGATAACTGTTATTGCTTGTTTTCCTCCTTCTATCTTGAGGTTTTGTGATGTTATGCTTGCACTTTTATTGCAATCATGTGGTTGTTGCATATGCTTGGGATTGTGTGTTATGATAAACCCTCTTTAATAAAAGACACATAAAACACTTAAGACTATACCTATGCCTCTTAGTAATAAGTGGGGTGTTACCCCTAATTTTATGAATGGGGTGTTTTCCCTAAGTTTCATAAAAGGTTTTGAAGAAAGAAGACAGTTTCAAAGGAAGGTTTTTAGAAAGAATATCCCTTTGGTAACATAGGGTAGAATCCTTTTTCCGGTACCAGTCACGTCCGAGAGTCGCACGCTCGGCATACAATAGTGTGCAAAGGGCTAAGGATCCCCTGTATTACCAAGGTGAGATGGTTTGTGAAAGGTTTACTAAATAGTTTTTATAAAATATGTTTTTAAAAGAGTGAGGAATGAGTTGGGCAACTCGTGAGGGGCTGTCGCATCAGTGGGCTAAAAGGCCCTCCTAGAGGTGAGCGACGGGAACTGTCACCCTGACACCCATGGGGGAAAGCAACCTTCTTCTTAGGGAGAAGGGGTTCTTCGAAGAGAAGAATATACAGGACTCCTCTTCATAACAGAGGTAAGCCACCCACTTGGACCGATGGGTTAATTAAAGGTCATAACAAGAGGGGCACTTCTTGTTGGCTAGAGTTGAGCCAAAGTAATGAAATAGGTGGTGAAAATGAAACTTAAATAAAGAGATAATGCAAACCACACAGTTGTAGAAACAAACTAGGATATGTTGATGTGCATGATGTATGTATGTTTCTATGTTAAAGTATATGAGGAGTCATGAGCCTAGTTGTTAGGTGAGTGATGTAAGGTATATCTATACATTAGATGAGGACGTGTGTAGCTAGATACTACCCTTAGAGGTAGGAGAGGGGTTATACCCATAGAAAGTTAATGTAAGCTACCGACAAAGGTATGCAAGATGTTATGCCTCACAGAGAGAGGTGATGTAAGCCCAAGGTGGGCAGGTCAGAGGAAGGAAATGTTATACACATTCCCATCCAATGGTATACTAAAATGAGACCCTAGTGAGTGGTCAAGAAGAAAAGAATGATGTTACGGTGCCTTAGTGCACTAGTAGCCTTAGATTTGGCATAGGAAACCAACTCTAAGTGCCTAAGTAGAGGTTAAGGATGGTCTAAGGAAATAGTAGTGATGACATGATGTGATAATAGTTGTGAGCGTGAGCATCCATAAAAGAAAAGAGAAGCCATGAGAGTTAAGAAAATGATCTCTAGAATAGAGAGTCAACCTAGAGTCCTTGGAACACTCACTGAGACATTATGTCTCATCCCTTTTAGTTTCATGTTTTTACAGGTTATGCAAGTGGGCGCTTCATGAGAGAACCTTGGAGCATGGAGTTGTTTGCTTGGAGGAAGATGTTTCTAGTTTTGTATCTCCCATGTTTGGGAATTGGTTTTATGTTATAAGTACCTTGCTTATGTTTTGTAAGGCACATAAGTGCCAAGAGCTTTGTTTTAGCTTGGTTTATGTAAAATATGTATGTCTTTTAGTTTCCGCATAGTTAACTCTGATATTCTTATATTCTAAGTTTTCAAAATTTAGTAATATAAGCAAACAAAAGGTAATATCCTCTAGGGTGTTACAGTCATAATAGAATCTATTCAAAATACCCATATCAGAAGAAACCTTCCTTAGCCAAAAACAGAGTGGAGCCAAGTAGAGTCAAATTCGTAGGAGTGTTTGTAAACACCTTCATACAAGGAGCCTCAATAGAAGGTATCCCGCAAGATGTAGGTTCGGTCGGCCATTTCGGTTTGAGTTTTAAAACTATGCTAACAAAGAATATTTCAAGTTTTTCTCTTTTTTTTTTCACATGTAACAAATATAAAACTCAAATTTTAGAATTGATTGATTTTTTTTTTATCATGCATTCATTCCTTATATTCTAATTACTTTCTCTTCAATGAAAAGATTTGTAAATATTACTTTCTTTTATAGTAAGTTATATTCTAGATTTATTATAATTCACATTTCTCAAACACTTATCATTATTTTTTTTTAATAAACACTTACCACTATCTAATCATGATGATAATGTTTTATTTGCTAATGCATGAAAAAATTATTTATTGATAATACATGAAAAACTTGCTAATTATTTATATGTACGAGACATCTGAACTCAACATAAAGAATTGCAAATCAAATCCACGTTCTATGATATTTAGGCAGATTTCAGTTTGACTTAATTGAACGGATCGCAACGTGCACAACCATTTCAGAGTCTCGACGTACGATAGCACCCCTGTTACCTTGCAACTCAACCTCTATTAATTAACTGTAAATTGGTGCTATTTGATTAATAAAACGAACTGATGAAAGACTTGACATATAAACAAAAATATCAGACAAACAGAAATTTAAATATTTCATGAGCAATCATTTTTTTTTTTCTAAAAAGAATTTCATCGAAGACTAGAGTTATGGAGCAGCATACTACCATTACGACTCCACAGTCCATACTACTGGGATTGGGAGAAAATACTCAAAATAGCAATTCCTATCTCACTTGTAGAATACACGAGTAGACTAGCTATTTTCTCTGAATCAATTTTTGACATTATATAATTTAGTCTTCATAAATTCGATTATGAGCATGGCAACATATGTTCAGACTCAATCACATTGACAAGTTCAGCAAGAGCTCCCATAGCTGCCGTGCCCCCTCTATGTAGTAGAGAAAGTGCCAGTTCATGTTCATTCCATCTGCTTAATCCGTGTGCCAATTTCCGCAATGTATCAACCTTCACTTCTTGAACCCAAGCAGGTGCAAGACTAACCATTAATCCAACAAAACAGCAGACATAGGTTTTCCATGTAATGGGATTGCAACTGAGTGAAATTTTCTTCTCCATGACTTCTGCCAAGAAGTCCAAATGGACCTCAATGGTACGATTCCTTCTAGTGAATGTCCCTGGTGGTATCTTGGTCCCAACACCCCATATAATTGACCCTGACAATATCAATAGATATGCCATAGCATAACCCTCCAGTATATGCGACACAACACTATCATTGTTTTGCTTCACATCCCTTGATGACAGCAGCCAGGTAGGAATAGTTTCCTTATACAATTCCTGGACCAGTAGAATACCACCTGCAGCACATAGAAGACTTGCACCAAGTGTTGCCACCTCTTTTGCACTTTGGGCGGCTAGGGATAGTGATGCTTCGTTGGATTTTATGTGGCGAGAGCCGACATTCGTCCGTCTTCCAGCTAATTCATTAGAGTACTCTGTCACAAGACCCACGATTATATCGTTTACATACTGCACATTGTGTATATTTCGACAAGATCGAAGAAAAAGGAATCCAGGAGCGATAAAAGGGTAGGGACCAGGGGCTGTAATGGTGCTACCCAACAGGCCATTCACATTACACTCTGCAGTCAGCTTTGACGTTGAAACACACAATGTTCCAAGGAATGAGGTGAAACAACTTCTCAACAGCTGAGCAACACACTCATTGTAATGTCTAAACACAGAACGGGAACCTGATACAACAATGAAGTTGTGCCAGCGGCGAACCTTTTGGGCCCACAGAGAGCCAATTACAGGCATACTAGGCCAAGGGCAACCTGATGCACAATTTTCCAAAGCTGCTCCAGTAATAGCATGCATGTACTCCTGGCTCTTGTCAAGTTTAAAAGTAATGGATAAACTGACCAGAGCTGCCATTGGTAGAGGAAGCATTACCGGTGAACCACCTACCATACAACAAAGATGTAACTGGTAAGCAATACAAATACAATAACTATCATTGGATTGTTTAATCTTAAGTATCCCTATTAATTATAAGGGATTAGAAAACAATTGAGTTTGCAGATTTATGTCAGTAATGATAGAGATAAATTCATCCCCTCAAGAACACCGTCTTTGACACACAAATATATGGATGAAATATGTGTTCTCACTTCTAAAACAAACTATTATGGTGTAATAATTAAAACAAGGACTTGAAAGCATTGAATGGCCTCTAATATGATGAATGTTTTGTACCTTTTTTTTTTAATTCAAACATTTTTGTTAGGCATTACTAAATTAATTCTAAGATTGGTAAGTGAGG
This sequence comes from Pueraria montana var. lobata, assembly GCA_026413185.1. Classification (NCBI taxonomy): domain Eukaryota; kingdom Viridiplantae; phylum Streptophyta; class Magnoliopsida; order Fabales; family Fabaceae; genus Pueraria; species Pueraria montana. The sequence goes on from CM048650.1 coordinate 75,974,350, forward strand.
CTCTACGGGCCCCATAACAGTGTCTTCTTCCTTCCAAGTTATCTTTACATTTCAAGAATTCACAGAATCTCATTCTGCAGCAAGGAGCTGAGTCACAGTTATTAATATATCTAGCCTATATCATAAGTTCCTAATCAATATCATAGTCTTGATGTCATTGTAAATATTTTAGGCATTTGCCCCGATGGAATTAAGATGAATTTCACTAAAAACTCCTCATATTCACTGAATGATCCCAGTTGGAAAATTTTGTCATGTATTGTGCATTTTGTAGGTAGAAAAAGTCATTGAAAGGACATGGCAGCACTTCTGCTCTATCAAGAACTGTAATAATGATGTTTCAGACTTTCAGGATTGACTTCTCTCTATCCACCAGTATTGTCAATGGCAAATAGCAGCAAGCCAAAAAGCCAAAAAATGCAAATTATACTAAAAAGACCTGCAGAACATAATTTAAAAAAAAAAAAACACAAAATGTAACTTATAACAAGAAAAACATTTTCTTACCAAATTTTTTTTTTATCGGCATTTTCTTACCAAATATAACTCTCCAAAAGTATCACTAACACAAGCTATAAATGCAAAAGAGAGTATTAAACACATAACAACAAAGAAGAAGAGCTTGAAAATTTAAAAAGAACAGAACTTCATAAATGCAGTTTGAAGGGGAAAGGGGAAAAAATGCAGTACAGGAGAAAGACAAAAGAGTTCTAGAAGAGGAAGAAAAACAAAAACAGATGAAACAATGCAATTTGCACAAGGGTGGGTAGCATTATCATTTTTAATGCAAAGTTGTCTAGAACAGAATTTCATACAATTATTTAAAATGGTGATGAGTCAGTGAGTGATTAGTTTAGTATGTACAAGAATTTCCCCTAAAGTGAGGTACCCATAAAATGAAGACAAGGGCAAGGGAGAGATGTCATAGCACCATGCTTATGGAAGCTGGCAGCCACATGTGGTAAGGCCACCATAACAAGAAAAATAACAAACAGAGGAGAATTCCCCTGCCACCGAGCAAACAATCTAGGTTTTCCTAATCAAAACAAATATGTAAAAAGCTACCTACCAATATTGGAGTCTTCCTAATTATATGTTTACTTTGGGCCTACCCTAATGGGCTGCCATAATTATTTATCCTAATATATCCTAATGGGCTGCCATAATTATTTATCCTAATATTACATTCAAGACATTAAGATTTGAGTTGGCCACATTGGGTTGGGCCCTAACAACTAGTGATATGACTAAAATAGTGTATATAAGTGAGGGGCAACTCTCACATCAAGAGTTAACTTTTGGGGTTGAGTTAGGTCCAAACCAAATTCTAAGAGTATTTTTGTGGTTATCTTCAGGAAACTGTCATTTGAGAAGACTGTCTGCTATACGCTCAATAAACAACCTTAGCCCTCTCTCTCTTTATCTATCTATATCTCTCACCCCCCCCCCCCCCCCCCCCCCCCCCCCCCTCTTTTCTCTCCAAAACCTACCTACCTACCAACACACACGTGTGCACATAAACATACAAGGGGTATGGTTCTAGTGAGAAAAAGGCAACTTGATGTTAGAAATGTGATTGAGGACTGGATATTGACCTTATATGTATAGATAGAACAAACATAAGTGAACAGGACAGACAAATCATCATGAAAACATTCTGCATGGAGAGAGAAAAGTTGCAATTTTTTCATTATTAAAAGTATTTATTATTTAATTAGAATATTGACAAATTTAATCGTAAATTTAAATCAAGTCAGATACATTAAAGAGAGAAAGAAAACACAGACCAAATTATTCTGGTCACGGCAACTATTTTAGGCAACATATAAAATGTCTGTGCAGTGCACGTATCTTGTGTAACTTCCATGCATGCATGTATCATGTCTGATGTTTTTGTGGGACTCATAATAGAAATCCATAAAAATCAAACAGGTATATTAGAATAATGAACTGGACAAGTACCAGAAGAACAGTTTGGAACCTCAACGCCGACATGAGTTAATATAGCTTTTATTTCTGATTCCATTGATTGAAGAAGTGCTGCTGGACTGGGCCAATCTGTTCCATTCATTGGAACTAGTTTCCATACACCACGAGTAACTTCTGAAGAAAAGTAATCAATAATGGCAGCAAGTGATGCTGGAAGAAAATCAACGAGGTCTCTCAGACCTGCAAGTGAATGGCACATAAGAGTTAGAGTGATTAAATGAAGGTAGCACCAGAAATACATGTGCTTCTGTCCAATAACTTTTTTCTGAGACTCCAACAACCAACATTTTGTATTTAAGTATTTATTAGTTGCATTAATAGTTTATTAAGTAAAGTATCAGTTCCCCCCATTTACCCTAATTTGATGTGACCTCTTTTCATTTAAACATTACAATCTTAAATTAAAAAAATGATGGCTTAATGAAACTAAACAGTAGTATACTGGCTTTGACAATGTAGAAAAATTTTAGGCTTAAATACCTTTTTAGTCCTTGCAATTTAGGGTTTTTTTGCTTTTCGTCCTTGCAAAATATTTTTTTTTGTTTTCGTCCTTGCAAATTATGTTTGTTTTGTTTTTCGTCCTTAAAGCAGTTTAGATAGCGTTTTTTTTACTGTTCAAAGCGCTATCTAAACTGCTTTAAGGACAAAAAACAAAACAAACATAATTTGGGACCAAAACCAAAAAAAAAATTGCAAGGACGACAAGCAAAAAATCACTAAATTGCAAGGACCAAAAACATATTTAAACCAAAATTTTAACATATCCAGAAAATGATATTGACAAAAAAGAGTTGGAACCAGTAAGATTAATTAATTTTCATGATTTAATTATCATCTATTAAAAAAGAAACAAGAAAGGTCGGACCAAATTGATGGATGCAAAAAACTTGATTTATAGAGAAGTAAAACTAGCATCTAGCCAACCTGTTGTCAATTCTCGTGATGAAATCCTCCCGTGAACACAAGCAGTTAAAATTGATTCAAGGACAAAAGGAAGAGCTTCCAGTACTTCCCATGCAGGAAGCATGGGTCTTTGAAAAGCATCTTCACCAGAATTTATGAGGGAGCTACATGCATTACTGCTAGTCGGTGATGAAGAATTACTTGATGTAATTCCACCTTTGTTTATCTTCTGGTAAATCATGCTTAAAATCATATTAGCAGTTTGATGAATGGAATTTCCAGTAGAAATGCCAGAAAGGGTTGAAGCAACACAAGATTTGTATTGACAATACAAGGCCCGTAATTTTGGAAATGAATCAATATATACAGGTTTAACAGATGCAGACTCAGAGAGACTTGGATTGCTTTTCAGCTTATCTTGGGAAAACATGACACGATTATTGTGCAATGACAAAATATACTCCAAACCTCCAACTGCAACTCCTAATTCAGTGATGCAAAGGTCAAGAGGGGGTCTACAGAATTTCCATAAACGAATAAGGAAAAGAAAAGCTAAAGAAAAGGCCATGTATGTTGATGTTGAGGACTCATCGCCAGTGCTATTCGAAGTCGGTTTAATTGAGCCAAATGCCTCACAAAGTGGCAATAAAGAAGCAGCAACTGTGGGGACCTACACAAAGAACTTCTGATAAAAAATTTGACGTTAAAATGTGACTGGAAAAGAAATTAAATGAAGTTTGTGCACTAAATAGCTTAGAAATGGTGCATGAACTAGACAAACTATTTAAGGTTGCTTTAACTTGTTTAACCTAGCATATCCACAAAAGAAATAAAAATGAACTTATATAAACTTTGCTGCTACTGTTAGAAGTGTTGAAAGATTCAAGTAAATGTTTTCAATTTCAAGGTACATTGGAGATGAAGTGGGATATAGGCACATCACTCCAATTGTAGCTAGGAATTGCACTTTTTAGCATCTAGGTAAAGAATTGGAAAGGGTTTTATTAAATTGTTTTCCAACCATGGAAGTTGGAATTTTAATAAAGAATTGAACTTTCCCATTCTAAAAGGCATATCAAACATGAAATTTAGAATTTGATAGTTCAATTCTGATTTGCAGCCCAATTCCAAGCACCAAACAAGGCCTAACATTTTCAACAGTTGCCAACTGCCAAGTAAACCCAAAAATTTTCCATCGTCATAAATTTGTGAGAAAGAATCTAAAAGGGGTATCATATTCATACAGCCATCAAATAAATTATAGAAGTGATTCACTTACTACACCATATAAAGAAAGTATATGAACAGTATCAATAGAGGAAGTGCCGCGGAGGACAGCACTTAGCATGGGCATATTATCAACCAAAAGGCTCCGAGATCCAGAATGATTAGGAGGTACTGGAGAAGCAAGAAGCTTGACCACATGATGGACCACATGTTCCTGCCAAGGAGACAAAGTTTGACATCAGATGATCAGAAACAATAAATGACGAGGGACACGACATTCAAGAATGCAATACCAAGAACTGAGTATTCACACATTAATCCATGAGCCAGTACAACCAAAAGACATAACTATTATCTGAAGGGGGTAGTGTTAATGCAAGTTTTGTCATCAGTCATCACTGCAAAGAACAAAAAGCATGGCAACTTTTTTCCAGTTTAGAGAAGAGGAGAAACAGTAGGTTCAAAATCAGTGAAACTCACAATCCAGGTCCATGATTTCTTCAAGTGTTTAGGCCAAACCAAAGGATTGAATTAAACTAAATAAATAATAAATTGAAAATTTCAATTAATGATCCAAATTACTCAATGTCTGTCTTGTGTACCCTGTTCTTCAATTCTATTATTTGGGCTTAGTGAAGGTCAACAATAAGATATAGAATAATTGAGTGCAAAACAAATGAGGTACAATAATTCAAAATATGGTAGGAAACCAATGAACAGCCTAATAATTACATTACAGCAATAATTGATTGCTTCAATTCCATGCCAATAGATCCAGTAGATTCCAAACCAGTTCATCATTCTTGTATGCATAAAAGCTCCTAGATGAGACTAAGATAAGATTATTATTGTTAAGCTCCCATATTGGCCGAGTATATAGCCAAAATACCCTTTAAAATGACTTGGGTAATCCTCCTACCTTGAGCTTATCTTTAGGGTAGAGTTATGCCCAGTCCATTCTCAATTCTAATAATTATATTATAACAAATCTGCAACCAAAGTTTACAATTTTACCCTCCTCTGGTGACAAGATTGGTAAACTTTAGGGTGAAAGTGGGAGTGAGACTACATAATTTAAGAAATATACATCCAAGGAAAAACCTGAAGCTCATCTAAGCAACTGTATTGCAGGAGGACTTGCAATGTCCAATATCTCTAGTAGGAATAGGATTTGTGACCTGAATATACCATCCATGGCTGAGGGATGCACCACATAGAATCTTTGCAGCTGCTGGCCTTTCCACATCTGATCCATTTAATGCAATATAGTATAACTTCTCTATCTCCGCCAGGCTAGGACAGAAGAAAAACTATGAAGATCAATCATCAGCAGTTTAGATAACACCAAAATTGAATCAAATTTGATACAAAAATAAACCTTGAGGCAGGGGTCACTGTAAGAGAATTTATAAGCGTATTGTTTAATGGTGTTCCTTCCATAAATATTGACCATGGAGATTTTTCTAGTGGTGACGAATCTGACAAAGACAAAACAGATGTAGAGACATAACCAGGCCAGAAGTACACTGATGTATCCATTAAATTCCTAGCTATGCAAGCTTCCACTATGAGATGCCTCAAGTTCCCGCCTGAAAGATAATTAATTCAGAAGTATCATAGAGATTTGCAGAAAATAAACATAAAGAAAGTTGTATGCACATGATTATAATCCTTATTCATTGTAAACAATGCAGATGGAATCATGGAAGCAAAGATATAGTTCCAAAATATCAACCTGCTTTTGTATTGGTATTAGCATGAATTCCAGTGCCAGATTCACCCTTTCCATTCATAGAATTATAAATGAAGCTTGCTGCTTTTCTAGCTGCCTGATTGGCTGCATCAATAACTAATGCAGGAGGGCATAGGAGGGCAGAAAAGTGTCCAAGGACCTGAACTGATGAAATCAGTCCAAGTTTCATAGAACTATCACTTTTCATTTCGTGTCTGTATTCTGATTCCATAGACACTTGAACAGAAGACGAATTATGTTCACAGTCATCCCTTAGAACATTTGCAATTGCCAAGGGGACAATACATAAAAGTACACATAGACGGGCCACAAGATGGGGAATAGGGCCTTCAGGAGGATCACGTTCCTGCAATAAACCATGAGGACGGGGGGTGAAGTTAAATATTTGGTTAATACTTCAATGAAAACAAAAGATTATTATGGACCAGTCTCAACTCGCTGCACAAGCCGAAGGGCTGAAAGCCAAAGTGCTAGAAAAGTTTCTTGCCAGCTAGCATGGTTAAGTATTTGAAGTGTCTTGATTGCTTCTGCAAATAGTTCATGAATATTAGGAAAGAACAGAATCCTCAATCCTCATAACTTTCGGAAAATAAACTGTTAATAACTATTAAACAATTAAAGTAAACAATAATAAATCCTATCAGAACTCTCTCGAAGGATTTACCTGTAAGCACATCAATAGCTGATTTGGTAGGAATTTGTCTAGAATCCATAGCATTCTCCATATAAATATCAAAAGGAACCCAACAAGGAGACTGACAAAATCTATAGTTGCATCTCAATGATGCCTTACATGATCCAACATCAACAAGCATCCCAACCAGTTGATGCTTACTTAGGCAGTAATCAAAACGAGAAACTCCACGAATGTTTGCAGACACTTTTGTTAGGACTTGGTTTACTGATTTTAACTCTGATGAGGCCAACTCAAGGGATTCAAGAAATTGGAGCCTCTGCTGGAGGCAATTGAATTTTTCAGGCCTATCATACACGATAAAAACAAAATGGGGAAAAACCTAATCAATTTCCCAGCACAAATCCTAGAGAGCAAGTACATATATGCATACAATAAAACTCATGTAAAATGTTGTATAAATAAAATTAACTTATATACTTTAGGAACTAAAATTGGTTATCCTTACATGTGCTCGGACAAGAAGAGCAAGGATTACTAGGAATTACAACATATGAATATGTACTATTGAATAAAATCAAATTTCCCAAACCATTTGATAATGGAAACAATTTATGTTTCACCCAACATTTACCACTAAGCAAGGAAAGCAGGCCCTTCTAAAGGCATATTAGAATTTGAATGGAGAGAAAACAATTTTCTATGATTTTACTTGATAAGTCAATTAATGAATCCAAAAAATATTTACCCATCAAAAAAATTCAGAAGGAAAAATCCTGCAGAATATGAATAATTTTGGATCCTTTATTGAGTATATTATCTCGGTATCTCCTACTTGTTAGATGATTTCTTGATTGATCAGCTGAAAACAGTTTTTTTGGTTGAACTGTTCAAGAAGTAGCATATTCCTCTAGAGGATATTATAGAATGGAGGAGAATTCTAATAAACAATGGTTTTTTTTTTTATCCTAGACAAATTTAAAATGCCTACTACTGGTCCACTGTTGCCATCTTGATTCTCCATGGAAGCAGAAGGCTCCCATGTGATGCTGTTGCTTTAAAGCATGATTTTAAATGAGAAACTTTCAGGCATACTCCAACTCGTCTGCTCTGTCTTGCCATGGTCAATTGGATTGCATTTGGCTCTAATACCAATTGGTGCAAGACAGAAGCATGAAAAGGAATAAGGAGTATGAAATGATTTTTCGCTATGGCATGATCTACCATATAAGCTGGTACCTCTTCCTCATCTTTTCTTAGACATGGATTTTGCACTCATATGGATTACTTCTGGCATTCACAACTCACAAGACCAGGAAACTGCTTCTATAGATGCTTTCTCTCACATACTATTGCATGTTCAATATAAGAATCATTCTCATCTATTTTTTGGTTAAAGTGAAAATAGCACAATCAAACCACATTATGACACCTAGTATACGCATCAAACTAGAGATATCTTATAGTAGCAATACGATGAATGGATAACAAATTTTACTACCTACATTGTTTTATCAGGCAATAACGAAAGCCGTTATCGATTTTTTCAAGCTCAATGGATTAGGCTAAGATTATTTCAGCATGTAGATTGGTTCAATGGCAAAATATGTCACAGATAATATCCTAAATCATAATAGCAATGGATTGAGAGGCAATTACTTAACAAAGATTGAGCTAAACTTTGAAGACAGAATCATATACAAAGTGGGAGACAATACATGTTCAAGAGAACAGACTGGAGCAAAATAGTAGCCTTTCTGCTTTCGGTTAGTCTTTCCAATACCTCTAAGGCAGTGAATGAATTCCGCTTCCTTATCTGTTCAATCTTCTCAAAACCCTGCGTCGTCGTCACATTCCGATCAATTTCCATATACTCCTCATTATCACCACCTCCTCTAGTAACCAAACACGATTTCTCACTAAACGTCACTTGAAACCCCCAATCAATCAACATGCAATCAATCAACGCCACAACAATCTCGTAAAAGAACAGCACAAACACGTGCCCTAGCTCCAGATCGCGTATCTTGTAAGTTTCCGAAAACCGAAGCACGGAGTCCACAGAACTCACTATCCTGCAAAACAGAACCGCCATTTTTAGAATTCAGTAAACAATAGATACAGTTCCTTAAGTGTTGTTTTTTTTCTGTTTTCCAATCAGAATTAGAGTTTCACCTCAGACCTCAATAATCCACGTTTGCATTAAACAATTACGCAAATCCGCATATCTTATGTACCTCGGTAATTTGCGTAATTGTTTAATGCAAACCTTTATTACGCGCGTTACCAAGGTCTGAGGTGAAAATTTAATTCTGATTGGATAACAGAACAAACATTACTTAAAGGAAGTTGGAGTGTGAGAGAGAAAGAGGGAGGTTAGGGTTTATTTATTTATTGATTACTTGAGGTTGTTGGAGGGGAGAGAGGGCGTAGGGTGGAAGGAGAAGGCGTGTTGCGCGAGGAGAGGGAGGAAGAGAGCGAAGGCGTGAGGGTGAGAGTGGCGGTGAGGAACGGCCTTGGAGGAGAGAAGAGAGAGGATTTGAAGGGGGAAGAGGAGGCGCGAGGAGAGAGCGTGGTGTACGAACTTCCACATCCAAGGGTGGTTGTTGTCGAAGCATATTTGGGACACCAAAAGTTCCCCTAACTCGGGGCTGGGTAGCGCAATGCCCAGCGTGTTGAAATGTTCCACCAGCTCTGTCACCCATGCCGTTGGGGGTTTGCTGTTGCGGTGCTGCCAGAGCTTTAGCCTCTTGAGAATGCCCTCGCGCACTTGATCGTCCCACTCCAGTGGCAATTCCATGTGTTCTGTTGGGGTTAGTTAGTTGGTGGGGGTGTCATTTTGGATGCAAAAATAATAATTTAAAAAGGGGGGGTTAGGGGAAAGAAATGGAATGCAATCAGGGGACACTACTGGGTGTTTTTTGAGTGAAGGGGATGTGTTGGAACTTGGAAGTGAAACAAAAAAGGGAAAACAGAGTGTTGGGTTTGGGATGTGGTTGGATCCTGTTGAAATTGATGCGGGTAGGTCTCTGTCTCGCCCTCAAGCAGATACTAGCGCAACTCGCCGCTTATGCTTTCGAGCCCATCCTTGCTATTATGGGAGGTACAGGTACTGCCTGTGACAGGAGATTTAGGAACACACCTTTTTTTTTTAATTAATAAATAAATAAATAAATAATATGCTTTGAATTTCACTTTTTTATTACATGAGAATTTATAACAAGAGAATCGAATTTTATTACAACAGAATTTATAACAATTCAAACATATACACTCTTCAACAAATTGAAATAGTTCTCCTTTGTTTTCAATTTTATCTGTAAAAATATTTTTTTCTTAGATAATTTTTAAAGTAAGAAAATTTTAGTATAAACAATCTTTGAAATATTATAAATTGTAGTAGTAAGTAGTTTTTTTTTTTAAAGGAACAAGTAGTTTTCTAAGTATTGATAAATTTATCAATTTTTTTTTTTTGAAGAAATAAATTTATCAAATTAGTTCTTCAATGTTAATAAAATAATAGGAAAAAAAGTGATAGATATTCTATACTTGATAAATTACTTTACTTATATAGTTGTATTACTTTAAGGACTATATAAGAAAAAAGTTAATACTTGAAGAATTGAAATTAAAAAATTAAAAAAATATATTAAATAAAATGTGAAATTTATGAAATTTTATAATTTTTAATAAATTTTAATTAATAAAAAGAGTTTTTTTTTTTTTTGAAAGGCGAAAAACGAAATTATGATTAAAGAGATCGTTTGCAGCCCAATTCTTGCAATGGCAAACTACCAATGATTACAAAAAGTGTCCAAGCCTCAAAATGTTGACCACCTGAGAACAAAATCACTAACTCTGAATTCCATACAGGACCCCGTCCCATAGCTATTTGCATCATAACCTCCCAAAAAGTTTGTTCCTGATTAAAAGAGTATTAGAAATCGTATTTCTCTTGCATACGGATCCACTTGCCAAACCACACAAATTGTTTGTCACCATATTAAACTAACTAGGTCAGTTACACTTCTATATTTTTTTGGTTACACAACTTACACTTCTACATGACAGGGTTGGTTGTTATTAATGTAAAAGAGAAACAAAGCCTCATGAGTCAACTCACTTAGTCAAGTGAAAAGAATTATGAACGGGACATTTTGATGTACTGTGATGTTATAGGTAGAGGTAGGAAAGGAATCTGGAGAAGAGAGTAATTTGAGATGGAAAGTACTTTGAGATGGAAAATGTTCACCTTATTACGCAACAGAACTGAACATATAAGTAAATTGTACAGGCTAGGGACATTTAAAAAAAAAAAAAAAAAAAAACTGCCTACCCACTATTAGTAACTCTTAAAATGAAAGCATAACTAACAAAAGCAGTAAAATATCACTAACAAAGTAATAAATACTAAATATAACAATAAAACTAATCTTAATAATTCCCCCTTAAACTGAATATTGTATTACGTTAGCTTCTGAATAAACTCCAAGAGATGTTTACTCTTCAAGCAGGTATTCAACTTTAATGGTTTTGTAGCAATATCATCTACTTCTTGTGTTAGCCACACAATGCATCACTTCAAGAGTATTATCCTTAGTAAGATCTCTAAGAAAATAACGCATATATACTTTCTAAAATAATTTACTTTACTTGGGTCGAGAAAAAAAAAATTACTTTACTTATCAATCAATTTATCATCTAAAATCTATTAGGTTTTGAAAATTGTTTCCAAAACAATTATTTTAGAATCTAAAAACTAGAAACAACCGGGAAATGTTTCTCTTTTCACTTCTCAATGGCAGCAGATGAGAAGCGTTATGGATGCATAGAGAATGAAAACTATTACAGTAAAACTCCTACTTTGCATAGAGAACACAAGCTCTTAAACTGAAAGTCCTAAAACGCTGTTATAGTGAAACCAGCTAAAACAAGTGCATCGACTTCAGAATGCTTATCCGATCACTTCCAAAACATCTGCTAGAAAACGTTATAATAAAAATTGTGTAAAAGATAACTCGTAGAATGATAAATAGATTAGCCTTGAATATATGTATACTAGTATGGTACCCGTGCTCAATGCACGGGCTATCATATATTTATTTTAATATTACTTAATTATTATATTTAATGATTTAATTACTTTTTATTGAGTGAAGTTAGTTAATATTAGAAATATTTATATTATCATTTTTCTAAATCAAAAATTAAAAAATATAAAAAAAAGTTTACAAAATATTTGCATAAGTACTGACATATAATGACGTAATAATTGAATTAGTTTTTTTTTTAAATAATATATAAAAATAGAAAGAAAAAAATGAGACTCTTATTTATTATAAGTTTTGAAAGACCTTATTGTAGATAATATTGGTGGTGTTTGCCGGAGTTTTTCCTTCTTTATCATGTATTGAGATTTTCAAGCTTTGTTTTGTTTTGAACACTAAAAATTGTCATTTTTAATTAATTGTGACTGAACATTGGTTTATGGAAATAGAATTCAACAATAGGTAAAGATTAATCTTGAGACTTGTTAATAATCATAAGATCTAAGATAATTGTAGGAAATATTCTTTGTATGAATTTAAAAACCATTGTGATTGAAATGGAAACATAGACATTCGAGGAATGTCAATCAGATTTTCAATGTTCTTTTTCATATGATCTTTGTTTCAATAACATGATCTGCAAGTCAAATTATAATCTTAATAGATGCATTAAACAATGTCACTCTTTTGGATTATTACTTAGAGGTGTTTGTGTGAGATATTGTTTTGTCCATAAAAAAATAAAATAAAAATATAATAAAATTAATTCTTTAAAATTACTATCCAAATAATATTATAAAATATAAAACATATAATTTAGTTTAAATACACTATAAATATATATATGCCAAAAGCTACAATGACATTAAATTACATATTATCATATAATTTCATCTCTTGTGTAAAGTAATAACATATAATTTAAAACAAATAAAGTTAAAAACAAAATTTCCCTATGCTTTAGGAGAAAATCATCCATCTAAAATTCAATACAATAAATGATAAAAATATATTTTTGAAATATAAAATAAATATAAATTTTTAGAAGATTTACGAACCATAATATAATTTTTAGAAGATTTAAGAACCATAATATGATATTATCATTTATTTTATTTACCATAAAAAAATATATTTATTAAATTTAAATGAAATTTAAAATATTTATATTTTATAAAATACCTATACAATGGATAGTATGCATGTAAGTTTAATTTTAAAATTTAGGCATAAGGAAATATCAAATTAACCAATATATGATATGCATTGTTGTTTTATATTTTAATTTAAATATTTCATATATTGTTTTTTTATATTTTAATTTATATAATACATAATATTTTCATCATAATGCAAAGAATATTTATTATTTTAAATTCAAAATTCAAAGAGAAAAAATAGAAATGCGTGTAAGAAATAGCTAAAACAAATTATTGCTAAAAATTTTTTTTTTACTAATACTGTTAAATTTCACAATTTTAAATATAAAGCATTTCAATTTACATAATATTTGATATTTTAAAATTTTGTATTTTATATGATAAAAGAATATGTCTATTAATTGCATTAAAAAAATAATTGCAATATCATTTTTTAAATTTACACATAAAAATATAAAAACAAATACAGTTAAATTAAATTTTCAAAAATAAAAGTATTCAGATTTATATTTTGATATTATAATTTTATTTTCTTTACCATGAAAATATATTTACTATATTTAAATGAATTTTAAAATTTTATATTTTAATATCTATATTTCATAAAATACATATATAATAGCTAGTTTGTATGTAAGTATATTTTAAAATTTAAGAATAAAGAGATATTATAGAAAAAATATATATGATATATGTTGTTGTTAATAATTTTTCAAAATTATTAAATAAGCTTTATAATTTTCAAAATGAAAATATTTCAAATATCTAATATTTTTATTTAAGTCTATTTCTGTTACTATTGTGATAAAAATGTTTGTTAATTATATTATTTGTAGTTTTTCTTCTAAAATGTTCCCCAGTTCAATATAATAATAATGCTACATATTGTTATAGCTTTGTACAATTGTATCAGCTATACTACAAAATAAAGCGCTAGCTATGGTACTTGATGTTTCTGCAGCTTGTATTTTACGCTCTCAATAAAAGTCATCAAAAAATTCAAAGAAAATGTTATTTGTGCCCTCAAAGTCAAGTAACCAAAATTGAAGGAGAAATTGACACTTGACAATAGAAAGCCTCAAATATTATTTAGATAGATAGATAAATAGATTCCCTTTGTTTAATGATATACAGAGTAAGATAAAATTATTTTCACCCATTATTTTTTAATTTACAGGAAACAAAAAAAAAAATCTTGCTGCACTTCTTAGAGATTTTTATCTGCAAAAATTAACCCTATAATTAATGTACCTGCAACAAAATTCACAATAATTTTCTACAAAATAACACGTTTCCCGATAGTGATATCAAACCAATGAATAATACTAATAAGTCATTGGTCTGAGTCGAAGTGGATTCTAATATCTTAAGTAAAGTTTCAGATTTGATATGAGACTCCACTAAAAGTGATCAACTAAATTTTTTGGTAGAGATTAGTTATTAACAAAATTGATAAATACTAAGTATCAATAACATGATGATAAAAAAATAGTGAGTAATCACCATATTCAAACGGGTAACAAAAAATTCATGCAAATGAGAGATTATTTGAATGAGAGGGAAATGAGTAGGCAAAATCATTCAAACATGTGGGAAAAATTAGTGGAGAAAAACAAAGAATCATTCAAATAATGTTGTTGCAAGGGGGGAGACTATGAAAATAAGAGGGAAAATGAAAGAGAAACATAATTTAAATGTACAGAAAAACTCTGTCAATGAGTAGTAAAATAGGTCAAAAAAATAATGCAAATAGGTAAAAAGAATGAGTTAGTGAAAAAAAAAACATGTAAATAGGCAGAAAAATTATAAAAATGAGTGTGAAAAACTTAATTAAATTGGTAGAAAATATACAAGAAGAAGAAAATGTGCAAAATAATTTATTGGATGATCTCTCATTTATAATATATATATAAGCAAAAATGTTTTTTTACGTAAACAGTAATAAAATATTTTTATTATCGATTTTAAATATATATTCCATATGAATGAATGTTATAATATCATTTATTATTGTATTATAATATATTGTGATAATAGTATATTAGTAATAGTAATATAATAATATGATGTGATAATTTTAGAAGAGATAGGAGGGTGGAAATTCAAAGGAAAATCTTTAATCATACTATAAATAGATAAAGAAATGAAAACAATATCCTTCTTCCTCCGCTAATAGGAATTTTGTGACAACTAATTATTTAACTTCGATTAAAAAGATGTCTCTACCTTACCCATAATTTCTTCAGCAAAAAAACCTTACCCATAATTTAGTACTCAAAATTTTATCTCCTTTTATATAATTTTTTTTTGGTTAATTATGCCCTCTAAAATTTTAGAGGAACTGAAAACTTAA
Source organism: Pueraria montana var. lobata (assembly GCA_026413185.1). Classification (NCBI taxonomy): domain Eukaryota; kingdom Viridiplantae; phylum Streptophyta; class Magnoliopsida; order Fabales; family Fabaceae; genus Pueraria; species Pueraria montana. Next base: position 75,989,417 of record CM048650.1, read on the forward strand.
TTAATCCAAAAAATTTCATCCAAGGTATGTGTGGTTTCTTTTTCCCGCATTCCCTGGTGGTTGGTACAGTCCTACAAAGTACAAACATAGCATTGAACATTGATGTTTTAAGCCTATGTACAATTTCTTCCCATGTCATGGCATAGAAAAGAATAGAAAACGGCCTATGGGACAGGAAACATTCCAACTCATATGCTCTTTTGGGGCTGCAAAAACAAACAACGTTTTTTTTTTTTTTTTTTACATGTTATAAAATTGCTTGTTACTTACTTGCCAATAATAGCTTTATTGAAGCACTTGGCAAACCCAACCTCTGAATGTGCGTTAGGGTTTGCCAATTTGTCTTCAAATTCTTGCAATTTCAGTTGGATTGAATTTTGAGGGATTTGAACATTTGTCTAGGACCCCATTCAATTCAAGCTTCAATTGGCAGGTATATGTATTGCGTTCTTATATTACAAGTAACTTATATTAATAAGTTCTTCTCGTTAGATAATTGTTGCAATCGTTTTCGTCTTTCTTTGGTTAGGATTTTGTATTAATTTTCATGAATGTGATTATGTTAATTAGCAAGCTAAATATATTGATTTGGAATTTGGTCAAGCAATTTGTTGCATTGCATGTGATTATGTTTGGAAGAATTTGTTTTTCTAATTATCACACATATCACACATTGCCGTGAATCATGGACACGGAATAAATTATCAGAGGCAAGAAAAGGAATAGTAACATAACGTGTTGGAGGCTATGATGTTTCATGTTATCAAAATCTGCATCACATGTTATTTGAATCAATGTGGGGACTAGTCCCAGATAATTTTGTTTTATTTGAGACAAGTAGTAGCATCATTTTCAGATGCATGGTATGGTTGATTAATTGGAAAAAGGTAGGTATATTTCCTCTTCAGAAAACTTTGACAAATTCACATCCTTTGCTAGTTTTGATTGGTCATTGGTATTAATCATAATAACCCTGAAGCTTAAACAAATCAAGAGTGATTTTTTCTTCTTTTTTAATTTTTTCACGATTCACCTCTTTTTTTTTCCTAATCCACAAGCAATCCAAGGCTTGTTTCTCACTACTAGCCAAAATAATTAAATAAGTTTGGATTTCATACTCTTGTTTCTGTTTTGACTTGTGTGCATAGATACACAGATATACACCTCTGTCCTGAAATATGTTGTTTAATAAAACTGAGGGTTATACTGTTATACAGAACCTAATACTGTATAATGTTTACTTTCAAATACAGTTGGTTGAGGAGAAAAGTTGTCAAGAGGAGCTTTTGACAACTAAACTTCCTCACAGAACATTTGCTGTCCAGGTAAGCCAGATGCTCAACAAACCAAAAACTCTTAATTTTTGGTGAACTATTGTACTGTATTTAATCATGTGATTGTGTTAGCTATATCTGCTTTTCTGATATATCTACTTGTTAACTATCACATCATATTATTCACAGTTATGGTATTATAATATAGATAATATATAAATTTACAGTATTTTTCTTTTTTGTTCAAGAAGATTATAAATTAGTATTTTAATTTTTGTAATTGCAGTTTGAAATATCATGAATCACGCTATATTTTACATTAACTGAAACTTTGTAGACAAGGGAAATAAAGCAAGCAAAGAGATAAAAAATAAATAAATAAATAAATAAAGACTTTGACAGGTTCTTCATAAACAAGGAAAACAAGCAAAGTGACAAAAAAGGTATGACAAAAAACAAAATGATGAGTCTATGAAGAAATCAATTTTTCAACAAATTTATCTTAGACCTCTTGTCCATCAAATCACACAAGAAATATATTATGAAACCTTATATGTTGTTATTTATAAAAATACATATACACCTCTAGGATAATTAATGGACAGTAAGAGAGTAGATTCTTGAAAGTTAGAGCTTGCTTTAGACTTTCCCAAAATATATATGATATGGACAACGATGCATCATCCTCTGTTTCAAGGAAACTAAGAATGTGAATATTAAAAATGGAAAATTTGGTGAACATGCATAATTTTTAGTTATTATTCTGAATTTAAACATACATATCTCATCTGATATGCACTTGCTTTGTATTTAATTTTTTTTATTCCTCTATGTATGTTTGTGTATGAGGGTGAGCTCTGGCGCAACGGTAAAGTTGTGTCTTGGTGACCGATTGGTCATGGGTTCAAACCTGAAAATAGTTTCTTTGCATATGTAAGGGAAAGATTGAGTACAATGATTCTCCCTCATACTTTCGCATAGCAAGGAGTCTTCTGGCATCGGGGTACGTTAGTTAGGTTAGGGTACGTTAGTTGTTATGTATATCTGTGTATAGATAGATAGATAAATAGATCCATACACGAGTTTCTCAATTTGCATTTGAGGCACAAAATGATGGTTCTTTTTGAAGTTACATTTCATGCATTTGAAATTATATTAAAAATCCAAACAAATATAATTGATATCCTATTTGCATGATGATGTAGATCCACACCAGGCAGAATGACAAAGGGATCTGGCTACAAAGGAAGCACTGTGTGCCTGGTGGTAACATTATGTGTAGTGATTGCAGTTGTGTTGCTAGCTATGATCTTAGCATTGACAGTGTTCAAACCACGGCACCCTATTAGCAATGTGGATTCCATAAAGCTTCAGAACATGAACTTTGGCATGGACTTATTTAGCATGAGTGTGGATGTGAACGTGACATTGGAAGTGGATGTTTCTGTTAACAACCCAAATAAGCTTGGATTCAATTACCATAATAGCTCTGCCCAACTCAACTATAGAGGGCAATTGATTGGGGAAGCCCCTATACCAGATGGAGATATATTATCTGAGGAGATTAAGGGGCTGAACTTGACACTCACTATTATGGCTGATCGTTTGGTCTCAAATTCTGAGGTCACCAAGGATTTTGCATCGGATTCATTGCCCCTTAACACCTTAGTGAGAATTTTTGGCCAAGTCAATGCCTTAGGCTTTATCAAATTCAATGTGGCTTCCACCTCATCTTGTGATTTCACCCTCATTATTTCCAATAGAACAATAGTGAACAATAAGTGCCAAGAGAAGACAAAGATTTCAGATTGATTTCTATGTTAGGCTGGAGAAGGGAGAAAAGATTCAATGAAAAGTAAGAGGGAAATAGAGCCTATTATGTAGTCTTTCAAAATCATTAATTTCTTACTCATTTTTACAGAAGTTCTCTCAATTTGGAGGATTTTAAACATCCAAAGAAGGAAACATGCTAATTATCCTCTTATATGAATCATCTTTCATTACCCTTTGATCATTTCTCCAACTTCCAAATGTGATAGAATATGTATTTTTATTTTATTTTTTAGAAAAGAATCCAAAAATGTACCTGTAAAAAAAAAAAAGAATCCAAAAATGTAGTGATGTAAAAACATCATACCATTCAATTAAAAAAAAAGAGAAATATTATTTGCACATCAAAATAATTATATCATACTTACACATTACCTATTTGGGAAATAAAATGTGAAAAAAGTACTTATTAGAATGTGTGTGTTTTATTTTATTACTGACCCCTGTTCTTATATATAGGAACTTTTTGAGAAATTTGTTTGTACTTTTTTATAAAATTCATTTCAAATTGTCTCATGTATTAATAATTTTTTTATCAAAATATATTTAATTACTTTACAATTTTTTTTTTGTCAAAAAATAATAAATATTACAAATTAATAAGATAAACTCTTTCTTTTGTGATTATTAAAGAAGATGACTAACTACAAAATAATAAAAGAAATTGCATAATTATTATTTTTTATCTACACATTAATTAGATGGAAAAAGTGAGATGATAAGTCTCAATAATCTTAATAATAATTTTAGAAAATAATACTAATTATTAACGAATTTAATGGCACTAATTAACTATAGTTAGTTTAGTGTTGAAATAGTTAACAAAATGGAAATATTAATTAAAATAATGAAGGTAATAAAAATATTTTAAATGAAGATAATTATATTATTTTATGTGTGTAATTCAATTAAATAATTTATTTATTATTTTATATAAATAAGATAATTAAATATAATTTGCTTTTATAATTTATTTTCGATTTTTACTATGAACATTTTTTTTATTTTTAATATTGTTCTTACTTTTCAATTCAATAATTTACTTTTAACATTGTACTTTTTTTAAAAAAAATTATAAGACGCTCAGAATTGGATATTTTTGCTTATATTTGAATTCGGAGAAAGTACCAATATTACTTAAAAAGTTGTATTTAAATTTTCTCTTTAATGCATTTTTTGAATGTTAGATAAGAGTGTTCATAAACTGATGCAATCCAATCAAAATCAAAAATAAAGATTAAAAAAATTGAAAACCGAATAAGTCAAAAACCAAATGGATTGAAAATCGAAAAAACCAAAAAAAATTATTGAATTGAATTGGGTTCAAATTTGATTTTGAAATCCAATCCAAATTGAAGTTATGTATACATGTATATTTTTATTTATAAATTTTTTATACCACTCATGTTTACACTTTTATATATTTATAAAATTATCACACAACTTATATTTATTTATGAAAAAATCTATTTAATTGAAGATAATTTTTTTAAAAAAATTATTTGATTAAAGTTAGGTAACTATAATTATTAACTTTGTAACTTTACATTTATATATTTGAAGATTTATACTACTATTAATTTTTTATTGACTTATAAAAGAGATATTTAATATTTTAAATTGTCTTTTATTTTTTTTTATGTATCTTACCATTTATTTAATACTCCAACTTTTTCTAAAGAAAGATAAAAATAAGACTAAAACTGAAAATCAACTCAATCCAAACTACTTTAAATGAAATCAGTTTGGATCAAATTTAAATTTTTAACCAAACCGATTAAATAATTAACTAAAAAATCAAAATAATTAGATCCGATGTTTTTTTTTTTTATTCAAAACCAATTCAACTGAAATTGCGGACAAACCGACGTGAGATACATGAATTTAAAACAAACAAACTTCTATTGTAGTTATCAAAAAAAAAAAAAAAGAGACTCTTATTGGCAGTTGGGAGAGGCAATGGCATACCGCGCATTAAGTTGAGTCTGCACACCAGTAATTAATACTATACATTAAACCATTGGACCCCCACAACTTCCAACAACCTTAGGATAATTAGTACTACATTAATATTATGGTTGGCACTCCTATATAGTCCCTTCATAGCCATCAAATCTCATTCTTAGATCTAATAATCTTCACACTTCTCTGTGTTCTGCTACTTCTCTAGGGCCACCACAATGTCTCAATTAACACCAAAGCAAGAGATCATGATGACAGAATCACAAAGCAACCAGGACCATGAGCAAGTGGTGGTGGTTTCACAGAAAAAGCTAAAGAGGAGAAGAGTGTGTTTGATGGTCACAGGGGCAGTGCTGTTGCTGCTCATTGTGTTGGTCATAGTGGCAATCATCCTGGCCCTTACCTTGTTCAAGACCAGGGAGCCAAGGACTCAGCTTGTGTCTGCCACTTTGGAGGGTATAGCACCACGTGTCACACTTCCTGCCATTGACCTACAAATCAATGTCACTCTTGACATCAAGGTCCAGGTTGAGAACAGAAACCGTGTTAGTTTGAAGCATCAAGGGGGGAAGAGTATGTTGCTGTATAAGGGAAAAGAGGTTGGAGAGGCAGATATATACCCTGGTGTGATTCCTTCAAGGGGCTCTACAATACTTCCATGCAGACTCACCCTTCAGGTGGAAAAGCTAGCATCCAACTTGACCAGTTTGGTTGGTGATTTGATGGGGGGAGAGATCTCTATGGACACGGTTACTAGGATTCCTGGGAAAGTTACCTTCCTTGGATTCATCAAAAAACATATTGTTGCAAAGTCCAATTGCCAATTCACTGTTAGTGTTTCTGAGTTGAAGATCACCAACCAAACTTGCAAGAGTAAGGCCAAGTTATGAATCATATATCAAGCAGATATGTATGTTATATATATGGTCATATTCATAGTTCATACTTTAGTTTCTCACCATGAGCAGTTTCTAGTGTCACATACTTTAATTTTACTTATATGCTTGTCTATTACACTTGGTTCCAGTTTTGTAAATTAATTTTGAGAACACTATTTCCGGGAATAATATTTATATATGTTGTGCTAACTCTCTGTCCTTTGAAATATGTGATGTGATTCTATGCAAAAGAGGAAGATTCTCTTCATTGCAAGAGGTCTGAAATCTTGACTTTGCATGTGACTCAATATTATAAAATTTCCCTTTAGAATAACCAGACCAAGCTTGGCTTCTATTTTCCTGTAACAATTTGATTAACTAAGTACTAAGTGGTCCTCTGGCAAAAGACATATTGATATCTAAGAATTGTATTTTTAATTTCGGCATTGAAATTTGAGAAATTGAAAATAATATTTTCAATCCAGTAACCTATATTTCAAAGTAAATGAAACTTCAGTCATAAGTCATAACAAAAACTTTGTCTAGAGCAAGTTGGAGTTATGTAACAGAGAATCACCATCAAGTTAGAGGCAGAGACAAACATTTACTGCATAATTTCAATTTCTAAAGTCTAAACCCAAAACCAAGACCTCAGGAAAAAAGGTAATAAAGCATCTCAGATTGACCAGTAGTGGCTTCCATAATGATGTAGTTTTATAATTGCTCTTGGTATACTATGATTTTTTTTATTTTATTTTCTGTCTTGCGCTCTCAACTATTTGGTGAATGAGAACCCCCCACATTCAAATCCAACTAGAAAATAAGAACAGAAAAACAGTAAAGATTTTTCTTTGCGTGCCTCTTATGCATAATACAAGAGCAAATTTTCTTGACTCTGAAGGTAAATCATAAACATGAATTGCAATAGACCTATACTTGCAATAAAATTGTCCTAGACTGGCTAAAATAAAGGAATCATCAATGTGAGAAGAGAATGAATTAGAGATACAGGGAACATCAAGATTGGCATCTCAAAATTGGTAGCTATCAAATTCAGCTTCCAATGAAGTTGTTCACATCATGTGTGAATACCTAAAAACCAGACTTCACTGAGTGAAAAACAAGCTTCTTGGATTAACTCACTTGAAAGCATCAGCCATCCCACATATATTTGCAGTGCTGAAGGAGATTCTTTAGGTATTTGGAGACTACTACCAATCTACCATTAACAACAAAGTTGTAACAAAAGCAAAGATGCTGCCCAATCCATTGCATTTAGAATGAATAAAGGCTAGTTTATGAGATGCCAATTCTAAAACACCATCCTTGGGTGTTTTTGGCTAACAACAAAAGCATGTAACTACCATTATCATTGGATTCATTGCATTTAGAACCAATGCATGCCGGTTTCAGTAGTTTCCTCAGCAATGCAAACATAGACCATGCATGAAAGAACTAAAGGGGGCAATGGACAATTGAATAAATAACCGTGTAATCATCATATCCTTAGAAAAGGCTTCAGGCTTGGCGATTTCTACCGAGCTGACTAGTTTAATGAATTTAGTCTTTTTAACTATGTACTATACAAGTATGCTTCATGGGAGGTGATCCTATTCGAGTAAAGTAGAATCATTATGAACCACAAAACTCTTTATTGGAATATTTAACCCAGCTTTATATTAAGGCTTGGACTCAATACCACTTATTAAGATAAAATAACTGTGCAAGTTGATTTATAAATATAAGTATACTTCATAGAAGGTGATCCTGATGGAGTAAAGCAGAATCAGTATGAGCTACAAAACTCTTTATTCGAATATTTAATGCAAATTTATACTAAGGCTTGAACTAAATACCAAGACAAAATAACTCTGTGTAAGTTGATTTTAGCCAATTTAGTCTGAAATGCTGGTTCCCCACATTTTTTTTGGTCTCCATATTTATTATATATCCTGGAGACTGGTTCCGCATATTTAATTAGGAGCACCGCTATTTAGTACCAAAAAAATGTTACGAATTTGAGTATTCCTTCCGTTCCAGTTTATATGACGTTTAAGGTTTTGGCACAGGTATTAAGAAATGTAATTAATTTGTTGAATTTCTTAGAAAACATTAGATAATTTCCTAATATACCCTTTATCTCTCTAATTAATTATTCATACTACACTACTCGCACTAAGTATTAATTAAGGGTAGTCTTGGAAAAAGATATTTAATGCAGCATTGGTTTTGTAAAACGTCATCTATTTTGGAACAAATTTTTTTCTCTAAAACGTCATATAATTTGGAACGGAGGGAGTACGAAATAGATGGAATCAATAACCATACATGGTGGTCCCTATTAAAAGATGATTTTATGTAGCTAAATGTCCCCACTTATACAGCATTCACCAATCACATTGTTTTGTAATTTTTTCACGTACTAACTAGCATTTTCCTTTAATTAGTACTATTATTTTCGTAGGCCACTTATAATTGTTTTGGGGCCTGGTACTGTGTTTTTTCGAAAATGAACCTGTTTTTGGGCTGTTCTTCATCCATATTCTTTATATGATTATGATTGACTGATATTTATTAAAAATTATTAATTTTAATGAGTTTTATTTTTCATTTAATTATTCTCATTTTGATGGATCTCACCAAAATTAGTGATTTCTAATAAATTTCAGTCAAACTTACAAAGATTTTTAGATAGAGAATCAGATGGAGTGTGCTAACATTCTTCTCGATAGAAAAGGAGAGAATCCTGCAAGTACCATTCACAATCAATGCCTGGCATCTACCTTTCTTTCAACTACGCAACTAAGAAGCCACCCTTAAGTATAAATTCAAAATTGGCATATGAATTCAATAAATTTATAGGTCAAGAGCTTGACCAACAAGTTGAGAAGCTCAACGGATGATTTTAGTCCTTCGTGTCCCAATCCCAAGTCATGACCCATTCTCATAAAACTAGTTGAGCTCAAGCCTTTCGTTTCATCTAGATAAAGAAAAACTCAAGTGGGATTTTCAAAGTCAACGATGAGTCGACAACCAATTAGAGCCGTCGTTGTGAACCATTTTTAATTAATGTCACCCCTCATCAGTTGAGTTTTCCCATTTCTCTCTTTTATTTATGGGTTAATTATGTTTTTGGTCCCTAAATTTTTTTGAGTTTTCACTTTTAGTCCCTAAACAAAATTTTGACTGATTTTAGTCTTGAACTTTTTTTCCTTCAATGTTTTTAATTCCTGAACTTTTTCCGTTAATGTTTTTAGTCCCTAAACTTTTTATTTGACCGGTTTTAGTCCCTAAACTTTTTTATTTGACCGATTTTAGTTCCTAAACTTTTTTTCCTTCAATGTTTTTAGTCCCTTAAGTTGACCAGTCAAATAAAAAGTTTAGGAACTAAAACCGGTCAAATAAAAAAGTTTAGGGACTAAAACCGGTCAAATAAAAAAGTTTAGGGACTAAAACCGGTCAAATAAAAAGTTTAGGGACTAAAAACATTGACGGAAAAAGTTCAGGGACTAAAAACATTGAAGGAAAAAAAGTTCAGGGACTAAAACCAGTCAAAATTTTGTTTAGGGACTAAAAGTGAAAACTCAAAAAAGTTTAGGGACCAAAAACATAATTAACCCTTTATTTATTTACTAGCTGGTTGATCCGTGCACTTGCATGGTTTTTTTTTTTTCCTTTTTTTTATATGTTTATTTTTAAGTATGTACTAAACTCGTGTTTCATTATCTTTGTGTATAAAATTTTTTTGGGCTAGTGACAATCACATACTGTGAACGGGATTAGTCTCTGATTGCAGGATTAGTCTCTAACTTAGTGAATTAGGAGACACCTATGATTTCTGACCCAAGACAAAAAAAAAATAGTTTATAATATAATAAATTGATTTTTTTTCTTGATATTAAATAAAACTTATTAACATGTAGTCTATATATAAAAATTAAAATGAAAAGCTATACTTATAAAGTATAATAAATATATAACAATCAATGTAGTAAGTTATTGATGAAAGTAATTTGGATTAATGATTTAAGTCTTATGTAATATTTTATTTAGAATTAAAAGCTAGGTTGAAGATTGAGGTGATTGACATAAACTTAGTTAAAAGAAAATGATATAAGAAATTTCAAATTACTATATAATTAGAGATAATATAATCAAGACAACATGTTTGTTAAAAGAGAATGATATAAGAATTTTGAAATTACTATATAATTAGAGACAATATAATCAAAACAACATGTCTCTATTATTTGATAATCAAGCATCAAAGTCTTAGTTACACGTTTTTTCTCACGTTACAACATGTATCTATTCATTGGAAAAAAATTTGATACTAATTTTATTTTTAATATTATATTAATATAATAATTTTATAATAATTAGACGATAGACGTACATTGACTTGATTTAGAAAAAATATTATATTACCATTTTGTTTTATGGTTTAGTTTACTTAAAAAAATATTGTATTTCTTAAATTTAATACATTTAAAATTAATTGAGTTTTAATGATAATTAAGTTTGATTTGAGAGAATATTATATTTGTTTTTCTAAAATTATAAAAATGTTATTTTGATTTTTAAAGACATGTTAATTCATTTTCATTTTATGCATTCTAAGTATTTAAATAATCGCATTAATGAAAGTGTCCTCAAAATTAATAAATTTAATATATTGTAATAACAAAATATTGTTTTGACTATTAACTTAATAGTATACTTTTATAATATATTACATCAAACATATTTATAATTATACAGTGAAAAGATATTTTGCAAAATTATTTTGATACTAATTTTACTTTTAATATTATATTAATATAATAATTTTATGATAATTAGACTGTATAAATTGACTTGATTTAGAAAAAAAAATTATATTATTCTTTTATTTTATGGTTTAGTTTACTCAAAAAATAAGTGTATTTCTTAAATTTAATTCATTTAAAATCAGTTGAATTTTAATGATAAGGTTGATGTGAGAGAATTATTTTTATTTATATAAAATATATAAAATAATTATTTTTGTTTTTAAAAAATTATACAATAAATGATAAAAATAAGAAATGATTCAGTACTTTTAGTATTTAGTTAACTATAATAAATAAAAGTGTAAAAAAAAATACATTCATTTTCAGTAGAACTGTAGAAGGAAAGACGTGGAGTGTAAACAAATTGAAGTGTTTTTACTACCTACTCCATCCGATCCAAATTATATGACGTTTTAGAGAGAAAAGATTTATTCCAAAATATATGTCGTTTTACAAAATCAATGCTGCATTATCTTTTTCCTTGACTACCCTTAATCAATACTTAGTGTGAGTAGTGTATAATGAGTAATTAATTAGAGAGATAAAAGATATATTAGGAAGTTATCTAATATTTTAAAGGAAATTTAACAAATTAATTACATTCTTTAATACCTGTGTCAAAATCTTAAACGTCATATAAATGGAGAGAAAAAGCAGCACTGGATTATAGATGAGAATTGGGGAATTCGGCGGGAATGAGAAAAAAAAGAGGGTGGGAATCTTAGTACATCAGAGAGTGTCACATGTCAGCTTAAAACATTTTTTTATATTATAATAAATAGATTTATTGTTTTTCTAGCCTATAGTAATTTAGCAACAAGCCGAAGGTAGAAATTTACAAAAACAGAGATTTTATGCAAAGAACTCTTTAACACGTTATTATGGAGTGAAATTTATTAAATAAAAAATATAATATAAATAATTTTGTAATTTTAATTTTTTTTAATTAATAATAAAAAGTGTATTAAAAAGATGTGCTAGTCATTTGTGAGAATTGTCTCCGCGTAAGAAAATACATTTCTTATTACATGTTCATGTGTTTTGAACTTTACTAAAATAGAGTTATATTATTCATATAATAATAATAATTTTATATAATTTAAAATTTTCACTTCTTTTAATTACAAGTACTTTTTTCTCTCTCTCAATTACATTGATCATTTTAATGTATACTCCATCTTCTATTTATAATATAACTTTTTAAATTTAACTAGAATGCATTCTAATGTTTTTTTTTTATATCTTTCTCTAATTATAAATCTTCTCTCTATATATAAATTAGAATAACTATTTTGAATGAGAATATTTTTTAGAATTACTTACAATATGAGCATTTTTAAGAATTTTTCTTAAACAAAAGTGTTTTTAGAAGCTATCACTTTTCATTGAAACATATGTCCTATCCTAATCTCATATATTTAATTTTCTTAACTACTCATCTATTTCATTTTATTTTTTTCGTCATTATTTCTAAATTGAATTTCAATATTTTTTAAAAGAAATTATCAAATAGTTAATAATAATCTTGTATCATAATATAAATTATTTATTGTAAATCTAAAATATAATTTATATAAAAATATGTATTTATGAAAATTTGTAATTAAATATAATTTATATAATAAAAATATTATTTATTATAAATTTTTAATTATATAAAAATAAACACTTATTATGTGCATTGTACATGCTAAAATACTAATTATTGCATATGACAAGATTATTACATACGAGTTTTAAAAAAATTAGAAGATACTAGAGGAATAATTAGAGAAGAGATAAAAAAAATTTAATTAAAAGAGATAAAATTAGTTTTAATGATTAAGATAAAATAAGAAAATATTGAGTGTAATAACACTCTTAACATGTGCATGCACATGTCACCTAAACTCATATATATATAATTTAGTATAAATAGAAATTATTGAATAAATAAGGTATGGAATGGACTATGGAGAAACGGTCGTTCACCAACGCAAACCAAGGAAGAGTCCGCTTTGGCGGGCCGCGGGCCACCGAACACGCATTGTCTCATATAACAGAAGAAAATTAAGGAACATCACTACAACACAAACCCACGTTACTTTTAATCTAACACAATACTCCTCTTCCACCAATTCCGATATTCCCAGCCATCGCAACACGAACGTGCATTTGGGATGGTAATGGGACAACAGAAGATCGCCCTGGTCCCTCCGTCGCCGTCCTTCCGCCTCCGCTGCCGGAGCCTCAACTCGCTCCGCCTCCGCCGCATCTTCGACATGTTCGACAAGAACGGCGACGGCATGATAACCGTCACGGAGATAAGCCAGGCGCTGAGCCTCCTCGGCCTGGACGCTGACGTGGCCGAGCTGGAATCGATGACGAGGTCCTACATAAGGCCCGGCAACGAGGGGCTCGCGTACGAGGATTTCGTGGCGCTGCACGAGTCGCTCGGGGACACGTACTTCGGGTTCGTGCAGATCGAGGAGGAGGCGCAGCAGGAGTCGGATCTGTGGGAGGCGTTCAAGGTTTTCGACGAGAACGGCGACGGCTACATCTCCGCGAAGGAGCTGCAGGTCGTGCTGGGAAAGCTCGGCTTGGTCGAAGGAAATGCGATGGACAATGTCCACCGCATGATTGGATCTGTCGACACCAACCACGACGGCCGTGTCGATTTCTACGAGTTTAAGGAAATGATGCGCGCCACCATTGTCCCTAGTTCTTAACTGTTCATTCATTATTACTGGATTTGGAATTAATTAATCTTATGTCTGTGGTTATGGTTGCAACTTTTTTGGTTTCATAGATACTCTTTTTACGGAGAAATTAAATTCTGTTCGAAAGATGATCAGATTTCAGAGATATATATGGACAGTTTTCTTAGGAGAAATTGAAATCTTGGTTTCTAGGAATTCAGTTCCTTTCTCCAATTGTGATTTGCTTCACAATATTCAGGTTCATTGTAACGTAGTCATACTTGTTGGTTTCTTAGGTTTCCTTTCAATTAGTTTGTATGAATGAATGCTGGATGCTGTTCAATACTCTTTCTACCAGCTTTTGATATTTTCCTTTATTTGATCAAACTAGTTTATAAAGCTAGTTTATAAGCTCTCTTTGAATATCTTATCAAACACATCCTATATATATATACGAGAATTAAGATTTAATGCTATGTGACTACTTAAAAAAGTTATGTAATTTTTTTAAAAACTCACATGACTTAATGTGTTTTAATCTTAACCATTTAAATAAGATCTAATAGTCAATATTTATTCATCACACTCTCATATAAGATAAGTTATCTCACTAGATATATTTCCTATATATATATATATGAGAAGGGATCAATATACTCCAAAAATAAGTCTAAGAGAATTACTCTTTATCTATACTAATCATTTTCTTGAAATCTAATGGTGGTTGTAATGAATAACTAATCTTAACCATTAGATTTCAAGAAAGAAAATGAATGATGAAAATAAAGAGTAACTTGGAATAAGTTTGTTTACTTTTCAATAATTATCTTAAAAGTGATTTAAAGGGTGATTTGTGATTATATGACAATGTAAAACTATTTTACACTATCAGTGCATAACCATTAAACTCTTTTAATTATATAAACATTTTTATAAGAACCAAAGGGAGTTAAGCTAAATTGGTTCTTCTATTATAGTTTGTTTTTACACTAACAATGTTAATTTTAATTAATGTGACATCTTTTATAATTTGTCATGTATTACTAAATTAACCAAGTTAGTGTTGATCGAAGAACAAATTTGGTCAATTTAGATAAACTTAAGAGATAAAATTTAAAAAAATTAAACTTAAAAGAGTAAACTAAAATAAAAAGATAAGATGAGAAACTAAGTGTATTTTAGACAACTTATTAAATAAATATTAAAAAAAATGGATTACTATGACATTGATATGAAATATCCACAAATTTTACTGATGATTAATCTTCAAAAAGGGCTGATAACCTTTTTCCTACTACATTTTAATTTATTCACCAAATTCGAACTTAACATCTTACATTAAAAGTTCTTTAATGATGTATAACAATATCTATATGTATATGCATATTTTTAAATCACATAATCTTACTAATAAATTACTTATACATAATATAAAAAATTATCACTTAATAATTAAAATTAAAATTATTTTATTTTAAAATATAAAAAAATTAGGAGTTTGAACTTTGAACTTTGAACTTTGAAGCCTTCTCATTAACTTTGAGGCAGACACGTATACACGTGGAAAACGCATACAGCTTATGAACGTTATACCACAATAATTAATTTTGTTTGATGGCTTTCATTAGTGAGATTTTGAAAGTAGGCCGTTCTTTTATTAATATTTGAAAATAAATTTTGTGATCTTAAATACCCGGGCCCATTAGAGATATTGAAAGCATGGTGTATTTGCATTTTTTTTTCTTAAATATCTTTTTAGTCTTTATAATTTAGTATTTTTTTATTTTTTTTCCTTACTAAAAAATAGTTTTAGTCCTTGCAAATTATATTTGATTTATTTTTCGTCTTTAAAGCGATTTAGATAGTTTTATTTCACTGTTCAAAGCGCTATCTAAATCGTTTTAAAGACGAAAAATAAAACAAACATAATTTACAATGACTAAAATAAAATAAAATAAAATTACAATGAGGAAAAGTAAAAAAACGCTAAATTGCAAGAACTAAAAAGATATTTAATTTTTTTTTTGTGTGTGTATTTGCATTTTTTTATTGGGTACAGTGTTTGCATATTTGAATATAAAATTACAGGACAGTCACCCGAAAACAAAAACAAAATTATAAATTCACAAAAACTAGTCGGGACAAAAAAAGGGACATTCATGATAACTGATCGAGTCTAATATATAAGATCAGTATTTTGTAAAACAAAGTTATTATTAATTAACATATTTAAAAGTATAAGTTATCAGATGAAGACACATCAGTAAATATTAATTACATTACATATCGAATGTGATTGGTTGATGTGAAATTTTTTTTGAGTGATAGTTGATGTGAAATTTAACATTTTAATTATTAGAGCAAAAGGAGGTATAAAAATCAAATTCTAAATTGTATAGATACTTTACTATCATGAATCAAGAATCTAAAAAACTTTATTAAATGAAAACATAATGAATGATTTTTATGTCACAAATTTAACAACAAAACATTCTTTTTTTGTTTGATAAGGGCACTATCTTCAATAATCATATAAGTTAGATCTCAAACTAACTCTTGATAGTCAGTGAAAGCTCTCTCCTGATCCATGATTCAAGCTTGACATCAGAGGTAAACATTCGCATGAGGTAACAATTTATTTTCATTACGTTCAATTATTCTCATTACAGGTATGAGCTATTTAAGATAAATTTTAATCTAATGAAGGATAATTATTTTTTCCCTAATTAGTAACTAATATAAAACAAAAGTTTCATTTATATGTTAGTCGTGTAAACATGTTAGTATAAACATAATTAATTGCGCAGGAACGTTCCACTGCTAAAAAAAAAAGATGTTCGAATGAGGTGAAAATGAACCGTACTCTTGCTAATGCTGGTTGAGGCGAGACTTTAAAAATCAGGGTGCTTCCCTTCTCATAACCTTTTTGTTTGTGTTGTGATGAGATAATAAGCTTTTATTTAATTACCAAAAAAAAAAATAGTGGTAATAATAAATATAATAAGGGATAACAGGGATTAGTTGGATGAATTATATCATTTGAGTAATGATATATGGACACCATATATCACAAATACTTATTTGATACCTTTTTTTTTTTTTTTTATCTCTTCTTTTCTATCATACTTACACTTCTTTTTCTTTCTTTTTTTCTCTTAAGATATCAAATAACACGGGGTGTTCATGCATCTCTATCCTTATTTTAATTTCTAGTGTTGACAGTATTAGGAAGCACACATCACGATCCATGGGTGCCAAGTCTGCTGACCCAGCCTGAGGCGTCCTAAAAAATTCCCTGATTACTAATGCATAGTTTTCATATTCAATGCACCTTAATAATTCCATTTTCAAAACTTGGTGGTTTCATAGCTGTTGTGGGAATTCAATCCTGAAAGCCCATTATTCTAAATCTATATAAACGAAAAAGTAGTCCATTATTCTAATATTCTCAAGACATTCATTTTTCCCTTAAAAGCTCTCCCAGGGCACTCACAGGTGATCATAGTTGGGAATGGATTCTCTCATATGAAGTTTTCATTTAAATTCTCTTATGTGAAAATCTTCACCATCAAAACTTCATATTCTCCTTTTTATATTATCTATTTTTTTTTCTTTTTTACTTTTAATAAAGATTAAAATTTCACATGATAAAAATGAAAGGATGCAAATTATACCCGATTAGAACCCGAATACAAAAGGTTTTCATTTGATTATAATCAGATTACATTTTTGGTATAAAACACTACTTTGGTTCAACCACACATTTAACTGGTTAAACCAATCTTACCATGACTAATTAAAAAGTCTTGTGAACTCAACAACTTGTTTGGTTTTTAAAATATTGATATGGATTGATTTTTTGTTGTTGATATAAACATGCAGTGAAATTTATTATATAGAAATGACATTAATCTTTACCTTTTCATTTAATACTATTTGTTCTACATAATTAAGATGACATCATTATGACAATTTAACATATTCTTTATTATTTTTTAAATTTTTTTAAAAATTACAAAATTATAAGTGAAACTATCAAATAAAAATTGAGATTTGTAAAAGATGTCAATAATAAAAGAGTGTGTTTGGAAGAGTGTTACTAATCAACTTAATTAGATCTTATTGGATATATAGCCAGGGCAAGTGACTGCTATAAAATTGTAGAAATAGAAGAGGTGTCCAAGTCAAAGTGACTAAGCCAAAGAGAGAGTGGGGATGGAAGCTGAAGGTCAATGGCAGATTTCAGAGAGAGAGATATGGTGGTCAGTGGTGTTCATAGCGGCATGGAGCATCATAATATTATTATATGTGAAGCTGTGGTATAGGCCTCAAAGGATCAGATCAGTGCTTCAGAAGCAAGGCATCAATGGACCAAAACCTTCCTTTCCCTTTGGCAACATTTCTGAGATGCAACAGCTCAACAAAGCTTCTCCTGTTTCTCTTGAAGCCTTAGACGATTGGGCTTATTCCCTCTACCCATATTTCCATACATGGAGGCAGCGCTATGGTACATGAATATTCATTAGTGATTTGTGTTATTGTGACAATCACTGTTATACATCAAAATTTTAAATATTCATTATACTTTGAGTGTTGATTATATCATATGAGCATGTGTTTTTTTTTTTTTTCTTTAGTTTTCATGAACATACATATGATCATCACAGGTCCAATGTTCCAGTACTCCACTGGAAATAAACAAAATCTATATGAGGAGATACATATATCAAAAATTTTAATTTTGGAAGTTTCAAACCACTTAATTAGTTTAGTGGTTTGTGACTTTATATATCCAAATTTTATCTATTTTACTTTGGTTTTTTAAAGATATATATGATCAGGTCCAGTGTTCATGTACTCCACTGGAACCAAACAACATCTATATGTGGAGATACCCGAATTAATAAAATGGATAGGTTTGAACAAGTCATTGGACCTAGGCCGGCCATCGCATCTAATCAAAACATTGAAGCCTTTGCTGGGTGACGGCATCCTTATGTCTAATGGACTACAGTGGGCCTTCCAAAGGAATCTACTTGCTCCTGAGTTTTTCCAGAGCAAAATTATGGTTAGTTTATTCCATATGGTCTGTATAAATAAATATACATATGTCATTAATAATTTTTTAATGAATATATAAAATTCTTACCAAATCTTTTGTTGGATTAAAAATTCATATTATATAGCTGATACATGCCAAAATTAAGGTTAGTATACCCCATCTGGTTATTAATAAATTGAAATGGATAGATAATGAAGAAACTCAAGTATACAATAAAATAATAATAGTTTGAGATGATTATGAGAAATATTTTCTAGCTAGTACAGGTGTGAGAAATGCACCTTCTAACCAGAGAGGGAAGTGTTGAGAATATCTATTTTAGAGAGTGGGAACTTCACTCTCTAAGTTAGAAATTCTAATTTATAGTTTAGATGTAAATTATGAGGAAAAAAAATTAAAAAAAAATGAACATGACCTTGTTTAAAATTTAGCATGAAAAGGGGGTCTATTCTCCCATGTAGTCCTAATAAATCAATTAATTTACATATATTATTTAATAACTTTTAATTAAATAATTTTCTTACCAAATTTTTAATTGGATTGAAAGTTCGTGTTGCCAGAGATCATACTTTCAAAATATCATATCAGAAGTCCCTTGTGTACATATAGATGTATAATGCATTAATTTTGTTTTGGTTTTGGGGTTTAACTTTAACCTGTAGAATTGGGTGGATATAATGGAAGAATCAACCATGACACTTATCAAAAAATGGGAGAGCCATATAACAGAAAGTGAAGGAGGGATTGCAGAGTTGGTGATTGATGAAGATCTGAAGGCTCTTACAGCGGATGTCCTTTCCAAAGCTTGTTTTGGCACCTCTTATGCTCAAGGCAATTTAATTTTTGCAAAACTGGCCTCTATGCAAATGATACTAGCAAAGCCTAGTATTCTATTTGGATTTCTAAACCTAAGGTTATATATATATATATCCTTGTTCTATACAAGAAATCAATACTACATTATTACACCATGTGCTAAATTCAACGACATATATATATGATGCATTAATTCCCAGGTTTCTTCCCACCAAGGAAAACAAAGAGCTATGGAAGTTGCAGAAAGAGGTGGAAACAATGATACTAAGAGTGATCAAAGATCGTGAAGCAGAAAGCCAAAAGAGTAGCACACATGAGAATCAAAAGGATCTATTACAAATAATACTAGAAGGTGCTGCCAGTGCCACCACTGATAGTAGTGGAAAGGGTATTTTCGGGCCCCGGTATAACATAAACCAGTTGATTCTAGACATATGCAAAAATATATACTTTGCAGGCTCTGAGAGCAGTGCTCTTGCAATTATTTGGACACTGCTGCTACTAGCCTTACATCCTGATTGGCAACAACGAATTAGATCAGAGATTACGGAGACCTACGATAACATGGTGCCTCATTCCTTTCATGACATGGACAAACTTCGAAACTTGAAAGCAGTTAGTACAAGAGCCCTTTTCTAAAATTTATTATTCCTTAAAACTCTAGTACATGGATCCTAATTATGTGCTTGTGCAGCTAACAATGGTGATTCAAGAGAGTGTACGTCTTTATGGGCCTTCAACTATGGCCACAAGAGAAGTGTTGACTAATGAGGTGAAGTTGGGGGAACATATTCTGCCTAAAGGCATCAACATGTGGTTCTTCACACTTGCATTGCACCGTGATCCTGATAATTGGGGACCAGATGCAAGGGAGTTCAAGCCAGAAAGGTTTGCTGGTGGTGTTTCTTCGGCCTGTAAGTACCCCCAAGCTTATATACCATTTGGCCTCGGGAGTCGAATTTGCTTAGGCCAAAACTTTGCCTTGCTACAAATGAAGAAAGTGCTGTGTCTTCTTCTCTCCAACTTCTCCTTTGCTGTTTCACCAAACTATAGCCATTGCCCTGTGGATGGTTTGCTGTTAATGCCAAAATATGGTGTGAGGCTTCTTCTTAGCAAGGTTCACAAGAACGGGGCATAGTTCAGGTTTTGCCCCAACATGCATGCAACCAAGACTAGCTAGCTTTGTTGGGTTGGATTATGCATAAATAAAACCTCTTATGATTTACTAATATTTTTTTTTCTAACCTCATGTGTCTTTTTGCTTTATATAATATTAACCCTTATTTTTTTTTATAGGAACCTCGTAAAAAAAACTCATAGTATTTGTGTTGCCTTTTTTATAAGTCTCCTAATTTCGTATCTCACCTAGTGCATTAATTGTTTTTATTATAAAAATAACTAGAAGTATATTAATTAATTAATTAAGTGAAAAAGGATTTTTTTTTTTGATAAAAAAGTGAAAAGGGATTAAGAGAATAGAATCCGTATCACAATTAAACAAATAAGACATGTGGTAATATAAAATCTATAACTCAGATTAATTTAATGCACATGTCAGTCCTATTTAATAGAAGTAACATTTTTTTTACTCAGTTATAGTAAATAGAAGCAATTTTTTTCTTAATTACTTTTTTTTTTTTTATCAAACTCTGTTCGCATTTAAATAACTAAAAAGCTAACTCAAAGAATTTGAAATCTTGGAAATGGGAGGGATCTTCTATCGCTTTACCCTTAATTTGTCCTACTAATTAACCCTCGTGAATAACTTTGTAATCTTGTGAGATAATGAAAATTATTAGTAAATATTTATTAGATTAAATGATATATTTATGCGCATGTGTGCGAGCGGATATGTAAGGACATGTGTACATGTGTGTGTTTTTAGGGAGTGTTTCACATAAGAACTTTTAATTATTGTAAGAATTTCATATGAGAACTTTTTTTTATTCTGATATGAGAACTTAGTTATTGAGAGAAATGAGATAATTTAATTACAATCATTAAATTCCATATTTAATAAACTTTCCATTATTTTTTTTCTTTTTGAATTAAAGATCATGCAAGATTTATATAATTAAGTATATGAAAGATGTACTTTCAATTTTAATTTAATCTAAGTGTATCAAATTGAGGCGAGAACTCTTGGTTATTCTAAAAAATAACAACAATATTTAATTATAACTATTAGATTGAAATTGATAGTTCAAATTGCATATTTAATCATAAATTTAACGTGGTTTTCTTCTGTTTTAATTAAAGATCACATGAAATTTATAATTAAATATGCAATTTAAACCATCAATTTTTATCTGACGGCTATAATTAAAGAGTTAGTGCATTAGAATCATTTGCTAAAATGATTCAAAGATTTCATTTCATTAAATTTATTTCTCATGTATTAATAAAAATTATTAAATTCCCTTTTATAAAGAATATTAATTTTATATTCTATCCAAATTAAACTGTTTTAATAATATTTTTTTATCATTTTAATAATCGATATTAAATACTTTTCAATTTTTGACATATTAAATATTTTTACATTTAATATCATCTATTTAAAGCAATTACCAATTAGGAAGATGTAGCAATTTGTGAAAACCAGATTAAATAGACTGACGATCGATCTGACTACATTTCTGATTTAAAACATTACTTTGGTTCAACCACACATCTAACTGGTTAAACCAGTTTTAATTACCATGACTAAAAATGTCTTGTTAGTTCAACATCTTGTTTGATTTTCCAAAATATTAATATGCAGTGATTTTTTATTGTTGATGTCTTGATGATATAAACATGCATGCGGTGAAATTTATTATATAGATATAGCATTAGTCTTCACCTATCATATTTATATAGGAGTTTTTTTTTTTTTTTTTTCTCTTCTCTCTCTTCCTCTCACTACGTACTAAACTAACATTGGAAAGTCCGCTGCTATAAAATAGTAGAAATAGAAGAGGTGCCCATGTCTTGAACCAAACCACTCACTCTAAGTGACTGAGTCAAAGAGAGAGTGGGAATGGAAGCTGAAGATCAATGGCAGATTTCAGTGAGAGAGATATACTGGTCAGTGTTGTTCATAGTGGCATGGAGCATCATAATATTATTGTTATGAGAAGCTATGGTTTAGGCCTCAAAGGATCAGATCAGTGCTTCAGAAACATGGCATCGATGGACCAAAGCCTTCCTTCCCCTTTGGCAACATTTCTGAGATGCAACAGCTCAATCAACCTGCTCCTGTTTCTCTTGAAGCCTTGGACGAATGGACCTTTTCCCTCTTCCCATATTTCCATACATGGAGGCAACGCTATGGTACATGCATGTCAATATTCATTAGTAATTTTTGTTCTTGTGCTATATATCACTGTTATATATATGTCAAAATTTTATTTATTTTGCTTTGATTATTGAGACATATATATGATGATCAGGTCCAATGTTCCTGTACTCCACTGGAACCAGACAGCATCTATATGTGGAGATACCCGAATTAGTAAAATTGATAGGTTTGCACAATGTGGAAAGGGTATTTTTTTTTTTTAATCGAACTCAAGTATTGAGGAGTTTACAACAACTCGTCAGAGTGGAATTGAGTTCCATCATCTTAAGTAAAGTCTCGGATTCGAGCCTCGTAGATGAAAAAAAATTGTCATTGGATTACTAAATATGGTCAGTCAAATTCTCCGGCAGAGAACAATCAATTACCAAAACTGGTGGATACTTCGCGTCATGGTGACCCCAAAAATAGGTCCTACTTATTTAAAATTTATTAGGAGAAAAAAATACATAAAAAATAATTGAACATGACTTTGTTTAGAATTTGGCATGAAAGGGGGTCTATTCTCCCATATTGTCCTTGTAAATTAGTAATATACATATATTATTTAATATTTTTTTATTAAATAATTTTCATACCAAAATTTTAATTGAATTAAAAGTTCCTGTTGCCAGAGATGATTTAAAACATCATATTAAAAGTCCCTTGTGTACAAATAGATGTATAATGTATTAATTTGTTTCGGTTTTGGGTTTAAACTGTAGAATTGGGTGGATATAATGGAAGAATGTACCATGACACTTATCAAAAATTGGGAGAGCCATATAACAGAAAGTGAAAGGGGCATTGCAGAGTTGGTAATTGATGGAGATGTGAAGGCTCTCACCGCGGATGTCATTTCAAAAGCTTGTTTTGGTAGCACTTATGCTCAAGGCAATCTAATTTTTGCAAAATTGGCCACCATTCAAACTGCACTAGCAAAGCCTAGTCTTATATTTGGATTTCTAAACTTAAGGTTATAAATTATAATATATCCTTGTTCATGAATTTTTGTCAAACGTATACAAGAAATCAATATATGCAAAAACAATGATATATATATGATGCATTCCCAGGTTTCTTCCCACAAAGGAAAACAAAGAGATATGGAAGTTGCAGAAAGAGGTGGAAGCTATGATACTAAAAGTGGTCAAAGACCGTGAGGCAGAAAACCAAAAGAGTAGCACACATCAAAAGGATCTATTACAAATAATACTAGAAGGGGCTCACAGTGCCACTGCTAAAAGTAGAGGAATATATAACATAAAGCAGTTGATTCTAGACATATGCAAAAAAATTGTACTTTGCAGGCTCTGAGAGCACTGCTCTTGCAATTACTTGGACACTGTTTCTACTTGCCTTGCATCCTGAGTGGCAACAACGTGTTAGATCTGAGATTATGGAGTCCAACGGTAACATGTTGCCTCATTCTTTTCATGACATGGACAAACTTCGAAACTTGAAAGCAGTTAGTACAACACCCCTTTTCTGAAATTTATTATTCCTTAACACTCTAGTACATATTAACCTTTACTTCCTCTGTTGTACTACACTACCACTACTACTTCTCTTAATTGAAGAATTGTTAGCTACATGGGACCTGAGAGTCAAATGACAGTCTTTATTACGTGGGAGCCACTTAATGAAGCTGGTCTCTTTCTTTATTTAATGGTTTTCAGATGTTCAAAGTTCGATATTAAAGTACAAAAGCACTTTTCTTAATTACATTTGTTGTCCCAAGAATCCCAATAATTGATCCTAATTAGTAGTGTGCTCTTGTGCAGCTGACAATGGTGATTCAAGAGAGTCTACAACAGCAAGGGAAGTGTTGGCTGAGATGAAGTTAGGGGAACATGTTCTGCCTAAAGGCATCAACATGTGGTTGTTCTTGCCAGCATTGCACCGTGACCCTCATAACTGGGGACCAGATGCAAGGGAGTTCAAGCCAGAAAGGTTTGGTGGTGGTGTTTCTGCGGCCTGCAAGTATCCCCAAGCTTATATACCATTTGGCCTCGGGAGTCGAATTTGCTTAGGCCAAAACTTTGCTCTGCTAGAAATCAAGGAAGCACTGTGTCTTCTTCTCTCCAACTTCTCCTTTGCTGTTTCACCAAACTATCGCCATTGGCCCGTGTATAGAATGTTGTTGACGCCAAAATATGGTGTGAGGCTACTTGTTAGCAAGGTTCACAAGACCGGGGAATAGTTCAGGTTTTGCTTTTGCCCTGTGTTGTCCCAACATGTGACCAAGACTACTAGCTAATTTTGTTGGTGACTTTGTTGGGTTGGATGAGAAGACGTGAGATTTTTTATAAATTAATTTATAGAAGTTTTTTCATATAGTTTTTCTAGAATATATGAGATTTTTTACAAATTAACTTATAGAGAAGTTTAGTTTATAGAAAAGCCAATTTCTTTTTTGTCTTTTTATTTTCTTATTTTAGAAATGTTTTTGGATAAATTAATCCAAACAGACCCTTACATTTTACATTAAGTATCCTTACTTACAAGTTACATTAAGAATCCTTCATACACAATGTCTAACACACACACACTTTACATTAAGTATCCTTTTATATGCAATGTCTATGCTTGCGACAATGGTGGTTGCTTGATTTCAAGAATTGTTATCCCTAATTTGAGGATCAATGTCCATGGAGGTGAACTGGGTGCATAGTTGGAATTGGGGGGACAAACCGATCAGGTGGTCGGTTACCGATCAGGGATGCTCAATCCTACTATTACTATGAGTAGTGATATACAGACCACTGTACAGTCTTTCAATGAAATAGAGTAAAATAAGTGAAATAGATAGAGTTTACAACATAAGTCCAAAGACAATAGTCTTTCAATGAAAATTTCAAACCTCTCGCCATTATCGAAACCTTTCATGACCTTAATAAATGATCATCGAGTGCGATTTGAATGGACTTGCATTGCGCACCATACCAAAACTTGCATCATCTCACATCAAGAGTGAGGGGCAGAATTATAATGCAAGAATTCAGAAAAAGAAAAGTAGATATTAACTCAATAATTGTCATTAAATAATAAAAATCATACAAATAAAAAAATAAGAGTAAAATACTACCTCCGATCCTATATATAAGAAACAAATAACTAATTCATTAAAACCAATAGAAGTGGTTAGATTAGTTAATTTGTCATTAATTTTAATTTTATTCCAAGACTACCCATGAATTAAATGATTTAAAAGGTGGTTATTTTTCAAAAGATAGTTTTTTCAACCAATGAGTGTACTTGTTTTGTTGATAGCTCAATAAATGCACCCACTTTCATGGGAAAATGAGTCTATATCATTATTAGATCTCAATAAATTAGGGGTAAAAAGAAAATTTAGCAACAAATACACTTAAAAGTAGTCATATGTTTCTTATAATTAGGATAAAAAAATGTTGCTTTTTGTTTCTTATATATAGGACCGGAGGTAGTATGTTTTTAGTCCTTGTACTTTCACTCAAAATTGATTTTAGTCCCTGTACTTTCAAATCGACTATTTTAGTTCTCGAACTTTGAAAAACATGTGGATTTAGTCCTTTAATAGCACTAACATTGTTAAAGGAGATGGACTAAATCCATATGCTTTTCAAAGTTTGAGAACGAAAATGATCGATTTAAAAGTATATGAACTAAAACTAATTTTGAGTGAAATTATAGGGACCAAAACCATACTACATGTGGTCCTTATTATAAGGTCCAAGTTAAAAGTATGACTTGGTCCTTTTTATAATGTCCAATCTAAAATGTCTCATGTATTAATTATTTTCTCACAAAAATACCTTTAATTAAAAGTCAATTCTAGAATGACGTGACAGTTAGATAAACATAACTCATTAATGTTTTTGGTTTTATTCAAGGGGTAGTTTTGAAAAAGAATATTAATTCAAGACAAATTTAATGTTCTCAACTACATTAACTAATTTTCTTAATCATGGTGAATTAGTTATTTTGACCTTATAATAAGGACCAGAGGTAGTATTTTATCCAATAAATAATGTATGTGATGTACCCAGTAAAAGTAATGTACGTGAAAACATGTTTGGCATTTTTATTAGAGTTTAATGATGATGTATTGACAGTTTTACATTGTCATCCAATTACATTTAATTATTTATATGACTTTTAAAAGACTAAAAGTCAACAAACGTATCAATCTTTTAAATACTATTTGTATGACCTTTAAGTCCATTATGATTCAATAATTGATCCTGATGTGCTCTTGTGCAGCTAATGATGGTGATTAAATAATAAACAATAATACTAATCATGATTTGATTTTTAACTTTCTTTTAATTTTTAAATAAGACAATATTTTATAAGTACTTATGTAATAACACATTCAAATACTTTAAAATTGTATAAATGTTTATCAACATGTATATCCAAATATAAAATTGAATTTTAAACACTTATGATATAAGCTCTTATTACAATCTTAAGTAAATTGTTTATCCAAACACATCCTAAATACACTTATATCTCCTTAGGTTTTACCAAATTTCTTCCCCAATATCCTTCCATTTTTTAGTGATACACTAAAAATTCTATTTAATTGTTTGAAAAATATTAGACATATATCACTTATACATTACATGACACTCTTTATTATTAAAAAAAATACATTATATTATATATATCCTTACAAAAGATATTCCTATATATAACAATTAAGAAAATCTGAAAGATTTTATATATCGTATATCGTAAAAGAGACGACAAAAAGTTACTATCAATTTTTGTTATCAGAAGTAAGTAGACAAACTTCAGTACAGATTTGTCAAAAATATAATAAAGGAACGTTGACGGAATGATGAGAGTAAATTGATGAGATTCCAGAATGATAAAGCATTTGTGTAAATGTCTAAAGCAGAAGTTTTTAATTTGTACACAAGAGAACCCTATTTTAACATACATGATACATGCACGTGTCAGCTTTACTCTAGAGCATATCTATCACTTCTATTATATTATCTATTCTATTACTTCTGTTATCTATTTACTTCTGTTATCTATTATTACTATTCATGGGACACATGTCAGCACGTGATTCAAAATTCTTTTGCCTTTTTTTATTTTACATTCTAGTCATTGATTCTTTTTCCAACAATAAATCCAACGGCTCATATATTTTTGTTGTTTTTCCTTCAAATTGAAAACTTATTACTTATATTTAAATATCACATATTACTTTTATATTTATACTTATAGTTATATTATATTATATTATATATATTTTTTAAAAGCAACTATATTATTTTGATCAACCATTATTTTTCACAAAAATAATTATTTTATTATGTAACAATTCTATAAAGTTAGTAATTAATATTTTTTCTATAATAAAATAATTATATTATTCTATAATACCTTTGGACTTAATGTTTCATAAATTAAACACTATAATTATTTGTTATCTACTACAAAAAATAATCAAATGATTTTGAGTAGGCGACTATGTATGTTTTTATATTTTTATTATTCTATTCTTATATAGTTTTTCCTATAAATTACACGTGTCTATCTACTCTAAGAAAAATTTTCCGTCTGTCTACTTCTACAAATACATACACAGGCAACAGTTTAATAGATTATAAAATTTAATGTATTTTCTTATAATTTTATTATTCTATTCTTATATTGTATTTTCTATAAGTTACACGTGTCTATATATTCTAAGAAAATTTTTCCGTCTGTCTATTTCTACAAATACAGTCACGGGCAACATTTTTATAGATTACAAAATTTATATGTATTTTTTTTTTTATATTTCTATTATTCTATTCTTATTTAGTCTTTTGTATAAGTTAAATGTGTCTATCTGCTCTAAAAAAAATTTCCGCCCATCTACTTCTATAAATATACACACGGGCAATATTTTTATAAATTATTCTATAACAATTCTATAAGGATATTTGATTAGGCTAAAGGTTAGTAATTAAATTTTTTTAAAATTAAACCAAAATAAAATTTTATTCTATAATACTTTTAGAATTAAAGTTTCATAAACCAAAAATTACAGTATAATTATTTGTTATCTAAAAATTTATTTTAGCCATTATATAGTCATCTATTATCTATTAATTCAGACTAATGATTACTTTAATAATTTTGAACTTAAAGTTTACTTAACCAAAATTAAAGATTATAATATTAATAATTATTTAATATTACTAATACAATTTTAGATTTAAAATAGAATTTTATTAAAAATTAATTAATTAATTAATTATGATATTTGATTAGGTTGAAGGTTATTAATTAATAACTTTTTTAAAATAAAATAATTAATTTATTTTATAATACTTTTAGGACTCAACAATACTTTTTAAATTCTTTATGCTAATAAATATGCCTTAACAATATTAATATTTATATTTAAATCTTTAGAGATTAAGTTTTATATGTTAATATAATTATTTATATTTATCATTAAAAAAATTCTTTATATTATCAGTATAGTCTAATTAAATTCCTAAAGAAGTTTATATTCTTTACTTAATAAAAAATAGAAATAAGAATTAATAATTATTAGTATGCTTAATTCAACATAAATTTAATAAAAAAATATTATTTATTCTTAAAATATTTTTTAAAATTTTAAAAATAATTATTTCTTTAAAATAACTTAATTAAAATGTATATTAAGATTTTTGAATAATTTTATTATGAATAGTGTCAATTTAAATATTTGTTTGAAGCTAAAGTTTTATGAAACTTTAATTAAATTTAGGACACGGGATTATTTGAATTTTTTTTATTTGAGAATAACTTTACATTATTAATGTATAAAATACTTATTATTATGATTTTATCCATATGTTTTTTAAAACTCAATATGTGTTTTTATACTTTTATTCTTATATAATCTTCCTAACAGGTTACACGTGTTTATTTCTTCTAAGAATTTTTTTTTTGTCTGACTACTTCTATCAATACACACATGGTTCATCATTAATATCTCAACTAAATATTTAAATAAAATTATAACAACTATTTAACTCTTTTAGTAAAAGTAATTTTATAGAAAAAAATATTTTTATATAAGTGTATATTGCATACTATTAAACAATATGGAACAAATGAGAACGAATAATTATCAAACAAGATGATTTATAATTAAAATTATATTATAATAGTATTAAAATTATAATTATAAATTTTAAACAAATAGGAACAAATACAGATAACTAAACACTCAAATTTTTGTATTTGAACAAGTAATTACAATAATTATAGAATAAATAAAATTTTTCCTTAAATCACATTCTTGGACAGAAACAAGAAACAATAATTGCAACTAAGCTTCTAATTATGGATTAATATATATTAATTTATGGTTGTGCATTGTATTGATAAATTTAATGTACATAAGTCGTTTTCAAATATGTGAGAAAATCAATGCGATCCGTGCAAATACATGGGTGTCGTACTAGTATACAACTATGAATGATACCATTTTTTTTTTGGTACATATGAACGATACCATTTGAACCAACGACTCCAATTTCACACAATATTTCAAAAGACAAAAAAAAAAGTATAAATTGTTTAACGAGCCGACGTGTAGGAAGGGGATTATTATTGACTTAATATTGATTTTTTTTTAAGATTGAGGGACTATAAAATTTGTCTTGTCTTTACATATATATTAACAATTTTACATTGAATAAACCTCTATTTATGAAATTTTTATTTAATAAATTTAAGTTTTAATTATAAATATTATGAATTTATCCTAATAAAATGATAGAAAATTTTGCTTTATATATATATATACACACACACATATATATTATAAGTGCATCAAATATTACTTTAATACCTTATACTTTTAAATAATATAAACTTACAAGGTTTATAATAATAATAATAATAATAATAATAATAATAATAATAATAATAATAATTTAATTTTCATTAAAAATTATATCAAATAAAAATAATCTTAATGGTTAATATTTTTATCTACTAATAAATGACATTTTTAGTGTATTTTCTTTTTCTTAATCACTATCATAGAGATGCTCGTTGTAATATGACCTATCATGAAGAATAACTTCTTTAGATTTTCTTTTTCTTTTTCCAAATATAGAGAGACGACATTACTTTTATTAAAAGTTAAATATTCTCTTAAAACTCTACAAGCCATTCATATTGCGTATAACTTAAATTTCGTGTCGATCTATTTTCCTCCAAATTAATCCATAGTCCCGATCCGTTTTATGCAATATTTTTGTCAGTACATGAACAAGAAAAGGAAACCAAAAGGAAAAAAAATAAGAACTGAATACACCCGTTGCAAATATTTGAATAGCTAGAAGAAAATGGAAGAATGACAAAGTTTTATATAAAAAATAAAAATTGTCTAAATTTTTAAGATTTTAAATATTAAAGTAATGGAAAAAAAATATTTTAACTCTTTATTTTCTTTATTTTATGCTCTTTCTGTTATTTTTCAACGATTTCAATTCTTCTATTATTTTCCTCTTCTAGCACTCAAGCACGCATGAACAAAATTATGTTTTGGTTAGACACACGTTTCTCTGTAACCTTAACTGGCATTCGGCATCTTTCAACAGCATTATCAACGGCTTCCTAATTAGGGGAAGGGAAGAGGTGGTTGCTCAAAACACAGTATTTAGAAATTATCAAGATCGACAAACAATGCAACACCCTTCAACCCGAAGCACAAAAATATGAATTTTCATGACATTGATAGCTCAAAATATGAAATTAAGAGTCGTGTTACTTTAGGAAAGAATGCAAGATTCATATGAAAAGGGCAATTCTAGGCTCAATGAATTTCCTTTTTTCCAGATAAGACTAATGGCATATAATTTTAAAATGATTACTTTTAGAAAAGTTTTGTTCTTTTTCTATAAAAAACAAATCTCTCGAATAATTGTAAAAAAAATAATTGACTTGAAAATAAATTAATTAAAAACACTTTCTAAAAATATATTAATTACATATTAAAATAAAATAACTAAATGAAAGGTCAAACTTTAAAAGATTCATGAAATTTTGTAAGGTTTTTACTTCATATAATTTTTAATTCAAGAGTGGGGTGAAAGTTGATATATATATATATTAAAATAGCTATTAGCTAGGTTTGAATTTTTTTAAGTACAGTCTTAGATTCGAGAACGTAATCGAGAGGTGAATATTATTTGGAGAAGTGTAAGGATAACTTATAGTTTCCAAATCACACATATTGGTTTGATTCTCAAGTAGCTCAAAAGGCGTCTGCAATTTGAAGTTTTAAAGATTCTTTGCATAAGTAGATAAGACTTTAATTTTCATTTACCGTTCACATAAGATTTTTACATTATTATTTAATTAGAAATTATTTTAAATATGACTTTTAAATTAATTATTACAAAATTTAATAATCTTATTATTTAAGACAATTTATAATTAGTTAAAATTATAAAAAAAATTACACTGTAAATATATTTAAATTAAATTTAAGGTAGCAATTTGTATTTTAATCACATCTTTTGTTAAACTTTTTGAGCTGGCATTATAAATATATTTAGATATATAATTTAATTAAATACTTAATCAATAAAAGATATGAAAAAATATTTATAAACTTAATTAATAAACTTATTAAATGAATCAAAACAAATATATTTTAATAAGTTTTACTTAAATTTTATTTAAATAAATTAAAAACAATTTATAAAGATATAGATTACTTCCTTAAGTCTAAATAATTTTTTTATAAATTCTTTCACAAGTTCTTATGGGTATGTATATATACGAACTCACCTTCCAGAAATATCAGTCTACTTGACAAGTGATCTTGTGAGTTTCTTTCTATTTTTTCTAAATGAACAAACTCGATTTTTCACTTTTTCTATTCTCTTAATGAATGGATATATAATGATACATACATATTTAAAAATACTCTCTAAGATGTTACAAATGATTTCACAAGAATATAGTGTTTAGCAAGGAAAGGTATCTCTTCTCATAAATAGATTTTTCTTTCTTTAAAAGCATAGATTTTTTTTAAATGACCACTTGTGTGTTGTTTTCCTTCATTACATTAAGATCTTCAAAATGAGGGTTTATTTATAGACTCACAAGCTTCAAACTAGTCTTTTATGATAGTTAGAGACAACAATTTGAAACTCAGTCAAACAATCTTTAGAAGTTGTATGTGTTGCCCTTTTCATACAATTGTATTTGATTATTATTTTTCTCTCTCAATTACTTCTGAAATCTTTCTTTGTGATTTCCTTTTGCCTTCTTCGAAATTCTCATCTACTATTCGAATTTAAATCTTTAACAATCAATGTGAGCTAGATTTTCAAGAGAAATCTCTAATAGCTTATACAATTTGTCAGGAATGTTGCTTCTAAAAATTAGTCTTCTACAGGGTTGGTTCTAGTTACTATAGAACATATGTATCAATTCTTCCTATCTTCTAGTTCCTTTATTTGCATCAGTTTTTGATGGTTTAGGTTGCTTCTTTACATCTAGAACATATTTCAATTCAATTTTGAGCATGTTGCTTCTTATGTTGCAATTTTGTTGCTTCTAAACAATGCAGATATCTTTATCACACCCTTTGTTTGGTCATTTTATAATTATCCTTTTGATCACAGGTAGCTTCTAGTCGTGTTACCCTTTAAATATATCTATCACTTATCATTTAATGATTATCTCCTTATCTAGATGTGAGACTCATCAAAATTGATGATTTTCAATAAATTTCAATCAATCACAAAGAGAGTGTTGAAAATAGAGTGTCAGATAGAGTGTTGCTAGCATTTCTCTTATTTCTTATTATGTTTATCATATATTTTACTATTTATTTAATACTTTCTAAAAAAAAAGTAAGACTAAAACAAAAAATTGATCCAATCCAAACCGCTTTAGATTGGATTTGATTAGATCAAAATTAAAGTTTAGATCAAACCAATTGGATGATGAAGTAAGAAAATCAAAATGATTGGATCAAATGATTTTTCTTTTCAAAACCAAACCAATTCAATCTGCGAGCACTTTTAAAAGAAAATGAGCATAAAAATTTTCAAATTCTTACTTTTTCGTAGAATTTCAAATTTTATAATCTTATTTATTTTTCTTTTGTCCTGGGTCAGAAACAACGGGTGTCCCCCTACCTAATCCCCCAACCCACTAGGTCAAAGACTAATCCTACTGGCTGTCGCTGACCTAAGAGAATTTTGGAGACAAAGAGAATCGAACACGGGTTCTCCCGCTAAATAAATTATTCCCCACATATGAACGCAACGAGGTCTTACACCACTATGTCAACCCTATGAATTAATTCTATAATCTTATTTAATCAAGATACCTCTACAAATTACTAGAATTTAAAATATTTTTTAAATATATTATCTAAACAACATATTCTAATAAAAAAGATTTTTTTACTTGAATTGAATTATTCACTTAAATATTTATACCCAATTAATAATTATTCTTAATTGATAGTGTAAAATCTCCTTATATATATATATATATATATATATATATATATATATATATATATATATATATATATATATATATATATATATAAGTCTATCCGTGCTCTCATTGCTCTACTCTCTCCAGTCTCCCTCACATTTCTCATTTGAATACTCTCCTCTTTCATGAAGTGCGGTGTATCCCACTCTTCTACCATGCATCTACTATATCTTCTTCTACTTTTAATATCAACAACTGAACAATTGAAATATAATTGAGTATCATAAACTAATTTCAAATACATATATTTTATCTTCAAAATTTAAATATGTTTTTAATGTGTATCTGATATATCTCTTTATTCTTTTAATATCAACTAAATTGTCATTAAACAAACTGTAACTGAATGTCAGAACTAACATCAAATATATATTTTATCTTCAAAATTCAAACATGTTATTATTTGATATATTCTTTTTTTTAATAGTGATATATTCTTTTATACTTTTAATATCAACTGAATTATTTAAATTAACATTTTATCTTTTTTTAATATACCATTTTTAATATCCTTAGTTCTATCTTTCAAAAGAAAATCTTTAGTTCTAATTTGAATTTCAATATTTTTTAAAAGAAATTATCAATAATTAAAAATAATAATATATCATAATATAAATTATTTATCATAAATCTAAAATAAAATTTATAAGTACAAATATATTCATTAATTACATATTTTAATTATAATATAATTTATATATTTAAAAATATTTTTTTATTATAAATTTTAGTTGTATAAAATAAATATTTAATCCGTGAAACGCACGGGTAATAGTTTTATATATTGTTTGACTGGTAATATAGACTTATATAACAATAATATAACAATAATAACAAATAAGAAAATCTTTGATATTATTATTCAAATAACATAGAAGATTGGTTACGTAAGTTGGAAGGGAAAGACTTGACGTTGTAACCCCGAATGAAGAAAAATGGAAAAATTGATACAAATATGTGTGGACATGTGGACTTCCCTTACTTTCCGCTTGTTTCCAACTACCAATCTTTTTCTTCAATTTGGGATGATGAATGACGGGTGTGTTACATCACATTTACATTAACAATTAACATTCACTTAAAGTTGAGGTGTGTTGTTCTGTTAGTTTGTTGATTTTGTGTCTCCATAGTTAGGTCCAAGGAAGAGAGAGAAAAATAAAATAAAAATAAGAACAGAACAGAACAGAATCATATTCGAATTCACGTGCTGTAGTGGAAGACATACACCACTGACCCATATAACATAACAAACCTCTTTTTTCTTTCTCTCTCTTAAGCCAAAGACGGTGCAAGACCAAGATCTTCTTCAGGTCCTTCATAGGTGCATGAGGTAAAGTTGTTGATTTGAAAGTTTCTTCTTTTGAATTGTGTTTGTAATTCTTGGTTGTATTAGATTGTTGAATGTTTCTATTCAATCAAGGAGTTTAATTTCGTTTTCTGGGAACAGTTTCAGATTGAATTGGTTTTTGGGCACCAAATAGCAATGGCCACGGTGGAGAGGATCCTGTTGGCCCTGCAAAATGAGGGTGCAGGAGGAGAATCTGTGTTGGGGTCCATAAAAATTGCTGTGATGCCAATAGTTAAAGTGTTCACCATGTGTTCCTTGGGACTCCTTATGGCTTCCAAGTATGTTGACATCTTGCCTGCTTCTGGAAGAAAGCTTTTGAATGGGGTATGTATGTGTGTGTGTATGTGTATGATGCATGTGGCATGTGCCCTCAAATTCTCACTCACCCTTTTCTTGGTTCTTGCAGCTGGTGTTTACACTCTTGCTACCTTGCTTGATATTCTCCCAATTGGGACAAGCTGTTACCTTGCAGAACATGCTTGATTGGTAAGCTGTGGTAACTAGTATCCAATTCCCCCCCACTTTTATGTCCCCTTTGATTATTTCATATCCACGCACACAAACACACCAAATCATTGATCTTCACTTCTATGCAGGTGGTTTATTCCTGTGAATGTTGTTCTGAGTTCCATAGCAGGCTCACTCATTGGTTTTGCTGTTGCCACGATCGTCCGCCCCCCATACCCTTTCTTTAAGTTTACAATTGTACAAATTGGAATTGGTAAGCCAGTCAAGAGTCAACCCTGTTTTTCTTTCTTTACATTTGGAATCTTGCTTGAGTCTTGGGCTTGGACATGGACACCTTCATCTTAAGTGAAGGGGTTGTTTGAATTCATGTG
This sequence comes from Pueraria montana var. lobata, assembly GCA_026413185.1. NCBI lineage: Eukaryota > Viridiplantae > Streptophyta > Magnoliopsida > Fabales > Fabaceae > Pueraria > Pueraria montana. Next base: position 76,025,757 of record CM048650.1, read on the forward strand.
TTGGTTTTGCTTTGTCTTGAGTCTTATGATTGCAAATTATTATACAGGGAATATTGGGAATGTTCCACTTGTCCTGATTTCTGCTTTGTGTCGAGATCAATCCAATCCCTTTGGAGACACAGAAAAATGCAGCACAGATGGAACTGCCTATATATCATTTGGCCAGTGGGTAGGTTCTTGATATCTTGCTGACAACTGCATCTTGTCCTAGTTGTTGACATCTTGTTCATTCACTTATAACTCATTCACTTCTTAAGCAATTTTCAATATATAGGGTCTTTATTATAATTTAGACTAGTTCATATGTTTAATATTGTTCTAGATATTGTACTCCCATTAAAACAAAAATCCAGTGCTAATTGGGAGTTATTAATTCTCATTTGTCTTAGGTCGGTGCTATTATCCTATATACATATGTATTTCAAATGTTGGCGCCTCCTCCAGAAGGCACATTTGAGATTGATAATGAAAGTGTTCCCTTAAAGAGCACTCCAATGGGTGATGCTACACCTGAAGAAGCTCCATTGCTCGCTAAGGAGGAGGGGATCACTTCAACAGCTCAAAATACATCAAAGAAGTGGGAGGTGAGATTACTTCTTTTTTTCTGGGGGATGGGTGATAGTTTCAGTGTTTCCAAGGTGACAACCATGTACATACTGGTGATATGATTTTCTCAAGTATATTTACCTAAAATCTAAATCAGCCTTTCCCCCTTCTTTGTGCACTTTTGTTGAGTCAGTAGATGACACTTGACTACTGTGCCATGCAATGATGTAAATTTGTACCAGTCTGTATTGTAGTGTGACCGTCTTCATGACTGTTTTGTGTAAAAATTAGAGTTTATACAGCTTCATGTTATTTTCTTAATTATGTTCTCTAATTTGTCTGGACATGCATTTTGATTTGAATTTTTCTTTCTTATGTCCTTCAGGTTCAACTTCTAAAATTTCTCTATTTGGCCTCTGAATTATTGTGATGGTTTATTTTTTATATTTATGCACTCAAATTCCTAGCGAGTGCCTGTTTTACTCCTTTGTATCTCACTCTTCCCTGGATATGAGGTTAACACATGTTTGTTGGTGCAGATTAAAGACTTCTTGGCATTCCTATATGAGAAGTTGAAGCTTAAGCAAATTCTTCAACCCCCTATCATTGCATCAGTAAGCTTTTCTTTATTGGACTTATAATTAGTATTTAGTTTTCCTTTTTTCATTTTATATACTGGATTCTCCTCACCCCTCTCCATTTTGAGTGAACGTGTGTTAGGAGGTTATACCCTTCTTGTCCTGATAGGGTTATCTAATTTATGTATGATGTGTTTTCTGCAAAATCTGGTAGATCAATTAGAGAAACACATTTGTACACTAAAAATCTGGATTTCCTGTGGAGGATTCCTTTAGCATCCAATTTTAGAACCAGAGCAACCTGGTCAAGAATAGTTCTGTTCAAAGCATTGAGGATAGTGGCCCTGAACTTTCTTTTTCCTTTTATGCTTACCTTTTCCTTTTCCACGTTTGACTTCTCTGTATCAGCAGTATTTATGCCGTGTCTTCTAGATAGTTAAAAACCAGTAGGAAACAGATGTGTACGTTTACCTACTTCCATAATAATCAAATACCCAGAGCAAATACTTTACATGTACACTTGTTACAGTAGAAGTAATGTTTGTGAACTAGTTTACTGGTATTGTGGTAAATAGACCAGTGTCATGTTGATATATTAATAGAGTTGATTTTGATTGAAGTATTGCTTATGTTTTGCAGATCCTTGCCATGACACTTGGGGCAGTCCCATTTCTCAAGCAACTGATCTTTACACCTGATGCTCCACTGTTCTTCTTCACGGACAGCTGCATGATTCTTGGGTATGCCCATTTAATTAATGAAACAGATGTTTTTATGTTCATGTAGAGTATGCTCTGAAATTTAGTTTATTTCTTTTATAAGAATTCACTAGTCTATTATTGAAGAACATGCCAACTTTTAGTATATATCAATTTTATGTTCTTTTTGGCCGTGGATAATATTTTTAAAGGATAATCAATCACTTATTGGCATTTTCAGTCACATTTCTGCTTTAAGTCCTTGGTTAAAAGTTTAGATGCTATTCGCAGTTGAACTATTTTCTTCAAGAAATTGGAGCAACGACATAGTGAAACATTTACTGTCAGAATAACAAAGAGTAGACCTGTAGTAAACTCATAGTTTCATTTCACCTAATTATTCGTCTTTTAACTAGGTTTACAACTATATAAACTTTAAGCTATTTGGGGTCAATGTTTTATTTCCGCTCATCTATTGGTATAGAAGAGGATATCTTATCCTCCTCCCTCTTTCTCTTGCTCTTTTCTCTCAAAACAAAATATTTAAAACAAAAAATATTTTCTGGAAAACATTTCAATCTTGTCTATAAGTCAATCCAATAAACTTCAAAAATGTGTTATGGAACTAAGTCACAGTATCTTAGTTCTATAAAACTGATAATAAATTATTATTTCTCAGTCAGAAGTCAATTAGGAATCCTCATGATGCTATTATAGTTGACGCATTCTAATAGTTCCTTTGGTGTTCAGGGAGGCCATGATTCCTTGCATTCTGTTGGCACTGGGAGGCAACCTTATTGATGGTAAATTTATCTCATAGTTTTCTCATTTATATTTAATCATGTCACTTGTCATGTTTGTAAGAGTCAAATGATCTTTTGACTGAAGCATTTAAATTAATCATGGCTGGCATTTTATCTTGGTTGCAGGACCTGGAAGTTCAAAACTTGGTTTTCGGACAACTGCTGCTATTATTTTTGCGCGGTTACTTTTAGTGCCTCCTGTTGGACTTGGGATTGTCACGTTGGCTGACAAGCTCGGTTTTCTTCCCCCTGACGATAAGATGTTTCGATTTGTCCTCCTCATTCAGCATTCAATGCCGACATCCGTCCTTGCAGGTATAGCACACACATTTAACCTACTCCTTTCTGGTGGAGACATTTCTAAACATTTTCTAGGAGTTAAAGTACAAACTCTGTTATACCACACACACAGCTAGCACAAACACAGGTTCTTCTTGGGTTGGCTAAGTGGGTGGGAAGGTGGGAAATAGTTGCTGCTTTGGCTTTTTAGAAGTCTCAAGTTGCTCTAAGGATTTTTCTCATTTGTAAACAAGATTGTTGTTGTATAGTAGTTAACAAATAGCAAAAAATGTTGGACTTTGTAGTATTTTTGTGTTGTTTTTTTACACAATTTATTTTACTTGCTCACAGGTGCTGTTGCTAATTTAAGAGGTTGTGGAAGGGATGCAGCTGCTGTACTGTTTTGGGTTCATATTTTTGCTATATTCTCAATGGCAGGATGGATTATTCTATATCTAAACATACTTTTCTGAGACTGTAGAGAGTTTTGCAATGTTTCTGTAATTTAATCCAATTCATTTTGTTCATTTGATATTAGATTAGTGGAGAAGCATCAATATTTCATATAAAAGTGCCTTCATATGATGATGATCAAGATCAAAATGTCTGCTGTCTACTGATTGATGTTTGTTCATAAAAGCTGAAAACACCCTCTGCAAAGTTTAATTGTTTATTTTAAATCGTTGGTTTATTAACTATTCCAAATTGGTTTGGAGAACCCATTCTCCAGCAATATACCGGGATTTTTTCTTTTCAATGCATTATTAGAATGTACGAGAGGAATCATCAATTATTATGTTCATATGCCACGCTTGAATAGGTTACACATCATTGTCACTCAATTTGATTTCCAATAGTTTAAAACACAAAAAGACAACCGTAGCTGTTGCATCAGAAGAGATTAGTTTTTGTCATAACTTAGTGGCCAGAGAAAAGCATGATTTTTGCCTCGTTTATTTTTGTCGCAGGTGGTGTAAAGGAAAATTTTACATTGATAAGTTTTACAGAAGGACAAAAACATGATATTCACATATAAACCAGTAACTAGACCCAAAAAACGTCATGAAGATATTTTTCACTATTTTAATTGTTTACATGTGTGACGTCTAAGTGGACAACATTCTAGCTATTGGATATATTAGTAAAAAATTTAACGGATGAAATTGAAGACCGAATACTTAGAAGCGATTGTTATGAAGTTTTACAACTTAGTTCATGCATAAAAATAAGATTTTTATCAAGTTTTGTAGCTTAGTCCTAGGATCGATACCTCCTAGATAATATACCTAGTAGTACTGATAACCCATTAGAACTGATATACAAGGATGAACTCCTTAGGTCTAGGGGTATCAATCTCTAGTTGAAGTAGCAACTTTTTTTAACGACTATTTGGTCCCTTATTTACCCTTATTTACATTTAAAGTTTTAGTTTAATCCGTTATCAGAGGCAACCAATATAGAGTGTGTTTGGATACCAGTTGCACTCAACGCAGCTGACTTTCAACAAAAAGCTTTCCTCTAGTTACTTTTGATTTTTTGCCTTGGAAAGCCAAATTTTTCAGTTGAATGTGATTTGGACGGATTTCCAAACACACACATAAGCTTCTGCAATGACGCAATTTTGAAACCAAAGTAGTGTAATCTAAACATGCCATGAAAAAAATCAATTCACAGCGAGTTGTATGTATTAATTATGGAACAGACAAAACCTGCCAAATGGAAAAATAGGACTCCATGGTTTGGAAATTTTGCAATAAAATCAGCTTATAATAATACTAGTGATCATGGTGCTTTCCAAGCTAAGAAATTTCCGTCAATTGAATGACTGGTTTTGGTCTAACACACACTAAAACGTCAAACAATAGATCATCAAATATTTAGACATTGGGTCCTTGAAGCACAGACTAGGAAAGAAAGGAAACAAAAGACAGAAAGCAGATACGATATTACAAACTAAAATCTGTACATGTCTTCTTGAATTAGTGAGGAAACAAGGCACGCCATGAGTCAGTTAAAAATTTCATCCCAAGTAGCCATCACGAGGCATTATTGATAAACAATTCAAGAAGAGCTTAAAATGGGCACCACCATCTTCTGCTTCTACTCTCCCTCTGGTTTGGAGAGGCATAAGCATGAATGGCATGTTGATTTTGCGCGGATAAGTAGGGACTGCCCAGATGTCTACTTCCATCAATCTGAGAGTTATTACCTAACCACAAGACAAGCACAATGCCCACTAGACTAACAATTGGAGCTGCAGCAAGAAAAAACCATCTTCCTCTACCACTTCTTGTTGCAGAAGAATTCGAGGTAGAACCCGAGCTCAGAAGTCTCTGCCGTATTCCACCTTGACTACTACCATTCTCTTCATTCACCTCATCTCCATCAGAAACATCAGAGGAACTATCATCTGTTACATCTATTCGCTGCCTCTCATGGATCACATTTCTACCATCAATGTTCTGCTTTCCCTCTTCATAATCCTTATCATCAGTTGGAAGCTCATAACGACAAAGAGGGCATGAATTTCGGGCACTCAACCACGGCAAAATGCAATTGATGTGATAAAGGTGAGAGCATGGAAGTTTATTTACTTCAGTGCCGGGTGCCAAGACATCCTTGCAAATGGCACAAACTAGTTCACCATGCTTCTCGTGTTCCTTGCCAATGACTACACGTGGCAGATTATTCACAAAAGACACAGCAGCAGGAGGTGCTCCTCGTCTTGAGCTGTCATTCTCAGCAAGATGCTCAAGCAGATCTTCAAAACGTCTAGCATCAAGATAATCCCCTAAGTTTGCTCCATGAGGTAAATCAACATCCTCAAAAGCATGCCAGGTATCCCTGATTATCTGGCTAAACATTCCCCCAGATTCAGTAGAATTAATGCGATCCCTGTTCTCACTTGGACTAGAGGTGAAAAAAATTTGAAGGCTGGCTGTGGCTTCAGCTTCCTCAGCCTCAGCTAATTCCCATTCCCTATCCTCCTCCTCCTCCTCCTCCTCCTCTTCCTCCTCCTCCTCCTCCTCCTCTTCTTCATCATCATCATCATCATCATCAGTAGAAATCCATTGACCAGCATGCATTGGATCTATGTCAGTGTCACTGTCAAACTCATCTCCCCCATCTGGTAAATTAAAGACTCCAGTGCCTACAAAACTATGAGTATCCATAGAGATATCTGAGTCACCTCCATAAGCACTGTGAGAGAAAGAATCGGTCTCACCATGGGGAACCCTGTACCGTCTAAAACTCGCACTTAATTCATTTTCACCATAAAGAGAATCCCAATTATCAAAACCATCACTGTCAGTGTCAGAGGGAACCTGCCTCCACCTTCTAGACCCACTAGGGGTAGTATGTGTACTAGCATATTGCAATGACCAAGCAGGGGTATCACCATCTACAAGTTGATCATCCTCCCCAGATGCAGCTGACTGATGTTGCCTCACAGTATTAACCACATGGGGGATCTGCTGTGAGAAATTATTCTCAACGGATTCAGAACTGTTGTGCCTGAATCTTCCTCTAGGCCTCCTTCGTGAGCTTTGATAAACTGTATGATTCCCAAAGTCTTCAAGTAACAAAAATTTACAATCACCACACACACCACTGCTAGCAAGATCGCCTGCCATCTCATTATCAGGTGATAGGGCCTTTTGACAAAGAGAACACACTGCAACCTGGAAAGAATCAGTGTCCCCATGAACCTGCGAACTAGACAGAGACGATGCAAACAAGATATTCCCAGAATTCGCAGCCATCTGAAACCCCAGACAAAATCCAGATTACCAAAGACAATAATATATAGTCAAAACAGCCAATCAAACATGCCAGAAAAATGTCAATAACAAGGAATCTGAATTAAGCATTAACTTCACTATAATAATTAGTAAATACTTAGCACTAGGACCATTATACATCTAAGAACGACACAACCCAACAGACCAGTAAGACCACCAACTTCATCAAATCATGTAAGTTAAGCTCAAAGAGAATATACTCAGAGGCGGAGCATCAATCAAGTATCAAATCCGATTGCAAGCAAATGGAATTGCTTATAGTTTCAGCTCCCCAAACACAGGTTTGCATGGAACAAAACATGATTTTGGCAAACTTTTGCAATGATTCATAATCAACTTCGCTCACGTTTAACTACAACTGGAAAATAATATATTCACAACCTCCGTACTAAGTTGAAAATTTTATACTAAATTTCACTACAAACTCACTTTCAAAATAAAAATATCCAAACATAAATCACTTCACTTCAAATTCACCTTCACCCAAAATCAAGTTTTGTAACCGCTCACACAATCAGTGGCAGAAAGATGCCAACTAGTTCAATCATTCAATTTTAGGTCTATCTCATGATATGCCTAACTCTAAATGCATATAATTGGCGGAAAGTGGAAAGCGTGCGAATTCAGGAATAATGCAAAGTGCATTGCGAAACAGTGCAAGGAAGCAATTAAAAAATATATATATACATTATATAATTATAAAATATTATTATCATGTATTCGAATCATCGTAACTAAACCGGTACAATTACGAAACACCCAGAAGACGGAAATCGTGGATGAGAATGGGAACAATGTGGGGGAAGTGAAAAGGACGAATTTTTTTGGGTGTGAGATGGCATAAAAATTGTGTGTTGAAGTGAGAAGAGTGAGAAAAAAAAATGACCTGAGAGAGAGAGAGAGAGAGTGAGGTAACGCGATGAAGCAGAGAGTGGGATCTTCGAAGGAAGCACCAAAGGGATGTGAAATTTGAAGTGATGAATTTCGATTTCGATTTGGGAAGAAGAATGAGTCGGTCGGTAGAAGAAGAAACCTTTTTCTGTCTTTCTTTCTATCAAATCCTCAGCCGGCGACTCCGCCTGCTTCGTCAACACGCGCCCCACGCAACACGACGACGTTTCTCTATTGTTGTTTCTTGGTAAATTACCTTTTTAGTCGTGTTAAGAATTAAGGAAATTTTAAATAAATTTCTCAAACTATTACATCTAATTCCTAATCTAATTGTCTAAAATTAACTACTTATTCTCGTTTAGTTCTTTAATATAGGGTAATATTATCACTTAAATCAACGGTTAGATTAACATGATTGATGAACTGTAATTCTAAAAAAAAATTATTTATTTTTTTAATTTAAGAATTAAGTGACAATGCCTAACATTTTCAAAAACTAAATTTCGGTCTCCTTTAATTCATGATTGTTGGTCCTTCTATTCTTTTCTCACGATTTTAATCTACACATTTAAAAAAAAAAAATTGGTTTAATCCTTAATTTTGCATTGGTTTTATTTCTTTTATTTTGCTTCAATTGAACCTTAGATCTAACATATTCATTTAAGGTATCATGAAGAAATAAGTTAATTAATTAAAATGTAAAAAATAAAGAAATAAATATATGCAAAATTAAAAGTTGAACAAAAATTACAAATTTAGAGAGAGAAAAAATAAGAAGACCAAAATCATAAATCAAAAACTAAAAGGACCAAAATAACTTTTGAGTTTTTTTTTTTAACACAAAGTCTTTTCAAGATTTTTTTTTAGTTAACATGATTTAAGAAAATTCTATCCATCCTTTTATAATACAATTTTTTTCACTTAGTAAAACTTTTATTTATTGAGTTCAATTTTTACATATTGTCTATGTAAATATATATATACACTATTAATCAATAAGAAACTATCTCAAGTAAGTTTTTAAGATAATTGTTATAAAAGTCAACAATTTATGATTGAATATTAATATAGAAATATTACATTTTAAGTAAATTCTTATTTATTTCTATATAAAAGTATGTATTTTTCGAATGGGTGATAGTTTTTCCTTATTCTACATATTTAAGTAATCCTGCCTATTTTACTTAAGCTGTAAAGTGCGTGATCAAATTTAGGTCTTAACTTTGAAGATATTAGTCTTACTAACAAGTCTTTCTAGGGACATGTGTGGTTAAGAAATTGATAATTATTTTTTTATTAAAAGTCATAATAAAATGTACTAAAACTATGATAAGACTGTATTGATAAGATTTTTCTATAAAAAAATTCTGCAATTAATGTTTTAATAAAAAGTACTTGTCAACATTTTGCTTAAGATATTTCATAAGTTTAAGATGTTTGTGAAAAAATAGTTATGCAATCAATGATTGACTTAAAGATTAAGCGTGCATGTACAAAAGAAGATAAAATGTACCAAAAAAAAAAAAAAAGACTAAGCGTTCAGTTCTTCGTATTTGGTCTTTTATCACTAGCATCATTGTAATTTGTTTGTATTATTACTAGCTTTGGACCATTTGGGCTAGGTTAGTAGGTTTTCTACGCCATCCATGTGAGCTTGCTTTGTTTCACAACCAACCAGAAAAAATCTCGATAATAACCACATTCTAATGAAGAATTTGAAAGCTCATGCAGAAAATATTAGAAGTGTAAAATATAATGCAAGAGAGTTTCTTTTTTTAATTATGATATCGAAGCAAATTCAACCATGACTAAATATAAACTATTTTTTTATTTATTTTGAGAAGCAAAAGAAATTTTTTTATTAAAAAACCTGATTCCAAGCACAAGATGTGCCCAGACAGTCCAACCATCCATTTACAAACATGATGAAACCATGAATGAACTTCTCCTAATCTTATAATTCTGCATGAATAAGAAAGAACGCTAGCATGCATGTATATTTGCACACAAGCTCTGCACGCCATTCTCAACCAACTCTCTTTATTTGGCAATATTACGTTTCTGTTTCCTATAAATAGTGGCCAAATTTTCAATGTCCATACCCTCCTCCAAGCATCATTTTATACATCTCCTTATGTCCTCTCTATGTAGCACCAGCTAGGCATGCCAGGGGGTTTGAAAACCACCCTGTGACAGGATACAAGAAATTTTAATCTACTACCTCTTCCATTCTTATGTATAGGAAATAGATAGATAATACCTAATTTACCTCCTCCATTCTTATGTATAGGAAATAGATAGATAATACCTAATTTATCAAGACCAATAAAAATAGTTAAGTTAGTTACTTTTAATTAATAATATTATAATTTTATATTTTATTCTAGAAATACCCATAGAATGAAATGGTTTAAGTGGTGGTTATATTTAATGACACTAATATTTTAAGGGATAATTTTTTAAACCAATGAATATGTGACTTATATCGCCAATAGTCCAATAAATACATCCACTTTTATTGAAAATGAGTGATATCTCATTAATAGACTTCACAATAAAGTTAGGGTATAAAAGGAAATTCATAATTAATGTATTATATGTTTCTTATATTTAGAAATAAAAAAATGTTCTCATTTGTTTTTTATATATAGGAACAGTGAAAACTTTTTATATTTTATTAATACTTTTAAAAAAAAATCAAGTATAAGAGATTGTGCATTTTAAAACTTAGATAAAACATTGAAAGAATAGGAAGCCTGTTTAATTTATTAATTATTTTTTATTATGTGAAAAATTTTAGATAAGAATAATATACAATTAATTTGTGTAATATTAAGAAGCTTTTTTATTATTTTAATATATTTTAAATAAGTGAAAAATTAACATTAATATTTTAAATTTTTGTACTAATAAGAAACTTTCTACTCATTCAGTTCCAAAACTCTTGGAAGGTGTTTGTTTCACGAAATATTTTTGCATTCTCGGGAATATGAAAGTGGAAATACTTATTCCCTTGTTTGTTAGAAGGACATCAAAAAATACTCTTGGGTATCTTTCATTCCCAGGAAAGTTGCATTCCCTTGTTTACACTGTTTTTATTCCCATGGTGAGGGGGTGGAAAAGTTCCATTCTCATGGGAATGTGAGAAGTTATTTTTTAATCCCACTATAACTTTTATTTTTACTTTTATTTTTATTTATTATTTTAAAATTTAAAATGTATTCCCAGGAATATATATTAAAAGTTAAACAAACATATTTTTTTTTTAAAATACCCAGGAATGATATTCCCATGTTATATTCTTGAAAATAACATTCTCGGGAATGAAAAATGATTCCGTGAAACAAACGCCCCCTTGATATTTTACCTTCTTATTTTTATTCCAAAACTCTTGATGTGTTTACAGATTTCAAGTCTCATTAATTATTTTCTTCCACATATACCCTTATTTAACATGGTCTACATTTTCACAATTACTTCTATCATAAATATTAAATAAGGGTATTTTAGACTAAATGTATTATTTGTGAGTAGTATTAAATGTTTCTTAAGTTGTGTGCATTAACCTTAAACATTAAAAGTTTTGGAATGGAGGGGGTAATTTATTAATAAAAAATTATTATACTTTTTATAATTTAAAATTAAATTATATTAATAAAGTCACATTGAGATAAAGAACTATTTTTGGAAGTTTTTATCAATTTTATTTGACTTGTGAAAAATTAAAATTCTTTAAAAATTATAAATTGGTCTAGAAAAATAGTCAAGTCCAAGAACCAATTATGCACAAAAAAAGGACAAAAATTTATTCTCATAGTGCTCCTCATATATATTCGTCCTAAAACAATAACCATAAAGTTAATTTTATACATTATAATAATGTAAACATATTAGGCTACCTTGTGAAATAAACAAATGACAATAATAAAAAAATAAAATAAATCACAAATTTAAAATATATAAAATAATGATGAATTAAATATTTACAAATAGATTGAAAAATGGAATGCTTACAAAATAAACTATGCAATTGATCAACATTGAAATAGATAAAAAAAAAAAACAATAACTAAAATAGATCAATAATATAAACAAGACATAAAATAATGACAATAAAATAACCAGGCCAACTTTACAAGTTTGGTTTGAATAAAATAAATACTTTGTACAAGTGGTTGGAGGAGTTTTGAATTATGTCACATATCCATTTTGGTGTGAAGGACAACTCAGTTTTTTAACTCTTTAATTCTTTTGGACACATTTTTTTTTTTGAAGAACTTGAACATGTGAAAAAATCATCCTTTGAAGGACGCTAGCCAGCGTATCAATTGTACCCTCCCTTCCTGCAGTTACCAATTCCCTCACTCCAAACCCTCACAAACCCAAACGTGGGCATGTCAGTGTTTGTTGAAGTGCCATAGACAGTGTTTGAAGATGCAGCTCTTCCTCACTCATCAGCTTCCTTTATGATTTACCCATCCTCTTGCATGCTTCCCAATCCAACATATTTCAATTAAGGATACCCTTTCCCACGGTTGGAGGGGAGATAAGTTGGGTTGCCCACATTAGCCAACGTCCCCTTGGACATAAACTTTGGCGCGCTTTCTACTAGAGCTGTCAAATGGGCCGGGACGGCCTGGCCCATCGAGCCAATTGGTGAAAACGGATTGGCCCGGCCTGGCCCGTTTGGCCTGTTAGGCCGGGCCAAATTGGCCCACTTATTTTTTTTGCTTAAATTTACACTTATTTTAAAAGGAAAAAAATAAATAAAAAAATAAATAAATAAAAAATAATTTTGGGCCAAATAGGCCCCAAAAAGTGTTTAGGCCAAAAATTTATGGGTCCGGCCTGGCCTGTTTTGCCCATTAGGCCGGGCCAAATTGGCTTGATTCCTTTTAGGCCAACTTTTTTACAGCCTGGCCCGGCCTAGCTTGACGGGCCATCGGGCCAACCCAATTTTGACACCTCTACTTTCTACAATGAATCCATAGTAAACATGGTTCACTGGCGAGTCAGTATGATAACATCGTTGGATATATTATTATATAAGTGAACGACAGAGATTGTAAACAAGTTATCTTAATATCTAATTTTGTATAATATAATATATTGTATTAAAATAATATTATAATAATGAATAGTCAGTTTTAACCTTATGGCAATCAATTGATTAACCCATTCAATATTTTTTTTCTTGAATATCCAAGCAAACCATTACAATCATAAAGAATAATAGCTTGGGTTGTGCGAGTACTTCCATGTGAATTTTGGATAATTTGAAACCTTTTTCTAAATCCCTTGGATCACAATCATGAGTTTTGAAGGAGTGAAAAAAAATTTATTGGTTTGAATCTTCCTTTCAAAACATTTTTAGGTCACAAGTAATCCTCACAGGTGGTGGCAATGGTGGCATGTAGGTTGCCCTCACAAGTGGTGATAGTGGCGGTGTGTAGCTATCCTTGTCGATCTGGCAGTGGCAGTCACAAGCTATGGCAGTGGTTATCATAGGTAGTGTTATATCCAACCAGTTTAACCATAAACTGAACCAATGGTCGGTTCAGTCCTTATATCAGATTGGATTTGTAGTCGACCTGGGATGACGTCATCAACTTGGTATCAACTCGAATTTAAACTGGCAACCTGACCTACCAGTTAACCCTTCTAACCAGACTCTACACGTTGTCTAATACGGTCATGAGTCAGCATCTATCACACACTAACCGAAGTTTAATTGCCATTGAACTAGCGTAAACACTTAATTAATAAGTGACATATTTAACTTATATATTATATCTCACATATAAATTTCATATATTTAATATGTACTAGTTCATGCGATTCAATCATTGACTCACTGGTTCGACCAGTAACCTATTAACCTAGTGCCTTAACAGGTTCAATGACCAGTCTTATTTTGATAACATTGGTTGCAGCTGTTAGTAGAGGAGAGAAGAAGAAAAAGAAAAAAAAATGGAAAGAGTCACAGTAACTTATTTAGGCAAAGATCAATGCTAAAGGAGAATACCCTTACAGATGGTCAAATCGTTGAAAAGGAAATCAACATCAAAATCCCAACAGTCACTTACCAACGATTTGACTGTCGTTAAGGGAAAAATACCTTACTAAGGGTGTAAGCAGGTCGTGATAAACCTTTGAACCCACCAACCCAAGTACATTTCAATGAGTTGGGTTGGGTCGTTGGGTTAGGTTTTTTTAGGTAAACCCAATTATAATTGATTGGATTGGGTAACGGACTAACAAGTTCATGAGTTTCAAACCTAATGAACCCAACTTGACTAAGTAATATAGATAATATAATAATAAAATAAAAATAAGACTTATTCAATTATTCTAAATTCTAATTCTATTCTATATATTGTAAAAACCATAAGTTGTAACCTAACCAGAGAGGTGGAGCTATAGAGAAAACTTCCTTTTCTTTCGTTGAACTCATATCCATAGCTTGTCATTGTTGTTCATGCTCGTCGCAGACTTATAGGAAGCAATAATAATTTTAAGGAGTTTTTTTTTGTTAAAAGTGCTAACAATATGTTAAATGGTAAACTTGCATAATTAGCTTTTAGTTTTCATGATTTTTGTTGGGTAGAAGAAGTGTCTCACCAAGTATTATCTATTTGGGAATCTAATGTAGGCTTTAGCCCCATTTTTTTTAATAATTAGTCATTTTTTTATTCCTATAATAGATAGGGTATCTTTTTTTATTTAATTTAATTTGTTGCATAACATATTTTGATTTGGCCCTAAAAATATTAGTCATTTTTTTTTATTTTTCTACTTTTTTATTATTTTTATTTAGAATATTTTATTTTTTTTAATTAGTCAACCCGATTACCCAACCCAAACCAACCCAATTAAGATCAAGTTGGTTTGCTTAAAAAATTGGTGAACCCAACCTAATTATTTTTAATTGGGTTGGATTGTAAATTAGCCTAAACTCAACCCAACTCGGGTCACTTACACCCCTAACCCTTATCGATAGCCAAGCCACTAGAAAGGAAATCAAGATCAAAATTCTAAAAGTCACTTACCGATGATGTGTTTGTCGTTAAGGAAAAGTACCCTTATCGATGACCAAATCGTCGAAAAGGAAAATCAACATCGAAATTCAGATAGTCACTTACCAATAGCGTGATTGTCACTAAGGAAAAATACCTTTCTTGACAGTGAAGTTGTTGATAACTTTGCATGTATATTTTTGTTTGAACAGGTGCCAAAATTACTTATGACTTAGCTGTCGATAAATTTGCACTTAAAATTTCGAGCACAAACTTGCAAAATTTACTTATGGTTTTGCTGACAAAAAAGCGTTTATTTAGTTGTTTTTTTTTTTTTTGACAGATTTAGTTGATTGTTTAGAATCCATGGTTATGACAGTTTAAGTCATCTATAACACTTATTTCTTTGATAAAAATAAGGCTTAAATATGTTTTTAGTCCTTCAAATATTTGGGTACGTCTATTTTAATACCTCAAATTAAAAGTTGATTTTTTTAGTCCCTCAAAGTTAGGAAATGCTTTTTTTAGTCCCTCCCCATAATAGGTATCAAATAAGGAATAACAGATTTGCAATTTGTGACGGCTTTTAGCCGCCAAAATTTGATTTTGTAAATTTGTGACGGCTAAAAGCCATCACAAATTGCGAATTCGTTATTCCTTGTTTGGCACTACTATGGAGAGGGACTAAAAAAAACATTTTTCAAATTTAAGAGACTAAAAAAAATGACTTTTAAGTTGAAGGACAAAAAAATAAGGATCCATATTTGAGAGATTAAAATCATATTTAAGCCTAAAAATAAATTTGTTGGTGATATTCCGTTACAAAAGTATAGTTTTCCTGTGGTATTTTTCGAGGTGTTAGACGTTTTTGTGGAAGCATCAGTTGTCATTATCTTCACCATGGTTGAAAAAAGTTAGTGCCAAAGCTCTAATACCGCCTAGGTCTAGAGAAAATATTTTATTTTCTACTGTTATGAAAAAAATAATGGTACATAGGTTATTTATGCAGAATAAATGCCTAATTCTTTTACAATATTGAAATAAACAAAAAAAACAAATATCCTAAAAACTAGGAGAGAAATAAGGAAATAAATACACACACGTAACTTTCTAAACATATTAGAATTGATTTGATTCAGATTTATTTCTCCTAAAACAATTCTTATGAATTTGGACAAATGTGTTTCCTTTGTATTTAGCGGGAAAATATGTGTTCGATTCTTTCTGTGTGCAAAATTTTATTGGGCCAACGGCAGTCACGCACTGCGAGCGGGATTAGTCTCTGACCCAATGGGTTGGGGGACATCCGTGGTCTCTGACCTAGGATCCAAAAATATACGATAAAAACATGTATCCATTAAATACACAACAGAAACGTATTTCCATCAAAGATATGTTTGTAAAAAAAAAAAAAAAAACCAGTTAGGAAGAGTGAAGATAACTGTGGGTTGTGAAAATCAAGGCCCTTATTAGATTAACCCAATCCAATACATGGTGCTAGCCCAAAAGATTCACGCAGCATAGTGGATCACATTGGTACAACGTACAACCAATCAGCAGTACATTTGCATAATGAGTTATAATATTATAAGACCAAGCATGCTTTGATATCTGTCAGCCTAGTTGTGAATGGTAAAAGAAAGGGGTCCATGCCATGGATCCCAAAATAAAGATTTTAGTGAAAGATGAATTGACCAGTTCATATGAGAGAATCTTTCAGTGCTGAGATTGTTCTATACATGTTTGGCTATAGATCTTATGCAATTAATTTTTAAGCACAAAATGTTGGCCATTTAAAATGTTCTCTTGTTATATATTAAAGTAAAATATGAAAACCTTTTTCAAAAATCACCTAACATCCGATTATGTTACCTCCTGTGCAGTTCAATTTTGAACTTTTCAAGGGATGGATCTAGTTCCATACATGTTTACATTTTGTGGCCTACCATAACCTTGTGGTGAGTCTCAAAGCTAAGCCAAACAATTATATTCTTGGCATGTGGCACACATTTGCTTCGTTTAATGGGAAAGGCATCACTAAAGTTGCCACATGGAAAAGCTTGTTGAGAATTAATAATAATGTTAATAATCTGAAGAAAATGGTATACAGGTACAATTATAAAGCACCATAAGCATAACTTGAAAAGAATCAGTGAAGAATCATCTGTGTATTGTACTGGCTTGTTGACAATTCATTCAATGATCTATGCTTCAAATAGGTTTTGCTTCGCTGGTTGTCTTATGAGTTGAGTTGTCACTGAACGCGTATGACCCTCCCTCTCGTTTGATTTGTCATGGTTGAAAAAGGTAATAACTTAAAAAGGTTACACTTATATGATTGTAACAATAACAAAACATAAAATTATAAATTTAATGAAATTGAAAAATATACCATACTATATAGTATACCCAATAATTAATTACTACAAAATTTATTTCCTATGAAGGTTGAGTTGATACTTCAACACAAATATCAAAATCAATCAGTATATGACCATATTTTTTCTTTTCGGGAGAAACGAAAGAATCATGGACCATCCATCCATAATTACCTTTTATGAACATTATTGCCATTCTCATGCAATAGTGGAATTATGAGAAGAAAAAGGGAAAAGAAAAGAAAGGATAGCCCGCGTGAATAACATGAAATGGTTACCCCTCCCTACACCTGATATTTCTTCACAATTTTAAAGTTAGTTAACAATAAGTAAAATTTAATGGTTAGAACATGTATATATATTGATTGGTTAACGCGTTTTACTAAATGTTATTTATTTAGTTTTTGTATTATTAAAAATATTGTTATATATCAAGCTATTAACGGTAACTGATAATTAACTCAGTGTAGATGAAATATGTTGAAGGTGGCCTAAATGAAGAGGACACACCACACACCTGTTCGTTACTGTTAAAAGCAACATTTATTTTTTTTCTTTCTCTCTCTCTCCGTGTATGATATGTCATTAAGAAGCAATTGTTAATTTGTTGATATTAAATATTAAATGGTTAACATTTCAATTCATGAACCCCCCATCAAGTGAGGAAAAAAAAAAAAAAAGGAGAAGAAAAAACAGAAAGAGTTGGTTGGTTAGCAGTTAAATCTCCTGGTTCTGGTTTTTTGTGATCTCTTCTGAGGTTGTTGTTGTTGTTGTTGTTGTATAGCATGGCGTACAGGAGAAGGCAAGGTATATCCAGGTCTTCCACCTTCAAAGAAGAATTTCATGATCCATCATTGGATGGTGCTAAGGATTCTGATCATGACAATGCTTCTCCATCAATCTTCTCTTCTTCTTCTTCCTCTTCTTCACCATCTTCGTCGTCTCTCGCAGCTCAAGCCATCAAAGCTTCTGCTTCTCGTCGTCAACCGTCTCTTTCCTTCGCTTTTGCCACCTCCGATGCCGACCATCAAAGATCCAAGGTATTGGATACTCAATATGTTTGTTTTAGACCAACCATTGTATCAATGTTTTTCATCAATTTCCCATGATAACTTTGAAACTCTTGATTTCGTATATAGACAGACAGACAGATAGATAGATAGATAGATAAATGGTTAGAATATGAAAAGAGAAGAGATAATTTTAACAATTCAATCTTACATGGATCAAGTTCTCACCAATCTTACCTCCCACTTGATATGTTCACAGATATATGTGTGTATCTTGTAAGATTGGTGAGAGTGTGATAATTCTTGACTCAATGATCAAAATTTATTTCAATGCAGAGCTTTGAGGCTTATGGAAATGGCAACTCCAAGTCTGGTTTCTGGGGTGTGATTGCGCAGAAAGCCAAATCAATTCTGGATGATGATAAGCCAACCCCACAACATGTCACCATGCCCCAAAGCCAAACACTCAAATCACACTCATTTAATACCTTTTCAGCTCCTTCTGCAGCTCAGGTGATTATCATGTATAATTTGGCGCTTTTTCACTCATTATTATGTTATATACAATGCAGGGAGATCTGATATATGATATCATAGCTGCATGAAATAGCTCTTGATTTTGGAATAAGTATATGTCTGTCATTTACGCTTTCAGTTGAATTGGAGTTAACTTAATTGTGTGTATGTGTGTTTTTTCTTTGGCATGCTTAGAACTCCCCTTCACAATACAAGTCAGCGTATGAATCCCTCGACTCTAATAGAAAAATGGACAATCCTACATTTCGGAAGGGCTTGGATAAAATCACTTCGTCCCTCAATCAACTAGGTGATACTTTTGAGAAGGCTTTTGAGGTAAACAGACTTGTCTTTATCGTATATACTTTCCATTTTACAATTGGTTACTCCACAATTCTAGTTACTCTATATATGCACATTGCCATTTCCATCAACACAACTCAGAAATGTTCCGTGCAGACACATTTTCACATTGTTTCCATCCGGGTTAATAATGACTCGGTAATTAGATATCAAGGGTTATTATAAATTGGTTAAATTACTAATAAATTGGAAACAGATTACTAGTCTGTTGATCAATCTATACATCTTATTAACCAATAATTTAACCACAGCTAGTCAGTGTTAAAACGATGTCAAAAATACTAACAGAGTTGGGTATAACAGAAGGAGCTAATCTCTCACAACATGGTGAACAAAGGTTCGATTCCTGTTGGGAAAAGTGCCCGGTGTCAAAAATTAAAGTTTGCAAACAACAGAGTTAAACACAAAATATAGCTGTTGATGAATTTATATGAATTTCATGTTTCAACAGTACATCAGATGTTCATATCCCAAGTAGGAGTACAAGTAGACTTTCTTATTTAATTAGTTACTTGGCTTTGTTTTCTAGCTGGCTCACTTACCTATTGCTTAATATATCACTTTCTCCAATTCAATGTTGCTTCTCTAATTTCTTCAGGAAGGCCGAACAATTGTGGAGAGTAAGACAGCAGACCTGAGAACACAAATCAAGCGAAAAGGAAGTAACTCTGGGGACACAAACCAAACTTCAGATTTGAGAAATCCATTTCAAGAAGCAGACCAGACACAGACTCAATCAAACCATGAAACAAAACTCAAGGCATCACGCGACGTAAGGTGGCAACTATGTAATCATGTGTCACTGCCCTTGTAACATCCTCATTTTACTATTTGTACGCATTTATATATGTAAAAAAAGGGGGTTACAGCCCTCACTAGTTCAAGTAGTGAAGGCATACAAATACAATGTCTTACATAATATTGGAGTTGTTAATAGATTTTAAGTTAACATAAGAGTGCTCTTGGTTCCATGTCAAGTGATTAATTTAAATTCAGTCCAAAAATGGCCCTGAAGGAACTGCTCTACTTCTAAGACTTTTGTTACCTATAGGCATTCATACTCAATGTAGATGCAGGAAATTCAAGTTTCAACTTTTGTAACCGATTGAGATTGTGAACATAAAACTGAGTGTGTGATGGTTGTTTATTTGAATTGACAATTTTGGTTTCTTTATGTGACCATAGAAGCATAATTTCCCTTTGCTGTGGTTGCAGGTTGCAATGGCAACAGCTGCCAAAGCAAAATTACTTCTTCGAGAGCTAAAATCGGTTAAAGCAGATCTGGCTTTTGCTAAAGCAAGGTGTACTCAACTTGAAGAAGAGAACAAAGTACTCCGGGACCGAGAGGGCAGCGATAAGGGACAGAACCGTGAAGATGATGATCTGGTATTAATTAGTTTGATGTTTCTTTACTTCAACTTTGTGTTTATACACCTAGAAGCACTCACATTGACATAACAAAATTTGAAGTTTCCTGTTGGTGTTTAGTAGTATTAAGCATCTACTATCTGACAAGAGTATTGTGTCTGATTCCACATTAACTAGTGATATTGTTAAAATAGTATATATAAGTGTGGTGCAATCCTTACCTCATGAGCTAGTTTTTGTGATTTAGTTAGGCTTAAACCCAAAATTTTTAAGATGACATCAGAGTCTATCTTAGTGATTGTTGTTGAGTCAATCAAGCCACCCGTTATAGGACCACTCACAGATGTTCAGTACCAGCAAACTTGGAATGTCTATTTTCAACATGAAGGGTGTGTATTGGAGATCCCATGTTGACTAGTATACCTAATCTCTTTGAAGCCTCCATGCTTCATTCATAGGTAGATGCTTGCACGTATGCATAATACATCATGTACATCCACTACCTTGTGTTTGAGTTTTGCATGTAAGAGTATGTCAGTTAGAAATTTAACTTTATATATTTGTGAGCTCCTCAGATAAGGCATCAATTGGAGACACTTCTAGCTGAGAAGGCACGTCTGGCGAGTGAGAATGAGACATATTCAAGGGAAAATCGTTTCTTAAGGGAAATTGTGGAGTACCATCAGCTAACTATGCAGGATGTGGTGTATATAGATGAGGGCATGGGAGAAGTCAGTGAAGTTTACCCTGTAGATGACAGTGGGATCACTCGGTTGCTATCTGTCTCTCCACACTCATCTGATGAGGATGGTCTGGTCTCACCAAGTCCACCTATGCTGTCAAAAGAAATATTTACAGTGCCAGAAGAAGGTGATAAGAATACATCAGAAGACGAGGCTCCTTCTACTGTCTCAGTTTCTCCACATACAAAATGATCTCTTTTCTTTCTTTTTCTTTTCTTTTCATGGTTTAGCTAGCCTTAGAAGAGGTTCTCTTGTTTTGAGGAAAATGTGCATGTTTTGGAACGTTTATTTATTTCTTGTACCTTGTTGCAATGTGAGGAAGAGAGTGGGGGTATACGAAGAGAAAGCCATATTTTTTGTTTTGTGTGCGACTTTCCTTTCATGGTAAGGTTGGTTTGCCAAAGAAAAAAAATGAATTGGTTGATCATAATTTTTTGGATCTGGACCTATTACGAATATGACTGTTTCATTTAAAGTAGGACAAAGGAATTATCATACTTCACATCAAATATCAATTTATCCTCTTGGTCTTGGAGTCTAGAAAGTGAAAAGCTGAGTCGGGCGAATTCTCATGTAAAATGCTTTGTGAATGGAAAGGAACGATGCGTTAATGAAGTGAATTTGTCATAATATGAACTTATAATAATCCAACTCAAAATTCTGGAAGTGTACATTGTTCGAAACACTTTAACAAAAAGCCTTCTTTGATTCTGCTCAAGGAATTCGGCTACCCTCTTTGAATCATGATCCATTGCAGCAAATTATTTCAGAAAACTTGGTAACTCCTCCAAATCGATTCTTCTTCATCTTAAGGAGGACATGCAGGCATTGAATTGAATTTAGAATATGGGAAATAATTACATGTTCTGTTTTAGAAAAACACAGTATAAAAATGTGTCTAAATTGCCAAAATAAAATTGAATTGAATTGTTTCTATACTATGCAAAATAAAATTCTATAATTAATACCCTTTAAACTTTTTGAAGCAATTGCCATCCCTTAAAGTATAGATAATTTTTCATATTATCGCGGGTGTATGCATAGTTCGAGGAAACTAAAACTCAAGTCATTCAACTTTTTTTTTTTTGATCAGCATCAAGTCATTCAACTGGTTTATGTTTATTAAATGAATCAAATCTGCCATAGCTTAAAAGACATTCAATCCGACCTGGTGGTGGCAGAGGACAATCTCAGATCCTCTCCAGCCACCGTCGTGCAAAATATAGACCATTGATTGGTTATTGCAACAGCGATTAAAGAGAGAATGTGATCCAAAGTCCAGATTTCTACTGGAGAGAGATCCTCTCCAAAGCTTCTCTCCAACTACTGTCTTGCAAAATCTTGGCAATTGATTGGTTATTGACTTATTGCAACACCAATTAAAGGAGAGAATATGATCAACAGTCCAGATTTCTGCTGGAGAGAATTCTACAGTAGATATGGAAGATTCAAGGTTCGGCTGAGGTTGGAGTTTTTTGTGTTATCATATCTAGACATACTCTACTGTTTCAGTACATCTACTTCTAACTAGGTTCTAACAAATTAAAGACGTATTCCTGCTTTAAAATCTTGTGATACACGGTGATCAGCACACTATCATGGTCAAATTAAAGACGTATTCCACAGATTTAATACATGAACCGAAGTGTGAGATCTTTAACCATAATCTGCCCGTGGGCAACACTCCTTGAGGTATGCATCATAACCCACATAAAGAGAAATTCAAAAATAAAAAATATGCTTAAAATTAACAGTTTGATTGGCACTATATGACAGAATCGCTATGCAATTCGGAGAAAGACCTTCATTTCCTTGCAAATGAAGAGTCATGTTTAATTATATTTTCAATCGACTTCCTAGTTTACATGGTCATACACTCAACCTTTTACTAGTACATTATATGAACGCATGACCGGTATTCAGCTGCATTCATCTTCTCAGTATCCCCACGATTGCCTCCAGAGCATTTTACATGTGTTGTGATGTATATAGATCGTGACTGCTGCTTTGAAAAAGTAAAGCTTCAAAGCAGAAAAAACTTCCTGGCTTGTATTTATATATGATGATTTCAGAATAACTGGAAAAACAAGCTAGTAGAGCCATCCCCAAATGACCTAAGGTCTGCTGGTTTTACCAAAGCCCTGCACAATGGGCAGGTCCTTTCTCTCTCAAACCTGGCAAAATAAGATAATCAGGCACACCAGAAAAAACAGAAGAATAAATATGTGTTTGTATGTGTAGTAACCAAAAAAAAGGAAGCAATATAAGACCTGCTAACCCCAATGCTAAAATAGATTTAAAAAGCATAACATAAAAATATGAAACAACATTTTAAACCGCCAGCCAGATTGAAAATTCACATACTGGTAATCAAGTGTTGAGCTTATTCAACTCAAATGTATATGGTGATTTCAGATTGTTATGCAGACCAGTTACACAAGAAAAACAACAGCAAAGAAGGTCTCACCACTCTGATACACAATCTTCACAGAAAATATGTTTACAACGTAGTAAGATTGGGGCATGCATCTTCTCCTGACAAATAGCACAAAGATCACCGGCTGCATTGACCTGCCATCAGATAAATTAATTGCATTAACAACTCCCTGCTCCCAGACATGCATAGCAGGCTACATAGCTCTTAACAGACTGTGAAGTGTGCAAATGCCTATTGCTTACAGATTAGGAAATTCTGTCATTTAACTAACAAAAATGTAATTTACAGTGAAAATGGATAGACACCGAAACTTCGGTGATTGATTGACCAACTCCAAAAATCAGTGATCAAAAGAAGACACCCACAGTACCTGCTCTGATGTTGCATAAGCCCCATAGTGCATTTCTTTACGCGACAATGCCTTCATTGCAGCAAAGAAAGATTGCACCTGACAACCACACCACAGGTAAGAGAAGACCCACTAGATGGAAATGGATGCAATCCACAGATAGTTTAAAACAAAACAAAAAAACTGAGTTCTTCATCATCTTCTAGTTAAATGACGTCATTACAGTTAGGATCCCTTGGGACTTTCTTATCAATAATTAAACAACTAGTAATTTAACAGACAATGTAAGAGAAAAAAGCTCTTCCAAACATCTCACTTTGGAAAAAGCTCTTATATTGTGCAAAATTTAAAATCAATTGCTAGTTAAAAGATTAAGATTCTGAACCAAACATAATGGTCATTTTCATCCTTTTTTCCTGGAACTGAAATTTTTAGCTTTAACAAAAGAGCTTATTTCTACAATATAACATATTTTCAGCTTGATCCATCCTACAAAAAATGAGAAGCAGAAAACAGAACTAGTTTCATATTAGTTTAGTTTAACAAACGAAGTCGGTAACAAAAAAAAGGTTCAAATAATTATAATACAATGGGTTGAATATTATTGTTAGTGATTTAAGGGGGAGAGAAATTATGGAGGTTACTCTTCACAAGCTACATTCAAATAAAACAGTATCTACATATATTTTAAAAAACTAACACACCTTTTCAACAACAGACGTGAGTTTAAATGTTAGATACAATCCTGTCATCAGTGATGAAAAGAGGCTTCCATATTCTTTGTTCAGGAAGAAACGATACCAAACTGGTGTTGGCAACAAAGCACGGTAAAGCAGGAGAAGGTATTCAACTAAAGTCAGCATTTGACCCTGACAAATAAATGATAGTACCATCAGAATGTAATGATGTGAAAGATGATATAGATCCTGAACCCATAACTCCCGGAAATGTTACAAGAGATAGCAGAGGCATGTTGACCATAATATAACTTCAGAAGAAATGAGCCATCTTAAATTGTCCTTCCATTCCCCAACACAAAAATGCTTAGATTCAATTTCCCTAGTGCTTCATAATTAATAACCTCACCTGCTTACGATAATTACGGCCCCTGCTATTCTTGTAATACATCAACAATATACACTTGAATACCATTGCAGCCTGGCGAACCAAAGTATCTGACATTTTAAAGCACAATTGCAAAGTAATGAGATTAATCCCCCAATGAGTTTCAACCAAAGAATAAATAAATAATTCAAAAATCTGCAACAAGTAAGAGCTCCCATCACAATAGTTCTGTGCTAACAGGCTAATTGCAGGCAAGGCATATTTCAGTTCAACAGCATTCACACCAGAATAAATTTAAAAGAAGCACAACAAAGGATACAAAGTAGTCATACAGTCAAAACCCCTCTGCTGCCATTCTAAGAATAACTCATTCTACAACAAGAAATAACACGAGCACTAATGACTAAATGAGGGCAATATTTAATTCCAACAAACTAAAAGCACAAACCTCTGACCACATAATGGACTCATACATAGAAAAGAAGACTTAAGTAAGATACGTTATACATTTAAACTTTCTCTCAAACACTCAGCAGCAAGTCAATTGCAAGTTGAGAGAAAATTAACATGCCATTACAACCATGCAGTAAGCAACTTAAGCAATCATTAGGAGGTGTAAGAGAAACACACCATTGACCATGATGATGAAAATCGCGTGCCAGAAAGGCGGTATATCCTTGGGAGGAAGCATGATCAATGGATACATTAGATCATCATTCTGATACCACCAGTAAACACCAACCACATGAAGCGCAAACCCAACAGAAATCCCAATCAAAACCGGTATTTTCCTCTCTCCCTGCACCCGCCAAAACCACACACACTCAATAAACACAATTCACATATATACCCTAACAACATTACATTGCTTCCCCACATACAAAACAAGTACGAAAAACCATCACACCTTCAACGCAGTTTGTTTCCTTAGAATATCATTGGACTTGAAAAGCACAGCAGCAATCCAAATTGTCACAAAAAACCCTGCAATCCTCAACAACATCAAAATCAAAACAAACAAAAAAAAAACCCTTTCTATGATAGAACAGTAACTCAGAAACATTGGACAAAAACCGCACCTTGCAAATGCTGCCTTATGAAGACAACTAACAGAAGCAACGAAAACGGCAAAACCTGCTCAATCCACCTGGCAGCATGCTGAATGTCATATCTCTGGTAAGACGAATCCCTCCCAACACCATCCCCTCCAGCGGCCGCGGCATCAGTGGCCGCGGCACCCTCGGCATCACCGCGCGGCGACGCCGAGGGCAAAACGGCGTCGTTCTGGGAATGCGAGAGTCCGACGACCAATCCGGGAGGAGGGGATTGTTGCTCCTCCCTCTGCTCCTGTTCCGCGGGGCCGATGATCCTGATGGAAACCTCGCCGTCATTGTTGACGGCGTCGGAGCTGGGCTGGCTGTGGTGGTTGGAGGAGCGCGACGGAAGGATGCCGGAATATTCCAGGAGGACCGATAGCGGCGCCTGAATGATGTTGGAGGCCGATAAAATCCCCGAGTATCTCCTCGAATTGGGCGAAGAGGAGGGCCCCACGGAGGGAGAAGAAGGTCGGAACACGTCAGCGTTGTTGTTCCCTTCCATAACCCTAATTACTCAGAATCATGAAAGAGGGGCTAGGGTTTGGGGTTATGGACGGTGATGATGATGAAGAAGAATTAGGGTTATGTTATGTTATGAGATTGAGGAGTGTGGGAGTGAGGAGAGTGAAGACGGTGGTTGAAGGAAAGGAAGGGAAGAAGGGAAGGTGGGTGGTTGGATGGGTCTTCTTTCTCTTCTTCTGCTGTGGTGTGCAGGGAAAAGCGCCACACAGAGAGAGAGAGAGAGGAGAGAGAGAGAGACAGAGATGGGTGGGTACAGGACAAAACAAATAAGAAAAAAGAGAGAAGCAACCATTTCGGATGCTATACTTGCTCTATGCTTTATCCTCCCCAATTAACATTTGCCATTTCGTACGAATCAATAATATCTATCTACACACATGTCTACACATATATGTATATATTGCACACATTTAAAATGTTACGTTAGCAATTATGAAATTTTGTATATCTTACTTGCTTTTTTCTTTTTTTATTAATTCTCCAATGGAGAAAATTATTTTTCCGAATATTTAACCAAATCACAAGTTAAAACATCTCTATATTAACAGTTTTACACTTGTTGATCCATGCGTTTAATAATGGATATCTTGTTTGCTTTGATTTTCTTAAGGGTATATTAGTAAATTACTTTTTATTTATTTATTAAGGTTTCTTAGAAAAATAACTCATTAATGGATTCTTTCTCAAAAAGTAATTTAATTAACTTTGTTGAAAGTCATGTTTAAAATTATATTTAATTTAAAGTTTAATTGTTGTACATAATTAGATATAAACTTTTTACTTTGTCAATCAATCACAATTCATGGTATGTAACTTTTAAAGTAGTTAGGATAAGACTTAAATTTTTTTAAGATGTGACATTTTTTGATGAAATATTCTTATATAAACACACACTTAACCACTCGCATTTAGGCACAACCAATCAATAAATTACATGTGTCAAATAAAAAAAAATATACGTTGATAAAATAGAAATGTATGAGTGCCTCGAGGTATGCAACTGAAATTTAATCTAGTTTTTTAGGGTTACGATTCAACTCATAACTGAAATTCAATCTAAAATTCAATATGGTGTTTTAGGGTCCCAATTCAACTAAACAAAAAATTCATAACTGAAGCGTTTTTTTTTCAAACGGCAAATATTAGTTGTTAATTGTTAGTTTTTTTGTTAGCGGAGGGATTCGAACCCACGACCTTTCCCTCCTTCCCTTCTCCCTTCACCACCAAGCAGAGGGATTCATAACTGAAACGTATGCAATTGAAATTCAATGTGGTGCTTTAGGGTCCCAATGTTGCTATAAAAAATCATAACTTGGGGCTTGGGGTATTATTACTATTTGGCAACCATGTTTAAAGGCAGCTCACATGGTGTATGATTTCCCATAACCTATCTGCAGTAGAGTGAAAGTGTCAAATGCAAAAGAGACCAGTGTAGTGGCATGTAACTTTTGTTTCCTTTATAGACGAATACTATCGTGCGTGAGCTTCTCATGTCACGCACGGTGCGGGAGATTTTTTAATACCTTTAGATGTAACAATAAGAAAGTTAACGGTTGAGATCATCAGAGTGTAGTGTGGTCACAAAGTGTTCAATAATAGGAGAGAGAATACGATAACACCCCAACTCCGTCATTCACTTTTCCCATTTTTCATTGACAGAGAATAGATACAAACGAACACCAAATATTAACGAAAACAATCATTAATCGAAAAAAAAATCACTTAGCACCATGACTGGTTCATTGGCGATGATGCTCAATTGCTCAAACACAATGTTTATCATGGTCCCATGACTTAGTGAATTTTCGAACCTCCTTGTTTTGGTTTGAAAGAGAGAAAAAAACATATTGTTTCAAATACATCAAAAGCTCTAGTTCCCCAAACAAATGCCTCCGAAGCCGGAATCTCGGAAACCCGCAGCCACTACTGTGAGGAACCAACGCAGCAAGATATGCTTTATCGCCGTCAACCGTGGCAGCATGAGCAAGATTCTCGTCGGAAAAACCCTGGCCTACCTGGAAGCCGCCTTGAAGAAAAAATTCGAGGACCAGAACGCAACCATCACCGACTACTTCGACATGGTCTCCGGCGCCGACAACATCTTCACGACGATGCTCTTCGCGACTAAGAACCACCTAACAATTCGGATTGCAACCTAGCTTCGAAAAATAACTCGGGTCGGATTATTACTTTTAAAAAAAAACACTTGTTATTGAATACTTTGAGACCACGCTATACCCTCGAGATCTTCACCATTAATTATTTTGTTGTTATATCCAAGGGTATTGAAAAACTCCCGCACCGTGCGTGACACGAGAAGCTCACACACGGTAGAATCCGTCTTCCTTTATATTGTTAGTATACTAATTAAATCCTTCAATTTGTTTACCAAAAAAAAAAAATCAAATCCTTCCATTTATTAACAATGTAAAAAAAAATTATGATAATAATGATGTATCCCAATTGAACTCTTTAAAAGAATACACTAAAGTTATTGATGATTATATATAGGGTAAAATATGTTTTTGGTCCCTCATTTATCTAAATTTCTGTTTTTAGTCCTTCATAAATTTTTTCTGTGTTTTTAGTCCCTTAAAAATTATTTTCTTTTATTTTGAGTCCCTGACATTAATTTTAACTGTTAAGTGATGTCGTGACGAGCATAATTTGTGCTTGAAAAATTTCTGTTTAAGTTTCTAGCGGTTTTTAACTACTACAAATTTTCTGACAAACTAAAACTATAAAAAATGTTTAAAAAAAATCAAAATCTCAAACACCAGATTTTCTGAAATCACAAGAAATGTTACAAAAGTAAACATTTCTGACTGTCAAAAAATTTGTAGCGGTTAAAAGTTTCTAGAAACTTAATTAGGAAATTTTCACACACACAGTTTATGTCTGCCATGTCACCACTTAACAGTTGAAATTAACGTCATGGACTAAAAACAGAACAAAATAATTTGTGAGGGACTAAAAACAGAACACAACAATTTATGATAGACTAAAAATAGTAAAAAAATTATGAGAGACTAAAAAAATTCAGATAAAATGAGGGACCAAAAACATATTTTATCCTTATATATATAAGATAAAATGGAAAAAAAATCAAATAAGTATAGCCGTATAGGCTGCTTTTAATGACAATTACTTTTAGAAGTTTTTTTATTTTTAGTTAGCATTTGTTGAAAAATAAGAAATAATGTGATTTTGACTTTTTATTTAATGCGTTTTATTTAAAAATTTTGATGCATAATAAATTAGTCAAAAAATTTGTTTGACAAAATTAACAGATAAGTTAGATGAGAGTTGATAACTAAACTAATCAAATATAATTTTATACTAGAATCCATAATTTAGAATTTTTTTTACTCTCTTAATTAAACATTCATAATATTTTCTTCTCTTCTTTTATTAGGAGATGCATTTTATATATTACTTTTTCAATTAGTCAAAAAATATCTCTCAATTATTTTAAACTACTTTTTTTTTTTACTTATATATTTGATCTTCTTAATAGTAAATTAAAATGAAAAATATAAAACAAGAAAATTAAAAGGTAAAAAGTTATAGACTCGAATGCTAAGTCAAATAACATTTCAAAAATATTATGAATTTTAAAATAAATTCTTTGATAAAATAATTTTATTTTAATCAAATTTTTATCTTAGTCAAATAAATTGAAGTTATTATTGTCTATTGAATTTGAGGGTGAGGGTCCATGTTTCATAACAATGTCGTTAAAAATAATATTAATAACATTTTTTACATACTTTTAAATTTTAATATATTTTTATAATTAAGTTAAATAGATTATATATAAATCCCTTTAAAAATTAAAATTTACATAAAGTTTATTTTGACAGTAAACAAATAATTAAAAATAAGTTATTAGTATTCCCATTTTGGTGATTAATGGCTGATTAATGATTTGGGCATAGCATAGTCGGATACAGCTCAAGCCTCAAGCACCATTGTTAGATTGGAACCTCGTCCAAACAATGCTGCTATTGCATTGCCATCTTTTATTGGCGATTTGGTAGAGCTGGCTAGTTCGGTTTGGCCTTACTAATAATGAGTAGAATACAACACAAAAATTAATTAACTAAATTCAATGTAATGGGATGAAGTAAAATAAAATTATTATATTAGTATTTAAATATTTTATAATGAAAGAGAATAAGGTTTTCATTTTATCATTTAAAAAAATAAATGTTAAAAATTATAATTATCTTTATTTCAAAATTATATATATTAAAACAAATTTAGATAATGATAATTTTTCCATTTTTCATAATCTCTTTATTTTTTTTACTCTAACAAAATAGAGATGAAATTAAAAATAAAACATTGTCGTTTGCAAAAGTAGTATTTCTAAATATTTAGAAATGAAAATTTTGTGCCCACTTCTCTATTATAGGTTGTATAGTTTTTACTTTTGATTTTCTTAGTTCTAAATATTTTTTTTGGATGAGTAACTGATCTAAAAGACTAACATCTTAACTTTTTTTTTACGTAAACTAACATCTTAGCTAAAATAGTTAGTCTCAAGAATTATAAATAATTTGGAAAGAGATTAACATATAAAATATCTTAAATTTAATTAGTTTTAGTTGACAAAGTTATTGTAAAAAAAAATTATACTAACCACTCGGAATGTTTCATGAAATTACACAAACTCCTCGTGTTTTTTATTCTTATATTAACTCCTCTTGATTGTTTGAAAAGTATTACACCGACATCTCTTATACATTACACTAAACTCCCTTAATTGTTTAAAAAGTATTACACCATATTTCCTGTAAGAGAAGTTGTGGAAAATATTAAAAAAATAAAAAGAGTTTATGTAATTTCACACAACATCATGAACGATTATTGAAATTTATTAAAAAAAAAAGTTGATAAAGTTATTAAATGGTAATTAATGACCTAATCAAATCATGAAGTTTCATTTGTATCCTAATCCATGTTTAAGATAAAAGTGTAGGGTTTCTTAAATTGATTTTGATTGGCTCAAGAACTTTAACAATCCTCAAAGTTTAAAAAGGTTTTCTAAAATTAAATTAAGTGTTTTCAAAAGACAATGTTGGCTAAATTAACTTTTTTTTTTGTGAACTTTTGGCTAAATTAACTTGAAAACTATTTTTTGTAAGTTAAATAATTTAAAATATAGGTGTGCATGATGTGACTCGTCTCATTAATCCAGCTCAATCCGAAATTGATTTGGATGGATTCGAATTTTGAAATTAGACTTGATACATTTTGAATATGGGATGAGATTATGCTTCAATTTACTTTGATATAAAAATATTTTAAATTCACGTAAAAATTAAATCATTCTCTTAAAACTCTAAGACTAAATATCAACAAGTCGTTGGTCTGAAAGGTGCCGGGCACGGTTTCCTTAAATAAGGTCTCTCGGATTCGAATCCTGTGGATGAAAAAAAACGTGGTTGGGAGGGGAAAATCTCACAAAATCGGTAGATACTTCGTACCAATAACATGGTAACAAAAAAAACTCTAAGACTAAATAGAATATAGTTCACAAATTTTCTTCGTCCTTAAGCTTGGCGAAAGAAATAAAGAAAGCAAGGCTTTCAATAGTGTTGCTAGTGTTATATCCTAGATTGGAATAGAACAAGAGATGTGGGGTAGCCAGGTCCAAAACAACAAGAATTAGGGGCCTTTATTTTTCGTACACCGAACCACAAAATGACACCCCATAATGCCACTCGTCTCTTTACTAGTCTTTAGCATTTGTGGGCTGCAAAAAAGAAACCCTACTTCCACTCCACAATGCCTACCACAACACTTATGCCTTTCAATACTATTTCCTCTCATTCTTAATAGTAAATGCCAACAACTACTACTACTACTCCTTCTCCAAAACCGAGATATTGTTGCTCATTTTATCCAAGTTCAACTACTAATTAAGAGCTCCATTTATTATTATTGCAGAAAACAGATGATCCTAGTCACCAAAGAAAAGAAAAATAAAAAAGATGATTCTCTAGTGCAGCCCATTTAATGCAGGATTTGCTATTTTTGGTGGGCATCACGATATTAGCTATGAGTTTACCAATTATGAAAAGAACCTTCTAATTTATTC
Organism: Pueraria montana var. lobata; assembly: GCA_026413185.1. Lineage (NCBI taxonomy): Eukaryota > Viridiplantae > Streptophyta > Magnoliopsida > Fabales > Fabaceae > Pueraria > Pueraria montana. Next base: position 76,058,325 of record CM048650.1, read on the forward strand.
ATTTTACACTGATACAACTGTATTGTACATTCAATTCACTCAATTTCAAATCCCTTTCTACTTTTTGAGGCAATGATTTAATTAAAAGCATTACATATGGTTTCGTCTATAAGCTTTATTTACCTTTGGGTCAGCTCAGGTTATAATATTTTTTTTTATAACATAATCAAGAGTATAATTATTCTTAAGCCAAACAAAATGTGACATGCAATAAAGCAGTTAAAGTATAAATTATTGAATTAACTTTACAAAAAAAAATCTAAACTGTTGGAAGCAGAACATCCAAATTTATATTAAAAAAAATTGGTTCTCTTGCTTTGGATTCTTTCCATTTCACCAAACAAGAAGGAAATAAGAAAAAAGAACGGAAATTAAAAAGTCCCTTTGTTTCTGTTCTTTTATGTTATTGCTTGGAAAGCATGAGACTACAATAATGTAGGAAAAGTTGAAATCTTCACAACCGCGTTAACTAATTATTACACTTATTGCTTGTTTTTTTCAGCCAAAACCTCCATTAATCATAAACCATAGATCTCCCTTGCTGAATGCTGAGGACGAAACACAAAATGGGAAAAGTCGATAATGGCTTTTTACACATAATCCTATATATTTTTATTTCTTTTCTTAACTAATTAGATTAGCAAATGTTCATTAATAATATTATATGGGCTTGCATAATATAATTAAAAATTATTATAATAATCAATTCAAAATTTCTTAGATTTTTTTACATATTTATAAAAATATTAAAAAAAGAATATAAGGTTCAAGTTTTAGAATTAAAAAAAAAAAAAACGAAAGATATGAGAATTTACTTATTAGAATCAAATACCATTAAATATATGTATTAGTTATGGATTAGTTGTTTAAAAGAAGCTGTAATTAACATATTACGAATTTGGCCTAATTTATATGATAACACATGATATGAACTCACGAACAAAAATATTGCTTTTATAATTCATATATAAAAAGTGGTAGATTCCTTTATTTTATTTTTATATCATTACTTCTATTCAAATTTCATTAGCGTTAAATACTAAAACTAAACAAATAATGCATTACAGTTTATCTCTTGTAATTTACTGATTTCTTAAAAATAAAAAATAAATTGTCTCTTAGCTCTCCTATATTGTGGTAACTTTATCGGTCAATAAAACAAACGAAGGTATAATTACCTGCTATGCTGCTAAACATGGGATAGTTGGCTCCATGTGCATTAATTGATGGGTGTGGTGAGGGAGAATGAGGTTTGTATGTGAATTTACTAAGATTTTATTTCACGGTTGATAATGGCTTGTTACAAAGGGATCGAGTTTTAGCACATGTTATTGATCTTCATGTGTAGGGAGGTTTATGAAAATTGGCGTGAGCTAGTTTCGTTGCTGTGATGATCGTCTCATGTCACAAAAAAAGTTACAGGCTTCATACAGAAAGGTGAAAATGAAAGAAATATCTTTTCATAGGAGAGATTTTTTTTTTTCAAAAAAAGAAAACATATCTCCCTTCTTATTTACATGTATCAAATAAGTGAAATAAAGAATTTTTACTTTATCTTTATACTCTTTAATTTTTTTCCCTTTATTTTCACCGAATTTAACAATCATAGAATAAGAAAGTAAATGTATTTCCCCTTCACTGATAATATACGTGCAAGTTTGTCTTGTTGTCTCGGAAAAATTTAAAAAAAAAAAAAAGTTTAGAACGGCCTCAAAAAATGAATACGCGTCCACGTGTTTTGATAGCAAGCAGCAACAATATATAATATTATACCTTTTTTTTATAAATTATTATTATCTTTATGGTATAGTTAAGAAATAAAAAATAAAAAATATTAAAGAATATAAATATTTAATATTATACAAAGTTTTCTATTATTTATTTCTTCTTTAATATATTTTTTTAAATAATGAGTAACAAAATCAATATTATATTACTTGATAATATATTATTATATATACACGTGAAACTGCTGACACGATGCTAGAATTTGGCTTCTTCGCGTTGGACAAATTACAAATACTCTGCAAGTGCTAAACTTTAACCCCACTGGCTCTGCTAAACTTTATTGGCTTTATTATAACTTTCTAGTTTCTGTGAATAATTGGATGACGTAATCTAGTTTTAGTGAACAAACCTCAAATCCAAACCGAGAATATACATTTTCATCAATGTTATACCAACCTGTTTCAGATATGGAATCCAGATGCAAGTTAAGGAAGATTATTTAATTAATATTTGGTTACTAAATTTAGTATACTTTTCTGAATATTTAAGTCAATTTGACTTTATATATATATATTTTTTATATGCTGTATTTGACTTTATATAATTTACCAGACTCAGTCATGAGTCATCCTTACGAAAATGTTATTTGCAAACCATTTGTTGTTTCCTACATGTAAATAAATTAATAGATTAATAATATATATATTAATATAAGCAGAAAACAAGCTATCGATTTACTTATTAATCAATGTATACTTTTTGTTATAACTACTAATGATTTAATTATCATTAACTGATGTGAAAACATTATTACACCATTTGGCGTTTGATGTTATATTGTTGGCGTCAAACTTTGTTCATAAGGTCCAAATTTGGAATACTTTATTATAGTTACATTTGCATGGGTTCAGAAACAAACACCAAACAATTAATATTACTATTAGCATCAACTTCAGACGTTGAACTGAACATAATACTAATGTAGCCAACAAGTGATGGTTGGGGTCAAACTCTCAACTCTGTACTCCTTGTTTTGTTGGTGTGTACTTGTCAGAAACTGTGCCCTTGAGCCGCAGCTGCATCATTAATGTGCCAGAAGCGACTCTGTCTCTGTGATTAATATATGTTGAATAGTGTCACGTAAGTATGTCAAGAAAAGTTTATGGAGAGGGTAAGCCAAGCTATACATGACACGTATATATTCATGTTAGTATATGTTACATACGTTTCATATGTTATATTATGATGCGATTTATGCTTTATGTCTAAAAGTCATGTTAGATCCAGATTAATTAATTTTAATTAAGTTGAGTGAACTTATTTAAGAAGATAAAATTCTCTCAACACTTTTTTTTTTTTTTAAATTTTCTTTATAAATTAAAATTCAAGATGATCTTAATGTTTGAGGAAAATCGAATTCTTTACCATTGAAATCAGTAGGTGTTGGCGTATATATACACAACAGACACACACACACACACAATGTTATTGGTTTTGCATTAGAATTTTCATATAATTTGAATAAAAGTTATAAGAAATAAATTTTTACTAAAGTCATATAATTTAAAGCTTTTAAAATACAACACTAAACACAACGTTTTACTAGCACAAAAGTGCATAGTGTGAAAATACCACATCTATATATCAATGGGTTAGTTCTAGTGAAGAAACTGGTCTTTTGTTTGTGACAAACTAATATTTGAATCCCAACTGTTAAAAAAAAATGTCACATAGTATTTCAAATAAAATTGTTTTTAAACGAGAATACTTGTAAGATAATAAATCACATATATATATCCGTTTGTTTTTAGATAAAAAAAAGGGGGGGTAGATCAGATTATTATAAACTTGTTTTTTAATTGGAAAAGATAAAATATACGTTCTTTTACTTTTACTTAATTTAAAATACATTATAATATTTTATATTTAACTAACTCATATTTAAAAAAAATGGTACGCATGCATTAGGGTAGTTATAATCCAAGCCTCTCGTATCACATGCCAATGCCAAATGCCAAGAGCAAATGCATGTGCACTTTGGCACATCATGGCATCTGCTATGCATGTGTGGACCTCGTTTCCTTCAATTAATTTAACAAATAATAATAATAATAATATGATAGTGCGGGCCAGGGAGTGGTCAACTTCCATGAGTTGGCTATATGTGGCTGTTCTTATTTATTCATTTTTTCAATTAATTTCTTTTTTGTTTGTTAGTATTATTTTACAAAACCTACCACATGCCCTTATAATAGTCAATTGGTCATAATGGACCATTTTACATTCGATTTGAAAATACATAAAAATTCCGTGAATCGCTTTGGAATGTCTTGCAAGGTGGCCCATCTTCTCCTTCTTCATCCTCTTTTTTTCTTTCTAATATTAGCTATTTAGTAAATTCTATATAACATTAACACCACACCAAACCCACTACTTTCCAGGCTTCAAGTTCATCAATTGAATTGGGAAACAAGACTTGCACTGCATTTGCTGCATGCCACCACAGCTTTCCTCTTTAATTATTCATTTTCCAACCCAGTTTTCATTGAACTACATGGTTCCGTCCATGATTGTCCATACACACTTCTCATAATTAAGAAGCATAAAACAATTAAGAAGTGTGTATGATCTTTAATTATTCATTTTCCACCACCCCTAACAATTTTTTCTGGTTCCGTCCATGATTATCCATACACAATTCTCATAATTAAGAAGCATAAAACACCAAAGCATCTTAACAATTCCACTTTATAATACACTTGTCACGCAACTGCTTGGGCGTGTTAAACCTAACACATATAAACACATGTACAAATTAAGAAACACCTCTCATTCTGTCACGGTTACTTCTAACTTCAAATCACTTCTTTGTGATTTTAATTATAATATTTGACAATTTATTTGTACATGTGCTATAACTATATAAATATTGTTCTTCTCGAATTTTAGGGAAATAATTCTGCATATATAGCATAGGGTAAATTTAATAGTTGAACTGAGTGGGTTGTTCTGTTATCAAAGTTGTTAAGAGTATTTGGTTAAATTATACTTTTGATTCTTTATTTTATCTTTAAGATTAATTTTGGTTCTTTATATTTCAAAAAAATTATTTTAGTCCTTTATCTTTTAAATTAATAGTATTAATTTAGCTTATACATTACATAGAAAAATGTTTATTTTATACAATTAAAATTTATAATTTATAATAACTAAATATTTCTTAATATATAAATTATATTATAATTAAAATCTGTAATTAGTAAATTTTTTTAACATATAAATTATATTTTAGATTTATGATAAATAATTTATGTTGTGATATATTGTTATTTTTAATTATCGATAATTTAAAAGTCAACAAACTTATATTAGATGGTGGTTTATGATTGGATGATAGTGTAAAACTATTTTACACTGTCAGTGCATAGTTCTTTTTCTCTTTCTTTAAAAATAAATATTCAAATTCAAGTTAGAACTAAATATGTAGAAAATTATAGATTGAAAGAGATAAGAAGTTAAAGTGTTAAATCGTTCAATTGATATTAAAAGTATAAGATGAATATATCAGATGCATGTTAGGAACATATTTGAATTTTTAAGATAAAATATATATTTGAAATTGATTTTTGATATTCAGTTACAAATTATTAAACAATTCAATTGATATTAAAATTTAAAAGCATAAAAAATATACCAAATGCATGCTAGGAGAATACAGTTCACCACTTTATGAGATGAAAGTATTCAAACGTGAGTGAATGTGAGAGAGTGGAGGCATAAAGAAGCATACTTATGTGTTTATATATATAAGATGATTTGGGTCACAGTTTTGAACTTTGTTTTTATTGATTCATGACATGAAACTTATATGATTAGATTCATCTATATGAAAATTATGGAATCTAACTAATGTTTGAACCAAAATGAGCCATAAACATGATGAAAATTGCGTGAAAAATGAGTTCACAAGCAACCAAAAAATAATCTAATATTAATTTTATTTTTTATTTTTTTGTCTGCTCATTTATTAAAGGGACCACATTTTTGTCTTGTCCACGTCCAACCCACTTAACCCCCTAACTAATGAACTTGTCCACAATCCCAATAATAAAATAATATAAAAATTAAAAATGTTAGAAAAAATTAAAAAAAATTGATTGAAAACCTAAAAAATTTAAAAAATTGAAAAATATCTAACGTAAGATTTAGCAAAAAAATATAAGAAAATGTTCACAGGTTAATGGCATAATTTTTTTTTAAAGACAACTTCATCTACCTTACTCAAACATCAAATAAAACATAAAAAAAACTCAATATGTCTAACCTTTTACCTTAAAAAATTATAAATATTCAAATACTTAGAAAGATGTCAATATATAGTAAATACCAAGTAGTAATTATTCAAATACTTAATAATCCTAACCATACATCAAATAGTGTTAAGTAAATAAAAGTATTAAACGAGGCTGCCCTGTTAACCCGTGAACCAAACCCGTTTAATTCGTAAGTTAAATGGATTGGGCCAAATATACCCGTGTTTATAGATTTGTATATTTTAGCTAGTCCCAAACCACTTAGTTTGCGGTTTAAATGGATCATCTGTAGGCCCGAGTCCATATACCTACATCTACTTTGCAGTTATAAGCTTTTAGAAGAATAATGAGAGCTGCAACCTAGCAAAGAGCATAACCAAGAGAGGGATGCCGCCCTTCCATGGGCACCCCCTCCATGGGAGGACTTTTTTCCCATTTTAGGTGGGTCTTTTCTCTCCTTAGTGAGAGTTTTTTGTTTCATCACATTTTCTTTCTTTCTTTTTCTTCACCTCTACCACCTCTCTTCCTTTCACTTTAGTCACTACCTCCACCTTTCTCTCTTCTTTTTCTGGTCATCAACTTTAGTTCCTTCATTTTATCAGTTTGTTTGTTTGTCAATGGTGTCCCTTTTTGGTTTCCTACCCCTTCTCCAACACACTTCTCCCTTTCAAAATGAATTTGTTAGAGCCATCTTTTGCAACAATATTCAAACTATTAGAGTTTCTTTAGGCAGCATTGCTCTACTCATACTTAGGGATGGCAAAGTGGGCTGGGCCAGGCGGGCCGGCCTGCCAGCCCGCTACCAATTTGGCGAGGCGGGGTGGGATTTGCAGCTCACTTTGGCCCGTCCCGCCTGGCCCACCAACCCGTCGGGCCACAGGCGGGGCGGAGTGGGCTGGCCAGCACTTTTTTTTTTAAATTAATATATCTAAAATAATATAAGTTATTAGGAACTATTAATATTTTGTGATGTATTTTTGAAAGACTGTTAGTTTGTGGTAAGCCTTTTTAAGATGTTATTCATGATGATGTTGAACTTGTGGTGTTAAAAGACTATTAGTTTATGATTTATTGAAGAAAATGAAACAATATTGCAATTATTTTTAATTGTGTTCACACTTCACAGTAACAAAAATACTCTTTATTGTCCTTTTATGATACAAGTGATATAAGATCATTTTATTTATATCTTATTTGCAATAAATTAAAAAAAAAAACTGGCGACCCAGCCCGCCAGCCCACTTTATGGCGGGGCGGGCCAGGACATGCAGCCCGTGGTAGCTAGGCGGGCTAGCCCGTTTTGCCAACCCTGCTCATACTTGTTGCCTTTAAGCGAATTCCTTTCCACAACACTGATTTACTCATATTCATTATGGGTTGTTTGGATCGTCTTGATTTGACTTGGGTTGCTACTAGACAAGTGCTGATATGGAAGGAACAACAAAGGAAAGAAAAAAGTGAAGAAAAGTCCAGGGATTTATCAAGTTTATTTTGTAATAGAATTGTGTTGTAGCTAGTCTTAGGATTGCTAATATGAGTAGCTATTTAGCTTTGAGCGTGCATGCTTGAGTTGTTATTGATTATATGTCGTGCATTGTTGGGACGCTATTTGTTTAGCATCATATGCTTTTGTAAGTGCCGCCAAATATTTTTAATTAATGATATTTTCACAAAAAAAGAAGAATAATGAGAATAATGTTTATACTTTCAATAAAATTTAAATCACAAAATTTATGTGAATTTTATTAGAACTTAATAGGCATGTATTATTAGTGTATAAGTTTTTACACTGTAAATCAATTAGAAATAATTTTTAATATAACTTTTTAAGATAATTATTTTTAAAGTCAACAAAATTATCATAAATAACCTTTTATAATTGGATCATAGGAAAAAAATGTTTTAATAAGTTACACTATTAGTTTACTATATACTATTATTTATTCATTTTATTAACTTCTTAGAGCAGACATGATCCCCTTAACAGCCATTGAAGTCGTTGCGCTCTCAAGACGCTCTTCCCTTGCCCCACGAATCCGCTTGTTCAAGTCCCTCAAATCTATGGAATTAAGTGGACATTATTAATTAAATATATCCAATTAACTTTATTTTTCTCACATAACCTACCCTAAATAGTAAAGATCCTTTCACATGGCTGAACATTCTTTCATTATCGTTGGACAAGAAAAAAAAAAGTTGTCAAAGATACAAAATTGCTTTTATTTTTAGTTGGTTGAGGTTGATTTTGACATTGATATCTCCTTTTCCCTATTGTTTCAGAAGTGGTCATACAGTGTTTTCTTTATTATGTTGCAATATTTCTCAATTAAAAAAACATTTCACTGCATTAAAATTCAAATATTATTTTTAAAAACATTAAAAAAATATCAGAAAAACCCAGACAGCAACCATCAACACATGATATTTGGAGCCACTTGGAGGTCTGGTTAGGAGAAATTAGCTTATCTGCAAAATGAAGTGGCCAAGTGGGGTCATTGCCGTCAAAGGGCTCAAAGGACATAAGTAATCATGTTTAGCCTTTTGAGCCTCTGTATTATTACATTTTTATTTTAGGTTTTCAGTTTTTGCTTCACTTATTAAGAGGTTTTTTTATTAGGTTCTCCTTTGAGCAGACATTTTTTTTTAACAATAAATGTTTATAAACTCAACATTTATTTTGCATAATATTTTTGTCGGTACAATGAGAACAGATATTAATGTACTGTTATGAGTTTGATTTAGTGTAAAAAGTCTTACACTATGCGGACAATCAATTAAAAATTATGATAAATATAATTTTTAAAATAATTATCATAAAAATCGATAAATTTATCATACACAATAATTTTTTTGATTAAATGATAGTATAAAAAATCTTTTTACAATCGGTGCATGAATTATTTATTCATATAGTATTACAATTATTTTTAATTTTAATAATATGAAAACTAAACTTTAAACAAAACCATTTTTATTATTATATATGAATAGGAACACTTTTATTCTGTTTCCCATTTCACTTTCTTGCTCTTTTTCAGTTTTTCTCACGCTCACAGCACATTGCCTTTCTGTCTTTTATTATCATTATCATTATTTTTATTTTCTCTGGTTACTTTGCTGGTGACTCCAAGTGTAATGTGCATCTACAACTCTAGAAGTAGAAAGTAGAAACTCATCTCCACACCACTCTCTCTCTCTCTCACTCACTCACAACTCAAAAAGTCACAAGCAACAGTTGGCATTTTACAACACCAACACAGTAGTACACAGCCTATTCTTCTCTTCCCACTGTAACTCATAACTCATTTGCTACAGAAGCAGGAAGAGGCATTCACTCACATTCACTGTGGAAATCATAAAGAAAAGAAATGAAATGAAGTGTGTCCAGCATAGGCATCCACCACTATCAATCATTAACTAGGACTTGACTACTACTCCCCCATGTCTCTCTCAGTCACTGTCCTCTAGATTTACCCAATGGGGGCAGCCACTCTCATAACCAAGCCTCAACCAAGGATAATTTTCTTGAAGATTATTGTTCTTGCCATCCTCAACAAGCCTTCTTCATTTGTTGCCTCAAGTTTGGAGGAGTTGCTTTGAAGTGCATGGTGTTTGTGCTTTCAGCTCCAAGTCCAACACATAGCTAAAAAGAAAACACATTTTTTTTTGGTTCAGGTAATACTTACTCTTTGTTTGCCTTGCCTTTGCTGAGTAACCACTGCCAAATCCAAAGGGGCCCTGGATCTTGTTTCTTTGAATCTCAGTTTGATGAACAGCATTGATTTCAGATTCAGGTTTTATTGTTCTCCTAATAATTCTCCTTAAAGTTTGCCCAATAATTGCCTTTAACTGCTACAGCTCATGTAAGATTTGGCTGAGTTGAGAGAGAGATTGTGTGAGAGAGAGAGGAATGAAATGCTCAAAATCAGAAGAAGATTGCCAAGTATTGAGTGAATCTTTGCCTCTTTGGCTTTGCCTTTTGCAAGGATTCTTGAGAGAAAAGAGTTTCATTGCAACGGTTGTTGAAACGTTCAAAGCTGCTTTTATACTTCTGCCCCTGGAGAATATTTTTCTTTATTACAGCAAAACGTGCCTACAAGTTTCCATTTTCAAGACCCCTTTGGAGAGATTCATTGCTTATTGTTCAGTATCAACTCTTCATTAGTGATATATTGCATTGGGGTTGTATCTGTGAGTCCAAGGTGAATACCAGATACAAAGAGAACCACATTGAGTTGAATTTCAAAAAATTCCCTAAAGCATCCATGGAACTTCTTCTTCCAAGTCTAGTAATGGTGTTTGTTCTTGTTGTGTGCTTTGAATCACTTCCTAGTGTTAGGGCTCAGTCTACTACTACTTCTTCTGGGTCGTCTTCAACAAGGGAAGAGGCAAAGGCTCTTGATGCACTTCTCCAACCATATGCTTACAGGGCCTTGGTGAATCCAAAAACAGGTATCATTTACAATGCAACTGATCTTCCTTCCAATTTGACTGGGATTGAGGTTGCAGCATTGAGATTAAGGAGTGGAAGTTTAAGGAGAAAAGGGTTCCCGACATACAATGAGTTTGAAATTCCCAAGGGACTCATTGGGAGTCCATATGTGGAAAGGCTTGTTTTGGTGTACCAAAATCTGGGCAATTGGTCCACCAGGTACTACCCTTTGCCTAATAATTATACTTATTTGGCTCCAGTGTTGGGACTTCTGGCTTATGATGGTTCAAATTTGTCAGCTACAAATTTATCAGAACTACACATAGATGCATCTGAGGGCCCTATATTGGTCAAGTTCAGGGATGTAAAACCAGCCCCTCATGGTGCTGTTGCAAAATGTGTTTGGTTTGATTTGCAAGGTTCTTCCAATTTCAGCAATGTAACAGGAGGCAACACATGTTCTACTTCCCAACAAGGTCATTTCTCTATAGTTGTTAAATCCAATGCTCCTCTAGCACCTTCTCCGGCTCCTGCAGGTGGTGCTCCTAAAGGGGGGCCAGCACCAAGTGCTCAAGGAGAAGGTGAGAAGGGGAATAATAAGAAAGTGTGGATCATTGTAGGGTCTGTTGTGGGGGGACTAGCATTGCTTGGGTTATTGTCACTTCTAGTTTTGTGGACGAGCAAGTACAAACAGAAGAAGAAAATGCAACAGATGGAAAGGGCTGCAGAGGTGGGAGAGCCTCTTCAAATGGCTTCAATTGGGGATACAAAAGCACCTGCTGCAACAGTAACAAGAACACAACCAACCCTTGAACAAGAATATGCACCATGACACAATATTTTTGCACAACCTTCATTTGCTCTTCCACTCATATTCAAGTTAATTTACTGTCTTCAGAAATTCTTCTAATCACACTTTTCTTTTCCTGCCCCCGTTTGTTTGCTTAACATAGGATTTTTGTGTAAATCTGTTATCTTTTTTTTTTTTTTTTTGTGATTCATTGTGGTGTGAATTAGTAGTAGCCAAAAGTGATGATTATGTGATGAATTCAGTTGTTCCATTGACAAAGAATAAAAATCTAGAACCTACTTGTTGGGTTATTTATCATGCTTTTACTATCCTTTTCACGTGGTTGAAAGATGATAACTTGATATAAATGTTGTGGGCACACTATGCTTATTTGCTCAGCCACCAGTTCCCATCATTCCTGTTGATTCATTTAAGGGTGAGACCGCAAAGGCCTCGATGCCCTCCCCTTGCTCCTGAGAAGCACACTTGGAAATTCAATGTGTACCCTTTTGCTTGGCCTCTCTTGTCACTTGCTTTTGTTAATAATGGTCTTGCTAAAAAATGGAGTTAGGTAGGATGCAGTTTTTAATGTTAAATGGTGGTCATGTTTGGATAAACTTTTTAATAAGTACTTATAGAAGAAAATAAGAAGATAGAATAATTAAGTTTTTCACATAAATTAAAATTAACTTATGTATAAGTTAAAATACCTAGCTCATCCAAAAAAAAAGAATACTTTTGAAGAGTTAAATGAGAGTATTTCTATAAAAGTTGAAGTGCATAAGTTGATTTTAATTTATAGGGGAAACTTTTTTTTTTATTATTTTCTTCTCATATAAGTGTTTATTGCAAAGTTTATTCATACAAGGCCTATATAATAATGGAAAAGCTTAGAAATTGACCATGAAGAAGCTAATGGCTTAGAATAATTAGAGTAGAAAATATAGTATTTAAGTAGCATGTGTTGATCATTGCATATTAAGTTTGGTGTCTTGCATTTTGTTTCCAAACAGACAAGTGGGTAGAGGAAAGTTACTAAAGAGATGAAATAAATAAATACCAAGACCTGCTGCTGAGTGCTGGCATTTCAGTGGTCATCTACACCCGAAAAGGACAAGGTAATGCAAGCAACCAAGTCAGGACAAGAAGTAAATCTGTATAGTTTTGACAGCAATGACTCCTTCCTCTATCACTATTAAAAGTTTTTCTGAAAACATAAAACTTTTCAGCTTGACATTTTATTGTTCAGACTCAAAAGACTGAAGACAGCACATGACATGGAAAACAATTCTTGTGCCATGACTTTCTGCTTAGCATGTTTGAATTTCTTTGTGAAGTCCTAAGCCATGGTATGAACAAAAGACTATTTTATAGTTTTTACTCAAACCATGGTTTTTGATGTTCTTAATGGGAATCTAAACAAAATAGAAGCGGCTGACACACCAAATAGGTGAATCACATTTAAATAATAGTGTTGTTTTTCTCTTTATCAGTTGAAGTGCCACAATGGCACAATGTATATCTCTTCCTTGCCACTTGAATAACACATGAAATATATTATGTAATAATAACTTGATTTGTTTCTATACATATTCTAAAGTGACCATAGTCGCCAAAAAGCTTTTAAAATTTGGAGTTTACATTTTAAAAGATATAAAACTTGGCCACTCTTTTATTATAAGTCAACTACTCAATCTGTATATAATAAACAACCAAACCAAACAAATAAGAGAAATGCTTCTAGCTGCACGGGAGAGATAAGATGACTTATGAAGTAAGGTATTACATTCACAGCTCAGCACCACCAACACCTAACCCAGTTTGAGTCATTGAAAAATCAGTAAGTTCTGTCTTCTAGTAGGAATATGTATAATTTTTTATTCTGAAATTCTTGTTTCACTCCATTCTTTGATGCTTCAATTCGAGGCCCCAACTCCACAAGGAGGGCACATAATGGAGCAGCACACGAGGGCAATATATGAATCAAACACTTGAACAATATTAAAACTTTTTTTAAAAAGTCCTAAATAGTTTTTTAGTTTTCTCAGTAATGTACACTTTTTTCAGTTTTAGTTCTTACAATTTTTTTTTTATCAGTTTCAATCCTTATAAAATAGGATATTTTGTTTTTGGTCTGGTTGTTTGACTTTAGTCATGTAATATTTGATCCACATTGAATTAGTCTCCACAGTATGCATTTTTTTAAGGGACTAAAATTATAGGTTTAATTTTTATGTGGATCCCATACTTTTACTAAATTTTTAATTAGGTCCTAAACTTTTTTTTTTTTAATTGATCCTGAATTTACTTTTTTTTTTTTTAATTGGATCCTTCCGTCTAATAGCCGTTATTGAAAAAATGAATGACATACACCTAATTAGAGATGCAGGTAGTAGATTGATACTTCTATAGTAGTGTGTTATAAGTGCAACTGAATCAATTGTAAGATATTTCTGCAAAGTTTAAACCTTCATAAGTCAATTCAAAAGTCATTTCTCTTTTAATTATTCATTTTCAAATTCTTTTCCACAGTATAACCTTCACCCTAACACACGAGCAAAAGAGTAAAAACTGTTTGGTGTACCCCTTGTTTTACAAACCAGTAAGTACTACGAGCCACTCACAAGGAAACAGAGAAAAGGCAGAAAGAAAAATGAATATAGTACGAATGTTTCTAAATTTCCCAAGAAAAAATGTGGCTTGAAATGATATGAGATCTCCTCACTTTTTTTTCATACCCCAACATCTGTCACATTCAGGAGATTTTTATGTTATTACACGGCAATTTTTGGTCCTGTTACTTTAACTTGTTATAATGAAGGAACTTTGAACAGGTAAAATGTCGCTAGCAACATTAGACACCAAACATGTATAATTATTTATTTTCAGTTGATCAAGATACTGCCTTTATTTTCCTAGCTCCATCTGTTAACCTTTGCAGAAATAGTTGAAAATTTGTACGGTTTAAACAACTGTGTTGTAAATTCAGAGAATTGAGGCATCACTTTCAGTTTTCGGTACTCATGGTTAAAAAACAAAACAAATAGACCATTCGTGATAGTAAGGGTTAAGAAACACGTTTTGATGTACAACAAAAAAAAAAAAAAGCGTTTTGATAAAATTTATGTTCGATATCAACACTAACTGGATTTTTTCTTCTTTAATTAATTTCACTTTTCAAATGAGACTTGTTGGATCTGTGTGGAATAAAATGGAAATCTATCTGCCCATACTTGTATAAACTGTAATTAGGTTAACCACCGAAGAAAAACTAACTTCGGGACGAGGTTAAAACATAAATATTTTTTGCATGAGATAGTACTGAAAGACATAACTAATCAAAAGTTCAAAAATGTAATGAGATAATAATGAAGTTATTTTAATAGTATTTTTAACTTTTAATTGATTATGTTTATGTATACTGTGTTTATATAAGAGTTAAGAATTGCTTGTTACTACAATATTTAAGTTTTTCTTGGCAAAAATTTCAATAATTTTTAGTTTGCATGTGTCCTTCAAAAGAGACAAATCTATTCAAATCAGAAATAATTACAACTTAACAGGACTAACTCTTGTACTAAAGAGATATATTTTTTTCATACACAAGCTTTGAACCTAATATCTTGCATAAAGAAAACAAGATATATACCACTTAAACTAATTTACTCATTGGTCAACGGCTAGTAAATGTTTGACACTACAATAACTCTAGCTAAGAATTTCTTCCAAGTAGTTATGGAAAGAAAGAAAGCCAGCTATTCAACAAAAGAAAGAAAGAAAGCAAACAAGCAAGCCAGCTAATATTTCTTCCAAATAGTTATTGAATGAAAGAAAGCCAGCTGATAAGTAGTAAATGTTTGATCCTTTGATGAAGAGAAAATTAGTGGTAACTAGCTGCCACACAAGAAGCAAAGGGATGACAATTAATTCTTAATAAGGAGCAGTATATTGTTTGAGAATAAATCCTTATTTATTGACAAGTATTAAATAAGTAAAATTTTAACAAAATTTATGAAAATCCTACAAAAAGAAATTTGAACACAATTTTTTCGTATGACCTTTTAAAAACAAACACAAATTTTAACACGATTTATTCTCGTGGACTAACTCTCTCCCGCCTACCCTGCCCCCTCTCTCTAAAGATAAGCTCAAAAAAGTTTTCATTTTAGAAGAGAAATCAATTTAAGTTTAAGCTCAATAAATCTTAACACTACCATTTAACTCTTGAAATTAATATTAACTCAAATTTTTATTAGCTGTCCTTATAAACACTACTCTTGAAAAAAAAAATGGTCCAACAGTTTTTACCTAGTCTTGAAAGTTCAAACCACATTGTTATAAACCGTGGTATATGTTAAATCTTGTGTCAATGAAGCACTGACGCCATATTGCCATTCTCATGGAGTCACACTGAGTCCCTTCCTCTTGGACTCCATGAGAATCACATCCTCCTGTAAAAATACTACATTACAAGGAGCAAATGGTTTTTACGTTACCCACCTCTAATCACAGCGTTGTGTATGCATAAAATCTTGGCATTCATTTTATACGAAATAGAAAATGATATCCTTTTTCTGTTTTTAGCTTTCTCTTAAAATTTTGTAGCGGCATAGATTGAGAATGTAGGCAACTTTACATAAATTATTCACCAACACTAGCAAGATTTGTAGTCACTAGTCAAGCTCAAAATATCTCAGAATTACTAAGTTTTCACAAGCCTCTTTCAACACGCAAAGTTTAGCGAAACCAATTGTCATTGGAGCATAATATTTATAAATCTTATGTTGAATTGCATACAAGGAAACAGACGGAATTTGATTCTAGGGATTCACCCTGCTTCCCTAGAACACAACCGGAAATCCAGGTGAGTAGTTTATTTTCTTCACAATGACATTGGTAAAACAACCTGCATGTTCCAGAGAACAAATATTACGGTTTCTATTCTATATATCCAAAACATTAAGTACAAACAAATCAAATCTCCAGCTCAAAGTGTCTATTTCAGCACTTCAAATTAAAGCTCTATAACACTGTAAACAATAATAAAGAAGGATATTCTTGGTTAAAAACTCATAATGTGTTTTCCTGTTGAGGGTGGAAGACAAATCCATGCAAATTTGATGTTCATCCACATGGATGAATGCTTCCATGAGCATGAAAAATACCAAAACCATCCTTTTAGTTATCAAAATTGTCATTCTTTAGTTTTTCTTTCCAGCAAAGAGAAGATATTTCACTATAGAAAAGTATGAGAGCAGAGGACAAGATGTTGGACACAAAACTATACAGGACAAAGCAACACACGAATGGCACAAATCTCTCAGAAAATAAATTGGATAATGAAACATAGCCACAAGCTAAGCACTATAAAGGAGCTAAAAACACCAAGAAAGCAGACGCTTGAATAGCCATACTGCCATAACCATCATGGATACTTCTCATATACAATTTTACTATTATTTTTTGAACTTTTACACAAATGGGAATATCACAATAACAAGATAAATGATAACATTTTATTACATTTACGATAACTTTCTAAAACACCAATTTTCTCATTTGATTTATGATTTACATCTTTATGTTAATTTCATGGTCTACTGTCACTCATGTTGCATCCTTTAATTTAACAAATAATTTGACTTCACTTTAAGCTACTTTTGGATTGATAGAAAGATATGAAATAAGATGGAATGGAACACAATGAAATTAAACCTTGATTCTGTTGTTTGGAAATGTTATGATGAAATGAAATAAAATACTCATTCCATCTCATTCCTCCCAGATTGAGAAGAAAGAAAAATGGAGGTAAATAATAGAATAGGGTCCTATTTGAATAAACCTTTCCACAAACACTTATAAGAGTGGAAAATAAGAAGGAAAAATGAAAATGAGCTTCTCCCATAAGCTAATTTTAACTTATGCATAACCTAATTTTAGCTTATTGGAGAAATCTATTAAGCTAATTTTAGCTTATGGGAGAAACTTATTTCATTTTACCTTCTTATTTTCTTCTTCTATAAGTGCTTACAGAGAAATTTATTCAAACATGGCCTAGAATGAAATAGGTTCCACTAGTTTCCATTATATTTCATCCTCGTTTTACCAATCCAAACAATGAAACATAATACCATTATATTCCATTCCCCTCCATTCCATCGTCTTCCACCAATCCAAACATAACCCAAAGTATCAAATACACTTTAAAAAACAAACAGCAAAGTTACAACTATTGATCGAAAACTCAACACATAAAATCGTAATAAAATCCGCACAAATATATAACAAATTATGAAATCATTAAAATCTCAACTCAACCATGAATTTTCAAACTAGCAATCCTAATTCCATATTTATCCTCCAAAACCCACTCTTCAAATCGGAGGAACCAAACTATCTAAATTGTTTTGGACTACAACAACTCCAAAGCAGCAACATCGCAAGAACCTCTAAAAATTAAACAAGTCTTCTCTCGATCTAAATATTCCACACTATTTTCCGATTATTTTCCCCCATTTCACAATCACGAGTTAGTATTCGCAGAAACCCTAGGGTAGTGCGAAAGCGAAAAACGAGAACGGACCTTACACTGTTAATTGGAGGAAGAGGCTTGTTCGACAAGCTTCTTGTCCCTTCGCTCCATGGCCACGTCCCACATATCGTTCCCGATGTGCTTAGGCTGAAACGATTTTCACATCACTCACAAAGATCCAATCAAAATTTTCGATAATAATAATAATAATAAAAAAAAAAAAAACAAAAAGGAAGAGTGAGATTATTACTCTGCCATGTGCGGCTCTGTGAATGTAATACTGAGCGTTTCCCATAACACAGAGCATTCCCGCTATGATTCCCAGCGGCAACACCGCTTCCATCCATCTCAAGTTCATCTTCTTCTTCTTTGTTCGTTCCCTTCTGCTTCCAACTCACTCTCTCTTCTTCGCTCTTTGCCTTTTCTTAGTTTTTTACTTATTGGGCCTCGTCCATGACAAAAGATCAGTATTTCTTTAATGGGACTGTCTGTCCCATCCGTTGGGAGTTGCTATCTTCACCTCCAGAATTGCTATTCTCACACCCACGTGGGTGGTTTCTTTTTTATTCCTAAATTTCCCTTCCCACGGAATTATTATTCCGCTGTGTTCTGCTTTCGATTTTTTTTCACCCCATGTAACGCAACGGAATCACGATCCCATTGTGATTTTGTATGCGGAATCGTGATTCCGTTGTAGATTTTGTACGTGAGTACAAAATCCACAACGGAATCACGATTTCGTTGTGGATTTTGTACGCGTACACGAAATCATGATTCTGTTTTATTTTTTCACCACCCCTTATAATGCAACGAAAATATGACTCCGTTAAATAATGTACAACGGAAATATGATTCCGTTGTACATTACTAAACGGAAAAAAGAGGAAGGAAGGGAGGGGTGTGGAGAAATGCTAATAGAGGTAAAAATGTTTTTTCAAATAATTTTGAAAGAGTAAAGGGTGAGAAATTGAGAATACAACTCCCCATCCGTCCGTTCCTTCTTTGACCGGTTAATAATATCAATTGGCACATGCTCTTTTTCCCATGTGATAAAAAAGGTGCTTTGTGGTTGGTGTGGCTTTTGTAACTTCTTGTTGTTGTTTTTTTTTTTTAAATTAAAATTAAAATGTTTTTATTAATAATATACCAGACATCACCTTGTTTTTACAATTTATGGAATGCCAATTTATTATTATTCTTTTCCTGTGAAAAAAAAAAGTATATGAAAAATATTGAGTGCATAGATCAATTAGTGTGAAATTATTTCAGCTTAACAGGAGTTTTGAGTTCAAATTATGGCTTTGTAACTATGTTAGATACTCGAAGGGAGATCTTTACTATTCATAATGATCATACCGACTTGAGTAAGATTATTTTCAGTAGAAAATACTTGCAATCTATAAAAAAAAAAGTATACGAAATTGGGTAAAATTGAATGGTTTTATACTAGTTTTTAGATTTTGTTATTTCTAAAGTATTTTAAATTTATTTTTTTATTTTAAAAAAATTGTAAAGGAAATGGTTTTTAATAATGGTGAAATCTCTTCATTTTCTGTTTTATATTTTCATTAGTATCCACAAAAATGTCTGAGCTGCAAAAAATAAAATTTAAAAAAACATAAAAATGTCGCATTTTTCCTTTTTTATTTTTCAAGATTTTGTGAATAAAATATTAAAATAATAAGATTGTTTTTATTTAAATTATGTTCTTTGTAAAATCATGAAAATAAAGAATAGAGTAAAAATAAAATAAAGTTTTGTAATTGTTAATAAAAATATACATTCTTATAATTTTATTCCATTTTGTTTTTAGTCCTATAATTTTATTCTATTTAAGTTTTAGTCTTTTTAATATACTAGACATTGATGTAAATTGTTATACTTTATAAAGTACCTATATTTCTAGTAATAGAGATCAAAATAATCTTTTTAACTATAGAAATTAAAAATTAAATTTTTTAAATGTAAAGATCAAAACTAAAGTCAAAGTAAATTATAAATGTTAAAAATATATTTAAATTTTATTTTTTATTGACGCTTTAAAAATTGCATAATAAGAAGAGAGCGAACTCTTTGTCGAAACTTGTGCTTGAAGAAAGTTGTAAGCATATTTAACTATGAAGAGACCTGAAAAATCCTCCTTCCATACTCATTCGTCTGATGTATCTATAATCAAAGGAAAAAAAAAAAAAAAAAACCCAAAGCATTAACCAAATTCACCAACAATTCCTCTTCTCACACGAAGAGATCCCTCCTCCACCTTCACACAAACACCATTTATTATCCAATAGTATCTGTCAACTCTTCCATATTAGCCACATAAGCATCCTTATCGAGAGATAATTGATACAAACGCGAAAATGAGAGTTTAAGGCTAGAATTCCCAATCCACATGACATGGCAGAAATGGACATGTTCCCCATTTTTTTATCTTTCAGGATACGCATTGAGAAAACCAAAGAGGTGACACACGATTATATTTCTCAATTAAATGAATATCTTTCCACCATATTGAGCTAGAAGAAGCTAACCGATTGAGTTCTTCATGTATATAATATTAAAAAGAATTTAATTAAAATATATTAATAGTGTAAATTTTTTTACACTAATATTCAATCATAATTTTTTACGTATAGTAATTTTATTATTTTTTATAACAACTGTTTTAAAGATCGTTAGCACTAAAATTAATTGAGTCAACTTTGAGCCAAATGGCTAAATGGACTAAATTGGGCCCGGAGCATTCCAAAATTGGGTCCAATCAGTTGAGAGGGGGGCAATTGTACGAAAACTCAAAGTGAGTACATGGAAAGTTAGTTGAGAGCAATTTTTAGGCCAATTACTTATGATATGGCATGCACCCATGATTGTCTCAAAAAAGGAAAACGAGGGTAATTATTTTTAAGAAAAATAGTTGATGCTTGTGTTTCGTAGAAACATAAATAGGAGAATTCCTAATGTAAACTAGCTTCTTAACTAAATCAATACAAATTATTTCTTCAGTCATTTGTTTTCTTTTATCGCTTTATTTAAATTCAATCGTTTACATTTTTCTTTTAGAGTTTTTTATTTACAATTCAACCGTTTATAGAACTTCTTTACCGCATTTCAATTACGAGTAATGTAACATATATTCTTTTAGTCATACGACTTGAAAAAAAAAACCTTCAAAATGAATTGAAAAAACTTGATGAAGAGACAAAGTTTGTCTTTCACACGATTGATCCCATTGCATTTGTGACTAACATAATTTACTATGGATTGTACTCTTCTCCACAGTGACTGAAAATTATCGTGTTTGTGTCTTTCTCTCTTCTACTGGTAATTTTCAATACTAGCGAGAAAAACTTTCCATTTTTTATGGATCTGGATCCTCTCCAACCCAAACTCTCTACAAATCTTTCTAGTCCCTCTATCTCATATTCAGATCCCTCCTGCCTCTCTAGAAAAAAAGTGAAAACAGAAGCACAAAAAAAATAAAAAAAATAACAAATGAAAGAGAAATTAGGTTAAAGTAGAGAGAGATAGAGGAGTTGGAGAAAATTTGGACCGGAGAGGATCCAAGTCCATTTTTTATATGTATAAGACTTAATAGCATACATAAATTATGATTATTCACAATAATTTTTTATTGATTAATGATATAATTTTTTCATTACTATATAAACTTCTTTACACAATTGAAGGAAAACATTTTTTTTAAAATTATTAATAAATACACAATAGCTAAAAATGAAAATTATGAGCAAACCAAACACCATCTAACACTTGCAGTTTTTCAAGTCTCTTCCTCCCATGTCTTCATGAATATTTTAGGTTTTACTGACCAGTAAATTTCTTGCAGTACTACTGATGGTACTGCTGACCACAGCCACTTTCAATTTGGAAGACATGACCTGTCCGAATCTTGTCAGACTTGAGTGAAGGCAAACTTTGTTTAGACACTTTTTCTTGAGTCATCCTATTATTTTGGAAACAAAAGTCTATTGTTAGTTGGGATCATTGTTTCTCACTCTGACTCTCTTCTCTATCTTTTTAATCCAAAGCCCAACCTATCTTTCTCATTTACTTGGACTAAATATAAATTATAGTACTATTACCTTACTTTTTCACTTGACCAAGTTTATGTTTAATTTGTCAAACAAATAAGTTAATTAAAAATATAAAAGAACAAAAAAAAAATATATATAGAATTTATATGACTGTGACAATTTGCCTGGTAAGACTGGGACCAATGGACCATCCCCTCCATACTACTATTTATTACCAAAAATAAGGAAATATTCATATTCATTTCCCTTTAATTAAAAAAATCCAAATAAAGAAAATAATGAAAATTTCCCTCCATTTTGCTGGCCTTCTTAAGAAAATACTATTCACATTTATTTTTTTCTCTGTTTTGGTTTCTTCCTTATAGAGAAAGACTGAAAATACACACATGACCTGTAGGGGGAACGAATCAAAGCCAATGACAAATAGCAAAAGAAAACGCTGTATTTTTCTATTTTATTGCATAAAACATCTTAGGATTCTTCTCCTACGGCCAATTGAGTCAGAGGCAGTGAAGCATTTAGTTAAAATATTGGCCCACTTTGCATTGTCTTCTTTGGTTGTGGACACTTCTATCGTTTACAAGACCAACCCCTTTTCCCTACTCTGCCCCTACCATCTTTTGTTTTATCTTTAATATTAAAAAAAAAACTTAATAGACATGCCTCACTTTTTGCTCCCCATTTATCTTAATTAGGTAATTAGTAACTGTATTACTAATTTATAAGAAGAAGAAAAAAGAAAATATTTATTAGTGGGCTTGGTGGGAAAGAAATAAGAATTGGAAGGGTTTTAAAGTCCTTGAATTAGTTATGCGTCAAATTTATAGGTTCCTAGGTAACTTTACGCGTTTTATTTTATTTTATTTTATTAATGCTGGGTGTGTAGATAGGTTTATATATCAAGACCTAAAAAAAAAAGATAGGTTTATATATCCTTATCACATACGACATCTCGAGAAATAAATGCAAAATTTTTCAAAAGAATGAAAAAAGGTAGGTAAATAGGATCGGAATTGGTTTCGATTTGGGAGGATATACTCAAAACAAAAGTAGTAGGGAGCATTCATACTGCCTAATAATTTATTGTGAATTATGACATGAAGCTCGTCGTAGAAGGGAGTCAAAAGTTTGTTGACAACCTTTCCTAGACCTAAAAAATTTAAGGAAAAAAAAAAGAGAAATTTAGACTGTTCTCGAAAACCTATATATATTTACAGGCTTGCCAAACAAATTAAAAATAAAAATTAACCAATATATTAATAATAATAAAAAGAAGACAGAATGCAAAGATTGACAATTGATACTACAAAATAAAATGGAATGGTTCAGAGTGAATAGAGACAATGTATTCCACACCATCTTCATTCCTAATAGGGTCAATCAAGGAATAGAGTGGAGCAAAACAAGATTGGCTTAGGGTTATAGGTAGGTGGTGCAAATGCATTATGCAATGCAAAGTCAAAATTAATGCAACCGTTGCTGTCTTATGAGAAATTATTAGCAACCTTGTTATATATATATGGATGATATGTTAAATTATTTTTTGAAAGAATATGTTAAATTATTATTAACCACATTTTGGTAGCAAATTAAAAACCGATAATTTGAAAATTAAAAATTAATAAATAATTCAGCTGACAAAATAAGAAGGGTGTTCAATCAAAATTGAGAGGGAACAGAACCCGACCGCAATTCAATGATAACATTATTCAACACAAGAACAATAAATTTGTAACATTATTCAAATGGGACTATTATAATGTGGAAAAATAAGGATTGACGTTGGACCTTCAAAACGACGTAGTTGTATGTATGTATGGTGAGGTAGATTTGTAAGAGAGTGTACAGTGTTACGGTCCAGCTAAGACCGCGTTGGCAAACATCATTATCGTTGGCCATTGATTCATTCATTCACATTTTCCATTCCCTCTTCTCTCCCAAACTCTATTAACTATTAAGCCTTTGGAAATAATAATAATATAACATAACCGTTAGTATTTGCATACCTATGATTCTCTGCATGCCTAACACGCGTCTCCACCTGTTGTTTTTGTTGTTGTTTTGCTGTACCCTACGTTACATTGTAGCACTCAAATCAAACCTACGTTACCGACCGAAGGCTTAAAACAATGGGTGATGTTGTGTAAAATAATTTTATACTGTAAATCAATAATTTTTTTTTTTTTTATATTGGTATGACTTTTTTTAATAATATGTTTGTGTTATCGTTTTCATCTTGCAAGGGTATGTTGACAAAAGGATGCACTCTTTACTTATGCATTAAAAGTGTTTCAAAGTGATCATTATACTAATTTTGATTATCTTTCAAACATGCGTTAAGATAATTATTTTTAATTTATGATTAAATAATAATATGAAATTATTTATTATATTATTTTACATCATTAATATATAATTAATTTTTTTTCTAAATTAATTAATATGAAATTATTTTAATTTAACCAATTAATATTATGATAGTATATTTAACTCAACCAAGATTGTGTGTCATAAAATAAAATAATGTGTTTTGAACTTGTGAAACTGAAAGTAACCACTTCACTTCAGTTCCTCGGCCACTGTGAAAATATTTTTACTGGCACAAACAAAATCTAGTAACCTTTTACTGTGTAAACTTTAGCTGCATACTGTTGTTTCCTTATAAAGATCCCCTTCCATTTCAGTACACTGTCTTCCACTTTTTTATATTTATATTTGTTTTTACAAGGCAGCCTGTGGACAAGGAAAATATATTATTATAGAAAAAAGGGAAAAAAAAGGAGAAATATTAAGACTAATAGAGAGAGAGAGAAAATAGAATAAAAGGAAAAAGGAAATAAACAAATAATTATTTGTTGCTTCCTTTTGTGTAAAATTCAGAGAGAACTGTCCACCCTTTTTCGTTTTTCTCCTTATTACAGACCCCCCTTAATTGATGGTGCTCTGTATCCCCTTTTTCTTCTGCAAGAACTACACCAACTAAACCTTCTTTTTCAACTTTTTTTTTGGAGGCTGGTGGTTTTTTCTTCCAATCCTTAAGGAAAAAAACTAAGAAAAAAAAGTGAGCCATGTCAGGCTTGTATAATCCCAACTTCTCTCCTGCTAGAGCTGCTTCTCCTCAGATTAGGAGCAATCCAGACGTGGACAGGTGGGTTGGTTTCTCTTTCTTGTGATGTTTTTGAGATCAAAACTGAAAGAAAAATAAACAAAGGACACAATCTTGGACTCTTTGGTGAAACACCCTTTGGATTTGGCCCTTGTCTCTTTGATTTGCCTTGGATGAATTTGTGTGCTTTTGATTCAGAAAAGAAAAGGGTGGTTGTTGTTTTTTGCAGTCAGTACCTAACAGAGTTGCTGGCAGAACATCAGAAGCTTGGACCCTTCATGCAAGTGCTTCCAATATGCAGCCGCCTCCTAAATCAAGGTCTATTCCTGTTTGTGGATCTATCCCTTCCTTGTTTTTGCACTCTTGTTGTTTATGGAACCATGCTTGATGTGTGTGTGTCAGATCGTGTTACTAAGCTTTTATCTGTGTCAATAGTCTTGGACAATGGACACCAACTATAGTGTTGATCGTGCATTGATTCCTCTTCCTGCCAGTGCCATCCATCATCATTGTGGTGGCATCATTCTCTTCTCACTTCACTTGATGCTGATGTTTTTTTTTTTATAAGGGGAAATGCAAATTGAACTAGAAGTTGTTTATATGTATCCCCTATTGGATGGAGTCTGAATGTTGGATGAAATGTAGCTTCATAGTGTTAACCTTATGCAACCGGTGATGAATTTGATGGTGAGATATGATGTTCCTGTGAATTTCATAGTCCTGAATGGTATCTACTCTTGGGATTAGTTTGAATTTGAACAGATTGTGCATTCTCTTTTTTTTGAGGACTTAAGAAAAATCCTATCCTTGCAAAGCATTCACCCTTGAAGGTGTTCTCAATGTAAGGAATTGAATATGTCTGATTTGAAGTGTTTGGCATGGCTTTTCAATGTTTGGAGAAGTTCTTGGTTTGTTATTAACATGTAGAATGCTGGTGCCATTAACATTGGGACTGTTGACTTAGTAGACCTTCTTCCACACAGAAATTTAGGGCTTGTCTATTTGCTCCCTTTTACCAATGATCGAGTAGACAGTCTCCTGTAAGATTGCAGAAAAGCCAGGCCTTCTAACTGCTGTAGTGTCTGATAATATAGGACTGTGGTCTTATTTGGATAAACTTCTCCGTAAGTACTTATAGGAGAAGAAAATAAAAAGGTAAAATGAATGAGTTTCTCCTATAAACTAAAATCAACTTATGCACTTCAGCTTTCGGAGAAGTTAGATGAGAGAGTTTCTGTAAAAGTTAAGTGCATAAGATGATTTTAGCTTGTGAGAGAAGCTCAATTCATTTTACCTTATTTTTTTCTCCTATAAGTGCTTATGGAGAAGTTTACCCTAACAAGATGTTTGTTTGATATAGTTTATTATCAAATGATGTCCACATGTGAATGATATATTTTCTGAGATAATTCATCACTCAATATGTCTTGATTACTCTTTAAAAATATCCTTCTCCATTCATTTATTATGATTTTCACCAGTATGCATTGGTTTCTCATTTCAATGTTTCTTTATGTGCAGAAATATTAAGAGTTTCTGGAATGTTATCCAATCAAGGTTTTGGTGACTTCGATAGACTGCGGCATAGAAGCCCTAGTCCTATGGCTTCTTCAAACCTTATGTCCAATGTCAGTGCGACAGGGTTGGGTGGATGGAATAGCCTTCAGCAAGAGGTGACTGATTTTAGATTATTAATTGTTGCATCTGAAGTTCTGAACTTTATATCCTTATTTTTTCATTATATTATTTGAGTATATGATTTGTATGTGTACATGCACATTCAACTACTATGTAGTAGTTGTTGTAAATGACTTCAATGCTTATCTAGTCTAATTTCTAACATTGGATGCTTTTAAAAAATTTCATTGTATATTCCTTGTATTCAGCATCAATAACAACCAAGCCTTATTCCTGCTAAGTGGCCCTGACTACATGGGTTATATGATGCTGTTATTCTCAATCTTGAATCATCTATTTATGAAGCCTCATGTGCCCTAAATCCTTGTATTCACTCTTTAATAATAATAATAATAGTATTAAACTAATAATACAGTACCATAAGGTGAGGTTTAAGGCTGCAGCACTTGCACGATCTTCTCTTTTGTTCTTCAAAGCAGTTTCTTGAATAACAGGTGTGACATGAGATGGGTTGCTTGACTGCATAGTCTGAAATAGTGGAAAATATTGAAAGTCAAGGAGTTCTAAGTGACAGGAGAGTGGGCACTACTGAAGTTTAAACCCGTACATTAGTTAGAAATTGCAAATATAGGAATAAAACCAAACATTTGCATGATAAGAATGTGTGTGTACATGTGAGTCTTATTTTGATCAAAAGATATATTTTATTAGAGAAGAGTACGAGACCCAAAAAGGACAAAGGGATAATTTCATTTAAGCTCTGTCTTGGCATATCCACCAAAGGTGCACTCCTTTAAAATATCAATTAGCTGAGCACTATAAAAAATTTAAGAAAACCTCTTTATCCAATAAAATATGCCAATGCAAGTAACTGGCTGTGAAAATTTTTTGCATTCCTCTCCATCCATAGGCACCAAATAGCACCAAATGTTGCATGTTGCCAAAGGCACTTGCCCTCCTTATATCTCCCAAGACTCTAACTCGTGTACAATCCCAACATTCATCAAAAATACCAAAAAGCTTACACCACAAATAACCCCATAGAAATATGTACCATACGGGCCCACAGACTATCTGTGTCAACGCAAAATAGAAGTTTGAATTTCTCATAGTGAGAGTAATGTATAACGTGGACTTATCCAAATAAAGGATTCAGCTTCAAAAGGGACATAGATTTCCAAGGTGGTAACAAAGAAAAAAGCTGTCTGTGTTTAGAGATTGGTTGAGGAATTGAGAGTAAGATTTAGAAGTGAAGACTCCAGAGGGTTCTAAAGAACAAATCCTCCTATCTCTAGACTCTAGCAAAGAAGTTTAACAAATAGGTCAAACAAACCAGTAAGTGCTTCATACTCCACATTTAGGGTGTGTTTGGGTAAACAAGTTAATTAAGTGCTTATCATGTAAGCTCTTATAAGTTGTTTTTGTAATTGAAGAGGAAATAGAATTAAACTATTTTCATATAAGTTCTAAGTTATTTTCTTAAGTTTTCTTGGAGAACTTATTGAAATAAGCTAAAAACAACTTATGGATATATCATAAATTATTTTTAGAAGTTCTGCTAAACACTTATGCAAGTGCTTATGTCATAAGATATGTCCAAGTAAACTGTAAATAAGCTCTTCCAAATGCACCCTTACTCTATGATTGAGATTTTGGGGAAAAAAAAAATTCCCATATTAGAACTGAGGCATCCAATCATCGATGAGATCCAAGTCAAAGATCTGTCTTTTATATTGGCATTAGCTTAGTGTTCAATATTTCATGTGTCAATATTTTACAGAAGTCACATCACTCGCATCTATTCCTGCTTTGTCCCATGATGATGATGTTTTACCATTTAATGATGTCTTCTTGTCTTATGTGTTTGTACATGTCTATCTATATTACATATCAGCAGTTTTTATATGTTTTCTCTTGTAAAGTTAAAAAGTATTGTATAATTATCATATGCTGTGGATATCTCTATTTTTTGGAATTAGTTATTCATGATAACACACTAGACAAGGCATACATAAAAACTAGGATATAAGTTTTTACATGATGTGAAGATTGGAAGAAATATATACAAGTGAAAGGAAGGTTGATACAAAAGCTTAGATTCTGTGTGAATAAGATTCAAGCAAACTAAGGGATTGAATCTTTTCTTCAACCAATAATTTTGTACTGCTAACAATCATGAAGTCAATGAATGCCTTCCTTTTGTAAATAAAATAATATAGGCAGAAAAGTTTGACAGTTGCCTCTTCCAGTGCCTTTCTGCATATTGATCTGTTTGCCTCTCTCATTCATTTCAAACTTGTAGAATTTCCTGATTTACTGATTCCTGGGATTGAAAATGCTAGTTGCTTATTGATTTATGTTTTTATAGCAAAAGGTTTTATCATTTGTTCTTGTTGTTTACCGTGGTTGTTTCTAACTATATATTAACATTACTTTCTCTTGAATAAAAGCAGAGATTATGTGGACCCCCTGGAATGACGATGGACTGGCAAAGTGCTCCTGCAAGTCCTAGTTCGTTCACTGTTAAGAGAATCCTGCGCTTGGAAATTCCAGTAGATACATATCCCAATGTCAGCTTTTATACAAATATATGTTATATAAAGTCATATTGGATAACTTTATCAGACAGCTGTTTTTCTTCTTTTCTGGAACTGAAAGCTCTATCAACTATAAGTAATAAAACTATGTTGCTCCTTATTGCATCAGTTCAATTTTGTTGGAAGACTTCTCGGGCCTAGAGGCAATTCTTTGAAACGGGTAGAAGCTACTACTGGTTGTCGTGTGTATATTAGAGGAAAAGGATCGATAAAGGATCCAGACAAGGTAATGAAGACAAACATAATTTCCAGGTCTTATTTGCAAATTGCCTAAAATTTATGGTGAATTCATGAATGATCTGTATACTCAATCATACTTGTGTCAACTGAGATTATTATTGATTTTTCTATTTTAAGGAAGAGAAATTACGAGGAAGACCAGGCTATGAGCATCTCAATGAACCACTGCACATCTTGATTGAGGCTGATTTACCTGCTAATGTTGTTGACATAAGGCTCAGGCAGGCTCAGGAAATTATTGAAGAACTGCTCAAGCCTGTGGTATGCTCATTCACCCTATATCTTTCTCTGTTTATGCAGGGTGTACTAGCTTCTGTTCAACTTCACTTTTCTGAACAGAGAACATAAAGTGGCAATTGAATATAAAGATGCATCTTATCTTTATTGTTCTTAACTTGTAATTTGGATAGTTAATTTCTTTGCATTTGCCACCATTTACTTGTTTGAAGTGATGAAGAGCAGTTTACATGCCTGATTTTAGTAAAGTAGGTCAGTAGATAACAATTGATCTATGAAGCCAACATACTTGATACAACACAGGTACAATACAATATGGATACAGGGATATGGGAAATTCATAAGAATTCAAGATATGTTATGGCATAGATACATTAACATGAATTTATTTTAAAATAAAATAAAATTATATAGACATATTATATTTGTAAAGAGACATTGATCACTTCTCATTCATGCATAACCATATCTGTAGATGATCACAATTTGCAAAAAAGATGCTTTATGATCTTAACAAAAAAGTGTAGTTACATATCTTTTTAGTGTCTGTCAAAATATATTCTTTCCAAAATATATTCTTTCCCTTGTAAACAACAATGACAACAGAACTTTATCCCACTAAGTGAGGTTGGCTACATGGATCACTTGACGTCATTCGGCTCAGTCAAATACTGAGTGATCCATGTGTTACATCAGCAAGTTGTATATTAGTTGCCGAAGATCTAACACAACCCTCCTTTATCTGCACTTGAGACCGGCTATGAGATCATAGGCAGAGTTTCTATCCCTTATAAACATGTCGCCAAAAAAAAAAGTTGTGCAAATCAGTAGTAGCTTGTAAGAGAGGAGAAAAGAAGCATTGGGGGATGTTGAACCATAGTCATTTTAATTAAAAAAAATATCTAGGTATTGTATTCAGGCATATTAGTATTAGTATTGGATATAAATATGACAGTTTCCACTTTCAGAAGTGTGCCTTGCACTTTGCAATAGTCAAATCCATGCTGGTTGACTTATTAGGATTCTGTTGGAAATTTGATTATTTACATTTTGCCTTTCCTTGTTTCCTAAAGTATTCCTATTGAGATTAATCTAAACTCCAAAGGGCTTCACACTCTCTGCATGTGGAAAACATCTTGAAATACTGTACAAATTAATCATTTCACTGGTTCTAACTCTGTACATCAATGTTTTTCTCTGCACACCCATTTTATTCATGCAAGTCAGGAACAGTGAAATTTTCCATAGGCTAGCCAATTTACTGATTCATCTCAGTGGTTAATTTTTCTTTTTGTGTTGGATGTCAACGTTTGATATTCAGGATGAGTCACAGGACTATATCAAGAGGCAGCAGTTGCGTGAACTTGCTATGCTGAATTCAAATTTCAGAGAAGAGAGTCCCGGGCCAAGTGGTAGTGTGTCCCCATTCAACTCTAGTGGAATGAAACGTGCAAAGACGGGTCGCTGAAAGTTGTCCTTGATTGATGGTGTAGATGATGATGAGTATTGTGGTCCTCTCCAGCTATTGATTGCTGGGAATATCTTCCAGTACATGTCTCATTCAATGCAAGCTATAAAAGAATAGGCTAACAATTCTTGCTGGTTAGCACTCTGGTGGTTTTTCCTTCCCCTTTGTCCCTACCTTTTTCTTCTTGAGCAGACAGGAGACAAAGCTGGAATGAAGAATTTTTAAAAGAGAAAAAATTATATAGTTGGGGTATTGAGAATAGGTTTGTTCAAACCAACCCTTTTTTTGTTTCCCTTGCAAACTTAATACATTCATTGGATTTATTCTTGCGTCAGTTACTTTTGAGAAGTGTGGAATATATACATGTGATGATGGTTGGTGGTGATGAAGTTTTAGGTCCTAAGACAATGCAGTGTTTATTGGCATGTGACATTGTCAAAGTCTCATGGTGTTTTAATATTTATTATAAGTTAGCATAGGCTGGATTCTTTTTAGTTGTTTGTCACAGGCATTTGTGTTCTCTTCGGAGGACTATGCACTGTAGTTGGAATGATGATGCATGTCAGATAAACTTCTTACCATGTACCATTGAAGAACAAATGTGGTATTTGTTTATATAGAATGGTACATATAAATCTTATGCAAATTGTTTTGATTTTTACCATCCTGTTGAATGGAGATGGATAGGGATTTTTTTTTTTCCTGTTTATTTTGTTAAAACTTCAGTAACATTAAACAGAAGTCACAATGAATACTGAATTGGCCTACTAAGAAATGTGGCTTTTGCACATCCTTTGAAGCTGAACTGAGGGATATTTTGAAGGGTCTGAAACGTCACTTGGAGCATTAATTTCTGCCAAGTTGAGATGTATGACATAACTTCTGGCCCCACAGCTAATGGGAGGTAGGTAATGCTAAATGCTTAAACCTGCATGCAATCATTTTCTTGTGTTCATCTTCTTGGGCTCTTGCATCGTTTTCATCAAATGATAAGCAACACAAATTTATCTCTAAAACGAAAAAAAAAATATTAATAAAAAAGTTTAACATTACATTAACTGCTTAAATACTATTTATTCTCTATGCAAGTTTCATTAATACTAATATATAGGACGCAACACCAAAGCTTGAATTGAGATGGTATCAAATATATAGACTCAAATCTTTGTAGTTTTGAAGTCACTTGATGAATGATGAATGATGAATGAATTGCCTTCGATGACTTTGTATTCGCATGTCAGAGTTATATTGGTGACAGAAGCACGAGGAATACTTGTAATTTTTTTTTTTTTACCATTGTTTACAACAAATTTTATTATCTGATAAAATTTAAGTGTTTCAGTAAATAATAAATGGAATTAATAAATAAGGGCGAGACTAACATTATTTAATGGATTTTAAATGAAGTTTAGCTTAATAATAAAAATTATGTTAAAGAGCGACTTTTTAGCATTTAAAAATAATAATTTTAGAATTAATTAGGATTACGATTTTGGTCTTTTTATTTTTATTAGACTCTGCCAGTGCGTGGGGATGCCCAACCACTGCAATTGTGCATAAGATATTTAGATCAATAAATTAAATGAAGTGAAACGAAATAATATTATATTTTATTATTTAAATTATTTAACATAAAATCAAATGAAATGAAACTTAATGAAATATATATTTTTTTTATTTCATTTCATTCAATATCTTTTTCCAAGATGAAATTATGTTTTATTTATCATAAAAAGATATAGTAACACTCTCATTTTTATTCATTTCACTTTATTCTCTTTCACTTAGAAATGGGCTATGTTATTCCCAGGGACGGCAGATCCAGAAAACTGTCAAAGGAGGGGTTGGAATTTTTTTTTGCACTTTAATTATTTAAATATCTAACTTCTAACAAATAAATATTTAAAAAATAATAAATTTTATAAAATTATTTATTAGTTTTACACGTAAAATTTAAATTGATTTTTATTTCAAATGATTCAAAAAGAAAATACATGTATTTATAACTCATACTAATTTTTTTTTTAAGTTTTGAAAGATTTTTTGGTCTCACAAATACAATAACAATCAAATATGATTCACAATAATAATCTCACAATCAAAAAGAGAAACAAACTCATCAATAATAATAATAATAATAATAATAATAATAACTAAAAGTCATCAAATTTTATAACAATTATATATAGATATGTTTATAATATAATGTTAATAATAATTAATGTTAATAGTTAGATATATAGACAAATAAATGAGACTAATAATAATACACAAAGCATAATTAGAATAGGTAATAACAATTGATGGGAAACTATAAAGATGTTATTTTTATCATATCTATTAATTAGTATATTTATCTCTTTGGGTTAAATTATAATTAGTGGCAATATATATATTATAAAAAAGATTAGTATATAACTAGTAACATATATTATCAGATTTATTAATTAGTAGATATTATTTTTTTTTATTGAAAGTAATATATATATATATATATATATATATATATTATTAATTAGTATATATTAATTATATATATACATGAAGAAGTTAGGGGGGGGGGGGGGCTAAAACCCCTGCTAGCCCCCCCTTAAATCCGTCCCTGGTTATTCCTATCCCATCTTCTTTTAAGTTTACACCCATGTTTTTATGTATTTTGTTTTTTACGAAAGTATCCTTGATGAAAACACATTTCCATTGTTTACAATACACAACTGAAACGTGTTTCCATTTTGTTGTAGGGGTGTGTCTTTGTAATACGTAACAAAAATATGTTTTTGTTATATATTGTGATACAATACTCAATGGAAATGTATTTCTGTTGTGTATTGGCTCACAATACGCAATGAAAAAATGTATTTTTGTTATGTATTGGCGTATTTTCGTTGTGTATTGTAAAGATACCAATAACACAAAATAAGTGCTATGAAATTAGTGTTCAAATATCCATAAGAGATAGAGACAACAAAATACACTTGTTTACACAGAATTTAGTGTTCAAATATCCATCAATACCACCAGTAAAGTGCTATAAATTAATAAAGTCTTACAAAAAAAAATACAATGTAAAACAACGAGTCTTTAGTAATATCTACTACATATTCATGTTCTTTAGTTACAAATAAAGAGTTGAAACATTGTATACGGTCTAAGTATGGAATCTCCCATGAACGAGCATCATCATTGCAGTATCTATACCATTGTGGTACAATAAGAGGTAGCAAAGCATCATCCTTTAAGTAAACCTATTAGAGGAAAAAAATTAAATATAATGTTATTGAATCACATATTATAAAAACCAATAGCAATAATAGAAGAATTGAATGTATTCCTACACAAAGTGACTATTGTGAATAAATCCAATGGCAATAATACAGTGACATGAAGGAATGATGGTCGACCTCTAAGAGAAAAAAAATGTTTTATACTTTGGATAAAATGAACCAACACAATGTTATACAAGGTAGCAATAACATAACCCATGTTTGGAATGATCATCTACTTATTAGAATCTGCTTGTGTGCTATTGTCAACAAACAAAGAGGTCTTCAATTCAATCACTCATTGCTCTATGCCAAAGAGTTTGGCATATTCAACGTGTCATCGCTAAAGTTTCCTAATCAAATCATGACAAATTAGAGCCCAAGATTCCTTACCCTTACCTAGCAATGTCACAATTAAGTGATAACTGCAATGCCTATCTGCTTTAACATCAACAATACGGACAATATAGTCATGCAACTCATTAGGAAATTCCTCTATGAATGACACACCTCTTTTGTATTTAGGTTTATGGACTACTTTGCGAGACAAGTTAAGAGGTGACATGTTATCTACAACTGTTTGCATTGTATCAACTTGCTCCTAAAATGAAGGAATACATTTAGTAGGTCTCATATAAAAACACCAAGTCAGGCTTGAATCTTTTTATTAGCTCATGCATATGCCAATGACTCTCTGTACTTGCAAATACTTTCAGGTTCCATGACAAGGTAGAAAAATCTTTGAATCCAATCATTTGAGAAACATAAAAAGAAAAGAAATAGTTAAAACTATTAGCATAATGAAGTTTATGCTTCCATCTCCTCCATTCCATGGTTGACATTGCCCCCATGTAACTCCTGGTTAACCCTTTCCTCACTTGCTGCCATACTAATGCGATTGCTCAAATAAGGATGTTCAACATTATTCAATAGATT
The DNA here is from genome assembly GCA_026413185.1 of Pueraria montana var. lobata. Lineage (NCBI taxonomy): Eukaryota > Viridiplantae > Streptophyta > Magnoliopsida > Fabales > Fabaceae > Pueraria > Pueraria montana. The sequence goes on from CM048650.1 coordinate 76,093,657, forward strand.
GAAGTTTGTTAAGGGTAATAATTCCCATGTCCATTGAAGTCTTGATGCCATGTGTGTAAGCTTCATAGGAATTCGAAATCATCACATTCTTCAAACCTGAAACCCTTACTTCACACTTGTTAGTAGTATCATTAGCTTTTAGAAGATATAAAGTCTTCGAAAATGAAACAAGTTAGGGGTAAGGGATTTAACCAAAACACTATTTTTTTTTTAACTTACATAGATTAATAGTGGCCCCTTTTTTTCTCTTTCCAAATCAAGTGACACCATATATCCCAATATATTATTATACATTTTAATAAATCACATAAAAGTACTCTTACTTTATTCATATTTGTACATGATAATCTTAATTAATGAACCCACGATTTTGATATTTTGTCTTTTTCATGAATATTATATTTTGATATTGGGTCCCCACAATTAATACGTTAAGGAACTTTATTAAAAAACATTTAAGACTTTTTAAAATATTTTTAATTATTTATAAATTAAGTAATAAATAGTTTTCTCGGTTACAAACAACAAATAATTTTTTATTTCAATATAATAACTTTTTAATAAATATTTTTGTTTATTTCATCCTTTAACTCATGCCTTTAACATTTTCCTTTAATATTTAACCGTTAATAAAATAATTACTTTATTATGTAAATATTTTTATAACAACAAAAAAATATAATTTTATGAATCTAATTTAAATACACTGATAATATAAAAGTATTTTACGTTATTATTTAATTATAAATTATTATGTATTGTAAAATTATTATATTTTATAATAATTAATTTAAAAATTATATTTAAGATATTTATAATTAAATAACTGTATAAAAATCTTTATATTGAGAGTATATGAAAATTAAATTCTAATTTTTGTTTTATGAGTTTAATTTATATATATTATCAGTATAAAAAATTTTATACCGTTAATTAGTTAGAAATTATTGTTAACATAATTTTTAAAATTATTATAAGAATTAACAATCTTATTATACATAAGTTAACTCTCATTCCTACTTTTTATATATAAACGTGTAAGACTATATATTTTCTCAGCACTCTCCCTACCCTTCCTCACATTTCATTTTTATTCGAATAATCTCCTTTCATGAAGTGGTGATGAACTTTATTCTCTTAATATGTATTCAGTATATCCTTTTATGCTTTTAATATCAACTTAATTATGTAATTTAAAGTTTAAATACGCTTCTAATATACATATGATATATCATCTTATGCTTTTAATATTAACTGAACAATTTAACTTAACTTCTTATCTTTGTTAATCTATCATTCTTAATATTTTTAGTTCTAATTTGAATTTGAATTTGAATATTTTTTAAAAGAAATTGTCAATAATTAAAAATAATAATATATCACAAAATAAATTATTTATCATAAATTCAAAATATAATTTATATACTAAAAATATTTATTTATTGTAGATTTTAATTATAACATAATTTATATATTTAAAAATATTTATTTATTATAAATTATAAATTTTAGTTGTGTAAAATAAGTGAAAAAGGGATATGTAATTTTATACAATCATTCAATCACAAATCACCATGTATGATAAGTTTGTTAACTCTTAAAAATCATACAAACAGATACAAACAGTAATTTGTGATTAAATGAGCTCGTAAACTCATAAAATAAATATTCATTTTATACAATACAAAAGACTAAAATATTGATATTTACATAAGTTTGTTAGTATTTACTTTTATTTCATTCCTTCAAATTAAAAAAGAATATAATAACATATATTCTATTATTTTAATTAAAAAATAATAACATACATTCTATTACCATTTTTTTTTTGACAGATCTATTACCATTTCTCTTCACTTTATTTTCATACCAATCCACTAACAAAAACCCAAGTCCACACCATAATGATTTCCCAAACCACACTATAAAACTGAGTTCCCTACATCCCAAACCCTGGTTCACTCCACTCAACAAGAATAAATTAACCTAGTGTTAAGTGTCTGTCCCTTCTAATTTCCTAAACTATCATATAAATAAAAAAAAGGGTTTTTCCGCTGAAGGTTTAAGCTTCGTTTTCGGTTCTTCTCAGTCTCAAGCAGCCAGCATTTATTCTCTCACCACTCCACCATCCAGATCCAGGTAATCCCTCCTTCCATGATCCTCACCCTCTTTGAAAAATCTGATCTTTGTTTTATAAGTTTATTTATTTTTTATTTTTTTATATATCTCTTGTCATGGTTATGAACCAACAATGATCTGTTGCTGTGATCATGAATGAATGATGTGAGATTCATTCATTTGATCTCAAAGTTTCTCTCTTTGATTTTTTTTTCTTTTGCAGATCAAATGACAGCCATGGCTATGTTGCGTTTGTCTCCACTCTCTGGTCAAAACCACGCACTTTCTTTCCCATCATCACCATCACCACCACCTAAGCTTCAGAACCGTCCTCTGTATCTCACCAATTTGCCTCATTTGCCTCAAAGGTTGAAACTTTCCTTCGCCGGAGGCGACGGCGGAGATGGGGTTGGAAGGGGTGGTGGTGGGGGTGGTGGCGGCGGTGGAGGTGAAAGTTGGGGTGATGATGGAAAATCCAAAGATTCATATTTTGGAATTCTGGGTCTCTTTCTGAATGGTTGGAGATCAAGGGTTGCTGCTGATCCACAATTCCCTTTCAAGGTTTTGATGGAGGAGTTGGTGGGTGTGAGTGCTTGTGTATTAGGTGACATGGCTTCAAGGCCTAATTTTGGGTTGAATGAGCTTGACTTTGTCTTTTCAACCTTGGTGGTTGGGGCTATTCTCAATTTCACTCTTATGTATCTGTTGGCACCTACCATGACATCATCAGCATCCACCCTACCAGCCCTCTTTGCCTCATGCCCCAATAGTCACATGTTTGAGCCTGGTGCCTATTCCCTTTTGGAAAGGCTTGGAACCTTGGTTTACAAAGGGACCATTTTTTCTGTTGTTGGCTTTGGTGCAGGACTAGTTGGAACCACACTCTCAAATGGGTTGATCAAGATGAGGAAGAAGATGGATCCAACCTTTGAGACCCCCAACAAGCCCCCACCTACCATTTTGAATGCTCTCACTTGGGCTGTTCACATGGGGGTTAGCAGCAACCTGAGGTACCAGACTCTGAATGGTGTTGAGTTCATGTTGGAGAGAGTGCTTAACCCTTTTGCATTCAAGTCCTCAGTGTTGGTGCTGAGGTGTGTGAACAATGTTCTTGGGGGCATGTCCTTTGTGGTGTTGGCAAGGTTGACTGGGGCACAGAGTGTTGGAGGGGAGCAGAAGGAGAATGAGGTTGCTTTGATTGCTGAGAAGGAGAAGGTGGAGTCAGAGAGGGAAGAGTCGACAGTACCATCAAAGTGATGATGGCATCACTCACTTTGGCTTGTTTCAGAGCGGTTTGTCTGTTACTTTGACCAATAGGTTGTTGGAGTTGGAGAAGGTAAGGTTATTTGTTTTATGAAAATTATGTCCCCTAAGGTCCATATGATATGAGTCTGGCAGCACCAAATAAGTGAGAAAGGGTAGATTGAGGTGGGAGATTGAGATTTGAGACCCAGTTTATGGCATTTGCTGCTTGTAATGTTGCTGAAACCTGCTACCCGAAACAACAATAACATGCCAAATTAGTCTGGCCATGTATTATTGGACCCCCCCTCCCTTTTATATAGAAAATATTTAGGCCATGTAGATGTTTTCTTAATTTCTGATCAACCAGTAGGCTTTTATTGTCGTTTTCTTGAGCATCCATCCTTGTAAAAGTATCATAAATCTAGTTTGGGGCATTGGCTAAATAAAACCGGGAATATGATGATAATGATATTGAATTGTGTAGCAACGATTATTTGGGTGATTATTTTTTTAGCAGGGCCGGTCGTGAAGTCTAAAACAAATTTTGAAAAAGACTTTTTTATTTTTACTTAAAATATGAGAGTAATATGATGGTTTTTTTTTTTTTGTCATGTGGATTTTTTTGTTTTAAAAAATTAATAGTAAATAATTTTTTGTTAGTGAGTTTAAAGCTTAACTTTTAGTTATTTTACTCTCGCGCCGACTTTAGTTTTTAGTATCAGTTTAAAGAATATTGGATTAACACAAACAGTTAAGGATTTAGAACGAATTCTCATCTTTTTTATGGGTGTGGGTTCGGTTTCTTTTGATGTCACTTTATTCACTTGATGGGGTAAGGGTAATGTTTTAAAATCTCTAGATGGGTCTTTACTGTAGTCTTAACATGTCATTGATACCATGCCTTTTAGTAGCATGTCACAAATAAAGATTATTTTTAAAGCTTTTGATTTGTAACTACATTTGAATCCATAATGTATGGAGGTGTTTTGAGTTCTATATGGAGATTATATTTGAAGGTTTTTAAAAAATAACGGTTTGTAACTGCAATTGAGGTCAGAACTTCAAAGTTATCTTTAAAAAATAACGGTTCCTAATCGTGAGGCCATAACTTCAAAATGTTTGGAGTTTGTGTAGTTGTTTGAATATTTTTTGTCACTTTTTATCGTTAGGTGGGCAACTATTTTTAGGAAAATTTTGCAATGTGCGGCAAAATTTGCGATGTTTTGTAAATTGACGGGAGAGGAAATTCGTGAAAAAAAAAAAAAGAAATCGAGGCAAAATATGTGATATTGTAATATTTTAGAGACAAAGTTCAATTAAACCACTTTGTAATATCAAAGTTGCGATAAGTCTGTAATTGTGACTAAGTTTAGAAACTTTATAACTAGTATATTTTTATAGTTTAGAAGCTTTTTATAAAGTCTTTATAGTTTTAAAACTTTATAACTAAGTTTTCAAAAGTTAACGACAACTACAAAGTTAACACACCATTGATCTTCCATTAAATATTGTCAACACGAGTAGTATTTTAATTTTTCTTTTATAAGATTCTCGTTCTTATCATCTACATATTTGTTTTGAAGTTATATTCCGATATGATCGTTTTGATGTAACTTTCAATATTTTTTGCTGGAATTATTTCAGAAATCACTTCCAAAAAGGAATACTGCTTTGTCCAAAGTTTGGAAGGTGGTGGTTTTGGATTCTTAATAATTGGACAAACTGGATTGACAAGTAAATTGTCTTTAGATGTGATAGATTAGTCCAAATTCCCAGAATGCATTTTACACAAGCAATGGTGGATATTCCAAACTCAAGTCAGCAAAGAAGTCCACATAAAGGTTAATAGTAATAAATACGCATATCTTATGAAGATGGACTAGATTTCTATGCTTAAACGAAGGGAGAGAAGTTCTTACAAGTTTTGGTGTTTTGATCGATCATGAGACTAATATTCAATTCGAAACTTAATCACATTTAATGTTTCTTGTCCCTTCCTAAAAATGTATTATGTGGGAATCAAACATGTCTTTTTTTTCACAAATTCAACGTGTGTTCAACACAAGATAACTTTAATTCCAAGTATCATCGACTATTGGCAATGATCAACATTTCAAAAGAGTGGACCTTGGATTCAAGTTGAGCCCTAGGCCGGATCCGTGACAAGTACCATTCTACACTTTACAAAATTACAGAGTCTAAAGGTGTGTTTGTTTTGAAAGATGGAAATAATTTGTGAAGATGGAAATGAGTGAATGTTGTTTGATATGAGTGATATAGGTGAGAAATAAATTTAAAATTGGTGGGACCCACTTGTACTATTTCTCATCTATTTCTACTCTTCTCTCTATCTCTCTCTTCATATCTTCTCTATTTCACTTCAATCAAACACATCTACTTTTAACTTTATTTCTCACCTATTTCCACTCTCCATTTTTATTTCTATCTACTCTATTTCTCTCCTCTCTACCAAACACAGCATAAATTCTAAACCCAATGAACAAAAATTACACATCGATTAGTAACTTTTATTACCCGCATGTATGACTTATATTTTTCAGTCTGCAAAATTTAACCAAAATTTATAATTCCAAAAATAAAAAAATACAACATTTCATTTTTTAAAAGGATCACCGAAATGAGCACGACTTTAATTTATGTTGTTATTATTATGTTGCACATGGAACAGGTCTGCACTACCCCACTCAGCAACCCAATTCAATCGAATCCATTTCTCATTCCTTCCATCATTTTCTATACCTATTCAACGTCGATGCCGTGACACCAACCTACTATAAGCAATTCAACAGCGATTCCGTGACGTTAAATTATTTCTTTTTCTTGTCAAACTAGGCTTCAAGACACCAATTTTGGATCTTTTCGCTGAAATGATAAAATCACAAAATAAAAAAAAAATAAAAAATCTTATATCATTACTTGGCTATTATTAATTTCCAAACAAATGGAACAAATAATTTTCTGCTTTACTGCAACAATTTCTTTCACATAAATGAGTGAAAAACAATTGTACATGCAACTATAAAAAAAAAAAAAATTGTACATGCGTTTGTTGTAAACATTTTTTTTTTCACGTGTTATCACTTATCAATACCATTATGCAAGATTTAAAATTACAGTTGTGATTGCAGTTGCGATTTTGCTGTAATCTCTATTGTAAAAAATTACAGAAATCTACAATTGTTACAATCTTTGATATTGTAAACAAAAAAAAATGAATAAAATGCAAATGACGTGACCTCAATTTGCTGAGGGAAAAAACCCCTACAAAATCTTAGATATTATCACATACTGTTTTCAAAACCTTGCAACAATGTTGTAAATCTTCCTAAACAACAATAAAGAAAAGAACTTACGCCAGGAACATTGTAAAATATCGATTCTATTCATACATAACCAGCCGAAATAAAAATAAAAAATAAAAATCATCTGTTTCACTTCTCAAAAGTTTTACATTGTTCAGCAAATTTAGATCATGTGTAAAACTGTATATACAAATAAGCACTAAAACATGACACCCACGGATATGTTCTATATGAAAACTTTGGTCACTTGTAACCCTGCCTTCCTCATAGGGAACTTCCATTTCACATTGCTCTTTCTAGTTTCTTTACCAAGGATCTCTTCAAATTACACAAATGAATACAACTGTTACAAGAACAGTAACAATAGAGCATGCAGCAAAGGCAGCATAAGACTCTTATCTGACAGCTTCTGGTGCAGAATTGCAGTAAGGTGTATGTAAGCAAACCAACCTAGTGAATGTTAGACATAAAGTAGCAAACCCAATACCCATGATGAGGCCACAGGTGCTTTTCCTCTTATCCAAACTTAGAGCTCTCTTTACTATATTTCCAAAGCTAGGGATCAATCCACCACAGGCAAGAACCATTATGTGATCAAGACCACTATAGTCAATACCAGTAAGAATAGCTCCTATTGCTGATATTGGTCCCATGAATCCAATTATGGCAGCTGTTGCAAGAGAACCGTGCCAGCTATCAGTGGCTCCAAATATGCAGCTAGCCACGGCTGCACCTCGAGGAAGCCCGTGTAGAGAGACTGGGAGGACCATGTGCCGACCGAGTCCGTATGCTTTTGGAGCAGCCACTCCCAATGCAAGTCCTTCAGCCAACGCGTGAAAAGCAACTGCACCACATGATATGAATGATTGAAGCGTGTGAACACTGAGTGGGAAACCAGTGAGCGTAGGTAAGTCATTGACTGAGGCTTTTTTGGAGGCTGCCACCTTCAATACACCAGAGGTAGAAACCTGGATGAAAGCAGCCCCCATTGACAGGAGTAACAAAACGGGAATAAATCCCAATTTTGAAGACAAAATAAGCTGAACCGGTCGCCAGGCACCAAGAACAAAGGCAATACCACATGCGGTGCCCATGAGGAGAGCATGCTGAAGATGCAAGGCAAGAGCAAATACAACCAGAATAATTCCTCCAAGTAAAGGGCCAAGACCAAAAAGTAGCGAAACAAAAAAGCCAGAAGCATCCTCAGAGCTGTAACAAAGAAATAAAAATTTAGGGAAAAGAAAACTGTAACAGAAGAAAGAAAAGAGGGTAGCATTCTGCATATCTCTACATTTTGCAATTAAGCAACAGAGCATGGATGATTAATACTATTTCATCTGAGCAACAAAACCCAAACAATGTAATATAACTGATAACTAAAAGGAAATCTAATACAAACTCACTTGTAGTCATGACTGAAATTCTGAAAGAAGGTGCTGAGAGCTTCCATAAATGCTACAGAAAGGGTTGCAGCTGATGCAACCTGTGAAGCTGAGGCTTCCTATAATCCAAAAGGAAGAGAAACCAATGTTATATATATCTGACAACACTATTCAACAAAAGTAAAAGAAAAGATAATAGCATAAAAATGTATGCGACTCAAAGATCTGAAGTCCTGCCCCATGAGGAGAATGGATGATATTAAAAAAAGTAAGGCATACACCAATCACCCTTTTCATGTTTACCGAAGACCATATTATCTCTCTGCTTCCCTCCCTCCCCCCCTTTTGAAGGGTAAATTTGTAACAAGTTTATAGCTTAAAGCTTAATAAACTTTATCTTGAAGGGGGAGGGTGGTGGTGTTAAAATAACTGCATGCAGTTCATGTATCACAAATCCATTTAATAATCATAGGGATTAGTGTTTAGGAGCACCCACCAACCCTTAGCCTTGTAAATTGTATCACGAAAGGTGTGTATGTGTGTGTGTGACTGTGTTATGCTGAATGTCTTTTAACTCAAGCCATTCCATCCTCTCTCTCTCTAGTCTCTAAATTCAACATCTTAGAATATATGAAAATATCTTATCATATCTTAGACTATCCTTTAGATTAGTTTCCCTATTGCCTCATTATAATTAGTTACCATATTTCCTTATCTCATGATCTGTTTCTTATTTAGTAGCGTTATTATTATTAATATAAATAAGGGTGTGCTCTAGGTTTTAAGAACACGCATCTCATTGTAATACATTATTATTCAAAGTCTCTTTTCTCTCAATTTCTTCCCTCTATATCTAAACTCCCATAATTTCAACACACAACCCATTATTTCATATCCATTATCAGGGTTTTTCTTCCTTTTTGTTCTACAATTTTAACATGGTATCACAATGGTCAATGGTTTAATACTAGTCACCCCTGTTGTTAATAATAAAATTAAATTAAATTACAGCACAAGGTAAGGAGGCTTGAACATTGCTTTAGAGGGATTGCTAGAGATATAAAACCATTCATGAGCCTTTATCTAATAGCTTAAGCTTTGGGAGTTGATCCATGCCGAAAAGCCAAAAAAATTAAAATAAAATAGTCATGAAAAGCCAACTTTTAAGTCTTTAGAATGCTGCAGGAGAAGAAAATATCAGAATATCTTTGGTGTAAAATTATAATGGGAAATCACCTTGAAAGCATCAGGAAGTACTTCCGCAATAACCATCCAAATCATGCATCCAGCAGCAAATCCCGTACAAAAAGGAAGAAACTTGCTGAATGCATCAGCACAAATAAATGAAGGAACGGCTACAATTGGCTGCATTAACATACAGAATAAGATGTTAAGAGGATAAGGTCAAACACAGCAATGACAAGCTTAAACCCACATTGGCCGGAAGAATTGCTATCCTTCCATATATGCTAACTTTACTTTTGCTGAGTTCAACAAAGAAAACATACGAAGATCCAGCAATTAGAAGTGTGTCTAAGGCTACTGTTAGAGTATGCAACACAGACCTATTAAAAGTCTTAATTAGTCTACACTAGCCTAAGGCCCAAAAGATAACAATATTTCATCCACTAATGAAGCAATCTGTCTATATCAGGCATATTAAACCATTTAATATTCAACAAATTATTAGGACATAAGGATTAACAGTAACGCTAAGCCTCATTAGATGCCTACCAGCATTGCAACTTGGCACCATGGCAAAAGCAATTTCACAAGGGATGTGATTTAATTACATACAAGAATATTGAGAACTTAAAGGACCCTATCAAATCATTGATGGTCTATGTAATAGTACAAAGACAGAGTAGTCCTCTCCTCTTAGGTTGGATGACACTGCCAATCAGTGAAAAGCACTACTACAAATGGTTCTGACCTAATCATGCAACATATTACACCTCAATTGAATCAGACTAACGCTGTGTTTGTTATAAACGACAGAATTAATTTACCGACGACGGAAATGAGGGATGTTCGTTTGGTCCAGTGTATTGATCAAAGAAATAAAAGTAAATATGGTGGGTCCCATGTTATAACAATTGGTGGAATAAAAAATTGAAAATCCTGAGCTTGTGGTTTAAAGTCGGTTTTACCCTTTTTGAACTTTTTCTTTCCCACCCACTAACCTTGGAGAGGGCACTGCCAGAGCTTCAATTCTCTTGCCAAATTGTGGTTGCCAACTTGTCATTCATACTCGGTCCACTCATATAAAACCACGTGCTTCAAGTTAAAACCATACATTACATTGCATCACTTCTCTCACCATCAAATGTTATAAAAAATAAAGTATTTAACGTAGAATCGATTTTTTTGTCACATATAATCGACTAAATCAATTGAAAAAATCGATTATATTATCTTTTTAATCGATTGTGTAGTTACATGGCTGTTAGATTCGTTCAATAATTTGAAGGGTATTAGTGTCATTTTATTCATATCAAACAACTTTATAATATTATTTCTACTCTATTTCTCACCTATTTCTCTTAAACCAAACAACCCAACATTCTATTTTATTTCTACTCTATTTCTTCTTTTTAAAATTATTTCTCTTCTATTTCCGTCTTCTCTATTTCTTTCCTCACAACCAAACAGAGCCTAAAAGCATATCAAAACAGAGTGGAGTGATTGAGAGTCTGAGACCCATCCAATCCTAATTTTATTCCGAAGGATAATGTGAGCATGGGGTTTACAACGATGGGCAGAAGGGATTGCAAAATTATAGTATATAACTCATGAAGGCAACTCTTCAAAGTTCAAAGTGTTATGCTGACTAAAGTCAAAATAATTTTCTCCTTGACAATTTAAGATAATTAAAATCTTAAATTAAGAATTACCTGGGGTAAAGATGTAATTATGCTCCATAACATAGCATTCTGTGGAGAGACACCCCTTGATGCCAGCACCATGCTCACAGCTAATCCCTCAGGAATGTTGTGTACCGCAATAGCCAAAGTTACCAACAGGCCTTGAGTGAAACCCTTTGACCCAGCAAATGAGACCCCAACACCAGATCCCTCCCCAAAAGAATGGAGAGTCATTATTCCAATAACAAGAACAACTTTGGTAGCATCAGCACCTTTTAAATCCAACATGCTCACTTCCCCATACTGCTCAAGAAACTGAAACCAAAACCCAAGAGATTAAGTAAGACACAGGTGAGGAAGTTAAAAAACTAAGATTCGTAGAGTAAAATTTGAGAATTATACAACAAAAATGCATCCCAGGCAAACAGAAAAGAGAAGAGAAGCACTACACATAATACTTCTATTAAATGATCAATTCATCAATTTTGCTAACATTTGTTAAGTAGAAGATCAGTATGAAAGTTCACTGAAAAATCAATTCAGCTGACTTGTACGGGTGATGTGAATAAGAAAACCCTTTGTCAATTTTTTTTTTATCTTAAATTGTTGTGGATGTGAAGCTTATCCAAATCAACAATGTTAAACTCGAGCATTAGCAACATTGAGGAATAAGACATGTATAGTGCATAGAAGCAGTGCTGCAGAAAAAACTGCAACACCAAGCAACTTCTGTTAAAAAACACAGAAAAATAGTGACACAGATACAGGGAGAATCATCATCACCTTCTTACATAGCCAAATAAAGATTCCACCAGCTAGAATCCCAGTGACAACCCAATTTCCAGCACCAAACTCCTGCCCTTCCTGGATCAGATCAAAGCTCGCAGCCAACATGACACCAGCAGCCATTCCATTGCATAATCCAGCCCACTGCGGATCAAGCTCCACAAAGAAGAAGGGCACAGCCCCTAAACCAGTGGCAGCTGCCATCGCCAGCGTAAACAACGCAACGGTCGAAACCGAAACCTTACTGCTTCCACCCTTCCTACTACCCACCACACTATTGCCATTCTCAAAATTAAAGGCATTCTCTACACCGGTGCCATCAATTACATTAGTTCCTACATCTTTATGAGGAGCAGCTATGACCTTATGTGAAACTTGATGATCCAATTCCGCATTTGAATTCAAGAGAAAACTCAACAACAAAAACAACAAGGGAACACATAATCTTAGCCTCAGATTTGGAGCCATGTGCAAAATACCCCAGTACCTGAAGGAGCACCTTTTTTAAGCCACCAGCCCCAAATCAAAATTCTCAGAAGCTACAACTACAACTCCATTAGCTTCTTCTATTCTATCATCACCTTAATTCAGGAATCACCTGTTGATATCAAATTCCAGAAAGAATGTAATTTGAAAAGACACCCCAAATGCAAGAAGTCAGCATTTTGTATAGGGTTCACCCCACATGACAAACCTACCTGTACAACACAACCCAAAAACCCAATTAAAACCCAAAATTCAAATGACATAAAAACATTATCTTTGAAGAAAAAAATTGAAATTGGAATTGAATAGTTAAAGGGGAAGGTGACATACATGCTAGGGTGACTGTTCCGGAAGGAAATCACGGAGGCACAGAACGAAGGGAAAAGGGGAAGACTTTTTGAAAACCCTAATTCGATTATTGATAAGAAATTGAGAGGATCACGTTAATAGCAAATGGGAATTTGGGGGGCACCAAAAACCAGCGACTTTGCGCACGCAGAAACCGATGCTGACGTCACCGGAATGTGAAGTGAGAACCGATTAGGCATCCACAGCCCCACCAAAACCCAAAGAAGTCACAATTTGGGGAAATAAAAAGGGTTAATTTGGTTGATGATTAATGTGACGGTGGTTTTCTAAATATTTGAATAAACGGGTAATTTAGCAAATTGTCGATGTGTGATTTTTGAATTAATATTTAATAGTTTAATCCTTTTTGGAAAATTTGTGTACAATAATGCGGAAAGATAAATATATAACAAAGTATTCTCTTGTCTTAATTAAGGGAAAAGATACGAATGCTTGTGTGTTTTGTCTATTTCCTGTTTGTTTGTTTGTTTTTTTATTTCTTCACTTGCTTACTTTCTAAGGTTTATTATGGATTTTATTCACACACACATATTAAAAGTAAGAAAGAATCATAAATCTAAAAAAAAAAATACACAATCTAACATAAAAAGTTAATAAAACCTATAATTTAAGAATTCTAAGTAAAATATAATTGTTAAGAGAAGGAAATTTTATGAAATTGTACAAAAATAAAAAATAAATAGTAAAATCAATTAGTTTAGTATAAGTTGACCTTTTTAAAATATATGAATTTAATAACCAAGCCATCAAAGATAAATTTTAATCGATTTAATTTACATTCAACTTAATTAATTACATAGAAAAATTGAACCAACTTAATTTTTTTTATCACCATAACATTATTATAAAGTATATACTAGTGATGACTAATATTCGTTGAGAAACTTGATTAATAGAGTCTCTCTCTTCTTTAACTATTTTTGAAATCTTACTTAAGAAATCAAAGTTCAGTTTCACTTGGACTAACAATATATTAGTACCAACTTAATTAATTTGATTCAATTAGTCAAATTTGTGGGACTAATTCAATTAAAGAAACATCCATCTTAGAAGATAACACCGTGTCAGACGAGCCTAATTGCATTAACAATGAATTAGTGCATAAAACGTGGGAGTAGACATACACTTGCATTGCAGTAAAAAAAAAAAAAAAAAAGACATACACTTGCATCTTTTAATTATATTTGGGCCAATTATTAGATCCCAGCACTTTATACAATCTCTTTTTTACTTAAAAAAATGTTCGCCTTTTTAATTTATTTTATTTGTTAAAGACAATTTGTTTTTGGATTTATTACCAATTTCAAATCAGTATGTGTTACCACCTCCTACATTCATTATTCGTCAATACACTCATTTGTCTTACCTGTTTGTCTTTCATCTCATTTTTTCTAATCGTTGAACACTTTATTAGTTGCATCTACAATAGTTTGTGTACATCATGAAATAAATCTTGCAATACCATGAGCTATCATACTATGGACAATATACATCTCACACACACAAGCATGTCGATCTTAATTGAGTCATACATTAATTTAATTGTTAACATGGTCAAACCTTTTTTTATTTATTTTTTAAATCAATAAGAACTACAAACACTTTTCAACTGTACACAACAATCATATTCCTTCATCCACCATAATTAATATCAGCACAGTCAACATCCAACAACAAAAAACAGCTCAGCTCGAACTCAAACTGCTATTTGAAACTGCTAAGGATACGGGTATTTTGACTATTTTCTGGTTGAGTGAAAAACAGAATAGAACATGCTTAAACAAGCTGTTATGGTAATCGGATCAACAAGGAATAATGGATGTATTGTGTGTTTGGAAATGCATTAGGAAAGGAAGAAATCACGTCAAATACATAAAAGATGCAAAAGCTACAACTAATAGCTTCTATCTGAACGTGTCCAAACACGCTTGTAATGATCCCTAGACAAGACTGCTTTCTGAGACACGTGAAGATAGTTTCTGGTCCTCTCATGTCATATAGAATGCTGATGCTGCCACTTCTCCATTATAATGGGAAGTAACATCTGAGAAAGAACTTCAGTTGCTGGCAGCATTGCAACATTTTCTTCTAACTCCCTCATCACGTCTACCTTTGATGGGTCTCTTGACTCTCTTCTGTGTGTTTTCATAGCCAACAGCTGAGTGCCAATGTTAAGAAATAAGAACCTCTCAATGCAATCGGACAGGTAGGCACCCATTCTTCTGTCTATAAAGGAGAATATGATGCCAGGTTGATCAGCATTTTGCCCAAAATTCTCTATGAATTATCTATATGTCCATATTAAATCATATAGCTGGTGCATACGCTAGCTTCCGGAGATTGTCTTTCAAATTCTTTCCAAGTTGAGGCAAATTCCACTTTAAACGCATCTCAAGGTAATGCAAATTTCAGTCCTAACATCATCTTAGTTGGAATAAAATCCCATTGTATAGCGTCAACTGCCTTTTCCAATTTTCTGCATAAAAAACAAATACTATGTCATCCCAAATGATGCTGTCAGCAGAATGTACAATAATACTCATTCATTCATGTATGTTACCATTGCAATTTGTAAAAGGAGCTTCCGTTCGATTGTAAAATACAGCCCACCAAAGTACACGGTATCCAAGCCCATCATGCTCAGCGACAAAGCAACCCTCTTTTCCAACAGCTTCTTCAAATCATATGCTATGTGTTTCAAGGAATCACCAATAGTCCTTGCAAGAACAGTGACCATCCTTAAAATGATGAAATCTATTAGCATCCCTCAAAATGATCTCCCTTCCACTGACCTTTGCAATCAATTTAATTGCAGAATGGCAATCACCACAAACCCGCAAATTTTTCATAACTCTAATTGGCATCCCTTCCGGCACTTTTAGGAGTCCGTATGCTACGGCTAGCTTTTCACTATGATAACCCAAGCTATGTGTCTTCTCTTCCTCATCCACATCGTGAAGGACAAAGCTACCATCGGGACAGTACCCAGCTTCCCTTAACAATCCACCTAACTTCTCCAACATTTTCATGATAGTAGGCTGCTCAGGGTGGCCCTTGCTGTCTCCCCCAGTGAACATATGTACCTTTTTCTCCACCTCAATCCAACTACAGCCAGGCAATTTGATAACGCTCCTAGCTTTTATTTTTTTCCTAAGGACTTCAACATCCCTCCATCTTCCTCTATATGCATACATATTTGAGAGCAAGACATAAGGTCCAGCATTTTTGGGTTCTAGCTGTGCAAGTTTCTCAACTACGACTTCAGCCAAATCCAGCTTCATATGGGTTCTGCATGCTCCCAGCAATGCACCCCAAACAATAGCATCAGGTTCCATTGGCATCTTTTCTACTAGTTTCATTGCTTCATTTACCTGGCCTGACCGGCCTAGCAAATCAACCAGGCAAGCATAGTGTTCAATTCCAGGTTCCACTTGATATTTACATTTCATTGATTCAAACAATTCAAGCCCTTCTTTCACCTTACCACTATAGCTACATGCTGAAAGAACTCCGATGAAGGTAACATCATCTGGTGGAACTCCAGAAGAGCACATGTCATGGAAAACATTCAAAGCTTCCTCTCCCAATCCATGCTGGGAATAACCTGTGATCATAGAGTTCCACATAACAACGTCCTTCAAAGGAAACCTGTTAAAAACCTGTTTCGCTCTCACAAGATCACCACACTTAACATACATCGTAATCAATACTGAGGCAACATATAAATCCTGATCAAATTCAGATCTCACCAACTGGGCATGCACCTGCCTGCCATGGTCAAGACTAGCCAGGCTGGCACACACAGAAAGAACACTAATCAGTGAAGGGAAATTCAATGCAAACCCTTCTGTTTGCATCCTCCGAAACAAACCCAACGCTTCCAACTCAAACCCTTTCCTCTCATACACCTTAATCATGGCACTCCAAGTTCCATCATCCTTCTCCTTCATTCGCTCAAACACACGCCTTGCTTTATCCACCTCCCCATCAAGCCCAAACCCCATGATCATCTCATTGCAAGCAACAACCGGCTTCACCGGCATCACATCAAAAAGCTCAGAAGCCTCTCTCATCCTCCCACTATGAGTATACCCCATAAGCATAGCCGTCCAAGACACCTCATTCCTCTCCGGCATCACTTCAAAAAGCTTCCTCGCAACATCCACCTTCCCATTCCTTGCATAACCGGAAACCATAGCGGTCCAAGTAACCACATTCCTCTTCGGCATTCCATCAAACAGCGCACGTGCCTCATCCAAACGACCCTCCTCACAAAACCCTCCAATCATGTTGGTAACCGCCACCACATCCTTTTCAGGCATCATATCAAACAGCTTGCGCGCGTCCTCAATACGAGCCTCCTGCAGCAACCCACCGAGCATGACGGTCCACGACACCACGTTCCTCTGGGGCATCTGCCAGAAGAGCCGCTCCGCTTCCGTGACATCGCCGTTCCGCACGTAGCCGCGGACCATGGAAGTCCACGAAACGACGTTGCGGTCGGGCATTGCGTCGAACACCCTGCGCGCCTCGGTCAGCATTCCGTTCTTAATGTGGCCGGAAATGAGGCCGTTCCAAGAGACGGTGTTTCTGTGGGGCATTTTATCAAACAAGAGGAGGGCCTGGCGGGGTTGGCGCGCTTCGAAGTACGCAGCGACCATGGCGTTCCACGAAGAGACGGTTCTGTGAGGGAGAGGCGTTTCGTCGAACACCTTGCGAGCATGGTCTAGTTGACCGTTGCGCGCGTAACGTGCGATGGCGCAACTAGTGGTGCACTGTAATCTCACTTGCAGCATCATGCAACGACGCAGAGTTGCGCGACCATAGTGACCCATGTACGCATGAATGCAAAGGAAAGGATGCAACATTAGCGTTTCCTCCTTATAACCATTATTACTTTATGGTAATTATAGAGAGGGGAATAAATTTTTCTTCAAACTAATTTTTTTTTAAAAAAAATAGATTAGTATAGATATAAAAATTTAATTCAAATACATTTTTAGTATAACTTTTTTACTTGAAGTATAATAAAATTGTTACGTGTAAATGTTTTATTTATATAAAAGTTATATAATCCTCTTAATTATAAAATGAAAATTTTGTTCATCTGTTTTTATTTCCTACTCTAAAATCACGTTTGCAAATGTTATTAACTGTGTGTTTGTGTAAGCGTTTATAAAATTGATTTTAAATGAAATTAATTTTGTAAAATTGATTTTAGTTAAAATTAATTTTAAAGGAAGTAATTTATATTTGAGCGTGTTTATTCTAAGAGAAAGTTAAAATTGATTTTAGTTGTATCATTGGGCATGATTCGTAAAACAGCATCGGGACCAACAGAAAGAGCATATGAGAATAACATTGTTGCCAATGTCAAGTAAGTATCCAGCTAATATGGGAAAATCTCTGTCTAGACTCGAATATATTAAAAAAAAAATGGAGAAATTCAAGAAAAGAACTACAGTCCATATTGACAAAACTTAAAATCTAAATTCAATACAGAAATTTGTTACAGCATTCAATTTATTTGCTCCTTATTAGTGATAAGCTCATCTTTCATATGTGAGCTTAACAGCACAGACACGCCAAGCCAGATCAACAGAAAGAACCAACATGACTAAGAAAAAGCTCAAACAGACTAAAGAAAACAAACATCACGCATATTTACCCAGAGACTAAGGGATCCGACTTGACACTTAGATCAATGCTTATCTTATGCTATGATATTGTTTAATCATTGATTTGTTATGCAGATTCATGCAGAACAATTTTTTTTCTCATTTACATGTGAATTCTTAAATAAAATTAGTTGCAAGATGATGTAGATAATACAAGTGAATCTATAAATTAGATTCCCGTTCCCCTTCTTCATTTCAGTGTCTAATCAGTGACACAAATTTCGATGATGTAACCTTGATAAGAGCACTTATACATATATTTGCAACTTACAACCAAATAACAAACACCACTTATCATTTAAATAAGCGCTTAAGTAGATGTGTATCCAAACACAGAACAAGTTATTTAAAAATAGCTTTGAACATTACCGCTTTTCCTAGAAGCTCTTCTCTAAAAAGTACTTCCTAAAAAGCTGATCAAAACAGTCTTTCACTTCACCTCAAACTTGCTCTTAATTCACGAAACTTATTTAACTTGAGAACTACAAACACATAAAGCCAGTCTAGAGTGTGATCGAGGATCCGAAAATATTTGTGTCTCCATGCTCTATTGAGGAGCAAAGAATACCAAAAACCGCTTAAGCCAACAACATATCCAACTCCCATCCCAAGATAGAGCCACTGATCATTTTGAGAGTCGTTTACTCTACCTTGCTTTGCCATGTAATATTTGAATTCATCAGAGCAATTCTTTGTTAGAGGAGGTCCACAAAGTTTGGGATTCCCAACAAAGATCCATGGACCGAAATCCAATATCCTAGTCTCAAACCCTAGGATTGCTCCGATGAAATCATTGTATGACAGATTGAGATAACCTAGGAAAGACAGATTATAGAGGTCTGCAGGAATTTCCCCTGTAAGATGATTGTTGGAGAGATCAAGGGACTCCAAATTTTCCATGCTACCAATGTTGCCTAATATCTTTCCCACGAAATGATTTCCAGACAAGTTCAAGGCCTGCAATTGAATGAGGCTAAAAAGTTCAGGTGGGATTTCTCCAGACAGGTTGTTTGTTGAAAGGTCAAGATATCTAATTAGTACAATGCCTTGATACAAATCAAAGCTGGACCGATAATAATAGCTCATTCTTCTTGCACCATCCATGGGAGTACTGTTGAAGTGTAAACAAGGAGGAATGGATCCAGAAAGTTTATTTTGTGAAAGATCTAGTTCCATTAGAGATGGGAAACTACATAGTTGTGGTGGAATATTGCCAGTAAATTGATTGCATCTGAATACCATCACTTTCACGCTCTCTGGCATTTTCGTTGGGACAACTCCTGAAAAATTATTTTCTCCAAGGTTGATGAATACCAATGACTTAAAGTTTGACATGTCCAGTGAAAATTTCCCAGACAAGTTGTTATTGCCCAAATCCATTTGAACGAGATCATTTAACGAACCCATTGATGGAGGAATTTCACCACATAGCTTATTGTTGTTAATTTTAAGGATAGTTAAACCTCTCCAATTCTCCCAACAATCAGGAATTACACCGATCAAAAGATTATGTGATACATCCAAGTAATCCAATGTATTTTTTCCCCTACTCAATTTAGAGCACAAAGAAAGGGAAATGGATCCAGACAAGAAATTGTTAGATACATCAAAATGGAAGACATTTGTTGATATAAGTGGGAGCCCTCCTGTGAAATTATTGTCATCCATAAATATATATTCAGAATTTAGAGTGACATTTGATAAGTCAGCACTAATTGCATTGTGGGACAAGACAATTTCTCCAATATTGGCTACAAAGCTCCAAAACTTGTCTTCATTTATGGATGAAATTCCCGTGTAAGAAATATCTAGAACTTCTAGTGTCCTTTGTGTGTATAGCCATTCTGGAAAAGTAGGACCTAGAATTGCTTGTCTCAAGCTAATTTCAAGAAGCTGAAAAGGAGGAATCCAGTTGGGATCCAAATCAAAAGCAAAAGCTGAATTCAAGACAAGTGATTCTAAATTGAAGAGTTTGGCAAAATGCTTTTCAGATAGAACACCAGACAAGGAACCTCCAATGTATAAACTCCTCAAGTTAAAGAGTTGGCCAATGGTTTTTGAAAGATTACCACTCAACAAATCGGAGCTAACACCTAAATGAGTCAACGATGAGAGATTTCCTAGACTTGAAGGAAAGGAACCGTGGAACAAGTTCTCAGATAGATTAAGATGCTGTAGATGTTCATGTTCCCCTAACCAATCTGGAATAGGTCCAGTAAGTTCGTTGTTATCAAATCCTAAATATTTAAGATTTTGAAGATTTAACAAACTCTTGGGTATTTGACCCCGCAAAATATTGGAGCTAAGATCAATATGGGAGATGTCACTGCTAATATTAAACAACCAATAAGGTAAATTGGAGTGAAAATAGTTTCCAGATAGGTCAAGAGTCACAAGTGAAGTAAAATTCACAAACATGACAGAGGGGCTGATATTGTTTAGATGACACCTTGCCAATCTCAACTCCAAAAGAGAAGGATGCATGGCCATGGTTTGAAGCCAGTTTGTTTCATATTCAAGATTAATCAAACTGAGATTGAGCCATTTCAATAAAGAAAGTTGAGAGAGCCATTGAAGATTATCCAAATAAAGATCTTCATTAAAGGACAAGTCCAGGTACCTAAGATTAGAGAAGGTAGCATATGATTGGTTGAGGGTGTTTGGAAGACTTAGACCTGTAAAGGCATTGAAGCTCAAGTCCAAGTAAGTCAAAAATTCAATTTGAAGCAAAGATAGGTTGATTTCACCTTCCAAGTATTGTTGGTTCAGATCAAGCCTTGTAACTCTGCCTGTCACATTATCACACTGGACTCCTTTCCATGCACAACAATCTTCATTGGACCAAGAGGAAAGCTTGTTGGAACTGTCTACCACACCGTTTTTGAACATTAGGAGTGCAGATTGATCCTTTCCATTGCAACTACGCTTAACATTTGTGCTACGAATGCCTTTGTGGAATGTAATTGCAGATAGCAAGAGCAGCAAAACAACTGAAATTTGTGACTCGAAGCAAACCATGGTTGATTGATTAAGTTGGGAGATGAGAACTCAATGTGGGGGGTTTTCTTATGGGTGGTGACTTAACTACATATATTAGCACCTATATATAAAGTTCAGCCTACAGTATTTATGCTAGTAATGGTGTATTTAGCTTAAAAAATAAATAATATTGAGTAGCGTGCGTTTTGTGTTAACTGTTCATTATTCTACGAAAAGAACTTGATGTTCTCTTCTTAGAGACTTACCACTTTCCACAAGTATCAATTGCTCTGAATTGAACGCTAGCAATTTTCTAAGCGTAATCTACAATTCAGTGTCCACCTTTTTTCCAAGTCGTCGTCAAAAGTTCCAATCCTTTCCATAATGTCGTGTGAGAAATAAAAAATAGGAAAAAATGTATTATTTTCTCAAGACCAGTAAGTTGGAATTTTGTGGATACTTTCCACGGATAAATTTTTTGTTATTATTATTATTATTATTATGGATGTAATATAAAAAAATTAAATTACAAAAATCTGTTAAAAAAATTAACCATGATTTTTTTTATTAAATGGCCTGATAAGAAATATTTGGTTGTTATTCAACACCGTGATCATTAGAACTACCTGGATATTACAATTATTAATGTTCGAATTTCCCTCCACCATTAATTCGATGCGGGCACATATTGAGAGCCTTTCATGGAAACAACACAATAAACCATATCTAACCCTCGTAGTTTAAACGCAAAAGTAGTCTTCACGCTTGAGACATAGCTTTCAATGACTTGGAGTGGACCGTGAAATCTGAAAGAGTAGTGTATGGATGGGAATACAACCTTGTGAGTTGTGAGAAATACCGTGGTGACTTTTACTTGACTTGGTGGATATTTTCAATCAATAATTTAATCATTCAATATATGACATAATTATGCACAGAATATTCAACATAAATATTTTTCTAAAAAGACTTTTTTAAGTACTGGATTTTTAATCAGTTATTGAAGTAAAAAAAAAAAACTATTATTTTTTAAGTACTGTATTGTGATAATGAATTATTAGTTAATGTAAAATAATATGTACAATTGTTGTTGCTAAAAGTTGTTGAGTCAGCCGTTTGCTATTTGGGCCACATGTAATTGGGCCAATGCACTTAAAAAATAGGCCTAATCAACTGAAAAGGGCGATAATTAGACAAAGGCAGCAACTTCTTACACTCCATGAATCTCAAGGCTTTTACTTAAGGCACTTCCTTTTTTTCTTGGTGCACCCCATAGTTTTCAATATTCCCATAATACCCTTATTTATTATACTTCTTTATACTGCTCTCTCCTTCGCACCCCATTCTTCTTCCCTGCATCTCGCTGTCTCTCCTTCGCACCCATTCCATTCTTCTTCATTACGACTCCGAGTAAGGTGTCGTGGTTCCTCCGCACTTTCGTTCTCTTTTTGCTGCTTTGCCGCCTTCATGGTTGATGTGTTTACTTCCACGAAGCATCCATTTTAGGTGAAGAAGGTGCCATAGGTTCTTCTCTCGTCCTCGTTCCTCCTCCTCCCTCCGTAGACGAGGTTTCTGTTTAAGTTCCTCATCTGGTAAGTTATTTTTTTTTTCATTTAACAATGTTATGGAATGATGGGTCTGTAATAGAATATAGCTCAATCCGTAATTATACATTACGGATTGAGCAATCCGTAATTGTATATAGCATTACGGAATGTACAATCCGTAATGCTATATACAGTTACGGATTGCTCAATCCGTAATGTATAATTATGGATTACTCAATCTGTAATGTATAATTACGGATTAGTCATTCCGTAATGTTTTTAATACAATTACGGATTGATGAATCCGTAATATAGTTAGGAATTTTCAAAAAAATTTGCTGGATGAATTTTTGTGTTTATTTAATTGACTGTTAATTTTTTGAAATATTAGATTTTATGGAGGACCATTATATGAGCAAGATATCGGATGAAGTGGACATGGATGTTGATCAGACACTGGATGATGATATAATGATGAAATATGGGCTAGACATTAAAAAAGATGATGACTGTACTGCTGTATTCACAAATAAGGTAATTCTTTTGTTTAATTAGTTAATGAAATAATTGGAAAGGTGAATAGGCATAGTGATGTTGTATGTTTTATTATGTAGGTCTTTTCCACTCGTGATGAGTTACTAAAATTGGCTCGAGCGGTTGCATTTAAGATGGGTTTTGTCATTGTGATTTTGAGGTCAGACACATCAAATGGGATATCAGGAAGGAAGACATTTGTTTTGTTGGGTTGTGAGAGGGGTGGAAAGTATAGGCAAGAGAAAAAAGATGTAGTGGACACAATGACTGGGACTAGAAAGTGTGATTATCCCTTTAGATTGAAAGGAACACCACTTAAGAATGGTGAAGGATGGACATTGAAGTTATTGTGTGGGTCTCATAATCATGATTTAGCTGAGACATTGGTTGGCCATCCATATGCGGGTCGTCTAACATCTAAGGAGAAGACAATGCTCGTTGATATGACGAAGAGTATGGTCAAACTAAGAAATATTTTCCTCACATTGAAAGAGCACAATGAAAATAATGTGAGTACAATAAAACAAGTATATAATGCGAGGAGTGCGTATCGGAATGGTGAAAGAGGCCCAAGGACACAAATGCAACATTTGATGAAGCTACTTGAGTGTGATATGTATATTCATTGGCATAGAATCCATGATACATCCGAAGTTGTGCGTGACATTTTCTAGACACATCATCATGCAGTGAAGTTGGTGAATGCATTTAACATTGTTTTTATGATGTATAGTACGTACTAAACAAACAGATATAGACTACCATTACTTGAGATTGTTGGTGTGACACCTACTGGGTTGACCTTTTATGCAGCTTTTGTGTATTTAGAGGCTGAATGACAAGATAACTTTGTTTGGGCACTTAAGAGACTTAGAGGACTTTTTTTGAGACTTGATGGATTGCCTCAAGTGTTTGTGACTGACAGAGATATAGCCCTCATAAATGCAGTGAAAATTGTTTTTCCTAAGTCTACTAATCTATTGTACAAGTTTCACATTGACAAGAATGTGAAAGTGAAGTGCAAGACATACGTGACTCCCAAAGAGGCATGGGACCAAGTGATGGATGCATGGGGTAGTGTTATGGATTGTCCGACTGAATCTGAGTATGAAGACCGTGTCACAAAGTTTGAAGTTGTTTGTTCACCATGGCCATTCTTTGTCGACTATGTGCAAAATACATGGTTATTGCCTCACAAGGAAAGATTTGTAAAGGCATGAATAGATAAAGCTATGCACTTAGGGAATACAATAAGCAACAGGTATGTGAATTTGTTATACATAATGTAATTTTCAAACAAATATACAAGTATAAGATTCTAACATGAACTTTATTTATTGTTAGAGTTGAGTCTGCGCATTGGAGCTTAAAAAGGTTGCTTCAAACTAGCATGGGGGACTTGTGTAATTGCTAGGATACCATGAACAACTTGATCACATTGCAACATACCGAAATAAAAGGCTCATTTGAGAACAACATTAATGTCGTAGGTCTTAGTTTCAATGTGACATTGTATAAGAGAGTGCGTGGATTTGTTTCAAGGTATGCGTTGAATCATATTGCAGATGAGTTTGATCGAGTCAGGTTTGTTGGTGTTGATAGTGCTCGTTGTGGATGCATAGTAAGAACCACACATGGTCTCTCATGTGCTTGTGAACTAGCTAGGTATGTCATGGGTAGCATACCACTGAATGTAATTCATATTTTTTGGACCAGACTCAGCTTTAATGACATGGGGTCTAATGTGGAATATGCAGAATTGTCTGTGCAGCAAGAAGTTGATGTCATACTTAAACATTTTAAAGAGGTTGACATTGGTGGGAAAGTGACTATAAAAATCAAACTTCGCGAAATTGCATACCTTGAGATGACTTCAATGTGTCCGCCTATTGAGAAGGTCAAGACTAAGGGTTCACAAAAGGGGCGTGCAACTAAATTGGAAAGGTCAACTAAGTGTGACCCTTCGTACTTTGAGCATGTGGATACATTACATTCTATGCATGACAGCTCATCCAGTTTGAGGTCTTCCAAAAGATCATCTCAACAAACAAGACGCCAGAGAAAACCTGCCATGATCGATCAATTTAATGTAATTATGCACCCATATATATTGGATATTGTTGATGTCAAAGCTGATGGACATTGTGGCTACCGTGCAGTTGTGGGACTACTAGGTATGGGTGAAGACTCTTGGCCCTTAGTGCGTAATGATTTGCATAAAGAACTTGGTCAATTGCGTGATGAGCATGCCACTAGATTTGGAGGTTATGAGCGTTTTGAGCAACTAAAGCGATCATTGCTTGTTGATGATCTTTCAATGGTAAAATGATATTACATGATTTTGGGAAATTTATCTTTGATGTCTTATAATTAGTTCCATTTGACTAACTTGACTATGAACATGCATCTGTGGAAAAATGGATGACTATACCAGACATGGGATATGTTATTGCTTCTAGGTATTATGTGATACTTGTTTTCTTATCGCAAAAACAAAGCATCACATTCTTCCCTCTTAGAACTCAACCTCCCATAGACAGCTCAGTTCATCGTATGATATGTTTAGGCCATGTAAATGGCAATCATTTCGTACAGGTATTTAATTGGGTATGTAACGACCCATCTTCGTTACAAATTTGTTATACTATTATATAAAAATTACCAATAATTTTTTTTTTGTTTCTTTTCACTTAACATACACATACGTATGTATTTTCATACACATAATATATCATCATCACATTATAAAGGTATAATATATAGATTTACAAATTAAAATACACATGTACATATAATATCAAAAATGGTCCCCTTGTAGAGGACATTCACCACAATCTAAGTATTTATACATAAGTCCTAAGCTGGTTCCCAAAACTATGTACTTATATACAAAACATAATCAAAAGAATAGGGATATCGTCCAATCTTCAAGATCTGCATTGACTTCAATCATGAACAACATGAGAGTCTGCACCATCACTACTATCTACTCCCGTGCCAACCACATGATCATTCTAGTAATACAATACAAACACAAATTGCAAGGGTAAGCTTACTTATAAAAAAATGATAGGATATACTCAAAGTACAGTTAACATCATTCAACGATAAACATTCTGTTCACTTCATACATCACTCCATACATCAATTTCATTATGCAATGTTATGCTGACTCGACTCCATGGAGATTCCTACGCCTTTTGGGCGATCCCTCATAGGCCTCATCCTCTACCATTAGTCACGCCTCTGACTATTCAGGGAGTCCCTTGAGCTGATCCTGTGGAGGAAGTGTGGTTTTATCGAATATAGACAAGTGTGGGTAATGACTTACCTCTGTCAAGTTTGCAAGACCTTCCATCTATAGGAGTTCGCCCACTTGTCTATTCTATAGGCCCGCCTGTAGCCACCACGAAAACCTCCGGCACTAGGTTGAGAGCCTATCCAGCACCCTTAACTTACGTGCCTATCCACATGCAATGTTATGCAACAAGCCAAACAATTTCAATTGCCACACGTTCCTTCTATGTTATAATTCACCATTTTTCTCAAATAACACTGATGAACCCATCCAACGATTCAATCAGCTTAAGTAAGGTATTCTCACGCCTTGAATCCTTACTTACAACACAACACCAACTTTATCAAAATGTGAATTATTAACATAGTTTTAGAACCAAAGTTGTGGCTTATCCATTATCATCATTCATAACAAAACTAGGTTATGTTCTCCAACTAAATAAAAGCCCCAGAATTTCTATAACACTGTCATTGGACGCTAGATTTCACTGAATATAGGGTATCACTGGACGCTGGATTTCACTGGAAACTAGGTCACTGGACACGGGGTCTCACTGTGCACTAGGTCGCTGGACTCTGGGTCTCACTGAATGTTGAGTTTCATTGGATGATGTTCTCCTACACACTAGTGTTCACTGGACGATGGTTTTACTACATACTAGTATTCATTGGAAGATGGTTTTTCTTTCTACACACTAGTATGCACTAGACAATAGTTTTCCTACACACTAGTATACATTGGACAATAGTTTTTTTTTTCCACACACTAGTATGCACTGGACAATGGTTTTCTCTGTAGGACAGGTCAATGGACGATGGTTTTTCTCACTGGACGAGGGGTCTTCTGCAGAACCCAGAACCTCTCAAAGAATCACAAACACATGCCTCAAAGATTTAGAAACCATTTCCAACACTTACAATATCATTCCAAGGCAAAACAACATATTATAACAACAAATTCAGCTCAAATCATAAAAAACATAAAGAGAGCAAAAGTCATAACATCATAATAACAAATCTTTAAAACATCAAAACAGAGACAAAATTCCAAACATAAACCACCACTAGATCATTTCAAACAATTATGAAGCTTCCCTTACCTACAGCTCTTGACTCAAACCGTGAAGAAAAAGCTATAGAGGAGAGCTTTCTCGAGTGACCTGTCCCCAAGTTTTGTTACAGAATCAACTAGGAGGAACCTAAATCAACATCAAAATAAGTTCCAAATCAAGATTTCTCTCATCTCTTAAAATCTAACCAAGACCCATTTATCATGTTTCTTGGAAGGAGATGAGAAAGATACTAAGATATCGAAATACAGAGGGACTGGACTTACCAACTTAGAATTGACTAAGAAAGCTCTAGGGAAGAAGAAATCAAACTTCAATATGGTGTAGAAATTCAACTTCCATTTACAGGAAGAAGATATTTAGAGAAGAAGAAAGATAAGGACAAGAGACTTAGAGAGGAATAAAGATAAGAACAAAGGTAATAGAAGAAACAGGAAGCAGGACACGTTAATATATAAGATTTGCATGAATTTCTGCTATTTGCCCCTACCATTCCTCTCAAGACACCCCCCTTTTTCTTATTATTATTTGTTTATTTATTTATTTTTCTACAACTTACGGAAAAGTCTCAAAAACCTCACAGCACACACTCTACTTCCAATACCTCATGAAAATCTAATTATTAACTCTTTTATACTTATCATAAATTTAATTTCCTCTTGCATCACTAATCAAAGACTCATCATTAGGAAAATCACAACGTTACAGGGTACAACCTCGCATTATGTTATAACTATTGTTAATAAAATACCTATGTTAACTTGCAGGTATTTATTATTATGCAGGTCTTTTTGCAAGATCGAAGTCCGATACCAAATGCTGATGTGTTGTGGTCTACATATTGCCATCATATTGCCAAAGCATGGGTATCGCCTTACAATGGATGAATGCAATAATTCGCACAATTAATTGGGGTGGCACGTGATTATGTGAGCATTGCAGAAGATTGATTAGTTATTTATACTTTATAAAGTTGTATTGCTTAAAAGACAATGTGCTTAACTGTGATTGTTAGTATAATGATTACTTGTTTGAGTTTCATGATACTTTTCTATGATAATGTTAACATTTATCTACAAAAAATTTGGCTGAACCTCCCCTAAAATATGGACATCCTACAACAGTGAATGGTACCTGTATCAATGAACATAAAATAGTACTAGCAACAGAACAAATGACATACAAGCCTTTAAGTACCAACACGTGGCATAAATGCCTTTAAGTATCAACAAATGTCTAAACATGTCATTCGGATCATAAACTAACAATGGCATAAAAGCCTTAAAGTATCGATGTCATTAAGTTCATACAATAGCTATGTCTTAAAACAACCGTTGTCTAATTACAACATTTTTCTGCATTAAACACAAATGAGAACATTTTCCATTGTGTCCCTACCCGACCTTGGTGGCCACCACGACCTCTCCTACCACCACGACCTCTCCTGTTATAAACATTTCCTTCCTCAGTGACCCCTTGAGCTAACAATAATGTTACATGTGTAGCATCCCAGGCATTAGTGCCTTCAGTCACCATCCTTAAATCAATCATACGTTGTAACTGTCCAGGTATCCTACGACATACAACCTATGAACATAGAAACATAACAAACAGATCACATATTATTGTCACAAGTAATTACCAATGTATGATAAAAATAACTTAAATAAGTACTTACAACAACACTTGTATTTGCATGGCTACTAGATTCGGCCTCTTCTACCACATGCTCGGGCTCGTGTCTGTTGTCTGGTATTATCGGTGGGACTATATGATGGAGACCCGCATTAGATGGGTCCACAATTGGGTGGGAGATCCTAAAGTATCACTCCATGTACCCTTAGGCACAATCTGAGGGATCCAGTGCCGACTCTCCTAGCCTGATCAAGTGATTTGCAAAATGCAACCACCTCTCATCAACTTCTTCTGCTGATGGAAAAACAGCTGTCAACACATAGGGGTGTCGAGGTATAGTCTGGGTATAACCATATTGGCGCAATACCCTCTCTGGCAAATGCAAATGCATGTTAGAACCCCATTTAATGAAACCGGAGAATAAAGATATCAACTCAAATGCACGAACTACACGATGCTCGTCATATGGCCTCCAACAAACTTTATCTGTGGTAAGCTCATCCAACTGTGAATGATAATGGCTTACTGATAACAACTTCCCAGGCACCCAACGACTGCATCGTGGTAATGACTCACTGTATCTCTTAGCAACTATCCTCAACCCAACAGTTGGGAAATGCTCGTAGATCCATGCTTGTGTCAAAAACACAATGAAGCAAAAATTATGGTAAATACGTTTAATTTATACACATCAAATATAACATAGGTACCATAATAGTAGTTACCTGTAGAAGAGTAACATAATCGCCGACTTGCCTTGTCTTAGTAAAACAGGCATCACCCAGATGCTCATACATATGAACCAGTGCAGCTGCACCCCATGCATAACCCCCACACAACTGAAGGTCACGAAAAAGCGGTAAGAATTTCACGCTAACAGCACCGAAACTCTTGTCAGCAAAGATGGTAGACTCCACTAGATGCAACAAGTATGCTCTAGCAGCCTGCGTCCATTGCATCGTTGAGCACTTCTTTGCATACATGTCTCGCAAAAAGCTTAGGCGCACATGTCCCCCTCTAGTGAATTTGGTCTCTGCATTTGCATCTTTAAATGACACTCCTAATAACTCCATCAGCACGGGATTAGTACTAGAAGCATCCAAATGAGGGTAATTGTAAAAAGCTCCAATAACGGGGATATGTAGCAAAGATGACACATCATCAAGTGTGATGGTCATCTCTCTGATGGGCAAATGGAATGTGTTGGTCTCCTTATGCCACCTCTCAACAAAAGCACACAACAATCCCTTATCTGCAGTTTCATAACTACATTCAGTCAATGGGAATAAGCCAGAATCCTTCACCACATCCTTTATTTGCTCGTGTGGGGGGCCAAAGAGTTTCAATTTACGTCCGTGTGATACCACCTTTAACTCACCCCGATCCTACAAGTAATTACAAATGATAAATAATTAAAATTAATAAATCAATGAAAAAAAACATGTATTATTTAATAAAATAAATTATGGAAAG
The DNA here is from genome assembly GCA_026413185.1 of Pueraria montana var. lobata. NCBI lineage: Eukaryota > Viridiplantae > Streptophyta > Magnoliopsida > Fabales > Fabaceae > Pueraria > Pueraria montana. The sequence continues at coordinate 76,124,443 of CM048650.1, forward strand.
ATGTATACCAATCCCTGCCACAAATCTCGGGCTACGTGATCAGCATATAATGTCAAGATTGATGTGTCCTCAGGCCCGCCACCAAACTCAACAACATCAGCTGCTTCTAGCTCCTCCTGTTGCTCCGTCTCCTCATTCTCCTCATGCTAAACAACATCAGCAGCTCGTCCACAGTGCCTGTGTGCAGATGCAATGGGTCTCACATGTTGGGACCGATTGACACTCCCACCTCTAGTGAGTGACATTTCTGCACAAATACCAAATCAAGTATATAACAACCACAACTAAATGACGTGTAAATGTATATAACAACAATCACATAGAAATTTCATAAATATTTTAATATTATCTAATGGGTGTATGTTAACTTTTGCCTTTTTTTTTAACAAGCCATCACACCCCTCATTAATTTTTTCCTATACAATTACAATTTAATTTAGTTTAATATTAACTTATACAATCACAAATTAAATCATACAATTACATATTAAATTATACAATTTTAATTTCTTACGGATTACAAATTAAATTATATAAATCCGGAATTAAATTATATTATTACAATTACATATTAAATTATATAATTACAAATTAAATTATACAATTACAAATTAAATTATATTATTACAAATTAAATTATATATTTTTAATTTATTATAGATTATCAAATCCGAAATTTTTAGGGACATTCTGGAAATGTATTATGGAATACCCATTCTGTAATACAACAATGTATTATGGATTGGGCATTCCGTAATACATTTCCGGAATGCCCCTAAATATTCTGGATTGCATAATCCGAATGTGGAGTTGTTCTACGGAAAGGGCAATCCGTAACATAACAACATATATTACGGATTGGGTAATCCGTAATATATGTTGTTATGTTATGGATTGCCCTTTCTGTAGTACAACAACACATTTTTTTATTACGGATTATGCAATCCGTCGTACAAAAAATAATAATTTAAAGAACGAAACACTTACCTCGTGGCTTGAATGGCAGAGATTGAGGATGACGAAGACGCTCCGGTGATGACTCTTGGTGCGAGGTGTTCGAACGAGTGAGGAGAGGCGCTGGAAGAAAAAAAAATTGAGGTGCAGTAGATGGGGTGCGGCGGGGCTGCAAGCAATGAAGAGGAGAGGTGTTAGGGTTATTTGGAGGATGTGGTGCGCTGGAGGTAAGGAATAAAGGAGGGGTTCACAATAAAAGGGGAAAAGGGTAAAATAGTCAACACAACTGTTTATCATTTCCAATGGGGTGCACCAGGAAAAAAAAGAGGTGCCTTAAGTAAAAGCCGAATCTCAAGCGTCACCCCCTTCTTATTTTACAAAGAGTAATTCAATATCTAATTTTACATTGATTAATTATATTTGGACACTCACAAATTTCAAACACCACATCAACACCTCTCATTTCTCTTTATTTCTTCTCTCTTGTTATTACACTACATCATTAATCAAATCAATTATTTATTTTTCCTCTGTTCCTTTCTCTCAAGGTGTAGACACCTAAAAGAGTGTCTAAAAATCATTTTCCTTTTACATTCATCTTCGTGGCCACATGGTAAAATACACTAAGATTCACCCATTGCCTGATTAAACTGATGGCCTTTTGATGAGACATTTTCCAATCTTTAGCCGTCACGTTGCCTGGTTTTGTATCTCCCCTTTCCACAGGATCATGCATATCCTAGTAGAAAATATATCATCCATTTTCGGCTTCCAAATGGAGTAGTTTGTAAAAAGTAAGCTTGATCATAGTACCGGTGTTCTACTTCATTTTAATTTACACTTTATAATACTGATCAGCCCAATCTGGAGCTCTGATACTACTAGTTGGGCTCAACAAGCGTAATGTGAGTGTAAACTAAAATTGGATCTCACAGCACAGCGGTAGCAATAAAATGAACACTAGTAAAAGATAAAAATTGAACACCGATTTTTAACGTGGAAAATCCTCTAACACTGAACAAAAAACCACAGGACAAACTTAAAAATTATTCCACTATATTAAAAAATATTACAATAAGCCAGAGATACAATATAGTGTTTCCTGTGAGACTCATTCTTATCTAAATACTACAATCTTACGGTACCAAAGAGCTATAGACTATAGAGTAAATACTACAATCTTAAAACTATTTTTCTTCTAACTATTTTTTCACATCTACCCAGAAGGCTTTGTTTTTGCTTTTGCTCTTGATGATTTTCTTCACCTCCCATGCCTTTTATTTATAGAAGAGAAAAGGTAATGTGAATAATAGTTTGTCCACAAAGCCTGCAAGGTAAAAAAAAAAAAAGTTTTCAAAGCTTTCTGCACTGCAAGCTATAAAGCTAAGGAGCTAGTGAAATTTTTTCAACAAGCATGCATGGTGCATTAAATGCACTGCAAGTTTTGGTACACTTAACAGCACGACACGCCAAACCAGATCAACAGAAAGAACCAACATAAGAAAAAGCTTAAACAAACTAAAGAAGACAAACAGCATGCATATTATTTAGCTCAGGGACTAAAGGATCTGACTTGACAGTTAGATGAATAGTTATGCAATGGCATTGTTTAATCATTATGCAGATTCATGCAGAACAAATTCTTTTCTCATTTACATTTGAATTCTCGAATAAAACTAGTTGCAAGATGGTATAGAAAACGTTAGTGTATCTATAAACTAGATATCTTCTCCCATTCTTCATTAGAATATCCAATCAGTGAGACAAGATTTTGATAATGTAAACTTGATAAAAAGCTCAATCTTAGTCAAAATCTCTTTTTGTCCTTGTAAGGAACCTTCTGTTCGCTTAATGGCTTCAAGAGTTTCATCAGATAATATGCCTTTGAAGATATTAATGATTTAATTCCCATAACTACCTTGGCCAACTTTAGTTAAGATATTAAATTTGTTAGTAAGATAGCAACCTTACCATTGCAGCAAAACTCTCTCAAATAATATCTGTTATTATTATTATTATTTTTATTTATTAATATTCAAATTAAGTAACCTTTTATCATTGTCCATTTTAGTAATTTTATTAAGCAAAAACACTTCTACATATAATTACAATTTACAACCAAATGACAAACAACACTTATCATTTAAATAAGCTCTTAAGCAGATGACTAGATGCAAATCCAAACACAAAATGAGTTATTCAAAAGTTGCTTCTGACATTACCACTTTTCCAAGAAGCTCTTCTCTTATTTTAGTACTTTCTAAAAAGCTCAATCAAACAGTCTTTTACTTCATCTAGAACTTGCTCTTAATTCACGAAACTTCTTTAACTTGAGAGCTACAAACACATAAAACCAGTCTAGAATATGATCAAGGAACCGAAAATATTTGTGTCTCCATGCTCTATTGAGGAACAAAGAACCCCAAAGTCCCCATAAGCCAACAACAAATCCAACTCCCATTCCAAGATAGAGTGACTTATTTTGAGACTGATTTGCTTCACCTTGCCATGATTTTCTTCATTAGAGCAATTCTTTCTTAAGGGAGGTCCACAAAGTTTGGGATTCCCTGCATAGCTCCATGCCTCAAAACTCTGAAGCTGAGTCCCTAATGGGATTTGTCCGGTGAAATCATTGTATGACAGATTGAGATAACTTAGGAATGAAAGATTAGAGATGGCTGCAGGAATCTCCCCTGAAAGATGATTGTTGGAGAGATCAAGGGACTCCAAATTTTTCATGCCACCAATCTTGCTTGGTATCTTTCCCATGAAATGATTTCTGGACAAGTTCAAGAACAACAATTCAGTGAGGCCAAAAAAGTTCTGGTGGGATTTCTCCGGACAGGTTGTTTGTTGAAAGGTCAAGATTTCTCAACAGTCCAGTGTCTTTATACTGCAACTCTCGACCTTTCCAAAACAAGTCGAGACTGAACTGAAAATGACTCGCTCTTCTTGCACCATCCATGGGAGTAATGTTGTAGACACAAGGAGGAATAGATCCAGAAAGTTTATTTTGTGAGAGATCAAGTTGCGTTAGAGAAGGGAGACTGCATAGTTTTGGTGGAATCTTGCCAGCAAATTGATTGGACCTCAATATCATCACTTGCATGCTCTCTGGCATCTTTATTGGTACAACTCCAGAAAAATTATTTTCTCCAAGGTTGATGAATACCAATGATGTAAAGTTTGATATGTCTAGTGAAAACTTACCAAACAAGTTGTTCTTCTGCAAATTCATTTCAATGAGTTCATCTAACAAACCCATTGATGGAGGAATTTCACCACTTAGCTTATTGCTATTAAGGTAAAGGAAAAGCAAACCTCTCCAATTCTCCCAACAATCTGCAGAACAATTTATTTTCTCATTTACATGTGAATTCTTAAATAAAATTAGTTGCAAGATGATGTAGAAAACACAAGTGAATCTATAAATTAGATTCCTGTTCCCCTTCTTCATTACAGTATCTAATCAGTGACACAAATTTCGATGATGTAACCTTGATAAGAGCACTTATACATATATTTGCAACTTACAACCAAATGACAAACACACCACTTATCATTTAAATAAGCGCTTAAGTAGATGTACATCCAAACACAGAACAAGTTATTTAAAAGTAGCTTTGAAGTTTGAACATTACCACTTTTCCAAGAAGCTCTTCTCTTATAAGTACTTTCTAAAAAGCTGATCCAGACAGTCTTTCACTTCACCTCGAACTTGCTCTTAATTCACGAAACTTATTCAACTTGAGAACTACAAACACATAAAGCCAGTCTAGAGTGTGATCGAGGATCTGAAAATATTTGTGTCTCCAAGCTCTATTGAGGAGCAAAGAATACCAAAAACCGCTTAAGCCAACAACATATCCAACTCCCATCCCAAGATAGAGCCACTGATCATTTTGAGAGTCATTTACTCCACCTTGCTTTGCCTTGTCACGATTGACTTCATCAGTGCATTTCTTTGTTAGAGGAGGTCCACAAAGTTCGGGATTCCCAACATAGCACCATGGACTGAATACCTTAGTCGTAATCTCAGACCCTAGAATTGGTCCGGTGAAATCATTATATGGCAGATTGAGAATACTTAGGAAAAACAGATTATAGAGGTCTGCAGGAATTTCCCCTGAAAGATGATTGTTGGAGAGATCAAGGGACTCTAACCTTTCCATGCTACCAATGTTGCCTAATATCTTTCCCACGAAATGATTTGTAGACAAGTTCAAGAACTGCAATTGAGTGAGACCAAAAAGTTCTGGTGGGATTTCTCCAGACAGGTTGTTTGTTGAAAGGTCAATACTAGTTACTAGCCAAAATTGTTGATATGCCACCTCATTAGCTTCAAAAACTAAATCATAACTGGACCAATAATAAAAGCTCATTCTTCTTGCAGCATACATGGGAGTCATGTTGAACAGACAAGGAGGAATGGATCCAGAAAGTTTATTTTGTGAAAGATCTAGATATCTTAGAGAAGGGAGACTACATAGTTGTGCTGGAATATTGCCAGTAAATTGATTGCATCTCAATACCATCACTTGCATGCTCTCTGGCATTTTCGTTGGGACAACTCCTGAAAAATTATTTTTTCCAAGATTGATGAATACCAATGATTTAAAGTCTGACATGTCCAGTGAAAATTTCCCAGACAAGTTGTTATTGTACAAATGCATTTCAATAAGTTCATTTAAGGAACCCATTGATTGAGGAATTTCACCACCTAATTTATTGTTGCTAATGTTAAGGAAAGTTAAACCTCTCCAATTCTCCCAACAATCAGGAATTACTCCAGTCAAAAGATTATCTGATACATCCAAGTAATTCAATGTATTTTTTTTCCTACCCAATTTAGGGCACAACAAAGAGGACATGGGTCTAGACAAGGAATTGTCAGATACATCAAAATGGAAGACATTGGTTGATATACGTGGGAGCCCTCCTCTGAAATTATTGTCTTCCATAAATATATATTCAGAATTTAGAGTGACATTTGATAAGTCAGCACTAATTGCATTGTGGGACAAGACAATTGCTCTAATATTGGCTACATAGCTCCAAAATCTGTCTGCATGTATGGATGAAATTCCTGAGTAAGAAACATCTAGAAATTCTAGTGTCCTCTGTGTGTATAGCCATTCGGGAAAAGTAGGACCTAGAATTGTATTTCTCAAGTTAATTGTATGAAGCTGAAAAGGCGGAATCCATTTGGGATTCAATTCAAATGCAAAAGCTGAATTCAAGACAAGTGATTCTAAATTGAAGAGTTTGGAAAAATGCTTTTCAGATAGAACACCAGACAAGGAACCTCCAATGTATAAACTCCTCAAGTTAAAGAGTTGGCCAATGGTGTTTGAAAGATTACCTCTCAACAAATCGGAGCTAATATCTAAATAAGTCAAGGATGAGAGATTTCCTAGACTTGAAGGAAAGGAACCGGAAAACAAGTTATCAGACAGACCAAGATACTGCAGATGTTGATGTTCCCCTAACCAATCTGGAATAGTTCCATTAAGTTTGTTGTAATCCAATCCTAAGTGTTTAAGATTTTGAAGATTTAACAAACTCTTGGGTATCTGACCTTGGAAAGCATTGAAGCTAAGGTCAATATAGGAGATGTCACTGCTAATATTAAACAACCAATAAGGTAAATTGGAGTAAAAATTGTTCCCAGAGAGGTCAAGAGTCACAAGTGAAGTAAAATTCACGAACATGACAGAAGGGCTGATATTGTTTAGATGACACCATGCCAATCTCAACTCCAAAAGAGAAGGATGCATGGCCATGCTTTGAAGCCAGTTTGTTTCATTTTCAAGATTAATCAAACTGAGATTGAGCCATTTCAATGAAGAAAGATGGGAAAGCCATTGAAGATTATCCAAATGAAGATCTTCATTAAAGGACAAGTCTAGGTACTCAAGGTTAGAGAAGGTAGCATATGGTTGGTTGAGGGTGTTTGGAAGACTTAGACCTGTAAAGCCATTGTTGTTCAAGTTCAAATAAGTCAAAAATTCAATTTGAAGCAGAGATAGGTTGATGTCACCTTCCAAGTATTGTTGGTTCAGATCAAGTCTTGTAACTCTGCCCGTCACGTTATCACACTGGACTCCTTTCCATGCACAACAATCTCCTTCATTGGACCAAGATGAGAGCTTGTTGGAACTGTCTACCACACCGTGTTTGAACCTTAGGAGTGCAGATTGATCCATTGCATTGCAACTAAGCTTTACATTTGTGCTACAAATGCCTTTGTGAAAAATCATTGCAGATAGCAAGAGCAGCAAAACAACTGAAATTTGTGACTCGAAGCAAACCATGGTTGATTGATTAATTTGGGAAATGACAACTCAATGTGGTGGTGGGGGGTCTTTGAGTGATGACTCTAAATATATATATTAGAACCTATATATAAAGTGCAGCCTATATATAGCCTATAGTGCTTTACTAATCTAGACAAGAAGAAAGATATTTTCCCACTTTTGTCAAATATAAATAAATAAAAATTTCCCACTTTCTTCCTTGTTATTTTATTCATCTAGATAATATCTTTTTCATCCTATTTTTCTTTTATTTCTATCTATCTATCTATCTATATGTTGTATTTCTTTCCTCTCTATTTTACTCTTAATCTTGCTCGAATTGTTATTTACACTTCTCTTCATACTTATTATACACTCTCTTTTCATATATATATATATATATATATATATATATATAATTTTTATAAGTACCGGCATCTCGTTCTGGACTCTGATTTTAATTTGGTACCCTCATAAGTATTTAACTGGCCAACAAACATCAAACTGTAATGGACGACCACCAAAGAACGACTTGGTATATAAAAGGCAGGGCTGCTTTTTCATTACCAATTTACCAAAAGTTATGTGAACTACAAAGATGGCCTCCACTAAAGTAAAGCATGGAACATGATTTCCAAGGCACGCCTAAAAGTTAGTGTTAAAGAAATTGGTTCAATGTAATGTGCACAGATCAATCTCCAACAGTTAGGCGACAACGTAAAGAAATATTTTAATAAAAAAAATGTAAAACGAGAGCTTATTAATAAAGGGAAGTATATTTTACAATTACATTGTTGAAGCCTAGCATATCATGAAACACGACCAGTGCCCAACCTACTTTTGGGGCAACTCTCGGATCCGAAAGAAAAGTATATTTTACAATCATATTTAAAATGATTGTTGCTTGTTAATCTTTTAGATATTTATTGTTTCAAAATTAAAATATAAATGAATTATTATCTTGAAACAGAAGACATGCACCGTTGAGATTAAGATTGGGGCAAAAAGGAAGCGAAATTCCAGAAGGACATTGGTGGGTAGGAAGAAGCAATTGGAGCTGATAATTAAGGATGGTTCTAAAAAGAGAAGTTGAGAAGAGAAAAAAGAATGAATCACAATCACAAGCAGTGGTGCACTGTGATCTCACTTAGCACCAGCATGCTCCATAGCAGAGTGGCGGGACCATAGTAACCCATCCAAAGCATGCACCATTAGCGCGTCCTTCTTATAACCTTCATTCTTAAGGATATGTTCCAACGCTTGATTTTGAAAGAATAAGGAAAGGGGAATAAATTTTTCTTTAAACAAATATTTTTAATTGATTTTTTTATTTTAAAAATAGATTAGTATAAATATAAGAATTTAATTTAATTTAAATACACTTGTAAATTTTTTTACACTGTCGTATTTATATACTATATAATAAGATTGTTATGTCTTAATGTTTTTTTATTTTTTTATTGATAAATATTATATAATCCTCTTTATTTTAAAATGAAAAATTTATTCATTCTTTCTTTTTTCTTACCCTAACTATTTGAAATGAACTTTTCCTCAATCAATTCAGTAGAATCATACTCCCTCCGTTCCAAATTATATGACATTTTAGAGAAAAATATTTGTTTCAAAATAGATGTCGTTTTACAAAACCAATGCTGCATTAAATATCTTTTTCCAGGACTACCCTTAATTAATACTTAGTGGGAGTAGTGTATTACGAGTAATTAATTAGAGAGATAAAGGGTATATTAGGAAATTATCTAATATTTTCTAGGAAATTCAACAAATTAATTACATTTCTTAATACCTGTGCCAAAATCTTAAACGTCATATAATTTGGAACGGAGGGAGTATCAACCATAAAAAAACTCACCAGTTGTGTCAATAGCAATTAAACATTTACCAAGAAGATATTCTAAATTGCACGAGCTTGTAAAATATATTTATAAATGAAGCCCAAGACTGGAGAACAGAAAACATGAAGGAAAAGAGTTATCATGCACAAGCAAAATAACATAGTAGGTAGTATTATTTATATTTGTAATAGATAGCATTGCTAATTTTAATACAAATTCCAACAATTTTATACCAGAAATCCAGTCTCTTAGGGTGCCATTGAGCATGAATTTGTAAACCAGCATCTGAACCAACAGAAAGAGTATATGAGAATAATATTGTTGTCAATGTCAAGTGTCCAGCTAATATGGCAAAATCTATGTCTAAACTACGATTATATTTGGGTTCCAAAGATAAGCTTTCTTGAATATATTAAAAAAATGGAAAAATTCAAGAAAAGAACTGCAGTCCATGTTGACATAACCTAATATCTAATGACAGATTAATACAGAAATTTGTTACAGCGTTCAAATCATTTGCCCCTTATTAGTGATAAGCTCATCTTACATGTGAGCTTAATAGAACAGACACGCCAAACCAGATCAACAGAAAAAACCAACATAAGAAAAAGTTTAAACAGACTAAAGAAGACAAACAACAAGCATATTAGCTCAGGGACTTAGGGATCTGACTTAAAACTTACATTAATACCTATCTTTTGCTATGGCATTGTTTAATGTTTAATCATTATGCAGATTCTTGCAGAACAAATTCTTTTCTCACTTACATGTGAATTCTTAATCTTAAATAAAACATTTTGCAAGATGATATAGAAAACATAGGTGTATCTATAAATTAGATACCCGCTCCCCTTCTTCATTACAGTATCCAATCAGTGAGACAAGATTTTGATGATGTAACCTTGATAAGAGCTCAATCTCAGTCAAAAACTCTTTTTGTTCTTGTAAGGAACCTTATTCTGCTCGCTCAATGGCCATGAGTTTCATAAGATAAAATGTCTTTATAGACATTCCCATAACGTCCTTGGCCAACTTTAGTTGAGATATTAAATACTAAATTTGTTAGTAAGATAGCAACCTTATCATTACACCGAAACTTTCTCAAATAATATCTATTATTATTATTATTATTTTTATTAATATTCAAATTAAGTAACCTTTTATGTTTATTCATTTTAGTAGGTGTTTGGATACAAGTTGAATTATTCAAAATCACATTGAAATACCAACTAATGTGATTTCAAGTATACGTTCACATGTTGATATTCATTGGCTTAAGTCTCTTTTGCAACGCCGTCAAAGCTTACTTGCTGCTTACGCTTGCTGGTTCATTTGGAGGGCCCGTAACATGGAAGTTTTTGAAGATCGTAAATGGAGTCTTTGGTTCACAATCAATCAAATAAAGACGTTGCATGATTCAATTATATAGGACACTGGTTCCACGCCAACATCTTTGCCAGTTAAGGAGATTTCTTGGAGTGCTCCAGAAGATCCCTTTGTCAAGCTCAATGTTGATGGGATCGAGTTCTCTTGGTAACCCCGGACCTTCAGGTTATGGGGGTTTACTGTGCAGTTCCTTAGGAGAATGGATCGTGGGGTTTGCTGCCTCATGTGGATATGCTACAAATTAATCTTTACGCTGAGTTATCTGCAATCCTTCAAGGCTTAAAGTTAGTTTGGAATAAAGGTTTTCGCAGAGTGATTTGCGAGTCAGATTCTCTCTCAGCACTCAATTTGATCTCTCGAGACAATATTGATTTTCATCCTTATGCTGCAGTCATATCTCAGATTAAGGAGTTAAAGTTAAGAGACTGGAATTTGGTGCTTCAACATACATATCGTGAAGGCAATTCACTGCGCCAACACTCTAGCTAAGATTGGTTCAGTCTCAGGACGCAGGCTAAAATGGGAGACCTTATAAGGTCCCCCACCGTGGGAAACTAATATGCACCGTTGAATTTTGAGATCAATGTGAGACTATCGTACAACCGTTCACACTAGATTTTTTTTTTTTAAAAAGGGATTTTTTTTTCTGTTTATGTTTTTTTTTTTTTAAAAAATGACCATTCTTTTCCATTGTTGCTTATTGATGTGGGACTACCATACAACTGTTTACACTAGATTTTTTTTTTTTTAAAAAGGGATCCTTCTTCTTCTATTTAAAGTTTCTAGTGGTTTTTAACTACAGCAAATTTTTTGGCAAACTAAAACTGTCAGAAATGTTAAAAAATAAAATCAAAAATCAAAATCTCGAACACTGGATTTTCTGAAATCACAAAAAATGTTACAAAAATAAACATTTATAACCACCAAAAAATTTGCAGCGGTTAAAAGTCACTAGAAACTTAATTAGGAAATTTTCACACACACAGTTTATGTCATCACTTAACAGTTGAAATTAATGTTAGGGACTAAAAATAGAACAAAACAATTTATGATGGACTAAAAATAGAACAGAACAGAATAATTTATGAGAGACTAAAAATAATAAAAAAATTTATGAGGGACTAAAAATAAAAATCAAGATAAAATGACGGACAAAAAAATGGGAAGAGAGGCAGAAACAAAGCAACAACGAAGAAGAATGGTCATTTTTAAAAAAAAAAAAACTTAAACAGAAAAAAATCCCTTTTTTTAAAAAAAAAAATCTAGTGTGGACAGTTGTACGGTAGTCCCACATTAATCTCAAAATCCAACGGTGCATATTAGTTACCTACGGTGGAAGACATTATAAGGTCTCCCATTTTAGCCTGCGCCTCAGTCTCAGTTGATACTTCTGTTTGCTGGGATACTTGTCCTCAGCAGCTTGGTTCTCTTTTACTTGCTGACGCCTTAGGCGTAACTTTTTCTCGTTTGTAGTTCTCCTTTCAATTTCATACCTGATCAAAAAAGTATACATTCACATGTTTGATTTCATGTTAAGAAATTGATTTTAAGATGAAAGTTGATTTTGAGTTGAACCAGCTTTAGGTAATTTTTGCGTTGAATCAAAAAATTTATAATGAGTTTTGTTACCAACTTTGTTTTAGAATAAAAACTTTCAAACATAAATGATTCTACTTCAAAATGAATTTTAACTAAAATCCATTTTGTAAACGTTCGTCCAAATACATACTTATTAATTTTATTAAATAAAAGCACTTATAATATAATTACAATTTACAACCAAATGACAAACACCACCCATCATTTAAATAAGCACTTAAGTAGATGTACATCCAAACACAATTAGTTATTTAAAAGCAGCTTCTGACATTACCACTTTTCCAAGAAGCTCTTCTCTTATTAGTACTTTCTAAAAAGCTCATCCAAACTTCATCGAGAACTTGCTCTTAATTCATGAAACTTATTTAACTTGAGAGCTACAAACACATAAAGCCAGTCTAGAGTATGATCCAGGATCCGAACATATTTGTGCCTCCATGCTCTATCGAGGAGCAAAGAATACCAAAATCCGCTTAAGCCAACGACATATCCAACTCCCATCCCAAGATAGAGAGACACATTTTGAGAGCCGTTTGCTCCACTTTGTTTTGCATTGTCATGATTTACTTCATCAGAGCAATCCTTCGGTAAAGGAGGTCCACAAAGTTTGGGATTCCCATCATAGATCCATGGAACAAATCCCGTAATCTGCCACCCTAATGGGATTTCTCCAATGAAATCATTGTATGACAGATTGAGATAATCTAGGAAAGACAGATTAGAGATGGCTGTAGGAATTTCCCCTGAAAGATGATTGGAGGAGAGATCAAGGACCTCCAAATTTATCATGTCCCCAATGTTGTTTGATATCTTTCCCATGAAATGATTTCTAGACAAGTTCAAGAGTTGCAATTGAGTGAGGCCAAAAAGTTCCGGTGGGATTTCTCCAGACAGGTTGTTTGTTGAAAGGTCAAGACCATGCATATAAAATCTCATTCTTCTTGCACCATTGATAGGAGTATTGTTGAAGAGTAAACAAGGAGGAATAGATCCAGAAAGTTTATTTTGTGAAAGATATAGTAGTCTTAGAGAAGGGAGACTACATAGTTGTGCTGGAATATTTCCAGTAAATTGATTGCATCTCAATATGATCCCTTGCATGCTCTCTGGCATCTTTGTTGGTACAACTCCTGAAAAATGATTTTCTCCAAGGTTGATGAATACCAATGATTTAAAGTTTGAAATGTCCGGTGAAAATTTACCAGACAAGTTGTTATTGCTCAAATCCATTTCAATGAGTTCATTTAACAAACCCATTGAAGGAGGAATTTTACCACCCAGCTTATTGCTGTTAAGGTAAAGGAAATTTAAACTTCTCCATTTCTCCCAACAATCAGGAATTACTCCGGTCAAAAAATTATGTGATACATCCAAGTAATCCAATGTATTTTTTTCCCTACCCAATTTTGGGCACAAAAATGAGGAAATAGTTCCAGACAAGAAAATGTTAGATACATCAAAATGGAAGACATTTGTTGATATAAGTGGGAGCCCTCCTGTGAAATTATTGTGATCCATAATTATATATTCAGAATTTAGAGTGACATTTGATAAGTCAGTACTAATTGCGTTGTAGGACAAATTAATTTCTCTAATATCGGCTACAAAGCTCCAAACCCTGTATGTATTTATGGATGAAATTCCCGAGTAAGAAACATCTAGAAATTCTAGTGTCCTCTGCGTGTATAGCCATTCTGGAAAAGTAGGACCTAGAATTGTATGTCTCAAGGTAATTTCATGAAGCTGAAAAGGAGGGATCCAGTTGGGATCCAAATCAAATGCAAAAGCTGAATTCAAGACAAGTGATTCTAAATTGAAGAGTTTAGAAAAATGCTTTTCAGATATAACACCTGTACTACTCGGACTCGGCACTCCACCGAGTAGTCGAGCTGGCCGAGTAGAAGCTATCACTCGGACTCGGATGATAATAACAGAAAGAATATATCTTACTATGTGATAAGATATAGAAAGATCAGGTCATAAGATAAAGATAGAAGATAGAATTATCTCTATCTTCATTACGAGATTTGAGGAGATTTGATAGGAAAATAACCCTATCAAATCTATCTCTTTACACCCTATAAAATCAGAACAACCCATCCCAATCGAGGTACGAATTTCTAATCCCAATTTGTGATACCTGTCTCTTCCTCTGCGCCTCTAACTTGAGCGTCGGAGTGCCTTTGCAGGTACACCCCCCACCAGTCACGGAGGCGATCTCGACGGAGCCACCGCACCAGAAGACTTACCAAAATTTGGTAAGAACATTTGGCGCCCACCGTGGGGCTCGGTTAAACTGTTCCCAGCCACACCAATCGCAACAAGATTAATCCAATGACGACAACCCAGAACAAAACAGCGAACCATGAAAAAGCGACCACAGGAGGGGGAAACCCAAATCCTGGGTGTACCACCTCCAGGGGATACCCAGGGAGGTAACCCCAACAACGTGGCGCCCTTCCCGCGTCAGATGCTTGAGAATCACCCGCTGATCCAAGCCCTGCAAAGGGAAGTTAACACGCTGAAACAGAGCAACGCTAAGGAGATAGAAGACCTCCGCAAGGAAAACGCTATCCTCCGAGAGCAATATCAAAAACTGCGAGAGGACCGGAACGGACTTTCGGCAGCCCACGCCGCTATCAACGGGTTCTCGGCAGTCCACGCCGCTACCAACGGACTATCGGCGGCTCATACAACCGCCAACATACACCCTGACCGAACAGAGCAGGAAGACACCACTTGGAGCGAGGCAGACTGAGCAACAACCCAATTAGAGTCCAGACCCGCCTCAGGATCGCGAGCGCCCCCAAGACGGAGTATGATACCTGAGACAACGAGGCGACACCCGTTTGTAGATGGAATCATGGAGACTCCACTACCGGCTGGGTGGAAGCCGTTATCCATGGACAGATACGATGGGCTGACCGACCCCGATGAGCACATCGACGCATTCGTCACACAGGTGAACCTGTACACAAACGACGACGCCATCATGTGCCGAGTTTTCCCAACGACCTTGAAGGGAGCAGCGTTGAACTGGTACACACGACTCCCCCCCACTCAATCGACTCTTTTGCCACATTAGTCACTCGTTTCGGCGCTCAATACGCTACGAGTCGACCCCACCACCTGACGGCAGTAGCACTGGCCAATATACGGCAAGAAGACAACGAGTCTCTCAGGGATTTCATGGAAAGATTCGCCGAGATCTCCGTCAAGATCCGAGACTTGAATCCACAAGTGGCATTGATCGCCATGCTCATGGCGCTAAAATCCAGACCTTTTTCGGACAGCCTCTGCAGGAAACCGCCACACGACATGGACGAGCTCCGAGCTAAAGCAGCAGGATATATTCAGATGGAAGAAATGACCAAGTTCAGGGAACGGGTCAGGGGCGAATCCTATAAAAAACAAGAAGAACGAGAGAAACCAGGAGCAAACCGAGAGCGGAGTAGCAAACCTAGAAGCGACAGACCGCCCCGTGCAAGGTTTGCCCATTATACCCCTCTAACTGATAGCAGAGCACGAGTCCTGGAAGAAGCCTGCAGCGCCGAGCTGATAAGCCTGCCTACTCGAAACAGCTCCCCAGAGAAAGCAGATAGGTCCAAATTTTGCAGATACCATAGAATACATGGACACACTACAGAGGAGTGCACCACCCTGAAGGATAAGATTGAAAAACTTATCCAACAGGGCAAATTACGACGCTTCGTCCGAGACGACAGTCGAAAGCCCGTGCGAGAACGAACCCGGGATAGGGAAGACGATCGCGATAGAAAAACCCGACGCACCGAAGAGCCCCGCCAGGAACAGCAAACCAAACCTCCCGAAGCTCGACTCCGAGGCGTTATCAACACAATAGCAGGAGGATTCGCTGGAGGTGGAAGTTCGAGTTCAGCAAGGAAGAGACACCTGCGTAGCCTCCGATCAATCAACTCGGCTTCAACAAACCCCAGAGTACATAAGAGAATGCCACCTATAACTTTCACAGACGCAGACTTCGAAGGCATAGAGCCCAATCATGATGACCCGATGGTGGTCAAAGTTGAAGTCGCAAACTGGTTGGTGTGCAAAGTCCTAGTCGACCAAGGCAGCTCGGTGGATATCCTGTACTGGTCCACTTTCCAACAGCTAGACATCCCTGAAAATAAGGTACAACCATACACCGAACAGTTAGTCAGATTTGCAGGCGAAAAGGTTGATACCAGAGGCTATATTGACCTCCTCACAACTTTTGGAGATGAGATGGGGTCCAAGACCATCACGGTCAGGTACCTCCTAGTCAACGCCCTCACTTCATACAATATTCTTATAGGTAGGCCAGCACTCAACAAATTAGGGGCAATAATTTCAACTCCACATCTGGCAATGAAATTCCCAAATTCAGAAGGAAAGATAGTAACAGTCAAGGCTGATCAGGAGGCAGCCCGCGAGTGCTACTTAGAAAGCCTAAAGATAGCCAGCGACAAAAAGGTCCCAGAACTGACGATAAAACACGTAGCATGCACTTCTCTTGCAACGCCAATAGAGGAGACCGACCTAGATCCCAGGGAGACCGAGCCGAGAGCAGAACCCACAGAACAGGTAAAATCCTTCCAAATAGGAAGAGAATCAAGGCAATGCACGAAACTCGGGACTCAGCTAGAAAGCGAGACCGAAGAAGCAATTGCCAAGGTCCTGTTAGACAACGCTGACTTGTTCGCATGGTCAGCCGCCGACATGCCCGGAATAGACCCAAGCTTCCATTGCCACAAACTTGCCATCTACCCAGAGGCCAAACCGATCTCCCAAAAGAAGAGGAAACTCGGGGCTGAAAGAGGAAAAACGGTAAAAGAAGAAACTGAAAAACTACTCGGCGCCGACTTCATCAGGAAGTTCAATACACGACATGGCTCACAAATGTGGTGATGGTAAAGAAGGCGAATGGAAGATGGAGAATGTGTACTGACTACACAGACCTTAACAAAGCATGTCCAAAAGACTCATACCCGTTGCCAAGCATAGACAAGTTAGTAGATGGAGCAGCCGGCTATCCGATCCTGAGCTTTCTGGATGCATACTCCGGGTACAACCAGATACCAATGTACCCACCGGATGAGGAAAAAATGGCGTTCATAACTAACACGGCCAATTACTGTTACACGGTAATGCCATTTGGACTGAAGAACGCAGGAGCAACATACCAGCGTCTAATGGACAAGATCTTTACAAAACAACTCGGCAGAAACCTGGAAGTCTACGTCGACGACATGGTGGTTAAAAGCAGAGAACCAAAATCACATCCAGGAGACCTGACCGAAATTTTCGACGAGATCAGAAAACATAATATGAGGCTAAACCCTGAGAAATGCGTATTCGGGGTGCATGGCGGAAAATTTTTAGGATTCATGCTCACCCACAGGGGCATAGAAGCCAACCCGAAAAAATGCGCGGCTATCATAGGCATGAGAAGTCCGGGGTAACATAAAAGAAGTACAACGACTAACTGGAAGACTGGCGTCCCTGTCCCGTTTCTTGCCAAAAGCAGCAGAAATAGCCAGACCCTTTTTTCAACTACTCAAGAAACAACAAGACTTCGGATGGGATGAAAAGTGTGAAGAAAACTTCCTAAAGATAAAAATACTACTTTCATCACCACCAATTCTAACAAGACCTGAACCCGGCAAGGACTTAATACTATACTTAGCCGTCTCGGGAGACGCAATCAGTTCGGTCATCATCCAGGAAGAAAATCAGACGCAAAAACCAGTCTACTACATAAGCTGAGTATTGAAAGATGCTGAAACCAGATATCAAAAGATACAAAAGCTAGCGCTAGCCCTAGTCACCTCAGCACGACGGCTACGTCCATACTTTCAAAGCCACCCAATAGTGGTACGAACAGACCACCCAATACGACAGATACTGAGGAAACCAGAGCTAGTCGGACGAATGATAGCATAGTCGGTAGAATTATCCGAGTTCGACATCAAGTACGAACCGAGAGGACCTATCAAAGCACAGTGCCTAGCCGACTTTATTGCTGAGCTAGCACCAGTAGCGGAAGCGCCCCTCCCATTCTGGACCCTTTATGTAGATGGCTCCTCGAATGAAAAAGGTAGCGGAGTAGGAGTCATAATTGAAAGCCCTGAAGGGATTATCCTGGAACAATCACTCAGATTCGACTTCAACGCATCCAATAACCAAGCCGAGTATGAAGCCCTGCTAGCAGGACTAAAACTCGCCAAGGAAGTGGGAGCGAAACACCTTAGATGCTGGAGCGATTCAAAACTAGTCACTGGGCAAATGAATGGATCCTATCAAACAAAGGACCCCCAGATGACAAGATATTACCACTTGGCCTCCCAGTTGAAGAACGAATTCATTAGTTTCGAGCTCGACCACATTTTGAGAGAACAAAATGAAAGAGCCGACCTGCTATCAAAGTTGGCAAGTACAAAGAAGAAAGGCCAGCACCGAACTGTCATATAGGAAACAATATCCGCTCCGAGCATCGAGAAAATTGTCTCTAACATCAACTCGGCTGACAGAAAATGGATGACCGAGATATGGAACTTCTTGAAGAAAGGAACCCTCCCAGAAAGCTGGGAAGAAGCTAAAAAGATCAGAAGAAGGGCCAGCTACTATGTCATAGAAGGAGAAGACCTTTATAGGAGAGGCTTCACTGCACCACTGCTGAAATGTATCACGAAGGCTCAGGCCGAATATGTGGTAAATGAGATGCACAAAGGAATATGTGGAATGCACTCAGGAGGAAAAGCTATGGCCTCCCGAACTCTAAGAGCCGGATATTACTGGCCAACGATGCGCCGCGACTGCGCCGAGTACGTCAAAAAATGCGAAGAATGCCAAAAATATGGCAATTTATACCATCTACCAGCAGAGGAATTGCACAATATCACAGCACCATGGCCCTTCGCCCTATGGGGAGTTGACATATTAGGCCCTTTTCCACTCGCTAAAGGACAAGTGAAGTTCCTCCTCGTCGGAATTGATTACTTCACAAAGTGGATCGAGACCGAACCCTTGGCAACTATCACCGCCCACAATGTGCAAAAATTCATATGGAAAAATATCATATGCCGTTTTGGCATCCCCCACTCGGTGATTTCCGACAACGGTAGACAATTCATCGAAAAAAACCTCGAAGAGTTTTTCAAAAACCTAGGGATTCGGCACCGAGTGACCTCAGTGGAACATCCGCAAACCAACGGACAAACTGAAGCCGCAAATAAAGTGATATTCGGAGAACTGAAGAAGCGAGTAAGAGACGCTAAAGGAAGTTGGGCAGAAGAACTTCCCGCAATCTTATGGGCATACCGTTGCACACCACAGTCAACAACAGGGGAAACCCCTTTCAGACTCTCATACGGATCAGACGCCATGATACCAGTAGAAGTCGGAGAACCCTCCCTACGAAGAACAAATTTCGTCCAGGAAAACAACGATCAATCACTCAGGCATGCACTCGACATGACCGAAGAGACGCTCAACGAGGTCCAAGTCAGAATAGAGGCCTGTAAAAGAAAAGCCGAGAGGAGGTATAACACCAAGGTCAAACCAAGAAACTTTGAAGCTGGAGACCTGGTTTGGAGAAAATGCGGGGAAGCCAGAAAAGCTACAGGAGAGGGTAAATTGGCAGCCAACTGGGAAGGCCCCTTCAGAATAACCGAGTCGCTGGGAAATGGAGCTTACCGATTGAAGTACCCATCCGGCAAAACCATCCCCCGAACTTGGAACGCGACACACCTAAAGTTTTACTACAGTTAGAAAAATTGTAAGTGGTGATGTACTCTTTTTCCTACTTTGACATTTTTTCCCAAGAGGTTTTTTGTCAAAGAGGTTTTAACGAGGCACACCCAATTTCTCTCATTAATGAAACTCCTTTCTTCAAATTATCTATTTAGAGTTAGATTTAACCGCGTAGACCTTTACAAGGATACAAAAAGCGAGTTAGACCTAACCGAGTAAAGGATACAAAAGGCGAGTTACAATTAACCGCGTAGACCTTTACAAGGATACAAAGGCGAGTTACAATTAACCGCGTAGACCTTTACAAGGATACAGAGAGCGAGTTAGATTTAACCGCGTAGATCTTTACAAGGATACAAAAAGTGAGTTAGACCTAATCGAGTAAAGGATACAAAAGGCGAGTTACAATTAACTGCGTAGACCTTTAATACAAAAAAGCGAGTTAGCGAAAAACCGCGAAAAAAAAACCATACGAATAACAAAGAAAAGTCATTAACACCCTATTCGAAAGGCCGGGTACGAGCCTTGAATATAAATTTCATTAAGTACCCTATTCGATAGGCCGGGTACGAGCCTTACAAAAACAAGAAAAATATAAACACTAAAAAGGAGCATCTCCCCCCTCCTGAATGGAACAGCCCGGAGCGTCCTCACCAAGTGCAAACTCCTCAACCAATTCTCCCTCTTTATTGACATCCTTGTCAACGTCAAAAAGAGAAGTGTCGGCATCCTTGAAGAAATAACGAACTTGGCGAAGTGCCTTGCTGAACCCGGCCTCATGGGTCTTAACAATCTCGTCCAAGGCCTCACCTAGATCGGCTTTCAGCTTAGCCTCGGACTCGGCAGCTTCAGTCCTCGCTTTAGCAAGCTCGAAAATGAGCCTATCCACCTCAGCCTGCAACTCCCGAGCCGAGTTCTCGGACGCAGTTAAGGAAAGTTTTAAGTCCTCCTCACGACTCTCAACTTCCCTCAACTTAGCCTCCACTCCCTCCTGAGACCGTCGAGATTCTTCAGCAGATTGGAGAAGAGTCTCGTTGGCCCGGGTAGCCTCCAACAGGGCCTGCTCGGCTTTTGCAGTAGCCTCCTTCACCATGGCTAACTCCCGGTGGCCGTGGTCGAACTCCTCGGCCCAATACTGAGCAATAGCCCATGACCGAGCTTGGAAGCGACAAACAACCTCCATAGAAAGCATCGACCCAGCATCCCTCAACATATCCCGATCAGCTTGACCGAGATTGTCGGCAGAGATGAGGGCCCCGGGGTTGAAGTCCTTTCCCCAAAGCGAGGTCCGACCATCTTTCATAGAAAGAAAAGCCGGATGCCTCTCAACAGCAGACCCCGAAGCCTCAGCACCGGGTGGACTCGGTTTCGACTTCTTCGAGGGGCCATCCCCTCCTTGAACGACCTCCCGCTGATCCCTCTTCAAAGGAGGAGGAGGAGGAGGAGGAACAGGCGAAGCGACTCGAACCACCTCAGCAGCGGGCTCCTTACCCTTCAATTTCTCCAGCCTTTGCTTTTTGACCGTTTTATAATCAAATTTCCCCATCACAGCTGCAAAAAAGACAAAACATCAGTAAAAAGCAAAGTAGAAGAAAAATCGAGTAAATAAAAGGTACTCACCGTCCCAATCCTCTCTCGGAGTCCGAGAAGTAGGAATTCCCACAACTGTTTTACAGGACAAGGAACGCGGTAACTTACACAGCGTAATCATGTCATCCTGATCCTCTGGAGACATGTCCACGACCTGCCAAGACAGCCGTTTGTTCGGGGAGCGGGTCCAATAGAGAGGGAACCTCGGCTTCCCACGGCCATCAAAAAATTCGACCTCTCCTTCCAGACCTGGTCGGACACGAAAGAAACCACTCTTGAAATTTTTCCAAGAGGAGGTATAAGGACTAAGGATTGACCGACCAGGAATCCCAGTCAAGGAGACCCAACCCCCCTTTTGACTCTCTTTTACTTTATAGCGATACAAAAATTTAAGAGCAGTAGGAGTTATAAAGAATTTACTGCAGAGCACCCGGAAAGCCTGGAGAGAAGCCCAGGAGTTCGGGTGCAACTGCGTGGGAGCAACATTCAGTGTCCGAAGAACGTCAGCCTCGAACTGGTCAAACGGTATTGTAATGCCGAGAACCGAGAACAAGGCTTCATATACAAAAGTAAAATGTGGTTGGCGCGAGTCAGCAGACATAAAAACTCGGTCATCGGGCCCACAAGGTTCGGCATGGACCATACACGGGCCTTCCGAATGACACAAGTCAATAGTTTCAAGAAGGGCAGACAAAGCTTCCTCGGTCTGATACCGAGAAGCATATGCACCTACCTCCCCAGCCACCCAAGAATAGTCGGAAGTAGTAACAGGAGGATATACCTTTCTACCCCTAGAATCAATAGGCTGGGGAACAGAAGGAAATAGAAGACGAGCACGTCGAGTCTCAAGAGGACGAACCTCAGTGGCCTCGGAATCCTCTAGAACCACCACCCCCCCGATAGGAACAACCAAAGGTGCTTGTGCAGGGTCGACGGATGGACGAACCACCCCGACACCCGCGGCAGCAACGTTTGCCGCTGACGCACCATCGCTAATTTCATCAGAACTAGGATGGTGCGAAGGAGAACCACCATCGGAACCCTCTCCGATGGGGTGAACCTCCGGCGTAAGCATACGACCCCCGCCGGAACGCCCAGAATCCCCGAAAAAAGAAGACATTATAGAACCACAGAAAAGAAATGGAAAGGAGAAGGGCGTACCTGAACAAAGAACAAAGAAAAACCTAGAAGGAGGACAAAATGGCAGAAGGGAGAAAAAGCTTGCAGGAAGACAAAACACACAGAAATAAGAGTGAACGCCAACGTCAACAGTACCCCTTTATATAGAACCCCAAACGTCGCGAATACGAAAGGGCGAAACGGTCCGAACCGTTGGATCAAGACCCTTCACTAGGCCAATCAACGACTAGGAAGGCTTGAGACCTTTGGGAATCCCTAGACCGTTTCAAAATTCAAAAAAGTAATCACTGACGTCGCCCTTGGGAACCGTTACGACTTCAATATGTCTGAAACGACATCTTCACCAAATGACGTGACGCTTCGAGAACCAAACTCGTCTCGGCCAAATAAAATCCGAAATTGGTATAACATTACTTAAGCTCCTACATTACTTCAGAGCTTGGGGGGCATGTGTACTACTCGGACTCGGCACTCCACCGAGTAGTCGAGCTGGCCGAGTAGAAGCTATCACTCGGACTCGGATGATAATAACGGAAAGAATATATCTTACTATGTGATAAGATATAGAAAGATCAGGTCATAAGATAAAGATAGAAGATAGAATTATCTCTATCTTCATTACGAGATTTGAGGAGATTTGATAGGAAAATAACCCTATCAAATCTATCTCTTTACACCCTATAAAATCAGAACAACCCATCCCAATCGAGGTACGAATTTCTAATCCCAATTTGTGATACCTGTCTCTTCCTCTGCGTCTCTAACTTGAGCGTCGGAGTGCCTTTGCAGGTACACCCCCCACCAGTCACGGAGGCGATCTCGACGGAGCCACCGCACCGGAAGACTTACCAAAATTTGGTAAGAACAACACCAGACAAGGAACCTCCAATGTATAAACTCCTCAAGTTAAAGATTTGACCAATGGTGTTTGAAAGATTACCACTCAACAAATTGGAGCTAATACGAAATTCAGTTAAGGATGAGAGATTTCCAAGACTTGAAGGAAAGGAACCATAAAACAAGTTATTGGATAGATCAAGATGCTGCAGATGTTCATGTTCCCCTAACCAATCTGGAATAGGACCAGTAAGTTGGTTGTTATCCAACCTTAAAGATTTAAGATTTCAAAGATTTAACAAACTCTTGGGTATTTGACCCTGCAAAGTATTGGAGCTAAGGTCAATATGGGAGATGTCACTGCTAATATTAAACAACCAATAAGGTAAAGTGGAGTAAAAGTTGTTCCCAGAGAGGTCAAGAGTCACAAGTGAAGTAAAATTCACAAACATGACAGAAGGGCTGATATTGTTCAGATGACACATTGCCAATCTCAACTCCAATAGAGAAGGATGCATGGCCATGGTTTGAAGCCAGTTTGTTTCAATATTTTCAAGATTAATCAAACTAAGATTGAGCCATTGCAATGGAGAAAGTTGAGGAAGCCATTGAAGATTATACAAATGAAGATCTTCGTTAAAGGACAAGTCCAGGTACTCAAGGATGGAGAAGTTAGCATAAGTATTAGAAGTTGTGACTAAGGATTGGTTGAGGGTGTTTGGAAGACTTAGACCTGTAAAGGCATTGAAGCTCAAGTCCAAGTAAGTCAAAAATTCAATTTGAAGCAGAGATAGGTTGATTTCACCTTCCAAGTGTTGGTGGTTCAGATCAAGTCTTGTAACTCTGCCCGTCACGTTATCACACTGGACTCCTTTCCATGAACAACAATCTTCTTCATTGGACCAAGAGGAGAGCTTGTTGGAACGGTCTTCCACACCGTGTTTGAACATTAGGAGTGCAGATCGTTCCTTTTCATTGCAACTAAGCTTAACATTTGTACTACAAATGCCTCTGTGGAATGTCATTTCAGATAGCAAGAGTAGCAAAACAATTGAAATTTGTGATGTGAAGCAAACCATGGTTGATCGATTAATTTGGGACATGAGAACTCAATGTGGGGGCTTTTGTATGGGTCGTTGCTGGTGAGTGGTGACTCTCACTACATATATTAGCACCTATATATAAAGCCTAGTGCCTATGATACTTTTGCTGTTAATGGTATATTTAACTTCGAAAATAGAAAATAGACTTAAATATTTTTTTAAACCTCTAATTATAGGGATCTATCTCTTTTAGTCCCCAAATTAAAAGTTATTTTTTTTAGTTCTCCAAATTCGTAAAATGTTTTTTTTCAATCCCTCTCCATATATGTTATTAGTGTGTGGCAAACGGAAAATATTCAATTTGCAATTTGTGGTGATTTTTGACTGCTAGAATTTGTGGTAATTTTTTACTGTTAGAATCAAATTCTAGCAATCAAAAACTGCCACAAATTGCGAATTCAATATTCTTTGTTTGTCACTTACAGGGAGAATAACTAAAAAAAATATTTCTCAAATTTGAGGGACTAAAAAAAATATTTCTCAAATTTAAGGGACTAAAAAAAATAAACTTTAATTTGGAAGAATAAAAATAGACTCTCAATTTAAGGAATTAAAAATATATTTAAACCTAAAAAATATTCAATAACGTACGTTTTGTGTTATTTAATTCGACACAAAAGAAATTAAAGTTTATTCTTATTATTTACATAATTCATTTATTTCTTTTTTTTTAACTTATCCAAACAAAAGAAATTAAGAATTTTATTCTAAAACGAAGTACAAGAGAGTTAAAATAATCAATGTGAAGCACACGTGTAAGTAAGGAAGGCAGGGCTGCTTTTTCATTACCAAAAGTTACGTTTTTCTTTTTCTTGAACAACATTACCAAAAGTTATGTGAACCACAAAGATGGCCGTTCACTAAACTAAAGCGTGGAACATGATTTCCAATGGAAGCATAGAAGTTAGTTATTGTTAGAGAGAAGAAAATGGTTCAATGTACACAGATCAATCTCCAACAATTAGGCCACGATGTAAAAATCAAAAGCAGCAAAAGTGAAAGAAATAGAACCAACACGTATGGTGTAGATGGAAAGCGTGTTCCTCCAATACCAATAACACAACTTTCCCTCCTAAATCCCTTTAAAACTACTGTCACTCTCGATGAAGAAGGCTAGCACTCACTTGATACGCACGAAAAACTCACCGGCCTTCTTTCCGAAACTTGAACAGGAGGAACTCTGGAATTAAAAGGTTGGTATAAGTTTTAGGACGCGTTTGATACACACTAAGATATAGTACAAGAGAAATACAAGGACATTTTTTTTTATCATGTGCTAAAATTCTTAAAAAGTAATTTTTCATGTATTAATAATTTAAGATTTTAGGAAAATAATTTTCAAAAGAAACATTTTAATAAAAAAATGTAAAAGGAGAGTTTATTAATAAAGAAGGGAAGTATACTTCACAATTATTTTGTTAACGCCTATAGCATCTCATGAAACACGATTAGATGGTTCTGTGACCCAGAGGCGTTTTGTCGAACACCTTCCGAGCATGGTCTATTTGAACGTTACGCACGTAACGTGCGATGGCGCAGGTAGTGGTGCACTGTGATCTCACTTGCACCAGCATGTTCCATAGCAGAGTGGCGCGACCATAGACCATAGTGGCCAATGTACGTATGAATGCAAAGCATGCACCATTTGCGTGTCCTCCTTATAACCATGATTATTAAGGATACGTTCCAGCGCTAGAATTTGAAGGAAAAAGGAGATGGGAGTAATTTTTTCTTCAAACAAATATTTTTTAAGTTAATATATATATATATATATATATATATATATATATTTTAAAAAATAATATATTAGTATAAATATAAGAATTTTGTTTAAATACACTTGTAAATTTTTTTACAGTGTCAAATTTAATGGATTATCTTATCTAATAAGATTGTTATGTCTTAATGTTTTATTTTTTATTTGTAAATATCATATAATCCTCTTGATTTTAAAATGAAAAATTCATTCATTCTTTTATTCCTACTCTAAGTGTTTGTTTGGTTGCACGTTGCTTGATCCACGTCCAAGTTAAATCAACAATTCATTGCTTCTGCGCATTCCTTAATAATAGACATATATACAAATTGGCCAAATAGTATCGTATTATTAGCTTACAATTACACCTCTATAAAATTTACAAGGTCCCTTATAGGAAGTGCAGTTAATAGCTATGTCCCCAATAAACTTTCTACGTTTACTATTTATGAAAATCTTAGTATAAAAAAATTATAACTACATTCTTTGGAATATGTCAGGGAGACTAGCATAATACAGCACTGGTGAGGAACAATGGTGGGAATGACATCACTAACAAAATCACTTCCTGACTCAGATGAGGACATGTGTTGCTCCTCCCTTGTCACATAAGATCCTGATGCTGATGCCAATGATGTTGAAACTCTGAATTTTTTAACTTGATTATGATTGTATATATGGATAAATTTCTAAATAAATTATTTTTATCATTTTGAGATTTATAAATATGCAATTATATACGAGTGTGACTGTTTTTCAAAATTGTGTAGCAAAACTCTACAATCATTTATTGAATGCTTTTATAATACTTCATTTTCGTAATCATATTCTAATTCCGATTTATAGTGGGAGTATTTTGCATCTTACTATTTTTTAGAATTCTATTTTGAGATAAATATAAAATTGCTTTGTGCACTTTTGTATTCTTGACTCAATCAAGCAAAACCAATAATTTTGTTACTGTACTCTCTCTAATATAGAGATAATGAAATTAATGTCATGGTTCTTACAATGATAAAGTCGTGTTTATTACATGCTAAGTCAAAATGTTGTTAAGCATGTTTTGATTTTCTTTAAATATGATTGTTGTTGAATATCATATTCTATTTGGCATAATTGTTGACAATTTGTATATTATATTAATGATAATCATACCCTATCGATGCGTTATTATTGATATAATTTGTTAAGATATAATGCACCATTTATCTTATTCTTATATCAGATATTTGTTTGAGTATCCTATCAACGTTGAAACTTTTTTATTATATAAGTTTTCTCTTGTGCGTTATTATATTTCTTTTTTATTGTGTTTTTTGAGATTCTTGAGAAAGATCTCAACAAATGAGAAATTCTCTCTAATGAGGCATGTTTTGGTTGTATTTATATGGAACCATTTTAACTTTAACTCTCTGAGTATGTGACAATTTATACACATTAAATGCTTCCCTTGTTGTTTCATACAAGCCTTGTTGTCTAACTTTTTATTAATTGGGCATTTTTTTATGCAATCCAATGTTCTGAAA
The DNA here is from genome assembly GCA_026413185.1 of Pueraria montana var. lobata. NCBI lineage: Eukaryota > Viridiplantae > Streptophyta > Magnoliopsida > Fabales > Fabaceae > Pueraria > Pueraria montana. Next base: position 76,152,238 of record CM048650.1, read on the forward strand.
TATTGCATTTACTTATCGCAATGCAAATTTGTTTAATGGAATAATTTATAGAAACAAATTGCTATCATGTGGGTAGTGGACATACCCTATTGGTATGACATTACTTGATATGATTTTAGTATGATAAATTAGTTGAATTTTGTTTAGTTCTTTGGACTTTTTTTTCTTCTTAAAATCATTAAGTCAACTATATTTCTTTAGAGCAAACTATGTTTTTGGTTCTTGAACTTTTCGATATTTTTCGATATTTATGGTTTTGATCCCTAAACTTTTTTACGACCGGTCGACGTCCTCGAACTTTTTTTCCGTCCAATGTTTTGGTCATTTCTGTCTATTTTGGACGTTAAGTATTGACGTGGTGTTGGCTTTATTATTATTTTATTTTATCATGTTTTCTGATGGCTAAAAACCACCAAAAATTGTGATTTTGAAAGGATTTAAATAATTTGTGGCAGTTATAAGCAGCCACAAATTGCTTCATCATCTTAAACAATTAAGAACAAAAAAATCAAACAAACTTTGCTGGGATTAAACGTGTTTATAAAAAATTTAACAAGTGCCTACACAAGTTAATTTTTTTGTAGTTATTAAAGTAAAGAGCAAGGATGCTTAATTAAAAAAAATCTCGATACAATTTTTAGGAGTTCTGTTGAGTGAAATTAAAAAATAAAAAATAAGCTGACTACATTAGATGTAAATGTAAGAAGAGCAAGACCCAAAACAAGGAATGAGGGATTAGCGTTTGGCTTTTTCCATTGTTGATGTGATTGCAACTATGTAGCGGATTCGTTGGCGAGATGGGGAGCCTCCCACAAACCCACGACTTGTACCAAAAAAAGACCCAATGTATGTATCTGAATCCAGATCCAACAAACTCATTCACACATCGTCACCATAATCCTAGTTCCCCATCGCTCCTCCAATAGCCATGTCCCTGAATCTTCGTCAAAAGCAAACAAGTAACAATCCCTCTCAACTCCGATCTCTACATTTCCCAAAACGCACCGTCGCGCGGCAAACGAACAGGAGGGTCGCGCTCGACCTTGACCTCCACTATGCGACGACGTGTATGCTTAGTCAACGCTGACCGGAATCGGTAGCTAGTCAATCGGAGTGCCGTTTCTGACAACGGAGGCCCAAATGGGTACTCGCGTGTTCCCTCGCCCTCAACAACGCCGTTCGACGAAAATAAAGACCCCTGGGAAGTCATATACACAGCCGCAGTTTGATTTTCACAACAATAAAGGGTTTGGGATTACTTGTGGTTGATGATAATGATGAAAGGTGGTTGTGTTGTGGGGATGGGGTTACTTATTTTTGAAATTGGAACCGTAATCTTTGGTTCTGAATCTTTTGATGAGATTTTGGTTCTTAGCAAGGGTTGAATTTGTTTATTGCTGGTCCAAGATGTGAATAAGTTGAACGAGGGTATTTTTTCAGGTTCTTGTAATTTGTGATGGCTAAAAGCCGTCACAAATTATTATTAAGGGTAAAATATATTTTTGTCCCTCATTTTATTTAAATTTCTATTTTTAGTTCTCATAATTTTTTTTTATGTTTTTAGTTCTTCAAAAATTGTTTTCTTTTGATTTTAGTCCCTGACATTAATTTTAACTATTAAGTGATATCGTGACGAGTATTATTTGTGTTTGAAAAATTTATTTTTAAGTTTTTAGCAGTTTTTAACTACTGCAAATTTTTTGGCAAACTAAAATTGTCAGAAGTGTTAAAAAAATAAAAATCAAAAATCAAAACCTCAAATACCAAATTTTCTGAAATCACAAGAAATGTTACAAAGTAAACATTTCTGACCATCAAAAAATTTGTAATGGTTAAAAGTCACTAGAAACTTAATTAGGAAATTTTCACAAGCACAGTTTATGTCTGTCATGTCATCACTTAATAGTTGAAATTAACGTCAGGGACTAAAAACAAAACAAAACAATTTATGAGGGACTAAAAACAGTAAAAAAATTTATGAGGGACTAAAAACAGAAATCAAGATAAAATGAGGGACTAAAAACATATTTTATCCAATTATTAATATTTCAAAAACACTTTATCCAACCAATTTTTGGCGATTTTAAATTGTCAGAAAATGTAATCAAAATAAAGTAATAATAAAACCAACGCCACATCGTCACTTAACGGCCAAAATAGACATAAATGACCAAAATGTTGGATGCAAAAAAAGTTCGAGGACGTTGATTGGTCGTAAAAAAGTTTAGGGACCAAAATCATAAATAACAAAAAGTTCAAGGACCAAAAACATAGTTTACTCTATTTCTTTATCAAGTGGGAGAATTTTGTATATTGAAAGTAATGCGCTATAAATGGATTTGTGTTGACACAAGATTTTTACCTTAAATGCCCAATTAATCATACATGAGTAACCAAATTTATTTGTCTTGATAAAATGGCTTTCTTGTCATATACTATTTGTAATCACTTTCTTGTTGGGACCTACATTAAGTATTTTGTGATAGTCTCTTATAGAATATTATTGTGTGATAACTCTCAATTGTTATATATTATTAGTGGACAATTCTTGATAGGACAATATAGGAATCCCAAATTTGAAGAGATTAATTTCTTTATACCATATTTTGTATTCTTGTTGATGGTATTTCAGATCATAATTTTGTTAAAGCTATATGTTTTGATTTGGGATATATAGTTAAACCTATGCCTATCATAGTTTGTGATGAGAGTTATAGACTATTTGTTGTTATATCCTTAATATATGTTGAGTATAGGTCTCACGTACTTCCGCTGCATGTAACCAAGTCTTACACTCAAGTGTGTGTAGATATTGTTTATAATTGTAGCACTCGAGTTTATATTTTGAGTGAGTAATTGAAAAGTTGCAAGTGATCCCATATTCTACTTCTAAATACTAGTAATTTTCTATCTCACTCATGTTTGTTAAGTAAAGGTTACCTTGTTTAGGTGATCCTTTTGAGGGTCATTATTCTTTGAGGATTAACATGTGGTTAGCTATGAAACCCCTTTGTAAAGCTTTGTAATTGATAGATGGATTGTATGTTGGGTTCATATTCTCGTTTCTAACCACTTTCTTCATTAATCTTACTCTACTCTACTTCTCTTTAATACGTATTTCTTTAAGAGAGAAAATAGTGAATTTTTATTCACATTATCTTACAAAGCTATAATCTCATTAGAGTATTTTAATTCTAGTGGGCTCTAATGAAAATCCTAATCTTATTTCTTATTTTTTGGTATATAAAGGATTAGTGAGAGCATATAACATTTTGTTATGTCTTGAGACTTATCAAATTTGTATTGTCACATATTCTTGTGCACATTTAATGATCATATGACATACTCTAGAAGGACTTTGTTATTTATTCTTGTCCTTTTGTGTTGAGATACATAAAATCCATTGTATCTTAGTAGGTATCTTTAGTGGATGTCAAGGTCATTTTGTTAGGAATTGCACAGTTAGTCTTTTGGCATGCAATTATCTTGTGTATCTCTTTTACCCAAAACTTCACATTTTATTTTGTCAAAATTTATAAGTATATTGTAAATACAATACTCCCATCGAGTATGATTCTCTACATTATTGAGGTGCTTGTGATGATAGTACTCCTATCGAGTACAACTTTGCACCATTGGGGTACTTATATTATAAATTTTATGTTTAGACCATATGATCTAAGTGCCTGCTCATTATTGACATTTTGTGGCCACATTAATCTAGAGTGTCGTTTTATTTAAGCTAGGTGTCTATGTCATCCCAGTAGGACAATAGGAAATTAATGGATTTCCTAATTGTCTTCGGGTTTGCATAGTCACTTATTTCATGAAACTCGGATTAATTGAATATCAAATATTCTAAGAGCATTTGTTGATTTAGCCCATACGTGATCACTGTTGTTACTATGCTATCATGAGCATTTAGATGCATGTGAATTATGTTCTGGCCTTTGCAACTTTTCAGACTTAAGTTGATTATGCTGTTAAAAAAAATTGTAGATTCACCGACCAAAGACTTAGCTATTAGAGCTTTTGAGAATTTTACGGCTCACATGTGTTTGGTTAAGTCTTTTGATGTTTTGGGTTAGTGAGAGTCTGAACACTCTATCATGAGATATGTATATAGTAATATTATCCTAGTAACATATCTCTTATAGCATTTTCATATGCTTGGACCATTGTTATGTAGCATATTTTGACTATTAAGCTATGCTATTCCATATACTCTTTTCTTGTGAGAAATATGACTATTTGACGCGTAGAATATGTATCCCTATCATATATTATTTTGTAGTGTTAGAGATTTTAGATTTCTTACATTGTTGATTGAAATTGTCATTCTTGTCTTGATGATTCCTATTTTAATTATTGGTTAATACTATCCAAGTGGGAGAATGTTAAAATATTTGTTGTGGATTAGTATAAATAAATAATTATTATATTATCTTTTAGTATCATCAATCAACAATTAAAGATGAGATAATTATCATGTGTATATTATGGATATTTTGGATGGGATTATGATAAGATTGACCTTGTGATGGGTTGGGTCAATCATTTAGTAGATAGCCCATCGAGAGGTCCCTACCTACTGCTAGGGGATTATAAATTTGCTATCACATTAAGCAAATTTACACTCTCTCAATGACACTTACATTCTCTTAAACAATCCCCTAGAAAGTGGGCAGGAATCTTCTCAAGAGTAATGAAGGGTTTTCTCTCGCCAAACAACTCTCATGGAGATAAATGCGAATTCAGGTTAGTGTTTCAATAACCTTTCAAGCATTATTGCTATACTCACAACATGCTATAATTTGTATCTATATATGTATTGTTTTATAATTTTCCATCAGTTCATTGAAAGGTCAAGACTTGTCAATAGCCAAATGTCTTGATACTCCATCTCCCAACCTTTCAAAATCAAATCAACACTGAATGGATCATGGCTCCTTCTTCTTGCACCATACATAGGAGTCATGTTGAAGTGTAAACAAGGAGGAATAGATCCAGAAAGTTTATTTCCTGAAAGATTTAGTACTGTTAGTCTGTTAGAGAAGGGAGACTACATAGTTGTGGAGGAATATTGCTAGTAAATAGATTCCATCTGAAGTCCATAATTTGCACGCTCTCTGGCATCTTCATTGGTACAACTCCTGAAAAAATATTTTCTGCAAGGTTGATTAATACCAATGACTTAAAGTTTGACATGTCCAGTGAAAATTTCTTAGACAAGCTGTTATTACGCAAATCCATTGCAACGAGTTCATTTAACAAACCCATTGATGGAGGAATTTCACCACCTAGGCTATTGTTGTTAATGTTAAGGAAAGTTAAAACTGTCCAATTCTCCCAACAATCAGGAATTACTCCGATCAAAAGATTATCTGATACATCTAAGTAACTCAATGTATTTGCCCAGACAAGAAATTGTTGATACATAAAAAATGGAGACTTTTGTTGATATATGTGGGAACCCTCCTGTGAAATTATTGAGACATTAATATGTATTCAAAATTTAGAGTGACATTTGTTAAGTCAACACTAATTTCATTGTGGGACAAGACAATTGCTCCAATATTGGCTGCAAAGCTCCAAAACCTGTTTGCATTTATGGATGAAATTCCTGAGTAAGAAACATCTAGAAATTCTAGTGTCCTCTGTGTGTATAACCATTCTAGAAAAATAGGACCTAGAATTGTATGTCTCAAGCTAATTTCATGAAGCTGAAAAGGAGGAATCCAGTTGGGATCCAAATTAAATGCAAAAGCTGAATTCAAGACAAGTGATTCTAAATTGAAGAGTTTAGAAAAATGCTTTTCAGATAGAACACTAGACAAGGAACCTCCAATGTATAAACTCCTCAAGTTAAATAGTTGGCCAATGGAGTTTGAAAGATTACCACTCAAAGATTTGGAGCTAACACCAAACATGGTTAAGGATGAGAGATTTCTTAGACTTGGAGGAAAGGAACCGTAAAAGAAGCTCTCAGATAGATTAAGATGCTACAAATGTTGATGTTCCCCTAACCAATCTGGAATAGGTCTAGTTTTTTTTTTTTATCAGCAAATCATGAAAATTATATTAATAGCAGGGTACAAGTGATACCCGAGTGCCAATAAGAACCATACATAACTATAGCCAAAAACACCAAGGTTGTAAAGCATTGATCTACTTACAGTCAAATAAATGCAACATAACCCTAGGTAATCAAAGCATACATCAGACACATTATTGTCTACCCCACATACACTTCATAAACAAAAACCGTTCCTAAGATGTCTATGCAGTATTCTCCTCTAACCATGTTATGACATGAGTATCCATGCTACACTAATCAAATGAAGCTCACAGCTGAAATATTAACATCCACCTACAGTACTTGGAAGCCTTCACCACTGTACAATTTATATCATAGTTTATAATCCCACTTATATTTTGTATAATTTGTAAGTTTCTATCAACGCCACCTAGACAAGCCACCACCTCCGCCAAAATAATAAGAAAACTACGTGAGATGTGTCAAAGCTTTCTACCAAGCAACACCAAAGATATATTCCAGAATGATAAGATACATTAGACCCCTTAACACCCCTATGTAATGCAGCACCCCGTTTTTAGCTCCCACTGTGCGAACGAGTAGTCAAATCCCAACCCATTGCTTTTGAGCCAATGCCACGCATTAAACAAAATGTTATGCTGGATCAAATGTTTATCAAAATGTCCACCCCTGAAAATGCAAGAGTTCCTGAATTTCCAAACTAACCACACAACCAAGCACCATATGACTCGCCAAATCTCATCAGACCTCCTAGAAGCCCCACAAGAAAATTTTTGCCAAAAATGACACTTTGGATCAGATGGCAGAACCATATTAAACCCACACCAGCTGTAACAATTATACCACCCAAAACATACGAACACCCAAACAAAACATGCTCCCCTAACTATTCTATCTCATGACAAAAAGAACAGTTATAATCTTGATCCTACAGTACAACCCCTCTCCTCCTCAAGTTAACTTTTGTAGCTAGTTTATTGTTCATCACCCTCCAGCAAAAGTAAAGTATTTTAGGTGGTACCTTAATCTTCCATATAGCCTCATAGATATCCTCAGGTTGACTTCCACTTTTGCAGCTCTAAATTGAGTTATACGCAGACCTGACATTAAAAATACCTAAATTGTCCATCATCCAAATCCATGTATCCGAGGAGCCATGAAGTAGTGTAACCTGTGCAATCTCTTGCTGAAAATTATGTTGCAAATTTAACTCCCACTGGAACCAATTCCTTCTCTAAGAAAACTCACATCTCTAAATCCCTTCCTCCCACCTCCCTAAGTTGAAAATAAGGTTACCTTTTTTATTAGAGTTCAAGAAAATCCTCTCATACTTCACAGCCAAGCACACCCCATCTAGCCATCCATCCTCCCAAAACCTTATAATACTCCCATCCCCCAATTTCCACCTCATCATCAAATCAAACCATTTATGTTGAATATTCGCACCACAAGTACTTATAAGGTCCCTCCACTAAATAGACATATTAGAATTTTGCCTCACATCAAGAAGACCTCTCCACCCTCCATATTTTGATTCTAACACTTTGCCCTAAGTAGAGTCTTTTTGATAAAATAATCCCCATCTCCACTTAGCTAATAAAGCCTCATTGAAGATAAAGATATCTCTAATATCCAATCCACCATAACTTCTAGGTCCGTTCATTTTTTTCCAACTCACCCATGGAATTTTGCTTCTACTCCCAACCCCCTCACCCCACAGGAATCTCCTTTGTATAGATACAATTCTTCTTCTAATCCTGTGTGGCATCTTGAAAAAAGACCCAAAAAACAAAGGCAACGAAGATAGAACCGAATTAATTAAGCAAATCCTCCCCACAAAAGAAATGTGTTTATGCTTCCAAGTGAACAATTTCTTCTTGAACTTCTTCACAATAGGCTCCCATGTGGTGCTCCTCCTTGGATTAGCGCCAATAGGAATCCTCAAATAAGTGAAAGGGAAAGAGAGTAGCTTACAATTAAGCAAATATGCAAACTTATAAATCTCCGAAGGATCAACCGCAATACCCCTAAATCTACTTTTGTAGAAGTTTACTTTCAACCCCGGTACTAACTCAAAACATCTCATAATGCTCTTAAGAACCACCACATTACTAAGGGTTGCCTCACCAAAGAAAATAGTGTCATCGACATTCTATAGTAACAAAATTTCCACATCATCCCTCCCCACCAAAAAACCTTTAAACAAATTCTTTGACACCGCCTCTCTCATAAGGCCACTCAATCCCTCACTCACTATAGTAAATAATAAAGGTGCCAACGGATCCCCTTGTCTTAATCCTTTCAACAGAAAAAACTCCTTTGTAGGGCTTCCATTAATAAGGATTGAAATAGAGGATGATGTCAAACATCCCTTTATCCATTTGATCCATTTTTCACAAAACCCTAACCTTGACATCATATACACCAAGGAACAGAATCATACGCCTTTTCATAATCAACTTTGAATACTAGACAAGGTTTCTTCTTCCTTTTTGCTTCATCCACCACCTCATACGCCACAATAGCACCATGCAGTAAATTCCTACCACTTATGAAAGCACTTTGTTTGTGATCAATAATCACTAGAAGGACCTTTTTAAGCCTATTAGCTAAAAGCTTAGCTATAATCTTATACAAGCACCCAATCAAGGAAATAGGCCTAAAGTCTCCAAGGTCAACCGGATTCTCCACTTTTGGAATTAAAGTAATGAAAGATAGGTTGCATCCTCTAGGGAAAGATCCAAAATTATGGAAATCCTTTAAGAATGCCATGATATCCACTTTCACACAATTCCAAAAGGTTTTGATGAAGTTAAAATTGTACCCATCTGACCCCGGGCTCTTGGAGCTCCCACACTCCCAAACTGCCTCCTTAACCTCCACCTCACCAAAGCTTGATATTAATACTCCATTATCCACCTCTTTAATTTTTTTCAAAATGCACACCATCAAGAACCGGTCTTTCACCAACATCCTCCTTGAATCTTTCATTGAAAAATTTCCATACCTCTTTTTTTACCACACTAGGTTCCTCCATCCACACATCATCCACCTTAAGACCTCTAAGATTATTTTTGCTCCTTTTCCAATTGACCATTGCATGGAAGAACTTTGAGTTGCAATCTCCCTCCCTTGCCCATTTAATTCTTGCTTTTTGTCTCAACAACGACTCATTGTACCTTGCCACATCCCAAAATTGTACTTGAAGCGTTTTCCTACAATTATTCTCATCCTCGGTCAAACCAAGTTCCTCATCCTTCTTGTCAAGCTCATTCAACTTTCTTTGGATCCCCAAAATCTTCTTTTGAATGTTGCTAAACTGCAGACTATTCCACTCTTTTAGTTTTCTTTTCAAATCCTTCAACTTCTCCTTAAGCACATAGGTTGCCCTTCCACCTACAAGAATGCTCCCCCAAGCTTCCTCCACAAAATTTGCAAACCCTCTATCCTCCAACCAACAATCTAGCACTCTAAATGGCTTCGAGCCCCAATCAAAGTTTACATTCTTTAGTAACAACGAACAATGGTCTGAAATATCCCTATCCAAAACATATTGTGTACTTCCATTCCAAACACTACACCACTCCTTAGACACCAACATCCTATCAATTCTACTTTTGGCACTTCCATTTGTCGGAACCAAGTAAACTTTCTTCCAACCAATGGAATATCCACCAAATGTAGATCTTCTGTAACACCCCTTTTTATTATTAAATATTTTCTTATTAATTAAGAAATTTGTGAAGTAATTCGATATCCAATTATTGAAAATAGCCTTTATAATTTGGGAAGATTTGTTTTTCCTTTAAAAAGGTTGTTACTTAAAACTCCAAACAAAAATCATCCCCAATAACTTATTAATATATAAAAATTCCTTTTAATGAAATCAGTCTTAATAAATCAGACTCATTTTATAAGACATTAACTTCGATGCAAACCATGAAACATAACAAAATCTTCTTTAATTAAAAACATCCTCAGATCCAGCATTATACTATTCTATTACACCGAATATATTCATGCATTTACATTCTTGGAATTTAACACATTATTCATTTGAGTCACATATAAAAAATTGGTACATCATAATATTAAAACCAAGTCTACCCCTTTTTATACAAGAAAGTACTAAGACTCAGAGCAGTGACTCAATAAAAATTTCAAAAATACCCAATTAACCCAAGTAACATTCTAGAAGGATCCTCTTCTTTCTCTTAAAACATCCACTTGTGTTCACAGTGCTTGTTGTAGACTTTCGTTCCATCTTTGTTGTCTACATAAGGTCATTTGTCTAAATCTGAAAAATAAAGGCGTATGGAGTGAGTCTCTCTCCTCCACTAAACTAACAAACAAACGACCATTACGGTCTCAAACAAACATACAACATCAACCACTTCACAGTGGTGCTCTCACGAGTCTCACTCGAAACCTATTCGTTTCCACAACTATTCTTGTAAATTATTTCACACTGGCCAGCTGCCACTGGAACTTCCAGAACTCAGTGGTCTTACACATTTTTGAGTTGGATGACTGTTGGGAGTACATCCTTCACCATGGTACAATGGCGGGCTCTCACCAACCGATGATGTCTCGTATTTTTGTCAGAGTGGCCGAGTCAGCTATGTGATCCATCGTCACAACTCAGTGCCTTACCCTCCAAGAACAACCCGCCTTACGATCATCTCCCAAGTACCAACTGTGGTCATCCATTACTCCGAGGACTGACTCCTCAACACTCTCCTCACAGAGTTTATTTTCTTTCTTCGTCGCCTGTGGGTTTCCCGCTGCACAGGGTACAAGTGCGGACGAATTGACGCCGAGCTAAAGGTACCACCTCTACGCTCACATATGCATATATAAATAAGGACTTTGCCTTTATCGCTACATCGTAACGATCTCATCACCTCAAGTGACGCGTCATTCGCAATCCGACCTTGGTTCACAGATAACTCGCAGCTGAAATATCCCACGCGACCTTTTACAGATCTGTGTGAGCTTTTCTACCAAAGGCACTTGACGGCGGTCCTCAATCAACATATATCCCAGACATACAACACGGAGATCAAACTCCCCCACTATCACAGTGGTTAAATATTACGACCCCGTCATCTCACAACACAATGCTCACCGTAGATAAAGCCTCCACACGACCTGTCTCACAATTATCCGTTCAAGCTTTGTCCACGAACAAATCCGTTCAACCGTCTCACTCGACTTAGCGTTGGAGGTTCCTTCCTCCTTTCGGTTCTCACCACGATTCGGACAATCAAAGTTCACAAACTTTCAAACACATGTGCGTATCACACTTTACCCAATCATGACTCACATCATGATTCTTAACTGTCTTACTTTGTCTTATTGAAATCCTCACCCACTCTCACATTTTATGCTTATTTCAGTCATTTTGTCCAAATCCATGCAAAGGTCCTAAATTCCTTTCTAAGTCCAAACATCCGGCATCCTCCATGTGCATAAGTAATTCCTAATTGCTAATCCATAATGTTATTAAGTTCACACTCTTAATTATAGTTGATTCACTATTGCTCATAGTGAATATTATTGATTACTAGAATGACCTTCTAGTATTCACAAATGTACTCTATTTGGAGTTCATTTGCTCCCACACAAGAATGAATTATTCTCGTTCCCACAATCAACAAACCATCACAAGCAATTCACATGCACAAGCCAATTCCAGCACTCTTTGCCCGAGGATCACATTCCTCCCGGTCTCCAATTCACAGTTAATAATAGAATAATCATTAACAAACCATAATTCAACATAATCCATTAAACAACATTACACACACGTTTTCAATAGAAATTTCCCTTTTGAGGTAAAATGTCTATTAGCAAATCCAACGAATGATATTAGGCACAATTACACAATCACTCAATTAAATTTCATGCATATACCTATAGTTGTTCACACATATCAAAAATTATTTGATACATCATATCAACTTTAAATTTCATGAGATTTTACAGAGAAACTATACATCATACATATTTCATCATATAAATTTATCTCACGAAAATTCAACCCACAAATATTATTTTTGAATTAAAAAAAGTGACTGTACATGCTCTGTAAAACACAATTCCATATTTTTAGAAAATATCATATCAAATTTTTTTTATGTGAAATTTTACAAAGAATATATCCAACATGTGGAACATCATATATAATTTCCTCAGTATCAAAAACCCACCAAAAATACCCTTTTTGAATTTTTAAAGCATTTCTGTCTCAGAACAGAGTCTTTCATATAAAAACATAAATAATTACCAAAATTTACTATAAAATTCCGATAAAATTCACAGATATTATGCATAATTCAAATAAGATTAAAAAGTTTTCTCATAGCCAAATTCGCTAAAAAAGTATATTTTCCCCATTTAAATTCTCCACTGTCCAGTTTTGGTTTTTCAAAACAATAATTTTCTAAAATTACTTCCCGACTTTTCCTAACCTTGAAAAAATTCAGAGATGACCCTCATGATACATAAAATGAACGGATGGTTCCAGTTTTCCAAAATCGCGTCCCAAAATTCTTGTAAAAATCAAAACAGTCTCATTCTCAGAATTAACAGTTTTCGAAAATAATTCCGGTAAAAATAGTTACAGTGCTCAAAAAAATCTGAGAAAAATATCACGACATCCAGAGGCATCGAAACATAGGAAAATATATTTACATCATCAAAAACATGCACGAAAAGTGAGACGAAAAATTCACACAGTCACAGGACCCAAATCACAAGTAGCTTATTTCGGGTTTTCAAAATTTTTTTACAGACCATCAACAACAGCCACAATCCATATTTAACCAGAAAATAAGGAAATAGCTTAGGAAAAAAAAAAAACCCCTCCATACCTCGACGAAATCGAAATCCAATCGGTTGGTTTTGAAGCTCTAGTCTCCCTCTATGATATATCCAAGATTAATTGGTAAAAACTTTGATTTGGAAGCACAAATATTAGAGAGAAGATACGGAATATTTAGAGAGTAGGAGGAGGGAGAAGACAGCCGAAGAGGAAGAAAAATGAAAAAGAATTTTTTTTTCCAATTTTGCTATTTGCACCACACTTCCTATAAAGACACCCCCTTCTCTTTTTTTTTTCTACAACTTACGGAACTCACGTAAAAGTCCCAAAAATCTCACAATAATACTAACTATATTTTAATTACTAAAACATATCTTTTCTTATGTAAAAGACATAAATTCCAATTAAATCATAACTCAATCACACAATTATATATTTATTGAGTTGTAATTTTTAGGGTGTTACATCTTCAATGAAAGTGTTGAATTCTCTTGTCTCCCTTCTCCCATAAGTGCCATTGCTCCCCCCTTGCCTCTCACAAGGCCTCCTCACATAGTTGAAGTCTCTCATAATACACCAAAGATCAATATTATTGCAAGCCTTTCTGTTTCGCAACTCATCCCAAATAGTTTTTTTCTAGTCAAAATCACAAGGCAAATATATATTTACCAAAGTGACCATGACCCCATTTTCTTTCCATTCTCCTTCAAGCCCGATGAAACCATTTCCAACAAAAGAGTTTGACACCACAAAACAATCATTGCTCCATACACATAGTAGACCACTTGAGTTATTGATTGCTGGACTAAAGACCCAACTAACATCCATATCCCCCCACAATTTCCTGCATACGTTGACATCAACATCTTCCTTCTTTATCTCTTGAAGGCATAAAAGCTGCACTTTCTCCTTCATGACTAACTTTTTTTTTTTTATAATTTTACATTTAATGACTCCCCCCAACCCCTAATATTGTAGGACATGATCTTCATAGGTTACCATTATTGACCCCTCCCTATGAGCATTGCTAGATTCTCCAACCTGCATGCGATCTCTCACTTCTATTTGCTTTATTTTGCTGATAATTTTAGTCTCCGAACCTCTAAATGAAACCCCTAGCTGTTTACCAAGGTCCCATATTTTTTTTGCCTCAACGTCTTCACCTTTTAGCCAAAACACCTTGTTGTAATTCTTAACGTTGCCGTCAGACAGGATATTGCTAGAGGGGTTTACTTTTGACTTGCTATCTTTTTTCTTCCTTCTTTCATAAATTTTCTAGCAGGAGCTTGACAGGGAACTGCTGAAAGTCCTACCTATTGGACCTCTACTAACACCCTATTGGCGTCTTTCTGGGATGCTGCTGATGTCGACCCTCTGTGCTTCCTTATCTCTAAACTGAGAAACACCATGGTGATCCTCCTTCTGTGTGTTGCATTTATCTGGGGAAATATATCCGTCTTCCGGGGCCACACAATTGGGACCCAATTCCATGCGCAGGTCTGCTTTTTCTTTTTCTTTGTCACACGGGCTTTTTCCACTCACAGATCCGTCAAGGCCTACATCCGTAACGTTGGCAGATATGTTGGTATTGGGCTGTAAACTGCTCCCACAGCGATTAGCTTCACATAGGGCCCCACACTCATCGTGTATAAGCTGGGCCTTAAGACTCAACTTCAGCCCATTATTCTTCCCCAAGTCAACCGTCTCATCTTGCACACCGTAGACATAAGGAAGCTTTTCCAACACACCATGCTCCAACCAGCTTCATATGTTGTGCCCACCAATTCCCAACGGCTCCATTCCCTGGCTTTCCCCAATAATATTGTTACATTCCTTGCCATCTAAGATAATATTTTGAATTATCTACCTCTTTCGTACCTCATGGCCTGCCCAATCCCCAAAAGAGTCCAAATTTCTAGTCGACCTATTTGTACTTCTTCCTTCCTTTTGACTAAAATATCCCTCCTATTTACCCATTGTGCATTGTACATCAGGTTCTTCCTCTCCGTTCTCCCTCCCTATTTCGATAGGTCTGTCCTCTATCTCTGGCATCATGTCACCATCATATTATGAGAAACAAGACTTTATGTCCAAGCCGAAGTCACTTGCCAAGGACGAAGCTTCCACCGTTGTCCCACCGTGCCACCATCGATCACAATTACACTGCATAGCCCTCACGTTACACTCTTCAAACAGCTTTATCTGAAACAATTCTCCGTCCACCATCATCATTTCATAACGAGCAATTGGTTGAAGAGATGATGTTTTAACCAGGACTCGAGCATACTCAAGCAAGTTCATCTCCGCTATTTCCTCCGCTAAGGCCACAAATTCCCCAACAACCCCCATAGCATCAGAAAGACTTTCCTCACACCACACATTAAGTGGGAGTCCAAAGCATCTCAACCAAACCAATCTATTCCCAAAGACCTTCTTTGGAGTCCACCTTTCAACAGAGTGGAAAAGAGATAGCCACCCCTCGTCCTCCCCTTTTAGCAGATTCATCATGAGTTCTTCGTTCATGCTAGTGATAAGCACCTAGTCATCTCCCATATATCTCAACGAGATCTCCCGCATACCCAATAAAGCGCCGGTTTCTTGTAACTTGTTAATCATTTTGAGATCTCTCACTTTTCCCACCCAGCTTTTAGACAACCACTCTTTACCTTCTTTGTTTACTTTTAAGATTTTCCCATTCCAGCCTTTCTATTTGTCTTCCTTGTTCACTTCCTTTACCTTCCAAATACCAGCGTTTAAATTCTTGTCTCTTATCAAAGCCTGAGCATATGAAGTTCCTTCTTGTCTGAATGCTTGATTAGCTTTGCCTTTTTGTTTTCCTTGTTGAGTCTCTACCATTTTTCCTATATTCCTCTGCATAGGCGTTCGTATCACCTTCGAGAACTTTGACTTCTTGAATCTTGGGATGTTAACCGCCATTTTAACATTACCAATGTGTATTTCGTCCAGTTGTTGTTCCAGTATTTGCTCGTTTTGTACTCCTTTGAACCTGACGAAGCCATACCTTCTCCTCCATTTGTCTCGCCATTTTGAGATGAACACTTCAGAAGCTCTACCCCACCTTTTGAATATCTTCCACATTTGTTCTTCCCCAAAATTTTCGGGAAATCGTGAGAAGAAAAAAGTGGTCAAAGATGCATCATTTCCCCTTGTGCACCGACGCTCCGTTCTCTCTCTACTCATTGTTGCTTCTGGAATAGGTCCAGTAAGATCGTTGTTTTCCAATCTTAAAGATTTAAGATTTTGAAGATTTAACAAACTCTTGTGTATTTGACCCTGTAAAGTATTAAAGCTAAGGTGAATATGGGAGATGTCAATGCTAATATTGAACAACTAATAAGGTAAAATGGTGTAAAAATAGTTCCCAGAGAGGTCAAGAGTCACATGTGAAGTAAAATTCACGAACATGATACAAGGGCTGATATTGTTTATGTTGAGAATCAGAATAAATATTCTGCATTTATAGTGATAAATAGGAACACAATCTCTAATTTAGAGGAAACCAAATATCCTCTATTTATTTGTAATTAATGCAATATCTCTATATAAACAATCTTCCGTGATGTATTCAGACACACGGTTTCAATCAAACATGTTTGTCTCTGTTCTTTATCTAATTTAACATGGTATCTAGAGCCTAACAGAGATACCTCAAGAACCGTGCCGCCCGGTGGACCCACTGTCCCCCGGAGATAAAATTTTTTTTGCGAACCTCTGTGCCTTTGGTTCGCTCCTCTCCGACGCCTTTTTCGGCAGCCACCGCCGTCGTCGTCGCCGTCACCGGCAACCTTTTTTGCCTTGCGAGTTCCCTGTTGCACTCGTCGTGGGCCGATCTATTCGGATTCGGTCACCACGTGTCCAGATATCACACCATGCGCCCTCACTCGCGCGTTCTTTGCCGCGCCAAACAGCGTCGACCTCCGGCGCGTGGCGGCGCGTGCTCCATATTTTCAGACCGCGACTCCGGCGTGGAGGTCGCCCAACCAGCGTGCCTCAACCCTTGCAGTTTCGCTCCATCGGAGCAACTTCGACGACGCACCCTTTTCGGGATTTCTGTGGTTCTGTTTTCCCTTTTTTGTTTCTGTGCAGGTGCTATTTCGAATTTTCTCATGGCTTCTGGTGCTACACCTCCTCCACCTAAGGCAGATGCTCCGATTTTCTCCAACTTTCTGCTCTCTATTGAGAAGTTGGACGGTGCAAACTATTCTACTTGGGCCTCCGATATCCTTTTATGGATTAGTGGGCTTGGCCACAAAACCCATCTCACTACATCCGCCGAGTCCATCCTTGAGGCTGAACGTGCACAATGGGAAAGGATCGATTGTCAACTATACAGTGTTATCAAGTCCACACTCCACTCCTCTCTCAAACCGATATTCAGGCCCCACAACACTTGCGAATCGGTTTGGACTGAGGCCCGTGCCCTCTACACAAATGATGCTCAGCGGTTATATAGTGTGTGTAGAGACTTAATGACTCTCCTTGCTCCTCAGCGATTTGACGGCCCTATGTCTGCATATCTTGGGCGAGTTCATGCGACTCTCCATGATTTTAATGAGCTTCTACCCCCTGCCGCGTCTATTGCAGCCGAGGCTAAAAAGGAATTGGAGAACCGTAGCACCTTCTTTATGACTCTAGCCCTCTATGGTTTGCCTTCAGAATATTCTGCTACACGGGACCAAATACTTGGGTCACCTGTGACACCAACAATGACAACCGCCTCCTCTGCACTACTTCGGATTCCACCGAGGCCTACTTCTGATATTCCTGCTTCTACCATGGGAGGTACATCTGCCCTTGCCTCCCAAAGCAATAATTCTGGACGTTCTCGCATGGGGTCATCCAACTCCAAAAGCCGCTATAAGTGCGATCACTGTCATCGTAATGGCCATACTATTGATCGGTGCTGGAAGCTACATGGTAAACCACCTCGGCCTGCCCATGTCGCTCAGACATCTTCTGCTGATTCCATTCAGCCTACTGTCCAACCCACTGATAAACCAAGTGCTACTCCGGCTACCTATGAGGATTTTCTCCAGTGGTTCGAGAGCCGCCAAAGCCCTGGTACTACTGCTTCAGTCGCACACACTGGTAAATCTATTGCTTGCATCTCTCATTCATCTTCCTTGGGTCCTTGGGTACTTGACTCTGGTGCGTCTGACCATATCTCTGGTAATCGCTCCCTCTTTTCTTCTCTTTCTACATCTGGTTATTTACCTACCATTACTTCTGCTAATGGCTCTCAGACACAATCTCAAGGCATTGGCACCACACACCCTCTTCCATCCCTCACTGTTGAGTCTGTTCTTTTTGTACCTGATTGTCCGTTTAATCTGCTCTCTGTGCATCGTCTTACTCAATCCCATGATCTTATCGTTAAATTTACTAAAAATTCTGTTACCTTGTAGGAACGGACTTCGGGACGGATGATTGGCGTCGGATGTGAGTCACATGGCCTATATTATCTCTCTGAGTCGTCGCAGGTGTGCTTGTCTACTGTCTCTCCATTGACGATTCATGCTCAGTTGGGACATCCTGGTCTACCAACACTTCAAAAAATGGTCCCTAGTCTTCAATAGTTGTCTTGTCTACATTGTGAGTCATGTCAGTTAGGGAAACACACTCGTAATTCGTTTCCTAGTCGTGTCAATAAAAGGGCTACGTCCCCATTTGCTTTGGTTCATTCAGATGTTTGGGGTCCATCTCGCATTGTCACCTCGTCTGGATTTAGGTATTTTGTCACATTTATCGATGATTTTTCGCGTTGTACCTGGATCTGGTTAATGAAAAATAGGTCTGAATTATTTTCCATCTTTGAGAAATTTTATAATGAAATAAAAACCCAGTTTGGTATCCCTATCCGTTCTTTTCGCAGTGATAATGCCCGAGAATACCTTTCCCATCAATTTCAACAGTTTATGGCCTCAAAGGGCATTCTTCATCAAACATCTTGTGCCCACACTCCACAACAAAATGGGGTCGCTGAGCGCAAGAATAGGCATCTCATTGAGACTACTAGGACTCTTCTTCTTCACGGCCATGTTCCCCTGTATTTTTGGGGTGATGTTGTCCTCACGGCATGCTACCTCATCAATCGCATGCCCTCTTCTGTCCTAAATGATCAGATTCCTCATTCTGTCCTCTATCCTCAGTCATCACTTCACATACTACCTCCACGAGTTTTTGGTTCTACATGCTTTGTTCATAATTTGAGTCCGGACCTTGACAAACTGTCGACCAAGTCACTCAAGTGTGTCTTCCTGGGTTATCATCGCTTGCAGAAAGGGTATCGTTGCTTTTCTCCTACCCTTCAACGGTATTTCATTTCTGCTGATGTCTCATTCTTTGAATCTGTTCCTTATTTTGAGTCTGCTCCATCTTCTCCTGACATTTGGTGTCCTGTCACCCCTGGTACCCCAGTTATTGTTCCTCTTCCTATTACTTCCCAAGATGACTCTGCAGTACACCATGATGTTCCAACACAAGCACCGCAGGCTGCACAACCATTTCAAGTCTATCACAAACGACAGCAGCGTGCAGCAATTCCTCCTCCAGACTCCGCAGCACCTCATGATGATATAGTAGAGGCCATGCCAGACTCTTCCCCGACGCCATCTCCTATACCGGATCCGGGCCCGCCATCTGACCTTAATTGGCCAATTGCTTTGAGAAAAGGTATTCGTTCTACACGTAACTCATCCCCTCATTATGTTAACCTTAGTTATCACCGTCTTTCTCCTTTGCATTATACTTGTCTGTCTTCTCTATCTTCCGTGTCTATCCCTACTTCTCCAGGTGAAGCATTATCCCACCCAGAATGGAGGCAAGCAATGATTGACGAGATGTGTGCACTCCAGAGCAGTGGCACTTAGGAGTTGGTCCCTCTTCCGCCCGGGAAATCCACTGTGGGGTGTCGATGGTTATACACCCTTAAGGTTGGCCCTGATGGCAAAATAGATCGTTTCAAAGCACGTCTGGTAGCAAAAGGTTACACTCAGGTGTATGGACAGGACTACACTGATACTTTCTCCCCAGTAGCCAAAATGGCATATGTCCGCCTACTTTTATCTATGGCTGCTATTTGTCACTGGCCTCTCTTCCAGCTTGATATTAAGAATGCTTTCCTGCATGGCGATCTTGATGAAGAGGTTTACATGGAGCAACCACCAAGTTTTGTTGCTCAGGGGGAGTCCTCTACCATGGTCTGCAGGCTTCACATGTCACTATATGGACTTAAACAGTCCCCTCGAGCCTGGTTTGGCCGCTTTCGTACTATTGTGCAGCAGTTTGGAATGATCCAAAGTGAAGCCGACCACTCAGTCTTCTATCGCCATTCACCTCAGGGATGCCTCTACCTCATTGTTTATGTAGATGATATTGTTATTACTGGAAGTGATCAACATGGCATTACCAGTCTGAAACAGTACCTCTCACAACAATTCCAGACTAAAGACCTTAGTAAGCTTCGGTATTTCCTAGGTATTGAAGTTGCTCAATCCAAGGATGGTTTGGTAATCTCTCAGAGGAAATATGCCCTAGACATCCTGGAAGAAACAGGCCTATTGAATGCTAAGTCGGTGGACACTCCTATGGATCCTAGTGTCAAACGGATACCTGATCAGGGGGAGCCACTATCAGATCCTGGAAGATATAGAAGATTGGTTGGAAAACTGAACTACCTCACAGTCACTCGTCCTGATATTTCCTTTGCAGTAAGTGTGGTAAGTCAATTTTTGAACTCTCCCTGCCAGGAACATTGGGATGCAGTCATTCGAATCCTGAAATACATTAAGAGTGCTCCAGGAAAAGGTCTCATTTATGAAGATAAGGGACATGCTCGGATTGTTGGCTACTCAGATGCTGATTGGGCTGGGTCACCTAGTGATAGGCGGTCCACATCAGGATATTGTGTACTGGTTGGAGGAAACTTGATATCTTGGAAAAGTAAGAAACAAGATGTTGTAGCCAGATCAAGTGCTGAAGCAGAGTGCAGGGCCATGGCTTTGGTAACTTGTGAACTCATATGGTTGAAACAGCTCCTTGGAGAGCTTAAGTTTGAGGGGGCCACACAAATGACGCTTATCTATGACAATCAAGCAGCTTTACATATTGCCTCAAATCCAGTCTTTCATGAGAGGACCAAACATATTGAGGTGGATTGCCATTTCATCAGACAAAAGATAGAGTCAGGAGTTATTATTACGACATTTGTCAACTCCTGTGACCAGTTGGCAGATATCCTTACTAAGTCTCTAAGGAGTCCTAGAATTAGTTATATTTGTAACAAGCTTGGAGCATATGATTTGTATGCTCCAGCTTGAGGGGGAGTGTTGAGAATCAGAATAAATATTCTGCATTTATAGTGATAAATAGGAACACAATCTCTAATTTAGAGGAAACCAAATATCCTCTATTTATTTGTAATTAATGCAATATCTCTATATAAACAATCTTCCGTGATGTATTCAGACACACGGTTTCAATCAAACATGTCTGTCTCTGTTCTTTATCTAATTTAACAGTTTAGATGACACCTTGCCAATCTCAACTCCAATATAAAAGGATGCATGGCCATGGTTTGAAGCCAGATTGTTTCATTTTCAAGATTAATCAAACTGAGATTGAGCCATTTCAACGAAGAAAGTTGAGAAAGCCATTAAAGATTATCCAAATGAAGATCTTCATTAAAGGACAAGTCTAGGTACATAGGGTTAGAGAAGGCAACATGATTGGTTGAGGGTGTTTGGAAGACTTACACCTGTAAAGCCATTCAAGCTCAAGTCCAAGTAAGTTAATAATTGAATTTGAAGCAGAGATAGGTTGATTTCACCTTCCAAGTATTGTTGGTTCACATCAAGTCTTGTAACTCTGCTTGTTATGTTATCACACTGGACTCCTTTCCATGCACAACAATCTTCTTCATTGGACCAAGATGATAGCTTGTTGGAATGGTCTACCACGCCATGTTTGAACATTAGCAGAGTAGATCGATCCTTTTCATTAGTAGAGCTCTGTGTGAGAGAGAAAGAGAGAGCGAAGTGAACTCAAAAGCTTGACCACTTAGCACGAAATGAAAAGTCGCGAATGGTCATTGCCGGCGGCTGAAAACCGACGGTAAGTATATTTTTTAAATGTACATAGCAGTGGTTTACTTAACCGCCGTTCAGCAACCGCCGTTAGTTAGCTTTTTTTGTGTATTTAAATGTTTTTGTGGAATGCCATTGCAGATAGCAAGAATAGCAAAACAACTGAAATTTGTGATGTGAAGCAAACCATGGTTGATTGATTAACTTGGGAAATGAGAACTCAATGTAGGGGCTTTTGTATGGATTGTTCTGGTGAGTGGTGCCTCTTGCTAAATATATTAACACCTACACTCCAAATTCTGAATACATATTTTTTTCAGTCCCTTAGGGTGCCATTGGGCATGAATTCGTAAACCAGCAGCGTCTGAACCAACAGATAGAGTATATGAGAATAATATTGTTGTCAATGTCAAGTGTCAAACTAAGGCAAAGTCTATGTCTAAACTCAGATTATATTTTGGTTCCAAAGGATGAGCTTTCTCGAATATATTTAAAAAATGGAAAATTTCAAGAAAGAACTACAGTCCATATTTACATAACTCAAAATGTAGTGGAAGATTCAATACAGAAATTTGTTACAGCATTCAATTCATTAATTTGCCCCTAATTAGTGATATGCTCATCTTATATGTGAGCTTAACAGTACAGAGACGCCAAACCAGATCAACAGAAAAACCAACATAAGAAAAAGCTTAAACAGACTAAAGAAGACAAACAGCATGATATTAGCTCAGGGACAAAGGTATCTGACTTAACTGTTAGATGAATGGTTATGCATGCTATGACATTGTTTAATCATTATGCAGAACAAATTCTTTTCTAATTTACATTTGAATTCTTAAATAAAACTAGTTGAAAGATGATATAGAAAACGTAAGTGTATCTATAAGCTAGATATCTGCTCCCGTTCTTCATTAGAGTGTCCAATCAGTGAGACAAGATTTCAATGATGTAAACTTGATAAAAAGCTCAATCTTAGTCAAAATCTTTTTTTGTCCTTGTAAGGAACCTTCTTTTATTCGTTTAATGGCCTCAAAAGTTTCATCAGATAAAATGCCTTTGAGGATATTCCCATAACCTCCTTGGCCAACTTTAGTTGAGATATTAAATTTGTTAGTAAGATAGCAACCTTACCATTACAGCAAAACTCTCTCAAATAATATTTATTATTATTTTTATTAATATTCAAATTAAGTAACCTTTTATGTTTGTCCATTTTAGTAATTTTATTAAACAAAAGCACTTATAAACACAATTTACAACCAAATGACAAACATCATTTATCATTTAAATAAACACTTAAGTGGATGACTAGATGCACATCCAAACACAAAATGAGTTATTTGAAGGTAGCTTTTGACATTACCACTATTCCTAGAAGCTGTTCTCTTATTTTAAAACTTTCTGAAAAGCTAATCCAAACAGTGTTTTACTTCATCTAGAACTTACTCTTAATACACCAAACCATTTTAACTTGTACAAACACATAAAGGCAGTCAAGAATATGACCGACGAAGTGAAAATATCTGTGTCTCCATGCTCTATTGAGGAACAAAGAACCCCAAACTCCGCATAAGCCAACAGCAAATCCAACTCCCATTCCAAGATAGAGTGACTCATTTTTAGACTGGTTTGCTCCACCTTTCTTTGCCTTGTCATGATTTTCTTCCTTGGAGCAATTCTTTGTTAAGGGAGGTCCACAAAGTTTGGGATTCCCAACATAGCTCCATGCATCAAAACTCTGGAGCTGAGTCCCTAATGGGATTTGTCCGGTGAAATCATTGTATGACAGATTGAGATAAGTTAGGAAAGACAGACTAGAGATGGCTGCAGGAATTTCCCCTGAAAGATGATTGTAGGAGAGATCAAGGACCTCCAAACTTTTCATGCCACCAGTGTTGTGGATCTTTGGAAGACTTTGACCTGTAAAGCCTTTCAGGCTCAAGTCCAAGTAAGTCAGAAATTCAATTTGAAGCAGAGCTTGGTTGATTTCACCTTCCAAGTATTGTTGGTTCAGATCAAGTCTTGTAACTCTGCCTGTCATGTTATCACACTGGACTCCTTTCCATGCACAACAATCTTCTTCATTCGACCAAGAGGAGAGATTGTTGGAACCGTCTACCACACCGTGTTTGAAGATTAGCAGTGCAGATCGATCCTTTCCATTGCAACTAAGCTTCATATTTGTGCTACAAATGCCTTTGTGGAATATAATTGCAGATAGCAAGAGTAGCAAAACAACTGAAATTTGTGATGTGAGGCAAACCATGGTTGATTGTTTAGCTTGGGAAATGAAAACTCAATGTGGTGGTTTTTCTATGGGTGGTTGCTGGTGAGTGGTGACTCTCCCTAAATATGTTAACACCTATATATAAAGTTCAACCAATAAAACTTATGCTGATGATGGTATATTTAGCTTAAAAAAATGCTCTTTCCGTTTCACTTAATGTGACAGTTTGTTGGCACAAGAAGTGTTTTTCAGATAAAAAACGTAAAAGCTTTCATTCATACAGCGGCAGTGAGCTGTTGTTTTTGATACATATATTGACTTAAAAACAGAACAAAAGACTTCTACTACCGACAAGTTAATGAGTCAGCCGTCCATCTTAATTACAAAGCTTAAAACACACTCCAAATATACAAGTCAACAGACTTAGTCTGAAAACACATTAACTAACTGTATAAAGCATAAAATAAATAACACATCAGAAACTTCAGCAGACTACATAAAAAATTCAGTAGCATTAACACAATTCTAGAAGAATAAAATTATTTCAAATTAGTTGTTGTTTTACAAAATTAATAAAACATTAAATATTTTTTTTTCATGAAGTATCTTTAGTGGAAGTGATTGTTATTGAATAATAAATGAGAAAAAATTATTTAATTAGAGAGATAAAGAGTATATTAAAAAATTACATAATATATTTCATGAAATTCAAAATATTAATTACATTTTTTAATACATATGTTAAAACCTTAAACTGTCATATAAAATGGAACAAAGAAAGTAGATAAGATCTTTAATTACTTTACGATAAATGTTATAAATATAAATATAAAATTGATAGACTACAGTGTTATGCGGATATGTAATCATACATTTTGGAGAAAAATATCGCTTTTTCTTCTCTATTTCTACGTTGTTACGCGAATAAAACTTGTTTCCAACGAAGCTTCCTATGCTTATTATTTTCTTGGCTGCGAATTGCAATTAAGTTTGATGATGCAATCAGTAGCAATCATAGTCGCATCACCATCTTGTTCAGCCTTAGCCTTTTCCCGTTGCAACTTCCAACTAATTTCAGAACTCTTGTTGCAAAAGTTTCAGCCAGAAAAGTGGTTTCCCGAGACTTACGCTCTGTTGGGAACCGACGGAAATAAGATACAGCAGACAAAAATGTCTTATGCAAGTATGGTAAAAAAAAGTTGTGAGAGTTAACTTTGAAATTTCTCTCCTCACAAAAAATCAATTTGAATAGTAAAAATCGATTATTTTATTTAAATAATCAATTTTTCTGATCAATTTAATCGATTATTTGTACATCATAATCAATTTTTATGTTATCAGTACCAGTTTAATCGATTTTCCTGTGTCTATTTAATTCTCTCCTTCCCATTTAATACATACCAAACAACTTTACAATATTATTTCTACTCTATTTCTCACTCATTTCTCTTACAACAAACAACACAACATATAACTTTATTTTCACTTTATTTCTTCTTTTTCAAATTATTTATCTTTTATTTTCATCTACCATATTTTTCGCCTTTAAACTAAACACAGCGTTAATGTTGTCTTTGCATTGAAAGGTGAAGGTTTGAAAGTGAAAAGATAAGAAAAGAGTTGAATGTGTGAATTCATGGGTGTTTGTTTGAAATGAAACATAGCTGAAAGTGGCACTGAAATGGTGGGTTCCACATGTTAAAAATTCATCTCAAAATGAGATGAAAAGAGTTGAAAAAGGCATATATTGGCTTTTTTTTTTTTTTGACAAAATTAATCCTTTGAAATGGCCCAATGGACTCATGGGACAAAAGAATGATATCTGGGTTCAATTGTGGAACATAATCGATTATGGGTTGGGCATAATCGATTATTTCCCACCTTGTTATGAAATTGACTCTCAGGTATGCTCCTGTTAAAAGACAATGTCTCCTGCTTTAGGCATATAATCAATAATGCCTATTGCATAATCAATTATATGAGACATATAATCGGTTATGCAAAAGGCATAATCAATTATATGCCTTTAATTTATAAAAAAAAAAAAATTTGTATCACAAAAGGCACCAAAATATTTTTTTTTTGCTTGAGGTAAAATGGAAAAGTCGTTAATGCTAAAATTCTTTTTTTTTTTTTTCTTCTTTTTTTACATACCTAACAACTTTGAAATATGGGAAGTGCAGATAATAGCTACAACCCTAATAAACTGTCTATGTTTACTATTTATCCAAATCTCAGTATAAAAAAATTATAGTCACATTCCTTGGAATATGGCAGGGAGATTAGCATAATACAACATCAACAAGGAACAATGGTGGGAATGACATCACGGACAAAATCACTTCCCGACACATTTTTTTTTTATCCGAAAGATTCAGAAAAGCAACTTCCTGACACATTTGAGGACACGTGTTGCTCCTCCCTTGTCAAATGGGATCCTGATACTGATACTGATGGTGACTGATGAGGGTGCCATGTTACCAGAACCTGTCTAAGGTAACATCTGAGAAAAGAGTTTCAGTTTCGGGCAACATTGCAATGATATCTTCCAGTTTTCTTACCACATTTAGCATTGATGGTCTGTCCTCTAGATTGTCTTGGTAACAACTGAGGGCCAGAGTTATATTGCCTTTCCTTTCTTTCGTGCAAATTTCTTCCTTTTTAAATTCTATCTTGTTCTCTACTTACAAGGATGAAATGACAAAACAGTTGCGAATTATATTAAGATTACCACTATGAACATGATTTCTTTTGTGTAACATGACTACCTCCACTATTGGAAGTAAAAAAAAAATGATTGTTATAAAAAGTATTCATGTAAAGTGAAATTATAATTATTTGAAATGAATATTTCCTCAATCAATTCAGTACAAGCATATCAACCATAAAAAACTCACAAGTTTTTTCAATATGCCAGCCAGAGTTCAGATTTCAAAAGTTATTAAACTTAATATACAAATCCTAAATATTTACCAAGAAGATAATCTAAATTGCATGAGCTTGTAAAATATATTTATAAATGAGGCCAAAGATTGGAGAACTGAAAACATGAAGGAAAAGAATTATTATACACAAACGAAATGAAAAAATAGGTATCTATTTATATTTGTAATAGGTAATATCATTGCTAATTTTAAAACACAAAATTCCAACAATTTTATACCAGAAATTCAGTTCCCTAGGGTGCCATTGGGCTTGAATTTGTAAACCAGCATCTGAACCAACAGATAGAATATATGAGAATAATATTGTTGTCAATGCCAAGTGTCAAGCTAATATGGCAAAATCTATGTCAAAACTCAGATTATATTTTTTTGTTCCAAAGATAAACTTTCTTGAATATATTAAAAAAATGGAAAAATTCAAGAAAAGAGCTACAGTCCATATTGCCATAACTTAAAATGTAGTAGCAGATAATAAAGAAATTTGTTACAGCATTCAATTAATTAATTTGCCCCTAATTAGTGATACGCTCATCTTACATGTGAGCTTAACAGCACAGACACGCCAAACCAGATCAACAGAAACAACCAACATAAGAAAAAGCTTAAACAGACTAAAGAAGACAAACAGCGTGCAAATTAACTCAGGGACTAAGGGATCTGACTTAACAGTTAGATGAATAGTTATGCTATGGCATTGTTTAATCACAAATTCTTTTTTCATTTACACATTTGAATTTCTAAATAAAACTAGTTTCAAGAGATATAGAAAACGTAAGTGTATCTATAAACTAGATATCTGATCCCATTCTTCATTAGAGTATCCAATCAGTGAGACAAGAGTTTGATAATGTAAACTTGATAAAAAGCTCAATCTTAGTCAAAATCTCTTTTTGTCCTTCTAAGGAACCTTCTTCTGTTCGCTTAATGGCCTCAAAAGTTTCATCAGATAAAATGCCTTTGAGGATATTCCCATAACCTCCTTGGCCAACTTTAGTTGAGATATTAAATTTGTTAGTAAGATAGCAACCTTACCATTACAGCAAAACTCTCTCAAATAATATTTGTTATTATTTTTTATTAATATTCAAATTAAGTAACCTTTTATGTTTGTCCATTTTAGTAATTTTATTAAGCAAAAACACTTCTACATATAATTACAATTTACAACCAAATGACAAACATCACTTATCATTTAAATAAGCTCTTAAGCAGATGACTAGATGCAAATCCAAACACAAAATGAGTTATTCAAAAGTTGCTTCTGACATTACCACTTTTCCAAGAAGCTCTTCTCTTATTTTAGTACTTTCTGAAAAGCTCAATCAAACAGTCTTTTACTTCATCTAGAACTTGCTCTTAATTCACGAAACTTCTTTAACTTGAGAGCCACAAACACATAAAACCAGTCTAGAATATGATCAAGGAAGCGAAAATATTTGTGTCTCCATGCTCTATTGAGGAACAAAGAACCCCAAAGTCCCCATAAGCCAACAACAAATCCAACTCCCATTCCAAGATAGAGTGACTTATTTTGAGACTGATTTGCTTCACCTTGCTTAGCCTTGTCATGATTTTCTTCATTAGAGCAATTCTTTGTTAAGGGAGGTCCACAAAGTTTGGGATTCCCAGCATAGCTCCATGCTTCAAAACTCTGAAGCTGAGTCCCTAATGGGATTTGTCCGGTGAAATCATTGTATGACAGATTGAGATAACTTAGGAAAGAAAGATTAGAGATGGCTGTAGGAATCTCCCCTGAAAGATGATTGTTGGAGAGATCAAGGGACTCCAAATTTTTCATGCCACCAATCTTGCTTGGTATCTTTCCCATGAAATGATTTCTAGACAAGTTCAAGAACAACAATTCAGTGAGGCCAAAAAGTTCTGGTGGGATTTCTCCGGACAGGTTGTTTGTTGAAAGGTCAAGATTTCTCAACAGTCCAGTGTCTTTATACTGCAACTCTCGACCTTTCCAAAACAAATCGAGACTGAACTGAAAATGACTCGCTCTTCTTGCACCATCCATGGGAGTAATGTTGTAGACACAAGGAGGAATAGATCCAGAAAGTTCATTTTGTGAAAGATCTAGTTGTGTTAGAGAAGGGAGACTGCATAGTTTTGGTGGAATCTTGCCAGCAAATTGGTTGGACCTCAATATCATCACTTGCATGCTCTCTGGCATCTTTGTTGGCACAACTCCAGAAAAATTATTTTCTCCAAGGTTGATGAATACCAATGATGTAAAGTTTGATATGTCTAGTGAAAACTTACCAAACAAGTTGTTCTTCTGCAAATTCATTTCAATGAGTTCATCTAACAAACCCATTGATGGAGGAATTTCACCACGTAGCTTATTGCTGTTAAGGTAAAGGAAAAGCAAACCTCTCCAATTCTCCCAACAATCTGGAATTACTCCGGTCAAAAGATTATATGATAAATCCAAGTAACTCAACGGATTTTTTCCCCTACCCAATTCAGGGCACAGTAAAGGTGAAATTGATCCAGACAAGGAATTGTTAGATACATCAAAAATGCAGACATTTGATGATATAAGTGGGATCCCTCCTGTGAAATTATTGTGAGACATTAAAATGTAATCAGAATTTAGAGTGACATTTGTTAAGTCAGCACTAATTGCATTGTGGGACAAGACAATTGCTCCAATATTGGCTACAAAGCTCCAAAACCTGTCTGCATTTATGGATGAAATTCCGGAGTAAGAAATATCTAGAGTATCTAGTGTCCTCTGTGTGTATAGCCACTCTGGAAAAGTAGGACCTAGAATTGTATTTCTCAAGCTAACTTCATGAAGCTGAAAAGGAGGAATCCAGTTGGGATCCAAATCAAAGGCAAATGCTGAATTCAAGATAAGTGATTCTAAATTGAAGAGTTTGGAAAAATGCTTTTCGGATAGAACACCAGACAAGGAACCTCCAATGTATAGTCTCCTCAAGTTAAAGAGTTGGCCAATGGTGTTTGGAAGATTACCACTCAACAAATTGGAGCTAACAGTTAATTGGGTCAAGGAAGTGAGATTTCCTAGACTTGAAGGAAAGGAACCGGAAAACAAGTTATCAGTTAGACCAAGATGCTGCAGATGTTGATGTTCCCCCAACCAATCTGGAATAGGTCCAGTAAGTTCGTTGTTATCCAATCCTAAATATTTAAGATTTTGAAGATTTAACAAACTCTTGGGTATTTGACCATGAAAAGTATTGAAGCTAAGGTCAATATGGGAGATGTCATTGCTAAGATTAAAAAGCCAATAAGGTAATTCAGAGTCAAAATAGTTCCCAGACAGGTCAAGAGTCACAAGTGAAGTAAAATTCACAAACTTGACAGAAGGGCTGATATTGTTTAGATGACAACTTGCCAATCTCAACTCCAATAGAGAAGGATGCATGGTCATGGTTTGAAGCCAGTTTGTTTCATTTTCAAGATTAATCAAACTGAGATTGAGCCATTTCAATGAAGAAAGTTGAGAAAGCCATTGAAGATTATCCAAATGAAGATCTTCATTAAAGGACAAGTCCAGGTACCTAAGGTTGGAGAAGTTAGCATGTGTATTAGAAGGTGTGAGTGTGACTAGTGATTGGTTGAGGGTGTTTGGAAGACTTAGACCTGTAAAGGCATTCAAGCTCAAGTCCAAGTGAGTCAAAAATTCAATTTGAAGCAGAGATAGGTTGATTTCACCTTCCAGGTTTTCTTGGTTCAGATCAAGCCTTGTAACTCTGCCTGTCATGTTATCACACTGGACTCCTTTCCATGCACAGCAATCTTCTTCATTTGACCAAGATGAGAGCTTGCTGGAACGGTCTACCACACCATGTTTGAAGATTAGCAGTGCAGATCGATCCTTTCCATTGCAACTAAGCTTCACATTTGTGCTACAAATGCCTTTGTGGAATGTCATTGCAGATAGCAAGAGTAGCAAAACAACTGAAATTTGTGATCTGAAGCAAACCATGGTTGATTGATTAGCTTGGGAAATGAGAACACAATGTGGGGGCATTTCTATGGGTCGTTGCTGGTGAGTGGTGACTCTGACTACATATATTAGCACCTATATATAAAATTCAGCCTACAGTACTCGTGCTACTAGGGGCGGACCCAGGTTTAGTAGAAAGGGGGGACCAAGTATGAGTTAAATAACAAATATATATTTATATAGAAAAAAAATCAAATTATATCAGTATAACTCTTAAAGAGTTACACCAATCCTTAATCTTTGATTTCATTTTAATCTAATGTCCCTAATAATTTTACATTAGTTAGTCACGTGCTGTCTTTCGTACGTTCCCCGTCTTCCTTGTTCACTTGCTGTCCCTGGTTTCCATTGCCTTTTGTAATTTTTGGCCTCCCGCACACCTCCTTCCATCCTCTGTTAGTTTCTAATTCCCGAGAGAAATTGCATGGCACAGAACAGAGGGAAATTTTAAAATTATAATAATTTAAGTGGTTAATTACAATTGTAGGATTTCCATCCCTCCATGGACGTAAAATGCCAAATACTCAAACCACGAGTTCTTCCACTACAAGCTAGAATTTAATTTGAGGATATCCATGGATACAAACTAACATTGTATCGCCACTAGAAAGGAATATACGACAAACCCCATCTTTCACATGGTCCAAAAATTTTTCTCCTAGTTTTAGGTGCCGGCATGCCGCGTTATAAATTAATGATCATCGGTGATCATATGTTTTTATAAATTAGGGATTGTGTGCGAATTCATGCATTAAGGGGTGATTATGTGCAGCTGAATTTGATTTTCATAATTGAAATTTGATTTTTGATTTTTCACTTGCTACGACTGAACAGAGTCCTTCTCAGGTGTGCGGAAATAAGGTGCGGCTGAACAGTGCGTGGGAAGGGTTCGTGATAAAAAAAATGTCACGTGACTCACTAAATCAAACTTATTAGAAACGTTAGATTAAAATGAAATCAAGAATTAAGGATTAGTCTAACTCTTCTAAAGTTATGTAATTTGATACATTCTCATATATATATATATATATATATATATATATAAATTATGTATACAAAATTTTAAATTAATCCAAAATTATTTGTTATTTCATTCATATAAATTAAAATCGACGTAATATAAATTTTTCAAAATATACTAAAATATGGATCATTTGATTACCTTTTTATTGTTGTTAAATGTTGACAAAATTTGACACAAACAATCTTGGTAATACGTATATATAATTCAACGGTTGGATCGATAAAAATCTTATTATGTAACATTATTTTAATACATTGAAAATAATTTTAACTAAAGAAAAATAAGCAAATTGTTTTAACTAAATTTCAATTTATTTTTTGAAGCTTTACACATAAACTTATTAAGACACGTGCAATTGAGGTCAGAAGAACGTGCCTCACAAGCAACTCGAGAAAAATGAAAGGAGAAAAATGAAGAATATAAAGAATTTTGATAAGAAAATAGAATATTTGTTGTTGTCACAAAATTATGCAATCTCTCGTATCAATGATCATAAGCTTCCTCTACAACTTCAATGACAAGGTTAATAAGTACTGTTAATTTTCAAATTAATTATAATCAAATAAATATAAATGGAACACTAATCAACTATTTGATTGCAAACGTAATCATCTTTAGTATTTAAAATAGCAATAACTAATTATAAAAGAAAAAGACTATTACAAGGAAAAATAAATGATACTCAAATATTATGTTTAAAAAGAGAAAAAATACAATTATCTCAACAATAAAGACTATAAAAAAGGAAAATATAATATTTATCTAAAAAAAGAAAATATCATTATCTTTACAATAAAAAAGAAAATAGAATTATAGTTATCTAAAAGAATGTCATTACCTTTATAATGAAAACTATATAAAAAAAACTTAAATATTATTATTTTCAAATTAAAATCAGATTCTACAAAAAAAAAAAAATCCTAATATTAAAATTTCACCTATACTAAAAAAAATTAGAAAAACATAGGGGGTGCCAAGGCCCCCCCAAGGCTCAACACAGTTCCGCCCCTGCTGCTAATGGTATATTAATTTAGCTTCAAAAATAGAAAATATTCAATAAGGTACTTTGAGAGTTAATTATAATACACAAAAGAAATTGAAGTTTTTCGTTATAATTTATAGTGCATCAATTCAATTCTAGCTTTAGACAGTGACATTTCCAAACTTACCACCATTCCACGTTCAAGATTTGGGCTTATGTATAATATACTATCAATTGCTGTGAATGTGGACACTTGAAATTTTCTATGCATAATCTAAAAGTTGTAACAACCCTTACCACTACGGCACTACCAGCATACTTTGTTCTCCACTTTTTTTCCATGTTGTCAAGTTTTTTATTTGGTGGCTGGAGACAACTCCAAGTTGTCAAGTTGTAACCCTTTCTATAAAAGGAAAATAAAATAGAAACGAAATGATAAGAATGTGAATGCATGACTATAATTATTCTTCACGGATACAATGAACCATTATAATGAAGTTGAAGTTCACACTACTGTTCACAACTCTTGTATCACTACCTTGTTGACTATGAAGTCGTCTTCTTTAATTTTTTTAATTAGCTTTCAATACCTTGTCCATGTTTTCTAAAACAACCAAATCCTACGTCTAATTCTAGGTGTGACTTGGAGTGGACTTCGAAACCTGCGAGAGCTGTATGAATAGTGATACAACCTTGGGACAGGTACCAATTAATGACTTTTACTTTAATTTCAAGCAATAAATTAATTATTCAATAATATATCATATAATTATAGGCAGAATATTTAACATAAGTACGTTTCTAAAAAGACATTTTAAGTATAGATTTTTTAATAAGTTTTTCAAGTAAAAATCTAGAATTCTTATTAGGAATGTATTCTGATAAAAAAAAAAATTGAGGAATTGTATTATTATGATAATGAAATATCCGTTCATGAAAAAAATATATGCAGTTAACTTGAAAAAAAAATTATGCAATGTTAAACGGTATACAATGATGTGTCGCTTATGATATGCAGAAACCAATGTTGTATTCTCTTTAAGAGAGTTGGAACAATCGATGGGAAAGGAGTCCAAAGTAGATGTGAAAGTAAGGAAGAAAGGTGAAACAATCAATATGAAAGGAGACCTAATAGATATGAAAGAAAGGAAGGGTGACTTATTTATCGAATTCCATGGAAAAAGTAGTACACTATGGACTAGTGTAAATTGACTGGTTGTAACGACCCATTACGTCTTTTTTTATTATTTTTGTGTTTAATTATTTAATAATTTTATAATTCACTACACGTTTCTTTTTTTGCAATGAATTAGATATGGACTCGTAATGCACACGTAAATAAATAAACTATTTAAATTTTGTACTTTGGTTAAAATATATGTTAAAACATTATTTTATCATTTAATGCGATAGTTTTAGATGTGATTTCTTTTAACTATATGTAAGCTTATTACAACAAATTTCTTATGCTCTTCACAATGAAATAATATTTTTTTGGTAGTGACAATGAATAATAATCTAATATTTAATCCCTTTAGCATAATCCAATGTCGGCCAGGTTTTTTTTTTATCGACGTTGGTCGGGACTATTTTTTGGCTGATTTCAGGGTTTTTTTATCGACCTTGGCCAGGATTTTTTTTTTACCGACGTTGACCAGTGCAATTTGTGGCTGACATCGACCAGCGATTTTTCGGCCAACATCGGCCAACACTGTTTTTTGGCCAACTTCGGCCAGGACAGTTTTTGGCCGACCTTGACCATGATTTTTTTCGGTCGACCTCAGCTAGGTTTTTTTTAGTCGACGTCGGCAAGGTTTTTTTTCAGCCAACCTCGACCAGAGTTTTTCGGCCGACATCGGCCAAGATTGTTTTTTTGTCGACCTCAACCAAGTTTTTTTTTCGGTCGACTTCGGTCAGGACAGTTTTCAGCCGACCTCGGCCAGGGTTCTTTTTTGGTTGACGTCAGCCGATGTTGGTCGGAATTTTTCAGCCGACATCAGCCAGGGCAGTTTTTGGCCGACGTCGACTAGATTTTTCCAACCGACGTCGGCCAGGGAAATTTTTGGCTGACCTCGACTAGGTTTGTGTTTTCGGCTGGGGAAGTTTTCAGTTGTCATCGGTCAGGGCTATTTTCGGCCGACGTCGATCAAGGATGTTTTCGACCAACATCGGCCAAACTATTTTTCGGTTGACGTTAGTCAGCGATGAATTCGACCGATGTCAGTCAGGGTTGGTTTCGGCCGCTATAAGCTAAGTTTGGTTTTTGGCCGCCATCAACTAGGTTTGTTTTTCGGCCAGAGCTGTTTTTGACCTACCTCGGCCGAAGCTGTTATTATTTCCAAATATATTCTTAACTTTTAAAAATATATTATTTCTAAATTAAAAAAATATTTTTTTAAAAAAACATATTATTTTTATGGATGGATTGGATATTCATCCATGAAAATTTTGTTAATGAATGGATTAGATTGATTTTTATCAAATGGATCAAATTGGGTCGGATTTTTTAAATAAATTTTTAATGGATCCAAATGGATTAATGGATTGTTTTGATCCGATCCATTTTGATCCGGATTAAAATTTATCCGATCCATCCATTTTGCCACCCCTACTAAAAACATATTTAAACCTTTACTTTAACACTCTATTTTTCTTCTCACTATTTTCTCACTTCTAACCAGAAGGCTTTGTTTTACCAAAGGGGTTTAGTTCAGTTGGTTGAGCAGGGTGCGTGAATGTTGTAAATCTCTTAGTACGGTATTCGATTCCTATGGATAAAAAAAAAAAAAAAAGCTTTGTTTTTGCTTTTGCTTTCGATTATTTTCTTCACCTCCCATGCCCTTTTATTTATAGAAGAGAAAAGGTAGTGTGAATAATAGTTTGTTCACAAAGCCTGCAAGGTAAAAAAAAAAAAAAAAGTTTTCTAAGCTTTCTGCACTGCAAGCTATAAAGCTAAGGAGGCTAGTGAAAAATTTTCAACAAGCATGCATGATGCATTAAATGCACCGTAATTTTGGTACACTTACAGCACAACACGCCAAACCAGATCAACAGAAAGAACCAACATAAGAAAAAGCTTAAACAAACTAAAGAAGACAAACAACATGCATATTAGCTCAGGGACTAAGAGGGATCTGACTGACAGTTAGATGAATGGTTATGCTATGGCATTGTTTAATCATTATGCAGATTCATGCAGAACAAATTCTTTTCTCATTTACATTTGAATTCTCAAATAAAACTAGTTGCAAGATGGTATAGAAAACGTTAGTGTATCTATAAACTAGATATCTGCTCCCATTCTTCATATTAGAGTATCCAATCAGTGAGACAAGATTTCGACGTAAACTTAATAAAATGCTCAATCTTAGTCAAAATCTCCTTTTGTCCTTGTAAGGAACCTTCTTCTGTTCGCTTAATTGCCTCAAAAGTTTCATCAGATAAAATGCCTTTATAGATGTTCCCGTTACCTCTTTGGCCAACTTTTGTCGAGATATTAAATTTGTTAGTAAGATAGCAACCTTGCCATTACAGCAAAACTCTCTCAAATTATTATTATTATTATTATTATTCAAATTAAGTAACCTTTTATCATTGTCCATTTTATTAAGCAAAAACACTTCTACATATAATTACAATTTACAACCAAATGACAAACATCACTTATCATTTAAATAAGCACTTAAGCAGATGACTAGATGCAAATCCAAACACAAAATGAGTTATTCAAAAGTTGCTTCTGACATTACCACTTTTCCAAGAAGCTCTTCTCTTATTTTAGTACTTTCTAAAAAGCTCAATCAAACTGTCTTTTACTTCATCTAGAACTTGCTCTTAATTCACGAAACTTCTTTAACTTGAGAGCTACAAACACATAAAACCAGTCTAGAATATGATCAAGGAACCGAAAATATTTGTGTCTCCATGCTCTATTGAGGAACAAAGAACCCCAAAGTCCCCATAAGCCAACAACAAATCCAACTCCCATTCCAAGATAGAGTGACTTATTTTGAGACTGATTTGCTTCACCTTGCTTAGCCTTGTCATGATTTTCTTCATTAGAGCAATTCTTTGTTAAGGGAGGTCCACAAAGTTTGGGATTCCCAGCATAGCTCCATGCTTCAAAACTCTGAAGCTGAGTCCCTAATGGGATTTGTCCGGTGAAATCATTGTATGACAGATTGAGATAACTTAGGAAAGAAAGATTAGAGATGGCTGTAGGAATCTCCCCTGAAAGATGATTGTTGGAGAGATCAAGGGACTCCAAATTTTTCATGCCACCAATCTTGCTTGGTATCTTTCCCATGAAATGATTTCTAGACAAGTTCAAGAACAACAATTCAGTGAGGCCAAAAAGTTCTGGTGGGATTTCTCCGGACAGGTTGTTTGTTGAAAGGTCAAGATTTCTCAACAGTCCAGTGTCTTTATACTGCAACTCTCGACCTTTCCAAAACAAATCGAGACTGAACTGAAAATGACTCGCTCTTGCACCATCCATGGGAGTAATGTTGTAGACACAAGGAGGAATAGATCCAGAAAGTTCATTTTGTGAAAGATCTAGTTGTGTTAGAGAAGGGAGACTGCATAGTTTTGGTGGAATCTTGCCAGCAAATTGGTTGGACCTCAATATCATCACTTGCATGCTCTCTGGCATCTTTGTTGGTACAACTCCAGAAAAATTATTTTCTCCAAGGTTGATGAATACCAATGATGTAAAGTTTGATATGTCTAGTGAAAACTTACCAAACAAGTTGTTCTTCTGCAAATTCATTTCAATGAGTTCATCTAACAAACCCATTGATGGAGGAATTTCACCACCTAGCTTATTGCTGTTAAGGTAAAGGAAAAGCAAACCTCTCCAATTCTCCCAACAATCAGGAATTACTCCGGTCAAAAGATTATATGATAAATCCAAGTAACTCAACGGATTTTTTTCCCTACCCAATTTAGGGCACAGTAAAGTTGAAATTGATCCAGACAAGGAATTGTTAGATACATCAAAAATGCAGACATTTGATGATATACGTGGGATCCCTCCTGTGAAATTATTGTGAGACATTAATATGTAATCAGAATTTAGAGTGACATTTGTTAAGTCAGCACTAATTGCATTGTGGGACAAGACAATTGCTCCAATATTGGCTACAAAGCTCCAAAACCTGTCTGCATTTATGGATGAAATTCCGGAGTAAGAAATATCTAGAGTATCTAGTGTCCTCTGTGTGTATAGCCACTCTGGAAAAGTAGGACCTAGAATTGTATTTCTCAAGCTAACTTCATGAAGCTGAAAAGGAGGAATCCAGTTGGGATCCAAATCAAAGGCAAACGCTGAATTCAAGATAAGTGATTCTAAATTGAAGAGTTTGGAAAAATGCTTTTCGGATAGAACACCAGACAAGGAACCTCCAATGTATAGTCTCCTCAAGTTAAAGAGTTGGCCAATGGTGTTTGGAAGATTACCACTCAACAAATTGGAGCTAACAGTTAATTGGGTCAAGGAAGTGAGATTTCCTAGACTTGAAGGAAAGGAACCGGAAAACAAGTTATCAGTTAGACCAAGATGCTGCAGATGTTGATGTTCCCCCAACCAATCTGGAATAGGTCCAGTAAGTTCGTTGTTATCCAATCCTAAATATTTAAGATTTTGAAGATTTAACAAACTCTTGGGTATTTGACCATGAAAAGTATTGAAGCTAAGGTCAATATGGGAGATGTCATTGCTAAGATTAAAAAGCCAATAAGGTAATTCAGAGTCAAAATAGTTCCCAGACAGGTCAAGAGTCACAAGTGAAGTAAAATTCACAAACTTGACAGAAGGGCTGATATTGTTTAGATGACAACTTGCCAACCTCAACTCCAATAGAGAAGGATGCATGGTCATGGTTTGAAGCCAGTTTGTTTCATTTTCAAGATTAATCAAACTGAGATTGAGCCATTTCAATGAAGAAAGTTGAGAAAGCCATTGAAGATTATCCAAATGAAGATCTTCATTAAAGGACAAGTCCAGGTACCCAAGGTTAGAGAAGTTAGCATGTGTATTAGAAGGTGTGAGTGTGACTAGTGATTGGTTGAGGGTGTTTGGAAGACTTAGACCTGTAAAGGCATTCAAGCTCAAGTCCAAGTAAGTCAAAAATTCAATTTGAAGCAGAGATAGGTTGATTTCACCTTTCAGGTTTTCTTGGTTCAGATCAAGCCTTGTAAGTCTGCCTGTCATGTTATCACACTGGACTCCTTTCCATGCACAACAATCTTCTTCATTTGACCAAGATGAGAGCTTGTTGGAACGGTCTACCACACCATGTTTGAAGATTAGCAGTGCAGATCGATCCTTTCCATTGCAACTAAGCTTCTCATTTGTGCTACAAATGCCTTTGTGGAATGTCATTGCAGATAGCAAGAGTAGCAAAACAACTGAAATTTGTGATGTGAAGCAAACCATGGTTGATTGATTACCTTGGGAAATGAGAACTCAATGTGGGGGCTTTTCTATGGGTCGTTGCTGGTGAGTGGTGACTCTGACTACATATATTAGCACCTATATATAAAGTTCAGCCTACAGTACTCGTGCTGCTAATGGTCTATTTAGCTTCAAAAATAGAAAATATTCAATAAGGTACTTTAAGAGTTAATTATAATACACAAAAGAGATTGAAGTTTTTTGTTATAATTTATAGTGCATCAATTCTAGCTTTAGACAGTGACATTTCCAACTTACCACCATTCCACGTTCAAGATTTGGGCTTGTGTATAATATACTATCAATTGCTGTGAATGTGGACACTTGAAATTTTCTATGCATAATCTACAAGTTGTAACAACCCTTACCACTACGGCACTACCAGCATACTTTGTTCTCAACTTTTTTTCCATGTTGTCAAGTTGTAACCCTTTCTATAAAAGGAAAATAAAATAGAAACAAAATGATAAGAATGTGAATGCATGACTATAATTATTCTTCACGGATACAATGAACCATTATAATGAAGTTGAAGTTCACAACTGTTGTATCACTACCTTGTTGACTACGAAGTCGTCTTCTTTAATTTCTTTAATTAGCTTTCAATACCTTGTCCATGTTTTCTAAAACAACCAAATCCTACGTCTAATTCTAGGTGTGACTTGGAGTGGACTTTGAAACCAGCGAGAGGTGTATGAATAGTGATACAACCTTGTGACAGGTACCAACTAATGACTTTTACTTTAATTTCAAGCAATAAATTAATTATTCAATATATCATATAATTATAGGCAGAATATTTAACATAAGTACGTTTCTAAAAAGACATTTTAAGTATAGATTTTTTAATAAGTTATTCAAGTAAAAATCTAGAATTCTTATTAGGAATGTATTCTGATAAAAAAAAAATTGAGGAATTGTATTATTATGATAATGAAATATCCGTTCATGAAAAAAATATATGCAGTTAACTTGAAAAAAAAATTATGCAATGTTAAACGGTATACAATGATGTGTCGCTTATGATATGCAGAAACCAATGTTGTATTCTCTTTAAGAGAG
Source organism: Pueraria montana var. lobata (assembly GCA_026413185.1). Lineage (NCBI taxonomy): Eukaryota > Viridiplantae > Streptophyta > Magnoliopsida > Fabales > Fabaceae > Pueraria > Pueraria montana. Next base: position 76,192,911 of record CM048650.1, read on the forward strand.
TTGGAACAATCGATGGGAAAGGAGTCCAAAGTAGATGTGAAAGTAAGGAAGAAAGGTGAAACAATCAATGTGAAAGGAGACCTAACAGATATGAAAGAAAGGAAGGGTGACTTATTTATCAAATTCCATGGAAAAAGCAGTACACTATGGACTAGTGTAAATTGACTGGTTGTAACGACCCATTATGTCTTTTTTTATTATTTTTGTGTTTAATTATTTAATAATTTTATAATTCACTACACGTTTCTTTTTTTGCAATGAATTAGATATGGACTCGTAATGCACACGTAAATAAATAAACTATTTAAATTTTGTAATTTGGTTAAAATATATGTTAAAACATTATTTTATCATTTAATGCGATAGTTTTAGATGTGATTTCTTTTAACTATATGTAAGCTTATTACAACAAATTTCTTATGCTCTTCACAATGAAATAATATTTTTTTGGTAGTGACAATGAATAATAATCTAATATTTAATCCCTTTAGCATAATCCAACATTATATCTCCTTTGTAGAGATATTATATCTTTTGGTAAAGTCTTAACCTTATTGAAGCATGTTTTAATAATTAGAAGTTTTAACACATGAATGAACAACATAATCCTAATGTCTGAATAAACTATATTCCCAAGTCTTGCACAACATTGTATGTTTTGGTATCTACATTTTAAATATGTATTGTGAACTATTGGTAATATTAAATTTACATGCATTTTATTTGAGTTGGTGTAACGAATTTGTTTTAAGGTTTTATCAAGGGAAAATGATCAACAAAATTGTGAGATATAAAATGATAGCTTTAAACAGATAAAGATGGTTTGATAAGAATTTAATGAATATATCAGAAGGAGTGTTAACAACCTACTCTCTAACACACTCTTTTGAATATACACTCTATATGTTAAAATTTTTTGAAAATTATAAAACCCAACAAGTCGTTAGTCCGAGTGAAACTAGGCTTAGTCTCATTAAGCAAAGTCTCGTATTCGAGCCTTGTGGATCACAGAAAATCACATTTTTGGAAGTGATTAGTTCACGGGTATGCTTTGGTACCTGGAGTGTGACCAAGGTGGACACATTTTCTTGCACTAGGCTTGAACTTAGTTCAATGAGCATGGTGGAGGCATAACAGAGTGAACCAAAAACTGAGTGGTTCAATATCAGGCTGTTCATTATAGAGATTGAAATATGGAGAATTTGAGTCAAGTTTCAGAGATGACAACATATTTATTTATGATATGCACTGCCTGAGATACAACAAAGGACCAAAATGGATTTGGAAGACATGACTGAAACATTAAGGCCATAACTATGTTAAGAATGTGTTGGTGCTTTCTTTCAACTATCCCATTTTATTGGGGAGTTTTGACACAAGGTTTGGTGTATGATTCCTTTTGATGAGTAAAAAGAGGGCAAAGAGAATTCTTGGCCATTATCACTTTGGACAGTTTTAATAGAGACATTGAATCGAGTATGAATAAGAGATAAGAAATCAATGACATGTTGTCTTGCTTCAGCCTTAGTTTTCCTAAGTCTAAGCCGTGTGTATTTTTAGACTTATCATCAACAATAGTCGAAAAACACTACTAACCTTGGGTTAGAATAGGGACTCCAAATATCAACATGAATCAAGTCAAAACTAAAAGCTGTAACAGAATTGCTAGAATTGAATGGTAAGTGTTTTTGTTTTGAAAAAAAGATGTATCACATGCTTTGTTTACAATTGATGGTAGCTTACAAATCTATTTTAAATAGTATGATAGCACCAAGTAGATGGGTGGCCTAGCCTATAATGCCAAACATTAAGGGGAGAAACACCACTGTTGGGTGAGTTTACAGCCTCGGCTTTGGGGTAATTGGTTACAGTCACTGACTCACTATTTGCAGGGATTGTCGATGAGTATAAACCACTTTGCCAATTATCGTCCGAGAGAGTGTTTTTAGGAATTTTTCTTAACCTCTTATCTTATCTGTTGGATAAAGCACAAATTGTTAGTAAAGGTGGATAAGATTGATAGATAAATATTTTATTCTTCTCAGCACAGAATTTGCATCATTATCAACAACTGGGGCAGCAACATCAGTGTAGACACAGAGAGCGGCCTTGTTGGATTTATACCCAAGGAGAAGCCATGCTTAAGAAAGCATGTGTCAATTGTGCGGCAACAACAGGTGCATTGCTTACACGATCCTGGTTTTGCAGGAAATTTCTTGTAATTTGGTTTGCCTCGACCTTAAGGTGTGGAGTGCTTTGTTTGGACAGCAAAAGCAACAAGTTCTAGTACTATGCCAATGGCGTTCTTGCTGGATGGTCATGGAGAAAACTATTAGGAAAAACCCAAATCCCACGTTGACTAAAAATAATGACAAGACAATGTATATAAGAAGGGGGTAAACCTTACTCTGGGCATGTTTAGATAAACTTATCCAAAAGGACTTCTAGAAGAAGAAGATAAGAAAAAAAAAATGATATAAGCTTCTCCATAAGTTAGTACAAGCTAAAATTAACTTATGCATAAATTAATTTGTAGAAATTCTCTCATAGCTTTTCTAAAAGATTAGTGAGCTTCTACAAATTAGTCTGTGGATAAGCTAATTTTAACTTATAAAGAAGCTCATTTCATTTTTTTCTTCTATGAGTTAGCTTTTGGGTTCAAGTTAGACCTAGACCCAAATTCTAAGAAAAACGTCATTTAAGGATAGCACATGGTCCATTAGAAGGATTCAGGATCAAACAGAAGCATGGTTTTCTGAAGAAAATGCACTCAACCATTATATCTGTATTGCTGAACTGTTTTGGATGACTTACAACATCCCAGTGAAGAAGGAATCCCAGGAAGGGATAGAGTTAAAATTGCAAGTTTGTCCCATAAGATCTTCACCTTGGTGAAGTAGCTTGTCATGGATAGATCAGCTTGTCAATGAGAGAAAAGATCACTCTGACATCGCAGAATTCTGACATAATCACCTTGGGCAAATCTTTTTGTCCACACTGCTGAGGCATCATTGAACCATATAATGCCGGTAGAAAATTCTGGGGAAACTGAATGATTGATCCAAAGAGAAAACAAGAGTGTTGCAGTGCAGGGAATTTTGATCATTTGGCTTACTGATGATTCCATCAACAAATTCGAATTTGTTTTTCATCAAGAGTCATGGGTCATTGCTCTCACCCAGCTATGGTAGGTAGTTTGATCCATCAAGAATAGGAGAAACAAACACCAGAGATGGGTTTTAATTAGGGTGGATATAGTGAAGATTGGAAGGGAGAGTGAGCCCTGGCACAGTGGTAAAGTTGTGCCTTGGTGACCAGTTGGTCATGGATTTGAATATGGAAACAGACTCTAAAACTGATCAACCTTAAAAACTTATAGGAGTCCTCATAATTACAAAAAAGAAAACACTTAATTTTGGCAAACCACACAGACACTATTGATAAATATATTATTTTTAAAAAAAAAATAAAAAAATGTAGTAGTTGTATCATTCTCTTTTTCTTTTCACCGCTAATTGTATAGTATTCGCTTACAATTATGAGTATAAAATTTACAAGGTCCCAAACGGGAAGTGCAGATAATAGCTACAGCCCTAATAAACTTCCTACCTTTACCATTTATCAAAATCTTAGTATAAAAAAATTATAATTACATTTTCTGGAACATGTTGTGAAGGAGACTGTCATAGTATAGCATCAGCGAGGAACAATGGTTGGAATGACATCACTGACAAGATCACTTCCTGACACATATGAGGACATGTGTTGCTCCTCCCTTGTCACATGGGATCCTGATATTGATGCTGATGATGAGGGTGCTATGTTACCAGAACTGTCTAAGCTAACATCTGAGAAAAGAGTTTCAGGTTCAGGCAACATTGCAATGATATCTTCCAGTTCCCTCACCACATCAACCATTGATGGTCTCTCCTCTGGATTGTCTTGGCAACATCTGAGGGCCAGAGTTAAAAACTTGTCCAAGCAATCAGATGGATATAACCCCATTCTGCTGTCTATGATGGAATATATTATGCCAGATTGAAGAGCCATATTAACCTGACATAAAATTGTGTATCATCATTGTTAATAATGGTTTGTTTCTTGAATTTTACACTAACAGTATAAAGATATTTTACGCTGTCATCCAATCATGAGTTGTCATGTTTGGTAATTGATTAACAGTGTAAAAATCTTTAAATTAACAATTAACAAAGTTAAATACTTGTTTATTTAGTATTTCTTTGTGTATGGTTTGTAAATAAATCAGGTATCTGAGAATTCAGATGTAGACCTTTTCTCAGCTCATTGTGCTGGCAGTATTATAAAATTCTCATGATTATTTTTACTATTCAGTGTTTTTAGTGATTTAATGAACAGATATGAGACAGAAAAGTAGTGGAGTGATGAAAAAGAAAGGTACCTCGCGGACAATGTTTTTCCCATGTGATATTGGTTGCATGCCTGTCAAAAGCTCTAGATACACAATTCCCAAGCTATAGACATCACATTTGTCAGTCAGCTTATGAGTCAACAAATATTCTGGGTCCAGGTAACCCTGCAGGCAAATTACAAAGTAATCATTATATTCTGACTGTATTGCTTTTCACAGTGTTAAGAGAAAAAATGGACACAAAATGCACCACCAACAATATCAAATGATAAGAACAAATTTAAACTACATTACAGTATCTAAAAATAAAGGAAAATACTAATAAGTGCCTTAAGGACATTGATTAAGAAAATACAAATAGAAAACTTTTATTGAAGAAAAATATTTATTATATCAAAAATACAAAGTCATATAATATTTTTTTAAGTACTAATTTAAAGTACTTGATGCAGTAGATTTGAAGACAACTTAGATGTAGCTCCTTAGGCGCTTTTGGCCCTTCTTTATAATTAGAATTGTTGTTTCACCTCAATAATTCATGTTGATCTTTAATGCAAACTTTCATTATGCAAATTACTGAGGAGAAACTCCAATTCTAACTAGAGAACAATACTAGAAGTACATAAGGAACTGCATCTAAGTTTATACTATATTTAATGCTCCTTAATCAGCAAGACCAAAAACTAAATGGAAAATGACAGTAGCACAAGTTTGAAGATATTGTGTATAACTTGAGCTATTCAGGAAATGGTAAGTGGGGTCTAATTGTTATTTAGTGGTTCACTCATAACTGACTACAATGAGGGTGTGAGGAACAATATTACAAGGGTAAGATAAGACAAGCCAGAAAAAGTTTCATAATTAATTTGCCAAAATTGCATAAAAGGTATCGGTTGAATAATCTATGTAATCAGAAACTTCTCAATTTAACTTCAGGTCTTAAATATTGGAATTGAAATTATTCCTTAATTTCCTTAAACAAACTTACTGGAGTTCCTTTAACAACTGTTGACACATATTTAGGAGCAGTTCCTTCTTCATCTAAGTCTGGTACAAGCCGTGACAGTCCAAAATCGGCCACTTTAGCTGTAAACTTGGAGTCCAGAAGAATGTTACTGGCTTTAATATCTCTGTGGAATATAGGAGGGTTAGCCTCTGTATGCAGATACAGTATGCCTTTGGCTGCTCCCATTGCAATTCTCAACCTCATAGTAAAATTTAGGCTTCCCTTGGTTTTTTTACTTTTACCTGCCACACCACAGTATCCATTAACTTATAAAATATCTTTATTGCATCATTGAGAACATCAACAATCCCAAATTATAGTACTACATTATCATTGCCTTTCCTTTCTTTCATGCAAATTTCTTCCTTTTTAACTTGTATCTTGTTCTCTACTTACAATGATGAAATGACAAAACAATAGTGAATATTAATGAGACTGCCATTATGATCCTACTTTCTTTTTTTTAAGATGATATTTTTAAAAAGTATTCATGTATAATGAAGTTATAACTATTTGATATGAATTTTTCCTCAATCAATTCAGTAGAAGCATATCAACCATTAAAAAAATCTCACCAGTTGGGTCAATGCATCAGAGTTCAGATTTTGAAAGCTATTAAACTTGCTATACAAATCCTAAACATTTACCAAGAAGATATTCTAAATTGCATGAGCATATAAAATATTTTTACAAATGAAGCCCAAAACTGGAGAGCAGAAAATATGTAGAAGGAAAAGAGTTATTATGCACAAACAAAAAATAGGCATGTATTTATATTTTGTAATAGACAGCATTGCTAATTTTAATAAAGAAAATTCCAACAATTTCATACCAGAAATCCAGTCCCTTAGGGTGCCATTGGGCATGAATTCATAAACCAGCATCTGCATCAACAGAAAGAGTATATGAGAATAATATTGTAGTCAATGTCAAGTGCAAAACTAATATGGCAAAAGTTATGTCTAAACTCAGATTATATTTGGGTTCCAAGGATAACCTTTCTTGAATATATTAAAAAATATGAAAAAATTCAAGAAAAGAACTACAGTTCAAATTGGCATAACTTAAATATCTAGTGACAGATTCAATATAGAAATTTGCTAAAATTCTAATTTATTTGCCCCTTATTAGTGATAAGCTCATATTTCATTACATGTGATCCTAACACAGCAGACAAGCCAAACCAGGTTAACAGATAGAACCAACATAAGAAAAGGCTCAAACATACCAAAGAAGACAAACAGCACGCATATTAGCTCAGGGGCTACGAGATCCGACTTAACAGTTAGATGAATGCTTATCTTACGCTGTGGCATCGTTTAATCATTATGAATATTCATGCAGAACAAATTCTTTTCTCATTTACATTTGAAGTCTTAAATAAAATTAGTTGCAACAGAAGTAGAAATAAAAAGTGTTGCTATAAGCTAGATACCTGCTCCCCTTCTTCATTACAGTATCCAATCAGCGAGACAAGATTTCGATGGTGTAACCTTGACAAAAGCTCAATCTCAGTCAGAAACTCCTTTTGTCCTTGTAAGGAACCTTCTTCTGCTCGCTTAATGGCCACAAAAGTTTCATCAGATAAAATGCCTTTATAGACATTCCCATAACCTCCTTGGCCAACCTTATTTGAGATATTAAATTTGTTAGTAGCATGAGCCAATTCTTTGAAGGTAAAAGCTTTCATGCCATCTATTTTGATAGGTATATTAGTAGCTGCAAAAAGAAATAAGCATTTTAAACCTCTTTCTTCAGAATAATTCAAAATGATATAATCAGCAGAAAGCATTAGAATACTTACACATTCGTTTCCTGGAAATCTTTTTCTGGTATTTCATATGTCTTCTAGTAATCAGGAGAATGATTATTGCAGATATTGCTATAACACAAGCAACAGCTGCTATTACAGCTGCAATTGTTATGCCCACACTAATTTTTCTCTTGTCCGAATCAAGAATCACTATAGCAATAAAATGAAAGTTAAATTAGAGAAACTCAGCAAAAGAAACAAATTTTATTAACCCAATTTGAATTGCTAAAAATTAACATCACTTATGAGATGTACTCTATCTGATTCATCAACATAAATGCTAATTCTAGACAGAAATAAAGGTAAATTACTTCTTCATTGACATTTATTTTTCGTGGATCAAGATATTTCCCTTTTTTAACTTTATTTTAATACGAGGATTACTTTAAACATAAGTGGAGAGATCCCCTCATCTTTGCAGTTAACAACCAAGAATAAAGAAGGATACAGGAAGTTATGTGGCTTCTCCTCCTTGTATACAAACAAAATATCACAAAACATAAGGCATACACCATTATAAAACTAAAGATTGTTATTTTCAACTTTCAAACAACATCTCACATCAGTCAGATTTCCAATTGTAAATATCTCGGTTAAACAATGGTATATAGAAAAATAGAGAATTATTAATAACATGAAATTAATAGTGTGTAATTTCTCTGCAGCATGCATATTAAATTCCCAATCACTTCTAAAAGCAGCATAAGAAATTTCTTTTAGAATTGTTGTTAAACAGTACACACATTTGGTGGGATCGAATGATAATAATATGGTCAAGTTGGCATGAAGTTGTTATGCATTGAATAAGATAACAAAAAATAATATGTTGAGTTTAAGAAACTTACAATTTGCATAAGGTCCAAGAAGAGTGAAGTTCAGGAGTTCATATGGTCCAAAAAAATCAGTGCGAGGAAAGTGCCATGATGTAAATATGCCTTTAATGCGACGGACCTCGCTTTCATTGAACATAGTAGAACGGGAATCATTATAGGAAGGGAAGAGTTTCAAATACATTCTAAGACGAGGTCCCTCTTCCCAAGCAACCGAATCTATTGATAGTTGATAGAGATCTAAGTGTAAGGACCTAGTTATATAGTCTTCAAAACTAGTTCTATAGGGAGCAAAGTAAGAAAAACTTGGACTTTTCAGCCTGTATCCAATTCTCAGAGGTGCTGCACAAAAGCAAGGAACTGGGGAAGAGGGGGCGTATTCATAAAAGTTATCCACTGGACAAGATTGAACTGGACAGACAGTAGTTGAGTTTGTTGAGTCTTGGGCTGCCATATCTCCTTCAGGTCCACAATATTGACCAATATTTTGTATGTTAGAATTCTTGCAGATAGGATTATCAGAAAGCCTTCAAGGAAAAGAAAAAGAAATGATAAGAAATTTATACCACAGCAAAGACAAAGCACAATTGTGACAACATTTTTCGTAGTAAAAATGAATAAAATTAATTAAAAATTAAATAAAAATGTATGCAATATCAAGAACATAATATGAACTATAGAGAGAGAATCAGATCAAATGGTTACATGATGGAATGTAACCAAACATATGTAATAAGAATACCTCAAGGTAACATTTGCCGGGGGGTTCAGATTTCCCAAAACATTCACAAATGAGTTGTTATGGAGATCACTGCAAAGATGGGACAAACATAATGAGTTTACATTGAAAACAACATAAAAAATTTACTAGTTTGATGCAAAAAGTCAACAATCCTTGAGACTGAAGTAGTAATCCAGATAAAGAAGTTACATTGTAAGTTTATCTTTCGCACCGAAGGACATGTTCTGCCATATGCTACCAGGGATAGACCCAGACAGTAAATTGTTCGCAAGTGACCTGTGTTTGGCAATGAAAACAAAAAATCAACCCAATGTCCAAAGAATTGAACTTGTATAAAAAGTCTGTCTAGATTCTAGACGGCAACTTGTTTCTCATAAATAGAGTTTTATTTAAGACTTCAAGGTATTGTTATGTAATAATTAGATAAATATGATGTGAAATATAGGTTGCTGAGTATCTTCTCACAATTTTTGAAGATGAGGATATGATAAGCGAGGAATAGATCCGTTGAGAAGATTATTGGACAGATCACTGCAATAGAAAGAAAATTAGCACATCAAACTCAATTTTGTCATGTCTTGCATTAAGATAAATAAATATTGTGAAATAGATAAGGAAACCAAGAACACTATAAATACAAAATAAATGAAAAAAAGTTGGGCTGTTTACATACAAAGTTGTCATATTGTCTGCCACTTTTTTTGATGGTATGGGTCCAGTCAACTGATTCCAGCTAAGATCTCTAGAAAACATGAACCAATCACAGATGAGTTGGTAGCCAAAATGGGAGAAAAAAAATGATTTCACTATCATTAGGCACAATATAAAGCAAAGCCACTAGATATACTCAAACATACAAATAGGTAAGCTTGGGTATCGAACTGAAATCAGGAATAGCTCCTTGCAGACTGCAGTTTCGTAGACTTCTGTTAAATCAAAGAGGAAACATTAGCTCAAAAATAAAATCACAATCATTTAATATCTGTAACATCCTACATTAAATGAAAAACAAACAAAAGGACAAGTAGCTATTGCTAAGAATACTTACAATTTAACTAGCCTGTTTAGGTTTGCATAGGTAGAAGGAATTTTACTCCCGCTGAAATTGTTGTTATCAAGCTGGCTGCAAGGGAAACAAGTAAATATGAAAATCTGAGACCGTATCTAAAACCATTTTTCTGGCCAAGGTAAAGTACACATGATAGCATATACATGCAAAATGTACCGTAGTATACATGTAAAGTTCTTGGTAGAGTGCATAAAAGACTACAGACATTTTAATTTCTGAGGTTATGGCTAAAAGTGAGAAGAACAAGCTTTCCAAAAAATAAAAGGAAAAGAAAATAAAAGAAAAATCAATCATTTACGAGAGTACTGTAGTTGACTATTGCATTACAAGATCAAAGAATCACCAAGAATGGTAAAGAAAATCTGGAGGCTACACTCTGGATGTCTCAGAAACAATATAAGGTAAATATGATTTATGGGAAATACATGTATTTTAGAAGACTATTCATTTAGTATTTTTTTCTTTTTAACACTCCTTTTTTATCAGTTTGCTTCTTTTAGATCTCTTGACGACACCTAGGGCTCTGTTACTGATATTCTAGCTATACTACCACAAATCCACACCCAAAAATCTAGTTGTAATTATTTTATGGCTCCTTTAAGAAACATATAACACCCAAGATCATATTAAACTTTCTATACAAAACTTCAGGCATGGAGAGACAACACAACTCAATGAATTAACTCAAACAAGAGAAACTCTTAGAAGTTATTGGAGGGAGTCCACATGCAGAACCAAATTACCTTGGGGATTATGAAGAGTATGAGGAAGATAACATGAGTTGATGATAAATTACTAGTTTCTTAAATTTTCTAAGGTGCGATAAAGCATAATAATTCCACAATGAAGCTGTGTAAACTCAATTATACTAATAATTAATGCTTTATATAGTTAGCACCCTTTTACTGTAAGAATCAAATAAAAAATAGGAGTTCATGCTAAACATCATCCAAGATATAACTATGACATTAACATTAGCAGCCCACATTTCTGTAAGTTTTATACATAAGTGCATCTGCAAGTCATGTACTTGTCACAACAATAAGGACAATCCTTTCTCCTAAACTCTGAAATCAGCCTAAAGTCCTTCAGAAGAAAGGATACAAGGCTATACATTTTTTTTTTTTCATTTAATCCTGTCCTGTGATATATCCTCCATGGATCATCCACAAGTCAATAGTCATATATTATTATAACCTCCCTAGTAAACGTGTATGTACCTATATGTTCATGAACCATTTTGTTTAAATATCATGAGAACTCTGGCTTATCATATCAGAGCATGATTTTAACATTTCACTAATCCTCCACCACAAATCAAGCACAGCGTGTCAACTACAGTAATATATAAAAATATAAGATGAAGTTGATAAATGCAACAAATCTAAAAAATGAGAAGCCGAACATACAGTATTGCCAATGCAGTTAACATGGAGTATTCTGGTGGAAGATGGCCGGATAAATTATTGTTGTCCACAAGCCTGTAAAGTCATTTCAACAAGCAGACACGGTGAAAACTTGTAAAAAGGGTCAATTCGGAGATGCATCCGAGGATGCAACGGAAGTTTTAAAATGTAAAAAAGTTGACTTCAATACTCACAAGTGCATAAGATTTGATAGCTTCGAAAGTGTGGAGGGAAGTTCACCACTAAATGAGTTGTTGTTCATGTGACTGAAAATATACAAAATGAAAAGGATAAAGTACATGTAAGAAATCCAGCTCCAAGTTGAGTTGATGGTGAATTTGGCTTAGGGATCCACTTACAGGTGTCTAACATTGGTCATGTTGGCAAATGACTCTGGTATAGGACCTGACAATTGGTTTTCGTCTACTTGGAATCTATTCAAATTTGAAAGCTTGCCAAGCTCATCTGGTAAACTACCAGATAACTTATTCCCATTCAGGAGCCTGCATAGAAAATACATCAGAATAACTATTCATGTCATAACAGAAAAGAGAAATTATATATATGTTGGAAACAGTATTTGATCTGTTGCATGATTGCCTCATAAAATTTCGTAGGTTGTGGCATTAGTATGTTCAATTCACTTCAATCATGAACACTAAAATACAGAAACCAGAGCATCAGAAATTTCCCCTAAATAGTAGCTTTTATTTTACCATAAGTCTTCCTTGTATATTTAGCCAATTAGACTCCTCAACTGAACTTCAAATTTATGTTACGAAGACATATAATATGTTTGTTTATAACAAATTAGGCTAAGCAGAAGTCCAAATTTAATTCCCAATGCATGGTTGAGCAATTAAGATCCACCTTTTAAAACAAATAGACAGTATCAAGCAGGACAGACAACACCACCTTAAAATAAAAATTTGATGAGGGATCAATACTAATAATTCATCTTCTTTGGTAAAGTTCTTACAAGAGTTTCAATGATTTAATATTTCCAATCTCCTTTGGTATTGTGCCTGTCAGATTGTTCCACATGAAATCCCTTCAAGCATAAAAAAAAATGAAGATATTAGCATGTCATGAAATTAGCATTGATTCTTCTGATACATGTTTTGTTTCCAGAGAACAAATCATAAAATGACAAAACTCACAGTATCTCAAGACGGGATAGCTGACCAAGCTGAGGTGATAGACTTCCCGAGAGATTCATTGTCATTAAGTAGCTTCAGTAAAATTGGGATAACAAAAAATAATCAAAATTTAGCAACCCCGCGATGTTAACTCCTTGTGTTATATAAATAACACTTTACAATATCTAAATAATAACATTGAAATTAAGAACAAAAAGAAATCAGAAGGAAAAAAGAAGCCATACATCTCACGAACATGGAAGTACTCATCATCCCCCTTCTTATCAAAACACCAAACCCCAGTCCAGTTTGCTGCACATGGATCTCCTTTATTCCAGTCCTTAAGATTGTTCTGAGAATCAATCAAACTATTCTTGATCTCTATCAGCGCGTTAACTACAAATGTGAAAAAATATAGGTCAATTATTAAGGTTAAAAATTTCAAATGCCAAATCAAATTACAAGGAAGTATCAGATAAAGGAAAATGAAATGGTATACACTTTGTCTCTATGCTAATCATTATAAAAATAACAAATCCATTTCTATCAGAAGTAAAAAAGAGGATAACATATCCCCTCCCTATTTTCCAACTTGGACTGAAATTTTAATCTGAGCTATCTTGTATGGTGTCTAAAATCACAGGCCAGAAAGAACAAAGTGAAACAGAAAGATTAAAAAATTTGAAGGCATAAAGCAAATTCACCTTCTGAAGGGTCTGTTCGTTGTGAGGCTGCTATGATGATGATAAGACAAAACGAAACAGCCAAGGCATATCCATGAACTCTTAGAGCCGGCATCACAGTATGTCCTAAAAAGCAACCAAATGGAAGGGATGATGAATAAAGGAAGAATTAAAACATTGGAAGGAATAAGATTCATTCACACTAGACATTCAGAACATAAAATGAATACTTTGTTGATCTAAAATCTCCTAACAGAAAGACTGGAAACCCTGTCATGTCATCATGCCATTTTCCCAAGTGACATCAATGAAATGTACAATAGAAAAATAAAATAAAATAAAATAAAATTAAAGCAAGCATCATATCATACAATAACTGAGGCTAATTTTTCTGGTTGGAAACTTGGAGGCAGTTCAAAGTTGGCAAGCTTGTGGGGACTTAACTTTCCCAGATAACTAAAACACAAAGCTATAACATTGAACTATTGAAGCTTGTGGTTGTAAGAGAATCATACACCTCAATTGTCAATTGCTTAAGTGAATTCCTTATCCAAAATTTTAAAAATGATTCAGAGAGAGAATCTTACTTGAGAAGGTGGGGTGATTCAAATGTCAAAACTTGCAGAAGTGAATAAGCTGGAAATCTGAAAAGTGAAGTAAAAGCCTTTCAATCAATGAAAATGCAAAGTCAAAAAGAGAGAGCCCGTGGGGAACTTATTAGCTAAATCACTCTGTCACCAATAGATAATGATAATACTTAATGATTCATTTAAAGACTCTATGGACTTTCTTTTTTATTCATTTCATGTTTCATTTGTTTATTTGTTAAATTATTAATATGAGAAAAAATATCTTAGTTTCTGAGATGGCACTGTCGTTGTGGTTGGTGCATCAACCTTCGGAATAGTCAAACATACCAAATTGAAACACGCCAACAACATCATATTCATATAATAATGAAATGCTTTGCATCATTTTTTTATGTCAAAATATTACGCCCGCCAATTCCTCCACCACTTGCTGCACCGGTACCACCACCACCTTATGTAAAATATATTAATAATAATAATTTAGTTTTATTTTCTTATATTAAAAATCATTACTCAATTTTGATAAAAAAAATTTGGTCCTGAATCGCGGGTGTCCCCCAATCCATTAGGTCAAAGATTAATTATGTTTGCGGTACACTCAATTTTGATAAAATGAATATTATAACTAATAAAAATATTAAATTACAATTTTAAAAAATAGACATAGTTATCCTTTATCATTTGAACAAATGAACCGGGAATATTGAATCATGAGTGCGTCTAAGGAGAGAGTGTTACTAATACTCATTAATATTTGCACAAATATCTACTATCACAAGATATGATTGAATATTTATGTAAAATTTATTTACACAAAGCATGTAGTTGGCTAAATATTTAGAGATAGAACTTTACTTTCCAATCTCAATAGAGGTCCGGATTCATGAAGGATACACATGCTCTCTAATATATATATATATATATATATATATATATATGGGATTAGCTAATTTACACCTACTTATTTTTCAAAGGCTAAATTTCTGTTTGGATCATCTAATTTATTTTTGAAATTCGATTTGGTTATCTAATTTTTAAATAGTTTAATTTGGTCATCTAATTTTTAAAATTCGTTCAATTAAGTTTTTTTATCCGAATCGAAGCTAACAGCGTTAACGTAGTATGAACATGTGTCACTTTTACACTTTCTGGCGGTTTAAAACCGCCAGTAAATGGTGTTTTTTTTTTTTTTTCCAGTTACCAACACCACTCCCACCAACTTCCTCTCTATTCCAGTTTTCCCAATTCCTACCATGGAAGCCACGACCTCTGCAAAGAGCTTCGCCCTTCCCTCCACCAAAGCCCAACCCCAAGCCCGCCACCAACTCCTAACCCGCCCCACCAACCCATTCACCGTCCCCTCCCAGGGCCTGGCCCATCGCCATCGGCGTCGCGATTCCCCGCACGAAGAAGGAGGCGACGGTGCGGGAGCAACTCGAAAACTGCTACCTCAACTACAAGGGCTTCACAATGAAGTAATTCCAAGAGTTGTTGTTTGGGGTTGGGTGGGGGGTTGCGTTTCCGGGGGTCATCCTCGATGCAGTTGGTTGCTTTTTTTTTTCTTTTACTTTTTTTTTTTCTGGTTTCAGTCTTTTTTTTTTAAATAAAAAACATTTATTGTATTTTTAAAATTTTGTAGTTATAGTTTGCTAACTTACTCTTTCTAAAAAAATAAGTGGATTTAAATTAGCAAACTCTATACGCATTTGACCCACTTATTTTTTAGGAGTAAGTATTTTAAGAAAACTTGTAATTATAATTTGCTGACTTACTTCTTCTAAAAAAACAAGTGTGTGTAAATTAGCAAACCCATATTATTTTACATATTAAATATAATATATTTTTTAAATTTAATAAATGCAATATATAATTATTATATGTATGACTTTTCATATAAATGTGTATATATTAAAAATATATTATTGAATATAAAATCATTATAACAAAATTTAATATATATATATATATATATATATATTAAAATAAATTTAATATTTAATATTATTAATGTAGTATTTATATAAATATATAAAGAATTTTTCCTTTGTTAGTATTAGTTATAGTTATTCTATTAAATATAATATAAAAAAATTAATAATATTATTAAATGCAATATATATTTATTCAACATATCAATTTTCAATATTAATAATTATATTTATTAAATATAATATATTCAATAATTTAATAAATGCAGCATATATTTATTCATCATATCATATTTCAAAATTCAAATGGATCTATCTATATTAAAAAAAATTATTATTAAATAAAAAATGTTTATTACAAAATTTAACACCTAAATATCTATATCTATATCTATCTATATTAATTGTTTAAAATAGTTAGTTTATAAAATGTATTTTAAAATAAAAATTCCAAATATATATAGAGAGAGATATATCAATAAGCATATCTAATAATTTATCTCTTAATTTTTATCCTTTGGTTATTAATTTAAATAAATTTAATGTTCCGTTCCCTGATAATGAATGCGGATATGTTGGGATCTGAGAATCGAAGGAAATAAATTTGTGTTCCATCGTGGGGTGAGGTCTAACTAGTCAAATGCGAAGAAGATATTGGTCAGTGGCAGAGGTATTAGAATTAATGGTGGTTCTCATTGGCTAATATTCCTTCCATATTTCACAAATTTACAAACAAGATAATTCCTCTCAAAAAAAAAAAAACCAAGATAATTGTTTCCATGAAGAAAGATTACAAATCTCATTTCAAAAGTAAACTAAAATTAGTTAATGAGGAATCCACATATATAGGGACACAACATTTGACAGCAAGACTGATTTTTATTGTCATCATGTTGGTCATCTTTGGTGGGATATCCCCTTCTAATCACGTTCTTTCCATTCACAAGGTTCGAACACCATACATTACTTAAGAGGATCGAGTTCAATATCACTTGAACCCACGACTTGTTGATTAACTAGAAGCTTATAAACTATAAGGTAGGAGCTGAAAAACGGAAAGCTTATAAGTTATAACTTATAAGCTACTTGATTTATGATAAGCTAGTTAATAAATGTCAAATGACATAAAATAACATATTTAATATTTCTAATATTTAAATTTATTTCTAATAACTTATCATCTTAAAAGTAGTATGACAGTAATTTTTAAAATTTTGTATTATAAAAGAATGATAAAGATTTGATTATTTTACTCATATTATTTAAAATTAAAATTTTAATAAACTAATATTGTTTTAATCAAAATTTTCCTATTTTAAAAAAGTATAATTAAATTAAATAAACTTACATTGTTTAAAATCAATTTTTTAATATTTAAATATTTTCTTAATAATATCACTTTAAAACAAAAAATAAAAATTGTTTTTTTCTTTTTAATTTTATTTTTTTATCAACTTTTGTTTAGTAACCAAATATTTTAAATAAAAATAAAATAAACAATGTAATAATTCATTAAAATAAAAATAGTTTGACATTAAACAAAATAATAAAAAAATAGAATTTCAAACTTCATATTAACAAAGAAAATAAATATGTCATCATATAATTGAATACAAGTCATAAAAGGGAAATCATATACGAGAATCGAAATAGGTCATATAATTTTTAAAAAAACACAGAAAAATAATTTAGCAAATAATTGCAAAGTTGATATGATTTAAAGAATTTTTAACCTTAATGAACGGTGTAACAATGACAATTGACAAGTTGATTGTCGTGTGCGTGTAAGAATGTTAAAATAGATAAAAAAAAAAGTTTTTAAATTGAATAAAAGGATAAAAAGGACTTTCAAATAAATTAGTGAGGATAAAATTAAGAAGAAAAAAAAAGTCAGTATATAAGCTAAATTAAATTATGAAAATAAGTTACTTCCATTAGCTTATGAAAATAAGTTATAAGCTACTAAATAAGCTTGTGTACAAACAAGCAAGAAGTGTCTTTGGAACAACTGCGAAAATTAGATTATTTCAATAATCGATTATTGTTATAACTAATTTAGTTAAACTATATATTCAATATTTCTTTCTTTATTTTGAGATTTAATTATCCTTTCACTTACCTATTCAAGAAATTGGAATTACATTTACCTTTCTTTTCTTTTTTTTTCACTATGAAATATTTACTTTTATCCAAAAGATTCGAACTGAGACCTTGCTTAAGGGACTCATAAGCACATTTCCACTTGGAATAACGACTTATTGGTAACTTTTCTTTAAAAAAAAAGGTAAATGTAACTTTTAAAATAAGAAGAATGTTAATTAAGTGTAATTAAATCTAATTTCAAAAAGGTCAATATAATTTTTAATTAAAATGAAAAAATATTTTAAAAGTGCGAAATATTTTTCTTATACGTGAAAACTTTTTCTCCTAAAATAATATTTTTCTTTATCAAAGTAACTTTTTTTCTCTACCCACTCGTCACTGTGTGTACTTATTCTTCTACCGATTAATTAAGAGTTTAATGGTGATACACTGACGGTGTAAAATTATTTTATACAGTCATTCAATCATAAATCACTGTTGATATTACTTTTAAGATAATTTTGTAAAAGTTAACAAACTTATCATACATGTTAGATTATAATTAGATGACATTGTAAAACTTTTTTATACTATCATAGTTCTTTTTCTCATTAATTAATCATCAATCAAAACGTACACACTACTAAAATTTGTTCCTACCAAATAACATTATAAAATTAAAATGATCGGTCCACCTTGTCTATCAAATTTCACGAGGGGGTATGAACTTAATCATTAATTAATAACGGTGTAAGATGCGAACACCTCACGAAGAAGCTGGCATGATATTTGTTTTATCTAAAAAATGGTAGGTAAACCACTATTTTAGTACTGGAAATATTAAGCATTATTATACTGGGGAAAAAGATAAATAGTGACTTATAATACTATCATACACTTAATGAGAGAGAAAAAAAAAAAGAAAAAAATATACATATTATAGAATTTATAATGTGATAGAAAAAGAAAGATAAAAAAAATGAAAAGTATTAGTGAGGTGTTTAAAATGAAAAGAGTGTTCAAGTATCATTACTCTTACATTAGTATTTGAAATTAAAAAAAAATCAAAATAAATCTTTAAAAAATCAAATAAATATCTAAACTTAATTATTTAATATCATTTTAATCCTTAAATATATGTTAATATTATCATTTAAATCACACAATTTTTTTAATTTTAATTAAAGTGATTGGCACATTAAACCTTCAGAATTTTTTATTTTTAATTTTCTTACTTTCAAAAATTAACTTGCCAATGCTATATGCATCATATAGCCAAATAATATTTTATCCAAAATAGTGTTACTTTTTACTGTTTCAGACGCGGAGACCAGTCCTGATCAAACAAACACCAAACCCCACCAGTCCAATATGATGTGCCGTACTATTCAGTTCCTCAAAATTGTCTTTGAGATCAATTAATCAAACTTTTATGCATGCACCAATCCACACTTTCTCAAACATTATCATTGCCAACATAACGATCGAGTTCCTCTATTTTCCAACTTGGACTGGAATTTTGATCCTAGCTCTCTAGTTTATGGTCTAAAGTCACAGGCCAAGAAGAATAAAGTGAAATCAACCATATGGAAGGGATGAATAAAAAAAGTATTGAACATTGTAAAAAATTGATAATTATGTTCCATTCATATGATAACATCAGCAATAGTAAAATTAATGTGAAAATGGAAAAACCAAATGAAAGCAAGCTTCATACGCCCAAGAGAGAGAGATTTTTACTCTAGAAGCTGGGTCGATTCAAAGGTGGAAACTTTCTAACTAGATGAATATATGAGCTTGAAATTGAAAAGTCAAAGTCATTTTGAACATCTAAAGTAGAAGACATAAAATCCGTGGGAACTTGTTAGCATCATCATTCTATCCCCCCATAAGCATCACGATCACCAAACGTGCATGGGGAACTTGTTGGCTAAATCATTCTCACACCAATGAGCTTCTAGGTTATGGAATAGATTACACTTTCATTGAAAGAGGATTAAATTGCATTTGATTTTTTTCTTATTTGAAATTTCACACTTTCTACTTATTAATGCTTTGTTTGTTACGGAAAAAAAATAGAAGAAACAACTCTTCTCCAATATGTGCATCAACCAACACCCGTGGTAATTTACAGTCTTTAAATAATGTTTTACTGTTTTAAAAATATTATTTTCATCAACAATTTTCTATTTTATGAAGATATTTATGCCTAATTATATTAACGTCATATGAAGATATTCTATTTTACAAATTATATACTTGTACTTTACATTCATATTAGTTCTTATGTCTCATTTCTTTTTGTGAATAATAATTGAGATAGTGTTGGGAGCATTAGTGAAATTTTTTAAGTATGAAATTTGTGTGTCATGTTCAAATTTTAGATGTCATTTGATTCATGAAGTGTGATACATGAAGTATGAAGAAGGAAATTCACTAAGTATTATACATATAATAAGATACTTTCAATTTGTGATTCGAAAAGGAATTATAATATATTTTGTCAAAAGCAATTACTAATATGTTATTTTGATGATATTGGTGATTTGATTATTTAATGTTGAGGTTAAGATCAAATGCATACACTAATTTAAGAAACTAAGAGCTCATTCGAATGTATGTTCAATTGGAGATTCGAATGTTGTTGAGGGAGAAAAGTTAATGAAGATGAAGTGTTTATTTTGAATTGGTGATCAAAACAATGAAATTGAATAAGGGTTTGAAGGCTGAAACTTGGAGAAATTTCTAAATATTGGAGATTAGTGAAGACTTTGATTTTGAGAAAGGCTTTTCGAACACACAGAGCATTCAAAGACTATGGCAAATTCAAAATGGAGACATGTGGACACTCGAGATTGTATTCGAAGACGGTTATTAACGATTTTCAGACAAAACCAACACGGAAGACAGTTGTCAACATCTTAGTTAGTTTAGTTTAAATAATTGTACACATGTAATCTTCTTGTAAGTTAATCGTTATTCGATAAACCTATAAATAGGCACATCGTTAGTCATTTTTCTTTGGTTACGACGTCTGCACAAGTTTTGTACACCATTCACGTCGCACGAATATGACTACCGGTTCTAGGAACGTGTACGTTCGAACCCATATTGTAATGCAATTTATCTTTTATATCATTTATTTTTCTTTTGTTCGATTTACTTTATTGCAATTCTCTTCTTCTATATTTCTTCTCCAAACTTAAACTCTTTCTAATCATCATTTATTCTCCAAACTTAAACTCCTTTTATTTTATTTGCACTTTACATTTCATTTTGTTTTACGTTCGATTCATGTCTTTATTTATGAAGATATTTGTTTCACATAGTTTTCTGATTGTGAACGTATCCGAAGATATTTTGTTTTGAATTTGAATATGATCATATCTTTGTTTTTGAAAATATGTGTTTCTCATAGTTTCTTGATTGCGATTATATTTTAAGGTTTTCTATTTCGAATTAGAATTTGATTCTATCTTTATTTATGAAGATATATGTTTCGCATAGTTTTTTGATTGCTATTACATTCGAAGACATTTTATTTCAAATTTATATTTGATTCATATCTCTATTTCTGAAGATATTTAACTTTGCATAATATTTTGTTTGCAATGTTACTTTTTCGAGTAATTTTTGTCTCAAATAGGCATTTGATGGTTGTTTAAATTACAAGTGTTTTTAACAAGTGTTTTTACTTGTTGATTTTTATACAAATTTGATATTGATTCGAATGTGCATTTTAAATTATATATTTTTGGAGTAATTTCATTATTCTCCAAGTTATAAGTTATAACACCGCTAATCTAACAAAAAAGAATCTATAATCGAGATTCTAAGTCTCACCAATAAAATAAGTTGTTTGTGATTGATTAGAATCAGAGTGAAACTTAGTAAACTTTTGAAGTCAAATACTCAAACTTCCATCATAGATAAATTCCACTTAGATATTTACATATAATCTAAAATAGGAAAATGCTCAATCACACCAATTAAATTAGTCATAATATACCGACACATGAGTACAATATAGTTATTGATAATGATTACCGACGAACTTCTGTACCAAATTTCACAATGGACAGGGATGGCCATCGACTTAATTATTTATAATTAAGCAAAACGTGAGAAGCTTGTTTATTGTCAAAGTTGTCATTATATTTGTTTTATATTTCTTTTCTTTTCAGTGTCACTTTCGAGATATGAAGCAGCCTTGCATTATGGAAGGTCCATGAGTTACACTTTAGACTTCCATTTAATTGTTAATAATTGTTAATCAGATTAGTATCTACAATGCACGGAGTTCATAAAATAAGACAAAAACCTATTTTATTATAAATTGAAAGTATTTGTACTTTTATTAATGAGGAAGTCATAATATTTTTTTTTACATTTCAATAAATTTAACAATTGATTGATGGAATATATTATAAATTATTTTCATAATTTTTTAAATATTTATGCAAGTATTTATATCATAAAATAAGTCCAAATAAGTTGTAAATAAATTCATTCAATAATTCTAGAATACCCTTCTTATAGTGAAGAAAAACACTATCAACTTCATTTCCAATAGACAATAGTATTCAATCCTTCCAAAAGCCAAAGAGTGTATATATATATACCGACAGTGATGAAGGCTCTAATAATTAACAACAACGAGAAGTAGGAAATATAACTAAATTTTGCATTTCATGATGAGTGTACGATTAACTAATTTGTACTTTCTTCCAACTTGCAAAGTACTATATCCTTAGCTTTTTGTACACGGTGAAGACTTCTTATGCAAATTTCATATTAGTTGGAGAGAACATCTTCTTGTGTTCAAACTTATTTCCTTATCTCATAACCACACACTTAAAAGGATACTTGTGTTAATAATAATAAGTATTATTGTGACCTAAAGCTAAATTATTATTTAATTGTTTGTTATAGACGAATATTCAAGGAGTGAGAATTTCATGTTTTTAGTATTCAACGTTGAAAATTGGTATATGATAATTCTGACATTTTTTTTTAAAAGTAATGGAGACATTGGATTGGATTGGATTGTCGGTGCTAGAATTGAAATTGAATTTTGGTCATAGTAACAAGAAGAATAGCCCCAAGTCAAGTTACCAAAAAAAAAAGAATAGCCCATTTGACCAACAGTTGCTTTGTGACAGTTTTTTACTCGTTATATTACAGGAATGGAAAGTTGTGTAATTTTTTTTTTTTAAAACACGCTGAGAGAAAATATTGAATAATTTTAAATTTTATCAAATTGAAGTAAAACCTTTCATATACTATTATATAGAGTATAGACTATAGCATATCCGTACACTAGAGTACTATAGTAGTAGCCAAAGGTCAATACCACACATTCCAATTGTAGTTTATAAATAAATTATAAATTATCAACCAACTTGGTGCTTGATTGATTTTCCGTCAGAACAAAACCTTAGGAAAGTTTGACCTGATTTTAATTTTTCTTTCTACGTTTTCCTCTCGAAATGTGTGTAATAATTTGTGTATAAAAAATCTCATAATGCCTATAATAATAAATAAATAAATAAATAATCATATTATCATATATCTTTTTTTTGTGAATTATCATATAACTTATCATCACAGTACAAACATTTTTTTTACTGTATCACAATACAAACATAATAATATATATATAGGGTAACAATGTAAATATTTTCTACACTGTTATCCAATCCAAAATATTATATATGGTAAGTTTATTAATTTTTATAATAATTATTTTTAAATTTATATAAAAAATAATTTATGATCAATTAATAATGTAAAAACTTTTACACTGACAATTTATGCCTATTAAACTCAACATAGAAACGACAGAAGAAAACCACTATCTTTATATAGTACAACAATTCATCCAAAACTGGAAAAAAAAAAATAACATTTTAAAAAAAGTCAGTAAGTAGTAACTGACGGATTTCAGACAAATATAAAGCAGGCATACTAATCAAAGCCTCGTGATCATCTGTTTGAAAAGTAGCAAAACTTTGGAAAAATGAATAACTTACTAACACCTAAAATACAATAATTACAGGATTGACGTCCAATCTTTATACTTTCATATTACAAGTGATAGATAAATTTGCCACTGCTTCTCTCTTGTATACTTCATGGTTGCAAATTGCAATGTTAAGATAAGCAAAAACAAGCTTTGTTGGTAGGGTTGCAATTAGCGATTCGGGTACCAAAACATGCCTTTTATGCCCTCTGGGTCAGCTTCAAAGCCTAAATTGCGATAAAATTCCACAACTGCATTCAATGTACCAAAGCAAATAGTGAGACTCCAAGCAGCCAACCAATACCAGACTACATTCCCAACTTGGATGGAATTAGGCAATCAATATAAGCAGCTAATGTTGTAACATTTAGTTGGACCAAAAGAATAGCATAGGTCAAGACTGGAGGCAATGATAGTAAAAGAAGAATATTGTTAAGTTACATGGATAAGAATATTCCTAAATGAAGGCTCTATAATGTGGCCTTAAACATTAGAGCAAATTACACTCACCTCCTGAACTTTTTTCGAATTACACACAACGCCACTCTTTTTTCTATTCCTACACTAACCCCCTTTAATGTTTGAAAACATTATACTGACACCTTATATATTACACAAACACCCCTCTAAGGGATATTGTTGTAAACATTAAACAAGGAGGGATACTGTATGTAATTCAAGAAAATCTCAGGGAGTGTTAATGTATTTTTCTAAAATTTATGACACTGCTTTGTATCCACTTAAACCAAACCATAGAAAGCATGACACAAGCCAACAAAATAACAAAGCACTTTTGACAGACAGACCAGATTTGACACGTTGCAGGGAATCTTGTAAATAACATCAATGAATTACTATCCATAAAGGCTGTCAATATTGTTGTACCTTGACTATCTGCAAACAGAGTTATATTGCCAATGTCCCTTTGCAGAAGAGCTCGAATCAGTTTCTCTATAAGAGCTTTACCAAGACCTTGGCCCTATACAATAAAAACAACATCAATAAGCAGTACTCCAGCCCATAAAAGGCCCTGCTTGGAAGAGCTTATGTACAATTAATTTGGACTTATCTTATAATATAAGCACTTGAATACGTGTTTGGGAGAGCTTATTAAAATAACTTATGATATGTCCATAAGCTTATTTCAACTTATTTCAATAAGCACTCTAGAATAGCTTATGAAAATAGCATATATAAAAATAGTTTAACCCTAATTTTCCTTCGATTATAAAAGCAACCTATATTATATAACAAGTACTTATTCAATAAGACCTTGATTAAGTTGTTTATCCAAACAGGCCCTAATGATTTAAGCTTACATTGGAACAGGACAAAAGGAGGTATTCAAGCCCAAGAACGATTTGGCAGAAATGCAGAATGCTTGAATGCACTGCCATATGCATTTTACAATTCTCCAATCAAATCAGAGACTCAAGCATGAAGTAGCTTCTTCTATGGCTAAGGTTTTTGGGAATTTTGAAGGAGATCAAGTAGAATGGTTCTTAGTGTAGTAGTTTGAAATAGATGACACAATGGAAAGGTAGACAAGTGGAGGGAAGACTTCCAAATGGAAAGGGGAAAATTTCTGCAGAGTTTAGATTAGAACTATTGTTCAGAATTGATAGGACAGAAGGGTAAAAGGGTACTTGTGGGAAGAATAAAGAGGAGTTAAATTAGTTAGAGGGGGGAAGTTAGATAAGTAAATAGAAGGATGAAAGGGAAGAGACATCTTTCAGAATTGTTAACATCTGGGAATCAAGCATGAGCTCAGTTGTGAAAGGACTAAGGAGAAACCATTGGAAGATAGATTTTTCTCCTTGTTCTATTCATTTTCAGTCAAGCAATAAAATCATTATTTTATTTTCTCCATTTTCCATTGGGGGGTTCCTAACAAGGATGGGAAAATTCTGGAAACAAGCCACAAACTGTTGCTTAGAACAGAGATCAAAGGAGGGTTTAAGTGGTAAGAAAAAGGTTTAAATCTTAAATAATCATAAAAAAGGGAAAAGGGAGAAGTGTTCCATTCCAAATGCCCCAAACTGTGGGTATGATGCATGAATAATTGAGTTTGAGTGGTATGGAGTGATTTAGGTTCCCTTAACCATTCCACTCCATTTATGCTCCTTTTTTACCACTCACTCCATCCATTAAAATATAGCCTAAATTTAAGTGCCTTTATTTCCCCCGGCACTCAGCACACTTCCAAGAATATAATTGAAAATATGTTATTCACAAAGCATAAATATTGACATGGTACACTTTCTTTGGCCATAAACAGACAGCTTAATTTTTACATCACAAGTTCAAATGGACACTGAAAAATAGATGCATCAAGTAACACATGCACCCTACAAAAGAAGACAGGCTGCCAATTCATTTCTAATTCAATCTTTACCATGATTACTACATTAGACTAAAATATATTATACATGAACTTGGGACGAGGCTAACTTGAAGTTTAAAATGGGTGAGGCACCGGTGAGAAAGTATTATTTACCTGCTGCAGCAGGTTAGCCAATGTATTTTTACCTGCTGTAGCAGGTAAACACCGGAAAAAAAAATTTATTTAAAAAAATAAAATTATACAAAATTATTATAATAAAAATTAGAATAAAAATTTTCTCTTTTTTTGAAAAAGTGAGAACCACCGGTGGCGCTTGAAGAAATTATCTATTATAATAGGTTGGTGAACCGAGAGAAAAAAAATCATTTTTTTATTAAATGAAATTATATAAAAAATTTTGAGCAAAATTATTTCTCTTATGCTCCCACCTGGAGAAAAAAAAATATTTTTTAATAATTTTTATATGATTTCATTTAATAAAAAATGATTTTTTTCTCCTAGTTAACTAATATATTATAGTAGGTAATTTGTTCAAGCACCACCTATGGTTGAAAATTTTCTTTTTTTTTTTAAAAAGTAGGAACCACTTCTCCCGATTAACCAACCTATTATTATAGTAGGTAATTTGTTCAAGCACCACTAGTGGTTCCCACTTTTTTTAAAAAAAAGAAAATTTTTATTCTAATTTTTATTATAATAATTTTATATAATTTCATTTTTTAAATAAATTTTTTTTATTTTTTTTCTCCCGGTGTTTACCTGCTACAGCAGGTAAAAAACACATTGACTAACCCTACTGTAGCAGGTAAACAATAATTTCCACCGGTGCCTCAGTAATTTTAACTTCACTTTAGCCTGACCCATGAACTTGAGACTTAGCATAATGCATATTCCACTTTTGGTAGTTAACTTTTTCAGTAACAGGCATCAGAGTTTTTGTTCAAAATCCATGTTTGGTGACAGAAAATACCTGGTAGCCAGGATCAACTAGGACATCCCAAATTGTGGCATTGAAGGCATGGTCAGACGTAGCACGGGCCATGCCAATTAATCTCTTCTGTTCATTCCCCTCTGTTAAATAACTTCACCAAGTACACTAAGATGTTCATCAAATAGGTTTAGATAGCTATAAGAATAAAGAAAAAACTTAAACAGCCAACTAATTAATTTAGACAGAGGACACAGCAAGATGTCATACTATTTTTACCTGACCCAGGTGACTTTCTTACAGAATGCAGTGAGGCCACTATGTAGCTATTTTTCAAAGCAGCGGCTAATTTTGACAATGGTCTACGTGGCCACCCTACCTGTCAAAGAGATTAACCATTCGTTATGCCAAAGATGTGCATGATAAAATAACAAAGTCTCAGCACTCAAGTTTTAGTGATAAAAATTACTGAAGGTGAATTAAGGAAATTATACTAAAGGAAACTACTGTCATGATTAGTAAAAAAGTCCTGGTGTTGACAAACTAAAATAATGATCTAGAAATTGATCAATCTAGATTGAAAAATGAAATAAAGACTTGGAAATAGGAGTATGAAAGAAACAAGTCCTTAACATTGTTCCTAAGTTCCTCTATTATGATTTGAGTGTATGGATGCCTGCAGATAAGTAACTTCAAAACTAGCATACACTGATACACACAATCGCCACCTTACAATAGAAATTAGAAACATCAACACACAACATAAAGACACATTAGATACACACCTTGTCACAGAGGGCTTGAAGATCATAAACATCAATATCTCCACCTGAAGAGAATATTATTTGCTCAATTGTCCCATCGGGTTCTGTCTTTTCCACAAGGACAAACTCTTGAGGCAGAGGTTCTTCATCTTCTTCATCTGTGGAGGGTGGATCAATGACTTGCGTTGAGTTATTCTTCATCAACCTGAAAGGGGAAACAAGCCATTAAGTCAAGTATATTTTCAAGATAACACACTAATCATCATATGTGCTGCACTGTATATAGGCTGTCTTGGCAATCTTGGAATTCAATAGCAGGGAACACATACATATATACTAATCAAAGGAAAATATGTATATAAAATTTGTGAAAACTGTAGCTCCCAAAGCAACAAAGTACATGTTTGGCAATACTTAAATTTTGAGAAACAATAGCTCATTTTTCAAAAGCTCTCTCAAGAAGTTGACAAAACTACATGATTATTTCTTCAAAATAAGGTGAAGCAAATACACACAAAATCATATGAAAAATATAACAACCACCCAAACAAGTTGAAGGAATAACCACTCCAAGTGATTAATGGCCATTTGGTTTGAGAAAATGTTCTCTGTTTTTACTTAGTATCGTATTTTCTTAAGTTTATATGTAAAGTACAAACAGAAAATAAAAACAAAAAACAATAAATAGTTATTTTCACTGTTTTCTATACAAATTTCTTAAAACGAGAAATAAGGTGGAAATAAAAAATGAAAAAAAAAACAAAAAAAACTTTTTCTTAAACCAAATCGCCCTTCCTACACAGTCAAAATTTTACGAAAATAGGCACAAAGTGGCCAATTTCCTGTGAGTATGCATAAGATTTGTACAATACAAGTATAATGCTCTATTTGTTTTCCTTTAATTTCCAAAATGGAGAATGAAAATTGAAGGTACCCAGATTTAATTGATTCCCAAAATCCAGCCTTGAGCTGAAAAGACTTGAACTTTCTGGTTGCTGCAACCAACAGAGAAAGCACTACAGTAAATCAATTATGATAAGAAATGAAGACAAGGGAAGAAGCCAAGACAGTGAGAGTGTGGCTACCTGTTGTAGCAAAGGAGTAATTAAGATTGGAAGGAACTAATAATTGAGTTTGAGTAGACAGTGGATAATTGGCATGAAACGGAACAACTGAGAACCTGAAACAACACATACACACATATATAATAATAACAATAAAATTAAATAAAAAAAAAAAAGGAGTTGTACGATGTAGGAGATAAAGAAAGACAACTCACGAAGAAGAGATAGCATTGAGATTGAGGGTTAGCATTTTGAGAATGTGAGAGAGATGCTGTGTGTCAGTCTTGTCCACCCAACACAATCCAACACTCAGATAGTTATCAGCTGATGACTGATGATGCATGTATGTAGATGATGATGATGATGGTGGTGGTGGTATGCGTATCTCGCTCCCCAGCCACATTTTCTCGTTCTTCCCTTCTCAAACTGGGCCTTCAGCTGGGTTCATTGTGGACAATTGCTACTACACCTTAATAATTACTAAACACACTCACCCTTTTCTTTTATTATCCAAAGTACTCTTTTTTGGCTCACTATCACATTGGTGAAAAATATCCACTAGTAGTCAAGGGTCTAGCTCAGTTGATTGAGCAAGGTACATGAGCTATTTGTAAACTTCTGGTATTTGTCTTTGATTCCTATGAATAAAAAAAAAAGTATCCACTAGTGCTAATACTAATCTATGCTGAGGAACCTGTCTCCCCTCTCTTCATCTTTTTTTTAATCCACCACACTCAAACTCAATACCTTTGCCTAAGGGATATGAGCCCAATATCTCTCATAAAATAAAATCTAAAGCAATTTACAGTAATACCCCTCAGCCTTTTGAAAACATTATACTAACACCCCTTATATGTTTGAAAATATTGCAGTGACACCCCTCAACACTCCTTCAAATCTTACACTAACACTCTCTATAAGAGAAGTGAATGTAATAGTTAAAAAAATGGGGATGCTTATGTAATTACACGAAACCTCAGAGGATGTTACTGTAATTTACTCTAAAATCTAATATTTGCATTCTATCTATATTGCTTCGTAAACTCTTACATAATTTTTTCCTTACTCTTCTTTTGCTATAATAATATTTTACTTTAATCTCATTCTATTACAATCCTATATTTAATTAGATTAGATCGTTTACCTAACATTTTCCCTTGATTTCTATATATTATAATAACTACCTGATAAGTAATATCCTGGACAACGATCTATTTAGCAGGACAATAATCTATATATTGTCTGGCATCGGTGTAAGGTGTAAGCCCCTCTGCATTCATATGTGGGGGAACAATCTATTCAGTGGGAGAATCCATATTCGATTCCTTCTGTGTGCAAAATTTCCTTGTCTAGCGGCAACCACGCTAACCCAATGGGTTGGGAACATCTGTGGTCTCTGATCCAGGACAAAAAAAAATCTCTTGGTCACAAAATCATCAAAAGTTACAAACATCTATGACGAGTTGCCAAAGTTGTCTAATGCATATGTCAAGTTCTGCTTTAGCCAACTTTAGAATTTCAAAACCAAAAATTTCGTTGCAGGTATCTGGCTCCAGACTCCAGAGTATGCATCAAGTGGTAAATTGATAGATATATCAGATGTATATTCCTATGGCGTCATGCTTTTACAACTTGTAATAACCGGACAATCTGATAGATCAAAATAACATTATATCCAAGGATAGGTCGAGCTCCATATAAACTCAAAGCAAAACAATGGAATTTAAGGGACAATTTTTCTTGCTGCACATAAGGTCTCTTTTTGCTGCTGACACTTAGAGCATTAAAATGACCTTGCAATATGTTTGTGTATTGGCACTACATGCTAGGCCATTGCATGCTGAAGCACTAAAAGATGTTGACTTCAACAATCTTTCAACTTTCAATTCGGACATACAACTAGACTATTAATTCTTAGTATCTAGATAATAAAGGACTTTGAGGATGAGTAAAGAAAAAAAGGAAAATTTCCAATTTTAGACGAGGGGTGTGGACTTTCACAGTGAATCCATCTCATCTTTAAATATCAAAGAGGAAGAAATAATGAAATTATTCATGCATCATGACATTGAAAGAGATATCACTGATTCACTGGCTCTGTAAGTGAGTCCAGACTACCCTTTTGTGTAAACAACGTCTTAGTGGCAAAAATGCCTCGTACCAAGGTTCATCGTCCCATAGGGACGTTTCTATTCTGTGCAAAGGTCTAATAAACACCCACAGGGGTGGAAATGCTTCGTACGGAATTCATAAAATGCCTTTTATGGGGTTCACGGCGCTATATATCTGAGGATACGAGTACAAGGTAGAAAATTGGTTGATGTAGGCATCATGCATAACAATCATATAGGACTAACTAACTAACTTTGTATGAGATTGTGGTTATTGACTCTGGTTGTGAAATGCTTTACATGCCTAGCATTTGTGTATGATTGTACTTGTGATTGAATTAGTGTAGGTGTATGGGCATCTATATGACTATATGTGTAAGTGTATATATACCTATATGTTTTATCTTTCCTACCATATCATACACATTACCACAACTTCACTCCTCTTTTCTGGTTGTTTTCTCTGAGGACTTCCTCTTCTGTTGGTGTTTTATGTGGTTTTCTTGTGATATGTTTTTATGTTAGTGGGAGCCACGTCAGTTTAGGCTTACCTTGTTCTTCATAGTATATTTATGTGTATATATATATATATATATGGCTGGAGTAACTCGTTTTCCTTTTGATTAACTAGTACTCCTTTAAATGTATTATGTTTCCAAACTTAATTATGCACCTGTGGGGAGTACAAGGTATTATATCAGTCATTTCATTCCATTCTGTTTTCTTATTTCAGTACATACTTTTAACTGTCAATCAGGTACTCGAGAACCACTGAAGCACAATATACATTTTATAGGCTATGCCCTTCCATAAAGCAAGTTGTATTATATATTTTTTTTTTTTTGTTATAATAAAACTGTTTCTCAGGTACCTACTAAATATTGAGGCAATGTTTTCCATTTTATACGCTGCGTGTGGTTCAGAAAAACATTATAATTCTGATCTGTAAGGAGAAGTCCTTTACAACACAGGAAAAGTTTTCTTTATTTTGGAAATCAAATTAAATCCCATTTCAGAAAGCAAACAAGTTCCCACCTTTTTCCTACATTTTAATCAACATAGCTTTAATAACTCATATGAAAAGTCTTTTGAGGGTTAACTCCTAATTCTCACAGCAGTCACCACACTTTGTAATTGTGAAAATAAAAAATAAAAAAAAATTGATGTTTCCACAGTTTTGACAAACCGCACAGATAATATGTAGCTACATCCTTTATAAACTTGCTAGCATTAATAGGTACAATTACATGTTTTGAAGTATGTCAAGGAGACTAGTATAGCATATTAGCGAGGAACAATGGTGGGAATGACACCACTGACAAGATTACTCCCTGACACATACGCATATTTGTGTTGGTCCTCCCTTGCTGAGTAAGATCCTAAAGATGATGAGGGTGCCATTTCACCTGAATTATCTACGGTAACATCTGGGAAACTAGCTTCACTTACTGATAGCATTGTAATAATATCTTCTAGTTCCCTCACCACATCTAGCATTGATGGCCTCTCCTCTGGATTGTCTTGGCAACATCTGAGGGCCAGAGTTAAAAACTTGTCCAAGCAATCAGATGGATATAAACCCATTCTGCTCTCTATGATGGAATATATCCTGCCAGATCGACAAGCCACATTAACCTGACACCAAATTGTGTACCATTAGTGATACTGGTTTGTCTGCCTAGTACTTCTTTCTACATGGTACGCAAATAAATCAGATATATGAGAATTCAAATCAAATGTGCCATTTTTCTGCACATTGTACTAGCACAATAGTAAATTTTGAGTTTAATTTGTATACATTGTCAATGTAAAAATGTTTATACTATCAATCAATCGGAAATCGTTATTGGTATGACTTTTAAGAAACTTATTGTAAAAGTAAAAAAACTTATCATACATGCCGATTTGTGATTGGATGATAATGTATTGTCATTCAGGGGCAGAGTCAAAATTTTGGCTCGAGGGGGGCCAAGAAAAAAATGTTTTTTACATACGTAAAATATAAAAAAAAACTTTAATATTATATATATATATATATAATATTTTTTATAAACAAAAATGACTATATCAAGTATAAAAATAATACTATATTTGGTTTTTTATATAAGAAACAATAGATACATTTTTCTAGTTCTAATTATAGAAACATAAATTCATTTTCAAATGTATTAATTTTATATTTTCTTTTATACTCTTAATTTATTACAAAATTTTTACTAATGAGACACTCAATTATTTCACAAGTAGATGATGCGTTCATTGACCTATTAACATTTTAAGTCACACTCATAAGTGAAAAAAATTATCTTTTGAATTACGAATAATGTTATTAAATATAACTACTGCTTAAACTATTTAATTTTATGACATTATTAATTAAAATTAACTAACTTAATTATTTTTATTGGTTTTGATAAATTAGTTATTTGTTTCTTATATATGTGAATAAATGTGATATATGAGAAAAGAAATAAATTAGATGGATAAAATAATTTGGGTAATTATATGTGAACATCTCAAGATCATAAATACTCCACTAAAACCTATAATTTTTTTTATTTGTATTTCTATCATGTTATGTTACTTATCATACCTACACTTTTCTCTCATCTCCCTTTCTAATATATGTTAATTATATGTCAACTAATATAGTAATATAATTTCATGTATTATTTTTAATATATATATATATATATATATATATATATATTTTATAAATTTTAAGGGGGCATAATTTTTTATATAATAATATATATACACTTCTAAAAAATTTGGGAGGGCCATGGCCCCTGCCAGTCCCCCCCTCCCTCCGCCCCTCATTGTATACACTATTTACTCATAATTTTTTCAGGATAGTTTCTATACTATATTTTTAGTGATCAGATATGGCAGAGAGAAGTAGTAATTGAAAGAGTACCTCGTTAACAATGTGTTTCCCACGTGATATTGGTTGCATGCCTGTCAAAAGCTCCAGAAACACAATTCCTAGGCTATAGACATCACTTTTGTCAGTGAACTTTTGAGTCAACACATATTCTGGGTCAAGGTAACCCTGCAGACAAATTACAAATTAAGTAATCGTTATATTTAGATAGTATTGATTTTCAGTGCTAGGAAAGAATGGACACAAAAATTGTAGCACCCCCAAGGTATCTGATCTAATGATAAGGACAAATCTAAACTACATTACAACTAAAAATTAAATGGTAAGTGGGATTTGACTATTATGGAAGTCTCACACATGAGACTATGATGAGGGTGTGAAGAAACTTTGCAAACAGCAGTAGAAGGGTAGGATATGACAAGCCAGAAAAATCTCATAATTAAATTGTCAAAATTGCATAAAGGGTATGAGTTGAAATATTTATTTGATCAGAAATTTCTCAATATATCTCCAGGTCTTCAATATTGAAATTAAAATCATTCCAAAATTTTCTTTGACAAACTTACTGGTGTTCCCCTCACAACTGTTGACACGTATTTAGTACTACTACTTCCTTCTCCAAGTGGTGCAAGCCGTGACAGTCCAAAATCAGCCACTTTAGCTGTAAATTTGGAGTCCAGAAGTATGTTGCTGGCTTTAATATCTCGGTGGAATATAGGAGGGTTAGCATCTGTATGAAGATATAGTATCCCTTTGGCTGCACCCATTGCCATTTTCAATCCCATACCAAAATTTTGTCTTTCCTTGGCTTTTTCACTTTTACCTGCCACAGCATAGTATCTATTAACCTTGGATCATATCTTATATGCATCATGGAAAACACCACCAATTCAAAATCATGGTGCTGTATTATTATATTATTCGTTGCCTTTCTTTTCTGACACTTTCTTCCTTTTTAACTTATATCTTTTTGGTTTCTAATTATAAAGATAGAATGACAAAAAAATTATGAACTATATAAAGACTTCCTATCATGATTTCTTTTGTTCAACATGACTGCCTCAAATATTAGGAGTAAAAGATAAGTGTTTTAAAAAGCTTTCATGTAGAGTGAATTTCTCTCTATATTGATATATTAACTCTGTAGACACATATCAAGTATCAACCATATAAAAAAAAAAAAAAAAACTCACCAGCTGTGTCAATACAACAGAGTTCAGATTAGAAAGCTATTAAACTTATTATACAAATCCTAAACATTTACCAAGAAGATATTCAAAATTGCTTGAGCATATATAGTTTTATGCAAATGAAAACTGGAGAGCAGAAAACATGAAGAAGAAAAAGAGATAATATGCACTAACAAAACAAGGTGGTAGATATCTATTTATATTTCACATAGGCAGAATTACTAATTTTAATACAGAAGATTCCAACAATTTCATACCAGAAATCCAGTCCCTTAGGGTGCCATTGGGCATGAATTCATAAACCAGCATCTGAACCAGCAGAAAGAATATATGAGAACAATATTATTATTAATTGTAAACTGTCAAGCTGATATGGCAAAACATATGTCTAAAACTAAGATTACAAATTTTGAGTTCCAAAGATAAGCTTTCCTTTATGTATTATAAAAGATAAAAACATCGAAGAAAGGAACTAAAGTCTATATTGACAGAATGTGAATATCTAGTGACAGATTAAATACAGAAACGTGTTGCAGCATAAAATTCATGTGCCCCTTATTAGTGATGAACTCATCTCATCTGTGAGCTTAACAAAACAGACACACCAAACCAGATTGTTAGAGTCGTTTAGAACGGCTTTAGTATGTATACACAGGCTTGGCCCATGTGCTTGTATAACTTAACCTAGTAATATAAATATGAGGGTAGCTACACATTGTTGTGTACCCAATTACACTTCATTCATATGCCTCTCTCTCTCTATCTCTTTCTACACAGATCAACATAAAGAACGAACATAAGAAAAAGGTTTAAACAGACTAAAGGAGACAAACAGGATGCGTATTAGTTCAGGGACTAATAGAAAATTTCTTTATCTTAACACAACTGCCTTGATAGTTAGAGGAATGTATCTTATGCTATGGCATTCTTTAATCATTATTCAGATTCGTGCACAACAAATTCTTTTCTCACACATTTGAATTCTTCAACAACACTAGCTTAAAGATGATACAGATAACAAAAGTGTAGTTACTAGCCATACAATATGATATATACCTGCTCCTCTTCTTCATTGCAGTATCCGATCAGCGAGACAAGATTTCGGTGGTGTAACCTTGATAAAAGTTCAATCTCAGTCAAAAACTCTTTTTCGCCTTGTAAGGAACCTTCTGCTGCTCGTTTAATGGCCACAAGTGTTTCTCCAGATAAAATGCCTTTGTAAACATTCCCATAACCTCCTTGGCCAACTTTAGTTGAGCTGCTAAAATTGTTAGTAGCAAGAGCCAATTCTCTGAAAGTAAATTCTTTCACACTGTCTAGTCTAACAGATACATTAGGGGCTGCAAAAAGAAATAGGCATTTAAATCTCATTCTTCAGAGAAATCCAAAATGACACTATTAGCAGAAAGCCTTAGAATACTTACACTTACATTTCCTGGAAATCATGTGCTGAAATTTTCCATTTCTTATAGAAATTAGGAAAATGATTATGGCAGATGTTGCCAAAACACAAGCAGCAGCTGCTATTAAAGCAGCAACTAATATGACTGTACTAGTTTTACTCCTCCCTGAATCTTTAGCTATAAAATGGAAGTTAAATTAGAGAAACTCAACAAAGGTTAACCAATTCTAATAACAAAGGTTAAAAGGAGATATCTTTAACAGAAGTACAAAGAGGGATGCAGATGTTTTGGTGGCTTGTCTTTGTGTGCACAAAATGTCACATACATAAGGTATATACCATTAAAAAAACAAGATTAATATTTTCAACTTTAAAACAACGTCTAAGATCAAACCATTTTCCAATGATCATCATCTCAGTTAAGTGGTACATAAAAAACAGAGAATTTATAACAATTTGAAGATTGATAATAATAATAATAATAATAATAATAATAATAATAATTATTATTATTATTATTATTATTATTATTATTATTATTATTATTATTATAATTAATTAAAAAACAGCTTTTATCCTTAAAAGAAGTTTTCTATTCTCCAAAATAATCCTTATCTTTGGATTAGCTATGAAAAAAATATTTTAATAATTGATTAATGATATAATTAATTATATGAAATAACTTTTGTATTTGAATATATTAAGTGAAAAGTGATTTTAAGATAATCTATTTGGTTTGAATTGTAAATTTTTATAGTAAATTACAAAAAAAGGACTATAAAGTTATTTGTAATAGTCAATTTTATATTTAAAATAATTAATTGTAAGGGATAAAATAAGAAAATAAAAGTTAGCTAAATAATAATAATAATCAAATTCAAATATGATATTGTAAGAGTGCACAATCTCTCAGTATTATGCATGCTAAACTGCCAATAACTTCTACAAGCAAACGAAAATTCTTCTACAGAACAGAAGTGTGAAACAGTACATGCATTTGATGGGATGCAATGATGATAATATAATCAACATGGCATAAATTTGTTAGACACGTTTATAAGATAACAAAAAGTAATAAAATTTAGAGGTTAATTAAGAAACTTACCATTTGCATAAGCATAAGGTCCAATAAGAGTGAAGTTCAGGAGTTCATATGGTCCAAAGAAATGATTGGGAGGAAAATGCCATGATGTAAACATGGTTTTAATGCGATCAACCTCGCTTGCATTGAACATATGGTAGGGATCATTGTACGAAGGAAATAGTTTTAGATACATGGTAATACGATGTCCATCTTCCCAAGAATCTATTGATAACTGATAGTAGTCTAAGTTTAAGGACTCAGATACATATGATACAAATCTACTTATATAGGGAAGAAAGTAAGAAAAACTTGGACTTTTCAGCCTGTATTCAATTGTCAGAGGTGCTGCACAATAGCAAGGAACTGGGAAAGAGGGGGCATATAATTCATAGAAATTATCTGCTTGGCAATCTTGAACTGGACAGACAGTTGTTGGATTTGTTGGGATTTGGTGTACTTCATCTGCATCTCCAACATGTCCACAATATTGACCAATACTTTGTGTGTTAGAATTGCAGATTGGATTGCCAGAAAGCCTTCAAGGAAGAAAGAAAGAAATGATAAGAGATTTATGCAACGATATGGAACACAGTTATGAATGACACGAACACAAGGAAATGGCAAATTTAAAAATGATGGAGCATGACACATATATAATATAATATAACATTTAAACTTAAGGGGGCGTTTGTTTCACGGAATCTCATTGGATTCCCGGGAATGTGAAGATGGGAATATATATTCCCATGTTTGTTAGAAGGTAATCAAAAAATATTCTCAGGCATAATCCATTCTCAGAAATCCATATTATACATGTTTCTCCATCTTCCTATTCCCATGTAAAGGATGGGAATCTTATATTCCCATGAGAATGTTTAAAATAATTTCTCACTTTCCTCTTATTCTACCTCATTTATTTATTTATTTAATATTTTTGTTTTAAATTAAAATAAATTTAAAAACATTCCCAGGAATTAGAAGTATTTACCAAACATCTTTGATGAGAATAACATTCCCAGTAATAGCATTCCCAGGAATATGATTCCCGGGAATATAATCAAATCCGTGAAACAAACGCTCCCTAAGGGAAAATAGGTTATGCACCGTCATTCAATCACAAACCACCATGTATAATAAATTTGTTGACTTTTATCATAATCGCCTTAAAAGTCATATCAACAGTGATTTTTGATTGGTTGACAGTATAAAATTGTTTTACATTGTCCGTGCATGACCATTAAACTCAATAATATATATAAGTGGGAAGCAATTCTTACCTTTTAGGCTAACTTTTGGGATTGTGTTAGGTTCAAACCCAACACATTTGATAGTCAAGATAGGATAAAGACAAATAAGATATAAGAGTAGGTAAGGATTAAAACATGATAAGCTCTTATCATATCATATTTGATACACACCAAAGAACGTAATAGATAATCATATAAATTATGTACAAATGATAAAATTATCCTTATAAAAGGTGATGACAGTGGCGTTTAGAGTGATGTGAGGGGTGCGCAATGTTGGTGGTCAAACCAGTGGTAGCGGCAATAGTAGTCATGGTGGTGACCGATCGATGATGGAGGGAGGCAGAAGCAATGGTGACTGTGACAAGGGTAGTGGTAGTAAAGGCAATCATGGTGGAGATAGTGGTGGTGGTTGGGGGTGATGGGGATTAATGTGGAGGCATTAGTAGGGTGGAGTGGCAGTGTTAATGACAATGGCGACAAGGGTAACGATAACAGTAGCAGTGGCAATGGTGGTGAAGACAGCAGTTGTAGTATCTAACATAAATTTAAATTTTATTCCAAAATTGCGCTTAAGATTAATTAGTTTAAGTAATGATTAGATATAATGACACTACTCATAATCCGAGAAATACTTTTTCAACCAATGAGAATGAGTTACATTAATAGCTCATTAAATGATCTACTTTCATGGGAAATGAATGATATCTCATTAATAGACTTCACAATAAATTAAGAATATAAAAGGAAACTAGTCATTGATATATTTAAAAGCGGTCATATATTTCTTATAATTAGGACAAAAAAATATTATCATTTGTTTCTTATATAAATTAAGGATAGGAGGTAGTATTAAGCATAATGCATGTGATATTGTGAACACGATTTGAACAACAAAGATTGAGCATATGTATTGAGAAAACCTTAAGGTAACATTTGCTGGGGGGTTCAGATTTCCCAAAACTTTCGATAGCAAGTTGTTTTGGAGATTACTGCATAGAGAGGAAGAGAACAAAATGAATTTACTTTGGAAACAACAAAATCAAAATACACTCTATCATCTTAAAACAGTAAGTTCCCTGTCAAAATTGTTTAGTTTGATGCAAAAACTTAAAATTCCTTGAGACTGTAGTAGTAATCCGGATTCAGAAGTTACATTGTAAGTTTATCATTAGTATTTAAGGGCACGTTCTCCCATATGCTAGCAGGGATGGATCCAGACAGTAAATTGTTCTCAAGTGACCTGTGTTTAACAATGAAACAAAAACATCAACCCAATGTGCAAAGAAATTCACTTGGATAGAAGTCTCACTAAATTCTAGAGATGGCAACTTGCTTTTTACATAGAGTTTTATTTAAGAAATTTCAAGATATTGTTACGAAATAATTAAATAAATACATGTTGACAAGTGTCTTCTCACAATTTTTGAAGATGAGGGTATATGAAGCTTAGAGGAATTGATCCATTGAGATGATTATTGGATAGATCACTGCAATAGCAAGAAAATTACTACATCAAACTCAAATTTGTCATGGCTAATTGGCTAGGATTAAGCTAAATAAATATTGTGAAGTAAGGAAACCAAGAACATCATAGATACAAAATATATAAATAAAAATTGACTATTTACGTACATAGTTGTCATATTGTCTGAGAGTTTATTTGATGGTATATCTCCAGTAAACTGATTCCAGCTAAGGTCTCTAAAACATGAACCAATCAAATTAGTTGGTAACTAAAACATGAGTAGTAAATGATTTTACTGTCATTAGACACAATAAATAAAGTAAAGCCACAAGATATACTTAAACATACAAATAGGTAAGGTTGGCTATTGAACTGAAATCGGGAATAGCTCCTTGCAGACTGCAGTTTCTCAGACTTCTGTTGAGTCATAGAGAAAAAATGAGCATAAAAAACAAAAATAATCACAATTTTGTTCTTGAATTCATAGTTGAAAAGAACATTTTGATGTAAAAGCTTAAGCACTCAGGTGAGAACTAAAAAATGGTCATTAAATATCTGTAACATGCTATATTAATTAAATTTAATACAAACAAAAGAATAGGTATCTATCCTAAAAGTACTTACAGTTTTACTAGACCGGAAAAGTTTGTATAGGTAGAAGGAATCCCATTCCCACTAAAATTATTGTTGTCAAGTTGGCTGCAATGGAAAAAAGTCAATGTGAAAATCATAAATTGTAGCTAAAGTCCCTATTCTAGCCAAGTTAAAGTATACATAAAAGCATTTAAAATGCTAGCATACAGTGACATCAATGTTTAATAGATAATTACATTATTTAGGATTTTGATGTCTTTCTCTATTTTTGGAGATTTTATTTTTGGTAAGATATTTGTTTCATGGAAATTTAGTTAGGATAGTATTTAGGATTTTTGTAATCTGATACAAACCAGAACCAACAGTATAAAATAATGGAACAGTAAACAATGGTCAATTGAAGGCAAAACAATTGGTATTATTGCTAGAATAAGGGAAATTACAGTAGAAATGAGACTCTTTGATCAGAACCTAAGCACTTGGGGAACCCACCCTTAAATACTCCACCAAGCATCTCATACTACTCGATGTTGGACTTAGGCACCCCATAATACCCAAGTCTCTATCATATCACCACCGTTTAGATGGCTTATGCATAATATTGTTCCAAATACCCTTTATTTAGAATATTGATATTTTTGAAACCTAGCTAGAGGAACACTCACAAGAGACTCCTCTTGATTATCGTTAAACATCAAACATTCACTAGGCCATAAAATTACCAACATACATGCAAAATGTGCTGAATAGTATAGTTGACATGTAAATTCCATAGTAGAGTGCATAAAAGACTACAAACATTTTAATTTCTGAAGACTAGAAGTAAGAACCACCTTTCCAAACTAAAAATATTTAACTGTTAACAGGAGTCCTGAAGTTGACTAAATGATCAAAACATCACTAAAAATGGTAAAGAAAAATCTATAGGCTACACTATAAGTATTGACACACAATGATAAAAAATGAAACCAATAATGCATGCGAGACAACAATAATGGCAATCTTTTCTCCTAAATGCTAAAATCAGCCTAAAGTGTAGGGAGTCCTTGAGAAGAAAGGATAGAATTCTATGCAGAAATTTTGTTTTGCCATTTAGTTCTGTCCTGTGATAGACCCTTCATGGCTGTTCTATTAGTCATATCTGTTAGAAGTTGAGATTTTTCAGCTGTTACATGAAATGTGTCTACAACTTTTCCGGTTACTTTTTAAGCTAGGCTAAAAGCTTCCTTTGTTTTGTAAGAGCTAGTTGTTGGCTAATGATGCCTACTTTTATAGCTTAGTCATAATTATCTTGCTCCCCTTCATATGTGTGTGTGTGGTTGCTTGTTTCTTTTAATAGCTTTTATGTTTTATGTTGAGTCCAATAGCTCCGCTGTTGAATCCAATAGTATTTCTGCATCGTCCAATAGTTCAGCTGCTGAGTAATAGCGATTTTTGAGTTCAATATCATTATGTTCTGTTTTCTAACAATATCTTTATTATCAGACTCTCAAGAAAACATGTATGTATCTATATGTTTATTAATCTTCTTGTTTGAACATCATGAGAACTCTAACTATCAGAGCATGATTTTAACATGTTCACCTCTGCTACACTACGTATTAAGCAATGCATGCGATGTAGACTACAGTAATACAAGTAATAAATGCTACAAATCTAAACAATGTGGAAGCAGAACATACAGTATTCTTAACCGTTCTAACATAGAGAATTCTGATGGAAGGTAACCAGATAAGTTATTGTTGTCCACAAGCCTGAAAAGTCATTTAAAAAAGGAGACAATGAAAACTTGCAAAGTCATTCCAATATGCTTCCCAAGATGAAATGGAAGCTCTAAACCACAATCAAAATGTAAAAGTTTGGCTTCAATACTCACAAATGCACAAGGATGGACAGCTTTGAAAGTTCAGATGGAAGTTGATCGTTGAACGAGTTGTTATTCAAGTGGCTGCAAAGATTCAGATGAAGCAGATAAAAGTAGACGTAAGAGTACATGTAAGAAATCTAGCTCCTAGCTGAGTTGATGGTGCATTTGGTTTATAGATCCACTTACAGATGTTTAACTTTGACCATGTTGCCAAATGACTCTGGAATAGGACCTGACAATTGGTTTTCATCAACTTGGAATCTATCCAAATTCGAAAGGTTGCCAAGCTCATCTGGTAAAGTACCAGATAACTTATTCCCACTTAGGAGCCTACATAGATAATATAACAAAATATAACTATGGAGCACATGTTCACTACTGTTCAACATGAACACTGACATTCAGAAAGCAGGACATCAGAAATTTCCACCAAATAGAAGCTTTTATTTTTCCAAAACTTTTCCTTGTATATTCAGTCAATTAGACTCTGATCTGAACTTCAATCTTATGTTACAAAGAAATACAATATGTTTATTTATAGCACATCAGGATTGTTGTGCTATGGGCTGGCAGATGCTAGAGCGTAGTGGAGCGAAGCGCAACAGGGTGATATTGTAAATTTGTATTGTGTCTTATTTTATAAATACTGATGTAACCCTATTTGTCAAATGAATAATAGAAACAGCCGCTCTGCTCCCGAGGACGTAGGCACACTTGTCGAATCTCGTTAAATCGCGTTTTTGTGTGTGTACATGTTCACTCTGATTTTAGAATTCCGGTTGCTATTGCTAACAAGGATCAAAAGAAGTCTAAATTTTATTCCACATACTCACTTAAGCAAATAAGATCCATCTATTAAACAAATCTTTAGACAATATCAAGTAAGACAGAGTCAACAGACAGATAAAAAAATTAAAAAAAAAATTAAAAAAAAAAAAGTAAGACAGACAGATCACCATAAAATAAAAACTTGATGAGGAACTATACTAATAATTTATCTGCTTTAGTAAAGTTCTTACAAGAGTTCCAATGATGTAATATATCCAATTTCCTTTGGAATTGTGCCTGTCAAATTGTTCCACATGAAAGACCTTCAAGCATAAAACAATGAGGATATATTAGCATGCCATAAGATATTACATTTTTTCTGATATTGTTTTTTTTTTTTTTTTTCCACACAACAATTTATGACATTACACAACTCACAGTATCTTAAGATGAGATAGCTGACCAAGCTGGGGTACTAAACTTCCCGAGAGATTCATAGTCATTAAGTAGCTTCATTAAAAGTGGGATGACAGAAAATAATTAGAATATAGAAATCCCCTGAATATTATATAAATAACACTTTATAATATCTAAATAAAAGAAATTGAAATTGAGAACAAAGAAAGAAAGTAGAAGGATAAATAATGCATACAGCTTTTGGACATGGAAATAACCATCAGCCTCCTCCCTATCAGAACACCAAACCCCAATCCAGTTTGCCATACACGGATCACCCGAATTCCAGTTCCTCAGATTGTCCATGGGATCAATCAAACTTTTCTTGATGTCTATCAGTGCATTTACTACAAATATAGGTCAACTATTAAGGTTAAAAGTTTTTTATGCCAAAGCAAATTACATGTAAACAGCAGACAAAGGAAGATGAAATGATATGCATGTAGCATACTACCCCTAAACTTATCATTATCATGATAACAATAACAAATCCCTCCTCATTTTCCAGCTTGGACTGAAATTTTAATCCAAGTTCACTTGTATAGAATCTAAAATCACAAGCCAGAAAGGAAAAAGTGAAACAAAATTTTGTAGGCCATTACAAATTCACCTTCTGAAGGATCTGTTTGTGAGGCTGCTATGAGGATGATAAAACAAGATGAAACAAGCAAGGCATATCCATGAATTCTTAGAGTCGGCATCATAGTATATCCTGGAAAGCAAGCAAAT
The DNA here is from genome assembly GCA_026413185.1 of Pueraria montana var. lobata. Lineage (NCBI taxonomy): Eukaryota > Viridiplantae > Streptophyta > Magnoliopsida > Fabales > Fabaceae > Pueraria > Pueraria montana. The sequence continues at coordinate 76,237,511 of CM048650.1, forward strand.
GGAAAGGATGAATGAAAGAAGTACCGAAACATTGTAAGGAATAAGTTTCATTCATGTCCTACATTCGAAACATAAAATGAATACTTTATTGGCCTAAAATTTCTTGAAACAAGGCAAAATTAACCACTACCAAAATACATGGAAACCCTGACACCTTTGTCATTTGCCCAGGTAACATCAATGAAATTTAAAAATAGAAAAACCAGCTGAAAGCAAGTTTGTGCAATAACATGTTGATTTTTCTAGTTTCAAACTAAGAAGTTCAAACTGGCTAGTTTGTGGAACTTAAGAGACTATTTGGTTTGAGTATTTTATTTATTTATTTATTTACTGTTTTCACTCTTTCTAATGATTATGAGTTTAATTTTCATACTAAGTTGAGGGTGAAAAATGTTTGGTTATCTTTTGCTATGGGAGAACCGAACTGAACTTCTCAGTTTTTCTTTGTGCTTCAAAATGCCAATGGAATGGACGCCAAGCATTAATCTCCAAATTATGAACAAAAACCGCTCTCCATTAGGCCATTACCCCGAAGAACCCCTCCACAACTTCAGCCACCCAATTAAGGCAAGGTATTGTTCTCAATCCATGCATGGAGGTCTAACGTATAATACTGAACGTGGGGAAGGCCAAGCAATAATTGAGCAATCTCAAGCAAATCTACTCCTAAACTATAAAGCAGTATTTTATTTTATAGATTTTTTTTCTTCCTGAAAGCAAGGTATCCTCACGACTAGAAGCCATAAGAGTTAAGACTAATCATTGAAGAAAGTAGAGTACCAGTTATAGGCAACTCCTCTTCTCAAAGTGTTATTCTATTGGCATAGCCAGGAATTAAACCCCTACATGAAGGGCCCAAACTACTATTGTGCCATACCTTGTGGGTATTTTATTTAGTAAATGGGCAAATTAATCCTTAAATTTGTATTTCATTGTTATTTTAGTCCCAAAAACTAAGAAAAACGCAAATAAGTTTATGATATTTTTTATGATTTCATTTAAGTCCATGAAATTAACCTCTTTTTCTAATTTTGGTCCATAAACTTGTGTTATTATTATCACTTAAGTCCCTGGACTAGAGACCAAAATGAGAAAAATGGATTAATTTAAGGGACTTAATGAAACCCTAAAATATTTGAGGGATTTATTTGAATTTTCTTTAGTTTCAAGGACTAAAATGATAACAAGATACAATTTCATAACTAAATTGTTCATTTACTCTATTTTATTTTAAGGATTACAAAAGATAAATGTTTACTTTTTAGGCTAAAATACACTTTTAGTTCTTTATGTTTTCGATTATATTCAATCTGGTCTCTTATCTTTTAAAAAGTTTAATTTAGTCCTTTTTATGTTTTAAAATTAGTCAAAATGGTCATTCTGAAATAATAATTGTTTTCCATTTTGGGATACGATTTCGAACTTTTTTTTTATTAATTCGTAAAACTTATTCTATTAGATTCACTTACATAAAAGCTATGAAAGTCAACTAATGTTCGAACAAAAAAGGGTCATAAAATGAGTTTCACGAGTAACCAAAAGAATCTAATATTAGATTTTTCAATTTTTCGAGTGCTTGTTGGATTCACTTTTCATATGATTTTTACATGTTTATGACCATTTTTTGTTTGAATGCCAGTTGGCTTCTATGGTTTCATGTAAGTGAATTTAACAGGATAAGTTTCACGACTTGAATCAGTCAAAAAAGATTCAGAATCGTGTTCCAAAATCATTGACAACTATCATCATTTTGGAAGAACCATTTTTACTCATCTTAAAAACATAAAGGACTAAAATGAACTGTTTAAAAGATAAGGAACCAAACTTAATTTAATAAAAAAAAGTATAAATGATTATAAAAGTGTATTTTATGCTCTGTTTGGTAGAGATGAAAAAAGAGAATAGATAGAAATAGAATAGAAATAATTTGAAAAAGAAGAAATAAAGTGGAAATAAAATTGAATGTTGGATTATTTGGTTGAAGAGAAATAGGTGAGAAATATATTAGAAATAAAATAGTAAACATTGAAAAATACTCTTATACCCTTATTATAGTAGGTCAAACTTTTTTCATAACAAACCCAATAAAGTTATAAGGGTAAAAACACCCCTCTCTTCTCTCTCACTTTTTTCTTACGAGACCCACCTGATAAGGGGTGGATTTTTTTTTTTTGCGAGACCTACTCATCACAAATTAATTCTCTAGTAAATTAATCCTACCAAATCGGTCATCCATAATCCATTGTTATCCATTCGCTTTATTTCCACACCGACAAACAAAGTGCTAGCCTACTTTTTATAATAAATAATTATTTTTATTATATAAATAATATTTAAATTTATAATAAATGGTTTAAATTATAATATAAAGTTATTTTAACTATCAATAATTTTTTTTAAAAACTATTAAATTTTAATTTAGAAATAGATGAAAGATAATAAATTTAACGAGATAGAGCATTAAAAAAATATAATATATAAATCTTCTCCTATATTATAAATTAGAATCATAACTTGGAGTGTTTCACTCTCTTTGCCCTTTCAACAAGACGTGACAATATTTTTTTCTTCTTTTTTTTGAGGTACAGTTCACAATTTTAATTATTTATTGTAAATCCAAAATATAATTATGTGTTCAAATATATTTATTTATTATAAATTTGTATCATATAAAAATGAACATTTATCATGTTTGTTCTAGAATGTCAAAAAGTCTCACATGACTTAGGAGTCAAATTCAAATGTGGTTTATAAACATTCTTTTTTCTTAACCCACCAAAGGCATCTTTTAAGAATAGAACTGTGACAGTTCTTCAAACACCAAAGTGAACAATGATGTGGTGATTTTTACCAACTAGATTAATCTTTATTGACAATGTTTACTTATTATAATTTAAAATAAAATAAAAAGTCATGTAAATAATTTTAGATAAGAAGAAATTTGTATTTTTATAACATTAAGAAACATTTTTTAATACTTTAATGTACTTTTTTTTACAGAGAGATAATTACTTCATTTCATTCAAGATAAGGGAATGAATACAATTTGGAACTTGCTCAAATACATGGTGGCTAGCATAAAATATTGATGCTCTCGCTAAGTTATCGGTAACCCTATTTGCTTGCCTCCGAACAAAATTCACCAAGGAGTTTGAAAGATAACTAAGAGAATTTCTACACTTATTAATCATGAGTTGCAGGTCAGACTTTAATGTACTTAAATAAGTAAAAAATGACAAATATCATTAGATGAGGATAAATTAAAATTTTTATATTGATAAGAAACTTTGTAACTTATTGATTATTTTTATTATAATTTTTATAATTTAAAATTAAATTAAAATAAAAATAAACATAGAAATAAGGAAAGAGAAATAGTTTTTCTATTTAAGAGATTGTGAGTGAAAGTCATTTCAACGGAGAGAAAAAAGATAATATAAATAGTAAATTAATTGAGAGAGTGAAAAAATGAAAGTTTCGCTCTCCAAGTTGTGAGAAACGAAAGAATATGAATAGTGAAATTAAATAAATTAATACAGTATTTTAAGCAATCATCTTAAGTTAATAAAAAAATTAAAGTAAATGGGATTTTAACAGAGGAAAGAGGAAGAGAAGAAAAATAACTCTATTTATTTTGTTCACAAGGGAATGTTTTAGTCAAACTATTTTTAAAAATAAAATCACTATTCTTCACCTCCTAAAAATTGAATCAAATAATAAAGGTTTAAAAACACCTCCCCCTTGTTCCCGTCCAAGGCTCTAACTAAGGGGTGTTCGAGATTGATTTGAATCAATTTTTGAGCCAAAAAGTCATTTGATCCAAATACCAAAATAACTAGTAGTTGGATTTAAATTTTTTTTTTTTAAATTTAATCCAATCTAATATGATAAAATACAGTTTAGATTGGATTGAATTGGATGATTTTTATCTACACATTCTTACCAACATTTTAATTTTCTATTGAACATTATTTTTAAAACATTTTTTCTTGATTATTTTTTTAGATATCTTTTTTCTTGATTATTTGTTATTTGACAACAAAAGGATACATCATTCTCAAGTATCCTTGTATGTACAACTTTAGATCAATAAAAGAATAAATTATTTTTTTTTATGTAAATTTTATTTTTTTGACAAAGTACAGTTATGTATTAAAAAAAATAGTTCTGTTTGCATCGGTTTGATTTTCAAAACACCAATCGAAAATCAAACCAATAGATTATTATAAATAAAAAAATAGTCCAAAAAAGTTAAGGAAATTTAGTTTTCATTTATTTTCAATTTTTTTTAAATTGAATTACATTTTAATTTTTTAGATTAGAGTGGATCTAAACACCCCTAATTCCAATCAAATACGGTGTAACGTAAAAGAAATTACATTTTTTTTTAACAAGAGATATTATTAAAGGTGAAAAGTCTCTAAAAAAGTAGGCTTAATTGCAAATTTTATTATCCAATTTTTATTATTTTTCGAATTTTATCATCCAAGTTTATTTTTTGTGAATTTTATCACCTAAATTTTTAATTTTTGCACATTTTACCACCGCGGACGTGTCACATAAAAATAGTTAAAGAATAAACAAAATGACATCATTTTGTTACCATTTTTTGCAAAACGACGTCGTTTTGTTATCAACATTATGGTAAAATGCACATAAAGCAAAACTTGGATGGTAAAATTTGCGGGAAAAAAAAATTGAATAGTAAAATTTGTGAAATGATGAAAGTTAGATAGTAAAATTCGTAAAAAAAACAAAACAAAACTTAAGTGTTAAAATTCGTGAAATGATTAAAGTTTAGTGGTAAAATTTGTAATTAAGTCAAAAAATTAATACAAACAAAATCACTAGGATTGACCTAATGATGAAAGTGGAGTAATATATATGAAATCATATATTCAAGCCTGCGTGATAAATACAATCAAGAACTACATTAAAACCACCCCTAGAGCTATGAAGATATAGTCCATACTTAGCTAAAACATCTGCAGCTTGGTTAGTCTCACAAAACATGAATCCAACAAAGATGGACGCAAAACTTGGTCAGAAAATACATAATAACAATTAAAGATAACAATAATTAAACTTGAAGGTAGCATAAGTTTCCTGACACGGCCATTAATTACCTTGTTGGAAGAGGATTTCCTTTTTCTTTCTTTTCTTAGTTCTCTCTCTTTCGATCTCCTCTTTATATTCTCTTTTGTTGTCTTTCTTTCCCACTTCTCGTTCTCCTCTGTTTAGTTTATTTCAATTTCACTCTATTGCCATGCTTTCGGTCGTCCTCTTTTCTTTCTTTTCTCTTCCAAATTCTGCTAATCCTTTCCTTCTCATTTTATAATGTTTTTTTCACGTTCAGTGGACTTAGTCAAAATAGATAATTAAGCCACTCTTTTTCCACACGTCTTTTTCAAAATAGATAGTAATATGAATAGACTATAATAATTTAGTCCCTATAAAATATCTTATTTTTAGTTTTAGTCCATTAAACATTTTTTTATTTTAATCTTTACAATTTTTTTTAGTTTCTGCTGTTAAGTACAAACGTTAGTTGATAACGTAAGTGTAATTTCTTTTAGTAAACTATGTTTTTAATCTCTCATCAATTAGTTTGATATCATCAATTGTTCTGAACAGACGAGAGATTAAAAATATAGTTTATTAAAAAAATTTATACGTAATCATCCCGTTGAACTCCTTAATGACATGACAAGTTACTGGACTGCCACGTCACTGTTACGTCATTAGTTAATGATGTTACTTAACAACAAGACTAAAATCAAGAAAAAAAAACATAGGAACTAAAACAAAAAAAAAAAGTAACTAAAATCAAAATAAGTATTTTATAGGATCAATTTGTTATTTAAGTTATAACAATAATAATACTTAGATATTTATTATTTAGCTTACTTTAACTTTATTTTGAATCTTTAGAGTCAATTTTAGTCTTAAAAATGTATAAATTGGTTTAAATACTCCTTTCCCGTTTTTAGTAAACTGGTAATGGTAATTATGGGAAAGATGATTTTAAAATCTTGATTTAAAAGTTTCTTTTAATATATAACAAGAAAATCTCTAATTTTAGAATAAAGTTGCATAGGTATCCCCCTCGACTCATGAACTTAGAAACTAGTCTCGATCTCGAGTTTGCTAGTAACGTTAGGATCAAATCTGGGATATTATTTGCGTTGATGCTTGGTGGTATATAGTGGTTTTATTCTTAAAAAATGTTTCGGTATTGGGTTGAGAGAATAAGGTGTTTATAAATTACCTTTAACCTCGACTTTAAGCAATGCGAGACTTTAAGTGTACCGGAACAAACCCCCTAATCGAGGTTATTGGGGTAAGAATGGTCTAGGCCCACCTTTTAGCATCAACGTTTTAACCTCAACACCATCATTATAACTTTTTGGCTAAATTGTTTTTTTAATTCTTCATCTATTTTTTTTATCCATATAAATCGAAGACAGTACCAGAAATTTACAACACTCACGCATTCTGCTCAACCAAATGAGCTAGACCCTCTTGGTATTCTTCCTCTGTTTAGAACAATTAATGGCATCAAACTAGTTAATAAGGAATTAAAAACACAACTCACTAAAAAAAATTACTCTTGACTATTCTATCATACTCTTTTTTTTATCAACAAATTAATATGTATTAATAAAAGAGGTACCAGAAGTACCGAATAGGAGATTACAAAAAGTGTCATCCATGGATTAATTTATATTTATAGTTTTATACCCCAATAGATAAATATAAATAAGGAATTAAAAACATAACTTATTAAAAAAAATTACTCGTGACTATTTCATCAAACTTTTTTTTTATCAGCAAATCAATATGTATTAATGAAAGAGGTAAGTACCAAATAAGAGATTAAAAAAAATGTCATTCATGGGTTAATTTATATGTATACCCCTTTAGATAGATATAAATACTAAGTAACCACTAACCAATGACCCAGCAAAAAGTAACCACCTATGGTACCCTTCACAAATAAATCTATGCTAATTTATAACTGTCCCTAAACCAACCGTATCCCTCCCCTTTCACCTAACAAAACACATCAGTCCTTAATGTAACATTGAATGCCCAATCAACCCTCCCTCTTGATACTGCAGACTTTGAAAGAAAAAAAAAATATCACGACAAGTTATTGGGTTATTAATATCGTTATTATATTACCAATTGACATTATTACTTGACAGTAATAACTAAAAGTGATAATAAAAAAAATATTTAAGAACTTTAATCAGTCAAAATTTAAATTGAAAACTGAACATAAATTCGAAAAACTTTAAGAACAAAAAAGATAATAAAAAAAAAACAACTTATAATAGCCATTAACAAGACTTTTCCAAAGAAATTACATCCAAGAAAATCCCCAAAAATCACCCCTCAAAGTGTAGACAAAAGGGAAGATGTCCGCATAGGTGGCATTAATTAAGTTTGTTGACAGAACTAACAGAAAATGTTAACGTGGGATTAAAAATAAAATGGAGGACAAAATTGAGGGGGAAATAAAAAAGAAAAGAAAAAGGAGTAAATAAAAAAACTTTAAATAAATAAAAAGGAACTAAAAATATGATTTTGCCTCTTAGTTATAATTTAAAATATAAACATTTAATTCATCCATACGTCCATATATAATTAAACAAAAATAATTAAAATATATTTTAATTAACGGGTCCCATAATTGGTATAATTATCAATTTCATTTAATATAGTAATATAGATATAGAATAAAAAAAAATGTAGTAAATGTTTGTCGACAATGATTTCCGCTACTGTATGAATGGAAACGATAGTCAAACATTTAATGGTGGATTCACTGGATTCGTGGTGGATCCGTGCATAAGACGCAGGTCACATAATAGTCATAATTGTCAATTCAGTAATATAAAATAAACATTTTAAATATATATGTTGACAACGACAACCGCGTGTATGAATCGAAATTTTTTTGTCAATAGTCACAACTTGTAAAATTCCCTGTGATCAAATATTCGTGCTTAATTAGGACGTCAGTCACATAATACAAATACTCATAGCGCGTTAGATCATGGATCACCATCGTGATTTTTCACGTCTAAATCAAAACTATAAGTCGTAGTTTTTATATATTTTTTTTATCTATTTAATGTGATTTATTGGCAAATAAACGTATTTTTAAATACACATATAATTATCTATTTCATTTCATACACTAATATAAAATTGTAACAACAAAAAAAACACTAATATAAAAAGCAAATTTGTAGCATATATATATTGACAAGAGAAGATGTAGCAACACACTTTCTAGACCGATTCTAGGATGAAACACCCTCACTTGTAATGTATAGTGGACCACTATTATTTTTCATCAAATTCATCTAATTTTTTCTTCTTTTTTCTCTTCTTTCCCTCTCCCTCTCCAGATTTGTTCTCCCCAACTTCTATGATCTCCTCTCTTCTCTCCGACGCATTATCTTATTTCTTATCTTAAGGATAGAGTTATATCATATTTATTATTATCTAATTTTTAGAAAGTTATATAATATCCTATCATTATCTACTAACAAAAAAATATCATATCATTATCTGGTTTATTATCTTATGTACATTAAATATTAAATAGAATTAAAATTTACATTTTTCTTATCCTATCAAGTTCTTATTTTGCTACCCTTGACCCAGGGTCCTAGATCCACCACTGGGGAGGGGCCAACTAATATACTAGAAAAGCATTAAACATTTAAAAAAAAATCTATTAATTATGTTCCAAAAATTTACTAAATTAAAATTGTTACTTTTTATATTATTTTTTCACAAATCACGAGTGCGTAAATCAATAAAGGTGTCAAGTTCGAATCCTAAATATACAAATGTCAAGAAAAACAAAGGAGATAAACAAGAAAAAAAATATATTAGTGATAGAAAGAATAGTATTTATTGTTGTCTCAAAGTTCAAATTGGCAATCCCTTATCCAGTATTCCTAAATTTATTCCAATAACAAAGGTTAATAATAAATAGTCTTTAATTTTCAAATCAATTATACTCAAATTAATAAAAAAAAATGGAAGATTAATTAAATCATTTGATTCTAAATGCAATTATTTATAGCCTTTAAAATAATAATAACATGTTATAAAAAGAAAATATTATTAAAAATATAAATAAACAATACTCAAATATTTTATCTTAAAAAATATTATTCTTTCTAAAACGAAGACTATAAAAAGAAATATTTGTAAAAAAAAGATAACTAATATGATATTATTTTTATAACAAACTTTTTAAAATAAAAATAATTAACTTAATATTAAAATTAAAATATTATAGGCATATTAAAATTTTAGAATTAGAAAAAAAAAATAGGGGGACCATGACCCCATCCTTCCAAATAGTTCCATCTCTGGACCATAGGATAAACCTTATTTACCTAACTTATAGAATAATCTACATACATCTTGACTTCTTACTTGACTATTCAAATTTCAAAATATAGGTCATGGGTGAAAACTAGGGTGAAGTAGGAAATTTCCTCCCTCACCGGTGAAGCACTAAAATTCACCATAGGATATAATATTAAAAAAATCAACGGATGAGATCTACCACTGGATACCTGATAAGAGTATAACCCTCTTTCATTAATTATAACTTCTTTTATATATTTAAATTAAATTTTTAATTGAATAAATTTTGATACTTTATTTTCTTTTTTCGTAACCTAATTCACAAATCACTGTTTATGCCGCCTCCATCTCCGCCGCGAGATCTGACAACGTTTGTATCGCCACTCAGCTCTTGCACCACTGCACTCCAACGACCTCCAGCAACTCCTCGTCGAAGTGCATTGGACCTCTTCATCGAAGAAGGGGAGAGAAGGAGAAGCTCTCTAAGAAGAAGACACTTCGTCGGAGATAAGAGAAAAGACAGTGAAGATAGCGATGAAGGGGATGGTGGCAGCGGTGCAAGCGCCTCCGCCGCTACTAGGGTCGAGAGAGAGAAAGGAAACTGGGAAGAGAGATGAACGATGAGGAAAAAAAGAAGTGCCGCCGCATACAGCGGTCAGGATAGCCGCGGCGAGCTTCACACAAGTTTCCGGCAATTCTAATAATTATCCTTTTTTGTGTGTTTTTATCTCTCTATTTCTTCTTTCTCACTGTTTGCTTTTATTTTTTTTTTTTTCCTTTTTTTTTTTTGTGTTACAGGTTTGTGGTTGTTTCGTCTGTGAATTTGGTTGAATTCAATATGGTTTTGGAAATTATGGGTTTTGTTTTTATGTTGTTTGTTGTTCTCTTTTGTGCTTACTGCTAGGTTCTAACCTCTTGGGTGTATTCATAGGTTGTGAGCCTGTTGAATCATGAATGAGACCAGCTTTGAACATTTGGGGGTGTAACCGTCTCTGAATATTTCATCAAACCAATTGCGAGCCTGTTGAATGATGAATGAGACCTACTTTGCAAAAATATCAATTAAAATTAAATAGTACACTGAGAAGTGAGAACAATGTCATTCCCTTTCATTTCTTCAAACAACAGAAAGACTCAACAATGCACATGCGGCTGGTTCAGAATTGAAGATGCATCGTGGAGAACCCCATGACTCCGCAGCAAAATAATTCTTATTTTAAATTTTTAAAAAAATATTTTTAATAATTTTAATATAATTTTTATTTTTTTCCGGTTTAAAACTTTCTATTACCGGTTATTTCAATGGTTCACGGGTGAGGGAGGAAATTTCCTACTTCACCCTAGCTTTCACCTAGGTCATGTATCAAGTATCAAGATCCTATGTGAGAGATAAAGTTAGTATACAAAACACCATAATAAGGCTTCACCTTAATAACTTAGAGCCTTATTTGTCATGGGTCTTCTTAATTGAAAAAAAAAACTTTATTTTAGTGATTTTATATTTTTTATTAATATTAAAATGTTCAAAATGTTAATCAAACACCAGTTGCTAATGTATCTATCAATATAATAGATCAGAATGAGTCATCCATAAGACCAAAAAAAAAAAATTAATGAGACTTTCATGTCTTGTTTCATGTGTCATATAACAGTCCCTTTCATTGTTCCCATCTTAATGTTAGCGTCTCGTTGAAACTTTCATGTGAAGACGATTTGGGATAAAATATATTATCCTCAACTCCTCTTACACGCTTGACTTGACTTATATCTATTGATAAAAATATTTTTTTTATGCGTATATCTATTGATAAAAATATGCGTGGAAACAATTTTTTTTTACATTAAAGTAAGTTAATAAAGAATTATTTCCTTTATTTAAAGCATATTATCCTTTGTTACTTAAAAAAATATACATCAAGTCAAAAATTTTACCCCCAAAACTTTCAAGGATAGGTTGGTAATTTCATATGCAACTAAATAGGTCACAAAAATTCAAATTTAAAAATTTAACGTGCAATAATTATTCTTCTTTCATCAAGCATTTAATTCTTCTCAAATCTCTGTCTCATTTTTTAAATTTATGAACTTATTTTGTCCTTTTTAATAGATTAAGAAAACTTCAATTTTAAAATGAATTAAAATAATATTGAATGATTTGAATGAATTAAATACTTGATTTATGCAACATTCAATTACAATACACAGATATAAAAATTAAATTTTAAAATATTATATCCACATATATCAAAGTGTTTGTTATAATATACAAAAACAAATATTTCAAATAAATATAGCTTTTTATATTTATATAATATCAAATATTTTGAAAAAATAATTTTTATGATAAATATTTCGAAATAATATTTTTAGGATGCTTCTTCAATAGCAAAGGATGGGAGAAGAAATAAGGTGCAGTGGACCCCTAAAATAGAGACGCAAATTAAATTTTGAAAGATGTTTATTTTACAAGAAGAACTGCTCTCAACAAACAAAACAAAAAAAGGAGAATGAGAATTCAAATTTACCAATTAGAAAGAAAATTTTCCTTATTATTTAATATTTTTATTGTTCTCAACTCTTTTTTTAAAATTTTCAAAACACATGATGCAGAAGAAGAAAGGACAAAAGTCGTTGCCACTGAATTTCAAATTTCACTTTAGACCAATGTTATTGAAATTGAAATCCTTGAACTTTATTAGCATCACTTTATTTATATTTATATTGTCACCAAAATTTTACTCGTAAATTTGAGACGTTCTTCCTCTGTATATGCCATCGTTTCCTTTTATGTAATTAGTTTATTTACATGTTAGTTTATTATAAAAACTAAACAAACAATTTGTTATAATCGTTAAATATTAATAATGTTTGAAAGATATTTAGCCTCTGTTTGCAAATGGTACAGCAGTTTTATGACGAGTAATCAATTTTCAGTATATTGAAAACAATTCTTTTCATCAAGTTAATTTTATTGTTATTTGTTTATAAGATATTCTATTAGTTTATTACTTTATTAGTGTTACTTTAATTGTTTATTAGTTTATACATATTAGTTTATGAAATATAATACTCTTTAAATTTTTAAATCTTCATACGAAGAATTTTTAGCAAATAAGAATATATAAAAAAATTAAATTTTTAAACATCATTAATTGAAAATTTAAAATTAGTTGCAACTAACGCATTATTTGGCTTTCACAAAATTGATAAAATATTTTATTATATTTTCCTTTATTACTTAAAGAAGGAAAAGTTGGGGAATATTTTTCCCCAAAAAAGTCTGCCCAAACTGTGATAAATCAATAAATTTAGAAATTTCTATAATTAAATTAATAAAAAAGAATTGGACATTAATCAACCAGTTAAATTCAATTTCAAATATTTTGAGCATTAATTAGCTAATATAATTGAAGATCTTTTTCTCCCTTAAATAATCCTAAAAAAAAAGAATATTTTCATAAATTTAATTAATCAATTATTTAATTAAACAATATTGGTGGCGAATTATTTTGCATCATTGCTTTTGATAGCGGTTTATTTATGTTCTTACCAAATTTTGGTAAGTCTTCTGGTGCGGTGGCTCCGCCGGGATCGCCTCCGTAACTGGTGGGGGGGTGTACCTGCAAAGACACTTCGACGCTCAAGTTAGAGAGGCAGAGGAAGAGACAGGTATCACAATTGGGATTAGAATTTCGTACCTCGATTGGGATAGAGTGTAAAGAGATAGATTTGATAGGGTTATTTTCCTATCAAATCTCCTCAAATCTCGTGATGAAGATAGAGATAATTCTATCTTCTATCCTTATCTTATGACCTGATCTTTCTCTATCTTATCATATAGTAAAATCTATTTTTTCCGTTATTATCCTCCGAGTCCGAGTGATAGTTTCTACTCGGCCAACTGGGCTACTCGGTGGAGTGCCGAGTTCGAGTAGTACACATGCCCCCCAAGCTCTGAAGTAATGTTGGAGCTTAAGTATGGTTATACCAATTTCGGATTTTATTTGGCCGAGACGAGTTTGTTCGTTTTGGACGAGTCCGAGTTTGGTTCTTGAAGCGTCACGTCATTTGGTGAAGATGTCGTTTCAGACTTATTGAAGTCGTAACGATTCCCAAGGGCGGCGACAGTGATTGCTTTTTTGAATTTTGAAACGGTCTAGGGATTCCCAAAGGTCTCAAGCCTTCCTAGTCGTTGATTGGCCTAGTGAGGGGTCTTGATCCAACGGTTCGGACCGTTTCGCCCTTTCGTATTCGCGACGCTTGGGGTTCTATATAAAGGGTACTGTTGACACTGGCGTTCATTTTCATTCCTGCGTGTCTTATCTTCCTGCGAGATTTCTCTCCCTTCTGCCATTTTGTCCTCTTTCTTCTAGGTTTTTCTTTTTCCTTGTTCAGGTACGCCCTTCTCCTTTCCATTTCTCTTCTGTGATTCTATAATGTCTTCTTTTTCCGGGGATTCTGGGCGTTCCGGCGGGGATCGTATGCTTACGCCTGAGGTTCACCTTAACGGAGAGGGTTCCGATGGTGGTTCTCCTTTGCACCATTCTAGTTCTGATGGAATTAGCGATGGTGCGTCAGCGGCAAACGTTGCCGTCGCGAGTGTCGGGGTGGTTCGTCCATCTGTCGACCCTGCACAAGTACCTTTGGTCGTTCCTGTCGGGGGGGTGGTGGTTCTAGACGATTCCGAGGCCACTGAGGTTCGTCCTCTTGAGACTCGGCGTGCTCGTCTTCCCTTTCCTCCCTCCCATCCCCAGCCTATTGAGTCTAGGGGTAACAAAAAGGTATCTCCTCCTGTTACTACTTCCGGCTATTCTTGGGTGGCTGGGGAGGTGGGTGCGTATGCTTCTCGGTATCAGACAGAGGAGGTTTTGTCTGCCCTTCTTAAAACTATTGATTTGTGTCATTGGGAAGGGTCGGGTATGGTTCATGCCGAGTCTTGTGGACCCGATGACCGAGTCTTTATATCTGCTGTCCCGCAGAGATGGCAAAAAAATCCGTACCCGTGGGTACCCGCCCGGACCGCGCCCGACTTTGACGGGGAATAACCGAGTTGACCGGGTATGGGTATGGGTACGGGTAATACCCAGATTTTTTATTTGGGTACGGGGACGGGGATGGGTAATCATCATGTCCCGTACCCGTACCCGTCCCCCGCCCACCTAGTTAGGCTAATTTAGTAATTTTACATTTTTACTAAGTAAAAAATACACACAAAAAACTTACAAAATATAAACTTTCAGCCCAAGCCCAAATAGAAAGTCTCACTCTCGGTTTCACTTTCAGACTCTCATGTCTCACTCTCACACTCACGAATCAAGCCTCACTGCCCTCACACAGTCACACTTTGTGAGTTAGGGTTGCGCCGCTCCGCTGTCCCCAACCCTCGTCTTTCTCATCGACGTCACCGTCGACGGTCTTCCCTCGCCTCAATCGTCATCTCTCTTCGTCTCTCGACTCTTCAATTATCAGTCTCAAGCGTCGACGCTCTCAACGTGTAAAGTGCACTGTGTTGGGGTCTTGCCGTCGTCAAGGGTTGCTCAACTGTGTTGGCTGACCCACGGGTATGTTTTCTTTTTCATGTGTTTACTTTCATGTATCCCCTTTTGTGATTCGTGTCTCACCCATGCTCGATTCTCATTTTGCCCCAATCGCCACCTGGTTGCACTTCGCATTCGCATATGCTTTGCTGTGATTCTGTGAACATGTTTGTGAACTTCCCTTTGAGACAGTGAGAGTGATTTGCGAATTGAGGGTGTTCTGAGTATCCAATTGCTCTTCCTTTATGATTCCCTGCAGCAAACATTCATATCCATGCATCTTGCTGAATTTATTTATGTTTCAAGAGACAATTAAGGACCATATTATAACGAATTATGCAGAATATGTACCTGCAGGACCGTAATTGATTATAACGAATTATGCAGAATATGTACTGGGACCGTAATTGATTATAACGAATTATGCAGAATATGTACCTGCAGGACCATATTATTAAGAACCGTAGACATAAGCTCCCAAATGTAGCAACAGTCCCTGCTATATGTATCGTAGCTTCTTCTTCCCAAAATTGTGAGAACCATATGACCTCCTTCAACGAGTTCCTCTGCACGACACTTTAGGAAAATAGAAAAAGCTCTTTGAAATTGCTCGTAGTAAGCTCTAACAACATTTGATGGGCTTGTTCTGCCTATGTAAATTCTCCCCCTGCCCCTGTTGTTGTCTACACCCTTAGGAACCTATTTAATCACTAATAAATAAAGAAGGATCTTCTATTAAAGTTAAGTGACATAAGTTAATTTTAGCTTATAAGAGAAGTTCAATTTATTTTATTTGTCATCTTTTCTTTTTCTTTATAAGTGTTTATGTAGAAATTTATTCAAACCTAGACATAAAAAAAAATTTAATGAATAAACATAGTTGATGCTGCAAAACAATTCTGGTCTGTGTCAAATTGACATGCAGGGACGGAGGTATGGGTGGGGGGGCCAAGGCCCCCCCTGAACTTTTTAAAAACTGTAAATTAACAGTAATAAACTAGTTGTAAAATTGTCATATTATGAACTTAGCATACACAATTAGTTTCTGTGCGCTTCCAGTCAACCTGTTTTGGAATTTCATCACGAGTTTTGTCCAAGTGTTAACTTGAGAGTCACTGCATGGAAACTGAGAAGCGCAAATTCGATTGTATACTTTGGCTTTTTTAAAAAAAAAAAAACTGCACACACACAGTAACTGATGATGCAGTGATGCCATAAAAATGAAGGGACTTGTGATTTAGGTAGTACTATTTCTTTTATATTTATTTATTTTTATTTTTCTTACACCACTATTACAAAATAAAAATTTATTGCATGTGATTTATTCCAATTTTAAATCTCTCTATGCCATGTTTAATCACACATGTGTATGACTTGAAATTGATTAAAATAATTTACCGTCATTGTATTAAATTTAATGCCCAATAAAATAATTTCATAATATATTATTTTATAATATTAAATAACAATTACCAGTAATATTATTTTATAATATTTCAATCTAACATGTCTTAATAAAGAGTTAGATTAAATTTATTTAAATGTTTTTATTCATGTCTCTTAATAACTATTTCCCACCTCTTATTTCCGTATTTTTTAAGAATTTTATCTTTTTATTGTTGTATTGAAATTAATTGACCATAGAAGTTTAAATATAGTGATTGTTTAGAGCTTCAATTTTGTCACATATATTCTTGAATGAGTTAGTCTATTTTTTCTCATTCAATTCAGAATATGGTTATAATTTAATGTTCATGTTGTCCCTTTTTTTTCACTAAATCATGTACTTAATTAATATAGCTAATATGAATTATTATGTTGCAGTAAGTATGAACATTGAAGAACCATCTTCCCAACCAGAAAATATGAACATTGAAGAACCATCTTCCCAACCAACTCCTCAATCTTCACACCAGCCAACTCCACAATCTACACAACAACCAACTCCACAAGGACCACAAATAAATGAATCTACTGGGACAGGTGAAGGTCCTACGGACACGACTGATAATGTGGAGTCAACAACACAAACAGGACAAGGAAGGCTCAAAAGTGTTGTGTGGCAACATTTTGAAAAAATTAAAGTTGATGGAAAAATAAGGCTAAATGTAAATATTGCCACAAATTACTTGGAGGGGAATCAAGGGATGGAACAAAGCACTTGCACCACCATATAAATAAATGTGATGCACGGAAGCTACAAATGAGAGGAAAGAAGGGGCAAACAATCCTTATGCCTAAGATTGCACAAGGTAAAAAGGAATTGACTTGTGGAACATTTAATCAAGAAGATGCAAAGAGGGACCTTACATGCGCCATTATCATGCATGAATATCCACTTTCTATAGTGGACCATGTTGGGTTTAGGAGACTTTTGACTACACTTCAGCCATTGTTTCAAGTTCCTTCACGAAACACTTTGAAGAAAGAGATATTCGATGTCTATCAAGCTGAAAAAAAAATGGTTATGAAGTTGTTAGATACAAATGAAGGAAGAGTGTCAATTACATCGGACATGTGGACAGCAAGCAACCAAAAAAAAGGGTATATGGTTGTCACTGCTCATTTCATTGATAGCTCTTGGACTTTACAAAGTTACATTTTGAGGTACAAACAATTTTAATTTTATAGCATTTCATATATATCTTATGTTGCATACCTTTTGATCTTTTTGTAAGATAATATCATTGAATGTTAATTTTATTATGTATTAGGTTCATTTATGTTCCTGCACCTCACACAGCTGATAGACTTTGTATTGCTTTGGTTGAATGTTTGCTGGATTGGAATATTGACACCAAATTGTCCACCATTACCTTAGACAATTGTAGCACAAATGATTGCATGATTGAAAAGATTAAGGATAAGTTGCAGTTAAGCACTTTAATCAAGGAAGGGTCTTTACTTCATATGCGTTGTTGTGCACATATCCTAAATTTGATTGTAAAATAGGGGTTAGGAGTTGTGAAAGATGGAGTGAAAAAAATTAGGGATAGTGTAGCATATTGGACAGCAACACCTAAGAGGGTAGAAAAGTTTGAGGAGACTGCTAAACAATTGCGAATTCTTTGCACAAAAAAGTTGTGTTTAGATTGTCCAACAAGATGGAATTCCACTTTCAAGATGCTTGACATTGCTATAACTTATAAGGATGTCTTTTGTCGGTTAAAGCAACGTGATGCTCAATATTCTTGTTTGCCAATTGATTCGCAATGGGAATTTGCAAAGGATGTTTGTGGGAGGTTGAAATTGTTTAATGATATTACAGAAATCATTTCTGGCACCAAATACCCAACTGCTAACCTTTATTTTCCTAAGATTTGTGAGATCAAGATTGCTATAAATGAATGGATCAACTCCACTAATCCAGTAATTCAGAATATGGCACAACGTATGTTAAGCAAATTTGAAAGTTATTGGAATGTCATTCATGATATAATGGGAGTTGCTACAGTTTTAGATCCAAGATACAAAATGGACTTGCTTGAATATTATTTTGACAAATTGAATGATCTTGATTGTTATACCCAAGTTAATAGGATTCGGCAGTTGTGTTATGATTTGGTTTCTGAATATCAATTAAGAAAGAATGAAGGCTCTACTAATGGCTCTCCATCAGATGTGGGTAAGGTTGGTTCTGATGATTTGAGTGATTTTCAAAAGTACATGGCTAGAAAGAAGAGGAGTAGAACTTCATCCATGAAAACAGAGCTAGATCATTACTTGGAGGAGGATAATTTACCCATCACATCAGATTTTGATATCTTAACATGGTGGAAACAGAATGGGGCGAAGTATCCAACTCTACAAGCAATTGCAAAGGATGTATTAGCTATTCCGATCACTACTGTAGCTTCTGAATCTGCATTCAGTATTGGTGGTAAGGTATTAAGTCCTCATCGTAGTCGACTTCATTTTACTACTTTAGAGGCTTTGATGTGTGGTAAAAGTTGGTTATGGAGCAAAGAAAATGCAGGTAAACTTCTAAAATCGTTACTTAAATATCTTGTAATACTTTTTGTAGTTTTTAATTTATCAATATTCACTTATGATTCTATATTTGATATTTGTAGGTTCTAAACAAATTCAAGAAATAGCTACTTTAGTGAATGAAAATGAATCTGATGATGAATGTACCCTTTATTTTAGAATTAAATTTTTTCAATTTCAATTTCTTAATTTCTAATTTTTCATTTTTTTTATATATAGGTGAATTGTTGGTTAGTGGCATTACTCAACAATTGGAAGATTAATGGATGCTACTGTTTGGTAAATTTATTTTTTAATATTGTTCTTTGGTCTTGTCATTTTTTTCATTTTTAATGGGGTATTATTGTTCTGTCATCCTAATAATTTAGAGAATCTTGCACCATATAATGTATTTGATTCAGCTACTGAATCTATTTGATCTAGAGAATCTTGCACCACATAATGATTGAAATTGTTATCATTTTGCAGGAACAAGGAAGAATCTAATCTGGACCATGTAGTGAAGTTGTTCAACTGAACTTTTGTTAAAGCCTTTTTATTTTGTTAAAAATTGAATGCTTGTTACAAACTTGTTATGGCATTTCAGCTGACAAAGTATGTGAACTGATATGTATTTTATTTATGGACCACTTGCTATGTATTTTATTTATGCAGCTTTTGTGGGTACAATTATGCACTAGTTATTGTATTTGTATTATGCACAATTGCACATTCGGGTATGATTGATATGCACCAGTGGCAGCAGTAGTTTTGTAGCAATGCAGCACAAAATTGGGAAAGTGTTTGATGGTTTGAGTACCATTATTTGAGTGTTGTAAAGCTTTGCTAGTTGCTAAATTATTTATGTTTGAAATATGAATTCTGAAATTAATATTGCTCTCGGTGTTGTTTTCGTACTGCTGTTTTTTTCAATCTAATATTTGTATCATGCGTGCATTTCTTGTGCAACACTTTTCATACTTTATTTGAATTTTCCTTTAAAAATGTTATTGTAAACTGCAAAACAGAGTCAGGGGATCGGGTATGGGGACGGGGCGGGGATACCCGACCCCGAACGGGGACGGGGATGGGTGTAAAATATTTGTCCCGTCGGGGATCGGGGACGGGGTCGGGTATGGTATTCAGCAGCGGGGACGGGGACGGGAATCATCAAACCCGTACCCGTCCCGCCCCGTTGCCATGTCTACGCACCAACCTTATTTTACTTTTGTGTATGAAGCCTTATTCTCAGTTCTCGGCATTACAGTGCCGTTTGATCAGTTCGAGGCTGACGTTCTTCGGGCACTGAATGTCGCTCCAACGCAGTTGCATCCGAACTCATGGGCTTCTCTACAGGCTTTTCGGGTGCTCTGCAGTAAATTCTTTATTACTCCTACTGCTCCTAAATTCTTGTATCACTATAAAGTTAAAGAGAGTCAGAAGGGAGGCTGGGTCTCCTTGACGAGGATTCCCGGTCAGTCAATCCTTAGTCCATATACCTCCTCTTGGAAAAATTTTAAGAGTGGTTTCTTTCGTGTCCGACCGGGTCCGGAAGGGGAGGTCGAGTTTTTTGATAGCCGTGGGAAGCCGAGGTTCCCTCTTTATTGGACCCGTTCCCCCAACAAACGGCTGTCTTGGCAGGTCGTGGACATGTCTCCTGAGGATCAGGATGACATGGTTACGCTGTGCAAGTTGCCGCGTTCTTTATCTTGTAAGACAGTTGTGGGAATTCCTACTTCTCGGACTCCGAGAGAGGATTGGGACGGTGAGTACATTCTATTTATTCGATTTTTCTTCTTTTACTTTGTTTTTTACTGATGCTTGCTTCTTTTGCAGCTGTGATGGGGAAATTTGACTATAAGACGGCCAAGAAGCAAAGGTTAGAAAAGTTGAAGAGTAAGGAGCCCGCTGCTGAGGCAGTTCGAGTTGCTCCGCCCGTTCCTCCTCCTCCTCCTCCTCCTCCTTCTCCGAAGAGGGACCGGCGAGAGGTTATTCAAGGGGGGGATGGCCCCTCCAAGAAGTCGAAACCGAGTCTGCCCGGTGCTCAAGCTGCGGGGTCTGCTGTTGAGAGGCATCCGGCTTTCCTTTCTATGAAAGATGGGCGGACCTCGCTTTGGGGGAAGGACTTCAACCCCGGGGCCCTCATTTCTGCCGATAATCTCGGTCAAGCTGATCGGGATATGTTGAGGGATGTTGGGCCGGTGCTCTCTATGGAGGCTGTTTGTCGCTTCCAAGCTCGGTCATGGGCCATTACTCAGTATTAGGCCGAGGAGTTCGACCACGGCCACCGGGAGTTAGCTATGGTGAAAGAGGCTGCTGCAAAAGCCAAACAGGCCCTGTTGGAGGCTACCCGGGCCAACGAGACTCTTCTCCAATCTGCTGAAGAATCTCGAAGGTCCCAGGAGGGGGTGGAGGCCAAGTTAAGGGAAGTTGAGAGTCGTGAGGAGGATTTAAAACTTTCCTTAACTGCGTCCGAGAACTCGGCTTGGGAGTTGCAGGCTGAGGTGGATAGGCTCGTTTTCGAGCTTGCTTAGGCGAAGACTGAGGCTGCCGAGTCCGAGGCTAAGCTGAAAGCCGATCTGGGTGAGGCCTTGGATGAGATTGTTAAGACCCATGAGGCCGGGTTCAGCAAGGCACTTCGCCAAGTTCGTTATTTCTTCAAGGATGCCGACACTTCTCTTTTTGACGTTGATAAGGATGTCAATAAAGAGGGGCAATTGGTGGAGGAGTCTGCTCTTGATGGTGAGGATGCTCCGGGCTGTTCTACTCAGGAGGGGGGAGATGCTCCTGCTTTTTAGTCTTTTAATTTTCCTTGCTTCTTGTAAGGCTCGTACCCAGCCTATCGAATAGGGTACTTAATGAAATTTATTTGCAAGGCTCGCACCCGGCCTTCCGAATAAGGTGTTTAATGAATTTTCTTCGTTATTTGTGTGGTCCTTTTTCGCGGTTTTTCGCTGACTCGCAAGAGGTCTGCGCGGTTAAGTGTAGCTCGGTTTTTGTATCCTTATGAAGGTCTACGTGGTTAATTCGCCTTTTGTATCCGAGGTTTACTCGGTTAGGTCTAACTGCTTTTTGTATCCTTATAAAGGTCTACGCGGTTAATTGTAACTCGCCTTTGTATCCTTGTAAAGGTCTACGCGGTTAATTGTAACTCGCTTTTTGTATCCTTATAAAGGTCTACGCGGTTAACTCTAAATAGATAATTTGAAGAAGAGTTTTATTAATGAGAGAAATTTGGTGTGCCTCGTTAAAACCTCTTTGACAAAAAATCTCTCGGAAAAAAATGTCAAAGTAGGAAAAAGAGTACATCACCACTTACAATTTTTCTAACTGTAGTAAAACTTTAGGTGTGTCACGTTCCAAGTTCGGGGGATGGTTTTGCCGGATGGGTGCTCTAATCGGTAGGCTCCATTTCCCAGTGACTCGATTATTCTGAAGGGGCCTTCCCAATTGGCTGCCAATTTACCCTCTCCTGTAGCTTTTCTGGCTTCCCCGCATTTTCTCCAAACCAGGTCTCCAGCTTTGAAGTTTCTTGGCTTGACCTTGGTGTTATACCTCCTATCGGCTCTTCTTTTACAGGCCTCTATTCTGACTCGGACCTCGTTGAGCGTCTCTTCGGTCATGTCGAGTGCATGCCTTAGTGATTGATCATTGTTTTCCTGGACGAAATTTGTTCTTTGTAGGGAGGGTTCTCCGACTTCTACTGGTATCATGGCGTCTGATCCGTATGAGAGTCTGAAAGGGGTTTCCCCCATTGTTGATTGTGGTGTGCAACGATATGCCCAAAGGATTGCAGGAAGTTCCTCGGCCCAACTTCCTTTAGCGTCACCTACTCGTTTCTTCAGTTCTCCAAGTATCACTTTATTTGCGGCTTCAGTTTGTCCGTTGGTCTGCGGATGTTCCACTGAGGTCACTCGGTGCCGAATCCCTAGGTTTTTGAAGAACTCTTCCAAGTTCTTTTCGGTGAACTGTCTACCGTTGTCGGATATTACCGAGTGAGGGATGCCGAATCGGCATATGATATTTTTCCATATGAATTTTTGCACATTGTAGGCGGTGATAGTTGCCAAGGGTTCGGCCTCAATCCACTTTGTGAAGTAATCGATTCCGACGAGGAGGAACTTCACTTGTCCTTTAGCGAGTGGAAAAGGACCTAGTGTGTCGATTCCCCATAGGGCGAAGGGCCATGGTGCTGTGATATTGTGCAATTCCTCTGCTGGTAGATGGGATAAGTTGCCATATTTTTGGCATTCTTCGCATTTTTTGACGTATTCGGCGCATTGTTGGCCAGTATTACCCGGCTCGTAGAGTTCGGGCAGCCATGGCCTTTCCTCCTGAATGCATTCCGCATATTCCTTTGTGCATCTCATTTACCACGTATTCGGCTTGAATCTTCGTGACACATTTCAGCAGTGGTGCAGTGAAGCCTCTCCTATAAAGGTCTTCTCCCTCTATGACATAGTAACTGACCTTTCTTCTGATTTTTTTAGCTTCTTCTCGGTTTTCTGGGAGGGTTCCTTTCTTTAGAAAGTTCCATATCTCGGTCATCCATTCTCTGTCAGTCGAGTTGATGTTAGAGACAATTTTATCGATGCTCGGAGCGGATATTGTTTCTTGTATGACAGTTCGGTGTTGGCCTTTCTTCTTTGTACTTGCCAATTTTGATAGCAGGTCGGCCCTTTCATTTTGTTCTCTTAAAATGTGGTCGAGCTCGAAACTAATGAACTCATTCTTCAACTGGGAGGCCAAGTGGTAATATCTTGTCATCTGGGGGTCCTTTGTCCATTCATTTGCCCAGTGACTAATTTTGAATCGCTCCAGCATCTAAGGTGTTTCGCCCCCACTTCCTTGGCGAGTTTTAGTCCTGCTAGTAGGGCTTCATATTCGGCTTGGTTGTTGGACGCGTTGAAGTCGAACCTGAGTGATTGTTCCAGGATAATCCCTTCAGGGCTTTCAATTATGACTCCTGCTCCGCAGCCTTTTTCGTTCGAGGAGCCATCCACATAAAGGGTCCAACATGGGAAGGGTGCCTCCGCTACTGGTGCTAGTTCAGCAATAAAGTCGGCTAGACAATGTGCTTTGATAGGACCTCTCGGTTCATACTTGATGTCGAACTCGGATAATTCAACCGACCATGCTATCATCCTTCCGGCTAGCTCTGGTTTCCTCAGTATCTGTCGTATTGGGTGGTCTGTTCGTACCACTATTGGGTGGCTTTGAAAGTATGGTCGTAGCCGTGCCGAGGTGACCAGGGCTAGCACTAGCTTTTCTATCATTTGATATCTGGTTTCAGCATCTTTCAACACTCGACTTATGTAGTAGACTGGCTTTTGCATCTGATTTTCTTCCTAAATGATGACCGAACTGATTGTGTCTCCCGAGACGGCTAGGTATAGTATTAAGTCCTTGCCGGGTTCGGGTCTCGTTAAAATTGGTGGTGGTGAGAGTAGTGTTTTTATCTTTAGAAAGTTTGCTTCACACTTTTCATCCCATCCGAAGCCCTGTTGTTTCTTGAGTAGTTGAAAAAAGGATCTGGCTATTTCTGCTACTTTTGGCAAGAAATGGGACAGGGATGCCAGTCTTCTAGTTAGCCGTTGTACTTCTTTTATATTACCCGGACTTCTCATGCCTATGATAGCCGTACATTTCTCCGGATTTGCTTCTATGCCCCTGTGGGTGAGCATGAATCCTAAGAATTTTCTGCCATGCACCCCGAACACGCATTTCTCAGGGTTTAGCCTCATATTATGTTTTCTGATCTCGTCAAAAATTTCGGCCAGGTCTCCTAGATGTGATTTTGGCTCTCTGCTTTTAACCACCATGTCGTCGACGTAGACTTTTAGGTTTCTGCCGAGTTGCTCTGTAAAGATCTTGTCCATCAGACGCTGGTATGTTGCTCCTGCATTCTTCAGTCCAAATGGCATTACCGTGTAACAGTAATTGGCCGTGTCAGTTATGAACGCCGTTTTTTCCTCATCCGGTGGGTACATTGGTATCTGGTTGTACCCGGAGTATGCATCCAAAAAGCTCAGGATCGGATAGCCGGCTGCTCCATCTACTAACTTGTCTATGCTTGGCAACGGGTATGAGTCTTTTGGACATGCTTTGTTAAGGTCTGTGTAGTCAGTACACATTCTCCATCTTCCGTTTGCCTTATTCACCATCACCACATTTGCGAGCCATGTGATGTATTGTACTTCCCTTATGAAGCCGGCGCCGAGTAGTTTTTCAGTTTCTTCTTTTACCGCTTTTCCTCTTTCAGTCCCGAGTTTCCTCTTCTTTTGGGAGATTGGTTTGGCCTCTGGGTAGATGGCAAGCTTGTGGCAATTGAAGCTTGGGTCGATTCCGGGCATGTCAACGGCTGACCATGCGAACAAGTCGGCGTTGTCTAACAGGACTCTGGCAATTACTTTTTCGGTCTCGCTTGCTAGCTGAGTCCCGAGTTTTGTGCATTGCCTTGATTCTCTTCCTATTTGGAAGGATTTTACCTGTTCTGTGGGTTCTGCTCTCGGCTCGGCCTCCCTGGGGTCGAGGTCGGCCTCCTCTATGGGCGTTGCGAGGGAGGCGCATGCTACGTGTTTTATCGTCAATTCTGGGACCTTTTTGCCGCTGGCTATTTTTAGACTTTCTAAGTAGCACTCGCGGGCTGCCTCCTGATCAGCTTTGACTGTCACTATCTTCCCTTCTGAGTTTGGGAATTTCATTGCCAGATGTGGAGTTGATATTATTGCCCCTAGTTTGTTGAGTGTTGGCCTGCCTATAAGAATGTTGTATGAAGTGAGGGCGTTGACTAAGAGGTACCTGACCGTGATAGTCTTGGACCCTATCTCATCTCCAAAAGTGGTGAGGAGGTCAATATAGCCTCTGGTATCAACCTTTTCGCCTGCAAAATCGACTAACTGCTCGGTGTATGGTTGTACCTTATTTTCGGGGATGTCTAGCTGTTGGAAAGTGGACCAGTACAGGATATCCACCGAGCTGCCTTGGTCGACTAAAACTTTGCACATTAGCCAGTTTGCGACTTCAACTTTGACCACCACCGGATCATCATGATTGGGCTCTATGCCTTCGAAATCTGCATCTGTGAAAGTTATAGGGGGCATTTTCCTATGTACTCTGGGGTTTGTTGAAGTCGAGTTGATTGATCGGAGGCTACGCAGGTGTCTCTTCCTTGCCGAGCTCGAACTTCCTCCTCCAGCAAATCCTCCTGCTATTGTGTTGATAACGCCTCGGAGTCGAGCTTCGGGAGGTTTGGTCTGTTGTTCCTGGCGGGGCTCTTCCGTGCGTCTGGCTTTTCTATCGCAATCGTCTTCCCTATCCCGGGTTCGGTCTCGCACGGGCTTTCGGCAGTCGTCTCGGACGAAGCGTCGTAATTTGCCTTGTTGGATAAGTTTTTCAATCTTATCCTTCAGGGTGGTGCACTCCTCTGTAGTGTGTCCGTGTACTCTATGGTATCTGTAAAATTTGGACCTATCTGCTTTCTCTGGGGAGCGGTTTCGAGTAGGCAGGCTTATCAGCTCGGCGCTGCAGGCTTCTTCCAGAACTCGCGCTCTACTGTCTGTTAGAGGGGTATAATGGGCAAACCTTGCACGGGGCGGTCTGTCGCTTCTAGGTTTGCTACTCCGCTCTCGGTTTGCTCCTGGTTTCTCTCGTTCTTCCTATTTTTTATAGGATTCGCCCCTGACCCGTTCCCTGAACTTGGTCATTTCTTCCATCTGAATGTATCCTGCTGCTCTAGCTCTGAGCTCGTCCATGTCATGTGGTGGTTTCCTGCAGAGGCTGTCCGAAAAAGGTCCGGATTTTAGCTCCACAAGCATGGCGGTCAATGCCACCTGTGGATTCAAGTCTCGGATCTTGACGGAGATCTCGGCGAATCTTTCCATGAAATCCCTGAGAGACTCGTTGTCTTCTTGCCGTATGTTGGCCAGTGCTACTGCCGTCAGGTGGTGGGGTCGACTCGTAGCGTATTGAGCGTCGAAACGAGTGACTAATGTAGCAAAAGAGTCGATTGAGTGGGGGGGAGTCGTGTGTACCAGTTCAACGCTGCTCCCTTCAAGGTCGTTGGGAACACTCGACACATGATGGCGTTGTCGTTTGTGTACAGGTTCACCTGTGTGACGAATGCGTCGATGTGCTCATCGAGGTCGGTCAGCCCGTCGTATCTGTCCATGGATAACGGCTTCCACCCGGCCGGTAGTGGAGTCTCCATGATTCCATCTATAAACGGGTGTCGCCTCGTTGTCTCAGGTATCATATTTCGTCTTGGGGGCGCTCGCGATCCTGAGGCGGGTCTGGACTCTAAATGGGTTGTTGCTCGGTCTGCCTCACTCCAAGTGGTATCTTCCTGCTCTGTTCGGTCAGGGTGTCTGTTGGCGGTTGCATGAGCCGCCGATAGTCCGTTGGTAGCGGCGTGGGTTGCCGAGAGCCCGTTGATAGCAGCGTGGGCTGCTGAAAGTCCATTCCGGTCCTCTTGCAGTTTTTGATACTGCTCTCGGAGGGTAGCGTTCTCCTTGCGGAGGTCTTCTATTTCTTTAGCGTTATTCTGCTTCAGTATGTTGACTTCCCTTTGCAGGGCTTGGATCAACGGGTGATCTTCAAGCGTCTGGCGCGGGAAGGGCGCCACATTGTTGGGGTTACCTCCCTGGGTATCCCCTGGAGGTGGTACACCCAGGATTTGGGTTTCCACCCCCTGTGGTCGCTTTTCGTGGTTCGCTGTTTTATTCTGGATTGTCGTCATTGGAATGATGTTGTTGTGATTGGTGTGGCTGGGAATAGTTTCAATGAGCCCCACGGTGGTTGCCAAATGTTCTTACCAAATTTTGGTAAGTCTTCTGGTGCGGTGGCTCCGTCGGGATCGCCTCCGTAACTGGTGGGGGTTGTACCTGCAAAGACACTCCGACGCTCAAGTTAGAGAGGCAGAGGAAGAGACAGGTATCACAATTGAGATTAGAATTTCGTACCTCGATTGGGATGGATTGTTCTATTTTTATAGAGTGTAAAGAGATAGATTTGATAGGGTTATTTTCCTATCAAATCTCCTCAAATCTCGTGATGAAGATAGAGATAATTCTATCTTCTATCCTTATCTTATGACCTGATCTTTCTCTATCTTATCATATAGTAAAATCTGTTCTTTCCGTTATTATCCTCTGAGTCCGAGTGATAGTTTCTACTCGGCCAACTGGACTACTCGATGGAGTGCCGAGTTCGAGTAGTACAATTTATCCTTTCTATTTTTTTTGGTACTGGGTCATTATCTTTTCTAATTTATCTTTTGGTAACTATTATAAAAATAATTCAAATTTAAGTTCACATTTTATGAAATATACGAAATTAATTCAACTCTAAATTTTTAAACTAAATATAAACTTATTAAACATAGCACTTTTCATTTGAATCTATATATAAAAAATTAAATACAAATATTTCAAACTTTAATACTTAAATATTTCAAAATCTATACTTTAATACAATCTATTATTGAATAAAAATATTTCAAACATTAACTTAGTTTTATATTATGTTATTTTTTAATATTTTAAAAGTAGTAAAAAAAAAAAAAAAAAAAGACTCAAACATTGCTGGGATAAGATAGGTGTTGGTGATGTACTATTGTTTCAGGCTTTCAGCTACCTTATTCTAATAAAAATAAATCAAGATAAATCTATATATTTCATTTATTTGTACCCTCTTTTCTTTATTTTTTTTCTCTTCTTTATGGTTGTGAAATTTATTTTTAGCTATCAATAGAAGCAAATAAAGTATAGGATTTAAGAGTTTTGCATTTTCCTTTTGCATTTTTTTTTTGTTATAGATCATATAGGAATTTTTTTTATGCTACAACATTTTGCATTCAGTTTCAATTGTGATTTTCATTTATTTATCTAAAAAATTAGGAGTTGAACCTATTATTGAATATTGTGACTAAAAACCAGTGCAATATTATGATATTTTTATGCTAATTGAAAAAATACTCAGATAGAGATTGCTTCACAATGGAAAGCGAAAATAATTTTATAAAAACATATTTATCTCTTATTATATTATATTCAATTTAAATTTATTTTTTTAAAATAATAAAAATATTCTCTCTCACATGTAATTTGTCTCGTGCCTCGCATGGGATACATGCACTAATATATATATATATATATATATATATATATATATATATATATATATGTGTGTGTGTGTGTGATAAGAAAAATGAGAAATGAAATAATTATATATAATATATATTAATTTTTATGTTCAAATAATAAAATTATAAAAATCTGAAGTATTATAATAAAAAATCCAAGTACGAGTCGTTAAAAATAATATGTCAATTTTTTTATCGTATGAGTGGTTAAAATGTTTTTTTTTTTCATTTATAAAAAATGTGCAAAACTAATAATTAAGAATTAACCGTATACAATAATATAATTTAAAGATAATAATTAATATCATTTAGAATTTATCTTTTAAATAAAAAGATAAATAAAAATTAAATTTTATTTTAAAAATAAATAAATAAATGGAGATAATAATATTTTTTTATCATATTAAAGAGTGTTTCCCACAAAGACAATAAAGAAGAATGAGGTTTCCTCATTCATTTCATGAAATCTTAGAAGGTATACCTTAATCAGTAAAATATATCAATAACTATTAATTAAAAAATTAAAGATTAACATTACTCTAAAATATAAATATATGTATCATAAATTTGAAACTTATTACAATTTCAGAACATGTTTATAAATAATTAAATTTTAAGAAATTAACAATCGTTTATTTTTTTTAAAAAATATAAAGAGTTGATAAAATAAATATTTATTTTTTAAAAAAATCAAGCAGACACTTAATTGTTAATTTTTAATTAATAACCTTTAATTTAATTATTTTATCTTCTCAAATATATTTCTCTCATTTACTCATTAGAATGCAAAACGTTTCTCACCATTTACACTAGTAAATATGACTAGATAAACCAAGGCCCAAAGTTGAAGAAAGGAGTTTCTCGTTCTAGCGTAAGGAGCTCAGAATAATCATAGTTCGTATCAATTCAATCAATCAATGAACACATATATTTCCATTAGAATAATCACACACCCAAGTAAGTGCACCCTTAATATTGCTTCAAAAGCAAGGAGAATGTGTGTCCCTTTACAAAACAATGGTATTGATTAAAGGATAAAATATGTTTTTGGTTTCTTATTTTATCTAAATTTTTGTTTTTAATTCCTCATAAATTTTTTCTATGTTTTTAGTCCCTTAAAAATTGTTTTATTTTATTTTTAGTCCATGACATTAATTTTAACTGTTAAGTAATGTCGTGACGAATATAATTTGTGCTTGAAAAATTCCTGTTTAAGTTTCTAGCGATTTTTAACTACTGCAAATTTTCTGACAAACTAAAACTGTCAGAAATGTTAAAAAAATAATAAATAAATAAATCAAAACATCGAACACCAAATTTTCTAAAATCACAAGAAATTTTACAAAAGTAAACATTTCTAACCAATAAAAAAATTGTAGCAGTTAAAAGTCACTATAAACTTAATTAGGAATTTTTCACATACACAATTTATGTCTGTCATGTCATCACTTAATAGTTGAAATTAACGTCAGAGACTAAAAAATAACAAAATAATTTATGAGAGATTAAAAATAGAACAATTTATGATAGACTAAAAACAGTAAAAAAAATTACGATGAACTAAAAATAGAAATCGAGATAAAATGAGAGACAAAAACATATTTTACCTTTGATTAAACATCAAAAGTAGGGCAAATGTCAAACTGAGAAAATGATCTAACCAAACCAACAAACGCAAACAAAGCAAACAATAATATGCAATGCACAGTCATCAAAACAATATGAATATGAAAAGATTGCAAATGGAACAAGACGAGCAAACAAAAAAACAAAAATGCAAACTTGTGCTTCTCTCCTACGCTTGGCGAGATTTGTCACTCACCACATATTTTTTAACCTTTGTCATCCGCAAGTTGCA
Organism: Pueraria montana var. lobata; assembly: GCA_026413185.1. Lineage (NCBI taxonomy): Eukaryota > Viridiplantae > Streptophyta > Magnoliopsida > Fabales > Fabaceae > Pueraria > Pueraria montana. Next base: position 76,268,415 of record CM048650.1, read on the forward strand.
GAGCAGAAGGAGTTGTAGGGTAGGGAGAAGAGAAGGAGCAATAAGATGAAAAGGAAGTTACAATGGAGGTGAGAAAATGAGAAGTTAAAATGCTTTTAATTTTTTTAAACTAATTTTCATCTGTCTCAATTTTGTCCTGAAAGTATCAAAATACTCTCTGACATGGTGATACGTGGAAACGTGTATAGCTGCCAATGTGGCAATTAATGTGCCACACAAGCACGGTTAACAGTGTTACCTGACGGGAATAGATGAAGACACCAAATTGATTAACGTTTCACACTTTTAGGGACTATTTTGACATTTAACTACATTGAAGGACCAACTTGACATTACCATGCACTTTCCGGAACTAAATTTGGTATTTACTCCTTTTAACTTCAAATTCAACATTTTGAAGTAAACATTTTATCTAATTATTTACCTCTTGAATTCTGCATGTTAGAGTCTTTGCAATTTAATCTTCATTATTACCAATATCAAGTTCTTTGTCAATGTCATTGAAAATCGTCCAAATAATTCCACCAACATACTCAGTCATTGCAAAGCGTGTGATCATACTCTTTGAGGTCCAAGAAGTATTAGGAATTAAAAGTTGTTAAAAGTCTGTTACAAATTGGTTGTAACTGATTAGTGTTAGTTAGCCTTTATTCATTGTATATAAATATATCTTTGTACTATACTTTTTGATGAAAAAAAAATTACTCATCATTCTACATCTTAATAGAAAGAACAAATTCAACATTAATCAAGAAGAACAAATATAATGTTAGGTTCGTGTTTTATAAAGTTTGAGAACCAAATTCAACATAGACCTTAATCACATTTGATCCAAAGTATAAAGACTAAAAACATATTTTTTCTCTCTCCTTATTTTAGTTATTGCACTATTTATTTTTATTGAAATATTTATCTTTTAAAAAAATTGATAGAAATTTAAAAATAAAAAAAATCTAAAATTATATTTATCTGCAATTTTTTTTACAAAGCAAGAATAAATTTTATATAAAAAATATATAAATATATCCTTTTACACCATTTTATATCAAAGAACCACTCCAATAACCAATTTTATCAAATATTTTTAATTTAATAAATTAGCTTATAAGTTTTTAGCTAGGTGCTTATGAGTCTTAAACTAATTTATAAACTTTAAGCTAGTTTATTAACTAATCTTGTAGGAGACAAACTAAAGTTCTATCTTTTACATACCTGAATTAAGCTTGCAAATATTGTTTTCTTAGGAAATCAAACTAATTTTTTAATTTACATATATTTTTTTTTGTATAGTTACTATTAATTGAAAAATAATAGAGATAACTTGGAGGAAAAAAAAGTATGGGTATGAGTGTAATTCGTCCATAAAATTTTCTAGTTTAATTTTTACTTTAGCTAAAATATAATTTTGATTTTTCTATTTTGTCCAATTCATAATTTTTGTCTTTCATTTTTAAATAGAGATATTTAATTCCCTAATTTTCGAAAATCTACAATTTTAGTCCAATCCTCAATTTTGCATATATTTATTTCTTTTTTTCTTATATTTTAATAAAGTTGTATTTTAGCCTTTTACTTTTTATTTCATTAAAACTCTTTTGCAAACTTAGTCAGATTCTATATTAAACACTTTCTAAAGTAACGTAGGAACCTACACATAAAGAATATAGTCCATTTCTTAACATAATTTTTTTTGGTAAGGAGAAAATTATTTGATCAATAATAGAATTATTATAGAATCAATAACTATTTTAGTCCTTAAAATTACAGTATGCTATCAATTTAGTTCTTATTAAAACTATTAAAATATAAAAATAATTCCCCAAACTTTTAACCACGTCAATCCAAATAAAATTTCTTTGTTTACTTTAATTTCTTAGTGCTTCTTTGTTTACAAAGAAATTTTATTTTGATTACTGTGGTTCATACTATAAAATAATTTTTTTTTAAAAAAAACAGCCCTGAAAAAATAGTCCTTTCATTAACTTCCATTAATTAATTACATCAAAGATAATTGCCCTAAAAAAGTAATTTTATAAAATAATTTTTATAAAATTACTGTGGTTCATACTATAAAATAATTTTTTTTTTAAAAAAAAACAGCCCTGAAAAAATAGTCCTTTCATTAACTTCCATTAATTAATTACATCAAAGATAATTTCCCTAAAAAAGTAATTTTATAAAACTATTAAAATATAAAATAATTTTTTTTAAAAAAAAAACAGCCCTGAAAAAATAGTCCTTTCATTAACTTCCATTAATTAATGACATCAAAGATAATTGCACGTTAAGTGTCATGGTGGCTTCCATGTATCAGAGACTAAAATGACATTTCAAATACCAAAGGATCTAGCTCAGTTGGTTGAATAGGTGAGTAGGGTACGTGAGTGTGAGTGTTGTAAACCTCTTGGTACTGTTTTCGATTTCTACGGATAAAAAAAATGATATTTCAAATTTATAACTTGCACATAGTCAAGAATTAAAATGAGAATCCAAATTCAATTGATTCACTTGCCTATTTAATTCTTTCACTGTATTCATTTTCTTCTTTCTTCCCTACGGTTCTCCATCTCTATCTCTATCTCCATCACTCTATAACCCTAATTAAGAACAATAAAGGCTTTTTGCATTTTTCAGGCAAGTGTCTTCATCTTCACCTGTCTTGAAACGGGCTTATTCATACACTTTCATGAAAAAATGAGTTTTTTTTTTTAATTTTTTTTTTATTTTTTAATGCCTCAACCTCTGTTATGTATTTTTGTGGTTAGAGTTTTTGCTTTTGGTGCACAAACAGTCAAAGTTACTATTATGAAGAAGAAGAAAAAATGCTTTCATGTGGCACATCACATTGGAGTCGTTTATTTTATTTGCATTTGATTGATTCAATTCAATTCTTTAGTCAAATTAGTGTGTTTGGAATAGCAGTGTAGTGATGAAAAATCAATTAAGTTTTGACGTTCATAGTGAAGCAACTATCTTTCACTTTCGTTTTTTCACGTTTTTTCCACGCGATAATGGCCCTGCATATCCAAACATATCATTGATATCATACAAACAACTTGTTTGTTTTGTGTTCCTCGTTGGCCCAATGAGACGAAATCCACTTCAACAAGTCTACGAAGATAGAAACTCTTCCTCTAAGCTCCGAAGTAATGGACAGTGATAGATTACGTGCAACGATTCTAACACTAAATTCAGTAAGAGCGAAAACTAAGAGATAGTTTAAAATTGGAAAAGAATGTGTACCTTTTGGTGTGTATCCTTCGACTTGTATATATTGTGTTGTTCTATTGCATAAGGTATATTATATTTGTGTGATATTATTTGAATTTATTTAAAAGTATTTTTATTAACAATTCTTTCTTTCTTTATGTTATGTATTGGAATTTAGAACTGTATATTGAAATTGATCAAAATATAGCCTTAATCATTTTGATCCCATAATACTTGCTGGTGGTTGCTTGATTTTTAAGACACTTGTTAAGGTATATCACAGGAACATGATGATGCGCTTTTGGGCTCATGTGAACTTGGGTTTGAGAACTATTTTGTAATGTAAGGTTTATGATAATTGAGCCGTTTAGGTATAAGACGTGCCCAGAACATTTTGTAAGGTTAGAATTTTACTTCATAACATTTTTTTGGAAAAAAAAATTCGTTATTGAAAAATAATTATAATTGTCTTGAAGCTAAATAAAGTATTAATGGTTAAATTATAAAATGTCAAGCGCAAATTAAGGAGAACTTTGGTATAAAATAGAAACGGGATGTTAATATCTTATTAGACGCCAGACAAGGAAGGGAATATACTTGTTTCTTCGTACAGTTGCCTTGCCATGCCATATATTATTTATAATTGACAAATTCATATTCGAAATAATTTATTTAACGAGAGAATCTGTATTCGATTTTCACTATATGTAAAATTCTCTTGGGTCAGCAACAACCATGTACCGCGAGCGAGATTAGTCTCTGATCCGGTGGGTTGGAGGACACCTATAATCTCTGACCCAGGACAAAAAAAAAAAAAAGAAATGATACCTAGTGTGTGGATCATCTGGCGTGGGATTATTGCAGCTTAATTAGTGATCTCAATTCAAGTCTTAGATATGCAGATATGTAACTGTGTTAAATATTTAAAAGGAGAACTTTATCATCTATAATTATTTTATTTGACTCAAACAAGATTGTTTTCAATAAAAAAAAATACATATGATCTAAAAAATAAAAAAATAATACTATGAATGATCAATAATATAAAAATAATTTGGGAAAGGCTTAGACCATCTTTATCGGCAACTTTGGAAGCAACTGAACTTTGGAAGCATCGTTGCTTCTCTGGCGCACCCCATTGCATGAGCGTACGGATAATTGTTAAGCAAGCACTGGTTGCTTGAGGAAGCACCGGTGCTTTAGAGTTTTAAAATAAAAGAAAAACTTTTTTACTGATAAATAATAATATTATAATAAAAATAAAAACTTTTTTATTGACAAATAATAATATTATAATTTATGTTAAATTAATCTGTAAGTCCTTATACTATTCGACCATTTTTAATTAGGTCCATGAACTATTTTTTTTTCAATTGAGTCCCTGAACTTTTATTTAATTTTTAATTAAGTTCTTGCCGTTAACTACCGTTAACTCCATTAACGGTAGGAACCTAATAAAAAAATAAATAGAAATTCAGGGATCCAATTAAAAAATTAAAGCACCGGTTGCTAGCTAAAGCACCGGTGCTTTAGCTTATTAAATTAAAAAAAATATTATTAAAATATTATTTCTCAATTTGTGCAGTTTGGATATCAGTCGACAATTAGCAAAATTTGATTGTTATTTTACTGTTTTTTTTTTAATTTTACTATTGTATATCAACATTCATATAAATAAGGAGTACTTCAAATTTTTCTTACACAATTAAACCTATCATTTTTTTCTTATTTTTATTCTTATAAAATTCTCAACTGGCTTTTTTAAAAAAAATTATTTTGTATTATTAAAAAAATAATTTTCAAAATAATAATATAAATAAATCCCTTAATTTTTAAAAAATAATTATTTTATTTATAAAATAGTTATAATTTAATAAATAATTAATAAAATATAAAGATGTAAGCTTTTTGATTGGATCTATTGGAAACATTCGAGGATAGTTGCTCTATTAAAAAAAATTAAATGCTTAGAGATATTTTTATTGAAAAAAATAAAAATAAATAATATATATAAATGAGTTTCATTAAAAATATTTATAAAAAATTATTAAATTAAAGATGCTCTAAGAAGCAGATATGTGTAGTGGTGCTGTCTCTAATAATTGCATCTTTATTGAGTTCCGTGTCACCTCAGTGACATCGATCCATGCCACCAACACTCCATGTCAGATGTCCTTAGACCACTTTTTCTTTTGAACCTCTCTCTCTCTCTCTCTCTCTCTTCCTTTCTTAATTCTTCTGCCTTCTACGCTCCAACATTGACCCCTTACTTACCCTTCACCAAATCAACCCCACTGCCATCGTGATTGTTGCATAATACTATGGATCGTGCCCCTTGCCCTACGTGTCACAACTTTTCCTTTTCAACCTTAGCCACATTGCTACAATGCTACTGCATCCTATCTTGTGCAAGGATTCTTCCATAGATTGTATAAGATATCATCAGAGTAAAAGTAAGATTAAGGTGATATTCACAACGCCATGCATGAAAATATGTGACGAATTTTCAATCATTATTCTAATCTTGTCTAGTAAAAAAAATGTATAAAAATAAATTTGAGCAAATAATTAGAGTAAATAAGACTGAAAGTCATGATACAAGTGATTCAGCACGAAGTACTATTTTATCATAAAATGAACCAATTTTGATAAGAGAAAGATTAATTAAGTGTTAAGAGTCTCACATATTCTAAATAAAATAAAATAAGCTTATTATTCTTTCAATTCATATGGTATGATATACATAAAGGAAAGAGAGGTTCATGTTTCGAATTTTGAAGTTCATTTGTAACTCCCATACAAAACTCTTAACAGTTTTTATGTATAAATCTATACAACAGATACAATTGCACATTTGATTTTAATTAGTAAATTTGCTATTGTGTAACTGTGTGATTAATGGGGATTATTAAAGCCATAATTGTAGCGTTTGGTTTTGGTCATTTCAATTCAAAATCGAAACCCAATAAAGCAAGGTGACACAGGCACAGCCCTGTTGTGTACGTTTCTGTTTGCAAAATTTACTACTGGACTGAGTCTTTTTTTTGTAACGTAACGTGTCAACGTCCAAGGCCAACCATGGTGCTTGAGTAGAAAATTACATGTGAATATGAAAGTCTGAACACTGTATTTGTATAGTGTATAGCAATAGTATTATAACGCAAAAGCCAGAAACAAAAGCAGCCAAAAAGCAAAAGATGGTTCAGCACTGGTAAGAAGAAAGACCATTAGGATGGCTACTACTACACACACACAGCACATGTTATGAAAACGAAAAGAAAAAGCTATGTTGTATTTTTGTGATGGCAAAACTTGTGAATAATTGAATGCTATGGTGGAGGGTCTTTTGGGGCGTTTACTCCAAAATATTCCTGAACCAGCAATCTTCCCGTACGCATCATTTGATAGTTTAATCATCAACAACAGCCACAGTACAGGCCTCAGTTTGTGTTGCTGTTCCTGAAACATACACAGATCAGGTAGCAGCAGGAGGAGGAGGAGTTGTTGCCTTTTCTCAACTCTCCTCACTCTTTCTTCTAACAGATAGATAGATAGTGAGAAAGAAAGATGGTTTCTGAAACCTCCCTCTCTTCTTCTAAACGCTCTCCAGCTACTCCTAAGTTCTGCAACTCATTCACTACTAGGTACTTCAGCAACACCTTCCCTCATGTCCTCTCTTTTTGTTTCTTGTTTCTATCTATTTGACTATGTTATATATGTCTTGTGGGAGTGTAATAACTAATATGTACTAGTGTGTCTGTATTTCATCTGACAGTAGATTAAGAATGTAACTTCATTTGCTTGTTTTGCTACTCTTCATTTCATCCTAGTTCTATCTAACTGGTGTTGAAATTAAAGTATTTGTTTGCTTGGTATGTCCTTCTTCTGGATTTTATTGATGAAGGTTATGCATATTATCCAACAAAATTTTTATGGTGAGATATTTTGGAGTTTTTGAGCTAGAGAGAGATCATCTAAATTCTTGGGAAAAGAAAATTCAAGGTGAATTGCATGGTTAAAGACAACATTCTTGACGTGGTGTTACTCTCAAATCTTTCATTTCTTTTGTTGTGAAGATATTTTGGTTAGAGGTGACAAGAATCAGAGGATGCTGTGGATTTAAGAATCCATGCTTCCTTTAATAGGATTTGTGACAGTTGTCATGTCATATTGTTATTTTCTATTGCAGGATTTTTGCTGATGTTGCTGGTGACATTACAATTGTCGTTGATGGAGAGTCTTTTCTGCTACATAAGGTAAATCTTTCAAGATGCGGTTGACAATATCAACCACTTGATACATTCATGAGCTTGTTCTATTTGTCATCGAGTTGTAAGCTTTATCTGCTAAAACTGTAGTTGTCATGGGTTTAATTTGGGTGTCTCTTTTACCAGCTGCTATGAATTGGTATATAATGAACAGTATGTCCAGAATCCATAATATGCTAACTAACAAGCAACTAAAATCAACCACTATTTGGCAAAAGGCATGCCTACTTTATGATATCATAGAAAAAAGTTGATGACTTCTATTTGGTTTCTTTTGAGTACAAAATAGCTGCACCAGTCAACTCAATACTATTCAGAAATTGTCTTTGAATCTACAGAAACAGCAACTTTAAATTCAAAATCTATTTAAAACTAATTTGTTACTTTGTGCTGGTTCATGAAGTTTCCCTTGGTGACTCTAAGTGGGAAGATCCGGAAGATGGTGGCTGAAGCCAAGGGTTCCAATGTTTCAAACTTGGAGCTCCTCAACTTTCCAGGGGGGCACCAGACATTTGAACTTGCCATGAAGTTCTGTTATGGGATGAATTTTGAGATTACAGCATTCAACGTTGCCCGGCTTCGATGTGCAGCAGAGTACCTAGAAATGACAGAAGAATACAGGGAGCAAAACCTCGTCTCAAGAGCAGAGATTTATCTGAATGAGATTGTCTTTCAAAGTCTTCAGAAATCAGTGGAAGTGCTATCCACATGTGAGATGTTACCTCCAAATATAGTGGATGAAATTGAAATATCAAATGGATGTGTGGAAGCCATTGCAATGAATGCTTGCAAGGAGCAACTAGTTTCTGGTTTATCTAAATTAGACTGTGATGGTGAATCTAGAGAGCTAAAGGAGGATTGTGTTGCATGGTGGGTTGAAGATCTCTCAGTATTGCGTATAGATTACTTCCAAAGAGTTATTTGTGCCATGGGAAGAATGGGGGTGAGATCAGACAGCATTATTGCATCACTGATGCATTATGCTCAATCATCATTGAAGGGTATTGGGAAGTGTCAATTTTGGAATCCTTCAAGGACAAACTCAAGTCCAACAAGTGTAGAAAAGGACCAGAGGATAATTGTGGAAACTCTAGTAAGTCTCATGCCAACAGACAAAAGCTCCTCCATTCCATTGACATTTTTGTTTGGCATGTTAAAGATGGCTATCATGTTGGGTGCCACCATTCCCTGTAGGCTTGAGCTTGAAAGGAGGATTGCGTTACGGTTAGAAATGGTCTCACTAGATGATCTGCTTATACCATCTCTACAGAGTGGGGACTCCTTGTTTGATGTTGATACAGTTCACAGGCTACTGGTGAATTTCTTGCAACGGGTTGAAGAGGAAGAAACTGAAGATTATGGGTATGAATCTGATGGGTTTTGTTCTTCTGGCCATGGTTCTCTGCTAAAAGTGGGGCAGCTTATTGATGCTTATTTAGCAGAAATTGCTCCGGATCCCGACTTAAGTCTACAGAAATTCATTGCTTTGATTGAGATACTTCCTGATTATGCTCGTGTTATTGATGATGGCCTTTATAGAGCTGTGGACATTTACTTGAAGGTAAATTCTCTTAATTCCAATAGTTAGGCTCTCCCTCGTTAAACCTCATTCTCAATCATGCAACAGTCACACTTGCAAAACTAAGCACTTCATTATGTTTGTTATTCATTTGAGTTTAATAGGTATGAAAAAATTTACACTATCAACCAGTCAGAAATCATTCTTGGTATAACTTTTAAGATATTTATTATAAAACTCAACAAACTTATCTTACAAGATGGTTCATGATTGGATGGTTGTGTAAAAAATCTTTACCCTGTCAGTGCATACATTATTTATTCTAATCATTTTCCTTCTTCATGTTGACAATAGCAATTCTTTTTGCTCCTTGTTCAGGCACATCCAGCACTAACAGAACAAGAATGCAAGAAGCTATGCAAGTTGATAGACTGCCAGAAGCTGTCTCAAGAAGCATGCAACCATGCAGCCCAGAATGACAGACTTCCACTGCAGATGGTGGTGCAAGTCCTGTACTTCGAGCAGCTGCGTTTGAAGAACGCGTTGTCGGGGAGTTCGGGAGACGGCCTGCTATCGCAGAGAATAAGCAGTGGCGTTCCAAGTGCAGCCATGTCCCCTAGGGACAATTACGCCTCTCTGCGAAGAGAGAACCGTGAACTGAAGCTGGAGATCTCAAGAATGAGGGTGAGGCTGAGTGAGTTAGAGAAGGAGCAGATGTTCATGAAACAAGGGATGATTGACAAGGCAGGAAATGGAAGAACATTCTTAACCTCACTTTCTAAGGGAATAGGGAGAATTGCAATTTTTAGCGGTCAAGGCGGCGGAAAACGCCAGAAATCAGGTAGGAAGTCTCGGGGTTCAGAGGGGAAAACTGGTAGGAGTAGGAGACACTCTGTCTCATAGATCACATTGTTCTTCTTCCTAATTAGCTAAGCTTTTACAGCACTCTCTATTATATACCTTATCAGGTGATCACAACGTGTAAATGAGTTTGTTCAAAAGTTTCTCTTCATCCTTGGTCACTAGTTTGGCAGTTGAACTTGAATGTCTCACATTCTCTCCTTTTTTCCCTGCTGTATATGATTTCAGCTGCTGAGCTAAGGTCGAATACTACACAGTGACACTGCTTGTTGCAGTGACACCAAGAGGAAGCTTCATCAAACACCACAATTCAATGTGTAGCATCACCTTTTCCTAGGGACACAGTTAAAGCACTTCCTTCCTTTCTCTTTCTCTCACTTTCACACCCTCAAAATGATAAAATGTACTTATTTCTTATCAAACAAATGTGCTCCTTAGATTGCTTGAAAAAGGAAAATGTAACATATGCAACCAAAATACTCAAATGATTCACTCTGGGTTTAAGTTTCTGTTAACAGTTCTAATGGCAAGATAAATCCTAACTTGGCTTGCGGAGGCCTATCGGTGACACTAGTTTGTCTTCATCCATTCTGCCCAAAGTCTCATTATTGGTACATTACTGGCATGCAGCATGCTTCACAAATCCGAAACATTTTGTTGGTAAAGGCATGTTATTATCTCGAGGGGAAAAAAGCGTGTATATGTTAATTTGTCCAATATATTGCACTCCCTTGGTAACAGAAATCTTGAGATACGTGCTACTCTCCGTTGTCTATGCAAGGAAACAAATCTTCTAACGACTTGGTATGTTTGGCTATCAATTCGAACTAACCAAACAGATATTCAACGTGAATAACAGTGTATTTAGAAAGCTATTGTTGCACTTTCTCTTACAATTTGAGTTTTGGTCTAATTCAACCCCAAAAGTTAATTTAAAGGGTGAGAATTATCTCCTACTTATATACATTATTTTGATAATATCTTTAGTGGATATAAGACCTCCAACACACTTTTCTCACATCGAAGACTAAATATCTTGAACATGAAGTTTGCAAGTCTAAATATTTGTAGTAAGTCTGATAACGAGTGACTCGATAGGCTCCACAACAATGTTATGATAGACTCAAAACCATCTTACAAATTGAGTTTGAGACTAACTCAACTCTAAAATCTAGCTCAAGTGGTGAGAATTTGTACTATTTTGGTCATTGATGTAAGATCTCTTCAACAATTTCCAATGTATGCAAACGTGAAAGAAAAAAAAATGGATTGGTATTGGACATGGTTTCTAATGCTTTTCCAAACACTAAAAATGTTACTTCTCTCCGTTTCATGTTTTGAAACATGTGAATGTCTGCTTGCATTATTGCAGACGAGTTTCCCAAACATGTTAACTTCCAATCTTGGACGCAGGCTAAAATGGGAGACATTATAATGTCTCCCACCGTGGGAAACTAATATGCACCGTTGGAGTTTGAGATCAATGTGGGATTACCGTACAACCGTCCACACTAGATTTTTTTTTTTTTTAAAAAAAGGAATTTTTTTTTCTGTTTAAGTTTTTTTTTTTTTTTTAAAAATGACTATTCTTCTCCATTGTTGCTTATTGATGTGGGACTACCATACAACTGTTTACACTAGATTTTTTTTTTAAAAAAAGGATCCTTCTTCTTCTGTTTAAAGTTTCTAGTGGTTTTTAACTACCGCAAATTTTTTGGCAAACTAAAACTGTCATAAATGTTAAAAAATAAAATCAAAAATCAAAATCTCGAACACTAGATTTTCTGAAATCACAAAAAATGTTACAAAAATAAACATTTATGACCACCAAAAAATTTGCAGCAGTTAAAAGTCACTAGAAACTTAATTAGGAAATTTTCACACACACAGTTTATGTCATCACTTAACAGTTGAAATTAATGTTAAGGACTAAAAATAGAACAAAACAATTTATGATGGACTAAAAATAGAACCGAACAGAACAATTTATGAGAGACTAAAAATAATAAAAAAATTTATGAGAGACTAAAAATAAAAATCAAGATAAAATGACGGAAAAAAAATGGAAAAAGAGACAGAAACAAAACAACAACGGAGAAGAATGGTCGTTTTTAAAAAAAAAAAACTTAAACAGAAAAAAAAATTCCTTTTTAAAAAAAAAAATCTAGTGTGGACGGTTGTACGGTAGTCCCACATTGATCTCAAAATCCAACGGTGCATATTAGTTTCCCATGGTGGGGGACATTATAAGGTCTCCCATTTTAGCCTGCGCCCCAATCTTGTTCTTGAACTGTAGAATTTTAACTTTTTAAATGCTTCTTATTTTGATTTTGATTTCAAAAAAAAAAAAAATCCCACGAACCAGCAATAATTATGGACGAAAGTAAGTAACCATGTAACAAATAGGATACCCTTTCACCCGTCCAAATATGAGTGGACAAACATCATCACAGGTCCAAACATATCAGTGGACTAACACCAATGACTCGTTAGCTTAAAACTTGGAACCGTCACATGGTAGATGATGCGCCTTGGCATGTTATACATGCAATTTTTTCCCATAATTGAAACTGGAGAAGTTGCTCAAGTGTATGGAGCTCCAATGTTCAAGTTGCGCGTGCCATAAAACAATCGTCCCATTCTTTCGATTCTTATTTGCATGTGCTGACCTGACACTGCAGTTTGCAAAGAAAACTAGATTTGAAACCAATCCCTTCGAGTCCAATATAATTACTAGTCTTCCAATTCAACCATTACCGAAATTATTTCAATGAAACTATATTTGATACAACTAACGCATATCAAAATGGAGAAAAACTGTTTCATTTCTTGTGCACAAATATCATGTCAGCAACGATGTTTCAACAGTTAGTTCCCAAAAAATAACTAAAAAGAATACGCTTCAACATGCAATGAATAAAGCTCGGCCATAAATTAATTGGCTGAAAACATGTTCTATAGAGAGAAAAAAATAAAAAGGTAATCAGATACAACATCCTAGGGCGCAGAGTTTTGATATGCACACAATGTTTGATAAATTGTTCGTGTGTGTGTGTGTATGTATTCTCTGGAAGGCAAAATGTACCACTATGATGAAAGTCTTCCAGCTAGAATTCCACCAAATATGATGGCTCCAAACCACTTATTTGAAACAAATCTGAATGGGAGAAAAAATAGCAAACAAAAAGGTACCAAAGTCAGCTCATAATGTTCAAATTTAAGAGAAAAGTAAACAATATATAGTAAACTAATTGATACATCAGAAGTTTTCTGACATAGTAATCGATCAATAAAAAACTTGAAAAGTAATTAACAAAAAAATTGAGCGATCAATGAATTTTGAAGGGGTTCTATATTTGAGGTCATATGCCAATGCAATCAAGTGGTTGAAGCAAAGCTATATGATTTATTTTTTGAAAAACAGAAACAGAAATTTGAAAAAGTTTATGATAATCTCAAAATTGCTTTTCCATGGTAATATTGAGTATTGACCATTAAAAGAAATTCTGAAGCTCCAGCAGTATGGTCTAGCCAATAAAATCAAGATTTGAGATCCTTTCAAAAGATGCTTTTGGATAATTAAATCATGAGTTTATGCAATGAACCTCCTTAACATACTTCCTATTGCAGTCAGCGCGTGAAGAAAGGTCGACTGTCCATATTTGCCAGCCCAAGTGTCCAGACGCAACTGCCAGAGATGCATAATATGGCCAACCTGCTCCACACAAATGAATCGGGAGGTAATAAATAATCATTGCAACACAAACTTTTCATGAAAAAAGAGAACGAAATGATGTTCATAAAATAATACCTATTTCAGCATTAAATCCACTAACAGCAAGACCACCAAGGCATGCAATCCCAAACCCAGTAATCCACTCCTTTGTTGAATCACCAAAGCGCAAAGCTGTTGATTTAACTCCCACTTTCAGGTCATCTTCTTTGTCCTGAATGCCAAGGTTACAAAATATTCTTAGACACTAAGAATTTTGATTGCATTGCCTTAAACAAAAGATTCAAGTGGAGGATACCAACAGTCTCGTCATTGTACTTTTTGTTTCATAACTTGATTGTTATGACAATCATCTGAACATGGTTAAAAATTTATACCATGACTTTTACAATTTCCATATTTGAAGGAGAGTATAATAAGCCCATTAAGAGGCAGTAGGCCAGGAAAGCAAAAAACTCGTAAAAGTACTCCACACACCAATACAGATTATGAAGCAGTTAAAGACAGAGGAGCAAAATCATAGGGTTTACATCGTAGTTGAAGCAATGCCGTTTTACCTGATGTGCATAGATAGTATCATACACAAGAGTCCAAAATACCCCAGAGGCATAGAGTGGCAGCACAATAGATGGATCCAGACTTCCTTTAATTGCTGCCCATCCTAACAAAGCCCCCCAGTTAAAGGTCAACCCAAGAAAAGCTTGAGGCTAACCAATATCATTACAGGAGAGCACCATATAAAAGCATAATGAGATCATGCATCAAAAATTCAAAATAATAATAAAGAAATAAGATAAGAATAAAAAAACTAGAAATGAGGATATTCATTACCCAAAATGTAAACCTCTTCATGAGGGGATAGGAGAAGACAAGCAACAAGGATGAGGCACCCAAAACACGGCTGCAAAATGTACACAAGCTCAAAAAAAAAATGGCAAAATTCACATGTTCACAATTTATATTGATTCAGTTATACCGACATGAAATATTGATAACATGGAAATCAAGTACAAGGATGCATAACACTTGCAAGCCATGTGAAGAAGCAAAATTAGGACCTGTTTACTTTGAGAAAATATCTTCTGTTTTTGTTTCTTAATTTCACTTTTAAATACAAAAAAAAAAAATCACATTCTTTTCATTGTTTTAAAAATTTGTGTAGGAAACAATGAAACTAACTTTATCATTTTCACTAATTCCTATACAAATCTTTGAAAACAAAAAACAAAATGAAAACAAAGCAACACTTTTATAATTAAAAAGTGAATTGAAAATGAAAACAGAAAGCATTTTTTTAACCAAAGTGATCCTTATTTTTTAAAAAAAAGGATGAATCTTTATCCTGTACAAAACAGTGTTTTCCAGGATACATAGCAGTGTTATATCTCCTTTCTAAGATAGCATTTGGTAATGGATATAGCAATGCCATATCTTCATTGTTCCTGCATAACAGTTTCTCTTACCAAACAATTGAATCAATTTTTTGCCATGGCTGACATGGAGGCAGCCGCTCATTGTGAAATTATGCAATGTAATATAGAAAGTCACCTTTTTCCTCCACTTTAAGTGGCAGAAGTTTAAAGTAGATGGTCTTCCATGTTTCAGTTCATATCCTTTTAACCTACTTTCCTCCCATTTTTAGTAGTTTAAAGGTATCTTCTGGGGAAGAATCTTGGTTGATTTGCCTCAATAACTCTATATAGTATTTAATCCTATAAAATATCAAAAGTATTTGGTGTTGCTAGCTTTGCCAATCAGGGCTCCACAGCCACAATCAAGGACATGCAACACAGATCAACGCTCCAGGCAGGAAGATTCTATCTTTACATAACTAATTGAGATACTACAAATTGATGTGTCTAAAGCCCCAACATAACAAAGATAGACCCTGATCCATTTTCAAAATTCAAAATTAAAACTAACCTATAATTATTCAGTTGTAGAAGAATCCCAAGACCCAAAAGTAATTGAAAACCAAGAAAACAAAGTCCTTGAAATGGTGTCAAAAGACCACTTGCCACAGGTCTCAACTTTGTCCGTTCTACCTGCATTATGCAATATCATTCAGAACATAAATTCTTAGATCAATTATGATGGGGAAAACAAACCGAAGCATTTCTGAAAAGGCTAAAGGGAAGAAGTACAACACCACATACAAATGATGTAATCATATGCTTAGTAAATGTGAAGTGTTTTTACCAAAACAAAATCACAAAGATAATGTCATAGCAGTAAAAACAAATTAAATAAGACAGCATCCAATGTCTCTAGTGTTAACCTAATGGATGCGAAATAATGAGTTGAATTAATTTGGGCTTTAATCATATACAGTCATGCCCATTAGGCACTAGTTCTTGCAATTTTTTGGGCATGGAATCCTAATCCAATCCTCTTATCCATCACTTAGACCTACACAATCTAGTAAATACAACTTCTTTATCAATAAAAATAGTTCAATGACAGGAAGGTTAAGTAGGAAGAAAGGAGGACAAGAAATCCTCCTATATCAAGCCAAAAAAAATTAGTGGGGTGGGGTGGGGTACAAGCAAAAGAAAATAGGGAAGTTTTGTGCAGGTAAATTGATATAATTTAACCATATTTGAAACATGATAGGTAAGGAGAAAAAGAAATTCTTTTAATACAAATTATAGAAAATAAAGATGAACTTACAGGCCATATGAAATGTTAAAGCAATACACTTGGCATGACTTAGCTTTCAGTTCATTCTTCTATCAGTACCTATTATACTAGTCAAACACATACACACCCCTGTTACAGTGATTTGCAACACAGAATTACAATATCAGTATCTCCTATAAAAAACAATGCAACTAAAAAGACGAAACACTTACCATTGTATCAATATCCCGATCAAGGAGATCATTAATAGTACATCCTGCACCTCTTAAAAGCAAAGCCCCACATCCAAACAGAGCCATCATTTTAAAATCTGGAAGGTGACCTGGGGTAGCAGCCAAGGTAATTGACCTAAAGCACGAAAAATAAGAAACATTAAAAAAACGAGAGAATACCATTTCAACAAATGGTGAACTTCTTAGGTGTGTGTTTGGTTTCACATTGTAGGTGCACTATATGTGTGTCATTTAACCTGATGCTACATGTTGTAGCTTCCACATTCCATTGCCAAGCAGACACAAAAACAAACATGCTAGTACAACATAATAGTCATGTAGGAATTTAGAATTAGCCAGGAGTAAAACAAGAATAATGTAGGCATATAACAACTAGGAGTTCAGTATCTACATATTTCCAAGAATAAATAGCATATGAACTGACACTAGAAAGGTATTTTATACTATCATCCAATCAAAAACCATCGTACATGACAAGTTTATTGATTTTTATAATATCTATTTAAAAGACATGCCAAGGATGATTTCTGCTTAGTTAACTTGACACTGTAAGAACTTTCATGCTAAGGTAGATTTTTTATTGATTAACACGGTTGAACTATTGTTTTCAATTAGCAATCAAGTTCATCTATGTGTTTAGTGAATGTGAAAGAATGCATTCATAAGTAACTAAGAATTCTTACCACATACAAGGCCATAGAAGCAACCACGTCCCAATTGGCTTATCAAGGCGAGCAAGGCGAGCATAGGGCTGAACCTTTCTAGGCAAGTACAAGTCCACCCAAGAGGTGTCCCCTCCGCCACTACTGCTCACATTATTACCACTTTGGTTCCTGTTCTCCTTGGAAGGCCACGTGGACACGTGTGCAACAAGGTGGAAACTTGAGAGAGACCCAACAACGCTTTTATACTCAAAGTTGAAATTCTGGAGTTGGGGTGGCTTGAATGGGGGATTTAGAGTGGGGTTTTGGTTTGCCAATTGTTGTGCAGAGATCAGAGGATTGAAGATGAAGGGGTAAAGAGAAACGGAAGATGAAGAAGAAGGTTTGAGAAACCTACGCGAAGCTCGGGAGATCAAAGCCGATGCCATTTTCTCAAATAGGGAAACTGATGAACTGAACTGTCTAAAATTCATGAAAAGTGGTTACTCTATGAAGCTTCAACAAGGACATTTTCTTTCCAGTGGTTAATCTGACAGTACCTGGACTATCGTATGTCGTATGAAAAATTATTAGTATTAAGTTGGAAGCCATGATTTTTAAGCTAAGCAATTCATATTTGCAAATGTCGAAAGAAATTATCAATTCTCAAAAACAATTCTGAATCAAGGCAGGAAGGTCAAGGTTCTCTTCTCGCCTCATGATCACCACTGCAGATTTTGGGCTCTCTGACTGCTTGTTTGGGCCACTTTAATACTATAGACCTTGACCCAACTTTTTTGACACCTCCCTTTATTCTCTGTGCATCACCCACTTTTTATGTTTTTTTTTTTTGTTAAATAAGTTTTTAGTCCCTTTATTCATATCAGTTGATGAGGGATTTAAAACACAATTTAGCAAATAAAAAAATTATACATTGTTGCCCTTGATGACGTGATTGTGATTGTCATGCCATTAGTTATTACTTGATAGTAGGGACTAAAACTATTAACATAAAGAAATAAGTATAAGGATAAAAATGCTAAAAAATTTGTTTATGGACTAAATGTGAAATTTGTAAAAAAAATGGGCTTTGCTATTCTCACCCAGCTTTTGCTATTTTCATCACCCACGTGGGTGGTTTTTTATGGATTTCTGAAAATACCCTTTTCAATGGAATCGTGATTCTGTTGTACAAAGTGATTTCGTTGTAGAACCTTGACCCAACTTTGTACGATGAAATCATGATTCAGATACCCTTTTCAATGGAATCGTGATTCCGTTGTAGAAAGAGAGGGGTGCAGCCAAATTGTATAACGGAATCGTGATTCCGCTGTACAAAGTGATTCCGTTGTAGAACCTTGACCCAACTTTGTAGGACAGAATCACAATTCCGTTGTACAATTTGGCTACACCCCTCTCTTTCTACAACGGAATCACGATTCCATTGTACCATTTTCAACGGAATCGTGATTCCATTGTACAAGTGTACAACGAAATTGTGATTTGAAAAAATTTTATGATAGGGAACTAATATATCATCAAAATACCGACAATCAGTCACAATACAATACAGTTTTGTAAAAAATGTCCAACAACTAAAACATTACATAAAGAAAGTCCTCTAATAACAATTATTAATAGAAGATTAATTAACTAAAATGAATCCCTAGTAATGTCTATTACATATTGAGATCATCTAGTTGTTGAATGAAATGATATTGAGTTGAATTCTTGCATGCGTTGCATGTATGATTTTTGCCATGAACGAGCTTCAACAGTGCAATATGTTCTCCATTGAGGTGCAATAGGAGGCAGGGGACAATCATCTTTTAAAAATAGCTAAACAATGAAAATTAAACTGGTAAGGTTCAATTAGTGAACAAATTTCATAGTTAATAGTTTAGTATATTGTTTGTACCTGCACAAAGTGATTTCCGTTAACAAATCCAATAGCTATAACACGTTGTTATACAACAAATGAAGGTCAACTCCTGAGCGGAAAGAAAGTCCAACTTTGAACCATAGATAAGTGGACCCACCACATTATACCGACTAGCAATCACATATCCCATGTTGGGAATGGTCATCCACTTGTCAATGGTTGTTGTGCCACCTTGGAGATACAAAGAGTTGATTAATTCAACCAATCTTTCTTCCGTGCCAAAGAGCTCAACATAAAGAG
Organism: Pueraria montana var. lobata; assembly: GCA_026413185.1. Classification (NCBI taxonomy): domain Eukaryota; kingdom Viridiplantae; phylum Streptophyta; class Magnoliopsida; order Fabales; family Fabaceae; genus Pueraria; species Pueraria montana. Next base: position 76,287,702 of record CM048650.1, read on the forward strand.
AGTGCCATGTTTGAAGTTCCCGAATCAAGTCTTGACGAATTAGAGCCCAGGATTCCACACCCATACCTAACAAAGCTACAATTGCTCTATAACCACAATTTCCATTTGTTTTGACATCAATAATTTTTTGGATGAATTGTTTCAACTGATCGGGAAACTCATTAACATAAGGTATCATTTTGCTCTGCTTATTGTCACTGACAACTTTGGGAGGTACAGTAGGAGTTCCTGAACTACCTACCATTGTGTTCATTGCATCGACTTGCTCCCACATTGAAGGTACACATTTAGTAGATTTCACAGACTTTGGGGCACCCTTTGTTTTCACCTTCTCTGGAGGGGGACACATTGAAGTGGTATCTGGAAACACAAGTTCACGGACTTTAGTCTTCATTGTGATCTTCCCGAAGATATCAAGTTGGGAAAACCTCTTTAACAATGCATCCACCTCATGTGTGATCTTGATTGATGGATAACATCTTCCAATGCACATGAATTGACCTCAAGGGTATTGAGCCAAACATATTGCTGAATCTAGTAAGTTCACACGCACACAGTAGACCGTGAATAGTTCTAAGTGTGCAGCCACAAGCATAACTGTCAATACCAACGCTATCAACCTGTTTGTACTCGTTGTAGATCAGGTCCTGTGCTTGGTTTGATACAAAGCCCTGTATCTTCTTGTAGAGCACGTTATTAAACCTGTGGTCCACAACATTGATGCTTTTTTGGAATGAAGCCTTAATCTCAGTATGTTGCAACATAAGCATGTTATTCATGGCATCCCAACAATTACACAAGTCTCACATACTATCTCGAAGCAACCTCTTCAATCGTGAGTGTGCGCCTTCAATCCTATCATGCAACCAAAAGTAATATCAACCAAAGTATAAAATTAAAACCAACGAATGTAATTATATGGAAAAGTACCTATTAGTTGTTGTGTATAAAATTAAAAATAAGGAATGTATTTAAAAATAATGAAAGTACCTATTAGTTATTATGTTTCCAAGATGCATAACTCGATCCGTCCATGCTTGTACAAACTTCTCCTTGTGAGGTATCAACCATGTACAATGGACATACTCAAGGAAAAGTGGATAATGTGAGCATAGGTTTGTGAAGTTTTTCAAGTTTGCCTCATACAATTGTTCATTAGCATATTGCATTAACCCTTCCCAAGCGTCCAACACTTTGTCCCATTCTTCCACGTTGCCCACATGCATCTTGCATTTTGCCCTCACATTCTTAGAAATGTGGAATTGACATAACAAGTTGGTTGAAGAAGGAAAGACATTCTCCAATGCATTCATCGATGCAAGATCTCTATCAGTGACAATAACTTGAGGCAAGACATCATCTTTGACAAACATTTCTTTCACCCTATTTAATGCCTATTGAAAATTGTTTGTCATCTTAGATTGTAAATAACCAAAGGCAATTGAGAAAGTCATGTCTGTTAAAGTCACCCCAACAATCTCCAACAACAGAAGACGATAATTTGTTCGTCTTGTAAGTAGTATCACATATCAACACTGTTGGAAATGAATTTAAGAGCTTCATAGAATCTGGATGTGACCACAAGATATCTCTTACAACATCTTCAATGTCGACCCTTCTATACCAATAAACATATTGATCGCGTTCTATCAACTTCATCAGATATTGTATTTCAGTTCTTGGACCCCTTTGTTGTCGTCGATATTTTTGTCACTCATTGTATATGGTTTTGATGGTGGTGACATTTGCATGATCTTTATCTTTGATTGTCAATAGAATTTGCCCAGGCTTCACCGCAGAGTTTTTTCTTCACTGCTTAAACGACCAGCATATGCATGACCCACCAATGTTTCACTGACTTCATGGTTATGAAAATCGCTAACCACATAAAGTTTCCAACCAATGGCTTTCACAAGCCTCCCTTTTAATTTAAACGGGCACTCACATTTTTTGGTTCCAGTACTCTTGCGGACTAACTTATCTTTATATTGTTTGTACTTTCCTCCCTTTTCACAAGCCAGTAGGACAAAAGTTTTCTTACCACATTCTGACCTTTCTATGACAACAACAAATCCAAGCTCCTTTGCGATAGATCGAACCCACATCAACAACTCATCTCGCTCTTGAAAAGCCTAAAAAAAATGCATTCCTTCACTAACAAAACACACATATACAAAAAATATCATATACATAAAAACACTAATTATTTAATAAACCTCATCAGTTACGAAATTATTGGAGAAGTCGGGATAATTGTGTTGAGGTTGAATATCCATCACATAATCATCTGCTTGCATTTCATTTTGTTGAATGGGTTGGTCAAAAGCATTTTCACTTGCATCAATCATATTTCCCCACCTACTTGGCATCGTAACTTCATTAGAAATAAAAAGTATTCCAATCCATTGTTACCACTGAAAAGAAAAAAAACAATTCAAAATTTAATAAATGAATAACGGAAAAAAAAAAACCAAATAATGTCTGTGTACACAACGGAATCACGATTCCGTTGTGCATGAAAAAAGGCATGCACAAGGGAATCGTGGTTCCGTTGTGTACAATAAAAAACAAAAAAAAAATTATGGAATCATGATTTCGCTGTGCCTTCAACAAAGCGGAACCATGATTCCGTTGATCTAAACAACGTACGACTATGACTGCGTCGAGGAGAAGGAGAGTGTCAGGAGAGGGGATGGGTGTATGAGGAGAAGGGAGTAGGGTGGGGTGTAAGAAATGGAGGAGGGACAACAGGATAATTTTACAATGTTAGGGGGTGAGAATAGCAAATTGGGATGAGAATAGTAACTCCCAAAAAAATTAGGGACCAAAAACATAATTAACCCTTAATTATATGGATAACACTTTATTGGTACAGGTTGAGAGAAGCAATTTGTTTGGATTGGCCTTGGAAGAGGGGATTGAATTTAATCTACATAATGATATCAATCAAGATGCTAATGGAAGATGGGCTGAGTTATGGGTAACCACTTGTTATTCTATGTGGTATTGGCGTAATAGGCATGAGCATGAAGAGGCTTTTATGAGACCATTTAAGCCTTGGATTGTGATTCTTAAGAAATGGGGTGAGTATTTGAGGATTCCATCAAATGATATAATCCATAAGCAGTTGAAAAAAAATCTGAGGTTTTGATTCGATGGAAGTTTCCATTGGAAGGGTGGGTGGCACTCAATACAGATGGTTCTATTAGTGGTCCGGAAGGTATGGTGGGGTTTGTTGAGGGATTCTAGAGGAAATTGGCAGTGTTTGCTAAATGCATTGGGCGAACCAACTCATTTGTGGTAGAACTGTGGGGAGTATATGAAGGTCTTATAAAAAGAGACAAGAAATTTTCAAAACAATGTCTTATAAAATGGGACAGACATAGTGTTTGGTAATAAATATATTGTGCAACTAGGTGGGGATTGATTTATGAAATTCAAAGGCTCTTGAGGGAAAACTGGTGCTTTCGTGTCTCCTATACATTCAGGGAAGGTAACTTTTGTGCGGATGCTTTGGTCAATATGGCATGCTTAGAGGATGACTATGTGATGTTTGAGTAACCTCTTACTGTATTAAGGCAATTGCTTTTAGCTGATATTAGTGGAGTTTCAACTTCCCGTCTTATCTTGATGTAATTTTCTTTTGTAGGTCATTGGCCTCGTTGAATGCCAAAAAAAAGTAATTTTAATTTATATAATAAAATGAATGTGTATAAAATATTTACCTCGCACATTTGTAAAAGTTAAAATATTAGTTAAGTATATCTCAAAATCACTCGCTCAAATTAATATTAAGAAATTTCCAATTAACATTTTCAACCCAAACAAATAGGCTTAATATTGATCTCCTTAGTGATCAATCTTGTGATATAAGCTCCCTTTTGCGACCCAACAATTTATATCTGCAATCATCACACAATATATGGAATTTTTAATGAAAATAGGAAAAAAAAAAGTAAATACCAAAAATGTATTGGTTGAAAATAATTTACATGGCATAGGTTGTTTTTGCCACGTCGGAATAACAGAAGGTGCCACACTAGATGTCGCCTCATGCACTTCAAGATTTCTAACATAGGAGGCGCCACCTTGTGTGGCGCCTTCTGTTAGTTTTTTCGAAACAGGTGGCGCCACACTGTGAGTTGCCACAGGAGGTGCCACCTGGTTGGTCTTCTCCTGTTGCTGACACGCTGCAGACATGGCAGTGCAGGAGGCGCCAACCAGCCACGCTTCTCCTGATATGCAGACCGAGGGTGAAGAAGGCACCAGTCAACCCGTCTCCTCCAGTTAAACATCAATGCAATTTTCACTTCTTTCTCACTTTTCGCATTTTCACAGCTTCGTCTATGCAGTTTTTACGAAAAATATACTTCAAGAATTATTTCAATATTGCATTAAAAGCTACAAACATTACACAAAACAAAAGTTCTAAACAAAGATAAAATTAAAACATCGCACTAACACATAAAATAAAATAAAAAAATAAATAAAAAAACACAGAGACAAACACAAATACAAATCAAATCCAATGGCTAGGAGACAGATTTAAATAACCCTATTCTTCAGAGTCAAGACTTCCATACGCAGGATGATAATATGAACGAGAAGTATAAAAATTTCTTTTTCATCCAACAACTCTCTCATAACCTGTGCATTTACACCTTTCTCAGCATTTGAAGGTTCTGCTACAGTGTCTTCTAAGGTCGCGTATACTTCAGCACAACTAAGATTTGGGTCTTTTGCTACAATAGACAACATTTGATGCACATCATCATCATCTTGAACTTCCACTACCATTTTTTTTAAAGGAACTCCCTCATAACATATAGGGAGACGAAAATGAAGGGGCGTTACCCTTTTTCTAGTTGAAGGTCTTATATTCATCTGCACCAATGCCTTCAATCGAAAAAAATTTATGCCTTCCGTAACTTCAAAATGCTTTGCCTCATAATTAACAAATTTTGTACCTTCATCAGCAGTGTCAACCATTTCGCAGTTGTAGTAAACACAAGCTTTCACAATCGATGAATTCATCATAAAATACGCTTACATTCATTCGCAAAATTTGCCTTCAACCACACTGTCTTTATATTTATAAAGAAGAAAGGCAAACAGAAAACGCTACACAGGCAGTTGCCACCTCTAAACCTGGAGGAGACGGGTTGAATGACGTCTTCTTCACCCTCGGTCTGCACATCAGGAGAAGCGTGGCAGACTGGCGCCTCCTGCACTCCCATGTCTATAGCGTGTCAGCAACAAGAGAAGACCAACCAGGTGGCACCACCTGTTTCAAAAAAAGTAACAGAAGGCGCCACACAGGGTGGCGCTTCTTGTGTTAGAAATCTCAAAGTGCATGAGGCGACATCCAGTGTGACGTTTTCTGTTATTCCGACATGACAAAAACAACCAATACCATGTAAATTGTTTTCAAACAATACGTTTTTTATGTTTACTTTTTTTTTTTTTTCTATTTTCGTTAAAAAGGTCCAATATGTGCTCCATGATTTACTTGTATGTTGGATCATGGACACTCTTTCCACTTTTACGTGGCCTATCCTCTCCACACACTTGCATCTCTTTGCTTCAAAGGAACCACACGTGATGAGTGATGACAAGAAGCACTCACGGAAACAGAAAATTGTCAAAGTTAGCATATCCAAAATTCATCCCCTGTACTTGAAACATCATTTAAAGGGATTGCTATGTTGGATCACAAGGTAGTGGAGAGTGGTCAAAATTCGATTGTTCAACATTATCTAATTAATCACCCCAGCCAGTATTCCTCGGCAAAGGGCAAAGGCTCTTAATTAATGCTTTTGTCATTTTTTTTAAATGTACTCCTCTTATATTCTTGATTCTTCTACCTCAATAAACGAAAAAGAAAAATTAATGGATATCTAATAATGAATGATGCACTGGTCCTGCATGTGGTACCATTATAATTGTTGCCTTGTTGTTTTGCTTTGTCTTTGTCTCAATTTCACAATACCAATTTTTATTTTTACAAATTTCCTCCTTCAAATACAGTCTTATTTCAGAAACAAACGAGCACACATCTCTCAACAAAAATTTGAACTAGTGAAAAATCTACATGGTGGATTTTGAATTACTCCCACAAATTTTAAAATTTTTCTTAATGAAATACATATGTGTAATTATAAATTGCTATCATAATTTAAAATGCAGTATAAAGAAAGTTAATCTATATTATGAGGATTGTCCCTCACAAATTTATGTATATAACTATTGCTCTCATAACATAAAACTTTTAGATCCATCACGACATTATAAAAGACTATTCTCCATTGGTGACAATACCATTTCATTATGAGAAACTGTACTCACTTAATTATAATTAATTTTCTATATTGACTGGAAAAATGTTGAAAAATCAAGTCAAATTAGAATGCACTGGCATGACATGAGCCAAAAACGGTGCACACGCAAGGAACATAGGAGGGTCAAGATTCAAAAAAGTCGGCACTTAGTCGATCGCAATCACTGACACTGGGCACACACATGTAACTCAACTCAGCAATGCAATTGCATTTGTCTTGGGAGTCCTTGGTATCTCATGTGTGCTCAATAAATGAATAAATACAATATCCATCATATCATATCATTCATATCTTGGTTTGTTCTGACATCATTGTCAATCCATTTTTTGCGGATCAATCACTTTGCTACCTATTAATATGCACTGCTAACCATGTCATTTTCTGTTTCTGTTCCCCCCATTGGATTATTCATTTCTATTTCACACCGATATGCATGGTCGGTACACATTTTTTAATTATTATTAAGTGAAATTTTATATAATTTTTTTTAGAATAACTTGGAATTATTATGGATGAATATGGTTTGTAAATAATTATTTAATAGTAAAAGTATATATTTTTTATAAACAAATAAAATTTTATTATAGAAGACCAAATTTGGCACAAGATGTGACAAAGTTTAGTGTAATAATTACAAAAGAGAACCAGTAAAAAAAAAAAATACAAAAGAGCATGAAATAGATCAATAATAATTCAAGAGTTTTTGACCATTTTGGGATTATTTCCAACCATGGCCATTTTGGGATTTTCATTTTTTCAGTATAGTTTCCTTTACGGAATATTTTTGGTCCAATTTCAATAGCTGCAGGTATGTTTATAAATCAATTGAATTAAATACAAATCGTTAAAAGTTAAATCGAAAACCCAAAGAAATAAAATTTTATATGACCTTTGACTATGAACTTACTTTTGAAATATAAGTTTTTAAACATAAATTACTTTATTTCAAAATTAATCTATTTAAAACTAAATTTACAAATTAAGATATTTTAAAATCAAGTTTACTAATGCACACAACTATCAAGCATGAAGATCAACTGTTAAGGATTATTCTAATTTAATCAAGGGTTATTAGTTTGAGTTTCATAGTAAAATAAAATAAACATGCTAAAAAGGAGTTGTTGAATAGTGTGCATGTGAAGTTTAATTTTTTTTTCGTAAATCTTTCGAAAAACATGATTTTAGAAACAGGTTTGTAAAGCGTTGCATTGAAAGGAAAACATGAAGGAATGAAAGAAAGCTAGAATATGAACACAAGAGTTTTATACTAGTTCACTCAAACTGAATTATATCCAATTCTTCTTCAATCTTAGAAGGGTTCCACTAACCAATAAGGTTCCAAAAAGTATTACCTATGCCACTTCGCTATAACAAACATTTTCAACTCGAAATTGTCAAACCCAAGTACTCCTTCTGTTTCAAAATAATAGTCTTTTTAGCTTTTTATTTTTTGTTCCAAAATAATAATCCTTTTAGCTTTTTTAAGCTATTTTTTCCAACAATACCCCTAGACATAATTAAGAAGACCAATTAATACTTACATTGGAAAGAGACATCTGTTATAAAAATAAGTTAGTGGATAACATGATGTATTTGTTATTAGTGGATAGTGGGATAATTTATGACAAGAGAAGTTGAAAAAGTAAGGGTATTTTTGTCTAAACTTGTATCAATTGAATGTTTCTTAATCAGTGTGCCACAACCTTAAAAGACTATTATTTTGGAACGGAGGGAGTATTATTTAACATGAAGCCACTATTGGCATTCACAAACAACAAGTTTGAAGGATTACAAATAATCAACTCACAATGCGAGGATATGAAAATTTAGCACAAATACAATAACTTTGCAATGCAAAGAATAAACTATTTTAGCTCAAAGTGTTTCGTCCAATGTTTTTTTATTAGAGCATAAAATGTTTCGTCCAAGATGATGGTTCTCACTTAGTTTTTTGTTATTTTTTTCTAATCTTCTCTTCGAGTCTTTATATAGGCTTCAGAGATGATATATCCGTTGTGAGAGAGAGCCATTTATATCTTCCTATTCAGAGTCTTCATTTAATGTATGAGGAACTTGACACGTTATTGCTTTTGACGTATCTTCTTTTGCAGAGGAAAGAGAGGATATGTGTCCTTTCTTTTTCAATCAAAAAGATATTGAAACTCTCTGAACGTGTTATAGTTTTCTACTTTAGTCTTTCTTCAATCTTTTCCTTGTACTAAGTCTCAACGTATAACTTGCTTTTAATCAGGGGTTGAACTAAAAAATTCAATCTTTTCCTTATGCTTAGAAATCCTTGTTTTTTTTTTTTTTTATTAAAAGCTTGAAATTTAAACGTTAGAGTATATTTGTTATTTGAAAAAAAATAAAACACGGTTAATCAAATGAAAATTTGTGAATTTTTAAGAGATAAAAAAATTATTTAAGTCAAAGAAAATTTAAGAATATCATATATTTTTTTTGTTAAGAAAAAGAGAGGTAAAATGTCATCTATGAAGCCTATATAATTAAATTAAATATAATTCACATTAATAGAAAAATTTATTAAAAATCTTGATTAAAATGTACTAATAACATTAAATGTCACGCTTTTAATAAAAACTTTTACATTTAATTCCTTACCTATTATCCTTCAAATAATAGATAGCAAAACTAAAATTAAAATTATTAAAAATTAAGTTTGTAATGACACGCGACGCTAAACAAAAGTGAAGGACCGCTTAGTCCGAAAACGACATTCATGATCGCTTTTCTAAATTTGTGTTTTACTACAAAGTTCACATGAATGCTAAATTAATGGATGAAAAAGTTCACGATTAAGGTCCTGTTTTGTAGTAGTTCTTGAAATATGAGCACTTGCAAAACTGGTAGTACTTCAATACAAATTCTAACCTGGTCCAGGAATAATTAATGCTTCATCCATAAAAAAATCTTCGCCATTGATTTAAGTTCGGTGTGGCTAATCATTACCCTTCTAAGGGCATTGATTAAAAAATAAAAAATAAAATACAATATTTTATATATTGAAATTAAAACATTATTTTTTAATAATTAAGACGGTGATTAATAAAATTAATTTAGATGATGTCAAAAACAAATAATTTAGATAAGTATAAGTTGTAATCGCATATCTATCTCTATTTATTAAATTAACTGTCTTTTTCTAAAATCTTTTAATCCAATTTTTTTTTACTGTATTTAATCCAGTTATATATGTGCTTATTTTCTCTCTCTCTCTCTCTCTCTCAACTTATTTTTTATATTAAAGTTTAATTCTTAAAAGACCCACAAATATTATTTTGGTTACTCAAACTTTTTATCTTTCTTTAGAAAAATATTGTTTATCACTAGATCCAAATTCTTACGGTGTTTAGTTAAGGAAATAAATATGGAAATAAAAAAGAAAAAGAAAGTAAAATATAGTAAATATTTTTATTTATTTATTTAAATGAGTGAAAGAATGAATAAAAATAAATAAATAAATTTCATATAAAATTCTTTTGATAAATCATGGGTTTGAAATTAAAGAGGATTAATATAGAAAAACAAAATAAAAAACATATTTTCTTTGCGGAAGGATACTAAAACCACTCCAATTCCTTTGTCTTTCCTTCGATTCAGTCTTATCCAACCAATTAACTTTACACATTTCTCTCTTATTAACTCATTTCTATTTTTCTTCTCCCTAGCTAAATCCTAACTATATGCTCCCTTTGATATAGTATTTAAAAACTTGCCATTAAAATTGAAACTACTCGTTGGCTTTTGTCATAAAGGACATAAAAGAAGATTAGGTTGGTGCGTTAGAGCTAACGGTAGTTGCAACGTCTCTAAAAAATGCACCTTAAAAATGAAATTTCAGTGAAAGAATTAAAGGAAGGAACCAAGTTTTTATTCCATAGGACTTCATGCATCTCACTTACTCTGTCGTCTCTGAATTATCATCATGCAAACAAATACCAAAAATATGATTATTTTTACAATAATTGAATGTATATAATATTAGAGTGGTTGAGGGGGTTAAGAAACACTTCACCTTTTGTGGATGGGACATGAATATTATGCATATTAGCAACCTTCTCAAGCAATTAAGTTTAACCCACAAAATAATAACAACACAATGTCATTGGAATTGAAAGTGGGTCCATTCATTGACACCAAAATGGTTAAAAATGTTAAAATAACAACACAGCCTTAAAAGTCTCCTTTTTTTTTTTTCTCTCACGGCCACACAACCTTTTTAAGATAGCCAAAGACTTAAGTTTCCTGAGGGAAAAGGCAACACTTCTGTTAATAGTCTTATGTGTATGAATTTCACACCTTTCGTGCATTAATTAATGATGAATAAATTATCAATTAATTGCATATCATGTCACACAGTAGCGTACACATAACATATTGATTTTTTAATAAATCAATACTTTACTCGTCAACAACTATAGGTAATGTATGGAATTTCCTACGTAAATGGAGTATTTCCCACAAGCTAGGTAAAACAAATACCTCCATTTACTTTAAAATAATTTAAGTTTAAAGTTTAGTTTATATGTATGGTTAGCGTAAAAAAAAATATTCTATCAATTAATAAAAAATTCTCATTAGTGTAATTTTTAAGATAATAATTATAAAAATCAACAAACTTATCATACATAATAGTTTGTAATTAGGTAAAAGTATATAAAAAAAAATCTTTACATTGTTAATGCATAAACTATTCTTTCAAATAATTTTTATTCACAATTTTAAAAAATCAACAAGAGATTGATCACAATTACTTAATTTTTTTAACTTCATCTTTGTTATAGCTTTTATTTAACGAAAACTAAATTATTAGTATTGTAAGTTTATACCAATCGTTTAATGTATTAAATTAATATATGAAGTTTAATCTTTGTATATTGTCAATCTAAAATTTTTCTATCATCAACCAGTATTGGTATAAATTTTTAAAATAGTTATTATAAAAGTTAATAATTTTGTCACATATAAAAATTTATGATTAAATAATAATATAAAAAAATTTTACACTCTTAATGCATAATTTTTTTCCTCTAAATTAAATCCTAATAGTTTATTATCCTGACAATATATGTTACATCAACGGAATTAACTGACGGTATAAAGCATCATATGATTAATAATTTAGCATGACAATGTGTATGATAGCCTATGTGGCTATATCATAGACCATGACATTATTTTTCCAATGATTTTTACACAAAACCTTAAATGAGAACTACTGAGAAAAAAGAAGCCGAATATATCCAAGGATGAGATGCAATTGCAACAGTGGAACTCACGTGCTGCAAGGTAATGTTCTGTAGTGTAGCGGTAACATGAAATGTCAATGTTGTTGCATAACATAACAAGATTCTCCTGCACCAATCACAAATGCAAGCCAAAAAAAAAACCTAGAAGTAGAAATGAACAGTAAAATGTAAAAATAAAATAAATAATGATAAAGGTTAAGGAAGCACGAGAAGTCCACAAAAGCAGCACAACACAAGGGACAAGGGAACCTCGATCCCATGCCATGTGCGGATGGGGCATTATTTCACTTTGTAAATAGCAAGTGTCTCTCTCAAACAAAACAATAAGGCTTCAAGATGAGATCTTTGGTGTAGGATTTTTGACGAATGAAAATGAAATAATAGTATTATGGAGGAGAAGAAGAAGGAAGAAGGAGGGAAAGTGGGGCAGTGAAAGAAGCCATGTGGGTGTGTGTGATTTTTTTAGTTCTCTCTGACACCACCACCCCATCATCTCATCTTAACACACACAATGAGAGCACAACAACACAAGTGTTGTGTTGAGACATATGGAACAAAAGCACTTGAGGATAGATCTAAACATGGTACAATATGAAACATGAGAGAGTGAGTGAGTGAGTTTTGTGTTGTGTTGTGTTGTGTGATGCAGTTGTTTTAGATCTTGTTGAGCATGATGAGTGGTAGGAATGTTAGAGAGTCTCTTTTGGGATCCCTCAACCATCACCGTAGAGGGCATAGCTTTAATGGGGTGGCCAACAACCACCACCACCACCACGATGACAACCTCGATCTTTTCTCCAACAACCGTCGCTCCCTCTCTCTTGCTTCTTCTGATGAATCTTCTGATGGTGCTTGCTCCACCCTTTTCTCTCTATTCTTAATATCTCCCAACACTTTTCTTTCTGTTTTTGTTTGATACTAGTTTCTAATAATAGAATAAGAAGAAGAAAAAAAAAACAATGCTTGGTTAGTGGGAATGAAAAGGATGTCTTGTAATGGTTAAAAAAATATGATGATAATGATTAGAGGTAATCGTCATATGTGAAGGAATTGCATGATTATGAAAGTTGTGATTAATTTATGGTTAATTTCCAATGCGTATTATGATGCTCTAGCCTCTAGGCCATGTTTTTTTTTTTTAGGTGATCTCTATGTTTTGTATTATGTGTGTGATGATGGTTTGTTTTTGTGGATTTAGTTATAGTGAAACTGGGGAGGCTCTCAGTCGGAACAGCGAAACCGGTTAGAAGTGGGATTGATGATCTGTTATCATCTACAGAAGGAGGGAAACATGATTATGATTGGTATGTTATTCAAATTTGTTATGATCTCTCGTTAGTGGACTCAATTTGGCTTAATAGAACAAAGAAATCACGTTTTTAAGAGAATGGACAGAACAAATAAGGAAAGTGGCAGGGAAGTATGTGCTTTATTAGCAGTTTTATGTTGTTTCAGATTATTCATAGATCCGGGATTAACTGCTGAAAAATTTTCTTCTCAAAATATCTTGGTATACTTTGATTGAATTCATAACCAATTCAGTTAAATTCGGATTAGAATGTTTTAGTTGCTGGGTTAGTGTTGATTCAACTTTTTGAATTATTACACACATACGCAGAATAAAGTAAATTAAGATTACTATCGGTTGCCCAATTTGTAATTATTGTAACTATTTTGTTTTATTAGGCTTCTCACTCCCCCGGGGACCCCTGTTTTTCCATCATCAGAAGGAGAATCCCAATCAACCTTAGCACCTCCAAGGAGAAGTTTGACTAGATCAACATCTGCCACTAAGGCCTCAAGGGTATGTGTGTCCCTCTCATAATTTCTTCATGAAATTTCTGCAAATTTATTCCAAATATGTTGCCAACATCCATGCCCACTAGTAAGTGGATTGGTGAGATATTAGCTATAAACTTCAAATGAAGGAGTATCCTCCTCCACCAGCAAGGTGCCAGGGTCTTTGCTTTTGGGGGGTTTTGGAGTGAAGGATATGGTGATGGAAATATGTGTTTGCTTTTGGTATTAGATGTTTCCCAAGTTAGCTTCTCTAACCAATATGCTTATGACAATTCAGTAGTACATTTGATTACTTCAGCAGCAGTTCAAGTGCTTATCCAAATCTTTGTTTCAACTCATGCTTTCTGTGAGTTGAAGCAAGGATTTAGGTCCTGTTTGAATAAATTTTTCTATAAACACTTGTCAGAGAAAATAAGATTAAAAGAAGGTAAAATAATTTGAGTTTCTCTCATAAGCTAATATCAACAAATGCACTTAACTTTTATGAAAGTTCTTTGATCTAACTTTTTCAAAAGCTAAAGTGCTTAAGTTGATTTTAGCTTATAGGAGAAGCTCAATTCATTTTATCTTCTTGTTTTCTTCTCCTATAAGTACTTATGGAAATGTTTATCCAAACAGGATCTTAAACCATAATTTTTGTGAGTTTGTCTATAGACATGATGATTCACAAATCACAATAGAACATTATGACATTATTTGTTTCATGTTGCTGACTCCACCTAATGCAAAAATGCTTGGTTGCTGCTGTTATTGTTTCACTTTACAGAAACTTGGAGAACTAGTTTATAATATACTTACCAGTTGAAAATGGTTAGTTAGCTAGATGCTATTAAGTTTTAACTTGTTATATTGTTTCTTTCAGCTTGCAGTCTCACAATCAGAGAACAACAATCCCCCCTCTAGACCAGCAAGAAGCAGTTCAGTGACTCGCTCTTCCATATCCACTTCACACTCACAGTACAGCTCCTATTCTTCAAACAGACACTCATCTTCAATCCTCAACACAAGTTCAGCCTCAGTTTCATCTTACATCAGACCATCTTCCCCCATAACTCGCTCTTCGTCTGCAGCAAGGCCTTCCACTCCCTCCTCTCGCCCCACAGCATCGCGGTCCACAACACCCTCAAAACCGCGTTCAGTTTCCACCAACTCCACTGCTGAAAGGAATAGACCATCATCACAAGGCTCAAGACCATCCACTCCTAGTTCTAGGCCTCACATTCCTGCAAACTTGCATTCACCATCTGCTCCATCAACTCGGTCACTGTCTCGGCCTTCTACTCCTACACGTAGGAGCTCAATGCCATCTTTATCTCCATCACCTTCCCCTACAACAAGCTCTTTAACTTCAGCAGGCCGTGTTTCATCGAATGGACGCAGTTCAGCACCTGCATCAAGGCCAAGCTCACCAAGCCCGCGAGTTAGGCCTCCACCTCAGCCAATTGTTCCACCTGATTTCCCCCTTGAAACACCGCCAAACCTTAGAACAACACTGCCTGATAGGCCAGTTTCTGCAGGCCGGTCACGTCCTGGCGCTGTCACTATGAAGGCAAATGGTTCTGAAACTCAAGCCTCCTCAGGTACTGTGCCAAGGAGACATTCATCTCCTATTGTTAGTAGGGGGAGAGTGACAGAACCTGCAGCGAAAACCCGTGGCTATTCCAACGGCCATCATGCTGATGCTCCTGAGCCTAGGAAAGTCTCACATGCTCCTGAGGTAGCTGCAAGAAAATCTGTTAAGTCCTCAACTACTACCACTGACAACACTGGATTTGGCAGGACTATCTCAAAGAAATCCTTGGATATGGCTATTAAGCACATGGTTTGTATACTCTACTCTTTCAGTTCTGCTGGATTAACAATTAAAGTTTACTGATTAGAACCATCAACATTCAACTGTTTCACGTTTTTTTTCATGATCATAATAGACATTAGGTTGAAGCTTTATACTACCAAACTACTTTCACTTTGACTGAAAATCATCGCCCAAATGATACAGCAATCCTTGCCATCAATGCCATGATTCATCATTCACCTTGTGATACTTTATGAATTGGACTCTTCTTATTTTATTTTTGTCATGATAGTTCATTTATCTGTAAGCAAAGTTATGCTGTTAGGCATTTGGATCTGTTTGGATAAACTCCTCCATAAACACTTATGGGAGAAGAAAATAAGAAATTAAAATGCATTGAATTTCTCCATAAGCTAAAATCAACTTACGCACTTTAGCTTTTGGAGAAGTTAAATGAATAGAGTTTCTATAAAAGTTAAGTGCATAAGTTGATTTTAGCTTATGCAAGAAGCTAAATTCATTTTACCTTATTTTCTTTCTCTAAAAGTTCTTATGGAGAAATTTATCCAAACAGGATCAAAGTAAGCGTTTATTTGGTTGCTAGAGCTTACTTTGAGAAGATGCATGCTTCAAGCAAGTTTTTCTATCAACTCAAACCCGATTCTCTATGTGCTTTTCCATTTAACAGGATATAAGGAACAGCTCAGGAAATATTCGTTCACTATCAAGCACCACACTCTTCCCTCAGAGTATTAGAACTTCCACTCCCAAGAGCCAGCCTCACAGAGTTTCGAGTGCTCCAGCATCTGTTGACATGAATGGAAGCATGATAAGCAGTAAAAACGGAGCCAATTTTGATGTGGGAAATGGCATTGATAGGAATATGATGATGAAAGGAAGAGATGCAGATGAAAGACAATATTCTGCAAAACTGAGTGAAGTGGACATCTATGAGAGTTCTCGTTATGATGCACTGTTGTTTAAAGAAGATTTGAAGAACACAAACTGGCTGCATGGTACTGATGATAAGTGTGATCAAGGCCCTATATTTGATAATGGATTTGAGCACCTTCCTGAACCTTTTGACCTCTTATAACAATATCTCAAGAGGTTCTGCCTAGTGCATTTGTAACATGCTATTTTATGTTCTAATTATTATCTTAATTTTTTGAAAGGATGGGATGTTTCAACTTATATAGCTCCAAGGTTAAGTGAAGATGCATGCATATGTTTTTCTGCAATCTGCTGAGAAATCGGTGGATTCAACTTTGATCTTAAACCTATACAAACAATGCAGGAAAAAAAATTACATGAAAGAGGTTCAATTTTCTTTGGGAGAATGAGAATTTTCAGAAATGAGTGTGTTCTGTCTGTGCATACCATGTATGCGTTTGTCAAAAGGCAAATGTAGTACTGTAAGTACATAGAGATGGAATGTGATGTCTTATGCAAACACTATGGTTGAGTGTTATTTTCCCCCTTGGCAATGAACACTATAGTTAAGTTGAGTTGCATTTCTACATTTTTGTGCTCTTTTACTGAACGCATGTTCAATAGTCAAATTTTGATAAATTCTTTAAGAAATTAAAAGTGTCTATTTTTTTATTTTTTTTGGAAGTACATTAAATATTGTAAATAGTTTTACATTATAGTAAAATAAACCAAGGGAGTCTAGCTCAGTTAGTTGAGCATGCTACGTGAATTGTTATAACTCTCAATACCTGTCTTTGGATAAAAAATAAACTTTATAGTAAAATAAATATAATCAAAATAGTCATTTTTGCAAGTAAAGTGTGTGAAAGAAAAATGTCAACACCCAATAAGTTTGCAAAACAGGCTAAGCTGGACTCGTAATGATGGCTTCTTTGATCGAGGGTGCATGCTATTCACACCTCCCCTTTTTGCACTATGCATTGCCCATCTTTGTTTGTATGTTTTTTACAATAATACACTTCTATAAAAACTGGTTTTTGTAACGTGGTTATGTTCGAATACACTACAGAAATTTGTTTCTGTAATTAAAATTTACATTACAAAACTAGTTTTTGTTATACATTATAACATAACTACGTTACGAAAACTAATTTCCATAAGATCTGCAAAAAAGTGGGGTGTGAAGGTGAGAGGAAACAAGGGCATTTTGGAAATATAGAAAAAAAGGGAGGTGTGAAGAATAAAAAGGGAAGTTTAAAGAACATGGGCCTTGTTCGAGTTTCTTAGCAGGTTCAAACGTCCCAGAAGGTGGCTAGTTCGATCCATTGATAATTCTCCACATCTGGACAAAAATATAAAAATGATAATTCTCCATTTCAAACCTTCTAAGGTTTAGGGAAAAAAAATCCAACATTGGCAGCCGAAGGAAAGAAATTCTTAACTTATGTACGTGTATAAACTTTTCTTATACGATAACAATCACAATTATCAGATTTGTTTCATGAGTTTTAGTGTTTTACTATTATGTGATTTTCTACTCATAAAGTTAGATAGATAATAACAATGCTGTCCCCATATAAAAACAAACTCTTACCTGTCCTAATCCCCCACATCTCACTTGTACTTCATCCTCAAAGAACAACATATAAGGACACTCAAATAAATAAATGAAGCTTTAACGTTACTTCAAAATCTTAAACTGAAGTTCACTGTAGTAAATTGTTATTTCTGGCTACAAAATAGGTATCGGGTTGCAGCTACGGAGTACTAGAAATGAACCATGGTAGGAAGCAAAGTTTGAGGGGGTGACTCGTGAGATGTTGGGGGCAAAATAGGTCGAGTGTAGCAAGAATTTTTTTCATATACGACTGAGACCTTGCTTAAAAGAAAATCAAACGTTTACTTCAAAAAAAAAAAAAAAAAAATCAAACATATATCTCGTAGACTAATCATAGGAATTTGAAGTCTTTTTTTTTTTTTTTGTTTCCCTATCTCTAGAATAAAATATAAAATATTACTTACAAAGCTAAATAAAAGTAACGTTTGATTTCAGCAAAATAAAATAATATTCGGCTTAATTATACTTCTTACGGTAAACGTTTTACTTTTTGACGAATTTGACTTCCAACAAATTAATTTGCTGTATTTTATCTCTTACTATTAATAAACTTACAAATTTTATCTTTCATCATTTGTTGACTAACAGATAGCTAATGTGACTTGATCATATAATTATGTATCCTCAACTTTTTACTTTTTAACGAATTTTATCTCTAATTTTTTTTATTTTTTTATAGCAAATTTTATCTCTAATTTTTACTTTTTGACTAATTTTATTCCCAACTTTTACAAACAATAAACAAATAAATGACGGAAGTTGGAAGTAAAAATGTAAAATGCTTCAAATTAAATTATTGGAAATAAAATTATTAAGAAGTAAAAAGTTAGAAATAAAAAGCGTAATTAAGCCTATACTTTATTTATAAGAATCTTGACATAATTTTCTTTTTTAGAAACACGTTTCAAATCCTCCAAAAGTATATCCTACTCAAAAGATATGATGGAGTTTATTCCACTAACGTACATTTAGTATTCTATTAACGATTTCCAAACATACTCCAAGTCTGGATGGTTATCTTATTTATTTCTATATTAATTTTTTATTTATACACTCGATAAAATTTACATCTTAATGTTGAACAACAATTTCGATGCTTCTTTTGAGTGCACCTTTAAATGAATTCAAACGTCTAATAACATAAGGGGTAAAGTAAATATACCTTCCTAACGGACACGAGATTGGACCCACAAAAATTTGAAACACATGGTTTGCATTGCAGGCTAATTTATACTTTAGTTGTGGTCCTTTGGGTCTAGGGAGGGACAAGACCATCAACATTCCACAAATCATTTTCACTTCAAGAATTGCAACACTACACACCACATCAATCAATGCCAATGATTCTATTAATTTCTGGATGAGTGCCCTTTGTCACAAGCAACCATGCCACATTGCCATTTTCCATTCCCATGCACAAGCCCTTCCAAACCCTTCATTTAATTCACAAGTTGGCATCCAAGGCACCATAAAAGAGAAAGACAACCCTATTTATTTAAAGTCAACAGAAGGCAGAAGCAAAGTCTGTTTGTGTGTGTGGAAACTGTTGTCCGTTGTGAGTAGTTGAGACACCCTTTATATAATTCACACTGTCCGTTGGAAGTAGCAATGTGGCATCACTATTCAAATTTAACCACGTTAACAGTTTTGCATAGTTTGCATAGGAAAAATAAAATAGTGTAAATAGTATTGGTTAATTGTTGTGTACCTTTTTATGTGTGTCTAAAGCTCTTTCTTTTTTTTTTTGCCCCGTTTATTTCACGATCATGAATTGAATCATTGACACCCCTACTGTACCACATGGTTTTAGGTACACGATAGCAATAAACGTGGTCTAATAGTAATATCAATGTTTTTTTTAATTAAAATAAATAAATGTCCGTTTATGAGTTACACAATAAATTGATAAAAATAGATTTTGTTAGTGATTCGAGAACTACTCTATTCGTGATCCGACACAAGAACTAAGTCCAAGGAATTGAGGTAAATTAAAATTTGTAACTGTAACTGAGGCAATAATGGTCAATTCATAGGAAAATGGGAAACGGGAAGGAAATCCATACCTTCCATCGAGATCTGCATGTGACAATAATAGTTTCATTCAACTGTTCAAATATTAATATATTTTCATTTTAAAAAATAAAAAATCTTTGATCTATTCATTCCTCGTAACCTTTAAAATATTTCTCTTACAACTTAGCTAACACGAGACCACATCTTTTACGGTTAAAATAAATCGTTCAACAGTAGAGAATCTCAACCCTTAATTTTTTTTATGATATTACGACAAATATGGTTTATTAAGTTTCTACAACAATATTACCATGGTGAATAATATTTTTTTTAACCCATTAGCCTAACGGTAGGAGTTGGAGTATATGCATAAGGACTTAAGTTTGATACTCATTATCACTATTATACACACACACAAAAATTAGACCAAAATTATTTTTTACGGAAAACAATCTTGCTAAATCCAGATAGTACCACAATGCACAATAAAATTTACTGTAATTGCATATTTAGAACTCAAATTTGATACTATGGGTTAAGTTGGAATAATCTTACCATAGTTGATCCACGTAGCTTATTGTATAATGAATAATATTTAATACTAAAAAAATTATTTGTGGAATAGAATGATTTATAGAACTGTGTAACGCTAACTGGCTTAGTGTGTGTATACATACTTTTGTATACACTATATAATAATCTATTACCACTGTACACTCTGCAGATTTGGCTTAATGAGGAAGAAGGCTTCAAGTTGAAGCTGAGAGTTGAACGTTGAATGTGTGCCTCCCAAATCATAAACAGGAAAACCAAAAGTAAAATCTCTACACAGTACTAATAGCATTGTAAGATTGTTATAGTATAGTACTATAACGCTTTTAATAAGCCTCTCTTTGTCTATGTCTCAATGGTTTTGTGTGTGAGTGTGGATTCTGGCGTGTTCCTGAAGCTACGCCGTTAAAGCTTGTCTTTGCTTCCTCTTGGCCGTTACCACCACCATTTACCAAACCAACACTGCTTTAACAAAAAACTTTTCTTTCCCAAAATCACATTTATACCTTGCACTTCTCAACCCCCCTCCCTATTGTGGCTTCCACTTCCAACTTGCTTTCCCTTTCTCCTGGTTTCAAGGTTTTCGTTCATCTCTCAATTCTAGCATTTTATTTTTACATGTTTTTCTTCTTTTTCAATCATCATTTATACTTTTTTAGTGAGTTCATGTTTTTTTCACATCTTGAACAACTTAACATGTTGCATTAAACTAAAATTCTTAAGAGACAAGAATTTTTATCAAGCAAAGTGAAAGCATGTGAAAATTCTGAAGGATATAACTAGTTTCATTTTATAGTGAATCCAAGGAGAATATTCTTTTAATGAATGACATAAATAATATGCTTCTGTGATTGATTTTAACCATTTTCTTTTACTTCTTCTGCCAAATGTAATGATGTTCATGTCTTCAAAAAATGAGAGAGAAATTATAGTACAGCTTAACCAAGGACTGATAAACTAACTGTTGCATTGCATGTTTGGTTATTGGTTACAGTTGTTTTGTCTGATCAGTGTGTAATACTTTGAAATCTTAAATTGCTAGGGAAACAAGTGGAACTATTGAAACCAGACAACCAGTTCCATCCTTTCATCTCAGGCACCTTCATTCAACAATAAAACTTGATGATGCTACAGTCCTACTTTACCACATTACCAATTTTCCTACTCCTGCTTGTGTTTCCTCAAACTAAAGCTGATCTACATTCAGAAAAGCAAGCCCTCCTTGATTTTGCTGCTGCTCTTCATCATGGTCCAAAAGTCAATTGGAACTCTAGTACCTCAATCTGCACTTCATGGGTTGGAGTTACATGCAACCATGATGGCTCCCATGTTCTTTCTGTGAGGCTTCCAGGTGTCGGATTGCGCGGTTCTCTCCCACCAAACACACTTGGTAAGCTAAATGGCCTCATTAGTCTCAGTCTTAGGTCCAACAGCTTGAGGGGGAACCTTCCAACTGATCTACTTTCCCTTCCTTCTCTGCGCTTTATATATCTCCAACACAACAACTTCTCAGGTGAAATTCCCGATTCTCTGCCACCCCAGCTTATCTTTCTTGATTTGTCCCATAACTCTTTCACAGGGAAAATTCCAGCCTCAATCCAAAACTTGACACATCTAATAGGACTCAACCTCCAAAATAACTCTCTCACAGGACCTATTCCTGATGTTAACCTTCCTAGCCTTAAGGATTTGGATTTGAGCTTCAACTACTTGAATGGTTCTATTCCTTCAGGTCTCCATAGGTTTCCTGCCTCCTCATTTAGAGGGAATTTGATGTTATGTGGAGCACCTTTGAAACAATGTTCTTCAGTTTCCCCTACTACCACATTGTCTCCACTAACAGTCTCTCAAAGACCAAGTGATCTATCAAACAGGAAAATGAGCAGGGGGGTAAAAGTAGCAATTGCTTTGGGGGCTGTCACATTGCTGTTTCTTCCAGGTCTTATGGTAGTAGTGTTCTGCTGTCTCAAGAAAAAAGTTGGTGAACAAAATGTAGCACCTACAGAGAAAGGTGTGAAGCTTAAGGAGGACTTTGGGAGTGGTGTGCAAGAGCCTGAGAGAAACAAGCTTGTATTCTTTGAAGGTTGTTCTTATAATTTTGATCTGGAGGACTTGTTAAGAGCTTCAGCTGAAGTGCTTGGGAAGGGAAGTTGTGGAACGACATATAAAGCCATCTTGGAGGATGGAACAACAGTGGTTGTGAAGAGGTTAAAAGAAGTGGCGATGGGGAAAAAGGAATTTGAACAGCAAATGGAGATTGTCCAAAGACTTGATCATCATCCAAATGTGATTCCCCTTCGTGCTTACTACTATTCCAAAGATGAAAAACTAATGGTTTATGACTACTCAACAGTCGGCAGTTTTTCCAAGTTATTGCATGGTAATTACTCTTACTTTGAACTTTTCCCTGATTACACAAGTTTCAAGGCTGACAATGCCGTATAGCGCTTTCTTTTCTTATTATAGATATCAGAACAAGATAAACCACTATATGGCATCAATATTACTATCAACACAGTGATGTTGTACTTGTATGCTTTACATCTAGTTTCATATTGGGTTTACACTTTACTAGATATTAGTATTAGAACAAACCAAAATATTACTGTCCACATTATACAAAATGATGATTTTATACTGTTATATTGGAGGTGCTTGAAGATAATTTTTATGTAAAGTTGGAAATGGCTAAATGCATTGCCATTGTTGTGGCATTTTTCTTAACATGACATGTGAAACATGATGACAGGAACAAGGGAAACTGGACGAGCTCCACTAGATTGGGATACAAGATTGAAGATCATGGTTGGAGCTGCTAGGGGCATTGCTCATATCCACTCAGCCAATGGAAGGAAACTTGTGCATGGCAATATAAAATCATCTAATGTGATTCTCTCAATAGATCTTCAGGGCTGCATATCAGATTTTGGCCTAACTCCCCTAACAAATTTCAGTGCCTCCTCCAGAAGTCCAGGCTATGGGGCACCTGAAGTTATCGAATCACGTAAATCCACTCAAAAATCTGATGTGTACAGCTTTGGTGTTCTCCTTCTTGAGATGCTGACTGGCAAAACACCAGTTCAGTATTCAGGGCATGATGAAGTGGTTGATCTTCCAAAGTGGGTCCAATCTGTTGTTAGAGAGGAATGGACTGCTGAAGTGTTTGATCTTGAGCTAATGAGGTATCCAAACATTGAAGATGAACTTGTGCAGATGCTGCAACTGGCAATGGCATGCGTGGCAGTGATGCCAGACACAAGACCTTCAATGGAGGAAGTTGTTAGGACAATTGAAGAAATGAGAGCATCCATTTATTAAAACCAGCCATCATTCTCAGAGGACAAGTTCAAAGGGTCCTATGGTTTCACTCTATATGACTAAATGGATGGCTACTTAGCAGAGGAAGATGCATGAATATTTTCCAAATGCCCGTGGCTACAAACTGCAAGAACAACAACATACATCCATTGCCTATGCTTCAAAACATGCCTAGTCAAGATTCGTTTGAGGTCATAGCATCAAAAAAAAAAAAAATACTTGTATTTTTATGTATCTTGCCATTTTTATTTTTTTTTACCTTTTCATGATTTCTTTAACCTGATGTTTAAAACCACACTGAAGTAATAGATCAAAATTCGGTCAACATAAAATATTAAAATGTCTGATTCAGTGAATCAGCTTCACATGCATTGCAAGTTTTTCCAATGAGGTGTATTCATATATCAATTTTTTGGAAAAAAGAATCTTATGTTAGAAAAATGGAGAAAATAATAGTTAAGTCCATCTAGAAGTGGGCCAATTTTGCAATTTATCAAAAAAACCCAAGGCAATTGCATCCTACACCCACGTTTTGCTACCTACGCCTCCGTATTTTGAAATGTCCCAAAATTGCCCTTCTTTTTTATAAGGTCCTCTCACCCTTCTTTCCACTGTCTCTATAAGTCCATTAACCTCTAAACTGGCGCTGCTTCATAGGCTTTTTTTTTTCTTTTTGGATCTAGTTACAATTTTGGATAGATAAATCCGAAATAGACAAAAATGTTGTGCCCTTACAGGATTGGTCATTCCGAAATTATGCATACAAAATTCCGAATTAAGTAATCTGGAATGGTCGATTATGCATACATAATTCTGGATTAAGTAATCCAAAAAACAACATTTATTCCGGATTACTTTTTCCGTAATTATGTATGCATAATTTTGGATTGGATAATCCGTAAGGACATAAACAAATTATATGATCCGGATTTGATATTCCGGATTGATTTTTTTTTTTAAGTCTCAAAAAGTAGAACCAAGGAAAGGGAAGGGGAAGCTAGGGAGGAAAAGGAAGAAAGAAAGGGAGGAGGTGGTGGTGTTGGCGTTGTAGCATGTTGGGTTTAGTATTCATGGAGGGTCAAACATGAGGGAGGCCATGGACATGTAAGAAAAAGATGGAGAGCAACATGTAGGTGTGTCCCTCAGGATAATTAGGAAGAGGATTTGAGGGGCTTGCGAGGTGGTTGACGTTGTTGGAGAAGTACCAGTTTAGCTCATTGCTTCGTGGTGATCATCCATGTCTGAAGATCTTCTGTTAGGGTTCAAAAATGAGAATGAGTATTACAAAAGGGGGCCACGGGGTACTTTCGAAATTATGGAAAAATTATAAAGTTAAAAGAGGTGTGGGTAACAAATTGTGGGGTGCAAGAAGCAATTGCCAAAACCTAATACATCACTCGCCAAAATGAAAGAATTCATCACGGACAACGGCAGAGACTGGTCCCCAACCACTACATTTTTATTCATGATGCCATCTTTTAAAGATATAATTTCCAAATTAAAGCAATATGAAGTAAGAACACATACAAAACTATATACTTTTCCCCAGTACAATATTTCCGTGTTCAAAGAATTAACATACAAACATTATAATGGCCCAATTTAGGCCAAACTATATTGGTATTCTGCCTAATGTAAGTGAGGTCATTGTATGTTCTCAAGACTGCCAAAAAAAAGGGACTATTCATTTCAGTATTAAAAAGTCAACGACCAGTGTTTGGAGAGCCTTGGTCAACCAAGTCAGCACCACTAACATATTTAGCAACAAATGATATCAGACGAAATGGAGCACCGATAAGGGGAGCATCTGTGATTGACACATCATCATTTTCCACATTCTTGGCATCATCCTGCAACTCTATATCATCTTGTACTTCATTATCATCCAATGGAATTTGCACGATTTCTCCAGCATCATCAGATACCAATGACGAGTTTGAAACTACCCCAACAACATGCTTAGCATCATTAGAGTTACCATTATCCTTCACTGAAGTCTCTTCCAATGAATTCAACTCGGGGGCGGATACAGACTCAACCTCAGCAGATTCAGGTATAGGAATGGCAAAACCAATAGGTTTAGCAAATTCAGTCATCCCATTGGGTTCAGTGACTCCAGAATGTCCAATTTCTGCACTTCGATGATCCAGCTCTATGCATAACGCGGTGACCTGAGGATAAAAATGGATTAAGCATGCATAACATTAGCTATAGAAACTAACCCAACCAATCTAAATCTAATAAAACTAAAATATCAAATCCTCTAGTAAGTCATCAACAGTCCGTGATATTCTTAATAAGAGTAACAAAACCACAGAGAACCTGGCATATTACCTTCTCAACAAGTTCCGCATTTTCAGCCATCAATTTCTCCACCAACGTAAAGGCTGATTCAATTTGAGACTTCAAGTCCTCGTTTTCAGAAGCAAGATCCTGTCCACCAAAAAATGAAATATGATCAGAGGCAGCATAAATAGGCAAGCAGTGAAGATTCTTCTTCCTCCCTACTTCAAGTCACTAATTCACACATTTGACAGGTTTATAACATGTAACTCATGTTCCATCATTTTTGGAAATTAAGATGTGACAACTTAAATGCAACTAGTAACAACCATGGACTGCTAGATTGCCATCCACCACTATAGATTTGAGTATCATCAAATATAACACATTAAAAGATCATTGTCCACAGTCACATAACTATCAATGATCCTTTCGTTCTTTCAAAAATAAAAGTCAAGAAAACTAATTTTCCCAAGAATGGATGTGTACTGTAGATTTTAACCATGTAGAGTAACAAAAGTAAACCTTTTCAGATGCATCCCGTGAGCAGGAAGAAGTGTTACTATTTTCAAGATTCAGGACTGTTGACTGAAGACTTGACACTTTTTCCCTCAATTGCTGGTTTTCTAGCAAAAGATTATTCCTGGACTCCTCCAACTCTGCCACCTGCCAAACTTTGATTTTAATTTCCATATCAGAATTAACACAGGTTTGTTATGAAATGGACAAATAACATGTGAGTGTTAGGATCCAATTGCAAGGTATGGAACTTGAGTCCCACATTGGATTCTAGTGTGTGGATTCTCCAAGTACAATAGTTAGCTTTTGTGTAGTTTTTCCAAGGTTCTTATCAATTGGTATCAAAGTTTTTCACTATGTTTCTCAGGTGCCAACGAGCAGCACAGCTGGTGACACCAACCGTGCTTTCCCATATCTAGTCAAAGGGCTAGTGCAAACCTAGCCCACATGGGTGACGAGGCTGCCAAGCATGGTTAGATGTTAGGATCCAATTGCAATGTAAGGGACTTGAGTTCCACATTGGAAGTATGGAATACTAGTAAGGGATTTATAATGCCTTGGACTCTCTAGCTACGTCTAGCTTTTGTGGTGTGGTTCTCCCAAAGTTCTTATCTATGAGGAGAGTAATTCATCAAGTCAATGTTTAAAACCAATGGGAGTAAAAGGGAAGAATACATAATTAATGGAACAGCATTTGTATGAGAAGTTAATCAAAGATATCCAAAAGAACATGAGCCAAAATGAAGGCATTCTAAAAAAATTAAATAATAGATCAGTATTCAGTCCAAAAACAAGTAGAAAAAAAAATGTCAAAAAACAACCTGAAATGTCACAGATAGCCAGAATGTCTAAGTAAGAAAAGTTGAAGAAATAATTATACTGGTAATTTCATCCGCACTCAGAATCTGCTCTTGGGCAAATAAAACTACTCAAACCAGTTTCTGTATTAGTTTCAATAGCATTCACTATAAACCAGTAACAGGATACCCATAGTATTACTAAGAGATAACGTTACTTGACACGGTTAAATGAAAATTTTTCTATATCTTATTTCAACAGCTAGGTTGAAGAGACAGAGAACTTCCAAAAGTCAGGCCACTCTTAACAGCCTAAAAAATCCAACAAAAACAACAGGCACTTGACTGATAAGATGCAAGTATTACTACCGAAGTAAAGATTAAAGAACTGCACAAAGATTTTTTTTTTTAATTTCACATATACAGTTATACACTTAGATTGCAACAGTGTTTGATGAATCATAAGGCTCACATCAAATGGCAAATGATTCCAAAACTGAACAGTACAAGATAATGTTTCAAACGAGTTACAAGTTTAACCTAAAGATTATGACAAGGAAATTACAGGTAATGATATATAAAAATAACAATATATAATACTCTGCTGGGTTTCTAAAGAAAAATATTCATGTATACATGAGTTGCATACCTGCACTTGTAGCATGGCAATGTTTCCATTCAGGTTTGAAATAATTTCTTTAGTTGAATTCTGTAAAACACATGATATGCCTCTGATAAGGGACAAATTTACAAGAAATAGAGCAGGCATTATTCATCACCACAGACAACCCATAAATTATGATGACAAAAAATTGTTGCTTTCAATTTGGAATAACAAAATACAGGGAAAAAGAATAAACGATATACGAATAAACAGTTCACAGGCATATTTTCACATTTCAGATCAAACAAGTTGTGCTAGTCCTTGTTCTTCCTTTTAACCCCTTTTGCATTGATGGTAAAATGTTCTTGCATTTTCTAAAGAACTCAAATTCATTATTGACTGATACTAAGTACTAAATATTGAGCATGTCAGTAGTCTGCAATAATATGGCCTTCTGCAGTTCTGCTTATCCATTGCCATTCACATGGAATTGGTTGGATAAGAACTAATATGTCTTTGTGTAAAGGTCAGAGGTGAAATAATTTCGATTCTAAATCCATAAAGATTTCTGGCTAATGGCTATGGTGGTAGAGGAGAGGCTCATGTGATGATGGTGATTGTTGAAACCTGTAGAGCTCATGTGGTGTGCATTAGAGCCACTGAAAAGTATTGAAGAGGGCGCGGGGGGGGAAAGCTAACCTGGAGTCTAACAAAAGAATGGAATACCAAGATGCCCCAACTCCTCAGCACCCTTCCCTCTATGTTGTTTTCCCTCTTGTTTCACTCCCAAGTTTTACAGTTGTTTTCCAGCCCAGGGAGCTCCCTCTTGTACTGCCACCAAACTCCCCTTTACCTCATTTAAAAACCAGCTTTATTTCTTCGATGTTCAATCAATCAATCTTTTTTATTTTCCAATCAAATCCCTAATTACCATCAAACAGAAAGGTACCTTAAACCTAGTCACTTGAAACGAGACACTATAAGGAAGTTTTGGACACTAAAAAAGGATTGGTTGGGACTTGGGGATTTTATTTTAAAAAATGGGCTACAATTTTTTTTTTAATTCTTTTTCTAAAAAAAATATTATTATACTTTATATTCTTTTCATTTTTTGGTGTCAAAATTAGGTGCTAACAATAGCTAATATACAATATGAAATTTAAGGTCATTAATTAAGAAAACAATAGATTCAATGCAATAACCAATAACGTATGAGAGAACAAAGTCATTAGACAAGTTATTACCTCCTTCTCAACAAAAGAACTCAAATCGCTCTCCAGAAGATATATTTTTTGTTCTAAACTCTCCTGTGGAATAATGTATATTGGATTTAGTTACCAATAAAATATATCAAACTATAGCAAAACATGAGAGAGGGGAGAAGGCAAATCAGCTAACGTTAAATACAGAGAGTGAATGTAGTGCGTAACAAAATCAATGAAGCAATTCTTACCCCTTTCAGGCTCAAAACTGCCTTTTCATTCAGCAACTGATTGGTTTTTTCCACCAATGTAGCCTGCATATCATATGATGTATTTTTAAATATTAAATATCTTGACAAATCATTTCTCAAACTCAATGCTCCTAAATCTTTTAAAAAGGAAAAAAACATATTAGGTTGTTCACCTCTTTTTGAAGTAAGGAATTATTCTCACTCTGCAATTGTGCAATTCTTGTTTCAAGTCCAACCTGCAGATAATCAAGTTAAATGCAAGTCAATAGATAAACATATCAGAATAATTAATAAACACTGAAAACTAAAACAAATATGTATTGATATTGTAAAATGAACAAAGAGCTTGTAAAAAAAAGAAGATAACAACCAGAGCCTATGGCTCCTCCAAGAGAACTCTCTCTTAAACTTTCTTTCTCTAAGACTGCTTCCCCTTACTAACTATATACCTGTAGCCTCCCCCTATGTGACTAACATGACGCATCAGCTTCCTAACTAACTTCCTCTCTCTCACCCATCATAGTCATACTGCCTTTTGGTATAAACCTTCCAGACCCTCCATTTCTTTAGGGCTTGGATCCAGCAATTGATCCTTGTTCTGTTCAGCCCAATGATCGGGCTTAGGCCCAAGATCCAATATCCCATCAATAATATACTTAAAATCACACATAAGATCCATTCAAACATTCAGCTAAATTGTTCAATTCAAATTCAATTATCTATTTTAATTGTTTTTTGTTTAATCTTTACCCAGTCAAAAGCAGGTGCTAATAGTTGATAGTTAATCCACTACAAGAGATAGTTAAGGTTGTCAATTATGCAAGCAATATATTCAATGCAATAAAATATGAGATAATAGACAGGTTATCACCTCTTTCTCACTAAAAGAACTGAAATCATTCTCCAAAAGATTTATTTTTCGCTCAAAACTCTCCTGTGGAATGATGTACATTGGACTTAAAATGTCAGCCCAACTTTCATTAACAAAAATCTCTAAATATATGAATCAGCTAAGGTTAAATATATAGTGAATATAGGAAATGACAAAGTTGATGAAGCAATTCTTACAGCTTTCAGGCTCAAAACTACCTTTTCATTCAGCAACTGATTAGTTTTTTCCGCCAATCCAGCCTACATATGATATACTATTAAATATCTGGATAAATAATTTCTTAAATTCAATGATCCTTAATCTTTTAAAAGGGAAAAAAATAACCACTCACCTCTTTTTGAAGTAAGGAATTATTCTCACTCTCCAATTGTGCAATTCTCATTTCCAGACTAGTCTGCAGATAATTCAGTTAAATATACCAGTCAGTAGTTAAACATAGATAAGAATAAAATAATTCCCATAATATAAAATCCATCCACACATTCATCAAAACTATTTAATTCAAACTTAATTACATGTTTTTGTGTCTGCAATTCATTATCAGTTTGTAAATTATTGATGATCTCTTCCAAGTTAACCTGTAAAAGAAAGGCAAAACAGATGGTAGCGATGAAAAATTTATAATAAAAGATGTTATTAGGAACCAAGCTAATTTTTAATCATTTTCTAAAATGCCTGTTGAAAAAGTAAATATATAGTAGCAATATAAGCAGTTAAACAAATATCCCTCTGATAATTGATAAAAATTGCAGTATATATTACCTCTTTCTGAACTAGTTTATCATTTTCTTCTTTTAATTTTTTAATTGTCTCCTTTGATATGGCGTGTATAAAGATAGGTTATACTAAACATTAATATTTGTGATTTAAGCACCTAAATAACTGGCATGAATCTCTGAGATGAAGTTAAAAGTAAATTTACCTCTTTCTGAATGTGCACTTCATTTTCTTCTTTCAATTTTTTTATTGTCTCCTGTGATAGGGTCTGTTTTAAGATATGCTATACGTGTAATGAGAAAAATGCCAGATAAATATTAAATTAGATATATCAGATAGAATTTAAAATCTATCACCTCTTTCTGCATGTGTATATCATTTTTTTCTTTCAAATTTCTAATTGTATCTTCTGATATGGCCTGTGGAATGATAGGTTGTACATGTCATAAAAACAATGAAAATAAGTGCTCAAATAAAGGGCAGATATTTCTAAATAAAAATATTACCTCCTTCTGAACATGCATATCATGTTTTTCTTTCAGTTTTCTGATAGTCTCTTCAGATGCAATCTGTGGAAAGATAGCCTACATGAGTTAAAAGAAAATTGCAAGATAAAAACAATAGGAAAAAATCTCATTCAGATAAAATTTAAAATATATTACCTCTTTCTGCGTATGCATTTCATTTTGTTCTCTTAATTTTCTGATTGTCTCTTCCATTATGGCCTGAGAAATTATGGGATGTATACATATAATAGAAACATGAAACATAATTGCTAAAACAAAGGACAGGTTCTCAGATAAAATATTACCTCCTTTTGAATGCGCATATCATTTTCTGCCTTTAATTTCCTAATTGTCTCTTTTGATAAGGTCTGTGGAGTGATAAACCATACATTTTATAAAAACATTGAAACATAATAAATCAAAGGACAAATACTTCTCAGATAAAATATTACCTCTTTCTGAATATGTATATCATTTTCTTCCTTTAATTTCCTGATTGTCTCTTCTGATATGGCCTGTGGAGTGATACAGTGTACAACTACAAGTTATAAAAACTTTGAAATATTGGTTTTAAAACAAAGAGCAGAAATTACTTAAAAAAATTAGTGTGTTTGGCAAGGCAAATAAGCTAGCCTTTAAAGAATTTGACTAACTTAAAAGTTTGTTTGACCAAAATAGATTTGTTTGGTAAAGGAGCTTATTTCAATAGCTTATAATAATGTTTTTTAAAATGCTATTTCATGTAACTTTTGAGTCCATTTATTTTATATTATCTCATTTCATTTAATAAAAATATTTAAAAATGTCCAACTTTCAATAACTAGTTTATCAACTTTCAGCCAACTTTTTCAATATCCAACTAATTATTCAATTTTCAGCTAGTTATCAGCTAATTTTGCCAATCACACCCAATATTACCTCTTTGTGAACAAGCATATCATTTTCTGTGGAAAGATAAGCTATACATATTAAAAACTTGAAACTATAAAACACGCCACCATATACATGAAAAATAGAACTTTAAAGACATCTCACTACATTTTGTTTGAGCATGTTATTTTCCTTAAAGGTTTTTTTATTACCTCTTCTAAGGTGGCCTGTCAAAAGATAGTTTCATTTAGTTTAGCAAAGCACTCATGTCCATAAACACTCAACCCAAACAAATTTGATAGTAAAGACAGAGAAGGAAGCCAATAACATTTTTCAATTAAACTATTCTTAAATAATATGAAGTTTAAACTAAATTATCAATTTCAATGAAAAAAGATAGGTAATAGCAATATCTACGGGAAATATTTAAAATATAGCACTTGATAAACCTTGAATGAAGCATAAGTAAAAATCTAAATTGATTGAAGGAAAACTTACACATTCTTTACCATTAGGCAGATGACCATTCTCATCCTTTCCACTTTTCACCAGATTTTGATCAATATTGGGGGTTTCAACAACCCCATTCCGATCTTCATTCATACTTTGCTCATCGGTGACTCCTGAAAGATGAGCAGGCTCATCCTTACCATTATTTACCAGATTCTGGTCCCCAGTTGAAGTCTCTCCAACGCCATTCGAATCCATATTCGAGCTTTGCTCATTTGTAGTCTCAGAAAGATTAGTATGCTCACCATTTCCATTACTCACCGGATTCTGATCCCTATTGGCAGTTTCTCCAACCCCATTTTCCACATTCTTATTCTGCTTGTTCTTCTTCTTCCTGTTCTTCTTCCTCCTCTTGTCATCCTCCATCCACCCAGCTCTAATTCTCTATTCAAACTTCTAAGAGGCACTACTCACACACACACACACACACCCACAAAAAAGGAACTTTCAGGTTTACAATTCAAACCTGCCACTACGAATCATAAAACCCAATGTATAGTCAACTCAGACCCCAAATGCAATTCAATGCCAACTTCAGGATCCAAGACCCAGATTCACATTCAATCACAATTCAACATAATGTAATTAAAAACACACACACAAATCTTACAGTTACCCGTTACAAACGATGGGCATCATGAAATTTTAAATCTAGAATTTAAAAAAAAAATCACAAATTTGAGAATAATTTAAAATTGAAATTATTGATAGGAATACTTACAAATAGAATCTGGAAAGAGAAATGAATGGAATCAAAGGGTTGCTGAGTTAGCGTAATGTGGGAAACTAAGGTTAGGTTGTATGAAATGAATCTGGGAATGCAAAGCAAGGGTTGGGTTTCAGTGAGTGAGAAGCAATTGGAATTGGAATTGATGGAGGGTAGGGCGCGTGTTGTGTTGTGCTGTGTGATGTCATGTCGGTGCGTGTTTTTAGCGTTGATTTGATTTGATGCCACTTTCACGACACCCGTTCCGTACCAGAAATCCAACGGCTTCTACGCCCCCATTTGTCGTGTACTTTGTGGACTTGTCTCTACTGGATTTTCTTTTCTGTTTAACCTTTGTTAACATTTTTTATGTTATGTGCCAAACTCGGTTTGCTAATTTCTTTGCTTCTTTGGAGAAAATCTAATGAAAAAAACTAGGAGCTGTGTGTGTTTCTGCTGTTGCACAGAAAATTAACATCTAACGCAAAAAAGGGACAAGACTATAGATGTGTATATATTGTCTCTTTTTTTATAATGAAAATGCAATAAATGTAATAGTCATCAATAAAAATATTACTTTTTTTTTTCTTTTATACAACTTTCCTTCCAAGCTGATTTAGTACTTAAAAATGGGTTGTCAAAAATTAGATTAGATTGAATTAAGTTGGACCTATTTTGAGATTAGGTAGAAAATCTTAACATAACCCAACCCCTAATGCATTATAGGCTAAATTGGGTTGGCTTGCTAAAAAAAATTAAAATAAAAAATATAAAGATGGATAACTTATAAGTTGATATACCAAGTAAATAAAATAAAAAACAAATATAAATAATCTAAACATAATATCACATATACAAGAATATTAACCTACTAATTTGTCTTTTTACAAGTATTCTTTAGAAGTTATCATCAAAAGTTAATTAAGTATAGAGCAAAGTAACAAAATAACAAAATCTATACTAGTCCACAAAATATTATGTCCAATTAAAATAATATTTAACCAAACAATCCATCAAAACATTTAACCAAGAAAAAAAAAAGCCTAACTAGACGGGTCCACCCAATCTACCCCTTCCCTTGTCTAGTTAGGTTAGTAAGTTATGCATGTTAGATTATGCAAGTTAAAGGGTTGAATAAGAGAACCCAACACAATTGATTTTGGCAGGTTAAATAAGTTGAGTTGCCATGTTCAACCCATTTTAACGATTGATTCTAGGGTGCACAAGTGATATGGGTCTTACACCATGCATAATTAATAAGGATCGTTAGATCTGGGGCCTAACTTTAGGTAGTTGAGATAAAGGTGGTCTATAACACAGTTGATTATACGTGCAGCTGAGATAAAAGGTGGGTCACTGATTGTCTCCAAATTAGTCTGAAGCTTTTGTTGACCCTTTCTCTCTCTTCCAACCAAATACAATTGGGTAGTAGCTTCTGTGTGTTCCATTTTACGATTTTTCTTTTAATTTCAATTACAAAGTAAAAAAATTAAACTATTTGTTAATCTAATTATTTTTATTATTTACTATTGACAACGATCTTGTCCATAATAATAACCAACTAGACTCTGTACCTATTTCATGCAAGCACGAGATTAAATATCTTTTATTTTGTAATAATTTAAATTTTATTTCATAAAATATTTAATTATTTTTATTGTTATAATAATAATTTATTATTATATGTGTTTTTTTATATTTATTTTATAATATTACTTGCTGCGGTTCATTTTAGATTATGATCAAGAGATATTTTTTTAATTCTATTTATCATTATTTGATATTATTTAATAATGTATTTAGTTCATTTTAAATTATCATAATATCTTGTTCTTCATCTATTATTGTCATTAAAAGCTGATTTTATACTCTATTATTTATTTTAAAATTACGTACTCAACAATATCATATATTAAATTAGTTTTAATTTTTGTATCATAGACATCCCAAGTATCATTTATAGAAGGCAATCATAATCAACACCATTTTGGTGAACCATTATGAAAAAAAAAAAAAAACCTCTTTTTGTGAGTATTTAGCACAACTACAAATCAAAAACTCAACAATATTTATTTTTTATTTGAAATGTCACAAAATCATTTTTTACTTAGAAATCGTATAAAATAATACTTGTAATAATTTCATAAATAAATATTTTTTAATAATATTTATACTATGTGGGAGAAATTGTTTATACTAAGAGTGAATTTAAATCTAATTAGTTAATATATTAATTACAAAATAATATTTTGTATGTATATTTAATAACTTCATGTTTGAAAAATTTTATTAATTCTTATATATATATATATATATATATATATATATATATATATATATATATAACAATGTTAAATATCATTTTTACATAATTGTATAATAAATATATATAAATCAATTTATTAAATATATTTATGTTACAAAGTAGTTTTAAAATACGTACTCGATAATATCATAGACTATATTTATTTTAATTTTTTTATGTTAGATCACAAGTATCATTCATGGAAGATAATCCCTATTCAACACCATTATGGCCAAACCATTATAGGTGGCAAATATCTGTTTACAAGCATTTGTCACAACTACATATGTTTGGTAAAACTAGCTAATAAGCTAGCTGAAAGCTTATAAATTATAACTTGGGAGCTAAAAACTGAAACCTACTTGGAAGAATCTAAAAGTAGCTTGTAAAACTAATTAAACTTGTATCTTTGTGAAAGATAGTGGAAACTTTGTGGGTTGTTAAGAATTGGACATAGTATCAGTGGAAGAGACGAACCAATATAAATCTGTGTGCTTATATTTCCTTTTCCTTATATGTTCATCTAACTTTGAGTTGTGATTTCTGTTTTGAGAAAAAATGTGTTTTATCTTGATTTCAAACCTTTCGCCCGATCTTTCTCTATTAAAACATTTTTTAAGCAACTCCATATATATAATACGATAGTGCTCTTTGTGAAAAAGCTTGAGAACATTTTTAAATCACAATTCAACCTCTTTTCTTGTATTTTTGCCATTCTTATGATTTTTGCCTTTACTGTTATTATGAAACTTGAAATTCTACTTTTTTTTTATTATTTTGTTTAATGTCAAACTATTTATTTTAATGAATGATTACATTGTTTATTTTTATTTTTATTTTAAATTGTTGGTCACTAAACAAAACTTGATAAAAAAAATCAAAATCATAAAGAAAAAAGAATTTTTATTTATTGTTTCTAAATGAAATATTAATAAAATATTTAAATATTAAAAAATTATTTTTAACAAAATAAGTTTATTTAATTTTTTTATTGATAAAACTTCAGTTGAGTTGAGTCTTGGGGGTTCACTAGGGCCAAATCAAGCCTTAAGACTCAATGAGTGCTTATAGAGGTACTTACAGATTACCCACTAACAACGTTCTCAATTTGGCAGCGGAAATCGAACCCATGTTCTTGTGGGACATGAATTGGTTCCTTACCAACTCGTGGATATTAAATATGTCCTTTTACGTCATTTAACTAGTATTTTAGCCCGTGCAAATTTTCATTACCTTATTTATATAGTTAATAGAAAGAAATTTGAAAAAAAAAACAAAGGATTATATAGCACATCGATTTTTTTTAAAAAGAGATAATTATAAAAGAAATTACAAACTATAATTTTTTTAAAAAAATAAGATAAGGGAAGATGCAACCATGTAACTTTAATTTTTTCAATATTAACTTTGAAAATTGAAAAGTAAATTGAAATAAGGATTTGAAATTATTGATGAAAGAGAGAAATTTTTGAAATTAAAAAAATAGAGTTAGAAAAACTGATAAAAGAAATATTAAAAAAAGCCAAAAAGATTAGAGACTATAAAATTAAAAAAAAATGATTATATAGCACATCAAATAAATTTTAAAAAAGAGATAATTATAAAAGAAATTAAAAACTATAAAACTAAAAAAAAAGGGAAGATGTAACGATGTAATTGTAATTTTTTTAATATTAACTTTGAAAATTGAATAGTAAATTCAATTAAGGATTTTAAATTATTGATGAAAGAGAAAAATCTTTGGAATTAAAAAATAGAGTTAGAAAAACTGATAAAAGAAATATTAAAAAAAATATAGCATCATATAAAGAAGTGAATGAAGGTAGTTATAAAAATATTGTGAATGTGGGTAGTTACAGAAATTGATAAGAGAAATTTTAGGAAAAGTAGAAGAACTAGATGCATGTTAGGAGAGTGAACTACACCTCCTTCATGAGATGAGAGTATTCAAATGAAAGTGAATGTGGGGGAGAGTGGAGAGAGTGAAACAATAAGAGCACAAATAGACTTATTCATTTATATATATAAGGAGATAAGGATATATTTTTCAGCTAATTTGTCAACTAATATTACCAAACACTTTTAATTAAATCAACTAGCTTACAAACTTTCAACTTTTAGCTCCTAGGTTATAGCTTATAACCTTTCAGCTAAAGCTAGCTTATCAGCTATTTTTACCAAACATATGTAGTTGCATTAAATGCTTGTAAATAAAGCTTTGTCGCCTATAATGATTCAACCATAATGGTGTCGAGTAGAATTATTTCCTATGAATGATACTTGTGATCTCTAGCATAAAAAAATTTAAAACAAATATAATCTATGTTATTATTGAGTATGTATTTTAAAATACAGACAAAATATTATTTTGTAATTTATATATTAACTAATTAGATTTAAATTAATTCTTAGTGTAAAAAATATCACCCACATAATATAAATATTATTAAGACATATTTATTTATGAAATTATTACAAGTATTATTTTATAGATTTCTAAGTAAAAAAATGATTTTGTGGGATTTCAAATAAAAAATAAGTATTGTTGAGTTTTTGATTTGTAGCTGTGTTAAATACTTTTTTTTTTTTCATAATGGTGTTGATTATGATTGCCTCCCATAAATGATTCTTGGAGTGTCTATGATACAAAAATTAAAACTAATTTATTATATGATATTTATGAGTACGTAATTTTAAATAAATAATAGAGTATAAAATCAACTTTTAATGACAATAATAGATGAAGAAAAAGATATTATGATAATCTAAAATGAACCAAATACATTATTAAATAATGTCAAATAATGATAAATAGAATTAAAAAATATCTCCTGATCATAATCTAAAATGAACCGCAGCAAGTAATATTATAAAAATAAATATTAAAAACACATATAATAATAAATTGTTATTATAACAATAAAAATAATTAAATATTTTATAATTTTTTTTAAATTATTACAAAATAAAATATATTTACTCTCGTTCGTGCATGAAATAAGTACAGAGTCTAGTTGTTTATTATTACGGGCAAGATCGTTGTCAACAGTAAACAATAAAAATAATTAGATTAACAAAAAAAAAAAAAACATATAGTTTAATTTTTTACTTTGCAATTGAAATTAAAAAAAAAATCATAAAATGGAACGCAAAACTATTATCCGATTGTATTCGGAAGAGAGAGAAAGGGTCAATCAGTGACCAACGTCACCAACCTTTATCTCAGCTGCCTCTATAATTAGCTGTGTTATGAACTACCTTTACATACCTTTATCTCAGCCATTCAAAACTACGCCCCCGAATCTAACGGTTCTTGTTATTTGTGCATGGTACAAGACCCATATCACTTGTGCACCATAGAATCAGTCCCATTTTAACATTCATACTTGAGTCTTACAAGAGATTGGATTCTCTCGGTTCAACCTCTGTAGCAAAAAAGACAAAATTATCAAAGCAAAAAAATGAAGAAAAAGTAAATAATTGATGGAGGGAGAAAGAAAAACTAGAGAGAGATAGAGAATCCAAATTTCTCTTACATGGCACCTTCCTTGACATTCAAGTCATTGTCAACGGCGTCAAGAGATTTATTGCCATTACAAGAGATATATAACAATTCAATAGAATGGAGTCCATATAAGAGAGGAAAAAATGAGCATAGTAACAATAAATTATATATCATATTTTCCCCTAATGTAAACATAATAAAATTGTTTTCTTATAATAAGATAAAATAATTGATTGGGTTTGTTTATCCTATTATTTACCATAGTCAAATGTAAATCAATTAAGAGTCTATTTAAGGTTATGATAATTTTTAGTTTTTTAATTTTCAAATGTAAATTTCAAAACAAAACATATTTAGTTAAAATAGAGTTGAACTAGTTTTTAACTCAAATTTAAAATATTTTTAGCTTAATTTTTAAAACTAAGGTCTTTTTCGGGATGGTAGTAAGTTTTCAGTTTTTTCTTTTCAAACTTAATTTTGAAAACAAAACATGTTTGAAAAAAAAAGGTTAAAATAGTTTTTAAATGAATTATAAAATCATTTTAATTCACTTTTAGAAATAGAAAAAAATTTATAGTTCTAATTTTAAGAGTGGCTAAAATATATTTTTGTTCCCTCATGTTAATTTTTTTTATTTTACTTTAATCTCCAAAATTTAAAAAGTTTCACGTTGGTCTCTTAAAATGTCTCTGTTAGACCAAATTGGTTTTTTGTTGTTGTCAATTTTTCACTAATGATTTAAATTTGACTACAGTTATCAAAGTGGGTCAACCTGGCTCATCCGAGTTGGCTCACCACAATTTGCTAAAAACGTGAGTCAGTCCAACTTAGCTTACTTTTTGGTGAGCCAATAAATAGTTAACATGGCTAAACTTACCATGGGTTAGTGGGTTTAATGGGTTGTCTAACCTAAAATTAAAAAATAAAACTTAAACAGTATTTAAATTTTTATTAACTATTTTAATTTTTTTTGTGACAAAATATTAAAACAATTTAACATTTAAATTTAAAATTTAACACTAATGTTGTTACATTTGTAATTGTAAAGGGTAATTACCAAATAATTAAGGATGGGATATATGATATATTTATAATTTATATTTTTTTTACAGCAATAATTTATATATTTTTATGTAATAGTAAAGTGAGTTTTATTTTTTTTAAGTAAACTTTCCAACCCGCAAGTCAACCCAGCTCACCATCTCATGATGAGTCAAATTCTAAGTGAGCGACCCACTTTTTACATATAATTGATTTAGGTTGATTTTTTAACAACCCAACTCGGCTTGAAACTGCGGTGGATTGGATTGACCCATGGGTCATAACCCACTCTAACAATTCTAATTTTGACTAACGTGACAAATGTCTATGTGACGTGACATTTCTTATAGTTTACTACATGTCACCAAGTTGATAGAGTTAGTGTAATAAATTTACGAAAGAACTAACATAAAAAAGAAACAAATCTCAAATCAATTAAAAAAAAGAAACAAATCTCAGATACACTCTCATTCTTCTCTCTAATTCTCATGTCCTAAACCCACCACATTTATAAATTTTCATTTAACTTTCCTTTTTCAACCAGATTACTGAATATCAGTATTGAGTAACCTTAATGGTTTCTTATTGTGCTTGAAAATTGTGAACATCAGGTTTGCTTTTGATTTCAATTTCAAAAACCGTCAACGCGTTTGACATGCTTAGTTTGAAGATGAACCCCAAAAAGCTAAACCAGATCTCAGCCCCCAGAGATCTAAAAAACGAACCCCAAGCAAACTCGATGCTGCCTCCAGCGCCCTTGAGCAATGCCTCCGCCACGCTCCAACGGTGGCTCCTCCAGTCCCGCCAGACCACTAATTTCTCTTCCTTTTTTTTTTTTTTTTATCTTTCCTTCATTCAATTCTCGACGTGCGTGTGTGCTAAACAAACCGTCGATTTGAGAATGGGCAACAATGGCGTGCTGGCAACGACGACAAAGGTGATGGAGGTGGTAGAAGTTAAGCTCACTGACATCGATGACTCTCTAGCGTGGCAAGATCGTATCTTCTACACTCTCGTCGTACTCTACGTAGCTTTGGTATCATCACGTACTCTTTCAATTCCCAATTAGGGTTTTATTTGATTGATTTTTAGGTTCAACTGGCTCGGATACAATTGAGAGTGCCGGAGTACAGTTGGACCACGCAGAAGCTCTTTCACTTTCTCAATTTTTTGGTTAATAGGGGTTTGTATCGTTCAAACCTTTTTTTGAAATTATTTGTTCAATAATTGCTTATTAATGTGACGTTTTGTTAAGGGTTATGCACTTTTTTTGGTTTTGCAGTTCAGTGAGTAGGTTTCATCTTCTTTTGGAACATGCAGAGGTTCTTTCCAATGTTTGGTTTGTAATGTATTAAGACCATGGATTGGGTTTGAGGTACCATATTTGGGAAAAGAAGAACACCTTTGTTTTCTGTCGTTTATGGTTTTACTATTGTAAATATTTACCATAATTCAATTGGCTATTGGGTGATTTTTTTTATGTGTTTTATCTATAAGTGTACAGGGCCGTGTACAATGCTAGGCCATTAAGGTCACCGCCTTAGGCCTCCAATTTTTTTTTTTTTACTTTTTACTAAACATATAATACATATAACATAGTGAATGAAATATTGCAATTGCCTTAATATCTTGATATATGGTTCAATAACAAGGTCTAATTCCACATACAGTGCTTTTTGCTTGGTGAGTGAGAATTATGTTCCAATTTTCAAGGTACAACCTTAATGTTTTATTATTGTTGCATTCATTTATTTATTTATAAAGACTTTATTGTCTTTATTATTTTTTAAACATATTTTATTGCCTTTATTATTTTTAATTACAATGCCATGTTTAATTAACATATATTGGCAATTGAGAAATGAGAAATTAATTGAGCAAAAAATTAAATAGCCATTGCAGTAATTAGTTAAGATTTAATTACTTTTAAAATTTCCAAAACTTAATTATTATTTTATTATCTATATATATTTTAAAATTTTGATATTTTTACTCCAAATTCTTTCTCTTATTTTGTCTCTTCTTTTCTCCTCACTTAGTATTCTTTTGAAGCCTTAAAATGAATTGTCAAAGGTTCAAAAATAATTGTTGCTACCGTTGAAAGAAGCTTTTCAAAATTAAATTTTTTTAAATCTTTTCTAAGATCAACAATGTTATAAGATAGGTTGAATGAATTAGTCATCTCATACATTGAGAGTGAAATATTAAAATTAATTAATTATAAAACTTTGATAAATGATTTTGTAGCTCAAAAGGCTACAAGATTTATATGAGAATTGGAAATTCATATAATATCAAGTCTCTTTAATAATTTCGTCTAAGGTCTTCAAATTTTTATACACGGCCCTGTAAGTGTATAATGTAAAAGTACCAACGAGTTGTTGGACTGAATGTAACTAGATTCGGTATCTTTAAACAAAGTTTCGATTTTAAGTTTTGTGGATGAAAAAAACGTGATTTAGAGGGGAGACACTACTAAAGGTGGGCCAGACAGGTTTTTCGTCGGATATTAGTCATCCATAAAGACGATAAATACTTTGGACCAATAACAAGGTTTAAAAAATAATAATGTAGAAGTAATTTTTAAGATATATTTCATATAGTTTATATTTAATGTATTGTGAATATACTAATTAAAGATGATTCATATAGTGGAGATGTTGCCATTTTTTATTACTAGAGTGTTTGACCCGTGCCATGCACGGGATAAATATTATTTATTAACATTTTTATAAAATATTTTAAATATATAATTTTTTTTAAATTGTATTAAGAATTACTTACAATTAAAGTATAATATTTTTAATTATTAATTATTGTTGTCCACTATAGATATATAGTTGATTATATATTTGATAGACTATGATTTTTAAAATATAATATTAAATGAGAGTAATAAAAATTAATTGTGTGTTAGATAAGGTAGTAACATAAATAATTATTGAGAAACAATATTTCAAGCAATCTATGGTAAGAGTTCCTAGTTACAATAAGAAAATGAAAACAAAATATTTTTATGAAATAATAATTTTAACTATATATTTTTAAATTAAAATATAAATTTAATTGATGCATGTCATGCACGACATATATGAAGATTTGTGGACAATGGTATAAAATATTTTAAATGTTTAACATATGAAAAATTTGTGAAAATTTGAATTAGGAATTATGAACTAAAAATAATAAGATTTTTGTGCTAGATATCAATCATGTATATAAAGCATAACAAATTTTAAGTTATTATATGTGTGGGTATAAGTAGTGTTGGATACTAAAGTACCTGTATCCGTTAACATTTAAGATAATTATGTTTTTGATCCCTTAATTTTTTTTTGACAGGTCCCTTAATTTATTTAGTAGGTTCAATTTTGTTCTTTTATTATAGATTTAGTTAGGTCTCTTTTTTTTTTAAGATTCAATTAGGTCCTTTATTTTTTAAAATGGATTCAATTTAGTTTTATTTTTCTTTCGTCAGCTCTGAACATTTTAAAAAATAGGACCAAATTTGGTTTTAAATGAGACTAAATTGAGCACTTTTTTTTTTAAAAAAGGGACCTAATTAAAAAATTTTAAATAAAGGGACTTAATTGAAACTTTTAAAAAATAAAGGAACCAAATTGAACCTAATAAATAAATTAAGGGATACAAAATTAATTTAACTTAAAATTTACAAGTAATTACCCGTACCCAGTCTTATACTCATTAAGCAAATAATTACCTTATTTATTATTATCAAGTAAATATTTTCAAATATAAATAAATGAACTCAAATCATTTTTAATCAAATTAATTTTATAAAGTCAGGTTCGTTGAAATTAAATTTATAATCTCTAATTCCTATTTCAACAATGCAAATACTAATAGAAAAGGCATTACATTCAATATAATAACCAAACAACTTTGAGAACTTTTTAAGCTACAATTTTTCTTCTTTTAATTTAAAAGCCTCGTTCAAACAAAAATACAAACTTTTCCTAACTATATATAATTTATCTTTTTTTTTTTAAAATTCGCTGATTCTCCTAATAAATAAAAATTTACAGAATTTTGTAATATTGAAAACATAGTCATTCTTTTCTTTTATGCGATGGTGAATCATTTACATTTTTGAATTATTGTTAAATATGCACTTTGTGATTAGACGTAAATGAGTCATCTCTTATCATTTATATAAGCATGCAAATAAAGAACAAATGAATAATCTCTCTCTCTCTCTCTCTCTCTCTCTCTCTCTCTCTCTCTATATATATATATATATATATATATATATATATATATAAAGTTCACTTGAACTAATATGATCCGTCGGATCGAAATTTGCAAATAACAATAGACATTGATTGAATTTCTATGTGATGCACTAACATGAGCCATTGATCGAAAGTTGCAATTAACAATGATCATTGATTGAATTTAATCAAATTTAATATTAATAAATTATATATATGTAAAGTTCACTTGAACTAATATGATCCGTCGGATCGAAAGTTGTAATTAACAATAGCTGTTGATTGAATTTCTATGTGATGAACTAACATGAGCCATTGATCGAAAGTTGCAATTAACAATGATCATTGATTGAATTTAA
This sequence comes from Pueraria montana var. lobata, assembly GCA_026413185.1. Taxonomy (NCBI): domain Eukaryota; kingdom Viridiplantae; phylum Streptophyta; class Magnoliopsida; order Fabales; family Fabaceae; genus Pueraria; species Pueraria montana. The sequence goes on from CM048650.1 coordinate 76,332,638, forward strand.
TCAAATTTAATATTAATAAATAATTAAATTGCTCACATTAATATATTTAAAATGATTTATAATATTTTAATTTAATTATTAATTAAGAATAGAAATTAAGAAATATATATATATATATATATATATTTTAAAATGATTTTTAAATATGCAATTAAATTTAAAATATTTTTTAATTAAAGCCAATTTTTTTTAAATTATTGAAACGCATTTAAGTTTTGTCTAACATATTTTAAATTTATTATTATTATTATTATCTCTTTTTATATTTATTAAATAGAAATAGAGAAATCTACAAAAATAAGAGATAATGTACTATTAATTTAAAAATTAAAAATTTCATTTTAAAATAATTATTTACTTTTAAAAATTGATAATTTAATAATTATGTCGGATCAAAAGTTGCAATTAACAATAGCCGTTAATTGAATTTATATGTGATAAACTACCATGAGTCATTGATCGAAAGTTGCAATTAACAATGATCATTGATTGAATTTAATCAAATTTAATATTAATAAATAATTAAATTGCTCACATTAATATATTTAAAATGATTTATAATATTTTAATTTAATTATTAATTAAGAATAGAAATTAAGATATATATATATATATATATTTAAATGATTTTAAAAATGCAATTAAATTTAAAATATTTTTTTTAATTAAAGCCACATTTTTAAATTATTGAAATGCATGAAAGTTTTGTCTAACATATTTTAAATTTATTATTATTATTATTATTATTATTATTATTATTATTATTATTATTATATTAAATAGAAATAGAGAAATCTACAAAAATAAGAGATAATGTACTATTAATTTAAAAATTAAAAATTTCATTTTAAAATAATTATTTACTTTTAAAAATTAATAATTTAATAATTATTTGATATATTAAATTTAATATATGTATATTAATAATTTATGCATAGATTTAAAATATTTTATAAAATAAAATTCAAACCCTTTGAAAATATGCACATGGTAATTTATATTTTATGTAAATATATTAAATGTAACTAAAATTAATTAAAAACTGTTTGAACATTTTTATAATTTATTTTAATTTTTAACAACTCATAATAAAATACATTTTTCAAGACACTTTTTTATATTATCATTTTAACTCAAGTGATAAATTTGATATATTTTGTTTTACTTCTTTTTTGAGAAATAACCTCTCAGATTTTCACACAAGAGTCTAGAACTTTTGGTTTAAACCCTTTTCACACTGTAGAATAGTAGATCATAACTTCCATTTCATAACCTTCCATTCTTAATTTAATTTCTTTAATAACAGAATCTTAACTTAATTCAAATTTTATAACAGTTTTAAAAACGTTATTTATTTAATTCATATAATCAGTGTTTTTCCAAAAGTGACACTACCCACTGTCACGTTATTAATTTAAAAACGTATAAAAAAAATTTGTAACGAATATTACTTGATTAATGGCTTATTAATATTAATTAATATACATACAGATATGATGAAAAGCTGTACAAATATGATGCAACAACACGTGCATCTTTGGATTGGCCAGGATCTCCATAATCAAATTGCTGGCAATATTGAAAAGCTCGCACACTTTTTGGAAGGTAATGTGATTTAATCAATACTATTTACCTTACATATTTTCAATACTATTTCTATTCCTATATTATTTCTTACTCCTTACTCCTATGTTAGCAAAGAATGATTACCTTCAACAATGATCAACAAACAAATGCTACATGTAACAACACTATCAAGAAGTAAGTAACAATTTTCTTTTCATTCTGTCTTTTCATTCTCACTATTCATTTTCTTGATTTAGCATTTTTTTCCCTTATTTTACTATTTTGGTTTGAGAATGTCGCTTAATATGTTTTATTTAACTTGCATCAATGATATTTTTTATGCAGATAAGAGATAAAAGTTTTTATACTTATAGCAATACACCATCAAAAGGAAGTTGGCCAATAATAGGAGTAGAGATTGAGAACCAAGCATCTATGTGTCTTTTATTATTTCTTCCGTTCTTTCAACATAGGTATCAACTCTATGCATTTTTTGTTTCCTATTTTACTATTATGTTATTTTATGTTTGGATCATTATTGTTCAACTATTACATGTGTTTTTATATTTTTTCTTTTCTGTTATATTATAAATAATGCATGCATTTTTATCTTTCCTCATTTAGAGCAACAAAAAATCAATATTTGGATTTTTATTTTCTATCTTCAACGTACAATATTATTTTGTTTAACAGGACATGAAGAAACCTTATATAGATGATATTTAGAGTAGTACATAGTCGATTCACATTTCATAATTGGGATAAGTGGCTAGGTGAATATTTTGAAGGGCTAAAAATTTCTCTACGCTGCAGCATTAGATGGATGGATTCAAGCTTTTCAAAGTCTAGCAGGGTTTAAATTTATTGGCCCATTTTTTGTTTGTTTATATTTGTCTTGTGCAAAATTTTGGACAGATACTTTTTTTTTGTATCTTTTTCATGTGTCTTTATTTAGGGCATGTATTTTGTAGGAAAAGTATGTTAAATAATACATAATTTACAGCACTAATATAATAATAATAATAATAATAATAATAATAATAATAATAATAATAATAATAATAATAATAATAATAATAATAATATCGAAGTTTTTTCATAACAGTAAATTATAAGACATTATGGTTTTTTCTTACAAATTTAGATTTTAAATATTAATAAATATTCATTATGTATCATAAATATAAAATAGTTGTAGAGTATTCAATAAGAGTATAATTATTATTATTAATAACGTTGTCTTTTCAAATTCACTTAAAATGAGAAAAAAAAAATGAGAAGTAGCATGTAATAATAATAATTATTATCATATTAAAAAATTATAAACACAGATAAATAATAATTCTTATAGATAAATAACTTTAAAAAGAAGAAACTAATGAAATTAAAATCAAAGAACTAATAATAATAATAATAATAATAATAATAATAATAATAATAATAATAATAATAAATTTCTTTCATAATGGTAAATTATAAGATATTATCCGATCAAAAAAAGATATTATAATTTTTGTATTCTTATAGATTCATACCTTAAAAATAATAATATTTATTATGTATCATAAATATAAAATAATTATAAAGTATTAAAAAATAATGTAGTTATTATTATTAATAATGTTGTCTTTCGAAATTCACTTTGAATGAGAAAAAAATTATTATAAAAAAGTAACATGAAATAATATTAAAAAATTAATAATTAGTAACACATATAAAACTATTATCATTAGTAGCAGTACAAATAATAATAGATAAATCTCATTAGACTGAGTTCAATACGTGCCGCAATGAGGTTAACTAACTCAACAAAAAAAATATCACATAATTAAATTTAATATCTTCAACATGATGAAAATTTTCATTTTAAAATAATTAACAACTATATATATATATATATATATATATATATATATATATATATAGAACACAAACTATTTCAACATTTTTAAAATAAATTCTAAATTCTTAAAATAAGTACATTTAAAAGTTATTAATTATAAACACATAAAAATTAAGTACATATTAACATAATATCAACAATAATGAAAATTAACACTCAAATTTAAATGATTATATATACTTTTCATATTGGTATTGTATCACTATTATTATTTTGAGAAAGAACAAGTCAATATGAATTTTAATAGGCTTGATATTTTTGGAAACAAGATCTGTTCAATTAAAAAAAATATTCATCTTCCTCAATTTTAATGTAATTTTAATATGCTACTAGATATTTTAAAAATGATAATTTTATTTATAAACATATTTTTTAATACATGATTTAAACAAATAATAAACACAAATATATAAAATCTAGTAGCACGTAAAACAAGATATCAATCAAACCAAAATACCAAACTAAAAAAAAATAAACATTACACCAACATCACTCCTAAAAAAATAAACAAAAGAAGAAGAAGAAAAATCCAATAATGGAATTAGAATGCTTCTAGCGACTGAAAATACCCTGATGGTTGGGATTCAATTGCTGCAAAAACTTTTCTCCAACACAATTAAAAAAAAATGGATAAACTATATCTCCAACGAAATTTTCTTACATGCAAACTCAACAATTGCATCGTAACCCCGAACTGTTGCTACTTCTTCTCCTTCCTTCGCCATTCCTTGCTTATGCACACAGAAAACCATGCAAATATGAACATAAAGTAAAAAATATCGTAAAAAAATAGGGAGAAATGATGCGAGAAGCCACATTTTAAGCAATTATATGAGAGTAGTATTTTGGAGGCAGAGGAATCTCTTCGGTAAGTGATATCAACTAAAAAAATTCAGCAATCACCTCTAAATTATGTTCTGTAAGTCAATGAATTTCATTTTATAGTCAATGTATAAACAATCAAATCATATCTCAAAATTAAATTCAATAAAGTTTGACCAATCATCTAAAAGAATTGCTTTTTTTTTCTTTTTATCGTGATAGGAAAAAGCCTAGGAATTAGAGAGCCAGTATTTTATTAATTCTATATATAAAATATCATATTAATTGGTTTCAAAATATATTTACGAATAAAAAATGTAATAATTACCTTTATAAAAAATACATTCAAAATGAATTTTAAAATTCAAAATTCGTTATATTGATTGATTTCAGAAGAATTAGGACCGTAATTTATTATACTATTCAATACGTATAATACTATTTCAGAATTACGGATTTAAAATTGAGTAACAGTTACCTTATTAAACATTTACTCAAAAAGAAATTTCAAATTTAAATTTCAAATTTAAAAACTTTAGCTATTTAAAATAGATTAATTCGACAGTAAATAAAAAATAAATATAATTAGTATCAATATAATAATAAATACAATTATGGTTTGGAATTTAATCAAATTAATGAGACTTCAATGTATTTGAATTTGAATTTGGTTTGTAACCGAACCAAACAATTCCGAAGCATGAAATTATGACATGTTTCATTCAATGTTGAGAAACAATCTTGTCTCGTTACGTGTTTTTCAAAATTGTTTTTGGATTCGTAAATTTTATATATATTGATATCATTAAAAATATTAATTTTTATTTAATTATAATTTTAAAGGAATGTATATAGGTGAATTGTATTAGCCTATTAGGTTATTAATTATTAATTTTAAATTTCATTTGTGCATATAAATGAGAAAGCGTGGAAGAGAAATTGTTAAGGATAATGCTGGTATTAGTCAGAATTCATCACAACTTACTTTTAACCAGAATATTCACTCCAGATTGAGTCGAATTCATCATAGTTGAGTTTCAGAATTTGTATTTTATTATATTATATTAATTATATATATTGTGTGTGTTTTTGTGTGGGTGTGTATATAATGGGAAATATATTGAGATTATTTTGATTAGGTAATTATATTTTTTATATTATATAGTGAATCAGGCGAATGATGAAAGCGCATTGTTGAAGAGGGAAATGGTGTTGGATTCCAGACTATTAAATACTGATATAGGTATTTTTGTTAAAAAAATTAATTTGAAATGGTATTTTTCTGTGTTATATATATATATATATTTAAATTAAATTTAAATCTAAAAATTTAGACCATAAATATCTATTCGCGTTTATTTTATGTAGTCTTCGGTTTTATATAATCAAGGTTAATCTAAATGAGTTAATTAACTGTTAAAAATGTGATTGTTATAAAATATGTTTTATTATTTTTTATTCAAACTTAAAATTAATTTACAGTAAATAATATCTTGGCAATTTATTGGTTTATATAATCTAATATAGATTGAAATTAAATTTTTTATTGTATATTTTTATGGTAATATTACAATTATTTATATCATTTTTTTTATAGCAAAAAGCGACATGCAGAGACAAAATAAGGACTAAGATCCCAACTAGGTTGGCACCAAAGCCTTACAAATCTACTACACTACGCGAATATCATAAAAAAGGAAGAGAACAAAAGCATGGGGGGGCATAAACCAAGACCCATGTACAATCATCTGAACCTATAGTTAGGAATTAGTCCATATCTATTTCTGAAAAAATCTTTCCTAATAAAAGGAGGAATTAAATCCCACCACAAAAAACCTTGTATAGTTATACCATAAGAGGCAAGTTTATCTGCACAAGTGTTGCCTTCCCGGTAGATATGTGAGAACTTAAAGTTCATGCTCTTGATAATATGCAAACAGTTCAACCATCTGTTTCTCAATTTCCAAGGGACTAAACCTGGAGAGGTGAAAGCAGATGTGACCAGAAGAGAATCGCATTCCAACCAGAGATTGTTCCAACCTTTTTCACTTGCTATTTCAATAGCAAACATGGCTCCAATTAATTATGCATTAAGAGAATATGTATTGCCAACGTTAGCTGAAAAACAACCCAAAATAGCTGCACTATGATCTCTAAAAATTCCTCCACAGGCTGCAAATCCAGGAGCACCTCTGGCAGATCCATCAGTGTTACACTTGATCCAAAAACAATTTGGAGGAAGCCAATCAACTGCTTTATTTGCGGGGCTTTCCTAGGATGACCTTCTACATCAAAGGCCTTAATAATGTGAAATTCAGACATGTTTGAATACATAAACCCTTTGCTAATCTTTCCAACCAGGCTGACATTGGCAGAAATCATGTTTAATGCAGCAGAATAATGAACCAGTTTGTTATCAAACCTGGCCTTGTTCCTACAAAACCAAATCACAGCAATAATGTTGACAATACCAGCCACAAGAATGTCCCTGATTTGAGGACTCCAATTTTTCTGACATAAAGAGAGAACATCAACCATAGATGAAAGGTTGATTTTCTGCTGCACTTTGGATTCCAACCAGTTCCAAAGCTTCAAAGCAAATGTGCAATGAAGGAAGAGGTGAGAGGAAGATTCAGCAGCTGCATTACAGAGACTGCACATAGACACAATGGTGCAGCCACGTTTCCAAAGGGAATCATCAGTAGGCATTCTGTTATGTATTATTCTCCATACTAGGAAGGATTTGGATGGAGCAATGGAGTTGTTCCAGATAACCTTGGCCCAACGAACTTGTTGCAGAGGTTGGTTAAGAAAGCTGTAGGCATCCTTCAACGAGAGATCTCCTGAAGATGTTTGACCCAAACTTTTTTGTCCGGCCCTTCAAGCAAGGGAATAGAGATCTGCCTCAATTCAGATAAGAGACCGGGGCATCTCTGAATCAAACAAGGGGGAATAATCCAGACCCCATTGTTGATGAAGTCTCTAACCATCGCAATAAGAGAGGGTTGAACTTCAATTGGGATATTTAAAAGGTCCACCAAAGGCTTAGAAAGCCATTTGTCCCTCCAAAAATTGATATCTGACTCAGACCCTATTTGCCAGCATAAGTTTTCCAAGACAGTAGGGATGTATGGCTTGATACCGGGCCAAATTGTGGAACTGATGTGATTCAAAACATGTTTATCATGCCTGAAGACTCTAGCTCTCATAAGGCATGCCCACTGCTCTTGAGAAGTTACAAGCTGCCAGCTTAATTTCATAAGGGAAGCATTATTGACTGCTGTAAGGGATCTTAAACCAAGACCACCTTCAGAAAACGGTCTACAAATCTTATCCCAAGCCACAGTAACAATCTTCCTATTTATATCATTTAATAATTCTAATTATCAAAAATATAAAATTGATTTTTTTTGTCATGAATTTTATTACTGTGAGAGAAATAAGTAAAATTAGGAAAATCAAATATAAGTATTAATAATATCCTTTTTCATGTACTGTTTCAATACATCTGAACAAAATGATTCCATGCGAGAACCACGTTTTAGCCATGATAAAATGGCCATTAGAGTCAATTGCATGCATATGCATGGATGTAATTTGTAATTAATACGCTTTTGTTTAGCAAGCTGCCATAGCTTCCACGATAGATGCGCATGCAGGTGTTGAAATTGGTTCCCATACATATATATACTCGTTACAGTACGTCTTTTCGCCAAATACACCACAATGCCGTACGTGGCCAAATCAAATTTGATTAACTTGTCTTCTTGATTACGCAATAACAAAGGAATGGAGATAATAGCTTGTGCATCACGTTGATTAAAAATAGCGTGGATAAGATTATAATTCCATCCACCAGTGTCATGATCAATCAAATCTGCAACACGTACAAGAATTTTGATATCATAGGATTATCCTTCTCGCGGCGAAGCCAAGGATCCTTCCATATATGGATCTTCCTTCCATCACCTAAACACCATTTTAAATCCTCATGTAAAATATGTTTTTGGTCCCTCATTTATCTTGACTTTTATTTTTAGTCTTACATAAATTTTTTCTCTGTTTTTAGTCCCTAAAAATTTGTTTCATTTTGTTTTTAGTCCTTGACATTAACTTCAACTGTTAAATGATGTCGTAGTGAACAAAATTTGCACTTGAAAATTTTTTGTTTAAGTTTCTAATAGTTTTTAACTACTGCAAATTTTTTGGCAGACTAAAATCGTCGGAAATATTAAAAAATAATTAAAAAATCAAAACCTCGAACACCAGATTTTCTGAAATCACAAGAAATGTGACAAAAGTTAACATTTTTGACTGCCAAAAAATTTGTAGCGGTTAAAAGTCACTAAAAACTTAATCAGGAAATTTTCACACATAGTTTATGTCTGTGATGTCATCACTTAACAGTTGAAATTAACATTGAGGACTAAAAACAGAACAAAACAATTTACGAGGGACTAAAAACATAATAGAACCATTTATGAGGGACTAAAAATAGAAATCAAGATAAAATGAGGGACCAAAAACATATTTTACCCTTTCTCTATTTATATGTGTATATTTTATTAGTATATTATATTCAGTTTTATATATTTGTCTATTTATATATATATATATATATATATATATATATATATATATATATAATATTTGTTTATATTATTAATTGGTGTTTATAATTTTATAGTGTTGTTGTAGCATGATTTCTAAAAGGCTTAATTACCAAATTAATCCCTAAATTATTTAAAATACTTCAATTTAGTCCTCAAATTTTTAAAAATGCATCAATTTGGTCATTTCCGTCCAATTGGAGTTGATGTGTTAATAATTTGGGACCAAATTGACGTGTTTTAAAATTGCATTATTAACTGCGTCAACTCCAATTGGACGGAAATGATCAAATTGATGCATTTTTAAAAATTTGGGGACCAAATTGATGCATTTTAAAATTTGGGGACCAAATTGAAGTATTTTAAATAATTTGGGGACCAATTTGGTAATTAAGCCTTTCTAAAATAGTTAGTGTGTTGGAGTTTGGAAATATTATGGTGTGAATCTATGCATATATAGGTGTTATGTCCTATGAATATTGCTATGAATGTTATAATATGATAAGCTTGGTATGAGTAAAGTATGCATATGCTTAAGATGTCATGGTGTATTGTTGATATAAAATAAATGAAGACCAAACCTATGTGAGGTAGGATCCTCCATATGATAAGTTAAAAGAAGCCATGAGCATTTGTGTGAATCATGCATCATACCATGACATATATATGTGTTTTTTGAAAGTTGTTTATGAACCTAACTAGGGAGGCCGTGAAGAGCTCGTTGAGTTCTGGCCTTGAGGGTGTTATCTGGTTTGGAATCTCCTTTAAACTTATGCTGATCCCATGGATTGGAGTATCCTTGCAAGACCGGATAATCCTGACGAGCTACTAGGGGTATCATCCTGGTTGAGACTATTAGTGTCATATGCCCATGGTGCGGCTATTCGTCGACTAGCACGTACTCCTAGGCTACTTTCACAAAAGAGTTTTGAATGGTACCACATGCATATAAAGCTAAGAGCATAGAACACATTGCATTGCATGAATACTTGAATGTGATTGTGCTTGACATATGTGAATGCTAAGAGATAGATGTTGATTGTGTCTGTGTTACTACCTATCTCCACTTTCATACCACGAGCATGTAGTGAGATGTATCTCATTCCCTTTGTTTTGTGTTTTCTTGTGTATGTGTTGGTGGCAGGTGATGTCCAACAGGGCCAAAAGGATGATGTTAGAAATGAGGCGTAGGACTTCTTTTATTTTACTGTTTGTTATGAGATTTGTAAAGCTTTGATAGGTTGTGACATTGGGGGCTTATTTTTATTGTTTTTTGTCGATGTTTTGAAACTAAATTAGTTGTTTTATTTCTTTAAGTTTAGTATGTTTTTAAGGACTTGTAAGGCCAAATGTGGGCCAATATCTTTTATTGAGTATTAAAGTATTTATTTAAGTTTGAATTACTCGTTAGTTACGTATGTGATGGCCTTTATCTTTGAGAAGAAAAAGTTTTCAATTTACTATTTATTTTATTCCGCAATGAAAATTATGTCATATTTTCGAAATGTTTTATTTAATAATTAGCTAAGGGGTAAAGGGTGTCACAACCCATACCTACATACTCCTTACACATAGACAAACGATCCCAATTAAGCCAATTTATGTCTTTACCAGATCTTTTGTTTGAACCCCACCAAAAGGAATTCAGCATCTTTTAAATCTCATCACCTAAGGATGAAGGTAGCAAGAAAGTACTGATGCAATAAGTGTGAATTGCTTGAGCCACATATTTTATGAGCACCTCTCTTCCAGCCTTAGATAATTGCTTACTTGACCAGGACTGGATCTTGTTCCAAATTCTATCCTTTAGCAGGTAGTTGAAAATGACTTTCTTTTTTCTCCCCACCATGGAAGGAAGGCCAAGATATCTCCCAGTTCCTAAGCATTTAGTCACACCAAGCATATAAAAAATGGAGCTTCTAACCCTTTGTGGAGTATTTTTACTAAAAAAAATTCAAACTTTTGGAGGTTGATAGCTTGACCAGAAGCCTTCTCAAAGAGCTGGAGAATGGAATGAATAGTTTGCACCTCTTTTTCAACTGTCCTGCAAAATAAAAAATAGTCATAAGCAAATAAAAGATGTGAGAGGATTGGGGCTCCTCTACACACCTTCACTCCATGAATGTGTCACTCATTGCCTCCGCTTTTCTCAAAAGGCATGAAAGGCCCTCCATGCACAAAATAAACAAGGTGATAAAGGATCGCCTTGTCTAAGGCCTCTTCCTAAAAAAATTGGTCCAACTCCCTCTCCATTTACAAATATTAAAGTTGACAGATTCTATGCACATCTTCATCCAACCAATCCACTTTGAGTGAAAACACATTTTCATTAAGAGCTCAGTCAAGTAGGTCCAATCAACTCTATCAAACACTTTATTAATATCAATTTTAAGGGCAAACGCACTAAACTTACCATTCTTCTTACAGTTCATATGGTGAATAATCTCAAAAGCAACAAGAACATTGTCCAAAATGGACTGACCCTCCACAAAAGCATATTGTTCTAAAGAAATGCATTTAGGAAAGAGAGGTTTCAATCTATTAGCCAAGACATTTGAAATGATTTTATACAAAACATTGTAGAGGGAAGTGGGCCTAAAATATTTCATAGAGGTGGGATTATCCTTATTAGAAATAAGGACAATATTAAGCTCAAGAGGAAAAACTCACCCCTTTCAAGCCAAGAAACTCCAGCATGAAAAATTTCATCACCACAAAGCTCCCAAATTATAGAAAGCAGGATTTAATTCATCTGGCCAGGGGATTTATCATAATGCATCTGGAATAAGGGCTTCCTAAATTCCCACATGTTGAAACGAGCAATAAGCTTATCATTTTCCTCCAAAGTGAGAATGTTTTGGAAATGATTAAATAGGATCAAACTCAGATAAACCTCCAACCTATAAATTTTGAAAATAGCCTCTTGCTACTTCACAAAGATCCTCCTGCTTCACAACCATTCTACCAGCATCATCCATCAATTGAGATATAGTGTTGCGCCTTCTCCTTGAACTGACAACATTATGAAAAAATTTAGTGTTGGCATCACCATCTCTAAGCCAAAAAAACCTTTGCTCTTTGCCTCCAAAAAGATTCCTCTTGATTAAGGAGAGTACTCAATTGTTCTCGCAACTCCATGTAACGTGCAACTCATGATTCAACATCATTTTTAAAACGCAACAACTCTATCTCCCTTTTGCAAGCATACGAAATCTAGTTCTCAATCTTTTGCCCCATGTGTCAATATCATTGGAGCAATTATGCAGTTTCTCCAGCAAATCATTATTCAATTGAGAATTCCATGAGGAATTAAACAAAGGAACCAAATCTTCTTCTTCTAACCAAGCATTTTCGAACCTGAATTTTCTATTGCCAAAACGCCTCACCTGGGTAGAACAATTTAGAAGGATTGGTGAGTGATTAGACATGCTCGCAACAAGGTTTAACAGCTGACAATGAAGGAAAATATTTAGCCATTCTTGCCTTGCCATAGCTCAACCTTTACTTTTTATCCAAGTAAATTGATGTCCCTAAATTGGAATATCGATAAGATTAACATCAAACACAACATCTTTGAAACCTCTAATCAACCAGGATGGATGGTCAAGTCAACCCTTCTTCTCATCATTTGATAAAAGATCATTAAAATCTCCTATAAAATACCAAGGAAGCAAATTATCACCATCCAGAGCTCGTAATAGGTCCCATGAATTTTCACGTTTATTTCTCTCAAGAAAACCATAAAAGCCAGTGAGTCTCCAACAAGGTGCACTAGGCTGAGAAACTTTAATATTGATGTAATTTGAAGAATAATTTATAAGATCACAAATAAAAGGATGACGCCAAAAAAGAGCTAAACCACCACTCCGACTGCAACAATTAACAGCAAAAGAATAATCATAGCCCAAAGAAATTCCTATTTCATCAATTCGTTTTACATGCACTAATGTTTCATAAAGAAAAACAATATCCAGGTGATGGGATCGGACAAGGTCAAGAAGAGATTGAACTGCATGCGGATTATCAAGCCCCGACAGTTTCAACTTAAAATACTCATTTCTTCTGGCAGGCCTGGTTGCCAGGACCTGCATGTAAAAAATTGGCTATCTTGAGTAGCATGGTTCGAAGAAACATGAGCTGATGCGCCAATAGGGTCCACATTATTACTGCCTTTGCTGCTTGGTACCTCGCCAATAATAAGCTTCCTTTTTTTTTTTTTATTCACCCACAATTAATTCTGTGTCCATATTGTCAGTATCCGAATTTTTAATTTGGTCATTATTTGATTGACCAATAGGATCTCCTAAATGTGGAAAGAGAAACATGGGATTTTGAAAAACAGCCGTGACCAAATCATTATTGCATGTGAAACTGCCACCCGCAACATTGGACGTGGGCACTTTCGTAACTGCACCTTCTTCACGTAACCATCGACCACCATAGTCTCTTACCGTCATCAGCCTCCATGTTAAACAACTTGTCACAATTGTCTTCAACATGCCCTAATAAACTTCCCAACTTTTCATATTTGAAAGAAACTTCCTTTGCCTCACCTCCTGGTTTTTTAATCCTCATATATGCATGCACGCCAAAAGTTGGAATTATTTTTCTCATCATATATAGTCCGGATACTCACCCAAGTAATTAGCAATATTCTTGCCTAAAACCAGCAGGCATATCATGGACTTTTGAATAAATAAACGAACCTGGCTTGGAATTGAAATAAGAAGATACCTGGCCAACATCCTTGATGGAAACTCCATGCATAGGGTGCCCACACCTCTGCCATCTGAACCCTAATGGATCGATCTGTTAAAATATAAAGAGAGATTTATCCCCTCATTATCGTTTGGAACCACCAAGTCTACCTCTTCAGCATCCTCAAGATTGCAAGAACCAACTTCTCTATATCTGGCTGCTCCATAGAAGGGTAAAAAGAAAAAACAACTTCTCACATGGAGAGGGAGAGAAAACAACTTCTTAATTTTATTTTATCTTTGTACTGGTACAATTAAATCCTACACTTACTCGCTTTCGCTAGGATGAGGGAACTCTCAGCTCAGGATTGGAAAGTGGTTTTGGGTGCAACTCGAATTCACGCTTTATTTGTGTTGTGTCTTATTATAAATTATAAATTATAATTTATAAACACTGTTTAATTATATGAAAAAATAAGGATAAATACAGCAAAAGAAAAAAAAAACTTGATGCATATACTTGGTTTATAGAATTAGAGAACAAAAAGTAATTTATCACCAAGGCAGCGCCGAGTAGAACCACTAGTTGCAACCAATCAAAAGTAGTCTACAACCTTTAAGTTTCTAATGACAAGATAGGCCTTTTATACACCAACTCATATTATACCCTCTTGTCTCATCAAAAAAATATTACACCCTCTTGTACACAACTTGACAACAATGAAATTCACGTCACAGCTGAGTCTAGGTTTATCGAAATAAGTTATTTGCTACCTCATTCATATAGATTAAAATCGACGTAATATAAAATTTTCAAAATATACTAAAATATGGATCATTTGATTACTTTCTCATTGTTGTTCAATTTTGACAGAATTTGACACAAACAATCTTGATAATATGTAGATATAATTCAACGATTGGATCGATAAAAATTTCATTCTATATCAAGTTATTAAAATGGTGTAATTTGATCCCTCCTCTAAGTTAAAATATGTTAAAAGGTCATAAATATTTTTCATAAATTTAAATAAGCCATTTCTCACATTGTCTCCTAAATCCTTTTGTAATTAGCCTGCTAAAAATTTAAATTTTAAAATAAAAAATAACAAGGGAGCTTAATTCATGTCATTGAAAAAGATAGCATTGTGGTGGTTGACTTCGTGATTTGTTAAACTCAACATAGTGCATATTTGAATTAAAGTTTGCAAAATGAGTTTGTAAAAGTATCTCAAGTCTTACTTTATCCAAACTCAGTTTTAATGCAAAAATTTACTCTCAAACATACTTTTGAGGGATAATCCAACATAACCCCCAAAATGATTTTACTTTCAAACGTACTTTTGAATCATCCTACCGGAAATCCAAACTTGCTCATAGGCGTGTTGGAATTGGTCTACAAGACATATATACTTGTGGAAGATACTCAATTACATGCCAAAGGGTTATGTATATACTGTTAGATAGGAAACTTGTTTTACATTCGGTAAAAAAAACATCTTTAACACAATAAGGATATTTTAGTAATTATAATATATATTTCCAGGAAAAAGTAACTCAACCAAACACATGTTTTAATTATTCCTGAAAATATAAAAACTATTCTCAACCAATGTTAATAGTTAACCAAACACATTTTGTAATAATATCCGGGAATAATATTCTCATGTTATATTCCAGGAAAAAATATTCTCATGATTAAAAAAATTATCCGTGAAACAAACACCTCCTAAGAAAATCAGAAAAATAAAAAAATAAAAACTAAAAATATAAATACTAAATCGTCTTTGATTTGCTAAATTAATTAGATTTTACGGGTATTATAAAGGTCATTTCAAATCTTAATTAAGCATTGAATAAAAAATAGTAATTAATTAAGTAAAAAGCTTTGTAAACATGGATAATACTACTATTATTATAAGTCAAGGACTCAGGTGATCTATTATTTGATTAATCACAATCAGAACTATTGTTGACTAAATTCTGCTAACGTTATTGGTTAATGCCATCCATATTTATGTTTTTAAAAGTTATTTGATTAATACCATCTATAAGAAAGATACGTACGTGTGTATGACAATTATTAAAATTTATTGTAATACTAATAATGGATGTAAATTCTAGAAGGCACAAGAGACTTTTATAATTGTAAAAGTCTGAAAATATTAATACTTTTGTCTACAAAGTTGTACTTATAAGATTGCTTAACACATAATATTTATGAAGCAACAATGATGAATAAAGGAGGAGTTACTGCAATTGTAAGTTGTAACAGTGAAAAAAATGAAACGTGAAGGCATTAAAGTAACGAGCGACACACAAAACACAAGCCACAAATATATTTACAAATTAATTTTTGCTGATTAAAAAAAGTTAATTTTTAAAATTTCAATTTACGATTATTATAATGAATAATAAATAAGTTTATCAAACTTATTCTACTTTCATTCATCCATGAGATATATATCTTACTCGTATCATATCTTATATATATTAGACTAATTGTATCGTCATATTGAATACACATATCATATATGTGCATCATTAAGTATGTAATTTAAAAAAGAAAAGATATATACATTTATCCTTAATTTAAAATGAATTAAATTTATGATGTACTTTAATTCAAATCAAAGGTGGGTGTATCCTTACTTTCTCACACTTTACACATCTTTACACTTTAAATTTGACAAACCCAAATAATTCAGAATTTTAGCATAGATAGTTAGATACCATAAAAATATATACGGATTTTCTTTTGAAGAACTACATGTAAACATCCAATTATGTATTGTCAAATAATTAAACAAGCTTGAGTATCACAACTACTACATAGGAAGTTTCAGTTTTTTTTCAAATCTTCTAAGGTTAACTGAGGATTTGATCAAACAACTCTGGCAACAAGGGAATAATCACTTTTGGGGATGGGACTGCTTTTGAGAATGTGAAAAACAACAACTGAATTTCAGGTCATTCTTTGATGGACATTTGGTGCATTACCAAGTCTTGTTAGAATCAATTGAATCACATCTTCCAACTCGTTTCTCAGAAGCAAGAATTGTCATGGAGCAATTATTTTTGCAACCTTGTATTTCTTCTCTTGATTGGTTACAAACATGGGAGGAGATGAAAAGTGGTGGCCATCTTGAGGAAGAGAAATTGAGCAAAAATATTTTATTGGAAATCAGAGAAGTGCTAAGAGGAAGTGAAAGTTCATATCAGGCTAGGATCGAAGGATAACAAGACAACGAACTAGTTTTGGAGTACAAAGGAACTCAACTAATTAGATTTTCAACTAAGCTAATGTTAAGGACTAAAGAGTTGACAGTACATTTTTGTGTGTATATATACAAATCAAAATTACACAATCAGATGGTAGTAGTTATTATAGTTTGATTTGCACAAATTCATGCTCATATGTACCCCCAAAATTTATATAAAGACGTTTCTCGTTTATTCTTTTTTTCATAATATATAGCATAGCTTGTTTCCAAATAGCTTTCTTTTATTATTATGCATGCACCTTAACTAAATAAAGTGAATGAAAATAGAAATAAAATAAAAGTTTTACTTTTGGATTAGCTTTTGTCAAGCAATAAAAACAAATTCTGCATAACCTCTCTATTCGACAGATAAAATTAAAAATGAAATATATTTTGAATCGGGAGACCAACTAGAAGAGTGAAAATAATCAATTCGTTAAATTCAATTTAAATATATTCACGTTGTTGCGTGTTTAATTTATCCTTTTTTTAAATATTCATTTAGTTTTATAAAATTATTTTAAAAAAAAGTGATTCCAAACCTTTCAATATTTCAATTGTATTAATAAAGACATATAAGGATTAAAACTTATGTATATTTTTCATAGAAGGACTAATTCTAAAATGAGTATAGTTTACAATAATCAAATGATTATTTTGACCGCAACAAAATAGGTACTATTTGCTTTGATAAACTATCCGGTGCTATTAAGGGTAAATCGTATCATCTAGAATAGGCTTTTCTATTAAGGTGCAAAATTTATCATCTTTTCTTATTTATTGTTTTAGAGTTTAATTTCTATACATTGTTAATATAAATAGTTTTACACTTGATTAACTAGAAAATCTATATGTGACTTTTTAAAGTAATTATTCAAAAAGTTAATAATTTTACTATAAATGACAATTAATATTTTTTTGGTAGTGATATGTCCGTTAATATAAATAGTTTTACATTGTTGATTAATTAGAAATTCTAAATATGACACTGTAGAAATATGAATATTCTATGTTTTTATGGTATGTGCATGTATGACACAACTCTTCAAATGGGAAAATTGAGTTAAAATATTGTTAGGATTTTTTTTTTTGATAAATAAAGGATTTTATTAATAATAAAATTGCTTAAATTAACTAATAATTTCTCAACTTTAAGAGTCTAAACACATCAATAGTACAGCGGAGAAAGTTGAAACACAGCCAATTACAAGCCATTAAAGCCACATGGCAATTAGCCCCCCAACAAACAGCAATCCCATAGAAGCTTCCAAGGATAAAAAAGAAGTACATGATCCAACAGCCATGCTTTATGTGAAAAAAGAAACACATTAATCATGTAGCATACAATATTTGCTTCTTCAGAGTTGTTCATACTTCATAATAAGCTCACGTAGGAACATGCACCGCTTGTAATCAAACAAGCATGACTGAAAGCAAAATGAGGATTAAATGATTGTAATCAATATTGTTGGAATTGTCATTTCTGAACTAGCATTCTTCACATTGAGTCTTCCTTGATCTCTTTCTAGCTAGTTATTCTGTTTAACAATATGGAGGAGATAGGAAACATGAACCTTGACGCAGTCAAAGTTAGAATAGAAACCGTTGAAAGGGAAATTACTAGTCTCCAGGAGCAAATTCCAAAATTATCAGATAACTTGGAATCTACATCGGAGAAATATACTCAACTCAGCCTTAAATCTGATTTTGAGCATAGACTCAATCAGATCCAAACAGATGAGCTGAACAATCTTGGTGTGCAAAAGACTAACCTGACCAATACTATACGGCATAGTAAGCAAAGTTTGGCTGATAGGAAAGCTGAGTTGATTGAACTCAATAACAGAAGAAATGTACTTGAGGGGCAGGCAGCAGGAGGAGGAGGAGGAGCAGCAGGAGCAGCAGGAGCACCATGAAGAGGAAGAGGAGCAGCAACACGAGGAGTGAAAAAGCGGGTAAGAAGTGTTACTAATTATTTTGTCATAGTAAATGTAGTTTCATTGATCTTTTTCTTTTTTATTTTGCATTTGATTTACACGAGTTCAAATCTTATAGTTCCCTATTATTATTAAATAAAAAGTATTGTACTTCTCATTATTGACTTTCATTTTCATTTCTCTTTTAACAGGAGCTGCAAATAAAGGGATGAATAATGTAATGATTTTAGTATAGTAGAAACTTTAAAGAATATTTGAACTTGATAGTATACTATTAATTTTTATAGAACATTAGAACCAGCTTTTATGTTTTTAATTTTTTATTTGTAACCACCTTTGTATGGTGATACACTTCTAACTAGATATTATGAAATGATAAATAAAGTTTCTATTTTCTCGTGTGTTACAAGTTAATCAATTTTGTTCTTAACATCAATGTGCACTAATTAATGTCATCACTTAGTTAGTGTGCATCAATAATTGAATTAATTAATACTTCTTGAAAGTCAAAGATCATTTATTTTTGTATATTTAATATTATATTAAAGATCAAATTAATCATGGATGCTAATTCATGAACAAAATTGACTCTCAAATTTCAAAGTTAGAGATTTTTTTTTGTAATACCAAAATCAAGGTGGTGTTAATAATTTCAAGAATTAAATTGATGTTTTATTCATTTTTCTACTTAAGAAACAAAAGAAAATTTGAAGTAAATATTTTTCTATATAATAAATTATTTTATTTAATCATTGGTAACAAAACCTTAGATTACAAATTTTAAAATATATCAGCCAAAGTATTATCAATAGATAACAACGAGCAATTCTTAACCAAATCTCTTTAGCATGTGTATGTAAACAATTCCTCACATATATACTTACGTTATCCCATAAGTAAACCTTATTCCAATCCATCCTTGATCTAAATCATCTCTTTAGCTCCTACACTGTAAGTTAATCTTAATATGTATACTAATAATTGAAAATAAATCTTATACATGGTAATGTATCAAAATACACCGAGTTTAAAATTTTATACCATTTGATTCGAAACTGCATGATTTTGCAGTTCTTTTTTTTTTTTTTTTGCACGCAATTAGAACAAATATTTGTAGAAATGTAAATAGAATAATACAAAAATATCACATGTGAAGGTTACGCTAGAATTTGTGAATGACAATGAAAATAACATATAAATATTAGATAATATATTAATCTGAGATGGCATGTTTATAACATGTACTAGGGATGGTAATGGATAGGGTCTGGGTAGGGTCCTATAGTACCCGTCCCCATACCAGGACCCTACCCAGACCTGCGTTTAAAAAAAATACTCGTACCCGGCCCCATACCCGTGCGGGTAACAACTTTAATCCCCATCCTCGTACCCACTGGGTACCTATATACCCATCCCCGCATCTGCTACCCGCACTTTACTTATGTATGAAGTTAATAAATCAATAAAAAAATAGGCTTAAATGTAATTTTGGTCCCCGTATTTTGCACAATCCACAATTTTAGTCATCCTATTTTAAAATAGAGACATTTAGTCCTCCTATTTTGCACAATTAGCAATCTTGGTCCCTCTATAGAAACATTTAGTCCCCCAATTTTGTAAAATCTGTAATTTTGGTCATTTCATCAAATTGAAAGCATTGATAGTTAAGAGATTAACGTTCACCTTGACGTGACCCAAATATAGTGATGTGACACGAGATTATTTATTTATTTTTTAATTATTTTAAATACTGAGTAATAATTATTTGTTTATCTACGTCACTAAAACACATGTCACGTTGATTTTAATGGTTGGGGTAGTCGTGAGTCCTAAAATAGAAATCACAAGTCTTAATCATTTATTTTAAACTAGTTCTACATTGTTGAAGTACATGGCACATCGTAGTCAAATAAATGATATTACCTTTTTTTAAAATATGTTTTTCATCAATTATTCTACTCAGTATTTAAAATAATTAAAAACTAAATAAATAATCTCGTGTCATGTCACTATATTTGGATCACGTTAAGGTTAACGTTAATCTCTTAACAGTCAACGCTTTCAATTTGATGGAATGACCAAAATTACATATTTTACAAAATTGGAAAACTAAACGTCTATTTTAAAATAGGGGGACCAAAATTGCAGATTGTGCAAAATAGATGAACCAAAATTGCATTTAAGCTATAAAAATATTAATTAAAAAATTATTACAAATAAATTGAAAATTCATGCTTAAATAATTCAAACTTAACATTAAAAGTATCCACACATAATATTAAAAATATAAAATATAAAATTATTGTAAGTTATAACATAAATCTTTTACTATTAGTGTTAGTTTATGGAAAATATAAAATTATTTTTTTACAGAAAAGTATATATATAACATAATTATTTATTTAAGTTAATTTAATTATATATATATATATGGTAGGTGTGGGGCGGGGCGGGTACTATAGTACCCGTACCCGCACCCGCAAAAAATTGCGGGTAAATATCCGGCCCCAGCCCCAATAAGCAGGTATTTACCCGACCCGCTTGCAAATATTTTTGCGAGTACCCGTAGGGTCCGGGTATACTTTGTCATCCCTAACATGTACTACCATAATAAACAAAACTGTGTCATGCACTACACCCACATGTACTACCAAAGTAAACAAAACTTTTTCCAGCCTTTATAAAAATACATGAAATTTGAATTGCATTCAGTTAAATTTCCTTTATTTTTCAAATACTTTATTTGCATAAAGCAATTCAAATTTCATGTATTTTAATTGCTTTGTTTGATTCAGAGTAATTCAATTTTCACTAAATATAAACATTTGTTTTAAAATATTATTTTAAAGAAAATAAAATTTCAATATTAAATTTTAGCAAAAATAAAACTTAGCCAATTTTTAAATATTTAATAAATAGAATTTATAATGTCGCTACATAAAATCTTCCTCATAGATGCAAAGCAACAGAAATAAAAATGAAGCATGAAACTCTATCCGAAATGATGAACAAAATGTTATCTTCACATCTATATAGCTCATGCTTTGTAGGTAATGTATTGCAAGTAAAGTTCATTGTATATATAAAAGCATAGATCAAACTCGAATTGTGTATTGGTAACTGAATACAGTATAGATTGGATAACATTGTTCTATTTCAAATCCACGAAGTTGGAATTAAACTAATAAAATAAACACTGCAATAAAAAAAGTATAAGCACGCCCAATTTGTTAAGAAAGTATGCTATTTTCAGCCAACCATGATTTGAATAATGCCTCCCGAATAAGGAACCAATTTTGCTAACAGAGCCTGATGATTAAATGTTGAACAAAAACCAATAGTTAAGGTCTCAAATTTAGGACTTCTTAATAACAGCTTCCTACATGGCTACTACTGGATTCTTGATGATTTGGATTGCCTGCAAAACAAACTCAAAACGGTTAAAATATTATTGTTAAATGTAACGCATTTTTACTAAATATCACCAAAAGATATCCAAGAAAATAAAGATGCTCTTTTATGTTTTTCGTTTTCCAACCCTTCTCCGCAAACAATAATTTGAAGCTAGCACGACACTAGAAAATAGTTTAAAATAAAATAGTACCTCTGGCCTATGCATCTAAATCAAATATTTTAGTGATACAATTAACAGATAGTGATTAAAGGCGTGGGATATGGCTGTGCATATGATATGGTCCTTCACCTACGTATCAAAAATCACATCAATAACAAGAACAAAAGGCAAAAACCCTCCTCTTCCAAATTGTAATTCCTTGGGCACCATTAGATAAGCATTTACCACAAAGGAACCTGTTGTTATTTGACAACACTGTCATTACAGACAAAGGAACCTGTCACAACGCAGAGTAAGAGTGTATATCTATTTGGAGACTGGGGTAAAAGTTTGATTGGATATTTTTATTTTGTATTAATATAATATTTTAGTTATCTATTGTGACAAATGAATCTAACCTTCTGTTGAAAGGATTTTAAGGATACACTACTCACAAGTCAATTTAGTATATATATATAAGGAAATTATATTTTTTTTAAAATAAGGACTAAAGAAATTAATTTTACGCAAATATTGACTCAAATTTCAAATTTGAACAATAAATAAAAACGGAGTACAACTTCTCAACTAATCAAACTAAAAATTTGAGAATTCGAGATTTCCTTTTCCTAAAAAAGAGAAGAGATAAAAATAAGGTTACATGTCTTGTCATGTATCTGCTGGTAAAGAAACCACAAACCAGGGTCTTTCTAAAAATAAAGGGAAAAAAAATCCCAAAACAGAAGATTATAATTGCCAATTTTTGTTGTATATGAAAACTATCATCAAAAGATGCATACAGAAAATTGATTACAAACTCAAATTCATGATACTTCTTATCTTTTTGAATTCCATAAACCAAAACTAAACATGCACCATCTTGAGCAGACAACTTTTTGCGAATAATCTAGGTCAAGTACAAGTGTTCTATAACTTATAAGTGTAACAAGCATACCTGCTTGGCTAATGGCGAGAGAAGTTGATCTGAGATGATCTACAATTACAATACAGGATGAAAAAGTGAAGTACTTCCTCCGTTCCAAATTATATGACGTTTTAGAAAAAAAAATTTGTTCCAAAATAGATGTCGTTTTACAAAACCAATGCTGCATTAAATGTCTTTTTCCAGGACTACCCTTAATTAATACTTAGTGGGAGTAGTGTACTATGAGTAATTAATTAGAGAGATAAAGGGTATATTAGGAAGTTACCTAATATTTTCTAGGAAATTCAACAAATTAATTGCATTCCTTAATACCTGTGCCAAAACCTTAAACGTCATATAATTTGGAACGGAGGGAGTAGTCTACAGCCAACAAATCATCATCTCCTTCAGACTACAATTCCAAAAAAAAAGGTTACTCATCCCACTGCCCCCCCAATTGTAAAACACTTTTTTTATAGGTCTATTGCATTATCAAGTGATCCATGAAAAAGCACCTCATAAGGTATGTGTTTGAGATTGTGCAGTACATAATTATAATATAGATGGACTGCGATTAAAGAATTTATTGAAAGATAAGTGACATAACCGAACTGTAGGATCCAGAAACCTTCTAACAGCACCAGTAAAAAGAAAACACGAAATAAAGCTAATTGAGTCAGTTCATCCCATAATCCTATTTCATTTTCATATATTTTGAACCCAAAACTCAAAAAGGTCCCCCCTCCTCTTCCTCCCGGAAACAATGCTAATTTGGTGCCACCCCCATTCCTCCTTTGATTATATCATATAGTTATACAGCTAGTGTTGTGCTTCACCAATTAACCCTCCTGATCAACCATTATAGTAGTGCAACTAGTACAAGCTTATCCCTATAACAATATCAACATAGAGTCGTATGACTCCTAAATTACAGCTCAATTTGGTAACACTCTCAAAACTTCTTAAGTTCCCTCCCCAGCAAACCTGTTATACCCTTAGAACACCCAACTAATCTGATTGAAAATTAACAAATAACATAAAACAATTCGCCTATCTCTATTAGTTTTCCAAATGTAAGTTTCACAGAGCTAACAAGAAACCACAGCCATTGAACTGTGGTCAGGACACAATCTCCATAGGAAGCATTATACTACCAAGTTGAAGATCAAAAGGAGAAAGTGTCAAATCACCTTCAAGCAGGACACAAGTCATAACTATACTAAACCCTAACTGAACTATATCTCTCATATATAGTTATATGAATCACGGTATCAATGAAAAAAAAAAAACGAAGGTTGCACAGAATCAATAAAAAACACAAAATTGAAGGTTGCACAAATTCAATGAAAAAACAAAATCGAAGGTTGCACAAAAATTAATGAAATAACAAAATCAATGGTTGCACAAATCAATGAAATCAACATCCGAACACAAATCAATTAAATAAAAAACAAAACAAACCCTAGATCTAATTGAGAAGAACTGCCCAGAAGTGAGAGAGCAAAAGAGATGAACCAGCAAGAGAAAAAGGAAATTCTGAACTGAGAGAGAAAGAAGCTCTGAAACAAGCGAGCGTCGAGCAAACGTAGCGAGCAAGCGGAGAAGTGAAGAATTCAAAATTCTTTACTTTTTAGTGGGATTTGAATTTCTTTATTTTAAATTAACTAAAATAACTGGTAGAAATATTAGAATTTTAAATGCTTCTTAAATATTCTATCCAAACAAAGTAATTTAATTCAATACATTTTAAATTCCTTAAAAAATTAATTGCTCCCTTAAAATTCTCTATTCTATCCAAACACAACATAAAGATTTTATAACTCCATTTAAAACATTTAAACTAAGAACCTATTTCAAAATATAGTGAAACTACAATGACAGAGAGTAATTTAACCATAATTTCTTTATTCACAATAGGTTCTTGCAATTCTAGAAAACCCTCATCCGTTATTTTAACACGAAAAGGACCATTTTAGAAGGTTGGGGGTATCTGCAGTGTTATAAAATAAATGCAGAGGTAATTAAGCTGCACGTTCAATGGCATCATTGTATTCATTTGCTCCTAGCCATAAACGAATCCGAATTCCTATGAAATAACCTTACATAAAATAAGCACCGCATATTTAAAGAAAAACAACAAATTTAAGATAAAACCAGAATTTACCATTATTTTATAAGTAGGTCTGGACATTGTTTGTTCAACATCTATACCGATATACCAGAAACTTGTTACAAATAAATATTTTACAGTGATCAATATCTTCCTCAAAACTTTACATGCACACGTTGAATAAATGTATTTAAGAGGATGACCAATCACAACCCATGCCTCAAAAAATGTTCAACTACTAAAGTAGAATTTGAATTCATAGTTCAACATATTCGAAGTTATTGTCAACAGGGACTCAAATGATTAATACAATGCAAACTAATAGACCTCAAACAGCTCAATGTCTGATCCCAGCAAAACTTAAGTCCTCTGTCCAGCCTCAAGTTGTCCTGAACATTCTCACCGGACTTAGGTACTTCTCAACAAGGCTTAAATTCAAACTTAGAGATAGCCATCCCAAGTTGTCTAGTCCAAAATCTAAATCATTTTTCCTCCTCAAAAATGAACAACAAATTAAATTAGGGGATTTCTAGAAATCTGATCATTTGAAACCACTACCAGAACTTTTTATTATTTACTTCGATGTTAAAAAAAAAAAAAATTGTTCACTCTTCCAATTAACGTACATCAATTGCAAATCTTCCTAAACACATTTTGGCCAATAGACCCTTTTTCATAATTCTGAACCAATAGGAGAAGAAGATGGAGAATTAAGAATTTTTTACATGTCTCTAGTGACGAATTTCTGAACTATTTATATCGTAAATGCTCCATCCAATAAGATAAAAAATTTAAGTCATATATTTGCGGTTCAGCAAAGCTGTTAGTTTACCTCATCGAGTGCTTCTATCATCCTTGTCACTAGGTTGTGGAGTGTAGTGGCTGGTTGATGATGGTGAGTAACCAGGTTGACTTGGTGAGTAACCTGTACTGGGACTGCAAATGATCAAACAGAAAGATAACAAAAACAGACCATGTTCAGCAATATGCCTTCGAAACAATTTAGTAGTTAAAGAATGATCTGTACATATGCATACCTAAATTGGGGGGAACTTGGGCTATAGTTTGGACTCACACCAGAATTATATGGGCTAGAAGGAAAAATTGAACAAGTCACATATATATAAACAACCTCAGTTTAACAAATAACACAAAAGAAAAAGAAAAAAATCTCCAATTCTGCTACTGTTCTTATCACAGACATGGGATAAACTGTCTAAAGGCTTAGCAGGACCACAAATGAAGTTAACTTACCTGCTGGGACTGTATGTTGGGCTTGATGGAGAATAAGATGGAGACGTCAGGCTGGAAAATAATAAATTAGACATATGCTTGGAGTAAAGAATTAACTCAAATAACTATGCAATTGAGAAACGAAAAACACAGGACCATAGACTTTATATATTCAACCACCCAACAAGCTAATTGTTGAACAGTAAGTAAAATATCTCTTATTGCAAAAGGTTAAGGTTCCCCCCCCAAACACAAGTTCTTGACTGAAAAATGAAGGGAATGAGATTCAAATTTTTGGCATTCAGTGTTTGAAGGTTTTGTAAGTAACATTCAGCACCGAAAATAAATATTAAAAAACTCCAGAGAATTACCCACCTATAGTTTGGAGAAAATCTTGGACTGCTTGGAGAATATGCTAATGGACTATATTTTGCTGACTGTGGATTGTAACTAGGTGATGTTGGGCTATAAGAGGGTGATGTTGGGCTATATGAGGGTGATGTTGGGCTGTATCCAGGTGAGGTAGGACTATATGATGGAGACGTTGGGCTGTAAGAGGGTGATGTAGGGCTGTAGGAAGGCGAAGTTGGACTATACGAAGGTGATGTTGGGCTATATGATGGAGAAGTAGGACTATATGCAGGTGAAGTAGGGCTGTATGCAGGTGAGGTGGGGCTGTAAGCTGGTGAAGTAGGGCTGTATGCAGGTGAGGTGGGGCTGTAGCTGGGCGATGTGGGGCTGTAGCTGGGTGATGTAGGACTGTAGCTCGGTGATGTGGGAGAGTAGGATGGACTGGTAGGAGAATAAGCTGGACTTGTAGGACTATATCCTGGAGAGCTAGGACTATAAGTCGGAGAGGTAGGACTGTACCCAGGTGATGTGGGGCTGTAACCAGGTGAAGTGGGACTGTACCCTGGTGATGTGGGGCTGTACCCAGGTGATGATGGACTATAGCCAGGGGATAACGGACTATAACCAGGAGATGAAGTAGAAGAAAATGCCATCCCATCAACATAAGGTGAAAACTGCGCATCTGTCGTAGGAGACAGACGTAAATTTGGGCTCAACAAATAATTGGGAGACATCAAGCCTTCATGATATGGAGTTCCAGATATTGGGGAGCGAGCAGGAGTCATGCCAAAATCAAGACCATCCATATAACTAGGAAGTTGGACCTCAATGGCATTCTTCAGCATCTCATCATTAAGATACAAGGCACATTCACCAGTGCCGATGGGGGCGAGCTGACCTAACATTATGTTTTCAGTGACTCCCCTTAAGTAATCTGTCTCAGCATATACTGCAGCATCAAGAAGAATATCAACTGTCTCTTCAAATGAGCATCTCATCATTGGCCCAGTATCATTCCGGTTGATACCGTGACGTGTAATTGCCATCAAATGACCCCGATAAGTCATGGTTTCACAAAGAATAGCCAAATGCCTGTAATTGACATAAGAACCATCAAAAGAAATGACAACTCGCAATTCATCCAGAAGAGCTCGCCGAACTGCCTCAATACCAAGAACCTCGATAACTTCAATCAAGTGGTTGCTTGTGGTCCTGGTAGCATCAACATCTTGATGGCACATCACAGCTAGAAGGTTGACACCTTCCGTATCAAGCATCCATTCTTCATTAGACTTAAAACCTTCATTCTCATCAAACTTCTGAATTTTAGTATTTTTTATAAAAACCTTGTTGATGTCTGGGATACCTCGTAAAGTCATGTCAGTCAGCATGTTGCTTTCTATTTTCTTTAAGAAAACATCATCTTCAGCAGATTCATCCTGAATCTCACCCTTGTGTGCTTCATCATTCATAATACGGATACGAAGAATAAGTTTTTCAGCATTGTCATCATTAAATATGCAAGTCAAATCATCATCAAATTCAAGGTTAATCTTCTCTGCAATGTCAGCCATACTCAACTTCTTATCCACCATCATTTCACGATTCAACTCTATGCGAAGCAACCAAGGTGAGAGTTTTTCAAGAGCAACTTCTTCATCAGGCATTTCATAGTACGACTTCACAAAATCAACATCCTCTTCAATTATTGTACTGATCGGGTCCGGATCATACCACACCTCTGTAGCTTGAGTCACACTCCCGAGAGTGGTATATTCTAAAGCACACTGCACACTCTTGGCTCTCTCTTTAGTCTTACCAACATCAGGTTTCAAGTACACAGACAGAGAAGGCGTTTTAATTCTCTTTGCCACATTAATGATTTCCCTTAACCTAGGAACACCAAGAGTAACGTTCTTTGCACTGACACCAGCATAGTGGAAAGTGTTGAGAGTCATCTGAGTAGCAGGTTCACCAATCGATTGTGCTGCTACACAACCAATCATTTCTCCAGAGGCTACAAGTGACTGCAAGAACCTTGATTCTATTTCTCCCACTACCCACTCAAATGCCTCACGAGAAAGCCTGTATTCCTCCAAGACCCTTTTACTGGCAAAAGAGCTGCGGAGCAGAATATTGAACAGGAGAGTAGCATTCTTCTGAGCTTCTTGACTCAAGAGATCTTCACCAGGAACAACCTTAAGCTTCTCCTGGAGCTTATCAATGGCTTCCACAATTTCCATTGGATGCATATCAGAAGGCCTTCGGAAGTCTACCTTAAACGTCTTCTGAGCATTCCAGATAAGCCTCTTCAGGTTAACAGGTAGTGGCAGAGAACTGTCGCCAGTAGTGGCTATCTCTGTTGCAAGTTGATATCTATCAGCTTCAAGCTTTTGAACTTCAGCCTCAAACACATTACGAAACTCTCTGATGGTTTTTAAGTCTTCTACAGGCTCTTGAAGCATGTAATTAGGCTTCCAGTTTTCATCATCAAATTCATACCTAAATACCCTATCGAATTCTGTTTTTTTCATTTTAAGGGAATCCAGCTTCTGTGTTTCAATCCAAACAGCGTCCATACCATCTTCTCCATAGAGAAATTGTATGACGTCTCCCAAAGAGTTTCTAACTGTCCCATCATATTTAACCATGATGTCCTCCATAGCCTTCACAAGTCGCCTCTGTATGTACCCAGTTTCAGAGGTCTTCACTGCAGTATCAATAAGACCTTCCCTACCACCCATGGCATGGAAAAAGAACTCTTGAGGGGTCAGTCCACGTAGATATGAGTTCTCCACAAAGCCACGACTTTCAGGCCCATAATCATCTTTTGTGAAGTGAGGCAATGTCCGGTCTATGAATCCGTATGGAATTCGCTTACCCTCAACGTTCTGTTGGCCCACACAAGCAATCATTTGAGATATGTTGACATTACTTCCTTTGGAACCAGCTGTTACCATTGCTTTCAGATTGTTGCTCTCAGATAAACTTGTTTCAACACTCTTTCCAACATCATCACGAGCTTTATTTAAAGTCTAAAATGATCAAAGATGAAAATTCATCAGATTCACCCAAAAAAAAATTTTAATAAATATAACACAATGTGAAAAGCAATCCAAATTAAGTACGTGGTTCACTCTATTTTCAAATGAATCCATCATTGTCCGACCAGGTTCAGCCTCCAACTTCTTCTCTTGAGCATCCCTGATAAGTTGTTTCACTTTCTCCTTAGCTGCTGAAATAGTCTGATTTATGGTTTCCATAGTGGAAGCATCAGCAATTGTATCACCAATTCCAATGCTAAAAGCATTCTGCAATAGCCAGTAGTTTACAAGCCACTGAGTATGACCAAGAAATTTCCGAGCAGCATCAGGGCCAACCTCTTCCCTGTATTCAAGTAGACATTCAGTGAAGTAAACAAAGAAGAAAGGAACTGATTGTAACAGTTTCCAAAGCCATAAAGTTTCACAACTATTATCAGAAAGCACTCCATAACATTATATTTATAAATTATTTAACAAGGTCACTTCACTTTAGAGTTGGAGTTTGGATCAATAGAAAACAACCCTTCTCCTTTGGAAGAGCCTGTAAAGGTAGATTGACCATTACATAATCCAATTCATCTAGTAATTTAAAGTAGAAATATTTATATAATTATTATATTATATAATGATGCTGAAGGAGAGCCTCGGTGCAACTGTTAGAGTTGCTGCCATGAGACTAAGATGTCACATGTTCTAATTGTGGAATCAGCCACTTGCAAATGCAAGGTAAGGCTGGCTACTATAACCCGTAATGGGTCCAACCCTTCCCTAGACCGTCATAGTTATAGCACCAAGTAGCCCATTATATACTGAAGCTGCATACCAAATCACATGAATGAGACTTCCAGCAGATGCTCCAAGCGTCCTTTTGCAAAGTGTTCCAGTAAGTAGTTCCCCTTTTTCAATTCTGACCATGGTATCCCCAGGGGTTATGGATCCCCTATCATCCTCACTGTGCCAGCTAGAATATCTAATTAGATTTATTTGTCTAGGAATGATGAGATTGAAAACTTGTTTCCCCGTCCACAATGGTTCTGGCTTCAATATTGCAGGCGTAGGAACCTTCCCATCAAAATCTTCCCACCACATCAATATGTTCATAAAAACATCCTGGTTAAAAGGAAAAAGAAAAAGGTTTTATCAGACATATAAATAGTCTGTATAAGAACCATTAGGCTGAACTAAACTGCAATAACAGAAAATTTCACTTATTATTACCTTTGTGATGAAAGTGTCTCTCTTGGTGATTTTTCTGCATCCTAAAAGTGTATCTTGGACAATTCCCATCACTGGCTTGTTTGACTGTGGTGACACAATGCATTTAGGCACCATCATCAGCTCCAACACCTCAGCTCTGGTTTCAAAAGACTGGGGAACATGCATATTCATTTCGTCCCCATCAAAATCAGCATTATATGGTGAAGTTACAGACAAGTTAAGCCGGAAAGTAGAATAAGGCATGATTTTGACTCTGTGCCCCATGATAGACATTTTATGAAGACTAGGCTGACGATTGAAGAGAACAAAGTCTCCATCATTCAAATGACGCTCGACCTAAAACCACAACATTAAGAACTATTAGAAGGCATCAAGAGAAAACCAAAAAGAACAATATTATCATTGTTTAAAAACATTGCCTTGTAGCCAAGCTCCAAATGGTGATCGCTGTTTTTCTTTAAATATCTGAGATCAAGTCTTTGTCCATCATCACGAATGATATACTTGGCACCAGTTTTTCCAGGTGGAGGATGGGGTCCATACTCAACAAGTTCCTTCAACCTGTTTTTTTTTTTTTTTTTTTTTATTTCAAATATTTTCTGTTAAAAAATGTAGAGAATGCACCAATAGCAACAGGAAAAGCATATCGAAATACAACCTTTCAATGTTATATGGAGTCACAGTCTCAGGGTATGTTAGGTTCAACGCGATACTCCACGGTACTCCCAATTCATCAATGTTGATCGTTGGATCAGGTGTAATGACTGTTCGAGCAGAAAAATCAACTCTTTTACCCATCAAGTTACCTCTAATCCGGCCTTCTTTTGCCTTGAGCCTGCTACATATAGATTTGATAGGCCTTCCAGATCTCTGAGTAGCCTGAGAATAAACAAACAATAAGAAGCAATTACTCTATGCATTATCAAAAATTCAAAGTTCAATGAAGGTTAAAGGAAGCACAGTATATATCATTATTAAATGCTAGAGTCTAAATACAATTATACCCTTGGCAATCCAGGTAATTCATTATCAAAATATGTTGCTATGTGGAACTGCAATAACTGAGCAAACTCGGAAATAATATGTGCAGGAGATCCATTCCTCTCCTGTCTCTTCAGATTCTCATTGTGCCTGATGATCATGGCCAGTTGATGAGTTAAATCATCCTACAAACAACAGAGACAAAAAAAGTCAGCATATAACACAGATTAGAAGTGTTCCCGCAAATGATATCAAGCAATATGATGAGTAGCAAATTATAATTAAATAAAGAAGACTTGCAAAACTTGTAAAAACTGGGAAGAGAACACATAAAACAGTGTCATTAAACACTTGCCTCACTCCTGGAGGATGTGTCCATCATTACAGAAGGTCTAACAGGTGGAGGAGGAATTGGAAGAACTTGTAAAATCATCCAGTCGGGACGGGCATACTTAGGATTCAAGCCCAACAATTGACAGTCCTCATCACTTATCCTTTTCAGAACACCAAGAACCTTCAACAGATATAACAAGTCACCAAATACATCAGTTCCTGTAACAGTGAACATAAAAGTGCTCGAACTATAAATTCAAAATTTAGATCAATCACCCTTTCTGCAGAAAGAGTCTGTTTCCTTTCCACGGGTTCAGGAAGCTGTTCGTGGTCATCACTTTTCTTCCTTTGAGCTTTATACTCTGCATTTATTTTCATCCCCTCAATAGTAATTTTCGGCTGCTGAGCACCACAGCCACCACGAGTCTTTTTAACTGGCTCTTTAGTATCTTTACCAGGAATGTCAATATCATCTCCCCCTTCACACTTGCTCTTGTTTTTGCAAGCATCCAGAATCTTTTTCAGCCTATTTTTGGGATTCCTGATTCTTAAAGCGTGCTTGAACTTGTGATCATTCTGCATAAAACACAATCAATTCAAAAAACACATTACATTTCACTCTCCTAAACTTACAAGTTTAAACAAGAATTCAGATAACAAATTTCACTCTCGTTCCTTCTATCTATTTAACCGACTCAAACAGTTCAAAATCCAATTGACCACTAATCACGACCAATGGAACTCGGATTAGATACTCGGGTTCTCATTTCTCACAATCACATAAACAGCTAATAAATTCGGTATTATGCAAAGTACCTCATCAGCTAGAATTTTAGAGCAGTTGAAGCAAACACAACGCATTATAGTTAAAACAGTCTTCAAAAACCCAATATGGAACATTGGCTTGGCAAGCTCCAAGTGGCCAAAATGGCCAGGGCACTCAGCCATACTTGCAGTACAAGTCTCACACTTGAGCTTTCTGTCAATAGTTCCAAGCCGAGGGTCACTCAATCCTCCAACCTTCGGCTTCCCTCTCTCCATTGTCTCAGCATGCTCGATTTGCACCACAGACATTTGCCTCTGAAAAACACAGACACACACACACATACAAACAAACCAATCAACAACTAGCAATCGCTTCAGAACAACAAACCATAAAACTGGAAAGAAAGACTAGATTCCAATTCTATTTGAGAATTTTCTAAAAGTGAAATAATCAGATTGCATAGGGGATACGAATACTTCATAATTTATGATGATAATAATTTAAAAAATTATTTGTTTTTAGTAACGTCTAAAAAGTATGTTCTTAGTTTAATGCAGAATTGCAATTATATATTTAGCATATTTTATGGATTTTTAACCATGTCTTGAATATGGTTCGCAATTGTGCCTGCAAAGTAAAGGTTTTTCAACCCAAGGTAAAAGCTTTTCAACCCATCACAACCGCAATTGCGGCTGCATCAACTGCATTTTCCCAAAACACGACCTAACCGCGATTGCAATTTAAAACCAATATAGGTATGTTTGGATTTTCCATGGGAGTGTTTCAAAAATATGTTTAAGAGTAAAATCAATTTAAAGTCATGTTTAGCTACACCTCAAAAGTATGTTTAAAAGTAAAATTTTGCCGAAAAACTCAATGCATGTATGAATTAAAATTTGCAAAAGTATTTCAAGTCTTGTTTCTTCAAACTTATGTTCTCAAGCAAAATTTTCATATCATTTACTCTCAAAAATACTTTTGGAGTAATTAAACATAATTCCAAACTGATTTTAGTCTCAAACATACTCTTAGAACACTTCTACTAGAAATCCAAACATATATTAGTTTTAGTGCATGTTTGGATTACAGTTTGCAAACTTAAGTTTGGATCATACTTAAGTTTGCAAAAGTATCAGAAATCTTGCTTCTTCAAAATTAAGTTTTCAGGCAAAATTTTGGTCTCAAACATACTTTTGAGAAGTAACCAAACATGAGTCCAAACTCATTTTACTCTCAAACATACTTTTAGACCCTTCCACCGAAAATCCAAAATACCCTTTGAGAGGCAAGACTAGGGGATACTTTTACAAACTGAGTTTCCAAACTTAAGTTTAACCGAAACTTAAGCTCACAAACTTTAATATATTTTTAAAATAATGTATCACTGTATCATCGAAGGGAGAAATTACGATCTCGTCGGGACTGAGTATTCCGAACTGAACCATGCCGACTTTGGCGACCTCCGCCGGGGAGAAAGGGAATCGAATATCCATGGCAGTGGCGAAGTTCTAGGGTTTCAGAGGGAACGAGATATTACGAGGGAAAATTCAAATTAACTTTAACATGAAAGGTAACAGTTCTTTTTGTCCGGATTTCGGGGTTCACTTTCAGCCATATTTAGGTTAAAGGGTCAAAGATCGGCCTCAAGAACCTTCTCTCGGGTCAGAGGATTTCTACTCCCGAAAAACAAGAACGCAAGAACGGGCTTTTCCCTAGGGCTTTGTAGATGGAGAGCACTCGTATAGTGCGCAGCTATGCTATCGTGCACCGTGTGCATTCTTTAATGCGCCACGCAACTTATGGAGCACGGATCTTGTGTGAGACTTAATTTTTTTTTTGTTAAATTACTTTTTTTTTCTTTTCTTATTAGATTTAATTTGGTTTTTTATTTTTAAAAGATTTTATTATAGACTTAATTACTAATTTGATTATTAAATTATTTAAAATGACTCAATTTGATCCTAAAATTTCTAAACACTCCAATTAAAATGATTGAAGCATTTTTAAAAATTAAAGAACTTAATTGTAACATTTAAAAATTTAGGGATCAAATTGAATCATTTTAAATAATTTATAGACCAAATTAGTAATTATGTTTTTATTATATTCTTTATTTTTTTAAATGGATTTAATTTGGTTTCATTTACCTTCTGTCAACTCCAAACATTTTAAAAATGGATAAAATTTAGTTTAAAATATAACCAAATTGAACTCATTTTAAAAATAAAGACCTAATTGAAACTTTTAAATTAAAAGAATCAAATTAAACCTAATAAATAAATTAGGAAAAAAAGTAATTTAACTTTCTTTTTGTATTTGAGGCTTAATTTTTAAATCAAAGTAATAAATATTTTGTGCATTAAATGAAAATTATTTTTCAATCTAAGTAAAATTGTACAAGTAGTTTAAATTTAGACAAAGAAAAAAGTTAAAAATTAAAAAATAGATTATAAGTAATTAACATCAAATATCAATTATTATTATTATTATTATTATAAAATAAGGTTTGGCTACATAAACAAATATTACATAACAACATCATATTGATTCATTTCCTGCCAAAATGTCATTTAATTGTTTTATTTTTTATTCATAAAAACATATAATTATGGTAATTATGATTAGTATTATTTTGAAGATTTTAACATTCAAAGTAATAATATTAGTGTATGTTTTAATTATTATTATTATTATTATTATTATTATTATCAATAAAGAAGATTTTATCACATAAATAAATGTCATGTGACAATACCACATTAATTCTTTTTCCGCTAAAAAACTATTAATATTTTTATTTTATTTTTTAATTTGAACATTGAAAGTGATAATACAAGTATATATTTTAACTAGTATATATTAAGATTATCAATATCTAATAAATTTAAGATAAATTTATTATATATGTTAATAATTTTAAATTTAAATCACTTTACAAATTTATCTTATATTTTATTGAATATTTTTTTTTAAAAGGAAAAAAAAATTATTCATTGATGCAATTGGAACATGTGATGCTCCCTTCCCCCCTCAGCCTCCCACCCCGGGAGTAGATAATAACATGGCGTCTGACATATTACAAAAGGATTTGTTAATGTTTGTATCTTATTGAATAATAAAATAATATCTATTATGTTTTTATCAATATTAGCTCAAATTATCTACCAATTTTACTATGACAACGGCGGAGGGAATGGGATGCCCCACGGGGTCCTACACTTTCTGCGTACCCTTTGGGGGGGGGGGGGGGGGGGGGTTCCATTAAATAGAGTTTTCTTTACTTTTATTGTGGGGGTAGGGATTTACACGTATGAGGGTTTTCTTTACTCTAGTCAAGTCTTTTGCATCCAGTATTTTACTATTTTATTTTATTGTCTAGTTATTAATTTATTAGCATTTGTATCCCGCATGTTCTTTATTTCTTTTTTTCATTATGCAACTTCTTTATTTGTAATGTCTATTTAAAGCTTCTGCATCCTGCATTTCTTTATTGTGAGTATCTCATTTTTTTCTTCTCATTTTTACATATTAACTTATTAGTTATTAACTTTCTTTCATATATATTAATTAAATTATTATTGATAGTGGTAGGATTAGGCTCCCACTCAAAATTCCACACGTACTTAGACTTTTTTCGGAATTTTGGGAATAATATACTTTGACTGTGATGAAATTTTCTTTTCACTAAATTTAATTGAAATTTGTTGCATGTTATCAATTTCTATAAATTTTATATTCATATATTTCTTTTAAGTTAAAAAATGCTTAAGAAGAAAACTATTTACTCATTTTAACCCTCTGTTTGATATGAAAGAAATGGAGAGAAAGAATGAGAAAAATTCACTTTTTTTGTGTGAGACTCACACCTCTTACATTCTACTTTAATTCAAATATATCTCTTTTATTTTCATCCTCTTTATTTTCATCTTCTAAACCAAACAGAGCCTAAGAGAAAAGAAAGAGATAACAAAGAAGAACATGTGTATAATGCATTTACTTCAAATTTAGTCTCAACCTGTTTTATAAAAAAAATAGTTATTTTTTTTATATTTTTTGTTACTTCACACATGGTATGTGTTTGAGTAATATATTTTTTATTATAAAAAATAAAATATAATTATGCACGTCATAATTTAAAAAATCTATACTTAAGATGTACTCTTGTCCTCCTTGAACCAAAATTTTGTCTTCGTTCCTGATTGATGACCAATCTCCATCAAACAACCTATCTGATCATCTTTAATGGAGTATCCCTTTCTAATCACATTTTTTCAATTTACAAAGTTCGAATCCAAGATTTTGTTTAACATATTTATTTAATTTTAAATTGCATTGTTAAAAAGGCAAAATCAATAAAAAAAAAATTATAAACAAACATTTTATTAATATAAAGTTAAATCGAGTCTAATTTAACCCAGTGCAAAGTAGAAAAGGCACAACACAAAGTAACCCCTTCCCGCATAAGACAATGTTACATTACAGCATTGCTTAACCAACCCAAAACAACAATAACATGCCTGCTCCCCTTACCTTACCTAATACCTATTGACCAGCTTACCTGTAAAACCAGTTTTGAATGATTCACTGACCTTTAACCATAGCAAAAGCATTTCCTATATCAAACGCATTGTGCGTGACCCACCAGCCCATAAACCTTACAACAAATAATTGTTTGATACGTAGGCAAAATCAATCATTTAACTTACTAATGAAAATAAATAATAATATCATAATTATCTTTATATATATTCGATGTAACTACTGTAATTATGTATCTTTATTAATTAAAAATAAAATAAAAAATTTGAATAACATTTCGTCAAAAAAAAAAAAAAAGTCAATGTAGTGCTATTACGTAGCATTTGTTTATGTGATCAAATCATTACATTATAGTATTTAAAGTAAAATAATAATATATTATCATTGCAGTACATATTTATCATAAATTATTATAAAATCGTGATAATAAACAAATTTATCATAATTAAAAAATGTATTCCATAAAATTTAATAATAAAATAGTTACTATATTATATAAAATTAAAATCTATTTAACATTTAAATTATTTCCATACTAAATGCTCATAATCAATGCTTCCATTTAATCTTAATTTAAAGTGCAAATCTTCTGCAGTAAAAGGAAGCAATATTTGGTGCAGTAACCAACTGACTGGTTAGTTTAACACTTAAATTATACACTTAATCATACTAAATCCTTTTTTATACACACCCACATTTATTCTACTTCATTTATTTTTTTTCTCTCTCTTTTTTAGCAAGTTATTATTTCCGTTTTTCATGTAAAACTAGTTTCTGTCTAACTTGTAAGTATTTTGACAAGAGAAAATAATATGACCAGTGAAATAATATTTTGACAAAAGTATTTAGTTTAGTATTTATAATATCAAAAATAATCACACTCGATTATTATTTAGCAATGGACTTTTCAGGTTAAACAACAAAGTGCACATTGAAAAGGAATCAAGAAGCTTACAAGTTAGACTCCCATGGGCTTTGAATTGCACATGAAAATACTAAAATAAATGAAATAGAATAACGTGTTCTGAAACTAGTTTTATGTGAAAAACGGAAATAATAACGTGTTGTTAAAAAAAGAGAAAGAATAATAAAATAAATAAAATAGAATAAATGTGAATGTTATAAAAAAGATCTAGTATGGTCAGTTGTATAATTTAAGTGTTAAAGTAACCAATCGTAATAAAATAATAATAAAAATAAATATCACATCATCATTTAACATGCCAAAATCATGAATGACAAAAAGTTCACGGACAAAAATCATAATTTATCTTATTTTTTTCCTTCTTCGTTTGAAGCATTGAAATTCATTATTGTACATTAAAATTTGCAAAAGCACTTTTCAAACTTTAATCCAAAGTTAAATTTTCCATCATCACGTGGTGCAGTAATGAAAGCTCCTGCGAATGTTATAAAAAAAAATAATAATAAAAAAAAAAAAAAGCTCCTGCGAACTGAAATACTATAGTTACGTTAAAGGTATAAATGTTTGTGAATAATGCTATATAGTACATTATTTTTAACGAAATGAATGTAAGTAGGAATGAATTATGAGATGGTATCTATGCTCCTTTTTCATTTTGGCAGTTATACTTTGACTTCTTCATCTATAACACCTAATTGGTCACACTCCATCCCAGGCTGAGATGTTATTTGAATTCCTTATAAACTTCTCACCGGAACAGGTTGAGATGTCCTTAAACTTTAGTTATGTTATCATTTTTAATTGTAGAGATTACTTCAAATTAAATGCATCTCATAAGGCGTTTCATTTTGACTTTTCCATTGTATCCTTTCACATAATAATTAATTCAAACTTTTTCATAGACTAATTTTTATAACAATACTAAAAATGAGACTAGTCAATAAAGGTTACAAATAATGAACATCTAAACTAATAACGAATAATTATAAGAGAAAAAAGACTATACACTGTCACTGACAGTGTAAAATAATTTTACATTATCATTTAATTACAACCCATCTTGCATGATAAGTTTGTTGACTTTTAAAAAATAATCTTAAAAATCATATCAACGATGATTTGTGATTGGATAATCGTGTAAAATTATTTTACATTGTCAGTGCATCACCATTAAACTATAATTATAATCAGAATAGTGACAATGTAATAATATATATAAAAAAAACTCACATATATTTTCAGTCCTTAAAAATAAAAACACTTTTTTAAATTAGTCTAAAATTAAATTTTATTCTTTTTAATATTTAAAAATTACAAAAATAATATATTTTTATAATTTATTATAACGGATTAAATATAAAGATTAAAAATTAACGAACTTAAATTGAAATAAAAAATAAAAAAATTCAGTGAACAAAGTATATTTATTTAACCTTATAAAATAATATCATTAGTATTGCTTACCCTGTCTTCCTGTCCATTCGAAGATTTTGGTCCTTGAAATTGTTGTATGAAGATTGCTTTAACTAAAAGTTGTTCTTTCTTTGTTGTTCTTCTGAAGGGAACTGTTCATTGTGGACATTTTTTTATCCATATCTTAAATTGCTTAATGAAGCTTTCGGGGAAACTTCCTTTTGGGGGTGAAAAAGTTGGTCTGGTATACTTGGCACCCTGCAAGGAATTAGCCTTAGCCTTATAGTTAACTGTGGGTATAATAGGATAAAAAAAACCGTAGAAATAGGCTTGGCCTATTCAACGAAAATATATTTTCATTGTTTATAATTTATTCCACAGTTAATAAACTCATGTGGAGGGTAAATTTGAATGCAGATTGATACTTTAAAGCAGTACAATTACCGGAACATAATCTATGTGAGTTCCAAACTAAAAAAAATGAGTGTTGCGCAGTAAAAAAAATTGAAAAAATATGTCGACACCCAAAAGATATTTCAAGTTATTGTCATAAACTCATACAGGAAAACTATAAGTTCGGGGTAGTATAAATATTGAAATGTCTTCTAAAATTTCCTAGATACAGAAAAACAAAGTCAATGAATATTTATGTATTCAATGAGTAAAGTATTCTCCATGAGAACCAAGAGTGTACCAATCTACCAATAAGTTGTTGGTCTGAGGGGTGCTGGACTCGATACCTTTAAGCAAAGTCTCGGATTCGAATTTTGTTGATGGAAAAAATGTGACTGGGAGGGGAGAATCCCACTAAAGGTGGGTAAAAAAAAAAAAGTGCACCAATCTATTATGTGTATTTGAATAACATCCTAATTCCTAGAAGGCAACAAGCAAGAGGTCCATCAAAAGGCCTTTTGAATAATAATGTGTCAAGAAATATGTCATAGTAATGTTCCTTTGGACTTTTCATAATAAATATTTTTCATATGCACAAATCAAAAATTGAACTGTTAACACATACTTAATGGATAAAATTATTTGTCAATCATATCACATGATCATGAAATAGTAAATCTTTTTTTTTTTTTACTTCATAGCACTTATTTATTTTTGTTAAATTACTTTTTTGTTCCTTAATTTATTTGTTAGGTTAAGTTTCATCTCTTTATTTTTAAAAGTTTCAACCAAGTAAAATGGGTTCAATTTGGTCTCATTTTCAATTAAATTTGGTCTAATTTTTTAAAATGTTTGAAGCTAGGAAGAAAAATAAGACCAAATTGAACTCTTTTTTTTTTTGTTTTTAAATAGGACCTAATTGAACATTTTAAAAATAAAAGACCTGATTCAACCTTTTAAAAAATAAAGAGACCAAATTAAACCTGTTAGATAAATTAAAACATCAAAATAGTAATTTAACCATTTTTTTTTTCCTTTAGTTGTCATCAACTGCTTCAATAATGGTGAACAAATCACGAATTAAAAAAGTCAAAAATAATTTGAGGAATGCTAGTGACACTCTTCCTTATACTCTCTTGCTAACACTTTATGTGATTGTTTGAAATTTGTTAGAAATCATAATTTTGGTGGGTCACATTTATCATTTAATGATTCTCTCTCCTAATCTAAAAGGGAGACTCACCAAAATTGGTGATTTTCAACAAATTTCAACTAATCACATAAAGTATTAATAAGAGAGTGTCAGAGAGAG
The DNA here is from genome assembly GCA_026413185.1 of Pueraria montana var. lobata. NCBI lineage: Eukaryota > Viridiplantae > Streptophyta > Magnoliopsida > Fabales > Fabaceae > Pueraria > Pueraria montana. The sequence goes on from CM048650.1 coordinate 76,374,532, forward strand.
TGTCGTCACTAACATTCCTCAAATAACTTAAGTGTATGATTTTCGTGACTTTGACAACATATTATAAGCTCGAGGAGTGCTAGCAACACACTCCTCTCAACACATACTTTATCATTAATTGAAATTTATCAAAAATTACATAATCATGAGAGAGAATCATTAAATAACAAATGAAACCCATAAAAATGTGTGATTTCTAATAAATTTAACCAATCATGGAGAGTGTAATAGAAAATGTGTTGCTAGCATTTCTCTTATAAGCTCATATAGGGAAAAGAAAAATACCCTTTGTAGCATGCTGATTTTATTTTATTTCTTCACTAGTGAAGGCCTTGAAGTAATGCAATAACTATCACCGAATGCGTTGATCAACTGGCACGGGATTATTTCAATTTAATCAGAGGTCTCGAGTTCGAGTACATTTGTGGTTTAGACAACAAAAAAAAGGTAATGCAATAACTTATTTATATAAATTTATTATATTATACAAATAAAAACATACAATTATGAATATAATAGTGTCTTATATTATGATATTGTCTTATAATATATTTTTTAAATTATACTCAGTAAATAATATTGTATTATGTATTATTAAATATATATGGACATCCGTATTTTTATGTAAAAAAAATGTCTTTTATTTTTAACTTTTTTATTAAACTAAAGAAATGAAAAAAATGCCAGTCCTTATATTAGAGAAATTTCTTTTCATTTTTAATTATTAAAATATTGTCTTATTTCTATTTTTATAAATATATATAAAAACCATTAATTTTTTTTTACTATTTCCTAGGTAAACTTCTAAAGTAAAAATAAAGTTAAAACTGTAACTAAAAGTTAAAAAATATTTTCTCTAAATAGAAAATTTCTTAACCTTTTTTCGTATAATTATTTTTTCTCAATTTAAACGAGTAAATAATATACCCATTTAATTTTTCTATGTATATAATAATCAAAGTTCTTTATACTTATACAATACGACTGTGTGCAATGCACAAAAAATAACATATTAAGTTACGATATTACAGTAAATTGTAGAGACATAAGATGTAAAAAATTGTATAAATAAAAATTCATTCAAAAAACATATTAAACTAAATTTAATATATACATCAATGCAAGTTATTGCATAATATTAATTTTAGAGTGCGTTTATTTCACGGATTAAAAGTTTATTCTCGAGAATGTAACATGAAAATATTACATAACACGTTTATTTATAAGTTTTGAAAAATTATTCCCAGGTATTATTGATTCCCAAGAATGTTATAACTTCATTTTTATCATATTTTTCCACACTTCTATTCCCATGAGGGATGGGTAAGTGATATTCCCATGGAAATAAAAGAAATTATTTCCTAAAATACTAGCAATTCCCTTTTTTATTTAAATTATTTTGAATTTTAAAAGACATTCCCAAAAATATTAAAATTTAACCAAACACATTTTTAAATAGACTGGAAATAACATTCTTAGTCATAATATTTCTAGAATGTGACTCCTGAAAATATAACATGATACTTTGAAACAAACACCTTTAATGTACTAGAAATGCTAACACACAAGTGTGAGTCTAACAACACCTAAGTTTCTGCTAGTATAAATATATTACCAATAAATATTCATATCACAAAATTAGTATAAATCTAGCGAGATTTTTTAATTTAAATTTATTATAAACTAGTGTTTTAGCCCGTTATTAAAATTTTCATTACCTTATTTATATAGTTAATAAAAAGAAATTTAAAAAAAATAAAGAATTATATAGCACATTGAAAGAAATTTTAAAAAAGAGATAATTATAAAAGAAATTAGAAATTGTAAAATAAAATAAAAAGATAATGGAAGATGTAACAATGTGACTTTAATTTTTTTAATATCAACTTTGAAAATTGAAAAGTAAATTGAATTAAGGATTTAAAATTATTGACTAAAGAGAGAAATCTTCGGAATTAAAAAATAGAGTTAGAAAATCTGATAAAAGAAATATTTAAAAAATAATAGATTAGAGAGTATAAAATTTGAAGAAAAAAATTATATAGTACATAGAAAGAAATTTTGAAAAAGAGATAATTATAAAAGTAATTAGAAACTATAATTTTTTTAAAAGAAAAAAATAAGGGAAGATGTAATGATGTAACTTTAATTTTTTTAATATAAAATTTGAAAATTGAAAAATAAATTGAGTTAAGGATTTGCAATTATTGATGAAAGAGATAAATCTTCGAAATTAAAAAATAGAGTTAGAAAATCAGATAAAAGAAATATTAAAAAAAAGCCCAAAAGATTAGAGGGTATAAAATTTGAAAAAAAAATTATATAGCGAAATTTTGAAAAAGAGATAATTATAAAAGAAATTAGAAATTATAATTTTTTTTAAAGAAAAAAAATATAACGGAAGATGTAACTTTAATTTTTTAAATTAACTTTGAAAATTGAAAAGTAAATTGAATTAAGGATTTGAAATTATTTATGAAAGAGAGAAATCTTCGAAATTAAAAAATAGAGTTAAAAAACTGATAAAAAAATATTTAAAAAAATATAGCAAGGAGAAGAGTGAAACAAGGAGAAGAGATAATTTCTTTGTTATTTATATATATAAGAAGATTTAAATCAAAATATATATTATGTTATCAATTAATTTTAACCATTAATTTTGAATGTTCAAATTTTCAAAAGTAATACAAATCATAATTACCATAATTATATGTTTTTATATTTGTATAAATTAAATAATAAAATAAAACAACTCAGTGATATTTTGGTGGAAAAGAATGGTGCTGCCAATAACGAAAATAAAAGAGTGGATGTGAGGGTGAAGAAATGAAGGAAAATTGCACATCTGGGAACACTAACTTGATGTGCAAAATATGAAGATGATGAACACCAGATAGAGAAAAGAAAACTAAATTTGACGTGAGAGAGAGGGTTAGAGAACGTAAAGGGATAGCAAAGCAACTAACGATACGGATTTTGTTGTGGTTTGCGAACAATACGATACGGGAAAAAGTATGTTGCAAAGGTATGTTACAGTTTTTGAATTTTTTTTTTTTCTTAGTAGTTGAGAGGAAAAAGAGTCCAAGAAAAATTGGAAACCAAAGCAGAGGTATCACTTTTGTATATTGTTATAGATTCTCCTAGAACGTAGACGTGCTGAGGTGAATGCCCAAAGCCACGCACTCGCACACACACAACAACAACAACAACATGACACCTCCGGTCCTTTTGGACCAACTCATGATGGAAATTCTGTCATGGCTTCCGGTGAAATCCCTGCTGCGATTCATGTGTGTATCCAAGCAGTTTCAATCCTTCGTCTCTGATCCAAGTTTTGTGAAACTCCACCTTGAAAGATCACCCAAAGGCGTCAACATCCTGTTAGAGTACCCCAAGGACACTCTGAATGGTTCCTTTCTCCTTTCATTCCCCCTTGGTTCTTTATTAGAGAGTCCATCATCCCTCGCTGCCGATGATCTTAGCCCTGGATTTGACCTGCACAATGACAAGTACGGCAATAATGACGAGGACAACCATTTCAATGAGAAGTGCAGCGTTGTTGGTTCCTGCAATGGGTTGGTATGTTTGGATGCATATGAACTTAAAGATAACAACGACAGGGAATACACATTTCGCCTATGGAACCCTGCCACTAGAAAAACATATGAAGACCCGCAATGTATTTTAGTCCTTCCAGCAGGATATCTTGGTGGAGCGAATGGGTTTGGCTATGATAATCTAAGTGATACCTATAAGGTGGTATCAGTCGACCTTCTTCCCACTGGTTCACTCGAATCATTTGAAGTGAGAGTTTGCTGCATAAGTGACTATAATTGTTGGAGAAAGATTCAAAGCTTCCCCGCTGAGCCAGTTAGACAGATGTGTTCTGGAGTATATCTAAATAGCACTCTTAACTGGATAGCACACGAAGCACGTGACAATCATGAATTGTTGATTGTTTCACTTGATCTTGGGAAAGAGACATACACAAAATTGTTGCTGCCTCGTGGTCTTGATGGAGTCCTTACAGGTGATTTCGTCTTTTTCAGACATCAATTCGTACCTAATAAACTTCTAAGTATTGGGGTTTTGAAGGATTGTTTGAGTCTTTTCTTTTCCAATCCCAGGACAAAGCTTTTTGCCTTATGGCAAATGAAGGAGTTTGGGAATCAAAATTCTTGGACTCTATTGCTGAACATCTCTAGTCATGATCTTCAAATTGATTCCACGCAATATTATTATCTACAGCCGTTGTACATGTTTGAGAATGGTGGTGTCCTCATGATTCACAAAACATACGAATTGAAACACGGATTCGAACGTGAAATCAAACGATGGCAAGCAATACTTTACAATGGGAGAGATAAGACAGTAAAACATAGTGAAATTTCCAGCAACATTCTTTGGATCTATTCTCACGATTATGTTCAAAGCTTGGTTTTGCCTAGAAGATACTAGATTTTCTTCAAGGACAATTCGATGTTTTTAATTTGTTGTTTTTCATCTTTTTTATTTTATGCATTGATAAATAATGGATAGAATTTGTGGATGATTTTTGTAGTGCCCTAGTTTTGCTGTGTTGTTCGGTGACCATTTATCAGTTATTTATTGCTAATGGTTTGATCTTTTTTAAGTGTTGTTACTAACTTTAACTATCAATAAAATTAGTAGTTAATTCTAAACTAATTAACATGATATGATCATGTAATCATGAAAAGTATACCCTTTTTATTTTAATCATCATCATTTGTTAATTGTTAAGAGAGAAATGTGGAACATATTGTAAACACGTTAAAATGCCGTTGAATGGGAGTTTACAAAATTTTCTCGTTCATGTTTTGTTTATTGGAATGTGCACAGTGAGTGCTTAATTAGATGAACAAACACAATAAATCTCTGACATTAACCTAGATTCAATTGTTAACAACTTAAAACGATAAATTGAATGAACTACAAACTTGTCAGTACAAGTGCATTATTTAGATCAAATATAGTTGTGCCTTTTTACTCCCTCCGTTCCAAATTATATGACGTTTTAGAGAAAAAAATTTGTTCCAAAATAGATGTCGTTTTACAAAACCAATGCTGCATTAAATATCTTTTTCCATGACTATCCTTAATTAATACTTAGTGGAAGTAGTGTACTATGAGTAATTAATTAGAAAGATAGAGGGTAAATTAGAAAGTTACCTAATATTTTCTAAGAAATTCAACAAATTAATTGCATTCCTTAATACCTGTGTCAAAACCTTAAACGTCATATAATTTGGAACGGAGGGAGTATATATGTATATGTATATATACTATTAAATAACTGTGCTTTAATTAGTTGTAGATTTAGTGGAGAAAAATAGGTATTGGTATACCAGTCTTTTTATTTTTAAGTTTCTCAACTTTCATTTTTTGAGAAAGTTGGTATTCCATTACAAATATGGACAAACCAGAAAAGCAGTGGTTTTCCGATGGATGATGATTAGTTTGCTTTCTAACTTTCTTTATATTTTCTGTCTGTTGTAATAGTTTCTGACTTCTCCTATAGTGGCTTAGCTAGATTTTTCTGGTTATGGACAATATTAATTTTACAAAGGAGTATGTGAAGATGTTCTTTTGTAATAAATAAAATTGCTTTCTGTAGCAAAAGAAAAATTACTTCATCTTTTTTTATTTTTGAATGCAGATGAGGAACAAATGTAGTGTTATAGATGAATGTGGCAGATTTATATTTCCTAATAGACCTTGAACATCTTTGTATTTCACACTTTGAACAGTTGAAAGCTATACAGATCCCAAACTTGACAGATACAGTAAAGCTAGTAACATATCAAAACAGAGAAATATGACATCAAAATTGAAATGCAGAGCATCACCGAAAGAAACATAAAGATTCAACAGAAAATGTGACCTTGTTTATATATTATGCCTCAAACTTTCAATGATTGAAAACGTGCATCCATTGGGCTTTCACACAACAACTTATCAGTTGATACAACTTTCAATGATGATCCTAAACTCTCATCTTATCCCAATAAGAAAAGACTATTGTTGTCTTCCTGCAAGTTGAAGGAATTCCCTGCTTTCTTGAGAAATCAATCCCAAATAATTTCTCTAGACGTATCCAACAACCAGATTCAAGGGATAATACCAAACTGAATTTGGAGATTTGACTCTTAAATCTTTCCAACACTTTTCTAACAGATTTGGATGGGCCCTTTGGAAATCTTAACTCTATTTTGTTTGTGCTTGACCTTCATTCAACCAACTCCGTGGGTCAATTCCCACTTTCAAAAAATATGCAGCCCTTTTGGACTACTCAAGAAATAAATTCAGCTTTATTCTTCCTGATATAAGGAAGTACCTCCACTTCACATATTTCCTCTCCCTTTCAAACTACTCTTTGAATGCTCGATCTCTCCCATAACAACTTAAAGGGCTTCATTCCTGAGTTTTTGACAAGGAGTGGCACTCTTAGAGTATTAAGTCAGGTTGGAAACAAACATTCAAGTTCATGTGATTTAAAATTTCTTGATCTCAATGGAAATCTATTGGGTGTCACCATCCCAAAATCACTAGCCAACTGCAAGAGGCTAGAAGTCATAAATCTTGGAAACAATCTATTAAGTGATGGATTCCCTTGCTTTCAACAAATATTTCCACCCTAAGAGTCTTGATTTTAAGGTCAAACAAACTCCATGGTTCAACTAAATGCACATGTAGCTCAAGCAATTGGGAGATGCTTCATATTATTGACCTAGCCTCTAATAGTTTAACTGGCACACTACCAGGAATGCTGTTGCAAAGCTGGACAGTTATGACTGGTTTTTAAAACAAAGCACTGAAAAAATCAGGCAATCTATTTTTTGATATGTATGGTGTCCATGATTTTGTACATTACAAGGATGTGTTCTTGATTCTCAACAAAGTTGTTGTCATGAACATTGCCAAAATGAAAGCAGGTGAAAGTATTTCTGTGCTTGAACACATGTTCTCATACATTGCCATTGCTGATCAGTTGCATGGAACATTGGAACCTACCTAGATTTAGTTATAGTTGTCAACAAAGGTATGCAAATGAAGTTAGCAAAATTCTTGTAGTCTTAACTTCATTTGACTTATCATCCAACCACTTTGAAGGTCCAATACCTGAAGAGCTTACTAGTTTCATAGCATTGAATGTTCTTAACTTATCACACAATGCTTTCTCAAGACATATCCCATCATCTTTTGGAAATCTAACACAGCTTGACTCATTAGACCTGCCAAATAACTCTTTGAGTGGAGAAATTTGCACTCAAATTGCAAGTTTATCTTTCCTTTCAGTTTTAAACCTCTCCTTTAATCATTTTGGTGGGGGAAAATTCCAACAGGGACTCAAATTCAATCTTTTGAAGCAGATTCCTTTAAAGGTAATGTAGGGCTGTGTGGACCTCCATTAACCAAGAATTGTGATGATGGATTAAAAGGGTTGCCAAAATCACCATTTCCAACTCTTGAATCACTTAGCTCAATTGATTGGAATTTCCATCTCTGATACAGGTTTCATGAGACTGCACCTTCAATGGTCACCATAAAATTACTAAAAGTAAAAACACATGATAACATGATCATTTTTCTATTACTAACTTAGAAAAAGTAGTCATCATAAAAATTACACTTATTTCAACTACTCTCTAAATTCATCATCTATTTGTTTTTATTTTAACTTGACTAAATCACAAACTAATTAGATTAAATTTTTACTAAATAATGATATAGTAGTTAAAAAAATATGCTTTTTCTTTTCTCTTCATCAACCTGAGACCAATTTGGTTGCAAAACAAAATCTCATTCTAGATTTTTCTTCCCTAATATAGAAAGTAAAAATTTAAAATAGATAAATTGAGAATTTGTGAATAAAGATCTTTAAAATTGGCCAAAAGGCTGTGATACACAATTTCAAAAAGGCACCAGGTTTCATTTGTTTCTCCATTCAATAAAAGGTTATTAATCAAGCATGTATAAAATCTTATAGTGACTTTCTCCTTAACTAATTAAACACGTAAACCATTTTCGTGTCAGGGTGTGGTTTTGATTTTTCATTTGAACTCATTTTCATTGGCTCTTGCACAAGATTAAGTCATGTACGAAATAAGTTGCTTGAGAAAAAAGATTTTCAAAGCAGGGACGAAACACAGTTCTACTCTTGCCTCCTTGTCAGAACCATGAACACAAGGAGCCACTAAATGAGAAATTTTGTTCATTTTTAACAAGATTAACAAGTCATAGGTTGATTTTAATATTTTAGAAGTCATAACTCAGAAAAATTTGGCATGGGATCCCTCTACAAGTGGAACCCGTAAAACAGTAGCAACAACCCCAAACTCATCAAGGAAAATTAAAATACAGCAACCAGTGGTCGAGAAATATAAGGAGGAACAAGCAAAGGAAAGGTTAGCAACATGAATCATCATTAATCAGGCAAAACAGAAAAGATAAACAAAGTTGAACCAGCCTCACGCTCCCCCTTACCTTGGGAGAGTGCTTGAACAATAAACAAGGAGGAGGGAAGATGAACTCTTCAAGCTTCAAGGTTCTATGTTGAGGTTGGAAGTGGAAATGAGGTGTTGGAGGCTTAGTATCTTGCTTCTATGGTGTTTATGTAAAGAGAGAAGGTGGAGAAGGAAGGAAAAAAATTGAAGAAGGTGATGGGGTAGAAGAGACACAGCCACGGCAGTGAGAAGAAGAGAAAAATAAAAGAGTGTGCTGCTGTTGGTCCATGCAAAGGGGTATCACTTGTAAATGTTTTTCTTCTTTCGGTTTCCTATTGTAAACCTAAAATTAATCTCACTGCAATTTAAACCTATATGAGTTTTGATGTGATCCATTGTGAAGATATTGAAAAGGAACATCATGCAATTTAAAAGAGTGTTGTTGTTGTTGTTTTCTTTCAAGTGGATGAATTTTCACTATATTATCCTTTTATGAGAACTGACATAAAACAGTATTCCGTTAGTTCTAGCAAGCACAAACTATGTGTGTTTATCAAGTAATCGACTATGTGTTAACAGAGTCAGCCTGATTATCAGCTGTCCTGATTATCAGCTTAATTAATATTTCAAAATAGCTCCTATAATTACTCCTCAATATTTCCTAATTAATTCCTTGTATTTATTTCATTAATTGTACAGTTTTGTAGTGCTGTAAATTAATTATGGGTTGTTACAGTGTATTATTTAAATGAGATTTCACTCCTCTAGGAGGCGCATTCGGTCAAATATCTGTTATAGTATCAGAGCCTAGTTCGAACAGGTGACCGCTGGTGGATTGGCTATGGGAGCGGAGATTGTTGGAGAAGGTGAAGTCCCACATTGGGTAGAAATAAGCTAGTTGAGCAGTATTATTCTAGTTTCTTAAATCTATGGAGCGAATATTCTGATAGTATTTATGCTAAGGTGCCGAAGGAAGCATTGTCTGCGCTTCAAACAGTTCATGGGGAGAGTAGACGTGATCAATTTTTGATGAAGTTGCGGCCAGAATTTGAGATTGCGTGGGCTGGCTTACTAAACCAAAATACAGTCCCATCTTTGGATGTTTGTGTTGGGGTGTTGCTGTGAGAAGAACAGAGGCTAGCTACTCTAGCTGGAATGAGTCAGGAACGGGTGAATTTAGAGACTATGAATGTTGCTTATGCAGCATAAGGAAGAGGGAAAGAAAAAGGATCTTTACAGTGCTACAACTGCAAAGATTTTGGGCATATTGCAACCAATTGTCCAAAGCCATATTGTACTTATTGTAAGAAACGAGGACACATCATTAAAGAGTGTCAAATTCGTCCTCAAAATAGGAAGGTACAAGCCCTTCAAGCTTCTGTCCAAACTGTACCTGTGACATATTCTTCTACAGCAACTTCTGCAGTGCCTTCCACTGGTGCTAGTCAACCTGTTTTGACCCCTGAAATGGTTCAACAGATGATAATTACATCACTCTCTGCTTTCGGTATTCAAGGTAATGGTAAGCAGGTTTCTTCTATTTGGCTTATTGATTCTGGGGCTTCTAACCATATGACTAGTAAAGCTGGATTGTTACAAAATGTCCGGAATTATAATGGTTCTCAATATATTCAAATTGCTAATGGAAGCCATTTACCTATTAATGCTGTTGGGGGATATTGAACCATCTTTTCAGAATGTATTTGTGGCTCCAGGATTATCTACTAACTTGATTTCAGTTGGACAGCTAGTGGATAATAACTATAATGTCTCTTTCTCTCGTGGTGGGTGTCTTGTGCAGGATCAAGTGTCGGGGAAGGTGATCGCAAAGGGGCCTAAAGTGGGGCGACTATTTCCTTTACAGTTTTCTATTCCAAACACCTTATCTTTATCTTGTACTGCTGTTAATAATAAATTTAAGGTTTGGCATAAGAAATTAGGACATCCTAATTCTCAAATCTTACGCTATTTTACACATGGTTTTCTTGGGAATAAAGACAAGATAAATGATTCTGATTTATGTTTTGAATGTACTTCATGCAAACTTGGCAAAAGCAAAATTCCTCCTTTTCCTTCTCATGGTAACCGTGCTGCCAAATGTTTGATATAATTCACAGTGATATTTGGGGCATTTCACCTGCTATTTCACATGGTAATCATAAGTACTTTGTGATGTTTATTGATGACTATAGCCGATTCACGTGGGTGTATTTTCTTCGATCCAAAAGTGAATTATTTCAAATTTTCAGACTTTTGTTGCCTACCTTGAAAATCAATTTTCTACATGTTTGAAGGTTCTACTCTCTAATAATGGTAGTGAATATATGTCTCAAAATTTCCAAGCATTTTTATAGCACAAAGGCATTATTTCTCAATGTTCATGTCCTTATACACCCCAACAGAATGGATTGGCAGAACGTAAGAATTGCCACTTATTGGATGTTGTTCGAACTTTGCTTCTTGAGTCTGCAGTGCCTTCCAAGTTCTGGGTAGAAGCATTGTCTACTGTTGTTTATCTCATTAACAGGTTACCATCTGCAGCTTTGAACTTTGAATCACCATACTATCGTTTGTTTGGTTCACATCCAAGTTATGAAGCCTTGCATACTTTTGGCTGTGTGTGTTTTGTTCATCTACCAGTTCATAAACGTCATAAGCTTGCTGCGCAATCTGTCCAATGTGCTTTTCTAGGATACAATGGTTCTCACAAAGGTTATATGTGTTATGATCCTTTGGCTAATCGCATTCGTATCTCTAGAAATGTAATATTCTTTGAAGACCAATATTTCTTTCAAAGACACCTTACTTCTCATTGTGATAAGGTGGTGCTTCCTCAATTTGATGATGTATCTCATCATATTGAGTGTTTTAAACCAGGTTTTGTGTACCAAAGGCAAAAACCTTCACTTACATCACTGCCCCAATCTGATATTGACCCAGGACCTGTTCATACTATTTCTGGTCCTAGGTGATCCTCTAGATCCACCCGTGCACAAGATAGATATGGCTATTCTCACACATCTCTTATTGCTACTTTGGCTCAAATAAGTATACCTACTTCTTATTCTAAGGCAGCCACTCAATCTTGTTGGGTCAAAGCTATGGAAGAAGAGTTGCAAGCTTTACAGGAGAATCACACTTGGGATATTATCCCTTGTCCACCTAATGTTAAGCCTACAGGATTTAAATGGATTTACACTATCAAGATCAAGTCTGATGGCTCTCTAGACAGATATAAAGCGCGATTGGTGGCACTTAGTAATCGGCAAGAATATAGGGTGAATTATGAGGAGACGTTTGCTCCAGTTTCTAAGATGACTACTGTTCGTACTGTTTTAGCTATAAGTGCATCATTAGGTTGGCCTTTATTCCAGATGGATGTGAAGAATGCATTTTTGCATGGTGATCTTAAAGAAGAAATTTATATGACTCGACCTTAAGGTTTGTTTGTTACACCTTCATCTTCTGTGTGCCAACTAAAACAATCCCTTTATGGATTGAAACAAGCACCTCGAGCGTGGTTTGATAAGTTTCGTTCCACTTTATGTGACTTCTCTTTCACTCAAAGTCAGTATGATCCTTCATTATTTTTTAGGAAGACGGCTAATGGTATTGTTTTGGTTCTAGTTTATGTGGATGACATCGTTATTACATGTTCAGATCTTGTCCTAATTCAGCAACTACAACAACATCTTATGGGTTCTTTTCATATGAAGGACTTGGGTTCTCTACAATATTTCTTGGGTCTAGAAGTTCAAACTACTGGTGCTGGTATTTTCCTACATCAACACAAATATACTCAATATTTAATTGCATTAGCAAGACTACAGGAGGGAAATTTTGTTCAAACTCTTATGGAAGTAAATGTGAAACATCATAAAGATGAGGGCGAGCTTTTGACTGATCCTTCTTTGTTTCGCCAAGTGGTTGGCAGTCTTAATTACTTGACTATTACTCGACTTGACATTGCTTTTGCAGTCCAGCAAGTTAGTCAATTTATGCAGTCTCCTCGTCTTCCTCACTTAGCTACTGTCAAGCGAATCATACGGTACTTAAAGGATACTCCTAAAAGAGGTCTTTATTTCCCTCGTGGAAATCCTATTAAATTAACAACTTATAGTGATGCAGATTGGGCGGGTTTTGTGAATGGTCGCCGTTCAGTTTTAGGTTGGTGTATATTTCTTGGCAATGCTTTGATTTCATGGAAGAGTAAGAAACAATCTCGAGTTTCTAAATCATCCACTGAGTCAGAATATCGAGCTATGTCTTCCACTTGCTCTGAGATTATTTGGCTTCGTAGGTTATTGGGAGAACTTGGTTTCTCTCAAAGTGAATCTACTCCTATTTATGCTGACAACACTAGTGCAATTCAGATTGCTACCAATCCAGTTTTTCATGAACGTACGAAGCGTATTGAAGTGGATTGTCATTATATTTAAGAAAGCCTACAATGATGGTGTCATTCGTCTTCCTCATATCTCTACAGATCTCCAGGTTGCTGATATCTTTACAAAGGCCTTGGCAAGACCTCGACATAAATTCCTAGTTGACAAATTGATGCTTTTGGATAAGCCAGCATCAATTTGAGGGGGGATGTTAACAGAGTCAGCCTGATTATCAGCTGTCCTGATTATCAGCTTAATTAATATTTCAAAATAGCTCCTATAATTACTCCTCAATATTTCCTAATTAATTCCCTTATTTATTTCATTAATTGTACAATTTTGTAGTGCTGTAAATTAGGGATTGCTATAAATTAATTATGGGTTGTTACAGTGTATTATTTAAATGAGATTTCACTCCTCTAGGAGGCGCATTCGGTCAAATATATGTTACTATGTGATCCATTATGATCAGATTTCCTATTAAACTGTGTGTGATAAATAGGTATGTTTTTATCTTGTCAAGTAATCAACTTATTCAATAATTCAAATGTAGTGGACTTTCTTGGTCTACACCACTGGTTGCTGAGACCCCTTTCTTTTGATGCAAATACTAAAATAACATAAGAAGGTATTATCGACAATTCATGCAGAAGATAAGAAATCCAGAGGCTGGGAAAAGAGCTACTTTTGTTTCAATTTCTTCATTCATATTTTTAGTAGCATACATGTATGAGCTTTCAACTCTTCTACGGTTTACTGGGTAACTGGACAACTTAAATCATCAATATAGTCTATTATATTGAGTGCAGAACAAGAACTTGATAGGGAAAAAGTTAACTTCAGGAACCATGCCAAGTCCTGTAAGTTGATGTTTCTAATGTTTGGCAAGATATTTATGGAACAATATCATCTTATCTATTATTTGAAAATGAATGCTAAAAGGAAATATTCTAATGTTTGTCATGATTGTTGATTGTGAAAGCATTACATTTACATGAGTTAATATTGTTGAGAGTTGTCAAAGCAACATTCTTGGGGTGGTTGGTTGGTGATCCTTTGAGCCATTTGTGCTCCTTCATTAGTGTGTGTTTGAGTCAGAGAGATAAAGTGTGTGGTTGTTTGTGTGAAGTGTGAAGATATCCCTACAATTGTTTGCTTTCTCAGTTACTTAAATCGTTGGTTGATCCTTATTTTTTTAATTATTATTTTCGGGCTGTTGCTTTGATTTGATCTCCTACTTTTGGAAAGAAAAGTAGTGTTCTTTTCCTTCACTTTTGTTAATGTTAAATTTTGTCTTTCTGTTCGTAGATATCATGGAACATGTGGTCTCTTAGACTCTAGCTGTTTTGGGATTTATAGAACAATTGGAGATATATGTGTGTACAACATGAGATAAATAATGAAGTCCTAAGTGTACAATTTTTATTTAATTTAAAGCTTGGACTGTCAGCTTTGAAAACTACATACTACTGGCTTTAATTTTAGTAAAGTTGGTTCCTGGTTGTTCAGCTTTTAATTAATGTAAGGTTAGCTTTTAATGTAAGTTGTTCTGCTGACTCAAGTCTCCTGAACTCTGAAGGTTTTAGTGACAAAACTCTAATATTTAGTAAGTCTATAAAAGGCATCTGTTGGAGGGGGGAATGTTCATTCGCACGTTCTCCCTTTTCTTCTTATTGGTTGAATTTGTGTTCTCCCTTTTCTTCTTATTTGTTGAATTTGCTGAAAAATCACTGAATACAATCTGTGGGATGTTGACAACCATGTTTCTCATCTTTTTGATTTGATATGCGTTTTTTCCCCTCTTTTTACCCATTATTTTTTTACATTTCTTATTTTCCTTCTATGTTTCAACATTGTTTTCTTCTTTTTGAATGTTCATTCTTCTTCAAAGATGGTGTTGAACGATGTTTTGATGCTAAGCAAGGAAGTTTTTACCACTTTGATTTGATAAAGCCATACCTGATGCATTTGATCTTGGAGGTGTCTATGAAGGTAGTCAAGGATTTTTCTGTAATGGTAATGCCCTACTTGTCTTATATATTTTATTTTTAGATCTTTATATTTTTATATTTTTATCTATAAACTTTATCAGATCTTTATATTTTCGTTTGAGACTATTTTTATTTTGCCTGAACTTTGGATTCATTGGTTCATTGAAAGAGCTTAGGTCTCCATGTTCTGATAATTTCAATGGGTTTATATGTTCAGGAAATCACTTCAACTGGAGTCAGGATGGGTAAGATAGATTTGGTCGATGTCAGGTTAAAGAACAAGAACATCATAACACGTTAAAATGGACACCAACTCAAATATGAGTTAAACATTCTTACTGGGATAATTTTACTCATAATACTCAGGGCATTTCTAATTTGAGTTTCCAAATTATAGTAGCTTTTCCATTTATGTGTCTATTTTTTAGAAACCAAGTTGCAAATATGTCTAATATTTGATTTACTCTGAGAATGAAGCAGAATTGTAAAATGATGGTTAAAAAGTATAATGAATCAAGAACGGAGAAACAAAGGAGAACAAAACAATGGAGTTGTTAAAGAGTATCAAGATTCAAGAACAAAGAAACAAAAGAGACCCAAAATCAGAATTTAACATTTTTTTTTAAATTATGTATTGAAATTGAGTCAGAGTTGCTGTTGTAACCTTAACACTATCAATTCAGTCAAAAGCAATATTCGAGGAGCTAAAGCACTTTTACCATATTCCAGTAGCCAACATTTTTTTTTTGTGCTATTTGTTTGAGTTTCCATCTTTATAAAAGCCATAGATGTGGTTGTTATATCCATGTGCATGTTCGTTGTTTCTGTTCGATCTTGTGTTATTTCATTTTTTTCTTCTTTATTTTATTGCTGAATATAACTATATAAAATTAGAAATTATGTCTATGCTTCATTGGTTTAGGTTCTTGACAGAGCACTCCTAGAAAGTTTTTGGTGCTTTAAAGTTTAACAGCTTCTGTGAATCTTTTCAAGGTTTTTTGACTTATTTCATTTTCACATTTCTGCGAGGTTAATATATACATCTTTTAATGATATTTTGATTCTATGATGCCTAACTAACTTGCCTAATGTGGGAAGCTATCTGGAGTTGGATCTAACTGTTTGTATTCATGAGTAGGAATACTTCTATGCATAGTTTGAAAGCTAGATGATCTAAAGGGTACATGTTTCAACAAGAAGCCAGATGAAACATATTTATCTAAATATATGATTGCATTTCTGAGCTGTGGAAGAGTGCCAAATGAATTCTTCATAGAATTATTTGGGAGTAATTTGGAAGATGCAGACCATGCCTACTCTAGTAAGTGTCCTGCACTCAAAGGTAGTTCTTCCTTACAACCGATCTCTGCGTGGACCTGAAGTTAGAACTGAGAAGCCATATTTTATCTCATGGGTTTGGTTATCCTCTATTCTTTCTCACTAATTCATCCTTTGATTTATAAAACTTAGTAATCTCTTCAACAATTGATTTTGAAGGTTAACTCTTTCATGTTTCTTTTAGTGATTGATAAACTTTACATATTTCTTTTGGAAAACTCTCTTTTATCCTTATTTTTTTTAGATCGGAAAATGTTAGTTTGTTAGTTTTGTTAGAAATGTCAATGGGAGGGATTCGAACCCGTGACCTTTCCCTCCCCCTTCTCCCTTCACCCTTAACCCCCCATTCCTAACCACCAAGCCAACTTTATATCTCCCCTCTTTTATCCTTATTGAATTTGAACAATTCAAATTTGAAATGTTGCCTATATACATCATGGGTTGACATTGACATCATGATTTTTATGCTATCTTTTCCCAGCCCTTTATTAATATGATTTGCAATCATGGGGTAGAGAAATGTTCAGCTAAATGATGGAGATGTAACATGTGTCTTGTGCAATCACGGGGTAGAGACAATTCCTCATCTTTTCTTCTCATGCAGATTTGCAACAGAGTATGGAATTTATGTTATTCTTGGTTTGGCTGTCATATGGTTATGCAGAACAATGCTGCGGGTCATTTTTGGCAACATAGTGGGTTGGTAACAGGGAGGAAAGCTAAACTGGTGTGGTGGGGGGTATGGTGCGCCTTTTTATGGTCCATTTGGATTCATTGCAATGATGTGGTCTTTAACAGTGTGGAGAGGAACATTGAACAAGTAATTGATTTGGTGAAATATAGATCATGGATATGGGTTAGAGCCAAGGTTCAGACTTTAAAATGTGTCTCTACGACTAGACACTTGGACTTAGTATGGCATTAAATGCATATGTTTTTTCTATGCAATCATTTTCCTCTGCAGTGCAGGTCATATTTTTTCTGCTATGTCGTATAGCTTCAGAGAGGTTGAAATGCTACTAAAAGGGACTACATCATGGAACTGATATTTATTTCTCGGCTGGTGAATTACTAAGTCATTTTTTTTTTGTAATACCAAGATCCAGGTAATGTTAACAATTTCAAGAGTTAAATTGATGTTTTACTCATTTTTCTACTTAAGAAACAAATGAAGATTTTAAGTAAATATCTATTATATATATTATATAAAACACAGTTGCTGACTAAGACTAGTAGTCCACGTGTCACATTCTGGTGACATTTATATATTTCGTGTATCTCATAGTAATTAATTGATTTAATAAATTTAATAACTATTTTATTTTATAATCATACTAATTATAATGATTTAATAATTGATAATTCTCTTTCCAAATTTAAATAAACAAAATTTAAATTAATATATCCTGATCAACTTTATATTTTTAAATAATATCATGAGAATCAAATTTTAAAATTAT
This sequence comes from Pueraria montana var. lobata, assembly GCA_026413185.1. NCBI lineage: Eukaryota > Viridiplantae > Streptophyta > Magnoliopsida > Fabales > Fabaceae > Pueraria > Pueraria montana. Next base: position 76,392,171 of record CM048650.1, read on the forward strand.
ATTTTGAATGTTTAATAATCAGCATAATATATTAATATGTTAATATTTTAATTAAAGTAATTTTAAAAGTTTAGTGATATTGATTCATTCAATTTTTGTAATAATATTTCTACTTTATTGATTGCAATTAAATGGTAATAAAAAATTTGTAAAAAGAATATTTTCTTAATATTACGATTATGTTTATATTTCATAACTAATAAATAAATATTGCTATTAACTGATTTATACAATTGAATTAGTATTATAATTATATCAAATATTAATATCATATGATTATACGATTACTTTCCATAATTAATTAATATGGTTAATATGGTTATAAAAGCAGTGAGACTAGGAGCGATGGGTCGATACTTGCAAAGACAATTATTGTAATATGTTTAATTTGGATTTACAAAATTGCAATCATATATTATGTCTTATGAATTTTTATACATATTTGGATATTTATCTTATAATCTTATATATATCGTATCCTATATTTTAGAATAATCGTATTACCATATCAAATATGTATCGTATTGGATACACGTATCATATATGTGCATCATAGCTCCCAAATAACTGATAGTAACTTACAACCTGTCCAATTAGCTCTCAAGTCTCAATGACAACTTCAACAGTGTTAACTGACTCCCCTTGCATGCACTCCTTTCTAATCTTTCTAATTAATATACGCCATCTTAAATTGTCTAGCAATGTTACTTCTACAATCTTGTTTGTTTGTTTGGAATTGGAATAACTCTTTGTCCGCCTTAAACTCGCATTGAAAATTGGTCTTAGTACTATTAGCTTGACTTATTACTTTGCTCTCATTCTTTTTTTGGTCACTGTTTAATTTTATTGATTGAAAGTTATTATCATATTTCAGGATTTGGCTGCTTCAATTAATAGGAAGATGTAGAAATATTATTTTTTAAAGTGTGTTTTTTGGTCTTTAAAATCTATTCATCTAGGTTTTCTTATTTACACACTATTTTGTAATATGATGTCAATTAGGGATATGAAACAAAAGAATCAGAACTATCATAATTGTTTAAAAAGCACTAGTTGGACCCTGAATTGGGAAAAGTTGTGGTAAGGAACTTGATTAAGTTCAGTCATTAGAGTTTCATTGTTAATTCATTGTGAGGGAGTTTTTTATGCTTATTGATGTTTTGAAAATTGATGTTTCGGGTAAAACTAACAAGTGGAGGATCAAGCATTGGTGTTAGAGTTGCATATGGTGTGAAAGCCAATGAAATTATTATGTCTGAGGTATTTTCAATATAATTGTCATTTGAATGGGAGCATAAACTTTTATAATTTGACAACTTTCATTTAAGATCCAGATGCAATTAATACTATTGCGCATCGAGGGGGGTTAAATACCGGGGAGATCTTCACCAATGGGTCACGAGCACACCACATAAGTGAACTTGACACCATCTTTAACCCAAAACCTTAAGGCATTAGGTTTGTGGGTCTTCCTCACTTATATGTTACTCAACTTTTCCATTTCTACCCAATGTGAGACTTCACCTTCACACTTGTACTCCAACAAATACTATGCATGAATATACAAAAAAATCAAGGAGAATGATTATAGAGAAAACTAAGGAGAGGAATACATTTTGACTAGAAATATGTTAAGGTCGTATTTGGATAAACTTTTTCATAAGTATTTATAGAAAAAAATAAAAAGTAAAATAAATTGAACTTCTTCCATAAATTAAAATCAACTTATGCATTGTGATTAATGCTTCTCTCTCTTCTAAAGGTCTATCAATATAATCTCTTTCTTTTTAATTAGGGATACTTTAGTCTAAAAATAATTAATGCAAGAGACATTGTGGATTGAGTCTTATAAAAAAGATTAACCACTACTTCTAACTTGGGTCTTATAAATAGGAACAGAAGTAGTATTTTCTTCTCCTATAAGTGAAAGGAGTTTTCAACTTGAGCAAATATGATGTATTATAGGATGCAATTCAAGCTTCTTTATTAATTGAGATCCTTAGATAGGGAGTTCATGGTTGCTTCTATGTTTACAATTTTTCTTCTTCTTTTACTTTAGGGAAAAATGTGTTTTTGATCCTTATACTTTTGATCAAACTTGCTTTTGGTCTTTATACTTTCAAATTGATGAATTTAGTTCTTCAACTTTAGAAAATATGTGAATTTAGTTCCCCTTCCAACTTTGTGACAGTAAAAAATCGCTACTAAAGATTAAGTTTAAATATGAAGAGGGACTAAATTAATATATTTTAAAAAGTTAAAGGACTAAATTCATCAATTTAAAAATATAGATACCAAAATCAAATTTAAGCAAAAATATAGACACTAAAAACACATTTTTTCTTTGTTTTTTATTTAAAAAATTGAGAGAGACATAGTAATTATTAATATGGGATGAATTCTAGGGTGGGAGACCTCACCGTGTGAAATAAATGTAGTCCATTAGATATGGACCCTTTATAATCAAGTGCTAAGATAAATGAGGGACTATCGTAGGAATATTTTACTGGAATAAATTAAAAAAACAATAATATTATAAGACACTCTTGACTCTTCCACCTTCCCCGACCCTAAACCACTCCTCCTTCTCCAACACCACCTCCTCTTCCTCTGTCGGAAAATAATAAAGCATGCGGTTTTTTTTTTAACATTATGAATGAATAAAAGACAAAAGCAGAAAACACAGAGACTAACAATAGGCATAACAAACTCTTTAAATCGAATTTTGATGATCGAAATTTTGCAAATCAAATTGATCTTGTAAATCAAGATTATCCTTTAATTTTCTAGGTTTATTTTTATGAATTTAATTTAATTAAAAATTAACAGTGTCCAAAATTCTCCTTCGATAGCAATGTTATGTACAAAAACCAATTCTCCGAGTCCAGCCTCTTAGATCTACACCAAAATCTTCCAAGTTTTGCGACAACACAACCAGAGAATCTGTTAACGGTGGCAGGAAAGTGAAACTTTTGGCAATTTAAAAATGAACTTGTTAGAGACAAAAATTCACAGATCTTCCTCAACTTTGGACATGATTAAGAGACAACTTGGTCTCGATTCGAACGTTTCTTTGCTCTTCTATTGATGCGACGAGGGACAAATCAGAGTGGTGAGGGTGCATTTCACCCATTTGCCTTTGACTCCTCCAATTCTCACGAGCAAGTTCTTCACTCACATACCAACGCATGGTTGTTCTTTTGGACCACAACGTGGCGGTGGTGATGCTTCTCTGCAATGAGGTGGCTCGTAACAGTCTATTTCGAGAAGATGAAGTTGAACCGAATAAGAGAAGACGAAGGCAAAGTCTGTTGGGTTGGTGAAGGGTGAAAGGGGATGAGTCAGGTACAAGTGTTTTCTAATATTTTTTTAATTTATTCCAATACAATATCTTTACGATAGTGTCTCATTTATCTTAATCCTTAATTATAAAAGGTTCATATCTAACAAATCACATTTTTTTACAACGGTGGGAGACACGCTGAGGTCCCACCCTAGAATCCGTATTTAATTGGGTGGAACTTGGAAACAAGACTAGGTGCTAGGTTCGGGGACAAGGGGGTGGAATTAAGAAGAAAGAAATGGACAAGGGTGTCATTTGGTGTGGGTATATATTCAACCAAAAAGGGTCATTTTGTGGGTATTGGTGCGTGTGTGAGAGAGCGAGCGAGCGAGCAGTTTCAGACAGAGAGAGAGAGATAGATTGGGAAGGCGAGGGATTGACGCTGCGTCTCTTCCTCTTCTTTTTCGATCCGTCCCTCATTCCTAATCCTCCAATCCAACCACCTCAGCCTCACACTCACACATACACATGTCTCTCTCTCTCTTCTCTCTATTTCCCTTTTCCCTTTCACTTTCATTTCTAGGGTTCCGTTCTGATCCCTCTTTCTGTTTCTCTTTCAGATCTGATCTTGTATCGCCCCACCCATGGCTTCAAAGCGCATCCTCAAGGAGCTCAAGGACTTGCAGAAGGACCCACCAACTTCTTGCAGCGCAGGTACCCCTTTTCTTCTCCATTTCGCTCCCCCCACCACGAGATTTTTCTCCCCACTGATTGGGATGTGAAAAAAATTTAATCTTTTTTTCTGGGTTCGTTTTTGTTCTAAGGTTAAATGAAATCAATTTAAATAAGCACAAAAAATGCTGTTTCTGCTGCGCTTTGTAAGCCTTGAACGTGTGATTCCATGTGTGCACTGTTGCTAACCTTGCTAGGGTAAAATAAAATTGCATAAGTTAATGGGAAAATGAAGCATAGGAAAAATGATATGTCTGTGTGTGCAAGGTTTTAAATTGCAGTCGAGGTCGAGTTCCTTGATATTGAGGAAATTGTGCACATAATGTTGCAACCGAAATCGTAGTTGTGGTGGACCGTGTTTTAAAACTGTGTGTGTGTGTGTGTGTGTGTTATGCTGTTGAGTTTGAACGTTACATGTTCGTTTGTAGTATATGAAAATGGAAATGTTTATTTTACAGGTCCAGTAGCTGAGGACATGTTCCATTGGCAAGCAACAATAATGGGTCCTGCTGATAGTCCTTATGCTGGAGGTGTATTCCTAGTCACTATTCACTTTCCTCCGGATTATCCTTTCAAGCCTCCTAAGGTAATGTGTGATGTCTGTGTGTGATTTGTGGTGTTTTGCTGTTGAAATGTTTTGTAAATGTCTCAAGATTTGTTTGGACAACCAGGTTGCCTTTAGGACTAAGGTCTTTCACCCGAACATCAATAGCAATGGTAGCATTTGTCTTGATATCCTGAAGGAGCAGTGGAGTCCTGCACTCACCATCTCTAAGGTTCAATTTGCTTTCCCTTTAGTTTTAAAATGTGTTGGCATAAAAATGGATCTTTGAATTGCATGGCCTGAATCAAGTTGTGACCGTTACAGACAGGTATTAATATTTCTCAACTTAACAAAGAAGACAAACAATTATTTTATGGGGAAATTACCTAAAAGAGACTACTGATTAAATCGTTGTCGTTTTGTACAGAATCATGGCAATTAATTTCTTTTTGTTTTCATTATTTTAATTCTGGGGTTGGACGGGGCTCTGACTTGTTATTATGTATCTATTGAAATAGGTAAACTGTAAAACTTTTAGGTTAAGAATTTTATTAGAAAGGATGTAAAAGTTTTTCACATTGTTAACCAATTATTGATTGTCATGTATGCCTATGGTAAGTTTAGTAACTTTTATCTGAATTATGTTAAAAGTCATACTTGTGATGATTACTGATTAGGTGATAGTGTAAAAGTCTTTCACAGACAGGGCATGAAGATCAAACTCTGTAGTTAACTAGACTATAATATTTTACTCATTGTTTCATCTTGGGGAGATTATCATATAATGTATACCTATTCGTAGTTACTGACATGTATTCCTTAGTAACCAGGAGATATTGAATAAAGAATAAGATACAGTAAAATTGGACTAAATTATAGTCACTTAAATTATTCTTAATTATCCTAAATCCTAATTAGATTTTTTTTCAATTTATTTAGTGTTGTGTTGGTTTGACTTTATTGGAAAATTTATAACTGTAGGCCTTTATGACATCTAAAAGTCACTTGTTACTCTTCTTTCAGGGCAAGGCCATGCCCTAAAAAAAACAATTCTTTTCAAGGCTTACCTTTATTTCCTTAAAAATTTATTATGCATGATTCGTTGACAATGCTGCTAAGAAGTTTGTATAGATGGATATGCATGTCATGCCAATAAGAATATGTTATGTCAATCTCTTCAGACTGTGTTTTCCTTTTTATTTTTGGGGTTGGGGGGGGGGGGGGGGGGGGATGTTAAAAGGGGGCGAGATTTTGAGACGGTAAAATTGTATACATAAAGATGTTTAAGTACACCAGTAATAAAAGAACAAAATTTAAGGGGAGTAATGTTTCCCCCTCTCTTCAGGATTAAATTTATCCCAAGTGAAGCTACGGTAATGTTTACCCTAGCTTCCTATTTCTAATTGGTAATCTCTAGACCATCCATTGCTTTCTCTCTCTTGCGTCAAACCCTTTCTCTGTGAACACTGTGTGGTTGGAGATCCTCTGCATATACCATCACTGGCATGGCTTTCAAGGTTTCACTCCATTTCTATTCAATCCCTCTTTCATTGAATCCTCAACTGAAATTAGCTTGAAATCAAATCTGAGGTGCTTTATTGTTGGGTTATGTTGCTCGATCCACCACCACTGTTCAGATTGACGCACAAGGCCATGAATTTTCATAAAGCATTGTTCTTGGGATGTCATAGATGAGTCACTGCCATGGGTAGTTTCTGACTACAATAATTGAAGAATCGAGGGCTGAGGAGTGTTTTTTAGGTTGATAAAGAGGGGTTTTTGAATTATTCAAAGTTTTCTACCAAACATTGGAGTGAGAGATTTCTCTTAATTTACTCCTTGAAAATTTCTTCCCTATGCTTTTCTCCATAATGTTTTAATTGTATTCCAAATTCATCCTCAATTGTTGAGAATCGTGCATTCTACTAGGTTGGTTGTAATTTTGTACAGTCCATGACAAGACTGATTTTTAGTCGTGGTTGGTTGTTTTGCCTCCTGCCTACATAATTAGGTAGACTGGTTCTGTATTTTTATTCGCCTGATGCAATATGGCACCATGCAGGGTAAATTTAGACTCTTATTCTAACAATGTAAATCCTGTCTTTTAAGCACTTTTTTGGGTGGGCCTGGTGGAGGGGTCCATAGAGATCCCCAATTAGCTCCCTAGTAGGGCCCCAGGGATCAAAGCCTGCCACTCCAATTCTTACCTAGCTATCAACAAGGGATGTCTTTAAAAGCTTTTTTGTGCAATTGATTACTAGGAGTTTTATAAAATCATTTGTTGCTTGTCGAAATCATTGCTGATGTTGAGAGGAATCCCAAGTAAAGGGTTATATAATGATGATTTGCTTGGCATATTCAGGTACTGCTTTCTATCTGCTCATTGCTGACTGATCCAAATCCTGATGACCCACTTGTTCCGGAAATCGCCCACATGTACAAAACTGACCGGGCCAAGTATGAGGCGACTGCACGCAGCTGGACCCAGAAGTATGCCATGGGCTGATTTGTGTTTAGATAATGTATATTGAATGGATGGCATCTATGAAAACTTTTGTGGGTTTGCTTTTTCTCTTCCTGTTATCTGGGGTGAGATTATGTTTCTGTTATGAGGGGATAGGGAAGGGCGGTGTCTTAATTTGATAAAAAATAACTATGTTGAACAAACCACTGTGATGTTTTATAATGATGCAAACGCATGAACAGGATGTTATTTCTGTCATGGCTGTGTTGTAACTTCCTCTATGAAGTAATGTAGAAATAGTCATATGTAATGTAACACAGACCTTTCTCGTTATGTTTTCAACAGCTTTTCTAAGATAAATAATCACGTTTTACCAAAGCAATTTTTGAATGCTTGTAAAATTAAGTAATTTTTTCTTTAAAAATTGAATTAGAAGGGCACAATGTCTATAGTTATAATTATAATAACATCTCCTGTTAGGTAATCTCTAATAAGTAATAACTATGATAATAATAATTAGGCAAGCTATAACAAGTTTATCTTTTTGGGGTGGTTAGAAAATAGAGCAAATTACACTTGCCTTCCATCTGATTAGGACTTATTACACTTGCCTCCCCTCCCTAGAAATGCATTACTTTGACACCCCTTGAACCAACACAGTTAACTAACACTGTTAATTTTTAGTGAAGGGTCAAAAACATCCTTCAGACTTAACCCCAATCCCAGAAGCCGCTCCACCTAGTCCTCTACCTCCACGACAGCATGCAAATCTGAGTTTTCGCTCGAGGTGGAGTCCTCCGACACCATTGACAAAGTCAAAGTTAAGATCCAAGACAAGGATGCTATTCCTTCACAAAGATCTGCATCCCTCTGCAAGGGATTTTGAATTCGACGCTTAAAATTAAAACATTTTGTTCCAAGGGATTTGAGACAAAAATGAAAAAACATAAACTTTTTTTGTTCGCAAGTAGGGATGGTTCGCACTTCGTAGTGGAGGTCTCATTGTTGGGTGGTTCACACCGGAGGTGATTCATAGTTTGTGTGGTTCGCGGTGGAGGGGATGTAGTTGGGTGGGTCACGGTGGACTTGTAGTTGGATTCTGTTGAATCTTTTTAATGATGTGAGCTGAAAAAAAATTTCATCTTCCAGGTCCCATTCACATACCTATTAAACCATTTCAACCCTTTTCCCATTAATGAGACAAGTTTATTTCACGGTGGGCTATAGATTTCATCCTTCAAATTCTAAAGCAACTTCTCTGTAAGCAAATTGGTATCCATAATATTTTTTTTTTATTATTTGGCTTGCGGTTGGATAGAAGCAATTATCTACTCTAGATTCTATGATTTCCAACCTCAATAGCAACAAACATGATCCACAATTCCTGCGCTTCAAGCTTTGGGTGTGTCAATTTTTTTTACCATTAAGAACGTTCCATGCTCCAGGTTCTTTTAATCAGTGCAGGATGAAGATAAGGGCATTTTTGTCTGAAATTTTCATTTAACAAGCATGTTCACAGCACATGACACATTGGGACAGGAGGTCTCTCTGCAACGAAATTCAAACAGTAGGAGGGGTTTGTGTAGAGTTAAAAAAAGGAGTGGGGGTGAATGTAATAAGTTCTAAATAGAGGGGAGACTAGTATAATTTGCTCTAAAAAATAATATACAATGTTTTAATTAGCGAGAATGGGATGTAAACATAATACCGAGTTAAAATTTTGTTTTTCTTGTGTTTAGGCATATGAGCAATTTAAAAATGGTTCTAATTAGAGCTAAAGCGATATGCAGAGATTCAATTTCAACCGGAATTTCATCGGCATCGACTATGGCGTATTTTGAGCATAGGTTGTCTATTTAGATATGCATGATTGCATGTCCTTTACTCTGGGCAAAGGAGCCATTGAAAAAAAAACTACTTTGATCCCCCACTCCTGTCTCAAAGGTGATTTGTAAATTCAATTTTTTATTTTATTTGAATTTACACTTCATATTGATTGACTGATGATTTATTAACCAGTTTGGTATTTTGGATAACAAGATAAATATTTAATTGTTTAATATAATAATCTCAAATTATTTAAAGTTTGATGCGTGTTGATAAGATGATTTTAATTTTTTTAAGGAAATGGGAGTATATAGATTAGATAAATTATTTTTTAATATTTTAAAATATAGTTAAATCTAATTATAAATTTTGTTAATAAAATAATTATAAATTTTTAAATATTTTTAATTTTATTATTCATAAAATTCATTTTTTTAAATAATTATTATCATTACTTATTACTTATGAATAACATGATATATATTTAAATTTATCATGTCACATCTTATTCCTCTATAATTATTTATATCATATATATGTCTAAATACGTGACATTACCTCTAAGACTATGTTTGGCAAGTCATTTCAGTTAGTTTCTAACTTTTTTTACTAGCTGAAAAGCTTGTCTGACTGTTCGGTAGACAAGTTTTTTTCAGTAATTTCTAACGTTTTTTGAAACGCTACTTGAAGTAGCGTTTTTTAAAATGCCAGCTTCTAGCTTCTAGCTTTTTATATTTTATTCTCTTTTTATCCTTAAAATATTTATTAAATTTCCTCATTACCCTTTTTAAATAAATAAGGATTTTTATTATTTATTTGTTTTTTTCACTCATTCACATGTATCATAGTGTTCATCACTCTTTTTTTCTCCAACCTTGCTCACTCTCCTTTTTACTCTAGGTAAACTATTTTTAATTTTTTATTAATTATTTTTTATTCTTTTTTATATTCTACTTAAGTGTATGTTTTTTTTTATCAATTAACTATTATGCTAATTAACATAATAAAAGTATAATGTCTTCTTAAGTGTATATATTTTTTTACTTTATTTTAAACTTGATTAAAAATATTTTAAGATATAGTATAAGATTAATAGTATAATACTTTAAAATGTAATAATTGAAACTAAAAATGTAATGAAAATAATTTATCTATAAATAAAAAATTACAAGATTTTAAAATTAATTAAAAAATTAAAATTATAACACCTCAAAAATATATTTTTATCTATAAAATAAAATTGATATTTATATAAAAGTATCAAATAAATATGTCTATTTTTGTCATTTTACATTTTTCAGCTACTTCAACATATAGTTTTACGGAACACTTATAATTTAATAAGTTAGCTATTATTTTTCAGCTTTCAGCTACCAGCTAGCTTTTCAGCTTTCAGCTACCAGCTAGCTTTTCAGCTTCTTGCTAGCATTTCAGCTAGTTTTGCCGAACATAGCTGAAAGCTGAAAAGCTAGCTAGAAGCTGAAAAGCTAGCTGGTAACTAAGGATGGGAATAGGCCAGGCCTTAAATAGGAGCCTATGGCCTGGCCTATTTAAAGCCTGGCTTGGCCTGACCTGTTTAATAAAAAGGTCAAGCTTGGGCTTTAATAAAAGCCTATTTATTTAAATAGGCTAGGCTTAGGCTTATAAAAAAGTCTGTTAAGCCTGGTAGACCAGCCTATTTATTTAATAATGATACATATTACACTACTACTACTAATAATATTATTAATTAAAAAATTTATAAAACCAAGATCAAATTATTAATATTATTAACAATTTAATATATCAAAACAAATAATAATCAGACTACTAAACAGTAGACACTAGTCTACTACTCTAGCGTTTTCACGTGAAGCCTCAAATGCTTGCTACTGTTAGTTCCCTTGTATTGTTTTGGTGGGTTGGGAGTTTATATTTTATTACGTGGTACGTGGCAATATTTGGATAATTATAGGAACGCACTTACCAAACAATTTAAATAAAAAGGCTTGTTGGTTTATTTAATTTTGCCTATTTAAAAATGGATATATGGATTTATTTAATTGTTTTAATATAAAGTAGGCTTTTAAACAGGCTAATAGGCCAGGCCAGGTTTTTAAAAAGGCTAGGCCAGACTTATAAAAAAGCCTATGATAGATAATAGGCCAGACTTAGGCTTTAGTTTTATAGAACAGGCTAGGCCTATTTATGCAAAGCCTGACCTGGCCTGGCCTATTCCCATCCCTACTGGTAACTGGTAGTTGAAAGCTGGTAGTTAAAAGCTGTTAAGCTAGCTTATTAAATCATAAGTGTTTGGTAAAACTATCTATTGAAGTGGCTGAAAAATATAAAATGACATAAATAGACACATTTATATGATTTTTTTTTATATAAATTTCAATTTTATTTTATGGATAAAAATATATTTTGAGGTGTTATATATATATATATATATATATATATATATATATATATATATATATATTTTAAACTCTTGTAAATTTTAATTTATAGATAAATTATTTTCATTACATTGTTAGTTTCAATTATTATATATTTTTTTTTCATATTAAGTATTCTACTATTAATCTTATACTATATCTTAAAATATTTTTAATAAAATTTAAAATAAAGTAAAAAAAATACACTTAAGTAGTCATTATATTTTTATTGTGTTAATTAGTGTAATAGTTAAAATAAATCATCTTATATAAAATTATTTAAAATAAAAAACCTGACATTTATTATTATCAATTTCGTGAGGTATAATGTTGAAATAATAAATTAAATATAAAAAAGTGTAAAATATAATAACAAAAAAAATAAAACAAATGAATAATAAAACAATGTTTTATTTAAAAAGGATAATAGGGAAATTTAATAAATAGTTTAAGGATAAAAAGGGAATAAAATATAAAAAGTTAGAAGCTAGATGCTAGCGTCTTAAAAAATGCTACTTTAAGTAGCGTTTCAAAAAATGCTAGAAGCTATTAAAAAAAGTTTGTTTACCGAACAGTCAAACAAGCTTTTCAGCTACTAAAAAAAGCTAGAAACTAGCTGAAATGACTTGTCGAACATAGCCTAAATACCTTTAAATGAGCATTTTTAAATATTTTAATTTATAAATATTAAAATTTACATATCTCTTAAAAAATTAAAGTAAAAGAATTATGCAGTAAATATCCAATTTAATTCAATAAAATTCACTAAACCTAATTTAAATCCTGTATAAAGTTTTGAAATAGTTTTTCAAGATTATAATTAGGAAACACTTTAATTTTTCATTTATTTTAATCAATATCTTCTAGAATTTACGTGGAGTGCTGCAAGCTTTTAATTGAGAAGAATAGCAGAAAATCATTCAACATTGGCCAAGGCTCGAGAGATTTTTGCATTCAAGCTGACTTGAACGACGCTAAGGAAATGAGATTTCACTTTCGTGATCTTCATAATAATTTAGCTAAAGTGACTCAATTTCGGCCTAATTAGAATCAATAATTTATTAAATTACTTACGTATTTAGAGATATTAAAATCTATTGCAAATATGTTTTATTTTATTTCCATTAATATATGATTTATAATTATTTCGTGAACTAGATGCTTATCTATAATTATTAATTATACTATATTTGGTTCATGATCATTATTCTTTTCATTTTTGTTTTTAGTTATTTTAAAAATTATATAATTTTTTACAACATGAATGTATAAATCATACTTTAATGTGTTATATATATATATATATATATATATATATATATATATATATATATATATATATATATATATATATATATATTTTTTTTTTTTAATAAATAAATACAATGTGTTTAACCATACCTGTTTAATTACTGATTCTAAAAATCAAATGTTTTTTTTTACTATTTTTATTAATTTATTTATTAGCTTTGAGTTTTTGTTTTTTTTATGTCGTGTTTGATATCACAATACATAGCTAAATCTCTGTTTTTCAAAGCTTAAATTTAAACTCAAATTACATGATGTATAATAGACAAAAAAATGTTTCATCCCTACAAAATTATTACTACATATGGTATCCTGCAAAGGAATAAAAAAAAATCGAGTAAAATTAACTTTAAATATGATCCGTGTATATATTTATATACTGAATATTGTTTAAGATATAGAAGATCTTTTACAATTATTTTAGGGTAAATAGTCTATTTAGTCCTTGAATTATGCATTATCTGACAATTCATTCCTTAGATTTTCAAAATGATCAATTTAGTCCACAAATATGCAAATGTTGCAATAAATTAGTCCAACCGTTAAGTATATGTCATTTTCGTTAACATTGAGTGCATAGTGACACGTTATTACTGACGCGGCATATCCACATGTGCAGGGGGTGTTCCACGTCAGCGCACAATATTTTGGACTAAATTGTCAGTGAAAAAAATATTTTTTACCGTTGCTTTGTAAGTTTACATAGGTAACAACTATTTGAGTAGAAAATTTGAAGAAGCTTCTTCTTCTTGATTTCGTTTAGCAAGGTTGTTATATGACTGTCCTTCATACTTCTTCTTCTAATTCGATTCGCCTTCATCCTTTTGCTTCTCCTCTCCGCCTTCATCCTTCTTGTTCTTATCCGATTCTCCTTCATCCTTCTTGTTCTTCTTCTATTTTTGTTAATGGAGGTGGTATGCATGGCAGAACAAACTTGAATGAAGTCGGTTGGCAAAAAAAAAAAAAAAACTAACTTTTGCAAGTAACTGTCAAAATGGACCCCGAAATTTGACACTTAATATCAAAATGGTTTCCAAAAAATATAACTAACTGACAAAATGGACCACAAAGTGATATAATAAATGTCCATTCATACTACGAATATTGTCAATTTCATTTAGAACATCAACTTCAATATCCTCATCTACACTCGCATCTTCACCCTCAGACACTTCTACTTTTGTGTTGTCAACAAATGGCTCATTAACAACATCAGGCAAAGCATTAGGGAGTATCTCCGACATAACATCTAACACATGCTCACACACACACACACACACACACACACACACACACATATATATATATATATATATATATATATATATATATGTGTGTGTGTGTGTGTGTGTGTGTGTGTGCACATCCTTGTCTGGATCGGCGAGAGTTGTGTGACACATAGCCAACACATCTTGATCATTATCCAACAAAGTTAAACCATCCTTGAATCCTCTTTCTGGTACCAAATAAAACACTAGTCCAAACCTCAGATGTCCACCACAAGCTTTACAAAGGTCATGTATAGTTTACACATTCATCAAGTCAGTCTCCAAAGACTCCTAGTAACATTCTTCACCCTCCCAGTATGAATGCAAGTTTATTATATCACGTAGATCATTTTGTCAATTAGTTGTATTTTTTGGGGACCATTTTGACATTAAGTGTCAAATGTTGTGGACCATTTTAACAGTTACTTGCAAAAGTTAAATTTTTTTTGGCAATTGGTTTCATTCGAGTTTGCTCTATCTAACCACGTCCATTAACAGAAATGGAAGAAGAACAAAAAGGATGAAGGTGAATCAAATTGGAAGAAGAAGGATAAAGGACGGTCAGATAACAACCTTATTGAATGAAATGAAGAAGAAGAAGCTTCTTCAAATTTTCTACTCAAATAGTTGTTACCTATGTAAGGTTAAAAAGTAACAATAAAAATAATTTTTTTCACTGACAATTTATTCCAAAACACTGTGCGCTGACGTGGAACGCCCCTTGCACAATGGATGTGCCATGTCAGCAACGACGTGCCACGTATACACTTAACATTAACGAAAATGGCACATACTTAACGGTTGGACTAATTTGTCGCAACATTTGCACATTTGTGGACTAAATTAGTCATTTAAAAAATCTAGGGACTAAATTGTTAGCGAATGCATAGTTTCAGAACTAAATAAGCTATTTATCTATTATTTTATTATTAAAACTTCAAATAAATTTAATCTTATCCGACCGACGCCGGGTCGACTAACTAGTTTTGCACAACCAACTAACAAGCTTGGAATTGACTAATATTCCCTTTTGTTTTCGGTGCATTCCTCGGGAATGTTTCTAGCTTCTGTAGAAAATTTTCAATCTCTACAAGTAGAATGTTCAGACCCTATCTTCCTTAATTCACCCTCTTGGCCACTTTTGGGCTTTTTTTTTAACCAAAATAGGGGTAATTTTTTTTTAAAATTACCAAAATGGGTACTTTTTAAAAAAATTACAAAAATGGTTAAGTCGTGTTTTAAAATGCGACTTCATATAAGAGAAGTCGTGTTTTAAAACACGACTTTACTTTTAGCAATTTTTTTTAAAAAAATAAATAGAAGTCGTGCCTTGATGGATGATTTTCATAATTTTTTTTTTGAAAATTGCTATTAACAGCATCTATTTTATGGATACACCCCCTTTTTTTTAATTTTTTTTCATGAATAATAAGAAATACAACTTTAAAAATTTATCCGGATTAACATATCACTCAAATAATTTTTTACTCTTAATTAATTTCTAGTTGAGGGTACGACTTCTATTTTTTTTTATAAAAAAAATGCTGAAAGTAAAGTCGTGTTGTAAAACACGACTTTTTTATATGAAGTCATGTTTTAAAATACGACTTATCCATTTCTGTAATTTTTTTGAAAAAGTATTTATTTTGATAATTTTTTTTAAAAAGTTACCCCATTTTGATAAAAAAAAAAAACCGCCACTTTTGTCATTATTCATTCATTACTCTTCTTTCTTTTACCCTCAAGTCCCTGAGCCTCCTCCTAATTGTATACCTAATAACAATCACGTAAACAGCCTATTTAGTCAAAATATTGATTTGAATTTTTGGATTAGATAAAGCTTCTATCTAGATTTTTTTTTTGTTTGTTTTTGTTTTTTTTTATACGTCAGAAATATAAACAACAAAACGAAACAAACAAAAGAACCAAACTAGCTGCCCCTAAGGAACAACACCTCTAGTGCGTCTGCATAAAGCTTTGGCTGCAACTGAGACGGACAACTAGTGACAAGAGAAAACTGATGCTGATCTCTGACACCCTTCTTCGCCAGCCAGTCTGCACAAAATTACGTGACTTACATAATTTTAAGATTCAATTTTATAGTGGGAGAAGTAAAAAAAAAAAAGAAAAGCAGTAGATATAATTAATTCTAGATATGAGAAATATTTTTTTTCTTTTTTTTATGTATATCAAGAATATCATACCTTGGAGATTGAAGGTCAGGAGCAAACATATATCTCAATCTCTCACTGGGTATATTTAAAAACTCAAAAAAAAAAAAAAACAAAATTTTATTCTTATAACAATGAAGGGTTGTGATTATGCCGCCATTTTAGAAAGTGGTGCTGAATCATGTTTAAGAAAGTGATGTTCTGTCATGCGTGTGTACGTGGCTGACATGAAACAATCTTGTTTGTGTTATCTTATCTAAAAACACTTATAGAGTAAGAAAATAAGAAAAGAAAAAAAAAATGAGCTTCTTCATAAGCTAAAATTGTTTTGTACATAAGCTAATTTGTAAAAAGTCTCGCATCTTCTAGAAAAGTTATACGAGAGAGCTTCTACAAGTTAACTTATAAAAAGTCTCACATATTCTAATTTTAACTTATGGAGAAGCTCATTTCATATTTTTCTTCTATAGAAATATTTCTGGATAAGTTTAGCTAAACAGACCCTAATACTACTACTTCAAAGTAAATTTTATAAATTCTATTTATAAGGTGTATAATATAATTATACTTAGATAAGGTTTTGTGTAAGAATTACTTAAAATTTGCTTAAAGAAAAACATGTTATAGTTTCAATATAAAAAAAGTATCAAAATTGATATTGAAACCTTTTAAGTTAAAAAAAATTATAAACTCGTAACAATATATGATTTA
Source organism: Pueraria montana var. lobata (assembly GCA_026413185.1). Classification (NCBI taxonomy): domain Eukaryota; kingdom Viridiplantae; phylum Streptophyta; class Magnoliopsida; order Fabales; family Fabaceae; genus Pueraria; species Pueraria montana. The sequence goes on from CM048650.1 coordinate 76,408,899, forward strand.
TATTACATGTTTAATTTTATAACTTTACTACATTTTACTTTCGAAATAATGTATTATTTAAAAATACTACAGAAATAAATATTATTATAAAAATAAGAATGTAAAAATATTGTTGAATTCTATAGATTAATTCTGTAGAATGTAAATATAAGAAATAAATATTATTATAAAAATAAGAATGTAACAATTTTCCTTTTTAATAAAGTTTTATCAGTTAATTTTATTAAAAATATGAACAACCTTGTTTTGTTATTCGTTTTTTACACTCATTGTATAATTTTTTTTTTCTCAATATTTTCTTACACATATTTTTAATAGTTTAAAAAGTAATAATATATAAAACATAAGTATAAGAGCTAACTAATTAGATGGACAAATTAAAATGTCTCGTGCATCGCATTAGATAAATAACTAGTTTGAATTAAAGAGAAGGTGTGAGATCCACATGAAGCCTACACAAATTTCTCTCTATTTCTCTCATTCTTCCTTCAACCAAACACTACATTAATATGATATAGAGCTGAATTCCTTTTTCACATTGAAATTTGTACATAGAGATTGTATTTTATGAATTTGGTGAACATAATTTAGTTTGGATATAAAAGTATGTAATGAAGAAATATGGTACATCAAAATATAAAATCGATCAATGGTCAAAATATAAGAGTAATTGATTCCATCACATTCTTACACTAATGAAGTACACAATAATTGTTAATTTGTCATCAAAATAACACAAAGTGACCCTAAGTCACCACAAATCAGACTTTACACATTAATGTAAGTGTCAAATGTATAATTTTAACTTGCTAAAACCTTCTAAAATATTAATTTCTTGTAACCATTACTGCCAAATTTTTTCAATGTCTTTCTCATTGTTTTAAATCAAAACTATTTTTTTTCTTCAAATATGGTATTTTAAGTCTCCTAAATTAGAACATAAAATCAAATAATCAACGTGTCGTTAATCCAAGAGGCACTAGACTCGAATCCTTTAAGCAAGATCTCAGGTTTAAATTTTGTAAATAGAAAAAAAAAAACGTAGTTGAAATAATAAATTTCAGTAAAAGTGGTTAGTGGCAAAAATTAGTCAACGACTTTGCCGAATGATATTTCGCACCAATATCATAGTAATCCAAAAAATAACACAATCAAATCATTTTAGAAGTCCATAAATAATAATACACACTCTCTATTTTTTATGTAACAACCACACTCTTAGTTGGTAGAAGGACGTATTGGTGGTGTGGTTAGGGATGAGGTTGGTAGATGGACGTATGGTTTCTCACAGAGGATGGGTCATGGGGACCACCTCTTAGCTGAAATCCTCGCTCTACAATTTGGCCTTGACAAAGTCTGGGAGCAAGGTCTGCGTAGGATCATTTGTGAAACTGATAACAAGGATATTGCTACTATCTTGAATTCTGGGAATGAGGCGCATGTTGTTCGCTTACACAAATATAGTGACCTTCTTTGCAACATAAGGAATACTTTGAGGAGGAATTGGCAGTGCTCTCTCATCTTAATTTTCGAGATGCCAACAAAGTTGCTGACACACTTGCGGGATGGGGTTCGCATGGCAACCAGGGCCCTCAAGGATGGAAGCTCCTTCCGGATTAGGGAAAACGGATTGGATCCGTTGGACCAACCCGTTTTCACCCATTTTTTTGACGGGACAGGTTGAGGTTTTCAACCCGCCAACCCGTTTTGACCAGCCCCGTTTTGGCCTGCCAAAAAACGGGTTAAGAGTGGGTCGGGACAGGTCAACCCGTCAATCCGTATTTTTCTTTTATTTAAAATTAATAAATTTAATATTTATTTTTATATTATATATATATTATTAATATTTATTTAATATATTTTTTATTTAAATAAATTATTATTCAAAATTTAAGATAATACATTTAATTATTTAATAAGTATTTATTTTTTAATATTTATAAAAGAAAAAATTAATTAAAATATATTTATTTATTTTTCATTTTTTTGTTTTTTGGCGGGTTGAGCCATAAACGGAGCGGGCTTGGGTTTTGGACCAATTTTCCTTATGTGGGACGGGTCAGGCCGACCCGTTTTTTGCGGGCCAAGGGCGGGGAGGGGCAGGTCAAGGCGGGCGGACCCGTTTTGCCACCCCTACTCCGGATAACATCTTTGCGTCACTTGGTTACGATTTGGCACATGTGACTTAGGCTGTTTCTTTCTTTCTATTTTTTTTTTTATCTTTCCTATTTACCAAAAAAAACCACACTCAATTAATATTTAAATTTGAACATGGTAACTTCTCAACAATAATAACATTAAAAAAAAGTTACTTTATGTTTAAGATAAATTTATTTAAGTTTTTGAAATATTCTCTAAATTTAAATAAATAAGAGTTCTTTCAAATTTTTATTTGATGAAAATAAAATTTCAAAAACAATTGCAACCAGCAATAATACTAATAACTATCAAAATAATCTTATATTTTTTATATTAGAAAAACTAGAAAAAGAGAGTATTTTACAAGTGGTGCTCTAAAAACATAAAAAATATATTATTTTTCTATTTTTCAATTTTGTATTGATGTTTGAAAATAATTTTTTTATTTATTAAAGTGGTAGAATGGAGAGCCACCTCAATACTACTAGGAAAGACACTAGTGACATGTTGGAGATGTTAGTAGAGACTCAAAAGATTATTGTCCACATCTAAAGTTATAGCTACTCAACTTACCTAAAGACATTAAGGAATCTCTCTCAAGAAGATTGCCTACTAAACAAAATTTTAGTGATTATAGGGAGAGTGCAACCCACGAGAAATTGTTTTCTAAAATCTAATAAAACATACCTAACCGTCATTTATTATTATTTTTTAAAAAAAATGAAAACAAAATATGTTGAAAGTAGACAGGCCCTTAACTATTGAATGAAAACACAATGATCTATATAAGCCTACGGACTTTTATATTTATAAGTAACACAATTTTCTAGAAAATTGAGTTGAAAATTTTACATCTGTACCTCCAGATTAGACCAGACAGTGTTTTAATTTTCTCAACTGTATAAAATATAAAATCAACCCGAAGGGCAATGCAATTGAGAAATGCAGGTTGAAGAAGACATCGTCACAAATCTCTTGTGTGGCTAATCTGCTGTAAACATTTTTTTTTTCACTTCCTAATGACTAATGCCTCCATCTTAAAATTTGATAGCTTTGTCCTCCACGTCTTTCATATTCAAGATTCAGCTGGCGGAAGATACGACGCAGAATGAAGTCCACACGCTGCCAATACCATTGCCTCCATTGCTTCAGAAACAGAAGGGGACCAAAAACAAGTCCAAGTCCAAAAATCAGTCTTATTTCAGCACTCATAATATTCCAATCAATTGCATGCACCCTTCCACGTGGTGACAATGACAACACATGCACTTCATGACCTGGATTTTCAGTTAATGGAGATTCATATAACCCATCATTGCCTTCATAGAACCTTGCTTCAAATGACTGAAGTTGAGTACCTGTGGGAATCCTACCCACCAGATGATTGAAGGAGAGGTAATTCAGGTATGAAAGGACACTTAAACTAGCCAGTTGTGTGGGAATTTCTCCATCAAAATAGTTGCTAGACAAATCCAATGACTCAAGCTGTTTTAAGTTTCCTATAGATGATGGGATTTGGCCTGTCAAAGCATTATGTAACAAGTTGAGAACATGTAGTCCTGTAATGTTCACAAGCTCTTCTGGCATTGGCCCTTCAAAATTGTTGGATGAGAAGTCAATAGATGTGTCCACAGATAAGATTTAAAAAACTCCATCTGTATTCCTTTGCAGGTAAAGGGTCAACTAGTTCTCATAATATATGTCACCAAATGTATGTCCTATGTGATTGGACTTTGATACATCTTGAACTTCATCAAATATCATTGCTTCAAAGGTTTTAAAGAACTTTCCTTGAAGTAAACCACTAAAATTGTTGAGAGCCAGATCAATAATTTGAAGCATATGTGCCAATCACCGTTGGTGTGAGGACATGCAATTGGACCATGGAATTTGTTTCCCCTTAAGACCATGACACGGAGTCTTGATAACTTCTTTAAGAAGCATGGAAATTCATCATTAAGGTGATTGTTTCCAAGATTTAATGCTTCTAATGACGTGCAATTCGCAAGAGAGTTGGGAACTGGCCCCTCCAATGAATTCTGATTGACATCTAGAGTCCTTAGAGCACAAGAAGCTGGGGAATGTTGCCATGAAACTTGTTATGTTTCATATTCAATACCACAAGCATCTTGTTCTGTGTTAAGCATTCTGGAATTGTCATATTGAAGTGTTTATTGGAAACATCAGGAACTAACAGATTTGGTTTATTGCACAAGGATTGAGGAATTCTCCCAGATAAATTATTTTTGGAAAAGGGCAGGAAAACTATTTAAAACAGGTTAGTGCTGACATATGATGGAATAGTGGAACTGAAGTTATTGCTTGAATAGTCCAAATAAGTGGCATTCAGTGGAAATATTGGAAGCTTCCCTTGGAGTTGGTTAGAGTGGAGGTCAAGGACCTTCAAAGTGAAACTAGTGTTATGCACTGGTCCTTCTAAACTGCTGAGCATATTGTGAGAAAGACTTTATTGAACAACAGAGTCAAGTTGCCAAATCCATGTTGGTATAGCCAAATCCATGTTGGTATAGATCCTTGAATATGGTTGCTTGATAGGTCTAAAGTACTTATTTGGGACTGATTTCTCAATAAACTAGGGAATTCTAACAAGTTGCAGGAAGCCAACTTCACAATGCTCGTCTTAGGGAAGTAAGATAGGTGTGCCTCGGTAACATTTGTGTCTATTGACAAGTTATTGTATGAAAGAGCTTGTGTAGTTAGATTTGCAAGACTCTTAATCAAATCTAGCTTTAATGTGCCATTGAACTTGTTGGATGACAACTGGGGAACATTAAGTGATCTGAGATGAAAAATAGACACATGAATGGGTCCTTCTAAATTATTATTGCTTAAATCAAGAATCTCCAACATGGAAGAGATATTTGAAAATTCATGCAGCTGACCATGAAAATTGTTGTTGGAAAGATCTAAGGACTAAGATAGATAACTGCCTATGGTTACTCATAGACGCTGGTAATGCTCCTGAGAACTTTGTGTGACTTACAATCAATGTCCGAAGAGCTTCATTGAATGGGAATTCAGGTAAAAAACCATAAAGATCGTTGTTGAATGATATGTCAATATCAGCCAATTTTGCTACTGGAAAGATCTTGTGTGGATGTAAATATTCCTGTCAACCTGCAAAAACTAAGGTCAAGAGTTGTGAGATTTCGAAAATTTGCAAATGTTTTTTGCATTGGTGATGATAAGTTGTTGTGATCAAGATGAATGACTGAGAGGTTCTCAAGTCTTGAGAGATTGCAGTTTGACATGCACATTGTACCATTCTTGTCACCATGTTGTTATATGCTTACACCCTCCATATACAGTTGCCTAATCCTGCTGAAGTTTTGGACAAACTTTTGTAGCTCTAGGCTCTCAAGTTTCCGCGGTTGTCTTGTTGAATAAGAGAAAAAAGAGATATCAATAGTAACCAACCTTGTCAACTGAGAAATCTCCATTGGAATATGCCCCACAAAGCCAGCATATGACAAATTCAGGTAAGTTAAGTTCTTCAGTTTGCTGAATCCTGATGTTATCTCAGAATTGAAATTGTTTCTAGCCATATTCAAAACCTGCAGATTTTGGAGACTGAAAAGAGTACTTGAATTGTCAAGCTCCACTCAGGTCAAGACCAATAACATGTCCCTCCTTGTCAACAATTAGTTACACCACTCCACTCACATCAAGCAATGCTTTGATGCCAGGACACAAGTTTGTGGGAACTTTCTGACTTGAATTTGAGGGTGTCCTTCAGTTTGAGCAGCATAGATTGTTGATCCTCAAGACAAAGGCCAGAAACAACAAAAATAAGATCTAATAGGCACACAGAGTAGAATATTGTCATTGAAAGCCACCAGAATGTTTGGATTTTCATTGAAAATGATCCCTATTGTCACCTGCAGGACCACCTTCCTTGAGTTCAACTTTTGGGAATAGTAATTCTAAATGGTGGTTACTATCGGATGACGTGTGTAGTTTCATTTGCTCAACATTTTTTTATAATTGGAGCCAGCTATGAATTGCGTGGTTAAACCGTGCAAATTTACTTTGCAGTTCAATCATGACACCAGAACACACTTTTTCTCTTTTTGACATGTCAGTTCAAAGAATTACTCGTTTTCCATAAATACTAATCATTTTTTAGCTCTGAATAGTGAGGTTCAAACTAGTGGGAAATGTATTTTGCAGTTCAATTTCTGCAACTGATTGAACACTCTTTTTTTGACATGTATGTATACATAAAAAAAGGTGTAATTAGCAACTATTAGAAATCTAATTATCATTCAACACATGTTTTGAAAAATTCACTTGAAACTGGAAGTTGATATAACATGGGGGACAGGAATGGTACAATTCACTTGAAGTTTTACAGCTCTACTCATGGCCCTTCAGCAACTTTTTTACTTAGCTGTGAAAAATCCCCAACAAAGTAATATAATTTATGGTAATAAATGATTATGTAAATAGTAATTTGTTTAATTCTCCTTCAGCTCTCCTTTACTTTATCATGACAATGATTTTAAATTTGGAATATGGATTGATCACATTTGATTAGCTATATTATATATATATATTTTAATATATACCGGGTCAATGGGTTCAATAAGTGTTCGATTACAGATCCATTAATCCAATGCCTTGACTGAGTTGATTAGCGGTTCAGTTTTCACAACTAGAAGCTTCCAAGGATCAAAAGAAATACATACATGATCCACCAACCATGCTTTATGTGAAAAAAAAAAAAAAAGAATTACATTACTCATGTAGCATACATTTGTTTCTTCAAAGTTGTTCATGCTCATGTAGGAACATGCACTGCTTGTAATCAAATAAGCATGTCTAACAGCAAAATGAACATTAAATGATTTAATCAATCAAATATTTTTAGAAATTGTGATTTCTGAAGTGTCATTTGTTCTCATTAACTCTTCCTTGGTTTTTTTCTGTATAACAATATGGACATCAATAACATGAGTATTCAAATGCTTACAACAAAAATTGAGTCACTTGACGATGACATATCGAACGAGCAAGGAAAATTAGCACACTTTAAAATCTGCTTGGAGAATGCTCGTGAAGCACATGGTAAAATCAGCTTCAAATATACTCAACAGGGTGGTCATATCTCCGAGGAAGATCAAGACGAGATGGACAAATGGGATGAGAAGATCACTCAGCTGAAGCATACTGTAAAGAATGCCAAGCGAAAGATTGTGGACATGCAAGCTGACTTGACTGAACTCAACGACAGAAGAAATGTACTTGTGCAGCAGTAGGAGCAGCAACAAAAACAACAGGAGGAGGAGCAGCAACAGCAGGAGGAGTGAAAAAATAGGTAAGAACTATTACTAATTTTCTTTAATTTCTTGAATGTCTGTGAATAAATTAAAGTTGTGACATTGTGTACTGTCTAATGAAACCATAGACTTCATTATGTAACTAAATGTCAGTAACATGCATATTTTTTTGTTTGTTTGTAAAACCGTTAAATAATGATTGCTTAATATTTTTTGTTATAATGAATGTAGCTTCATTGATGATTTTATTTTTTCATTTTGCATTTGCTTTACAGTTCCCTATTATTAAACAAGTACTACACTTCTCATTCTTGTTTTTATTGTTAGTGAATTACTAACTTGTATTTTCATTTCTCTTTTGCAGGAGGTGAAAATTAAATGATGGATCATGTAACCCTTTAGTTAGTATACTATGAAACTTTAAATAACATTTGAACTTGGTAATATAGTATGAAACTTTAGCTTTTATGTTTCTAATTTTCTATTTGTAACCACCTTTTGTATGGTGTATATACTTCTAACTTGATACTACGAAAAGATAAATTTAGTCTCTATTTCCTCATGTTCCATGTTAATCATTTTTGAACTTAACATCAACGTGCATTAATTAATGTCTTCACTTATGTTGTTAGTTAGTGTGCATCATCACGAATAGAATTAATTAATACTTCTTAAAGTCAAAGATCAATTTTTTATTTGTATGTGTAGTATTATATTAAAGATCAAATTAATTGTAGATGCTAATTCATGAACAAAGTTGACTCTCAAATTTCAAAATTAGAGATTTTTTTTAATACCAAGATCTAGGTGGTGTTAATAATTTGAAGAATTAAATTGATGTTTTACTCAATTTTCTACTTAAGCAAAAAATGAAAATTTTATGTAAATATTTTTCTATATAATAAGTTATTTTATTTAATCATTAATAACAACAACTTTGATTACAAATTTTAAAATGTATAAGACAAAGTATTATCTATGGATAACAACAAATAATTCTTAACCGAATCTCCTTAGCATGTGCAATGTAAACAAATCCTCACGTATATATTATCCCACCAAGTAAACCTTATTCCAATCCATTCTTAATCCAAATCATCTCTTTCGCCCCCACACCGTTAATCTTAATATGTATGTTTGGATGCGTATATTGTTGAAGTTGATTTTAAATGAAATTGATTTTGAAAAAAAATGATATTACAATTGTTTTAGTTAAAATTAATTTTGAAGTGATGTGACTTATGTTTGGATGTTTTTGTTATAAAAACATGTTAGTAAGAAAACTCAATATAATTAATTTTTTTTATCAAACACAAAAGTTACCTAAAATTGCTTCAACTCAAAATTAATTCTAGACATAGAATCGATTCTTTAACGTGAAATCAAATATGTGAAAATTTATCTAAAATTACATTTATTGATATTTCAATGTTATTATAAAAAACCCAAGATGAAACAAAACATACACTTACTCTCTAATATGCTTCGTTTTTTAAATATACTCATTTTACCTTCCTTAATTTGATTTTAATTCGGCACTAATTGCATTGCCTTTTAGCAGCGTTAGATTTTTTTTTTTTTATAATTAATATGGGTGATGGGCTGATAGAAAAATTAATCATTGGAACTTGTTTAAAAAACATGAATGTCCTTGCATTCATGAAAAGTATAGAAGATGGAAGATAATTATCAATTTCCTTTAATAGTTAATTTGAGATGATGGAGGATAACTTCTTATCAAAAAGCCTTTTGGTTTTCATATAGGGCCATTCCTCCCCCGTTGCATTCTAACCTTAAACACCTTCAACTCATCTCAAAAGCTGCATATTAGGAAAGTTGTTTTAAAAATGGTTCACAAAAAGTAAAAGAAAAGAAAAGAAAAGAAAAGAAAGGAATAAGATAAAATAGAGTAAGAGAAAAAAGAGAAAGCATAGCATAGGAAAAAAAAAATTCGGCACTGTCAAACCACCACCACACTTTTGTTGTCCCAAAGTTGTAAATTGTTTCCTCCTTAAGATTGTAAGAATCCCACAAAATCCTATCTCCTTCCCTTCCTTCCTCCAAGAGAAATTGCCAAGGTTGTTGTTGGGACTGAGTATTATGAACTGAACCATGCCAACTTTGGCGACCTCCGCGAGAAAGAGAATCGAATATCCATGGTGGTGGTGAAGTTCTAGGGTTTCAGAGGGAACAAGATATTACGAGGGAAAATTCAAATCAACTTTAATGGGAAAGGTAACAGTTCTTTTTGTTCAGTTTTTGGGGTTCACTTTCAGCCATATTTAGGTTATAGGATCAAAGATCGGCCTCAAGAACCTTCTCTTGGGTCAAAGGATTTCTACTCCCGAAAAACAAGAACGCAAGAACGAGCTTTTCCCTAGGGTTGATGGAGAGCAATCTTATAGTGCGCAACTATGCTACCATGCACCGCATGCATACTTTAATGCACCACACAACTTATGGAGCACGAATCTTGTGTGTTTTTTTTGTCCTAAGTTAGAAATAGAGACTAATCTCGCTCACGATGTGCGTGGTCGCTGGCCCAAGGGAATTTTGGGGAATCAAACACAGGTTAATTTTTCCGTCCAAACCTATGGGTGTGAGGCTTATTTTTATTTTCTTTTTGTTAAATTACTTTTTTTCTTCCCTTAGTTTCCCTATTAGGTTGAATTTAATTCTTTTATTTTTAAAAGATTTAATTGTTTTCTTTAATTTTTTAAAATGGATTTAATTTTATCTCATTTACCTTCTGTCAACTCCTAACCTTTTAAAAATGGATCAAATTTAGTTTAAAATATGATCAAATTGAACCCATTTTAAAAAATAAAAAACTTAACTGAAAGTTTTAAATTAAAAAGACCATACTAAACTTAATAAATAAAGGAAGGGATAAAAACCTATCTAGTATAATAACCCATAAGAATCTATGTCAATTTATTTTATTCTTTAATTTGAACATTCAAAGTAATAATATATAAGTATATGTTCTATCTAGTATAATAACGCATGCGACGAGAATGTTTTTTTTTTTTTATTACAGAATGAGCACGAGAATGTATTAAGATTATCAATATTTAATAAATATAAGATAAATTTATTATATAAAAATATTAATGATGTTCATAATTTTAAACGTAAATCACTTTACAAATTTATATTATATCTTATTAATATAAGTTGTTAAATTGAGTCCAATTTAACCCACCCTTACAAGCCACAACACAAAGTAAGTCTTTCCCGCATAAGACACTGTTACAGCTGTGCTTAACCAACTCGAAACAACATGCACGCTCCCCCTACCTACTGCAGTAAGTGTAAAACCAGTTTTGAATGATTCACCAACCTTTAAACATAGCAAAATCATTTCCTATATCATATGCATTGTGCGTGACCCACCAGCCAACAAACCTAACAACAAATAATTATTTGATACGTACGCAAAGTCAATAATTTAACTTACTAATAATATCATAATTATCTTTATTATTTTGAATCAAAATATATATTCATCGTAATTACATTAATTATTATAATCATATACTTTAATGAATTAAAAAATAAAATAAAAATTTGAAAACATTTCGCTGAAAAAAAAAGTCAATGTGGTATTGTCACGTAACATTTGTCTATGTAACAAAACCATTATGTTAGTATTTGAAGTAACATTGAAATACAAAGAACACACTAGAAGGAGGGGTTGAATAGTATGTTAGTTAAAACCTTACAAAACTTTTCGCAACAGTGGAGATATTTGTACTTGAGTTTTACAAGGAACTTGCAAAACAAAAGATTGAAAGTATCGTCCAGTCGTTAAAAAAGACAGTTCAATGAAACTGAGTTTTATCGTTATCGTCCAGGCGTAAATGAAACTAATTTTCGCAAATAATACAGTAAAGAAACTTGTTCATATAATACGAAGAAATAACTTAAGAGAATTACTGGAAAGCTTAAAGCGATAGAGTCAAAACACTTGGTTTATACTGGTTCACTCAACCTGAGCTACGTCCAGTTCTCCTTCAAAACCTTTGAAAGGTTCCACTAATCAATCTTGATTACAAATAAGTATGATAAATCCTACCACTTCTGGTTACAAGTATTCTCTAAACCACTTCTGGCATGTCTTTAACCTTCCCCTAAGATTGAAGAACACCAAAGTATTCTTTGTCACGAAGCCACTCCTGGGTTTCCAAACATAAACTGTTTGATTACAAGTTTAACAGAATAACTCTCATAGAGAGAATATTAATTACAATCTAAGCAAGTTACATAAGAGGTTCAGCTCTTGAATGCTTCGTTGTTGGTTGAGTGAGCTTGTTCCTCTATTTATAGGCAGCTTGATGAAGATGTCCATTATGGGATCTGTGCCTTTGCAACTAACCATTCACTCTCAGTCTTGTGACCGTTGCTACGTGTCAGCTCGGGGTGGAGAGAGGTAGGAGACAACAGTACATGCAACGCCTACTCTTTGTATGGTTTTGCAGAGTGTGAAACTTTTCTGTCCCCTATGGTACACTTTTCGAATTTTCAAATGAAATGTCACATATTATAAGAGAGGGAGAAATGAACATTTCAGAGAATCAACATCGCAAATGTTAAGTGCACTTTTCACATAATAGACACATTATATAACTGTTTGGTAGAAAAAGAGTGTAAGTCATATACACGTTGGACGTTCCACGAATGGACGCAGTGTTACCACACTAGTTTTCACAAAGCTTTTGGACACTTTTTTTATGACAACGCGTTGGACGCTGGTTTTACTATTTGAAAAACAAGTTTCCAGTTAAGCATTGGACGCTTTGTACACATGTAATATATAATGTTTGAGCTTAAGAAATACAATACTATTGAGACATTGAACAATGTAGTACCTATAATACTCAAACACAAAACATTAGTTCTCTCAAAATTTATTCTCATTTGTTATCATCAAAACCAAAGTTTGAGGGGTTGAACATCGTCCAAAATCTTAGATTCTAACAAACATAATAGTTTATTATCATTGCAGTACATATTCATCATAAGTTATTATAAAATTTTGAAAAAGTTTACCATAATTATAAAATACATTCCATAAAATTTAATAATAAGATAATTATCATATTATATAAAATCAAAATCTATTTAATAATTAATTATTTAATTAATGTAATTGAAATATACAATTATTATAACCTTAATTACTATAATTTTAATAAAAAAACATAATAAATATGATGATGTTACGTGACATCTATCTACCATGGCAAAATCATATTTTATAATATATAAATATATAATATAATAGCTATAATTTTAAGCAAAAAAATATTAAATATGATGATGTCATGTGACATCTATCAACGTAACAAAACCTAATTGTGTAAGAAATTTGATGCATCTTGTTAATCCTTGGACTTGCCAATGGTATTCTTCTTCTTCCTTTGTTTGTTCAGACACCCACCTTTAAACTACGTTCAATCTCTCCAATTACAAGCACTGCCACCCTTTCACTGAGAGTTTCGTAACTGGAATTTACTGACTCTGCACAACGGATCATGTACTGCATTATTGTTGGCATGTATCTTCTTTCTTTTATAATAATCATGTAACTCAGTGTAAGAAACTTAAACTCTTTGTTTAATTTTAATTTGTTTTTGTCAAGTTGATCAAAGTTTTTTCTTATTAAAGTTTAATTAAGAAATAGATACACTTAATAACAACTTCTTCACTATTTTGTTGCCCAAGATGATTTTCTGAAGCCACCTTGTTTCATAATCCACCTAATAATAGCAACTCCATATTTGCTTGAATTATCTGAATGCGTAATTGTTTTGGGCTGCCAGTGGGTATGGCTTTTTATGAGCCTTTTACATGTGTTGATAGAAGAAATGCTGAGATCAAGTTTTGGGGAAGTAGTACTTGGAGGTTTTTTTGGGTATCGGGTTGTGTTATGGGGTCTCATGTATATATATATTTTTTTCAACGGAAATAGCTAAAGCTTTGGTGGTGAATGAAACGGAAGAGGGACGAGATTTTTTTTATTTTTTTATTGTTGGATTGGTTTTCTGTTTTTATTAAGATTAAGATTTAATTTTTTTAAGATTAAGATTTGATTTTTTTTCTGATCGGACAAGGGAGGGGATTTTTTTTTTCTCTCATTAAACTTTGAATTTAAATTTATTGCTAACTTGACTGGTGTTGTATAACTCGTATAAACTTCTTGTATGAATATAATTACTCTTTTTATAATTATCTCTTTTTTAAAATTTCTTTTAATGTGCTATATAATATATTTTTTAATTTCTTTCTATTAACTATATAATTAAGATAGTAAAATTTTGAATAAATCTATACACGATTAAAACACCAATTTTTTTTGGGTAAAATATATTTTTAGTCCTTCATTTTATCTTGATTTCTGGTTTTAGTCATTCATAAATTTTTTCTTTGTTTTTAGTCCCTCATAAATTGTTCTGTTCTATTTTTAGTCCCCGCAAAAATTGTTTTATTTTATTTTTAGTCCCAACGTTAATTTCAGCTGTTAAGTGATGACATGACGGACATAAACTGTGTGTCAAAATTTCCTGGTTCAGATTCTAGTGACTTTTAACCACTACAAATGTTTTGGTTGTAAAAAATGCTTATTGTTGTAACATTCCTTGTGATTTTAGAAAATCTGGTGTTCAAAGTTTTGATTTATTATTATTATTTTTTTAACATTTATGATGATTTTAGTCTGTCAGAAAATTTGTAACAGTTAAAAATTGCTAAAAACTTAAACATACATTTTTCAAGCGCAAGTTTTGCCCGCTACGACATTACTTAATAGTTGAAATTAATATCAAGAACTAAAAACTAAATGAAACAATTTTTAGGGACTAAAAACAGAGAAAAAATTTATGAGACACCAAAAACATATTTTACCCTATTTTTTTTATTATTTTACTATTTGACGGGAGAGGGTTAGAGCAATGCAATAGAGATAAATTCTTATTATGGTGCTAATCTTTAAAAATTGAGATACACATGACAAATGTTTTGATATATATAGAAATAAAAGGAAAAAAATATCATTACAAATATTGGTGAGAAAATCGTGAGATTTGATTATTTGTTTTAAATATTAGTTTTTTTATTTCTTTAGATTGGATTAATTTGTTTTTTATTTTATTAGTTATAAATTTTTTCGATTGATTATGTGTAAAGATGATGTGTTGGATATGTGTTTAACTAAGAATTCCTCTTGATAGAAGCTAACTATGCGGGTTCTGTTGCGGTTTTGCGAACAATACGATACGGGAAAAGGTTGGTTGCCGTTTTGTTAACAATACGATAGAGTAGGGGTTAGTTACCGTATCAGTTGAGTGAGGGTCAAAGACTCAAAGGTACGCTGTGGTTTTCCAATTTTTCTGTCTCTCTTTTTCTTAGTAGTTGAGGGAAAAAAGAGTCAAAAAAAAAAAAAAAAAAGTGGAAACCAAAGCAGAGGTATCTCTTTATATATTGTTATAGGTTAGATTATAGATTCTCTCCAAGAGAACGTAGACGTGCTGAGGTGAATCTCCGAAGGCACAGGCACGCATGCACAACATCATGACACCTTCAGTTCTTTTTGACGAACTCACGATGGAGATTCTGTTATGGCTTCCATTGAAATCGACAACATGACACCTCCAGTCCTTTGTGACGAACTTGTGATGGAAATTCTGTCATGGCTTCCAGTGAAGTCCCTGCTGCGATTCATGTGTGTATCCAAGCAGTTTCAATCCTTCATCTCTGATCCAAGTTTTGTGAAACTCCACCTTCAAAGATCACCCAAAGGCGCCAACTTCCTGTTAGAGTGCCCAAAGGACACTCTGAATGGTCCCTTTCTCCTTTCATTCCCTCTTCGTTGTTTATTAGAGAGCCCGTCATCCCTCACGGCCTATAATCATAGCCCCGTATTTGACATGCAGAATGTCAACTACGGCAGCTTAGTCATAAAGAAGTACAACGTTGTTGGTTCCTGCAATGGGTTGGTATGCTTGAGTGCGTTTGAAGTTAACGACATCCACATCAAATACACGTTTTGCCTATGGAACCCTGCCACTGGAAAAATATTTGAAGACCCGCAATGTATTTTAGTCCTTCCTGCAAGCAATATTAATGGAACCAGTGGGTTTGGCTATGATAATCTAAGTGATACCTACAAGGTGGTATCAGTGGACTTTCCCACTAGTTCACTGGAATCCTTTGAGGTGAGAGTCTGCAGCACAAGTGGCAATAATTGTTGGAGAAAGATTCAAAGTTTCCCCGCTGAGCCCGTTAAACAGATTAGTTGTGGAATATATCTAAATAGCACTCTTAATTGGATAGCACGTGAAGCATGTGCTGATGATGGATTGCTGATTGTTTCACTTGATCTTGAGAAAGAGACATACACAAAATTGTTGCTGCCTGGTGGTCTTGATGGACTCCTCAAAGGTGATTTCGTCTTTTTCAGACATCAATACACTCCTCGTAAACTTCTAAGTATTAGCGTTTTGAAGGATTGTTTTAGTCTTTTTTTTCATAATCCCAGGACAAACCTTTTTGCCTTATGGCAAATGAAGGAGTTTGGGAATCAAAACACTTGGTCTCTATTGCTTAACATCTCTAGTCACGATCTTCAAATCAATTCCACGCGATATTATTATCTACAACCGCTTTACATGTTTGAGAATGGTGATGTCCTCATTATTCACAGACCTTGTCGTGAATTCGATGATGCTGAGGTGAATCCCCAACAGCAAGCAATATTTTACAATGGGATAGATAAGACAGTAAAACATATTGAAATTTCCAGTAACATTCTTGAAATCTACGATGATGAATACGTTCAAAGCTTGGTTTTTCCTAGAAGATACTAGGTTTTCTTCTATGACAATTCACTTTTTTTAACTTCTTGTTTTTAATCCTTTTCTATTTTATGCATCAACAAATAATGGATAGAATTCGTGGATGATTTTTGTAGTGCCCTAGTTTTGCTGTGTTGTTCGGTGATCATTTATCAGTTATTGCTAATGGTTTGATCACTAGAAGAATTTTTAAGTTTTGTTACTAACTTTAACCTTCAATAAAATTAGTAGTTAAATCTAAACTAATAACATGATTATATGATTATGTATTATTAATCATGAAAATTAGACTCTTTTTATTTTAATTATCCTTAGTTAATTGTTAAGAGAGAATAGAACATTAAGATTGTCTTTGTAAACACGTTAAAATGCCATTGAATGGGAATTTGATAAATTTTCTCTTTCATGTTTTGTTTATTTTATTGGAATGTTCAGAATGAGTGCTTAATTGGATGAACAAACACACACTAAATCTCTCACATTAATCTAAGAACTTAAAACAATAATTGAATGAACTACAAAAACTTGTCAGTACATGCACTGCATTATTTAGATCAATTATACTATCAATTATACTTTAATCCAAATAATATGAAAAATAACAAATAAATTAAAAATAAAAAATTAAGTCAAACCTGTCACACGTAACGAGACATTTTTGAAAGTGAAAAAGTCTCTCTTTGTAGCTTATCATGAATTACTGTAATATCAAGCAAAATTATACCTTTGTCCTTCCCTTGTACAACCTCCTTGTATCTTAAGCTTGGTGTTTGAGAGGCTGGGTATCGTTGTAGCCAATTAATATTCAAGGCATATCGTATCATCTTTTGGAAATCTAACGCAGCTTGACTCATATCAGACCTGTCAAATAACTCTTTGAGCGGAGAAATTCCCACGCAAATTGCAAGTTTATCTTTCCTTTCAGTTTTAAACCTCTCCTTTAATCATTTGGTGGGGGAAAATTCCAATATAGGGACTCAAATTCAATCTTTTGTAGCAGATTCCTATAAAGGTAATGTAGGGCTGTGTGGCCCTCCATTAACCAAGAATTGTGATGATGGATTAAAGGGTTGCCAAAACCTCCATTCCCAACTTTTGAAACACTTAGCTCAATTGATTGGAATTTTCCAAGTGTTGAGTTGGGAATTAATTTTGGATTTGGATTTGTCATCCTTCCCTTGATTTTCTGGAAGAAATGGAGACTATGGTGTAGGAAACACATGGAAGATATGCTTTGCAAGATTTTTCCTCAACTTGATTTTGTATATGAACACAGTGGAGGGCAAAAGAACATAATTCTGAGATGGAGGCCTAGCTGATTTACCATAAGCTTAACATATTATGTCATTTGCACTGTGTCTTTTTTTTTTTGTCTATTTATATTTTGGTTTTTATAAAATAAAAGAAAATACCATTGCAAGCTATTAAAGCAACAAGGACTGTTACAAAAGCTATCTTGACTAAAGACAATTCTTTGCCTTATTTTGGTGTGGTGCTTATTAGGTTCAGACTTCAACAATACTATATTGTCTCTATGGATCAAGTTGATACCTCTACACATTTATAGTACTGCATGACTTTTAAATAATTAAGAGACAAAGTTGGATTTGCTCCACTATAAATTTGTTTTAGTGGTGTTGTTTTTATCATTCCATTATCACCCCATTTCTATTTCTACTTCTCTTTCTATGTTTTATTCATAATCTATAGATGAAAAAATAGTTGTAGTTTTCCAAATTGAAGTTTAATGAAATATAAATGATATTGAGTTGTATTTCTTTTTTATTGTCATTACAATGTTTGATAGTATTGATATAATGGTTTTGATCGATTGTGATGTATGAAAAATGATGAACTATAATTTCTTATTGTATTTTTAATTATTTTTGCATTTATTTATCTTCTCTAGAGTGGTCTTCTTTCTAAATTAATTGGAAGGGAAATCTTATTCAAGGTGGAAAAAGATGCTGAATATGCATTTCGTTTTGATGATTCTTATAAGGTTAAGAGAAATTGTGATGATATCTCTATCATTAACAAATTTAAAAACAATAACAATATCAGCACTCCTCAAAAGGTAGTTGTTTATTACAAAGACATTATATATTATTATCATATATATTTATATCTTTATATATATAAAAGTAGAAGTCATGGATATTTATGTAATTTTCTTTTTCCTGCCTAAAATAGGGGTCTTTATGTAATTTTATTTGTTTTGTCAATCTTAATTAGCATTGTGTAACTTTCATAAATAAGCTAAATTAGTGGATTACATTATATTATATTAATGCTACTAATTAATTTTAATTTCTTTAATAGATTATATAATCATTTTAAAAAAAAACTCTCTTTCTTTATTTCTTCTTCTTCTTTGCTAAAAATATCTCTCTTGATAAAAAAAAAAAAGATCAATGTTACAACAATCATTTAAAAAAAAAATTATAATAATCGTTTTAAAAATATATTTATTGTTATTTGTTAGATTTTAAAATTTTAAAATTGAAATTAGTTATCTTTATTACTTTCCTTTATTTGGTTAAATAGAAACCTAAAAGTAAAACGACAGATTACATAGTTCTTTTTTAACCAAACATAATGGAGTTAAGAGACATGAAAAAAAAAATGTTTATATTAAACTCAATTTGAGAAGTAGAAAAAATAATTATAAAAAAATTGTTTGAAAATATTCTGCAAATGAAAAGAAATATAAAAGTATATATTCTTTTGTTATTGTATAGGCTTCGGTAACATATATATATATATATATATATATATATATATAAGAAATGCTAATTAGTACGAAAGAGTTTTTCATCAAATTAGCACGAAGTGTATTCCGTCCACAAAAACCCATTCTATATGCTATTTAACTGTTAATTAATAATTACTTAAAAAATGACAACCGTTAATCTAACTTTTTGTGCATTAATTATTTCATGCTATATAGCACTGCTCATATATATATATATATATATATATATATATATATATATATATATATATATATATATATATACGGGGTTGTTAATATCCACCTTACTCTTTTTAAGTTAGTGTGCATTAGCACTCAACACCAAAAAATTTGGACAAAAAAGCCAATCAATTCTTTCGATTATCAAATTTTAATTTAGGAATATTATTGTACTCTACCATTTAGTTTAAAAAATAAAATATCTTTTTTCTCTCATATTTTTTTCCACGTTTTTCTCTCTTATCTCTCATATATTAGTTACAACTTCATTCCCATGTTCTCTCTCCTCATTTTAAAATAAATAATAAAAGTCATTTTTCTCTCTCCTCTTCCCACGTCCTCTCTCTTCTCTCATCTCCCAGGACAAGTTTTCTTCTCTGTCCCTCTTTCTCTTCATATACACACAAGAAATGACACGAAAAAAATCGTGGGGAAGATAGAGGAAGAATTAAGCAAGAAAAAAAATGAGAAAAAGGAAATACGTATGTCCTGACAATGAGAGAAAGGAATAAGGAACATAAAAAAAAAGAATTCTGCAAAAAAATGGAAGATATGTTATATAATAGGAAAATATATGATAATTATGAGAGAAGAGAGAGAAAATATATGTTTTTATTTTTTTAAAAATTAAGTATTAAATTAGTATCTTATCCTTAAAATAAATTATTTAAAATAAAAAATATTGGTTTTTTTGTCCTAAATATTTTGGTGGAGGTTGCTAATGCACTCCAACTAAAAAAGAGGAGTGTGGATATTAGCACACACACACACACACACACACACACACACACACACACACACACACACACACACACATATATATATATATATATATATATATATATATATATATGACCCCAAAATGCATTTATATATTTTTTTTGCTTTAATTAGTATTTTTTGTATATTAACCATGTAACTTTCCTATTTTGTTATATTTTAATAGTTATTAATTCTAATTTTGCTTCTACATTTTAAGCTCTTTATATATCTCAAGTTGAATTCCGGCCATGGAACAACTTTTAAAGTTTTTAAATTAGTTTTAGCTTTTAAGTTTTAAGTCATAATAAATTTAGGCCCAACATAAGTAGTTCCCTAAATATAATATAACAAATGGAGATTAATATTTTTCATAAAAGTATGAAGAGAAATTTAGATTTAACTTCCATATAAAATATAACATAGAGGGATGAACATTTTTTATGAAAATAAGTAGGAAAATTTACATTGAAGTCACAAAGATAAACTTTTTTACTAACTATTTTTGTTCAATAAAAGTTAAAATTTCTTTAACATAATTAATATATATTTTAATTACATAACAAAAATTAAATTAAATCAACATAATAAATATTATTTTCTCCGGGCAAAATTAGAGTCTAAAATTAATTTTTAAGCAAATAATTATTTATTCATTATCTTCTTACTTAAATAAATTATTTATGATTCTCTTCTACATAGACAAATTTTAATTTTCTTTTAGACATTGATATTATATGCCAATATAGTAAAACATAAATTATATATAAAATATAACACACATGGATGAATAAATTTTTTCTCTTATAAACGTTTTCACTTAATTTATGAGGATGAACAATTTAGCTGAAGTCATATTAATATCTAAATTATTATGGTGAAATTATATTTTTTTATTATTATAATTTTAATTTGAATGTATTATTTTATAGATGCCTCTTTCCTTATTTAACTAATTTATTGAATATTTTATTTTACGATCATAAAAAGTATGAAAAAAATATAACAAATAAGGATAAATATTTTCCTTAAAAGTATAAAGAAAAATTTAGACTTAATTTACCATATAAAATATATAAAATATAGCACATGTGGATGATTTTTTTTAATAAAAAACAAGAAGGAAAACTTACAGTGAATTCATAGGTATTAACATTTTTATTAAAGAATTTTGTCCAATCAATGTTAAATTTATTTTTATATAATTAATATATATTTAATTACATAAAAATCAAAATAAATCAACATAATCACTATTATTTTCTTCATGCAAAATTAGTGTCTAAAATTTATTTTAAGCAAATAATTATTTGTTTTTATTTCTTATCTTCTCACTTAAATAAATTATTCATGATTTTTTTTATACTTGGACAAATTTTAATTTTCTTTTATGCATTGATATGTATATGTCAATATATTAAAAAAAATTATATATAAAATATAACAAATAAGGATGAATATTTTTTACCTTAAAAAAACAAATAGAAAATTTCACTTAATTGACAGGGAAGAAAAATTTACCTGAAGTCATATTAATATTTAAATTATTACGGTGAAATTAAATTTTCAATTATATTAATTTTAATTTTAATTTTTTTATGACTGTCTCTTTCTTGATTTAAAAAATTTACTGGATGTTTCATTTTACAAACATAGAAAGTATAAAAAAAATATAACAAATGGGAATGAATATTTGTCATGAAAGTATGAAGAGAAATTTAGACTTCACTTACCATATAAAATATAACACACGGGGATGAACAATTTTTATGAAAAATAGTAGAAAAATTTACAACAAATTCACAGGGATAAATTGTTTCACTAAAGATTTTTGTTCAATCAAATTTAAAATTTCTTTTTCACAATTAATATATATTTAATTACATTACAAAAATCAAATTTAATTAACATAATAACTATTTTTTTCTCCATGCAAAATTAGTATCTAAAATTAATTTTCAATCAAATAATTATTTATTTATATATTATCTTCTTACTTAAATAAATTATTCATGATTTTCTTTTGCATGGATAAATTTTAATTTTTCTTTAGGCAATGATTTGTATATGCCAATATATTAAAATATAATATATATATATATATATATATATATATATATATATATAATATAACATATAGGGATGAATTTTTTATTTATTTATAAAATCAAGTAAAAAATTTACTTAATTCACGGGATTGAACAATTTAGCCGAAGTCACATTAATATCTAAATTATTACTGTGAGATTATATTTTTATTAATATAATTTTAATTTGAATGTATTTTTTATGGTTGTCTTTTTTCTTATTTAAATACTTTATTGAATGTTTTATTTAACGAACATAAAAAGTATGAAGAGAATATAACAAATGGGGATGAATATTTTTCATGAAAATATGAAGAGAAATTTAGAATTAACTTACCATATAAAATATATAAAATATAACACATAGATGAACAATTTGTTTTACGAAAATAAGTAGCAAAATTTACATTAAACTCACAAGAATAAACATTTTTACTAAATATTTTTTATCCAATCAAAGTTAAAATTTCTTTTGCACAATTAATATATATTTAATTACATAAAAAATGAAATTAAATCAAGATAATAACTATTATCTTCTCCATACAAAATTAGTATCTAAAATTAATTTTTAAACAAATAATTATTTAATTTTTATTTATTTTCTTCTAACTTAAATAAATTATTCATGATTTTCTTCTATCTGGATAAATTTTATTTTTCTTTTATTCATTGATATGTATATGACAATATATTAAAATACAAATTGTATATAAATTGTAACAGATAGGGATGAATTTTTTTTCTTATCAAAGCAAGTAGAAATTTTCATTTAATTTACGGGGAAAAACAATTTTATTGAAGTTACACTAATGTCCAAATTATTATGGTGAAATTATATTTTTTTATTATAATAATTTTAATTTTAATGTATTTTTTTAATGCCTCATTCCTTATGAATAACATGATATATATTTAAATTTATCATGTCACATCTTATTTCTCTATAATTATTTATATCATATATATATATATATACACACACACATATATATATATATATATATATATATATGTCTAAATACGTGACATTACCACTAAATACCTTTAAATGGGCATTTTTAAATATTTTAATTTATAAATATTAAAATTTACATATCTGTTAAAAAATTAAAGTAAAAGAATTATGCAGTAAATATCCAATTTAATTCCATAAAATTCACTAAACCTAATTTAAATCCTGTATAAAGTTTTGAAATACCTTTTCAAGATTATAATTAGGAAACACTTTAATTTTTCATTTATTTTAATCAATATCTTCTAGAAGTTATGTGGAGTGCTGCAAGCTTTTAATTGAGAAGAATAGCAGAAAATCATTCAACATTGGGCAAGGCTCGAGAGATTTTTGCATTCAAGCTGACTTAAAGGACGCTAAGGAAATGAGATTTCACTTTCGTGATCTTTATAATAATTTAGGGGAGTATTAAATTAAGATTTGGAAGGTTTTTAAAAGACTTTATTTTTTATTTTTTATAAAGAAGTCTTGTGAAATTGAATTATGATTTTTAAAAAAAGATAAAAAAGTCTTATGGTATTCAATCAAGACTTTCAATTTTTCTTTTCATGACAATAAAATCCGGTGGTAGTCAATCAAGTTTTTTACAACTTAGAAAAAGTCATTTGGTATTCAAAATCCTATAGATTTTGATGGATTGTGTTTGTAAATTGGATTTTCATGGATTTTGTGTGACTTTTTAGTTATATGTTTCATCCCTACAAAATTGTTACTACATATGGTATCCTGCAAAGGAATAAAAAAATCGAGTAAAATTAACTTTAAATATGATCCATGTATATATTTATATACTGAATATTGTTGAAGATATAGAAGATCTTTTACAATTGTTTTAGGATAAATAGCCTATTTAGTCCCTGAACTATGGATTTCTGACAATTTAGTCCCTAGATTTTTAAAATGACCAATTAAGTCCACAAATATCCAAATGTTGCGACAAATTAGTCCAACCGTTAAGTATACACCGTTTTCGTTAACGTTGAGTGCATACGTGGCACGTTATTGCTGACGCAGCATATTCACGTGTGCAAGGGGTGTTCCACGTTAGCATACAATATTTTGGACTAAATTGTCATTGAAAAAAATATTTTTTACTGTTGCTTTGTAAGTTTACATAGGTAACAACTATTTGAGTAGAAGATTTGAAGAAACTTCTTCTTCTTTATTTCGTTCAGCAAGGTTGTTATATGACCATCCTTCATCCTTCTTCTAATTCGATTCACCTTCATCCTTTTTCTTCTCCAATTCGCCTTCATCCATCTTGTTCTTCTCCGATTCTCCTTCATCATTCTTGTTCTTCTTCCGTTTTTGTTAATGGAGGTGGTATGCATGGCAAAACAAACTTGAATGAAGCCGGTTGGCAAAAAAAAAATACTAACTTTTGCAAGTAACTGTCAAAATGGTCCCTGACATTTGACACTTAATATCAAAATGGTCCCCAAAAAATATAACTAACTAACAAAATGGACCACAAAGTGATATAATAAATGTGCATTCATACTAGGAATCTTGTTAATTTCATTTAGAACATCAACTCCAATATCCTCATCTACACTCGCATCTTCACCCTCAGGCACTTCTACGTTTGTGTTGTCAACAAATGGCTCATTAACAACATTAGGCAAAGCATCAGGGAGTATCTCCGACATGACATCTAACACATGCTCAAAACATATATATATATATATATATATATATATATATATATATATATATATATATATATATATGCACATCTTGTCTGGATCGACGAGAGTTGTGATACACATAGCCAACACATCCTGATCGTTATCCAACAAAGTTAAACCATCCTCGAATCCTCTTTCTGGTACCAATTAAAACACTAGTCCAAACCTTATATGACCACCACAAGCTTTACAAAGGTCATGTACAGTTTACACATTCATCAAGTCAATCTCCAAAGACTCCCAGTAACATTCTTCACCCTCCCAGGATGAATGCATGTTTATTATATCACGTGGATCATTTTGTCAGTTAGTTGTGTTTTTTGGGGACCATTTTGGCATTAAGTGTCAAATGTTGGGGACCATTTTGACAGTTAATTGCAAAAGTTAATTTTTTGTTTTTTTAGGCAATTGATTTTATTTGAGTTTGCTCTATCATACCATGTCCATTAACAAAAATGGAAGAAGAACAAAAAGGATGAAGGAGAACCAGAGAAGAAGAAGGATGAAGGTGAATCAAATTGGAAGAAGAAGGATGAAGGACGATAAGATAACAACCTTATTAAATGAAATGAAGAAGAAGAAGCTTCTTCAAATTTTCTACTCAAATAGTTGCTATCTATGTAAACTTAAAATGTAACAGTAAAACTTATTTTTTTCACTGACAATTTAGTCCAAAACACTGTGCACTGACGTGGAACGCCCCTTGCGTAATGGATATGCCACATCAGCAATGACGCGTCACGTATGCACTTAACGTTAATGAAAACGGCGGATACTTAACGGTTGGACTAATTTGTCGCAACATTTGCACATTTGTGGACTAAATTGGTCATTTTAAAATTCTAGGGACTAAACTGTAAGCGAATGCATAGTTCCGGGACTAAATAGGCTATTTACCCATTATTTTATCATCAAAACTTCAAATAAATTTAATCTTATCTGAGCAATGCCGGGTCGACTAACTAGTTTTGCACAACCAACTAACAAGCTTGGAATTGACTAATATACCCTTTTGTTTTTGGTGCATTCCTCAGAAATGTATCCAGCTTCTGTAGAAAATTTTCAATCTCTACAAGTAGAATGTTCAGACCCTATCTTCCTTAATTCAACCTCTTGGCGACTTTTAGGCCCTTTTTTTTTTTACCAAAATGGGGTAATTTTTAAAAAAATTACAAAAATGGGTAAGTCGTGTTTTAAAACATGACTTCATATAAGAGAAGTCGTGTTTTAAAACACGACTTTACTTTTAGCAATTTTTTTTTTTAAAAAAATAGAAGTCGTGCCTTGATAGACTACTTTCATAATTTTTTTTTGTTAAAATTTCTATTTACAGCATCTATTTTATGGATACACTCCCTTTTTTTCATTTTCTTTTCATAAATCATAAGAAATACAACTTTAAAAATTTATCCGGATAAGAATATCACTCAAATAATTTCTGACTCTTAATTATTCTAGTTGAGGGCACGACTTCTATTTAAAAAAAAATGCTGAAAGTAAAGTTGTGTTTTAAAACACAACTTTTTTTATATGAAATCGTGTTTTAAAACACGACTTACCCATTTTCATAATTTTTTTTAAAAAGTACTCATTTTGATAACTTTTTTTAAAAAATTACCCCATTTTTAGTAAAAAAAAGCGGCCACTTTTGTCATTATTCATTCCTTACTTTTCTTTCTTTTTCTGTCAAGTCCTTGATCCTCCTCCTAATTGTATACCTAATAAAAATCACGTAAACAGCCTATTTAGTCAAATATTGATATGAATTTTTGGATTAGATAAAGTTTCTATCTAGATTTTTTATTTTTTGTTTTGTTATTTATTTTTATACGTCAGAAATATAAACAACAAAACGAAACAAACAAAAGAACCAAACTAGCTGCCCCTAAGGAACAACACCCCTAGTGCGTCTGCATAAAGCTTCGGCTGCAACTGAGATGGACAACTAGTGAGAAGAGAAAACTGATGCTGATCTCTGACACCCTTCTTGGCCAGCCAGTCTGCAGACATGTTTCCTTCGTGGAGAGTGTGTTGGAAAGTAAGATTCCATGCATGGTGCATGAAACTTTGGATCTTGTCAACAAGATGAAACAAAGCATGAGTATTGGGCACTACCTTCTGAATCATAGTAACCGCAGTTTGTGAGTCTGATTCACAAACAAGATTATGAAAACCTTCGATAAAAGCCACATTTAGACCATGGTAAATAGCTTGTAACTCCGCATTTAAAGATGAGCTGACACCACTAGCACCACCAAAACCAATAATCCATCTACCATGACAGTCACGAATCAAATCACCAAACCCAGATTGGCCAGGGTTCCCTTGCGAGCTGCCATCAGTGTTGAGTTTAACAAAACCTTCTTCCGGAGAATGCCAACGAACATTGATTGTCTGAGAAACTTTGGAGCGCTTCTGAAAAACAATGGAACTGAGTTCATGAAGAGCATGAATCTGATGAAGAGTGAGCCAATTTGTCCAAGAGGTATCCTGAAACACTTCTTTATTTCTTCCTCTCCATATCATCCAGCAAGCTATCGCAAACATGCTACCATGCGGACCAGAGGCATTATTGCGTAACCAGTCAGAAACATCTATGGTATTATCTACGAGTTGAATGTCCAACTGCATAGACGACCAGATAGTCGCTGCCTTTGGACAGTCTCTAGCACATGAAAAATAGTTTTTGTAGAGAAACCGCACCTGTGACAAGAAGGATCTACTGAAAGATAACAATAATTTTAAAACCATAATTTTAGGATTCAAAATAAGAACCAAAATGTATGCATAAAACTACGTGACTTACATAATTTTAAGATTCAATTTTACAGTGGGAGAAGTAAAAAAAAAAAAAAAAGCAGTAGATATAATTAATTCTAGATATGAGAAATATTTTTTTTCTTTTTTTTATGTATATCAGGAATATCACGCTTTGGAAATTGAAGGTCAGGAGCAAACATATATCTCAATCTCTCATTGGGTCTATTTAAAAACTCAAAAACAAAAAAACAAAATTTTATTCTTATAACAATGAAGGGCTGTGATTATGCCACGATTTTAGAAAGTGGTGTTGAATCATGTTTAAGAAAGTGATGTTGTGTCATATGTGTGTACGAGGCTGTCATGAAGCAACCTAAGGACCTGTTTGGGTTAACTTATCTAAAAGCACTTCTAGAAGAAGAAAATAAGAAGAAAAAAAAGAAAGAAAAAAGCTTCTTCATAAGCTAAAATTGGCTTGTACATAAGCTAATTTGTAAAAAATCTCACATCTTCTAAAAAAGCTATATGAGAAAGCTTCTACAAGTTACCTTATAAAAAGTTTCACATCTTCTAATTTTAACTTATGGAGGAGCTCATTTCATATTTTTCTTCTTATTTTCTTCTCATAAAAGTGTTTCTGGATAAGTTTAGCCAAACAGACCCTAATACTACTACTTCAAAGTAAATTTTATAAATTCTATTTATAAGGTGTATAATACTTAGATAAGGTTTTGTGTAAAAATTACTTAAAATTTGCTTAAAGAAAAACATGTTTTCAATATAAAAAAAGTATCAAAATTGATATTGAAACCTTTTACGTTTAAAAAATTTATAAACTCGTAACAATATATGATTTATATTACATATTTAATTTTAGAACTTTACTACATTTTACTTTCTAAACAATTTATTATTTAAAAATACTACAGAAATAAATATTTATAAAAATAAGAATGTAAAAATATTGTTGAATTCTATAGATTAATTCTGTAGAATGTAAATATAAGAAATAAATATTATTATAAAAATAAGAATGTAATAATTTGCCTTTTTAATAAAGTTTTATCAGTTAATTTTATTAAAAATATGAACATCCTTGTTTTGTTATTCGTTTTTTACACGGTCACTGTATAATTTTTTTTTCTCAATATTTTCTTACACATATTTTTAATAGTTTTAAAAGTAATAATATATAAAACATAAGTAAAAGAGCTAACTAATTAGATGGACAAATTAAAATGTCTCGTGCATCGTACTGGATAAATAACTAGTTTGAATTAAAGTAAAGTGTAGGTGTGACATCCACATGGAGCCTACACAAATTTCTCTCTATTTCTCTCATTCTCTCTTCAATCAAACACAACATTAATGATATATAGCTGAAATCCTTTTTCACATTGAAATTTGTACATAGAGATTGCATTTTATGAATTTGGTGAACATAATTTAGTTTGGATATAAAAGTATGTAATGAAGAAATATGGTACATCAAAATATAACATCGATCAATGGTCAAAATATAAGAGTAATTGATTCCGTCACATTCTTACACTAATGAAGTACACAATAATTGTTAATTTGTCATCAAAATAACACAAATCAGACTTTACACATTAATGTAAGTGTCAAATGTATAATTTTAACTTGCTAAAACCTTCTAAAATATTAATTTCTTGTAACCATAACTGCTAAATTTTTTCAATGACCTTCTCATTTTATTAAATCAAAACTATTTTTTTTTTCAAATATGGTATTTTCAATCTCCTAAATTAGAACATAAAATCAAATAATCAACGTGTCGTTAATCTAAGTGGCACTGGACTCGAATTCTTTAAGCAAGATCGCATGTTTGAGACTTGTAAATAGAAAAAAAGTGGTTGAAAGGATAAATTTCAGTAAAAGTGGTCAGTGGAAGAAATTAGTCATCGACTTTGCCGATTGATATTTTGCACCAATATCATGGTAATCCAAAAAATAACAGAAAATCAAATCATTTTAGAAGTCCATAAATAATAATACACACTCTCTATTTTTTATGTAACAACCACACTCTATTAATATTTAAATTTGAACAGGGTAACTTCTCAACAATAATAACATTAAAAAAAAGGTACTTTATATTTAATTTTGTGAAATATTATCTAAATTTAAATAAATAAGAGTTCTTTCAAATTTTTATTTTATGGAAATAAAATTTCAAAAACAATTGCAACCAACAATAATACTAATAACTATAAAAATAATCTTATATTTTTTATATTAGAAAAACTAGAAAAAAAAAGAGTATTTTACAAGTGGTGCTCTAAAAACATAAAATATATATTATTTTTCTATTTTTCAATTTTGTATTGATGTTTGAAAATATTTTTTTTTTATTAAAGTGGTAGAATGGAGAGCCACCTCAATACTACTAGGAAAGACACTAGCGACATGTTGGAGATGTCAGTAGAGACTAAGAAGATTATTGTCCACATCTAAAGTTATAGCTACTCAACTTACCTAAAGACATTAAGGAATCTCTCTCAAGAATATTGCCTACTAAACAAAATTTTAGTGATTATAGGGAGAGTGCAACCCACGAGAAATTGTTTTCTAAAATCTAATAAAACATACCTAACCGTCATTTATTATTATTCTTTTTAAAAAAATGAAAACAAAATATGTTGAAAGTAGACAGGCCCTTAACTATTGAATGAAAACACAATGATCTATATAAGCCTACGGACTTTTATATTTATAAGTAACACAATTTTCTAGAAAATTGAGTAGAAAATTTTACATCTGTACCTCCAGATTAGACCAGACAGTGTTTTAATTTTCTCAACTGTATAAAATATAAAATCAACCCGAAGGGCAATGCAATTGAGAAATGCAGGTTGAAGAAGACATCATCACAAATCTCTTGTGTGGCTAATCTGCTGTAAACATTTTTTTTTTCACTTCCTAATGACTAATGCCTCCATCTTAAAATTTGATAGCTTTGTCCTCCACGTCTTTCTTATTCAAGATTCAGCTGGCGGAAGATACGACGCAGAATGAAGTCCACACGCTGCCAATACCATTGCCTCCATTGCTTCAGAAACAGAAGGGGACCAATAACAAGTCCAAGGCCAAAAATCAGTCTTATTTCAGCACTCATAATATTCCAATCAATTGCATGCACCCTTCCACGTGGTGACAATGGCAACACATGCACTTCATGACCTGGATTTTTAGTTAATGGAGATTCATATAACCCATCATTGCCTTCATAGAAACTTAATTCAAATGACTGAAGTTGAGTACCTGTGGGAATCCTACCCACCAGATGATTGAAGGAGAGGTAATTCAGGTATGAAAGGAAACTTAAACTAGCCAGTTGTGTGGGAATTTCTCCATCAAAATAGTTGCTAGACAAATCCAATGACTCAAGCTGTTTTAAGTTCCCTATAGATGATGGGATTTGGCCTGTCAAAGCATTATGTGACAAGTTGAGAACATGTAGTCCTGTAATGTTCACAAGCTCTTCTGGCATTGGCCCTTCAAAATTGTTGGATGAGAAGTCAATAGATGTGTCCACAGATAAGATTTAAAAAACTCCATCTGTATTCCTTTGCAGGTATAGGGTCAATGAGTTCTCATAATATATGTCACCAAATGTATGTCCTATGTGATTGGACTTTGATACATCTTGAACTTCATCAAATATCATTGCTTCAAAGGTTTTAAAGAACTTTCCTGGAAGTAAACCACTGAAATTGTTGAGAGCCAGATCAATAATTTAAAGCATATGTGCCAATCACCGTTGGTGTGAGGACATGCAATTGGACCATGGAATTTGTTTCCCCTTAAGACCATGACACGGAGTCTTGATAACTTCTTTAAGAAGCATGGAAATTCATCATTAAGGTGATTGTTTCCAAGATTTAATGCTTCTAATGACGTGCAATTCGCAAGAGAGTTGGGAACTGGCCCCTCCAATGAATTCTGATTGACATCTAGAGTCCTTAGAGCACAAGAAGCTGGGGAATGTTGCCATGAAACTTGTTATGTTTCATATTCAATACCACAAGCATCTTGTTCTGTGTTAAGCATTCTGGAATTGTCATATTGAAGTGTTTATTGGAAACATCAGGAACTAACAGATTTGGTTTATTGCACAAGGATTGAGGAATTCTCCCAGATAAATTATTTTTGGAAAAGGGCAGGAAAACTATTTAAAACAGGTTAGTGCTGACATATGATGGAATAGTGGAACTGAAGTTATTGCTTGAATAGTCCAAATAAGTGGCATTCAGTGGAAATATTGGAAGCTTCCCTTGGAGTTGGTTAGACTGGAGGTCAAGGACCTTCAAAGTGAAACTAGTGTTATGCACTGGTCCTTCTAAACTGCTGAGCATATTGTGAGAAAGACTTTATTGAACAACAGAGTCAAGTTGCCAAATCCATGTTGGTATAGCCAAATCCATGTTGGTATAGATCCTTGAATATGGTTGCTTGATAGGTCTAAAGTACTTATTTGGGACTGATTTCTCAATAAACTAGGGAATTCTAACAAGTTGCAGGAAGCCAACTTCACAATGCTCGTCTTAGGGAAGTAAGATAGGTGTGCCTCGGTAACATTTGTGTCTATTGACAAGTTATTGTATGAAAGAGCTTGTGTAGTTAGATTTGCAAGACTCTTAATCAAATCTAGCTTTAATGTGCCATTGAACTTGTTGGATGACAACTGGGGAACATTAAGTGATCTGAGATGAAAAATAGACACATGAATGGGTCCTTCTAAATTATTATTGCTTAAATCAAGAATCTCCAACATGGAAGAGATATTTGAAAATTCATGCAGCTGACCATGAAAATTGTTGTTGGAAAGATCTAAGGACTAAGATAGATAACTGCCTATGGTTACTCATAGACGCTGGTAATGCTCCTGAGAACTTTGTGTGACTTACAATCAATGTCCGAAGAGCTTCATTGAATGGGAATTCAGGTAAAAAACCATAAAGATCGTTGTTGAATGATATGTCAATATCAGCCAATTTTGCTACTGGAAAGATCTTGTGTGGATGTAAATATTCCTGTCAACCTGCAAAAACTAAGGTCAAGAGTTGTGAGATTTCGAAAATTTGCAAATGTTTTTTGCATTGGTGATGATAAGTTGTTGTGATCAAGATGAATGACTGAGAGGTTCTCAAGTCTTGAGAGATTGCAGTTTGACATGCACATTGTACCATTCCTGTCACCATGTTGTTATATGCTTACACCGTCCATATACAGTTGCTTAATCCTGCTGAAGTTTTGGACAAACTTTTGTAGCTCTAGGCTCTCAAGTTTCCGCGGTTGTCTTGTTGAATAAGAGAAAAAAGAGATATCAATAGTAACTAACCTTGTCAACTGAGAAATCTCCATTGGAATATGCCCCACAAAGCCAGCATATGACCAATTCAGGTAAGTTAAGTTCTTCAGTTTGCTGAATCCTGATGTTATCTCAGAATTGAAATTGTTTCTAGCCATATTCAAAACCTGCAGATTTTGGAGACTGAAAAGAGTACTTGAATTGTCAAGCTCCACTCAGGTCAAGACCAATAACATGTCCCTCCTTGTCACAATTAGTTACACCACTCCACTCACATCAAGCAATGCTTTGATGCCAGGACACAAGTTTGTGGGAACTTTCTGACTTGAATTTGAGGGTGTCCTTCAGTTTGAGCAGCATAGATTGTTGATCCTCAAGACAAGGGCCAGAAACAACAAAAATAAGATCTAATAGGCACACAGAGTAGAATATTGTCATTGAAAGCCACCAGAATGTTTGGATTTTCATTGAAAATGATCCCTATTGTCACCTGCAGGACCACCTTCCTTGAGTTCAACTTTTGGGAATAGTAATTCTAAATGGTGGTTACTATCGGATGACGTGTGTAGTTTCATTTGCTCAACATTTTTTTATAATTGGAGCCAGCTATGAATTGCGTGGTTAAACCGTGCAAATTTACTTTGCAGTTCAATCATGACACCAGAACACACTTTTTCTCTTTTTGACATGTCAGTTCAAAGAATTACTCGTTTTCCATAAATACTAATCATTTTTTAGCTCTGAATAGTGAGGTTCAAACTAGTGGGAAATGTATTTTGCAGTTCAATTTCTGCAACTGATTGAACACTCTTTTTTTGACATGTATGTATACATAAAAAAAGGTGTAATTAGCAACTATTAGAAATCTAATTATCATTCAACACATGTTTTGAAAAATTCACTTGAAACTGGAAGTTGATATAACATGGGGGACAGGAATGGTACAATTCACTTGAAGTTTTACCGCTCTACTCATGGCCCTTCAGCAACTTTTTTACTTAGCTGTGAAAAATCCCCAACAAAGTAATATAATTTATGGTAATAAATGATTATGTAAATAGTAATTTGTTTAATTCTCCTTCAGCTCTCCTTTACTTTATCATGACAATGATTTTAAATTTGGAATATGGATTGATCACATTTTATTAGCTATATTATATATATATATTTTAATATATACCGGGTCAATGGGTTCAATAAGTGTTCGATTACAGATCCATTAATCCAATGCCTTGACTGAGTTGATTAGCGGTTCAGTTTTCACAACTAGAAGCTTCCAAGGATCAAAAGAAATACATACATGATCCACCAACCATGCTTTATGTGAAAAAAAAAAAAAAAGAATTACATTACTCATGTAGCATACATTTGTTTCTTCAAAGTTGTTCATGCTCATGTAGGAACATGCACTGCTTGTAATCAAATAAGCATGTCTAACAGCAAAATGAACATTAAATGATTTAATCAATCAAATATTTTTAGAAATTGTGATTTCTGAAGTGTCATTTGTTCTCATTAACTCTTCCTTGGTTTTTTTCTGTATAACAATATGGACATCAATAACATGAGTATTCAAATGCTTACAACAAAAATTGAGTCACTTGACGATGACATATCGAACGAGCAAGGAAAATTAGCACACTTTAAAATCTGCTTGGAGAATGCTCGTGAAGCACATGGTAAAATCAGCTTCAAATATACTCAACAGGGTGGTCATATCTCCGAGGAAGATCAAGACGAGATGGACAAATGGGATGAGAAGATCACTCAGCTGAAGCATACTGTAAAGAATGCCAAGCGAAAGATTGTGGACATGCAAGCTGACTTGACTGAACTCAACGACAGAAGAAATGTACTTGTGCAGCAGTAGGAGCAGCAACAAAAACAACAGGAGGAGGCAACAGCAGGAGGAGAAGGAGGAGTGAAAAAATAGGTAAGAACTATTACTAATTTTCTTTAATTTCTTGAATGTCTGTGAATAAATTAAAGTTGTGACATTGTGTACTGTCTAATGAAACCATAGACTTCATTATGTAACTAAATGTCAGTAACATGCATATTTTTTTGTTTGTTTGTAAAACCGTTAAATAATGATTGCTTAATATTTTTTGTTATAATGAATGTAGCTTCATTGATGATTTTATTTTTTCATTTTGCATTTGCTTTACAGTTCCCTATTATTAAACAAGTACTACACTTCTCATTCTTGTTTTTATTGTTAGTGAATTACTAACTTGTATTTTCATTTCTCTTTTGCAGGAGGTGAAAATTAAATGATGGATCATGTAACCCTTTAGTTAGTATACTATGAAACTTTAAATAACATTTGAACTTGGTAATATAGTATGAAACTTTAGCTTTTATGTTTCTAATTTTCTATTTGTAACCACCTTTTGTATGGTGTATATACTTCTAACTTGATACTACGAAAAGATAAATTTAGTCTCTATTTCCTCATGTTCCATGTTAATCATTTTTGAACTTAACATCAACGTGCATTAATTAATGTCTTCACTTATGTTGTTAGTTAGTGTGCATCACGAATAGAATTAATTAATACTTCTTAAAGTCAAAGATCAATTTTTTATTTGTATGTGTAGTATTATATTAAAGATCAAATTAATTGTAGATGCTAATTCATGAACAAAGTTGACTCTCAAATTTCAAAATTAGAGATTTTTTTTAATACCAAGATCTAGGTGGTGTTAATAATTTGAAGAATTAAATTGATGTTTTACTCAATTTTCTACTTAAGCAAAAAATGAAAATTTTATGTAAATATTTTTCTATATAATAAGTTATTTTATTTAATCATTAATAACAACAACTTTGATTACAAATTTTAAAATGTATAAGACAAAGTATTATCTATGGATAACAACAAATAATTCTTAACCGAATCTCCTTAGCATGTGCAATGTAAACAAATCCTCACGTATATATTATCCCACCAAGTAAACCTTATTCCAATCCATTCTTAATCCAAATCATCTCTTTCGCCCCCACACCGTTAATCTTAATATGTATGTTTGGATGCGTATATTGTTGAAGTTGATTTTAAATGAAATTGATTTTGAAAAAAAATGATATTACAATTGTTTTAGTTAAAATTAATTTTGAAGTGATGTGACTTATGTTTGGATGTTTTTGTTATAAAAACATGTTAGTAAGAAAACTCAATATAATTAATTTTTTTTATCAAACACAAAAGTTACCTAAAATTGCTTCAACTCAAAATTAATTCTAGACATAGAATCGATTCTTTAACGTGAAATCAAATATGTGAAAATTTATCTAAAATTACATTTATTGATATTTCAATGTTATTATAAAAAACCCAAGATGAAACAAAACATACACTTACTCTCTAATATGCTTCGTTTTTTAAATATACTCATTTTACCTTCCTTAATTTGATTTTAATTCGGCACTAATTGCATTGCCTTTTAGCAGCGTTAGATTTTTTTTTTTTTTATAATTAATATGGGTGATGGGCTGATAGAAAAATTAATCATTGGAACTTGTTTAAAAAACATGAATGTCCTTGCATTCATGAAAAGTATAGAAGATGGAAGATAATTATCAATTTCCTTTAATAGTTAATTTGAGATGATGGAGGATAACTTCTTATCAAAAAGCCTTTTGGTTTTCATATAGGGCCATTCCTCCCCCGTTGCATTCTAACCTTAAACACCTTCAACTCATCTCAAAAGCTGCATATTAGGAAAGTTGTTTTAAAAATGGTTCACAAAAAGTAAAAGAAAAGAAAAGAAAAGAAAAGAAAGGAATAAGATAAAATAGAGTAAGAGCAAAAAGAGAAAGCATAGCATAGGAAAAAAAAAATTCGGCACTGTCAAACCACCACCACACTTTTGTTGTCCCAAAGTTGTAAATTGTTTCCTCCTTAAGATTGTAAGAATCCCACAAAATCCTATCTCCTTCCCTTCCTTCCTCCAAGAGAAATTGCCAAGGTTGTTGTTGGGACTGAGTATTATGAACTGAACCATGCCAACTTTGGCGACCTCCGCGAGAAAGAGAATCGAATATCCATGGTGGTGGTGAAGTTCTAGGGTTTCAGAGGGAACAAGATATTACGAGGGAAAATTCAAATCAACTTTAATGGGAAAGGTAACAGTTCTTTTTGTTCAGTTTTTGGGGTTCACTTTCAGCCATATTTAGGTTATAGGATCAAAGATCGGCCTCAAGAACCTTCTCTTGGGTCAAAGGATTTCTACTCCCGAAAAACAAGAACGCAAGAACGAGCTTTTCCCTAGGGTTGATGGAGAGCAATCTTATAGTGCGCAACTATGCTACCATGCACCGCATGCATACTTTAATGCACCACACAACTTATGGAGCACGAATCTTGTGTGTTTTTTTTTGTCCTAAGTTAGAAATAGAGACTAATCTCGCTCACGATGTGCGTGGTCGCTGGCCCAAGGGAATTTTGGGGAATCAAACACAGGTTAATTTTTCCGTCCAAACCTATGGGTGTGAGGCTTATTTTTATTTTCTTTTTGTTAAATTACTTTTTTTCTTCCCTTAGTTTCCCTATTAGGTTGAATTTAATTCTTTTATTTTTAAAAGATTTAATTGTTTTCTTTAATTTTTTTAAAATGGATTTAATTTTATCTCATTTACCTTCTGTCAACTCCTAACCTTTTAAAAATGGATCAAATTTAGTTTAAAATATGATCAAATTGAACCCATTTTAAAAAATAAAAAACTTAACTGAAAGTTTTAAATTAAAAAGACCATACTAAACTTAATAAATAAAGGAAGGGATAAAAACCTATCTAGTATAATAACCCATAAGAATCTATGTCAATTTATTTTATTCTTTAATTTGAACATTCAAAGTAATAATATATAAGTATATGTTCTATCTAGTATAATAACGCATGCGAGGAGAATGTTTTTTTTTTTTTTATTACAGAATGAGCACGAGAATGTATTAAGATTATCAATATTTAATAAATATAAGATAAATTTATTATATAAAAATATTAATGATGTTCATAATTTTAAACGTAAATCACTTTACAAATTTATATTATATCTTATTAATATAAGTTGTTAAATTGAGTCCAATTTAACCCACCCTTACAAGCCACAACACAAAGTAAGTCTTTCCCGCATAAGACACTGTTACAGCTGTGCTTAACCAACTCGAAACAACATGCACGCTCCCCCTACCTACTGCAGTAAGTGTAAAACCAGTTTTGAATGATTCACCAACCTTTAAACATAGCAAAATCATTTCCTATATCATATGCATTGTGCGTGACCCACCAGCCAACAAACCTAACAACAAATAATTATTTGATACGTACGCAAAGTCAATAATTTAACTTACTAATAATATCATAATTATCTTTATTATTTTGAATCAAAATATATATTCATCGTAATTACATTAATTATTATAATCATATACTTTAATGAATTAAAAAATAAAATAAAAATTTGAAAACATTTCGCTGAAAAAAAAAAGTCAATGTGGTATTGTCACGTAACATTTGTCTATGTAACAAAACCATTATGTTAGTATTTGAAGTAACATTGAAATACAAAGAACACACTAGAAGGAGGGGTTGAATAGTATGTTAGTTAAAACCTTACAAAACTTTTCGCAACAGTGGAGATATTTGTACTTGAGTTTTACAAGGAACTTGCAAAACAAAAGATTGAAAGTATCGTCCAGTCGTTAAAAAAGACAGTTCAATGAAACTGAGTTTTATCGTTATTGTCCAGGCGTAAATGAAACTAATTTTTGCAAATAATACAGTAAAGAAACTTGTTCATATAATACGAAGAAATAACTTAAGAGAATTACTGGAAAGCTTAAAGCGATAGAGTCAAAACACTTGGTTTATACTGGTTCACTCAACCTGAGCTACGTCCAGTTCTCCTTCAAAACCTTTGAAAGGTTCCACTAATCAATCTTGATTACAAATAAGTATGATAAATCCTACCACTTCTGGTTACAAGTATTCTCTAAACCACTTCTGGCATGTCTTTAACCTTCCCCTAAGATTGAAGAACACCAAAGTATTCTTTGTCACGAAGCCACTCCTGGGTTTCCAAACATAAACTGTTTGATTACAAGTTTAACAGAATAACTCTCATAGAGAGAATATTAATTACAATCTAAGCAAGTTACATAAGAGGTTCAGCTCTTGAATGCTTCGTTGTTGGTTGAGTGAGCTTGTTCCTCTATTTATAGGCAGCTTGATGAAGATGTCCATTATGGGATCTGTGCCTTTGCAACTAACCATTCACTCTCAGTCTTGTGACCGTTGCTACGTGTCAGCTCGGGGTGGAGAGAGGTAGGAGACAACAGTACATGCAACGCCTACTCTTTGTATGGTTTTGCAGAGTGTGAAACTTTTCTGTCCCCTATGGTACACTTTTCGAATTTTCAAATGAAATGTCACATATGATAAGAGAGGGAAAAATGAACATTTCAGAGAATCAACATCGCAAATGTTAAGTGCACTTTTCACATAATAGACACATTATATAACTGTTTGGTAGAAAAAGAGTGTAAGTCATATACACGTTGGACGTTCCACGAATGGACGCAGTGTTACCACACTAGTTTTCACAAAGCTTTTGGACACTTTTTTTATGACAACGCGTTGGACGCTGGTTTTACTATTTGAAAAACAAGTTTCCAGTTAAGCATTGGACGCTTTGTACACATGTAATATATAATGTTTGAGCTTAAGAAATACAATACTATTGAGACATTGAACAATGTAGTACCTATAATACTCAAACACAAAACATTAGTTCTCTCAAAATTTATTCTCATTTGTTATCATCAAAACCAAAGTTTGAGGGGTTGAACATCGTCCAAAATCTTAGATTCTAACAAACATAATAGTTTATTATCATTGCAGTACATATTCATCATAAGTTATTATAAAATTTTGAAAAAGTTTACCATAATTATAAAATACATTCCATAAAATTTAATAATAAGATAATTATCATATTATATAAAATCAAAATCTATTTAATAATTAATTATTTAATTAATGTAATTGAAATATACAATTATTATAACCTTAATTACTATAATTTTAATAAAAAAACATAATAAATATGATGATGTTACGTGACATCTATCTACCATGGCAAAATCATATTTTATAATATATAAATATATAATATAATAGCTATAATTTTAAGCAAAAAAATATTAAATATGATGATGTCATGTGACATCTATCAACGTAACAAAACCTATATTTCATAGTATATAAAATATAATTGATAATTAATTCCCCCCCACCCCACCCCCCCACCCCCCCCCCCCCCCCCCCCCCCCCCTCTCTCTATATGTGTGTGTGTAAACTAAAAGCAACATTTTAGCTTTAATCCAAATGTATATAATTGTCTATATTTTTAGAGAACAAAAATCAGTTGTCGATAATTAATAATTGTGTAAGAAATTTGATGCATCTTGTTAATCCTTGGACTTGCCAATGGTATTCTTCTTCTTCCTTTGTTTGTTCAGACACCCACCTTTAAACTACGTTCAATCTCTCCAATTACAAGCACTGCCACCCTTTCACTGAGAGTTTCGTAACTGGAATTTACTGACTCTGCACAACGGATCATGTACTGCATTATTGTTGGCATGTATCTTCTTTCTTTTATAATAATCATGTAACTCAGTGTAAGAAACTTAAACTCTTTGTTTAATTTTAATTTGTTTTTGTCAAGTTGATCAAAGTTTTTTCTTATTAAAGTTTAATTAAGAAATAGATACACTTAATAACAACTTCTTCACTATTTTGTTGCCCAAGATGATTTTCTGAAGCCACCTTGTTTCATAATCCACCTAATAATAGCAACTCCATATTTGCTTGAATTATCTGAATGCGTAATTGTTTTGGGCTGCCAGTGGGTATGGCTTTTTATGAGCCTTTTACATGTGTTGATAGAAGAAATGCTGAGATCAAGTTTTGGGGAAGTAGTACTTGGAGGTTTTTTTGGGTATCGGGTTGTGTTATGGGGTCTCATGTATATATATTTTTTTTTCAACGGAAATAGCTAAAGCTTTGGTGGTGAATGAAACGGAAGAGGGACGAGATTTTTTTTATTTTTTTATTGTTGGATTGGTTTTCTGTTTTTATTAAGATTAAGATTTAATTTTTTTAAGATTAAGATTTGATTTTTTTTCTGATCGGACAAGGGAGGGGATTTTTTTTTTCTCTCATTAAACTTTGAATTTAAATTTATTGCTAACTTGACTGGTGTTGTATAACTCGTATAAACTTCTTGTATGAATATAATTACTCTTTTTATAATTATCTCTTTTTTAAAATTTCTTTTAATGTGCTATATAATATATTTTTTAATTTCTTTCTATTAACTATATAATTAAGATAGTAAAATTTTGAATAAATCTATACACGATTAAAACACCAATTTTTTTTGGGTAAAATATATTTTTAGTCCTTCATTTTATCTTGATTTCTGGTTTTAGTCATTCATAAATTTTTTCTTTGTTTTTAGTCCCTCATAAATTGTTCTGTTCTATTTTTAGTCCCCGCAAAAATTGTTTTATTTTATTTTTAGTCCCAACGTTAATTTCAGCTGTTAAGTGATGACATGACGGACATAAACTGTGTGTCAAAATTTCCTGGTTCAGATTCTAGTGACTTTTAACCACTACAAATGTTTTGGTTGTAAAAAATGCTTATTGTTGTAACATTCCTTGTGATTTTAGAAAATCTGGTGTTCAAAGTTTTGATTTATTATTATTATTATTTTAACATTTATGATGATTTTAGTCTGTCAGAAAATTTGTAACAGTTAAAAATTGCTAAAAACTTAAACATACATTTTTCAAGCGCAAGTTTTGCCCGCTACGACATTACTTAATAGTTGAAATTAATATCAAGAACTAAAAACTAAATGAAACAATTTTTAGGGACTAAAAGCAGAGAAAAAATTTATGAGACACCAAAAACATATTTTACCCTATTTTTTTATTATTTTACTATTTGACGGGAGAGGGTTAGAGCAATGCAATAGAGATAAATTCTTATTATGGTGCTAATCTTTAAAAATTGAGATACACATGACAAAGGTTTTGATATATATAGAAATAAAAGGAAAAAAATATCATTACAAATATTGGTGAGAAAATCGTGAGATTTGATTATTTGTTTTAAATATTAGTTTTTTTATTTCTTTAGATTGGATTAATTTGTTTTTTATTTTATTAGTTATAAATTTTTTCGATTGATTATGTGTAAAGATGATGTGTTGGATATGTGTTTAACTAAGAATTCCTCTTGATAGAAGCTAACTATGCGGGTTCTGTTGCGGTTTTGCGAACAATACGATACGGGAAAAGGTTGGTTGCCGTTTTGTTAACAATACGATAGAGTAGGGGTTAGTTACCGTATCAGTTGAGTGAGGGTCAAAGACTCAAAGGTACGCTGTGGTTTTCCAATTTTTCTGTCTCTCTTTTTCTTAGTAGTTGAGGGAAAAAAGAGTCAAAAAAAAAAAAAAAAAAGTGGAAACCAAAGCAGAGGTATCTCTTTATATATTGTTATAGGTTAGATTATAGATTCTCTCCAAGAGAACGTAGACGTGCTGAGGTGAATCTCCGAAGGCACAGGCACGCATGCACAACATCATGACACCTTCAGTTCTTTTTGACGAACTCACGATGGAGATTCTGTTATGGCTTCCATTGAAATCGACAACATGACACCTCCAGTCCTTTGTGACGAACTTGTGATGGAAATTCTGTCATGGCTTCCAGTGAAGTCCCTGCTGCGATTCATGTGTGTATCCAAGCAGTTTCAATCCTTCATCTCTGATCCAAGTTTTGTGAAACTCCACCTTCAAAGATCACCCAAAGGCGCCAACTTCCTGTTAGAGTGCCCAAAGGACACTCTGAATGGTCCCTTTCTCCTTTCATTCCCTCTTCGTTGTTTATTAGAGAGGCCGTCATCCCTCACGGACTATAATCATAGCCCCGTATTTGACATGCAGAATGTCAACTACGGCAGCTTAGTCATAAAGAAGTACAACGTTGTCGGTTCCTGCAATGGGTTGGTATGCTTGAGTGCGTTTGAAGTTAACGACATCCACATCAAATACACGTTTTGCCTATGGAACCCTGCCACTGGAAAAATATTTGAAGACCCGCAATGTATTTTAGTCCTTCCTGCAAGCAATATTAATGGAACCAGTGGGTTTGGCTATGATAATCTAAGTGATACCTACAAGGTGGTATCAGTGGACTTTCCCACTAGTTCACTGGAATCCTTTGAGGTGAGAGTTTGCAGCACAAGTGACAATAATTGTTGGAGAAAGATTCAAAGTTTCCCCGCTGAGCCCGTTAAACAGATTAGTTGTGGAATATATCTAAATAGCACTCTTAATTGGATAGCACGTGAAGCATGTGCTGATGATGGATTGCTGATTGTTTCACTTGATCTTGAGAAAGAGACATACACAAAATTGTTGCTGCCTGGTGGTCTTGATGGACTCCTCAAAGGTGATTTCGTCTTTTTCAGACATCAATACACTCCTCGTAAACTTCTAAGTATTAGCGTTTTGAAGGATTGTTTTAGTCTTTTTTTTCATAATCCCAGGACAAACCTTTTTGCCTTATGGCAAATGAAGGAGTTTGGGAATCAAAACACTTGGTCTCTATTGCTTAACATCTCTAGTCACGATCTTCAAATCAATTCCACGCGATATTATTATCTACAACCGCTTTACATGTTTGAGAATGGTGATGTCCTCATTATTCACAGACCTTGTCGTGAATTCGATGATGCTGAGGTGAATCCCCAACAGCAAGCAATATTTTACAATGGGATAGATAAGACAGTAAAACATATTGAAATTTCCAGTAACATTCTTGAAATCTACGATGATGAATACGTTCAAAGCTTGGTTTTTCCTAGAAGATACTAGGTTTTCTTCTATGACAATTCACTTTTTTTAACTTCTTGTTTTTAATCCTTTTCTATTTTATGCATCAACAAATAATGGATAGAATTCGTGGATGATTTTTGTAGTGCCCTAGTTTTGCTGTGTTGTTCGGTGATCATTTATCAGTTATTGCTAATGGTTTGATCACTAGAAGAATTTTTAAGTTTTGTTACTAACTTTAACCTTCAATAAAATTAGTAGTTAAATCTAAACTAATAACATGATTATATGATTATGTATTATTAATCATGAAAATTAGACTCTTTTTATTTTAATTATCCTTAGTTAATTGTTAAGAGAGAATAGAACATTAAGATTGTCTTTGTAAACACGTTAAAATGCCATTGAATGGGAATTTGATAAATTTTCTCTTTCATGTTTTGTTTATTTTATTGGAATGTTCAGAATGAGTGCTTAATTGGATGAACAAACACACACTAAATCTCTCACATTAATCTAAGAACTTAAAACAATAATTGAATGAACTACAAAAACTTGTCAGTACATGCACTGCATTATTTAGATCAATTATACTATCAATTATACTTTAATCCAAATAATATGAAAAATAACAAATAAATTAAAAATAAAAAATTAAGTCAAACCTGTCACACGTAACGAGACATTTTTGAAAGTGAAAAAGTCTCTCTTTGTAGCTTATCATGAATTACTGTAATATCAAGCAAAATTATACCTTTGTCCTTCCCTTGTACAACCTCCTTGTATCTTAAGCTTGGTGTTTGAGAGGCTGGGTATCGTTGTAGCCAATTAATATTCAAGGCATATCGTATCATCTTTTGGAAATCTAACGCAGCTTGACTCATATCAGACCTGTCAAATAACTCTTTGAGCGGAGAAATTCCCACGCAAATTGCAAGTTTATCTTTCCTTTCAGTTTTAAACCTCTCCTTTAATCATTTGGTGGGGGAAAATTCCAATATAGGGACTCAAATTCAATCTTTTGTAGCAGATTCCTATAAAGGTAATGTAGGGCTGTGTGGCCCTCCATTAACCAAGAATTGTGATGATGGATTAAAGGGTTGCCAAAACCTCCATTCCC
Organism: Pueraria montana var. lobata; assembly: GCA_026413185.1. Classification (NCBI taxonomy): domain Eukaryota; kingdom Viridiplantae; phylum Streptophyta; class Magnoliopsida; order Fabales; family Fabaceae; genus Pueraria; species Pueraria montana. The sequence goes on from CM048650.1 coordinate 76,453,845, forward strand.
AACTTTTGAAACACTTAGCTCAATTGATTGGAATTTTCCAAGTGTTGAGTTGGGAATTAATTTTGGATTTGGATTTGTCATCCTTCCCTTGATTTTCTGGAAGAAATGGAGACTATGGTGTAGGAAACACATGGAAGATATGCTTTGCAAGATTTTTCCTCAACTTGATTTTGTATATGAACACAGTGGAGGGCAAAAGAACATAATTCTGAGATGGAGGCCTAGCTGATTTACCATAAGCTTAACATATTATGTCATTTGCACTGTGTCTTTTTTTTTTTTGTCTATTTATATTTTGGTTTTTATAAAATAAAAGAAAATACCATTGCAAGCTATTAAAGCAACAAGGACTGTTACAAAAGCTATCTTGACTAAAGACAATTCTTTGCCTTATTTTGGTGTGGTGCTTATTAGGTTCAGACTTCAACAATACTATATTGTCACTATGGATCAAGTTGATACCTCTACACATTTATAGTACTGCATGACTTTTAAATAATTAAGAGACAAAGTTGGATTTGCTCCACTATAAATTTGTTTTAGTGGTGTTGTTTTTATCATTCCATTATCACCCCATTTCTATTTCTACTTCTCTTTCTATGTTTTGTTCATAATCTATAGATGAAAAAATAGTTGTAGTTTTCCAAATTGAAGTTTAATGAAATATAAATGATATTGAGTTGTATTTCTTTTTTATTGTCATTACAATGTTTGATAGTATTGATATAATGGTTTTGATCGATTGTGATGTATGAAAAATGATGAACTATAATTTCTTATTGTATTTTTAATTATTTTTGCATTTATTTATCTTCTCTAGAGTGGTCTTCTTTCTAAATTAATTGGAAGGGAAATCTTATTCAAGGTGGAAAAAGATGCTGAATATGCATTTCGTTTTGATGATTCTTATAAGGTTAAGAGAAATTGTGATGATATCTCTATCATTAACAAATTTAAAAACAATAACAATATCAGCACTCCTCAAAAGGTAGTTGTTTATTACAAAGACATTATATATTATTATCATATATATTTATATCTTTATATATATAAAAGTAGAAGTCATGGATATTTATGTAATTTTCTTTTTCCTGCCTAAAATAGGGGTCTTTATGTAATTTTATTTGTTTTGTCAATCTTAATTAGCATTGTGTAACTTTCATAAATAAGCTAAATTAGTGGATTACATTATATTATATTAATGCTACTAATTAATTTTAATTTCTTTAATAGATTATATAATCATTTTAAAAAAAAACTCTCTTTCTTTATTTCTTCTTCTTCTTTGCTAAAAATATCTCTCTTGATAAAAAAAAAAAAGATCAATGTTACAACAATCATTTAAAAAAAAAATTATAATAATCGTTTTAAAAATATATTTATTGTTATTTGTTAGATTTTAAAATTTTAAAATTGAAATTAGTTATCTTTATTACTTTCCTTTATTTGGTTAAATAGAAACCTAAAAGTAAAACGACAGATTACATAGTTCTTTTTTAACCAAACATAATGGAGTTAAGAGACATGAAAAAAAAATGTTTATATTAAACTCAATTTGAGAAGTAGAAAAAATAACTATAAAAAAATTGTTTGAAAATATTCTGCAAATGAAAAGAAATATAAAAGTATATATTCTTTTGTTATTGTATAGGCTTCGGTAACATATATATATATATATATATATATATATATATATAAGAAATGCTAATTAGTACGAAAGAGTTTTTCATCAAATTAGCACGAAGTGTATTCCGTCCACAAAAACCCATTCTATATACTATTTAACTGTTAATTAATAATTACTTAAAAAATGACAACCGTTAATCTAACTTTTCGTGCCTTTCGTGCATTAATTATTTCATGCTATATAGCACTGCTCATATATATATATATATATATATATATATATATATATATATATATATATATATATATATATATACGGGGTTGTTAATATCCACCTTACTCTTTTTAAGTTAGTGTGCATTAGCACTCAACACCAAAAAATTTGGACAAAAAAGCCAATCAATTCTTTCGATTATCAAATTTTAATTTAGGAATATTATTGTACTCTACCATTTAGTTTAAAAAATAAAATATTTTTTTTCTCTCATATTTTTTTCCACGTTTTTCTCTCTTATCTCTCATATATTAGTTACAACTTCATTCCCATGTTCTCTCTCCTCATTTTAAAATAAATAATAAAAGTCATTTTTCTCTCTCCTCTTCCCACGTCCTCTCTCTTCTCTCATCTCCCAGGACAAGTTTTCTTCTCTGTCCCTCTTTCTCTTCATATACACACAAGAAATGACACGAAAAAAATCGTGGGGAAGATAGAGGAAGAATTAAGCAAGAAAAAAAATGAGAAAAAGGAAATACGTATGTCCTGACAATGAGAGAAAGGAATAAGGAAAATATAAAAAAAGAATTCTGCAAAAAAATGGAAGATATGTTATATAATAGGAAAATATATGATAATTATGAGAGAGGAGAGAGAAAATATATGTTTTTATTTTTTTAAAATTAAGTATTTAATTACTATCTTATCCTTAAAATAAATTATTTAAAATAAAAAATATTGGTTTTTTTGTCCTAAATATTTTGGTGGAGGTTGCTAATGCACTCTAACTAAAAAAGAGTAGTGTGGATATTAGCAAATCCCATATATATATATATATATATATATGACCCCAAAATGCATTTATATTTTTTTTTGCTTCAATTAGTATTTTTTGTATATTAACCATGTAACTTTCCTATTTTGTTAAATTTTAATATTTATTAATTCTAATTTTGCTTATACATTTTAAGCTCTTTATATATCTCAGGTTGAATTCCGGCCATGGAACAACTTTTAAAGTTTTTAAATTAGTTTTAGCTTTTAAGTCATAATAAATTTGGGCCCAACATAAGTAGTTCCCTAAATATAATATAACAAATGGAGATTAATATTTTTCATAAAAGTATGAAGAGAAATTTAGATTTAACTTCCATATAAAATATAACATAGAGGGATGAACATTTTTTATGAAAATAAGTAGGAAAATTTACATTGAAGTCACAAAGATAAACTTTTTTACTAACTATTTTTGTTCAATAAAAGTTAAAATTTCTTTAACATAATTAATATATATTTTAATTACATAACAAAAATTAAATTAAATCAACATAATAAATATTATTTTCTCCGGGCAAAATTAGAGTCTAAAATTAATTTTTAAGCAAATAATTATTTATTCATTATCTTCTTACTTAAATAAATTATTTATGATTCTCTTCTACATAGACAAATTTTAATTTTCTTTTAGACATTGATATTATATGCCAATATAGTAAAACATAAATTATATATAAAATATAACACACATTGATGAATAAATTTTTTCTCTTATAAACGTTTTCACTTAATTTATGAGGATGAACAATTTAGCTGAAGTCATATTAATATCTAAATTATTATGGTGAAATTATATTTTTTTATTATTATAATTTTAATTTGAATGTATTATTTTATAGATGCCTCTTTCCTTATTTAAATAATTTATTGAATATTTTATTTTACGATCATAAAAAGTATGAAAAAAATATAACAAATAAGGATAAATATTTTCCTTAAAAGTATAAAGAAAAATTTAGACTTAATTTACCATATAAAATATATAAAATATAGCACATGTGGATGATTTTTTTTAATAAAAAACAAGAAGGAAAACTTACAGTGAATTCATAGGTATTAACATTTTTATTAAAGAATTTTGTCCAATCAATGTTAAATTTATTTTTATATAATTAATATATATTTAATTACATAAAAATCAAAATAAATCAACATAATCACTATTATTTTCTTCATGCAAAATTAGTGTCTAAAATTTATTTTAAGCAAATAATTATTTGTTTTTATTTCTTATCTTCTCACTTAAATAAATTATTCATGATTTTTTTTATACTTGGACAAATTTTAATTTTCTTTTATGCATTGATATGTATATGTCAATATATTAAAAAAAATTATATATAAAATATAACAAATAAGGATGAATATTTTTTACCTTAAAAAAACAAATAGAAAATTTCACTTAATTGACAGGGAAGAAAAATTTACCTGAAGTCATATTAATATTTAAATTATTACGGTGAAATTAAATTTTCAATTATATTAATTTTAATTTTAATTTTTTTATGACTGTCTCTTTCTTGATTTAAAAAATTTACTGGATGTTTCATTTTACAAACATAGAAAGTATAAAAAAAATATAACAAATGGGAATGAATATTTGTCATGAAAGTATGAAGAGAAATTTAGACTTCACTTACCATATAAAATATAACACACGGGGATGAACAATTTTTATGAAAAATAGTAGAAAAATTTACAACAAATTCACAGGGATAAATTGTTTCACTAAAGATTTTTGTTCAATCAAATTTAAAATTTCTTTTTCACAATTAATATATATTTAATTACATTACAAAAATCAAATTTAATTAACATAATAACTATTTTTTTCTCCATGCAAAATTAGTATCTAAAATTAATTTTCAATCAAATAATTATTTATTTATATATTATCTTCTTACTTAAATAAATTATTCATGATTTTCTTTTGCATGGATAAATTTTAATTTTTCTTTAGGCAATGATTTGTATATGCCAATATATTAAAATATAATATATATATATATATATATATATATATATATATATATATATAATATAACATATAGGGATGAATTTTTTATTTATTTATAAAATCAAGTAAAAAATTTACTTAATTCACGGGATTGAACAATTTAGCCGAAGTCACATTAATATCTAAATTATTACTGTGAGATTATATTTTTATTAATATAATTTTAATTTGAATGTATTTTTTATGGTTGTCTTTTTTCTTATTTAAATACTTTATTGAATGTTTTATTTAACGAACATAAAAAGTATGAAGAGAATATAACAAATGGGGATGAATATTTTTCATGAAAATATGAAGAGAAATTTAGAATTAACTTACCATATAAAATATATAAAATATAACACATAGATGAACAATTTGTTTTACGAAAATAAGTAGCAAAATTTACATTAAACTCACAAGAATAAACATTTTTACTAAATATTTTTTATCCAATCAAAGTTAAAATTTCTTTTGCACAATTAATATATATTTAATTACATAAAAAATGAAATTAAATCAAGATAATAACTATTATCTTCTCCATACAAAATTAGTATCTAAAATTAATTTTTAAACAAATAATTATTTAATTTTTATTTATTTTCTTCTAACTTAAATAAATTATTCATGATTTTCTTCTATCTGGATAAATTTTATTTTTCTTTTATTCATTGATATGTATATGACAATATATTAAAATACAAATTGTATATAAATTGTAACAGATAGGGATGAATTTTTTTTCTTATCAAAGCAAGTAGAAATTTTCATTTAATTTACGGGGAAAAACAATTTTATTGAAGTTACACTAATGTCCAAATTATTATGGTGAAATTATATTTTTTTATTATAATAATTTTAATTTTAATGTATTTTTTTAATGCCTCATTCCTTATGAATAACATGATATATATTTAAATTTATCATGTCACATCTTATTTCTCTATAATTATTTATATCATATATATATATATATATATACACACACATATATATATATATATATATATATATATATATATATATATATATATATATATATGTCTAAATACGTGACATTACCACTAAATACCTTTAAATGGGCATTTTTAAATATTTTAATTTATAAATATTAAAATTTACATATCTGTTAAAAAATTAAAGTAAAAGAATTATGCAGTAAATATCCAATTTAATTCCATAAAATTCACTAAACCTAATTTAAATCCTGTATAAAGTTTTGAAATACCTTTTCAAGATTATAATTAGGAAACACTTTAATTTTTCATTTATTTTAATCAATATCTTCTAGAAGTTATGTGGAGTGCTGCAAGCTTTTAATTGAGAAGAATAGCAGAAAATCATTCAACATTGGGCAAGGCTCGAGAGATTTTTGCATTCAAGCTGACTTAAAGGACGCTAAGGAAATGAGATTTCACTTTCGTGATCTTTATAATAATTTAGGGGAGTATTAAATTAAGATTTGGAAGGTTTTTAAAAGACTTTATTTTTTATTTTTTATAAAGAAGTCTTGTGAAATTGAATTATGATTTTTAAAAAAAGATAAAAAAGTCTTATGGTATTCAATCAAGACTTTCAATTTTTCTTTTCATGACAATAAAATCAGGTGGTAGTCAATCAAGTTTTTTACAACTTAGAAAAAGTCATTTGGTATTCAAAATCCTATAGATTTTGATGGATTGTTTTGTAAATTGGATTTTCATGGATTTTGTGTGACCTTTTAGTTATATGTTTCATCCCTACAAAATTGTTACTACATATGGTATCCTGCAAAGGAATAAAAAAATCGAGTAAAATTAACTTTAAATATGATCCATGTATATATTTATATACTGAATATTGTTGAAGATATAGAAGATCTTTTACAATTGTTTTAGGATAAATAGCCTATTTAGTCCCTGAACTATGGATTTCTGACAATTTAGTCCCTAGATTTTTAAAATGACCAATTAAGTCCACAAATATCCAAATGTTGCGACAAATTAGTCCAACCGTTAAGTATACACCGTTTTCGTTAACGTTGAGTGCATACGTGGCACGTTATTGCTGACGCAGCATATTCACGTGTGCAAGGGGTGTTCCACGTTAGCATACAATATTTTGGACTAAATTGTCATTGAAAAAAATATTTTTTACTGTTGCTTTGTAAGTTTACATAGGTAACAACTATTTGAGTAGAAGATTTGAAGAAACTTCTTCTTCTTTATTTCGTTCAGCAAGGTTGTTATATGACCATCCTTCATCCTTCTTCTAATTCGATTCACCTTCATCCTTTTTCTTCTCCAATTCGCCTTCATCCATCTTGTTCTTCTCCGATTCTCCTTCATCATTCTTGTTCTTCTTCCGTTTTTGTTAATGGAGGTGGTATGCATGGCAAAACAAACTTGAATGAAGCCGGTTGGCAAAAAAAAATACTAACTTTTGCAAGTAACTGTCAAAATGGTCCCTGGCATTTGACACTTAATATCAAAATGGTCCCCAAAAAATATAACTAACTAACAAAATGGACCACAAAGTGATATAATAAATGTGCATTCATACTAGGAATCTTGTTAATTTCATTTAGAACATCAACTCCAATATCCTCATCTACACTCGCATCTTCACCCTCAGGCACTTCTACGTTTGTGTTGTCAACAAATGGCTCATTAACAACATTAGGCAAAGCATCAGGGAGTATCTCCGACATGACATCTAACACATGCTCAAAACATATATATATATATATATATATATATATATATATATATATATATATATATATATATATATATGCACATCTTGTCTGGATCGACGAGAGTTGTGATACACATAGCCAACACATCCTAATCGTTATCCAACAAAGTTAAACCATCCTCGAATCCTCTTTCTGGTACCAATTAAAACACTAGTCCAAACCTTATATGACCACCACAAGCTTTACAAAGGTCATGTACAGTTTACACATTCATCAAGTCAATCTCCAAAGACTCCCAGTAACATTCTTCACCCTCCCAGGATGACTGCATGTTTATTATATCACGTGGATCATTTTGTCAGTTAGTTGTGTTTTTTGGGGACCATTTTGGCATTAAGTGTCAAATGTTGGGGACCATTTTGACAGTTAATTGCAAAAGTTAATTTTTTGTTTTTTTAGGCAATTGATTTTATTTGAGTTTGCTCTATCATACCATGTCCATTAACAAAAATGGAAGAAGAACAAAAAGGATGAAGGAGAACCAGAGAAGAAGAAGGATGAAGGTGAATCAAATTGGAAGAAGAAGGATGAAGGACGATAAGATAACAACCTTATTAAATGAAATGAAGAAGAAGAAGCTTCTTCAAATTTTCTACTCAAATAGTTGCTATCTATGTAAACTTAAAATGTAACAGTAAAACTTATTTTTTTCACTGACAATTTAGTCCAAAACACTGTGCACTGACGTGGAACGCCCCTTGCGTAATGGATATGCCACATCAGCAATGACGCGTCACGTATGCACTTAACGTTAATGAAAACGGCGGATACTTAACGGTTGGACTAATTTGTCGCAACATTTGCACATTTGTGGACTAAATTGGTCATTTTAAAATTCTAGGGACTAAATTGTAAGCGAATGCATAGTTCCGGGACTAAATAGGCTATTTACCCATTATTTTATCATCAAAACTTCAAATAAATTTAATCTTATCTGAGCAATGCCGGGTCGACTAACTAGTTTTGCACAACCAACTAACAAGCTTGGAATTGACTAATATACCCTTTTGTTTTTGGTGCATTCCTCATAAATGTATCCAGCTTCTGTAGAAAATTTTCAATCTCTACAAGTAGAATGTTCAGACCCTATCTTCCTTAATTCAACCTCTTGGCGACTTGTAGGCCCTTTTTTTTTTTACCAAAATGGGGTAATTTTTAAAAAAATTACAAAAATGGGTAAGTCGTGTTTTAAAACATGACTTCATATAAGAGAAGTCGTGTTTTAAAACACGACTTTACTTTTAGCAATTTTTTTTTTTAAAAAAATAGAAGTCGTGCCTTGATAGACTACTTTCATAATTTTTTTTTTAAAATTTCTATTTACAGCATCTATTTTATGGATACACTCCCTTTTTTTCATTTTTTTTTCATAAATCATAAGAAATACAACTTAAAAAATTTATCCGGATTAGAATATCACTCAAATGATTTCTGACTCTTAATTATTCTAGTTGAGGGCACGACTTCTATTTAAAAAAAATGCTGAAAGTAAAGTCGTGTTTTAAAACACAACTTTTTTTTTATATGAAATCGTGTTTTAAAACACGACTTACCCATTTCCATAATTTTTTTTAAAAAGTACTCATTTTGATAACTTTTTTAAAAAATTACCCCATTTTTAGTAAAAAAAAGCCGCCACTTTTGTCATTATTCATTCCTTACTTTTCTTTCTTTTTCCGTCAAGTCCCTGAGCCTCCTCCTAATTGTGTACCTAATAACAATAACGTAAACAGCCTATTTAGTCAAATATTGATATGAATTTTTGGATTAGATAAAGTTTCTATCTAGATTTTTTTTTGTTTGTTTTTTATTTATTTTTATACATCAGAAATATAAACAACAAAACGAAACAAACAAAAGAACCAAACTAGCTGCCCCTAAGGAACAACACCCCTAGTGCGTCTGCATAAAGCTTCGGCTGCAACTGAGACGGACAACTAGTGAGAAGAGAAAACTGATGCTGATCTCTGACATGCTTCTTCGAAAGCCAGTCTGCACACCTGTTTCCTTCGCGGAGAGTGTGTTGGAAAGTAAGATTCCATGCATGGTGCATGAAACTTTGGATCTTGTCAACAAGATGAAACAAAGCATGAGTATTGGGCACTACCTTCTGAATCATAGTAACCGCAGTTTGTGAGTCTGATTCACAAACAAGATTATGAAAACCTTCGATAAAAGCCACATTTAGACCATGGTAAATGGCTTGTAACTCTGCATTTAAAGATGAGCTGACACCACTAGCACCAGCAAAACCAATAATCCATCTACCATGACAGTCACGAATCAAATCAGCAAACCCAGATTGGCCAGGGTTCCCTTGCGAGCTGCCATCAGTGTTGAGTTTAACAAAACCTTCTTCCGGAGAATGCCAACGAACATTGATTGTCTGAAACTTTGGAGCGCTTCTGAAAAACAATGGAACTGAGTTCATGAAGAGCATGAATCTGATGAAGAGTGAGTCAATTTGTCCAAGAGGTATCCTGAAACACTTCTTTATTTCTTCCTCTCCATATCATCCACCAAGCTATCGCAAACATGCTACCATGCGGACCAGAGGCATTATTGCGTAACCAGTCAGAAACATCTACGGTATTATCTACGACTTGAATGTCCAACTGCATAGACGACCAGATAGACGCTGCCTTTGGACAGTCTCTAGCACATGAAAAATAGTTTCTGTAGAGAAACCGCACCTGTGACAAGAAGGATCTACTGAAAGATAACAATAATTTTAAAACCATAATTTTAGGATTCAAAATAAGAACCAAAATGTATGCATAAAACTACGTGACTTACATAATTTTAAGATTCAATTTTACAGTGGGAGAAGTAAAAAAAAAAAGCAGTAGATATAATTAATTCTAGATATGAGAATTTTTTTTTTCTTTTTTTTTATGTATATCAGGAATATCACGCCTTGGAAATTGAAGGTCAGGAGCAAACATATATCTCAATCTCTCATTGGGTCTATTTTAAAACTCAAAAACAAAAAAACAAAATTTTATTCTTATAACAATGAAGGGTTGTGATTATGCCACGATTTTAGAAAGTGGTGTTGAATCATGTTTAAGAAAGTGATGTTGTGTCATATGTGTGTACGAGGCTGTCATGAAGCAACCTAAGGACCTGTTTGGGTTAGCTTATCCAAAAGCATTTCTAGAAGAAGAAAATAAGAAGAAAAAAAAGAAAGAAAAAAGCTTCTTCATAAGCTAAAATTGGCTTGTACATAAGCTAATTTGTAAAAAATCTCACATCTTCTAGAAAAGCTATATGAGAGAGCTTCTACAAGTTAGCTTATAAAAAGTTCCACATCTTCTAATTTTAACTTATGGAGAAGCTCATTTCATGTTTTTCTTCTTATTTTCTTCTCATAAAAGTGTTTCCCGATAAGTTTAGCCAAGCAGGCCCTAATACTACTACTTCAAAGTAAATTTTATAAATTCTATTTATAAGGTGTATAATACTTAGATAAGGTTTTGTGTAAGAATTACTTAAAATTTGCTTAAAGAAAAACATGTTATAGTTTCAATATAAAAAAAGTATCAAAATTGATATTGAAACCTTTTACGTTAAAAAAATTTATAAACTCGTAACAATATATGATTTATATTACATATTTAATTTTAGAACTTTACTGCATTTTACTTTCTAAATAATTTATTATTTAAAAATACCACAGAAATAAATATTATTATAAAAATGAGAATGGAAAAATATTGTTGAATTCTATAGATTAATTCTGTAGAATGTAAATATAAGAAATAAATATTATTATAAAAATAAGAATGTAACAATTTGCCTTTTTAATAAAGTTTTATCAGTTAATTTTATTAAAAATATGAACATCCTTGTTTTGTTATTCGTATTTTACACGGTCGCTGTATAATTTTTTTTCTCAATATTTTCTTACACATATTTTTAATAGTTTAAAAAGTAATAATATATAAAACATAAGTAAAAGAGCTAACTAATTAGATGGACAAATTAAAATGTCTCGTGCATCGCACTGGATAAATAACTAGTTTGAATTAAAGTAAAGTGTAGGTGTGACATCCACATGGAGCCTACACAAATTTTTCTCTATTTCTCTCATTCTCCCTTCAACCAAACACAACATTAATGATATAGAGCTGAATTCCTTTTTCACATTGAATTTTGTACATAGAGATTGCATTTTATGAATTTGGTGAACATACTTTAGTTTGGATATAAAAGTATGTAATGAAGAAATATAGTACATCAAAATATAACATCGATCAATGGTCAAAATATAAGAGTAATTGATTCCGTCACATTCTTACACTAATGAAGTACACAATAATTGTTAATATGTCATCAAAATAACACAAAGTGACCCTAAGTCACCACAAATCAGACTTTACACATTAATGTAAGTGTCAAATGTATAATTTTAACTTGCTAAAACCTTCTAAAATATTAGTTTCTTGTAACCATAACTGCTAAAAAATTTCAATGTCCTTCTCATTTTATTAAATCAAAACTATTTTTTTTTCAAACATGGTATTTTCAATCTCCTAAATTAGAACATAAAATCAAATAATCAACATGTCGTTAATCTAAGTGGCACTGGACTCGAATTCTTTAAGCAAGATCTCATGTTTGAGATTTGTAAATAGAAAAAAAAGTGGTTGAAAGGATAAATTTCAGTAAAAGTGGTCAGTGGCAGAAATTAGTCAGCGACTTTGCCAATTGATATTTTGAACCAATATCATGGTAATCCAAAAAATAACACAAAATCAAATCATTTTAGAAGTCCATAAATAATAATACACACTCTCTATTTTTTATGTAACAACCACACTCTATTAATATTTAAATTTGAACAGGGTAACTTCACAACAATAATAACATTAAAAAAAAGGTACTTTATATTTAAGTTTGTGAAATATTATCTAAATTTAAATAAATAAGAGTTCTTTCAAATTTTTATTTTATGGAAATAAAATTTCAAAAACAATTGCAACCAACAATAATACTAATAACTATAAAAATAATCTTATATTTTTTATATTAGAAAAACTAGAAAAAAAAAGAGTATTTTACAAGTGGTGCTCTAAAAACATAAAAAATATATTATTTTTCTATTTTTCAATTTTGTATTGATGTTTGAAAATAATTTTTTTTTATTAAAGTGGTAGAATGGAGAGCCACCTCAATACTACTAGGAAAGACACTAGTGACATGTTGGAGATGTCAGTAGAGACTCGGAAGATTATTGTCCACATCTAAAGTTATAGCTACTCAACTTACCTAAAGACATTAAGGAATCTCTCTCAAGAAGATTGCCTACTAAACAAAATTTTAGTGATTATAGGGAGAGTGCAACCCACGAGAAATTGTTTTCTAAAATCTAATAAAACATACCTAACCGTCATTTATTATTATTTGTTTTTAAAAATGAAAACAAAATATGTTGAAAGTAGACAGGCCCTTAACTATTGAATGAAGACACAATGATCTATATAAGCCTACGGACTTTTATATTTATAAGTAACACAATTTTCTAGAAAATTGAGTAGAAAATTTTACATCTGTACCTCCAGATTAGACCAGACAGTGTTTTAATTTTCTCAACTGTATAAAATATAAAATCAACCCGAAGGGCAATGCAATTGAGAAATGCAGGTTGAAGAAGACATCATCACAAATCTCTTGTGTGGCTAATCTGCTGTAAACATTTTTTTTTCACTTCCTAATGACTAATGCCTCCATCTTAAAATTTGATAGCTTTGTCCTCCACGTCTTTCATATTCAAGATTCAGCTGGCGGAAGATACGACGCAGAATGAAGTCCACACGCTGCCAATACCATTGCCTCCATTGCTTCAGAAACAGAAGGGGACCAATAACAAGTCCAAGGCCAAAAATCAGTCTTATTTCAGCACTCATAATATTCCAGTCAATTGCATGCACCCTTCCACGTGGTGACAATGACAACACATGCACTTCATGACCTGGATTTTCAGTTAATGGAGATTCATATAACCCATCATTGCCTTCATAGAACCTTGCTTCAAATGACTGAAGTTGAGTACCTGTGTGGGAATCCTACCCACCAGATGATTGAAGGAGAGGTAATTCAGGTATGAAAAGACACTTAAACTAGCCAGTTGTGTGGGAATTTCTCCATCAAAATAGTTGCTAGACAAATCCAATGACTCAAGCTGTTTTAAGTTCCCTATAGATGATGGGATTTGGCCTGTCAAAGCATTATGTGACAAGTTGAGAACATGTAGTCCTGTAATGTTCACAAGCTCTTCTGGCATTGGCCCTTCAAAATTGTTGGATGAGAAGTAAATAGATGTGTCCACAGATAAGATTTTAAAAACTCCATCTGTATTCCTTTGAGGGTAAGGGTCAATGAGTTCTCATAATATATGTCACCAAATGGATGTCCTATGTGATTGGACTTTGATACATCTTGAACTTCATCAAATATCATTGCTTCAAAGGTTTTAAAGAACTTTCCTGGAAGTAAACCACTGAAATTGTTGAGAGCCAGATCAATAATTTGAAGCATATGTGCCAATCACCGTTGGTGTGAGGACATGCAATTGGACCATGGAATTTGTTTCCCCTTAAGACCATGACACGGAGTCTTGATAACTTCTTTAAGAAGCATGGAAATTCATCATTAAGGTGATTGTTTCCAAGATTTAATGCTTCTAATGACGCGCAATTCGCAAGAGAGTTGGGAACTGGCCCCTCCAATGAATTCTCATTGACATCTAGAGTCCTTAGAGCACAAGAAGCTGGAGAATGTTGCCATGAAACTTGTTATGTTTCATATTCAATACCACAAGCATCTTGTTCTGTGTTAAGCATTCTGGAATTGTCATATTGAAGTGATTATCGGAAACATCAAGAACTAACAGATTTGGTTTATTGCACAGGGATTGAGGAATACTCCCAGATAAATTATTTTTGGAAAAAGGCAGGAAAACTATTGAAAACAGGTTAGTGCTGACATCTGATGGAATAGTGGAACTGAAGTTATTGCTTGAATAGTCCAAATAAGTGGCATTCAGTGGAAATATTGGAAGCTTCCCTTGGAGTTGGTTAGAGTGGAGGTCAAGGACCTTCAAAGTGAAACTAGTGTTATGCACTGGTCCTTCTAAACTGCTGAGCATATTGTGAGAAAGAGTTAATTGAACAACAGAGTCAAGTTACCAAATCCATGTTGGTATAGCCAAATCCATGTTGGTATAGATCCTTGAATATGGTTGCTTGATAGGTCTAAAGTACTTATTTGGGACTGATTTCTCAATAAACTAGGGAATTCTATCAAGTTGCAGGAAGCCAACTTCACAATGCTCGTCTTAGGGAAGTAAGATAGGTGTGCCTCGGTAACATTTGTGTCTATTGACAAGTTATTGTATGAAAGAGCTTGTGTAGTTAGATTTGCAAGACTCTTAATCAAATCTAGCTTTAATGTGCCATTGAACTTGTTGGATGACAACTGGAGAACATTAAGTAATCTGAGATGAAAAATAGACACATGAATGGGTCCTTCTAAATTATTATTGCTTAAATCAAGAATCTCCAACATGGAAGAGATATTTGAAAATTCATGCAGCTGACCATGAAAATTGTTGTTGGAAAGATCTAAGGACTAAGATAGATAACTGCCTATGGTTACTTATAGAAGCTGGTAATGCTCCTGAGAACTTTGTGTGACTTACAATCAATGTCCGAAGAGCTCCATTGAATGGGAATTCAGGTAAAAAACCATAAAGATCGTTGTTGAATGATATGTCAATATCAGCCAATTTTGCTACCGGAAAGATCTTGTGTGGATGGAAATATTCCTGTCAACCTGCAAGAACTAAGCTCAAGAGTTGTGAGATTTCGAAAATTTGCAAAGGTTTTTTGCACTGGTGATGATAAGTTGTTGTGATCAAGATGAATGACTGAGAGGTTCTCAAGTCTTGAGAGATTGCAGTTTGACATGCTCAACTTTTCAAGACTAAGCAGTGGTAGCAATGCGTTGTACCATTCCTGTCACCATGTTGTTATATGCTTACACCGTCCATATACAGTTGCCTAATCCTGCTGAAGTTTTGGACGAACTTTTGTAGCTCTAGGCTCTCAAGTTTCCACGGTTGTCTTGTTGAATAAGAGAAAAAAAAGATATCAATAGTAACCAACCTTGTCAACTGAGAAATCTCCATTGGAATATGCCCCACAAAGCCAGCATATGACAAATTCAGGTAAGTTAAGTTCTTCAGTTTGCTGAATCCTGATGTTATCTCAGAATTGAAATTGTTTCTAGCCATATTCAAAACCTGCAGATTTTGGAGACTGAAAAGAGTACTTGAATTGTCAAGCTCCACTCAGGTCAAGACCAATAACATGTCCCTCCTTGTCACAATTAGTTACACCACTCCACTCACATCAAGCAATGCTTTGATGCCAGGACACAAGTTTGTGGGAACCTTCTGACTTGAATTTGAGGGTGTCCTTCAGTTTGAGCAGCATAGATTGTTGATCCTCAAGACAAAGGCCAGAAACAACAAAAATAAGATCTAATAGGCACACAGAGTAGAATATTGTCATTGAAAGCCACCAGAATGTTTGGATTTTCATTGAAAATGATCCCTATTGTCACCTGCAGGACCGCCTTCCTTGAGTTCAACTTTTGGGAATAGTAATTCTAAATGGTGGTTACTATAGGATGACGTGTGTAGTTTCATTTGCTCAACATTTTTTTATAATTGGAGCCAGCTATGAATTGCGTGGTTAAACCGTGCAAATTTACATTGCAGTTCAATCATTACACCAGAACACACTTTTTCTCTTTTTGACATGTCAGTTCAAAGAATTATTCGTTTTCCATAAATACTAATATTTTTTTAGCTCTGAATAGTGAGGTTCAAACCATAGTAACATAATTCTTCAATTTCCTCGCGAACCGCGAATTGGTACTTGCGTACCAATTCGTGGTACTGGTTCTTCCCAATTCGTGGATTAGATGGGATATGTGAGGGGACTAAAAATAAGTTGAAGTGTTGAACTTAATCAGCATGGACTGCAACGAGCATGAGCTGAATTGGGTTTTGGGAAATTGTAAATTAATATAAACACAATTATGATCATATCGTAAACTGCAATGAAGGCAATTATTATTGTCTTGATCCAAAGAAAACATTTATTATCATGAAGAAATAAAATTAAGAATTGATATATATAAAGATGGTCACGTGAAAAGTTAGAAAAGATAACATCAATATGAAAAAATTGACTGAAAATTATCTTAAAAATGTATATAATATAAAAATTAATATAAATATAATATATTTAACTTTTAAAATAATTTGTATTCATAATATTCTATATTTTACATTATATAATTTTTATGTAAATGATTTTTTTTTATTAGTAATGTATCATTTAATATATTAGATAATATTGCAAACCTAAAGAGCATACTAGAGCATAGCAACTATGTATACCCCCCACGTACCAATTCTTCGTAAGGTCACGTACCGCGTACCCGTACCAAGTACCGAAGAGTATTGCGAATTATGTGACTATGGTTCAAACTAGTGGGAAATGTATTTTGCAGTTCAATTTTTGCAACTGATTGAACACTCTTTTTTTGACATGTATGTATAAATAAAAAAAGGTGTAATTAGCAACTATTAGAAATCTAATTATCATTCAACACATGTTTTGAAAAATTCACTTGAAACTGGAAGTTGATATAACATGGGGGACAGGAATGGTACAATTCACTTGAAGTTTGACAGCTCTACTCGTGGCCCTTCAGCAACTTTTTTACTTAGCTGTGAAAAATCCCCAACAAAATAATATAATTTATGGTAATAAATGATTATGTAAATAGCAATTTGCTTAATTCTCCTTCAGCTCTCCTTTACTTTATCATGACAATGATTTTAAATTTGGAATATGGATTGATCACATTTTATTAGCTATATTATATATATATATATATATATATATATATATACCGGGTCAATGGGTTCAATAAGTGTTTGATCATAGATCCATTAATCCAATGCCTTGACCGGGTTGATTAGCAGTTCAGTTTTCACAACTAGAAGCTTCCAAGGATCAAAAGAAATACATACATGATCCACCAACCATGCTTTATGTGAAAAAAATAAAAAAAGAATTACATTACTCATGTAGCATACATTTGTTTCTTCAAAGTTGTTCACGCTCATGTAGGAACATGCACTGCCTGTAATCAAATAAGCATGTCTAACAGAAAAATGAACATTAAATGATTTAATCAATCAAATATTGTTAGAAATTGTGATTTCTGAAGTGTCATTTTTTCTCATTAACTCTTCCTTGATTTTTTTCTGTATAACAATATGGACATCAATAACATGAGTATTCAAATGCTTACAAAAAATATTCAGTCACTTGACGATGACATATCGAACGAGCAAGGAAAATTAGCACACTTTAACATCTGCTTGGAGAATGCTCGTGGTGCACATGGTAAAATCAGCTTGAAGTATACTCAACAGGGTGGTCGTATCTCCAAGGAAGAACATGAAGAGATGGACAAATGGGATAGGAAGATCACTCAGCTGAAGCATACTATAAAGAATGCCGAGCGAAAGATTGTGGACATGAAAGCTGACTTGACTGAACTCAAGGACAGAAGAAATGTACTTGTGCAGCAGCAGGAGCAGCAACAAAAACAACAGGAGGAGGAGCAGCAACAAAAACAACAGGAGGAGGAGGAGCAGCAACAAAAACAACAGGAGGAGGAGCAGCAACAGCAGGAGGAGAAGGAGGAGTGAAAAAATAGGTAAGAACTATTACTAATTTTCTTTAATTTCTTGAATGTCTGTGAATAAATTAAAGTTGTGAGATTGTGTACTGTCTAATGAAACCATCGACTTCATTATGTAATAAAATGTCAGTAACATGCATAATTTTTTTTTTTTGTAAAACCGTTAAATAATGATTGCTTAATATTTTTTGTTATAATGAATGTAGCTTCATTGATGATTTTATTTTTTCATTTTGCATTTGATTTACAGTTCCCTATTATTAAACAAGTACTACACTTCTCATTCTTGTTTTTATTGTTAGTGAATTACTAATTTGTATTTTCATTTCTCTTTTGCAGGAGGTGAAAATTAAATGATGGATCATGTAACCCTTTAGTTAGTATACTATGAAACTTTAAATAACATTTGAACTTGATAATATAGTATGAAACTTTAGCTTTTATGTTTCTAATTTTCTATTTGTAACCACCTTTTGTATGGTGCATATACTTCTAACTTGATACTATGAAAAGATAAATTTAGTCTCTATTTCCTCATGTTACATGTTAATCATTTTTGTACTTAACATCAACGTGCATTAATTAATGTCTTCACTTATGTTGTTAGTTAGTGTGCATCACGAATAGAATTAATTAATACTTCTTAAAAGTCAAAGATCAATTTTTTATTTGTATGTGTAGTATTATATTAAAGATCAAATTAATTGTAGATGTTAATTCATGAACAAAATTGACTCTCAAATTTCAAAATTAGAGATTTTTTTAATACCAAGATCTAGGTGGTGTTAATAATTTGAAGAATTAAATTGATGTTTTACTCATTTTTCTACTTAAGCAAAAAATGAAAATTTTATGTAAATATTTTTCTATATAATAAATTATTTTATTTAATCATTAATAACAAAAAATTTGATTACAAATTTTAAAATGTATAAGACAAAGTATTATCTATGGATAACAACAAATAATTCTTAACCGAATCTCCTTAGCATGTGCAATGTAAACAAATCCTCACGTATATATTATCCCACCAAGTAAACCTTATTCCAATCCATTCTTAATCCAAATCATCTCTTTCGCCTCCACACCGTTAATCTTAATATGTATGTTTGGATGCGTATATTGTTGAAGTTGATTTTAAATGAAATTGATTTTGAATAAAAATGATATTACAATTGTTTTAGTTAAAATTAATTTTGAAGTGATGTGACTTATGTTTGGATGTTTTTGTTATAAAAACATGTTAGTAAGAAAACTCAATATAATTTTTTTTTATCAAACACAAAAGTTACCTAAAATTGCTTCAACTCAAAATTAATTCTAGACATAGAATCGATTCTTTAACGTGAAATCAAATATGTGAAAATTTATCTAAAATTACATTTGTTGATATTTCAATGTTATTATAAAAAATCCAAGATGAAACAAAACATACACTTACTCTCTAATATGCTTCATTTTTTAAATATACTCATGTTACCTTCCTTAATTTGATTTTAATTCGGCACTGATTGCATTGCCTTTTAGCAGCGTTAGATTTTTTTTATAATTGATATGGGTGATGGGCTGATAGAAAAATTAATCATTGGAACTTGTTTTAAAAACACGAATGTCCTTGCATTCATGAAAAGTATAGAAGATGGAAGATAATTATCAATTTCTTTTAATAGTTAATTTGAGATGATGGAGGATAATTTCTTATCAAAAAGCCTTTTGGTTTTCATACAAGGCCATTCCTCCCCCGTTGCATTCTAACCTTAAACACCTTAAATTCATCTCAAAAGCTGCATATTAGGAAAGTTGTTTTAAAAATGGTTCACAAAAAGTAAAAAAAAAGAAATGAAAAGAAAGGAATATGATAAAATAGAGTAAGAGCAAAAAGAGAAAGCATAGCATAGGAAAAAATTCAGCACTGTCAAACCACCACCACACTTTTGTTGGAACAAAGTTCTAAATTGTTTCCTCCTTAAGATTCTAAGAATCTCACAAAATCCTATCTCCTTCCCTTCCTCCCTCCAAGAGAAATTGCCAAGTTTGTTGTCGGGACTGAGTATTATGAACTGTGCCATGCCAACTTTGGCGACCTCCATGAGAAAGGGAATCAAATATCCATGGTGGTGGCAAAGTTCTAGGGTTTTAGAGGGAATGAGATATTACGAGGGAAAATTCAAATAAACTTTAAAGCAAAAGGTAACAGTTCTTTTTGTTCGGTTTTTGGGGTTCACTTTCAGCCATATTTAGGTTATAGGATCAAAGATCGGCCTCAAGAACCTTCTCTTGGGTCAGAGGATTTCTACTCCCGAAAAACAAGAACGCAAGAACGAGCTTTTCCCTAGGGTTGATGGAGAGCAATCTTATAGTGCGCAACTATGCTACCGTGCACCACATGCATACTTCAATGCACCACACAACTTATGGAGCACGGATCTTGTGTGTGTGTGTGTTTTTTTTGTCCTAAGTCAGAAACAGAGACTAATC
The DNA here is from genome assembly GCA_026413185.1 of Pueraria montana var. lobata. Classification (NCBI taxonomy): domain Eukaryota; kingdom Viridiplantae; phylum Streptophyta; class Magnoliopsida; order Fabales; family Fabaceae; genus Pueraria; species Pueraria montana. Next base: position 76,474,527 of record CM048650.1, read on the forward strand.
CCGCTCACGATGTGCGTGGTCGCTGATCCAAGGGAATTTTGAGGGAATCAAACACAGGTTAATTTTCCCGTTATAAATAGATCATTTCCCCACATGTGAACGCAGCGGAACCTTCACCACTGTGCCAAACCTATGGGTGTGAGGCTTATTTTTATTTTCTTTTTCTTAAATTACTTTTTTTCTTCCCTTAATTTCCCTATTAGGTTGAATTTAATTCTTTTATTTTTAAAAGATTTAATTATTTTCTTTAATTTTTTAAAATGGATTTAATTGTATCTCATTTACCTTCTGTCAACTCCTAACCTTTTAAAATTGGATCAAATTTAGTTTAAAATATGATCAAATTGAACCCATTTAAAAAAATAAAAACTTAATTGAGTGAAACTTTTAAATTAAAAAGACCATATTAAACTTAATAAATAAAGTAAGGGATAAAAACCTATCTAGTATAATAACCCATAAGAATCTATGTCAATTTATTTTATTCTTTAATTTGAACATTCAAAGTAATAATATATAAGTATATATTCTATCTAGTATAATAACGCATGTGACGAGAATGTTTTTTTTTTTTTTACAGAATGCACGAGAATGTATTAAGATTATCAATATTTAATAAATACAAGATAAATTTATTATATAAATATTAATGATGTTCATAATTTTAAACGTAAATCACTTTACAAATTTATATTATATCTTATTAATATAAGTTGTTAAATTGAGTCCAATTTAACCCACCCTTACAAGCCACAACACAAAGTAAGTCTTTCCCGCATAAGACACTGTTACAGCTGTGCTTAACCAAATCGAAACAACATGCACGCTCCCCCTACCTACTGCAGTAAGTGTAAAACGAGTTTTGAATGATTCACCAACCTTTAAACATAGCAAAAGCATTTCCTATATCATATGCATTGTGCGTGACCCACCAGCCAACAAACCTAACAACAAATAATTATTTGATACGTACGCAAAGTCAATAATTTAACTTACTAATAATATCATAATTATCTTTATTATTTTGAATCAAAATATATATTCATCGTAATTACATTAATTATTATAATCATATACTTTAATGGATTAAAAAATAAAATAAAAAATTTGAATAACATTTCACTGAAAAAAAAAAGAGTCAATGTGGTATTGTCACGTAACATTTGTCTATATAACAAAACCATTATGTTAGTATTTGAAGTAACATTGAAATACAAAGAACACACTAGAAGGAGGGATTGAATAGTATGTTAGTTAAAACCTTAGAAAACTTTTCGCAACAGTTGAGATATTTGTACTTGAGTTTTACAAGGAACTTGCAAAACAAAAGATTGAAAGTATCGTCCAGTCGTTAAAAAAGGACAGTTCAATGAAACTGAGTTTTCTCATTATCGTCCAAGCGTAAATGAAACTAATTTTCGCAAATAATACAGTAAAGAAACTTATCCGTATAATGCGAAGAAATAACTTAAGAGAATTACTGGAAAGCTTAAAACGATAAAGTCAAAACACTTGATTTATACTGGTTCACTCAACCTGAGCTATGTCCAGTTCTCCTTCAAAACCTTTGAAGGGTTCCACTAATCAATCTTGATTACAAACAAGTATTATAAACCCTGCCACTTCTGGTTACAATTATTCTCTAAGCCACTTCTGGCACGTCTTTAACCTTTCCCTAAGATTAAAGAACACCAAAGTATTCTTTGTCACGAAGCCACTCCTGGGTTTCCAAACATAAACTGTTTGATTACAAGTTTAACAGAATAACTCTCACATTACAATCTAAGCAAGTTACACAAGAGTTTCAGCTCTTGAATGCTTCGTTGTTGGTTGAGTGAGCTTGTTCCTCTATTTATAGGCAGCTTGATGAAGATATCTGTTGTGGGATCTATGCCTTTGCAACTAACCATTCACTCTTAGTCTTGTGACCGTACATGCAGCGCCTACTCTTTTCTACGGTTTTGCAGAGTGTGAAACTTTTCTGTCCCCTGTGGTACACTTTTCGAATTTTCAAATGAAATGTCACATATGATAAGAGAGGGAAAAATGAACATTTCAAAGAATCAACATCGAAAATGTTAAGTGCACTTTTCACATAATAGACACATTATATAACTGTTTGGTAGAAAAAGAGTGTAAGTTATATACGCGTTAGACGTTCCACAAATGGACACAGTGTTACCACACTGGTTTTCACAAAGCTTTTGGACACTGTTTTATGACAGCGCGTTGGATGCTGGTTTTACTCTTTGAAAAACAAGTTTCCAGTTAAGCATTGGATGCTCTGTGCACATGTATATATAATGTTTGAGCTTAAGAAATACAATACCATTGAGGTATTGGACGGTGTAGTACCTATAATACTCAAACACAAAACATTAGTTCTCTCAAAATTTATTCTCATTTGTTATCATCAAAATCAAAGTTTGAGGGATTGAACATCGTCCAAAGTCTTAGACTCTAACAAACATAATAGTTTATTATCATTACAATACATATTCATCATAAGTTATTATAAAATTTTGAAGAAGTTTACCATAATTATAAAATATATTCCATAAAATTTAATAATAAGATAATTATTATATTAATCTATTTAATAATTAATTATTTAATTAATGTAATTGAAATATACACTTATTATAACCTTAATTACTATAATTTTAATCGAAAAAATAATAAATATGGTGATGTTACGTGACATCTATCTACCATGGCAAAATCATATTTTATAATATATAATATAATAGCTATAATTTTAAGCAAAAAAATATTAAATATAATGATGTCATGTGACATCTATCAACGTAACAAAACCTATATTTCATAGTATATAAAATATAATTGATTGATAATTGATAATTAATTTTCCCCCCTCTCTCTTTCTATATATATGTGTGTGTGTGTGTGTGTGTGAACTAAAAGCAACATTTTAGTTTTAATCCAAATGTATTGATTATAATGAATATAATTGTCTATATTTTTAGAGAACAAAAATCAGTTGTCTATAATTAATAATTGTGTAAGAAATTTGATGCATCTTGTTAATCCTTGGACTTGTCAATGGTACTCTTCTTCTTCCTTTGTTTGTTCAGACACCCACCTTTAAACTACGTTCAATCTCTCCAATTACACGCACTGCCACCCTTTCACTGAGAGTTTGTAACTGGAATTTACTGACTCTGCACAACGGATCATGTACTGCATAATTGTTGGCATGTATCTTCTTTCTTTTATAATAATCATGTAACTCTGTAAGAAACTTAATAACAACTTCTTCACTATTTTGTTGCCCAAGATGATTTTCTAAAGCCATCTTGTTTCATAATCCACCTAATAATAGCAACTCCATATTTGCTTGAATTATCTGAATGCGTAATTGTTTTGGGCTGCCAGTGGGTATGGCTTTTTATGAGCCTTTTACATGTGTTGATAGAATAAATGTTGAGATCAAGTTTTGGGGAAGTAGTACTTGGAGGTTTTCTTGGGTATCAGGTTGTGTTATGGGGTCTCATGCAATGTTATCAGACCCGGCTCGGACCGGCCGGGTCGACCCATTGACCCGGGAATCGGTCACCTAACCGGTTCGAGTCACCAATCTGATCGGTTATGCAATCGACCCGATGTGACCCGATTTGCCTCGGCTGGTTTCGAGGTTAAACCGGTGACTCGGCGACCCGGTTGACTCGGCGGGTCATGAATTTTGGTTTTTATTTTTTATTTTTTACAGGAGAACAATAATACTCATATAAGAAAATTCAATTTATATCTTACACTTATGTTATTTATAGATTTGCTTACTCTTTTTTACCAAGCATAACCGCATGTTAGGATTTAAGATTATAAAGCTATTGTCACTTCCAATTTGGCTTTTTCTCCTCGACTTATATTGTTATCTACGAGTAAAACTTGTATTTATCTTATTTCATCCAATATACTTACTGGTTTGAAAAAAGATTATTCTTTATCAAAGCAATAATGGGATGAATGGAAAATTTGTAGTGTCTAAATAAAATAGGTTTCTATATATATATATATATATAGATATATATATATATATATATATATATGATTATATATTATATTATGTCTGTCAATGTATAACAATGATAGTTTTGATAAATAGATAATAATAATAATATATTTTAAATTATAACTTAAGGTTGTGTATATTGAATTTTGAAAAAATGCTCAAAATTTTTAAATAAGTTCATAACTATGCTTCTAAATATGTTGAATTTTATTAAAATTTAAATCTTTTAGTGTATAAGTTTATAAGCTATCTTTTCTGCACAAAAGAAAAGTGTACAAGTTTACAAGTTGTGAAATTATTTAGAATTTTTTCATATAGACCGAGTCATGCGGGTCAACTGGTGACTCGGTTGACCCGTGACTCTGTGACCCAGTACCCCGACCGAGCCGATGACCAGTCCGAGTCTGATAACACTGGTCTCATGTATATATATATATATATTTTTCCACGGAAATAGCTAAAGCTTTGGTGGTGAATGAAATGGAAGAGGGACGAGATTTTTTTTTATTTTTTTCTTTTTATTGTTGGATTGGTTTTCTGTTTTATTAAGATTAAGATTTAATTAATCAGCAAAAAAAAAAAGATTAAGATTTGATTTTTTTTTTCTGATCGGACAGGGATGAGATTTTTTTTTCTCTCATTAAACTTTGAATTTAAATTTATTACTAACTTGACTTGTGTTGTATAACTTGTATAAACTTCTTGTATGAATATAATTACTCTTTTTTAAAATTTCTTTTAATGTGCTATATAATATATTTTTTAATTTCTTTCTATTAACTATATAATTAAGATAGTAAAATTTTGAATAAATCTGTACACGATTAAAACACTAATTTTTTTAGGGTAAAATATGTTTTTAGTCCTTCATTTTATCTTGATTTCTGGTTTTAGTCCTTCATAAATTTTTTCTTTGTTTTTAGTCCATCATAAATTGTTCTGTTCTATTTTTAGTCCCTCAAAAATTATTTTATTCTGTTTTTAGTCCCTAAGGTTAATTTCAGCTGTTAAGTGATGACATGACGGACATAAACTGTGTGTGTGAAAATTTTCTGATTAAGTTTCTAGTGACTTTGAACCACTACAAATGTTTTGGTTGTAAAAAATGCTTACTGTTGTAACATTCCTTGTGAATTTAGAAAATCTGATTTTCAAAGTTTTATTTATTATTTTTTTTAACATTTCTGATGGTTTTAGTCTGCCAGAAAATTTGCAACAGTTAAAAATTGCTAAAAACTTAAGCATACATTTTTCAAGCGCAAATTTTGCTCGCTACAACATTACTTAACAGTTGAAATTGATGTCAGGAACTAAAAATAAAATGAAACAATTTTTTAGGGACTAAAAACAGAGAAAAAATTTATGACGGACAAAAACATATTTTACCCTTTTTTTTATTATTTTACTATTTGACGGGAGAGGGTTAGAGCAATGCAATAGAGAGAAATTCTTATTATGGTGCTAATCTTTAAAAATTGAGATACACATGACAAAGGTTTTGATATATATAGAAATAAAAGGAAAAAGATATCGTTACAAATATTGGTGAGAAAATCGTGGGATTTGATTATTTGTTTTAAATATTGGTTTTTTTTATTTCTTTAGATTGGATTAATTTGTTTTTTTATTTTATTAGTTGTAAATTTTTTCGATTGATTGTGTGTAAGGATGATGTGTTGGATTTGTGACTAACTATGAATTCTTCTTGATAGAAGCTAACTATACGGGTTCTGTTGTGATTTTGCGAACAATACGATACGGGAAAAGGTTGGTTGCCGTTTTGTTAACAATACGATAGAGTAGGGGTTATTTACCGTATCAGTTGAGTGAGGGTCAAAGACTCAAAGGTACGCTGTGGTTTTCCAATTTTTCTCTCTCTCTTTTTCTTAGTAGTTGAGGGAAAAAAGAGTCAAAAAAAAAAAAAACAAAGTGGAAACCAAAGCAGAGGTATCTCTTTATATATTGTTATAGCTTAGATTATAGATTCTCTCCAAGAGAACGTAGACGTGCTGAGGTGAATCTATGAAGGCACAGGCACGCATGCACAACATCATGACACCTTTAGTTCTTTTTGACGAACTCGTGATGGAGATTCTGTTATGGCTTCCATTGAAATCGACAACATGACACCTCCAGTCCTTTGCGACGAACTGTGATGGAAATTCTGTCATGGCTTCCAGTGAAGTCCCTGCTGCGATTCATGTGTGTATCCAAGCAGTTTCAATCCTTCATCTCTGATCCAAGTTTTGAGAATGGTGATGTCCTCATTATTCACAGACCTTGTCGTGAGTTCGATGATGCTGAGGTGAATCCCCAACAGCAAGCAATATTTTACGATGGGATAGATAAGACAGTAAAACATATTGAAATTTCCAGTAACATTCTTCAAATCTACGATGATGAATACGTTCAAAGCTTGGTTTTTCCTAGAAGATACTAGGTTTTCTTCTATGACAATTCACTTTTTTTAACTTCTTGTTTTTAATCCTTTTCTATTTTATGCATCAACAAATAATGGATAGAATTCGTGGATGATTTTTGTAGTGCCCTAGTTTTGCTGTGTTGTTCGGTGATCATGTATCAGTTATTGCTAATGGTTTGATCACTACAAGAATTTTTAAGTTTTGTTACTAACTTTAACCTTCAATAAAATTAGTAGTTAAATCTAAACTAATTAACATGATTATATGATTATGTATTATTAATCATGAAAAGTAGACTCTTTTATTTTAATTATCATTAGTTAATTGTTAAGAGAGAATAGAACATTAAGATTGTCTTTGTAAACACGTTAAAATGCCGTTGAATGGGAATTTGATAAATTTTCTCTTTCATGTTTTGTTTATTGGAATGTTCAGAATGAGTGCTTAATTGGATGAACAAACACACACTAAATCTCTCACATTAATCTAAGAACTTAAAACAATAATTGAATGAACTACAAAAACTTGTCAGTACATACACGTGCATTATTTAGATCAATTATACTTTAATCCAAATAATATGAAAAATAACAAATAAATTAAAAATAAAAAATTAAGTCAAACCTGTCACACGTACGTAACTCCTTTACATAAAAAATGGTTGTTAACGAGACATTTTTGAAAGTGAAAAAGTCTCTCTTTGTAGCTTATCACAAATTACTGTAATATCAAGCAAAATTATACCTTTGTCCTTTTGTTGTACAACCTCCTTGTATCTTAAGCTTGGTGTTTGAGAGGCTGGGTATCGTTGTAGCCAATTAATATTCAAGGCATATCGTATCATCTTTTGGAAATCTACCGCAGCTTGACTCATATCAGACCTGTCAAATAACTCTTTGAGCGGAGAAATTCCCACGCAAATTGCAAGTTTATCTTTCCTTTCAGTTTTAAACCTCTCCTTTAATCATTTGGTGGGGGGACAATCCAATACAGGGACTCAAATTCAATCTTTTGTAGCAGATTCCTATAAAGGTAATGTAGGACTGTGTGGCCCTCCATTAACCAAGAATTGTGATGATGGATTAAAAGGGTTGCCAAAACCACCATTCCCAACTTTTGAAACACTTAAGCTCAATTGATTGGAATTTTCCAAGTGTTGAGTTGGGATTTAATTTTGGATTTGGACATGTCATCCTTCCCTTGATTTTCTGGAAGAGATGGAGACTATGGTGTAGGAAACACATGGAAGATATGCTTTGCAAGATTTTTCCTCAACTTGATTTTGTCTATGAACACTGTGGAGGGCAAAAGAACATAATTCTGAGATGGAGGCCTAGCTGATTTACCATAAGCTAACATATTATGTCATTTTTGCACTGTGTCTTTTTTTTCTGTCTATTTATATTTTGGTTTTTATAAAATAAAAGAAAATACCATTGCAAGCTATTAAAGCAACAAGGACTCTTACAAAAGCTATCTTGACTAAAGACAATTCTTTGCCTTATTTTGGTGTGGTGCTTATTAGGTTCAGACTTCAACAATACTATATTGTCTCTATGGATCAAGTTGATACCTTCTACACATTTATAGTACTGCATGACTTTTAAATAATTAAGAGACAAAGTTGGATTTGCTCCACTATAAATTCGTTTTAGTGGTGTTGTTTTTATCATTCCATTATCACCTCATTTCTATTTCTACTTCTCTTTCTATGTTTCATTCATAATCTATAGATGAAAAAATAGTTGTAGTTTTCCAAATTGAAGTTTAATGAAATATTAAAGATATTGAGTTGTGTTTCTTTTTTATTGTCATTACAATGTTTGATAGTATTGATATAATGGTTTTGATTGATTGTGATGTATGAAAAATGATGAACTATAATTTCTTATTGCATTTTTAATTATTTTTGCATTTATTTATCTTCTCTAGAGTGGTCTTCTTTCTAAATTAATTGGAAGGGAAATCTTATTCAAGGTGGAAAAAGATGCTGAATATGCATTTCGTTTTGATGATTCTTATAAGGTTAAGAGAATTTGTGATGATATCTCTATCATTCACAAATTTAAAAACAATAACAATATCAGCACTCCTCAGAAGGTATTTGTTTATTACAAAGACATTATATATTATTATTAAATATCTTTATATATATAAAAGTAGAAGTCATGGATATTTATGTAATTTTCTTTTTTCCGCCTAAAATAGGGGTCTTTATGTAATTTTATTTGTTTTGTCAATCTTAATTAGCATTGTGTAACTTTCATAAATAAGCTAAATTAGTGGATTACATTAAATTATATTAATGCTACTAATTAATTTTAATATCTTTAATAGATTATATAATCATTTAAAAAAAATCTCTCTTTCTTTATTTCTTCTTCTTCTTTGCTAAAAATATCTCTCTTGATAAAAAAAAAAAGATCAATGTTACAACAATCATTTTAAAAAAATTAAAAATAAAAATTATAATAATCGTTTTAAAAATATATTTATTGTTAATTGTTAGATTTTAAAAATTTTAAATTGAAATTAGTTATCTTTATTACTTTCATTTATTTGGTTAAATAGAAACCTAAAAGTAAAACGGCATGTTAGATAGTTTTTTTTTTGAACCAAACATAATGGAGTTAAGAGATATGAAAAAAAAAATGTTTATATTAAACTCAATTTGAGAAGTAGAAAAAATAACTATAAAAAAATTGTTTGAAAATATTCAGCAAATCAAAAGAATTATAAAAGTATATATTTTTTTGTTATTGTATAGGCTTCGGTAACAAAAAAAATATAAAAAAAAATATATATATATATATATATATATATATATATATATATATATATATATATATATATATATAGGGCGCTAGTAGTAGAGAGAGTTATTATCCCTTCTTGTCTATCTTCTTGTCTGGAATAGGAGTATTTCGAGTAATTATATCCACTTGGAGGTATTCTAAAACAGAAATTTCCAGGAAATCAAAAGGAACAAATTGTCAAATATCATTCCGGTGCATATTTTTTCTGCAGTTTTTATCATGTTTATTTGTAAATTAGCCACTAATATTAAACAAGAAAATGAAATGGTAATTCCAGTAATTCTTAAAATTACTTTAGCTTGCCATTTCTGTTGGTTGATATTTCTAATTTTGGTAATGACCATTTGTTTAATTGGGATGGATCTTCTTGTGGGTATTGTGGAAGTATGGGGAATTCTCAGAGAGCTAGTTATGATCACCTACTCCTGAAAAGAAGAACTTGACAAGAAATAAAGCTCCTTATGAATTACAGCTCCATATAATTTGGTGTGGGTCCAGATTTTCAAATTCTGGCTCCAAAAGAAATAATTCTTTTACAGACTCTCTCAAATGCTGATGAAATTCATAAATATTATGGAGTAACCAACTTACTCCCATGGTGGCAGCTGATCTTAATTGTATCCAAGAAGGATTGGTTCCCTCCTTAACCACTTCTAATAAATTCACCCCTCTATTTCCTCAGAACGGTTGATATTTCTAATTTTGGTAATGACCATTTGTTTAATTGGGATTCTATTTCAAGAATGGTCTCAAAATCCCTTAACTGAAAAGAAATTCTCGAGACCACCTCAGAAAAATCTCCAGAAATTACAGAGCCCCAGTTCAAATGAATAAGGAAACACTAGAATATTGCAAAAAAGAGATAAAAGAATTTCTTAAAAAGGGTTTAATCATACCTAGTAAATCTCTTTGGAGCTGTGCTGCATTTTATGTACAAAATGCTTTGGAATTCAATATTAAATTCTTACAGCCAATTCACCTAGAGGCGAGGATCGATGTATACATATTTAATATTGATGGATAATAAGGGATTGCAGTAGAAAATTAATGCAAGAAATTATAATGCAAGAAAAGTAATGCAGAATTATACTTACAAAATTGAGAGTTGAAAAATGCTGAAGATCATAACTTATAATATTTCACTACTTCTTTGGGGAAGATTGCTTTTACTGATTCCCCAACGCAATCTGAAATGAATCAAAATGTTATTAAAAGTTTTGAAATAAATAAAGAATTACTTAGAGAAGAATTTTCTTAAAAGAAGAAAATAAATGGTACTGTGAATGTTGTTTTGTATTTATCTTTTCCTTCTAATTTTATTTGATAATATCCAGCTTCTAATTCCTTTTAAATACAACCCTTTAGGAATGGTGTAATTAGAACGATGATGACTTTGCTCCTTCTTATTCCCAAAAGGTGACAAAGTCCCCAACCAATACAGTGGATATAATTACTCGAAATACTCCTGTTACAGAAAAGTTGAAATTGACACACACACACACACACACACACACACACATATATATATATATATATAAATATATATATATGGGGTTGCTAATATTCGCCTTACTCTTTTTTAGTTAGTGTGTATTAGCACTCAACACCAAAAAATTTGGACAAAAAAGTCAATCAATTCTTTTGATTCTCAAATTTTAATTTAGGGATATTATTGTACTCTACCATTTAATTTAAAAAATAAAATATCTTTTTTCCACGTTTTTCTCTCTCATCTCTCATATATCAGTTACAACTTAATTCCCATGTTCTCTCTCCTCATTTAATAAAAAATAAATAATAAAAGTCAATTTTCTCTTTCCTCTTCCCACGTCCTCTCTCATCTCTCATCTCTCTGAACAAGTTTTCTTCTCTGTCCCTCTTTCTCTTCATATACACACAAGAAATGACAGGAAAAAAAAATCGTGGGAAAGATAGAGGAAGAATTAAGCAAGAAAAAAAATGAGAGAAAGGAAATACGTATCTTCTGATAATGAGAGAAAGGAATAAGGAATATAAAAAAAGAATTCTGCAAAAAAAAATGGAAGATATGTTATATAATAGGAAAATATATGATAATTATGAGAGAGGAGAGAGAAAATATATGTTTTTATTTTTTTAAAATTAAGTATTAAATTACTATTTTATCCTTAAAATAAATTATTTAAAATAAAAAAATATTGATTTTTTTGTCCTAAATATTTGGGTGGAGGTTGCTAATGCACTCCAACTAAAAAAGAGGAGTGTGGATATTAGCAAACCCCATATATATATATATATATATATATATATATATATATATATATATATATATATATATGACCCCAAAATGCATTTATTATTTTTTATTGCTTTAATTAGTATTTTTTGTATATTAACCATGTAACTTTCCTATTTTGTTAAATTTTAATATTTATTAATTCTAATTTTGCTTCTACATCTTAAGCTCTTTTATATATCTCATGTTGAATTCCGGCCATGGAACAACTTTTAAAGTTTTTAAATTAGTTTTAGCTTTTAAGTTTTAAGTCATAATAAATTTAGGCCCAACATAAATAGTTCCCTAAATATAATATAACAAATGGAGATTAATATTTTTCATAAAAGTATGAAGAGAAATTTAGATTTAACTTTCATATAAAATATAACACAAAGGGATGAACAATTTTAATGAAAATAAGTAGGAAAATTTACATTGAAGTCACAAAAATAAACTTTTTTACTAAATATTTTGTTCAATAAAAGTTAAAATTTCTTTAACATAATTAATATATATTTTAATTACATAACAAAAATTAAATTAAATCAACATAATCGCTATTATTTTCTCTAGGCAAAATTAGAGTCTAAAATTAATTTTTAAGCAAATAATTATTTATTCATTATCTTCTTACTTAAATAAATTATTTATGATTTTCTTTTACATAGACAAATTTTAATTTTCTTTTAGACATTGATATTATATGCCAATATAGTAAAATATAAATTATATATAAAATATAACACACATGGATGAATAATTTGTTTCTATTATAAACGTAAGTAAAAATTTTCACTTAATTCACGAGGATGAAAAATTTAGCTGAAGTCACAATAATATCTAAATTATTATGGTGAAATTATATTTATTATTATTATAATTTTAATTTCAATGTATTCTTTTGTAGATGCCTCTTTCCTTATTTAAATAATTTATTGAATGTTTTATTTTACGATAATAAAAAGTATGAAAAAAATATAACAAATAAGGATAAATATTTTCCTTGAAAGTATAAAGAAAAATTTAGACTTAATCTACCATATAAAATATAACACATGTTGATGATTTTTTTTAATAAAAAACAAGAAGGAAAACTTGCAGTGAATTCACAGGTATTAACATTTTTATTAAAAAAAATTGTCCAATCATTGTTAAATTTATTTTTACATAATTAATATATATTTAATTACATAAAAATAAAAATAAATCAACATAATCACTATTATTTTCTACATGCAAAATTAGTGTCTAAAATTTATTTTAAACAAATGATTATTTGTTTTTATTTCTTATCTTCTCACTTAAATAAATTATTCATGATTTTTTTATACTTGGACAAATTTTAATTTTCTTTTATGCATTGATATGTATATGTCAATATATTAAAAAAAATTATATATAAAATATAACAGATTAGGATGAATATTTTTTATCTTAAAAAAACAAGTAGAAATTTTTACTTAACTGACAGGGAAGAACAATTTACCTGAAGTCACATTAATATTTAAATTATTACGGTGAAATTAAATTTTCAATTATATTAATTTTAATTTTAATTTTTTTATGACTGTCTCTTTCTTGATTTAAATAATTTACTGAATGTTTTATTTTACAAACATAAAAAGTAAAAAAAAAATAACAAATGGGGATGAATATTGTCATGAAAGTATGAAGATAAATTTAGACTTCACTTATCATATAAAATATAACACACGAGGATGAACAATTTTTATGAAAAATAATAGTAAAATTTACAATAAATTCACAGGGATAAATTTTTTTACTAAAGATTTTTGTTCAATCAAATTTAAAATTTCTTTTCTTAATTAATATATATTTAATTACATTACAAAATCAAATTTAATTAACATAATAACTATTTTTTTCTCCATGCAAAATTAGTATCTAAAATTAATTTTTAATCAAACAATTATTCATTTATATATTATCTTCTTACCTAAATAAATTATTCATGATTTTCTTCTGCATGGATAAATTTTAATTTTTCTTTAGGCAATGATTTGTATATGCCAATATATTAAAATATAATATATATATATATATATATATATATATATATATATATATATATATATATATATATATATATATATAACATATAGGGATGAATTTTTTATTCAATTATAAAATCAAGTAAAAAATTTACTTAATTCACGGGAATGAACAATTTAGGCGCCAAAGTCACATTAATATCTAAATTATTATGATGAGATTATATTTTATTATTATAATTTTACTTTGAATGTATTTTTTATGGTTGTCTTTTTTCTCATTTAAATAATTTATTCAATATTTTATTTGACGAGCATAAAAAATATGAAGAGAATATAACAACTGGGAATGAATATTTTTCATGAAAGTATGAAGAGAAATTTAGAATTAACTTACCATATAAAATATAACACATAGATGAACAATTTGTTTTATGAAAATAAGTAGGAAAATTTACATTAAACTCACAAGAATAAACATTTTTACTAAATATTTTTATCCAATCAAAGTTAAAATTTCTTTTGCACAATTAATATATATTTAATTACATAAAAAATGAAATTAAATCAACATAATAACTATTATTTTCTCCATACAAAATTAGTATCTAAAATTAATTTTTAAACAAATAAATATTTATTTTTTATTTATTTTCTTCTAACTTAAATAAATTATTCATGATTTTCTTCTATCTGGATAAATTTTATTTTTCTTTTACTCATTGATATGTATATGACAATATATTAAAATACAAATTATATATAAATTATAACACATAGGGATGATTTTTTTTCCTTACCAAAGCAAGTAGAAATTTTCATTTAATTTACGGGGAAGAACAATTTTATTGAAGTTATATTAATATCTAAATTATTATGGTGAAATTATATTTTGTTATTATAATAATTTTAATTCGAATGTATTTTTTTGATGCCTCATTCCTTATGAATAACATGATATATATTTAAATTTATCATGTCACATCTTATTTCTCTATAATTACTTATATAATTACTTATATATATATGTCTAAATACGTGACATTACCACTAAATACCTTTAAATGAGCATTTTTAAATATTTTAATTTATAAATATTAAAATTTACATATCTGTTAAAAAATTAAAGTAAAAGAATTATGCAGTAAATATCCAATTTAATTCCATAAAATTCACTAAACCTAATTTAAATCCTGTATAAAGTTTTGAAATAGTTTTTCAAGATTATAATTAGGAAACATTTTAATTTTTCATTTATTTTAATCAATATCTTCTAGAATTTATGTGGAGTGCTGCAAGCTTTTAATTGAGAAGAATAGCAGAAAATCATTCAACATTGGGCAAGGCTCGAGAGATTTTTGCATTCAAGCTTACTTGAAGGATGCTAAGGAGATGAGATTTCACTTTCGTGATCTTCATAATAATTTAGGGGGAGTATTTAATTAAGATTTGGAAGGATTTTAAATGATTTTTTTTTTATATATAAAGAAGTCTTGTGATATTGAATCAGGATTTTTAAAGAAGATAAAAAAAGTCTTATGGTATTCAATCAAGACTTTTAAGATTTTTTTTTCATGACAACAAAATCTGGTGGTATTCAATCAAGTTTTTTACAACTTAGATAAAGTCATTTGGTATTCAAAATCCTATAGATTTTGATGGATTGTTTTGTAACTTGGATTTTGATCAATTTTGTGTGACTTTTTAGTTATATGTATAAATATCACACACATCAAACAATCCTGCCCAAATCCTCGGGATTTTTGTAAACCCTTGGGATTTTTCCACTCTTCCATTCCACACTTTTTCTTTTTTTCATCATCACGCATAGTTTTCTCTCTGATGGTGGTAATATTACTAAAGTAATTGGTTATCTCTTTCTTCTAATCTTACACACGCTCTTCATATGATCCTAAGTGATGCGTTCATACCGCCAAATCACTACGAACCACTCTATCAGCCTACATCATCTAACCAAGTCCACCATCCCATTCCGTTAGGTTCAGAGGTTTCCGCTAAAAAATTAAGCGTCATAAGAGGAGTAGATCTGAGCATGGAGGGAGTTCTAGCTCACCATGACCAACAATCAAGTCAAAGTATTAGAACATTTTTCTACTGACATTGAAACTATTGCTTTCAATTTTAAAAAAAGAGAAAGAGATAGAGAAAGATTGAAAAAAATTGTATTGATTTTATTTTTTTAATCCAAATCTTATCATTTATTTGTTATCTTTTTCATCAACTATGGTAATTTTGAATGTTTATTAAAAATTCATGGAATCCTTTAAAATCTTGTAAATCCATAAAGTTCTTTCAAATCCTATGAATTCATATTTTATAAATCCATTAAAACCCAAACTACAAAATCCTAATCATAAAAGTCTTTTAAAAAAATCTTAAAAGTCATTACATTCCTACAAAATCTTTTAAAATCCACAGGATTTTTTTACGCAAAAAAAAAAAAGTCTATTAAAATCCTAATTGAATACACCCCCTTAGCCAAAGTGACTGAATTTTGGCCAAATTAAAATCAAGAATTAATTAAATATCTTACGTATTTAGAGATATTAAAATATATTGCAAATATGTTTTATTTTATTTCCATTAATATATGATTTATAATTATTTCGTGAACTAGATAATTATTTCGTGAACTAGATGCTTATCTATAATTATTAATTATACTATATTTGGTTCATGATCATTATTCTTTTCATTTTTGTTTTTAGTTATTTTAAAAAATATATAATTTTTTACAACATGAATGTATAAATTATACTTTAACATGTGTTATATATATATATATATATATATATACACAATGTGTTTAAGCATACCAGTTTAATTACTGATTCTAAAAATCAAATGTTTTTTTTCTATTTTTATTAATTTATTTATTAGCAATGTGTTTTTGTTTTTTTTATGTCGTGTTTGATATCACAATACATAGCTAAATCTCTATTTTCCAAAGCTTAAATTTAAACTCAAATTACATGGATGTACAATAGACAAAAAAATGTTTCATCCCTACAAAATTGTTACTACATATGGTATCCTGCAAAGGAATAAAAAAAATTGAGTAAAATTAACTTTAAATATGATCCGTGTATATATTTATATACTGAATATTGTTGAAGATATAGAAGATATTTTACAATTGTTTTAGGATAAATAGCCTATTTAGTCCCTGAACTATGCATTCTCTGACAACTTAGTCCCTAGATTTTTAAAATGACCAATTTAGTCCACAAATATGCTAATGTTGCAACAAATTAGTCCAACCATTAAGTATACGCCATTTCCGTTAACGTTGAGTGCATATGTGACATGTTATTGCTGACGCGGCATATTCACGTGTGCAGGGGGCATTCCACATTAGCGCACAATATTTTGGACTAAATTGTCAGCGAAAAAAATATTTTTTACTGTTTCTTTGTAAGTTTACATAGGTAACAACTATTTGAGTAGAAAATTTGAAGAAGCTTCTTCTTCTTCATTTCGTTCAACAAGGTTGTTATATGACCGTCCTTCATCCTTCTTCTAATTTGATTCACCTTCATCCTTTTTCTTCTCCAATTCGCCTTCATCCTTCTTGTTCTTCTCCGATTCTCCTTCATCATTCTTGTTCTTCTTCCGTTTTTGTTAACGGAGGTGGTATGCATGGCAGAACAAACTTGAATGAAGCCGGTTGGCAAAAAAAAAAAAACTAACTTTTGCAAGTAACTGTCAAAATGGTCCCCGACATTTGACACTTAATATCAAAATGGTCCCCAAAAAATATAACTAACTGACAAAATGGACCACAAAGTGATATAATAAACGTGCATTCATACTTGGAATCTTGTTAATTTCATATATAACATCAACTCCAATATCCTCATCTACACTCGCATCTTCACCCTCAGGCACTTCTACATTTGTGTTGTCAACAAATGGCTCATTAACAACATCAAACAAAGCATCAGGGAGTATCTCTGACATGACATCTAACACATGCTCAAAACATATATATATATATATATATATATATATATATATATATATATGCACATCTTGTCTGGATCGACGAGACTTGTGTTACACATAGCCAACACATCCTGATCATTATCCAACAAAGTTAAACCATCCTCGAATCCTCTTTCTGGTACCAAATAAAACACTAGTCCAAACCTCGGATGTCCACCATAAGCTTTACAAAGGTTATGTACAGTTCACACATTCATCAAGTCAGTCTCCAGAGACTCCTAGTAACATTCTTCACCCTCCCAGTATGAATGCACGTTTATTATATCACGTGGATCATTTTGTCAGTTAGTTGTATTTTTTGGGGACCATTTTGACATTAAGTGTCAAATGTTGGGGATCATTTTGATAGTTACTTGCAAAAGTTAATTTTTGTTTTTTTGGGCAACTGGTTTCATTTGAGTTTGCTCTATCATACCACGTCCATTAACAAAAATGGAAGAAGAACAAAAAGGATGAAGGAGAACCAGAGAAGAAGAAGGATGAAGGTGAATCAAATTGGAAGAAGAAGGATGAAGGATGGTCAGATAACAACCTTATTAAATGAAATGAAGAAGAAGAAGCTTCTTCAAATTTTCTACTCAAATAGTTGTTATCTATGTAAACTTAAAAAGTAACAGTAAAAATTATTTTTTTCACTGACAATTTAGTCCAAAACACTATGCACTGACATGGAACGCCCCCTGCATAATGGTTTTTAATGTCCCTAAAATGTTTAATTACTTTTTTGTCCTCTAATTTATTTATTAGGTTCAATTTGGTCCCTTTACCTTTAAAAGATTCAAGTAAGTCCCTTAATTTTTAAAATGGATTCAATTTGATCCTTCCGTCCAAATTATTATAATTATTTTTACTATATAAATAAAATAATTGTCAAGCAATCAAGTAAGTTTATATTTTAATTTTAAGCGCAACTAAGTTAATAATTTTTTTATAAAAGAAAATTAGAAATAATATATATTAAAATGTGTATATCTGTAGACCCAATCACATTTTATTAAATGAGTTTAAAGAATATATTTGTGATTCAATAAATTTAAATATGATAAAATATATATAATTGTTTTTGAAAATTTTATTTGTCAATACAATTTAAACTAATGTAAATTTAGCTAATAGTTTTTTTTTAGTCAGAGGAGCTAGGTAAGTTTTAAAATAATTAATTTTTTTAATTCATTATTAGTTAAATTATATTTTTTTAAATAATGGCTACTTAGTGAATTTTTCATTTAACAGATATATATAAAAGATAAATTCTTTGATAAAAATGATTATTCTACACATTAACTAAAATGTTTTAGATTTTTTTTCTTGTTTTATTTTTCATTTATACTTTTATTATGAATTAACTTAATTGATTAATTTAATCAAAATACATACTCGCAGTATTCACTTTAGTTACTGTTCTTACCTAATTTTGGTAAGTCTTCCGGTGCGGTGGCTCCGTCCAGATCGCCTCCGTGACTGGTGGGGGGTGTACCTGCAAAGACACTCCGACGCTCAAGTTAGAGGCACAGAGGAGGAGACATGTATCACAAATTGGGATTGGAAATTCGTACCTCTGTTGGGATGGGTTGTTCTGATTTTATAGGGTGTAAAGAGATAGATTTGATAGGGTTATTTTCCTATCAAATCTCCTCAAATCTCGTAATAAAGATAGAGATAATTCTATCTTCTATCTTTATCTTATGACCTGATCTTTCTATATCTTATCACATAGTAAGATATATTCTTTCCGTTATTATCATCCGAGTCCGAGTGATAGTTTCTACTCGGCCAACTCGACTACTCGGTGGAGTGCCGAGTCCGAGTAGTACACATGCCCCCCAAGCTCTGAAGTAATGTAGGAGCTTAAGTAATGTTATACCAATTTCGGATTTATTTGGCCGAGACGAGTTTGGTTCTCGAAGCGTCATGTCGTTTGGTGAAGATGTCGTTTCAGACATATTGACGTAACGGTTCCCAAGGGCGGCGTCAATGATTACTTTTTTGAATTTTGAAACGGTCTGGGGATTCCCAAAGGTCTCAAGCCTTCCTAGCCGTTGATTGGCCTAGTGAAGGGTCTTGATCCAACGGTTCGGACCGTTTCGCCCTTTCGTATTCGCGATGTTTGGGGTTCTATATAAAGGGGTACTGTTGACGTTGGCGTTCACTCTTATTTCTGTGTTTTGTCTTCCCGCAAACTTTTTCTCCCTTCTGCCATTTTGTCCTCCCTCTAGGTTTTTCTTTGTTCTTTGTTCAGGTACGCCCGTCTCCTTTCCATTTCTTTTTCTGGCTCTATAATGTCTTCTTTTTCCGGGGATTCTGGGCGTTCCGGAGGGGGTCGTATGCTTACGCCGGAGGTTCACCCCATCGGAGAGGGTTCCGATGGTGGTCCTCCTTCGCACCATCCTGGTTTTGATGAAATCAGCGATGGTGCGTCAGCGGCAAACGTTGCCGCTGCGGATGTCGAGGAGGTTCGTCCATCCGTCGATCCTGCGCAAGCACCTTTGGTTGTTCCTGTCGTGGGGGTGGTGGTTCTAGAGGATTCCGAGGCCACTGAGGATCGTCCTCTTGAGACTCGGCGTGCTCGTCTCCTATTCCCTTCTGTTCCCCAGCCTATTGATTCTAGGGGTAGAAAGGTATATTCTCCTGTTACTACTTCCGGCTTTTCTTGGGTGGCTGGGGAGGTAGGTGCATATGCTTCTCGGTATCAGACCGAGGAAGCTTTGTCTGCCCTTCTTGAAACTATTGACTTGTGTCATTCGGAAGGCCCGGGTATAGTCCATGCCGAACCTTGTGGGCCCGATGATCGAGTTTTTATGTCTGCTGACTCGCGCCAACCACACTTTACTTTTGTATATGAAGCCTTGTTCTCGGTTCTCGGCATTACAGTGCCGTTTAACCAGTTCGAGACTAACGTTCTTCGGGCAGTGAATGTTGCTCCCACGCAGTTGCACCCGAACTCCTGGGCTTCTCTCCAGGCTTTCCGGGTGCTCTGCAGTAAATTCTTTATAACTCCTACTGCTCCTAAATTTTTGTATCACTATAAAGTAAAAGAGAGTCAAAAGGGGGGTTGGGTCTCCTTGACTGGGATTCCTGGTCGGTCAATTCTTAGTCCTTATACCTCCTCTTGGAAAAATTTCAAGAGTGGTTTCTTTCGTGTCCGACCAAGTCCGGAAGGAGAGGTCGAATTTTTTGATGGTCGTGGGAAGCCGAGGTTCCCTCTCTATTGGACCCGCTCCCCGAACAAACGGCTGTCTTGGCAGGTCGTGGACATGTCTCCTGAGGATCAGGATGACATGATTACGCTGTGTAAGTTACCACGTTCCTTGTCCTGTAAAACAATTGTGGGAATTCCTTCTTCTCGGACTCCGAGAGAGGATTGGGACGGTGAGTACCTTTTATTTACTCGGTTTTTCTTCTACTTTGCTTTTTACTGATGTTTTGTCTTTTTTGCAGCTGTGATGGGGAAATTTGATTATAAAACGGCCAAAAAGCAAAGGCTGGAGAAATTGAAGGGTAAGGAGCCCGCTGCTGAGGCGGTTCGACTCGCTTCGCCTGTTCCTCCTCCTCCTCCTCCTCCTCCTCCTCCTTTGAAGAGAGATCAGCGGGAGGTCGTTCAAGGAGGGGATGGTCCCTCGAAGAAGTCGAAACCGAGTCCACCCGGTGCTGAGGCTTCGGGGTCTGCTGTTGAGAGGCATCCGACTTTTCTTTCTATGAAAGATGGTCGGACCTCGCTTTGGGGAAAGGACTTCAATCCCGGGGCCCTCATCTCTGCCGACAATCTCGGTCAAGCTGATCTGGATATGTTGAGGGATGCTGGGCCGATGCTTTCTATGGAGGCTGTTTGTCGCTTCCAAGCTCGGTCATGGGCTATTGCTCAGTATTGGGCCGAGGAGTTCGACCACGGCCATCGGGAATTAGCTATGGTGAAGGAGAATGCTGCAAAAGCCGAGCAGGCCCTGTTGGAGGCTACCCGGGCTAACGAGACTCTTCTCCAATCTGCTGAAGAATCTCGACGGTCTAGGAGGGAGTGGAGGCTAAGTTGAGGGAAGTTGAAAGTCGTGAGGAGGACTTGAAACTTTCCTTAACTGCGTCCGAGAACTCGGCTCGGGAGTTGCGGGCTGAGGTGGATAGGCTCGTTTCCGAGCTTGCTCAAGCTAGGACTGAGGCTGCCGAGTCCGAGGCTAAGCTGAAAGCCGATCTGGGTGAGGCCTTGGACGAGATTGTTAAGACCCATGAGGCCGGGTTTAGCAAGGCACTTCGCCAAGTTCGTTATTTCTTCAAGGACGCCGACACTTCTCTTTTTGACGTTGACAAGGATGTCAATAAAGAGGGGGAATTGGTTGAGGAGTTTGCACTTGGTGAGGATGCTCCGAGCTGTTCCATTCAGGAGGGGGGAGATGCTCCTTTTTAGTGTTTATATTTTCCTTGTTTTTGTAAGGCTCGTACCCGGCCTATCGAATAGGGTACTTTAATGAAATTTATATTCAGGGCTCGCACCTGGCCTTTTGAATAGGGTGTTAATGACTTTTCTTTGTTATTCGTATGGTTTTTCGCTAACGCACTTTTTTGTATTAAAGGTCTACGCGGTTAATTGTAACTCGCCTTTTGTATCCTTTGCTCGGTTAGGTTTAACTCGCTTTTTGTATCCTTGTAAAGGTCTACGCGGTTAAATCTAACTCGCTCTCTGTATCCTTGTAAAGGTCTACGCATTTAATTGTAACTCGCCTTTTGTATCCTTGTAAAGGTCTACGCGGTTTAATTGTAACTCGCCTTTTGTATCCTTGTAAAGGTCTACGCAGTTAATTGTAACTCGCCTTTTGTATCCTTGTAAAGGTCTACGCGGTTAATTGTAACTCGCCTTTTGTATCCTTTACTCGGTTAGGTCTAACTCGCTTTTAGTATCCTTGTAAAGGTCTACGCGGTTAAATCTAATTCTATAGATAATTTGAAGAAAGGAGTTTCATTAATGAGAGAAATTGGGTGTGCCTCGTTAAAACCTCTTTGACAAAAAACCTCTTGGGAAAAAATGTCAAAGTAGGAAAAAGAGTACATCACCACTTACAACTTTTCTAACTGTAGTAAAACTTTAGGTGTGTCGCATTCCAAGTTCGGGGGATGGTTTTGCCGGATGGGTACTCCAATCGGTAAGCTCCATTTCCCAGCGACTCGGTTATTCTGAAGGGGCCTTCCCAATTGGCTGCCAATTTACCCTCTCCTGTAGCTTTTCTGGCTTCTCCGCATTTTCTCCAAACCAGGTCTCCAGCTTCAAAGTTTCTTGGTTTGACCTTGGTGTTATACCTCCTCTCGGTTCTTCTTTTACAGGCCTCTATTCTGACTTGGACCTCGTTGAGCGTCTCTTCGGTCATGTCGAGTGCATGCCTGAGTGATTGATCGTTGTTTTCCTGGACGAAATTTGTTCTTCGCAGGGAGGGCTCTCCGACTTCTACTGGTATCATGGCGTCTGATCCGTATGAGAGTCTGAAAGGGGTTTCCCCTGTTGTTGACTGTGGTGTGCAACGATATGCCCATAAGATCGCGGGAAGTTCTTCTGCCCAACTTCCTTTAGCGTCTCCTACTCGCTTCTTCAGTTCTCCGAGTATCACTTTATTTGGGCTTCTGTTTGTCCGTTAGTTTACGGATGTTCCACTGAGGTCACTCGGTGCCGAATCCCTAGGTTTTTGAAAAACTCTTCGAGGTTCTTTTCGGTGAACTGTCTACCGTTGTCGGAAATCACCAAGTGGGGGATGCCGAAACGGCATATGATATTTTTCCATATGAATTTTTGCACATTGTGGGCAGTGATAGTTGCCAAGGGTTCGGCCTCGATCCACTTTGTGAAGTAATCAATTCCGACGAGGAGGAACTTCACTTGTCCTTTAGCGAGTGGAAAAGGGCCTAATATGTCAACTCCCCATAGGGCGAAGGGCCATGGTGCTGTGATATTGTGCAATTCCTCTGCTGGTAGATGGGATAAGTTGCCATATTTTTGGCATTCTTCGCATTTTTTGACGTACTCGGCGCAGTCGCGGCGCATCGTTGGCCAGTAATATCCGGCTCTTAGAGTTCGGGAGGCCATAGCTTTTCCTCCTGAGTGCATTCCACATATTCCTTTGTGCATCTCATTTACCACATATTCGGCTTGAGCCTTCGTGATACATTTCAGCAGTGGTGCAGTGAAGCCTCTCCTATAAAGGTCTTCTCCTTCTATGACATAGTAGCTAGCCTTTCTTCTGATCTTTTTAGCTTCTTCCCGGCTTTCTGGGAGGGTTCCTTTCTTCAAGAAGTTCCATATCTCGGTCATCCATTCTCTGTCAGCCGAGTTGATGTTAGAGACAATTTTCTCGATGCTCGGAGCGGATATTGTTTCCTGTATGACAGTTCGGTGCTGGCCTTTATTCTTCGTACTTGCCAACTTTGATAGCAGGTCGGCTCTTTCATTTTGTTCTCTCAAAATGTGGTCAAGCTCGAAACTAATGAATTCATTCTTCAACTGGGAGGCCAAGTGGTAATATCTTGCCATCTGGGGGTCCTTTGTTTGATAGGATCCATTCATTTGCCCAGTGACTAGTTTTGAATCGCTCCAGCATCTAAGGTGTTTCGCTCCCACTTCCTTGGCGAGTTTTAGTCCTGCTAGCAGGGCTTCATACTCGGCTTGGTTGTTGGATGCGTTGAAGTCGAACCTGAGTTATTGTTCCAGGATAATCCCTTCAGGGCTTTCGATTATGACTCCTGCTCCGCTACCTTTTTCATTCGAGGAGCCATCTACATAAAGGGTCCAGAATGGGAGGGGCGCTTCCGCTACTGGTGCTAGTTCAGCAATAAAGTCGGCTAGGCACTGTGCTTTGATAGGTCCTCTCGGTTCGTACTTGATGTCGAACTCGGATAATTCTACCGACCATGCTATCATTCGTCCGGCTAGCTCTGGTTTCCTCAGTATCTGTCGTATTGGGTGGTCTGTTCGTACCACTATTGGGTGGCTTTGAAAATATGGACGTAGCCGTCGTGCTGAGGTGACTAGGGCTAGCGCTAGCTTTTCTATCTTTTGATATCTGGTTTCAGCATCTTTCAATACTCGGCTTATGTAGTAGACTGGTTTTTGCGTCTGATTTTCCTCCTGGATGATGACCGAACTGATTGCGTCCCCCGAGACGGCTAAGTATAGTATTAAGTCCTTGCCGGGTTCAGGTCTTGTTAGAATTGGTGGTGATGAAAGTAGTGTTTTTATCTTTAGGAAGTTTTCTTCACACTTTTCATCCCATCCGAAGTCTTGTTGTTTCTTGAGTAGTTGAAAAAAGGGTCTGGCTATTTCTGCTGCTTTTGGCAAGAAACGGGATAGGGACGCCAGTCTTCCAGTTAGCCGTTGTACTTCTTTTATGTTACTCGGACTTCTCATGCCTATGATAGCCGCGCATTTTTCCGGGTTGGCTTCTATGCCCCTGTGGGTGAGCATGAATCCTAAAAACTTTCCGCCATGCACCCCGAATACGCATTTCTCAGGGTTTAGCCTCATATTATGTTTTCTGATCTCGTCAAAAATTTCGGTCAGGTCTCCTGGATGTGATTTTGGTTCTCTGCTTTTAACCACCATGTCGTCGACGTAGACTTCCAGGTTTCTGCCGAGTTGTTTTGTAAAGATCTTGTCCATTAGACGCTGGTATGTTGCTCCTGCGTTCTTCAGTCCGAATGGCATTACCGTGTAACAGTAATTGGCCGTGTCAGTTATGAATGCTGTTTTTTCCTCATCTGGTGGGTACATTGGTATCTGGTTGTACCCGGAGTATGCATCCAGAAAGCTCAGAATCGGATAGCCGGCTGCTCCATCTACTAACTTGTCTATGCTTGGCAGCGGGTATGAGTCTTTTGGGCATGCTTTGTTAAGGTCTGTGTAGTCAGTACACATTCTCCATCTTCCGTTCGCCTTTTTTACCATCACCACATTTGCGAGCCATGTCGTGTATTGAACTTCCCTGATGAAGCCGGCGCCGAGTAGTTTTTCAGTTTCTTCTTTTACCGCTTTTCCTCTTTCAGCCCCGAGTTTCCTCTTCTTTTGGGAGATCGGTTTGGCCTCTGGGTAGATGGCAAGTTTGTGGCAATGGAAGCTTGGGTCTATTCCGGGCATGTCGGTGGCTGACCATGCGAACAAGTCAGCGTTGTCTAACAGGACCTTGGCAATAGCTTCTTCGGTCTCGCTTTCTAGCTGAGTCCCGAGTTTCGTGCATTGCCTTGATTATCTTCCTATTTGGAAGGATTTTACCTGTTCTGTGGGTTCTGCTCTCGGTTCGGTCTCCTTGGGATCTAGGTCGGTCTCCTCTATTGGCGTTGCGAGAGAAGTGCATGCTACGTGTTTTATCGTCAGTTCTGGGACTTTTTTGCCGCTGGCTATCTTTAGGCTTTCTAAGTAGCATTCGCGGGCTGCCTCCTAATCAGCCTTGACTGTTACTATCTTTCCTTCTGAATTTGGGAATTTCATTGCCAGATGTGGAGTTGAAATTATTGCCCCTAATTTGTTGAGTGCTGGCCTGCCTATAAGAATATTGTATGAAGTGAGGGCGTTGACTAGGAGGTATCTGACCGTGATGGTCTTGGACCCCATCTCATCTCCAAAAGTTGTGAGGAGGTCGATATAGCCTCTGGTATCAACCTTTTCGCCTGCAAATCCGACTAGCTGTTCGGTGTATGGTTGTACCTTATTTTCAGGGATGTCTAACTGTTGGAAAGTGGACCAGTACAGGATATCCACCGAGCTGCCTTGGTCGACTAGGACTTTGCACACCAACCAGTTTGCGACTTCAACTTTGACCACCATCGGGTCATCGTGATTGGGCTCTATGCCTTCGAAGTCTGCGTCTGTGAAAGTTATAGGTGGCATTTTCTTGTGTACTCTGGGGTTTGTTGACGCCGAGTTGATTGATCGGAGGCTACGCAGGTGTCTCTTCCTTGCCGAACTCGAACTTCCACCTCCAGCGAATCCTCCTGCTATTGTGTTGATGACGCCTCGGAGTCGAGTTTCGGGAGGTTTGGTTTGCTGTTCCTGGCGTGGCTCTTCCGTGCGTCGGGTTTTTCTATCGCGATCGTCTTCCCTATCCCGGGTTCGTTCTCGCACGGGCTTTCGACTGTCGTCTAGGACGAAGCGTCGTAACTTGCCTTGTTGGATAAGTTTTTCAATCTTATCCTTCAGGGTGGTGCACTCCTCTATAGTGTGTCCATGTACTCTATGGTATCTGCAAAATTTGGACCTATCTGCTTTCTCTGGGGAGCTGTTTCGAGTAGGCAGGCTTATCAGCTCGGCGCTGCAGGCTTCTTCCAGGACTCGTGCTCTGCTATCAGTTAGGGGGGTATAATGGGCAAACCTTGCACGAGGCGGTCTGTCGCTTCTAGGTTTGCTACTCCGCTCACGGTTTGCTCCTGGTTTCTCTCGTTCTTCTTGTTTTTTATAGGATTCGCCCCTGACCCGTTCCCTGAACTTGGTCATTTCTTCCATCTGAATATATCCTGCTGCTCTAGCTCGGAGCTCGTCCATGTCGTGTGGCGGTTTCCTGCAGAGGCTGTCCGAAAAAGGTCCGGATTTTAGCGCCATGAGCATGGCGGTCAATGCCACTTGTGGATTCAAGTCTCGGATCTTGACGGAGATCTCGGCGAATCTTTCCATGAGATCCCTGAGAGACTCGTTGTCTTCTTGCCGTATATTGGCCAGTGCTACTGCCGTCAGGTGGTGGGGTCGACTCGTAGCGTATTGAGCGCCGAAACGAGTGACTAATGTGGCAAAAGAGTCGATTGAGTGGGGTGGGAGTCGTGTGTACCAGTTCAACGCTGCTCCCTTCAAGGTCGTTGGGAAAACCCGGCACATGATGGCATCATCGTTTGTGTACAGGTTCACCTGTGTGACGAATGCGTCGATGTGCTCATCGGGGTCGGTCAGCCCATCGTATCTGTCCATGGATAACGGCTTCCACCCAGCCGATAGTGGAGTCTCCATGATTCCATCTACAAACGGGTGTCGCCTCGTTGTCTCAGGTATCATACTCCGTCTTGGGGGCGCTCGTGATCCTGAGGCGGGTCTGGACTCTAATTGGGTCGTTGCTCGGTCTGCCTCGCTCCAAGTGGTGTCTTCCTGCTCTGTTCGGTCAGGGTGTCTGTTGGCGGTCGTATGAGCCACCGATAGTCCATTGGTAGCGGCGTGGGCTGCCGAGAACCCGTTGATAGTGGCGTGGGCTGCCGAAAGTCCGTTCCGGTCCTCTCGCAGTTTTTGATATTGCTCTCGGAGGATAGCGTTCTCCTTGCGGAGGTCTTCTATCTCCTTAGCGTTGCTCTGTTTCAGCGTGTTAACTTCCCTTTGCAGGGCTTGGATCAGCGGGTGATTCTCAAGCATCTGACGCGGGAAGGGCGCCACGTTGTTGGGGTTACCTCCCTGGGTATCCCCTGGAGGTGGTACACCCAGGATTTTGGTGTCCCCCTCCTGTGGTCGCTTTTCATGGTTCGCTGTTTTGTTCTGGGTTGTCGTCATTGGATTATTCTTGTTGCGATTGGTGTGGCTGGGAATAATTTCACCGGACCCCACGGTGGGCGCCAAATAAAATAAAATAAGGTGTTGTTTACATATGAATTTTGTGTTATTTTGGCAAAAAAAGAATCAATAAGGTGTTGTTTACATATGAATTTTGTATTATTTTTTATGAGTTATTAGAAAATAAAATAAAATAAAAAATCTAGTGTTATTTTGGCAAAAAAAGAATCAATAAGGTGTTGTTTACATATGAATTTTGTGTGGGAAAAATTTTCATCCTTAATTACTTTAATTAAATAATAAGATGTCAAATAATTATTTTTGTTATATATTGAATACAAACATTTATAAATTAAAATCAATTTACATATATGAATTAAAATTTAAGATGAAAATAATTTTATAAATTTGAATATTTATAAATTTGTGAAAGATTTCCTATACCTGGAGCGTTTGTTATAATCTCAATTTGTGAAAGTGGTTGTCTAGAAATTATGTTAATGCCCTCAATAATTGGCAATAGGATATGATTTGTAATTGTATACACTCATTAACATAATCTTTAAATAAATATAAACAAAATTAATTCCATATAATTGATAAACCAGTTACGAATAATTTATAAACATAATCAATTCCACTCTGTAATACGAAATATAAATCAGTTTCACTACAAATAGTTGACCCAAAATTTACAGATCCTATTAATAAATTCCGTTCCCAATTTAATATTATTATGAATTTGATTTTTGAATTTGTCAAACAATAATTTTTATCTTTTGATGTCACTGGACTTTTGTACAAGATTGCAACACCTAAAACAAAAGCAAAATTTACCCGTACCTCAATTAATATAATTAATAATTAACAATAATTAACATTTATTTAAATGTAAATAAACTCGTATATAAAAGAGAAATTAACAAAATCGTAAATTACTGATTTTACTGATTTACTGATTTAAATATTTTCCGTAATTAATGTGTTGGATTACCCTATAAAATAAATCATATTCTACCCTAAATATAGAAACAAATATTTTGCAATTATATATTTTGAGAAAAAAAAATTGAATATAGAGTTCCTTTTAAACTTCAACTATTTCTTTTAAGAAAACTTCAACTATTCTAAGACTATAATACGGTAGGTGAACATATCTTTCAAATATATTAAGATATAATATTTATTTTTCTGTATCTTATTTAACATAATTTTTAAAAAAAATATTATATATATATATATATATATGTATATATATATTTCAAAATTAAGCTATACTATAAATATGGTAATATCTTAGTGTGCTCGATAATAGGTTGAACAAAATTATATTAAATTTAAATTTCATATTTTATTAATGTGATAAAAAAATTTAACAGGTTGGGTGTAAATTCAAATTAAGAGGATGAACAAAATAATATTAAGTTAATAATCTAATTGAATAAAGAGTAATAACTGTAACACTGTAACGACCCATTATCGTCACATGACACTTTTCAATGAAATAGCGGAATTTATTTTATTTTAATTAAAACTCTTAATTAATTTGTTTATGAAAATACGTATAAATTTTTCACGTTTTCAAAACTAGTCGTCAACAATAAAAATTTGCAACTTAAATATTCAAGTAAGAAAAGCATATACTGAATAGCACACATAGATTATACATAACCAACAGAAAAACATAAGTACTGTGCCTTGTGGCACTACAACCCATATATCAAACATGTAGTGTGTCTTAAAAGTTGACATACATACTGATAAGAAATGATCCAAAAGTAATACATCAAAAGGGAAAAAGGAAATATAATACATCGATTTACTCCCTAGCTGGCCAAACACACTACTATTTCTATAGATAACAGAAAATCAAAAATAACACTGAGATCCAACTGATGTCATCCTATCCGCTGCTGATCAAATTTGACAATAGTACTAGTAAGAAAGCAGAGTCATCCATGCTTTTGCTTCATCCTATAGCAGTATCCAAAAACCTAATGTAGAGCCTCACCAGGGAACCAATGCATTTCCAGCATTTGCTCCCGTAAACACATCGTCGCGATCATCATAGTCAATCACATACACACAAACAACGCAAGGGTAAGCTTAAATAATTAAGACTTTTTTATACTTAATAATTCATACGTCTAAAACTCAATACAGACAACATATATAACTATGAAGTATATACATGACTGCAATCGTAGTCATGTTCTCTATATGCAGACTTGACTATATGGAGATCTCCGACATTTGAGCGATCAGGGCGGACTTGTTCCTTAACATGGTACAACAACAACAACATCGGACCTCACGAATCCGCAAAACAGAACGTGCCAAAAACCATTGGGGAACGCCGCAACTGTGATCTAAGGAAATGATATAGTGGTCGGTCATGATAGATGTACGTGGGTAGTGACTTTACCACGACACAAGGTTTGCAACGACCTTGGCCTACAATATGGAATTCGCCCGTCCATATATCCCCAAGGTCCATCGTCAACTACCCCACTAACCTTTCCAGCACTAGGTTAAGGGTCCCACCAAGCAACCCCAACTTACGTGCTTACTCGCAACACAGTTACAATTGTGGACTCATGCATGTACGCATGTACACATCATCAACAACATTAATCAACTTTGTTGTTGTCGAATATTTAATTAATCCAATCACTCACTATAAAGGTCCTACCAAGCAACCTTTATAGTTAACAAACAAAGGTCCTACCAAACAACCTCTGTAATCAACAAACAAAGGTCCTACCAAGCAACCTTTGTCTTATGGGGATTCCACCAAACAATCTCTACTAATAGAGGGATTCACTTCTATAGGTATTTAAAATTCATTCCACTGGAATCTTTTAAATATTTTTATATTTCAATCAAAAATTAATTATTTTCACCTTTAAATCAAATTTCTATAATAACTAAAAATATTTTCTCAGTTATTTTAATTCAACAATATTATAATATTATTTTTTTATTATAGTTTTATCCAAATATTAATTTATTATAAAATTTATCTCAAAATTATATTAACTTCACAAATTCCATCACGTTCTCCTCTTTCTATAAGAAAATATATATACTTATACAAAGAATTTAAATGGTCTTTTGACCATTACATGAAAGTTAATTTCCCTTATTGTTTAATGTTAATTCAAATTTTCTCTTATATATTTTTTGATAAGACTTTTTTTTTTAAATATTCCATCACTTAAAGAAAAAAATTAGGACTTAACCTTTTTTTTTCTAATGATTTAAACTCCAATATTTGTAAAAGTTTTTCCAGCACCTAGGACCTTGTATTGCTCACGGCCATTCATCATTTTCATTACTAATTTTTTTTAATTGGCTCAAAAGCCATTAATCTTTAAGTTATTTGGAGACCAAATCTCCTCCAATTGTCCTTACATCACAACGTAAGATTCCAAACAAACCCAAAGCACAACATTCCAACGCATGAATAAATTATTCGAGCAAACATTAGTCTCAAAACAGCCATATATTCTCACGTATAAAAGCCAAAATCAACGTAATATCTAAATTTCACACGCAGAAATTTTCAAGGATATTTCCAAACACTCTCAGCATACAAATCACATGGTATATAAGCCAAGCATACAAATCAGCTATCATACTCACAAAACAGTTTTATACTAAAAAAAACAAAAGATAGAAATAAGCTTCCCTTACTTCAAAGAGATGCTAAAATAAGAGCTTTGAATGATGGAGGAATGAAGGAACTTTTAGTTTTCTGGAGCACAAATATTAAACCACCTCTATGAACCAACAACAAATCATAATATAAAAAACTTGGGACTTAGAAGCTTAATTTGGGACTTAGAAATTTTGAAGGAGAACTTTTGGAGAAGTAGAATTACTTAATGTGAAATGGAGGGTGTGAGGGTTGCCGGAAAAAAAATCACATTAGTTAGAGATAAAGGGGTTGCAAATAGAAAGTTTTAGAAATTGAAATTGAAACAAAACGAAGGAGAATAAAGTGCTGGAGAATAAAGTGCTGGAGTTCACAGTGTTTTTTCTATGTAAAAAAGAAGTGAAAAACCAATTTATAGACCTAAGTAACTCTCCTTGAGATCAATATAGTCAAAGTTCATAAATGAACATGAAGAAATTTTCTTTCATTCCTACCAAGAGTATCCGGATTCAACAAAAGCAATTTTTTTTTCTTATCTTGTAATCGTAAGATAAGATGAAGGAAAATGAATTGGTGAAATTTTCTTTCATTCACACCCATAAGTGCCCTTAGTCAAAAAAATTAAATTTTCTTTGTCTTTTGATTTTTTTTTCTCTTCATTTTGAATGTTTGTGCATATAGGCTAATTAAAAAGAACTGTGGGTAAGGTTCTTTGAATTAGACTTTGTGTCTTCCAGTAGGTAAGTTTAATTTTTCTTAGTCTTTGAATTTTCCAAAATCTTACGGAACAAGTAGAGTTTTCGGGTCTTCTTAATTAATTAATTAATTAATTAATTTTTTTTACGGGATTAGATAACAAAATACAAATCAAGTTAATTAAATTGCTAATCATAAATTAGTAAGTGTATCACTTACAATTTTTAATTTTAATTTAGGACATCTAAGGAAATTTAGAATGTCTTAGAATTTTTCCAACTCTCAAAAAGTTCTCAAAATCGCACTATTTGGAACTACGTTAAAATATTATTATTTTAATCAAGTGTAACAGAATAACATAAAAAAATTTATAGGGACCTAATTATAATTATTAGAGACTAATTATAATTAAATCATTTAATTTTCTTGACTATTTTCTCACTTTGACAGTGTATTCTTACACTGCCAATGTGCAACACAGACTCATTTTTCGGTGAAATTTTCCATTGAAACTTACACAGAAAAATCACACATGTTTATTAATTATATTTGTAAGATAAATATTTTACCAAGAACGGCACAATTTATATGAATTTAGAACACCGATAAATAGACAGAAATTTACTTACTTGTTGAAGACATGATTAAGAGTGATGAGAATTGCCTGTGCGTTGCGCAACCTTCAGAAATCCAAAAGCCAAGTCTTCCTTTGCCTGATGACACGCTCCACGTTCTAGAGTTCTCAATGGGGCAAACCCTAGTCAGCAGTTGAATGAAGTGAAGGCAAATGGGACCTAGCCTCTCTATTTATTAACCCTAGGCACCTCCCATTATGGGCCTAGTGGTTCAGCCCACACTATTTCCCACACTGATCAGAATTAGGTGTCCAAAGCCCGTAAAAATTAATCATATTATTAGTGGGCTTAAGTATCATCAAATGGATTATAATATTAGCCCGTTTTTGGCAAAACAAAATATTACAATTAATTGCAGCCCACATAAATTCATAGGAAAATTCTAACAATATTTTCTTATGAAATTAAATTTAATTATCTCTTGTAATTATTTTCAATCACTTTATCATAGATTAGAAAATCACAGTGTTACAATAACGGTGTCCACAATCTCATATCTAAGTTCTTTTATTATTAATTAATCTATAAAAAATCATTTTTAAAATTTTTTTTATAGAGTTGATAAATTAATCTATAAATTAAATTGTTGGTCCTTAACTTGATGATTAATTGACTCAAAATTTACGGATCCTATTACTCTCAAATTAATATTACTACCAATTTGATTTTTGAATTTGTCAAACAATAATTTTTATCTTTGATGTCACTGGACTTTTGTATAAGATTGCAACACCTAAAAGGCGAAAACAAAAGCAAAATTTTCCCGTACCTCAATTAATATAATTAATAATTAACAATAATTAACATTTATTTAAATAAACTCATATATAAAAGAGAAATTAACAGAATCATAAATTATTTCAATATCCAAATGACAAAAAAGCCGAATTCCTATGAAAAAAAGAAATTAAGAAAAACATGAATTGTTTCAATATCTAAATAATGCTTCATCCTTGACAAACTTCTATGAAAAAATTGTTTCTGTAGTGGAGATTTCTCAATTGCAAATTTGGTGATTTCTCAACTGCAACTTTCTAAACTTTTGATCTAAATCTTTTTTTTTTATTATTGAGGAAGTGACCCCAACCACTACCAAGTGAATACTCTGTATATTTACATCCACTCTTCTTGAGAATTTTACACTTGTACCATTGGTTGTCATCCTCATCAACCAAATAACAAAAATTATACGCATTGACGCGTGACTTTCTTACGAATCTTGGAAGAATTTCCTTCAATAAAAAAATAAAAATTAGTGTACAACAAATATAGAATTTTAGTAAAGAAGCAAGCTAATAACCAATGGTACCCAATTTTTTAAAATTGGTATTAATTGAGGAATTTTACCAGCTGTATTACTTTCTCGTGATGTTACTTTTGTCAAAAGTCGTCTTCATAGTTTTCTACGTATATATTAACATCTTCATCAGAGTCAGATCATAAATTAATCAAATTTTGCCCGGCATTCATCTTGACACATAAAGAAAGGGAAAAAAAGAGCCAAAACCCTAATGAGAAAAAAATAAAAATAACATTAAAGCAAAAGGAATCCATATGAAGAAGAAAAGTGTATAAAGAATGGTGAAACAAAGACTACAAAAAATTTCCTTATTACCGACGGCCAAAATCCGTCGGTAAATGATAAAATCCGTCGGTAATAACCTCATAGCTAATTTTCCGACGGATTTTACCGACGGAATGTTACGTACGGATTATCCGTCGGTAATTACCCACAGATAAATCCTTCAGTAATTACTGACAGATGTTTCTATAGTAATTACTGACGGAAAAATCCGTCAGTAACCTTTTTTAAATTTTTTTTAATCATCTTATGGAATTTTTAAACAATACATATTTTTCCTATTTATTCAAGTAGTCAATCATTCCAATGTCAAAATTCAATATGGTGTTCAACTTCTAAAAATCTTAAGAAAATCGCGTCAAGCTTAACATCTAAAATTGAAAAGAAAATAGAATGAAAATGGATGATAAGAGAAAATCCTAAAAAATTCCTATGAAGCTACTTAAATCTTTTCTAAAATTTAATTTCCACCAAACTGATAAATGAATAACCAGCTCCCACAAGAATTGTAGAGAATAACATTTTAGACTCAAAATGACTTCTGGAATATATATAATGTGAGGTTAAACAAAAGTATAAACTATATCTTAAACTTAACATCCAAAGCTACTACAAAGCATGAGGTGCCAACTTTAAAGCAGTCCTTGACTTTGCAAGCCATATGCACATCATCAGGCTCTAGAGGATTAGACATCTCGTGCATTTTCCTCCTTTGCAAACTTTCCAACTTTTTTCCTTTTCCACAGCTCAAATCTACAAGTAGCAGCAACCAATGACGATTGAGTTATTATTAGTAGAAAGCTTGGGAAATTTCAAGTGTAAATGGAAAATATATTGGTCCAAACCTGACCCATCAGTAGAAAATTTAGGCAATTGCACATTGATATCCTTAAAACAATGACAAGCAAAGTCTAACAGCTGGCAAAAAACTTTTACAAGATATTCCCACTTTTATCAATGCTATTTCATTTTGAACTACAAATGTTACTGAAGGTTGATAACCAGATTCCAAAGATGCACAATCCTATCTATACACAATAAGAATATAAACATTGGACAATGACATAGTAATACAAATCATAACTATACTGAATTGTTCTTCAAGCACCTTGTGGATGCCATCAAGCTCATATAGCAAACCTGGTAGAACTGTCCTTCAATTACCCCATCCCTGAAAATATATTGGATAACATTATAATTAGTTTAGTGGGTCAAGGATACACACTTATAATTACCAATTGAACTTGTGTTAACTAGGGTCATATGTGAATCAAATATACTAGTTTGGCAGCTAACACATTTGCCACTTGCGATTATGTCAACTCACATCCAAGTAAAGAAAATAAAAGTCAAGTAGGTCCAAGTCCAGCGAGAAATAAGGGAAATAATTAACATGTAATAGTCATATTTGAGTTTAATTTATGCAAATCCAATTCAATTAAGTAAGAAGGAAATTAGAGTGGCCACACATGCAGGTTCAGAGTTATCAATAAGGCCCGATTAAATAATTCTAATAAAGTGATTTAAACTTAGCAAGAAAGGAGAAATACAATTTAGCATTCCAAAGTCGTGATATTGGATATTCATGACAGCAAATAAAGAATACTAAAATGGTCCAATAGAATTGAAGAGAAGGGATACATGAAATGCTAAAAAAAATATCCACATAATGTATTAGAGCATGGCATTGGCATTTGGGGCTTTAATTTATAATGGTCTTCCAAACTAATACGTATAAATCTACTACTATAATTTGTGGTCAGCGCATAACAAATAAATCAAAGAAAAAGTGCAAATAACTTAAAGAATAAGTACATGATTGTACGGATATATATATATATATATATATATATATATATATATATATATATATATAAACTCAATTAAATGAATGCGTTTTAGTTAGTCCATTAGTAGGAATTGTGTATAAGTTTTTTTAGATACAACTACAACAACAAAAAATTAAAATAATATTAATGTTAAGTTTTTTTAATGTTAATAATGGTATCAGTAATAGTGAAAAAATAACTAATATATAAAAAAAATTATTTATAAAGTTTTGAAAACTGAAATGAAATATAAATAACTAGAGAAATGCTAAGCATCTTTTTTCTTGAAATCATGTTTATAAATGAAATTCTCAAGTAACTTCAACTTTTACACCTCCGGGGGCCTTTTCGATTTGCTTGTCAATGACAAGATCAACTTGCAAAACTCTAGCAAACATGCACAAATTACAAAGAAACAAGAAAACATAATTAGAAAATTGTAAAAAAATAATATATGAACGTGGAGTAAAAAATAAAAATAAACACAATACAAATCAGCAGGTACCTTTTACCTGGAACACAGAGTCCTTAGAATACATCCACATCCGAGAGAAGAAAAATGAAAGAATTAGAGAGTTTAGTGAAACAAATTGTCACTATTTCAAACAGATGCATGTCTGCAGCATCTAAGAGCATTTTCACATAGAATGTGAATTCCCAATCACTCTTCACCTAAACCAACTCATTTAAGCTCTCATGTTTTAGTTAACTTCTTGATATGACTGCACTGCAAGTGCAAAGCTTTCCCACATTAGAACAAAACATCCAAATCCAAAGGAAAAAGAAGCAAAAAGGATCATAAGCCAAATGGACATTCAATTTATTCATATCAACAAAACACATTGACAAGTTTAGATATAATACAAAAAGAAATACAAGTTCAAATGGTTTGCAAAAACAGAATTATTGCTATGAATATGGCTGACAGAACAATTAGTTTACTTCTTCAAAAGATATAAAACACAAGAGAAAGCTCATCTAAATTAAAGACATCTCAAAAGTGACAAAAGAGACACTAAGCTCACCTAATTTGATTAAATAAGTAAATACAAGTTCCAACTTTATTGTTATCTTAACGAACAAATAAAATGACGAATGAGTAAAACTAATAACCCAACATTTTACAAAAGAATTTAATTTGAATTCTTGATCTCCTTTGTCAATATTAAACTCAATCAAACTCAAATGAAATCAACAGTTAAAGTATGTGTGAGAGAGAAAAGAAATATAAAAGAAGGTACGAGAGTGAGAGTTGAAATGTGAATTTGGGTGAATCTTACCCACAAACTGCAGATTCGAATTCTTGGTCTCCTTAATCAAAATTAAACTCAATCAAACTCAAATGAAATCAACAGTTAAAGTATGTGTGAGAGAGAAAAGAAATATAAAAGAAGATACGAGATTGAGAGTAGAAATGTGAACTTGGGTGAATCTTACCCACAAGCTGCAGAGAACCTAAGGGTAAGGGTCCTCCTCTGCAACCTGTGTAGCTTCCCCTCCCCTCCCCTCCCCACCACCGACACCACCGTCGATCAATGTGGCTCTGGCAAGGTCTTCGTCTACAACCTTCAACAACGAAATCTCGCTGCGATGCCTTCCCAATGACGGCTTCGGTCGCAGCATTGCCGCACTTGCTAAAATCGTCCTGGAGGACCCCCTGAACTATGAGCAACAACACCGCGAGCAACGAAGCGGGTCAGATCCTGAACCTTGAGCCCACGTTCAAGTGGCTCCGAAGCACACAGTGTCATGAAGCTTCAAGGGCTTCCTTGGGGAGGCGGGGTGGTGTGCAGTGATGTCATAGAGGAGCTTGAGCATGGTGAGTTAGGGTTTGAGGATGGAGGAAATAGTGCGTTTAGGCATCGAAAGGTTTCGGGGTTTGTGGGTTGGTTCGATTCAACAGAATTGGTTTTATAAAAAATAATAGTCCCACCAACATTTTGCCTTTATCTTTTTATCGTTTTTATAAATATGTAAATTATTATATATGTTATAGAAATTAATTATAATTTATAATAATTTATTTAAAATTATAATTAATACTAGAAATTTAAAGATAAATTATTATTATTATCATTATAATTATTATATATATGTGTCATTTTATTTATATTTCTATATTATTATTATTATTATTATTATAGATTTTTCTATTTTAAAATATATTTTTTAAAACTTTTTTAATCAATGATAATAAAACTTTTTAATCACTCTTATATATAGTATTTAAGTGTTTCATTGCCCTTTTTTATATGTTGGCATCACCAAATTTGCTTGATCTCTCTCTTTATGTTACCTACGGATTTTTATACATTACCTATGGATTTTATTACCCACGGAAAATCCGTCAGAAAAATTGTAATTACCGACGGATTCAAATCCGTCGGTAATTTAAATTTACCTACGGATTCAAAATCCGTCGGTAAATATCCGTCGATAATGTTAAAATACCGACGGATTTAAATCCGTCGGTAAATAGACATTTTCTTGTATTTGAATTATATATTATACCTTGAAGGAGATAAAAATATTATGGCCAAAACAATTTTTAAACCTAAAAACTAAGTCAATATATATAGGCATGAATGAGAGAGATACACAGGATATGAGTCAGGAAACTTTTTTTTTTTAGGAATCAGCTGCATTTAATGTTTTTTATATGTATTTATTAAAAAATTTATTACCTTTTCTTATGCATTTAAAATTACTTTATTGTCCTTGAAAGTTTTGGGGGGGAAATTTTATGCTTGGTGTAACATCCCATTTTTCATCTTATAGGAATTTATTTTGTTGAAATATTTTAAGGAATTTAATTATTTCTTAAAATACATTTGATTAATTTTAAAGGAATTCGACAGCGATAAGTTTGCAGTTAATTCCTTGGGTATTTTAATCTCGGGGTTTGCAAGTTTGTCATGAAATTTATTTCATGATCAGTAAGATATGTGATTTAATTTAATTATTGCAAGTTTTAATTGGATCTTTTTATGTGTGATTTAAATATATTTAATTTGGTTAATTTTGTATG
Organism: Pueraria montana var. lobata; assembly: GCA_026413185.1. Lineage (NCBI taxonomy): Eukaryota > Viridiplantae > Streptophyta > Magnoliopsida > Fabales > Fabaceae > Pueraria > Pueraria montana. The sequence goes on from CM048650.1 coordinate 76,514,011, forward strand.
TTGTTTGAATTTATCAAATTAGCACATTAATGTTTGCTAATTAAAATATGTGAATTTACTCATTTATTTGATTGAGTATGTTATGAAATGACTTAATTAGTTGAACCTTGTGTGATAATTTTTAGTGATTGAATTACTTGAAATACATGCCATGTGTTAAATAAAATGCCTAAAAACTTAAAAGTGGAACATACTTAAATTTCACTGCACAATAGCTGTCTCTGTTTTTCGAGAATTACTCCCTTTGTAGTTTGAATTTGTTTACAGTTTTTGGAGGGATAACACCTTTATATGTCTATAATGTCCCTGTTAAATATCATAATTTATTTCCAAGTAGAGAATACTTGGCGAATTATTTATTGACTACTGTTCTGTCAAAATACTGACAGTAACCAGCCGCAAAAACACATTTAATTGAACCCTTATATAATTTTTTAAAAATCTGAGAAATTCAAGTTTTGAACTATACATGTTGAGAATCCCATTTGTAAAGTTTCGTGCAAATAAAAAATCATTTTATAGGGTAACTGTCTTTTCAAAGACAGGACAACTTAAAAGGAATAAAGCAGAAAGTTTGTTTCCCTCAAAATTAACCTAAAATAAATACAAATGAATAATGGGAGAGAGAGAGAGAGAAAAAATCACGTGAGAAAGGAGGGATAGGGAGAGGAACTCTGATTTTTTTTAGATCACATGGTGCCATCTTTTCACCTGCCGTACACTATTCATTTTAACACTTCCACACTCCAAATCTTCATCATGTAGTCAATTTCTCCTCCAACAAGCTAAGTGACCCCTATTGGCTCTCATTGCCACCCCCACATTTTCACCTTCAGCCAACACTCTTCTAGAGTGTTCTCCCTCACCTATAAATAGAGCTCTCACCAAGCTCATTTCACACAAACATACAACAAAGCTACTAGTGCAAAGTAGAGAGAGTTTTAGTGAGATGGTGAAGTTTTGGTATTGGAGAAGGAGCCTTGCCCCTTGGAGGTGTTTAGCCAGCCTTTAGAGAGGAGGAAGAAAGTTTTCCAGCCACCACCTTGCTCCCTAGGCTACACGAAATTAATTAAGGTATGGGGGGAGTGGGGTTGTTTCTTTCATTTTGATGTTGCTCCACGGTTTGGGTTGTGATGGTTCTTGAAGAACCTCTCATTTTATAATGGAGTTATTATGAATAATATTTTATATATCATTTTATGTTAAAAAGTTGTGAGTTATTATAATAAGTTTTTTTTAACTAATAAAGTTAAATGGTGGAGTATTATTTCAAGTTATATACATAACATCTTATGCAAAGGAATAATTATGGATAATATTCTAAGAAGGGAAAGCTATCATTTTATGTGAAAATAATTATTATCTTATATATAGATTTATTTTAAGGAATATATATATATATATATATATATATATATGAAAAATATTCCATGATAAAAAGTTATTATTTTATGTGGAAGTATTTATTTTCCTATGGATAGTCTTATTTTGAAGAAATAATAAGAAAAGAAATTTAATTATGATGACATTGTCACTTTTATAAAGAACACGTATTATGTTTGCCTTATGGGAATTTATATTTCAAAAGTTAAATATATTCTTTAATATGGTGGTATAAGGCTTAAATAAATATTTGATGACAAGGTTATGATATAATTGTCCAAGTATGCTTGACTAAGAATTAATTTAAGTAGTGGATAATTAAATTGGAATGTGTACCACTAAGCGTGTATGATTGCTTCTTGCACTATGCCCTTGTGATTGGTATTTACGATTGAATTATGAATCATTATCATGTGGAGGGTGAGAACGACCCTTGTGAATGTTTATTGATATGTATGATTGAGATATAATGATAATGATGTGAAGGGTGAGAACGACCCTTGTAATGAATAGACCTCTTGGAGTTATTCCAAGGATAAGTACCTTAGAGCCTTAAGGGCTTGGATTAGCCAAGCTGGACGAAAGGTACGCTTGGACGTGGTGCGGGAAGCTACAACGTGGTACACTGTAGATGGCTTAGGGCGTGGCCTTTTGTGGGTCTAAGGGATGAATGGCGCGGGTGCGTGGAATCCTAGGGGTGGGCTTGCAACCCACGTGCAGGGGATGAGCGATTGCCAGCTCGCATACCTCGATAAATGTCGGGCTATTTGTGATGGAAAGGAGGGTATATCTCTTGCGGGGTTTTTCCCGGAGGATTACACGTAACAAAATAAATATGGATATTGATAACTGACGTGTCGGGATAGGTGTCAGTATACCAAGGATTGAGGATCAGAGATATACTTACTCTCCATCGCTTCTCGAAGGATGAATTGTGATTTGATGGTTGATCAACCAAGGGTATGGATCCATACGACGACGATGATGATGATGACGATGTTAGTAATGAGGATTAGATATAACTTAGCAGTATATGATAGGTCCCCCGTAAAATACGTGTGCTTGATTGATTGTGTGTTGGAGTGAGAAAATGTCTCGACTCTTCCCATGGAAACAACATCGAAAGAACACAACCTCACTCCATACTGTTTCTGTTTCTTTTCATGTTTTGTTCTACAAAGATGGACCCAGTAGCATGGAACTTGGAAGCGACATTTGGACCAATAAGGCAGTGGCTTCTCGACGAGGATGAGTGCAGTGGAGGTAAACTACCATCGTTAGGTGAACCTATGGTGTCACCTGAGCTCGCTTTTCCTGTAGGATTATTCTCCACACCTGACTGGAGTAGCCTACTATCAACCCTGGGATCGATGACGAGTATATATGTCCACCTCCGTCACCTCTCATACTTGGGAGCGATGAACGACATCCTATCGAGCTTGACGACTAGGGAGGGGACTAGTGTGTTGATATTGCTCTGTTAGGGGTTTTGAGTCAAGGTATAATGGCGTCTTTCTTATGATGTATTTCCTTTTGCGATGTATTTCCATTTCAGTGTAATCATTTGATGTACTAAAACCTTATGGTGATTATGATTAATCTTATGTTCTTATTGTTGGTGTTTAAATTAATCCCACCTTTTATTGATGTTTATCGCGCGAAAAATTTACACAATTTTTCATAAGTAACTAATTAAAGAATTCTATTAAAATTAATCCAAGCTTTCAAATAGGATTATTAATTAAATGAATATAAAGGGTGTTCCACTTGGTGTATATTCCTTTAAGTAATAAAGGATATCAGTCAGGAAACTTTTCTTTTTTTAGGAATCAGGTGCATTTAATGTATTTTTATATGTATTTATTAAAAAATGTATTACCTTTTCTTATGCATTTAAAATTACTTTATTGTCCTTGAAAGTTTTGGGGGGGAAATTTTATGCTTGGTGTATATTTCTTTAAGTAATAAAGGATTTGCTAACAATATATCTCTTTTTGTGATATTAATTTTTTTGATTAACCACATAAAAAATCTCAATTTAAAATTTTTATATTAAAATATTTTAATATTAATTATAAATATTACAAATGCAATATGGTTGTATGATCTTATTGATTGTAAATATCACAATTATATTAGTATTTAATAATAAATATTTTATTCACAATTCTATTAGAATTTCCTAATAAATATTTTATTTTATTAACATGATTACATAGAATAAACCTAAATATTCTATTGGCGATTATATTATTATTTACTAATTAGATATTTTATTCCAATAACAACACATATTGGTAAACTTAGAATGTATTACCTTAAAATTGATATTAATGAAAAATATAATACATATCTTTTATTTTATTCACGATTTTATTAGAATTTAATGTAATATAATTTTATGTTTTTGACTATGTGTAATATCAAATTATTAAATTTTTGTAAAATATTCTTTATAATTAGAGTAATCAATTATCAAGTAATCAATTTTTTCTATTTTTAATTCATAAAAAATATATAATTATATTAATTAAGGTAATTATAACAAGTATTTTTTATGATTTGGATGTTCAAATTAATAACATAAAATATATTCTGATTCAAATTAATTGATAATATGAATATATATATATATATATATATATATATATATATATATATATATATATATATATATATATATATATTCTTATTTAAATTTATAGTAAATTCAAGTTTAAAAAATCTTGCAAGATTTGATATTAATTCATCTATAAATATCGACGTGTCATGCTTTTCATTATAATCATTTATTTGAATAGTCAATTGCTAATATGTTTTCTGCTTTTATTCAGTTTCAATGGAGGGATAAATACCGGCAAAAAACACATATCCATCAAATTTTCAATCTTTCTTTAAAGTAAGTATTTATCATTTTCAAATTTATGTGAATACTTTTACATATTTTGCCTAATAGTTATTATTGAATATTTGTTTGGTGACATTATTTTACGGTTTCTTCACTTTCAACTACGAAAGACTGCTTAAAATGAGGGATTTACAAAAGACTTAAAATGAGATATTTTGCAAAAGAATATATGAAGAGTTCTACTATATCATTAAAAACAAGGTTTAGTCTTTATTTTATTTGTCTTTTATAATTTTTGTTTATATGTTTTTACTTTACCAGTTGTATTTATTTCTTTGTTTTCTTCATACATTTTATTTTTTTAATCATTTTTCTTTTGAATTGTCTTTTTCATCTAAGTAAAGTTCATATCTCTTTTAATGATTTTTTATATATAATTTTATCCAACATACGATATTTAAACTTTACTTGCTAACATTTTTTGTTTTTACAGTTTACACATTTAGAGATGACACAAAAGGCTTACAAAAACATCCTTACTCAATTTTTAAATCCTAAACCAAACGTTATCATTATATTCAATCACTTTTCTCTAAAAAAATTATTATTTATTATACAAAATATTTTTTTTTTTTGTGACAAACACTAAATGAATATAATTTTTCACTAATAAGTTAAAAGAATTTCAAGTAAATTTTTTTATAATTTATTTCTTTTACTTAATAACAATTTTAATTTAAGTATTTCAATTAATATATAAAATTAAATATTAACTTGAACCGATATACAAATTAATAGTTATGTAATTAATACTACATATGTTCTTTTTTATCTGTCTTTTAATGTTATTTTGTATAAACCAAGAAATGTAATAAATTTTCTTGATTATAATAAAATAGTTGTCGGATTTCCTATTATAACCCTTCTTCTCTCCACCCCACAATAAATGCATGTGAAAATTAATTTAAGATAAGGAGACAAGTAAGGGTATAATTGATAAAAGACCAATTAATGTGATATTGAACTTTGCAAATGACAAATAAATAGGAATAAAATTTTTCAAAAAATCTGACAATTAAAAAGGAACTGAGGGAGAAATTACTTAAATCAAATTATATTGTGCCTATAATATTAATAAATCATTCTATTAATTATTTTTATTATAGATAAAACTTAGATGTAACTTTTTTGATGTTTTTATTATTGTTCTCTAGTGTGAATCGTATCACATATCAATGCAAATTTTGTGTATTTTTAACCTCATTTTATATGTAATTTTTTAGATGCTTTTGATATTGGTCTCATTAATTAATTTTAACATTAATTCTATAAATGAATAATTGACTTAAATCAAAGAGTTTAATAGTGATGCACTGACAGTGTAATGCATAGTCTTTTTTTTTTTTTCTCTAAATCAAATCAAATTCTATTTAAAATGATTCATTCTCAAAATATCACAAATAAATTATAAAGTTGCATAAACAAAGTAATCAATTAAAAAATAACATAATTTGTATATAAATCATCAAAAGTTTTAAATTAATATTTATCAATTTTTAATCTAATTCAAATTCAAGAATGTTTAAATGTCACATCAAAGTATAACTAAAAATGAACTAAACCAACTTGAAATCATTAGAAAAAAATTATGAGTTTATTAGTTATTAGCCTAAATAAAATATAATTTACAATACTATTATTTTAGCATTACTTTATTTTTGTATTCATCATAAACTTTTTAATTGTAATCTAGAAGTTTTTTTTTTCTTTTTTGATGCAAACATTTTTTTAAAAAAAACTAATAATTATTACATGATTATTATTAATATTTTAAATTTATGTATATAATATATACAAACAGGGGTGGAGCTAGAAGTTTTCTTTAAGGGCGCCAACTACAAAATTAAATTAAATTATAATATTAAAAATAGTATATTAAATTTAATTAACAATGAAAAAATATAATAATAGAACACATATAACAATATAAATTATACAAAAGGTATAAGACTATAATACTATAGTATGAGAAAAATATTTGATTTTTATAATTTTCAAGTAAGTAACTTTAATGATAGAAAATATTCATTTTATCTTATTTTCATGTTTAAAGTTTTGAAAGCATAATTAATTCTCAAATTTTGTAATAATTAGAATAATACATCCATGTTTCTTAAAGAAAAAAATAGTACAATGAAAATATGAAATAATAATTTTTTATTTATTAAGAAACACTTTAAAAAATGGAGAGGCCGTACATTATTATGTAAATGATGACTGTACATTATTATGTCAACATAATTTTTTATATAATTCAAAAAATTTCTTCTTTCAAATTTACCCGTGCATTGCACAAGTATTATCTAGTATAATATTATATAATAGTAGTATATTAATATTAGAACATTTATTTATATTTTGAAAACAAATAATGATATTTAAATATCATTTATTTTTCTTATTTTTTGATAAAATATTTTATTCTCTTTGTATAGTTATTATTGTGAAGATAATGTCATTCTTTTACCATTTTAGATAAATATTCTACTTTCCTTTTATAGTTTTATAGAGATAATTATATTCTTTTATCTTTTTAGATAAAATATTTGAATATTATTTTTTAATAATAATATTTTCTTTGTATCATCTGTTATTTTAAAGGTTATAAATAAATGCATTTATTACAAGACTTTATTCCTCCCTTTATATTATATAATTTTATTAGAAATGATTTGAGAATTAAAGATTACTTATTAACCTTGTCAATGTGGTAAGCTTATTTACAAACATTATATAATGGATTGACTATTTGATATTTGAGACACACTTTTTTTTTTTTTTACTGCAACTATATTTGAGACACACTTAACAAGTATTCTATCTTTCATATCACTTTTTTTTTTGTATATTCTTATTGTTTTTCTTCTCTTCTCTTCTCTTGTCTTTTTTTTTTTTTTGAGACATTGATTGTGATTCTTCAATGTGTTTTTGGGCTCACGTGCATGGATCTAATACGTTGCTATGTAAACCTTGGGAGTAACAAACAAATATCAGGTTGCATTGTAGATCAGTCAAAATTTGCTTTTACTACATGAGTATTGTCATACGCAACAATTTCTTCTAATTTCCAATAATTTAAAAGTATATTCTTTTTCAATTGTTCTTGGCTACTATCATCTTGTGATTAACATAATTCATTCTAATTTAATAGATATTTATAACATAATTAATAGGACATTTTTTTAAAAAATTAGGATTAACGTAGACACCAATTTTTAACATAAATTTATAAAAGTTCGTTATGACATGTGAAACTAATGATCATTATTTGTAATCTTAAATATTTTAAAAAGGACATGTGAAACTAATGATCATTATTTGTAATCTTAAATATTTTAAAAAGGACATATAATATGTGAAACTAATTATCATTATTTGTAATCTTAAATATTTTAAAAAGGACATATAATATTTTGTGTTATATATATATATATATATATATATATATATATATATATATATATTGGACGCCCCCCCGGGGATCCGGGGCTGGCTCCATCCCTGCCAGTATATGAAATGCATGGATCAATTGACTAGAATTTCATAAGTGTGGAGTTGGGATACATTTTTGGCTTTGGAATCGTTATCCTTCCCCTTATATTCTTGGAGAGGTGGAGGCTTTTGTATTGGCAGCGTGTTGATGACTTGCTTTACATGCTTGTTCCTCAGCTTGGTTTTGTTTATGAACACTGTAGAGGGCAAAGGTACAGAACTGTAAGGTGGATAGTGTAGCTGATCTGATGATGGCGAAGTAAACAAATCTTGTACTTTTCTTTCCCATTTGGGTTTGTGTTTTCTTCTTATATATTTCTGTTAGTTTGTGCAAAATAAGGAGTTTAGTGGAAAATCGTAGCTACAACTTGCTTTATAATTATCATGGTTTTTCATGCAAGTGTTGAATTTAAGAAAAGCTATATGAACTTGCTAATGCAAAAAAGAAAATTAAAATAAAAAACAACATGCATATGTGTCTACTCTATCATTATATATGGAAAATACTTCTAATGCAAGGTTAGAAAAAGGTTTAAATAGTGCTAATGGTAAGTGAAAAAAATAAGATTATATGAAATTAGTACACTATTATTATACTTGTTGAAGACATGTTTCTAAATCCTGAAGAATTGTCCTGTTTGATCTTCAAATCTTGCAAGAGCTTGTAAAACTAGGACTTTCTCTCAGATGCCACACTCCCCCTGTTCATAATTCTCAATGGAGTTGTGCAGTGATAAAATATAATGCAAAATGCTAACAAAAATTGGTCTAGTTGATAAGAATTGGGCTCATATTTCAAAAGGTCATGTGTTCAAATCTTGTCCTTGTTGATAAGCAATCTAGAAGTACTTTTGTAAGCGTTTTTTTGAACCTTAAGGTATGTTCTGGTGAATTCTTAAGACCCAACTCACCTAAACTTTTTGTTAAAAAAAAGTTCTTTTGGTGGCCAGCACAATCTGGAAATATTCGATGAAGTGCAGAAGGAACTAACGCCTTAGAAGTAAGAATTGGTATTTTAGTTTTTGCTTTGCACAGAATAAATAAATGTTTTTATAATAAATAAATATTCTTGAATATATAAATTAAATTATAACTAAAATTTGTAATAAATAAATGTTTTTTACATATAAATTATATTCTAAATTTATGATAAATAATTTATATTATGATACAATATTATTTTTAATTATTGATAAAAAAAAATTAAAATATATTGAAATTCAATTTAGATCTAAAATTATTGAAAATAATAGATTAAAAGAGATAAAAAAAATTAAGAAAATATTTTGAAAAAGCTCTCATTAAGAAAATTCTTAAAAACGCTTTCATAAAAGCTAAGAATACTATGACTATTCTAATTTATACAGAGGATAAGATTACCCAATACACACTCTAAGAATAATTCTAAATCCTTCTACTCCATCCTCCTAAAAATCTTGCTACTACCCTTTTATGATAAATTTTAATTGTGTTTTATACTTCCAAGATATTAAATGCCTTTTCTTTTCATTTAATATTTGCCATAAAAGGGTAGTAGGAGGATTTTTAGGATGATGGAGTGGGAGGATATAGCATTACCCATCTGCAGGAATTGAATTTGGCTCACAATGACTTTAGTTCTGTGATTCCTTCCAAGTTTGGCTTGCTGAAGAATTTGAGGTATTTGAACTTGTCAAATGCTGGCTTTGTGGGGACAAATTCCAATTGAGATTGCTCTTCTAACAAAGCTGGCTACTCTTGACTTATCTACTTCATTTACTTTACAGCATAGTCTAAAACTTGAGAAGCCCAACATAGGAGTGCTCATACAGAACCTCAAAAAAGTGACTGAACTCTATCTGGATGGTGTAATGGTATCTGCCACTGGAAACGAGTGGTCTCTTGCATTATCTTCAATGCAAAAGCTTCAAGTTTTGAGCATGTCATCCTGTAACCTCTCAGGACCAATTGATTCTTCACTATCAAAGCTCAAGTCTCTCTAGTGATTCAATTGAATTTGAATATGTCAAGTCCAGTACCAGAATCCTTGGCAAGTCTCTCAATTTGACCACCCTGCAGCTTAGCAATTGTGCATTGACTGATGTTTTTCAATAGGGTATCTTCCAAATGCAAAAGCTAAAGATCCTTGATGTGTCATATAATCAGGATCTTCATGGTTCCTTGCCAAACTTCCCACAAGAAGGATATCTTCAAACCTTGAATCTTTGCAATACAAATTTCTCTGGACAGTACCCAGGTACTATTTCCAATTTGAAGCAGTTGGCTATAGTAGATTTATCTAGCTGTCAATTTAATGGAACACTCCCAGTTTCATTGTCAAGACTCTCCCAACTTGTTCACCTGGACTTGTCATTCAATAACTTCGCTGGCCCTCTACCATCTCTCAATATGTCCAATAATCTCAAGTATCTATCACTTTTCCAAAATGCTCTCACAGGACCAATCACATCCACTCAATGGGAGAAGCTTTTAAACCTCGTTAGCATCAATTTAGGTGATAACTCCTTTATTGGAAAAGTTCCCTCAACTCTCTTCACACTTCCATCACTACAGGAGCTTATTCTTTCTCATAATGGATTTGATGGTATGTTGGATGAATTCCCAAATGTGTCTTTCTCCAATTTACAGTCTGTTGATTTGAGCAACAACAAATTGCAAGGGCCTATTCCTCTGTCATTCCTTCATCTAAAAAATCTTGGTTACCTCCTTCTCTCTTCAAATCAATTCAATGGCACTATATGGCTAGATATGTTTCACAGACTGCAGTATCTACAGACATTAGGCCTTTCCCACAACAACTTGACAGTTGATACCACTTCTAGTGGAGATCACGGCCCTTTAGCATTTCCCAATATGACAAATCTGCTTTTGGCTGACTGCAACTTAAGGAAATTTCCATCTTTCTTGAAAAATCAATCCCAACTAGTTTCTCTAGACTTGTCCAACAACCAAATTCAAGGAATGATACCCAATTGGATTTGGAGATTTCATGATATGGTTTACTTGAATCTTTCCAACAATTTTCTGACAGGCTTGGAAGGACCCTTGGAAAATATTAGTTCTAATATGTTCATGGTTGACCTTCACTTCAACCAACTTAGTGGATCTATTCCTCTTTTCACAAAATTAAGGTGCTATCAATCTGGACTTCTCGAGTAATAGATTCAGCATTATCCCACCTGACATTAAAGAATACCTTCATTTCACATATGTCCTGTCCCTTTCAAACAATAGCTTCCATGGAAAAATCCCTGAATCCTTTTGTAATTGTTCTACTCTTAGAATGCTTGATCTTTCCCATAATAGCTTCAATGGATCCATTCCTGAGTGTTTGACCTCAAGGAGCAATACTCTCATGGTGTTGGATCTAGTTGGAAACAAATTAATAACAGGTTCAATTTCTGACACAGTTTCAAGTTCATGCAACTTAAGATCCCTTAATCTCAATGGAAATCTCTTGGAGGGTACCATTCCAAAATCTTTGGTCAATTGTCAGAACCTTGAAGTTCTAAACCTGGGAAATAATCTATTGAGTGATAGATTTCCATGCTTCTTAAGGAATATTTCCACTCTTCGAGTGATGATTTTAAGGTCAAACAAATTCCATGGTCACATTGGATGTGAACATAGCATTGATAATTGGGAGATGCTTCAGATTGTTGATTTAGCCTCCAATAATTTCACTGGTACACTACCAGGAACACTCTTGCAAAGTTGGACAGCAGTGATGGATGATGGAGCTGAAGCTAAAGAAAAGTCTGGCAATTTATTTTTACATATCTATGACTTGCATCATTCTTTGCGTTACAAGGATATGGTGGTGAAAATGGACAAAAGTCTTGTTATGATATTAAACAAACTGATAGTCTATTTATCTTACAGAACCATTGAAAACTTGTACTCTTATTTTGTCAATTCATACCAATTGCAATGGAGAGGAGCCTACTTGGATTCAGTTACTGTTGTCAACAAAGGCTTACAAATGAAGTTGGTCAAAATTCCAACTGTCTCCACTTCCTTGGATTTCTCATCAAACCATTTTCAAGGTCCACTGCCAGAAGAGCTTATGAGTTTCAAGGCATTGATTGTTCTCAACTTGTCACAATGCTTTTTCAAGCCATATCCCACCATCTCTAGGGAATTTGACACAAATTGAGTCCTTAGACCTGTCAAATAACATTTTGAGTGGAGGGATTCCCACAGGGATCGCAACTTTATCCTTCCTTTCAGTTTTGAATCTCTCATTTAATGATTTGGTGGGAAAAATTCCAACAGGTACTCAGATTCAGTCTTTTGAGGCAGATTCCTTTGAAGGGAATGAACGGTTGCGTGGACCTCCACTAACCAAAAGTTGTATTGATGATGGGGGAAAAGGGTCACCAACACTACCTTCTTCAACCTATAAAACTCAAAGTTCAATTGATTGGAATTTTTTAAGTGGTGAGTTGGGATTCATTTTTGGGTTTGGATTAGTCATCCTTCCCCTTATTTTCTGCAAGAAATGGAAGCTGTGGTATTGCAAGCATGTGGAGGATTTGCTTTGCTTGATTTTTCCTCAACTTTATTTTGTATATGAACACCAGGGAGAGCAAAAGTACAGATCCCTAAGGTGGAAGTGCAATTGAATTTGTAGTGGCTAAGCCAACTTATCATGTAATTTTCTTTTAATCTTTGTTGTGTGGGATTCAGTACTACTTTTCAGCAAGGGAGTACTTTACTAATTTAAAATATATATGTATAAAATAAATAAAAATTACAAATCAAATAATAAAATTTAGGATATTCTAGAAACTCATTTTTTAAAACACTCTTTAATATCAGTGTTCTCAAATTGAGTCTTGGATATGCAACCGCATTAAATATTTGAAGGAAGAACTTAAGTGATCTTACCCAACTCGAACAAGATTGTCTCTAGTAAAGAATATATATAGTCTATACAAAAAAATTAAACACTCATTAACATTATTGGATGAATTTTATGGGTGTCTCTATGAATATAAAGTAAGGTCTATTACATGATTTAGTAATCCCCCATTAATTTCATTTAGGATTTATTATCTTTTTAGTTCCTAAACTTTTTAGAATTTCTGTTTTTGGTCCTTAAAACTTTCGTTGACTGGTCAATGTCCTAAACTTATTTTTTGTCCATCTTTTCAGTCCTTGCCATCTATTTCCATTGTTAAACGTTGACATAGTTTGGCACATGTAAAAATCGGTGATGTGACATTTACACATTAGTCATTTAGAGTTTACAATCTTTTTAGTCTCTAAACTTTTTAGGATTTTTGTTTTTGCTCTTTAAACTTTTCGTTGATTGGTCAAGGTTCCTGAACTTATTTTTCTTCTATACTTTTAGTCCTAGTCGTCTATTTTTGCAATTGAATGTTGATGTGGCTATACACGTCTCCAATTGGCTGATGCCACAATGTCTAAATGGTGACATGGCATTCACACTACACAATCATTTAGCCATGTTGTCTATTTAAGTAACAAAAAGAAAAGCAAAACCATACAAATTCATTTCATAGAATTAAATCAATACTGAATAATTCATATATTCATGGCTAAACGAATTTGTATGATTCCATATAAGTAAATCAATACTGAATATTCATATATACAAATTTAATGAATTTGTGTGGTTTTACTTTTCTTTTTGTCACTTAAATAGATAACAAGGCTAAATGATTCCATGGTGTAAATGCCACATCATCATTTAGACAACATGGCAGCGTTTATTGACAGAAATAGACGGCAATGACTAAAATTATGGATGAAAAATAAGTTTACGGACCTTGATATAAATAGTTTAGGGACTAAAAAGATATATAGTAATCCCTAAATTAATGGTTGACATGTAAATGTCACATCACTAATTTTTACATGTGACAAGTCACGTCAGCGTTTAACAACAACAATAGACGACAAGGACTAAAAATAAGTTTAAGGACTTTGACCGATTAATGAAAAATATAATGACTAAAAAATATATATCCTAAAAAGTTTAGGAACTAAAAAGATAGTAAATCTTTCATTTAATAAAAAAAACACGTGTTAGAAAGATTGTGATACTTTCATTTCCAAAAGTTTGTGACTATTACACAATTTGTAACATTTACTGCTCATAAAAAAAAATGGGGAAATTTTGAGTTACGTACCTTCATCTTTAACGATTTCTCTCCAATACTAAAAAAACCATAGTTAATTACCTTCATCTTGTGAATCTATAATGGTGCAAGATGCAGCAAAAGTAGTTCCTAAAAAAAAAGAAAAAAAAAAAAGAGAATCAGATCAACAACCAAAAATACAATGAAAGGAGTGTGATTTTTTATATCAACCTATCAATTATACAATCATATAGAAGAAGGGGCATTCAACCGTACTGAAAAAACAAAAACAAAAAAAGGGAGAGAAGAAGAGAGAGAGACCCTGTAGCAATTGCACACAACTATATATATTTTAGAGGAAAGGGCTTGAAGAATCTATTTTAAAAGAGGTAGGAGAAGAAAAAAGGAGTGAGAGAATTTCATAATAAAGAATTATCATAAATAATTTTTCTAAATAAATTATTTCTGAAAATTAATTATAATAATAATAAAGAATTTAAATATTATTAATGTGTTTAAATATTTGTATATGCAGAAACAATTTCAAATTTTAAATTCAAATGTAGTTATTTTAAAATTCGTTTATGTAATTTGTATAATGATATTATTAAAAAAAATAATCAAATCGATTACAATTTATTTAGGGTAATAAGAAATAACATGTGTTAATATTCTTAATCATGATATTACACACCTAATAAAAAAAAATCATGATATTACGATATTACACACCTAATAAAAAAAAATCATGATATTACACTGGAGTTTTCTGAATGTCAAATTTTGAACATCAAATTTCGAAGCTTCCAAATAGAAATTTGACGCAACCATACTGAAATAACAATCATCTTTAATTAATTTTTTCTCTCCCTATGAGAAGTTCTCTCCCTGTGAAAAGCCTTTCTTTCTTATGAAATCTCATACTCTTTCCTTTTCCCTGTAAGCTTTTGGGCAAGTTTCCTTTGAGAGATCTAGTTCTGTTACCACATGGAGCAACCAAACTTAGGAGGTCTTTTAATAGAGGAGGATGAAGTTGAATTGGAAATCAATCCAGAACCATTTACTGGTGAGGTAATTGATTTATCTCTTTGTCTGGTTGGACGATTCTTGACTGATAGGTCAATTCGTACCTACATTGTGAAGGATTGTATGGCAAGTGTCTGGAGGCCTATGAGGGGAGTTACAATCTCAGAAGTGGATGCAGGAGTGTTCCTATTTCAGTTTTACCATCATGTAGATGTCCAAAGGGTGTTGAAATGTGGTGCATAGTCTTTTGACAAACATTTGCTCATTCTTGGAGTCATTAAGGAAGGAGAAAGTCCAGCACAGGTTCCTTTATTCATGGTTCCATTTTGTGTTCAAATACACAATTATGCAGTAGGTGAAAATATTGGCAATTTTGTGGGGGAGTATTTGGAATATGATGATAAAAATAATTCTAATTTTTGGAGACCATTCATGCGCATTAGTCCGCAAGCCTCTGAAAAAGTCCACGAAGATTAAGCGTCCAGGAGGGGAGTCAAGAGAAGTGCATTTCAAATATGAGCGCTTGGGAACATTCTGCTATCTATGAGGTTTGTTAGGGCATGCTGATGAAGTCATTCTGCGAGAAACTTATTGGGGAAGATAATGGCATCCGTGGTTGGGGTGGGTTTAGAATTGACGGCTGAAGGTCGTAGCCAAAGCAGAGCTGGTGGTTCTAGGTGGCTGAGAGATGGTGGAGAAGATTAGTCAGGGAAGCAGTCAGGACAATTTTTCGGTGACAATAATGATCAGAAAATTAATTGCGGTGGGTCCCAAACAATTACGACCTATGATGAAGGGAGTCAGCAACGTATGCAATTAATGTTTAATATTTTTCGGAATCCAAAACTGATCACGCCAATTTCCATGAAGCAATCGATCAAAATTAGCGTGTCTTTTCAAACCACCGCCCACCCCACCGCCCTTTCCACCCCTTCACCCACCTAGTTCCACGCCCTTCCTATCAAAGCAGCTTTTTTTACCACCGCTCTTTCCACCCCATCACCCATCTTGCCCTCCACCTCCTGCCAAATGGAATGGAGCGAAGTGACAAGGAAGGGGAAACCAAAGGGTGATTCTCGTAACCTTGACTGTGGCAAACCAGACGTTGCGCGATATAGATATTCTGACAGATCTAAAGAGAAGGAGTATGTTTCCCGTTTCTTCACTAATATTCTTAAGAACTTCGGAGCTAAGGAGATGTGGAACGTGTTTGTTCTCTATGGGACTGTCACGGAAGTCTTTATTCCAGGGAAAAGGGATAAAAGGGGAGAAAGATTCGGCTTTGTAAGATTTGAAGACGTTCGAGATGCTCGCATCCTAGCCTTAAAGCTGGACAAGATCTATATAGGTGACCAAAAGCTGATGGTGAAGACTCTGAAGTACTCCAAGAGAGCGTGGAGATCACCCAATGCGGCGATGTCAGATAACAGGAGGAACACAAAGGGCTACCAGGGACCCCAAGGAGGATTAGGCAATCTGGTGCGTAAAGACGTATCATACGCTAATGCCACAAAAAAGCTCATTAAGCCGCAACATACAAGCAAGTCGGAGCAGGTGAGAGATCTTCGCCACAACATGACTTTCTTAGTCAAGGAAGAGGTTATGCAAAAGCTTGGTAAAGCTTATGTGGGGAGAGTTGTTAAAAAAGGTGACTCATACATCACGCAACAGAAATTAAACTTGGAGGGGATTTTCGGCATCAGGGCCACACCGATGGGGGCATCACTGGTTCTCCTGGAAACAGAGGAGCCTAAGGATGTGTCAGAGTATATTAATGGAAGTCATGAGTGGGTCAATGAGTGGTTCGAAGAAATAGTGGGATGGGAACCAAATCTGATTGATAATGAAAGGCTAATTTGGATAAAATGTTTTGGCATTCCGCCACAAGCATGGTCAGAGGAGTTTTTCTCGATGCTTGGTTCTTCATACGGAGAGTACTTATACGAAGATGAACCTACTCAAAACAGAGCTAGGTTGGATGTTGCACGGTTCATCATCCGCACTAAAGTTGCGGAAGTAATTAATTGTGTTGTTAGAGTGAAGATTAATGATTCAGTGTATGAAGTTAAGATGGTGGAGGAAGGTGTTGAGGAGAATAATAACTGCTTCATGTGTAAGAACAAACTGAGTACATCGGAAACCTGGTCCGATGGGTCTGAAGAAGATATCCCAACACCTTACCAGGAGGAAGAGGAGCTCACAGAACTTTTGGCGGAAAACGAGTATGAAGATTTGAATTTTAGAAATTCAAATTTTGAATCTCTGGCCTCAAGTAAATTTGGAGGCAAGGCGATCTCTTTGGGAGGAAACTCTTTTGCCTCAAACAGGACTCGAGCAGAAAAGAAAAGGGAAAGTTGCCTCTTTTATGGGCTCAAAGAAAAAGAAGGGGGAGCACATATTGGGCCCAAGCCCTTTATAACGGATGGACCAGCTTCGGTACAACATGTGCCTGACTCAATCTCGGGTAATTCGACCCATGTCCAGTGCACATTACAGATCCCCCCAACTGGGTCCGTCGGGTACGCTACAACAAGCCTGCCTGATGCAAATCTACAAGGACAAAAACATATCGAGAGGAAAGTAGAAGTTAACGTTCTCCGAGGGCATCGCAACCAGGGTTCCGGTGGCTCAGGTCCCCAATCTTTGTCCTGTAATGAGGGTTCCACGTCGTCTAGAAGATTGATCTTGGCTAGGGAGGTATCAAACTTGGATATTAGAAGATGCAATCTACGCCACAAAGCCAAATCTGAAGGGGAGGTGGCCTCAAGGATTTGGGATATGGCAAAGGCCTTAGGGGTATGCAGTCACAATAAAGATGATTATTTTGTCAAACTGATTATGGAGAAGGAACAGAGAGATCGGAGAGACAGAGATACTGCGGGGAGTAAGAGAGGGGGATCATGAGGATTATATCACTCAATATCAGGGGTATTAGAGATCGGGCAAAGAGGAGAAGGTTGTGATCGCTGATTTAGGAAACCAAAGCAGACATTTGCCTACTACAGGAGACTAAGAGTGAGAAGATGGAGGACTGATGGGTCAATGACATTTGGGGAATCAGCAATGGGGAGGCGGACTGGTTAGCCCAACCTTCAATAGGTTTATCTGGAGGTTTGCTTATGATTTGGAGAAAAGGGGTTTCTCGAATCATGTTTCATTTTGAAGGATCTAGTTTCCAAGGAGTATGTTTTGATTGGTTGAATAAGGGGGTGGGCTGTCTGGTAGTTAACCTTTACTCACCGTGTTCGCTAGCCGGGAAAAAAAAGTTGTGGGATGATGTTATTATGTCAAATAAGGGGTTTGGAGTACATATGTGGTGTATAGCCGGGGATTTCAATGCAGTCCTAAAAAGGGGGGAAAGGAGAGGTAGAGCCCAGCCAAATATCTCTGAGATTAATGAATTCAACTATTTTGTTCAGGAGATGGGTCTGGTCGATCTTCCAGTGCTTGGTAATAGGTTCACCTGGATTAGTCCAGATGGCCAAGCAATGAGTCGAATAGATCGGTTCCTTATATCAGGTGAACTGGCTGAGCTTTGGAAGGTGTCTTCCCAATGGATAGGGACCCGCGATATTTCTGACAATTGCTACATCCTCTTAAAGTCTGAAAGCAAGGAGTGGGGTGCAAAGCCTTTTCATTTTTTTAATACCTGGATGCATAAACCGGATTTTAAGGGGCTGGTAGAAGGATGTTGGTCTAAAGAAGTGGATGGGAGGTGGCAGCTTTTTAGAGTTCACCAAAAACTTAAACTGTTGAAACAAAATATTAAGGTGTGGAATAAAGTTTCCTCTGAAGCCATTGACCAAAGGATTTCTTTGCTGGTTGGAGCTTTGGATGATTTGGACCACAAGTTGTTTGAAGGGCAGCTTGAAGTAGTTGGACAAAGAGCAGAGGTTCAACTAGAGTTCTGGAACCTATTTCACCAAAAAGAAAGTATGATCCAACAAAAATCAAGGGCCAGGTGGGTTAAGTTGGGGGACTACAATACGAGGTTCTTTCATTCATTTTTTCTAGCCAAACAAATCAAAAATCATATTTCGGCTATTCGTACTGAAAGAGGATGGATTGAAGAGGTGGAGGACATAAGAACAGAAATAAGGAGACACTTTCAAGAACTCTTTGAAGAATCTTTTGATATTAGGCCCAATATGGATGGAGTTCCTTTTAAGCATTTGAGCGAAGGGGATCAGGATTTTCTGGCTAGGCCTTTCTCAAAGGAAGAAATAAAAGGTGCTGTATGGAGCTGTGATGGGGCAAAGAGTCCTGGCCCAGACGGGTTTAATTTCAGCTTCTTCAAACAATATTGGGATTTAGTTGGAGATGACATTTGTCTCAGTGTGCAGGAATTCTTCATCAATGCAGAGCTACCGAAGGCTGTGACATCTTCTTTCATTGCCTTGATTCCCAAATCAGCTCATCCACAAAGTCTGAATGAATACCGGCCCATATAACTTATAGGAAGCCTGCACAAAATCATATCCAAAATGCTAGCTATCAGGTTAAAAAAGGTTCTTCCTCCTCTTATATCTCCATGTCAATCGGCTTTCTTGCCTGGTAAGCAAATCTTGGATGGGCCTTTAGTCCTTAATGAGCTAGTGGATTGGGCGAAAAAAGCGCACCAAAAGTTCTTTATTTTTAAAGCCGATTTCTGTAAAGCATATGATTCTGTTAATTGGTCCTTTCTAGATTACATGTTACATAGGTTTGGGTTCAGTTTCAAATGGAGGGCTTGGGTGAAGGCGTGTGTAGGGTTGGCAAAACAGGCTGGTCCGGCCCGTTTTGGCCCGGCCCGCCTGTGGCCCGTCGAAAACGGGCCGGGCCGGGCTGGGCTGGCCCGCCCAGCTGCCACGGGCTGCTTCTCCTGGCCCGCCCCGCCATAAAGCGGGCTGGCCCGCCAGTTTTTTTTTTTTAATTTATTGTAAATAATATATAAATAAAATAATTTTGCATCACTTGTATCATAAAAGGACAATATAGAGTATTTTTATTACTGTGAAGTGTGAACACAATTAAAAATTATTGCAATATTGTTTCATTTTCTTCAATAAACCACAAACTAATAGTCTTTTAACACCACAAGTTCAACATCATCATGAATAACATCTTAAAAAGGCTTACCACAAACTAATAGTCTTTCAAAAATACATCACAAAATATTAATAGTCCCTAATAACTTATATTATTTTAGATATATTAATTAAAAAAAAAAGTGTTGGCGGGCTGGCGAGCCAGACGGGGCGGGCCAAAGCGGGCTGGCGGGCTGGCCCGGCTGGCCTGGCCCGCTTTGCCATCCCTAGGCGTGTGTATGTGCAACAAATATCATAATTCTTGTAAATGGCTGCCTTACAAAGGAGTTTCAGGGGAAAAAAGGATTAAAGCAGGGCGACCCGCTTGCTCCTTTTCTTTTTTTGGTAGTGGCAGAGGGTCTGGCAGCTCTTTTTAGAAGTGCTGAGGAGCGTGGGATGTTTAAGCCATTAAGGGTGTCAG
Organism: Pueraria montana var. lobata; assembly: GCA_026413185.1. Classification (NCBI taxonomy): domain Eukaryota; kingdom Viridiplantae; phylum Streptophyta; class Magnoliopsida; order Fabales; family Fabaceae; genus Pueraria; species Pueraria montana. The sequence goes on from CM048650.1 coordinate 76,534,414, forward strand.
AAGAGGTTCAAGTGTCCCTGCTGCAGTATGCAGATGATTCGGTAGTGGTTGGTGAGGAGCATGATGAAAACTTATGGGCCTTAAAGGTAATCTTCCGAAGCTTTGAACTCATATCCGATCTGCGGGTAAATTTTTACAAGAGCAATTTCTATGGTATCAATGTCAGATATCAGTTCCTAAGAGCAACAGAGGACTTCATATTTTGTAAAGCAGCTCAACTACCATTCAAATTCCTCGGTCTTCCTATTGGCGCTAATCCACGAATGGCGAAAACTTGGGAACCGATTATTCACACCTTTCAGAGAAAGTTAGCATTATGGAAAGGCAAAAATCTGTCCATTGGAGGAAGGTTGGTGCTCATTAATTCTATTCTCAGCAGTTGCCCACTATATTACTTCTCTTTATTCAAAACCCTGAAGAAGGTGCTGAAAATCCTAATGGGTCTTCAGAGAAAGTTCCTGTGGCAGGGGTCGATGGAAAATAAGAAAATAAGCTGGGTTCGATGGGACACAGTTTGCTTGCCTAAATCGGAAGGAGGTCTTGGAGTAAAAAACCTAGAGATCTTCAACATTTGTTTGCTTTTGAAATGGAGATGGAGGTGCCTTAATGAACAGGGAGCACTGTGGCATAGGCTGCTGACATACAAGTATGGAAATATCATCGCTTTTGATTATCAAGGAGGCGCTTTCTCTTCCAAACCTTCGATGTGGTGGAAAGATGTTACAAGGCTTAAACTAATCCACTTCGAGGTAATGGCTTGGTTTGAGGGACAAATCATAAGAAGCATTGGTAGTGGTGAATCAACGACTTTTTGGACAGACAGGTGTATTGGAGATAGTGCTCTGAAAAAGGCTTTCCCAAGGCTTTATCAAGTTGCTGAAAATAAATCATCAACCTTATCAGAAGTTATTCTTCAATCAGAATCGGGGTTGATATGGAACTGGAGTTGGAGACGTCAACTTTTTGCTTGGGAAGAAGAACTAGTAAATGTTTTGGTTGACATAGCAAAAAGAATCAACTTGAAACCTGGAATTCCAGATCATTGGAGCTGGAATCTTGATGGGTCTGGATCCTTCTCGGTGGCCTCTACATACAAAGCTATGTCATGTTTAATACAACAACATTCGGGGCAGAATGTTGAGGTGTCGGGAGGGAAGTTTTTCTGGAGAAGCGAAATACCAACTAAGATACTTATTTTCTCTTGGAGAGTACTGATGGATCGGTTGCCAACATGTTATCAACTGAATAAAAGGGGGGTGGTAATCCCCAATATTAGTCAGTCTTGCTATCTTTGTGGTAGTCATATGGAAACTGCATATCATCTTTTTCTTTTGTGCCCTATGGCTTATCAGGTTTGGAATGAAGTTTTTAAATGGTTGGGTTACGTGTTTGTTATACCAGCTTCTATTAGACAGTTATATGAACAGTTAAGGTCGATAGTTGGAGGCAAAAAGGCTCGCAGATGGAAAGATTTGTTTTGGCATATTACATGCTGGAGTATTTGGTGGATGAGAAATAGCATAGTCTTCAGGGAAGCAATCTTGGATGTTGGTGGAATTATGGAGCACATCAAAGTAATTTCATGGCAATGGTTCATATACAAACAAGCATATAAGCAAGCATCAAAGCCTGTGATTTTCTTCTCCACATGGTGCACTAATCCGCTGCAGTGCCTTTCTTGGTAAATCTCGGTTGTGGTCTCTATTTCTGCAGTAATAGCTTTTTGGTTTTAAGTAATAGCTTTCTCTTGGCTGTGTAGGTACAGTTTAGTTTTTTGGTATACAGGGGGGCATTATTTTGTGATTGTATATAAAACAGTCTGTACAGCTTGTACAGAACCTCTGTAAATGATGTTCTGAATTCAATAAATTCTTTCATTTGCCTTGCAAAACAAAAATTATTGAAGGCAATAATGAGGCAATGTTTGTGGAAAATAATAACGGCACTATTGAAGGTGCGGCCCTAATTGTTAGTGAAAAAAAGTGCCCACATTTAATGTGTCATCAACAATAAACCCTAACCCTAATTCTCAAACATCAACTTCTGATGAAATTTTTTTATTGGTGGGCCCGGCAATCAGGTCCGCCAAGGACAATGAGTCTGATTAGTTGGAATTGCTGGGACCTGGGCAACCCGAGTGCAATTCCTATTCTCAGGGACCTCGTCCGGGCTTACCAGCCGGATGTTATCTTTCTGTGTGAAACTCTGGTAAATTCAAAAAGAATTGAGGACATTCGAATCAAACTAGGTTTTGATTATTCTTGTTTTTCTGTTGATTCGGTGGGTAGAAACAGTGGTCTTGATTTGCTTTGGAAGCATCCCTTTAATTGTCATTTGCTTAAGTTCTCCCTCAATTTTATTAATGTTCAAGTGCATAAAGTTGGGGCACCATCTTGGAGATTAACGGGTTTTTAAGGCTTCCCTAAACGAGATAGAAGACAACATTCTTGGAATATGTTATGTTCACTTGCTGCTAATGTATCTAAAGAGTGGAAATATTTCTTAAGAAGCATGTAGGCTAGCCAATCATATTTCTACTCTCTCTCGAGATGATGGTTCTTTAGTACAACATCAAAATGACTTATGTGAGGTGGCCAAGAGCTATTTCGATAGCTTATTTCATGGTGCTGAGGATGACATCTTACCAATTATTTCTGTTACTCAAGCTAAATTATCCTCTGATGATAATGACTTTTTGCTGGCTCCTTTCACGTTGGATGAATTCAAGCAAGCCCTCTTTCAGATGAATTCAGATAAGTCCCCGGGACTAGATGGCCTCAACCCAGCATTTTACAAAAAATTCTAAAATCTTTGTGGTCCTGAACTCTTTGCTGCTGGTGTCTCTTGGTTGGAAAATGGTGCTTTCCCACCTTAGGTAAACAGTACTACGATTGTCCTTATCCCAAAAAACAACAATCCCACTTCCATGAAAGACTTAAGACCCATATCTCTTTGCAATGTTCTTTATAAAATTATCTCAAAAACTCTAGCCAATTGTCTTAAACCTTTGCTACATAAACGTATTTCCTCTTAGCAGTCTACTTTTGTTGAGGGATGATCTATTTTAGATAATGCCCTTATTGCTTCTAAGACCATTCATCACATGAAATGTAAAACGAGGGGGGAAATTGGAGAAATGGCTCTTAAAATAGATATTAGCAAGGCTTTTGACATGGTTGACTGGAATTATCTTTTGGGGATTATGAGCAAGATGGGTTTTCATCATAAATGGGTTAGGTGGATGAGAATGTGTTTAGAGACTGTCCAATATTTTGTTTTGGTTAATGGTGAACCGGTTAGTCCTATTTATCCAAGGAGAGGACATAGGCAAGGTGGCCCATTGGCATCTTACCTATTTATATTGTGTACTAAGGGACTTTCATCACTTCTTAAAAAAAGTTAAGAGTAAAAGTGAGGTCCATGGTGTCAAGGTGGTGTCAAGGTGTGTAGAGGAGCCCCAATCCTCACACACATTTTATTTGCTTATGATTGTTTTCTTTTTTGCAGGGCTGATGAGAAGGAAGCCAAACTCTCAAACATATCCTTGATGAGTACGGAAAAGCTTCAGGATAAGTCATCAACTAACAGAAATCATAAATCTTCTTTAGTACCAACACAACACCATCTATGCGCCATAAAATATCATCTTTTCTCAGGGTCACAGAAAGTATGGGTATTGGAAGATACTTGGGTCTTCCTTCCCTCATTGGAAGAAATAAGAAAGCTGATTTCGGATATTTGAAGGATAAGCTTTGGAAAAAAAATCATCATTGGTCAACAAAGCATTTATCAAACGCGGGTAAGGAAATTCTCCTCAAACCAGTAGCACAAGCAATACCATCCTATTATATGAGTGTGTTTCTTCTTCCTTCAACTCTTAAAGGTGAAATACAAAAAATGATGAACTCATTTTGGTGGGGCAATAGTGGAGGAGCATCTAAAGGAATTCATTGGCATAATTGGGAGAAGTTGACCATGAAAAAGGAGTTTGGTGGATTGGGCTTTCAACATCTCCATGGTTTCAATTTAGCCATGCTAGGGAAGCTAGGTTGGAAATTTTCCACTAACCATGATGCTATAGTTACTAAAGTTTTCAAAGCCAAATACTTTCCTCAAGTGGACTTCTTGGATTCCTCTCTTGGGCATAATCAAAGTTTTACATGGCGTAGCATCCACGCTTCACGGGTAGTGGTGAAAGAAGGCATGAGATGTAGATTGGGTAATGGTGAATCAATAAATATATCGAAGCATCCTTGGTTAAGGGATAAAGAAAATCCTTATGTTACTTCTATTCCCCCTCTTGATTTAGAGAACTTAACTGTCAGTACACTTATTGATAATGAGAGCAGCACCCAGCTAGAGAATGGAGTTTGTTGAGGAATTATTCAACCAACGTGATGTTCAGCATATTCAGTCTATGCCACTCTTGAATGTTTCAACGAATGATCAAATTGTGTGGAGATTTATTGAACATCATCCGAACATATCTGTTTCGCTTGCTCTACAGTATCTTTCGGAATGGACTCATGTTAGGAAATTAACTGTTGTTTCTCATATTCACCATCCTCAAACTGGAGCTATGCCATGGCAGAAACCAGGAGCGGGCTATTGGAAATGTAATGTCGATGCTGCAATCTTTAATCAGCAGCAGTGCTTTGGAGTTGGAATGTGCTTGCGGGATCATCATGGGCGTTTCATCAAGGCAAAATCAACACTGCACCAGGGCGTTCCAGATTCGAGGGAAGCTGAGGCGTGGGGCTTGTTGCAGGAGATTCAAGCTCATAATACAATTATTAAGCTTGATTGCAAATCAATTGTCGATAGCTTCAACAAAAAGGATAATGGTTTCACTGATTATCATTTGATTTTAGCAAAATGCAAAGCAATTCTTAGAAATATTCCAAACTCAGTGGTGAGTTTTGTTAGGAGGTAAACAAATCATGTTACTCATACTTTTAGCTAGAGCATCACGATGTAATGCTAGCATCCTAGTGTTTGATCATATTCCAAATTGTATTTCTTCTATCCTTTTAAATGAAATAAAATAAGTTGCTTTCTGTAAAAAAAATATCATGATAATACACAGGTTATTAATTAACACTCTTGTTAAGGTAAATAACTTTAAAACGTAACCTATGAATGAATAATTAAAACCTCCGAGAATATATATTCTTAATGATGCAATAAATTAATTTTAAAATGTAGCCTATCAATGAATGATTAAAATTTTCGTGAATATATATATGCTTAATAATGCAATAAATTAATTTTAAACATAGCCTATCAACGAATGCTTAAAACTTTTCGTGAATATATACACTTAATAATGCAATAAATATGTGTTGAATAAATTTTTCCTACAAATATTTGAATGTAACAATTATTTATAAAAATTATACTTACAAATTATTTTAAAATTAATTATATTGTAACAATTTATAAGAAAATATTAAATAAAATTATACTTAAAATTTGTAATAATATTTATATAATTTTGGTCATTAAAACAAATATTTAATTATTGTTGTAAATAAAATTTGTTATTAAAATAAATTATTTCTCTAAATGAATTATTTTCAAAAATTAATTATTATCACAAAAAAGAATTTAAATATTAATGTTTTTTCATTCTGTAATTTTTTTATTCTGATATTAATGTGTTTAAATATTCATAAATGCAAAAAGAATTTCAAATTTTAAATTTAAAAGTAGTTATTTAAAACTCATTAATGTAATCATTATAATCACAATAAATATGGCTCGTAACCAAACCAAATAATTCTGAAGCATAAACAATTACATGCTTGAGAAGCAACCTTATTTCATCACGTGTTTTCCAAAACTGTTTTTGGATTCGTAAATTATATATATATTGATATTGACATTGATATTGATATGTAATCATTATCATCACAATAAATGTGGCTCGTAACCAAACCAAACAAATCTGAAGCATGAAGCATGAAATGATGACACGTGTCATCCAATGCTTGAGAATCAATCTTATTTCGTCACGTGTTTTTCGAAGCTATTTTTGGATTTATAAATTTTATATACATATACATTGATATTGATATGTAATCATTATAATCACAACAAATGTGGTGCGTAACCAAACCAAACAATTCTGAAAAAATGATGACACGTGCTTGAGAAACAACCTTGTTTCGCCACGTGTTTTCTGAACCTGTTTTTGGATTCGTAAATTTTATATATATTGATATTGATATTGATATTGATATGATATGATCTCAAAGTGTTATTATAATTTACTCTAAAAAAATATGTTTTCCGTGACAATATTTTAGGCATTTGGACCAATCTAAAAATGGTTCTAATTTTAGAGATAAGGCAATTTGCAGAGTTTCAGTTCTGAAAACCCGAATGTCCTTTGGCAAAGTAGCGATTGAAATCATTTTTATTTTTTAAATGAAAAAATGAGCTAAATATGGATTTTGAAAATCTCTTAGAAGTAGAAGTACTTCTTTAATAAACCAAATTTTGAAAACAGGTTTTGTACAATGGAGCAATCAGAAAAGTTTAAAAAGTTAAGTTAAATATTATCCAAATAATTTTTAAAATTCAATTAGAAAACAGTTATAACATAATAGTCTAATAATGAATTACTGTATATAATAGAATTATTGACTTTTTAATAATTATTTTAAAAATTATATTTATGTTAATTTTTACTTGATTAGTAATATACAATAAAATTTATGTTAATAATGTGTGAAAATTAAACTGTAATTTTAATTTACTCAATTTTTCTTTCTCCTTTGTGAAATGTGTCTTACTTTCGGTGCATGTGATCTCGAAAAAGAAATAAAGTACAGTCTATTTTTCACGCTTCACCAAATAAAATGATGAATGATTGTCTAATTTACAACCCCCCACAGATTCTATGCAAACAAAAACAAAGTAATAAAGCAACCTAAATTAAAACTCACAATTATTGTTATTCTTATTCTTATGAATACAAAGTTTCAAACGACAGATGGATTCCTGTTTCACATATTATTGTATTTAGAAATTTGCTTTCCCTACTTATGAAGGTTGGGGTTTGCTTTGCCTTTAATTGGTGCTTTTGTTGTTTAGCATTGGCACCTATATCTATCTATCAATCGTGGTTCATCTCTTTTCTTGCACAACTGTCTTGTACCTAAAGTTTATTATAGTCCACACAAAAAGAATAGGTTGTGGGACTCATTGTCTTGTTTTCTGACTCCAGCTTGGCAAAATTAAAAGCCCCCCACCACTCTGTTTTCTCCATTGCACATTTCATCCATTTTATAAACAGAAAAAACTTCTCTATCTTTCCCTTCCTCCCTCATTTATATATTACTAGTACTATGAAACCCATGTTTATTTTTTTTCATATATTCAAACAAAATGGATATATTAAATTATATTTAATTTAATATTGTATCTATGAGTATCTACTTTAATATTATTTAAGACAATTATCAATAATATGATAAACTTAGCCTAACTGATTTTAAGATTTTGCTTTGTGTTGTCTTTTAATAGGTGGAAAAGTTTAATGTAATAATAATAGAATATCTTTGTCGACATTCTATTTTTTTTTTAATTTGCTTAATTTTCATGTAGTATAGTTAATGTTATTAAAATTAGCATGTTTTTTGTGCACTACACAAGTATTTTTAAATTTAAATCATGTTTAAATAAAATTTAAATTCATTATTAGTAATGAATGTTCTATTGTATTAAAATATTAAATAACAACAAATTAAAAAATAAACTTAATGAAGAATTTATGAAAATAAATTATTAAAGTCAAGACGCTTCATTTTTATTGATATATATGATCAGCTTAATTCAAATTAAGATTGATTCAATTCTAATAATCTTAAAATTCTCTGTTAAAAAAAATAATCTTAAAATTCAAAATATCATTAATTTTATATAGTATTAAGATGTAAAATTTAAATCAAACTAAATTTAAGTAGTATTCAAAAGATTTAGTGAGGATAAAGCCACATGACTTAACGAAAATGAAAATAACTCTAAAAATATTTTCATTTAAGAATGAAGACATAAATTTGTAATATAGAGGTAAATTGTTGGTACTTCCTCATTTAAATTTAAAACCTCCAAATTTATTCAGCACTCACTTTTCTTTTCAATGGTAAATTAATTATTTTTGTATAATAATAAGAGTAATCATTTAAATTGATTCTCTAAAAATTAATGTTATTATATTAGCATTTAAAAAAAATTAATCATCAAATTAATCTTTCAAAGATACAAAAATGGTTATCAAATGCCTTTTCGTGTCAAATGTATTGAAGTTTTAAATCTTTAAAAAGTTAACTTTGTCATATATATTTTTTTTTTAAAAATAATATATAAACTTGCTAAATTAAAAAAAAAAAAGTAAATTAAATTTTCTTTTTTTGGAGATACTTAAAGCACACTCTTTTTCTATCTTCTTTTAAAATATACATTTTCATTTCATGAACAATGTGTATTACATTTTTTTTAATGTAAACATGTTTTTTACTTCTTTTTTTCTCTCACTATGATTCTTGACATGATCAAGAGTTAATTATGAATCTCTAGTATTAATTTGGTAACTTTAAAAAACTGAAATTCAAAATACTATTACATGAGATTCCAAACCCAATAACACTTTAAAATTATTAAATTGACAATAAAATGTTCAAAATTAATTATGGAAACACTAAAAATTGTAAAAAAGAAACAAAATGTCATGAGATACATTCATAATTACTTACTACTACTAAAAGTCATTGAGAAACATTCATAATTAATTACTACTATGAGGAGAATGTGTATTTGAAGTTTTTAAACATTTTATAAAAAAAAAAGAGAGAATGTAGTTTACTAAAAATTTAATTTAGAAATTAACTCAGTTTATAAATGCAAAAAAATTGAAAAATAATTAATATTTATTTAATTTAAAATTAGATAAAATTAATTTTACATTATTAAACATAATAAAGATATACATATTTAAATTATCAATTATAATTTTACTTATACAATATAAAAATTGACTTTATATATATAATATAAGTGGTGTCAAAAACAAAAGAGATATTATTGCATGTATCTAAATTCTTCAAGTACAGTTCAGCATTGATACTTGAGATCAGAAACCGCGTGTTGGCTGATCCACTAGCCAGTATCAATGATTTAAACACGAAGATCATGGCCACAATGGCCATGGAAATTTCTTACTTAAATTCTTTGGAACAGACGTGGCAAGCACTTTCGATTTTTCGTATTAGTACTACAACTTTGCTTTTAATAAATACCACGTGACATCCATTGATACGTATAGATAATAGACTCAGACTATTTTTTTCTTCTTTTTTCTGTCACAATCTGATATATTCTTGTTGTATATCTAAATAAACAATAATCCACCAAAAAACATATATCTAAATAAACAATCATAGATTCTAGCTAGCTATTCTGATATTCCATATTAAAATTCTGATTAATTAACCAAGACTTTGAAAGAATCTCAGGTACGAATAGATCTTTCTGTCAATGATGGAGATTTATTTAACGTTATCCATTAGAAATTACACAGTAACATTTTATTTTTTAACTTTATCATAAGAAGATCTTGACAGATAGTTCCAATAATATATACTGTTTAAAATATAATTATATTTGTAATTTTCGTATAGTTTATTGATTTATTTTTCTTTAACATAACTAACATTTATACAAATTTGTTATCATTGTTAGTTTTAAATTAAAAAAAAATATTTAAAAGTATAATAATAATCAAATTTAAATTAAAAAGTTATATTCAAATTAGGATAACAATTCCTTCATTATATAATAAAAAATTGTATATATTAAGAAATTTAAAGATAAAGCAGTCAAACTTTAATACAAAGGTAGTCTCATTTAATATATACATATTAGTAGTATTTAATGCAGGTACGATACGGATATGTAGTCAATTTTGAAGCATCTGCACATTATATGTGTATAAAGAGAACAGTAGATACATGAACATAACAGAAACCAAGTTTCCGACTCAGTGAGTTTTGAAATATGAGATGTTAAATTCTAACCTTTTTTTATCATTGTAAAAAAAAAGAAGTGCAAAACACAGTGCAAATTAATTTTTCAACAGAAATACCAGCCTTACCAAGAAAGAAGAAAAATAGAAACGAACCATAAAGGCTCAATAAAACCTTTCAAAGAATTTCAAAATTTACCGGTAATAATGTGCAATAATGCAAAACACTCTTTATATTGAATTAAATGCGTGATTCAGTGTTTTCACCACACACACAAAAATGCGTGATTTGTTACATTTTCAGAGGAAGACACGAATCACATGATATATCAAAATCATGCCCTGAGAAAAGGTCCCTTTGGTACTTTTTGGTGGTCATCATTTTTTCTTTTTCTTTTTCAACTGTTGTAAAAATATTCACGGATCTAAAACTTTGGCTGCTAAAAATAGAACAATTGGCTTGCCAAGTTTGAACAGTTATATTGGTAGAGAGTAATGATTATTGGTATATAAGGAATTGATTGAACCTGGAAGGTGTTAAAATCAAGCTTAGGATGGTTACTTTATATTCATCTTAGGTGGCTAATAGTGATTAATTATTAATTATTAATTAATATTAATATAATCAATAAGTCGGTCCACGTTCCATGTTGGAGTGGAGACTTCATGATATACATCCATACCAAAACTTGATTATAGTATATAAATAGCTTCTGTTTCAAGAACCTGTTTATTAGTATTTATTGTCCTGTGTTTAAACCAACATCAAAATCTTTGTTATTCACGCTAACCGCGATAGCTCTTTCCTTATCTTCTTCGAATCCGAGGAGTAGTACAAGTGTGTGTGTGTGTGTGTTGTTTCACAATCACTAACTCGTTTCAGCTCAATTCTGCTAATTGGGTACGATTTGTCTCTTTCATCATTGAATTGATCCTTGTTCTCTCTTATTAAGCAATCTCAAACCTCAATTTTTGAGGCGATTTAATTGTGACTCTTCCTCCTTCAATTATCTTTGTTTTTTTTCTAATTTATTTTGATGGGGTTGTTTTTGTTGTATGGAAAATGATGGAAAGCTTGCAACTTCAACTTTCCAGATATAGAAATTTTGGTATTGATGTGATTCCCCGAATTACTACTTTCTGGTCTTTGTTCTTAATGAGTTTCCTTTTGGGTTTCTCAGCAACAAAAGCAATTTTGTTTACTTTGCTTTGCATTTTTGGAGCTTGTGTTATGCCATTCTTGCTAGGAATGGATGAAAAATTGAGAAATAAATCACGTGTCATGTCCAAGTATACATTGTAATTTTCATTTTGTGTCGCTTCATTCTTCTCATTCTCATTTGGCTTCTATGGCACACTCTACTCTTCTTGTGATTGTGGAGGAGTGGAGGGTTTTTGTTACTTTCTGCTTCAACTTGACAAATGTTGAGACTTGAGAATGCATGTATGTTTGAAGAGTAAAATACTTTCCTTGCCCTGCTTGATTTTGCCCCTTTTGATCTATTATCAGATTTCACCTTTTCTTGCCCTGTAGTTGTTTGTGGTTCCTTTTTTGGAAATGTATGTAAGGATGTGAATTCTGATATTTGGTTAAGCGAACAATTACAGGAGTGCATATTTTCTTATGCCACTTAATTTTTGCTTTACCTGTGGTCTTGATGTAACTTGCAGGGTGATAGATAGTCCACTAATTGAGTGTTGCATACTCTTATTAATCAACCAGTGACTTGGCTATTGTTTTCTTTACTTTCCCTTGTGTTCTGGTTGACTTGGAAAAATTTGATCTGCTGACATTGGTGGTCTTTCTTCTTTCAGGCTTTCATTCATTAAAGTTTACAAGTTTGTGGCTTTCAAACAATTATATGGGGAATTGTGTGGCTAAGGTGAGGATATTTGGATACATCAATCATATTCTTTGTTGTTATGCTCATTAGAAGTTAAAAGCCTTAGGCCTTTCACCTGTTATCTCTGATAAATTATTTTCTTCATCAGACAGCATGCTCTAAAAGCAAAATAAATTTCCTGCAAAGTGTGTTATAGGGTGTTTTCTCATTGATAGTGTTTACATAAATGGCATAAGGAAGGCCTACTGTTTGTAATTTTGAACTGATAGATTTTTACTGTGGCTTCTCTTTGTGGCTGTGTGAAATGTGTTGTAACTTGTGCCTAATCTGTAGCAGATAGGTTAGACAGTGATGGCGAAAACAAGAATAGAGAAACAAATTTAACAGGATGCAACAACTAATGAGAACTGTGGAAGAATTAGAAATGGACAATTATTTTATGCATGCATTTTCTATTTTGCAACTTTCTTTCTCATTTTCTTCACCCCCCCCTCCCCCAAGTCTTCTTTATCTTTTAATGATGACAAAGGGATAATCTGTAACTAACAGTTATTTCAAAATATGTCTCTTTTCCACATCCCTATTCCTGCTTATCTCTGATATTGCAGTGTTTTTGGCTTATGAAAACCCTACTAATGCAGTATGATGTGATAGTACTCCTTCTGTAGTTAGAAGTTTGTTTCTTCTGTCAGCCACTAGCCCTGACTTTTCTGTATCTACCTGCTACTGGCTGCCAGAAAGAACAACGGAAAAAGATTTAAGTGTGTTTGTGTGGGATAGCTTTGTCAACTTTGTGGAGCCTCAATGCTTCTAGAACTTTGTAAACATTGATAAGCTAGTCGACTGAGAAGTTTCATGTTTCTAATGCTTGTAGAATCAAGCTAAGGATAATGATTCTGATCATAATGTGGAGTTTGCTGCTGGGAATGTGAAACTTATTACCACCAAAGAAGCTTGGGACCAACATTTGGAAGAAGCAAGGAGGGATGGCAAAATTGTAAGTTTTCCCTCTGTTTTTACTCTGTAGGACAGTAAAATTAAAGACCTATTTCCATTTTGTTGTGTTGTTTGGATGAACCACTAATACCTTACCATGCATGTGAATAGTTTGGTAACATCTGTATTTTCAGTGCTTGACGGCAAAGCCACTTTAGGAATTGTAAGGGTATAACTTTGGAAAGAACTCTACATTTGAGAGTCCATATTAATGAAATGCTCTGTGTCTCCTGTTTTCTTTCTATTGAGTGCTTCTACTTTATTGTCAAGTGAATTTTTGGATTCTGTTTCAATTATTTCAAAAGTAATCAACATGGTACTGTCTCATTTCAAGCTTGGTGATGAGTTGTAAGATTTTGTGAAAGCACCTGCCAAACAATGGCAGGTTCTGATTCAAAACCTTAATTTGACTAAAACATTGAAAGGATTTTTCATGTTAATAGGGAGACTGACATAACAGTCTAAGACTTATCTAAGGATATAACCTGATAATCTCAATGGATATCCTGCGATGTACACTTGAACCTTGTAAAGCACAACATTATTTTACTCTGGCTAATCTAGTAGTGGCGTAAAATTTGTGCAAACTAGGTATTAGGATATCAAATTATTTGTTGATTAGTACTTTCTCTCTTTCTCTCACTAACACACAAGAGTGCATGCTTATAGAGACAATCTGATGTTGATCTCTCTCCCGTTTTGAATAAAATATATAATTTTCTGTTTGCAGATTTTCCAGTATATTGTCTTTGTCTTTGACTTTTTTTTACTTGTTATTCTATATAATTTGTTGGGGTTTGCTAATAAGTACCTTAAGAGCACTAATTGAGAAACATTAAGGTTCAATTTGGATAAACTTTTCAACAAACACTTATATGAAAAAAAAAATAGAGGTAAAATAAATAAAGTTTTTTTTTTCTTTTTTTCATAGGTTAAAATCAAGTTATGAAGAAGTTAGAAGAGAGAAATTTTAAAAAACTCTAGGTGCATAAATTGATTTTAACTTATAAAAGTAGTTTGATTCATTTTACCTCCTTATTTTCTTCTTTTATAAGTACTAGTCGAAAAATTTATTCATACTAGACAGGTACACTTTACTAAATGCTTCCACTTACTTAAAAAGAGCATGTATTAAATAACTTTTGTATTTCTAATATAATAGATGCTTTCTTTTTCAATAAAAACTTTCAATTTTTATTTCCTTAATAAATGCCCTTGGGCATTAGTTAGCAGGCTAATTTGTTTTCCTTGGGTACAATAATTTATTACTATAAATCCATGTTCAACAGGTGATCGCAAATTTCAGTGCAACATGGTGTGGTCCTTGTAAGATGATTGCCCCATACTACTGCGAGTTATCTGAGAAATACACATCTATGATGTTCTTGTTAGTTGATGTGGATGAACTAACTGTAAGTACTGAAGCTATAGATAGTGTTATTTCACACAATTATTTTGTAGGAAGTAGTATTCCCTTTAAATATAAACATAAAACAAACTCAAGTGCCACCTGCAGCAAACATATTCCTCCAACTTGAACTAAGGGACATTATCACATATTAAAGTTTGTTTGATGACTATGTAGTTTGTCCCTTGTGAGTGTTAAGGCATTTTATTGAACATTGGTGGTTTCATTGCATATGTTGCAGGACTTCAGCACTTCATGGGACATCAAAGCCACACCAACTTTCTTCTTTCTTAAAGATGGACAACAACTTGACAAACTTGTAGGAGCCAACAAGCCAGAGCTGCAGAAGAAGATTGTTGCCATTAATGATTCACTTCCCGAATATAAGCAGTGACTGTTTTCTCATTTCTGTTGCTGTGCCCTTCCTTTGTCCTTTCACAAGTCACAACTAGTGTTCTACATGTTTTTTTTTTTTGTTGCCGTGAGTGTCTTTGTATTTTTCCTCGGATGTAAATATAAGGCATGGCACATGAATTTCTCCAATCCAAAGTGATGTTGCTGTAGTTAGAACAAGCCTGTTTTGCAAATATAAAAATTTGTTGTACTTTGTTGTCTAAGTAAATTCAATTTTGGCTTTTGCCATATGGCTCCATTCCCACTGAGTCAATCGGTGGCTTCACATTTGGTTATGACTGCACTACCTCGTCCCCTTCATTTGTTTGTTTTGTTTTGAATATAAAATGCGGTCACAAAATAATACAAAGAGAAAGAGAGAGACCGTTGCAGGGGTGTGAAAGAACCAAACCTGATTATAAAAATCGAACCATTTTGAGAAAAAATTGAACCGAATCACTTTAAAAAACCTAATCATAAGTTTCAAATGGATGATAATTGAATTGAAATGAACCTTAAAAAAAATTGAACCCACTTACATATATACTATTTAAGCTATATTACTAGTTGACGAGGGATCTCTAACAGATATGCTTTCAAGTTGTGGGGAAGTAGCTAATAAACATACTAGGCAAGAACCACTATTAGATTCCTTTAGATGAGTCATTCCACATGGATTTTCCAGTTGTGATGAGGAATGTAAAAGCAGGAAGCAAGCAAAATTAAAACGACAATGTGAAGGTATATTTGGCAAAGTTGATGAAACTAAAGTGAGACAAATCTTCTAGAACGCGGATTTCCTTAAACGGCTGCATTTTCTAAAAATTTTAGCCGATATGTGATGGTGTTAATTAGAAATTCTCTAATTTGAGTGCATAGAACATTGGTTTTGAATAATGACATGGGCCTTTGTCGAGGCTATTACTTCCTGCACCCCCTTTTTGCTTCCTGCACCCCCTAAAACCCTAAAAGAGACAAATATACCCTTTGCCTCTCCCAAGCCCCACCTCCACCCAATACCCTTGCCAACCCAAACGCCACCACCGCAGCCACCCAAAACCACCGTCGCAACCACCCAACATCACGGAAGCAACATCAAAACACTGTAATTGGAGAAAAAACCACTTCTGGAAAGGCTTTTCCGGAATGAATTTTGTTTTCTGGAAAAGCTTTTCCAGAAAAAAAATTCATTCCAAAACCCCCTTTCCAAAAAAAAAATTCATTCCGAAACATCCTTTCCAGAAAAAAAAAAAAAAAAAAAAAAAGTTCATTCCGGAACCCCCTTTCTAGAAAAAAAAAACTCATTTCAGAACCCCCTTTCCAGAAAAAAAAAATTCATTCCGGAACCCCCATTCCATAACACCCTTTCCAGAATAAAAATTCATTCTAGAACCCCCATTCCGGAAAAAAAAATAATTCATTCCGGAATCCCCTTTCCAAAAAAAAAATTCATTTCGAAAACTCCTTTCCAGGAAACAACAAATACTTAAAATCTGTCGTTTACTTCCTGCACAACCATATTTGTTATATACACCCCCTTATTTTTCCAGAAACTCCTTTCAGGATGAATTTTTTTTTCCGAAAAGGGGGTTTTGGAATGAATTTTTTTTTCTGGAAAGGGTGTTCCGGAACGATTTTTTTTTTCCTAAATAGGGGTTCCGGAATGAATTTTTTTTTTTAAAACAAAATTCATTCTAGAAAAGCCTTTCCAAAACAGCTTTTTGAGGTTGCTTCAGTGATGTTGGGTGGTTGCGACGGTGATTTTGGGTGGCTGTGGTGGTCGCGTTTGGGTCGTCGGGGGTATTGGGTGGAGGTGGGACTTGGGAGAGGCAAAGGGTATATTTGTCTCTTTTGGGTTTTTAGGGGGTGCAGGAAGTAATAGCCCTTTGTCGATGCTTAATGGGTCGGGTCTTGAAATGCCTTATCCAAAATATATTCAAGGCTATTGCTATATCCACTCCCCTTTTTTGCTAAGTACATTCCCCTCCACTTTTTCTAAAATTCAATTACTTAAATAACCTTCCTCCTTCAAACTTTCTTCTCTCCCCCGCATATGTCCCTTTTCAACCCAACAACACACTCCCTTTTTTCATAGTAATAACACATTCTCTTCTTTTTCATTACACTCCCTAACCTCTTTCTTTCCCTTCATTCCTTTGATCTCTTACTCTGGTCTCCCTTTGTTCTTCCCTTTCTTAGTCTCTTGTTTTAGCATTAGGATTTTTTATCCTCCAAACTTCGAGTTGCTGCAACGACACGCCTCTTTTAGTCGTTTAGATTAAAAGACCAAAATCAATTATATGTTTTCTCTACTTTAATTGCTTCACTATTATACAATTTTTCCTTTATATGAGATTTTTAATGGTTTTAATGTTCTGTTTGAATTTTTTAGATGTTTTTCTTAACATTCTGGAAAATACTTTTCGGAATACAATTTTATTTTTTAACTTCTAGAAAGTACTTTCCGAAATACCATTTTGTGTTCCAGAAAGTACTTTCCGGAATAGAATTTTATTTTTTAACATTCCGGGAAGTTCTTTTCGGAATACTATTTTGTATTCCGGAAAGCACTTTCTGGAATACAATTTTATTTTTTAACATTCCAGAAAGTACTTTCTGGAACACAAAATAGTATTCTAGAAAGTACTTTCCGGAAGTTAAAAAATAAAATTGTATTCCGGAAAGTACTTTCCAGAACACAACAATAGTATTCTGGAAAATACTTTTTGAAATAATAATTGTATAAATGTTATGTGTATAAAGGGTATATAAGAAAAAAAAAATAGAAAAAAATCAATGGGAGTGTACTTAGCATAAAAGGAGAATGGATATAGCAAAAACCTATATTCAAACTCATTTTATCAAAGCTAAAATCAAATAATTGGTCCTCATGACATTATCTTCCTCATCCGTTGCTGATAAAAAAAAATAAAAAAAAATAAATAAATAAAAACTTCTTCCTCATTCGTTAACTCGTTAAGAAACTAAGCGAATGATAGAGTGCAATTTTATCCTTTAAAATTAATTTGCACCAAAACAGTGCTAATATCTTCCTCTTTCTCAATAGTAATACCTGTTTTTCCTTGCAATTACGAGTCTTGTGTTTAATAAGAAAAATGATTCACAACAAACAACATTTTTCTTCTGAGTATCACAAATCAATACCTGTTTCGGCACGAATAGTTTCGAGAATAAACTAGTGCCTCACACCTGTTAAATTATTTTCCTAAAAAATAAATCTACTTAACGTTATTTATAAAACTTTATATATGTCAAATATTTATAATAAAAAATCACTCGAATTTTTTATAAAGAAAAAAGAGTGTTTATGCCTTTATGGATATCCTAACATGGCTTGTCTCCCTTTGGCCTTTTGTTGGGTAATAACTTTAAGGTGGCCAGCAATGAAAGACATCTATCTAACACTAACACTAACACTAACACGTGTGGCTTAAAACTTTTCAACAGTTGCTTTATCTTATATTTCATTTTTTTTTCCACCCACTTTATCTTGTGTGTTAATTTTGAGTAATGTTATATGTTTCTATTATTATTGTATTTAAATCTTTTTTAATATTTAATAAAAAAATATTAAATGAAAAATATATTTAATACTTTAGAAAAAAAATGTACTTAATTTTTATTTATTAAATAAAAATATTTATAAAAAATATTATAAGAGGATTTAAAAACTATTCGTTAAATTGGCTGCTAAAGTCAAAAAATAGATAAATTGGTTAGCCCAATTGCAAGGTTTCCTCAGCATTAGCTCTGGAAGCATCTCACACCTCAAAAGTTCTTTTAAGACTATAGTGATGGAGCCTAGAAATCCCTCAAACCAAGCAATTTACAACTATATGCCTTGCACACAAGTAGCTGAGATCAACTTCGCTTCACATTTAACCATTTCCTTGGTCAATGCTTCATATTTAATTTTATGCCTATTTATAAACTAATTTACAGGGCATAAACAGCAATCCCATATATTATTAAGAGAAAAACAAAAGTGAATAAACAAATATGACGGTGGATGTTTAGTGCAAGTGTCACATTTATGAATGAGAATATTATGTCTACACCGCACAGGTGTCACTATTATGGAGTCATGCATACAACGCAAACGTTGAAAAATGCTCTTCCTCCTCTAACTCCTTCACACGTTGTCCCTGCTGACCGTATTTAAGGTATAATTTTATACTATTTAATATTCTTCCATGGTTAGTGGTATCCAGAAAAAAATGTTGATAATAGTGATATTTTTAGAAGATTTTTTTTCATCTTGGAAGACAGAAGAACTTCACTTCTCACACACACATTCACACACAGTCCATCCATATGGATTCAGCTGAACAAGGACCACCCCAGATATAATAATGCACATAGATCATGGTGTCAATACACCATTTATCATGATCATTATAATGCATGTGCTTGGTTTACAGTCAGACAATAAGATCAAAAATCAAGATATCCATTTCATCGCATAGTAACTTGCATGATTTAGTGTTGGAGCACAATCTTTCTTACTATCATGCTTTAGTAACATACACAGGAGCAATTAACACCCTCAAGTAAATCAGTAGATAATCCTATAATCCTGAGCTTGGTGACTATTTGTGGATTTTATCTTATGACAAACAAAGTAGTAGTACTTAAAAAAGTGGGAAAGAAACACTTAATCTTTGTCTTCCACGTATTATCAACCTTGGAAGGAAAGGGAGGGTTTCAAAAAATTCAGATAACAACCTCGTTACAACATGTTTGCTCTTCAATCTTTATATAACATGGTCACAAATTACAACTTACATAATCATAATAAATTAGAAACAACATACAAAGGAATAGCAATATTAAGAAAATGAATAACGAGTAACATTCAAATTTGGTAAAAGCAGATTGCACTACAGAACTTGAGTGGTTTGACTGAGTATGTAGTGAAAGTGTTGTTACTGCATAAAAACCTTAACGACCTTTTGGATTCATGATCTGGGAGAACACAGCACTAGGGGTTAGCCCATCAGAGTCTTCACTGGCCAAGCTTCTACCTCCAATGCTCATTGAAATGCCACTGCTTCTAGAGTCAGTCACATTACCATCATAACCTGGATCAGAGTCCTTCTTTCCTTTAGAATCTGTATACAACGGCTCCTCCTCACCGTGAATGTCACCAAAGCCGTTTCCACTCTCCTCTGCACTTTCTTGCAGCTGCAAAGCAAATTCAAGGTTCCACAAGACATCACCCATGGATGGCCTTTCGATGCCCTGGTCAGCCACGCACTTCATTGCAGTCTCGGCGAACTTCTTGAAGCATTCTGGAGCTATCTTGCCCTTTAGATAAGGATCAATGATTGAGTCAAGAATGCCTTTCTTGTAGCAATGAGCTGCCCACTCAGCCAGACTCACTTGCTCCTTAGCAAGGGTGGGGTTCAAAGCAGGGCGAGCGCACAATATCTCAAAGAGAACCACACCAAATGAGTACACATCAGATTTGTCAGTCAGTTGCTGCCTCCTGAAGTATTCTGGATCCAAGTACCCAAAACTACCCTTTACCACAGTACTGACATGGGTATTATCCAATGTTGGACCTGTTTTTGACAGTCCAAAATCAGAAACCTTAGCCACCCACTTCTCGTCCAGTAAAATGTTTGTTGTCTTCACGTCACGGTGGATGATAGTGTGTTTAGCACCGGTGTGCAGATAGTGTAAACCACGAGCAGCTCCAATGCATATCTCAAGCCTTTGCTTCCATGGAAGTGGAGGTTTCTGGGTCTTGTACAGATGCTCCCTGAGTGTTCCATAGGCCATATAGTCATAGACAAGGATCATTTCAGTGTTTTCTTCACAGTAGCCAATCAGTGAAACAAGGTGGCGGTGACGAAGTTTTGAGAGCATTTCAATCTCAGTTTGGAACTCATGCACCCCCTGCTCAGATAGTGGATTCCCACGTTTAATTGCTACTTTGGTTGTTGCGCCATCAATTTCTCCTTTGTAAACCTTACCAAATCCTCCCACACCAAGAAGCAAAGCCTCATCAAAGTTGTTTGTGGCAGCCTTGATTTCAGCAAATGAGAAATGGCGACAAAGGTTTGATGGGAGAGAGGATGCATAGCTTCCTGTTGTGTTGGTCTTGGCAGAAGCTGCAGAGTGCGAATTACCATAAAGAGAAAGTGGAAGCCAGCCAGATGGTCCTTCACTAGTACCAGAATCCTTTCCTTGCCTACGACGACGGGATGCAGCAAAAGCAAATAGCCCAATCACAAGTACTAAAACAACTCCTCCGGCAACACATCCTGCAATTATGCCTGTATGATTCTTTGACTTACCATGACTAGATGCCCTAGCCATTGACGGGTCAATTACGTCTTGCACGGGAGGAGGAACAGGATTTGTCCCTGCCAGATTACCTGTAGTATCATTAATTTTGAATATCTCCACTCCATTCACAAATGCATCATAATACTCGGGCTTAGTAGATGGATCTGGATGCAGCGCAAGCCACAGGTCCTGCCGCGGTTCTCCATTAGGAACAAATACAACATAATCTTTATGCACTGGAACCCCATTTGAATGTGAAAGGCCAAAATCCTTTGCCCAGGCAATAACATCAGCCCCGGACATAGCAGTTTGATTATTGAGGAATATATCAAATACTCTTTGATTAAGTTTGGTTATATTTGCTGATACCTCAGCAAAATGGAGTCTCACGAGATAGGAAAACCCAGAATCAATGTTGAAGATCCAAGTCAAGTTGTAATTCATGTTGATCTTGGCATTCGGGCCCATTGATCTGGCTGTAGTGTAGACATCAAGCGGAGCAATATAACTTGGCGTTCCTGGAGGATACTCAAACTTCACATCGGGATCAGCAGGCTCAGTAACTCCAAATGCAGCCCCATAGAGGAAGGGCA
Source organism: Pueraria montana var. lobata (assembly GCA_026413185.1). Lineage (NCBI taxonomy): Eukaryota > Viridiplantae > Streptophyta > Magnoliopsida > Fabales > Fabaceae > Pueraria > Pueraria montana. Next base: position 76,555,990 of record CM048650.1, read on the forward strand.
TATCATCAGACCATGACCTAAACATACCAGTATCATGGGAGGGAGAGATATCATTCCCACCCACATTCAACCTATAAACATTCTCAAGTGCAGTGCTGTTATCAATAGTGAAAGCAGTTTCTGTACCCACTATCATGGTAGTTCCATCAGTGGAAGTATAAATCTCAGGCATGGACACAACCTCAATCCCATTAACAAACGCATACGCATTCGAGGCATTGGTTGATGGAGTGAAAGTCACATTCAAGCTTTCCCCTTCCACATGGATGGAGAATTCCCTCATAATGTAGGCATAATTCAAAGCCAATGTGGTCTGAGCAACACTGAAGTTCCTCAGAAGCGTGTAGGAATTCGCTGTCACGGCAAACAGTGCATCCGATGCATTGAGGCCGGAATAAGAAGCCGAGTAAAAGTGCAGCCGGAGGAACTTCCAACCAGAAGCCACCGGAAAAGTATAGGTATACGGCGCGTGGAACACACGTGCATTCATGTAGGGCACCTGAGGGACGGCAGGGTCTTGTGTCGCCGCCGGCGACACGGCGGATTTTCCGGTGGAGGAACTGAACTTGGAACCAACATCAGTGGTCCATTCACGGCCATCAGTATCAGTACTACTTGGAGGACCCCCACAACTGAGCAGGATCTTATCTGTAGCCTCAAAATCCTTTGCTACAACAAGTTCAATAGCCAATACCAAGCACACAAACAATGGAACACACACATAGTACCGATTCATGTTCCTCATCATTACACAAAATTCCAAACCAACAAAAACCCTGCTTTGTTTTCTATCATACAATTGCAAACACACCTCTTGTATGGAATTACAATTCACACACACCCAGAATTGTAAAACAAACAAAGACCTTAAATTTGCTCTAAAGATCTGATTTTTTAGACACCCAGATCAGAAAATGGAAGTGGGGTGGGGGGTTATGATCTGCTCAGCTTGGACCCAGATTTTCCTAAATCAGCAAAATCCAGAAAGGGAAAAATGATGAACTGGGTTTACAGTGAAGAACAGGGTGAACAAAGAAAGGGGTGGTGGGATAATCACTAATCAAGGGTGAGGATGGTGTGGTGTGAATATTGGAGGGAACTGAAGGAAGAGAAAGAAGAGGATTTACCTTATGCCATGGGAAGAGGAGGTGAAAAGGCAACTCGGTGAGTCAAAGCGGAACGATCCCGAGTTTTAAGGGTTGGATTGGATTTGCCAGTTGCTTGCAGCTGGAAACACCAGAGAGAAGATGGAAGAAGAGGAAAATGGAGTGAGAAAGTGGAACAAAACTGAAAACTACCTTAAATACCGCACCTACTTGTAAGAGAAAATAATATTTCAATAACAAAACTGAAAATAATTAATAATAAATGTATAACTCTTTATTTAAGGAGTAATGTTATACAGTATCCTCTTACAAATTTTTTACAAAGTCTATTGTTATCTTATAAAAAAATATGGTTTAAATATATTTTTAATCTTTATAATTTAGTTTTTTTTTTGTCTTTGTAATTTTTTTTTTTAATTTTGTAAATTATGTTTGTTTTCTTTTTCATCCTTAAAATGGTTTAGATAGCGTTTTTTCATTGTTCAAAATGATTTTTCATTATTCAAAGCGTTATCTAAATCACTTTAAGGACGAAAAAAAAAATAAACATAATTTACAAGAACTAAAACCAAAAAAGTACTAAATTACAAGGACTAAAAAAATATTTAAGTCAAAAAATATTAAATGAAAAATAAAATATTTAATGTTTTAAAATACTATTTTCATTTCAATATATAAGACTCTTTTAATCATTTTTCATACATTAAATTAGTTAATATAATTAGTAATTAAATTTGTTAATATTTTATACTATGTTATTTTTTTAAATTACCCTTAAATTATTCAAACTTATCTTCTTATTCGTTTTATTTAATTATTTTTCACTTAATTAATTAATGTATGCTAGTCACTCCCTCCCATTCTAATAAAAGTGAATATGAATTTATATTAATTATTTTTCATTGCATCTACATTTTTAGCTAGACCCTTTGATACATTACACTCTTAAGTTAACGTAAAGATTACAATATTTTTATAATACATTTTTTTTTATATATTTCTTGGTTATGTTATTGTATATTTTTTCTTATCTTTTTTCTATTATAGAAAAAATTACGTAAACTAACTGCACAAATTTGTCTTAATATAATGAATGAAGGTGCTCTTCGTTTAGTTCCAAAAATATCATAATTTTAAGATTTAGAGTTAAATAAATTCTTTTTTTTAAAGAAAAAAAATAAGAATTTATTTAACTCTAAATCTTATTTGAATTTAACCTTTTTGAATATACTATATAGGGATGGCAAAGTGTACCCGGACCCTACGGGTACTTGCAAAAATATCCACAAGCGGGTCGGGTAAATACCCGTTTATTGGGGCTGGGGCCAGGGCCGGGTATTTACCCGCAATTTTTTTGCGGGTGCGGGTACGGGTACGGGTACTATAGTACCCATCCCGCCCCGCCTCGCACCTACCATATATATATATATATATATATATATATATATATATATATATATATATATATATATATATATATAAAATAAATTAAATAAATAATTATGTTATATATATACTTTTTTGTAAAAAAAATAATTTTATATTTTTCATAAACTAACACTAATAGTAAAAGATTTATGTTATAACTTACAATAATTTTATATTTTTAATATTATGTGTGGATGCTTTTAATGTTAAGTTTGAATTATTTAAGCATGAATTTTCAATTTATTTGTAATAATTTTTTTAATTAATATTTTTATAGCTTAAATGCAATTTTGGTTCATCTATTTTGCACAATCCGTAATTTTGGTCCCCCTATTTTAAAATAGAGACGTTTAGTCTCCCAATTTTGTAAAATATGTAATTTTGGTCCTTCCATCAAATTGAAAGCGTTGACTGTTAAGAGATTAACATTAACCTTAACGTGATCCAAATATAGTGACGTGACATGAGATTATTTATTTAGTTTTTAATTATTTTAAATATTGAGTAGAATAATTGATGAAAAATATATTTTAAAAAAAAGTAATATAATTTATTTGACTACGATGTGCCATGTATTTCAACAATGTAGAACTAGTTTAAAATAAATAATTAAGACTTGTGATTTCTATTTTAGGATTCACGACTACCTCAACCATTAAAATTAACGTAATATGTGTTTTAGTGACGTAGATAAACAAATAATTATTTCTCAGTATTTAAAATAATTAAAAAATAAATAAATAATCTCGTGTCACATCACTATATTTGGGTCACGTTAAGGTCAATGTTAATCTCTTAACTGTCAATGCTTTCAATTTGATGAAATGACCAAAATTACGAATTTTACAAAATTGGGGGACTAAATATCTCTATATAGGGACCAAGATTGCTGATTGTGCAAAATAGGAGGACTAAATGTCTCTATTTTAAAATAGGATGACTAAAATTGCGGATTGTGCAAAATAGGGGAATCAAAATTACATTTAAGTCTATTTTTTATTGATTTATTAACTTCATACATAAGTAAAGTGCGGGTAGCGGGTGCGGGTATGGGTATATAGGTACCCAGCGGATACGGGGATGGGATTAAAGTTGCTACCCGCGCGGGTATGGGACCGGGTACGGGTATTTTTTTTAAATGCGGGTATGGGGACGGGTACTATAGGACCCTATCCAGACCCTACCCATTGTCATCCCTAATACTATATGGCTCTTTCACTGTTAATCACTTGGGCGCGCTCCACTTCTGTAAAATTGACATGTGATATTCATGTTTTTTAAGTATAAACAATAAACAATGTTGATGATAATTCAATTAGTTGGATTTAGTTGTCTGTTAATCTTAGTTGAAGGGGGACACCTGCCAACGATTTGACGATTTTGACCTTGGATTTGTTAGGGTGACCCGTTCAATGCATTTTTATTAAAATACTAATATTAATTATTAATGTGATCATTACATGTATACTTGGTAATTCCTAGCGTTAGAGAAATTTTTAAACAGTAAATTATAGTTTTGGTTCTGAAAGTATTAAACGTTGTTACATGAGTTCCTAGAATTAGGAAAATTAAAAAAAAAAATCTTGAAAGTAAAATCTGCTACTTGTAATCGTTATATGTTTGTAACTTAAATAATAACATTAATATATAAATAATTAAATTTAGGAATTTAAATGAAACGACTCACTATTTTTAAACTTTTATTTACAATTTTTTAAATCACTTTAACACTTTAAGAGGAAAGAAGAAAGGTCATTTATCTTTTTCTAAAATTAAGTATATGATTATAATAGGTCAATTTTGAAAAATAATAAATCTTACTTTTTAGGAAAAGAATAGAAGTTCAAAACGGTGATGATTGGATGACAGATCAGTTTTGCGAGGAAGGCAGTATCTAACAGACGGAAATGACAAGCACGCGTTTATTTTACAACTTGCAAACGCGCTTTCAACCTTCTCCTGTCACTCTCATCTTTCCTATTCTTAATTGCTCACTATTATTATTGAACCCAATATCATCTACTAATAATTATTATTGATTTATATACAACATACACTCTTCTGTTGTTTTATTACATTTTTCACAGTTCAAATTTAAAACTTAAGAGAAATCAAATATGTATTACTTTAATTAACCATCCGTTAGTTAAAGGTTTCTCACACTTTAATTATGAATCAAAATTCATATTCTCTTTATGTAAAAAAAAAAAAATTCATATTCTCCGAGATGATAATCAAATTTAAGCCAAATGAATGTTCTTAATTACTCATAAAAATTACCTACAATATAAGTAAGGTATTTATCTATTAAATAAGTTTGAATCTAGAGATGACAAATTACACACAACTTTTTTTGTGGATATAAGTGAACCTGTGGTATTCTTACCCTATCCATATTTGTATCACATTATTTATAATTTTATATTTATTATATTTTATAATTAGACTTTAAAATTTTTTAAAACATTTTTAATTAAAATAAATAATTCTATTTCTAATGTTTTATAATTAGGAATTGGATTATCTATAAATATTTTTCAATTAGATTATATACTATACTTTTAATCAATATTCTTATTTTTATTATTAATATTATAATAGCATACATTTTAATTTATTTGTCAAACAAATATATAATGAAATATCATATTCAAATTAACTTGTATGCGACTAGTATGTTTGAGTATAGTTATACAAGTTTTCAATGGATAAACATAGGAATATTAAAGTCATTATCCACATACAAGAATTTTTTTTTAATCATCGGTACAAGAATAGACAGTGTAATATTCTATCCAAACCCTATCTTGCCTGTTGTAATCTGTAATTAATGGCACAGACAGTAACAATATGATCAGTGACAGGTAGCTATTAGAAATGAGCTCTATTCAAGTTTGTAAAAGTTGGTGAAAGTGAGACGTAATGTAATGAGAGGCATATTAACGGAAAAATATCATTTAACTGTTTCACTGAAGTTAATAGAGAGTATGACTCTGGTCAAAATATGAAGCTGACTGAAAATAGATATCAAATCTTACATGACTGAGGGAAGATGGAACATAACATAGTACTAGTCAAGAGTTCCTTTGGTTGAAAGAAAAGTAGAATTGATTTTAAATTAATGAATGATATTGAAATTTGTATTTGAATGAATTTGACCCTTATATTTATATTAAGATATATCTTTTTCATTGAAAAATACAAGCATTGAATTTTTTTTTTTTTTACAGAACAAGCATTGAATTTTACTACTTTAAAACAAATAATGACTAGGCTGTGGAAAAAGTTGAAGTTAACGCTGCTCACCAATTGTGAAATTATTGTGAGAAAGTGAAAAGAAAATCCCAGGTAGAGAAAGGTTTTTACATTATTCTCTAAAATTTATATGTATGTACAAATTGACATCTACAATTGTTGAGTTTTTAATTAGTTGACAATATAACAATGCATAGAAATGAAATTCATCCCAAGTCCACGTTTCAAGTGTAAACTTTTTTTTTTCTTTTTGATTGAACACTATAGATGTAGACTTTTTTTTAGTATAAATGTATCTTCTAGAGAGACAATCTTACTCAAGGTGGATATGATTATCATGGAAAACAAAACTCTTTCTCTAAGTATTTGATGCAATTACATTCTCAAGACTTGAATTTGAGACAACTTATTAAACTAAAATAATCTTACACTAATGAGTGTGTGTTTAGTTAATCGTTTGAACTCACGTTCAACGTAAAAACACGCGTTCCAAGGCACAAAAGCAAAAACTTGAATTTGACACAACTTATTAAACTAAAATAATCTTACACTAATGAGTGTGTGTTTAGTTAATCGTTTGAACTCACGTTCAACGTAAAAATACGCGTTTCAAGGCACAAAAGCAAAAGTAATGTGAGAGTAATTTTTTTTTGAACAGCCGTTACGTTGAACATAACTGGTTTCCAAACACACCCTTAATCTATGTGTTTCATAGTATATTGTAGGTATAGTTTTAAATTACTGTCCGCAACCACAATTGTGACGGTAACATAAAGATATTTTGACTATTGCAACCGCAATTACGACTGCATCAGTTGCATTTTTCCACAATTGCCTGCAACATAAAGGTTTTCTTGACTCACTGCAACCATGACTACAATCGCAATTTACAACCAGGATTGTAGGTGTAAATTAGGCATTGCAACTGTGCATTATGGTTCTCTCTTTTTTCTTAGGGTGAACCATTTACAGGAAAAAGGCCACATGCAGCCTAAACAATAGAGCAAGGCCAAGAGGCCCAAGCCGGAACAATATGCCGTATTAGCAGATACACAATACCCCCAAGCACACTTGCTTTGCTTATAAATAAACCTAAAGTAAATAAAAGTAGAAACCAAAAATATTTTCTTGAACTAAACCGTACTTAAATCATTATCTTGTTTACCTTAAAAACCATTACCAGATATAATTATCTTGTTTACCCTAAAACCATGATTGGATTGAAAAGGCATAGTGGAACCTTACCTGACACAAAACACTCGTGATAATGATCACTATTATCATTTGACCATTAAGTGAATGCAATCATGTCAGAGAAAGAAAATTTTTAAAAAGAAAAGAATCTCATTTCTCATCAATTTATCATATATGAAATATTCTTTTAACAAAATAGCCAGAATCTTAATGGTTTTTCTTTGGTACATGAACATCTCAAGTATAATCATACTTATACGAAGAAAAAACTATCTTATCCCTTTACCCCACTGTTGCATAATCCACATAATAGATATTTGTCCTGTATTTTCCATGTGTCAAGTGCAGAAGACTTTAGGAATGTCAGAAAGTAAAATACTAAAACCAATTTGCATGTCAACAGCTTTATTTTATATCACTGATTCCATTTAGCTGGTACACTAAATAAGGTAGCAAGCTTCTATCAATAGAAGCAAATGACAATGTTTATTGAAGTAAAGCGTGTACAAGTTACCACTCAGCAAGAAAAACAAAAACAAATATTGACATGAGTGACTCCAAAAGCTGCAATACAAAAATTTGTTTCAGAAAACTCAAGCCACTGGCTTCAGCACGTACATTTTACACGCATGTGGCTCAACTGTGGCAGTCAATTTATCCACGAAGGGTCTCATCAATGTCTTGTGCTGCATGCATTAGCAGATACTTTATAGTGCAAGTTCCCAACAAAATTGTGATGAAAACAAAGCATGCATGCAAGAGTACAAAACAAAAGATTGAATGTATCCAAATACAATACCTCCCAAAGGTCTCTTGCTTCAACACTACTTTTTGGTGGAATACCAATGTCATCCCAGTTGGCTGTGATGGAAATTCTCCAAGGGCCACGATTAAGCAAGACAACAGCTACCCTGTACCCTGAAAGAGGACCTGCCCAAATCTGTCCAAAAGGGTTACCTGTGATCATGTATTGTTCATCTGACACAAGAGACAAAATCATGTGTTGTGTTCCAAATTCAACTAACCTCTTGATCACCTTCCATCCTAACCTTTTTACCTTGTACACCAAGTGGATCTGACAATGTTTGAGATAAATATTAATAATCAGTAGTATATTACAATGAATAAGAAATTAGTTTAATTTCTATACACTGAAAAATGTTAAAGGTTTTTACACAATGTAAAATGTTTTAATACTGTTAACTAATCAGAAATCATAGTAGTTATGACTTTTAAGTAGTTTTTGTAAAGGTCGATAAACATACCATATATGACAACTTTTTATTAGATGACAGTGTAAAAACTCTTTACATTGTTAGTACATAAACTATTTTCTCATAAGAAATATCAGAATGATCCTAATTATGCATCACCTTGGTTAACTGCAATAACTTCCTTGTTAGCTACTATCTCCATGGTCTCTTTAGTCATATTTCTAACATCACAGCCAAGAAGAAGAGGTGCCTGCAATAAACCTTCGCATGAGGAAAAGGATGAAAAAAGCCTTGTACATGCTTTAACATAAATCGGTATATTTGAAAACAAAATAATAATAGTATTACCTTGGAAAGGGCCCATAAACTGAAGTGAACAATATATTCATTTTTTGTCATCCCTCCATTTCCCACCTCAAGCATGTCAGGATCTGTTGAGTTCACATGTTCAATGGATATCATGACTCTCAATTGGATAAAATATCTTTCAGAAAACACAAGGTTAATGAAATTCTAACCATTCCAACCACCAGGTCTTGCATACTCAGCATAAACTTCATTCATGTCTGCCCTTGAAATCATGCTGACAAAGATAATAGTTACCTTTATTAGCTACAACAAATCCATATTAATTCAATTTTGGTGAACAGCTACATACCCTGCTTGATCATATTTCAAGACCAATTAGGGAGTGTCTAGTGCTACACTGCTACTCCAATGTGTCTATTGTCAGACTTATTTCATTAAATTTTATAAAATTTCTAATTATTAGTTTGATTAACAATGAAAATGATGTTTTAGATCAAAACAATATTTGAATAGGAGTGGCAATAGACACATGAAAGTGGCAATAGAAATTTTCTCCATGTGTACTAACTAATTAAAAGCATAATGTTCACCTTTCCCATGAATCATTAATGTCATTGGTAGTTCTCCAGCTATTTCCCACTTTAGCACCCCATAAAGCTGGGTGCAAGTCTCCCCTAAAAAACAAAGCACATGTGATTAGAGGGAAGGACTTAAGATTGGAGGAGCAATAAAACAATACTAAAACAAATAAATTACCATTCACATAGCGAGAAAAAGATTGGACGACCAGCCATCATTAAAGCCCGAGTCATAATAGGGTATCTATTCATATGAAGACCATAGTTTTCAAAATTATATACAAAAAGCAAAGTGGGATATTAAAATAGTCAATTCAATCCTTTAAAAAACAATAAACTAAAATATAAAACTAATACGCAAATATACTTATGACTGACTACCTATCAGTTGGTTTTGATCCACCATTGTTACAGTTATCATACTTCAAATAATCAATACCCTGTAAATAAACCAAAACAACCATTTGTTTAATTGCAATAAATATGATGATTCCAAGGAAAAAAGTTGAAGAAATGAGCACAATGTTTAATACCCATGATGCAAAAGTCTTGGCATCTTGAAACTCATGACCAAGAGAACCAGGCATCTGTTTGCTACAAGTAAAATACCTGCAAAATTGACCAACCTAAAGCTTAGTTAAAAATAGTGGAAAAAAGCACATGGGACTAAATTGGTTAGGTGTTTGGCTAAGTCTATGTACCCAGCATCGGAATAAATTCCAAGCTTAAGACCCTTGCTGTGAACATAATCTGCAAGAGCTTTGATTCCAGAAGGAAATGTTGATTTTTTTGCTACCAGATTACCCTATAACAATACAACAACATTAGCCTATAAAAATGTTTGAAGAAAAAGAAATTTAATTGAATGTGAGAACTTTCAGGGAGGCAGTAAGAAAATGCAAATGCAATGAAGCATATAAAAACCATTAGAACCATACCTTAGCATCCCGATTTAATTCGGCCCAACAATCATCTGCAGTAATGGAAAATTGAGGATTAAGTTTAACTGCTTGTTCTTATGACATTTTGCAAAGTAAAAAAGTACAAAATTAATTAATTAATTAATAATAATAAGAGAATTGAAAAATAGGTGTTTTCATGTACCTATATTGACATAAGTGTATCCAAGCTTGGACAGACCAGTAGCAACAAGGGCATCAGCTGTAAACCCATATAGAAAATTCACAATCAGACTAAAATTCTCAACTAAGTGGATCTTTGCTAAATAATAAAAGTCAAATTCTAGTTTCTCGGATGTACACATAGTTTTATGTAAAATGATTAATTGATAATGATAGGTAAATACAAAATTCACATAATACACACACACACACTAACACATATATATGACCAAATACCAGTTTCTCTGATCATTTTTTCGTTAATTTGACAGCTGAAATGATTCCAACTGTTCCACCTGCACCAAAAGGAAATGTTATAACATCTCAGTATCATAAATCTTTTGAGTACAAATTTGGAACCAGACAGGAATGAGCTATGTTTAGTTGTAACTACTTAAGGTATTAGTGAAAAAGAAAAAGAGTGTTTTCCTAAGATTCTTGCTAGCACTATTCACAACATAAACCGACACCTTGGTTGAGCAGTGTTGTAAGTGATAAACAGTGAAACTGAGACTCTCAGCACAAGGGAAAAAAAAAAGCACTCAATGTCACACAGAGAAGAAACTTAGTGATAATGAACACAAAGCACACACATACCCCATTGGAGGAGTTCTACCAAGGCCATTAGCAAGAAGATTCCTCCTGAACTGCTCCACATGGTCTTGAAGTTTTGTTGGCCCTGATGATGAAGCAGTGGCACAAGTCAATGAGAAAACCAAAAGGGTCACCAAAGCCACCAGCACCTCATAGCCAACCCTTCTCTCCATTGTGGTTCACTTCAGCACTTTTTCACTTCTTCACTTGCAGTGAGAAAGACAAGATCCCTTATCTATTTATTACACAGATTGCCTTGATTATTGTGCTCCTCAGTCCAAGGTTGTGCTTTTAACTGTGCTATATATAATTTGACCGCATTTTTAGCGAGAAATTATTATATGGTTATGAACTACTACATATTCATAATCTTGAACATTTTTTATGTGATATATAACACAGATTCTCAATTTTTTTAAAAAAAATTATGAAGACTTGATTATATATCCTGTGAAAATTAACTAGACTATAATAATTTTAGATTATATAATATTCCCTCCGGTCCTTTTTATAAGAAACAAATAACTAAATCATCAAGATCAATAAAAATAGTTAAGTTAGTTAGTTATAATTAATAATGTCATAAATTTTAATTTTATTCCAAAAGTATCCCTTAAATTGATTGGTTTAAGTAGTTGTTACATTAATGACATTGCACCTCCACCAATAAGTGTAACTTGTATTGTTAATAGACCAATAAATGCATGAGAAATGAGTAGGTGTTTCATTAATGGATTTCATAAGATGAAGGATAAAAAAGAAAACTAGCAATTAATACATCTTAAAGTGAATCTATGTTTCTTATAATTAGGATCAAAAAAGAACATCCTTTTGTTTCTTATAAAAAGGACCGGAGGGAGTAATAATAATAATATCTTGATATTATGATGTCTAGTACATGTGAATTTTGATATTTAGATCCATCCCCTGCATGCTAGACAATGAATAACAATAGTCGTTTTCTTGAAAGGAAAAAAAGGGAAAAAAGACAATTAAGCTGCATCATCCTCCGTATAATTTCCAATCATAATTGCCATTAATTGTTATGTACCTCAATCTAAGGTCTATTAGGAATAGGTTTGAAAACAAGACGATGTCTAGCGTGCCATAGCTGCTTTGGTCGTGCACGGTGCACCATGCACAAACATTGCTATTCGCACTCCCAAAATTGCTATTCACATCCCATGTGTTTAATTTGTTTTTTACCAAAAATACCCTTTCCACGTAATCATGATTCTTTGTATAAAATGTACAACGGAATCATGATTCAGTTGTATACCTGGGGGTGCAAAAAAAAAAATGAAATGGAATCATGATTCCGTGGACAAAATACGAAACTGAATCGTCATTCCGTTGATAAAATACACAACGGAATCATGATTCCGTTGTGTATTTTGCAATGGAATCATGATTCCGTGGAAAGGATATTTTTGAAAATAAAAATAATTTAGAACACTACCGGGGCTTGGACGTAATTTCGCTGCTTTAAAATAAAAAAAGTAACATGTTAAATTAAATATATACCCCGGTAATTTATTGTAGCAAAAAATATATATTTAATTTAACAGGTTACTTTTTTTATTTTAAAGCAGCGAAATTACGTCCAAGCCTCGGTAGTGTTCTGAATTATTTTTATTTTTGAAAATATCCTTTCCACAGAATCATGATTCCACAGCAAAATACACAACGGAATCATGATTCTGTTATGTATTTTATCAACGGAATGACGATTTCGTTTCGTATTTTGCCCACAGAATCATGATTCCATTTCGTATTTTTTTTGTACCCCCAGATACACAACAGAATTATGATTTCGTTGTACATTTTATACAACAGAATCATGATTACGTGGAAATGATATTTTTGGTAAAAAAAAAATTAAGCACGTGAAAATGTGAATAGCAATTTTGGGGGTGCGAATAGCAATGTTTGTGCATGGTGCACAACCAAAGCAGCTATGGCACGCTAGATATCGTCTGAAAACAAAACCAAAGAAGCTTGGTGTGTGTTGCACAGTCATCAAGCAGCTCAATTTCATTTCACATGCACAATTCAGGTCCTTAATTAGAGATACATCTCCATGGTGTCTATTATTTCAGAATATAACTTTTACTGTTTTAGGAAATTATTGTTATTATCGGTTACCATAGAAAATTAGAAACTGTTGTTTGTATTTCAAAAGTGAAGGTTCTGGTGTAGGGATGACAAAATAAAAACAACAAAAAATGTACTCAGAAGAGGACCACAAAGTGGGACTTTGATTTCCTTTTTGACCAATGCATGATTGATGAAATCAGAGGATAAGGATATCCCAATATTTTATTCACCAAACGCAATTGTTTTTGGTTTGTAGGAACTATCTAGACTGTAGAGTAGTCGGTGGGAATTATACTAGGTAAGATGATAGGAAGGATTTTATTTTGACAATGAACTAATGGTTATGATTTGAAGTTGTTAATTTGGTTCTAATTATGGGTTATTATGTAATTAAATTTTTTAAATCTTTATAATAATTTACTACAAAAAATTAAAATTAGTGACAAAACAATTTATATGTAATTTTTTTTTAAAAAAATTGTCACTGAAGTTTTGTGACTCTAATATTAATGACAGAAAAATAATTTTCATTACTAATTTTGTTATTAAAGAAACTTTCTCCCTCACAACATTTTCTTTGATCTCTCTCGTTTCTTTTGTTTTGTCCTCTCAATTTTGCGAAAACTTCCATGGCACTTTATACTAATAATCCTAAATAAACAAGGAAGTAAATGACTCAACATGCAAATTAAGAAATAATCTTAAGTAAGTAAATGACACAACATGCAAATTAAGAAATAATCTTGAGCAAATAAGAAAACAGATCATAAAATATTAGAAAATGTGGAAATTAAAAAAATAATCCTAAGTAAAAAAAATTACAAAATATTAATCATCAAATGTGCATGAAGTGTGTGTGATTGTTACTGCTTAATCAGTAATATCGAGTTTGATTCATGGAAAGGGGTATAAATAAGCAAGTTATTCGTGAACTATTCAAACTTGATTTGCTAAATATTTGATCAAACTCATTTGTTTAATTAAATAAATAAATTCAAGCTTGAGATTAGACTTGATTATTTAAATGAGCTAAGTCCTAACTTTATAAGTTTGACATTAACAACTTGTGAATAACTCAATTATATATATCATAGAAAATAATAAAAATTAAAACTATATAATATCATACACATGTTAAGTATATATTTCTATTTATAAATTATTATCTAGTATTAAAATATTTTATTAAATACTAAATTGATAAGTTAAAAAAACTATTTAAGAAAAATTTTCACACAAGCAAAAGAAAAAAAAATATAAATGAGTTAAGCAAGTCAAGCTCAAACTTTCAGTTAGGTTTATTTAAATAAATGAATTAAGCTTGAGCAACTTATTATTTTCACATGTCAAGCCTAAATTTTTAATCCCGAGCTCAACTTGATTCATTTACACCCCTAGTTATGAGGATGCAAATGTGTTAAATATTTGAAGGAGTTTTGTCATCGAGTAATCTTATCTTTCTTAAACAAGATTGTCTTTTATAGAAGATACATGTGGTCTTATACCAAAAAAAAAATACAAAATACTAGTGAACATACGTAGAAACTAAGAAATCATTCCAAGTAAATATGGCAATGAATTATAAAATATTAAAAAAATGTGAATTAAGAAATAATCCAAAGATATAATTTTTACGATATTCTAAGATATATAATATTGATTTTAATTGTTGAATAGTTCATATTAAATTAGGTATTCAAAGTTTCTTATCTCTATAGCATTATTAGTAAGTTTGTATTAATTTATTTAATAATCTCCTAATTAAATGTTGTGTTTTAAATATTTTGATTATAAGATTGTTTTAAGTTTTCAATTGAAATGTGTAAAGAATATTTATTTATTAATTAAATAATAGTATTATTATAAATATCAAATTCAGAAGGTTCACATAGTGTTATGTAAAATTTATTGAAATTCTATTCATTGATCAATAATTATTGTTATATTGATATTTATGTTTCTAATTCAAAATTTAAGGATTACATATGTTAAGTCGAATTGAAATTAAAAAAAATATATATAATATAACCCGTACACCACTCTCTAACAAGAAGATCGAGAATTTTTTAATTGCAACAATAAATAACTATTTAGAGGTTGATTCATAACTCTCTCTGAAAATGAGAGTGTCATATTACTTAAGAAATTTATAATTTTATTTTTATCAATAAATCTGTAACTCTTTTATAAAAAAATTTATAAAAATTAAAGACAAATTAAAATTTCTAAATTAAAATTACAAATTTATGAACGACTACACGTGTATTTATTTAGGACAGGACGTATACACAGTGCTTTTTTTTTTTAATCCGGTGACTAGGCTTTTTAAATTATTTTTGTTTAGAAATCAAAGATTCGAGATAATCTTGATCGAATTGGATAAAATTATGGTAAAAGATAAAAAAATTCAACTAAGAATTTAACCTAACGACATGCTTAAAACTTAAACTTAAACTTAAACTTAAGATTAATTCACATATGTAGTGAGTTTCAATCTTTGATGATTATATTTTTTTTTGTCCTGTGTCAGAGACCACGAGTGTCTCTCAACTCATTGGGTCATAGACTAATCCCGCTCGCGGTGCGTGACTGTTGCTGGCCCAAGAAAATTTTGTACACAGAGGAAATCGACCACGGATTCTCCCGTTAAATAGATCGTTTCCCCTCATGTAAACGCAGCGGAGTCTTACACAACTGGATCAACCCTTTGGATTCTTGATAATGATTATATTTCATTCCAAATCGAATATAAAGAAATATAATAATGCCTCAATTATCGGAAGCATGTAGTATGATGGTGAACCCTACCCATAATACAGCCAAATAGTATGATTTGAGGATGCACCCCCTCCTTTGCAATTTCATAGTTGAGGATGCATATTTGACTTCCCAAATCTTCCTATCGCCTTTTTGTTTTCTTTTGTTCATTTTTTTTTCTTTTTGTTTTCTTTTGTTCATTTCAATCTTTTGTTGCCTCCCCTTTTTAGTATTTGTTTCTTTTGTGTGGGTGACTTGTGTTGAGTTGTGTTTCTTTCAAAGAAACCGTGCCACCAGCTTTTTCTTGCATAACTATTATTCTAACTTCATATATAATTGATATTGATGTTACATAAAGGATACTTAAAGCTCTTGAATGACACGCAAGAGGCAATTCTTGCTTATTTAGTCTACTTTTTTTTATTATTATTTACATCCTTTTAATCACGTATACTATTTCATATATTATATATTGGGTTTAATAGTTTTTTTTCCAGAAAAATATTTGAATTTTGGTTTTAATCTCCGACTTTAAAAACAGTTGGTTTTCAACCTTATATTTTAAAAATATTTTAAACTTTAGTTTCTGAACATAATTTTGTTAACTTAAGAGAACGTTGAACAGGAGAAAAAAAAATTCTTACCCGAAAATTATAATTCTCTAAAAACATATTTTTTAAAATTTGAGGGACTAAAATATTTTTTTTAATTATAATTAAGCCTTACAATAATAAACAACTATTTAGATGTTGAGAGTATCATATTACTTAAAAAATTTGTAATTTTATTTTTGTAGATAAATTTGTAACACTTTTACAAACTTTTAGATAATTTTTTTAAGATAAATTAAAAAATAATTTTCTAACTAAAAATTATGGTTGATTGTATTTTTTGACATGTCTCACTATTGCACTGTCATATATTAACACACTCATGTTGATGTAATACTCTATTGCATTGTCATGTAAGCATTTCTATTATAACTATTAGGAAAAAGAGGAACCATATACTCAGAATTAGTACCCCCAGTGTCCACCCAAATATATGGTTACTACGCATGTGAGTATGATTAATTTTGCTTTATAAGTAATTAAGAGTAAATAAACATGATTATATACATTAATTATTGATATATAGATAATAGTGTCACAAGGTTATTGAAATGTCTAATCATAATTAATTTTGTCTCATAAGTGATAGATAATGTCATGAAGTTATTGATCGTCATATGTAGTTAACTATATCTATAAATATGATTAACTTTATCATATAAGTAATTAAGAGTAAATGAACGTAATTATATAAATATTGATATATAGTTAACCATATTAGGCTCCACTAATGTTCATGTAGTTTCTTAGATTGATTGTATATATTTTATAAGTTGAGTTCTATTATTATAGTCATAATTGGATGATGGATTTAACTCCTCTAGATTGAGAAAAACGTTCAAGGTGAGAAGAGAATATAAATGTTTATTTACCATTGACTTGAAGTAAAACTTTCACGCACAAATGTTTGTTCTTCATAAAATGACAATCAAAATGGAACATATTTTTTTGTTTAATTAAAACGTGAAACAAAATAGGAGTGAGGGAATAACTAACACAAGCACCACTAATAGAATTTTGTTGACTTTGGAGGAGGACATTTATTTATACATCAAAAAACATCACAGGTGGGTGGGTGAAGTATAAGCATCACATGATACTGATAACGAAGAGTGCCAGTTCAAACCGACCCTTCTTTTGAATCTCTTCTACTCTAACCCCTCCTGAACAAAGAAACAACATCCTCCTCCTCCAACCAGTTTTCACTTTTTAGCAAGGAAGAGACATCACACAGTATGGTCATTTACTAGTATTTTCTTCATTGGACAAATTCTTATCATGAAGTTCTTCCCGAAATGTATGTGATGGAGACATCACAACTAGAAATTGATTATAAGCACCTTGTACTAGATTATCCTATGTATACGTTTAATCTGTAATTTAATACTTTAATAATCTTAACATGATTCCTATGATGCTAAAAGCAACTAGTTCAAATCTAACAAAGCCTCTCTGTATACCAATATCAAATTAGTGGAACCCACTTGAACTTACCTTAAAGAGTTAGGGGGTAAAGACGTGAAGTTTATGCAACACTACTCCTACCCTTTAATTACGTTGTCTGTCCATTGCTCAACAATGGAATAGAGAATTTTCTTTGCTTAAAAGGTAGAGTAGAAACAGGATCTCCACTTGCACACTACTCTTCTGTATTTGATACAGTTCTATGGAAGAAAACTTGAGATGTTCACATATATATTATGGTCCAAAGGAGCACATAGACACCGTGGCAAGGTAACCAAGCTCAATGGAGAGATTTGGAGTACGCATTATTTCTTTGATCCTTCTTTTGATGCTTACTAAAAATTTAAGTTCCAATGCACTTGGTGGCAGTATGAAGGATGAGGAAGCACTCAAAGAAGGCCAAAATGAAATGGAAATTTCTATCTCAAATTATGGGTATGTATTTGAAATCCCTTTTACCTCTAGTTGTTATATCTTATCTCACCAATCCATATATTTGTTTATTAACCTTGGCACTAACATATTTGATGTTTCTAGTGAAATGGGGGTAATGGGAGATGATGATTGGCAGATGGTGCAAAAGAAGGGAAACCAATTTGTGGTGAATGACAAGCCTTTCTATGTCAATGGATTCAACACATATTGGCTGATGGTATTTTCTGCAGATGAGTCCACCAGAGGAAAGGTCACTGAGGTGTTCAAACAGGCATCCTCAGTGGGTATGACAGTTTGTAGGACTTGGGCCTTCAATGATGGCCAGTGGAGGGCCCTACAGAAATCCCCATCAGTTTATGATGAAGAAGTCTTCAAGGTGCTCCTTTATTGTTTTGTTATTTTGTGTAATACTACACAAACTTGTCATACAGTTTACAACATAAAATACCATTTATATATATAACCCCACACAGCATTATAATGTTAACTTCTCTAGTATTTACTTCTAATTGAAGCATGTTAAATGGGTTAGACCCCAACCATTATGAATTGTTTGCCTGTGTAAGTTTTACCATGGTAATTGAAATCAGATTACTGATACAATTAAACTTCCAAGTTATCAGTTATCAGTTCAGCTCATTGGCATTTCTTATGTAATTCCATTTTACTATTGGTTCCTCAGGCTTTGGACTTTGTGGTAAGTGAAGCAAAGAAATACAAAATCAGGCTTATATTGTCATTGGCTAACAACTGGGAGGCATATGGAGGCAAAGCACAATATGTGAAATGGGGCAATGCAGCTGGCCTTAACTTGACCTCTGATGATGACTTCTTCTCACATCCAACTCTTAGAAGCTACTACAAGGCCCATGTTAAGGCAAGTTCCTTTAAATTAATGCAACAGGTCAAAACCAACATTGGTTACTTTCATTTGGACACTAGAATTAAAGACTGTTTTTTACATGTTCCAACAAGTAAAACTACCTTGGAATTATATCTTGATAAGGACTGCTGTTTTATTATATATTATTATTTTTCTTTTTTGATTAATTCCAGAATACTAAGTTGGTTCCAATACTATTTCCACTGTGTAGACTGTGCTCAATAGAGTTAACACATTCACAAACATCACTTACAAGGAAGATCCAACAATTTTCGCCTGGGAATTGATGAATGAGCCTCGTTGCACCTCAGATCCCACGGGTGACAAGTTACAGGTATGTCCCTTGAAAACTTCTTCTTGCTTCCATAACACAAGGGAAGGGTCTAGAGTCTTGACTCTTGTGGCATTGAAAAGAAAATATATAACACATTTTGTGATGTCATATAAGCACATCACACTGAACAAACTGCATTCAAAGTAGTCAGTTCTTTGCATGATGCCACATAGTGAACTAAACTCAACTACTCACTTGAATATGTATTCTAGGATTGGATACAAGAAATGGCATTCCATGTGAAGAAAACTGATCCAAAACACCTAGTGGAGGTTGGACTAGAAGGATTTTATGGCCCATCAACACCTCAGAGAACAAAGTTCAATCCCAATACATATGCTACACAGGTTGGAACTGATTTTATCAGGAACCACCTAGTTCTTGGTGTGGACTTCGCTTCTGTTCACATATATGCTGACTCTTGGTAAGTCTGTTCAGCAATGCTATTGTTTTATTAAAAGCTAAAAATGTGAAGTTGTCATAAAACTTACTTGTGCCAACCATTTATGTTAAGAGTTTAATTTTCATGCACTTTCAACATGTAACGATTTTTACACCATCAACCAATCAAAGACCATGTTAGGTATGACTTTTTAGGTAATTATTATAAAAGTCAACAAACTTACCATATATGACATATTGTGATTAGATGACAGTATCAACTTGTTACATTGTTAATGCATTTAAATTGAATTCTCATGCAAACTGTTACTTGATATCAATCAATATTAAATTCATATGCATGTGCACATCTAGTCTGTTACAAACACTAAAATTTTTATTAGTGATGATGTATTTTGTCATACATATACTACATTTTCTAACTTGATAAATTACCTGGTTGAAGGATTTCACAACAAATTGCTGATACTCATCTCCCATTTATAAAATCTTGGATGGAAGCCCACATAGAGGATGCTGAAAAGTATCTTGGAATGCCAGTTGTTTTTGCTGAGTTTGGTGTATCTTCCAAAGACCCTGGCTACAATTCATCATATAGAGACACACTTATAAGCACTGTGTATAGTACCATCCTAAACTCCACAAAGAAAGGAGGGAGTGGGGCTGGAAGCCTTTTGTGGCAATTTTTTCCTGATGGTACTGATAACATGGATGATGGGTATGCAATTGTTCTCTCAAAATCTCCTTCCACCTCAAGCATTATACGAGTTCAATCTACTAGGCTTGCACTGTTCAATTCCTTGTGCAACACCAAATGCAATTGGGGTTGTAAGAAGAAAAAGTTGTTGGAGGAAATACTCTATCATGACGAACTGTAACACCATATGCGGAAAGTTTCCAATAGTAATGCTATGGTCATATAAAACCATGCATGGATAAATATGTGCTTCACCATATAATTTTGTTTGTATTAATATCAACATCAACAATGTGTTTAATTTGTATGTTGTGACATTATGGTCATGTAAGGTCGCCACCATCTTAAACTAGAAGTGTGCTACAGTATTCTTCGTTGTTTCACATTAAGAATATATACACACACTTGTATCATTATGTGGCCATTGGTAAAATAAGGTAGCATTATAAGTGTTGAGTATAACGGTTCCTATTTGGAAAACATAACAAGTTTTAGATTGGAATATGGAAGTGTCAAATGAAATTGAATGAACCATCCAATCTTGAAAGTAAATTTCATGGAATAAGTAAAACCTTACATATAAGAATGAACCATCCATTCTTCGTTGTTTCCTTTAGTTCTATTTTGTGTCTAGCTCCTTGGCATTACTGGTCATGTCCTGCCAAGCTCTGAATATTTACCTCTTGAAGAAAGAAATCATGAGAGGAGGCTTATTAAGCCTTTGTAAACCACTGAGTACTCCTTCCTGAGTTTGAATAAGCCACTGATTTTGAGAGGGGATATGCTACATCATATAGACAGACAGATAACAAGGAAGGTATAGATTTAGACCAGAAAGGCAGGAAGCATAGCTTTTGCCTTCTGTATAATATTCCTGAAACAAAGTTTCCTTTCAGATCTTTCTGGAGGTTCTCTGGCATAAACAGGAAAAAATGGAACAAAATATTGGAATTTCTGCTTGTCAATTTATATATTAGTTGGCCTTTAGATGGGATGCCATTATATCCATATCATACGAGCTCCCCCTGAAGGAAACAGACGTTTTGTAATAACATTGCCACAGAGAGCTTCAATTGACAGTGATATGGTTCTTACTCACCAAAAGAGCAAAAACAAATAGGTATACTATCCCTGCATATTATCAGTAATCATAGGCCAATAGGAACATGTTATCTTAGGTTTGACACTACTTTTGTAGTGAACATATTTTACAACACACGTTTAGTTAAGAAGCTGCATTAGAAAATAGAGAAAAGAAAAGATTGTATTTCTTGATTAAAAAAAAGAACATAACAACGAGATAGATCCCTTCTTTAAGAGTTTATCCTAACACCTTATGATGCAAAAGACAATCATATAAAGTGCAAGTTGCTTGCACAAATGATCCAATCGCATCCTGTTTAATTAAGTCAAACAGACAGCATTGTTTTCATATGCAAATCTAATTATTAAGCATACAACTGTAGACACATTTTTAGGAGCCAACAAGGATTTGCTCAAAGCTTAATTTTATAGAGTCATAAATATCGACCAGGTTTAAAAAATGAAACAATCAGTAAAGAGGAGGGATCAAGTTACTTTAAGGGTAACTTTAAAAGAGTTACTCTTCATCTTTACCATTCATTTTCTTGAAATCTAATGGTTATAACGAGTAACTAATCTTAACCATTAGATTTCAAGAAAATGAATGGTGAGAATGGGGAGTAACTAAAAGAGTTACTCTTGGAGTAACTTAATTCCTCCTCATCAGAAAATGGAAAAAATATACTTAGATAGCATTTCTAAGCAGCTCACTTTGTGCTTAAGCTTAATTTTGAAAGGAATGCGGCTGCCTGATCCCCACCCAGAAGGAAATAAGGATGCCTCAAAGCAGCAGCGGCAGATAAACGTCCTCTTCTTTGGGAACCTCTCTTGGAGATAAGCTTTGTTGCTAAGTCCCACCCTCTACTAGAGTCACTATCGAGAATTTGGAAGTCAGACCTCATGCGAGTAGATGCCCTCCATTTGTTCAAATCATATCCATATGTTCTTATCTCCAAATTGAAATTCTTCAAAGCAGCTGGAGACCTTAAGGTTGGTATTGCCATTTGCAGGAGTACAATCCCAGCAGAATACATATCAAACAGATCAGGACTGTTTAACTGCAAAAGTAATCACATACCTTTGCTTTAGCACTTAGGGAAGAGGATAATGCATACACATTGAAAATTGTTTATTTGAATAAAATGACTTCATACTGATTAATTACTGAATGATATCGTTCATGCCACAATCTGGAAATTCTAGTTGATGCAGAAACTATAGGAGAAACAAGAACTCAGGCTTAGAGAAATTTAGATGTTCCAGTAAAGATATTTCTAATATAGTAAGAGTATCCAAAACAAGTGCTTAATTAAGTCAATGTTCGCTTGAAACTTTCATTTAGGTAGTTAACATTCCTAAAGCAGAAGTTAGAAGTGCCTTAACTAAGAGTTCCTGTATTGAAATTCTTCAAAGGATTATAGGTGATTCTGTGAAAATATTTTGGCCTATATACTGTTTTCACTATCTTTTAACAATTGTTGAAGCCAGTATTATATAGTTGTACTAAAACTGACACAATGATACCCTTACTGAAGAACCTTGATTTTGGCTACATAAACAAGGTATAGAAATAAAACCTGCCACAAGATTGGTGAAAGGAAAGCTGCAATAGGCTCTGGTGGAAGACTTAGTGTTTCTTCAGGTAGCACATATAGTTCAGGGGGACAGTAGTCACGATCCAGAGGGGTATAATCGGGAACATAATTCTTTCCAATTCTAAGGTCTGTTGCTGCACCGAAATCAATGAGTTTAATCTGCCCCCGTTTGGTAACCACCAAGTTGGCAGGCTTAACATCCCTGTGAACTATGCCTGTGTCATGAATTTTCTTAAGAGATGTAATGATCTTGCGCATTATTTGCTTGATGATCAATGCATTCCGTTTAGAAGAGTCTACACCTTGCAAGACACGTCCAAACATGATAGACTCTAAGTTTGAAGGGAATGTTTGATCTGCCATGTAATCAGCAAGAGAGCGGCCTCCCTGTGATGTGGACAACCCTGCAATTAGTGTATGGAATAGTTGGTATACCATAAAATATGTTTGTAGCATATATCCATGCTTTAAGTTATGCAATCCATTCAAATACATGAAAGGATGAACCAAACTCCTAGGATAGTTATTTTGTAATATGTTCATGAAAACATTTAAAAATTAAAACCAACATAAAATTGTGACAAAATTCATGAGTTAAGTGGTGCATGGTTGCATGCATAGGTAATCTATGCCTATAGTTTATCTAATAGGAAAATTTGGTAGAGCACCTCAAACTTCCAAACAAGCCATTTTCCACCTTTTGTGAACTGTGAATTGGTTTTGTCAGCTACAAAACTTCCAAGAAACTTAGCACATGTTTCAGGAGCTGCTCTAGAGAGTCTATAATTGAACCACTCCTCAAATTCACCAAATTCCTCTGCTCCTTCAATTCCAACCTTTACCTGCATGTGCCATCAGTCAGCTCCTGAATACATTTAACAGGCTTTGTAATTATAATCGCAAACATAAAAAGAAAATGAATTACATCATCGTATGTAAGTTGAGAGATGATAACTGATAGGCCTAGTCAGCACATAAGTTTGGAATTTTCAAACCAAAAAATAACTTTGGGAGTTCAATTTAAATATTCCAACATCTAGATATATATGTTCTCTATATTTTCAAAAGGAGAAATTATTTAGAGAGAAAAATAAAGAAAAAAAGGATCAATAATCCTCCAAAACTAAAGAAACATGGGGAGAAAGAGTCCTTTTCTCAAGAGCTGACCAATTCTTCTGCATCAATCATTCTATCCATTGTAAGATGGAATGGCTCTAATTAAATGCACCTCCTGCTTCCAAAAACAGCAAACCACCACAGCACATTTCCCACTTTCTTCCTCAAAACCTTGAAACTTGAAAGTGAATGGAGAAAAATGTTCTATACTAACAGAAACAAAGGGGAACAAACGATCACAGCAGATTCAAAAACAGTAGGTAAGAAACAACTCAAACAAACTCATCAAAGCACATCAATTTAGTTCAAATGAAATGAAAACCATAAGACACAACTGTTCCAACAATGACCCCATAGGCTAAAGAAAAGAAACATTGAAAATAAAAGAACATTTTAAGGATACCTTCTTAAGAATGACTTTATCCTTAGATTTGGCATCCAACTTTGTCACCTTGCCTCTTCCACCTTTCTGCATCCACTCTTGCACATCTACATTCCTTGGAACCAAAACACCTGAATAAACAACACCAAATGACCCTTCTCCTAGCTTATCTCCAACAAGAAAATCAGTCCTCTTCAGATTTCTCCTTCCAGATAAACTGTCCAAAACCAGTTGGATAGGAGCCAAAAGGAATGCATCGATGGCACCAACGAGAACACCGGGCCTCGCAGTTAAATAAGCCCATGTCAGCCCTGCAATAATCACAAACCCCCACCTCTGCACGTCTGATAAGTCTTCAGTTACATTCTGAAACTTCACTAACACTGATTGGAAGATGGGAAACTGGTCCACATGAAAAGTGGTCTCCAACAAGTCTTCGGGGATGTTACCAAAAAATGCATTGCACTTTCCAGAGTTACTCTTGAAACGGTTTGTTGATAAGGAAATGTTATTTGGGGTGGTGGGTTTCAGAGGAGAGAAGCAGATTGTGTGATTGTGTTGAAGTGTGGTTGCAGTTGTAGAGAGAAGGGAAGCCATGACCGTTATTACCAAACAAGACAATGCTCTCAGTAACGTTGGTTGTTTCTCACACAAATACTAAAGCTAGAAATGAATAACGTCAGCGTGCATGGTGGCTCTTGGGCCATCTGTTCCTCCTTACTTTATCCATCTTTTCTATTTATTTTCTAGGTTCAAAAACACCTCAAACCTGATCCAAGAAAGTCCAACATAAAATAAAAATAAAAATAACAAGTAGAAACGAGATCAAGTGTTTCTCATAGATAGACGTTTTCATCCATTAGTTTTGTTTGAGATAAAAGAAGGAATTTGGAGTTAGTTTGGCACGTGGGTCTTAATTTGTTTATTATATTTCTTTAATTTTTAATGTAAATAAAAATATTAAAAAAAGTATTTTATTTAACCGAGTCTATAACTTTATGGTATTTTAAGATAAAATTTATAATTTATAATGTACAGTAGGGGTGGCAAAACGGGCCCAACCCGATGGGTCGGCCTGTTTTGACCCGTATTTTTGGCGGGGCGGGCCAACATTTTGAACCCGCATACCCGCTGTAACCCGCCCCGACTTGGCCCGCCAAAAAACGGGCTGAAGGCGGGTCGGGGCGGGTTGGCCCGCTAATCCGCTTAAATAAATAATTATATTTTTTTTTTATTAAGTTAGGGAATAGTGAGTGAATTTCTTTGACTCTTTAAGCATAATTATTGTTAGATATCATATCACAGCTTATGCATTAGATAGTCATAATTATTAATTGTAGCAATTGAGATGGAAATCATGGAATTACATGTAAAATCATTTTTTTTTTAAAAAAAAAACGGGTTGACCCGCCAACCCGCGGTCCATTTGTAATAATTTTGGGTTGGCGGGCCAACCCGCCAATCCAAGCAAAAATGGGGCGGGGTGACACTTTTAACCCACATTTCAAATGCGGGGCGGGACGGGTTGGCCCGTTTTCGGCAGGTTAGTGGCGGGGCGGGGCGGGATGGGTCGGCCCGTTTTGCCACCCCTAATGTACAGAGACTAAATAGTAAAAAACCAAATTTTGCCATCACGTTTTATTTTATTCTATATAGTCAAAGATCAAACAAACAATGAGAATAATGATTTAGTTATTTGTTTCGAAATGCAAGTTATCTAAAATAACTATAATTAATGCGATTATAAACTAATTAATCTCACAATTTTTGAATGACATTGAATAGATTGTATATACGACAGTTCAGAGATTTCAGGTCAAAAAGCTTAAATGTGGTCTCCAAAGTGAATTTTAACGCTAATCACGCTATTACGAGTAGTTCCTACAAAGGATCGGACTAATGACGTATACAATACTTGAATTCTTGAATTGTAGTTCCTACAAAGAGTCGGACTAATGACGTATACAAGAATTCTCGATGTAGATGCTACATAATTGGTTCTCATCCTTCAAAGACTACGAGTATAATAGGAGCATCCGTCAACAAAAGGATCACCCTAAGATGATCATCTCGTGGCTATTAAGAACAAATCAAATCAAATGATTCTATTTTTTATTCTTAATGTTTTCAATCTAGGTTCCGTAGGAACAAGTCATAGAGATTGAAAAAAATATATCATTCACGACCACTGATGAAGGATTCCTCAAAAAGTTAAAAATTAGTAATCCTTTTGAAAATTCAAAATAGAAAGGATTTGGTCTTGTCCATATGCGAGGAAAGTAATCAAAAAAGAAATCATTAAGGAAACAAAAAGCATAGAAAGAAATCTCATTGATCATTTCAATCCATTCTCAAGACAGCAAAGCTTTGCCAAAACAGTTGTAAGACGAGAAATATCTTGAAATTTAAAGTAATCACAATTATCTGTTAAATCTTCATTTCAAAATCATAAAGCTGGTTGTTTGCAAAAATTACTTTCAGCAAACTTAAATCCTATGGCAAATAATGCTAAGCACATCATTTTATGTCCCTAATGGAAGATACCATGTAAAAATAAAGTAATTTATTTTCTGCATACATGACAGCTCAATACATTTGTATTGAGCCGCAAGGCACATAAATAAGTGACTGAACTCGCAACCTGCGAAGTTCACACAAGTCCTAAGGGCACAAGAAAATGTTTCGTGTTGGCAACTGTGACAGTGTTATCACTGTTCCGAATCCAAATACAGGCAACTACCTAATGAGAAGAAAAACAGTACTATAAAAACATATGGTATGCATCTTGAGCCAATGCCATTTCAAGCTGTGAAGTTAGTAAGCAGGGCTATTCCTTTGAAGAAAAGAGGCTGCAGGCCTCACATAAGAGAAGTCCTTAAAGGGGTTTCCACCATTTGGGCTGGCAGCTGGTGAGTCCACAACAGGCATATCAGTCCAGCGCTTCTCAAAGTTGGCAACACAGTGCTTACCAGCTACTTCTGGCCTAAAGCTTGGTTGGATTTCTCTTGCTTCCAACTTCCTCCAATTGATTGGTTTAAACCACTTGTGGCCATTAATTTCCTCAACACCCCGGGGTCCACAACCTAAGCGCCTATTTGGTTCCTTCTGTAGCAGCTGTAACAGGGATAATCATCTTTATATAACTTCTGTTAACTAGTAAAGCTCAAAATAGAATGCGAATCAAGGAATTGACATCTCTTGTAAAGAAGATAAATTATGAATTTTCTACAGCATTTCAAGAGAAGATGAATTCATCTTTGGATATGATAAAAACTCAATCCTTTAAGTCAATGAAGGAAAAGCATCATGACACATGCATTAGCGATCATGCTCCAAAGAAACCCTAATTATTCTAAGACCCTTCAATGTAGGGCAATTAAACGTCTCATAGGCATGGCTATATTGACAACAGTATTTTAAAACAGAAAAGTTATCTAGAGCTTATTATGTGCCAAATAATCATGAGATTTAGATGATGAACTGTTCTAGAATAATCAAAGTAAATATCTTCTTTGTGGACTAGTGATTACCCCTTTCAACAGTGAATGTGCTTCACTTGACAAAAATGCTGGCAGCTTAATCTTGTCTTTAACTATCTTCTGCTGAATTTTGTCACGGCTTCCACCACAGAAAGGCGGCTGCAGAGGAGGTGAAACAACATAAACAACTATTTAGCAACTCCAAAAGGACCTAGCAGTTATTCAGTTCCCAAGCCATTACAACTTACAAGCTTGAAAGCACTTAAATTAAATTCAATAAACTGAATATTTATACAGTTAAACTTTAAAGATAGGAACATTGTATTACTGAATAAAAAAATGCTTTAGCATTTTACAATCAACCAAGAAGGTACACTATTATCCTATAGCCAATTAAACATTTAATAAACCTTGCAATCATAACTCAATAAGAAAAACAAGTATTGCAAATTAACAAGGAACAAAGATGCAAACCTTTCCAGTAAGCATCTCAAACAGTAGAACACCTACGCTCCACCAATCAGCAGCCTTATCATGGCCTTTGCCAAGAATAATTTCAGGTGCCATGTACTCTAATGTACCACACATTGAATTTGATCTTGTACTCTCTTCAAATTGTTTAGCTAAGCCAAAATCAGTCAACATAACCTAGTAGATCGACAAAGAAATAACTGTTCAGTTATTACAGGTATAAAGCAGGGTTCAAAGTCACTATGAAAAACATGAGGGAGGGAGGACAGTACATGGCCATCAGCGTCCAGTAGGATGTTTTCAGGCTTTAGATCCCTGTGCATTATTCCATTTGAATGGAGATGGGAAACTGCAGAAACAATTTCAGCAGTGTATATGCGTGCTAGATCCTCTCTGAACATTCAACAAAAAATAGAACCAGAGATTAATCCTGCAAATTAAAAACAGAAACAGAAAAAACTAAAAACCTCAAAGCTAAACTCACCTGAAAAGGCCTTGGTGATAAAGCTGGAAGAAGAGATGGCCCCCATTTACAAAATCCAGCACAAGATACAGTCTGTATTTTGTCTGACAGAGCATAGACAGAACACATCACTTTACTTACAAAGAACACAATTCTGGATATAAAGTAATTGAAAAATATATCCATAACTTAAACTAGCATACTGTTCATTATTGGGTAACATACAATTATAGATACTACAGCGGGAAGAAATGAAATGAAAATGGCATTGCATATTGAAAGCTACATCACAAAAGATAGATCACCATAAAAAGACAAGCAGCTAAAAAACGTTATTACAAATTCAAAATTAAGTACCTGAAAGGAGTATCTGAGTTGAACAACATATGGGTGTTCTATCTTTGTCCAAATATCCCTCTCAGCTTTCATGTATTCAGCATGGTTCTTCTCCATAATCTTGTCCTTCCGCATAACCTTCATTGCATATATTTCTGAAGTACCCTTTTTCCTCACCTGATATACTTTTGCAAATGCACCCTGCCCCACAACCTTCAAAATCTCAAAATCTTCAATGCTAACTCTCTGGATCTTCATGAGATTCCCATCTTCATCTTTCAATGATTCCTCAACAAAGGAGGATTCTTTGAGGTCTTTAATGGTCTCTCCATCGACATGCTCAACTAGTTCCAATGAATCCTCAGTCTCATGTATGGTGAGTTTGCCAAGCTTAAGTGACTGACTAACACAAGTCGAAGGGCCAACCAGAGAATGTGAGCGGGTGTAAATCACTGGCGGGTCATCATAAACCAGCTCATTCACTTCTTCTACAGGCTCACCAGTAGAGGAATCAATGTTATTCAAATCTACCGTAACAGGACCAAAGACATCAGAGAAATCCAGCTCAATATGCTCCGTGTTCACAGTATCAGGAAGGTTTGCAGGAAAGAGTAACTTAGTCTGTGATGGTTTGTAGCCAGCCATAGTCAAACCAGAAAACTGAGAGGACACCATTTCTCACACCACTCAACAATAAGGGATCTAAATATGCTGCTGATGACCAAACTTATAAAGACTATAGGTTAACCACCCCGAAGTTTCCCAAAACCCCCACCGCCGATGGACTCCTGTCAATGGCCTGAATCAAGAGAAAGTTGATGTAGGCAAATGGAGTTCCCAAAAATTTTGGCAGCAAGCAGAGCAAAACCCAGCAGAAGAGGTCGTTGTTCTTGTTTCCCGCAACACAGGAAACGAAGTATGCTCCAGTGGTTGTTGAACTCATGAAGATCCAATTGACAATCTGCGTTCCAACTCAACCAATAATAGAACAAAACGAAAAAGCCAAGTCACAATCACAAACAACCACAACAAGCTTTGTTACCATATGCTAACCTAATCACAACATAAACCATAAACCGCACTGTCATAAATAACACATCACAATTCACAACACCTAAAGAGGACGAATTCGAATTTGAATTACAATTTCATTTCCATTTCCAATTTATAATATCAGAATTCAAAAATGAAAAATAAGTAACTAACTGCTCTTGCGTCATCCAAGAAAGCTGTTTAGAATTAAATAACTGAAATCGATATAAACGAGAGTAGATAGCGAGATCTAACTGAAAACTCCGAAACACTGAATCACGGATCGGTCACAAAGCGCGAAATTAGGTTAGGGTTGTTATCATCAAACAAAAAAATCAACAGAACAGACAATTGACAAACAGAATTAAAATTGAAGGAAATCTAAACAATGAGATCGACATTGCGAAAACGTGAGAGAGAAAGAAAGAGAGGGTTCCTACCAGGGAAGGGAATTGGGAAGGGGCAGTGAAAGGAATGCGTTGTTTTCAGGAATATTTGATTCCGCGGTGAGGGACTCGCGTCGCCACTTATAGCATCGTTTAACAATTTATGGTTATCTTTCTATTGTTCTCGGACACGTGGCGCAATGTGAGTGGGTCGTGACCGAGTGGATTTTGGACGCCCTGGTTGCGTGGACTCTCCTCGCTCGTAGGGGATGCGAATATGCTGGCTGTTCCGTGAACTATTCTTGGGCTCTGGAGATGCTAGGCCCACTTGTTTTTTTGTTTCGCTTTTTTGGGGAATTTAAATGATTTGTAAATTTGTAAATGTACTGACAAAGAGAATAATAATTAATTTGCAACAATTCTGCCAAAAAAGAATTCAACAAGGAATGATAGATTGTATGCTAGGTAAGTCCTTTAAGACAAAAAAGAATTCAAACAAGGAATGATAGATTGTATTCTAGGTAAGTCCTTTAAGACAGTGCAATACCAAGTCCAACACGTTACATTACGAGAATCTAGCAATTTTATTTTTTTTATTTCGTAAATGTTCTTAGCCTTTTGAAATATGGGAGAATTGTTGTAATTTTTTTTGGGTAACAGCAGTAAGTCCGAAAACAGAACATCCAATGCCACATTTCCATTCCAATTGAGTAAAGATTTGTGAATAGCACCCATCAGTCAATAAATCAATCAACATTTAAAGAATTAAAATTTACCACCATGATGCCACACTTCGTCCCCACCTTGCTAAAATGAAACTGAAATTCTCCTCTCCTCCGCTGATGACTCCTTCACTCAGGTGAGGGAGGAACTTGAGTTTATTAGGAGTAGGAGATAGGAGAAGTTGAGAGAAATGAGTGGAAATTGGGTTGGGTGCATGCTAAAAAGAAATGAAAGAGAGTCACGGTGTCATCCTCTCCCTTGTACACCAAGCAACACCTGGAATTTGCATTCCCTGGAGTAGCCTAGTGTCACTGTGAAGCAAGCCACGTTCCTGAAAATGGATCAAAGTTAGCCTCCTATAAATTTTGTTTTTCAATCCTATGGGCTATGGCTTTGGTGTACTCTGAAATCCCCACAGTTTAAAGAGGGAGAATGTCAGAATGATAGAGACATAATTTGATGCAAAGAAAGGGGAAAAAAAAAGACTTCTAGTATGGGCTAGACATAAGAAAAAAAAATTAGACAGCCCAGGGGAAAAAGAGACTACTAGTATGTTTTATTATTTAGTTTTTTATAAACTACAGGTATTTTCTACTGCTTAAACTAGATCAACCATGTGTTAGTTAATTCACACATAATAGTTCTAGAATGTTGTTTGTAGATTCAGAATTTCTAACATGTTTAATTATTTAACTTTGAGTGTGCTATCTAATTTGTTATGCATCATCGTAACGTTGTTTCTTTGGTATCATGTGCTTTTTTAAATATTATCGAGCATTTTTAATTAATGATCTTTTGAAAGAAAAAAAACACACACATATGTTTGTAGATTCATAATTTCTAACATGACTTTGAGTGTGTGTATCTAATTTGTTGTGTACTATTGTAATGTTGCTTCCTTAGTATCACTGTTCTTTTAAGTATTATTGAGCATTTTTAATTAATGAACACACAAAGTGATAGAAATATAAGTCTGTTAATAATTGTAAGAATGATTAGAAAAGCAATATCTAAAGTATTGGCAATCGTTAAAATACTAAATTCTCTGTCTCTTGATTTAACCTAAAATCCATAAAATTGCAGAAAAAAAGGTCTAATAATAAGAATAATAATTATAAAATAAATATTTTCTTGCACAAGGAAAATTAGAAAGAGAAAGAATATTACATATTTGATATAATGATAAGAAGATAAAGTTATTCCAAGAGTTATTCTCCATTCTCACTATTTATTTTCTTAAAATGATTTTAATGAGTAACTTAGTTACTCTTAACTATTAAGTCTTGAAATCTAAAATTACTTTATTTCCTTGATTAAAATGACATATTTAGTATAAATGTTGCAACATTAGGACATATGTGGTTAGTGCAGGTTAATGACGTTAACGCATAAAGAACTTATGAAAGGAATTGAATACTAACACGAGAGATGGAAAGAACTTTTGATACTTTGGACAAGTAACGATAGTGTGGAAATTAAACTTAGCTATTTGGGGATTTTTTTTAATCAAGGAACTAAAGTATTTTTAGAGTAAAATGATGGATTAACAATGTGCCAATTTGATACTTAACATTTCTATAAAAAAAATATTGACTAATAATAGGGACTAACATTATTATATGTTAAAACTTTGGGAACTAACTACTATTTTTGTGTACTTAATATGAAAGAGGGTGAAACTTCATAGACAAAATTGATTATTAACTTGACTGTGTCTGTTTGAAAGCTCTAATGTAAAAAAATTGATAATTGTTTAAAATTTTTAATAAAAAGTCATCTATCTATTTTAACATCTAAAAAAAACTAATAAAAGAATTTCGCACAGTCATCCATTATTAATTAAGGTTAACTAAGTTTTTAGTTCCTAAACTTTTTCAAAATTCGATTTTTAGTTCTTAAACTTTAATTTGACTGGTCAATGTTCTTAAACTTTTTACAAATTCTGTTTTTAATCCCTAAACTTTAGTTTGACCGGTTAAGGTCTCTAAACTTTTTAAAAATTCGGTTTTTAGCCCCTAAACTTTTTAAAAATTTGATTTTTAGTATCTGAAATCTCATCAATTCAAGGACTAAAAACTGAATACATACTATCTAAATTTACAAATCTTTCAAAAGATAGGTGTCATGATTTTATTCAATTAAGACTTTTGTATACTATATGGACAGCTGTCACATGTTCATTCATTTGAAACTTCCAATTTTTGTTCTCTCTCTCCCCTTCGACACCCAACTCCACTGTAACGTTAATGTAACCCTTTCAATTCTTTTTTTTTCTTCTCAACTTCTCCCTTTCTCAGTTTCTCTTCTCCGGTGCCATTTAGTTGGGTATAATGTATTACATATATTTGACTTTGAGCTTCCATCACAAGGCCCCTTTGGATTTAATTATTGTCGAACTCATGTAACCCAAATAGGAGAAAAGTTACAACATGATTAAAATAGTCCATAGTAGCACTATTGCCTTCACGTTTCTTTAATAAAATAAAATTATTACATAAATAATATAATTAAAAGAAAGAAAATGCATTCTATGAAATGAGTGACTTAGAAAAAATTCTTCCATATTTTATAGAAATGGCTATAAACATTTAAAATATGATATAAAATTATTAAGTAATTTTATTATACTTATAACATAATATCACATAATATTAGAAATCTTTGATTAAAACTGGTTGAAATATTTAGACAAAAATATCATGCTTTTAAGTATTTGTTACAACTATTATATTTTTCTATGATTAGTTAATATTGCAATATTATTTTAAGGAAAAAAATACTTATATTAAAAACTTAATATATTTTCTTCTCACAAGTAAAATAGATATTAAATACTTATAACAACTCATCTTTACACAACTTTTCTTTACAATTTGAATGGATGTGAATTTACTAATACACAACTTATTTTTAAAATATAATATTATTGATAATAAATTGTATTAAATAAATGTATGGAATGTACAATGTAGATATGACCAAATGCAGCATAATATTTTTTCAATATCTTTTACTAAAATAATTATTTTACAAAATATTAAAATATAATGCACTAAAGTATTTGTATATATACAAGTTTTTACACCTATAAAAATAAATTGAGAATTTTATTATTTGTATAGAAATTGCTATAAACATTTTAAATATGATTGAAAATTTTAAGTAATTTTAATATACTTATGATATATAATATCATTACAAATCTTTGATGGAAATATTCAATAAACAATATCACGCTTTTAAGTATTTGTTGCAAGTAATATACTTTTCTATGATTAGTTAATTGCACAATTATGTTAAGAAATATATGCCTACACTAGAGAACTTAAATAATTAGTAAAATTTATTCTCATAATGAAACTAAATACTTATAACAATTCATCTTATAACGAAATATAAATTGTCTATTAGATATTAAAATAGTAATTTAATTTAAATAGAATGCATCTAAGTTAATTAATATTTATATTTTAAATCATTCAAAATATTGTTTATAAAATTTAAATTGTAATATTTAAAAAATATATTTATAATATTGTTGTAAATTAAATAAATTATTTTATATTAATATTTCAAAATTACAAAATTAATTAATGTTAACAAAACTTAAATCCTTTTTAAATTTATAAATGTAAATTTCTAATTTATTTTATAAATATTACAAGTAAAATAAGAAATATTTTAATCTAAAATGAAATATAAGTCCCATGCATAGCACGGGTCAAACACTAGTTTTTAAAAAATTTAGGGACTAAAAGCCAAATTTTAAAAAAGTTTAGAGACTTTGACGGGTCAAAATTTTGTTTAGGAACTAAAAACTGAATTTTTAAAAAATTTAAAAACCTTAGCCAGTCAAACTAAAATTTAGGGACTAAAAAACAAATTTTAAAAAAAAATTAAAAATTAAAAACTTAATTAATCCTATTAATTATTTTTCTACTTTTCTTCTAGACCCCTTCCATACATCACTCATATCCGTTCTGGTTCTGCTTCAACACAGCACACCATATTCTAATGCTGTAAAATTTGTACCATGCAGCAAGGGGCTCTGCCTCTGCTTTTGTGCTTGGTCTCTCTGTTCCCCTTCACTCACTATGACTGACTTTCTTGCCCCAAACCTTCTTACCATTTCAGCTGCAGAATCTCCGAGATTCCCCTTCCTCAATTCATGCTCATCTCTTACGC
Organism: Pueraria montana var. lobata; assembly: GCA_026413185.1. NCBI lineage: Eukaryota > Viridiplantae > Streptophyta > Magnoliopsida > Fabales > Fabaceae > Pueraria > Pueraria montana. Next base: position 76,591,720 of record CM048650.1, read on the forward strand.
CCAGAACCCAACTCAATCCGAATTCCCGTATCCCCTTTCCACCCAAACCATCCAAAACCAGTTGTAATAACAAGAGCGTTTCTTTGGCACTGAGCTCCAGGTCGAATGAAGGGCCATCAAGGGGTTATGGCTTTTACAACGAACTTGAATTTGAGGACAGAAAGGAGAAGACTTTTGGGTTGGAGAGAAACCCTGTTGGTGAAGATTCCCCCAGTGAAACTGTGTCTGTCCCGTTTGATGGGGTGGAAGGTGATGATGATAAGGGAGAGGATGATTTAGTTCGGGTTCAGGGGGATGTGGATGGTTTGAAGAAAGATGATGATGATCTAGGTGAGAATGAGAAATTTGGAGGTAAACTCAAAGTGAGAAGAGGTAAACAGGTGATGAGAAGGTCGAATTTGTTGGCCAAGCAGGTGATCAGCATTCGCTCTGCCCTTAGTTTGGGATTCGTCTCGCAGCTTTGGGTGGACACCACCTCTGTGAGTCTTCGTTTTGTGCAGTTTGTTTGTTTGTTTGTTCATCATGCTAGCATGTGTCTAGAATGCAAGTTTTTTTTTTTTTTTATTTGTTAATGGTGTTTGTTTGTTTTCTTGATATGATGATGTCTTATTTGTGGGACTAAGAAATTAATTTGTTTATGTATTTAATCTTTTGGTGGATTCCATTTTCAGTGGATGGTATTGTTTGTGGAGGTGAGGCCAAACTTGCTTTCTGGGGATTCAGAAAAATTCCTTCTGGAGGATATTAGTCAGGTATAAGAAGTTTGGAATCAGGAGAGATTTTTTTTCGTATTTGGGATTGACCCCTTTCTCAGTTGAATGTGTATATGCTTCCTTCAAACATACTTACTCTTAGTCTTAGGATTGCTTTTATATCACTTTTGATAATTTTTTGGATTTTTGGCCTGCAATAATATGAAAGATATTACTTTTGATAATTTTTTGTCAGAAGTTTCCAATGCATTGTGTGTTCAGATGGAAAATTTCCGGCTTGGCTTTGTAAGGGTTCTAAACCCTTGTGTTGAGAGTTTCCAATGCATTTTATGTTCTGATGGCAAATTTCCAGCTTGGCTTTGTACTTTGTCTTGTGGCCGTATTGAGCTCCTAATAATAAATATGGTGTACCTTGTTATTTTGCCAGCAAGTGACTTCTCGGTTATTTCACTATATTGAGTATTTTGCCTGTTCCTTTTTCAGGTTGGAGATGTTGTCCTTGTCCAGGACGAAAGTGTGATAGACAATGAATTTAAAATGGTTGGATTGGAGACACTGGTATGTTTTACTGTTTTATACGACTCAAACTTGTGAATTATTTTCTTTTACATTATTTATTTGAGTTCCTTATCTGGCAGAATATGGATAAGAAGTTGTCTTTAACTATATGTATTATGTGGTACTCAAAGTCTGATGTGTTGCTGAAACAGTGCAGATTGATTATGTTTCATGCATGCAAAGACTGAAATCTTGCCTTAGAGGGAAATATTTATATTGTTTAAAGTATCCAGGCATATACCAGTGGATTTTTTTCCATGGTTTGTAAATTATGTGAACATAACCTTTGATAATTTCGTGTTGTCAGATGTTTACTTTATTCATGGATTTGGTTAGGAGAATGTGATCTCTCTTTTGAATACTCTTTTTCCTTCTTGCTGAAGAGTAAATTTCTCTATTTGAATATTTATGAATGTGTATCTCAAAAACTTTTCAATATATCCTCACATGGGTTATCCAGTTGCAATATAAGATTTTATTTTATAGCTAACATTAGTAGTGGATTTAGGTGATGATGACAAGGCTAGCACACTTAGCATATCTTAAGCCTATCCAAGTACCTATCGGGCTAGTTACAGGAGTAATTTGCAAGCCTTATTAGGATTTGATTCAAATTTCTTTATTAGCTATCACAAATCATGCATAAATAAGGTCAAACCTACTACTCAAGACGGATTGGAATAAAGAATTTCTTTGTGACTTTGGTTCTTTGAGAACTACAAACTTATTTGATTCTCTCAGTGGCGTTCAAATCAGAGTAAGAAAAGCATGACTTGTTGCTTAGCGAAGCAAGAACCTTGGTACAGGGCATGGATAGTCAACGCCACAACTAGATAAAACTACCTAGTTGATAAGTTGGATGAACACACCATTGAAAGAATTGCATAAGTTCATACCTTTTGGATTCACATCATTAGGGTGCTTCACAGCTTGACACTGGGTAATTGCAATGAATTTTTCTTTAATTTTTTTTCAAAATGAATTTGGCATTTAAATTGCCAGCTGGGTAGCTTAAATTTTTTATTTTTATTTTTTTTGGTGAAGAAGGAAATCATCAAGTCATTAAACTGACATTTGGAGTTTAGTAGATGTGACTTACAAAGTACGTTGAATTTCATCATCAATGCTTTGAAGCTTGAGCTATCTTAAGCAAGAAAGATAGAGACAGAAGCCAGACGTGATTCAAAGTTTCAAACAGCTGAAAAAATAAGGGGGAATGAAAACAATATTAAAATTAAAGAAGTTGGAATCAATTATTAAAAATTTAAAAGTTAATAACAATAATTGGTTCTTGGTAATTGGTTAAGTTTAATGAGATCAAAAGGTATCACAAAAGAAATGTTGGTGATAGACCATTTTCCAGATCTTTTTTTTATATAATTATTTATCTTGTTGTAAATGATAGTTGATTCAATTACTTAATAGTAAATCTTAGATCAATGACTTGTTGTGACCAGTTATATTCTATCAATATGAAAATTGAAAAGTGCTCGTGTATGGAAATTCTGGTTTTCCACACTTTTATCCAGAATTCCAGTACCTATATGTGTTTTCCCTCAACCTTCTCATTCACCCTTTTCAACTAGTTACATAGAAAGTGATCCCATAGATTTCTGGCATCAATCTTGGCTTGTTTACCATGTCTCTCTAATTGATACAAATTAGGGGATATCTTAATTTGTTTGTATTTGCTAGGTTGGATACAAAGTTGTAACACCCTCTCGACGGAATATCGGAAAGGTGGACTATATATTTCTTGCACCATGTTTTCACCAAATTATTCATCTCCGTTATGTAATTATGGAAATCTTAAATTTTAGGTGCGTGGGTACACTTTCAGCATCAACTCAGGTGCTGTTGAAGAACTTGAACTTGATTCATTTGGACTATCCATCATTCCGTCAAGTTTGGTAAGTGGGTGGCTTCTTTGTAAGGTTAATAGTACAACTACAGAACTATAGATTGCATGCAAGTTTTGTCAATTTAATTGGAAATATATCTTATGTGCTGGTGGAGGATTCCTACTACTAGTTTATTCCTACTACCAGCTTTCACTTAAATACTGTAGTAACTAAAAAAATTAAGCAAAACCTTATTGTTAGAATATATGAAAAATATCTCATAATATTAGAGTTTTTGTAGCGTATCTCTTAGAATTAGTTTCCCTATTTCCTTATCATCTCATGACATTTCCAGCCACTACTCTGCTACCAATGTTCTGTAAAATCAGCAGCTCTACTTTATTTCCACGATTCTTTTCAATTTGATGTCTCCCACTCAAGTTTCCCGTCTCCCATGGTATCTTCGTTTTTGGCCATTACCTAATGTCATTTCCAGCCAGTCACCCACAGATGAGTCTCTATCTCCTCCTTGATCCATCCCCACCTTTCATTTTGAACCTAGTCTAGACGAGCCTGCACAACCTTCTTTCTTGCTCATATTCTCTCTCCTTGTTGCCATTTCACTTATTATTTATTAGTGTTCACCCTACTAGGATCAAAATCCTGGAGCCACCCTGATCTTATATTACCCATCCTGGCCACAAGTACTTAACCTTAATAACATAGTGCTCCTAAGGATTTACTCTACAAATTTATAATATTTAGAGCATTTAAGATTTTGATTATTTCTAGGGATTTTTTTTGTTCAAAAGTTCTCTCACAAAGCTTTCTATTACAAGTTGTTTTGAACACAAAAATAAGCTCATCCAAACACACACTTGTTACTTTTTAGGTGAGTGCCTACTCTTTGCTGGTTGAGGACGTACTGGAAGTAGTATCTGATGCAGTTGTTGTGCATGAAGCTGCAGCTTTACGAATTCAAAGGCGTTCTAAGGTACCTTTAGTTCAAGAATAAAACTGCCAGGTTTGCTTGGTGATTTACTTCACTTCTGTTTCTTAGCTGCTGAAAACATTGCTTCTGCGATTCTACTGACTCTAAATCTGGATTATTTCTAGTTGTCTTGTTGGATACATAAATATAAGCTCATGCTTTTTATGGATAATGCATAGAAGCATACAATTCTGATACCTGCGTTTGATTTCTCCTGCATATGGCATATTAGGTTCATGCTTTAAGTAGAGCCATCTAATTATATTTGGTAATTTTTGGCTTTGTCTAATTTTATCTTAGATAGTTGATGCCATCTTTGCCATTGTTTTAAAAACTAGACTGGACTGGCCAGTTTGATTGATTGGACCAAGAACCAGTTTGGATCAAGATCTGATCAAGTCACCAGTCTAGATAACCCAAAAAATAAGGAAAGTAAAAACCAGCAAAAACAAGTCAAACCAATCATGAATAGGCCAAAAGTTGGCAAGAACAGGCCAAAAAACCAGTTTGAACCGTTTTTTAAAAAGTATTTATTTTATTTTATTTTTTAAAATTTAATTCTAAAACTTTTTTTTAAAATAAATAAAGACCTGTATATGAGATGAGTTTAATGGTGACAGTGTAAAATAGTTTTACATTGTCATCTAGTCACAAATCATCGTTGGTATAACTTTTAATATAGTTATTGTAAAAGTCAACAAGCTTACCATGCATAATACTACCTCTGGTCCTAATTATAAGCAACATAGGACAAATCATTAGTACTAAGGAAAATAATTATTACAGCTTTTTTTAATTAATTCTGCCATAAGTTCAATTTTTATTCCAAAAGCACCCTTTGCTTTAAGTGGTTGTCATAGTGCATAGGGAATAGAGTAAACAATAAAATAAGGGTACAAAAGAAATTTACTTTAAAAACTAGTGATTGTTGCTTATAATTAGGACCAAAGAAAAAGTCAATTTGTTGCTTATAATTAGGACCGGAGTTAGTAGTTTGTGATTGGATGACAATGTAAAACTATTTTACACTGTAAATGTATAGTCTTTTTGCTCGTATGAGATTTGCATATGGGTTGCTATTATTTAACTATTTATTATGAATGTTTTATCTTTTAAGACATGTAAAACGATTCTTTTATAGTAATTTAAAATTTTATTTATATAATTTATTACTAAATATATTATACAATATTAAAAATATATATTTAATTGTTACCAATTTGGTCCCTGTTTAACTATGGTTTAACTAATGAACAGAGAATAAATACCTTCTCAATTACCAGTTTAGTTTTAAAAACATTGATCTTTCTAGTATCTTTCTTTTTTTTTTGGACCTTTCTCATTAAAATAAATACAAATATTTGGGCATCCTTTTATCGTTCTTTGTAATAACTAATAAGGCATTCATTTATTTTGGCCTATTGATCATAAAGCAACCTATTTCTTTGTGCTAGGGTTTTTTGGGCAACCAGAATGTGAGAATTTCAGTGGATGATTTTGAAGATTTTGACTCTGAACAGTCTGAGACATACGGTCCTATTTCAAGGAGAAGAAAAAGTTTTGGAAGAAAGAAACCCAATCAAAGAGATTGGGATGATGAAGATAATTGGGAGCTTCCAATGGACTATCTCTGATTCTAATGGATTTTCTGCTAAATTTCATGTAAACCACGTTTTTTTATTAAAAATAATGAAAGTTTAAATAAACCTATTAAAAACACCAAAAGGAAATTATTTACTTTTTCACTTTTGGTGATAAGTAGGCTTTCATTTATTTGTACAGTTAGTTTCATCGAATTTCTTTAGATTTTTTTTGGATGTTTATATTAGCAATCTTTAACCTGAGGTATTGCCTATCCACACTGAATAAATGTTTCGATATGTAATGATAAGCAGTTTCCCATAGTTTGACAAAGATGGTGTTTCTTCTTTTGATAAGCAATTAAATATGTATATTGAAAAATAGTGCGCACTTTGCATCTGTAATGACTTCAATCATCATGATTGGAAACATATACAATTAATTAAAAACTTCCCGCCTAATGACACTTATATAATTTTATTGTAAAATATGAGTATTTTGTCTTTAACTTTTTTCCCCCATGCAAATGCTTGGGAAAGTATTCTAGTAGACATTATCTATATATTCTGTAAAAAAAAGGACATTATCTATATATTGTCATGTAAAAATGTAAATGCAGGTAGGCAGGTAGCAATTATGATATGTGTCAGTCATTCATATTCATCTTAATAAACCTGTCTAGGCACTACCATGATACCATCGTACCATGAGGAAGTTTTTTCGCCCAATGACATTGATGTAATTGTATTGAAAAGGATGAATCGTCATTTTGGTTATCAAAAGTATAATTAATTGTCACTTAATTAAAAGTGTAATTTATTTTTCATTTTAATCCTTTAATTAAAAAACTTTCTTTAAAATCAATGTTTATGTTTACTTACATGCTATCTAACTACATAACGATTGGCGATGTACAAGTGGATAATATGTTACGTAGGCAAATAGCGTGTAATGTATGCACTAACATTAATTTTAAAGAAAGTTTTTTTATCAAAAGGAATAAAATGACAAATAAATTATACTTTCAGATCTATTTGACAGTTTCATATTTTCAAGGATCTAAATGATAATAGATTATATTTTCATATACTAAAAAGATAGTTTACCTATATGGACATTTTATTTTGACCTTTTTTTTATTTTTGTTTTCCGTTTAAATTCACAAAGCCATTCTAATAAACTTTTGAATTTGTTTTTAAGATTTTTTTTTTTAAAAAAAAAAAAGTACCGTTAGTGCTTGGTCATACTTAGAAAATTAATTTCTCACCTATTAGCTAAAATTTAAAACGATACTTCAAAAAATCAAAATATAAAAAAAATTATTAACATTTCTCTTTAAACTGGAGAAAAAACATTGCCCGAATGACAGGTTATTTTCATCATAATAATATATTTATAACTTGTAAATCCATGTTACAAAATACCAATTTACTTTAACTTGTCAATCACGTAAACTGTAACCCTTTTCTTAGTAACGACGTAAAACTATATAACTTAAACTAGTTAAAGTGAGTTAGCACCTGATAAATAAGCTTAGATCTAAAATGTAATGTAATCGAAGTTGTCTGCGAATCTATTTTTAAAAATTTAGACGAGAATCCAATGTAAACTTTTTTAAAAGCAAAAATCATTATGCTATAAAAAATAAATAAATAAATAAAGCAAAAATCATTATTAAGCAAGCCCTATCCCAATCAAAAAAAAAAAAGCACTAGCCGTTAGCGCCTGTCTGGTTTCAAATTCAAAAGTCGCCTCATGCTTATGTCGTCTCTACCTCTTTTATTCACTTTCCCTTCAGCTCCCACACAAACCATAATCCCAATCCCAAATCATCAATAACAAACAAACCAAACGCGACATAAACGCAAATGCAAACACAAATGCAAATGCAAATGCAAATGCAAACGCAAACGCAAATGCTAACTCCGACGACCGGAGTCCCGAAACTCCGGCCGCGATCTGGCCGGACGCCGCTTCAGCTCAAGAACTCTCCGGCCGATCCCATCCAGCCTTCCGCGAAGCCCAAGCCCAAGCCCGACAGGCCGTGTTTCGAGATTTCGGCGATCGACAAAGAGAACAATCCGATCGCCGCCGTCACGATTCCGGCGGCGCAGCCGCCGGAGACGTCGCTGGCGGAGGAGCTCAGCGCGGTCAAGAAGAAGCTGGAGAGGATGAGAGCGGACAAGGAAAGAACGGAGAAAATGCTGAACGAGAAACACGCGGTGCTGGACGCGAAGATGAAGGAGATGGAAGAGCGAGGGGAGATTCAGAAGAATCTCGAGATCGAGGTTGACCGGCTGTTCCGGTTGAAGGAACTCAAGTATCGCTGCATGGTTCGCACAACACAACAATTTCAACACAGTTTCTGTTCGATTCGTTTTTCAACATAGATTTCTCGATGCTGATTTTTTTTTTCCCTCATTGGAACAGAGAGTTTCTCCAATGCGAACGCTTAGGGAGAAGGAACAAGGAAAGATCGTGAACGAAGCGCCATCGCAATCGGAGGTACGTGCATGTGGTGTTTTCGACTTTTGAATTTAATTTTGTGATTTTTGCATGCATTAATCGATTGAAGAGAGTGAGAATTGAGAAATGTACCTTTGTTTTGGACCTTTGGTGTTGAGAAGGTGAAAACAGAGGAAACGGTGGCGTCGGAATCTGAATCGGAATCGGAATCTGTTGGAGGTGAATGCCAAGTTCCGCAGAGTCCAGGTTCAGCTTGTTCACAAACTCATACTACACAAACAAAATCAGATAATTGAAATAGAGAGTCTTTATGGAATTTTCCATACATAATTGCTCGTTATGTTTTTGTTTTTTTTTTAATTTCTTTGAATTTTACATTGCAATTTGTATTTTTTTCTTCATTATTGGTACATTTTAGAACAGAAAAATGGCTCACAGTGAGTGCTGTACTGTTGATAAGCTTGAGCATTCTGTTGATCTTTTCGTTTTCTTCCTCCTTTGTGTTTAGCTATTGCTCGACGATAACGGGGTATATATGTAATCTGAATGATAGAAAAATATAAATGATTTGTATCAAATGGAGTATTAGTCATTTATGGTTTTGTTCCGAAGGCATTAAGTTCCTTCGCTATATATTACATTGACTGTAGAAGATTCTGCCCTAAAATGGAGTTCGTTTGTCTTGATTCTTAGTGCAAAAATGGAATTGAAGTTTTAAATTTGAAAATTGAAATGTATGCCTATTATGCAAGACATTTTATAGATAGTAGTTGCTTTTCACAAAAGTATACGACATTTTATTGTTCAAAGTAAAAGTAAAGATATTTTCTAGAAATTCCGCTAATCTTGTGGAAAGTTTATTTCCGGTTTCTGGTTTCAATTTAGGAAAGAATTGCTTACATTTTTTTTAATCCAAAGTATGTTGTAAACTCAAGTTTAGTAAAAAATTAAAAAATAAATAAATAAAGTTTACTATAATATAATTTATGTTTGAATGTTTTTTATTTAAAATATGTTGATAAAATGAAAATTGTTTAGATAATACTAATCAAAAATATTTTTATTTAATGTTGCTCTTGAATAAATATTGCCCACGAAAAATGAACTTTCAAAAACAATCTCTACATTTGCTTCCAAGTGAAACTTGGTTTAGTGTCAATCACAACTAAACATAGTAGCTAAGAGTCTAAGACTCGTGAATAGAGTATAGTGATGCAAAAAGTGTGTTGGAGAAGCCCAAAGAAGTATCTAAACATAGACTAATTCTACGATGGAAAAGTTGCTCTTGTTTCTCACCGTGGGAAAGTTTTAATAGTCATCAGATTATTAGATAAGCGCGGATTACAGTAGGTATACATGTACTAGAATATTTTTTTAAAAATAAAGAAAAGGAAAAGACACTCCTCTCCGATCCCCTTCACCTACCCCGGTAACCACTCCTTCCTCTCGACTCCAACCACCCTCCCTCTCCGCATTCTCTGCCACACCCTTCCCTCGTCACCACCGCCACTGCAACCTCTTCCTCTCTCTACCCATTCCCTCCGCCTCTCTTCCTTCACTCCATCCATGCCTTCACTGTCGTTGTCGTCGGAGAACTGTCGCACTCCTTCCTCCGCGACGCCACCACCTGCTTGGCCTTTGCACGCAACCGTCGGAAAGTAGAAATGCCATACACCGCCATCACCAAAATGAACCCGCGTCGTGATACCAGCGAGCGCATCAACGCCACCACGGTATCACCATCGGCGACCACCATGAGGCTGGATGCGCCGCTAATTTCGCATCGTGCTTAGATCTTTGAGTGGCAAAATCAGGAGGAAGGTCGTGGCGTTGTGCGACGACGTTTATGCGAGGTCGGGGGAGATCTGGATTCTAGGTCTAAAACAAAATCAGAGGTTTTTCTTTTTGGATGTAAGACAATCTCACTATTGTGGATCGAAATTTGCAGTTGTTGATTCTTCGAAGATGATGACAGCGACACAGTAGCCTTGCCATCGGAAATGGGAAGAAGGAGATGACAACGGCAGCACAGTAGCCTTGCCATTGGAAACGGGGAGAAGAAGAATTGGAAAGAGAGAAAAAGAAAAAATAAAAATATAAAATGATTTTTTTTAAGATATTCTGATGCGTTTATTCCTACGGTAGTCTTCACTTATTTTAACCGTTGATTATAAAGAATTTATATCTAAAGCATCATATTTTGTTTCCCACGATGGAAAATTTGGTGAAATTTCCCACCGTAGAAGTGGTCTCCAAACATAAGTCTTTTAATGATTATTTTCAAATTACTTTTGCAAACGCGTTATATTAAGTTATCTCAATTCGTCAATCCTTTTTGATGTTTTCTCAAATCTAGACAACTTTAAAAAATCAATCATAAAGATTATATGAATAGAAGAAAAGAACGAAGTGAAGAAACAAGCAAATGAAAAAGAAAAGAAAAATGCAATAAATATATGGTGGAAGAAATTTGTCTACTTAATTACTCAGTATCCCTTGTTTATACATGAATAATAGGAGTGTGTAAAGTGATATAAGTGAAATTTTGTCCATAATTTTATATTTATAGGCATTACAAACTGTTAATTTAAACCAATAAATAAGAATGTATAATTTTATAAAGCCTAAAAATAAATAGAAACTACCAACTTATCAAATTATTCAAGTTCTACATATATGTCTGAAATTGACTAATAACTGTTTTTAAACGCAATGGCCACATGGTACATAATTTGGCTTGATCTTCGAATGGGATCCTTAGTCAATGTTGCCATGTTCTATATTGTTCTTAACGTTGATTGCTTACCAGCACCAAGAAAAAAAAGACACTTTGATTGCTTACCTTCAATAAAAATCTTCATTAATCAAGAACTTGCGGCTTGATGTGCATGATGTTGGATCTTTCTTAAGATCGAACACTTGCCAAAAATTAACGCTTCTTTTACTTCGATCATAGTTTTTAAAAGAGAAAGATAGGAAGAAAAAATAAATAAATGTAATAAGTAATGTGGTAAAAAAGAAAGAAAAAAATGATAAAAGAAAATAAGGTAAAAATGATATAAAAGAGAAAGTGTGTATATGATTATTACTCATCTTCAAATATATTCAATTACCATTGGTTTAATAGAAAAATAATTATCCTGTCAAAAAAACAGAAAAATAATTATAAACATACATTTGTCTTTTTTATCTCATTTTCACTTCATATTTTTTCTATCACTTTATTCACATATCACCATATTATTTATCACATTTATCACTTTTTCTCTCTTTTTTTTTTTCTTGTCTCTTTTTTCCACCACAATTCATCCTAAAATGAGATAAACATTTTCTATTTTTCCTTAAGAGAAGCATGACTACCAAACAAACTTTTCACACATTGATTGAAATTAAATACTCCAATATCTAGTTTTATCTAACCAAAAGACACTTGCATTATTTTAGGCTTAAATAACATTTTGGTTGCTATAAAATAAGGTGTTTTTTATTTTAATCTTTTAAAAAAATTATTTTAGTTATTTAAAGATTTAAAATTCTTGATTTTAGTCTTCGTTATCAAGTAACAGTATTAACTGATGATGTAAAAGTGACGTTGGCAGTTCATTGACTTGTCACGTTATTAAAGAGTCTGACAGAACAGTCACATATATTTTTATTTTTGATAAATTATATTTTTAAATCCTCATATACTGTTTTCACTGTCATAAATTGTGTATAAAAATTACTACCTCTGGTCCTAATTATAAGCAACAAATTGACTTTTTCTTTGATCCTAATTATAAGCAACAATCACTAGTTTTTAAAGTAAATTTCTCTTGTATCCTTACTTTATTGTTTACTTTATTCCCTATGCACTATTAATTATGACAGAATTAATTAAAAAAACTGTAATAATTACTTTTCTTGGTATTGATTATTTGACTTATGTTATTTATAATTAAGACAAGAGATAATACTATAGAATGAGAGAAGTCAAAGAATATAAAAATGAGTTAATTGAGAAAATGTGAAGAGTGGAGTCAAAGAATATTCAAGCTTATAATATAAAACTAAAATAAATAAATTACGAAACGCGAATAAGTAGTTCTTAGCATCACAAATTAATTTCTTCGAGTACTAATTAAAAATATATTTACCAATTTAATTAGGAAAATAAAATGTATGTGCTTGTTGCTTAACAGTATTTATGGTTTAACTTTTAAATATCCTAAAATTCATGACATGAGGAAAAAACTACTGCTCAAAATATAAGTTGGGGTTCTAAAAATTAAAGTAAATAGAAATTGAAAGAAAAGCTGCAGTGGAAACTGGAAAACAAAGAAAGATTAATTAGATCACTGCTTAGGTCAGTTGATGAGGAAATTGCTATGATTGAGGTACAGGCAATTATGGTAAGACAAGTTTGGTTTTGAAAAGGACAAAAAAAGTGCATGCAAACGCAGGTGCAGGAGCAGGTGCCTGCATGCACAAGTTGAATGCCGGGGCGACAAGACACATGTCTCATTCATCACTCCTGACGCATCGCTCGACTGAGATCAGATGACACCAACCTTTATCTGCAAACTCTTATCCTGCTATATACTTATATATTTCATCAATATTTTAAGAATGTATATATAAGAGGCCATCAGAATTAGACTAAATTAAAATACATAAATTTTATAAAAGTGTAATTACTTTTTTGTTGATATAGTTATAACAACTTTTTATTTTAGTCTTTATAGTTTAAAATATCTTATTTTAGTTTTTAAAATTGTAATATTTTAGTCATTTTGATTCTCGGTGTCTAAAATCTTCTAACATCATTACATTTGGATATATTAAAATCGCTATAAAATTAGAACTGACAGTGAAAAACTACAAAAAAAAATTAGATAGTTTCAGTTTTGTAATAGATTTAAAGGAATTGGATACAACGGACTAAAAAAGTTAAAAAATTGTAACTATAGAAACCAAAAATAGAATGTTTTAAAGTATAAGGACTAAAATAGAAAGTTGTTATAACTATAAGAATCAAAAAGATAATTAAACCTTTTATAAATTTTATGAATGAGATAAATGTCAGCGACACCCAGGTTGACACAATTTTTAATATATTTTTTATTAATTAAAATTTACTAAAAATTACAAAATTTTATGACTTAAATAACCTTCTTATACTTATAAAATAGGGAGGTTTTAATTTTGGTCCTTTAAATATTTTGTTTTGATCTTAGTCCTTTAAAGATTTTTTTTTTTGTCTTTGTCTTTGTTGTCAAGTAACAATATTAAATGATGACATAATAGCGATGTTGGTAGCTCATTGACTTGTCACGCCATCAAAGAGTCTAACAAAGCAGTTACGTGTAATTTTTGTGGTAAACTGTGTTTTTAAATTCTTATATGTGCAAAATAGTTGATGAAATCAGACTAGTTGATGAAGGATTTAAAAGTACAATTTACCAAAAAAAAATTACATGTAACTGTCCCGTCATACTACTTGACGGTAGGAACTAAAACCCAACATTTTAAATCTTTAAAGGATTAAAAAAACTTTAAAGGACTAAAATAAAAAACACTCTCTTTTATAGGGACCTGTTGGCACTAAAAATGTTTGCTATTGAGGCTAGCTGTTTATCATCGGTTGACAACTAACTGTTAATTCAGTCAATGACCATGAACAAATGTGGCTCAATCTAAATGGATTCTAGTTTGACCAGTGCTAAAAATGGCTAACAACTAAAATAACCGTTTCTAATGACTAACGGTTAAAATAATCGTTTCTAACGGCCAATTCAGACAGCTAACGCATCAGAATTGGACTGAGAAGCGATCCATAATTAGACCTACTTCAGGAAAGATCAAGATGGAGGGAAGATTTGAACGGAAGGTAGTTGCAACTTGCAAGCAGTTATCAAAGGCTAAATGCATGTGGAGCCATGATTTTCTAAAAAATAGGAGAAATGAGTAGTGGAAGTTAATAATTGTTTATTTGCATTTGGAATAAAGTAGACAAAGGTCAAAACGTGGGAAAATGTTTAGGGAAAGATTTCAAAACAACTGCCCATGATGGAAGCATGCACCCATAACTGCCATTACGTGAGTAGTTACCAAAAAATAGTTGACATACCCATAAAACGGAAGATACTTGTAACTATTTAGAAAACATTATAAAAAGAAGAAAGCACAATGTAAACCAGGTCCCCAATCAAATCAATAAAATTTATCTTTTCCAGCCATTTGTATTTTATTTATCGTTTTATTTACTACTTTCTTTTTTGTTTTCCTTTACGGCAATTTCATAGGAGTAGCATAGTATAGAAACTTCAGTTCAACGACCGCTAGAAAAACTCTTTGGAGTGGACTAGAAACCCAATCAAGGAATATAATCTCTTTCTTGGGTCAATTACTTAAGGAAATCACTCATTGATAATTAGTTATTTCTCACAACTGATGTTAGAATTTTCACACCAACATGACCAAAAGGTTTTGGAGCCAAATTTTATAGGTCTTACATTTTATTTAGTAAATATCTCATAAATTTTAAATAATTTGTTAGAGAATGTATTAAAAAATAGTGTTTTTGAGCACTCTTATATATATATATATATATATATATATATATATATATATATATAATTTTTTAAACGATCATGTTTTTTTAGAAAAAAAAATAGTTTTAATTATTAATGTGTAATTGTAAAAAAAATTATCAAAAAAAAGTAATGTGTAGTTTAAATAAAATAGTTCTTAAAACAATTTTTAAATAACAGTTTAATTCTTGAATTTTATTATGTGTACGAATTTTAGCATTTGAGTTTACAAAATTGGTATTAATTTTAGTTTTTTTTTTAAGAAAATAGATCAAGTTACTTCAAATGTAACCTTAAGAGAGTTTTTTTTTTTATTTTTATCATTCATTTTCTTAAAATATAATATTTTTAATGAGTAATAAAAAAGTAAATTTATAAATTAAATTGTAAGGAAAAATGTTATCCTCAAATTTTTATTTATAAATTTATATCCTATTATAGGTTAGGTGTAAACATATTCAAAAACTTGGTACCCGCAGAGCCAGGGAGAGACAAGCCTCCACTTGTCATGTTCCTTTTTCCATTTCATTCACAGGTTATAGCATGATGACACGGACACATCTACCCACCGTATCAAATCTATTTTCTCATTAATAATATTATTTTCCTATCTTATATGTCTATTTTATATTTATAAATTAAGAAACATCAAATATATTTTTTAAATATTTTTATTATAAATTTACGTAACAATTTTTTAAAATATTTTTTATTTTCTTAATCAACGATTATAGTAAAAATTATTAATAAGTCATATAAGTTATAACTTTTGTATTTAATTTGGTTCGGTGTATTACTAATAAAAACAAATTTTGTTCGGTGTATTTTGGCACAAAAGAAGTTGGTGTAATAGAAGTGCAGAAGAAAAAAAAACGTGCTTCTATTGCACGAGGGCAAAAGAAGAAAAAGTAAATTACATTGATGAAAAAAAGTGATTTGAGAGATTCACCGAAGATAACTAGTTAGATTTTTTTTACGTATATTAATTATCGGTAAAGTCAATAAATATTTCATATTAATAATATGATAATAAAAAAATTACATTGACGAGGAGTGCTAGGAACAATTATTTTTAATTGGTTGAAATTTATTGAAAAATATAAAATTATGAGAGACAATAATTAAATATGATGTGAGACCACAAAATTTTGTTATTTCTAATAAATTTCAATCAATAACATAGAAAATGTTCAAAAGAGGATGTTAGAAAGTGTATTTCTAACATTTCTCTTTCATTGATATTTTTTGAGGTTTTTTAAATTGCACACGATATTTCTTTTTTTTTTTTGGTTCCTATATTAATCTACTTAATTGTTTAAAAAATATTATACTAACACTCTTTATAATATTATATTTGTTTTTTAATTATTTAAAAAACATTACATTGTGTATGCTACAAGAATGATTATTGTAAATATTAAAAAAATAGAGGTATTATGTACAATTCAAAAAAATCTCCAAAAATTTCAGTATAATTTATTCAAAAGGAAAAACGAAAGGTGTGAGTCTCACTTAAGATAAATAGATCATTTCTATGCAGTAGAGCAAAAATTTTGGATGAAAAAATAGCCTAATTTTTCACTTTCCTCAATATTCCTCCCAGGTCCCAGCTACCTTGCATAAACGTTTTTACAAGAAAGTATTATCATCATTTTTTTAATTTTTATCTGATCAAAATCAGAAAAGAGAGATAAAAACTTTTCTGTCTTTTATTCTATTTTCTTAAAAATTTATTTATTTATTTATTTATTTACTTATTTTATTTATTCTTTATTTTATTCTCCCCTGCTTCTGACCTGTCCAAAGTCCAAACATAGCAGAGTTTTATCTTGCCGGTCCCTTTCCAACACGCAACTTGACATTAAGGTGCATTGATGCTCCGACTGTTCATAGTCATGAATTCGAATAAAAAAACACTTTACACACAAAAAAGAATGGCCACAAAATTTTGTTTATCTTATTCTAAAAATCATAGTAAATTATAGTACAATTTTTCGTGTCTTTTTTCCAATTATCCATTTGCATCTAAATTATTTTAGGTTTTGAATTTCTAAAACATCAATATCAATCAATAGCTTGAAACAAAATTTTAAAAAAAATTAAAGCATCAATATATATAACACGGAGGAATATTCACTTTGTCTTAATCTCAAAAACTGTAGAGATAAAAACTATGACCGTGCATTCGCTTCAACGCTTTAAAATTTAAGATGACAATATTTTGAGATTATATGGTCCTGCTAGCAAGTTTGTCTCCTTTTTTTTTTTAGGCAAAGAAGCTTATTGTATTTCATTCAAGATAATAGCTTCAATACAATGTGGAATAATCTCAAAAATATGGTGACTTGTTTCCCTATTTTGTTAAACATTCATATTCATATTTTAATTATATTTATTTTTGAGGTAGCCGTAGTGCCTGGTCTAACAAGGAGTGTATTTATGGAAAAGAAAGAGTGGGTATTAAGTATATCTCGAAAAAGAAAGAAAGAGAAAACACTGAAAGCAATACCCGTGTGAAAACAGTGGAAGAGAAGGTAAAAGCACCCATCGTATTCATATGTCCCCAACCCCCGTCACACGCAACTATCCTCGTTAGTGATTACTGACTTCTTGGAACATGAAACATCAAGCTATATATGGCCATGGATGATGGAGTACCCTAGCAGGACTTAACCTTATCCTTATACATATGGTCATGGAGTAGATAACTATATATATTTGATTATGGGTAAAATATGTTTTTGTCCTTCATTTTATCTTGATTTCTATTTTTAGTCTTTTAATTTTTTTTTACTGTTTTTAGTCCCTCATAAATTATTTTGTTCTGTTTTTAGTTCCTGACGTTAATTTCAACTGTTAAGTGATGACATGATAGACATAAACTCTGTGTGTGTAAAAAATTCCTAATTAAGTTTTTAGTGACTTTTAACCGCTAAAATTTTTTTGGTGATTATAAATGTTTACTTTTGTAACACTTTTTGTGATTTCAGAAAATCTGGTGTTCGAGGTTTTGATTTATTATTATTATTTTTTAACATTTTTGACAGCTTTAGTTTGCCAGAAAATGTGCAGTAGTTAAAAATCGCTAGAAACTTAAACAGAAATTTTTCAAGTACAAATTATGCTCGTCACGACATCACTTGACAGTTAAAATTAATGTCAGGGACTAAAAACAAAATAAAACAATTTTTGAGGGACTAAAAA
Organism: Pueraria montana var. lobata; assembly: GCA_026413185.1. Classification (NCBI taxonomy): domain Eukaryota; kingdom Viridiplantae; phylum Streptophyta; class Magnoliopsida; order Fabales; family Fabaceae; genus Pueraria; species Pueraria montana. The sequence goes on from CM048650.1 coordinate 76,609,646, forward strand.
CATAAATTTAGATAAAATGAGGGACAAAAACATATTTTACCCTTTAATTATTTGTCAAATTAAATCATGTATTTAAAAGAAATGTTATTTTGTGCTCAACAAATTTTATCAGAAAAAGGTATAAAATATAATAAAAGATGTAATAGAAACAGAAACTATTTCTCTCAAAAAAAAAAAAAAAGAAACAGAAACTATTGTTGTATAACTGTTATATGAGTTGATGCACATATCTCTATATTTAATTGGATAATGTTAATCATGGTATTAAATAACTTATTTAAATAATTTTTTACTTACTGAAACAATATATTAAACTATTTATCTTATCAAACTAACTACTACCTTTTTTTATATAGAAAAATTTAGGCAAGTTGGACCCCAAAGACTCATCAGGGTCAGGACTAGCCTTAAGGCTCAATAAACACTTACATAGATACTTACAAATTATCCACCAATAAGGTCCTCACATTGACGGCTGGAATTGGGGCTCACCAGGGACAGGACAAACATCAAGGCTCAATGAACGCTTATGGAGGTACTTACAAATTACCCACCAACAAGGTCCTTACAAGGAGCGGATCCAGACTAGGCTGACATGGGGGCCAACCACAAAAAAATAAAATTCATCCAGCAACTATATACCATCAATTTTTATACAAAATATTTATAATTTGATGCTCCAATACGTTAATTACATTGATAATCTATCAAACACATAATAATTAAGTTTATACTAATTTTTCAACAATTTTATTTTTAATGTATACTAACACAAATAGTCAATAAAAAAATCATCTTTCATTTTATTACGAAGTGTAGTCTTGCTACTAAAACATTAAATATAAAATATGAAAAATTGGAAATACCTTTCTTTCGTGCGGTGTGATGTCTTTCCGCCTTTTCCTCTTACCAGTGTCGCCGCAGCTCGTGACTACAACGACTACTATCATGCGTTTCCATAATTTGGAAATTATAACGATCTCCAATCAATCCAATGACACTTACTTCTCATCTAATTAATTAATGTTTGGAAAAAGAATAATTAATTGTGGGTACTTTAGGAAACAAATAATTAATGCATCTGGAATTAGAAAAGGGTCTTATAAAAAGAAACAAATAATTTTCTGAAAATGATCTTATAAATAGGGACGGAGGGAGTAACTCCTTAAATTGCAAGAAAATAGAGGATGCGTATAAGATGTTTGAGAGAATGCCACAGAGGGACTTGGTTTTGTGGAACACGGTGGTTGCTGGGTATGCACAGAACGGCTATGACTACTCACCAAAATAATAATAATAATAATAGTAATAATAAAATAATAATAATAAAGTGGTGGCTATAAACTGCCACTTTTTAAAAAAATTTAAATCATACTTATTTTATTATATTTTATAATTTGAAAATAAATAAGAAATATAGTGGCAGTTAAAAGCCATCACTATTCGTAAAATTAAACTATTAAAATTGTAACTTAACACCGTCAACTCCAATTGGATAGAAATGATCAAATTATGGCATTTTTAAAAATTAAGGGACTTGATTGAACTTTTTAAAAATTAAGGGACCTAATTAAACATTCCTAAATAATTAAGGGGTCAAAATAGTAATTAAGCCTAAAAAATCAGATTTCTTTGAAAATTTGGAAAAAAAAATTAGGGAAGGCCAAGGCCCCCCTCCCTCTAAAGTTAGTTAGCCATTGGTCCTCACATCGGTAGCGGAAATTGAATCCACGTCCTTGTGGGATAAGTCCATTCTTTACCAACTTGACCAACCTTTGTTGGCAATTAACTACTACATTACTTAATGGTGTTAAAGTCCTTGTAGGCAACTAAAGGGTGTAGTTCAATTGGTTGAGTAGTGTACATGAGCTGTTATAAATTCTCTATTACTTCAGTTCGATTCCTATGAATAAAAAAAAATTCTTAAAGGCAACAACATAAGGAACTCTTGCAAAATTTCGTTATTTTAAATACACTAGACCGTAGCACAAAATTTAAAGTTAATGTTATCTCAAAGAAAATTAAATAAACAAAAAATATATAAATATTCAAAATGTTCGAAGAGTTGTTCCTTTTTCATTAAATATATAAACAAAAAAACTTTTTTTAAATGTACTCTTGACAGTTCGGTCAAATCTTTTTTTTTTCAACATATTGTTAATTGAAAATGTCCAACGACACTTACACAAATAGAATGCTAAAAGAATAGTATTACAACAATGCTCACAACCTAGAAACAACATTAAATCCATACACACACACACACACACACACACACACTCAAAACTAAAACCTAACAAATTCAATCCTAAAACTACAAATACTAAAACCATGGACTTTTCTTCACTTTTTCTTTCCTTTGCTTCCTAATCGGCTTATGCCCAACAACAACTCTGTTGGGTACCATAGTAACAAAATATTAACTCACAACTAAAATAAGAGATGAGAAAAATAGGAATTGACACACAATATTTTTAACGTGGAAAACCCTCAACGGATAAGGGAAAAATCATGGGCAAGACCAGAGAAATATTTTTACTAAGTGGAAGAAAATTACAACCTCTCTCTACCCATAAGGAGAGAACAATTACACTCTCTCTTATAATAGGAGAACACACACACAACTAGTGTTGCTAACTCTCTCTCTAAGATTACTACAATTGTAGTGGGATGCACAAATGAGCAAAATGACTTACTATTTATAGGCAAAGCTTGGAACATATGCATTAAATGCTAGAACAAAATTTCTACCCTTCCAACCAAATTTACAAGCCTAGCTAAGTAGAGCTAAAATTTTCATCTGCTCATTTTTGACTTGTGCCACAAAGTGGCTTTACGGGTTCACAATCTCCCACTTAAAGCTACTTTTGTGAGTTTTCAAATATCTCTTTATCTTGCCATTTCCTTGCTGCTTACGTTTCCGATAGGCCAAATAAGGATCGACACCATGCAAACTTGATTATATTGATAGGCTTCGCCATAACATCTGCTAGGTTATCTTTGGTGTGAACCTTCTGCATGTCCACACTTCCTTCCTCTACTACTTCTTTGACAAAATGGTATTGAACACCTATGTGCTTTGTCCTGGAATGAAAGGTTGGATTCCTTGCAATGTGCAAGGCACTCTGACTGTCACAATACACAGTAATCTTCTCTTGCTTGTGCCCAAGTTCCTCCAATAGCCTTTGAATCCAAATAGCTTCTTTGCATGCTTGGGTAGCTGCCATGTACTCAGCTTCTGTAGTAGACAAAGCTACAACAGTCTGTAATTTGGATAACCAGCTCACTGCCCCTCCTGCAAGTGTAAACACATAGCCCGTAGTAGACTTTCTTTTATCAAGATCACCTGCAAAATCTGAATCAACATAGCCCCTGACAATAAATTTCGATCCTTCAAAACATAATGCAACATCCGAGGATCCTTTGATGTATCTAAGGGTCCTCTTAACAGCACTCCAGTGCTCTCTACCAGGATTTACCATGAACCTACTAACCGCTCCCACTGCTTGTGCAATGTCTGGTCTTGTACAAATCATGGCGTACACAAGGCTTCCCACCGCTGATGCATATGGTACTCGAGACATTTCCATCCTCTCTGCTTCATTGCTAGGACTCATACTTGAGGATAACTTATAATTGACAGGAAATGGGGTAGAAATTGGCTTACAGTCTTGCATGTTGAAGCGCCGCAAGACCTTCTGTAAGTAATTCTTCTGAGAAAGCCAAAGCTTCTTATTCTTATCTTTTCTGTCTCGGTGAATTTGCATCCCTAAAATCTTATTTGCGGGTCCCAAGTCCTTCATATCAAACTCCCTAGCCAACTCTGCCTTCAATTCTTGGATTTGATCTTTGTTGGGGCCTACCACCAACATGTCATCCACATACAATAGCAAAATGATGAAATCATTATCATCAAACCTATTGTAGTACGTACAATGGTCTGAACTCAGTCTGTTGTAACCAAGGCTAATAATGAAGGAATCAAATCTCTTGTACCAACATCTTGGCGCCTGCTTTAGACCGTACAGAGATTTGGTCAACCTACAAACCAAGTTTTCTTTTCCTTGTTCTTTAAAGCCTTCCGGTTGGAGCATATATATATCTCCTCTTCAAGTTCTCCATGGAGAAAAGCAGTCTTTACATCAAGTTGCTCAAGATGTAAATTAAATGCAGCACACATAGCCAGAACAACTCTAATTGTTATCAATCGAACAACTGGTGAGAATATCTCATTGAAATCAACACCTTTTTTCTGAGCATATCCTTTGACCACCAGTCTTGCACGATATCGTTCCACTTGATCATTGCCATCTCGTTTGATCTTGTACACCCATTTGTTTTCGATGGCTTTTCGACCCTTTGGAAGTTCAACAAGTTCCCATGTATTGTTTCTATGCAAGACTTCCATTTTTTCATGCATTGCTGCCATCCATTGAGAAGCATCCGAACTACTTAGGGCCTCTTGAAAGGTTGATGGTTCTCATTCTTCAATTAGAAGACAGTATGCATCATGGCTTGCCATGACAAACTGTAAGTGCCAACTTGGTTTAGATTTTTGTCGTGTTGATCGTCGAAGACCTCCTCTGTCATTGACCTCATTTGGCTCTTGTTCTTCATGCTCCTGTTCTGCTTCAGAAAAGTCATCTTCTCCAGACATCTTCTCTATCTGCACTATAGTAGTGTCTTTGGTAGTGCTGTCATTTTTTGGCTCACTCTGCAGTTCATTTTCTCCAAAAACTACATCTTTGCTAACAACAACCTTGCGGGCAATGGGATCCCACAAGCGATACCCCTTAACATTGTCAGCATAACCTAAGAATATACATTTCCTGGATTTTGGATCCAACTATGTTCTTTCTTGGGAGTTGTACATCACGTACATAGGACATCCAAACATATGTAAGGAAGAATAATCAGCTGGTTTGCCTTTCCACATCTCCATCGGCGTCTTTAAACTAATCGCTGTTGATGGTGATCGATTTATCACAAAACAGGCGTTTTTAACTACTTCTGCCCAGAAAGATTTGGCTACTCCCGTTGTTTTCAGCATAGCTCTTGTTCTATCTAGGAGAGTTCTGTTCATCCGCTCTGCCACACCATTCTGCTGAGGCGTATGTGGAACTGTGAATTGTCTTAAAATACCCTCTTATTTGCAGAATGCTAGAAAGTCACCATTTACATATTCTCCTCCATTGTCTGTCCTCAAGCACTTAATTCTTTTTCCAATTTCAAGCTTGACTTGTGCTTTGAATTCCTTGAATACTGGAAACACATCTGACTTCTTCTTAATTGGGTACACCCACAATCTCCTGGAATAATCATCAATGAATGATACAAAATACTTTGCTCCTCCCAAGGATACTTCTGGTGATTCCCACACATCCGAATGGACCAAGTCTAGTATGTGTTTGCTTCTAGTAGTTACTTTAGCAAACTTCAATCTATGTTGCTTACTTATCACACAATGCTCACAAAATGGTAAATTGACCGTTTTGAGCCCAGGCAGGAGATTACGTTCTGCAAGGACTTTCAAGCCTCACTCTGACATATGTCCAAGTCTACGATGCCACATCATCGTTGCTTCTTCTTGACTTGTTGCTGCAACTGATGCATCTGCTTCTTGCAACGTATCTCCTAAAAGCATGTATAGATTGGCTGTGATCTTCTCAGCTTTCATCACTACAAGATTGCCTTTCACTACCTTTAAGATCCCACCTTTAGTATGGATCTTGCACCCGAGATCATCTAATTGCCTAACGGACAATAAGTTCTTCTTCAAGCCCTTCACATGTCGTACCTCTTGAAGTGTGCGAACAGTACCATCGTACATTTTTAATTTGACGGTACCAACTCCAGCAATTTCCAAGGCATGATCATTTCCCATGAACACGGATCCTTCCGAGATAGGCTCATAAGTGCAAAACCAATCTCGACGTGGAGTCATGTGCCAGGTTACACCCGAATCCAATATCCAACAATCATAAAGTTGTCTTCCACCGTTAGAACTAATTGCTGCTTCACTATACAGGATTTCTCCATTATCTGAGGTACTTGCAACGCAACCTTGAGAGGTTGATGCTTCAGAATTCTTTCCTCTATTCTTCTTGTGCCAACAATCTTTCTTCAAGTGCCCTCTCATGCCACAATTATAACATTTGACGTTCTTCCTTCTTCGAGACTTTGATCTACCATGATTTTGACTCCCACTAAAGCCACGTTCCGTAGATATGCCTCTCGTCACCGTTAAAGCCTCTGCTTGCTTGGAATTTTCCAGCCTATCTTCCTTATTCTTTCACCTGGATTCTTCTTCAAGAATAGCTCCAGCAACATCATCAAAGGTTAGACGACCGACAATATTATTGTTCATTATGTTGATGAAGAGTTGATCATACGAATCTGGTAAACTCTGAAGTAGAAGTTTCGTCCGCTCATTGTCTTCTACGTTGAAATCTGACGCAGAAAGTTGAGTGAATAGAGTATTCAAATTGTTGATGTGATCCGTCACCGAAGTGGACTCACCCATTCAAAGAGTGTAGAGTTTCCTCTTCAAGAATATTCTAGTGTGAAGTGACGACTTGACCTCGTACAATTTGTGGAGAGTATCACAAATATCCTTTAAGGTCTTTTTTCTCTGCAACACTGGACAAAACCGAATCCGCCATTTCTAAGTGCAAATTGGCAACAGCATTGTCATCCATCTCTTTCCACCTTTCATCAATGATCTCCGTAGGTCTGCATTCAATTGCATCTTGACAATTGTCCTTCCTCAAAATTGCCTTTATCCTCAATTTCCACAAGGAGAAATTATTCCCGTTGAACTTCTCAATCTCGTATTTTGCTGCCATGGTTTCACACTAAAAAACTGACTTACACAACTTCCACCGTATATAGTACCGCCTACTGGAATAGTGACTGTAGACCGTGAACTAGTACACCAGGTAAGTTCCCAGGAAAGAGAAGTGGGTCACCAACAGACACACTTAAATACCAAGTCTTTCCTTAGCCAGAACTTTCCTAGACATACACTTTCACACTACCTCACTCTATATCCAGTAACAAGAATAATTCTTTTCTGATGTGGTAGATCAGACTATACCGCAACCACAGAGCATACTAAGAATTTTCTCCGGCACTATACCAGCGTGTATCGCAGCGGAACAATATTAGAACCTATTGGCTCTGATACCACTGTTGGGTACCATAGTAACTAAATATTAACTCACAACTAAAATAAGAGATGAGAAAAATAGGAATTGACACACAATATTTTTAACGTGGAAAACCCTCAACGGATGAGGGAAAAACCACGGGCAAGACCAGAGAAATATTTTTACTAAATGGAAGAAAATTACAACCTCTCTCTACCTATAAGGAGAGAACAATTACACTCTCTCTTATAATAGGAGAATACACACAACTAGTGTTGCTAACTCTCTCTCTAAGATTACTACAATTGTAGTGGGATGCACAAATGAGCAAAATGGCTTGCTATTTATAGGTAAAGCTTGGAACATATGCATTAAATGCTAGAACAAAATTTCTACCCTTCCAACCAAATTTACAAGCCTAGCTAAGTAGAGCTAAAATTTTCATCCGCTAATTTTTGACTTGTGCCACAAAGTGGCTTCACGGGTTCACAAATAAAGGCAACTCAATGTACCTTTGGTAGTTAGGGTATGGTTGTCAAAAAGGCTCTAACAAGTTCCCTTGCAAAGGAGAAAAGTACGAGAAAAGGGTATAGACATATAATGAGGCGTTAAAGACAAACAAAGAAGCTAGAAAGTTAGAAAGAATAAGGGAAATGTGGAGTAGAGTTAGGTTGTGATAGTAGGAGGAGGGGTGGTGATGGGAATGAAAAGAAATAAAAGAGAAGAAAAGAAAAACTTCCACTAAGAAAGGGGGAAAATCCACCTAAAGTCGAAAGAAAGCCCTCCCATAGAGGGAGAGCCCCTCGAAAGGGTGCTGCCACTTGCTTACTGAGATATATGTTCTTTGCTCCTCCAAAGATTTTGTGAGTTGATCCTTTTTTTTTTTTTTTTTTGTTCTGAAATTGAAAGAATCGAACATGAGAACATTGACTGGATTTATTGTCCCATTACATTATTCCTTCCAACTTATAAATGGGAGTCTAAATAATTTGAATTTAGAAACATTAGCAATATATTTTTTAACACATTTTTTCTAATATATTTTTTTACTATTAATTAAAATTTATAAAGTCATGAGTTGGAGCTTGTTAAAAAAAAGTAAGTCTCGTAAAAATTTGTAATTTTCATGTAATTCATCCTAACTTCAAGATTAACACATCAACATACAAACCAACCTTGAACCACAACCCATTTAAAACTCCAACTTTTAATTGAAGACTTTCTATTTTTACATTTTGAGACATTTTATAATGTAAATATTGTAAAAACATAATATAGGTGCTTCATTTTTTTTGGCTGTAAGAGGCAAACATAGGTTTTATTTTTCCTCTTAACAGACACTTAAATGAAACAATATAAATAAAGTTTCAAACGATGTAAATGCACTTCTAAAGTGCTTTGCTTTGTTGATGTAGTTCGACACTTTTTGGTGCTTTAGTAAATTTAATAACTTTTTGTTACATACATTTTTGTTAGATAAATTTAGTAAGTAAATTCTCGTAGTTTTTAACAATTACAAAATTTTTGGCAATTCTTAAACCGCTAGAAATATATATAAAAAAATTTATATTTGTATTCACAATACACTTTATAAAATTGTTACTCTCCACTAATGGGTACAAAAATCCGAATGCTTATAACTTCTGGACTAAAGTTCATAATGTGAGTGAAGTAAGCTTATAATATATAGGAAATGTTTGTATTCACAACATAGGGCACAAAAACCCTAATGCTTCTAACTTTAGGCCTAATGTTCGTAACTGGAGTGAAGTAAACTTATAACATATAGAAAACGTTTGTAACCAAATGTGGCAAAACGGAGGCCTAAAGTTCGGATGCAAGTGCATTTTAGATTATAAATTTAGCAAAGTGGCTAAAGTGTGTAGCACAACATAAGAATGTTAAAATTCAAAATCTGAGTGAAGTAAAATTATAACATATATAATTTGAATCAATATATATATATATATATATATATATATATATATTAATTTATGAAAAATGATAATAATATACTTTTTGAAACATAGTTTTTGACATATTTTCTACTGTTGACCGAAATTAATTAAAAAATATAAGATTACAATCAATATTCATTAAATAATTATTAAAATTAATATTAATTCATTGACCTTAATAAAATTTAATTTTTGTCAAACAAATTAATAATGAACAATATATCATTGGCATTTTTTTCTTAATGTATCTACTATTAATGTTTTTATAAATGAATATAACCATGACATTTGTGAATAAATTAAGATGAGATTATTTTAATTTAAGTAGTAATTTTGAGTTTGAGTTTTGAATATATAATTATGTTAAATGTTAAAAAAAGAGTTTTATTATCGATAATAATTTTACCTAAAATAATTTTTGTAGAGGATACGTGTAGTTTCAAACTAAAAAAGAAAAATAAATTCAAAATAATAATAATAATTTTAAAAATTCAAATATTATACTTTTTTAACACATTTTTTCTAACTTGTATTTTTTTTTGAAATGACGTGTCACAATTTTGTTCTAGTGAAGTAGGACTATGGGCGATAAAGCTATTCTTTCAAGTATTTAACGCAATTGCATATCTAGTTTGAGACTTTTGATTAAGTTGAAGCAATCCCACATAGTTTATCCACACACTCAGTAGTTCAACACTTATTTCACTATTGGTTAGGAGTTTTTGAAGACTATAAAATTAATGTTGTGTTTGATTGACAGGATGAAAATAGAGAAAATGAAAATATGAGAAAAATATTTGAACTAAAGGTCTTGTTAACCAGTGTCCTAAGGACAATGATTAAAAAATTAAAAGGAAAAAATATTTAGTGTGAAAATAGAACACAAAAAAAACTATGAACAACATAAATTTGTGCATTCCAATAAAAATCTTTCTTCTTTTAATCCCTTAATCAGTGTCTTAGGTTAGTGATTAACATTTGCCTTGAATTAAAGTAGAGTTACTTTATTTCTCCTCCATTTCCCTCTTCCTTCCCTCAATCAAACATAGCATAAGACCAAAAAAAAAAATGTAATTTTTAATAAATTTTAGTTAATTAATGTGTTAGAAAGTGGTTTGATAGTATATTTTTTTTAAATTTTTTTTGTAATTTTTAAATTTTTTGGAAAAAAAAAGGAGGAGAATGGAGAGTAATGGCATTGGATGGTGGTGGCCCGAAGAAGAGAAGAAACGAGAAAGAGAAAGAAGGAAGGAAAGGAAGTAAGGGAAAAGCAAAGCATTGGATTGCTATTACTATTACTATCGCTGGTTTACCGCTCCTCTCTCTCTCTCTCTCTCTCTCTCTCTGCAAACTCCAACTCCGATGCACCCTTCCATCTCTCCCTTTCACCCCAACCCAAATCTGAATCTCTGATCCTCTCTCCCTCTTCTTTCTCTTTCCTCTCCTCGCTTCGCTGTACATCCCAACCACATTTCCCTTTCACTTCAATTTTCACCAGGTACTTCATTCCATCATCATATCTTCATCTTTCTTTTTTCTCAATGTAGGGTTCACCATTCCATTCAAATCAAAACCATCTTCAAATAATTCTGTTCAATTTTTCCAACAGCTATTTATCAATTTAATTCAATTCCAGGGAATCCACCGTTATTTTCACTCAATTGAAGAACTAGGTTTTTATTCATTGTTCTTGTTGTGTTAATCGGGAATGCCTCGGGGGTGATTCTGATCTCGTGTCGTAGATCTCGTCACTGTTGCGTGGATTGGGGGGTTTATCGATCCCTTTCTCGACGGTTGATACAATGCGGTCGGAGAAGTATTTATGAGTTCCGATGAGTCCTTGCTTTTGGAATCGTCGGATTCTCGTCCAGTGATTCATCACCGCCGTGGGAAATCGGGTTCCCGGAGCTACCTCTCCGGCAATGGTACCTTCACCTCGTCCGCGTTTGACGATGCTTTCGCCGAGAGCATCGATTTGGATGTTGTGAAGGAGCGAGACGGTGGGGACGTTGTGTTGTCTAGGGATTGTAGTTTCCACACTGCATCGTTTGGGAATAACAACAGTGGTTCTGAGAGGTGTGTTGAGGTCCAGTTCCCGTGGCAGCTTCCCTTGGAATGCCCCCCGCGCGAGAGGAGGCGCTCGGCATCGTGGGGTGCAATGGAACTGCGTGATGACGATAGCCGGAGCGTGCCGTTTGAGATATCCGGAGCTTCATCTCAGGTGCAGGACAGGTTGAATAGTAAATCACAGAGAATTCGGCACAAGAGTGTGCAATTTGATGATGCTGCCTTACACGAGGACAGTGCAAGGCTGATCTATATCAATGATCCTAGGAGGACCAATGATAAGTATGAGTTCACCGGGAATGAGATCCGGACTAGTAGATACACCTTTGTTACCTTTTTGCCCAAGAATCTGTTCATTCAGTTTCATCGGGTTGCCTATCTGTATTTCCTTGCTATTGCAGCTCTCAATCAGCTTCCGCCACTGGCTGTGTTTGGGAGGACGGTGTCGCTTTTTCCCCTATTGTTTGTGCTTTGTGTCACGGCTATTAAGGATGGCTATGAGGATTGGCGGAGGCACAGGTCAGATCGCAATGAGAACAACCGGGAGTCTCTGGTGCTTCAGTCCGGTGATTTCCGATCGAAGAAATGGAAAAAGATACAAGCTGGTGAGGTTGTTAAGATCTTTGCTGATGAGACAATTCCGGCTGACATGGTCTTGTTGGGGACGAGTGATCAAAGTGGGCTTGCCTATATTCAGACAATGAATTTGGATGGAGAATCAAATTTGAAGACAAGGTATGCTAGGCAGGAAACAGCTTCGGCAGTTGCTTCAGAAGCTTGTGATGTTCTTGGGGTAATTAGATGCGAGCAACCAAACCGGAATATTTATGAGTTCACGGCCAACATGGAGTTCAATGGGCTTAAGTTTTCCCTTAGCCAGTCAAACATTGTTCTGCGTGGCTGCCAACTGAAGAACACAGATTGGATAATTGGTGTTGTAGTTTATGCAGGACAGGAAACAAAAGCAATGTTGAACAGTGCAGCTTCTCCTTCCAAGAGAAGCAGACTGGAAACTTACATGAACAGAGAAACCCTTTGGTTGTCAATTTTTCTTTTTATCATGTGTTTGGTTGTGGCCATTGGGATGGGTCTTTGGCTGGTACGCCACAAGAACCAGCTGGATACCTTGCCTTACTACAGAAAAAGATACTTCGCCAATGGACCAGATAATGGAAAGAAATATAAGTATTATGGAATACCAATGGAAGCATTTTTCTCCTTTTTGAGTTCTGTTATAGTGTTTCAGATAATGATACCAATATCTCTTTACATCACAATGGAGTTGGTTCGATTGGGTCAGTCATACTTCATGATTGAAGACAGGGATATGTATGATGTCAGCTCTGGGTCAAGGTTTCAGTGTAGATCATTAAATATAAATGAAGATTTGGGTCAAATACGCTATGTATTTTCAGACAAGACAGGAACACTAACAGAAAACAAAATGGAATTCCAGAGGGCTAGTGTACATGGGAAGAATTACGGGAGCTCCTTGCCTATGGTTGATAATACAGGTAATCCCGTCTCCTCTTGAGATTGTTATCTAATTTTAGACTGCTTAGTAATGTGTGGTACAGTGCCTTTATTTCTTAACCTCGCTACTGCAGTTCTTCGTCCCTTAACAATTATTTATTGTGTAAGTCTGAAAAATGCATTCATTAGTTTTGCTTTTTGATTGCCTTGGTTTGTGATAATGGCTGTTCTTCTGGACAGTTTGATGAGAATTGGTGCCAATATAACATGCGGTCTTTGGTTGTTATTTATTATTCACGTGTTTATTATCTTTTTAGTCCCTAAACATTTTAGGATTTCTTTTTTTAGTCCCTAAACTTTTTTCGATTGGTTTTAGTCCCTTAACTTTTTTCCTGTCCTTACTTATAATCCCTGTTAAGGGACTAGAACTAAGGACAGAAAAAAAGTTAAGGGACTAAAAGTAGGACAAATAAAAAGTTAAGGGACGTTGACCTGTCAAAATAAAGTTTAGGGACTAAAAACAAAAGTCTCAGTTTAGGAACTATAAACCCTTTATTCAATTACTTATAATCGATCCTAGGATAGCCCTTGCAAAAATGCTTTGTGAATATTTAAGGCTCTGTAATTATTGTATGAGGGGAAGAGCTTCCTGTGAGTTAGCAGATATTTTTCTTTCCATTGTTCAATCTCTTCTTGCTGGTTTGCTTATTTGATGAAATGGCTATGCTCTTCAATTATTTTTCTATTACAAACTTACAATTCAATTATATATCTTGATCTAAGGTAGAAGGTGTCATCTGTGTGAGTTCTCATCAGAAACCATTTGTAAGATTATGATGAATTGACAAATTTGCTGGTGCATATATATCACAAGATTTTTTTTAATGATTGCAGCCACGGCAGATGTTATTCCTAAACGGAGATGGAAGCTCAAATCTGAAATTGCAGTTGATTCTGAACTGATGACAATGTTGCGGAAAGACTCAAATAGAGAAGAAAAAATTGCTGCTCATGAGTTTTTTCTTACATTGGCTGCTTGTAACACTGTAATCCCTATACCTGGTGATGATGGATTTTCCAGTCTTGGAACTAGTGAATTAAATGAAGATATTAGACACATTAATTACCAGGGAGAATCTCCTGATGAACAAGCTCTAGTTTCTGCAGCCTCTGCTTATGGATATACTCTTTTTGAACGTACATCTGGGCATATTGTTATTGACGTCAACGGTGAGAAACTCAGGTAGATAGTGACTTCCTTTTGGTGGGGGACTACTTGTTTTACTTTGTTTTAACAATGTTTCACACACACACACACACACACACACACATATAATTAATAAAATTGTATTATGTACTTGAGTATTCTACTTCAGTCTCGCACTTTGTATGTAACCTAAACTATATCTAGATTATTAAATAACTTCATTATCTATGTGGTATATAGATTGGACGTATTGGGTCTGCATGAGTTTGATAGTGTGCGAAAGAGAATGTCTGTTGTTATTCGGTTTCCTGACAACGCGGTAAAGGTGTTAGTCAAAGGTGCTGATACTTCAATGTTTAGCATTTTGGAAAATGGCAGTGAGAGTAACAATAACATATGGCATGCAACTCAGAGCCATTTGAATGAATATTCTTCACAAGGTTTGCGCACTCTTGTAGTTGCCTCCAGGGATCTTTCTGATGCTGAACTTGAGGAGTGGCAAAGCAGGTATGAAGAGGCAAGCACTTCGTTGACTGACAGAGCTACTAAACTACGGCAAACAGCAGCTCTTATAGAAAGCAATTTAAAGTTACTTGGAGCAACTGGAATTGAGGACAAGCTACAAGAGGGTGTACCAGAAGCAATTGAGGCTCTACGGCAAGCTGGAATCAAGGTCTGGGTTCTTACTGGTGATAAGCAAGAGACGGCAATTTCAATTGGTCTTTCCTGCAAACTTCTTAGTGGAGATATGCAGCAGATTATTATAAATGGCACTTCAGAGATCGAATGTAGAAATCTTTTGGCTGATGCTAAAGCCAAATATGGTGTGAAATCTTCAAGTGGAGGGCGTCGGAATCTGAATGGACATGGTGATCTTGATATTCCCAATGGTGCAAAGTCTTTGAGCTTTCCCAAATGGAATCCTGGAAACGAAGAAGGAACTAATGCTCCATTGGCACTCATAATTGATGGAAACAGTTTGGTTTATATTTTGGAGAAGGAACTGGAGTCAGAGGTAAAATTGTCTTTCCTCATTTGAATTTGTTGTTTGAAATATTTATGCGTATTGAACATCTAAAACTTGCTTTTTCTCTGAGTGTTGTAGTAGGTTAATATAACACTGCTTTAGATTGGAGTTGTTAAATAAAACTTAATGGTAAATATTTACTGATTTCCTTTTTCCTTTCAACAGCTTTTCGACCTTGCAACTTCCTGTAGGGTTGTGCTGTGTTGTCGAGTTGCACCCTTGCAAAAGGCAGGAATTGTTGATTTGATAAAGAGCCGCACAGATGATATGACACTGGCCATAGGTGATGGTAAGTTATTTATAATGATATGAAATTGCACTTAATTTGCATTTGGGTGTTCTTGTGAGGCCTGGTTGATGGTTGATAGTAATTTGCATATAAGGTTGAGGTCACCAGGCAGTCCAGGCTTTAGCTAGTGTTGCCAGATGGATTTTGATATAAGATTTGATTTAATATGAACTTAATCTTTTTTATTTTGATTACTTTTGACAGGGGCCAATGACGTGTCAATGATCCAAATGGCAGATGTTGGTGTAGGAATATGTGGGCAGGAAGGGCGCCAAGCAGTGATGGCATCAGATTTTGCTATGGGACAGTTTCAGTTCTTGAAAAAATTACTTCTGGTTCATGGGCACTGGAATTATCAGCGTGTCGGTTATTTAGTTTTGTACAACTTCTACCGCAATGCTGTCTTTGTAATGATGTTATTTTGGTATGTATGGTTGTCCTTAGATATCACATTTGAGTTACTCATGTGTTTATATGAGTTGGTCTCTCTTTCCTTATTTCTTTCGTTATCCCTGATTTTTCAGACATTTGGACAAAAGCTTGAATTAGAAACATGTGATTTTCAATATTTGCCTATGCTATTAATAGGCTGTGTGCAGACAATTGGCAAAAGGATTTTTCCATATTTAGATGTTAACTTTTGTTTATACAACTCTATCTTGTTATATTCTGGTGCCAACATTTCTGGAAATAAGATATTTCTTCCCTCTGTATGCTATCCTTGTTGATATGTGTAATATGTAGGGTGTATCATAAATTATGGGTTCAAAGATAGAAGTTACTTGATTTTAATAATAGTTGCAGGTTTTATGATATTTAAACATTCTGATGTGATGTCTTCCTTGTCTTTAGGTATATATTATGCACGGCTTTTTCTACAACTTCTGCGTTGACAGATTGGAGTAGTGTCTTCTATTCTGTGATATACACATCTATACCTACTATTATTGTTGGTATTCAGGACAAGGACTTGAGTCATAGGACACTCTTGCAGTATCCAAAACTGTATGGTGCAGGTCACAGGCAAGAAGCTTACAATATGCAATTATTTTGGATCACAATGATGGACACAGTATGGCAGAGCCTTGTTCTTTTCTACATCCCATTGTTCACCTATAAGGACAGTTCAATTGATATATGGAGCATGGGCAGTTTGTGGACGATTGCAGTTGTTATCCTTGTAAATGTACACCTTGCTATGGACATCAACCGTTGGGTATTAATTACTCATTTTGCTATCTGGGGATCGATAATCATTACATATGGTTGCATGGTGGTATTGGATTCTATACCTGTCTTTCCCAATTACTGGTTAGTTACATGTGTTCTTCAATAAGTATTCTGTAATCTGTATTATGGATGAAGCAGTACTGTAGGGTATAATATACAGCTAACCAGTCCCTTGAAATCATTGCAGGACTATTTATCATCTGGCAAGGTCCCCAACATATTGGATAACAATTTTGCTTATAATTATTGTGGCATTGCTCCCTCGCTTTACTTGCAAAGTTGTTTATCAAATCTTTTGGCCTTCGGATATCCAGATAGCTAGAGAAGCTGAGTTAATGAGAAAACGACATGATAATTTGCAGCCTAGGCAACAAGTTTCCAGTTAACTCGTGTTACTGTCCCGTGTCTTATAGAAACTACAGAAATCTCAATTGAAATGGCTTCCCTTGTATTTGTCCATCACAATGCATTCCTGTGGCAGTTGGTTGCATAAGTGACCAGGTAAGGGCATGTTTTCCATGTTTTCAATTCCTCTTGTTGTCATTGTTGTTGTTATTATTATTATCCTCCTCCTCCTCAATATTATTACAATGATGATGTTTTTTTTTCATTTTTCTAATATTATTTTCTGCACACTAGTTTCCTTGGGCTTAGTGGTTGTCACCATCCAAGAATAACTTCATTTTAGATTGGAAATTGTCCAACACCTGTTCTTATAAGTCCAGTCTTCTGTGGGCATCCCTTTCTTCGTTAAAGTGGTAATTTTGAACCAGAGATAGATTCAGAAAATGTCTGAGGAGGGGGATAGAAGGCTTAGACATGCATAATTGCATTGAAGTAAAAGTCACATAGAAGTCAAAATAATGGAGTTGAAGGCTATTAGGCTAAAGACTGCATATATATATTCTAAAGAAAGAAAAAATGGAGCTTCCCCCTGGATCCATATTCCGTCCTTTCCCTGAACATAAATCTGCTAATAGAGATACTGATAGATAGTTGATTTATTGAGCAAAAAACTGTTAATTGGTACTTGGTTGAATAATGAATTATCACTTGTGCTCTTCTGCCCTCACCCTCTTCACGGATGCCCTGTGTAAACATTTCCCATTTTTTCTTGCAAGTGGTTCTAGGTTTAGGAAAGTTCACATTCAAAAAATAATGTTTGCAGTCGAAGTTTTGTAACGGGCAAATGACTTGATCACAATTGTATGCCACAAGTTAGTGTTTTTCAAAAAAATTTCATGTCATGCTCATGCAGGTTTTTTGTGGTCATACAAGAGTATGTATCATTGTTTGTGTTGTGCTCACGCTTCCTACATGATTAAGAAAAGATGACCACCCTTTCATGTGTTCAAATTTGTTTCTGCTTGGTGATGATTTTTGTCTGGTCTAAATTTTCCAGATGAGTTGTTGAAGCAGATTGCAGTGGTGTAAGACAAATGCTTGGCATCCAACATAGTAACAGATTGTGCCACGGGGGAAGCACATGCCATGGCTGGCAAATAGCTTGCCTGGTTTTTCAAATGCGTCGGGTCAGGTCAGGAAGGTAAATAGGAGGTGGAGATTGGAATAGGCTTAGACTCGGGTAATCTGTATCTCCAGCAATTTGATGTGGGTGGAATTTTATCAGTGGCGACTTGATAATAATGATCCACGGTTTATAGAAAAAGTGTGGGAGAGAGTAGAGTGTAACTAAGTGTACTATAGTTCTGTAAAAATCAGGCTTGAAAAACGTCCTTTTAAAAGGAGAATATGTCTCAACTCAAGGAAGGACAAAATGAAAAGAAAGAAAAGGTAATTTTCACAATCCCTGCTGCATCTTTCAATCTTTCATCTCTTCTTGCAATCCCCCCTACCCCTTAACAGTATATAACTTGAATCGCAGTTAGTCCTTTTATTATGAAGGCTTAAATATATTTTTAGTCTTTGCAATTTAATATTTTTTTGCTTTTCGTTCCTGTAATTTTTTTTTTTACTTTTAGTTCTTGCAAATTATGTTTTTTTTGTTTTTCGTTCTTAAGATGGTTTAGATAGCCTTTTTTTACTGTTCAAAGCGCTATCTAAACCACTTTAAGGACGAAAAACAAAAAAAATATAATTTGCAAAGACTAAAAGCAAAAAAAAAATTTGCAGGGACGAAAAACAAAAAAACGTTAAATTGCAAGGACTAAAAATGTATTTAAATCTATTACGAATGATGTGTGATTTTGGTCTTATTAGTTTCTTTTAATTGCTATAATTATGGATGCATTTTTTTTGGGTGGTTAGAAGATGCATCTGTTGTAGCAATTAAGAAATGGTTTTTATTTTCTTTAAGAAATTAATAAATGAAAAAAATTAACATTAAATATTACATTTTTTTTTTTACTTTTGGATCTTTAACTATTATTCCAAGGACAACAGTTAATAAAATTGTAAAAAAAATAAAAAAAATAAAAGATGCATTTTTTTCCATATATTTTTTATTTTATTTTTAATACATATTTTTTTTAATAATTTTTTATTCACTAATTCTTTAATTATTGTTCTTAACATAATAGTTAAAGTGAATAAAAAATGGCAAATGATAAAGACATTAATCAGCGAATTAAAAGGGAATATTTTTATTAAAATTATTATTTCTTTATAATTTTTTGGTTAGAAATTGATAGAGATTTAAAGAACATCTTCCTTCTCCAAAATTATGATTATAAATATGATTAATATTACCATACTAAAGACATTGCACGGTTTAAATTTAATATATAAATTTTATTATTACAATTAATTGATAAAAAAATGTGGAAAATTATTCTTATTATATAATCAAAGTAAATATATATGTAAACGAATTTGATAAAGTTTAATAACTTTGTTTATTGAAGAACATAAAGTATAATAAAATATAATAATTGTTAAAATAATAAACGTACATAATTAAAATTTAAAAAAAAAATTATATCTTGATATGTTTCAAATTTGATCAATGTACTCAATTGTTCCGAGCCCTAGTCCTTCTACCAAACTCCACAGCAAAATTCTTTATAGTAGACATTAAAGATACACAAGATGATTTTTAAAACTCATCTATAGGAGATATCATCTATAGTAGACATTACAGAATACAACTCATCTCATGTACAACACTATTGGACTTAGTGTACAGATAATATAGTAAGTGGCTTGTATAGGTTCGGATATCATTTTAGAATTTCGATTTGAGTTTAATTCAACTTCACAAAACTAACTTATAAGATGAGAGTTGTCCTTACTCCTAACATAACACTAATTTGGCCTTATTTATGGTCAATGTAAGACTTGAATTTTTTTTCCAATAGATATAAGATAAATAACATGTATAAATGTTATATTCACTCATGTCAATTATTACAAAAAAAGAGATAAAAAGACGAAGTCCCATAGTGCTAAACGAACACCATTTGATATCATCATAAAGAAATGCCAATATAATACGCCCACCAGTAAAGATACATTTCCACCAAAATAGAGAATATTTCAATCCAATACCAAGCAACGAAGAAAAAGATAATTGAGGTAAGGGAAAGAGATAAGAATTTAGAAAGAGTTTGTTGGAAAGAGAAGGAGAAGTTGAAGAGTGTGGGGAAAGCTTTGAAGGAGGTAAAGATTAAGAAACAAACCACTTCGGATATAACAAACAATTAGGTAGTCAAGTGATAAGTCTGATAATTATTTTCATTTATATATACCTTACCTTAATTTGAATATACTGTAAGTTTGAATCAGAATATCCGAATATATATTAATATTAATATTATTAATTAATTAATTTGAAATCAAAATTTATATTGGTCATAATTTCTTCAAATTAAATATTTTAAAATAGAATCATTGAAATGTTCAAATCGTGAATATACCATAATTAAAAAAAATTGTAATGATAAACAAAAAGTTACTATAATTATAAAAATATTCTAAACATTTTAATAAATTGATTACCAAAATCAATGTATTTAAGACTTAATGATTTAATTGTTTAACTTAATCACAATATATATATATATATATATATATATATATATATATATATATACCTTAATTACTATAATTAAATATAATTATAATAATGTGTTTTTATGAATTAAAAATAAAGTCGATAAAATTTAGGAAGAAAAAAATAAATATGATGATGCCAAATGTGACATATGCTTGCGTGATTTTCTTTTATAATATATAATTGATAATTGACTATTTTCTTGCAAATGCACGAAGAGATCCTAATTAATGGGAGTAGCTAAGTTGTGATTTCCATGACCTGACATGTATAATTTCGTTTTATGGAATGAAGATGCGCACATGTATATAGTTTTAGGACCGTTGATAGCAAGAATATGATAGAATAACTATCATATTGTATATTTAGTTGTTTATTGTGCAAATAGTATATAATAATTTTATCTTACTTTTTATCCTATCCTATGGTGTATTTTTTTTTATCACGTGGAGGAAGATAGATTAGAAAACAACAAGATAAGACCTCTTTATATAATACTAGTTTGGGCATGGACGAATTTTTTAATCGTTGGTATAATTTGTTATTAAATTAAATATTAAAATATATAAGATAAAATAATTTTAATATAATATATGATATATTTTAATATATTTATATAATATAATATATACTTATATAATAATGTAATAATTAATAAATATATCATTAGAGAATAACTGAATTATATATCTTATATTAAATAATATTTATTATACATGCATATTCATTAAAAAAAATATTATTTAGTAAAAAAATTTAAAAAAATATTATATTATATAAATAAAAATTTATTTAATTATTTAATTGATTAACACAATCAGAATATATACTTACTATAAATAACTTTGTTAATATAATTAAGCATAATAATATATTCTTAAGAATTAAACATAATAATATATCTCATGCAATTAAAAATTAAACATAATAATATATTTTAAGAATTAAACACAATAATTGAAATTGATATATTTAAAAGTTATACATTATTAAGCAAAATATAATAATATATAACTTTTAAATATATCAAATTCAATTAAGATTGAGTATTTTTATTTTATCAATTATTAAAAAGTATAATTTTTTCCCACAGTTTAAATTAATTTTAAATATTAAACTGTTGCAGAAATTAATTTTTTAAAAGTATAATATATAATATGATTATGTTTTAGCATTATTGAATTCATTATTAACGGCTCTTACCAATAAATATAATATTCTAATAAATTAATTAATTTTGTTCTAACATTAATTAATTAATTTTTGGTTTTCAGGCTTTCAATAATTTCATTTTGTTACAACTATGAAAAATATAATTTTATATTGTTATAATTTTAATGTACATTTTAATTTTACAAATATATATGTACATAAATATTTAAAATATGTGTAAACAAAATTGTGAATATTGAAATATATTTAAATAATTTCATATTCATAATTACAAACGTGTTATATTATTTTAATTTATATAAACATGTTTTTTTAAAATAAATATTATCTTTGTAAAAATATTTATATTTGTATTGTATTAGATGTGTTAATAGATATTTATGCTAATATATATTTTAATAATATATAATATATTTTTAGAAATTCTCTCTCTCTCTATTTAATTAAAATGATTAATTTCACTTAATTGTTGTAATTATGTGTGAATGTAATTTTATAAATGTGTGAATGTATAGTAGATTTATATACATCCACATATATTAATCTTATTTTAATATTTATATGAATTAAAAAATATATGTAAATATACTTTTTGATAATTTATTTATCTTTTGCATAAGAAAAATAAGAGAGAAAGACAACATCAATCAAACAAAATACCATTTAAATTTATTGATGTATAAGTATATGTTTTATTGATTTTTTTTGTTTCATATTTATAGAAATAATTTATTATTTATTTAATTTAAAAATTTAATAAAAAATTTGTTAGCATTGTGTAATATTTTGTTCCAAATATAATCTTTAATGATAAACAAAAAAATTATTTTTATTAAATATTTTTTATTAATCATTGAGAAAATAATAAAATAGAAACTATTTTTTGAGAAAGAAAATGAATATGGTAACGATACATATATAATCTATTTCTTAAAAGACAAATTATTATTATCGATATCATTATTAATATATTAGATTATTTTATTTATTTAATTTGATTTAATACACAATTATTTTTTTTTATAGTGGATGATTATTTGTTTTTTTTTTAATTTCATAACTAATTAATTTTTTGTGTAAGCATTATAGTTTATTTACGATACTTTGATACAAATGAAATTGATTAAATAATGCTTTTTCTTTATTCTTACGTTAAATTCCTCTTTTAATATAGTTAAATCACGCAGAAATAATGAAATAATATTAACATACAAATATTAAATGTTTTTTTAGAAGCAAATGGATATTACTATTGAAATAGGTCATTTTCTAACAATAAGATGCGCCAGGAAGACCCACCTCCATACAAAAATCTCGTAACAATCAATGTTTGTATCGTAGCAACAAATTAGCCAACAATACAAAAATGCTTTAAAAATTCTGATAAAATATGGAAACAAAAGCTACAACCCTCGTTGACCTACTACCAACTCCATGTGAATCTGCTCCAAACCTCCTTAAAACCTCCTTTGTACCTTCTTGATGTCATGATGCTACTTTTTTTATATCAGCCAAAATACTTCTAAAACCATAATTGCTAGCATAGATTGCTCAAAGCACATATATTTAATAGAAAATTTCGATATAATCTGGATCAATACAGGGACAAATGTTAAATATCAAATATTAAGAAAATTTTTTAAAATGTATTCGAAGATGATAGAAAGGTAGAAACATACCTTAAATAAGAATTAAGAAGATAAGAAAAAGATGAAACTATATAAAAAAAAAACAAATGAATTCAATAACGACAAAAAGACATATATCTCGAATAATGAAGTTTACAAAAGAGTCAAAACTTACGGTAGAGAAAGAAGCTCTCACAAGGTTTGACGTTAAGTTCAACGTTAAATTATTTATAATGTATATTCAACATTTTAAAAAAGGAACAATTAAATCTTCAAATCATGAATATTGCTAATTACCTTAATTACCTACTTGAATATGTTGTTATTTTAAATCAAAATGTCAGGATATATATTAATTAATACTAATATTATCAATTAAATTTCAATCAAATTATATATTGATCATAATTTCCTTAAAATTGAATAATGGAAAATCATTTAATTATTATCATTTAATTTTTTAAATGGAAAGACGTTTAATTTTTGAAATTCAAATGAGCCATTTTTATTTATTAGGGGAATAGAAGAGTGCTTCGGAATATATTGCACCAGAATTCAACATGTGGCCAAAGTTTCCCCGAAAGTGAGTGAGAAATGTATAGTATATAGATATATATAGATATAAATATAGATATAGATAGATATAGATATAAATATGTAATATGTTGAATATTATAATATTATAATATATACTTATAATAATTTGGACATGTAAATTTTAAATATATTGTTAATTAAAATATTAAAATTAAATAATTATTATATAAATATTTTTTAAAGAAAAATATTTGAATATTAATTATAGTTTTAAAAATCTTATATAATTTTTTAATAGTTTTAAGAAAAGTAATTAGACAAATAAAAATAATTTTGTATAAATTAGTTAAAATTATAACTTTTTTTTTATAATTTATATAATTTGCAAAAATTAAAAAAATAAGTTAAAAGTTACTTTTTCGAAAATTAAATGTAATTTTAAATGAAACAAAACTTTTGATATTAAAACATAGTTTATATCTCATTATATCATTATTTGGTTTATGCCAAATATAAGGCATGATAACATAATAACATTTTTAGTTTATTATATTCTGATCATCAAAAGAGTGCTTAAGATGATGTTTAGTAGAGAACAAGGAAATAGGGGGAAAGGAAGTAGAAGGGTGAAAAAAAGAAGAAGAAGAAGAAGCAATAGGAAAATATAAATATTATTTGTTATTTTTATTATTAATATTTATTACTACTATTAATAAATTATTATTATTAGAAAAATCAGGGGGCGGGAGTTATACACTTACCTTATCAGTTATGAAAGCATTATAATCAATTGAGGGAAAGCAACGCAAATAATTTCTCCCCTTTAGGCCACTCCCACTCTCTTCCTTCCCCTCCTCCTCCTCCTCCAAATAGACGCTATATAAGTATAACATAATTTTCATATTTCACAAATACAACAACAATCAAACACAGGTTTTCAAAGCCTCAATTCACGTGAAAGAAAGACAATGGCCAAAGAAGATCAGGGAATTGCCATAGGAATCGATCTTGGCACAACTTACTCGTGCGTTGCAGTGTGGAAGGAGCAGCACTGTCGAGTGGAGATCATTCACAACGACCAAGGCAACAACATCACTCCTTCATTTGTCGCTTTCACAGACCATGAAAGGTTGATTGGTGATGCTGCTAAAAACCAAGCCGCCATCAATTCAGCCAACACTGTCTTCGGTATATATCTTTTTTCTGGGAAAAAATATGTTTTTAGTCTCTGTACTTTGTAAAATTTTTGGTTTTAGTCCCTGAACTTTACCATCAAACATTTTGGTCCCTGAACTTTTAAAAATCAATGTTTTTAGTCCCTCAGGATAGATGTCAGTGTCTGTCGTCCTGAAAGACTAAACACTTATTTTTAAAAGTTCAAGAACCAAAAAAATGTTCAATAGTGAATTACATGAACTAAAACCAAGAATTTTACAAAGTATAGGGACTAAAAACATATTTTTCCCCCTTTTTTTTTTTTTACTCTTAACTATTAGTGCCTTTTTTCTGGTGATTTGTATGTAAACTTTGATTAGGATATAGGAGTGATCTGCATTCTCTTAACTTTTGCAGATGCCAAAAGGTTAATTGGTAGAAAATATAGTGATCCCACTATTGAAAAAGATAAAGTGTTATGGCCATTCAAGGTGGTTCCCGATACTAATGACAAACCTGTGATCCTTGTTCAGTACAAGGGTCAGGAGAAACACCTTTATGCTGAGGAAATATCATCTATGGTCCTTGTGAAGATGCGGGAGATTGCAGAGGCATATTTGAAAACACCAGTGAAGAATGCAGTGATTACTGTGCCTGCTTATTTCAATGACTTGCAGCGCAAGGTAACCATGGATGCTGGAACCATTGCTGGTCTCAATGTTATGCGAATAATCAATGAACCCACCGCTGCTGCTATTGCATATGGCCTTGGGGAGAGCACTGATTGTGCTAGAGAGCGAAACATTTTCATCTTTGACCTTGGTGGTGGGACTTTTGATGTCTCTCTCCTTACCATTAAGGGCAAGGTCTTCCAAGTCAAGGCTACTGCTGGGAACACTCACCTTGGGGGAGAGGACATTGATAACAGAATGCTGAACTACTTTGTAGAGGAGATCAAAAGGAAAAACAAGTTGGACATTAGTGGGAATGCAAGAGCCCTGAGGAGGTTAAGAACTGCTTGTGAGAGGGCGAAAAGAACACTCTCGTTTGCTGTTACTACCAACGTTGAGGTAGATGCTTTATTTCAGGGCCTTGATTTTTGCTCTTCAATCACTCGTGCAAAGTTTGAGGAAATCAACATTGATCTCTTTGAAGAGTGTATGAAGACAGTTGACAGGTGTCTTACTGATGCTAAGTTGGACAAGAGCATTGTAGATGATATTGTCCTTGTTGGTGGCTCTTCTAGGATTCCCAAAGTGCAGCAGCTATTGCAAGACTACTTCAACGGCAAGGATCTGTGCAAGAGCATCAACCCTGATGAGGCTGTTGCTTATGGTGCAGCTGTGCAGGCTGCTTTGTTGAGTGAAAACATTAAGAATGTTCCCAACTTGGTGCTGTTGGATGTTACACCGCTGTCACTTGGTGTATTGACCTTTGGAGATGTCATGAATGTTGTGATTCCTAGGAACACTACCATTCCTGTAAAGAATACAAAAGTTTTCCACACACTCCAAGATAACACATACAGTGTTCCAATTAGTGTTTATGAGGGCGAGAGAGCAAGAGCCAGTGATAACAATTTGCTGGGTGTTTTCAGACTTTTTGGTTTCCCTCGAGCTCCTCGTGGCTATCCCTTAGATGTGTGCTTTTCCATAGATAAAAATGGTATACTATGTGTTTCTGCTGAGATAAAAACGGGCAAGAAGAGCCAGATTACCATAACCAATGACAAAGAAAGACTGTCAGCACAACAAATTAGAAGAATGATTCAAGAGGCACAAAATTACCATGCTGAAGATATGAAGTACCTTAGGAGGGCCAATGCAAAGAATCATTTGGGTTATGGTGTTTACATGATCAATAACGCTTTAAAGAAGGAGGATATCAACTCAAAGCTTAGCTCACAAAAGAAGGAGTATATCAGTTCTGCAATTAGTAGGGCCACATATTTGCTTAATGGTAATAACCAGCAGGATGATATAGTTGTGATTGAGAATTGTCTGAAGGAGCTTCAGAGCATATTTCAACACTTACAAGCCATGGGCAAGATTGGTTAGTTGTTTTCTGGTTGTAGTTTTTTTGTTGTTTACTTGTCATTTTCTATGCAAACAATCGGTATTATCTAAAAATAGTTTTAGTTTTTTTTGAGGGTGGAAATCTGGATGTTTATTCAGAAGTGTACATTGTTTAAGTTTTTTTTGAGGGTTGATAAGTTTATTTTGTTTAAATTGTTGTTGGGGCTGACTGGAGCACGCAATTGTCAATTTACTTCAAATTTATCCTTGGAATTGTTCCATGCCTATAGCGTACTGGTTTTGCAATTATATATGTTGACAGCTTGAGTACATCTCATTTATTTTTTGTTGATTTTAGAATTAGGCTTTCTAGACAGCAGAGGTTCAAATAGAAAATATTCTTCTCTCTCTGATATACACACTCTTGTTTTTTGCAAGAACAATTTCGAGTATTATAGCTAATGTGAAATGTACAGTGTGTTTGGTATAGTTGGGTCTTATGTTTTCACGTCAAAGTAAAAGTTGAAACCAAATATGGGTGAAATTAAAAATATTATTCAAGCCAACTGAATCTGAGTTACAATACACATATATATAATAGTCTAGACTGAGACTAAATAACCTAACAAACTTGCAACTAACTGCATGGCATGCAGTGTCTATTGCATCTTGATTCTCAAGTCTTGAAGCTTTAATTAGCTGCCATCAAAACAAGAGTACCTGCATCCTTAGACCAACATTGCACAACACATCAATGACACGAGGTTTTAAACAAAGTAACAAATGCATAAGATCATATCCTTGATTATTTGAGAAGTAGTATAGATTGCAGTCTATTGATCATACATATAATTTTGAAGTATAACCTGCGAGGGTACAACTTTCTTCCATAAGAACAAATTTCTTAAACAGTTAAACGAATTAATCATTAATGAATTATCACATTAATTAATTTATGAATCACGTTCAAATTCTGAAAAGTACACGGAATGATATATCCATATAGGAAAAAAACCCCAACACTTTTGTGTATAAGGCACCAGGTCGGTTCAAATGTTCAATGCGGAAAAATTTCTCCTTCCACTCAAATCTTCAATGGGTGCAATTTAAGCAATCCTTTTGAGTTCTTTATCTCCTGTTAATTGGTCTCCACAATGTCACATCATAGTTAAGCAATTCATACACATTTTACTCCAATGATATAATTTTAAACAATCCTTTAATGACACTCCTTAAAAGCATCTACGTACTATGGAAGTTGCTTAATCATAAGTAAGAAAATATTTTTTTAATCATAAGCAATCGTTGCTTATAGAAGCAACCAGAGTTTAATTTTAAGCAACCCAACATAACAACTAATGAGAGTTGGAGATGCTCTAACTATGTCATTCCATGTACTTTCTCAAAATTTGAATGTGCTTTCAAAAATTAATTAATGTGATCTTTTATTGAGAATTAATTAGTTCAAGAAATTCTCCTACTGGTGCATTCGTTTTTATGGAAGAATTTATTCTGCAAAATAATGTGAATGATTAATAGACTTCAATCTATACTACTCAAATAATTAACTATCTTATTTATTTGTTTAAAAATAATCCCATATAAAGCAACTAAACTTGTTACTCCTTTATCACGTGCCTAATTATTATAAAGATTAAAGCCAAATTACAACTTCATAGCCATCGAGATTTACTGATCGATTAGTTTGTTTCTTCTTCATTTAGCAAGTCCTAACATTCTTCATGTGATGCAAACCAATAAAAGTAAATCATATCTTAGTTTACTGATATTTCCAGTATGATTCTGTGCAATTCCGGCATTTTTCAATCTTTGAAACCTGCAGAGTCTTGTAGTCCATATCGTGTGAAGAGATTAATATTTATGCGAAGTTGTTGATTTAGTTGTTTAATTAATTGTAGTAACAGTATCACTGCAATGAATTTTATACAACTTTGCCCATGTTACCACATCCATTTGTTGGGTCATCATGGTATTGGTGTGGAGTATTACCAGTTGGCCATCTTTAGTGGAATCTTTCCTCCTAACCATGTTTTTTCCATCACAAGGCTCGAATTCAAGATTGGGACCGAGTCCAGCACCACTCGGACTAACAACTTATTGATATGTTACAACATCCATTTACCCATAATTAACTGGACATCACAATTTTTTCTGTTATCTTCTTTTGTTAGAATTTTGATTTTTGATCAATGTGACTTTGCGCCTGATAATTCAATCCACAACTTAGTCATGAAAACCAAATCTCTTTAGCCTTGTAAAAAAAAAAAGATAAGAATGATGTCAATTCAGTCTACCAAGGAACGAAATATCATTTTAATCGGATTAAAATAATACTTTGCACGTGTCTCATTCCCAATAATATATTAATTCTTAAGTGAGGTAACATGATTTCAAAGAGTGCTGGCATGGATATACCTTAATTTATTTTACCATCTATACACCCTATAATCTA
Source organism: Pueraria montana var. lobata (assembly GCA_026413185.1). NCBI lineage: Eukaryota > Viridiplantae > Streptophyta > Magnoliopsida > Fabales > Fabaceae > Pueraria > Pueraria montana. The sequence goes on from CM048650.1 coordinate 76,639,038, forward strand.
GTTGAGCTAAAATATTTCCTCCGATGTTGCTTTCATTTTCTTGAATGTATCCTCTTGACTTTTGAAATCTAGACTGATATCATGACGTTTTTTTTTATCGTGTGTAAACTGAATGTAGATGCCTTGACCCTGTCCTTAATTGAACGACAAGATTGGATCTTACAAGAAGTCTTCTCTCAGCAATTAATTTGTTCACACTTATATTTTCTCGAATTCATACTAACATTCACCAGCTTTTTTTTTGTTTGTTTGGAACTTTAGATCCATAAGAGAAACAACCTCAAATTATTTTTTATGCATTCTGCATTAATTCCTTGTTCTCAAATTTTCAACGACTTTTAACCAAAGGTGGATTAAGTGAAATTATTACATTATTAAGCAATAAACTTTTCTCTATTAGACATTTATAGAGACTTGTTTTATAGCAATATATACGTGCAAAAGAAATATTATTATGAATCTCTGATCAAGTCATATGAGTGAAATTGCATTATCAACTGAGTGCATGCATGTTTGGATGAATATTGATAAAATTAATTTTAATTTTAATTAATTTTATAATGATTTAATTTATATTTGAATGTTTATTTTTTATTCTAAAAATAAGTTAATAATAAAATTTAGTATAATTTTTTTTATTGAAGGTAAAAATTATATATAACATGAAGCCAAAACAATTGTATGTCATGCAAGTCATTTGTGCAGAGGGAGAGAGAGAGAGGACACGTGATTACAATGTTATTGGAATTTCCTAATCGTTATCTCTGATAACCATGTGCGACGCCATGAATAGCGGACTGAATCTAAACTGGGAAATGAAATAGAAAAGCTTCTTATGCTTGTGGAGATGTTATATAAACTTGGCAAACAAAATTGTGCGGCCAATAGTTTACATATTGTAATTACTTTATATTAAATAATTATTAATTTTTTTAGATCATGTTATTATTTTAATGAAATGCATCAATTGATTATCAATTTTTTTTTTTGAGGAGAATTGATTATCAATTTAATGAAATGCATCAATTGATTACTTTATATTCAAGATTTTAATGAAATGCATCAATTGATTATCAATTTAATTGGCACAATTTTCGCAGGTAAAATTTAAAAATATTTCTATTTGTACACATCTTAGGATTTAATTTAATTCTCTTACATTTTTTTTAAGAATCTAAGATATTTTTTTTATCAAGAGTGAGCAATTAATTTCTTAAAATATTAAAATTCATTTAAGAGAATAATCTCTCAATAAATGTTCTTTCCTATACACATATTTAAAAATTGAATCATTAAATCACATGTTTACAAAACATTATTATCTATTAATTATATCATATTATGTTAGTGAAATGTTTATTTTAAATATTTTCTATAAGAAATAATTCTACTCTAACTAAATAGAATCATTACTAGTAATAATTTTTTTTTATAAAGTTTTCTTTTCAAATATTTAATTCTGTTATATTTACTTTTAATATACTTTTATTATTAAAAAGATTTTTTTTTGAAAAGTTATTAAAAAGATTTTATATCATCATATATTTTTATCTTAATAAATGTCACGTGCGATGCACACTATCTCTAATCCTTATCCAATGTTATAGTACTGTTTAAAGACTGACTTTTTAACTACCCCTTCCTCGTCCGTAACCCTAGTATTTTTCTAACATTAAATTCTCAGGAAGGGCATACCCGTCTTTTCAACTATTCCTGTCAGAGGCTGCTATTACTCTTTTGGTAACCAATCAAATACTGACATCTGTCACCATGACATCTATGGCTACGCAAGTACGATGATGTCACCTTCGGTCTCGTAATATTCATCCCAACGCGCCATCCATTCCCCGCGCTCGACACTGAAACCCCAGTCCAGATCCTGTACACGTGGCGTAATCTTAACCGTTGTGTGGCGCACGTGCTAAGGTCGCGCGTGAGTATTTAATTTCGTGTTGAAAGGGGTTGGAATTTTCGTGCCAAGGTTCCTTTAAACTTCGGAGCATGTGCACATTACAACAACTTGGTGCCCCTTTTGTATTTTTCCACATAATAATATAATTCCTCCCCCATGTATAGTATATAGTTCAGTTGAGTGGGGGTGTGTGAGTGAAAAAACCTTGTGACCACAAACAAGAAGCAACAAGCTTCAACTATTGTGTGAGGGGAATCAAAAGTTTCCAAGATTGGAACATGGACAACCTCGGTACTAGTAGTCGTAGGAAAGCAATTGAGGAGCTTCTGAGAGGTCGTGATTGTGCCAAACAACTTAGAAGTGTCATCAATGGGAGTTGTGAAGATGGATCATCATCAGCAACCCCATTTGCTGAACAACTTGTGAAGGAGGTTCTCATGTCCCTCACCAACTCCCTCTTGTTCTTGAACAACCCCACTTCTGAAAAATCCCATGATGTCTCCAATGTTCAACAAGTTTGGGACTCTCCCAAATCCGAGGACTCTCAAGAGAGCAATTGTAAGAGCTCCACCATGAAGGAACGAAGAGGGTGCTACAAGAGAAGGTAATTAATTAATTTGTTGGTTATTATGTATAGATTTAATTTTAGTATCCCCTTTTATTATTATTCCTTGCCTAATTTTCACTGCACCTGATTACGTGATCTTTGCACTTTTAAACATACATGATGATGATGATGATGTTAATTGTTGAATAGTAAATAACCTGTACTCATATCAATTGAGTGTCTCTTTAATTTGGTAACATGATACTTTGTTGTTGTTTGTCCTTTATATGTGCGAACAATTGGACCCCATCAATAATTGTTCATATATACATGTGGTGGAAGTACCATGTTGTAGTTAGCTAGACTTGTCTATATTATTTATTTATTTGTTTGTTTGTTTGTGTTTACTTATGGTTATGTTATGTCTGTCTGGCACTGTAAACATGATTGAACACACTACGGTGATTGATTTTGATTTGTGGGAACGAATTAGAAAGTTTATCTGAACCTGCAATTCATGTTTGCAGAAAAACTGAACAAACATGGGAGAAGGAGTCTGATGCTCCAATTGATGATGGCCATCAGTGGAGAAAGTATGGCCAAAAAGAGATCCTGAATGCCAAATTCCCAAGGTATAGATATATGATCATATATGAACATATTATGTGTCATCTAATACTAAAATTATATTTGGAAAATCTTCTCTGTAAGCATGTAAAGGAAAAGAAAATAAAAATGCAAAATGAATTAAACTTTTATCAAAATTAAAAATCAACTTATATACTCCAATTTTTATAAAAATTTTCTTATTTAATTTCTTTAAAAACTAATTTTAACTTATGTTTATGTATGAATTAATTTTAACTTCTGAGATAAACTTAATTCATTTTACCGTCTTCTTTTCCTAGTGTTTATTGAAAAAATTATGCAAACATGACCTAAATATGTGCTTTCTAAGCCTAAATTGATGTATGTCTTGACCTTTCAATTTTCAGGAACTACTATAGGTGCAGTCACAAATTTGATCAAGGTTGCCAAGCAACAAAACAGGTGCAAAGAGTTCAAGAGGATCCAATCCTGTTCAAGACCACCTACTATGGCCACCACACTTGCAAGAACTTGGCAAACCCTGAGATCATACTTGACCCCGTGTCCCCTTCTGCCTCTTCCAAGTTCCTTAGCTTTGACAACTCCTTTCCAACCGCATCCAAACAAGAATGCCCCTTTCTCTCATCTCCTTTCCCATCATCATTAGTGAAAAGGGAGTGCAAGGAGGAGATTCCTCCCTCAACTTCCTCCAATGATTACCTCATCTCCTCTGACCTCACTTTTGATAGCTCACCAAGGCATGTCACTCTATCATCAACACTTGACTCAGAGTACAAGAGTGTGGACATTTCAGATGTCTTGTATGATCCTTCTCAGCTTGATGATGTCTTTGAACCCTTCCTTGAATTTAAATGAGACAATATCCATGTTTTGGCTTGTATTTTTTTTTTTTTTTTTGAAATTTAATTTACTTCAGTGAAGGCAGTGCAAAACGAATTGTGTAATATATAGTACTTTTCTTAGATAAATGTAATGTCCGTGCTTTTGTTGTCAATATTGGCATTTTCAATGAAAGAGAAATAGTAATCTTGTTCTCAATGGTTTCACCGATAAACAAAATTTAGTCTAGTTAATAAGAAAGAGGCTCATATCTCACAAAGACTTGAGTTTAAATCTTGTACTAAAAACTTTGTTAGTGAGTAATATGTTAATATTTTATAAACACTCTTTAAAATCTTAAAATATATCTTAATCCTAGAGAGTTAAGAGATTTAGTGTATGTTTGGATTAAACTTAAGTTTATAAATTGAGTTTATAAAAGTATCTTAAATCTTATTTTTTTCAAACTAAATTTTTTAGACAAAAATTTATACTTAAACATACTTTTGAGTAGTAATCAAAAGATGACTCGAAACTGATTTTATTGAAACCTTCCGACTGAAAATCCAAACGCATCCTTTATTAACCTAAACTTTCATTTCAACATAAAGAATGGTTTCAGGGTAATTTATTTGCTTCAATGGAAAAGTAGATGCCCATGTGAGATGAAAGCAAAATGCACAAAAGGTGTGTTGTACCTCTAAGCAATGAATAGATGGTTGGGTCCACTTGCTTGGAAAGGTTAAGGGCAGGTTCAGTGCATGATCATGGCAGGGGTGTCTAGGTAGCCATTTACTGTTGAGTTGTCTGTTGGTTACAACTTACAGTGTTATGTTTTTGCCTTTTGGGGTTGGGGATATATATCCAATTCCAAACAGGTGATGGAGATGGCATGTTTTATGTTTATGTTTATGAACGTTTGATATATCCAATTTATAAGGGGCAAAATTCACTGGCCACACCACCCTCAATCCTCTATACGATTACTATATTAAGGACGCTTATCATAGGGATTGCTTTTGTTGTACAAAATATGGGAAAAAAAAATGTAATGTTGTTATTATTATTACTACAACTTTTCACTCGTCCATGCATATTCAACGAGATTCTTGAAAGAAATAATACAAATTCAAATTATCCTTATTGAAAGAAGATTCTTTAAATCTATGGCTGAAACCTGAAAGCATGTTTCCGTATCCACATGCTTTTTTTGTTAACGACTACATATGCACGGCTTTTCACTTGAACCAAAAAAAAAAAAAAAAATGAAAAGATTCATTCATCCATGATATAATCTATGCGTGTCATACTCATACATGGGTCATACTCATACATCGCCGATATTTTGTGTCAGGTCTTTTTCTCAAGGATTTTAGGTAAAGTTTATTATTATCTTCCATATTGCTTAGACGATTATCGTCTAATTGATGTACGTCTGAATACTATATATATGTATGTGATTAAGAGTCATTCACTAGTCTTAATAAAACATCAACTCCATCTATTCTTCATTAATGTAGTCGTTATTATGATATCCTATGTTTCTTTCTGATCGAAAATGTCAATTTTCCTAATATTTTACAATAGTAAGCATGTTATGTAAAAAAAAAAAAAAACTATAGTAAGCATGTATAAATTCAAGAAAAAAATGTTAGAGATATACTCTCTAATACATACACGCTCTTTTGCATAAAAAAAAAACACGCTCTTTTAAATACATTTTTATTATTAATTAGTTAAAATTTTGAGAGTTATTTTTAGTGTTAATTAAGTTTTTAGTTCCTAAATTTTTTTAAAATTTGATTTAGTCTTTAAACAAAAGTTTGACTAGTCAAGGTCTCTAAAATTTTTAAAAATTCGGTTTTTAATCCCTGAACAAATGTTTGACCGGTCAAAGTTTCTAAACTTTTTAAAAATTTGATTTTTAGTCTCTAAATTTTTCAAAATTTTGGTTTTTAGTCCCTAAAATCCCATTAAATAAATAAAAATAATGGGGTTCAAACTTTGGTTTAGGGACTAAAATCCAAATTTTTAAAAAGTTTAGGAACTAAAAATCAAATTTTTAAAAAGTTTAGGGACTTTAACCGGTCAAACTTTTGTTTAGAAAATAAAAATCGAATTTTGAAAAAGTTTAGGGACTAAAAACTTAATTAATCCTTATTTTTATTTATTGAACTCCACTAATAATTTTATAACTTTTAATAAATATTAATTAATAATAGAAAACGTGTTAAAAAGAGACTAGCACTGCTCTAAATTTAATTAATGAGAGGCTATTCTAACTTGACTAAAATTTCAGTTCAATTTTTTAAAATATAATTGCGTTAGAAAACTTATTGCTATAGTCCAGTGATCTCTAACAAAAGAAAAAAAAAAATCATCACTTAATGCGCAATGTGAACATTTAAAGTGTGTAAGTTTGTTCCAAAATAATAAATATTTAAGTAATTTAGGTAAAATGATTTAAAAAAACTTTATAATTATAATGAATATCTAATTTTAATAATGATAACAATTTCCTCTCATTTTTTTTGACAGAATGATAACAATTTCTATTTACTCTTAAGTCTAAGAGGAGGGAAAAAGGAATATTAACAAGGTGCTTTATACCTGCTATCTAGAGAAAGAATAACGATACTGTTTCAAGGAATAAATTAAGTACAGGATTTCAAAGTTATTGCATATATATATTTTGATGAATTGTGTTGAACATTAGAATCTTATCTAGAATCTGTTTCATATTGGTTTGGATTGTGTTCCAACTTGGATCCAAAAGACAAGATATTCTAGAACATTCTACTTAGCTCTTGCCTAAGCGTATTTTTTAGTTCAACTCCCATGTATTTAATTTCTAGAGCGATTAAGTTAAATTAATAAGGTTAATTTACATAATCATATTATGACTCACCTACATTCCAAATTCTATAAATATTTCACCAAAGTATGTTTAACCTATTAATTACTATATTGAAGGTCTTTAATTAAAATGTCTTTATAACTATACCTCTCTAAATCTTCACTTTGAATATCACCGCAGCACCACCGTAAGAAAAAATAAAAATCCCCCTTCAACAACTTGGAATAATAATAATAATAACAAATCAACATATAGTTAAGTAATGAAATCGGAATGACTTCAATCAATTGTTTGTGGTCTGGCTGGTCTCTATGTTGTATATGTGAACATATGGCATGAGTTTATCAAAGGGGTCTAATTCAGTTGGTTTAGCAGAGTGTGTGAATGTTGTAAATTTTTTGGTATTGTTTTCATTTTTATTGATAAAAAAAAAATATGGCATGAGTTTACACTTTACATTATGCAGAAGCCAGAACCTTGCTTTTGATAGACTTTGAATGTCTACCCCACATCATAAAAGAGAAATCAATAGGAAAGAGAGCAAAATAAAGTGAAAATAAAGCAGTCAAAGTAGAGAGGCGTTTGGAGTATATATATGGAGTGAGAGAGCGCGTATTTATTAAGAAAATGAAAGGTGGTTGAAAGAGTTAGGTTAATCGTAAAAATCATTTTAATTGGATCTAATTTTAAGTTTTAACTATTTATTTCAAATGTATAGTCAAATTTTATTTCACTCAGACTTTTATCTTTTGGTTGCTTTCGTCTTTTTCTCTCTATATATTTATCATTTCTATCTATATGCAAGACTAAACTTTCATCATCAAACAATCAAAATTATTATCAACTTTTAGGTTGGTTGGAAAATAGTGGCCATTGGTGAGCAGGGGGACATGGATCTTTTAGCAGGTGTTCAGATTGGAATTCAAATATCCAAATAAATGCCTAATCTTTATCTCTTTCAATCCCTGTACTAGCCTAACAGCAAATAAAAGTGGTGGGGTCTTCTTTTTCCACGAAGAAAATGATTTTTGTATAATTAAAATAGGATAATTTTTTTGTCTTCTTTAATTCTAGAGAAATATTTTTGAGATGCATATGTATAAAAAAAAGTAAAAAATCAAAACAATCATATATATATATATATATATAATATTACTAACGATATTAATTATTTAATATTCAAATAATAAAACTGTTTAACGTATATAAAAGAGAAAGAAGTGATGAAACTGTGAAACACGGCTGGGAATTCTTGGACGAAGTACAAAGATAAAAATTATTCATAAATCAACATTCAATAAATGTCAATTGTGTAAAAGACAAATTGAGAAAACATGTTTACAACTATTGAAATTTTGGTTGGGCCCCACTCTCGATAACGTTTTGTATGAGTTGGGACAAGTTTCTTAGAGTTAGAGGTAGGGGTACCAAGGGTCGTGCCACGTCCATCTATTTATATGCAAGGTTAATAATTGTACACTCTTTTTCCAACAAATTTTAGTACTTATCTTCAACAAAAATGTGTGTTCACACAGACGAGAGGAAAAAGGTTAGTTGAATTCTTTGAATTGAACGACACGGTCTTGCATCTTAATTTTTTTTTTTTTTTTTCATATGGTTCAAATACCTCTTTTGTGTTACTTTTCTTTAACACAGCAATAATTCTAATTCCTATTATGGTAATTGTTTGGTGTGAACTGGGGTGGTCGGCAACATGACTCTGTGCAACAAGTGTGAATTTGTATGGACTCCAACCCTAAGTTAGAGTTTGGTAGAATAATGATATTATGGTTTGCTTTGATGGAAAATTATAAAAGAACATATATAGATACAAACTATAGCATGTGTTTATAGCGATAAAATTTAAGAAGGTTATCAAATACTAACCTGAATTTGCGTTCATCTCCATGTAATATTCGACGTAGTAGAAATCCTTAATTGACTTCTTGAGTGGATTACTGCCCACTTTCTGGGAAACTTTCTAAGAGAATGTGAGTGTGTAAATTCGCTTAATGGGATAGCAAATTTATAATCCCCTAGCAGCAGGTAGGGACCTCTCAATAGGATATTTACTAAATGATTGACCAACCCATCACAGGGTCAATCTTATCATATAAGCATAAAAGATATTCTTAATTTTCATATGATCATTATCATATCTTTGATTGTCTAATTGACGATATTAAAAGATATAATATAATAATTATTGATTGATATTAATCCATAATAAATATTTTTAACATTCTCCCACTTGGATAGTATTAACCAATAATTAAAATAGAAATCATCAAGACTAGAACGACAATCAACAATGAAAGAAATCTAAATCTCTAACGTTACAAAATAATATCCGATAGGGATACATATTTTGTGCATCAAATAATAATATTTCTCACAAGAAAAGAATATACGAAATAACATAGTTTAATGGTCAAAATATGCCATATAATAATAGTCAAAGCATCTGAAAATGCTATAAGAGATATGTTACTAAGATAATATTACTATATACATATCTCATGATAGAGTGTTTTCAGACTCCCACTAATCTAAAACATTAAAAGACTTAACCAAATACATGTGAGCTGTAAAATTCTCAAAAAACTCCAATAGATAAGTCTTGGTTAGTGAATCTACAAGTGTTTTCTTTCAACACCATAATCAATTTAAGTCTGAAAAGCTGCAAAGGCCAGAACATAATTCACATGCATCTAAGTGCTCACGATAGCCCAGTAACAAGAGTGATCACTAATGGGCTAAATCAACAAATGCTCTTAGAATATTTGACATTCAATTAATCTGAGTTTCATGAAATAAGTGACTACGCAAACCCGAAGACAATTAGGAAATCCATTAATTTCCTACTGGGATGACATAGACACATAGCTTAAATGAAACGATACTCTAGATTAATGTGGCCACAAAATGTCAATAATGAGCAAGCACTTAGAGATCAATGGTCAAAATATAAAATTTATAAGTACCTCAATGGTGCAAAATTGTACTCGATAGGAGTACTATCATCACAAGCACCTCAACAATGTAAAGAATCATACTCGATAGGAGTATTGTATTTACAATATACTTATAAATTTCGACCAAACAAAATGTGAAGTTTTGGGTAAAAGAGATGCACAAGATAATTGCATGCCAAAATATTAATTGTGCAATTCCCAACAGAATGGACTTGACATCCGTTAAAGATGCCTACTAAGATACAATGGATTTTATGTATCTCAACACAAAAGGACAAGAATAAATAGCAAAGTCCTTTTAGAATATGTCATATGATCATTAAATGTGCACAAGAATATATGACAATACAAAATTTGATAAGTCTCGAGACATAACAAAAGGTTATATGCTCCCACTAATCCTTTATATACCAAAATAAGATTAGGATTCTCATTAAAATCCACTAGAATTGAAATACTCTAATGATAGTGGAATCATAGCTCTGTAAGATAATACTCAATGTAGACAAAATTCACTATTTTCTCTCTCAAAGAAATATGTATTAGAGAGAAGTAGAGTAGTATATGATTAATGAGAGAAATGGTTAGAAACGAGAATATGAAACCCAACATACAATTCATCTATCAATTACAGAGCTTTACAAAGGGGTTTCATAGTTAACCACATGTTAATCCTCAAAGAATATTGACCCTCAAAAGGATCACCTAAACAAGGTAATCTTTACTTTACAAACATGAGTGAGATAGAAAATCCCTAATATTTAGAAGTAGAATATGGGATCACTTGCAAGTTTTCAATTACTCATTCAAAACATAAAGTCAAGTGCTACAATTATAAATAATATCTACACACACTTGAGTGTAAGACTTGGTTACACGCAGCGGAAGTATATGGGACCTATACTTAACAAATATTAAGGATACAACAACAAATAGTCTCTGACTCTCATCACAAACTATGATGGACATAGGTTTATCTATATATCCCAAATTAAAGCATGTAGCTTCAACAAAATTACGATCTGAAATACCATAAGCAAGTATACAAAATATGGTATAGAGAAATTAATCTCTTCAAATTTGGGATTCCTATATTGCCCTATCAAGAATTGTCTACTAAAAATATATGACAATAGAGAGTTATCACACAACAATATTCTTTAAGAGACTATCACAAAATCCTTAATATAGGTCTTAACAACAAAATGATTACAAATAGTATGTGACAAGAAAACCATTTTATCAAGACAAATAAATTTGGTTGCTCATGTATGATTAATTGGGCATTTGAGGTAGAGATCTTGTGTCAACACAATCCATTTACAGGACATTACTTTCAAAATACTAGATTCTCCCACTTGATAAAGAAAAATAGTTGACTTAATTTAAAGGAAAATATCCAAAGAGCTAAACAAAAAATTCAACTATTATCTTTATCACACTAGAACCATATCAAGTAACGTCATACCGATAGGGTATGTCCACTACCCACATGATAGCAATCTGTTTTTATAAAATATTCCATTAAACAGATTTGCATTGCGACATGTAAATGAAAATTTTCAGAATATTGGATTGCATAAAAAATAATGCCCAATTAATTGGTTAGACAACGAGGCTAATATGGAACAATAAGGAAACATGTATGTAAATTGTCACATACTCAGAGAGTTAAATGGTTCCATACAAATACAACCAAACATGCCTCATTAAAGAGAATTTCTTTTTGTTGAGATCTCTCTCAAGAATCTCAAAAAACACAATAAATAAGAAATATAATACTATAATGCACAAGAGAAAACTTATATCATCAAAAACTCCAATGTTGATAAGCTACTCAAACAAAAAACTTGATATAAGTGTAGGACAAATGGTGCATTATATCTTAACAAATTATATCAATAATAACACACCGATAGGGTATAATTATCATCAATATAATAGAATTATGCAAATTATCAAAAATTATGCCAAAAAGAATATGATATTCAACAACAATTGTATTCAAAGAAAATCAAAACATGCTTAACAACACTTTGACTTAGCATGTAATAAACACGACTTTATCATCGTAAGAACCATGATATTAATTTCATGATCTCTATATTGGAGAGAGTACAATAACAAAGTTGTTGGTTTTATTTAATTGAGTCAAGATTACAAAAGTACACAAAACAATTTTATATTTATCTCAATATAGAACTCTAGGACTATTAAGATGCAAAATACTCCCACGATAAATCAGAATTAGAATATGATTACGAAAATGGAGTATTATAACAAGCAACCAAAAAGGATTGTAGAGTTCTGTTAGAAAATTTTGAGAGATAGTCACACTCGTATATAATTGCACGTTTATAATCTCAAAAGGATAAGAATAATCTATTTGCAAATTTATCCATATATGCAATCATAATCAAGTTAGAAGGTTCAAAGTGTCACTCATCTTTGTGTATAAGACCAATGAGCTTTGATGACTTAAAGAGTATGTAATGTCATCTCAAGAGAAAAGCTCCAAATATAAACCAATATGACTCAACGTTTTTATATGAGACTGAATGAGCTTTGATGACTAAAGAGTATATAATGTCATCTCAAGAGAAAAAGCTCCAAACATAAATCAATACGATTCATATAAGATACATGAATGATATAGTTTGTAATTGCCTTAAAGAGTATTCAACAAAAATATTTTCAATAATTTCACAAGTGAACACTTTAACGTTAACAAGGCAAAAGGGAATTTAATCAAGACTTTGGATCAACTTGGCATAAAATGATTTGAAATAATGCACAATTGCAAAATTCACTTTATATGTTAATTAACATAAAACAAATAAAATTATAATCCAAAATTTCTTTGACCAAGGCACATGATTAGAGAAAATATATACTTGGTACATATTTGTCACAAATTAAAAAAAAAAAGATAAATGGGTCTAAATTTGAACATTGTAGTAGTGAAAAAAATACAATGTATATTAAAATATTAAATTATGCCAATTTTAGATTTACTTGATATAGAGAAATGGCATAAAGTAATATACACTTCACTACATATATTTATTTAATTTAAAAAAAAAAGATAATCTTCAACCCAAGTAATAATAAGGAAGAAAAAAAATAGTGACTAACAATGATCATTATATTATAGAGAGTGCCTGAAAAAAAAATTCATGTCTCACAGTTTGTCCCATTCAAAGTTTTGATAGAATTAGGGAGGAAAACTGAACATCACAAAATATTGTGTGATTTGAAAGAAAAGTTCAGTCAAAAAAGAGAGTCTCTAAGCAAAAGTGCAACAATACAATATACTATAACTTATATTACCAAGATCCTAATACCGATAGAGTACCAAGAAATTGATTAACATAAGCAAAGAAAAGCACATTGTGCAACAACAAATCACACTAACAACAACATACCGATAGGGTATAATTATTATTAATGTGATATAACCAACAAAAAATTCACATAAATGTACCAACGATAGGTGAGATTACAATCATGTAAATTAAGAGAAAATTATGCTTATCACAAAGTTGGTCATTTATACCATGTATAATTGTATAACAAACATATAAATTCACATCACTATACCCACGATAGGCGAGTTATAATAATGTAAATTAAGAGAAAATTATGTCTATCACAAAATTGGTAATTTATACCATGCCTAATTGTATAACAAACATAAATTCACATCACTATACCCACGATAGACGAGTTATAATAATGTAAATTAAGAGAAAATTATGCATATAGGAGACAATCATAATATTATCATGCATAATTATAAAATAATAAATGGCCTCAAATTAATTCCTCAATGGTGACAAAATATTAGAGAGTATCCCATACTAGAAAATCACTAAAATAGTAGGAAATTGTCACATAAAAATTGAAGTCCAAAATCCGAGAGTACGATATCTAAAATATTGAATTAAGTCTCGAATTAATCAAATAAATATTTTTTGATGCCAAAAAAAAAATTCCAGAAAAAATACTAACGGTCTCAAAATATTAAATAAATAATATCTAGAATAAAACATAACAAAATTGGGCCCGGGAGGTGGACCCACGCGCCCCATGCGCTAGGCCCGTGAGTGGGCTTTGCGGAAGTCATCTTCCTCACCCAGAAGCAACTGAAACGGGTCGTGTTTGACCCGCGACGGAGATCCAACGAGATCTCCTTCTTTCGGCAGCCAAATAGGACGCTTGAGGATGTGTTTTGATCGTCCAGATATGAGGAAGAAAATCCCTCAAGAAATTTTGAATTTCGTTGAAAAACAAAAGATAAATCAAGGGAAAACGGAGAGGGAGCAAATCGCGTTTGGCAAACAATTTCCTGAATCTTGTTTTTGCAATTACTCTCTTGTTTTTGAACTAAAATGCATGTTCCAGCATGTGTTTTGCTCGAAATTGACGGATCTACAAAAGCCCTCACGCAATTTTGCAAATTGTTGAAGAATCGAAGAGAAATCGGGGCAAAACAAAACGTGTCTTCGCGGACAAAAAAAAAAACCTGAAATTAATTTTGCAGAATTCTCTCAAATTCTTTAATGAAAAACTGTTTTCTATAATGGGTTTTGATCTAAATCTCCTTATCTACAAAAGCCCTCATTCAATTTCACAAAAACAAGTCAATGGGGCAAAATTGAAAATGAAAAAGGGAAAACGGATCGTAACCGTTTGTGCGTTTTAAATCACTAAATTCTCTAAATTTACTCAAGAAAATTTTGTGATTCTTGACATGTTTCCATCGTAATATTATGACAAACAAAAGCCCTCAATCAATTTTAGATTTCATGCATAAAATATAAAAGTTTTGTTTGATGAAATTCAAAGAGAAAATGACACAAATTATTTTATCACGTACTGCATTTAAATAAATTAAATCAATAGAACCACTAATTTAATTTCATGAATAGGAACGAAGAAATTAAAATCATAGGATTCATACAATTAATAGCTATAAAATATATCTAAGTTGGCTCTGATACCAATTGATAAAAAATTATAAAAGAACATATATATATATATATATACAAACTATAGCATGTGTTTATAGCGATAAAACTTAAGAAGGTTATCAAATACTAACCTGAATTTGCGTTCATCTCCATGTAATACTCGACGTAGTAGAAATCCTTAATTGGCTTCTTGAGTGGATTACTGTCCACTTTCTAGGGAACTTTCTAAAAGAATGTGAGTGTGTAAATTCGCTAAATGAGATAACAAATTTATAATCCCTTAGCAGTAGGTAGGAACCTCTCAATAGGATATTTACTAAATGATTGACCCAACTCATCACATGATCAATTTTATCATATAAGCATCTAAGATATTCTTAATTTTCATATGATCATTATCATATCTTTGATTGTCTAATTGACGATATTAAAAGATATAATATAATAATTATTGATTGATACTAATTCATAATAAATATTTTTAACAAACTTGTGTATCTTGTTCAGGTGATTTGAGGAGTATTTATTTATTTTATCATTGCTAGGGTCGTAGACTTTTGGTGATGATAAATCAATCCTCTTAAGTAGAGATGCGAGTCTCGAAATGCAGCGTCAATCTTGTCATGTGCAGAACTTTGTGATTGCAAGGACTACATTACATGACTGCAGGGTGTAGTGAGACTAATAGTGATGGATCATTGGGTTATTCAATCAGAGGTTGGGTCAGGTGCTCAACTTGGTTTTTTCTATAGAACAATAGTATTTTCCTATTAATTCTCCTACTTAATAAAATATAATAATTAAAAGAAAAATTATCTAAATATTAGTTAGTAAAGTCTAAAGATAAATGTATAAATTTTTAAGAGAGAATATAATCATTAATCAACTTGTAATTTTTACTAATTGTTTCAGTATGCCAAATAGTCTCACATCACTTAGAAGTCAAGGTCAAAAGTAATTTATAAACATCTTCATCTCTTAACCCACTAAGATTTCTTTTAAGGACGAACTTATGAGGCTCAGGCCAACGCCAAAGTGTACGACATCTCAGATGTGATGACCTTAATGATGCAACAAACTTGAAGTCAGAACCTTGGCACTAGAATGAGGGTTTAAGTCACTATTTCCCCTTAGCCTTGATTAGGGGGCTTGTTTTAATATGCTAAAAAGTCTCACATTGCTTAGGAGTCAAGGTCAAAGGTAATTTATAAACACCATATTCTCTTAATCCATTGAGGCTCTTTTTAAGGACAAATTCGTGAGGCTCATACCAACACAAAAGCAAACAATACCTCAAATGCTATGTCCTAACAATTCATTATTTCTACATTTGGTTCTAAAGATGTGAAGAAAGTAATAATAAAAAATTCAATAATGGAAAGAAGCAGGCAAGATATGCAACCTAGCGTTGCGGAGATAGTTCCTTCAAATATACCTTAACATGTCTTAGTTTTTTGTTTTCTCTTCAAGGAGAAATTTTGATTTCAATTGCAACTTTGAATCATTGTAGTTACAATTTTGAATTTAGAAATGGAAAGATCGTTATTAATTTATTCCATTGTTGTTGGCTCAGGAGTTTTTATGTGACAATTATATTTGTTGAATCTAAATGATATGTTAGTTTATTTTGTTGTTGGGCATAGATGAAAATGTAAGTATTTTTATCACCTTCCTAAACAACTTCTCTAGATACAATAGGATTGCTCTTCTTCAAGAAAAAGGTTTAGTTCCTTGGATTCCATAAGTCCTCTTAGGTTGCCATTGAATTAAGAATAAGTATGAAAATCAAGTGTGTGAGGTTTAATTGGGGTCTTCAAGACTAAGGCGTAGTCTAAAAGGTGTGAATATTCAATGGCTTACTTTAATTTAGAATTACACCATATAAATGTTAAATCAAGTTTTCTAAATGGAGATTGATAGTGAGAACGGATTCATAATTCATATATTGCATGTTGATAATGTCTTCCTTACTAGTAGCTGATTGAGCATTTGATTAGACTAAACATATGTTGAGTTGCCACTTTAATATGAAGAACCTTGGTGATGCTTTAATCATCTTGAACCATCTAGATTTTTCGTGACATGTCGCCCAACACTCTTAGATGGTGTTAGAGAGGATTCAAACGATTCAATATGTATTATATCTCCTCATATGTTGTTCAGTGAGGTGAAAAATCCTGAAAGACTCAATGTTCTCATAATGATAGGAAGGTAATTGAACATATAAGGTCCCATATACTTCTGTTGTTGGCAACTTGATGCATGCTCAAGTTTGTACTCATCTCTGTATTATTTATGTTATTAATGCTTTGGAAAGATATTTGAGCAACCTACGAGGTCGTTCAAAAGCTATGAAAAAAACGTAGTGAGACACTTGGAGGGCACTAAGGATTATATACTGGTATATATATGTGAAGTTTGGTCAACTTTAGGTCATTAGTTATTCTGATTTTGTTTGTTCCGTAAGAATAGAACTCAAGTAGCAAGGAGTTTACAACAATTCATGCATTCTGTTCAACCAATTAAGTTAGACTCCTTGATTGGTTGTCGCAGATTAAAAATATGGGTTGCAACAACTGGAAAAGAGAAGTAAGAATAATTTTGTGACTTTAAGTAAACAACACTACTTCTCTTTTTACTTAAAGTAAGAATAATTGTTTATTTTCTGCCTCTTCTGTCCAAATTGGAAGTAACGGAGTTTAGCTATGGGATCCATTAAAGTTTTTCTTTGCTTCACTTATATCAGAGGTTCCAAATGGTGGAACTAATTAGTTTGGTTTCTTTTTTTTCGTGAATCATTCTCTCTGAAATCTATCATACCAAACAAAGGGTAAATGAGGGGTTTTGTTCTCCTCTAATGACTATAAAACTGTTGATTCATTAGATGATTTTGTGTGACATAATATTACATTGAAAATCCTTACCACCAAATTAAAAAAAACGTCTTTCTATTCTATTGTTTGTAATTCCATTTGAGACAAATGAATTTCATCTTTTCTTAAAAATATATGTCTTCAAACCTTTTATAATTATTATTTTATGTTATGGGTTGTCATTTTGGCATTGGCACTAAAACTCAATCGTCTTATGCATAAAAAAGCTTTAAGCAACATTACAAAAAGTGTGTTCATCTTTGGCCTACTCAGGTTTTGGATAGGCAAGGCGTGCGATGTTGTCGTGTCTTGCATAAAAAGGTATGGTAGTGTCGTGTGCTGAAAAAAAGTTAAAATTGGAATGAAAAGAAAAGTCTAAAATTAAGATGTGTGAAAACCTGGATATTGACTAAACGTTGATTAAAATGAGACACACATGTATCCGTGTGGACTGTAGAAATGCCAGGGAAATGTAACTATCACATAAAATTCTTATAAATGTTTTTTAATACAAAAATATAAAATAACTTTACAGAATATTCTGTCAATTTTTTTTTTTTACAGAATATAGAAGACTTATAATTTATTTAAATTATAAATTTAACTTATTCATAAGTATTCGATTCTTTTTAAATCAAACGTTTCTCTATAATATTATGTATTTTACTATATAATTTAATAGTTAATAACTAATGATATAATTAGCAACCAATTCATATTTTATTCTTTTTATCGAAGATTTTTATTTATATGAATAAAAACAGGTATCTTGTATATAATACGGACATAAATTCTGATAAAATTTAAAAAATAAATTTATAAAAAAAACATGTTTAAAATTATAAAAACTTAAGAAAAATTAATTTATGTAGAATTTAAAAATATAAATATAAAAATGTATTTAAAATCCATAGTTTTAAAACCCGGACCGACCCGACCGGTCGGACCGAGAATCGGTGGTTAGACCGGGTCAAGTCGGTCACCGGACCGGTCATGCTTTCGACCCGGTCAAACCCGGTGTGACCCGGTCAAACCCGGGGTTAACCCGGTGACCCGACCCGGTCACTTTTTTTTTTTTTTTTTTAATTTTTTTTAAATTTTTTATTTTTAATTTTTTTTAAATTTTTAATTTTTAATTTTTTTTTAAATTTCTTGAAACGACGTTATTTGGATAAAAAATCAAAAGAAAGAAAGGTTTTGTGACTGTGACCGTTTGCCAAAACATTGCTTGTTGTGTCGTGTTTGTGAGTCTGTGAATTTTCTTCTTCAAACTTCAAAGTGCACACACATAAACCCTAATGCCATCATTTCAACCACATCGATCCACACCACATGATTCTATTTAATCCAACTTGAATGTTATTTTTAGTTAATTCTGTTTTTATTATTTATGAGTAGTGATTCTTAGGTAATTGATACTGTGATTCTATCACTGTGAATTTTGTTTGAAGAAGTGATGGTACAGTTGTAGTGTGATTCTATTATTTTAAATTCTGTTTAAACTTTAAAAAAGTTTAATAAGTAATTTATAATGTGATTTTATTACTATGAATATCAATAGATTTGAACTTGAAAAATGAGCTTGTGGAATTATATTAATTTGTTATGTGATTTTGTTTTTTACTTTTTTAAGACAGGTATAAAATTTTCAAATTTTTTAATACAGACCGGGTCATGCGGGTCAATTAGTGACCCACCGGTTCGACCACTGATCCAGTGACCCAGTGCCTTGACCGGGTCGGTCACCGGGTCGATTTTTAAAACTATGTTAAAATCACATAATTATTTCGAATAAATAAAAATATATACACTCTTACATTATAAATTAAATTAAAGGATAAAATATATTTTTAGTCCATATACTTTTGGTAAAAATTTGTATTAGTCCCTACTTTAACTTTGATCCTTGAACTTTAAAAAAAAATAATAGTTTTTGTCCCTCCTCACAAACGGTTTTTAGTGTAAAAAGGGATGAAAATCACTGTTTTTATAAAGTTTAGACCAAATTGATCAAAGTTAAAGTTTGGAAATTAAAACAAAGTTTCATAAAAAATATAGATACTAAAAATATATTTTATCCTAAATTAAAATATACAGCTTAGATAGTGTGACTATCAGTTTATTGACTCTCTCTCAATTAAACATTCTCAACACACTATTTTATTTCTTCTTGGAAGTTGTATTTTACATACTATTTTCACAACTAGTTTAAAAGTTTCTCTTTGATATCAAGCTAGCATCCTTTTATCTTTATTTGTATATTAGATTTTTTTAATTACCTATTTATATTAATTTAAAAATAATCTTATATTATAATTTAAATTGTTTATTATAAATCTAAAATATAGTTTATGTATTAAAAATGATTTATTTATTATAAATTTTAATCATGTAAAATAAATATTAATTCTATAAAATGCACACGCTAAAGTACTATTTAAAAAAAAAAAAAAGTTGTTTATAAAAGAAATGTGTGAATATAACATGATTTTAAAGTAGTGGCGTCTAATAAGATAACAAAATATTTGTAAACACAAATAAAAGGTAGAAAACAAAATGAAGTTTTTTTTTTTTTTTTTGGTGGATAACAAAATGAAGTTTAGTGCATCAATCATAAATATCTTTGAATAGATAGGTGGCAAACATATCTTTTTTTGTTTGAGACATACACCAGCTTCTTAGCCTCCTAGGCGTTCTTTCTCAATCTAGGTGTCCACCTACACATTGTCTTGGTCTCAAGATTGGGATTGACCATGACTATACATTGTGGGCACATGGAAGCATTATCTCCAAGTCAAGAAAATTAATTCAATTTCAAATTCCAAATGCCATTTATCTTATTAGTATCTCCCTTCCTAAATTTTTGATATTTTAATTTTTTATTTTGAATAAAATATATTTTTAATTTCTCATTTTATCTTAATTTCTATTTAGTCTTTCATAATTTTTTTTACTATTTTTAGTCTCTCATAAATTATTTTATTCTATTTTTATTATTTTTAGTTTCTCATATATAATACTAAAGAAAAGAGGGGTTCAAATAGAATCCCCTTCCAATTGAGACATTTGCTTTGGGTCATTTATTTTTTTTATCCTAAATAACTAATTTAAGTATGGAGATTTATAATAAGTCACGCTATTTAATTAAATGAGTTAGACTCCTTGATTGCTTCGTATCATTATGTGAGCTGTAGTATTTTTATTTGTCTGGACTTGCTTTTTGGATGATATAATATCATAATTAAAAAAAGATAATAAAATAATTAGAAAAAGAAAATAAAAATCATCAATCCTTTATTATATTAGGTCTGTACTGTTTGATATTTTTTAGATGATAATACATGTGAACATGTTACAAATTGTATTTTGTTATCCCATCTAGTCATGTTTTATAAATTTGTATTTATTATTATATTTATTTGTCAATTTAAATTATAAGATTGATTTATATGTGACAAGTGACAACTAGTCAACTCTTATTCTTAGTGATAAAGGAAGGAATACCATAGGTGGGACGGGTTGGTAGAACATATTTTATAAATTTTTATTTTATTACATTTACTTAAAATCACTGTTAAGGAATTGGCTTAGTTGGGACAGCTTGTTGTCTCGATCTATTTTTTTTCCCAAAGGAACATGCTAGAATAGTTTGGTAAACCATCTTTTATAAAGTTGTATTTATTATTATATTAAAAAGACTTAAATATAAATTTAGTTAATGTAAGTTGACATTTTTTCAATTTTAGTTCTTATAAGTTTTTTTTTTGTTCGTTTTTGTTCTTTGTAAATTTGCATTTTTTAATTTTAATTCCTGTAAGTTTTTTATTCATTTTTAGTCTCTGTAATAAGTTTACATTTTTCCAATTTTGGTCACCTAAAGCATGAACTTACAGGAACTAAAAAAAATAGAATCTTAAAATGATTAAAATTGAAAATGCGCAGACTTACAAGAACTAAAAACAAACAAAAAAAACTTATAAGAACCAAAATTGAAAAAACATAAATTTACATGAATTAAAAATGAACAAAAAAACTTATAAGAACCAAAATTGAAAAAATGCAAATTTACATGGACTAAATTTATATTTAAGCCTATTAAAATTATGAGGTTGATTTAGCTTAGATAGTTTATTAACCCTCCTTTTTTTTCTGAAAGAAAGAGGGAACACTTTGGCTGGGACAGATTCGTGGGTTATTTTCTTTTATACTTATTTCCAAATTTAAATTATAGAGTTGATTCTTGTAAATTTTCTAGAAGTTTCTTTAACGAGGAGAAATTATTAGGTAATTTTAAACTATTATGGTCTCTGTTAATAGGGGTGGCAAAATGGGTTGGACCCGTTGGGTCAACCCATTTTGGCGGGCCAGGTTGAAGTTTTCAACCCGCCAACCCATTTTGACCCGCCGCGTTTTAGCCCGCCAAAAAACGGGTTGAGGGCGGGTTGGGCCGGGTCAACCCGCCAACCCATTTTTTATTAAAAAAAAAATTTAATATTTATTTTTATATATATTATTAATATTTATTTAATATATTTTTTATCTAAATAAATTATTATTCAAAATTTAAGGTAATACATTTAATTTTTTAATAAATATTTATTATTTAATATTTATAAAAGATAAATTAATTAAAATATATTTATTATATATTTATTTTTCATTTTTTGGCAACCCGCCATAAACAGGGCGGGCTTGGATTTTCAACCCGCTTTTGTTATGAGGGACGGGTCGGGCCAACCCATTTTTGGCGGGCAATGGTGGGGTGGGCGCGGGACGGCCTGTTTTGCCATCCCTATCTGTTAATCTTTAATATGACACATAATTTGAGGTGACAAAGCGGGCTATTCAACCCAATGCAGGTTGCAAGTTATACTGGATTGGGACAAAAGGTTTGAATTTGATTCAGGCCTCTAAAATGAAATCCAAACTTTGTAAAAGTTTGATTTGGGGGGGAGGGGGGGGTTGCAGGTTTTTGTGGGTTAAGTCTGCATATGCCCATAATTGGATTGGGCTAAAAATGTATGATTTTAATTTGAACTCAAATTTTCAAGCTCAAACCCTACATTTTATTGAACAGGTTTGGCCGATCCAACTAGCCCGACTCATTTTGTCACTTTTACACATAACCAAGTATTATTAATTCCCTCTAAAAAACAAGTGTTATTAATTCTTTCTCGTAAATTTTAAATTTTAAATATGTGTTGTATATATATTGGTTGGGACTACAAACAGGAGCTGGTCCAAAACTACCTAATAATTTCTTTACAACCACCTAATAATTTTTTCGAGTATTGGCATGACACTACATACACATTATTGTGGTACCACTTGAATTGGTCACGTTACCTTTTGTTAAACACATAAATAGTTAGCTATGATGTCTTATGATAATAGGAACCAAAATAATTATTTTTATATTTTAGAAGATGAAAAAAAATGCTTTTAAAAAATTAAAACTAAAATTTCCTCATTTATGAGGATAAAAATATATTTAATCCTTAAAATTTGGGATAGTTACAAAATAGAACACAAGAAAAGGAAAGAAAAAACTCATAAAACTCGTCATTAACAATTAATCCCTTTCAAAATGTTAGGGATTATTGTGATAAATTTTCATGATCGGGGAGTATTAAAATTTCAGTTTAAATATGTTTTTAGGATTAAAAAGGTATTTTTTGAATTTGAGAGACTTAAAAATAATTTTTTTAATTTGGGGATTAAAAAAGATAAATCCTTCTAAATGACTAAAAATATATTTAAGCTTAAAATTTATTTTATATACATGACTAAATTGAAATCGCGTGACACATACATGATACATGGAGACAAATGCATATTTTATCAAAAAAACGCGTAAGTGCCTTGTGAGTAGGGGAAGCATGGCACCATGAACCCAATCGTTATAGACTAATTTGAAAACATTAACATAAAATAGACTAAATTAAATTTATATATGACACATATAGGAACCCAGGTTGATTATATCGTATATAGATTTGAAACTCACTATGACTTCAGCTAAGGAAACGCCTAACCAGTAACCAGGTAGAATTCTTGTGATTATGACAACACCTTGTGATTTTTGAAGAAAAAATAATTCTAAACATTTTTTATATATTATAGGTAGAAATCATGTGGACTATCACTTCGAAAATCGTCCCTCATTTTTATTATCTAAAAATTAATTTATTTAAAAATTGCTTTATAAAATATTTTTGAAAAACTAAAAAACAAATATCACAAAAAAAATAAATCAATTGGAGCATCCCTTTCATCATTTCACTCAAAGTATTCAGTGACTTAGAAATCAAGTGGACTATCAAAGCACTAAGGGGTCTTGCTCAGTTAGTTACGGATAAAAAAAAAAAAAAAAGTGGACTATCAAAGCTTTCATGGTATATAATCATGGTATATAAAGAAATAATGTTCCACAATAATTGATGCTTTGGGCTCTTTCAAATTAGCACTAGGTTGTTGCTATATCCACTCATCCTTTATACTAATTCACTTCCCTTTTTTTTTCCTAAACTACCCCACTAAAATACACTTCCCATCTCCTTCTCCATATGCCGTAATAATCTTTAGACCTGCGATGCATATATGAAACTTGAAAATAATGTTTCACCACTGTATACGAACTACACATGGCAAAATAAAAAAAGGTTCAAAACAAATTAGAGAACCTTAAAAAGTTAGAGCTCACTACTAATATTACTAAATATTTTGTGTGTTAGATATCTTAAATAATTTTAATCCAAACTTAAACAGAAAATTATATTTGACATCAAATATGGAAAAGAATGAGATGGGGGAGTGTGTTTTAGTGGGGTAATTTGGGGAAAAAAAAGAAAAAGAGGAGTAGATATAGCACCAGCCTTAGCACTATATACTTGATTTTCAAATCATCCACAAATCTACACAGGCCCAAACTGACCATGGCTCATATTAGAGCAAAAACCCTTTTCACCCCAACCCCACCAATCCAAAGAAAAGGGAAAAACAGAAACTACAGGTAATTATTTTCCGAAGAATGCTGGTTATAATTATACAATAAATTTATACATCATTTTATACAAAAGGAAAGATATATATAGAAAGAAAAGAAAAAGGATATGTGTAATAAGATTAGATGATAAGTGATGTAATAAAAACATATTATTATAAAAAAGTATTTAAAAAATATTATATAACTTGTTATTTTCAATCCCATTCACGTGGACCCCAAAAACAAATCCTCACTCACATATTGGTCAGTTATTAGAAGATGAAGTTGATCATACATCTGCAAATTTCAACAAGATTTTTCAACTCAACTTCTCTCTCTCTCTTTGTATATACATATATATGTTGCTCTCTAGCTAGGCTATTTTACAGTGATACATTGCTTATGGTTGTCTGGGAATTTGCAGACAAAATCAAACTCATGCCACACAAAAACCAACACCAAGGAAGCTAAAAGTACAGGAACTGGACCCAGCATCCATAGCATCAAAGGAACAGCAACACAAAGCACCCTATTACCAACAAGAGCTAAGGTGAATCCTCTTTCTAGTATGGTTTGTGTGTAACCCCCAGACAAGAACTCCCCATATGCATTCATCAGAAAATTGGCATCAATCAGATACCCTATGGCCATGGAGCTGAACATGAAGCTCATCACCAAACAAATTGATGCTGATCCATACTTTAAAACAAAGATTTTATCTGACTTTGACCCAAAAAATCCGCTGCTAAAAAGATGGCTAGCATTGTAGCTGTTGTTGCTCAAAGCTGCCAAGCCCAAGTTAATAAGAATGGTTATAGTAGCTGTGAGTATTGTGGACATAAGAGTGTTCCTCAAGCTTTGCACTGTCAACATAGCTTTGCTGGCATCACCCTGCACTATGACAAAGGCAAATCTAAGTAACATTGAAACTCCAATTACCCAATTCATGAATGAGGGAGTGAAAGTTTTATATCTAGTTCTCTCATTATAAGCATTAAATTGTTGTGTCTTTATCAAAATTTGTAAATATTCACAAGATAGAGATAAATACAAAATTTTAACATGATAAGGTGAGAAAAATCAATGTGAGAGATTGCATGTTTAGAAACTCGTTGAGAATTGAATAATCACATTTAAGATGTGAAAACTATAATTATTAATTTCTGAAAATCACATCCAAAGCCTGAAAAATCATATCTGAAACCTGAGACCAAACACGCTAAGAATCTATTCCATGTATAAACATATTACATATGCAATATTTTGATCATATGCAATTACCTGATTTAAGTTGAGACCCCAAGTTGTTCTTCTCTGCTTATTGATCCCATAAGTTGTACGTGAAGGTTTGTTCTTGATGGTGTGGCAAAGATAGGCATGGTAACCCACTGTGATGAAAAGACTCAAAGGGACGAATATGGTGTCCAAATAAACAGCCACTCCTCCCATCTTAATTTCCCGGTGATTGATGAAGAAAGGCAGAAGCTAGCTATGGCCTTAGGGGGTTGGTTTGGTAACAAGGAATAACACGAGATGTCTTTTTATAATGGGCTCTTCAATGCCATGGAAAGCTGAATAAGAAAATGAATGATGCATGAAATATTGTTTTTAATTGTAGTTAGTGCATGCTACGACTCCTCTCTATAAGTGGAAGTGATATAATGGACACCAAACTTGATGTGGGGTTTGAGTCATACGTAACTCGTACTTATGCGTGAATACCTAATATGCCACAAAATCTAATTGAAAGCCAGGAATTAATTACATAATTAAATATTCACTATTGATTAAAAGGTATGGACTATATATAGAAATGGAAGCAACTTGGATTGTTCACATATTGGATAGTATCAAAGGAAAAAAAATCATCCAATTCAATCATTTTTTGTTTTGTTCTTTCTTAGGACAGCCAATCAGTTTGATATAAAACTCAAATCAAGTTCAATATAATTTATTTCGATTTGAATTGGATTGATTTTTTATTTTTGAAAAAGTGTACAAATATTAAAATAAAATTTTGGAACACATAAATTAATCTAACATAGATCAAAATATACATTCAAATTGTAAGTTAGAGATAATGTTATAATCTCTCAAAGAATAAATATATAATATATAACGACCAACATGTCCTTAGTTCAAATGAAACTGTGTTTGAATATCTTAAGTAAGATCTCTAGTTTAAGGCTTGTGAATAAAAAAAACGTGATTAGGAGGAAAGACTCCATTAAAGATGACATCTAGGTTTCTCAGTGGAAATTAGTCATCGCAAGACCAGTAAATACTTTGCATAAAAAGATAGTGACCCAAAAAATTATAATAGATAAAAATTCTTAGTACATAAAGTTCTTAAATTCATAAACAAGTAACTAATTATTGAATAATCTTAATACACAATAAAATTTTGTTCGATTTGGCTTGGATCAATTTTCAACTTATGATTCAAAATCCAATTCAATTAAACGAAAAAAAATGATTTTTTTTTTGTTTTAAGTTTTTCTAGTTTCCTATTTATTTGGTTATTGGTTTTCAGTTTGGTTACCACAATTTATATTGAATTGAATCCGTTTATGAACATCTCTAAAATCAATTAGAAGTAGTGGACCCTGTATTGCAGATGCATGAAGTAAGATGTATTAAAAATCATATCTACTCTTATTTTATAAATCTGAATCTTTATTTTCAAATGAGAGCATTTTTCCTTTTAAAAAAAATTAGAGCATTTTTAAGAGTTATTATTGAAGTAACTGTTTCTAGGAACTAATTTGAAATGAGAGCCTTTTTAGAGTTATTTTTACTCTCATTAAATTACATGTCTTGTCCTAATTAATCCTATACTTCTTAATTTGTATGTGTGTGTCTGTGTGTGAATCTTGATCATTTATATATAATTATGTCACTCAAGCTTGTTCTTCTCATTTTCATATAAAAACCACTTTCTCATTATATACCTCCCATATATTAGATGATATATCAGAGTGAGATAAATAAATCTTAACCTTGCATTTAAAATAAATAATTAAGATTGGATTTAACTATAATAATATAGGGACCATGGCTTCCTCGTGCTCCCATTTCCTCCACCACTTCTTAAGGGAGTTTGCCTATGCCATTTTTTTTTAATTTAATTGGAACCGGCAGGCCACTGACAATGGGAATTACCTTGCCAGCTATAGCATTAAGCTTTGTCGTCATAAAAAATCTTTTTGCCTTCTTTTATTGGATGTCTCTATTGGTTTTGGCGTGGACATGACATCATTTCAAGAGTTCGTGGACTCCTGCTATATTCAGTGGACTTTCTCATCATTTTTCAAAATCTTAGAGAAACCACATGTAATTTATGTATCTACACTTATATATTTATACACTGTCGCCTTTGTTTTAAGTTTCACTGTCTATGAGAGAGTGTGAATCTATCTATGCTCTAAAACATGTTAAAGATAATTAAGTAGGCATAACATTAACATTTATTCATTAATCGTTTCTATCATTTTTTTTATGTAGCTAGATAAGGAGAAACACGAGCTAAATTGGAGCTTTATAGAAAATTTATTTATGAATACTCTTGCAGTGTTTGTGCTATTGTTCATCATTTTATTGGATGGATTAGCTTTGAGGTGGTTTTTAATTTACATGCAATGCAAATAAACAATTCGAGATGGACTGGTGGAAGTGTCCAGTGATTGTCTTTTTTTTTTGTGCGATATTTAATTATTTTCATGTGAATCATTGTTGCCAACTATTATTTCATATTGTGTTGAACCAACTATACTTCAGTGCAACTGACTCAGACACCCAGTGAGTGAGCTGTGGCAATTTTTTTTATTTTTTTACAATAGCAATAATAAAATTTGAATTTAAAATCTTGCGGAAACTATTCAAACTCCAGTAAATTTGAGTTGTGGTAAATTGCTTCATAGTTCATTGGAATCATATTTACATATTATAATTAATAATCTTTCTGTTTAGTGCATATTTAAGGGAAAAAAAACTGATACTATTTGTATGTTAGAAATCTCACATTAAAATAAACTACTTGATATAATATTTAAGTTATGAAACTCACTTACATGATATAGACTAGTCTTTAATATTAAACTCGTACCTTATGCCAAGGTCCTATCGTTGTATTAGGAGATAGTTATTACTCAGTTGTGTTAGTTGGTTACATATTATGTTTGTCAGTTGCGCACAGCAACTGAATGTATAAGCATGTACTTTAATCAATAAACAATAGAGTTAATTACATTAACCTTTTCTGAGGTTTCAAGTAATTACACCTTTTACCCCTACCTTTTTTTATCCCTATAGAAAATCCCCTACTTTTTTACACTCCATTGCACTTGGCCCCCCTGGACATTAAAAACGCCAGTAACGTCAACCTTAGTCGATCATGTGACCTACACGTGCTCTTTAATGATTTTTTTTGGGCGAAAATGCCCTCATCGATCTTCTTCCTTTAAACTTTGCATCTGGTAACGTTAAAAAAAAAAAAAAAAAAGAGGACACAGCAAGGGGATGCACGAAGGGGTTCATTTGTGAGTAAAATCAGCTTTGTTTCAGTTTTTAATTCAAATTAATTTACATATTGAAATGTTATAAGCATGGTTGTGGTTGTGATGCAATATGTTTCTCCCCATCCTCTGTTTTTTGCATTTTGAGTTATTGGTGGAGGTGGATGACGGGTTTGGTGTTCAAATGCAGTTTTTAGCGTTTGTGTAGCCATATTTCATTGTGTTTGGTGTTGTATTTGCATTTGTTGGAGTTACCCATAATTATGGATTGAAGATGTTGTGTTTTTTTTGTTACTTGTAGGGTGTTTGTTGAAATGTCTCAATGAAGGGTTGGTTATTCTTCAAGTGTGAGTGGCACTAACGAAGATACTGTCGATGTTGAGGATGAGTATCAAAAAATGAAGGTGGAGATGAAGAAGAAAATTAGTAGTTTGATGACACACTTAAAAGTGGTACAAGCAAAGTGTGATTGGTAAAAACAAAGATTTGTTAGTCACGTTATTATATTAGACATATGTAATGGCAAACCTTTTTTTGTTATGAATTGTTAAATGAATGACCTTTCTTTTATTATTATCATGTTTTTGTAATTTGTGAAATTATGTAGTTTGAATGTGGAATCCAGTGCATGTTGACTAATGCTACATGTTTCAATGGATGGTGCTTGTCTCGGTTCACATTTCTTAACGAAAGGAATTTTGGAATCCAGTGTGCATTAAAGTATTTTCAAGGGATGGTGCATGTCTTGGTTCACAATTTGTCCATTTTTTTCCTTCCGTGTTATTTCATCACCATTATTCAATCAAGTAACTGATTATACATAAGTAATTAGCTACCTACTAGAAAACTAATTAACTGAATTAAGTAACTGATTATATATATATATATATATATATATATATATATATATATATATATAATTTGAATATATAAGAGACTTTACTGAAAGAAAAGAACTCTTTATTACTTGGACCTGCAATTAATTTAAAGAAAATCAAGTTCTTTATTAGCTACACCATCAATTCAGCAAAAAAAAAAAGCTACGCCATCAGAAATACACCATCCACTTAAATAAACATCACACTTAACTATGAATGAAGTCAGATGATATTAACTTTATTTACTATTTTTTTAAAAGAGTTTCGTTAATATGTATTAAACCAAAATATATTAAGTGCATAATATTGTCTTTACATAGGTAATAATCAAAAGCATCGGTGTTTCCAAAAAAAAACATCAAGAATAGTATCAATCATGTAATCCCAAAAAAAAAAGGCTTCTACACAAGTATTGCTATACCAGTTTCTGTAATTCACCCTTGCACAAGTATTGCTATACCAAAAAAAAAACACTATCAGCCATAAAAAATCTTATCTATTTCCTAACTTTGTTAACTTTATTTCTTACTCTTAGCTTCTTCTTTTTTGGCTTAGCTCCAGTAGTTGTAGTGTTTTGTCCACTTGTAGAAGCTCCAACATGGTTTTGTGTTTGAGTTTGCTGCATTTTTTAAAAAAGCATAATCAGTTTTTCAATTAAATAACAAAAAAAAAGGCATTATAGTATAACAGACACGTACAACAGCATGGTTTCCGGTTTCCTCTTATTAAGACTGCTGAGTAGGCACAGTTCCAGTGTTTTCAGGGTGGACAGCTTGAGTGGTAGCAGCTACAGTAGCATTTGGCTCAGTAGCAATTACCTCACCACTGGTTGCACCTTCAGCAGTTGATTTCTACAACGAGGAAATTAATAATGTATGAATTGTAGTGTCATCAATTAGTAAGTATGAAATACAAACCAAAAATAAATTTTAAAAGTGACTATACAACCTTTTTCCTTTGCTCTTCTTCACTGGAGCCCTTTGACAAGTCCTGGAGTTATGTTCAAATTCTTTACAAGTGGAACACCTGACAGTGTTTGATCTCCTAGCCTCTTGTGTTCTTCAAGGACCCCTAACATGACTCTTCTTCCTTGCTTTTCTAGGTCTGCCTGGCATCCTTTTTAAAGGTGGAGCATCTATATCAAGATAACCATCCCTATCAGTAACATCAAGCTCAGGCATTGGAAGAATGATTTCAACATAAGCAGACATTAGCATAGAATTAGAGAACAATCTGTCACAATACTTCTTAATGTCGTCTCTCTTATGAACAATGCATGCAGAAGCATGTTTACATGGCAAGCCAATTATTTGCCAATATTTACAACCACAATAACTATCTTTCAACTTTACCACAAAATTAGTAAACCCATCCTTTACTTGATGCTCATCATTCCCAGCATGTGTGACTACACAATACCTCCCATCTTGCATAGTTTTATCCAAAACATTTCTCACCCTAGGGGAAACAGTGAAGTTATTAGTTGCAGCCTTGTCTCTCCTATTTTCAAAAAGTGTCATCAATCTACAAATTAGAGATTGCATCATTGATAGGACAGTCATTTTCCTATCTTCCCCAACCCAAGCATTAAATACTTCACACACGTTGTTTGTTACATGGTCACTCTTGCATTGAGGATCAACTGTATGTCTGGCCCATGTATGCTTTGGCCTGTCTTTATGTAAGAGCCAATCAGCAGCGTCTTTACTCAATTTCCTCAT
Organism: Pueraria montana var. lobata; assembly: GCA_026413185.1. Taxonomy (NCBI): domain Eukaryota; kingdom Viridiplantae; phylum Streptophyta; class Magnoliopsida; order Fabales; family Fabaceae; genus Pueraria; species Pueraria montana. The sequence goes on from CM048650.1 coordinate 76,670,701, forward strand.
AGCAACAATAGCTTTTTCAAACATAAATTCATTATATGCCATAACAGATGCCCAAAACTGAGTTGTTAGCATCAAAGACCTGAATTTCAGCTTAAAGTTATTGAGCAAGTGGTTGGCACAAAACCTACAAGTAGCAAAATAATTAGTTTCAATCTAAAATTTCATAAATTGATACCATTTTGAATTTACTTTGACTAACATTTCAGTATAACTTTAACAAACTAAAAACTAAACTAATTCTAATCAAAATCAGAAACAAAATTTCAGAAAATTGATACCATTTTGAATTTACTTTCACTAACATTTCAGTCTAATTTTATCAAACTAAAAACTAAACTAATGTTAAACAAAACCATAAACTAAAACTGAGAATTTGAAAACACAACTTATACTAATGAAAACTAGAAATTGAATTGAAAAACACCAGAATGTGTGATAAGAAATTTAATAACCAGAACCAATAACAAACCAGAACCAGAACCAGAACCACAACTGATACTAACCAGAACCAGATCTAGAAATTTAATAACAAACTGACCTGTGTCTAGCATAGGGGAAAGTCTCTGCTACAACAAGGCCTAAACCCTGCAAGATCATAACATATATTAATTCAATGAACGATAAATTATACCAATTACACATTTAAAAAATAGTCAGAATTAATTCTTTATTTTTACCTTCTGCATATCAGACATAATTGTTAAACAATTGTCCTTCCACTCAGGCACACTTTGCAGAGATTGACGAAGAAAAGTGAGAAAAAACATCCAAGATTCCTTGCACTCAATTTCAACCACCCCAACTGCTATAAGGAACATTCCCCTATTTGCATCTAAAGCAACAGCAGACAAAAGAATCCCCCCATATGGGCCCTACAAATGGCACCCATCCAAGCCAAGCCAAGGCCTGCATCCTTTGAAAAATCCTTTTTTTTTAGCATCAAGGCAAACAAAAAGCCTTTTGAATTGATGGTTCATATTGACAAGTCTTGGTTCCATATTCAACTTAGCAATGCTACCTTTATTATAATGCCTTACTGCAACAGTCCATGGTGGCAAGTCATTGTAAGAGGCAGCATGTACTCCCTTTGTGGTTTGTAGGACCTTTCTCTTAGCTCGATAAAGTTGCATCATACTGCTGGGTTCAACACTGTATTTTTTAAGAAGAGCTTGCTTTATTGTAGGATAACTTATATTTGGACCAGCTATAATTAAGCTCTCTAATTTCTTTGCAATCCTATTAGAATTTGCATCAGTGTTCCTTGTTGTTCTGATGCAGGTATGAACAGTATAATATGTCTTGATTTGGTAGGTTACCTTATCCGGAGTAGGGGATGCATGGATCCTCCAAGTGCAACCATGAGCATTACACTCACAAGTAACCATTTTGTTCCATTTTTAACTCTATGCAGCTGAAATCCTTCCTGGATAGCATAGTCCTTCAAGATTTCCCTGAAATGATCTACATCCAAAAATAATTGTCCCTTAGCAAGCTTGATCTTACCATTTGGCTCCATTTTAAATGGTTGGCCTTTAATCCCCCTCTCCACATAAATTTCTTCAATATCATCATCTGAATGGTCATTGCCAATGACATCTATTGTCTCCTCAAAGTCACTAATGTCTTCATTTTAATATTCTTCATCATCATCTCCATACTCATCCACTAGCTCATATTCACTCCCAGAGGAACCATAATTAGAACCAACAAGCATAGTCTCCTCTTCACTGACATAAACTTCATCAACACATGGGCTAGGATTGAGAATGTCAGATTCTTCATGCATACCAGGAACATTTTCATTTACATTTTTCTCTCCAGAAAATGGCACATCTTTATCACCCCCTAAAACATTGTTAGTATGAAATAAAATGTCAACAAAAACATTAAAACATTTATTCCCAACTTCCTTCATTGATTCACTAATAGGAACATCACCCATATTGGTAGCAGCCACACTAACAGGATCAGTAACAGACACAATTACATAATTTAACACATTCATTGATTCTTTCCCTTTTTGTTTCCAAAACTCATCCTTAGTTCTAGTGGCATACATATGTATAAATGTTTTATTTTTGTTCATAGAAAACATATTCAACACATCAGAATCTTCAGAAAAAGGATAAATTTTACCGCTTTGACCGCACATATACCATAGCACAAAGGGATGACAGGGAGGCAGACCCTCAGCTACTTGAAATGCATTCACCGCATCAACAGCATTGAAAATACCAAAGTCATTAGGATTTACGTTGCATATACGATTCAGATAAACTTTCTTCTCAATGAAGTGGACCAAAATGTCCACATTCCTTGGGTCAGGGCCCATGTACAACATGTCTTCATCATCCATCCTGTAACGTGTGGTCCCCAACACACAAACAAACAATAATAAACTTAGTAGTGCTCCATAATCACAATAAATTATAAAAAAATCCAGTGGTCCCTTTCATAAACCAACAACAGAACAAATAAAATCCTAAACATACAATAAGTCATCAAACCTTTTAGGAAAGTGAAGATGTGTGAAGATTCACTTCGTTGACGTTTTCGCAGGTGCAATGCCCTTTAAATCGAACCCAGCAACCTTCGTTTGTTTTCGTGGGTGCCTTCTTCTCGCAAACCCTTCATGGCGCCAACCTTCGCGCAACCCCTTCGCACAACCAAAGCCCTAAATCCTCCTAAATCATCGAACTACTTTCCTTCCCTTCGAATTGAAAGAGAATCGAAGGGGAATCGACCCTGAACCAGTCACTCTCTCTCGCCAGTTTCCCCCAGTAACGGAACCAACACGCCGTTAGACACAGGGGGTTAAAGTAATGTTGTAAAAGGTATGAGTACCTGGTGTAATTACTTGAAATCTCAGGGGGGGTAAATGTAATTAACTCTAAACAAGACAATAGAGGATGTTATTTTACTGGTTATTGTAGAGACAATTATTATATTAATTTTGAGAGTATTTTAGGTATTATGTCTATTTAGTGATAGACCAACTGTTATGGTTTTGTGTGACTGTGAGTGGGCGTGGGTGCTTTTGTTGCAGTGTGAAGAGAGTTGGTATACCTAATATCAAATGCCGTCACTGTCTATGATGTGATTTTGAATTCAAAATTTTACTGTTGAATGAATTGGGAGGGTGTGTGGAGGGAAGATGTGTTAAAATGGGGGTTTATCATCCTTCAAGATATTACATAAACAAGAAGATGATAGGAGAAAGGGGTGAGAAATAGTGTTGCTGCAGCACCGTGAGTGACAGTCGTTGGAAGAAGAGGTAGTGTCATGTTGAGATCCTGACGATGACTGAGTGAGATTGTGTTGGTGGTCATCCTTGAAGATGGGAGTGAAACAAAGAGGAAGAAAAGCGAAGGGAATAGAAAGGTCGATGCTGAATGGAGGACATGTCGTTGTCGGCGCTGTTCGAGTACGCCCGTAAGATCCATGCCACAACCACTGAGTCCGATGCCGACCAGGTATGGCCCTTCTTTTTGGTTCGTCCTATTTATATTTTTATTTTTGTTTCTTCATTGGACACGCTTTGTTTTTGGGGTTCAGGAGGTTGTGAAGATGGGGTGCGAGGACATGGTCAATAATCTAGGTTTGTTCTCCCCTAACAGAACCAAAGACGATATCAAATCCTGTACTTGGAGAATCCTTTGTGCACAAGTTTGTCAATTTAGATTGTAGAATACTCTAGATTATATTTTAAAATTACCCTCATGTTAAGCAGCATAAGAAATTGCTGGACCTTGTAGAAAAAGAGAAAGGTGTCAGTCTTTGGTCAATGATTAAGGATCTAACAAAGAGAAAGGTGTTAGAATACACAAGGATCTAACAAAATGTTTGCCTTCCTTTTTATTTCAATGAGCCTCTTTCCTCCTTGCAAAAATGTTTTGAAGAAATGGAGTATTCATACCTTCTGGGGACCAAGCATATGAATTGGGAAGAATGGCAAGTCTAGATTTGGTTGATAGGTCTCTATTGCTCTGCAGTATTAAGGCAAATTTGTGTGCTTAAATAGAATTTTTTTCATTTGATATGAGAAAATTTTGAGTGCTATGTTGACTTTGATTTTCTTGTTGTTAGCTATTTCAATGTAGTATTGGGTGCATTCTCCCCATTTTTAACTAATTGAGATGCCATCCTATGTTGGCATGATGTTGGCAGTTCTATACTGTATTTTTCACGCATTCTTTTGACTTTTAAGGGTTATAATCAATCAATCTTTTTTTATTTTTAATAGACCCCAAGCAACTGCAAAAGGAGACTGTTCCTCATCTTGTGTCGCATAAGGTAGTTTTCATTTTGTTTCTATACTTCTTCATGACTTATAATTATAGAATCAATAGTCCCCTAACTGTGCATTCTGCATACTGCAGATATTCTTTGGCATCGGCTTTTTCTCAGCCTTCTGCTTCCATCATTGAATGCTTATAATATTGGACAGGTTTGAGGTCCATCCACTTATTATGATTAATAATTAGAAAGGAAATAATTCATTCCTGTTGGTAGGAATTTGAATTTTTGTCTTTCTGTTGAGTATGTCCATCCATCAAGGTTACCTATTCTTCTAAGTTTTGAAGTGCACTTTTTCACAACCATTTTTTTTCTATAATTTTGGAGGATGAGATGATGTTAAGTGTGATTCAGGAATCATCAAAACCTCCTACAGTTTGCAATAAGACTATAACTAAGCCAAAAGGCCATTGTAGATTTAATTTAAAACTTAAATATAAATGTATACATAGCTTTTATACAAAGCATTTACTAATATAATTCAGCATAGTTGTGTTCCTTATCTTCTCCATTTCAAATTAATACATTTTTTTATATTCTTTACCATTTTTCCATTTAATTCTATAATAATATTATTAAGAAAAGAGCACAACATAGGGTTTCTACTTCTACTTACCATGTTGAAAGCAAAGTGGTGTAGTTAGATATACCTTGTCCTTGACCTTTTAATAGATATTTTAGATTTGATTTGATTATTACACTACTTAGTATTTGGTGCGAATGAGGGTGGACCATTGAAGTTTTGACATTGAGTTTGGCAGTAAGATATGTCATGATGACTGGTGAGAAACAAGACTCAGGAGGGTGGAATTGCAAAGCAGGATTTGTTTACTGAAGAATTGTACATATAAGGCACTGGAGGTGGACAGAAATTTTACTGTCATTTTCTTAAGCAGCAGATGTACATTATGAGGCTAGGAGAGACAACAGAAAATTATGCAGGTGTCATGAGCCAGTTGTGATAAACAGACAGCCAGTGCAATTCTAAATGTTTTATATGTTATGTTATATAATATAAGGTAGCAACATTGGTGAGAATTGGTTTTTTATTTCCATATAATTTGTTCAAAAGCAAGTGGCAAACAATGTTTTCTGGTCGTGTGATAGTACTGGGAGAAGGATGTTTTCATAGTAGATTTTGTGTACATTTGCAAGTTATTTACTTTTACGGTGGGTTTGGTCAAATAAACAGACTGGTAGAGGAGTCGTAAGGCAGTTTAGTGGGTTTTGGTAGGGGCTGTTGACGCCTTCTAGTGTGCACTAGTTATTTAACAATTCAATGAAATCAGTTTCCACTTTTAATATGGTATCAGGAGATATTCTCTTCCGTGTTCTCTGATTTTCCCTTTTTCGTCTTATTCACCTGTGTGAAGCTTCTCTTGATTCTCCCATGGCTACTATGGATGATTCCAATCCCTTCACTATTCTTCCCTCTGACAATCCAGGTTCCATTCTTGTTTCTCATCCTTTATGTGGAGATAACTACAATTCTCGGAAGAAGGCGATGAAGATGGCTCTTGTTGGTAAGAACAAATTCGGATTCGTTGATGGTTCCATTCCTGAGCCTCCGATGGCTCATCCCAATCATCTTGCTTGGCACCGCAACAACAACATTGTGGCTTCCTGGATCTTGAATTCGTTATCAAAAGAAATGCAAGTAAGTGTTCTTCACTGTTCCAGTGCAATGGCGATTTGGAACGATTTGAACAGCGAGATGGTTCTTTAATTTTTCAATTAAAGCGTGATTTGGTAACCCTACAGCAAGGCTCCATGTCTGCTTCCACATATTATGCTAAGTTGCATTCTCTATGGGAGTCTCTATCTAAACTCAAACCTGCTCATACATGCAATTGTGGTGGAATTCAACCCTGGTGTGACTTTATTCAAATGGAATAAGCTATGCATTTCTTAATGGGACTGAATGAATCTTTTTCCTCAATTCGAGGTCAAATCCTCTCCATGGATCATTTTCCCCCAATTAATAGGGTTTTCTGGCTTGTTATTCAAGAAGAGAAGCAAAAAGAAGTTGGTGCTTTTGCTTATACTTCATCTGAGGCTTCTCATGCCTTTGCTGTTAAACAAGTTGCTGATAATAAGAACCAAGGGAATAAGAAGGATCGTCTCGTTTGTGCTCATTGTGGGTTTCTTGGTCACACGAAGGACATATGTTATAAACTCCATGGGTATCCTCCCAATTACAAGAAGAATAAAGCTCCTCCATCTGCCTCGGTGAACCAAGTTTCTGTAGAATCCATAAATCCTCAATTTCAACTCACCACACAACAATATAGCCAACTCACGAATCTCTTGCAAGGGCAGGCATCCATTGCAACCACACCAAGTTCTGATGTGTCACAATGTGTTGTTTTATTTGTCCCATCTTCTTCGTTGAGTGAATGTTGACTTATTGACTCTAGTGCTAGCACCCATATTGCATGTTCTTTGAAATTTTTTCAATCCTACCAGTATGTTTCAAATAGATCTATTACTCTTCCTAATAAAGTTGTTATACCTGTTGTTACTATTAGCACTATTCGTTTGCCTTGTAATATCTTATTACATAATGTTTCCTATATTCCTCACTTTACCTTTAATTTGTTGTCTGTTAGTGCTCTTCTCACTGACAACAATCTTTAATAGTACTTGTAATTCTGTTCAACATGTTTCCAATAATTCTATTCACCATGTTTCTAATTCTTGTACAAATTCTAATACACACAGTTGTAATACTTCTAATCTTTGGCACTTAAGATTTGGTCATATATCTGATAAAGTGCTTCGTGTTTTTAGTAATAAAATTCCTTTTGTTATGCCTCATAATTTTTCTTCTTCTTTGTGTCAAATATGCCCCCATTGCCAAGTTTCGTCGATTATCATTTAATTCTTCTAATCATGTTTTTGTTATCCTTTTGCCTTACTACATTGCGACATTTGGGGACCCTATGGCCATTCAACATATGATGGCAAGAAATTTTTTCTTACCTTGGTGGATGATTGCTCGAGATTCACCTGGCTATATTTGCTCAAGCAAAAGTCTGAAGCTACCAGAGCTATCATGCAATTTTTCACTATGGTCAAAACACAATTTGGAGCTTCTATCAAGTGCCTCCGATCAGATAATGCCAAGGAATTGGCTCTTACTGACTTCCTTCTCTCTCAAGGCACTCTGCACCAATTTTCTTGTGTTGAAAGACCTGAGCAGAATTCAGTGGTTGAACGTAAACACCAACACCTTTTAAATGTTGCAAGGGAATTATTTTTTCAGTCCAAGGTTCCTATTACCTTTTAGGGAGAATGTGTTGCTAATGCTGCTTACTTAATCAACCGGTTGGCATCTCATCTTTTAAAGAACAACTCTCCATATCATGTTCTTTATGGTTCATGTCCGGATTATCTATCCTTGAAGGCTTTTGGTTGTATAGCCTTCGCTGCCACACTTCCTTCTAGTAGAAATAAATTCAGTCCTCGGGCTACTCCAGCTATTTTTGTTGGATATCCAAGGGGATACAAAGGATATCGGCTTTATGATCTTCACACTAAGAGGTTCTTCATTTCTCGAGATGTGACATTCCATGAAAATGTATTTCCTTTCCAAACCTTATCTACTTCACTTGAGATACCTGATCCTTTAAGTGACTTGGTTATTCCCTTACCAATCATAGATCCTATTTCTACTCCTTCAAATCATGATATCCACCCACCCACATCTCCTCCACCTTCACCATCAAACTTTAACTAGAACAACCCTATACTTCCTCTAACCCGCCGGTCTACCAGAATTATTAAAACCCCTGCTTATCTCAAGAATAACTATATTATGGCACAATGTTCACAACCTTATCCAATTCAAAATTTTTGTTCTTATGCCAAACTTCAACCCCATTACAGAGATTTCATTAATCAAGTTTCCTCTACTTATGAACCTCAATTCTTTCACCAGGATGTATCTTTTCCAGAATGGAGACAGGCTATGAATGAAGAAATTCATGCCCTGGAGGCAAATAAGACGTGGTCTCTAGTTCCTTTACCAACTGGTAAGCACTGTATCGGTTGTAGGCGGGTATACAAAATTAAATACAAACCTGATGGCACTGTAGATAGATATAAAGCTAGTTTAGTGGCAAAAGGCTATATGTAACAAGCTGGGATTGATTTTTCAGATACTTTCTCTCCCATTGCAAAGCTTACCTCTGTCCGTGTGCTCCTTACAGTTGCTGCTGCACGAAATTGGAATTTGTTACAGCTAGATGTCAACAACGCTTTCCTCAATGGTGAGCTTTTTAAGGAAGTATACATGGAATTACCTCAAGGCTATCATACAGTCAACAAAGACCTTGTTTGCAAGCTAAATAAATCCCTTTATAGGCTCCAACAAGCCTCACGACAATGGTTTTGCAAATTCTCTTCCACCTTGCTAAATCATGGTTTTATTCAATCTAAAAATGATTATTCCTTATTCACACATGGCACTGGCGCTTCCTTGGTTGTACTTCTTGTCTATGTTGATGACATTATATTGGCTGGTCCAGATTCTAAATGTGTTGCTAAGGTACAAAGTTGCCTTCAATCTCTATTCAAGTTGAAGATACTTGGCCCCTTGAAATATTTTTTGGGTTTGGAAATTGCAAAATCCAACAAAGGGATATCCCTCTCCCAACGCAAATATACACTGTCTTTGCTGGAAGACATTGGTTATCTTGGTTGCAAACCCGCCTCCCTTCCTATGGATCCTAATCTAAGGTTGACTGCAACAGATGGGGATCCTTTACCTGATCCTTCCATATATAAACGTCTCATTGGAAGGCTCATGTATTTAACCATTTCTAGGCCCGATATTTGTTTCATTGTACACCGTCTCAGTCAATTCATGCAGCAACCTTGTTCTGCTCATTTGAATGCAGTTCACCGTTTGTTACAATATCTCAAAACTGCACCTGGGCAAGGCTTATTCTTTCCAACAAGCAACTCTCTGAATCTCACAACATATGCAAATGATGATTGGGGAAGCTGTGTAGATACTCGCAAGTCCACTACTGATTTTTGTGTATTTTTCAGTGATGCATTAATCTCTTGGAAATAAAAAAAAAAATAGCCTACAGTTTCCAAATCTTCTGCTGAGACTGAGCACAGGTCTTTGTCATCTGTTGCTAGTGAGCTGGTTTGGTTACAACGTCTTTTAATTCACTTTAAGGTTCTTGTTGACTCAGCAATGGTCTTTTGCAACAATCAATCTGCCATTCATCTTGCTTCCAATCCTGCTCATCACGAACGTTCGAAGCATATTGACATTGACTATCACTTTATATGGGAGCTAGTTCAGTCTCATGTTATTAAATTGGTGCATGTTAAAAGTCAGCACCAAGTAGCAGATATTTTCACCAAAGCTTTACCTCTGCCTGCCTTCTCTACTTTCATTCGCAAGATGGGGATACTAAACATATATTCTCCACCTTGAGGGGGGATATTAGGAGATAGTTATTACTCAATTGTATTAGTTGGTTACGTATTATGTTTGTTAGTTACGCACAGCAACTAAATATATAAGCATGTACTCTCATTATTCAACAATTCAATGAAATCAGCTTCCACTTTTAATATGTTGTTCTTTTGGATGTGTACTTAAAAGAAACAAATGGCTTTGATGAGTGAGGATATGATAGCCAAGATTAGTGATCATATTCTCTTGTTTGTGCATGTGAAAGTTAATTATGCACCCAAGCACGTGTTCTGTTTTCCCTTCACTAAAAGTAGGTGAAACAAAATAGTTAAATTTCAAATAAAAATGTTGAATAGTCATCGTGATAAACTATGGAATCGCTATAAAGCTAATATGTGAAAATCCTGTGCGTCAAAAGATGTACAATATTGAATTTTGACCTTTATTCATTAATGGAGAATATTCACTCTTCACATTCAAAACACAATCATATATGTTCAATCCTGCATAATACACTCTTGGAGAGGAACGAGAAGTTTTAAGTGTGACTAAGCCTCGGACCGAGGATTAGTCTTACAGCCAGTCCAAAGAATCGAAGCTTGTGAGAATACCTCAGAATTCCACCGAGAAGTCAAAGGCCCTAATTACGGTGGTTAAAAAAAAACACAATCATATCTAGAAGAGATTTTTTTTTTCAATTTACATTTTACCCCTTGGTTTATCTATTGAACATTCTTCTCTTTATATTTGGGTAGATTTTACTGATGAGGATTATATAATAATACTAATAGGATGTATTTTTTTTTCTTCCTCTATGTTTCCTTCCTCTGATAAAATTAGACAAAATTAGATTATGAAATCTTTGACACTTGAAAAATTATTAGATAATTTATGACTATTATGTGTTTAAAGACTAGTTTCTACCATACAGATGACACATCTATTTTTAATTTACGAGAAAAGAAATAATACTCAATTATGTAAAGATTAATAGATATTATGATAATTCATAACCACCTCACTCACCATAAAAAAAATAACTACGCTTTCTTAGAAGAAATTTAGATTCGCTTGATTCATTATTCTTTTTAATCCCTCCTCAATTATTTCTTCATTTAAAGCGGGGTAAAAATAGCAGGGTCTATACGATTGTTTGTTAGCAAAAACATAAAAGAAAAAATAGACCCTCTTTTCAGACTAAGAGGTGAATAAATAAAACTGTTGTTCTTTACAAACAACATCACCTCATGCCAAGATGACTTTCATCTTTCTTTGTTTCATTCACTCTGGTAAATCAAATCCTCCTCTTAGTCTCTTATTTCCCTACTAGAGCTCTCACCCTAATGTTAACTATCAATTGCAGGTTTTCTCAAGATAAAACTACAAAAGGAAGACCTCTTGTATGTGACTTTTGCAACCTTATTATTAGCAATTTGTTTATTGATTACTACACTTGCTCTTGATTTTCATGTAAGAGCTGAAGTCTGACTCATCAGATTCATTACCAGCGCAATTATCGGAAAAGCTATAATGTTCTAGAATTCTCAATAATACAGGATTTTAAAATTAGTGATTCCACAAAATCGTAATATCATATCATTCGGAAAAAGTTACCTAATCCAAAAGGTTGGTACAATGGTGTAAGGTTTCACTGCATTCACATGAGGGAAAATGATCTATTTAACAAGAGAATCCGTGTTCAATTTTCTCCATGTGTAAAATTTCTTTGGATATCCGTGTTCAATTTTCTTCATGTGTAAAATTTCTTTGGATCAGTGGCAGTCACATACCACGAGCAGAATTAGTCTCTGATCCAGGAGATTGAGAAACATCCGTGATCTCTTATCCAGAAAAAAAATAAAAAAATGGAAAACGTTACCTATGTTTTGCTAGAGAGAATAATACTATGCCTAGAATAAGACCTGTTTCACATGTTTATTTTTTAATTTTTAATTTTTTTTGTGAAAAAGGGGCAATCATCCTTTATATACTAACAGATCGGGGTAGGGCAATTCCCGCAAAATCATGCCAAATCATGGCCATACAATCAGGTGGTGGTTCCGAAAAACACATGTTTATTAATAAAATTGTCTTATTTTGCTCAATTACAATTTAACTCTTAAATTTAATTATTTATAAGTCACGTCATCTTGTTGGGACAACATAAATATGACCCCTTCTAGAAGGATTGCTTCCACTGCCAGTTTTTTTTTTTTTTTTATGAGTTGCATTTCCAGTGGTTTTCATGTTTGCATTTTTTGGCTTATGACCCTATCTTCAACTGCTTTGGACTTTGGTGGATTTATACCATCACGTCCAACGTATTGAATTATTCTTATTACTTTGATCCAAACATTTTAGTTTCTCCATTCCTTCCTTCCTGACTTCTTGTTATATGTATTATGATTATGATTATATATATTATGATTCCTGAAGTCCTGACTTTACTATTGTTTTGGCAAATAATTTAATTTTGGACCTGTCCATTTCAAGTGAATGATTGTGTTTCTCTCAGTGGGCCTTTCTAAACTTTAGAGGAGGCCCAATAGTGCATAAAGGATCACCACTAGAAAACCTGGAAACATAGGAAGAAGATGAAAGGATGTGACTTTACAGAATGTTTATCCGCATACTGAGAATTTTCTAGCAAACGTCTTTAACTAAATTAACTAGCTACTAGCTAGGCTCACCAGACAATGAATGACATATTTTGTTTCATCAATTTATGTGGTCTATCGCTTGCAACATGGATTTGCTTGCTAGTAAGATATTTCTACAACTCCAAACACACTTGTTAAATTTGGTTAGAACCGATAACTTCAATTTTCAAGTAAATTGAGTAAATGGGATGATATTAAAAGTAATTTTGCTTGCATTGGTAAATGTTTTTTTTTCTCAACAAAAATCTTTCACCTTTGATTATTTAAAAATAATTAGTCTTAAATATGATGTAGAAATATTTAGGATAGAAAAATATATATGCTAAACCAGCATAACATAATAGGTAATAAGGTTAATTAAGTTTTTAGTCCCTAAACTTTTTTAAAATTCGATTTTTAGTCCCTAAACTTTAGTTTGACCTGTCAAGGTCTCTAAACTTTTTAAAAATTCGATTTTTAGTCCCTAAACTTTTTAAAAATTCAATTTTTAATCCCTAAATTAATGAGATTTCAAGGACTAAAAATCAAATTTTTAAAAAGTTTGGTGACTAAAAACCGAATTTTTAAAAAGTTTAGGAACCTTGACCGGTCAAACTAAAATTTAGGGACTAAAAATCGAATTTTTAAAAAGTTTAGGAATTTCGACCAGTCAAACTAAAGTTTAGGGATTAAAAACTGAATTTTGAAAAATTTAGGGACTAAAAACTTAATTAACCCTAGATAATAAGATTCAATAAAAAAAAAAGATAATAAGATAAGATTATCATATTTTTTTTGTGATAGAGATTTTTTTTTTGGTGAATTTTGTGTGATAGAGATTATCATATCTTATTAATACATCAACAGTTGATTACAATGAGATGAAATAATTAATTATCTTATCCAAATCATAAGATATCTAACCACTAAACGCTTCTTAAATCATTTCACGTGCACATGTTACAGCTTACAACTTTAAATTAATACTAGTAAATTATTATGTATTTTAGGAGTGTGAGAGGGAGTAAATTGAATGATTGTAAAATGAGGTATCATTAATGAATTTGCAACATGTGATCAATGAATGACAGCGTGTTCTTGTCAAATTGTCAATTAATAAAACACAATCTAACTACGTAAGTATTTTTTTATTATCATTAAACTTAGATCAAGTATACGCATTACAGTAACAGAGGATCAAAAGTCTAAACATGTTCCCTTATTTATTTTTTTTAAGAATTTAATGGTGATGCACTGACAGTGTAAAATTGTTAAAAGTTAATAAACTTACCATACATGATAGATTGTAATTAGACGATGATGTCAAACTTTTTACACTGTTAATACATAGTCTTTTTTTCTTTTTTTTTAATGTGAAATGCCGCCCACGCACAAGGCATCTTTCATGATTTTTTTTATTTCAATCATTCAAAAATTGATGTTGACAAAATCACTTTTTAATACGTAAAGGGTGTGAATTTGTCTCGAGTTAAATTGAAAATAAATTAATGATTAATATTTTATTATAAGTAAATTGATGCTTAATAATTAATGTTAATATTTAAGTTTGTTTGGAAATTATTTAATTAAATTTGATATATTATATTATCAGTATACATTTTTTACATGTATTGTCACATTATTTAATGAATTTAGTATCCAATACATTGATTGTATTAATTAAAAAAATAAGAAAAATGCTAAATTCAAATAAAAATGGTTAAAAACCTAAAATTATACATTAATTATAATAGAGGAAATTAAAATACAATTAGATAAAAAAAAATTCTACTAAAACGTTAAACAAAATGAAAGAGAAAGTACAATAGCACCACTAATAATAAATAAACTAGTATTTTAGCTTGTATATTATATAGAATAAATATTTTATATAATTAAAATTTAGAATAAATAAATATTTTTATATGAATAAATTTATTATATTTTAAATTTATTATAATTAATTTATATTGTGATATAATTTTTTTTATGGAATATTGTGATATAATGTTAATTTTAATTATTGATATTTTTTTAAAAAAGATAATGAAATTTAAGTTAGGGCTAAGAATATTGAAAATGGTAAACTGAAACAGATAAAAAGTTAATAGAAATTCTTTAAAAATATTTTTGTTGAAGAAAAATCTCTAACAAATTGTTGAAAAATGACAGCTTAACTTAAAGCTTTTTGATTAAAGATAATTATTTTAATTTATATATAAAAAGTAAATAAATATCTCCTCTGCTCTTTATTTGGTTGTTTTTATCTCCGACGGCGACGATTCCAATTACAGTTGAACTTAACTGACACGTCTCCCCCATTATTTCGACACCTTTAAGATATCGATGCTTTTCCCTTCTTACGCATCACTCTGCTGACCCAGAATGCCATAAACCTTCCTCAAACTCAAAAGCCTCTTTTTTTGGCCTCACTTCTCATTTTCCTCATCTGGGTCTTCGCCCTCTGATCACGCTCTGCATTAATTGCACTTTGAATTTCAGTTTTTCCCGTTAATTTTGATCTTCTTCCCTTTCTGAAACATAATAAGAGTTGGGAAGAAGAAGATGATGGGCACAAAGCTGAGTCTTTTGTTGTGTGTGTGGGTTTTGCTGTTGGGGTGTTGTGTCGGTAGGTTTGTGGTGGAAAAGAACAGTTTGAAAGTGACATCTCCCAAATCGTTGAAGGGCACATATGAATGTGCAATTGGGAACTTTGGGGTCCCCAAGTATGGAGGAACATTGGTTGGTTCTGTGTTGTACCCAAAGGTGAATCAGAAGGGGTGCACCAACTTCAGTGATGTCAATTTTCAGTCCAAGCCAGGAGGGTTTCCCACCTTTCTTCTTGTTGATCGTGGAGGTGAACTTCTCATTAGTCCTTTTAAATTCTTCGCCACTTTGTAAAGGAATGAAAAAAATAAATGGTAACTTTGAATGTGTTGTGCATTGGAATTGCCTTCTTTTGTTTTATGTTACTTATTGCATGAGATGGAAAGTTGCGGTTAGTTATGCAATCAATTGAATAATGAATAGCCGTTTATCTATTAAGTTTGGAACATTGTGGTTTACTTAATTGGTAGTACTAGACACAATATGATGTAACAAGTTCACTGGGAGTTGCTGCGAAAGATGTTGCAAATGTTGCATTTAATGTTCAAGTCAATAAGGCTGAATTTCTTTTGTCTTTGAGTTTAAGGGTGTGTTTGATTTCAATTCTTAATTACTGTTTTTAGTTAAAAAAAACAAACACCTAAGAAAACATATAGTTACACCAAGTTCATGCCTTATCACATCACATGCAGCACCACTCCAAATGACCCATACCCTTGAGCTAGGATCACAAAATAGAAGAAGAGAATGAGAAAACATTTTCCAGCTGTTTCTGTTTTTTAATTTTTAAAACGCTTGTTTTGAAAACAATTTTCAAAAATTAATAGATTCTGGATGAGAAATTGATTACTGAGTAGCATAAAATTATTTTAGAAAATAGTTTTTAAAACCGAGAAATAAGAAGGAAATCAACCAGGCACTAAGTTTCTCCCTCCCTCTCTCTTTTTTGTCTTGGGTGTGGTGACGGCAGTAGCAATAAAGTACACTATTATACCAGAACCATAACAACAAAAAAAGGACATGTTTTCTGGTTTGAATGCCTATTATATTTCTAGAGTGAATGGTGCCACACTAATGATATCTATGCATAGGTTGTTAGGAACACTACCGCACAAAAAATGGCTCAGCCCTTTAATTTTTTTTTTCTGGTCATTTTGGTAGATTGCTACTTCACTTTGAAGGCGTGGAATGCACAGAATGGTGGAGCAGCAGCTATTCTTGTAGCTGATGACAAGGCAGAAACATTGATCACAATGGACACTCCTGAAGAAGGGAAAGCAAATGATGATTATGTGGAAAAGATTAGTATTCCTTCTGCTCTTATCAGCAAATCCCTGGGGGATAGCATCAAGCAGGCTCTCTCTGATGGGGAGATGGTTAACATAAATCTTGATTGGAGAGAGTCTCTTCCGCATCCTGATGATAGAGTTGAATATGAGTTATGGACAAATAGCAACGATGAGTGCGGGCCAAAGTGTGACAGTCTAATTAATTTTCTGAAGGACTTTAAAGGGGTAGCTCAGCAGCTGGAGAAGAAAGGGTTCACTCAATTTACTCCACGCTATATAACTTGGTTTTGTCCTGAAGCATTTCTCTTGAGCAAACAGTGCAAATCTCAGTGCATAAACCATGGAAGGTACTGTGCTCCAGATCCTGAGCAAGATTTCAGTAAAGGGTATGATGGCAAAGATGTTGTTGTTCAAAACTTACGCCAAGCTTGCTTCTATAAAGTGGCAAATGAAAGTGGAAAGCCTTGGCAATGGTGGGACTATGTTACCGACTTTTCAATTCGTTGCCCCATGAAAGAGAATAAGTACACAGAAGAATGCTCAGATCAAGTTATTAAATCTCTTGGTAGGTTGGGCAGTTCATGTTTGTTTGCATACTCTATGGAACTGGCTTGTGTTTCTGTTTGGTGTTTGATTTTGAATGGCTTGCAAAAATTTGCCCAAGAAGAAAAATCATATAATGCTTTTAAGTTCAAACAATATTTTCTTTTAATTTATTGGTTTCATTTTTTTTTGTTAATAGTTTAGCGTCCCTGGCATTGCCTTGGTTTTTTAAGGAGGCATTTGTTGGAAGGTATATTATTACAAACCAAGGAATGGCATTCCTCGGGAAATTATAATAAAAATGTTGCCAGGGTAAATTCAAAATATGTTTAATTAAAATTTAATATTTCTGGAAATATTTTCAAAAGTCAAATGATAAGAGAAAAAAGATAGAAAATGGAAATTAAGTTAGGCTATAAAACATCTCATATTAACATGAGAAAGCAACATGCCCACCCCTCACCATAGGAATGAAGATTAAGCAAAACATAGTATTCTCACTTTCCTTAGGATCAACAATACCAAGGAATTATTTTTGAGCTTGTATCAAACTTGGGAATGCCACATTCCCAAGTTTACTTTCCTGGGTATAACTTTACAAATGTTGAAATGAGCACACTCTGAAGCTATAGTGTTGTATATGAGGAACAAACCCAAATTTGTATCTGCACTTATAGAAGTATCACTGCCATCATTCCTAACCCAACTAAAGAAACATGTACCTAGCCATAGTTCCTTTTTCAATTTTTAATTTTTTAGCATAAACTAAACTAACTTGTCTTTTGTTATCCCAAGTGTTCTTCTAAAAAGGCTTATCACATCATTCTAATGAGAGATATATTTGCCCCCCTCCCACTTTGTGTATTCCATTTACTTTACAGGTGTTGATCTGAAGAAGATTAAAGACTGCGTTGGAGATCCCCATGCAGATGTAGAAAATCATGTTCTTAAGGCTGAACAGGATGCACAGGTTGGCTTTCTAAAATGCAAACATTTTTTTTTATTTTTGGTATTCTTGTTGCCTTTTCCTTTCATTTAGGCCATTCTGTTGTTTTATGAGTGTATAGTAATTTGTTCTAACTTCGGTTTCAGATTGGTAAAGGCTCCCGTGGTGATGTTACTATACTGCCTACTCTTGTTATAAACAACAGACAGTATAGAGGTCTGAGGCAGCTTTTCTAGATATCTTGACTTCTTTTCGACTGTATTATATTTTATAATGTGTGCTTTTAACTGCTTTTAGGTAAGTTGTCAAGACCTGCTGTTCTCAAGGCAATCTGTTCAGGTTTCCTAGAGACCACTGAACCATCAATTTGCTTAACTTCAGGTAATTTTTTTCATTAGCTTTTTAATTTCTACTTTCCTCCTTGAACCTTCCCCCCTCCCTCCCTTTCTCCAAAACAAATCATAGGAGAGACATCAGGAATTAATTTCTGCCTCTTTAGTTGTTTGCTTTTATATATATCTGCTTCAAATGATCTGAATTATTTCTTGGCTTCTATCTATCAACAAGCAGTGTCTATTAGGTAGTTCTAAAGTTAGTAATAAAATTCAAAATTTGTTCTTTCTTTTTTTCATTCTGATGTTTCCATTTTTGAATTTTCATAAAAGAAATCTGGATTTTGATCTAGATAAAATCATAGGTGTACTGGCAGCTGATTCATTGAAATTGAATCTTGTTCAGAAGCTAATGATTTTACTGATTATTCTTTGCAGACCTAGAAACAAATGAGTGTTTGGAAAACAATGGTGGTTGTTGGAAGGACAAATCTTCTAACATTACTGCATGCAGGGTATGTGCCTATTTGGTTAACTGAACCTTGTCAGGCACATTATTATGAAAAGTTTATTATGTTTTTACTTATCATGGATCTGGTTCTTCCTTGTTTTAACCATTCACACATGTTTTTTCTAATTATAGGACACTTTCCGTGGAAGAGTATGTGAGTGCCCTATTGTGCAACATGTGAAATTTGTTGGAGATGGATATACCCACTGTGAAGGTAAATTAGTTTTTCAAATTCATATAAATTGCTTCATTCTCTGTTCTACATATTTTAAAATCCATTTCTGCCAGAAACAGCACAAACAGAAAATATGCAAGTCTTCCAAGACTTGTGAGCCTTCAAATTTAACTTCCAAACACAACACGTTGTCACCATCCCACCAAATTGATGTTTAGTGTTTATATTTCTACCTCCTTATGATTTCTATCAGTGGCTGTCATTCTACCTAATTGATTTCTTGTCCTTGTAGTTTTTGTGTTAGGGAGGTTGGGAAGTTTTTCTACTTATGTTAATTTCAATTTTTTTATGGGTATCATTTTCATGGGAATTTGAATTTCTTAACAGCTTCAGGATCCTTGAGTTGTGAATTCAACAATGGTGGTTGTTGGAAGAGAGCCCAAGGAGGCAGGGCTTACACGGCTTGTCTTGTAAGTTGTCTCGGTCATCCTTTTGTGCATGCCTTTGGTTAGAAAGGGAAAGAGCAAGACTGATATGCTACGTGTTAACCGTCATTTGTTTCTTAATTGATAATGCAGGATGACTATAGAAAAGGTTGTACATGTCCACCTGGGTTCAGAGGTGATGGAGTCCAGTCATGTGAAGGTACTTGCTTTCCTAATTTTGGTGATTGTTGTAGTATACGGCGAATGAAAACACAAATCAGAGAGTTATTTCTCTTAGTGGACTAGTGCTGAGTGATTGAATTTGGTTTACATTCTGCAGTTGCTATTAATCATTCCATTAGCTATTCTAGAAATATATTGCCTTTTCTGCATTTCTTCTTCTGATTATGTTGCAGATATTGATGAGTGCAAAGAGAAAACGGCCTGTCAATGCCCAGGTTGCAAATGCAAAAACACCTGGGGGAGTTATGAGTGCAAATGCAATAGTGGTTTGTTCTACTCACGAGAAAATGACACGTGTTTTGGTGAGGCTTTTTAAGTTTTCCTATCTTTTTATTTACCACTTTCAAAATTGCATTGCGAAAGGGATTGTTTTTGTATAATCATTAATCATTTAAAGTAATACTAGTTTTTCTTTGAGAAGCTTGTGAATTTGCATTTTAAACCAAAATGGAAAATTCTAGTATGCTTTCCATTATCTTGATCATGTTGTATATACAATTTGTATGCTGCTGAGGTTTTAGATTCTACTATATAATTTCCAAAGATTTCAACATTTTTTATTTTGGCCTTACTAATTTTATCTATGTAGGTATTCTTTGCATAGATATTGAGATATAAAGAGTAATTATTTTTTTCACTTTTTTTATATTATTATTATTATTATTATAAATGCAGGTGAATATTCTGCTTCAGCGGTGAATATCTGGATGATTATCCTCATCTTGGTTGTTGCTGTTGCTGGAGGATATGCATTTTACAAGTACAGAATCCAGGTATGATTATTGCAAGTTTGATGTTTTGTTAACATGAAGTTCAGAATATGAGCTAAAGTGACTCTCTGACTTTGATTCTAAAATATTTATTTGTTTATTTATTTTGAGTCTTTTTTTTTTTTATAACATTTTTATGCATTGGTATCCTAAAATTCTGTGTTTTTTTTTTTTTTTGAAATAATTATGTGCAGAGATATATGGATTCGGAGATTCGGGCAATTATGGCCCAATACATGCCTTTGGATAATCAACCTGAGGTCTCTAATCAAGTTCATCACAATATCTAGAATGATCTCTACGGCTAAATGGAGATTAATGATATTCATCAGCATGCTCAGTTTATCATCCTCTTCCTCTCATAGGGGATTTTTTTTTTTCCTCTGTTATTATTTAGCTTTGTAAATTTCAAATCGAAGTGGTCGGGAAATTATTCTCTACATAAATTTATGCCCTTTTTCTCCTGTTTTGGCTTCTCGAAGTTGCACCTTATTCTGTTCGTGACATTATACTTGGCATGGAAGGGTAGGTATAAATTATGATTTTTAGTTTTTTACGATTTTTTTATATAATAAACAATAAATTTTCTTTAGGCTATACTAAGTGCATGTTTTCTTTTTCATATGATTTTCAAAAATATAATCATATTTTATCCTTCTGGTGCACAATAGTGGCTCTGAATCTAGAACCTTTCCTTACCAAAAAAAAAAATATCTAGAACCTTTATATAAATTATCCAAACTCCTATCACTAGGCTGATTTTAGTAGACAAATAATTGTATTTTATTTTAAAAAATTCTAAGAAATTACAAAAAAAATATTTTTTAAAAGAAGAAAAAAACTAATTCAAACGAGTATTTTATCACTGCTGAGGATTTATTGAAGAATACAGACAGCTTAGTATTTGAAAAAAGAGAATCGTATCGACATTGTTAGCAATTCATTAAATCAGCTTAAGCTTCTGACTTTTTGCTTATAGCTTATAAGTTTTAAGCTAACTTATAAGCTAGTTTTATGAATAGCGTGTTTGGATTGGCTTCAATGATCCACGTTTACTCACATCTACCTATGTCCAAGCTGAAGCTACAATATGTAGCGTTGAGTTGAACGCGCGTATTTGGCATGCAGACGCTGTTCCAAACATGCGACAAAAGTAACAAAAAAAAAAGTTATATTGAAAAAGATATCATAATATAATTTAAGGCCCTATTTTAAACATATTCTGTCAAATAACTTTTTGTCAATAATTACTAGTTTTTAGTTTAAGAAATATTAAAACATTTTTTGAACTTCTAAGAGCATCTCCAACACGGGTGCTTATCGAGTTGCTTAAAGCTAAACAATATTACTTAACAAAAAATTTTCATTGGAACAGATGACATGACAATGAGTTGCTTAAGTGAGTCGCTTATATAAGCAACCGTTGCTTAATTAATTCTAACAAACAAAAAAAGAATCATTTTCTTAATCACAAATTTAATGTAGCTCAAGTTAAGCACTTACTCTAGCAACTTTAGTATTGAAGTAATTTTTTGTGTAAAGTTATTAAATCTATGTGATTTTATAGGACTTACAAATTCATTATAAGCAACTCATCTAAGCAATCATGCATTGTAGATACTCTAACTAATATTGTTTTAAACGCATATTTTAAATTAGAAAATACTTTAAAAAACAAAAACAAGCCTACCTTTAATTATTGTTAGCGAACTGGTTGTATTTAATGAAATAGCATGACACAATTTATGGATTTAACCATGGAAAATTCAAAATTGTGCTTTTCAAGTTATATTTATTGGTTTTTGAACCCAAGATCTGAATTTACCTAACTGTCAAGTGTCAACCTTTTGATTTGTTGCTAAAAAGGGAAAAAAGAAAAACACTTTTGATTTGCAGGATTAAATTTTGACCAAAATATAATTTAATGATTATTATTCACTTTCTCATTTTAAAGGAATCAAACCTATCCTTTTTATCCTACACATCACAGCTTCAAAAAGTAACACATCTATTTAAGAATTTACATTCTATAAATTATACATTGAATTCAAAATGTTCTTATTACCGAAGTGGTTATTTAACTTCAGAATAATTTTATTTATACCAACATGGAACAGATATAATTAGCATAAACTGTTATTGCAAAAAGAATATGGTATAACAATAATCAAGGTATTTTTTTTTAACTTCAAAATTATTTTAAAGTTAAAACTCTAAAAACTTTAAAAATAAAATAAAATTGTTTGTCAATTTATATTTCTTTTGGTCTAAAAGAACTGATGAGAGAAAGCAAAGAGAGGGGAGAAAGAGAGCTGGGAAAGAGAACCAGAGAAGAGATAGCCAAGAGAGTGAAAAGAGAAAGACGAGTGAGGGGGAGAGAGAGAGAGCAAGAGTAGAAAAAAAAAAGTTTTTTTTTTCTAAAAAATCTTTTACTCAACTTTTTTTATATAGAAAAAATATTTTTCCCTTCTAGAAAAAAAAAAAGAAAAAAGCTACTTATTTTTTTAAGAATTTTTCTGTTTAGTCCAAGTTTCACTTTTAAGAATAAGAAAAATTGAACAAAAACTAGGCCAAACCCAATTAAGGCATTGTTTACCCGTTAAAAGAAGCTAATGGGAACTTAAGTCAGCTATATGTTCTCATTCTTCTAGTTTGGTACAGAAGAAACATTAATAAAATACAAATCTAATCTTAATCTTATCTTATTAGTTCACAATCCCAGGCTTACGCAACTATTAAGTGTTCAAATTTCCCTCACTAGTGGAGTAATGCAAGCAACAAGTATTTATTTTAATGTTTTATAAGTGCAAGTTGAAGACAAAGCTCTAAACACCATATCTAAATTTTTCTAGTACATTGAGTTCTAAAGAATCTACCTCCTGACTTGTATATTAGAATCTGTATCCGGTCAAGGTTAGAGAGATCAAGGAGATATCGACAAAGACATATATCTAAATTTTAGTAATATCCCACCTCAGAGAGGTTACTCATAATATGATATTAGTAATTTTCCAGAAAAAACACAACTAAACATGAAACTACAAGCGAAATTATATCCAGATTCTCCATGCTCCATTTTAAAAGGTATGAAACCATAACCCTCCCTTAGCAGTGTGTCTTTTAATCTTGATGACCCAGCCCGTGAAAAACTATATGAAAAAAAATGATCACCAAAATTTACTCTGACTTTCTTCAAGTAGATCTTCAGTATTTTACTTGATCTTCACGCAGATCTTCAATTTTTTACACTGCGTGGCAAATAGAAATAAATTACATTGACACTACAAAGAAAAGTGCATATGTTGAAAAGACAGCATTTCTCTTATTTATTCGCCTGAAGGATTTTTGGATTAAAATATAGTGTCTATGAATTTAAAAGGCTCACCTCATCATAGAACTAGTTTCCTTGTTCAGTTTCCAAGTTTGAGCCCTTTTGTAGATTGCGTTCCAGTACTATTCTATAGATATAGAATGCCACCACTGCACCACTGCAGATGTGAAACAAAGTCGTTACATAACAAAATATTCATTAATATGAAAGATCAAACAATTGAACCAAAGATTGGGAATGGGCCGAATGATATTCCATTTCCAACCTACATTTTCACAGTTTAATTGAAACCTCATGCTAGAGTTTTCCATTTGGGTCTTTCGCAAAAACCATTATATTTTAAAAGCTTCTGGAAGAATTGCAATATTTCAATATTCCAAATTTCCAATTTAACAATCATTTGTCGGATCAAACTCAACGTCATGCAAGACCTCACTGTTCATAGCATTAATAAAATCTGGTTTTAATCCAACCCTGTCTAAGCTTGTACTGAAGATGAAATAGCAGCAACTTATTAAGATTATCAGTAAATGCTACAGTGGGAAAACAAAAAAGCTAGTGTAACAATTAACTCCAAGATGAAGACAAAAAAGTTCACATATAAGTTAAATAATAATGAAGTTTCAAGAACCTGATCAAGGCAGTGAAATAAGATGATCCCTGGGGGAAAAAAAAACAAGAATGAGAAACTATCAAATGTTTGAAACTAATATTAATCTTATTGGGGTGAAAGTTAAATTAATTTTGATAAATATTCAATATAATGCCTTACTTTGCCTATTGAGCTTATCTCCCGCAGAAACAATATACTTGCTATAGCTGCAAGTCAAACAAGTAACTTAAAATAAGCTTCAAGATAGAAAAACAAATACACAATTGAAAAGGTTAAATACATGGCAAGTCTGGAAACCAGTAAACATAATTAGATTTTGAAAAAAAAAAATGTTGATGTTGTGTGTTTTTGTTTTTAGTATAAGACCACATGTATACTCTATGGGAGACAATCCTATTCGAATTAGATAGGACCACTATGGGTGATAAAGTCCTTTCTTTGAGTAATTCACATAGTTACATGTATGCTTGAACTCAAAACTATGGATTCAGTTGGAACAACCTCGTGCCAGTTAATCCATGTGGTTGGTGGTAAAGTTGATGACTTGATGTGTTAAATATTAAAGATGGAAACATAATGTCATCATTTGTAAAAGTGTAAAGAATGCTTTGTTTCTTTAATTATAATATATTTGGCTACAATTTGTTTAGTATTTTAATATTGTGAACAAAAACAAATCAAAGCAAATAGTCTCCTGTTCAAGTTTAGTGGATGGAAAAAAGTAGACATTTCGTGAGTTTTGCCCCCTTAAATGGGTCCACACAGCGCAAGTTAACTTGAATTAGTTGGGATTTAATGTATGTAACTTTTAAATACCAAGGATCTCACCCCAAAAAAAGGAAAAAAAAAAGTCAAAGATAGAACGCATAAATTATACAAAAAAAAACAACATTAAACCCTAAAATTATGCAACAGTTCTGCAAAACAAGTTCAAGTTAGCATTATAATGAAGGCTAATTTTTGTTTTCAGCTCATATTTGAAGATTAAAAGAAAAACATAAAGAAGCTCAACTGATTTTTTTTTTATGAAAAACAAGTAATTGGGAATTCCCCAAAGTCCCAAACACAAATTCGTGAATTGAACTGTTAGTAGCAGTAGCAACTCTGATTTTAGATGAAAATATAAAATTTCCCTCCCCCTGGTTTTCATCAATATATAATATTCATGCATATAAGTTTGTTACATTCACAAAACCAATTGAATCTATTTTACAATTAAACCAGTTGGTTGCATAATAGTACAATACTATCGCAAACCTAATGAGGATGAATATTTGTGCATGTTTGGTTCAACTTATTTGAGAAAGTAATATTTCTGTTTACCTTTGCAGCTTCCTGAGAAAACTTTAGAAAAATGATTATTTCACAAAAATAATCTGCTCTCAAAGCTCAAACATGGGCTAATTATCATATTCTTATAACCCACTTATGCTCTATTTAGATTAGGAGTCAAATAGAGAGGAAAGAAATAAGGATAGATATAAAAGACAAATAAAGTGGAAAATATGTGTTTCAATTAGCTTATTTTGCATTCAATAGTTTATAATTAAATATTAATAAAAGAGCATTTGAAAGAAAAACAAGTATTTCATTAAATTTATGCAAATTCAAACACATCTATTTTTGTAATTCTTTTAGATGTAGTATCTTCTGTTAAATAGAAAGCATATGATCTTACCAGCTTGGCCCTTCAAAGCGAGAGGAGAGCTGCGTCCTTTTTTATATGATTTGAGACTTAAAATGCTTAAAGCCAGGAGGACACCACCTAAAATCACCCCAAACCTTATTGCTGCAGTGTTGCCTGTTACCATAAAGGAAAGGAAGCCACCAAGAGATAGCATCAAACCTGCAAAGAATAGGAATATGACAAAAATATTAAACCAGGTACATGGGAGGGGAAAGAGGACAACAAAATATTTCCCAGACAACATAATAGAAGTCATATCATTATATAATGAGACGATGTCTATAGGGAACTGATTGAGGCCCATAAGCCAGCCCCTATATGGACTATATGTCTATACCTTTAATGGAGGGATAATGCTCATTAATACCAATCATTATCAACATATATATAACTCCTATCAAAGGCTAATCCTTATCAGCTATCAATTCTAATCCTCATTAGCTGCCATTCCTCCTAACAAGTGAACATGACCAAGTCATCTATAATATATGAGCAGTGATATTCCTTGTTATAAAATTTGACAAAATGGAAATCATGAAATGAGAATCTTCCTTGACCATTTACAGGTACTAAACAGGATTTTCCACTATCTCATTTACTCTCATCTAGTTAAACATATGCTAACTTGAGCACAAGAGTACTTTTCCTTTGTTGCGCAAGTCCGGCTATGACAACAATCTTATAATTTGGACTTTGGGCCTAACTCAATCCCACAATACCAGCTTATACAGTAAGGATTGCCCAAGCTTTATAAGCATTACTTATGTGAGATGTCAACCCCAATGAGCCACTGTCTCAACAGCTGCACACTACGACGTTTCACTCGGCCTTGCTGGTCAACCCCTTCGTCGGTAGCCCTTTTCGAGACATTGGCAACCAACTCTGACAGGCCGTAATTAAGGCAGGCCAGGGATGACTACAATTAAGGTAACTTTCCAACAAACAACATCTATATCAAGGAATCATGCACCATCAGACATTGCATTATCATAAGAAATAAACTCTCTAAAGGAGGTGTAACATTCATCAAAATACCATCCCATATAAAATTCAACCACACAAAACACATAGCTATTCATAGTCTCATACCATAAGGCACACCAACATAGAAGTCCCTCACTCCAGACAATTTCTGGATATCCTCAGGCGGCGAGGTAAACGTATCCACAATCTCCTTCACCTCCGGCGAACTATCTGCCGCTGCGGACAAATACTCTTTCCCCTCTTCGGTGATTTCCTTCGCCGCCACACTCAACTCGTGCTTGGTGTTATCAGCCAGCACCTTCAACTGCTCTGTGGTGTCTTTCAGAATGACACTGGCCTTCTTAGAGTACACCTCATAAGCCTCCTGAGAAACACCCTGAATCTTCTCCGCCTGTTCCCTGAACGTGTCCAGAGCCTGCTTCCACGCTTCCTGAGATTCTTCAGAGCCAGCGTGCACGTCATGCTCCTTCTCCACTTCAATCTCTCCATGTTCCTACACAGTTCCCCAATCCAAATCACCAATTCATAAACATTTCCAGTGCAACTAACTAAGTAACTAACTAATAATACATTTGGATAATACAAAAGAATTAATTGTATCACACAAAATTATGGTGATAGCAACTATTTGTTGTTGTCTTCGCCGTGAAAAAATAATTGATTATTTCTCACCATGAAGCTAATACTAGTTTTGGTCTTACCGAGTCTTGGTGAGAAGTTGTGAAAGCGACGGTTAACGGTTTCCGACGGTGGAGGGTGAGATAGCAAGCGGCGAGGCCGTTAGGGGGAACGGCGTTAACTAGGCGGGGTTTGAGTAGAGGGTGGAAGTTGAGGGGATGGGGGAACCTGTTGAATGGGAGAGAGAAATGGGAGTGGGAGAGTTTAGGGTTTAACACCGAAACTGAATCCATGGTGAAACTCATGGTCATGGAGATGAGAACGAGAGAGGCGAGTTTACGAGAAAGAAGGTCACGAGAAGGGTGAAGGAGAATTTATAGTAGAGAGAAGAATGGAAATTGGAGAGGAGGTGTTTGTGAAATGTCCTAAACCAAAAACACCCACAAGACGCGAAGGGGAAGATTGAAGAATGCGTTGGGTGGGTGGGTTGGTTTGTTTGTTTGTTTGCTTGTTTGCTGCGAGAGTGAGAATTTGGAGGTGAGAGTGACGGTGACACCTACGACCTACCTATTCAGCAACACCAAATACTATGCTATGTTCCGTTGGGCCCCGAATCCCCCCAAGTCCAAGCAATTAGCAAATGCTCCATTTGTCACTTTCCTTTCCTATTTTTTTATAGGTTAAAATATATTTGTTTTTTTGTTTCTTGTAGTAGTATGAAATCATTTGTTTTAGATTAGTGTTTTTAAGTTTAAAAACTTTTAATTTTCTTTCTTAGAGTATTTCTTGTTGGATCAATTTATCAAGTTGATTTTTTTTTTAATTTATTACACTAATTTAATTAAGTTGATGATATGTGACAAACTATAAAAAATGTCACGTTAAATAAGTGTTTTTCACATTAGTCAAAATAAATTAACACTGTAAGTACAAAAAAATTATGGAAGAATCATTTTGATCTCAGAGAGAAATTTTAACACTTTGTATGGTAGCATAAAAGAGATGGGTAGAGGGAAGGAAGAGCAAAGAAGTGAAGGGACGATGGGATCCGTATGTTGTTTGGTAATGCAGAAAGTGAAGGGGTGAAGAAATAAAAAGGTGTGGGACAAGGTGTGAGCTCCACACCTTTTTATTTTATTTTTTGCAAAACAACGTAGAAATTGACAAAAGAAGACGCTATTGGCATTTACAAGGGTTTAACATCAACGGTAGATGCAAATTTGACATTTATGAGGGTTTAAAATTGTCGGTAACGCCAAATATGTACAAAATTGATTATGTTGCAACATAATCGATATGTTGCTTTGTTTCCTTTCCTATTTGTTTCTATTTTTTCTCTATTTCTCTTTTGATTATGTTGCAACATAATGGACTATCTTTTTTTTGTGGTGAATGACATAATCAACTATCTATTGCAACATAATCATTATATTATTTTTTATTATATTTTTCCTTCCTATTTCCATTTTTCTCTATTTCACTTAAATAAAACATATTTATTTTCATTATATTTCTTATTTATTGTTCTCACCTACTTGTTTCCACTTCCTCTATTTCCTTAGCCTCTACCAAACACAGCGTAAAATAACAAAGTAAAACTTTTCAAAATCATAAGATCAAACTAAAACATAAAATTCAAATAAGAGGCCAAAATCACACTAAGACTTTTTCATAAAATTTATTTTTTATGCAATAAAAATTTTTATATTTTAAATTAATAAAAAAATCATTATATGTATAATTTTTAAAGTAATTATTTTAAAATTTAATAAATTTACCATATAATAATTTGTAATCGGATAACAACATAAATTTTTTTCACAAAGTCAATTCATAGATTGTTTACTTTTTTTATATGACAACACTAGTTGATAAATATATATATATGAAATTTTAAAAATTAGTTTAATTGATAAATTATCATTTTAATAATGACTTGTAAATATCTTATTATACTTAATATTATTCAAAGAAATTTAAGAATTAATAAAATTTTGTTTTAATAATGTTTTGATTATCAAGATATTTGTTATGATGAAAGAAAAATAAGAAATATCTTCACACATTCTTCTTTCAACTTTTTTATTTTCAATTTTCTTTTATGCATTGATATTTTAAATTATAAAGTTTTAACTTTAATTATTTTAAATTTTTATTTTCATATTATTTTTTTCACCTCAAATACATCCTAGCACTCCTCATTTTTCAATCATAAAAAATGACATTAAAATTAATCTTGTGTACAAATTGCAAAATTTAGAAACTAATTAAATTAATATAATCTTTTATGGGTCTTCCTAATTATTACTCTGATTAAATTAATATATACTATACCTTTTAAATATTTATAATTATTTATAAAATAAGTATTAAATATTTTTATATTTTCAATATAATAAATATTCTTTCTAAAATAATTTTTCTTCTTTTATATGTTTAAATTAAATAAATTAAAAGACAATAGTTAACCTTTACCAATCATATTCTTGCTTCTTTCCTTTCTTTCCCTCCGGTACAACCATGTGCTGTCTTCAGGAAAGTCCTTATTTCACTCAATCAAATCAAAATTGGCCAGCATATTCTTTGCCAAAAAAACATCACAAAAGAAACATAAGGGAGACATTGATTTTATGAATTGTAATAGTAGTTGAGAAGGCTTCCTAATTCCTATATTCAAATGGGCATATAGTTGAGATTTAATTACGAAAAACTACAAGTTGCACTATAGTGGTATATGAATTAAATCTGCAATATTTACACAAGTTACGCTGCAGTTAATAATTTACCAAAGTGGTATCTAGCTTGAGCTTCAAACGAAAATGGTCCTTATTCGTGCTTACAAAGGTCGAAGTGTAAGTACTCTCTGATAGTTGACAGGTGCAAGAAAGGGATAGGATTCGAGTAACTACCTTTTGGTTCACAACAAAAGCAAAGAACAACCAAAGGCCAAATCAAAAAGCAAATCCAAGCTTATGGCCTAATTATCAAACACGGCTGAAATAGAAAAACCAACCAACTAAGATTGAACTAGAACACATGCATTGGACGTCAAAAGTTAAACAAAATATGAAGAACAATGAAAACCGACAACCACTTGTTTCGAATGATAATATCACATTTTTCTTTTTGGTATTTGTCTTTGCATTTGAATGCAATTAATTTTAAGAAGAGATAGACTTCCTAATTCTAAATCATTTTCAGGCGCGTTTAGGTAAAGAGAACTCTTATTTAATGAGATATGTCATAAGCATGTAATTCAATAATTTTATTTTGATAAATTTGATCATAAAATTTGCTAGATATGATCCTCTTTATTTTAGATTTACACCTTTTAAAAAGGAGTGGTTATTTTCATATGAGAGATGTGTAGCTTAGTTTTCATCTTGACATCGTTTTAGCAATGAGGTGTAAAGAAAAACATAATAAAAAGACTTTTTTTATTGGGAAAAATTCCGTGCCGCATGTAATAAATAACTTTTTATTTTATTAGGACACTAGCACATTTAATAATTAGTAATCTATATTTAATGTCTTTTCGACTTAATAAAAACATGAATAAGATAACACTACTTTACGTGAGTTCCTCTACCATCCTCAAAAATGAGTTGAGCTAAGGGAGGGGAAATGGAATCTAGAATGGTCATATTCAGATTTGCATGATGACCAAAGTTTGCCAAAAAAAAATTGCATACCTATTAGCCTCTATAAAGGTGTGAGTGAAAGAAGGTAACCGGTCATTAATGGAAAGAAGTTGGTTAATATCCCTTATAATAGGGTGAAAGAAGCTTGAGAAAGCTCTTCCATTGTTGACATAAAAGCTTAACAGTTTAGGTTCATTGTCTAGATTGGTGAAAAAATTATAGGCCTCATTAATAGAAAATAATCCATCTTTAGAGTGTCTCTAGATAGAATAATCCTCCAAACCATCCTTAGGAGGGATAATAGACTTTATCTTATTGCAGATGTGTGGAGGAAGGAGGTTATTGATGATGCTCCAATTCCATCACGTCTCACAACTATAAGCGATCTTTGGGAGATTCCTTTCATGCTCAAGTATCACATTCGATATCATAGAAATCATACATTTAACAAATACATTAAGTTTTTCATCGTTTCCGTTGTGCATCAGAACAAGATCTATAAGATACACAATGGAATTGTATTTCCATTGTGTACCATGACAAGATTTTTTGAGATACATGTTGAAAACAAGTTTTCATTATGTTATTAAGCGGTGTGACTTCACAATATACAACGGAAATGTGTTTCTTTTGTGTATCTCGACAAATTTTGTCAAAATATACAATGAAAACTTGTTTTCATCAGGGATAGTTTTGTCAAAAACAGTTTTTTAAAGGTTTGGGTGAACTTAAATAAAATAGATGTGGGAATAGCAAAGCCCGAAACTTTATCAACTAATGGCAACCAGAGCTGTGTATGTTACTTTTGAGCTGAAAAGCCTAATAAATGGGACACTAGAAGAAGTTCGGCCTAAGAATTAAAAATGTTGTATGGGCCTGTAACCATGTGTTCATTTTCTTTTCTTGCTTATCAAAAAGGCTTAAATGCAATTTTGGTCCCTCTATTTTACACAATATGTAATTTTAGTCCCTCTATTTTAAAATAGAGACATTTAGTCCCTCTATTTTGCACAAACCTCAATTTTAGTCCCCCTATTTTAAAATATAGACATTTAGTCCCTCCATTTTGCACAATTCACAATTTTAGTCCTCATATTTTAAAATAAAGACATTTAATCCCTCAATTTTGTAAAATCCGTGATTTTTGTCCTTTCATCAAATTAAAAGCGTTGATCATTAAGAGATTAACGTTGACTACGATGTGGTATGTGTTTCAATGACGTGGAATTTGTTTAAAATAAATTATTAAGACTCGTGATTTTCATATTAGGACTTACGACTACTATTGGCCATTAAAATAAATGGTTTTACCTTTTTTGAAAATATGTTTTTCATCAATTATTCTATTCAGTATTTAGAATAATTAAAAACTAAACAAATAAATTTGTATCACATCACTATATTTGGGCCACGTCAAGGCTGACGTTAATCTTTTAACGGTCAATGCTTTCAATTTGATAGAAGAACCACAATTACGGATTTTACAAAATTGGGCAACTAAATGTCTCTATTTTAAAATAGAGGGACCAAAATTGCGGATTTTACAAAATTGGGGGACTAAATGTCTCTATTTTAAAATAGAGGGACCAAAATTACGGATTGTACAAAATAGAGGGACTAAATGTCTTTATTTTAAAATAGGGGGACTAAAATTGTGGATTGTGCAAAATAGGGGGACCAAAATTGCAATTAAGCCAAAAAAAAATGTGTTCATTTTCTTTCTTCTTCATTTCATTTTCTTACGGATAGAGAATGAATGATGTTGTTTTATATGGTTACTTGGATCCTTCGCCATTTGCGCCACACACAAGCAAAGCACAGCAATTCCAAATAAACAAAATTCAAATCTAAAAACCCTTTTAAAACCACAACCATGTGCATGTGAATTTGATGGTCTGTAATCAACATTCAACAGGCACAGATACAAAGGAAGGAAGCTTAATTAAGGTGTGAAAACCAGAAAATTAATTGAACGAAAACGTATCTCTTCGTTAGTCTTACATTTTCGTGCCTTCTAAGGCAAATAGCAAAAGAAGTCAATTTATTAGACAATATTGGGTAAAAAAGTCAAATCAAAGCAAAGGCATAAAGACCAAGTGCAAAAACTACTTGGACCCATAAATAAGAAACTAACGGTATTGGTTGGTGTTTGAAGTTTGAACCATGAAGCTTGAAGACAAACATTACAAAACAAAAATTGCCAAAAGCAGATGGCTGACTCTAGTGTTGTTGCGTTACCTTCTTGGCTTGAAATTTTCCAAAAAAGTGATTTGATTGGGACGTATATGGCTTCTTATATGGTGCAATATTGACAAATATGTTTCACCAATCTAAGAATCATATGTAACACATTTCTATGACAATACAAATTTATTTTGATACAAAAAAACTGTAAATGCTATTTAGTCATGCCCATGTTAATTTAGGATTGTTTAATCGAATTCTAGTTTGGTAAAGACTAGTACTATTTCAAAGTCAATGACAAATTGACAAAAGAATAGTAGAGAAATGGGTGTGTTTGACGCTCATTTCAACAAACGACGTGGAAACATCATTTGGTTGGTTCTTTTTTATTCTTTCAAACATATCCTTGTCTCCTTGGGCAATAAATTGTTCCCACGAGGCATCAATGTGCTTTGATCTAACTCTGATGAAGTTTTGAATTACACTGCACAAATCAGTGAGGGAGGGACCATCTTTTATTCCATTATTAAATTCTATGGAATTATGAATACTTGTACTACCATTCAACCGCAATTATGGTCACGGTTGGATTTTGTTAGATGGAGAAAATCTCACAGATGAAAACCATAATCATAATAAAATGCCATTTTGGCATCCAATAATACTACGATATAATGACCGACTGAAGAATAATAGGTGGGAAATCCAAGAGTAATGCATTTTTCTCAAGGATTAAAAATAAATTCTTTTTTTGTGGACTAAACAAATGAAAATAATGTTGATATTGCGATAATCATTAAAGAAACATGCTTTCAGATTAAACTTGAATGATTGTATATATTTGAAATTATGAATGGTCAAGTTTAAATGACATTGTGCTGTACAACGTGGTTTGGTAATGATATTTTCATTTTCATAAGAAATCAGGTATATTGTAGTAGTTATTTATTTAAAATAGTTTACATTATATATTTATATTAGAATGTGTGTGTTTATTCATTAAAAAGTATGAGAACTAATTTTCTAACTTAAAAAAAATAGAGTTGATCCAAGAGTTTTTTTTTTAACCATTTTATTGATACTAAGTATTCATTAACTTTCTTTTTCAAAAAAAAAATATTTATTAACTTTACTGATGATTAGGTAAAAAAAATCAAGTGAAAAATATTTTCATAAAAAATAATATTGAATAATGAAATTTAAAAATGTTACTAATAGAAGTATTGTTTTTTATTAATAATAATTATATAATTACATACGCAAGTTAGTTTAAGGTAATTTTTTTTAATGTAATTTATTAAGAAGTGATTTTTTTTTTTTTTTTACTAATTTTAGAGTGTTCTCTATCAGGAAACAAACTATTCCAATAAAAAAGAAAGAAAGAAAGTTTTTTTTTTTTTAAAATCTTGTATTATAATAGTTTTACTCCTGCTTCATGCAAAAGCCACAGAAGAAAAAAAAAAATGTAGATCTAACATATGGTGGAAGTCTAGTGCATGTGTTACTTTCGAGTCTGCAAGGTGAACAGCCAATTACATAAGCAAAACATACTGGATTTTTGTCGTGTAAACATCCCGACAAAAACATGTTTTTCTCTCCATCAGTAACCATTTCATGGATATCATACCAATTTACGATGAGAAATGTTAGGGTGTGCACAGTCAAACCTTAACATCAAGGACATTATTTCATCAAAAAATAAAAAAATAAAAAAAAAATCAAGGAAGCAATTGTATATCGTATTTAGATTTACGTTAGATGATTTAAAATTAAATTAAAATACTAGCTAATGTAATTTTAGATAAATATTTACATTTTGATTTTGTCTATGTTTGGCAAGCCATTTCAGCTAGCTTCTAGCTTTTTTTACTAGCTGAAAAGCTTGTTCGAGTGTTCGGTAAACAAGTTTCTTTTAGTAGTTTTTAACGTTTTTTGAAACACTACCTGAAGTAACGTTTTTTAAAACGCTAGTTTCTAACTTTTTATATTTTATTTCATTTTTATCCTTACAATATTTATTAAATTTCCTTGTTACCCTTTTTAAATAAAACAAGGTTTTATTATTTATTATTTATTTTATTTTTGTTATTATATACATGTTTTATATTACACTATTTATTTTAACTATTGTACTATTTATAATATTTAATTTATTATTTCAACATTATACTTCACGAAATTGACAATGATAAATGTTATATTTTTTTATTTTTTATTTTATTTTTTGAATAATTTTATATTAGACCATTTATTTTAACTATTACACTAATTAATATAATAAAAGTATAATATATACTTAAGTTATGTTTTTTTTACTTTATTTTAAACTTGATTAAAAATATTTTAAGATATTAATAGTAAAATACTTAATATGAAAAAAATGCAATAATTGAAACTAAAAATGTAATGAAAATAATTTATCTATAAATAAAAAATTACAAGAGTTTAAAATTAATTAAAAATTAAAATTATAACACCTTAAAATATATTTTTATCCATAAAATAAAATTGAAATTTATATAAAAATATCATATAAATATGTTCATTTATGTCATTTTACGTTTTTCAGCTACTTTAACAGGTGATTTTACCGAACACTTATGATTTAATAAGCTAGCTTAACAGCTTTCAACTACCAGCTTACAGCTTTCAGCTTCCAGCTAGCTTTTCAGCTAGTTTTGCCCGAACATAGCCTTTATGTAAATAAATTGATTTTTAGTTTAGAATTAAGTGTGAGTTAAAAAAAAATTAAGTGTGTATTTGAATGTGAGTTGATAGAGTGATTCTAGATTAACATGATTTTGTAAAATTGATTATTGTAAAGGCAAAAGTCATAAGAATGGGGGTTGAATTGTGATTTATAAATTTTCGCAAACTTTTTCTTAACAGAGTGTAACGTTTGTAAATCAACAGATATAGCTTTTCAAGAAAACGTTTCAACGAACGATTACTTAACAGATGAAAGCCTTTTAATTGAAACAGGTTTTAATCACAAGACAAAGTTAGTTCAAGCAGTTGTAAGAGATATAAGATCAAAAAAGACAACACAAAAATTTATACTGGTTCGTCTCATCCTGAGACTATGTCCAGTTATTGGCAAACTACAAAGTTCCAATAACTTTCACAAGTTACAAGTATTGTTTACTGTCACTTCTGTCTCACCTAAGTAGTTTTTCACACTTAGCCTCTCCAAGCTAAAAACCCAAGTATTATTCATTACCAAGCCATTTCTGGCTCTAAAACAAATTACAAGATTTGTTTTTGAACGGGGCGCACAGACTTTACAACTATCGTCTTACAAACGGATATACAAAGTTGAGAACAAAGTCTTTTTCTCTCATGATACACAAAGTGGTTTGAGAGCTTTTAACAAATAGAGCTTTACAAGAGAAAGAATGAAGGCTTGAAAGAATGCTTGAATTTGAATTCAGTTCATGTGTGTTGTGTTTCAACACTTCAAAACTTCTTCTATATATAGACTTGCTGAGGAAGTAATCGTTGTCTCTAAACGGTCTTCTTGCTTGTGTCTGACCTGCGTCTCAAGGAAGGTGGTTGACGAGCATTTAATGCGAGCATTAATTGTTTGTCACCAACTAGTTATTCTGAGCTGATAAAGCATTCTGCTTATCTCTCTTGAGAAGTACTTCATATCCTTTTGTTGCAGTAGTCACATCGCTTGCTCAGACAAATATTCATTTGCTAGTTGTAGCGCGTCTTTTGAGGCAAGGGAAACTTCTGAAACTTTGACTCTTCTTTCTGTTTCCTTTATACACTTCAACAATTCTAGGAGGATGTCTTATGAAAATACTCTGCAAAACAGATTACAAAGCGATAGTGCATTTACTATGCCTTTAAATGCTTCTTCAGACTTAATCGTCTGTCTACGTATCATCTGCATCTTACAGACGCAGATACAACGTTTTGTCTATTGACATTTGTAAGACGCAGTCTTTTTACTTAATATTTGTTTTGCATTAAATCAAAATTATTGAAGGTCCTGATTCTTCTTATGCCTCAACAATTATGACTAATATTGATTTTAAAGTAATGTGTTTTTTGTTTGGATATCATATATTAAAAAAATTAAATATTTTATATGAATTGTAAAATATCTTATAAAAATGATCATCAATCCCTTTTAGATGGTGTTTTATTAAGGATCAAATGGAGTATTTAAACACTTTGAATCAAAATTTATTTTGAATGTTTAATTATCAAAATAGATTTTAATGTCCATATATAGTTCTTTTCTATTATAATTAGCTATTTTGATATATACATTAATTAATAAATAAAAAAATAGGCATGTAGTATTTTTTTCACTTGATTTTAATTATTAAATTATAAAAAAATGTATGTATAATGCCTTAAATCTTGAAATATAACCCATAACCGTTATAAAAGCATTAAAAATGAATAAAATCGATTATAAAAATATTAAATTAGCATAAACATTAAACGTAAAAGTATCTAAATTGTAAATAAAAAATAATAATTTTAAAAAGAAAAAAAGTAATTAAGAAAAAAACTAAATTATAAATAAATATGAAAACTACGTAATGCTATTACTCAAGAAGGTAATTTAGCATTACGTAGTTTTTTTATAGAAAATACAAGCGGTCATATATTGCTTGACCGAAATGTCATATACAAGCGATCGGTCAAGCAGTATATGACATTTCGGTGCAATATCAAGAAGGCAATTTAGAGAAAATACAATAATAAAAAATTCAAATTTGATCATGGAGAAACAAGAGTAATCCCCTGTTCTTCAACCTCAACTTGATTTTCCTCTAAACATCTTAAAATATCTTTATTTAATCTTCTTCTTTAGCAAAAATAATAAATTAATTATACTGATCTAAATTACATTACACTCCTTTTTTTTGTCTAGATCACTGGTTAAGTTGAAACAATTTTACACCAGTTGATCCACACATTTAGCAGTGATAACACTCCTCTAAAATAGTTATAAATATTCTACTATATTAATTTTATAAAAATCTAATGTTATTAATACGACATTAGTTGTTTTTTATTTTAAATACGAAAATAGTTAAAAAAGAATATTAATTAACTCTTAAATTTCTAAAACATTGCTTTGAAACAAAATTAAAAAGATAAAACATCAAATATATATAAAACGCACGAATAATAATAAAATAAAATAATAGTCTATTCAATGATAAAAATCACATCAAATTAATAAATATTTTTAATAAATTATTTAAAAATTACATTTAAACTAGGCAAAAGGCCAAATTTGTTACCTGAAAGGCCACCAGGATCACATTGGATATTGGTTTGACCATTCCGATGATGTCCAGCGTATCCTAAACTAAGGACTATCCGATCATCAGAAAATTTTATATTATGGATTATTTTTAAATATAGTATTTATTATCTCAA
Source organism: Pueraria montana var. lobata (assembly GCA_026413185.1). NCBI lineage: Eukaryota > Viridiplantae > Streptophyta > Magnoliopsida > Fabales > Fabaceae > Pueraria > Pueraria montana. The sequence continues at coordinate 76,709,381 of CM048650.1, forward strand.
CTATGCATTATTTTTATTTCCATTATATTTTTGGTTAATACTATTATTGCAATGACATAGATAAAAATTAAATAGTACTAACAATAAAACAAGAACACATCAGCATGCCATAAATAAAGCTTCTCTGCTGCACACACATGGCACATTAAAACACACTCTTTCTTTCTCTGTCTTTGACGTTAGAAGCTTTAAATGCTTCACTTTACTCTCTCTGACACTACCCAGAAGGCATAGAAGACTTATTAAGAATAGAACTGACCACACTTCACATTTCACAACACAAACACTACTGTTATTTATTTATTTATGCTTTTCTCTCCCCCACACTTTCCACTCTTCACTCTTCAACCCAATTCTCACTCACTCTGTCTCTCTCTCCCTCTTCATTAATGGCTTCTCTTACCTCGAGGCCTTCTTTATTACTATAGCCCTTGCGTCCCTTTCGCCGCTTTCCCTGGGAATCAATATCAAATACTATCAAATTTACCTTCTTTTCAAATTTCACTCCATACCCTCTACAAAAAAATCAATTTTTTTTTTCTACCCTTTGTTTTATTGTCTAGTACTCATCAAATTTCATCACTGAGAACTGAGAACACATTCCTACTCTCTCAGTGTTCTTCTGTGTGTGAGTGTTCTTCTTGAATGGAGTGATTTTGAAATTCTGAACAGGAAAAAAGAAAAGCCAAAAGGGAATTTCCTGAAGTTGCTTTAATTTGTTTTTCTCTTTTTCATCTTCACATGGCTTTTGTCTAATCCTTTTATTTATTTATTTATTCCTGTTACCCCTTTTGTTTCTTTCTAGTTTCTACTCCTTCCTTTTTGTTTATATCCACTGAGATTTGGATACTTGCAACTTCTGTTTCCATTTCGTGTCCTTTTCTAAGCTACTGTGCCTCCTGTTAAGAAGAAACTTCCCCTTCTGTTTGAGGTTTAGTTTGGTTTGGTTTGGTGGTGCATATGTTGTACTTTGTTAGGACCTACCAACCTTTTCTACCGTATATGCAACCAAATGATAACAGTGTTGTTCTTGTCAAGGGGTAGTAGAATTTTGTTGAAATTTGAAGACTTCTCTTCATAAGATCAATCTATAAATATGATGCAATTCAGCATGTGTGTGTTGTTTCTGATTCTCCTTGCACCGGTTATGTTGGTGTTTACTGCGGACCCTGGTTTCAATGATGATGTGTTGGGGTTGATTGTGTTCAAGGCTGGTTTGGATGACCCCAAAAGGAAACTCTCTTCTTGGAATGAGGATGATAACAGTCCTTGCAACTGGGAAGGTGTGAAGTGTGATCCTTCATCCAATAGGGTCACTGCTCTTGTCCTTGATGGCTTCTCTCTTTCTGGGCATGTTGATAGGGGCTTATTGAGGTTGCAGTCTCTTCAAATTCTCTCACTTTCAAGGAACAACTTCACGGGGCCTATAAACCCCGATCTTCCTCGCCTTGGGAGTTTGCAGGCTGTGGACTTGAGTGACAACAATCTCTCTGGGGAGATTCCAGAAGGGTTTTTCCAACAATGTGGCTCTCTCAGGACAGTTTCATTTGCCAAGAACAACCTCACAGGTAAGATTCCCGAGTCCTTGAGTTCATGCTCCAATTTGGCAAGTGTTAACTTCTCCTCTAATCAGCTCCATGGGGAATTGCCTAATGGGGTGTGGTTCTTGAGGGGGCTACAGTCACTTGATCTGTCAGATAACTTGCTTGAGGGAGAGATTCCTGAAGGGATTCAGAATCTGTATGATATGAGGGAGTTGAGTCTTCAGAGGAACAGGTTTAGTGGAAGGCTTCCTGGGGATATTGGAGGGTGCATACTTCTGAAATCACTTGACTTGAGTGGTAATTTTCTCTCAGGGGAACTCCCTCAGTCAATGCAAAGACTCACTTCATGCACATCACTTAGTCTGCAGGGAAATTCATTCACAGGAGGCATTCCTGACTGGATTGGGGAATTGAAGAATCTAGAGGTGTTGGATCTTTCTGCCAATGGAGTCTCTGGTTGGATTCCAAAGTCATTAGGGAATCTGGACTCTTTGCATAGATTGAATTTGTCCAGGAATCAGTTGTCAGGAAACTTGCCTGATTCATTGGTGAACTGCACTAAGCTTTTGGCTCTTGACATCAGCCACAATCACTTTGCAGGCCATGTTCCTTCATGGATTTTTAGGATGGGTGTGCAAAGTATCTCTCTTTCTGGGAATGGCTTCAGCAAGGGCAATTATCCTGCACTTAAGTCCACACCTGCATCTTATCATGGTCTTGAGGTTTTGGATTTGTCATCCAATGCATTTTCTGGTGTGCTTCCATCTGGCATTGGGGGACTTAGTAGCCTGCAAGTCTTGAATATTTCCACCAACAATATCTCTGGTTCTATTCCTGTGGGTATAGGAGATCTTAAGTCTTTGTACATTATTGACCTAAGTGACAACAAGCTTAATGGAAGCATTCCTTCTGAAATAGAAGGGGCAACTTCACTAGGTGAGCTAAGGCTGCAAAAGAACTTCCTAGGTGGGAGAATTCCAGCCCAACTTGACAAGTGTTCATCTCTAACTTTTATGTAAGTCCTCTGAATCTCTAATATCAAAGTTGCACAACTATCATGTTTTGTTCTTTATTACTTAATTACTTAATCTGATTGATTTGTGCTTACAAATTGAAAAGACCTTTTTTGTGTGTGTGCTTCTGTTAAATATAATTGAGAAAAATTGATATCTCTAGTAAGTTAAAAATGTCTACAATGTTTTGTCTAATTCTTTTTCTGTTTGTGCTTTTCAATTGAATTGTACAGGATTCTTTCTCACAACAAGCTTACTGGTTCAATCCCTGCAGCCATTGCAAACCTCACCAATCTTCAGTATGTAGATTTGTCATGGAATGAACTCTCTGGAAGTTTACCCAAGGAGTTAACAAATCTTTCCCATCTTTTCTCATTTAATGTATCCTACAACCACCTTGAAGGTGAACTACCTGTGGGAGGCTTCTTCAACACCATCTCCTCCTCATCCGTCTCCGGTAACCCATTGTTGTGTGGTTCCGTCGTCAACCACTCCTGTCCATCTGTTCATCCCAAACCTATTGTCCTAAACCCCAATTCTTCTGGTTCCAACTCCAGCATTTCCTCACAGAACCATCGGCATAAGATCATACTAAGTATCTCTGCTCTTATTGCTATTGGAGCAGCTGCTTTTATTGCCATTGGTGTTGTGGCTGTTACTGTCCTAAATATCCACGTGCGTTCCTCAATGGAACGTACAGCTGCTCCATTTGCATTTTCTGGTGGCGAGGACTATAGCGGTTCGCCGGCAAATGATCCAAACTATGGCAAGCTTGTCATGTTTTCTGGTGATGCAGACTTTGCTGATGGAGCACATAATCTTCTCAATAAAGAAAGTGAAATAGGCCGCGGTGGATTTGGAGTTGTTTATCGCACTTTCCTTCGTGATGGGCATGCTGTTGCAATCAAGAAGCTTACAGTCTCCAGTTTGATCAAGTCCCAAGAAGACTTTGAGAGTGAAGTTAAAAAGCTTGGGAAAGTCAGGCACCCGAATCTCGTGGCACTCGAAGGTTATTATTGGACTTCATCCTTGCAGCTCCTTATTTACGAGTACCTTTCCAGTGGGAGTTTGCATAAACTTCTACATGATGATAACAGCAAAAATGTCTTCTCATGGTCACAAAGGTTCAAGATCATTCTTGGCATGGCAAAAGGGTTGGCCCATTTGCACCAATTGAACATAATCCACTACAATCTCAAATCAACCAATGTGCTGATTGATTGTTCTGGTGAGCCAAAGGTAGGAGACTTTGGCTTGGTGAAACTCTTGCCAATGCTAGACCATTGTGTTTTGAGCAGCAAAATTCAAAGCGCGCTCGGATACATGGCGCCCGAGTTTGCTTGCCGCACGGTCAAGATAACCGAGAAATGTGACGTATATGGTTTTGGGATCCTGGTGCTGGAGGTGGTGACAGGAAAAAGACCTGTGGAATACATGGAGGATGATGTGGTGGTTCTATGTGACATGGTGAGGGGTGCATTGGAAGAAGGCAAGGTGGAGCAATGTGTTGATGGGAGGCTCCTTGGTAACTTTGCAGCAGAGGAAGCAATTCCTGTGATAAAATTGGGGTTGATTTGTGCATCACAAGTGCCATCCAACCGTCCAGATATGGCTGAGGTAGTCAACATATTAGAGTTAATCCAATGCCCTTCAGAAGGACAAGAGGAATTAGAATGAGTTTTGTTTGATGCAGTCTTTGAGAAACAGCACATATTGCAGCACCTGGTGAAGTACAATCCGGTTATAAAAAGCTATACATGCAAAGAATATTATTCAGTCAATTTCTTCCCAACTTTTGTTTGCTTAAGATGTTGAATTTTTCTTCTTTTTTTTGGTCTCTTAAATTTTGTTCATCTCTTAAATGTATTACTGGATTTTCCTTCACCAGTTAGACGGCTGATACAAGGATATAATATCATATATCTCTGAACCATACTTTTCCCTCCTTGAATGAATTGCATTTTCTAAATTTTAATTGCAATTTTATGGTTTCCTCATGGTGGGACAAGTTGTGCGTTATTCATGGTATTAAGTACCCCACCTAGTATGGTACAATGCTAAATGACATTGAACTTTTATGACTGAAAGGATGGTTCATTTAATACACGGTCTTGAGTTTAGAGGGGGCAAACTCTGTTGCACTTTAGGAAAAAAGAGTTCTATGTTTTTACTTTAGAGAGACTATGGAAGACGTGATAAACAAGAATGACAAAACCGTTTTTAATTTGATTTTGTGTATTCACAAATTTCAAATTCAAATTAGTCTTTATATGTAGAATTATTTTCATTCTAGTCTTCCCTGTTAATATAGTGTTTGAATCAAATTAAAAAATTAGTGTAATGTATAAAAATGATTTTTGTTTTTTGGTTCGTATAGGTAATAACTAATAATCATATATAATCCGGTCTTCATAATTTTAATACGTAACTAACACCTTATCTGCATTATATGAATTTTGCACTGATTTTGTATTATTTTTCGTGTTGTAAGGCAAGAGACAGTGGAGATGATATTAAGATATTAAAAAAAAATTATATATATATATATATATATATATATATATATATATATATATATATATATATATAAGATTTTAATTAAAAAGAGTCACTAGAAAGGGTCATTTATCAATACTTTGATATTGGATTAGTTTTTCTTACTATATTACCAGATTATACTAGTAGTGTAATATATCATATTAATAGAAAATTGGTATTTGTTATCAATATATTAAATATTAGTATACTACATTATACTTTTAAGTACAGACTTGCAAAATTTATATTAATTATTTAATTTTTGTTAGACAAATTAAATTAATAAAGACAATCTTAATGTTCTTCCATCTATACCAAAAAAAAGACAATCTTAATGTTTAATATTTTGTCTCTTGCTAAATGACATTTTTTTTTCCTGTAAATATAAGAATTGAATTAAAAAAAATGTTATATATATAAATTGAAAACATATTTTAAACGAAGAGAAATGTTAATAAGGTATTTTTTATATTTCCTTTTATTATTAAATAAAATTCCATACTAATCCATTCAATATCTTGATTTTTCTGTTTACTATTCAAAGCAATATGAGATTTTGCAAAATAATAATAAAATAATACTATATTTAAAAATGTCAAAATTTTGTTGCCAACATTTATCTTTTGGTTGAAAAACGTTGCACAACTTGCTTTTGCTTTTACTTTTACTCTTTCCGTATGAAACCCAACTTGAGATTTGGAATAAACTAAAAGAAAAGGGGAAAACATAGCTAGGCCCTTACAAAGAATAATTAGATCAATACAAGCCGCAACCACAAATAATGCACCGAAGAAAAAGTAAAGGGAAAAGGCACTCACTTGCTTTGTTGACACTTTTAAACTCAAAGACTAATATTTTTTGTTTCTCTTTAGTAGAACGTTTTCTCAGCAAGGGGAGTGAAGAACAACTCAAGCACTTGAAGATAGTAATTGTTTACTTACCCTATTGGCATCTATCCCAGTTCGTGCTAGTAAAATTAATAATTAAAGCTTGGACGTGAAGTAAAAATATTGGCATTGCTTAAATAAATAAATAGTTGTAGGACTGCCACACAACCTTATCAAATAGGGCTCCTTCGACATCATCAAAGAGCATCACAAGATGTCCTTAAAAGCACCACCAACTAGCAAGCTTTTTCAAATGGCAACATTTGGTGCAGTGCATGGCAATCATGCCTTGTTCCAACTTGTGAACTGTTTCTATTGCGGTCTAATTGAAAGAAGAATAAAAAAAAAATATTGCACACTTTAATCATCAGAGATAATGTTTGATGTAGCTTATTGATTTACGTTCACGCTACCATGTACAAGATGATTATGTCTACATGTAAAACAGTGAATAACAGGAATCTATAGATGACTCTGCAGATCATTATCATAACTATTGAATAGTTTGGAAGGGTGTAGATGATTCACATGAATTTGTTTTATTTTAATTAGGAATTTTGAATTTGAACCATGAATATATAACTATGTTAAATATGTAGAGAGAAAATTTTATTGATCATAATGATTATATTCAATTTTTTTTTATCCATAAAAATTGAACTCAGGTATAAGGGAATTTATAATAATTCACGCACACTGCTTAATCAACTGAGCTAAACTCATTGTGATCATACACAATTTAAACATAGTAAAAGATATATATAGTTAAAAAAAAATTGAATAGTTGGATATCTACAATTAACCTACTTGTAGTTGTAGGATAACAATGTAGTGTTTTTTACTTTAAGCGAAAAATTGTTAACTAATTCAGTTGCCAGTTGGTGAGATTTTTTTGTTTAGATTATTCTTGTCTAACATACTTGCTGTATAAAAGTGGATGTTGTAATGTGTCTAAATTCTAAATTACTTAATGCTGCTTTGTACAAAAACTGCTTTTTGTGTATTAGTAATGAGTTCTTAGGAAAGAAAAGTAACATTAAATGGTATAAGAAAGAAATGATTAACATGAAGTTTGATGAAGAAGTTTGAAATACTACTACAGCTTGGTAATGAAAGAGGTCCAATAAAATAAATGTTGGTACCATGTTCCTATCCATGCACTCCCACCTTTTGGTTTACTTTGTGGAGACACAATGACACACAATCCATGGACTGTAGGGGGCAAGATGATGGGGAAGTGGAACTTGTGCATCAAATTTTAAACAAAATCCATCCTTGGACTTGAAGAAGAGGAGATTACTGTATGGAACGATAATGATTAGTGTGTGTCTATGACTTTTGCCTGCGCACGCGTAGATGAGAGGAAAAAGAGTCCAAGAGTGTGATATGTGTCATATATCATATATGCGTAAGCTTTCAAATGTCTTATGATGAATCAAAATATCAAAAGTTGTTGGCACAAATAGTTCGTTATTTGAATTTTTTAATTAAGATTTGGAGTTCAATTCCTGATTTGGATATGGAATTGTAATTGAAGATATCACTTTACTTTGAAAGAGGGTTTGACCCGATAGAAGAAAGATTAGTTGGGTATCAAATAAGAAGTTTTAGATACTTTCTGGTTAAAAAAAAAATTTATGATGTCTATAATATTTAATGGATTAAAAAAAAATCTCAAAGAGTAGACCATGGACTTTCTTTCATGATAAATTATTTTTTAAAGCATAACGTATTCCCTTTTCTAAATATCTTATTTCAATTTATGTTTGTTAGTTTAGTTTATGCGATGAAAAGTTTGATTCCCTTTTAAGTTGGAAAGCATGTAAGAAAGAGGAACCAAAATAAACAAATTTTAACATATATAATTGTATTAATTAGTAATTTTTTTCTTGCATTTCATGAAAATTAAAAATAGAAGTTAAAAGAAAAATGTGTATATAACAGTGATGAAATCACTTGTTTTAAGAGGGAATAGAGTATAAATCACTTGTTTTATTGGAAGACGAAAAATTGCGCTGTCCATAATTTTTTTTTGTGCTCTCCTATGAATTTCATAATAAATACTTTTTTCTTTTTAATTTCTTAACCAGTACTAGCAAGACCCTAAAACATAATACAAGATATTTGCATTGTCAAGAATGAAGATTTTATTTTCATTATACAAGAAAAAATTAAAAAAAATAAAGCTTCTGAATTTAATGAGTAAATTATAAAAATAAATTACATAAATTAACTATTAATTTGATATGTGTCAAAATTCAATTTTTTAAACTCCAGATTTACAAATATAGAAAGTTTTCACTATTAACAATGGAATAGGTTAAGATTAACTTAGTTTAGGGAATATTATTTGAGAAAAATAAAAAAATATGAGATATATTTGAGGTGAAAGAAGCCACATGGCACGAGAAAGTAAACAAACAAAAGTTCTCAATCTTGAAAACAAATATTCAAATTATATATATATATATATATATATATATATATATATATATATATATATTTTTTGATATGTAATTAATAGTGTCATAAAGTTATTAAATTTTTTAATTATGATTAACTTTACCTAACAAATGGTTAATAATGTCATGATATTAGTAAATATCACACCACATAGTTAACTATATGTATAAATATGATTAATTGTTTTAAAATAGTTAAAAGTAAATGAATGTAATGTTGCCGATATATGGTTAACACTATTATGAGATTATTGGAATGTCTAAGAGTGATCAACTTCGTCTCACAAGTAGTTAATAGTGTCATCAAATTATTGATAGTTACTCATGATTAACTTTTTTTTGGTAAGCAACATGGTTAACTATATATATAAATATGATTAACAAGTAATGAAATATTTTATTGTCATTAACTTTGTCTCACAAGTAGTTAATAGTATTATTTAGTCATTAAAATGTCTAATAATAATTAATCACTTGTAAAACAAATTTATCATAAGATGTACATCAATCGGTACTCAACTCACAAATCATCCATAAAGATATTTTTTTGGCTTAAATATCTTTTTAGTCTTTACAATTTAGTATTTTTTTGCTTTTCGTCCTTGCAATTTTTTTTTTTGTTTTTAGTCCTTGCAAATTATTTTTGTTTTATTTTTCATCCTTAAATCAGTTTAGATAGCGCTTTGAACAGTAAAAAAAAATGTTATCTAAACCGTTGTAAGGACGAAAAACAAAACAAACATAATTTGCAAGGACTAAAACAAAACAAAAATTGTAAGGATGAAAAGGAAAAAAACACTAAATTGCAAGGACTAAAAATGTATTTAAACCTATTTTTTTTTAATAACATCAGCATATCTCCACTGCGAGTTGTAAGTTACTAACAAATAAGCAATTGTACCAAAAACAATTAAATCATTAGAGTTACCTGATGTAGCAGTCGCATAAAATGAACGATTGCTCATATAAATAACTACTACTGTCTTATCACACGCTTTGTATTCTTTCCATCTCTACTTATTGAATAAAATATCATCCAAATTTAAGGTTCAATTAGCATTTCTCATGTAATAAAACCTATTCTCCAAGTTCTCCATATTTCACGCCTGCCATTGATGACTTCTTTACACCAAACCAATGGCTATACGTGAAAGTGCATGCATAACACCCTCACTTCCAAGGTACACATTAGATGGAGCCGTTTCCTAGAAGTAAAGCCATGCATACAAACAGTGCATTGGTATTAAAAAAGTGGACTCCCAACACATCTCACAAGTCACCCCCAACCACCTCTTTGAAGAGAAACTAGCCTCAAAAGTAGCCAAAAAACAATAACAAAAGTTTTCATTTCTGTGATCACTAGAATAGTGTGTATATAAATTTGATAAAGCCAAAATATAATCTACCTCCTATATTTCATTTACAGTTTCTTTAGTCACCCGTTCGGGCCAGGGCATACACTATTACACGTTCAATACAAAAATCCAATGTGTTAAACTATTACACTTCCTCTTTTCTTGTTCTTTCTGTCCCTTGCATGGAGATGCATCAAAATTAAGCCCCAGCACAGCCACATTTCTCACATCCCTTACTCTAAATCTTCCCCAACTCTTGATGCTTCTGCATCCATCTCTTCCTCCTTTTCCACTGAGGTTACTACATCATTTCCCTTATCTTTTGCCTGCTGATAACTACTCATCCCAGTTATTCTCCCATCCATCTTTGTTTGAAGATCTAGAAGTAAGGCCATTCGCCGAGATGCTTCCTGCATGTGCTGCCGGTGACTTCACTGCCACATTGTCGTCCCAATCATCATCCCAGTCCTGATCCCAACCTTCGGTGGATTCCACATTGGTAGCTGAAGCAGACTCAGGCAGTGCCATTTCAAGCTCTTGATACGGAACCTCATTGTGACGTTTCTTCCTGCACGCACAGCAAGCCCATGTCCCTCCAAAGACTAGTACCATCAATATGAGGAAATAGGCACCATTTACTGGTGTTAAAATTTTGTCATAAGAAGGAAGACGCAGAACAAAATTCTCTTCAGGTATATGAGTAGTAGCCATGTGAAACACACAATCCCCTTTTCCAGCATTTAAAGTCAGTTGGGTACTTTGACTGCTACTTCCTGTGATGTTGACCTGAAAAACAAGAGCGCAAAAGCAGTAAAGTAACTGTAGATAGAAAATGTAATCGAGAGTGCTGCAAAAAAATTTCGGTCATGAATTTATTTCTCACAAAACATCTAAAACAATATACAGAACGCACAAGCTTGACCAGATGATCTTTGAGACAGCAAGTATAAAAACAGACAGGAGATAAGTGCTTTTTACATGAAAGATCGCCCTGTTCTTCCTAGCCAGAGGCGCAAGGAAGAGCAAGAAGTGTGAGCCACGTAGTGATGGTAGTGTAACAGAGCAGGAGGTGGAACAATTGACTGGATTTGTAAATCGCACAATTTAACTTATGGCAAAGTTTGTAATCAAATTCCTTTCTTATGGTAAGTAGATATAAACAAAGTAACAAACATTATAATCAGAATTCATTTAATTTCAATGTTTAACTTTGGGTGAGATGAACAAAATGAACTAAAATGGAAAATAAAGGAACAGCCAACCCCTTATTGAAATGGATTATAGTAGTGGAAACAAATGGAATGATGTGTTCCTTAGGAACACAACACTTTCAGTTGATTGAAGTAGAGAAAATGTAGAGAAATTTGAATGAGATTTAATGAACATTCAGATTCTCCTGCTAAACAATAAGAGAAGTTTTAAAATTATGAAAAGTTTAATGGTAGAAAAAAAATAAAAAATCTCTTTTCCTTGCTTCCCTTCTATGTTACAAAAATCTTGATTCTCTTCCTTAACCTGACATAAGTGGAGGAATAATCATTAGTGACCTCTCCATTCTACTTCATAACTTAATAAATGTTACATTTCCTTCTGTTCCATACATCCAAATGAACTATAAGATTCTAAAATTTCATAGCTCAGTGAGTCCTGAAAATGATAAAATTGATTCAATAGCTGTCTATTATTTATCAAAAACTCTTTGTCGAGTATTCACTGATATTTTTTAACAAATGACATTTTGTTTGTCCAAAATATTGCTGAGTTAATTTCTGTTTGTCTCGCAAAATAAACAATTAAGACAATGGCTAGGAAGCAGTGCATCTCAGGCTTTTGCTGCAGTTGGAAGGGGTATGAAGAATTAAATAGTATCTTGATACATAAATAAAAACATCAATTATGGAAGAAGAAAAAAAAGTCAATGAGTGGTACCTTTTCTGTTTTACTTTTGTCAACTTCTACAACTGGAAGGTTATTTTCAAAATCAGTACGAAGCTTCACTTTGATGATGCCATCTCCTTCATTTTGAATAAGAACATTCAAGTATTTGGGATCTGATTGTTTTTACAAGGAATATGAATACAAATAAGTTCTTAATGTTGACTTTTGTGAAAACAATACTACATTAGTAAACATGATTGACCAATAGTTTCAATACAAGTAACATGTTTCAGTACACCTTAACAATTAATGGTTAATATTATTCCAATTGTTCCACTTACTTGAAATACATAGGTACCACTGTACCAGTACCCTCATAAAAACAAAGGGTACTGAAGGAATCTCCTATCAATAAATGGCATCTAAAATAGAGAGGCACATGGAGCACTATTGCTTGCATTGTTTGTTCACATGATGATCAAGGACCCAAAGCCACAAATCCACACACACCTAACAGTCGAAGTTCTGAAAGCAAGATGGATAAGACTGACTGGTTCAACAGATTGAACTAAAACTGACCAATAGTCCAAATAGAAGTCTAGTCTGCGACTGCGTCTTGTAAGCAATCATTTCTTAAATGAAAGTGAATGGGATTATAGTAATCCACTAATCCTGATCCAGTTTCTTAAGCAGAGGATTGGTCCCAGTTCATGAACTAGCTCCACCACTGAGAAGGAATTATTGGTTAAAAATTAAATATGTTTAGTCCCTATAAATATAGAAATTTTTTTTAAACATGGTTCCTATTACTATTTAATGATGATGTGGCATGCATCTAGAATTGCCACTTCAACAACCACTTTGACATGGCATGTCTAGATGCATGCCACATCATCACTAAATAGTAATAGAGACCATTTAAAAAAATTTAAAATCTGTGAAAACCAAAACCAACAATTTATTTTTTGAAGGACTAAAACCAAAATTCTATATATTTTTTTGGTACAAAAATTTCTATATATTTAGAGGGACTAAAAACATATTTAAGGCTTAAAAAAAATTATGTCTAGTTTAGCAACAATAAACCACCTTTTTTTATAGAATATATTTATCAACACAAAAGGAAGGAGAATACACAAGGGATGGAAACCATATATATATGAGGAGGGATCAAATTACACTGGTGTAACTTAAACAACTATTACATCATTCAATAACTTCCAACTGGATAATGTTTTCTTAAAACCCACCGTTGGATTGAAAGTTCCTTTCACATAGATCATGTATACAAAATTTCAAATTAATTAATATAAACTTTTCAAAATATACTAAAATATGGATCATTTGATTACCTTCTTATTGTTGTTCAATTTTGACAAAAATTGACATAAACAATCTTGGTAATATGTAGATATAATTCAACGGTTAGATCGATAAAATTTTCATTCTATATCAAGTTATTAAAATGGTGTAACTCTTTTAGAGTTACACCGGTGTAATTTGATCCCTCCTCTCTCTCTCTCTCTCTCTCTCTCTCTATATATATATATATATATATATATATATATATATATATATCAAAAAAAGGACCAAAAGTTGTTAATGTAAAAAAGATTGCCAATCCCTCAGCATTTTGGTAAAAGGCACCCCCTTAGAAAGACCAGGTTCTTTACACAGTGTGGATACCCAATCCCGTACCAATTAATAAGAACCTTGGGAGAACCACACTGCAAAAGCTAGTTGTTGTAGTTGGAGAGCCCAAGGCCTTATAAACCCCACACTAGAATCCCATACTTCCAATGTGGTACTCAAGTTCCATACCTTGCAATTGGATCCTAACAGGCTTTTTCATTTCTACCAAAACCAGCAAAACTAGTCATAAAAAACTGGTCCAAGAACTCAAGACACACCCAAAATTCTCCAAAAACAGCCTAACAAAGTATTCTGTGCAGTGTTGTTAATGGCAGATATTGGTTCATGGTGGCAAGCCAAAAAAATGCCATAAAGGTTATAGTGGAAGCATGGTGGCTATAATAAAAATATAATGCATACATACATTTTAAAAAAAAAAATAGCACTCAATCCCCAAAAACATAGTATTATAAAAAAAAATGGAGGGGAGGATAATAAAAGCAGAGCACTAGAGCCCAAAGAAAAAAAAAAGAGTAGTAGAAAAAAGATGGAGGGAAGAATCAATAGGGGAAAAAAGGAAATTAGAGATGGAAAAGAAAAAAAAATGGTAGGTTCCAGAGAAGGTAAATGGAAAATGGAGGAGAAAAAGAGAAGGGAAGAGAAAAGAAGGTGAGAGAGAGAGAAATTGGGAATAGGGAAGGGGTCACTGGAAAAAGCAGGTCACCATAGGTGAAGTCTTTGCCAGCAGAGATGAAGAGGAAAGAAGAAAACAGAGATGGAGGTGTTCTGAAAAAGAAAAGAGATGGATGCTGGTCTCCTCAACATAGACTTTTGTTCATTGCAGTTTCACTCAAGCTTATGGGTCAAGGGTATACATATTACCCATGAAAATGGGTCAGGTTGGGCCATAGTGATCTGGAGCATTTTCTGCCACAACCATTTTCTAGGTCTGCGGTGCCATGAGCATGGTGGCAAGCATTGCGATGCCACAAAATCCACCACGCCATAAACATATATGGTGTCTTGTTGAAAATCTACCACGCCATACTGCCATGGCATCACCATAACCACTATTTGACCAAATTGATTCTGTGTAGCAGTAGAAGAAGAACAATGTAAAACTAGAAGAGGAACAGATTAGTTGCCCCACACAGAACACACTTGATTAATTAAGCAGCGGTCACTCACTTACCAGTGGTTAATTGTTCTCGAAATGCAACTACCAAAGAAATACCTTTTTTTTTTGTATTTTTTCTAAAATTTACTTACAGAGAGCATAATTGAAGTTGATTCACAGGACTACAAGCAATCAGGATTACCAAAGGCTAGGGGGGACGGGTTCAAGGGATCATAAAATATAAATAACTATGAACAAATGGACCAGTTTTAAAATGTTGTGTTTAGCAATTTTTTCAAAATAATTCTGTTTCCCTCTCTCTCTTTCACCTTATTTAAAATTTCTACAAAAAAACAATCAACAAATTTTACCTAACAAAATTTGTTGTTAAACTAGTTCATAATCAAATTTTATTAGACAAACTAAGAACTATAAAGATTTAAGAACAGATTCCATTTTACATTGATTTAAGAAACTAACTTTAAAAGTTGTCAAACACCTCCTTAAGAATCTAAATTATTATTGCATTTCTCAAAGCCAGGAATTAAATGGAAACCTAAAACTAACAACAACAATAGCCTTATCCCACTATGAAAGGCAATAATTTTTTAATCAGTGATAAATTTGAAACCAAGTTAAATTCAATAATTTTGCTTCAGCTGCAGTCGTGTTCTTTTCTAAAAAATGTCATATAAATGGCAGAAACAGAGAATGAGCTTTATTTCCATTTTCTTCCTGTTTTCCATTTTCTTGTACAAAAGGTAAAAATAGCTCGGGCATAAGAATATAGCATCAAGAGCTTTGAAACCAAACAAACATCCCGACAGCAACATTCACACTGTTGCATATACAATAATCATAAAATTTCTAGCCAATCAACCAAAACCTTTGTCCAAGGGTTATCTTTCAATCTACATTCAATAGTATTGCCATTTGGTTATGTAACTTCACTGACAGCATTCACTTTTCAACAACACTTAATTTTCTTCTAGTTGTATATTCTAAACCGGAACACTCAGTTATCTAGACACAACCAATTTGGTAAATAACATCTAACTAGAATTCCATACCATACAAAGACCTAGCAGTTTAATATAGTCATCCTGAACTAAGCAAACATTTGTCAAAGAAGCAAATTCTCCCCTTGACATGTGTACGTGTGCACAGTGAATTCCCTCCTACCATGAACACATAAACACAAAGAGCAACCAATAAATAACACTTGCACCAAAACATTAAACACACAAACACAAACAAACCATTGATTGATGAAACTTAATGAATAACCAAAAGCAATGATGAACAGTGAGTACCAGTTTTCGAAATGCAAGCAAGCATGCCCCCATCATCTCTGCATGTGTTGAACCTCTCACAAGTCTCATTGGTGCTAGAATGTGAAAATTTCATTCCCTCAGTTTTGTCCTTCACTTTATCCTGACCCTTGTCACCACCATCATCATTTTTAGGTGGAGGAGGCACACTCACTGGAGGAGGTGGATTATTATTGTCCCTCTTTTTATCATCATTTGTATTCACCACTTTGGGTAAAGGTTGTGGTTGTGGAACTGGGGAAGAAATAGGACCAGTCCCATTGACCTTGTTTGTGTCACCAACATGGTTTGGATCCTAAAGGCGAAAACTTTATTCAACCACGTAAGAAAAAATAAAAAAATTTCAAATAAATACATGGAAGCTATATTCAAAGCAAGGAAGCATAAGAGAGAAAACTAACCTTTGTTTCAATTGGAACAGGACCAATCAACTTTCGGAGTTTCAGAACAAAGGAAGCGTCAGAAACATCAAACATAATCATAGACAACAACAAAAGTGCCAGTAACGTGTGTGTTCTCATTGTGATCGAGCTGCAACACCCTCAAACACACACCTTTGATTTTATTTTTTTTTATAAAAAAAAAAACAAAAAAAATGGAAGGAACGTGAGAGGGGAAAAAAATCAGAAGCAATATAGGGAGAGAAATCAAAAGAAACCCTTTTAAGGGGAAATCAGTGGGTGGCGTGGAAGTGGGAAAATGGATGGGAAAACTGGAAATAATAATAAAATGAAATAAAAAAAAAAGCTCTTTGAAATGGAATCTGAAAAGAGAAGGAAGAAGAAACTGAAAAAATTGTGGGTTTTTTTCTTTGGATTTGGATTGGAACGTAGACTTTGTGAATTGTGAATTACGAAAAGAAAAAAAAGGCAAAAGGGAAGACTTGACGCAGTCTGCTTCAAAGAGATACTCTCTCTCTCACTTGTTGGAGGAGAGAGATTGAGACGAAACGAAGAACGAGTATACGGCATTATGGGCCGGGTTCGTGTTGGAAATGGGCTGGGCTGCTGAGAATGTCCGTGGCTCCTTTCATGGGCTTCAGTCCATCATTCCAAGTTTTTAAATTTTCGTTTTTTTATACTAAGGTATACCGACTAATTCTCTCAAAGTATATAAAAATTATTCAAGCGATTTTTATTTTGCCAACGAAGTCTTCCCTAAACACATGGTTAGGGAAGAAAATAAATTTAGTTGTTGGGAGCATGTAACCTAATAATTAACTTATAGATACAATTTGGAATCTAATAAAAAAAATATGGAGACTAGACATAGATGTAGCTACCCTTACTAATGAATGGACACTTTCGTTAGCTTGCCTTCTAACAAAATTAAGACTAAAGCTTTATTTTGTTAAATATGTATATGTAACTTTTTTTTATAAGTAACACTTTAATAATTTTGAGTACTTCATTAATTGTTTGGATTCTCTTTAAGTATTTACTACAAAGTGTATGGATCAACTGATACGAGATTATTCTCGCTTAATCATTAGTTTTGAGTTTGAGTCCTAAGTATTTAGTCACGTTGAATATTTATTCCACATTTATTATGAGGTAATAAAATAATTATTGTCGGATATATCACATATTTCTTTACAATACCCAAGAATAACATTCCCTTGTTATATTCCAGGGAAAAAAAATTTCAGGATTAAAGAAATAATCCGTAAAACAAACCCTCCCTATAATATTACCTCTGATTTTATATATAAAAAACATAAGAAAAATCATCCAAACCAAGAAAACTGGTTAAATGAGTTATTTTTAATTAATACTACCATAAATTCAAATATTATTCTAAAAATACCCTTAAGTTTAAATGTTGTAAGTGATATTCACATTTAATGTTAATACTCATAATCCAATGGGTGAATGTCTAATAAATAGAATTAACAATAAATTAAGGATATAGTAAAAGAAATTTAACTTCTGTTTGAGTTTGAAAACTAATAATTGTTTCTTATAATTAAGACTAAAGAAAAACACATTTTTTTTTTATCATTACTAATTATATTTTTATAAGAAGAAAATAATCATTACTAAATTTTTTTTTTTAAAGTACTATCATTAAACCCTTCTTAAATTTTTGCCTAAATCCGAGCCTCCCCAAGGTAAGCTAAAGCATTTACCAGCACCGTAGCTTGAGAAGTGTGTTGGGCCCTTGCATTGCATTAATATCCTTAAACACATGCAATTAATGACAATTCAAATGGTGTGCCCTTTAAATCTCTCTCATTGGATATTTCCTTTCCCTTCACCCTCTGCAACGAAAGGCATTCTCCTGTTTTTTTACGACTTTTCCTCTGCTTCATTCTCCTCTTTTCTTTTGTTTCATTTTGCAGCTATTAAAGCCAAGGTTTCTAATTATTCGATCGTGACGTACAACTACAAGACACCTTAATGAGCTACTCCCTCCATTCTAGATTATATAACTTTTTATAAAAAAAAAATTATTTTAAAATAGATGTCGTTTTACAAAACTAATGCTGCATTAAATATCTTTTTTCAGAATTACCCTTAATCAATACTTAGTAGGAGTAGTATATTATGAGTAATTAATTAGAGAGATAAGGGGTATAATAAGAGAATTGAAATCACCTGTCCCACGACCGTGTTCCATTTCCTGTCCCACAAATAAAATTTTGACACGTCAATTAAAAATCCACCCATACATTTTTGCATTTCCTATATTACCCTTGACAGACTTGTTAACATCGTTTTGTTTTATAGAAGACATCCACCAAGCTTTACGGACGTCGTTAATGGCTGCAAACCAGTAATCATCGTTAATGAGAATTTCCCGATAATCACCGAGAGATCCACACTACCTCAGGCTCCGCCGTCCTAATAGCACGCTCCTCGACTGGTCAAGGTCATGACGGGAACATTGTCCATCATCACGTCGGCGACACACGAGGTTCATAGCGTCGGGGCCGGAGATGACAACGCACACGCGATCTGAGGTTCGTGAGGAGCTCCTCTCGAAACCCCCTCGAAACAACTGGAACCCTATAAAAATGCACTGAGAGTGAAAAGGTGGATGTCACTGTTGTGGTGGTTCAATGGCATCGGCTGGTGCCACGGACAGAGGAGGATGCGAGAGGGAGAGATAAGCGAAGAAATCAGTGTGGGAAAGGTACATCGGCGCGGCGTAGACGAGGACCGTAAGTGGCAGCGTTGAGGGATTTTGAATGCAGCGGCATTGCAGTTGCTAATTGCTTTGGATGGCTCAGGTTCGAAGATACACGCAGTGAATAAAAGTCAATAGTGAGGTCACACGGTGGTAGCGATGCGCAGCGAATGGAAGTCGATAAACGGAAAAAGAAACGGTGGTTGCCATTCATTCAAGGGTAATATAGAAAATGTAAAAATGTACAGGTGGATTTTTAATTGACGTGTCAAAATTTTATTCGTGGGACAAGAAACGAGACACAGTCTTGGGACAGGTGATCTGGATCCATAATAAGAAGTTATCTAATATTTTTTTAAAAATTTAACAAATTATATTTTTTAATATCTGTGCCAAAATCTTAAAAGTCATATAAACTGAAACGGAGAGAGTACGACAAAAATGGCTGACGAAGCCACAGTTAGGAACGATTACCAAGATACACTTTTTTATTATGATTATCGGGTGAATTTTATGTGAATTCCATTAAGGTCATACTTATTTGTTCATCAGTCATGCTTCCTGAGGTAATTTTTCATGCGGCTGGAGGCATAACAAACATTTGAATGGATTCATAAAAGAACTTTGTATGACTTTTTGAAAATTTTCTCCGACTAAAACAGAAATGAAACACATTATATAATGAATCACATGTTAACATTAACAATTAATAAAGAGTAAATTAAAAAGTGTCTGCATCTTATTAACATTATTCGGAGCAGTGTTTAATTTCCATCGTCAAAAAAATAAAAATAAAAACTTTAGTGACTAAATATTTTGCCGATGATGCCTGTTATAGGCCACCCCTTAACTACATTGATGTTGTCATTCATGCCTCGTTCTTCGGTACGTGAGTTTTTTTTGCCTCCATGATAAAAGTGGTGGTCTTCGAGCTTTATATGCATTCTAATAAATATGATAAATATGCATTCTAATATCATCGAGAGTTTCTAATAAATAAGGAGAATTTGTCATAAAATACACTATTAAGCAAAGAGAGGAGACAAAAAAAGCAAGAAGGGGCAAATTCATCTTGAATATGATCTCATTTTTATGGGCACTTAGGTAGTGGGAGGTTATATTACTTTCTTTATGGTAGAAGGAAGAAAATAAACCTTAAATGGAATACAGAAATTAAATCATTATACACGTCCTTTTGTGCAACTTCTTTGACACATTATCTTCCTAAAGAAGCATGGAAAGGACGAAACATATTTTCTTTCAGGCAAGAAAGAATAAAGCTTTGCATTATAGCTTCTGGATTACAAAGTTAAGATCCCGAACATACCCCAATACTGTTTTTTTGTCTATACAATTTAAAATATGCAATAAGTGGGCCAAAATTAACGAAACAACACATTATTTTAATTAAGAAAAAAAAATCTAGATGCCTAATTAAAAGGATTGTCAACAATTACTTAAAAGTTAAGAAATAAATAGATAAAAACTATTAAAAATTACAAAATTAATGTGATCAAATATTATGGAGTAATTTTTAATAAAATTTTCTACTTTTTATTTTTTTAACTATTGTCTTTAAGATAACAGTTAACAAAATTAAATTAGTAATTATACTTAATTAAAGAACTAAATATAAATTATTATTGGTCTCTTTTTCAAAAGTTAAGTAAACTTGATTTTAATAAAATTAATTTTAAATGGTTAAACTTAATTAAAGTGTATACTTAAGTTAATCTCAACTATAAATTAGAAATGTTTATTGGGATTGGATTGGTCCAATGAACCAGACAATTCAAACCAAAAACTAACTCGATGATCCAATCAACTACTTTTTAACTATTAGATTAGTACATTTAGACTTTAGAGCTTAATTTTTTCTTCAACTTTTTTATTTTCTTTCTTTTTAATTTATTTTGATCTTCTTATCTTATCCCATATCAAATGTCTTGATCATGTTTATTATCTAATTTTTTTTTATTATTTGGGTTAAGAATTAATGATATATGCAAAGTAATAATCATAGAAAAATTAAATATTTTAAATAAAATAAATGATTAATCATTAAAAAATAAATAATATTTTTACCTTGCATGAATATAAAATTAAATGTTTATAAATGCAATATAGACAATATGCAAAGATATAAACTAGAAAAAAAAAATAAGAATTTGTTTTTTTTTTATTAAACCCTTATGACTCAAACCAAAACAATTTGATCTTAATTGGATTAATTTGGTTTAGATTGGCCAAAATGTTTTTTTTGGAAAACCCGAATAAAATTAATTCAATCAAATATACTAATATAAGTTTGAATTTGATTTTATCTTAAATTAAACATGAACCAATATAAATAGGAAACATTCATACTATGAACTTACTTATGAAAAAAGGAGTGATTTTGTTGTGAAAATTGATTTTGGAACACCAAAATAAACGGCTATGAAGTATGACCTCACTGAAAATGTTGGTTTTGAAAAATGTGACAGTGAGATGTGATGATGTTGAAAGTGATGAATCCGATACTTTGTTTAGACAACGACGACTCCTCGAACAACCAATCTTTAACCTAACAAAAGTAGAAAAAGAAAGAGACACTATAGATACACATCAAGTAAAAACATTAATTGGACCACTTTAAGCCACGCTCTCAAATCTCAACTATAAACAAGTGATCTCAGAGGAATGTGAGACAGTGAAAGTGAAGTTGCTGGAAAATAATGGCAGTGGTTGTTGGAACAAGGAGGTTTGGGGACGAAGAGAGCACTCTCTTGGACGAGTTTGAGAGGCTATCCTTTGAGGCACACGCGGCACAGCTCAACAGGGTCATGCTGGGTCGGAGCCTTTCGGAGCCAAAGTTGCAAAAGTCACACTCAAGACTCATCAGCATGGCTCCAATACCTCTGGTGAATCAAGTCATGCAAGGGCCAACGCGTCATCATCATGCTCGTGGTGGTGCCTCAGGGTTTCAGAAGTTGTTGAAGAAATTGCTCAGACCCATTCTTGGAAGGAAGAGATCATCAGCAGGGGCAAGAAAACAACAAGTCTCCGATGATAATAATAATAAGGATTTACACTCTTTCAAGGCCTTTAGCAGATCACTACGGTTTTGAATCACTTTTGATCTATATATGCCTACTAAGTGTTCATTATTATCTATTATGCATTGTGTAAACTACGTACTATAATGTTCTTTTGTCTCAAAATGTGTGTGTCTCCACAACATTCAGTTATGGAACTGTTTTCCATTAAGTGCTTCTTTATGGTATTCTAATCCGTAGTTACACCGCTTGTAAAGTCCTATGCGGTAGCTCAAGTAGTTCCCAACTGAATGCACGAAAAGGCATCAAGATTCAAGACAGCTTATACATATCGTGAGATAGAGATTTTTTTAATAAAAGAAACGTTTAATTTACGTTACTTTTAAGTTTTAATTTACATTCCCTTATATTTCATTTATTAAAATACAATTTTTTTATTTTTTTTATCCTCACTTTAAACACTTTTTTTTATTTATAATTTTTTTTCTTGATCACTACAAATGTCATTTTCTCTTTATTTTTCTTCTAACTTCTTTATTTCCTAAGGGAGAAATTATTGTATGATCTGCGATCATGTGATCTCAATTAATTTTTTCATGACACATTATTAATTCTTACTAATCTTACACAAAGGTTGATCATAATCACATAGTCTCATACTATAAAATATTTTTTCCTCCTAAGATTAGTGTGTGTTTAGATAGATGTTTAATGTGATTTTTTCACATTAAACGTAAAAGCAACAAGGGTGCAACTTTAATTTTTGTATCTTGAAATATTTTTTTTTTTTGTAAAACGTGATTTCAACGCTTAATCAAATGCACTCATATACCCTAAGGTTTACCTATAAAATATTCATGCCAAATTAATGCAAAAGGTATTTATTACAACGAGGGCCAATCCAACGTATTCCTAGACCTAAAGTTAATTTTTAGGTGAAATCTTTTTAAAATTAATGAAATTTTAAAATTAATGAAAGTAATAGAAAAATCTTACCAAAAAAAAAAAAAACAAGTGAAAAAGACAAATGGTTTCATTTTTTTATCCTGAAAGGAAGAGGTAATACGTAATAAATACATATGAAACGACGTCATCTTTCATCCTTCTACCAAGACCAATATGTCAAGGATGCAAAATCCATCTTCATAGACAGACAGACAGACACAAGTCACACAACAACAACACTTGCTTCCTAGCTCGTTCAAAGTCCATAGTCATGCCTTCTCCAATTCCCACGTGCTACCATGTTCTTCAACCTCGTACCCCTCTTTTCACCAACATTGCCACCAAAATCAACAACACCACCATTAGTATCCGATCAAGTAAGACAACACTCTCTTTCTCTGCCATAAAGCAGACAACAACAAATGACCTTAATTTTGAGGACACAGCCACTAGGTTTCGAATCAAAGGTCTTGTCCACAGGATCACAACCTTATCCTCCTCCAACACCAAACCCCAGATGCTGCAAATCCTAGAGAAAGACCCTGAATTATTCCAAACCATATCAGATTTCAACCACCTTCTCATGGCTCTAGTAATTGCACGAGAGTCTGATATTTGTCTCGGTATCTTCACAAAGCTACCCTCTTTCCAACTTGTGCCAGATTGTTGCACCCAATCCATCATGATTAGGTGCCACTGTGAGCAAAACGACATGGATGGAGCCAAGAGAGCATTGGACACTGCTCTGGAAAAAGGGTTTCTACCAGATGCTGCAACCTTCACTGTTCTCATAAATTCACTTTGTAAAAGGGGGAGAGTGAATAAGGCAAGGGAGGTTTTTGAGGTCATGGGTGGAAAGGGTTACAAGGCCAGTGTTCATGCACAGAATTGCTTGCTTAAGGGTTTGTCCTATGTGGGGAAGGTGGATGAAGCACTTGAGATGTTGATGGCTATGAAGGGAACCTCATTGGAGCCTGATGTTTATTCTTACACTGCTGTGATGGATGGGTTGTGCAAAGTGGGTAGGTCAGATGAGGCAATGGAGTTGCTCAATGATGCTGTTGGAATGGGGGTGGTGCCAAATGTGGTTACTTTCAACACCTTGCTTCAAGGGTATTCTAGGGAGGGGAGGCCAATGGAGGGTGTTGCTGTTTTGGAGATGATGAAGAAGGAGCATGGGTGTGTTCCTGATTGTGTTAGTTATAGCACTGTGTTACATGGGTTGTTGAAGTGGAATGAAGCTGTGGCAGCCCTTGGGGTGTACAAGGAAATGGTGGGGCTTGGGTTGGAGGTGGATTTGAGGATGATGGGGACTCTGGTGAGGAGGTTGTGTAAGAGGTCATGGAAGGATAGAGATAGAGGCGGCCTGCTTCAGGATGCAGGTGAGGTGTTTGAGAAAATGAAAGAGAGGGATTTGGTGGTTGATCAGGGGACACTTGAGGTGATGGTCCAGGCATTGTGTGAGGGGAAGAGGTTTGATCAGGCTTTCGCAAATTTGAAGGAGATGGTTAGATTGGGATATTCTCCTGAGGTAATTACCTTTGACAAGGTGATTCAAGGGCTTTGTGCTGGAGGAAGAGTGGATGATGCAGTGTCAACTTTGGTCCTTTTGCATGCAAATGGGGGAATTCCCAATAGAGTTTCTTATGATGTGCTGATCAAAGAACTCAATGAGGAGGGTAGATTGTTTTGTGCTTCTAATTTGTTTGGTGCTGCAGTGAAGCTAGGTGTTGTTCCCAACAGGGAACCTAAGCTAAATTTTATCAATAGGGAGGAACTGCAAGCTGACACGGGAGTTAGTTAGTCAGGTAAAGCTAGTTAAAGATGCTGACATGGAAATTTAGTTGCAAGAGACTACCAAGTGGATGAGGAATTTCGTATAAAGGGTAATAAGGTGTGGATGTGGGAATGAGAAGAAAGGAGTGGGAGCAAAGCTAGGAAGTTTAGTTCAGTACTCCGTTAAGATGCAATGATGTGACTGATCTTCACAAAAAAAGAAGATGCAATTATATGGGTTTTTATTGAACCGAGATGTGGGAAGATGAAGTGTAGGTGCAATGAAGTGAAGATGCAATAGCATTATTGTGTATAGGTTCATGCGAGTTTGTGGTGGCTGGTTTGTCTTCATTGGTGGTATGACATTAAAAAATGTTACGATCTTAACAACATTTAAAAAGTATTATTAATTTGTTCCTTTAATAAGATTTTAAAAATATAGTTGATAATTGTGTAACATTCAAAAAATGTTACTTATGTTTTTTGTAACATTTAAAAAATATGAATTTTGTTAGCGTTATAAACTTTTGTCATACTCAATTTTGTTACCTTATGTATGGTTTGTATGCACAAAGTTTGCCATGTGAAAATAAATTTGCCATACACACCATACATTCGGTAACTATGTAATACAAATTTATAATGCATACAAACCATATGAAAAGCATAATCCTAAACATAAGGTAACTATGTAGGCATACACACAGGCAATTTCTAACTACTACCATATGAAAAGCATTGCTCAAAAATGATGAATCTCGTATGTCTGAAAACTTGTCTTTTCTTAGACATTTGTAAATCTTGATAAAATACAAAGGCTAGGAACAGTAAAAGAAGAGACTTGTCCCTTATAAGCAATTGAATGACAATTTTTAGTTTATGTACTCATCAGAATATAGAAACGTGAAAACGGTCATATATAAATTTATCGGCCCAAAAATGCAACACGATCCTTTTGTACTGCCTGTGTTAGGTTGATATCGAAATGCTCACAACGTATAGGCATCTCCATCTCATAGAACGGATTCTTCAAAACGTAGTCCGTGTACAATTCATACACAAATTTCAATAAACTTTCCATGTATTGTGCTCCAGGCTCACAGACCACAAAAATTTTTGTCCCTGTATGGCAGAAGAATAATTTTTTGTCAGAAAAAAAAAAAAAAGTTGAGGAATCTTGCATGCTCATTTTGCCAGTGACATTTAACCGAAATGGAACTGCTAAACAATGAAAGATAGTCCCATTAAACTAAAAAGTGCAAAACATAAATGCTAAAGTAAAGCAACGCATGGAAACATTTACACAGCAGCCAAACATCTAGAACAATGTCAACTCTCAAGAATTTAAGTTCATTGATCCAAATCAGAAGGTGCATGTGAGTCAAGAGGACATGGAAAGAAAATGAAATGAGCAGTGGGTGTTCATTACCAGAAAAATGATAGTGCATAGAAAATTATTATAACACAGTAAGAAAGAAGTATGTAATAACCAAAAATAATAATAATAACCAAATACAGACAAGTTGTATTGATTGCTACAACAACCCAGCCTGCCTTCCAATCTGGATTTTTTACTCTAAAATATATACAACTCTGCTAAAGTATTAGGTGGGCTTCACCTTATAATGGGGTTTAGCTGTTTAGCCTATTGATAGTGTGTTTGGATAATACATGAGAATCAATTTTACTCCACAAAATCATGGTGGTACCATGAAAAAATAGCAGCAACTAATTGTTACTTTGCCTTCACCATGAAAAGTTAATTGATTATTTCTCACCATGAATCTAATCCAAACACACTATGAGACCTTTTAGATAGAATCATGATTAAAATCCCAAAGCAATCAAGTTCATATTTTGAACAATCATCTTAAATAAGAAATACTTATGTCACCAATAATTATCTAGAGCTTCTGATATACTTAAACCATCTTTAATTGAAACCTGGCCATACATACTACAGCTACAATGCCTTAAATGTGTGCATGAAAAACAAAAGTCGGTACTAGGTATTATAATTAACTATGAGTAAAATGTAAATGATGTTAGACATAAACTATTCATTTCATTCGCTGAGTAAATTACAAAGCTAATGTGATAATGAATTAAAGACTAATGTTTAGAAGAAAAAAAATACCTGTCAGTGATTGAAAGCAATGAAGATCAAAAGTATCAGCTTGAAGAAGTTCAATTCCTAAACAACCTGAAACAGGTGATAACTGCTGAGAGATAGCATGCATTGAGTGCCATAAACTTGCCACCCGCAAGCTGTCATTGGTATCCATTCGTCCAGCAGAACCATAATCCTAAACATCAAAAGAATTAACATAATTCAAATAGATTCGATGTAAAAAGGTTGGAAAGAAAATTAAGCTATCATTGTTATCCATCTTTCCAGTAACAACAACAACAATGATTTCTGCCATCAATTTCAGGAGCATATAAAATAAATTTCTTAGAAACCCAACAGAAAATAATTTGAAGTTTGAATTCGTGAGTAATAGAGAGAATAAAGACAACCATACCTTATAATATATCAACCCACCAGACTTATTGATGATGTAAAGACTGTAAATTGCTGCCATTCCAAATACTTATTCAGAATCTGAAATAAAGGTGAGGATAGAATTTAGCAGGGAAACATTCAAAACTAAACTCTTGTACTTACCACAATCACACTATATCAGATTTACAGCACAATTAACAACCAACCAACATTATTGTGAACAACGAATGAAGAAAATCAAGAGAATAAATATTTAAAACACAATCAACATCAAAATACTCCTGAAGTACAGTCAAAGAGATAAAGCTAACAATACCATAACAAGTACCAAATAACCCAAAATTAAGAACCCCAATTTATGTCTTCTTTTGACAGAAAAAGACATTTGATTAGACAGAAAAGAGGGAAAGGATACAAAATGGTGTGTATGAATCAAGGTGCTAACTTTATCAGCTTAATTACATAATTTCATATTTAGATTTGTCATGAATAGAGATGGGCATTGATAGAACTGGATCAGACTTCAGAGAGAAGGAAAAAAGATAAGAATTGAGTTTTCTTGCAGAAAAATGTCTCAGGCATTCAAGAAACCTGAACTCTCCAATGAATTGTCTGAAAAGTTTCGTTGAACCATAAACCAGTTCTAAACCTCAAAACTGGTTTTAAAACCAATTCAAGGTTCAAACCAGTTTTTTGACCCAAAACCAGTTTTTTTATTTTCAAAACTGATTTTAAAACTATTTTTCTCTCCAGAACTGCTATTTTTTCTCAGCACAGTATTCTAGATTTATTCCACTTTTAGCAACTAAGCCTACCACCAAAAAATCAAGCAACGATAGAATCACTACAGCCTCAAATAGTTCCTATTTCCAAAAAATTAAACAGAAGCATGTTTATATATCTGGCACAGAATGCTTCCAAATATTTCCGAAAATGTTTAAACAAGAACACACCCTCATCCACCTGAGAAAGAAGTACAATACAGTATTCCAAGCAAACCAACAAGGAAAAGGAAAATGAAAAGTGTAAGCAAACAGTACACAAAATCCAAAGTAATAATATGAAATCATTGATAAATGAAAGTGAAAACAAAGGCATATAGAGAAAAATAAAAGAGAGAACCTTCTCTACGCTTGGGAGATCAATTCCACACATACAAACTAGATCACACTCTCATTTAATTCATTGGCTTAGCACACTAGTTGATCTATAGTTTCGGTATTTTTATCGAACAACTAGCATCTCAGATCAGAGTCAGCCCTATTCATTTATCTATGCGCATTGCTTAAAATTTTCAGCAAAAATCAGAAAATTCGCGAGTGTAGAGAGCAGTGAAAGAAAAATGAACGCATTAAAAAGTAGAAACGAAAACCAAGCAAAGGAAGGTGACAAACCTGCAATGAAAAACCATTCAAACAAAGGAAGAAGCAGACGCCAACTAAAGCAAGGTGCTCACACTCTAGAATTTATGATCAGAGAGCAGATAAAGAAAAAACAGAATAAAATGCGTCTTTTGTCAATTTTATATTAATACGGTTAACGTTTTATATTTTAAAATAATTAATTTTAGGCTCTTTTTTTTAATTTTATCACAAATTAATTTCACACATTTTATCTCTATTTTTTAAAAACTTACAAATTTTACTTTTTATCGGTTAATTGGATAATTGACTGACATAGAATTAACATAATACACTGACATAATTCTACTTTTTACTCTCAATTATTTATTTTTTGACGAATTTTACTTCCATTTTTTTACTTTATCGAATTTTATCTCTATTTTTTTTTTACTTTTTAGTAAATTTTATCCCAACTTTTATGCTTATTAACGGATAATTGACAAACAAATAACGAAAGGTAAAATTCATAAATTTTTTAAAAGTTTGAGATAAAATATATCAAATTAATTTATTAGAAATAAAATTCGTTAAAAAGTAAAATGTTTGAGATAAAAAGTACAATCAAGCTTTAATTTTAACATAATAACAGTTTTTTTATTTTTAAAATGCTATTATGTCACAATGGTTAAATTAATTATTTTATGAACATTATGACAGATTTTAACTGTCATTATAATAATTTTAATTTATAAAAAATTCCCAATACAAAGAATTCATCTCTAAATTCTTAATCTTCAAAATTAAATCCAACCAATTTCACGTTACAGGTCTACGAAAAAAACAAATTGATTATTTACTGTTCATCGCAAGGAACAATGGACAAAGGTTAATAATGGCTGGCTTTTTTATAAGAACTCTATGCACCACAATCATGCTGAAGAACCACAAGAGCTTCAGTTTCGCAAGTAAATTACAACACAATTTTAACTCAAATGTTATAAAACACAGCCAATTTGCTAAGCTTGATGAACTTAATCCATCTCCATTGGTAAATTATATCCTAAAAAATAAAAGAACAAAATAAATGAGAACTCAGGACTTCAACTACAAAATTTGATGTGAAATCTTAAGCACGGCTCATGTACTGCCCAGTTCTTGAATCAACCAATATTTCCTCTCCGACATTTACAAAGAGTGGGACGTTGACAACAGCGCCAGTGTCGAGTGTGGCTGGTTTCGTTCCGCCTGTCAATCAATTTTTGTTATCAGATGCATGGTAAGTTCTACAAGGGAATGTAAGAAAAAAGATGATCCAGGAGAATGGAGGAAACCAAACAGTATAAGCCATAATGGGATATCACACAAATGTGTTCCCTTTGATAACAGGTGTGGTAAACAAACCTATCCTGTCCTTTGAAAATTCAATACTTCTTAGCTTTTATATGACC
Organism: Pueraria montana var. lobata; assembly: GCA_026413185.1. Lineage (NCBI taxonomy): Eukaryota > Viridiplantae > Streptophyta > Magnoliopsida > Fabales > Fabaceae > Pueraria > Pueraria montana. Next base: position 76,739,323 of record CM048650.1, read on the forward strand.
AACAATAAAACTCAATGAAGCTCTTCTTCTTTTTAATTGGTTTCTGATGCCAAATTGTGAACTATGCATTAAGAGAAATCTCTTAGTCATGAATTCATCCCTTGACAGATCGAGAATGACCAAAATGAGAATCATTGTCTAGCTGATGAGAGTTGATATTATCATTTTATTGTAACAGAAAATTTTCTTGCCTACAAATTTGGTTGACATTTACAATATTTGCAATATGAATTTGGTCGACATTTACCTTGGGCTGTATCACCCTTAAGGCCAGGATCCACATCAACTACAGTAAGCTTGATTGTGATAGGGAGTTCAACATCAATAACCTGAAAAATTATAAAGAAACTGTTAAACAAGATCAATAGCCGTAACAGCACATATCTTATTGATTTATAAATGCCATACTGCCAATCAGAAAATGCTCCTCTAGTGTGAGTTTGTCACTGAAGTAATAAGGCAAGGGTGTATCTACTCTTAAACTATAGTGGGTTAAGATCACAATATACTTTAAATTAAATCAAGGATGTATACTAATACAACCATACTACTCACTTTGGGGGGAAAAAAAAAATCAATTTAGAGGAGCCTTGTGCCTGCCAATCTATGCATACGCAAGAATCCCATTCACCATGCAAAGCACATTTGAAACCACTAACTATTACATGAACACACCTTGGACTGATCAATGTGTGGAGTAACAATTGAGTTTATTCTCAGCAGTCTAGGTAAAACACCATTTGGGAGAAAGAGAAACTCAGTATAATCGTATTAAAATATATAACCCCACATGTATATACCACTGCAGACCAAGATCACTCAAAATTTCAGAAAAACATGCAGTCCTTCTATAAAAGTGAAATACCATTAAAGCTGATACAAGTTACAACTATATAAATTTGAAGACATCTAAATAAATAAAAATTATGGTATCTGCAATACTGTACATTTTAGATTAGTTTTATACATTAGCAACTATGCATCAACACCTTCCTCCCTTGGGACAAAATTAAATAGAAATTAGTTATTTACCTCTTATTTATGAACATTAAAATTATATTAATTCAAGTTTTCAAGAACCAAGCCCTTCTTGTCCTCTAACTTTTATCATTAGTGGTCTGGAAAAATAAAAGTTTGAGATAGTGAAAGACATAATATATTATGAGATGACATGGTTACTTTTCCATTCCATAACAGCAAATTGCAGTCCATTCCTTCTTTTAGCCACTTTGTTCTGTCTCCAATTTCCTTGTCACCCAGACGAAACTCCTCATATGTATTCTGATAAAATTAAAATACAGCAAATTAAATATAGAGACTATGACAAAATTCAGTACACTATTCGTTAGTTAACTATTTGCTAGTCATAAATGCAAAAGAACTATTGGAAAAGAGAGTATAAACGTAATTGGAAATTTTTTATAACTCTTCACCATAGTCATTAGTCAATAACCCATGGGTAGATTAGAGCCCAAAAAAAATGTACATATCTATAATTTGTTAGATTATATAATTATGGATTCCAGATAATACCAAGTCCATGAAGACATATTGAGCACCATCTTTATATGTGAACTGCTTTGTTTCCTTGAATACATCTGCTTGGTCAATCTGTCAAAAGGAAAGGGAACAGATGAAATGAGAAAAGATAAACCCAGAAATGCAAATTTTTAGCAACTACCTATCCAACTAGCCTCACTAATCTTTGTTCTTTGAATGGAGAAGGTAAACAAAAACAAGCATAAGTCTTAGAATTTGGACTTAGGGCCTAACTCGACCCCACAAAACCAATTTGTAAGGTAAGGACTACCCAAGTTTTATAAAGATTACATTGATCATATTTTTAGTCGATGTGGGATCTCAACCCCTGAGAGGCCAATGTCTTGGCCGCGTGTTTGGTTGTCCATCAAAAGAGAATGACACATGTCATATCTAAGCTAGGATAACTAGCTTTGGCATCGCTTTTACAAACTTGATATGAAAATTCTATAATACATGCATTTGAGATGGGTATCCAGACACACATTATGACGCTTCACTCAGCCTTTCCGGTCAGCCTTTAGCAGGCACCCCTTTCTAAGACACTCGCAACGGCCACAATTAAGGCGGGATAGGGATGACCGCAATTAAGGTCACTTTTCAACAATAAGTTTATCTCCCTCAACCCTTAGCCCCAAAAGACACTACCCAATTAGTCACCTACTGAACATATATCACAAAATTAAATGCAGAGATTAAACAGAGGCATTGCAATTTAGTGTGCATTACCGAGCTTCCAGCTCTAAATGTTTTCTCCACCGTGTTCCCCGTGATATAATTCTTCATCTTGGTCCTCACAAACGCCGCGCCTTTTCCAGGCTTAACATGAAGAAACTCTAAAGCGTGCAGTGCAACGCAAGCCAAGTTAAAGAAGCTTCACGATTCAAAACTAAAACCACAATTCACACGTGCGGTAAAAAAAAAAATACCTAACACGCGCCAAGGAGCACCATCGACTTCGAGGTTGGTGCCCACCTTGATGTCGTTGCTGGTCAAGGCGTAAATCTCTGAAAGCAAGGCGCAAGTTAGCAAAAGCGGAAGGGTTGTTAGAGAAAGCGTTGAAATTGAGGAGCGAAGAGACTCACTGAGAAATCGGGGTTTAGAAGAAGGGGTTCGCATTGGAAGAAGAGAGGGGAATGAATAGGAGGAGGAAGCGCTGAAACTCGACATTGAAGAAGAAAAAGCGGAGAGGCTAAGCTTGAAGGTTACAGTTCCCGCCACCATTGTTACTCGGAAGTGCAGAGTAGAATGCTTCGTTATTCTTACAAAGAAGATAAGAGAGCTTCTTCTGTTTCGCCACCTGAACCGCCACTTTCGCTCAATTCAGGTGTTTCGGAAGAAAAAAAATTGAAAATATATGTTTTATTTTTAAAAAAAAAATGAATTTATAAATTCTTTTAATTTTTGGTTAATTGAATTTTGACATTCGGTTACAACTTGTTAAATTATATAAAAAAAGTATAAAGGAATATAACAGATGCATTCAAGAAGAGTGATGTTCAGAAAATTTTAATTATATAATTATTTATCCAGCAATATAAATTTAAATTAATCCAATTGCAGAATTGATGAAATTTTCTAACATTCTGAAAACTAAATTTTGAAATATAATAAAATTTTAATTATTTTAGAAACTAAATTACAGAATAGGATTAATTTTATAATATTTGATAATTTAGTTTCTAGAATGTTATAAAATACTTTTTGGAAACTAAATTCCAAAATATTTACACATTGTCAAACATATGTTCCTAAAATTAGTTTTTGAGAAATATATTTTAAAAAAAATATGTACATATAAAAACACGAAAAGAGTGCAAAGAGAAAAAAATGGGATGCAAAAATGATTCTTTGAACACCTTGTAGGTGTATACACCTTGAGAGAAATAAGAAGAAAAGAGAGATAAATAATTGATAAAATTGATGATATGATGTTTAAGAAAGAGAGAGATAGAGAGAAATATAAGATGTTAATGGGAGTGTTTGTAAATTTTAAGTGTCCAAATATCACCACTCTACCTTATATATTCCAATATAGAGTCAGAATCAAAATATATTCCAATATACAGCAACACTTGCAAGTAAAAGAGTTACTCCCTAATTGATACTATATTTCCTTGAAATTTAAGAGATTCGTCTCAGCTTCTAATTATAGGAATATCCATCTATCCAATTCCAAATTTAAAAAAAAAAAGGGGAGGTAACGTTTTATTTAATAATTTTTCATTCTAATGCAACAAGAAAACGTATATTGTCAGATTTCCAACTCTTAACCAACAAAGTCAGAGCTTTGGCCCCATGGGTGTTAAATGTATAAATCTCATTATCAAATTATCACACGAGTTTTGCATTGGCAGGCATTGATCAGATAATAATGATAATTTTAAATCTTCTAAAAATACAAATTTCATCTATTACCCAAAATACTTATGTCCTGCTTCTTATTATTCTGCATGACCAAATTTGATTGTATGTTCTTATATCACATAACAGATTAAGCATCTCGGCAAAGCTACTTTCTCTTATCCCATAGATTTTCTTATGGGAGAGTGTAGAGAGAGAGGGGGAAAATGCTAAAGACCATATAAATTTTCATATAAATGGGTGTAACTAATTGAACCCAGTTAACCAACCTTTGCACTATCTACAAAAGAACATCCTCTCGGCATCACACTGAGGGATTAAAGGTGGAGGAACCACATCTTTTATCTCCTATAAATTTTGTGTTGAATCACACCAAAAAAAATAATAAAAAATAAAAAATGAACATTATAGACAATCAAAATCCTTCAACACTAGCCCTTCTAGAGGCTGAGGATGATGACTTGCGGCTTTCCTGCCTATCAAGCTCCTCCAAAGAGAGACTGGAAGAACAAGCATGCGGCGGAGGGAGAATGGGCACTACTACATTAGACCATCTTGGAGGTGAAACAGATACTGGGACTCCTGACGGTGGTGATGGTGAGAAACTCAACCTTGGTGCAGGGCATATGATGCCATTGAGACTTGGTGATCTTGACATATGTTTTCCAGAGTTTGATGCTGGCTCTTGCAGCGGGAACCGGCACGAGTATTTCAAATCCTGTATCATCTTGAGATGCTCAACAACAGTTCTCATGGTAGGTCTGTCTGATGGCTCCTTTTGAAGGCATCTTTGTGCTATGTCAGCTATTGTTCTTGCTGCTTTAGAAGGAAAACGACCCTTGAGTTGAGGATCCATGATCAACGACAGACGGTAGTTGTCGGCTAGGAAAGGCCGGCTCCACTTGACTAAATTCCTCTCTTCCTTGGGGTGACGGCTATCAAGATTCTTTCTTCCTGTAAGTAGCTCCAGAAGGAAAATGCCAAAACTCCATACATTGCTCTTTGGAGTGAGCATTCCTTTCTCCAGTGTTTCCATTGATAGGTTTCCAACAGCCTGTACAACAAATAGATTCATAAAAGAAGGTAGAGAATATTGGCTGAATATAATAGATGCTAACTGGATATTTTAGAATAACATAACACAAAATATTCATAAGTTAAAGAACTTACAGATGAACTGCTTGAAATCTCTTCCTCGGGAACATGTCCAACACAACCATATCCTGAAAGCTTTGCACTGAAATCTTTGTCAATCTGAATGTTGGCTGTTGAGAATTCATTATACATTGCCTGCAGACAGAAAAAAGTATGTCAGCAAAGATAAAAAGTGTATAGTTAACCTAATAATCATAACATACTTGAAATCATTCGCTCCATACATGAAAAACAAAAATAACTCAGGTCCTTTAGCACTCCTAGGAAAGGCATACATATGATCCAAAGGAAAATTTTACATATGCTATATAACCAACTATTCTATGGTGGTGAATGTTGGGCTTCAAAGGGACAAGGAAAAAACAGTAATAGTAGTAGAAATAAGTATGTTAACATGATGTGTGTCACACAAGGAGACTTAATACAAAATTATTGTATATGAGCAGATAATGGTGTAGCACTGATTGAAGAAAAGATGATAAAAAATCGGTTGAGGTGGTTTTGAGTTTTGACACCTGCAAAGACGGCCACCAGAGGCACCGGTGAAAGAATAAATTGAATGGTTTTTAGTATTGTGAAGAGAGGTAAAGGAAAACTAAGGACAGAAAAAATTATTAAAAGGAATCTCATGGTGAATAATATTCCTAAAAATTTGGCTTAGTCTTAACCCAATGACATCATATAATCTATGTAGCCGACCTCACAATGGAATAAAGCTATTATTGTTATTATAGTTGTACCTGAAAAGGCCCTTCTTCGTGCAAGAAAGTTAGACCTTGTGCAGCACATATAGCAATTTTCATTCTTGTATTCCAATCAATTGATGGCCCATCAGATCTCCCATACAATAAGCGATCCAAGCTTCCATGGTATAGCCTCTCATAAACCAACATTCTATGTTCTGAACCCTCTCGTGCATGAAATCCTAGCAATTTACAGAGATTTGGATGTTGCAAAGATGCAAGAGTATTAACTTCATTTATGAATTCCTTCAAGCCCTGAAAGAAGATAGATTCATTTAGACCACTTCAGAATGTTCTCAGGTGATTGAGCATTTTTTAATGTCCCAAAAAGAAAAACAAAAAACACATAATGCTCACAGTAATTGACAATTAAGTTTCAATCAGCAGGTACATAATTCATAACAGCTTCAAGCAGTTAAATTGGCAAGGGTTTAACAACATTCTCATATGCATGGAGAAATAACAGAGTAAGGAGAATAGCAAGAACTATGATTAGACCCAGCTTAATAGCAAGTTAAATGGCAAAAATACTGAAAAACTTTAAACCACTTTGATGTGCGTCCTAATTCCTCTGCTGCGTGCATGAGTTAAATTCAACTGAACACAAAGGCTTACATACAACATATAATACATCTCAATAGTCAATTCATTACAAAGAATACATAAAAGATAAAACATTGAATTTTGGCCATTCTAAGATAATAAAACATTATTTCTCTATATTTGGTTAGTATCCACTATTAATATGACCAATCAGCAATTACTGTACATAAGAATATCAAGAAATGAAACTAAAGTAATGAAGTATGGAGAAAAGTACCTGAGATGATGGGTGAAGCCGTGTGACAGTGGCTTCAAACTTCTTCGAACTTGAAACATCATCACCAAAGGAAGCCTTATATATGGTGGATGAAAGACATTCTGACATACATCTATCAGAAGAGAAATAATGGCAAGCAGCAGCAATTTCGTCATACAGAAAATTCCGAAGTGACCCAGTAGGTGGGAGCGGCAAAGGTCCAGAAGCATGGAGAGGACCACTAGATGTCACTGACTTAAAGCTGCCAATAGCCTTCAATGAACCACCTCCCTGAGGGGATGGAAGTGGTAAAGGTTGTGGACTAGATGAACGCTGCTCCTTCATTGATCCAGCTCGGTGTCTTGACTCTTCTTGTTCCTCATACTCAATTGAAGCCAAAGCATCTTGTTCTGCTGCATCAAGAGTTGATGGAGCAGATAACGTCCGCGTTCTATTATTACTGACTTTATTAATGGGTTGAATGGGTTTCACTCTGGTCCTAAAACTAGGAGGAGCAGACTGGAGTGAGCGAGTACGAGTTTGAGGTTCAGGCAGTACAGTAGGTATGTTCTCATTATGGCTTACACGTTTTACATATGTAATTGGATCAGACTTTTTCTTCTTGCTCTTCAATACAGTGAAGCACCCCATCCTTTGTACAGAACTTGGGTTGTTGTAGAGAACTCTTTATGTCTGCAAAACAAAATAAAAGGTGCATAAATAAAAATAAAATCTAAAACAAATTTAGTGTAGTTCCACATGCTACAGTTTGGCAACCGACAAGTATCGCAACCATGTTGTTTCAAAGCATAGTATGAGTTTTAATTCTCATTGATATAAGACAGGCACATGTTTGTAAGGAAAAACAAGAAACAAGGGAAAGTGGTGAAGCATGTGTTTGTCATATTTTTCTTCTAATTTATGCCTAACCATGGTTATCAAATCGTGACTCAAAATGTATCATGATCGGTAAGATTCATGAATCGTTAATTATTAAAATTAAAATTATATTTTAATTTTAATAATTAAAAATAACAAAATATATTTTAACATAATAAATTTATGCAACTATGTATTCAATTTTTTTAGTTCGTTTTCTATGTACATTACTTGGTAGAAACTGGCTAACTGCGTTAGAAACCATAATTTATTTTCACAAAGTACTCTGATTTCTCTCTCCTCACAGACTGTGTCATCTTTCATCAAACTACCCCGTCCAAATTGTCAATGTGAAAGCATTCTACCACCAGAGACTTGTCATCAACGGATTACCCACAGGGCCCCGTGGCCTGATCATTGGTCCACTGCATCCGTGCATATGGTAAGCACTTAAAACATGACTGAGAACTATTATGGAAGACATCTCGCAGATTACTGTGCCAACAAGAATCTGGCCCCACCCACCCACCATTGCCTTGGTTCAATGCTTCACAGAGGCTGTTAGGCTCCCCATCCCTCAGAGATCCATACCATTGAAAACACAACAGAATCAAGAGTCCTATGATTCCAGCACCATTCCATCAATTTGGTGTGCAATTCCAGCAACATAATGAAACTCCATATTGATCTGTATCAATGAAGTGAGGACTCGCATCGAATCACAACTCATGCGATTCCAACTACCATGTGCCCGACTACTAATATCCGTGTATCTAATTTTTAATAAACATCCAATTTAATCCTCTAAAGACTTTCAAAACATCAACTTGGTCCTAGAATGGCGACATTGGGTCAGAGGCTCAGAGCATAGCATCAACTTGGTTTTAATAAGCAGTAACTTCAGGACTATATTTATATTAAACATCTTTCAATAAAACATACAATCTCCCCTTACTCCTCATTTTCATTTTCATTTCCTGCTTCTAAATCTCAACTATTCTTAAGACTTGCACGATCGCATATGCACTAGACACACTAAACTGAACGTGAAACACTACAATTAATCAATAACTGGTTAACCGGTCACCTTACAAACCTTATATCCAACTTGTGTCTATCACATTCCCATAAAATCGTGCAATAAAATTACTTCAGTTTCCCCATCTCACTCAATTTTCACAAGTACTAAAGAAAATAAATAAAAAGACCAAATGCTCTTAAAAATAAACAAAACTACCCAATTGCTAAACACTTACTAGCTCCATCTATTCAATCACATAAAAAATAATTCAGATCCATACCATGAAAAAAAAAAACAAAAATTACACAAACCCATTTATTTCCACCATATCAAGGTACAAAAAAATTCCAAGCCGCAAAGTTTGATCTCCAACAATTTTCCGAATAAAACCAAAAAAAATACAAATCAAGTGGAAAATGAACAACGAACTAGCATATAAATCAAAGTGCAAAAAAAAAAAAAAAAACCGCAGAAAATGAAATTCCGAAGCAAATTTGAATCGGAAAACGGTGAAACTACACGAATCGAAAGCGAAGGAAGAAAATTGAACGAACCTTTGCGAGAAATGGGAGCTCATGCAAACTCGAAGTGAAGCGATCGAGGGGAAGCGAAATGGGTAAAAATCGGAACTTTTTTGTGGTTTTGATTCGTCGACGAAAACCCTCTTGTCCAGTCAAAGAAAGCAGATTGGAAAAGCTGGGAAGTGAAGATTTTAGAGAGAGAGAAAAGTAGAAGAGAGAGAGAGATTAGAGGAATCTTATTATTATTTAGCATTGTAGAGAGAGAAAAAGAGAGAAAAAAGGGAACCCAATGAGCAGTGGTCAAACCTACCCAAAACCCAGATTTAATTAACTCATTAAAATAATATTTTCATTAAACACAAACAAAAGATGTGCTTTTCCTTTTTTATTTCTTCCCAACTTTGCCCCTCTTATTGTTTTTGTTCCATTTTTAATTTGCCTTCTATTTTTGGGGCTTCAAAAATGACCTTGGATGTCACTTCCTGGTAAACTACAATTTAGATGCGTTTTGAATTTTGGTTTGAACTTTGACTATTTCAGTTTTTTTAACCATTCTTGTTTTGACCGGTCAATTCTTTGAGATTTGGTACATTTTGTTTTAGTAGGTTTTAATGCATGTATTTATTGGCATACTAAAAAAAATGTTTCTATAACATTCTAGGGAAGTTTTTTTGATTTTCTACAAAAGCTTATCAATCAATGCATGTACTTATTAGCATACTAAAAAATTGTTTCTATTGTTTCTACAACATTCTAGGGAAGTTATTGTTTTGATTTTCTACAAAAGCTTATCAATTTAGATCCTTAGAGATGAACTTTATTAATATTGTTCATAAAGTTTTTTTTTTAATATTTTTTGTATCTTCATTTATTTGAGTTTAAGAGCATTAAATCTAAAACTTAAAAGTATGACTTAACCAATTAAGTAATTAAATTCTTCTAAAATGAAGAGTACACTTTATAGTATAGTGTGAAAATATCAAATATGTAGTGTTTGATTATATCTCAAACAGATTATTTCTGAACAAAAATACATGTGAGTATTGTTAAAGAAAAATAATAAATATAAATTATTTAATTTATTTAAATTTATAGATTTATGCAATTTTTAAATATTCATATTATAATTAATTAATTTTTACTCCTAATTATTTATTTATAATTTAATGATAAATGGGAAAATTATATGTCATTTACAATTTAAAAACAAGAAGTAATATATATATATATATATATATATATATATATATATATATATATTTGACTAAATTTTTTTCAAAAAATATAAAAATAATTTAAATATTTTCTTTGATCTCATACCATGTTCGAATTCATGTTTTGATAGTTTAAAAAAATATCATTAGTGAATCACAAAATCAAGAAAAAAGAAAGATAAATAATCTAAATATTATACTCATAACTCTCAAGTGATGTATAAAATTAGCAAAGTTATATTATTATTAAACTCACTTTAAGAAAACAGATTTTATTTAATTATGAATGTTATTAAAAATATCATTGAGCAAATTATTGTTGTTGCCAACATTTTCAAGTTTTAATTCAAACTTTACTTTATTTTTCCAAAGTAATTCAAATTCTACTTTTGCTGTGGTCAAAATTTATCATGGGTAAAGAAGAAAAGTTCCAAATTTTCTTTGTGGTGGACCAAGGATCTCTCGGGCATTTCCATTTTCAAAGCACAACAACAAAAAAGTTGAAACCTAAAAAAAAATGCGGGTTGGGTCCATGGGCAATTTGGTAATTTCACAAGTGCTCCACGACTTTCAACGAAGTTCACCTTGATTGAGGGTGACAGCCCGGTCAAAGTTGTGAAATTTTATATTTCATTTTCTAACAATAATTAAAAAAGGGCATGTGTTGGTCAAAGAGAGCCATCAAGATAGGTCTTTGACTCTAGATTTTGACCGTCCGATTTGGGAGCAACACTAAGATCAACGGTCGAAAGAATCCGGTGGGTCCCGCCTGACATCAACATATTTGTCTTTTCACGCGCCGAGTACGCGTGACATGGATTTTCTGATTCATTTCAATTATCAAATAGAGATGTGGGCCCCACTCAGGACGCTCAAGTGCTCAACTCAACAACTAGCCTTTTGTTGTTTCGTGTTATCAAGAAAAATGGACCAAAGTTTGACCACCTTAAAAGGAAAAAAATAAAATAAGTGAATGAGTTACAATAAAGTACTATTAATATTTTTATTTTACATATATAGAGAGAATTATTCATATGAAAATATTTGATTATTGTTAAATAAAAATAATAAATATAAATTATTTAATTTATTTAAATTTTTAGATTTATGCAATTTTTAAATATTCATATTATAATTAATTAATTTTTACTCCTAATTATTTATTTATAATTTAATGATAAATGGGAAAATTATATGTCATTTACAATTTAAAAACAAGAGAACAATTCTCTTTATAAGTTATATTCTCTTTTTTAAGAATGTGAAAATCATAAATATAAATTATATATAAATAGTTAAGATATATTCAAACAAGAAACATATTAGATGAGAATATTTTTTATTGTAAGAAATGAGAGTTATAAATATAGATTATTATATCTTATTTGAATTATTAATATTAAAATAATATACAAATTTTTTTCATTAAAAATTTAATAGATTTTTCCAACATGATGCTAAAATTGTCAAAGTGTTGAAAATGATATTTAAAACTATAGGTGTCAAAACATACCTAAATCTAGTGAATTAACCCAGCTCACCAAGGGTTCGAGTTAGATCAGGTTAAAAAATGATTTGCTTTGCGATTCTGGTCAAATAGTAACCTGACTCACTTAACCAATGAGCCAAATAGGTTCGAGTCGGGTTGAGTTAAGTTGGCCCATTTAACCCATTTTAAAAAAAAATATATAGTAATAGAAGGTTCTAGAACTTCTCTCTGTCTAAGACTTTAATTTAAACCTAAACAAAAACAGTAAAGCAAAAACATGTTTTCTCTTAGTCTCTGGTCTCTCTCGACTTTCTCCCTCTCTCAGTCTGGACCCTAATCAAGTGTTGCTACTCATTATTCATTGTGACACCGGCACTACCCACGCCCCCTCTTTCCCTCTCGTGAATACACTAAACCCTACCCACGCTTCTATATCTAAAATGGGTAATTTTTTATTACTATTAAAAGGAGTAAGTTGTATCATAAATAATTTGATTTTTGATTGTTATTAAAAAGTATTTTTTTAAAAAAATATTTATATCTAAAATTAATTATACAACAGAAACGTGTTTCTGTTGCATATTGTGCACAACGAAAATGCGTTTCCATTGGGTTAGGTGGTGCTTTCTCCATAGACAACGAAAAGTGTTTTCATTGGGTTAAGTGGTGCATTCTTTGTCCTCAACAGAAAGCATTTCTGTTGTATAATATAAACAACAAAAACGTGTTTCCCTTATGTATGGAGAACACACCTTCTAACCCAACGAAAATGTGTTTTCATTGTATATATTGTACAACGAAAACGTGTTTCTGTCAAAAGTATTTTTGAAAATAAGAAAGAGTAAATTACTTGCGTCCCCCTAAGGTTTTTACTTATTACACCTGATACCCCTCCATTCTGTAACCTTACTAAAAATCCCCTAATTTTTCCCTCTTATAACACCAGACACTCCACCCCTCCACTCGCACCCCTTGTGTTTTCTACGAATTATGCCTGATACCCCTCCGTTAATTTAATTTTTTTTGTTTTAGGCTTTGTTGTCAAGTAACAAAATTAACTGACGAAGGAAGAACGACATTGGTAGCCTAAATTTGCCACATCATAAAAAAGTTTGATGGGACTGCCTCGTGTTGTTTTTTTGGAGTAAACTGTGTTTTTAATTTGTCATTTGTTCATAACAGTTGATGATGTCAAACAAGTTGATAAGCGATTAAAAACACAATTAACAAAAAAATTATACATGACTATCTTGTCAGATTCCTTGATGACATGGTAAATCAATAGGCTGTCAACATCATTATTACGTTATCAGTTAACGTTGTTACTTGACAGTAAGGACTGAAACAAAAAAAATATAACATAGGGGTATCTAGTGGCGGATGTATATGTATTTGAGGGGGTGCGCTTGACCCCCTCACTTTTAAAAAATTACATACAAATATCTCAAATGTGTATATTTTGCCCTCCTAATTTTATATATTTGAATCCCTGTCCTAATTTTTTACTCCTTTTATGTATTTATTATTTTTATTTAAGTATTTATTTTAAAAGTTTAATTTTGTCTTTTTTCCAATTAACTCAATAGGATAGGAGAATAATGATCCTCTTATTCTACAATCTGTTGTTTGTTGCGCCAATAAGATATGATAACATTATTATATCTCTTATCATATTTTAAATGTGTATATCTTGTCCCCCTTGATTTAGGGTCCTAGATCCGCTATTGGGGTATCAGGCTTAATTCGCATAAAATACAAGGAGTGTGAGTGGAAGGGAGAGGTGTCTGGTGTTATCTGAGAGGAAAAAAAGAGAGTTTTTTTTTAGGGTTACAAAACAAAAGAATATTGGATGTAACAGGTGAAAACTTCGTAAGGCACATGTAATTTACTTAATAAGAAATAACAAACAAAGCATTAAGGTGGGAAAAGTAGAAACCATGGTGGATAGCTGAGCCCATACTTTCGTGGGAGAAAGTACCGTCCAAAGTGCAAAAATATTTCCTTGGGCCGAATGAATAATAATAATCGTTGGCCTACACTAAAATAGTCGGAGAAAGCCGAGTAAATTACAGCAACCAAATGATCAAATAAATATTGTTTTCGAAGAGAGTATGAAAATGAATCTTTTATTTTTTGATGAGTAAAATGAATATTTTATACATACAAATATGTCGGCTAACGTGGTACAGAAATGTCAACTATATGCTATTCGATATATTCTTTATAATTCGTCATTCATTATTGAGTACATTTTATATTTTTTTATTGAGAAGTAGTACATTTTATATTTATTATTGCCGATATGAAATTCAACAATAATAAATATGCGTACTGAAAAAAATTGTTAAATAATTAAGATAAATATTAATCAGTACCCTAAAGTCATTAGATAAACTATTAAAAGAATACTAAAGAATATACTTTTACTCCATAATGCCCAAGACATCATTAATGTGATTTTCAATAAATAAAAAAAACTCTCGTTAATGACTCTAAAGATATTACAGCAGTTAACAAAACTCAATAATGTATTATTAACATTCTAAATTATCATATTTGGAGAAATACATTAACAATTTATTCTTTTAATTTATTATTTTCAATATACTCCTTATTACTATTAGTTTCATATAAATCTCACTCAATAACCTAATTAGTATTTTTACTAAGACACAACATGCGAGATCCCACTGATATAAACATATAGTATGAAATTCAATTAATAATAAATAAATGTAATAGTAACTTGTTTAAGTTCTAATTGTTTGTTTTGTTCGGAATTTCAAGTGATAAAATAATATAATTAGGTTATGTTATATGTCAATGATCCATTTGTCACATAATTATTTAATAGAACAAACGTCATTAGAAGGACTAAAAACATGCATTTTAATAAAATTAGAAATTAAATATTTTCTTTACAAAAATTAAATTAAAATGATTTAATTTTAAAGAACAGAATACATCTTTGAACCAATTCAAAAAATAAATTTATAAGTTGTTATCACAACGACCTTACACGAAATCCTGGTTCTATACGATGCTAAGCACTCAATTAGGAGTATAGGTTATGTATGAGCATTAGTAACAATGATTTTGGAGTTATAAGATTGACTTTGTGGTGAAGGGAAAATGAGGGAGGGATAGGTCGTGGGTTTGAATCCCCCCGCTAACAAAAACTAATATATTAACAACTAATATTTGGCCGATCAAAAAATTAGTAACAATGATTTTGAGTTGTAGGTTATACATGAACAAGTGAGTTTTGATTTCTCTACTTGTAAAGCTCTTGGAAGGGTGTCTCTAATATAATTAGGAGTACAATCGCTATTGGACTTTGTAATGAAAATAATTGAAGCACAAGATTAGTATATATGATATTCATCAAAGAAGTTTCAACTTTCAATGATATTAACTGGAAGAGATCCTCATCAACACACCAAGTATGCTTTCCATTAATAAACAACTTTGTTTGCCATCTCAATCTAGATTATGTCGGCAAACAACAGATAGTTAACAACAATTATAATCCACCAAACACTTATTTAGCAGTACAGCAGCACTAGTAAAATGGAGTTAACAACAGTTATAATCAACTATAGTTCACACTACACACAGGTTAGTGCTAATAAAATGGAAAGATGCAGATACAGTAAACAATCCGGGGGAAAGAATAGTGAACATCAATGAATTTAAATTAAAGAAGTTGCATAAAAAACAACTGATTTGACAACCTTGAAAACAGTAATGAAACTAAATATCTATTCATCGAAACGAACTGAAGTGACATTAGCTTGGTCAAATTTAAGAACCTAGGGGGATTACACACGCAGTCAAATGGGAAAGCTATATCTAAGAAAGTCAAAACTGAAACAAACAAGAAAAATAAGCAGTATTTGAGTGAGCACTAGACATAGGTTGAGAATGAACATTACAGATACAACACAATACATGCCTTAACTATATCTAATCGTATAAAAGCCTCATTCTATGACCATAGCTCCACATACAGCTCCCACTATGTTTGTGTAAATATATTGTTCATCTTTAAAACAGAAACAGGAAATTGCAAGGAAAAAGAAATAATTTGAAATCCATATATATTCAATGAAAAGAACATCAGATCTGTGAATCAATAACAGAAAGACAACATAAACAGCATAAAAACCCTCCTCACGAACATGAACACATATCTACTAGAGATTAACCATTTTATTCCATGACCTTCCTATGTAGTCCCAATAATTATAATAATAACTATAATCAAAATTAAAAAAGAGGTAATAAAATATTGTTCCCACCACCACTAAGAAGAATGTTACTAAATTCACAAGCTTTGCCATCTTCAATTTCCTGAACAGAAGCAACAAAGATCCCACAGAAGCAAGCATCACGATTCCCCTATGACCATTAGATTGAGCCAGACACGCTAGAAACCCGACAACCCAAACGGCAACACGAATTGGGTCCTGCAAACACAGTTGGCTCAAAAGAATTAGTCCAATTGAAATAAAAAACTCAACTTTCTCATCCCTATAACTATAAGTTGGATAATTAAGTAACGTACATTAACCTTTAGACATGGAACATTTGATTCCTTATTCTTTTTGGGCAGTCGAGGTGGAAGTTTGTGGAGAATTTTCATGAATTTGTTGGTGAAGAATCCTCGTCCGTGTGTTGGGTTTGTGGGGTGGGAATTGATTGATAAGGCGAATTTGGGAAGCTTGAGGAGAATGGAGAGGCGGAAGAAGGAGAAGTTCCAAGTGGGTCTGTAATTGTGAGTTGCAGCGGCGAATCTGAGTCTGAAGTTGAAGTTGTTGGCTTTGGCAGTGATGTGAAGTTTCCATGATTGTTGTTGTTGTTCTCTCTCTGATTGCATTCCCAACCACAGTGGAAAGAGAAACACAGTACCCCTGTCCTAGGTCTCGGAGGAGTCCAAGTTTCCAACGAGCCGTTAGAGGCTCAGAGGTTTGAATGAGTTGGGAATTGGAATTGGGATTGGATGGAATTAGGGAAAGTGGAAAACTTTCCAAATAATTGAGAATATAATTTTTCTTTCTCTCTCGAGTCTCAATTGTAAAAGTTGTTTAATGATCAAAAATTGTAAAACTTGTTTTTACTTTTTTTATTTCTTGTTTGGTAAAAAAAATGTTTAAATATGTTTTCATCCTTAATGCTCTTATTGGTTTGAGAGAAATGAAGGAGAGGGAGAAGAGAAATTCATCTTTTTGGTATGAGACTTACACATTCTACACTCTACTTTAATTCAAATATTCTCCTCTTATCTTCATCCTCTATACCAAATAGAGCCTTAAATTTGGGTAACTATTGTTTTTGTTTCTCAAATTTAAATTTATTATTTGTTGTCCCTCAATTTTAAAAGTATTTTTTTAATTCCCTCTCCATAAAAAAACTTCTCACATTAATTTTGGAGTTACTAGGATGTTTATTTTTCTTATAGAAAGAGATTAAAATGAGCATTTTTTAAAATTGAGAGATTAAAAATAAATAAATTTAAATTTGGGTTAGACAAAAAATAAAAATAACTGAAATTTGAGAGATAAAAAATATATTTAAGTCATAATTTTTTGAGTAAAACATTTTGATTACTTATTCTTGATTTTTAGACATTAAAATACTTTTTAATTAATTAATTCCTACAAATGTACAAAGTAATTTTTTTTTAAAACATAAATATACTTTTAGTTTTAGTTCATGAAGTTTATTCAATTTTTAGTTTTAGTCTTTGTATTTTTTTAAAATCATTCTTGAAATTCTTTTTTTTTTTCCTGTTAGTCCTTATTGTTAGAAATCATTGACATGGATAATGGTTGCCGATGTTAACAAGTATCATGTCAGTAAATGATGACATTAACAAGTGTCACATAAAAAAAATGTCATGCCACGAGTGTTACATCAATAAAACAATTCTACGTCATCAAAGGAACTAAAAAACTAAAATAATTAAAACAAAAAATGATATAATTTATAGGAACTAAAAATAAAAAGAATATAATTTATAGGGATTAAAAAAATGACATATTTACATAAAAAAAATATGTAAATTAAATATGAAATAAAGGGGTCTGCTAATATCCACCCTAGTTAGTGTGCATTAGCAAGTTCCACCAAAATTTGAAGACAAAAATATCCAATTGTCTCTTCTTTTAATTAGTCTTTTTATGCCTATTATAGTAATTAAACATTTAATGTTTTTTAAAATAAAAAAAGTATTCATCTTTCCTCCCCGTTTCTCTCTCACGTAACATTTAGTCAGTTGCTTTATTCACCTAGCATTACGAATCCTTCTTCTTTCTTGTAATTCTCCCATCCCACACAAAATTTACAAACATAATACGTTTTGTTCCCTGATTTACAAATGATTAACTAGTTTAGTTCCTTGAGAGAGTGTTCTAAGAATGTGGCAATGACCAGGATGATGCCATAAAGTGCCTGCATAACATCTGCTTGGGATGATAATAATTTTGAAACTGTTCAAGAACCTGAATGCTACGTAACAATAAAACAAAAAATCAAAATTGCTTAATTTCATAAAGAAAGAAACGTGAGAGAGAAACAGGGAGGAGAGAGAAATACATTTTTTTTTATTTTAAAAAACATTAAATATTTAATTACTATAATAGGCATAAAAAATTAATTAAAAGAAGAGATAATTGGATTTTTTGTCTTCAAATTTTTGTGAAACTTGCTAATGCACACCAACTAGAATGGATATTAGCAGCCCCTAAAATAAATACTTAAATATTAACGCTATGGTTTTACAATAACAATATAATACATTATATTAATGAATAATTTTATTGACATAAAAATTGATATACACTATGAATATATTATTCTATTATACTACCAAAAAAATATATTAATCTATTATCAAAAGAGATTAATATTCGATTATCAGTTAAAAGATATCATTGCTACAAAAAATGAATATGTAATTCTCTTAGCATGGATCCATCAGTTCAAAAGGTGGTCCAATGTTTCCAAGCCTTACATAAAAATTTCCAAGCCTACGTAAACTCCTGGTATATTTGGCTCTAATGGCAATGCCGTAATAAATTAATATTTCAAGCATAAAATATGCGGGATAAGAGAATGGATGAAGTCATTATAAAAAAAAAATAAAAATGATGAAGTGCATGTTTTGATTAAAATTTGTAAATTTAAGTTGAGTTAAACTTAAATTTGCAAATTAAGTTTATAAAAATATCTCGACTTTTATTTCTTCAAAATTAAATTTATAGTTAAAATTTTACTCTCAAACATATTTTTATTTTTGAAGGGTAACCAACATAATTTCATATTGATTTTGCTCTCATACTAATTTTGTTCCCAAACATTCTTTTGAACCTCCCAAGTCAAACCCAAACATGCTGGAAGTCATTAAGGCACGGTTTGGTTCCAAATTCTAAAAATAAATTGTACAGTAATACTTTATTGCGTTGTTAGCGGAGACCTTCCAATAATGCGGGAACTTATATTGGTGTTGACCTTAATTTACAATATTAATAAAAATTCTGATTTAAGATAAATAAGACTACTCAAATATTGCGTGACCTTGTATGTAAAGTATATAAATAAAGATGTACTTAAATTTGAGTGTGTTTACAGTATGATCCTTTTCTACTAAAATTTGAGAATATATATATATTTGAAAAAAAAAAAAATATATATATATATATATATATATATATATATATATATATATATATATATATTAGATTTTGACCTGTGCGTTACACGGGTAAATAGGATGGTTAATACTAACTTTTATTTAGATTTTGTATTATATGTAATGTAATATTATATTTTTTTTCTTTTCATATTTTAATAAAAAAATATTCATCTCCATTTATTATATTTTTTTCATACTTTTTATGTTTGTAAAATAAAACATTCAATAAATTATTTAAATTAAGAAAGAGACAGCCATAAAAAATACATTCATATTAAAATCATTATAACAAAAAAAATATAATTTCATCATAATAATTTAGATATTAATATGACTTCAGGTAAATTTTTCATCCTGTAAATTAAGTGAAAATTTCTACTTGGTTTTACAAAAAAAAAATCATTAGTATGTGATATATTTTATATATAATTTTTATTTTAATATATTGGTACATACATATCAATATTTAAAAGAAAATTAAAATTTGTCCAAGTAGAAGAAAATCATGAATAATTTATTTAAGTGAGAAGATAATAAATAAATAAATGATTACTTGCTTAAAAAATAATTTTAGACACAAATTTGTGTGGAGAAAATAATGGAGATTATGTTGATTTAATTTATTTTTTGTTATGTGATTAAATATATATTAATTATGAAAAATAAATTTTAACTTTGATTGGACAAAAATCTTTAATAAAAAAGTTAATTACTATGAATTCAATGTAATTTTTCTACTTGTTTTTTAAAAAAATGTTCATTCCCGTGTGTTATATTTTATATGGTAAGTTAAGTCAAAATTTCTTTGGATACTTTCATGAAAAATATTCATTCCCCTTTGTTATAATTTTTTTCATATTTTCTATGTTTATGTCTAAAAGAAAATTAAAATTTGTACAAGTAGAAGAAAATCATGAATAATTTATTTAAGTGAGAAGATAATAAGTAAATGAATAATTACTTGCTTAAAAATTAATTTAAGACACTAATTTGTGTGGAGAAAATAATGGTGATTATGTTGATTTAATTTAATTTTTGTTATGTAACTATATATATATTAATTATGAAAAAGAAATTTTAACTTTGATTGGATAAAAATCTTTAATAAAAAAGTTTATTCCCGTGAATTCAGTATAAAGTTTCCTACTTGTTTTTATAAAAAATGTTCATTCCCGTGTGTTACATTTTATATGGTAAGTTAAGTCTAAATTTCTTTTGACACTTTCATGAAAATATTCATCCCAATTTGTTTTAATTTTTTCATATTTTCTACGTTTATAAAATAAAATATTTAAAAAATTATTTAAATAAGTAAAGAAACAGCTATAAATATACATTAAAATTAAAATTATTATAATAAAAAATTATAATTTTACCTTAATAATATAAATATTAAGATGACTTTAGATAAATTGTTTATCTCCGTGAATTAAGTGAAAATTTCTACTTATTTTTATAAGAACTAAAATATTCATCCATGTGTGCTATATTTTATATATAATTTTTATTTTAATATATGACATATACAAATCAATGTATAAAAGAAAATTAAAATTTGTCCAAGTAGAAGAAAAACAAGACTAATTTATTCAAGTGAGAAGATAATAAATAAAAAAATGAATAATTATTTGCATAAAGATTAATTTTAGACACTAATTTTGCGTAGAGAAAATAATAGTGATTATTTTTATTTAATTTGATTTTTTATGTAATTAAATATATATTAATTATGTAAAAGAAATTTTACTTTTTATTGAAAAAAATCTTTAGTAAAAAAGTTAATCACATGAATTCATATTAAATTTTTCTACTTGTTTTTATAAAAAATGTTCATCCCATGTGTTATTAAATTTGTCTTCATATTTTCATGAAAAATATTCATCCCTATTTGTTGTATTTTTTTCACGCTTTTATGTTCGTAAACTAAAACATTCAATAAATTATTTAAATAAGAAAAGAGACAAGCATAAAAAATACATTTAAATTAAATTTATTACAATAAAATAATATAATTTCACCATAATAATTTAGATATTTATGGAATTTCTAATAAATTGTTTATTCCCATGAATTAAGTGTAAAGTTTCTACTTGCTTTTATAAAAAAAATAACAAATTAATCCCTTCGTGTTAAATTTTATATATAACTTTTATTTTAATATTTTGGCATATATATATCAAAGTATAAAAGAAAATAAAAAATTATCTAGTTAGAAGAAAATCTTGAATAATTTACTTAATTTAGAAGATAATAAATAAAAAATAAATAATTATTTGCTTAAAAATTAATTTTTGACACTAATTTTGCGCAGAGAAAATAATAGTGATTGTGTTGATTTTAATTTGGTTTTTGTTATGTAATTAATTATATATTGATTACGTAAAATAAATTTTAATTTTGATTAGAATAAAATCCTTAGTAAAAAATTTTATCCCCTTGAACTAAGTGCAAATTTTTCTACTTTTTTTTTATAAAAAAAATGTTCATCCCATGTGTTATATTTTACATATTTTATATGATAAGTTAAGTGTAAATTTTTCTTCAAATTTTCATGAAAAATATTCATCCCTATTTGTTATATTTTTTCATGCTTTTTATGTTCGTAAAATAAAACATTCAACAACAACAACAACAACAACAACAACAACAACAACAACAATAATAATAATAATAATAATAATAATAATAATAATAATAACCAAACCAAATCTTTATATAGAAAAAGGAGACTAACAATTGATAAAGATATGTCAACACCCAATTTTGTCCCATCTCTCTAATTATTTTTGTTTTAATAAAAATAAATAAATAAATTTCCTATTACTTCCAGATTTTGATCGCTTCAGATGCACAACAAAAAAAAATGGTTTGGGCCAACAGCCTAAGTCCATAATGTCCATGTACAATAATACAACCCAAATCTCAAAATGTCTACAATCAGCCACTGCCATGACAAAAACAAAAACAAACAGAACAAAGAAAAAACAGAAAAGGAAAAAAAAAATAAAAAAAAATAAACAAAAGTAAAAAGGAAATGGGACGGGCTTGAACCCTCCTCCCGGCTAGCTCTCTGCACCGAGGCCACCTGCAAGCCTCTTCCTTTTCCAGCTAGTCCTGAAACACAGCCACCAACAAGCTCCCTGAAATCCAGCTCCTGATGGATTTGTCCCCAAAAAGCATCAATCTGTAGGTTGAGCTACCTTGGTTGAGGGGTTCAGAGCATGAGTTTATAAATACTGCAGTTGTGAATGAAAAGGGGGTGGGAAGAATTTTCTGAGGAGTCCATACTAGGACTCTGTTGGTGTGAAAAAAATGAGGAGCTGAATGGTAGTGTAAGCAGAGGAAGTTGAAGGTGAAAAGAAAGGTTACCCAACCACACAAGCTTCAGAAATAGTTTCGGCATCTTGGGTTGAAGCTTGCAGGTTGGCACATAGCAGGTAACCACTTCATTTGTTACACAAGTTGTTGGGCTTGCCTCACTTTCTGCTTCTCTCTTCCTTGTGCCGTAATGATGCTTGTTTTGTGATGTAATATTTATATTTCTCTTGCTCTTGCTTCTGTATCTGCCATGGTCATGAATCAGTTAAGATAAAACAAACCATCAACAAACAGTATTTGTATGTGCATATAAGCTTGTTTTCAACCAATATCTGTGACACAATAATGAAGGGAAAAATTAAAAAAAAAAGAAGAAAATGTTGTTCTTCAAGCTGTGTTACCCACACTAGACTGAATCGTTGAACCCCTGCCATAGCTTTGTAAGGTACCCTCGTAAACCACCGTGAGCCCCGTCGAGTCTGTGGTGACCACCGCGTCACTTCCGTTCATCCCGTAAAGCTCTGTCTCAAAAGAACCCACCACTCGAACCAAACCAGCAAATCCAACAACCCAAACACCATAACCGAAGCCGCCCCCGTGAATCATGTCTGCCCCGTAGTGACCATCGCGTCACCTCCATTCACTCCGTAAAGTCCCTTCTCCAACGAACCCATCACTGGCTCCATAATTGTCGCCGCACCTTCGCCCCTCACCTATAATCCCATCCAAGCCACAAACGCGAAGCCACCGTCGTGACCAATCCGGGGTTGCCGTAGTCGCACCGCGCCGCTGATGTTAACGCAGGGGTGAGTGCGAGGTGTTCTCCCTTTTTTTTCTCAGCTTGCCGTTTAAGAATAAGGCACCAAGCTTTTTCCGTTTCAGTCCCAAGAAGAGAAGCTTCGTGAAGATATTTTTTTCCCCTTTAGTTTTTACAAAATTGCCCCTTTTTAATCTATCTTATTGCAAGTGTTGATTTTGAATTCAAACTTCTGCTCTTTCGTTTACTTTCCGCACGAGCTTGGCCCAATTCGTTAGCTGGTGTTGTTCACCTATTTAATTTAGGTGCTGCTCTAAATAAGCTATGTGGCAACGTTTTTAACGCAAGCCACTTTTTTTTTATTTCAAGTATTAATAATGGAATAAAAAAAGGAACTATTATTAGCTTAAGTTTTTCTTTTGAATTTGTTAATAATAATAATAATAATAATAATAATAATAATAATAATAATAAAATAAAGTTTAATGAAAAAAGGGTTAATTGGATGTGACATCCTTTTAATCTTGAGATTTTGAGGTACAAGTTGCGACAGCTTGATATCTTAAAATTCTTCTCTAAAATAAAATATTAACACGAAATTTGTTTGCTTCAATTGAGAATTAAATTTTTTAAATAGATTGACTTGGGTGTACACCTCTGTCAGTCTTATATTTTTAGGACGTATGAGTTGTGACAGTTCAGAAATCCTAAATAAAAAATATAAGAATAAAAATAAAAAAATATATCAACACGCAAATATTTTCTACCATAAAGAACTACGTAACTCTGAATTCTCCATTGCACCTAGGGATACGTAGGAGCAGGGGACCACTCCTGTCGAGCTAAAAAACAAATAAATAAAAATACTAACTCTTCTTTTTATAATAGTAATAATAATAAAATTAATCTTCATAAAAAAATAAAATAATAAACCTTTGTCTTTTTTTAATTAGTTTTGCGTGAGATAAATATTTTCAAAGTTATAAATAATTTGCTTAATTAATTAGAGGTAACCGTTTTAGGATGGACGTCGTAGGGTGCTAATACCTTCCCTACGCGTAATCGACTCCCGAACTCATATTTGGTTCCAAAGACCATTTTTTTTCCTTTAAAGGTTTTTTCAATATTTTCCTTAATAAATATTGGTGGCGACTCCTCTGTTTATTTAAAACCGTTTTTCGCCGTCCCGCCGCGACCTTGGTTGCGACAGATGGCGACTCCACTGGGGAAATTTTGAGGGTCAAGCCCGTCATAATTAATTAAGTAAAATATTTATAATTTTTTTTTGTATTTATCTCACCTTGTTAAATTTGTTTCGTTCATTTTATTTTATTTTATTTATTTATTTATTTATTCTTCGTCTTTGTCGTTATTTGTTTTGGTTTATTTATGCTTCGTATGTACACATGCTTATATTTTCTTAAACCGTAGGATAGAAAACCTTTTGCTATATTATACGTGTGTCGTTTGTTTTGCAGATTGGGTAGTTTAGGAATTGCTCCCTTCACACACTTCACTTACACAGTTTTCACACACTTATGAGTGAGGTCCTATACCCGGGCCTGAGTGCATCTTAGGATAAGTAAGAGGTTGAGTAGTGGTAATCTTCTGGATGTACATCCTGCTTGGTTATCATGAAGGCCTCACCTAGAGTTTGATCCTTTCAAGGGTATTATCACTTCTAATAGTTTACCTGTGGTTGTGATCGATATTCCAAGAGAAGGTCCTTGGCTCTAGGAACCGTCTTAGAACCATAGAACCACCTGTTGGGAAAGAGCACTACTAGATTAGCCCGTAGAGCTGTCAACTGTTAGGATACCTTCGTAGGATACAATGGGAGCAATACCTTACCCTTGCATTTCAAATGGCATAACATGGGTATAAAAAAAAAAAGAATGCAAAAATGAGTAGTTTTCTCTGTGTTATTATTCATCATTTCATAACAAACATCATGCATTTCATTTCCCCCCCCCCCCCCCAAAAAAAAAAAGAGAGAGAGAGAGAGAAAGCGAAAGGAAAAAGAGAATAAGGCAGAGTGATGGCATCATGATAGAAAAGTTAAAAAGTTAAAAAAAAAAATAATGCATTTTCATAGGATAGGACCTTCATGGCATGTTACATCATTTTCCAGGTTGTTAGGGGTACCATAAGGACTTAAGATTAGCTGTGAACACTTTTCGAAGAACATGGAAAAGGATTTCAGGCGAACATTGCAATTGGGGGTTAAGCAACCTGATGTGAAGAATTTGAGGGACCTCAGTGATAAGTTGAAGATTATTCGGCATCGAACTTTCGCTGCTAGATATGGAAATATTATTGATCTGTTAGAGGCAAACGTGCAAGAGAAAGCTCTCACTGCTTTAGCCCAATTCTATGATCCTCCTTTAAGGTGCTTCACTTTTCAAGACTTCCAATTAGCTCCAACACTAGAAGAGTACGAACAGATATTGGGGTATTCCTTAGGTAATGAAGGGCCTTATCTATACATGGGACATTATCCTTCGTTACCCAAAATTGCCTCATCCTTGAATATTAATGTGAGGGAGCTAGCAAGGTGGAAGGATACAAAAGGAGGTGTTGAGGGCTTTCCGAGGGAACATTTGGAAAACTATGCAAAACACCTTGCGAATAAAGAAGAATGGGATGGTTTCATGGATATGCTCGCTCTCATCATTTATGGGATTGTTCTCTTCCCGAATATAGAAAACTTCATAGATTTTGCAGCAATCGATGTCTTTTTGGCCTATAAGCATAGAAGGAAGAATCCAGTGCCAGCCGTCCTTGCAGATACATATCATGCCCTCACCCTGCGCCATGAGAAAAAGGGGGGAATCATCCTATGTTGCCTGCCTGTGTTGTACCTTTGGTTCACGACTCACATGTTTAAAAAGGGAGGATGGGTGGAAATCAGAAGCAAAAGTGAGTGGCCCGCGACATTACTAATCTGAGTGGAAGGACGATATCTTGGTGCTCACAAGGTCTAGAGAGAATCGACGTGATTTGTCATTGTGGGGACTTCCCTAATGTACCACTTATGGGAACCAAAGGGTGCATCAATTACAATCCTATCTTAGCTTTGAGGCAGTTTGGTTATCCGATAAGAAATCCGCCGACTGAAGAGTCATTGACTCCTTTTATCGTCTATGAGCTGAATCAGGACTTGGAAATGCTCCATAGGGTTAGGTAAGCTTGGAATCGAGTCGTTCGAAAAGGAAAAGGACTAGGAGTTGGAAGTTGGATGTCGGATAAAAGTTATAGCCGATGGCTTGAAGAGAGGGTTCAAAAGATCAAGTTACCCTTTCGTAGTTCAGCCCCAGTTGTGGAAGATGTGCCGATACAGCCCCCCACGAGCCCAGAAGAGATAGAAAGGCTTAAGGATGCACTGGTAAAATCTGAAGAAGAAAAAGAAAGATTGAAGAGGGAATTAGCAAAAGCTCGTCGAGAATGCCAGGCAGCACAAAGCGAAAGTGTGCAAAAGATGCAGTCAGCTGTCGAGGCCAACAAGAGGGCAAGACTAGAAGAAGAAAAGAAGCTCAATACGAAAAGTTGTTTGGATGCCGCAAGCACAGAGTTAGGGATGCGAAGAAAAGAGCGAGATGAGGCTAGGGCTGATGCTCTAAAGTGGAAGAAGGCATGGGAAGAATCCAAGGTGGCCGAGAAAAGTGCTCAAAGACAACTCGATGATCTGAAGCAACAATTGAAAATGGTGGTGGCTGAATATAAGAGCAGGGTCCAAAGTGTGGAACAACTGAATGCAAATCTAGCTTTGGAACATCAAGTCACATTAGATGAGAAGAAGAAGTTGGAAGACCATGTAATGGAGCTGAATGAAGTTATTGAAGATTATCAGGGGCAACAAAAGCTTTGGGCACATAATTTTGTGAGTCGAGCTCTACAGATCAAGCGAATGCTCAATGAGGCCTCATATTACTTGCGAAGAGCTGAAGGGATGACTGACCCGCTTCCAACACCAGTTGAGATTTATGAATTCATTGAGTATTGTAAAGGGATGATAAGCCAAATGAGAAATATGGCTAGTAATGATGAATGATAATTTATACTTTATGTCAAGTTGTAGAAGAATGTCCCTTGTATTTTGCGTTGTTTCACCCATTAATGGCATGTACTTTGTTTTGATTATCAATGAAGGATGTTGTTTATTTGCTCTCTACTATGATTTTGGCTTCTTAACACCTTTATTCCTTGAGACTCAGTACTTAGAACGTGACGTTCTAGAGGAAAAGTCTAAAGGAAGATGTTCACGTAATGAGCTGCTTTAAAGTCCTATATTCTTTAAGGCTTAGTACTTAGAACGTGACGTTCTAGAGGAAAAGTCTGAGAGAAAATGCTCATGTTGCTTTTAACCACATGCTTGAGAAAATAATGTTCATCGGCCAGTTGTACGACTTATGGTTCTCTAACAACCTTGCATCCCCAAGAAAAAAAAAACAAACAAATAGGGTAGTTGCATTTTCATTTCTCCATACTCATAAGACATTTTTCGACAGAGAAAAGAGAGTAAATATTGAAGCAAAGAAAGCATCCCTGCGACACCCTTACGGGACACGTGCCAAGACAAAGATCATGGAAGGAGTCGTGGGTGACCTAGAGCAACAACATGAAGAGTTGAAAGAGGAGATGAATCAGATGAAAAGAAAGATGGACCAGATTTTAGAAATGCTGCAAAATGGCACGAATGGGAATTCTTCGGAAGAACATCAAGCTAATCCCTCCCATCCTCCGGGGTTTACTCCGCAAGCCAATCCTAGTGTTCAGGTAGCATTCCCTCCGTATGGCCTCCCTCCTGGCTACACACCACCTATAGCAGCCAATGCTCAAGAGGCTAACCACCACGTGTCTGCTACAAATCCTTCATATGGCCCCCCTCCAGGTTACGCACCACATATGGCCAATAACCCTGAAAGCAATCCCCACACCTCTACCTCAAATCCTCCAGACCAAACACAAACCCGAGACACAAACCTTGGAACCAATGGCCCACAAATTTTGCTCCAGCCGTCCACCTACGTACCTTATTTCCCTACACACACATCACCAACTGACGCAGCCCTTCTTGGCGGCCCCTCAAATCACCAAAATACCAACCTTACTCCAACTGTTGTGATACGCCATAGTCAACCTGAACACCCTCAATCCAATGATAAACTGCAGTTTCTAGAAGAAAGGTTGAGAGCCATTGAAGGGATTGGTCATTATGCTTTCGATGCCACCATCTATGTCTAGTCCCAGATGTCGTAATTCCTCACAAATTCAAAGTCCCCGAATTTGATAAATATAGAGGAGACACCTGCCCAAGAAACCATCTCACAATGTACTGTAGGAAGATGGCCTCATGCGCCTATGATGATAAACTGTTGATCCATTTCTTCCAAGAAAGCCTTATGGGTGCCGCTCTGAGTTGGTACATGAATTTGGAGCGAGGCCGAATACATACTTGGAGGGACTTGGCAGAGGCTTTCTTGAAGCAATACAGATACAACATGGACATGGCACCAGATCGAACACAGTTGCAAAACATGGTGAAAAAGGAGAATGAAGCTTTTAAGGAGTACGCCCAACGTTGGAGAGGAGTGGCTGCTCAGGTACAACCCTCGTTGTCTGAAAAAGAGATGGTCACAATGTTCATTGATACGCTCCAATCACCCTTCTATGACAGGATGATTGGAAACGTATCATCGAATTTCTCGGACCTAGTCGTCATTGGAGAGAGGGTTGAGATGGGAGTAAGAAGTGGGAAGATTACTCTTACGTCAGCAGGATCAACAAATGTGAAGAAACCCCCAACAACCATTGACAAGAAAAAGGGAGGTGAAACAAATGCGGTAATACCTGCACCAGTCATTCCTAGTTACAACCCCATCCCTTTTGTACCCAACTACCGGCCTCCATTCGTGTATAACCCACAAATAGCATCAGTTTCCCAACTGCCTTACCCACAACCTTACCAACCTAGAATAGCCTACCAACCACCCTTACCACAAGCCTTATTACCTTCAGTGCCTCAAGCAAGCCAACCAAGAGCTCCATACCCTAATACCACTAACACTTCAAAGAAAAGAAGTAACCAACAAAGAACAATCACCCCAATTCCCATGACCTACACCGAACTCTTGCCGCATTTGATTCGCAATTCTCTGATTGTCCCTTTCCCCTTGAAACATGTTGAACCACTGTATCCCAAGGGCTTCGACCCAAATGCCAAATGTGATTACCATGCAGGCACTATAGGGCATTCCACCGAAAGATGTTGGGGGTTTGAAGCATAAAGAGCAAGACTTAATAGAAGAGGGGTCGCTATGCTTTAAAGAAGAATGACCGAATGTCGGGAGTAACCCGCTTCCAGGTCATGGTGGTGCGTCAGTGAACGCCATTGAAGGGCAGTCAAGTCAGTTAGTGAAGGAGGTGAGGAAGGTCAAAACCCCTATGGCAATCCTTTTCTCAGAATTGTGCAAGTTTAAGATGATTGAGGGGCAAGCTTTTGAAGGAGAAGTGTGTGGTCTTCACCCGAAAGCCAAACACTCTATTGAGGAGTGTATTGAGTTCAAGCAGATACTACAGAGGTTGATGGACTCCAACTTGGTCCAAATAGGTCGCGTGTGGAAGGAAGAGAATGTGCTAATGGCCCAATCAGAAGAAAAGCGAGACGTAGTTGCTCGGAAGCCGTTAGTAATTCGCTTCACCAAAAATGTGTCTTTGCCTGTACCTCTGATTCCCAAACCCATCATTGTGCAAGTTCCAGCTCCTTTTCCTTACAAGGACACTAAGGCGGTACCATGGAAGTATGATGTAGAGGTACAAGAAAGTGGCAACATGAGTTCTCACACTGGAGGAACGGTGGTCACAAATATTGCAGGGGTAGGAGGGATGACACGCAGTGGTAGAGTTTATGCTCCTGAGGAATTAAGGAGGGAAGACTTAGTGAAAAACCCCAAGGTGAAAGAAAGAGAGGTCATTGAAGGAGAATTCACAAAAGGGAAAAAGCCCGTTGAGGAGAAAGTCACAAATGAAAAAGAAAAGAAGAGAGAAGTGTCAGATGAAGAGGCATCAGAATTCCTCAAGTTCATTCGACAGAGTGAGTACAAGCTTATTGATCAATTGAATCGGATGCTGACAAGGGTGTCTCTTCTATCTCTATTGATGAATTCAGAAAGTCACAGAAAGTTGTTGATGAAGATTTTGAATGAAGCGCATGTGGCTCATGACATTACACTGGACAAGTTTGGGGGTATTATTGGCAACATCACTGCTAATAATTACCTCACCTTCATAGATGACGAGATTCCAACAGAAGGAAGGGGCCATAACAAGGCTTTACACATCTCAGTGAAATGTCTGGATCACATTGTAGCTAGGGTGTTGATTGACAACGGGTCTTCATTAAATGTGATGCCTAAGTCCACTCTGGATAAGCTGCCTTGTGATGGGACTCATATGAAACCGAGTTCTATGATTGTGAGGGCTTTTGATGGATCACGTAGGGAAGTCATGGGAGAGATTGAGATCCCTATCCAGATTGGTCCTTTCACCTTCGAGATCACCTTCCAAGTCATGGATATCAAGCCGGCATACAGTTGTTTGTTAGGCAGACCATGGATTCACTCAGCTGGAGTGGTCCCTTCTACCCTGCACCAAAAGCTGAAATTTGTGGTAGATGATAAACTAGTGATCATTTCTGGAGAGGAGGATATGTTGGTGAGTAGCCCAGCCCCTACTCGTTATATTGAAGCAACTGAGGAAGCCCTTGAAACCTCTTTCCAATCTTTGGAGGCGATCAGTACTGCTTATGTGGAGTCCCCTCCTAGGAACTCGCAGTTATCAAAAACATCTGTGATGGTGGCAAAGATCATGTTAAGTGAAGGATATCGGCCAGGGCATGGATTGGGAAAGAGCTTAAGTGGTGTCGCAAAGTTGATAGAGTTGCCAGAAAACAACAATCGAGGTGGGTTGGGATATAAGTTCACTAAGGCTGACAAAAGAAGAGTGGCAAAAGAAAAAAGAGAGATGAGGTTGGCCCGTCTGGAGAACCGGGAGCCAGAGACCGAGAGAATTCCCATTTGCGACCTCTACCAAAGCTTTAGAAGCGGAGGACTAGTGTATGCAGGTCAAGTGGCCATGGCAAAAGAAGATCAAGATGCTGATGATCAGGACAACCTGGTGTACCCATGTGGCCCTAATGAAGAGCTACACAACTGGAAGATCCAAGAATTTCCTGTGGTTTTTAATTCACTTTCAAAGTAATTGTAATGCAAACTCTAAAATTATGCCCATATCTTTAGTATGACTTTTTGTTGAAATGGGCTTGCATGTTACTTTTTGGTATATCGAATGAATGAAATGCATGATGCAGCTTTCCGGTTATTCCCTTTATTTCTTGTCCCTTCTCCTTAACCTTTATTTATTTTCCTTTATTTCATGTTAACCCAAAATTGCAGATTTGAAAATAATCATCTTGAGAATAACAATGTTGATGTCCCATGCTACAACTTTGATCATCCTATCTATCAAGCTGATGAGGGTGATGATGATTTAGAAACTCCACCTGAGTTGAAAAGGTTAATGGAATAGGAGGATCGAATAATTCAACCCCATGAGGAGGAAATTGAAATGATCAATCTAGGGGATGAAAATGATAAGAAGGAAATCAAGGTTGGTACTGCCATAAAGGGGAATGTGCGAGACCAGTTGCTCAAGCTCCTATTTGACTATGTTGATATCTTTGCATGGACATACCAGGACATGCCTGGGTTAGATCCTAGCATAGTTGAACACAAATTACCATTGAAGCCAGATTGCCCACCAGTAAAGCAAAAGTTGAGACGAATGAAGCCAGAGGTGTCGCTGAAGATCAAAGAGGAGGTTAAAAAGCAACTTGATGCAGGATTCCTAGCAGTGGCTAAATACCCCCAATGGGTTGCCAATATAGTGCCAGTCCCAAAGAAAGACGGGAAGGTCAGAATGTGTGTCGATTATCGGGACCTGAATAAAGCTAGTCCCAAGGATGATTTCCCATTGCCTCACATAGACATGCTGGTAGATAACACTGCCCAACATTCTTTCTTCTCCTTCATGGATGGGTTCTCCGGATACAACCAAATTAAGATGGCGCCTGAAGACATGGAAAATACCACATTCATCACATTGTGGGGAACCTTTTGCTACAAGGTGATGTCATTCGGATTGAAAAATGCCGGGGCAACGTATCAGAAGGCGATGGTGACCTTGTTCCATGACATGATGCATAAAGAGATTGAAGTGTATGTGGATGATATTATCGCCAAGTCTAGAACAGAGGAGGAACATATTGCAAACCTACAAAAGTTGTTTGATCGTTTGAAAAAATACAAGCTTCGGTTGAATCCTGCTAAGTGCACCTTCGGTGTGAAGTCGGGCAAATTGTTGGGTTTCATAGTCAGCGAAAAAGGCATAGAGGTTGATCCTGATAAAGTGCGAGCAATCTTGGAGATGCCAGCCCCAAGTACAGAAAAGGAAGTTCGTGGGTTCCTAGGGAGGTTGAATTACATTGCTAGGTTCATATCCCAATTAACTGCTACTTGCAATCCAATCTTCAAGTTGTTGCGCAAAAATCAAACAGTGGTGTGGAATGAAGATTGTCAAAAGGCCTTCGAAAAGATCAGGCAATACTTGCAAAAACCTCCAGTCTTAGTACCACCAGTGCCAGGAAGGCCTTTCATCATGTATCTAACGGTGCTTGAGGAATCTATGGGTTGCGTGCTGGGGCAACACGATGAATCTGGTAAGAAAGAGCATGCCATTTATTATTTGAGCAAGAAATTCACAGATTGTGAAATGAGGTACTCTCTGTTGGAGCGGACTTGTTGTGCCTTGGCTTGGGCTGCTCGTAGGCTGAGGCAATACATGTTATGTCATACTACTTGGTTGGTCTCCAAAATGGATCCAATTAAGTATATTTTCGAGAAGCCTGCTCTCACTGGTCGAATCGCTCGCTGGCAAGTGTTATTGTCAGAATATGATATTGTCTACGTCACCCAGAAAGCTATCAAAGGCAGTGCCCTAGCAGAATACTTGGCTCACCATCCTATAGAAGACTACCAATCAATGCAATGTGAGTTCCCAGATGAAGACATAATGGCATTGTTCGAAGATAAGGAATCCATGGATGAAGGAAAATGGACTCTGTTATTTGATGGAGCTTCCAATGCACTGGGGCACGGAATCGAGGCAGTGTTAATTTCCCCTACGAATCAATTCATTCCGTTCACTGCAAGATTGGGTTTTGACTGTACCAATAATGTGGCAGAATATGAAGCATGTGCAATGGGGATCTCAGCAGCCATTGAATTCAAGGCTAGAATTTTGGAGGTGTTTGGAGACTCAGCTTTAGTTATTCATCAGCTTAAAGGCGAATGGGAGACTCGAGATGCAAAATTGATCCCGTACCACTCTTACATTAAGGGGTTAATGGAACAGTTTGACGAGATTACTTTCCATCACATCCCTCGTGAAGATAACCAATTGGCTGATGCTCTAGCCACTTTATCATCGATGTTTAAGATAAGTCAAGGAGGGGACATGCCGCTGATAAAAATTCAGAATTGGGGTCAACCAGCCTATTGTCAAGCAGTGGAAGAGGAGCCAGATGGGAAACCATGGTTTTATGACATCAAGCGGTACATGAAATATAGAGAGTGTCCTCCCGGCACTTCAGAAAATGATAAAAGGACCTTAAGGAGATTGGCAATGGGATTCTTTTTGAATGATGATGTGCTTTATAAGAGAAACCATGACATGGTATTGCTCAAATGTGTTGATGCACTTGAGGCTAAGAAGATAATGGAAGAGGTCCATGAAGGCTTGTAACACCCCTTTTTACTATTAAAGATTTTCTTACTAATTAAGAAATTTGTAAAGTAATTCGATATCCAATTATTGAAAATAGCCTTTATAATTCGGGAAGATTTGTTTTTTTCCTTTAAAAAGGTTGTTACTTAAAACTCCGAACAAAAATCATCCCCAATAACTTATTAATATATATAAAAATTCCTTTAAAAAAAAATGTCAGTCTTAATAAATCAGACTCATTTTATAAGACATTAACTTCGATGCAAATCATGAAACATAACAAAATCTTCTTTAATTAAAAACATCCTCAGATCCAGCATTATACTATTCTATTACACATAATACACTTATGCATTTAAAATTTTGGAATATAACACATTATACATTTGAGCCACGTATAAAGAGTTGTACATCAATATTCAAATCTAGTCTATCCTTTTCTATACACGAAAAGACTGAGACTCAGAGCAATGACTCAAAGAAAATTTCAAAATACCCAATAAACCCAAGTAGCATCCTAGAAAGATCCTTTTCTTTCTCTTGAAACATCCACTCGTGTTCACAGTGCTTGTCGTAACCTTTCATCCCATCTTTGTTGTTTGCACAAGATCATTTGTCTAAATCTGAAAAATAAAGGCGTATGGAGTGAGTCTCTCTCCTCCTCTAAACCAACAACCAAACGACCTTCCGGTCTCAAACAAACATACAATATCAACCACTTCACAGTGGTGCTCTCACGAGTCTCACTCAAAACCTATTCGTTTCCACAACTATTCTTGTAAATTATTTCACACTGGCCAGCTGCCACTGGAACTTCCAGAACTCAGTGGTCTTACATATTTTTGAGTTGGATGACTGTTGGGAGTACACCCTTCACCATGGTACAATGGCGGGCTCTCACCAACCGATGATGGCTCATATTTTTGTCAGGGTGGCCGAGTCAGCTACGTGATCTATCGTCACAACTCAGTGCCTTACCCTCCAAGAACAACCTGCCTTACGATCATCTCCCAGGTACCAACTGTGGTCATCCATTACTCCGAGGACTGACTCCTCAACACTCTCTCACAGTTTATTTTCTTTCTTCGTCGCATGTGGGTTTCCCGCTGCACATAGTACAGGTGCGGACGAATTGACGCCGAGCTAAAGGTACCACCTCTACGCTCACATATGCATATATAAATAAGGACTTTGTCTTTATCGCTACATCGTAACGATCTCATCACCTCAAGTGACGCGTCATTCGCAATCCGACCTTGGTTCACAGATAACTTGCAGCTGAAATATCCCACGCGACCTTTCACAGGTTTGTGTGAGCTTTTCTACCAAAGGTACTCGACGGCGGTCCT
Source organism: Pueraria montana var. lobata (assembly GCA_026413185.1). Lineage (NCBI taxonomy): Eukaryota > Viridiplantae > Streptophyta > Magnoliopsida > Fabales > Fabaceae > Pueraria > Pueraria montana. The sequence continues at coordinate 76,775,009 of CM048650.1, forward strand.
CAATCAACATATGTCCCAGACATACAACACGGAGATCAAACTCTCCCACTATCACAGTGGTTAAACATTACGACCCCGTCATCTCACAAGCACAATGCTCACCGTAGATAAAGCCTCCACACGACCTGTCTCGCAATTATCCGTTCAAGCTTTGTCCACGAACAAATCCGTTCAACCGTCTCACACGACTTAGCGTTGGAGGTTCCTTCCTCCTTTCGGTTCTCACCACGATTCGGACAATCACAGTTCACAAACTTTCAAACACATGTGCGTATCGCACTTTACCCAATCATGACCCACATCATGATTCTTAACTGTCTTACTTTGTTTTATGGAAATCCTCACCCACTCTCACATTTTATGCTTACTTCAGTCATTTTGCCCAAATCCATGCAAGGGTCCTAAATTCCTTTCTAAGTCCAAACATCCATCATCCTCCATGTGCATAGGTAATTCCTAATTACCAATCCATAATGTTATTAAGTTCACACTCGTTGATTCACTATTGCTCATAGTGAATATTATTGATTACTAGAATGACCTTCTAGTATTCACAAATGTACTCCATTTGGAGTTCATTTGCTCCCACACAAGAATGAAAAATTCTCGTTCCCACAATCAACAAACCATCACAAGCAATTCACATGCACAAACAAATTCCAGCACTCTTTGCCCGAGGATCACATTCCTCCCGGTCTCCAATTCACAGTTAATAATAGAATAATCATTAACAAACCATAATTCAACATAATCCATTAAATAACATTACACACACGTTTTCAATAGAAATCTCCCTTTTGAGGTGAAATGTCTATTAGCAAATCCAACGAATGATATTAGGCACAATCACACAATCACCCAATTAAATTTCATGCATATACCTATAGTTGTGCACACATACCAAAAATTATTTGATACATCATATCAACTTTAAATTTCATGATATTTTACAGAGAAACTATATATCATACATATTTCATCATATAAATTTATCTCACGAAAATTCAACCCACAAATATTATTTTTGAATTAAAAACAGTGACTGGACACGTTCTGTAAAACACAATTCCATATTTTTAGAAAATAGTATATCAAATTCGTTTTATGTGAAATTTTACAGAGAATATCTCCAACATGTGGACCATCACATATAATTTTCTCAGTACCAAAAATCCACCAAAAATACCCTTTTGAATTTTTAAAGCATTTCTGTCTCAGAACAGAGTCTCCCATATAAAAAACATAAATAATTACCAAAATTTCCTATAAAATTCTGATAAAATTCACAGATATTCTACATAATTCAAATAAGGTTAAAAAGTTTTCTCATAGCCAAATTCGCTCAAAAAGGATATTTTCCCCATTTAAATTCTCCACTGTCCAGTTTTGGTGTTTCACAATAATAATTTTCTAAAATTACTTTCCGACTTTTCCTAACCTTAAAAAAATTCAGAGATGACCCTCATGATACATAAAATGATCTCATGGTTCCAGTTTTCCAAATTCACGTCCCAAAATTCTTGTAAAAATCAAAACAGTCTCATTCTCAGAATTAACAGTTTTCGAAAATAATTCCGGTAAAAATAGTTACAGTGCTCAAAAAAATCTGAGAAAAATACCACGACATCCAGAGGTATCAAAACATAGAAAAATATATTTACATCCTCAAAAACATGCACGAAAACCGAGACGAAAAATTCACACAGTCACAGGACCCAAATATCAAGTAGCTTATTTCGGGTTTTCAAAATTATTTACAGACCATCAACAACAGCCACAATTCATATTTAACAAGAAAATTAGGAAATAGCTTAGGAAAAAAAAAGAAACCCCTCCATACCTCGACGAAATCGGAATCCAATCGGTGGGTATTGAAGCTCTAGTCTCCCTCTATGATATATTCAAGATTAATCGGTAGAAATTTTGATTTGGAGGCTCAAATATTAGAGAGAAGATATGAAATATTTAGAGAGAAGCAGGGAGAAGACCGCCTCGGCCGAGGAAGAAAGGGATTTTTTTTCCAATTTTGCTATTTGCACCACACTTCCTATAAAGACACCCCCGCTTCTTTTTTTTTTTTTTTCTACAGCTTACGGAACTCACGTAAAAGTTTCGAAAATCCTCACAATAATACTAACTATATTTTAATTACTCAAACATACATTTTCTTATTTATAAGAAACAAATTTCAATTAAATCATAACTCAATCACACAAATATATATTTATTGAGTTGTAATTTTTAGGGTGTTACAACTCTCCCACCCTTTTAAGAATTTCGTCCTCGAAATTATGCTTAACATACGGTGATCTATAACTATAATCTACGTTATCTATTCCCAGACTAATCCATTACTCTACAACTTAGTCTCATACGACTCCTATAATAAGTTATTTCTATTAACAAAGTTTGTTTCTAACTTACTATCCTTTTTGACATAAGGGTTAGGTAAGATTAGTAAATAAAGAACATAAACTAGGTCTACCTATGCAAATTCATTCTTAAATTAAAAGTTTACTAACATAGAATGGATTCGATAGAAATCTATCTAAGCTACTAGATAGACAATATAGCTATCTTCAAGGAAGTACTTAAATCTACTCAACATTGAAGATTTAGAGTTAATGTATCCTATATAAGTTGTAGGCAAACTACTAGGTAGGTCTCTACGTCAAGAACAAGTCTTTCACCTAAGGATTTCCTTTAAATTGAGTTTTCTAAGAGGTAATTTTGGGAAGCAACCCTATCATACAGTGATACTTTCATTTTAAAACCCAAAAACAGATTTATTTCACTTAAAAACAAGATCATGAGTTTTGGTTTCATCCAAATCGGAGTTACAGTTTGAAAACTACGCACGTTTTAAGTTTGCAATTTTAAAGAATTCTAGAAAACAGTTTTCTACGCCAATTGAGCTACAAAGCTCGAAATCCTTTGGGACTTGAAAACAGATTTAATATGCATTAAATGTGACTTAATGTCTTTGGTTTGACACAAAAACTCAAAGCGGTTTGGAAATGGCGCACATTATAAGTTTACAAAATGCATGTTTCTAGAAAACGGGTTTTTCTACCAAATTCATTGTATATTGCTTAAAATTATGTGGGACCTCAAAACAGATTTAGAGGGTACTAAAACAAAGATTTGGGCTTTGGTTTCACTCTAAAAGCTCAAACAGTTTGAAAATGGCGTACGTTTCAAATTTCAGGTCAAAAACGGCTTAGAAAAGATATGGTTTTCAAAGGTGAATTTAAAATCCATAGGGATAAACTTTGAAAATCCTCAAAACATATTTTATACACCTAAAAATAAGATTGTAGGAATTGGTCTCACCTCAAAATTCCTCTAGGATCAAAATCTAGGCTTTTTGGGTCACTTAATGAACTGGTTTTGGTTCAAAATGAACTTAGGGTCCAAAATGAGATATGTAAGTCCAATGGCTATGAAATTTTGTGGAGAACTAGACTTTGGTAATACAAAACTGTGAAAAAAGGTTTCGTTCCGAAACTCATCCTATACAAGGAGTTATGCAATGCCAAAGTTCGCACTTTTATCATTTCGGGTCATGTCTTTTGTACCTAAAATATGCAGTTTTTTTTTTTAACTCTTATCATCTTGTTTTAGTTTTACTAGCTAGCACTCACCAATTTGAGTATGGCATGATACTAAAACTCAATGCTTAGCTCAACAACATTTCTAACACCCTTTATACATGTCTAGACCTCAACTTTCTATGTCTAAACACTACCAAAGACTTTTCCTATAATTTTCTCTTCATAGAAGGTATTCTAAATATGCTTTAAGTATCTAACTTACAGGTACATCCTATTATCATAATTTCAACCAAATCACCATTTGGATGTCTTCTAATTTGTCTCAAACCATTCCAATCTACTATCACCAATTTAATCACTTATTGAATTCGACTTCTAACATCCAATCACACTCTCAAACTTTGCAATCACTTACTTCTCCATCTTAAACACTTTGCTACTATTTTAGCATTTGTATCTTATTCTTCCCACTAAATCATAATTTAACCATAAAGAACCCTCACATATACCTACCAATTAAATTCTACAACGTGGGTAATTGTTAACCTCAATTATACAGGCCTTAAATCACCACTTACATCATGAAATGTAATTAAACATGTTAAACCCGTAGGCTATTTTACTGCATCAGGAAAATGCACTATTTTGGTCTTGAATCATGTCTAAAACAAAAATTTTCAAGTCTTAATAGTTAATATATCAATCCTACTACAAATCTAAACCACGATACACTATTTCAACATTCAAAACACGTTAAAACATCCATTAGAACAATAAGGCAATAAACATACTCTCAACATCTTATCATCTTCCAAACATCAAGGTACCTTCAAAACTTTGTTTTCTTTCCTTTGTCAAACTCATCCTTATCTATAAACTCAGATATTTGGACCTCTAATCTCAATCTTGATCTATGAACTCAGATCTTTGGATCTCCTTCCTCAACTAACTCAAGGGTATAACTCGTACTCTCAGAATGTGAAGAATAATGACAACAACACAACTTAGACAATATTTCAAGAAATTTATTATTAGGAGAGAAAGTCATCTTGATTGAGTCCTGAGTGTGCACCCTCACAACTTTATCAAGATTTTCTTTCTTCCTTCAAAACATTCACCTTGCTTCAAAAGCAAGAAAGATAGAAGAAGCAATTTCTCCATGTGGATCAAACAACTCATAAGACTTAAAACAACACATTCCCATGGAGTAAATGACTCTCATTGGGATTAAGGACAACTAGATCACCATTGATATAATTTCTCAGAACACGATTAACAAATTTTATTTCCACTGGAGACATAGACATAGAAAGAAGTTCAGGTTACCACATGATAAAAAAACTCATGTGCAAGGCATCATTCATACGAAATGAATGACCCTACTAAGAATTGAGATATTTCTTTTACAAGAATAGTAGGCTACTCAATAGTAGACTACTTGAAACATGTCCAATCGACCCATTCTTACAAGAAAAGCAATGATAAAATAAAATATTCAACATCAATGTACATCTTGGAAGATAGTAGAATGCATAAGGCATTTACTCATGCGGAGTCAAAACAACTTGATAACAATGAGGGAAAACTTACGCATAATGCATAGACTTCTCTATCACACTCAACCCATTATCCCACTATAGATGCCAAGGTCTTAAGGATTCCTTAAGGCAAAGCGCAGTCTAGAGAAATAACCCTGTCTCTTAGCTTTTTGATGTCTAACTAATCTCACAATTCAATTGGCAATTCTATGGGCTATTTCACATCCTCAAAATGTTGGCATTCTCTTTTAACAACGTCGTATCAACGATCTCACATGCATATAGTCTAACTAATCATACATTGCCACCACAGTAGTCAATGCAAGATTACGCTGTTACAAACAACTTCATATCTTACACACTACCCACACATAGTAGGTATAAGATCACACAACATACAATGTTTCTTTCACCACCATTAAACAACAGTCGATGCAAGAGCAATCAGTTCAATCAATACATCCTACATTGCTATTAAAGAATAGTCAATGTGGAATCACACAACATCAAACAATTCATCTATACTGTCATCAAGCGACAGTCAAACCAATCACACACTGCACAAGCAATGGTTAAGTCCACACCCCAGTCTTGGTAGGACGAACTGCTCTGATACCACTAATGTAACACCCCTTTTTACTATTAAAGATTTTCTTACTAATTAAGAAATTTGTGAAGTAATTCGATATCCAATTATTGAAAATAGCCTTTATAATTCGGGAAGATTTGTTTTTTTCCTTTAAAAAGGTTGTTACTTAAAACTCCGAACAAAAATCATCCCCAATAACTTATTAATATATATAAAAATTCCTTTAAAAAAAAATGTCAGTCTTAATAAATCAGACTCATTTTATAAGACATTAACTTCGATGCAAATCATGAAACATAACAAAATCTTCTTTAATTAAAAACATCCTCAGATCCAGCATTATACTATTCTATTACACATAATACACTTATGCATTTAAAATTTTGGAATATAACACATTATACATTTGAGCCACGTATAAAGAGTTGTACATCAATATTCAAATCTAGTCTATCCTTTTCTATACACGAAAAGACTGAGACTCAGAGCAATGACTCAAAGAAAATTTCAAAATACCCAATAAACCCAAGTAGCATCCTAGAAAGATCCTTTTCTTTCTCTTGAAACATCCACTCGTGTTCACAGTGCTTGTCGTAACCTTTCATCCCATCTTTGTTGTTTGCACAAGATCATTTGTCTAAATCTGAAAAATAAAGGCGTATGGAGTGAGTCTCTCTCCTCCTCTAAACCAACAACCAAACGACCTTCCGGTCTCAAACAAACATACAATATCAACCACTTCACAGTGGTGCTCTCACGAGTCTCACTCAAAACCTATTCGTTTCCACAACTATTCTTGTAAATTATTTCACACTGGCCAGCTGCCACTGGAACTTCCAGAACTCAGTGGTCTTACATATTTTTGAGTTGGATGACTGTTGGGAGTACACCCTTCACCATGGTACAATGGCGGGCTCTCACCAACCGATGATGGCTCATATTTTTGTCAGGGTGGCCGAGTCAGCTACGTGATCTATCGTCACAACTCAGTGCCTTACCCTCCAAGAACAACCTGCCTTACGATCATCTCCCAGGTACCAACTGTGGTCATCCATTACTCCGAGGACTGACTCCTCAACACTCTCTCACAGTTTATTTTCTTTCTTCGTCGCATGTGGGTTTCCCGCTGCACATAGTACAGGTGCGGACGAATTGACGCCGAGCTAAAGGTACCACCTCTACGCTCACATATGCATATATAAATAAGGACTTTGTCTTTATCGCTACATCGTAACGATCTCATCACCTCAAGTGACGCGTCATTCGCAATCCGACCTTGGTTCACAGATAACTTGCAGCTGAAATATCCCACGCGACCTTTCACAGGTTTGTGTGAGCTTTTCTACCAAAGGTACTCGACGGCGGTCCTCAATCAACATATGTCCCAGACATACAACACGGAGATCAAACTCTCCCACTATCACAGTGGTTAAACATTACGACCCCGTCATCTCACAAGCACAATGCTCACCGTAGATAAAGCCTCCACACGACCTGTCTCGCAATTATCCGTTCAAGCTTTGTCCACGAACAAATCCGTTCAACCGTCTCACACGACTTAGCGTTGGAGGTTCCTTCCTCCTTTCGGTTCTCACCACGATTCGGACAATCACAGTTCACAAACTTTCAAACACATGTGCGTATCGCACTTTACCCAATCATGACCCACATCATGATTCTTAACTGTCTTACTTTGTTTTATGGAAATCCTCACCCACTCTCACATTTTATGCTTACTTCAGTCATTTTGCCCAAATCCATGCAAGGGTCCTAAATTCCTTTCTAAGTCCAAACATCCATCATCCTCCATGTGCATAGGTAATTCCTAATTACCAATCCATAATGTTATTAAGTTCACACTCTTAATTATAGTTGATTCACTATTGCTCATAGTGAATATTATTGATTACTAGAATGACCTTCTAGTATTCACAAATGTACTCCATTTGGAGTTCATTTGCTCCCACACAAGAATGAAAAATTCTCGTTCCCACAATCAACAAACCATCACAAGCAATTCACATGCACAAACAAATTCCAGCACTCTTTGTCCGAGGATCACATTCCTCCCGGTCTCCAATTCACAGTTAATAATAGAATAATCATTAACAAACCATAATTCAACATAATCCATTAAATAACATTACACACACATTTTCAATAGAAATCTCCCTTTTGAGGTGAAATGTCTATTAGCAAATCCAACGAATGATATTAGGCACAATTACACAATCACCCAATTAAATTTCATGCATATACCTATAGTTGTGCACACATACCAAAAATTATTTGATACATCATATCAACTTTAAATTTCATGATATTTTACAGAGAAACTATATATCATACATATTTCATCATATAAATTTATCTCACGAAAATTCAACCCACAAATATTATTTTTGAATTAAAAACAGTGACTGGACACGTTCTGTAAAACACAATTCCATATTTCTAGAAAATAGTATATCAAATTCTTTTTATGTGAAATTTTACAGAGAATATATCCAACATGTGGACCATCACATATAATTTTCTCAGTACCAAAAATCCACCAAAAATACCCTTTTGAATTTTTAAAGCATTTCTGTCTCAGAACAGAGTCTCCCATATAAAAACATAAATAATTACCAAAATTTCCTATAAAATTCTGATAAAATTCACAGATATTCTACATAATTCAAATAAGGTTAAAAAGTTTTCTCATAGCCAAATTCGCTCAAAAAGGATATTTTCCCCATTTAAATTCTCCACTGTCCAGTTTTGGTGTTTCACAATAATAATTTTCTAAAATTACTTTCCGACTTTTCCTAACCTTAAAAAAATTCAGAGATGACCCTCATGATACATAAAATGAACTCATGGTTCCAGTTTTCCAAAATCACGTCCCAAAATTCTTGTAAAAATCAAAACAGTCCCATTCTCAGAATTAACAGTTTTCGAAAATAATTCCGGTAAAAATAGTTACAGTGCTCAAAAAAATCTGAGAAAAATACCACGACATCCAGAGGCATCAAAACATAGAAAAATATATTTACATCCTCAAAAACATGCACGAAAACCGAGACAAAAAATCCACACAGTCACAGGACCCAAATATCAAGTAGCTTATTTCGGGTTTTCAAAATTATTTACAGACCATCAACAACAGCCACAATTCATATTTAACAAGAAAATTAGGAAATAGCTTAGGGAAAAAAAAGAAACCCCTCCATACCTCGACGAAATCAAAATTCAATCGGTGGGTATTGAAGCTCTAGTCCCCCTCTATGATATATTCAAGATTAATCGGTAGAAACTTTGATTTGGAGGCTCAAATATTAGAGAGAAGATACGAAATATTTGGAGAGAAGCAGGGCGAAGACCGCCTCGGCTGAGGAAGAAAAATGAAAAAATAAAGAAGGGATTTTTTTCCAATTTTGCTATTTGCACCACACTTCCTATAAAGACACCCCCGCTTCTCTTTTTTTTTTTTTTCTACAGCTTACGGAACTCACGTAAAAGTTTCGAAAATCCTCACAATAATACTAACTATATTTTAATTACTCAAACATACATTTTCTTATTTAAAAGAAACAAATTTCAATTAAATCATAACTCAATCACACAAATATATATTTATTGAGTTGTAATTTTTAGGGTGTTACAAGGCTCGTTTGGAACACACGCAAATGGACATGTGATGGCAAGAACGATTCTAAGGGCTGGCTACTATTGGTTAACCATGGAGGCTGATTGTTGTAACCATGTAAGGAAGTGTCACAAATGTCAAGCAGATGGTGATAATATCCATGCGCCATCGACATCCTTGAATATCTTGGCTGCACCATGGCCGTTCTCAGTGTGGGGAATAGATGTGATCGGTCCAATTGAACCCAAAGCATCGAATGGGCATCGCTTCATCCTTGTTGCCATTGATTACTTCACCAAGTGGGTTGAGGCAGCCTCATATGCCAGTGTAACAAGGAATGTGGTGGTCAGATTCATCAAGAGGGATTTGATTTGTCGATATGGTTTGCCAAGCCACATCATTACTGACAATGAGACCAATTTGAACAATAAAATGATGAAAGAGTTGTGCGAGAATTTCAAAATTCAACATCACAACTCTTCGCCGTATCGTCCAAAGATGAATGGGGCAGTAGAGGCAGCAAACAAGAATATCAAGAAGATATTCCAGAAGATGGTGGTAACATATAGGGATTGGCATGACATGCTCCCTTTTGCATTACATGGTTATCGTACCACTGTTCGCACCTCGACCGGGGCAACTCCTTATTCGTTGGTGTATGGAATGGAAGTTGTGCTCCCCGTTGAAGTAGAAATCCCTTCGTTGAGAGTATTGGCAGAAACCGAGCTTGAGGAGGCTGACTAGGATCAGGCTCGTTACGACCAATTAAACCTCATTGAAGAAAAGAGATTGATTGCATTATGTCATGGTCAACTATATCAAAAGAGGATGAAAAGAGCTCACGATAAAAAGGTTCGTCCTCGGGAATTCCATGAAGGAGAATTGGTGCTCAAGAAAATCCTGCCAACCCAAAAAGATCATAGAGGGAAGTGGACCCCGAATTACGAAGGGCCTTATGTGGTGAAGAAGGCCTTTTCAGGAGGTGCATTAATCCTTTCGAATATGGATGGAGAAGACTTACCCCTTCCTGTAAACTCTGATGCAGTCAAGAAGTATTATACTTGAAAAATAAAAAAAAGAAAGAGCTCGCTAGGCTGAAAACCTGAAAAGGCGGTCTAGGCAAAAGTTAGAGCAACCTGCTAGGTTGAAAACTCGAAAAGAGCAGCCTAGGCAAAAGATAGGATTATATATGAAAAAAGAAGAAGAAAAGACTCGCTAGACCGAAAACCTGAGAAGGCGGTCTAGGCAAAAATTAGAGTGAAAGACTTGAGATTGGGGGAAGTTGTCATCTGGGTATGAGGCCTGATGAATGCATCAAAGTTTTTGGGAGTGGGGCAAGCCCCAGAAAGTTGATGTACATGGATAACTCGAAAGGATGGGCAATGAGTTTGTCAAAGCATCTAAAGTCCTCAAAAGCTAGCAGATGGGTTTCTCAAAGTTGCAAACATGGAAATTAACATCGTTACTCCATTCCATTTGTCACTCCTTTTTTTTTTTTATCATGTTGTGATGACTCTATTGAATTTATCATTTTGCTTTCACGCAAAACTTGCTCTTGTATCTGCAATTTCCTTCCCAAAGCAGTAAAACACTTTCATCTTATCCTATTACTCTTTGTTTCATTGTGTTATTTCATTTTATGATGTGCCAAGAATAAAGCGTGCAATAACAATTAAAGATCATTACAATTACAATGAATACTTTTAAAAGTCATGGGAAACGTGGTGATTCTTGGGCCGACGCTTACATGGGTAATAGCCGATTGATGATTGACAATGCTTGAAATAGTCCCTAAAATGTTACCAAAAATAGTGATTCCTCCATGAATGTTGAGGCACTAAAAACGTAACGGTGTCAAAGGTTGGAAAAATGCACAAAAATAAAGCGCCCCTTGGTTAAGAGCACTTACATATTGCATATCATGCACACATTTCATCATCTTACATTCATGTTGTCACCATTTAACTTTCATGCATACGTCTTGGGTCCCTGCGCCCGCTGCTTTTATACTTCAGGTCCCCGTACCTGCTGCTTTTTTATATTTTTGGGGTCCCCGCGCCCTTTGCTTTTATACTTTGGGTCCCTGTGCCCACTGCTTTATTGTTTTGGGTCCCCGCACCCATTACTTTTTATATTTCGGGTCCCTGCACCCGTTGTTTTTTACATTTTGGGTCCCCGCACCTGCTGCTTTCATGTTTCGGGTCCCTGCACCCGTTGTTTTTTACGTTTTGGGTCCCCGCGCCCGCTGCTTTCATGTTTCAGGTCCTCGTACCTGCTGCTTTTTAAGTTTTGGGTCCCCGCGCCCGCTGCTTTCATGTTTCAGGCCCTCGTACCTGCTGCTTTTTATGTTTAGGGTCCCGTGCCCACTGCTTTTCATATTTTGGGTCCTCGTACGCGTTGCTTTTATGTTTTGGGTCCCCGCGCCCGTTGCTTTTTATATTTCGAGTCCCCGTACCTGTTGCTTTTATGTATCGGGTCCCCGCGCCCATTACTTTTTATGTTTCGGGTCCCCGCGCCCGTTGCTTTTTACATTTCGGGTTCCCGCGCCAATTGTTTCTTTGTATCGTTTCATCGCGCTCGCCTTTCTGTACCCCAGATAAAAAAAAAAAGAAGACTAAAAAAAAAACAAAACAACAAAACAAAATTGGTGTTTATATCTTTACTTACCTTTTATTATGATAATATGAAGAGTGTTTAGTTCATCATATTATCTAATAAAACATAAGTAAAGAGGGGCAACTGTCAACACCCAATTTTGTCCCATCTCTCTAATTATTTTTGTTTTAATAAAAATAAATAAATAAATTTTCCTATTACTTCCAGATTTTGATCGCTTCAGATGCACAACAAAAAAAATGGTTTGGGCCAACAGCCTAAGTCCATAATGTCCATGTACAATAATACAATCCAAATCTCAAAATGTCTACAATCAGCCACTGCCATGACAAAAACAAAAACAAACAGAACAAAGAAAAAACAGAAAAGGAAAAAAAAATAAAAAAAAATAAACAAAAGCAAAAAGGAAAAGGGACGGGCTTGAACCCTCCTCCCGGCTAACTCTCTGCACCGAGGCCACCTGCAAGCCTCTTCCTTTTCCAGCTAGTCCTGAAACACAGCCACCAACAAGCTCCCTGAAATCCAGCTCCTGATGGATTTATCCCCAAAAAGCATCAATCTGTAGGTTGAGCTACCTTGGTTGAGGGGTTCAGAGCATGAGTTTATAAATACTGCAGTTGTGAATGAAAAGGGGGTGGGAAGAATTTTCTGAGGAGTCCATACTAGGACTCTGTTGGTGTGAAAAAAATGAGGAGCTGAATGGTAGTGTAAGCAAAGGAAGTTGAAGGTGAAAAGAAAGGTTACCCAACCACACAAGCTTCAGAAATAGTTTCGGCATCTTGGGTTGAAGCTTGCAGGTTGGCACATAGCAGGTAACCACTTCATTTGTTACACAAGTTGTTGTGCTTGCCTCACTTTCTGCTTCTCTCTTCCTTGTGCCGTAATGATGCTTGTTTTGTGATGTAATATTTATATTTCTCTTGCTCTTGCTTCTGTATCTGCCATGGTCATGAATCAGTTAAGATAAAACAAACCATCAACAAACAGTATTTGTATGTGCATATAAGCTCATTTTCAACCAATATCTGTGACACAATAATGAAGGGAAAAATTAAAAAAAAAAGAAAATGTTGTTCTTCAAGCTGTGTTACCCACACTAGACTGAATCGTTGAACCCCTGCCATAGCTTTGTAAGGTACCCTCGTAAACCACTGTGAGCCCCGTCGAGTCTGTGGTGACCACCGCGTCACTTCCGTTCATCCCGTAAAGCTCTGTCTCAAAAGAACCCACCACTCGAACCAAACCAGCAAATCCAACAACCCAAACACCATAACCGAAGCCGCCCCCGTGAATCATGTCTGCCCCGTAGTGACCATCGCGTCACCTCCATTCACTCCGTAAAGTCCCTTCTCCAACGAACCCATCACTGGCTCCATAATTGTCGTCGCACCTTCGCCCCTCACCTATAATCCCATCCAAGCCACAAACCCGAAGCCACCGTCGTGACCAATCCGGGGTTGCCGTAGTCGCACCGCGCCGTTGATGTTAACGCAGGGGTGAGTGCGAGGTGTTCTCCCTTTTTTTTCTCAGCTTGCCGTTTAAGAATAAGGCACCAAGCTTTTTCCGTTTCAGTCCCAAGAAGAGAAGCTTCGTGAAGATATTTTTTTCCCCTTTGGTTTTTACAAAATTGCCCCTTTTTAATCTATCTTATTGCAAGTGTTGATTTTGAATTCAAACTTCTGCTCTTTCGTTTACTTTCCGCACGAGCTTGGCCCAATTCGTTAGCTGGTGTTGTTCACCTATTTAATTTAGGTGCTGCTCTAAATAAGCTATGTGGCAACGTTTTTAACGCAAGCCACTTTTTTTTTATTTCAAGTATTAATAATGGAATAAAAAAAGGAACTATTATTAGCTTAAGTTTTTCTTTTGAATTTGTTAATAATAATAATAATAATAATAATAATAATAATAAAAAAAAAAATAAAGTTTAATGAAAAAAGGGTTAATTGGATGTGACATCCTTTTAATCTTGAGATTTTGAGGTACAAGTTGCGACAGCTTGATATCTTAAAATTCTTCTCTAAAATAAAATATTAACACGAAATTTGTTTGCTTCAATTGAGAATTAAATTTTTTAAATAGATTGACTTGGATGTACACCTCTGTCAGTCTTATATTTTTAGGACGTATGAGTTGTGACAGTTCAGAAATCCTAAATAAAAAATATAAGAATAAAAATAAAAAAATATATCAACACGCAAATATTTTCTACCATAAAGAACTACGTAACTCTGAATTCTCCATTGCACCTGGGGATACGTAGGAGCAGGGGACCACTCCTGTCGAGCTAAAAAATAAATAAATAAAAATACTAACTCTTCTTTTTATAATAGTAATAATAATAAAATTAATCTTCATAAAAAAATAAAATAATAAACCTTTGTCTTTTTTTAATTAGTTTTGCGTGAGATAAATATTTTCAAAGTTATAAATAATTTGCTTAATTAATTAGAGGTAACCGTTTTAGGATGGACATCGTAGGGTGCTAATACCTTCCCTACGCGTAATCGACTCCCGAACTCATATTTGGTTCCAAAGACCATTTTTTTTTCCTTTAAAGGTTTTTTCAATGTTTTCCTTAATAAATATTGGTGGCGACTCCTCTGTTTATTTAAAACCGTTTTTCGCCGTCCCGCCGCGACCTTGGTTGCGACAAAATATAAACGAAGGAATTAGGAAATATAGATATAAAAAATTAATTTAATTTGGTTAAATCAAATATATTTTTAATTTTAATTGATTTGTTATAAGATTTAACACAACGATTGATTAAAAAAGTTAGGAAATATAAATATAAAAAATTATATCAGGACAATTAATATATGCTCCAAAAATAGAATATATTAAAATAATATTATGCATAATAAATGCGTTGTAGTGAAATACAAATTAATAGATATCCCAAATTTGGATGGAAAATTAATTGATCTAGAAATATCATTAATACCTCAAAATAATTTGTATTTAACTATCATTAATTGCTTTAAAAATATCATTAGTATCTCAAAAAATATGAGACTGTATAATTACAAACTTATGAGCAGGAAAATTGAATTTACTAAATTACCTCCGACTCTTACTTTTATATATATAAAGATAAAGATATAATAAAAAACTTTGACGAAAATAAACATCCAATAATATAAGAATAATGCCATATTTCTTATATAAAACATAGACAAAAACAGTAGTATCTTCTTGCTAATCATCTCAATACTATATAAAGAAAATCTTAAATAAAAACATAAATGCGTTTATCTTGAAAATATATAAAAAATTAATTCTTTCTTCAACGAGTAGAATTAATAGAAAGAAATTATAAGAAAGATATAAAATCATATATATTTGGTGATGGATTGAGTCACAACCATCCATAATTAGTACTGATAATTGCCTTGAAAATGTTAATTTGATGATAAAAAGTGAAGGCAATTATCTTAATATTTCAAATTTTGTAACTTTGTTAGACCTTGTTAATAATTAATTCGTAAATAAATTAGATTAGCATTAGAATAGTTAATTAGGTGAATTTTCATCTAATTAGGTTTATTTTTAATGTAGGATCAAGAGGATGAAGGTGAGAGATGCTACAAGAAAAGTCGCTGTTACCGATGGTCAATATCCGTCGGATTTCCGACGGAAAAAAATCCGTCAGTAAAACAGCCGTAGCTAACTATTACCGACGGATCTTTCCGTAGAAAATTCTGTAGGTAATTTCCGACGGATATATCGGTCAGAAAGTACCTACAGAATTTTTACGGAAAAATCCATATCCGTCGAAAATTACCTACTGATAAATCAGTGGGAAATCACCCACAAATAATGTTTGGATATTTCCCACGGATATATCCGTAGGTAATTTCCGACTGATATATCGGTCGGTAACTTTTTCTCTTTTTTTTAATTTTTAATATATTATTGTTTAAAATAAAAACAAATTTGAAATTCATATATTTCTTGATTAAAAAGAGATTAATTAAATATTAAAACAGTAATGCATATATAACAATAAAGAAAAGTATTCCATTCAAAAAATCCAATATAGTCAACTAGACACAATGTATTTTTTTTTTTTGACACAATGTATATATAACAATAAAACAAACCATTCTAAAAATTCTACTGTCATAACATATGTTTGCATAACAAACATTTGGGAAAAAAAATGTTCTCCTAATTAATGTTATCCTCTTATACAATTTAATAATCAGCATATCCCAGGGAATCATGTTGCTGGTCCCCATCCGGCTCTTGCCGGTGGCCATCTTGCTATTGCTGCGGGCTGGCATCTTGCTGCTGGTTGGCATCATGTTGTTGAGCTCTACAAAAGTACAAATAAAAAATGAACTTAAAAGAAAACAAATATCAAACTTCTCACAAGACAATTTGATATTTGGTGTAACAACAAAAAAATAATATATCCCCATTAACTGAAATTAACTTAAGAGGGGGAAAAAACATCTAAGTAAATTCTTAATTTCATATATTCTAAGGCATTAAAAATTGAAAGAAGAATGGATGACTTACTTTGTATCCTTTCCTTTAATTCTTTCTTGTTGCAACTTCAAATGCAAAGATCAAGTGGCGAAAATCCAAAAATCTTAAACTGCCAAAGTAAAGAACATTGGTAAGTTAACCTTTCTCCAAATTTAGAGATAAAAAAGAAAGAATGAATTAAAAGAATTGGTGAAATTTAGGCTGAAATTGAACAAGTCATATGCAAATTTTAAGATTTTAAGTATCTATCAATTAAAATTATACATCATTTATTACATGTTCGACTCACAGATTAGGCAAAGAAGGAATTTGGAGCCTAAAAAGGATTGGTGAAGGTACAAGCCCTTGTGCTGGAAAAAATAGTGTAGAAGCAGGCTGCAACAAGCATGAATTAAAAATATTTATCCTCCAAAATCTGTTTTGAATGTATGGATGAATGTGTAAATAGAGAAATTAATAGTAATCAGAGATTGACTAATTAGAGGGGGTAACCGGAGGGGTTGAGGTTAATTAGTAATCGTTATCAGGAACAGGGGGTAACCAGAGGGGCTGGTAGCATGTTTATCTCTGGCAGCCCTGAAATTTAAAATAACACATTTGCATAAATAAACGAAAGAAATCAAAGAAACTATCCCTTAAAATATCCACAAAAAAGGCTTCATTGTGGAAAATAGGCTCTTGAGCTGCACTATATATATACAAAAAAACTACCACTTAAGCCTTCCAGATAAATCATAAAGGATAGAGAGTTCTTTATATCCATTAAAGTTCAGTCCATGAAATAGAATAAATATTTGAGTTTGCGAGACTAACCCATTAAGGTTTAGCACTTCAAATATTGCTTCACGAGCCTTTTGATCCTAGACTGTACGATTCTACGCTTCTGCCATGCCTGGGCGAGTTCGTCCATGCTCAGAATCGCAGATGACCAGAATCGCTAGACTTGTCGCGCAAGATCGTAAGAACGGTGGTATCGTCGAGCTTTTCCAGTCTATAACGCTAGCACAGAAGCGAGAAAACCACCCTTCACTACGCCTTCAACCTCTCGCAAACCCTTCTCCGCGTCTTCAACTTGCACCATCATTGGACAACCTCCGTTTTGCGTCTTTTCTGTAACTTCAGGCGGCATAAAATGGTTGAATGAGGAGGTGGCAGCAGCTAATGAAAGAAGAGGCTAGGGGTGAGGCTGAGGGGAGAAGAGATTAAGGTTCTTTTTTCCTGTGATGGCTGATGAAACCAGAAAGAGGGTAGGTTTTTTTGGTGAGAAAGGTGTTGGGCTTGCACCTAAATTGGCCCAATCTCCACCCCAAACAGTCTTATAGGGGAAAGTTTTATTTTGTTTTTTTTTATTATTAATCATATATTATACTATTATAATATTGTAAGGCAGTCTATAATAATTAAAATTATTTATAAAAAATATTTAAAAATAATTATAATTATATATTATATAATACAGATAAATATATAATATATAATAAATATATATATATATAATAAGCAGAAATAATATAAGTTATTATTAAATAAATACATATATTGTTATATAATACAGTTTATATGTTATTTTATATACATATATATAAGTTTTGTAGAATCTACGTTTCGTGTTACGATTCTATTACCCCTCTCCGAGTCCATGTAGAATCTCGAGTTTGATTACCACGTTTGTAAGAAACGGTACCTACAAATAAGATATTTGAAGTTTAGCAAAGGCAAATGCTTGAATAAGATAATTTGTAATTTCAATTTCAAAGGAAAATGTTACCTTGAACATTCAAATCCTTAACGTCTAGTCATCTAAACATTTATTTAGTGATGGCATGAAATACTTAAAACACTCTACGGTTTCAAACCACCGAAGATGAGGAGGGTGCTATAATAATAATAATCATAATAATAATAATAATAATAATAATAATAATAATCAACAACAACAACAACCATAGGCTCTTGTCGAGCAGCCTATCCTATTTCCCTAATGGCAATGAAGATGATCATGATATTTAGTGATGGCATGGAATAAGCAATTCAAACAGGAGATAATAATTATAGGAGTGATTTAAGGATGAATTAATCATGGGATGGTCATTATTATTTGCTAGCCAAAATACACGTGGAACAAGGGAGGGTTTAAATTAATTAGAGGTGAATTACGTATGTTAATAAATAATAAGGCTTAATTACAGTTTTTACCATCTAATTTTCATTAATTTGTGAATTTTACCATTCAAGTTTTTTTTTGAATTTTACCATCTAACTTTCATCATTTTGCTAATTTTACCATCCAAGTTTTCAATTTTTGTACATTTTACCATCACATGGTAACAAAATGATGTCATTTTATTTTTCTTTAACTTTTTTTGTGACACATTAGTTGTGGTAAAATGTGCAAAAATTGATAACTTGGGTGGTAAAATTTGCAAAAAAGAAACTTGGATGTAAAATTCGCAAAATATTGAAAGATGGGTGGTAAAATTTGCAATTAAGCCAAATAATAACATGAATAGGTGCATGTTATTTTTTAATATATATATTTAAAGATAAAATAATTTATAGTAATTTATTTAAAATTATAAGTAAAAATAGAAATTAAAAAATAAATTATTATATAAATTTATCAATTTAAATAAATTTCTATATATTATATTAATATATATTTAAATTTTACTATTTAAAAATATATTTTATAAACTTTTTAATCAATAATAAGAACAATAAAACTTTTAATATATATATTCATATAAATTTAAAAATGTTGGTAAAAAAATAAATTTAAAAATGTTAAGCATACAAATCTGTTTGGGTATTTAACAAATATTCATTGACTCTTTTATTTGCTAGTATCACCAAATCGGATTATTCTTTCTCTTTTTTCTCATTTTGACCATTACCTACGGATATTTACATATTACCCACGAATTTATTACCCACGGATAAATCCGTGGGTAATATCCGTCGGTACATTTAAAACTTATTGACGAATAAAATCCGTCAGTAAATTTAATAAATTACCGACGGATAATATCCGTCGGTAATATCCGTCAGTAAATTTAATAAATTACCGATAGATAAATTCCGTCGATAATATCCGTAGGTAAATTTAATAAATTACCGACAGATAAAATCCGTCGGTAATAGCCGTCGGTAAATTTAAATTACCGACAGATTAGAATCAGACAATAAATATCCGTCGGTAACGTTAAAATACCAATGGATCTAAATCTGTGGAAAAATATCCGTCGGTAATTAGCCTTTTTCTTGTAGTGTGATGATATAGCCAATAGCAAGAGCAAATTTGAAGAAAAATCCATGCTTAAGCGAGCCCTCAATCTCGCTTAAGTGCAGATTCCAGTAGCTGCCAAGATTGAAGGCAAAGCCACGCTTAAGTGTGACCTGACTCGCGCTTAAGCACGACCTATTCCAAAGCTTAAATTTTATCAGCAAAACTGGCGCTTAAGCCTGATGAAATTGGCGCTTAAGCCTGATGAAACTGGAGCTTAAGCGCCAGTGCGTCACGTGTGTTTTTTTAAAAAGGGCACATGTTAGATCCTATTTAAGGCAAAAAGCAAAGGTTTTGACAGAGATTGGAGAGGAGAACGTCCCCTTTGGAGGCAGTGCTTGCTGGGAAGCTCTCCCTTGCTTCCATGGCTTCTCTATAAGCTCTCTTCATCTTTAGTATCATTTTCTTTTCTTATTCTTGTAGCTAAGTAGTTAGTTCACCCTTGGTGGGGTTGATGTAGCTGAACCTATCTCTATGTATACATTCTAGTTATTAATCTATGTTTATTGTTCATTATTAAGTGTTTTCTTCTATGCTTAATGCTTGTCTTGGCTTGATCGCCCTTTGCTTGATTTTGTGGTTTGAATAGTCATTGGCAAATGTATTTGAACCTTGAAATGGAGAAGAACACCTAATGAGTTTTGTGTCTAGGGATAGAGCAAAGCTTATTAGTCATCTTTTAACTCTTGTTCTTAAAGCAAGTTACTTGGCTAAACTAATTCAAGGGATTGATAGTTTAGTTAAGGCACTTAGGCTTTTTCCATTCAAGGAATTGGGATTTGAGTATTTTTGTGAGTTGATGATAATAAATGAACCTTAAACTAGATGAGTTACCTTTGTATGCATGAGGGGATGGTTTGGTGAAGTCAACCCCAGCACTTTTATTCATTGTTGTTTATCTTTCTTTTATCGCATTCCATATGTTCGTAAAAATTACCCAAAAAGAATTTCTTGTCTTTTACTCTTTAATTTTTTGTTTTGCCATTTGCATTCTTGCAATCCATTTAAAATATTGTTTCCGATAGTAGTAGTTTGTGAACGTTGCCAATTTGCCAAATATTACGCAAGTCCCTGTGGATACAATACTTAGACTTCCATTTTATACTACTTGTACGAACTTTGTACGTTTGCCAAGAATTTTATCAAGAAGTACCTCTTATAAGCTCCATGTGAATATTTTTTTCTCCATCTTTTGAGGCTCTTATTAGTAGAAATTGAGCCTAGCAAAAGGGTTAATCCCTGCGATGTGGTAAACTACGATTTAAAATCTCTATTAACAAAAACGTTTACATTTAGCATTTTGTTGTTCCTTTTCCCAAAGAAGCAATAAAATTTCTTGTTTTTCTGACTTATCCTTCGCCCAAAAGTAACATTTCAATTTGAAACCCATTAAGATTTTTAGGCCCAAAGGTGAGTGTTGATCTAGATCGTGGACAGTGAAAAGTGTCAATTTTAGCAGGAGATTTTTTTTTTTTTTGATAAGCTAGCAGGAGAATGTTAGCTGATGTCTTTGCTGAATAGTTAAAGAATTAAAAGTAAAAAAGTTTCATAAAAGAATAATACTTAGTATCAATAATATATTCTTATTATAATTTCCAATAAAGGTATTTTATTCAATACCTTTGAATTATTAGGCTCATCTAAGTTTAAGTGGCCATTTGGAGGGAGTTGGGTAAGTTAAAATGACAGATAGTTGTGAATTAATGCAAGGTGGCAGTGTTGATCTGATACCTAATACAGCTAGTTTATGGGTAAATGTATGACACTATTCCATGTGCAATCCACAAACCAACACGCCATTTCCAACAGCCATGGTTTGTTTATTCACCAATTCAAGTTTTTATATGCATCCTTTTCAAACGGATCCAAATAGTTGAATAAAGATTACCCACCTTAACACTTCACCATTTTTAATATTTTTATATATGTTACCTCCAATCACCAATCAAATACATTTTTCCTCCTCATTTCTCTCCAATTTATGATTGAAACATTCTAAGGGACACATTATCTACGGCATTTTGACTATATTAATATTAATTAAATAATAACTTAGCAAAAAAATATAAGAAAAAACCTGCTGAGACATGATGAAGTTGGCCCCAGCAAAAGATAACATGTACGTACCAAAGTCATTTTAGTTCACAACTTCACATGATGGCATTGTATAGCTAAATTGAAAATTTGCAATCTTAAATTTATTTTCCAATGCATCCCTCTTTCAATTAAATCTGCTAACTACTACTATAATTATTAGTGAGGTGTAGATGTGTCGAATTATTGGTATAATATTTAAACTTAATTTATTAAATTTTAGATAAATATATTTATTTTATTAAATAAATAAATTTAAATTTGACTTTAAACTTAATTAAATAAATAAGTTAAACTCGAGTTGTATAAACTTTGACATTAAAAGTTAGTGAATAGTTGTTTTTATGCTTGTAATAATAAAAATGTTAATTTAAATATGAAAAGTAAATTATAGTTATATCTAAAAAATTATCATAACTTAACTTTTACATAGAAAAAAAATTATTTTCTTGCTTTTACTTTGTCTTTTAACATAAAATTGTCTATTATATCTAAATTATAAAATTTAAAAATACTTCAATTAAATATTGGGGAAAATTTGAGTTTTTTTTGGGGGTAAAAGTTGATAGATTGTTTGGTGAGTTTTGGGAAGAAAATAGTTTAGAATAAGAGGAATGTTAGAGACACTTTCTCTTACACTATCTTTTTAACACTCTCTAACTACTCAATTTATGAAGATTTTGAGTAAAAGAAAATGAGAATTTGATGGTGTTAAATAGAAAAAAATTGAATTTTTTTACTTAATTTTAAAAATAAAAAACTTAATTAGTTTAAATAAAATCTAGAGATCAACATCTCATACATAAACCAAATTATAAGGATAAAAATATAATTAAACCAAAAAAATTATCTAGAAGGAATCCAGAAAAGAGGATGAAGAACGTTAGTTTGAATTGTCGTAATCTTTTAACCTCTCTAGAGTGCTCACTCTAAACTACAATCCACAATTCTAATGTCTTTAACTTTTTTCTTTTCTTATAATATATAACTTGATATAATCTATTCAAATCCCACACTAGATCTTTACCAAAAACAAAATCCCACACTAGATCGCCCCTAATAATTATTCTATTGACTTTATTATCATCTGAGATTCGAGAAATGACATGCACTAGGTGCCGCACGTATATATAAAAAAAAACACTAAGATTATGTACATTTTTTTTTTTTGCTGAAAAAAAGCTTATATCCTTTCACTAAGGATAAGAGTCTCAATACAACTTGAAATTAAATGAAAAACATGATGAGTAACAAAAAATTTTTGATGCCCTAACAAAAGAATGAGTAACATGATTAACTTGTCTCTTAGTGAAACCAACAAAATGATTTTGCAAATGCTTCAAACTGTTTTTGCACTTAAGCAGAATGGAACCAAATTCTATGATATGAAGCCATCAACTACATGCTTGCAATCTACTAGCTCCAAGATAACGTTGCGAAAGATTATGCACATTTTTAAGCACCGTTATATCCAATCCAACTTATATACATACTCTAACAAACACAAGCATATGTTTTAATTTTAGAAAAAAAAATAAACGTGTATATGGATGGTCACTTCAAATTTATTAATAACTAACTAACAACTACTCTAACCACTAACATTAAATTTCTCAACCTCCATTCACCAAAACTTGTCCTTCCACCACCGTTCACTGTTGACGTCATTCAACTCGTCTGCTCCACCACCACCACGACGTCGCTCCGCCGCGCGGACCCACTTTCCGGCGCGGCGGCGGCGGCGGCGGCGGGTGGTTTCTCGAGGAGCGAGTGGCGGCAGTTGGGGCACGAGGAATGCGACACGAGCCACGTGTCAATGCACCTCACGTGGAACCCGTGGTTGCACTTGGGCAACATTCGAACCCTGTCTCCTTTCTCGAACTCCCCGAGGCATATGGGGCACTCCGTCGCCGGAATGATGTTTTCGCCGCCGGCGCCGTACACCGCCACCGGGATCCGGCTGAGTTCGCGGCGCTTCAGCCCCGTCCCCGCCAGCCTCGCCGCCGCCTGCTCCGCCGTCTCGTTGCCGAACCGCCGCCCGCACCGCAGCGCGCACCGCGCGACGGAGTTCAGGCCCAGCGCGCATATCAACGCGCACAGCAGCGCCGCCAGAATGATCACCATGTTGGTGTCGAAGTTCGCGTCGCTGATGAACATGTCGCGCGTGTTGTTGCCGCCGCCGCCGTACGAGGGTGGCATGCTCAGCTCCGTCGTGTCCAGAAAACGCCGCTGCATGTTCAATGCTTCAAAATACTTCAATTTAAAGAGAAAAAAAAAAAAAACTAGGTCTCTACTGGGTCTCTTTAATTTTGTGGAAAGTTTGAGGCTTTGTTCTAAAATCTTGATGGGGTTGTGAGATTTGAGGTTTTCTTGGGGTGGGTGGCTTTTGGGTTAGTGTTTGTGTACTCTAGAGTGTGGATTCGTAGTAAAGGACACGGAACAAGAGGAGAATTGGAGAATCGCTAGCTTTTTCTTTTAAGAGGGATGGGATAAGGAAAATGAAAGGGTGAAATTTTTTGTTTTGGAGGGTTGTTGTTATCCGAACTGGGGACCGTTTTGCTGCTTGATTCCCAGCTTAAATCTTTCCTCAGAGATGCATGGTCCTAATGAAACACAGCACAAAGCAATAGTGCAAACAAGGTTTGAGATTGGAGAGAACATGGAAGTATATAAACACTTTTTACCTGACTTTCATATATATAATAAGTCTAGATATTGCTATTCTACATTTGGTACCAATCACGTGTATTTTTTAATAAAAAACAATCTTATTTAACTCAAATAAGATTATTATGGATAATAAAATTTTCTTTTTAAAAATTTAAGATTAATAGTTAAACTAGAATAATATTATGCATATAAGACATATATAGTAATAGTCAGGAGTGGTCCTGAGGAATATATGATGGAAGTTTTTTCTTTTCAATTGGGGTTAGATCAGTGGTGCATAAAGGGCAATTTATACGAAGTGGGGCTTGGTGAGTTGTTGGACTTAAAAGGAATCAGAAGCTCAAGCCTAGTGTGTCAGAGATACATAGTAATTAACTTACATACCCACCAGAGACACAGGTTGGAAGGTATACAAAATGAAAATATGTGGCTAGTTTAAGGATACAGTGGGGCCGGGTACTTAGGTGGTTAATTTGCATACCTAATTATAAAGATTAAGATTTTCTAGAATAATATTAAGAACGTTGGTACCGAATCCACAGGTAATCCCTTTGATTTTACGGTTACACTACGGTGTAGCAAGTAGGGCTAGGTATGGACCAATGCAAATTGGGCTAGTCCCGAATATGAGTGTGACTTTCATGTGTTGATTTGTAGTGGAGATTTCGTTGCCAATGTCTCATTTGGCCGTGGCTTGCTTTTGACATCAGACATGGCAGATAAGAATCAAAATTGAGAAAAAGATACAAAAGGAAACGGAGAAAAAGGAAAGCACAACATTCAAAAATATCTCAATTACCCTCTTCGCAGTCTGCAATAGGCATACTGTGGTATTTTGTGGCACCTTTTTGACGTCGATTTCTGTGGGGACTACATAGTAGAGGTATTCAAAATCGAACCAATCCAAATGGAAAATCGAAAACCGACCCAAAAAATCAAAAATCGATAGAAAACCGAATATTATTGGTTTTGTTTAGTTTTTTTTCCCCCAAACAGCGCGGTTCGATTCGGTTTGCGGTTTGGGAATGTAAAACCGACCCATACCGAACCGAACCGCTGATATGTACAATGTGTTTTTTCCTTAATACACTTGCACAAATACGACACATAATATATTCAAAACGACAAAAGCTTAAGGTGAATTGGTAAAAGATCAAAACGCTTTATACAACACTTAATTGAAATCGTAAATCTAAAAGAGAAACCTCTCTCTTTGCATCTCTCGATTTTGTGCCATTCACTTTGCGTTGCAATTCACATGGCCCTTTGCCTCCGCTATTCCCATCGCTGGTCAGTGGTCACACACTCCCACTCTAGCATGTTATATTTTATTGTAATCACTAACGTACATATGTATTTGGATGATAAAAAAAAAAAAACAATGCTTCTATTAGTGGAAGTGTCACATTAAATTGATAAATATTTTAATTTTTTTAATACTTAATAGTAGATTTTTAAAACCGCAAAAATCGAATCGAACCAAACCGCTAAAGATTGGTTTGGTTTGGTTCGGATTTCATAATATATTTAAACCGAACCAAACCGAATCGCACTTAATTTTCTTGTTTGGTTCGGGTGACTTTTAAGCCAAAAACTGAACCAAACCGAACCACGAACACCCCTACTACATAGTAAAAGATATTTTCTATCTTACAAAAAACAACAGTACTAGATCTATACGTATCCGTCATTGAACCATGAAAATGCTTTGGATGATTATTAATTAGATCCTCAAATTGGGGAAAAATAAATTTGCCCACGCAATCAGGGGCCGTTTTAATTTGGACTATATATTCATTTTCGTACTTGAGGCTAAAAACTCATAATATTAACACAATTACAATAAAAATCTTGACTAAGAATGAACTTTACCGTATTATAAATATTTCTTATTTGAATACTGAATAGGATTGCTGAATAGAGGATACTGTAATCTAAAACAAAAACACAATTATGATAAGATATATAGTTCCAAGTATTAAGAAAAAGATACCAACATTGATTGATATAAATGATAGCAGTTTGTTTTCCTTAACCAAGTGGTTCAGGGTTTGAATCCTGATGATATCACTTTGGGTATGGAATAAACAATGTTGGAATGAGAAATACCCACCTTAGTACCACCTTGATATGTGCTCACGGTTCCAGATAGATCAATATTTGTCCGAATCATTATATTTTTGTCTAGTTTACATTGAAATGATTAAAAACGATTTTATTAGCATTACCTTTTAATTTGGAATTTAAATACTATTAATTAAAAGTAGAGAAAATTTATTAAAGAAAAAAAGGTATTTGTCTAGCGAGACCTGCCAAATAATTAGATATTTGTCCAATTTGATAAATATCGTTCAACTTGCTGGATGAATCCAATTTTTATAATTATATACATCAATTTTCTTTTGTCTGCTTGTGTAAATTATTTAAATTTTTTTGTCTGAGGAACCAACTCCTTTTTTTTGAGGTAAGAGGAACCAACTCCTGTTGAATATTACCTCTAGTCCTAATTATAAACAACAAAATAATTTTTTTTTAGTCTTAATTATAAATAACAATTATTAATTTTTAAAGTAATTTTTTTTATATCCTTATTTTATTGTTTATTTTATTTTCTATACTATGACAATCACTTAAAATAAAAAATATTTTTAAAATAAAAATTAAATTTTTTACAGAATTAATTAAAAAAAGTTATAATAATTAATTTTTTTAATATTAATAATTTGTTTTATATTATTTATAATTAGGATAAGGAATAGTATTTTTCAGCGTTCATAAATCAAAGGCAAGATATGGAGTTGGTATTTTTTAGTGTGGCAGGCAAATGATGAGCTGGTTAGTGTCACGGAAGAGCAGGTGACAAACGATGAAACGTCAGGTCTGGGACAGGAAATCCACCAAAAAAAAAAAAAGTCTGGGACAGGATTTTTATGCAAACGACCTAATGCATAGTATGTCGGATCAGGCTTTATGTCACTTCGGTTGCAGCAGGTGGACCCTCAAAATCAAACTATCAAATTCATGCCACGATTTACTATGGAGACGGGTTGTAGCGTGCGTACGGTGGCAAATTGTTTTTCCACCGTCAAATATAAAGGTGAAATAGTTAACGGTTACGATTATGATAGAGTACCATGTAGAAAAAATACAGGAAAAAGCTTCTTTTAAAGTGATAACAATCCATGTAGAGTTTGGGTGAAAATCGCGTGACCCATATTTTGTATTTCATTACAACTCGACCCGTTTATATTGTGCGAAGCGAGTTGCGATCCAAATTTGAAATCTTTATTCTGCAGTGCGCGTTCTCGATCTGGCTGAGTCCAAAATCCTCAGGCAACTCGTGTTTGTGGCTCATCTTTTTTGTTGTGGATACTGGAAAAGACACAGTTCAGTGATAGAAAAAGAGTAAAAAATATATGTATGATTATTGTGTTTTAGAGATTTTTAATCCAAAATAAAATTGAAAATCAATAAGAATTCAGTTTTTCTATGATTTTTGTTCTATTCGGTGTTAAAAATGGCATAAAATCGTTGGGTATTCATATGCGTTGTAACAGAATTAGAAGGACCATCACAAGGTAGAGGACGACCAAAATCGAAGGGATGCTTATGCTTATGGTTAATATAACACACGATACCAACCTTTTACATAAATATGCATACAGTTTAGTTGTAAACTTTTTTTTAGTGTCGCTAGGTTATGGGTTCTTTTATACTCGGTGACGTTTTTAGTTTTTTTTTTATTAAGTTCTTTTATTTTGCTAAAAAAAAAATTAAATTAACTACTTAGGATTCGAGCCCTGCTACAGAGATTACCCGAGAGGGAAAAAAGTCTACCACCAGGCCATCTTCAATATTATGCCTTATTAAAACAATTATAGATATTATAATATGCTTAATTTCATTTTAAATAGTTTTTTAATTCTTTTTTGCACTTAAATCTTTAGAAATTATACATTAATGTGTATATTTTGCTTTCCTAATTTTATATATTTGAACCATTGCTCCTAATTTTCTACTCCTTTCATATATCTAATATTTTTGTTTAAGTATTTAATTTAAAAGTTTAGACTAAATTGTAATTTTGGTCCCTCTATAATTTTTAATTTGCGATTTTGGTCTCTTTTTTTTTCTTGTGATTTTGGTCCTCCTGTTTTAAAAAAATTGTAATTTTGATCAAATCCTCAATTTTGAATTTTTTTCCCTTTTATTTTGGTCCAATTGAACCTAAACCTAACATATTCACTTAAGAAATCATAAAAAATAATTTATTTAATTAAAATATAAAAATAAAAGAAATAAATGTATACAAAATTAAAGATTGAACCAAAATTGTGAATTTTTTAAAACAGGGGACCAAAATCATGAGAAAAAAAATAGGGGGACCAAAATCATAAATTAAGAATTATAAGGAACCAAAATTGCAATTTAGCCAAAAGTTTAATATGTTTTTTTTTTAATTGACTCAATAGGATAAGAGACAATATAAGATAATTATTCTATCTTATTATAATTCGTTGTTTGTTGCGCTTGCGCCAATAGGATATGATAACGTTATCATATCTCTTATCTAGTTTGAATGTGTATATTTTGTCCCCCTTGACTTAGGGTCCTAGATCCGCTACTACCAATAAGGTTATTATACTTGTACTCTTTGGTAACAATTTTAATCTCCATCCCTGAACTCGTTGGGTACCTATATACTCGTACCCACTATCGACATATTCCTTAAGTACAGAGTCGTGGTGAAAAATTATGAGATTTTAGACAAATTTTTTTATTGAATATTTAATTTAATATAAATGATCAAATCTCATTTTGTATTTTTAACAACTATGATATTATTAATCAACAATTTTTTCATTCAAAGGGAGAAATCAAACTCCAATACCAAGACATTTACAATAACTCATACACAATGCTCAACAAACTAAACTAAATTACCTTAGATTAATTTATAAACGATATTATATTCGTATGCATAAGAATAGGTGAGATAAGAATAATAATTGATATCCTTAAATATATTTTAACCAAAGATTAGGTAAATTATAAGAATTTATGTTTAATAATATAAATTAAATTAAAATAATATATATATATATATATATTATATTTTAAAAAATCTAAAAATTCATTAAGATGATTAAACATTATTTTACTGGAAATTTCTAAAGATTTTAAAAAATTATGAAATAATTTATAATTATATTTATGTAATAATGGATAAAAAATGGATATAATCATATAATAATGTATAAAAAATTTAAGTGAAAAAAAGGATAAAAAACTATTTAAAATGAACTTAGTCATATTATATATATATAATTGTTTTAATGAATTGTAATATTGAAGATGGCTTGGTGGTAGATGCCTATTGAAGTCAAGAAATCTCTGTAGCTGGATTCAAATCCTAAGTACTTCTTTTTATATTTTTTCCAAAATAAATGAACTTAAAAAAAAAAAAATTAAAAACGTTACTGAGTAGAATCGAACCAGTAACCTAACAAAACAAAAAAAAAAAGGCTTGCCACTAAAGCATATGCATAGTTACAGCAAATGTTGTTATCGTTTATTTTATTAACCATATGCATTCCTTCAATTTTGGTCGTCTTCTACCTTGTGATGGTCCTTTTGATCTTGTTACAACGCATATGAATACTTAACAATTTTCTGCTATTTTCAACACTGAGCAGAACAAAAATCACAGAAAAAATGAATTTTTATTGATTTCCAATTTTATTTTGGATTAAAAACCTCTAAAACACAATAACCATACGTCTATTTTTTACTTTTTCTCTGTCATTGACTGTGTCATTTTCTAGTAGCCACAACAATAAACATGATGTTAATCGGAAAAAAAAATGGCTTGATTAAAACACCACGCACGCACACACAGCTCAAACCACAAACAAGAGTCGCCTGAGGATTTTGGACTCAGCTAGGTCGAGGACGCGCACTGCAGAGTAAATGTTTCAGATTTGGATCGTGACTCGCTTCGCACAATATAACGGGTCGGGTTGTAATGAAATATGAAATATGGGTCACGCATTTTTTAACCGGACTCTACATGGATTATTATCACTTTAAAATAAGCTTTCTCCTGTACTTTTCCTACACGGTACTCTATCATAATCATACATGTTAGCTATTTCACCTTTACATCAGACAGCGAAAAAAAACTTGGGCACCGTGCGTGACATGTTATGGTCACACACGCTAGAATCCATCTTACTATGGAAATTTCTTGGCACCATTCCTATCATAAACTTTTAAAAAATTATTAATAAATTAATTATTCAGTGAGACTTTCTTTCTGTGGATAAAAAATTTAGGTGAATTGAGTTGTGACTTATTAGGGTTAATAGTGTGTTTGTTTTGGTTTTAAAAATACATGTATATCATTATTTTCACGTCAAATTGATTAAGATGATGCATAAGCAACTTGAATTTGCTTCAAGCAACGCCCATTCGTCTCTGTACATTGCTATACCAAACATGCACTAACACAGGCATTAAGATCCAAAAAATGTTTTATAGTTATCTACATATTATTTACCAACAAATTAAGTCCTCACATAGACATATATTGAGTCAAATTCTTACTATCTGGACCAACTTTGTTTGCAATTATTAGGTGAGATTGTTCCATTTATGCACTACTTAATCTTGATTGTTCGAAGTCAAACTCTAAAGTGAGATATAAATTAAACAGTCTAACTAATATTGATAGTTATATAGTATTTGATGATGGATTATTCTAACCACCACACTTAGTTGAATCCTAACTATATGAACCAAGCATGCAAACTAATGTCAACAGAAAGCTATGCAACACAATGGCGAGACTCCCTTCTCTTTTGGTAATATTCATGTTACATTTGTTCATGACTAAGTTCTCTTCAGCTCGAACTCTTGGCAATCCATCCTCTAACCATAACCATGGCCATCACAGAATAACATTTTTAATGAGGGATATGTTCAATGGTAGTACACAATATTCAGAGAAACCTGCCACTACTAAGGTCACTGGCCAACTACCTTTCCCAAAACCTCTAGGATTTCTTCCTCCTAATGGAGGGATTCCAATACCCCAATCCACTCAAACATTTGATCTATCTAGTATTGGCTTCTCTTTTCCCACTAGAGCAACACTTCAAGAGCTGGAGTATGGATCAGTGACATCAATAGATGAGGAACTACTTCAAGGTGATGGTGATGAATTTTTCAAACTTGGAAAGGCACAAGGGGTGTATGTTGCTAGTTCAGAGGATGGAAGCAGCCACATGGTGGCTATCACAGCAAGCTTTTTGAAGGGTGAGTTTCAGGATGGACTGAGACTTTTTGGAGTGCACAAGACTGATGTTTTTGAGTCACATGTTGCAGTTATTGGAGGCACTGGAAAGTACTATGGTGCTAATGGCTATGCTGCAGTCAAGGTTGTGGACAAAGTAGGATCTAGTGCAAAAGAAGGAAAAGTGACAAGTTCAAAGTTCCTCTTGTTTGATGTGTATCTTAGTTAATTAATTAGAAGGATCTAAAGTACACAGGGTGTTAACAAATCCATGCATAATGTGTTGTGTCTTCAATATTGAGATCTAATATGATAATTTGAGTCTTAATATAAGATACACCGGGTTTCATCTAGTTCACTGCCATCCCTCACCTTCCACTGGAAACCGTTTTGTAGCTTCCACAAAATAAAATTGAAAAATATGGAAGAATGTAAAATAGATATGCGAGAAGGGGAATTTTGCTAATATAAACCTGAGTAGCATGATGACAAATCTACGAACAGAACATAACTGAATTTAAATCAAAATGATTCTTTCGAGCACTGAATTCATTGAGTAGCTTTATATTTAGACAGATATTGGTACTAAAGTCACAGATCATTATGTTGATGTAATTATATAATGAGTAATGGTATTTATCCACTTCATTTTGGGTGGATTTAGGGTGAACATACAAGAAGAATAGGAAAGAAAAGAAAGGAAAAAGATAGGAAGAGTGATAAATATGATAAATGATGTAAAGAAAAATGAAAATAGAAACAGAAAAAAATAAGGTAAAAATGAGATAAAAAAGAAAATAAATCAGTAATTATAATTATTTTTATGTAAAAGATGTAAAGGCTACCCTTTGCTTCATAGTTGATATGCCGGTGTGAAACACGCATACTTATAAGTATGAGAAATTATTAGGTGATTCTGGACCACTACCTGTCTATGGTCCCAACCAATCTATATATAAACATATTCAAATTTTACAACTTATGAAAAATAATTAATAACACTTAATTATGTGTCATGTAAAGATTAACCTAGGTCTTGGTTCAGGACCACTTAATAATTTCCTATAAGTATATGTTTGAATTTCAATTCACACATGCATCTCAATGCAATTCACTCTAATCCATGAGTTCAATGTTATTGAGTCAAATGATTGTTTGAAGTTTCTTATCAGGAAACCAAACACACTTCAAACTATGGATATAACAAAAATGCTAATTATTGATGACTTAGTTGTCAAATGCTAACATTATATTTCTCTCTAAATACAACTTATCAAAAGAAAAATATTCTCTAACACACTTTTTTCAACATACTTTCTATGATAAAATAAAATTTATTAAAAATTATAAAATCACAAATGAAACTCCTTAAATAAGTAACAACAACCACAAAATTTTAGTCAATCATTCAGAACATGCTCATAAGAGTGCATTATAAAATATGTTGCTAACATTTTTCTTGCTGTAATTATAAATTAAAGAAAAATTTAAACAACTGTTAGGTATGACTGATGGCGTGAGTGTTAGTAATTGCTGGATGAATCCAAATTTTATAGTTAGATACATTGATTCTTGCTTCGTCTACTTGCGTAAATTATTCAAGTTTTTCTCAGAGAAACCAACTCCCAATGAATTTTTGAGCGTGGAGTTGGTGTTACTTAGGTGACAAACTATGAAAAATCATAGGGGGACAGAGGATTTCTTTGCAAACGACCTAATGCATAGTATAGTATGATGGATGAGGTTTTATGTCACTTGCGTTGCAGCAGGTGGACCCTCAAAATCAAACTATCAAATTCATCTTCTGCTAAAGCCAATTCCACCCCACTCAATGATATCAGATTTGTAATCTAGAGGGATGATATATCACATATGGCCATTTTCTTTTTTTTTTTATCAATCATATAAACTTTACACGTCTCTGCTTTAATTGATGATGGTGCCGTTGGATATAACTAAAAGCAACTAAAAGTTTTGGCTTTATGTAACTTAAATGCAGTCAGTGGATACACAACTTTTTAGTAAGAGAAATTAAAAACTGACATCCCATTTTGGGGGGAATGGGTGGGTGGATGGATCGGAGAGAAATGGAGAAAAGAAAGAAAAGTAAAGAAAGAAAATAATAGTATTTATTTAGTATTTACATGAGAGGTAGGCCTCCATATTCTTCATGATCTGTTGGGCCGCTGGTAGGCCTCCATTCCAAGTGCAAAATGAGTACCTTATGGAGAAGGTTGTGGGGTTCGAATTTGAGCTGTTGGACGCCATCAAAGTTATCAAGGTGAACTAATAAAAAAAATACTATTATGTTACACGAGCCAATCAAATAAAAAAATAAATACTTCCAATCTATTTAAATAACCTTCTAGTGAAAATCGACAGCCAAACTTTCTGAAATGTGAACTAATATGTTTACATTTTTTGTTTTGTTTAATCAAACAAGCTAAACAATCCATATATTCACGAGTCCTTCCATAAATAAATTCAATCCAACTCAGTCGTTTATAAAAAATATAAGCAGATTAGTTTGGTTGGGTTACTTTAATTGATGGATGGATAATGATCGATCCAATTACTTTTTTTAATCCATTGGATTAAGAAGGTCTGGTTGGTTTGGGTTCTTATGGTACGGTGGGATTGTTGGTGGGCCTACTAAATCCTCTTAGTATGTCTTCAGTGGGGATAATTGGAGAATTGGGCAGCAAACAATGACCTCTCAACAAGCTCAATGGTTATGCAAAGGTTCAGAGATGTCAAAACGGGCGGTCTGGCTGGCTCAATCTGTCGGATCAAGTGTGAAAAATGAACTAGTCTGACCTGGCTGTATTTTATATGGATTGCACTTTTTGTGATTTTGCCCAACCCCGTTGGTCTATCTGGTCGGCTTGAATTGACCCATTTTTTTTGGGTCTAAATATACATAAATTTAAAGGAAAAAATAAAAAATAAAAATAATACAGGTTAAAAAAGACTCGGTTGAATTCGAACCTATAGTTTTTTAGTCTAGTCTGCACTGTCGAGTCAGTCCAAATTGGCTTATTTTTATTTAGGTCACATTATTTTTTGCTCAACTCGATCCTGTCTGACGGCCTAACGGGTTTGCTTATTGGGCCGAGCCCAATTTGACAGCTCTAGAAAGGTTATGCAAGTATATAGATTTCATAGAGCAGTGATTGACACCATGACCAAAAACAAAAAGTTCATCGACATTGACTTTTGAATTCATGATCGACATGATGAATTGTGTGATACTTCTCCCTATTTTTCTTGTCGTAACTTATGAAGTGGATTTGAATCAATGTATACTTTATAAATCACTTTTTACCCCTTTAGTGTGTTGTAGAATTTGTGTTTTTCTTTCCTTAGCTCTCAATTTAGCTGAATGTGACATTCACATTTGTGTTAAGCATAGTACTTTGCTTTTGAGAGGTTGAATTCCAACTTTGTTTTGTCTCTAGTTACCTTTGAGAGAGAGATATATCATACAAGATGATATTACGATAATTGAGTTGTCAGTACAACTACAAGCACTTGTAAATGTGCGTATTATACACACATCCTTTATTTTGGCATTTTACTCCTTCCCTTTATAATAATGCATAAGAAGCTGACAAAAGAAACAAGAACAAGCAACAGGCATACAATAACTGAATAAGAAGACTAGTCGATGGAGGCAATAAGCAGCCACCAGTCATTCCCGTGTGGCCTACGTAGCCACTTATTCACACACTAGCTAAATATTCTATATCCTTCTCGAGTTGCTGCATGCTCCATATATCATTAACCTCACTGCACTCTGCATCAAAACAAATTAAAAGGGTCTATCATTATCAATATTGAAAAGATCCATGATAAATTAAAGACATAAAGATCGTACTACTAGTAAACAGACTACTACTATAAGATAAATTCATCATAAGTTTTTTGGTGGACAACTCACATATAATTGTATATACATAATTTGTATTTTAGTCTTGTGTATTACACAAGATAAATATTTTTTAAATAATAAATAAATATGTTTTAATATTTAAATTATATAATAAGTAAAAACTTGTAAAAATATAAATATTTTTTAATATATAAATTATATTTTGAATTTACGGTAAATAATTTATATTGTGATATAAAGTTATTTTTAATTATTGATCATTTCTTTTAAAAAATTATTGAAATTCAATATAGAAATATAGATAAAAAAAAGACGGATTAAAAAAGATAAGTTAAATTTTTTTAGTAAATAGATAAAAATAAAAGGAGAGTGATTTGAAATAGTTGAGAAAGAAATTCTTTGAGCTAATTATTAAATCAAAATTAATTTAAAATTAAAATGCACAAGTTTGAATGTTTTAATTTTGTTAATGTTATTATACATTAAAATCTATGATTAGAATAAAACACATGACTAAATAAGAGTGAGAATACTCCTAAAATCACTCTTATTCAATAATAATTTTTAAAAATCCCCTTGTTAAATAATAGTTCCTAAAAATACTTTCATTTAAGAATGAAAATTCATATTTATAAGAGTAGCAAAATTATGTACATTTTGACCAACATGTCATTGGTATAAGTAGAACTGGGCTTGAATCCCTTAAATAAGTTTTTGAGTTTAGGGAATGGATTTTCTGCAATGAAATTTATCATGTCATGTTTTTCTCCCATTGCAAAGGATCTGCTTCCCTTCGATTTGAGTGTTGTAGATGAAAAAAAAAAGTTGTTTGAAAGGGAGAATTCTTTAAAGGTGGTCAATCAAGTTTTCTGATAAAAATTAGTCATTGACAAAGTCATCGAATACTTCTGATCCATGTCATGATAAAAAATAATAATAATAATTATACACATTTTGATACATAATATATCTATAAGTACCTGCTACAGTCGGTGGATGGGCTGATCTGGTAAGGAATGTTGACCCCACACTTCTTAGGAAGGCCAGCAGCAAGGTCCACATTGGACTTACCATAGTGGAACGCACTAACAGCATTTTTTATGCAGTTGCAAACTGTTTGGCGGTCTGGTGTGGACTGAGCCAGGTTAAAGAGGGTCCTGATCCCATTGCAGCAAGGGCCAGGCACAGTTTTGCCACCATTCAGCACATAGGAAATGCATGGGGAGAGGTTGCTCACCACCTGGTTACATGTCACTGCTGCTTCGGCCTTGGGAGTGCTGGAAACACCAAGTACCAGCCACACAATTGCCAACCAAACCAGCTTAACAACAACAACAGAGTTGGCCATTGATCAACTCTATCTGCAAGAGTGAAGATGCAAGCAGAAGTAGCCTTTTTTACACTAATGTTTGATAACTTCTAACTGTGGGTTGAGGTTGAGGTTGAGGTTTTGTTTTCTTGTTCCTCTATTTATACAGAATTAAAATGATTTTTTTTTTTTTTTTTTAAATTCACATTTGTTTAAAACAGTAGATGACGTAGACTAGTTGGTGAGAGTTTACCAAAAAAAAAAAGACCTAAATTACATTGAGCAGCATTGAATATAACATGGGCTGTTTCACCTAATTCATTAACGTTGGTGGTGGCATACCTCAGTTGTTACATTTACAAAAAGACAGTTACGGATAGATACAATGTTACAATTAAGTTGTTAATGTGAAGGGTATTACAGTAGAATAATTCTATCTTCCTTTTGTTTTCCTAACCCAAGACCTTTCTCTCTTCTCTTCTTCCTTTAACTATCAAACCAACCTTATAACTCCACGCAAGTACTCATGTATGCATACTCAAATTCATTATCGAATCTTTTGTAAGAGTCATGTGCGTGTATAATCCATAGTTTTCAAAATCCACCCAGTATCATCATTCATCCGTTCCTCACTTCCTCCTACTATATTCTGCCCTTCAAATTTAATGACTTCAAAGGCTATAATAGATTAAGAGCATAAGTTCCTCGTTGCTGTTCATGAACAAAAGTAGCTAGAACTCTCGGCAAGTGGACTTTGTGGTACAATTGGCGTGCAATTCAGGATCAAATGCACATTAACAGAAAAAAAAAAAATATTGAAGATGAGAAGACATGTTTTATCTGTTTTTGATTTTCAGTTTTTAAAACACTTGTTTTGGAAATAATTTCAAAAACATAATAAATTAGAAATTTACAAAATAGTATTTAAAATAATTAAAAACTGTGAAGAGAAACAAACATGAATTTATTTTTTGGTAAAGGATTAGTTTATCATTGGCTTTATATGAATGTAACGAAAACACTGAGTGAAAAAATGTTACATATTAAAGAGATAGATAGAATGAGAAGAGAGAAAATATAACAGTTGATATAATAGACAAAGATAGAGAAAAGATAATGTAGTAGAAAATGTTATATGAATAAGTGATCTAAAAATATATATCAATCTCCAAATGCTTATATATATATATATAAGAGTTGTATTGTACATGTAATAACTCATATACAACAATTTATACAACAATATTTCATGTATCTATCTCTATCTATCACATTATTATTGTATCTTATATATATTTCTCTCTCTCTCCTTTTTCTCTCTCTCTTGATGCTAAAATTTGTTGTTCAATTTATTGTATAATTGTATAAATAACGTTTTTCTATATATAATCATGATGCAAGGGATTTTAAGTAAATGTTCCCATATATGCAGTAAAAAAAAGAAGTAAATCTTCCTACACTATCATAAATTCATAATAAAGAATGCTAGATCAGTGTTCTTACATTATTAAACCTCACACTCTTTGTTTGAATTAGAAGAAAGAAAATGAGACAAGAAAGGAAATTTAGAAAATTGAAAAATAAAGAAAATATTTGAAGAGAAATTTCAAATTTTGGTTTCACGAAGACAATTTTTTCTCTTCATTCTCTTTATTTTTAACTAAATAAAAAATATTCATATTTAAATTTTTTTTCATTCTTCATCATTTTTGCTTTCTCTCCACTTCAAACATATGATAAGATCGCAAAAACAATTTTGAATCTAGCTATGGTCAGCAATTACTGGGTAGACAGAGAAACATTTAAGCTGATTTTTTTATTATTATTATAACTTTTTGCTGAAGTTCAACAGACCGCAACAAAAAAAGTTTGCTATAAAACACTTTGATTATTGTTTTTTTTTATTCATTTGATTATTGTTCTGCTATGCAAAAAAGTTTTACATGGTTTAGAATAGAGGTTAAGAATAATTTATAAGAGTGATGCTATATGGTACGAATTATTTATGTACGAAATAGACGAAATGAGGCGGGTGATGTTTTAATTGGTTTTTTAATAAAATAAAGAAAAAATAATAATTATGGAATGAAACAGAGATTAGCCACGTCTCTTTGTGCTTAATTTCATCCCATGTACCATTTATCATTTCTCAATTTATAAATATTCTCATTTCTTAGCCTACAGAAATGTTTTTTAAAAACAAAATCGTGACGGGTTACTAAATATCAAAACGAATAATACCTTATGTACGGTGACTCTAACTGTGTCAGTGGATTTGAAGTTGGAAAATATGAACAAAAAAGTTAGTACAAATTAACGTGCAGTCATATGAAAACTTTTAATTCTTAGGAAAGTGGCAACATCTCTTAGGGCCCCAAAATCATTTTGGGGGATGCAGAAACCAGCCAAACCACATGGCTATACATATATAGAATCAGATAATTAGGTTAGCAACCCATTGTGAACT
Organism: Pueraria montana var. lobata; assembly: GCA_026413185.1. Taxonomy (NCBI): domain Eukaryota; kingdom Viridiplantae; phylum Streptophyta; class Magnoliopsida; order Fabales; family Fabaceae; genus Pueraria; species Pueraria montana. The sequence goes on from CM048650.1 coordinate 76,814,443, forward strand.
CTGATATACATATTTGTCTAAGCCTATAGATCACTCATTAATTAATAGTATTCTATTGTAGGTTTCAGCCAGCGGTCATTCAATTGCATGCATTAAATGAAATCAACCAGTAACTAGTTATAACTATACCTACCATTCCTTACTTCACCTTTCACTTAACGAACACATGTTGAATCTGTTCTCTATATATAGTCGTTAAATTCACAAATCATAACATCAACAACATCATCCCGTGAAGAAGTAGTGCATCATACTTTCGTCCTCTAGTAACTCTTCCAAATCATGGCTAGCCAACTGCTTGTGAAGGTCACCTGCATGGTTGTGGTGTTCATGGTCAGTGTTGGACACATAATACCCTTGGCAGAAGCTGAAATTCCATGTGGGCAGGTGCAACTGACTGTGGCACCATGCATAGGGTACATAAGGGGTCCTGGTGGAGTTGTCCCTCCACCATGCTGCAATGGGGTTAGGAGCATAAACAACCAAGCCAAGACCACCCCAGATCGCCAAGGGGTGTGTAGGTGCCTCAAAAGCACTGTTTTGAGCTTGCCTGGACTCAACCTTGCAACCCTTGCTGCCCTCCCTGGCAAGTGCGGGGTCAACTTGCCCTACAAGATCAGCCCCACCATTGATTGCAGCACGTAAGATCACTCACATGAATCCTCTCCTTACTATAAATATTATGAATATACATTAATAATACGATTATTATACTAACAAAGAATCACGTTGGTTTAGCTCAGTTGGTTAAACAAGATGTGTAAATTGTTGTAAATCTTTTGATATTTGTCTTCAATTCTTACAGATAAAAAAAAAAAAAAAAATCCCGTTGGTATAAAAAATTGATATATGTTATGTTATTAGTATAATACATTATACTATTAATGTAAATCTATAATATTTATATGAATGTGTGTATTTTTGTTTAGGATTTCACTCGTATAAAGTGAATGTAAGTAGAATAAGTAACTTTAATAGTTGATGAAAAAGATTGCAGTTGATATTTTAACATATTCATAATTTATTATGCACGTACATGTAATGTTGATTTTATTATTAATAATTAACACTACTACAAAAAATGTATTTTATAACAGCTTTTTAGATCAGTTATAAGAACATCGATTTAAAAAAAATGCGGTGACATTTTTGTAATTAAAAAAAAAAATTTTAGATCGGTTATAAGAGAACCGATCTTAAAAATTTTTTTTAAATCGATTAAAAGTTAAACTGATCTAAAAAGTTATCCTTTTAAATCACTTCACTTTATAACTGATTTAAAATGTTGGTTTTAAATCTGTTAAAAGTAGAACCAATCTAAAACCTCATTCCTGCTCTCGTAAACACCAAAACACGCTCCTCTCTCAACTCTCACTTTGTTAGAGTTTTTATTCCCAAACCCTAGAGCTAGCTGTCCAAAACCCCAAAACAGCGCTCCTCACGGCAGTATTGCACCACCGTACCCCTCGCTATGTCACCACCAAACACAGCATTGCGCGCCTCAACCCCATAGTTGTCAGAGCCGCGTGCCTCAGCCCCATATTCGCCTCTGCCATAGTTGGCTGAGTTATCACCGCGCACCACTGTATATGCGAGTCTGAGTTATCACCGCCACCTTATTCCTAGTTCATCACTGGATCATCTCTGGTTCGTAATTTGGGAACTCACTGCATTAATTTCAACAAATTGCAGATCTGCATTTGGTCTTTGGTTGGCACATCTGAGAAAACTAATTGAAGTCAACTGTTACTTCTAATTGATGGTTGGATTCTAGAAAAGAAAATATCAGTAGATGATGCAAGTCTTTTGAGAGAAAAGGTGTGGAAGAGAGACAGGTGTATTAGTGATACATATATGGCTTGCAGAGAACAGAGTGAACAGGAGGCTATTTCTGCATTTCTTGGGCTTTTATCATCTGCAACAAGGTATTAACTTTTAATTCTAAATTGCAGTTTGTATATCTTCACTGTCTTATGTATCCCTTATTTTTTATCTTTAGTCCAGGATTACACGTGATTCATATTGCAGCAGAGATGGCACTAGTAGCTAAGGTGCACTCAATGTATCCCTATGTTTTATTCTTGTGAACTCATTTTATTTTATCTCGTATGTTTTTAATTTTTTCTTCATGATCTCCCCCCTCCCCCCTTACAATGTGCTATTCAACTGTTATAACATTTACTGGAATCTTAAAGAGGCATGGCTTAAGCATCTTAATTTACATAAAGAAGGGGAGTACTGGGTGTGAGTTCTGCATTGAAATAAATTGGCAGATATCCTTAAAATGCAGTCTCTTTTATCTTTTTCTTTTCTTACCTCTCTTGCCAATTGTTGAAATCTCTTTTGGAAAATAAGTAGTATACAGTTAACAATTTGCTGTAGTATGAAATCAACTAGAAATATTATGTCATTGTCTGTGCAGAAGTCCAGGTGAATTAAGCATACAGTTGGCTTGATTGTTATTGGGATAATTAGTGATCAAACAAATGATGGAGAAAATGCATATATAATATTAGAGATTCATGACTTTATATGAGAAAAATATTTCACCAGTATTTTTCTGTTGTGACATTTGTCACGTTCTCCATAGGTCAGGCTATATAGGAGCAGTTGTATTTTTCATAGGTCAGGCTGGCCTATTTGCTTACGCTTTTGGAATGTTGATCATCCAATTGAGTAAAGAACTATCTATCTTTTAAAGTACAGATACTATAGTTAGATGTTTATGTTCTTAACATTTAAGTATCTTGATCTATTTGAAATGTGTATGCTGCTGCATTGAGTGCATAGGTTGCCACATGTGATTATGTCACATTAGTATTTCCTTGTTAGCATGTAGAGTTTGCCTTGTAGATACTTCATTTGTATCTGTGTAAGTGGTGCTATATTTTCAGTGCATGAAACATCTTTGATTATCCTGTTAGCCCAAGATATTAGTTCCTGAATTATTAATTCCTAAATGTCATAATATCATGTCATAACATCCTGATTATCCTGTCTGCCCAAGATATTAGTTCTATTGCTGCATTTACTCTTAGATGGGTTAGTTCTTTTGGCAGCAGTAGAGCTTTTGTCCTGATGGAATCTGTACGAGTATTCCTTCAACTCAAATTTAACATGATTAAGAAGCTCTTTGTTTGATTATTTCATTTTACACCTTTCCATTTTGTTTCTCCTAGGATGATGCCAGATCTTCTGCTTTCGCTAATCTATTTTTCGCATTACATATTTAAATTGAGTTATTTCTGTGACAGGTTGGTGGTTTGGGGGATGTTGTCAGTGGTCTAGGTAAAGCACTGCAAAAGAGAGGACACCTTGTTGAAATTGTGCTTCCCAAATATGATTGTATGCAATATGACCGTGTCTCTGACTTACGAGTATGCTATTTTATTAAGAATCAAACATGTTGATACAGTCTTGGTACTTGATATCTTGCACTAGTAATAATTTGATTATTCTTTCAGGCTTTGGATGTGCTAATAGATTCATACTTTGATCATCAATTATACAAAAATAAAATCTGGGTTGGCACTATTGAAGGCCAACAATTAAATATTTCCATTTTAATTGATTGTCTTTATCTGGTTTAGTAACTTCGATTTGGCTATGCAGGCCTTCCTATTTATTTCATTGAGCCCCAACATCCTGATAAGTTCTTATGGAGAGGAAAATTTTATGGCGAGCATGATGATTTCAGACGATTTTCATTTTTTAGCTGTGCAGCTCTTTAGTTTCTTCTTCGAGCTGGCAAGAAGCTAGATATCATTCATTGCCATGATTGGCAGACAGCATTCATTGTATGATCTATCTAATTCTTTCTAGCAAATTTTTGCTCTTTGAGTAACTTATAGAATTGCATTTTGTGTTTCTTTGCTAGGTTCCTCTGTACTGGGATGTATATGCCCCAAAAGTATTAACTTCAGCTAGGATATGCTTTACATGCCACAACTTTGAGTATCAAGGAACTGCAGCAACTTCAGAGTTAGAATCATGTGGTCTTGAAAGCCACCATCTAAACAGACCAGATAGAATGCAGGACAACATAGCACATGATAGAGTTAATTCTGTCAAGGTATGGTAATAAAATTATTATCTATCATATTATATATCATCAGCAAATATAAGTAATAGTTTTGCCTTCCATTGGTCAGGGTGGAATTGTTTACTCAAACATTGTGACAACAGTTTCACCTACTTATGCCTAAGAAGTGAGAACTGCAGAGGTATGATTTATTTCTTGTTCTTGTGCATATTATGTATTTTCTGGTTTATCAAAATATCCTTTTCTTTAATTAATAATTAATTAATACTACTAATAAGGCAATAACTCATGTTGGCACAAGCATAAGACCAACTAGGAATAACATCCCCTATAACTGTCTATCATAGGGACGAAAATAAACAAAAGTATTGTATATATATTTTTTTTAAAAAAATAGCTTTTTAGATCGATTATAACCATAACCGATCTAAAAAGTATAGTTTTTAGATCGGTTATAATCATAACCGATCTAAAAGCTATACTTTTTAGACTAGTTATACAAGACAACCGATCTAAAAAGTTAACTTTTTACATCGGTCACAAAAATAACCGATCTAAAAAGTAACTTTTTAGATCGGTTCTTCTCCGATCTAAAAAGTCACACTTTCTATATCGCTTGCATAGACATCGACCATACAATCGATCTAAAAAGTCATTTTTAACCGATCTAAAAAGTCTTTTTTGTAGTAGTGTAAGATTTGTTATTTTATCCTCTAAAGTAGATTGTTCACTCTAGAAGAGTTAAATTGTTTTATATATATATATATATATATATATGAATCATTATATAAATAAACATATATTAAAACGAATAAGAAATACTTTCAAGCCATGACCATGTCAAAATTCAAATTCAGTAATAGGACTGACTATTACATGTTAAAAACCATAAACAATTCACAGACTACATCGACTTACGGTCTAACTTTATATATAAGGCTGAAATTAATTAATTAATGATGATGACCACTTTTTAATTAGGAGAATTGTATTTATATAATTCCGTTACTTGTCATTAACATATATGAACTTTTAATGCATATAATATATTTATAAAGACACTAACATCAAATTCACTTTGTTCATTGCAGGGTTAAGTACTGAGCAGCTTGCACGAGGGTTTACGCTTGTTGACTTTATACTTGTTTCGCAGTAATAACCAGCAAAGAGGGAATAAAGATGGTTTAATTTCCTCCATTGTCTGGATCCCACTAGGGAGTACTTTATAATAGGATGATGATGATTTGCATCTCCATAAATGTTATAATAATGTTGATTGTCCAATGACATATTGGATTTTCTATCACTAATAATCTAAAATATATCATCCCTCGCTCTTCTCTTACTTTTAACTTTTTTGGTTCAATAAAATTTAAATATAAGAAAATCATTCTTCTATACTTGAGATTTTACATTTACAATACACTTATTAAATATGATTAAAAATTTAATTAATAATATTGTTAATTGGCAATAAAAGAAAAGGAATCAATATCAAGTACTAATTAAACCGAGAATAATCTGAATAAAAAAAAACACTACTGAATAAAAAAAAAAACAGAGAATAAATTACGAGTTCCGTATAATCAAGTAATTAATATACTTGCATTTGACTAATAATGGGTGAAATGTCTAATATATAATATATAATTTTTTCTAGAAATGTGAAACGAATTTTATAGTAGTAGTTGTTAACACACACATATATATTGTTTGGTAGTTTACTGGATTTTGTTAATATTTATTACTATATCAGTGAATTATATCATTTGCAAATGAACAATTTATTTAAAAAAGTTCTCTTGTTCTTACTATTAAAAAGGAAGAATCTGGTTTTTTTTTTAATCTGTAAGGAAGAATCTGGTTTGCTTAAAAATGTGAAAGATAACAGAATTCTTTCACTTAATTTTTTTAATTTTAACATATGGATAGAGTATATGTTTTAATTTTAATGTTCCATTTCAGGATATTCTTATAATAAGATTTCATTTTAATTACTACCGTGCACGTAAATCAATTGATATAAAATTATTTTAACTTAATCAAAAGTCTTAAGTTCGAATATAAAAAAAAGGAGAGATTTCATTTGAATTATTGAAAGATATAATGTCATAATTAAATAGAACTTTTTATTCCAAGGAAAAATAAATAAAGAATAAAATGATTTCAATTAAATTAAAAAGATAATTATATTCTCCACAAATGGTTATACTGGAACCACTTGATAGTTTGCATGTCCTCAAAGATTGCATCGAGTACCTTTTTTTTTTTTTTTTTTAAAGAAGAAGGTGAATATCATTGATCAGAAACAAAATGGCTCGAGGACCTTACATCATCTTCAACAATGTCACATAATTGAGGTGGAACTTCCACAATCCAAACAGTATCTAAAGCTATAATTAAATGCAAGTTTAGCTAAAGTATCTGCTGCTCTATTTGCTTTCCTATTTACAGAGATGAGAGAGTTAAGAAGGTTCTGTTGAAGCATATTAGCACAATCCTGAATAATACTTGCAAAATAGGAATTGATACCAGCAAAATCACCTCTCCAAACATGGTATAACCTCTGACAGTCAGTCTTGAGTACTTTTGTTGTGTATATCGGTACCGAAATAAATAAAATAAAATCCACTCATATAGAATACTAGTTTAAGTACAGGATTTTCATCCCTCCAAGATAGTTAAATTTCTATTTTATTTTCTCTCTAGAATTTTTTGTTTCTCAAAATTCAAAACATGTTATTTTTTGTCCAAACATTTAACGTCTTTAGCGGATTGTTGAAGTGGCTAATAGAGTGACACATCCATGTGACTTTCACATAGCAAGTGAATTTATTTCGTCCCTAAAAAAAATTAAAAGTTTGATTTGAGTTCCTAATATTTAAAAGTTTGTTTTTATTCCCTATAAAATTTAAAGTTTGATTTCTGTTCTCATAAAATTTAATCATTTGATTTTAGTCCTAATAAAATTAAAAGTAGTTTTATTTTGAGTCCTCATAAAATATTATATTTTCATTGTTAATATAATATATTAAGCAATATTAAATGAAAAATAACATAATATTCATAACTTAATAATATTATTGGTAGAGATGAGCATGGGATGGGTTATGACATTTTTTTTCTTTTGCTACCCAATCCAAAATTTTGTTAGGATTATTTATGTGAACCCAAACCCAACTCGATCAAGACCCAATAATATACGGGACAAGACTAGATCAATCTAATTTATTAATTTAATATATCAATGTTAATATTATTAACTATTATAATAGAAAATTTCAGTCTACATAGAAGGAAAGTTGTAATTTGTTGGTTGAAGAACTAGTTTTGGGCCAAAATTGCTTCTAGTTTTCCTATCTCTATAACTTCTCTTTTTAGTTGTCTTTTTGCTTATACATCACTATCATTCTTTATCAATTTTTCAATAATATTAAGTTATTCATTTGGTGACTTCAAATTATATGATTCTCTACAAGAAGTATCCACCAACATCTTTGTATTTAGAAGCATCTCCCCATAAAAAGATTCATATAGAATCCACTCTGAATAGCATGATAGAGATAATCCTTGATGAGCTTCTTGAATCTCTGCCAACAACTAGGAGAGACTCACCATCTAATTGATGGAAGTGTGTGATCTTGCTTCTCATCCTAGGAAGATTTTGTAGATGAGAAGTACTTGTCCACAAACTTCACTACTAACTCCTCCAAGTTGTGATACTCCATTGTGGTTGAGTTTTTAGTCATTGTTTAGGTTTTGGCCCCAAAGAGAATGGGAAGCCTTAACCTAATTACCTTAAGGCTAATTCCATGAATCCGCACATCTAAGAAATTCTCTCATATTATTGCCTAATAGCTTTGTTGATGACTAATCTTCACTAAAGAACTTGACTGACCACCTTTATTAGGATTTCTCTTTCCAACCACGTTTTTTTCATCCACAATACTTCAACCTGAGACCTTACTTAAAGAGACCGAACTCAATAACACTCGAACCAACAACTTGTTGATACATTTATGTGTTTAGAATGGAATTAGGGAGTTTACAATTATTTGAAATAGGTTTAGAATTGTACATTAGTGGCTTTGGTGGCCTAAAAATGTGCATGCGATTAAGTCTCGCATATACCATTTTTACTATTTTCTAAACCATCCAACATGGATTTAAAATTATAAGAAATTAAAAATACAATTAAGTCAACGTTATATCACTTAATACATAGAGAGAAAAGAAAGCGCGCTACAAAATCCCATGATGTAAATGTTAAAAGGTAAGTGAAAAAATAATTTAGGGTTTTATTTAAAGCACTAGCATTTTAAATTGGCATTTCTTGTATTCAAATTCAAGTGTGCAACATTCAAACTTGTAAATGTTTATCGCTTATCAGATGAGGTTTGGAATTCGACTGAGTAGTGTCTATGAACTCGAGTTTTAATTTAAAGTGAAACAAGTTTGAATAATTAATTTTAATTACGTAAAACAATATTGATCCCATTCAATGCGTGCTAATTAATGACCGCTCACTAGAACCTACAACACAAGTACACAACGATCGATAGGTTTAGACATATATATCACAGATGGGTGTCATCGAAATTAAAGATTGATCATTTCGTTTCTATATTTAGAGCCATGTGTGGTTGTCAGGTTTCTGCGTCCCAGAAAATGATTTTAGACTCTTCGGTAGCATTTTAAACGCAGTAGCCAGATTATGAAATGAGCAATTAACAACCCTTTTAAAGAAACTGATAAACCTAATTAGCCACTCCGTTGCATAACCACGCATCACTGCAACAAAATTGTCACAAACTGTGAGGGTACTTCTATCTATCAATAAAGAGTTACATTATTCCTATACATTTTTTTTATTGACATTATTCCTATACGCATACCTTTTAGAAAAATAATCAACATATGGATGGAAAAAGAGAGAGAGAGAGTGGATATTTCAATACCTATAGGTGAAGTATCCAAGGAGTATCGGTATCGGATACGGATAGTCTCGAAGGAATGCTTGCATACACAGTAGTGTTAACATGAGGGACTTTCTTAGCAGCATCTTGAAGGCAACACTGCAAGCTAGTTGCTGCAGGTTATGTGTAGAGTTCCTGAAACTGTTTAGCTGTGGTCAGCGATTATTGTATAGAAGGCACATTATTTAGCTTCAATGCTGAGTGTTAATTTTGATTATAATTTGTTCTAAAGTTCTACAATAAAAAGTTTCTCTATGAAACTGTATGATACATATATATTTAAAAACTTTGAATTTCGGCGGAAAGTTCAACATCTGGTACCAAAAATCATTTTGGGGGATGCAGAATCCTCAATCCTGAGAAACCATGCACATGGCTCCACTCACACACACACAAATATGGAAACGGGTGATCTAACTTTAATTTGGATCACACCCATCTATAATATATATGTGTAAACAAGTAGGTATTCGTCGTTTTGTATAATGTAGGTTTCAGTGGGCGGTCATTAATTAGCATGCATTAAATCAATAAATGAAATCAATCTATTCACCTACCGATCTTTCTTTTTTCCTTTTTTTTTTTTTTTTTCAAAGTATTCACCGATTTTATATATGCATGATTAATCTTTGTTAAAAAATCTTACTGACTATCTCAACTGGCAATCTTTACTAGAATTTCTTTTTTAAATTATGTTTTTTTTACTTACAAGATTCGCACTCGGAACTTTGTTTAAAAAATTTAAACATAATTAATTCTACTTCAACCAAAGACATGTCGGTAATTTCCTACCGATCGATCCTTACTTCACCTTTCACTGACAATTTAAACTCAAATAGAATCTGTATTAATAATCTCTATATATAGTCCCACAGGCACAACATCATAATCATCACCTCCACACCCTAACTCACCCACTCTTGAAGTGCAATTTCCTCCTTCAAATTCTTCCAAACCATGGCTAGCCCTCTACTCGTGAAGGTTACCTTCTTGGCTGTGATGTGCATGGTTTTGGGCATGCCCTTGGCGGATGCAGCTCTTTCATGCCCCCAGGTGCAATTCATGGTAGCACCATGCATTGGCTACTTGAGGGGCCCTGGTGGAGCTATCCCTCCACCATGTTGCAATGGGGTTAGGACCCTAAACAACCAAGCCAGGACCACCCCGGATCGCCAAGGCGCTTGTAGGTGTCTCAAAACCACTGCTCAGAGCATCCCTGGGCTCAATCTTGCAAGCCTTGCAGCCCTTCCTGGCAAGTGCGGAGTCAACTTGCCCTTCAAGGCTAGCCCCTCCATTGACTGCAACACGTAAATCGCTCATCATGCTCTTTATATATATTCAGCTCTATATATTATACATACTTTTTTAATCGCTGAAAGCAAGGCATTCTCGTAACCAGAAGTCATGAAATTAATCTCCCAAAGTATAGATATCACTGAAATAAGTTTTTCATCTCCCAACAAAGCCTTCTCTATACATGCTGTCAGAGAATTGAACCTTATCAAAATATTTAAAGAATTCAACTGTCTATCAATTGTGTTGAATATCATTGGTTCTATATATTATATATAAACCCCAAAGGCTGAAATTAATTAATTAATGACATTGACCACTTTTGTGTATATATATATTGTTACTTCATATTGAACTTTTCGTGCTTATATATAGTATGTTTACAAGGACACTAACATCAAATTCACTTTGTTCGTTGCAGGGTGAAGTAAGCAGCTAGCTTGCATGAGGGTTCATGCTAGTTGATCTTAGTACGTACTTGGCTTTTGGTAATAAGTAGCCAAGGATGAATAAAGAGTATGGTTTAACTTCCCCGGTTGTCGTCTCGTCTGGATCCCCACCGGGGGATCTAAAAAATAATTGTATTAATGTTGATTGTCCAATGTGACAGTGACATTCATTACATTTCTTATCTATAATTTAATATTATCATTCCCTCGCGTCATTCTCTTACTCTTATTAATAACAGTGATTAATCATCAACAACCTTTACAATTAATTTAAGAAAATATTTCTTCTATACTTAAAGATCAGTTTAAACTTAACATACACTTATTAGCAATGAATAAAATTCTAATTTACAATAATTATCAATTGGTAATAAATTAAAAAGGAATCACTCTTCAAAAAAAAAAAAAATACTAATAATTTAACCATGATTTTTAAAATTAGACTGGTCATTGAACTTATTAAGACAATGATTTTCAACTGTAATCTAAACACACACTTAAGGTTTAGTGATTCAACTATGGTCGAATCGGTAACAACAACAACAATTTTAACCCATGGTTAATTTTTTAAATTATAAATTTTAACTTACAAGAAATATTTTAATGTTTTCAAAACAAATTATTTATAGATGAGCAAAACAAAATGGGTTAGACGCCTGTTAAAATGGAGTGCAAAATTTATCATGAAGCTGCTATTGTAAATTACAGTTTTAAGTTGTTTTGGCTTTGTCCAGCTTTGTGTTAAATCAGAAAAGAAAAAAGGATTAATTAAGTTTTTAGTCCCTAAACTTTTTTAAAATTCGGATTTTAGTATCTAAATTTTAGTTTGACTGGTCAAGGTCCCTAAACTTTTTAAAATTTTGATTTTTAGTTCTTGGACAAAATTTTGACCGGTCAATGTCCCTAAATTTTTTAAAAATTCGATTTTTAGTCCCTGAATTAATGAGATTTCAATGACTAAAAACTGAATTTTTAAAAAAATTTGGGACTAAAAACCGAATTTTTAAAAAATTTAGGGACCTTGACCAGTCAAACTAAAATTTAGGGACTAAAAGCAGAATTTTTAAAAAATTTAGGGACTTTGACCAGTCAAACTAAAGTTTAAGGATTAAAAATCAAATTTTGAAAAAGTTTAGAGACTAAATTATGAATTGCACTTTTAATTGCTTATGAAAGTGCAAAATTGTTATTCCCAATTGCACTTTTAATTGCTTATGAAAGTGCAATTATGAATTGCACTTTTATTTGTATCACTACTTCTAACGTCGATTTGACGTGGCAAGGATGAAACTGCTATTTTGAGTAGAAATTTTATTTGCGATTCTAAGGTGACATGCCATGTGCTAAATGACACTTCGATTTTTTTTTTCTTAAAAATAAAATGTCGATGTGTCAATGAAGTCGCGAGTTAAATTTGCAATTTGAATATAGGTCAAATGAATCTATTTAAAAAAATAGTTTGTAAAAGTGACCCAACGGACCAATTAGCCTTTAGACTCTTAGGTAGGATGAGAAAACCAATATATGAATATAATTACTCTACCTTTTAGAACACATTTATAACTTTTTTTTTCTTTCTATCTTACTTTTTTTTTCTCTTTTCTTATCTCTTTTTTTTATGTGACTCTTTTCTTATCTCTCTTTTCCATATAAATTGGACAAGTTATATGCAATTTCTTAGTGCTTTAATTATTTTTCAGTCAAAATTAGAATTTTACTTTACTAATCTGTATAATAAATATTTGCATTGTAAGCATAATTAAATTATCAAGATGAAACACGGATTACAGAACAGTACCAAAAACATATATGAAACTGCATTGAAGTTTTTTTCCTTAAAATAAGCTGTACAAAAGTGGTTAACAAAATAATGGAATTTTCCATTGATAAAAAAAAATGTACATGACACCGGGTACGATACACATTGAAATCAAACTCCACATCTTCTGTGGCATAGCGTACCCTTTTTTCAATCTATTCAAAATTAATCGGCAAAAATCGCAATATCCGTACAACTTCGTGCCTAAACCGTAAACCCTCAAGCTGCTGCTCACACCAGGCTGCAACAAATTAAAAGTGGAAATCAACAAATGAATTTGAGATTAATAATCTTCTATATAACCATTATCTATATTTAAAATATGCATTCTTTAAGTGAATATATTAAGGGTTTGTTTAAATAAATTTCTTTATAAGTATTTATAGAAAGAAAAAAAATATAAGTTTCTCTATAAATCAAAATTAACTTATGCATGAATTAAAAATAAATTTTCAAAGAAGTTATAATATGAGAGAGTTTTTACAAATTAACTTATGTATACGCTAATTTTAACTTATGAAAAAATTTATTTCATTGTTCCTTTCTATTTTCTTGTCTTATAAGTATTTCCAAAGAAATTTATCGAGGCAGACAAACAAAAACTTAGAGTTCTTTAATTAGTATTGTTCTCAGCTTTTTTTTTACAAAAATGTGGTATAGTTTGATTTTAAAATTATCTAAGTAGTGTAGTTTTAAAAAACATTTCGTGTAACCGCTGGAAATTGGTTTTACAAAACCAAAACCAACTTCTAGTTAGGAGAAAACTACACCATTTTTTTTTTCTTTTAGAAAAGACTATTATTTTTAAATAAGAATTAGAGGTAAATTTTACCTAGGTATAATCTATGTTAACATTTAATACAATTTTTTATTATGAAAATAATTTTGATGGAAATACCAAAAGCATGCAAGTAACAGTATTTTCATTATTTTGTTTTAATTAAGGGTAGGTTAATTACGTACTTGTCGCAGTTCATGTCGACACTGAAATGGTAGGGCAAGAGAACGCCACAGCTGGAAGGAATGTTTGCATAGGCAGTGGTGTTAATATTAGGGTCATTCTTAGCAGCATCTTGAAGGCAACGGCACGCTAGTTGCTGACTATGGATGGAGCTCCTCACCAAGTTCCTTAGGGCTATAACCTGCATGCAGCAATCTTGTGGGATCGTGTTTCCACCCGTTTTCACGTAACACCCGCATGCTTCCATAACGGGCTTAATCTGCTCGCAGCAAGTGAATACGGCCGTGGCTTGAAACGGTGCTGCACCCAACACCGCCATGCACACGATCAGAGCCACGCAACTCGCCTTCGCGGCCAACCCCGTGTTGTTGTTGTTGTTGCTGGTCATGGTGTGTGAGTTGTGATGGAATTGGAAAAAACTGGTTTGGAAAGGGGTTAATTAATGAGGGTTGCTTTGAAAATTACTCTGAAGGGGTGACTTGAGTTACGTTATTTATTATATGCAGCTGAGGTTTGGTTCGTGAAATTATAGTGAAAGATCGATGGAACTGGGATTTCGGTAAACCGTAGCTATTGGTGGTTGATATGATTCATTTGGTGGTTCTTCTGCCTGTTTTTGGAATATGTCATGAGTCTATGAAAGGAAAAACGTAAATATATTGTGCTTTGTAGAGATTATTACCATCGTATACGGGATAATCTATGTCTATTTATTTATTTTAGAATAGTTGTATTCTCTTGTGGAAAACAATGGTGTTCAAATTGAATAAGATTACTATAGACGGAAAAGTGCTCATTTCGATTATTTAATATAACTATGTACTAAGACTTGAATTCGAGATTATTGATTAAGTTAAAATAAACCTACGTCCTACGCACTCGGTGGTGGTTGTGGATAGTCTATAATTTCTTTTTATAATATATAATATCCGAAAACTGAAAGGTAAGTTGTAGATAATAACATTAGGTTTAATTGTGTTTTTAATCCTTCAAATTAGAAGGTATATTTTTTTTAGTCCATCAAATAAAAATTTGCATTTTTTTCGTCTCTCAAATTTGAAAAAATATCCTTTTTAATCCCCTCAAATAAAATATTGCATATTTTCGTCTTCAAATTCTAGCTAAGGGACTAAAAAAAATATTTTTTAAATTTTAAGAACTAAAAAATACAAATTTTTATTTGGAAGACTAAAAAGAATATATTCTTAATTTGAAGACTAAAAACATAATTAAGTCATAATATTATTATATAACCCAGAATTTTGACTTATAAGTCAAATTTAGCTATTTTACGCTTCTTATAATTTGCCAAATCAACCATTAATTATCTTAGGTTATTTATCTTTCATTTTAGTAAATTATCGTATCAGCTCCTCAATTGGATGAGTATCTTTTCAACGTACATTTTTATGTTGTAGTCAAGTTTCTTTTCAACGTTCTCAATATGTTGCCTTTGTATCTTCTCAGCTCTCTTTCACAGATGTTGAGTTTACACCACATTTTGGAGGATATGGAAAAAAGAGAAAGAAGAGAGAGATAACTGATAAGGGATGTGATAAGAAAAAAAAAAAAAAAAGTGAAAAAAGATATGCAAGAGAACATAAATGTATATAATTAACAAATTCTCCAAAATTTAAGAATTTATTTAGTACTGTTATTGAGAAACTCACTTCTTCTCTCACTTGGTATGCATATGCTTAAACTCATTCAACTATTAACCCAAAAATCAACTGCATCAAATTTGTAGCCAGTGCAACTATACATATGCACAATTGTGCAGGGAATATGCCCCACAAAGAGCCCCGACAGAAGACAATGATGTTGAACTTTTTTTCATTCCCTTTCCTTGTCTGGCTGTCTGCTATCCTCTTGCTTCCACCCCTTTAACGACATAAAATATTTGTTTAGAAGGGCATGGTGGAAACAAGTTCTAACTCCTAGATATATTATATATAGAAAAAGTTTTACATGCACAGCTTCTAACAGAAGCCACCATTGCTCATCATAATCATGGAAAGTGTACTACATCAGTAACTTAGCAACGAATATTTCACCCTCAGAACAATTTTCCCTTTCTCAACACCAAGCTTTCCACCAGTAACCAACCAATGGCCAGGAGTGTCTTGTGGCCCTTTGCTCATTTCAGACAAGTCCACATACTTTAACAACTTGTTCCCTGTGGTGTTGTTCTCTCTGGAACCAAAGTTTCTTGGGGTGTGATCCCAAAATGATCTTCTGATTGTGCAGCCAGGTAGCCTTGAAAACAAGAGCTTCATGTACAGCACGCTTCGCGGTCCGAAATCCCACACTCCAAGCTGTGCCCCGGTAACTGCAGAGGCGCCAGAGAAGTCCCCTAGAAAAGTTTCAGGATTCTCAACTGGTGCAGTGCAGACATGAGAAAAATTCTTCCACTTGACCGGCTCGAACCACCGGCTGTCTTGCTCCTCGGGTCCCTGCCACTTGGGAGCGCCAATGGCTACTTCTGTGTCCCAATATGGCCTGAGAATCTTTGGAAGGGATGCCAAGTGTTGAAGATGAACACTCAACCGATTCTGCTTGCTTCCTTCTAGAAACAGACGTAGGCCGGTTACTGGCAAACGTCCAACTGTGATCTGCATATGAAAATGAACAATGAGTCAAGTAAAATTTTTTAGCTATCTGCTAACTGTCTTCTACACTTTGATGACTTCTGAATAAAAGGAAGGTCAAATTGCTCTGCATAAATGAAATTGAGATAATATTTTAGAGCATTCTATTTCTAATAGTATTTCTTCGATAACACACTTTACAAGTGGAATTGTATTACTCAGCAGAAGCACAGCTTGCAATCACATTTTAAGGTAAATAATCTCATGAAGCAAGGTTCACATTTGGCATTAACTATAGAAGAAATAGCAAAACTGATTATGAAAATATCAATAGTTAATTCTTCATCAGTCCTTTACTCTTGTTCATGTAATATTATACTCCCCTCCCCCAATCTTTCCTCCTTTTTCTAGCTTGAACCCCATAACTATCATTGACTTACAAACTGAATTACCTTACATTACGCCCCTCCAAAGGAATCATAGCTGGCACAGGATCAGGGGTTTCAAAGCTCGACAAGAAAATGCGAAAAAGATCCTTTACCTGCTCTTGGCTAACATAAAGTTTCTGGCCCATTATGCTGAATTGCAAAGATGGACACAAAGGTTCCTTCCTTTGGTTTCCAGGAATCCTGTCATGAAGAGGAGCCCAAATGCGAGCAATTTGAAACTCTAAGAAATATCTAAGTTCTTCAATGGGAGGTTTATCTGTACAGACAAACCAGGTAGAGGGGAAAAGAAACATGCAATTAATATATTAGATTAAACTGCAAGAAGCCAATACAAAAAGATTTCAATTTCATGTCATCTAAAATGAAGATAGATAAACTGGCTTACATTCAAGATAGAGACCAACAGCACGAGTCAAATGCTCCTTGCCAGGAACTTCATCAATGAGATCTGTTATAGGACAGAAAGCCATCTCAATGACATCTGGGGAAGACCAGACAGTACTGACCCACATACTGTGGTTTTGTTCCAAATCATCTCCTCCTCTCCTTCTGAAAATGACTCTGACATCCTGAGTGTATTCAAGGAAGTTAAGAAAAGAGTTAAACTGTATTCATTCAACAAACCAACATGCAGCTACTAATGATCAAAAACCATAAAAGACATGTAAATATCACTCCTAACATTAAGTATGAATTTTTCCAGTACAGGTCAATGCTGATGCAAGGATTCCAAATAGAGATCAAAAGAATACCTAATGTGCATTACATTATAGCATAAATACACAATAGATGACACAAAATTAAGTGCCTATAGTATATCTAGCAGTACTTGCTTCCAAATTTGAACAGCAATTCATCAAAACAAACTTAAACAACTAAAATTAAGCATTATTGCAAATTGAGGTTAAAAGTATTTCACAGAATATATATTGCATACTTTCCCACTTAGATAAGTTCCTGATGTGGGTTGAGGGTGTATCTCTTGACTATTGAATGAAAAGGGATCAACAACCTGCAAAATTATATAATTACAAAATAAGCAATGTATCCCTTGTTATCAAGAACCTGAATCAAATCACTATAAGGAATCGGAATCAAAGTGAAACTAGCCTTATCCTTGGATTTTGTTTGACGCGAACTTGTATGGTTATTGATGCCAGAGAACCTCTGGCTTCCAATGTCTTGAATATAGTTCTTTATCTCCAATGTTGACAAAGGTGAAGTACGGTGTTGTTTAACATAAATAACATCCTTACCACCAATGGTTATGGATGTAATGACATGTGTCCCAAAGTTTTCAATAAAGCTATCAAAATAAAATTGAAGGTCAAGGACAATCTGAAGATGAATATTTTGTTACTGCATTCTGTAGATAACTTGTACATACATACCTTGCCAAGGAAGGTGGATCCCAGTTCACTGGGATATCCCTTTCAACATTTTCTTGCAACATTAAGTGGGAATTTATAAGCTGAACCTTTGCGAGGGGAATATAAAACCCATCTGAAGAAAGGGATTTTGTCTCAGTAGCATCAATGTGTTTTGAACCAGTGAAGCTAAACGCAGAATTAAATGTTCCAAGAGGAAAGCTTTGTGATACATTTGCCTTCTGATTAAAATATTCCACCATCTGCAGTCAAATGACAAAAGAATTATCACAAATCAGTATTAATCTGAAAAACACTTGTAACATTTGGATTTCATTATTGTTTTAGCAATAAATAGCTTTTGCTCTTAGTTTGAAACTATTTGCTTTATTTAGATTCTTGTTCTTTAGTGCAATGGAGTCTGAATTTTTTTTCTTTCTCAAAATCAACACTGGCAAAACATCAGGGAACCAACCTATCTGCTACCATAACCGATTTACCACAGGACAAGTAATAAATTTCAGTAATACCTACTGATCTCAGAAACTATGGCAGACAAGAAAATGTTCTAAGCGGAAAGATAGGACTAAGGACCAGCTATCTAAGCTTGAGATAGATCTTATATCAATTACTTTAGTTCAAGCTTAATACCCATATCATTCTCCATCAGTAGTTCAAAGCCCCTCTTCCCTCTGTACAAAACCCATATGTTTTTTTCAAGTCCTTTAAACAAAGCTAGTATTAAAACACGACTTTGGCGGTTTCAACAAATCAATTGCCAGCAGTCATTGCCGCTTGTTCCATGCCCTGAATTCTAGCTCAGTCCAAAATACTATTTCATTACACCTGAATCCTGAACAATCTCTTCTCCACAATCATAGATGTCAACCCAAAACCAAATTCTTAAAATTTCGGTTTACGACCTAACTTAACCCTACAAAACTGACTTATAAGATAAGAATTACTCAAACCTTATAAGACTACATTGGTCGTATCTTTAGTCTACGTGAGATCTCAACATACCCTCTCACAACACTCCCTACATCTAGAGGGTAGACAAATACAGGTGGCTCAATAATGGATCTAGGATAAGATATGATACCGTCTTAGAATTTCGTTTCAGGGTCTAATCCAATCTTACAAAACCAACTTGTAAGGAGAGGACTCTCCAAGCCTTATAAGAACTACATTCACCGTATCTCTAGTCTACGTGAGATCTCAAGTCTCAACACAAATGTTATATAATTGAGCAATTAACATGCTGAATTACATTTAAAGGAAATAAAAAACCAATATTCACCAAGTCATCATTTTTTACAATAGAGAAAAATAAACGCAATGACAAAAATGGAATATTTTCAAGTTCAACCATACCTCCTGGTAACTACAGACCCCAGAACTATGACGCCCCACATGCTCCTGAGAGTTCTTAACAATGTCCATTGAAACATTGGGAACAACCACATCATCGTACAACCACAAGTCCCTCGCGTGTTCTTCATCAACATGAACCACCCTAGACCCTGCCACTCCTTTGCAATACAGCAACCTGGTATCGCAGTTCACATCAAAGCCTCTACCCAATGCTTGCACAGCGTTGGTAGCAGAGTGCAATGCTGCCACGTGCTCCCCCATCACTCATCAAAAAATCATTCACAATAATAGTACCTTACGTTCAAAGGTGAACATTTTGTCTAAGGCAATACGAATTCAAAGAAAATTAGAACCACCCATGTAAATAAATTTCGGCGAAATTAAAACAAGAAGTGATGAGATTTTTACGTTGTTGGAGTTGTTGAAGTCATTCAGCAGTTCAAGGAATTGGAAGTGGAGTTTGTTCTTAA
This sequence comes from Pueraria montana var. lobata, assembly GCA_026413185.1. Taxonomy (NCBI): domain Eukaryota; kingdom Viridiplantae; phylum Streptophyta; class Magnoliopsida; order Fabales; family Fabaceae; genus Pueraria; species Pueraria montana. Next base: position 76,834,231 of record CM048650.1, read on the forward strand.
CAAAGTGACAAATTGAAGCAACTATAACACATGATGATGTTCATGAACCTGAATCTGAAGCTGCTATGGATCTCAAACCGATGAGGATCATAGAGTATTGTAGTACTTTCTGATGTCTACTTTCTATACCAATGTTTTAATGTAGCATTGTATTGGTAATTTGGTACGTACCAATGTTTTAAAAATCACACCAGATCGGCGTGGTCAAACGGTGCACTTCGGACTCATTATATCTTTGTTTGAATACCATTTAAATATTTGAATATCACTTAAATAGGGATTTAATTATAAATTTAACTAATTAAGTTAGCATTGATCAGCGTTGAAAATAGTTTATTTTATTTAAAGAGTCAAAAAGAACTTTTTTAATGAATAAATTTGTTTTTCAAAATTTAGTTTTTTTGACTGCTTTCAAAATTTAATTAATAAACATAAAAGTGTGATTTAAATATCTTCTCTGTTCAACTTCCATATCCATATTTTTCATATTTAAGATTTAAAAATGAGTCCAGACAGGGCATTGACTTGAGTCTTTTGCTTTTGTTTGCAGTTTGCGTTGCCTGTTTGTATTCATTTGAAAGGTTAAGATGTTCACCGTCCATTAGACACTGTGGTCTAACGTCCAAACACGTGCATCTAACTTTAGCATCATGTTTTTCTTTTTTGTATTTTATATTTTAAATTTGTTTCATTGATGGTCACTAGTTTGAAAAACTCACCTACCGACACAACTCAATTACATGTAGAGTTTAATTTTGATATTACCATAGTGTAAACTTTTTTTTATAAATTTTAAAGAATTGGTCAAATAGAATAAGATAAAGTCTCATCTCACGTGTATTAAATTATAAGTTTGAATCTTCATTCCTTTGTAACCAATCTTTGAACTTGAAAATTTTCAATTATCTTGAAAATAGTCAAATAAGTTAAAATATTTATCCAATTCTCAAAAGCATTTATGATTGGTTGTTTTATAAATCATATCGTTTAATATAATTACTAATACATTGAGTATTAAAAAAAGAGTCTAATTAAAAGGTAATGCTTAGAAACACAAGTTAAACACTCTTTATGAAAAGAAAGTATTGAACAATCTAATTGAAAAACACACATTTGGATGTTTCGTGTTAAAACCATAGTTTGATTATTTAGATTGGAGACACTTATGACTTTGGAAGATTTGTGTTTCTTCTTAGAAAACATAGTTTATTTCTCAAAGCAATTTCTTTATAGCTTTATGAATTAAATCTTTTTAAGACTATATATTTGCACATATAATACACGGTTAGATAATTCATAATTTTTCTGTACCAAAAAAACAATAAAAACTGTACCAAAAAAAGATAATTCATAATTTTATAACATTTATTATCATCAAAATTCTTAGAAGTTAAACATTTCATAGTCTTTAATTCCAACATTTTAATATTCAAACACCCCTTTAAATAATAGTAATTAGTAGTTAGAGCATGAACAACACAATAACTACTATTTTGCATTATCATTCATCCCAACAAGGATTTGTACAGTCAGAATAAAAAAAATTAGAAATTTATATAAGGCAAAACTAAATGCACAACTATAAGAAAATACTCCCTCCGTTTCTTTTTAAGTGTCGTATTTTTGAAAAAAATTTGTTTCTATTTATCTGTTGTTTGCAAAGTTCAAGATCGCATTAATTACTTTTTTATCAATTATACCCTTACTTCTCTCCTAATCTTTAATGAATTTACACATGCATTTATTGTAGAGTAGAAATGAAAAAGGGTAAAATAGGAAATTCCATAATTACTTTATTAAAATCAAGAAAATTTAATGCATTCCTTGATTTCTACAAATAAACCTTAAACGACAGATAAAAAGAAACAGAGGAAGTAGTAGTGTAAGAATGTCAAGAAATTGTGAGACGTAATTATCGTATTTTTTACATATTTAAGCATTAATTAGAATTTTTGTTCTGTCAATAATTAAATTGTCACTTGTTTACAAATTTAAGGATAAAAATGATCATTTACCAAGTAAAAAAAAGGTTTAAATACATTTTTAGTCTTTAAAATTTAGTGTTTTTTTGCTTTTCGTCTTTGCAAAAAAAATTTAATTTTAATCCTTACAAATTAAGTTTGTTTTATTTTTCGTCCTTATAGTAGTTTAGATAACATTTTTTTCACTGTTCAAAGCGCTATCTAAATCACTTTAAGGACGAAAAATAAAGTAAACATAATTTGTAAGGACTAAAACAAAAAAAATAATTTTGCACGGACGAAAAACAAAAAAAATGCTAAATTACAATGACTAAAAAGGCATTTAAGAAGAAAAAAAAAAAAGAAGGATAATTACGTTTTAGGGTTTAGAACAAAATTGGAGCTACACACACACATATATATATATATATATATATATATATATATATATATATATATATATATATATGCATGCATGTGGGATTAAAGACGACAGGCGGTGCAACTTTGGTAGATGGTCGTACAATTAGGTGAAATGCCTTTGAAAAGCTCTTAGAATTCTAATGCAGGAAATGTTATGCCTAATTCGCAACACCTAAATGTATAATGTAGTAACTAGTAATTAAGATCATGGCAGCAAAAGCTAAGAATGAGCGAGACAAATTGTGTTGATATATAATGTATGAAAACATTTGATATTTAAGAATATCAATATTACAGTCACTCTCCAGCTATTATTGAAAAAATTATAAATATGAATTATTTTTTCTTTCATTTGAATTTTTTTCATCTTATTACTTATTAAATATTATTTTCTTTATCCATTTCCTCTTTTATCCTGTATTTGGTAGAAGGGAGAGAAAATAAAAGAGGAAAGAAAACTTTGAAATTTAAATTGAAGGAAAAATAAAAAGAAATAAAAATTTAATTTTTTGTTTCTATAAGTTAATTTTTCTTTTTATTTTTTTTTCATATTCTTTCCAACCAAACAAAGAAAAAATTATCATTATACATGTTTTTTCTCTTCTCAATTTTCTTTTTTTCTATTTTCATCTCTTCCAAATAGATCCTCATAATCCATTTGGAAGGAATGAAAGTCAAAAAAAAAAATAAGATGAAAGAAAACATAAATAATAATATATTTTCTTCTGTTTGATTGAAAAAAAAAAAAAAAGTAAACAAAATAAAATTAATTTTAAGAAACAAAATTTTAATTTTTTTTTTTTCATTTTCTCTCCAATTTAAATTTTAAAATTTTCTTTCTTTTCTCATTTTTTTTCCCTCTATCAAACATAAGGTTAATTTAAATAAGACCGATGTTCATCATAACTGCTGTTGTTCAATGGAAGGAAGGAGTCTGAAGATAAGATACCACTGAGAAGCTAAAATAAGATTTCCTAAAGCAGATTCTCTGTAAAGTAATGATGCGCAATAAATGAAATTGTCAGAAATGGCTATAATAATAGTACTTGATGTTTCATGTTTGTTGAAAAAAGAAAAAGATAGTAAAAGAGTGGTGTGTAGCGTCTCAGCCGTTTCTGTCTTTCTGATGTTAAACGAGTGTGCAAGATATTTATAATGTGTTATATTGTAATGAATCACGTGACAAAAATATATATATATTATGTTACTAAATAAAAATGTATATTTCTTCAAAAAATATATATATAAAATAAAAATATATATATTCATTATTTATTTAGTAACATAAATTTAATTAACTTAAAATTCATGATAAGTATATTGTTATTTTTTATTCTACACATTTATTCCCTCCGTTCCAAAATAATGATCTTTTTAACTTTCTGTTTTTGTTCCAAAATAATGATTTTTTTAATTTTTTTCAAAAATACCCTTAGATATCATTAAGAAGACAAACTAATACAATTATTACTTGCATTGAAAAGGGATATCAGCCAAGAAAATAAATAGGTGAATAGTAAAAAATATTTATTATTTGTGATAAATGCTCCCAGGTCCCAAAAACACTCAGCTTATCAATATCCATGCACATGCAGGTTGCACAAATTGGCTTGAATTCTCATTTTAGTTGGAATATACTAGAATCCGTTAAATCAATATTCAAGTCTAATTCAACTAAAGACATGTGTTTATCTTTCTTAGTAGCCATATTTGATCAATGATCAGTATCAAACGCAGCTTATATAAGAAAATTTGGGGGAATTTAAAAATTTTGTTTTAGTGGGAATTTTAAGTTGCAAAAATTCTCATGAAAATATTTAAGCGACAATCAAAAGTTGTTTATAGAATATGTTGGCGTAATTAACCAATTCTCGATGACTGTATTTTGGTGGGAACATTTTCATTCTCTTTCTTATTAAAGCTGTAACCAATTTTTAATCACTCTTAGTGTGAGTAGTAGAGAGAATATGGGAATATGTAAAATAATTATGATAAGAATGATCGAAAGCTGAGGTTATTTTTGTCTAAATTTGTATCAGTTGAGCATTTCTTAATCTGTGTGCCTAAACCTTAAAAGACCATTATTTTGGAACAGAAGGAATACTTATTTTAAGGCAGTTAAATCTAACCAAAAAAAAAAAGAGGCATGGTTAGCAACAAAAAAATTAAAAAATAATTAATCCCCTATCGAGTTTGCACATGTTTAAGATTGTCATTTTTGTAGACGATAATACCCTATTGAGATACTCCTTTCGGACTGAAATATAAGCAACAAAAATTGCATGTGTGTTGGACTAAAATACAAGCAAATTTTAACTATCCTTCTCCTATTTAATGATACCATCTCCAAAATACCATTCATTTAATTAGAGTTTTATTTCTAATAACCTTCTATTTTTTTTGTCCTATGCAATTAAATGGAAAGGGTACTTTAGAAAGTGTGTTAATTATTTTATTGAGACTATCAAAATTAAATGATGCTAACTAATTTTCTTAAAGGATGTGAATCAAAAATTTTTTTCTTATATTTTAGTCCGAAGGGAGTAGAGGGGAAGAAAAAAGCATCGAGATACAGATACTGAAATCGTGTGCGCAGCCATATCCCATAGGACCGATACTTAATTTTATAACAAATAAATGTGTCTTAATTTCCTTAATTATAATACATAACTAACTGATATTTAATGAAAGTTTTTAAATAATTTTTAATTAAGTTGAATAATTTTATTTGTAATATTTTACAGAGAAATGTTTGCAAAATATTTTTAATACATTTTTTAAGCATACTTTATATTATTGATTAAAATTTATTAGCAGTCATGAAATCACGTAGATTTCACTTTCTATTCAATGAGTTTTACTTGTAATTTTATTATTCAACCAACCATAAAAATATTAAAATAATATATTAGATAAATTTTATAATTAGAAATTAGATTTTTTTTATTTTTTAATTAAGTTATATAATTTATTTTTAATTTAGTCAATATTTTTTTATTGGTCTTTTGTTTTTAAAATTAGTATTCTATACCTATGTTGTATTATGTATTATATAAATGCATTATATAATATTATATTTAAATTAACTAAAATTTAAATAATGAATTCAAATTGATATGTAAGTATTTAATGAATAAAAATACAGATATTAAAGTTTTTTAAAGAAATACGGATATTAAAGTTACTATATAGGAAAATTTAAATTTGAATATGAATTTATGTTATAACATGTACCTACGGCTACGTGCATACACAAATTCTATTTATTGTTATCCCTAATTTTATTATCAATTTCTTACTAATTAAAATATAATTTAAATAAATTTTTAGTTCCTATAATCATAGTTGTAAAAACTAGATCGGATTGGCAGATCGGACCGGTTCGACAGGGAATCGATGGTCTGACCGGTCCAGTTTAGCTGTCAGACAGGATATGCAATCGATCCGGTTTGACCTGGATCAGCCCGGTTTGATCCCAGTCAGGTTTTGTCAAAATCGGTGATCTGAACCCGATTGACCCGGTCTTGTTGATTTCTTTTTTTTTTTTTACAATTCTTGTAACAATGTAGTTATTTGGAATTCTTTCCATAGTACCATTTGAAATTTGAAACATATGGCAAAAGTTAATTATTAAATAGTATAATATAATATAATAATCTACTCCTACAACATTTTAATTAAATTGTTAATAGCTAATTGTTGAATAATATATAATAATATATAATATTATTTTGATGTTGACAATAATATATAATAGCTAATTATTATTATCTTGATCTTTATATGATTTAATATTTATGTGTTTTATACATTTTTACCATACTTGCTCATGGCCCTCCGACAATTTTTATATTTAGGCGTGAAAAATAACAAGAGTTTTCTTAGTAATTGATTGATAATACCCAACAAAATAATTTATAGTAATAAATGATTATGTAATATTTATAGTTTGATCATGATTGATTTTAATTTTAGAATATGAATTATGGATTGATCACATTTTGTTAGCTATATTATATATATTTTTAATTTTTTTAATATATACCGGGTCAATTAATGACCCATCGGTTCGACCACTGACCCATCAACACAGTGTCTCGATCGGATCGATGACCGGTCCGATTTTCACAACACTGCCTATAATACATATTTTTTCAATTTTAATCCCTGCAAAAATTCTCGTTGATTTTAATATCTAAAAATAAGAATTTTCTTTTTTGGTTTAGTCCTTATTATTTCACTTTAGTCTTTATGATATTTTGTCTATGTTAAATTAGTTCTTATAATATATTGGCTATATTAATTTTGGTTTTTCTAATATGCTGACTATATATATTTTTAGTAACTAAAATTGATATATAGTCAATATAACAAATTTAACATGAATTAAATATTATAAATATTGAAGTCAAGTAATGAAAGTTAAAATAAAAAAAAATTCAAAGATTAAAATAAAAAAAAATACATATTACAAGAACTAAAACACATAAAATAAAATATATGTGCATACGAGGCCATGCACCATCCTCGGCAAAGCCCGACAGCGACTGAAGAGGGAGAAATCAGGTGGTTTGTAATACTCCACAGTCCACACACGTGTGTAAGTCAGTCAATAATTGACATTTCACGTCGTTAAATTTGTGGAACTCACATTTGTCACATGATTTTAATTATGAGGGGCAATTTTTTATTTTTATTTTTTACATAATTTTAAAGCTTATTATTATCTTGAACGATGGCAAGTTGAGCCAACATATATCATAAAAAATTATAAACAATCATAGATTTATTAAGGCTGGACGATTATCAACGGATGCATTTTAGTCTCAACTTGCTTTGATTGCTACAGTAACATAAAAATATTTAATGGAATGTGCTCAATTTCTACCATTTTTTCTGTAGTTGGAAGTGTACTTTTCCAAATTATAGTTTCAGAACGCACATAAAGGTTAGTTTCCCAAAAATTTATCTTAAATTTGCATTAGAATAAACAATTCAGAACTAACTGATTATGCATGCATAAAATTAGTGTTTTATTGTAATACATTGATAGCGAATTTTTTTTATTACTGAATCGTATATTATGCTATCATAAAAAATATAACTCGGGATAGTTATCCCAAGAATAAAACTTTAAATGATGTGAATACATAAGAGACGTATTATAAAAGAAACTTCTACAATAACATTACATCAAAATTAAAACCAAAATTCTTATGACAGCCGCTCACACATGACACATTAGCATATTTTTATTTAAGAATAAAGATTATTTTAAGATGTAACCTCAAATACTTCGCACTAGCAATAGTTATCTATTTTTAGATTAAGGTTTAGACCCATTGAAAGCACCATGATACCAAACTTCTACAAATGTTAGCAAAAATTAATACATATATTGACAAATGAAAATGCATTTTGGGATAATCATTGTTCTTCTCACATAAACTACAATACTGTTCAAATCTCGAGGCTATTTTTTTTTACAGAATCTCGAGGCTATTAATATTCCAGAATAATTTTAAAATGTATCTTAAAGAATTTCAAAAGGAATAAAGAGAATCATTTTTTTTAACAACTTCATTTTCTACAAGTTCCACATCACTTTCAAAGTTACACCTTCAGCTAACATCTACAAATATTAATAGAATACAGACGTATGCGGATGGTAGGTAATGCAAAATACAAAAATTTACTTAAACCATATCAATATGCTTAATTAACTAATCAGAAATATCCCTCCCAGATAAGAGATGCTGCTACACACAGTAGCATACTACACAAATTAGCACAAACTTACTTACCCTTGAGCATCATTTGGAAACAACTACTTTACAATGAATCACTACTAAGTAACTACCTTTCTCAAAATAGGAAAATGTCTAAATTTATTTGTTCCTTTACAACAAGATCTAGAAGATAATGTAAACAATCCTTTTTTTCTTTCCTTAATCTTTCAGAAGTCTATAAACAACATTCTTTTCTTTTATGGAACATGTTACATCCTTTTGGTCACCTTTGATGGTTACTCATAAATGTCCTAAAATTGTATGCCATAGAATGGCAACTCTTTTCATCTACAACAAAAGGGAAATTTTAAAAAAATTTAGCACTCAATGTTAGTTTTTGGTCCTCTTTGAAGAAAACAATTGGCGAAGAAAGCCAAACTTTCCTCTGTTCCGGGCAGAAAACTCAGTAATGGTGCCATTACTTGTTGTAGCCACCTCAGGTTCATTGTCAGGTACCGGCAAAGGAGGAGATGGTGGTGAGAGTGTGAAGAGAAATGCGTTGAGCATGCGGATGATCTGACTAAAGCTCGGTCTCAAGTTAGGATCTTCAACCCAGCACGATTGTATGACAAAAGCAAGTTCAGGTGATATGTCATCTGGAATGCTGGGCCTCTCTTGCTGCAATCTCAAGTGCAAACCATTTCATGGTTAGCAAATTGTAACAGATCAAGTTATTCCCAAAAAGGTAGCTTTGGAAGTGTACAAATTAATATATTAACCATAATGATTCAACAGCATATGACATGACTTAAGGAAGTATGGATCATCTATCTACAGATCATGGTAGATAAATTTGTATCGGTATTTCTAACTTGAGACAAAAATGACAATCAACTGATTGATGAGTAAGGACCTAGTAATATCGAATTTAATACCTTAAATGCAGCAGCATAAGCAGCCTGTAAATTGGACATCCCTTCAAACGGCATGCGGTTTGTTAGTAGCTCCCATAAAACAATTCCAAAGCTATATACATCAACCTTGTTGTTATAGTGCTTTTTCTCTCCCTGACGCAATGTCACAGTACTGTACAACTGAAAAAAATCATGCAGGGTGTCAAAACAAACTCCATGTATATAAAGTATAAACAGAGCCTATACTGTCAGGAAATCTATACTAATACATTCTTAATGGGCAGATTTCGGTGCTCTAAAGGGTCCTATATATGTGCACTACTGTACTAAATAAATTACAGGATACTATATGGGAATTTGCTAAATGGCTTTTATCTATTCAGCAAAATGGAATTTGCTAAATGGCTTTTATCTGCTCAGCAATGATTAAAGCTCGCTTGCTATACATATACTAGGTCTTTTTCATAAGTAGAAATTTAGAGATAGAATGGTTATATATAAACAATGCTTATGGGATGATAACATTGGAAGTGCACTCAATCAACTGAAAAAACAAAACAACTATGCTATTGCAAATATCAACTCACAAGCAATGCAGTGACTACCCAAAATTGAGCAAGAACTGCACGATACTTATCAGTTTGATACTGATAAATTACTTTGTCCACCATTCTGGCAAAACCAGTACATCTAAACTTAAAAGTGTATATCATGGCTGGCCTTTAGTATTAAGTTCAGTCTCTACAGCTTGATGATTTCAATGGAGTCTCCCATTCATCTTATATCACGTCAGTGCAATACATTATCATTTTAAGTTGATAGTAACATTATGAATCAGGAGAATAAACACCAAATTGTGCCAGATTTATTGGACTCGCTGGTGCACATTTTTCAGTAGGTGAAACAATAACATCATGTTCCAAGAATATAACATACCTCTGGTGCCATCCAACGGTAAGTTCCTGTTTCTGCGGTCATCATTTCAGTCACAGTTTCTTCTCTTGCAAGACCAAAATCTGCAAGTTTAACAGACTTCTGGTTTGCCGTAAGCAACAGATTGTCTGCATTGTGACAGTTTCAAAAACATAGTTGAATAGGGATACACATTTTAATACTAGAAGTCATCAATATATAATCAGATTTCAAACTATGACATCAATGTAGAAAGCTACTACCATTTGCTGTAATAGAGAGTAAAGTTCCAATGAAGAAATACTAGCCAAGGTATGCTTTCACAAGAACTTAGCAGTCCAACCTCTCCTTTCCTCTTCATTAATTGAAGGGATGATGTAGCAAAGATAATTTTCACAAAAGTAAGAGTCATGAAGTAGGTTGGTTTGGCAACCAAAACAAACAATATATATATTACAGGACAGCAGTGAGCAGCAGCAACCAGATTAATTTATCCACCTTGTAAGTACTATAACAACAATTTTTAGTCGTCTAAGGACACTACAACCATGGAATCCATAACAAAACGTCTAACATACAACTTATCTGTTACACATAATGTGCTATATATACATAAAAGTACCAGGTTTCAGATCTCTGTGTATGATCCCATTGGCATGTAGCCAATCCATGGCTCGAGCAATATCAAGGGCAAAGTTTATAGCCACATCAAGGTCTAATAGTTTAGGACGGATACTCATTAAATATTTACGCAGTGACATCCCTGGTAATAGCTCTGTAACTATTACCATAAGAGGATCCTTACACGCTCCAATAAACTGCAAAAGAACAATAACAAGAAAAGAAGACCTAGTAAGAATGTAAGATCATTAACTTCTATAAGAGGAAACCATCAGTTACATACTAGCATGAACTAGCATGAAGGAAAATAAACTGTAATATACTTAACATAATTACGTAGTGCGTCAATAAAACATAACTACACAGAAACAGTAAAGATCATTGCTACAATGGCACTCACCTTAACAAGATTGTCATGGTGGACGCGAGACATCATATTAACTTCTTGAGCAAAACGATTTTCAAGGGAAGCTCTTTCTTCAGAAGTGCTCCCACGATGCAGAACTTTGATCGCAACAATTTGATTTCCATACCTGGAAAATTATTAATCTACACCCACATAAACCATGACTCCAACTTCCAGCAAATCACTCGATACACACACACAAGCATACAGTTGAATAGGTACTCTAATACCAGGAATAGTTACATCATCAGAATAAAGAAAAATCAAACACCCTTTAACAAGAGCTAGAAATCAATTGTTCTTAAGTACAATCAATATCATGCAAATGTTCTTCTTGTTATTGTGGAACCAAGACATGTCAAATCAGTAGAAGGGGCAAACCCCAACTTTGTTGGTGAAATTCGTGACATGTAGTTATTTACTGCTTGAACCAACAAAGACTCACAGTTATTATTTACTCAACGACAAAAGTAAAAGTGATTTAGCTGAAACAATCAGCCACAGCAAACATTTGACTTCTTACTTAGCACTTAAGCACAACAAGAAAGCAAAATATAATAATTCTGCCAGCTAATGGGACAAAAATATACATAATGATGAAAACTAAAGTGTAGATAAATATCCCAACACTGTATGATCTGACATGACTTCTCAGACAATTAAGAAACAAAAATAATGAAATTAAGGCATGACATACAAATTACAAAACATGAGCTTGCTTAGCCACTGACCTTCCTTCATAAACTTTCCCATGAGCTCCTTCTCCAATCTTGGACGCAATAAAGAGTAGTTTAGGGTCAACCAATAGATTCTCATCAATTGTTAGCTGTGTGGCTGTTAAAGACCCATTTTCCTTCACTGATTTGGATTCAGTGCTCCCCAAAACCGATTCTTCACATTCCCTCTCTTCTCCTTCTATCTTCCCCTCTCTGAAACTCATGCTGCAACCTTAAACTATACCCGAATTCCTCATTTTAATCGTTACCCCCACAAATATTTCTTAAAACAATCATAAAAAAAAAAAACAATTCTTTTAATCCAACAACAGAACAAAACCAACCTCCCCAGAATCTACCTTTCTAAATACACATGTCTCCATAGTAAAAATCAAACCCCTCCCAATTCCACTGAGTGCTAATATTCCCTTCCCCACACAGCTTCTTCAAACTTCAACCCCTCATCCAAAACATCCAAAAGTCCAAAAACAATAATAAAAACACAATCTTTTCCTCTCACATGAACGTGAAAAGAATCAATGATTATCCTCTTCCTCCCCCCACCCCAAAAGTATCATATTCCTTGTTTATGCTTCAGTGAGAAGCTGACCTATATAGGTGCAGTTCATCCAAAGAAAAAGAGAAACAAGATAAGAAGAAGAAACCAATAAAAAAGATGAAAAGCAACTTACAACAAACACAAGGTTAAAATAATAATATTTCCCAGAAAATCAACATCCTAGAAAACTGGGAGAGAGGCAAGAGAGAGAGAGTTGAAAGTTCAAAGTTGAAACAAAATGAAAAGTAAGAACTACCCACTTACACACCCTCCTCAAGTTGATGTCTTTGGAAAAGACATGAGGTGAATTTTCTCTCTCTAGAAAGTGGGGTGAGTTCTTCAAACACGAAGATTGGAGAAGTTAGAAGGAGAAGATATTCAGCGTATCTGTTCCGACGAGAGAGAAGGCTCAAAAGTGGGAGGAGAGAGAAAGTGCGCGTGTGTGGCTGGGTGTGGTGAGAGAGAGAGGGAAAAGAAAAAAGAAAAAGAAAATAAAATAAAAGAGGGGGGCCAAAATGAGAGGGACACGTGGAGGGCGTGGGGGGGAAAATTGGCAGCATCAGATATTAGGACGTTGTCGTATGTATTCTATCGATGGGGCACTCATGTACGGTGTAGTATCTTCCCTTTCTTTTCTCGGCTCGGCTTAAACGGCTCCTATAACTCATATTAAAATAATAAATATCTTTTCAAATATATGATATTTTAAAGAGAAATATTGGCTGCATTTTCTCTCACATTATCTTTCTATCATTTTTTTTTTAAATATGTTTTAGTCTATGTATTTTTGAATCAATTATTTTAGTCTTTAAATTTTGAAAAACACTTATTTTTAGTTCCTTCCTTCTAACTTCTAATGGTGTTAATACTGTTAACGGAAATACAGTTTCCGACAACTATAAACCGACACAAAATACACATTCATCATGTATTTAAACTCAACATCATTGGCGGCTAAAAACCGCCATAAAGATTATTAAAAAAAATAGACATATAATGTGTGGTCGGTAATGGAAGAGACGAGTTTGTCGTTAAATTTAAGTCTATTTTTTTAATAATCTTTGTGACAGTTTTTAGCCGCCAATGATATTGAGTTTAAATATATGAAGAATGTGTATTTTGTAGCGGTTTATAACTGCCAGAAACTGTATTTTTTGTTAACAATATTAACACCATTAGAGACGAGGGACTAAAAACAAATGTTTTTCAAAGTTTGAGGACTAAAATGGTTGATTCGAAAAATATAGGAACTAAAATCAAATTTTTCTGAAAATACATGGACTAAAAACATATTTTACCATTTTTTTTCAGGATTGACTATAATTTATTCAAAACCATTAATTTTTGCGGGTTCTATTTCTAAATCAGGAGATAGAATTATTAAATAAGAAATAGGACTCATCAAAATTGGTGATTTTTAATAAATTTCAATCAATGATACAAATAGTGTGTTTGAATTGGAGTTACATAAAAAGTAACGGGTGTTCAACTCAAAGTAAGCCCCCCTTGCTTCTTCGTTTCTACATAAAAAAAAGTGGGAAACTCCAATTCAACATGATTTGAACGATTTTTCAAACACACAGACAGATAATATTGAAAAGATGAAATTAGATAAAGTGTCATTAGCACTCCTCTATTTTAAAATATATTATCCCTCATGTATAAATATTTCTAATGGTGTGTTAGTTCAAGTAATAAATAATTTTATTTTTCTTAAATAAAGTCTTTCTTTAAAATTTTTGTCTTACGATAAAACATAAAGTTAATATGTTGGCCAATACTAGTCAAGCACAAGTTTGTAACACCTAATGAACGATAAGGATTGAGAATCTTCTAACTCTATATTGATTTCCTTACAATTGCGAAGCATAGGATCTAAATCATAAAATTCTTGTCCAGAGATATTTCTCACGATTCATTATACAAGAAGAGTCACTACCATAACTTATACAAAAACGAATAAATAAGGTTTCAGATATACTCTCTAACTTTTGTTCTCTTAACTTTTTTCTATAAACATCGACTTAGGTTGTGTTTGGTTTTGTGTTTGGGGTGTTCCAAACTCAATTGGAAGAGTAAACTTGATTTTATGACATGTTATCTAAACATGCACTTAAGCATTAGAATTTTTTTAAGTGTATCATCAAAGTTCAATTCGGGCAGACAAAAAGAGACTCAATCAAATATTCCTTTTTTAAAATGATTTTGAACAATTTATAAAAAATTATCTTCTTATAAAAGTAAGAGAAAATATGTTATATATTGATAATGTGAAGTAGTTTTATACCATCATTTAATTATAAATTATTATGTATGATAAGTTTGTTAACTTTTATAATAATTATTTTAAAAATTATACCAATAATGATTTTTCATTAATTGATAGTATAAATTACAGTGTGTAACCATTAAGCTCTAAAAATAAATTTATTCAATTTGAATGAATCAAAATGGAAAGAGATATTAAATATTGAACGTTTAAAAAAGTCATACATAATTGATTGAAGTGATAGCCGATTGGGCATTTCTTAAGGAAATTTTTTCGAGTCTTTAAATAAAAAAATACATGCTGTAAAAAAAATAAAAAAATAGATTTTTATAGTGTTTTTTTAATAAAATATATACTATCAAGTTATTTAATAAAGTTGACAAATAAATTATATTTAATATAAGCATATGTTGTTAAGTCGTAAATTTTTTTTTGTTAATGATAACAATACTTTAAAATCAAATTTTTTAAAGAATTGCTTTTAATTTTGTTTTTCATTATGAAAAAATGCTAAACATTTAAAAAAAATGTTTAAGTCTGTGGAGGATTCACTTTATTTTGTTAATGATAACAATACTTTGAAATTAAATTTTATAAAGAAATAACTCAAAGGGTTGGCGCAGTGGTGTAAGGCCATGCATTCACATGTGGGGGACGATCCATTTAGCAAGAGAACCCGTGTTTGATTTCCTCTGTGTGCAAAAATTCCCTTGGGCCAGCGGTAGCCACGCACTGCAAGCGAGATTAGTTTCTGATCCAGTGAATTGGGGAACACCTGTGGTCTCTAACCTACAACCAATTTTTTTTTTTATAAAGAAATGCTTTTAATTTTATTTTTCATTATAAAAAATGCTAAGATTTTTTTTGAAAATGTTTAAGTCTGTGGAGTAGGGATGACAATGGGTAGGGTCTGGGTAGGGTCCTATAGTACCCGTCCCCATACCCACATTTAAAAAAAATACCCGTACCCGGTCCCATACCCGAGCTGGTAGCAACTTTAATCCCCATCCCTATACCCGTTAGGTACCTATACACCCATACCCGCACCCGCTACCCGCACTTTACTTATGTATAAAGTTAATAAATCAATAAAAAAATAGATTTAAATGCAATTTTGGTCCTCTATTTTGCACCATTTGCAATCTTGGGCCCTCTATTTTAAAATAGAGACATTTAGTCCCCCAATTTTGTAAGATCTGTAATTTTGGTCTTTCCATCAAATTGAAAGCATTGACAGTTAAGAGATTAACATTGACCTTGACGTGACCCAAATATAATGACGTGAAAATGAGATTATTTATTTATTTTTTAATTATTTTAAATATTGGGTAATAATTATTTGTTTATCTACATCACTAAAGTACATGTCACGTCGATTTTAATGGTTGGGGTAGTTGTGAGTCGTAATATAAAAATCACAAGTCTTAATAATTTATTTTAAACTAGTTCTACGTTGTTGAAGCACATAGCACGTCGTAGTCAAATAAATGATATTACCATTATTTAAAATATATTTTTCATCAATTATTCTACTATGTATTTAAAATAATTAAAAATTAAATAAATAATCTCGTGTCACGTCATTATATTTGGACCATGTTAAGGTTGACATTAATTTCTTAACAGTCAACACTTTCAATTTGATGGAATGACCAAAATTACATATTTTACAAATTTGGAGGACTAAATGTCTCTATTTTAAAATAGGAGGACCAAAATTACGGATTGTGTAAAATATGGGGACTAAATGTCTCTATTTTAAAATAGGGGGACTAAAATTGCAAACTGTGCAAAATAAAGAGACCAAAATTGCATTTAAGCCATAAAAATTTTAATTAAAAAATTATTACAAGTAAATTGAAAATTCATGCTTAAATAATTCAAATTAACATTAAAAACAACCATACATAATATTAAAAATATAAAATTATTGTAAGTTATAACATAAATCTTTTATTGTTTGTGTTAGTTTATGGAAAATATATATATATATATATATATATATATATATATATATATATGGTAGGTGCAGGACGGGTACTATAGTATCCGTACCAGCACCCGTACCGGCGAAAAATGCGGATAAATACCCTATCCCAGCCCCAGTCCCAATAAACGGGTATTTACCCGACCCGCTTGCGAATATTTTTGTCGGTACCCGTTGGATCCGGGTATACTTTGCCATCCCTACTGTGGAGGATTCACTTTATTTTATTTAACAATAACTCTTGAATCTAATTAAATTTTCTCTTAAAAGTTTAATCTCATTTTCTCTGTAGCTTTAAACTTAAAAAATAGGGTTAATTATGTTTTTGGTCCCTAAACTTTTTCGAGTTTTCACTTTTAGTTCCAAAACAAAATTTTGACTGATCTTTTTTTCCTTCAATGTTTTTAGTCCCTCAACTTTTTTCAATTTTTATTTTTAGTCCAGAAACAAATATTTGACCAGTCTTAGTTCTTGAACTTTTTTTCCTTCAATGTTTTTAGTCCCTAAACTTTTTTCAATTTTTGTTTTTAGTCCAGAAACAAATATTTGACCGGTCTTAGTTCTTGAACTTTTTTTCCTTCAATGTTTTTAGTCCCTCAACTTTTTTCAATTTTTGTTTTTAGTCCAGAAACAAATATTTGACCGGTCTTAGTTCTTGAACTTTTTTTCCTTCAATGTTTTTAGTCACTAAACTTTTTTTTTCAAATTTTGTTTTTAGTCCCTAAACAAATATTTGACCGATCTTAGTCTTTGAATTTTTTTTCCTTCAATGTTTTTAGTCCCTACCATAAAAAGTCCTTGGAGGACTAAAAATATTGAAGGAAAAAAAGTTCAGGGACTAAGACCGGTTAAATATTTGTTTAGGGACTAAAAACATTGAAGGAAAAAAAGTTCAGAGACTAAGGCTAGTCAAATATTTATTTAGGGACTAAACAAAAATTGAGAAAAATTGAAGGACTAAAAACATTGAAGGAAAAAAAGTTCAGAGACTAATACCAGTCAAAATTTTGTTTAGAAACTAAAAATGAAAACTCAAAAAAATTCAGGAATCAAAAACATAAT
The DNA here is from genome assembly GCA_026413185.1 of Pueraria montana var. lobata. Lineage (NCBI taxonomy): Eukaryota > Viridiplantae > Streptophyta > Magnoliopsida > Fabales > Fabaceae > Pueraria > Pueraria montana. Next base: position 76,851,790 of record CM048650.1, read on the forward strand.
TAATCCTGAAAAATACTAGTAGCATATAGTTCTTGACATCTTCTATTGCAAAATAATAAATAAATAAAAATATTACAACTAGTCTTCCTTTCCCCGTCCATTTGCTTTTCAGGACTTTAAGGAATTGTATGGAATATATTAATGAAAAGTCTTGTAAACTGTTAACAAGCATAGATATTCGAAAAATTAAATTACTTAAGTTCTTTTTGTCTTTTTTCATAAATATTTAAAACTTTTTGTACTGTCTGAGAAGAAAATACGAATGAAAGTACATGCTTTATTGGCTTGTTATAGGATAGGACGATAAATAACAAGAAGAAAAATACGCTTTGATTGAGGAAAAAATTATAGTGTATTTGATGTACGACCTATCAGGTTTCAACTTTCGAGTGATAGAAATTAATTGTTTTCTTATATATATTTGTAGTTTTGTCAACCATGTAAACTAAACTCATTAAAATTCAATCACCTAACTTCCGTAGCAATTATTGGTCACTTACATTACGACTTTTCGCCTGTGAAGCAGTAAAACATACGCATCCATATGATATATTAATATGTACTATAATATTGGTAACAATATAGAAAACTTTATATTATTATCTGTACTAGTTGGGGTATTCGACAACACATATAAATCGAATACCCCTCTGACAGTATGAACAGGTGTTTGGTGTCCAAAGCATGGCCGAACACCCCAGCGCCGCACGGTCCGGCAGGCAGGAGTATTCGACATCTATAAAGCCGAATACCCCTAACCCCTAACCTCAGGGGCTTAAATAGTAGTATTCGACACCTGCAGGGCCGAACACCAGTAGAGGTATAAACACCATTAGCAACTCATGGCAACGTAAACCTAAGGTTAAAAGGTAATTAAGGATACTTAATTACCACAGACATATGATTAAGGAAAAGGCCAAGGCTCATGAGGGTCCAAGCCCAATAAGATAAGTATAAAAAGGGGATCCGCTCTCCAAGGTGGACTCTCTGAATTCTCATTTATTACACACATTAAATACTCTGCGCCGAACCCTAACTTGAACGTTGGAGTGTCTCTTGCAGGTACCCCCACCTTTCGGACAGATTACAAAAAGATCTTGGAACACAAAGCGACTGCCGAAGACCTCCCCCCTTTATCCCACGACAGGAACATTTTGGCGCCCACCGTGGGGCCCGGTAAAACTTTCCCCGCAGCCTCACAAGGAATGGTTACTACTTGAAGTCACGCGCATATGGAAGAACAACGTCTCGTCGACGAAAACCTGGTGGAAGATCAGACAAATCTTTCGTCAGAGTTAAAACAATTGCGAGCCGACATTTCGACGATAAGGCAGCAGCACGCTCAAGAGTTGTCGGCCCTCCGCCAAGAAAACGCCGATCTGAGAGACTTGAACCGATCCAGGAGACCCGAAAATCAGCAACCAGACAAACATCACGAAGATGAGTCGATCATCAACCTTAGCATGCAGGGTACCACGAATCGGCCTTCTTTTTCTACCTTTAACACTCAGTCACGACCCTGTAGGCACCCTTTTGTCTCCGGAATTATGGAAACTCCTCTTCCTCCGAACTGGAAGAACCTTAGTCTGGACCGATACGATGGTAGCACAGATCCGGATGAACATGTAGATGTGTATGTGACCCAAATCAGTTTATACACCGCCGAAGATGCCGTTTTATGTAGGGTGTTCCCCACCTCCCTCAAAGGACACGCCCTTAGTTGGTTTACCCACCTACCACCTAACTCCATCGACAGTTTTGAGACGTTGGTAATGAGATTCGGCAACCAATTTGCAACTAGCAGACCTCACCATCTAACTTCAGTGGCACTAGTCAATATTAGGCAGGAAAAAGGGAAATCTCTAAGAGTGTTCATGGAAAGGTTTGGCAGGACTGCTTTAAACATCCGAAACCTAGATTCGGCGGTGGCCATGCACCAGTTAGTGACGGCTCTTAGGCCAGGAGCCTTCGTCAACAGTTTCTGCAAAAAGCCGGCCCTTGACATGGATGACCTCCAACGACGAGCAGCAAAGTACATGCAAATGGAAGAATTATCCGAATACAGGAACCAGGTCTAAGCAGAGGCCAACCCAAGGAAGAGGGAACAAGAAAAGGATTATCAAGGAAAGGGAAAAGACAAGATCAACAAGGAGAAGGAGTACCGTGGCTCCAGGTATACGACCTACACGCCGCTCAACGCTAGTCTATCCCGAATACTCGAACAGGCCCTGGCTATAGAAATATTGGCCATGCCGAAGAGGGCCAACACTCCTCCTAAGGCCGACTACAGCAAACAATGCCGATACCACCGCAATAAAGGTCATTCCACTGAAGAATGTGCCGCCCTCAAAGACAAAATCGAGGACCTCATCAAAATGGGGCACCTTAGAGACTTCGTTCATGATCCAAGGACCGAAAGGTCTCAATTTTAGAGAAATAAAGACAATGACAGAACCTATAGAATGGACCTTAGCCACGACCGGAGGGCCGAAAGACAAAGGAGCAGGTCCAGAGAACGGCAAGACATAAAACCCTCTAATCCTCAGAAGGTCATCAACACGATTGCCGGGGGATTTGCGGGCGGAGGAAGTACTTCCTCGGCCCGAAAAAAGCACCTCCGGCTAGTCCGGTCAGTTAACATGACTTCGACTGCAAACAAGCTCAAAATGCCACCCATTACTTTCACGGATGCGGATTTTCAGGGGTCCGACCCAATGCAAGATGATCCAATGGTCATTAGTGTAGATGTGGCCGATTGCACAGTCCGAAAGACCCTGATAGATCAAGGAAGCTCGGCCGACATCATATACTGGAACATCTTCAAACAACTGGACATACCAGAGAAGAAGCTCATGCCGTATGACGAACCCTTAGTCGGATTATCTGGCGAGAGGGTTAATACCAGGGAATGTATAGATTTGGACACGACCTTCGGGTATGAGGGAAAGGAGTACAAGACCATAAGAGTGCGATACATTGTGGTGCACGCCAACACCTCGTACAACATATTACTCGGACGACCGTCGTTGAACACTCTTGGAGCCATAGTCTCCACTCCACATCTAGCCATGAAATTTCCATCAAACCGAGGCACGGTCATCACGGTCCACGTGGACCAAAAGGCGGCCAGAGAATGCTACTTAGCCAGTCTCAAGGTCACTCAACTCAAGGAAGACGAGTGCAAATCAGTACACATGGTCTCGGCGGCTGAACCCTCGGACCAAACTTTGGATCTCGATCCCAGAATCGAGGCAGACAAGCGGGTAAAACCGAATGAGGAAGTCCATGCATTTCAAATTGGGCAAGAAAAAACTCAAACTACATACCTCGGAAACAACCTATCTGAAGAGGGTAGACTTCGGATTCAAAGAGTGGTAAAACGAAACGCCGATCTCTTTGCCTGGAAGGCCGCCGACATGCCTGGCATTGACCCAAAATTCCATTGCCACAAATTGGCAATATGCCGAGAGGCAAGACCAATTTCGCAAAAGAAAAGGAAGATGGGGGAGGATAGGAGGAGAGCAGTAGAAGAAGAAGTATCCAAGTTGCTAGCTGCTAATTTTATCCGAGAGGTTAAGTATTCCACTTGATTAGCCAATGTGGTTATGGTAAAGAAGGCAAATGGAAGATGGAGGATGTGTACAGACTACACAGATTTGAATAAAGCTTGCCTAAAAGACGCCTACCCACTACCAAACATTGACAGATTAGTCGATGGGGCAGCTGGGCATCTTTGTCTTAGTTTTTTGGATGCTTATTCAGGGTACAACCAAATCCGAATGCACCCTCCCGATGAAGACAAGACCGCTTTCATAACCGAATCAGCCAATTTCTGCTACCAAGTAATGCCCTTCGGCTTGAAAAACACAGGAGCCACTTATCAGAGATTGATGGACAAAGTTTTCCAAAAACAGCTAGGACGAAACCTAGAGGTGTATGTCGACGACATGGTTGTTAAGTCTTCCATGCATGACGAACACGCAAGGGACCTTGAAGAGATCTTCGTCGAACTCAGGAAACATAACATGCGCCTAAATCCTGAAAAATGTGTCTTCGGCGTCCAAGGGGGAAAATTCTTAGGCTTCATGTTAACATGCCGAGGCATAGAAGCCAACCCTGATAAATGCGAAGCGGTTATTCATATGAAAAGCCCGAGAACCCCAAAGGATGTCCAGAGACTCATAGGGAGAATTGCCTCTCTATCACGATTCCTGCCTAGAATTGCTGAGAGGGCAAAACCCATCATGCGTTTGCTAAAAATAGCCAAGAACTTTTCATGGAACCAGCAATGTGAAGAGGCCTTTCAAGAGCTGAAAAAGACCCTCTCGGCCCCGCCCATACTCAAGAAATCGGAACCTACAAAAGATCTAGTGCTTTACATCTCGGTTTCCCAAGCAGCCATAAGTGCGGTTTTAGTGCAGGAACATGAAGAAGGCCAGACACCCATATACTTCACTAGCCGAGTACTACAAGAAACTGAGACCAGGTACCAGACGATTGAGAAGGCAGCCCTAGCATTAGTGAATGCTGCAAGACGCCTGAGGCAATACTTTTAAGGACATCGGGTGATTGTAAAAACCGATTGCCCAATTGCAAAGGTATTAAGGAAACCAGAATTAGCAGGAAGAATGATGGCATGGTCAGTAGAACTCTCCGAGTTCGACTTAAAGTACGAATCAAGGGGCCCAGTCAAGGCACAGTGTTTGGCAGATTTTATCAATGAGCTACACCCTGCCGAAACCTTTGAAGAAGAGTGGTGGGTAGTACATGTTGATGGATCATCAAACCAAAGGGGAAGCGGTGCAGGCATCATACTGGAGGGACCTAACCAAATACGGTTGGAACAGTCATTACGGTTCGGTTTTAAAGCATCCAACAATCAGGCCGAGTACGAGGCCTTATTAGCTGGGCTCAGACTGGCAAGAGAGATGGGAGCCCGAAAGGTACAATGTTGGAGTGATTCGCAAGTAGCAGCCGAACAGATCAACGGTGGTTTCCAAGTCAAAGACCCTCAGTTGCTGAAGTACTATCATACTTTCATACAGCTGAAACAAGAGTTCGAGGAAATTCGGGTAAATCATTTAGCCCGAGAACACAACGACAGGGCAGATCGACTCGCTAAATTAGCTATTACCCAAAAACCCGGGCAGTTGAGAACCGTCATCCAGGAGACGTTGCCTGAACCAAGTGTAACCGTCGAGGAATGCATGCAGCTTTCGGCAGCCAGAAGTACGTGGACAACCGAAATACAACAGTATTTGGCACAAGGAATCCTTCCGGAGAATAAAGAAAAAGCCAAAAGATTGCGAATCAATGCTTCAAGATACATTGTGATAGCTAAAGAGTTATACAGAAGGGGATTTTCCATACCCTTATTAAAGTGTCTTGAGAAAGAGCAAGCAGAATACGTGATGAAGGAGCTGCATGAAGGAATCTGTGGCATGCACTCGGGGGCACGAACGATGGCGACTCGGGTTCTTCGAGCAGGATATTACTGGCCGACCCTCAAAACTAACTGCGCCGAACACGTAAAAAGATGTAGCCAGTGCCAAAGACATGCAAACCTTATCCACCAACCAGCGGATAAATTGCACTCCATCTCGTCACCTTGGCCTTTTGCTGTATGGGGAACCGACATCTTAGGTCCTTTCCCTATAGCCACAGGACAGCGCAAGTTCTTAATAGTAGCTGTCGACTACTTCACAAAATGGATAGAGGCTGAGCCTTTGGCAATCATCTCGGCTCAGAACGTACAGAAATTTTTGTGGAGAAATGTCATCACTCGCTTCGGCATTCCATATGCAATCGTCACAGATAACGGTCTACAATTCACGGACAAGAAGTTAAACGCTTTCCTTGAAGGCTTGGGAATTAAGCATAAAGTTACCTCGGTCGAGCACCCCCAAACAAACAGACAAGCAGAAGCCGCAAACAAAGTCATCTTGGGAGAACTGAAGAGAAGGTTGGGAACAGCCAAAGGGGCTTGGGCCGACGAGATACCCGAAATATTGTGGGCATACAGGTGCACCCCACAATCAACCATCAAAGAAACACCCTTCAGAATGGTTTATGGGATCGAAGCAATGATCCCAGTAGAAGTAGGAGAACCCTCATTCCGAAGACAAAACTTCGAGACTCCCGAAAACGAAAGTTCCATGAGATGCGACTAGACTTGGTTGAAGAAATACGTGACCGATCACGTCTCAATGCTGAAGCATGCAGACAGAGAATAACTCGAAGATTCAACTCAAAGCTGAAGCCACGAGACTTTAAAGAAGGAAACCTAGTCCTTAGGGTGCAAGGCGACGCCCGAAGAGACTCCAAGGAAGGAAAATTGGCAGGCAATTGGGACGGCCCATTCAGAGTTCGGCAAAACCTCAACAATGGGGCGTACAGGTTGGAAGAACTGTCAGGAAAAATAATACAAAGAACCTGGAATTCCACTCATCTTAAATATTATTTCAGTTGATGTATTTTCACTATGTATTCAAAATCTTGTACTTTCTTCCCTCTTTATTTTTTAATCCCTACAAGAATGTAGAAGGGTATTTTCGGATAAGGTTCTTTAACAGGCATACCTCCAAAAGAATTTTAATAACAACGGCCTACATTTCGCCACCATTCGGATTTTCTTCAAAATGGTTTCCCTCCCGAGTGCTCCCACTCGGCTAAGGATGCACCATTCGGATTTTCTTCAAAATGGTTTCCCTCCCGAGTGCTCCCACTCGGCTAAGGATGCACCATTCGACTAAGGATGCACCATTCGGATTTTCTTCAAAATGGTTTCCCTCCCGAGTACTCCCACTCGGCTAAGGATGCACCATTCGGATTTTCTTCAAAATGGTTTCCCTCCCGAGTGCTCCCACTCGGCTAAGGATGCACCATTCGGTTCCCCACCCATTTTTATGACAAACGGCAATGCATCACTCGAAAGCGCTTCCTAGAAGAACACATACAATCCTATTTCGCCTAAAATAACAACGCAAGTATTACAAGGTAATCAGGCAAGAGTAAAAACGCGAAATAAACTAAACAAAAATTGAAGAGATGAACGTATATTTCGTTGATTATCAAAAAAAAGGGGTTAAGTCAATATACAAAACATTAAAAGGCTCTAACGGCCTGAAACTACAAAAGTTTTCTATTCTGTCGAGTCCTCACGAACTTCGGCGTCAGCAGCTTCATCATCCCCCCCATCTTCAGTGGCCCCAGGATCCGCACCACCATCAACAGCCGAACCATAGAGAGGATTCTCTAGAATGGCATCCTCCAGAATGTCATCAATAGGCACTAACTGCCCTTGATAAACATCCTTCTCCATGTCAAAAATGTTGCGGTCACGAACATTATAATAATGTGTTATTTGCCGCAATTCGTGGAGAAAACCAGCCTCGTGTTCGGCTAGAATCTTATCTTCGGCCGAAGAAAGAATCCTCTCCTTGGCAGCACGCTCCACGTCCCGCTCTTCCTGGGCCTCGGCCAACAGAGCCCTTAGCCGCTCGATCTCATCAGGTTGAAGTTTGGAATCCTTCTCGGCCATTATTACCTTGGTATTTAAATCATGCACATTGGCCGAGAGGTCCTTAACTTCCTCCTTCAAACGCCCATTCTCGTCGGCCAGAACCATGTTGGCCTCCAACACTTGTTTATTAGATGCCTGGGCCTCCTCCAAACTCTCCTTTAACTTATCGGCCTCTTTCAAAGGATTTGCGAACATATGATATGCAATGGCCGAAGCCCTTGCCTGAAATTCGCAAAAGGCCGACCAGTTGGCAGCAGCATCGGCCTTGTTAAGGATGGCCTTCCCAGTATTCGAGATGTCGCCGGAGCTCACCATCTTCTTCGGCCGAAAATCTTTGGCAAAAAAGCCTTCGACGGTCAAGGCATTGATAGAAGATAAAGATGCCGAAGCAGGAAAATCTAAAGTCTGTTGCTTCAGCTTCTTGACCCTTTCTTCCTCCGAAGCCTCATGACTTCGGTGCCTTTTCTTGTGATCTCTATCCTTGCTTTTCTTTTCCCCAACCGGAGGAGGCACAGTATTTACTGGGGTCGGCCGAAGGGTCGGTTGTTTGGGAATGGGGGGCACTGAAGCGATACCAGATTTGTTCCCCGCAGCTTGAGCCCGATTCCTCCTGGCATTCCGGAATGAAAGCACATCTCCTCCAGCATAAGCCATAATACCTACACAAAAAACACTTAGTCAGTGACAAAAGCTAAACTTTGGAACACTAGGAAAGAAAGAACAAAAATCTTACCACACAGGTCGGCTAAAACAGTGGAAGAATTTAACAAGGCCACAAGCTGCCTAGCTGAGAGCTTTCGGGGGAGAGACTCAAGAAAAAGGAGATCCTCGCGTTCCGTTTCGGTCATCATGGATTTTGGAAACTTGTCATAATGCCGAGGGTTTTGCTCCCAATAGAACGAAAATAGGGACTTTCCACTCGTATCATAAAGATGGTTAGTCCCTATGTTCGGCCTAACAACTACCTTAAAGAAATCGGTTTTGAAATTTTTATAGGAGGTAGTAAATGACTGGAAAAGAGGCCTCTTCGATTTTCTTATCAAGGAAACCCATAAACCATCTTTGGGCCGAGTACAAAAGTAATACAAAAACACGCTTACCGAAGGCTCTATAAAATTAAAAATACAGAGAGCTCGGAATGCTTGGATAGCAGCCCACCCATTCGGATGCAACTGCGAGGGTGCCACGTTTAAAACCCGAAGCACCCCCATAGTGAAGTCGTCAAAAGGAACCTTCACATGTAGATCACGAAATACGCAATCATACATGTAAAAGAAGTCCCTTGTCAAGTTGTCTTTCCCCATGAAAACAAATTCAGGGTTCGGCTCTCGCCGAAAACACTGTAACCCTACGGGACAAAATTCATCTTCAGCAATGGAAGACACATCTACATAGTTTACAAAATTACATACGCTACGCCTATTGTCATACCGAGACCAATAGGCCCCAACTTCTCCAGCAACCCAAGTATACCCTTCCAGGGTAATGGGTGGAAAAACCCTTTTCGCTTGAGCAACCCGGGGTTTACGCTTCGGTTTTGCTCCAGATGCCTCCCCCGCCGAAGAGGGAGAAGGGGCCGAAGGACCCATGACATTCTCACCCATCCCCTCTCGGACAGGAGACGAAGAAGGGGACGCCGAAGAAGAAAGAAAGGACGCAGACAACGAGGCAGTCGAAGACCCCTCGCTAGAATCCCCACTACTTGAGGAAGCGGACGGAATGTCAACTACCTCGGTTCCCCCAGAAAGCTCACGGCTAGCCGAACTCATAATAATGAAAAGAAAAAGAAATAGCCGAACTCTCGTACCTTAGTTAAGACGAGAAGAATGAAGCTAGAAGTAACTATTCGGCCGAGAGCAAAAGAAGAAGATTTTCGCGAAATCGTAAATATGAGGAACGAGGACGACATCCTTTACCCTATTTATAGGGCCCAGGCCCATAACGGTCCAAAACCCCCCAACCATTAGATCCACTAAGATCTAACGGTCCACATAGCGCAGCGCTTCGATCCCTCCAACCCAACGGCTTTTTTCTGCCATAAATGGCAGTAATTTCAAATGACACAACAATAAAGCACCAGTATCAAGGATAAGCCTCTTCGCTATCCTCCTTCGCTCGAGGCTGGGGGGCATGTGTACTAGTTGGGGTATTCGGCAACACATATAAACCGAATACCCCCCCTCGATAGTATGAACAGGTGTTCGGTGTCCAAAGCATGGCCGAACACCCCAGCGCCGCACGGTCCGGCAGATAGGAGTATTCGACATCTATAAAGCCGAATACCCCTAACCCCTCACCTTAGGGGCTTAAATAGTAGTATTCGGCACCTGCAGGGCCGAACACCAGTAGAGGTATAAACACCATTAGCAACTCATGGCAACGTAAACCTAAGGCTAAAAGGTAATTAAGGATACTTAATTACCACAGACATATGATTAAGGAAAAGGCCAAGGTCCATGAGGGCCCAAGCCCAATAAGATAAGTATAAAAAGGGGATCCGCTCTCCAAGGTGGACTCTTTGAATTCTCATTTATTACACACATTAAATACTCTGCGCCGAACCCTAACTTGAACGTTGGAGTGTCTCTTGCAGGTACCCCCACCTTTCGGACAGATTACAAAAAGATCTTGGAACACAAAGCGACTGCCGAAGACCTCCCCCCTTTATCCCACGACAGGAACATTATCTAATAAAAAATCACTATATTTAATATTTTTCGTATCACCATGATAATAGTGTGAACTAAGAGTGGACATGGGTCAGTTTGGATTGAATTTGTAGCATTTTTTTATTCAAATTGATCAATTTTAATCAATTTGAATTGGATTGAATTTTTCCTAATTTGGGTTTCCAATTTAAACTAAACCAATATGACTATGATTAGATTGGTTCAGATCAGGTGATTGGATTTATTATTAAAATAAAAAAATTGAAAAAAATAAATTAAGAAATTGACTATGAAGTGTGAACCGAATTAATGAGTGTGAAGGATGAAAAAATTAAAATAGGTTGCTAAAGCTCTAAACTTTAAAGGTTAATAAAAATATAATAAAATAGAAGATATTATGTAATCTAGTGGATTGGATCAATTCGGGTCCTCAAAATCAAAATTTGGGACCTGAACCGAACGGATCGAATTTCCATTTTTTTTAATTTGATCCAAACCAATAATACAAAAAGTCCAAAATTTTTCAATTTGGATTGGTTTGGATTTATTAGGCTATCTGATTGATCTAAATATGTTACCAACCCTAACATGAAGTATCCATCAACTTTACCGTTGACTAATCTTTGTCAAAGAACCCACTTGACTACTTTTATGGTATACTATATTTAGTTGAGTGGAAAGAAAATAAGGAGGAAAGAAAATACGAATAATGAGGTTTATTCTCTTTTGCTTAGTTGAAGAGAAAGTGAAAGGAAAATAAGGAGAAAAGTTGACTTCTACAAATAAAAATTCAAAATTTTCTTTCCTTTCAATTTAAATTTCAAGCTTTTCTCTCTTCTCTCATAGTCTCACTTTCTTTCCACCCAATCATAATGTCAGAGGGTCTTATCTTCTAATCACATTTTTTTTTTTATAAATCTAATACCTTAAGAATTCAAGCTCAGTTTTACTTGGACTAATGACATAATGATATATATTATTTAATAATTTATAAATTAATTAAAGATTAAATTTTTTTTTGTCCTTATAATATAGGATCGCTTTTGTTTTTTAATTTTTTTTCCTTATTTTATCACTATTTTTTATTTTTCATTTTAATCCTTAACGTTATTGTTTCAATTTAATAAAATTGTAAATGTTTGATATAAATCTCATTTATATTGAAATGTTTTCATTTTAATCCTTATTATTTGATAAATATCATACATGTTTTCTAATACTTTGTTAGTCACATTATTGTTTAACAAAAATCTCAATGTCAATAATTAAAATAAAAAAGAAATTATTTAATAGAGATCAAAATAGAAAAACAAAAAGGAGTAAAACAAAAACAACCATATATTATAAAAACTAAAAAGTTATTTAAGCATTAATAAAAATATAATAATTTATTCTTACATTATCAATTACAATACACAATCCGGAGAGTGTGACTCTCACTCCAAGACAATTTCAACACACTCTTATTTTCTTTAAAGATATATTTTATACACTACACTGACAACTAACCAAAAAATATTTATCTCAATCATCTCATACTATCATTATTTTATATTTATTTGTATAAATATTTGTATACTTGACTTTTTAACCACCTATCTATTTCAATTTATCATCTTTTATTCCTTTCTCTAAATTGTGTTTCAATAATTTAAAAAAAAAATATTAATAGTTAAAAATAACCTTATATAACAATTCAAATTGTTTATTATAAATTTAAAATATAATTTATGTATGAAAAATATTTATTTATTTATTATGATTTTTAATTATAATTTATATATTTAAATATATTTATTTATTATAAATTTTAATTATATTTAAATGTATATTTATTTTGTGCAATGTACAAGTTAAAATACTAGCATATCATTAATCATGTTAGTGATTTTAACCTAATACTTAATTCAACTCAATTGCATAACCTTCGATGGCCCATATATTGTTGAGGTTAAGCCCCTCATGTAATGAAGTTTCAATAATAACAAATTGCTAAGAAGCAAATTTAAGTCTTTAGACTCAAGTTAATAATGGTTTGCTTTGAGAATGTGATTATAAGAACATGATGTAGTGAACACATAAATATATATTTAAAAGAGCACAAACCTAACTTGAGAAACATAAATATAAGGTATACAAGACTCTAGAAACATAGTTTGCTCATCGGAAGTAGCTTTATCATAAGGAAGGCTAATTAGAAACATACTAGACTAGACATGCCTTCAGAAGATCAAAATGCAACAGATCAGAAGTTGTGTATGGTAAAAAACATGATCAGAATCATGAACAAAATAAATGAAACATTTGCATCAAAGGGTTGCAAGATTAGAAGCTACATGTGGTAAGAAGGACCATCAAAAGATGCTAATTGAACAAAGAATGGAGTATTGATATTTGCATTAATCAAAAGCTACACAACTATAATTTTAGACAGCAACATGCATGCTTAGAATTGGACAAGAAGTGTTCAGAAGTAGGAACCTGCCTGAACTATCAAGTACCGATGTAGACAAAGCAACCAGAAAAATAGAATATTGATACACAAGTATGGTAATATCCAGAAGCAACTACAATAAGCATTTTAAAAAAAACAATCTTTTAAAACAACATTCCTGATAATGTCCAAAAATTGTCGATGAATATAGTCCTTGAAATTGTCAATGAATAATGTCCAAAAATTAATAGTTATGGTTGTGTCATGGAGTTGAGGGATGATCATCAACATGAATTAATTACATTAAGAGGAGAAAAATTAAGGAGAGACATGTAACTTTTTATTTTTTTTATTTTTTAAATAACGTTAAATTACTCTAATGTCTCTAAACTAAAATAATTAGAACAAGAGAGATAGTTAGGGTTTTTGTCCCAAACTTTTTACATAGGTTGCAAACATGTGTGTGTGACTTAAAGGTGTATGAATTTGTTCATTTAGTACATGTTGATGGGAGGAATAGTGTAGTTAAATGATAAAAGCTTGTATTCGATCAAATTTTTTTCATTGATTTAGACTTGGTGTGGTTGAACGACTCAAGGCTTGTGCTTGGTCGGTTTTGGGTTTAGTTTCATCGTTTGACTTTGGTGTCATTGTAAGGGATTTGTTACTCAAGGATATATGCCTGATATTTTGGTACATAGTTGTAAGAGGCTTTTTACCTTGGTGGTTTTTTTGTCCTAATTATAAAAAAAATAGTCTTATTTTCAAATTATTAATTAATAATTTTCTTTTATACCCCTAGTCTATTTGAAGTTTATTAATGAGATACTCACTCATTCTCCATAGAAGTGAATGCATTCATTAACTTATTAAAAATATAAGTCACACTCGGTGGGAAAAAATCTCTCTTAAATTACGAATAACGTCATTAAATATAATCACTACTTAAACTACTTAATTTTATAAGTACTTTTTGAGTAAAATTTAAATTAATGATATTATTAATTAAAATTAACTAACTTAATTATTTTTAGTGATATTAATGAATTAATTGTTTGTTTCTTGGATAAAGGTAGCATTAACTCACCATAACAAACTTCATTACAGACTAATTGAATAATTCCAACTAATTAACTGATCCGAGTGCAATGCTTTTTCCTTACACTTGTTTTGTGCATGTTGTTCTGTGGTTTAGCATTTGTGAGGAACCAAGCATCATCATGTAAGAGAAAAAGCCAGAATTATGGAATTGAGAAAAACAACTTAGATTCGATCGCAATCTCACGCAGCAAGTGCAACAGAGTATATGAGAAGCTAGACACGTAGCAGAATCTACAAGCCCAAGCATTTTACGGAGCTCACAAGAAACAATTTTGTCATGAAAGCAAAACCATAGAAGACATTTAACCAAAAAAAAAAAAACTATAGAAGAGAGATTTTAACAAGGGTTGGTCGTGTATGGACCAACAGAATCGTGTATCAGACTAAGATTTTGCTCCATGAAATCTGCATATTGGACTGATGACTAGTGAGTGATGCTATTGGGCCTAGTACCATATGTTTAGTAATTGATTTTGTATGCTTAATATTTCTAGAAATTTAGAAGAAAAAAAATAATTTCTAATTATATGTACCACAAGATATAAATAAAATATATGTTCTAATGTTCATGCAAAAGACGTTTTAAAATATTTACTCAGTTTTACTAAATACTTAAAAAAAAAAACATGATTAATAAAGTTATATTCAATTATAGTGATACTTATTTTACCGAGAGCATCTAACTAGCTCAGTTGGTTGAGCAAGGTGTATGAATTGTTGTAAACCCTCGATAACTGTCTTCGATTATTACTGATAAAAAAAAAGTGACACTTATTTTAGTCTTGGTTAGTGAAATTATAATGACAGCTTGTCAATTATCCATCGTTATTAATATTATTAATGACAAAATAAAACTTGATTATACTCATCAATAAATTTTATTCAATGTTTGTATGCCCTCAAAACATCCTATATTTATAATGGTTGGGGGAATGTATCTCAGGAAATTAACTTTGCCCAGAAAATTGAGTGTGGATCATGAGCTCAGGTACCTGTACCCACCTAATTATGATGTATTGTTATATATTTAAAAATTCATCATGAATGAGTTCACTAACAAAGCTTGTCTTATGTACATATCTAAGTGAATATGAAGAAAAAATGTTCTTACTCCCTACCATAATGAATGACCAATGAGTAATGAGCAATGATGAGAAATCTCAATAACCAGAATGCCTTGTAACTGGTCGTGTACTAGTGACTACCACCGCACAAAATTGATTTAAAATATATCATAAATCAGAATCAAGGAGCACACTTTCCTCATCATTATCATTTACATTTTCCTCATCTGCAGTTTGAGCTAATTGATCAGCTCTCTTACTTTGGTGCCCCCAATCCGTTTGAATCAATGTGTAAACCATCATACAAAAACATGAAATTTGCGCTGCCAACATTCCAAACCACAAACCCCTCAATTGGTATCTGTGCATGAAAGCAGCAAAAACTGCAACCGGCAATCCAATCAAGTAAAATGCACACAAGTTTATTCTAGCACCCACATAAGGCCGTGCAGTCCCAGATAAGACCCCACATGCAGCAGTTTGAGGCCAATTTCCAATCTCACACAGCCCTAAAATTGGAAGTATGGTTGTGACCATATCAACAATTTGTGTCTCACTTGTGAACAGTTTCCCCCACACATTCCTCACAAGCATCAAGAAAATGAAGGCCAAGACCCCTAATGCAAATGCAATGAAAAGTCCAATTGTGGCTGTGCTTTGTGCACGTGAGGGTTGCCCTGCACCTAGGGAGTGACCAATTTGTGTTGTCAATGCAGCACTCAATGAAAATGGGAACACATATAGGAACCCTGTTGTTTGAATTAGGACACCCATGGTGGCAACTGTGGTTTGTGGATTACTCAGCAAGCCACATAGGAAGAGCATTATCTCATAGCACCACCACTCCAAGCACACTGAGATGCAACTGGGCAATGCTAGGCTTAGCAAAGGTCTCCAATCATGAAAGGAAGAGAGAATAGTAGCCCCTTCCCAAGGTTTTAGAGGTTTCTTTGAAACAAGAAGGTAAAGCACCAAGCCTAGGATCATGTTTATGGAGTTCAAACCTGTGGCTAATGCAATGCCTTTTACACCTAACTCCAAATATGTAGCCAAGAAGTAATTTATTGGAAGGTGTAAGATGGCAGCAAAAGAAGCAGCCACAGTTAGTGGTGCTGTTAACCCTTGTGTTCTCAAAAAAGACCTTAATGGATTGAGATGAACTTGGGCAAGCAATTCTGGGATAGAGAAAACCATGTAAACTTGTGCAACCTTTGTGACTTCAGGGTCTTGGCCTAGCCACTGAAGGAGGGGTGCCATGTTTAGCCACAGGAGTGAGATGGGAATGGCAACAAAAAGGAGGAGGCACAAGGTTTTGCAAAAGGTTTGGCTTAGAACTGACCATCTTTTTGCACCATATGCTTGGCAACAAATTGGGTCCATTCCCATGGTGAGGCCCTTGAGGAATGAATTGGCAGTGACGTTGGCAAACCCTATTGCAAGTGATCCTCCAGCTAGCTCCACTTTCCCTTGGCGACTCAAGAACAGCATGGAAATGGCTGATCGAGAGTACAGAAGCACGTTGGTCATCATTATTGGACATGCAATGTTCGCTAGTGATTTCAACTCTTCTTTCACCTGCATGCAATATATGTCAGCAAAATAAGTGTTACACATGATATGCTAGCTTATTTTTAATGAAAAAAAAAAGGCTGAGTTACAGTATAAAACGATTTTACATTATCATCTAATTATAAAATATTATCTATAATAAATTTATTAACTTTTACAATAATTATTTTAAAAATCATGTCAATAATAAATTATGATTTAATGACAATATAAAATTGCTTTATACTAATGATTATTAAATTTATTTTTAATTACCATAAAAAACAAGATTATTTTGATAAAATAAGTAATATACTAATGAGATGTTTAATATATAAGAGAATCTGTATATCATTACTCTTTAACTCTTTTAAGAATAAACTCTCAAATTCGTTTACTAAAAATTTGACACTGACACGTCAACATTAAAAATGTAAAAGTTCTATCCCATATAGGGTTATTTAATTAAACCAAAACAAAGATATTAGGTTTATCAGTTTCCCAACCAGAAAATTAGTGGAATAAAAAATTGGTTAAAATTAATTAAATTAGTCAAAACTTAATCATAATTGATTAAAAAAATGGTTTTAAATGTTTTTTTATTTTTTTGTTTTTTATTTTAAATTTTTTATTCAATTCTCTTAAAAACAAATAAAAGCTCATATATGAGCTTTATGTATATTACTATTCACTATAAATTATTTAGATTATTTTTTTCATTATTTTATTTAATTTATTACTTAATATATCATATAATGGTAAAATTATATATTGTGTTATTATTGGTTTAATTCTGATTAAACTAGTGAATCATGAAACAATTCCTTCACCAGTTTAATGACTCTAAATTTGTGGATATCCGTTTGCCTTTGATGTAATTTTGACAGAAAAAATCACTTTAACTGACTTCGAATTTTCTCCGACTTACACACACACATATATAATTTTATTTTCACACTCTCATTTCTTATATATTTATTTATATATAAATTTATTAATGTGACCAATATTTGTAACTTTTAAAGATCCATGAGAGATTTTTATATTATTAAAAATTAACGTTTCTCATCTTAATTCTTTTTAAAGAATCATTTTAACTTTTACTCTAATAACATGTCTCAATAAACTAATTATCCAGAGAACTCACTAGTAGTGAGGGAGTTTGAATAATATGTATGAAGTCATAGATTTTAACTTGGTATGATCATTGTAAAAAAAAAAAAACTAATTATTGAGAAAATTATAAACATAAATTTTCTAAAAGGCACAAGAAAAACGTGATAACGTATCCTAAAATCAAAGGGGAGTAACAGGAGAAGTTTTAGAATATGGATTTAGGTCTAACTTAACCCCAAAAGCTAGCTCATAGGGTGAGGGTTATCCCTACTTATACATTCTATTTTGGCCTTATTTTTAGCCGGACTTGAGTTTTTTTCAATACACCCCTCACGCCCAGCACTTTTGGGCTTGGTGCGTAAATAATATGGTGGGTGACCCTTTTTATGAATCTAGGATAGACTCTGTTACTATCTTAGAATGTGGGTTTAGACTCAACTCAATTCCCAAAACTAGCTCATAGAGTGAGGCTTGTCTCTCACTTATATATTTTAATTTGGCCTTATCTCTAACTGATATGAGACTTAGGTTTTTTTCAATAAGAAGAATGGTTTAGGTTGGGGTCGTCTGGGTTGATATAGTTTCAATTTGCAACTTGGGCTAACCTTTGTAATTTGTTGGTTGGAAGGTTTTCGGTGTGGGTGTTCCCCATCTCATAAATCAAAATTAATATACTATTGAGTTACATAAATTGTCTAACTCGTTTAATATCACTAGACACTAATGATAATTGCATGTAACTTATCATCATAAACTTTTCATAGATTTTGATGCAAGTCTTTAAATAATACCTTATTGTATTTTTTTTTAATGTTATATGTATATACTGCGTATTTAAAAAATACACCCTAAAATGGGACAAATTTTTGCTTCTTTTTTTAAGCAATTCAAATGAGTTTACCTTAAAGTCCGTGAAAAAAAATTCTAAAAGTAAAATACTACTACATATGCTAATATATCATTATTGATTGCCTAAACGACACACATTGAGTCTAGAGTAACAACAACGGCTTCCACCTTAAAATGCGGTTCTTGTATGATTCGACCAAAACTTAGCCAACTAGACGAAGGTTATGTTATGTATTGCCAACTAATTTACTATTTTATAATCAAAGGCCTTGGTGCACTTGTGCCCACTTATTCTCAATCCAAATTATAAAATCGAAAAAGACATTTTCTATAGAGGAAATTATAACCGAGGTCCGTGATCAAGCAGTCATTGGAGATAAAGAATTTCTAACATTGTAACTCTCAACTCTTATTATATTAACTAGTAAATAATTAAATTAGTGATTTAAAAATGGATATCAATTTTGTAGATCAATTTGATGTTTTAAACTTTATAAGTTTAAAGTAGATGTTAACTTAATGAGTTTAATGGTTATGTATTGATAATGTAAAATAATTTATATTATCATTAAATTACAAATTACTATTGATAAGACTTTTAAGATAATTTTGTAAAAGTTAACAAACTTACTATATATAGTGGATTGTGATTGGATGAATGTGTAAAACTATTTTATACTGTCAGTATATAGCCTTTTTTCTCTAACTTAATCAGTTTTTTAATATATCTTTGAAATTCAATTTAGTTATAAAATAATGTTTTCTACATTATAACTTGTAAGAAATCAAAGTAATAAAGTCAATGGAAAACATTTGTTGATATTGAGTATAAGTTTAGGTAAATTTACACCTTTAAAAATGATAATATTTATATATCATATTTTATATAATTTGGATATTTATAAACATGTAATCGTGCAAATAATAAATGTTTACTTATGCACAAAGAAAGTTTAGTCGAGTTACCCAAGTGATGCGAGAATTTAGTTGAGTTAAAGAAAATTTGACTATCTTTTTTTTTATGTACAAGGAAAGTTTAGTCAAGTTTTTTTTAATTTGCCACAAAATCAAACATACACATAATAGATTATATGATATGATAGAAAATGAGAAATAATAAAAATAAAATATATTGATAAAATATATATCATATAGAGATATCTATATATCATTACTCGAGAAAAAAACATGATGAAACCCTCCACCCATCGGCACCATCATCTCAACAACCATGGCCACGAGGCAGGAGTAACATTAAAAAAAAAAAACAAATCTTTACATGCTAAATAGTTATTTATTATAGCTTCTTTCCGTACAACATTGACAGGGACCAGTTATTTATTTTATTAAATTCTACTAATAATTGTGATATTTTCAAATATTTTCACTTTTTGACCCAAAAGGAAGAATAAAACACCACGCACACACAGAGGAAGAGATATAGTTACAAACCTCAGAGAGAGAAAGGGTAGGGAAAAGTGCTTTGAGAAGTTGATGTAAGTGTTGATGAAGGCCTTGAACGAATCTGCAGCCACAACCACTGTTTCTTTCTCCTTCACCACCTTCTATGTTTCTCGTTCCATTGATATTTTTATTCACGGGGTCACCATGTACAATTCCTCGAGATTCAGCACCAGTGCACATGTTTATCTTTTTATTACAGTTCTTGCTAAAGGGGACATATAACACCAATTTCAGAGATGGATTAATGTGCTTATATATAATGCACTAATCTAAATTATTATCTTCTAAACTTAGCTTATTTTACACTATTACTTTTCTAATTTTTTCTCAGTAAAATATATATTTGTTAAAAAAATGTACAATGTCGCCACATTTGTTTATGTGTAAAGAATCAAGTGCTTATACATATGAAAAGGTAAATTTAATAACCATTTCGTATGTTTGAAATATTAATTTGGTAAGATAATAATGGGCTAACTCTTGAGAATTAATTTAAATAATACTCTATATATTATTAACAAAACTGGGAATGTAATTGGAAACGAAAGCATATCGATCCTTCCAAACTCCTAAGAGACGAAAAAGAATAACACAAAAAAAAGTGAAAGCCCTAAAAGTGATGTTAAGGAAAAAAAAAAAAAAAACTTGTTTGAAATGGAGTTAGCTTTTTTTTAATTTGCTGAATGCATAAAATAAGATTTTGTTGCCCACGGAGCTAGCTATTATATATAAATAATAAAACAAAAAGAAACTTGAAGAAAAAAAAAAAAAGACGAAGAAGAAGAAGAAGAAGCAAACCTTGATATCCAAAAAAACGATGTATATATACCAACATTCAATCAAGGTTATAGTTAAGCCTCTCAGCTCCCTTTAACCATGGCATTGGAAGTGTAACGGCAAGAGAAGATGGATACTGCAGAAAGGTGTTTGGGGACTCGTAGAAACAAAACCCTTTCTAACTCGATTAGTAAGTACTACATCACCTAAACCTTTGTGTTTAATTTATACTCGTATTTAATATTGATTTTCCTTAAAATAATAGCAATTTGTAGCTGCTACCACTTCACTTTTATTGTTTGCTTCATAGTTTTTATAAAACAATAATATCATGTCAAAGAAATATTAACAATATACGTACCTTTTATATACTTTTAACTTACTTTTCGATTGAAAAAAAAAAAAAAAACTTACTCTTCGAACGTTTTATTAGGTAAAATTTGCGTGAGATACTAAGATATGCCATATGCGTTCCATTCCTTTTCAACAAGTTTCACATGAGTTTTTATCACATATATATCTGTGTGAGATATGAAATTCATCATAAATTAAATTTTCAACCTTATAACCTTATAAAGTTAAATATGTGATCTATATAGTTAAATTTTTAAAATTACCCGTTTCCCCTCTTAAATAATGATATTTTCACACTCGTTAATGCGATGAAAGTGGGAAGTGTGATAAATTATTATATGATAAAAAAAAGTAACAGAGAGATAAAAAAAAAATAGTTAGTATAAAAAATATATAAGATAAAAGAATTTGTAAATGAATTATTTATTCTTTCCACCGCTTGTGCACTTTTTTTCCCTCCTTATATTTAAGTTATTTAACATCAACTAGGCAGCAGTGTCGTATCAGCTATATCAGTTGTCAACATACAACAGCTAAAATTTTCAACTTAGAAAGGGTAGGAAATTATGAGAAGCATGATTAAGAATTACTCCCTCTGTTCCAAATTATATGACGTCTTAGAGAAAAAAATTTGTTCCAAAATAGATGTCGTTTTACAAAACCAATGTTGCATTAAATGTCTTTTTTCAGGACTACCCTTAATTAATACTTAGTGGGAGTAGTGTACTATGAGTAATTAATTAGAGAGATAAAAGATATATTAGGAAGTTATAGAATATTTTCTAGGAAATTCAACAAATTAATTGGATTTCTTAATACCTGTGCCAAAACCTTAAACATCATATAATTTGGAACGGAGGGAGTAAGCTATTAGCAGGCGATGATGGGAAGAACTGTCATCATGTTGCAAAGTAAATTAAGGCACGTGAAGGCTTCAATTAACTTCCTTAATTAAGGGTCGAGCTATCTTATTAATTAACTGCTATCAAGCTCGTTCATAATGTACCCACATGTTTTGCCACTTGTGCCAATGGATTTCCTAGCAAATGTGTTTGTCATTGGCTTTATGAAAAAACAAGTACGTACTCTATTATTGACGGTACAGTAAAATATTTGTAAATGTTTGTAATAAAAGAAATTAACAAACTCAAATCAATCAAACTTAAGTTCATGTGGTTAATCCTTCGAATTATGTGCTGTGCCATCACTGGTTGGGGTACTCTCCCACTGTCATTAATTCCTAGTACTGCATGCGACTAGAGATATTTTATATCTATTTCTTTTAAAATATAATTATGATTTTGATAATATATAATGCGTAGTTCAGAATAAAAAATACAAAATGAAATAAATATCTGTGCTACAAAGATCTTATTATAATATGTTTTTGTTATAGCTCACAGAAAAAAAAATCAATTAAACAGAAAACCTACAGAAAATTAATTAACGTAGTTTGGTTAATGTGACCCATGTCTAAAGGTAGTCTAAAGATTTCTGTTATATTTTTTCAAAGAATTTATAGTCTTAATAGGTTTTATTCTAAGTTATTAGTGTAACCTAAAAAATATGAAGTTATTAGTGATCTATCTAAAAACCTTCAGAGTATTTATATCAATGTGAACTCTTAATTATATACTAGTATAAGCTACAAGATAGTAATTGGTTTAGTTTCTGGTTTGTTTGTTGGCACCCCTGGTGACAACACAAACAATTTTTTAAATATATATAATATCCCTTTGTTGGCTGTTAAAAAAAAACAAGATAGTAATTGGTGGTCTCGTTGAATTTTTTTTTTTTTATAAGAGTGGTCTCGTTGGATTTGAATGTTGAAGATAATTTAATATTGCATTAAATGTCTATCCCCGTTTTGCAATAAAAATATGTTTTGCTTTATATTTTTAAAATAACTATACATATGAAAGTTTTCAATCTTATGATTTGATATGTTGATCTTCATATATTTTTGATTAAATTAGTATTTTGGTTCTCTAATTTAATTTTTAGGTTCGATTTGATCCTTTAATTTTTTTCTGGTTCATTTAGGTCCTCTAATTTTCAAAATCGGTTCAATTTGATCCTGTCGTCTAAATTGAACTAACAGCGTTAGAAAAAAAAAACGTGCGTCATGCTGACGTCATCTCACTAAATTTTTCTAACACCATTAATTCTATTTAGACGGTAGGACCAAATTGAATCTATTTTAAAAATTAGAAGACCTAATTGAACTCGAAAAAATCTAGAGGATCAATTGAACCTAAAAAATAAATTAGAGTATCAAAATACTAATTTAAGTAATATTTTTTTGTATGATGATTATGTACATGTCTTATTTGTTTATGCTTTTGTGTAAATCACGTTTTCAACTTAAAATTTGGTAAACTTCATATACAGTGTTTTGTTTATTCTCTATAAGACAATGAACTCCTTAGTTTTGTAGCGTATGCTTGTTGATTAATAAAGTCTTTTTCTCATTGTGCTTGGAATCCTTTGTCCAACAAAATAAGTGATCGACGAAGCAGTTAATCAGTCATATATTTGTATATTTAGTACAAATGTTAGCTTCAATAGGGCAAACAATATATTCTTATGTGTTGTTTGTTATAATTAAATCATATGATTAGATCGCTTTAAACCTAACACAATTCTATTTTAATTGTTGATGCTTATATAGTGGCTTCATGAAAGATATTAAGTAATTCTATTTGATGAAGACTGAAAAAGTTTCTTCAACAGTGAAAGTGAACTAAGGTCGATTTAAGTAAATGAAGAAAAGCCTTAAACTCGCTCCTATCCTTATTTGTTTTCTACATTATAATTTGCTGAAGAAGTACCAAAAAAAGATCAGCAAAAGCAATGAAGTGCCAAAATGGAAAAAATGCTCTTTCCTAAAACTGGAATGGAAAGTAGACGGATACCCACGGTGAGGAATCATGTATGGAATGCTAATTCACACGTAGGACCAAATCTTTTATTCTGATTTTTTGATCATTTTTATTTCTTTAATTAATGTTAACAACTCATCAAAGCATTGATAACCAGTAAAAGTGAAATTATTACTAATGAGTTTTAGTTTTAATAATTTGTTAATATTTAATTGAGAAAACTAAATAATTAAGAAAGGGTGAAAAAAAAAATTCAATTGGCAAATATTCTGCATTTGTATACTAGTATAAAATAATAAGTTGCAAAATAATAAATTAATTCATTAATGATTATTAAAACATAAAAATTATGTGAATAGTATTGCATCCTGATCGCTTTCAATTGGGTGTCAAGACTTCAATTATTGTGGGGGTGGGGGGGAACAAAAACGAAATGATTGAGATCGCGATACTTTATATTCTTTGCAGTGGTGGAAATAGGTCACGGCTGGCCCGTAAAAAGTCTGGTCTGGTCTGACTTATTTATTAAAAAGGTCAAGTTTAATTTAAAACAAAAAAACCTTTTTAGTTAAAAAGATTAGGCTTTAGATTTTAAAAAAAGCTTATTAAGCTTAACAAGTTAACCTGTTTATATAATAATATATAATATTATATATATTACATGAATATAATATATATAATATTTATATTTAATATTAGTCTTTAAAAAATATTAAATATTTTATATGAACAAAGTCTGTTAGCCTATTTAAGTTTATTGGCCTAGTTAGACTTATATGCTTATTGACTTGTTTATAAGCTCTTATATAGAACAGGCCACGTAAACAAACTTTTAGGACAAATCAGGCTTTTAAACAGGTCAAGTTAATGCCTAAAAAAAGGTCTATAACAGATAAATAGGCCAGGTCCGAACTTAGTAATTATGATATAGGCCAAACTCAAACCCGCGAAAACCTGATCTGCCCTGTTTCTACCCCGATTTGCAATTATTCGTTTTGAACGCTTGCTTTGATTAATGTTTGGTTCTACATTAACTTTCTGTAATGTTTACATACAATTTCGATCATGAGAGTGTGAGATGTGAGAAGAGTTCATGGATAGTTAAAATTATTTTAGTTAGTTTTAAATGTGTCATTTTATTAAATTTGACACTTGGCGTTAATTGATTGTGTGAGTGGGGTAGGAGAAATATAAAGTCACTCCACTTAATAACTCTAAGTATTTATTAAATATTAATAATTCAACCATTAAATTAGAGAAAAAATATATACATTAATAATGTAAAGTTTTTTTTTTATATATTATCATCTAATCATAAACTATTGTATATGATAAGTTTATTGACTTTAATAATAATTAATCATCATAAAAGTGACATAAAAAATTATTTCTAATTAATTGACGGTCTTTTATCTTGACAGTTCATATTTATTAAATTAAAAATTAAAAATTCTTATTGAATATATCAAGTCTATAAATTTTCAAAACTATTTGATAATTTTTTAAATAAATTTTATTTGACGTGAGATATATTTTTTTAAAAAAAAATATAAGTAAATCTAACCTATGAAATGAGAACTCTTGATTTCAAAAGATATGAGAACTATATAACCATAGACCTTATAATTATATATGAATGATCAAGATTACAAGTAAGTTAGGAGTCACATAATCATTTATAAAATTCATATGCTTTTATCTTTTAATCTTGATCATTAAAATATGATTTAATAGTCTATATTTATTGTTCTTATTTCTCATAATAACTAAAAACATTTACTTGATAATATATATATATATATATATATATATATATATAATATTTAATTTATTATTTTAAATATAAAATATTTAGCTCACAAAAAATTATCCCCTATTCCATAATATTTATCGTGTAAGAAAAAAAAATAAGTCTCAAAATAATTGTTATTTTAGTTTTTAATATAATATTAATTATTATTACACTTATATCCCTTATAATATTAATGATGGGCAACAAAATCTATAAATGAATTAATGATAATATGATTAATTTTGTAAAATTATTACTCTCTTTTATCCATTTATTAGTTTTTTTTTTACCTATGTAAAAAAATTTAGGACGATAAATATTATGGAACGAGAGGAGTATATAATTATTTAGTGTTAATTACTGCAGTACACATAATTTAGCAACATAGTAATGTTTTTGTTATAGTAAGGGACTGCGACTTAATTTATTTAAATCTTCAAAGTGACTTTAAAGTTGGCATGTGAGACAAACTCATCAAATCTACAATGCAGCCTCAGCATAGGAAACATATAGGGGGTGCTAGATGTATATTTTTTTTCACTTATGGTCCAATAGTCAATTATTGTGTCAACTAGATCCACTCGTGCACTTTTTATAGGCTGAATAATGGGGCCTAAGATATGTTTCCCAACATGGTTTACATCGATAGATACATCTCATGAACTTCATAAATAATTGGGAATGACTCAGTGCTAGGGACCTAATATATACTAGGGGCAGATGTAGTATTTGCAACAACAACAAAAAAAAAAAAAAAGATTTGCCCAAGTACGAATATGTGCCCACAAAAATAGTGTGAATGTAGATTATGTAGGTATTTTACTACCTACCGTATGTGATATTGGCACATTATTTGGTATATTAAATCTAAAAGAAAAGCTCATGTTATATATAACCTTGTAACTTTACGCTTAAACTAAAAAGCTACATCTTAGTGATCAACTTTTTTTCATCTTAAAATTATAAGTTTTACTCATGTGTCTAACATCTTTGTCTTTGTGATAATGTTGGTAAATTTTGGTATGTGTTACTACCTTTTATTTAATTTTTTTTTTTTTTGAAAAGGCAAAATGGTTTATTGATAGAAGAGAGACATTGGGAAACCACAAGGGGTGATCAACCAAGCCCATAGAAGTACATCAACGCCATTTGACAATGGCCAAAACACAAACATCAAAATAAAATAAATTTCCAACACACCTGTTGTCCGTTAACCATCAATTCCAAAACCCCTCCCCAGAATGACCAACGAAACATCCTTGACATGCAACACTACACACTGTACTATGTTTTCGTCTGCCCCTATGTGTCATAGCAGAACAACCAACCTTACCAGCTGAAATTACCCACCAAATACTGCTACCTTGTTCCATATCCATGAGATAACACCAAAAAAAACATATACTATATACGCATATGTGCCATCAGAGAATCCAACCTCACACAAATGTATACCTCTTACTACACTTCTTAGTATTTAATGAGTATCTGGTTTTATAGTTTTTAATAAATTTTAACCAATAATAAAGTGTGTGTGTGTGTTAGAGAATGTATTGCCAACAACACCCTTTTAAAGATTAATTAGATCTATGATTATTTAAGGAATTAAAATAATAGGTCTGATTAAAGGAGCTTAAATTGAAGGAATTGAACTTAGTTTAATTTTGTTAATTCGAACTTCAATTTTATGAAATGTTTGTATTGAATTGAATTCAATTATTTAGAGGGTCGAGGATGGTAAACACTCAATCATATTGGTTAGTTCAAATAGCCACAAATTATGCAAGTTGGTGATTGATTTACAATCTTTATTGAGAAGATGATTCTATTTTTCATTTTATTATTTTATTATTTGTAATGAACTTGAAATTTTTTTACAATGAGTATCTAGCTATTTTGTGTGATTCACGAATGAGTTTTTTCTTCTATTTTTTTCCCCACCAAAGTTCCTTTTTTTTTAAAAAAAAAAATGTTGATATATATAAAACAGTGTACTATCATACTTTATTCAAACTCATATTATAGTGCCATGCTTCTCAATACAAATTAAATGTCACTGTCTAATTAAGTTAGTGTGAGAAGCTTTCAGCAAAGAAGAGGGTGGCGTAATTATTAGTAAATCTAGTGTTAAGATCATTATTTATGTTTAGAATTTCTCGTCAAACTGATGAGACCACAAAACACTAAACTAATTGTGGATGCAACAAGTATGCAAATTTCTTCAAATAATGGTACTTTCGTGCAACATGCGTGGTGGGTTAGATAAGAATATTTATACCACCATCACGTTAATTAGCACTTTTGTTGGGACCAGGGTCTCAGTACGGAGATACTAAGTAACACAAACCGGTGCTTCAGCATATATGCTACCTCATTAACATATATGCATGACAATTGGCCAATTTTAGCATTTAGATACATCCTCTAATTGGTTCAGTATCATATTTAACGTGTTTCTGAGCTTCTCAACCACTGCTTTTGGACGAAGATTGATCTTGGTCTTCGTGGTTCTTAAAACAAATAAAAACATAAAAAGCTAGACGAAGAAAAATTGAAGGCCTAGCTTTTGATCTTTTTTGTTTCTAATTGAAAAAGAGGTAGAATAAGAAGATACTCTTAATATGACATGATAAAGTGTAAATGTTGAAGTTGTTAGAAGAGACTCACCTAGAAAATTCTCATATAAACCTAAATTGTAAATAGTTTTAACTAGTAGCTGCTACTCAATTAGCCTTATGGTGTTAGGAATTCTTCTTGAAGAAAGTTGCCCATCAAACAACTTTAGTGATATCAAGAGGAATTAAACTCGCATTCATGATGAGAATGGAAATTAACTCTAGATCTTTAATCATTTGTGTCAAACCAAAGTGAAAGCTTTTGACAATTTCTTTTTCCGTAGTTTCTTTGTCCAACTCGACGTACGTTTATCTAACTTTGATCTTGACCTTTTATATGCTACAACCTACAACTCATAAAAAGCAAATTAAAATTAAGTAAAGCTCAATGGCCTATAGGTTCGTTCTTCCAAAAGGTGGCAAACACGTTCAAAAGTTGAAATTTATTACAAAAGAATAATTTGTTTAACTCTTTCATGCTAGTCTTACACAATGCTGAGGAGGATATGATATAATAATAATAAGGACATAGGATACTTTATTTTAATTATTGTACCACTTGGGGAACCCAAACACAATAAACTATGCCGACCAGTTCCATGTCTCAAAATCCTTGCATGTCCACATGTATGAGCATTATGACATGATTAGGTTTTTCAAAAGTATTCTATAAAGGAGTGATCTTAAGAATGTTGTCAAAAAATAAACAAATTTAATAAAAATATAGTAATTAATATATTAAAAACTTATAAATTTTAAATTATTTAGTATTTTTTAAAATATTAACAAGTATCTCAATAACACCCCCTAAATTAATATTCGTCTCTTTAAAAAAG
Organism: Pueraria montana var. lobata; assembly: GCA_026413185.1. Lineage (NCBI taxonomy): Eukaryota > Viridiplantae > Streptophyta > Magnoliopsida > Fabales > Fabaceae > Pueraria > Pueraria montana. The sequence continues at coordinate 76,880,813 of CM048650.1, forward strand.
TACGAAAGTTTCAAATTAATGTATGGGTGATTGATTCTTTCACAAATATTTTTTACACAAACAAACATTTAGATTTAATTGTATACTTTTAACTCCTCTATGATAATTAATGTATAATTTTAGTCCTCTAATAGTTTTTCTGAGTGAATTTATCTTTCAATTTTTTTTTAAAAATTATTAGAGTTATGCCTCCTATTACTTTTAATACACTTTAAACTCTACAATTCTCATTTTTTTGCTCAATTGTTTTACACATTGAATATATTAATTTTTTCAAACATTCTTTAACTAAAAACTCACCAACCAAAATATCAAATTCCATCCAAAATGGAAAAGAAAAACTCAAATTTTCATCCTCTTAAACATCCTAGTAGATTTTTCAAATTTTCTTAAATTCTCACCAAATATTTTACTTCTAAATTTTTTCAATTATTTGATTTTCATCATAAATCCTCAACTATTTAAATAAAAAATATTTTGATGGTTTTTGGTAAAAGAATAATGACAAGAGAATCATGTTTTTTTAATTTTAAAAATAAAGGGATTATTTGATTTGTTTGAAAATTTTAAGAAAACAAAAAGTCTAATTAATTCAAACTTTTAATATGTATGTATGTGTGGATGTGGGAAATAAAGGAGGTGACGGTGGAGGTAGTGGTTAGGGAAAAGTAAGAGAAAGGAGGGATGTGATAAAATGTCTTTATGAGGCTTTATTAAAAAAAAAACAAAAGTCACTTCAATAATTTTTATGTTTTGAAAGAAATTATTCTCTAATTATTAGCTTAGAAAAAAATTAGTGTACAAAAATGTCTCCATACAATACGTTTTAAGTATAAGTATTATTATATTTGTCAAAAAAAAAAAAGTATAAGTATTATTACTAATAATTTAAATATATAGATAAAATAATTAATTTTTATAATAATTTTTTTTAAAAAGTTATACCCAATAAAATTTTAATTAATTGATTATATAATGTTGACAACACATAGAAATTAAAATCAATTAAAAATACAATATCATATTGACTCAATTAATACTTTAACAAGCATAAATATGTAAGTATAAGTCAATTAAAAATATTCTAGAGTATTGGCAGAACATTAATAATTGAAGGAGACTGTAATAGTATTTAATTATAGGCTTAATAATTTTGTCTATTACTGTTATTTATTTGATACATGATGATAGTGAGTAAGTATAAGGCTAAATTACTATTTTGGTCGTCTAATTTATTTTCGATGTTCGATTTGGTCCTCTAATTATTAAATGGTTCAATTTGGTCATCTAATTCTTTAAAATGGTTCAATTTAGTCTTGCCATCTAAATTGAGTTAACGATGTTAGGGAATGTTCACATTAGCGCACTTTGTGACGGTTTGAAATCGTCGCTAAATGATTTGCACATAGTGACGATTTTGAAAATGTCACTATAATAATTTAAATACATTTAGTGGTGGTTTTAAACCGTCACAAAATGCAATGACGTGAGCATGACACATGCATTCATTAACACCGTTAGTTTAATTTAATGACAGAATCAAATTGAATCATTTTAAAGAATTAGAAGACTAAATTGAACCATTTAATAATTAGAGGACCAAATCAAACATCAAAAATAAATTAGAGGACCAAAATAATAATTTATCCTAAGTATAACTTGGTTGCCTCTGAGGTCACTGCTGATTTCATCAATTTCGTTTGTCCGATGAATCAAAATGGGGACCAACTAGCAGTCACCGACGACCACACCCACTTGTGTATTATAATTTGAATATTTGATGCTATGTTTCTCTCCCATTCTTTTCTGTAGCATGTGAAACGAATCTAAGAAAAAAGAGGGAAAAAAATAAAATGGATAGATAGAGAAAATGAGAAAAACAATATATTTATGTGATAAGAAAAAGAATAATATATAAAAAAAAGAGAAAGTTGATGTAAAAAATGACTATTTTAATTTATTGATAAATTCATTGTTGTTGTCGGAGGGCTTGAACGTTGAAGTCTAGTAAGTGGGTCATGATCACTTTGAAACTCGTGACAAGAAAAGAAAGAAAAAGAAGAATTTGTTAGAATATTTAATGTACAAGGATCAAGTGATGACAATCTTGTTGGAAGCATTAGATTTAGAACTGAGTTTGCCTAAAGATCATACAGCAACACCTGTCCATGCCTAAATATTTGGTGGCAACTGGCAAGTTACTGTCACTTGATATTGATTTTCTTCACCTTTGCTTGCTCTCTCTCTCTCTTCACAGCAAAAAGTCGAACGTTTCGCTTGGTTTTGTACGCCGACTGTTCACCCAAATGAATGATTAATTTTAGGACAATTTATGTTTTTACTTTTTAGTCCTTGAAATTTTACAAACTTTTATTTTTGGTCCCTAAAATTTTATTTGACTGGTTTTCATCCTTAAATTTTTCTTGATGTTTATGCATGACGTATTTTCGTAACTATGTTTACATATTGTTCCTGTCGTGGGATAAGGGGAGGCCTTCGGTCGTCGCTTTATGTTCTAAAACCTTTGTAACTTGTCCGAAAGGTGGGATACCTGCAAGAAACACTCCAACGTTCAAGTTAGGGTTCGGCGCAGAGTATTTAATGTGTGTAATAAATGAAAATTCAGAGAGCCTTTACCTTGGGGAGTGGATCCCCTTTTTATACTTATCTTACTGGGCTTGGGCCCTCATGGGCCTTGGCCTTGGCCTTTTTCTTAATCATATGTCTGTAGTAATTAAGAATACTTAATTACCTTTTAGCCTTAGGTTTACGTTGCCATGAGTTGCTAATGGTGTTTATACCTCTATTGGTGTTCGGCCCTGCAGGTGTCGAATACTACTATTTAGGCCCGAGGTGAGGGGTTAGGGGTCTTCGGTTTTTATAGACATCGAAAACTCCTGTCTGCCGAATGAGCCATACGTCACTGGGGTGTTCAGCCTACTACCGGGGGGGGGTATTCGATTTATATGTGTTGTCGAATACCCCAACTAGTACACATGCCCCCCAGCCTCGAGCGAAGGAGGATAGCGAAGAGGCTTATTCTTGATACTGGTGCTTTGTTGTAGTGTCGTTTGAAATTACTGCCATTTATGGCAGAAAAAAGTCGTTGGGTTGGAGGAAACGAAGCGTTACACTATGTGGACCGTTAGATCTTAGTGGATCTAACGGTTGGGGGGTTTTGGACCGTTATGGGCCTGGGCCCTATAAATAGGGTGAAGGATGTCGTCCTCGTTCCCCATATTTACGATTTCACTAAAATCTTCCTCTTGCTCTCGGCCGAATAGTTACTTATAGCTTCATTCTTCTCGTCTTAATTAAGGTACGAGAGTTCGGCTATTTCTTTTTCTTTTTACTGTTATGAGTTCGGCTAGCCTTGAGCTTTATGGGGGAATCGAGGTAGTTGACATTCTGTCCGCTTCCTCAAGTAGTGGAGATTCTAGCGAGGGGTCTTCGACTGCCTCGTCGTCTGGGTCCTCTCTTTCTTCTTCGGCATCTCCTTCTTCGTCTCATGTCCGAGAGGGGATGGGTGAGAGTGCCATGAGTCCTTCAGCCCCTTCTGCCTCTTCGGCGAGGGAGGCATCTGGAGCAAAACCGAAGCGTAGACCCCGGGTTGCTCAAGCGAAAAGGGTTTTTCCACCCATTACCCTGGAAGGGTATACTTGGGTTGCTGGGGAAGTTGGGGCCTATTGGTCTCGGTATGACGATAGGCGTAGCGTCTGTAATTTTGTAAACTATGTAGATGTGTCTTCCATTGATGAAGATGAATTTTGTCCCGTAGGATTACAGTGTTGTCGGCGAGAGCCGAATTCTGAATTTGTTTTCATGGGGAAAGGCAACTCGACAAGGGACTTCTTTTACATGTATGATTGCGTATTTCGTGATCTACATGTGAAGGTTCCTTTTGACGACTTCACTATGGGGGTGCTTCGGGTTTTAAACGTGGCACCCTCGCAGTTGCATCCGAACGGGTGGGCTGCTATCCAGGCATTCCGAGCTCTCTGTATTTTTAATTTTATAGAGCTTTCGGTAAGCGTGTTTTTGTATTACTTTTGTACTCGGCCCAAAGATGGTTTATGGGTTTCCTTGATAAGAAGACCGAAAAGGCCTCTCTTCCAGTCATTTACTACCTCCTATAAAAATTTCAAAACCGATTTCTTTAAGGTAGTTGTTAGGCCGAACATAGGGACTAACCATCTTTATGATACGAGTGGAAAGTCCCTATTTCCGTTCTATTGGGAGCAAAACCCTCGGCGTTATGATAAGTTTCCAAAATCCATGATGACCGAAACGGAACGCGAGGATCTCCTTTTTCTTGAGTCTCTCCCCCGAAAGCTCCCTGCTAGGCAGCTTATGGCCTTGTTAAATTCTTCCACTATTTTAGCAGACATGTGTGGTAAGATTTTTGTTCTTTCTTTCCTAGTGTTTCAAAGTTTAGCTTTTGTCACTGACTAAGTATTTTTTGTGTAGGTATTATGGCCGATGCCGGAGGAGATGTACTTTCATTCCGGAATGCCCGGAGGAATCGGGCTCAAGCTACGGGGAACAAATCTGGAATTGCTTCAGTGCCCCCCATTCCCAAACAACCGACCCCTCGGCCAACCCCCGTAGATATTGTGCCTCCTCCAGCGGGAGAAAAGAAAAGCAAAGATAGAGATCACAAGAAAAGGCACCGAAGTCGTGAGGCTTCGGAGGAAGAAAGGGTTAAGAAACTGAAGCAACAGACCTTAGGTTTTCCTGCTTCGGCTTCTTTATCTTCTATCAATGCTTTGACCGCCGAAGGCTTTTTTGCCAAAGACTTTTGGCCGAAGAAGATGGTGAGCTCCAACGATATTTCGGATACTGGGAAGGCCATCCTTAACAAAGCCGATGCTGCTACCAACTGGTCGGCCTTTTGTGAATTTCAGGCAAGGGCTACGACCATCGCGTATCATATGTTTGCAAATCCTTTGAAGGAGGCCGATAAGTTGAAGGAGAGTTTGGAGGAGGCACATGCATCTAATAGACAAGTGTTGGAGGCCAACATGGTTCTGGCCGACGAGAATGAGCGTTTGAAGGATGAAGTTAAGGACCTCTCGGTCAATGTGCATGATTTAAATACCAAAGTAATAATGGCTGAGAAGGATTCCAAGCTTCAATCTGATGAGATCGAGCGGCTAAGGGCTCTGTTGGCCGAGGCTCGGGAAGAACGGGACGCGGAGCGTGCTGCCAAGGAGAGGTTTCGCTCTTCGGCCGAAGATAAGATTCTAGCCGAACACGAGGCTGGTTTCCTCCATGGATTGCGGCAAATAACACATTACTATAATGTTCGTGACCGCAACATTTTTGACATGGAGAAGGATGTTTATCAAGGGCAGCTGGTGCCTATTGATGACATTCCGGAGGATGCCATTCTAAAGAATCCTCTCTATGGTTCGGCTGTTGATGGTGGTGCGGATCCTGGGGCCGCTGACGAGGGGGGTGATGATGAAGCTGCTGACGCCGAGGTTCGTGAGGACTAGGCAGAATAGAATAATTTTTTGTAGTTTCAGGCCGTTAGAGGCTTTTGATGTTTTGTGTATGGAGTTAACCTTTAATCAATGAAATATACATTCTTCTTTTCGGTATTTGTTTAGTTTATTTCGTGTTTTTACTCGTCTTGTAATACTTGCGTTTTTCATTTTTGGGCGAAGTAGAACTGTATGTGTTCTTCTAGGAAGTGCTTTCGAGTGATACATCGATGTTTGTCATAAAAATGGGTGGGGAACCGAATGGTGCATCCTTAGCCTAGTGGGAGCACTTGGGAGGGAAGCCATTTTGAAGGAAAACCGAATGGTGCATCCTTAGCCGAGTGGGAGCACTCGGGAGGGAAACCATTTTGAAGGAAAACCGAATGGTGCATCCTTAGCCGAGTGGGAGCACTCGGGAGGGAAACCATTTTGAAGGAAAATCGAATGGTGCATCCTTAGCCGAGTGGGAGCACTCGGGAGGGAACCATTTTGAAGGAAAACCGAATGGTGCTTCCTTAGCCGAGTGGGAGCACTCGGGAGCCGAATGGTGCCTCCTTAGCCGAGTGGGAGCACTCGGGAGGGAAACCATTTTGAAGGAAAATCGAATGGTGCATCCTTAGCCGAGTGGGAGCACTCGGGAGGGAACCATTTTGAAGGAAAACCGAATGGTGCATCCTTAGTCGAGTGGGAGCACTCGGGAGGGAACCATTTTGAAGGAAAACCAAATGGTGCACTTAAAAAATGATGGCGAAGTGTCGGCCGTTCTTATTAGAATTCTTTTGGAGGTATGCCTCCTAAAGACCTTATCCGAAAACACCCTTCTACATTCTTGTAGGGATTAAAAAATGAATAGGGAAGAGTGCAACATTTGAATACATAGTGAAAACACATCAACTGAAGTAATATTTAAGATGAGTGGAATTCCAGGTTCTCGGTATTATTTTTCCTGACAGTTCTTCCAACCTGTACGCCCCATTGTTGAGGTTTTGCCGAATTCTGAATGGGCCGTCCCAATTGGCTGCCAATTTTCCTTCCTTGGAGTCTCTTCGGGCTTCGCCTTGCACCCTTAGGACTAGGTCTCCTTCTTTAAAGTCTCGCGGCTTCTGCTTTGAGTTGAATCTTCGAGTCATTCTCTGTCTGCATGCTTCGGCATTGAGACGTGCGCGGTCACGTATTTCTTCGACCAAGTCTAGTTCGCATCTCATGGAACTTTCATTTTCGGGAGTCTCGAAGTTTTGTCTTCGTAAAGAGGGTTCTCCTACTTCGACTGGGATCATTGCTTCGGTCCCATAAACCATTCTGAAAGGTGTTTCTTTGATAGTTGATTGTGGGGTGCACCTGTATGCCCATAATATTTCGGGTATCTCTTCGGCCCAAGCCCCTTTGGTTGTTCCCAATCTCCTTTTCAGTTCTCCCAATATGACTTTGTTTGCGGCTTCTGCTTGTCCGTTTGTTTGGGGGTGCTCGACCGAGGTAACTTTATGCTTTATTCCCAAACCTTCGAGGAAAGCGTTTAACTTCTTGTCCGTGAATTGTAGGTTGTTATCTGTGACGATTGCATACGGAATGCCGAAGCGAGTGATGACATTTTTCCACAAAAATTTCTGTACGTTCTGAGCCGAGATGATCGCCAAAGGCTCGGCCTCTATCCATTTTGTGAAGTAGTCGACAGCTACTATCAAGAACTTACGCTGTCCTGTGGCTATAGGGAAAGGACCTAAGATGTCGGTTCCCCATACAGCAAAAGGCCAAGGTGACGAGATGGAGTGCAATTTATCCGCTGGTTGGTGGATAAGGTTGGCATGTTTTTGGCACTGGCTACACCTTTTTACGTGCTCGGCATAGTCATTTTTGAGGGTCGGCCAGTAATATCCTGCTCGCAGAACCCGCGTTGCCATCGTTCGTGCTCCAGAGTGCATGCCACAGATTCCTTCATGCAGCTCTTTCATCACGTATTCTGCTTGCTCTTTCTCAAGAGACTTTAATAAGGGCGTGGAAAATCCCCTTCTGTATAAATCTTCGGCTATCACAATGTACCTCGAAGCATTGATTCGTAATCTTTTGGCTTTTTCTTTATTCTCCGGAAGGACTCCTTGTGCCAAATACTATTGTATTTCGGTCGTCCACGTACTTCTGACTGCCGAAAGCTGCATGCATTCTTCGGCGGTTACACTTGGTTCAGGCAACGTCTCTTGGATGAAGGTTCTCAACTGTCCGGGTTTTTGGGTAGTAGCTAATTTAGCGAGTCGATCTGCCCTGTCGTTGTGTTCTCGGGCTAAATGATTTACCCGAATTTCCTCGAACTGTTGTCTCAGCTGTATGAAAGTATGATAATACTTCAGCAACTGAGGGTCTTTGACTTGAAAACCACCGTTGATCTGTTCGGCTGCTACTTGCGAATCACTCCAACATTGTACTTTTCGGGCTCCCATTTCTCTTGCCAGTCTGAGCCCAGCTAATAAGGCCTCGTACTCGGCCTGATTGTTGGATGCTTTAAAACCGAATCGTAATGACTGTTCCAACCGTATCTGGTTGGGTCCTTCCAGTATGATGCCTGCACCACTTCCCCTTCGGTTTGACGATCCATCGACATGTACTACCCACCACTCTTCTTCAAAGGTTTCAGTAGGGCGTAATTCATTGATAAAATCTGCCAAACACTGTGCCTTGACCGGGCCCCTTGATTCGTACTTTAAGTCGAACTCGGAGAGTTCTACTGACCATGCCATCATTCTCCCTGCTAATTCTGGTTTCCTTAATACCTTTGCAATTGGGCAATAGGTTTTTACAATCACCCGATGTCCTTGAAAGTATTGTCTCAGGTGTCTTGCAGCGTTCACTAATGCTAGGACAGCCTTCTCAATCGTCTGGTACCTGGTCTCGGTTTCCTGTAGTACTCGGCTAGTGAAGTATATGGGTGCCTGGCCTTCTTCATGTTCCTGCACTAAAACCGCACTTATGGCTGCTTGGGAAACCGAGATGTAAAGCACTAGATCTTTTGTAGGTTCCGATTTTTTAAGTACGGGCGGGGCCGAGAGAGTCTTTTTCAGCTCTTGGAATGCTTCTTCACATTGTTGGTTCCATGAAAATTTCTTGGCTGTTTTTAGCAAACACATGATGGGTTTTACCTTCTCAGCGATTCTAGGCAGGAATCTTGATAGAGAGGCAATTCTCCCTGTGAGTCTCTGGACATCCTTTAGGGTTCTCGGGCTTTTCATACGAATAACTGCTTCGCATTTATCAGGGTTGGCTTTTATGCCTCGGCATGTTAACATGAAGCCCATGAATTTTCCCCCTTGGACGCCGAAGACACATTTTTCGGGGTTTAGGCGCATATTGTGTTTCCTGAGCTCGGCGAAGATCTCTTCGAGGTCCCTTGCGTGTTCGTCAGGCATGGAAGACTTAACAACCATGTCGTCGACATACACCTCTAGGTTTCGTCCGAGCTGTTTTTGGAAAACTTTGTCCATCAATATTTGATAAGTGACTCCTGCGTTTTTCAGGCCGAAAGGCATTACTTGGTAGCAAAAATTGGCTGATTCAGTTATGAAGGCGATCTTGTCTTCATCAGGAGGGTGCATTCGGATTTGGTTGTACCCTGAATACGCGTCCAAAAAACTAAGAGAAAAGTGTCCAGCTGCCCCATCGACTAATCTGTCGATGTTTGGCAGCGGGTAGGCATCTTTTGGGCAAGCTTTATTCAAGTCCGTGTAGTCTGTACACATTCTCCATCTTCCATTTGCCTTCTTCACCATGACCACATTGGCTAACCAAGTGGAGTACTTAACCTCTCGGATAAAATTAGCGGATAGCAACTTGGACACTTCTTCTTCTACCGCTTTCTTCCTATCTTCCCCCATCTTCCTTTTCTTTTGCGAAATTGGTCTTGCCTCCCGGCATATTGCCAATTTATGGCAATGGAATCTTGGGTCAATGCTAGGCATGTCGGCAGCCTTCCAGGCAAAGAGATCGGCGTTTCGTTCTACTACTCTTTGAATCCGAAGGCTACCCTCTTCGGATAAGTTGTTTCCGAGGTAAGTAGTTTGAGTTTTTTCTTGCCCAATCTGAAATGCATGGACTTTCTCATTCGGTTTTACCCGCTTGTCCTCTTTGATTCTGGGATCCAGATCCAAAGTTTGGTGTGCGGGTTCAGCCGCCGAGACCATGTGTACTGACCTGCGGTCGTCTTCCTTTATTTGAGTAACTTTGAGACTGGCTAAGTAGCATTCTCTGGCTGCCTTTTGGTCCGCGTGGATCGTAATGACCGTGCCTCGGTTTGATGGAAATTTCATGGCTAGATGTGGAGTGGAGACTACGGCTCCAAGAGTGTTCAACGACAGTCGTCCGAGTAGTATATTGTATGAGGTGTTGGTGTGCACCACAATATATCTCACTCTTATGGTCTTGTACTCCTTTCCCTCATATCCGAAGGTCGTATCCAACTCTATACATCCTCTGGTGCTAACCCTCTCACCAGAGAATCCGACTAAGGGTTCGTCATACGGCATGAGCTTCTTCTCTGGTATGTCCAGTTGTTTGAAGGTGTTCCAGTATATGACGTCAGCCGAACTTCCTTGATCTATCAGGGTCTTCCGGACTGTACAATCGGCCACATCTACACTAACGACCATTGGATCATCTTGCATTGGGTCGGAACCCTGAAAGTCTGCATCTGTGAAAGTGGTGGGTGGCATTTTGAGCTTGTTTGTAGTTGAAGTCATGTTGACTGACCGGACTAGTCGGAGGTGCTTTTTTCGGGCTGACGAAGTACTTCCTCCTGCCGCAAATCCTCCGGCAATCGTGTTGATGACCCTCATAGGATTAGAGGGTTTTATGTCTTGCCGTTCCCTGGACCTGCTCCTTTGTCTTTCGTCCCTCCTGGCGTGGCTAAAGTCTGTTCTATAGGTTCTGCCATTGTCTTTATCTCTCCAAAATTGAGACCTTTCAGTCCTCGGATCATGGACGAAGTCTCTAAGGTGCCCCATTTTGATGAGGTCTTCTATTTTGTCTTTAAGGGCGGCACATTCTTCAGTGGAGTGACCTTTATTGCGGTGGTATCGACATTGTTTGCTGTAGTCGGCCTTAGGGGGAGTGTTGGCCCTCTTCGGCATGACCAATATTTCTGTGGCTAGAGCCTGTTCGAGTATTCGGGATCGACTAGTGTTGAGCGGCGTATAAGTTGTATACCTGGAGCCACGATACTCCTTCTCCTTGCTGATCTTGTCTTTTCCCTTTCCTTGATAATCCTTTTCTTGTTCCCTCTTCCTTGGGTTGGCCTCTGCTTGGACCTGGTTTCTGTATTCGGATAATTCTTCCATTTGCATGTATCTTGCTGCTCGTCGTCGGAGGTCATCCATGTCAAGAGCCGGCTTTTTGCAGAGACTGTTGACGAAGGCTCCAGACCTAAGAAGCGTCACTAACTGGTGCATGGCCACCGCCGAGTCTAGGTTTCGGATGTTTAAAGTAGTCCTACCAAACCTTTCCATGAACACTCTTAGAGATTCCCCTTTTTCCTGCCGAATATTGACTAGTGCCACTGAAGTTAGATGATGAGGTCTGCTAGTTGCGAATTGATTGCCGAATCTTGTTACCAACGTCTCGAAACTGTCGATGGAGTTCGGTGGTAGGCGGGTAAACCATTTGAGGGCGTGTCCTTTGAGGGAGGTGGGGAACACCCTACATAGAACGGCATCTTCGGCGGTGTATAAACTGATTTGGGTTACATACACATCTACATGTTCATCTGGATCTGTGCTACCATCGTATCGGTCCAGACTAAGGTTCTTCTAGTTTGGAGGAAGGGGAGTTTCCATATTCCCTGAGACAAAAGGGTCCCTACAGGGGCGTGACTGAGTGTTGAAGGTAGAAAAGGAAGGCCGATTCGTCGTACCCTGCATGCTAAGGTTGATGATCGACTCGTCTTCGTGATGTTTGTCTAGTTGCTGATTTTCATGTCTCCTGGATCGGTTCAAGTCTCTCAAATCGGCATTTTCTTGGCGGAGGACCGACAACTCCTGAGCGTGCTGCTGCCTTATTGCCGAAATGTCGGCTCGCAACTGCCCTAACTCTGACGAAAGATTTGTCTGATCTTTCACCAGGTTTTCGTCGACGAGACGTTGTTCTTCCATGTGCGCGTGACTTCGAGTAGTAACCATTCCTTGTGAGGCTGCGGGGAAAATTTTACCGGGCCCCACGGTGGGCCCCAAAATGTTCCTATCGTGGGATAAGGGGAGGCCTTCGGTCGTCGCTTTATGTTCTAAAACCTTTGTAACTTGTCCGAAAGGTGGGGTACCTGCAAGAAACACTCCAAAGTTCAAGTTAGGGTTCGGCGCAGAGTATTTAATGTGTATAATAAATGAGAATTCAGAGAGCCTTTACCTTGGGGAGTGGATCCCCTTTTTATACTTATCTTACTGGGCTTGGGCCCTCATGGGCCTTGGCTTTGGCCTTTTTCTTAATCATATGTCTGTGGTAATTAAGAATACTTAATTACCTTTTAGCCTTAGGTTTACGTTGCCATGAGTTGCTAATGGTGTTTATACCTCTATTGGTGTTCGGCCCTGCAGGTGCCGAATACTACTATTTAGGCCTAAGGTGAGGGGTTAGGGGTCTTCGGTTTTTATAGACGTCGAAAACTCCTGTCTGCCGAACGAGCCATACGTCACTGGGGTGTTCGGCCTACTGCCGGGGGGGTATTCGGTTTATATGTGTTGTCGAATACCCCAACTAGTACACATATATTTAAATTTTGTTTAATGTGATTTTTATATACGTTATCCTTTTCTTGTTATTGCAAAAAAATTTACTCGCATTATTATAATCAATTTAAATAACTTTTTTTTTTAAATTGATATTCTTTCGTGTATCATTAGTTAATTTCCTTATATATATAAATGAATAAGAAATTATCTCCTCTCCTTGTTTCACTCTCCCCACTCTCTCTTACATTCATTCTTATTTGAATATTCCCCTCTCATAGAGTGGTGTAGTTTACTCTCCTAACATGCATCTGGTTCTTCTACCTTTTATAAAATTTCTCTTGTCAATTTTTGTAATAACTACCCCACATTCACAATATTTTTATAACTATTTTCATTCACTTCTTTATATGATGCTATATTTTTTTAAATATTTTTATCAGTTTTTTAACTCTATTTTTTAATTCCGAAGATTTCTCTCTTTCATAAATAATTTCAAATCCTTAATTCAATTTACTTTTTAATTTTCAAAGTTAATTTAAAAAATTATAGTTTCTGATTTCTTTTATATTATCTCTTTTTCAAAATTTCTTTCGATGTGCTATACAATTTCTTTTATTTCAAATTTTATACTCTCTAATCTTTTGAGTTTTTTTTTAACATTTCTTTTATCTGATTTTCTAACTCTATTTTTTAATTTCAAATCCTTGATTCAATTTACTTTTCAAATTTAATATTAAAAAAATTAAAGTTACATTATTACATCTTCCCTTATTTTTTTTCTTTTAAAAAAATTATAGTTTCTAATTTCTTTTATAATTATCTCTTTTTCAAAATTTCTTTCGATGTACTATATAATTTTTTTTCCAAATTTTATACTCTCTAATATATATTTTTTAATATTTCTTTTATCAGATTTTCTAACTCTATTTTTTAATTCTGAAGATTTCTTTCTTTAATCAATAATTCTAAATTCTTAATTCAATTTTCAAAGTTAATATTAAAGAAATTAAAGTTATATTATTACATCTTTCCTTATCTTTTTTTTATTTTAAATTTTATAGTTTCTAATTTATTTTATAATTATCTCTTTTTTAAAATTTCTTTCAATATACTATATAATTCTTTTTTTTTCCTTCAAATTTCTTTAAATTGACTATATAAATAAGGTAATGAAAATTTTAATAAGATGTCACAAAACATTACAATGAGCATAATTGAAAATTAATTAGGATAAAATATGTTTTTGGTCCCTCATTTTATCTAAATTTCTGTTTTTAGTCCCTCAAAAATTGTTTTCTTTTGTTTTTAGTCCATGACATTAATTTTAACTGTTAAGTGATGTCATGACGAGCATAATTTGTGCTTGAAAAATTTCTATTTAAGTTTCTAACGATTTTTAACTACTGCAAATTTTCTGCCAAACTAAAACTGTCAAAAATGTTAAAAAAAATAATAAAAAATAAAAACCTCGAACACCAGATTTTCTGAAATCACAAGAAATGTTACAAAAGTAAACATTTCTAACAGCCAAAAAATTTGTAGCGGTTAAAAGTCACTAGAAAGAACAAGTTACGAGGGACTAAAAACAGTAAAAAAAAATTGAGGAACTAAAAACAAAAATCAAGATAAAATGAGGGACCAAAAACATATTTTGTCCAATTAATTAATAGTATCTTAAACTTTTAAAAGGAAAAATAAATAGAAATAACATTTTTCCTTTTTAAGTAGACAAATAAAAAGAAATGAAGGGAATAATATTGGCTAATAGCTTATCCTTTTTCAAGAAATCTTGTGCTTACGAGTTATGGATGAGTAAAACTTATTTCTTTTAATATTTTTTGTTTAAAATAAAAAAAAAATTGAAGGTGGAAAACAATATCTTGAGAAAAATTGTTGTAAAAAAATTATAGGAAAACTTTGATGAAATATAAATTTGTAAGAAAAACTAAGCACAAACAAAGACATTAATAAGGCCAATCGGATTCCATAAACACATTAATAAAAGAGCCTTTAACCAAAGCAAAGACACAAACAACACATTTTCTAACACTTTGCTTTTAACACATTCAACTACTATTTAAACTTATTAAAAACTACAAAATTATTAATAGAGCTCATTAAACAAACAATGAGACTCTCTTCAAAAAAATAAAAAACAATGAGACTCACAAAATTTTTTAATTTTTAATAAATTTCAACTAACTATAGAGTTCAAAAGAATGTATTAAAAAAAATGCATTACTAACATTTCTCAAGTTACAGAACAAATAAATTACTAGTCTCTGGGGGCAAAATCAAAAGTTATTAAATTTCATCTATTGGACAGGGAGGAACATTATCTTCGAGTGTTGACGTGAATTGTCATTATGGTAGAATGAGCTAAAATAACTAACAACGGCCAATTTAATAAAAAGGTTCAAATGATTGCGGAATCAATACCCTACATTTTGATTTATTCTTCTATAGCTTTTCAAGTATTTAACCTGATGTATTGTTACAAATCCAGCCTTCCCTATGAATTAATACACCCAATCTCTCAACTTCTACTGCTTCTCACTCCACAGTTCGTCCTGATAAAATTAATCCACTCAAACTCACACTCACCTGAGTCACCTCCTTCATCAAGAAAAGAAACAACTGGTTCATAGCTTTGTATATGCAAGAACACCATCCCCTTCTCCCCCTCCTCCAAAACTGATCTTGTCAATCCACGAATACAATATTACAATGTATACATTGCATCATTGGCATCAGGGATGGCATCATTCAACCTTTGCTACCACCTCACCAGGCACGCTGGTTTCTATAACCGTTTCCCTTACAAATCTGGGAATTCAAAGAGCATGAAAATTACTGGCATGAATAAACAAAACAAGAATTTTGTTTTACAAGTTTGAACCAAGAATGAAGTACCTTTCCAATTTGTCACGTGATGATTGCAATACGTAGATTGAAAGGATGAAAGACAACATGAGCCCTGGGTAGTAACAACAAAAGTGCACCCTCTTAGTAAAATACAACGCTATCTACAAATTCATCATACCCTTGTTTTTAAATAAAGCATATTTCAAGTAATTTTAATCCTCAGCTAACGTACATTCTTAATATCCTACCAGTCAAATCACTATACTTCTAAAAACAAAATTATGGTGCAACCAGGTATTTTGACTCCACCAAATGACAGATAAGGGGTGCCAAAATATTTACTCTCTTGTCAATCGGTTAGTGTAACAGAATGAAAGTTAATATTGCAACTTTGCAAGGCAAAAATACTCACATGAAAGCTAACAAGAGATCTTGTCTTGCCTATATGTATACAAATTTAAAAATTAAAGGACAAGATTAGTTTTAATTTAAAAATAATCACATGACACTCCCCTCCCCACCCCACAATCCCACGTTTCCCTCATCCAAGTTGCTCTGTGTTTAAGAAAGATGACAACTCTGGGTACATACAGATTCAGACCCACCGAGGGATGTGACTGACGGCGTTAATGGGGAGTAGAAGAAACAATTTGTTCAAGAGCAAGTAATATGCTTATGGCAAGTTGTCATGTCAATGATCTACACACAAGTGACAAATTATGATAATCTATACAAGAGAAATGGCTTAGCAAAAAGTGTAGTAGTGACAAATTCATTGAAGCAAGGAGTCACATCTTGCTTGCTTCTATATTTTATACAAATGATTGAGTAACATGTGGGCCAAAAGCATATAAAATTCATTGATGAAACAGGGCATCCCATAATTCATTAATAAGATTTAGGGGGGGAAACCAAAATCAGAACGAAAATTTCAGGTGATATGGCAGAATGAATTTCAGCCAGAAGCTGTTACAGGTGTTTGGAACTAGAAACAAATTCAGGGAATTCATGCAAGGGAAATTACAATAGAATCAGAACTTGAATTGGGAAAAGCAATTTCAGAAACCTCTGGAAACATGGAACCAGAACCTGGGGGAGGGAGAGGAGAGAGTCACGTGAGCATTTTTTTTTTTAAATTTTAATCCCGTCCCTTGATTTTTATCTAAGGGTGATTACAAAATGTTCTCATTTCTCACAATCGCCAACGTCAAGTATTCTCACTTGTTATGCCCCATATATGTAAAGAATAGGGAGTAAGGTATTTATTTACCTGAACCGAACAGAACAAAAAATCCTGAAGTTACATCTATCTCTGAATGCTCCTTCCTGAAATATTTCAGAAAGCATACTGAGCAATTTTTTTTTTTTTTCCAATCTATAATATTTATTATTATTTAAAATGATGAATATGACTAAAGCATATCTTTCAAAGTTCAAACAATAACAAACGCAGAAAGTTCATATATCTATCACCACCTGACCCAGAACATTGATGTGTTCATTCAAGTGTTTAATAAATACTGCAACTATAGGAGTTAAGAACACAAGTTATGTTTGAAGGAAAAAAGTTGTTAATGATTTAGATGCATTTAATGCCTACACTACATGTATATAAATGAATGATGTTTATTGTCAAGTTTGTGAACTGCAAATTAGAAAGAAATAACAAAATAAAGGACCATCTAGTGACAGTAACTGTTGCCATAAACACTACCATTTAAATTACAACGTGTTTGCTATATCATTAATAAAAAGAAAGGGGTGTTCAGACATATTGTTAAGAATCTTGGGAAACTGGAAAAAATTTTAAAAAATCAATATTGTCATACAATGTGTGCAAATGCTAACTACTACTTTTCAGATTGATATTTTAGGTCAAATACTATAGTACAACTAGTAAATGTCCTCTCCCAAATAACACTACTACCATAACAAGATTCCAAAAACAATGAATCCCAACATTATAACCCACCCCCTTAAATGTCAGAAAATTGGATCAAGGGCTTCAATAGCAATAAATTAGTTCAAACTTCAAAATTAATATTGACTAACTATATAAAATATGAATATAAATATATAGCTGCAACTAAAATAACACAAACCATGTATATCGGACAAGTATATGCTTTGGCCAATGCTGAGAATCCCAGAATTGATTACGAATCTCAGGATGAATTTCAACATCTGTAGAGCAAAAGCAGAATCTGTAAGCAGAATCAAAGGCTCAAGGCCCTCAGAATTCAGAAATAAGTTACAAAAGCATCACTTAAGTAATCATATTGCCCAATGTTTCTCTTAAATATACCAGAAAAATGGCATATGGCAATGCATCAAAGTATAAGGTATCAACTTATTAATAATTCATTATGAAAGGCAATGTCAACAGAATATACAGCTTCCACAGAATCAGTTTTCACTATCAATATTGTCAGCATATTTATCAACACTAAGTCACTAACTGCATGTTTCTCAACAATAATCAATAACAAAAAAATGGAATGCCTTCAGGCATTGGTAAGAAAAAGAAAAGAAAAATGTCTTCACTAATAACATTTTGAATACTGTCATGTGGAATGAGAGAATCTACATCACAGAGATGGGTACATCCGTACATGAATATGCCAAATGGCAACTTAAATTGTAAAAGCTAGGTAAGTTTTCTAATTAGAATGGTCACCTTGTAAAAAGAAAAAAAGAAAAGTTTGATAAACGTAAAATTAGAAGGAAATGAAGATTTAAATGCTGACAAATTTCAAATAAACTTTAGGAACATTAAATTAAAAACCTTTTGGATCCACAAACAGTTTACAAGCACAGTCAATGACATTTCCACACATTTTACAAGAGTCTTGACAAAAGGTCACATGCGTAAGCTAAGAACAATACTCTCATTTTCAAAAGTTCAGAAAATGTAATAAACTGACGCATGTCACAACCCAGTTATCAGCCTCTATGTAAAGAACTTAATGATTTTAAAAATATGATTAGAGAAGAACAACATACAGTGATGAGGCATATCCACAACTTTAGCTGTGACACCATGCAAATCACTTCCTGAATACCTCTGCATGCCATTAAAATTCCAATCAATTCATGTGCTAACAACAAATTTTGTTTTACGGTTTAGCATCCATGAACTCATATAATCCAGTACAATAGAATAAACTGAACAAGATCATGTACATGACCTATCTTGGACACAGCATTACCAGATCTACTTCGATCATTGGAACCTCCGTACTTTTCCGATTCACCACAAGAAGCCATGGGATTAAAAACTTTTCCCTTCCAACTTGAAATGATCTGAAGATAAATTAAAAATAAGAAAACTATAACCACATTTTCTCCTGCAGTTTAAAAGGCAGGGTCAACCAGATAGAATCAGATAACAACAATGCAATCACCCCATATGGTATAATACATACAATAACACAAAGTTTAATCTCATCATGTTCAGAATATGATACATTATTCCTTTAATTTCTTGTAACGAGCATTCGAACTTCACTTCTCTCACCAATGCACTATAAGAACTGGTATCTAATTCTAATAAGTATCATTCTTTTAGGGAATCTTCCAATTGATTGACCAATCCAAATTATATATATATAGGAATCTTAGAAAGATAATTAGTCTATTCATAAGAGGAAGATCACCATCTTTTGCCAGTCACACTGCTCATTTTAATTATGTGGTAAAAATTCCACAGCCATAGATTTTCATTTTATCTAGTTTTCCAGCCTAATTATTCCCAGAATAGACAAAACCAACCAGTCACACCATTCACAGATTCACTCTGCAGAGAATAACTATTATTATAAAATCAAGGTTTTAAAAAACGGTTTGCAATCGTAATTTCAGCCGTAACGTCAAGGTTGTTGGGCTCCCACAACCACATTTGCCCACAATTTCCCACAATGTCAAAAAGATCACAACAGAACTGCAACCGCGAGTGCAATTTAAAAGTTAAACCTTGAAAATCTTCATTTCACAGAGTCACGGTAAGTACAAACAGCAAATACCCCCCTCCCCCCGGACATACATTAGCATCCGAAACGGATGCATTTGAATCAAATACCTTTTTCCTTCAAAATACTTCTTACCAAGTACGTGTTTGGACTAACTTAAGCTCAAGCTTAAACTAAAAATCATTCTGAGAGTTTTTCGGGGGTAAAAATGAAAAAATAAATAAAACAAAGTGGCCTTTTTTTTTTTTCCTTACAAATTAAGCAAATTCAAACACCGAATTAGAAATCAGATCAACTAAAGCCACACATTACACAGAAGAGAATTTCTCACATTTTATAAGCATCAGCGCCAGTGAATCCCGTGGGCTTGGGTATGGGCATCAACACCTACAAAGCCAAGAAAGAACCAATTAAAAATCGCAACACTCATAATAGCACAAATAACAATAAATATAGAAATTAAGATAAAAAAAAACCCTAATTTAACGAATTCAGATGATTCACACCTCGCGATTCACTGCGAAGATGGGGCAGTGGCGGCCAATGAGGTCCTGCCACACAGTTCGCGACTGCAATCACAAAAAATAGAAGATAAGCGATAGATGAAACGGCGCCGTATGGAAGGAAGAGAAAATCGCAGAGAGTGAAAGGGGAAATGGGAACGAACGGAGTGGTATTGACCCATGCGGCTCATGGGAACGATGTCGCCGGGTCTGTAAGCGACAGCGATCGGAAGAAACGACGGTAGCAGAAGCAGAAACGACAGCGGTAGAAGCGGTTTCGCGGTGGCTGCTGCAGCCATGGCTACCAACAACTGTAACCCCAACTCAGCTGCAGCGTTTCAGGTTTCGGACTCTGACTCACGATGTCGTATTAGCATCACGCTCCGTTTTGGAGCTTGAGGCACTTCGCCAAAGGAACCCGTATTGTCGTTTTTGCTTAGCGGGCTACTTGATTGGACCCAGCCATGGCTCGTGTGGACTCCGTCACGGCCCAACTGGTCTGGTATGTAAAGTTGGACTTTGCTATTGGCACCCCGTAGACGTTGTAATTTATTATAGTGACCGAAATGCCCATCATAACGGAAATAAGTTTTCATTGTGTATGTCCACCACTTACCCAACGGAACTTGTTTCTGTTATGTAATTGAGTATAATTTTACTTTTATTAATTTGATATTTATTTTGTTTTTAAAGGAGTTAAATTAATGTGAGCTTGATAAATATTGATGGATGCAAGCTCCATCCGTGCCGCATCCTGCGACTCTAGAACCTCAACAGCAACAAAAGCAGTGGGATCAGCATCAAGTGGCTCGTCATCCTCAGCCAATAAATAAAATAAAAATAACAAATGGTGTGTAATAAAGGAAGATATATGTTTTAATTTTAGGTTTAATTACATATTTTACCACCTAACAATCATTATTTCATTAATTTTATCATCCAAATTTTTTTTCTGTGAACTTTACTAGTAAAGTTTTCAATTTTCGCGCTTTTAAAGTAGTAAAATATACAATTAAGTCTTAGTTTTATACATAAATGTCAAGAGAAAGAAATAAGGATGTATTAAATATTGTAGTAACTACATTAATAGTAGATTTAAGAATAAGATGATTTTCTACGCTATACTGGTAATTTAAGATGAGGTTATTTAATCCTGTTTTAACTTGACATATATAAGTTTGACAAACCCATTTCTTTTTTTTTTACTGACAAACCCATTTCTTAATTATATATATTAGCTTTAACAGTATTTCACATTGATAATTAGTTGAATTGTTTAACCCATTATAATTTACTAATTGAACCATTAATCCAGTAATCTAGTACGTATCTATTGAGTTATCAATGAAGTCTAATTCAGTTGGTTGGTTGAATAGTGTATATGAGTTATTATAAACTCCTTAGTATGTGAGTTCAATTCCTATGCATAAAAAAAAAAATACCCGTTGAGTTGATAACTAGAACAAGTTTAATAATACACTGATTTTAATCATTAAATAAATAAGTGTTTGAAATCTGAATGGCTGGCTATGAGAGGCTGCGATGTTTTGAGTTACTCTATGTATCCGTTTGCACTCCAATCTCCATGGTGCAGCAGCAGCAGCTACTGTTGTCGCCGCTTTTGAAAGCAATGCAGGCAAAGAGCAATCCAACGAACGTCTTTGTGAAACCGATCGACGACTACAATGCAAAGGCAAGAAGGCATGCATGCCCAATAATTGTCATGTTGTCGCTGTGATCACATTGCCATTATTAATTTTACCTCTATTATTATTGCCACCAGTGCAGTGATGAGCAAGTTAAGCAAAAAAGCTTAATCCAGTTGGGGCCAACTTGGTCATGACAGATCAATCCATTTTATCTGGTCAAGAAAAAAAAAAAAAAAAAAGCAAATCCTAATCAGTAATTCAATTATTAATATTTATATTTTTTTATTGTGATTTTTAATACATTTTAATGTGATTTTAAGTAAAAATGTTAATTTCGTATCCAATATCCTAGAGATATTAACAAGACTCGGGAACAAAACAAACGTGCCCCTTACAATCTTCCCTCGTGGAGAAGATAAATTATTGGATATATACGTATTGTTATACACCTTGAAAGCAAGTTAGGCAACAAGGTACGTAGCTTTCCTAATTTGCACCTTCAATTCCTAGCCATCCAAATCACAGTAAGTAGGATATATCTTGACTCATTTTAGGAATTCAGTTCACATATATCTGAGGATACCTCGTTATCTTATTTATGTATGAAAAAAAAAAAAAACTTCATAGGATATTCACTCCATTTTTTTTTTACATGCTTATAATTTTTTTTTAAAAAAAAAGCTTAATCGATTATTTTTTCTCTTATTAATTTTTTTACGCAAATTTTTTCTCTTATTAATATAGATTAGATACATACCGCATGAACAAATAAAAGACTTAATACGTTATGAGAATAGGTTTGTGCATGTGGTTTCGTATTATATAATAGTGGGAGTTTCTATATACGTGACAATGAATTAGCTGCCTATAAAAAAAATAACAAAAAACGTGACAATGAATTAACAGTGTTCATGTGAGTTAAATTGGGATGATTGAGTTTTTATCTTAATCTCTAACTTATCCTAAATTTAGATAAGATAATTTATTTAGACTTGAATTTGTCTTGAGATCAAAATTCAATAATACTAATAATAACTCGATTTATGAACATAATGTATTAATATATTATATATTTATTTATAAATAAAAGAAATATACTAAAATTAAGATATATTTTACAAAAATATATAATTAAAAAAATCATATCAATAAAAATCTAATATCATATTATATAAGATGTTATTTATTATTAAGTCAAGAAATTTTTTATTCATATATAATTGTTAACAAAATATAAATTTAAAAAAAAATATAAGACACTTGACTGAGTTGGGAAGACTCAAAATATAATTTGAGCCTATACTAAAACAACTAGGTCTAATTTCCAAAATCTAAACTCATCAAAATTAGTTTCATATCAATAAAATAAATTAATAGAACAAGACGAATTATGACCATTTTTATAATGAATACTTTATAGTTAAGCCTCACTAATCCAATTGCTTTCCCACATTTTTAAACTATAACTTTCACACTCACAATTATAATATGGCATTAGAGTTTTATATCAAAGGAAAAACTTTAATTAGAGATGACAAATTAATTTAGGGTCCGTTTAGGGTAATTTTTAGTTATAAGTTTTAAAAATTTTAAAAACAACAACCAGTTTTAGTTTTAGTTTAAAAAATTTTAAAACCAATTTTTTAAATTTGGTTAGTTTTAGTTTTATTCTCTAATTCTTAGTTTCAATATAAATTCATTTTAAAAGTTTCCAATCCTATTAAAATTAGTTTAAAAGTGTGTTTTTGACCTGATGACGACGACAACAACAACAGTGCTGGTGTTGGTGGTGACGATAACAATGTCGATGGTGGTGGTGTCAATGGGGATGGCAATGACGACGGTGATGGTAATGTCGGTGTCAGTGACGGTGGTAGTGGTGATGATAGTGGTGGTAGTGTAGGTGACGGTGGCGGTGGCGGTGATGGTAGTAGTGTTAATGGTGGTGTCAATGATGATAGCGGTGGCGGTAGTGACAATGGCAGTGGTGGCGATGGCGATGCCATTGGTTTGAAAATAAAGCTTATATTATTCTTTTAATACCTTTTTAATAAAGCTTATATTATTCTTTCTTCTGAAAATAATATAGACTATTTCTTTATCCCTACTAAAAAAATTTCTAGATTTGTCATTGGTCACTTCCTTTGTTGATTAGTATCTGAGTCTAAAAAGTCACCGGATGATTGTGAGGATCCTTTGAGCCATCATAGGGCTCAATGGTGGGAACTAAAAAATTTGCCAAAATGATTTCATCCTGAACACTCTCTAAGAACATTGGGAAACTCCTTAACACGTCTTTGGGAACTTCGTTGCCACCTATACCCTATCTCAACACCACAACTTGGCTTTGCGACTCTAGGTTTTGTTCTTTGACTTCCCTACTCCTTTTCTCTGTCTCCACAATCTTCCTTTGCATTTCATTATTTTGCTGTTTTAACTCCTTCATTGCCTCCAACAATTGTTGTATTGGGGGTTTTCAACAGAATGATTCTTGGAACTTGTTACTCCATTCTAAGTGGTCACCATTTTGTCATGATTTTGTTTGTTTGAGAAGAAAAAGAATAAGGACATTGGAAAATTTTCATAGGCTCCACAAGGGGTGCCAAAATGTTTCAGTCACAAAAGACCCCCCAATTAGTCTTGAATATCTACTATATATGCCTAGTCCATGTGAGTTGTGTAATGTCTTCTCCACTCATAGTGTGATAGTGGTGAGTTGACGCTTAAATACAAGACGATTACCACAATGTTGTGGGGTACCCTTATGTGATGCTGTGTATACCATTTAGTTATGTGAAAGTTATGACTTTCTCAACTACATAATTGTCCATGAACTACATGGTATCCAAGCACCATGTGGGATAAAAGTTGGCCTAAGTCCAAATAACATTTATTACTCATGTACATATGATCTAGTTATTCTCATGATTGTTTGAAGTTATAAAACTATTTTGTGTACCAAAACTAGTTATAAAATCATTTTTGTATTTTTAAGTAAAGAATATACATTTTAATATCAATATATGATTCAAAATATCATTGAATGTATGAATCAATTAGTACAAGATTGTTTCAGCTTAACCACTAGTCTTGAGTTTAAGTCCTAATATTTTTTTGGTTACAGAAAGTTTAGGAGAGTTAGGTCTCGGGAGATCACCAGGGTCAGGGCATGCCTCAAGGTTCACTGAGCGCTTACAGAGGTACTTACAGATCGCCCACCAACAAGGTTCTCACATCGGTAACGGGATTTGAAACCACGTCCTTGTGGGATATGAATCTGATCCTTATCAACTGGACCAAACTTTTTTCGGCGAGTTTAAGTCTTAATATACAATTGCATTAAATATTCGAAGGAATAACTTTATAACATATAATAGTCTTATCTAGTTTAAGTAGAATTGTCTCATGCGAAAAATACATGTGATTTATACAAAACAAATATGGTCCAAAATAATTTAAAGATATATTTTAGTTATATTTGATAATTTAAAAATCAATTTTATTAAAATTTATTAAACTTTAAATTAAATACATGTTATTGATCCGGGTCAAAATTGGATTTGAATTCCTTAAGAAAGGTTTTGAGTTCAACAAAAATTAATCATCAATAAAACTAATAAATATTTCACACCAATAACATAAAAAAAACTTTAAATTAAAAATGGATACTTTTTATGTGTTTGGTTTTGCTACGTACCTTAGGCAACAGCAATAGAGAGAAAGAAAGCTGAAGTGTGTTACAAATTGTAACTTGTGCTATGACACGTGTTCCAATTGCAAACCATTTTTTGCATTTAAATAATCTAAATCTAGATAACCACATTAACTAAACAATATTCCTCTTCAATATCAGGACCACGACAAAGAACTAATGAAGCCGTCACCTGTTTCATAAGGAAAACATATGAAAGAGACACGACCAAAAATTTCCACTATACACAGTCGAATATTACACCAACCACACCACCCTTCTCCTAAATTCCACAATTCACATATCCAAATTTGGGACTTTCTCTCCTGTTCCTTTCTCCACCAACATCACAAATCTTAAACCCTTTTACACTCTAATCCAATTTTTTACATCCCAACAACACTCCTATCCACAAATGTTTATATCAAATTTAGCAGCCATGTTTCCTCCCCACGTCTCTCTTATTTGGTCTTTTCACTTTCTCAGCGACTCTTCAAACAGTCTTTGTCTTCCATTATCTTTAACACCAAGGCACCAGCTATGAATTAATCAACACCCCTTTGGCTCAGAATCCACACTCTCTGGTGTGGTCTCATTCCGGGTTGCAACTCATGGCATTATTAACTTTATTATTCATATCTGGTTTACACACAACGGTTTCTTTGTCCTCTTATCCTCCAAAAAAATCTTAAAGAGTGTTATCTCTCCTTGTCCCTCTGTCTCTCTGTGTTTTCTCTCTCTTGGCACTGTTGAACCAGTGGTGAACATGCCCCTATATGGGTTTTCACGTGGAGCTGTTGAAGTAACGTGGTTAATGCTTAGTGTTGACTACTCGAGGCTCTTGTGGCTATTATTTGGTGTCTTCTATGAGAGCCATGAGGGGAAGCTTCGTGTTATCTAGCACCCGCTTTCAAATGATTCTTGAACTCAGCTTGAGATTATATATAACTGTGTTGTTTTGTTGCTATGTTATTAGTACTACTCGTGTCTAAACAATAAGCATAGCACGGGTTTGAGTCAGAGAAGTTGTTAAGATGGAATTGCCTGATACAATCAATACAGCCATGCCCATGTACAAGGGGAGATTCTGCACGAGTGGTGGAGTTAAGGCTCAGCTTGGTTATGTTGAAACTGATCCATCTGGTCGATATGGTCGTGTAAGTGTTTTTCATTGATTCTCATTTCTTGTCCTATTTGTGACTAATTGATGTGTTATGTAACAGGCTTATAAAGTTGTTGGTAGATGAATTGATGATGAATTAATTAGTTGCTATTTATCAATTAATGCCTAATGCATGTTCAATTTGAATTGAGAATTAAAACTGACTTCTAAATTACACGGGAATTCACATACTTTGTTGTTTATACCAAGGAACAACTTAATGACAGAACAATATATAGTTTGTTTATGGAAGTTAGTTTTATTTTAGATCTACTTTTATAATTCTATTATTAGCCAATTTGAGCAAGAAAGTAGAGTTTGTGTGACTTTGATTTATGAAACTGAGATACTTGATTGAAAGGCTTGGGGATAAAAGGACTTGCCTTACATGTTAAAAGAGTGACTCTGTAAGGATGCAAAATGAATGGTTGATGCTCAATCCATAGTTATGTTTAAGTATTAACTAACCTTTTTACATGTTAATTAATATAATTGACTAATTCACTTGTATTATTGTATTTGTTGGTGCTTGTAGTTCAGGGATGTTCTGGGCAAAGGAGCAATGAAGACCGTGTATAGGGCATTTGATGAGTTACTAGGGATTGAAGTGGCTTGGAACCAAGTCAAGCTTGGTGATGTCTTTCACTCACCAGAGCAACTTCAGCGCCTTTATTCAGAGGTTCATCTCCTAAAACACCTTGACCATGACTCTATGATGATCTTCTATGGTTCTTGGATCGATGTCAACAACAGAACCTTCAACTTCATCACTGAATTGTTCACCTCCGGCACACTTAGAGAGTAATCAATCAGTCCCTGAACCTTGTTTACTAATCCATATAGCTTAAATTAACCATCTATATTTCATAGGTTATATTATATTATATGTGTTAACATACTATATATTATGCTTATAGGTACAGGCAGAAGTATAGGAGAGTAGATATCAGAGCATTTAAGAATTGGGCTCGCCAGATTCTAAGTGGTTTGGAGTATTTACACAGCCATAATCCTCCTGTGATACATAGAGATCTCAAGTGTGACAACATCTTTGTCAATGGCCATCAGGGGCGCGTCAAGATTGGTGATTTAGGCCTCGCAGCTATACTTAAAAGCTCCCAACATGCACACAGTGTCATAGGTAATGCCTCTTGCTCTATTTCAGTAAAAGAGTAAGAATTAGTATATAATCCAGTATCTGAAGGTGGTAACTTGTATTACTTTGATCCTTGAAAGTGCACCTTGGAAAGAAGTTTACCCTACTAAGTTATCAACTTATAAAGGATTTTATCTATCTAAAGATTGATTTGTAGGCGTGTTTGGAAACCATTGAAAAGTAAGAAATCACGTTGGCTTCTCAATAAATGTGAAAAATTACATCTGTAACGTGGAACCAAACACTAGAAAACTTTCAAGAACCAAAGCAACACAAGTTTTAATTGACCTTCAAAGACCAAATACATTAACTCATTAATCTAGAGTTCTAGACCATGTTTCTATAAACTGAAATTATTTCATGTTTTGATATGAACCATGCATCAGGTACACCAGAATTCATGGCACCAGAACTGTATGAAGAGAAATACAACGAGCTGATAGATATATACTCCTTCGGTATGTGCATGATAGAGCTGCTTACTTTTGAGTTCCCATACAGTGAGTGCGCCAACCCAGCTCAAATATACAAGAAAGTTACTTCGGTAAGTAGTAAGCTTAAATGCTTAATTGGACATTGGAAACTTCCCTTATTCTAATTTTTCCTTCATTTAACATGAGTTCATTAGTTTCTCAAACTTTGGTTAATTTGATGTACCAGGGGAAGCTACCTGAAGCGTTTTACAGAATCCAAGATTTGGAAGCCCAGAAGTTTGTGGGAAAATGTTTGGCAAATGTGTCAGAGAGACCATCAGCGAAGGAGCTCTTGTTGGACCCTTTTTTAGCCATGGACAAACTTGAAATACCATTGCCACCAAGCATACCATTATTATGTACAAATAAATCTTTCAAGCTTAATTGCCCTGCACCAGTTCCCAGTGAGCATCATCGTGATCAAACAAAGAGCGCGGATATGACAATCACTGGGTCAATAAACGAAGAGGACAACACTGTTTTCCTTAAAGTGCGGATGTCTGACATAACGGGTATGCACAATTTCATCCCACATTTTGTATGGTACAATAAATTATTTCATGGTCTAGAACCACCATGTAACCATGGTTTCGGTCAATCTCCACATGACACATAACCGAGTTTATCAGTTTACGGAAACTTGATTATGTGTCACATAAAAATTGACTGAAACCATTTCGATCTGAGACCATATAATAATTTCTCAATCCTTACAACATTTCAAGTCTCTTACTCAATTTTATTTTCTATACAGGGCACACAAGACATGTGTTCTTCCCATTTGACACATTAAAGGACACGGCTATTCAGGTGGCGATGGAGATGGTGCAAGAACTTGAGATTAGCCACTTGGAACCATTGGAGATTGCTGCAATGATAGATAATGAGGTATCAGCTCTAGTTCCAACTTGGAGGGACAGGGTTAAGTGTCACCACCAACGACAGTACAGCTTTAACTACGAAGAAGATGAAGATGTCAATAACCATCACCCTTTCTTCTTATCGTCTTCTCCATCATCCCCTCGCGGTTCTGGCCACATGTCTGCTTCCAACTCCTTCAAGACCCACGTTCGTGGGAACCATTACCCGTTTACTCAAGAGTGGCCTCAAGGTACCTACCCCTTTTACCTTATAACTTAGACTACATATTTTGTATGTATGAACTATTTTTATCTCTCACTTTTTATTTTTTGTTATTTTCACATAACACTCAATGATTTGAATAACTTGCATGAAATTCCAATTGTTATTGTAAAAAGCTTTTTCGTTTAATCATTCACAAAAAAATTTCTTTTTTGGGAACTAACATGTTATTTTAAAGAGTTCAACGAATCAGTGTAAAATTGTCAATTAATTAATAACTATTAATATAATTTTTAAGATAATTATTATAAGAATCAATAAACTTATCATATATGATGATTTATAATTGAATAATATTATAAAATTATTTTACATTATCAATACATGATCTATTTTCTCTATTTTATACATGTGAATTTGAGATATTTTTAGTACCATTTAAAAACTACTACTTTTATACACTATTTATATATTTTTTCAATAATTTTTGCAAATGTAATGATATTTGGATATTCCAGTATTTTATATTTCTCATTAACTCTTATCTTTTTTCTCTCTTTTTTTTTAGTCACATCATAAGTTATCATACCTATATTTTTTTTTCTTATCTCTTTCTTTCATAATTGGATGTCGAACAATCATTTTATGTTTTACAACAATGTTTTTTGCATCTCTTTTCATTATAATTTCTCTCTCTTGACAGATGATCCATTTTTGAACGACGACGCAAGCTCTCAAGCCTCAATGAACTCCTTCAAGTGTTGGAGTTTCCAGTTCTGCGAGCCGGGCCGCGAAGACGTCGAGCACGCCCCAACAGATGGAGCCGAACGCAACAACAAGTGCACAGCATTACCATACCGTGCCGAAGAAGCAGCAGAAGCCACCTTCGCCAAACCGTTTAATTACTACCCGCCGCGAATGGACTCTTCGTGCGGTTGCAGGTTCGGGTCGACGAGCCACACGTGCCCGAGGCTAACGAGGATCCGGTCGTGCCCGCACGAGCGGAGGAGCCAGCAGCTCCAGCGGTCGATGATGTTGGAGGAGATGTACAAGTACAAGACACGCTTCTTCAACACTGTCGGCGCCGTTGAGAACATCGCGTTTCGGCATCCAGATAGAGGTGGTTGCTTTGCTCGCGTGTAGATTAAGAAGCTCTTTCTTAAATCTCAACAGTTGTTGTTCATGTCTGATGTGTGCAATGCAAATATGTGTATAATTAATGAATCTACGGGTTTGACAAGACCATGTGTGGTTTGTTTGTTTTTTTTTCTGAAATTCTGCATGCTCTCTTTATCTTGGACTCTGCCAGCAAAACGAGTGCTTTTGATTTATATATTTTGATGAATGTATAATTTTAGTCTTGTGAGAAAGTTTCTCGTGAGGGAACTGCAATAAGGTCTTGGTTTTCAGTATCGTGAATGAAAAAAATAATAATAATTAAAAGAGGAGACTCTATTAAAGATACTCTTCTAACTTCTAAGTTTTCTTTAACGCAAATTTTAGTTGTTTGGTAAAAGTTTGAAGAAATAAAAATTAGAGAATTCAAGTTTTAAATGTATATATTACATGTTCATTTTGAAGTTATTTTCAATTTTATTTTATTTTTATAAGTTTGAGTTGATGTACTGTCTTAGACTTGATAGATACTTATTTTCAATAACATGGTAAAATAAAAACAGAAAATATCTTAATAATATTTAACTAAGTTTAATTTGAATATTTTAATATTTCAATTATTTCACTTTTTTATGTTTCTTTTTTGTACATATTTTTATTTTGTTCTCCAAATCTAAATGAATTGGTCTATTTAAACTATTGTATATTAATCAAAACATTATTTTTATCAATAAATATGAAATATATGGCATTATTATTTATGATGTTTGTATTAATTTTAATTGGAATAAAATATTTGGTTACTCTTTCAAACCATATTTTAATAAGTTACAGAAGGTTAACATAAACATTCTTTCTGAGTTTATTGAGAACAGTACTTACAAAATGAGTGCATTTTACTAATAATAATATAAATTCTTTAATTAATACCCCCAATTTTACACTTACATTACATTTTTCTCTACTTAATTATATCATCTTTATCTATTACATCATTCAACATTTTTGCTATTTTCTGTCTTTTCTTTCTATCTTTTTTTCTTTCTAAGGTTGTATACACTCTCTAAGGATATCAACCACTCTTTATCCTATTAACAATCACACACAGCTCATTTATCTAGTACAAAAGTACAAACACTTCACAGTTGACACAATTGCATTTCATTTAATTGAGTTGTCAGCTATTTTTGAACTGAAAAATAAAATCTGTCCTTTGCTTTATTGGTTTTCTGTTTTTCTTTATGCTCCAAAAGAAAGGTATACATGTGTCAAAAAAAAAAGTATACATTTTTTATTAGGCTTAATTGCAAATTTTACCACCAAACTTTCATAATTTTGTGAATTTTACCACCCAAGTTTTAATTTTACAAATTTTACCACTCAAGTTTTCAATTTTTGCACATTTTACCACTCTGATATTTTACCAAAAAAAAAGTTAAAGAATTAAAAAAAAATAATTTGTGAAACATCATAGTGGTAAAATGTGCAAAAATTGAAAACTTATGTGGTAAAATATGCAAAAATTGAAAACTTAGGTGGTAAAATGTGCAAGAATTAAAAACTTTGATGGTAAAATTTGCAAAATTAAAACTTGGGTGGTAAAATTTGCAAAATTATGAAAGTTGAGTGATAAAATTTGCAAAATTAAAACTTGAATGATAAAATTTATAAAATTATGAAAGTTAGGTGATAAAATCTGTAATTAAGTTTTTTTATTATTGGCTATCTTTTTTCTTTCGGTACACATTATTATTGATTTTCTGACTGAAGAATATAATCTTGCTTTCGGTTTTGGATGGCCCAAGCCTAATGGAACCAACACGAAAGCAAGAACCAAGGCTAGGCCCTTTAGCCCATAAAAAAAAAATGAACAGAAAAAGCATAACAGGCACAAAACAGCACCTGCATGCTGCAGTCCTTTTTACTTATTTTTATTTTATTTTATTTACTTTACGTTCTCAGAGTCAGAGACCATGAAAATCTGTTAGCAGTTAAAGCTTACCTACAGCGACTTCCACTGAAAACCCGCTACGAGGCCCACATAACCAACCGAATTTTTGTCATCATGTACACGTGGCGCCATAACAAATGCAGGTGGATGATACAGGATAGACCTCCATTGCAGGGAAGCACGTAACTCGAAAGTCGTGCTCCCCACGCGAAATGGAGTGCACCCACCAAGGGTCCCTCGCGTTCCAATTTCAGCCTTCGAAAAAAGCTCCTTTCTAACTCCAACCACCATTGCAATCTTCGTTCGTCTTCATCGTTTTTCCTCCAACGACGTCGTTTCCGTCGCAACGCTGCATCATCACCGTCGTTTTTCCTTCTCTCTCTGAGATCCTCATCGACGATCTTATGGTTCATCCAAAACACTCTCACGGCATAAAGAAACGATATCGTTATCGCAATTATTCCTCGTCATCGGCGATTTATTAAAACTCCTAGTGAAACGACGTCGTCACTCGTCACCATTGCGATTCTCATCGGTGATTCTGATTCTGATTCTCATTCATCTAATTCACGCGCGGTACGTGACTTTTCGAAACGACGTCGTTGTTGTTGTCGTTGCCGTGGCAATGCCGTTCGCGCGATGCAACAGCCAGATTCCGGCGCCGCTGCCGTCGCCGATCCCGACCGGGAGAGGGACGCGCTCCGCCGCGAACGAAATCTTCAGCCAGTTCCTCGAGAAGTCGCTGCAGCTGCCGGAGCTGACGCTACCGGGACCGCACCTCCCGCCGGCGCCGGCGGAGATCGACCTCCGGTCATTGCCTCTTGGCTCCGCCGATCTGATGCTGCGCTCCGCCAGGGAGTTCGGGGCTTTCCGGATCCGGTGCCACGGGATCTCCAGCAGCGAACTCGGAACGATGGCGGACGAAGCCGAACGCGTCTTCCAGAAATCGCGAAACGTCGTCGTCGTCGAGCGTAACGGACCTGGCGGAGAGATGATTCCCTGCGTTCGCTCTAGCAAAGGTGCACTGGAATTCACCGCTCACAAGATCATCGGCGACCAAACGCATCGGAACTTTTGGTACACACACTCTTTGAGTTTTGCTTTTGATCGTGAGTTTGCAGTTATCGTGGATTTTCGCTTGTTTCGTTTCGTGACTTTTGAATTATGATGAACTTTTTCACGTACGGTATATGTACAGTACGTGTATTCTACTTGCTTTAAGCGTATAAGTTTGGTAGCTTCCCTTGCATGCATACTACTTTATTTTTAACTATGAAAGGAGAAAGATTAAGAAACACTTTATTATTGTTATACACTCCACTTTTGCATGCTTTGTATTCATTTTCTGTAGATATATATACATTAAAAAGATTAAACTAATCTTTATTTCATAGTGAATTAGTTTAAAAACACTTTGTTAAAAAGATTAAACTAATTTTTATGCACACGTATATTACTTTATTTGTGTTACTTTACTCTAGCTAGTGTTAGATGATTAGCAAGCTAAGGTTGTATTACTCCAGGAAATTTTATGCTGAATTGGATACCAAACTAATAATAATATTTTACATATTAATCTATTGCATGGAAATTTCATGAAAGACAAAATAAAGATTTAAAAGAAATCATTAAAGACATAATTTATTCTTATTTGATTTAGCTTATTTTGGAAAAATAATTACTCAATTTTACTAGTTTGTAAGAGAATTGATGAAAAAATACTTTACCATATCATTCTATTCGTTAATATGATGCGATGATTAAGTATCTTAGTATTCGTTAATATGATTTAATATGATGCGATGATTAAGTATCTTAGTATCTTAGTATTCGTTAATATGATGCGAATAGAATGATTTAATATGATTAAGTATCTTAGTATTTGTTAATATGATATGATGATTAAGTATCTTAGTATTCGTTAATATCATTCTATTCGTTAATATGATTTAATCACTTTACCATATCATTCTATTCGTTAATGAGATTTTATTAAATATGTCATTACTTAAATAAATCTTAGTATCTTAAGAGAATAATCTCTAATTCTTAGACAGAGGATATCTCAAGTTCACTCAAAAAATATTTATTACTTTAAATACATTGTGAAAATTGAAAAAACAAATACATTGTTATGGAAGGATTTATTAGACATGTGTCTTCAAATATATTAAGTAATGTAATAAATTATATAACATAATTAAACAATAGAATATTAATACATCAAAATTCAACCATGAAAAAAAAGAAAACTTAATGTTTTTATAGAGCTGAATCGCCTTGTTCATTGTTCTATCCATACTTCGAGATTTAAGTTTTCATTGTTAACGGGTGTAGAAGAGAAAGGCAACTAGTGAACGGCATTGTCATTTGTCACCAATATGGAGCTGTACAAGGTGCTAACTTGTTTTATATATCATCATGCAGGGTTCATATGGGTAACGTTGCAAGTAGATTGGATAGTATAGTTGAGCAAGTGACTATGGTTCTACAACACAAGACATCTAAAGAGTTTAAGGAGCGGATTCAAGATACAGAGTCTTGGATTTGCTTGTGCAGGTATCCGCATGATAGTGTCCCCAAACAAAACGAAGACGTCTCGGTTAAGAAAAAAGACAAATTATGTGATCATGCTTTGCGCTTCTACCTTCCTATGGAGCAATGTATATTTTACGTCCAAACTGAAAGAGGTCCCCTATCATTTGACGCAGGTCCAGAGAATATAGTTGTCACCGTTGGCAAACAACTAGAGGTAATTTCATCTTTTGTTTCATAGTTATGCTACTCAAATGGGTGTTTTCATAATTCTAGATCTAGTTTAAATTTCATGTATTGTAAGTGTGCAGTTTTTATACTATTACTTGACCAAATATTAAAAATGTTAGACTGGTAGCAATTGTGATGGTCAAAATTTTCTGATGATTTGATCATACACGATAGAATTGGTAGTGTAAAACGTTTTACAACAATCAATGCATGAAAATTAAATCCTTATACTTTATGAGATTAAGATAGTGATATTACCCTACAATTGCTATTTTCAACGAGTCACTCAACTTAACATGATCTGGTAATTCGTAGGAATCAAAAAATGATTTCATATTACTGTCTAAGTAACATGCAGTAATTTGTAGACACAAAAAAATAGAGGCTGGACTGCTGGAGGAAGTAAAAATCTAAGTAATAGGCGCCAACTTAAAAGTCCAACTATTTAATCAAAGAGGGTCTTTTATTTGATCACTATTCAGCCCCCATAATATCAAATATGTTCTTTACTGAACAGAAACTAACCAAAATTTCACTTTATGAATGTAGGAATGGAGCCACGGTGTATTCAAATGCGTTCCTGGGGAAATGATCTTCATGCCGAGTTTCCAGAGTAGCCCTGCCTCTTTCTCCATAGAGCTTGTGTGCTTGGCCTCTTCAAATGATCTAAGTGACAGTTTAAACAATTCTGACAACTGTGACAAGATAATATCCTTGGCTGATCAAATCCTTATTGTATTTTGTCTTATATTTTTATACAAATTTTTATACTTCGTTTTTTCCTGATCCTCAGGACATGATTGCACCGTTTTCATTTATTTGGATGCCTGTTGCGTGATCATGATGTAGCTCTTACCAGTTACACGATTTTTTTTGCTGTAATTTATTTATAAAAGCCATTTTGGTGTACAGTTTGAGTGTAAAGATTATGGGTATTGGTTAAAACACCAGTTACGACATGTTGACTTGATATTGTGGATTGAAAGTAGCGAAAATGCTGTATGCGTACATATTGAATAGTGTAAAAACACAGGAAGCAATGATTTGTAGATTGATAATTTAATTTGATCAATCATGATTTATAACTTTCTATTATTACCGTATGATAATTGTTGTATCCACAAGTACATGAGACACAGTTTGGATTCCAATCCTAGACATATTGTGCGTGCAGCTTTGGGATCTTTAGGGCTGTTCTGTTCAGGTTAAGAACAATTCTCATTTCTTCAATCTAACGAAGTATACTTGAGTAAGAGAAAGATAGGAAAGGAAGAAAGAAAAAGTTTTTTTTTTTATCGGCAAATATTTATTTGTTAGTTTTTTTTTTATCGACAAATGTTTGTTTGTTAGTTTTGTTAGAAGAGTTTAATAGTGATACACTCACAATGTAAAATAGTTTTACTTTACACAGTCATCTAATTATAAACCACAGTTTACATGACTTTTAAGGTAATTTTATAAAAGTCAACAAACTTTCCATAAATTGTGGGCTGTAATTGGATAAGTATGTAAAACTGTCGGTGTATAGTCCCTTTTCTCTTGTTAGAAATATCAGTGAAAGAATTCGAATCCACAACCTCTCCCCCTTCTCCCTTCTCCCTTAAGTCTCCCTTTTCAACCACCAAGTCAACCTTATATCTCTATGAAAAAAAAAAAAGTTATAAATGTAATAGGTGAAATAACAAGAAATAAAAAGGGCCATAAAAGAGTTTAATGTATATATACTCTCAAAGTAAAATATTTTTTTACAACTATCTAATGAGATTTAATCACTTTACCATATCATTCTATTCGTTAATATGATGCGATGATGAAATATATTATTATTAAATATGTGTAGAAACATTTTATATTCATAATATATATAAATTAAACTCGTGATAAAAACATGAGTAAAGTGAGTGAAAAAAATGGGATATAAAAAAACATAGTTTTTATTTAATAACCTTTTTTTCATTCATTATTCTCACAAAATTTTTAAACAAAACAAGACAAATAAAATTTTAAATAATTTTTTTTCTCAAACAAGTAGGTGGAAGAAAACGTGTAAAAAAAGTTGTGTAAGACAAATCTTCCTTTCATAAAATTAACTAAGCTAAGCAAATTACAAAATAAAAAAAAAATGTTGAGCATTGGGCCGAGAATATTGTGCAGATCTCCTCTTTTCAGGGAATAACTTATTGCAACCCCTTTTTTGCTTCCTGCACCCCCACAATAATAATTAAAAGACACAATTACCCTTCCCTCTCCTGCACCCCTTCCCTCACCTGCACAACCCTAGCCGTCAAGCCCCAACCACCAACGGCCCCCTACCCAACACCAACAGCGCCCTCCAACCACCACCACGCCTCAGCCACCACCGCGGCACACCCACCACCACCGCGCCGCACCCACCACCATCGCGCAACCACCACCGTGCCTCAGCCACCACCGCATCGCACAACCATTGTGCACCCACCACCATTGCACAACCACCACCACGTCGCGCCCACCACCTTAGCGCAACCAACCCTCGTCGTGCCCACCACCATCACGCAACCACCCCGGGTCGCACCCACCACCACCCCGCGTCGCGCAACCACCAACACCACTACGTCATCCAACACCATCACACCCTTCAACCACAACGGCACCCCACCAACACCACCGTGCCCCACCCACACCACCACGCCCCACCCACCAGCCACAAATGACACACCACTGCACCCAACCCACCAGCCACAAATGAAAATAGAAAGAAAAAATTTCAACATTAAAGAACATCCTCAAATCCAAAAGAAAAGGGAAATTTGCCACCCTATCCCGGAATGGTCATTTCGGAAGTGTATAGGCATTCCAGAATACCTATACAATTCCGGAATATGAAAATCATATTCTGAAATAGTTATTCCGGAATGCTATGGAAGGGTAATTTCGGAATTTTATAATATTTGGGGTTGCAGGAAGAAAAAGGGGTGCAGGAAGTAATTTCCCTCTTTACATTCCAAAAGAAGTGAATTTGCCCTGAATTCGGCCCATGATATCAGGCCTTCAGTATGAGGATGACCCTACCAAATTAATATATACCTACCTTTTCCCTTTATTTTTACAGTTTTTTCCAAAAATATCCTTATAATTTGGTTGTCAATTTTAATTTTTTTTATATTTTTGAACCCGTTCACCCCCTTCCTCCCCAACTCATCTCCTTCCTTTGCTACCCATTCTTCTCTCCTCTGCATCACTAATTCCCACGTTAAGTAGCAGTACCCACTACTTTAGACAAACGCACCATCTGATTGGCAAGCCCTCCACTCAATGAAAGGATGGTACTGTTTGAGTACACTACCGGAACCGGAAAAGTATTTGGAAAAATACTAAGTGAATGAAACCAAATTTCATTATGTTCCAAGTTAGGTAGTGTCTTGTGCATCGCAAAAGAGAATCGAATGAGATATTGTCTTGTAAAAAGATTAGAACATTATTTTTAGTTACATATATATCTCTTTCTTGTTTGATGTTTAATTATAATTTTTTATCATATTATAAGTATAAAATATTCATCGACTTTATTGATAATTAATTTTTATTGAGGAATTTGGTTAGTCTCTTTTCTTGATTATATTTTTTTTATTCATAAGACTCGAATTCAGAATATTCTTTAAAGGATCTAAGTTTAGTTTTACTTAGACTGACGTAATATTGATTTTTAATTAGATATTTAAAAATTGAATAAGAAAATAAGACACTTTTTTATGTGTATCATTATGAAATAATTATTATGTAATAATTTTAAAAATTGCTTAATATACTAATTTCTTTTTGTTTGAGACGCATGTATCCTTCATGGAAGATAATCCTACTTGAGTTGAATAATATTATAATGTGTGGCAAAACTCTCCTTATGAACATTTAACATAACTGCATATTCAAATCTTGAACTTGAGATATTTTTCTTGGAGTGTAATGACTTTGAATAGAAACACAATAAACAAATTCACATAAAGATGTCATACTTGAAATAAATGAGACTAAAAAATAACATCAGATAAAATAAAGCAAATACTTCAACAAATGAGATACAGATTCAGTGTGTTCTACAACAATAGAAAAAAATCAGTTTACAGCTCTATTTTTCTCAAACAAGTACATACAATTAAATTTATATATTATCTCTGTTGTTGGTGGAACCTTATTCTTATTATGAGAATAAACATCGGCAGGTGCACTGATTGTAACAGTTTGAATCTTAATCACATTGTTTACAACATGTGGAAGTAACTTACATTTAACAAAAAAAATTAAATGGAGTTAAATGAAGGACTTAAAAGGAAATTTTTAAAAATTTCAAAGGTCAATAATTAAAATACCAAAATAATATTTAACCCTTTATTTTATATTCATAAATGGTTGTGCATGTACTTGACGAGTCTTTGTCTGCTTTTATAAAGCATAGGGTTTGGAGGGGCAGAGAGAGGGAGGGGAAACAGGGTACAAGTGGAAATCAAAATATATAGGAAGAGGCAGCCAATTCATCTTAAATTCTTAATATCAAAAAAAAAAAAAAAAAAAAAAAAACAATAGAGCAACAAACTGGGGGGGGGGGGGGGGGGGGGGGGGGGCGCAGGGCTACGTTAGCTCTTAGGGCCATGGCCCCCCAATTTTTATTTTTTTTTTTAATTTTCTTTATTTGATATGATATGTAATTTTTTTTATATGCAAGACATAAAGTTTTAATGAAATTTTATTTATTTATATGTAATATTCTAGAATTATGAATTAGTAATTTTTTTTATACATATATATGTTTTTTTTTTAATCTTTTTATACATATATGTATTGTAGTGTGACTCGCAGATATATTTTAACTGTGTTGATATCAGTTCAATGAGAATTACTTTTCCAAATTAAGCAAATTTGTTTTAATATGTTGTGTGTAAGCATTTTAAAATTTTTAAAGTTTGATTTAGTTTATTTTTTTAACTATGCACATATAAAATTGTCCATATATGTGAACCTAGATATTGAAATAATGATTATTAAAATTCTAAATCAATAAGTTTAGAGTAGTAAACTAGCTGGTTTATTGAGCTCTGGAGCTAATCCCATTCTATTTAGCTAGATTATATTTTTTATGCTTTACTTTTATATTTACTTTACTATTTTTATCCATCTCTTTCTTATATACATCATATTATTTATTATATTTATCATTTTCTTCTTTTCATTTCTCTTCCCACTTGAGATC
This sequence comes from Pueraria montana var. lobata, assembly GCA_026413185.1. Lineage (NCBI taxonomy): Eukaryota > Viridiplantae > Streptophyta > Magnoliopsida > Fabales > Fabaceae > Pueraria > Pueraria montana. Next base: position 76,920,607 of record CM048650.1, read on the forward strand.
ACTATATACTTTCAATGAGTATGAAATACTCATTAATTACGATGGTATAGTAGTTTGTCATAAGCATAATCTATATTCACTTAAAATGGAACGACATTTTCTCAAAAACAGAAAGATATAACACTACAAAAAATCAATGGATTAATGACGAAAACTATTTTTCTCTCAAATTTTTTTATACATTTTCTCTCACAAATTTTGGAGTCACAAAAATTTTAGTGACGAATTTGAAAAAATTAAATATCACTAATTTTAATTTTACTTGTAGTGTAAAAATATCTTTAAGATATTAATTAAAGAGTTATAAGTGAATAATTTTTATAAAAAAAATATTAGGTTAAACAGGTTTTCAGTTCTTATAAATATAAACATATTCATTTTTAGTCCTTCAAAATAAAATTGTCTCATTTTAATTAATCTTTCATTTATAGAAATATGTGTGGTCTTTATCTTCCATAATTTTTTTTCACTTATTTGTCTCTTGTTTATGAAAATAAGAATTTATATCACACATTTTCATAAATATATAACAGATAACAGATTAAAAGAAGACAATCTTATTTTAAAAAATTGAAAGTAAACATTATCTTATTTGTAAGGACTAAAAATAGTTTAATTTAAAAATATTTCTAATATTCTTTTTGGTAGAGACCCTAGGTGTCCTCTATCAAAGATAATTTTATTTGAACTAGGTAGGGTTACAACTCGAACAATCTCACATTAGTTGATTTACACGTTTAGTGGTATTTCTAATATACTTTACTATAATTTATATTGCATTTTATCGTAATTTTTAATTTAAAAATGTTACCTATTAATTCTTTAATTAACTTTCGAAATACTAGCTTACTAGTTGGATCCTTCTCAAAAATATTAATGTAATTTAATTTTTCTTTGGGGAGAGAAAGATTGCTAATCATGCAAATATTGAATAATGAAGAAAACGATACACTTCTAGTGGTTATGATGTCATAGTTAGAGCCCCATGAGAATCTAACTTGAAACAACGGAAATTTCATGCAGGACCTTATATTACGGGGAAATCTAGAAAATCACACCATATCGTCCTATGAGATAATGTTATCAACATCTTGAAAATTGCCTAATCGTTAATGACTCAGCAAAACATCATGACAGACAAGAATGAAGGGTCTTAATCGAAATAAAAGCACCAGTATTATTATCTAATTTCAATATATATTAGGGTGTCCTTATTAAATTCATGCATTTGATATAGTAATAGTGTGATACAAACTTAAGAATCAAACCGTAATGAAGATTAGCTAGATGCCTAGATAGATGTTCTTGTATGTTCTGGTGCTTTTGGATTTACTTAATAGCCCGTTGTGTAACATGCAAAATTGAATTTAGGAGTAAGGACGTGTTTGACTGTATTTTTTGTTTTTTAATTTTTGAAAATTATTTTATAAAATTATTTTTAAAAACTATTTTTTAGAAAATAAGAATAAATGAATAATAGAAAATAAGGAATAAGAAACCAAAATAAGTTAGAAATATTTTGTTTTTAAAATTTTAAATGGGGCATTATTAATAGTAAAGTTTAGTATAAATGCATGTTTGGTTTCTTATTTGATAACCATAGATTCGCGTTAAAACAAAAGCAATTAATATTAACCTTTACATCATTGTAGTTGGATGTGAATTTATGATGAATTGACGTATATTTAAACACAACATTAATTTTAATCAAAATGAATTTCATTGAAAATTAATTCTACCAATACTCATCCAAACACTCTCTAGAAGACAATATGTGGAGGAAAAAAAAATGACTAGGGTGGGCAATGAAGGTTGAAGCCATCTTGTGAGCTGGATATGACATTGACACAAGGCAAAGATACTGACAGTGGGCTTTGTTACTGATTTCAGCAAAGTATGAATGAGATACTGAAAGCAGAGTACAAAACATGTGGCAAAGTGAAAAAAAGGAACTGCTTATCTGCATCAGTCAGGCCAATGCCATTGGGTGAGGACTGTACATATCCAATAAAAAAAAACGCTAAAAAATGCATTCAATAACAATAATGAACGTATTTAAATTATTTTAATATTACCTTAATTTTTATTACAATAACAATTATTAGTTGTGTTTATATATATGTAGCTTTGTACAAGATTCGTGTACCTTTGAAATAAACCTCAATCTCGTTTCCACCAAGTTATGAAGGAGTTATTTAGGGTAAATACCCATTTTGGTCACTGAAAGTGTGAGGCGCTGATAAATTGGTCTTTGAAAGATGAAAAATTCGAATATAGTCCCTGAATGTGCAAAAAGTGTGACATATTAGTTCTACCGTTAACTCTCCTCAGTTATCTCTAACGTTCGTGCCTACGTGACACCTCTGGTGATGACGTGGCAGCTGACGGTTGTCATGTATCATCTACATGGCTGCCACGTGTCCAAAAGTTGACATTTTCAATTTAGTTCCTGAACTTAATCACTTACTGACATTTTGGTCCCTGAACTTAACCACGTACTGTCATTTTTGTCCCTAAAAGTAGTTTTGAATTTTTAATTAAGTCTCATGCTGCATGAAAATTATTAACATAGTCATCACCATATCTCCTTACTTCCATTCCATATCCCTCATATTTTCACCTTCCTCTTCCATACTTTGTAGCTCATCTTGACTTTCACATCCACCATTTGCATGCAAAGTTCACTATTTATTCAACTAAAATATCAATTCTAACATTACATTTAAAAATTCTTTGATGTCTATATATACCTTGCGGTAGTAGCTCATGAAAACAACTTTTATGAACAACAATGTGAAAGCTTCAAAGAATAAAAAAAAACAGGGGCAAGATGTACTACACTTGCCCCATCGAAAAGGTATGTAAGGAAATGGTCATGACACTTTCTTTTTTCTCCCTTTCGTGATTCTCATGTTTTTCTTACCTGTCTTTCAGTGATTAATGTTATTCCATAAAATATATTAATTAATTAATTAATATAACATTCACATATTAACAACATATAAGATAATAACTTGATTTGGATAGAAGATCTGGTTTGGAACATTATAAAATCTTGTTAACAATGTCCTGGATTTAGCCATTAACTATTGCTTTATAATCGCTCATAAATTAGTTTCATATTTATAGTATAATTTAAATGGTAGAATTGGTAAGAAGAAGGTGAAAAATATGAGGAGTAAAAAATATAAGTGAGGGAATATGATAATGTTTATGCTAATGATTTACATGCAACATAAGACTTAATTGAAAATTTGAAAGTGCTTTTAGGGACCAAAACATCAGTAAGTGATTAATTTCAGGGACCAAAATGTCAGTAAGAGGTTAAGTTTAGGGACTAAATTGAAAAGTCAATTTTTGGACACGTAGTAACCATGTGGATGACACATGACAACCGTCAGCTGCCACATCATCGCTAAAGGTACCACTTAGGCACGAATGTTAGAGATAACGATAGGACCAATCTGTCGCACTTTTTCCACATTCGGGAACTAAATTTGAATTTTTCATCTTTCACGGACCAATATGTCAGCGCCTCACACTTTCAGGGACCAAAATGGGTGTTTATCTAGGTTATTTATTAGGCAATCTTGCACCAATGATGCATATAAGTACAATTAATTAAAAACTCAAGATAATATTAAAAAGTTAATTATAAACTTTGTAACATACTTCACTTTTATTTTAGAGTTTAACAGTCATGTATTATTTTACACTGTCAATTAATCACAAATCATAATATGTGTGACTTTTAAGTAGTTTTTGTATAAGTCAATAAATATTTATTACACATGACAATTTTATTGAATGATTTGTAAAAAAAAAAAAAAAAAACCTTAAGGCACTAGTTAAGAAAGTAAAGAGGAAAGTATTTTATTGGGATGCGCAAAAATGCACTCCCCTATAATTTTTAAATGTACTTTAATATGATTTTCAATAAAAACTTATCTCTTTTAATTCCCCTAAGATTTATACTAAACTACTAAAATCATACCTTTAGGACATAGGAAAACACAAGTAGGGGGTTGAATTTTATTTCAAAACTTTTTCGCAAATCTTTTTCAAAAGGTGTAAGTTTCGTCTGATAGATAGATGGTATGCTAAAATCGTAGTTACACTATTTATGTTGTTCAACCAGTGACCCAGCGGTTCGACTGGTAACCTAGTGATCTACTATCTCGACCGAGTCGATCTAATTTTTAAAACATTGCTATTATCAATATATATTACATACTGATCGAAGTAAAACTTTTTTTTTATTCATAAGAATTAAACTCAAATACTAGGAAATTTATAACAATTCACATACACTGTTCAACCAACTAATCAATTAAACCCCTTTGTTAAGTAAAACTTTAATTGTAATTAGAAAAAAGTATCATAATCCATTTGATTAATATAACATAATCGGGCTACTAAATGACGACTTGAGGTAGAATCGTGCACATTAATCTATAAGCCTATGTCGTGACAAACATTAAACACCTAAGACCTAACACACGTAGATGAAGACTTGACGTTGAATAATCCACATCTCTTATGTTGAATTTTCACATGATCATATTTTTTTGTAAAAAAGTTATGTTTAAAATTTTAATATGATCACCTATTCAGTTTTTATGAAGAAGAGATAAATACAAACATAATATAATAATATATGAAAATTCAACATGAAAGCCCACTCTCCATTATACGTAGAGATATTGAAGACCATGAGAGTCAAAAACTCATTTAATAACGTATACACCGTGGGATAATTAATACTATATGACCACTCCTCCCATTGGGATCTCCAAGATTTTGCCTCCTGCACGTGCAGTTAGCCCCACATTTATTTTTTTTCATTTTGTTCCTACTTTACTTTCTTAATGTAAATGGAGAGACGATAGCAACTTATGACGGACTTATACCCAAAATTAAGCAGGAGTTTAAGGGGAAAAAACTCTTCAATATTTAGTTTCTAAGCATTGTTTTTTGTGTGTGTGTGTGTTTCTGCCATGATTTATTATTTAAGTGCTTAACTTCAAGCCGATGATAATGATGTGTATTCATGCGAGAGGGGCTAATTACAATTTGGCTTTTGAGAAACTCAAAGGTTTGCATTAATTTCCCCGTGTCATTTATAAAATACATCTTAATCAAATGGAGTATATTGCTAAAATTTGACCAACAAGTAGTTAATGATATGAAATTGAAATCCTAAATATGCATTTGTATAAAATACTTAGAAGCAAAATTTATTTTTCATAATAATCTTATCTAACTTATTGGTTCAACTATAGGCGAGATCTAAAACAAACTTAATTTGAGACAAACTTTTTTTACTTTAAACAAAAGAGCTATATGTTAGATATTTTTGTAAAAATACTCCCTCCGGATCTAAATATAAGTAAAAAAAATTGTTTCATGCTAACTAAGAAAGTTGGTTAACAACATTTAATTGCACAAATCTCAATTAAAAAATAAGTTATTTTCCTAAATTACCTTTCATTGGAATTTGATATCAAGAATAAGAAGGAGACATTGAAATAAAAATCCCTAATAAATGAAAGATATTTTGGAGATGATCTCATTAAATGAACTAAAATTAGTTGAGATTTGCTTATATTTAATCTTAATCCAAGACACAAGTCATTTTTTTGCTTATATTCAAAGCCAAAGGAAGTATGTAGTAAAAACTAAAATAGATAGTAAGGATACTAGTTAAAGAATTTAAAGGAGAATGTCTTTATTATAGAAATCATAGGAGAACGCAAAAAAATCATGTACAACGTAATTTTGCGCCTCCCAATAAATTTTTTTCTCATTTTAGTTCCTTAATTGGTTAGCATTTGCCATAGTAATTTTATATTAGTGAATTTAAAGTTTGAACTTTAATAACTTTACCCGTAGTTAACCCTGCCGAATGATACATGTCGTCTCCCAAAATAATACTACAAAAACTTGTTGCAGCCAAAAGGGAAAGAGATGGGAACAAAAAAAAAAAAAAAAAGAAACAAAAGAAAAATCTGAATTTTGTCTTGATAGCTATGTGGCCAAACCCTAGAAATGTGAAATGTGAAGCGTGCAACAAAACGATAGCGAAAAAGCAGCAGCTACACACACACACACACATGCAGGAGTTTGGTAGTGGCATGTTCCGCAATAATTGAAAGCATTAATATTTTTATAGGGCAGTAGATATAGCTACGAGCAACCTATGCCCTAGCTACATATGCATGGATATGTCTGTTCCTTTTCTATTCTTTCTTTTCTTTTATGGTTTTTGTTTCTTGTGAGTGCTGTCTAGATTTTCTAGTGGTGTGATTCACTTTCACCATTACAGTAACAAATTTTTTTCTGAAACAGAAACTACAAGAGCGACAAGACAATATACCCTTTGCGAAATTTAAGCAAAATCCAGAATCTTACAGATTTTTTCATGGCACAGTGTGTTTGCTGGTGTTACTCTATAGGTAGGTGTTATGTTGGATCTGACTCTACTTGTCCTTTCACCAATGAAATTTTATGGGGATCATATATGTCTGCAAAAATTATTACAATTTGGCTTCTGACATTAATTAACAGACTCACCTGGGAACAGTATCAAACATTAATCCTTTGTCATTGTTACATTATGAAAGGTAACTGTTCTAATTTTTTTTTGATTTGTTTGAACTTTGAAATGGGTAAAATGCAAAGTCAACGTCTACAGTTGATAATGCAAGTCATACTCCATCCGTTCTAATTTATATGATGTTTAAGATTTTGGCACAAGTATTAAGAAATATAATTAATTTGTTGAATTTTCTAAAATATATTAGATAAATTCCTAATATATTATTTATCTCTCTAATTAATTCCTCATTATATACTATTCCCACTAAGTATTTATTAAGGATAGTCTTGGAAAAAGATATTTAATGCAGCATTGAGTTTGTAAAATGTCATATATTTTGGAACAAATTTTTTTCTCTAAAACGTCATATAATCTAGAACGGAGGAAGTATATACGGTCTTAAAATGTTTTGTTTGATTTAGAAAATAAAGTGGAAGGAAAAAAAAGTAAGGAAAAAGAATAAAAAGTGAATTTTTAAGTTGTTTGAAATAGAGAAAAAATGAAATATATTATTTTCTTATTTTATTGTAAAAAAGTAAAATAAAAGGAATGATATGCATATATAAATATTTTAGATAAAAAAGAAATATATAAAAATAAGGATAATTTAGTATTTTAGTTACATAAAATGTAATTTTCTTTCTCTTTCTTCCCAAAATGGACAGATCAAATCAGTGATGAACCCCATTTACTTTTTTACACTTCTTTTCTTCCTAACATGTTACCAAACAAAGGACACGGTTTGTTTTTTATTTTATTTTTTATTCTTTCCGTTACTCCATCTTTCGATAGTTCTAAACATATGCTAAAGGTAAGACATTTTCAAATTCAGAGTGGTTATTTGTTAGTTTGACAAGCCATTAATTAATTCTTATCTTGTTCTTTATTTAACATTGATTTTATCTGCACTTGTGATGTGGTTAAAAGTAACATTTTCCTTTATTTGTTAATTTCTTTTACATATTACTCTTTTTAATTGAGACAAAAAAGACACGGAGACAAATGATTTGGTTCCCATGCATGTCACCATCATTGTTGTTTCGTTTGAGATTAGTAGCACGTTAGAGTCAGTCTTACACCATGTTTTAGAGTTTGTGTCTTGAATGTCAGCTGAACTATTAGTTGCATCATAATAGTCTCCAACTACTTAATAATTTATCTTCTAAAGATGGATGAATATTTTTTTTTCTTCTAACTCAATTTTAAACAGGAACACCTATTTATTGTCTATTAATTAAGAAAAAAAAACACAAAATTTGAACCAGTATGGGATCTTATTAGGAGCGGAGGGGGGCCATGCCCCCCCCCAAACTTTTGCAAAACTGTAGTTATATTATACTAATTGTTCTCTTCATGGCCCCCCAGATTTTAATTCAATGTATACGGAGTGAATCAGTTCAGAAATGAGTCAATATGTGTAAAAGAGAAAAGGGTTTGACGTGCAAATTATAACCAATTTTTTTTTTTTTTTAAAATCTGAGTACAAAGTATAAAAGTAAAAATATATTATATTAGTATTAATATTAAAGAAAAAATATTAAAACTTCTTTGAAAAGCAGTAGCCACAGGCCCACAACAAAACTTAACCAAGAAATCGTTCTTTGCTAACGGTGAATATCAAGTTTTTCGAAAAGAAGCTTAACACTGCGGTCTTGAAGAAGCTGCGGGACAAGAGTGCTTTAATTTTTAATTTTTTTTTTCTGAATCTTTAATTTTTAAAAATTAATAACAAAGAAACAGTATTATGTTTTTTTATGTCAAAGGAAAAGAAAAAATAGTATTACGTTAGTTAAAGTTTTTAACTTTTTTGTTATTACTAAGAGAAAAAAACTATGCACTAATAGTGTAAAATAGTTTTACACACTCATCTAATCACAACCCACCATGGTAAATTTGTTAAATTTTACAAAATTATCTTAAAAGTTATATCAACGATGATTTGTGATTGGATAACAGTGTAAAATTATTTTAGTGATTATTAATTAGTAATTAGTGATTATTAATTAGTAAATGAAATAAATATTAGTGATTAGTGAAATATTATATTTGATTAGGGTTGATTCATTGGACAAATACATTACATTTTTTCAGAACAATACTTTATGTGAATTTGATTTTTTTATACTATTAATTATATTGTATTGTGTATTCACTTTTATATTAATGACAATTATATTATATTATATTATATTATACAATTATATGTAACTTTGAATTTTGATTATATGAATATCACTTTCTATTTTGGTCCCCTCAAAATTATTGGCAAGCTCCCGTCACTGATTTGAACATCAACTCGTTAAGTTAAAGTTTGCAGTGGTAATTAATTATCCGAACAAGCTTATATATTGAGATCGATCGATAATCGAAGCAAAAAATCACATACTTCTAACATTCTTGATTCTAGCAAGAAATACATGGAGTATAGGAAAAGATTAGAAGAAGAAGAAGAAAGCAACATGGGACCCGTAAGTACAAAAACAAAGGTACGTAAAGGCCTTTTGTCTTTATCTATTTGTTGCTTAATTGTTCCTCTGCGGTTATTATATATAAATGTATGGTCGAAATAATACGAACGCATGCGCAGTCGAGGATGTTCAATAATGTCAATTGGTCACTACCCTATAACCCTAGTATGGTATAGGTTCCCAGTGCATTTCCATAGCTAGGGATGTTGCTATCCTTGAACAATCTATCTTTTATTGACCCATCACTGAAATCTTATTTTATAAAGAAAAGAAGACAAAATTAAAAAAGATGTGAATCATTTTCACCGTTGAAATGTAGACATAACATAACACATAATATATGTGGAGTATCTTCATTTTTTTTCCAATAATCTTTTTCATTGAATCTTCTACATAGTAAAGAAATTAATATTTTGCACGAATATCTATCTATCGAAACCAAAACTCACGCCTCGTAATGTCTATTATTGTATAGTTTACGTTCTGCGCGCGCGTCTTGCTTGAACTAAAACGATACGTGATACGTCATTTCTCCCTACACCACATGACACCTTGAAACTTCAATTCACGAATACTTTAAAATGGAATTAGACCATGATAATAAATGAGAGCTGCCATGCCTTGTGAATTTTTCAGAAAACTGATGAGGTCCATGAGGAACATATATACATGAATTGTCATTTGTCACCACAAAATAATGATAATGTATTTTCTTGTCCCTACTTCTACTTCTTCCTTTCACATATATAGAGAGAGTACAATAATCTATGAACTATGGTGTAACTTGTTAACATGTTTCAATTAAAAAACAAGTAAGTATACTTTAGCAAATACTTTTAGGAAAAGTATTTGCCAACGTATTTCCACTTATTTATACAATAGTATATAGATAAAATTTCTCTGAAGTAACTATAGTATTAAACAATAACTCTTCTTATTGTGAGAAATAATAATTATAAATATAAATTAATTATTAGATCATATTTAAATGGTTAATATTAAAAAAATGCATGACATTTTTAAGTGGTCATGTGTCTATTGAGTAACTTTTTATTTTGATCATTCATATATGGTTGTATGATTTAGATTTTAATTTTAATTTCTCATAAGAAACACATATATATGATGGAAAAATGGGTTTGACCCATTGAGTTGACCCACTTAACCCTTAAAAAATGGCAGGACGGGTTAGGTGGCTTAAACTGCCAGCTCACCCCACTTAACCAACCAACCCACCAAGTCACCAACAAGGCAGAATGGGATGGGTTGGCCAACCAGGCTACTATGTTTTTTTTTTAAAATATGTAAATGTTATTAGGTGTATAGGCCTAGGATTTTCACTATGTATATTTTTTCAAGTTTTTAGTGTTCTTCAAAAATTAAAATATACATTTTTTATTGTTAGTTTATTTTATAAACTCAATTCCTCTAACACTAATAGGAAAATTTATATTTACTTAAAAAAAAAAGAAAAATTTATATTCAAATCAAATTTAGGCTAAGTTATTAATATACTTTAGGTCCTTTAACTAAATTTGCCAATTTGAGTTAATTTTATAAAATAAGAAACTTGAACTTTCTCTTTTTTTTTTCTTTTCTAACCCGTCTTTAAGCAAAGCGTAGGAGATGATTTTCTTCCCACCATTAGCTGGTGGGCCAGCTCCCTCAACTTGTTTTTAGTGGGACGGTGGCGAAAAGAGCCAAAACATGGCAGATTGACCTACTTTGCTACCCCTACACATATATTCGTCAGTATATTATCTAGTAATGGATACTTATATTTTAAATATTACATTATTCATCAAAATAAAAACAGTGCAATAAAGTATTAATTAGTTTTTTATTTTGCATAAAATTTTATAAACTTAGCAAACTTTATAAAAGCTTTCAATTTAACGACTATATGTGTGTGTGACAAGATCAATTGACATTAAGTGTCAAAATTTTGCATAGACACCACTTAATAACTTTTTGTAGAATATTAAATTTATCAATCCAACCATGGAATCATTTGATATTATATTCCTATTACATATATCAAATTTTACATAAATTCGACACTTGTTGGTTGTTGTCTAACATCAAACATAAGACAGTTTAGTGTTGGTTGTTATCAAGACTAACCCAATATGATAATTTTTTAGTGTATGTACCAAAAATCTTATACTTACGTTGAAACAATAATTAGGGAATTATTAAAGTCAGTTTAAATATATAAAACAGTTCAAGACTTTGCTTTAAAGAATAATAATATTTATACATCTTCTATTCTTACAATTCATTTCCATCTCATTTTTCTTTTTATTTCTCTCTCTATCTTTTTTTGTCACATTACATATCATATCTATCACTTTCTCTCTCTATTTTTTCTTTCTCTTTCTATCAATCTCCTCTCTCCTTCAATCCATTCCAAAATAGGGTGAACATTTAGCATTTATTTCCTTTAAATCTCTAAAGAAACGTTATTCAACATTCATATTAATACAAATTTTAGTATTAGTTGATTTATTTTTTTTACCAATTGGGAAAAAAATCAACTAATACTTTGAAGATTTTGTATTAGTTGATTTAATGTAATGTTAACTAAGATGTACTTTTTCTTTATTGAATGAAGTTTGAACTTTGATGGAAGAAAAATCTTTTTTTTTTTTTTTTTTTTTGTAAAATCTCTAATTTTCTATTATTTTTATTAATTTTAAAAAGACCTCATATCAAATTTCATTTTAAACCTAAAAATATGTTGAGTCCACTGTCAAACTATAGTTTAATTGTCGACTGTGTATTGTATTCTTGTAAAAAAAAATAAAAAATGTTGGGATAATTTTTTTAAAATTAAATAATATACAGTATATGACAATAGGTTGAGGCTTACTATTCTCTTTCGAAAAAAACATTATGAGGACTTTAAATATTTGGGAGAGCCGCTTCCATCAGTTCCATGGCTCCTGTCCTGTGTGGTATGCCTTTGTCTTTATCCGTAACCACGCTTTTTTAAATTAATTAAAATAAAAGGGTCAAAGTTAATACTTAATATAAGGATAATAAAGTATTTAAGAGAACGGACTTCCAAAACTTTTTACAACGACAAGTGAGATCTTAATGCTCAGTTGCAAGTTGGTACTGCCAGAATCACAGGCAGTCCCCAGAAAAATAAATAACCATTTTAAATATTATTATTATTATTATTATTATTATTATTATTATTATCTTTTGATCATCTTTTGGTCTGTTTGTCAAGCTAGAACCTCCTTTGTCGGTAAAAAGAGACAACATTATCAATTGGGGCTTTTCTTTCAACTGTGGGATTACACCTTTATGTCCACATAAAATGGGTAATATTTCAATTGGGATATGGGGATAGCCGAAGCCAAAAATTTACAAAAATGTTCAACCGAGGAAAAGGAAAAGAAATTAGGATACTTCATGTTTGGATTTAGTTTATCTATCATGAATATAAATCTTTTGTATGGTATTTTTCATAATTTTAGTCACATGTTACTATATCATAAAATGATTTAAGATTTAATTATTTTGCAGAAGACTTGTGAAAAAATAATAGGATTGAATTGACTTAGAAGTTGAAACTCTGCATTCCATACTTAGAATTTGAACTTGAAACATCTAACTAAACTGAAATAACTTCACGATAATTGATCCACGTGTTCAATAGTAACAAGTAACAACTCCACATTCACACCATATGTTATAGCACACTGTGAAACTATTCATACAACAAAGCCTAGGGCACACTACTAAAACTATTCATATAAGCCTAGGGCACACAAGGGTCCTCACCCGTCAACAGATGTGCCTATGTCTCTAGTTAAAGTCTTGAAACAACTTTTGTAATAAACGAAGTAGCTTTAGCTTTTGAAAATCAAACTTTCACCTTTAGACAAGCTTCAGGAAATTAGAGAGCTTTTTTGTAGTAATTTTTTCTTTTTCTCATTTCCTCCACAGTTCATAGGGTTTAACGCAAATGAGACTGTAGCAATTTGAATTCTCAAGTTCATGATTAGGGGGGAAATATCTTCTATTTAAAAACAATACGGACATTGAAAACGTTTCTCTTTTAAGCTGTGAATGTTGCGGATAGGAGAGTGATATTTACATATTATGTTAACCTTTTTTTTAATAATATAAGAAAAAAATATATTTTAATTTTAATATACACTTGAATGTTGTTTGTACAACAAGGTGCAACAGAAAAAAAAAATGTGTAAAATAATGTGCAATAATAACTTCATATGAATATATAGCTTTCTTCTCAGTAGTTGTGTGTTGTTGAGGTGGAGAACTAGCATAAAAGATCTTAAAAGCTGCATGCTCAGGCTAGGAAAGAAGCCTTTCAAATTTTGGGATGAAAAATGTGAAATCAAGGGGTTGTACTTAAAAGGGCAATTTCTTTTAGATTAAAAGAAATAATAAAAAAAAAAAACCAAAGTTTAATGGAAGAAGGTGTCAGTTTTTGCAACTGGTTCTGTCTCTTACAATATGAACAATTTATACAACTTTGTGCCAGTTATGTCTTGTTCCCAAACAACTTTGGGTCCATGAAGGTACTAAAATTCAGAGGCAAATTTTATGCTCCAAGCTTTTCTTGAGGAAGATGACAGAAAGATAACAATACAATGCCCCGTTTGTGGCAAACTTTTCTGCCTTTCTAAACGCACAGAACAATGGTCCAAAAATTCCAAATAAAGCTTGTGTTTAAAAACCATTTTACACGTTTGCATGCCAATTGACACTATTGTAGAGTCATATGCAATCTGAACTCTGCAGTTCATAAATAAATTAATTGAACTATTCCCTAGTTAACAAAAATTCCTCAAACCCATTTTATTTTCCTATGGTCCAAACCTTAGCAGAGTAAATTTCATTCTATAGCGATTCAAAATTCCATCACAAAACCTCTGAGATGATGCGTGCAATTGCTACTCTTGGTTTCTGCATTCAATTTCGTTTATCCATTTGAAAAAAATGGAAACACCTTGGACACTGTCATGCTCAAATATTGGCTTAGCACTAAGGTCTATATATTAAACTAAACCAAGATATTGATATTACTTACACATGTGAACATAAATTGTGTGAGAATCAGAAACTTGAGAAACTCATTTAGAATGGTCTCAATTCTCAATTGGTTACTTGAACTTGTTCTACTAATTATCAGTTAAATCAAACCATATTTGCTTGAACACTTTGATAATGAGGTCATGATACTCATCTGAATTGAGAGAAAGGTAGCAAGCAAGAAGATCCTCCAAATCCTTTGATGTCCTTATGTTGTTCTGCACAATCATCTCCACCATTGATTCTCTGAAATCCCTCTGTGGATTCAGTGATGACTTCACAATTGCAAAGCTATCCGAGAGGCTTCTCCGGGAGGCCGAGGACACGCTTCTCCGGCCGTGTGCCTGAATTTTCCGGCTTGCGATTCGCGGCGAATTCATTCGAAGCCTCACTCCTGGAGAACTCACAGAGAATCTCCTTCCATAGTTGTTCTTATGTTCCTTCATTGATGCAGTGTCTTCCTTCACAATTTTAACTCTCAGAGGCCCCTTCAGGTTTGGTTCTTCATGTGCAGCCATTTTGCTTCTGGGTTTGGTTTCTTTCTTCTTGGCATCACTGAGCAAGTCATTGAATTTTGCAGGCTTGGTCACAATTGGTGGAAGCACAAGGTCTGAGAAGGAATCACATTCATACCCTTCTAGCTTATCATCTTTTCTGGCTATGGAATTGTTGTCTACATCAATGATGATGTCCTTGGTGTTGGAGTGTAGCCTGCAGGCACAAGAGTTGGCCCAAGGAACCGTTTCATCGAATGATTCGGTGGGAAGAACACGGTCAGTTCTGAATTCTGGGTCAGGGTACTCTGATTCAGCAGAGGTATCATGTGGTGATGAGGAGTTGTTATTGTTAGTGACAACAACAAGCTTAGGAGAAGAAGAAGTCCTTGCAGTTCTTCTCTTGAGTCTTTGTTTGGATGATTTTCTGGGGGGTTCAGGGGAATTGGTGTCTTTGACATTTTGGTTATTTGTTGGTGAGGAGTAGATTCTATCATTTGGGGTAAGCTCCCTTGTGAAGTAGTAAGACTTTCTGAGATTGTATTGGTGGGGTTGCTTTGGTTTTGATGGTTGTGTGGTTGAGGCTGGTGAAGGTTGCTTTTTCTTCCTGGACTGAGTTTGGGTTTGTTTTCTTGTTTTTCCCATGTCCTTGAGTTTGTAAAACCAGGCATTGGGGATCATATCTGATAATTTGAATCTGTAGTTACCCATCCCCTCTTTGTGTCAATGTTTCTCTTCTCTCTCCCTTTCTCTATGTTTGTGAAGGTTCTGAAGGAGCTGTGTGGTGGTTTCTAGTTCTCTCTATGATGAATGAGGGATGAGACTTGAGGTAAGTCCATCAGTGTCTTTGGTTTGGCACTCATGGTAATGTGAGATAAATACAAGAGAAATGAGGCTTTTGGAATTGGAGGTAGTAGGGGATGGGGTCCACAAGGGAGGAAAAATGTTGGCAAAAAATGACTAATAGAGAATCACAAAGGTGAATGACTATTACCTAATCCAAAAAAAACAAAAATAACATGTTCTCTTCTTTTACCACTACTCAAAAGGATCACAAAGGTGATTTAAACACCCTTCTATGTATGTGATTGATTCCCAAGTGGATTACATGCTCACCGGTATCTTCATAGGAAAACAACAATTGTGTATGGCCCATGCAATATTTGGAGTGCTTTCCCTACAACTGCTTTAGACCTAAGTGCAGGCTCTAACACTAATAGAGAAAAATATGCGCCAGACCAATAGGTTATGTCCTCAGATGTAAAGTAAAAGAGCACTATACTTTTGTGAGAGGAATAGGAGATGCTATTTTGCAGAAAGTTCATTGGCTCATTGCAACCAACAAGCAATGTGGTTTTGGTTAAAATTTTGTTCTTACGAGAAAGGGAAAAGGAACACACTGAGATAACTGTGCTGAAAAGAATTTGATGGGCAGGGAAAAGAGAGAAGCTTTTGGAATTGGAAGCTTGTTGCGTGGGTCAGGAATACATGCATCCAATATAGAAAAATCCCAGTGGCCCATCTAATAGATAGATTGTGCAATTTTGGATTAGTCTACTTTTTTTGTTATATTCTTTCTTGTGATTGCTTCTCTATCAGGCTTAGGGAAACTAGAGCATGGGTTTTGTTATATGGTCAAGAGTCTTAGTTTGGCCCTGTGAGTCTATCCATCATTTTCTAGGGAACTCTTGATATACCATGTCCCTTAAGGTAAGAAAAAGAATCAAATATTTCTTTTGATACAAAACTACATGTATTCTTTGTAGAAAACAATCTTATTCGACCCTGATAAGACTATTGTAAGTGTCAAAATTCTCTTCCTGAATATTTAACGTAGTTATATACTTAAGGCTTAAATCAAGATTACTGGTTAAATTGGAATAACCTAACATCAGTTGTTAGTTGTTTCATGCATTTGATGATAAGGAATCAAATTCCAGCAAAATATAATAGATTCCCCAATTTTGCAAACTAAATTAATAGTGATAATAATGTAGAAAGAGAGGATAAGTTCAAATGGATTGATTGTGGGTTCACCCCAGTGTGACCACGATCAGAATTTGAAATTGATATATACTTCAAATCCGTAGAGCTTTGAATGATAGTGTGGTACATGCTGTACATAAATCATGCCAGAGAAATTAATGTTGGTTACTAATCTTGTAAATTTGCATTGGGAAAATAATTTGTACAATCATTGCAGTATTGAGCAGCATAAAAATATAATGGCACCACCATGTTATGGATGAGGTACATCCATTCTTTCTTCCCAAAAGCATATGCAGAGAAGGTGAGGCATTGTTGCTATGCCTTAGGCTTTGGGAGTAATGTTGAACCTGGTCAAATGGTCCCCCTCCTTGATCCGTGCAAAGGTACAACCCCAGTGGCCACCCTAACGGTCTGGGCTCTGTGCACGTGTCTAAACTGGGGGCAATATTCAAAGAAAAAAAATTATAAAATTAGACAAATATTTTTTTTGTTTTAGGGGGGGGGACCCTAGAGTGTTTCTGTCATGAGTGAAAAATATTAAGGTTGTTCGTATTTTTATGAAAGACAGCATGTATCTCGTGTTAGATGTCTGAGCCCTTGTTTGTTATCTCTTTTTTGTGTTACACAGCATCCTCCTAATGCAATATTGGTCTAGTCATAATATCATATATAATGGTATTTGATTTGATTGACAAGAAAGTCATGTTATTGCTATTATGTAAAGTTTTTGGACTTGGATGAGAGAATGGGGAAGAACAATTCCTCCTATTGGCCCATTGTGATAATCACTCTTACCCATGTTGTCATTGTTTTGTGATCAGAGTTACACATTGTGGTTGTAGGCCCAAAACAGCTTTTTGGTACCAGCAGTTAACTTGGCCTGGTCAAATTTCAGGATTCACAGTGAGAGAAAAGAACAAGACATGTGGTAAATTAAATAGATTAGTTGACTTAGACCCTTAATTGATCTAGGAAGGAATTTCCATCAGATCCCTGCCACTTGACATTGGGACCATACTGGAGGGAAAGGGCACTTTGTAAGTTCAATGTTTGGGTTGAAAGTGCAAGAAATTGAAATATCAGCTTATCCCCAGTTAACAAATACATGCAAAATTAAGGATCTTATATCACCTCCCAGATTCCCAGGCCCCTCTTTTGGTTTCCTCTTCTCTCAGTTAGCATCTATTTCTTTAGATTAATGTTTATACATAAATGAACTAAACTTTTGAACAAAAATATGTTCTTCCTATATAACCTGTAGTATACTCATTTTTGAACGTGAGAATGTTTATCATAATAATTTCTTTTTGTGACAGTTACTCTTACCGCTATTTGATAATTTTAGACACTCTCTTTTAGACACTCTTTCCATGATTGATTAAATTGATTGAAATTGATTAGAAATCACCAATTTTGGTGGGTCTCACTTATCATTTAAAGATTCTATTTCCTGATTTAACTGTGGGATCCACCAAAATTGGTGATTTTCAATAAATTTCAACCAATCATAGGGAGAGTATCTAAAAGAGTGTTAGAGAGAGTGTCGCTAGCACTCCTCCTTTATATATATATTTTTTTCAATGTGTGCAGTGTGCTGAGCACATTTATCCACTAACATCTATTGCTTGATGTGTACTCAGTGCATTTCTTGACAATAAGTCTATGTCTGATTTGCACTCAACGCTTAACTCTGTGTGCTAAGTGCTGGCGTTGATATTTTGGATAAAAGACAAGAGGGAAGCAACACTAGGGTTATTGAAGATTCAAAATAATTGTTGGAGATTCTATGCCCAAATCATCAATCTTTTCTTCTATTCTTCATTATTATCATGAGTTTCTAGGTTTGGTTTGGATGATTTTCAATTTGAATTTGATTAATCCCCAGTTCAAATCGATGGCTCATCAAGGACATGAAGTCAGGAACACTCTTTATGCCAATAGTGTATGGTCAACAAAAACAGTTAATCATTAGATCATTGCTTGTAGCTGCCAACAATTTTGAGACAAACAAGTTTGGAGGGAGCGAGGAGGAGGATCTTGTAGGATCAAAGCAGCAGATCTAGAGTGGGGGTGAATAGATCTTTCAACTTTTATTACTAAAATCTCTTTCCTTTTTCAAAACTTCTATTTCACCATCCTTCTTCTTGCAAAGAATCCAATTATTCAAAGAAAGATTTATAAAACAAGTTGAACAGAGATTTTTTTAAGATTAGGTTAAGAAATTAGAGTTTTATTTTAATTAAAGAATGCTGATTAGGAAAACTTAACCAATTAACCTTGATATCTTGGATGAACAAGAAAGTGAAAATTAAAGAAAGAATGCTTAAGAGTTTTATACTGGTTCAGTCATAAAGGCCTACATCCAGTTGATCCAACACCCTGTTAGATCTTTCACTAATTCAAATTTCGAATTACATGCACACTACATAAACAAGAAATATGAAATTCACACTTTCTAGACTTGAATCCTACAAGTAAAGAAAGAAACTATCTAATAGAACACTACTATTAGATTCTGAAAAATCCTATTTCAGACAATTCAATCTTTGAAAAAAAGATCAAGGTTATGGAACGATTTCACCTTTAGTGAATGATAGAACGTTTCAGCTCATTGAATTCCTATCATCTTCTTCATCAAGCAAGAATGATCTTCCTTTTTTATTCTTCCATTTTTGAATTGAAGGAGATCAATTTGCTTTAGAACCTTTTTGATGCTCTTCTCTCAATAAATGTCAAAACTGATTTTTGAAAAACATTTTTTTTAGAGAGAGGGAGTGCTGGTATTTATAAAATTTTAAAGATATAACTGATTTAATTTGTTACATAAATAATATAATATGTTAAATCGTTCTTCAGCATATCTGGGTTCTATGCAAAAACTGATTTAACCTGTTACATCAAAGTGTAACCTGTTCAATTGATCTTAATGATCTCTTAAAGTGATATGGGTTCATTTTAATCTGTTACGTACTCATCTAATCGATTAAACCGAGCTTTCTTCTTTCTAAAATAACTTTTTGAATCCATAGTAATCGATTAAACCGTGTTGTAATCGATTAAAACAGAGACAATGTGAATTCTTTTAGAAACAAGACTCAAAGTCTAAACTAAAATGCCTTGTGTAATCGATTATCTCGAGGTGTAATCGATTACGCTTAGAATTTTAGCTTTTTCCAAATAAAAGAAAACGTGGTAATCTATTACATCAATGATGTAATCGATTACTATAGTGAGTTTATAAAAAAGGATCAATTAATTTGCTTTCTTAGATTTTTGGTTAAGACTCTAAGCAAGACTAATATTTAAAATTAATCACTCACAAGCCAAAGTCTAAAATAATCAATACAATGCCACGTTTTTACATGTTTGGCATATTTAAAAAAATTAAGACCAATTAATGGAGATCTAATCTTCATGTCAACAGATCCAAATCTTCATATTGCAAAATTTTGAGAGATTTGTGATACAATTATAAAATAAATGGAGTAATATATGATACTATTCATTTAGACTATTTCCATTTTCTCTGTGAAACAAATCAAAACATGGCTAAAATCTCAACCCAAAGTATCATCACATGGAAGGAATTAGAAAGCAAATGATTGAGCATCCAAAATTAGTGTTAAGCCTTATTTATTTCATAGAAGTTTAGTTTTCAGTTGCATCTTAACATAATATCTTGCTTTAAAATATCGAGTTTTGAATTGCATCTTAGCATGATTTACATTTAAGATAAATAAACTATTGAGAATTTTTCATTAATAATTTAACTCTGGATAGAAAGAATTATTTGCAAAAAAAAAAGATAAAATTTAAGAATCAATTAGAATAAACTAAAGTTCAATGTGCAGAAAAGACAGTTTAAATATCAATTGATACAAAATTAAAGTTCATGGAATCTATTTGTAAATAGGATAAATTTTCAAGATTAATTGAGACAATCAAAGTTTAGGCGTCTATATACAAAAAGAATAAAATTTAAGAAATTTAAGCAGTCTTTTTCCAAAATAAAAAAATAAAAAAGTATGGTCTCACACTTTACTTCTTTTCATTGAAATAGTGATCTTTTTTTAGTTGTTGCAAGCTATTGCATTTTATATATATCAAAAAGTGAAAACAAAACATGGGAGATAATATAAATTTCTTTCATTCCATCCATATTTTTCAAAAAAAAATAAAATGGGCACTAACAAACTCAGGTTCATGAAATCAAACTACAAGGGCAGGGGAAATAGTTAAAGTGAATATTGGTAGAGAAGTAGATGAGGTTCAGAGGTTTGGAGGAAAGTAGACCAAGTACCTAAAGGACAAGTGATAGGTGTTGAGCTTACGAATATTACCAAATTACAAGACCCCACTAGGCTTTGAGCAAGGATTCAAGCGAGAATATTTCTCAAGGATCAACACAAGCAAACAAATCAAATTAAGAGTTTAACATGTGGTTAATGTATTAATTTTGGCACAAAAATGGAATTCAACAGCAAATAATCAATCCACCAAAATTTACAAAATTCAGTATTAGCTCTCTCATTGATTTCAAAGGATTAGTTTTATTCTTCTGTTAATGACATGTTTGATTTAGAGCAAATATATTAAGCATTAACCAGATCTAAATGAATACTTTGTTTGAATTAAGCATGCAAAACTTAATTAAATTATATTAGTGAATTACGCATTCAACCAAGTCCATAATAATTTATATCTTAAAATTCTGTCAAACCAATTCTCATGCAAAATTGAACTCTAGATCTCCCACAAACATGCGCAATTAAGCATTCTCTATATTCAAATTACAGATTGCAAATTCAAAATTACAAGCAAATTACGATTACAACAGAATCAAGAAGAAAATCAAAGAACAATGCAATTAATTTACTACAAAAATGAACAAATGAAAATTTAAAGATCAAGAGCTGAGTACAAAACCTGGTAATTCAATTAATTGATCAAAGAATTTAAGCTTCCTTGGAGCAAGAGAGAAGAGCAGGAAAGAAAAGTAAAAATAATAATAATAATAATAACTGAATGAAAAGTGGCATACATATTCTCCTCTGCCCTTTACATAACAAAACCTTACATTTGCTTTTAGTGCTCTCTAAGCCTCTCTAAATGCAGCTGGGCCTCATACAAGGCAATCAACACCTAACATAACAATCCGTTGATTTTTTTTTTCTTTTTCATAGAATTTAGGGTATATTCTGCTACAATCTCAACCAATTAGATTATGGGATTTTCGAATTCATCATCAAAATCAAATTTAATTTTGAAATTTCACATTTTTCTTATTTTTCAGTCAAGCAATGGGTGGTGATGCAGAACTTTTTGAGTACCCCATATCAGAAGATGCCCTTCAGTTACTCTATTAAACTTCCATCTCTTCTAACTTGGAAATGTCCTTAAAGATTCTCTTTCAGAATGTCAAATCTGATTTTGGGCGTTTGGAATTAGTTTCCATAAGGCTCCCCCATAATTTTTGGGTGAGTCCAAGATATTTGTGGGAAGTAAATGACTAATATCTCGAAATACTGAAATATATTTAAAGAATTGGTCTCTCAACAAATATTTTTCTATACACACAGACATGGTAAACCAAGGTATTACTCGGCCAGCAGCAAAAGACTAATTCTTTGAAGTACTAAGATTCATCTAAAGGACTAATCTTTCTTAAAAGATATTTTTCCATATACATCGAATCCCGATCACCTACTTAAATCACAAAATTATTTGTGAACTATATCACATCACATTGATTAAAAAGGTCCTCCCTGCAGTGCTAAATATAGTTCACTCGCTGCCTCATGCTTCACAATTCGCATCATCATAATCATATTCTATGTGTTTCAAGCTCCAAGAAGCCATTGTGCTGAACATGCAAAGCAGGGCTCATTAATAAGGTGTTTGTTATTTGCAGTGTTTGGATGAGGTCAGAGGGTGGTTCTTCTGGCCCTGATCATTGATTGGTTTGTTGGGATCTGTAGGTTCTGACAAATGTTTCTTTGGCTAGGAGACAACATCAATGTATTATGTATCGTTTCTTGGATGGTAGACATTACTTTTACTTTATAGTTATAGTTGACGTACACTTTGTGTGGAAGTGGTTAACATTATTTCATGATCTATGAAGCACGGACTTTGACACGGACACCGGACACGACACGGACGCAGATACGGACACTCTGACACGACTAATGTCTAAAATATAGGACACGGGGACACCACATATACACATAAAAAGAGAGACTCTAATGAAATAAAATATGAGTAACATATAACAAAATATCTAAATTGATAGTATATTCATCTTTTTAAACCAACATTATATGTTTTTTTATGATAACAAGCCTCAAAAAAGGTGAGAGACTTATTTTTGTTAATATTTTATATTATATTTTAAGCTGACTTTTCCCGAAGTTAAAAAATGAATATTTTTTAAATAATATTAGTGTGTGTTCATCCATATGAAAGTGTCCTTTCAAGTGTCCGAGTTGTGTAAAGGTGTCGGCTCAAGTGTCCAAGCCAACAAAAAATAATTTTTTAATTGGACACCTAATAAGAAGTGTCAAACAAGTGTCGGGGAGTGTCAATGTCAGAAATGTGTCCGACACAATGACACTTCAAACAAGAGAGGTGTCCGTGCTTCATAGTTCATGATTGCATAAAGCTTTGTGCCATCCAAATATTTTACCTTCAAAGTGACAATGTATATACATAGTAACATTATGCCAAGTATTAGCAAGAACCCTCTCTAATAATCTCACTTAAAAGGGTGTTCATGAATCAATCTAAATCATTTCAAACCGTTAAGCCAATTTAAAAATACCAAAAAATTGAACAAATTGTCAACTGAGAAAATTAAAACCTAAAAAAAATTACATTTTCTTTTTCCCTAGCCATACCCTCCACAGTTCTAGATCCATTATGGTACCCAGACCCTGGGTGCTAGCCATCACTTGACAAGTGACACCTGATGAGAGCAATATCACAATCAAACACACTTAAAGTAGAGTAGTTCTGATAGAGTCAGGGTTGGTAATTGTGTAGGTTTGCTCATAAAACATGTAGGGCATTCACATTTTTCTTCTCCCTCTAGTTCCAGGTTTTTTATTCTCAATCAATTGTTTCATGTCCCAAATATTTTTAAAGATTTACTTATGATTTTGGATTAGAAATAAAATAAAGAGAGAAAGACATGAAAAGGATAGAATTAAAAAAGAAATTGAGTAGAGAAGATACATTATTTGAATGCATAGAATAAGAAGCAAAGAAATTAAAAAAAAATCCTTTTAATTGAATCAATATTAATTATTTGCAATTTTTTAAGCTATAAAAAATTATTTATTTTCTGTCAAAAAAAAATTTATTTATTTCTTTAAAAAATGTAAAACAGAAAAAGGTAAATACAACAAACATTTCCCCCTATTTTAGGAGGAAATTTGTTTATATATAGGACCCCAACATAACTTGTTTTCTAGTCTCTCCTACTCAAACATACATATAGTTAGTGTCTTTTTTTGGTTTTTCTCTTATCATTGCAATGTTAAGCAACAGGAAACAAAGAAGTCCTTCTCAACAGGACACTTTAAGGTGAACTTTATGTCTTTCCTCAGTTAAATTCTACTCAGCTTGTCTCACCAGCTGCCAATCATGCTCAAAAGATCTCTACTTCAGCATAACTGTGATTGACTACTAAATATTATTAACTAACTTGTTACCTTAACTTTTTAATTTTTAATTTCAAATATATATATATATATATATATATATATATATATATATATATATATATATATATATATATATATATATGATACTCTAAAATATTCTAAGATATAACAATAATTCTGTAAAAAAAAGATACAAAAATAATATCATCAAATATTTCTCATATTTTCTAACATTCACTCTCAAGTTAAAGCTTACTAAACTTTCTTAATAAAAATAAAGCTTAATAAAATAAAGTTTACTAAACTTTTAGCTTGTTGCAAGAAAACAATTCATTTGCCTGCAAATAAAAATTAATTAGAAAATATAAAAATTGAGCTCCACGAGAAACAATAGTTGGTGGGAAAGAAGTGACCACTAATATGATTCACCTACGGGAAAAGAGTCATTATCAAAGTGATGGTCAGTGAGAAAAAAGTTACCACTAATATGATTCATTTGTGAGAAAAAAATTCACTATCAAAATAGCATCTTAGACACTATATTAGAATTTGAATTTAAGATCTAACTCAATCCCACAAAATCAATTTGTAAGGTGAGAATTGTCCAAATTTTATAAGCCCATAGTGTGTGTGTGTTTGTTTGTTGAAACAGTTATTTGTTTTGAGCTGTTTCATGTTAATTGTTTTCTTATTAGGGGATTAAAAATGTGAAGAGGAGTTGACATGGCTTCTTCCTAAACGGTTCCCTAACTCAAAGATTGGGCCAGAAGCAGGTTTTGTCAAATTTTGGCTACTTCTTTTGAGTTTCAGAACTACTAATACTTTCTCTCACTTCAAGCACTAAGATGTTCCTTGTGACAAAATGAGAAAAAAAAAAAGGTTTCAAAGTAGAAAAAATTTGTGACCAAGTCGGTACATAGTAGAAGCTTCTTCTATCTCCTTTCATGTGTTCATGTTAATTTTGAAAATGCTAGCTAGAAATAATAATTCCTAGAAGACATTTCACCTTCCTAGATTCAAAGTGTTATAATGTTTCAGAGTCATGTGACATTTCTTCGAGTTACTCATATTTTCTTTATAATAAAACAATTTCTACTTGTCCTTTTCCCCTCGAATTATATGTAACTGCCATGTAAAAAAGGGTAACTTCAGTAACGACCATTTTGTGGATTATCAAAACTATCAACAAACATAATAATTGATATATCCCCTGCCCAAAATATTAGAGGCCTTGTTGAGCCTTGTTCATTTCCTTGTCTATTATGCTTATCTACATTGAAGGATTTGGGGACATTAGTTGAGGTTGTGGCAAAACGTTAATTTGGAGATGATAAGAAATGGAATTTCCTTCCTACTCCTCTATACTCAAATATAAGCAAAAATATCTAATATTTGCCCACTGTGTACTTACGGTTTCAATAGTGAAGACGCCAACACTCTTCAGCATGTTCGTTGGGGCACTTTGTTTTATTGGAATTGTTCTATCTATTCAAAACCACTTATTTATGTTGTGTTTGTTCGGAAGTATGGTGTTCGGTCATAAACCCGCTTGGTTCCTTTCATTGATTCTTGATTGCGTAGGGATATGAGTATTCTATCAATATTTACAACATCAGTGGCTCTGGTGGGAAGGAGCAAATGTTTCATGATTCATCTTTCTGCCCCCCAAAAGGATCAAATATAAATACGTGCTTTATGGTCTTCTACATAAGCATTGGTCCATAAAACTGGATTATTTGTCATTTGTCATTAATGGTAAATCCATTGAAAGGGTTGGTACTGAAATAGTTTTGCTTCAGGTTAAAAGATGGAAGTTGTTACATGTACTATACCTAATGAGAGATCCCTTTTTCACCAAATATACCGGGTAACAATGATTTACTTATTCTCTCACTTTGCTTTCCCTCTCCCTGCAATATGCCTCCAGCTTCCTTGTGTGAGATCAAATGCCATAAAATTGTTCTAACTTAATTGGAAATTTTGAATTTAAATAATGAGTATATAGAGTATGTAATTACATTAAATACCCAGAAAAAAAAATTGTCGTCCATAATAATTTTACCTAACTCAAATAAGATTATTTTCAGTAGAAGATATTGTAGTTTCTATAAAAATATAAATTGATAATAAAATTCTCTGGTTAGTATTTTTGGCACAGGCTTGAAAGCACCGAGAAAGTTTAGGAACTAGTTTATTTCCTGTGTACTTTTCCTGCTTTAATTTTATGTCGTCATTCCTTCTTGGTAAATTACTAAGATATGTTTTTTTGATGTTGCAGCAAAAGCTGGTAAATTACTATAATAACTCCCAGTTTCATCAACACAAATCCCTTCATTGGCTCATGATCATGAACCACAAAAACAAACACAGCAAAAAAATCCAAGTGTTGAAATTAAAAATGCATTGTATATTCACCAAGTCAATTGATTACATATAAACATGGAATAGATCAAACTGGTAAGAGAAAAATCAAAAGATAGTATCTAATGATATTATACAACTAAAACCAAATTATAATAAACTACATAATCCCACTCATCCTATAATGCCACTAAATATTATATAACAACATCAGATCCTGTCTACTTAAAAAATCAAATTGTTGGTTGGTTTTGTTCTGCTGTTTGGCTTTTTCCTCCCCCATTTGACATTGCTTGATATTGACGGGGATTCTGCAAAATTGTTGGACATCTATAATTTTCTAATTCTAAATATGAATTTTCTTCGGAGCTTCCATTGACAAAAGAAACAGCAGTTTCAATTTGCAAAGGGAAAAGAATCCCAGCCTAAAATCCAACCAAGAGACCATATCCCCATACTAGTTAGTTGAGACCAAGATGCAAAGATACAGCTAAGTTATAGTGATCTTTCACGGGACGTTTACAAGCTTTGCACGTCTAGTTCTCTGATCAAATTCCACTCGGAGACCAAGTGAAGTAATTTCAGGCACATCAGCAGATCCTTGAATCTCCAATTCAGCAACTACCTTTCCGTTCTCATCATTGCCCTCCAACATATTCCTAACAGACCATATGCCCCATTCTCTCAGGAAAGGATTATCTTCATCAGTAACACACTGCTGCAATAGAAGTAGAATTCCATTCCTGTGTCGGATTTCATCTTGTGCATGCTTCCTTCTATAAACACAATTGCCAATAAGTGCAACTATGTCTCGCCTGAAGCCCTTGTAAGGGCATGGTTTTAAGGAACAACTAGCACCGTCTTGATTCTCAAATTGTTTGAGTCCTTTCCTGATTATTGCCGGAGGTTCAAGGGCCCCAAGCAAATACAAAAGCAACTCTATGAGGCCATATGACAATAGCACATCAACAACATCATTTGAATCCTCTTCATTACCTCTCACACCATCTTGAGCACAAATGTCCCTCAGTATGGTAAGAGAGTAGCCAAGAACATCAACCCCAACAAAGCCACTAGGAAGACCAGACTTCCCTCTCGTTGCATGTTCAAGAACCCCAATAGACTTCTTGAATATTCCAAAAACAAACAATGCAACATCCTTCGAAACAGTAACATCTCTAAGCCGCTCATTCAAGATTTCTGATAGGATTCGCAGAAGAAATGCTTGTTCAAATGAAAAGTGATCATCTTTTGACTCAATAACTTCACCCTTAGGAACATCCACAAACTGTAATTTGGAAAACAACACAGGCAATTGAGACTCTTCAAGGCATATTCTTGAAAGAAGCAACTTCAACCAATCCTCACCAAAACCAGCTGGTTCAGAAGAAACCAATGAATAAGAAAAGAGCCCAAAAAAGAATGAAAAAGAAGAAAAAAGAAAAAAAGAGATCAATGTTACAACCTAAAAATCATCATAATCCCATTTGACACTCATGAAAGCATAGGAAAACATCAAAGTATACAAGCAACATGCTGCAGCAACAACATAAGCATTATCCCAATAGATGAAGTCAGCTAAACAGAGCACAGTGTATGGTCAAAAAACAAATCAAAATTTCAAAAAGACAATTTAAACCAAGGAAAAGAATTACAAGCAAAAAGGAATAAACAAACAGCAAAGTACACAAAGCAAAATACATAGAGCTACCGACTCACCTGAAGATGCAGTTCTCACAATTTCTGCCATTACGAGCCAGCCATCATCACTGGACAACTTTTTAAACCATTCAGGGTTTCCATCACAAAACGTATAAATCACCATACACAACGGGTCACAAGTCTCCTTGGTGCCAAGTCTAATAAGAGATACAAACCCAACCGGATAGAACTCTTCCCAAATAGCACACTGATGCCGTTTCCCGGCCAAAGAAACATTTGCCAGAACCTGCAGGCCCCACCGAACCAACCCATGATCAGGTCCTGAAGAAGCAGCCTCTGACCTCAGAACACTACAAACAACAGCCACCCCATTAAGCTCAAGAAATGAGTCCTGGTTTGCAGCTTCTCCAGCACACAAGTTTCTGAGGAGCTTGAAACACAAAGAAAGAATATGATTATGTTGACGGTGATGTGAAGCAAGCGTGAGTGAGTGAACTATATTAAGTACTGCAGGGAGAATCCTTTTAGAAGCTAGTTCCAAACGCCCAGAATCGGATTTGGCACTCTGAATGAGAATCTCTAAGGACTTTTCCAGGTTAGAAGAGTTGGAGGCTTCAAAGAGTAACTGAAGTGTATCTTCTGATATGGGGTGCTCCAAAAATGCTGTATCACCACCCATTGCTTGATTGAAAAAAAAAAAAGTGAAATTTCAAAATTAAAATTTGATTTTGATGAAGAATTCAAACACTCCACAATCTAATTGGTCGAAATTGTAGCAGAACGCTGAAAATTAATTCCCAGAAAAAGAAAAAAAATCAATAGATGAAAATGAAATATGGCTGAGATTAGCGGTGCCAATTACCATCTAGAAATCTATGAATGTTTTATCCACACAGTAGTGTTGTCAAATAGCGCGCATCGCGGCGCTATAACGCTATCGCGTTGCGGGTTCTAGAGAAAACGCTATCGCTACTGCGTCGCGTTGCGGAAGCCGGGAAAATCGCCATCGCAACCGCTTTGCTCGTCGCGGCCGCTGTGCGCATTGCGGATTTTGCGTCTCTGTTCAAAAATTGCAGAGCGGAAGTTCTTCGGCCATGGCAGAGCGGAGTCGAGGCAAGATTTAGGGTTTTCTTGAAGATGATTGAAGATTGGGCTTGTGGGTCTTGGATAATTTGGGCTCTCTGATTTTTTTAAGAATCTGTTTTTTACCCTCACGTTTAAAAACATAAGAAGGAGATAGATTGTTTTGTTTTACTCAATACTAAAATTCACGTGACTTTTTAAACATGCATTCAGATGCACTTGGGCTTTCTTATATTAAAATAGGCCCAATAATAGCCTCTTTTATTTATACAGCATGCACATTTTATAAGGGATGAAGATCTTCAAAGGATCGAAGATCATTCTCACTTAAACTTCTCCTCTAAGTAAACCCTTCCTCCCAAAATATCAGAACCTTCCAGAGTTCATCTTTCTTCTCCAGGTCCAGCGCATGTGTTTCTTATAGGTAACAAACTTTTTTTTTCTTGATCTTTTCTTTAATCTTTGTCTTTCTTCTTTCTTTTTTCTTTCTCTCTGTTTTTTTTTTTTTACCAAAGTTTCTTTCAAATTTGAAGTTCTTTTTTTATTTTTTTTCTCCTCTCTTTCTCTCTTAGACTATAATGTCTTTCATATTTCTTCTTTCTTTTTTAATCTTTTCTTCTTTCTTTTTTCTTTCTCTATTTTTTTTTACCAAAGTTTCTTCCAAATTTGAAGTTCTTTTTTATTTTTTTTCTCTTCTCTTTATGTCTTATACTATAAAAATTGGTTCTTTCTAAATTTTCCTGACTTTTTTTTTTAATTTTCGCTCTTTATAATGATTTGTTCATTCCAAATTTCTCTTGTTTTTTCTATTAATTTCTTTCCACTGATTTTTTCTCTCTAATTTTTATTCTCTGTCATTCTTTCTCCATGTCATATACCCAACAAATTCTTACTATTCTGTTTTTTTTTTTTTTATCATAGTATGGCAAATGAGGGATCATCAAATCCTCTTTCTAGGACTGATCCTAGATGGAAATATTGTAGTCCAGGACAAGGAAATAGTTGTGTGTGCAATTTCTGTGGTAAGATTACAAGGGGTGGAATTACTAGAGCGAAAGAACACTTGATGGCAAAGAAAGGCAATGTAGTAGCTTGTGTCAAATGTTCCAAAGAAGTTAGAGAAAAACTATGGGGATATGTCAAGGATAAGAAGAAGAAAGAATGTGAAACATTTCAAAGGATGCGTCAAGATTTTCTTGAAGACTATGGTGATAGTGATGAAGAAAGAGCTCTTGATGAAGGGTTTGCAGAGATTGCATCAACTAAAAGCACTGCTGGAAAGAAAAACACTTCAAAGGGCCCTATTGATCTCTTTTTAAGAAAGCCACAGTCTGCAATTGAAAAAAAGAAAAAAGAGATATTAAGAAAGGAAAACATAAGGCAGTCATGTGATAAGGAGGCTACTACACGGGTTCATAAATACATAGCCCGATTTTGGTACCAAGCTGGCTTGTCTTTCAACCTAGTCAAGTTGCAAAGCTTTCACGAAATGCTTACAGTCATGTGACCTCAGAACACTACAAACAACAGCCACCCCATTAAGCTCAAGAAATGAGTCCTGGTTTGCAGCTTCTCCAGCACACAAGTTTCTGAGGAGCTTGAAACACAAAGAAAGAATATGATTATGTTGATGGTGATGTGAAGCATGCGTGAGTGAGTGAACTATATTAAGTACTGCAGGGAGAATCCTTTTAGAAGCTAGTTCCAAACGCCCAGAATCGGATTTGGCACTCTGAATGAGAATCTCTAAGGACTTTTCTAGGTTAGAAGAGTTGGAGGCTTCAAAGAGTAACTGAAGTGTATCTTCTGATATGGGGTGCTCCAAAAATGCTGTATCACCACCCATTGCTTGATTGAAAAGAAAACGTGAAATTTCAAAATTAAAATTTGATTTTGATGAAGAATTCAAACACTCAACAATCTAATTGGTCGAAATTGTAGCAGAACGCTGAAAATTCCCAGAAAAAGAAAAAAAAATCAATAGATGAAATATGGCTGGGATTAGCGGTGCCAATTACCATCCAGAAATCTATGAATGTTTATCCACACTACTATCCAATACAAAAATAAAAGATCCAAGCAATTCACTTTAGAAAATAAAGAAACCAATATTACTCATTAATGAAAAAAATCAACTGTTTAAATGCATATCAAGCCTATTAGCCTATTTAAAAGTCTATTTCATATTAAGGCCATTACATATGCCAAGAGACCTATCTCTAAATAGGCAAATATAGGCTTACAAGGTAAAATAGGTTTACTATCTAATCTTGTAAATCAGTGTTGTTATTTGTTAAATGGTGGCGCCATGGCAGAATGGTGTGGCGGATTTTTTGCCAACCACCATAGGCAATTTGTGAAGGGAGGCCTGCTATGGCAGCGCCATAGGCCGCAATGGCGTGTTTACAGGGCGAAATTTTGGCCTTCCGCCATTGTCGCAACTAGGATCGCGGCGGGACGACGAAAAAGCAGGATTTTAAAGTAAACAGAGGAGTCGCCACCAATATTTATTAAGGAAAACATTGAAAAAACCTTTAAAGGAAAAAAAATGGTCTTTGGAACCAAATATGAGTTCGGGAGTCGATTACGCGTAGGGAAGGTATTAGCACCCTACGACGTCCGTCCTAAAACGGTTACCTCTAATTGATTAAGCAAATTATTTATAACTTTAAAAATATTTATCTCACCACGAACTAATTAAAAATGAAGGTTTATTTTATTATTTTTTATGAAGATTAATTTTATTATTATTATTACTATTATGAAAAAAAGAAAAGTTAGTATTTATTAAATATTTTTTTTAGCTCGACAGGAGTGGTCCCCTGCTCCTACGTATCCCCAGGTGCAATGGAGAATTCAGAGTTACGCAGTTCTTTGGGGTAGAAAATATTTGCGTGTTGATATATTTTAATTTTTTTATTTTTATTCTTATTTTTAGATTTAGGATTTCTGAGTTGTCACAACTCATACGTCCTAAAAATATAAGACTGACAGAGGTGTACACCCAAGTCAATCTATTTAAAAATTTTATTCTTGAGACAAACTAATTTCATGTTAGTATTTTATTTTATAGAAGAATTTTAAGATATCAAGTTGTCACAACTTGTATCTCAAAATCTCAAGATTAAGAGGATGTCACATCCAATTAATCCTTTTTCTATTAAATTTTACTTTATTAACATCATCATCATTATTATTATTATTATTATTATTATTACTTTGAAAACGTGAATTCTCATTACTTATAGACAAATGATTTCCTTTGGAATTTAAATGAAAGTTTTGTTTCCAGTGAGTTATTCATATTGCTTGAAACTCAAACTAAAGTGTGGAAAATAATTAGATACCAGGCTAAAGCATTACGTTAACTAAACTTGGCTTAAAAAGCAAATAATTCAAAACAAAATATGAACACGCATTCCCGAGGGGGGTAGAACATGCATTCCTCAGGGAGGTATTTTATTTATTTGAATTACTAATTACCCTTTTACTTTATTTTGTCACTACTTCTCATTTATTCACTTAATCCTAGACTAGAATAAAATAAAACCGAATTGCTTTGTTCAAGCCCAAATAAACACAATATTAACGTATTGGTCCTATGTGCATACGGTAGGCCCAATAAAAGGAACAGCCAGCATTTGAGCAATTCCCCGAACTGAGAATCTGAGGCGTGCACGTATGAGAAAATGGGGAATACGCACGAAAGAGGAAAAAAGGGTTCAAGACCCGCGGCGGAGATTGCTACGACGCGATTTTGACCCCGTTGCGGTTGCAGACGGCGGCGCCGTGGTTGCACGCGTGACAGAGGGCAAAGATCATGCGGTGGTGATTCGCGCAGACGATGGCGCCGTGGTTGGGTTGTGCATGCGACAGAGGGCGAAGATCACACGGCGGTGATTCGCACGACTAGGTTCCGTAGCGGCGAGGGGTATTTCGATTCGTGTTGCTGAGTTGCTGGATTTGGCTTGGGAAATTCTTTATGGGTTAGTGATGGTTTGAATAGACTGGTTGGCTTGGTTGGTGGTGTTTTGAATGATTGGTCAAGGTATTTTTTGGTGTTGTAGTAATGGTTTTGGCTATGGTTTGGTCTAGTGCGTGACACAGCTTGTGTGGGTTGTATCCTTTTCTGGTTTCCTTTTTTTTTTCATTGTTTTACTTGATAGCTGTACACAGAAATTGCTTGTTAGAGATTTATCTTAGCTTGATTGACTGATTCTATTTTACTTTTCCACAGTTATAAAGCCAAGAACAAGAGAAACAGAGTGTACATATTACACAGTTACAAAATAAACAGAAGTACACGGAAAGGGGAAAAAAAAAAGAAGCAGAAATTTTACATTGTGAGCAATATCAATTAATCAAGACCAAATGCCTGCAATGAATGGAATGGTTACCTGTTATGTGCCAACTTTCCAGCTTTGATTCAACGCACTGGATCTATTCTGTTTCTGAAACTTTGCTCAGGTAGCTTCCTCCTCCCTCTTAACTCTCAGCCTTTGCCCTCTCTGACTTCCTCCTTCTCTGCAGAATGGACGAAAAATTCTTCCCCCTTTTCATTCACAACTGCAGTATTTATAAACTCATGCTCTGAACCCCTCAACCAAGGTAGCTCAACCTACAGATTGATGCTTTTTGGGGACAAATCCATCAGGAGCTGGATTTCAGGACTAGCTGGAAAAGGAAGAGGCTTGTAGGTGGCCTCGGTGCAGAGAGCTAGCCGGGAGGAGGGTTCAAGCCCGTCCCTTTTCCTTTTTGCTTTTGTTTATTTTATTTTTTTTTGGTGTGGTTTTTTTTCTGTTTTTTTTTTGTTGCTATGGCTGATTGCAAGCATTTGAGATTTGGGTTGTATTATTGTATATGGATATTATGGACTTAGACTGTTGGCCCAAACCATTTTTTTTTGTTGTGCATCTGAAGTGATCCAAATTTGGAAGTAAACAATAATTTTATTTATTTTTATTAAAACAGAAATAATTAGAGAGATGGGACAAAATTGGGTGTTGACAGTTGCCCTTCTTTACTTATATTTTATTAGATAATATGATGAACTAAACACTCTTCATATTATCATAATAAAAGGTAAGTAAAGATATAAACACCAATTTTGTTTTTTTTGTTTTGTTTTTTTTTTTTAGTCTTCTCTTTTTTTTTATCTGGGATACAGAAAGGCGAGCGCGATGACTCGATACAAAGAAACAATTGGCGCGGGAACCCGAAACGTAAAAAGCAACGGGCGCGAGGACCCGAAACATAAAAAGCAACGGGCGCGGGGACCCGATACATAAAAGCAACAGGTACGGGGACCCGAAATATGAAAAGCAGTGGGCACGGGACCCTAAACATAAAAAGCAGCAGGTACGAGGACCTGAAACATGAAAGCAGTGGGCGCGGGGACCCAAAACGTAAAAAGCAGCAGGTACGAGGACCTGAAACATAAAAAGCAACGGGTGCGGGGACCCGATACATAAAAGCAACAGGTACGGGGACCCGAAATATAAAAAGCAACGGGCGCGGGGACCCAAAACATAAAAGCAACGCGTACGAGGACCCAAAATATGAAAAGCAGTGGGCACGG
Organism: Pueraria montana var. lobata; assembly: GCA_026413185.1. NCBI lineage: Eukaryota > Viridiplantae > Streptophyta > Magnoliopsida > Fabales > Fabaceae > Pueraria > Pueraria montana. Next base: position 76,955,577 of record CM048650.1, read on the forward strand.
GACCCTAAACATAAAAAGCAGCAGGTACGAGGACCTGAAACATGAAAGCAGCGGGCGTGGGGACCCAAAACGTAAAAAGCAGCAGGTACGAGGACCTGAAACATGAAAACCAGTGGGCACGGGACCCTAAACATAAAAAGCAGCAGGTACGAGGACCTGAAACATGAAAGCAGTGGGCGCGGGGACCCAAAACGTAAAAAGCAGCAGGTACGAGGACCTGAAACATGAAAGCAGTGGGCGCGGGGACCCAAAACGTAAAAAACAACGGGTGCAGGGACCCGAAATATAAAAGCAACGAGTGCGGGGACCCGAAACATAAAAAGTAATGGGTGCGGGGACCCAAAACAATAAAGCAGTGGGCACAGGGACCCAAAGTATAAAAGCAAAGGGCGCGGGGACCCCAAAAATATAAAAAAGTAGCAGGTACGGGGACCTGAAGCATAAAAGCAGCGGGCGCAGGGACCCAAGACGTATGCATGAAAGTTAAATGGTGACAACATGAATGTAAGATGATGAAATTTGTGCATGATATGCAATATGTAAGTGCTCTTAACCAAGGGGCGCTTTATTTTTGTGCATTTTTCCAACCTTTGACACCGTTACGTTTTTAGTGCCTCAACATTCATGGAGGAATCACTATTTTTGGTAACATGTTAGGGACTATTTCAAGCATTGTCAATCATCAATCGGCTATTACCCATGTAAGCGTGGGCCCAAGAATCACCACGTTTCCCATGACTTTTAAAACTATTCATTGTAATTGTAATGATCTTCAATTGTTATTGCACGCTTTATTCTTGGCACATCATAAAATGAAATAACACGATGAAACAAAGAGTAATAGGATAAGATGAAAGTGTTTTACTGCTTTGGGAAGGAAATTGCATATATAAGAGCAGGTTTTGCGTGAAAGCAAAATGATAAATTCAATAGAGTCATCACAACATGATAAAAAAAAAAGGGAGTGACAAATGGAATGGAGTAACGATGTTAATTTTCATGTTTGCAACTTTGAGAAACCCATCTGCTAGCTTTTGAGGACTTTAGATGCTTTGACAAACTCATTGCCCATCCTTTCGAGTTATCCATGTACATCAACTTTCTGGGGCTTGCCCCACTCCCAAAAACTTTGATGCATTCATCAGGCCTCATACCCAGATGACAACTTCCCCCAATCTCAAGTCTTTCACTCTAATTTTTGCCTAGACCGCCTTCTCAGGTTTTCGGTCTAGCGAGTCTTTTTTTCTTCTTTTTTTTCATATATAACCCTATCTTTTGCCTAGGCTGCTCTTTTCGAGTTTTCAACCTAGCAGGTTGCTCTAACTTTTGCCTAGACCGCCTTTTCAGGTTTTCAGCCTAGCGAGCTCTTTCTTTTTTTTATTTTTCAAGTATAATACTTCTTGACTGCATCAGAGTTTACAGGAAGGGGTAAGTCTTCTCCATCCATATTCGAAAGGATTAATGCACCTCCTGAAAAGGCCTTCTTCACCACATAAGGCCCTTCGTAATTCGGGGTCCACTTCCCTCTATGATCTTTTTGGGTTGGCAGGATTTTCTTGAGCACCAATTCTCCTTCATGGAATTCCCGGGGACGAACCTTTTTATCGTGAGCTCTTTTCATCCTCTTTTGATATAGTTGACCATGACATAATGCAATCAATCTCTTTTCTTCAATGAGGTTTAATTGGTCGTAACGAGCCTGAACCCAGTCAACCTCCTCAAGCTCAGTTTCTGCCAATACTCTTAACGAAGGGATTTCTACTTCAATGGGGAGCACAGCCTCCATTCCATACACCAACGAATAAGGAGTTGCCCCGGTCGAGGTGCGAACAGTGGTACGATAACCATGTAATGCAAAAGGGAGCAGGTCATGCCAATCCCTATATGTTACCACCATCTTCTGGATTATCTTCTTGATATTCTTGTTTGCTGCCTCTACTGCCCCATTCATCTTTGGACGATACGGCGAAGAGTTGTGATGTTGAATTTTGAAATTCTCGCACAACTCTTTCATCATTTTGTTGTTCAAATTGGTCCCATTGTCAGTAATGATGTGGCTTGGCAAACCATATCGACAAATCAAATCCCTCTTGATGAATCTGACCACCACATTCCTTGTTACACTGGCATATGAGGCTGCCTCAACCCACTTGGTGAAGTAATCAATGGCAACAAGGATGAAGCGATGCCCATTCGATGCTTTGGGTTCAATTGGACCGATCACATCTATTCCCCCACATTGAGAACGGCCATGGTGCAGCCAAGATATTCAAGGATGTCGATGGCGCATGGATATTATCAGCATATGCTTGACATTTGTGACACTTCCTTACATGGTTACAACAATCAGCCTCCATGGTTGACCAATAGTAGCCAGCCCTTAGAATCTTTCTTGCCATCACATGTCCATTTGCGTGTGTTCCAAACGAGCCTTCATGGACTTCTTCCATTATCTTCTTAGCCTCAAGTGCATCAACACATCTTAGCGATACCATGTCATGGTTTCTCTTATAAAGCACATCATCATTCAAAAAGAATCCCATTGCCAATCTCCTTAAGGTCCTTTTATCATTTTCTGAAGCGCCGGGAGGACACTATCTATATTTCATGTACCGCTTGATGTCATAAAACCATGGTTTCCCATCTGGCTCCTCTTCCACTGCTTGACAATAGGCTGGTTGACCCCAATTCTGAATTTTTATCAGCGGCACATCCCCTCCTTGACTTATCTTAAACATCGATGATAAAGTGGCTAGAGCATAAGCCAATTGGTTATCTTCACGAGGGATGTGATGGAAAGTAATCTCGTCAAACTGTTCCATTAACCCCTTAATGTAAGAGTGGTACGGGATTAATTTTGCATCTCAAGTCTCCCATTCGCCTTTAAGCTGATGAATAACTAAAGCTGAGTATCCAAACACCTCCAAAATTCTAGCCTTGAATTCAATGGCTGCTGAGATCCCCATTGCACATGCTTCATATTCTGCCACATTATTGGTACAGTCAAAACCCAATCTTGCAGTGAACGGGATGAATTGATTCGTAGGGGAAATTAACACTGCCCCGATTCCGTGCCCCAGTGCATTGGAAGCTCCATCAAATAACAGAGTCCATTTTCCTTCATCCATGGATTCCTTATCTTCGAACAATGCCATTATGTCTTCATCTGGGAACTCACATTGCATTGATTGGTAGTCTTCTATAGGATGGTGAGCCAAGTATTCTGCTAGGGCACTGCCTTTGATAGCTTTCTGGGTGACGTAGACAATATCATATTCTGACAATAACACTTGCCAGCGAGCGATTCGACCAGTGAGAGCAGGCTTCTCGAAAATATACTTAATTGGATCCATTTTGGAGACCAACCAAGTAGTATGACATAACATGTATTGCCTCAGCCTACGAGCAGCCCAAGCCAAGGCACAACAAGTCCGCTCCAACAGAGAGTACCTCATTTCACAATCTGTGAATTTCTTGCTCAAATAATAAATGGCATGCTCTTTCTTATCAGATTCATCGTGTTGCCCCAGCACACAACCCATAGATTCCTCAAGCACCGTCAGATACATGATGAAAGGCCTTCCTGGCACTGGTGGTACTAAGACTGGAGGTTTTTGCAAGTATTGCCTGATCTTTTCGAAGGCCTTTTGACAATCTTCATTCCACACCACTGTTTGATTTTTGCGCAACAACTTGAAGATTGGATTGCAAGTAGCAGTTAATTGGGATATGAACCTAGCAATGTAATTCAACCTCCCCAGGAACCCACGAACTTCCTTTTCAGTACTTGGGGCTGGCATCTCCAAGATTGCTCGCACTTTATCAGGATCAACCTCTATGCCTTTTTCGCTGACTATAAAACCCAACAATTTGCCCGACTTCACACCGAAGGTGCACTTAGCAGGATTCAACCGAAGCTTGTATTTTTTCAAACGATCAAACAACTTTTGTAGGTTTGCAATATGTTCCTCCTCTGTTCTAGACTTGGCGATAATATCATCCACATACACTTCAATCTCTTTATGCATCATGTCATGGAACAAGGTCACCATCGCCCTCTGATACGTTGCCCCGGCATTTTTCAATCCGAATGACATCACCTTGTAGCAAAAGGTTCCCCACAATGTGATGAATGTGGTCTTTTCCATGTCTTCAGGCGCCATCTTAATTTGGTTGTATCCGGAGAACCCATCCATGAAGGAGAAGAAAGAATGTTGGGCAGTGTTATCTACCAGCATGTCTATGTGAGGCAATGGGAAATCATTCTTGGGACTAGCTTTATTCAGGTCCCGATAATCGACGCACATTCTGACCTTCCCGTCTTTCTTTGGGACTGGCACTATATTGGCAACCCATTGGGGGTATTTAGCCACTGCTAGGAATCCTGCATCAAGTTGCTTTTTAACCTCCTCTTTGATCTTCAGCGACACCTCTGGCTTCATTCGTCTCAACTTTTGCTTTACTGGTGGGCAATCTGGCTTCAATGGTAATTTGTGTTCAACTATGCTAGGATCTAACCCAGGCATGTCTTGGTATGTCCATGCAAAGATATCAACATAGTCAAATAGGAGCTTGAGCAACTGGTCTCGCACATTCCCCTTTATGGCAGTACCAACCTTGATTTCCTTCTTATCATTTTCATCCCCTAGATTGATCATTTCAATTTCCTCCTCATGGGGTTGAATTATTCGATCCTCCTGTTCCATTACCCTTTTCAACTCAGGTGGAGTTTCTAAATCATCATCACCCTCATCAGCTTGATAGATAGGATGATCAAAGTTGTAGCATGGGACATCAACATTGTTATTCTCAAGATGATTATTTTCAAATCTGCAATTTTGGGTTAACATAAAATAAAGGAAAATAAATAAAGGTTAAGGAGAAGGGACAAGAAATAAAGGGAATAACCGGAAAGCTGCATCATGCATTTCATTCATTCGATATACCAAAAAGTAACATGCAAGCCCATTTCAACAAAAAGTCATACTAAAGATATGGGCATAATTTTAGAGTTTGCATTACAATTACTTTGAAAGTGAATTAAAAATCACAGGAAATTCTTGGATCTTCCAGTTGTGTAGCTCTTCATTAGGGCCACATGGGTACACCAGGTTGTCCTGATCATCAGCCTCTTGATCTTCTTTTGCCATGGCCACTTGACCTGCATACACCAGTCCTCCGCTTCTGAAGCTTTGGTAGAGGTCGCAAATGGGAATTCTCTCGATCTCTGGCTCTCGGTTCTCCAGACGGGCCAACCTCATCTCTCTTTTTTCCTTTGCCACTCTTCTTTTGTCAGCCTTAGTGAACTTATATCCCAACCCACATCGATTATTGTTTTCTGGCAACTCTATCAACTTTGCGACACCACTTAAGCTCTTTCCCAATCCATGCCCTGGCCGATATCCTTCACTTAACATGATCTTTGCCACCATCACAGTTGTTTTTGATAACTGCGAGTTCCTAGGAGGGGACTCCACATAAGCAGTACTGATCACCTCCAAAGATTGGAAAGAGGTTTCAAGGGCTTCCTCAGTTGCTTCAATATAACGAGTAGGGGCTGGGCTACTCACCAACATATCCTCCTTTCCAGAAATGATCACTAGTTTATCATCTACCACAAATTTCAGCTTTTGGTGCAGGGTAGAAGGGACCACTCCAGCTGAGTGAATCCAAGGCCTGCCTAACAAACAACTGTATGTCGGCTTGATATCCATGACTTGGAAGGTGATCTTGAAGGTGAAAGGACCAATCTGGATAGGGATCTCAATCTCTCCCATGACTTCCCTACATGATCCATCAAAAGCCCTCACAATCATAGAACTCGGTTTCATATGAGTCCCATCACAAGGCAGCTTATCCAGAGTGGACTTAGGCATCACATTTAATGAAGACCCGTTGTCAATCAACACCCTAGCTACAATGTGATCCAGACATTTCACTGAGATGTGTAAAGCCTTGTTATGGCCCCTTCCTTCTGTTGGAATCTCGTCATCTGTGAAGGTGAGGTAATTATTAGCAGTGATGTTGCCAATAATACCCCCAAACTTGTCCAGTGTAATGTCATGAGCCACATGCGCTTCATTCAAAATCTTCATCAACAACTTTCTGTGACTTTCTGAATTCATCAATAGAGATAGAAGAGATACCCTTGCCGGCATCCGATTCAACTGATCAATAAGCTTGTACTCACTTTGTCGAATAAACTTGAGGAATTCTGATGCCTCTTCATCTGACACTTCTCTCTTCTTTTCTTTTTCATTTGTGATTTTCTCCTCAACGGGCTTTTTCCCTTTTGTGAATTCTCCTTCAGTGACCTCTCTTTCTTTCACCTTGGGGTTTTTCACTAAGTCTTCCCTCCTTAATTCCTCAGGAGCATAAACTCTACCACTGCGTGTCATCCCTCCTACCCCTGCAATATTTGTGACCACCGTTCCTCCAGTGTGAGAACTCATGTTGCCACTTTCTTGTACCTCTACACCATACTTCCATGGTACCGCCTTAGTGTCCTTGTAAGGAAAAGGAGCTGGAACTTGCACAATGATGGGTTTGGGAATCGGAGGTACAGGCAAAGACACATTTTTGGTGAAGCGAATTACTAACGGCTTCCGAGCAACTGCGTCTCGCTTTTCTTCTGATTGGGCCATTAGCACATTCTCTTCCTTCCACACGCGACCTATTTGGACCAAGTTGGAGTCCATCAACCTCTGTAGTATCTGCTTGAACTCAATACACTCCTCAATAGAGTGTTTGGCTTTCGGGTGAAGACCACACACTTCTCCTTCAAAAGCTTGCCCCTCAATCATCTTAAACTTGCACAATTCTGAGAAAAGGATTGCCATAGGGGTTTTGACCTTCCTCACCTCCTTCACTAACTGACTTGACTGCCCTTCAATGGCGTTTACTGACGCACCACCATGACCTGGAAGCGGGTTACTCCCGACATTCGGTCCTTCTTCTTTAAAGCATAGCGACCCCTCTTCTATTAAGTCTTGCACTTTATGCTTCAAACCCCAACATCTTTCGGTGGAATGCCCTATAGTGCCTGCATGGTAATCACATTTGGCATTTGGGTCGAAGCCCTTGGGATACGGTGGTTCAACAGGTTTCAAGGGGAAAGGGACAATCAGAGAATTGCGAATCAAATGCGGCAAGAGTTCGGTGTAGGTCATGGGAATTGGGGTGATTGTTCTTTGTTGGTTACTTCTTTTCTTTGAAGTGTTAGTGGTATTAGGGTATAGAGCTCTTGGTTGGCTTGCTTGAGGCACTGAAGGTAATGAGGCTTGTGGTAAGGGTGGTTGGTAGGCTATTCTAGGTTGGTAAGGTTGTGGGTAAGGCAGTTGGAAAACTGATGCTATTTGTGGGTTATACACGAATGGAGGCCGGTAGTTGGGTACAAAAGGGATGGGGTTGTAACTAGGAATGACTGGTGCAGGTATTACCGCATTTATTTCACCTCCCTTTTTCTTGTCAATGGTTGTTGGGGGTTTCTTCACATTTGTTGATCCTGTTGACGTAAGAGTAATCTTCCCACTTCTTACTCCCATCTCAACCCTCTCTCCAATGACGACTAGGTCCGAGAAATTCGATGATACGTTTCCAATCATCCTGTCATAGAAGGGTGATTGGAGCGTATCAATGAACATTGTGACCATCTCTTTTTCAGACAACGAGGGTTGTACCTGAGCAGCCACTCCTCTCCAACGTTGGGCATACTCCTTAAAAGCTTCATTCTCCTTTTTCACCATGTTTTGTAACTGTGTTCGATCTGGTGCCATGTCCATGTTGTATCTGTATTGCTTCAAGAAAGCCTCTGCCAAGTCCCTCCAAGTATGTATTCGGCCTCGCTCCAAATTCATGTACCAACTCAGAGCGGCACCCATAAGGCTTTCTTGGAAGAAATGGATCAACAATTTATCATCATAGGCGCATGAGGCCATCTTCCTACAGTACATTGTGAGATGGTTTCTTGGGCAGGTGTCTCCTCTATATTTATCAAATTCGGGGACTTTGAATTTGTGAGGAATTACGACATCTGGGACTAGACATAGATCGGTGGCATCGAAAGCATAATGACCAATCCCTTCAATGGCTCTCAACCTTTCTTCTAGAAACTGCAGTTTATCATTGGATTGAGAGTGTTCAGGTTGACTATGGCGTATCACAATAGTTGGAGTAAGGTTGGTATTTTGGTGATTTGAGGGGCCGCCAGGAAGGGCTGCGTCAGTTGGTGACGTGTGTGTAGGGACATAAGGTACGTAGGTGGACGGCTGGAGCAAAATTTGTGGGCCATTGGTTCCAATGTTTGGGTCTCGGGTTTGTGTTTGGTCTAGAGGATTTGAGGTAGAGGTGTGGGGATTGCTTTCAGGGTTATTGGCCATATGTGGTGCGTAACCTGGAGGGGGGCCATATGAAGGATTTGTAGCAGACACGTGGTGGTTAGCCTCTTGAGCATTGGCTGCTATAGGTGGTGTGTAGCCAGGAGGGAGGCCATACGGAGGGAATGCTACCTGAACACTAGGATTGGCTTGCGGAGTAAACCCCGGAGGATGGGAGGGATTAGCTTGATGTTCTTCCGAAGAATTCCCATTCGCGCCATTTTGCAGCATTTCTAAAATCTGGTCCATCTTTCTTTTCATCTGATTCATCTCCTCTTTCAACTCTTCATGTTGTTGCTCTAGGTCACCCACGACTCCTTCCATGATCTTTGTCTTGGCACGTGTCCCGTAAGGGTGTCGCAGGGATGCTTTCTTCGCTTCAATATTTTCTCTCTTTTCTCTGTCGAAAAATGTCTTATGAGTATGGAGAAATAAAAATGCAACTACCCTATTTGTTTGTTTTTTTTTTCTTGGGGATGCAAGGTTGTTAGAGAACCATAAGTCGTACAACTGGCCAATGAACATTATTTTCTCAAGCATGTGGTTAAAAGCAACATGAACATTTTCTCTCAGACTTTTCCTCTATAACGTCACGTTCTAAGTACTAAGCCTTAAAGAATATAGGACTTTAAAGCAGCTCATTACGTGAACATCTTCCTTTAGACTTTTCCTCTAGAACGTCACGTTCTAAGTACTGAGTCTCAAGGAATAAAGGTGTTAAGAAGCCAAAATAATAGTAGAGAGCAAATAAACAACATCCTTCATTGATAATCAAGACAAAGTACATGCCATTAATGGGTGAAACAACGCAAAATACAAGGGACATTCTTCTACAACTTGACATAAATGAAAGTTGTAGAAGAATGTCCCTTGTATTTTGCGTTTATTATTATTATTATTATTATTATTATTATTATTATTATTATTATAATAATAATAATAATAATAATAATAATAATGGCATTAATGGCAAGTTGTAATAATAATGGCATTAATGAGAATTCCCTTTACAATACTCAATGAATTCATAAATCTCAACTGGTGTTGGAAGCGGGTCAGTCATCCCTTCAGCTCTTCGCAAGTAATATGAGGCCTCATTAAGCATTCGCTTGATCTGTAGAGCTCGACTCACAAAATTATGTGCCCAAAGCTTTTGTTGCCCCTGATAATCTTCAATAACTTCATTCAGTTGCATTACATGGTCTTCCAACTTCTTCTTCTCATCTAATGTGACTTGATGTTCCAAAGCTAGATTTGCATTCAGTTGTTCCTCACTTTGGACCATGCTCTTATATTCAGCCACCACCATTTTCAATTGTTGCTTCAGATCATCGAGTTGTCTTTGAGCACTTTTCTCGGCCACCTTGGATTCTTCCCATGCCTTCTTCCACTTTAGAGCATCAGCCCTAGCCTCATCTCGCTCTTTTCTTCGCATCCCTAACTCTGTGCTTGCGGCATCCAAACAACTTTTCGTATTGAGCTTCTTTTCTTCTTCTAGTCTTGCCCTCTTGTTGGCCTCGACAACTGACTGCATCTTTTGCACACTTTCGCTTTGTGCTGCCTGGCATTCTCGACGAGCTTTTGCTAATTCCCTCTTCAATCTTTCTTTTTCTTCTTCAGATTTTACCAGTGCATCCTTAAGCCTTTCTATCTCTTCTGGGCTCGTGGGGGGCTGTATCGGCACATCTTCCACAACTGGGGCTGAACTACGAAAGGGTAACTTGATCTTTTGAACCCTCTCTTCAAGCCATCGTCTATAACTTTTATCCGACATCCAACTTCCAACTCCTAGTCCTTTTCCTTTTCGAACGACTCGATTCCAAGCTTGCCTAACCCTATGGAGCATTTCCAAGTCCTGATTCAGCTCATAGACGATAAAAGGAGTCACTGACTCTTCAGTCGGTGGATTTCTTATCGGATAACCAAACTGCCTCAAAGCTAAGATAGGATTGTAATTGATGCACCCTTTGGTTCCCATAAGTGGTACATTAGGGAAGTCCCCACAATGACAAATCACGTCGATTCTCTCTAGACCTTGTGAGCACCAAGATATCGTCCTTCCACTCAGATTAGTAATGTCGCGAGGCCACTCACTTTTGCTTCTGATTTCCACCCATCCTCCCTTTTTAAACATGTGAGTCGTGAACCAAAGGTACAACACAGGCAGGCAACATAGGATGATTCCCCCCTTTTTCTCATGGCGCAGGGTGAGGGCATGATATGTATCTGCAAGGACGGTTGGCACTGGATTCTTCCTTCTATGCTTATAGGCCAAAAAGACATCGATTGCTGCAAAATCTATGAAGTTTTCTATATTCGGGAAGAGAACAATCCCATAAATGGTGAGAGCGAGCATATCCATGAAACCATCCCATTCTTCTTTATCCGCAAGGTGTTTTGCATAGTTTTCCAAATGTTCCCTCGGAAAGCCCTCAACACCTCCTTTTGTATCCTTCCACTTTGCTAGCTCCCTCACATTAATATTCAAGGATGAGGCAATTTTGGGTAATGAAGGATAATGTCCCATGTATAGATAAGGCCCTTCATTACCTAAGGAATACCCCAATATCTGTTCGTACTCTTCTAGTGTTGGAGCTAATTGGAAGTCTTGAAAAGTGAAGCACCTTAAAGGAGGATCATAGAATTGGGCTAAAGCAGTGAGAGCCTTCTCTTGCACGTTTGCCTCTAACAGATCAAGAATATTTCCATATCTAGCAGCGAAAGTTCGACGCCGAATAATCTTCAACTTATCACTGAGGTCCCTCAAATTCTTCACATCAGGTTGCTTAACCCCCAATTGCAATGTTCGCCTGAAATCCTTTTCCATGTTCTTCGAAAAGTGTTCACAGCGAGTCTTAAGTCCTTATGGTACCCCTAACAACCTGGAAAATGATGTAACATGCCATGAAGGTCCTTTCCTATGAGAATGCATTATGCTTTTTTTTTTTTAACTTTTCTATCATGATGCCATCACTCTGCTTTATTCTTCCTTTCACTTTTTCTCTCTTTTTTTTTCTTTTCTCTCTCTTTTTTTTTTTTGAGGGGAAATGAAATGCATGATGTTTGTTATGAAATGATGAATAATAACACAGAGAAAACTACTAATTTTTGCATTATTTCTTTTTCTATACATATGTTATGCCATTTGAAATGCAAGGGTAAGGTACTGCTCCCATTGTATCCTACGAAGGTATCCTTAACAGTTGACAGCTCTACGGGCTACTCTAGTAGTGCTCTTTCCCGACAGGTGGTTCTATGGTTCTAAGACGGTTCCTAGAGCCAAGGACCCCCTCTTGGACTATCGATCACAACCATAGGTAAACTATTAGAAGTGATAATACCCTTGAAAGGATCAAACTCTAGGTGAGGCCTTCATGATAACCAAGCAGGATGTACATCCAGAAGATTACCACTACTCAACCTCTTACTTATCCTAAGATGCACTCAGGCCCGGGTATAGGACCTCACTCATAAGTGTGTGAAAACTGTGTAAGTGAAGTGTGTGAAGGGAGCAATTACTAAACTACCCAATCTGCAGAACAAACGACACACATATAATATAGCAAAAGGTTTTCTATCCTACGGTTCAAGAAAATATAAGCATGTGTACATATGAAGCATAAATAGACCAAAACAAATAACGACGAAGACGAAGAAAGAAAAAAATAAATAAATAAAATAAAATGAATGAAACAAATTTAACAAGGTGAGATAAAAAAAAATACAAATATTTTGCTTAATTAATTATGACAGGCTTGACCCTCAAAATGTCCCCAGTGGAGTCGCCATCTGTCGCAACTAGGGTCGCGGCGGGACGACGAAAAAGAAGGATTTTAAAGTAAACAGAGGAGTCGCCACCAATATTTATTAAGGAAAACATTGAAAAAACCTTTAAAGGAAAAAAAATGGTCTTTGGAACCAAATATGAGTTCGGGAGTCGATTACGCGTAGGGAAGGTATTAACACCCTACGACGTCCGTCCTAAAACGGTTACCTCTAATTGATTAAGCAAATTATTTATAACTTTAAAAATATTTATCTCACCACGAACTAATTAAAAATGAAGGTTTATTTTATTATTTTTTATGAAGATTAATTTTATTATTATTATTACTATTATGAAAAAAAGAAAAGTTAGTATTTATTAAATATTTTTTTTAGCTCGACAGGAGTGGTCCCCTGCTCCTACGTATCCCCAGGTGCAATGGAGAATTCAGAGTTACGTAGTTCTTTGGGGTAGAAAATATTTGCGTTTTGATATATTTTAATTTTTTTATTTTTATTCTTATTTTTAGATTTAGGATTTCTGAGTTGTCACAACTCATACGTCCTAAAAATATAAGACTGACAGAGGTGTACACCCAAGTCAATCTATTTAAAAATTTTATTCTTGAGACAAACTAATTTCATGTTAGTATTTTATTTTATAGAAGAATTTTAAGATATCAAGTTGTCACAACTTGTATCTCAAAATCTCAAGATTAAGAGGATTTCACATCCAATTAATCCTTTTTCTATTAAATTTTACTTTATTAACATCATCATCATCATTATTATTATTATTATTATTATTATTATTATTATTATTATTATTATTATTACTTTGAAAACGTGAATTCTCATTACTTATAGACAAATGATTTCCTTTGGAATTTAAATGAAAGTTTTGTTTCCAGTGAGTTATTCATATTGCTTGAAACTCAAACTAAAGTGTGGAAAATAATTAGATACCAGGCTAAAGCATTACGTTAACTAAACTTGGCTTAAAAAGCAAATAATTCAAAACAAAATATGAACACGCATTCCCGAGGGGGGTAGAACATGCATTCCTCAGGGAGGTATTTTATTTATTTGAATTACTAATTAGCCTTTTACTTTATTTTGTCCCTACTTCTCATTTATTCACTTAATCCTAGACTAGAATAAAATAAAACCGAATTGCTTTGTTCAAGCCCAAATAAACACAATATTAACGTATTGGTCCTATGTACATACGGTAGGCCCAATAAAAGGAACAGCCAGCATTTGAGCAATTCCCCGAACTGAGAATCTGAGGCGTGCGCGTATGAGAAAATGGGGAATACGCACGAAAGAGGAAAAAAGGGTTCAAGACCCGCGGCGGAGATTGCTACGGCGCGATTCTGACCCCGTTGCGGTTGCAGACGGCGGCGCCGTGGTTGCACGCGTGACAGAGGGCAAAGATCATGCGGTGGTGATTCGCGCAGACGACGGCGCCGTGGTTGGGTTGTGCGTGCGACAGAGGGCGAAGATCACACGGCGGTGATTCGCACGACTAGGTTCCGTAGCGGCGAGGGGTATTTCGATTCGTGTTGCTGAGTTGCTGGATTTGGCTTGGGAAATTCTTTATGGGTTAGTGATGGTTTGAATAGACTGGTTGGCTTGGTTGGTGGTGTTTTGAATGATTGGTCAAGGTATTTTTTGGTGCTGTAGTAATGGTTTTGGCTATGGTTTGGTCTAGTGCGTGACACAGCTTGTGTGGGTTGTATCCTTTTCTGGTTTCCTTTTTTTTTTTCATTGTTTTACTTGATAGCTGTACACAGAAATTGCTTGTTGGAGATTTATCTTAGCTTGATTGACTGATTCTATTTTACTTTTCCACAGTTATAAAGCCAAGAACAAGAGAAACAGAGTGTACATATTACACAGTTACAAAATAAATAGAAGTACACGGAAAGGGGAAAAAAAAAAGAAGCAGAAATTTTACATTGTGAGCAATATCAATTAATCAAGACCAAATGCCTGCAATGAATGAAATGGTTACCTGTTATGTGCCAACTTTCCAGCTTTGATTCAACGCACTGGATCTATTCTCTTTCTGAAACTTTGCTCAGGTAGCTTCCTCCTCCCTCTTAACTCTCAGCCTTTGCCCTCTCTGACTTCCTCCTTCTCTGCAGAATGGACGAAAAATTCTTCCCCCTTTTCATTCACAACTGCAGTATTTATAAACTCATGCTCTGAACCCCTCAACCAAGGTAGCTCAACCTACAGATTGATGCTTTTTGGGGACAAATCCATCAGGAGCTGGATTTCAGGGAGCTTGTTGGTGGCTGTGTTTCAGGACTAGCTGGAAAAGGAAGAGGCTTGTAGGTGGCCTCGGTGCAGAGAGCTAGCCGGGAGGAGGGTTCAAGCCCGTCCCTTTTCCTTTTTGCTTTTGTTTATTTTATTTTTTTTCGGTGTGGTTTTTTTTTTGTTTTTTTTTTGTTGCTATGGCTAATTGCAAGCATTTGAGATTTGGGTTGTATTATTGTATATGGATATTATGGACTTAGACTGTTGGCCCAAACCATTTTTTGTTGTTGTGCATCTGAAGTGATCCAAATTTGGAAGTAAACAATAATTTTATTTATTTTTATTAAAACAGAAATAATTAGAGAGATGGGACAAAATTGGGTATTGACAGCCATGTTTCGCCATCAATCATTGATAACATTGATGTAAATAGGCCAACGGACCTCTAAATAAGCTAATTTAGGTTTATGGGCTAATAGGCTTAAGCATGTAAATAGGTCACTAGTGCATGCAACACTTATGAAAAACATGTGGACCTGTTTACAATGACAATAATTCAATAAGCTTAAAATAGAAATCAAAAGGGAGTGCAATGTAAAAACTAAATCATAGGATTTCAACAATCAAGTTATTAGTTAGGGTAGCAACAAAAGTGAGATTTACAGCCAAGAAAATATGAATGATAATACTTGATAAAAGGGACTTTGTTTGATAACCATAGGAAAATATGAATGATAGTATTTGATTGATCCAAGCAAAGCTAAAAACAAAATGCATGTTTATGTAGAACAACAGAAAGGCAAATAAAGGTAGTGCTACGCTAGAAGCCTAACAGTAGTAGCACAACAGATGAACAGAAAGGTAGTGTCATATGGGAGGTACAATTGTTCTCACAATTCAGTGGGTGCAAGTGTCAAGAAAATTTGTGGCACATTCTAACATTATTGGAGTTCTATACTATCCTCATTGTTATGCTAATTCCCTACTACTACAGTACTCTTGCTTATATGACAATGCAACTCTTTCCCTTCCTAGATGTAAAGGAAAAAAAAAAAATCTACAAGCCTGGTAGAAGGGAGGATCATAAAAATATTTTTCACAAATAAAAATCAAAATCTTAAAGTGACAGTGGTAATCTACATAGTTAATTATAACTAAATTATATTTTTAAAAAATAACTATCACTAGATACAATTCAGAATCTCAGATATGCATATGCCTGAAATTAGTTTAATTTAGCAGCCACACAAGTAACATTTTCAATCATCCGATCACAACTTAATGAAACAATTAGATCGGAATTGTAAAAAGCAAGGAACTGGGCAAACTTGTAAGAGCAGGAAGTGCAGAAGTCAATGCTCACAGTGTTGCCGACTCCAGTTGGACCAATCCCGCTCTGTTTCTGCATTGGTACAAACGTATTAGGAAATTGAAAAGAAAAAAAATGATTAAAAGAAATCCGAATATCAAAACCAGCAGAGACCACAATTGGGTATAATTACCAAAGGCAAACATACATACATACATACATACATACATGCAGGCATTTTGTCAAACAGTATATCTACAAGTAATAAAAATGAAAATGAAAATAACTCCTTTCGAGTTTTCACATACTGAACCAACCTGAGTCAGTGATTTAACTGAATGAATAAAACACGGTGCAGTCAATGATATCAAAAGATAACAGAGAAAGGAAATAATTTAACTGTGACAATGTTGCTAATTTTGGAAGAAAAAGCAAAACAAGCAAGCAAACAAAAAGGGAGAAGAAAAAAAAGCATAACGATAAAATGTACCAGAGAGAAAAGCTCGCCGGGGTTGGTCGTGGTGAACGACGGTGCCGGAGAGAAAGGCCGCAGCTGCCGCTGAAGGGAAGAGTGCGGTCGTGGACTCGTGGTGAACGACGTACCAGAGAGAAAGGCAAAGTCACGATTTCAATTTTGATTAGGGGTAAGAACAAGGAAGAAAGGAATTTCGATTTTGATAATCCTTTTTTTTTCTATAAATTTTAAAACTTAAATTTTGATTCTGTATCGGATTTGGATTATTAAATAAATAAATAATATATTTAAAAAAAATTATTTTTCAAAACAAATTTTAAAAATATTTTTTTTGAACATTTAAAAAAAATTTAAGAAAGAATTAAATATGAAAAAAATATATCAGATTAATTTTGGTCCATTAAGTATTAATAAGATGATCTATTGGATTTTAAAAAATAGTGGGTAGATCATTAACTCTTAAAAAAATCATTAATCATTCGTCAAATTAAATAGATGGATTAGATCTAATTCTTTTTTTTTTTTTTTTTTGTAATAGATGGATTGGTTGGATTTACTTGTGGATGAATTAAATGGATGGTGGATAAATCATAAATGGATTAATTTGTCACTCCTAATACAATCAAGGCTAAAATACATATTTTGTCCTTTATGTTTTATTTTTTGTTCAATTTGGTCATATGTTTTAGTAGCTTCATTTTAGTCCCTCACGTTTACAAACGGAGTCAAATTGGTCCTTTCATTAATGGAGGTAACCTTGGATGTTAAAAAACGCTGAGTTAGCCGTTAAGTATGCACGTTTGTAGGTGATGTGTCTCGTTTTGGTCCTTCATGTTTTTAAAAAGTTCATAATAGTCCTTCATGTTTTTAAAAATGTTCATAATGGTCCTTCATGTTTTCGATATGTTCACTAGCTTTTTACTCCATCCATTATTTTTCTTGCTCTGCATTTTTCCTTGGTAGCTTTTGTTTTTCCTTTGGAACTGAGATGAAGGCCACCAAATCGTAAGTTCAAATTTTGTGGGAAACATTTCAAGCATGGCTCCCAACAAGGGTAGTGGATAAGCTTTGTCAAGCGCCAAGACCTTCTCCATTGAACTCTTCACATCTTCTTCTATAGGATTTCCAAGAGCAATTGTTGTTTAGATTTGGATCTGAAGTTGTTTAAACAATCTTGTAGCATTGTGTTGCTCCTCAACTAGTTGTGATGGCTGAATTTTGTTCATGTTAATGACATCCCGGTGGCTGCAGAAAACAATAGGGTGGAAGATAGTTTGAGAGCCAAAAGCAGCCTCTGCACTACTTGTGGTTGCAATACTAGCCAATGTGTAACACTCCGAAAATTTCAACCCAGTAAGTAGGTACGTAAGTAACTTAATTAGGAATTAATTGAAATTTATTTGTTTGTTTTAAATAAGAAGTAAATATGTTTTGAGTAATTAAAATATAGTTAGTGATTAATTGAGTAAATAAGAAAAATGATGGAAAATAAACAACATGAGTAATTTGTTATAATGGTCAAATAGAAAAAAAATTATAAAATCAAATATATATATATATATATATATATATATATATATATATATATAATATTTGCTGTAATCAATTTCTATGTGATAATTTCTTGAAAACTATTTGCTTGTAATAAAAGTTTATATGTGAGTAACTCTTTGTAATTAATTCTCTAGAATTAATTATCTGTAGTTATACTTTTTTGTATGAATTGTCTGTAAGTTTGTCTATAGTGTTTTATGTAATTATTAAATTTCATGTGTGTGTATTTGGATTTAAAATCTTAACGTGTATGTAATTAAATTCCTAAGATTATTATTAGTAATTAAATTACCTATGATCAATTACTAGTAGTAATTGATCTAAGTAATTATTATAAGTGTTTAATCGACTAATTGTGTGTAAAACTTTATTTGCAATTATTTTCAAATATAAGAATTAACTTGTTAAGTTAACCTTTGTAAAATTTTATCTGAGAATAAATTCTCTACAGATGAGATTTTACTTAAGCAACTAGTATATATTTTATCACACCAAGTTTTATAAAATTTTTAGATTTGAAGATTTTAATTTCTAAAATTAAAATTACATTGCATTATAATTACATGGTGTAAAATTACACTGTGTAAACTAAACTTAGTGTACCTAAATTACGTAGACTTAACACCTAAGCTAATGCATGCAATGCATGTAACCTATGATCAACACGTAAGCTACCTAATTAAACAACACATCAATCCACCTAGCCACCTAATCTTCCACGGCCCTCCCCAAAGACCAACACCTAACCTCACTTTTATTTCCCTAATCTTACACTTAGCACTAACACAAGACAACACACAACACAACATGCAAATCAAGTGAGCAACACCTAGCCTCACCAACATCCACACACGGCCAAGTCACCAAAACACAATACAGATCCTCACTTAATCTTCATCTCTCATCACACTTCACACACTTAGGCAAGTTTATCTTCCATTTCTCTCTTTTCTTGCTGCTGGCCGAGGGAACAAAGGAGGAGGAGGAGAGGAAGGTGCCACCATGGTTAAGGCTTGGTTGTTGCATGCAAGGTAGTAGAGTTCATTCTCACCATCCCTAGTTCCATTCCCACTTTCATCCCCTCATCTTCTTCATTGTTTAAGCTTTTGGAACTAGGTAAAGGGAACTCTTTCTCTTTTTGAACACTACGTTTGTCTTGGGAGGATTCAACCATAGGATTGTATGCATGCCTCCATTGGACATTTTGTGATGTGTGTTGAAATTGTTATGGTTGAGATTGAAAAATGGGTATTTTCTTTCTCTTTGGTCGTGACTGTGTGGTGTTGCATGTATTTGAATTTGTTGTCTTTTTTACTCTTTAATTATTTGGGAAAGCTCCTAATATAAAGGAGATCATGCCCAAATTTTATCAAAATTGTTTGACAAGTTTTCACTAAGAAAATCTAACTCAAAACACAAGTGGCAGTGGCCGTCTACTCGCTTGGCTCTGGACAGTCCTCATTGTTTTGATATTTTCTTAAGATCCAACCGTTGGTTTTTCATAAAATTTATTTTGAATGAAAATAGACACAAAATGAAACATCTTTCATTTTGACACATTTTAAAAATAATTTCATATTGGGGGTCATCCATGGCTCGACAGTGGACTGTCCTGTTTTGGATTTTCACTGGAACAGGGCTCGGTTTTTGTTAAAATTCTCCCTGTGTACTTAATGTTTTTGAAATGTAATTAAACATTTAAAAACTAGACACAATAATATTTTTAACCATGCACATTAAAAAAATTACCAAGCACAATTTCTAAATTAATTTTTCAAAAAGAAACAGAACAAGGATTTAGGACCCTGTTTTGAGTCAAAATTGTAGGCTGTTAGGAATATTTTTACTGGGAACAATAGAAAATGAATTTGGAAGCAAGAAATACCTTTTTGGAAAGATAAAGATGTTTTCTTTAAACTGTAAAAATTTTCATTTAATTTAGCTTTGGGAAGTGGGAGAAATTTACATTTCTTTGAGCTATGTTCAGTGAGCACTCAAAATTCAGGGCTGTTGACTTAGAATTTTTTTATAAAATTTTCTAGATGTTGATCTTATAAGTGAGATACCTTTCTGTAAACTAGATTTCAAGAGCTTCGACTTGATACAAAAAATTTTAAATTTCGAAGTCATTTGCTTATTTCAGTGAGAGCTCACATTCAATACTGCCAATGAAAATTTGACTAAATAGCCAAATGTGATTGTTAATTTTCACCAAAAAAAAATGTGATTGTTAATACTTGTATTTTTGCTACTTTACTTTCAATTAATATTTTCAATTAATATAGTCATTATTATGATTGATTCATTCAAGTCTCAGGGAGGAAAACCTTGAGCATTTGATATTTGAAAGTGTGATTTTCTCTATTTTGGTGATAGAGTCTGTTGGCTATAGTTTGAATCTTGTGGTGAAATTGTTTTTCGGTGTGATGTGTTTACAAGACTCGACGCGAGTACTTGTAGTAACTAGAATTGATTTGTAGTGCCAGTAGCAGGATTGCTATTCAAAGATAAATATAACTTGTATAGTGAGCACATTTAAATGATCTAAGAGACTTTTATTTTATTTTCATTTATTTTATTAAATACAAATTAATAAATGAACTCTTTCTTTTATGCGTCGGACATAGAAAAGGATTTAGGACCTTTGCGTAGAGGAATAATAGAAGTATAATTTTTTTTTTTTTAAATCATAAGACACTTGAAGGGGGTAAGGAATATATAAAACATAATAAAATATATGACACGCTGTGACTTATGTGAGTTGAGAGTCGTACTATGAAGATACAAGACTACAAAGGATCTCTGGAACTTCAAGAATGTAAGAAGGTCATGTGGGATATTTCGGTTGTGAGTTATCTG
This sequence comes from Pueraria montana var. lobata, assembly GCA_026413185.1. Lineage (NCBI taxonomy): Eukaryota > Viridiplantae > Streptophyta > Magnoliopsida > Fabales > Fabaceae > Pueraria > Pueraria montana. The sequence continues at coordinate 76,976,179 of CM048650.1, forward strand.
TGAACCAAGGTTGGATTGCGAATGACGCATCACCTGGGGTGATGAGATCGTTATGATGTGGCGATAAAGGCAAAGTCCTTATTTATATATGCATATGTGAGCGTAAAGGTGGTACCTTTAGCTCAACATCAATTCGTCCGCACCTGTACTGTAACGTTGTGATTTTTCTAATTGTATATTTAAGTGTTTGATTAATAATGCAAGAGGAAATTAAATTTATAATATGTATAAAAGAATTAATAAATAAATTGTTTTGTTATGTATTATAGTATTGTTGAGAATTTATTACGTATGGTTGGGCGTAGAGGATAAGGTTGTTGTTGGGACTTTTACGTGAGTTCCGTAAGTTGTAGGAAAATAATAAGAGAAGGGGGTGCTTTTAGAGGAAACATAGGTGTAAATAGCAAAATTTCAAATACTCTCATATATATAAACGTTCCAAGCTTCTTGATTCTTCCATTTCCTTCGTTCTTATCTTACTTCCTCGCTAAGTCTCTCTTTCGCTTAAGCTAAAGTAGAATTTCTACATCATCTTGAAGCTTGATTTCTTCTTCTCTAGAGCTTCCTTAGTTGATTTTAAGTTGGTAAGTCCAATTCCTTTCTATTCTTGACCTCTTACTTTCTTTTTCAACTCCTACCAAGAACATGAGAAATGAGTTTCATTTAAAATCTTGGTTGGTAGGTGAAAATTTGATTGAAGTTCGTTTTGGGATTGATTTAGGTCTCATCTAGTTGATTTCATAGTCAAAGTTGAAAAGAGATCATTCTTGAATCATCAAGTCTCCTCTCTAGCTTCTTTTTCAAGGTTTTGAGTCAAGAATATTCGGTAAGGGAAGCTTTATATTTGTTTGAATGATTTGGTGGTATTTTGTGTTTAGAATTCTGCTTCTGGTTGGATATTTTAAAGATTGATTGTTATGATGCAATGACTCTCTCTCTCTCTTTGTGTTCTTGATGATTTGGGTAATGGGTGACCTAAGATGAAATTATATGAATTTGTAATCATAATATGTTGTTTTTGCCTTGGAATGGTATTGTAAGTGTTGGGAGTTGTCCCTAAACCTTTGAGGCATATTTTGGGGACTATTTAAGAGGTTCTGGGTTCTGCAGAAGACCCTCGTCCAGTGAAAACTAGTGAGTAGGAAAACCATCGTCTAGTGAAAAACCATCGTCCAATTATTAGCCTTCAGTGAAACTCAGCGTCCAATGACCATAGTGTCCAGTGACCAGCGTCCAGTCAACTCTGGTGTGTTATTGTCTGAACATGTGTTAGTATTGTTGTGATAACTTTCACTGTGGTGAATGAAATTGGATTTTGTTTGTTGGAGATGAAAATAGACATCTGGGGCTATAGTTTTGGCATAAGAACTGTCCAAAAATATTGAAAATCGAAGGATTTATGATCCTCAAAAGTTGACCGTCCAGTCAGGAAAATGTTAATGGACATCGTACCTTGTTTTGCAATTCTGTATTTCTACAAAAATCTTATTCAAAAACGAGTTATATGGTTAGAAAATAGACATTTCAAGATTTCTAACGGTGTATGGTATGATTTCTAATTCATTATATTTCTAATTCAAAAGTTTCCTTAAAAATGACTATCTGCGGTGAAGAAAATATGTTTTCGATATTTTTGAGAAATTGAAATGGAATGTTGATAAGATGACAATATATGTGATGTGTATGATGTGTTGGAACCATCCCTATATGTTAAAGAGGAGTTAGCTATGTCCTTTGGAAAGACTTTTATAGAAAAAAAAATGGTATACTTGGGAGGGGGAGTTTCACGCCAGAACTTCGGCCTACTAAAGTGACCCGGGGGTCTCACCTAGTGAGATATATTTCCAAGTACCACCCCTATGTTTTGACTCCGAATGACATGTTGGAGTGTTGAGAACTACTTTCCAAGAGATTTAGTGACTCTTTTAGTGTATAGGGGATGGACTATTGTTGTGGTTGAGGATTGTTGATGTTGTTGAGATGTATTTGGATCCTTAAGTTAGGCCATTGGAGATGGCGGGTATAGAGATGTTGTATATATAACTGTAAGGGACTCCAAATATGTTTGCCGTTGGAATATGGTGGGTGCACACAGTTGGTGCATAGAAATATTCTGAATGTTGTATATGCACAGTTGGTGCATATGTGTGCACAGTTGGTGCACAGACATATGGGTAGGCACGTAAGTTGAGGGTGCTAGGTGGGCTCTCAACCTAGTGCTGGAAATTTTCGTAGTGGCTAACGGGAATGGGCCTATAGAATAGACGAGTGGACGAATCCCTATAGATGTAAGGTCTTGCAAACCTACAGAGGTAAGCCACTATAGCACTTGTTTATTTTCGATAAAATCACACTTTTCCCGTAGGGTCAGCTCAAGGGACTCCCTGAATGGTCAAAGGTAAGACTATGGTAGGGGATGGGGCCAATGAGGACCGCTCATATGATGTTGAAACTCCATGGAGTAGAATCAGTCTTGTTGTCTGAGGTTGTCTAGTGATTTATGTTGTACATCACCTTGTGATGATGGTTGTTGGTGGTTATTGATTATGTTGAGGTTTGTGACAGTTGATGTCAGATGTGACTTATGGTGTTAATGGCTCATGATGATGAGTGGTGATGGTTTATGTTGTATGAAATATTTGAAATGGTTGAGCCATGATATTGTTGTTTATTGATGTAATAAGTTTTATATAACATTTTCATTTATATATATTTTGTTTGGTAAGCTTACCCTTGTGCTGTTTGCACTGGTGGTTTGTGCCTGTGATGATCTTGGACATCGTGTTTGGGGGAGCAGATGGTTTTTAGGTGGATTTTTCTCTTGGAGATTTTGTGGATAGAGCGTACGAGGGATTGAAGACATTATCATTTCTTTCTCTTTCTTTGTTTGGTCTTATGTATAAAATGAACCAGTTAGGGGTATTGTGTATTTATCATGTGAAAAGATGTATGTACATATAGTTTTATTTGGTTAAGCTTTGTATAAGAGATGTTTATAAATTGAGCTTTAAATTTTATCTGTTGGTTTTGGGAATTGCAGAAAAAAATTCTCCAGTATTTTATCAATAAACTAATTAGAGAGTTTATAAAATTTAATGAAATAAAATCTTTAGTATAATAAATCTGTAACGAAGATGGGTAGTTACATGTACCACGTGCAGCGGGAAAACCATAGGCGACGAAGAAAGAAAATAAACTCTGTGAGGAGAGTGTTGAGGAGTCAGTCCTCAGAGCATTAGATGACTACAGTTGGTACCTGGGAAATGATTGTAAGGAGGCAGTTCTTGGGGGGATATATGGCGCTGAGTTGTGACGCTAGTCATATAGCCAACTTGGCAATCCCGATAGAAATTACGAGTCATCATTTATTGGTGAAAGCTCTGCCATTGTACCGTGGAGAATGGGTGTACTCCCAATACGTAATCTAGCTTAACTTTGCGTAAGACCACTGAGTTCTAGGAGTTCCAGTGGCAACTGGCCAATGAAAAAGGAGTCAATTGTTCTAGTAATGAAAAAGGAGTCAATTGTTCTAGTAATGAAAATGATTAGGTGTTGAGTATGATCGGTAGATAACCACACCGAAGTGGTTGATTGTAGATGTTTGTGATTTCTAAAGTTGTTGTGTGTGTACTGCTTGACGAAGCAGAGAGTTCACCCTTACGTTTTTATTTTAGGAGCAAATGGCAGCACCTGTGGAGGTCATAGAACTATCGTCCTCATCATCTTCGTTACCCTCGACATCCTCTTTCTCTTTCGGAGTATCTTCAAAGGGTCCAACTGTAACCGTTACTATTCCCGATGCCACACCATCCAAGGAGCTCACGTTTGGACCGGCACTTCCCACCTTTTGCCGAACCCTTTATGTCAAGAATCCGAGACGTGATTGGCTGAGTGGCCGTTAGGAGGATCCACCACTAGTTGTAAACTTAGCGGACAGTAAGTCAAAGGTTTCGAAGGAGGATTCTGAGGAGGATACGGTGGATGACGACCACGGGATTTCTTCTTAGGGATCTTGTTAGAAATCCTCTGTCGTCATCTTTATTTTGGAGGTTAGTCTAAAATGCAAGGTTGGGTATTGATGATGATGGCTCTGAGTCCTAGGATCTTCTTTTCTTTTTAATGTATTTAATATGGGTAGACCTAGGCTTCAAATTTTGACAAATGTATATTCAATCATCTTACTTTATCACCTATTATTTTCGCTCAGGGAAACATCTATATTATGATGCTTTATACTTCAAGTATATATATATATATATATATATATATATATATATATATATATATGTGTGTGTGTGTGTGTGTGTGTGTGTGTGTGTGTGTGTGTGTGTGTGTGTGTCTGTATTGTAGCAAAAAATATCTCGTTTTATTTCTTCTACTCAATCTGAAATTAAGTGCCTATTTATATTTGAAACGATGCTACAATTGTGTTTCTTGCAAACATTAATAACTCATTTTAATTATTAAGTGAAACACGAATTTCAAAAATAAAATTAAATAAAATTAAATAAAAAGTTTTAGAAATTTGCTAAAATTCCAACTTACGTTTTCATAATTACACTTGATTTGTACAATTAAACAAAATATCGCGCTTTATAAAATAAATGATCCAATGATCCTTTCTTTCTTTTAAGAGAATTGAATGAAGTAACACGTTTATTAAATTAAAATAAGTCTGAAATATTGGTTATATGTAAACCCGAATTTAGGGTGTTACACAATGTGGCAGCAGTGAAAGTAATCATGTTGATGTTGTTCAATAGAAGGGTGTTTCAATTGTCACGTTGCTCAACAATGTTTTGCGTATTTCAACTCTGCCAACTACAGCCTTTAGGATTGCATAGAGTTGAATAATGGACATGGAGGTTGTAGAATTGGATAAACCATCATGTAATTGTGTGTTGGTGACATTTTTTTCAAGTAATAGGACTGAGTTTGTGAATGTTAACCCCTCAACCAACTTTTTGGTAGTGTTGTGGGAGAAGGAGTCATGGAATCCTAATTTGTCAAAATGGGGAAGAAGAACCCTTTTTTAACCCAATAAATGGCAACACTAAAAAAATCAGCGTAACTCAGTTTTTTTAATGTCCAAGGTTACCTCCATCAATGAAAGACCAATTTGATTTCGTTTGTAAACATAAGGGACTAAAATGAAACTTCTAAAACATAAAGGACCAAATATGTATTTTAGCCTACAATCAACAACGAAACTATAATAGAAGAAACGCACAATGATAGAACACAGGCAGAAGGTACTTGAGATTGAAGAACACACAACAATATGTGGCCTCTGTCTTTTGCTGGCAGAAATGATTCGCAACGGTTGTTAATTGGTTTTGATGGTAGAACGATAGCGTGCAATTACGTTAGGGACCTTTGGTATGGTCTATTGAGACTGAGACAGTTTAGGATAAGGATGGCAATGGGTAGGGCCTGGGCAGGGTCCTATAGTACCCGTCCCTATATCTGCATTTAAAAAAATACCCATATCCGGTCCCATACCCGTGTGGGTAGCAACTTTAATCCCTATCCCCGTACCCGCTGGGTACCTATATACCCATACCCGCACCTGCTACCCGCACTTTATTTATGTATGAAGTTAATAAATAAATAAATAATAGACTTAAATATAATTTTGGTCTCCTATTTTGCACAATCTGCAATTTTAGTCCTCTTATTTTAAAATAGAGACATTTAGTCCTCCTATTTTGCACAATCCGCAATCTTTGTCTCTCTATTTTAAAATAGAGACATTTAGTCCTCCAATTTTGTAAAATCCATAATTTAGGTCCTTTTATTAAATTGAAAGCATTGACAGTTAAAAGATTAACGTTGACCTTGACGTGGCCCAAATATAGTGACGCGACACAAGATTATTTATTTATTTTTTAATTATTTTAAATACTGAGTAATAATTATTTGTTTATCTACGTCACTAAAGCACACGTCACATCAATTTTAATGGTTGGGGTAGTCGTGAGTCCTAATATAAAAATCACAAGTCTTAATTATTTATTTTAAACTAGTTCTACGTTGTTAAAGCACATGGCATGTCGTAGTCAAATAAATGATATTACCTTTTTTTTAAAATATATTTTTCATCAATTATTCTACTCAGTATTTAAAATAATTAAAAAATAAATAAATAATCTCGTGTCACGTCACTATATTTGGACCATGTTAAGGTTAACATTAATCTCTTAACGGTTAACGCTTTCAATTTGATGGAAGGACTAAAATTACAAATTTTATAAAATTGGGGGACTAAATGTCTCTATTTTAAAATAGGGGACCAAAATTACGGATTGTACAAAATAGGGGGACTAAATGTCTTTATTTTAAAATAGGGAGACTAAAATTACGGATTGTACAAAATAGAGAAACCAAAATTGCATTTAAGCCATAAAAATATTAATTAAAAAATTACTACAAATAAATTGAAAATTCACGCTTAAATAATTCAAAATTAACATTAAAAGCATCCACACAAAATATTAAAAATATAAAATATAAAAATATTGTAAGTTATAACATAAATATTTTACTGTTAGTGTTAGTTTATGGAAAATATAAAATTATTTTTTTACAGAAAAGTATATATATATATATAACATAATTATTTATTTAAGTAAGTTATTTTAATTATATCAATATATTAATATTATATATATACACATATATTATATATGTTAGGTGCGGCGCGAGGCGGGGTGGGTACTATAGTACTCGTACCTGCACCTGCAAAAAATTGCGGGTAAATACCCGGCCCCAGCCCCAGCCCCAATAAGCGAGTATTTATCCGACCAGCTTGCGAATATTTTTGTGGGTATCCATAGGGTCCGGGTAGACTTTGTCATCCCTAGTTTAGGATAGGGTTTATAATTTTTTAAATGTATAAAAAATATATTATTAAAATGTCATATATTATATGTTTTATATTTATAACTATGTTAGTACTTTAGTCTTTATATTTGATAGACTAAATATTTATAATAAGTAAATAATTTTTAGTATATAAATTATGTTATGATTAAAAATAATAATAAATAAATATTTTTAAATATATATTTTAGATTTATAATGAATAATTTAAATTATGATATAAAATATTTTAACTATTAATAATTTTTAAAAAAATATTGAAATTTAATTTAGAGATGGACATAAAAGGAGATAGATTGAACGAGATAGCTAATTGAAAAATCAAGTTTTCACATAAAGATAAAAAGAGAGTAATCTGATAAGATTGAAAGAGGACATTTTTGTATACTTGTGGAAATAATGTGTGAAATACACCTCTATGAAAAAGAAGAGAATATATTGAGAATGACTACTTTTTTTAACGAGAATGTCTAATTGAAAATTTAAAAAAAGTTGGAATTTTAATTATAATATAGGAGTATGTTATAAAATAATGTTATCTAAACATGTTGCCAATAAGGGAAAACTGTAAGTGCACGTTTTTTTTTTTTGGCAAAAAAAGAGATGAGTAGGGGCTGACATCCCAACTATGTTAGCATCTCAATCCTTAATGCACCTAAATCCTCATCTCAAAATATATTGAAAACACAAAGAAACAAAACACTTGGGAGGGCCAAACCATACCTAAGAAACCTAAACTATGTGAACCTATAGTTAGGGAGCCCATTTTTGTACCTAAGAAGGTCATGAGAAATAAATTTTGGTGGAGAATCCCACCAAGTAATAATCTCACCAAGTGCACGATTGTCTTCAAGTAATAAAATAAAAATCAAAGATCGTATCCATAGGGATTGTGTTTGGCGTAACAATTGTTTTTAAAACAGGACCGGTGCTTGAATCGGTGAAAACATTGGTTCAATGTTCGATAGTCTAACCGTAGTTAAACCGTGGTTGAACCAATTTTATATTTTTTAATATTATATAATATTTTAAGTAATAAAATAGTATAAAATTGTAAGAAATTATGATCTAAAAATTATAAATTAATATAAATGACCTAATTAAATGTTTTATAAGATAAAAATTAACAATAGTTGACAAAATAATTGATACTTATGTGAAATATTTAAATATATATTTTTATTTCTTAAAATTATTTTAGATTAAATTTTAAAAAAAAATTGAAAAGAGCGGTTCAAACCGGTTTGAACTAGTTTGACTAGTTCTCGCCGGTTCTGAAATGTCTGAATTTTTTTGGAGATTCCGGACCAGTCACTAGAACGGTTCCTGCTTCAATTAGTTGAACCGACCGGTCCAGTCTGATTTTCAAAATAATGTAATGCAAATTAAATAAAAATTAAACGAGAAGGATTTAATTAGATGAGAAAAGATTTGAGATTGAAAGAGATTAAATTCAAGATAAAGATTAGATTATGATTGAGCAAATATTTAAAGAAGATGAAGTTAATGATAAGAAGATTTCTAGGATTTGAGGTTCACACAATGATTTCCTAAATGATTAATTGTCTTGCCTAACATCTTATTTGATTATCGTTGAAGGTGAATTAACCTAAGTAATCTCTGCTCTTTCTTAAGACACATAGGTGCATCAAATTTAATTAATCATTAATTACTCTCGTGATGAATATGTTCAATTAAATTCAAAACGCTTTTGTTAATTCAATTGATCCTTTAAGGATTAAACCTACTCTCGTAGTTTAAAGCCTAAGTCTTTTTCTTATAAGTCTAATGATTAGGTTCATTCTTCCCTAAGTGTTTAAGATTATGTGGAATGATGATCAATCATCTAACATAGATAAAATAATAAGAAAAGATCAAGAGGACAAATCAAATAGTCATAAAAGCAATTCAATTAAACCAAATAGTCATCAAGGGCTAAGCCCCAACCCTAGAAAAAAAGAGTTCTACTTACACATGTTTATGGTAGAAAGAAGATAAAGAAAGAGACAAATTTAAACCTAAAAAGAATCGAAGGAAGAAAAGTCACAAGCCTTGATCCTAAGCTTTGATAATGAAAACTAAAATTCATAACACTTTTTCTAATCCTAAAGAGTCTATTTATATCAAGGATGTTCAATAGGTTTAAGTCCAACTCAAAACAAAACATAAAAATCCCTAAAATAGGATTTGAATCGTGCCACAGGGGTGTGGCAGGCATCATAACCCTTCCATGGTGCTTGCTATCCTATAATTACACTTTACTAGAGCGCCCACAGGGTTATGGTTGGTACCACAATCCCTATGCGAGCGTTTCTGCTTGGCACTTCTTTCTTCATTATGTGCCACAAGGGTGTGGTTGGTTAGCACCACACACCTCTTGTGATCTCCTCTGTCTCATATTTTCTTCAATTTCTTTATTGTTTCAGTACATGGATCACTTCCAACTCTTCTGATAAAGACTTTCTGACTTTAAATGGTTTTTCAAACCTTCAAGCTCTAGCTTTTTAAGATCAAACCACCCCATAAATTTGTCTCCCTAAAATAAAAAACACAAACACATAACAAAGTCCAAAAACGAAAAGAGGGAGAATTATAAACAAATTTAAGCCTAATTCAACAACAAAATGCATGCAAACTAACTCATAATACTATGCAAAATATGCTATAAAATGCAAAGCATCATTGGCCCATTAAGCCAAACATGCTTTTTGAAAGTTTAGACTTGACAAATTTAATTAAAAATAGTTTGAGTTTACTATCTTTTTAGTCCTTAAACTTTTTAGAATTTTTATTTTTAGTCCCTGAACTTTCTTTGATTGGTTTTTAGTCCCTTTACTTTTTTTTGTCCTTGCTTTTAGTCTCTATCCTTAATAGGGACTGAAAGTAAGGACGAAAAAAAAAGTTAAGGAGCGTTGACCAGTAAAAAAAAGTCTAGGGACTAAAAAGAAAAATCCTAAAAAGTTTAGGAACTAAAAAGATAGTAAACCCAAACACTTTTTAAAAAGCCTTTATTTGACTTTTTTTTTTTTATTAAACAAAACACATTAGATTAGGCCTTAGATGAAACTCAATTTTTTCTTCAATTACGAAAGTGTAGACAATGAAGAGGAACACTGGGGCACAATGGCAGTGTCGATGATAGTGGTACTTGATAGTGATGTGTTGTGACGAAAGATTGGTTAGAGATAAAGGTGTAGTTGAGGGAAGTGATTGTGCTATAAGTAGAAATGACAGATTTAGATTTTGGCCGGCAAAGTTGATGATAAAGAAAAGGTTGAGGACGGAGCTACACGTATGGCAATAGAGGGGTGCGTAGAGGAGGACTAACATCGAAGTGAAGTGCTTTATGGGGGTGTAGAAGGCGGACTCTGAGATGATGATGTATAGGGAGTCCTACTTTGTGTCTCTCTTGACAGATACAACCACTATTTTGCTTCAGGAAAGTAAATTTCATAAAAACATTATAACACTTTTTGGAAAGTAGTTCCTAGAAAGTGTTATAACACTTTCAAAAAGTAGTTTCCAGAAGTGCTAAAATTTTAACACTCTCCGTAATTTAGTTTCTAGAAATGGGTAATTTTGGAGAAAAAATAAAAACATAAGAGAGGTGCATTTGGAAAATAGGGGAGGTGCATTTAGCAATTGACATGATGATATTCTACTCTCAAATCTCTGGTCAATATAAAAGAAAGTTTATTAGACTATACATTTTTTTTTTTGGTAACAAGATTATACATAATGTAAATATTGATATATTATGTTAATAAACTGAGTTGGCCCAATATTATCCTATGTATTTTTTTTATGGTATTATTCTATGTATTTTTGGATCTTAATCATGTTGGATTTGAGTTCACATAAATGACTTTAACCAAATTTTGGATTGGATAAAAACAAAAATAAATTTGTTGCCACCCATCCCATGCTCATCTCTACCAATAATATTATTAAGTTATGAATATTATGTTATTTTTTGTTTAATATTACTTAATATATTATATTAAAAAGGAAAATATAATATTTTATAAGGATAAAAATTAAACTTTTTAATTTTAAGAGGACTAAAATCAAACTTTAAATTTGCATTGACTAAAATTGAACTTTTTTTTGGGACGAAATAAATTCACTTGTCATGTGACAATCATATGGGTGACGTGGATGACACGTGTCAACCATGTCACCCAAAATGTCCACATGTTCAATGCTGATGTAGCACTCCGTTAGCCATCTCAACCAGTCACTAACGGTGTTAGATGTTTAGCCCAAAAATAACACGTTTTGAATTTTAAGGGACCAAAACCAAACAAAAATTAAAATTTGACTGTTTTAGAGGGACCAAAAATATATCTTTCCTACTATAATTTGTTTTTTATTAGCCTAAGAAGAAGAATATATTGGAAAATTTTGGAATATCTTAAGGATCTCTGTAAGCCAAGCTCTGGCGTGGTCAGTTCCATGAAATCCAATGCCTAAGTCAATGTTTGTAGGAATTGACGAAGTAGGTGAGAAATAGAGAATGTGTACCTTATACTTGCTAGATTTACTTATATATGACTATATTTAAGGATAGATAGTGTTTCCTGTGTGATGGTGTGTGAAAGGCACCTTCACATCAAATCCCTTAATTTGAGAGTGTTTGTTGGTAATGACTTTTTGTTGTATTATGGTGCTTCGCACCTATATAAACCACATAATTGAAAGTGATTCTTTCTTGGTTATGGCTTGGGTTAATAATGAGAAAAATAGGCCTTTGAGTCTCTTAAATGTCTTGAATATAATTGATATGATGTGTGAGGATGTGAATTGTCTAGTTGATTATGGGAGAACAAAATGGTTGTTGATTACTTGGCTATGGGTTTTTTAATTATGTACTTCCTAGTTGAGATGGATCTTCTCATGTCGCTCAAAGAATTTCTTGTTTTGCTTTTTAAAAAAAAAATTAGATTTTTTGTATTTCAATAAATTTTATGATTAAATTAATAACATAAATAAGAATTTATTAAATAAGTTTTAATTAAATTATTTATCCAAATACACTCTTAAAATAAAACATGACTTAACTTAATCCATTTCTATTTTTATTTCTCACAGAGTAGATGACCTCTTAATATTAATGTTTGAAGTATGCCAATTTGGCAAATAAATTGCATCGAGCAAGGTAATATAGGTGGTCCATTGATCTCTAAGTGTTGCACTTTTTTTTTTTTTATCCGCCACCATAATTAGGGTCTTGGGCTCCTCGGTGGAATCCCGAAATATCTCCACAATCTTCGACCCTTTGGACCGGCTATGTAAGTGTTGCACATTTAATAAAATCTTATCTTATTGCATTAAAAAAAAAACATTTAATAAAAATCTTATCTTACAGGAGATATATTTAGCAAAAAGTATCTTATAAGAGATATTTCTTAATTTGGCTAAGAAAAAGTGATTCAGGTGAATTGCTGACTCCATTTCGGTTGATGGAGCCATGGAGGTGTCATTAATATTACTACCTCTTATCCTTTATATAAAAAATAATGATTAGTTTATCAACATCAATTAAAATTATTAAGTTAGTTAATTTTAATTAATAATATTATAATTATAAATTTAAATATTTTTTTAAAAATACCCATAAAATTAAATGATTTAAGTGATACTTATATTTATTTTGAAAGAAAGTGATGCTTATATTTGATAACACTACTCATAATTTAATAGATAATTTTTCTCACCAATAAATGTGACTTATAGTATTGTTAATAGACCGCCTTGGACGGAATTTACCGTCCGATTGGGGCTACATTGCCAAACAACCCGACTCACCGACAGCGCCTAATGGTGCGACAGGGTCCAGGCACAACGGGGCCCTCACCCTCTCTGGTGCCCCCTTCCAGGGGACTTGGACCCGATCCGCCACTGAGGACGCTTCTCCAAACTATAATTCGGATGCCGAGGGCGACCGATTCTCATGGTGGGCTCTTCCCGGTTCACTTGGTGAAGCGAAGTAGATATATCCACTTGCATGAAAAATAAGTAGATATCTTATTAGTAGACATCATAATAAATTAAAGATATTTCTTTATAAAAAATAAATAAATTAAAGATATTAAAAAATAACAATTAATACATCTAAAAGAGAAATACTAATAAAACACTCTCTAATCCTAATAATTTTTTGTATTTATCGATTAAAATTTATTAAAATTACAAATTTTAGTAGATCAGACTTCTTAATAAATTTCTATCTTGATTATATGGGGTTTGCTAATATCCATATTCCTATTTTTTAGTTGGAGTGTTTTAGCAACCTCCACCAAAATACTTAAGACAAAAAAATTAATATTTTTTTATTTTAAATAATTTATTTTAAGGATAAGATAGTAATTTAATATTTAATTTAAAAAAAAATCTCTTTATCTCTCCTAATTACCCACGTCTTTTTTTCTGTTATATACTTCATCTTCTCCCCGCCCTAAACATCTGATTGCCGCATCACCAGTGGCGGATGCACGTTATAGGTTGTGGGGGCAATTGTCCCCCACAAGAAATTTTTTTTATTTGTATATGTGTAATAAAAAAAAATTTTGCTCCCATAAAAAAATAGATATTACCTCCATAAGATTTTTTTTTTTTAAATGAATGTAAAAATTATAAGAAAAAAAAAAGAATAAATTGATACTAATCTTACTACTTTATCCTTTTAATCTTTGATAGTATTTATAATAGAAAAAAATCATAGAACATTTTGAAAGTATGAAAATGCATATAGGACAACAGTAATTTGTAAAAGCTTCAATTTTGGATTTTTTTTATCATGACATTATTTTTTTTTTTTTTGTAAAAGTTTGTGATATTTTTCTTTTGTGAAAAATATTATAAACTATTTCTTGCTCACCAAATGAGTGTAACTTAGTTGTCAACACATGATGAGTTTGAGTTTGTGAGGAAGGACTTAGGTTTGATCCCCACATAATATATCCTTTGGGAGGGGCGATGAGTTGTACGTGTGATTAAGCTTCGGATCGAGAATTAGTCTCATAGCCGATCCAAAAGATCAAAGCTTGTGGAGGTAGTTACAAAAAAAAAAAAACTATTTCTTGTCCCACTAAGAAAATTTTCTGGATCCGCCATTGCGCATCACCATCTGTTCCGTCGACGTACGTCTTCAACACCACCACCATCCACGTTGAATTCCACCTACCCATGCCACTTCATGCTTAATTATATCCTCTTTTTTTTTTAATAAGCAAAATTGTATTAAATTCCTGAAAGCAGCACAAGGTGTGCCAATTCAGGACACGAAAACACACAATACAGTATAAGTAGAAGTTCACCATGCGCCTTTAGTTCGTACAGTAAAATAAACCCCTATCGATATTCAATGCACAATAGAAGAATATAAACCCCACAAATCACATGATGCATGCCACCATACACAAACTTGTGAATTGCTACTTCCCTGACTTTAAACTCCCTTCTAGTATAAAACATGAATTTGCACTTGGATGATACCGAACTTGATAATTATATCCTAATTGATTAATCAATTTGTTCGCATGTCTTTAGATTAATTACTTTAACAAATGTAAATCACTGAGTTGCTGCAACTATAGCAGCGGCATGTCCATGGTGGTGGATTGGGAGAAGATGAAGTATAACAAGAAAACGAAAATGCATTGATACGTGGGTGATGAGATAGGAGAGAGAAAAATATTTTTTTATTTTTTAAATTAAGTATTAAAATACTATAATACTCTTAAAATAGATTAGTTAAAATGCATTGATACTATAATGCACTCTAACTAAAAAAAGAAAAGTGTAAATATTAACAAACCCATATATATATATATATATATATATATATATATATATATATATAATTCAACGGTTGGATTGATAAAAATTTCATTCTATATCAAATTATTAAAATGATATAACATTTTTAGAGTTATACTGATATAATTTGATTTCTCATCTATACACACAATGGTTGGATATATAAACTATTTAGCCATGTGACGTATTGGTTGGATAGTTTATAAGACTATTTTTTGTTCACTTCTTCTCTTTTTCTTTTTTGCTTTTTTTGTTTACCGTGCAAAGTATAGGTTGTATTCTAGTTTTCAATAATTTTTAATTAATAATAAAATATGTGTTAAAAAGTGTTTCGATGTCACTCCTCCATCTAAAAAATAAGTCTATGTTGATCTTTCACGATATTAGTATTACACAGTGACCGGCCAACAACTACCTATAGAGCATTGATTCCATTTCTTAAACCGCATGGCCAAAAATTGTTGGGGGCCCAAATCTAAATCCTCAAGGAAATGAAAGAAGAATCTGTTTCTTTCATATCAACGCTCGTTGGTGTGCTGGACTGAACTGGTGGTGTTATATTCATAAAACAAAGAATAAATTAGTAATGTTATATTCACAGAGACATCACCATTAAACCATGAATTGCTGTTATAATCATAATGTGGTCCGAATTTCAAATAATGAATTTAAAATAATAAATTTGTGACTCTTAACCTCCCAAATTTTGAAGAGAGGGCCCTTAAAAAAAAAGAAAAAAGAAAAGAGGGCAGTGTCATACTCTTTTACATCATCATTATTTATTTGTTTATTGTCACTGTCACGTTGTGTTTTTAAATCTATACTGAGTTGATTACGTTTAGGTTAAACTATGACAGAATTAGTTTTAATAAACTACATTAAGGTTTGGAGAAATTATAAATTAAAAACACAAATTAGGGGCAACATATTTTATTTTTTTATAGAAGGGGCAACATCTTCAATCATAAAATCCACCCCAAAAGGTTGAGCATGTGAGTTATTGTAAACTCTAAGTACATATCTTCGATTCTTACATATTAAAAAAAAATCCACCCTCAAATAATATCTTTAATCATAAAATATTACTTCAAGTAGAATTGATTTTGTATAATGTGTATGCAACCCCACGTTCTTTTTAAGTAAAAAAAATATTTTTTAATATAATAATAATAATAATAATAATAATATAAAACATCATATGCAATGTCAATTTTTTAATATTCAAATAATGAAACTAAAAAGAAGGGACAAGCATGTTAATGTTTTTTTTTAATCATATTATAGGTGTGAAGTATCCACTAATTTTACTGATGACTAATCTTTATCAAAGAACCTAATTGGTCATCACATTTTTTTCATTCATAAGATTCGAACTCGAGACCTTACTTAAAAAATCTGAATTTAATTTTACTTGAACCAATATCATTTTGGTGACAAGCTAGTTAATATTAATCTAAAGTTATGGAACTATTGTCATTTGAGTTTAAAAAAAAAAGAAGAAGAAGAAGGAAAGAGTGTTTTTATTAGGATTTTGCTAATAAATATCTTAAAAATACTGATTAAAAATTTAGTAAATAAAAAATATAAAAAATCATGATAAGGAAGTATTAATAATATTAAATATTACACTTATGAAAATCACTTTTAATTTCTTAATAAGTATGTTTAGAATACTAATAATATTTTCTTTCTTTATGATTATTGTTATGCTCTAACTACTACAAATGCTTTAAGGTGGTGGAGGATTGATCTTTGTTGTCCTCAAACATCAAGAGTGGTGTTACTTGTAGAGATTAGTATTCGACAAAGGCTAATTTGTGTAAAAAGAACTTACTTGATGAGGGTCACGTGTTTGGTGATTTCCCGTTGTCATTTCGTTGTGTCTTGACAGTGAAATTATTTGAGATTGTATGTTACATTAAGTGCTTTTTGTATGCAATGTTCATGTCTATGTCGGGGGTAGTTGAGTGATTTCAAGAAATAGGTACTAGACGAGCTTCTAAATAAGAAGTCACAAGTTTTCGAGTGAGGTGGAGACGTAAGGGTTGAGCTTGAGCATCCAAATTGGTAAATGATCTTGTGATTGACAGATTCATAGATGTTCGGCTCTGGATGGAATTAACTATTCAGGTATAAGACCTATCCAAAACAATTAAAATTTTCAACCATATGCATGACTATAGATAAACTAAGAGATGTCAAATACATTCTTTTAAAAACTTCTAATTATTTAAAAATAAATAAATATTAAATAATTTTTGTAATTTTAATAACATAAATATATTTTTTTTATAAATGCTTTTCAATCTAACTTATGCACAGTGCATAAGACAAAATCAATCGTCAGTATTGTATTTTTTTTTTTTTAAGTTTTTGATCCCACACGGCACAATGTTAGTAGTTACCTAGACTCTTGGGGAATCAATTATGAAAATACTTGGCTTCAACGGTTTTTATCATCCCTTCTATATTGACCTTAGAGGGAGGGGAGGGATTCTGCTACGTGGAATGGAAACTAAATTCTAATGAGAAGATTTCGTCATTTTCCTGTAGTTGTTTCCTTTGAAGAATCTGCACTTACTTGTCTTCGAAGATCCTGGAAGACAAGTACTTATGAATTTTAAAAATATTATACCATTATAGTATTTTCTTTTTTTGTTATCATTCGAAGTATTTACCAACTTTATCGATGACTAATCTCTGTAAGAAAATCTGATTGACCACCTTTAGTGAGATTCTCCTCTCCCAACCACCTCTAGTATGAATCTAAAACATAACTCTATATAACAATGCATAATGTCAGATAAAAAAAATTAGTATATTAAAATTGACCGATTACATAAAGAACTAGAAGTGCATTTAGTTTTTCATTTATAGTAATATTTTGTTTTACTAATGATTATAAAAAAAATTTCATCTTTTATTTTATACCTAGTTTCCAAACATTATTAAAAGTAATAATATTTTTATCAATTTCTTTATAGGTTTTTAAAATTAAAAAATATGTCAGATATTTTAAACCATTGGTAAAACTAAATTAATTAACTTCTAAATAATAAAAAAAAAAGTAATGGCACAATTTTTCGCCTGATTTTTTCCCCCTCGGAATCATATTCAAAACATCATAAACGTTATTTTGTTTCCTTTAATTAGTGGGATTTAGGAACCGTTTGGGTTTACGAATATATTTTTATTTTATTATTATTTAATAAATGATCATCTTTTTTTTTTTTTTTGTTTTTTTTTCTATAGAAAATTATAAAAGTAATTTTTTATTGTTTTTGTTATATTTATACATTTTTAAAAATATAAAATCAAGTAAAAATAAAGTGGTATTTTAATTAAAAATAAAATAAAAATATTTTCTTGAACTAAATGAGCGATGTTTTATTTATTGGAATTTGTATTAGTGTGATGCATGAGCTTCTAAAGTATCTGATGTTCTATTTTTATTTTATTCATTATTCAAAGTTTATAACTAGTAATATTAATTATTAAATAGGTTGTTGTTATTTAATTAGTATACATTTTATTAACTTGAATACTAAAATATACTTAAAAGATTTAAATATGTTAGAGATCTCTGTAAATATAGTTATTTTTGTTTTTAATCTTATAAGATTTAGAGAACGTAAGTCATAAAAACTGAAAATAAAAAAAATAATATAATATAAATCAGATTTTTTATTTTCAAAACTGAAAAAGAGATATTAGTCTTAAAAATAGATTTAAAAACTATTACTTTCAAATATATTTTTTTATGTTTTTAAGAAAAAAATAATTTTTGGTATAAAAAAAAATAATTTTCGTAAATAGAAAACAAATGCCATAAATTTTCTATAGATGCCCATTCCGAAAAATGTCCTTTTAGGTTTTACTTGAACGTAGCAAAACTTGTACTAATTAAAGGACATTTAAGTTGTAATGATGCTTAATGTATTTAGTACTCCCTCCGACTTTAAATATAAGCAAAAAAAAAAATTGGCTTGAGATTTTGATTTAAATATAAACAAATATTAACTAATTTTAGTTCATTTAATAAGACCATATCCAAAATACCCTTCATTAAGAGTTTTAATTCCAATGATCCCTTTTTATTCTTGATATCAAATTACAATGAATGACTGTTTAGGAAAATAATTTATTTTTTAATTGAAATTAGTGCAATTAAATGTTGTTAACTAACTTTCTTAATTAACATGAAATAGTTTTTTTTTGCTTATATTTGGAGTTGGAGGGTACTGTATTATATTATATTTCATTTGGTAAAATAATGTTAATATTAGCAGTAAGCATTTGGGATCTAACGATCGAATTTGTGACCGTAGGCTCTAAGCAGTATGTGGCCCTTGAGAAAGAGGCTCTTCAGTAGTAGATTGGGACATTTTTCGAAGTCAAAATTGAAAGTTCCTTTAATCTTCCATTTTAACTTATTAGCCAATATCAATGTTGTTTGTCTCACTGCATTTGTCGTGCTGCACGACAAATGCTGGAGTTCAAAGTATGAATATTTCTTTAAAAATTCTGTTGTGGCTTACGTAATAGCAGCAATGCTAATTAATTAAACCTTGGGGGGGGGGGGGGGGGGGTGGTAAATATTTACAAGGATGATGACAGTCATGGATTTTTTATTTTTATTTTTAGTTTTTGTTGAAAGCAAGGTATCCTATAACCGAAAATTAAGAGACTGATCTCCTAACATGTAGAGATCACCGAAGTGAGTTTTACACCTCCGAACAAAATTTTCCCCATGTGACAATCATGGAATTAATTTCACAACATGTGTGTCAATGCAGATTGGTACATATGATTAAAAATCCAGTATGAACTTTCATCTACTTCTCCGTAGGTGTGACTTCAAATCCCTCTAATGCCATTTTTCTTACTATTGAAGGTGTCTCTACAAACCATATTTAACAATCTAAATTTCACAACATGTTTCAAGGTATTATGATTAGGTTAACATAGAGACCTCAGTTGTATAATCGCTAAAAAGTTCTTTGGAGTGAACTAAAAAACCCAACTGATAAACAAAATTCCTTTTTCAAATCAATCGTCAAAAAGAAATCATCTGATGGTGATTAATCGATTCCAAAGCTACCCAGTGGCGAAACTCACACCAACACTATCATGTGATCATATATAATCAAGAGTTTATCTGCTTCAAATTCGAAATGCGTTCACATATAGTACACACAGAAAATATAATGCCCTACACATTGCTTAAACTTTTAAAAAGGTTGTTGCTGTACGTGTAAGGATGATATTTCAAACCTTTATTATATTATATTACGGTGCACCATGCACAAAGTAAATACTGTAGCGGATAAAAATATATATTTAATTTAGTATTGCTATTCGCATCATCAAAATTGCTATTCACATCCCCACGTATTTAATTTTTTTACTGTAGTAATATATATATATATATATATATATATATATATATATATATATATATATATATATATATATATATATATATTAATTTAATGGGTTACTTTTTTATTTTAAAGCAGTGAAATTACGTCCAAGCCCCCGGTAATTTACTGTAGCAAAAAATATATATTTAATTTAACGAGTTACTATTTTTATTTTAAAGCAGCAAAATTACGTCCAAGTCCTAGTAGTGCTCTGAATTATTTTTATTTCCAAAAATATTCTTTCCACAGAATCGTGATTCCATGGCAAAATACACTACAAAATCATGATTCCGTTGTGTATTTTACCAACGAAAAGACGATTCCGTTTTGTATTTTGCCCACGGAATCATGATTCCATTTCATATATTTTTTTGCATCCCTAGGTACACAATGGAATCTTGATTCCATTGTACATTTTATACAATAGAATCATGATTACGTGGAAAGGGTATGTTTGGTAAAAAAAATTAAGCACGTGGGAATGTGAATAGCAATTTTGGAGGTGCGAATAGCAATACTAAATTAAATATATATTTGCTACAGTAAAAATGCTACAGTATTCACTATTCCTCACATGTACCACTTGCACCTAGTCTCCACGATAGAATTCGCCCTATTATATAACCCGAAAAAGGACAGTAATTGTATGTGACCAATTTATTAATTTTTTGTGACCACAAACTTCTTAATTACTAACCTAACTTTTCCACTTGCAAAAATCTAGCAGGCTCAGAAAATATCTAAAAACATCGAAAGAAAACAAATTTTGATAATGTGCTTAGAAGTGTATATGTAATCCGCCCGGTACAATAAAAGAGTCCTAATTTTGAGAAAAAAGGATTTTTATTGTATTATCTCTTTTTTAAGTTATATAATTTTGTTTTTACTTGTCTTTTTCTTTTACTTTATTAAATTCTTAAATGATTAATTTTTTTTTTCATTTTACGTTAAAGTTTATTTTCTCAAATTTTACCTCATTAGACTTACAGTTGCCTGACGTGACTTTTCTAGTTTGGAACACGTTTTACATTTTTATCTGACCTCTGTGCCAGCTAAATTGATGAATCCATCCATACTATGCTCTTTCTTCAAAATAAATATTTTTAGGAGCATTCCTTTGTTTTAAACTTTAATGGTTGGAACGAGGAAAAAAAATACTCGTGGAAAGTTATCTGTGTAACTTTTATACTTATTACTTCCATCCAAGCAACATTTATATATATATATATGCATAATTTTGATGGATAAAACATAAAACATGTACACACAAGAGAGGAAAAAAGAGAGGATATTCTTTCCATATTCTAGTTTTATTTTTTTCGTCTACGATTTCTAGTTTCCTTTTTCAAATTTAATGAGGAGCCATTTCAATTGTCGCATGTAATTTATGGTTCGCAGAAGTTTCAATACAGGCCCTGTTTGGATTTATGCATGATAATGACTTGACCTTGGGCAACTTGTGAACCCTCCATTTGTTTTTTTTCTCGTATACTATCTTCCAGGAAACTACGTTGGAGTAACATATGAGGAACATTTGTAGTACGTCAATGGGGGCACCTAAGGCCAATGACCACCCAAGTTTGAATATCCAGAGTTTTCATATCTCCAAGAAATTTAATTTCTTTCTGTCTTGATGATTGATGTCGATGTATCATATCTTTTGAGATTTTTCATTTAAATATTTATGTTGTTATTTAATATATATATATATATATATATATATATATATATATATATATATATATATTTATGGAGGTTAGCGTCTAGTTTAATCTACGTAACTTGTTAAACTATATGTTTATACAATTACATTTCTATGTACACGTAGAAATTAAATATGTCAGGTGAAAGATAAAAGTATAAGAAAATAAAGTTGATGTCATATAATTAAAATTCATGAATGGTTAAATTAGATTTAAATAAAACAATTTTGACCAATTGTATGTGATTCTATAATTAAAATTAATTTTTTTCAGCTGGCTTTCATGTTTTACTAAATATATGTTTTTAATAATGTTACGTGAAAATTTTCTTTTGTCGTCTGATACATTAGTAGTTTACGACTTTATGTTAATTACCATCTCATGTTTTTGGTGTTGCATATATTAGTCGGTGCAATGTTACTTCCTCCTACATATGGTGCACAAATTCTTTATTAGAACTATATTACAGATTAAATGAGATTAAAAAAAATAAGAAAATAAATTATTGTATTCGCGTTTGTTTGAGTATTAAAAAGAATTACTTTACGATTCTGTTTTCGGATATTTTTTGAAATTGCTATTTTTAGTGTATGAAAAAACACTAAAATAATTTCTTTTGACATTTTTTTAATTTACATAGTTTTCATTTTTTTTTTTAAATGATAGAAAAAGTTCCCTTGAGAAAAACATTCATTCAAACAAATGGGCTCCTGTGTTTTTCGTCTATAATCTAACGCTGTATACGAGCATAGGTTAAGTTATAAGTATTCTTGGTGCATGATAAATAATCTTATTTTGTATGTTTTAACTTGTTCCACATTAATACTTTTTTTTTTTTTTTACAGATCCACATTAATACTTTTAATTAACGTTGATCTTTATTTTTTTTATAGATAATAAAACCAATGAGACACAACTAAAATCAATATATGCTAAATGGTATGATGTAAAAGAAGTATGTTAATTTACCGAGTATATCCAATACACATGATATTGCTAAGATTATGACCATTTTCCCTAAAAAAAAAAAAAGATTATGACCATTTCTTAAATTCTTATTCAAACAAAAATGTACTACTTTAATTTTTTGTCAACGGTGATTATTTTATATTAAATGGAAACTCCATGATTTAAACCGAGCAATTTTAACCATGCAACAGCCGATTTCAGAAAATAGAAAAAAACAATGCAACAGTTGCTTTTCTCGTCACTCACCAACTTTCTCTTCAAATAGAAGTACAAAGTATAATGGGAATCCAATTACCGTATCTACACGTGACTGATACTTATTATTTTAAGAAGTTGAGGTAAGAAACTCTAGCTTGTAAGTATTGGACTGATTTATAAGATTGAAAACTAACAGATCTAAGTTTATCTGCTAACCAATCTATAAAGAAATTACAAAATTCAAAAGCAAACAAGTTTAAAATCTAACAATCTGCAAAAATTCAAAAGCTAACTTATCTACAATTCTAAACTAACAGATCTAAATCAGTAAATCTACAAAATTCAAAAGCTAACAACTTTGTTATCTAAAATTTGAAAAATTGCTAACAATTCAAATTTAAACTTGGAGTCCTTGAAATGCGTCCAACAGTAAGTTTCAAAATTTCACTAGATATCAAAACAAAACAGAGAATTCAAAAAAAAAAAAAAAAACTGAGAGAAAGAGAGAACTTGACCTTGATATATTAGGGTTGGCAAAACGGGCTGGCCCGGTCCGTTTTGGCCCGGCCCGCCTGTGGCCCGCCGAAAATGGGCCGGGCCGGGCTGGCCAGCCCAGCTGCCACGGGCTGGTTGTCCTGGCCTGCCCCGCCAGTTTTTTTTTTTAATTTATTGTAAATAAAATATAAATAAAATAATTTTGCATCACTTGTATTATAAAAGGACAATAGAGAGTATTTTTGTTACTGTGAAGTGTGAACACAATTAAAAATTATTGCAATATTGTTTCATTTTCTTCAATAAATCACAAACTAATAGTCTTTTAACACCACAAGTTCAACATCATCATGAATAATATCTTAAAAAGGTTTACCACAAACTAATAGTCTTTCAAAAATACATCACAAAATATTAATAGTCCCTAATAATTTATATTATTTTAGATATATTAATTAAAAAAAAAGTGCTGACGGGCTGGTAGGCCGGCCCGCCCCGCCTGTGGCCCGGTGGGTTGGCGGGCCAGGCAGGGCGGGCCGGCGGGCTGGAAACCCCACCCCATCCCGCCAAAATGTTAGCGGGCTGGCGGGCCGGCCCGTCTGGCCCGGCCCGCTTTGCCATCCCTATGATATATATATCACGTGTAAAATTCGTCAGAAATTACAACTCAGCAATTTACAATAAAACCAGATAAGACAGTACTGTTACAATTGTGAATTCTCCATTCCCAACATTGAAATTTTACGATAAACACAAAAAAAAAAAAAAAAAACCTTCACCATTTCATCATCTATGTTTTTCCTATTGTACCACTTCCTCATTAATGAATTACCGTTGCATTTAAAAAAAAATGTTTTAAAGAAATATCTAGTCTGCAGTAAGCTTCATCACGCGCATTATACTTTTTTTTTCTTTTTAAATTCTTTTTTATTATTAATTTTGTTACAAAAATAATGGGCACGTAGAATATACTCTTAATTTCGTCGATACTTCAGGTTCATGTACAGACAAGAGATATAGCGTGGTACCATCGTACCATACCAATACTAATCGCTTCTGTTCTGTGTCCATTCACCTTTGATAATTTTTCTCTAGTCACCACGCCCTGTCTCGCACTCCCTTCACATCATTAAAGCTTGTTTGGCTACCATAAACACCAAATTTAGATTCAAACCGTACTATCATTCTTCTTCATAACGTAGTTCCTTAACCCTACTGTATATGATAGTGATTATTAATTATATCGACATCACTAACTCTGTTTTTATTAATAAAAGAAAACAAATAAAAAAAATACAAGAGTACTAACAATTCACTCTCTATTCTCTAATAAAGTCCATTGAATATACTTTCTTTTATTAGATGAAATTAAAGATGAGCAAGATCTAACCCGAAATTGATTTGGACGGGTTATATTTTAAAATTAAATCCGGTGCATTTTTTAAAATTGATTCGATTTATGTTTCGTGTATTCTCAATCCAATTAATTGTCCTACATTCTTTTAAAATGTACATTTTAACAATAGTATATAAATAATAAACTTTTAGTTAATAGATAATATTTTGTATAACATAATATTATATTTATAATAATATTAAAATATATATTGTAAAATATATCTTAATTTAAGTTTTATATTTCTTTTATTTTATGATTTAACTATACATAATGTTAATATTGATATACTATGTTAAAATATATAATTGATTCGGTGTTGTCCCATATATTTTGAATCTGGCTTGATTGGATCGAATTCAGATTTACATAAATGATTCCATCAAAATTTCAGATTGAATAAAGAAACATAAATACGTCTAAATTATAAATGTTGTTCATTGAATAAAGAGTAAGACACACATATGTATAATTTGTAACAAATTTCTGTTAATAATAAATAATATATTAAAAATATATTATTAAAAAAATAAGGCAATTGTCTCCTTCACGGAAATAGTGGCCACCATCTTTAAATAGCCATACTCTTTACAAACTCGACAACACCATCCATCGATTGCTTCCCTTTTTCTTTGTCCCAAACACACTTCAACTCCACTCATTCCTTTAAGTGACTCTTGAAGTTCCTTATTAGATAAGATTTATGCGAATCCTTCACAAAATCCACAATATCCAATTATCAATCACCATTGCAGCAACCCCAAACCCAAGCCCAGCACAAATCTATTCCATTTTATATTCTCTCAAAACCTCGTCACGTGAACCGAACCAAACAAACCCCTCTCTCCAGTTGAGTTAGTTAATTAGTTACTTCCTTAAACCATGAGAGAGGCGCAGAACGACACCGTTGCAACAACAAACGACGACGAGGTGCCGTCCGGCGTCGTTTTGTTCGGGAAGTACGAGTTGAAGAGGTTGCTGGGAGTTGGCGCATTCGCGAAGGTGTACCACGCGACGAGCGTGGACACGCGCCAGAGCGTGGCGGTGAAGGCCGTGAGCAAAAACAAGGTCCTCAACGGAGGCTTCGCTGCCAACGTGGAACGCGAGATCTCCATCATGCGCCGCCTCCACCACCCCAACATCATTAACCTCTTCGAAGTACTCGCGACCAAAACAAAAATCTACTTCGTCATGGAGTTCGCCGCCGGCGGGGAGCTCTTCCACGAGGTCGCCGGCAAGGGGCGGCTCGCGGAGGAAACAGCCAGATTTTACTTCCGGCAACTCATCTCCGCCGTGAAGCACTGCCACTCCCGCGGCGTCTTCCACCGCGACCTCAAGCTCGACAACCTCTTACTCGACGAGAACGGGAACCTTATGGTATCCGATTTCGGGTTGAGTGCGGTTACGGGTCAGATCCGACCCGACGGGCTGTTGCACACGGTTTGTGGGACCCCCACCTACGTGGCACCCGAGATTCTCGCGAAGAGAGGCTACGACGGTGCGAAAGTGGATCTGTGGTCGTGCGGCGTCGTTTTGTTCGCGCTCACTGCAGGGTATTTACCCTTCAATGATTACAATGTTACCGTTTTGTATAGGAAGATTTACCGCGGTCAATTTCGGTTCCCTAGGTGGATGTCGCATGATCTGAGGTTCCTCTTATCACGCCTCTTGGACACGAATCCCGAGACAAGGATCACGGTTGATGAGGTCTTGGAAGACACGTGGTTCAACACGGGTGATCAGTGCCGGTTCCACCGAGTTTTGGTCAAGGAAAGTGAGTGCGAGAAGCAATTGGGTCGAACCGGGTTCGAGTCATTGAACGCGTTCGACCTAATTTCTTTTTCGTCCGGGTTGGATATGTCGACTTTGTTTGAGGATTTGAACGGGTCGGATTCGGTTGAACGGGTTGTTTCGGCGGTTGTGCCAGAGAAAATTATGAAAAAGGTGGAGGCAGTGGCGGCGGCGGAGGAGGGGAGGGTGGCGGTGAAGAGAGAGGGAAATGGTGGTGGAGTAAAGTTGGAAGGGCAGGATGGTAATTTGATTGGTGTTGTTATGGTTTACCGGTTAACGGATGAGCTGGTTGTGGTTGAAATGAAGAGAAGTGAAAATGGAGGGGGATGTGGCGCGCAGTTTTGGAAAGATAAATTGCGGCCTCTGCTTCTTGAACTGGAAGCGCCGGTCTCCCGGTGACTTCTGGAGAATATAGTTTGGTATCTATGTTTTTTATTTTGGGTACCAATCGTAAATCATTGTTTTTATGGATTGGTGATTACTCAAGGATTTAGAAGATGTTTTGCGAAACTTATATATAAGTACATAGTAAAGAAATGAAGATGTTTAATAAAATTTAAAGATACTACTTTAGGACACTATTATAAGTTTTTAAGATAATCGTCGCATTAAATTTTGCTACTGTGAATTTATCTGAATAAAGCAAAGTTAATAGTACTTATGTAGTGTACTCTCATGTAATGAATTCTTGTTAGGTAAGAACATAATTAAGCTGGCTGTTCATAACTATTTCCTTTAAAAAGAAAAAAGAATATAGTGACGACTCAGTTTGAGATTCATTAATGGAATCAAATATTCCTTTTTTAATTTTTCGATTTAACAATAATAATTTAATTAATACTAGTAATTATTAGGGAAAATAGTCTTATTTATAAGATAAATTTTCCGTTTTACTAAATTATAGTCACAAATAGGTGAATAAAAAAAACATAAAATAAAATAATCCATTTAAATCCTTGAATTATACCTGGTTTGAGTTTGATATAAGTTTTTTTCCTCTAACGAAAGTGTAGACATGAATATTATATTATATTATTTAAAGTTTATTCTGTGTAATTCCTTACTATTACATAACCAATAGCATTAAAATTGTTTTTAAATTTTTTTTGAAAGATTTCAATTTATTAAAAAATGTGAGCGACATACCCTTAAGGGCCTTAACATACTTTTTAAATATAATATTTATTATTGACTAAAATCTATAGAAAATCACAAAATTTGGTAAATCTTACTTTTAAGTACACTATTCATGAGTTAACAGTCATTTGAATTATATTCACCACAAAAAAGATAAGAATAAGGTTTGATAATCCACTTGAACTCTTCTGTATAAGAAACAAGAATCCAAAGTGTTGATGTCTCAAACTCTTTAATTTTAGTAATTTTGGCTCAAAACTTTGTCTACAACTTCATCTTTAACCCAAAATAAATTATGAATATGATTAAGCACAAATTCAAATTGGAGATAATTATATATATGTTTGACCCAAGTATCTCAAACAAGTCCATTTAAAACTTCCTTGAATCTCTTAGCATATACTCTCTTATAATTAATTTGCTTGGTATTTACAAAAGATTATTTAAATTAGCTTGTTCCAACAGTTGATGCACATCAACTAAACTAGTTAAACCTTTGTGGATTAAAATGCCCACAAGATCAAATTTCTTCTAATAGTAAAAAGGGTGAAGATGTTAGTCTAATGAGTAAGTGAAGGTAAATTTATCGAAACACTGTGGCATATAAGTTACTGTGAGAATCAAGAGTGACAATATATGAGAAGATATACCTAGTGATTAAAAAAGTATCCTTTTATAAAATTTAAGTGCAATTAAGTCAACCTTGGTATAGGAGTGCATCTATGAAGTAAATCTAGTGTGACATGAACTCTTAAATTACTAAATACTCTAGAACCTATAAACATTAATGGCGTGATCAAGGTAACTTGGATTGTTTGCTTTAGGGTATAAGGAGGGAGTATTGTAGGTTGCAAATTAGGCGTTTTTAGCAAGTCTCGGATAATTCCTTGCCTCGTTGAAGGATTTGGAAGTGCAAAGCCATACTAAGTTGAACTTTATTAGCTTAAGCTTCACCATGTAGACCCAAAACAATAACAAAGAAATTAAAAATAAATTAATTAGAAAATTGTGAGTACATATGAAAAAAAAATTAGAATGAAAATAAAAAAAATTAAACCTGTTTGAAGTGCAAATACAACAATAATTCCTTTATTCGTTTTTTCAAACTTATGGTACCAAAGATAGTAAAATCATTTCCACGTAGCTAAAGAGACATTTATTTTTCATCTTAAGTTATTTTTTGGGTGAACTTAAAGTATCTCAAGATCAAGAGCTAGAGACTAATCTCTCAAGATATAGAAATGCATTTAAGAGGCTAACATCTCCCAATAACTTATCTTTCATACACATGAACATGGAGATCAAATTCTTGACCGTGAGATTGAGAGGCATGATTATCAACCAACCATGTGTTGGTTCATATTATGACATTTAGCTTTTTTTTTTCCTTGACCGAAAGATACTTATATCATTTCATTTAAAATCAAATGTTCAATACATGGAATAGCATGATTAAAAGTATAATTTTTAAGATATGTATAATTTTTAAGATATGATTAAAAGCATGATTATGTCATTTAGCTTTTAAGATATGTATAATTTAAAGAAAATTATCAATTACATAAATTATAATGACAAAATAATTTGTGTTCACATTTTTTCTAATTGATTGAGGGATTTAGGTCACTTCTCCCAAGTAAGCAACGTATTAAAAAAAATATATTCCATTTTGATCAAGAACAAAAGAGAACAAATTGATCAAGTTTCCAAGCCGGAAAAGCTCATTTTCAGTAGCATGAGTTTAACATGACTCGCTCAATTATTTTGATCATGACACCCATTTGTTGCAAAATTTAAGGTGTTTTGATTGGAGTATGAGAGAAATTGAGCACAAAAATATGACATTCTTTGAAAAGGGACTTTTAATTTTTATAATTTTTAAATATTATTGTAACAACTAAAAACCGTCACTTTGTTAATTACGCTGCACAAACACGTCTAAACCCTTAAGTATTATTAATAACATCAATTCTAAACTGACATAAGGATCAAATTAAATAAAATTTAAAAGATAAATGATCAAATTGAATCTAAACAAAAAGATAAAGGACTAAAAAGTGTAATTTAGCCTTTTAAAATTTTATGTTTAAACACGACTAAATATTTAAGTAAAATATTAAAAAATAAAAATACTATTAAAAAAATATGTTTTCAAAACTTTTTTGAAGTAATAAATATTTGAAGATAAATTAAAAATGCTTAGGCAGACAAAAGGTACTGCTCATTCCACTTTTCTAGGTTGGCAAAATGAACGAAATCGATCTAGGTTAGGCAATGGTGCACGTTAAACAGTTGAAATGAAAATGTAATACCAAGATTAGAGATTGGATGGCGGAGACTTTACATTAAAGAGAATGAAGACAAACGTGGATGCGTTTTATCTTTAGACATCAATCATTCTAATTGACAACAATGGTTGCATGGTTAGGGGGTGAAGGAAAGGGTCCACAAGCACCATATTTCATGCCTTATAGCCTTAATTAGCTTTCATGAATCATGATGGGATTCAAATTAATTATTTGTAGTACTTGAGTGGACGTCATAACTTCAATTTGTTTGATGGAGTGGAAAATAAATTTATACCAAGAAGATAGTATGTAACAACTTAAGGAAATTCATCAAGCAATACATACAGTTTAGTCCGAAATGTGTTCGAACATTAAACAATGCACACGGAAACACGCAGACATAAAAGAATGCTAAAATGTGTTTACCTAATATTAAGAATTCAATGCACAGCATTTAATATCCTAAAAGTCTAATCTATTGAATATCATGTGAATTTTGTTAGGGTGTGTTTGAAATGCTCCTACATTTCAATGCAAAACCTTAGAAAGAAGGGGGAGTTAGGTTGACATTCAGATGGATGGAATGGATATGCAAACAGAGGAAGGATACTTTAATATCTTATTGTTTTAAACACCCTAATAGTATTAATGGGTTACTAGCATCGTTTTTTTTGTTATAAGCTAACATTATTACTTGATAATAAGGATTAAAATAAAAAAAAAAAATTAAACTTTGAATGACTAAAAAAATTAAAGGACTAAAATAAAATAAAAAAATATCATATTTTATAATGACCAAAAGGTTATTTAAGCCTAAAATAAATTTCCTAACCCCTACAACAAGTCGTTGGTCCGAGCAGAATTGAGCTTGATCCCCTTAAGCAAGGTCTCGGGTTTTAGTCTTGTAGATGAAAAAAAAGTGGTTGGGAGGAGAGGCCCCATTAAAGGTGGCCAATCAGTTCTCTGACGGAGATTAATCATCAGCAAAACTAGTGAATACTTTACACCAATGCCATGGTGATCCAAAAAAATTCCTAACCCCCTTGAGCCAATGTTCTTAGGACATTCGTCAATTAAGATCTATCTAAAAATTATTGAATGACTTAATGAACATTAATAAAAAAAAGTTGTCATTAAAAACAAATTATGTTAAAGTGATATATTTTTTATTAAGTAAAGTAATTATTTTATTTCTTGAATATCTAATAATACTCGTTCATAAACATAAGGATTAATTATATTTCTCTTTTAGAATGGGTCATGGTATTCTTTATTTCTTTTTCTCTGTGGACGTTTGTTTCACTTATTATTTATTTATTTTTGAAAATATTATTCTTAGAAATATAACATGAGAATATTATTTTTGGATATTTAAAAAAATGTGTTTAGTTAACTATTAAATATTAAAAATAGTTGAAAATCTTTTTAATATTTCCAAGAATAATTAAAACATGTGTCTGTTTCGTATATTTTTTTTCTAAGAATATATATTATAATTACTGAAATATCTTTATTGTTAAAGTTCAGTAAAAAAATTTACAAATATGTCTGAGGTAAATACAAACGTAACAACCCCCACTAAAACCCCGAAAAACAATGCACATTTATTACAAACTAGACAAAAAATATAAGTGCATAAGGCTACTACTATCCTCTTTTTTTTTTTAATGACTCCCACCAAAGAAATAAAACACTCCCACGGCTACACAAATGAACCCGTGAAAACAACTTGCTAGCCTTTATCCAGTTTGTCCTGTACCAATTTCTTTCAAAACATTTGGGTATATTAAGTTCATCCACTACCAGCGGAAGATCGTTCATATTTTTTTAGGCAAAAAAAACTTTTATTTATAAACAACCCAACCTTAGCAGTTAGCACAAGAGATGTCAAAAGTTGGAAAACCCTTTTTGTTACTCGGAGAAAGATTAAGTTTTTAACTCTAATCTTTTACACAAACGAATACACATATTGCATACCTGTTGAAAGAGAAAATCAGACCCCCTCCTGCGGAGTTTCCTATTGAAAGAGGAGCAGCAGTTTCCTATTAAGAGCGTGTTTGGGACAGTTAATAATCTATAGTTTCAGCTGTTTTTTTTAGGAAAAAAAAATGTTTTCAAAATAAGCTGGATGTTTGGGATCTTAGCTTAAATTTAGAAAAAGTATTTTTTTTTTTTAAAAAAAAGTTGTTTTTATGAAGCTGAAAATTTGTAGCTTATGATTATTTTCCAACAATTTATTTTTCCTTTCAGCTGTTTTCATACTCTTTTACTATGTAAAAGTTGATTTTTTGTTGCATCCAAACGAAATTAATTATTTCTAAATAACTTTTCAATAAACTTACCCAAACAAAAATTGATTATGATTATAATCAATTATAACAATAATCGATTATATATATAATCGATTATTGAAATAATCTAATTTTTGCAGTTGTCTCAAACACATCCTAAAAGATGAGCAAATGTGGGAAAAGAAAAAAATTAGGCACGTAACATGCATAGGATGAAATTGGTGGGTAACGAGAATTAGAGGGTAGTGAGGCAGTGGGTAGTAAGGAGGGTATATTTGAAACTTTACTCACAAAGATGAACTCCTATCACATGGGAATAAACTTTCCCAATCCCCTCCTCTGAGAACAAATATTGGGTGAACGTGAGAATATTGCTTTTCTAGGAATAAAATATACCCAACAATAATTATTGTATTACATCATAACAAACGTGGGAATGAATTTTCCAACCCCATATTCCTGAAAGTAAAGAAATTATCCATGAAACAAACTCCCCCATAAGCTTGTTTGGTTCACAAGCTTAT
The DNA here is from genome assembly GCA_026413185.1 of Pueraria montana var. lobata. Taxonomy (NCBI): domain Eukaryota; kingdom Viridiplantae; phylum Streptophyta; class Magnoliopsida; order Fabales; family Fabaceae; genus Pueraria; species Pueraria montana. The sequence goes on from CM048650.1 coordinate 77,009,097, forward strand.
TTTAGTAGCTTATAGCTTATTTTTATAAGCTATTTGAAGTAGCTTAAATCAGCTAGCTTATAAACTTCCAGTTTTTCAACTCCTAGCTTATAAGCTAATTTTACCCGAAAATAAGCTAGCTTATAAGTTACTTGTTTTTTTTTTCTTCTTAATTTTATCCTCACTAATTTATTTGAAATTCCTTTTTACCCTTTTATTCATTTTAAAAACTCTTCTACCAATCATAACATTCTTACACACACACGTTATTTGGAATTCTACTTTTTTTTATTATTTCGTTTAATGTCAAACTATTTATTTTAATGAATTATTACATTGTTTATTTTTATTTTTATTTAAAATATTTGGTCATTAAATAAAAGTTGATAAAAAATCAAAATATAAAGATTTTTTTTATTTTTGTTTTAAAATAATATTATTAATAAAATATTTAAATATTAGAAAATAGATTTTAAATAATATAAATTTATTTAATTTAATTATATTTTTTTCAAAAAAAGGAAAATTTGATTTAAAATAGTATTAGTTTATTAAAAATTTGATTTTAAACAATATGAGTAAAATCACCAAATCTTTACCATTATTTTATAATACAAAATTTAAAAAATTATTGTCATACTTTTCAAGATGATAAGTTATTAGAAATAAATTCAAATATTAGAAATATATATATTTTTCGATATAAAAATATTAGAAATATTAAATATGTCATTTTATGTCATTTGATATTTATCAACTAATATTACCAAACATTTTCAATTAAATTAGTTAACTTATAAGCTTCTAACTTTTTAGCTCCTAGCTTATAGCTTATAAGCTTTGCTAGTTTAAAAGTATGAATGGAAGAAATGGAAAGGGAAAGAAATGGAAAGAATCTTTTTTTCTTTTATGATATATTTAAATCGAGTGAATAACTGATTTAGTCCTTAAAATTATAATGTTTGGTTAAATTGGTTTTTGAAATTAATAAAATAGTAAAATGATTCATCAAATTGTAAATTATCGATCAATTTAATCATTGAGATAGTAATGATCGGTCAAATATATTGATTCCTAATACTAAAAAAATGGGAGATAAATCCTGAAATTGTAAACCATCGATCAAATTAGTGTCTCTGATATTAATTGATGTCATTTAACATCATTAAAGGGTTAAATTAAGCATGTTAAGTGCCTAAGTAACAACCAACTAAGCACACATACGTGGTTGACACATCACAGGGATGAAAATGACGAAGACATTGTTGGAATAATAATAAAATTTTCCTTTCTCTACATCTTTGTTCTTCCTTCACCCATTAGTTTCACGTTAGTCTTTTAATCTATCCATTGAAGATATGTCACCACAGTAATCCCTAAAATCAAGTTGTATGAAACATGTAAAATTAAACTGTCGGACTAAACCTTTTTAACGACATTGGAAAGGTTGAGTCCCCTCATTTAATCATGCATGTTTCACATAACTTAATTTTAAGGGTTAATGTAGTGACATTTCCTTAATGGTAAATAAGAAAACTAATTACCACATTTTCTCAATGGATAGATTAGAAGACTAATGCAAAAACTAGACGTTGGGAAGGGAAAAATTGATTATTATTCCACCAATGTTTCAGTCATTTTATTCTTGTGATATGATGATCATGGGTGTGCACCTAGTTGGTTGTCACTCAAGCACTTAACGTGTCAATTCAACCTTTTTAACAACCGTTAGATGATATCAACTAATATCATAGGAATTAATTTCATTAATGATTTATAATTTCAAGGACTTCTTTAACAAAACATTAGAGACCAATTTGATGAACCATTACAATTTTTTTTTATCAAACCCTGAACCATTACAATCTTAGAGACTATATTAATTGATAATTTACATTTTCAGGAACTATTTTGTAATTTTGTTAATTTTAAAATCCAATTTAACTAACCAGTATAATTTTAAGGACTAAATTATTCATTCTATTTAAATTACATACGAATTTTTAGTTTTAATGAGTAATTTTAAATAAATTTATTAAGTGGATTTTTCTTATTTTATGACTCCGAATTTTGCTTGTAACTAATAATAAATATTTTCAATTCCAAAAAAATAATAATAAATATTTTATTATTTTCTTTAAAATTTAAAAGATGAAACATAAGTTTAAATGTTTTTATTATTAGCTTTTAGTTTTTATAAAATTTTTATTTATTCTTGTGGATTTGTAAAATTGATAATAGATTTAAGTAAAGTCAGAAATAATCGTAGGGAAACTCATTGATATTAAATAAATAAATAAAATACATAATATAAACGGTTTTTAAAATAAAATTTTATAAAATAAGTAAAAATAATATGAAATTTATACATATATCAATAATGGGTCGCAATCTCTTCATAACATATCTTATAGGAATCAATCATTAGATTTAGATTAGACGTAAGAATCCTCCACATGCAATCCCAAAGACAAACAATGATGTAGACGCCACTTGTTGTTTAAGCGTGAATCCAAAGATGTGACTACAAAGGAAACATTAAGATCGTGCAATTTCAACCGTAATTATTATAAGCAGTCATATTAGCAAGCCTTTGCTTTAAATTTTAATTTTAATGTATTTTTCAAAAAGAAATTATAATAAAAATAAGGATTTACGAATATTTTTTCGTCCCAAAACTTTTTGTGGATTTTGGCTATTCTTAATTTCTGAATTATTTTTTCATTGACATTTTTTGTCTTTGTCGTCAAGTATCATCATTAAGTGATGATGTGACAGTCAAGTTAACAATCCTGTAAGTTGTTATGTCATCAACTAGTTTGACGTGACATTCATGAGTCAATTTTTTTTGATAAATTATGTTTTTAATCTCTTATCTTTTCATGAAATTCACTTTTAGTACCTTAACAGTTTTTTTACTGGCCTTAATTTCTAATCTTTTCACTGAATTCACTTTTAGTTCCTCATAATTTTTTGACCAGTCTTAATTCCTTAACTATGTCTGTCATTATTTTTAGTTCCTCCTATCTTAGCGATTCTAAGATGTTACAAATTTTCTAACAGTGTAAAACTACTAAAAAGTGGTTTAAAAATTTGAAAAACAAAAAACAGAGAAAGAGATATAGTAAACAAAATCATCAACTCTCAATACACAAATCAACAACCCATTGAATCCTAATCCATAATAGAAAATCAACAACTCATTACAATAAGTAAATTTAGTAAGAATAAGCAAATCACAAACCACTAAACATATGAATTAAAACCCTAAACACCAAAAATAAGTAAACATCTAATCTTTGAACACTTTCAAACCCTAATCTCCTCCTTTACGTTTCAAACAAACACTAAGCCTTTCAATTTTAATTTTGCTTCCACAAACCCTTTTGCTCCATGGGTAACACCTTGCATAGAGGGCGAACACAAGGTGACGATGGTGGCAAGATAGCGAGGCGATGATGACGGGTTTTGATGTTGCAATAATTTTCAGTGAGTTGTTGATTTGTATATTGTGGGTTGTTTATTTTTCTTACTACATCTCATTCTCTCTATTTTTTTTATCAAACTTTCAAATCATTTTCTAGCAGTTTAAATTTGTAGCACCTCAAAATTGCTAGAAAATATTTCGAACCAACTACATTTTATCACATGATTGTTACATCAAACTAGTAGCACAAATGAGAAATTATGTAACTGTCACATCATCGCTTAATGGTGATATTTGATAGGAGGGAATAAAAACAATGGTGAAGATAATTGAGAGACTAAGATTGATTTAAAAATTATTAAGGGACCAAAAGTGAATTTTGTGAAAACATGAGAGACTTAGATCGATCAAAAAAAATATTAAGGAACTAAAAGTGAATTTTGTGAAAAGATAAGAGACTAAAAACATAATTTACCAAAAAATTACACGTACAAGTCATGCTAGACTAGTTGATGATGTGTCTCAAATTGAGTGCTTTTATTGTTTGATGAGTAATAATTTATCATACTTTATTAAAACATGTAAGAAAAAAAATCACACAAAAAAATTTATGTAAAAAACAAATTAAAAAAAAATCTAAAGCTCACCTTACTAATCAACGCTTGTCAAAAAATGGTGCTTTCATAAAGAATAAATGGATAGAAATTTATTCAGTTGTATATGTGTAAAATTATGAATAAAAAAAATTATCCATAAGCATAATGATTAGTCCAATTACCTTTCTCTTGATTGTGTTTTAAAAAAGATATTGTGTTTTCTAGTGTGATTCCTTTTTTATTTTTTTATTTTAACATGTTTGTTTCAATCCTATGACGTTATAGTTGCTGCCAATTTTTTCTTTGTAATTTTCTCGTGATGTTGTCCACGAGTTGCCATTTTTTTCAGCACTTCATGACTATTCAAGATAACTATTAAAATTATTTTACTTAGAAAATATTAACTAAGTGTTTACTCTAATTCTTTTCTATTTTTCTTTAAAGAAGAAATTAGACTGACAACAATTTAAAAAATATACATATATATAAAATATAAGAATTTTTTTAATGATGAAAAGAAAAGACTGTCATTTACAAGAAAAGTTAATTCGAATTCAAATTTAATAAAGTTTTAAATAATAAAAGGAACTATTTAATTATGAAAAGAAGAAAAAACTTTTAGATAAATTAATAAATTTAATTTATATGTATCATTGGTATAAAACTTTTTTTATACAGATATCTAATAAAAATTCATATTATTGCTATATCAGTCTAATATGATGTGACAATAGAATGCATTCTTATTAAATGTGTGTAAAAAAAAATTACACTCATAGTATATATAGATTAAATTTTTTTATAAAAAAATCATTTTTTAATATGAAACTACAATGGCATCTTTCCCCCACTTTCATAGCTCCTTCCTTGTCTTTCTCTAGTTGCTTCTTGCTTGCCGCATCAATTTCTCCCTCAAATCTAACTCTTGTTGATTTTGTCTTGTTTCCGCAAACAATGTGTATAGTCCGGTTTCACACATTTAATATCCTGTAGTTATAATTTAATGGTTGAAAATTCTCTTCTTCTCATATTATATTAATTTTGTAAAGATTGAAAAATAAAATTAAGGGTTGAGGCAGTAAAAAAAAATGAAATAAGGATTTAGATGCAAGTTTTCTTCTCTCTCTAATCATGGAGAATAGAAATGCTAACAACACAATCTCTAACACACTATTTTGTAGTTTTCATTAAATAACAATATAAAAAACCTTTTCATTATCGGTGAAGTCTAATTGAATTCAAATATTAAATGTAGGGATGAAAATTTTAATTTATAACATAGAATTTTATATTTATTTTTATAGACATAAATAAATGTTTTTTTTATAAAATACGAAAAATTATATATAAATTTTAAAAAAAGAAACCACGGCTGTAATATGTAAAAATTCAACAATGCATAAGTCGGGATAAATTAATTTCTTCTACCACCACCCTCTTTCACAATGGTTTCAACGAGACCAAAGAATACAAGGGGAAGCTCAACATGGCAATGAGCCAAGCATGCTAGCACAAACCTTTTCAAGTACACCCCACAACTCGTAAACGTCATCATAGGTTGGACCTAAGCAGGATTCACAAAAGGTACATACCCATTTATTTAACATAGATAATTAGTTTCAGGTGGCATAGCCTCCTAGTAATATGTGTAGGAGAGATAACACATTATTTAGAGTGACAATCATCCCCCCTATTGTGAAAATTAAATGGTGTGCTTATGCCATCACTTAATAAAAGCATATAATATGGCCTTGTTTGTTGTGTTAGTGTGCTTGTATGAGATATGCCAATCCTGAGTCCTTGACTAATATCCTCATTTGTAAGTGCTAGATAGGGGTAAGATCAATCCTATGATTGATCAACTTTAGCTCCGTCTAGGTAACTCCTTTCCACAAAGTAAGGCAATATGGTCTAAATAGCCCTTCAATAAAGACTCGTTTGCAGGAGAAAATAATTTATGCATGCACTTTGTGTGTGTGATCTTAGCTGGGGGGCTGAAAATAATGTGGGCTTTTTGGGCATGCACTTACACGTAGTACCACAAGTCCACAACCCAAGCAGTAGTAGCAGGAAAATCCTTAGCAACACAAGTTCGTTTTTAACACACAATATATGGTTATGCATGGTTTCATCATCATCGAACAACATTTGAAGCACATAAACGATAGTGCATGAGTAACCAATCTGAGATTATTTACAGGGAATTGGATGTTTCCTTTGTCGCACACAGAGGTAAAGGAACTTTGTAAACAATGATAGACGTGAAGGTGTCAGCCGGAAGAAAAAGATCACAATCTACATGTATTATGGTTGGGGCAATTGCTTCCTGCACCTTAAAAATTACTTCCTACATCTTTTCAGAATATTTATTTTATCTTTCAGATTGGCCAATTTGAAATATAAAAAGTATGATCAATCCAAATTCCAGAATGTAATTTTACATTTCGAATTCACATATTCAGAAGTTAAAAAAAATGGTATAGCAAGCAATTTTTTGGTGCAGGAAGCAATTGCCCATGGTTAGTCAACATGCATGTAACCAGGCCTGAAATAGAACTAGTGGGTAGCGGTTTCTCTTGCCAGCACCTGGAAAATTGGTCCAAGCAAGAGTTGTATATTGATATATGGGTTTTGGGCTGTTAAGAAAATTGAAGGGTGTTGCTATTCTCACCCCCTACTTTTTCAAAATTCCAAAAAAAGGCATTCTTATCCTTATTACCATTTCCTCACACCCCCTCCCTTCCTCCTCTCCTTCCGCTGCTTTCTCTCTCTCTCTCTCCTTTTCTATTTTTTCTTCACACCCACATAATATTTTAAGTTTTTTTTTTAAAGTTTTAACATGGTTATTGAAATTTAAATTTAAGGTTTAATTACAAATTTAGTTCCTAAATTATTTAAAATGTCTCAATTTGGTCCTTAAATTTTTAAACAGTCCAACCAGGTCATCTAATTTTTAAAAATGTTTCAATCAAGTTCTTTCCATTAAATTTTGGCGATTTTCACTTACAAATAGTAGAAGATTTCATTAAAGGTATCAAATTCAATTTGACAGAAAGGACCTGATTGAAGCATTTTTAAAAATTAGAGAACCTAATTGGAGTGTTTAGAAATTTATTAAAAAAAATTCAAAACCCTAAAAATTTAAATTAATCTACAAAAAAAGAATTCAAAATAGAATATTATTAAAACAATACAACGGAAATATGATTATGTTTAATAATGTACAATGGAATCATATTTCCGTTGTACATTATAAAACGGAGTCATATTTTTGTTGCAGTATAAGGGGTGGCGAAAAATAAAACGAAATCACGTTTTTGTTTTGATTTTGTACGCGGAATTGTGATTCCGTTTAGTATTTTGTACGTGTGTATAAAATACTAAACGAAATCACGATTCTGCATACAAAATAAAAAAAAAAATGTGATTCCATTGCGTTATACGGTAGTGAAAAAAAATCGAAAGTGGATTCATGATTCCCCTGTATATGTTGTACAGCAGAATCATGATTCCGTGGGAAGGACAATTTTGGAATAAAAAAAAAATCACCCACGTGAGTAGTAAGAATAGCAATTCTGGAGATGAGAATAGCAACCCCAAAATTGAAAGGATGAATCAAGGCCCAACTAACAATAAAATCGACTTTTTCTCAAGTTTCCCCAAAATAATTAGAAATTCCTCTACCGTAAGTCCCTACAATCTTAAAGCTAAGAAAAGATTGCTCTAAAAATATAAGGTTTTTGAATTTTCACGACTAGAATCCTTACTTCTAAGTGTGTTTTAAATAAAAAAAACTAAGGGCATTACACACTTAATTCAAAATTTTCCGAACTTCACATAAGCTGACATAATAAGAAACTAGCATAGGCTTCCTATGTTTGTTCAAGTTCAAAGAGAACATGGAAAAAATTGATGTAGGGAATTCATAAATTGGTAGAACGGGAAATATTTCCAATGCTATTGAGTTAAGCGTTAATAGAAGGTCTGCAACAGATTTAAACATATACACAGAACAATAATGGTGACATTTTAAAAGATAACACGCAAATTCAATTCCCTGATTTACATTATATATGTTATGCATGTTTTCCTTCTCTTTTAGCCATCTAATAGTTTCATTCGTGCCCTCTTCTTTCTTTTTCTTTTAAATTCTTGTTTTGGTGATTCAATACCTTAGATCTCAACATAGGATGAAAAGATTGACCATGGAAAGTGAAAGCATAGTAAGAACACAGGAAGTATGCAGCCTTGAAAGTAACGAGCAGAAACCAGTGACCAACTTTGATGTTAACAAGCATTTTCTGTACCAACAGAATAAATCAATTCCAAGTTGCCAACACTTTGAAAAAAAATGTTTTATGGAAATCTCAATGGGTAGTGGAAGTTTTATGTTAGTTTTTTTTATTAAAGCTTGAGGTATGTGTATTTTACTTTCTACATTTACTGGCTCTAGACGTATCATGAAAATGCACAATTAAACAACTATGAATTTTCATAGTAGTTGTCATGTGTCCGTCGTGGGCTAAAGGCAAAGCTATTTCTGCATTTATTTATTTTTCCCTTTGGCTAAGTGGCTTAGTACCCACAATTATCACACGAATTCACCCAATCATCATAGAAATTGGTATAACTCACGGAATCCTGCTTGTGCAAAGCAGCATTTTCCTATATGAAAATTCCATAACATGTGTAAAATACATGGGAGAGTCAACATGCGAATTATAAAAAGTGTACGTTCACAATTTCTCATCAATATTTTGGAGAAATATCTCATTAATTTCCTTATGTAAACTAATGCTCCATAGTAATCTGTTCAAGTAACTAAAACCATTACAAGATCACACTTTCTTCCACAGTGCCAAATATATTAAAAGAGAAAAAGAGTGAAAATCAAAACAAAAACATAGAGAAAGAGTCAAACCGTGACACTTCTATAGGCTTATTTTCTTGTCGGATTGATCATGTCTTATTCTACTTTAGGTTTAAGCCTTAAGGGACTCAAACCTTCAGTTTTGTATGACCTTTTACCTACCATTCTGTGATTTATACACACACACACGTGGGGAAATCCAAATCCAATAAAAGGAAGATTGAGTGTCTCATAAGACATTCGCATAAGGACAACCGTAGCTGCAAATAATGTGGCTGTCTAACGTGATCCCAAAGCTAAAGTTTGCAAAACCTTCAAAGCTTACTTGCACTTCACGAGCATGGCACATCATTAACCATCATTCTCTTGTATTAAAATCAAGAGAAACCATCACCAAATAATCTGCACCTCGCATTTCTCACCAATGAACACCTTGAAATCTGTCCATGTTTCCTCAGAAACCAATCAAACACAAGCCCCCACCAATTCTTTTTCCATGCAAATATTAGATTCATCTGTCCAAAGTTTAGTAAAATCATGGAAAAGAAGGCAAAGATGGCTGCTTCTATTCACCACATCACAAGATTTGAATAGAGCACCATCATGGCGTACCCATTTGGCCAATTTCCTTGATTCAACATGGGTTCGCGTGTTTACAATCTCATTGCTCATTGTAGACCTCATCATCACAATCCTTGAGCTATCTTCCTCTCTAGTTTCGTGTGAGAGAAACGTGAACAGCGTAGCAGAACGATGTTTCCATTGGATTGGAATTGGTATTCTGAGTTTTCTTCTAGCAAAGACAATGGCTTTGCTAGTGGGGCTAGGCTCTTCATTTTTCAAGCATGTGGGGTATGTTGTTGATGGAGTTGTGGCCATAGGGGCTATGTTTTTGGAAGCCTTTGTGGTGAGGAAAGGGGGTGGTTTGTTGGTTGTGGTGAGTTTGTGGCGTGTCATTAGAGTGGTGGAGAGTGTCTTTGAGTTGAGTGATGAGGCCATTGAAGCTCAAATTGCAGGGATAATTTGCCAATTTGAGGCACTCAAGGAAGAAAATATGAGGCTCTTAGGAGTAATATATGAGAAGGACAAGATGATTGAAATGCTCAAGGAAGATTTAGATAAGTGTAGGGATTGAAGCCCTTGCATAAATTCAAAATAAATCATGCAATTCACATTGTGGCCTTACTTGAGGAAATTATTAGGTAGTTACGGATTATTACGTGTCTATGGTCTTAATCAATCTGTATGTGACACTTATTTAAGTTTTTTAAGTTACAAGAATATATAATAACACATGATTATGTATCATGTGAAAATTAGTCTAAACTATGATAATCCTTAACCATCTAATTAATACTTCCTCTAGACCCAAATTGTTGGTATTTTAACCTTTTGTTTTGTTCCACATATACTCCTATTTAACATGATTTAGATTTTCACAACTACTTCCATCATAAATATTAAATGAGAGTGTTTTAGATTAAATATATTGTTTGTGAGTAATATAAAATATATTTTTAAATTGTGTGCATTATCTTTAAATGTCAAGAGTTTTGGTCTGGAGTGACTAATTTATTGGCTTTAATTGTGCTTATTTAATCTAAGATACTCCTCTTTATATGTTGGTTAGAGAAGACTTCTCTACTTCTTGATCAATTATGACCGGTTGGGAGTAGAAAAAGGAAAGAAAATGCTTACTTTATAAATAAGAAATTTAGTGTCATTGCTTCAAACGCAAAAAAAAATGGAGAGGGAAAAGTTTTACACATAAAAATCATGAGAAAAAATAATACCCTTTAAAGTTCAGGTTAGCCTATGGCAGTAAGAAGTGGTGGTGCAAATAAAGGTAATGGAAAGATTACTGTGTTTACTGGCGCTGAAGAAGGATCAATTGACATTGAAGTGTACCTTCCTTGTGAGATTTTGGAGTCAATGGGAAATGACTCTGAGCTTATGGATGCCATTTCCAACTAGTGTAGGTACAAGGCAAAGCCTTAATTAGTTTGGCTTAATTCAGTTCACATCCATGATTATGTATTGTGTAATGAATAATTGTATCTTTTTTTTTTTTTTTGGAAGGCAAATATATATATATATATAATAATAAAAAGACAATAATTACATCCAATCTGTACAAGATGTACAGTGTGATAATTACATCAAAAAATCTCAAAAGAGACTCCTCCTTTGCCTGAATAACCAAAATAACCCAGCAAAGTAGGATCCACTAAGCATTAAATATGTAAACTTTGCAGGGGATTCATACACCATGAAGAGAAGAAACAACCAGGTTTAGGAGCTTTCTTATATAGAAACCATTGCCAGGAAATGGTCTTAATTGCTGTCAAAATACCCCCTACCTCATCTGCTGCATCCCTGAAGGCTATTTTGTTTCTCAAATTCCAAATGCTCCAGCAGGTAACATGCCATATCATATGTTTCCAGCGTCTAGTTCTTGCCCCCCTAATATGGAAACCAAATTGGATATAAAGTTGTTTTGCATCTTGTGGAAGGACTGTTATAATACCCATCCATCTAAAAACCTCATTCCAAATCTGAAAAGAGATCGGACATTGTATGAACAAATGGTCAACAGTTTCAATATCATTGTGGCAAAAGTAACATGAGTTCTCCAAATTTGGGATGATAATCCCACGCCTATTGAGTTGGTCACATGTAGGCAATCTATACAAAAGCAACCTCCAGGCGAAAATTAAAACTTTGGAAGGAACATCACAGATCCAGAGCTTCTTCAAAAAAGATAACTCAGTTTGCATACCTAGACCGACTTGGTGTTGAGCCAAGAGACTTTTATAAGCTGCTGCCACAGAAAAACCATACCCTTCACTTGTTTTCCATTCCCAAGTATCTTGCACACCAGGCTGTAATTTTACCCCTTGTAGAGTTTGACACAAAAGTATGAGTTGGTCTTCCTCCCACGCAAATAACTCCCTACGCCACTTCCACCTCCAAATTGTATCTTCACCCGAATATGCAGCCACCTCTGAAATAAAATCAGACTTATTTTCTGCAATTTGGAATAATCTGGGGAAAGAATCTTTAAAACAAATATCACCATGCCACTTGTGTAACCAAAAAGCTGTTTGTTCACCACCACCCACCTTTCTATTAACAGAATCCTCAAACCAGCCATAAGTTCCAGATGCACTTTGCCCAATACTCAAAATATCCCTCCACCAGATGGATGTATTAGTCAAAGATGATTGGTTGAAAGAGAACTCACCAAGGTTACTATACTTATGCATTAACAGATCATACCACAGAGAAGATTTATCAGTTAAAAACCTCCACTTCCACTTTGACAGCAAGCTAATGTTGAACAACTGTAAATTTTTGACTCCAAGACCACCTTCAGCTTTTGGTAAGCAAACCTGATCCCAGCTAACCCAGTTAATTTTTTGTGACTCAGCCACCCCATTCCATAAAAATTTCCTTTGAATTCCTACTAGAATTTTCAAGACCTTTTTCGGAGCTTTAAAGAAAGAAAAAAAGTACAATGGGAGACTACTTAAAACTGAGTTGATGAGAACTAACCTGCCCCCTATAGACAACTTTCTACCTTTCCAACATGCCAATTTTTTACTGAAATTATCAATTACAGGGTCCCATGTTCTGCACAACCGAGGGTTCGCCCCAATGGGCAGTCCTAAAAATTTAAAGGGCAGAGATGCAACCTTACAATGTAAGAAAGCCTCTGCTGCTTGTAAAAATAAGGCATCTATGTTAATTCCATATAAGAAGCTTTTGTGGAAATTAACTGACAATCCAGCACATAACTCAAATCCACGAAAAATAGCTTTAAGGGCCCACAAGTTATCAAAATTTACCTCTCCCACAATAACTGAGTCATCTGCATACTGCAGCAAGGAGAAATTCACCCTCTCATCCACTGATAAACTCTTATATACCCCACACTCTACTGCACTTCTGAACAAACCCGCGAGACCTTCTGTCACTATCAAGAAAAGAAAAGGGGCAAGCGGATCCCCTTGCTTCAAACCCCTTTTTGCCTCAAACTCCTGAGTTGGACTGCCATTAACAAGGATTGAGATGTTGCTTGAAAAAACTGTTGCTCTGATCCAAGCTCTCCACTTATCGTCAAAACCCATTCTGGACATCATATAATCCACAAAAGCCCAATTTACTGAGTCGTAGGCTTTTTGAAAGTCTACCTTAAAGATAAAGAATTTTTTGTTGAGTCTTTTAGCCCAGTCTACCAGTTCATTGATAACTAGCACTCCATCAAGAATTTGTCTTCCCGGTAGGAAAGCTGATTGACATGATGAGATAACAGAAGATAATACTTTTTTTATCCTAATTGCTAGCAACTTAGAGATAATTTTGTGAATACTTCCTATTAATGAAATAGGTCGATATTCTGAGAGTCCCTGTGGGTGATCAGATTTAGGGATGAGAGCTATAAAAGAAGAGGTTATTGACTTTGGCAAAGTATAATTATGATAAAACTCATGTATCCCAGCACAAATGTCATCACCTATGATGTCCCAGCATGATTTGAAAAAATCAAAATTGAACCCGTCAGGTCCAGGGCTCTTACCTCCGTCACAACTCCACACTGCCGCTTTAATCTCCTCATTAGAAAATGGCAAAGATAGGAGCTCCCTGTCCTCTGAGCTAATTTGCTTGAAATCTACCCCATCCAAGTTCGGCCTAATCTCCGAAGATTCCTGAAAAAGATCTTGGAAGTGCCTTTTGACCTCTTCTTTTACACTCACCACATCATCAAGCCATCCATGGTCTGAATTCAGAGCTATGAGTTGGTTTTTCCTCTGCCTACTACGCAAGAAAGAATGAAAAAATTTAGTATTATAATCACCCATCTTCACCCATCTTGCCCGTGATTTTTGGAAAATCAAGCTCTCTTTTTGTCTGACAAGCTTCCAAAAATCTTGCTGTAAAAGCTTCCTATGCTCCACCATGTGAATCTGGCCATCTATCAGAAGTGAATCCACATCATCCAGTTCCTTGACTTTTTCATTTATCTGATTGTCCAAATCACCAAACACTGACTTACTCCACCCTTTCAATTTCTGTTTTAGGGTCTTCAATTTTTCTTTTGCTCTAAATAAATGCCAACCCCCAATCCTGGATGAATTCCAACACTCATATACCACCTTCTTAAATTCTGGATGTTCTATCCAAAAATTAAAGAAGCGAAAAGGTTTGGGACCCCAGTCCCTAACCTCATTCTTCAACAAAACTAAGCAGTGATCCGATATATCTCTTAAGCCAACCCATTGAGAAGAGCATTTCCATATATCAAAAAGCTCTTCTGATAATAAGAAACGATCAATTCTACTCATGGCTTGACCATCAGAGCTGAACCAGGTGAACTTCTTTCCCAATGCTGGAGCATCTATTACCTCCATATCTTGCAAAAAGGAGTTGAATTCCTCCATCTCTGAAGAACTGTGATATTCATATCTGCCTCTTCTTTCACTCCTATTTAGAATGGCATTGAAATCACCTGCAATGCACCATAAACCTGATCCAAATCCTCTCTTGGACATAACTAATTCTTTCCACAATTTTCTTTTCCCAGGTAAAGAACAAGGAGAATAAACATTAACAACAAAGCATATCACTCCACTGTCCATCCAGTCCAGACCAATCCCCAAAAAACCTTGTCCTTCGAATTGAAATTTTAAATTAAACAAACCTTTCCTCCATATATTCAATAATCCACCTGCCATCCCCTCTGAGGGACGAGCTATCCACTGACAACTATCATAGTTGCCCCCCCAAATGTCTTTGATTAGACCTTCCTCCACCATCTCGACTTTTGTTTCCTGTAGCATACAAAAATCCACCTTGTTATCTAGTATCAAGGACCGAATGCGTCTTTGTTTTGCATGGTCCCGCAGCCCCCTAACATTAAGAGACAAAATCCTCATTGATCTTTTGGAACCAGCCCTCTATCCCTTTGGGCCAAATGATCCCTTTCTTCCATTTTTTGAATTTGTTGAATGAAGAGATCATCTTGTGCCTCACTACGGAGCCCTATTTTCTTGGCCAAATCCCAAATTTTGCTCGCAGTATCTCCTTCTGACCTTGCCTTATGTCTGGTGTTGCACCTAATAATGTCAGAATCTGAAGCATCCTGTAGCAGCATAAACTTGCCCTGCTCCAGAGCCCCACTATTAGTGGTTCTAGTTGTAACATACTGGGTCTGGTATACTACCCCATCTTCGCTTCTAACCCTTCCACATGTACCCACCGCCAGATTTGAAGATTCCCCTTTGTGATCCTTACCCGTAGAGTTGTTTTCTCTAGATTGAGAAATGGGACAACTCAAAAGGTTAGGAAAAACAAGACTCTGGCTAGGTAGATTGGCAACCCTTATCTCTTTTTGGGCCAAACCCACCCCTGATACACTAAGGCCCGCCAGAGAGTCTAAACAATCGGACTCTATGTTGGGCCGGTTATTATCCACACTCTCCTTCTCCTCAGGACTGTTGCGTGCTAAAGAAGCTGTAGCTTTCTGTTGATCCACGTGATCTCTAAAAATACCGTCGGCTACTTTATTGACACGACCCTCTGCCTCCAAAAGCTGATTCCCGCTCGAACCTTCTGGAAAATTTGAATTTTGAAAATTCGCATTTTCAAACACTTCTTCCTCCAAAAGATCTTCCATCCCGTTGCCTCCCGAAATGTCTAGCAGCGACTCCTCATCGGAGTCTTCAAAAGAATATTTCGACGAGACTTGGCCATTCTTACACTGGGGACAATTTGAACAATCCTCCGATCCTTCTTCAACCATTTTAACAACATATAGCACTCCATTAATCTGCACCCTTTCTATGTGATTAATCACCTGCTGCACCTTAGTTCTAACAACAAATCTGGCCACATCTAACCTGACCCTATCTTTAGTAGGATCATCAACGTAGAGAAAATCCCCATAACATGACGCAAGTAACTTAAAAAACTCCTCTGACCACGCGTGAACTGGAACCCCAAAGCATTTGATCCAAATTATCCTTTCATTGTCAATTATCTGAGGACTCCACCCCCTTATGTCTTCAAACCATTCCGTTACCCAAGCGATATCTCCGTTTATATAATCCGCTACGTCTTTGGATTCTTCTGTTTCGAGCAGAACAAGGGAGGATCCCAAAGGTGTAGCCTGGATGCCAAAAATTCCTTCCAAATGTAGCTTTTGTTGGGTGATATAACTGTTCCCCGATTTTACGACTCTACCCACATAAGCTTTGTTCAACTTCTGTATGACACCCTCTTCCACCGAGAACGACATATTAAAAGAATTGTCTTTCTTATTTTGGTTCCTCTTCCAAACATCAACCTTGTGTGGCATAGAGTGTTTCCTCGTGACACTTGCATAAGAAACATCTTTGCGCACCAAGTTCCTACCTCTGTTCATCTCCTCTGGCTTTTGGCCCTCTTTGTTCATGTTGGCACCCATCTCTGATTTTGTCCCTTTCCACACCCCCCTTAAGAATTTAGGTGTGTTAACCATGATTTTTTGATTGCCAATGAAAATTTTATCCAAAGTCAAAGCAAGAATCCGAGCATCTTGAACCCCTTCGAACCTTACAAATCCAAACCGCTTACCCCTCTTATCCCTTTTTCCTGGAATATAAACTTCCGAGACCCTTCCGTATTTCCTGAATACATTCCACATATCCTTTGCTGTGAAATTAACAGGAAAGTTTGTGAAAAATAAAGAAGTTTGTCCATCCCCGATCTTAGGACCCGTGCCTCTCCTCCCAGCCACATCTGGTTGGTTGACCCCAATGACCGCATGATTTCCTTTTGATCTTGCTCTCCGCGTGACCTCCCTCCAGCCCTCGTCCTCGCTCATCGGTCTCCCTCCTTCAGAATATGAATAATTGTATCTTAGTTGCATGTTTTGCGAGAGTTAGGTTCATTTTGGACTTTGGAATAATTTAGATGTAACTTCCCTCTTTACGATTCTCATCTCTTTTTAGGGATGCATGTAAAGTAGTATTGCTCATTCCCATATAGCCGAAATAGGTTATAGACTATATTTTGTTTCTGATCAAGAAACAGAATATGCAATTAATGTTTAAATTAATTCTTAATTCTTAATGTTAAATTGATAAATTATAAATTCTGTGGGACCATTTATGAACTTGAGTGCCTTTATACCCAAAAGGGTTTAGTCTTGGGTATACGCATCTCCTTTCATTAGTTAAACCATTTTTATTGAGTGACGTAGACTAGTAATATATAACTAGGAATTATTTGTCTGGGTAAAATTTATTTGTTGTTCCTGTCTGAGGGTGACAGGGTAGTGTTCTCCTTGCTGATATCTTCATTCCAAGATCTCTGTTAGGTGTCCGAATCCTCCAAGATGAAAAGGGATGGGGTACCTGCAAAAGACACTCCAAAGCTCAAGTCAACTTTCGGCTTAGAGCATTTAATGAGAGTAGTAAATATGCATCAACCGTCCCTCACCTTGAGAATTTAACCCCTATTTATACATACCTTAATGGGCTTCTGGATCCATGGGCCTTGTTCATGATTACCATTGTGGTTAATCTAGATTTAATTATTATTATTGATTTGTCAAGGGTTGAGACATTCTCACGTATTCGGCCGTCCGAATATGTGTTCGGCCATTCGGCCATCCAAGTGTACCTTCAGGTATTCAGCTATTCAGCAGTCCGAATATCCTTGGCTATGTGTTCGGCCGTACCTGAGTGTCCGAGACCTTATCATGGTGTATCCTTGGACCAAAGTACCTTCAGGTATTCGGGTATTCGGCAGTCCGAATACTCCCAGTATACATGCCCCCCAAGCCTCGAGTCTTTAAAAGGACGAAGAGGGCTAACGAGTCTTGTCTCTTGTCTTATCGAAGGGTTTTGGCTTTACTCCTGGTGGTTATGGCTTAAAGTGTTTCAACTTTTATAGAGTTTTTGTTAAGGCCGAAAGATGTTTAGGCCATCCTTGGCGGGGGATGGTCGAAAAGTGTTAGGCCATTCTTCGCTTGAGGGAGGTGGCCGAAAAAGTTCTTCATGCCAAATTGTCCTAAGCTATACTTTACACCAAAGTGGTTGAGCATAAAATGACCAAGGTTGAGTGTAAGATACTTAAGGTCGAGTGGCCGACCCGTCGAGAAGATAGTCGAGATCAAGTTCATCTGGACAAGGTTCTTTGGATCAAGTGGCCGGAATATTACTTGAAGCCAAGTATTTAATTGAGGTTTACTGGCCGAGAAGTTACTCAAGGTGGAGTATTTAATTGAGGTTGACTGTCTGAGTCCGATGGGTACTTAAATTTCTTCCTACATCAGCCCCCCAAGCCTTGAGTCTGTTTAGGGACGAAAAGACTTAACAAGTTGGTTCAATTTTATGTAGGTTTTGGTCCGAGAAGAAAAATTTTCCAAAAGAAAATCTTTGGCTGAGTTCGGGTATTTGGGAGATAATCCTTTTAAGCCAATCCGAAGGGAGCATCCTTAACCGAGTGTATGTACTCGGGAGGGAAAACCTTTTGAGAAAATCCGAAGGATGCATCCTTAGCCGAGTATAGGTACTCGGGAGGGAAACCCTTTTGAGAAAATCCGAAGGGTGCATCCTTAGCTGAGTGTAGGTACTCGGGAGGGAAACCCTTTTTCAAGAAAAATCGAAGGGTGCATCCTTGTAGGTACTCGGGAGGGAAACCATTTTTGAGAAAATTCGAAGGGTGCATCCTTAGCCGAGTGTAGGTACTCAGGAGGGAAACCCTTTTTCACGAAAAACCGAAGGGTGCATCCTTAGCCGAGTGTAGGTACTCGGGAGGGAAACCCTTTTTGAGAAAATCCGAAGGGTGCATCCTTAGCCGAGTGTAGGTACTCAGGAGGGAAACCCTTTTTCAAGAAAATCCGAAGGGTGCATCCTTAGCCGAGTGTAGGTACTCGGGAGGGAAACCCTTTTTGAGAAAATCCGAAGGGTGCATCCTTAGCCGAGTGTAGGTACTCAGGAGGAAAACCCTTTTTCAAGAAAAACCGAAGGGTGCATCCTTAGCCGAGTGTAGGTACTCGGGAGGGAAACCCTTTTTGAGAAAATCCGAAGGGTGCATCCTTAGCCGAGTGTATGTACTCAGGAGGAAAACCTTTTTTCAAGAAAAACCGAAGGGTGCATCCTTAGCCGAGTGTAGGTACTCGGGAGGGAAACCTTTTTTGAGAAAATCCGAAGGGTGCATCCTTAGCCGAGTGTAGGTACTCAGGAGGGAAACCCTTTTCCAAGAAAATCCGAAGGGTGCATCCTTAGCCAAGTGTAGGTACTCGGGAGGGAAAACCTTTTGAGAAAATCCGAAGGGTGCATCCTTAGCTGAGTGTAGGTACTCAGGAGGGAAACCCATTTTCAAGAAAAATCGAAGGGTGCATCCTTAGCCGAGTGTAGGTACTCGGGAGGGAAACCCTTTTGAGAAAATCCGAAGGGTGCATCCTTAGCCGAGTGTAGGTACTCAGGAGGGAAACCCTTTTCAAGAAAATCCGAAGGATGCATCCTTAGCCGAGTGTAGGTACTCGGGAGGGAAACCCTTTTTGAGAAAATCCGAAGGGTTGAAAAATTACTTGAGGCCGAAATCACTGAGAAGGAGTTGAGGCTGACTAGATGAGTCTAGCTGGTACTAGGATTCCTCCCGTACATGTTGGTTTCAATTTGATGTTTGCTTTGGTCCAAGAGGGTTTCTTGGAAAAGATCTTTTATAACTTAGAAAAAATTCACAAAGGACGCATCCAAGATGAGTGCTTCAAGCGTGAGGCTGAGATGATTGCTCAAGACTTGGGGCCGAGCTGTAGAGGGTTGGATCTCAAGGCCGAGCTAAGAAAGTGTGTCGGTTGCAAGGCATCCTGAAATATGTTCCTACTGCACAATCCTTTTTAACAAAGAAAACACAAACACAAGGTGCCATAAGCAATCTTCGTATAATATTAAGTAAAATAATTCGATCATTTCCATATTCGGGCCATGATAAGGCTTGCCAAATTTGCTGAATTCAAAATATTGGTTGTAGTAAACCATCCATGTCGTTTGAATTAAATATTCTCCGAAGACTACGGGTTGAGTTAACAATTCCTCCACTGTCAACTACATGCTGGGAACTAAAAATCAATTACATACCCTCACGTGTGCACCGAATACAAGCATGACCAAATAGCCAGCCATTTAGTTCATAGTTGCTTCGAACCTATCATTTCTATGAAGCTTGCTTGTGTAGATGAGGTGGTTAAGTCCGACAAGCTTGGCTTACTGATTCCAATGGATCTCATGTCAATTTTCGTAAGCAACGGTGACCATCACGCTTAGGGAGTTGGAAGTGTTGAGTGGTGTCAGTAAATATAATTGTTGGCTGTCATTTGAACATTCTTTAGCCGAGGGGAGTTGAAAGTATCATCTTGCTAAATAAACCACTACCTTGTGCCTTAGTACTTGTGATGTACCCGAGATGGCTTTAAAGCCGAAATGTGACCATTTAAATATGCAACTCCATATAATACTAACATGCATACGCATAGTATAAAGATTCGAACTGCCTAGAACCCCATGCCTTCCTTTTGTTTGTTAATTATTAGTAAGCGTAATACCTTTATCCACTTATGCATCATGCATGCATGTGAGCATGTAGCGAGTGATGCTATAGCCATACAAAAAATAACTTTAGAGAACCTGGGCGAAGGACTCAATGTCGTGCTTGTGCTCGGCATCGAGTGCCACAAGACCGACTTTATCGATGTTGGCGATATAGATCTAGAAGACGAGATCCTATATGACCAACGGTGACTCCATGATTGGCAAGTTGTTCGCTTCATGATAGTTACTTCGAAAGACCCATTTTTGAGAATAGGCTTTCAATCGATCTCACACGATGTCGGCTTTGAAGAGGTCCCTTGAAGTAGGCTTTGCTTGCACGGATCCACTATGCGGTGACAATCGTTAATTGGATAATCCTTTGCAGGTGCTTATACATCTCGACGATAAGTGACGTGTCTCTTCTATTGCATTGGAAAGCCTATGACTATGTCAGCCAGGCTTACATGATACATCCTCAAGAACTTGTATCGTTGTATGGCAGAAGGGTTGTTTTCGTTGTGTGCGGATTGAGCTGTGAACTTCCGACCAAGTGGTCAATTTGATGGTGTCAGCAGCTTTACGTACCAACAGGCTTGAGACACACGCTTGCTATCGGGATGCCGAACAGGTGGTTAACCGAACCATGCATGACTTTGCTTTGACAAATTGGTTTTGTCTTCACTATAAGGATGCCGAACAGGGGTCTTCGGCTTTGCTTTGGCAAATCCGCTTTGTCTTCATCATGTATGGGTCACATATACGGCGCATTATGAAACGGTCTCTCCTTCGATCAAAAACAATAATTCGTGCATAGGAAATGGTGAGTGAGCACATAGGAAATCCTACAAGTGTTATGCCGAACATTACGTTGGGAACATGAGAGCAAAGCAGCTCAACCATGCCCATGCCGAGGTGTACATGATTCATTGCCTCTTGATGTCGACATAAGGATTGGATTGATGCCAATATTGAAACTGAATGGTTGTCGTACTTGAAGAATGATATGTCTGCACTCAACATTCACATATGGAAGCACACCTAGGATTGTTGTAGCACTTATGCAATGAATGTGTACCTGCAATGCCGTGGAGAGCTTCGAAGAGGTACTAGTCACATAGTGTTAGCATATATAGTAAAATTTATTGAAAAAGAATATATCGGGAAGATGAATCAAATTTCAATTAGTGTTTGAATCATTAAACTCCCTTTGTAGCAAATCCGAGATGTACTAGTCACGTAATGTTGCAAATTTACAAGACCGAGTTGAGATGCCAAGGATGCCGAAGACCGAGCAATGGGCATGTCATGTGTATATCAATCATGATATATAATCACGTGTATATCTAGTCTTCCACGTGTGCACATAGTACTCACTGTCTATCCCTGAAGTCCAACCTCCTTGCACTCCTCCCCGTAACCCTCCTTCCACAATTGTCTTGTTCCGAGTGGTTACCATAACCTTTAGGCCGTAGGAAGGTTTACCACGGTCCCACGGTGGGCGCCAAAATGTTCCTGTCTGAGGGTAACAGGGTAGTGTTCTCCTTGCTGATATCTTCATTCCAAGATCTCCTTTAGGTGTCCGAATCCTCCAAGATGAAAAGGGGTGGGGTACCTGCAAAAGGCACTCCAAAGCTCAAGTCAGCTTTCGGCTTAGAGCATTTAATGAGAGTAGCAAATATGCATCAACCGTCCCTCACCTTGAGAATTTAACCCCTATTTATACATACCTTAATGGGCTTCTGGATCCATGGGCCTTGTTCCTGATTACCATTGTGGTTAATCTAGATTTAATTATTATTATTGATTTGTCAAGGGTTGAGACATTCTCACGTATTCGGCCGTCCGAATGTGTGTTCGGCCATTCGGCCATCCAAGTGTACCTTAAGGTATTCAGCTATTCAGCAGTCCGAATATCCTTGGCTATGTGTTCGGCCGTACCCGAGTGTCCGAGACCTTATCATGGTGTATCCTTGGACCAAAGTACCTTCAGGTATTCGGGTATTCGGCAGTCCGAATACTCCCAGTATATTTGTCTCTGATGTATCAAAAACTATTTTTGCAGTGCAGAATTAAGAAAAATTATATGGTGTATACTTTCGCAAAATTATTCATACTTTGCCATATTTCTTTAAAATTTTCTTTTTGCTTCAATTCAATTAGGCTGTGCTTGCTTTCTATCTCCTCATAAATGAACTTTGGTTTGCTTTCATGGTTCTCTACTGAAAAACCATTTATCTGGGTTATGAAATTAAATGCTTTCATTTGATACCATGCAACAATTGATGGATGTGAAGAGAGGCCTGTTGTTGAAAGAGATAAGGCAAAGTATATATGCTGCATAAGACTGTAAATCCCATACTAACAGAAATAAAAAAAAAAAAATTAGATTGAAGTATCTTATATATTAACATTTTACTTCCTTAAATATGCAATGCCATTTTGTTTTTTTCTCAGATAATTTTAGTTAAACAAACTTTGCTTTCTTACCTGATCTGATCCTAGATTGCTTGTTGCTTAGCAGAGAACATAAACCTCAAGATTTTTAATAGTATATTTAATTGTCTTCATCTTTTATTTTTATTTATATACATGCATCTCAAAATATATTATATAAAATAATTAATAATAAAAAAACAGAACTTTTATTGTGATATTGTTGTTGTTTACAAATATTTTTCATATGCAAACTCATTGTTATCTGATTCAGTAAAATCCTTGGACCCCCCACACCCAAATCTATGTTCCTCCGGACCAAGACCCAATAATTAGATGTCCTTTTCGTCCAACAAACGAACACTATTCGTATGGAAAACATCTTGTACATACACACACACATTTTTTCATCGTGAACAATTTAAAATTTACACAAATCCAATCAATTCCTTAATTCACGAGTCTTTTGCTAAACCGTACCCCACAGTCCCTACACTTATCAAAGTTTATACTATATCATATCTCTACACCTCAATGGCTTTCCCATCATCATCTCCTTGTTCATGATCAACAACACGATTTGAATTCACATTTACGTTTGCATTAGATATATTATTATTATTATTATCCTTCAAGTTCTTCCCCTTAGTCACAAATTTCTTCACCAACTCCTCTCCACACTCCCACGCATGCAACACAAGGTACGTTCCAATGCCCCCAATCAACCCATACGCTATAGAGTAAGTCAACGGCATCAACAAAATCGTCACAAACGCCGGAATCGCTTCTCTCATATCCTCCCAATCAATCTCCACCACACATCTCACCATCATCACCCCCACCAAGATCAACGGCGGCCCCACCGCCCACGCCGGAATGGACGCCAGCAACGGCGTGAAAAAAAAAGACAGCAGAAAATACCCCGCCACCGTTAACGCCGTCAGCCCCGTCCGTCCCCCCTCGCGTATCCCCGTTGACGACTCAATAAACGCCGTCACTGGCGAAGTCCCTAATAGGGACCCCACCACGATCGACGACGCGTCAGCCATGAACGCGAAATACTGACCCTCGAAATCACCGTTGATGTCAACGAACCCCGCGAATCTGGCCATTGAATATAACGTCCCCGTTGTGTCCAATATATCAACGTACAAGAACGTGAACAGCGCCTCCCAGAATGCACCCTTCCACAGGTTATCAAAACTCAACGCACCCGCGGTGGATTTAATCACGTGCACGTCAACCACCTTTTTAAAATAGTTAAACCCCGCGTCGCCTAATTCGGTGTTGGGGAACACCGTAACCGGCGTGTTCCTGAACCAGGAGATCACGGTTACCAAAACGATGCCGTATATCATAGCGCCCTTTATGTTTTTCATTAAACAGTACGCTATGATGATGAACCCGACCAAGCCGAGCCATAGGGTTGGGCTCTCCATGCGGTTCCCAGAACATAGTATCTTGTCGGAGACGGTCCCACCCGGGATTAAACTGACGGTTCCGTTGATTGTCAGAACCGGAGCTAACGCCGTTAGTTTATTTCTCGGGCAGGCTCCGAGGGTGACGAGAGTTGATGGGCTGAACCCGATGAGCCCAATACCTTCGTTGCTTTGGAGCCCAATGAAGGCTAGGAAGAGACCGATTCCGGCCGCGGACGAGACTCGGACGGGTTTGGGGACGAGTTTGGCGAGTTTTGCGCGAAATCCGACGGCTGAGATTAAGAGGAAGATTAAGCCTTCTAAGAAGATAGCCGTTAATGCGGTTCTGTAGGGTACGGGACCCGACCCGTGGAACCCGACCACGGAGTAGGCGAAGTATGCGTTGGCGCCCATGCCTGGTGCTAGGGCTAAGGGAAGGTTCGCGAAGAGGCCCATTATGGCGGAGCCTATGAGGGAGGACGCGACGGTCGCCACGATGAGGTCGCGGCGCGTGCGTTCCACGCACGCGGCGTAGCCCGGGTTGACGGGCGGGTACTTGCATGAGGAGTCGGGTCGGGTCAGGAGGTGGGTCGGGCATTGGGAGAGTGGGGTTTTGGGGTCGGAGCAGAGAGGGGTGCAATCGGAGACGCTGCAGGTGCCGCCGGAGTCAGCAATGATGGTGGCGTTGACAGCAAGGATATAGGCCATGGTGAGGAATGTGGCGGTCCCGGCACGGAGCTCGGTGGTGAAGGTGGTGTTGCGCTCGGCAAGTTTGAAACGCTTGCCGATGCGGCTCTGAGCCACCACCGAATTAAGCCGAGTCGCGAAAGATAGTTTGCGACTCGCAAGTGGTGGTGATTCTAGTTGAGCCATGAAGGAATGTGTGTGTGTGTATGAAGGTGGATGAAAGTGAAGAGAAAAAGAAGAGTTGGCTGAGAATCAAAGAAGGTTGATTGGGGTTGTTACGTGTGGGGATCTATTTTCATCCTATTATGTAGCTATCGTATTTATATTCCTTGTTAGTGCTATTGGACCTCGTCTTCGTCGGGTCCATTTTTCTTTTCTTTTTTAATTCTTGTCCTTTCGGATTATTATATTTATATACTAAAAAGGAAAACGCATGTTATATCATATATCAAGTAATGAGAAAATTAAATAAAAAGATACATGGTGTTCTGGTAGGATTTTGTTGCCCGGTTTGTTTCTCTATAGAAAGAAACAAAAATAAGAGTTTTGGTTTATCTCTATTTTTTGTGATATTGAAATTATGTATATTTATTCCTTTTTATGGGAATCTATTCTCATCTTATTATCTAGCTATCTTATTTATATTCCTTGTTAATGCTATTGTATTGACTAATGGACCTAGCCTCTATTGGGTCCCTTATGCTCTGTTCGGTTGAACAAATGAAAATAAAAGACCGCGGACGGAAATACGATATGAGCATTTGGTATCAAAGAGTTTGAAGAGAGTTAAGTTACAAATTTCTATCTTCTCAAAAATCATTTCAAACAGTAAAAATCGATTATTTCACTTAAATAATCGATTTTTTTGACCAATTTAATCGATTATTTATACATCACAATCGATTTTAAGGGTTACAACATCAATTTAATCGATTATTTGTGTATTATAATCGATTATTTGCACATTTTAATCGGTTATTTGTGTATTATAATCAATTTTTGTGTGTCTATTTAATTCTCCCATCTCTATTTCATCTATACCAAACAACTTTACAATATCATCTATACCAAACAACTTTACAATATTATCTCTACTCTATTTCTCACCCATTTCTCTTAAAACAAACAACACAACATACAACTTTATTTCTACTATATTTCTTCTTTTTCAAATTATCTCTCTTCTATTTCTTGAAACCTTATTTCTCTCCTCTAAACCAAACACAGCGTTAATGTTGGATCCATTTTTTCTTTCTTTATCTATCTTTTTAAGAGCTTTTTGTTCAAATTAAAGCACTTTTAAAAATAAAATATTAAAATGGAATTATTTTTAAACATATTATTAATATGAGATTGTTTTAACCGCTGATTAAATCAACTAATTAGTTTGATTAACAAGCTGACTCAGTCAACAGTCAAAACAGTCATGTGTCAATAATATATTTTAAAACAATTTCATTTAGCATATGTTGAATAGCACCAGTTAGAGTTGTTGTCAAGTTCATTTCGAGACAAATCCAATGGACCAACATAGAAGTAACAATCTTGATCCATTTGCAAACATAATTTTGAAAGCACTCGAATGTTTACTTAAACATATCTTTAGTTTGTAAAAGTGTTTCAGTTTGGTCAATCAGTCTCTTTTAAGTGATTACATATATATAATCAGGTAGGTATGTTGGATTCTTTAAGCAAGGTCTCAAGTTTGAGTGTTGTGGATGGAAAAAATATGATTGGAAAAAGTGACTCCATTAAAAGTGATTAAGTAGATTTTTCGACGAAGATTAATCACTAATAAAGTCATTGGATATTTTACACCAATAACATGGCGATAAAAAATATATATATTCAGGTATAAAAGGGAGGATAATCAACACATTTATAATTGTTATGAAGCATGTTTTTAGTTATGATTTAGGATATGTTTGGATAATTTTTTCCATAAACATTTATAAAAAAGAAAAATAAGAAGTAAGTTTATGCCATAAATTAAAATTAGTTTATACATAAGTTAATTTGTAACTCTCTCATATTAGTTTATGCAAAAGCTGATTTAACTTATAGATAAGCTAATTTTAGTTTATGAGATAATTTTATTTCATTTTTTTCTTATTTTTTTCTCTTATAAGTATTTTTGAAAAAAAAAATCAAATAGGGTCTTATTATGATAAAAATATGAAAGTGTTCAATTTTCACCAAACATATCTAAGTTAGTAAATGCGTGGAAAAATGAATATAGGAAATCCAAAATTATAAAAGGAGAACCCTTCACATAGGGGTAGCAAAACAATCTATTTGTGTATGAAATTAGAAAACCAAAAGTCATATTTAAATTTTGGATGGGTAGCATTTTTCCATAATACTTTTTTCATGTTAATAATTAAACTTTGGACTAGTTATTGTTCGTGGGTACTAAGAATTCACGTCATGCTTCGCATATAATTCATCAAAAGAAGAAAAAACATACAGGATAATTGATGAAAGTGGCTGATTGTTGCCTGTAATGAAAGGGCTTGCTAGAAATATGAATTGAAGGAGATAAGGACGAGGATGAGTAATCAGTGTGCTTTTGAAGGTTGGAATTAATTGCAAGAACGAGGAATGACTACACTTTTCTGATATTCTTTTTTTAACTTTCTTTTTATGATTGGTTGAAATTATAAGAAATAATCAAATTTTGGTAGGATCACACTTCTCATGTACTTTCTCCTGATTTAGTCGTAAGACTTACTAAAATTGATAATTTCAATAAATTTTAACTAATTATAAAGTTAGAGAGAATATCGTTAACATTCTTTCTCTTGGAAGAATATATAACTGCGTGGAGGGCATTACAAACTGCAATAGCAGCCAAGGTTCTTCCTATGAGTGACCACAATCTAGTAACATCATGTTGTCTATTGACAACCGTATTCCCTCCAAAAATTGAGAATGCTTTTTGCGAAGAGTCCCATTTTCATAGGTAAGGTTCCTTTTCATACTTTTTCTTTTCAAATATGCTATTATCTAAATCAGGTTAGTCAAACATTTATATATTTAGATTTTTAAAGTAACTTTTAGGATGAGATTTTTTTAAATTAACAAAAATATTTAAAATTTATTTTTCAAACTTTTTAACATACAATATTTCCTATCAAATTAGGGTAATCAACTTTCTTTAACTTTCTTTTAGTTAATAATCATAAATATCAAAGTGCAAGCTAGCTTTTATCCAATAAAATAAAAGAAGAAACTACAACCATAGACAATATAAAGGGAAGAAAGAATGATGTTAATAAGTGGAAAGCATGAAGGAATAATGAAACCTTTTTACGGGAAGAAAGAAAGTTACAATAAGTAGGATGATGGGCCTTTCCTAAATAAAAAGATTTAATTACTCTTAATATCCTAGCTAGTCTCTCTCTCTCTCTCTCTCTCTCTCTCTCTCTCTCTCTCTCTCTCTCTCTCTCTCTCTCTATATATATATATATATATATCAAATAATTACTAACATTTCAAATATATTTTAAAAAATATTATTAATAAGTAAAAATCATTCTTGGGGACCTTATATATCTTATTCTCAATTATTCATCTCCTTATATTGACATATAAATGAAAGTCTTATGTGAGTATTTTTCTTTTAGCCCAAAGAATTTCCTACCTTAAAGAAGAATATCATTCCCTTACATCAAAATGCATCTATAAAAAAAAATTATTGTATTAAACTCTACAATACACATCTTCAAAATTATTTATATAAAAACCAATGTTTAATCAAGGTCCATTCATTTATACTTTTTTTTATATTAAGAATAAGTATCTTTTTAAATTAAAAAACACGTTTTCAAAATTTACAATAATTACATTTTCAAAAAAATTTAAGTAAAAAAAACTATTTTATGCTTTTATCAAAAACTAAAAATAAAAATTTCTATAAAAAAAATCTAACAGTAGTTAATATAGTTATTTTATAAGAAACATTTTTCTCAAAGCTTCTCTAAATGCAGCTTTTTAGAATTATTTGATTTAACCAACTCGATGCAGTCTACTGCAGGCTCGGTTTTAGAACCATAGATAAAAAAAATTGGGTAAAATATATTTTTAGTCCCCATATTTTTATTGAATCTTATTTTTAGTCCACAAACTTTCGTATCATGCAATTTAGTCCCCAAACTTTATAAAAAACGTGTTTTTAGTCCCTCTTCATGTTGGACAAAAGTTAATGCTGTCTGTGAGAGTTCTGTGAAGATGGACTAAAACATGTTTTTTATAAAGTTCAGAGACTAAATTGTACGATATAAAAGTTCAGGGACTAAAAACAAGATCCAATGAAAATATAAAAACTAAAAACATATTTTATCCAAAAAAAAAATTTACTATTAATTTTTATAAAACAAAATGCTCATATATTAGTAAAATAAAAAAGTCTAATATATAACTTTCTCTTTTAAAGTAAAGAGAAGTCGTTTAAAGTTTGATTTAGGTCTCATCCACCGTTGATGAGTGAACTTTGACCCAGTGATAAAGAGATTTGAATAGTTTACTTATGCTGGTTGAACACGTGATAATGACATAAATTTTCTATCTAATTCTTTTACACACACACAAACACAAGCAACGCAGATTCCATTAACTACAGAATCTTCTTCTGCATTGACAACCACATAAAAATTCTCTTGAAGCAATAGTGTTTCTTATTATGTGGAAAGAATAAGAACTAATTGATTGAGAACACGAACACAATGAGATAAAGGTTAGACCCTTGTCTCTGCACGTACTGTTGCTCTCAAGAATAGGGCTTCTAAAGAGAAGTGATGATGAACTCACTCATATGTTGCTTTCCAGGTTCTATGATCCCAACCAATAAGTAGTGGTAATTAATTAAGCTCTTTGTATGCCACTCAATGCCCACCACCCCACCTCTCCCTTTCTCCTTCCTTTTCCTTTTTTCTCTGTTAGGTCAGAAGTGCAACTTTTAGGTATATGGTGGGCGCACACCTTCTTTTTTTTTTTCCCTTGCATTGACTAAAATTTATCCTTTTCAAATATTTTCACCGAAAATTACTGTTATTTTTTCAAGCATATTAACAAGTTCACAAATATTATTAAATTTAGGTCAATTTTATAGAAAAAAATAGATATTTTCATTATTAATAATAAATACTTTGTTATCTGTTATATTATATTGGAAAAATTATATTGGAATTTTGGGTAAACTCGGGATACTCCTCAACCGAAGCCAAGACTAATCCCTCAACATACTAATACTCATTTAAGGGGTTAATCTTTTCCAACAAATATTTTTTCATACACACAAATCTAGGATCGAATTTCTGACATGTTTAAGAAATATTTATTTTATATAACTAATTTTTTTAATAAATGGATATTTCTAAATATATAAAAATTATATTATAAAATTAAAATTTATAATAAATAAAGAATTTAATTTCTATACATTGTTAATGTAAAAAAAATTTACACTATCATCCAATCAAAATTCAATGTTGATATGACTTGAGAGGTAGTTATTATAAAAGTCAATAAACTTACCATACTTGAGTGTTTGTGATTAGATGATAGTATAAAAACTCTTTGCATTATCTTGAATAAGAGCTTTTAGGAGCTATTATTCAACGAGAGCATTTTTAAGAGTTTTTGAGAGCTATCATTTTCATCTTTATTTATAAATTGAATTTTAATATTTTTAAATTATCAATAGTTAAAAATAATCTTTGTTGTGTCATAAGACGAATCAGGACCCTCAATAATTTTGATTTAATGCAAATAAATATTAAGTTAAAAAAATTGCGTCTTATAATGCTAACAAACGAAAGAGTTGTATCTGCATCTGTATGATACAGACAATACGCAGATAGACGCTGAGTCTGAAGAACATTTAAAGGGATAGTTAATGCATTGTCGTTTTTAATTTGTGTTGCAGAGGATGTTCATAGAACATCCTTCCTAGGATCTGTCAAAGTGCACAATGAGAAGAGAAAGAAGAGTCAAAGTATCTTAAATTTCCCCTCGCCTCAAAAGACGTGCTACAACTAGCAATGAGTACTTGTCTGAGCAAGCGATGTGACCACTACAGCAGAGGATATGGAGTGTCCTTCAAGGAAGATAAGCAGAGTGCTTTATCAACTCAGAGTGACTAGTTGGTGACAAACATTTAATACTCACATTTAATGCTCCAACGGACACCCTTATTCAGACGCTGGTCAGACGCATGCAAGAAGGTCGTTTAGAGACAACGGTCACTTTCTTAGCAAGTCTATATATAGCAGAAGATTTGAAGTGCTGAAGTTATGGAACTTAATTCAAATTTTGCAAGCATTTTTTCAAGCTTTCATTTTCTTCTCTTGTAAATTTCTTTAAGTTGTAAAAGCTCTCAAAACACCTTGAGTATACTGAGAGAAAAAGACTTTGTTCTTAATTTGTATATCCGTCTGTAAGACGCTACTTTAAAGTCTGTGTGCCCCAACCTTCAACAAATCTTCTTATTTGTTGTAGAGCTAGAAGTGGCTTGGTAAGAAAAAATACTTGGGTTTTAGGTTAGAGAGGTTGGTGTAAAAACTACTTGGGTTGAGCCAAAAGTAGCAGTGAACAATACTTGTAACTTGATAAAGTTAGTGGAATTTGGTGGGTTGCCAAGAACTGGATGTAGTCTCAGGATGAGACGAACCAGTATAAATCTCTGTGTCTTCCTCTTTGCTCTTTATCTCTTAACTGCTTGAACTGACCTTGTTTTGTGATTTAGTCTTTTGAAAAAGATTTTGTTTGTCATCTCTGTTAAACATCGTCTGCTATAGTCTTTTATAAAACTCTTTGTTTTAAAGTTGCTGCAGACGATAGCTCTTTTCAAAAAGTTTGCGAAAATTTTTAAATCACAATTCAACCTCGCTTATTGTGATTTTTGCCTTCACAACCTTGTATCATAATATAAATTATTTATTATAAATTTAAAATATAATTTATATATTCAAAAGTGTTTATTAATGTAAAAAAAAATTACATTATTATCTAATCACAAATTATTATATCAACGATGAATTTTGATTGATTGATAGTATAAAAGCTTTTACACTAACAGTACAAAAAGTAGGCCAATAAAAAATCCAAGAACTAAATAAAAAATTTGTATAGTACACATCGGAGTAAAACAACATAAATGTACGTAACACCAAACATTAAACTCTATAGAGAAAAAAAAAATCAAGGTCAATCAACATAATCAATGTACTAAATGGGCCTTTAATTTCATTAGATACTACTAAAGAAACCAACTTATCATTTAGGCATGACTTGAACAATAGAATTGCAGAGACTCACAAAAGTGTTTGGTACAAGAGAAGTTTTTTTATACCTGAGAATCATCATTCTTGGAATCGTGATTTCTAGGAATGACTAAATTTATTTGGTTGGTCATAAATATTCCCACATAATTTCCTGGGAATACAAGAATAACATAGTATTTTTGTCACAAGCTTTAATTTTTATTCACATTAAATGGTTTAATAAGAATAACGTAATATTTTTACCGTAGTAAAATTTATTTTTTAACTCATAAAAGTTAGATTCTCATCTCTTTCATGAAAATCTTTTTGTGGGAAACGTAGCAAAAAAAAAAATCCCGAGAAACATTATTTCCTGGAAATGTTATTTTTTAAAAAGACAAATTAAACATAAGAAACAAACATTCTCAAGTTAAGATTTTTAGGAAACTAAAAATTTTTCTTGTATCAAACATTCCCTTGTGTGACTAGAATAATTAAAATGAGTTACACCAATCATTATAGAACATTCGATAGAAACAAAAAATCAAGGTATTAGGAGAAGATGAGAAATGTGAAAAGGTGAGGAATACTCAAAATTTTGAAGGATCTAATTAATTAAAACAGTGCAACAGTTACGTGTTAATGCCTTTGATTGTTAAAAATTCCCATAATAAATCACTCTCATAATAAATAAATATGTATATATACTACTGTTTTTCTAATGTGTGCAACATTGAACACAACAAGACTAATTAATGACTTAATTTTACCTAATTTAGATTGATACTTATTTCTAATGATTCTTTCAAATTAATTATTATTTTTTCCTTATTTAGATTAATAGATTTACTTTCAATCAAAATAATAAATATTTTTCTCTTATTTATTAAATAGGTTCATTTTCTCAAAAATTTTCTTCCAAAAAAATAATTTCTCTCTTTCTAAAAAAAATCAAAATAATATTTAAACGTCATAATTATATTCATCAGTTTTTTTTATTTTCTATAATATTTTTCCCTCAAAAAAATATCTCTTTCTATATTACTTTTTTAACTATAAAGCTTATATTGTTTTTTGTTTTCTATTTTTTGGAATATAAAACACTATTATTGTTTTTTTTACCCGCAAAATTGTATTATAATTTGTGACACGTGTTCCTTTTTTTTTTATATAGTGCAATAGGTAAGATGTCCAATGGATTTATCAATTATGTGATTGGTGGAATAAAAATTTGTTTTGATAGGTTCATTATAATTTTTTTTCTTTTGAAGGGAGAGATATTATAGGAATTGAATTTATTTAATTTAATAAATATGAAAGAGATATTATTTTTTTTTTGGGAAAAAATTATGAATCTATTTAATAAATGAGAGAGATATTTATTATTTAGATTGGAGGTGAATCTATTAATCTAAATAAGAAAAAGATTATTAATTTGATTGAATCATTATAAATAAGTATTAATCTAAATTAGATGAAATTAAGTTATTAATTACTCTTATTGTGTGCAATGTTACACACATTAGAAAAACTGTATATACTATTTAAGGTAATCTATTGAATTACGCTAAACATTAACGCATAATTGAAAAATCTAAATACTTTTTTCGCTTAACTCATAAACCCAAAAATATCAAAAGACATGTTGAGTTAGATTGAGCCATCCAATTGGAATTTTTGTTGTTGGATATTTTGATAGGTTATTTAGTTAAATATTATTTTCTTAAACATAATATTTTG
Source organism: Pueraria montana var. lobata (assembly GCA_026413185.1). Taxonomy (NCBI): domain Eukaryota; kingdom Viridiplantae; phylum Streptophyta; class Magnoliopsida; order Fabales; family Fabaceae; genus Pueraria; species Pueraria montana. The sequence goes on from CM048650.1 coordinate 77,043,088, forward strand.
CGAACTATTATAAATTTCTTGTGAGTTTATGACTCTGTATTACATTTATTTTAACTTGGGATGATAACTTTTAAAGAACATTTATGACAATGCAATTTGATATTATAACATTTTTATGATTATGATATTATGTTTATGTTTAAATTATTATAACATTTTTATTTAATATTAACTTACGAGTTACCTATTTATATAGCTTTTTTATTTTTATTTTTAGCGAATTAACCCAATTCAACTTGCAACCCATCTGAATTGGATTTAGTTGAGATTTTAAACTCATTTTGAAAATAGATATAATCTAACCCAACTTATTTTTTTGATAGATTAAAAGCATGTGTAGGGTCGGTCCTGACATTTTATGGGTCCAGAGCGAAGCAATAGATAAGGGGCCCTTATATGCAAGTATTGTAAAGGTTTAAATATATTTTTGATTCCTTAAATTTTGGTTATTGTTATTTTTTTCCCTAAATTTGCTGTCTTTTAGTCCTTTAATTTTAGAAAATTATTTTTTAGTCTCTCCTACGATACAAAACTGCCACAAATTGTACATTCAAACTACAAAAAATCAATCAGGAGAGACTAGACAAAGCAGTTTTTGAAATTGAAGGACTAAAAAAAAGTAAATTTAAATTTAGGAGACCAAAAACAATTGTGACTCAAATTTTAAGGATCAAAAACATATTTAAGCCTACTGTAAAATATAAACATATGTTTTATAAAAAAAAATAGACATGTAATTTCATTAAAATAATATATTTTATTACATATAGAATATTTTCTCTACTAAAAAAATATATACAAATACAAAATATTATATGTGAATAGATATTTAATTTTTTTGAAGGAAATTAAAATTTTGTTAACTTTAATGCGTAGATAAGTTGAAATTAGTAATTGAAAGACTTTTAAAAAAGTCAACATGATTAAGTTATTGTCAAAGAAATTTAATTTTTTTTTCCTTTTTCCCATTAATTTTTTTTTGGCCCTATTTAGTCACGGGACCCAGTACCATCGCCCCTCAAAACACCCCTCAGGCCATACCTGAGCATGTGAGGTTGGATTTTATTGAGTTGACCCCTTTTCCCATCCCTAATAATAATATGTCAATATTTTATTAATTTGGCCTGATTAAATTGGGCAATTAAATTTATTCAAACACTTCTTTGATATTGCACAAGTAAACAGTATCACTAGCCAGGCCGTGTCTAGAGAATTTGAGGCCTAAGGCAAAAAATTTAGATAAACTTAATGTAATATTATTTATTAATTTTTTAGCTTTTTGATTTGAAAAATAATTCATCAATATTTTAAAATCAATTAATTCTAACATTTCACTCTTAATAGATAAGGTTGCTTATTCATTTAATCTATTTTGTAACATCGTTATTGTTGATTTTAGACAAAATTTAAGCAATTTTATTTTTGAAAATCTTCTTTCAGCAGAATTCTATAAATTCACTAAACCTTACAAAAATCAAGATTAATACAATGCTTTTTCAATTTATCTTCACCTAAAATTTTAATTTTTTTATTCAAAATAAAAAAAATGGTTTCATATTGTAAAAATTGTTCAAATTGAATCCCATCAAGAGAAAAAAGTTTTATTATTAGTTTCGATTAAACTATCTTAAAAAAACTATATGTAATTATTAGTTTTAATTTCCGTTATTATTCCATAACTTATCCAAAGAGCATTTGAATAATGAACTTATCAATATTTAATGTAGTCAAAATAGTCCATAGGTCAATACAAATTGTATTATTATTTAGCCAATGTGTGTACTCGTGTAGGGCATGCAACATCATGATTCATGTCATGTTGAGGCCTTTTTTTAGTAGATATATACTGTAACAATATATTAATGAAAATAAACTGTACAAACTTTTTTTTTTTTAACTATACAGATTTTTACGTTATAGTAGTATATTACTTGGAGTAATTAATGGGTGGTGTTCGAGATACTGTAATAAATGCGCTGAAAATTAATGTCTGGAAAACAGTAAAATTTTTGGAACACAACTACACCACTCTTTCCGGTAAAATGAAATTATAAAGAATAAACATGTAAAAAATAAATAGGGCCTATTCACACAGGAAAAATAATCAGGGGCCTAAGACACTTGTCTTAATGGCCTTGCATGTTACACGGCCCTGTCACCAGCGCAATGTATCGCATGCATTGCATATGAGCTTAATTCAATGTATTGTTTACAAGCCAATTAAATCAATTTCGGTTGCATTTAGCTTTTTGCTATATTTTAAAATAATACATATTTTTATCCTAAAAAAATAATGCATATTTTTATCTCTTTATTTATGATATTTCTATATTTATGATATAGTAAATATTTGAAAAAATTACAAACTATTATATATGATAAGTTAAGTTTGTTACTTTGATAATAACTACTTAAAAAATTATATAGCAAATATAATTTCTAATTGATTGATAATGTAAAAACTTACATTGAATGTGCATATTTATTAAACTTTAAATATTTATAAAAAAAATATTCGCATTCCCTTAATCTACGCACAAGATACATGAGATAAATAAATCCAATTAACTTTCGTTGCTTGAAAATTTGCATCTAGTTACCTGTTGGTCGCTTCAACATCGTTAATGGATTACAGGTGAATGCAACATAATTAAGATTTGTCTTCCAATACATTGTATAATCGGTATATTATGGACCATCGAAACTTGATTATGAACTTTGACTTGTAACAATAATTCGAGCAATTTTTGTCAAACCTCAGCCTAGTATGGTTGGTTGGTTGGTTTTCACTCACTATGAATGTGACTAGCAACTTTTTGGTGGGATTTGTCTCTACAACCTTCAAAAAGATGAAGATCATTTCAAACACGTAATTGGTACATATTAAATTATTATATATTTATTTTATTTAATTGATGATATATATTTTTTTATGATAATTTAATATTATCATATATAAGAGGCGTTAAAACGTGTGAGTGGGAGACAAGACAGCATAGTAAATAGAGGTTTTGGCCAGTATGTAATATTTTAAGGAAAACAAAATATAATTTACATAAGTTGAAAAATTACTTTGTAAAATAAAGGAAGATAGAGTAACGATAAACATAATTTTTCATGTTTTAAAAGAATTTAATTAATTTGTCAAAATAACTATATAATGACTTTGTTCACTAAAATAATTATGTATATAAAGTTTATATATATATAAATATTATTATAAACAAATGCAACCAAATCGAAGAATAATATACTTATAAATTTTAAATACAATATCGAGTCTCTTTATTATATTTTTTATTATGAGATATTAGTTTTTGCTGCCTATTATGATATAAGTATATGTTGAATATTTTTATCTAAATATTATCTCCAAATTATTTTGACAATAATATTTTCTTAAAAGATATATTAATTCAAAATATACTATTTTTTTCATAATCAAAAAGAAAAAAGAACAGCTCGTGAAATACACGGATAGAGTAACTAGTTAATCTTAGAAAAGCAAAATTAGGGTGTCGTGCAGTAGAAAAGTGCCACATCCCTATAGTGTGGAGTAGGCAGAAAGCACTTTGGCATTTAGAATATGCAATGTGGTTGATATATATATTACTTAATGACCAAATTAATTAAATTACAAAAGACAGCATTATATTATTCTATAGTAATATGCTAAGCTTTTTCTATAGTTGTTAGCATTTGATGTATCTTTTGGGTAAACTTTCTTTCGGCCCCAAGGTGATACTATCCGCGTTTAATGTATTAGTGCAAGACTGCTATTAGTTACTTAAAACCTTTATGAAAAAGAATGAGAAAACGATAGAAATGTAACTTGTAAAGGTTATGACCGACACTTTGTTAAATGTGTTCTCCAATAAGACAATGCTTAGAGTTTCTAAGAATTTTTTAGTTTTATCTCTTTGTCAATGTATTTGGTATGGATTATTATTGTTTCTCCATATTTGACATGTTTTTTATTTACGTCTATGCATAGAGATAAAAACAAATGTGTGAGATCTCACTCGTTTTTTAAATATATGATATGAGTTTTGTATTTACTTGATCTATTTATTACTATGGCGTGTACTTAAGTAGAATTTTTCATTTATATGATAATTAATATGATAATATTTTCCAAAGTCTAACTTATGTTATCTTTTGTATGAAGCATAATGCTCAAGATAATAGCTTTCCTTTATAAAACTTGACTTTTGTATTATTTTGCGTTTTTCTAATATAACAAATGACACTATATCATTTCTTCAAAGGATAGTTGATAAATTAATCTTCAAATTGATGATGAAGATTTATTATGCAGATTGAGCTTCCAAAATTAGAATTTTAGCTTTGTGATTAACCTTTTGCATAAAGTAAAATTCATAGTTTTTTGTCATTTTATTTATTTTAGAGCTAATTCTATTTTCTTATTTATTTCTAATTATTTGTATGTATTTTTCATAGTGTGCCATCAGCTTGATGGGTGGTAGGCACCAACCTGAGTCAGATGCAACCAGCCATGGGCCAGGCTCCCAAAATGGGCTAGAACACGTTTTAGGGTTCATCATTGCAAAATATTATTATAAAGACATAAGGATTCAATTTTTAAAGGCTTTTGGCAAATCTTTTGGCATAATGTTTATCAACATATTGTTAGTTTTAGTGAAACTATACTCAAATTTTTTAAGATCTAAACTTTGTGAATATAAAAAATGTGATTGGAAAGAAAAATCTCATTAAAGATGATCGATCAGTTAGAAAATACTTCGCATCAATAACATAATAACCCAAAAAACATTTTGATATAATCTTTAAAAAATTATCATTTATAGAGAAAATTTGATTTATTTTTTTAATTTATTTTATTTTCTTTCCATACAATTACTTATAAAAAGATTCATTTAAATTAGCTCTTAATCTCTAGTAGCCTAAACAAATTTTTCAAATTCAGTCATCTGACTAATTTAGCATAACACAATATACTTGGATGCTAACAATTAAGGCTATGTTTGGATTAAAATTTGAAAATTACTTTCATGAATTTCAATGCATAATAACGAATTCCAGTGCATCAAATGGAGAAGAAAGAAATTGTTGCTTCTAAAGTAAAAGTATTTTTGAGCTCTCTTAACTCTAACCCAAACATGCACTATCAAAATAGAAAAGATCTTGTGAGTTGTGAGACAAATCAAGATAAAAAAAATCTTTTGTGTTTTCTCTCTTTCTCCTATCTTTTTAGTTTTTTTTGTACCAACGAATGAAAGTTGAACTTATGAGAAATCATTTTCAATTTTTAACTAGAAAATCTATAAAATCTTATCTCCATTTGTCAAATAATATGTTAGTTTCCTCCTATAGTGTTGATTAGGCTTTGTGAAACTTATAGTTTGTCTAGTTTAATCCAATTGTGATCATTTTATTAATGGGCTATTATGAGCATTTGTCCCCGTGTTTTTTTTTTTTGACAGAATTTGTCCCCGTGTTGATTAGGCTTAATCCACTTATTATATATTTTGACAATGTTATCTAGTGACTAAAGATTTAACTATTGAGATTTTATTTTAATCTTATTACTCATGCATTTAATTAAGTTTATTGATATTTTAGATTAGTAGAGCTTTAGCACTGTATGTTCTATTTTACTGAGATATGTATTGGATCACTTTATTATCATGTCTCTTATAACATTGTTAAGATGTTTGGATCAATTGTTGGAATTGTATATTTATCTTATTTAATTATATTCTACTCTTATTCATTATTTCATGTGAAATATAAATGTATATATGTATTCATATAGGGTATCATCTTCTATAAGTTAATAGTTATATTTTGTAAACTATTGATATATGTTTTGATCATAATTGATATTTTAATCAAAATAATTTCATAGCTCTAATAATTTATTATAATGTATTCTAAGTAAAAGGTGTGTTAGGTGCTATATATAGAGTGTTTGTGTAATGTGTTTCAATAATAAAAATGATTTATAAAGAGCTCTATTTATAGATTTCTACATCCAAGAGTTAATAAATTTGATACAAACACGTATTGAATTATTTAGGATTGACTATTTAAGATTTTGACATATGTTTTGGTTCGTTTAACATTTAATAACTGCTTATAATTTTTTTCTAATCTAAAATATTTCAACCTGTGTCTCGAATTCTTCTTCTCTTACACTTAATCATTTTTATCTCTCCAAACTTGACTTCCTGAATTCGAATTAAGTTTTTTTCTCTAATTCTTGAGTATTTCTTTAGCATAATTCAAATAAACTCCAAACTCCAAATCATGATCTTTCAAGAAATCAAAATTTGACTAAACTCAAAATGATATTTCTAAAACTTGGAAAAATTATAAATTAACACCAACAAAAACATAATACAATATATCATCTATATGATTATACCCCTCAAATTTCCTTCACGCAATATGCCACTGAGATTTGTTTGCCAATTCATTGGATATGATAATCATTCTGCCTGGTTAAAATTCAAAACCTACCATGACAATTAACTACTAGTACTAGTTATCTTATCACAACTACTTTACACAAGCACTAGTGAAACTTGCTTGAATCTTGATACATAAACTTTTACTTTTTTTGACAAGAAATACATAAACTTTGACTTGTAATTGCATATTCGAGCAATTTATGTCAAAGCTCAATCTCTTGCATATGGTTGTTTGGTTGCCTCTCATTTACTCTGAATATGCCAGACATCTTTTTAGTGGGATTTACGCTGTCTCTGAAATGTTCAAAAAGTTGAGGATCATTTCAAACACGTAAAAGGCCATAAATTTATCACAATTATTTTGAAGAAAAAAAAAGTAACTAAGGTTTTTTCTCTGGTCTTCTTATTCGCTTAAAGGGCAAAAAAAAATGGGAATGTTACCTATTGCTATTGGCTATTTCTATAGTGCGGAGTAGGCAAAAGCACATTGACATGTATCATATATGGTTGATAATATAATGATATATATTTACTTGACCAAAGTACAAAGGAAAGTATTTAATTATTATCTTAATTGGTGAAGTAATATTCTATACTTTTTCTTAATTGCAAACTTTATTGGGGGACTAGAGGGGGTTCTTTGTTTCATATATTAGTGCTGGCTTTTTAAACCCTTATGAAAAAGCATAAGAAAACGAAAGAATTAATGTAACGTGAAAAGGATACTACCGAAAGATTGATTAATTTGTTATAGAATATATAAGACGAGACAATTGGCGTTGCTGAGAAAATTTTAAATTTATCCGTTCATCAATGTATTTGGTGGAATATTGTTCTTTTACATATTTCGATTTGAAGTTTATATAGCTGCTTCTGTAGCTTGCGATATTTATACATTTAATCATTTTGACTATTATAAAGAAAATTAAAAAGAAGAAAGTCAGGACTTGCTTTGTCCTTTTACTTTTCTTGTCAATTGAGCATCTTCATAAGCATAGTCGTGAGATTAATCATCAAGTCTGAAATGATGGTTAAGTAAAGTCTTTTTTTTAAATGATAATTTTAAGCTAGTGTTTGGTAGAGATATGTGAAAATGAATGAAAATGAATTGAGATGAAAGTTTTGAATTAAAATAGAGAGTAAAAATGTGGGTCCACCTCATTTTACTGTTCATTTCACTTCTTTTCGGCTCTCTTTCATCGTAATCAAACGGAGGGTAAGATTTAATATAAAGTTCACCCACAATCATAATTTATTTCCATTGTAACCAACCGAAAAAAAATGTTTTTATTTGTATTTTCTATTTGGACAAATAATTTCAAAGGCATGATATTATTTTCACGTGATTTATTGTTCAATATTTATAAAACAAATGGTAAACATATATAACTTAAACAAAGTTAAAAATTAAAAATATGAAACAAAAAATTAATGAGACATTTTCATGAATTTTCATCAAAACAAACGTTTTCGATCTCAAATCAAAATTGGCCTTTGAAACTATGAAGAAGACAAATTTTACCCATTTGTCTTTAATAAATATACAGGGAGAAAATATGGATGTTGAAAACCATCTTTTGGAATAATAAAAACAATAGTGCCAATTAGTGCAGTTCAATTTTTTTAATAAATTAAAAAGTTAAACATAAATTATGAAGTGTATTCTGTAAAACTTATTGAAATACTATGATAATCTTTAATGTATTTCAATTTTTTATCAATTGGAACTACTTTGGACTTAGCTTAAGGTCTAGGCCTAATTCTAATTAACGTATGAAGGCCCAATTCGTTGTCACAGACCGAACAAGATGAGCCAACATAAATCTGGACCCAATCTTTGCAAGAGATCCACGGCAATCGTTATTTCTACAATTCTACCTCCCTTTTTAATTATATACCCCCTTTTAAAAAAAATTCCTAAAGTATCCTTGTCTTTGTTTCTCTTTTATAATTCTCTTTATTTGTTTTTTCTTCATAAAAGAAAAATATACCCCCTCTCTTTGGTGGAGATAGAAACCATGGCAAAAAGAAAACAAAAGAGGAAAAAAATTAAAACAAAATCAAAAACTAGTTTTACGCAATAGTGCGGTGGTTTCATTTTCACTATCTACTATTATTTATGCAACAGGAGATCAGCAGGTAATATTAAGCAACGGGAATAACGAACAAGGAAGGTACCAGGTGTGCAATAATTGGACCTACTTGTCGTCTTTTAAACTACTTGCTCATGTTCTTCAAGTGACAATGATAGATTTCAACTTTGATGGAGATAGATGATCATTGTCACTTGAAGATTACAGGAATATATTTTATCTTTGAAAAGATTATAGGAAGTTTGAAAGATTGTTCATTCAAAGTATCTGACTTATAAACTTCAAAAATTATATATAGATTTGTTGGAGAAGTAATCGTTGTTTCTAAACAACCTTCTTCTTTTGTTTGATCATCGTCTGTTAGTGAAGATGTCCATTAGGACATTAAATACATGTCACAAACTTGTCAAGATTTCTGATAAAGCATTTTGTTTATCTTTCATGAGGAACACTTCATATTTTTTGGTCAGAGGTCAAATTGCTTTTTCTATTAAAGTACATTGCAACTTGCTTTTAGGCACACCTTTTTATGGAGTAGGTGGTTTTATCATTTAACTTCTCTCTTTCTGTTTGTTCTTCGATAGATCCTATTAAGAATAAAAAAACATTCCCTGCACAAATGATCAACTAAACATAGCATTAAACTTGATCATACATGCTACAGACTTAGCGTTTATTTGCTATCATTTGGTGAAACAGACGTAAATACAACACATTTCTGTATGTAATCAGACACAAACTTTGAAACTTAATATTTATTTGTATAAAATCAAAACAATTGGGGGTTTTAATTTGTCTTATGACTCAACAATCTCAACATTTTTTATGATGTCAAACAAATATAAGTTTGAAAGGATGCCTCATAAAACAAAATATAAGCATATGATCAGATCAAGCTATCAAAGCATAAAAAGAAAACATAGATCACAGCAAACATGTAATGCATATAAAGAGTAAAAGAATTTATAAGATCAAGGCATCAAGGCATCTGTGTTTAATTTGATTAAAGTGATGAAACATATTGTTTGATAAAAAAAATTCACATTAAGATGATGTATTCTGTTCAGTACAGAGAGATAGAAATTAGAGCAAATATAAATAAACTAAAAAGGTAAAACTCCCCCTGAGATCGTGCTTTCTTTCTTTTGCTCATCATCAGAGATCTCCTTCTCTTTAAAAGACTAAACTCCCCCTCAGATCATACTTTCCATTCTTCAAACTTCAGCTTTTTATCCACTCCCCCTATTGGCAACAACAAAAAATGGGCCTTAGTGAATATAATCACTGGTGGATGAATCATTAAGAACCATGTCCCTGTAAAGCTGTTGTGCTCGTTGTAGATGATGACGTACTTCAACTTTAGTAGCTTTGCGTGCTTCAAGAATCTGTCTGAGGGCAGTTCTAGTGGTAAGCAGTTCTTCAAACAACATCTCGAAATCTTCTTTGGTAGGCTAAACTTCAAAACGTACATGATCTCATCGGGGTCTTTTATGTGTGCAGCATCAGGAGATGGCTTTTCTTCAGGGGTCAAACTAGAAAGAAAAGGACTAAGGCGAGCAAGATCATCAGAGGTCTTGACTAGCTTGCCATCGATTTCATCAATCTCATGCTTATATGGTTTGCCTCTGCGCACCTTGATAAAACGTGTAGGCGGGAGATCATCATCACTACGAAGGACGATGGTGATTATTTTTATTTTAGGATTTCGGTGTGGATAAGTATCTCGTATCTCTTTTTATTTTTGATAAAATATTTTATTTTATTTTTATAGTTTTTATTGTTAAGATAATCTTTTTTTTTCTTTTTATAGATAAATATTCTATTTCTTTTATATATATATATATGTATATATATATATATATATATATATATAGTTTTCATTATGGAGATAATTGCATTTTTTTAGGTAAAATATTTGGGCATAATTTATTTTCCTCTTTGATAATATTTTCCTTTTATAATTTATCATTGCTATTTTGATTTTTTTTTATAGATGATTCAATTTGCAATAAATTTTTTTATTAGCATTTCCTTTATATTGATTGATTATAATTTATTTGAAAACTAAAGATTGTTTAGTAATTTTTAACAATTGGACACCCTTACAGACATTATGTAAGAGAAAAATCTTAACAACACATTCTTTTGAACATACTCTCTTTTATTGGTTAAAATTTGTTAAAAATCACAAAATTTTGTAGATCCCAATCATATTTAATGATTGTTTTTCTTGATTTTAATTTTCAATAAATTTCAACCAATAGATAAAAATGTGTCAGAAAGTGTGTTCATAGCACTTTTATAAGATATTGTTAATTTGAGTTTTGAGATACATTGATCAATATTCTTTCTTCTTAACACTACTCTTTGTATTTTTTTAGTGCATAGGTCTATATACATTCCATGTAAACTTTGAGGAAGCAAACCAAATATTAGATACAGAGAAGGTTTATCAAAATTTGTTTTGGAATATATAATTATAAAGATTTTGTATGAAATTTGTTGAATATATATTTATTAGATGCACTTTAACTTTTACAATTGATCTCCTTTTTCATCTTAATCTGATCCTGTCCTTGACTGGAGACCATACCGATAACCGACGATGGTAAGGTCTAACACAAGGAACTAATTTCCCACAACACAAAAGTTCGAATTCTCATTGCGAGAGGAGTTTGACCGACACTGTCTCAAACAAAATTGTCTTTTCTTTTAAGGTCACATGTATATTTCACTAGAAATATGATGTATTTAGGTAATACACAAGAATCAATTTTACCTTATAAAATCATGATGATACCATTAAAAAATAGAAACAACTATTATGATTGACAAAATTTTCTCTCCAAATCAGTTGCATACCTAAAACTTAAACCCAAAGTTATTACTTATTAAACTGAAACAACTATACACCAAATAATACATTGTAAACAAAATTGCATATGATAAAAAAAGGTGCATGTAAGAAAAACACAATAAAAAAAGATCATACTAAGACCCGGTCCGGTTCACCGTCTCCGGTCCAATCTATCCCACATCACCACGGTTCAGTGACATTGCTTATTCCGATTTTGTTTTTCCTTCCTTCTTCATTGCTCTCTCTCTCTCTCTCTTCTTTTTCTTCTTATCTTGTTTCTCTCTCTTCTCGCGCATTGTTTCTCTCTCTCTCTCTTAAACACACCGAACAACCCGCGACGGAGGCTCCGACCCGAATCGGACGAGTCGACTCCAGCTCCGAACACTTTCAGGTGCTTCTGCCCCAATCGCATTTCGCTCCCATTTTCGCCGATTTTTCTTCTTCTCGTTTTCGCCATTGACGCCAAATCTGTGAGTCCTCCATTTCCCATTTCATTTCCCTTTCGATTGATGCCGCAATCGCCCTCGACGAAGCTCCCAATCCTTCTCTCTTTCTTTTTCTGTCGGTTCATTTTTCGAGTTGTATTTTTTGAACTATATTGTGTGACCTTGGTTGCTACAATAGGGTAATTTCAATTTCAATGTCAATAGGGTAATTTCTGAATATATATATTTTTTTTTGCTTGTTTTTTTAGGTTTGAGATTTTATGGTTCTGAAGTTTCTGCGTCTGACTCTGGTGGATATTGATTTGGAGGAGGGGGGAAAGGTGCACAGGATTAGGGTTTTCTCGGAAGCGTTGGTTTCTGTTGGGAAAAAAGAGAGGATATATTTGGGTCTGGAAAGAGGGTTAGGGTTAGAGGATAATGTGTATACTGTGTGTGATTCAGAAGTGGTCTCGCCGGGTTGCTACAATGCTGCCTTGGTTGGTTATTCCGTTAATTGGTCTCTGGGCACTCTCTCAGCTTCTGCCACCGGCTTTTCGCTTCGAGATTACTTCGCCTCGTCTTGCTTGTGTCTTTGTCTTGTTGGTTACTCTCTTTTGGTATGAGATTTTGATGCCTTGGCTGTCGGCTTGGCGTGTGCAGAGGAATGCACGGATTAGGGAGAGGAAGAGGTCTGAGGCCATAGAAATGCAGAAGTTGAGGAAGACAGCTACGAGGCGGTGCCGCAACTGCTTAAGTCCCTATAGGGATCAGAACCCTGGTGGGGGTCGGTTTATGTGTTTTAACTGTGGCCATGTTTCTAAGAGACCGGTTTTAGACTTGCCTGTGCCGCCGGGGTTGGGGATTTCAAATTCCAGTATAGTTAAGGACTTGGTTGGAAAAGGTGGCAAAATATTGAATAGCAAGGCTTGGTCTGAAAATGGATGGATGTGCGGTCAGGACTGGTTGGAGAATGGCAATTGGGTTGGTGGGTCAATTCCAGGTAATCCTAGCAACTGGAGGACGAGTGAGAATGCTGGTCTCTTTGGAGAAGATGAGCATTGTTTGACGGAGAGGTCATATTGTGGTCTTCTGTTTTTGGTTTGCAGGCTTTTGACATCTTTTTTCAAGAGCATTAGATGGCTCTGGAGAAAGGCTTTTAGAGTTAGTTCAAGGGAAGAATGTCCGTCCGATGCTGAACATAGGGCACTCTTAGCAAAAAGGGGTGAAAATGGGGCAAGCCTCAATGAAAGTAGAGGGGAAAAAGCACGTAGGAAAGCTGAGGAGAAAAAACAGGCTAGGCTAGAGAAAGAACTTTTGGAGGAGGAAGAGAGAAAACAGAGGGAGGAGGTTGCAAGGTTAGTGGAGGAGCGTAGGAAACTGAGAGATGAAAAAGTGGAAGCTGAAAAAGATCACAGCAGATCATCAAATCCCAATAAGGAGAAAGACCGTAGGAAGGAAGCTGAAAGAAAGCGCCAGGAAAAAAGAAAAGAGAAAGATAAGGGGTCTAGTAAGAGCAACTCTGATGCCGAAGAATTGGAAAGAAGAGCTGGCAAGGAAAGTGAACGGAAGCGGGACTTCGACAAAAAGAGTGAAATGGATCGTAGGGAGAATCAGAAATCTGGGTTAGAGAGTGGCAAGGGACAGAGTACTGACAACGCACATAATAAAAATGTCACTGCAAACAATTATAACCGAGGAGGTACTGGAACAAGGTATCTTGACCGCATGCGAGGCACAATTTTGTCCTCTTCAAAAGCTTTTGGTTTTGGTAGGGGTACTAATGTTCCTAGCACTGTGGTGAAAGAAAACAAGTTTAATAGTTCTGTAGATCATGTTCATACTGCTGCCAGCAGGAGAGAAATATGTCCTCCTGAGCGTCCAGCTGTAAAATCCAATGTAAATGGAGATGATAGGAACATCAATCACCCTGTAAGTTGTCTTGCTTTCTATCCCCTTTTCTTTACCTTTTTATGATACTGTTCTAGCAGGTTTTGTCGAAGGTTGATTCGTGATGGAATACTAGTTACTTTTATCTTTTTTATATCAGAAAACATTGTGGGTTTTACAAATTAGTATTATAGTCAAGGGTCTTGCTAACTAGTGCCCTTAGGACACTGGTTAAGGAATTAAAAGGAGAAAGTATTTATTGTGGAAATCATAGGAGAGCACGAAAAAGTTCATGGGCAGCATAATTTTCCGCCTCCCAATAAAAATCTTTCTCCTTTTAGCTTCTTAACCAGTGTCCTTAGGGCACTGGTTAACATTTGCCTATATTCAAATGTGTGGATTATGGTTTTAAATTGCGATCTGCTACTACAATTGCGGCCACAAAGTAAAGGTCTTTTTACTCACCGCAACCACAATTGCGGCCACATCAGCCGCATTTTCCCGCAATTTCCTACAACATCAAGGATCGCGATGAAACCGCAACCGCAATTTAAAACCATGGTCCGGATAAGGCTTTTGTTGTTGTATTATATTCAAATTTCTCTCGTCACTAACTTCTATTTTGTTTGTTCACATTCTAAACTTTCAGTCTTTGACATTTATGAACAAAATTATATGATGCTCTAGTTAAGATTCATTGCTTGTTATACTTGTATATGATTATCTTGGGTGCATTGAAAAACATTTACTAATAAAACAGTATTACCATGATAATTGCTCCCTGCAGGTACTCCCTGAACCACAGCCATGGACAGCAGCACCTAAAAAGTCTTGGCAGCAGTTATTTACTCGATCTTCATCTGTTCCTCAATCTTCAAATTCAAATGTAATATGCAGGCCAAATTCCAAAATTCAAGCAGAAGCCAAAAGTCCTCAGTTGTCCTCCCAGTCACCAGTTACACAATCATTTACTAATCCTATTCAGTTTGGTCTTCCATCACCATTTCATATTTCCACCCATGCAAGTGGACCAACCAGTAGTAGTCTAGGTTTTTCTCCTGCAATTGAACCATTTTTTTCTCCAGTTGGAAATACATCACATGACTTTAGACAAGATGAGCAAGAGCTTTTTGAAGACCCCTGTTATGTTCCAGATCCAGTATCCTTGCTTGGGCCTGTTTCTGAGTCACTTGATAATTTTCAGTTGGACTTGGGAACTGGCTTTGGGACAGACAATGAAGTGACAAAACCTCACTCTTTGAAAAGCATATCTGCTGGTTCTGATGTTAATAAGCCATCTCCAATTGAGTCTCCATCATCCCGAGAAAAGCATAGCAGTTCTAATTGGTTTCCCAGTACCCCCATGGGCCAAGACAAGCATGGTTTTCCTCTGGATGATGCAGCTGCAAATGAGAAGGGAACATGGCAGATGTGGAGTACTTCTCCACTTGGGCAAGAAGGTTTAGGTTTAGTCGGTGGCCCAGGAAGCTGGCTGTTATCCTCGCAAAGGAACATACCAAACAAGGATGATTTTGTGCTTTCTTCATCTCAGAAGACTATGGCTTCTCTTTTTAACAAAGAAGATAACATAATTTCCAGTACCCATTCTCCACCAAATGTTTTTCTTCCTAATGGCCAAAGTGGCGAGAACTTCAGCCCTGTTACAGTTTCAAGTGGTTATGATCCTTGGTTACAAAGCGCTCTCTTCCCACCATTGTCAGGTGGCCTTACATCTCCGGAGGGAGCCACTCAAAATGAAACTATATATGGTAGCCCAAGTGGATCTGCTAGTAGCCATGGGCTTGATGGTTCTCCAGCTAACTGTTGGTCCAAGTAAGTAAAGTATTAACTGTTTGGCTTATTTTTTGCCTTGTAATGGATGGCTAGTGTGGAATTTCTGCTTGTATATGTATCTATACTGTTGACCATTTTGATCTGATGAAACTTATTTTGCAAAAAGATGAGAAAATCTATTCCCTCATTTTATTTGTCGAAATGAATTGTAGATCTATAAACATTGATTGGTAATGTGATTGTTAGTGGGACTGTTTTGCATCTTTCTATTTCTATCGAGACTCAGTCATGTTATCTAGGTAATGATACTTTGTGGGGAAAATATTTGGTTTCAGTGGTGAAGATTCATTTTTAATTTACTTGTAACAAGCGATGAAACTGTTATACAAGAGCACTTGGTTTATAATTTCTATCTATAAGAAATGGATTTAATATTTTACTCTATATGTGATATTTGTATTATGTCTGCCACAAAAAAAAAAAAAAAATCCTAGACAAAGGCATATGTTAAGTATTAATGTGCTGTATTTATCTTAATTTTGTTCTGTAGTCTGTTTCTTGAATTGTGGGTTGCTTATTGATGATACTTTGCCTCAGTGAATCAAAATATATTTATTACTAATTCAGAGGAGTGCTTATTGCTTAGGGCATTTTCAACAGATCAAATTATAATTCTTCCTTACAGAAAACTAGCTTATAAAAAGAAAAAATATTGTTAAGATATAATATGATAGAGATTTAGGAGATATCATAAGATATGATATGATATAATAGATATTTAGGAGATATGATAGCCTATTTCTATGAAAGTAGGAAACTTTTTATCTTTCATTATCTTGTAGGATTATATCTCTAAGATTTAGATTAGATTTGATTAATCTTTTCCTTTTTATTATCTTATCTTGTATCTATATATATTCATACACTCTTTGAGTCAATGAATGGGAAATACACAAATTTTCAGTTCTGTCCTTTAATCTTAACATGGTATCAGAACTAGGCTGAAGTATCACGAAAATCATGCTTCACCGGGGACCCACTGTCCTCGGTGGACCCTTTTACTCGCCGCACTTTTTAAAGCAATCTTTTTCAGTTTTTCCAATGACTTTTCTACTCGCCATTGCCGGTTGTCGCCGCTAGCCACCGTCATACTCTCCAACGTGCCACCATCATTAAGATTGTCAGCCTCTCCTAGTTCTATTGTTGTCCTTGGGGTTCGATCTGGTTAAGAACCATTTTTTCAGTAGTGTTTGGTTGTTTAGCTTCTGTCTTACAAGATGGTTAAGCTTTGAGATGATTTGCTTCTGTCATGAGTGGTTAAGCATTGTTTAGCTTCTGCTCTTGATGGTTGAGTTGTCCTTGTCCCAAATGCACTGGCCCTGTCTTTGTCCCAGTTGCATTGGCCTCGTTCTTGTTCAAGATGCATTGGTTCGTCTTTGTCCTAGTTGCACTGGTCCCGTCTTTGTCTCAATTACACTGGCCCTGTCTTTGTCTCAGCTACACTGGCCACATATTTGTCCCTGTAATTGGCCTTGTCTTTGTCCCAGTTGCACTAGCATTGTCCCAATCATTACTCAATTGTTGTCCTTGGGGTTCGATCTGGTCAAGAACGCTTTTTTTTTCCAACAGCTACTTACCTGTCTCATCCATTGTTGCCATGGATATCAGTTTATCCCAACCGTCTAATCAGTTTGAAGGATAATGTATTGTAACAAGCTAAAAGCGTAGAAAGCTTTAGCTTGAGGGGGAGTGTTCGAAGTTATGACTCGTCAGCTCTTCCTTTGCTTGTTTCAAGTCCTATTGTGTTGATATCTGAGTCTCTGATGTCCTTGCATTACTTGTCTTGGGTTTCAGTCTACTCCCTCGCAGCATCTGAGTTTGAAGAAGAATATTTAGTTTTTGGTATCGTACTCTATGCATTGGAGAGTCCTCTACCTTGGAGTTGTTTTCATTTTTTTTTTATGCTTCAGTTATGTTCCAAGCTTGGAGCATTAAGTTGTATGCTCCAGCTTGAGGGAGAGTGTTAAGATATAATATGATAGAGATTTAGGAGATATCATAAGATATGATATAATAGATATTTAGGAGATATGATAGCCTATTTCTAGGAAAGTATGAAACTTTTTATCTTTCATTATCTCGTAGGATTATATCTCTAAGATTTAGATTAGATTTGATTAATCTTTTCCTTTTTATTATCTTATCTTGTATCTATATATATTCATACACTCTGAGTCAATGAATGGGAAATACACAAATTTTCAGTTCTGCCCTTTAATCTTAACAAATATATACATGTTTCAAACGAGGATGAATTGCTTTTGATGCTTATTGGTAATAATTTGACTGTTTGACTGGAGGTGTATGCTTCAAAACTGTGTTGTCATCTCCAACTATGTTTCATCAGAGAAGAATCAGGAATAGAAAATTAAATATAAATAAGAGAATACGAGATAAAATAAATTGACATGGATGCCTTATATGTGGGAATATAGCATTACTGCTTTTGTCGGATTTTCATAATTTTTTTTTTCTGTTGTCCGTAGGCCACATAGTGATGTATAAGAAAGGTAATTTGACTGTTTGATTGAAATGGAATCCTATGCTGTAGGACATCTTTGGATGCATGGTATATAACCAAATAAAATGTATTTAGCTCCAAATGTACCATTTTTATGCTGCCTCATTTAACTAAAGTGAATTTACTTGATTGACAATTGATTTGTGGAATCATCTGTGTGATCATATGCTGATTTATTTATGAAATGAATGGGTATGCATTGGTATGGGACAAAAAGTGATTCAGTTGTTGGTGTTGGACAGTATACTTTCGTGCCCTGTTCTTTTCTTATCTGTTCTGTTTGATTGAGTTATGAAATGACATGTGAGTGTGTTCATTGATAAGCACTAGTTGTAATCAATTTGATTATCCTTCCTAAATATAGCTTTATAAATATTCCAGCAGCTAAATTGTCAAACTGCTGACTTGTTGAACCTGAAAAATAAACAAACTAACTGAACCAAAAGTAAAAAATAAAAGAAACAAACTATCTTAATGGAAGTTTTTGTGACCCTTTTGACTGCTTATGGCATGATGCTTGTACTGGCATTGCCTTAGATATGTTCTTTCTTCTTGATTCTGTAACTTTGTTGAATATAGACTGTTGAAACTGTTTTTTTGACCCTATTCTTTTGTTTACTTTGCAGAAAGGAATGGCCTGTACATGGTTCTGTGGAAAGCATAGGGAAGACAGCAGCTGTTTCAAGGCCATATAGTGGAGGTATACACCCAACCTCAGATGTACAGTCGTTTTGGTCATTCGATTAAAAAAGATGATAGTGACAGACAGGTTACGAGGGACTTGATATAAAAAACACAACTGTTCTCTTGAGGCAAATAGCCTCCTTTGGGGGAAGAGTTTAGAATACTGAACCCATTGTATCTTCCTTTCTTCTTTTGTGAAGGAAGATTGATGTTTACTTAACCGTTAGCGTCAATAGGAATACATGTTGGAAGCATTCTGAGCAAAGGCAACAAAGAGAGGTGCCCCCATTTTGTCCTTTGGAGAATAGTGCTTCACATTTCCCACTTGTGTCATGATATGATGATCTTCAAATGATTTTGTCTTAATGAGAAAATGAAACTGATACTAACATGACCCGCTGCCAATGGAATATAGTCGTGTTTCTCTGTACGTGTCTCGTTATTATGAATCGAGCTGCATCTTTAATCACGTTCTGCAAAGTTGGGTGTTAAACGAATTAACATAAAAGAATTGTTGAAAAGTGGTCAAAAGTTATTTACTTATTTTGTACGCCATCAAATTTTCTAGCATAAATGGCCTAGTTGCGCTGATGTAGCTTGGGTTTGGTTTGCGTTGGGGGCACGACGTAATAGTTTTCCCAAGGGATTTAATTTGTCTGAAGGGGATCAGGATAAAATAAATAATTTCAACTATTTACTCGGAATTTATAATTAATATTTTTAACAAGTAATTTCTTATGTATAATACTGACTATTGAAACATTAACAGTAAACTTTATCTCGCTGATTTAGGATGGTTAAGTGGATTATACATGGATCACATGATGTAATTTAATTTAACTTAGTTAAAACATAAAGTTTCAGAGATATTATTTGGAGTAAATTATATTTGTATTTTTTAAGTTTTTTTTTTCCGAATTACACACGTTATTGTTCTTTTTTCTATTTCTACATTAATTCTTCTATTTGTTTAAAAACATTATACTGACATATCCTACAAGAGAGGTTATTGTAAACGTGTAGGTATTGTGTATAATTTAAAAAAATTTCAAAGAGTGTTAATGTAATTTGTTCTATTATTTATCATGAGATCTTGTTCAACAATTTCTTTCGAAATCATTCATAATCTTCCTTCTCTTTTCACAAGTTTAAAAACTATGCAATCTATCCTTTTTACTCATGCTTTCTATGGTCTTTTTTGTAAGTATTCAAATCACCTAAATTGATTTGTTGTCAACTTTTTTCAATTGGTCTTAATTGTTACACCTTAAATTTATTTATTTTTCTCTCTAAAGTACTTTTAAAAAAATAAAATCTTTTGCACAGAGAGCAGAATTTATTTGAGCGTGATAAACTAAATTATTCCATATAAAATTTTATTCGAGCGTGATAAACATTAGTTATTAACTTTGTGGCATATACAACTAAATGATTAGGAGATCCAAATTGGACATTTGCATCTATAATTTTTTAATTAATACATGTGTGCAAAATTACTTCAAACAATGATAAATGGATGTTTGCATCTTTAATAAATGGATTCAAACCAGCGACCTAAGGATATCTATTTGCAATGCTAGCAATTACAGTCATCCGCTCTACCAACTGAGCTAAGGTTGAAATTTGATGATATTAACAAATTTTAAATACCTTTCATTTTAAAGTTGTATAACCAAATGAACCAGAGGTTGGAAAAAAAAAAAGTATTTGGGTCATGTTTCAGGTTACTTCCTGGTAACCACGAAACATTAACACACAAAATTATTTAGTACTTTGATAAGTTTTATGTTGGCTATGAGTAACACGATCCTCTTCATTTATCTAAGTTTCGGATAAACTATGACACTATAGACAAAGTTATTAATGTACATAGTATACTGAGAGCACTTTAACCTCTAAAATAAAAATTAATCATGTAGTTATTCAAGATTATAAAGAAAAGATATTTTAACTTTTTTTCTTCTTTCAATGAATGGAAATATTAAATGGTCTCACATTTATAATTTTGAAGGTTTGTTTTGTGACCTTTTTTAGAGACTAAATTGGGTTAAATAAGTTTTTAGGGGACTTAATTAAATATTTACTCTAATCTATTTTATGATTAAAATTTATAGTTAAAATTAACCATTCACATAATAGTTTAACAATTAAAATTTTTACAAATTTATAATTCCTTTTACGTATTAGGGTTCGTCTATGGTGAACTAGCTAATCCGTGTCTCACCTCATGTGCCACTTAAATGACCGGCACTAGTAAGTAGTCTACCGGAAAAAAAATATAAAAAAGAATTAAGAATTAAAAATTAAAAAAGACTTAAAAATTTGATAAAAAAAAGTTTTTTATTCTCTCTCTCTCTGCGCTGTTCCCCACCACTCCGTTCTGCGTTTGCAGCATTTCAGATCCAACCCTTCCTCTTCTTTCCTTTCTTCCACAATGGAGATCAGATCGCTGGACGCCGTCACCGTCCACTGCAACGATGGCGACACCGTCCAATATGATGTAGATGTTATTTTTATGATGAAGAACTGCATTATGGTTGTTTGGGTTTCAGATTTGGGTAGAGATGTCGAAATGGGTTGGTTGAAGTGGGGCTTAACAATGAAGAGTGAGGGTGGTGCGGTTTTACTATGGGACCGGCGGTGGTTTGTGAGGAAGATGATGATCGGTGTGTTAGCAACAGAAGAACATGGTGATGGGATGAGTGACAGTGGTGGACGAATGACCAAATAAAAAAAAAAGGGAAAGTGTTTTTTTTTTATCAAAAACAAAATTAAAAGGTTACCAATACAACCAATTTCCCTTCTTTGATCTCAGCCAACAAATATTTTAATAATATATCTAATGGTAAATAATGATGTTACACCTGTGTCTCACTTTTTTACTACTTCACCGTAGACAAGCCCTACGTATTAATGTATTTTATCATGATTTTTGTTATTAGTTTGTAATGTATTTAAAGAGTGTGGCTAAAGTAGAGTTCAAAAACACTTTCTCACCGCTGAGAAAGTGTTTTGAACCTGCTGCAGCAGGTTAGTTATCGGTTTTTTACTTGCTGCAGTAGGTAGCCACCGGGAGAAAAAAAATAAAAACAAATATTTTTTATTTAAAAAATAAAATTATATAAAATTATTATAATAAAAATTAGAATAAAAATTGTATCTTTTTTTAAAAAAGTGA
Organism: Pueraria montana var. lobata; assembly: GCA_026413185.1. Taxonomy (NCBI): domain Eukaryota; kingdom Viridiplantae; phylum Streptophyta; class Magnoliopsida; order Fabales; family Fabaceae; genus Pueraria; species Pueraria montana. Next base: position 77,065,042 of record CM048650.1, read on the forward strand.
GAACCATCGGTGGTGCTTGAACAAATTACCTATTATAATAGGTTGGTTAACAGGGAGAAAAAATCATTTTTTTATTAAATAAAATTATATAAAAAATTTTGAGCAAAATTATTTCTCTTATGCTCCACCGGGAGAAAATTTTTTTTTAATAATTTTTATATAAAATTAAATGAAATTATACAAAAATTATTAAAAAATATTCAACCACCAGTGGTACTTGAACAAATTACCTACTATAATAGGTTGATTAACTAAGAGAAAAAAAATCATTTTTTTATTAAATGAAATTATATAAAAATTATTAAAAAAATATTTTTTTTTTCTCCCGATAGAGCATAAGAGAAATAATTTTGCTCAAATTTTTTATATGATTTCATTTAATAAAAAAATTATTTTTCTTCTCCTGGCTAACTAACCTATTATAATAGGTAATTTGTTCAAGCACCACCGATGGTTCCCATTTTTTTAAAAAAAAGAAAATTTTTATTCTAATTTTTATTATAATAATTTTATATAATTTTATTTTTAAATATATTTTTTTTAATTTTTTTTCTCCCGGTGGCTACCTACTGTAGCAGGTAAAAAATCGGTAGCTAACCTGCTGCAGCAGGTTCAAAACACTTTCTCACCGGTGAGAAAGTGTTTTTGAACTCCACTTTAGCCACACCCTGTATTTAAAAGTCAAAGATCATTTGATTGCAAACTTGTAACTAAATTTAAATAAAAAATAAAAAAATGGACCCCGAAGCGGGAGGGGAATTATAAACATACATCTAGGTTATTTTTTGTTAAATGTAGAAAATGATTTTGAATAGGTTGCATTTCAAAGTTGTATAACTAAAAAAATTAACGGAGTAAGAAAGGGCAAAACGAACCAAACGTTGGGGGTGGTGGGAAAAAAAAGGAATAAAAATATAAAAAATCCGACCTGCCGGATTCGAACCAGCGACCTAAGGATTACTATTTGGCGTGTTACCAACTACAGTCCTCCGCTCTACCAACTGAGCTAAGGTCGGCTTATGATAAGCATTCCAGACTAAATACAGAACTTTTATACTTAAATCTGTATTCAGAATTTCAGTTCGTTCTATTTTTTTTTTGAAAGGCCATTTGTGCTACTTCTACAGAAACGCAAGAATCAAGTAATACTTTATATACAAATATTTAATATTTTTCTGAATATTGAACAATTTTTAGGGTTAGAAGAATCCTCGAAATATTCAGGTCATACAATGATAATCGTTTCTAATTTTTTATTTATTATCTTTTTGGTGTATAAATATAAATAAAAAAGGGATAGGTTCATTTCCATATTATTCTTGTGATAATTTTTCACCTTTAATACAGTGAATAAGTTGTTTCAATGAACGAAAAGAAATGTCTCATTGAAGATGGCCCGCATAGGAACTAGCTAAGAAAAACAGTTGAAAAGCAAATTCCTTTGTTCAATTGCAACGTTATTGTAAACATGAAACATAATTATCAAATGTACTGTTTTATTTATCATAACTTCTTCAAATTCCAACATGTAATTTACATATAGATGTTGCTTCATAAACCATAGTAGATTAAACTCGTCATTGCTGTTTTGAACTCCAGATGAAGACACTATCCTTGAGCCTTAGAGCTTGATTAGCAAAAAAAACGAAGTTGCTCAAAGTTGAAATGAACCACAAATAGTTTCTAGTTCACTGAAAGATATTAATGATTTGCATTGCAGTAATGAGGAGAGATCTTGCTTACTTGAGTTAACCAAACCAAACCTAAACAAGCTTAGAATTTCGCAACATGGCAAACAGTAAAAGGACTGTTTACCATCAAGCTCTTCCACTATTTCATTTCTATTCTGCCTCTTCTAAATCTCTTTTCAATACACTTTTTTTTTTCACTTTACTAAAGCAGGTCCCTTTTTTAAAAGAGAGAAAAAGACAGAACAAAAACGGGTGTCTTATTAAAACTCAATCCAGATTACAGATATCTCTTGTCTTAATATTTACAGTTCAATCAAGCCGGTGTTCCGCGATCTTCTCGGCCAGAAAACCTTGCTCCTGCTCTTGACAGTAATCTGCCATTAATAGAACATATTCCAAGATATCAGAACTCTAAAGATATAGTTCATGACACACAATATCAGTCACACTGAGTGCCTCCAAACACAACACCAAGAAAATGCTCAGTCACAAGAAACTAAAGTTTCAGTTTATTTTTTAATTACATCACATGTAACATCACCACTTCTACCAGAACAAAATCTTCATGACGATTTCATCATTTCAATTATCAAAACCCCAGCCCTACATCTGATGCAATTATAATCTGATAGCTGATGGAAGAAAACAAAATAATAGAGACAATGATATTGATTCATTAATCATTATATTCCTAGTCCAGGGATTACAACATGCATATTCTAAACCAATTGAAAAAGAGCCACTTCCATACCATTGTTGGTTTTTCCTGAACTCAGTAAGCACTGGATATATGTTCTCAAAGGCTGTGTAAGTCTCATCTCTCACCTAAAGAAATGGAAAGGAAAACATTAGTAATTGAACCAGCCTAGAAAATGGTAAAATATAAAATTACATGGGAAGATCTCAAGACTTATTACCTTGGCTCCTGTCAGAACAATTTTTCCAGAGACAAATATGAGCAAGACTATCTTGGGTTGCTTCATGCGATAGATTAGTCCTGGAAACAGCTCTGGTTCATACTACCAACAAGAACAAGCAAGTTCAACATATGTTCATCATTCCTTAAACATATAGTATATAGAAAGAAACTAGGAAACCAACTGCACATGCAGAAACACAACTGAAAATGGCCCTTTTATCATCTACACTTGATTTACCACACAAGCATCATGGCCAAAAAAATACTTCCCCACTCAGTTCTTCCAGTTCTAATTATAAAAACTTCAACAAAACCTTATTTACATACAAGTATCTTCAAAGTGCAGTTGGCAATGGATATCATATGGTCAACACAGCTTTTACATAATAAAAATTAAATAAAACCAGATTTGTGGTTGTTTGGCTGTCATGGAAATCAAGAATGGTTTGGCATTTGTATTAGTCAAATCTGTGACCTGTGTGTTCCATAGTTTATACCTCTGGTACTGGTACCTCTAATGAAATACAGTTTTTCAGTATAGAATATTGGACATAACTCATATCAGGTATACAATTCAAGGAAACAACATATAAATTATGTAATATAATACCAAACAGAAAGATGTGATTGCCTAACAACAATTGTACAATGATAACTGTTCTTAGTATAAGACTCACCAGAAGAATAAAGAGGCAATATTAATTAAAAAAACAAAATTCATCAAGTAACATTCTATAGAATAAAGCCATTTTTGAGATGACCATATATAGTACTGATTACTAGGACAGGGATTTACCAAGACCATTTTTCCATGAAATTCAGGATAAACAACATTTCACACTTACACTTGAGAAAGCACCATGGGAATAGGCCAGACCCTCCAGCCGTATGGGGAACTTGACATCACAAGAGCCAACAATGTTCTGAATCTTAAAATCCTAAAGCACAATAAAAAAAGAAAGGAATAAATCAATGATCACAAACTACTTCTGTAAAGTGGAAAACAACTGATAAAATTTCAGACAAGATGTAGTACCTTAAATTTAGCTGGGAAACCAAGCTTTTGGATAATTCTAGCATACTGAAAAGGGAGAAAAACAAGTAAAAAAATTATATAAATTTTCAAGAATAAAATGTGTGGATTATACTACGTGAAGAGAACAATAAAACCATCCATCTTCCTCCATTGGTTTATGAAGCCTATTTTTCTACAAACTACAGAATGAAAATAGGCTCCAAACCAAGCTAAAATTAATGGCAAGGTTCTCCAGTCAATCAACCTCAACTTGAGAAATTTCAATAATAATACAGTATGAATGAGCTTGGAGGGGGGGCAATTAGCATACCTTCCTTGCTGCCAATTTAGACTGTTGCTCACTCTTAGCTCCAGTACAGACCTAACCATGCCAATTAAATTTAGAAAAAAAAAAAAAAAAAAAGAGCATAAGAAATAGAAACCCATCACAAGCAAGTGAAGCAAGATGCTGAATCAATTTGTTTTTGCGAGAAAAGGAATAGAAGCCTTTAAAAAAAAGGAGTGTGTGTAGGGGGAGGGGGGGATCCTAATGTTAATTCTGCAGCTACATTACAAGCACCTAGTGGAAAATGGACAAATCTGAATTGTAAAAATATAGCATTCACTTGGCACTAGTGTCCAAATGCCTGTCCATCAATCTTATCAGCATAGTTAAAACACAGGACAAGGGAATTCAATAACAGAACCAGACAACTACAACTTGATGTACAACTTCACCTGCACGATTTTTGAGAAAAACAATGAAATCAACAATAAAATAAGCTGCCATGACAAAAGCAGGTTGTCAAATTGTGAATTGCAAAATATCAAATATGTATATAAATAGAATAGTTTCTTTAATCTTGTAAAAAAAATAGTTTCTTTATGTACTTTTTTGTGTGCAAAACATCAACTACTCTGTATCAGTTGTGGACTCACATTAATTTATTGCAATTCATGCCATTCCAACTAAACTGGACAGAAGTACCAGCTGCAACAAAAAGAACTTACCATCTTGCCAGATGCAAAAATGAGTGCAGTAGTTTTTGGTTCCCTGATCCTCATAATAACAGCAGCAAAACGCTGCAAAGATTCAAATCATAGACATTAGCACTGCAGACAAATGACCAATCAGCATAAAGACATATCTAGCATGCAAATTAATTATTGATTTCAGATAACAAAAGTGTAGTGAATAAGTGGTTTGAAATCAATAGTAACATTGGTAGAAAATCATAGATCAACCTAGCCTCACTGAACCAAATAGAAACACTGCAATTTTATAGAAGCAAGAGACAACTTCAGAACTGAACAGAAACCAAGCCAACCGTCACTGCAAATGCAATGCAAAAAGCAACACAATGTACAGATGTGCGCGCACACACACAGATGGGAGGAATTCACAATTAACAAGCAAAACTTACCTTGGGATTGTATTCTGCATTACGAGCTTGAAGTGCAATTGATTTAAGCTCCAACTTACAGTCCAAATTGACCGTTGACACAATATTTCTGGCAGTACAAATAGTAAACATTTTTAGATATTCCAATGCAAATATAAGCAATCATTATCCAGTCAAAGTAATTAACATAAATTTACAAAACAAGCATATTGATCATATATTTTGAACTCATCTTAGAAGAAACATGGAATACACTACAACTCTACAAGGAATTCCACATTAGAGTATAACCCCCATCTGTTATGGACATGCCCCTCAAACCTCATTCACTTAGTTCTAACGGCTGAAATTCTTAATTGAGCTAAGAATACCCATAACGTAATAGTATATATCAAATTTGAATTTGAATTTGAATGCTGACATATACAGAAAACAGGACTGATCATTTACAGGTAAATCTTAAGCAGAACAGTTTCTGTTTTGAATCAATAGTTGCTATTGGAATACAAGTAAATGGTATATTGACCAAGAAAGCATCTTTAGCCCAAATACTGGTAAATCCACCCCTCATAAAACCTTGAGGTGAATTTGGATAACAGTAAACCTCATAAGAAAAGGAGTTAATTTTATTATCTTTGAAAGTAGTAATCATAATATCATACACGGGGTTCACTTGGATTTGGATAACACTTGTTTATTACTCGTGAGCAAAAACCCACAGGCCACAACTTCAAATTTTCATTTCACTCATTTGAAGCAACTAAAACACATTGTCACAAACAGAACAGTTACCCATCTCATTCTTGCAATTGCAATCCAAAGAAGCATTCACTTCAAAGAAAAGTGATACTCACTGAAGGGTAGGCACAATCCCAGAAGGGTGTTTTGTTAAATCCACAGGCTGGCTACCTTCCAATGCTAGGTCAGCCATGAATAATCAATCCAATCTAACCTCACTCTTGAATTTGATGCTATTCCTCAAAACCAGCCACACCCCAGAGACACAAAACTGTCCATCAACAGAAAACACCATGTTCCACAATAATCAGTACCAAAACCCTCAATTTTCCTTACAAAAGTAACAAAATGCGCAAAAGAACCCTTTTTTAAAAGAACCCAGATCACAGATGGTTTTATACACACAATTTTATTTGACAAAAAAATCAATAAAAGGGCACAAAAATTTTCCCACGATCAGGTTAAAATTGTTAAGAAGAAATTGTGGGGAAATCCGTGTGTGAGTGTGTGACGAATTAGATCTTATTGACAGTGGGTATCTATCAGACCTTTTTCCTTTATATATAGAACTAGGGTTTTCGATTTTTTTTGTTTTTGTTTCACAGATCTGAGAGATTGTTGAGTTGAAAATTGAAATGAATGGAATTTATAGGAGAGTGGGAAGGATTTGGTGCGAGAATTTGTATGTGAGAGTTTAAAAAGGGTTGGATTTGTTGGGATTGAGAAGGGTTGTGAATGTGGTTTGCTTATGTATAGAGAGAGACAGAAAGAAAGAAAGAGAAAGACAGAGAAGAGGGTAAGATAGATTTTGTGATTTGTCAGCTTCAAGCGAACACACTCGCTCGCTCTATTTATAGGTGCCCATATTGCCCCTTGAGACATGGACACGTGAGAAATGTGTCACATGCCAATCAATGCTTTTGTCACACGCTCATACCTCATTGCTGATCAAAATTATAAAAAATTAAAAAAATACTGTAATTCTTATATATGTGAATATAAATAAAATTTTCCTATGATTGTTTTGATATTTGGTTGTCTCACCAGCCCTGTTTGAGCAATATTTTTGTTATTAAATTTCATTCCTATTTTGTAAGTATCAATTCGCAGGCATTAATGTTTTTTTCAATTTTTTTGTTAAAGTTTAAATGTATTGCACGATAATGCTATGAATACATGATTAATTAGGGGTTCTACTGGTTTGGGTCTATACGATAATCCAATTAATCCAACCAATTTGAATAGAAAAATTCAAATTAATTTGAATCATTGGTTCATTTCAAATTATAAATCTAATTAGTTTAGTTCGAGTATCAAATTTTGATTTTAGATCCAAATCGAATCGATCTACCGATTAAATTATATATTTTTTTATTTTTATATATTTTTACCAAGATTTAGTGTTTAGTGTTTGTATTAAGAAATGACAGTGTCTTTACAATTTTAATTCTTTCTTCGGCTTTTGGCTGTTATAATTGATTTGTAATTAACACTTCATATGGTTTCGAATATAAGCAAAAAAATGACTTCGATGTTAGTTTTAAATATAAGTAAATCTCAATTAATTTTACCTCATTTAATGAGATCATCTCCAAAATACCATTCATTTAATAGGGATTTTAATTCCAATGACTCCTTATTTTTTATATCAAAATTCCAACAAAGAGTAATTTAGAAAAATAATTTATTTTTTAATTGAGATTGGTGCAATTAAATATTGTTAACCAACTTTCTTAGTTAGCGTGAAACAATTTTTTTTTACTTATATTTAAATCCGAAGGAAGAAGTAATTTAGCATCAATTTCTTCTTTTTTTCCATTTTTTTTTAGTTTTTATTATTTTAATAATAAACCTATACTACTCGGTCTCGGCAAACCCACATAAGGGACACCTGATCGAGTAAAAGAGACACCTTGCCCAGAAGGACCTGCCTAAGGGATGCATGACCGAGTCTAGGTGATATTTCGTCAAGGGATGCATGCAACACCAAATGGGCAGCACAATCGAGTAACACCATCATTAGCTCTTTCAACATGTTTCAGAGCTTGAAGAGCATGTGTACTACTCAATCTTGGCAGACTCGCATAAGGGATGTTTGGCCAAATAAAAGGTACACCTTGCCGAGAAGGACTCAGCCAAAGAAACTTGAGGGCGAGATCGACTTGGCCATGCTAGATAAGGAAAGGAGGGAAGGCTATCCCCATGATCATCGCACCATTAATGGCACTTATATCAGGTAACTAGATATACAAACCTAGGAATCTCTATTTATCTTATCTTATCGATGAGGTAACAAGTTACCTAACCTGATTTGTAACCTAATCTCTTTACCAGGTAACATATCACTGTGCAATGAGGACATGAAGGGGTTTTGCTCTCATTTGGTTCAAATATTACAATAAATCAATAATCCTTTATCATGACAAAGATTAATTTTTCTATTGTGTATCATTTGAGAATATATTATCTTAGATATAAGGTTTTTAGCTCTTAGAGATAGGGAATCATATCAATGTTATATATGATTTTTATTTTTTTTTACATATCTTAAAGAGTACAAGATCAAATTTACATATTTATTATTTAATAGAGTTAAATATATTTTTAATTCTTGTAAAATAAGTTAATTTTAGTTTTAGTTTTTATAAAATATTTTTTTAATTTTTATTCTTCAAAAATATAAAATATTATTTTTTATCTTTATTGTCATGTTACACTTTAATTATTTCTGTGCTTAAAAGTAGATCAAATGATCGTTCGAAGTAACACTAATTAGTGTTTGTGATACCATATTAACACATAACATCTCCCTATATGCAACCCTTCAAGCATTAGTTGGGTTCTCTCCCAATTCTATAACTTCATTCTTGACAACTCAAGAACTTCTTAATAGCTAAATACCTCCTTCATTTAAAACTTTAAATGCTTCACTTGTCATAATTCTTTTCGTCAAAGATTGGAAGGGTGGTCGGAATACACACAGTGCTAATTAGGGAGCACGTATCATACTAACTAACAGTTAACATTTACAACTAACTCCTTTTTTTTTTTTGTAAGGATAAACTAACTCCTATTAAAATCTGAATTATACTCAATAAACTTATCATATCCTTTTTAATTTTAAGATCAATTTTTCTTTTGAACTAATTGTACTTTAAGTTTCTAACATATTTTTAATTTATATTCTTAAATTAAATTATAAAAACTCATGCCATACACATTGGCTAATTTACATAATATAGACTAGGATAAAATATGTTTTTAGTCCCTGTACTTTCAGAAAAACTTGGTTTTAGTCCCTGTATTTTCAAATCAATTATTTTAGTACTCAAACTTTGAAAAATACTTGCTTTTAGTCTCTCCCCTCTAATGGTGTTAATACTGTTAATGAAAATATAGTTTCCAACGACTATAAATCACCACAAAATACACATTTCTCATGTATTTAAACTCAATATCATTGTCGGCTAAAAATCGCCACAAATTATTAAAAAAAATAGACCCAAACTCAACGAGAAGTCCGTCTCTTCCATTATCGATGACACATTATGTGTCTATTTTTTTTAATAATCTGCGATGATTTTTAGCCGCCAATGATGTTGAGTTTAAATACATGAGAAATGTGTATTTTGTGACGGTTTTTAGCCACCGGAAACTGTATTTCCGTTAACAGTATTAACACTATTAGAGGGGAGGGACTAAAAGCAAGTATTTTTCAAAGTTTGAAGACTAAAATTGTTGATTCAAAAGCACAGGAATTAAAAGCAATTTTTTTTAAAGTACATAAACCAAAAATATATTATACCCTATATAGTAATTTGTGTCTCTGTGTAGTATCTTTGAATTGTTTGTGGGCTAAATAAAGGGAAAACGTGTATGTTGTGAACCATTGTTTTGGGCCATACTGGGCCTTCCTTTCAAGTCGAAAAAATTGGGACACAATAATTGACCTTGAATCGCAATGTACTGCCGAGGGGTTTTGGTTTTTCAATAATTAATCTGAATAGAAATTTTAGTCGGACAAAACTTAGATAGAGTATCTTATAGTACTATTTTTGCTGTTCTTCAAAAAGTAAGTTTAAAAATTTAGTAAGGCATTTGACAACGAGATATTTTTTTAAATAAGCCTTTCATTATTAGATCAAATTTATATAGAACCTACTGAATAAAGACTGGAACCTATTAAATGAAAAATGAGACCATATCATTTAGTAGATCAACGTAAATTTCACTAAATAATAAGTGTTGAAAAAAGTGTATTTAGGCATTGTTTGAATAAATTTTTTCATAGAAAATAAAATATAAAATAAAATAAAATAAATTTTTTTTACAAGTTAAAATCAACCTATGCATCTCGACTTTTGACAAAATTAGATGGGAGAACATCTATAAAAGTTGGACGATGTCTAGGGTGGACCACTATTATAAGTGATCCATCATGTATCACTTTTATCAGTCCTTAGATGAATCTAAGGTGCAATTTCTTATCATACACCCTCTGTATCAAAACATTTATCCTTCCCTTCTAATCCCCTACTCTATTCCGGCAACCCTCCGACCACCATTAGTCGCAGTCGGAAGCGATTTCTGGGGCAAGTTTCTTCAATGAAGGAAGCACGGTGACGGTTTCAACTTTCAAAGGCTCAGTTTCAACTGCGCGACGCCTTCAAGGTTCTCGACAAGGACTCCACCGCTTCTTCTCCTCTCAAGGCTCTGTCACTTCCTCACCAACATCAGCGAAGTGGATTCGATGTCGGCTTCGATGGCAAGATCCGTTACGTCTTCGGCGATGTGAAATGTCCAACGAATGGAGTGGTAGTGTTTGCATCAATCTTCCTCTTCTTTGATTTATTTTTCCTCATATATTTTTTTTTCAATTTTTTCTTCATTTTGGGTTTCGATTCTGCATCCTACTGCCACCAAAGTCTACATTGCAATTACTTCTTAATATTGCAATTTAAACTAGCTTTTATTATTTGCTTAATTAATAGCATAAAATTGTGTTTGTGCTGTTGTGATGGAGACAATAGTCGCATCAATCTAAGCCATCATCAGCATCGATTGGAGATAAGGAGAGCTTGAAGTTGAAGGCGGAGGAGAGAGATGGAAGGAAGGTAGTCGGAGAGTGAAGGAGCGAGGAAGGTGGGTAGTCGAAAACGGAGGAGAAAGAAAAAGAAAAGAATAAGAAAAAAATTGATACAGAAGGTGCACCGTGTGCACCTTATCACGGTGCAGTTGAGATGAATCTTGCGGTGTAAAAAAATGGTTCACAAAAGACCACTTATACAACTTCCCCACACTAGACATAGTCTAAAAGTTTACCAAAAACTGTATTAGTAGACCAATATTACACTCTGATCTCTATAATATATCCTTGGTGCACACCAAATATGATTTGTATCCTGTGTTGACTGTTGGTTCATCCAAAGCAAATCAAGGATAAAAAATTTCCCACACAGAGTATGAATTGCCAAGTTTCTTTCTTTCTTTCAATTTTTCATTTTTTTGTTAAAGTTTAAATGTATTGCACGATAATGCTATGAATACATGATTAATTAGGGGTTCTACTGGTTTGGGTCTATTCGATAATCCAATGAATCCAACCAATTTGAATAGAAAAATTCAAATTAATTTGAATCATGGGTTCATTTCAAATTATAAATCTAATTAGTTCAGTTCGAGTCTCAAATTTTGATTTTAAGGATCCAAATCGAATCAATCTACCGATTAAATTATATATTTTTTTATTTTTATATATTTTTACCAAGATTTAGTGTTTAGTGTTTGTATTAAGAAATGACAGTGTCTTTACAATTTTAATTCTTTCTTGGGCTTTTGGCTGTTATAACTGATTTGTAATTAATACTTCATCTGGTTTCGAATATAAGCAAAAAAATGACTTCGATGTTAGTTTTAAATATAAGTAAATCTCAACTAATTTTACCTCATTGAATGAGATCATCTCCAAAATACCATTCATTTAATAGGGATTTTAATTCCAATGACTCCTTATTTTTTATATCAAAATTCCAATAAAGAGTAATTTAAAAAAATAATTTATTTTTTAGTTGAGATTGGTGCAATTAAATATTATTAACCAACTTTCTTAGTTAGCGTGAAACAATTTTTTTTTACTTATATTTAAATCCGAAGGAAGAAGTAATTTAGCATCAATTTCTTCTTTTTTTCCATTTTTTTTAGTTTTTATTATTTTAATAATAAACCTATACTACTCGGTCTCGGCAAACCCACATAAGGGACACCTGACCGAGTAAAAGAGACACCTTGCCCAGAAGGACCTGCCTAAGGGATGCATGACCGAGTCTAGGTGATATTTCGTCAAGGGATGCATGCAACACCAAATGGGCAGCACAATCGAGTAACACCATCATTAGCTCTTTCAACATGTTTCAGAGCTTGAAGAGCATGTGTACTACTCAATCTTGGCAGACTCGCATAAGGGATGTTTGGCCAAATAAAAGGTACACTTTGCCGAGAAGGACTCAGCCAAAGAAACCTGAGGGCGAGATCGACTTGGCCATGCTAGATAAGGAAAGGAGGGAAGGCTATCCCCATGATCATCGCTCCATTAATGGCACTTATATCAGGTAACTAGATATACAAACCTAGGAATCTCTATTTATCTTATCTTATCGATGAGGTAACAAGTTACCTAACCTGATTTGTAACCTAATCTCTTTACCAGGTAACCTATCACTGTGCAATGAGGACATTAAGGGGTTTTGCTCTCATTTGGTTCAAATATTACAATAAATCAATAATCCTTTATCATGACAAAGATTAATTTTTCTATTGTGTATCATTTGAGAATATATTATCTTAGATATAAGGTTTTTAGCTCTTAGAGATAGGGAATCATATCAATGTTATATATGATTTTATTTTTATTTTTTTTACATATCTTAAAGAGTACAAGATCAAATTTACATATTTATTATTTAATAGAGTTAAATATATTTTTAGTTCTTGTAAAATAAGTTAATTTTAGTTTTAGTTTTTATAAAATATTTTTTTAATTTTCTTCAAAAATATAAAATATTATTTTTTATCTCTATTGTCATGTTACACTTTAATTATTTCTGTGCTTAAAAGAAGATCAAATGATCGTTCGAAGTAACACTAATTAGTGTTTGACACATAACATCTCCTTATATACAACCCTTCAAGCATTAGTTGGGTTCTCTCCCAATTCTATAACTTCATTCTTGACAACTCAAGAACTTCTTAATAGCTAAATACCTCCTTCATTTAAAACTTTAAATGCTTCACTTGTCATAATTCTTTTCGTCAAAGATTGGAAGGGTGGTCGGAATACACACGGTGCTAATTAGGGAGCACGTATCATACTAACTAACAGTTAACATCTACAACTAACTCCTTTTTTTTTTGTAAGGATAAACTAACTCCTATTAAAATCTGAATTATACTCAATAAACTTATCATATCCTTTTTAATTTTAAGATCAAATTTTCTTTTGAACTAATTGTACTTTAAGTTTCTAACATATTTTTAATTTATATTCTTAAATTAAATTATAAAAACTCATGCCATACACATTGGCTAATTTACATAATATAGAGTAGGATAAAATATGTTTTTAGTCCCTGTATTTTCAGAAAAAACTTGGTTTTAGTTCCTGTACTTTCAAATCAATTATTTTAGTACTCAAACTTTGAAAAACACTTACTTTTAGTCTCTCCCCTCTAATGGTGTTAATACTGTTAATGGAAATACAGTTTCCAACGACTATAAATCACCACAAAATACTCATTCCTCATGTATTTAAATTCAATATCATTGTCGGCTAAGAATCGCCATAAATTATTAAAAAAAATAGACTCAAACTCAACGAGAAGTCCGTCTTTTCTATTATTGATGACACATTATGTGTCTATTTTTTTTTAATAATCTGTGGTGATTTTTAGCCGTCAATGATGTTGAGCTTAAATACATGAGAAATGTGTATTTTGTGGCGGTTTATAGCCACCGTTAACAGTATTTCCGTTAACAGTATTAACACTATTAGAGGAGAGTGACTAAAAGCAAGTGTTTTTCAAAATTTGAGGACTAAAATTGTTGATTCAAAAGCATAGGAATTAAAAGCAATTTTTTTTTAAAGTACATGAACCAAAAATATATTTTACCCTATAGAGTAATTTGTGTCTCTGTGTAGTATCTTTGAATTGTTTGTGGGCTAAATAAAGGGAAAACGTGTATGTTGTGAACCATTGTTTTGGGCCATACTGGGCCTTCCTTTCAGGTCGAAAAAATTGGGACACAATAATTGACCTTGAATCACAATGTACTGCCGAGGGGTTTTGGTTTTTCCATAATTAATCTGAATAGAAATTTTAGTCGGACAAAACTTAGATAGAGTATCTTATATACTATTTTTGCTGTTCTTCAAAAAGTAAGTTTAAAAATTTAGTAAGGCATTTGACAACGAGACATTTTTTTAAATAAGCCTTTCATTATTAGATCAAATTTATATAGAACCTACTGAATAAAGACTGGAACCTATTAAATGAAAAATGAGACCATATCATTTAGTAGATCAACGTAAATTTCACTAAATAATAAGTGTTGAAAAAAGTGTATTTAGGCATTGTTTGAATAAATTTTTTCATAGAAAATAAAATAAAAAATAAAATAAATTAAACTTTTTTCACAAGTTAAAATCAACTTATGCATCTCAACTTTTGACAAAATTAGATGGGAGAATATCTATAAAAGTTGAACGATGTCTAGGATGGACCATTATTATAAGTGATCCACCATGTATCACTTTTATCAGTCCTTAGATGAATCTAAGGTGAAATTTCTAATCATACACCCTCTGTATCGAAAAATTTATCCTTCCCTTCTAATCCCCTACTCTATTCCGGCAACCCTCCGACCACCATTAGTCGCCATCAGAAGCGATTTCTGGGGCAAGTTTCTTCAATGAAGGAAGCACGGTGACGGTTTCAACTTTCAAGGGCTCGGTTTCAACTGCGCGACGCCTTCAAGGTTCTCGACAAGGACTCCACCGCTTCGTCTCCTCTTAAGGCTCTGTCACTTCCTCACCAACATCAGCGAAGTGGATTCGATGTCGGCTCTGACAGCAAGATCCGTTACGTCTTCGGCGATGTGAAATGTCCAACGCTGTTGTCATCCCTTAGTCGATGGCCACGGTAAGGAAGTGCTTGTCGATCTCCGCGCTCCCTGACAGACTTGAAAATTTATAGTGAGATTCTGGCGAGGTCGTCGTACTGGAACGCTTTTGGGTTATCATAGCCCCTTTTTTCATTGTCTTCAATTTTATTTGGTGATCAATTTTTTTCAATGCATATAAGGTATGCACCGTCGAAAGCGAATGGAGTGGTAGTGTTTGCATCAATCTTCCTCTTCTTTGATTTATTTTTCCTCATATTTTTTTCCAATTTTTTCTTCATTTTGGGTTTCGATTCTGCATCCTACTGCCACCAAAGTCTACATTGCAATTACTTCTTAATATTGCAATTTAAACTAGCTTTTATTATTTGCTTAATTAATAGCATAAAATTGTGTTTGTGCTGTTGTGATGGAGACAATAGTCGCATCAATCTAAGCCATCATCAGCATCGATTGGAGATAAGGAGAGCTTGAAGTTGAAGGCGGAGGAGAGAGATGGAAGGAAGGTAGTCGGAGAGTGAAGGAGCGAGGAAGGTGGGTAGTCGAAAACGGAGGAGAAAGAAAAAGAAAAGAATAAGAAAAAAATTGATACAGAAGGTGCACCGTGTGCACCTTATCACGGTGCAGTTGAGATGAATCTTGCGGTGTAAAAAAATGGTTCACAAAAGACCACTTATACAACTTCCCCACACTAGACATAGTCTAAAAGTTTACCAAAAACTGTATTAGTAGACCAATATTACACTCTGATCTCTATAATATATCCTTGGTGCACACCAAATATGATTTGTATCCTGTGTTGACTGTTGGTTCATCCAAAGCAAATCAAGGATAAAAAATTTCCCACACAGAGTATGAATTGCCAAGTTTCTTTCTTTCTTTCAATTTTTTTTTTATGATCTAACCGATGCCAATTTCTCTTCAAAAAAAAAAAAAAAAAACCGTTGCCAATTTATTGTTGACCTGGTAATCACACCAATGCTAGAGTTACCCACCTTCAAGCTGAATTAACCAAATTGATTCTTGTTTAGATATACTTAAATTACTAAGTTTAACTTCTTTATGCCTTTGTCATATTTTCAAATCAAACGATGATATAAAAATAGGGTAAAATATTTCTTGTTCCCGTAACAAACAAATTTTAGTTTTTGTTCCAAAAATATATATTTTTATTTTTATTTCTCTAAACTTTGAAATTGTTGTTTTTAGTCACCGTAAAATGAGTAAATTTTAATTTTGATCCTACTATTTTTTATTTTAATTTTTCATCTTTCCAAAATTTGAAATCATTGTAAATTTTGTTAAATTTCAGGCAATGTAAATTTAAGGTCAAAATAAATTATATGAATCAACAAAATAACTTTATATTAAAGAAACTTTATACTATAAGGTAAAGAATAGGAGTATCAAGTAAAACTTTGTTAAACTTCAGGCAGTGTAAATTTAATGTCTTTTTTGTGACAGTCAATCACATTATTTGAATTAAAAAAAAACTTAAATAATTACTGGTTATTCAGCATAACACCAATTAAGCAGTTAATGTAGCGTGTTTGATATGATCACTATGAATGCGTTATCTACAAGTTGTAGCTTCCACGTCTATTAATCAAACCCAGATACAAAACACGCGTGAACACATTGGCCAATAAAAGTCAAAAAGTAGTATATGATATTATTTTTTAATTTTCACCCAATCGCATTTCAGAGTCCCCTTTTAAATAAAATAAAATGCAGAACAGGTCCAAATCAAATCAAAGGCAAATTGGTATTGGAAACAAAAAAAAAATAATAAGAACATGACACAGACATAACCAAGCAGTTTCATTTAGACACGAAACACAGGGAAATTGTGATGGGGTTCTTAAGTAACCTATGCTATCATATCGCACAGTTACTAACTCAAAATTCAAAATGCAAATTGCCAGTTCAAAACATGTGAAGCAATATAAAGCAACTAAGTATATAAAGATGGAATAAAACACCCAAATTGGTGAAATTTGCAATTTAGGTACACAATGATTCAAGTATCCATTATTCTATGAGTCCTATCAAATTAAGCACTTGACCAAGATATTAAGATAATGACAAAAGAAGCACAAGAGCATACAACAAATAAATGATGAAATATTGATCATGAAACTAAGCAGTATGAGAAGGCTGGTGCTCTTCCTGGTCTACTTCATGTTGCTCTTGCTCTTGCTCTTGCTCTTGCTGTGGTTGTTCTCCTTGCCAGGTCCAAACAATGTCCTTAAGTGCTGGTCTTATATCCTGTTTAAAAAGCTTCTGGTACTCCATGGTATCCCCATTGGACTTTCTAAGTTCCACCATATGGAAGTGTGGGGTAATCTCAAAAATCTCAGCATCAACACCCAAAGTCCCTTTCCTGCCTTCCTTGGAACCTTCCAACTTGAGCAAGCCTCCATCTTTCTTCCTTACTTTCAAGTGAAGCCTCTTACAAATTTCTTCCAACTTCGAGATTATAATTGAGGCAGGCTTCTTTGACATGAACCTCGTCTCTTTCTTGAGAACAGTGTCCTCGAACAAACCAGATAAGTCAAAACCATTTGAGAAGGAGATAATATCAAAAGCATTTAAATTACAAGGCTTAGTCTGTTCTTGCTTTGACTCGGCAATAGGACCACCATTCTCGCATGCTTCAAATAATCCATCAGCATCCAGGGGAGCTAGTTCTTTGTTTTCAGTTGCAGTAATAGCAGGCTTCGCCAACCCCTTTTTAAACCAAGAACTTTCCATAATCTTGGCCATTGATATCCTGGCCTTTGGGTTTGGATCCAATATTCTGGACAATAATCGGCGAACATCTGGTGCAAACCATTTAGGAAATTTGAATTCCCCTCTACCAATTTTCCTGTACATCTCCATCAGATTTGAATCATGGAACGGAAGATGACCAGCCAATAGAACATACAAGATTACTCCACATGACCATATATCGGCTTTCATCCCGTCATAGCCCTTTCTGTTTATCACTTCTGGAGCAACATAGGCAGGGGTACCACATGTAGTATGGAGCAATCCATCTTGGCACTTAGATTCAGCAAGGGCACTCAACCCAAAATCAGAAACCTTCAAATTCTCATTTTCATCCAATAGTAGATTTTCAGGTTTTAAATCTCGATGACACACACCCCTGCTATGGCAGTAATCAACTGCACTTATCAGTTGCTGAAAATATTTCCTAGCAACATCCACCTTGAGCCTTCCTTTGACTACCTTGTTGAAGAGCTCACCACCTTTTGCATGCTCCATGACAAAGTAAATTTTGGTTTTAGTGGCCATTACCTCATAAAGCTCAACCACATGTGGATGTCTGATTAATCTCATCACTGAAATTTCACGCTTAATCTGATCAATCATTCCAACTTTCAAAATCTTTTCTTTATCAATTACCTTAATGGCCACACTCATGCCAGTTATAAGGTTCCTAGCATGGTAGACCTTAGCAAAGGTTCCTTGGCCTAATAATCTCCCAAGTTCATATCTTTGCATAAGCACACTTCCCTTCTGCTCCATTTATTGTAACACTTTTTGCATACAACCAATGCTACTATCAATAGTATAATATACCAAGTATATACTGACTACAGGGGCTTACGTGACCAGAAAGCAGTAAACTATTCCAAAGATGCTTGAAGCTCAGCCATCTTCACAAACATCACGTTTTGACATCACACAATTGCTTAGATTTCCAGCCACCTCAGGCACATGAGCATATAGTTGATGTTGGCAGTGGTCTAAGCATCCAATCTCATCAAGGATTACTAAGGCTAGCTCACATGGAGCTACAACCTCATTAACCTGAGAGCGGGAACTCTTTACTTTCAACCACATCTTTCAGCATTCCCTGGTTTTTGGTAAAGGACACTGGAGAATATTGAAGATGAACTCCATAGAAACCTTCTTGAACAGTCAAGGAATAAAGCAGCACCTGGTTAGCTTTCAACTACCCAAAAGCAAAACATTTGATGAAGGCACACCTGAAAAAAAGACAGAAAATTTAGTAGGCAACCTTAAACAATCCAATCCAGCTAAATAAATGATATGATTAAATCTCTAATGATAGGTAAATTTTAACCTTTTTCTATCAATATTCATAACTTCTTTCAGATGCCAGTGTTTAACAGACTGGATGTATGCAAAACAAACTAAGAAAAGGGATACAGAAATCAAATCTCAAAACAAAACAGCAACAGGTGACTTTTAATCATAAATTTACAGGATTCGACTTCACAACAAATTAGCCAAATGATTAATTATAGATTCCTCTATTAAGTGACTCAAGACAGACAAAAAAGAAAACAGGTTTGAACAACTACAGAAGGAAATGCCTATATGGTGTCAAAATTTAATAGATCCAGCCAAGCAGTGACAGTATGCTTCGCCGAAACAATCAAGTTTAATCGCACACTGACATTTTTCAATACAACACACACTGATGGGCTTGAGACAACCTGTGACACCATCATTCTGTTTAGATGTGATCACCAGTGATTTTCATACCAAAGCAAGCTAGACAAACAAATAAAACAGTGCTCACATATCCATGTGGATTTTCTTAAAGTAGGAGAATTTGGTGGGAATTCAGAGGGAAAGAAAATTCCACAAGGTTGTAAATAAGCACTACAAGCATGTGATTCCACCTTCCATCATACCATGGCCAAACTTTCATAATTTTCCTTTCTGTCTACCAAATTTCATGTTTGTTTCACATGTCAATGGTCCTTGCCACATCCTGTTTTGAAGGGTAGCGATGAAGTAGAGAAAAATTTCATCCACGCTTTACGATTGACCACATACAACAATTTAATCGAAGCAAAAACAAAACGAAAAACTTCTACAGAAGAGGATCAAAGAAACTAAGAAATTGTCCATCAGTAATAACAAATAAACTATCCCCACCCCCCATCAACACCAAAATAAATAAAAATAAAAAAATAGCACACCCTCTACACAAGATATATACTAAGAACAAAACCAGTAATAACAAATAAACGATCCACACACACACACACACATCACCCCCACCGAAAAAAAAGGGAAAATAGCACAATCCTCAACAGTCAACACCACCCCACAAATAAGAACATAAAGGAGTATGAAGAGAGAGTGGAAAAGCTTGTGACTTTGCGAGATGCTGAACAAAGTAGCGAGAAATAATCAACAAAATGTAGTTAAAACTCGAAATGATCTCAGACCTGAAGCCGACCAAGTAAAGCTTCAAACTTTCATGCAGAAAAAAGAGTAAGGATTGTTTTTTTCTTCTTAAAACTCAGAAAAATGATGCAGAAAAAAAAAAAAGAACAAAGCTGAGAAGGGTGTTTACCTGTGAAGGGGTCTGAGAATGATTGTTTATCTGTTAGTGGCTGCAGATTGCAGTGAAGAAGACGAAGGAGAATTGAGCAAGGAATGAGAGAGATGAGAGAAACAACATGTGTTGTCGCTTTTAACGTTGGATTGAGAAATTTGGTGAAACTCGAATACCCTCTCAACAGATTCTTATAAACTTGAATTCTTGTCTGCTTCCACTGGCCCCTCCCCCTTGACCTGATTGCTACGTTTAATTTGTTAATACGTTAATAAGTTACAAATTTATTTATTTTTTAATTTCATAAAAAAAATATTTTTAAAAAATAAAAATAAAAGTATAATAAAATGTGGGACCTATCAGCAGTCAGCACTCATCTTATAAATATAATATCACTTACTTTTATAAAATATATTTAAAAAGGCTATAATGTAAAAGTATATACTACATTATTAAAATACTTCTAACTACCATTGATTGTATGAATTAATTGGCCAGAATTGTTTTCTCTTAGAAGTTTTGAGTTTAAATCCTCTATTTAACTTTTTTTTTTTAATTTTTTCATCAAGTAAATTTATTTAAATTCAAGTACAATTTAACTAAATTTAAGTACACACAAGAGCAAGGTTAGCATGAAGTGTAGGTTGAACAAAATCATAAAATAAGTTAAACTATTTAAATTCATCTAACTAATCAATTGTTAAATTCATTTTGAACTAATCATTCAAAATTAACCTTGGTATAGCGAAATGTAAATGTTAAATGTCATACTCTAACATGTTTATTAAGAATAGTATACAATAAGATTTAAGTATTATAAATTTATAATATTTACTACTCCAAACCTAAATATAAGCAAAAATAACTAACTTTATGTTAATTAAGAAAGTTGATTAATGTCATTTAATTCTATTAATCACATTTAAAAAAAAAAAATTTCCTAAAGTGTCATTCATTGAAAATTGATCTCAAGAATAAAAATGAGTCATTAGAATTAGAATCATGATTAATTCAAGGATATTTTTGGGATGTTATCGTTAAATAAGGTCAGTTAAAATTTGCTTATATTTGAGTCCAAAAATACATATTTTTTCCTTATATTTAGGTTCGGAGAGAAGTATTTTTATGCTTGTGTTTTAAGAAAAAAAATCTAGGATTTATATCTATCTTTCAATATTCATTTTCCTTTTCAATAAATATTCATATATTTATATTCAAAATCATTATTTATTATTTAATTAAATTAAATTTTTTTTATAGTCTAGTAAGGTGGGCCATAGAAGGCTTTGCCTTAACAAATAAGAGAATGTCGAATGTAAACATGAGATGTGAAATGGGTGGACAATTTTTAGAGAAATGGAAAATGAGTCATCACCTTTGTTTAATTTCTCATGTTACCATTCCACCTAAATGTTTCATACACAAAAGAAAAAAAGGTAGGAAGAGAGAGGAACTCCTTGCATGAGACCTCTCAGTGGTGAAAAAATAGAAGTTCTACTACCATTCCATAGAAGAGATATTGACGTGGAAGATATACCATGCATGGTGAAGGAAATAATGACTGAGGAGATGCAAAAAAAAAAAAAAAACCTTCGGGGTGTGTTGTAGAAATTGTCAATTGACCCCGTTGTAGACCATTTTCAAATCCAATTTAAAAATAGCATAATCTTTCTTTCTATGGGATTTATTCATGTGATAGATAATCTCCTAAATGATAATTGCATCTAACACCCCATCCCGGGATGAGGCTACTCTGAAAGGAGCTAATCATCGCATCCAAAAAGGATCATAAACGATTAACTAGGACTTTGGAGATGATCTTATACACAAAGTTACATAAATTTATCGGCCTAAAATCTTTAAAGGTGGAAGGGTGCTCACCTTTAAGGTTTAAGACCAATAGAGTTTCCACTATGCATGTGTCAACTGTGCCTTTCTCAAAGGCCCTATTCATAAGAACCACACATCATTTCCAACATCTAACCAAAGCATCTTGAAAAAGATTGGTTAGAAACTATCAAGATCAAGTGCCTTGTAAGATTTCATGTTCATGAAAGTCTAATGAACTTCCTTCTTTGTTGTTGGTTGTGTTAAAGCCATTTTGACTTCATCTATCGATTGTGTTAAATTGGAACTTAGTGAATGTGCCGCCCTTATTGATTCCTTTGTAGAAAAGAGAATTAAAAAATTTGCATTGCCTCCTCCTATAGGGTTTTCTCTTTTCTACACCAATCTCCTTATGGCAAGAAAATACCACGGACTTTGTTTTCTCTTCCTCCCAATATCTATCTGAGCATGAAGAAGTATTTCCACTTCTTTGTGTAATCCACTTTTCCCTTGGTTTATGAACCCAAAAAGTCTATTCCTAAACACAAGATGTCCTTATATTCTTTGAGGAGATTCTATTGAAGGTAAAAGGGAGATGATGAATCAATATTCTCTAAATCCAATTGTATACCTATTAGCTGAGCTGCAAGCTTTTTTTTCTAAAAAAATGTTGCCAAATATATCTATATTAAAAATAATATATTAATCATAACATTGTTCAAAGATTTTACTACATCACCTAGATTATTTTCCACATTTGATGGACTAAAGTAAAGTATTTCTAATGCATGCATCATGTCGCTTGGAATTTGAAAGGACAATCCTCTCTAGATGACATAGGATTGCTACATTTGAGTAGCAAAGGAATATGATCTAATTATAGTCAAACCAAATGCTTTACTATAGTCTCAAGGAACCACATATGCAACCTGTGATCGCATATCCCTTTATCCAGCCATGTGTCCTCCCCTACAAGTCGTTTGCTAAATAAATTTATTGCCAAAAAATTCCAAATCCAAGGGGTTATCATCATTAAGTGTGGAAACAAACATGTTAGACCTTATGGTAGAAAATGACCTCTACAATGTTCCGATGGATAGATGATTTCATTAAAATCACCCAATAACAACCATAGAAAAGAAGTTTGTTGTCTTAAATCGTGTAGATAGTTCCGTAATCGACAATAAAGGGATTATATTAGGCAAGCATATGTCCCAGTGCAGTGCCAAGTATAATCCCCATTAGAAATTAAAATAGTCATGACTGACTGCATGGATTCAAGCTACTTAAAGGAGAAATTGCTCGCTAAAATATGCAAACCCTAATCAATTGCCTCCTCTAAACCGAAAACTCTATCTTTTTCCTATCGAGTGTAATTTTTGTACAAGAATTGCAAATCTAGTTTGTATATTCAATGCAACTCATGCATATATTTATGACTTTGCCTATTAGCAAAGCCATGAACATTATAAGAATTCGGAACAAAATCTTAAACGTCAATCATGATAAACTATGTTGGTGAAAGAATGCAACATGAATGGGAGCTACAATGCCAAAGTGTCAACAACCATCTCCTAACCGCTCTCTAAATCATTTATATCATTAATTGTTGCACTAGGTTTGACCCTATCATCTTCCCTTTCAGAAATATCAAGAGGTTTTGGATCATCTAGAAAACTTAGTTTGTGTAGAGTCATAACCTGGACATGCATGGCCATCAAGATGCCATGGGGTTAAAAAGTATAAGGTGGAGCTTATACAAGATTAGAGGGCATGCGGGTAAAGTTCATTGGTGCTACAATTGTGCTTACAAGGGCTGCATCAATTATTTCACCAGGCATAGAAATTATAAGAACTTGACCTATAATATTAGCCACCTGCACATGTTGAATATTTCCGTCCACATTCTTCCCCATTTTAGGCTTGTTATGTGATCTTTTCTTTGTCTTTAAGACTTTTCTATGATCTCATGGGGATTAATAAACCCACCATTTGTTTTAAGAATAGTAACTGCCCTTTCTTTATAAATGGCCTCATCATTGACATTTAATAGATTACATAGATTATTTTTCATTTTTGTTTTCCTTGATTGATGCAACTATCATTATGGACTTTATTTTTGCCATTATCGCACTACCTAGATTTGTTTTTGGCATTCTTTCCAATTAATAACAATCCAATCATAGTAAAGATTTTGGTAATTATAATTAACATTTGCAGCATGCTATGAATTAGTGTTTACATGTTGACTGCTATCTTATACATGTGTTTATCCATCACCCTCTTGGGTGGCTGGGTCAATAACCAATGATGGAGTAACTCCAACTTTTCAGACAATTCCTTGTTGTGTGACCATAATAGCCATATGCAAGTCTTGATATTATACATTAAAAAAAAACTACAAGTTGGTTTAGGTCAATATTTACACAAGCTCTAGCAAACTTGCCCATTGATGCATCAATTGTTTTGACATAAACTCTAATTGAATTCCCCATTGTTGATGCCAAGGTCAAAAGAACACTTATCGTCATAATATTCCAAACCAAGACTAGGAAATTGTATTTGGACTAAGGTTCTATCAACTTAGACATTTGATGAGACAAAATCTAGAAACCATGGATGAACTACAATATAGCGATAAGAAATATCCAAGAACCCCTATCATGACCTTATCTTTATCTTTGGCTAAATTAAAATTGACCATATAAAAACCATTCCTCATATCAACCACATTAATGACTCTCAATGGTCTCCAAATTGCTTTCAGTCGATCTTTCATGGTGAGGAAACTGACCATCTTCCCTAAAAGTTCTTATAGTATGCTATTATCAATATAGCATTGAAGCTTCATCCTATCTCTATCTTCAAGTTCTATTTTAAACAAATTACTTCCAATAAGTTCCACATGTTCACGATGAGGCAACAAATGCTAAGATCCAAGAAGTTTGTCATGAAAAGAGATATTCAAAGGATTAGAGTCATCTCCTCCGTTTGAGGTTCTAGTGATAGGAGATGCGAGGGGGGTAGGGAAATTCTTTCTCTCAAGAGGGAGCTTAACAATGTAACAAACTTAAGTGGAATAAAAACTCATAAATTTTAATCAATAAAAAATATGTTAGAAAAAAAAGTGTTAAAAAATAGTAATAAGACTCATCTTATTCTAATTAATTTGAATCAATGTCTTTGTTTGACAATCCCATATTTGGAAATAGTGGTACTATGTCCTTAACAACAACGTATGAG
Organism: Pueraria montana var. lobata; assembly: GCA_026413185.1. Taxonomy (NCBI): domain Eukaryota; kingdom Viridiplantae; phylum Streptophyta; class Magnoliopsida; order Fabales; family Fabaceae; genus Pueraria; species Pueraria montana. The sequence continues at coordinate 77,090,378 of CM048650.1, forward strand.
TTAGGTTGGAGTGAATAGGATCTAGGGGCAATATTGATAGCCTCAAGGGCCAATAATCGATGAATTTGTGACACTATGAATGAATTATCGTGAGGGTTTTAGCACACGCTCTCCCTTCTTTAATAATAAATATGTGTGTAGTTATGATTTTATAGTTATTAACATTTAGGGTAATTTATGTTAAAGAAAATAGGATAATTTAAAATTTGAGGGCATTCTTTAATACACTAATTTTAATATTTTTTTTATCATAGACCAAACTTTATTATAAATTATAAATTCATTTGTGAACATTCATTATATACAGAAGACATATATACTTTTTGTAATTTTTAATAAATTATTATTTAATTGGCCTACGTATTATATAAGATAAATGTTTATTTTTATGCAAATAAATTTCATAATATGTAAATATTTTTTAATATATAAATTATATTTTGTATTTACAATGACTAATTTAAATTATGAGATAAGGTTATTTTTAATTAATTTGTTTTAAAATAATTAATTGAAATTCAATATTGAGATAAGGATGAAAGAGAATAGATTGAAAAGGAATAGATGGTTAAAAATATCAAATATACAAATAAAATAAAAGAATAGTAGTTTGAAATGATTGAAGAAGAATTTTTTTGACTAGTTGTAGGGTAGTAAATGAACATCCAAAGGAGAGAAAAGAGAAAATATTAAGAATATCTAATTGAGAGGGTGAGGGGAGTGAAAGTCTCACTTTTTAAGTTATGTATTTTAATATTTAATATATATATATATATATATATATATATATATATATTAAAGTATGGTGATATTTACTCACTAAATAATTTAAGAGTGATTAGTCATTTAATTTGTTCATTGCTCAAGAAAGATGTTTACTTTATATAATTGAAAGTCAAAATAATAAATACTTTTGAATATATAAATTATATTATAATTAAATTTCATAATAAATAAATACATTTAAATATATAAATTATATTTTGAATTTACGATGAACAATTTAAATTTTAATATAAGGTTATTTTTAATTATTGATATTTTTTTAAATTTAAAAATATTAAATTTAATTTAGATATAAAAATGAAAAAGGTTGATTATAGACTATTAAGAAGATCAAATACATAAATAAAAATAAAAGAATGATAGTTTGAAATGATTAAGAGAGATTTTTTTTTTTTTGTTATTTGTGAGAGTGATATGAGAATTACATGTCAAAAAGAGAGAAGAAAGAAAATATTAAGAATGACTAATTGAAAAAATGGGAAAAGTGGGTATTACATTTTTCATGTTGTGTTTTCTAATTTATAATATAATAATAATAATAATAACATTATTATTATTATTATATATATATATATATATATATATCACTTTTATTTATTCACATTAAAACAAGTTATAATTTAAATAATTATTGACCGAATAACATCATAAATTAAGGAATCAAAACAAGTTCCTAATACATTTTGAAGAAAACTTAGAACTCCAAAAATCTATTTGTAGAAAATGGTTTTTGAACAATTTATAAACCTATATTTGAATTATTCTTTTGATTACTTAAATTACGTTCAAATAACACAATTAGGGTTACTTGCTTTATCTGTAAAATCAAGGGTAAAATATGTTTTTGTCCCTCATTTTATCTAAATTTATGTTTTTAGTCTCTCATAAATTTTTTCTGTGTTTTTAGTTCTTCAAAAATTATTTTCTTTTGTTTTTAGTCCCTGACATTAATTTTAACTGTTAAGTGATGTCGTGACGAGCATAATTTGTGCTTGAAATTTTTTTGTTTAAGTTTCTAGCAATTTTTAACTACTACAAAATTTTTGGCAAATTAAAATTGTAAAAAATGTTAAAAAAATAAAATAAAAATCAAAACCTCGAACACCGGATTATCTGAAATTACAAGAAATGTTACAAAAGTAAACATTTCTGACCACTAAAAAATTTGTAGCGGTTAAAAGTCACTAGAAACTTAATTAGAAAATTTTCATACACACAGTGTATGTCTGTCATGTCATCACTTAACAGTTGAAATTAACGTCAGTGACTAAAAACATAATAAAACAATTTATGAAGGACTAAAAACAGAACATAACAATTTATGAGGGACTAAAAATAGTAAAAAAATTTATGAGGGGACTAAAAATAGAAATCATGATAAAATGAGGGACCAAAAACATATTTTACCCTAAAATCAATTATTTCCATCGTATACACATTTTAACATAAAATTTATTCTTAAAATAATATAGACACATGTCTTAATTATATTTAATGATTCAAAACCAATTGTATAATTATACTCAACTTTACAGTAAAAAAGTAGTTAAAAAAAATTAAAAAGTAAAGCGAGCTTGAAAAAGAAAGATGAGGATTGATTAATTAGTACAAATCCTTTAAAGGGTGGCTGAACAACCAAGTTGTTTTTGCATGCCTATTTGGTCTTTAAAATATTTAGATGCATAATGTACAGGCAAAGATATTCTGTTTCAAACCATATAAAATTGCTACAGGTAGAGCACTATAACAACCATCAAATACAGTATTATACTATTATAGTATTCTATAGTACTATCCTTAGAAGCAATGGTACCCAAAAAACAAAGGTCTATCTAGGGACAAAACCAATCCCTTAATGTGACAACTTAGAACCGTGTTATTCCATCAAACCACCATTATTATTTATTTATCAGTTAACGTAAAAGAAAAACAAATTCCATTGATCATCATTGAACATTTTGAAAAATGTTAAGAATTTGAGAGGGGTTTCATTTGGGGAACTATGAATTATGAAATGTGAAATGAACAATGAAGCTTCGCCGCATCGTGATTAACGGAAAAAGCCACTCACGAGGCGCCACGTGGCGGTGAAGCTTCGTCCCAGCTGAACAATGATGCAGACGCAGGTACATAGTTCGTTAGTTACGTTACTGGGATTATGTTGTTGTGACCATACACGTTTCATGTAGCAATTTATGGTAACGCCACGAAGCAGTTGACACGTATGTTGTAGTTTGTTAAAGTGTGACCCACGCATATCTTTCAAACAATTCTCAAATTAATTAGTACTAATTGACGGTTCATAATTAATGTACTTATATTAAATAATAATATTTTTATGAGAAAAAGGATTATGTACTGATAGTATAAAAATTATGCACTGACATTGTAAAAAGTTTTACACCGTCATCCAATTACAATTCACTATGTATGGTAAGTTTGTTGACTTTTAAAAAATCATCTTAAAAGTCATACCAACAATGATCTGTGATTGAATGACTGTGTAAAATAGTTTTACACTGTAAGTGCATCACTATTAAACTCTATTTTTATTATACCTTTTCTATATCACATATATATTCTTTATTTAAAATATGTATTTTTAGATTTTCAAAAATTACAAAAATATTATTTCTTGAAGATAATTTGATTCAAGACGTACTAATATGAATTAATGAAAAATAAGTATGTAAAATAATATTAACAACATGTAAATCACTAAATTTTCACATTTTAATATTTAAACCTTTGTAGAAATAATATTTGCAAGAGATAAGTTATTATATACATTTCCTCTATTAAATATTGGAGGGTTTATTAGTGAAAATTTTTTATATACTCTTGTTTTCATATAATAATCTATCATTCCTATTTTATAATACATGTTTTTATAAGTTTTCATATTAAATCAAATCAGTTTTTAATTAATTGTATCTTTGATTATTTAATTAATGCTCATAATTTTTAATTAATATTAAATAATATATTTATGATTCATCATTATAATAATTTTTTAATTAAATTAGTTTTTAAAATTTTCCAAAATAAAAAGTCAAATACCTATATTTTTAATTTATACTTTTTTATCAGTAAAACATTTTTAAATTTAAATATTTAATATTTTATTTATATTTGAATATATGATAATATACAGGATGCTTTTTTTTTTTGTTTTAAAAGAAATGCATTAAATTCTGATTGGTTTGAAAAAGAAAATGCAGAAAAAGAATGTAAGTAAATAGAAAGTGGTTGAAAAAATAGGTAGAATTTTATGTTATTTAATAGTATAAGAGAAATATAAAAAAAAAAGTGATAATAAATAAAAGTTATATTTTCTCTCCACTTATTTGATTAAATATACAATGAAAGAAAAAAAAAACTAACCTTTTAAATAGACAATAATGCCCCTTAAAAAAATAAAAACTCTAGAATATAATATAATATTTCTATAATTTGTTATTATATTTTGTTGTGTTTTAATATATTTGATCAAGTAATATAAAAATCATTTAAAAATTATAAAATAAAGTGTTATTTGATTAAACAAAATAACATAAATATTTATTTACTTATGTAAGTTAGGAACACAAAGGTTGAAGCCAAATACAATACAATTCTTCAACATACTATGTACCTATGATGCTTGCTTAATGAAGTTTTTGCCTGATTACGTTTATAGTGTCCCGATCAACAATCCATTCAAATTCGATGCCGCACAAAGCAACAAAAGTGCTACGCGGAAGCGTCTCAGACTCACAGAATAATGTGCGAAGGAGAAAATATTAAAGTTTTGTTTTTTATCAGTAAATAGGGATCTGTCATCTTTGTAGTTGAAGGTTCCCTTCAAGATGGAAAGCACTGGAAATTCCTTCCAGACAGTGCTGCACTGCATACGGAATGAAAGAAGAAAAAAAAAACTTAAACTAAGGTATACTTTAATTACAATATACATTTTAAAATAAATTATATAATTATAAATATAATATAATGTTATAGAAAATATGATTCATTAGATAAAAAATATTAATAATATGTATTTGTTAAAAAAAATTAGACTTTTTAAAAAAAATAGAACATTGGACTGGATTGGGGCGACTCGAAGCATAATCGAAACTCATCTTCAAAATATACTAGGTCTAATTTTTAAAATCCAAACTTGTCTAAATCAATATTGAGCCGAGTCAGGTTAGAGAACGGTCGTGTCTTGCTCATCCCTATCAAGAGAGAGACCTTCATTGATGAGGTTTTTCAAAACATTAACACTAGAAAGGGTTTAAGGAGTTTGTAGACGAGTGTTCTCGTCAAATTATAATAACTTAACTTTAAACTATATATAACTTAATTACTTTAATTTATATTATTGAATTAATTTTGTTTAATAATATTTATAGGCAAGTTTTGAGGCAATATTTATAAGAGATTTTTTCTATAGAAGATTATTTTATCTATAAATAAAAGGTAAATTATAATATTATTATTATTAAAATGTAACTTTAAGTTTTGTAAAATGTCAAAAATTAATTTAATTAACAAAAGGATTTTACACTAGTAATTTGCAAATATCTTATTTTTTACTATTGATTGAAAACTTTTTACATTAAAAAAAGCTTTTTTCATTAATTAAAGAAATTAAGGAAAGTAAATATTTCTTTTAAAAGAATAATAATTAAAGAGAAAATATTTATCTAAGTTGATATAAAAAATTCAAAAGTCACGTATCACAAAATGAGCGAGACACAAGCTATATATGAGAAAGACACAGGCTACGCATAAAAAGGACGGATTTATTATTTGGAAAACCAAGATTACATGATAATTTTAAAATTGAATTGGTTATTAAATTGATAAAGTGAAATGTTTGAAGTTTTAAGGTCCGAAAGTGTTCAAATCATAAAAGAAAAGTTACATCTATAATATTTAAGTTTAAATACTTTTTTAGTCCTTACAATTTAACATTTTTTTGTTTTTCGTCCTTGCAAAATTATTTTTTTTATTTTAGTCATTGCAAATTGTGTTTGTTTTGTTTTTCATCCTTATAGTGATTTAGATAGTATTTTTTTCCACTATTCAAAGCGTTATTTAAATCACTTTAAGGATGAAAAACAAAACAAACATAATTTGCAAGGACTAAAACCAAAAAAATTATTTTGCAAGGACAAAAAACAAAAAAACTCTAAATTGCAAGGACTAAAAAAATATTTAAGTCTAATATTTATTTAATAGAAATTAAACTTTAACTATATATAGACATTACAAATATATTATTGTGTTAGTATAAATGGTAAACGCGATTAATAGATAAACACTAGGAAACAAATCAGACAAGATGGATAATGGATTATCACTAGCTAGCTAGGATCAAACTTTGAGTGTTGTTGTGTCACGAATAAGATATTGTAAATTTCTTTATGTGCAAATGGGTTTTATATATTGTAATTATCTTTATTCTTATTCTGTAGAATGCCCCACTTCATTGGACATGATCAAAAGATGGAAAGTTTATTTTCCTTATTAACAAGAACGACAATGCAGAGCTTATCCCTTCAAACACCAAGAATATTTGTTATCTTAAAAGATTTTTTTTAATCAGCAAAAAGTTTGTTTTATATATATAAATATGTAATTACATGTATAAGATGTACCCATAATGTCTACAGCGCACACCTTCAGTACCATCATAACCAAAAGAAAATTTCCCCACTGGTTATATCATATTTCCATGAATGTTAGGAAATATTTAATAACCAATGCACTAAAACCCCTTTAAGAGATTATATATAACATTCAATCTTATCGTCCTCTTAAGCTGAGTTTGAGACCATTACATAATGAACACCAAACATTGGCATTTTCTGTAAAGAAATACTCGTTGACTTCACTATCATTAATCATTGGTCATGAGTAGCCATGAGTAGGATTGAGAGGATCTTGGTCAATAGGAAGTCGCTTGGAAAGTGGCCGGGAGCATCACAATATGTTCTTGAAAGGAATATATCTGATCATTGTCCTTTAGTGATGAAAAATGTAACCATTGATTGGGGGCCCAAGCCCTTTAGAGTGTTGGATTGTTGGTTTGAAGATAGTGTTGCGAGTCCCACATCGGGTGGTTAACGAGCCTGGTGAGTGCTTATATAGCTGGGTAGGCCACCCCCTTATGAACCGGTTTTTAAGGGGACCTTTCGGATGCCTGGCTGAATTTGATATGGTATCAGTCCGCTAGCCCTCGCTTGTGGTGACGAGCCCAGGCTCGAGGGGGCGTGTTGCGAGTCCCACATCGGGTGGTTAACGAGCCTGGTGAGTGCTTATATAGCTGGGTAGGCCACCCCCTTATGAACCGGTTTTTAAGGGGACCTTTCGGATGCCTGGCTGAATTTGATATGGTATCAGAGCTGGTTCTGCCCGATGGTGTGGATAGTGCCGCTAGCCCTCGCTTTGTGGTGGCGAGCCCTGGCTCGAGGGGGCGTGTTGCGAGTCCCACATCGGGTGGTTAACGAGTCTGGCGATTGCTTATATAGCTGGGTAGACCACCCCCTTATGAACCGGTTTTTAAGGGGACCTTTCGGATGCCTAGCCGAATTTTAATATGGTATCAGAGCCACGTTCTGCCCGGTGGTGTGGATAGTCCGCTAGCCCTCGCTTGTGGTGACGAGCCCAGGCTCGAGAGGGCGTGTTGCGAGTCCCACATCGGGTGGTTAACGAGCCTGGTGAGTGCTTATATAGCTGGGTAGGCCACCCCCTTATGAACCGGTTTTTAAGGGGACCTTTCGGATGCCTGGCTGAATTTGATAGATAGGAGGTTCCCTAAATTTGTGGAAGATGCTTGGAATAGCTTCGAGGTACATGGTAGAAGTGCCTATGTCCTAAAAGAAAAAATAAAGGGATTAAAAAGGGAATTGAAAGTGTGGAACAAAGACCACTTTGGTAACCTAGAGAGAAGACACAAAGAGATACAAGAGGAGATGAATGAGATAGATTTGAAAGGGGAAGTTGGCATACTAAGTGATGGAGACTTAGTGAGAAAGAAGGAACTACAAGAGGAGTTTTGGAAGCTGAACAAATGTAGTGAGTCACTTATAAGACAAAAATCAAGAATGAGGTGGAACTTGGAGGGAGATTGTAATACAAAATTCTTCCATAATGTTGTCAATTGGAGGAGGAGGAGAAATTCTCTCAAAGGGCTTAATATTGATGGAGAATGGGTTGATGAGCCATTGAGAGTCAAGGAAGAGGCCAGGAGCTTTTTTGAAAAAATATTTAGTGAAGAAGCTCGAGAAAGACCTAAGCTTGATGGGGTAGCTTTCAAACAAATCTCAGAGCAAGACAATAATTTGTTACTAGGTGAATTTGAGGAAGGCGAAATCAAAGAGGCGGTATGGGAATGTGATGGATTAAAATGCCCGAGTCCGGATGGAATAAACTTTAAGTTCATCAAAAGATTTTGGAGCTTGGTTAAAAATGATGTGAAGAGCTATTTGGATGAGTTCCACCAAAATGGTTTGCTTCCAAGAGGTAGCAATGCATCTTTTATTACTTTGATTCCGAAAATTGATGAACCACAAAGTTTGGGGGATTTTAGGCCCATATCTTTAGTGGGATGTATGTATATAATCTTGGCAAAAATTTTGGCAAATAGGTTGAAGAAGGTACTTCATGGTGTCATTGACAAGAAACAAAGTGTTTTTTTTGGGGGGAAGACACTTACTTCATAGTGTGGTTGTTGCAAATGAGGTGATTGATGAGGCTTATTTTTAAGGTAGATTATGAGAAGGCATACGACTCCGTTTGTTGGGATTTTGTTTTCTATATGCTTCGAAGATTAGGCTTCAAAGAAAAATGGGTTGATTGGATAAAAACTTGCTTGCAAACAAGTACGATCTCGGTCTTAGTCAATGGGAGCCCAACAAGGGAGTTTTCCTTACAAAAGGGTTTGAGGTAAGGAGACCCACTAGCTCCTTTTCTCTTCATTGTGATAGCAGAGGGGCTTAGTGGATTGATGAGGGAAGCCATTGCAAAAAATATGTTCACTAGCTATCATGTGGGAAAAAATAAAGTCAAGGTAAATTTGTTCCAATACGCAGATGATACTATTTTTTTTGGGTGAAGCATCATTGAATAATGTCTTGGTTATTAAAAGTATCATGAGATGTTTTGAGTTAGTGTCAGGTGTAACATCCTGAAATTTTAATATAATTATTGTTATTTTAAAAGATTAAATTGTTATGAAAATTAATATTAACATTATTAGTATAAGAATTTATTTGAGTTAAAATGATTGAATTATTATGATATAATATGATATTATGTTTATAATGTTGTATCGTGATATGTTATTTGAATTGACTATGATATTATTTTATTTGGATGGAATCTTATCTTAGTATATCATATTTGTTTGGAAATTAGGATAGGATATATTAACTTTGATTGAAATAATTGAATTAAAATATTACTCTTTAGTTACTAGATATCAAATATTATTGAGTTAAATAATTATCTTATCAATAAAAAGATTAGGTGATTAATATAAGAATTGTTAAGATTATCTAACAACTACAAAAGAATGCAAAAGATAATTAATATAGTAATGATATAATATTATATATCTAGTTTAGATAAAATATTCATTATATATAATTTGAATTGGTCTTCGATAACGATTTAAATCTTATCATGTTTTATCTTAATATATCTTGAAAGAAAAGAAAATAGTAGATAATGCTAATAATGAGATAAATCTAGATAATAAAGTAGAAAAAGATAAAGAAAGATTTGATAAGCCAAATCTACTAAAATAAATCTTATGCTATTTAATCTTAATCACGTACAACTGCACTTATATAAGGATAGGCAGTTTCCTTTCCTAGAATTACATAGTTAGTCTCTTAGGGAACAGAAAATTAGTAGATAGTTGAGGACTCGGGAGAAGAAGACATAGAGGGAATCTTGTTGACGTAGTAGATAGAGAAGAGAAAGAATAAACAAAGACCGTAGATTACTTTGCTTCAAGAGGTGAGTAAAACATTTATCTTTTAAAACCTTCCATGGTATGTTTCTTGAAAGATATAAACTTTAGGTTCTTGATTAGAGGGATTTGGTGTTAGTGGAATTCTAAATTTTATAGCTGAATTATAGGTGATCGTTCATGCATGCGTGGGTATGATTTTTGAATGATTGAAATTGCCTTGATTATGTAGAATACTAAGCACTGCAGCAGTTTTACTCCTTGAATAATTTGTGAAATTCTGTTATTATATTTTAATTATTGTTTGCACATTGATATATATAGTTTGTATGTTGTGTTGCTGCATGTTGTTATTCGAAACTAAGATGTTAGTGTACCCGTAATGTGATATGAGAAATGTTATTAGGTGTATGGAATTATCGGATGCATGAAATTAGAGGATTTATTTGATAATTATCTGGGATGATATTTTGTAATTATGTGTGAGTTAGTCATCATCTTCCGGGAAGTGGTGACGGTGTATATTTTATTCTGAAAATTGAATATGAGATACCTCCATCTGGGATGGGGATGAGATTTATTATAGCATCTGGGATGGGGAAGAGATTCAGATACCTCCATCTAAGATGGGGAAGGCAGTGGGACGCCATTGCATGGATATGAGCTCATAGACCTTTTACGAATCTGAGATCCACACCGGTTCTGGGAACCAAAGAGTCTAGCCTAGTGATTCTGGGAATCACTAAGTTGTGTTTGTGATATCTATTTGAATGTATTGAGGGGTTAATTTTATTTATTGAAATATTTTCCTTAATGAGAATGATATGAGTGTGATTTGTGGTTGTCTTAATTTGGCTTCTATTGGAGTGTATATATATATATATATATATATATATATATACATATATATATATATATACATATATATATATATATATATATACACAATATTTTATTTTAAATTATTGCGGGTACCATGGTTGAGTTTTCCGGATCACCGCACCGGCTGAGAACAACACTATTTGCGAACCCTTTTATAACTTGTTTTATTCACTGAGATTATTGTCTCATTAAAAGTGTTGTTTTCAGAGCACGAGGGAGAGATTGTTGAGACGTCGGAGACTTGAAGACTTATTTATTTTTAATTATATTTTTGGGTTAGTACCTTTAGAATAAAGGGTTGGTTGTGGTTAATTCCGCTATTATTTATTATTCATTGTTTTAGATGCCCATATTTGAGGATAATGTTTTTATATATGTAAGGATTTATTTATTCAATCTTATTTTATAAAATTTGAGGTATTTCAGACCATTGTATTTCCGAAAAGTTTATATTATTTATGTTTTAAAAAATATTTTATTACGGGTTGTTATTGTAACGAAGGGCGTTACATTTATGGTATCAGAGCAGTTTGATCCTAAATCGGACTGTGGTGATGGGTTTGTTTTCAAAAAAAAAAAAATCAAATATGGGCACATAGGACTACTTGTTAGAACTATGAATGTTGCATTCTAATCTTTTAGATATTGGACCTGATCAACCCAATATTTGATTGGTGGTGTGCAATTTCATTGAAGCTAATAGGCGAGGGGCAAACATGAGTGAGGCACTTGCTATAGCTTTGGATCAGGGGTCAAAGTTATGCAAGAGCAGACGGAGATTATCCGTCAGATGGAAAATAGGGACGGAGTTGTCGCTGGAGCGATAACGCCTTCAAATCCTTAGTACGCGGGGTTTTCCGAATTTCGTAGGAACGGTCCACCAACTTTTTGCGACAACTTACATTTGATTGAGGCAGAGGGGTGACTTCAGATACTAGAGGAAATTTCAATTATGTTTGTCTTAAAAATCTAATCTTTCCTGTTTTTCTTAATTGCCACATGTTTTGTGTGTTAGGATAAGTTTGTTACCTCTATTACTTGTTGAGATGTCTTGTGGTGTATTGAGATGTGTCTCATTCTGTTGATCTTATATGTTTGCCTATGTCTAGGTTAAATGTCGTTCATGGCATCGATTGCTTGTCATCTAATTATGTATAAATTAATCTGATAAAACTATTCTTATTGCATCTCAACCATGATTGTTGAATTCCTCCGTGTCAAACCTTAAGTGCTAAGTTGAGGAAACCATCCAGAAACATTTTGGAAATTCTTGTTATTTGACTCTTGATTAATACAATTTATCTTAACACCATAGCTAACCTTTCCCAATTATTACGTACTGTCACTGCATGTATTATCTTGACACTGCCACTCACCAAATATGATTCTAGTATCACGTGCATCAACTTGTTCCTTGTGAGATTAAAAAGTTTCTTGGAGCATAGTACAACAACGAAAACAGTGGCTCAGCTAGAATGTGTGATGAAACCGTCAACAAAAAAAATTAGCTAGTGATAGTGTAAATATCAAGCCAATTTTAAGAATAAGAAATAGTCTTCACGAATAAAGCCCTTAGTTAGTATAGTTATGACTAACTTTGTACTGAGAGTGCCGTTAAAACTAATAAACATTATAGAATGGTTACTTGCAAACTAAACCCTGCTTAGTGATACACCCCATTAGCCTTAGTGGTCAAACATCCGGGGGATATAAGTTGAGTTCCACCTCTAAAAAGGTATCGACATCATATAATATTCTTATTAGAGTTGTGACAGTCTAGCTCATCGAGTTGAATTTTGACCAAGGGAGGGTGAAACTTTTTTTTATTCTGAAAATTTTAATTTCAATAATAAGAAAAGTAAAATTAATAATGATGTTAATAATTGGCATGAAGGCATACGTCTTACTCTTTTATTGAGCTTATTGTAATGAACATGTTTGAAATTTCATTGTCTGCATATCTTGAGTCACATTGTGGATTAAGCAAAATGCATGATGAGTTTTAAAAAAAAAAACAAAACTAATAATAAGTTCCAAAAAAAAAAAATTTGAATGTCTTGAAGATTTTTTGGTGATTGTTTATTCATTGTAATAATTAAGTACTAATACATATGTTTGGTGGATTCTGATTACTGATATATTTTTCTGGTCTTGTGTTCGTAGTGTTACATGAGTATTTATTTATTTATTTTCTTTTTGTGTCTGTTTGGACTAAGATACAATACTTGTAAGTGAGATTGGTACCCCGTACACCTTTTTATAAACTTGTTTGTTTGCAAAAAAAAAAAAAATGGAGGGCACAATTGTGAATAATGGATCTATCATAAGTAATTAATTTATAATTGCAAGTAGTCTTTTTGAACTTGTGATTTTTTTACAAGGCTATGATTCTAGTAATAAATTTTTTTTAATGGATTATTGACGTGGAAGAAGTATGATATTTTCCTTTTTCAAGTTTTAAATCTCAAAGCCTTATATTAAAAATTATAACCAATGATTCTTTTGTGTACTGATGTAATTATACTTACCTATATTTAGTGTTTCCATATTTTACTTACCTAGACACATTTACTAAATGGTGGTTTATCCTCTAAGAAATTTATTGTAAACTTGTGTCTGAGATGTCTGTTATATATGCTTTTGATGGTTAATTGTTTTAAGTGGTCAACCATAATTTTCGTGTCTATTGGTATGCCGGATGTACAGTATACTTACATATTATTTATTGACAGTTTCTAGATAAATAAATAAATCAATAAATAGCATATGTTAATGATTGAGCGATGTATATCCATTTGTCTTAATAATTATTGTTCAGACAATAGAAGTTGTTGTTGCTATGAGTGATATGTTTCCTATATTATGATCGTGCTTATATTGGAAAGTTGTTTTCTTAAATTACTTTAGTAAAACTCAAAGGTAAATAAAGGTGATCAAAGTATAGACTAGGCACATGTTGTTATCCTGTAGGTGGAGTACAAGAATTGAATAATAAGATCTAAGGGGAAGAATTTTTCTCTAGGAAGTGAGATAAGTAGGATTTATATGTTTTAAACATTGAGGGTAGCCCAAACCCTGTGGCTAAGTGTGGGATTCTTTAAGGATTATTTATGAGGGTGAGTTGAGGCATCATTTGGAAAAAGTCAATGTAGTGGCTAATGTTCTTAGTAGTGAATCTTTGCACATCTAGCTTAGTTGTGAGAGAGATAAACTTGATAGAGAAGTCTAGAGACTTGATGTTGAGTGTGTCATTGAATACTACTTTAAATTTGAAACTAAATAGGTTGAAAATTTGTAGTGACCTTAGGGGAGAGATTAAGTACGAGCAGTTTTAAGAAAAAGAAAAATGGTATAGTTTGGGTAAAAGAAAATTATGTGTTATTGTTGATAGTAATTGTTCCTAAATAAGGAGGGGAGTCTTTGAGAAAAAGGAGTGGAGTGAGGCATATAAACGGAAGTTCACCATACATTCTGGGATAACCAAGACGAACTAGGATTTAAAGAAAGTGTATAGGTGGCCAGTAATAGAAAAAGATTGACTTTGAAGAAGACTACTCGGTAGTTAGAGGAGGATGTTATGTGCTAGTACTTAGACCTTACTAATTGAGGAACACCTACTCTAAATGTGGTTAACGTGAATTACTTGGATGTAAGATTAAGGTTAATTTCGAGGACGAAATTCTTAAAGGAGGGGAGAAATGTAACATCCTGAAATTTTAATATAATTATTGTTATTTTAAAAGATTAAATTGTTATGAAAATTAATATTAACATTATTAGTATAAGAATTTATTTGAGTTAAAATGATTGAATTATTATGATATAATATGATATTATGTTTATAATGTTGTATCGTGATATGTTATTTGAATTGACTATGATATTATTTTATTTGGATGGAATCTTATCTTAGTATATCATATTTGTTTGGAAATTAGGATAGGATATATTAACTTTGATTGAAATAATTGAATTAAAATATTACTCTTTAGTTACTAGATATCAAATATTATTGAGTTAAATAATTATCTTATCAATAAAAAGATTAGGTGATTAATATAAGAATTGTTAAGATTATCTAACAACTACAAAAGAATGCAAAAGATAATTAATATAGTAATGATATAATATTATATATCTAGTTTAGATAAAATATTCATTATATATAATTTGAATTGGTCTTCGATAACGATTTAAATCTTATCATGTTTTATCTTAATATATCTTGAAAGAAAAGAAAATAGTAGATAATGCTAATAATGAGATAAATCTAGATAATAAAGTAGAAAAAGATAAAGAAAGATTTGATAAGCCAAATCTACTAAAATAAATCTTATGCTATTTAATCTTAATCACGTACAACTGCACTTATATAAGGATAGGCAGTTTCCTTTCCTAGAATTACATAGTTAGTCTCTTAGGGAACAGAAAATTAGTAGATAGTTGAGGACTCGGGAGAAGAAGACATAGAGGGAATCTTGTTGACGTAGTAGATAGAGAAGAGAAAGAATAAACAAAGACCGTAGATTACTTTGCTTCAAGAGGTGAGTAAAACATTTATCTTTTAAAACCTTCCATGGTATGTTTCTTGAAAGATATAAACTTTAGGTTCTTGATTAGAGGGATTTGGTGTTAGTGGAATTCTAAATTTTATAGCTGAATTATAGGTGATCGTTCATGCATGCGTGGGTATGATTTTTGAATGATTGAAATTGCCTTGATTATGTAGAATACTAAGCACTGCAGCAGTTTTACTCCTTGAATAATTTGTGAAATTCTGTTATTATATTTTAATTATTGTTTGCACATTGATATATATAGTTTGTATGTTGTGTTGCTGCATGTTGTTATTCGAAACTAAGATGTTAGTGTACCCGTAATGTGATATGAGAAATGTTATTAGGTGTATGGAATTATCGGATGCATGAAATTAGAGGATTTATTTGATAATTATCTGGGATGATATTTTGTAATTATGTGTGAGTTAGTCATCATCTTCCGGGAAGTGGTGACGGTGTATATTTTATTCTGAAAATTGAATATGAGATACCTCCATCTGGGATGGGGATGAGATTTATTATAGATACCTCCATCTGGGATGGGGAAGAGATTCAGATACCTCCATCTAAGATGGGGAAGGCAGTGGGACGCCATTGCATGGATATGAGCTCATAGACCTTTTACGAATCTGAGATCCACACCGGTTCTGG
Source organism: Pueraria montana var. lobata (assembly GCA_026413185.1). NCBI lineage: Eukaryota > Viridiplantae > Streptophyta > Magnoliopsida > Fabales > Fabaceae > Pueraria > Pueraria montana. Next base: position 77,106,218 of record CM048650.1, read on the forward strand.
GAACCAAAGAGTCTAGCCTAGTGATTCTGGGAATCACTAAGTTGTGTTTGTGATATCTATTTGAATGTATTGAGGGGTTAATTTTATTTATTGAAATATTTTCCTTAATGAGAATGATATGAGTGTGATTTGTGGTTGTCTTAATTTGGCTTCTATTGGAGTGTATATATATATATATATATATATATATATATATATATATATATATATACACACAATATTTTATTTTAAATTATTGCGGGTACCATGGTTGAGTTTTCCGGATCACCGCACCGGCTGAGAACAACACTATTTGCGAACCCTTTTATAACTTGTTTTATTCACTGAGATTATTGTCTCATTAAAAGTGTTGTTTTCAGAGCACGAGGGAGAGATTGTTGAGACGTCGGAGACTTGAAGACTTATTTATTTTTAATTATATTTTTGGGTTAGTACCTTTAGAATAAAGGGTTGGTTGTGGTTAATTCCGCTATTATTTATTATTCATTGTTTTAGATGCCCATATTTGAGGATAATGTTTTTATATATGTAAGGATTTATTTATTCAATCTTATTTTATAAAATTTGAGGTATTTCAGACCATTGTATTTCCGAAAAGTTTATATTATTTATGTTTTAAAAAATGTTTTATTACGGGTTGTTATTGTAACGAAGGGCGTTACATCAGGCCTAAAGGTGAATTTTTTCAAAAGTGGCTTTGGGGTGATAGGCATGGATAGAAGTGAAGGCATAAAGTTTGTGAAGATTTTAAATTGTTCCATTCTTTTATTACCATTTACTTATTTGGGAATACCAATTGGTGCCAACCCAAGGAGGACCGAGACATGGAGCACCACCATTCAAAAACTCAAAAAGAAGCTTGCACCGTGGAAATGTAAATCCTTATCCTTTGTCGGTAGAGTGTGCCTTATAAACTCCGTACTATCTTCTTTGCCAATCTTTTTTTAGAATTCCAAAGGTGGTTGCAAAAAAAAAAATTATGTGTATCCAAAGGAATTTTGGGGGGGGGGGGGGGGAGATTGTGAAAAGAAAAATATTTGTTGGGTGAGTTGGGATAATGTATGTTGTCCAAAGAAACATGGAGGATTGGGAATTAAGCACATTAAAATGTTTAATGATGCTTTGATTGCTAAGTGGAGGTGGGATTTATTTCATAAAAAAATATGAGTTTTGGGTAGAGGTAATCTCTTTTAAATATGGGGGGTGGATGAGGCTTATGTGTGATGGATCTAACAATAAAGATTCCATTTGGTGGAGGAATCTATGTGTGTCTTGTGGGGTGGGGGGGGGGGGATGAATCTAGGTGGTTTGACAGAATAATTAGTTAGAAGATTGGGATGGGAGACCAAGCAAAGTTTTTGGCTTGATACTTGGTTAGGGGAGTTTTGTCTTGCTGAAAAGTTCCCTAGATTATTTTCAATCTCAACCCAACAGGAGAGGCGTGTTAGAGAGATGGGGGATTGGGAAAATATGAGGTGGAATTGGAGATTGGAGTGGAGGAGATATCTTTTTGAGTGGGAGCACAATCAACTTGAAGAGCTACAACTTGTGTTGGACATTACAATTAGAGATGGCAAAGTGGACCCGGACCCTACGGGTACAGGCAAAAATATCCGCATGCGGGTCGGGTAAATACCTGCTTATTGGGACTGGGGCTGGGGATGGGGATTTACCCGCATTTTTTCGCAGGTACGCGTACGGGTACGAGTACTATAGTACCTGTCCGGCCCCGCATTGCCATATATATATATATATATGTATATATATTAATTATATATTTTTCAATGACTAACACTCTCACCAATCCCGCACCAATCATGCACCACGGCACCAGGTTTGTTACCCCTTCTCAATTCGCACCAATCAAGCACCAGTTGTGCACCAATCCTGACATTGGGTATTTGCCTATTTGGTTATGCGAAAATGCTATCTACAATCTATTGAACTGCACGGTGGATGTTTAACAGAATTAAAGAAAAGCAAATAACTAAATATAGAAATGGAAGAGTTAAGTAGTGTGAAACGTGAAAGTGGCCTAGCAATTTGAAGAAAGCCCCACCATTCACTCACTGTCCTTAATTTTTGAGTTTGCATCCGAGTAATGAAATGTGCTGAGGGGGTGGTGGGTGATTTGGCTTTTAGTAATGAAATTGTTTTGCTGTGCAAAAAAAAAAAAACTGAGAAATTTGTTAAATTGATACCATTGAATTGAAAACTATTGCTAAATTGATACCATTGAACTGATTGGGGATTTTTTTTCATTTACCTTTTTAGGTTTGCTTTCTACATTTTTGTTACGTTATTGATGTTATAATTATTTAACTCTAAAAATTATTATATGTTTCTTTGTGCCGATATGTCTTGTCGTTAGTACCAATTTAGCAATAGTTAGTACCAATTTAGTTTTGTCATAAATGAATTCATGAATATTATAATAGTTAATACTAATTTAGCTTTGTCAAAAATTAATTCATGAATATTATTTACTTTTATTTCTAAATTTGTAGTGTTTATGATCTAGTGCAAAATGTAATTTTTTTTTGTTTAAATACCTTTTTAGTCCTTGCAATTTAGCTTTTTTTACTTTTTGTCCTTGCAATGTTTTTTTTTTTATTTTAGTCATTGCAAATTATGTTTGTTTTGTTTTTCGTCCTTATAGTGGTTTAGATAGCGTTTTTTTCACTGTTAAAAGCGCTATCTAAACCACTTTAAGGACCAAAAACAAAACAAACATAATTTGCAAGGACTAAAACCATTTTTTTTTGCAAGGACGAAAAGCAAAAAAATACTAAATTGCAAGGACTAAAAAAATATTTAAGTCTTTTTTTTTTTGTTTCCTTTTTCATATAATATTTTTTTATTGATTTATTAACTTCATACATAAGTAAAGTGTGGGTCCCGGGTGCGGGTATGAGTATATAAGTACCCAGCGGATATGGGGATGGGGATTAAAGTTACTATTCGCGCGGGTATGGGACTGGGTACGGGGATTTTTTTTAAACGCGGGTATGGGGACGGGTACTATAGGATCCTACTCAGACCCTACCCATTACCATCCCTAATTACAACCCCTGCTCGTGATATTAAAGATGCATGGATGTGGAAGGTGGGCAACTCTGCAATTTTCTCAGTAAAAACGGCCTATGAAGCAATACATGGAGACTTGGTGGGATCACAGGAAAGTATCTTAATGCAGCATGTGTGGGAGCTGAAAACACAACCAAAGGCTAATTTCCTCATATGGAGATTGATGCTCAACAGGCTCCCGTCCAAGGATAATATCAGAAGAAGAAATATCATTGATAGTCCCCGTGATTACTTATGCCCATTCTGCCATGAAGCTGATGAATCGATAGCTCACTGTTTCTTCTCATGCATCAAAAGTTCTGCTATTTGGTCACATTTTTATCAATGGTTACAAATCACAACAGTCTTACCATAGTCACCACAGGAACACTTTTGGCAACACTCTTTGTTTATACTAAACAAGAAGGAGTTGAGTATGTGGAGGGTGATATGGGCTACAGTGGTGTGGTGTATTTGAAACACAAGAAATGAATGTGTATTCAGGGGTGCTTCTTTCAATGCTGAATTAATTATGCAAAAAATCTACTTTACAGCCTGGTCTTGGATCAAAGGGAGGTTCCCTGACTTTAACTATTCATACAGTCAATGGTCAGTGGCACCAGCTGCATGCATTTTTACAACATAGTTTTGAAGGAAGAGTATAATGCTCAGACAGATCGCATATGTCAAATGGATTGGTGGTTCACAATTGCGGAAAAGTTATGGGTCAAGATTATATTTGGTGAAGAACAGTATAATGGATATATGTTGGGCTTGTGTGATATTTAATACACCCCATACAGGGTGCAGTATTTTCTTATTTGGGGGGTTTTTGGAATATTGACAGTAGATAAAAAATGTACATGCACTCTCGGTTAGCCTATATTTATGCTTGTGTCAAAGTATAAATATATCTTAACCTTGTGAAGGCATTTGCTGGGACAGTCCTGTACTAAACAGATTGGTACTTCTGGTACCCCAATTTATAAAATCTTGTTTTTGCTGATAAAAAAAAAAAAACTATCATTAATCATTAGGAACATATATATATATATATATATATATATATATATATATATATATATATATATATATATATATATTCTTGATTAATTATTTAAGTGAAATTTAATCACATGCTAATGAACCAATGAATAAGAAAATGATTGATTTCCGAAAATATCTCTTTGGTGACGGCAACAGGCTCCATAGTGATCTTTATCCGTAAAATGGGACAAACAAGTGTCAAACTTGAAAGGAAGTAAAGTAATGATGTGTTTAGAAGAATTTATTTAAACTTATGAAAGTGATTTATGATGTTTATATAAGTCTTGTTTTGAATTTATTTTAATAAATTTCTCTAAAAAACTTATAATTTAACTTATGAATATTTCTTTATTTAATAAATTTTATTAATAAGTATTTAGTTTAATTATTTATTCAATTCCACCCTAAAGACTGATGGTAGCTAATTAATCTCGTCAGCTTTTCCCTCCTTATAATTATAAGGCGCGCGTGGATTAAAATCCAAGATATTTGTTAGTAAAATATTCATTATTTTATTGTGACCCTTCATAAGATCGATGGGTTACTCTTCTCAAAAAAGATCGATGGGTTACTTTTTCTTAAAAATAAAATGAAGGTCTCCGCGCTTACTCTAATTTTTTATTTTTTAAAAAACAATATGAATTAAAAATATTGCGATCGTACCGTTGGGTTTATCGCTTTGAAATTTTATGGCTTTGAAAAAAATGGCAATGTGTGTTGATTGTGTTCTTGACTATTTTAAATAGCAAATGAACGATTCATTTGCTATTTGATAGGAGCTATTATAGAAAATAAATTGCTTGCTATAATTTTATAATTCCATCTAAATTCATTGACTTTTTTTTTTTTATCTCGTTTCTAAAAAAAAGGAAAAGAAAAATTCTTAAAAGAATTCATCATGTAATAATTTTCTACCAAATCCTTCTTTGTAATTCTCATAATGTCAAAATTAGACAAAAAATAAAAAATAAAAAGTTAAAAGGAGGCTTGGTAAAGTTGCACTAAATAAAATAGAAAAAACAACACATGACATATTTGTACAACAGTGCCATTTTTTTTTTAAAAGATACATATGAACAAGTATAGTTTTTTTTGTAATGACATTGGCCCGCACTACATTATTTTGGATAAGAGACCTCTAATTCGTGTCAATCTCTCTATTAACTATTATATTATTTATTATATTTCAAAATTCTCTTTTAATTGTATAATTTATTGCATAAATTATTGTGTAAATAGTATTTTATTTTTAAAATTAGATAGGCATGAATTTTAGTATTACTTGTGCGTCTTAACATCGTGCGTGGAAAGTGAATACTACACCAATACTATAACTACCTTTAGAGATATAAGATTGATTTGGTGGTTGGGAAGGGAGACTAAGGGTGAAGGGTGAAAGGAAAAGGAAGGAGGAAGAGGTCACAGGTTCAAATATCTTCCACTGACATTTCTAATCAAATTAACAAACTAATACTTGTTGATAAAAAAAAAAAACTATAACTGCCTTTGGCTAAGCCATTTTTATTTTTAATCAATAGGCTAACCCATGCTTTCAAGTGAACATAACTTCTCCATTTTTTATTGGACAATCAATTTTTCCTTCAATAGATTTTATTTTAATTTATTATTGTGTGTGGCCAATGAGTACTAATGCTACACCAGAAGCATTTCGGTGGGCGCTTTACATTATCAGCCATAAAAAATATGATTGAACAAATTGCCCAAAAAAAAAAAAGAATAATAGGATTGAATAACTTAGCCGTAAAATTATATATTTATATATTTTCAAAGGATTCTTTTGTAAAGAGCTGAGACTTATCCTTACTCTCTGAATCATTCCTGACCATGAAAAAAACATAAAATAACCCCCCCGTTAGTAACTGATTTATTTTAGGCGCCAAAGAAATCAATGATTTAATACAAATCATATTTTTTTTTATGTTGAAAACAAATTTCAGGAAAATGATGTATAACACTAATGTGTTATTAGACATATAGAGAGATAGAGATAAAGAAAAAATATAAATATAATAAATAATATAATGTAATAAAAAAAGAGAAATAAAAAGAGATAATTAGGTGAATATGTTATACATGTGCCCACGTGTCATTACTCCAAATTTTGTGATCACTTTAGTTTAACTGGTCAATTCAAATGGTTTCCATCAATTTTGATTGATTTCGGCTGTACTCTAACATGAATTTGATTTTAATATTAAACCAAAGTCGACTAACCGTTTGTTTCATAGTTAAGTTGGTCGGATTGTTCAACCCGGTTTGGTATTTCCTATAATAAATGCGAGTTATGTGTGGATTAAACTTGGCAAATAAACTAAATTGAAGTTGCAAGTTATGCCAACAAGTCTTTTCTTTTCTTGTTTTTCCATACAAGGCATTATTTTTTTCCCCCCTTCAAAAATATCATTAGTAGAAAATGCCAACAACACTTACAAAAGCATAAGATGTTAATTAAAGAGTGTCACTACAATGCACAACATATAAACAATAATAATTTAGGCATATGCATGCCTCAAAACTAAATAGCTACACATACTAGTAATTCTAAAACTTCCAACACAAAAATCATTCTCCTGTTAAAAAAAAAAAAAAAACATGATAGAACTCTGAACTTTTATTCAATTTTTTATTTTGTTATTCCTTTCGGATTAGTACTTGCTCAACATCAACCGAAAACAAATTGAGACAATTCAAAAATTACCCACAATAAATTTGAGTAGAACAGTACTGTATAAAAGAGCTCGCGCTATACAAGGCGTTAAATTAAGCTATCATTTTACGTATCATACTGTGTCTAATTTTGGAGAAAAATTCTTCATTTGCTCAAAATCTGTCAAAAACATTTTGGTGATAGTTGGAATTGGTGACCAAAATTATTGGTCTGGTCTAAAAGCTTGTAGTGTTACCATTTGGTGAAGAAATATTTATTGATATTTTTTTGAGAGTATGAGATGATAGTGCAAGTTTCGGGAATGGATCTTTATGTTATTGGGTTAGAGTTTTATATGTGCTAATAATAATATAATAATGCTATAATTGTTGCGCTTTTTGTATTTCTCTTGTACCAATTTTAATATAGTAAATTGTTTCTTTTTCTATTCATTATTTTTTCTCAATTTTTCACATTAAGAATGTGTGAGATAGCTGTATTAAATTATTTTAGTAATCAATTATATGTATGATAGATATTATTATTATAATCAATTGTTTAAGAAAGTTTGTTGAAAAGTAATTACGTTCATTCCATTTTCCTTATCTCTGTTGTGCATTATTTGTTATAGTGACAAATGCTTAATGCTATCATTTGTGAGGCAACTATTCCAATAATAGAGAATCACAGACACACAGTGACAACGAAAATCACACTCACATGCACGCATGCAATGAACTCGCACATATATTGACAACAAAATTTAAACGTGACTTAAAATGTCTTGCACATATTATAATTATATGCTACGAAAAATTTTATCACTTCAATACATACTTTGATGAGTTTTTGACAATAACGTATGGTTCAAAAGAGGAACCTCGAAGGAGCTGAAGTTTCATTCACAAACCTAAAGGCCATACAATAGCGACCTAGACCAAACAACTGAAATAATGCCACAGCCTCATGTTATTACGCATAGCATAGCCCCACATGAAGCTTTCCTTTGATGAAGTGGATGGCTTCACTCCACAAAAACCAAATTCAAACATAAATTATGGCGGGATATTTTTCTCAACTTATATCAATGCTGGCAAAGGACAGATTAAGATCTTCTCATTTAGTTTAGATTAGGAAAATGCTAAACGTATAGTTGGGTTTTCTACACCCAGCGTCCACCCAGATGTATGGTTACCTACGTATAAAAAAATTGTTTATTTTATTTTATAAATGGTTAATAATAAATGAATATGATTGAATAAAATTATTAGTATGATTAATTTTGATTACACGTGATTAATTATATATGTAAATATGGTTAATTTTGTTTTTTAAATGGTTAATAATGACATAAAATTATTAACTATTTCACATGGTTAACTATATGTGTAAATATAATTAACTTTGTTTCACAAGTGGTTAAAAGTGTTATGAAATTATTAATTATTACATGTGGTTAACTGCATATGTAAATATAGTTAATTTTACCAATTGGTTAAAAATAAATAAATATGGTTGTATCAATTATCGATATGTAATTAATAATATCACAAGGTTATTGAAATGTTTAATAGTGGTTAATTTTATTTTACAAGTGATTAATCGTGTTGAGAGGTTATTGAAATGTCTAATAGAAGTTAACCACTTGTGAAACAAAATTAACCATATTTATATACGTGATTAACCAATTTGCTGGGTGGACATCGGGTGTACATTTTTCGGACGTACGAATATCATTACTCTTTGGATTATGTTGGGAGAGAAATAGACCAAACAATTACAATAAATTTTACTTCGGTTTTAATAGGTACATACTAAGTTCTTATACTGTTAACCAATTAAAAATCATCGTTGATATAACTTTTAAAATAATTATTATAAAAGTCAGTAAACTTATTATATATATCAATTTGTGATTGAATGACAAGTATATATACTATTTTTTTCTTTTACTTTTTTTTATGGCATATCATTGTCATATTATTTGTTGAGACAGGAGAATTCAAATCCACACAAACACCATGCATCAAATATCAAACACATCATGAACCATACCATATTGTTATCATCTTTCTCTATAACATGTGAAAATCACACCTGGGTGGACCCTCTATAAGCAGGGACCAGAATACACAGTGTTGCTTCCAATCCAAACAGGTTAAGCGAAACTAGTGGTCCTGTAGGCAAGGAAAAACTATATCATATCACTGCCAGATCCTGGTTTCCTGTATATTGTCCAACACTTGGAAATATAGCAATGCTACTTAAATATCATCTCTCTGTCCATTTTGTTTGAAGTTGTGTCACCACAAACAGATTTTAACTTGATTGTTGTGTTATATATGAGCCATCAATTTTCAGTGGCCAGAATGATTCTAGCATAGAAGACACACCATGTAGTTATCAAAAAGATTTATTACAAGAGGAGTGCTAATACTACACTCTTTCTAACACCCTCTCTATCTATTCATGATTAAAATTGATTGAAAACTATAAAATTATGAATGAATTTATTAAGTAAGAAGTAAGACTTACAAAATTTTGTTATTTACAATTAATTCCAATCAATAATAAAAAGTGTATTTAAAAGAGTGTGTTACAAACAAAAAATTATTTGGTAGCTAAGATTACCATATGTCCATCATCTTGACTAATTTTTACATGAAACGTATTCAAGTTTTACAATTTACGAAAAAAATTAATAAAACTTAATTATGTGGCATGCAGAAATTAATCGGGACCATGATTGTATTGGGCCATCTAATAATTTCTTGTCAGAAAGTGTGTTGTTAATAATTCTCTTTATTACAATACCAATTTTTTTGTATGGCAGTGACAAGCAAATAAATTGGAAACAAACAAACGAATGAATTAAGAAACTAGCTATGATGGACATAGAAAGGGTAAAGGTGTTGGAATTGCAAGACATGTGAAATGAAGGAAAAAGGAGTTGAGCTTTTATTGCAGAAATGGGAATTTCATACTGAAACAGGTAGTACATGCTTCCAGAATGAAGAAATGCAAATAACATCAATTTAGCATTTTGGAATTTTACAATTAATGAGTAGATATTTCAAAGCAAAAGCACACATGGATAAAAGGAATTTAGTTCCTCTAAAGAGAAAGTGTGTAAATTAAGAAAGTAGAGATATATTTACCCTTAATTTCAAGTGAATTAAATTTATGCAACACTTTAATTCAAATCCAAGGTAGATGCATTGTTACTCTCTCACTTTACACATCTTACTTTTAATTTAGCAACCCCAAATAAAAGCATTCAGAATTTTAACATAGATTAGATACCATAAAATCTGGATTTTCTTTTGAAGGATCTGCATGTAAACATTCAAATATGTATTGTCAAATTATTAAACAAACCTGAGTATCTCAATCACTATATAGGAAGACTTGACTTCTTTATGATGTATAGACACATAATTAGATAGTATTAAAAACTTTACACTGATATTATTGAAGTTGTACTCTCCTCTCCCTCAACGTGTTGTTATATATATGGCAATCTTCTGCAACAAGTATACCACAAAGCTGTTAGAACGTTGTTTCCATAAGAGTCTGAAAGAAAGGCTTGCTGGCCAGCCACTATTGAAGATTTGCAGAGAATAAATTGCAGTGCATATATCTGTGTTCTCCAAGAATTTCTCTGCATTGTCAAAAACCAAGGGTCCATACTCGAAAACCATTCTCTTGCACTGCAAACAATTTGGAAGATAAATAAAAAAATCAAAATCAAAATGGGATTAGAAAATTATGTTATTGTGCACTTTCTACACAACATTGCAAAATTCTTATTTGTGCATACATATTGGCCAAGTTCATAATGTACAATAACATAGGCAATCCAGATCCTATAATCACCATCCTATAATGCACTTTCTATCAGTATCTGAAGATAATTGTTGTAGAGTTTGTTTCTCTAGGACGTGCAATGAGCATCCAAAAAATAAAATTTTCACACTAGAGTCGGTTATTGACGGTAAGGAGGCTGCCAAGTCCATGAAATTATCATTGCAAGGAAATTACTGGGGTTCCAAGCATGATAATTTCTAATTTGGTCAATAGGATAAAAGTTGAAATTGAAACTTCATATGATTGAATACGAATTGAGGAAAATGGAGGAATTTGCCAGATTTTTCTCACCTTGTCTGCATACTTTTCCACTGAATTGCACACCTTCAGTAATGTCTCAATTATCTCTAGCTGACATTTTGAAATAAATGGTTAGTAGTTTATTCAACAAAAGATAATCTAAACCAAGCAGGGGTAGTACTAGGATTATGGCATTGGAGGGGTCAAAACAAAGATAGTAGAGGACTTGTAAGACAGCAAAAAGGGTAGAAATTTACATATCTATCTACTCCTATATTATAAATCATCTCATCCTTAAATAAGAGCATTTTTAGGATCTATTCTCTAGTGAGTGTTTTTAAGAATAATTCTTCAATTAATGTATTTTTAGGAGTTACTCTCACTATCATTATGCTACATGTCTTATCTTAATCTTATATATTGAGCATTTTTTTATTTTTTATTTTTAACTTTTGATTCCTTTCAAGTATATTTCTTGATTTTAATTTCAAATTTAACTTGATTTAACAACTAATCCAAAAAATTTCTCTCATTCATCTCAAACTCTGTTTTTTTTTCATATACTAGATTTTCTTAACTGCTTATCTCATTCAGTCTATCATTTTCATCTTTATTTCTAAATTGAATTTTAATAACTTCTTAAAAGAAATTGTTAATAACTAAAAACAACCCTGTATCATGATATAAATTATTTATTGTAAATTCAAAATATAATTTATACGTTTAAAAATATTTATTTATGACAAATTTTAATTATAATATAATTTCTATATTAAAAAATATTTATTTATTATAAATTCTAATTATACAAAAATAAACATTTATTTTGTACATTACGTTAGCTAAAATACTGCTTATATATATTTTTCCTTTTTTCTACTCATTTTTTTTTTTATTTCTAATGAAATATTGTGCACATACGTCCATAGGCTGCTACACCCAAACATTCTAATCAAATTTCTTTTTGATTTGGCTGCAACTATAGGCTTTCTCAAATAAAAGAAAGTCTAATTTGCAATGAAATCTTCATACAATCATTTTACACCCATCAAAGTTTTGTGGTAGATGAAAGCTGTGTAGAACTAGAAACTCTAGAAAAAGTTTACTCATATTAGGACAGATGAAGTAAAATTTCACACCACAGTGCCACACTTCATTGGAGTAGCAGAAAGATGAAATTACTTACCTTAGTGTCACTATCTTTCAACTTAGCCAATAGAGTTGAAACAGTATCGTTACAAAACCCACAGCTATCTTCTTGAACTTGCAAGGAAATATATGTAATGAGCTGACAGAGATTGACCTTGTGGCAGAATTCTCCAGGCTGAATTGTAGCTATTTCTAAGAAGAAAAGAGGAGCATAATAGTCCACCAAAGTAATGCACTGTGCAATACAGAAGAAACAGATGAATACATACAGGATCTCATAAATTGTGATTCATTCAGTTATGCTTCCTTTGAAGTCTAAAATGTGTTGATGGTTGTTTGACCAGGTGAGAAGTTAGTTCATTGGACATCAAAACTAGGCTTGGTTATTCTTTATATGACAAATTATTATGAGTATCATATATACCATCATGCATTGAGATTGAAGAGGGTGCCAAGAATGTTGTTTAAACATTAGAGAGCATAGTGGGAAATTAAAGTTGATTTTTACAACATATAAGAACAACTACAGTTTCTAAACCAAAACACAAGAGATCTGGATAATGACCCACCTTCTGGTTAAAAAAGTGAAGCTGGTAGCAAGTATTGTGCAGGATATCAATGATCTCTTGCTGGGTCTTGTTTTCATTTAGATAATCAAGTGCCTTGGTAGTATATTCCCCACAAAGTGCAGACACATCTGGTTTTCTGCTTAGTTCTGCAATTTGAAGATAGGTCAACAAAATACTTATGCCTCATTTGCATTAAAAACTATATTTAACAGAAAAATTATTCAAAGTTTCAAAGATATGCACATGATGTTCAATCAACCCACATTTGCTTCAGTGGACTAATGAAAAGTAGCAAGCCTTTCAAATTGGCACCTTTAGTATTAAACTTAAAGAGTATTTAGGTTAAAATTCTTTACTTCATCCATCACCTACACTATAGCATGTCATCTAAAGGAAAAGGTTTTTGATAAAATTGAAACTCTTTAGTCAAGCTTAGAGGAAGAAATGCTATATTGATGTTAGACCAGGTGCTCCATCCCATTAATGGAAGAGCCTCAGGAGTCAGGAGAAATGGTTAGAGCAATTCAATCAACAGTGTCTGAGGAAAATAGACATTATATACTCTTAAGAGTTTATTTGAGATCCTTCACTATTCATTGATAGAAAGAGACTTATATAGAAGTCTCAAAACAAATACAAAAGGGGAGAAAACAAATGCAACAGAAAAAACTGAAAACAGAATTGGAGAGAGTTAAGTAACTAACTCTTAAAACAGAATTAACAAACCTAACAAACAATTTAAAAACTCTACGATGTACAACTAGAAATAGAATTCAGATTATGATGAATATGAGGGCTACACATATACCCTCCCCCCCTCCAAAACAAAGTTACAACGTCAGAATACATCTTTGAACAAACTTAGCAATCTGCTGATATTCCAAAACATGAGCCATTATCTTCATGTGACATGATATATCTCCCATGTCTTCACCCCATCCTGCTTTTCTTGCTAGTATGGTATCACTGAAATTTATCCCAACACTTTCCAATATTATTGGGAGTTGCAAATCATGGAGTATAGGAATCATCCATCTCTTAGTTCCCATAAGACCTCAACAAATGCATCCAGAAATTTTAGGTGTGAAGAAGGTGGATTTGAGATCATATTATCAGTTGGCACATGCAAGACCTTTAGTCCTTAGATCCCTGTTTGTCCTATCATAGATGGCTAATTTGAGGAGATTCCTATAAATTTACATAGCACACCCAAAATAATGTAACATAGTTATTGGTCACTTCTACCATAATAGTTTATCCTAAAATAGTGTCATATATTTATTGGTCTAAACAATATACCATAAACTTTCCAATCTTCCATTAATTTAACCCATGTTTACTGTATCACAATCAATTGGTGTCAGTTTCTGAATAATTGTTTCCTCCATTGATGGCTAAATTTGAAAGTATATTCTATACTGTCATTACTTTAATTTTCCCCCCTTCATTATTGTGAAAGAGGGGAACTAGCAGCTCATGTTACCACTAAGACTTTTTTATGAAATGGCTGATTTGAGGAGATTCACTTAAGTTTACATGGTTGAACTATAATACTATTACTTCAATTCTCCATCCCATTCTCTTGTCACTTATCTCATTTTAGATTATCCCACAAAATTAGTATACCTTAATAATTTCAAACTATAAACTTTTCAAACCACCCTTTATTTTAATCTGATCTTACTTTTGACAATTGAATAGTTGTCAATGCCAGCATTTATTTTAATTGTTGGAGGGTATAATCTATGCATAACCAACCTGCCACTCCTCAAATTGAAAATGTGCACCAAAACAGACTAATAAATGGGGGATTGAAAATGTCATGCACAATACATGCCTCCACTCTATTGACTTCCAAAGCAGGACAGGAAAAAGCAAAGAAAGCCAAAAATGAAATTAGTGAACAATGTTATAAGAAGTGCCAGAGTTTGCTGTATTACTGATCAATTGATCACCGTTAGCCAGTTCTGTTGCATCACAGGCCAAGGCAGCACCCAATACAACAAGAAACAGGAGTCCCATTCTCCCCTCCATGGTTCCTACAACACAACATTTTTTTTTAAAATGACAACTTCCATCAGGGAAAAAATAGAAATTAATTAAAATTTCAGGGATAAAGGACACTATTAAGACAAAGGTCTGATATTCCAAACATTTATTAAACGAAATAAGAATTGACTGAAGCGCATCAATCAAATATAATTTACTCAAGACACTTGTTAAAATATATACCATTTTGGTTTTTAGCACAAAGATGAACACACAGAAGCAGAAAAAGGCATGCTAAGAGTTAAGACAGTAAATTTTTATCATGTCAAACTCTTAAATCACCTTATGTACTTCAAAAGTTACATGGCACAATACTTAATTGAGTTGTTATAATCAAGCCAAAAAAACATGCAATTCAGTTCATGCTCCCCCCAGAAAAGAAAATTCTGGTTGAGAATAATTTTGTCAGCAGTGATAAACCATAAACCAATGATCAAAAGTGAAAAAGAACCAGAAAAACAGAATCTGGCTGAACCATGATGTCTTCCAACACAGATAATAGAAACTGAAGCAGTAGCAACTAGCAAGGCCAATTAAGATAACAACATGCAATAGTTGAATGCATCACATGATATGGGAAAAAAAGAAAGACCAGTGGGATAGAGATTAATTTGAGGATTAGTGGGTGGTAAGTAAATAGAAAAAATTACTATTTTTCTGAGTGGTTTTCATTGGAAGCAACATAAACAAGGAATGAAGAGAAGAAAGATTACTTTTTTTTTTTTGTGAAAAGAAATGATGAGAAGAATGGAAACAAGGTGGCAGTGATTCCTTGCTTGAACTTGGGAGTGTCGTGTTAGTTGGTGCAAGGAATGGTACAGAATCAAGGAGGGGGTCTAGCTTTGATGAATGAACAAAATCTAGACGCTTAATCTGTGAGGTTCTCTCTCCCAAAAGAAAATCTGCCAAAGACTTTAACGAGAGAGAACCGAAAAAGTGAAAAGAAATACCACCATTAGTCTTAACTCTCAAGCTATAGAGGAACATTTTTTTTTC
This sequence comes from Pueraria montana var. lobata, assembly GCA_026413185.1. NCBI lineage: Eukaryota > Viridiplantae > Streptophyta > Magnoliopsida > Fabales > Fabaceae > Pueraria > Pueraria montana. The sequence continues at coordinate 77,121,869 of CM048650.1, forward strand.
CTCACTTTCTATTTTCAATTTGAATAAATAATATATGCCTCTATATTGATTCAATCATTTGCTTTACTTTTATTATAATTATTCTAAAAAATAATATTAAAAATAATTTTTAATTGATTAGCAATGTATAATAGTTAATTTAACAATGAGAGAGTGCAGCAGTTCTTCTTTCGTTTTTCTTTGCCTTTGAGAGAAAGTAAAAATTTTCTTTTCTTTTCTTGTTCAATTTAACAACAATCAAAGGAATTTAATTCCTCTAAAATGATAAAGTGTGTAATTAAAAAAGTAAAGATATATATATTTTTCCTTAATTTAAAAATAATTAAATTTATGATGTACTTTAATTCAAATCAAAGGTGGTTGCATCCTTATTTTCTCACTTTATACATTTTCACACTTTAAATTTGGCAACCCCAAACAAAGGCATTCAGAATTTTGGCATAGAAACCATAAAAATATATATGAATTTTCTTTTGAAGAACTGCATGTAAACATCCAAATATGTATTGTCAAATAATTATACAAGCTTGAGTATCATAACCACTACATAGGAAGTTTCAACTTTTTTTTGAATGATGTGCCGACACATAATTAGATAGTATTAAAAATTTACACTGGTAATGTGTCCAATTTGTACTCTCCGTCTCCCTTATTACATTGTATACATGGCAATCTTTCAGCAGCAAGTGAACGATAAATCTGGTAGAGCTTTGTTTCTATAACTGAGACTGAAAGAAAGGCTTCCGGCTTGCAGACTTGCAGACATGTATTACCTCTGCATAGATTTTGAATGTACTGGTTTAGTAAAAAGTTTTTTTTTGGTATTCTATATTATGGTGGATTATACGTAAATTTGAATTTATCTAAAGTAATTTGGTAGTTTTGGAAAAAGGTTATTTGCTACCGGTAGTAGACACTGAGTATGTGTATATGGAATTTGGCAGTACTGATATGAAACTTTTTGTAAACTTAAATAACTAAAATAAAACCTTTTAAAAACCTAAAGGACTAATTGAAATCATTTTGAAAACTAAAAGGACTGAAATATTTAACGCCATTTTCAATAAAAATGCCACATCATCATCCACTCAGCATTAACGGACACGTCGTCACACTTTTCTGTTAACATATTTAACATTTCTACTTAAAAATGACCAAAACGAAACTCTTTTAAAACATAAAGGACCAAAATAAAATTTTTAAATTTTAATGGACCAAAATGAAAAAATACTAAAATATAAAGGACTAAAAGTTACATTGAGCCTTTTATTATTAATGAAATCATTTTTTTATAGGACTAATTAAAAGTGACATTGAGCCTTTCATTCTTTGTTATAAAAGATATTCTAAAATTTATATTGAAAATAATTTTTAATTGATTAATAATATAAAAACTTTTACACTTTTTTTTTTGGCATAATTAATACATTATTGAATGAGTCATAGTGCAGACCAATCCACCACAATACGTTATTGCATAATATTTACCAAGAGTGAAGAGTTCTAGCTGGTTGGTTTTTGAGACAGTGATTGGGGAGGTTCTGTTTGATGTCATGAAAAACACTTCAGGGTTCAGGCTACTATTTCACACTTGGTTCTAGTGTTTTCTCATGGAGTTTGGAAAAACAGGAAATTGTTGCTCAATCCATTGCTAATAACTGCTGCTGTTAATGAAGCTTTGTGGCTGAGGGTTTTTTTTTTTTTTTTTATGGTATTAAGGCTGAGGAAGATTTTGATTGATCTGAACTTGCAGCAGGAGGAAAGCACATAGATTCTCTTGTTGACAACCAAGCTGCTATTGCAATCTCTTAAAATCTTGTATTTTACGGGAAAACTAAGCATTTCAACATTAAGTTATTATTCTTCAGGAAAGAATAGAAAGATTGAGTCATTTCTCTTGTCTGCAGCTAAACAAAAGATCATGATCAAGTTGCTGGATGTCTTCACTGATTGTTTGGTGATTGGTTATTTTTCATTTGCTGTTCAGTTTTTGATTGTGTACTATTTTTGAGGTCAAGATTTTAGTGGGTGGTCATTAGGATTTACAATTATTTGCAAAGTTTGAACAGGCTTGTAATGTTATCAATAAAAGTGCAGTAGTTTATCTTTCGTTTTTCTTTGCCACTGACAGAAAGTAAAAAATTTGTTTTCTTGTTCAATTTCACAACAATAAAAGGAATTTAGTTTCTTTAAAATGATAGTGTGTGAATTAAAAAAGTAAATATATACATTTATCCTTAATTTAAAATCAATTAAATTTATGGTGTACTCTAATTTAAATCAAAGGTGGTCGCATTCTTATTTTCTCACTTTACACATCTTCACAATTTAAATTTGGCAACCTCAAATAAAAGCATTCAGAATGTAAACATCCAATACATAGGAAGTTTCAACTTTTTTAACGATGTGCTGACACATAATTAGAAATTTAGATAGTATTAAAAATTTTACACTGATAATGCATCAAATTTGTATTCTCCCTCTCCCTTATTATATATGACAATCTTTCAGCAACACGTGGAACATAAATCTGGTAGAGCTTTTTTTCTATAACTAAGAGACTGAAAGAAAGTCTTGCTGTCCAGCTACTGTTGAAGATTTGCAGGCATGTATTACAGTGCATATATCTGTATTCTCCAGGAATTTCTCTGCATGGTCAAAAACCAAGGGTCCATACTCGAAAACCATTCTCTTGCACTGCAAACAAACAATTTGGAAGATAAATGAAAAATCAAAGTCAAAATGAGATTAAGAAAATTATGTTCTTGTGAATTTTCTACACAATACTGCAAAAATTCTTAGTTGTGAATGCATATTGGCCTAGTTCATGATATACAATAAAATAGGCTATTCAGATCCTATAATGACTATCCTTGATTCAGAAAATCTTTCCAGAGTATCCAATAGTATCTGATAGAGTTTGTTTCTCAAGGTGGTATGAGCATACAGAAATAAATTTTCCACTACAGTATATTATTGATGGTAAGGAGCTTGCCAAGTCCATGAAATTATCATTGCAAGGAAATTTCTGGGGTTCCAAGCATGATAATTTCTAATTTGGTCAATAGGATAAAAGTTGAAAACTGAAACTTCATATGATTGAATACGAATTGAGGAAAATGGAGGAATTTATTAGATTTTTCTTACCTTATTTGCATACTTCTCCACTGAATTGCACACCTTTAGTAATGTCTCAATTATCTCTAGCTGACATTTTGAAATAAATGGTTAGCTGTTTATTCAAAAAAGATAATCTAAACCAAGCAGGGGTAGTACTAGGATTACAACATTGGAGTGGTCAAAGTAAAGATAGTAGAGGGCTTTTAAGAGAACAAAGATGGTATAAACCATAGGCTTTCTCAAATAAAAGAAAGTCTAATTTGCAATCAAAATCTCCATACAATCATTTTAAAACTGGAGAATTAATTCAACTATTCAAGTATGCAACAAGCATCAAAGTTCTGTGGTAGATGAAAGCTGAGTAGAAGTAAAAACTATAGAAAAAGTTTCCTCACATCAGGACAGATGAAGTAAAATTTCACACCACAGAGCCACACTTCATTGGAGTAGCAGAAACTTGAAATTATTTACCTTAGTATCACTCTCTTTCAACTTATCCAATAGAGTTGAAATCGTATCTTTGCAAAACCCACAGCTATCTTCTTGAACTTGCAAGGAAATATATGCAATGTCCTCCTGACAGAGATTGACCTTGTGGCAGAATTCTCCTGGCTGAATTGTAGCTATTTCCGAGAAGAAAAGAGGAACATAAAAGTCCACCAAAGCAACGCACTGTTCAATACAGAAGAAACAGATGAGTTCATATAGGATCTGATAAATTGTTATTCATTCACTCCTATGCTCCCTTTGATCTTAAGAAACTCAACTTTTACACATTTCACCAAGTTAGATCATTGGACATCAAACTGGGTTTGGTTATTCTATATATGACAAGTTACTATGACTATGAGTATCATATTTGAGGCCATCATCCATTGAGATTGAAGAGGATTCTGTATGTTGTTTAAACATTAGAGACCATAGTGGGAAATTAAAGTTTATTTTCATAACAACTGAGAACAACTACCGTATCTAAACCACAACAGAAGAGATCCAAAAGGATGACCAACCTTCAGCTTGAAAGAGGGAAGCTGGTGGCAAGTGTTGTGCAGGATATCAATGATCTCTTTCTCAGTCTTGTTTTCTTGTAGATAATCAAGTGCCTTGGTAGTATATTCCTCACAGAGTGCACACACATCCGGTTTTATGTTTAGTTCTACAATTTGAAGATAGGTCAACAAGATGACTTATGTCACATTTGCATTTCAAACTATATTTAACAAAAAATCATTCAAAGCAAAGTTCCAAAGATTTGAACAAAATGTCATCTTTGATAAATGGCTTTTGATAAAATTGAAAATCATTAGTCATGCTTAGAAGAAGAAATGACATAATAGTGTTAGACCAGGTGCTTCAATCACATCAAGGGAAGAGCCTCTGGAAAATGGTCAGACCAATTCAATCAACGGTGTCTGATTTTAGATTATCCCAAAAATTGGTAAACCTCAATAATTCCAAACTATAAACTTTTCAAACCACCCTTTATTTTAGTCTGATCTTTTGACAATTGACTAGTTGTCAATACCTGCATTTTTTAATTGTTCATGGGTAAAATTTATGCATAACCAACCTACCACTCCTTAAATTTTTCACTTCACCAAAACATATTAATAAATGGGGGTCTGAAATTTGAAAATGTCATGTACAACACATGCCTCCACTCTACTGTCTTCCTAAGCAGGATAATGAAAAGCAAAGAAAGCCAATAATGAAATTAGTGAACAATGTTACCAGAAGTGCCAGAGTTAGCCAGCTCCCTTGCATCACATCCCCAAGCAGCACCTAATACAACAAGAAACAAGAGTCCCATTCTCCCTTCCATGGTTCCTATACCAAAACAATTATTTTTAATGACAACCTCCATCAGGAAAAAAGATAGCAAATAATTAAAATTTCAGGGCTATTGTAAACCACAAAGATAAAGATCTGATATTGCAAACATTTATTAAATGAAATAAGAATTGACTGAAGGGCATATCAAAATATGATGCCATTTTGATAGAACAACATCATCAATTAAATATGATTTACTCAGACACTTGTAAAAAGATATACCATATATATTGATTTTTAGCACAAGGTTGCACACACAGAATAAGAAAAAGGCATATTAAGAGTTAAGACCATAAACTTTTATGATCTCAAAATCTTAAATCACCTTATGTACTTCAAAAGTATCATGGCACAATTCTTAACTGAGTTGATATAATCAAGCCAAAAAAATCATGCAATTCAGTTCATACTCCCCCCAGAAATGAAAATCCCAGTTGAGAATAATTTTGTCAGCAATGATAAATCATAAACCAACGATCAAAACTGAAAAACAACCAGAAAAAACAGAATCTGGCTGAACCATGATGTCTTCCAACACAAGAAATTGAGGTAGTAGCAACTAGCAAGACCAATTAACATAACAACAGACAATAGTTGAATGCATCACATGATCAGGTTGAAGAAAAAAAAAAACTAGACTAGATGGAAATGATAAATTTTGAGGATTGGTGGGTGGTAAGTAAAGACCAAAGAGAAAAAGAAGATTACTTTTCTGAGTGGTTTTCAATGGAAGCAATGTAAGCAAGGAATGAAGAGAAGAGAAGATAGATTACCTTTTTGTGTGAAAAGAAGTGATGAGGAGAAAATTAGAAGAATGGAAGGAATAGAAATAAGGTGGAAGTGAAGTGATTCCTTGAAGGAACTTAAAGGAGTGTCGTGTTGGTTGGTGCAAATGTTCAATGAATGGTTGGTTTGCTATCTTCACTTGGATTGGCTGGTTTTACTGTGCAACGTGAGTTTCTTGAAACTTTAGATAAAGCTTCAGTGTGGGGAGCCTCATGGAGGCAATTGTGTGCCTCACACTATATCATTACGTGTCAGAATCAAGGAGGGGGTCTAGCTTTGGTCAACAAAATCAACGACCCTTAATCTGTGATGTTCACATCCAAAAGAAAAAGCTTCCAAAGACTTTTAATCAGAGCACTGAAAAAGTGAAAAGGAAATTCATTGGTCTTAAGTCTTACGCAATCTCTTGTGTTCTGTTCTACTTTGATGTTTTCTATAATTTTAAATTTGTACACTCTATCTTTTTGAAAATTAGAAAATTTGTACGGTCACATTTGTACATTTTACCTGATATGTTCATATTTTCGATTAGTGAATACTGCAAACTAGGGTAATTCGAATCAAATAAAGAACAATTCAATACAATGTCAATGAAAAAAACCATAGGAAACGCGTGAAGAAACGCTGGATGGAATTAATATAACATAGATTAAAGCTTAAAAGGTAGTGATTTGTTTTATACTATATAAAGAATAGAGAAGAAAGAACAAATTTATGTACTTTTATGGCATAAGTTTAAACATATTTTAGTACAGAAAGCAAAAAAAATGAAAAGAAATTAATCATATATTTACTAAAAGGAAAAATTATATTTTTTATAGTTATTTTTATATTTTATAAGAAGGCATTAAATAAAAATGAATATATTTAATGTGGTCAAAATATAAAAAATAAAAATTTAATTTTTATACATTTTTAGTATAAATTATTATACTACTAACAAATTAGAAATTATTCTAGTTAAGACTTTTAAAATAATTATTAAAAATTAATAATATTATCATACTTGATAATAATAGTGTTAAAAATCTACACAATTGATATATTTTAATTAAATTCTAAAAAAATATTTAGTACTTTTTATATTTAATAAATAAATAGTAATTAATAAAAAACATGGTAAGAAAGTTATAATTATCCTTCAATGAAAGGAAACGTCGCGAAATCCGACAGAAGTTTGAAACGTGAGAAATCTACCAAGGTGACAAAATGGTGACAGAAGTTATGCAAAACATCCTTCTGAATTACGCATGACAAAATGGTGAAAGTTTTTTCATGCTTTTATAAAATTTAACATTTGGATGCTGGTTCTACTTGCTTATCCATGTTTGGATTAGAGGGGAAAAAATAGAGGGAGAGAGGAAAATGTATTTTATTTTATTAAAGTGAAAATAAAAGAAAAAAAAAACTTAAATTTTATATACAATATTTTAAAATTTTCTTTTTTTTTTCTAGTTTTTAATTCAAATTTTAAAAATTTCTTTTTCCTCCCATTTTTTTTCTTAACCAAAGGATTTGTGTTCGTATAATTTACTAATTACTCTTTTTTTGTATACCCAATACACCTTTAGTTATTTTCATTAATTTAATAAATTGTACCTGTCAAAAAAAATAATTTAATAAATTGTATTAATTACAAGGACATTTGATAGATAATGAGTTTTTAATGTACACTTTATAAAATATATTTTTTCATTTTTGTTCATTATTAAGTATTGGGGGAAGAATAATGAAATTTCAAGGTTTTAATTTTAATATGTGTGTATTTGAATTTGTGTGTTCATTTATGGTTATTATGCATTCATTTATTATTTTTATAATTTTATTTAAAAATGAAGGTATCATATAAAAATAAAACAAAAAGAATATTTTGTTTTTACTATTTTTCTTTTTAATTTTCAAAATAATGAAAGTCAAAATATTTTTTCTAATTAAAATGTTTGAATATGCAAATTCATTTATTATATTTATGAATTTTAATATTTCCAAATAATAATATCAGATAAAAATAAATGGAATATTTTTATTATTTAAAATAAAATAAAATAAATTATTATTTGAAGACTTTTTTCATTATCTAAATGTTACTGTTTAATGGGTTATTAAAAAAGCTTCATTATTGTAATTAATATGTTTTATTTTCAACAATTATTTAATGTGTTTTTCAAATGGGATGTGCAATCTATATTTTATAGTTTAATGATTAATTGAAAAGTCTTTATTGTTATAATTAATGCATTCAATTTTTAAATATCAAATTGTTTGGTATTAAGTTAATTTTAAATAGTTTAATGAGTCATTGAAATTCTTTAACATTAAACAATTTAATATTAATATTACAATAATTGAGAAGTCTTCAAAATTTTGTATTTAATCCAATATTATCATACTTGGACCAGGAATTTAATATTAAAAATAGAATGCATTAATTACACTATTTAAAAATTTAAATATATGTGCAAATATATTTATTAATACTGTGATATTTTAAAAAAAAAAAATACTACAACACCTTTGGGTCACATGTTTTAATCTTGAACAAACAATAATATTATATTTCACTAACATTTAACTGTTTTTACCATTATACCTCTAATAAGTCCCCCACTAAGGCACTTTAACCAAAATATGATAAGAAAGTTGAACAATAAAACATAATAAAAAATACTTGATAATTATTTGTATTCTAAGGGATAGGATGGTGTGTAAAATAACCATGAACCAAATTACCCCAAGTTTAAGGAATCACCCATTTTGCATTCAGTAATCATCTGTTAATAAGTAGTAACATTATGCCACATCCTCACAAATATAAAGAAATTACAGGAAGACTCACTTATACCTTACGACTTGCATGATAGTTTGTAAGAATTTTGTCCATAATTTTGTTTCCCCAACCATATGGAGAGGAGGAAGCAATGTGGAACCGACTAATTGAAAACGTTATTTCTTCACAATTACCTTTTTATTCTAATAAAAGTCTCAAAATAAAGCATTCTAATAACATTGGGCTTACACCAAAAACTCATCTTTCATTTCGTTTTCAATCAACTGCTTCACGTTATTATGAGAATGATGCATAATGCATAAGTATCAATTGTAAACAGTTAATGCCAATGTCATAAAGACATTATTCTTACTCGAGCTTTGTATAGAACTGTGTATAAATATAGACAGAGTAAAAACATTAGGCAAATAGACTCACTAGAGTCGGCCTAGTAGTGGAAGGTTTGAGTAATTTGCATGAAATCTTAAGTTTAAATCTCATTGCTACTATTGTACACACACACAAAAATATTATGCAAATGAAAATTATAACACATCATACGAGAGGTTAAGAATTCAAATGAATCATCTCTACAACTAGCGTAGGAAGCAAATGGAAGTGCATACCTAAGTAGTTAATATACAAGATATTCAAGCAAAGCACAATAAGAAAATGAGACAAGGACTGATGTGGAAGATGCAACTAGAGTCTAGCTTTTGTCACTGCTAGATTGAGCAAATTGTTCATCACCTCAAATTCAGGGTTGGCTTCTTCTTCTTCTGTTTTGACAAAATATGCGAGAATCGTGCAAATCCAAATTTCTTTCTCTTGGTAGAAAACAGCTTATGGCCAGTTTCTTTCTCAACTTGTCTATCAACTGGTGGATCATTGTTCTGTTTGCCTAGCATCTGACCCAGTGACACATTCTGTTGTTTCACCAAGATTCTTCCTCCAGCTTCAAACTCTTGCGGTTGAAGCAGCTTCCTGCTAAGTATTTGTCCTATTGATAGGGTTGGCTTTAGAACTGGCTTGGCTTCATCATTTACCAGATGCAATCCATTCACATCGAGTAAGCGAGGATCTCTCCGATGATGAGACAAACAGTTTTTGAACTTGGTAGAGTTGTGTATGGAAGAACGTCTTTTTTGACCCTCGGACCGCCAATTCCTTATAGCCTCTTCAACTGATTCCTTGTCTCTATTTGCAGCTTCTACCCTTTCTAGAGCTTCTTCAAGGGCCTTCTTGCTGGTTATAACTTCTTCTGTAGCTTCTTCTACCCTTTTCAAAATGTCCATGCTTGACAAATTTGCTTCGTCAACTTCAAGCATAGCACTTGCAACTCTCTTCTTAGATTGTTCCTCTGCATCTCGAGCTTTGCATGTCAGAGCAGTATACTCTTCAAATGAAAGAGTAACCTGATTTCCAGGTGAGCTGTCCTGATTAGATAAAGCATTGATTTCTGCAAGGGCAAAAGCTTCGGCAACTCTAGCAGCTTCTTTCATTTTTCTGGCTGCAACCAATCTGATTTCAGCAGTTCTTATCATGGTTTTTGTCTGTTCAATCTCAGACATTGTTCTCAAAACTTCTGATTTTGCAGATTCTCCCATTCTTTTGAAATTCTCTGCCTCAGAACTCAATCGCTGGAGCTCTCTTGTAATATCTGAAGGATCATCTGAAGCACCTTTAATTTCAGCATCTTTTGCTATTTGCAGCCTTAATCTGGTCTGGTTTAGCTCTTCCTCAAGAGAAGATATTTTTGAAGTATTTTGAGCTAACCTCTCGCGTGTTTTCTCAAGTGAGATTCTTTCCTTCTCTAATTTTTTATTAAGCGATTCAACAGAAGCTCGGACATCAGCAAGGTCATTAGTAGTTCTGGTTAAATTCAATTTGGCCTGCTTCAATTCCATTAGTATTAAGCCTGGAGCAGACGAAGGGATAAAACCTTCCCTGGAAGGTTGAAGAACATTCAATTGACTCCGTTGGTTTTCCTTTTCTTCATTCTCCTCATCAACTGATTTTTTATCACATTCGCTCATCTGAAGATTCAAATTCGCTTCAGACTCTTCCTTCTGTATCTTTGATTTCAAATCTTCAACAAGCCTTTTGGTACTTTCCAATTCTTTCAACACATCAAGAGTTTCCCTTTCTTTCAAAATCAGTTCTTTCTCCAATACTGCAGCCTGCTCCTCCAGCTTTTCAGGGCCGAGCTCTTCTACATAGTGCTGCTAACAAAAGAAGGGGATGGGGAGAAACTTCACAATTTAGCTTAACCAAATACTTGAAAAAAGAAGTTTAATTCAAAACGAATATTCACACTCAATATAAAGTAGGCTTAAGTACATTTTTAGTCCTTGCAATTTAGGATTTTTTTGCTTTTTGTCCTTGCAAAATATTTTTTTTGGTTTTGGTCTGTGCAAATTATGTTTGTTTTGTTTTTCGTCCTTAAAGCGGTTTAGATAGCGTTTTTTTTACTGTTCAAAGCGCTATCTAAACTGCTTAAAGGACGAAAAACAAAACAAACATAATTTGCAAGGACTAAAACAAAAAAAAAAAAAATTGCAAGGACGAAAAACAAAAAAACGTTAAATACTTAAATTGCAAGGACTAAAAACATATTTAAACCTATAAAGTATTACGCCAGGGACAAAATGTAGATACAATTTGTTAAGTGCTTTTGTTGTTTTCCAATCAAAATTGAAGTTTTCCCTTCAGTAATCGGCATATTAGAGGTATGCTTTCAAGATTAGCATAGGTTATCGAGGTGAAACTCCAATTCTAATTGGAGAACAATACCAAAGGCACCTAAGGAATTACATTTAAGTTTTGTCCTTAAAACACCAAGTGTTTCATTCCAGTTTGATAATCGAGCAAAGTAATTGCACTCAAGAAATGAATACAAGTATGACCATTTTTATCTTTTTCCTAGATTTTGACAGCATTCTTCATTTATAAAATGACTTAAAACTACAGTTCATTGGATCCAATCATCACTAATACTCACAACAGATATATAACTTCAACACACTGTTTGTTTGGAGGGAAATGGAGGGGGAGGGAGGAGAGGGATTTTGATAACAATCCTTGTTTGGTTTAGAGGTTTAGAGGGAAGGGAAAATGAGGGACCCCAAATCCCTCCCCAGTCCCCACAAATTTTTGTCTTTCATTCAAAAACAGTTCCTCCCCTCATTTGCACCAAAACCAAAAGTCCAAAGGTTTTAAATTGTGATTAAGTCATGGTCTCATCATGATCCTTGATATTGCAGAAAATTGCAGACAAATGAACAAATGCAACTATTTGTGGGCACATTTATGGTTAGAGAACCCAAAATCCTTGACATTGTGCCACATTTACAAAGACCCAAAAAACCTTGACATTATGCCACAATTGCAGCTGCAGATCACTCTTCAAACCTTGAACAAGGTTTTAAAAAACAGTCCACAACCACAAATTCAGCTGCAACATCAAGGTTTTTGGAGTCCCTGCAATCACAAAGACCACAATTGTGGCCGCATTTGTCCACAATTTCCTACAATATCAGGGAACGACCACGATTTTGGCTGCAACGTCAAGGTTTTTGGAGTCTCTGGGGCTGCAACAACCATAATCGTGGCCGCATTTGTTCATAATTTCCTGCAATGTCAAGGAATAATCCCAAACGCAATTTAAAACCTTGACCTTGAAAAAGTCTCTAATCTTTAACCCAGGAGGCAAAAGTAACATGGAGAAATAACCTAGAATTACAACAAAAACAAACTTTCCACAGCAGCATAAAGGAAACATCACAAATGGGTCCATAAACCGCAACAAATCATTACTAACCAGTAACCACACAAACAACAAAAAAACAAACAAACAAAGAGCCCCAGTTCCTCCCATTCTACACAGTAAAACAACAAAGACTCCACACAAGTAAAACAACAGAGACACCCCCCCCCCCCAAATTCCATGCACAAAGGTCCCACCTTTTTCCACTGAAGAGGGAAGCAACAAACGAAAACAACGAAATGGTCGCATTTCACCTTGTGGGGGTGCTGTTATGTAACAATGCCACAACCCAATTAGAGAGAGAGTGTACCTCAGAATCCGAAGCCACACTCGTTATCTTACTGTGAAGGGGTTTCCAGTATCCACCCCCGAACATGGTAACCGCTTCCTTCACCGATTCAAACGGCGCTGAAGTATCAATCTCTGTTCTCAAACTCTTGTTCTTCTCCTCCGAACCCCGTTCGGTTTGATTCGTCGTCGTTTTGACCACGTCAGCGGCTTCCATTTCCATCACCAACTACACAACACAAACGGAACCAAAAGCAAACACAGTAACACACCCTCGTTCGGCCTTGCTAGAATTTGAAGCACGCGACAAAAAAACACGAAGTGGAAGTAGAAAACAGAGACAGAAGGAAAACGACAAGAAAAATGGTAAGTGTTTGTGTTGTGTCGTTAGTACACAAGATGTTGTCGTGTCGCTCTCAACTCTCAAGTGCTTTGCAACGGACAGAAATCAGAGTGAGAGTGAGGGAGGAAATCAGAAAAGAGATTCAAGTGAACGTTTCAAATTGAATTTCCGGAAATGCCCATGGCAATGAGGGGTAATTGAGAGGGAAAAAAAAAAGGGAAATTTTGTTTACACTTTAGTTCAAATTTAAACATAGAATAATAGGATCGAAATAGGAGGAAGAGATATTTTTAATATTTTAATTATTAAAGGAACTTGTATAAAGATCCTTTTTAGCGTATCTTTTATTGATAAAAATAATATTTAATTTCACTTCATAGTAAAAATATTAGAACAACATGATGTTAATATTTTTCGATTTTTCTTTTGGTGTAGAGTTTGAGGCCCACACCACACCCACGTCTCAACAGCTGCTGAACTGTGTGAACGGTAACTTTTTTTCGATCATTATGTTACTTTTTTTTTTTTAATTGATTTTGAAAAAAACTAGTCAGTTACCCTACGAACGCACGAGTCACCATAATTTTTATGTATTTTTTGAAATGATTTAAGTATATCACAATTTGCTAAAAAATAAATATTATATATATATTTGTTGCTCAACGACAATAAAAAATAAAACATAAATGTTTAATAAAAATTATAGAGCAAAAATAATTGACCTAGTTAACGTTACATAAATTGTATTAAAATAGTTTAAACATATTAAAAAATTTAGTCTCACAATAAAAAGAGTTAGAGTATTTAAGCAGAGAAAATATATTTAGTTATAATCCCATAAATATTTCTTATTTCATCTAAAATATTTATAAAATTGTATGAAAAATTTATGTTTAAAAATTTAGAAAAGATTTAACTTATTTTTAATTAAAATATTTTTGTAATTTTCAAATGTGAAATGATAAAATAACCTAATTATTCTACAACTATATTGTGAAAAAAAATATTATTTTTATAATATTTATAATTTATAATACTTTGAATAATTTAAAGTCTAAGAATTAGTTAAATTAAATTAAAACTTTTGAAATCAAATATTACTTACCAACATTTCGTTGATTCAAGTGGAATTAAGATTAGATCCCTTAAACAAAGTCTTAGGTTCCAAACTTGTGGTTAAAAGATATCTTACTAAAGTTAATGGATAATAATAAATTATTATTTTATTCTCTAATAGACAAATTATATTTCATTAATAAGTACTTGTGTAAGATAAGTTGTTATAAATATTTAGTATTATCTTTTACCCGTGAGAAGAAAATGTACTAAGTTAAAAAAGAATAATATTTTTGTCTAAATATTTCAATCAGTTTTTCATGAAGGATTTATAACGATATTATATGTTGTAACTCGTAAGCATATTAAAAATATATTTAATAAATTTATTATAATATATTTATTATATATTCATGTAAAAAAACGTTAATATTATTATAAAAATATTAATCAAGAAAATTTTCGTAACTGAAGTTATTAAACATAGAGTCAAAATATTATTTTGTAATAAATATATTAGCTAATTAGATTTAAATTAATTTTTAGTATAAACAATTTAACCTCATAAAATAAATATTATTCAACAAAATATTTATTTATGAAATTATTTTATACAATTTGTAAGTAAATATGATTTTATAGGATTTAAGAGTAAAAAGAAAATTGTTAAGTCTTGAGTATGCAATTGTGTTAAATACTCTGAGAAATAAATTTGTCGTCTATAATATTTTTACCTCACTCGAGCAAGATTATCTTTCGTAAATGATACATGTGGACTTAAACATAAAAAAAATAAAAAAATATTTAATTTATGATACTATTGACGAAGTGATTTAAAATATTTTTTTGTAATATAAATATATTTAATATATATTTAACATTATTATATACATATGAATCAACAAAATTTCCATATATCAAGTTATTAAACATAGATTCAAAATTTTATTTTGTAATAAATATTCTAACTAATAAGATTTAATAATTTTTTAGTACAAAAACTCCAAACTTAATAAAATAAATATTACTCACCAAAATATTTATTTATGAAATTATTTAAAATTATATTATATAATTACTAAATAAAAATGATTTATAGGATTTAAAAATAAAAAAATTGAGTCTTAGGTATAAAGTTGTGTTAAATACTTGCAGAAATAGATTTGTTGTCCATAATGATTTTACTTGACTCGGGTAAGATTGTTTCCCGTGAATGATGCTTGTAGTCTCTAGCATTAAAAAATCAAAACTAATTTAATTTATGATATTATTAATGAAGTAATTTAAAACTATTTGTTAATGAAAATATATTTAATAAATTAACTATAATATATTTATGATACATTTATGTAAAAAGAAGTTAACATTATTATATAAATATTAATTAACCAAATTTTTTGTATATAATGTTATTAAACAAAAAGTCAAAATATTATTTTGTAATTAATATATTAACTAATTAGATATAAATTAATGTTTTAGTATAAAAATTTTAACTTCATAACATAAATATTATTCAACAAAATATTTATTTATGAAATTATTTAAAATTATTTTACATGGTTTCTAAATAAAAATAATTTTATAGGTCCCTAATAAATGACTGATTTTTGTTTTGGGTTCTTAATAATTTTTTCGTTGCATTGGATTTTGATATATCAAAACTTTTGTTTTGAGTCCTACCGTCAGTTAAGTGATAACGTGGTACTATTCGAACAGATCTTTCCAATACATATCAACCGTTGAGATGGTGTCACGCCATCACTTAAGTAACGGCAGAGACTCAAAACTAAAGTTTTCATATATTAGGATCCAATACAACGAAAAAATATATTCGGGATCCAAAACAAAAATCGATCATTTATCAAGGACTTAAAACATATTTAAGTGTGTGTGTATATATTGTTGAGTTTTGGGTATGCCGTTATATTAAATATTTGAAGAAAGATATTTGTCGTCCATAATTATCGTATCTAACTCGAGCAGGATTGTCTCCCGTGAATGATACTCGTCATCTTTGCCTTAAAAAGATTGAGACTAACTCATTTTATTTATGATATTATTGATAAAGTAATTTAAAACTATTTTATAATAAAAATATATTTAATAAATTAATTTTAATATTTTGTGATATATTTATGTATAAAATTTAACATTATTATATAAAGATTAATCAACAAAATTTTCATATATGAAGTTATTAAATATAGTGTCAAAATATAAATATTTATATTTATAATATTATAAACAAATAAAATTATGTATCATTTAATATAAAATGAAAGAAAGAAAGAAGCATAAAAAGAAAAAACTAAAAAGAATAAAAAAAAAAGAAGAAGAAAGAAAAAATAACATAAAAAGAAAAAAAGAAAGAAAAAAACGTAAAATGAAAAAGAAAGAAATAACACATAAAAAAAAGAAATATATGTTTAAAGAAAAAAAATTGAGTAGGTTAAATAATAAAAGAGAATTTATTTTTCTATATATAATAGATATATAATAGAATAGAAAAATAAAAAAACAAAAAATTTAAAAGAAAAAGTTGAATAAAGGACAAAAAGAAAGAGAGAGAGTTTTTGGAGGAAAAATTTTCCCCCAAATGGTGACATGTGTCATCCAAGGGTTCTATTTTCTTATATAGAAATAGATTGACGTTGAAACTTGAAAGCGTGCTTTTAAAAGGTTGACTGGTTAACCCAAAGGATTGCGTGGTGGTGTAAGGCCCCGCTGAGTTCACATGAGGGAGAGCGATCTATTTAGTTAGAGAACCCGTGTTCGATTCCTTCCGTGTACAAAATTTTCTTGGTCCAGTGGCAGTCACGCACCGCGAGCGAGATTAGTCTTTGACTCAGTGGATTAGGATTTAGTCTTTGACCCAGTGGGTTAAGGGACACCTATGATCTCTGACCCAAGAAAAAAAAAAAAAAAAAGGTTGACTGGTTGGTTAAAAATTGGTAT
The DNA here is from genome assembly GCA_026413185.1 of Pueraria montana var. lobata. Taxonomy (NCBI): domain Eukaryota; kingdom Viridiplantae; phylum Streptophyta; class Magnoliopsida; order Fabales; family Fabaceae; genus Pueraria; species Pueraria montana. Next base: position 77,138,786 of record CM048650.1, read on the forward strand.
TCAAATTGTTACAGTGAATGCTAACGTTTACATAGGAGGTCGATTCCAAAATTTGATATTATCTAGTTCATAATTGTGTTTAGTTTTTCAATTGTGAAGAGGATATCATTATTTTAATTAGATATATTAGGAGTTAATTAATTGACAAGAAGTTTAATTTGATGTGTGGTTGATTTCTTATTATTTAGTGTTATCAGTAAATATGAACTAAAATATGATAATTGTGGACTCAAGTTAAGTATTCGACCTATAATTTAAGAGAATTTAATTTATAGTCTTTCTAGTCCTAATCCAAAGGTGATGGGATTATAGACTGCAATGTCGAGGTATATGTTAGATGTTAGAGAGATTGTCCTTGACCTTTCATAGTTAAATTTTTGGATTGGGACAAACTAATGAAATCGAATAACAAACTCAACAATTATCTGGGAAGGTCCACAACCTCTCTAGTCCCAAGTTGTAGGCAAAGGGACTATGGGCAAATGATTAGGGGTTGGGCTTGACACTCACCTATGAGGAGGGATGGTATAAATATTTGTATTTGCAGATAAAATTTGTAATGGATAAGGATAGATAGTTAAATGGTATCCACATATAGTTTAAACGGATGTATCTATCTAGGAAGCACGAACACAACAGCTGAATGTCGTGTCGAGGTGTCCGACACGCGTTGGGTACCGACACGCAGCGAACATGCGGTGGACACAGTGTCAGACACGTTTTTGCTGTGTCCTATTTTTTTATTTTTTTTTCAGCTTGGGCACATCGCGGACACACAACGGACAGGACGCGGATACACACTGGACACTCCTCTGATTTTTTTTTTTTTATCAAAAATTTTAAAAATCAACCTAAAAGATTAGATTATAAAAATTCCATTTTAAAATTAGAAGCTATGTTTTTCAATGACCAGATGGTTTATCATAATATTTCTTTTTTTGATACTCTTTATTATGATGGTTTCTCTTAGATTCTTTACATTATGAAATATGATTCCTCTTAGTACCTTTTTTGTGAGACTTATTATCATATGAAAATTATAAAGCTTAACTTGTTTTAAGATGAATATATAAATCTTAATTATCAATTTAAATTTGTCATGTTGATCATATATATATATATATATATATATATATGTCGTGTCCTCGTGTCCTATGTTTTAGACTTTGGTTGTGTCTCGGTGTCCGTGTCGTGTCCGTGTCCGAGTCCGTGCTTCATAGGTATCTATACCCCATAGTAAACAAGGGCGAAGATGGGTATCAAGGTACCTAGGCCGCAGATACTTATTAAACACCCGTTATAATAAAATTATGTTTGAACTTGTATTTAAATGTCTTAATTTATTGACTTTTATTTGAACTTATGAGATTGAAATATTATATCTTATTAACTTTTGTTTGGACTTATAAGATTGAATTATTTTAGTTTATTAAATTTTAGAGACATGCTAAACTCAAAAAAACTGTTTAATATTTTCTGATTCTTCCAGACTCGGGACCAATCCTCCTTATGAATATTATGAATGATCCATCATCCATGCGTAAGCAGATTTAGTGGTGTAGACTCCCGTAGGTGACGAGCTCCATATATACTCATCTTCTATCTCATCACTGTGTAGTTCTTGTGTTGTGTTTGGTAGTGAGGAATGAAAAGGAATGAAAGTGTGAGGAATGAAAAAGAATGAAAGAGAGTTGAAAGATAATGGAAAGTAAAGTTGTTTGATTGAGATGAAAAAGAGTGTAAAAGAGATGAAAGATTTGAATTAAAGTGATTAGGTAAGTAAAAAAAATAGAATTATTTTTTTGTTAATAGTATTCTTTTTTATTTGTTTATTTATTATTATTAATATTATTCTTATTTATTTATTTTTATTATTATTTCTATTATTGTTGTTATTATTTTTAATCTTATTTTTATTATGATAATTTTGTATTATTATTATCATTAGTATTAGGAGAGAGGGGTGGGATCTAAAGGGATATAAGAAAAAGGGAAAGGGGGTTTATATAGAAAAAGGGGTTCTATATTAAGAAAAAGATGAAGGTGTCTGCATTGCATAATCTATTATGCATTTGAATAATTGGTTACTATAGCAGTGGCCATTTTTTTTATTCCATAATTTTTTAACATTGGCTCACGTTATTAGTGTTTATTTAAGTAGACTTTCATCTCAATTTGGGATGAAACTTCTTATTGTGGAGCCTATATTTTTTTACCTCACTTTCACTCCTATCAAACATGCTCCATTTTTACTTTCATCTCACCTTCATATATATCTTTTCACATTCATTTCTCTCCCTTTTACCCCTACCAAACACACCGTTAATCTCACCCTTTATGCAAATTTCTCTCTCTTTTATATATTAAAATTAAAAAGAATGAATGACATCTCATGCAGTTTTTCTAAAACTGCAAATGATGCTGATTTGGGCCGTAAAATAGGACTACACTATATTTAGATTTGAAACTTCTTCTATTTCTCATGAAAACACACATTATATTTAGTTGTCTCATGTTGTTGTACCCGTAGATGGTTTCTCAGTTCATTAAATTAAACCCATAACGTTATTTTTTAATGCAATCCTTTCCTTTTTATGCGCATGAAAGATTTGGCTTATATATATGCTTAGGCTTGCTTCTAGATTTTTTTTCTTTTATAAATAATAGCAAAAAATGTATTTTTATATTTAAAAATTGTATGAAAACAATCAAATAGTGTGAACCTAGATGAATTCAACCTCAAATTTAACAAATGAATTTGATAAAAATCTTTCCAAGTAAAGGTTGAAGTGGAGCGCAACATGAGTCTGATATAAGTTTGAATTGGATAAGAATTAGTTCATGTTGTCTTTGCTTTAGAGTTTAAATTATGGGTTGCCCATTGGTGGCACAAAGGTGATTGTCATTCATGATGTTTATTTATTTATTTCAACAATTTTGAATGTGATCATCTATAGTTCTTCAGTATTGTTGAGTAAAAAATATAAAGAAATGGAGGTGCGTGGTTGTGGTAATCTCCCCCGTAAAAAGTCAAGTCAGTGGCATTTGTAATCTCCCTCTCCCATTTATCTATTTCGGTATCAAATTCTGTCTCTCTTCTTATGACTCTACCAAGCTATTTTTTCTGAAGATGCAACTTCAAGGCATCTTTTCTCATTATTGGTTATAACCTTCATCCTAAATCAAATCCTAGCTAGCATCATCTTGTGCTGATGATGTGCATTATCTGAGATGCAATTCTTCATTTCATTGTGCAAATCTAAAAACTTGAGTTGTCCTTTTGGGGATCCAGTAGACCCTGATGCATAGGTAGCAACTGTGATCCCAATAATGTATCAAGATAGGAGCATTGTCAACAATTAGAGGTGCGACGGTCCAAGACCCATAATTGAAAGGAGCCAAATATATATATATATATATTGTTATCTAGTAAAAATTTTAAATATATTATTTTATAAATAGTTTTTTTTACAGATGTTATTTTTATAAATAGTTTAAAATCACTATCAATTTCTTATCATATTTCCTTTTATATTCTTGAATAAAATGTAACGTTTTATTATAAAGTATTATTTTTTTATTGTTAGTTGTTTTTCTTACTACATTCATGAATTCATGTTAAACTTAAAAAAAAATTCTAACTTATTTTGACATATTAAGATGTAGTAAACATATGATAATACGTAGACTTAAAGTTTTTATTTTTTAACAAGATAAGAAGCACAAAATAAAACTCAAATTATAAAGATATGTACTTCTACACAATGATTTAAAAATAACCTTATATCACAATTTAAATTATTTATCATAAATCCAAAATATAATCTATATGTTTAAATATATTTATTTATTATGAAATTTAATAATACTATATTTTAAAATGTTAAAAATATTTATTTATTATGAATTATTGTTATAATTATATAAAAATAAATATTTATCTTGTGCAATACACAAGCTAAAATACTAGTTAAAGCTAAAGGTATATTAATAAAGAGCAAAACTGCATGTAAGATTTAATTTGAGATAATGATATTTTGTCGATGATAGATGATAGCGTAGAAATAAATGAAAAATAAAATACATCTTTTTGAATTTTGTTAAAACTGTGTTATTCATTTAATATAATAAAACATATCATTTTTAATTAAATTATGTGTCTATTTTTTTTTATGTAATATATGTTTACAATTTAAAATATTTATATATAAGAGGGCCTTATTTATGATTTCGCCTCGGGCCTATAAAATGTTAAGACCGACCCTACTGACTACAAAATTACAGCATTGTCACCCCTCACATAACCTTGTAAACCTTTTTTACATGATTTTCTATTGAGTCAGGTCAAAGGTAATTAAGAAAAACTAAAAAGTACTAAGCACAAAAAATTTGGAAATAATGCATCTTAGCGGTCAAAATGGTAACCCTTAGCAACGATCACCATTTTGACTGTTGCTTACATTTGTTTTCAACCTCTTGAACAATGAAGATCCAACCAATAATCCTATGCAGTAGAATGATCCCATTACAATTTCGAGTAAATTATTTGGATCACAACCTTCAAATACCTCCAATTAATCTCTTTTTCAGAACATAAAATACAAATAGGTCATCTAAATAATGACAATATGATTGTAGCATATGAAAGGAATATTCATAAAACTTGTTAATAAAGGATCCAAACAAGAGTAGTATCTATTGGCACCTTCTACAACTACCACTGTAACACCTCGAAAATTACAACCCAATAAGTATGAACGTGACAGATTTAATTAGAAAATTTTCTTGTTTGAGAGAATTGTAACACTGTGATTTTTCGTAACGTATATTAAGTGTTTGATAAATACCATAAAAGGAAATTAAATTTAAATTCATAGTGTTATTGTGAGATTTTTTGGGACTTTTACGTGAGTTTAGTAAGTTGTAGGAAAAAAAAAAAAGGGTGTCCTTAGAGGAAGGGTAGCTGCAAATAGCAAAATATCAAATTTTATCCACTTTTGAACGTGAACCAGTTTGCTTCTTTCTCTCATTCATTCTGTTCGTTCTTTTCATACGAAGCTCTCTTCTCTCCTTTTTTTTTCCTCTGCTGCCGAGAGCTACCAAGGAAAGGGAAAGGAAAGCCATTTTTGTTGCTTGGCTGGTTACATACAAGGCTTGATGATCCACTCTTAATTACCAACAATTTATCTTCTCTTCCTCTCTCTTAGCTGAACCAAAAATCCAAGGTGAGGGGAACTCTTTGTAGATTCTATTTTTAATCTAAGGGTGATTGAGAGTTAGGGGATTCAATCACCTACAGCATGCATGTCCCTCTTTGGCTATTGTGTTTGCTTTGTTTGAAATTGATAAAAATGGATATTTGATTCTCTTGGCAGTGGCTGTGTGAGAGATTTTATGTACTGTCTTTGAGTGTTTTGAATCTTTGAAATTAATTGGGAAGGCTTCTAAAACAAAGGAGACCATGCCCAAATTTTATTAAAATTGTTTGACAAGGTTTTCAAGGTGAAATTCACCCCAAAAATAACTGTGGCAGTGGCTGTTGGTTCGTCCAGCTCTGGACAGCCCCCACAATTTTATGATTTTTGGAAGATCTAACCGTTGGTTTTTTATGAAATTTGTTTTGAATGAAAATAAACACAAAAAGGAACAACTTTTATTTTGACACCATGGATATAAAACGTCGTTTTGAAGTTCATCCGTGGTTTTCAAAATGGCTGTTCTGTTTTCATGTTTCCCTAGAACATGTCTCGGTTTTTCTCAAATTTCCACTTGTGTGCTTAATGTTTCTTTTTCGTTTTTGAACCATTAAAAACTAGAAAAAATAATATTTTTAACCATATAAATTACAAAAATGATCATATCCAATTTCTAAATTAACTTTTAAAAAGAAACAGGGCAAGGGGTTTTGAGTTCTGTTTTGAGTCTGAAACTTAGGCTGTTAGAAACAAATTTACTGGGAACAATAGGGAAAGAATTTCGGGGCAAGGGTTATCTTTTTAGAAAGATAAAGATATTACCTTTCTACTGTAAAAAGTTCAGCTCAAAACAAGTTTGGAAAGTGGAAAAAATTTACATTTCTTTGAGCTATGTTCAGTGAGCACTCAAAATTCAGGGCTACTGACTTAGAAAATTTTTATAAAATTTTCTAGATGTTTATTTTAGAAGTGGAATACCTTTCTATAAAATAGATTTCAAGAGCTTAGATTTGATATAAAATATTTTAAATTCCGAGATCATTTGCTTGTATCAGTGAGAGCTCATATTCAGTACTGTCAAAGAGAAATATTTGGGAGAAAAATCCTAAAATTTCAAGAAGACAAAGGAGAAAGGGAGAAAAGGGATTCAAAGGTTTTTCCATCAAACTAAGGATTCTAGGTAAGGATCATGGCATTTAATTTCATTTTAGACCATTTGGAATGTAGAAAAACATGTTGTTAGGTTTAGATTCAAGATTTGATCAAGAGCCATGAAAAGATGAAATTGATTTATATAATTGATATTAGAAGCTTGAAATAATTATTTGGAACCATGTTTGATTGATTGGATGATGTGTTGTGGTGGATTGAAATTGATTGGTTGGTTTGTTGTTGGATTGAAATTGCTTGATTTGGCTTGATTGTGTTGTGAATGATGTTGGAAATTGTTGAATGTTTATATTTTTGTAGGTGATTGTTTAAAATTACTTATTTAATTATGATTATTAACATATTGCATATGCATGAGTCTTTTTGGGGGATTTATAAAGATTCAAGTGAAAAATAATTGATGTTGGCTAATCGGGACTGCGGTAGCCTTGAAAATGAAAAAGAAGAAAGAAAAGAAAAGAAAGAATAAATGTTGACTAACCGGGACCGCGGTAGTCATGAAAAAAAGTGATTTGACAGATGACAAATGATTTGACAGATGAGTAATGATTTGACATATGAGAAATGATTTGACAGATGAGAATTGAATCTTTGGGGTGAGCAAAATAAGTTAGACAGGGCTGTATAGTATGTGATTATATAGTCCGTGGGGTGAAGGATATTGGTAATCCCACATGTAGCCGGAATCTGGACTGAGATGCAGTTGTGGTGGCCTTCCGGGTATCCTGATCTCCTAATTCTGTTTAGTTTATTCGCGTTTAGTAGGGGCTGATAGCTGAATTGCAGTGCGTAATGGTAGGCCAGTTACTTACTAAACACTCAAAGGGGAAGTCTCCATGGAGCAGGGTCAAAATGATTTTGAATCAAAACTGCATTTGCATAAATCATACTGCATTTGCTTTAATTATATGATTTATTAATTGTTATTTGAAATGTACATGGTTGATATTGTTTTTAATTGTAAAGAGAAATTAAATGTCTGATCCGGTAAATTTTGTCCCTAGATTCTAGGGAAGTTTGATTTGCAGGTGTCTGAAGATATAGTTAAAAGATGAAGATGCAGAAATTCCACAGCATATAGGATGGGACTATTTTGGGTAGACAATAATTTGTAGTACTTAGAATTATTTTGTAGCAGTGTTTATATAAATTTTAATGATGTAAATTACAGAACATATTTTGAATTGTAAGAGAATGTATCAGAATTTTGAAATAAATATATAATATAAATTAAATAGTTAAATTATGTTTTATAAGAAAGGGGGGTTACAACCACCTTCCTTGTTGTATAAAAACAATTTATATTTATCATTAACATCACATAAAATTGAAACCAAAACAAAAAATAATAGCAAACGTATCAAATTGTACCACTATGATGCAATGTGAATGAAATTAAAAAGATCATGTTGAAGACATGATAATAATACTCTTTTCATCCCTCTATGTTTTGAACCCAAGATAGTCTATATGATCCACAAGGTCCGCAACTGCTCACTACATACATCAAGGTTTGCTACCAAATCCTCCATTGTCACATCAACTTGGGAACAATCAATCACCAATTATAATGTCGTCCTTTGGATTCCCAAGAACCAAGTCTTTGTTAAGTGAGTCCTCTAAGATTGTGTCCCCAACTAAAATTGATGTAGGCTCTTTGATTTCACTGTTAAGTTCACTATCATAGGTTGTTGAGAAAATAATGTCCATCCTAAGTTCCATAGTTGCCAAATCTTGATCATGGCTTAGGTTCCATAGTTGCCAAGTCTTGATCATGTCTTGGATAGTCCACCATTGTTAAATGTAGGCTCAAAGTCGAATAGAAAGTCTTATCTTCAATTTAAATTGAGAACATTAATTTAAGCAACCTTACCTAACTAATTAAACAACTACCAAAAAGCCATATCTCCTCAAATTTTGAGCCGAAGGTAATTTAGAATGAGAGAAAAGTATATATTTGTTGCTCTTTATCTTTACTTTCGATGTCTTATGTATTTTCCTGTCAAGGATCATCAAATATAATACACAATTAAAAGTAAGACAATTAAAGCATTTCATGCAATGGACTTAATAATTAAAAACTTGAATTTTTCCTATTAAACAAACAAATAAAAAAATGTAGCAAAATTTCAAATAAAACATGTGCAACTATAAGGGATAAAAGAAAGCCTAAGATTTCTTATCTAGTTAATATGGACCATGAATTTTGACAAAATTAGGACATGAATTGTGCATAGTATGAAATTCAAACCCAAGTATATATTAACTTTACTAATCACATAAATGGGGTAAACACAAACTTCACAACCAAGACAATAAATAAAGGATAACCTAAAAACTAAATTTATAGAAATAAGTCATAAATTGAGGAGAGTTATTGTAGTTTATACTTGTGAAAAACTCAAGAGGTGAGAAACATAGAATATTAGTAGATACCTTAATAAGAAATCAATCAATTGATTTTCAAAAAATGTGAGAAAAGAAAGATTACACCCAATGCTTCAAACATGAATCATCATCATTAGCTTAAATCAAGGTGCAAAACAAATGGTAAGAAAAGTTACCGCAATGAAAATACCTCTCTCAACCATGTTCTCTATTAATATTATTAACGAAAGGATGATTGTATAGTCTCAACAAAACTCTAAAATGGAAAAAACGTAAATTCATCCTTAATGATGTGAAAACGCAAGACTCTATACGTGTATATTTATACTTTTTCTTAGGAAACTAAAGTCTACCTATTTTAAATTCAAATTTTGACATTTATTACAATGTCTCTCCCTATCACTTAAGCACTTTGTCTCCTTCTCTCATATTGCACCCCCCTCCATTTCTTGCATTCTTTTGCCTCTCTTTCACCTAACCATACGTGTCCTAAACCATTTTAAATGATTTCATTTTTTGGGAGGAAAAAAGGAACAAAAGTAAGACATTGTTAGTGTCACAAAAGATAATTAAAAGATTAACCATTTCAATTAACCCAATTAAAAATAGTATAAAAGAATAATATATTTGTATGAATTGAAATTATAATAAACGTAGTTGCATCTAATTTTTAGGTTAAATGAATTGAACACTTAATCAGTTTCATTAGTTGTTGTTGTTGTTGTTATTATTATTGTTGTTTTTGTTGTTGTTAAATTGATTGATTTGGTTCCATTTTTTTTTTTTTGCAATGATTGTGACAAACTTATTTAGAGAGGACTTTAGTTAAGTTGTCGTTATTACCTAACAACAATGTATATTTGAATTAGAGAGTTTGCAAACTTGGATGTGTAGTGTTTCACGTAATTTGGATAACAATTTTATTTGTGAATTTTACTTATAACTATCAAATGGACCGACCCAGTTCGACCTGGTGGGCTAAGGGGGAAAAGTGGATTGGGGCGGGTTAACTCGAATTTGTTACAAGTTATGTTTTTATTGCCCTGACTTGGCTTGTTGGCCTACCGGGATGAACCAAATTGATTTTTTTTAAATTGATATTATTTTTTAAAAAAAAAATGCCAGCCCAGTATTTTACCATGGCCTATTGAATTAGGCTAAATTGACCTAGTTATTTTTTAACATATATTTTAAGAGCTCGACCCACCTGTCCGAGCAAATTTTGACAACTCTAATTTCGCTTGAAGATCGGGGACTATTCCATCATGGTAGCTGAATTATGAGATATTTTGTATTGTGGGTACTCTAAAATTATTGTGGAATTTGATTCTCCATCTGTTATAGTTAATTAGGGGTGCCCTTCTTCTTGTACAACCTTCCCTTTAGTCAAACAAATTAGGTAATTTATGGCTCTTGGTGGACATATCTAATGTAGGGATGACAAATAGGCGAGGTAGGCATAGATAATAGCTCCTTACCTCATTGGATAAATATTTGTCCCATATGCTTGTTCCCATACTCACGCGAGTACTTGTTAAGCAGACACCTTCATATTTTTTTAATATCCATGGGTATTCATGAATATCTGTAGAAATTCACTAAAAAAATAAAAAAAAACAACTTAAAAAAATTTAAATAACTTTAATTATAATTTTTATTTATTTTGATAGCTTTTTAAAAAAAATATAATTTAAATGTCAAAAATAAATTTATTCAAATATTCTTTAGAATTACTCCACACAATTATACTAATCAAGATACTTCAATTTAGAAACAAAATTTAAGTATTATACTTTAATCTCATAAGTCTAAAAAAAAGTCAATAAATTAAAATAATTCAATCCCATAAGTCCAAACAAAAATTATTAAAGTATAATACTTCAATCTCATAAGTCCAAACAAAAGTCGATAAACTAAAATACTTGAATTCCATATATTTAAACAAGGGAATTTAAGTAATTTTATTATAACGGGTATTTAGCGAGTAGCCATGGGACAAGTATATGTTGATACATGTTTCCACTCCTATTTATTAACAAGCACGAACATATTTGTTTAAATTGTTTGTATCTATTTAACTATCAATCTTTTATCTGTCACAAATTTTATCTATAAATATTCATAAATACAAATATTTCTACCATCCCTAATCCAGTGCAATCATATTAGAAGGAAAGCCAACTAAATGACAGATTGCTTAGCTAAATTTAGTCTTTCTCCATTCTCCCTAATAAGGTTTTTGAAGTAGCTTTTGGCTGTGTTAGTGTGCAGTTAACCAAGTTGACTTTTGTAAAGTTGATTTTATTCAAATTAGAGTTTGGAGTAATGTGATCTATGTTGCGATACTTTTTATGTCTAATGTGATTTTAACAAAATGAGTATTATTTGGATAATATAATTTTGAATGTGTAATTGTTGAAAGGGATGTGAATTTTATAATAAAATATCAATGTGATGATATAATACTATTTTTTTGGACAAAATAATACTAAATTTATAGGAGTGCTATTTTAATTAGTATACATAAAAATATTTTTTTCCAATACAAAAGCAACAAAACATTGCTATAATCAATGCTAGAAAGCTCATCATCTTAAGGAAAAAACTTACCATTTTGATTTTATTCAAATTAGAGTTTGGAGTAATGTGATCTATGTTGCGATACTTTTTATGTCTAATGTGATTTTAACAAAATGAGTATTATTTGGATAATATAAATTTGAATGTGTAATTGTTGAAAGGGATGTGAATTTTATAATAAAATATCAATGTGATGATATAATACTATTTTTTTGGACAAAATAATACTAAATTTATAGGAGTGCTATTTTAATTAGTATACATAAAAATATTTTTTTCCAATACAAAAGCAACAAAACATTGCTATAATCAATGCTAGAAAGCTCATCATCTTAAGGAAAAAACTTACCATTCCAATCTTCCCTGTCCAAAGTTGAAATTTCCTTACCCTTTTTATTTACACTCCTAATTTCACTTTCGTTGGCAATATTGGCATTATAATTCAAAGAACTCAAGTTCAAAGCTTTAACATTAAAGCAGGTTCTACTAATTTTGGAAGAAGAGGCTTGCAAAGCTGAATCAAAATCTACTTCATTAACACTCTCAATTAATTTTCACATAACATCTAATCGAGTATTATTAGGATTTATGAGAAAAGAAAATAAGAAAAAAAAATGAAATGAATTTTTCTGTAAGTTAAAATTAATTTATGTATAAGTTAGTTTTGGCTTATAAAAAATTCATTTTTTTTTTCAAAAACCCTTTTAAATAAACTTATCCAAATAAGTATGTACTGTGAGACTACCTAATAATTTTTCTGTATTCAAATTACTTGAAAGTTCTTGGCTTTTTCATATATCCAGGCTCCTCCCTAGGTCCTGCCAAACAAACCCACCCTAAACTTCCTAGGTCTTGACACTCACCAACAATTTGTTCTGTTTCATTTTCTTAGTAATTAATTAAACTTTGAATTAAAAGTGTCACTCACCAATAATTCGGTCTGTTTATTTTTGTTAATAATTACTCATTAGTTGTGGTTTTAGTTGGTTCACCCCATTATTGTAAATTTGACATTGTCCAACCTCAACTGACTCACCGGTCAACTACTTTAGGATTTGTGAATACAAGTGTTCTTTTCATCACTTATTTATTTATTTTATATATATTAAAAATATTTTTTGAAATTAAAAAATAACTTTTGTTATCCAATTCTAATGTTGAACAAACATTTTTTTTTCCCATTTCAGTATCTTTCATAGTTTTTTTATAATACACTTATAATTTTACTAATAATAATATTATTATGAGTTAATTACACTTACCACCCCTAAGGTTTACTCTTATTACACCTAGTACCCCTCCATTTTTGAACATTACTTTGAGCACCCTAAAGGGGGGTAAGTGTAATATTTTTTAAACCTGAGAGGGGGGGTCAGTGTAATGATTTATGCCTATGAGGGGGGGTTAGTGTAACGAAAGTCCAAAAATTAGGAGGTTTTCTGTAGGGTTCAAAAATGGAGGGGTGCCAGGTGTAATAAAGGCAAACCTCAGGGGGTGTTCGTGTAATTTACTCTATTATTATTGATGAAAAGACACAAGTTATTGAATAATAATAATAATAAAATTGGCAGACAACATGACACGAGAGTAGAGTAAGAACATTGGAGTTTCCTCAAATTGGATTGCCATAATCGCTCATCGCTGCATTGTTTCGGAGCTGCCTAGGCTAAGATCATTGTTGTTCTCTCTCCCTTTCATGGCGTCGCTTCTCTCTCTCTGCGTTCCATTCTTCTCCACCATTTAATACAAAATTTATTTATATATATTCCTTTGTTGCTTTGTGTTGCATTATATTATATATACTTTGGTTCTTCTTCTTGTTGTTGTTGTAATTGTAATAAATGGCGAATGCATCTGGGTTCTTCACCCCTTCGGTTCCAAGCTTCAGAGTGAGGGTTCGGCCTCTCACTGGTGCCATTGGATTCTCCGCCAAAGTTGTTTGCTTTGGAAACATCGAAGGAGCTGAAAAAAATGCTTCCACCGTTTCCCCTTCTTCCCAATCTCCGATACCCAGGTCAGTTTTTCTCCTCTGCTCGATCTGTATCTGTTAAAGCTTCGATTTTGAATCACACCCAACAATAATTTTGCCATTGGGTTCTCTTTTTGATTTAACAACGGGGCCCTAGCCAAAACTAGAAAAACCAACGGGGTTGGGTCTAGCGGAAGGGCTGGTCTCTCACAACGTGACAAACCAAGGTTCGAATCGAATCTTCGGTGGGATAGGTGTCTATATTTAGTGTCCAACCATGTCTCGAACATGATTGCCTCCTATGGGAAACCAAAAAGAAAAAAAAAAAAAAAGTCTCTGAAGGAAGACATTTAAACCAATATGATTCGTTTGGCATGGTTAGCAAGAGCATTGGCCACTGAATTTACTTCTCTATAAGCATGATTCCATCTGATTGGAGATATGGAGTTGGATGGTTGGGAGCAGGGATGGATCCAGAAAATCTTTTGGGGGTGGGGGGAAGTTTTTTTTCTTCCTTTACAGTTATTTAAATAAAAAAGAAGCTTTGTTGAAAGAAATGAAAATGATGCTACTCGTGGTAATTTGTATATGGATTCCGGAGTTCAGTAGTAGCTAGTAGCAGTTGAGTATCTAGGAGATGTTGTCACAGAGACTCAGTGGTTGTAGTTTATGAGAGAGTGGGGTCCTAACATTGTTTATGATTCAAAAATTTAGCTGGATAAGATAACAAATGCTCTTTCTCCCACGCTTTGAAATCCATTCAATAACTTAAGTAAAAAGCTTCCGGTGAAGCTGTATGGTGAGGAAGGTCCTAGAGGGCCAAAAGAGAAAAATAACTGGATAGGAGATGAAAGATGGTGAATTTATATGAAGCTCGTACATATATATGATATATCACACGGATTGGTCAAATTAGCAAATTCTTTTTCTAGGCCAGATGTGTTATAATAATAACATATTGTACATTCGCACAAAGAGAAAGTTTTAGTTTTGCGTGGTGCTTCTATTATTATTTATTGGGTTTGGAGAAGGGAGCAAGGTCAAAATTAGGATTTGTTGTCAGGTTATTACATCAGATAGTTCTTCTACTGATTGTGTCTAGTATCTGAGCGTGATTTGTTATCCACACTAAAAACTAAGTATGAAAATGTAAATGTTTCAATGAAATTTCTTGCACTTTGCCTTGTGAAGTCTTGAGGGACGGGGGTGGGGGGATGCATGCCCCCCCTAGATCCGTCCCTGATTGGGAGAGCATCCTTTAGTAATGAAGAGCAGAACTGATTTGGAGTCTGTTTCAACTTGGACATCTTTAGCATCATTACTTTTAAACATTCTAGTTCTAGGTTATAAATCAGACTCTTCCTTATGATATCTCACATGGCCTAACCTTTGTCAATGTTATTTGGGTGTAGAATAATCTGTTTGTTTTTCCTATGTTCGTATAATTAAAGTGTCTACACTCTGCAGGCTTGTCAGCAAAGGGTGCAAGTTAGTTGGATGTGGTTCTGCTGTGCCAACTCTTCAGATTTCTAATGATGACCTTTCAAAAATGGTTGATACTTCTGATGAATGGATATCCGTTCGCACCGGGATTCGTAGACGACGAGTTCTTTCAGGTTAGTCATTGGCAATGGCATTAGTCCCATCTTTCATGCTAGTGCTATATAAACAGATAGGTACAGTACAGTGGTTAAAATTTGATTAGATTACACTGCCTGCTCTCAGCTTAGCCTCTTTATGATAGATAAATTGGCAAGGCGAAATTGAGCATCGCAAGAGGGTGAAGCTTCCATTTATGTTGCATTGCCTGCTGTGTAAATCCCATTCTTATTTTCATAAGATAATCCTGTCCAAACTTATTTAGAATTGTTTTGGAAGTTTTATAGTATAGTGATGTGTCTGCCTTCTATTGCTTGCTGTTGTGCTTGCAGGCAGAGATAACTTAACAGGTTTAGCAGTAGAGGCATCTAGGAAAGCTCTTGAGATGGCAAAGGTAGACCCTGATGATCTTGACCTAATATTGATGTGCACATCTACGCCCGAGGATCTTTTTGGTAGTGCTCCACAGGTATGGGTTCAGGATGTATTGTGTTGAGAATAATTCTTTACATTCCTCTTGCAAGTGGTTATACCTTATTATTGTACTCTTATCTCTCCAAGATTGGGTGTCTTCTTTTCATTTATGGAACCTCTCCTATAATTTTATTGTCATTACAACTTGCAGATTCAAAAACAACTTGGCTGCAAAACAAATCCATTGTCTTATGACATTACAGCTGCATGTAGTGGATTTGTGTTGGGTTTAATATCAGCTGCTTGTCACATTAGGGGTATGAATTGGTTATTTTGTTGGCTTGATAATTCCTAAATATGGTGAAAATCATTGCTCTTTATTGTGTGAATGCAGGAGGTGGATTTAATAATGTTTTAGTTATTGGGGCGGATGCTCTTTCACGATATGTTGATTGGACAGACAGAGGGACCTGTATTCTTTTTGGGGATGCTGCTGGTGCTGTACTAGTACAGGTAATTCTATATCTTCCTGGCATTGTTCAACATTCACAGCAAATCTCAGTTAGCAATTTGGATCTTGTTTCTTGGCTATTACAATTAGTTTTGTTGGTTATGCTTGTTTTGTCTTGTCTCTGTTTAAGATGAAGGCAAGGTTTTGAGAATCTTTTTGAAATTTAAGACGATGAAGATAAGCAAACTGTTGTCCTCGTCCTTGAAATAACAGTTCAAAATTGCAAATATAATATTACATATATTCTGAGATGAAGTCTGTTGTCCTTAGGTTTTCTCTAGATTTTATTGTTGCTTAAGAATGACAATCAACTGATGCTTTTTTATTCGACAAGGAGAATTCATTTATGGTTAAGGGATATAAATTGATGCCTTTGCTCTGGTACCATGATTACATTGCAGGCCTGCAACAGTGAAGAAGATGGTTTATTTGGTTTTGATTTGCATAGTGATGGCAGTGGTCAAAGGTTTGTGCATCTCGTATTACTCAAAAGAGTTGTTCTCTTCTTCCTGTAAGCTATGTAATTAAGCACCAATTCTTACTTCATGTAGGCACTTGAACGCTGGCATTAAAGAAAAAGAGTCTAATAATGCATTGGATTCAAATGGTTCTGTGCTTGGCTTTCCTCCCAAGCAGTCCTCGTATTCATGCATTCAAATGAATGGCAAAGAAGTCTTTCGCTTTGCTGTACGATGTGTGCCACAGTCAATTGAATCTGCCCTTGAAAAGGCTGGTCTCCCTGCATCTAGCATTGATTGGCTACTTCTCCATCAGGTACACTGAAATGACCTATAAAATAAAATTCAAGCGTGTTATCAATGTACTTATTGGAAATTTATGCTGTGAGTATTACACTATTATTGATGAATGAACCAATTCTTTCATCTGTTGCCCATACTAACTCTTCACAGTATAGCAAATGTGATGGTAACTTTGGGGATAGGTAATATCTAATGGTTGAATCACTAGTGCAACTTGCTATGATTTCTTCAAATGGGTGGACAAAGTGGATTTGCTATGCATTTTTTTTGGCACCCTAGGTGGACTTATCCTTTATATCCAGCAATTCATTAGCTACACATGTGTGTTATATTGAAAACAGAATATCATTTTAGTTAACTTGGGAATTGCACGGCATATTTGATAATATCTTGTAGAAAGGTGATGCTACATATACATACACTTAGGGTACCTTACTTCATAATAAGTGCAGGCAAACCAGAGGATTATTGATGCAGTTGCCACTCGGTTAGAACTCCCCTCAGAACGTGTGATATCAAACTTGGCCAATTATGGTAACACAAGTGCAGCTTCCATTCCCTTGGCCTTAGATGAAGCGGTTCGAAGCGGTAAGGTTAAGGCAGGCCAGACTATTGCAACAGCCGGCTTCGGCGCCGGTCTTACTTGGGGTTCAGCAATTGTTCGATGGGGCTGAATACTTTTCTTTCACGGCAGAATTGCAAGTAGAGAAGAATCAGTTGCAAGTGCAGCTGTCCAAATCCCCACATTCTTACACATTTGTAGAAAATGGGGTTTGGGGAATTTGCAAAAGGATAGATATCATTAACATCCAGCACTCCCTCAACTAGTCCCTTTTCTTTTTTGGCTTCAAGTTATTTTGTCTTCAATTTACATTCTCCTTGGGCTTCTTTTCTCAAGTACCAATTTTTCTTTTTCCGAGGCATGTATTGTCATTCAGATTTATTTTAAACGAGGCTTACTATTTATGTTTCTCAATGGTACTTGTAATTAAAAATGCAGCATGCCAAAGTGTCTGCTTGCTTGTACTTTAAACAACCTTGTCAACACCAAGCCACCACTTTATTTTAGTTATTTGTTTTTTGATCTAATAAATTTGAATGGGAAGCATAGGGATTTCAATTTTTTTATTGTAATTTGTATGTCGTGCAAAAATCATGGAAAAAAAATTATGTCAACGACATCATGACACATACTTTTACGGGGAATAGAACAAATCATGCTGTACAGTTAATGTCAGCCAATTTCAAACCATTTAGGTGTTAGAATTGTTTGTTTACCAAAAAGATAACGGAAAGTATGTTTGACTTCAATCCTCAATGATCTTCTAGTTCTTTCATCAAGATGAATTGGTTAAAGCTTTGGTGGATCACGGACATTAGAAGCTTGATTCGGGTGAACTACTGCTTCTAATGTGTACCAAATAGGATACCTATGTTGACAAGAGTGAAAATCACAACAAAAGTAAATGCTTTCTGAATATGGAAAACAAATAAACAAGGTCAGTCTATCTTAGAAGTCAAGGCAAGCCTATCAAACAACTTAGTCTCTCAAACAACTGCAACTAACATATACCCTTTTTGTCCTTATCTATTACAATAAAGAGTTAAGCTAACCAGTAACCATCCTATACACAGTTCAGCTGCAACCATGCGCCATCAGGGGAGACAGTCAACACAGTACTCTAACATAGCCACACTGACTGAACAATCAGTGGAAATTGAGTCATCAAATCATGTTTATGCAACTTTAGTGTAGAAAAGCACAAATAAGTTATCTGATATGCATTAAACATAAATTTAACAATACGAGTGTATTCAGGCTCCAAATGCAAACATATCTGAGTGATTGATCCCGTACTGCATTCATCATACCTGATCTAACATGGTGAGCTGAGGACTTATGAAGAAACCTTCAACATTACAAAATCTATTGTGCAGTGCCCTTCTGTTTTATTCTTGATTTGCCGCATAATTTGGAAGGTGGAGAAGGGGAGAACCAAATGGAAGTGGTGGAAGGTCTATCTTCCCCTTCAAAATCTTAACAATATCCTCAATATGTGGCCGCAACTCCGGAATTTTCTGTAAGCAACTGAGTGCCAAGTTGATAAACAGGCTTGCTTGGTCCTTGTTGTAATAGTTCTAAAATGTTACCAGCTTGAGCCAAGTGGATGAGTCATGAGTCCCAGGTCCTGACTAACCAAGTTCACCCCCAAACCTTAATCCTTGACAAGCCAAAGTCAGAGATCTTCCCACGCCACTCACCATCCAAGCAGAACCTGCTCTCCCAACTCAAACTCAAACCCCCATCTCCAAATAGGGACTCCTGCAAGGTTTGTGTTGGGCATATACTCATACACCAACACTCTTTTGTTCTTTTTTCACACAGTAACCTGAAAAGGTCACCAACAAAAATGGTGACCTTAGCTCACTTTGAAACTCTCTCTGATTGCAAAGACAACTCCAAGAATCAACTTTGCCAATGACATTGGCAGTGTCAATTTAAAGCCATTGGTGGCTTGCTTTAAATCTTTTTATGAGAATCTTTGAAGCTTCAAGGGAGCACTTGCATTGCATCAAAGGGGATAGTCTTGGACCTGTGAACAAGAGAACGTTATTTATCAATTATATTACACTATATTGATGTCAAATTAATAACTTATCCAAGCACCATTTCACCCTCTATTTCATTGTAGACAGCATCCTCTCACACTGCACACATTTTCAATCATGATAAATGGTTGAGATGCATCACAGCTTGGATCTCAACCACGTTCAATAAAAGAGTGGAATTGATTTTAAGAGAGAACAAAATAAAAACTAACTAGGCAATTTGACAACATATACAAACACGTCTCATGGTCCAAAATTAGTATTTCAAAATCAATTCTTACTAAAAAAAGATTAAGTTTTAACTTTTAAAGTATATTAATTTTATCAAACAACGTGAATTACTATGCAACTTTTAGCTGCTGCAGAGTTCTAACGGAAGTTTTAGCTCACCTAAGTCGCCCCATAAGATTATTGCCTTATGCCCTTATTGGTGTATGGTGTTATACATGTCTTTATCAAAGTTTAAATAAAAAAAACTTCACAAAAACGAATTAACAATTTAACGAAGGTATAGCGACAATTTAATTGTTATTTGTAGATGCGCATGCATGTAAGAAGGTCAACTAATTCCACAACAATTAACAGCCACAAGTTCAATTCTCTAATGATTTTTTTTTTAATTCTCTAATGATTTTGACCAGTATTATTAATAGTATCGTTCATGACGTAGAAGCTTATGTATTTTCAAATAATAATTTAGGTTTAATAGAATTGATTTTTTTTAACATATTATGAAATGGATAATAATTATCGTACACTCCTCTTTCTTACATTTTTTTTATCTTTTTATTTTATTATATCACTTATTATATCTCTTACTATTTTTTTTTTTTGAATCTATTTCTACTTTCCTTATCTTTCATCACAAAAATAAAGTGTACACTCATCACTATGCTTATATGTTAGCTAAGTAGAAGAACTAACTTCATAGAGTAGTAACTAATTGATTGTGATAAAGTAACATACATAAGACTTGACATTTAGAAGGAACAATGATGATACTCTCATACTCAATTATACAATATATCCACTTTTATTTCACCTTTTTTTCTTATCCTATCATATTACATCAATATTCATTACATCTTTTATTTTTTATTCTTCTCATCTTATTTTTCATTTTATAGTATGTTTGATTGAGCGAAAAAATTAAATAAAAAAATATGATAATAATATATTTTATTTTATTAAAAAATGGATGGAAAAATGAGAAAAAAGTCAACTTCAAGATACCGAAATTCAAAATTTTCATTCCATTATTTTTTTTCTTTAATTCAATTTTTTTTTTCATTCCCTTATTTGCCGTCCATTAATCAAACAAACCCTAATTAAGTTTATACACCTAATGGATCCATACCAATCATTTTCCTTGAAGAAATAATATATGCGATTGCGAGCTTAGAATAAGATATAATTAATAGCGGCATGATACTCGTCGAGATACTATTAAGTTTCATAGTGCGTGAAAATGGCTTGATGAAATGTACACATCGTGCATGAGAGCACGAGTTCTCCTTTTTTATTTATTTTTTATTTAAAGTTTTGTTCTGCTGTATACCAGCACAATTTATAGTACTCTCCTAGAGAGTATGGAAACCTTTATTCAGAGGTAAATATTAAATGATTTGTTTTTAATTTAAGAGAATATCAAACCTTTTTTTATGTAAAGAGAATATCAAACTTGAGCTCAACATTTTCCATGCAAAACTTACCCGAGCTTTTTTAATAAAGAATTCTTTAGATATTTTAATTACATGCAGATTAAAACTTGTAATAATAATTAAATACAATAATTTTGGTGTGCGTCTAGATATAGCATATATCAACGATTACTTGTGATCTCATGTGGTAGATTAAGTAATAATAATACTGGACCTCAAAAAACAAAAAAATAATAATACTGGAGGAGATTCATTAAAACTACAATGTTTTACTTACAGATTGAGAAATTAATTAAGAAGCTAGTATTTTAAAGTAGTTAATTAGAATTGTAAAGACTTTATATTTTTTATATTTTAGTTTGATTAAATAATAATATATATTTTTTATATTAACTTGTTGAGTTGGATATTAAACTTAAGCTTATAGTATTAAAAATAATGTTAGTAATGAGTGTGAAACTAACAAATTTTAAACTTTTTTTTTTTCAGATAATAATGAGTAATAGGGACTCTTAATAAAATTTACCTCTTTTATAAAATAAGAATATACAATAAATAGGGGGGGGGGGGGGGATTTGAGTGGACAATTAAATTAAAAGAAAAACAAGAATTAAAGCAATGAGTCAAACAAAAACAAAGAGATAGTGGAAATTCAATAATTAAAGACAAATTATTTTGATATAAGTTGTAAATTATTTTCATAAATTATCTTGGAGAATTTATTAAAATAAGTTAAACACAACTTATAAACAAATTATAAACTATTTTCATAACTTTACCCAAACACTTATACAAATGTTTATATGATAAGATATCAAATAAACCATGTCTTGCTTCATGGCCAATCTTGGTAGGTTTTCTATCATATCAATTGAGTGATTGTGTATTTAAGACATGTTTAGATAAATATATAACTTAATTAAGTATTTATTGAATAAGTGTTTATCATATAAGCACTTATCAAATAAGTGCTTACATGATAAACACTTATGTATATGTTGTTTATGTAACTGGAGAAAAAATATTGAGGTTAAAATGTTTTGATAGAGGTTATAAGTTGTTTTTTCTAAGCTATCCTGAAGAAATTATTGCAATAAGCCAAAAACAACTTATGAATGTTTTTTAGTTCATTATAATATTGGTGTGAAGTATCTATCGACTTAGTTGATAACTAATCTCTATCGAAAAACTTGGCTGATCATCTTTAGTGTAGTCTTCCCTCCCAACTATATTTTTCTATTCATAAGGTTTGAATACAAGACCTTACTTAAGGAATCTGAGCCCAATACCACTTAGATTAGCGACATGTTAGTAAACAACTTAATTATGAATATATCATAAACTATTTTCATGAATTTTCTCAATCACTTCCACAAATATTTATATCATAATTTTTTTTAGGGTTTACTATCATTTTAGTCCCTAAACTTTTTAAAATTTATGTTTTTAGTCCCTCAACTTTTTTTTTAATTGGTCAACCTTTGTTAGCTTTTTTTCTTCTTTACTTTTAGTCCCTTAATTTTTTTTTCGTCCTTATTTTTAACTCCTTAACTTTTTTTCGTCCTTACTTTTAAGTCTCTAAAAATGACTAAAAGTAAGGACAAAAAAAAGCTAAGGAACTAAAAAAATTTCAAAAACTAAAAATAAAAATCTTAAAAAGTTTAATTAAGGACTAAAAGATAATAAACTTTAAAATAAATTTAAACAAACTGCAACCCTTGCCTCGTACTATCAAGGGTTATAAGAAAGTGATATTACAAATTAAATTTATTGTAGTTCAGGACTTGTTCTATTCGGGCACTTCATCTATGGGCCACTTTTGGCATTCGCCTCACCGCCCAATCTCTTGCATTATGAATGAGCTGTTGTCCCACAATCCGCCATGGCAGTGATTATTATTTTGTATGCATTAATTTGTTTTTAGGTAGATGGGTTTAGCCACACTTTTAATTAAAAGGAGATGAAAAAGAATACTAACTAATGTTATACTGGTTAAGAGTTTAAAGATGACAAATACTAAATTTAAAGTAAAAGGTCATATATATATATACTTTTATTTTTATAAAATATTTTTCTTTAATTTACCAAGGAGTCTAGCTCAGTTGGTTGAGCAGGGTGTGTGAGTGTTGTAAACCCCCTGATATTGTCTTCGATTTCTACAGATAAAAAAAAATATTTTTCTTTAATTTTTATCCTTAAAAAAAATATAAAACCATTAATTTTTTTCCTTAATGTCATGTGATACATATTAACGGTTCATGTATTTAACGGATCAGATGACCATTCCAAGTGTCACTTACAAGTATCTATGATATATTTTGTCTAGATTTCTAAAATAAATGTTATTCATCTATCATAAATAAACGTTAAGGATCAAAAATGGTAATTTCATATTTTGAAAAGAAGAAAACTAAAAAAGAAAATTACAGAGATGAAAACACAAAATTGTTTATTTTACAAAGACTAAAAATACTGGTTCCGTATTTTTAAGAAATAAAAACTAAAGAAAAAAATTTATGGGTAGCCAAATAAAATAATTACTTATTTTATAGGGACTAAAAATGTATTTAAGTCAAAAGTAAATTTTTTCAAGCTTTCAATCAATTAAATATTATAGTTTTTTTAATTCTTTTAACTAGTTTAGTTAAAATATTCGTTAGTGAGATTAAAATAATATATAATAGATTGACATATAAAAGAAGATAAATTTATATTATTTATCTAATACCAAAATTATCATTAATACACTTGTTAAAAAGGAGTATTTTCAAAATAAAATACCTCACAAATATATTGAAATATTCACGCAGCTCTCTCTCTATAATAATGGATTTAATATAGTTTTAGTCCTTTTAAAATATCGAAAATTTTAATTTTAATTCTTCAAATAGTATTTTATTGATTTTAAATTTATAAATATTAAAACTTTCGAAAATAATTCATATAACCATGTATTGAGAATATGACATTATCAAGACATGTCACAGTATATATATGTCATTTCAAAGTAGTCTTTGGCATACATGTCATGTCTAGATGTATATTAATTAGAGCATCTAAAAAATATTTATCCGAGTTGTTAAATACCATTTTTATAATATTTTACACTTTTCTACAATTTATATTATCTATCTTATTTTAGACAAATTAATTAATTTTTTCTTCTAATCAAGAAACTCACCAACTATTTCCTTTAGGTACACAATTAACTTTCCATATTATATTACTATTTTATATATTGAGTCCTACAAATAAAAGAGAGCTATGATTGTTCTCTTTAGCAACCTATCTTCTTAAACTATGAATTGCTCTCCAATACAAGTTTTATACACTTGAGTTGCTCAATCCATAAAGTGTGAGAGTAGAACTCCCATATTTAAAATTGCTCTTACGTCGTTATTAAATAATAATAATAATAATTTTATAAAAAATTACATTTATGAATAATAAAATTCACAAATAAAAACTTCTAAAAAACTAAAATAAAAATTTGTCATATTTATAGAAAATAAAAATATACTTAACAATGTGATAGTTTAAGTTTAATGGTTATAAATTTAGGATTGACTGAATAGTAAGTGAGACTTAAAACAAACTTTGAGAGATACTTTTTTTACTTTAAATTAGAAAATTATATGTTTAGTCTTTTATTAGTATATGTGACCTTTTTATTTTATAAAAATTAATAACAACTAACTTTTTGTTGATAGGCTTAAAACTTAAATTTTAGTAACCTTATTCTTAAGCGACCTTCCTTCCAATCCCCGTGAACAACATAATTATACTCTTTTCGTCCCTATTTATAAGATTCTTTCAACTAATTTACATCCTTTAAGAAAAATACTTAATTTAGTTAATTACATTAAATTTGTCAATAATCTGTACTGTTCTTCCAAAATACTCTTAACTTTTTTGAAATTAATCACCTCTCTCCACATAATTATTTCTCATCTAATTAATTAATTAATTAATGTTTGAAAAGAATAATTAATTAAGGGTATTTTAGAAAAAAAAAATTAATGCATCTAGAAATTAGAAAATGTTATAAAAAGGAACGAATGAGTATATGAATATTTTTTTTTTTTACCTATTACTCTTCTAAAGTAACCTTCACCTCGTTATCTAAAAAAAAAAGTAACCTTCACCTCTCAAATCACTATATCCATCCATGGCAACATTTTACCAGCTCAACCAACCAATACACTAATGGATTGTAATTTTACACATTAACACACAAAAGCAAGGAGTTATAAGGTTGACTTGGTGATTGAAGAAAGAAGGAGAGGAAGAGGTCATGGTTCGAATCCCTCCCACTAAAAAAAACACACACACAAAAAAGTATATCACCAGAAGGAAAGGAATTTGAGTGATTATTGTGTCTTGTTATGAAAAGGATAGAGATTTTGTGGTGATAGACTCTTAAACTATCCCTACCCATTAATTATTTAATTATGAACTTCATCTAGCTAATGACATTCAGCCACATCTATTGTTCTAAGAAACCTATACAGATAATCGTGTCATGTTCAAACACCAAGAGTCATGCCCTTACCCTATATTATACTCACTGATACAGGACACAGTGATCCTTTCTGTCATAAATGATGAAGATGGACCACGGGTAGGTGATCTTCTCCCCAATTCATTTAGTTCAGTCCCCTTCATAGTCACGACAACCTATTAACCATATTTGTCTAGTATCTTATAATTATTCTTCCTTATTTTGAAGAAACTGTTACCGGCCATAGGTTTAATTTCTTCAGTCTGCAATAAATTGCGTAAATTCCTGGAAGTTGCATGTGAGATAGCTCGTAGTACAAGAAATTTATCAAATTATAATACAAGAGGAAAGGGTGTCCCTTAATGTGGTGTACGTGTGCCCCATGTTAGCCCTATTAAGGGACTATTTTTTAGTGCCACTTCAAAGTTTGACTCGCAAGGGTAGAAGATCTGCAGCCGTAAATTTAGCATGTTTTGTGGGTACATCGTGCCTGATCAAGCAATTCATTTAGGGAAGTAAAAGTCTATACTCTATGCTCTATGTATATAACTTTAAGAAGGTTCTCATTAATGGACCCAATTGGAGTTAGAGTTTAAATTTTTGTTAATTTTATTGCACTAGGCACATGCCTAGCTAACACACAATTTAGTGGAATGTTAGTGGATTTTTATATTGTTAATCAATACGTTTTAATTATTTAAAAGAATTAACCTTCTTAAAAAGGTATCTTTGATAGTCAATTTTTTTAATACATTTAGCAATATTGAATTCAAATCAAGACTTGCATAAATTCAATATATTAATTAAACTATTTGCTTAACAAGGACGTATTTGAAAACTTAAAATTTGATCACACACAATAAAATAAAAGGGGAATGGTCAAAATCATTGGGTGCAGAAACTAGGAACCTTTGTCATTTAAAAGTAAACAATATGATATAATATCAATTGCTGTCAATAATGGAGTTGCATGTGTTGCATATTAAAAGATATCCAAGTGCTGACTTCATCTCTATATGTAACACTATTATTTAAATCAAAACAAAAGTCCAAAACCTCTACATCCTTATTTTTTCCCCTCAGCAAACCCATTTAGCTAGATTCAGTGAACAAACCAAGCACACACAAATTCTCATCAAAGATGTTCAGTGCCAAAGGTGATCTTCCCCAGAAGGCAGTGCTCCAAATCAAGCAAGATGACAAGTTCTTCTGCAGGCTTCTTTCAAAGGAAAGTTCCATGGCCAAACCCTCTTTCAGAATGGCTGTTGCAGTCCCTTTTGTGTGGGAATCACAACCTGGCACCCCCAAATACACTTTCTCTGAGGACACTCTCCCACCTCTCACTCCTCCACCTTCCTATTTTTCCAACTCCATCAAGAAGAAAAACAAGCCAGTGAAGAAACGCTCAAGATCCAACATCTTCTTAGCACTCTTCCCAAAACTAATGAGTCTCAAGAAAACCACTCTCTCACCCTCCTCACCTTCCTCTCCATCTTCTCCATCACCCTCTCTATGGTCAACCTCAGATTCCTCCAAAGTAGTAGTCCCAATGGGGAAGCATGGAAGGAGGCGTTTCCTAAGCTTTGGTTCATCTTTTGACTTTAGAGGAGAAAATGATGAAGAAGAGGGTGCTACTACTTCACCCACTTCAACACTTTGCTTTGGCATTTCTCGTTCTACAAGCACTTTAGCTAGTATTGGCTTCCGAGGCTCAAGTAGGAGGTCATGAATTTTATTGTAATTTAATCCTTTTCACAGTATCTTGGAGACTCATGATCTTGTTTGTGCAGCCATGGTGCTGTGTTGCTGCTTAGAGTTTTATGTGTAATTGTTTTTTTTTCTGCTCTTCTTCATGCATGTTTAAATGGCTACCAATTTTTTAGGATGGAATTGGTCTTGAGCTTGTTTCTCTCAAATAAAAGTTCTGCTTCTAAGGTGTATTGTGTTAAACATATTTTGCATTTAAAAAGTTAAAAGCATCATATATTGGTCCTCTTTGCCTCTAGAATGTGGCAAAGCATTCATGGACCTTATTTTTAAGTAAGAACTGTTGTATCTTCTGTGGCTTATTGTTATTTTGGTTTTCTTTGTTGTGTTGCTGTGATAATAAACAAACAATCAAAGAGATAACAAGGGATATTAATTAAGAACTTATTTAGTTGTAAACATCACTACTTTGTATCTGATGAGGTCAATTAAAGTCAGCAATCTCATTTTGGACAGATAAGTATCTAATAGAAAATTTGAAGCGTTTTCTACAGCTGCATGAGCTTTTGAGCATTTTCTGTCCCTTCACAAGGCTAAAGGAGGGGTTAGAATAGAAGAAACGTCAATCTTTGAGAAAGTACTTTATTTTATTTTTCTTTTCTTTTCCCAAATAAGGCCAATATTAGTATTCTATAGACTACTCGTTTTTTGTCTTTCTCAACGTGATTATTCATTGCAAAAAGAAAATTCAGATAAAAGTTGCTATCATGCTATTAATTTGGCCCAAATGGCTGACAAATTTGCTGCTCCATTTAAGATGACATGGCAGTTCATTTTCATTTCAAGTGGCTTTGTCGTGGTGTCGTGTTGGTAAAGGACGCTTGTGTGTGTTAGGCGTTACCTTTTGCTTCAACATTTCTCGTGTGTCACGGATTCACGTACAAAATATCCTTAGTCACATAGGAACATAACATATCTTCAGTTTCTGGCTTTCTGCAATTAATTACTAGAGGGTGAACTTTCGTTAAGGGAATTTGTTTGATCCTGTTATGTCAGATAAGCAAACAGTAACTACTTTTTGTGTCTAGGTGTACTTTCTTTAGAGAATTTAATCAGGGCAGGGTTAATAGCTTATGTTGTCAAGTTATCCAAAAAAAGAAGGATGTAAATGGAAGGTCTTAACCACCTTTTACATTGTAGGTTAAAATATGCATTCACTCCTATTAATATGACACTTTTTAAATGTAATTTTATCAAGATTATATAGCTTGTGCCGACAAAAAAAAAAAAAACAAGATTTTATAGCTTGTTTGGTTTCACGTTCGACCATACTTTATCTACATTGAACAAGAAGTTATCTAGAGTAGCTTTTGCGTTACTTGCTTAATTTGACTTAAATTCTTGACTTTACTTGCATCTATAATGTGTGACCAAACACTATCAATTGTTTGGACATCGCAATTCTTGATATCATGGAAAATTATGGGCAAATGAGGCTAATGCAGCTGCAATTACAGTTGTGATATGGTTGTGAAGATCTAGAAAAATTTGACATTGCAACAGCAATTGTTGTTTTTTAAAACCTTGTTTTTTTTATTAAATTATATTATTTTTATCCCTAAAAATTAAATAATTTAAATAATTTTATCCTTAAAAATTTTCATGATAAAAGCATATTGAGCCTACATTGTACAATGGATCAAATGGATATGATGCAAAAGAATCGGGATTCGGGAGAGACTCTTGTTGCCAGAAAGGAAAGATTGAGGGATACCCAACTACCAAGCACTTGCTTGATCCATTGATCAATCTAATTTGTCGGCAGAGGAACTAGTATAGTGACATGAGCTTGGCCCAGGTTGCCCATGTGCACATGGACCACTCTTGGTATGGTATGTGTTCAACTATGTCACAATTAAAAAAGACTAACTGTGACACAGTAAATCAACAATTCTAAAACGAATGGAACAAAATGTAAAATCAAGGACTGAAGAAAAAATGATGAGTAGAAAGAAGCAATCAACTGAAATGTTGCATATATATTGCTCCCCTGCATGCTTTAATTTCAGCTGCATTATATACTATTTTTTTTTTTTTTACAATCACGACAATAAAGTTGGAATTTATGACTTTATACAGACTATTCAAACTCCATTACTAGGCTGATCTTAGTGAGTATTTTTAGTTGCATTATATGTGGTTGTCATTTGTATACTTAATGAATATTTTTCCACTTACCAAATTGAAGGTTTCAAAAGAGAAGAGCAAGCGAACTAGGACAAGAAGAAAGGCAATGACAATGACAAAGGTGCTGCAAGTTAAATAAAATCAAGCCAACTTGCTTTCATAACTGTTTTACAACGCATAGGCAAAAAATATTGTGATACATCAATATAATACAGGAATAATTTTTCCCTGCCTACTATGCGACTCTTATAATAGCTGTTCCTTTGTTTAAGAGGAAAGAAAATTAAAAAAAAAAAAAAAAGAGAGAGAGAAAGAGAGCAAAAAATTAAAATTAAAATTGAAGAAAAAAATAGAAAGAGAAAATTTTAAATTTTGATTTTTTGAAAACCATATTTTTAGTTTTTATTTTCTTTTTGATCATACAATAAAATTATCTATATTTATTTTTCTATTTTCTTTCTTCTTGTCTAAACAAACCATAAGACACATTTTTACATTCAAGAGTAGGTAGACATATTTAAGTATTGGAGAAAGAACTTTCGTTCCTCCTAAACTAGAAAGGAACTTCTCAGTTTTGATACCCCGCCCTATTGTTTTAGGTCCCCGCCTAAGTTGTGGCCAAATCTCCTTTGTTATTCCTAGGATAAAGCCACAAAAAGGTATTGACTTGAATGGTTTTTGTGAAGTTGATGTACAGTCTGTCAGTTGCTTGAGAGAATTACATTAGTTTAACAAAAATGGTTATAACAAGAAAAAAAAATTGACATCTCACTACCAAAAAAATTCTTAATTGGTAGTGTTTGAGGTGTTTAGATAAACTTTTCTATAAACACTTATAATTTATGCCAATAAAAAAAATTCATAAGTTAAAATTAACTTATTCATAAACCGCTAATTTATGAAAGTTATCTCATATTAACTTTTTCAAAAGTTAATTTTTAATTTATAGAATTTTTTTTCTTATTTTCTTCTTCTATAAATATTTATGAAAAAATTTACTCAAACTGAGCCATTTTTAGAACTTTGTATGGGTCATGGTCGGTAAACTAATTTGTTTAATCCATTATTTGTGCAAGCTTGAACCTAGCTAGTAATACCTAATCCATTAAATATGTGTTTATATATGTGTTTGTTTGTTTAGCCTACTGGTTAAACGAATATGGTCTTGGAGATATAAAGTTGACTTGATGGTTGAAAATGGGAGACTTAAGGCTGCAGGAAGAAGGGAGGAGGGAGAGATCATAGATTTGAGTCCCTCTCACTGACATTTCTAACAAAACTAACAAAATAACATTTGCCGATAAAAAAATGAGTATTGTCTACATATTTGCATACTAACTCATTTAACTCACAATTTCTTTTTGGTAAAAGAATAAACTGATTATAAAAATTGGAAAATGAAAATTCTAATGACTTAATTTGCTTAAGAAAATTGAATGTTAGATGTTTGGTGTTAGATGTAACAACGACAATGAGAATAAAACTTAAGACTTCATGCATACTACTTAAACACCCACCACTAAGCCAACCTTAGTGAATTTTAAATATTTGGTGTTTGATTGTATGAAGTGTTTGAATATTTATGGTTGATATATAATTACAAGATTGCCATTTTTTTTTTATCTTTTCCTAAACCTCCCAAATCACTTTTTAAGGACAAAATCGTGAGGTTCAAACCAACTCCAAAGCGGACAATACCTCAAGTGCGGTTACTTAATATATTCAGTCCATTACATAATTGTGAAAGAAAAAAACACATTAAACTGTATGTATGATAAGAAACAAACATAAGAACAACATTAAAGGAAATGATTTTATTCCAACATTAAACATTTAATTATAATTGTAGCCTTGAACCAAAATTCACTTGTTAATTGACTTGGTAACATTTGGTTCTAATCTGACCGTCAGTGCCGGTTAGTGGGCTAAGGTTGCCCATCTTAACCATTGCATTAGCAAAATCTGTTTCAAATAATGATGAGTTGCTAATGTAAGTTTGCACTAGAGAGTCTGTTGAACCTCCATTGAATAGTTGTTGGTCCGAGTGCAAGAGACCAGTTTTATTCATCAAATTCTTGAAGAAAGCATTGTCAAAAAGGTTTTCAGTGGTGGTGTCTAATGGGGATAGGTTGTCATCGCCACCTGTGCTGGGACAATTTGCTTGTAATGATGTCTTAAATGAGGAATCTATATTGGTTTCGTTGTAGATCCTTGATCTGAAGGTTGTACACCTAGCTTTGCCTATTGTGTGAGCACCTAAACCATGAATTTCATTCAATTAATTAATAATTGATCATTTGAGATCATTTGTAAAAAAAGAAAGACATATATTAAATTAATTAATTTGCCCTTAGTGTTATTCATGTGGTTTTGGATTTTGTGTGATACAACGTTAAAAAATGTTATTTGTGCAATAAGAGCAAAAGAAGCTCAGGGTACGTTTTACAAAATGTTTTCAAACAGTAATTGAGAAAGACAAAGTAGAGAAGTTGGTATGATGAAAATCTTGAAGATGTTCACATGGCAGAGAAAATCCATTGTTATGTTGACTTGAAATATGTTTTTGTTGTTGTGAGACTAAAGGGAAAAAATTTAGAGAATATGTTTATTAATGAGTTTCAAGGAACTTTGCAATACTATATGCATTGATGAAAGAGCTACTAGATAGTCTAAAACTCCGAGTAAAGATCTATATGTGAAAACAAAAAATTAAAGAGCATGCTAGTTCATAATGAAGTCAAAGCCAAAGGTCATAAACGAAATATTATACTCATGATTCAAGAAAAATAAGATATAATAGATTTAATATCTCAATCCTTGATTGATCATTACACAAAAATTAAAAAAGAAAGAGAATATAATGCATGGTCTTTATTTCTGCTATTGGAAAAACTTGCTGAGAGACCAGAGAGGATCCGTGCAGTTCTTTCCTAGCTAGGTTACTGTTCACTTCTAAGAAGAAAAAGATCAAGCCAATGGGCATTTACCTGACAGCAACCAACTCATTGGCAGTGAAATTTTTCTTGGCAAAAGCAGTGATAAGGGCATCAAGATCCAGAAAAGGAGCTGGCAAATCAGAATTAGCACCACTTAAACTTGCAGTGGTTGAATCTCTTCTTCCTAAACCAACTGTCCAAGTAGGTCCACCCAGCTGAGAATTGTTGTTCATCAATCAGTCATCAAACATAAATATTGTATGCATGTTTGGATTAATTTATACATTTTTTTCATAAAAAACCCTTTTCAGCCAATAATTTTCCATGACATATATATATATATATATATATATATATATATATATATATATTTAAAATTGTTTAATTTAAATAACCAATTGATCGTGTGTGTATGTGTATATATTATTAATGTAAAAAAAAATTACCTAGTTAATCAATCAGATATCATCTTATGACAGGAGTGTTGAAAATACACTTTCTAACATATTCCTCATGACACACATCCTATTATAATAGCTAAAATTTATTAAAAACTATAAAATTAAGAGAGAATAAACTCATTAAATAAGATATAAGACCCATAAAAATTGTAATTTTTAATAAATTTTAACCAAGTGTATTCAAAAGAATATTTGAGAATGTATTAATAACATTTCTCTTAAAAGAATTTGTAATTGGATAATAGTGTAAAAAATATTTACACTGTAAATACATATAATATTTATTCTCTATAATATAAGTGTTTTTCCCAATGAGCATACTAGCTTACAGCAACAACAGAGTCTCGTGCAGCAATTGCTAAGATGTCGGCGCAAGACACTACACCAGCGCATGAGGTCTCTAGTTGAGATTTTATATTGTCTATAACATCAAAACCCCTCAACGATTGGCTTTTGGAAAAGCTGTCTTCTCGCCTGTGAAAGAATCTGTGTCGTTTAACAATACAGATGCATCACATCCCTGTAAAATTGCCAACAAGAAATGATGAACAGAACTGTTCTTTATAATTCCATATACAACAAGGGTAAAAGAATTTGCATTTCTTTGACATTTTAGGCTTAGCTAAAATGTTATTTTTAAGTAAAACTAGTTGCAATATAAAAAGTTAAAAGAGTTTGCTTCTTATTATCAGTTTATAAATATATTGTTTGGTTAATATACATGTAACTAGATCCTACTCCTACCAAAAAAAAAAAATACATGTAATGTAACTAGATTGGGGGATTAAAGCTAGATTTTATAAGATGAGCTTAACCTTATTTTTAAATTCCTGGTCTGAGCATGATTTATATATCTAAGTCTTTTTCTTCAAAAGCCTGTCCAAACCTTTTTAGATGTTTATAATCTAAGTATTTGATTTGAAAATCTATTTAAAAACTTACTTTATTATAAGATTTTTAAATAAGTTAATAAACCTACTTCTAAATAACTTAATAGACCTAAATTTAATTATATGTAGATTAATTAGTAAGTTGTAGCCTTTAAATAAATTTATAAGTATATAGTTTCAAAATATTATAATAAAAAAATTAAGTATTATTTATTTATTCAAATAAGTTGTTTTATAAATCTAAGTTTTTAAAATGGCTTAAAAATTAACTTTTTAATTAAATAGACTTTTAAAAAAGAATCTTGACTTTACTTATCTAATAAATAATCTTATTTATTCAAATAAGTTGTTTTATAAAGTCTAAGTTTTTAAAATGGCTTAAAAATTAACTTTTTAATTAAATAGACTCTTAAAAAAATCTTGACTTTACTTATCTAATAAATAATCTTGACCCATTTACCAAAAAAAATAATCTTGACCTAACCTAATTAAACTTAATGTATGGCATAAAATCTCTATGAACACTAATTTATTCTCATCCCCGTTAGCAAACAAATTGTAGATATAGATGGCATGCAAACATGAAACATACAACTTTTCATTTGTACTATGTTGCAGTTCAAGCATGCAACAAATGCATAATATGTAGGAATAGCATAAAGAATAAGGAATATTAATGCAAATATAACACAAGATAAAGAGACTTGCTTGAACAAAACAATCATGGAAATGAAGACGAAGTAAGGAAGCACCCATGTGGGGTTCTTTTTGCACAGCAGTGGTTACAACTCCCTTAACGGTAGTAAGAGCTGAGGGACATGATGTTGCATAAAAGTTGGGGTTTAACTGAGCTGAGGCTATGCCAACAACAAGACATGAAAACAGCCAGAAACTGAGTTTGAAGTTAGAAAGAGTCATTGAGGAAGAACTAGCCAGCTCTTAAGTCTTAAAAATGGATATAAGCTAGGATTTTCAAATGGAAAGGGTTGTTATTTGTGATTAATTGGTTTAAGACCCTGAAATATATATGTCCACTTATTTATACTTGAGGCTTTACCTTCATATTTAGTTAGGTGTGTTTAGATAAATTTTTTCTATAAA
The DNA here is from genome assembly GCA_026413185.1 of Pueraria montana var. lobata. Classification (NCBI taxonomy): domain Eukaryota; kingdom Viridiplantae; phylum Streptophyta; class Magnoliopsida; order Fabales; family Fabaceae; genus Pueraria; species Pueraria montana. The sequence goes on from CM048650.1 coordinate 77,173,427, forward strand.
TAAATACTTATAAGAGAAAAAAATAAGAATATAAAATAAATTAATTAAACTTCTTGCATAAATTAAAATAAGTTTATGTGCTTAACTTTTATAAAAATTCTCATATAACTTCTCTAACTTAAGTAGATAAATTAATTTTAATTTATATAAGAAGTTCAATTTATTTTACTTTCTTATTTTCTTCTCCTATAATTACTCAAGTTTATCTAAATATAGGAAAAAATTATGTGTAGCATGTCTTAAACATTATTCAAGCTGAACTGGAGTCTATTTTGAGAATGACTTCAATTCATATCCGGAACAAATTCCATCCAAACCCAACCTTGTTTACATAATTCATACATTTATTTTATTCTAATTTATTTCCTCTTGTCATTTCCAGATATCAGATATGAAATTGAGGACCATGTCAAGTTAAAATATGTGTGCGTGATGGCACAATATTTCAAACAAAATCAAAAGAACACGGTATTGAATTGAAGTTGTATCACATCTAGCAGTCTCTCCAAGTGTTGAACAATAACCTGAAAACCAGGATCTGGCAAGTGATGTCGTTGGCGTTTTGCCTTCCTATGTTTAATTTACAGTTAATTATGTTTTTTTTTTAACTTTTTGTAAATTTCACTTTTAGTCTCTAAACAAAATTTTAAAGGTTTTTTATTCTATATTTTCTTTTCTCTCTTAACAATTTTAGTCCTGCTGTCAAGTATCAGTTTTAATTGATAACGTAACAATAACGTTGACAGTTCAATAATTTACCACATCAACCAAGGAATTTGATAGGACAATCACATATAATTTTTTTTTGGTAAATTACTGTATTTTTAATCTTTCATCAACTAGTATGATGTCATTAACTGGTATGCAGATAAGAGATTAAATAACAGTTTATCAAAAGAATGACACACAACTTCTCTATCTAACTCTTTGATTACATGACAAGTCACTATGTTGTCAACATCGTTATTACGTCATCAGTTAATAACGCTATTACTTGACATTAACAAAAAAAAATAGGGATCAAAAATGCTAAAAAGTTATGTTTAGGGATTTAAAGTAAAATTTGCAACAACAAAAAAAAAGGTTTAGAAACCAAAAACAAAATTAACCCTTTAATTTAATTTCTTTCCTACTGGTCTATCATTTTTTTTTCAAATCTAATTTTGATTTTTTGTTGGTTTTATTTTTTACATTGTTGATTAAATAAAAATTTCTCTAAACATGAGTTTTAAAGTAATTATTATAATTTTTTAACTATATCATAATTTATAATCAAATGATAACATTAAAAAAAAAATATATACTACCAGTGTATTGTGATTAAATTATTTTTCTTAACTTATATGGATTGGAAAACAGCACTACTGATTATTATGTTCCCTCCTTTCAAGTGTCCACCTATCGTTGAGATTTTTCACGTATTACAGACTTGCAGTGGAATGATGATATTATCCTATGGTTTAGGATGTGGATCGTGTATTTATACTTGATGTATAGTGTTTGTGCTAGCATTAATCAGTTATGCATAATGTCTAGCCATAATTTATGTTTGGATTTGTTTTTTGTAGAGTGGAGCCATCCACTCCGACAAAGGAAAGCTTCATGCCATCTGCAATAATACCATGATGAGGCTGCCACAATATTTCATATTTTCTTTTATGAGACGCTTGTAATTGGGATATACAAGTATATATTCCTTATTTCTTTATTTTTGTGGCAAGAAAAATACTTGTTGCCCACATTTTATGTACATAATTTTGCTTAGGTGACATAATAAAAATGTGGGTGTACAAACATTTAATTAAGCGGGACCTTTTGTATAACATATATGTCAAAAACGATGGAATGTAACGTACGAGTTCTATTTATATTTGGTGTTTTAGTTAAAAATAAAATAAAATAAAAGATTAAAATCGCAGAACATGCATGAAGTGGATCGACGAAAAAAAAAAGTTCAGATATGTTTTGTCCTGTTCACAAGTCAAATACTTAAATATAAATAGGAAAACTCTATCAATATAAAATTGAACAAATTACAGCCACATGAGCCTTTTTTTCAAATTACATGTAATATTACTTTTTTTTATTCTTGTACTAACCCTTTAATGATTAAAAACATTATACTGACATTTCCTTATATATTACATTGACATACTAAAGGAGTCTAGCTCAGTTGGTTGAGCAGGATGCGTGAGTATTGTAAATCTCTTGGTATTGTCTTCGATTCCTACGGATAAAAAAATATATATTACATTGACATTTCTTATAAAAAAAATTATTGTAAACATTAAACAAGATGATAAGATATTGTCTGTGATTCAAAAAAAAAACTTAGGAGATATTAATGAGTGAAGCGCCAATTTATTTTTAATTATTTAAATATCTAACCGTTAATATATAATTATTTAATAAATAATTTTATAAAAATATTTACCACTTTTATACATAAAACTAAATTGTTTTTATTTCAAACAATAAAATAAAAAAAAGTAATAAAAAATTCTATTACCAAAAAATATTTCTATTTTAAATGATAAAATAATTTTCTATTATTAATAGATATTTATTAGTTAAAAATAAATAAATGTAACAATTACTTATCACTTTTGTTTATTATTTTTAATCCATTAAGTAAGGGTGTAAATAAGTAGGAGTGACCCACAAACCCAATCAACCTAACTCAATTACATTTTAGTGGGTTGGATTGGGTTGGATCATTGCCTCATTGGTTTGATTTGAGTTTATTTTGACTAACCTAATTGTAGTTGGGTTGGATATTGAGTTGATGATTTCCAAACTCAATGAACCCAACCCATGGTACATATAATATTAATAATAAACATATCAAAAAATAATATTAATAATAAAGTAATAATTATGATTAGTATAGTGTTAGTATGTGGTACTTGTTGGGTTTTAAACACAAGTTGTTATGATCGGTCATCTTTTTCTAACACAGTGTTTGGTTGGGAGAAAATGGAAGGAAAGGAAAAGGAGGGGAGGAATTTTTTAAAACTTTATTGTTTGGTTTAATTTTTAAAAGAGGAGGGGAGCAAAATCTCTCGTCATCCAATTTTTGCTCCCCTTTAATATTGGAGGGATTTGGAGGGTAGGGGAAGGGAAGGGATTTAAAAATATTTTAGGTATATTGACTAAAATATTCTCATTAATATTTTGAAGTCTAATATTAATAGGATATAAAAGTAAATTAAATTTTAAAATTCCTCCCTTCTTCTTGTGAACCAAACAAGAAAATATTTATTTCCCTTTCCTTTCATTAAAATTCCTCATTTCCCATCCTCTTAACCAAACAATATGTTTAATTAAAATCTCTCCCCTTCCCCTCCATTAAAATATCTCCTATCACTTCCATTGAACCAATTAGAAGTAGGATTCTCATTTTCTTTTTTTCTTTTTCATTTTATTTTTAACTATGGAATATTATCATTTATTTAATCTTTCATTTTTTTTTGGATAATTTTTATTTTTCTTATTTTTCTCATTTTTCTATTTTTAAAATATAAAAAGCATTTTAATAAGCTAAACTGACTACCCAACCCAAACTAATGCACTTATCAATTTTGAATTGTGCATTTTGTTAATATTATTGCGATTTTGGCAAGCTTATTAGCATCATTACAAGTTCAAATAACAATCTTACACGCTACAATATTAATTCGCAAAAGGCTAATAAGTTTTCACAAGTTTTCCCCTTTGCAACAAATTTTTTGGTTAGCAACCTAATATTTCAAATTTAAGAAATTTTTAATGTGTTATATTTGTTCCAATTGTGACACCACAATGCACTAAGATAGGTCCTCCAAGAAGCTCGGGAATATATGTTGAGTATAAATATCCATCTATAATAAAATATCTTGAATCATCAATAAGAGATTTATTTATAGATGGAGTCTAAGGTGGACCACTTTTATAAGTGGTCCACCATGCTCCACAATTAACAACTTTCAGATTCACCTAAGGTGTATTAGCTTATCATAGACCCACCTCATCAGAATATTTCCTCCTTCCCTTCCAACCCCCTCCTTCCTTCACGCTTTTGTCATAGTCAAATCCCTCACAACGCTGGTCGACTGGTTTCGTCGGAGATCCAAACCACAATCGCAAGGTGGGTTTAATTTTAATTTGCAAAGAAATGAGGGAATCCTGAAGGAAATATTTTCCGAAAACGTGAATTGCGTTTGGTCCATAGGATGCGTTTGTGAGTTTGTCGAGATAATGGAACCATGTCCATGACTGATAAGAGGTATTAATCTCTGAATGTATACAACGTCACTTTCATTTTCGAGATACACCGTTTCCCTTTTCACGCTAGGGTTCTCCCCCAACACTGCCATCAGCTTCAACACACTTATCAAAGATTGCAAAACATACATAATCTCTTCTTCCAATAGATAAAATTGCATAATTATGTTGTGAAATTATTTATTTATACTTTATCGGCTATACCCGCTTGCAATTTCAAGCACTGAAATCCTAATGAATAATCATCTTCCATTTCAAATTTATGAAACCTCTCAGTTGTTGGTCCCCTCTTTTTTCTCTTTATGATTTTCAGTAGCGAATTTTAGAACCTGAAATTTGATGCATACCTTGTTTAGAATATGTTAATACATTTAATCTTTGGATTTTATTTTATTTTTTCTTCGTTAGATTGATTACTTAGGAAACCAAAAGAACTGAAGCGATTTTGGATGCCATGGATGGCGAGGGAGGGGGTGAAGGGATAACGTCGAGTGAGAAGTTAGCAGCGGAGTTGTCAGTGACGGAGATGAACTTTTCAAGGAAGAGGGTGGGGAGGTGGGTTCGGCGGCAGAGGAGGAGGTCGGAGAAGGGGAGGCACTGTGGGACAGGGAAGGGTGTTGTGGTTGTGAAGAATTGGAGGAGGAGAGAGAAAGGGTTGGGGGAGGTATCCAGTGTAGTTGATGTAGGATATAATTATGGAGATTAAAAGAATCCAATGGTAAATAAAACTTGTTCATCATAGACCACTTGGGTAGCTGATCCACCGTAGATGCAGTCTTATTTCTAACATGGTTTATCAATTATCATTTTGATGAATAAGTTTTCCCAACATTAGAACGAGAGACTAAACTACTGTAAAGAAAAAAAAAGAGTTTAGTTGGAATGAATTATTATTATTATTTTATCTTCATTTTCGTATGAAACAATGTAAACTAAAAGTTCAAAAGATAATTTATTTATAAAACTTAGTCAACCAATTACCAAACGTATTTACTCACCCAAAATGAGTGACTAAATCTTATGTAATAGTTGCTAATGTTCCAATAAAATTAATTTCCTTTTTGAAAATCTAATATTGCAAACAAATCTCAAACCCATTGGTTCTAAAGAAAAAAAAAATCTCAAACAATAAAAGTAGCTAATAAGTAAAATGACCAAATTAATTGAGGATATGAAAACTCTAAAATATTTCTCAAACATAATGAATATTTCGATTCTAGAAGAAACCTAGTTATAAAAAATTATTAAAAATGAGAAGATTTTAATAAATTATGTCATGAATGGAATACAATGCAACCAAAATAAAGTCAACATTGATGTTGTGTTTGCATATAATGTAGTACTAAATGTATTAAATGATGATGAAGGTCACGAGCCAAAGTCTATTAATAACTAGTTTTTAAATTAAAAGAATATTTGTGTAAATATTATAAACATTTAAATTTGTTCAATCTTTTTATTTATTTTTTATTATTTAATTTTGTTTCAATACATTATTTTTTTTTCTTTTTCTACAAGTAATGAGATTCCATTTTTGGGTTGATGAAAATCAAGATTCCATTTTTGGGTTGATGAAAATCAACAACCTTACTTTATTTACATTAGGCCAAATTGGGTAAAAAAAAATGTTGGATAATTATTAAGCATATTGTAACACCCCAAGTTTCGAGTATTAGGAATATATCTTAAGGAAAACTCTTATTAGGACCCCTTTGTTATTTATATTTCCTATAAATTCTTGTTATTATTACTTGTATATTATTGGTTTTGTCCTAAGCATGTACCTATGTTGTGATAGTGTTTGTGTTTTTCTATGCGTGTGTGTCCTGTGTATTTTGTTGTTTTTGTTGTTGTTATTTGTGATCTTATTATATTGGTGGGGATGTTAGATTATTATTATTATCTTTACTATATTATATTATGTTAGTGTTATAGTTATTATATTTGGTGTTAGAAGAGTGTTAGATTAAGTTCTTATAATTAGAATGCTTGAAAAATGTCCAAGTCTAGTGATGAGTTTTATGATGAAAACCCTAGAAAAACTACGTCATATCTTGAGTTGTACTTATCCGTTTGAGGTGTCGTTTGCGTCTTTGGAAAGCTTGCTGAAAAAGCTACAATTCATCCCTACACCCTAGAAACCAAAATCGGCTTCTATCTTGGATAAAATTGACCCCAAAGTAGGCCACTTGATCATGAAAATCACTCTAAGTCTCACATTGGGCAAAATAATCTCATAAACTTCTTTCTTCCTATATATATAGAGGAGACCACCAAGTCTTAGGAGCACCAAAGAATAAAGAGGGCTTAGCGTTAAGTGCGGAACCCCTCATAGTTAATATTTTCATCTTCCCCTTAGAGTTTCCAAACTCGGGCATATAAGCGGCTTGGGATTGTGTTTTAAGAGATGTTGTGGGGGTCATGGTGGACAACGCCACCAAGCTCGCCCGGGTCAGTTGGAGATCATCTTCGTGCTTTCCAAGTGAGTGCTTTTCCCTATCCTTCTTAAGTTATTGCCTTCTTTAGTTGGTATATACTTTATATTTTAATTGGATGGGTTGTGAATACCCTGAAGCATTATGTCTTCTATTATGGGATAATAAACTGATTATGTTTGAATTGTAGACACCTCATCTTAGGATTCGATCATGTTTGAATTGTAGATATTTAAGTATCTTATCTTAGGACCTAGATATCTCATCGTAGTTTAGGAACATGGTGTGGAAATTAAGAGATGTGAAGAGAGTAAACAGGAACGTGATTTTAATGTGAAAAACGAGTTGTGAATATGACCGAATTAGGCTTAGGTGTCTTCATAAGAGATGTAGCCCTAGATGTTAGCTAACTAATGGCTTTGGTTTCACCCCAATCTAAATTCTATAACTCTAGATATCACCCAATTAGTGAGTAAAGGTCAAGCTGTCAGGATTCTGCGATAAGTCTATGTTGTTCTTAGTTTTAGGCATAGTAGATGATAAAAATAGATCTTGAGGTCAACATACAAGTTGTATATAATTGTCTTAACTTTAAAACAAGATAAAATTAAACTTTATATGATTAGTATAACTCTAGATATCATATTTATACCTCAGAAAGGTCATAGACGCGCAACATAAAATGATAGAAGTAATACTCAGAACTTAAAGGATGTTATACCAATCATAATATAAAGTAGATATATGCTATAATTGATGTATGGCCTAGGGTTAAGATGTATTCAGGTACTTTACTTGATTGAATAATGATATTGAATACCTGTGTTGATGTTATAACTTGAATGGTGAATTATGAGTGTTGTGCAATCTTTGAATGCTTTACATTATCTCTAAAGTGTGAATTGTGATGTATGAGTATAAGTGTCTTTGACTTTGAGTTAAGAGGTGATGTTAGATGCCATTAAGATGGGTGATCTAGCCTATGCGGGGCAAGAATGGGCCCAGGTGATATTTTGACCGTGAGTGACTTAGCCCATGTGGGGCGATAATGGGCTCATTATGTTTGATGTGAGGTTTAATGAAGTCATAGACATCTATGTTTTGAATTTGAGTTAAGAGGTGATGTTAGATGCCATTGAGATGGGTGACCTAGCCTATGTGGGGGCAAGAATGGGCCCAGGTAATATTTTGACCGTGAGTGACCTAGCCCATGTAGGGCGAGAATGGGCTCATTATGTTTGATGTGAGGTTTAATGAAGTCATGGACATCTATGTGAATCATGCATCATAACATGATATATATGTGTTTTCGAAAGTTGTTTATGAACCTAACTGGGGAGATCGTAAAGAGCTCGTTGAGTTCTGAAGCTCATGCTGATCTCATAGGTTGGAGTATCATTGTAAGACTGGGTAACAATGACGAGCGCTAAGGGTATCATCCTGGTTGAGACTGTTAGTGTCGGATGCCCATGGTGTGGCTATTCGTCGACTCGCAGTACTCCCAGGCTACTTTCACAAGAGTGTTTTACTGGTACCACATGCATATGAGAAAAGAGAATGGAACATCGCATTGCATATGTGCATTATTGTAAGTTTTGTCTGACTTGTGTGGTTTATGAGGTGGATGCCATGTATACCTTGTGTTGTACTTATGTGATGTGTGAATGATTCTATCCATAATCGTAATATGTTGTGAATGTATATGTATCTAGACTTGTTATGGAATGGGATAGGATGTGACTCTTTATGGGCATTGAGAGAGATGTACTTAGAACGACACTATGTGAGTATAGGTCATGATGTATTTTGCTATTAAGAAATAGATTGATGCAAAGTGAGTGTTAGAGAGTAGAGTATGAGCATGGAAAGTGAAGCTAACGTGAGAGGGAGTAATGGAAGTAACTTACTAGTTAAAGGATAAATACTAAGATACCGATGAGGGTGAACCAACGTAGTAGAGTGAGCACGAGAGATGTGTTAGAGGAAAGTGTTTATGATCGATGGATGTAGACCAATTATAGAAATAATAGAGTTTGATAGAGACCCAGAGAGGGTAAATCCATAGAGACTAATAGATGAATTATTCGGGTATAAGGGTTTAACCCAACCGTAAAGTCTTAGAGCACTCACTGAGACCTTATGTCTCACCCCTTTAAGTTCCCTCCTTTCAGGAAACAGGTGATGGCGCGTGTCGTTGGAGCATGGAGCCTCGTCATGGAAGATGTAGCTTAGTTATTTTATATTTCTATGTAATTTTCTTATATGTTATATGATGTAAATGTTACGAGAAATAAGTTGTAATTATGGAATCGAGTTGTAATTTATATGTTTATATGTTAGCTTTTGCATGAGATTGTTGTGTGAATGTTTTTAATTTTTGCGTCTCTAGAAATTTTAAGCGTAGTTACAGTAATACCCTTAGGGTGTTAAACATATCACTTATTGCTAGGAAATTTCTAAATGTGTCCTATTATTATTAAATGAACATTCTTTCATTTTTTAACAACTTTACCTAAATACCATTTTCCCTTTTCCTTCTTTTTTTCATTCATACACCACATTTACCTTACATGCATTAAATGAGGTTGCATGAGGGAAGTGAAAATGGTAACCTTCCCCCAACCACTAAAATGAATGTTGAAGGTTGAAGGGAAAATAAACGAAGGAAGTTGACTACGGAATATTTGCAAGGCAAGTACTAAAAAAGCATATGAGACAACAAAACCAACTTGGAAGCTCATCAACATTTAAACACCTTATTCTTCATTGTTAGGTCACAACCAACTTAACCTGCAAAGGAGCTTGGTTTTACTCTAGCCTCACTCACCTCTTAGGCACGAGGTTAGAATGATGTATACCTTCCTAGTTAGAGACTTATTTGGCTAGCTTAAGGAGGAGCTCCATTTCACTCTAGTTTCATTCGCCTCTTAGGCTTGAGGCTATAGGGTTGTGTACCTTCTTGCTTGAAATTGATCTAACCTAAGGAGGAACTTGGTTTCACTTTAGCATCATTAGCCTTTTAGGTTTAAGGCTGAAGGGTTGTATACCATCTCAATTAGAGGTTGATTTCAACCTTTAAGGATCTTGATTTTAGACCTGTATATGTCCCACATAACGCTCAATTATTGTGCTTGGTACTGGGAATATTAAGCAATTAAATCCTTACATAGGTAATAGGCACACTCATCATTATATAGGGGCGCTCCCCCACCCTCACAATGAAAAGGTAATTGTTTCACATTAAGATACTAACCCATCACTATGAAAAGAACATGATAGAGCACAACTTGAATGGAGTAGGTGAAGTCAATTTCTAGATTGATCTTTAAAGGTCTTCCTTGTCTAGAACAAGTCATGGGTGTAACATCCTGGGTGCTGACGAGGGCGGAGAGTGATTGCCTATGCAAAAGAGAAGAGGCATGGACAAGGAGCGGCTCCTGGCAGGCTTCCAGTGGAAGGGATACATGAATGATTCAAATACACACCCGAAAAAGAGGGATCTAGAGGCTGTGCAGGTATGGGACTATACAATTGAGGGTGACTTAAAGCCGATTATGGGTTAAGAAGTACAACTCGTAAAGAAATCTAGATATTTGTAAGCTTGTAATAGGATTTCAATTGTTTGTGGGGCGATAGTATAGGGAGGCTATGGCAGATTTCAATTGCTTGTGGGGTGAGGGACAGAGGAAAGGTCGAAGAAAGAGGTAAAAAGGGGTTGCTTTGATTGATGGAGAAAAGGGAAGAAAATCGAAAATGGTAAGAAAGAGAAGCAATTTATGGCGGTTTTTAACCATCAAAAATTGTTTAATGTATTTTAAAAACCAACAATGTATCAGCTATACAAACAAGTCATCATATAACGGAGGTAAAGTTGGAGGACCAAGACTGGTCAATTTTTAGATGAGGGACTAAAAACACAAAACACAAAAAGATTAGGGACTAAAAACATATTTTGTCCTTTCTTTTATTCCACAAAAAAACTAGTACCTTTTTTTTTTCAAATAATTGAAGCTGTCAATTTTTTTCTCTCTGTAGTTAATTTCCTCAAATATTTTATGTAACGTAAACCTACCACAAGGTTCACCGACCATCAAATACTTCTCACAAATGTCATAAATAAAATATTCCAATTAATATTATCTTTGCAAATTATTAAATAATTTTATGATATTATAAAATTAAATTATTCTCTATTTGACAAAGAATTTATATATTATTTGAGTTTAATAGTCATGCATTGATGGTGTAAAATAAATTATCGTTTGTATGACTTTTAATATAGTTATGGTAAAAGTCAACAAACTTACCATACATGATGGTTTGTGATTGGATGAATGTGTAAAATCATTTCACACTATCAGTGCATAATCTTTTTTTTTTCTCATATTACTTATATTGACGGAGAAATTTTTAACTTATTATTATATTTATATGTAAATGAATATATAATCCTGAATTATATAAATAAAATTATTAACTTATTACTATATTTATATGCTATTTTAATACATGTATAAAGACAAATGTGATCTATACAAATACATGACAAATGTGACCGGTGGGTGAGAATGTGTTATTATAAAATTGTTTGACAAATCTGTTTATTAGTTTTTTTTCATATATAGAAAATTCTTAATTGAGAGAGCCTTAAATGAAAGAAGAGAGAATGTTTTCACTTTCACTTCTATTTTTTTTAGTGTATATGGACCACATAATAGGTGAAAGATTTTTACGTCAATTGATCCACACACTTAGTTATCCTTTACTTCTAATTTAAAATATAGAAGTAAATTAATTTTAAAAGAATATAAAGTTTAAAAAAGGTAATTTCATTCAAATGATAAAATATCACCACTTTTGAAATGAAAAATATATAGGTATGTTTTTAATTATTTTATATGTTTCACACTAAAACCAATTCTCATTAATAAATTAAAAGAAGAAATATTTTACTTTTTTTAAATAATTCAATCCACTATTTTATTCCCTTCTTAATTACATAATGCTTAAGAAATACTAGGATCCACTAAAAGCAAAAGGAAAAAGGACCCTTTTATAACAAATAGTTGTATTTTGTTGACCTCGATTTACTTCTCAGTATTCATGCATAGTCTTTGTTGCTCATTCAATTGCTCTCCTTTGAATTAACCCCTGAAACCTTTTCTTAGTAGTTGTTTATTTTTACACAAAAATTATATATTAACAACTATTCTTTATTATTATTTATATTTTATAAACATCACTAGGTGTATCATAATAATAGACAACTCCGTTAGTATAGAAAATTGAAATGCCATCAACTTATCATAATATTAGTATGATAAATTACACTATTAGCGTAGACTCAATATCTATACTAGCAATTTAATTTTTATTAGATAAAATTAATTACACTATTGTATTAAGTTAAATTTTTTATATTTTAAAAATAAATTGTTTTCAAAACTTATAACTATTTGCCAGTTTTGTATAAAGTTTGGATTATACGATTGCAAATACTATATAAGGTATTATTTGTTAAATGGTTCTTTTGTTTAAGTCACAAATAAATAAAATAAGATTTTTTTTTTAAAGTAGTATACCCGACCTCATATGAAGACAGAGATAGATACAAAATTTTATTATCATTGAGAATCGAGGATGGGGATGAGAACAATGTTGGGGAGCAAGAATGTAGACATAGAATGTTAGGGAGCATTGACGGGGATGAAGAACGACATACTCATCCCCATCCCGTTGCCATGTTTATTCACAATCATCATTTATACATTTTTTTATTTTAAATAATTATATATTTTTTTGACAGAAAATAATTATATATTATGATATATAAGATTAAAATATACTTTTAATCTTTTATTTTATTTTTTGGTTTTAATTTGTTTGCAAAATTTAAAAAAAAATCACTTTAATCTATTCACATGTCTTTATTAGATTAATTTATCATATAACATTATATTAGTATATACAAAATAGTTTAAAAGCAAATATAAAAAACAAGTGTGACCCCTGCGAAGGCACAGGTATCGTACTAGTTCTGAGCTAAAATTCCCCCGAACAATATTTATAAATCATTTTAATTTTAATATATGTGTAAAAATAAAATAAACTAGATATTTTACTCATATTGAATCACTATTAAACAACCGAGTTCAAAGCACGTTGAGGAAGTCACGAGTCACGAACAAGACGAGGAGGTAGTTATTACTTATTACCCATCGTAATCACTTCAACTCCTCGAGGGGTTAAGAACAAGGACTAGATTACGACCCGGTTCGGTTCACCGTCACCGGTCCAATCTTTCCCACACCGGTTCACTTACATTGTGTATTCCGATTTTTTGTTTTATTATTACACATTAATATTATTTTTTTCCCCTTTCTTCTTTCTCTTATCTCATTTCATTTCCCATAGTTTTTTTTCTCTCTTTTTCTTACAGGCACCGACCCGAGTTGAACGAGTCGAACGAGTCGAGTCCAGCTCCGAACCCGTTCGCGTGTTTCTACCCGAATGGACATTGAATCTGTAAGTGCTCGATTCCCTTTCGATTCATGTCACAATCGCTGTACTTGAAGCTCTGCGTAGCTGTGAGCGACGATAGGGTTTTTTTCTCCCCTTTTTTCCTGTGAAGGATTTTGATTTTTTTTTGTGTGTTTTTGGGTTTCAATTTTTAGGGTTTTGAAGTTTCTGCGTGTGGCTCTGTTGTTGGGTATTGATTTGGAGGCGGGGGAGAGTATCAATAGGGTTAGGGTTTTCTTGAAAGCATTGGTGGATTGGTATTAGGGTTTGATTATTCGAGACGGCGACGATAGGCGTGGGTTAGAGGATAATGTGTATACTGTGTGTGATTCAGAAGTGGTCTCGCCGGGTTGCTACAATGCTGCCTTGGTTGGTTATTCCGTTAATTGGTCTCTGGGCGCTCTCTCAGCTTCTGCCGCCGGCTTTTCGCTTCGAGATTACTTCGCCTCGTCTTGCTTGTGTCTTTGTGTTGCTGATCACTCTCTTTTGGTATGAGATTTTGATGCCTTGGCTGTCGGCTTGGCGGGTGCGGAGGAATTCGCGGATTAGGGAGAGGAAGAGGTTTGAGGCCATAGAAATGCAGAAGCTGAGGAAGACAGCTACTAGGCGGTGTCGCAACTGTTTGAACCCGTATAGGGATCAGAACCCTGGTGGGGGTCGGTTTATGTGCTCGTACTGTGGCCATGTTTCAAAGAGGCCGGTTTTAGACTTGCCTGTGCCGCCGGGGTTGGAGATTTCGAATTCTGGTATAGTTAAGGAGTTGGTCGGGAAAAGTGGCAAGATATTGAATAGCAAGGTTTGGTCTGAAAATGGGTGGATGTGCAGTCAGGACTGGTTGGAGAATGGCAATTGGGTTGGTGGGTCTATTCTAGGTAATCCTAGCAACTGGAGGACAAATGGGAGTGCTGGTCTTTTTGGAGGTGATGAGCATTGTTTGACAGAGAGGTCGTATTCTGGTATATTGGTTTTTGTTTGCAGGCTTTTGACAACTTTTTTTGTGAGCATTAGATGGCTCTGGAGAAAGATCTTTAGGCTTAGTTCAAGGGAAGAGTGTTCGTCTGATGCTGAACATAGGGCACTCTTAGCAAAACGGGGTGAGAATGGGGCAAACCCCAATGAAAGTAGAGGGGAAAGAGCACGCAGGAAAGCTGAGGAGAAAAGACAGGCTAGGCTAGAGAAAGAGCTTTTGGAGGAGGAAGAGAAAAAACAGAGGGAGGAGGTTGCAAGGCTAGTGGAGGAGCGTAGGAAGCTGAGAGATGAGAAAATGGAAGCTGAAAAAGAACGCAGCAAATCATCATATCCTAGTAAGGAGAAAGACAGTAGGAAGGAAGCTGAAAGGAAGCGCCAGGAAAAAAGAAAAGAGAAAGATAAGGGTTCTAGTAAGAGCAACTCTGATGTAGAAGAACTGGATAGAAGAGCCAGCAAGGAAAGTGAACGGAAGCGTGACTTTGACAAAAAGAGTGAAACTGATCGTAGAGAGCATCAGAAATCTGGGTTCGAGAGTGGCAAGGGACAGAGTACGGACAATACACATAGTAAAAATGTTGCTGCAAACAATTACAATCGTGGAAGTACTGGAACAAGGTACCTTGATCGTATGCGGGGTACAATTTTGTCTTCTTCTAAAGCTTTTGGTTTTGGAAAGGGTGCTAATGCTCCTGGCACTGTGGTGAAAGAAAACAAATTTAATGGTTCTGTAGATCATGTTCATTCTACTGCTAGCAGGAAAGATATATGTCCTCCTGATCGTCCAACTGCTAAATCCAATTTGAATGGAGACGATAGGAATATAAATCACTCTGTAAGTTATTGTGCTCTGTATCCCTTTATTTTTGCCATTTTATTATTACTGTTTTAGCTGGCTAAGTTGAAGTGTGATTGATATAGCATATAGGAATACTAATTACTTTTAAGAATGATATTCTGAACCTTTTCAGTCGTCTGAGATTTATGAAAATTATATAATGCTCAAGTTGGTATTAGTTGCTTGTTATCTATGATGATCTTAGGCAGCATTTAACATTTTGTGGAAAGTAAACAGTATCATGATGATTGTTCTCTGCAGGTACTCCCAGAACCACAGCCATGGAGTCCATGGACTGCACCTAAAAAGTCATGGCAGCAATTATTTACTCGTTCCTCATCTGTTCCTCAATCCTCAAATTCAAATGTAATATGTAGACCAAATTCCAAAATTCAAGTTGAAGCCAAAAGCCCACAATTATCTGGCCAGTCACCAATTACACAATCATTTAATAATCCAATTCACTTTGGTCTTCCATCACCATTTAATATTTCCAGCTATCCAATTGGATCAACCGGTAGCAGTCAAGGTTTTTCTCCTGCAATTGAACCCTTATACTCTCCAGTTGAAAAAATGTCACATGACTTTAGACATGAAGAACAAGAGCTTTTTGAAGACCCCTGTTATATCCCTGATCCGGCATCCTTGCTTGGTCCTGTTTCTGAGTCACTTGATAATTTTCAATTGGACTTGGGAAGTGGCTTTGTGACAGACACGGAAATAGCAAAGCCTCACTCTTTAAGAAACACATCTGCTGTTTCTGACGTCAATAAACCATCTCCAATTGAGTCCCCATTGTCGCGAGAAAAGAATAGCTGTTCTAATCGGTTTCCAAGTATCCCCCAGGCCCAGGATATGCAACCATTTCCTTTGGATAATGCAGCTGCAAATGAGAAGGGAACATGGCAGATGTGGAGTACTTTGCCACTTGGTCAGGAAGGTTTAGGTGTGGTTGGTGGCCCAGGAAACTGGTTTTTATCCTCTCAAAGGAACGTGCCAAACAAGGATGACTTTGTGCTTCCATCATCTAAGGCTATGGATTCTGTTTTTAACAAAGATGATAACATAATTTCCAGTACCCATTCTCCTCAAAATGTTTTTCTTCCTAATGGTCAGAGTGGGGGGACCTTCAGCCCAGTTACTGGTTCAAATGGTTATGATCCTTGGTTACAGAGTGCTTTATTTCCACCGTTGTCAGGTGGACTTAAAGCTCAGGAGAGTGTTACTCAGAATGAAATGATATATGGGAGTCGAAGTGGGTCTGCTAGCAACCATGTGCTTGAGTGTTCTCCGGCTAACAGTTGGTTCAAGTGAGTAAATTACTGTTTGGCTTAAATTTTGCCAATTATTGCATGGCTAATTTCCCTTCTGTTATGGATCTGCATTGTTTTTAGAACATTTTAAATTGATGAACTTCTGTAACCAAAAGATGACTGAAACCTCCTCATTTTGTTGTTCCTAAATGAATTGTGCAGCTTGAAATATTGATTGATCATGTGCTTCTTAGTGGGGAAATAATTTTGTTTCAATGGTCAAAAATCATTAATGATGTATTTATTACACGTGATGGAACTATGATAGGAATGCACTTGGTTCTCTCTTCAAGCAATGACTTGTAATATTTTATATGTAATATTTGTATTATATTTGACATGTTTAAAATACATTCCAATGCACAAATACATTCTGTGCTATTGTTTAATGTCATTGTGGTCTGTAGGCTGTTTCTGAAGTATAGGTTAGTAAGAGGCTGAAATGCTGAACTTAGTGGTTCAAAATGTAATTTTAGGAGTCTGAAGTCTCACTAATGTAGAGCAGTGCATATTGCCCAAGGGCACATTTCTGAACAAACTGATTGAATCATATATATATATATATATATATATATATATATATATATAGGGGACATTTCAAATGAGAAACTTTTTATAATGAGAAAATGAGAACTAAGAATTATAACCCTTGGATCATAATTATAAAAAATTAACATCTGAGATTAAAACCCGATTAAGTGAAATCACGTGACCTTCAAATCTACCCCTTCCCGTTCAGTGTTTGCGTGGAGTCAGGGATCAGAGTTGAAGTAACATGAAATAGATGCTTTCTATGTGGGCTTATAAGATTGCAGCTTATATTAAGATTGCCCTAATTTTGGATTTGGTGTTATCCATGGACCAAATATGTTGATACATATGAAGGGTAAGTTTACCTGTTTGATTGAAATAGAAATCTGTGATCTAGGATATCTTTGGATGCATAAAACATAACAAAAGAAGTTATTGGATTCAACTTCAAATATACTTTTTTATACTATTTTATTTAGTATGAATGGATTTAGTTGCAAGTTATAAGTCATGATTTTGTGGATGCATCTGTATGATCATATGCTGATATATTCATGTAATGAAATGAATTAGTATGTATTATTCCGTTCCATACAACATTCACTTTTCAGTTCCAATTATTATTATTTTTTACCTGATGCAATGTAATGAAGTCTGTGTTTTGTGAAAGTCTTCTGGCTTGTGATTTTTTGACTGCTTGGGGTTTGATGTCTGTACTGACATTGTCTTGGGTGGGTTCTTTCCTTGATTCTGTAACATGTTGTCTTCCTCCTCCAATATACATATTTAGTGGTAATATAAACGGTTTAAACTGCTGCTCTGACCTTGCTCTTTTGTTAATGGTATTAATTTTTTTCTAAATAAAAAATTATGATTTTACTGGTAGTTCAACAGCTTGTGATCTTTGTTACTTCGCAGAAATGAATGGCCTGTACAAGGTACTGTGGAAGGCATAGGGAAGTCATCTGTTGCAAGGCCCCATAATGGCAGTCTACATCCAACCTCAGATGTACAGTCATTTTGGTCATTTGATTAAAAAGAGAGGATAGTAACAGGGTATGAGACACTTGATAAACACCATTGTTCTCTTGAGGCAAATAGTCTTCTTTGGGGGAAGAGTTTAGAATGCTGAACCCATTGTATCTTCCTCTCTTCTTTTGTGAAGGAAGATTGATGTTTACTTAACGTTAGTGTCGATAGGAAAATGCATTAATGCATACCTTTCTTGAGGCAGGTAACAAGAGGTGTCCCCTTTGAAGTCAATTTGTCCTTTGGAGAATGGAGGTTCACATTCACCCTGTGTCATGATCTTCAAATATCTTAATGAAAAATAAAACTTATATACTAACGTGATCCGCTGCTAATGAAGAAATATACTCCGACGTATTTCTGTGCGTCTGATTATTTAAGAATCGAGCATCATCTTTGATCACGATGTGCACAAGTATATAATCTTGAGTGATCCATATTTGGTATTTGACGAGTTCTATGTTGGTTGCCGAGAACCTAACACAACCATCACCATTTATTCTTTTTTTGAGACCAACTATGACATCATAGACAAAGTTGTTAATATATTCGAAGAGAAGAGAAAATTATGAACTTAAAAGCTTTTGGAACATTTTGTGAGTGTACAATGTACTTTAGAAGATGAGATTTGAAACAATAATTATTAATTAGAAAATTAATAGTTAATAATTTTCTAATTTGTTAGGTGAGTATTCAAATTAATTCCTAAAAAATTACCGAGAGCATTTTAATCTCTGAAATAAAGTTAATTATTTAGTTACTCAACATTATAAATAAAAGATATTTTAGCTTTTTCATTCAATGAAATGGAAAGATTAAATGGTCTCACATTTATAATTTTAAAGGATTGTTTTGTGACTTTTTTTGTGACTAAATTGGGTTAAACATTTTTTAAGTAACTGAATTACGTATCTTCTCTAACTTATTTTATGGTTATTTATAGTTAAAATTAACCATTCGCATAGTAATTTAACGGTTATTATTTTAACAACTTTATAATTTTACATATTAGCTATTAATTTTTAATTAATAATTATTTTTATATTTTATTCTTTAAAATGCATCTTATACTTTTTTTTTAGAATAAAAAGCATCTTATACTTTAGATAAGACAAGTGGTTTTTGCTTTCATCCAAATCAAATAACTCCTGAAAAGTAAATCAAGATTTAAAGAGAAGTTCTTCTACTCCGATCCGTGGAGTATTCAAAAGAATTAAAGTCAAAGATCATTTGATTGCAAACTTGTAACTTAATTTACATAAAAAAAATAAAAAAAAAACGATCTGAAAGCTGGAGGGGAATTAAATTATAAACATACATCTAGTTTATCCTCTGTTTAATGTAGAAATTGATTTTGAATAGGTTGCATTTCAAAGTTGTATAACTAAAAAATTAACAGAGTAAGAAATGGCCAAAAAAATGAACCGAAAGTTGGAAAAAAAATGTAAAAATCCGACCTGCCGGATTCGAACCAGCGACCTAAGGATACCTATTTGGTATGTTACCAACTACAGTCCTCCGCTCTACCAACTGAGCTAAGGTCGGAACTTGTTATTATTTCCAAACAAATAATAGTTTATTATAGGATAATGTGAAATTTTAAGACAAATTTCTAATACTCAACTATATGTTGTTTTCATTATAATTTTATACCTTCGATAAAGTGAATATTGAATAATCTTCTGTGTCTCCGTAAACCAAAGATAAGCAGTTATTTGTTTACTTTGAATGTTATGACTTTATAGGAACTAGAACAACAATCACAACATAATTATCAAGATGAAAAACAATTCCTTTTCTATATTGTATCAAAAGTTATAAAAAAAATACTGAGAAAAATATTGACAATAACAAGGCACAACCTTCATTTGCTCTAAAGATGTCCCTAACAAGGCTTTTCTCCCCCATTAATTTTGCATTAACATGAAAAACAGCGCTAAGCAAAAACCAAATGCATAAAATATCAAATGCTACAAGTTGTATAAATCCTATATGCATTTGTTTCTTCTTTATTTGTAAAATGTATTGCATCATATTTTGATTTATGCCTTAAAATTTTTCATAATTTATATGAGCTAGCAAGTATTTCATTGAATTTGAATTCATAATTAATTTATAACAATCTAAATTAATTAAGTAAATTGTAACCAAGAACGTAAATTGCCTAGTAGAGAGATTTTCTAAATTTCTAACAAGACTGAATGATTGATCTAGCTAAGAGAGGACAATATTGCATCTTTTCTTCATGGGGTACCTGGGATCTTGCACAGTAGGTTTTGCTATGCTTCCGTTTACAAACTCAATTTATTCTTCGTTTGCAATTAAAGCCATGGTATTGGGTCTGACCAGCTATGCTAATTGGCTCTATTAAGAATAATTTTTTTTTATTCTTTTTTTGGGAGCACAAAATAATTTTTATATCAATTTATATAAACTTAAAAAAAATTATAATGTATTTGGATTGGCAGTAAAAATTCATGCTGAAGATAAAATCATAAAAAAATTACTACAAAAACAACTATTTATTACTTCAGAAAATTACAGTAAAATCAATTCAACGTGTTACCAAAAATACACTTGGGGATGACCATGACCCCACTAGATAACTCCCTTCCTCTGCCCTTGATTTGATATGGGATTAAATTAAATGGATGTATGAAAGATACATAGACAGTTGCAGTTTTTGACAAATTCAATGATCGATGTTTCATTGTCATTTGTATCCTGCACCAAATTAATCCAAGGTGAAAATTTATTCTGCAATTCGGATTAAACATTAAAATTCTTTAAGGTTGAGCAAAATTGTCTCTAGTAAAAAAAAAAAGACATTTGATATTTGTAGTATATAAAAAAAATTCTTCAAGCCGTTCAAGTATCCTGATTTTATTCCCAATTGCCCATGATTCCACCTTCAATAACAAATTGCATGCCAATTTTTTTCTTATGGTAATTGTCAAATTATTATTTTTGTTGAAACTAAACAGTCACATAGCCATAGATCTAACCAAGTCAAAATTAAACAAGTCCAAGCATTATTGCTCCATATTATAAAATTCATTCATAGTATTACAATTGAGCAAACATTGGTTTGTCCCTTAACTGCTATTGTAACATTGAGCCACTAGGATTGACCTAGTGGGTGAGATTGGATAATATGCACGAGGTGATAAGTTCGAACCTCAGTACTACTATTTTACACAAAAAAAAGAAAAAACCTGCTATTGCGACATTGAAAATAGTCCTGAACTTATTCTAAGCTTAATACAAAATGGCCCAAGATCTTAGTTGGTCTTCCAACAGTTGGTCCTGATTTCACCACTAGAGCCAGTAAGTGGGCTGATGTTTCCCATTTTAACCATTGCATTGCCAAAGTCAGTTTGGAAACTTGAAGGGTCGCTGGCATAACCATTTACTTGAGAGTCAGTGGATCCTCCATTGAAGAGCTCTTGATCTGTGTGCAAGAGACCCTTTTGGCTCTGCAAATCCTTGAAGTAAGCATTGTCAAAGGAGTTTTGGCTGCTGTCAAAAGGGGCCAAATTGCTGTCACCACCCACGCTAGGACAATTTGCTTGCAATGATGTTGCAAAAGAGGAATCTATGTTGGTCTCGTTGTAAATCCTTGTTCTGAAAGTAAAACATTGAGCTTGCCCAATTGTGTGACCTCCTGAAACATTTTATTACAAATAGAAAAACATGAAGTGCATGGTAAAAGTAATTATAATAAATATACAATATTTCATTTCTTCATTGAGTGACCTAGTCTAATGACATCATATCTCTTTTTATTAAAGGAAAAATTATTATATGGTCCTAAATCACTATACGTGATTATAGTTTCGATCAATCTTCATATAATACATAATTGAATTTTTTCGTTTATGAAAAAGAGTTAATAAGACTTGATTATGTGTCGCATCGATAATGATCGAGACCATCGTAGTCTAGGACCGTATAGTAATTGAGAGGGTGAGAAAAACAAATATGAATAATACAGATATGGACTAGGACTATCATGGTCTAAGACCATCACACACACAAAAGTAAAAACACACACCAGTTGATTCATGCATTAGGCAGTTAACAAAGCTAATATGAAATAAATGTTATGTTTTCAAGCGCACACACCACACCACGCCAATTGATCCATACACTAGCTAGGTGATTAATAGAACTAATATGAAATAAATATTAATTATGTTTTCATGTGCTAAAAATACTTTAATATATCCTTAATAATAATTTAATATGCATTTAGCTGGTAGTTAATTACCTGACAGAGTAACCATTTCTGCGGTGGTCAAACCTTTGTTAGAGAAAGCAGTTTCAAGTTCTGCTAGACTCAAAGTAAAAGCGGGCAAGTCTGAGTTTGCAGCACTTAAACTTGCAGTGGTTGAGTCTCTTCTGCCCAATTGCACTGTCCAACTAGATCCACCAAGCTGAGAGATATATTTCAATAAATCAGTACCTAGCAAACTCATATTGTATGCATATATGGGTTATATTTTAATTATTATGTAGGTTTTGATATATATAGTTATATACTTACAGCAACAACAGAGTCCCTTGCAGCTACAGCGAGAATATCAGCACAAGACACAACACCAGGGCATAAGCTCTCCACTTGGGACTTGATGTTGTCTATTACACCAAAACCCCTTATGGAATTAACGTTGCCACGTGCCGTCTGTTCACCTGTGAAACTTGATGTATCATTTAATAGCACTGATGCATCACATCCCTGAAATTAAATCAAATTAAACACAAAATGGAACAATTAGGGAATTGAGTTTGTTTGAATTGATATATATATTATTTGCCAAATAAAAATTAAACTGTTAATTAAAGTAGACATTATAGATTTATAATTATTTTTTTTTTAGAAAAATAGATGTTATTGCAATCAAACTTAGCATAAGAAATACCAAAATTGCAGTCAAAAAAGGAAATACCAAAATTGGTCAAACGAGAGTACTTAAATTTACAGGTGACATGCACCAGTGTGATGTGTCTATAACAGAGGAGCATAGGAATTAAAGTAACCCCTGATGGTAAATACTATCCTGAATATAAAACTCAAATGTTTACATTTTGTTGACCCTTCCACCCACTATCCACATTAGAAATGATATATATTTTGAAAATATAGATTTTACTAATAATACATGCATTATGAAAATAGATTTTTCATTAGTATACAAAATTAACATATATTATATCACTATATAAAACTTTTAATGACTATATTAATAATATTAATGACAATTATAATACTTAATATGTATTTCTTTTCCTTTAGTGTATAGTTTTCATGGTGGTAGTGTAGGGGTGGGATACAATTCAAATTATATCCTCAAGTCACTAATTAACACTTATAATCATGGTTTTAAATTGTGATCAACAAAATTGTGGCTGCAATGTAAAGGTTTTTTGACTTACTGCAACCACATTGTGACTATAATTGTTATTTACTGCATCAGTCACAAATTTTTCACAATACCAAGAATCACAACGAAACTGTAATTGCAATTTAGAACCATACTTATCATAATTATCATTTCATTCTCATCACTTTCACCAGAAAAAAGGTGTTTAAGAGAGATTTTTCTTTAACTGTAAATAGCTCCAACGACTCATTTTATAACCTATTTATCCTATAAAATTATTCTACGTTGATTTTGTGATTATAAACGAACATATTAAAAAAAAAAAAAAAACTACTACGAAATCTGTTACGAATTTTCAACTACTGTGCATAGTGATTTCCTTTTTCTTTAACAAGTAAACTAGCACTGCCACGTAATTCGAGAAATTTTTCTTTGTGTATTATTCGTGATAAACATGCATGTGTGTGGGCGTATGCATGAGAAACATGAAATTTGAAAGAATAAAAACTTAAAAAAAAAAAAAAAAAAAAAAAAAGGATTGATAAAGGGTAAGTTGACTTGCTTGAACAAAGCAATCATGGAAATGGAGACGTAGTAGGGATGCCCCCATGCGAGGCTCATTGCTCACAGCAGAATCCACTGCACTCTTAATGGTTGAAAGCGCATTAGGGCACGTTGTGGAGTAAAAATTAGAGGACAATTGAGATGAAACTATCCCAATAAAGCATAAGAATAAGAAGAAGCGAATTTTGAAGATTGGTATGGTCATGGAGAAAGAAGTAGTAGCCATGATTGTATAGGGAATTCTATGTAATTTTAGGAGAAATTCTAAGTGTACTACTCTAGATAGAGAGGCTTGTGGTTATGTCTTTACATGAGTCACTTATTTATTTATACAGGAGGTCTACTTTGTACTTTTCTTTATTAGTCAAATTTATATAGGAGGCATATTTTGTACTTTTCTTTATTAGTCAATATATACATGCGCATGCAGCCAATCAGAAATAGTTATCTATTTAAATGATATCAAAGAATTTTCTCTATTTTCGTAATGATTTTACTAATATTCAATAAAAATTAAATATGTCTAATTTATTAAAAATGTAAAAAGAACATTTAATATTGTCTATGGTTAGAAGTTTAGAGAGTTGCTAAAAGGATGGGTTATGAAGATTTAGAATTATCTACCCCTTATATAGTATAGTAAAGTAAAAAGCACTTTCTAAAAGTGATTTAATTTTAATATACTCGCTTTTAAAGTGTGATATATATGATTTTCAATTTGTCTTTTTTTTTAATTTTTAAATTAGTTATATATTTTCTTCATAGTCTTAAATATAATTTTGAATTTATGCTTTTACAAATTTTATTTGAGTTAGTCATTCATATTCTTTCAATTTGAAAAGTTTTTGAATAATTTTCTCTTTAATTTTTAAATCTTATAGAGAAAAAAGGCTATGCACTGACAATATAAAATTATTTTACACAGTCATCCAATCACAAACCACCATTTATGGTAAGTTTGTTGATTCTTACAAAATTATCTTGGAAGTCATGCAATGGTGATTTGTGATTAAATGACAGTGTAAAACTATTTTACACTGTCAGTGCATCACCAATAAACTTAATTTTATATTCTTAAATTTAAAAGTATATATAAATAGACGGAACCTTCCTAAGTAGGGTAGGATGAAGCAAACAAGTGGACCGAGTAGATATATTTAATCTGTCAATCATTAAATTTATTTTGTATGTGTTAGGCTTAGGCTGGAAGGAAGTGATCTTTTTCTAAAAGTACGTGGACTTCAAAAATCCTTCCATTTTTGGTTACTATTCTAAGCTGTATTTTTGCTACCAATTCTTCGAATAATTTTCCAAAGTCGAGCAATTTGAGCGAAATATTTGAAAACTTTTTCTTTATTTTGTTTCTTTGAAACTTTTGAAACCATATGAAGTGAGTAACTTTTTTTTTTTTTTTTGCATGGTGTATCATTTTATTTTATTTCTGGTATAGTATTGCGTTATCAGAATTTTGGATTAAGAAGAGCCAAAGGTTAAAAAACATGATTTAATAAAAAAATATAATTTTATATGCATAACACACACACACACACACACACACACACACACATATATATATATATATATAATAAATTTAATATATAACTAATATTTTTTATTATTACAAAAATACATAATTGTATTGAGTAAAAAATAACATATGAGAAAGAAATATATCAGA
This sequence comes from Pueraria montana var. lobata, assembly GCA_026413185.1. Classification (NCBI taxonomy): domain Eukaryota; kingdom Viridiplantae; phylum Streptophyta; class Magnoliopsida; order Fabales; family Fabaceae; genus Pueraria; species Pueraria montana. Next base: position 77,198,947 of record CM048650.1, read on the forward strand.
TGAATAATATATATATATATATTTTATTTTAGGAGGCAACAAAATGGTTTTATATAACTATTCAAATAAATTTTTTAAAAAATTTGGAAGTAACCATGGCCCCACTAGGTCACCCCTCACTTCGCCCCTGATTGTGTTCAAGTGAAATCTAAATCAACTTACATACATCATTTTTTTTTATCATGTTATAGGTGAGAATTATTTATCAACTTTGTTGATGACTAATATTTATCAGAAAATCTGATTGTTTATCTTTAGTGCAGTCTCTTATTTCAACCACACTTTTTTCATCATTAAAGGCCTGAATCCGAGACTTTACTTAAGAAATCTGAGTCTAATTCCATTGAACCAATGTATGTATGATAGAAATTTTTCTCAATTAATTTTTTTTTACTTAAATAACTTCTTATTCTCCATAATATATACTTTTTAAATTAGTTTGCAGTAGAAAAAAATTCTTATCATTTTTAATTCTTGGAAAATAAGATTTATTTTCCTATTTTTGGTCCTTATTATTTAACTTTAGTTTGTAATATTAGGTCTATATTGAGTGTCTTTTTTGTTAAATTTCTCTTTATAGATTGTTTAGTTAAATATAATTTTATTAAATATAATATTTTGTGAAATATTATAGATTTCATGTTATTTTGTTACTTTATTATACATTTATTTAACTCGTGTGCCTCTGTGTACATGTGTGCCTACATGTGTCTGTGTGTGTCCATGCGTGTGCCTATGCTTGTGCGTGTGCGTCTCTATGTGTGTGTGCGCGTGTGTCAATATGTATTTCTCTCACTCTCAACTAGATATGTTCTCTTTTTATGTATATTACAATGATTAAAATAATGTTAATTTCTTTTCTTACTGTGAGGTCTGTTTGTACATAGCAAGAGAGTCAAAGATACCGATGTGCTTTTTTGGCTTTTCTTCAATCAAACATGCATGTTCCATGTCTTTACGTACACAGAAAACGCGTCGATGCCGCGAATGATTGTCGCCCGCCACAAATCCTGCAGTTCATGACCGTTCCATGCACAGCCATAGCGCAGTTGATCGTTTATTTGGAAGCAAAGGTCAATTAATTGAAGCCAACTAATTAAGTGCTACATTTTCTATATATGACATCCATCGTTTTCCTTATCTTTTTTTTTTTTCTATGTTACAGCTAAAGTATTTGATGCATGTCACCTAAGGTCCCTCTCACGTGGTGGCTAGTGTCCAAATTAACTTGTCATCAATATTCTTGGCGTTTGAAAAGTGCGTCTATGTGTGCCCGAGAGAGTAGCAATTTCTTCTGTGGTAAAACGTTAATTTGTTAGAGGAGGCACTACTGAGGTCGTTGTTAATTGTGATTAGAAATTCCGTATAGAAGTGCATGGGATATCAATGATTGGCAAAAGACAAACACATGTAAGACTTTTTGGTATAAGAAATTGGCATGTATTGTAAATTCACAATATTTTTGTTAATCAGATTAAAATTATAATCATTTGTATTTTATTGGATCCACTATTTAAAACAAAATCTTATACTAAATTGATGAAGTTTTTTAATTCTTTATACCCGCTTCTTCTTTTTTCATTAACTTAGATTGATTGAGAATTGTAAATAGAAATTCAACAAAAGAAAGGCGAGAATGAAACATGGCATAAAATTAAAAGCTGGGTAGCAAACACTCCCAATATTATTCTGTATTGATGCAGGAATATTCTAAATATAAGTAAAATTAGGGAGTTGTTCATGCATTGCATGCCTGAATATTTAAAGAGATATCTTTATTATTAATAATTAACATTTTCTTTCATTAGTTACAAATAAATTATAAAAGATATATATGTTGAAATGATTTTTTTTTAATAAAAAAACCTTATTTTAATATCTATTAATTTGATATGACGTGTCAAAATTTAAAACTAAAAAAATTAATTTAAATTGAAATTTACATAAATTGTAAAATTCAATTTTAATTTAATATAAGAGAGACGGTTAGTTGGATTATTGTGTGAAAATAATGTTATCGAAATTAAAGTATTTATAAACATTCATAAAATAGTTGTTGGAGATTTAAATTTTAGCCATTAGAATTATCAATTTAGCATCATTCTATAGTCTTTAAAATGCAAGCAAGTATTTATTTACCATATATATGGAGGGAAAGTTTTGACAGTCCTACCTGACTCAAGTAGGATTGTCTCCAACAAAAGATACATGTGGTCTATAAAAAAAGAGTATTTGTTTACCAACATGACAACACTTTAAACAAAAAAAAAAGACAAAGAAATACTATTAAAATATTAGTAAAATATATGTTTAAATAAATAAAAGCAATTTTAAATTATAATGTCTTTTAAATATGTGAAGAAATATAATGTAATATATTATTAAAATATAATTTATTTTTAAATAATAAATAAATATAAACTATTTTTAGTTAAATAATTTTTTATGAATAAATATTTAACAATATTTTAGTATAAATTTTATCGAGTCTCGTTAAATTAGGACTATGCAAAATTTGAATTTTTTTTAACCAAACCGTTTTTATAAAGTGGATCACTTTAGTGTTTTTCAAAGTAGTTCATTTTTTTAGGTTCGGTTTGGTTTAATTCAATTATCCATTTTATACTCGTATATGAATCGATTTTTCTAAAGAACTTAATTTTAACTGTCGAAATTCTTTTTAAAAATGATTCGGTTAACCAAAATATTTTCATAAAGTGGTTTGATTTAATTTTTTTTTCAAAATGATTTATTTTTTTCAAAGTAGTTCAATTTGGATTTGAATTAGTTCGATTTTTTTCACACCTCTAAGTTAAATTTTTTTTTTGTCCTACGACGAGGAGTTTTCCACCGCCTGTACGAGACGGGGACTAGTCTCCCGCGGGAGTTTGTTCGGCACCTCGATGAGTGACATCCCTCACAGCTGAAATTTTTTCCATACCCAAAGCTCGAATCCGAAACCTTGGTTAAGGGACGAGAGGCCTTAACCACTCACGCCAACCTCAGTTGGTAGACCTCTAAGTTAAATAGCAGAAAGCATTATTGCTCTTCATAGTAAAGTTGCTTTCTAGTTTCTTTGCCACACAGAAGTTGCTCTTCAATGGTAAAAGGGTGGCACATGAATTGCTTCACAGTAACATAGCAGCCTAGTTGGAGATGGCTTGAGGGCATTTTCAATAAATTACTTTATTATATTATATTTTTTTATAATATTTCACATTTCTTTATAATGTTATATCATTTTTTTTTACTTTAAGCTTTTAATTAATTTTTTCTCTAATTAAAATTTTTAATAGATTCTACAATATATCTCACTTTTTATATTTAATTATTCATCTTAATTTTAATGTAATATATTTATACGCTAATTGTTAAATAAAAATAAATATATATTATATTTTAAATAAATAAAAAAATTGACTTTCAAATTTAAAATACATAAAAAATAATGCAGATATGCATATAAGGGGTACGTGTGCGTGGAGAGGATATTTTTCAGCATATGAGTACTCACAAGACCCATGAGTTTTTATTTCTTTTACTACTATACCTCTCCATTTACAATTTACTGGAGAAGATATTTTTCCGCATATAAATTTTGCTTTATTGGAAATGGCAACTCATGATTAAATGAGATGACGACGTACATTTGATAACATTGTATTGGATAATACCGTGTGCGTGTAAAAAGCAACTGGCATATAGAAAGGTCAATTAAAAGTAGCATTATATTGAGTATTATTGAATAAAAGATAGCTCCACTTTTTTTTGGAGAGAACCCGTAACTTCACATAACAATCTACAATAAATAAGTGGGTCTTACATAGTTGTTCTCTCATTACATTATACTTCTCCATTCCATAATAATTATCGTCTAAAAAAATCATTTATAAAATAATTATCATTTTAATTTTTTAATATAATATTAATTATGTTTTTTTTTCCACTTATATCCTTATTTATTGAATAAAAGATAGCTCCACTTTTTTTTGGAGAGAACCCGTAACTTCACATACCAATCTACAATAAATAAGTGGGTCTTACATAGTTGTTCTCTCATTACATTATACTTCTCCATTCCATAATAATTATCGTCTAAAAAAATCATTTATAAAATAATTATCATTTTAATTTTTTAATATAATATTAATTATGTTTTTTTTTCACTTATATCCTTATAATATTAATGATGAACAACAAAAACTACTAATAAATTAATGATAATAAAATTAATTTTATAAAATTGTTACCCTTTTTTATTTATTTATCAGTTTTTCTTGACAAGTTTAAAAAAAATCTAAGATGACAATTGAGACGGAGGGAATATAAAATACAATTTTTTTTTGTGAAAGTCACATTAAATTAGCTCTCACAACATTACAAACAAAATCAGACACGAAATCATAAATTTGATACATAGTAAGAATATATCTTGCATACTTTGTCAAAATCATCAGCATGATTAGCTTCTCTCAAAATCCTATGGACATGTCCTTGATACTTATGTATTGCATTTAAATAAAATACCGTGTGCGTAGGAAAAGCAACGGGCATATAGAAAGGTCAATTAAAAGAAGCATTATATTGAGTATTATTGTAAAAGATGGCTCCACATATTTTTCGAGAGAACCCGTTGCTTCATATAGCAATCTAATAAATAAGTGGGTCTTACATAGTTGTTCTCTCATTATATAATTATTTTTTTTTATTGAGTTGCTATCTGTTGTTGAAATAAGGAGAGAAACTTTCATTGGATTTGTCCTAATAAAAATATTGTCCTAATAAAAATAGAAAAAAAAAACTTCTAAAAATACTTTTATTTAAGAGTGAGGATTGAGATTTATTATATAAGAATGAATATAAAAAATATAATTTTTGAAGAATTTTTTAAGTTAATTCGATTAATATAAATTATTTGATTGATTATCATGTCAAAAATTAATTTTCTTTAAAGAAATTAAGCATCTATTTTGAATAAATAATTAATTTAAAAAGACAAGAGCAAATTACACTTATATTTCTTGAACTTTTTTCAAATTACATATAACATCATTTTTTTTCTATTCCTACACTAACCTTCCTTTATGGTTGAAAATATTACACTAATACCCCCTTATATATTACTAACACCCTTTGATGTTTGAAATCATTACACTAATACTTCCTTGTATATTACACTAACACATTCTACAAGAGAGGTTAATGTAATGATTAAAAAACAGAAAATACTTATGTAATTTCATGAAACTTTAGGGATGTAGTTAGTGTAATTTACTCTTTTTCTTAATATGTGCCTATGATTGGGTCAAATTTTCAGTATTTTACCTTTTTTTTTTCATAGGATGGAGGATGTGGGGTTTTAGGATAAGAGGGTTCGGACCAATCTCTTTCTTAATTACATCAATAGTCAAATTAATATAATCGGAAATTTATCAACTCTTGCCGGTCCAAAATTAACTAATTAAGTCCAAACATTTTGACATTGATATTCTGATATTATATTATATTACTACAATTAAGGAAGCATTTACTTTTTTGCTCCTAAACTGCAACTGATACAATACATATCTAAAATAGCCCATAAGCTTGACTTGTTTCATACTTGGTACAAGAAGGCCCAAAATCTTAGTTGGTCTTCCTACAGTTGGTCCTAATTTGGCCACTAGAGCCAGTGAGTGGACTAAGGTTCCCCATCTTAATCATTGCATTGGCAAAGTCAGTTTTGAAGCTTGCAGGATCACTGCTGTAAGAGTTTACTTGAGAGTCTGTGGATCCTCCATTGAAGAGCTCTTGATCTGAGTGCAAGAGACCCTTTTTGCTCTGCAAATTCTTGAAGTAAGCATTGTCAAAGGTGTTTGGGCTGGTGGTGTCAAGAGGGGCCAAATTGCTGTCACCACCTGTGCTAGGACAATTTGCTTGCAGTGATGTTGCAAAAGAGGAATCTATGTTGGTGTCGTTGTAAATCCTTGCTCTGAAAGATGAACATTGAGCTTGCCCAATTGTGTGCGATCCTGATTGAAAATAGGTTTTAGAAAAAAAAAGTTCAAGGTACTTGGCAAAACTAAAGAAGAATATTAGCAACACGTGCTCTCTTTATTATTAACTAAAATTTATTGAAAATCATAAATTTTGATGATTGAAAAGTGTTGCTAACACTATCAAAACTAAATATAAGATTTGATTATAAAGGTGAAGTAAGAAATGCTACCCAACACACATATTCTTTCCAACACATTATTTTAGTGGATGAAATTCATGTGAGTCTTAGGGTATGTTTGGATTGGCGTTGAAACCACGTTCAACGGAAAAATTACACATTCCAAGACAAAAATTCAAAAGTTATGTGAGGGAAGCTTTTTTTTGAAAGTCAGTTGCGTTGAATCTAACTCGTATCCAAATACACATTTACTAAGAGCTTGTTTGGGAACATAGCATTTAAGCTGTTTTTCAACAATTTAAGCTGTTTTAAAAAAAAGCAAGATATTTGGGAATTTGCTTAAATTTGAAAAAAGCTTTTTTTGTGAAAAAATAAGCTATTTTTATGAAGCTAAATATTTGTAATTTATGATTATTTTCAACATGTTTTTTTTTCCTTTTCAGTTGTTTACATACTCTTTTACTCTATAAAAACTGATTTTTTTTGTATCCAAACAAAATTAATTATTTTTAAACTACTTTTCAGCAATAAAAAAATGTAGTTAAAAAATTATTAAATGTATTAAAATAGTTTAATAAAAACTAGTTAAAAACTATTTTTAAACTGTTTTTTAATACATATAATCAATTATTAAAATAATCTAATTTTCACAATTATCCCAAACACACTCTAAATATTTATATGTTTGGGATTATAATTAGTGTGACTTACATAAAGAAATTTTAACCAATAAAAAAGGTTACGTTGAAAAGAAAATATTAGAGAGTACGTATTTCACTAGTATATATTCTTCAAAGTGAAATATACAATGTTTGAAAGAGAAATTAATGATTGAAATTTATGTAAGACTCGTAAGCCAGTTCCATTCTTAATCAATTTAATAAGTCTCGCATAAATTTCAACTAATAAAAAATAAAAAAACATGTTAAAAAATTTACATAAAAAATGTATTAAAATAACATTCCTAGCTATATATGCTGGATAAGTATGCATATCTACCTGAAAGAGCAACCAGTTCTTTAGTTGAAAAACCTTTGTTGGAGAAAGAACTGATAAGGGCACTTAAACTTGAAGTTGGACTAGGCAAGTCTGAGTTAGCAGAACTTAAACTTGCAGTGGTTGAGTCTCTTCTACCCAATTGCACGGTCCAACTAGCTCCACCAAGCTGAAAATTAAATTTGTTCAATATTAGTGCAACTCATATATATATGTGTGTGTGTGTGTTTTAGGTATAGACTACACAGGTAATATTTAACCTAGTTATATACATAGAACTCGAATTTAAGATCACAGGATTAAGCTGAAGCAACTTCATACCAATTAATCCTCGTGCTTGGTGATATATATATATATGAGGAAGGATTCACTTACTCCAAGAGTAAGTATAAGATACTTACTCTTGATCCTTACCATTCATTTTCTTAAAATCTAATGGTTGTAATGGTGAGAATCAAGAGTAAATCTCTTATACTTACTCTTGGAGTAAGTGGATCCCTTATATATATATATATATATATATATATATATATGTTTTACATTACTATATTGATAATATATCTTTGGCTTGAAATATATACATATATATACTTACAGCTACGACCGAGTCTCTAGCTGCTACAGCAAGGATATCAGCACAAGAGACAACACCGGGGCATAAGCTCTCAACTTTAGACTTTATGGTGTCTATTACATCAAAGCCTCTAAGCGAACCAGCGTTGGGACGTGCTGACTTCTCACCTGTGAAACTCGATGTATCATCCAATAGTACTGATGCATCACATCCCTGGAAGAAAAAAAAAAGCATTAATTAGGTACGAACAAAATGAGAATTATTATTTCGAATTCAATTTAATTAGTTGTCATTTTTATTTTAACAAAAATAAAATAAAATAAACGAATGAACGATTGTCAAGTTTTCTTTATCTGTTGATGTGGACTTGGTCTCAACATCACTTTGTTGCATGGCAATTTGGAAACAAATGCTTGTTGGCAGAAAGTCAACTTTTAGCCATTATTTTGATGTGGAATTAGATTTGTGTATGAAATTTCTAAAGTTAATTAATATACAAGTGGATTTTTTATTTTGAAAATTCAACCTATTTATAGTTTCACAAATTTCTTAATTCTTAATATAATATCGATTGATCACTTCATAGAATAGTAGGACAAGTGAACAAAACTTAGATATAATAGGTTTGTTTTGTTGATGTTGTTCTACAATAGAAAAAATGACATATTATATTGATAATCATGATTTTAGTTACTGAGAGGAAATCAACGACTAGAAAATAAATGTCAATTTTTATTAAAAAATAACACTAACAATACTTACGATCTTATATCTAAGTTTTTGTTTTTGAAAAAAAAAAATCAAATTTCATATGATTATTTGCCTTACGTTTCTAATTTCTTTCCCCCAACTCGTGGGATTTCCAGTAGATTTCTTTAAGGCTCCTTTGTTGTAAAACCGAACAGTATTTAGAATAATAAACATATTGACTCATATAATTAAATAATTATATATCTTAGCATCCTAAATCTAACATTAAAAATATATTTTATGAAACCAAATACAATACGTAATAATTAGTCAAATTTACCGTGAAAGTGTTGGATTATTTACTTGTATAGACAAATAAATAGTTTATCATCACACTAAAGCACAATTGTACTGCAGATGGTGTAAAGGCTGCAGAGAAAGTTTGTTATTCAAAGCTGCCTATGATATGTAACAGAATGCATTAGAGATATGTGGCTGTTATATCCTGAGTTTGTTCCAATAGAAGGAAGCAAATTCAAGAAATGCTTAGTACAGTAAATCACATTATTATCTCTTAAATAACATGTGTGATTATTTTTTTTCAAGATATGCGAATTGAAGTTGTATCGTGAATATATATATATATATATATATATATATATATATATATATATATATATATATATATATATATATATATATTAAAACTTTTTGTGGATATGAACACGTGCATGTTTCTTTATATTCATTAAATGCAACACATTCATATATATTATTAGGTTAAGCCTTCAAGCATATAAAGAGGAGAATAAAACAGAAAAAAAGAAGGAAGTGAAAGTTGACTTGCTTGAACAAAGCAATCATGGAAATGAAGACGGAGCAGGGAAGCTCCCATGCGACGCTCGCTGTTCACAGCAGACAATACTGCTGATTTAATGGTTGAAAGCGCATTAGGACACGTTTTGGCATAAAAGGTCGAGGATAACTGAGCTGACACTATCCCAATAAGGCAAAAAAAGAGTAAGAAAAAACGAACTTTGATGTTTGGAAGGATCATGGTAATTATTGGAGTTTCAAAATTGAAGAATGTAACTAAGAAGATAGGGTTCAGAGGCTTATGATTAGTGTTTGCATGTGGTGAATGCCAAGAAACGTGTCACGTATTTATATACGAGAGTTGTCCTAGCTGTCTAGTTTGTATTTTTCTCTTTGTCAACATATATGCAGCCATAATGGATTAATTTTAGGTATTATCTGCTTTAGTCGTTCATTTTCATTGTATATTAATTTTAGGCTGGAAAGCTAGCTGTCTGTATTTTCTAAAATTTATTGACTTGTTAAAAGTCTTTGGCGACTGTTCTACTAAAGCCTAAAAAAATTTTGTATTTTTTGAGCGAAAATTTTGAAAATTTTGTATTTTTTTTTTCTTTCTTGGCTTTTGAGACCGACCCACTATACATGAAAATTTTAACAATATATTTTTAACTTTTTAAGTAAAACATATGAGGGGCATGTTTTTTCCAAGATATATGTTAGAAGTAATGCATCCTTAATTATAATGAATTCGTTCTCTTTCGTTTCAATATCCAAATCGAGTTAATCTTGTTATCATCATTAATAATTAGCATTAGTTTAACAAAAAAGCACCGCTATCACTAATGAGTAACGAAACTTAATTACTAGTTTATATACAAATTTAAATATAATATTTTAAGTATTTCTTTATGTAAATATAACGAAACTTACTAGTTTATAAATAAAGAAAATTATAAATATATATATGTACGCTCACTTTCTTTTTCATCTTATTTCCACCATATTTGCTTCCTATCTTTTTTATAATTTTTTTCACAAATCTTTTCGCAAGCACTTAATATCATCTTAATGAGGGGATGATGTATGAAGAACGTTTTGAAAATGATATGTAATCTCTTTAAGATCAAAACATGTCAAAGACTTATAAAAGATGTTTAAACAAGATACAGTCTTAAAACACATTATAAAAACTACAAAGATAAAGATAAAAACACACAAATGAGGAATGTTAGTGATATTCTCTTGTTAAGACTCTTTATAATTGGTTAAAATTGATTGAAAATTACTAATTTTGGTGGGTCTCATTTCTAGATTAGGAAAGAAAATCATTAAATGATAAGTGTAACCCACCAAAATTATGATTTTCATCAAATTTTAACCAATCATACAAAGTGTGATAGTATCACTAGCATTCATCCACACAAATTTTTAAATTGGTTTATTTCTAGCCTAAGACTATGTCCAGTTCTTGGTATTCTACTAAGATTTTACTAACCACAACAACATTCTTGGTATCCTATTAAGATTTCATCAAGTCTCTTTATGCTCCAACATCGAGTATTCTTTAACTTGCTTCTCCAAGCAAAACACCAAGTATTATTTGAACTTAAAGCCTCATCAGGCTTCAATCTTTTCACTTAGAAAAGATAGGATAAGATTCACATACTACTTTGTCTTACAGACGGCCGGATAGATAAGGTTTAGCATGAGTCTTTTGTATCACTAAGAGATTTATACTTATACACAGTGGCGGAGCTTGGTTGGAGCGGGGATGGTACCTGTAAAAATGCTCAAGTGAGGAGGGAATTCTAGGATTTTCAGTATGGAATGAACTTGAGTTTTACCTGTGCAGTGTATCCCTTTTATATGTCATTTATTGTAGATTTAGCTACCCGATTATGAGACAATCAATCTCCCTATTTTAATGGGGATGGAGTTGTAGCGGATCACTTTGGATATTTGGTACAACCTGTGGTTTCTGCAATTTCCTAGGCTGTGGATTCTCTGTTTTTACCTTGGTCGAGCTGTGCTTGGGGGTGTGCCCGACTAACCTAGAAATGACACGGTCTCAAAGCTTGGCCAGTACATAAATATGTTAAAATAAATTTGAAAAGTATAATTAATTATTATTATTATTATTATTTTACTCGGATTTAAAAAAATCACGATAAACATTAAATTAATAAAATATTTAATACAATTAATATCATAATTAACTTAATTAAATATAATACTTTTATAGTGTGAAATTTTAGATAAAGTAGAACATATGTATTGACCAAAACTCATTTCGTCCCTGTCTCGTTTATGTGGTGTCGGTTTTAAAATCTCGCAAGCGGGTTGAAGTAGTCAAGTGGAGTCCACATTTAAGTGTTTCATTAATACATCGATAAGCATTTTTTCTTTTAATACATGCATATAATAAAGATGAAGATAATGAACCAAATACCAATAATTGATCCATTGACGAAACTGTTTGAAGACAGCGAGTGAACGTAATTTATGGAGTGGGGGAGAAAATTTCCCTGCCTTTCCTCAGAAAATCATTAGTTTATTTTTGTAAGATTAAAAAATTTGTCAACTAAAACATTCGAAAGTGATGAAACACTTGTGTGACAGATAACAATGTCCGAAAGTGTGTATACTTTGTTAGAATATAGTAAGGCAGGTCCATGATCAAGCCAACATGTTCTCTGGCTTTTCTGCGTTAATCAAACGTATTACCTACTTGCCTGTCTTTCTTGACGAATAACGCGTTGTTGAGAATAAAGTTACGCACCATGATAGCATGCAAATAATGCTTTTCATGACCATGCATATACGAAGAAGTCAACTAAAATCAGAAATCATTTAAAGTTAGAAAATAAAATTATATATAAACTCTTGATTTGAAACGAGTTGAATTTATGAAATATTTTAATTTAATTAAAAATAAAAACACATATCTTTACTTCCTTCTTCTTTTTTTTAATTTGTATGTATCTTTTTATAATTATGACACAGGTAATCGTTTACTTGGAAAGCCAAGTCAATAAAGTAACGTATATATGCATGCTAGTGCTATTGCAGCTAGCTCTTTCCCACAATTACTTATTCTCAAATTTACATATATACTTGAATGGAAAGAAATAAAATGAGAAGAATTTCTTTTAAAAGTTAATATATATATATATATATATATATATATATATATAGTTCTCATACTTATACCCAAAAATTAAAATATTTTTTTCCACTCATACTTCTCAACGTGATTGACAACTAAATTAATTTTTAATATACAAAAGTGGCCCGAAGGTGCCATAGAATTGGTTATAGACAGGTTCACCAGTCCACTAATGAGATTGACTGCAATAAAAATTTTAGATAAAATTCTAAAGTTGAAGAAATGTATGTTGAAAACACGTTATATTAGCAGTTAAAAAAACACGTTATATTAAAGTCTTAAAATAACAGTATTTAAAAATTAACTATAATTATTGGTGATATTTTTTATCGGCAAATGTTAGTTTGTTAGTTTTTGTTAAAAATATTAGTGGGAGGGACTCGAACCCACAACTTATTCCTCCCCCTTCCAACCACCAAGCATATCTTATTTTCTGTTAAGTTATATTTGGATTAATAAAAAAATAAGATGAAATGAATTAAAATAAAATGGAGTGTAATACAACATAGTGGAATAAAATGTCCATTATTTAGATATATTATGTTGAAATAAAACAAAATTGTCATTCCATCTCATTCCTCTCAAATTGCGAGGAAAGAAAAATTGCAAAGTAAACAAAGAAAAAAAAAAAAATATATATATATATATATATATATATATATATATATATATATATATATATACTCATTTTACACACATATATATGAGGAAGAATCAAGTGATATCGATGTAACATACAACAACTATTATAATATTCAATAACTTTATATAGCATGTGAATTTGATCTATATTCAATCGTTAATATATTACCTTGATTATTTGTGTCAAATTTTATGAAAATTAAATATCAATAAGAATGTGATCAAATTATTCATATTTTAGAATATTTTGAAATGTATACATGTATATATATTATGTCGATTTTCATCTATATGAATGTGATATCGAATAAGTTTTTATTAAATTTAATTTGGTAGATATAATCTACATGAAAGAAACTTTCGATCCAACGGTGAATTTTATGATAAAATTATTCAATTAAAAGTTATTGAATAGTGTAATAGTTGGATATATATATATATATATATATATATATATATATATATATATATATATAAACAATTTGTTGTTAATATATGCATTTTCCAAAGCTGGCTTGATAACTTGGGAATCACTGATTGTTACTGATAGCAATGTTCAGCAAAAATGTTAGAAACAATGATTAAGATACTATGCATGGTCGGCTCAAAATTAATTTAATTGTCAAACTCGATTTTGATTTCTCTTTTAATGTTTCTGTCATTCTTTTTGACTTAACAGTACGTTTGAAGAATGGGTACCTTTCTTTAACATCTAATGAAACATGAAATCCAAAGAAATGTAAATAAAAGCAACTATGGTACGATCGAAAAAAAAAAAAAACTATTTGTGCCCTGCATTTGCAAAATTCTACATATAAACATTCCCACACATTTCCACGCGGTTGATTATGTAGAATATATATTCCATTGATTATGGCATCAATCATGAATAAAATTTAAAAAATCCTAGTTATAGTAGGTACAAAGATCACTGTCTCTAGTGCATATTTTCTACCGTTTGGTCGTGTATTTTATACTGTAACACAAGTCAAAGATTCAATCTTCTTGAAATGATGGTAATAAAGTGTAATCCTTCTAGCCATGAGTAGTATTTATCGGGGACATGATATATTGCAAACTAAATCTGTCTAATAATAGTTAAATCTTTATGGTTCTCCAATAATACAGGTGTTTTTTTTTTTATTTTATCCGTATAATACAGGTGTTTGACCCTTGCTAGTTGCTACTACTTCAGTAAACACATGTCTGTTCCTTCGTGTCACCCATTCATCTTTTAACCTTTTGTTTTTTTTTTTTTTTTTGTTCAGCAAACAAATATTTTATATTATATATGGGTACCAGTGGTACCAAGTTACATGTACAAAAGATTCCCATATGAGACGAGACCACCCATTACGTGCTAGGAATACTTCCCAAAAATTGGTTAGATAGCATTTATGATCAATTGTCCATAAATGCAATATAACCAATTAGTCCTGCAAATACAATTGCTTTCCTTTCACTCCTGACCAAAGTAGACAGAGATATTGTTCCAAGTAACAATTAAAATGAGCAAGACAAATTCATCTTTTAGCCTGTTCTGCACAAAATCACAATCAGTAAGACAAGCTGTCAAAAATTTAATTAGAATCCAGCTCCAGAAAATATTATTTTATTGACAATTTTCTAAAGAACTTTGACGAAAAAAATATTTATTTTTAAAATAAATTGATACCAAATATACAATAAATTTAAATAGTAGGGGATGATAGGGATCTGGATAGGAGGTTACAGCTAAGATTCATTAATATAATGAAGAAAAATGGTACTTTATTGATTGAGATACCTTTCTTTAAGTAGAATTTTCAAAGTTAAAGTAACCTTCAATCAAAATCAAATTCTCCATCATGTCAAAAAAAAAAAAAAATCAAATTCTCCAAATCATAAACATTTCTTACCAAAGTTGAAAATACTCGAATTTGGAATAAAAGAATTATTCATATGCAAGTGGTGTTTAATTTCTTTTTCTCCACGAACTATTTTAGTAGCGGTTTCATGCCACTGGACATTTTCTTAAAAAGATTCTTGTTCATACAAAATAAAACTAATTTTCTTCCAGCTGCAATGTTTGACTAATCTAGAAAGTTTATGCCCATAATTTCTGTAGAAAAATGAAGAGCAGATACTTTAGACGCTATAGCTTTTCTAACTCACCAATCAGCTTCATTGAAATTTTAAAAAATAAATAAATAAATTATCACTTTCATCCCTAAAAGTGTAAGGCGGTGACCATTTAGTCTTTGAAAGAACAAAAATTCTGATTTAGACTCTAAATGTGTAAGAAGTATGACAATTATGTCCTGTCTTACAACTTAGTATTAAATTCATTCCGAACTTTACAATTTAATGTTAAATTAGTTCTCAAAAATTACAACTTAAATTACTCTTTGAACAACTTAATGACAAAATGGTTCACGAAACCTAACGGCCGGATGTAATTATTGCACTTTTTACCCATTAATTTAGGGATTAAATAAGAATTTTGATTTTTTTTCATGACTAAATTGTCATCGCTTTACACTTTCAAGGATGAAAGTGTCTATTTATCCTATAAAAAAACTTAAACACATTTTTAGTTCTTGTAAAGTGAGAAGTTTTGATTTTAGTTCTTATAAAATCTTGTCTTTGACTACGTTTGTTTCATGGATTACAAGTTCATTTCCAAAAATGTGAACATGAGAATGTAATATTCCTATATTCTTACAAGTTTTGAAAAATTATTCCCAGGTTTTGTTTATTCTTGGGAAAGCTATAACTTTCATTTTTAATATGTTTTCCTATATTTTCATTCCCATGAAAAGGGGTGGGATTGTAATATTCCCATGAAAATATTGGAAGATATTTGTTAACACACCTATGACTTCCATTTTTACTTATTTTTTATTTAAATTATTTTAAATTTTAAAATATATTCCTAACAATATTAAAATGAAACCAAATACATTTTTAAATATACTTAGAAATAACATTCCAGTAATACTATTCCTGAAACAAACGCTCCCAATTTGTTTTTCATTCCTCTAACATTGGAAATCACTATTTTTGCCTAGTATTAAGTAACATGCGAGCTTATGTGTTGAATGAAATGTCAAGTGACAATTTCAGATAACATTCACTGGTATCTATGATACAATATCAACACGTGAAACCTCTAAAAAAAAATTCAATATCCTTAAAATAAATGTTATTTATCAAATAAGTGAGCGTTGAAGACAAAAAATTATGATTTCAAATTTTAGAGAGATGAAAATGAAAAAAAATATGTTTTATAGGGACTAAAATTAAAATTGACCAATATTTTTAAAACCGGACCGGTCATTAAACCGATCAAGGCACTGATTCAAGGTTCAATGGTTCAACCGTGGTCAAACTGTGGTAGAACCGATATTAATAAAATAATTTATAAAACAATATTAAATAAATATAATATTACATAACTTTATAACATTACAAACTAAAATAAAACTTAAAACATCATTTTACAAAGTTTTAACATTCAGAATATATATAAAAATTTAATAAAATATACCATAATACTTAAGTTCAAATTTTAATAAAATAATGTCCATTAACAATAACAAATTTACATTTAGAATAAAGAAAAAAATGACAAATTAATGTAATATAAAATTATCAAAAATCAATATATAAAAAAATTATAAATTAATATAAATGAGCAAATTATATGTTTTATAAGAAAATAATAATAATAATTGATAAAATAATTTATATCTATTTGAGATATTTATTAAATATGTATTTTATTTATCTTTAAAATATTTTATATTAAATTAAAAAAATTTAAAGAAAATAAATAAAAATTAAAAAAAATACTGGTTCAAACCGATTTTTTGTACCGGTTCTTGACCGGTTTTGGCCAGTTTTAGATCGGTTTGACCGGTTCTTGGCCGGCTTCCATCGATTATGGATTCCTCCTATTTTATAGAGTATACGGACCAGTCACCAAATCGATTTTCGGTTGAATCAGTCGAACCGGTCGGTCCAGTCCGATTTTAATAACAATGAAATTTAATCATTGGCTTGAAGACTAAAAATAATAATTTTAAATTTTAAAACGGATAAAAAATATATGGACCAAAATTAAAACTTTTATAAGGATTAAAAATGTATTTACACTTTTAAAAGAAAGTTATCACATCAATCAATCATCACAAAAGAAAAAGAATTTGGATTGTCAACATTTAAGACTGCTAGAAAAAAATACAACCATTATCACATCAAATTAAATAAGAATAACAGAAAATGAAACACACAATTGACAGCCAAACATTTTTCTTAAAAATAAAATATTCTTTGAATAAGAAATTTTGTACTATTCTGCGAAAGGATTTTAATATTTTTAGTTTTTAATTACATTAATTTTAATTTTATTACATCATTTATTAAATATCTTATCTTGTTTTTTGTCTCTCTTTTCTTTCACGTATTTCACATTTTTCTTTCTTTCTTTTGGATATATTATTTCACATCCTTTTTAACAAGACGTGAAATAAACGGTATCCTTTTTCAAATTGTCTTCGCCAATCACACTCGAGTGGGGTTTGGGATGTAAAGCTTTGTTTAATTCGTGATTGGTGTCTGCCTTTATGCATGCATGGAATTACTTGCCAATCTGCTTTATTACAGTAGAAAAAGAAAAGGGTCGAGTTCAATTCGTTAATTAACTTACTTTATTTTTTTTTTTGATGGAATTAACTTAACTTACTTTATTTGATTCCATTGTCAAAAGCATACGGTGAGTTTGGCAACTTCTCAGAATATAACGAGCAATTTTCTTTCATTGAAATTAAGCATTTGGGCGGAGTAAAAGAAATGTTTTTTAAGTTCCTCAAATTCAGTATCAGTTTTTTTTTTTTTTTTTTTACGCAAAAGGGGGAAACGCTTCGACTAGAATGTTATTGACATTCCAACTATGTTGACACCCCAATAAGCAACTAACCAAACTAGCTATCCCTGAAATATATTAAAGAAAAAGGGAAACAGATGAACAAACATGGGTGCAAGACCAAACCCATGAGAACAAACAAGAGAAGGTCTACCTAAATCTAAAATTAGGTCAAGTAGTTCTATCATTTACAAAAGGCATCTGAATAAAGCTGGGAGAAGAGTCCCACTAAAAAAAAATCATCTATACTAGAATTATGAAAAGCTAAAGTGTTTACAGAAGTGTTTTCCTCACGGTATATGTGACAAATCAAGAAGTTCATCCATTTAGTTAGAGTCATGTTGTTCTTCCATATGTTCCTAATGTTCCAAGGAACTAAATACTCATTTTTTAAAGCTACCAGAACCAATTTAGAGTCGCACTCTATCCACAGCTTCTTCCACCCCTGTCATTAGCAATTTCAATAGCAAAAATAACTCCCATAAATTCAGTATCAGTAGTAAATAACATTTTCTTTTAGAAGTGTAACGGAGAATCAGGAGCTTGTGATTCAGGAGGTTGGTGGTGAGAATCAGGAAAGATTAGGAGAATGAAATATCTCCGTTGACATTATCACGGCATGAAATTTTATCATTCAATAAATTTTAGGTTTAATTATAATTTTTACTCCAATTCTTTATTTTTTGACGAATTTTACTTCCAATAAATTAATTTAGCGTATTTTACTGTCAACTTTTTAAAAAATTACAAATTTTACCTTCTACCATTTTGTTAACATGAGATGTTAAAATAATTATACTTTTTACATTCAATTTTTTATTTTTTGACAAATTTTATCTCTAACTTTTTCACTTTTGGCAAATTATACTTCTAAATTTTTACTTTTTGATAAATTTTACCCTCACTTTTTACGCTTATGTCAGCATGCCACATCAGTACAATAGTAAAAGGTAAAATTTGCGATTTTTAAAAAAAATTAGGAGTAAAATGCAGCAAATTAATTTGTTGGGGTAAAATTTGTCAAAAACTAAAAAATTGGGATAAAAATGATAAATAAGCCTAAATTTTATTAATATAATATATTTCTATTATAAATTACGTAGAATTTTTTTTTAAATAATGGCGACAGCTGGCGAGATCTTAATATTTAATCATCTCATTTTTCTTTTCTATCTCTACCCCAAGGAAGACGGAATGCGTTGGTCTCCACTTCTAGAAAATAATTATATCTTGGAATTCGTTGTTTATGTTGATGATGATTTTGGTAAAAAAAAAAAAAAAAATACATACCTCAGTCCTCAAATTGTTTAAAGCATAACCATGAAACCTGGCCAAAATAACCAGCCGCCCCTATAACATGTTACTACTCTTAAAAGTTAAGGCTTAATTACAAATTTTATCATCAAACTTTCATAATTTTGTAAATTTTATCATCCGAGTTTTATTTTTGCAAATTTTACCACCTAAATTTTCAATTTTTGCACATTTTACACTTTGATATTTCACAAAAAAAAAAAGTTAAAGAATTCAAAACTTTTTTTTTTGTGAAATATCATGGTGTAAGATGCGCAAAAATTGAAAACTTAGGTGGTAAAATTCGTAAAATGATAAAAGTTGGATGATAAAATTTGCGAAAAAAATAACTTGAATGGTAAAATTTGCAAAATGATGAAAGTTTGATGGTAAAATTCGCAAAAAAAAACTTGAGTGGTAAAATTTGCAAAAAAAAACTTGAGTGGTAAAATTCGCAAAATAATGAAAGTTGGGTGATAAATTCTGCAATTAAGCCAAAAGTTAAAACAAATCATTGCTCCTATTCGCCTGGGTTGGTTGAGGAATATACTCTCGATCACACAATATAACTCAGCTTCCTGATAAAAAAAAAAACCAATATAACTCAGCTTCTATTTCTCTTTTATTACCTTTTTTATTTTCTTTCTTACCCTATTATGAGGGATATTTTAGGGTGTTCACGGACTGGGTTTGGCTAAACCCATTACCCAATCCGATCAAATTTTTATGGGTTGGATTGGGTCGGATTTGTGCAATTTTATTGTGAAATCCGAACCGAACCAACCCGTTCACAAATGAGGTTGAGTTGGATTGTGTTAATCGGGTCTGAACTTTTAAAAATGTTTTTTATTTTGTAAAAATTAAAATTTTTTAGAACAACAATTTGTTTTTGCCAGAGCTTTGCAAATATATAATAACTACATACCCTCCAAAGAGATCAAATTGTGACAATATTTGATTAATAAAATGAATGGTTTCAATGTTAATACAATATTTTATTTTAAGTAGAAATAAACTATTATATTAGCATGAGAAAACATAAACAAAATTAAGACAAAAAATAAAAACAACAATTAAAAAAAAGAAATATAATTCATGTGTGGTCAAAAATTAGCAAAAAAACTATGATTTTTTGTATTTTTTAATTTAATAATATATATAATAAATTTAATTTCATGCTACGGGTCGGGTCGGGTTGGGTCATGGGTTCAAAATGCAGAACCTGTTATCCAACTCGTACACTAACGGGGCTTGAACGGGTTGGGTTGGATTTGACCCAAACCCTAAAAAAATCCGAATCGAACTAATTGGGTTGGATTGGGTTCATGGATTACCCGTACCTGTGAACACCCCTAAGATATTTTGCGATTGGGTGTGGGGGCGCAGAAGTATGAAAATGCAAATTTAACCTAACTACCTAAGGAGGGAGCATTGATGCACCAAACACGCAAGGTGCATTGTAGAAGTAGTCTTATACTTGGAGATATAAAGTTGGTTTGGTGGTTATGAAGGGGGGCTTAGGGTGAAGGGGGGAAGGAAGAGGTCGCGGATTCGAATAACTCCCATTGACATTTCTAACAAAACTAACAAACTAACATTTGCTGATAAAAAAAAATAGTTATATATATATATATATATATATATATATATATATATATATATATATATATATATATTTGGTATTCAGTAGTCTTATACTTACGTAATACTAAATTCACATACATCGTTATTTTCACATTTGCATTTGATAGTTGAATCAAACAATTAACACAAATATCAAACATATAATTAAATTCTGTTCATATGCACAAAAGATACATCAATTTGATACTCTCCGTATAATGTCATTTACATTGTATACCAAGTTATTTCACTTTTCACCCACTACACGCAATGTTGAATATCCCTTCATTTTAAACTCTTCTTAATTATGGTGAAATGATTATGGAAAATATGTCTATTGAGTTAATAAATCATTGTCAGGTGCTGAATTATATCACTCAACCTTTTTTTTTTTTTTTTGGGGTCTGGTGGGATTATGCAATTCGAAACGGGACAGAACTAGCCCCCATTATGGACTTAGACGTCTAACATGGCCCATTTTCTCATGATGAGGGGCAGATGCTATTTACACCCCATTTTTACTAATAGACACCCTTTTCATAATTTTATCCCAATTATAACCTCTTCCTGGAAATTAAACCCTTCAAGGTTCCAAAGGAATTTACTGAGATTCTAATTGTAGCAGCGATGCAGGCTATGGCAACAAACCCACAACAACTCAATTATCATGTATTTCCAGAAAAAAGCAAAGTGCGTGGTTGACTTCATCGTCATCTTTACCTTTAACTTTTGCTTACACTACCATATTCTCAATGCTTCTTTTTACTTGACCCGTGTTCTTGCTTTTACGCACTGTATAAAAATCCTAAACATTCTATCTCATTTTCAATTTTTTGTTTCAACCAATTGTTAATCAAACAAAAAGACCAAAACATTAAAAAATGGAGATATTATCACAAATGTCTCTGCTAGGATTAATCACAGCTTCTCTCTGTTTATTCCTTACACGAACATCTCCTTTCTCCGCACTCCTACTCTGAGATTCCTGTGTTCAGCAAATACTACGGTGTTGACCTCAATGATCTCTACTACCATGCGCACCTCTACCACCGCTGTGACATTCTCTCAACGCTCGCCAATAAGCCATTGTCCAATTGCATCTCCCTCGCTATTGCCAAACTACACCATCCATGAAGCCTTCCGCAGCCACTGCGTCATGTGGACACACAACGTCAATATTGTGTAGGAATCACTAGAGGAGGAATGGAGTCAAGGCTTTTCACCATGTTCCTTTCCCTCACCCCTCCACGTTTGAAACCCTAAAGCTAACTGAAGAGACAAATCAAAAGTGGTTTAAAATCTTTGAAAGGGGGTGCATCATAAAAGTGCTTCTAGTTGAGGATATATTTGGGAAAAAAAATATAAAAGGGGGTATATTAGTAAACATTAGAGTGTAAATAGCAATTCCCATAATTAAGGCCATAATCTTCAAATCAAATTACTGGAAATGATGGGCTTTTTTTTTCATCATTTAGCCCAAATCCATGAAAGAACAATATGCTTGTCCTACATGATGCTGTGTTATGGGCACATGAAAAATTGCTGCAAGCCACGTTCTCAACAAGTTGACACCGTTGAAAATCATTTGGGTGTGCCATTCCACAATGATCTTGTTCCATCAAATATTGCTCGTACAGTATTAAAAAATAGGGAGAATTCTTTGCTCTTTCCCTTGGCGGAATTAAAATTTAGAAATCTCAATGTTGGGAATGTGAAAGCTATATAAAACTATTAGCTTCTTAATATCGCATCCGAAGCCTGAAAAATCACGTCCGAAAATGTAGAACCAATTAAACATGTTAATAGTCTAAATGACTTTGTTTTTGGATGATTTGTTACCTCTATAACTTGTAGAATAGAGGTATTAATTAAGGATGATGATTGGTACTGACTAAGCAGGGTACTATAGTACATTTTTCCTTGCATTTGAAAAAAAAATACTTATACATGTCTTCATATTGTAGATAACAATTTTAATCTTCATTTTGTATTCACTAGGGACCTATATACCTATATATATGCACCTTGTTACCTGCACTTTACTTATTTATAGAGTCAATCAATCAATAAAAAAAATATTAATTACAAAATGTTGCAACTAAATTGAAATATCATTCTTGAATATTCAAAACATAACCTTAAATCATTCAAACTTAAGACACAACCAAGCAATATTAGAAACTTAATCATTTTATAACATTTAAACAACATCAAATTTAGTACATGGATTACATCAAATATTCTAATTTAGAGCTTGTATATACCAAGAATAAAGCAAATAATATAATAGTTTCAAATAATTTCATTGTCTTTTTTGTCACCATCTTTTTTACCTTATCACGTTGTCTCAGTCTTTCTCAATCTTCCCTATATCTTATGTGATTTTCATCAATTTTTTTCTTTTCCCATTTATCTCGCTCCTCATGTTCTGTCCAAAGAAGAACATGTAGTTCATGATGACTTTGTGGTTGAGAAACCTAGAGAAGACAAAGAATACATTTATGCAAAAGAAATATTCAACTTGCTAGACTTCAACAAATCACAAAAAGATACTTAATCCCAACCAACTTCCATCAAGAAGTTAGGGATAACTTTAGGCATATTTTTTCTCTTTTCAAGTGGTACTTTGTAATGCCTTTCTAATGATTTCAAAGGGAAAGAAATTAATAAGGCATAGGATTGTAGAAATAAGATATACTCCTTCCGACTCCAAATATAAACAAAAAAAAAAAAAATGTCATGCTAATTAAGAAAGTTGGTTAACAATATTTAATTGCACCAATCTCAATTAAAAATAAATTATTTTCCTAAACTATCCTTCACTGGAATATGATATCAAGATTAAGAAAGAGTTATTGAAATTAAAATCCTCATTAAATTAATGATATTTTGGAGATAATCTCATTAAATAAACTAAAATTAGTTGATATTTATTTATATTTAAATCCAAATCTCAAATCAATTTTTTTGCTTATAGTTGAAGTTGGAGGGAGTATCATTATTGTATTTTAATTATGATATGAAATTAATGAATAAATAAAGAAATAAATAAAAGACAAATTATAAATTCACACAACTTATTTAAGTTTGAATATAAAACTAAATAGCTACCAATTTGCCTTCCAACTAGTAAGACACATGGCACTTTGATTTAGGCATGCCCCAGCCTTTCCAAATTCTCTACTTTGACACGACACGTAACTTCTAACAGCTATGAGCCCAAATTAGTTGTTGCAAGAAATCACCTACAAATTTGAAATTCATTGTTGCTTTGTCTTGAGATCAGTAACATCATATATCTTGTTGACCCTTTTGACTAGTCTTTTCATCAATGACTTCTTGATCTTGATCAAACTCGTCTTATATTTATATGCTAAATTATTTCGAAACATGATGAACAAAATATGCAAATGACATGCCCATAAAGGAACATTTTTTATTTATCACAATGATTAGTTGAATTGCCTTTTCATTTTAATGTTGTGATGTTTTTAATTAGTTGTTATCGATTACAATTAATATCTTAAACACTTACTATAAGAATCTACCATTCATCATGTTTTACAACTTACTAAATTTTGTTACACACAGAAAAATAGAAATAGCGTAACCAAAAGAAAATCCACATGTTTGGCAAAAATGTATTATTACATTTATCGATGAAAAGGATAAATTATGCTATCCTTACACTAGCTATATTACCGTCGCAAATGATGACGATGATGATAAATAAAATGTATTAGTCCCTTATCTCCTTTATACAAGAAACAAATAAGTAAATCATCAAGATCAATAAAAATAGTTAAGTTAGTTAATTATAATTAATAATGTCATAAATTTTAATTTTATTCTAAGAGTATCCCTTAAATTGATTGGTTCAAGTAGTGGTTATATTAATGATACTGTACCTCCACTAATAAATGTAATTTGTATTGTTAATAAATCAATAAATACATGAGAAATTAGTAGGTGTCTCATTAATAGATTTTACAAGATGAAAGATAAAAAATAAAACTAATAATTAATACATTTTAAGTCTATGTTTCTTATAATTAAAACAAAAAATAACATTTTTTTATATATATAAAGGACTGGAAGGAGTATTAATTTTATTGATAAAAAGGATAAATTATGCTATCCTTACACGAGCTATATTACCGTCACAAATTTCTAACATCGCTAATTGATAGTAATAGAGAAGGAAAAAAACATATAAACATATATATTTAATAGATAATGTTATAATTTTTGTGTAGTTTGAAAAGAAGTGAAAAAAAGAAAGAAAAGAAAAGTGTTGATTTCTAAAACAAAATTGTAATTATTTTTTTGCATAGTTGTAATTTTTACCGTCAATTTTTTACTTTTTAGCATATTTTACCCTCAACAAGTTATTTTGGTGCATTTTTATCTCCAAAATTTTTAAAAAGTTACAAATTTTATCTTCTACTATTATGCTGACGTGACATGCTGACATAAACGTAAAAAATGAAAGTAAAATTCATCAAAAAATAAAAAGTTGAGAATAAAATTTGTCAAAAAATGAAAAAGTTAGAGGTAAAAATTATCACAAAATAAAAAGTTGAGAGTAAAAAATACAATTATTTTAGCATGTTATGTCAGCAAAATGGTAAAAGGTAAAATTTGTAACTTTTTAAAAAAAATTGGGAATAAAATGCGCTAAATTAATTTATTAGAGATAAAATTCGTCAAAAGTAAAAAGTTTTGTATAAAAATTACAATTAAACCTTATTTTTTTCATCTTTAATTCAAATTTCAAATTTTTATTTTATTTTGCCATTTTCATTTCACTGAACCAAACAAATCCTAAGAATTTGTTGAGCTAAGTGGATGAAAATCAAACAACAAAATATAAAAATTTAAGTTAAATATAAAATAGAAGAAAAACCATTAAATTTATCTTTCCAAAAATCATTTTTTTCTATTTTTTTTCTTCATATTCTATTTAAGCAAACAGTAACATAACAGTGAGTAGTTGGATTTATCTATATTCGTGCCGTGGCTGACAACGTGCCATTGAGTACTGTTACGGAGAACTAGTTTTACTCGATAACAGTGAGTGAGTAGGTATAAGACAAACACTGCCTTAATTAATTGGCAGGCTGTGTGCCATTGCATTCAAACCGGTGCCGGCCAATCAGAGTGAGTTGGAGTACCACGTGTACCCATCATGTCGGTCTTCACATTAATTAACGATCACAACCAAACCACACAGTGGAAATCAAACGTCTAACATCAAGCCACGTGTCCACCGACATGATCAGAAGCCATAATAGAACCACATGATCATTGAAACGAGCCCACCCACCAAAATAAACCCCCATCAATCCTCATAAATTCATATCATCTAACGTCCCCACTTATTACCAAACCATCCACGAAAAATGTTAACATCATATTATTGTTTACTTGTTTAGGAAAATTATATTTGGATACCGAATTTTTTTTTATCCGTAGCATGCCTTACTTAACCAATTAAGTTAAATCTTTTTAGTATATTTAGACACCAAATGTACACAATTACAATAATAAAAGAGATAAATAAATAAAAAAATATTATAAGTGATATGATATAATAGAAATAGAGATAAAAAAAATGCTAGTTAGGTATTTAAAAAAAAAATGAATGTCTAAATATCATTATTCATTTATTTAACATATTCTTTGAAATACATTTTCTATGATCGATTAAAATTTATTAACATTATAAATTTTGAAAATTTTATTTTTTATTTAATAAATCTTTCTATTAATTTTACAGTTTTTTTAAAAAAATTTAACTAATAATAAAATATATAAAATTTAATAGTCATTTTAATATTGTAAAATAATTTTACACAATTATCCAATAAAAAAATAATTTAAGTTTATATGACTTTTAAGGTAGTATAATAATTTATTATTAGATGATAGTTTAAAACTCTTTACACTATTAATGTATATTCGATTTTCTCAAATATACATTAAAAAAAAAGTGTATTAAAGAGTGTAGTGTCAACACTCCTCATCCATTCACACACACATATATAAATTTATCATATATAATAATTTATGATTGAATTATAATATAAAACTCTTTATACATATTTTCTCAAATACTATATTAAAAAAATGTGTTAGAGTACAGTGGCAACACTCCTCATCCATCCACGCATCTATATAAACCCCACATTACATCACTTGAACTCACCATCCACAACACAAAGCAACACAACAGAGACATTGTAGTGGCACTTTTCACTTTTGTCTCCTAATTTGTTCTCTTGAGAAACTAATATTCCTACTGCTACTATGGCCAGCTTGAAGGTTGCATGCGTGGTGGTGATGTTAATGGCTGTGGTGGGTGCACCAATGATGGTGCAAGTGCAAGCCATGACATGCGGTGATGTGACGGTGAACCTGGCACCCTGCCTATCTTACCTGATGCAGGGTGGAGCGCCTTCAACCGGGTGCTGTAACGGAGTGAAGAACATGCTCGGCGCCGCCGGCACCACCGCCGACAAACAAACCGTCTGCAACTGCCTTAAGGATGATGCCAATAGGTACAACATCAACGACCAGTACGCTCAGGCACTCCCTGGCCTCTGCAAGGTCAATGTCCCTTACAAGATCAGCCGCACCACCAACTGCGCAAGGTATACCTTTCTCTAATTTCTCTCTATGTCATAGTTTCTGATCATACTTCATTATTCATGTAGGATAGTGTTGTTTTTCTTATTATCCGTAAGAATCAAACTTAATTATCAAAGGTTTATAATAACTCACATATCTAACTAAACTACTAATTAAACCCTTTAATATAGTGCTGTTTTTTTATACATTGTCAAGTTAAAGATACCGTTAACTAGTGTAAAAAAAATATTTATACTGTAAATGTATTTTAAGTAAATTCTTGATACAAATGACTTTTGGGAAAATGTTTTAGGAAATAGTAATGACTTTAATTTTTAAGCAATCGGGAAGAGAAATAAATGCTACTAAAGAAAAGAGGAAACAACAAATTAAATTACTAAGAGCGAAAGAACTAGACGCGGAAAATAGAGAGAAGTATGTGATCTACTAATAAATAATGCAATAGAAAAAAATAAACACAGAAAACATTATATAAATTATTGTACAGTTAATAAGTCAACTCGATCTTTTAGAGGAGGATAAAGTTGATAAAGGAGAGAAAAAATTAACTTTCATATTTTTGGCAAAAATAATTTTTATATCAATTATTACTTTGTAAATTTCTTAGTGCTTATTTTTTATTTCTACGAATAAAAAAAAATATCAATTATCACTTTTCCAATTCAAATTAATTATTCATACCGTTCTCTCTCATATGTAATAGGATTATCATATATGCCCAAACATTTATTAGTTGTGTTAATGAGAAAATGATTGGCAAAATAATTAAGAAGAATTAGAATATATAGCCATAGAGGGTTAAACATGGATCAAACTAATCCAACTAACTCGATCAACCTAACTTTATCCCGTTAAAAAGGCCTGGGTTGGATTAATTAAACGGGCCATATATATCAGATTGAATTAATGTTAAATCTGATTTGGATCGAGTAATTGTTTTGATTTGAAAATGGTAGATAATATATTTAACTTTATGTGTTTGTTTTTGTAATGCTGCAGCATCAGGTTCTGAACCAGAGGACAGCTTTGCTAATTTCTGCCGCGGGATACTGATCGAGGCAGCATGCAGTGTAACACTTTTTTATCAGAAATAAGAGAAAGCGAGTGTGACTTTAGGGCTCCACTTATGCGAGCCTGTTATTGTATTAGTTTCTGTTTCAGACACTTTATTATAGTCTTTGTTGTTGGGTGTGAATGTGATCACTAGAGGTATCTTAGTTGATTGTTGCATGTAACAATCACCTATTTGATATAATAACTCCATGCTACTTTGATTGTTGCATATCATGTTCTCAAGTAATTTTTTTTTATATAAGCTAAAGATTCATTAAAGAAAAATAAGAATGTTAGCTCTTAAATACAAGCGATGCTCAAGGCTAACAGTAGAACAAGAGTCACATTACAAAATAATTCAGTTTTGTAAAAGTAAAATCCCGAAAAAGCTAGCTATAAAGACATAAAAACTAACATTGTACAATTTGTTTTCATATTCAATAAATTTGTTTTTGCCTATAAAAAAAAAAAAAAAGACTAACATTACACTGTGCAACTGAAATTTGGCCCCTACAAGTTATGCAGAACCAACACCTTCAGATAATAAGCCATTAGAGAAAGCCTCAAAGATAGCATTTCCACCTGCACAAGGAAACGTGCATAAAAGTGGCATCATATACCAAGAAGCAAAGCTATATCAAACAATGTCATTGCACTTGCCAATGAGTTATCCTCATGAACAATAAAATAAGCTCAGCCCGAAAATTCCCTAGCAGCCGTAACAACAAAGTTAATCACCTTATGCAAGAGGTGGAAACTTCAACATGGACTATGAGGACGTAGCCAAATATATGCGTGAGCGTGATATCGTATTAGAGCACCAGTTTGAAAAAATCAAGACCAGGGACTGCACCTTTATGTAGTCTAGCAGATAAATCAAGTAATAGGAACCATGTTGGAAAATGATTTTGTTGCACAGCAGCCATGAAGATCACACAACTGTATGCCACAGGATATACCAAACCTTGCCTTTTTTTCCTCTAAATAAACCACCATGAAAGAAAAAGTGGAGTGAATTATTTGAAATAGGAAGGACCTCTTCCAAACCCTACCCAAGCGTACATACTACACCAAACCTGTGAAGATACATGACAAGAAAAAAAGAGGTGACTACAATCTCTTGTGATCCGCAGAAAGAGCAAAAAGTTTCCTAAATTAACATCATTCAACACTTTTCTTTTAAGAAGTGTCGTCTTAGAAGGCAACCTATCCGGCATTAATCTCTATGAGAAAACTTTTGTAATGTAATGACCTATTGTGACTATATGACATCTTACAATGAAATCTCACACGAATTCAATTAAATAAAAATCTTAATTAATTTGTTTATAAAAAGTGTAAAAATATCCCATCAATGATATTACAAATTTTATCAAGTTATTATCTTCTACGATTTTGAGGCAAAATTTAGTTGATGATTGCATATATCAAAAGTTCAATGAGAGTAAATTTGTCTTTCTGGTGTTATGCATTGATGACATCCTTCTAACCAACAATGATATAGGTTTGTTGCATGAAACTAAGAAATTTCTCACACAAAAAAATGAGATGAAAGTTATTGGGGATGCCTTTTTTGTCTTAGGAATCAAAATACTTATATTGTTCTCATGGTACTCTTAGGTTATATCAATACAATTTTAGATATATTCAACTTGAAAGGTAGTAAACCAGGAGATACACCAGTTGCTAAAAGAGATAAGTTTAGTCTCAAATAGTTTCTTATTATTAATCTTGGAAAGGGAGAAATGCAAAAGATTTCTTATGTTTCAGCTGTAAGAAGTCTTATGTATACTCAAGTTTGCACTTGTCTTGACATAACATTTATAGTGGAAGTCTTGGAAAGATATATGAGTAATCTTGGTATATGCAACACTGGAAAGCAGTAAAGTGCATGATGCTGTATTTGAAGAGAACAAAAGACTACATGCTTACTTATCGAAAGTCTGACAATTTAAAGATCATTAGGTACTCTGACTTCAATTTTGCAGGATGCCCAAATAGCGAATGCTCCACATTAGGATACATTTACATGTTGACTAGAGGAGCTATTTTTCGAAAATCTGTCAAATAGACTTTTATAATCTATTCGACCATGATGGTGGAGTTTATATCTTGTCACTGACCTGGGCATTTTTTACCAACATTAAGAGGTCATTGAGAATTTATTATGACAATAACTTGAAGTGGTTATACTCCAACAACAACAATTGTTCAACTAAGTCAAAGGTTATTGATATAAAGTATTTAGTTGTTAAAGAAATAATTCAAGAAATACAAATATCTATAAAACATATAAGAATAAACAAAATGTTAGTTTTGTATAAAGTATGACATCCTTAGAAATATATATTACAATATGTCCTAATAAATAAAAATGACATATAGCAAACTAGGGGTGGGTATGGGTCGGATTAATTGGATCAGATTTGTGGCCTTTTTTGAATTGATCCGATCAATTTTAATTGGTTCGGATTGGATTTTGCCTAGTTTAGTTTGCAATCCGATCCGAACCAATCCAATTATAATTGAATTGGATTGGATCGAGTCATTGGATTTATTATTAAAATAATAAAAAATTAAAAAAAACTAAAAAAATAGAAAAGTGATTATAATAGTATGCAATTTAATACAGTTAATTCAAAAACTATTTTTTATCTACTAGTCTAATATGAAACATGTTTCATTCCAAGTTAAAAATTAAACCATGTCTTACATTATAATCATAGTAATCTTGTATCACTAGCCTTAAAATGAAAAAATATAATAAAATTGGGTTGGGCTAAAAAACCCAAACTCTAAAGGTTAAAAAATATATAAAAAAAAAAAGACATAGTAAGTAATTGGGTGTATCGGATTTTTAAAAGTGAAATTCGATATTCGATCCAAACTTACTGGATTTATAATTTTTCAATCCAATCCGAACCAATCTAAATTTTTTAGATTAGTTTGAATTTACCGAGTTCTTAGATTAATCTGGATCCATGATCACCCCTATAGCAAACAAAATGGTATAATTAATGTTCATATAGCTTTGATACAATGGTTGTAGCTATTCTAACGAAATCCAGTTTTGGCTCTTTATGACAGCGGGTATGAGTATACTAATTTAATTGGATAAGGAGGTTGCATTATTGTAATAAACACAACCAGAGAAATAATATTTGTTTAATTTAAAATTATTGGTACTGATAAGTTATTATCTCGTACAAAAGCTACAACTTTTTAAAATAATGATAAATTATTGTCACAAAAGCTACAACTTTTTAAACTAATTTGATTGTCATTAATTATATATAATCTCTTTTTCTCATTTTATTTAATGTTTTAGAAAAAAAATGTTTCATTTTAATTATTATTTTACAATATCAAAAAAGTATTTAATATTTTTCTTTTCTTATTATACCCTTAACTATTTATTGTAAAGTAAGAAAATGAAAAAGACATATTGATGAAAGAGAATATAATTAATATGAAAGATAAAAGACATATTAAAAATTACATAATAGTTTTTATAAAATTTAAAATAATAATTTTTTTTTTTTAATTCTTGTGTCTCTTAAACGTTAAGTAAAATGGGACAGAAACAATAAATTAATACCTATATATTAGAGGGGGGAAATTAAATTTGAATTATGTATCCATCATAAAATATTGGTTTATACTGTTGCGTGTATATAAAAGTTGTTCATTAAATCTTTTATGCGCCTCAAACACAGGAAACTAGCAATTAAAGGTGATTTGGATACGCACATGCTCATTTCTTAATTTAAATAGGAGTACTTGTTCTCCTGCTGAAAATTATTACTCCTTCCATCTCATTTATATCACATTTAAAGTTTTGATATATTAAAAAATTAATTAATATTTTGAATTTCATAAAATATATTATATAATTTTCTAATATAGATTTAATCTTTATAATTAATTAGATTTTTTTTCATTTACTAGTATTAACAACTACTCCCACTTAGAGTACTCCATGAAAAATATTATTTATTGCTTTATTAATTTTGTAAAATGACAAATAACTAGTAGTATAAAATAGAACAAAGGGAATAAATCATAAATAATGTTCATTAAATAAAGAGTGAAACCTATACAATTTTATGATTTATAATAAATTCTAGACAATAATAAAGGATGTCTTAGAAAGAGTCAATAAACTATTATCTTGACTAATCTTTTACATGACATTCAAAATTTTCAATTTTAAAAAAAAAAGTAACATTTAATTATATGTCATATAAAAATTAATAAGAATCATAATAATCTAGTGATAATTGCCATAATTACTTATTTGTTGAGTGATTTTTGGGATAATTATTTTATTTCTATCCTTATTTTGAGCGATGTTTAACTCAATTTGTTGTTAATTTCGCAAGTAGTTAATTTCTAGTCTAGTTGTTTAGTTTTATGATTGGATCTTATATTTTTGTTTACATTTTGTGTAGAAATGGAGAATTGGAGATTGAGACACTCATTTGGAGTTTAATTTTGAAGCCTTAAAGAGTTGTATTGAACCACAAAATTTGCTTAAGTCACTTCAGCTGGCTTAAGCAAAGATTCCCTTTTTGTGAAAAGTAAAATTTGGCTATTTGGCTTAAGCAAGGACAAGTGGCTCAAGCGGAAAGTTGAGCGAAAGCATCAGGTGCATCAAGTGGCTTAAGCGACCTCAAGTGGCCAGAGCAAGATCCAATTTCAGACTTACTATTTTACAGTTTTGCTCAAGCAGGCAGAGATGGCTTAAGCAAACTGTCACTTAAAATAGAAACTTTGCTAATGTATAAATAACGTTAGTTGTCATTTAAGGATTATTATGTACTATTTTGGGGGATTCTTCATTGTTCCATTGAGAGAAAAGCTCCACTTGGGCTCCATTGTATCTTCTTCTTCATTCTTCCATGTATTTTGGAGCTACTCATGGCTATGAGTAGCTAAGTTCCTCCATTGTTTGGGTTAGATATAACCTTACTCAAACTCTCTTATACCTTTTGGTATTTTTATATATATATTCAGTGTGTTTGTGTTTAATGTTAGTATTTTGTTTCTTTGTTTAATGGTTGTTGTGGAATGGCCAACCATGGCATGATTTTAGGACATGATTGTTGTTGAAAAATACCTTCATTGTCTTGAACTGAAACAAAATACCTAATGAACTTGGTGTCTAGGAATGGAGCTTAGTTCATTGGTTATCTAGTGTCACCAAGCTTAAAGTTAGTTCCTTTCTTAAGTTGTTGAGGGATCAAGACTTAATAAAGGAACTAAGATTCTTTTCGCTTAAGAGATTAGGGCTAAGAAGGCATTTATTGACTGATTTTAACATTGAACTGCAAATGGAATATGTATTGTGCGTTAAAGCAAGAAGAAAGTAGAGTTTGGTGAAGTCTAACCCTGACAATATATTTGTTATTCGAAAATCCTCTGTTTCAAGCTTTGTTTTTGTTATAAAATTACAAAAAGAGTTCCTTTAACTTTGTTACTGCACTTTTTTTGTTTTACATTTCACAAAATCAATCAAAAGTTCATGTTTTTATCGCTTTCTTGTGAAATTTGTTAGCTTAGTTAATATTAACGTGAAAATTGTCCAATATTACGTGAGTCCTTCAAAAACGATACTTGGACTTTTCAAGATACTACTTGTATGATTTAGTTCACTTGCCAAAGAGTTAATATCTAGTATCTAAGTATTTCTCATGCATGTTAGAGAATGAAATACTGAGCATTTCTCTTCTAATTTTTTTTTTATTTTTATGCGTAAGCATTTCTCTTCTATAAATGAACAACTTGTGACAAAGTCATTTGATGACACCAACACTAATAAATCATGAAGTAAATTGAGGAAACCTCTTACTAGCATCGTCGTACCTTTCCAGGTGTAGGTTTTGCAAGGAAGTTATTGATTCGATACTAACAAGAGAAACGATCATAAGCTGCTGAAACGTTACGTATCCTCTTATATATTTGTAATTAGTAATTAGTAATTGCAGATAACTATAATATTGATCGAGGAATATCTTGTTATTTTGGAAGATAAAACATTTTCTAGTTTATCCAGTCAAAAAAAAAAAAATAGAAGTAAAACAAATTAGTCTATATTATAATAAAGTTTAATAATGATGCACTGATAGTATAAAACTATTTTATACAGTCGTCCAATCACAAATCACCGTTAGTATGACTTTTAAGATAATTTTTTGAAAAGTCAACAAAATTATCATATATGATAGATTATGATTAAATAACTGTGTAAAATTTTTTACACTATCAGTACATAACTCTTTTTATCTTATTATAATGAAGTCACCGAAACAATCCATAATTAGAGTCGAGTTGAGCTCCTCAAATAAACTCTAAAAATTTATGTCTGTTTGGCCCAGCCACATTGATCCGTGTCAGGTTGGGCTCTAAAATAAAGACTTGCAAAAAAAAAAGAGTCCGCTTGATTTGATTCAATTAGTAATGTTTTTTGTTTGTTTGTAAATTTATATATATATTTCTTAGAATTTTGTATATTAAACATGTTTAATTTTAGTTATTTATTTATTTTTAATTACAGTTGATGTGACTCGCTAACTTGTTGGTTTGGCATAAGACTAGGTTAGACTATCAAATCTAAAAGTAAAGAGAGGTCTGACCTAATCCAACCCGATTTCACACTCTAGCCTAGCTGGACTAGTTCAAAATGACTCAAATTGCCAAAAACAAAATATCCAAATTTTCAGCTAACAAAAAAAAAATTAAAAGCTACTTAAAATGTCTTATCAAGCATAACTAAAATCATTTTCATGAAGAAAGAAACCCGTGACCAAATTGGCCTACACTACTAGTAACATAGCAGAAGAAGTAACGAAGCAGAAAAAATAACGAAGTCGCAGCAGCAAGTGGTTGCATGTAAGTAATTAACACTGGCCTAGCTAGCACACCCACCAATATTATAAATCCCCATCAATTTCCATAAATTAATCTAACGTCGCCACTTATTTCCAATCCCTCCACGCATCTATATAAACACCACACTACATCACTTGTACTCACCAGCTAGCCACAACACAACACAACACATACATACATTGTAGTAACACTCTTTTCCACTTGTCTCCTACTGCTATTATGGCTAGCTTGAAGGTTGCATTCATGGTTGTGATGTGCATGGCTGTGGTGAGTGCACCAATGATGGTGCAAGCCGTGTCATGCAGTGATGTCACAATGAACCTGGCATCGTGCCTATCTTATCTGACGCAGGGTGGAGCGGTTTCAGATTCGTGCTGTGGCGGAGTGAGGAACATTCTGGGTGCTGCCACCACCACCTCCGACAAACAAACCGTGTGCAAGTGTCTTAAGGAAGCTGCTAATAACTACGGCATCAATGACGACCGCGCTCAGGCACTCCCTGGCCTCTGCAATGTCAGCGTCCCTTACAGGATCAGCCGCTCCACCAACTGCGACGCGTACCTTCTCTCGCTCTTCTTATTATCAATGTCATTCGGTTTCTAATTTTAAAATCGGCAAAATGTCACTTTTAATCTTTTTATGTTTTACCGTTTTTTAATTTTGGTACATTAAGTTTCTTAAAAGTCTCATTTAAAATTTAATGTACCAAAACCGAAAAACATAAAGGATCAAAAATGACATTTAACCTTAAAAATCCGATCAATACTGATGATATCAACAAACCCAAATTTTGCTCTTCATCGATTTGGTTCGAGATGACAAGGTCATCTCTGGTTGAATCTAGACCCATGTCCTCCCCTAATTTTGGTACAAATGATGTGTGCTAAAGGATCTTAGGAGTGATTTTTATTTTTAAGCAATGGGATGAGGAATAATTAATATGTATACAAGAGAAGGGGGTGGGGGGAATAAATCAAATATAATCTTCGAATCAATTACCACTTTCCTAATACAAATTATTTATATTGTTCACTCTTGTGATAGAATTATATATTATCTGTATATGAACGTTTATTAACTGTGTTAACAGAAATTATAGCTGTGATGGAATTATTATATCTGTATTTAATTAACGTTTCATGCGTTTGTTTTTGTAATGGTGCAGCATCAATTAAAGGAGCTAGCGGGTAGCTTTTTCTGCCGCGGGATACTGAGGCAGCAGTGTAACACTTATTATTATTAGAATAAGAGAAAGCGAGTGTGAGTAGGGCTCCACTTATGCGAGTTTGTTATTGTAATGGCTTCTGTTGCAGACACTATATATAGTCTTTGTTGTTGGGTGTGATTAAATTAATGTATCTTAGTTGATTGTTGCATGCAACAATCACGTATTTGATATAATAATTCCATGCTACTTTGATTGTTGCATACCTTGTTCTCAAGTCGAGTTATTTTACTTTCTAATGAAAAAAAAAAAAAGTAATTCCATTCTACTTTCATTTTTTTTTTCACTTCCGCTTTTGGGTTCTTCCCTCAAAATTGGTTAAATTCGTTCGTTTGAAAAAGTAAAGCTTCAACTATTATAGTCAAATGTGCGCGCACACACAAATTATAGTCAAATAGAAAAAAAAAAGAGTCTATAATGTAATAATTCAAAAACGAAAATGCATTTGCCATAATAGTTAAATTGAACAAATCGTATAAAAAAAAATTCTGGCCCATGCATATTTTATATCTAAATCAGGGCTGATTAAATTTAATGCATATCGAACCGACTTTCAGCGTGATGCGCATAATTTTTTAGAAAACTAGGAAACACTGATCTGATTAATTTATTCCAAGAGTTTAATGGTGATACATGATAGTGTAAAAACTATTATAATTTTATTTTAAGTAGAATTGGAAATAGACAAATACTTAATGAATGTAATTTATATGTCAGTAGTGTAAAAATGTTTTATGTATAACGCGATGAAATGGCCATCACTCCGTTACAATTTCTTGGGCTGGCAGAAGGAGCCCATATTATTAATTGGGCCTGTACTGATAGATATGAGTTAGCAATTAAGTTTTTTTTTTATATAGCGAAAAGAACTTTGTTTAGAATAGGAGAATAACGAGGACAATACAATTCAAAGTGATTTGTTTGACCAAAACGAGGAAAGTGGCTAGAAAAATTGGGAGTTGGAGTTTTGTATTAAGGCTCATTTTGGATTAATTTCTTGCTTATGGGAGTTTTGTAATTTTATATAAGAAATTAATCCAAAATGAGCCTTAATTTATAACTTTTATCTATCTTTCTTTATATAAATTAGAATATATATTTTGAACGAGAACATTTTTAATTATCACTCTACCATCTCAACCTCAACCCCTCATTTTTCTGCCCACCCTTCTCTGCCCCACCCTGATCTCAAAGCCCAAATCATCTCAAAGTCCAAATCCCCAATTTTTTCCAATCACCATCCTTCGCCTTAGTCCCACCATCTCAAACCCTATTCCCCTCTTTTAGCTACTTTCCTATGCTTCACTCTCCCATCTCAAAACCATAACCCCAAATCTTTTCTAGCCACCATCCTCCACTCCACCCCTATCTCAAAACTCTAAGCCTTAATTTTTTTTCCAGTTGCCCTCAGCCCCACTCCCCGCATCTTAAAACTTTAAACCTTCGATCACCTTCCTCTACCTCACTCTCCCATCTCAAAATCCCAAGATTCCCAACCTCTCATTTTTTTCAATCACCTCCCTTCATGACATTTCCACATCTCAAAAACCAAACTCCGTTCTTTTGCCACTTTCCTCTATTTCACCACCCCATCTCAAAACCTACCCTCTATGCTTTAGGCTTTTTAGTTTATTTATTTATTTATTTTTATTTTAATATAATTAAAATAATATGATTTGAAGTTCCAAAATATAGAAACTTAATTAGTTATCAGTATAAAACAGTTTTATACTGATAATGTATAGCCATTAAACTTATATAATTAATATTTGTGTAAAGAGTCAAAGTTGTAATAAGTTAATATTATTTATTAAATAATTATTATATTTTATTTTTAAAAATATAATTAAAAAGTAAAAATATTTTTTGAAACATGAAAGGAATATTTTACCTACTTTAACGTTAGGCCAGTCCCATCAATAATCTCCACCTGTGTAATTTTTTTTATCGACAAATGTTAGTTGTTAATTGTTAGTTTTTGTTAGTTGGAGGGATTTGAACCCATAACCTCTCCCCCCTTCCCTTCTCCCTTAACCACCAGACCAACCTTATAACTCCTACATGTGTATTTTTCACACAATAACAAGTGAATATTTCCTTTACTTTTAAGTTTTAAAATTTTCAGGCAGTGATATGGCTATTAAAAATACTCATAAATGGTATGAATATTAACTACAAGTATTTTTTTTTTATTTTTATAATGATGGCATTAAGAATGAAACCTAAAACCTCGTGTAGTTGTGAGTTGACAAGGGGGAAGGGGATAACTTAGAGATAGATATAAGGGGTTATGGTGTTCTATTTTTGAGAAATGTTAGTAACATTATTTAACACATATTTTTAATAACTTTTTTTTTGTTTCCCATAGATAGTGGTGTAAATGAGTCAAACTATTCATGAACTATTTTAGTTTGACTGGTTAAATGTTTGATCAAGCTTGTTTGTTTAATTAAACAAACAAATTCAAACTTAAGATTGAACTCGATTATTTAAATAAGTCAAATTCAAGCTTTACAAACTCGACAATAATGACTCGTGAATTGTTTGTTTACACACACACACTCTCGCACACACATGCATGCGCACACCCACATATCATAGAAACAAATTAAAATTACATAAATATCACTATTTATATGAAAAATCTTTTATATAATCTTTCGAATAGAATTTTTTTATAAAATAGTATTTTTATTTGCTACAAACATGCATGTGTTGACACACGCTTTAAAATTACATAGACACCACTATTTTATATGAAAGCACTTATGTATAGTCTTTCTAATGCCAATTTTTTTAATAACAAAATGCTTTTATTTGCTACGCACGCATGCACATACACGTACACGTATATCATAGAAGGTTTAAAATTACATAGATATCACTATTTGTATATGAAAACACTTTTGTATAGTGTTTCTACTGACAAATTTTTAGAAGAAAAAAATATTTTATTTGCTAATTACAGTTTTTTTGTGAGAGTTAAAATTTAAAGAGGGAATATAATATTAAATAAATATTACAAGTAAATATAAGAAAATATATAAAATTTATTAATAAATATTAATAATGTAAGTAAAGTTAGATTAAAAATGAGTTAAATAAGCTAAGCTCAAGCTTTTAGTTAAGCTCGCTTAAATGAATGAGTTAAACTTGAGCAATATTTTTTTTTTCACAAGTCAAGCCTAAACTTTAGGTTCTTGACTTGACTCGTTTACACTCTTACCAACTGATTATTCCTTTAAAGACAATTTGTTTGAAGTACGGTTGGACACTAATGATAGACACCTCTCCGAACAAGGATTCAAACCTAGGCTCTCTATTTTATAAGGGACTAGCCCCTTCTGCTACACCCAATCCCCTTTTACTATTAGCTAGAATTTATTAAAAATCATAAATTTGAATCATATTCGATGATTTTCTTTCCTTAATGTTAATACTCCATCTGTTCCTTTTTATATGTTTTTTAAGATTTTTATGTAAATAAATGTAATAAATTTTTTTATTCTAATAAAATAGTTGTGGAGTTTCCTATTTTATCATTTTTTTATTTCTACTTCACAATAAATGCTTATGGATAAATTAATTAAAGATTAGGTACAAAGTAAGGGTATAATATTGACAAAAGAATAATCAATACTATCTTGAACTTTGAAAACAACAAATAAATAGAAACAATTTTTTTTTCAAAAATCTGACAATTAAAAAGGAACGGAGATAGTAATGTTTTATTTGTTTATAAAAAACAATTGCATTGTTAATTGAATAAATTCTCTAATGAATCTTCACAATTGTATGAGTTAGGTATTTTAATCTTTAAATTTTTAAAAATCCTCTATTAATTTTTAATTTTATAAAAAAGTGATTTTTTTTATTTTTAGTATTATTTTATACTAAAATAATATTGAAGTAAATGTTATTTAACAAAATTTAGAACTAACAAATTTTTTAAAATTTAAAACTTAAAATATTCAACTCATGATTTTAAAGACAAATTTGAAAGATGAATGCTACCTACACACTCTCTAACACTCTTTTTAACACATTTTTTTTTTTACTATCAGTTAGAATCTAATACAAACTAAAAAATCATGAGTCAAATTCATTAATTAACAACTAAGAAGTAATACTCACAAACTTTCAAAATTTCTAAATAAAGATAAATGTTAGCAACATACTCCCACATGACTCAAATATAAGCAAAATTAATTAATTTTTAAGCTAATTAAGAAAGTTGGTTAATATCATTTAATTTTACTAATAATATTTAAAAAACAAACTTTTTTTTCCCTAAAGTGCTATTCACTGAAACTTGATATGGAGAATAAAAAAAAGTCATTGGAAATAGAATCTCAATTAATTGAAGGTATTTTTAAGATGATATCGTTATATAGGATGAAAGTAATTAAAATTAGCAAATGCTAACCAGTGTCCTAATTAAGGACGTTAGCAAAACCCATTAAAATTTGACATTAATGCATATATACTGTAATTTCCAATACACTCCCAATGTGAATTTCAACAAAAAAAATCTTTTATTTTGAATTTCTTAACCAGTGTTTTGTGTCCTAAGGACACTAGTTAGCAAGACTCATTAAAATTTGCATATATTTGAATTCATCAAACATTTTTTTGTTACTTATAATTGAGTTCGAAGAGAGTACTCTTTGACACACTCTTCTATCACACATTCTTTTATTGGCTTAAATTTATTGAAAATCATAAAAAATTGTGGACTTCACTCCATATTTAATGAATCTCCCTTATAATTTTACAGTTTTTAATAAATTTTAACCAATATAAAAGAGTGTGTTAGAAATAGTATGTCAGAGAGAGTGTTTTTAGTACTCTTTTTTCAATAAATTTAATTAATAATAGAGTGTGTTAAAAAATATGTTACTAATATCTTAACTTGAAAATTAAGTCGTTAATTTCACTTGTGTAACTCAATTCTCTCATATTCTTTTTCCAATATATTATGCCTAAAAAAGATAAATATTTTTTCTCTATTCTTTGTAATTAACTTTCATTTTATACACAAGAATTATTTAATTTTATTAATAGCGTTTAATTTTCATACACTGTTAATGTAGAGATTTTTACATTGTCAATCAATATTCAGAAGTTATCTTAAGTATGTCATTTAAAGTATATATTATAAAAGTCAACAAATTTATCATAAAGGATAGTACGTAATTAGATGATGCAAAATATTTTTACATTATATTTTAATTAAATTCTTACTAATTATTGTCTTAAAAGTAATGACTAAAGAATTAATAAATAAAAATGTATTAAAAATCAAAACAAAAATATATTGGTAACATTAAATGTAATACTTTTTACTATTTTTATTTATAATTTATTAAGCATTATTTAAGATAACCGTTACAAATTAATTACATGCGTCGAAATATACTACGTTTCTACTCCATGGATGTTTTTCACTAATTAACACCATGGAAAAAAGTCCCACTAACAATCTCAATCTATGTAAATTTGCTAATAATAATTAAAGGGATAACAACATGCATTTCTTCTGCCAATAGGGTATGTTTTGTCTATTGTTTTCCCCACTCACTGAATGCCAAAATGCCACTATATATATATCAACATGGACGATGCATGTCCATTCATTCATTTCCCACTATCCAAGAAGATGTTGATAAGCCATATCAATATGTAAGGGTCATTGAAGAGGTACCTCATGAGGGTTTTGGCAGAACATGCAATCACAAATTCTTTCAGTTCATGTGCAAATTTTAAGCTTAAACAAGACAAAAACGGTACTTGATTTTTTTTTTTTTCTTTTTTTTCTAATCCGTGTGCTTCCCTTTAATATTTAGTCCGCGTTCTTGATTGCTCGCAACACTGCTTGCTTTACCACTTGCGCGTCAACACTGTCGTTCTTGTGACTCTGCAAAATGAGCTTTTGTCAAAGTTTAGATTGAAAATTATAATCATTAGAGAGTATATTGTTGGTTGCATCATATTTTATATAATAAGAATATTATCCCCCATTTGACAAGATGTAATAATGCAGCTCTAGACTTTGTTGCCACATTATATAGCCCATGCAACTAACAAAATAGGTAAACGAACCCAAATAATTAAGGAGGTGTAATTTAATCTTTTTTTTTTAGAACAAAAACTGAGTAATGTTGTTGTTGTTGGGAATAATGGTTTAAACTTGTGAAAAATTCTTGTATGCTCCTTTCCTCCTGGAAATTCTTCCTCTAGGAGCATAGCACTCAATTTTTTTCTTCAAAAGGTGTAGGTCCATTCAAATATATATATCCAACCTGTGTTACTTGGAGCCCCAGAACCATACAAAAATTTCTCACCAAAATGTTACAAGTTACTCGTGTTGTTCAAGTTTCCATTATGCATATACTTGGGTTGTTGATATGAAAGGATTTGAAGTCAGAAATTCTTACATAAGTTTCGGATGAAAACCAACTATAAGGAACGAGTTGCAAACTGGTTAATTTTTACACTTAAAATTATTCAAAAGGATAATCGAAGGAGAATAACTAAAGGGAAAGGTTTTATTATATAATAAAGAGTAATAATAAAAATCATTCATATATATGTTGTCTTACTTCTCTTCCCTCAGCTTCTAGTTGGAAACTGTCTTCACAAGAAACCCTAGCATCAAGCACATCAAGGCCCAGTTCTTCGAAGGCTTCGAGTATAGAGACGAGCATTCCAGGGCAATTCTTTTCTAAAAGCACATTAATGAGGAAACCCTTTTTTAGGGTTTTCACAATTACCTGCAATTTTTTTTTCATAAGATATATGAATTAATGATGAATTGTGCTCACTCAGATGGAAAGTTTTATCACACATGATAATTTTATCCAACTTAAGTCGATTAATTAATACATGATCTTAGCTAGACCCAAAAAAATATAATAATCTTGGAACAAAATACAGCAAGAAGATTAATAAGCACCATAGGTAGTTCATCAATTTGAGAGGTTGATGATGATTCCGTGATCCCCAGCTCTGAGTTCAGTTCCTCAACTTTTTGCTTCAACTCCTCTATGTATTTTGAGGCGTCTACAATAATTGAGGCTTTGTTCAGCTGCCAAACCCAAATTAACAAAAAAATTATTAATTACTTCATATATTTAAAAGCTTTGATTCAAGATGAAGCGGAATAAACACCAAATAGATAATTAAATATAAAGCCAATTACAGCATTGGAATTTGTGACATCGCGAAGTTGTTGTAACGTGTGTTCCAGAGACTCTCTTCTTTTCTCCCTAGAAGCCATGGTTCTTCTTCTGCTTCTTATCACTTTTGTCTACTTGATTTGATTTTGATTTTCTCTCTTCCTTTGTTTTCTCTGTGCCCTTCGTTTTCCATCTGTCGCTTAGAGTGGTTTTCCTTTTTTATAGAATTGGCTGAGCTAATAAAAAATACTACTATATGTAATATGTTGTTTGTTTCCATGACGACTACCTAAATATTCCCCCACAACAAATTATGCTTTTACAAAATTGACCTCATCATTTTTAGATATCTGTAAATAAAATTTCTGGAGAAGAAAATAATATATATAT
This sequence comes from Pueraria montana var. lobata, assembly GCA_026413185.1. Classification (NCBI taxonomy): domain Eukaryota; kingdom Viridiplantae; phylum Streptophyta; class Magnoliopsida; order Fabales; family Fabaceae; genus Pueraria; species Pueraria montana. The sequence goes on from CM048650.1 coordinate 77,243,198, forward strand.
ATGATAAGAAATAACGATTATAAATCTTAATCATACCATATTTATATATAAATAGTTAAGATTATAACATAATACACATAATTCTTTTAAGTAAGCACTAACTAGCTTTTAATTTTGATATATATATATATATATATATATATATATATATATATATATATATATATATGGAAATTGCATAATGTACGAAAGATACCATGCACAAAAGTACGAACACTTAAGTCAACGATTTTTCCTGATTTTTCTCAAATCTATCTTTTTATCTTTTTTTTCTTCTATTTAATCGTTAGCTAATCAAATATATGGAATCAGTGTTTCGTAGTTTTCGTGCAGTATAGATTTCGTACTGTTTAGAATTACTTTTATATATTAATAATGTTTTATAGACACCCCCAAATGCTAGTTTACATATAGAAAGAGAAGAAAAAAAGATAGAAAAGTATACGTATGGTAGGTGATATGATATGATAGGAAGAGAGAGATAGAGAGAAATAAGAAGTGTTGACGGGGTGTTAAAAAAAGTGAAGTGTTTAATAGATTTTATTTTTGTTTGGTAAATCTTTTAGAGATTTGATTGTTACATTGGATTTTAATTTGAATTTTAAATATTTTAATCCAACCGTCTATTATTTTTAATCTTGATCTGATGGTTGTTATTAGTTGTTCTCATGTTCTCACGTAAGAAAATGTTCTCATAGGAGTCATACTATATATATATATATATATATATATGTATATATATATATATATATATAACTCCAATGAAAACACTAATAACAACCATAATGCGGTGTTATAATATTATCATTTCTTTTTTCACGACTAAACTTCTTATTTCTATTTTCTTAATTAATTGTTACTGTTCTAGATCTTGGATATAATGATCTATGATAAAATATAATGTGTCTGATCCCAAGAAAAATGTGAGTGATTGTCCTATTTCGCTCACCCTTCCAAGCAATGCGAAATGATATTACTCTTCAGATTCTTTTTATTTTTCTATCTTCCTTGCAAAGCTAGCTAGCACTCACGTGAGAAAACATCCTTCATGCACTTAATTTTACAGTATATGGTATCCCTTTCTACATTCATTTAACTTCGCCAAGGCATGTTTAAAGCGTGTTATAACTTTGCAGATTCTCATAAACTAATGATAGATGAAACATCAATCTTAATATTCACGAGTATAGAAAAAAAATATTATTTAAATGATAGCATATGAATATACTTCAATCAAGGATTACTCATAAAATGAGAAAATACTCTGAAAAATAAAAATAATTTTTAAGTGTAATGATAGTACTCGTTATACGTGTAATAATTAGCCCCACTTTTTACAAATTTTGCTTTGAGTAGACGTCTAAGGGGAAGAAGATATGAAAGGGTATTTCAGTGAAAAGATGGGAAATTTATGGAAACATATATTGAGAGAGGAATATGGAGCCCGTGAGCGAAGTGCTTAATTGTAAGAATTGACAGCTAAACTAGCTTGACACATCCTTCGAGTTTTGGATGCTAATTATCATGGAATGGAATGGAATCAACCCTTCAGCTTTCATCAATCACACACACCCACTCCCGCCACATATATAGAAAAATGATTGTTGGACACCCATGGGTGTTGAGAGAGATAGAGAGAGATAAGAGATAAGTGATTGATTTAATGGATGATGTAATATGATAAGAAAATAGAAATAAAGAGAAATTAAAAATGTTGATGAAGTGTTTGGAATTTGGGGGTGTTCAAATATAAGTACTAATGTATATATTCAATCCCAATTATGAATTACCCCGTGCGTAGATTCCCTAACCGCGTTAAGCTAGCCCACAACAAAAACATTCATTCTCTTCTTGCACGTGTGCTTCCTTCCTCTCGTGACCCTTCTCTCTTGCTCTACTTTTTATTGTATCTCATCTCATGAAATACTTCTCTAAAAAGGGTTCTCCAACATGACATGGCCTCATCGACTCTAACCATGATGACAACGGGGGTGGATCGGAGAAAATTTTATCTGCACCTATATATGTTAAGGACAGGAGTCACAGGACAGAGTTGCAATATGAGCCATGATCCATGAATTAACTTGGTTCACCATGAATTTGAATTTGAATTTGAGTCAGGTTGAATTGGTAAAAGTTAACTCGTTTGGATTGTAGGTCAAATTTAATCCAACTCATTTAGCTCATGGCTCATGCACCCAAGTTAAATCTGTGGTAAAGATGGGTTCGAATTAAGTTTTATTATTTTAAAATAAAAAAGATAACAACTTAATACACTAACTTACTAAATAATTAAAGTAAATAACATGTAAACTCAACTATTTAATTATATTCTAATCATAATAAAGGATAGTAACACACTAACTTATCCTTTTATATATAGATATAGAGATGGAACGTGAATATAACTTTCCAAATCATTAAGATATATAAGTTGTGGAACACAATGTAATAAACCGTTAATGCTATGGTTTTCATTTAATGTCTCAAAATTTTTATGATCTCAAATTTACTTTTGTATATTTTTTTTGGTATTTTTTACTTATATTTTTTGTTTCTTTCTTTGTTTTAATTTTAGGTGAGTCAACACATATAATCCAAAGTAAGGTGTGCAGGGCAAGTTTATGAAAGTCAAGTTGTAATTGTGGAGAAGACTGAAAGGACAATAAGGTGATTACGAATTCATACAGTGAATAGATTATTATAACCTTATTTTAGCAAGTGTACTAGTCGTAAAGTAATAAAGTGATAAGTAATTAAGATATAGTTGACACAAAAGCAAAAGACTCAAGATACAAAGACTGATCAACACAAACACAAGTAACTCATGATCAACTACTCCTAGATCCTACTTTACTCTCTCAAACCTAGCACACATGTAATGGAGTAATTGTTCGACTCTCTTTAGGACCTCATCTTAATTCCTTGGCAACATGCCCTAATTGTCAAGGCAAGTACCATAATTCCTTATGTTCAATCACCAAGAACTCATGCATTATGCTTTGGGTTTTCCATGAACACACATAATACACATACCTCCATTTCTAGAGTCCTGTGCATATTATACATCTCACTTTTCAGTTAACTAATCTAGAGTCTCTCTCCCAAGTTAGCCTAAAACTAAGATCATTTCCATCATACCAATAGCATTAAGCCAAGAGATCGTGAAATTGATACAAATGTCATACAAAACAAGATTCAATTGAGCAAAATAAGAGTGCAAAATAATATCATAATCATTACAACAATCACAGAACAAAAACGAAACACTTAGTAGAGAGAAAACACAGAGAATAAGCCATGAATGAACTTCATTGAAGCTTCACTTGAATCTCCATCAAGGAACACACTAAGAATCTCCAATCCTAGCACAGTCCTTCACTAAGTTTACAAATATGGACTTGATCTGTTTGGGTAAGCTTATCTAGAATTCTAGGAGAAGAAAATAAGAAGAAAAAAATGAAATAAACTTTTCCATAAGTTAAAATTTCCTTATGCATAAACTAATTTATGGAAACTCTCTTATATTACTTCTTTAAAAGATGGAAAAAAAATCTTATCTTATGTAAAAAAAAAAGGTAAAAATAATATAACTCCACCTTATGAGTATAAGAAGAGAAAAAAATAAAATAAAATCTTACCTTTTATAGAAAAGAGGAAAAAGAAAATTTAATAAACACGTTAAGGACAAAAAGGAAATAAAGATAAAAAAGGCCAAAAGTTAAAAGCTAGCATTTTAAAAAACGTTACTTGAAGTACCGTCTCAATAAAATGTTACAAACTATTAAAAAAAACTTATTTACCAAACACTACTAATAAGGTCAAACACGTTTTCCAATTAGTAAAAAAAGCTTAAAGTTAATTGAAATGGTGTACCAAACATAACCTACATCCTTAAAAAATATATAGCTTTCTTAGCAAGATGTCCTATGGAGCCAAGGCTTTTTCTCTGTTTTTTATATTTTGTTATAAGTGCGAAATATTTATTGATTTTGTTGATAACTAATATTTTGCTAAAAAATATTGATTAATTGTCTCTTCTTTCAACTATATTTTTCTATTCACAAAACTTGAACATGGATCATACTTAACAAATCTAACTCGGAGGGAGTTATAAGGTGATCTGGTGGTTGGGGGAGGGACAAAAGAGTTGGATTGATAAAGAGGTCTTGAATTTGAAATCCTTCGTTAACATAACTTGTTAATTATTAATATTTATCGATAAAAAAAAATCTAACTCAGATCCGTTGAGACTAACGTAATGTTTGATAAGGCTTCTTTCTCTTTAATTTCAATAAAATATTCATTTGTTTTATAAGAATATACCATAACATTCGCTTGTTCATTAGCTCCACTCAATTTAATTGAGATTTACAGCAAACCATTCTTCTATTGGATATTTTAACAACATAATATTATGTCCTTGTCGCAATACCCCACAATAATTCCCTTGATGAAGATGATAAGAGGAGTTTTTCTTTCTACTTTATAATAATTTGTAAGATAACGATGAAGATGGCCCCCACTGAAATGAATTAAGGGCTGTTATTTGGAGCATACATCGGTGGCACGTGCTCGTCGTCGTTGTCATTCTTCTTCTTTTTTATCTGATATTTTTTTGGTGAATACATTTTATCTGATTTTTTTTTATCAGCTAAATTAAAATATATTAGATAAACAAGGCACCAGTGCTACCATAAAAGATCCAGTACAAATATATTCATCCACAGGTTAATAAATATTTAAGCCCAGGTATAGAATATAAATATCAATTAACCGAGGATTGTAAACAAAAGAAAAGCAACTCCATCCAGCGTTGCTAGCATGGTTGTAATCGTAAATTGCTAGCATGATCCCTGCGCATTTTATCTGATATAATGATTATGAATTCAGAAAATCGTTATACTATTGACAAGGAGTTAGAGACCCTTGGATTCATGATTTAGTTCTTGATGTCTTCTTTGTACTCTATGTTCCTTCCTTTCTTGATTCTTAAAAGTGATTTTTCTCCCTCTATTTTTCCCTTTCTTGTTTCTTTGATAGTTAAGAAATCCTGTTATGTGAAGGACCTTTTTTAAGGAAGAAGAAAATATTTGTGCATGTGTCTTCTTGTTCTTCCACACATTCCTTATGTACAATCACCCTAGGAAAACATTTGACAACTGTGCACATTTGCCCTAGAGAAAATCTAGTAATTAATTGTGTATTCTCCAAGGAAAAATCTAGTAACTATTCACTATTTTGAAGGAAAGGATAAGGTAATAATTCAATGATGTGTATTACAAAACAGATTTGTTATTTATTAAAAAAATGGTTTATAAACCATACATTTTTGTGAGAGTTAGTGTAAATTTTTTTAAAATAAAAAAAGTGTCCATGTGAGAGCACCTATTAGTGTGTAATTCCTTGATAAAGGAGAGTGTCAAGTATAATAAGTGTTAACTTTAGTAAAAGTTAGTTACTATTTTTAATCTTTTGCCATAAAAATTTAATATTTAAAATTTAATAATTATATATTCATTTTTTCTAATTAATTTAAATTATTATACGTATTTTCTATAGGAAACAATCTTGTTGAAGTCAAGAATATTCACAACATGGTATGGTTATTCAACCTCCAAAATGTTTTTCATACGCAAGATTGAAACTCTAAATCTTCTTAAGGAAAATCAAATGCATACCACTTGAACTAATTAACCACTTATTGCTATTCATATAATTTTATTTAATTTTTTCACCTATTGGTTTGGGCATATCTTATGCTTTAGCCAAACCTATCTTTTGGTAATAAATTCCTTTGCTCATGAAAAGATAGTTTGTTTGTGAATAATAATAATAATAATAATAATAATAATAATAATAATAATAATAATTATTATTATTATTATTATTATTATTATTATTATTTTCTCTGGCATAAATTAGTCATCGAAAAAATTAATAGATAATTTGCACCAATGTCATGGTGACAAAAAAGTCATATATATTATTTGTCCTTCATCAAATGTTTCATATTTTATTTTTTATTCTTCTCAAATATTATTACTTACATTTAGTCAATTTAAACTTAAATTGAAGGGGTTTGCTAACTTACACCCACTTATTTTTTTAGAAGGAGTAAGTTTGCAAATTCCACCTTATGTGTATTTTTAAAATTTTGTAGTTGTAGCTTGCTAACTTACTCTTTCTAAACAAATAAGTGGGGGCTGTAAGTTAGCAAATCCTATACGCATTTGCTAATATACACTCACTTATTTTTTAGAAGGAGTAAGTTAGCAAGTTATACATGTGTGTATTTTAAGAAAATTTGTAGTTATTATTTGCTAACTTACTCCTTCTAAAAAACAAGTGAATGTAAGTTAGCAAACCCCCAAATTGAAATTTTAAATTTTGACATTTTATATCAAATTGATAAACATAAAATGACATGTGTTAATTTAAGTGTTTTTTTATTATATTTTTTCTTAATTTTGAAAGTTTTTCTCTTATGTTTTATATTTAATAAATATAATTCTCATTGTTAATAAAAAAAATATATCTTTTATTATACTTTATTCTTTCCTTATATACATGATACCATCACTATTTAATAATGATAATAATTATTTTTTATATATTTTCAAATTTTAATTACCACCACGCACATGTTAATTTATCATATAAATCTTTACTTATAAATAGAGAAAATGGTAAAATAAACGTGAAATCAGAAGAAGAAAAATGCATTAATAGTTAATATATAAAGAGTAAATTAGAGCAACACTTCTTGATGTTTCGTGTAATTACACAAACACCCACTGTTTTTTTAAGCATTACTTTCGCCTTCCCTATATGGAGTGTTAGTATAAGGTTTGAAAAGGTGTTAGTGTAATTTTTTCAAATATATAAGGGAGTGTTAGTGTAATGTTTTCAAACTTAAAGGAGAGTTAGTGTAAGAAAATAAAAAATGGTGGAATAATATGTAATTTGATAAAAGTTCATGAAGTGTTACTGTAATTTGTTCGTATGTAAATAATCAAATAGTGTACAATTTGGAACTTTATCTCGTGAACACCCTTTTCTCCCTTCTATTTCTTTTTTTTTTTTTTTTGGTATAGGCAAAAACAATATTATGATAATTGTAGGCAAGACCTAACACAAAGACGTGTAAAATCTAGCCGCAAGGAATAAGAGTACAGAAATACTATTCCTTTTATTAATTTGTTTATTTACTTTCTCCTATACATTAAAAAATAGAACAGTTTTAATGTAATGGATATATAGTCGTTGGTAACTAGAACCATTTTATGGTTGAATTAACTGCTTAAATTTCTTTAAATCTTTTAACACTATCATTTTTTTTTTCCTTTTTTGGACACAACAACACAATCATTTTCGTGACTGAAAAATACACGACAACGATCTTTAAGTTGTCGATTTAAAAAAAAAAAACAGTTAATCATAAAAGGATTTGTAAAGTGTATCTGTATTTTTTTTGGTTATGACAATTGTGACACAAGTGTCATAGTGTATGAAGAGCCAGCAGAGAGAAGATTGAGAACCCTGAAGAGACAATATCATTGTGCATGTGTGCATGCGAGTGAAAGAGACTTTCTGAAACATCTAGCTTAGATACAAACAAGTCTTAAGTGTTAATTGGAAATCACAGGGTCTACACTACAGATATATATATGTGTACATAGCAATAATATTTGGAAAACTATAGTTACATCATAATGCATGTTCACTATCTTTTATTATATATATGTCGTTTTCCTTGCATAGAGAATGGTCTCCTGCACATGACTCCACATATGGTAGGTCTCCTGTGCACGTAAGACCAACCCTTGCACGAGAATTGAAATAGAATAACTTTTACACACCACAAAAATAGTTCTCTTGGATGTATTTTCATTGTTTATGTATGATTTGCAAACGATAGTATCAGCAAATTCAGGAGAAAATGAAAGTAATAAAAAATGAATGCAACTACCTATACATATTTTATGCATACTTTGGTGTCTATATATAGTTTTCATTATTTTATTAAAATTGATTCTATCTTAATTTTTTCATATTTTTATTTTGACTATGTCCTACATTTGATCAAATATGTAGATAAACGTGAGATCAAGCGTTTCTCTTAAAGAAAATTAGAACGCTATGTATGCCGTCTTAGCTACTATCTATCTAGCTAGCATCTAAACTTCCCCTTTCTTTCTCAGAAAAAGTCAACCCTACAAAAGTTTGCTATGAAATATGATAACTTGCATGATTAATAATATATTTCAACATTATTATTCTTACATTAATGTTTTGTTCGAGATGAACAATGTTGATGTGTCTGAGGTGAATCAAACTAATGGTTCAAGGTGGATCAAGCTCGTGTACATGTCTGAGGTTAACCAACCTGACCAAGCTAATCTATCTGAGATAGACTATTGATATATATACGAAGTGCACTGTTGACTCAGGCTAAGTAATGTTGATCAAAGTGCTTTCCATGTTGGCCAAGGTTCAAGGTCTCCTAGGTGAGGTCTGAGATCTATAGGCCATGGTCTAACGTCTCCTAGTGGAGATTCGATTGAGGTCTCACAATGACAATGAACTTTCTACCAAAAGCTAAAACTCAATGGAAAATAGGTGAGTATTTCTCAAAGATATTTTGATGCTTAAGTTAGTAAATATTTTATCATAGTTAATTATGATATGTAATAAATATTGTGTAACTCATATATAATGATTTTGATTGTATTTATATGAGCCTAGAATGGATTGGATTATTTGAAATGGGGCCCATGGCTTCTAATGGACAATATTTCCCTATCTTGATGAGTAACATAGTGACTTTACTCTAGATCGAAGTGTGATCCTCTGTTCCTGATTTTATCTTATATAAAAGTCTTGCTCTTAGGTGTTGATCCTAATCAATCCACCATTTGTGCCGAGGTGGCCCATCATACAGATTGGACCTTAAGCCCAATCCAAAACAATTATTATTTTAAATAATAAAATAAAAATTCACATTCCGATACCCTTTTATTTGTATTTTTCTAACAAGTAGATTGTAAACTTAATTACACTATTGGACTGTTCGACCAGGTAGGCCGATTGAGCATAGTAAGTGCTCAGGCCTTTCAGGCTCAACACTTAAGGGGTTATGGACCGTCCAACCAAGTAAGCCGACTAAGCATAGCAAGCGCCCACACCTTTCAAGCTTAGCGCTTGGGGGATTGTGGATTGTCTGGCCAGGTAAGCCAACCAAGCATAGCAAGTGTCCACGCCTTTTAGGCTTAGCGATTGAGGAGCTTGGACCGTCAGACCAAGTAGGCCAATCGAGAATAGTAGACTGACAATAATGGGACAGTTGGACCTCTAATATTGAGTCTCGGACCTTTGGCAAAGTGACATTTCATAAATAAGGATGGTCTCCCTTTTGTCACCATAGGTTCACGCATACTCTAGAGTTTTGTTGACGGCTCTAGAGCCTTTGACTTTGGGGTCATCGAGATTCGGCTTTAAGTTATTAAATTTGTATAATTAATTTAATATTAATTTTATGATTTGTGATTAAATAATAATGTAGAACTGATTTATAAATATATAACCTATTTTCTCATATATTAGTCCATTACTGCCAGCTCATAAGAATTTGTGTTTAACGTGGGTTCCTTTTGAGCCAATGACCGTTGACATTGAAGTGGCAAGCTAGAGTCCAAAAAAGGAAATGCCACCATTCCACCCCTTGATCAAAATCTGTTACATCCTTGCTTGATGTGAGAGTTGTAAGTGACGTTCAGGTTCACGGGCTAAGTTCTAGTTACGTAACAGAACAAGTTCTTCTAAACTTATTGGGTGGAATTTGCAAGCAAAATCCTTCGCGGAAAATTCCATGACCACATCGTACAAAAAGCTAGTTTGTCTCTTTTCCTCACATGCTAAATCCAGCCAGCAATACCTACACATAGAAACAACCAAAGTGCATCAAAGGAAGACAATAGGATCATTTGTACAAAGACATCAAAGTATTTTTATGATTTGGATTGCACAGGACAGCTATTATATGAGTGGTAAACACCCCCCATAATAGGAGCCTTGAAAGTTGAAACTATCTTTTTATTTATTTTTGGAATCAAATTAAGAAGAGAAATGCTATTATTCCTCTTAAAGGTAAATTAAAAAAGCTAGGAGAAAGCAACCCTTCAAGGCATTATGCTTCTACTATAGGTTGAAGAACGACAAATCAGTGTGAACTCCTAAAAAATTGGCTGAATTTCTAGCCTCTTATATCTTGAAAAGCCTTTTGTTATTTTATTTTTTTTCCTGATAGAAACAAGAGGGATGAGTAAGCAGATTATAATGTCTTTGAAAAATGAAGTCCTATTAAGTGCATTTCCCCATGAAAGTTGGAGATCAACGATTCTTTAACCATAGTTTATTTGGGATGGGATTTTCTCAGCGCTTTCCATAAAACCTTTATCTATGATCTACTAATTAACTTTAGTTAATTAATTACATAAGGCCAGGTTTGGCAAAATGCTATTACAAGAAAGAATTAAGCGGATGAGAGAATTATCATAAACATTAATTATTCCGAAGAAATATAATTAATATTTTTATTTATATTAATTTTTTAATATATTTTTTTATTTGATATGTCGTTTCACTTATGTTAGCTATATAATTATTATCGGTGCATTGAAACATTCAAAGCCTGTAAAATTGTAGATGCTTGAGAATCCGTAAAAAATCCTTTATACAAGGTTTGTATCATTATATTTTTTAATAATTTTATTTATTTTTATGGTAAGTGTGTAAAATAATTAAAAATTAAACAATGATATAAATATAATTAAAATAATTAATTATTATATTTTTTTTTATCAGCAAGAGATAATATAATTTATGGGCAGCTTGTGCCAACATGTTCAGCTTACTTGTAATGACCCAGGTTTCATATAGGGCCCGTTAATTAGTGATTAATATTATCTTACATTTTTAATGCAATAAAACAAATAAGAGCATTTTTTTAAATATGTCAATTAAAATAGAAGAAAAAACATGCTTTTGTTGGAATTTATTGCTCAATGACGTGGATAGCATTTCAAGTGAACAATCAGTGATTCGTATCATGCTATGCTACTGCACCGTTTACTCTGGAACATGTATTTGAGATTGGCATTGACATTCAGTTGGAATCATGTTTATTTAATTTGGGTACAAATCATACAAACAAGTTTGATTGGGATCTAAAATTTTACTGTTTAGTAGGTATCATATATTGTCGGATGGATTTAAGCTACTATATTGTTTAGTTTTTATTTGGAAAACAAAAAAGGTTAGCCAATGCGCTGACACCAATTTTCTTACATCACTTTTATACAGGATAGTTGATAGTTGATTATTACTTTTGTTCACCACAAACATTCACAATTTATTTAGATGGTCGATGTTAATTAGAAGCGATGCAAGAAAAGAAAAAAGAGTTTTTTTGGGCATTTAAAAATTAAATCAAGGTGCTTGTATTGTATATATGTGGGATAAATTATTCTAATAAGATATTTCATCATGTCGGTGCTAATAAAATAGTTAATGCCTGAGTTAGCTGTTTTTCATCGGCTAATGACTGGTTTAGCTTTTTTTTTTTATCGACAAATATTAGTTTTTTTAGTTTTGTTAGAATTGTCGGTTGATGGGATTCGAACTCATGACCTTCCCTCTTCTCCCTTCACCAAGCCAACCTTATATCTCCAACAACTGATTTAGCTTATTCCCAATGATTGATGCAAGTCGATTTAATTGGATTTGGAGTTGGTCTAGGAAAAAGGTCGTGGCGGGACAACTCTTGTTCTTCCTCATCAGACATTAACGCTCTGTTTGATTGTGATGAAATTGGGTTGATGCGGATTTGTTGACGGTGGTTTGATACAGTCGAATGGGATTAGAAATAAGTTCGGATGGAGTAGATCCCACAATCTGAATATCAATCATTACAAGGTGCATCTACAGTTACACAACATGTGCAATTACGGTTGTGGTCTCTTGATAATTGTTTATGCAATTTTTTGTACTTTTTGAAGGGTCTTATGGTAATTTTATAAAAATTAAACAACTTTACATTATTATTTCTATTATATTTCTCACCTATTTCTCTTAAACCAAACAACAAAACATACAATTTTATTTCTACTATATTTCACCTTTTTCAAATTATTTCTTTTCTATTTCTATCCATTCTAATTCTCTCATCTAAACCAAACACAACATAAGAAAGGGTCCAAAAGGTATTCATGCTCGTTAACACCGTATAGGATGAGTGTTTGCGTAGCCAATTACAGTTCAGTTGCAGGTAAGGCATAGTGCTCACATTCTCCTCATCGGATGAGGATTCCTCATGACTTGGAGATTCATTATGATTTTGGGAATCAGATGTAGAAGCGGAAGACATGGCGTCGTTAGGGTTTGCATAATGAAAGAATGGAGAAAGAAAGAGGCATAAATTGACAATCTCATGCACGTGGATTTTAAAGAAGACAGAACAAAACAAAATCCAGGTGAGTAGTGAAATTTCAGAAGAGATAAGAGACTTAGGGGATAAGCAAATTTGAAATCAAATTTTAAAAGTTTGGTGAAGTAGTCGTTAGGAACCTTAGGAAGCCATAGGATTTTAGCGCAGTTATGATTTTTTTGTGGGATTGAGAATTTGGCAAATTTTGTGCCATCTACTTTACATTGATGTGAGATTGTTCCCTGATGAAGTGTTAGGGGAAAACCCTATGCATATAATAAAGGATTAATGGTATGTTTCAATGTTTGGTAGGTGAGGAATGATGGAGAAAGGAGAATAATTATTGAAAAATAAAAAGTTGGTTGTTTGGTTATGTGAAAATAGGTGGGGAGAAACATAAAAGGAGTGAGACTCACACCTTTTTATTTTCTTGTTGATGTGTGAAAATGCAGCTGAAAAGTTGCATATTTAACATTTTGTGGCGGTTAATTTTCTGATGGTTCAAAAGTGTTAGAAATTATGCAATTACCAGCAATTTTATTATGTTTAGTGGTAGTTAATTCTCTTATAGTTAGAAATTGCTAGAAATTGTGCATTTAGCTACCATTTTTTGCATTTAATGGTGGTTTAAGACTGCTGCAAAAATGTATAATTAATTTTTTTAAATAACAATTGATTGTCAAATTCGACTGATTTAGCTTATTCTCATTGACTGATGCATGTGACATAGCAAAGGATTCTCCGAATTTGTTGACACTATCCTCCGAACTTTATAGTACATTCGGCTAAAATTTGTCTTAATAAATTTTAGCTGAATATTTTTAGTTTATAGTTTTTAATCTAGTTTTAAATATGATGTTTGATTATTTAAATTTGATAATTAAGTATTCTAAAAATGATTAAATTAAGACAACAAATTAATTAAGAACTAAAAAGTAGAATTTATATTTTTGAGGGACTAAAATTAAAGAATGAAAATTCTACGAGAATTAAACCAAATTTCAAAATTTTGCAATGGCTAAAAATGGCAGCAAAATCATTGTACCACGTGGCACCACATGGAACTTAATGGAACTTCTAAAGTGGTGCCACATGGAGCCTCCATGTGACATGGCATGTGTCGTGCTAATATGGACATCCATTTGCCACATCAGCACTTAATGGACCCACTTTAACGTCAAGGACAAATATGATGACGAAAAATTAAAAAAGGATTAAAAGTTGTCAAAAATTTTATGAGGAACTTAAAATTAGAATCTGAATATGTTGAGGGACCAAAAATTTAATTAACTCAAATTTAAATTACAAAATCAAATTATGGTGGTAAAAAGTCACTACAAATTGTGAATCTAATATTCCTCGTTTGGTACACACTAATGTATGGATAGTGACTAAAAAGAACAATTTTTCGAAATCCAAGAACTAAAAAAAAAAGCAAATATAAATTTGGAAGACCAAAAACAAAAGTAACATAAATTTAAAGGACCAAAAACATATTTAAGCAAAAAATTTACATGATGAATACATCTACCACTCTTATACTATAAAGTAGAATCCTCAACTTTAAGTGGGTAAATGTGTCTGTAGACACCCTAAATCTTATCTATACCTAGAGAAAGATAGAAGTAGAAGAGAAAGAAATGATAAATGTAATAGGTGATATAATGTGACAAAAAGAAAAAGAAAAAAAAAAGATATTTTTTTTCTTGCATACCATGATATTGGTACGAAGTATTCACCGCCAGAAGATGTGACTAAATTCCGTCAGAAACTGTGAACGCACACAAGATGGGTAATTCTCTCCCAACATAGTTTATTCCATACACAAGGTCAGAAAATGAAAGTATCAAATAGGAGTTCACAATATTAAGGTGTCCATATGTCAATGTTCACTTGGAGTGTGAAATGTCTCATTTTCATGCTCTTTTCAATTAGGTATTTTCAACATACACTCTCTCTTTTCTTTTTGGAATATACATTTCACACACTAATCTTGTAATTAATAAAAATATCTCCCTTAACCATCTCAAACTATTATCTTTTTTTATTTTTATTTGTATATTTGATTTCTTTAATTCTTTATTTATTTCAATTTAAAAATAACTTTATATCATAATTTAAATTATTTTTATAAATTTAAAATATAATTTATATGTTAAAAAATTTATTTGTTATAAATTTTAATTCTAAAATTAGTTTATATATTTAAAAATATTTATTTAGTATAATTTTAATTATATAAAGATAAATATTCATCCCACGTACTAAAATACTAATTTTAATTAAATTCTAGTAATTATGATTGACCACAAAATTATTATCTAAGATTGGTGATAAAAAAATATAGCCCACACAACTCCACCTCCCATCGTGGCAGTGTTTGTCACTGTGCAGTGACGTTGGTAACATTGCTATGACAACGTGACTTGTCCAATAGTACGACCAACAATAGTGTGGAAACTGGAGAATCAGATGTGGCTGCAAGGAAATCTTCATCTTCCCTGTTTTCAGACCAAGTCAAGTCAGATTCTTTTCCCTCCCTTTATTTTATTTTTCTCTTTCTATTTTCTCCCACCTTCTGTTTTAGCCTTTTAGGCACTGTGTGAGGAGTATGATCATAATTGATATACATTACTATTTATCTAATTGTGTCAAACTCTCATAAACATCAGTATTTGAGTTTAGTTTGTATCACTCTCCTCACTGTAGACAGGGTTTGTATCCCCTGCTGTGAGAGTACACAGTATTTGGTGCACCAAACGATCTATTGACCAGAGTTACTTTATATGTACCTTTTTGAGGATATTTTCTGGTGGAAACTGGAAAGTCAGAAATTAATCTCTCAACATAAAGAGATTCATTTATGGACTTTTCATGAACATAGACCTAAAAATCAAATATCTGATCACATATTTAAAGAATGTGGTTTTCTACCAATTATACTACACTGTTAGTTAGTTAGTTATATGTAACTCATCACACTGAATTCAGCTTCCCTGTAGTCAAATTCGGTGTAGTGAGACATATGTTATGTAACTGGTCTGACTAGTAGATTATTTATGGCACCGAATACACATTTAACATCAGTACTAGGACACTACACTAGTACCTTTAGGTTGCAACTGCACCTTTTAAGGCTTTAACCCACCACCAACCAGAGAGCTTATGATTGAATCATCATTATGGGGAAGCTAATCATTTACTTGAGGGCATAAATAAGATGCCATTCATATAGCAAAAGTTTGGTGAAGTAGTTTTTGTGTTAGCTGGAAAACGTAAATACATGTTCATTATTTCTAGTTATGGCTGATTACTTGATTCTTAAGATTTTCTTAACTTTTTTGTGTAGTAATATAGTCTACCAAAGCAGTCTACAACTTAGAGCTTTTCTTGGCTGTTGATTCACCTAATATGTATAACTTTGAATAGCAGCTGCAGTGCTCCAGCTAGCTGCTATTCATGTGGTTCTATTGCTTTTAATTATCAGTAATTTAGCATCTCTGAGTCTTGACTATATCTTCAAATTTATAATGTTTTCCCAATTTAAGGCTACCTTTTGGACACTAGCTTACTAGGAGGCCATATCTTATATTCAGCAAATATGTTTCCTTACAATATAATTCTGCTTTTATGTCCTTTATAATGTTTTTTGAAACTTTGGTTTTTAATCGTGTCAAATGGTGTCGTGTGATCCATGTCGTGGGATAAGACTTTGCTATTGTTGTATGTCCTTTATAGTGTTTTTGTGGTTTATAAGCGTGTTCCATTAGGAAATGAGATAACAACAATGCAACATGTTTGTTATATCAACATTGTGTCTTGTACAATAGCAAGGTTTTAATTTGCGATCCCGAACTCAGATGCAATTTCGTCACCATCATTGACATTGAGGACTAATGTGGTCGATACAGCTACAATTGTGATCACAGAAAGTCCAAATATCTTGACGTTGCAATGGAAATCGTTTTTTAAAACCTTGTTTAGTAGGTCTAGGAACTAATCATTTGAAATTATATGCTTTGTAGGAGACTAGGAGCCAATGGATGAGTAATTGTTGAGAGTAATGTTACTAGAGCTTAAAGTATCTTCCTACTACTATTGGTCTTAATACTAGAGCCTAAAGTATTAAATGAAAAAGTGAATGCATTTAATATCCTGAAAATATAAATTGCATTCAATTCCTTTGGAGATTTGTAAGAAGATCTTGTAGGAGGATTTAGTATTATTTGTAGTTGTTTGTTACGAGAGTAGTTTATGAATTAATGTCTATATTAATTACTGGTTATATGTTCATTTATATGTATAACTATACTGTCACAGAAAATACTGTTGGCCTTTATTTGTGAAGATGATATTGAAAGCTACTTTCGAGGCATTTGCCATATCATCTGCCGCTCATTATTATAGCGGGTTATGGAGTACTACATCCCAAGCTTGCGTTATTCTAGTAATCTAATTTATTGAAGTTTTGAACTCAAGCCTAACGAGGATGTCATTTCCCTTTCACAATTCCAAAAGAAGCTGAGGGAGTCATTTATATGAAAATTAGAAAATGTAAATTGTTGATCAGAAGGACTTGATTTCCTCTGTTAGTGCGCATTTTCCTTGTTTAATCAAACTCAAAGCGTGTGTTTCTATTTTATGTCTATTTACATTTAATAATTGGGACACGTACACTTATATGTACACTCCCATTTAAATAAACAAAGAAATATATATATGAATATAACAATGACTTTTCTAATACTTGTTTTTTGTTCTGTCCGAATTGGACTAGGATAATGTATTTATCCGAAATGAACTGAGCTGATGTGTCTGAAATGATCTATCCAAAGTTTGAGGTCTCCTAGCCAAAATCAAAGGTCTCTTGGTGACGGTTGGTACATGTAAAAAATACTCTGACATTCAAGTTAGTATACTAAATATTCAACTAAAGTGATGAAATATAATAAATGCCAACCTCATACAATGATTTTAGTTGTATTTATAAGAGCCTAAAATTGGCTGGATTCCTTCATATGGGGCCAAGGCTTCTAAAGGACTAGATTCCCCTATTTTTGGTGTAGCAAAAGTGACTTTATTCTGAGCTTAAGTGTGATCCTCTGTTCATGATCTTATCCTAGAAGTCTTAGTCCTTGGTATTGACCCTAGTTGATCCAGCATTTGGGCCAAGGTAGCCCATACAGATCACTTGTGAAGATTAAGTGATGGATTGCCATTGTATTTTGAGGATCCAATCATAAATTTTCAACCTTATCATGTATTACCATTATTGAGTCCATCTGTCTTTGCACTATAAAGTAAATATAAAGTAGAGAGTTAGTATACAAAGGAAAGGTTTCCCATTCTTCAATTTGATTCAAATTTTGTAAATATGATTTATCAGGGTACAATTACAATATCTCAAAGTGACAGTTGGTCTTCTAATAGACAAATGTAAGAAAAATTAATTGTTGGGAGTCTAATACATTAAGTACAGTATATAGAAAAACAGATCATTAACCCTTCTTGTCCCGTTTTAGTTATGGTTCTTCAGACACGTATGGTTCTTCCTTTCTAGATCCAATAGCCCCTTTTTTTAGTTGAATGTACAGAACCATAAAGCGTTGCAGTGATCTTAGTAGATAGAGTTCACAATGCTGTCAATGCACCTTAGAGGTATGCTTACATGCTTAAAGTGAAGAAGTAATCAAATTTGTTTGAAGTAAATGAACTAGTGTTTAATTATCACATAATGTAAGACTTAAACCTTGAGTAAGAGATATTAGTATAAGACCTGCTCTTATTATGCATCAACCAATCAGTTTTTGACTATAACAGCAGATTTTGCGCGGCTAACAATAATAAAATGTGTCACATGCTAAGTAGTTCTACAAAACATTTGCCACCGTACAACTTCATGCATGTATTGTATCCGACATTTTTATTTGAACCATATTACTAACAGTATCTCTTCAAAGTTATAAATAGGTGAGTAAAAATCATTGAAATTGTGTTAGGTGAGGATTTATGCACTTTTCATTGTAGCATCTGTCCTCCATAATTCTAGCCTGATTCTGAAATTCTGATAGTCAGGGGTACTGAAATGATAATTCTAATTCTAACCATCATGGGTTATGCAATGGTGGAAAGATACATTTCCTTGATCCAATGACCATAGCAGTTCCCAGAAAAGCTTACTTTCATTATTTATATGAATATGTTCTCTTTGAAGTGTGACTAACAACAGTTCTTGCAAGACATTTGAACCACCTCGTGACTATTATGAGATACCCCTAGAGGTAACTATTTAATAAATTCCATGGGACAAGTAATGAATTGAAATCCAAAAATATCAAACTTTTACTACATTTGTTAGTACCATATCAATGAGACATTAATGAGCAAGACCAGTGCATTCCTGTTTAAAGGATTAGTGACTATAATAATACATGTTTTGCTTTCCTATGAAGCAACAATAAGAAAATTACCTTTTTCAGTAAAAAAAAAAAGAAAAAAAAATCAGCCTTCAGTCATTTGCAATATATGGAAGAACAGAATGGGTCCAAATCATCAACTTCCAATTTGAGATGGAAAATAAACAAGGGAGATTTTCTCATATCTCAATTCTCAAACTAACAGAATCCTTGATAATATTCTCTATGATCTTTGATTGCATAGTATTATCTTTTGTCGATGAAATTAATTACTAAGTTTAATAACCACAACATAATTAACAAGTTAAATGATGCACAATCAGAAAATCCACTGTCATGATTCAAGAAGAAACCAAACATGTATACGTTGGACTTTGGAAATTGAGGTTTCAAAAGTTCACATTTCTATTCCATCATTGTAAAACAATTTTTCTATATGCTGCAAATATACAGCATTTTGTCCTAAAAAAAATTCACTTCACTTGGATGATCTATGATGTCATTCTCCTGAAATCAACAAAAATGGTGTTTACATGTTTCAATGAATGATTTCTCTATTTTTTATTTTTTTCACATATGAACTCAGAAATTAAACCTGAGCCAGGCTTTGCTCAACAGCTCATGTAGTGCTGGCCTGAGAATGCAAGGTGTGACTTCTCCTTTTAACCAACCAATATCCAAATCCTCCAACAAGAAGTAGAATAATGAGACCATCAACCCCTCCTGCCACAACCAACACCCATCTTTTCACATTATGCCTCTCATGGTTTTTACCAGTTCCCTTTGGGACCTTAACCATGTAACTAAATCCTGTGCCTTTATCTACCTGTTTGAGACCCAGCACCAGTCTGTAAAGGTAACATTCTGCCACATCTGTGCTTGCATTCCCAAAATATAAAGCAGCAGCACATTTACAGTCCTGTAAGCACGAATTTTCACATGCTTTTTTGCTAATATTTACTATCTTAGTAACATTTTTAAGCACACTACTTACATTATCTAGTTCTAGCATTTCCGCCTCTTTACCGTTGCAAAACCCTCCCGAAATTGCCCTGCTGCAATCAGCACCACCTTTGTTTTCATTTGTCCAAAGCTGAATACATGAACAAGAATTGGAGAATGTGCATATCCCATAAGGCCTACAAGCAATTGGAAGATCACATGTGCTGTTAAGTGCTTGAAAAGAGGCCTCAAACTTTCCTTTCTCAGGTGAATAGTAATAAAGGCCAAGGTTTCCTGTTTCATTATTCAGTGCCAGAAATCTTAGTGGATGAATCCCCTCCGATGGAATTTGTGCTATTTTCTTGTATTTGACATCAAACAACACCAACCCTCTTGAACTCAGCTTAATATATGTAATACTTCTATTCATGGAAGGCTGAAAGCCCCAGTAAGAATACCTCAACTTCCCATAGTTCAAGTACAAAGCAACCTTCTTGTCCTCAATTTCAAAAGAGTAGTAGAACAAGCTTGAGTTGCCTTGGGAAGATGTCAAGCGAGTTGCCACATCAAGTTGCTGACCCCAGAGCATCACATCCGTTGGAAAATTGAAACTCTGCCACTTTATATTGTTCAGTGCATCTACAAGCACTAGATTGCCTGTCCTCTGTATCTCCAATCTCTGATTCAATGTAGAAAATCTAGTATTAGAATCCATGCAATTCAGCTTAATTGACTGTAAACAATAGTGATATAGTTTTTTCCTTTTTACACATAAGTCTCAAAAATTTAAAATCAATGGCTCAAATTTTTTCACTGGTCATTTCCCACACAAACAAACAACAAAAAAAAGCCTTTTCTCACTAGATGATATTGGCTACGTGAATCACACAACACCATTCGACTTGGTTAAAAGACTAGATTTTCCACACAGTTAAAAAAGACTTACATGCCACTCATTTATTTATTTTGTGAGAATTATGTGAATTGATCATTTATGTAAATATCATCATCCAATGACTAAATGTATCTATGCATCCTTGCACAGCAAAGGTAACACCATTGGCATGCATAGTGTCAGTTTTTACCTTCACACCTTGTCCAGAAGTCCCAGTCTTCCATCCCACTCTCTCTTTTGGACCTTTCAGCCTTAAATCTCCATCCATGGTGAGCTCTAGCAAGCATTTCTCAGTGATGTAAAACCTGGAGTAATGGCCAGAATCCCACACCTTCACATCCCCAAGGAAAACCTCCAATGAGCATGAGTATTTCCCATTGATGGCCTCAATGCTCAATGCCACTCTGAAATTTGGTGCTGTCTGATTGGTCTCCACAAGAAAAGCCCTCCCTTTGAAATCCATTTCATACTCCACAGGAACTGCCACCATGAGTTGGTAGCCAACACCAACACCAGACTCAGAAAAGCCATAATTGAACAAGAGAACAAGGAGGAGGAGGAGGAGGAAAGGGAAAAGCCTCATGAGTGGCAGCAACATCAAGTTTTCCTTTTTCACTTTTGGAAATAGTTTTTGATTGTTTTGGGAGGTGGGTTTGGAGTGTAGTGGTGTGTTGAGGCCAGAATTGATGAGAACAAGTGAAGGGAAAGGTAAGCATGATTACTGAAACTCTGCAAGACCCACCTCACACCTCCCACTCCCAAAAAGGATTTGAACTTTCATATTGCTCCTTGCCTTAAACAATTAGTACAAATGAATTCACCATGTGGTGGGGTTGCTGATTACAAAAAATGGGCACAAGAAATTGTTGGTTTTCTATTCTCTTCCACAAACTGTTCTCCACCTTTATGGAGTTAAAAAAACATAAAGTAACGCACCACTCAGATGGCTGGACACAGACTTTCCCATGTGAGAGTTCTTAAAACTGTATTCTTGCACTTTTTACACATTCATTCAGACACTATATTAAAATTTTCGTTCTTTTAAGAATCAAATTGTGATCGATTTACATATTCAGATATCAAAATATTAATTTATCCTTAATTCTTGTAAGTTAAAAGTTATTGGTGTGCCATTCAAACAGTTTCTAGTTTTTCACATTGAAAGTTGTGTGTTTTCTAACATAAAAGAATTGGGCATTGATGAGTCATATACTAGTTTGTCAAAACATATTATTAATATTAATAAAATATGGATTTAATCTTTTATTACCGGTGCCTAACTTTCTTTAGGTTATCATCTAATTATTATTGTCACATCTTTAAAAAAGTTTGTCTTTCTTTACCATTGTTATAACTGGCAAAGTTTTCTAAAAGTATGATGACATATTATTAAATGATAGAGTAATGCCATGTACCAAAATAAATGATGAGTGATATAGCAAAAAATAAATAAATAAATGATGAGTGATACTATAGATACAAAATTGACAGATCTTAGCTAGAATTTACTATTCTTTTTAGAGATCACAGGAATTTTTTATAGGAAGTAATTTTGTTCGAGAAAGATAAAATTATTATGACTGACAATTTTTTTTTTTTTGAGTATTTACTAGAATTTAAAAGCAATAATAAATAAATTAAAATGATAAATAATAAATACCACCGATTCTTTTAAGAATCAACAACAATTACCATTCATTAGGCCTATGTTTGTAGATGCTAGAGCTGTTATGAGTGATCGGGGTTTACTTGTGACAAAAAACATTTACTAGCAGTTTAATACTATCATAAATGATAGGGTTGAAAAAGCTTTATAAAGTTCTTTTTTTCTTTTTGAAGATGCTTATTAAATTTAAGCTCATTAATTATGGTATGCAAATAAGATTAATTAGCATTCATATGGGGTTGACTTTTTGTACCAAAAAAATAAATAAGGGGTTTTGAAACTGAAGGGATGTGAGTGGGTTACGTTGGAAGGTTGAATTGACTTTGAGCATGCGTGACCAGGATATTGATGTGGGGCCCTACCCATCTAATTCTGTTGGTTCAATTGAGTGTCATTCTTAAAATCTTTTTGAAGTGGGCGTGCAAGTGTTTCCTCTGAGGTTTTGATTGGTCTTAAGAAATTGGTCTTGTCTTGCATACTTGACACGTAAATTAGAATGCTTCAAGCCACGTGTACCACTTCTGCTGCTGACACTGCTCTTACGGTTGGATGACATGTTGGGTTCCAACTTCCAAAATCCAAACCACCCTGGAAGGTTCT
Organism: Pueraria montana var. lobata; assembly: GCA_026413185.1. Classification (NCBI taxonomy): domain Eukaryota; kingdom Viridiplantae; phylum Streptophyta; class Magnoliopsida; order Fabales; family Fabaceae; genus Pueraria; species Pueraria montana. The sequence goes on from CM048650.1 coordinate 77,266,204, forward strand.
GTGTACTCTTTTATGTTCCTTTGTTGGATGAAAGAACTTGATACTACAATTACTGGGAAAATTGTTTCTAACATTTATGGTATGTTGTTTCAGTTTTAAATATAGGTTTAATGGCTATGCATCATGAGTGTAAAATATGAGTTTAATTCTGTAAAATTTTCAAACAAATTACAAATTAGTAATAAAAAAAATAGATCAATTTGTTTTCAAACCAATCAACAAGGTCCAACAAAGTTAATAGATAATTGAGTTCCTTAAGCATACTAATAGAAAATTCTTTGAACGTATGTTTAAAGAAGATCACAGTTTTGTATTCATCCAAGGGAACTTTTTGTTTTCAATTAAGTAAAATTTATGGATAAGAAGATAAGTACAACAATCAATCAATTCATAACTGTGTTTAAGCTAATTTACACCTAATTTGGCCATTTAGTAGCATGGTCGTCTTAGTTTTTTTTTTTGGAAGACATTTTAATCTTCTTTCTCTTTTTTATCTAGGATTATTGATATCTAAACACTTTATAAATAGTGGGAGTGAACATGGATTAGGTCAATTCGAATTGAATTGAACAAAAAGATTATTTAGTAGGGTTAAATTGATGGGTCAAGTTAGGTTTATTCTTACTCAACCTAAGATAGTTGAGTTAGGTCTCTAGTTGGACAAATTGAAAATCAAATCACTCTATTCGACTGGTTATATGTATTTTATATTATATCAAATGGTGGATCTAGAAATTTTGTTTAGTGGGGATAAGAAAATAATATATTATCTTTTTACAACAGAAAAATATTATAAACTTTTACGAAATACATAATTTATCATAAAAAATCCAAATTACGTATATAAGCTTTTACAAATTACAATTGAGTCAAGGTGTGTGTTGGCATCATTGACTTAGGGTATGGTTGGATATCCGTTTGGGTACCTCAAACATATTTTTGGAGCTCCAAACTCAGTTTGACATCATGTTTGGGTACTCCAAAAAGTAATTATGCAACCTACTTTTGGGATAAACCCAGGTTTGGATAAGAAGCAACAAATTTGATGTTTTTAAAGTAAAAGTATTTTTGATTTGTATATTTACAATAGAAATATGAAGTAAAAGTACTTTTGATTGATATTATCCAAACAAATTTCATTTTATCAACATACTTTTGAACAAAAAATACCCAAACATAAATCATGTTATAGTAAACTCATTTTTATCAAACTTAAATTTGCAACGTACTTTTGATTCAAACTTACGTTCGCAAACTATAATACAAACATGCACTTATTGTATGTGTTTAGTATTATAGGAGCAAAACAGTAAAAATTAGAAGGATAAAACAGTAAAATTAACATCAATTTATTCTCTTTTTTATCTATTAATTATAACTTTATACATTCATCTAAAAAAATGTCTACGGGGAATACCTGTTTTTTTTTTTTTTGGGAGCAAATTTTTTTTTATCAAATATGTATAAGTACAAAAAATTATCTTGAGGGGACAATTGCTCCCATAGTGCTTAACCTGCATTCGCCCCTGATTATATCATTTGTTAATTATTAATAAAATAAATTAATAATATTTTAGTAGCAGTGAGTTATTTCGTTAGAGTGACTTCTTTTCTCCTTATGCACCAGTCTCTCGCGTCACTCACTTCCTTCGTACCTTTCTTATTTTGAGTTCCAACACTCTCTTATTCCTTCGTACCTTCACCCTTCATTACACTTATGTAATAGGTGATTCTATCTAGTAAGATAAAATTTGTTTGTTGTTGTTGCACAATACTGATGCTAATTTTATCTATGTTACATGAAATTTATCTTATCTAATTAAGTAATTATATATGTATATTATTTTTTTAATTTGAAGATAAGATACATATTTTTTTTCCCATTTTCCAACTTATGTTGGATAATCCGAGACTCGACCTAAATTGGTTTAAATTCAACTAAGTTGAGTTAGTTTGAATCAAAAGAAGAACTTGACCAACCTGACTCAACATGTTCTAAGTCGACCTGATCTGACCTGTATTTTATCTTCTTTTCTTTTTTTTTTTGACAGAACCTGTATTTATCCCTAATAATTTCTTTTCCTGGTTTTTTAATACAATTTCATTCTTAAGGACTCAAATTTGATACAGTTAATTAAGTCAGAACAATTATTTATTAACTAATCAACACACATATGCTTGTATGTCAGCCAACATATGCATACAGACACCAACCAGTGTTCAAAGCATCTATCAGATTGATTTGATTTAGTATGCATGGCTTAGCCTCAAGCATTCTAATGGATTGGTACACCATTTTGTTAAAGCTAATGCCTGAACTCCTACCCCCCTTGTACATGAACCAAGTCCATGACAAGGCTTTAATGTGTCCTATGACTGTTGTCATATCAAAGAGAACACCCTGGAAAAAAATTCTGTTCCTCATGCCAAATCAGGAAGGTTAGTCACATTCTTTCCCTTCAGGCAGTAGCCATGTTGAACGTAATTTTGTTGACCATCATGGTGCAGCACCATAGAGAAACCCATCCATCCATAAATGTGACTCCATATCTTGTGAGATAAAGGACAGGTAAAAAAGAGGGATTTTGGAAGCAGAAAACACAACTCAAACCATAAGTTGTGACTTGTGGGTACACTACTGAAATTTACTTGTTAATTTAAGTGATTCAAATATTTGGACTTGGGTATCTACAACATTGAATACTGTAGGTAATAATATAGGCCCTGCTCATAAGCCCATGATAGGAAGACACTAATGATTAATATGTTTTTGCTAGATGCTCTTTGCATTCACGTTAGTTATATTTTATCACTTTCCAAAAAGAGGGACCAAAAATAAACCTCAACATATTTAAAGGGACCAAAAATATGTTTAATCCTAATATTTATTACCTGAGTCAAAAGGGGAAACAGTAGAAGTTTATGAAAAGCCAACTAGGTTGTCTATTTTATGGCCACCTAGCTATTAGTTTTTTTTTTTTGGGTGCTGCACAGCCTGCACTTAAATAATTTAGAATGCATTACCGTGTTCTTTCTTAGTTAATTTATTTGATTACAACATGTATATTATATTAGGCCAAACAAATATAAAGAATATATATGGTGATATGAAAGATTACATGAAATCCAGAACCATTATTATTTAGACGGAAAAGATTTTGCTTTTTAAACAAATGTAACTGCTTTTTGGATTAAATTATTATTTTTTTAAAATGTATATTTAAATAGTTAAATCATATTAAAAATAACATTCATAACATACCTGTTTTTTTTATTAGGGTTGGGCAAAAGCTTTTTGGCCGACGGATGACGGTAATAGAAGAACAAATTCAATATCAAAAATCATTTTCACAAACTATTTAACTCTTAACACTTAATAAGTGAAAGATATGTATAATAGGTAAGATGATATAAAAAAAAAAAAAGAGATAAAGAAAAATAATGAGTGTTAATGAGGTGTTTAAAGTGAATAAGTATTTATTTATCACTACTGATCATTCAATTCTCTTTCATTTCTTTGTTTTTTTGAAAAGAATTCTCTTTCATTTCTTGAAGAACCAAAATAGAAAATAAAAAAAGGAAAATGAAGAGCGAATTTAGACCTTATACTGTCATGGAATCCACACGGCAAAAATTACAGTAAATTACTTATTGTGAACACGTACGTTACTTATCTTTTGTGCTTTCTGTTTCTGATATGATCAATTATAATTCCACTACTACTAGATAACTGCAATGTCTATATGTAGATAAATAATGCTTTTAGATAGAGACAAGTCACATGCATGCGTACCCGGCAAAAGTCATTTTGCATTTTAAGCCACTGCCTAGAAAACAGAACAGGATAAAAATGACATTAATGAGACAACACAGCAGATTAGAGTCTATTTGTTTCAAGGTTAGACAAAATTAATTTTAAATTGATAGAGGTAGGTAAAACATGTTTTGAAGTTAATTTTAATAATAAATTTTATATTAAACTTTAAAAATATATATATGTAATAATAGTATTGAATTTTTTTGAATTGTCATCTAATCACATATTAATATGTATAATTGGTTTATTAATTTTTATAATAATTATCTTAAAAATTATGTTAAAAGAATATCTGGTTAGTTAACTTTGTAAAATCTTTTACACTACTATTTCATGTTTATTAAATTTTAAAATGTACAATACGATGAAGTAATTTAAAAATAAAAAAAAAAAAACAACAACAACTCAGACTAGGGGCAAATGAATTATCAAAAGACGGCCCAGGGGAGGGTGACCCTTGAGGCCCAACCCACTGTGTAAACCCTCTTCCACATGAATGTGGCAATAAAATTTACAATTAATACCATAAAATTAGCTTATTAAGTACTACCTCTCTTTCATATCTTTAAATATTTACTATTGATGTATATAGGTTAAAAATATTTAATGGAAGTAAATATTACTACTATATTTTAATTAAAATATCCTTATTTAATATCTTGATTTGAGGGAAAAATATTAAATAACTTTGAAATTCTAAAATATTAATTGTTTTGGATACATCACAATTCTACATAGATTATTTTGTCAAAAAAATTGTTAAAATTTTATACTTGGAGAAGTACTCCCTCCAAATCTAAATATAAACAAAAAAAAATTGTTTCACACTAATTAAGAAAGTTAGTTAATAATATTTAATTGTATTAATCTCAAGTAAAAAATAAGTTATTTTTCTAAACTACTCTTCATTGGAATTTGATATAAGAATAAGAATGAGTAATTGAAATTAAAATCCCTTATTAAATGAATAGTATATTAAAGATAGTCTTATTAAATGAACTAAAATTAGTTAAGATTTGCTTATATTTAAATCTAAAACTCAAGTTAATTTTTTTGCTTATAGTTAAAGTTGGAGGAAGTATCTATTAATATAACACATTATATTAATTATTGGTATAGATTTCTCTCTCCGATGTTTATAGAAATAGTTAATTTTCGTTAATAAAAAATATCTTAATGGAAGCCAAGTCATTATTAATTATTACCGATTGTTAACAAACATGACCCTTTTTATAGCGCATCTAAATATTTTTATTTTATAATATGTACAATAACACCCAAACTTATGTGAAATAGCTAAATTAACATTAAAAAAAAAAAATGCTTCTATCAATGGTGTTAGGTTTAGCGTACGGACTAGTTTTTGACAGAAAGACAGTACAGTGAATTAAGGTTTAAATTTTTATTCAAAAAAAAATTTAAATACATTTTTAGTTTTTATAATTTAATGTTTTTTTATTTTTTGTTTTTGTAATTTTTTTTTTAGTTCTTATAAATTATGTTTATTTTATTTTTTATCCTTAAAATGGTTTAGATAATATTTTAAACAGTAAAAAATGTTATATAAATTATTTTAAAAATAAAAAATAAAATAAATATAATTTATAAAGATTAAATTTTTTTTACAAAAATAATAAAAAAATATTAAATTATAAAGACTAAAATAGTATTTAAGAAAAAAAATATTTATATATGTTTTCAGTGGCCACACACATCCACATCTTTCTTGTCAGAATGCAACGTCGCTTAGCCACAAAACCCTGTAGCTGAAGTGATTGGGACTATACTTTATTCTCTCTCTATATATCTGTTATGCCTTATTTGTCGTGAGAGAGAAAAATAGGGTAAATGAAAATAAGATAGATGAGTATAAATAAATAAGAAATAAAAGATATTTGATTCAAGAAAAATGTAAAAAAATGAAAAGATGAAGAGAAATTAAAATATAAGTGAAAAATAATACGGTAAGTCTTATAAATTTTAAAATTATTTTCATTACAAATCTTCTCTATTAAATAATCATATTATTTTCATCTCTCCTCCATTTCTCGATGTATTTATTCTCAACCAAATAAAGCATCAGAGTTTTCCACTTAATAATAAAATGAAACAGTAGTGAGTTTCTAAATTCTAATCGAGGAGTGATTGAGATGGATTCGTCCCAAATCACACTTTCCATTCTCACTTACGTGTATCCACGAATAAGTGAGTACAATATATAATTAGTAATTACATTATTATAAAAATAACATAAGAGTGCACGTTATATTGTATGGAACTTTATGGTAAGTTGCTTGGTGAATTCTGAACTTCCGGTACCTAACTTGAAAGTGAAGAATCTCTGTAGCTGCTGCATCATAACGTAACGCTTTGGTTACATACATTCATTTACAATAATGTTTCGACATATATATATATATCAGGAATCTAAGATAAAGCTAAGAAATTCAAGCCTCGTCAGCATGGGATTTGATTGGTGTTGGCAAGATAAGATTCTCTGTTCTTGCAAAGGTTTTATATAATACTCGTGAATCATCATCTACTGAATCTTTATTTATTTAGTTAACAGATAGATATATCAGATGATGGTGTTTCAGATACACAACAACAACAACAACATGATTGATGTTGTTGTGTACCCTGTGTAACCATGGAATAATGAAGAGCTTTAATAATGTTTTTTTTTTCGTGAATAATCCATGACTTTTGTTATCCTGAGTTCCAATTATTTAGGGAATATAGCTTGATTGAGTAGTGTACGTAAGTTATTATAAATTCCTAGTACCTGTCTTCGATTTTTACGGATAAAAAAAATCCTAAATTCCAATTTATCAAATTAAAAATTTAAATGATATTATTATTATTATTATTATTATTATTATTATTTCTTTTTGCATCACATTACTTATTGCAGTTTTTATTTTCTCTTCTTTTATTTTTCTCTCTTTTTCTTACCTACACTAATCTACTGAAAATTATGCTATTAATTGTTGTACTGTGGAGTTGGTTTCATTCGCACGCATGCAACAATATAGAAAGAGGAGAGGGACATCTCATTGTAGATAAGAAACGTTGAAGAATGCATATATAAATGATTTTACATGCTTTTAAAGTTGTATATTTTTTTAAAGTTTTAGTGATGAGATATTGAGATCGAATAAATTTCTTAAGAATGAATTTTAAGTTTATAAGAAATTTTGTAATATCTCCATGATTGATTGATCACAAATTCTTGTTAATTTAGGCTAAACTATTCTTTTGATCCATCATTTTATTTAATTTATTCAATTTGATCCATTTATTATTAAAAAGTTTAATTTGATACCTTAATTTTCAAAATCTAGTTAATGTTGTCCTTTCAGTCCAATTAACAATAACACAGTCAACAAAGTTGGACATGTGTTTCTTTTACAAATTTTAGCAATTCGATGGTATTGTTAATTGGACGAAAAGAGCAACATTAACTCATTTTGAAGATTAAAAAACTAAATTGGACATTTTAATAATAAAGGGATTAAATTGAACAAAATAAATAAAAAAAGAGACTAATGGAGTAATTTTAATCCAAAGGGTTGGCACAGTAGTATAAGGCCTTGTTGCGTTCATATGAGGGGGAGAACCCGTGTTCGATTTTCTCTGTGTGCAAAATTTCCTTAGACCAGAGGCAGCCATTAGTCTCTAACTCAGTGGGTTGGGGGACACCCGTGGTCTCTGACACAAGACCAAAAAAAGGAGTAATTTAGTCTTTAATTTATTAAAATTTGACTTAATCATGCATTTGATTTTTAGGTTGGGGGACACCCGTGGTCTCTGACCAAGGACAAAAAAAAAGGAGTAATTTAGTCTTTAATTTATTAAAATTTGACTTAATCATGCATTTGATTTTTTGAATATATTTTTAAAGCTTCAAAAATGTTTTGAAAACATTTTGGAAAGATTATATGTGCTTTAATATAGTCAAATATTATTTTTGGACTCAAAAGTAGTTAACTACTATGAAAAGTAGTCCACTTCTTGCTCATTAGAAACCTAAAAAGTATGCATCAATCTTAAGTTTTATTCTCATTGCCGTGATTATAAATAAAAAAAAACATAGTTATTCTCAATTAAGGTGTAATTAACTATTTTTATCAGAGAAATCTTGATGTTCTATTTTAAAAACTAATCGAGTATCACCAAAAGTAATCAACACTACTTTCAGTTAATTCATTTTTTTTTATTGATTTTTGAAACAAAATAATGGACTATATAAAAAAAAATGATTACTTCAAGAAACAGGGAGGAAAAATATTTTTTAATTTCTTTTTAACTTTCTTATCCAAAAAACCTTTCCTATTAATAGGCAACATATCTCATTGCATATATAATGATAAAAACAATTCAAAGATTTTATGCTCGTCTGTTATTGATTTTTTGTCAAAGAATAATCACTTAAAAAAAACACTTTTTGAGTTATTTATGTGATTGTTTCATCTTTTCAAAATAATCAAAAGTTAAAAATAATTTAAAATCTAACTAAAATCATGTAGAATACTTTAAATTTAATAAAATATTTTATATTTTGTAATTGCATATTGATGCTTATATTGGCTTGTGAAAGCTTTTGATTTGATGTTTATTTAAAAATAATAATTTTAAATGATTTCTATTAAATAAATGTTGAAGAATTTGTTTAATCTCCAACCTTCCACGTAGAACCTACTTTGCAGATAACTTTGCACATCAAAGATGCTGAGTTTGGCCTTTCAAATAAATGCTGTCTTCCTAGCGGGTTTCAGTAGCTAAACAATAACAAGAAGACACAGAAACATTCACATCTTTGATTGGAGTTTAATTGTATGGAAATCCTACACGACAAACATACAAAGAAAGTGCCATCAGAATAAAAGCTACGATGATGAAAGCCATTTTGTTTTTTAAACCTATAATTCCTCGTTTTCTTGCTTTTATCTGTTACTATTATTATGATGTTAAGACATTACACTTTAATAATGGATATTATTAGCATCCTCACTTGTAACCAACTAACCATGGCCACAGATAAAAAGAAACGGACGGAGTACTTAATTAATCAATTGTTTATAATGGGAAAGAAGCATATACTACATTATTATTCTGATCATTATTGTAGCGGCAAAATCAAAAACTTTACGTGCTCCCTTATTCGTCTGAAGTGAGATGATTAGGGAACCGTGCGATTGTGAACCAAATAGAAGTATTTATATGGTTCAGAAACATGGCCAGATACATTTTGATCGATTTATCGAATCCACATCTTAAACCAGGTACACTATGGTCTTTCTTTATTGGCATATCATTGCATAATTGCATTGTTGGTTGTTTGATTCAGTGAAGTGAAAAAAAAAGGTTCCGTATTTTGTGCAGACTCATTTGTCAAAATTAGTCCCTAAGGTACTGCCAAATATGCATTGCATTGCCAATTCCCACTATCTTTGTACGTCTCAAGAGAAAATGGATATTTGTGCGTTGGAAAAGAATAATTTGATTTATATAATAAATTCTTGAATAAATAGTACTGTAGTTCCTAAAAAAATAATGATCGATGTAAGTTTTTAGGTATTTATAACATATAGAAGAAATTGCACTCACCTCCCTTAAGTTTTTCTTAAATAACATACACCTCCTCTTAATTAATTAGTTTTTAAGTGAACATTTACCTCCTTTACTTATTTCTTCAAATGACACATCCCTTAGTTGATAACAGTGTTTATACTTTGTTAACTCAAGCTTTGTAATCCTAGTACTAACTCATCTATATATACAAAATTGCTATCAAGAAGATATTATCCTTAAGTACAACACGCCAATTGTGTAGTATTATCCTTAAATGCCAAATCTCCCCACTGTTCAAAATAAGACACCACTTGTAGCCACCCCCAAATACCAACCACTGATTTAATACAAAGGATCATAACATTTTTTAATGAAGGCGTGTAAAACCAACTTGTGCAGTAACACATAACAGTTTACCATAGCAGCAACTTACTGAGACTGAAATGAATATTACAGTTAATTTTCATATTCAACCAAAAAATGTGTTTATTTGGGACATAGCAAATTCGGTTATTCCCAATATCTCTCTGTGATCCTTTCTTGTGACAGTAGAGGGGTGGTTTGTTTTAATATAACTTTAACAGAGTTGGAAGTCTTTGTTTTTCAAAAACTGAAGGGATGGTTTGTGTCATTTAAGCAAACTTTAGGGGAGGTCAATGCAATTTCCCCTAAAATATATTGGAATTACACATATCCCTTTCAGCTCCTTTTTTTTTTATCAGTATGTATGCCCATTTAATCAACTGATGTAACATGTTTCGGAGAATAATGTGGAGTACTTGTTAAATGGTATGGACCATGTTTGAGTTTATGTCATGCCAACGAACATTCATTGATAAATTATATCTATAAAATTATAAAATCATATATTTATGTGTGCTTAATTTATTTAATTATTATACAAACTGTATCCAATATTTAATTTATATTTTATACAAAGTTATTAAATAATATAAATATTCAAAACTTACTCTTAAATATAAATAGATCCTTTTAAATAAATGTGTATAACACATCATGTCCCTACAATAAAAATCACGTACTAATGGTTAGTCATTAATTTATTTTGCCTCCACTGATATAGATTTATTTTATTTACCAAAAATTAAACTGTTAATATAAATATTATGGCTTTATAATAATATAATACATCGACGTTAATTATATTTGTATATTAACGAAAAAATATATTAATACAATACATTATACTGTTAACATAGACTTACTAAGTTATACAAATTCCATCAATCAAAATCTAACCAATAGAAATAAGTATAATGACAAGCTATTTATAATTGGTATATGAATATTTTTTTTGTGTATAAAAATATGAAATTAAAATATTAATCCTAGTTATTCAAAATTAAAATATGAAAAATTCTGATTAGTTCATTTCATTGTATATAGCTTTCGGATCTTTTCCTCTATGCAACTGTAAATATATAAAATTATTACTTGGATAGTAAAAGAAGCAAATAAGAAACTCAAATATATAAGGTTTAAGTGCCCTTATAATCTCTATATATATTTTTTAGTTTATGTACTTAAAATTTTAGCTTTCTTAACTTTAATTATTCACATTTAATCAATATAATTTTCAAATTATTCAAATTCAGTTCCGAACTTCAAAGTTCCACCTAATAATTAACACAAATATTATGTGAGTATAACAAGAAAAATATATAAATATTTAAAATTAAAACCAACAAGAAAATGAAAGAGAAACACCAGTCAAAGCACCACGAAAGAAGGAAAAGACAACCCAGAGCAATTTTAATTAATTAACAAGAAAACCAGAGCACTAGTACACTACGAAAGAGAAAAGGAAAGTGATAGAAAAACAAATGCACCGAAGAATTTAAAAATTGGTAGCATGTCTCAAGACTCAACTTCTTCCAATTAGATGAAGTGATATGGTTAAATTTTAATTTGTTGAGTGTGGAATAATATAATTAAATTCTCTTTACAAATGGCACACTACTTTTGTAATTTTTAATTATATATATATATATATATATATATATATATATATATATATATTATACTAAAATAAATATTTTTTAATTATTATATTTAGGACATTTAGCTTTCCGATGAAACTTTGGGGGTGTCCCAACCAATTTCGATCCTTTGACCAGTTATGGAATTAATTTTCAATTCGAGTCTTAATCATACTTAAAATTTGATAAATTATGATTAATTAAATTTAAATATATTTGAAAAAAATTAAAAATATGAAATGTTTGATATGAAAGAAATCAAATGCATTGAGTAAAAAAAACATATTAAATTTTATTTTTTATGTGTGGGGAGGGATCAAGTTATTCCTTTGAATAATTCTTTGTATATATTAAATTTTATTAATCAAACCATTAAAAAATTGGGTTACCATAGGTTCAAATCATTAAATTAAAGGTTTTGATCGAGTATATTAAGTTTATTAATTATATAAAATTTTAAATTTAAAACTATTTGATACACAGTTAAATTAATTCAATTTAACGTATAATATACATTTTTAAAATGTAAGTAAATGTTGATTGCAAGACTACATAACCAGATATATACAAGAGGGATTAAATTGTACTAGTATAAATCACACAATTTTTTTTTTTTTTAATCAGCCAAAAAATGATATATATATATAAGAGGGGTATAAGTCATACCCGAAAGTTACAAATTCGGACTTAAATTCGAGAATAATCTCATATCAATTGATCCATGCATTTGGTGGTGAGGTAAAATCTTTGCTACAATTACTTTAAATTTCTTTCGCAATTTGAGAAATAACACTAATCAACTGAAAAATAAGACTAAGAAAAATCACATTAACACGAATATCCGTTGAAGTAGAGAAAAATTTAAAATCCTACCCCTTATCACCCTCTTTCATAATTTATTAGTGCTACCTTGTGGTTTAATCAAAATTCGAAACAATAACAGTCCACGTCTTTTCTCTAGCAAACGAAAATCAGGAAAAGACTCAAGAAAGTTGAGTTTGAAAATGAAACTTTAAATATCTTATATCTTCAGTCAATTATTAATTAATTTGCAGGCATCCAACGTTAAGGGTGCATTGATGCCAAACTGATGAATAGACTCAACACATAATGTAACATTTTCGATCTACGGCCTAAAATTAGCTAAATGAATTGCTGAAAAGTCAGAATCTGGTGCGGAAACTGATGTGTTCATGTAACTCTAATTGAACTTATAACAAGGACGTTTAAATTTACAAATGTGTAATCCCTGTTGGTGCAGGTGTAAGGCCCTGTTGTGTTTATATGTGGGGGAACGATTCATTTAGCGAGAGAATCCGTGTTCGATTTCCTCTATGTGCAAAATTTTCTTGGACCAGCGGCAGCCACGCACCGCGAGCGGATTAGTGTCTGACATAATGGGTTGGAGGACATCCGTGATCTCTGATCCAAGAAAAAAAAATTACGAATATGTAGGAACTTTCAAACGGAACCTGCGAGGGATCCTTTAAAAAATAAGACAATTAATTTTTGCAAAAGTATTACTGTATCTTCCGGCGGTAACATTATCTTAATACTGTTTTTACTATTTTATAAAAGAAAACATTAAATAAAATATAGAATAATTACGAGTTTAATGGATATACATATACAAAACCAAAGAGTGAATGAGAAAATAATTTGTCTTATTTAATCCTACTTACCTATTATTTTAAATTTTAATTTATTGAAGTAATAAATAATACTTTTAATATATTTTTATTTAATTATATTGTCAAAGTTACATTCATTTTTTATAAATAAATTTAAAATCTTAAATAAGAGTAAATTTGGAAAACTAAATAAAAAGTAAAAGAATAAAAAATGTGAATAAAATATATTAGAGTGCTAATAACTTTATTCAACTTTAAAAAAAAAAATATTCAAGAGATTAATCTTTTTTTTTTTTGGCTGAATACAAGAGATTAATCTTTCTTATAAGTTATCTGATAGCCTTGATGAAAAGAAAACGTGTTGAATTATTTTTAAAGTCAATTCGATCATCTACTATTAATGCACAATTGCACATGAAGTTGGTTATTGAACTCCGGTATGATAATGTAGCAAATTATTGACTTCAATTAAAAATCTTTTTTTTTTTTTACCACAACTTCAATTGAAAATCTTAAAGAAGAGTGTTGGAAAATTAAATAAAAAGTAAAAGAATAAAAAGTGTGAATAAATATATTAGAGTGCTAATAACTTTATTCAAGAGGCTAATCTTTCTTATTAGTTATATAAGATAGCCTTGATGAAAAGAAAACGTGTTAAATTATTTTTAAAGTTAAATCGATCATCTACTATTAATACACAATTACACATGAAGTTGCTTATTGAACTCCTGTATGATAATGTAGCAAACTATTGACTTCAATTGAAAATCTTAAAGAAGAGTAAAGTTGGAAAATTAAATAAAAAAATATGAATAAAAAGTGTGAATAAATATATTAGAGTGCTAATAACTTTATTCAAGAGATTAATCTTTCTTATGAGTTATAAGATAGCCCTGATGAAAAGAAAACGTGTTAAATTAATTTTAAAGTCAAATCGATCATCTACTATTAATACACAATTACACATGAAGTTGCTTATATATTGAACTCCGGCCTGTATGATAGTATAGCAAACTATAGACTTCAATTGAAAATCTGTAGGATCAAAATAGTAATATTGAAGTAATTAAAGACAAACCCAATTTCTGATTACTTTTAAGATATACTGTAATCTATTTTTCTTTATTTAATCTTTGTCGGGTAATTCACTTTTAAAATTATTGATTTAATATGTAAAATTGAAATAAAATACTATTTTAAAATAAGTCGTATATCGAAGAAGCAAATCCTAAATATATATCAAATCTTATATCTCATGGATGAAACATTTTATCAATACAAATTTAACATTTAGCATTTTTCTTAACCTAATCAGATGATTATATGGTTAGAATAATAAAATCATGAATAATATATATGATAAAGGAATAAAATATTATAACAAGCCGAATATGTTTAAGAACGAGATTTACATGAATTTTGTTTTACGCAAGTCGTATAATTTAGAGTATACGACTTGCTTTAAAATATATAAATGAATAAATAATAGGAAGTCAAATTTGTCCTTCAATTTAATGTTGCCAATGTTGTTGTCTCATTTCATAGGTCTCTGTTATAGGACTGCAGAAAACTTGGACTGAAATGTTGTTTCAAGAATCTTTGATCAAAGTATCTTGAAGGGTGTATATTTCTGGTGTCTAAATTCTAAAGTTTTTGGCCTTTTGGGAGAATATTGCTTGGGATTCTCCCCCCATTTTATTTGGTGATTTTTGTTTCCTTTCTAGTTAGTAACTCTTCCACAGTGATACAAGGTCAACCACCAGTCCACCATCACACTACAAATTTTTTTTCAAACAACGATTGATAAATCAGACGCTAAAATCAAATAATTGGTCGTTAATCACTTCAGCAATTAATTTAGAGAATGATTATTTTGAGTGGCTAGACACTAGTCATTAATTTAGAGACTGATATTATCCGGACCAATTTAAAAATAAACTCAGACTAATATTTGAGGTGAATTAAAGACTAGTTTTAGAGATTGATTTTAAAGACTGGTTTTATAGATTGATAACAACTTGTTTAATAATAGTTATCAGTCAATTTGTTTTCTATTAATCAATTATTGGTAGTTTTTTTTTATAAAAAGGAAAGCAAATGAATGACAATAACAAGAGGAATCCCAACTAGGTTGGCATCCCAATTATTATGATGCAAAAGCAATACCTTAATTTTATTGGTAGTTAGGAATTAATCAATTACCATTTATTAATTGAACATGATTGACTTGATATTGACAAAAAACATTATATAAGCTCTTGCATATGAACCTTTGCTAATTAATGCAAACAACCTTCTTTCATGTTGTATATGAAACTCTAATTGTATCATAGCTCTTCAAGAGCTTTGTTGTGCCATTAAATCATGTGGGTTTTAGTCATTCGTCAAATAATCAATGATTTACTTCTAACAACCTTTTTCATAAATCTTCTCCATATTACATTCACCTAAGTGAAAACCTAATTGCGATCTTGGTTTCACCACCATTGATTGGGAACAACTATTACTCATGTGCACAATCAATGAAAAGAGTGACCACTGAAAAAAAAAAAAAACAAAAGATTAGGTTTCTTGATGGTTTGACACCTGACCTTGATAGATCTGACCTAATCTTTGATGTTTGGGAACGTTGCAGTAACTTAAGGCATTCATGGATCCTGAGTTTGGTTTCCCCATCAATTGCATATAGCCTTATATATATAATGGTAGCATTTGAGGCTTAGGAAGACTTGAAAGAAAGATTTTTACAAGGAAATTTAGTAAGAGTTGTTGAATTGCAACAAGAACTTTATTCGTTTCATCAAGGCTCTAATAAGCATAACCAATTATTTCATAGAGCCAAAGGTCTTCTAGGAGGAACCAATAAAGGCACTTGTTGAATGCTTTGAATTTGACATGTACAAAGTACCAACTTCGACATTTAAAGCAACTTAAAGTACAAGTAAGACAATAAGAAATCGAAAATCTAAAATGTCAAATATTCATTTGAAAGGTTGACATCTTAGCTTAAAAGTGGAATAAAAATAGAAGAAGAAAAAAGTTATAAGGTTGATTAATATCTTGACACTTCAAGCTTTCCTAAGTTCACTAAGACTAGGGCAACCCAACACGAGTTAGCTTAAGGCGCATGTCATCAAGTGAATACAACAAGTCTTAAATCTCAACTCAATCACCCTAAACATTAAGGGTGCAAGCAAGTTGACCCCAATTCGTGAACTCGATCAACCAAACTCAACCCAACTACATTTCAACATATTGGGTTAGGTTTAAATTAGTTGACACAATTATAATTGGGTTGAGTCACAGGTTCATAAGTTCTCAACACAATGAACCTGACCCAACCCGATCTGTATTAATAATATTATAATTCTATTACAGTATCACATATTAACATTATCATATTCAATGTTGGATTGGAATATACCTATAATTTGATTGATATTGTTCATATGCTTTAAAGTGGCTTTATATGCTTATATTAGTATTTTTCTAGTGTGTGACTTTTTCCATTTGTTTTCTGGTAATGCAAGATGTTTGGCTTTCCTGTATTGATGTCCATTTAATTATGTGCAGGCTCAATTTCTACTAGCAAATTTTAATTCTTCTACTACTTATAATTCTGAAACTTATCATCCCGGAAGGGATATTATCTTTACAAATGATGTTAGCTTTGAGGTATTCCTGGATCATTTACAGAGTTTGGGATTTTTATTTATTTATTTTTTTGAACTTTTTTTTTTAATTTCCATAATAAAATGTTATTTTAATTAGTCAACCTGACTACCCAACTCAACCTAACCCAATTAAGGTTGGGTTGCTTAACAAAAAATAATAAACCCAACTATGTTTGATTGGGTTAGGTCCTAAATTGTCGCAAACCCAACTCAACCTAGGCCACTTACACCTCCACCAAACATTGGACAACATATATATCAACAAGTTAGTACTTTATATCAACATAAGCTATTGACTTAGGAACAACTGTTCTAAACTAGACTCATCCTAACTGTGGCTTGCAAATTGACTAAATGTCACAAGATGTATAAAATGCCTCCAAGAGAATTCAACACGTGGCAAATAATGACCAACCATTTAAACTAAATAATACTACATTTGTTCCTATTTATAAGAAGACCTAAGTTAGAAGTAGTGTTTGTTCCTTTTTATAAGACTCAATCCACAATGTCTCATGCATTAATTATTTTTAGACTAAAGTACCCCTAATTAAATAAAAGAGAAATTGTATTGATAGACCTTTAGAAGAGAGAGAAGAACATTAATGACAATGGTATTTTTGGAAATACATATAAATTTAAGACAAATTTATTGCTATCAACTTAATTAATCACTTTCCTTAATCCTGGTGAATTAGGTAATTGGATTTTATAAATAGGAACGGAGGTAGTAACTAGTTAAAATTGCTCTGAACATTTTCAAAACAATAACTAAGATTCATATTTGCATTTATTGCTAAGTATAATTCAACAAAACTATATATACATTGAATTCAATATTATGATATATGTATTCTTTTTTAATTTTTTGACTTTTGACTTTACACCTTACTATGGTATAAGTCAACAAAAGCTATACAAACATTTACACCAAAATATGTATTCAACATTTATTACCAAGTTAACAAAACTATATTAATATTGACTTTTACTTACTTGAGCATTAAAGTCTTTACAAGTAAATGATCACCATTGTTGATGTCAAGAAACTCTCATCAATCACCGTCGAAGATCATTCTCTTAGTTGTACCATAAAAATTTGTCATTATGAAACATGACATCACTTCCTCCAAGGATTCAAGAAAAATAAATAACATGTTTTTTTTTATTAAATTTAGTTATATTAAATTTAATATTATGTTAAGGGTTGCTAACCGGTACTTTAACTGGTTAAAAAATTAAAAGGAAAAAATATTTATTGTGAAAATCATATGACAGCGTAAAAAAAATATGAACAGTATAATTTTGCATCTTCTAATAAAAACTTTTCTCGTTTTAGTTTCAAAGACACTTGTTAGCATTTACTTTATGTTAAACTAATCTAAATTAAAGCACATTTTACTTTTATAATCGGATTGAATTACTTTTTCTTTAAAATCCTTGAGATTGAACCATAAATACCTTTATTCATTATTTACCTATTTAGCCAGGCCATAAAAAAACAATCTAGACCTGTAGTCGCTCAATTTCCACTCATGGCATGGCATTCCATTTTTGCATTTCCTTTAAAGCAAATAAAATTGTAAAGATCCCAACGTCTACATTCAAGGGATCTTCCCCTGTAGCAAAATTGGAAACTTTTGCTAAGATAAAACAACGAAGAAAGTGGGGGTAAATACATCAACACAAACATCGCCTATTATTACCGCAGTGAATTACGCAGCAGTAGCTCTCAGCCAATCACCATCCTCCACGTCATCAACCCTCCCTCGTTTCCTATATAAGCCTCACCATTCCTCCTCCATCCCTCCAATTTCGCTTCTTCTTTCTCTTTCTTTAACACTTTGTCGGGTCGGGTCGTGCATTCTCGGAGCATCGCCGGAATCCTTTCCGACCAGAAAAAATGACGGGATCTTTAGCGGCAAGGCTCGTCCTTCGTCGATCGTCGCCGGCAAGTCAATTCTTCTTTCGCCGGGAAGTCTCCCTGCCGGCGACGGAGCGGACGAAGGATGCCATTACACCGCCGAAGGAATTGCCGTCGTTCGATCACTCTCCGCCGGCGTACTCCGGTCCCTCCTGCGAAGAGATCCTCGCGAAGCGCAGGGAGTACCTGAGCCCTTCGATCCTCCACTTCTACAAAACTCCGGTGAGGACGCGCCGCACCGGATCAGTTTATTCTGTTCTGTTATTTATTTACCGATGACAAATGAACTAACTAACTAATGATTGTGTGTGGGAGGATGCAGCTGAACGTGGTGGAAGGGAGGAGGCAGTACCTGTTCGACGATAAGGGAAGGAGGTACGTGGACGCGTTTGGAGGGATTGCTACGGTGTGCTGCGGGCACTGCCACCCCGATGTGGTCGCGGCCATCGTGGAACAAACGAAGCGGTTGCAGCACTCCACGGTTCTCTACCTGAACCGTGCCATAGCGGATTTTGCTGAGGCTTTGGCTTCTAAGCTTCCCGGTAATCTTAAGGTGAATATCTATCACACACTAATCGTAATCAAACGGTGATTTTGTATGTTTTGCAGTTTTTTCAAAAAAATAAAAAATAAAATAATTGAAAGTGCGTATTTCAAGTTTTTGTTATGAAAAATGTTAGTTTTACCCGTCGTTTTGAACTATATGCATAAAAAATTAGTGAACGATTGAGTAGTATAAAATTCAGCGTCAACTTTTTATTTGAATTTTTTTAAAGACAAAATTTAGATGTTATTTAATAGGTGTTTTTTTTGTATTCCGTAATTAAAATTAAAGTTTCATCTTAATAATTTATATTGACCTTTGTAGAAATTAAAATTTCATCTCGAGAATCTATATTGACCTTCATGAAAATTTTTATCACACGAATTATCGAAACAAAACTCTAATTTTGATCCAAAAACAATACTATATAAGAAACTATATATAAGTTATATTTTTTTTGTTAATTAATAGTTATTTTTTTACCATGATATTGATGTATAGTATCCACTAATTTTGTTGATAATTACAGTAAAAAAAAACTTTGCTGATAATTAATCTCTATCATAAAATCTCGTTGATCATCTTTAGTTGGAGTATTTCCTTCCTTTTCAATCACCTTTTTTTCATCCATAAATTTTGAATTTGAGAGCTTAGTTAAAGAATTCAAGTCAAAATGGAACAACAACATGTTAGTTGTTAATAGTTGATAATCTACTAGATAAATCTACGTTAATAATATGTACATTTACAATAATAATGATTACGAAGTCTTACTCATATATAGTAATTACTTAAGATTTAGTATCATTTAAAGTCATTAACTTTTAATAGAATGTTACTTGTTTAAAACGATTATAATTATAATTATAATCGTTTTCGTCTTAAATATTTTGAGAAGTCATAATTTTTGTTTTTCTAAAGTCAGTTAATTCAAACTTTTTTTTGTCATTTAAATGCTAATAAAGGTGTCATGACAGCCAATTATTATAATTATAATCGTTTTCGTCTTAAATATTTTGAGGAAGTGATAATTATTTTTCTAAGGTAAGTTAATTCAAACTTTTTTTGTCATTTAAATACTAATAAAGGTGTCATGACAGCCAATTATTCAGTAGTTACTCATGACAATATTTGAATAATTAATCATGTAATAATGTTTTATGAAAATATCTCAAGTATAGACAAAAAAATTACTACAATAGACTTGGTTAACAACTATAGTACAATAATAATAAGTTTTTTTTTTCTCATAATTTACTAATAAACATTAAATATAAGATAAAAGCAGATAAGAACATACTATTAGTAGAAAGTGAACAAGATTCTGTTCTTGGTCCAGACAAATAAGAACATACTAAATTTTTTAATATAATACTGTAATAGTTAAGTTCCAAAATGAAATAAACATGAATAAATAAATAAAATTCTCTTTTTAGTCGAAATAAATAGCTAGCCATGATTTGATCATGGAGCAAACATAGAGTAAGCCAATAAGTATATTGTTAATAAACTGCTTTATTTGTCAATTTCTATGCTAATATCATGGGACTGGGGTCTGGAAGTGATGCTATGCGTGGCGTAGGGTGATTTATATGATAATGACTTTGTTTCGTGGCCGAAACATATTGTCTATGTCATTGTCAAGCCACACAAAACAAAAACTCTCCGTTATCTACTAGTTTAACGGAGAAAAACAAATTAACAATCCACTATTAATGTTTTTGTTTTAGGCCAAAAATAAAACATATATACAATTATTGCATCACAAATTAATGTTCATGAGTATTAATAAAAATACTCTTTTATAAATATACGGGGGAAAAAACCTAGTTGAGGAGTGATGGTATACAAATAGGAATGATAATAGAAAATACTACTAGATAATATCAGATTTTTGTTTTCATAATTTTTCTTACACATGCTTTATTTAGAAATATAATATCTTATAATTAATTAAAAATTACATGTGAAATTCCTAATATTATAATTACCTTAAAATATATTGTTTCGGTATTAGATATTTTGTGTGTTTGTCCACACAAACCTTTTGTGTGTGTTTTTCTTTTCTTCCGATGAGAAAATTAACTTTGGCTATTTTATATGTAGGTGGCGTTTTTTACAAATTCTGGAACGGAAGCAAACGAATTAGCGATTCTGATCGCAAGATTGTACACTGGCTCCCATGACATAATATCTCTAAGGAATTCTTACCATGGGAATGGTGGTGGAACTATGGGGGCCACAGCTCAAAGCATCTGGAAATATAATGTTGTGCAGGTATATATTTTCTCCTTTTTTTTTCAGTTTATATATTATTGTTTTAATTTGTTCAATGAATATTAGCTTATATCATATCAATCATTTCTTAACAAATACCTTCTACATCAGCTAATGAAAAAATGTTTTTAACTTAGCTAATGATATCAAATTTGAGTATTAAACTTGAATTCATGGGAAAGGATTTGGGTTCAATTCTTGCAAAACACATTTTTAGAATTAGATGAGAAGTTTTAAGCTATAACTAAGTTCTTAATCGAAACCAAAATAATAGATCAAAACTTATAAAGATACTTGGAAGTCTAATTAAGAAGTCAAAAGACCTAATTATGATGATAAAAAAAGTTTTAAAAATATAATTACATTAAATAAGGTGAGTGAACACTTAACAAATAATGCAAAGAAAGTTTGCAAATTCTTTCTTTAAAATGAGAGTGAATAAATACTTATTTAAAATAGGCCAAAAATCCGGTTTTCGGTTAAACCGATTCCATCCATCGGTCCAGTCCAAGTTTAATAACCATGCTCATATCACTTTTATTATTTTTTAAAGTTCATGACACTTCTTAATAATGAAACCTTAAATAAATAATAAAAACGTTGTATTCGGACTACGACCCGTGCTAAATAACTTGCACAACTCAATTAATAAAGAACAAAACAGGGTCTTTTTTCGTCCAAAACAGAACCAGGTCTTAGGTTCATTTGGAACGAAGTTGACGTAGCTAATGGACTGTACTAATACATTTAAGGATACGTTTCGGATAGTATCAAAAAAAAAAAAAAAAAAGGATACGTTTCGGAGTTACATTTAAAAGAAATAGAAAGGAAAATATAATTTTTTTTATTTTTAATAAATATTTTGAATTTATAATTAATAACATTTTAAAATAAAAGAAAAAAATTATAAATTAATATAAAGCTACGTACGTAACTCTCTTAATATAAAAACAAAAACTTTGTTATCTCTCTCTTTTTTTCTGTAGAACTCCACTCAGAACTGTATTTTCACTAACTATTTATATACGTAAGTGATAGCAACAGCGACGGAATTTAATTTGGCATGGGTGGACACTTATATGTCGACAATGAAAGCGAACCTTTCATTATTGATAGTATTTGGAAGGGACTTTCCTGTGGAAACTAGTAGTTTCAGATTAGTACTAAAGTGCCGTGACGATGATTTCAAGTGATAATGAAAGCGTGGACCCCTCCCTTTACGCAAATAATATTACAATTACGAGGTGTCTTGTTCCTTCTCTAATCAGAAGTAAAAGATATGTATATATCCTAGCCAAGAAATAGTCTTGTTAAGGAAAAATAGTATTTTCTATGTTGCAAATTGCCATGTGAATTCACATGTGCATTTTTTTAGGTTACCTTTATGTTCTCTGCCACTTCAAACTTAGGATAACATTTGATACACATAAAATGAATTGATATGATACTCTGTTCTGTTATTATTTTGTTACATCTCTATAATGAAATAGCATTTATGTATTGATAGTGTGAAAAGATTTTACACTGTGGTCTAATCATAATTGGATATGTATAATAAATACTTGACTTCTATAATAACTATTTAAAAGTCATGCTTAGTATGACTTCTAATTATTTGATATTATTATTACTATAGTGCATGGAAATTGAACTCTTTTTAATTCTATGTTTATTTTTCTTCTATTTCCAAAAGATACTAAATATTAAAAAAAACATGTTATGTTCACAAAATCTTACCTAACTGTT
The DNA here is from genome assembly GCA_026413185.1 of Pueraria montana var. lobata. NCBI lineage: Eukaryota > Viridiplantae > Streptophyta > Magnoliopsida > Fabales > Fabaceae > Pueraria > Pueraria montana. The sequence continues at coordinate 77,289,391 of CM048650.1, forward strand.
TGGCAGTGGGTGTTAAAAGATTAAAATGGAAAATAGTGTTTGCCTAACTTGTTTTGTTTTTGCTTTTGCTACCAAAAGAGTGGTGTTCATCATGCGGTAAATCCAGACCCTTATAGAGGTCTTTTCGGTTCTGATGGAGAGAACTATGTAAGAGATGTTCAAGAAATCATTAATTTCGGAACTTCCGGAAATGTTGCAGCTTTCATATCTGAAGCTATACAGGTATCTAGTTAAAGGCTTAAAGCATAGACGGATCAAACTTGATATGAAACAATTTGATTCAATAATATTTTAACATTGCATAAAATGTTTTCTTCAGGGCAAGTATTCCACACTAGTTTTTCTTTCTTATTTTATTCATTCTAAAACATTTCATTTATTAACTTTTATTTCAAATTTATTAAAAATTAAATAAATTAATATAAGATTTAAAAGAACTAACTTACATAAGTCATCTGCATCATTTGTACTGGTGTCGTGCGACATTCCTGCATTACATTCAATATTTTTCATGCAGATATAAAATGTATTACATTCCTGCATTTCATGTAGATGTACCAATAGTGTTAGATATTTTTTCATTCAATATTTTTAGAGAAATGTTAGCAAAACATTCTTTGACACGCTCATTCTAACACACTCTCTATTGCTAGCTTTCAATCAAAATTATAAATTTTTGTAGGTCTCACTTCTTATTCAATGAACCTCTCTCATGATTGTATAGTTTTCAATAAATTTTAACTGATAATAAAGAATGTATTAAAGAGTATTGTGTTGCTAGCACTCATATTTTTATGATGATGAACTGTCTATAAGTACTAATGGGTGTAAAATGCTTTATTAAGTGTAATCTCTATAGTATAATTTCCTACTTCCTATCTGAAGTGAATTATAAGTGTCTTGGTAAACATACACACTTCTTGATGCTGCTCTTGTTTATGATAGGGAGTAGGGGGCATCGTTGAACTGGCTCCTGGTTACTTGCCTGCTGCCTATGATATTGTTAGAAAAGCTGGAGGTCTTTGTATTGCTGACGAGGTTCAGGCCGGGGTTGCTCGCACCGGTAGCCATTTCTGGGGATTTGAGGCCCATGGTGTTGTACCTGACATAGTAACAATAGCAAAGGTAACTCAACTCTTGTCTCCTTTTGCAAGTGTAGAAAGATACTGATTTAGCAAACATGAGGAATGTATGTCCTCTGTTCATATTAGATATTTTGCAAGCTTGTTTACTTGTTACAAAACAATTCTCACTTGAACCAACATGGTCAGGCACAGTTGGTGGATAATTGTGTCCCTTAAATATGTAACCAGGGATTCGATCTCCATATTTGTGTGTATGAAAGAGCATTTGTTCTTTAAATGGATCTCAATACTTTTGAGGCATTAGTCTCTGACTCTCGATTGGAGATTTTCTAGGTTCATAACAAAAAAACAATTCTCACATGAGTAACACCGTGCTTTTAGATACAAGTAATAAAAAATTGAAGATAATATTAACATAAAAACATTTAACTGTCTGTTTTGTTATTTTAACAATGCTCTTCATTGTTGGCTTGTTTCTTAATTAATTTTGCTTTTGGCAGAGCATTGGAAACGGCATTCCTCTTGGTGCTGTTGTGACAACTCCTGAGATTGCAAAGGCCTTGACTCGCCGAAGCTACTTTAACACCTTCGGTGGGAATCCTGTTTGCACTGCTGCAGGATTGGCTGTTTTAAGAGTGATAGAGAAAGAGAAGCTTCAAGAAAATGCTTTTGTAGTGGGCTCCTATTTGAAAGAGAGGCTCAATGCACTCAAGGACAAATATGAATGTAATCCTTCGTCACTTCACTTCTTATTCCTTGCACATTCTAGATTAGTGCACAAGCATGCATGAATTCATTCTAGGTTGAGTGACATGATGGAGAGTGGAGGACCTTAATTGAGAAGCATTAGTGTCACAAAATAATCAGGATTTTTATTTTTCCTTCTACATATTCTTTATGGTCTATTTACTTCAGTCTTCATTTCTTGTTTCTATTTTCTGTTTTCATTTTTAATTATAAAACTGTCACTTTGTTTTCAAACTATTTCTTATTTTCAAAGATTTACACAGGAAATAGAGAAAACAAAAAAAGTTGTTTTCATCGTTTCCTATATAAATATTTGAAAACATGAATCAAATTGAAAATAAGGTGATAGGTTTGTAATTAAATGTGAAAACAGAAAACATTCTCTCAAGTAAACTGGCACTTATTTTTTTGAACAAACTTCTTGGATTTCTTCTGTAGTAATTGGTGATGTGAGAGGAAGAGGCATGATGCTTGGAGTTGAACTTGTCACTGATCGCAAACTTAAAACACCAGCACCAAATGAAACACTGCATGTGATGGACCAAATGAAGGGTAAAATCTCAATCCTTTCTAGAGTGCCTTCTGGTTCCAGCCTTATTTTTCTGTTTCATAAATTACTAATCAATAAACTCCTGCTGTTACCACAGAATTAGGAGTTCTGATTGGAAAGGGTGGCTATTATGGAAATGTATTCAGAATTACACCTCCCCTATGCTTCACCAAAGAAGATGCAGGTTGCTCTTTAGCCTCTAACCCTCTCTTTTGTTGACATTCGATTAATAGCTCTAGTCTCCTTACTTATAGCCTCTGTGCATGTTTCCTTTTTTTTCTGTGGGTGCAGACTTCCTTGTGGATGCGATGGACTACACATTTTCCAGAATGTGAAGCTTAAAATAAGATCTAAGTGTAAATAAATGTCTAATTTACATTATCATGTTAAGCAAACTGTATTAGAGTATGTTTGGTTCCGTGCTGGCACGCCACAAAAATCACGTTTTTTATGTGGAAATCTGGAGGCTAGAAAGAGTTTGTGGTGAGATTGAATGTGTAAAAATAATTGTTTCCCTTTCACCGCACCGCAGGAACCAAACACACCAGTAGACCATCTATGTAGACTCTAGCAAGTAAAATTTATAAATTTTACATGAAGGCTTAGTCCCATAATAGCTCACTGTCATCGCAGAATGTGAATGAGCCAACAATTCGCTGTCTCATTTATCTTATCTCGTCCTAATTTTGTTGGCTGCTCCTTGTTTTTAAGGTCTATATGCCTTTCTTGATTTTTTTTCCTTTTTTCTTTTGGTCATATCATATCTGGTTTTACGTTACTGACAGCTTTAACCTTTATTTTTATTTTTGGGGTATACAATGATTGCAATGAGAATCAAACATAAGTCTTCTTGTATACTACTCAAACCTCTACCGAGAATTGAACTTAATCTTCATGCATACTACTCAAACTCCTACCACTAGACTGATCCTAGTGCATTTGTCGGTTCTACAGTATAGAATGTCAAAAATCAAATATCATTTTGAGCCGTTGGAAGTTTAATTTTACCAATTAGTTAAGCACTTACTAATTGCTAAAACCAATCTTTTTTAAGGTTTTAAAAAACAGTTTACAAGACTGCTATTTCGGCCATAACATTGAAGTTTTTGGAATCCTAGTAATCACAATGCATCAATAATGGTAGCCGCATCAACTATATTTATTTATCCTCATTTTTTTGCAATATAAAACATGGCAACAAAACTATGACCACAATTTAAATCTTGATCTTCTCTTTTTCGATCCTTCACAAACATCTTTCAATATATACATATCAGAAAGTTCAGTTTTTTTTTTAATTCACTTGCACCTAAGATTGTATCAGGCTTGTGAATGTCTTGAGTCTTGACTAAGGTTTTAGAAAGCAGTTTGTCACAGAGATTTTGACTGCAAGGTCGAGGTTCTTTAGTTTCAGCGACCACAATGCAGCCGCAGCTCTGACGGCATCAGTCACATATTTGTTTGCAATTTTCTACAATATCAAGAAACACATAAAACTGTGTGACTGTGACCGAAATTTAAAACTTTAAGAGCATCTTTATCACAATGCTTGTGAAGCACAAAGCTTAATTGGCAACAGTGCTTGCGTAGCAAAAGCCATTGGAGGCTTGTAAGGCTCAAAGCTAGAGAAGCACAGGTTGCTTGCTGAAGCACCAATGCTTGAACCTTTTAAAATTAAAAAAAAACTTTTTTTTAATTTAAAATATGCTTTATTGATTTGTAACAGTTGCGCATGCATAGTAATTTTAAATGTTGAAACTTTTTATTGTTAACCAATAAACTGAACATTAAAATTTTAACATTAGAAATATTTTACTGTTTTTTTTTAATTTTACTATTGTATACCAACATTCATATAAATAAGGAGTACTTCAAATTTTTCTTACACAATTAAACCTATCAATTTTTTCTTATTTTTATTCTCATAAAATTCTCAATTGCCTTTTTTTTTTTTTAAATTTTTATTTTGTATTATTAAAATTCTCAGCACCCATTTTAAACTAGTCGCTTTGGGCACGATAATCAACAAAATTAGTTATTATTTTAATTATGTAATTTATATTATTTTAATTATGTAATTTCTATTATTTTAATTATTGTATTTTATATCGTGCTATTTGTGTGAGGTTAGCTATTTTCATCATTTTAAATAAAATATAATTTAATTATATTTTTATTTTTATTTTGTTATTATAAAAAATATTTTACATAATAATAGTCTAAAAAAATTATTAATCTTTAAAATTTAATTAATTTATAAATAAGATAATCATAATGTAATAAATAAGTTATTAATATAATATAATAAGGTTAAATTAATCTGTACTATTTGGAAATTTTTAATTAGGTCTCTGAACTATTTTTTTTTTAATTGGGTCCCTGAACTTTTATTTATTTTTTAATTAGGTCCCTGCCGTTAACTACCGTTAGCTCCATTAACGGCAGATACCTAATTAAAAAATAAATAGAAGTTTAGGGACCTAATTGAATAAAAAAATTAGGGACCTAATTAAAAAAAATTAAATAGTTCAAGGACCTACTGAGTAATTCTCAAATTCTACCCAGGCTATCACACTATACTTCTCAAGCATATGTAGACTACTTGTAAATTTAGTATTATCCATTCTACAGATCTGCACTGAGTATTCTTAACTCTCCAAGTCAGTATTCTCACCTTTGCGGATTCTAAACTCAGTATTCTTAATCTCTGCAGGTTCTTCAACCAGTATTCTCAAACTCTGGAAGCATCAATCCCCTTACTGCACTTCTAGTTTCCCCCTACGAATTCTATTCGGATAAACCTAATGCACTCCTTCTAAATACATTCTTCAATTAAGTGATATTTTTTGTATGATTTAGTATACTTTTAATTTATTCAGTAGGTCCCTGAACTATTTAAAAAAAATTTAATTAGGTCCCTAAACAATTTTTTTAATTGGGTCCCTGAATTTCTATTTATTTTTAATTAGGTTTCTACCGTTAATAAAGTTAACAGTAGTTAACGACAGTGACCTAATTAAAAAATTTCGAATAGTATAGGGACCTACAGATTAATTTAACCATATAATAATGTAAGTTTTTTGGTGGGTTCCATTGGAAGCATCCAAGGAGAGTTGCTCCATTGGAGGGAATTAAGTTCTTAGAGGTGTTTATATTGGGAAGAGTAAAAATGAATGATGTGTATAAGTGGATTTCATTGGAAGCACTCATAGATGATTGCTCCATTAAAGATGCTCTAAACTACTTGGTAGCTACTTGTTTAGTTCAAGTGGCTATTTCTGAGAAAAAAATAAAAAATAAAGTTACCAATATTCCTCATACGTTTTAACAAAAAGCTACTATCCTCCTCTCCTATCCCACCCTCTAAACTATTTATGACTTGACAAAAGAAAAAAGCTAATTATGATAAATCCATCATGGATGTTGGGAATCCCTTCCTAAAATATGGTCACTGCTTGAGTCAACTTCTAACATTTTATTATAAAGCCAGAGGGAATCAAAGATGAAGAAAAAAATTATGAATAAGCTGGAAGAAAACGAAGTAATAGTCATTTCAATAAAAATAGTAGTTAGTAACTCGGTTAGGTATACTCTAAATCTGGACTGAATATTGAGTAAAATTAGCCGAAGCTGATATATAATCAGAACTTTGGATGTTAGCCACTTCTTATCACTATTAGATTAATACGTTATATGAATATGAATTCGGATTTTAACGAGAGTTAAGTATATTTTTTTTTAAGAAGTGAAATAGTAGTTGTTACGCTTGATTTACATGATTTCATCAACAAATCTTCATTTTTGTCTCATATCTCTTTATGTTTTCAGTTCTTACTTTCAGCCGTTATTTTTTGCACGTTATAGGTTTCTTTTTATCTTCCTTTTTTACTTTCAACTATTTACCTTTTGACCTTAATATTTTATCATTACATCATTTCTTTTTTACATATTCATACCAATTCACTTAACTATTACTGATCACGCCAATTTTAGGTAGAACATGCATTCATGTTATACAAAGAACGGGGAGTTTTTCTTTCTTTTAGTACATTCTTTAGCATGACTCTAAAAGTTATATCCTTCCTATTTTTTCTACACCTAACCTAACATTATTTAATTGTTTAAAAAAATATTACACTAACACTCCTTTTACATTCTGTCAAAAAAAAAACACTCCTTATACATTACATCAACCATGCATCCTTAATGTATAAAAAAAAAAATCATGCATCTTTAATTGTTTAAAAAATATTACATTATATTCTCTATAATTTATAGGGAGGTTTTGTTGTAAATGTTAAAAAAGTATAAAGAATTTATATAATCTCACGAAATCATAAGAAGTATTGGTGTAATTTCCTCTAATATTTATCATATGAACGGCAGATCCTGCTAGTTATGGGAGTCTTGAGCAGGATAATAATATTTATTGTATGTTTGCAGCATTTAACTTTTTAATATGAAACATAAAATTGTTATTCAAACACTATTTTTATAGCTCCCCATTTATATCTTCTTTACACTTTCACATTCTTTTACTCTATTTTAAAAAATAAAAATATATAAAAACACAATGCCTGGATATAATATTGTTATATTAATTAAGGATAAATTACACTTATCTCTTTTGAGAGATGTTTATCAAATTACATTATTTTTTCTTTTTTGAAAAATTATATTTAAATTACTTGATAAATAAAAATATATTGTTTGTGCTTTAAACTATTTTAATATATATATATATATATATATATATATATATATATATATACAATCTTTATTGCAGTGATAAGTAACAATACGTGTGACTTTCAAGGGCATTTCCTCTCTCTACAACTTTCTATGTATATCATCAATAACTAATTTGGTAAAAAAAAAAAAAAAACATCAATAACTAATTCTCAACACCATTCTATTGATTTTGAAACTTTTGAATATAATATAAAATTTTGAACATCCTTATTATTAGCTTTGAGACTTTATCTAAAAAAATCTTTAGCTTATCTTGTAAAGTCAATATTAAAGGTTTCAAAACTAATTATCCATAACACGTGCGGAGATTTGCAAAGAAAAAAAAATTACTATTAAGACTTATTCACCTTAAATTAAGTATATTAAAATATAGCACATTTTTTTTTGACAGAAAAAATATAGCACATTTTAATCTCCCCAAAAAATAAAATACATTTTTTTTCAAATTAAGAAAGTAAAGTATCTTTTGAGAGAAAACTAAAATCTTGCATGTATATGCATTCATAGATGGTAATATTTTTTTTATTCGTAAAAAAAAAATTAACATATAACCGATGAACCGTAAATAATGGGGAAAATCAAAAGAACCCAGAAGTTATAATACTTTTCTAACTGCTCCCTCCGTTTCTTTTTATTTGTCGTTTAAGATTTATATGTAGAAATCAAAGAATGCTTGATTCTAATAAAGTAATTATGGGATTTCCTATTTTACCCTCTTTTCATTTTTACTCTACAATAAATGCATGTGTAAATTCATTAAAGATTAGAAGAAAAGTAAGAGTATAAAAGAGTAATTAATGTGATCTTAAACCTTACAAACGATAGATAAATATAAACAATTTTTTTTCAAAAATCCAACACTTAAAAAGAAACGGAAGAAGTAATATCTATAATTACAAATAAGGAAATGTTATATCTTCATAAATAATTCTGAAAATTAAATGATGCAGATAAAAAATCATAAAAATAATTTTAATCACAACATAGACAAATTAATAAGTCGAGTGACATTATATACATGGGTATTTGTGAAGCCAAGTGGCAAAAGGCGTTTAGTTTGTTAGTGGGCATGGACAATGCAAGTATCCCACTTTCTTAAGTTTTAGGTTTCCTGAAAATTTGACCATTTACTTCCCACTCATTTCGCCTCTTCTCTCTCTCTTCTTTCTCTTTCATTGATCTGCAATTCTTGTCATGGTTTCTTTGGTTACATCTAATTTTCCCAGAAATTGAGACACTTGATGCTAATTTCACAACCCCTTTTGACATTTTATTCCCATTTTTTGGTAATGCTATGAAATTTTGTTACATTGGCCATCCTCATTTTTGGATCCAATAGATGCACATGCAAGGCTAGTGGAAATTCTTATTTGAGCTTTCAAGCTTTGGAATATATTGTCCATTTTTTTTCTATTCATTTTCAAATTTTCACCAACATTGTTAGAAATTTTAATGAGAGGTCGAAGTAAAAAACATACCCATCTATGGAGATTTTGATGCAGATGTTATCGCTTGAGCTTTGGCTTTGGCGATTTCCTTACAATTTTTCTCAGATGGAATGGCAGATCCTGCTAGTTATGGGAGTCTTGAGCGTGATATTGAGCAAGTTAGTTTTCCTAAGTTTCCTCTTTATTTTCCTTAAGTTGTTTTCTAAAATTGTTTTGCTTAAGATGTTCTTTCCCCTCTTGTGAATGGTGCATGATCATTTAATTAAGACATGTTTCTTGAATTCATTCATTTTTGTGTTTGTGTAAAAATAATGCAAAGTATATCCACAACAAAGACAAACTAAAATTTTAGGGTCATTATCTTAGTTCATTGATCTCAATTAAGATGTTATCACATAATATGCATTTACGGTTATAGTTGCAATAGCAAATGCTTCAGGGCCATTATGAGATGATATTGGCCAATAACTAATGTAACATGTAATCATGGTCTTTTTGCAGTTGTGGCAACCACTGAAACTAAAAGGAATTTTTTATTGGTAGTTTTCTGTAGTAAAAATTATGTTTTTCCTTGCTTAAAAGTAGTTTGGCTAAAGATAAGAAATGCCCATGAACAATTGCAATTTTTTTATAACAAGAAAAATATGGGGGAGAAATAAGAAGATAAAAATATCATGTTTTAACCATTACATATATTGCACAAAGTGACAGTCATAAGAAGTAAAAAATTATTAGTTGAATAATTAAGAATGGAGAAAAAAAGATAAAAGTGATAAGGTAAACATAACATGGAATTTGAGTAATATTATTTGACATAATATCAATAACTAACTAATACTCTAAGAAGAATAAGTTCATCATTTGCAAAATGGAAACTGTACTGCACATTTCTTGATTGTTTTTCATTTTAAAATCACTTTATTAGTAAAAATGGCAAGAAAAAATATCATTATTGAAAATATGTTTAGATAAGCCACATGATTTGTTGTTGTTATATTTTATTAAGGATTATGTTGCTTCAATGCATCACTAACTAGGATTTAATGTATGTTTCAACTTTTTCCAAAGGCACTCATTGCTTTAAAAAAAGGGAGTCAGTTAATAAAGTACAGTCGAAAAACCAAGCCAAAACTTTGCCCATTCAGACTCTCTCTGGTGAGATTTTACTGTTAAATTAAATGTAGTTCCAGTACTAATTAAACATACTTATTCTAATTTCTAGAGTAGACATGTGTATGATGATTTTGATATCTCTAAATAATTTCACATCTAGTAGAATTAACAGGATGAAACAACACTAATTTGGATTTCTCATCACAAGAAGGAAAGGAAATTGAAATTATTTTCAGTTTCACGTATTATCCCTGGACAAAGAACTGTAAGTTAAATACTTGGTATTTTGATGCTAGGTGATATTTATGTCCATATTAACAATCTTTTAAAGGTATCTCATATTTTATATGACAAATTCTTTGTAGGTTGTCTTTAGAAGATATTTACAGCCAGAAAAGGATTATCTATCATTTTCACTTGTTTATAATAACGGGGAGCGAACACTTGATTTGGTTAGAAAATACACTAATTAATATTTCATTCCAATTTCTTAATTAATTTGATACAAATATTGTGAATAAAGTGATTCTTTTGTTCTTATTTATAGATATGCAAGGACAAAGATGAGGCAGAGGTATGGTTTACAGGCCTTAAGACATTAATTTCTACTGGAAAGCTTACGCGCATTGGAAGTGAATTATTTGATGTGAGTTTTAGCATGAATTCATTGAATGATCATTTTGTCATTAATTACTCTCTATGTATGCGAAGACATATAGTTTATGCTTGTTCTTTCAAAATTTCCATGGATTTAACATTTACCTTTTTGCAACTAGAGATTAATTTTTCTAATTTTTAAGTTATAAATATAGTTATAATTATGTCAACTTCAATGTTGATTTGAATTTCATTTATTTCATTTCTTTCTTTTCATGTGCATTCAAATGCAGGCTTTCATACATATAACTTCATTAAACTCTACTAACAATGTGTTCACCAAAAAAAAAAAAAAAAAAAAAAAAACTCTACTAACAATGTGAAATGTGTGTGTATTAACTTGACAAGCAGTAATAACAATATTATTTATTAATCACTAACTTAAGAAAAATCATTTAATATATTTACTAGTATTATAGATTATTAAATATTAACTATTGATATAAAAAGTTTAATAAATAATTAGAATATTAAGTATAAAAGTTATTTGATAATAATGCTAATTGTTAATTACTACTTGAGAAAGAATTACTTTGAAAATAATTTAATGTCGTTATATATTATTAAATTCTAATTAAAATTATAAAAATATAATTATTTTTGAATTAAAATTATTAATAAATCTATAATATAGTTATAAGTTTATTAAATTTTGAATAAATATATTCATTATTATACTTCATAAAATTATGAGTATGTTTGTATTTATTTACTTATTTTGTATTTAAACAATTTTTCCTTTAAAATATTTTTATAATATTTTAACTATAAATTTCGAAAAAATAATTCAAACTTGTACTTAGTAAATATTTATCTATTAAGTGAAAAACTTATAATAGTATATTAGGCTGAAAATAATTTATGCAACACACAGGACAAGGTATTTTTTTCGGATATCATATTTGAAAAAGATATAAAAATTAAGTATCGACATTTCTATGTTATTTGACACATTATTGATTGGATTTTAAAAACTTTATGTGAATGCAATGGAAATTATATGAACTAAATAATTGTTCTTTTAATTGTTTATTAATTTTATTTGATCATGCACTAACACAAGTTCATCTTGTCTAATAATTTGTGCCTTCCTTCTACATGATTGTAAGGAAAATGAATCACAAATATTTGTTGTTTCGTGCAGTAATCATTCCATGCAAGCCTGTATATATTTAATGATTAGGTATTTTTCAAATTTCAATTTTCAGGATGGTGATGATTTGATTCCAAACGGTCCTACTTTTGGAACAGCACTAGAATTTGCTATAAGCATTACTCGTAAGAGGGTCTCTTCTGATTTTGCTTCTCAACACGAGTCTCCATTGAATTTGGCAAGCACAGATGTGGGGTTAGAGCGTGCTAATAATAATATGCAAGCAAGAACAAGCATTGGAGATGGTTTTCGTGTCAGTGTGTCGAGTACACCAAGTGTTTCAAGCACAGGATCAGGACCAGATGACATAGAATCACTAGGTGATGTTTATATATGGGGAGAGGTTTGGGCAGATGGGGTTTCAGCTGATGGATTTTCCACTCAAGCCCCTTCCACAACAGATGTGTTGATTCCTAAGCCCTTAGAGTCAAGTGTTGTTCTTGATGTTCAACAGATTGCATCTGGTGTGAGGCACATTGCTTTGGTAACTAGGCAAGGTGAGGTTTTCACTTGGGGAGAAGAATGTGGGGGAAGACTTGGCCATGGAATTGATAGAGATTTTGGTAGACCTCAACTTGTGGAGTTTTTGGCAGTTACTAACATGGATTCTGTTGCATGTGGTGAGAATCACACATGTGCTGTGTCTACATCTGATGATCTTTTCTCATGGGGTGATGGTACATATAATGTTGGACTTCTTGGCCATGGAACTGATGTTAGCCATTGGATACCAAAAAGGGTTAGTGGTCCTTTGGAAGGGCTTCAAGTTATATCCATTGCGTGTGGCACATGGCATTCAGCACTAGCAACTTCTAATGGGAAACTCTTCACCTTCGGTGATGGAACATTTGGTGTCTTGGGCCATGGAAATAGAGAGAGTGTTCCATATCCAAAGGAGGTGCAATTGTTAAGTGGATTGAAAACTATTAAGGTTGCATGTGGAGTGTGGCACACTGCAGCTATTGTAGAGGTTACTTTTCAATCTGGCTCAAATGTTTCATCTAGGAAGCTTTTCACTTGGGGAGATGGTGACAAATATAGGTTGGGACATGGAAACAAGGAAACATACCTTCAACCAACATGTGTGTCAACACTTATTGAATATAATTTCCACCAGATAGCATGTGGACACACCATGACTGTTGCACTCACTACATCTGGTCACGTATTTACTATGGGAAACACTGAAAATGGTCAACTAGGGAACCCTTTGGCTGATGGAAAAGTACCTATCCTAGTACAAGACAAGTTGGTGGGTGAATTTGTTGAGGAAATATCATGTGGAGCTCATCATGTTGCTGCCTTGACATCAAGAAGTGAACTATATACTTGGGGGAAAGGTGCCAATGGAAGATTGGGACATGGAGACATAGAGGATAGAAAATCTCCAACATTGGTGGAGTCCTTAAAAGATAGGCATGTGAAGAACATCTCTTGTGGCTCAAACTTTACATCTTGCATATGCATTCATAAATGGGTCTCTGGAGTTGACCAATCTGTTTGCACTGGTTGTAGACAACCATTTGGTTTCACTAGAAAGAGGCACAATTGCTATAATTGTGGACTAGTGCATTGCCATGGTTGTAGTTCAAGAAAGGTATTGAAAGCAGCATTGGCTCCAACACCAGGAAAACCTCATCGAGTGTGTGACTCTTGTTACAATAAGCTTAAAGCTGTTGAGGCATGTGCAAGTTCCAATCTTAATAGAAAAATTACCACCACACCTCGCAATTCCATAGATGCTAGAGAAAGATTTGGCCAAGGAGAAATAAAGTCTGCTAGACTTATTTTGCCTCCTATCACAGAACCAGTCAAATATCATCAGATAATGGGTAATAAGCTAGGAAACAAATATGATTATCCTTCCATGGCTCCAACTGCACAAGTTCCATCACTTCTACAATTGAATGATATTGCATTTGGTAACTCAATAAGTTCAACTCAAAATGTTTTGAAGTCTGCTATAGCTCCTAATCCACCACCAACTCCACTTCTCAATTCAAGACCAGCATCTCCCTATGCAAGAAGGCCAAGCCCTCCACGTTCCAGAACTCCAGGATTTTCTAAAACTCTTATTGATAGTTTGAAGAAGTCAAATGAACTTTTGAATCAAGAAGTTTCAAAAATGCAAAACCAGGTAAATTTATATTACTACAATTTCATTGTATATTATTGAATAAACATCTCATATATATGTCATCGTTTATAAGTTTATGGATGTTCTTTTCATATAGATTCGAAGTTTGAAGCTAAGAAATGACATGGAAATTCAAAAGCTCCAAAAAAATGTCACAGAAGCTACCTCCATTGCTGCAGAGGAATCCTCTAAGCATAAAGCAATGAAAGAATTTTTTGAGTCTACGGTAGATCAGGTATTTTTGTTTTATATATTTCAAGGTTATATTTGAACTTGTTCACATATTAAAACATATTTTCATTGTTTAAATTATTGAACCATGATAAATAAATAAATGGACATGGGAATCTAAAATCATGTAAGTGGGGACATGTTAAGCAATCTATGACAATAAATATAATTTTGTCTTGATTTGCTTCTTTAAATAAACATACCAATATCCAATTTTTTAGAAAACTAAAATCGCAATTAATTTGTTAATTGATTATAATATTCTTTTCCAATAATAGTTACCTGTGACAAAGAAATATATAGAGATTATTTTAATAGCTTTTGAAAATGCATATCCAAAAGCAATAATGCTAAGGTAAGTAAGAAAAAGAGAAGAAATGATGATAATAGAAAAAGTATTGTGAAAGATATAATAAAAGATATAAACATATATAAACTATTAATTAAAATACAAATCATATTTTTTTTTATCAATTTTTGCAATATGACTACTGCCAATGTTGATAGAAAAATAATTAATAAAAAAATATAAAATTTAAGTTGCATTAATAGATTTTTTTTTTGAAAGGCAAAGGGTAATATATATTATATATAGAGATAAAAGAGGGATATACATGTAATCTGCACAAGATGTACAGCATTCCTTTTACAACCCACTAACCAATTCCAAAAAGAATTTCCCGTTTCCCCTAAGCAGCAAAACAATATTTCAAAAAAGGAATGCATTCATGAGGATATGCACGACAGAGGATTTGTACACCAAGAAGAAAAGAAAGTGCCTGGCCTACTTCCTTTTTTATATAGAAACCATTGCCACGAGATTGCTTTGATAATGGCCATTGTACCTCCAATATCTACCTGACCTTCCTTAAACAAAATTCTGTTCCTCATGTTCCATATGCACCAACAGGTGATATGCCAAAATAAGAGATGGGAACCCTAACATGGGAACCCATTTGTTCAAATAATTGCATAGCATCCTGAGGTAATATTAATTGTTGCAATTCCGGATCCTAACCATCTAAACACTTCGTACCAAATATGAGAAGCTACTGGACAACTGATGAATAAATGGTTAACACTTTCAGCAGCCTGTTGACATAAGAGACATGAGTTTCCTATGTTCTGGATGTGTACTCCACGCTTATGCAACTGAACACACGTAGGGAGACGATCCAGTATCAATCTCCAGGAAAAAAAATAAGGACTTTAGATGGAATATCACTTGACCAGAACTGTTTCATATCCATCCTCACCTCCTGTGTCCCTAACCTCGACTGATGAAGTGAAGACAACACCTTGTAAACAGTAGCAGCTGAGAAACCATCAAAGCCATTCAATCTCACTTCCCAGGAGTCTAATTCATCCGGACACCCTTCTGGAGATGAATTTAAGCTCCTGATATCCCGCCACCAAATGGAATGATGGGGAGAGTTCGATCCTTCGTGATTGTTAACCACCCGTGGTTCCCCATATTTGTGCACCAGCAGCTTGTGCCATATTGCAATATTATCAGTTAAGCACCTCCACTTCCATTTTGAAAGCAAACTGATATTAAACAATTCTAGGTTTCTAACACCAAGCCCCCCCTCTGATTTGGATCTACAAATCCGCTCCCACTTGACCCAATTGATTTTCTGTTCGTCATCCACCCCATTCCACAAAAAATTTCGTTGTATGGCTGTCAAAACCTTCAGAACCTTTTTGGAGCTTTGAAGAAGGAAAAGAAGTATAGGGGAATACTACTCAGCACAGAATTAATTAGAACTAATCTACCTCCCACAGATAAATGTTTCCCTTTCCAAACTGCCAACTTATTTTTGAAACTAGCAATAACTGGTTCCCAAGTTCTGCAAAGTCGTGGATTGGCACCAATGGGCAATCCAAGAAACCTGAAAGGAAGGTTGGAAACATTACAGCGAAGGAAATCCTTAGCGGCTTGTAAAAAAGACCTTTCCACATTAATCCCGTAGCAGTTACTTTTGTGAAAATTCACTTTGAGGCCAAACAATAACTCAAAGTTGCGGAAGATTGCTTTCACAGTCCACAAATTGTCGGAGTCTACCTCCCCCACAATGATTGAGTCATCAGCGTACTGTAGAATAGAGAATTTAATATTGTCGTCCACTGTTAGACATTTAAAAGCCCCGTTGTCCACTGCACTTCTGAATAATCCTGTGAGCCCTTCAGCCACCACCAGAAACAGGAAAGGGGCAAGGGGATCCCCTTGCTTCGGCCCTCTTTTTGCTTCAAACTGTTGTGTTGGGCTGCCATTGACTAGTATAGAAATATCACTTGAAAAAATGCAGGCTCTGATCCAAGATCTCCACCTTTCATCAAATCCCAACCTTACCAACATGTAATCTATGAAGGCCCAACTAACTTAGTCGTATGCCTTTTGAAAATCTACTTTAAACATGAAGAACTTTTTGTGCAATCTCTTAGCCCAGTCCACCAGCTCGTTTACTACCAAGACCCCATCCAGGATTTGTCTTCCTTGCAAGAAGGCTGACTGACATGAAGAAATCACTGAAGGCAGAACCTTTTTCAGCTGATTAGCTAGGATTTTGGAGATGATTTTGTGGATGCTACCGATAAGGGAAATAGGTCGATATTCTGCCAGACCTTGGGGATGATCATTTTTTGGTATGAGAGCAATGAAAGATGAGGTAATAGACTTTGGTAGATTGGCATTATAATAGAATTCATAAATACTATCACAGATGTCACCACCAACTATGTCCCAACAGGATTTAAAAAACTCAAAATTAAACCCGTCTGAACCGGGGCTCTTGTCACTGCCACAGCTCCACACAGCGGCTTTGATCTCCTCTTCAGCAAAAGGCCCTGACACATAGTCCTTTTCGCCTATACTAATCTGCTTAAACTCAATCCCATCTAGGTTTGGCCTAACTACATTAGGCTGTTGAAACATATTTTGGAAATATTTCCTGACTTCTTCCTTGACCCCAACCACATCATCTATCCACCCCGTATCTGAGTTAATGGCTGTAAGCTGGTTTTTACATTGCCTTGCTCTTAGACATGAGTGAAAAAAACTTGTATTATGATCCCCCAGTTTGATCCAACGGGCTCTAGATTTTTGGTGTAACATACTTTCTTTCATCCTAACCAGCTTCCAAAAATCACGTTGTAGTAAGATCCTTTGCTCTCCTGCTTGTTCGTGGCCATCTATAATTTGATTATCCATGTCCTCCATGTCTTGTATCTTCAGATTTTTGAGAGTCTATGCCTCCGAAAGTTGTTTTACTCCAGCACTTAATATTCTGTTTAAGGATTTTAAGCTTTTCCTTAACACAGAACATTTTCCATCCGTGTACCCTGGCCTGACTCCAGCTTTCCGAAACAAGCTTCTTAAACTACGGATGTTCAATCCAGAAATTAAAAAAACGGAATGGCTTTGGGCCCCAGTCCTTGACTTCACTCTTCAGTAGTATGGCGCTGTGATCTGAAATATCCCTTGCACCAATCCATTGTGACGTGACGTTCCAGAGGGTCATTAGATCTTCAGACATTAAGAATCGATCAATCCTACTCATGGATTTCCCATCCGCTCTGATCTAGGAGAACCTCTTACCCAAAACAGGGATATCTATAATTCCCATATCATGTACGAATGAATTAAATTCCTCCATTTCAGAACTGTTGTGATATGCAGAACGTCCTCTCCTTTCTTCCCTATTTAATATCGCATTGAAATCACCTGCAACACACCACAAATTTGCTCCAAATCCTTTCTTAGACATTAATAAATCACTCCACACTTTCCTTTTTCCCAACATAGAGCAAGGGGAATACACATTTACCAGCAAGCACTTCATACTTGAACCCTGCTAGTCAACAGATAAACCCAAAAAACCCATACCTTCAAAAAAAAATTTGTCTGAAACAAACCTTTCCTCCATAGGTTTAGCAGGCCTCCAGACAAGCCTACTGAAGGTTGAAATTGCCATTCCACCTCCGTGTGTGTTGTCCCCCACAAATCTTTAACCCAACCTTCTTGCATAGTCTCACACTTTGTCTCCTGCAGCATACAAAAGTCCACCTTACACTCCGTGATCAGGGACCGAATGCATCTTCTCTTCGCACAGTCCCTCAACCCTCTAACATTGAGTGAAAGTATCCTCATGGGACACCCGGTTTCAACCCGCAGCTCACCTTCACTTCTTGGTCTCTAACTTCCATTGATTGAATTTGCTGAATAATGATGTCATCTTGGGCATCGATGTTGACTCCAATCCCCTTGGCTATGTCCCAAAGTTTCTTTGTCGTATCTCCTTCAAATGAAGCCTTGTTACGTGCATTGCACCTAAGGATATCTGATTCAGAAACATCCCCCGTCTTGATATGCTCCCTACAAACAGACTCCTTACCACCAGAAACCTGCTGATACTGATCAAAATCCAGCATCCTTCCTACACCTTTAGAGCATCTTGCCGACCTCTTCAAGGGCTGAGACGCGGAATTAGCCCACTGGGTAATTTTACCACCAAGAGAGATGGATTGCTTTCCTTGTTGCGGATAGCTCTTCTCAACAAATGCAGATGGAGATGGGTCTAGATTTGTATATTCTAAACCATTAAAAGTATCACTTTGGGCCAAGCGGTCCCCAATAGGTTGTAGGCCCGTTTGAGTAATTGATTCGGGGTAGAAAGACTCCTCCTTGAGATTAGGCTCACAAAAGGACTGATTATCATTCTCTCCCTCCAGGCCCTTCACAGTATGACCTCCGTGGCCCATTTCCTCCATCTGCTTGTCTGCGTGGCAAGTTGGTGCCACGTAAGAAGTCTCCAACCCCGAACTGCCCTCACCATCCTCTCGGATCCTTGACCCGCCCAAATCCAAATTTGAATTTTCAAAATTCAAATTTGCAATTCCTTCTTCCACCAACAGGTCGTGAAACTCGTCTTCCTCCTGGATATGGACGGAAATATCATCATCGGAGTCCTCTGTGGAGCTTTCCGATTTCGTTTGCCGGTTCCTGCGAAAGAGACAATTCGGACCTTCCTCTTGACCTTCCTCTACCAGTTTCACGTCATATATAACACCGTTAATGTTGACTTTAACCCTGTAGTTGATCAGATCTTGGGTTCTTGTTTGTACAACAAATCTAGCCACATCTAACCTATCTCGGTTCTTGGTGGACTCATCAGCATATACGAATTTTCCCATAACAGGATCCAATTAATCCAAAGAACTCCTCTGACCATGCGTGAACTGGTACCCCGAAGCACTTGATCCAGACCAATCTTCCATTATCTAGCATCTGCGGATTCCATCCCAGAATCTCTTTGAACCATTCGGCAACCCAGTTAACCTCTCCATTAATGTGTTCTGCAACCTCTTTAAAGTCTTCTGTTTCTAAGAGCACCAGAGAGGACCCCATAGGAGTTGCCCTAACACCAAAGATACCTTCCGAATGGAGTTTCTGTTGAGTAATATAGGAATCCCCTTATTTGGCAACCTTTCCCACATAAACTCTATAGAACCTCTGAAGAACTTCTTCTTTCACCGAAAAAGATAGATTGAAAACTGATTCCTTGTTAATCCAACCTCGTCTACTGTCTTGGCCCTTGAACTGCATTTGTTGTTTTTTGGTAGCACTGGCGTAGGAGACATCTTTTCGCACTAGTCCTCCACCTACGTTCTTTGGATCTGGTCTTTCACGTCCGTAAGTCCTGTTAGCAGCCATTTCGGAGGAAGAAGAAGCTTTCCACACCCCTCTTGTATACCTAGGGATATTCACTATGATTTTACGGTTGCCAATAAAATTTTTATCAAGTTTCAGAGCAAATATACGGGGATCTTGAACCCCTTCAAAACGAACGAATCCAAATCTCACACCCCTTTTATCCAGTTTGCCCGGAATAAGCACCTCTGACACTTTTCCATATCTATGGAAAATGTTCCACATGTCCTTGGCTCTAAAATCTGCCGGAAAATTGGTGAAATAGAAGGAGGTTTGACCATCTCCATACTGAGGGCTCCTATCTCTTCCCCCTGCAACGTCCTTTCTCCTATTTGCCACGATGGGTTGTTTTCCTTTTGCTTTCCGTTTGACTTCACTCCATCCCTCCGAGTCTCTCTCCATCCCAATTCTAAGTCTTTTACAGTTGCATTATTAGATATATATACTCGTTTTTATAAGCATATACTTGGTTGCATTAATTATATACATGTCTATTTGCTTTATTCAATCAAGGGGAAATTAAAAGTAATAAAAGATCGATAAGCCAATTAATCAAGATTTCTAGTACATAATCTTAACTTAGTTGACTTGTTTTTTATTTTATCCAGATGAAGGAAATGATCGAGAAGCTGCCGCCAGAAGATTTAGATAGTGAAAATTGGAAAACCATGCTTACCCGAGCTGAGAATTTTCTAAAAGAAAATTTAGAATTTGAAACACAATCAAGTGTGAAGTCTCAACAACAGGATGCACCTAATACAGTACCTGACTCAAATAGTAGCTCTTCTAAATTGCAAGAACATAGAATAGAAGAAAATAATGAAACTGCAGGAGTTGACCCATCATCACAAGATGAAGGAAATGTTCTTCAAGAAAGCAATGGTTCATCTTTATCAAACAATGAAGCATCAATGCCTTCACAAAACTCCGAAAATGATTCAAAATCCCAAGACTCTTCAAGACCAGAAAAAGAAGGAGAAACGCAAGTCATTGAACAATTTGAACCTGGCGTATATGTGACACTAATAGTAAAGCCTGGTGGTGTCAAATCATTCAAACGAGTTAGATTCAGGTACAAAAGTTACTTGTTCATCCAACAAATTCTTCATTTTTTTCTATGTCAACATGCATTGTGATCATGTTTGAAATGGTTGTTAATTATACTACTAAACTTTATAAACTTAGTAGTACTTTTATCTCAATGTGAGGATATAATGTATATCCAATTATGTGTGTGTTTGTGTGACTAAGCTAAAATAATAATTGCACTTGTAATATAAATATATTGCATGAATGATCAACTAGGTCTTAGATTTTCTAGTAAACCATTAATTGTGTGATTTCTATTTTAAAAATTAAGAGTGTGGTAGAAATTTGCATAAACAAATTCTCTATTTTTTGTATCACTAAGTAATATATTTTTAAATTCTAAGATAATATTAGCATGTATTCACAAGTTATTATTTAATTATAAGAAAGCCATTGATTTTTTTTTCCGCTCATTCTATCTTAATGAGTTTTTTTTATGATGTTTCTATATATTCTTTATGTAGTAAACGAAGGTTCCATGAACATCAAGCAGAAGAATGGTGGAACAAAAACAAAGATAGGGTGCTTAGGAAATATAGTACTCCACAAGTTACAAATTCCGAAGGTACTGGGTCATCTAATACTCTACCACCACCACCACCACCACCTACAAAAGAAAATACTGAGGCAGTGTCTTCCTAAATTTGAATCCTAGTTTTACATAGGCATCATCTTAGTTTGATGAAATGATAAATTATAGAAAACATCATTAATCTTTCAAGTGTAGCGAAATATGTATCTAGGTATATTAATTTAAGAGTTTTGTAGATTATCAAATTTATGTAAATGATAAATGAAATATTTTATCAATATTTTCAAAATGTACAATAGTCACATAAGATATTGAAATAAGTACAATTTTTCATGGATGAACTATCATATAAAATTTAAAAATAAAAAGATTTGTCTTAATAAATTCACTTGAACAAAAAGAGTGACCCCATTTCTAACAAGTGTGTGAGTCAAATGCTTAGAATTCAACCTCACCTCCAATAAAGGAACTTAACATGACTTATGTAAAGAAATGCACCCCTTACAAGTTTTTTTTTTTTTTTTTACCAAAAGTTGTTGGCACAAGTGGTTCTGTACTTGGGTCCCTTAATCAAGGTTTGAGGTTCAATCCCCGGCTTGGACATGGAGTCACAATGGAGGTACCACTTTACCCCAAAATGGATCGACCCAGTGGGAGGGAGATTAATTGAGTGTCAAATAAGAAGCCTAAATACTTCCTAGTTAATGTTATGTTTGTTTTTGGTGAAAGATGGTGAAAAATGAGTGAAATGAACAGTAAAAATGGGTGAGA
The DNA here is from genome assembly GCA_026413185.1 of Pueraria montana var. lobata. Lineage (NCBI taxonomy): Eukaryota > Viridiplantae > Streptophyta > Magnoliopsida > Fabales > Fabaceae > Pueraria > Pueraria montana. The sequence continues at coordinate 77,311,366 of CM048650.1, forward strand.
CCCACACTTTTAATTTACACTCTACTTTAATTCAAAACTTTTATCTCATTTCACTTTCATTCCATTTCATTCCACTCTACCAAACATTACATAAACAATAAAAAATAAAAAATAAAAACATTTTTATTGAAATTCACGTTAAGAATGCATTGAAATTATAGTAAAAATGTAATGACACTTTTTAATGAAACCTTTCTATTTTGAATTCCCTAATGAGTGCTCTTTTGCCTTATTTTACACTTTGTAAATAGTGATTTGCACTACATAGGGAAATGGATCCCCTACAATTTGGGGAAAAAAATATTATGTGCAGTTTTTAATCTCATCTTCTAATTACATTTATTTATTTTTTATATTTTAAATAATCAAATATTAAAATAAAAGCTAAGATTTTGAGCAAATTTTTATAAAGTGTAAGGGATCTTGATCCTATTAAGGCAACCAACTGTTGTCTCCCTATTATTCACTCAAAAAATTGGTTAATTATTATAGGAGGTTATGAAAACCTCTTCTAATAAATGAGATTTGTAGTAGAGTATTGATAAAGTTGCCTCAAATTTAAATCAATAGCAGATTAATAGGAGTTCTCAATTTATTTTAAAGAAGTTATGAATTAATAAGGGTGACAAAACGGGCCAATTCATTGTCGAACAAATCCTATCTGCTTTTAACTTGCCATAAGCAGGGCAAGGGGGTTGACCTGTTAGCTACCGTCAAAAAGTGGACTAAGAAATAAAACTCACCTCACTGAGAAATAGAAATATAAAAATGTCATAAATGCTTTCTTGAAACTAGGAATAGTTAGAGTTAAATTAGTATTATCACATTTATTGATTTTAATTATTTACAATTGTTATTAAATGCTTTGTTGAAATTTTAAACTTGTATAAGATGTTATAAATATTATCTTGAAATTAGAAATAATTGAGGTTATAAAAAAATTATTTATTTTTCTTGTTTATTTGAATATCTTTTTTATTAATTTCTCTGTTGGCATCTAAAAGTATTATTGCAGAGAACACTGATACTTAAAAAAAAAAAAGCATAGGCATTCTAAATTATATATTTTTTATAAATAAGTACTGTAAATTTTTATTTTGGCATAACTAATCTGTAAACTTATATTATTATAATAAGTCATTGTAAAAGTTCAGAATATTTATTTATACAAGCTATATTTTTTTTTATTAAAAGGAAACATAAAAAAAATACCAAAAGAACTAAAATCTCAGGTGAGAAACACTTGAAACATCAGCTTAAGCTAATTGTACAATGGATGATGGACAAGTATCTAGGATCTGTAAATTACACTGAAGAAAGGCACCTTGCTTTGCTAGCCAATCCATGCACACGTTTCCCTCGTGATAAATATGTTGAAACAAGCTCCCAAGCATAACCTTTAAATTCTTGAATCTTTTTCTGATGAAGGAAGCATAAGGATGATGAGCATTACTATTAGAAGTAATCAATCTCAAAGTCATTTTAAAGTCAATTTCACAGATAATTCTTTGAAAACCTATCCCCCAAGAAAGTTGCAACCTGTGGAAAATGGCAAGGAGCTCTGCTTGCAGGCAAGTAGTTGTTCTGCATGATCCAATGAAACCTGTACTACTCGGACTCGGCACTCCACCGAGTAGTCGAGTTGACCGAGTAAAAACTATCACTCGACTCGGATGATAAAAACGGAAAGAATATATCTTACCATGTGATAAGATATAGAAAGATCAGGTCATAAGATAAAGATAGAAGATAGAATTATCTCTATCTTCATTACGAGATTTGAGGAGATTTGATAGGAAAATAACCCTATCAAATCTATCTCTTTACACCCTATAAAATCAGAACGATCCATCTCAATCGAGGTATGAATTTCTAATCCCACTTTGTGATACCTGTCTTTCCTCTGCGCCTCTAACTTGAGCGTCGGAGTGTCTTCGCAGGTACACCCCCCACCAGTCACGGAGGCAATCCCGACGGAGCCACCGCACCAGAAGACTTACCAAAATCTGGTAAGAACATTTGGCGCCCACCGTGGGGCTCGGTGAAATTATTCCCAGCCACACCAATCGCAACAAGAGGGATCTAATGACAACGACCCAGAACAAAGCAGCGAACCATGAAAAGCGACCACAGGAGGGGGAAACCCAAATCCTGGGCGTACCACCTCCAGGGGATACCCTAGGAGGTAACCCCAACAACGTGGCGCCCTTCCCGCATCAGATGCTTGAGAATCACCAACTGATCCAAGCCCTGCAAAGGGAAGTTAATACGCTGAAACAGAGCAACGCTAAGGAGATAGAAGACCTCTGCAGGGAGAACGCTATCCTCCGAGAGCAATATCAAAAACTGCAAGAGGACCGGAACGGAGTTTCGGCAGCCCACGCCACTATCAACGGGTTCTCGGCAGCCCACGCCGCTACCAACGGACTATCGGCGGCACATACAACCGCCAACAGACACCCTGACCGAACAGAGCAGGAAGACACCACTTGGAGCGAGGCAGACCGAGCAACGACCCAATTAGAGTCCAGACCCGCCTCAGGATCGCGAGCACCACCAAGACGGAGTATGATACCTGAGACAACGAGGCAACACCCATTTGTAGATGGAATCATGGAAACTCCATTATCGGCTGGGTGGAAGCCGTTATCCATGGACAGATACGATGGGCTGACCGACCCCGACGAGCACATCGATGCATTCGTCACACAGGTGAACCTGTACACAAACGACGACGCCATCATGTGCCGGGTTTTCCCAACGACCCTAAAGGGAGCAGCGTTGAACTGGTACACACGACTACCCCCCTCACTCAATCGACTCTTTTGCCACGTTAGTCGCTCGTTTCGGCGCTCAATACGCTACGAGTCGACCCCACCACCTGACGGCAGTAGCACTGGCCAATATACGGTAAGAAGACAACGAGTCTCTCAGGGATTTCATGGAAAGATTCGCCGAGATCTCCGTCAAGATTCGAGACCTGAATCCACAAGTGGCATTGACCACCATGCTCATGGCGCTAAAATCCAGACCCTTTTCAGACAGCCTCTGCAGGAAACCGCCACACGACATGGACGAGCTCCGAGCTAGAGCAGCAGGATATATCCAGATGGAAGAAATGACCAAGTTCAGGGAACGGGTCAGAGGCGAATCCTATAGAAAACAAGAAGAACGAGAGAAACCAGGAACAAACCGAGAGCGGAGTAGCAAACCTAGAAGCGACAGACCGCCCCGTGCAAGATTTTCCCATTATACCCCCTAACTGATAGCAGAGCACGAGTCCTGGAAGAAGCCTGCAGCGTCGAGCTGATAAGCCTGCCTACTCGAAACAGCTCCCCAGAGAAAGCAGATAGGTCCAAATTTTGCAGATACCATAGAGTACATGGACACACTACAGAGGAGTGCACCACCCTGAAGGATAAGATTGAAAAACTTATCCAACAAGGCAAGTTACGACGCTTCGTCCGAGATGACAGCCGAAAACCCGTGCAAGAACGAGTCCGGGATAGGGAAGACTATCGCGATAGAAAAACCCGACGCACGGAAGAGCCCCGCCAGGAACAGCAAACCAAACCTCCCGAAACTCGACTCCGAGGCGTTATCAACACAATAGCAGGAGGATTCGCTGGAGGTGGTTGTTCGAGTTCAGCAAGGAAGAGACACCTGCGTAGTCTCCGATCAATCAACTCGGCTTCAACAAACCCCAGAGTACATAAGAAAATGCCACCTATAACTTTCACAAACGCAGACTTCGAAGGCATAGAGCCCAATCATGATGACCCGATGGTGGTCAAAGTTGAAGTCGCAAACTGGTTGGTGTGCAAAGTCCTAGTCGACCAAGGCAGCTCGGTGGATATCCTGTATTGGTACACTTTCAAACAGCTAGACATCCCTGAAAATAAGGTACAATCATACACCGAACAGTTAGTCGGATTCGCAGGCGAAAAGGTTGATACCATAGGCTATATTGACCTCCTCACGACTTTCGGAGATGAGACGGGGTCCAAGACCATCACGGTCAGGTACCTCCTAGTCAACGCCCTCACTTCATACAATATTCTTATAGGCAGACCTGCACTCAACAAATTAGGGGCAATAATTTCAACTCCACATCTGGCAATGAAGTTCCCAAATTCAGAAGGAAAAATAATAACAGTCAAGGCTGATCAGGAGGCAGCCCGCGAGTGCTACTTAGAAAGCCTAAAGATAGCCAGCGGCAAAAAGATCCCAGAACTGACGATAAAACATGTAGCATGCACTTCTCTTACAACGCCAATAGAGGAGACCAACCTAGATCCCAGGGAGACCGAGCCGAGAGCAGAGCCCACAGAACAGGTAAAATCCTTCCAAATAGGAAGAGAGTCAAGGCAATGCACGAAACTCGGGACTCAGCTAGAAAGCGAGACCGAACAAGCTATTGCCAAAGTCCTGTTAGACAACGCCGACTTGTTCGCATGGTCAGCCGCCGACATGCCCGGAATAGACCCAAGCTTCCATTGCCACAAGCTTGCCGTCTACCCGGAGGCCAAACCGATCTCCCAAAAGAAGAGGAAACTCGGGGCTGAAAGAGGAAAGGCGGTAAAAGAAGAAACTGAAAAGTTACTCGGCGCCGGCTTCATCAGGGAAGTTCAATACACAACATGGCTCGCAAATGTGGTGATGGTCAAAAAGGCGAATGGAAGATGGAGAATGTGTACTGACTACACCGACCTTAACAAAGCATGCCCAAAAGACTCATACCCGCTGCCAAGCATAGACAAGTTAGTAGATGGAGCAGCCGGCTACCCGATCCTGAGCTTTCTGGATGCATACTCCGGGTACAACCAGATACCAATGTACCCACCGGATGAGGAAAAAACGGCATTCATAACTGACACGGCCAATTACTGTTACACGGTAATGCCATTTGGACTGAAGAACGCAGGAGCAACATACCAGCGTCTAATGGACAAGATCTTTACAAAACAACTCGGCAGAAATCTGGAAGTCTACGTCGACGACATGGTGGTTAAAAGCAGAGAACCAGAATCGCATCCAGGGGACCTGACCGAAATTTTTGACGAGATCAGAAAACATAATATGAGGCTAAACCCTGAGAAATGCGTATTCGGGGTGCATGGCGGAAAGTTTTTAGGATTCATGCTCACCCACAGGGGCATAGAAGCCAACCCAGAAAAGTGCGCGGCTATCATAGGCATGAGAAGTCCGGGTAACATAAAAGAAGTACAAAGGCTAACTGGAAGACTGGCATCCCTATCCCGTTTCTTGCCAAAAGCAGCAGAAATAGCCAGACCCTTTTTCCAACTACTCAAGAAACAACAAGACTTCGGATGGGATGAAAAGTGTGAAGAAAACTTCCTAAAGATAAAAACACTACTTTCATCACCACCGATTCTAACAAGACCTGAACCCGACAAGGACTTAATACTATACTTAGCCGTCTCGGGAGACGCAATCAGTTCGGTCATTATCCAGGAAGAAAATCAGACGCAAAAACCAGTCTACTACATAAGCCGAGTATTGAAAGATGCCGAAACCAGATATCAAAAGATAGAAAAGCTAGCGCTAGCCCTAGTCACCTCAGCACGACGGCTGCGTCCATATTTTCAAAGCCACCCAATAGTGGTACGAACAGACCACCCAATACGACAGATACTGAGGAAACCAGAGCTAGCCGGACGAATGATAGCATGATCTGTAGAACTATCCGAGTTCGACATCAAGTACGAACCGAGAGGGCCTATCAAAGCACAGTGCCTAGCCGACTTTATTGCTGAACTAGCACCAGTAGCGGAAGCGCCCTTCCCATTCTAGACCCTTTATGTAGATGGCTCCTCGAATGAAAAAGGTAGCGGAGCAGGAGTCATAATTGAAAGCCCTGAAGGGATTATCCTGGAACAATCACTGAGATTCAACTTCAGCGTATCCAACAACCAAGCCGAGTATGAAGCCCTGCTAGCAGGGCTAAAACTCGCCAAGGAAGTAGGAGCGAAACACCTTAGATGCTGGAGCGATTCAAAACTAGTCAATGGGCAAATGAATGGATCCTATCAAACGAAGGACCCCCAGATGACAAGATATTACCACGTGACCTCCCAGTTGAAGAACGAATTCATTAGTTTCGAGCTCGACCACATTTCGAGAGAACAAAATGAAAGAGCCGACCTGCTGTCAAAGTTGGCAAGTACGAAGAATAAAGGCCAGCACCGAACTGTCATACAGGAAACAATATCCACGCCGAGCGTCGAAAAAATTGTTTCTAACATCAACTCGGCGGACAGAGAATGGATGACCGAGATATGGAACTTCTTGAAGAAAGGAACCCTCCCAGAGAGCCGGGAAGAAGCCAAAAAGATCAGAAGAAGGGCCAGCTACTATGTTATAGAAGGAGAAGACCTTTATAGGAGAGGCTTCACAGCACCACTGCTGAAATGTATCACGAAGGCTCAGGCCGAATATGTGGTAAATGAGATGCACAAAGGAATATGTGGAATGCACTCAGGAGGAAAAGTTATGGCTTCCCGAACTCTAAGAGTCGGATATTACTGGCCAACGATGCGCCGCGACTGCGCCGAGTACGTCAAAAAATGCGAAGAATGCCAAAAATATGGCAACTTATCCCATCTACCAGCAGAAGAATTGCACAATATCACAGCACCCTGGCCCTTCGCCCTATGGGGAGTTGACATATTAGGCCCTTTTCCACTCGCCAAAGGACAAGTGAAGTTCCTCCTCGTCGGAATTGACTACTTCACAAAGTGGATCGAGGCCGAACCCTTGGCAACTATCACCGCCCACAACGTGCAAAAATTCATATGGAAAAATATGATATGTCGTTTCGGCATCCCCCACTCGGTGATTTCTGACAACGGTAGACAGTTCACCGAAAAGAACCTCGAAGAGTTTTTCAAAAACCTAGGGGTCCGGCACCGAGTGACCTCAGTGGAACATCCGCAAACTAACGGACAAACCGAAGCCGCAAATAAAGTGATACTCGGAGAACTGAAGAAGCGAGTAGGAGATGCTAAAGGAAGTTGGGCAGAAGAACTTCCCGCAATCTTATGGGCATATCGTTGCACACCACAGTCAACAACAGGGGAAACCCCTTTCAGACTCTCATACGGATCAGACGCCATGATACCAGTAGAAGTCGGAGAACCCTCCCTGCGGAGAACAAATTTCATCCAGGAAAACAACGATCAATCACTCAGGCATGCACTCGACACGGCCGAAGAGACGCTTAACGAGGTCCAAGTCAGAATAGAGGCCTGTAAAAAGAGAGCCGAAAGGAGGTATAACACCAAGGTCAAACCAAGAAACTTTGAAGCTGGAGACCTGGTTTGGAGAAAATGCGGAGAAGCCAGAAAAGCTACAGGAGAGGGTAAATTGGCAGCCAATTGGGAAGGCCCCTTCAGAATAACCGAGTCACTGGGAAATGGAGCTTACCGATTGGAATACCCATCCGGCAAAACCGTCCCCCGAACTTGGAACGCCACACACCTAAAGTTTTACTACAGTTAGAAAGTTGTAAGTGGTGATGTACTCTTTTTCCTACTTTGACATTTTTTCCCAAGAGGTTTTTTGTCAAAGAGGTTTTAACGAGGCACACCCAATTTCTTTCATCAATGAAACTCCTTCAAATTATCTATTCAGAATTAGATTTAACAGCGTAGACCTTCACAAGGATACAAAAAGCGAGTTAAACATAACCGAGTAAAGGATACAAAAGGCGAGTTACAACTAACCGCGTAGACCTTTACAAAGATACGAAGGCGAGTTACAATTAAACCGCGTAGACCTTCACAAGGATACAAAAAGCGAGTTAAACATAACCGAGTAAAGGATACAAAAGGCGAGTTACAACTAACCGCGTAGACCTTTACAAAGATACGAAGGCGAGTTACAATTAAACCGCGTAGACCTTTACAAGGATACAAAAAGCGAGTTAGACCTAACCGAATAAAGGATACAAAAGGCGAGTTATAATTAACCGCGTAGACCTTTAATACAAAAAAGTGAGTTAGCGAAAAACCATACGAATAACAAAGAAAAGTCATTTAACACCCTATTCGAAAGGCCGGGTGCGAGCCCTGAATATAAATTTCATTAAGTACCCTATTCGATAGGCCGGGTACGAGCCTTACAAAAACAAGGAAAATATAAACATTAAAAAGGAACATCTCCTCCCTCCTGAACGTTGCTCCCGGCGCCATCCTCACCAAGCGCAGACTCCTCAACCAACTCCCCCTCTTTATTGACATCCTTGTCCACGTCAAAAAGAGAAGTGTCGGTATCCTTGAAGAAATACCGAACTTGGCGAAGTGCCTTGCTGAACCCGGCCTCATGGGTCTTCACAATCTCGTCTAAAGCCTCACCCAGATCGCCCTGCAGCTTAGCCTCGGACTCGGCAGCCTCAGTCCTCGCTTGAGCAAGCTCAGAAACGAGCCTATCCACCTCAGCCCGTAACTCCCGAGCCGAGTTCTCAGAAGCAGTTAAGGAAAGTTTTAAGTCCTCCTCACGACTTTCAACTTCCCTCAACTTAGCCTCCACTCCCTCTTGAGACCGCCGAGATTCTTCAGCGGATTGAAGAAGAGTCTCGTTGGCCCGGGTAGCCTCCAACAGAGCCTGCTCGGCCTTCGCAGCATTCTCCTTCACCATAGCTAATTCCCGGTGGCCGTGGTCGAACTCCTCAGCCCAATACTGAGCAATAGCCCATGACCGAGCTTGGAAGCGACAAATAGCCTCCATAGAAAGCATTGGCCCAGCATCCCTTAACATATCCCGATCAGCTTGACCGAGATTGTCGGCAGAGATGAGGGCCCCGGGATTGAAATCTTTTCCCCAAAGCGAGGTCCGGCCGTCTTTCATAGAAAGAAAAGCCGGATGCCTCTCAACAGCAGACCCCGAAGCCTCAGCACCGGGTGGACTCGGTTTCGACTTCTTCGAAGGACCATCCCCTCCTTGAACGACCTCTCGTTGATCCCTCTTCGGAGGAGGAGGAGGAGGAGAAGGAACAGGCGAAGCAACTCGAACCGCCTCAGCATCGATCTCCTTACCCTTCAATTTCTCCAATCTTTGCTTTTTGGCAGTTCTATAATCAAATTTCCCCATCACAACTGCAAAAAAGACAACACATCAGTAAAAAGCAAAGTAGAAGAAGAAAAACCGAGTAAACAAAAGGTACTCACCGTCCCAATCCTCTTTCGGAGTCCGAGAAGAAGGAATTCCCACGATTGTTTTACAGGACAAGGAACGCGGTAACTTACGCAGCGTAATCATGTCATCCTGATCCTTAGGAGACATGTCCACGACCTGCCAAGACAATCGTTTGTTCGGGGAGTGGGTCCAATAGAGAGGGAACCTCGGCTTCCCACGGCCATCAAAAAATTCGACCTCTCCTTCCGGACCTGGTCGGACACGAAAGAAACCACTCTTGAAATTTTTCCAAGAGGAGGTATAAGGACTAAGGATTGACCGACCAGGAATCCCAGTCAAGGAAACCCAACCCCCCTTTTGACTCTCTTTTACTTTATAGTGATACAAAAATTTAGGAGCAGTAGGAGTTATAAAGAATTTACTGCAGAGCACCCGGAAAGCCTGGAGAGAAGCCCAGGAGTTCGGATGCAACTGCGTGGGAGCAACATTCAGCGCCCGAAGAACGTCAGCCTCGAACTGGTCAAACGGCACTGTAATGCCGAGAACCGAGAACAAGGCTTCATATACAAAAGTGAAGTGTGGATGGCGCGAGTCAGCGGACATAAAAACTCGGTCATCGGGCCCACAAGGTTCGGCATGGACCATACCCGGGCGTTCCGAATGACACAAGTCAATAGTGTCAAGAAGGGCAGACAGAGCTTCCTTGGTCTGATACCGAGAAGCATAGGCACCTACCTCCCCAGCCACCCAAGAATAGCCGGAAGTAGTAACAGGAGAGTATACCTTTCTACCCCTAGAATCAATAGGCTGGGGAACAGAAGGAAATAGAAGACGAGCACGCCGAGTCTCAAGAGGACGATCCTCAGTGGCCTCGGAATCCTCTAGAACCACCACCCCCCTGACAGGAATAACCAAAGGTACCTGCGCAGGGTCGACGGGTGGACGAAACACCTCGACACCCGCGACGGCAACGTTTGCCGCTGACGCACCATCGCTAATTCCATCAGAATCAGGATGGTGCGAAGGAGAACCACCATCGGAACCCTCTCCGATGGGGCGAACCTCCGGCGTGAGCATACGACCCCCGCCGGAACGCCCAGAATCCCCGGAAAAAGAAGACATTATAGAACCAGAAAAAGAAATGGAAAGGAGAAGGGCGTACCTGAACAAAGAACAAAGAAAAACCTAGAAGAAGGACAAAATGGCACAAGGGAGAAGAAAGTTTGCAGGAAGACAAAACACAGAAGTAAGAGTGAGCACCAACGTCAACAGTACCCCTTTATATAGAACCCCAAACGTCGCGAATACGAAAGGGCGAAACGGTCTGAACCGTTGGATCAAGACCCTTCACTAAGCCAATCAACGGCTAGGAAGGCTTGAGACCTTTGGGAATCCCTAGACCGTTTCAAAATTCAAAAAAGTAATCACTGACGCCGCCCTTGGGAACCGTTACGACGTCAATATGTCTGAAACGACATCTTCACCAAACGGCGTGACGCTTCGAGAACCAAACTCGTCTCGGCCAAATAAATCCGAAATTAGTATAACATTACTTAAGCTCCTACATAACTTCAGAGCTTGGGGGCATGTGTACTACTCGGACTCGGCACTCCACCGAGTAGTCGAGTTGACCGAGTAAAAACTATCACTCGGACTCGGATGATAATAACGGAAAGAATATATCTTACCATGTGATAAGATATAGAAAGATCAGGTCATAAGATAAAGATAGAAGATAGAATTATCTCTATCTTCATTACGAGATTTGAGGAGATTTGATAGGAAAATAACCTTATCAAATCTATCTCTTTACACCCTATAAAATCAGAACGATCCATCTCAATTGAGGTACGAATTTCTAATCCCACTTTGTGATACATGTCTTTCCTCTGCGCCTCTAACTTGAGCGTCGGAGTGTCTTCGCAGGTACACCCCCCACCAGTCACGGAGGCAATCCCGACTGAGCCACTGCACCAGAAGACTTACCAAAATCTGGTAAGAACAAAACCTATCTTCCAATTACTCATACAAGCTATAAAATTTAAAGTAATTATATGCTCTTTTTCTAAATAAAAATAAAAATATTTAATGTTATTTACTATTTATAATTTAGTTCCAAGTTAATAAAAGAATTTACGATAATTAATAATAATTTAATGGTTAATTTTTTTTGGTGAATGAAACTTTGTTAAGAGGAACAAAAAGTCTCTAGAAAAGCAAAGAACTTCAATCATACATATGAAAGTGATTTTGTGAGTTTTACTAGAGATCGAACTCAACCATTGGGGTAGTTGTAGACATTACACATTGTAAGAGATAAGGTGATCAAAAGAATATTTTTTTGTCAAGTTTTTTGTGGTAAATTATCCAAGTTAGTACAACGCTATCTCGACCTTTGCTCAATACTTTCACATTTTCTATGATAAAATTGATCAAAGTCTTAAAAACAATAAATTATTCAAGTAGCTCATTATTAGCTTATTCTACTGTGTAGCTATGGAATTATTTATTTAGCAATAAAGTAGATTCATGATGATTTAAAACATATCTATGATGCCATTGGACTTAAGTGTTGTTTTCTTATTTTGTTTATAATTCCAAGTGTGGTTAATTCATTTATTTGATTCATCGATAATGTTTGATTGGACTTTCCATGCTAGTTTCATTATTTCTATAGATTTAGAATGCTATCAAAGTTTATTTGAAATGCTAGATAAAATATTAATATCATTTTAAAATAATTATCTTAATAATTTATTTATAAAAAAATACAAGCAAGTTAGTTAGCCTATAATGGACTATGGAGTGGATTGACCCATCGAATGGGCTAGGCCACTTTTAACAATATTTTTTTTTAAATTAAGGCCAATGGGTTGGCCCTAACCCATAAGGCTTTGTGGGCTTTTTGGCCCTATGGGCTTTTCTATAAATAGGCCTTTTGGCCCTACAAGCTTTTTTGGCCTTGGCCCATGTGAGCTAGGGTCAAGCCCTGTGGGTTGGGCCAAAACGACAGTTCTATAGTATAATGTAAAGTTTGGTTAAAGTGTATAGGTAATAAACATGAATGTCTTCATCATTCAACTTTTTATATACAAATATTTCAATTACTTACACTTTATTATTGCATAAGGATCTTTAGTTCTCTACTAGTGCATAAGGTATGCAAGCTTCATTTATATGTTCACCATACTTTTTATTTCCATACAGATTCAAAATGGCTCCTAAAATTACGTTTATTGATGACAGTGTGTTTGCAAAGATTGGCTAAAAGATACATGTTCGTGTCATTAATCTTTGAAAAGTTCCTAAGTTCAATAATTCATTACAAACAAACAATATTAAATTGTTTTTACTTAATGAAAACATAAATGTTTATTGCTTATTAAATATGTCCTTGAGCATAATTTTTTTTACCATCATGTTTTAACAAGATATGTATTTAGGCTTAAATATGTTTTTGGTCTCTCAAATTTGAATCACTTTCACTTTTTGTTTTTGGTCCTCCAAATTTAAATTTACTTTCTCTAGCCATTCTATTTCGAATTTTGCTCTTTTAGTCCCTCTCGTCAATGTGTGTCAAATAATTATAGATTCGTAATTTGTGAAGGTTTTTTATCAACAAAATTTGGTTTTTAATTTAAATTTTAAAATACAATTTCTGGTGATTTAAAACTTCCAAAATCAATTAAATAAAAAAATGTGAGATTGAGAGCCCTGGGTTCATGATCCTAATTCAAAGAAATTCAAAACTTTCAATTGTTGCTCTTCATGCCTCTATTTCACAAACTAGGGTTTTCTTCTTTGTTCGTATCTAAGGAAAAAATTAAAAGGGGTTTCGAGAAAAGGGGTGAATTACCTAGAATTCTTTTGAAAATACAAAATCAAGGGTGCAAAGTTCATATGTTTTGTGCTTTCGGAATGGTATGTTAAGATGATGGAAGGAGAATTAAGAAAAGGTTTTGTAGTTTGTAGAGACAAAAAATTTCACCTTTTAATGAAAACAACAAGTCCACAAACCCTTTTAATCTTTGTTTGGGATAAAAAAAAATTGAACCAATTAATCTCATATGATAAAAAACAAAGTTCAAAAACCCTTTAATCTCAAATGATCAAAAACACAATTTTAAGTACGCATATTTCATGCCTACGCTTATCTTTTTCTAATGGTAGTTGCTGTCGCGAACCAAAAGCGGAAGAAGTAGAGTGTGCTCCACTGCGTCGCCATCTTTGTCTGCTTCCGCAATGAGTGTCTAACTCACAATTTGACCTTATCGCCCACTTATGCGCAACTTCCATTTGATCGCTAGCAATTGCCATACTCCTCCGCCTAAAACAACATCATACATTGTTCTCTACATCGAGACTTACTCAAGTACCTTCTTCTCCCTCTCTACGAACTTAAACGACAATAATGATAGCCAAAATGATGGCATTCTATGGAAGCTCTAGTTCTTGTGCAACATTTTGGTGAGCAATAATGTTGTTTAGTCCATTTTGATAATTGAAGAGTTTGGGAAGGTTCTATTACTCTTTGATGGGGCTTTGTTATTCATGGACTCAGAGTTCTTGAATCGCGTATCGAAATTGAGTGTGTTGAAAAAGATTCAGTGTGTTGATGGGGTTGTTAGTTTCATGGAGTGGCTTAATGTATTATAGGGTGATTTGGGATTGGGGGATTTCATTAGGAGTTTTGAATCTGGATCATGAACCCAGGGGTCTCAGTCTCACTTTGTTTTTTTTTTTTTATGTATATATTTAGAGCATGTTTGGGAAAGATTATAATCTCCCATTTCAGTTGCTTTCATGATAAAAAAAAAGTTGTTTGCAAAATAATCAAGATGTTTGGAAACATAGTTGAAATTTAGAAAAAAAAAAAAGCTTTTTCTTTTCTAAAAAAATAAACTATTTTTTTAATATAAAAATTTGTAACTTATGATTATTTTCCAACAACTTTTTTTTCCCGGTTGTTTTCAACTTTTTTACTATGTAAAAGCTAATTTTTTGTTACATCCAAATGAAATTAATTATTTTCAAACCACTTTTCAGCAAACTTATCCAAATAAAAACTAATTCTGATTATAATCGATTCTAACAATAATTGATTATATCGATTATTGAAATAATCTAATATTTGCAACTATCCCAAACACACCTTTAATTGATTCTAATGGTTTAAAATCACCAGAAATCATATTTTAAAATTTAAGTTAAAAAACCAAATTTTGACGATAAAAAATTGTCACAAATTGCAAATCTATAACTCCCCGTTTAGCACACACTGATGAGAAGGTCTAAAAGTAGCAATGTTCAAAATCTAGGAACTAAAAAAAATAAATTTAACTTTGTAGAACCAAAAATGAAAGTGACCCAAATTTGAGGGACCAAAAACATATTTAAATGATTGAGATTTCCTTACCTTTCGACTAAGGTTCCTAGTTTTCTTTAGATCATTATGTTTATTATTTAAATTTAGTGATTAGAACTTTAGGTTATGTTTGGATTGGTGATAAAAAAATGAAATAGGATTGATAAGAATATGATGGGACAAAATAGATTGGAATGAAATGAAATAAAATGTCATTTTAGTGTTTGAATATTTGATAACAAAATGGAACAAAGATCACATTCCATTGTTTGGAAAAATGACAAAATAAAATAAGTTATTACTTTTTAAATTCCATATTATTCTTATTTAAAAATAATTTATAATTTATTTTATATTTGTATTTTGAAAAATACTTTTCAAAAAAAATAACAGGGCGTTTGTTTCACGGATTATTTCTTAATCCTGATAATATTTTTTCCTGGGAATATAACATGGGAATATTATTTCCGAGTATTTTAAAAAAATGTGTGATATATTCGGCAATAATTATTTTATTACCTCATAACAAACGCGGGAATAAATTTTTCTAACCCCATATTCCCGAGAATAAACAAATAATCCGTGAAACAAACGCCTCCAACATTTTATAAGATGGAAATGGTGTCAAGAAATGGACACAACATAAACATTGCTCATAAAGGATGACACACTCGTTATTTTTGTCCCTATAAAATTAGACCCCATAATAAATGAAGCACACAAAATCTCTATATTTAGAATTTACAAATCTCGATCACAAAACCTATATGGGAATAGTTTTTAGAATATTATTATTACCGAGGTAAAAAACCACACACCAAATGTATAAAAGTAAAATAAATAAATAAGAAAATAAGTAATTATGATTGTCAAAGAAACAACAAAAGAAGAAAAAAAAAGAGCAGAGATCTCGTATGCAACAATTTCAAGCAACAACTTGGTAAGGTCATTTCGAAGAGCATTGATGATCTATTTTTCATGATTGTTTGTGCGTTTCACAAGAGCGTTAAGCTGTAACATTCTCCACTTGTAATTGTGAGTTTTTCTAAAAGGGAAGGTTCTCTTTAACTCTTTCACGAGCAACATGTGACTCTATTGGCAAGGAAGGGAAATAAGGTTAAGTGAAATAATGGAATGGATCATAACATGTAATAATTTTTATTTGATTAGTTGATGAAAATGTAACAAAATAATGGTCTTATAATAATTTATAGTACTACCTCCCTCCCTAAATATAAGATTCTTTTCTAAAAAAATTATCCCTTTTTATAAGACTCTTTTCAAGTTATCTCTTGCATTAATTATTTGTTGACTAAAATACCCTTAATCACTTTACAATGAATGCTATAAATTAATAAAATAAGCACATTCTCTCTCTTATGAGGATTGGAGAAGATGACCAACACTCATTAATTAATTGGGTAGAAAGTAATTAAGTGGAAAGAGAGATATGATAGTCCCAATAATTATAAGGGTAATTTTGGAAAAATAATACAAATTGTTAACAAATTTAATGCTATTAACTAAATTAACCAACTTTCTTAAGGGGTGTGAATTAGTTAAAAGAGTCTTATATTTAGGGACGAAGGTAGTAATTTTTATTTCTAATGGCAATTAGCAAGTTTGTTAATTTACAATTTTCAAAAGTCAAAAGTATCATTTTACAATTTTTAATTTACAAAAAAACATATTATTTTGTAAAAATACAAAATTATGCTCTCATAAATTTTTGGCATGTGCATTTCACAGGTTCATGATCTAGTTATAATATAAACATAAATAACATTGAAAAACACTTTAAAAAAATAACATCTTTTAAGATGAAAATGGAATCAAGAAATGGACACAACATAAGCATTGCTCATAGGAGATGACACACTCATTATTTTTGTCCTTGTAAAACCTAACAAAATTTCTATATTCAAAATTTACCAATCTCAATCACAAAACTTACTTGGGAATAATTTTCGAAATATTATTATTACCGAGGTAAACACACACACACACACACACACCAAACATATTAAAATAAAATAAACAAATACGCAAATAAGCAATAATAATTGTCGAAGAAATGACAAAGGAAAAGAGAGATCTCGTATGCGATAATTTCAAGCAACAACTTGGTGAGATCATTTTGAAGAGCGTTGATGATCTGTTTTGCATGATTGTTTGTGTGTTCTAGAAGAGCCTTGAGCTGTGCGTTTTTTCTAAAAGTAAAGATTTTCTTTAACTCCTTCACGAGCACCATGTGACTCCAAATCGACAAGGAAGTTAAATAAGGTTAAGTGAAAGAATGGAATGGATCGTGACCTATTCCCTTTCATTATGTTTTATAATCATTTTTTACAAATTAAACAATAAAATAATTTATTCTCCCACATCATCCTTCTTCATTCCACCTTCTACCATCAATCTAGACATAGTCTTAAGGTGTAATATGTACTTTAAAGTTAAATTAAAATACGAAGTAAAAATTGAAAGATATGATAAAATATATGCATGTGTACAACAAATTATAAGGAGAAAAAAAAAATCAAATTATAAGTTGAAATAATAAGAATAAAATTAAAATCAAACATGTTACAAACTTTTAAAAAAAAATCATATCACAAACTTGTTGTAAATTACCATTAATGAGAAAAAATATATTTTTATTATTCTCATTTTTATACATATATGTCATTAATAAGAAAAATATGATTGTTTTTACTTTGAATATCATTAATGAGAAAATATCTCTTCTTTGCATGTTTCCTTATTTCCGAAATTTAAAAAGTGAAAATGAAAATAGAAACAAGTTATAACTATGGCTATGTATGATAGTTGAAAGTAGTTTTACACTATCGATTAATTACCATATATATTTATTAACTTTTATAATAATTATTACTTTAAAAATTATATTAACAGTGATATTTCACTGTTAGTTTGAAAGTATAAAAACTGATAATATAATAAATGCTATAGTTATTACTACCATTTTTCATCTTAAAAATATTATCCCTAAGCGACGTTAGTCTTTATTATGTAATAAAAAAACATTGCAATATATTAATTAATAGTAATTAATATTTTAATATTTAATAGTAGTAATAATTAACCAAGAACTGAACAGTTCTTTGTTTGTTAAAAAGAAAAGACTCTCTCAGAGTCTCAGTCTCAGCGGGTAACATAACATCTCCATACAATTCTCCGCAAAATGCAGAATTTCAATTTCAATTTAATTTTATTCCCGTGCCAGAAGGGAATTTTTTTTTTTACCAATGACATTGGTGCGGGGTATCTACCAACTTTGTTGATGATTAATTTCTGTCTGCTCCCCTCCCAACCACATTATTTTCATCCACAAGACTCAAACTCGAGACGTTGTTTAAGGGAACCGAGTCCAGTATCACTCGGATCAACGACTTGTTTTGATGGTGGAAAAAGTTTATTACAACAATTAATTAATAGTAGTATTATTAATTATATTATTATATTAATATTAATTTTCCTCCATTTTTTTTTATTTCTTTCTTTCTCGTTTCGCTTCACAAAATCGCAATTTCGTATCACTCGTTTCCGTTTTCCCTTCAAGGAGAGACAGTCCCTGCCGCCACTGTTCTATGCGCCCCCTTCATCATCATCTTCATCATCATCATCAACGCCGCCACCACCATCATCACCATCTTCATATCCCTCACTCTTCGAAAACCTAGGGTTCGTTCTCTCCGTCAAAAACCCTCCCCCTATTATTCCATGTACGATCACTACTACTGAGGAGGGTTTCCGATTTGGATGGCATTGGGAGATTTGATGGCCTCTCGCTTTTCCCAATCCACCGTTCCCGGCCAGAACAACCACGACGATTCCGCCACCACCGCCTCCTCTTCCTCCTCCATCGCCGCCGTCGCCGCGGTTCACAACAACGGCGACTACGCCGATTTCGCGCACCGCCGCGATTCCGAAGCCGCCATCGCCAGCAGCAGCGGCAACTACGCCGGGAATGCCGCCACCAGCATGGCCTACTTGCCGCAGACCGTCGTCCTCTGCGAGCTCCGCCATGACGCCTTCGAGGCCGCCGTCCCCGCCGGCCCCTCCGACAGCGGCCTCGTCTCCAAGTGGCGACCTAAGGACAGAGTAAGAACTTCAATCGCTCTGCAAAATTTGTTAACCTTGTTTGTGTTATCTGCATTTTGTTGTTACGAATCGGTGATTTGCGATTTGCGTTATCGTGTGAATGGAAAATAGTGTGAAACTGTGAATCCATTGTGTCACGTGTTCTGCGTGATAGGAATTTGGAAAATGTAGAAAAAGGAGGGCGTTTAGGTCAATGCAGTGGCAGCAGTGGTGAATGAATGGCTTCCGGTGTGTTACCGAAAATCCCTCTTTTTAAAGCACTAAATGTAGAAGGAAGAGAGGAGGTGGATTGGCATTCAGTTGAGTTCAACTGAGCGGAATTCCAAACACTTACTTATATGATGTTATTAAGGACTTGTTGTGGATGTAAAATGTTTGACCTGTTAAGCATGAAGTTTTGTGAAGATGGGTTTGGATCCTCTGAAGTGTAGAGAGTGAAATGCTAGTGGTAATGGTTGAGGATAAGATCGAGTGAGTTAGAGTTAGGTCTGTGATATCTGTGGGTATTAACGCAGATTCTCGCTTTACGATTATTTAGAGTGCATTTTATGTTTTAGCGGGTCTCGAATTCGACCAATTCAAATAATGATAAGAAAATGGTAGTGAACGTTGGGGAAATTTCTTCTATTAATTGTGAGCTTGGTGTTTGTGGAATTCTTACTTGGCTAAAGAACCGGCTGTATAAATGGATAAATTATCCTGGAATTTGCTTGATTGAATTATTGATTTCTGAACAGAGGTGGGGGAAAGATTGTTTACATTTGCTTCTTTAGGATATTAGGGCTTTTGTAAATCCTGGTAGCTTGCATTAGGAAGTGGCTTGTTTACATGAATTGGAGGTTGCTAGCTTGTTACATTGGCAGCATGGTGGATATTGGTTGATGCTTGACGGAGGTAGATTTTGGTCTAGAAAAAAATAAGTATATATGCTTTTTGTAAGAAACATTGGTTTAAATTTAACCCTCATTAAAAATGTGAAATAAGCAAGTCACTTCTGCTTAGTCTGATTGTATCAACTGGAAATTTTGTGTTAGCAGTTTTCTATTGCCAATGATCTTTATTTATTCTCTTCTGTGTTCTTCTTTCTTACAACTTGGTGCAATTGCTTTTTGCAAAAAAAAAAAAACAAAAAAGTTGAGGCTTCTTCAACATAAGCAGCTGATTGACAGTTAAAGTTCTGACGGTGTTGGTAGCATGAAAGTTCGAAACATGAAGTTATACTGGCATTTCACATTTTTTCTTTCATAATCAGAATAAAGTTTCATTCAAAGTGTCTGTTTTCTCCTCTAAAATGTTCTAATGATTGTTGCTTTAAGATGCTTCTATATTATATCTTTTGTAAGAAGTATGCTCTATTTTAACTCCTAATTTTGTGGTGCAGATGAAGACAGGATGTGTAGCTCTAGTATTATGTTTAAACATTAGTGTCGATCCACCAGATGTAATAAAGATATCCCCATGTGCCAGAATGGAGTGCTGGATAGGTCTCTTGTTACCTTTAATCTCATTTGTTTTAATTTTTTGATATCTGCAGTTTGTACTCTCAAGTTGCTTCCTGGATTTGAGATTTTTTTGCACTTTTTGGCTTTATTAATGTTTGGAAATAGCTTTGGGTTTCTAATAGTATTAAATGCTTATTTTTTGTTATTAACTATTTGTTTTTACACATTCATATTGCTGATCAATCCTAAGTGATTGTAAATGCGTTTTCTGGGAGTAAAACGCAGTGTGCTGTTTTGCATTTATTTCTTATGGTTGGGCTCTGATTAATACTTGTCGTATTCAACTTTTTCTTCAGTCATTAACTTTTTGATCCCCGGCCTAATTATTTAGGGTTAATTGCGGCTTTGTTAGTGAAAAATGTAGCTAAATTGATTAAGTAGAATCTTTGTGATTGGACTCTCAAGTTGCTCCCTGGATTTGAGTTTTTTTTGCACTTTTTGGCTCTATTAATGTTTGGAATAGCTTCGGGTTTCTTAATAGTATTAAATGCTTATTTTTTGTTATTAACTATTTGCTTTTACACGTTCATATTGCTGACCAATCCTATGTGCTTGTAAATGCGTTTTCTGGGAGTAAAACGCATAGTTTGCTGTTCTGCATTTATTTGTTATGGTTGGACTCTTTGATTCATACTTGTCGTATTCAACTTTTTCTTCAGTCATTAACTTTTTGATCCCCGGCCTAATCATTTAGAGTTAATTGCGACTTTGTTAGTGAAAAATGTAGCTAAATTGATCAAGTAGAATCTTTGTGATTGTACTCTCAAGTCGCTTCCTGGACTTGAGATATTTTGCACTTTTGGGCTCTATTAATGTTTGGAAATAGCTTTGGGTTTCTCAATAGTATTAAATGCTTGTTTTTTGTTATTAACTATTTGTTTTTAGGCGTTCATATTGCTGATCAATCCTAAGTGATTGTAAATGCGTTTTCTGGGAGTAAAGCGGATAGTGTGCTGTTTTGCATTTATTTCTTATGGTTGTACTCTTTGATTCATACTTGTCGTGTTCAACTTTTTCTTCAGTCATTAACTTTTGATCCCCGGCCTAATTATTTAGAGTTAATTGTGGCTTTGTTAGTGAAAGATGTAGCTAAATTGATTAAGTAGAATCTTTGTGATTGTACTCTCAAGTTGCTTCCTGGATTTAAGATTTTTTTGCAGTTTTTGGCTCTATTAATGTTTGGAAATAGCTTTGGGTTTCTTAATAATATTAAATGCTTAATTTTTGTTATTAACTATTTGTTTTCAAAAGTTCATATTGCTGATCAATCCTTAGTGATTGTAAATGCGTTTTCTGGGAGTAAAACACATAGTGTGCTGTGTTGCATTTATTTCTTATAGTTGGACTCTTTGATTCATACTTGTCATATTCAACTTTTTCTTCAATTGTTAACTTTTTTATCCCTGACCTAATTATTTAGAGTTAATAGCGGCTTTGTTAATGAAAAATGTAGCTAAATTGATTAAGCTGAATTTGTTTGATGTATCAAAATTGTAGATGCTTGGAACCATGGTTACGGTGCAAACAGTTTTTGATGCTTACCTTTTTCAATACTGCAGATCCTTTTTCTATGGCACCGCAAAAGGCATTGGAGTCAATTGGAAAAACTTTGAGCAGTCAGTATGAAAGATGGCAACCAAAGGTGGGAATGTTTAGCTAGCTAACCTTATCCTCATGTTATCTTTGAAATGGATTTTTAGTTAACCTTGTTGGCATGTTTACAGGCCCGCTATAAATGTCAACTTGATCCGACAGTGGATGAGGTGAAGAAGCTTTGTACTACTTGTCGTAGATATGCAAAGTCGGAAAGAGTTTTATTCCATTACAATGGGCATGGTGTGCCAAAACCAACTGCTAATGGTGAAATTTGGGTCTTCAATAAGGTCAATGTTTGTTCTTTTTAGTTCTTGATGTGAGGTAGTTATTTGCTTGATAAATCAAATGTTGTTCTCTTCATACTGGCAATGTAGGACTAGTTGACAAAGAAGGGTGTGTATAGATTCCCACCTCTCTAAAAATGTGCTGTGTTCATTAGAAAACAAGTGTAAAAGATGAAAATGTGAGAATGGAAAATGAGTGATTATGAAAGTAGGTCAATTCCAAGAATAGAAGGAAAATGGGGTGGCCAAAGTATGAGACAAAAATGGGTAAGAAAGCAATTTACTATTTAGTCAAAGCACAATGAACATAATGTATTTTAATTATTTTACTTGTTATGCCTCTTATTTTGCTCAGATTTTCTTCAACAAGTGCAATAGAGATAGGGAGGGAGATGTTAAATTAAATAATCATAAAAGGGAGGACAAGGAAATAACAATAAAAAATAGGGGCAGATTGTTCCATAAATGAGAACTAGAGTTGACAATAATTATTATGCTGGAAAGGGCAAATTTTTGTGCTCCTGACTTTACTATGATAATAACCGATAAAAAGTTAAAAACTAAACTGGAACTAAATCTTTATTTATCAGAGAAGCCTGATTAGTTTAACTCTGGCTTCTAGATATCATGGGTTTTCAGTTGCAATATCATGATGAAAAGAGCTTCATGACATTCTTATTCTCATTCTTCATATCTTGTTCAGAGTTATACGCAGTATATTCCCCTACCTATCAATGAACTTGATTCCTGGCTGAAGACCCCATCAATTTATGTTTTTGATTGCTCTGCGGCTGGGATGATTGTGAATTCCTTCATTGAGGTATCCACTCAAAACCATGTTATTAAATACCGTATAATAAAACTGCAAATGTATTGGTACTGATTTTGTCTTTTTTGTAATTTGGATGCCAAATTTGTTACTGGACTTGTTGATAAGCTTCATGAATGGAGTGCTTCCAACTCCTCTGTGTCCCAAAGGGATTGCATTCTGCTTGCAGCATGTGAAGCACATGAGACTTTGCCTCAGAGTGCAGAATTCCCAGCTGATGTGTTTACATCTTGCCTTACAACACCCATAAAGATGGCATTGCGATGGTGAAGCTTCTCTCATTAATTCCTGCTTACTTTATCCTGTTCAGAATGTTTAATATGTTAAACATTCACAAAGCTTTAGCCTTATTATTTTTTTAAAACATAATAGCATTGTGCATGGATTTCTAAAGCATTTTGCATGGTCTTCTAAATAATGCACACTTTTGTAACATGAGTGGTTTTACTTTTAGTTTACCCACCCAATTTTTTACCTTATTATACGTTTCCCATATTGAACCCTTAGTTAACTACTTTTATCTAATAGCATTTCATGATGGCTGATTGTATACATCTTATTCATAATCATAAATGGCATTTTTTATAATACAATTTTCTCCTTGAGGGTATTTTTGTTTGTTAAGTGTTCATATTATTTTTGCGGTAACTTCTGCAGCTGGACTTTAATGTTAACTGCAGTAGTGATAGAAAAAGATCCGTGATAAATATGATTTTTACTATGAAGTTGATTTTATGCTTGACACCTACATTTGCATTACTAACTTAACTGTCTTCATTTTCTCTAACTCCTGAACTTTTAAGTGGTGATAACTGATAAGTGTGTATATCATAGAAAATGGCTATTTAATTTTTTGTGATGTAATTTGTCTCTAGGTTTTGTACTCGTTCATTACTACGTGAATCACTTGATTATTCACTTATAGACAAGATCCCTGGCCGTCCAAATGACCGAAAGACACTTCTGGGTGAATTGAATTGGATATTTACAGCAGTAACTGATACGATTGCTTGGAATGTTCTTCCTCATGGTAGGTCTCAACCCTCCCCATCCTTCTTCTGACTTACTAAAATTGCTATTTTTTTTAACTCCATTTATTTAGCACACGTTTTTAGTTGGTAACTTTTTATCTTACATTGATCATTATTTTGTTCTGCAGATCTTTTTCAGAGACTGTTCAGACAGGATTTGCTTGTTGCAAGTCTGTTTCGAAATTTTCTACTTGCTGAGCGAATCATGCGATCTGCAAATTGTTCTCCTGTCTCTCACCCAATGTTACCTCCGACCCACATGCATCATATGTGGTATTGTTGGTGATTATTGTTATGATATTTTTTTCATGTGTTGCCAAATTTTGTCAACAGTTTATGTTTTTATCTGCAATGCAGGGATGCATGGGACATGGCTGCTGAGCTCTGCCTCTCTCAACTTCCGTCTTTAGTTGAGGATCCTAATACTGAATTTCAGGTATCTGGATTATTTTTTTGTAATAACTCTGATGTAAAGTTCTTTCTGAAATTGAATATTAAATAAATAATAAAAATTGGCTAAGGTATTCTGGTTTGGCAAGGAATAATGGTAATACTAAGGATTATTTTATTAGTTTTGAGCTTACCTGATGAAGTATGTGGTTGTTCTTTCAGACTAGTACATTTTTCACTGAGCAGTTGACAGCATTTGAGGTATGGCTTGACCATGGTTCTGAACATAAGAAACCACCAGAGCAGTTGCCTATAGTTCTTCAGGTGCGCTCTTTGTCTTGGTCTTTGTTACCATTTGAGCCATTATGTTGGCTCATAATACTTTTGTTAGGTGGTAGGTTACATGATTTTTATGAAATCAGCTCAGCTGTCAGGTCCTGTTCCTTAATTAGGTTTTTGGTGGGTAAGATTGAATTATGTTTTCTTAGCTGAAATTGTTTCAGTTTGGTTGGTGCTCATTATAATCCTTATGATGGAAATTTGTCAAAATGATGTATTTGTTGTGAGCATCTACTCTCTTTGCAATGTGGCTAGCTATATGTAGTTGTAATGGCAATGGACATTTCTGATTTGTTCATTCATCCTACAGTACATGGATTGTACTAAAATGCTTCTCTCAAAGTGTGTTGTCTCAATTATTTATTGTTCATTTATTTCAGGGACTTTCTTGCAATTTGTTTGACTTGGCAATTATCTTGTTTTTGTCTTGATTCTGTATAGGTTCAGAAATTGTACTCTTAGATGTATGGTGACCAATCGTGTTGTATAATCTCATTTGCTAAATGACCTTTGAACCCTTGTTTATGCAATTTTGGCTCACATTAGTTTTTCCTTTTTTCACAATATGTATATTTTATACTTATTGTTCCTATTTCAGGTTTTACTTAGTCAATGTCATCGGTTTCGGGCCTTAGTACTCCTTGGAAGGTTCCTTGATATGGGGCCATGGGCTGTAGATCTGGTAAATTTTCTCTCAATTCATTAACTTTTGTTGCAATTGTTTTACCTATTTATTTATTTATAAAAGGTTTATGGTATGGTAACTTGATACCAAGTTTTTTATATGTAGGCATTATCTGTTGGAATATTTCCATATGTTCTAAAGCTGTTACAAACAACAACACCAGAACTACGTCAGATCCTTGTATTCATATGGACAAAGATTCTTGCACTTGACAAGGTACTTTTGGAGGAGAATAATTTTTGTCTTTAAGATAATGTAAATTGCACTAGTTTTGCTTAAAATGTAAGTGCATGTTTGGTTTAGCTTATTTTAGAGAAATAAATGTTTATTTTTGTTAGCTTCCTAAGACAATTTTTGAAAAATATTTGGTTATATCTCCAAAATTAATCTCGACCAAGCATGCATTAAATCATATTGAAATTTTGTCTCTGACAGTTAAGGTTGCTTTTACTGTAGTTATTGCAGTATATAAACGTGCTGTGTTGTGTGGTGCTGGACATGCCAAGAAAAGTAGAAAAATAGGGGGAAATATAGAAGATAAAGAAAATAGAGAAAGAAGCATTTACCCTTTGTTTGGATCAGAGGAGAGGAGAGACGATTTTAAATGGAGGGAAAACTTGGAAAGATTTTGATTTTTGAAGTTCTTGTTCATGAATTTTCTTTCCTCCCTATTTTTCTCTTCATTTGCTCTTCAATCAAACAATAAATTTTTTCAAATTTCAATACATATCTTTCGTTCCTGTTTTCTTTCTCTCCATCCAAAAATAGGTAGGGCCAATATGCTATTCCTCAATTGTTCAATATCCTACTAAAAGATATTTATATATGCAATCCTATTATACTTTTTTTGAATGAAACATTCAATTGTCTGTTGATCTTGCTATTAATGAAATTCCTAAGTTGATAAAAAACGTGAACTATGTAATCAAATCCAATTATCCAAAACTTAATTAACTGCTGAATAATTGTGAATATTACAAAAACTTTCTATTGTTTGCTTTTAATTTTATGTCCTTTATTATTTTCTACTAAAATTTGGTCTTGAAACTCTACATGTTGCATGTCTACTGTGTCTGGCAATGATGATGTTCCATTTCTGGGTTGTAGTCATGTCAGGTTGATCTAGTGAAGGATGGTGGTCATATCTATTTTATTAAGTTTCTTGATAGCATGGAAGCATATCCAGAGCAACGTGCAATGGCTGCTTTTGTTTTGGCTGTGATTGTGGATGGTCATAGACGAGGCCAAGAAGCTTGCATTGAAGCTGGTTTAATTCATGTCTGCTTAAAGCACCTTCAGAGTTCATGTCCTAATGATTCACAAACTGAACCCCTTTTCCTTCAGTGGCTTTGTCTGTGTCTGGGGAAATTGTGGGAAGACTTTTCAGAGGCACAAACAATTGGTTTGCAGGAAGATGCCACTACTATATTTGCTCCTCTACTGTCTGAACCCCAGCCAGAGGTTTATGCCCTACTTATTGGATCTATTTCCAGATGCCAGATGATTATACTTTTGGTGTATTAATCAAATAAATTTAATCATGTAATTTATTGTTTCACAGGTTAGGGCATCTGCTGTTTTTGCCCTAGGTACCCTTCTTGATTGGGGATTTGATTCATGTAGAAGTGTTGGTGGAGATGAAGAATGTGATGATGATGATAAGTTTAGGGCTGAAGTTAGTATAGTTAAGAGTATGTTAGGTGTTGCTTCAGATGGGAGTCCGTTGGTGAGGGCAGAGGTAGCAGTGGGTAGGTGATTAAGCATCTGAATTTATATTTTTATTTTGAATGTTTTGTGAATAGATTTTATGTTCTTATGATTATGATAAGATGGGAAAGACCTAGATTGCAGGTTATTTTTTTTTAATAGATATCATCCCTGCAAATTCTTAATCATCTGCAAACAAGTTCCTAATGGCTGGTTGTTTCTGAACTTAGAACAAGAGGAAAAACCTTTGAATAAAATAATTGTTGCAAGTTAATAAGAAAGAAAACTTCAACATGAAAAATGATTAAACTTGCTTCTAAAATCTTCATTTATTTATTTCTTTTTATTTTTTGTTTCTCTGTTTGTTATCTCTAATTTGTTAATAATGACTGCTAATTGGTTTGTAGTCCAAGACTACTTAATGTTGTCTATATAGTATGAGAGGACTGGTATATTTTAGGGTGAGATGGATCTGAGACATCTTGCTGACTTTTTTTTTTTTCCAACTGCCAGCTCTAGCACGATTTGCTTTTGGCCACAACAAGCACCTGAAATCTATTGCTGTTGCATATTGGAAGCCTCAAACTAATTCTTTGATTAATTCCTTACCTTCATTGGCTAATATAAAAGGTTCAGTTGGTGGATATCCTAAACAGAACCAACATATGCCTCATGGAAGTATCGTCTCTCCTCAAATTGGTCCTATCAGGGTTGGAAATGACAATTCTCCAGTGGTTCGAGATGGCCGTGTCTCTTCTAGCAGTCCTCTTACTGGTTCAGGAATCATGCATGGGTCCCCATTGTCTGATGATTCGTCCCATCATTCTGATTCAGGAATTCTGAATGATGGTTTCAGCAATGGAGTGGTTAACCACACTGGACCAAAGCCCTTGGACAATGCATTGTATTCGCAATGTGTACTTGCTATGTATGCTTTAGCAAAAGATCCATCTCCACGAATTGCAAATCTTGGTCGCCGGGTACTGTCCATAATAGGTATTGAACAAGTGGTTTCAAAACCATTGAAGTCTAGTGGTGTTCGGACTGCTGAATCTACAGCTTCTCCTAGTCTTGCTGGACTGGCTCGTTCGTCTTCTTGGTTTGATATGAATGGAGGTAGATCTCCCTTTCCATTTTACTTAATGGTTAATCTTCTGGGATAATTTCCAATGCAGTTTGGTAAAGTTTATCTCTTAACATCAATTTTATTTGTGATAAATCGTGCTGCTTTGTTGTTGGCTTATCTGTTTATTATTGCTCGTTGCTCTGGCAGGACACTTGCCCCTAACCTTCAGAACTCCTCCAGTCAGTCCTCCTCGCCCAAGTTATATAACTGGAATGCGTAGAGTTTGTTCATTGGAGTTTAGGCCCCACCTGATGAATTCTCCAGACTCAGGATTAGCTGATCCACTCTTAGGTTCTGCTGGAGCTTCTGGGACTTCAGATCGAAGCTTTCTTCCACAATCAACTATATATAGTTGGAGTTGTGGGCACTTTTCCAAACCACTTTTAACTGCTGCAGATGATAGCGAAGAAGTATTAGCCAGAAGAGAAGAGAGGGAAAAATTTGCATTGGAGCATATAGCAAAATGCCAGCACTCTGGTTTGTATTTCATTTTTTATTTTTTATTTAATTAAGCATGTTCTTTACAGACATCTGGTTGACATGTTATTTTATTCTGTCAGCTGTTAGCAGGCTAACAAATCCAATTGCTAAATGGGACATAAAGGGTACACAAACAGCATTGCTGCAACCTTTCTCTCCTATTGTGATAGCTGCTGATGAGAATGAACGTATCAGGTATTTGAAGTTAATCAATACCATTATTAGTTAAATTGTGACTGTTATGAAGCTGGGCATGGCTTTAGACAAAGGTTGATGGTGCTTTTTGTGTTTAGAGAATGTTAAGACAATTAATTTACAGGTTTTTAAGGCCATCCATTGCGAATTGTTAGAAGTTATAAATTTCCAATCATGTTTATATTCAGGGTTGGTAGTACTTGGCAATAATGAGTGACATTCATTAATTTTAGAGACTTTGGCAACTAATCGACCATAATTCTTAGCATAATTTTATAGACAATATGAATTCTCTGTTTTGACCAAGTCAGAATATTTTTCTGGTCCTGATGAATGTCGTTTCTGTTGGTATTTGTATTGCCCAATTTGAATTTTTGTTGGCTAATGTTCTTTGGAGTTTTCTGCAGGATATGGAACCATGAGGAGGCAACACTGCTTAACAGTTTTGATAATCATGATTCTCCTGACAAACGAATATCTAAGCTCTGCCTTGTAAATGAGCTTGATGATAGCTTGCTTCTTGCTGCTTCATGTACTTTTCTCTACTGTTTAATAATATCCATTTTATTCTCAAATTATTGTCAGTATTTAATATTAGGGAATCTTATGGTGCAGCTGATGGAAACATTCGGATTTGGAAAGATTATACTCTGAAGGGTAAACAAAAACTTGTAACTGCATTCTCTTCAATTCATGGTCATAAACCTGGTGTGAGGCATCTGAATGCAGTTGTTGATTGGCAACAGCAATGTGGCTATCTGGTATGTGGTTGTTCTTTGATTATTCTTGGGAATGTGGGATATCTCCCTCTACCCCAATGTCCCAAAATAGAAATTCTAATTCTTAACTCATATTGTGATGTTAATGATTTTCTTATGGTGTTCCATGTTACATTTATACATTTACCAGTATGCATCGGGTGAGATATCATCTATTATGCTTTGGGATGTTGATAAAGAGCAGCTTGTTAATTCTATACCTTCATCATCAGATTGCAGCGTCTCAGCATTGGTAAGCCTCATCTTTGCTTGATTTGGTTTGTGTTGGTAATTCTTGTGATTTTTTATTATTTTGGCATGACAGCTAAGCAGAGGTGAGGTTATACTTTAAGAGACATGTACTAAGTTGTTTTCCAAGACATTTGAGCCAAATATTGTTTGAGGTTTGGCATGCCAATTACATATAGGTTTTAACTGATAAGTTCATGTTTTGTAAAGCCTTCTTTTCTGTAATAATGATTAATGGCCTATTGCTGTGAAAATGCTCCCCGTTTTCTTGGGCTTCTTCAAGCTACCTACCTGTTTGTGTTTGAACTTGAAGACTTAAAACCTCTGTCGATCTTATGTTTACCTTCTCTAGAGCATCGTTGGCAATCTCTAATAGGAGTGCAGTGGCTGCCCTCAAATCCGCTATAACGGGTAGTGGGAGTTTGACTATTCTAAGATTTTGACATATACATTAAATAATTAAATAATTTATACTAAACCAAACCATTGAAGAGAATAAAACAGCAGAGAAAGATGAAACATATGAAAGACCTGTTCCAGATTGTGGAATGAGAGAATATAATAGAGAACAGAATATAGAGCTTTGGAGGTCAACAAGCTTGCCAGAAACTGACATGGTCTGGCTGGAAATACTGCTGGAGAAGGGTGGGTGTGATTAATTCAGACCCAGGAGAGTGTTGCATGATGATGGGATTATGGGAAAACAAGGGAAACACTAGGGTTTTTCCTCTGAAAGGGGGGCAATATTGCCATTTCGCCACCAAAAATAAATCCCTAAACAATACTGTTAAAAGGGTAAAACTGGGTTTCCATATCATATCATTGTAGAACCACTATTGCATGCAGAAGGCTGCAATAGTGTGATTGTAGCCATGAACCAAAACTGCCCCAAAAAATTGACTTCTATAGGGGTCCAGATCCACTCTGCAACACCGCAATAGCATGCTATTAACTATGCTCGAGACTTTAATTCTTTGTCTGTCCCTGTTTTCATGCTTAGCTCATGCCAATTTTGGATATGAGTAAGGTTACCTTCTCATACCAACAATTCCTCTTAAAAAATGCCCTTTGAAGAACTATGGAAAATAGTATGGATTACAATTTTCTTTGAAGAACTATGAAACTTAGGAGATCATTTTAGCATTTTGGTACGCTTTCATATAGTGTATTAAATATTTCATTTTCTTGTTTAAGCTTTTAGAAGGGGCTTAAGGATCTCTGAGCTGAAACTCAGATAACTCAGCATTGCTTTGGTTGTGTGCTAGCATATCTTTGAACAGTTTTGGCGGGATTTGCTTTCAGAATTATTTTATTCAATCTGTAACCAAGCAACAATGGTGTTCTTTATATACAAAATTGATCCCTTGATTTATAAACAAGTTTTATCATATGTTTCAGGCTGCATCTCATGTTCACGGGGGACAATTTGCTGCTGGTTTTGTAGATGGTTCTGTCCGATTTTATGATGTCAGAACACCTGAAATGTAAGCACCTCAGATGAATTTCTTGCGTCATGATGCAAATAAGAACATGGTTATTGGTTCACCTTTATTGATGTGATTGAATTGAGCAACATTGTTCCTGCATGCACCCAAATTTGAATTTAGACTTTAACTTCCTTGATGAATACTAGTATCTCAAGTTTTATCTAAAGTATAAACCTGTTAAGGTTCATTTTAGATGCCTATCTGTCTCTTAACTTTCAATGTCTCTAATCACTAATGACAATGATGCTTCTTAGGCTCGTCTGTGGATTAAGGCCTCATACGCAGAGAGTAGAAAAAGTTGTGGGGATTGGCTTTCAGCCTGGATTAGACCAAGGAAAGGTAAAAAGAGCATCTTGCTTGTTGCATTTTTTTTTCTTCAGTGACTTGTAATTCTTACATCTATGAATTTGATTTGAAATGGATGATGCAATTATGTCTCATTGTTGGTTTTCTTCAGATTGTTAGTGCTTCTCAGGCTGGGGATATCCAATTTCTTGATATAAGAAATCATGACAGTACCTATCTTACTATTGAAGCTCATAGGGGCTCACTCACAGCTTTAGCTGTACATAGACATGCTCCAATTATTGCCAGTGGTTCAGCAAAACAACTCATTAAAGTTTTTAGTCTGGACGGTGAACAACTAGGCACCATTCGATACTATCCTACCCTAATGGCCCAGAAAATTGGTTCTGTAAGTTGCCTCAATTTCCATCCATACCAAGTATTACTTGCTGCTGGTGCTGCTGATGCATGCGTTTGTATTTATGCTGATGACAACACTCAAGCAAGATGAATCCACATTTTTTCCAATGATTCCATCGGTTGTCTCCAGCTCAGAAGAGTGCATCAAACATCTCTCAGGATTACCAAGCATATTTCTTGCAGTTGGATAATCCTGTGATGATGCTTTAATCCCTCTCCGCTGTGAATACATCTGAAAATATTGGTAGGGGTACATTCTGCTCTGATAGTGTATGCAAGATATTCATTAGCCTCCATGGTTAGAGGGTTGCACTCGACAGGAAGAAAGTCATGCTTATTGATTGGAGGCTTCGGCAAATAATGTCAAATCATCGTAAATGTGTGTAAATATCATTCTCCATAATTATTTTTAATTCCTGTTTTGCGTGCTATTCCCGCCCTTTTCTTGATTTGTAAATTTTTTAGTCAGAATACATAAGCTAGTTTGCTGACAAATATGGGTGATTGGCTCATGAAAATGGGGCATGTCACTCATGATTGTAGTTTCTGTTGAATCGGGGGATCCTTGTTTTTAACCAACATGTAATTAAAATTCAAGTTTGTCCAAGTGTGCAATTTCTTTCTCAATCTAAAAGGTGCAGTTTTATTGGGTTTTGGACAGTCTGCATTAGTACTTTGTATTTTTTTTTTTTTACGATGACGATAACAAAGCTTAAATTTTGCACTATGTAAACTATCCAAACTCTGGCAGTTGCTTCCTATATTCCCATAATTGCTTCCTGCACCCAATTCGGAATATAATTTTATATTCTGAATTAGCCTTTATGGAAGGTTAAAAATGTGCAGGAAGCAAATTTAGATGTGCAGGATCCCAAACTCTTCACCACTATATTAGTAGTAGTATCTTTCCTAGCACAAGGGGTTTTGTCTTTTGTACGATGTTAAAGGCCTCCTGTATATCTGCCTATCTGGTATCCAAAATATTACCTTTGGTTCACAGATCTGGTCTCATAGTGAAGGGGGAAGTGGTTTTAGTACCTCGTGATATTGGTGAGATTGTTTAAACTTAAAAAAAAAATTAAAAAAATGTTTTTAAATTTATTATTTTAAAGCAGATAGGATTTATTTATTAAAATACAAAAAATTATTTATTTTATTAATTAAAAATTGTTTAAAAAATAAGTTTAAACAAACAAGTTCATTTTCTCATTATATGGTCATGTACAGAGCTGCAGTTATCTAGCATGCAAGATTGCCCAGGA
The DNA here is from genome assembly GCA_026413185.1 of Pueraria montana var. lobata. NCBI lineage: Eukaryota > Viridiplantae > Streptophyta > Magnoliopsida > Fabales > Fabaceae > Pueraria > Pueraria montana. Next base: position 77,344,634 of record CM048650.1, read on the forward strand.
ATATGACCGAATGAGTTTGAAGTTTACTCAACTCTGCCCCTTTATGGTAAAAAATCAAATCACGAAAAAAAATTAAAATATGATTTTTTTTAAACTCAGTACGATTTTAAGTTTGTAACAAAATACAAGATGGCTCGATCCAAACAAGTACGGAATTTTAAACAGTGATTAACATCACATACATTATGCCTATGTAACAGGCAATAAAATTATTATAAAGAATCATCTCCCATGTCTTGAGGAAAAAAAATATCCTTTTAAGGATTGAAACTGGATATTAATCCCGAAATATCTTCAGTCACGTGAGGTGATGTTTATGGGTGCCTTAAGAATCCAAAATTAATCCAATTGCCTTGGCAAAAGAAAGTAATAAGTTTCAAGTCATAACCACCGCTTCTTTTTATGATTACGCTAGAAAGCATGTTCATGATCCTATCTTCATACTGCTGTTTTTGGGTTACATATTATCACGAAGATAAATAAAAGTTTCAACATGCATAAATCAACAAATTGTTACAAAATCCAGAATCAAGTTTACATGCAATTCACCGATGCAATGAATCTAAATTTGTTCGTGTTGTTCAAAACTCGCATCAGACGTGTCAATGTGTATGGATTTTGTCTATATTAACTACATGTCATGTGATTTGACTGGCTATCTTACTAGGTGTATTATGTCCTCAATAATCAATGACATTTGACACGTGTCTGCATTTTACGTGCCATTTATGGTGGTTAACGATCAATGAACATCAGAAAGAGCACCACTACCACAAACTATACTTACATCAAAGAATGTTCAAAGTCTCGTCTGAGGCAACACTCAAACTAATGACTTTATGATCTACTCAGAATAGGAAGGAGTCACTTGTATCAATCTAAAGAACTTACATAAGCTGCAAATGAGAAGAAGCTAACAATACTGCTGGTCCCCATTTTATACAGTATATCAACACATTTTTTTACACATGAATAAAAGCTTCACTTGCGCCCCCCAACCATACCAGGGCCCATTGACCCTGACAAGCTGGATGATGAGCCACTGCTGGTCATCTTTACCCTTCCATCTGTGTTTCCGAAAACGTTCAAATCTTCGAATAACCTGTAAGATGGAACAAAAGGCTTTTGTCCAGTTGCACTTGCAGGAGTTCCACTGGCACCTCTGGAAGAGAATGAGTTATTGTGTTGCACGGACCTAACCCCCGGTGCAGATGAATAAGATGGTGCTGTGTTTGTAGCAGGCATGTGGTTTTGATAGTTGGCATATCCGGGTGTAGCGGCCCATGGCGGGGGAGGATATCGTGCAGGGTATTGATGATGTTGATTCTGATATTGTGGCTGCGGTTGAGGTTGCTGAATGTGTCCGGGTTGGGGCTGATACTGTCGCTGGGGTTGGGGCTGAGGCTGTAAATGAGGTTGGGGTTGAGGATGTAAGTGTGGATGGGGTTGAGGCTGAGGCTGAGGCTGAGATTGCAGTGTTTGGTGCTGGGGCTGATACTGTAGTGGTTGGGGTTCATTATGAGGTTGCAAATGTTGTTGAGGAGGGCTATATTGATGATGTTGAGGTTGTTCTTGCAATACACGTGGGGATTGTGGTAGGGGTTGTGATTGTAATTGTTCAGACTGGGGCTGGGACCGCACCTGTTGGGTCGGTTGATGATGCGGTGCTTGTTCGGATTCATAATGTGTATGTAACTGTTGAGGTGAGGGTGGGGGTTGGGGTTGGGATTGGGATTGATATGTCTGTTGTTGAGGCTGGGTTTGATATTCCGACTTAGATTGAGGTTGAGCCCAAGGGACAACGTAACTGTTGTACGACAAATTTCCCGGATATGTTTGGGAAGCATAAGAATACCCTTCTGTTCTGGATGGAGCAGGTGTCTGATGCATGCCTTGGCTAGAGGCTGTTGGTGCATAAGTTGTCTGTGGAGATGGTGCATAAGTTGTCTGTGGAGATGGTGCATAAGTTGTCTCTGGAGATGGTGACATTGACAAAGTGATACTCAGTAAGTCAATAATGTCCTGATCCTTTGAGGTTCTAACTGGTTCAGGTGGGTTGGAAAGAACTAAGGCATTGGATGGGACTGAGGTTGAGGGGTTTGGCACATCTGGAGCTGTGCTGCTAGTGTTCATTGACTCTGGAGTTTCACTGGATCCAGTTGTAACATCTTTTGAAGTCACTGGTTGTGCCTTAGAATGCCTGAAATAGTCGTAAAGAGTTCATACTGAATAAAAAAATTTTCACATAATAGAACAATTTCATTACCAATGACCTGCATTACATGTTGATATACAAATTTACAAGAAATTCTATTCTATGATAAAAAAAAAAATTATGGGCTAATAATAAAGAGTTATGCTTGAAATATAGGATAGAATGAAATAACATACAAGTGTAAGTATAAAAATGAAAAGAAATGCTTAATGCAATGATTTCGACTTTATGAAACAAATGGTAGAAAATTCAAAAATTCACTTTATCCATGCATAAATAGACCTAAACAGACATTCTAAAAGTTTATTTTTAGGTAAGTTATGATTACTAATGCAATATGCAAGCAAGATTGAAAAGAAAAACATGTTTCAATAACCATAAGCACCAAAATATCAATTTATAGTATCAGTTCTGAGTGACCTCCGAGCTAGCTGTGCAAATTCATCTTCTTCCTCTTCATCACTCTGGCTCCTGGTTTCAGAATAGACTACGGCTGAAGGGCTAGCTTTAGGTGTTGAAGAAGACTCTCCAGGGCTGGAGCTCTTTACATTGGATTGATCGACACTAGAGTGATCTTCAGTTGAAACATTGCTGGAACTTGCTCCTTGAATTGGAAATGGAGTACCAGAAGCAATTGCATCATGCCTTGCAAGCAAACTTTGAATACTATCATTTAATTCCAGGCCTCGTCCAAGAAGCTCCTCATCCCTACGACAAAACCAAGATGATAACACAAGATTATTCCACATATCTGTGGACAGACTTCACAAAGTAACAAAGAAGTATATTCATTCGAGTGTGTGCCAGATGGAATAGCTGAGTGGTACCCAGTAGTTGTTAGCATCTGCATCAATTTTTTCTGGTTTGTGCGACAGCGGTCAACAAGATCAATAATTACTTCATCTTTTACAGCCTACAAAGCATAAAAACCAAACATTTAATCATTTCACTTAGTAGCAAGGAGGATTCAAGAAGGCCAAGCAATACAGTTTAACTTACAGCACGGTCACCAGGATTCACAGCCTGTAACATATCACTCAAAAGGTCCAAAACATGTCGCATGGACTCCAAGCTTGACAAACTAAGTATTCCAAGAAAAGTTAGCTATAATACAAATTTGATAGCACACAGAAGTTCTGTGACACAAAGGACAGTAGAGGAAGAAAGGGTGAGCAGGGGAAAAAAAAGGCAGAGTTTCACCTTAAACTTTCTATTTCTGTTGCCATGGTTTCATCAAGTGTTTTTGATGAATTGCTTGACATCCCATATCCTGCTTGCATATTTCTTAAATTTGGGTGGGTAGGAGGAGGAGTAAATATTGGAGCTGCATCTGGTGAACGCTTTGGAAAAACTACTCCAGATCGCTGCCATTTATATAATCCAACACATTATTATGATGATACAGTCTGAAGATCATTGAATTATAACTCACATGTGACTACAGCTTACAGATATCAATGTAATCTTCTATCCTGTACTTAAAATGTAAATTTGCAACAAACAGGATGAGGGGACAGTTCTCCAGAGGTTTTGATCGAAGAAAATATGTGAACCTTAAAATTCACCCATTTGTCACTAAAGAATTGCAAGAACAGCAAATTATATTTTTATGCAAAAGCATTTATACGAATTATTTGAGGTGCCAAATTTAGTTACAAAATACAAATTTGTATACATGTTATAATAAAAGTAAAAAGTGTCTTCTTAAAATTTGTAAAAGTCAAATCTCACCCTTGAAATGGAGCAGATGGACTATCGTTTACAGAATATCCACAAATGTCTAGTGAATATAATTTTGAAAATGCTTATAAAAAATATATATATATATATATAATTTTGAAAATCTAGCATCCCACTTTGCACATGCAACTACCAATAGAGAGATGGATATAAATCAATCAAGAAATTTTATTTAGTAGACAGCTGTATATTTACCTTTAATTCCTCATATGCCCAATAGTACTGAGGATATTTACCACCTGGTCCCCCGAATGCCTCTTGCCATGAGTCCAGCAATATTAAAATTTTATCCCTCACTTGCATATCTGCCTAAATCATCATCACACGTATTTTATGTTAGATGAGACAAATCACAGAAGAAAACAAAATTAGTTAGCTGAAAATAGTAGTATTCTTTTTTTTTTATCCGCATGAATCGAAGACCAGGGGATTTACAACAACTCACACACTTTGTTCAACCAACTGAGCTAGACCCCCTCAGTGAAAATAGTACTAATTTAACAGATATAGAACCCATCCATATTTTGGTAGTTAAATATTTTACCTATCAAAACAATCTTTGTATTTACCTATCAATATATGGATGGGTTCTATAACTGTTTGACTCAACATTAGAACATTTTATCGACAGAGAAATGCCAAACATAGACATTTAAGACAGAAAGTTTTGAACCAATGATCCAGTAACCTATCTAATCTAGGATCATAGACTAAGGGAAATCTCCACTGGACACTAGAACATACTGGTCATTAATGATGTACAGCAGTAGCCACCGGACTGGATTTGGATGTAAATGAATCAGGCAAAGTGCAGTTAAAACAATTACACCATCAAATGCCATAATAACATAAGATTAAATCTTGATGTTTGCATTTAACTTTAATACTAACCACTTTCCATAATAGTCCCTAGCATGCTGGTTCAGTAGAGAGAAACAACAATAATTTATACATTCTCAAAGGATTGCAAGTGCATATGACATAGTCAATAATATGAATCTTCCATTCTAAATACTTTCTTTATCTTACGAGGCTTGAATTTAAAATTTTATTTATATAAAAAACATAAATAACGGAAAGGGAGCCAACAACTAAACATTTGGGGCTTGAGTTTGCAAATAAAAGAGGTAGAATGATGAACGAAAAGATTTGACAGCTGAATCAAACAGCAGACTTGATTAATTATTTCAAAAAATGTATTACCTAATCAGTTATACTAACAGTAAAACTGTCACAGAAATAAACTTGTCTAGATTCTAGAGGAATTCTCCCTCTAAACAACATGACAGATGTTTAGTCATAATGATCTGAGCTTGTCTATAACAACAAATTTCCATGAAGAATGCAATAACTACTTTCAAGCATCAAATACAACAAACTAAATCAGAAACACATCTAAGTTTCCAACTAAAACCACCTTACCTTCTTCCTTACGATTTTGATCATCTCCTCCAAGATGTTCCTCTCAGCAATTTGAAAGTGCACATAATCACCACAGTTCTTTACCATTGTCTCCAGCAGCTGGGGGTACACAACCAGAAACCACAAATCAAGCTCCAAACAAATAAATTTGAAAGTTAAGCAATCCAGGAGGACACAGCCACAAACAACTTGAGCTGAATACACAAAGGTAAGACCAAAAACCAGTGCCAATGAAGTACCGTGAGAGCTAGTAATTGAACTCTAGAGCTCCTATGCTGTAATCTCTTCTTCACAGCTTTTACCACATCTTTCGGCTGCCTGAGAAATTAAGCATGTGGTATTTCATAAAAAATTCAGTCAAAAGAGCAACGTAAATTTCCCAGAGACTAATCTGTTAAAGGAGTCAAAGGAAAACGAGAAAGAAGCAACTTGACAAACTAGTTTGTAATATCATCCATGGACCCTGGTTTTCTGAGAAGAAACTGAGACCAGAAATTATTGTTCAATTTTGAAACCAACAATTATGCATGAGAAAATTAAAAATCATCAGAATTAAAAAAAAAATGGAAAGAAATTAACATAATCAGCAAAAAGAACAACCAGTTTCCACTATTTTCCAAATAATACAATCCGTTTATCTGTTTCATTTCATAAAAAAAAATAAAAAAATAAAAAAACTAAAACCAACAACCTTACCCCCCAAATTTCATCCGATAACAGAAACAACAACCATTAAATGAAACATCATATTCAAAAGCACAAACATCATAACCATGTGGCGGTTGATCAAAGTCAACCCCTCAAAAATAAAATAAAACAAAACAAAACATAGTATCGAAATTGATATGCTATCTAATATCTATGTTTCTCCCTTTTGCTTGTGGTTGAAGATTACCAATGATTAGAATTGATGGAATCACAAATTTCGATGTTCATGGTCCAATCAGGGCCCATAAGAAGATCGCTGGTCGCCTTCTCCACTGCGACAGTAGCTGAAGAAGAAGAAGCAGCCATCATATTTTCCCCCTTCTCTCTCTCTCTTTCTCAACCTTCTTCAAGGAGCACCAAAATTGATTCTCGATTCAACGACCCAAAACTCAGAAACCAAAAAAGATGAAAACTTTCCAGCAAATTTGATCGAAAAAGCACCTCAACGATTGTTCTGAAGGGTGCAGAATTAGGAAACCCTAACGCAATTGGTGAATGGAACAATCAAAAATAATAATAATCCGAAAAGTCGTTGCTGGTTTTCTCAAATAGAATATTTTTTAATTTTTTTAATTTCTCTCTCTGAGCTAAAAAGGGGAATCGGGGAATTTTCTCTTTTCCATTATTTTCTCGCTACAAATTTTTTTTCCCGGAAAGTGCGTAATTTTCCTTTTTCTCTCTCTATTTCGGTTTTTTTGCTGTTGAAAGGGGTGCGAGTTTTGTGCGGTGTGATAGGACGCACTCGCTGTTCTAGGTGTGTGTAAGCCACGCGCCACGTGGCACGTCATGATGAAAAGCAAATTTGAATTTGGCTTTCCTTTTCCGCTGAAGATGATGTTCATCATGGTGTCACCCATCCAAATTCTTTGACTTGTAATTAATGATTTCAAAATCTGAACCGGATATTGAATTGAATTATTCAGATTTTTCAAGCATGATTCAATTAATTAAATTTGTGGAGAATTTATAGCTAATAAATGTTATTAAAATAAGAATAAGAATCTCGTTAATTAAAAATATTGTACTTATTTTTAAAATCATTCACAGAAGACGTGAATTAATTGACATAAAATTATTATTATTATTATTTTTATCTTAGATAAGAGATTTTTGCTAAATAGATGTTCTTTTCATGTGGTGAATCCAGTGAGATTTTACTCTACTATGTCAATCCTATGAGTTTAAAATTACTTTATCTTAACAAATATATTAAATAATTTGACTATGATTTAAATTAAAAAGAAGTATTAAAAAAATTAATAACAAGTATAGTGTTTAAATGTGAAAATTTTATTTTATATTTTTTAAAATTTTAACATTTTTTTTAAAAAAATTGTTAATATCTGTCATAAAAATATAACTAGTTTATGATATAAGAATTTCAATAAGCTTGATTTTTTTTGTTAGCTATACTAGATATTCTATTCTAAAACATCATTTTTAATATAAAAAGTGTTGGAGATTAAGCTTATAACCAATTCATACTATAAACTATGTAAGCTTGAAACATCTCATTCTAAGAACATAGCTTATGATTGAAGACTTGAAGTTAATATTCAGATATAAGACACCTATGATATAGTTGTGCACAATAATAACTCATGGAATGAAATTACCATGCCATTCTAAGGAGAATATAATTATCTCAAAACCTCATAAATAAATCACTAAAGTCACTGTGATAGGTCTATATTTATTATATATCTTTCTATCGAGATTATTATTGATTTGAGTGTTAGGTATTCACCGATTTTTTTTTTGTTATAGTTGCATCGAAAAAATAATTGATCACACAAAATTCGAATCTCAACTTATTTTACACGTAGAGTTATCATCCTCTACACTTCATTAAGAATCTACCTCTTATTAATTTGGATACATCAATAGTTCACTTTGGACTCATTAATATTAATTTGACATTTGGATTGATGTTTGTTTTAAATTGTAATAGACTTAATAGCGTGTAAAATTTATAAAAGAAAAAATTAATTTACTATCTAAAACCTTTTTAAATATCTTATGTCTTGAATTTTTGAAAAGAATTACTTTTCTAGCGGAAAAGAAATAAATTATTCCAATGATGGTAGCTTTTGGTACTAGGGGAAAGTTGCGTTATAATTCTCTAATTTTTCTTTAAATTAAAATAAAAATAGACCAAAAAATAAGTATGATATAACATCTTACGTACGACGCTGATATAATAATAATAACAACAACAACAACAATAATAATAATAAAGGAAATAATTTGACTAAAAACATTTAAATATGCAAATTGTTTAGGTATGGAATTAAAATTGAAATATTTTTCCTTGCTTGTTTTGTCAAAGTAAAAATCAAGAAATATTTTGTAAATGTAGGTTTTCAAAAAGACATTTTTTATTCTTTTTTTTTTAATACATTGCACACTTATTATTTTGGTTGCAGCATTATATAAGCAACTAGTAAAGTGAAAATGACACACTGAAAGGAATCCAAAAAGAGAGGTTGGAGGGAGCTAATCGACTGCCATTATTCTCTATGGATGATGATGTTAATAATGATAACAATATCAATAAATTAAGTGCTTTCTAAATTTGTGTAAGTTTTAATTTATTTAAACCAAACAAACGTGTACGATGAAAAAAAAATTAATTACTTTAGTTTGAATTAAAGCATTTAATAAATAAAATTTATTTTAAAATTAGAATACACGGACACCAAGTTTATATATTTTCTTTTTTTTCTTATTATATATTTTCATACTTTAGAGTAATTAACAAGACGTGGTGTGAAGCAATTAAAAAAAAAAACTGGTGTCTTGTAACTCTTGTTATTCTAGAATATGAAAATATATAATAAAAAAATAAGAAGAAAATATATAAACTTAGTGTTCGTGTATTCTTGTTTTAAACCCACTATTAGTGTATGAATAATAAAAATAAAAATAAAAACACTATTAGTGGCCTACTCACGATGTAACGAAGAGGGGGCACATCCTTTCTCTGAAATTTTTAAGTTATTAATATTCTTGAAATAAATATCAAAAAAATATTCTTGAAAAATAGTTGTTTCAAAATTAAAATTAAGTTTGTTTCTAAAAATATATTTAAGAAAAATAAAAATTACATTAAAAATTGTTAAATTTTATTATAAACTTTTTTAATATGAAGGCATCTTAATATAAATTTTGAGTGATTTGTAAAATTCTCACATAGAGTCTTAACTGGTATGCTTTTCATTTTTTTTAAAAAAGAAGAAATTCATATCATTTCATTCAAAATTAAGGATTCAATACAAGTTGGAATATAATAAAAAAAAACTTGGCTACAAGTAAAAGACCTTGATGCTCTTGCTAGAGAATGAGTAACATGATTGACTTGTTTCCAAATAAAACGAACCAAAACATTTTGTGATTGTTGGAGAATTTCCTTACAACATGTGGTAATCGAATTTCTGTATAGTTTTGGTTGCAGCTAGAGATTGAATCCACTTGTATGCTTTTCATATACATCATTTAAAAATAATTTATGCACTTGTCATATAGAGTTTCAATTAAAGATAAATTAATTGAGAGAATATAAAAATAATTTTTAATTTCTCACAAGCTAAACTTGTAGTATAATCACATGCCTTTCTTATTATGGAATTGCTATAAATAAAACTGTTTGGGGACTTATGTTGATTGCTAGAAACCCTAACTGCACTTTGCATATCAGTCTATGAGAAAGGTTGACCCTTGTTGATGTATCTCTAGCATCATTACGAGACACACTCCAATGTGCGATGCAAGATGTACAAATTTCTACTTGTGTGGACAACGTAGAAGTAAAAATTTGAAGTTCTAGTGATCATTTTGTTCTACAAGAAGTAAAATTGGAAACACAATCATGTCCATTCACTTGAAAATTATAATGGGAATTTTTCTACAGTGTGTTGTGGTTTGTCATATGCATTCCCAAAGAAGACTTGATGTTTTTTGCCTAAAGAAGCAAGGTAGAAAGAATACTTAGGTGAGTCTAAAGAGGCTTGAAAGAATATTTGTACATAACAATTTGGAACTTTGTTTCCAATAATTCTATTTATAATGGAACTCTTGGTGGATTGCTTGGATGTTGTAGCACCCTAAGTTGGGAATAAAACCTATCTCGTTTTTGGTTTAGAAGCAGAAAACAAATTTAGGAATTTCAAGATGCTGAAATTTATGAGGAATTTTTTTGTGTTTCACAAAGCTTGAAATGTCAATTATATTATATAGGGATTAATTAAAAGGATAAAAACCATTCTCAGAATAAACTCTATTATGAAGTAATAAGAATCATCCCATTAAATTATTTTACATACAATTTCATGAGAACTATCCATTCATGGAAATCTTCAGCAGTAGATACCTCATAGACAGTTTATAAATAATTTATATATACATATATACAGACTGGAGGGAAACTTCTCAAATTTCAACGTAAGGATATAATAAAATATAATCCTTCTTTCTTAATACCTAATAGGGGTTTTTTTTTTTTGAATCAGCAAAGAAAATTTATTAATAGGGAAAGAGTAGAAGATGTACCCATACCGAACCTCCAAATTACAATACACGAGTTATTGCTCGTTGAATGCACCACGTTGACTACCTAACCTTCACAACCTAATAAATATGTATATGGGAATTAGGGGAAGGGAATAAAATAACTTTACATATGGGGGATAATGGAAAAACTTTACATGTGGGGGATAATGGAAAAAGGATGGAAACACCATACAAAGACATAATATTAAATTTTTTGCAAAATCCAAAGTTGTAAATGATGTTGATCAAGTTTAATATACGTATGTTTACTAGAGTTGACGCTGGCTAAAATGGGATACATTAGAATGTCTCCCACCGTGGGAAACTAATGTGCACCGTTGTATTTTGAGATCAATGTGGGATTACCGTACAACTGTCCACACTGGATTTTTTTTTTTTAAAAAGGGATTTTTTTTTTGTTTAAGTTTTTTTTTTTTTTTTTTTAAAATGATCATTCTTCTCCATTGTTGCTTTGTTTCTGCCTCTCTTCTCATTTTTTGTCCGTCATTTTATCTTGATTTTTATTTTTAGTCCCTCATAATTTTTTTTATTATTTTTAGTTTCTCATAAATTATTTTGTTCTGTTCTATTTTTAGTCCATCATAATTGTTTTGTTCTATTTTTAGTCCCTAACATTAATTTCAACTGTTAAGTGATGACATAAATTGTGTGTGTGAAAATTTCCTAATTAAGTTTCTAGTGACTTTTAACCGCTGTAAATTTTTTGGTGGTCATAAATGTTTATTTTTGTAACATTTTTTGTGATTTCAGAAAATCTAGTGTTCGAGATTTTGATTTTTGATTTTATTTTTTAACATTTCTGACAGTTTTAGTTTGCCAAAAAATTTGCGGTAGTTAAAAACCACTAGAAACTTTAAACAGAAGAAGAAGGATCCCTTTTTAAAAAAAAAATCTAGTGTAAACAGTTATATGGTAATCTCACATCAATAAACAACAATGGAGAAAAATAGTAATTTTTAAAAATAAAAAAAATTTAAACAGAAAAAAATATTCCCTTTTTTTTAAAAAAAAAAAAAATCCAATGTGGACGGTTGTACGGTAGTCCCACATTAATCTCAAAATCCAACGGTGCACATTAGTTTCCCACAGTGGGAAACATTCTAATGTAACCCATTTTAGCCAGCGTCTACTAGAGTTATTTAAAAAGAAACCAACAGTCCTATATCCCAACAAGGATGATATACATAAACAAGGACAAACACTTAACATTTTAGTCGTCCCTAAAATACCTACTACTACTTTAATGGAGACTGATCCTACCATGGTCCCGTTGCGCTCCATGCTTTGCCTACTTTCTGAGTGCATCCAATGTAGTTCAAAGATATCAGCGTCCATTCATTCACTACTTAGTTTCAAGTAGGGTCACAACCAAGTAATAAAATACAAGGGGGTGAGTGTTATAAGTTGAAATGGCTTGATTAAGTCGATCAAGGTCCCTATAACTAAAAGGATATAATAGTAATTAATTTTTCATATATCTTAAAATTTTTAAATCCTTTATTCAAAACACTGCCTTAACTTTTCTAAAATATCTCTGCGGTTACTAGCTAGTATTATTTAGCTTGAACTCATACAATCAAAACGAGCTAGCAATGCATATGTATTCTACAATTTTGTGATTTCTATACAACATGTGCAATGTGTATATATATCAAAAATAAGGTTTCTTATATATAGAGACTTATCCCAAGTCCGTATTATTTATTAATATAATAGAGTTATAACTTATATGCTAAATATAAGCATTTGTGAATTAACTAGTGCAAGGTTATTTTAACTTAACACGTAATTTCAAATTTGAGTCTTAAATACGTAGTTGTGTTAATTGTTTGGAGTAAGAGCTTTACCACTCATATAATCGTACCCAACTCAAATAAGATTGCTTTCATTAAAAAATATCTATGGTCTATATTTAAAATAAATAAATAAATAAAACTTACATGTTTTTTTTTTTTGAGGAAAAAACTTACATGTTTTAAATTAAGTTAATTATGGTAATATAAAAGAAAAAGTTTTAAGTATATCCGCGCAATGCGCGAGTATTTATTTAGTTAATTTTTTTTTTTTTTGAAAATATAACCTCTAATGTGAATGAATGAAAGGTGGTGTTTGAAATTTGCAATCTCTCCAAAGTCTCTTTCCTTCTTTTCTTTTTTTCGTCATTATTTTTGAAAATGATATTTCAGAAAGTTGATTGTTCACTTGGTTAACATAGGCTTTCGTTTGGATTGCATACTTTTTTTTTCTTCAAGATATATATGGACACAGTCAGCAATCGTACTTTTTGATATTGGAATGTGGTGTCTACCAAGACGACCGCGTGCATGACTTTGTGGTCATCGTCTTTGCCAGTGCTGCTTTTATTGTTTTGGTCTATATGCAGGTGCTTATTGAATCGACCAGGGTTTACTTCACACAACACAAAAAAAAAATAAAAAAATATTGATTTAATGACGAAGGAAGAAGGAAAAAGAGAGAGAAATTGTGGGTTCAAATCTTTTCATTAATAAAAGAGTAAATTATAGGAATTTTTTTAAGAGTTTAATGGTGATACACTGACGGTGTAAAACTATTTTACACGGTCATCCAATCATAAATCACCGTTGATATTATTTTTAAGGTAATTTTGTAAAAGTCAACAAACTTACCATACATGGTGGGTTGTAATTGGATGACAGTGTAAATTTTTTTTACACTGTCAGTGCATAGCTTTTTTTCTCTTTTTTTAAAGTTTATTCTTATTATATCTGATACCTCTCAATTTTTTAATCCAATAGAAAATCTTCTAATTTTTAGATTTTCGTTACATCAACCTTCCTCTTAAATGTAAATTGTTACACTGACTTCCTCTCTCATATTTGAAAAATCTTACACTAATCCTCCCTCAAGGATACTCAAAATAATGTAAAAAAATAAAAAAATATTAGATATAATAAGAATAAACCTTAGAAAATATCCGAGTAATTTACTCTTAACAAAAACTAACAACTAATGTTGCCCAATAAAAAAAAAAAAAAAACACAACACAACACAGCCTTGGTTTCATCTTAGGAATTTTCTTTTCTGCAAACAAAAGTACAAAATCCTTTCATTCTACTGTCCTAGAAAGAAAATTAATTTAGTGACGAAATAATCAACATTATATTTTTACAACAAATTAAAATTAGTGACAAAATAATTTATATGTAATTTTTTAAAAAACTCATCACTAAAAATTTTATGGCCCTGATATTAATGAGGAAAAAGCAATTTTCATCACTAAATTTAGTTACTATTTTTTTAAAATTTTTTGTAGTGAATACTTTACAAAATTTCAAAATATAATAAAGTATAATATTTTTCAAACTATTAATTGGTAGCGATTTTTTTTTAATTATAGACATCAAATTAAAGGACTGATCTTATTAAAAAAATAAAGTTGTAATAATAGCTTCAAATCAGGTTGTTCAACTTAAATCTTTCTCTATTTATTGAATTTGATATAAGACTTCAATTACAAGTATTTGAAATTCATTGAAAAAGTAGTCACTTTAGGAAAACAGTTCCTTTTACTTGATATGGAATAATTGATATTCTATTTGATATTTTAAATATTTATTTTTATTTTTCATTTAATTATCTCACTTTAACTGGTAAAAAAAAATCCCTAAAGACAATGAAAATGAAGCCGACATTAATCGGTGTGATTGAGATATATGAACAACCCGTGATCTTTTAAGAAAAATAAATATATCAACATAATTATTATAAAAAATATAAAATTCAGAAAAATTTAATTTTGTATTATAATATAATATAGTTATCATGCATTATAACGAGTGAGTGCATACTTTTTTCCTTTGCAATCACGATTAGGACTTTTTTTTTATCCAACCAATATGAAACTACCACGTGTTTTGGTCTTTGGCCATATAATAATAACTAATGCAATAATGAACAACTGTGAAAATGAAGAATAATGCATGTCCAGTTGCGCGTGGCTGCTAATAGAACAACCGAAAAGACAAAACCTATTTCTCATCGAAGTCCAAATTTGGCGATTGATTCGAAAATTAGTAAATTACTGGAAAAAAAAAAAGTTTCCATTTCAATTCGGACTCACAAGTAATTGCAGATGAAGCATACTCCACCTATAGCCTGCCCCTATACCACTATAGTTTTTGTATTTTTTGGTCATTTCACTTTCACTGGTCATATATATAACTCCAGTCCACTCTTGGTGACTTTATGACTTTCTGAGTATCCACTTTCTTTTTTAAAAAAAAGTATTTTAATGATAAAGTCATCATACTCATTTGAATATATTTTTTTATTTGCATTTGTGAAGTTATTCAGGGTTTGCAAGACAATGACATTATCCTTGAAAAAGAGTCAATAACAAGTTATGGACTCTGATATTTTCTCATTTATGAAATTATATCTCCGAAATTTTTAAATTGATTTATTTCCTTAAATATTAATACCAAATAAAATATAAGATTATAAATAAACTAAATAAAATTAGTTGAAACAAATTATATTATTTTTATTTTCATTCCTTTTATATCATTCTTATTTTTTTAAAAAAATTTATCTTTTTTTAAGTCATCCGCACGAAGTTGGTGCTTTTTGGCACTTAGCGTTGGAAGTTAAAATTGTTCTAGTCATTAGTGGCGACTGGCGGAGCCAATTTGCTAATTATAGCTTATAAGGAATATTAACGAATATATAATAGTAGTGTGTTTTAAATGACTTGAATTAATCCTAACCCAGGATGGCCAATTATGACTTAAATCTCCTAAATTTGTTATACACCAAACTTAGGAGAGTATAAAAAAATATCCTAAGTTTGGTCTAAAACAAATTCTTAAATTACAATAAAGAGACTATAATGTTGTAAAGATGACACATTCATCTTGATCTAAGGGCATCTTAGACCTCATCTTGATTGCAATGAGAACAACGCCAAGAGGACATTGGAAAAAAAACAATATTATCCCATTTTTTAAACCACTCCCTAATCTTGTTATATCTTTTATTACTTTAAGGGTAATTTTAAGGGTCATTTTAATTTTAATTTTAAGGGTAAACATCTTAGACATATTGGTAATTTTAATTTTCCCTCCAAAACTTTAAGGGTCATTCTGGTAATTTCAATTACATTAAAAAAAATTAATTACATATTTAGTTGATGGTTATTTTTGCAATTTTAAATACATTAAAACCGTAATATTTAGTGATAAAGGATGCAATCAAAATAACATTTAATTACGTTCCTATAATTATGGTAGTACCTAATTCAAAAATAGTTACATTAATTTCTTAAACTAAAATTTGAAAATTTAATTATTTAAAAACTCTTATATACGATTTCTTGAAATTTTAATAATTGAAAATATGATATAAATGCTTTCTAAAAATGGTATAAACGAGTGATATTGACTATCTAATAATTTAGTAATTTTAAAAATTTAATAATTTAATATGTCAGTTTGAATTAAAGATAGAATTTTAAACTCTTGCGCTAATAATTTTAATATTTTTAATGATTAATAATTTAATAATCATTTTCCCACTCAAAACAAGGTAATTTTAATAATTTAGTAATTTTAATAATTCATAATTTAATAATTTAATAATCATTTTCCCACTCAAAACAAGGTATAGAAGGAATTTTAAACTTTTGCATTTAATAGGGCTATATTTTTTCTTTTATATTTTATTAAAAAAACTAAAATAATTTTTTTTAGTAGCTGAGTTTTGAGAATTAATGTGTTTCTAATAGCTACTATTTATATGTAAATTTAATATTTGAATTTCAAATTTAAATATTTTTTCAGGCTATCACACTTATTTTTTAGGCAATTTTTTTTCTAAATTAAAGGCATTTGGTAAATTTATGTATAAATAAAACTTATGTTATCGAAATTTTAATACGATTATTTTAAAAAAATTACTAGATAATTATTTTATATTAATCATTATGTAACATGAATTGGTTTCAATAAATAAAATTAAAAGAAAAATAATAAATATATTTTAAATGTGCATTCATTCACCATAAATATTAGGTAATTCATAATATTAATTACTCTGATATTAAATAAAATGTCAATCATATAATTATAATTGACAAAATATTAGGTAATTCGTAATATTAATTATTAAGGTTGCATTGGTCCTTTTTGTAACTTTCGTACATTACCAAAAAAATATTAATTACTAAGATAATTAGTAAAAAAAATGATAAATTTTATCAACTCTGATATAATTATTTTGCTTATCAATATAATTAATATATTTATTTGCTTATAAAAAAAACTCTTATGTTTTTAGTAATTATGGCAGAAAACAAAAATAAAATTAAGAGATTAGAATTTTCATTTAATTGAATAAATTTTAATTAGAATTCATCTAATTATACCATCAATAAATATAAGTGAAAAATAACAAATATTTGTTTTCAATATGTGAATAATTTATCATAAATACTGTGTCTTTCGTTTTTAAATAGTAATTATTCTTCCATATTGAAATTTTATAAATACACCGTCAATAATTTTTTTATTAATTAATTAAATTCAAATTTCAAATATTTTATTACTAATTGCAGAATTCATGCCCCACTTTCTCATTAATTTTAGCACAACGAATAAAGGTAAAAAAAATATAATATAAAAGGAGAAATGACTACACCTCTATCATATTATACTCTTTCATACAAATCTGCATTGCACATCTCTCACGTTTCTCTGTCCGTCCAACTTCCTTAGAATTTGCAAAAGGAAAAAAAAAGTGTCTCTTTCTCTCCTTTTACAAATTTGTAGAATGAAGAAATGTCTCTCCTTTATATCAATGAGTCTCTTTCTCTCTTATATGTGTCATTCAAATATTCATATACATTCCTTTCTTATTTTTGAATTCATTTTTTGTTTGGCTTCTTTAATGTTATTATTATTTCTTATTTGCTTGCTTGGAAGAAACACCTAATTGGATTCGTTGATCACCTCTTCTTTGGCTCTCTGGTGAATTTACAATCTAAGTAAGTTCAATATATATATATATATATATTTTCTTTTATGTATTTGATTTCTTTATTTTTTTTATTCAATTTTTTATACACTCTATTATTTTATTTTTATTGGTATGAACATTGACTTCCATTGTATTGACTCTTTAATGTCTTTCTCTTCTTGAGGTCTTTATTAAGGTAAGAAAATACAAAAAATATTTGTTATTTGTCACTTTATATCTTTTGAAGCTATATATTTTTATATTAATTTGTTTCTTTATCAGGAGGTTTTTTTTTCTTCCGCTTATAATATATCTTTGAGTGGTAGTAAGAAAGTTTTGAAAAATCTCTAAGTGGACTCTACCACGTTCCTTTGCTCTAATTGTATTTCATGCCTATGATAGCATCTCTATTTTTCCATTTTATTCATATAATTGCTCCTTAAAATTATGATAATATTTGTTTTTTTATTTAGGCTATTTGTATTCTAATTATTGTTGTTATTGAAGGAGTAGCTGTGTACTTCAAATGATTATTGCATGTGATATTCAAATATGTGGTAGTTAAATATGCAATATTTTTGTAATTTGGATTTTAATTTTATGTAAGATCATTTGAATGCTTGAGTGTGATGCCAATAATAGTTATTGAGATGGACTCTTTTCTATCATTTGAATATTTTCTACATATTTTGATCTTTCATTTTCTGAAGAATCAAAATTTAACAAGGAGCCTCTACCATCCAAGTATAGGATTATTTAAATATGACAAAAACTAAATTTGTTTATAAACAATGCCACTTTCACCAACAAGTCGTTGGTCCGAGTGGTGTTAGGCTCGGTTCCTTTAAGCAAGGTCTCGGGTTCAAGCATTGTGGATGGAAAAAACGTGGTTGGGAGGGGAGAACCCCACTAAACCTGGCCAATCAGGTTCTCCGACGGATATTAGTCATCCACAAAGTCGGTGGATACTTCGTACATGGTAACCAAAAAAAAAAAAAACAATGCCACTTTCAATCCAGGAAAAAGCAACTGCCTTTAAAATTGAAATGTGACAAAAACAATGTTTAAAAAAAAAAGATTACATGATAATTTGAAAAAAAAAATCCATAAATAAAAAAAGAACATTAAATAAAATTTGAATAAATTTTTATTGGAATTCGTCCTATTACACCATCAATCATATAATTTTAATCGGCAAAGTATATGGTAATGAATCACATTAATTACGAAGGTCATTTAATAAAAAAAAAGTGACATTTTTATCAACTCTGATATTTTTAGTAATTATGACAAAGTATAAGAATATAATTAAGAGATTATCAGGTAATTCATAATATATTTTTATAAAATTTAATTGAATAAATTTTGATTATAATTCATTCAATTACACCGTCAATCATATAATTATAATTGAATAAATTTTGATTATAATTCATTCAATTATTTTGCTTATCAATATAATTAATATATTAATTTGGTTATAAAAAACTC
Source organism: Pueraria montana var. lobata (assembly GCA_026413185.1). Classification (NCBI taxonomy): domain Eukaryota; kingdom Viridiplantae; phylum Streptophyta; class Magnoliopsida; order Fabales; family Fabaceae; genus Pueraria; species Pueraria montana. Next base: position 77,363,772 of record CM048650.1, read on the forward strand.
TATGTTTTTAGTAATTAATGCAAGATACAAAAATAAAATTAAGAGAACAAAATTCTCATTTAATTATTTATATTTCTTTTTGTTTTTCCTTATCTCTCCTATCTTTCATAGGATATATATAGTTGTCATGGAGGTCTGGTTTGAAACTTTGGTTTCCATTTTAAGTCACTGATTATCTTTTTTTTTTTTATTCAAATGTGATTGATGATTTTGAATTACAAGTTGATATGTATTATTTGTTAATTGAAAAGGTTCGTGACTTCTCATTATTAATGTTTATTAATTAAGTTCTCAATTGGAAAAGGTGAAGAAACCTAAATTCATGTGCCTACAATATGCAACAGCAAATCAACGGCTTATATTGATTGTACTCTTTTCCTTTTGTCATTTTTAAACTTCTTTTAAAATTAAAAACTTTTAGAAAATGTTATAAATATATATTTTTTTTAACTTAGAAAATTTAGGAATAAATGTTTAATTTCAAATTTAATATTTTTAATTATTTTAATTTTTTTTATAATAAATGCTTTCTTGAAACTTTAAAATTTTAAAAAAAGTTATAAATGCTTTTATTGTAACTGAATAATTGAAATTATAAAATGAAATTCAAATTTTCTAATTTTAATTATTTGAAATTTGTTATAAATGCTTTTTTTTTTTAATTTTAAACTTCTAAAAAAACATTACAAGTACTTTATTCAAACTGGAAATTGATAAAATTAAATAGTTACGTTAAAAATTAATAACTTTAATTATTTAAAAGTTGCTATAAATTCTTTTTAAAAAATTTAAACTTTAAAAAATGTTACAAATGCATATTCAAAATATTAATATTTGACATTAAATAATTAAACTCAAAAGTATTAATTTTAATTATTTAAAATTGTTAGAAATGTTTTCTTGATATTTTAAACAATTTACTCTCTGTGTCCCATAATATTTGTCGTCATAGAGTTTTTTACACAAACCAAAAAACTAATAAATAGATGAAAGAGTTGTAATTTTACAAAATTAACCTTATTATCATTAATTCATTTATAGATTTTGTTGTCTATCATTATATTATAATGAATATAAGTGGAAAAAGGTCATTAATATTACATTGAAAAACTAAAATAATAATTATTTTGGGACTTATTTTTTCTTTTTACAAGACAATTATTATAGGATGGAGGGAGGAAATGAAATTATAAATGATTTTTTTGTTAAATCAGTAATTTCAAATTTACTAATTTTATTTTTTTTGAAAAATTATTATTAATGCATTCTCTCTCTCTCTCTCTCTCTTTGAAGATCATTATTATAAATGCATTCTTAAAATTTTTAAAAAATGTTATAAATGCTTTTTTGAAACTGATAATAGTTGGATTAAATAATTATATTTATATTTACCAATTTTAATTATTTAAAATTTGTTATAACTGACTTCTTGAAACTTTAAACTTTAAAATTATTATAAATACTTTTTGAAATTGGAAAATAGTTAAGGTTAAATTAGTAATTATAAAATCTTATTAATAATAAATAATTTTTTAAAATATGATTCATATGTCAAATATTTTTAAACTGAGTATATAAATTTGTTTATATATTATTACATACAAATTAAAAAAAATTACGCTAACTCACAAAAAAAAATTCATCCTGTGCATCGGACGGGATACACGCACTAGTACATATGATAGGAGTAATCAAGGCATAATTACATGGACAACATGGTAATTATAAGTGGTGGTTAAGATAGTGATATCAACAAGATGGACCCTTGTCAAGCCCAATACTCACTAATGCCTATAAATAACAAAAGTAGGCTCCGTCCAAGTATGCTACATCCTTTCCTTATTGTCACTCTACCGAAATTCAAACTAACTTGGACGTTAAAGTGTTTTTACTATAAGAACACCATTTCTATCCACAGGAACAACCATTGTTCTAAAACAATACAAGAGATTCTAGAATAAGAAAAAAACATTGGTGCCATTTGTGAAAAAAGATAAATTCATTCCCACCCTAATCATGGTGAAGACATGTGTTCGCCCTCTCATCATCATTCCTAGAGTCATGTGGAAGAGGTCTTCTCTCACTAGGATTGATGCTTCAATAAAAAAAACACAAACCACTCGTGACAACTAACCTATTACCACAATAGCCAACCCTAAACCTTACACGAGGGGATGACAAATTAACCACATTTCTCCACTTGATGATGAGTGATGACCTCACATCAACCTTTTGCAAGCCTAAGTCTAGGAGTTGCAGTGCCACTAGATGATGTTGTTTGCCAAACCCTAATTAGGTTGTGAAGCCTAGAGTAGTAAGTGAGGTGATAATTGCTTTCCATGCTTTACTTTTGTAGGCATATAGAAGCAACTATATATCTTATATTTACTCTAATTTAGAACCTTAATTGTTTTTTTCGTTAATAAATTTGTAAAGGTACTTGTGGAGAAATTCACCAAACAGAACCTTATACTAGCTAATAAGTAAATGAAATGTAAAATAACAAAAAAAAAAAAAATCTTAGATATCATTAATGTGATATTATTATGCATGAACACAATAATATTATATGCTTTGAACTAGTTAAAAACTCCAAGAAAATTTTCTTTTCATGTTTATCATTATGCTTAACTATCATTTGACATTTTAAGCATAAGAAAAAATTGATTTAATTACATTTTTAAGCCTCTTTAATTTAGACTATGTATAATTTTAGTCCCTCAATTAAGTATTTTTTTTGTCAAATAAATTAAGTCTCTAATTTTAAAATAAAGCAAATTTGGTCCTCCTTCAATTTTCTTCCACTAGAAATCCTCAAATTCTTATCTTTTATACACAAAATATTCATTAATTGAATCAATTAAATTGTTTTAAACCTTCCACTACTCAAAATCACTAACCAAAACATCAAATTTCCTCCAAAATTAAAAAAGTCTCAAGTTTCCCTCTCTTTAAAACCTCAACTTTATATTTTATAAAATCCTTCAAATTTAATATCAAGTTTTTACTATAAACTTTTAAAATTATTTCACATTCCAAATCTATCATAATTCTCCAAATATTTGGATAGAAAATAAGAGAATTTTAGGTAAAAAAAAATTAGACGAAAGGATTAAAAAATACTTAATTTTAAAATAAAAAACCTTAATCAGTTAAAAAAAAAAAACTAAGGAAACTAGAATCCCACGTACTCTTAAATTAAAGACATTAAAAATGCAATTAAGAAAAAAAAGTATAGGTATTAGATTTAAAATAAAGAAAAAATAGCATATTACAAATAGATGCAAATTAATATCAAAAGGCCATAAACTTACCAACATTTAATACGATTTTCTTAAAGACAAATAGAAACATATTAACTATTAGTATTTTTTGTGAGCTTATAATAAATTTAACATGAAAAACTCTTTTATATATATATTAAATTATTAGATTCCATGAATTTAAGTTTAGCAAATTACAAAAATTAAATCTCACGTACATAAAATGATCAAAAAATATATATGCAAATGATAAAAAATTACCATGCGAAATATCCATGTCCACACATTGCAAATCTTGGTCAACGGGTACTATCCATAATAGGTACTGAACAAGTGGTTGCAAAAGCATTCAAGTCTAGTGGTGTTTCGACTGCTGAACCTATAGCTTCTCACGTACATACAATGTTAACTGATCCACTTTTAGTTTCTGCTGGAGCTTCTAGGACTTCAGATCACAGCTTTCCAAAACCAATTTTAACTGCTGCAGATGATAGCAATGAAGTATTAGCCAGAAGAGAAGAGAGGGAAAATTTTGCGTTGCAGCACATAGCAATATGCCAGCACTCTGGTTTGTATTTTGTTTCTTTCCATTTTATTCAATTAAGCATGTTCTTTACAGATAATTGGTGATTTATTCTATTTTATTCTTTCAGCTGTTAGTAGGCTAACAAATCTAATTGCAAAATGGGACATAGAGGGTACACAAACAGCGTTGCTGCAACCTTTCTCTCCTATAGTGATAGCTGCTGATGAGAATGAAAATATCAGGTATTCCAAGTTCATCAATACCATTATTAGTTAAATTGAGACTGTTATGAAGCTGGGCATGATGGTGCTTTTTTTGTATTTAGAGAATGTTAGGACAATTAATTTACTAGTCTTAAGGCCAGCTTAACGAATTGTTAATTAGAAATTATAAATTTCCAAATCATGTTTATATTCAGGGTTGGTAGTAGTACTTGGCAAGGTTGAGTGACATTTATTAGATATAGAGACTTTGGCAACTAAACTACCTTAATTCTTAGCATAATTTTATAGACAATAGGAATTCTGTGTTTTGACTAGGTCAGAATATTTTTCTGGTTTTGATGAATTCTGTTGCTGTTAGTCTTTGTATTGCCCTTGCCCCATTTGGATTTTTGGTGTTGGCTAATGTTCTTTGGAGTTTTCAACACAGTATATGGAACTATGAGGAGGCAACACTGCTTAACAGTTTTGATAATCATGATTTTCCTGACAAAAGAATTTCTAAGCTCTGCCTTGTAAATGAGCTTGATGATAGCTTGCTTCTTGCTGCTTCATGTACTTTTCTCTACTGTTTAACAATATCCATTTTATTCTCAAATTATTGTCAGAGTATTTAATATTAGGGAATCTATGATGCAGCTGATGGAAACATTCGGATTTGGAAAGATTATACTCTGAATGGTGAACAAAAACTTGTCACTGCATTCCCTTCAATTCATGGTCATGAAATTGGTGCAACGAGTCTGAATGCAGTTTTTGATTGGCAAGAGCAATGTGGTTATCTGGTATATGGTTCTTCTTTGATTATTCTTGCCTGCTTGGGAATGTAATTCACCCCTCATGTTGTGATGTTAATATTTTATTTTATTTTTATTCTGGTTTTGTTCAATGTTACATTTATACATTTACCAGTATGCATCGGGTGAGATATCATCTATTATGCTATGGGATGTTGATAAAGAGCAACTTGTTAATCCTATACCTTCATCATCAGATTGCAGTGTCTCAGCATTGGTAAGTCTCATCAATGCGTGATGTGGTTTGCCTTACGTTAGCAATAATTATTTTGGCATGATAGCTAAGCAAAGGTTATACTTTAACAGACATGTACTAAGTTGTATTCTAAGACATTTAGGCTAATAAAACTCAAACGACACTGTTACAATGGGAAAAACTAGGTTTCCATATCCTATCACTATAGAACCACTATCATATTCTAAGACATTTGTGGCCATGAATCAAAACCACTCCACAAAATTGACTTCTATGGCAGTCCAGAGCTACTCTGCTTTGCAGTGCTGCTATAGCATGCTATTAACTACTATGCTCTAGAGTTCAATTCTTTGATTGTCCCTGTTTTCATGCTTAGCTCATACCATTTTTGGATATTATGAGTAAGATTACCTTCTCATACCAACAATTCCTCTTCAAACTATGGAAGATAATATGGTTTACGATTTTCTTTGAAGAACTATGAAACTTAGGAGATTACTAGGGTACCCTTTCATATACTAGTTATTATATATTTCATCTTCCAGTAGTTGGTTGTGTGCTATCATATCTTTGAACAGTTTTGGTGGCATTTACTTTCGGTATTATTTTTTTCAATCTGTAACCAAGTAAAAACAGTGTTCTTTATAAACAAACTTGATCCCTTGATATATAAATAAAATTTATCATGTGTTTTAGGCTGCATCTCAAGTTCATGGGGGACAATTTGCAGCTGGTTTCGTAGATGGTTCTGTCAGACTTTATGATGTCAGAACACCTGAAATGTAAGCACCTCAGATGAATTTCTTCCATCATGATCCAGATATGAACATGATTATTGGTTGTGTTTATTTGATGGGATTGAATTGAGCAACATTTTTATTTCTATATGGTATTCTTTTGACATGGTTACCTACATGCATCTAAATATGAATTTAGACTTGAACTACCTTGATGAATTCTAGTATCTAAGTTTTATCTAAACTTAAAGGTTCATTTTAGAAGCCTCTCTCTCTTAACTTTCAATGTCTCTGTAATCACTAATGACAATGGTGCTTCTTAGGCTCGTCTGTGAAATAAGGCTTCATACAGAAGGAGTAAAAAAAGTTGTAGGGATTGGCTTTCAACCAGGATTAGACCAAGGAAAGGTAAAAAGAGAATCTTTCTAGTTTCATATTTTTTTCTTCAATGACTTGTAGTTGTAATTCTTAGATCTTGGTAGAAATTCAGTGACCATGATCTATGAATTTGATTTGAAATGGATGATGCAATTATGTCACAATGTTATTTTCCTTCAGATTGCCAGTGCTGCTCAGGCTGGAGATATCCAATTTGTTGATATAAGAAACCATAGCAGTGCCTATCTTACTATTGAAGCTCATAGGGGCTCACTCACAGCTTTAGCTGTGCATAGACACGCTCCAATTATTGCCAGTGGTTCAGCAAAACAAATCATCAAAGTTTTTAGTATGGAGGGTGAACAACTAGGCACCATTCGATACTATCCTACCCGAATAGCCCAGAAAATTGGTTCTATAAGCTGCCTCAATTTCCATCCATACCAAGCATTACTTGCTGCTGGTGCTGTAGATGCATCCGTTGCTATCTATGCTTGAAAACAGCTTCTGCAAATAATGTCATCTTTGTAAATGTTTAAGCCAGAATACATAAGCTAGTTTGTTGACAAATGTGGGTGACTGACTCCTGAAAAATGGGGTTATGTTACGTATGTATGTAACTTATGATTGTAGTTTCTGTTGGATTGGGGAACCCTTGTTTTTAACCAACATGTAATAATTAAATTCAAGTTTGTCCAAGCGTGCAATTTCTGTCTCAATCTAAAGGTGCACAATTTTATTGAGCTTTGGATACAGTTTGTGTTAGTGCTTTCTTTCTTGACACAAGGGATTTTCCACTGTGTCCAAAGCCTCCTATGTATTTGGTATCCAAAGTATTATTACTTTTTGTGCACAAACCACAAACTTTTCCGAATGGAGGGGGATGGGGTTTTAGTTCCTCATGCTTTTTACAGAGCTGCAGTTATCAAGCATGCCACATTGCGGACGAATTTGAGTCCAAAAGAAGGTTTTAAAATTGGATTAGTGACTTAAACTTAAAGGTTTAATGATTAAACTAGTAATAATTAAATAATAATTATTTTATTTTATTTTTTAATATAATAATTAGATAATACTAAATAAAAAATAACAAAATATTCATAACATTATAATATTAAAAATTAATCTTCACTTATAAATGTCATTCTACTCAAAATATAATATTCAAAATTAAAAATGAAACTAAATTAAATATGTCAAACATTTAAGTTTAACAACACACAATAAGTAATAACTAGATTTGGTACCCGTGGGTAAACATATTTTTTATTTTTTAATATTTTTGAAATTTTAATAATTTACACATTATTATAAATTTATGTAAAATATCTGCATAATTTTTTATTTTTATTTTTATAATGTTATTTTTATGTTAATATTGATAATATATTATATAGATAAACATATTTTTTATGTTAATATTAATTATATATAGTATAGTAAAATTATTAATTTTATATTAATTATTATTATTATTATTATTATTATTATTATTATTATAAACATAATAATTTATTTGATTATTGAATGGTGATTTCATGTTAACTGAAAGTGTGTCTACTTGAATTATTTATATTTTTTAATTTAAAAATAATTTAAATTGTTTTAAAGTTAATAATTTATTTATTTATTTTATTAATTTCTTGAAATAATATTTTTAAAATAAATATTTATTTGACAACGTGGTATTTTTAATTTTTGAATTATTATGGAAAGTTTGTGTGTGATTTTTCTTTTTTTAGAGTATTATTTTATTCAAAATATAAAAGATTAATTTCTTATAACATAGTTAGTATTATTTAGTATTAAAGTATGGATTCTTTCAATACAAGTATGATTTGAATAGTTAAAAATATATAAAAGTATTAAAATATTTTTATTTTTTTACTAAAGTACTCTTATAAATGATAAAATATTGTAAATTAATGCAAATATCTGCAATTTTTTATTATCTTTATAATTTATTTTTATGTTAATAATGATAATCTATAGTATATATATATATATATATATATATATATATATATATATATATATATATTATTTTTATGTTAATATTGATAATACATAATATAGTAAACATTTTAATTTTTATAAAAATAATTTTTATTTTATTTTAATGATATAATAATTAATTATAATAATAATTTTCATTATTTATACCATTCAATCAAATAATCACACGGTTAAATATGTTATAATATAATAATTAATTTTATTATAATATATTATTTCAATATACACTATATAATATTAATTAAAATAAAATATATATTGAAATAAATATTAGACTAAACATTACTTTTGGTCTTTTATGTTTTAGTATTTTTCGTTTTGGTACATTAAAATTTAAAAGTCTCATTTTGATCATTTAAATTTTCAAAATATTTTCTTGGTCATTTTTTCAATTTTCCATCTGCAACGTTTTTTTTTTTTTACAAAAGAAAAGGTGATGAGCCTTCACAGAAAAGGTGGACATCTCAACTATGTTGGCACCCCCACCCCAACTAATCCAAAGCCACACAACCTGAATAATATAGATAAGGAGGGCAAAACAAAACACTTGGGGGGACCAAGCCAATACCCAAGGAAACCAAAACTATGTGAATATGTAAAAAGGAAGCTGGTGTCTGTACCTAGTTAGCTCCCTATATATGAAAGAAGGTGGTGAGTCCCACCAATAGTATCCAAAAAAAGAAGCCCCAAAAGCAGCTAGTTTGTCAGCACAAGAGTTAGCCTCACGGTATATGTGACTAATTCTAAAGAAGAAATTTGAGGAAGACTTTATACAATTTAACCATCTATTTTGCAGCAACCAAGGCACCAAACAAGGATGATGATAGGCTTGAACCAATAAGGAGGAATCTGTTTCTAGCCAAAGGTAATGCCAATTTCTCTTCTTAGCTTCCTCTATGGCCAGGATAGCTGCCATCACTTCTGCATAGAAAGCCGATCTATTACCGATATTAATTGCAAATCCCCCTAAAAAATGAGCGTTGCTATTTGTAAAAAAACCACCGGATCCTGCCTGCCCGGGGTTCCCCCTAGCAGCCCCGTCAGTGTTACACTTAATCCAAGGAGATAAAGGAAGATTCCAGCTAACTTGCTTAATGTTGTCCGCTTTCCTGGGGTGACCATTGACATAAAACATCTTCAAGATATTAAAGTCCTGCAAAGAATTGGACATGGTACCTGTAGAAATTGAACCCGAGAGATGGACCTTAGCCCGAATATAGTTGATCACAGTCCTGAAGCTCATCTTTTGATTGTCATACTTTGCCTTATTCCTTCTAATCCAAATGAAATAGAAGGAGAAGGTAACAGCAGCTAGAACAATATCATGAATCTGAGTTGCCCTTTTCAAATAGCAGATAGAGAGAATATAAGAGATGGAGGACCTGTCTAAATGGAAATTTAAACTAGAAGATAAACAATCCCAAATTTTATCAGCAAAAGGACATTGTATGAAAAGGTGATTAGCAGTCTCATATTGTTGGCCACAATTGACATAGACAGAAACAGTAGTGATTCCCCTTTTCCACAGGTTATCGTCAGTGGGAAGCTTGTTATGGAGAGCTTTCCAAAGAATTGCAGTTTTAGAGGGAGGCACAACTTTATTCCAAATCAATTTAGCCCAATTGATTTCATTACCTTTTGGAAAAAGGTGAAGAAAAGAGTCCTTGAGGCTTAGATCCCCATTTTGAGAGTTGCACCAAACGAGTCTGTCTTCTTTGGTAACATGAGAAATTGTTACCTGCTGGATGGATTCAGCTAAAGAGGGGAACTTGTTAATGAAAAGAGCAGGCAGGTCCCAATTGCCATCTCTCCAAAAGTCACTGACTGATGCTTTCAGCAAAAGATGTTTCTGAACCGGCAAATTAATGATATCCACTATAGGTTCAGATATCCAGTTTTGACGCCAGAAGCTTATCTCCCCTTTTCCCAACAATCAGATTGAATTATCAAGCACGTTATGCATAGAGTTTTTAATGCCATTCCAAAGAGAGGAGCTAATGTGGGATGTGACCATTTTGAAATTCTTGAAAGTTCTAGCCCGAAGAAGCTTAGCCCAAGTGAAATCGAATGAGATCAGATCCCATCCAAGCTTGATCATTGAAGCCGAATTGATAGCAGTAACAGATCTCAAGCCTAAACCACCTTCTTCAAAAGGTTTACAAACCATATTCCATGCTACTGTGACTGTTTTCTTTTGTTCCACATCTCCACTCTAGATGAAGTTCCTTATCCACCTGTCAACAGTTTTTAAAAGAGATTTTGGCCATTGGTAAATGTAAAAACTATAGGTAAGCATGCTGTGAATAACATGTTTGACCAAAAAGACCCTCCCCATAAAAGACAAAAGTTTTCCTTTCCAAGCTGCAAGCTTAACCAAGATCTTGTCTGCAATTGGTTGAAGATGTCTCTTTCTTGGCTTCCCTTGAAAGAGAGGGACACCGAGGTAATAAAAGGGAAGAGAGCCAGGTTTGAAGCCCAACAAGGATGATATCTCCAAAATTCTATTATTAGCAATGCAACCTGGATAGAAAGTGGACTTATCTTTATTCACCACTTGACCAGAGGCCTCAACATATTTCTCCAAAAGCAGCATAATATGCTTGATGTTTCTTTTGGTGCCTCTGCAAAATATTATAATGTCATCCGCATAGAGAATATGAGATGGGGTATTAAAGTTAGTGGGACCTGCCATCGGGGTTAAAAGCCCTTTATTCATGAGAGTTGTAATGCCTCTGCTAAGAACTTCTTTTGCCAGACAAAAAAGAAGAGGAGATAGGGGATCTCCTTGCCTCACCCCTCTCCTACAAGAGAAATATCCCACAGATTGACCATTGACACATATGGATAATTTAGCGGATTGCAAGATGGCCAGAATCCAAGAGCAGAAGGTAGAGCTGAAACCAAAAGCTGAAAGCACCTCTAACAGAAAATCCCAGTCCAGGGTATCAAAAGCCTTTTTAATATCCAGTTTAATGGCTAGGTTGCCACCAACTGACTTCTTCTTCATCAAATTCACTGCTTCAGAAGCAATTTTAATACATTCGAAAATATTTCTACCTTTGATGAAGCCCCTCTGATTTTCTGAAATGAGCTTAGGCGCGATGGAGGCCAATCTATCTGCTATAATCTTAGTGATGATTTTGAATCTGTAGTTAGCTAAGGCTATTGGCCTAAAATTTTCAACTCTGTCAGCTCCATGAGTCTTAGGAATGAGAACCACCTTGTTGGAGTTCATAGAAGGGAGAATCCAACCTTGCTGAAAGAATTGGAGGGTGGATTTGTACACATCATGAGCGATAGTGTCCCAATAGGTTTGATAGAAATGCCCTCCAAAACCGTCTGGGCCAGGCGCATTGTTCTTATTCAAACTGAAAACAGCATTCTTGACTTCTTCCAAGGATGGCAACTCAGTCAACATTTGATTATCATGAGGAGTAATAAGATTAGGAATGACATCCTGCACAATACTATTTTTAACACAATTGGTATGAGAAGCAAAAAGATCAGTATAATAACTTAAAAAAGAGTTTTGAATTTTAATAGGGCTAGAGATCATCCCCGTTGCGGATTGGAGAAATGAGATCTTTGTTGTTTTCTGCTTGATGGTTGCCACTCTGTGAAAGAAACTAGTGTTCCTATCACCATTGGTATGCCACTGTATGCCAGATTTTTCGCGCCAAAACAGATCTTGCATGATCAAGGCTTGCTGTAAATTAGTTTGGGCCTTTTTTTCAGCATCAACAAGATCTTCAGAGAACCCAGAAGAATAGATTTGTTCCTGAATTTTTTCCAAATTTCCCATAGCATCATTAACCTTTTGATGGATGTTGCCGAAGTCATTTTTGTTCCAGGTCTTCAGGGCCAGCTTAAGATTCTTCAATTTTTGAGCTAGAATGAACATGGGACATCCAGTGGGGGAGGTTTGCCAGGAGTGAGCAATAACATGGGCACATTGTGGGTGTTCAGACCACATATTATGAAATTTAAAAGGTGAAGCAAAAAAGGATTCATGATGTTGAAGCAGAAGCTGTATAGGATGATGGTCAGACCTTGATCGAGGAAGAGTGCTACAAGCAAGGTTGTCCCAAAAATCCATGAAATCATCATTGCAGATAGCTCTGTCAAGACAGATGTCAATGGCATTGGAACCTTGTCTACCATTTGTCCAAGTGAAGGTGTAACATCCTATTTTATTAATTGTACGCATTTATATATGTATATTATTAACATTTATGCACTATATTTTATAGAAACCTTATGTACATATTCTCTTAATGAAATTAATACAGTTCTACTCAGAAGAATTTTCTGAATTTCCAAATGTCTTTATTTTTGCCGAAATTGATAGTTGACTGGACTGCTATGTCAGACAGCTGTCCAGGATAAATTTTCAAGTGTAGAATTTTGAACTCATTTATAAGTTAAAAGAAAGGTAATAGAATATAGATTAAAAATATATACAGATAAAGAATTAAAATGCTTATTCAGAATTGTTAGGATTTTCTGAAAGTTAGAACTTTGAGGAAATATTACGGTAAAATTCTAAGACAGAAAATTAAGTGAAAATTTGTAGGGCATCTATAAAATTATTTAATAATTGTAATATACTTAGAATAATTATTAAAAATGTTTAACCAAGAAAATTTTAATTTAGAACCTTAACCAATCAAAAAGTGACAACTTAGGCTTTTCTAAGATCACTAAATTAAACTAATTAGGCTTGGATTAAGAGATAAGTAAGACACTACCCCAAGGTTTTTGATAGTGAGGAATCCAATGGTGATGTTATTTTCTTCAAATTCTAATCACATTGTAAAATAATTAGCAGCCCTAATTACCTTCTAGAAATTTCTACAAAGTGCTTGAAATGTTGACTTTTGGGGTAGGCAAGTGACTTGGAACTCCTTGGCTGTCCAAGTGGGCTGGAAAGGCTTGGCAAGTGGACTTCCCTTGGTCCAAATGAGCTGCTGGACGTGCAGGGCAGCAGCTGGACTTGAAGGCAAAGTCCAATTTAGTTAATAATTTGTTTTAAGAAGCATTTAACTTAAGTAAAAGGAGAAAAAGTCACAAAAAGCTATTTTCTCTCAAAACAGAACCTTGAGCTCTCCAAACCCAGCAACTGCAGTTTTCATTTCAATTTCATCTTAACTTCATCATCTCATCCCAAATTAAGAAACCAAACCATCCAAACTTCCTAAACCCTAAGCTAATCGGCAAAAAGGAAAAGAAATTGGAGGAAATCTCAAAAATTCCTACAAGACCAAGGAGTGAGGGAGAAAGGAATTCAAGGCTTTTTCTTCAATTAAAGAGTTTAAGGTAAGGATCTAGGCATTTAATTTCAATTAGAACCCTTGGAATTAGAAGAAAACATGTTGTAGGCTTAGATTATAATTTTCACCTAGAATCATGAAAACTTGAAATTGATTTAGGGGTTTTGTGTTTTTGATGCTTGTGATTGTAATTCATGGATTGGAATGATGTTTGATTGAATTTTTGATGTGTTGTGATGGTTGAAATTTGGTTTGTTGAATTTTGATTGAATTTGTGATTTGGTTGATTTTTGGTTGGAATTGGAAGTTGTTACTTTGGAAAATATGTTGAGAATGGTAGTGAGACCATTCGGCCAGCCCTAAATGCAAGGGATATTATGTGGAAATTTTTGTAAAATCAAGGGCAAAATGGTCATTTTACATGTAGGGACAAAATGGGAATTTTTGAAAAAGAGCAAGGGTAATTTGGTCATTTCAAAATTTAGGACATAGATGGAATTTTAGAAAAGATTAAGGGTAGTTTAGTAACTTTACCTAATAGTGAATTTTTATAATTTTTATGTGATTGCTTAATATTAATTATTTGTTTATTAGCATCATTGTCATATTGCATAAGCTTGAGTTCTTGGAAAATACAAAGATTTCAAATGAGAACTGAGTATTTATGGGGGAATTGATTTCCAGGACTGTGTTGACTGACCGGACTGCGGTAGTCATGTATTTGAAAATATGATTGAGATTATGAAAAGAGAACTGTGTTGACTGACCGGACTGCGGTAGTCATGTATTTGAAAATATGATTGAGATTATGAACAGAGAACTGTGTTGACTGACCGGACTGCGGTAGTCATGTATTTGAAAAGATGATTGAGATTGTGAACAGAGAATATGATAGTCCTGAGAAATGGGTGAGCAGAGTAAGTTAGACAGGACTGTATAGTCTGTGATTATATAGTCTGTGGGGTGAGGGATATTGGCAATTCCACATGTGGCTGTAATTTGGACAGAGATGCTACCGTGGTGGCCTTCCGGGTATCCTGATCTCCTAATTTTGTTTAGTTTATTCGCGTTTAGTAGGGGCTGATAGCTGAATTACAGATCGTAATGGTAGGCCAGTTTCTTACTAAACACTCAAAGGGGAAGTCTCCATGGAGCAGGGTCAAAACGAATTTGAGTAAAAAACTGCATTGCATAAATCATACTGCATTTAATTATGTGTGTAACTAATTATATTGTTATGATATGTATTTGTTTGAAATTGTTTTAATTCTATGAGAAATTAAATGCCTGATCCTGTAATGCTGTCCCCAGATTCTAGGGGAGTGTGAATTGCAGGTGCTTGAAGATATAGTTAAATGATGAAGATGCAGAAATTCCAGAGCATATAGGATGGGACTATTTTGGGTAGACAATAATTTTTAGTAGTTAGAATTATTTTGTAGCAGTGTTTATATAAATTTTAATGATGTAAATTACAGAACATATTTTGGATTGTAAGAGATCGTATCAGAACTTTGAAATAAATATATAAAATGAATTAAATAGTTAAATTATGTTTTAAAAAAAAAAAAGGGGGTTACAGAAGGAAGCCCCGGAAGTAGGGAGATGAGATAAAGAGCATGAGTCAGTCCAAGCTCTAAAATCGTTGCAAGAAGATTGAGAGGGGAGGCAACCTCCTCTTTTCTCATGCGATCCAAGTATACCGTTGCAATCCCCGATAAAGCACCATGCTCCTTTAAAAGACTGTTGCAGGGAGGCCAATTCCATCCAGAGTTCTTGACGAACACTTTTCGAGGTTGCTGCGTAGATGGCTGCAAAATATAAGACCTGATGGTTGATGGTGACAGAGCAAGCAACTACCTGTTTAGAGCTGTGGAGAGTATCAACAGAAAGGTTATCATTACAGAAACACCAAATGCTAGGAGCTAGAGGAGATCTAGAGTTAGAAGCAAAAAACTTGAGGTTAAGGCTTTTCCAAAAATAATCTGGAACATTAGCAATGTCTGTCATAGGCTCGGAGAGGAACAAAAGGTCTGGCCTATTAGAAGAACACAACTTTTTGAGCACTAACCTTGTATCAAGGTTTTTGAAACCCCTTACATTCCAATAAAGAACTTTCATGATGAAATTTGGTTTTTGTCTACCCCTGAACGGGTTTTGGAACACTTTTCCCCACCTACCAGCTTACTTTGTTTCTTCAATTTCTTTTTCTGGGATTTGGAGATCACTTCCTCGAAATTTGACACCTGATCTATCGGAACTTCTTGCATGTTTGAAAGGATAAGATTGCCTTCGTTTTCAACTTCAGCCATGTCTGCCCATAAAGTGGAAACTATCCTCATATCATTGTGCACTATATCCTTGTTGTTGTCCTCCATTTGGATATTTTCTTGCGAGTTTTGGGTCTGCAAGACAGTCTCATTTTCATCTGTATCATATTCAGATATGCCTGCCAAGTTGTTTGGAGAGAACCTAGCATCTTCCATCCCTATATCTGTTGTCACTTGGTCGAGAGCAACTATACCATCTTGACAGTCTTTTTGCGGTGGTTGTTGTAAATCTTCCCTTTCCGTTGTTGTTTTGGGCACATGAATTCCTATTGGAGCATCTTTTTTCCCGGACATAGCATCCTTCCCAATCCCTTTTGGCTTGTATTTGGGTTCTACCTTGTAAGATAAATTTGAATCCTTTTGAGCTTTCTTCTTACAGTTGGTAACCACATGGCCAATGTGTTTGCAATGTAGGCAAAAGTCCGGAATCCTTTCGTACTCAATGGAGACGAAGAATGCGAAGGCTTCCCTCTCCACCAGAATAGAATCTGGGATGTCTCCTTCAAGGTCGATATCAACTAAGACTCTTGCGTAGTGACCAAAAGCCTTTTTCTTTGTTGCTTCATCAACAACTATTGGGGTTCCCACTCTCCCTGCAATGGCAAAAATAATTTTTGGCCTCCAATATTCAAGGGGAAGGTCTCTGATACGAATCCAGCACTGTGCATGAGTCAAACGTATGTTATTGGGATTGAAATCTGGGCTCCAAAGTGAGAGGCGCAGAGTACCTGGTTGAAGGTTCCAAGATCCCATGGCCCAAACACTCCTTAGGTCTTCAACTGAAGCGAAGTTGAACTCGAAAAAACCTTTCCCAAGTGGAGTCATCCGCCACTGGCCGATTGGCTTCGATAGGGTCGCTAGCTTCATCTTAAGATCTTCAGATTTGATGGATGGGCTGCCTTTTGCGAGAATTAGTCTCCCATGAAGGCTATTTTTACTACTGAGCAGTCCTTGCTTATATTCTTCCTCTGGGATTTTGACAGAGATCGAGTCCCCTTTGACACAGGGTTTTGGGAGCTGACTGAGCGGGATGTCGCATGAGTTGCTGAGAATCTGGGCAAAGGATTTGGTTGGGGGTGGGTTGATAGGTAAGGGTTTGTTTGAGTCATCATCGTGTTTGCCTTCTCCTTCTATGTTACCAAGGAAAGGCCAAGGGCAGATGAAGTTTTCCGCCATCAACAAAGAGGAAAAATGACCAAGAAGAACGACCTAGAAGAGACGGTGGAAAACCCTAGCAGAGAACTCTAGCGGCGCCATAGTGGAATAAAAAATGATAAAATTGTTGCAACGTTTGTGTTTAGTTAACTTTTGAATTTTAAAATAATTAACTTAATATAATGGCGGCTATTAATTATAATAATCGCTAAAAATTTGTTTCCCCCTTTCCAACCTGTTTCCCCCTTCTCCGCTTCTCTGTAACAGGAAGCACACACAATTTTTATATTCAGCCCAAATCAAGCTCAACAACCCATCTTTCTTTTTGTATATTATTGTTTACGTTTCTGGTTCACATGAGTAGCTTAAGTTTTTGTAATAGGCAAATCTAACAAAATTTGGAATTTGTGGTCAATTTAAATCTAAAAGCTAGAGCAGTGTCTTTTATTGGTACACAACAAAAATGCAAGGCTTATGAAAACTAACGCACAACAAGCACACATGGAACTCCAAAATTTTAGATTTGGGTTTCGTCGGAATCTGAAACGTCACCCTGTTCGACTCCATCGGCGCCGCCTCTTCCACCATCTCCACGAACCTCGGCACCTAAACCTTCAACATCTTCTCACCCTTCCTGAACAAACCTTCGCAGGTGAAAACCTTCGGGTTTGGGCTCCCAGAGAAGGAGGAGTGTGAGCGAGAGAGGGGAGGCTCGTCGAGGTTCAAGGCGCAAGCTTTGGTGGGTGGGAAGGATTTGAGGTTGCGGAAACATGTTTCGAGGTGGGAGGGGAGAATGGAGTGGATGATGGTGGGTTTGATTTGGAGATCTAAGTTGGAGCAGATGAGATGTTTTTTTAGTGGATTATATTTTTAAAGTAAAATAAATATAGTAGCGGTTCAAAATTTAAACCTTAACGGAACACAAATGACGCAAACGGAAAACCAAAAAAAGATCAAAAGTAAATTTTTTGAAAATATAAAAGATCAAAATGTAATTTTTAAAATTTAATATATCAAAACAGAAAAATATTAAAATATAAAGGATTAAAAATAACATTTAACCTAAATATTATAACATATAGTATACCGCATGTATTTTTTATAATATATTTTAAATTTATAATAATAATTAGTATTAGAATTTATGTCAATATAATTTGTATAAAAAATAATTATATAGTAGGAATTGAAGATAGGTATTAGGGATTTACAACAACTCATGCACCTTATTCAATCAATTAAGCTAGATATTGGTAGTCTTTTTTCTCTTAGTATTAATATTTAATTATTATCCGTTTTATAATGATATTTTAACCTTATATTAAAACGCCGACAACATCTGTATAAAAAGCGTCTCCGGAACATTCTATTAAATTCATCCATGTATTTCTTTTTTTAAATAAATATAAATGATAAGTGAAAAAATAGTGGCACGGTCCCAATGTTTAATGGAAAAGCACTGTAGTACATGCCAGCAGATTTGATATATACTACAGATTAAATAAATATAATTGATATAATTTTTAATAATCATAATATTTTGTTAAAATTGTACCAATAATCATAATATCAAGGTTTTAAATTTTTAATTTTTTTTTTCCAACAATTGGTTAAATTGAATATAGCCACTTTTGATCGATTTGGCTGGTTTTGAACTACTTTAACCGATTTTGCACCGATTCTTTGCATGACCAGTTTTGAGAGTTGATCAAATCCGTCTAGTGACTGGTTCTCGGTTAAATTAAACTGACCGATTTAGTTTGGTTTTGACAATTAAGGTCTGAAGTGCTTAACTCTTCTGCAATGGTCAAAAAACAAATATAGAAAAACTAAAATATATATATTTTTAAATGTCAATAGGATTTTAAGTTTATAACAAAATACAAAGTGACTATATCCAAACAAGTATGAATTAATCATTTCAATTAAATTAAAGGTGGTGTGTTTTGAAGAGTTTTATTATTGAAGTTTTTAAAGACCATTTCCAAATCGGCTATGTGGTCGTGTTTTGTTCGAGATTTTGTCTATGATATCATCCACACTTATATATAGTATCTTCTATGAGTTCTTTAAAGATTTTTCTCGTCATTCATTGGTAAGTATTATTGATGTTTTTAATGCAAACAAAATGATTTTGTACCAAAAGATCCTTTTGTTTATCACGAAGGTAATTTTTTTATTTGTTTATAATCAAAATAAGCATCCATAAAAGATAGAGATAAAAAAAAAATATAGAGATCATAACAAGAGAAATTGGCCACTAATTACTTGCCAATATTTGGACGAGGAAAAGGAAAAAGATATTTGAGACACATCTTGTAGAGGTTTCTATAGTCTACGCACTTAATTTTTCCACTTGCCATTCACCTTCACTAGGACCATGTTGGTTAGTAAGGCTGCATATTGAATTTCCTAGGTGAAGCCCACTTTGAGAAGTTTAGACATTTTCATCACTTGCTTCTTGTTATTCGGTCTAAATCTTTCGTTTCTACTTCCTTTGTGCTACTGGTTTCGTGTTAGGATTAACAAAATAGGCACTGACAATAGAATTTAAGGTCAATTCTAGGCATATCGTTCGTGGTCCATGAGACCAAGTATTGGTTTTGTATAAGAAAATCCTTCATTTGGAAAGGCTTGAAGTCTTCTTTAGGTTATGGGTGTTCCAGGCTGTCCTTTTTGTCAAAGGTGTTGACCCTGGGGTCTAAGTTAGAAATTATCACATTGTTAATTTGCCCTCATGTCTACATTTTCACTTTTGGTCTTCTTCCTAAGGCTTTGATTGCCTCGAATAGTCGTTATTCAACCATTTTCATTAGGGAATTGACAATCAAGTGGCAGTTGAAATGATGGCTCTAAATGCATTCAAGGATCCGCCTTAAGATAACGTTGCACAAACTTGGAAATCAACACTAAGAAATTTTGCCTTCACACACACACATACACAATATTCAAGAATCGAGAGTAATAATATAGAAAGATACAGAAGATAATTGTTACTCATTGGAATTTTCAATTACATAGGTCTCTCCATGCTACTTCTTAATACCTTAATCCTAAGTAAGTATAATTTCACTATTAAACTTTTATGGACTAAAATTATTTATTTTAGGCTTTAGAATTCGAATCATGTTACTTTGGTAATTAAAATTTTATCAATTCGTTATTTTATTAGATTCCACTATAACAAAAGCTTCAATCCAAATAGTGAAGTTTTATTTGGTTTATATGAGACCATTGAGCGAATGATCTTTAGATAGAAGAAACAAATTTACAATTGATCAACAACTTGATGGCTTCAAGACAATTAAGGGACTTTTTGGAAGGAACATGACCACAAATACTAGGGTTAAATCAACTCAATAAATTTTAGATTAATTTTCATGATTTTAGAAAGAGCATGACATTAGTACAAAAATAACATTTTACATTAGCTTTCTACATCGGTTGTTCAATTTAACAACAAATATAGAAAGTGGCACGACGGCATTTTTGTGATTTTATATTGACCTTTTTACATTGGTTAAAAGTTTAATTGATGTAAAAAAGCTTTTAAAAAGTCTTTCATCTTCTTCCTCCTATCTTATTAACGAATATGCACACTAACCTCACCAACCTTTCTCGAACATTGAGCAACCCACGCATCAGTATAAGAAAACCCTAATCATCATCACATAATCCTATTTTATCTCCAAAAAATGTGTAACAAACAAAGTCCTCCTCACCACTCTTTGTCTGATCCTTTCCTTTCAACCTCTCTCATTCACAAACTATGACACCCTTTATTGCACCAAGCCTCCTTCCTAGCTACCCACACCATGAACCACCCAAACCAGTAAGCACCAGAACTACAACACATTCAATGCAACCACCAAATTGCCAACAACATCATCCAATAGATCCACCAAATCACTAATGCAACCCACACATAACACTAGTTGTGTCAAACAATTTGCGTGTGGAGGAGAGGGAGTCGTAGAAACCCATAAGCCATTCGACTCTTTCTCTCTCAAGTCTCAACCCTTTCTCATTTTATTTATTTATTTTTTCATTTACTTATTATCATATTGTTCTTTTTTCTTAGGAAATTGAGTTTGAGATTGCAATAATGAAATTGGATGAGGATCTGGTGTTGGTGGATGTTGTGGAGTCGTTGGATTTGCGCAAGAACATATGGACAATTGGTGGGACACTAGATCTGGTGGAGTTGTGAGGACATGGTGGCGGATCTCAATCGCTCTCAAACGAAGTAGCAGGCCATGGCAGCATCATTCTCAATAGATTTTTTTGACTTATATGTGTTTCTAGTTTTTACTTGAATCAACAAAGGGAAAAAGGAAGAAGATTTCAAGATCAGAGAGTGGGGTCTAAGAAGTATTAAATTAGTTCTAAATAGAACCGATGTATAAAAGTAATCTTTTTACAATGGTTCTTTTAGAACCGATATAAAAAAGTCTCACTTTTTACATCGGTGGGATCTACGTCGGTTCTATAACCGATGTAGAATCCCCAAAACATTCGATGTAAAAGCACTCTTCTATCCTAGTATGATAGCCATGATATAGTTTTAATTTTTATGTTGGATTTTGTTTTGACAGTACAACTCTTTGGTGGAGAAATTATGGTGGAAAGGGCGAATAATTACAAAATCTAGGAATGAGAGTTCTTAGACTTACTTGTAGTGCTATTGGATGTGAAAGAAATTCGAGCATATTTGAACAAGTTCATACTAAGAGAAGAAATTGGTTAGAACAACAAAGATTAATTGCTCTTGTCGTTGTTAAGTATAATATTCAACTTAAGATAAGACAAAAGGCTAAAGAGGAGAAATGAGATGTTTATGATCCTACATGCTTATCTAATATCAAATCAAATGATGAGCTGATTGTTAAAAAAAGATGATCCTTGCATACTAATTGATGCTTCATGGATGGATATACACGAGTCTTTTACTCTCGAAGAATGAGCTCCAAGTAAGGAAAATAACAAAGGTATTTGTCTAAACTTTAAAACTTGTAATACTTAACTATAGGTCACTCATACTTAAGTTTTTTTTTATAGGTCTAAGAAACTTAAATATTAAGCCTGGGGAAATTTACCATAATAGGAATGAAAATAAAATTTAAGAGATAGTTGGAGATTTAGAGGAAAAGGAAGAGCTGCAAGAGGATGGGGATGACCTAAGTGACATTGATCTCATGGGATGGTGAATGAGAACATGAGACTAGGGTGTAGGAAGTAGAAAATAAATAGTAATATACATTTTGCCATCTTGATGTTTTTTTAAAGGGTTATGAACAGTTTAACTTTATGTAGCCAACCATTATTTTTTGTTATTTTGCTTCATGACTTGGATCTTGAATTATTAATTATGAAGTTCATACATATATGATATATTATAGGTTATGTTTTGCTTATGTTACTTTACTTAAAAATGTTATATATATTTTTTTAATAATCATGTATCTTACAATTATAATACGATTCAATTTACGATTCCTAAAATAGCTTTTTAGATTCACGAATCAAATCTCGATTTGATAACCATAGAATTGTACCTATGGCTTTAATTAGCACTTGCCGTGTTAAAGTGATACAAAATTTGTAAAAGGAAAACTTACGATAAAAATGTGCATTTAATATTGGTAGTAACCTGTGTGTTTTTGTAATCCACTAATTTTGTACATAACTAAGTTTTTGTTGTAAAATTTGTTGTTTCAAAAGCAAGAGGTGCAATCTTTATGTAGAGCCAGGTGATAAGGTTCATTTTGGTTTTTTTTAGAGGTGATTTTGCAACTACTCTTAGTAATATGTTGCCTCTTGTTAGGTAATACCTAGGAATCAATTATAAATTGCTTTTCAACTGGAATTATTTCCTAATGACAGGGAGTTACCAAAGCTACCTTATGTTTAAGGAAAACGTTACTTGTTTGATTAATTATTATTTTCCTTGCCTTGATATTATATGGTGTTAATTATTTCTTCTACCAATTTATCATGAACAGAAGAAGGTTCAAGATTTTCTAAATAATTACATTATCTTTGAATCCCTTGAATTTTTTTCCGAATTATACATAACACACTACTCTTTTTTCTATTCCTACACAAACCTTCCTTAATGTTTGAAAACTTGTATAACCTTATTATTTTCCAAATTATACATAACACTACTCTTTGTATCTAAATATTTAAAAATAAAAAACGAATAGGAATTATTATTGCTCATACTTATATTTTTATTTTTAAAATGAGTATCTAAATTAATATTTTTAAATGTTACAAAATATATATAAAAACATTTTTTGAATGTTACACGAAATTGTCAACTAATAGTATTTTTAAAATGTCATTAAAGAAATAAATCAATATCACCTTTTAAATGTTCTTAATAATATATTAAAATGTTGTTAAAGCCATCAATATTTTTTAATTAAATGTTACAAAACTGATAAATTAGTAATACTTTAAATGTTACAAATCATATCTTAGCAATGTTATTAGTGTAAATTGAAATATTTTTTTTTCATAATTTAACAGCATTTTTAAATGTCGCTTAGAATGAATGTTTTAGTGAAAAAAAACTACATATATTTCTTCTATTTTTTTTTTTGTTCAAAACTACATGTACTACCTAAGAGTGAAGATGAGCTTTCTTCAAATTTTGTGACGTACAATGATATCAATTGGTGATAGTCCAAACTAATATAAGCTCAAAAGTTGAAATATTAGATACAAAACTTGAATTTGTGTAGCGCCCGTAAGGAAAACTTACCTGCCACTTTAGATTATCAATTTTTTCCTATAAATTTTTAGTCCTTTAAATATTTTACAAAAATAATATCATATCACTATAATATTTTAAAGGAAAATTATGAATGTCCTACCCATTTTGGATAGATTTTGGGGCCGGGTGGAGGGAAGAGAGATAGAAAGAAAAGAGAAAATGTAAAGAGAAATTAAGTAATAAATTTGATAAGTGATGTGATAAAAAAGGAAGAGAGATATACAAATAAAATGAGATAAGAATGAAATAGTTAATTAATAATTTGATGAATGCCATATGGAAGGTAAAGGTGCCATCAAAAGTGAGTTTTTTTAGTATGGAGAATCCTCTTGGGTAGATTACCGACTAGAGATAATTTGAGTAGGAGGAACATTTTGCTTTCAGCACAAGATTTAGTGTGTCCCTTCTGTAATAAAGGTGTTGAGATCACTGAACATATCTTCTTCACATGTGAGGAGATTTATTTGGTGTGGCAACAATGTTATAGGTGGTTGAATTTGTGCATGGTTTTCCATGAATTACCAGAGGCGAATTTTTGGCTACATGTGGGAGTCCCTCTAAGCAAGCATGGATTGGAAAGGTGTGTGGTTTTCGGTCCTATGGTGCATCTGGAACATGCGGAACCATTGTATTTTTGGTGGAGCATGTTTCGATGGTAATACTGTTACAAGACATTATTTTCCACACATGGTCGTGGCTCAGATACAAGGCACCGAGTTTTAATTGCTCCTTCGTCTTATGGTCAATGAATCCTGGTATTTGCTTTCCCATGGATGTGTAAATCGTTGGATTCTGGTACATAGGACATATTCCTTTTTGGTGTGGTTTGACTGGACTTCAATGCTTGGGATTGCGGATATTAAGGTTAATGGGAAATGGCATACTACAATCTGTGGTTGTGCGGCTTGGGACTGAGCATGATTTGCCACAATTTTAGTCTGAATTTATGGCGCCTGAAGCATTATCCTAGGGGCAGTTGTTTTGGAATTTATGGTACAAAGTTTGAGGGTAGTTTATTGGGAACATTAATTATGGTTTCCTATTTATGTGCTCAGTGAGTATTCCGTTAGTTTTGTATGGTAGTCATATAATGTCTCTTTTAATTTGTGGGGGTGGTTATCTAAGGGAGTTACTCTCCATCCTCATTATTCATTTTCTTGAAATCTAATAGTTAAGATTAGTTATTCATTACAACCATTAGATTTCAAGAAAATAAATGGTGAGAATGGAAAATAACTCCCTTAGACTTAAATGGATCTCTCCTATATATATATATATATATATATATATATATATATGTGTGTGTGTGTGTAGAATATTAACAATAATTTCTACTTTAATTGTCAAGTGAATTATAAATCATTCTTGCAATTTACCTTGGTAAGTAGAGAAGGAAATGACAAGGAATTAACTAATTAGAAAATGACATTTAGAAGAAAAATGTAAATGTCATTTCATCTTAGCTAGTAGTACCACTATTCAAATGTAGACTTTCAATTTTTATTTTTATTTTTTTTGTTGATATCTTCAAATGTAGACTTTCTCAGACAATAATTACGCGTTAAATATGCATGATAGCCACACATGACATTGACTTGCGTATATACATATACAGCGATCGAAGACTCTGTGGTTCCACACCCTCCTTTCAATGGCAAATCAATTCTCAGTTATTAGCTCTTCCTACTGTGCTCCTTACACCATCAATCTAAAAATTAATACAGAGAAAGGTTCCACTTACGACGCAAACTCTGTAGCAAACTCTGTAGCTCGTTTTGTACTGTTGTAGTGGAGAGAAAAGTTCTCTCTTTAGTTCTTAGTTTTCTCTTCATCTCCTTCCCTTCCATGTGTAATTTCCAGCTGCTCACACCCATGAGTGGCTGAGTTCTGTAGTTGTTAGGGGTTAGATGTAACCATTCTCAAAACTCTCTTGTATCTTTTGATATTATCTATATATATTTTGCATATTTGTGTTTAAAGTTAGTATTTTGCTTCTTTTCTTAAAGCTTGTTGTGGCTTGATCACCCATAGCATGATCCTTGGATATGACTGTTGTTGGGAAACACTTTCGTTGTCTAGAACTGAAGCAATATACCTCATGAACTTCGTGTCTAGGAATGGAGCTTAGTTCATGGGTTATCTTGTGGTCTCTAGACTTAAAGCTAGTTGCTTCGTTAAGTTGTTGAGGAATCAAGGCTTGGGGGAGTAATCTAAGACTCTCTGCACCTAAGGAATTAGGGCTGAGAATATTTTTATTGACTGATTTTAACATTTAAATGCAAATAGAATGTATATTGTGTGCATGCAATAAGAGAGTAGAGAATGGTGAAATCTAACCCCTGCAACATCTTCATCTATCTGTTTTAACCTCTGTCTACTGCTGTGTTTATCTTAAAAACCACAAAAATATCTTCTTTAATTTCTGTTATGCATTAGTTCTATTTTTATCTTTCACAAAACCAACCAAAGTTTACGTTTTTATCGCTTTCTTGTGAAAAACCAGTTCAGTCTAGCTAATATTTATGTGAACATTGCCTATATCAGGCAAATCCCTTGGGAAAAAGATACTTGGACTTATCCATTTACTACTTGTTCGACTGGTGCACTTGCCAATCCGTCTAACAGGTGGCTCGAGTAACATCTGTGCGCAGTCTCTTAGCTATTGCTGTAGTTCGTAAATGGAAGATCTTTCAGATGGATGTCAAAAACGCGTTTCTTCATGGTGATTTGACAGAGGAAGTTTACATGCATCCCCCTCCTGGTTATCACTCTCCTCATAAGGTTTGTAAGCTACGACGAGCCTTGTATGGTTTGAAACAAGCCTCAAGGGCCTGGTATGCCAAATTTAGTTCTACCCTTACACAATTTGGCTTCGTGTCTAGTCCACATGATTATGCTTTATTTACTCGACGAACTGATGGTGGTATTGTAGTCCTATTGCTTTATGTTGATGATATGATAATAACCGGAGATGATAAATCTGGAATTGTAGCATTACAAAGTTATCTCAGTCAACAATTTGAAATGAAAGACCTTGGCTTTCTTAGCTATTTTTTGGGTCTTGAGGTTTCTCAAAATACAGAAGGTTATTACCTCTCCCAAGCCAAGTATGCATCTGACTTACTTTCTTGAGCAGGTATCACAGACAGCAAAACGGAATCAACCCCTTTGGAACAAAAATGCAAACTCACACCGCTTGATGGCACCCCTCTTGATGATGCCACCTTGTACCGACAACTTGTTGGCAGTCTTGTTTATCTCAATGTCACCCGCCCTGATATTGCATACGCCGTTCATATAGTCAGTCAATTTATGTCTGCTCCACGCTCCACCCATTTTTCTGCAGTTCTTCGAATTCTCCGTTATATTAAAGGAACTATGTTTCATGGTTTACACTTCTCTGCTAATTCATCTTTGGTCCTATCTGGATATTCTGATGCCGATTGGGCTGGTGATCCAACAGATCGTCGCTCAACAACAGGTTTTTGTTTCTTCTTAGGAAGCTCTCTTATTTGTTGGCGTAGCAAAAAGCAAACTGTTGTTGCTCGCTCTAGCATAGAATCTGAATATCGTGCTCTTGCTGATGCTACCTCTGAATTAATTTGGTTACGATGGTTATTAACTGCTATGGATGTTGCACATCATTCTCCTACTATGCTTCACTATGACAATGAAAGCGCCATACAAATTTCTCACAATGATGTTTTTCATGAGCGCACAAAACACATTGAAATTGATTGTCACCTTGTACGCCATCATGTTACTAATGGCAACTTACATCTGATCCCTGTCTCATCTACCAACCAAATTGCTGATATCTTCACCAAAACGCATCCTCCTGCTCGATTCAAAGATCTCTTAAGCAAACTTGAGTTGGCATCCACTATACCAACTAAAGTTTGAGAGAGGGTGTTAGCATGATTATAGGATATTACATTACTGCAAATATGCAATCATATTCTGTCAGCATAATCTAGGAGATTCTCAGTTATTGAGTTATTGCAATTCTATGAGATTTAGTTACCGAGTTACTGCAATTAAATCAATTAGATCAATCTTGTATATTTTCCTAAATTAGCTATAGCTGGTGCTCGGTTATATATATGCAGTTTGTATCATTGTACAGAAGAAGAATGAGATACACTTTTACTCCTCTAAAATTATATTGTTTACTTTCTGTTAATAGGAAAGAGTAAAAATGAGTGATATGTGCATATTTTGCACGGCTACTTTTGAGAGTTAATCGAATCCATCTAGTGACTGGTTCTCGATTAAACCAGCTAATTTAGTTTGGTTTTGACGACTAGGTCTGAAGTGCTTAACTCTTCTGCCACGTT
The DNA here is from genome assembly GCA_026413185.1 of Pueraria montana var. lobata. Classification (NCBI taxonomy): domain Eukaryota; kingdom Viridiplantae; phylum Streptophyta; class Magnoliopsida; order Fabales; family Fabaceae; genus Pueraria; species Pueraria montana. Next base: position 77,391,779 of record CM048650.1, read on the forward strand.
ATGGTAAAAAAAACAAATATAGAAAAACTAAAAAATATATTTTAAAAGTCAATAGGATTTTAAGTTTTTAACAAAATACAAAGTGACTATATCCAAACAAGTATGACTTAATCATTTCAATTAAAGGTAGTGTATTTTAAAGAGTTTTATTATTAAAAATTTGACTTAATTGCATATTTTATCATCTAACTATCATCATTTTGCTAATTTTACTACTAAAGTTTTTTTGACACATTTTATCATCATGTTTTCAATTTTTACGATTTATCACCCAAGTATTTTTTGGCACATTTTACCATCATGTTTTTCAATTTTCGCACATTTTACCATTATATTGATAACAAAACGACGTTGTTTTGTGGAGACATGTCAACACTTTGTTACACATTCAACAGATTGGTAAAATTTATGAAAATTGAAAAATATGATGGTAAAATGTGCCAATAAAAAAAACTTAGGTGGTAAAATTTGCAAAATTATGATAGTTGGATGATAAAATATACAATTAAACCTAAAGTTTTTAAAGACCATTTCCAAATCAGGTATGTGGTTGTGTTTGTTTGGGATGTGTCACGAAATGTGTAAAATTAAGATGTGTCACGAAGGTAATTTTTTTTTTTTTGTTTATAATCAAAACAAAGCATTCATGAAAGCCAGAGATCATAACAAGAGAAATTTCCCATTAACTTGCCAATATTTGGATGAGGAAAAAGATCTTTGAGACACATCTTGTAGAGGTTTCTATAGTCTACGCACTTAATTTTTCCACTTGCCATTCACCTTCACTAGGACCATGTTGGTTAGTAAGGTTGCATATTGAATTTCCCAGGTGAAGCCCACTTTGAGAAGTTTTTCATCACTTGTTTGTTGTTATTCGGTCTAAATCTTTCGTTTCCTTTGTGCTACTGGTTTCATGTTAGGATTAACATAATAGGCACTAAAAATATAATTAAGGTCAATTCTAGGCATATCGATCGTGGTCCAGAGACCAAGTATTGGTTTTGTATAAGAAAATCCTTCAATTGGGTTTTCATATCCACACTTTGGAAAGGCTTGAAGTCTTCTTTAGGTTATGGGTGTTCCAGGCTGTCCTTTTTGTCAAAGGTGTTGACCCTGGGGTCTAAGTTAGAAATTATCACATTGTTAATTTGCCCTCGTGTCTACATTTTCACTTTTGGTCTTCTTCCTAAGGCTTTGGTTGCCTCGAGTAGTTATTATTCAACCTTTTTCATTAGGGAATTGACAATCAAGTGGCAGTTGAAATGATGGCTCTGAATGCATTCAAGGATGGTTGCCTTAAGATAACGTTGCACAAACTTGGAAGTCAACACTAAGAAATTTTGCCTTGACATTCATTAACATCAACCGAGTTTCAAACATATTAGTCCAGTTGAATTTTGTCCCTTGTTAAGCCAACTATATATGTTGCCTTGGTAGAGGAGTACGTCATTTTTAGTAGTCATTCAAGATATTTGTAGATGCATTTATGCTAATACTTTTCCATTTAATTTAGTAAGAAGTCCTTTATTTGTCCAAATGTTTTTTTTTTTTTTTTTTGAAATCTACTGTGAATGTGGAATATTTTACAAAAATAAGATCATATTACTATAATATTTTAAAGGAAAATTATGAATGTCCTACCCATTTTGGATAGATTGGGGTGGAGGGAAGAAAGATAGAAAGAAAAGAGAAAATGTAAAGAGAAATTAAGTAATAGATTTAGTAATAAGTGATGCAATGAAAAAGAAAGAGAGATATAAAAATAAAATGAGATAAGAATGAAATGGTTAGGGAAAGTGAATGTATATTTGTAATAATTAATTAATCCTAACTATTTTAAAAGCTGGATTTTTGAGACAGGCAGGCTTGTTCTTCTACAATCCTCTTCAAAAAGAGAGAGAGAATGATCAATGATTATCGTAAAGATCAGAGAGAGAAAAAGATCCCACCAATAAGGATTGAAATAATTGTGAAATCTGATTAATTAAACCTAAACAACCAAGAGAAAGTGAGAGTCTGAGTGGTTATCATAAACCTATCAATTAATATTATACCTTATGATCAACTTACTTATCTCATACACTGAAGTCTTAATTTATCTCATACACTGAAGTGGAAATATACATTTGTCTGAAAATGAAAACCAAACCCTATCTATTTTAACTGAAATCAAGACCAAGATTTAATTTAAATTAGGTCCACAATCTGAGTAAAATTATTTGGGAGCTCCTTTAATTCATATTACCAAATGCAAGTTTCATTCCTGCTGCGGCCAAATTCACCATTTCACCAAAATAATGTTTCATCTCGTTAATGATCAGAAGTAGTGCCACTATGAATGCGTAGTCCACGTAGGGATGGACCAAAACATTGAAGCCGTCATTATTCTGCATCTACAATATAGAGAAAGAAATAGATCATAAACTGTAGTAATTATATTCATTCAGATGTGTATCAAAAAGACAGTTAAATTAATTCTTTTTTTACAAGCAAAGATAATATAAATAAATAAAAAGAATACAAGGGTACTCCAGCCTTTCTACAAAGTTTAAGTCATCAAAAGATAAGATCAATGCACCAATTTGAAAAAAACAGTACAGACCCTTCCTTTTTTCCCATAAACCATTGCCAAGAACAGATCTTAATCAAATCCAAGGTAGAAATCATATCACATTAATTTGCCCTCATTGAACACTATCTCATTTCTTAGTAGCCAAATGGACCACACAACCGCATGCCAAATCATAAAAGAGAGTTTCCTAATATTTTTTCCCAACTGTTAACTGACCATATTGAACAAACAGATCCATGTATGAAGAGGGCCATGGTTTTAAATTGCGGTTGCGGTCGTGATTGCGGTCGCGGTTGCGGCCACTGCGGTTGCGGGCATTGCGGCTACTGCGATGCGGATTGCGGCTGTTGCGGCGTGAAATTATTTCATATTTTCACCAAATATATAAAAAAAAAGCTATAATTATTGGTGTATTTTATATTTATAAGATTGTATAAATTTTCATTCATTTTAAAGATTTTGCATCATTTTAATGAATAATTTATAATAGATTTGTAATAAAAATAATGGTATATAAATCTAAAATTAGCTTTCTTAAAAAATTTAATTCCTCAAATTTTCTTCTTTACCAATTACTAATTTTTTTCTTCATAATTTCTTTAATCTATCAAATTTAAATTTCCTTTCTAATTATCCCTTTCCCAAATTCTTGGCTCTATTGTGTGAAAAATTTATCTTCTTTCATCCAATACTTTATTTCATTTTATCAAATAATCTTCTCCCTACAAATTTTCTAATTTTCCCTCTATTCTCTCCACAAAATAATTTCTCCCTCCCCTCTAAAATTTTCATTCCCTCTCCTTGTCATGTCACGTAGAAACCAAGGCTCACTCTACTAAAATAAAATAGAATAATTAAAAAAATTGCTTCCCAATTCCTACTCCTCCACGGTCTCACTCTCTTTCCCCTTCCCCATTGCCTCATCCTTCCCAATTTGACCCTTTTCCCCTCCCCTCTGAAATTAGTTCCCAAATCCTACTCCCCTACAATCTCACTCTCTTTCCCCTTTCCCCCTTCCCCTTGCCGCACGACCTCATCCTTCTCCCCTCCCCTCCCCTCTGAAATCTAGTGATCCATTTTCTAAAAAGAACGTAGATGAAAACGGAAACAGGACCACAAACAGAAAGCATGCACAAGGACACTCGCCAATGGAATCACACCCGCAAGTTAGATCTGGTTTTTTTTGAGAAAAAAAGGTGGACCAGGATTGTGTTGCAGTTCTGTTGCGGACGTTGCGGCTCCGTTGCGGCTTCATAGCGGACGCAACGCCGTTGCGTTGCGGCATTTTACGTGAATTTAATTCACACCGCAATTGCGGTCTGTTGCCGTTGCGATGAGCTCCGCAACCGCAATATTGCGGCCGCAACAAGTGTTGCGGTCCGCGATTTAAAACCATGAAGAGGGCATAAAAAAAAAAACCAAGCAAAACTGTTATCCCAATTAAGCTTAAGAGAAAAGGGGCAAGATAAGAACAGATGCATGGTTAGAATATTCTTGTTCAGAACAGCAAAAGGGACAGTGAAATTAATTGATGTGTATTGTGTGTATATATAAAAACGCATAACACAGTACATACCGTGGCAACAATCGTAGGAGATTCACCAGCATAAACAGTGCAAGAACTTTTATCTCTACAAACGTTGACTCTAAAGTCACAGTCACTTTCTCTTTTGTTGTTAGCGAGGAAGACTTCTAATTTAATCATCCCACTCTGAATCATTGATGATCTCTTCACCGAAAAGAGCAATTGAGAGGAATCACTGCTTTTACCCCTGAAAACTTGGCATCGCCCGTGCAATGTCATGTTCTACATAAATTGAAGAAATTAAGAATTATAAGAATATAAATGCATACTTTAATGAGTAGCTAAAATGAAAATTTTAACAAAGATTATTGAATTAATTAAGCTAATTAACTAATTGAATGAGCGAAATCAGTAGCCAAACCTTCTTGTATAGAGTGACGATGGGGTTTCCTTGATTATCACATAAGACACGACGGTCGTGAAGTGTGAATAATTTATCTTTCTCATAAAAGAGACGGACACCGTTTGCGTCGTAAGTGGAACCTGTCTCTGTATTAATTTGTAGATTGATAGTGTAAGGAGCACAGTAGGAAGAGCTGATAACTGAGAATTGATTTGCCATTGAAACTTGAAAGGAAGGTGTGGAACGAAACGGAGTCTTATGTGGTGTTTAAGCTAATTTATAGAGCATGATCTGTACCTATACGTATAAACCAATTATTTATGTTCTTACAATACCAAGTAAGAAGCACAATTGTATGGTATCTATGAATACACGTGTTAGACATAGGACTTAGTGTATTCAACCGTGTGTCTTCTTAGGCTACAAGTCTTACCCAGGTGCATACTTCTTTTTTGACCCTTTGGAGGCAAAATTATTCACGTCTACGTATGTTGAATTTGTTAAAAGATATAGTATTTTTCTATTTTTCTCCTTTAACTTTCACTCCCAGTACTCAACAACACACGGCCCACACACCTTTAATTCAAGATTCCATTAAACCTACTCCCACCTCACGTCTTCCACCACCGTGGGTGGGTCTCACCGTGTGTCTTAGACTACAAGTTTTACCCAAGTGCATACCTCTTTTTTGACCCTTTGGAGCCCAAAATTATTCACGTCTATGCATATTGAATTTGTTGAACATGTATTTTTCTATTTTTCTCTTTAACTTTTACTCTCAGTCAACAACACAGGCCCCGCACACCTTAAATTCAAGATTCCATTGAACCTAGGGTTTGGCTAATGCAAAGTCCATAAAATGTAGTAGACTCGTGGACCATGTATAACTAACCTACTATAAAATGTTTAAGACCGGCAATATTATTTTCTAATAATTTTATAAATTTTTTAAACGATTTTTCTAAGTTAAGCCCTATTAATTAGCCACTTTTCAATTAACTATGAGCACCTAGTTAATTATGATTCTTTAAAAAAAATAATTTCTCTCTCCTAATTATGATACAGATTCATCTTCCTAAAGTCTTTCTATTCTTATCAGTAAAATAATAGTTAATTAATAAAAGTTTACCACCTCTAAAAACTGTACCGTCTAAAGTCTTCCTGCATCAAAATACTCTCCTTCAATCTTAAGACTAAACACTCTTTCGCTGCAACAAAAGTATAAGGTATAAACCAAGTTGTTTTGGAACCTCCAGTGTAAGTTTTGCACCGAATAGCACAAGATAAAAAGGTACGTAGTTCTTCAAAGTGTTTTTCTTTTTGAGAAAAATATTTTTCAGTTCACGTTGTACGGTGGTAGCTAGAAAAACCATAGATAGAAAAAAGTTTCTTCCATGCAACACCCTGTATGCAATACATAGAAAAAAAATATTGTGGTTACTTTTTATTTTTGTTAAAATAATTTATTTCTTTTTAATAACATTTTACTATTAATGAATTTATAGACTTGCTTTCGGTGGATTGGTTTCAAGTCTTCAACCCAAAATGCTGGATATATCAGTCAAGGAAGCAAGCTAACAGAAACCCACGACGTCACTGAGTATTTTATTCTTTTCTATTTTTTTTAATAATAATAATTTTTATGTATAATTGTAAGTTGTTTGTTTGATAGAGTCGTGACAATGGTCGTGTATGTTTGATAGAGTCGTGACTAGTAAACAATCCAAATTAAATGTTTTTTTTTTTAATTTACTAGCTTTAAACTATTTGTAGTTAAATTAATTAGTATGGATATATTTTTATTTGTGAAAATTTTAGAAATCCAATAATGTTATCAATTTATCTATGTAGGTTGAGAGTCACAAATTTGATTGATTTGAACGATCTTTCAAATGATCAACCATGTGATTAATTTTGAATGAGAAGTAGTTGATATGAGTGCCTTTCAAAAAAAAAAAAAAAGTAGTTGATACGAGTAAAAATGATTAATTTTGGATGTGAAGTATTTGATATAAGTGCCTTTAAAAAAAAAAAAAAGTAGTTGATACTAGTAAAGATGACCATGAAAGTTCTCATGAAAATGCTATTGAAAACTGTTTTGAACCTTTTATTGGACAATGTTTCTTAAGTAAGGAAGAAGCTTATGAGTACATTTGTTTTGCTAAATTTTAGAGGATTGGACAACACAAAAACATTTATCCAGTATTTATTTTAAATAATAGTCAGAGTACAACACAAAATAAGGGGAACGAGACTCTACAAAAGTCTAAAATTTGTAACTCACAAAGACACAAGACAACTTTTTGCCCAGTGGTTAATAAATTGAAAAGTAAGAATTATCCTTCTCTTTGTAAAAGGATAATTGATGCAGGTTATTATTATTTTTAAACTGAGATTACAAAGCTGTATATATATACAAGTATAAACGTAACTGACTGATAGGATAACAATAAACCTCAAGATGAGATAACAGTAAATCATAAACTACTGATATGAGTGGTAACAAACTAAAGATAATAGAATAGTAGATAATGAACTGTATTTGACATTCAAAATAGAAAAGCTATCAGGAGGTTGTTCCAACACGCCCCCGCAAGATGGTGGAGGGATCAACGACACCGATCTTGGACTTGAGCTGAGAGTGGCGAGTTGAAGACAATGGTTTAGTGAGCAAGTCAGCAAGCTGCGATCCTGTAGGTACATGGAAAACTTGTAACTTATTGGTTTGAACAAGATCACGGACAAAATGATAATCAATTGAGATGTGCTTCATTCTAGAGTGGAATACTGGATTAGCACAAAGGTAGGTAGCCCCTAGATTGTCCGAGTAAATTGTAGGCCGAGTAGAGGATGACAAGTGAAGCTCTGTGAATAATTCTTGCAGCCAAAGAAGCTCCATTATAGTATAAGCAATTGCTCGATACTCAGCCTCAGTGGATGACTTTGCAACGCTGCGCTGTTTCTTGCAGGACCATGAAACGGGGTTGGAGCCAAAGTAGATAACATAAGCTGCAGTGGATTTGCAGTCAGAGGGGTCTCTTGCCCAATCTGAATCGCAAAATGCAGTGAGGGGTGAGGATGAGTTTCTTGTGAGATGCAAGCCATGGTCAATAGTCCCTTTGAGGTAACGAAGCACACGTTTGGCTGCCTGCATATGAACACTGGAAGGAGCATTGAGATGCTGTGATAAGCGGTTCACAGGGAATGAAATGTCAGGCCGTGTGAGAGGCAAATATTGAAGAGATCCAATAATTTTTCTGTAAACCGAGACATCACATAGTGGAGTGTCAGATGGAACTTGTAGAGAACAAGTAGTAGACATGGGAGTGCATACTGGCTTCGCATCATGCATGTTAGTGGAGATAAGTAGCTCTCTAATGTAATGATGCTGAGTTAGAAAGATACCCTTCTCTGTTGGCAAAAATTCTACCCCAAGGAAGTGAGTTGGGAAACCCAGGTCTTTGAGGGAGAATTTGTTGGATAAGGCAGTCTGAAAGTTTAGTAAAAAATTATTATTGTTGCCTGTTAAAAGTATGTCATCCACATAAACCAGAAAATAGGCAATGATGTGGTCCTTGTGATAAACAAACAACGATGTATCTGATTTGGCATTAGAGAAACCAAAGTCCAGGAGAAAAGTGCGCAGGGCATTATACCAAGCCCTGGGGGCCTGTTTCAGTCCATAGAGTGCTTTATTCAATTTGCATACATGATGAGGATATTGCGGATGAACAAAGCCATAAGGTTGTGCCATGTAGATGTCTTCAGAAATAGTGCCATTGAGAAAGGCATTATTGACATCCATATGTGACAAGGACCAATTGCAGGATAGAGCAATGCACAAAACCAATTTTATAGTTTGAGGCTTTACCACAGGACTGAAAGTATCAGTGTAATCAACACCAGGTTGCTGGTTGAACCCCTTTGCTACTAGTCTAGCTTTGTAGCGTGCAATTGAGCCATCAGTGTTCCTTTTTAGGTGAAAGACCCACTTGCAACCGATGATATTGTAAGAAGAATGTGGTGCCACGAGGGTCCATGTGCCATTGGCCAAAAGGGCATTGAGCTCATCACTCATTGCAGTTTTCCACTAAGATAATTTAATAGCTTGAGAAGGACAAGATGGCTCTATAGGGACTGGTAGTGGGAATTTGCTAACAACATGTACCTTTTTCGGTTTGTATATCCCATTCTTGGATCTAGTCACCATTTGGTGATGAGGCACAGTTGGGGGGGAAACTGCTGCGAGTTGGGAGGGATTAACAAGGTTATGTGGATCTGTTTGTGGTTGAGGTTCATTATGGAGAGGAGAGGTGGTTATTGGTGAGTTGGGTGTGGGAGAGATTTGTGGTGGAGTACTTATAGCCACTGGATTAGAGGTAGTGGGGCAGTTTGAGGTAGATGTAAGATTTGAATTTGAAGGGGCTAGGATAGTGGAGTTTGTTGGTGACTCAATATTATTTGAATTGGAGGTTGTTTTAAAGATGTCAAAATTTGTGGGAGTGATATTAGGGAGAGATGTTGTGGAGTACAAATTCGAATTTGAATTTGTAGAGTGAGATGACACGATGGAGGGATAAGGGAATATATTTTCAGCAAACTGGACATGACTGGAAATGAAAGTTTTCTGAGTGACTGGATTGAAACAGATGTAAGCGCTTTGAGTGAGACTGTAACCGAGAAAGACACAAGGTTGTGATTTGGGGACCAATTTGTTAGGTGTGTAGGGTGCTAGCCAAGGGTAACATAAGCAACCAAATGTTTTAAGTTTGACATAGTTTGGAGATTGATTAAACAATTTTTCAAGAGGAGAAATCATGTGGAGACTAGGTGTGGGTAGCCTATTAATGAGGTAGGCAGCAGTTTGGAGTGAGTAACACCAGAAGTTGGTTGGAAGGTTGGCATGGTGAAGAAGACAACGAGCTGTTTCAACTAAGTGACGGTGTTTTCTTTCAGAAAGGCCATTATATTGAGGTGTATGTGGAGGGGTTGTTAGATGAGTGATTCCATTTTCATTTAGGAAAGAACGTAGCTTTATGTATTCACCACCATTGTCAGAATATAGAGTTTTTATTGAACAATTCAATTGCTTTTCAACTAAGGCTTTAAAAACAGGAAAGATGACAGAGACATCTGATTTGTGTTTCATTGGATATAACCAAACATATTTTGAGAAATGATCAATGAAAATAACATAGTATGAATATCCATTTATTGAATTGACAGGAGCTGGGCCCCATACATAAGAAAAGACAATATCTAACGGACTTTGACTTGACAAACTGGACTTAGTAAAAGACAATTTGTGACTTTTATTTGCTAAACAATATAAACATTTATTGTTGGAAGAAAGAAACAGAAGACTCTGATGCTTGAGAGCATGACTAAGGACTCTAGAATCTGGATGACCAAGGCGGTGGTGCCACAATTCAGTAGAAGGAGGCTTGACAACATGGTTTATTCGGCCAGAAAGGTGGAAAGGTGGTAATTTGTAGAGGTTGTCTTCATTGGTTCCTCGCAGCAGCATCCTCCCCGTCCTCAAATCCTTAATTTGAAAATGCCAAGGAAAAAATTCAATGGAAACATCATTAGTTTGGCAAAGTTGGGAAATCGAAACAAGATTTTGAGTAATGTTAGGAACATGCAAAACATCATTGAGAGCAAGAGACTTGGTAGGAGTTGTTATAGTGGCATTACCGGTATTTAAAATAGAAAGTGGTTTACCGTCAGCAACAAAAAGATGCTCATCCTCACGAGATTCCTTTGACAAAGTTAGATTTGCAAGATCATTGGTGACGTGATTGGAAGCACCAGAGTCCAAAAGCCAAGGAGAGTCATTGTTTTTCTGCTTGTGAACATTGTGGGCAGATGGTTTTGGACCCGACTTGGAAGGGCGACCATGAAGTTTGTAGCATGTTTTGGCAGTGTGACCATGCTTGTCACAAAACTGACAAATGATAGGTGAGCGACCAGATAGGTGAGCGACCAGTGTCTGAGGTGGAAGATGAAAACCTGTGACCTTTAAAGGACTGAGAATGATGCTGATAGCTTCGACCCGATTGGTGATTGGCACGATGGGCAAGATTAGCAGTGACTGGAACAAATACATTGGTTTGTTCATCCCTCTGAAGATAGAATTCAAAATCTACAAGTTTATCAAACAATTCATCAAAATGTAGTGGAGTGTCCCGGAGGCGAATTGAAGTGCTGAATTCACGGAAGGTAGGCCCAAGGCCGTTGATTGCAGCAATCACAAGATCGAGATCATCAATAGGATGACCGATGAGGGCAAGTGCATCGCCAATAGAGCGAATATGGCGAAGATAATCATGGACAGAAGACGATCCTTTGGAGATCGTGGCAAGGCGCTCCTTAAGGGACATGATTTTAGCACGGGAGCGATTGGCATAAGCCTTCTTGAGTTTGCTCCATGCATCAGCAGATGAGTCAGCGGAGGACATAACTATTTGCGCCTCTGGTCCACATGATCCGAGGAGAGCAAGAGAAACATGGTTGTCTTGGTGACACCAATGAGAATAACCGGGATTCACAGTTTCAATATCATTGACTTTAATGGTTGCCGGAGGACAAGGAATTGTGCCGGAAACGTAGCCAACAAGGTTGTTGGCAGTGAAGAGATGCATAATTGGTTTATGCCATGTGGGATAGTTGGTCGCGTTGAGTTTGATCGGGAGATTGCTGGCGAGATTAAACTCAACCAGTGAGGAAGTGGTATTAGATGAAGTATTAGAGGAGGCCATTTGTGGATCGAAAAAAAAAAAGCTTTGAAGCTTAGAGGGCTCGTGATACCATGTAAAAGGATAATTGATGCAGGTTATTATTATTTTTAAACTGAGATTACAAAGCTGTATATATATACAAGGATAATTGTATAAACGCAACTGACTGATAGGATAATAATAAACCTCAAGATGAGATAACAGTAAATCATAAACTACTGATATGAGTGGTAACAAACTAAATGTAATAGAATAGTAGATAATGAACTGTATTTGAAATTCAAAATAGAAAAACTATCAGGAGGTTGTTCCAACACTCTCTCCTTCTATCTCACATGTTTTGTTCCCACTTTCATTTTGTAAAACGGTTACTCGCGTACAACTTCTGCGTTGCATTTTCTTTTTTGTTGCTTCTTCCATTGCAAATACGTGCAATGGATTCGTGAAAGCTTTCAAATTTTAAATCTTTCAAACAAGTAATTTGACCAAGTAGAATATATATACATATGTGTGGCATATTGTTACAATGATCACACATATTGAACAGTGGCTCTATACTCTATCCGTTTAGTGGTGTTGTAATTTCCATGATTGCCGAGATCTTATTTTGACCCCATAAAGAATATCTGGGAACAGAGCAAGATCAATGAAGGGCGTGATGGTATAGATCGATGAAGGAGGTGAACATAAAAACAACGATCACATATTCTGGTTTTATAATTTTATACTCCCTACGTCCCTATTTATAAGACATTTTAAACTAATTCACACCCAAACAATGCGTATCAAATAGACCCTATAGGTTTTTGTGAGAATTATGTCAAAAGGAATGGTTTCTCAATTCGAAAAGGTCGATTTGTCAATAAAAATGGGACAATAGATAGGTGAAATTACTTTTGTCATCGCAGAGGATTTTCGGATAAAAATTTTATGACTATCTAAAGAGCAATGAAATAGACAATCTTCAAGATGTGGATGGAAGACTGTCTTGACAACCAAATTGAAGAAATCTTTTGAGATTTTTCCAGAAGAATGACAAGTTATTGAATTTATATCTGATCATAATCATGAATTATTTGCTTCTAGAGCAAGTGCGCTTCCTTGCATCTTACCACATCATTTCTAAGGAAGATGAGAAGTGAATTTTGTTATTAAAAGATGTTGGTCTTTCAGTCAAGCAAATAATGCATGTTATGGAGTTTGAGAAAAAAAAGTAAAATATGGAGATCTTCCATTTCTTCAAAAGGATGTTCATAACTTCTTCACAAAGATTCACTAACATAATATGGATGATGATGCTAATGATCTTTTGCAGTTTTGTAAGTGTGTCATGTTGCGAGTCTCACATCGGGTGGTTAACGAGCCTGGTGAGTGCTTATATAGCTGGGTAGGCCACCCCCTTATGAACCGGTTTTTAAGGGGACCTTTCGGATGCCTGGCTGAATTCTAATATGGTATCAGAGCTGGTTCTGCCCGATGGTGTGGATAGTGCCGCTAGCCCTCGCTTTGTGGTGACGAGCCCTGGCTCGAGGGGGCGTGTTGCGAGTCCCACATCGGGTGATTAACGAGCCTGGTGAGTGCTTATATAGTTGGGTAGGCCACCCCCTTATGAACCGGTTTTTAAGGGGACCTTTCGGATGCCTGGCTGAATTTTATATGTCATGGGAGAAAAATTCTTGCATCCAATATATATTTACTGTTAATGGATAAAAGAGGTTGGAGCATATGTTTAATTTGGTCACCACCTCATTGTTTTGAAGTTTCAAAACCAAGTGGTGCAATCTTTATGTAGAGTCAGCTGATAAGGTTCATTTTGGTATTTTTTTCTTTCTTTCTAGAGGTGAGTTTGCAACTACTCGCTTAGTAATATGTTGTCTTTTGTTTTGTAATGCCTAGTAATCAATGTTATATATTGCTTTTCAACTGGAATTATTTCCTAATGACAGGGAGTTATCAAAGCTACCTTATGTTTAAGGTAAGGAAAATGCTACTAGTTAAGAATTAATTAGTATTCATATAACACGCACCCAACACTTGATTTTCGTCAAATTTCATTTTATATTTTTTAAAACTTTTAATCAATATTTGTTTTTTAAAAAATAAGAACGCTCCATGTTATCCATTTTTTTAAAAACAAATATTGATTAAAAGTTTCAAAAAATATAAAATGAAATTTGAGGGAAATCAAGTGTTTGTGCGTGTCATACGACAACTAATTTGTAACAAGTAGCATTTTTTTTCTTCAAAACTATATGTACTACCTAAGAGTGAAGAAGAGCTTTCTTCAAATTTTTTGACGTACAATGATATCAATCGGTGACAGTCAAACTAATATAAGCTCAAAGAATGAAGTTGAAATATTAGATACAAAACTTGAATTTGTGTAGCGTCCATAAGGAAAACTTACCTGCCACTCTAGTTTATCAATTTTTTCCTATAAATTTTTATTCCAAATATTTAATTTTCAAGAATAATATCATATCACTATAATATTTTAAAGGAAAATTATGAATGTCCTGCCCATTTTGGATAAATTGGGGTGGATGGAAGAGTGATAGAAAAGTAATAGATTTAGTAAGTGATGTGATAAATAAGAATGGGAGAGAGAGAGAGAGTATGATCAGTGATTATCGTAAAGATCATAGAGAGCAAAAGATCCCACCAATAAGGATTGAAATCATTGTGAGATCTAGTTAATTAAACCTAACCAACCAAGAGAGAGTGAGAGTCTGAGTGGTTATCATAAACCTATTAATTAATATTATACCTTATGATCAACTTATCTCACACACTGAAGTGGAAATATACATTTGTCTGAAAATGAAAATCAAACCCTATCTATTCTAACTGAAATCAAGCCCAAGATTTACTTTAAATTAGGTCCATAATCTGAGTAAAATTATTTGGGAGCTCCTTTAATTCATACCACCCAATGCAAATGTCATTCCTGCGGCCAAATTCACCATTTCATCAAAATAATGTTTCATCTCGTTAATAATCATAAGTAGTGCCACTATGAATGCGTAGTCCACGTTGGGATAGACCAAAACATTGAAGCCGCCATTATTCTCCATCTACAATATAGAGAAAGAAATAGATCATAAACTGTAGTAATTATATTCATTCAGATATGTATCAAAATTAAAGACAGTTAAATTGATGTGTATTGTGTGTTTATATATAAAAACACATAACACAGTACATACCGTGGCAACAATTGTAGGAGATTCAGCAGCATAAACAATGCAAGAACTTTTATCTCTAGAAACGTTGACTCTAAAGTCACAGTCTCTTTCTTTTTTGTTATTAGCCAGGAAGACCTCTAATTTAATCATCCCACTCGGGATCACTGATGATCTCTTCACCGAAAAGAGCAATTCAGAGGAATCATTGCTTTTTTTACCCCTAAAAACTTGGCATCGTCCGTGCAATGTCATGTTCTACATAAATATAAATTAAGAATAATAAGAATATGTACGGATAATTTAATAGCTAAAATGAAAATTTTAACGAAAGATTCTGGGAATATTGAATTAATAAAGCTAATGAACTAATTAATTGAGGGAAGTCAACGAGTGTGAGAATATATATGGATAATTTAGTAGCTAAAATGAAAATTTTAACGAAAGATTTGCTGGGAATATTGAATTGATAAAGCTAATGAACTAGTAATTAATTGAGGGAAGAAATTAATAAATGAGTAGAAGAATATATATGGATAATATGGTAGCTAAAATGAAAATTTTAACTGGGAACACTGAATTAATAAAGCTAAAACTAATTAAATGAACGAGTATAAGATGCTTCCTCAGTAGCCAAACCTTCTTGTATAGAGTGAGGATAGGGTTTCCTTGATCATCACACAAGACACGACGGTGGTGAAGTGTGAACAATTTATCTTTAATATAAAAGAGACGGACACCGTTTGCGTCGTAAGTGGAACCTTTCTCTGTATTAATTTGTAGATTGACATAGTAAGGAGCACAGTAGGAAGAGTTGATAACTGAGAATTGCTTTGCCATTGAAACTTGAAAGGAAGGTGTGGAATGACACAGACACAGACACAGACCGAGTCTTATTGTGTCGCAAGTCAATGTGATATGTGGCTATCATAGTTAACGCGTAATTATTGTGTCGGAAAGTATACATTATTATTGTCTGGACTCTGGAGTAGTAGTACTACTACTAGCTAAGATGAAATGACATTTTACGTTTTTTTTCTAAATGTCATTTTCTTAGTTACTTCCTTGTCGTTTCCTTCTCTACCTACCAAGGTAAATTGCGAGAATGATTTATAATTCACTTGACAATTAAAATAAAAATTATTATTCATATTCTACAAACAAATTATATATCTATAAAAGATAAAGAAATTGAAAAATATGAACAAAAATTAAAAATTTACCAAAATATTTAATACCATCTTATTTTTTGCCAAGCTAGAAATTTTCTTTTACTCGGTGACATTGAAGAGAGCAATTTGTTGGATAATAATAGAAGTTCCAGTGACAAAAATCTAAAATTCCTTATCTACCATCTTATTAATTGCTATAAAAGCATGCACTTTATTTATCGCTATTGTTTTTCTTTTCTTCTCTTTTTCATATCACTTTTATATATATATATATATATATATATATATATAGGATCCGTTTACAGCATGTATAAGCCATTAGACTTACATCAAATCTCAATCCTTAATTTAATTAGATCCAACGCTGTATAATATTTCACATTAAAAATAACAAAAAAATTTAAGTGAGGCACGTGACTCTTTTTTTGAAGCCAATCGTTTTTGTGTGGCAGGTTTCTTTACTCAATTCATTGATTCACCTTTTGAAATTATTCAATTGCTCTTTCAATTCACGTTTTGGAATTGTTCAACACATTCATTTTCTCATGGCTTGACGTTAAGATTCCACCTTGCCTGGAGACTGATATGATGATTGCCGCTCTGAACAGAAACGTTGATGGTAATCGCTACCCGGAGATGTGAATGGTTTGGGAAAACTTGCGATTGGAAACTAGGTAGGAAACAAGAGTCACGAGACTCACTTAAAGTTTTTTTTTTGTTATTTTTAAAGTAGAATATTATGCAACATTGGATCTAATTAAATTAAGGATTGAGATTTGGTGTAAGTCTAATGACTTACATTTGGTGTCAACGGATCCCATCCCATGTTGTTATTTTGTATATATATATATATATATATATATATATATATATATATATATATGCAATGAGAAAGTATTATAAAGTAATTTTTATGTCACTTAAGTATTCGGTTTTTCCTCTTCTATTTTTCTGTTATATTTGTACATTATTCCATTGCATCTTGTTATAAACAAAAAAAAAACGGAAAAAAAAAACTTATGATGGTTGTAAGATGAAATATTAAAATAGAAATACAAAAAATATTGTAATAAAGAAGAAAAAGAAAAAAAAAAGAAAATAAGCTTATGAATACCTTCTTATTATTGATTTGTGTATTTAAAGAATTTTGAGGCTTTGAATCATTATTTGGTAGTTTCATGACTAAATACAAACAAAAACTCAAACTTAAACAATTTCATGGTGTTAATAAATTTACCTTTATATTATAAATTTGAATAGTTATTTTGAAAGATGAAACTCTTACTTTTTTTATTCTCTAAATTAATTCACTTTTTATATTCTCTTTATTCACTTATTATATAGTGATCTCCACTCAGCTTATGAGAGTGAAATTATTTTTTTAAGATTTTACTTTTTTTAAAAAAAATTATTGTTTTTATGAGTATGCTATTGTCTTGAAATTTAAATTTAAATTAAATTATATTTTATTTTTAATTATAATAATAATAATATTTTTTAAAATTTAAAATAAATTGTATTAATTATTATTATTATGAATAGAATAAATTACATTAACACCACTTAATGTTTTGTTAAATTTCTCACAATAACTCTCTTTGAAAAAATCATATTAACACTTTATATATTACATTAAATCTCTTAATTGTTTAAAAAATAATTTTACTGTGTATGCTATATGAACGTTAAAAAAGGAGGGAGTTTGCAATATCAAGAAATCGCAAACTAGTTAGTGTAATTTACTCTCGTGAAGATGCTATTATCTTTAAATTTAAATTAAATTAATTTTTTATAATATAATAATTTAATTCATTTAAAGCATATATTAAAGCAACTAGTTATATAATTAAAAAATAAATTATATAATAAAGCACGACGAGAACAATATCGTCTTTGAGCTCAAACCCGCACTGGTGAAGAACTCGCACCAATTGCTTGTCTCTTGGAAACTTCAACAAGTTCTGGACATGAATGCGGGAATCGTGGTCTTGACGTTTCAGGATTTGAGCTTTGAATATTGCTGGTATGGATGTTGAATAGGGTTTGGAATATTCCTTAATTTGTAAAGTCTACTTGTATATATTATATTTTTTGATAGGGAAAAGTGAATATCATTGATATATAATATTGTAACCAAAGTCAACACAAGTTGTATCAAGCTGATATATATAGTTCAAAAATTAATATTATGTCTCAATTGATGCGCCGGCATTAAATTGATGGCTTGGCGCTTTGCTATATATTATTTCTTGGAGGAATTCTCAGTGCAAAAGCTTCAATGTTAGTTCAAGTGAGTCTCGAGAACCCACTAACATGATTTTTTTTAAGTGTTTTAATGAATAGAAAAAAGAAAAAAGGATATTATTAAGCGTGTGAAGTAACATATACAATGTTGTTATAACTTAACTAGTGATTTTAGATTCAAATTCTTGATATACAATTATGCTAAATTTAAAAAAAAAAAAATTGGAAAGAGAACTATACTACTCACACTGGTTACTTAATATGAAAAAAATTATCTTAAAAGATACGTGTGTTCTGAAGAAAAAATTTGAAAAGGATACATTATTTAAAGTAACTTTATTATTTTGGACTGATATGAACCATATATGGAGATACTTCACCCTAGAATCCACACTCATTTTCGTTCTCTCACGGTGGATGCCACGATCTTGCAGTACCCTTCTGATGTTTTACATCCGAACAAAAATAACAGCCTATTTACATAGCCTTTTTTATTTTGAGATAAGGAAAAATACAAAATATAACAAAAATCTACATGGGAAAGCCACAGTGGATTTGATAGCTAGAAGATAAAAAACAATAAAGTCAACTGGAACCACATGAAAAATCTGGAGAGGAATTGACAAAGTAAAACTATGTTTTGTTTGGCCAGCTTATCCACAACTTGGTTAGCCAGTCTCCTTTAGAAAATTAATAATGCCAGTTAAGGAGTATGTGACTCATGTTGGCGAACCCATGATGTACTCTTGCTAGTTCGATCGTATTGATTGAACAAGTGTGTTCAATTTCACAGGTGCACAGAAGCGTCCACGTAAAAAAACTCTACTAATATATTTACGGGTGCATGGCAAATCAATCCATCTATGAGAAGTGTGTTCAAAAGAGTGCGTTGCTAGCATTTCTCATCCATCTATACATCATTCATCCAATCTATTCACAAGTAAATTTATCTAATCCATCTATTACAAAATAAATAAATAAAATCAAATAGATTAGATCTAATCTATCTATTTAATTTTATGGATGGTTAGTGATACATATACTATTTTTCAAAATTCAATAAATTTTCTAATAAGTCTAATCAATACTTAATGTATCAAAATTAATCCAACATACTTTTTTCATATTTAAATCTTGAGTAAAATATGTTTTTGGTCTTTCATTTTATCTTGATTTCTGTTTTTAGTCCCTCACATTATTTTTTTTTTACAGCTTTTAATCCTTCATAAATTGTTTTGTTTTGTTTTTAGTCTCTGACGTTAATTTTAACTATTAAGTGATGACATGACGGCCATAAACCGTGTATGAAAATTTCTTGATTAAGTTTTTAGTGACTTTTAATCGCTATAATTTTTTTGGCCGTTAGAAATTTTTATTTTTGCAACATTTCTTTTGGTTTTCAGAAAATCTGATGTTCGATGTTTTGATTTTTTTTAATTATTTTTAACATTTTTTATGGTTTTAGTTTGCCAAAAAATTTACAGCAGTTAAAAAAGAAACTTAAACAGAAAATTTTGAAGCCCAAATTCTATTCACCATGATATCACTTAATAGTTAAAATTAATGTCAGAGACTAAAAACAAAATGAAACAATTTTTTATGGACTAAAAACAGTGAAAAAATTTATGAGGATTAAAAACAAAATTCAAGACAAAATGAAGGACCAAAAACATATTTTACCCTTAAATCTTTGTTAAATTTATTTTTAAAAATTGTTCATATTGAGGGATTTAGACCTCTCCCATACAAGCAAAATATTAAAAAATTGTTTCACTCCAATCAAGAATGAAAGGGAATGAATTGAGTCAAGTATATGGATTAGAGAAACTCATTTTCTACAACAAGGATTTAATATGACCCGCTCAATTCTTTCAACATAGACATCCATTTACTACAAAATCTAGGAGGTTTTGATTGAAATGCATTGATCTAGAGTAATCCCATATCAATTTTAAGATTCATGAAACAAAATAAGAAAATTGGAGCATAAAAATGGACTAGTTCTTTGTAAAGAAATTTTTAAATTTTTAAATATTATAGTGACAGTTTTTAACCGTCATTATGTCAAAATTATTAACAATATTAATTCTAAAATAATTACAATTTGGATCAGGAGACCAACTAAAAAAGTGAAGATAATCAATTAGTTAAATTCAATCAAAGTATTCATGTCGTTGCGTGTTTAATTTAGCCTTTTTTAAATAATCATTTAGCTTTACAAAACTATTTATAGAAAAAAGTGATTTCCAAACCATTCAGTATTTCAGTTGTATTAATAAGGACTAATTCTAAAATGAGTATTATTTACAAGAATCAAATAATTATTTTGACCGCAGCAAAATAGGTACTATTTGCTTTGATGAACTATCCAATGAGTAGACCGTATCATCTAGAACTGGCTTTTCTTTTAAGGTGAAAATTTATATCTTTTCTTGTTTATTGTTTTGAGTTTAATTTCTATAAATAGTTTCACTATTGATTAACTAGAAATTCTAAATGTGACTTTTACAGTAATTATTAAAAAAGTTAATAATTTTACTATGAATGACAGTTAATATAAATAATTTTACACTGTTGATTAATTAGGAATTCTAAATGTGACACCCTTATCATATAAATTGATTTCACTTCTTCAAATATTCTCTGCTTTTATGGTTTGTGCATGACACAACTCTTCACATGGGTAAATCGAATAAAAATATTGTTAGGATTTATTTTTATGATAAGCAAATTTTTTATTAATAATAAGAAAATGCTTAAATTGAGCACTATGCCCAACTTAAGACTCCAAACACAGGAGTAGTACAGCAAGAAAGATTGAAGCGCATAGCCTAATACCACATTTCAATTAAAAGCCCAAGGAAGAAACTCAATTACAAGCCAACAAAGCCGCATGACAATTAGTCCCAACAAGCACTAACCCCCTAGAAGCTTCCATTGGTCAAAAAGAGGTACATGACCCCAATCATGTTTTATGTGTGAAGAAAGAAACATAGCATACATTTGCTTTTTCAAAGCTGCGCCTCAATCATGCTTCATAATAAGCTCATGTAAGAACATGCACTGCTTGTAAGTATGACCTGCAGCGAAGTGAGGATTAAATGATTGTAATCAAATATTGTTAGAAATTGGTTAATGTTAAACACCTTTTACCCAATTGAGTTATTGAAGTGGAAAAAAAAATCATAGGAAATGACAAAAATATTTGATGAAGATTTGTATTAACTATTGGGAGGGGCATTTTGGTTTTTAATTATTTTTTAGGTTTTAAAATAAAAAAGTATCACACTCTCTCCTATATATAAGAGGGTTTACATGCTTATGTCTTCATTCTCTTTCAATTAATTGTCACTTTGAACTTTCATTTTTCTCATGACTTTTCCTCTTTTTTCTATTTTTTTCTGTGACAGTGTAGACGTTGCCAACATGGATATTGAACGGTTAAATTAAGAATTGAAATTGTTAAGAAGGACATTGCATGATGCTCATAGAGGCCACATATTCCCTTCTCAATAGTTTCAATTCTTAATTTAATTGTGTCAATATTCATGTTGGCAATGTCCATAATGTCCATAGTGTTTTAGAAAGAAAGGAAGAGTCACTGAGAAAAAATTAGATGTGTACATGTCTTCTTCGTACCTCTGCTTCAGCATTTAAACTTATTTGATTTTCTTTAATTTAAGAATTGCTAATTGTCATTGTATTATTCTCTTGACAGCAGCTGCAGGCTTTTCAGATCCCATTGAGCAACCAATCGTTGGAGTTCTTTTTCAACCTTCTTCTTCTGGGAAGAGGCAAGATATTAGTAGTTCATACAACATTTTAGCCTTACTCTGTCTGGCAAATTTGTAAATTGGAATTTTTACTTGACAGCAACTCACTGATTTACCAAAACAATGCCAATTGAAAAGTAGGATTTTGTGATATTATAACTTCCTAGTTTAACATTCATATTTTTAATTTTCTCACTGTATCATTTCAAAGAATTTCTCAGATTTTTCAAAATTATTACAAACATTTGATGATAATGCAGAGCCAACCTCTAAAGCAGTAGTTTGTGTAGTTTGTCATGGCAGTATATATTCTTAGGGACAGCACTACATGATTTCATGAGTATCTTGTATTTTCTTTCATATTTGTATCTAAATCTTTGAACTCTGACTGAACAAGTTTCAAGCCAGCAAATGTTTCTCAGTGTTTGACCTGGTCACGTCTCTATCTTATATGAGCTGGGGTTGTTTGCTTGAAGGCTGGTGAAAAAATCTTGACAATTATATTTTATCATTTTTATATCTACCATCCTATTAGCATAATTTCATTTACTTGTCTGAGATATGATATTACATAGTTAAGTAAATAAAGTATAGTCATTATGTTTAATTTTGCAGACTCTTGATTGCATTTGAGGATGGGCGGCTTATTCTTTGGGTTGTTTCTGAAGCTAGAATTGTGTTCATTACAGGTTTTAACTCTTGAATGGTCATATGGGATGGAGTCTGTAAGATGCACTAATTGCGCAGACCTTAACTTAGTGGCTCTCCTACAGACTAATTTTACTGCCAAGTCCCGGAACAATGGGGTTAAGCAGCAAAAAGAACTTCTTGAACTGACAAACCCTGTACAACTACATTTGTATGATAATGATTGTTTGAAATCACATTAAATTAACGTACATCAATTGCAAATCTTTCTAATCATATTTTGGCTCAATTTTGAACCAATGGGGGAGGAAGATGCAGAATTAAGAATTTTTTACAGTCAACATACGTCTCTCGTGAAGAATTTCTGAACTATTTATATCGTAAATGCTTCACGCATCCAATAAGATAAAAAAATTTAAGCCATATATTTGCACTTCAGCAAAGCTGTTAGTTTACCTTGTCGAGTGGCTCTATCATTCATCCTTGTCACTAGTTTGTGGAGTGTCCTGGCTGGTTGACGACGGTGAGTAACCAGGTTGACTTGGTGAGTAACCCGTACTGGGACTGCAGATGGTCAAACAGATCGTGCTCAGTAATATGTCTTCCATACAATTTACTAGTTAAAGAACGACCTGTACATAATATGCGTACCTAAATTGGGGGGAACTTGGGCTATAATCTGGGCTCACACCAGAATTATATGGGCTAGAAGGAAAAAATGAACAAGTAACATATAAATAACCTCAGTTTAACACAAAAGAAAAAGAAGAAATAAAAAATCTCCAATTCTGCTACTGTTTAAAGGCTTGGCAGGACAACAAATGAAGTTAACTTACCTGCTGGGACTGTATGTTGGGCTTGATGGAGAATAAGATGGAGATGCTGGCGAATATGATGGAGATGTCGGGCTGGAAAATAATAAATTAGACATATGCTTCGAGTAAAGAATTAACTCAAAATAAATATGCAATTGAGAAACGAAAAACACAGGATCTTAGACTTTATTCAACCACCCAACAAGAACAATGTGGAATATACAAAAAAGTAAATAACTCGTATTGCAAAAGGCTGAGGTTCCTCCTCAAACCCAAGTTCTTGACTGAAAAAATGAAGGGGATGAGATTCAAAATTTTGGCATATCAGTGTTTGAAGGTTCTGTGTATCACATTCAATACCAAAAATAAATATTAGAAAAATCCAGAGAATTACTCACCTATAGTTTGGAGATGTGGGAGACAATCTTGGACTGCTTGGAGAGTAAGCTAACGAAGGACTATATTTTGCTGACTGTGGATTGTAACTAGGGGAAGTTGGGCTATATGAGGGTGATGTTGGGCTGTATCCAGGTGATGTGGGGCTGTATGCAGGAGAGGTAGGACTGTATGATGGAGACGTTGGGCTGTAAGAGGGTGATGTAGGGCTATAGGAAGGCGAGGTTGGACTATACGAAGGCGATGTCGGGCTATATGATGGAGAAGTAGGACTATATGCAGGTGAAGTGGGGCTGTATGATGGAGAAGTAGGACTATATGCAGGTGAAGTGGGGCTGTATGCTGGTGAAGTAGGGCTGTATGCAGGTGAGGTGGGGCTGTAGCTGGGTGATGTGGGAGAGTAGGATGGACTGGTAGGCGAATAAGCCGGACTTGTAGGACTATATCCTGGAGAGGTAGGACTATAAGTCGGAGAGGTAGGACTGTAACCGGGTGATGTCGGGCTGTAGCCGGGCGATGATGGACTATAGCCAGGGGATGATGGACTATAACCAGGAGATGAAGAAGGAGAAAATGCCATCCCACCAACATAAGGTGAAAACTGTGCATCTGAAGTAGGAGACAGACGTAAATTTGGGCTCAACAAATAGCTGGGAGACATCATGCCTTCATGATATGGAGTTGTTCCAGGCATTGGGGAGCGACCAGGAGTCATACCAAAATCAAGACCATCTGTATAACTAGGCAGTTGGAGCTCAATGGCATTCTTCAGCATCTCATCATTGAGATACAAGGTGCAGGCACCAGAGCCGATGGGGGCGAGCTGACCTAACATTATGTTTTCAGTGACTCCCCTCAAGCAATCAGTCTCAGCATATACTGCAGCATCAAGCAGAATATCAACTGTCTCTTCGAACGAGCATCTCATCATTGGCCCAGTATCGTTCCGGTTGATACCGTGACGTGTAATTGCCATCAAATGCCCCCGGTAAGTCATGGTTTCACAAAGAATAGCCAAATGCCTGTAGTTGACATAAGAACCGTCAAAAGAAATGACGGTTCGCAATTCGTCCAGAAGAGCTTGCCGAACTGCCTCAATACCAAGAACTTCAATAACTTCAATCAAGTGGTTGCTTGTGGTCCTGGTTGGATCAACATCTTCATGGCACATCACAGCTAGAAGGTTGACACCTTCGGTATCAAGCATCCATTCCCCATTAGACTTAAAACCTTCGTTCTCATCAAACTTCTGAACTTTAGCATTTTTTATAAAAACCTTGATGATGTCTGGGATACCTCGTAAAGTCATTTCAGTCAGCATGTTGGTTTCTATTTTCTTTAAGAAAACATCATCTTCAGCAGATTCATCCTGAATCTCACCCTTTGGTGCTTCATCATTCATAATACGGATACGAAGTATAAGTTTTTCAGCATTGTCATCATTAAATATACAAGACAAATCATCATCAAATTCAAGGTTAATCTTCTGTGCAATGTCAGCCATACTCAACTTCTTATCCACCATCATTTCGCGATTCAGCTCCACGCGAAGCAACCAAGGTGAGATTTTTTCAAGAGCAACTTCTTCATCAGGCATTTCATAGTAAGACTTGACAAAATCCACATCCTCTTCGATTATTGTACTCATCGGGTCCGGATCATACCACACCTCTGTAGCTTGAGTCACACTCCTGAGAGTGGTATATTCTAAAGCACACTGCACAGTCTTGGCTCTCTCTTTAGTCTTACCAACATCAGGTTTCAAGTACACAGACAGAGAAGGCGTTTTAATACTCTTTGCCACATTAATGAGTTCCCTCAACCTAGGAACACCAAGAGTAACGTTCTTAGCACTGACACCAGCATAGTGGAAAGTGTTGAGAGTCATCTGAGTAGCAGGTTCACCAATTGATTGTGCTGCTACAACACCAATCATTTCTCCAGCGGCTACAAGCGACTGCAAGAACCTTGCTTCTATTTCTCCCACCACCCACTCGAATGCCTCGCGAGAAAGCCTGTATTCCTCCAAGACCCTTTTACTGGCAAAAGTGCTGCGGAGCAGAATATTGAACAGGAGAGTAGCATTCTTTTGTGCTTCTTGACTCAAGAGATCTTCACCGGGAACAACCTTAAGCCGCTCCTGGAGCTTATCAATGGCTTCCACAATTTCCATTGGATGCATATCAGAAGGCCTTCGGAAGTCAACCCTAAATGTCTTCTGAGCATTCCAGATGAGCCTCTTCAGGTTAACAGGTAGTGGCAGAGAACTGTCACCATTAGTGGCTATCTCTGTTGCTAGTTGATATCTATCAGCTTCAAGCTTTTGAACTTCAGCCTCGAACACATTACGAAACTCTCTGATGGTTTTTAAGTCTTCTGCAGGCTCTTGAAGCATGTAACTAGGCTTCCAGTTTTCATCCTCAAATTCATACCTAAACACCCTATCAAATTCTGTTTTTTTCATTTTAAGGGAATCCAGCTTCTGTGTTTCAATCCAAACAGCGTCCATGCCATCTTCTCCATAGAGAAATTGTATGACGTCTCCCAAAGAGTTTCTAACTGTTCCGTCATATTTAACCATGATGTCCTCCATAGCCTTCACGAGTCGCCTCTGTATGTACCCAGTTTCAGAGGTCTTCACTGCAGTGTCAATAAGACCTTCCCTACCACCCATGGCATGGAAAAAGAACTCTTGAGGGGTCAGTCCACGTAGATACGAGTTCTCCACAAAGCCGCGACTTTCAGGCCCATAATCATCTTTTGTGAAGTGAGGCAATGTCCGGTCTACGAATCCATATGGAATTCGCTTACCCTCAACGTTCTGTTGGCCCACACAAGCAGTCATTTGTGATATGTTGATAAAACTTCCTTTGGAACCAGAGTTCACCATTGCTTTCAGATTGTTGCTCTCATGCAAACTTGCTTTGGCTCTATTTCCAGCATCATCACGAGCTGTATTTAGAGTCTAAAATGATCAAATATATGAAAATTCATCAGATTCACCCACAACAAAATTTTAACGAATATATAATAACAATGTGAAAAGCTATCCAAATTAAGTACCTGATTCACTCTATTTTCAAATGAATCCATCATTGTCCGACCAGGTTCAGCCTCCAACTTCTTCTCTTGAGCATCCCTGATAAGTTGTTTCACTTTCTCCTTAGCTGCTGAAATAGTCTGATTTATGGTTTCCATAGTGGAAGCATCAGCAATTGTATCACCAATTCCAATGCTAAAAGCATTCTGCAAAAGCCAGTAGTTTACAAGCCACTGAGTATGACCAAGAAATTTTCGAGCCGCATCAGGGCCAACCTCTTCCCTGTATTCAAGTAGACATTCAGTGAAGTAAACAAACAAGAAAGGAACTGATTGAAACAGTTTCCACAGCCACAAAGTTTCACGACTATTATCCGAAAGCACTCCATAACATTATAATTATAAAATTATTTAACAAGGTCACTTGAGAGTTGGAGTTTGGATCAACAGAAAACAACCCCCTCTCCTTAGGAAGAGGCTGTAAAGGTAGATTGACCATTACATAATCCAATTCATCTAGTAATTTCAAGTAGAAATATTTATATAACTATTATATTATATACTGATGCTGAAGGAGTTGCTGCCATGTGACTAAGATGTCACATGTTCTAATTGTGGAATCAGCCTCTTGCAAATGCAAGGTAAGGCTGGCTACAATAGACCCATAATGGGTCCAACCCTTCCCTAGATCGTCATATACTGAAGCTGCATACCAAATCACATGAATGAGACTTCCAGCAGATGCTCCAAGCGTCTTTTTGCAAAGTGTTCCAGTAAGTAGTTCCCCTTTTTCAATTCTGACCATGGTATCTCCAGGGGTTATGGGTCCCCTTTCATCCTCACTGTGCCAGCTAGCATATCTAATTAGATTTATTGGTCTAGGAATGATGAGATTGAAAACTTGTTTCCCTGTCCACAATGGTTCTGGCTTCAATATTGTAGGAGTAGGAACTTTCCCATCAAAATCTTCCCACCACATCAATATGTTCATAAAAACATCCTGGTTGAAAGGAAAAAGAGAAAGTTTTTAACAGACATCAAACTAGCCTGTACAAGAACCATGAGGCTGAACTAAACTGCAACAATAGAAAAAATCACTTATTATTATTATTACCTTTGTGATGAAAGTGTCTCTCTTGGTGATTTTTCTGCATCCTAAAAGTGTGTCTTGGACAATTCCCATCACTGGCCTGTTTGACTGTGGTGACACAATGCATTTAGGCACCATCATCAGCTCCAACACCTCAGCTCTGGTTTCAAAAGACTGAGGAACATGCATATTCATTTCGTCCCCATCAAAATCAGCATTATATGGTGAAGTTACAGACAAGTTAAGCCGGAAAGTAGAATAGGGCATGATTTTGATTCTATGCCCCATGATAGACATTTTATGAAGACTAGGCTGACGATTGAAGAGAACAAAGTCTCCATCGTTCAAATGACGCTCGACCTAAAACCACAACATTAAGAACTATTAGAAGGCATTAAGAGAAAACCAAAAAGAACAATATTATTATCATTGTTTAAAAACAGTGCCTTGTAGCCAAGCTCCAAATGGTGATCACTGCTTTTCTTTAAATATCTGAGATCAAGTCTTTGTCCGTCATCACGAATGATATACTTGGCACCAGTTTTTCCGGGTGGAGGATGGGGTCCATACTCAACAACTTCCTTCAACCTGTTGATTTTTTTATTTTTTATTTTTTTTCATTTGAAATATTTTCTGTCAAAAATTGTAGAGAATGCACCAATAGCAACAGGAAAATCATATCGAAATACAACCTTTCAATGTTATATGGAGTCACAGTCTCAGGGTATGTTAGGTTCAACGCGATACTCCACGGTACTCCCAATTGATCAATGTTGATTGTTGGATCAGGCGTAATGACTGTTCGAGCAGAAAAATCAACTCTTTTACCCATCAAGTTACCTCTAATCCGGCCTTCTTTTGCCTTGAGCCTGCTACATATTGATTTGATAGGCCTTCCGGATCTTTGAGTAGCCTGAGAAATAAATAAACAAATAAAAAAAAGAAATTGCTCTATGCATTATCAAAAATTCAAAATTCAAGGAAGGTTAAAGGAAGCATAGTATACATCAGTATTAAATGCTAGAGTCTGAATACAACTATACCCTTGGCAATCCAGGTAACTCATTATCAAAATATGTTGCTATGTGGAACTGCAACAACTGAGCAAACTCGGAAATAATATGTGCAGGAGATCCATTCTTCTCCTGTCTCTTCAGATTCTCATTGTGCCTGATGATCATGGCCAGTTGATGAGTTAAATCATCCTACAAGCAACAGAGACAAAAAAAAAAAAAAAAAGTCAGCATATAACACAAAAATTGAAAGTGTTCCCGCAAATGATATCATGCAATATGATCAGTAGCAAATAAAGGAAAAAACTTAGATGCAATATGTTAGGATCCTGATGCAAGGTATGGGACTTGGAGTCCCACATTGGAAGTATGGGATTCTAATGTGGGGTTTATAAGGCCTTGAGCTCTCCAACTACAATAGCTAGCTTTTGTGGTGTGGTTTTCCCAAGGTTCTTATCAATTGGTATCAGAGCCTTCCACCATGTCTCTCAGCTGCCTGCCAAACGAGCGGCGCGGGTGGTGACGTCGGCATTGCAGTGTTTACCTAGGACTAGTCAAAGGGCTAGTGCACAGCCAGCCCGCGTGGGCGCCGGGGCTGCGGAGTGTGGTGGGATGTTAGGATCCTGTTGCAAGGTATGGGACTTGGAGTCCCACATTGGAATTATGGGATTCTAATGTGGGGGTTTATAAGGCCTTGAGCTCTCCAACTACAATAGCAAGCTTTTGTGGTGTGGTTCTCCCAAGGTTCTTATCACAATACCATAGGTACGATAGGTACTGTTGGTGTTGTTCTCCAATCAAATTTGGAGTTTCACCTCGGTAATATGTGAAATAAAGGAATCCATTAAATGTCATTGTGTATTGCCGAGGTGAAACTCCTTATTTGATTGAAGAACAGTACCAACAGTATCGATGATAGTGTATCTAAGTTTTGTCCTTAACCGAGAACACATAAAACAGTGTCATAATTAAAACACTTGCCTCACTCCTGGAGGATGTGTCCATCATTACAGAAGGTCTAACAGGTTGAGGAGGAATTGGAAGAACTTGTAAAATCATCCAATCAGGACGGGTATACTTCGGATTCAAGCCCAACAACTGACAGTCCTCATCGCTTATCCTTTTCAGAACACTAAGAACCTTCAACAGATATAACAAGTCACCAACTACATCAGTTACTGTATATAACAGTGAACATAAAAGTGCTCATACTATAAATTCAGAATTTAGATCAATCACCCTTTCTGCAGAAAGAGTCTGTTTCCTTTCCACCGGTTCAGGAAGCTGTTCTTGGTCGTCACTTTTCTTCCTTTGAGCTTTATACTCTGCATTTATCTTCATCCCCTCAATAGTAATCTTCGGCTGCTGAGCACCACAGCCACCACGACTCTTTTTAGCTGGCTCCCCAGTATCTTTACCAGGAATGTCAATATCATCTCCCCCTTCACACTTGCTTTTGTTTTTGCAAGCATCCAGAATCTTTCTCAGTCTATTTTTGGGATTCCTGATCCTTAAAGCTAGCTTGAACTTGTGATCGTTCTGCATAAATCGCAATCAATTTAAAAAACACATTACATTTCACTCTCCTAAACTTACAAGTTTAAACAAGAATTCAGATAACAAATTTCACTCTAGCTCCTTCCTTTTATCTATTATTAACCGACTCAAACAGTTCAAAATCCAATTGACCACTAATCACGACCAATGGAACTCAGATTAGATTCTCGGGTCTCATTTCTCATAATCACATAAACAGCAATGATACCGAAGGGGTCTAGCTTAGATGACTGAGCAGGATGCATGAATTGTTGTAAACCTTCCGGTACGTGTCTTCAATTCCTCCGGCTACGGATAAAAAAAATAAACAGCTAATAAATTCAGTATTATGCAAAGTACCTCATCAGCTAGAATTTTAGAGCAGTTGAAGCAAACACAACGCATTATAGCTAAGACAGTCTTCAAAAACCCAATATGGAACATTGGCTTGGCAAGCTCCAAGTGGCCAAAATGGCCAGGGCACTCAGCCATACTCGCCGTACAAGTATCACACTTGAGCTTTCTGTCAATAGTTCCAAGCCGAGGGTCGCTCAATCCTCCAATCTTCGGCTTCCCTCTCTCCGTCGTCTCACCGTGCTCGATTTGCACCACAGACATTTGCCTCTGAAACAAAACAAACAAACCAATCAACAACCAGCAATCGCTTCATGAACAACAACCCACAAAACTGGAAAGAAAATTCCATTGCTATTTGAGGATTTTCTAAACAGTCAAATAATCAGATAGGGTGGGGACTACGAAGCACAAATACTTCAATTTGTTTAAGGTATCCAACACGTATATGAAGTAATTTACGATGACAATGATTTATAAATTTATTTTAATAATCTTTAAGAAGTATGTTCTTAATTTAGATTTGCAGAATTGCAATTATATATTTATCATATTTTATAAATTTTTATACATATCCAGATACATGTATCCGATATGCGCGCGTATCGTATTTGTGCAACATAATAAAACTGGAAAGAAAGACTGGATTCGAATTATATTTGAGAATTTTGGAACAAAGTGAAATGATCAGATAGAGTAGGGGAGATTACGATCTCGTCGGGACTGAGTATTCCGAACTGAACCATGCGGACTTTGGCGACCTCCGCTGGGGAGAAAGGGAATCGAACATCCATGGAAGTGGCGAGGTTCTATGGTTTTAGAGGAAATGGGATATCACGAGAGGTAGCACTTCTGTTTTTCGGGGTTCACTTTGAGTGATATATCAGAGATCTCCGGTCAGAGAATTTCTCCTGGCGAAACAAGAACGCGAGAAGGAGGCCTCCCTAGCTAGGGCTGTTGTAGTTATAGATGGAGAGGACTCGTATTATGCGCAGCTATGCTATCGTGCATGTGCATGCACCGCGTGCATACTTTAATCACGCAACTTATTTTTACTTATTTCTTTTTAATTGCTGGGTTTTTGAAAAAAAAAAATGTTTTTATTCATATGGCATTTGTAAAGTTTAAGGTTATATTAATTATTTTATTTTTGTCAATTATACCCTTACTCACATTAATTATTTTACACATTTTTAAATAAATAATTGAATTTTTCTAAAGATGAAATACTACTTTGTTCCTATCTTTAAGACGCAATTACCTAATTTATTAGGATTAAGAAAAGTAGTTAATTTAGTTGATATCAATAAATTTGTATTAAATTTATATATTTTTTCAAAAATACCATGTCATTAATGTTTTTCTCTCTCTTCTAAATATTTGTTAATACAACTTCTCTCTTATTTAATTAAGGGTATTTTAGTAAAAAATAATTAATACAAGGGATATTATGTCTTGGATCTTATAAAAAGGAACAC
The DNA here is from genome assembly GCA_026413185.1 of Pueraria montana var. lobata. Lineage (NCBI taxonomy): Eukaryota > Viridiplantae > Streptophyta > Magnoliopsida > Fabales > Fabaceae > Pueraria > Pueraria montana. Next base: position 77,423,759 of record CM048650.1, read on the forward strand.
GCATCACTTCTAATTTGGGTCTTATAAATAGAAACAGAGATAGTAGTTACTTAATCATCAGGAATTTGGTGGATAGAAACATAAATAAAAGCTATTGGTAGATAGAAAAATTAGTGTATTGGAAAAGTGAATTCCCAAGGCCATAATAGGAAAAGGTCTACCAATTTCATCGAAATTAAAAAAAAAAAAGATTAGTTTCCTTAGTTTGTGCAAACAAACCTTAATGACATTTATTTAGAAACAAAGGGAGTAATTTATATCAATATATTGCTAATGGTTCTTTCAAAATAATGATTACGCACTACAACAAATATGTCTTTAGGCAACAAGAGAAAATTGTGGCCTAAAGTGGAAAAACTGTGGCCTAAACATCAGGCAACGGTTTTTTAGGCGTGGTCTAGGTGAGCATGACCTATTCTAATAGGCAACGATTTTTTTTCACTAAGCCCACGAAAATTTAATAACCGTTGCCTCAAATGTGACAATAGGCAACACTTTTCTAAACCACATTAAGGCAACGGTTTGTTTGTTTACACAACACTTTAATAAATGTTGCCTATACGTTTGGGCCATGAATATATAAGTGTTGCTATGTATTTTAAGCAACACATTTGCAACTATAGACAAACACCTTAAGCAACACTTTTTGAGCGAGGATAGTTATGAAGGTTTAGGCAATAATTACTTAAGTGTTGGCTATACCCTTATGCCACATTTTCATTTAAATATTTTTTAATTGTGGTTAGGTTTATTTAAAGAAAAATGGGTAAAATATGTTTTTAGTCCCTCATTTTTCTAAATTTCTGTTTTTAGTCCCTCATAATTTTTTTTGCATTTTTAGTCCCTCAAAAATTGTTTTCTTTTGATTTTAGTCCTTAACATTAATTTTAACTGTTAAGTGATGTCGTGACGAGCATAATTTGTGCTTGAAATTTTTTTGTTTAAGTTTCTAGCGATTTTTAACTATTGCAAATTTTCTGACAAACTAAAACTGTCAGAAATGTTAAAAAAATAAAAAAAATCAAACCTTGAACACCAGATTATCTTAAATCACAAGAAATGTTACAAAAGTAAACATTTTTTACTGCTAAAAAAATTGTAACGGTTAAAAGTCACTAGAAACTTAATTAGGAAATTTTCACACAAACAATTTATGTCTGTCATGTCATCACTTAACAGTTGAAATTAACGTCAGAGACTAAAAATAAAACAAAACAATTTATGAGAGAAAAAAATAGAACAGAACAATTTATGAGGAACTAAAAACAATAAAAAAATTAACAAGGGACTAAAAACAGAAATAATGATAAAATGAGGGACCAAAAACATATTTTACCCAAAAAAAATTGTGGATAGATTGGACATACAACATTTATTTAGATTTTGACAATAATTATTTTTAATGAAGATAATCATTTAAAATTAATCAAATAATATGGATAATAATTATCAATTAAAACAATTAAACCATTACCAATATTTTTTAGTGACTTTTTTTAAATAAAATAAGCAAAATTGCACTTATAAATGAAAAAAACTTCTAAGATACAACTGGACTATAAAGTCTCAATGAGTAATGCATTAGAAAAGATAAAAACAACTTTTTGAATTCATTGTAACACTACAGAATAAAACAAATTCAAAAGTATTTCTTCATTACATCTCATTGGCATCATTCGGCTATATCTTGGAGATGATTTCTTCATGTCCAAGCTGCAGATATAAAAAACATAATATGGTTATTTTCCTCTCAACAAATTAAATGGCGTCTCATACCTACATGTATAATCTCAACATAAAACAAGAAATGAAAAGTGAAACTAAGTGAAAAAATTGAGAAAGGAAAAGAATTGTCTCTATTTTAAAATTTATTGTGATAGCCATCCTTAAAGTATTAGAATAAGAATTAATCAATTACAAACTAATTATTATTAAAAATTTTAATAAAAGGTATAATATATTTTTCAACCATTCTCATTAACAATATCATTTTAATGTTAAGAAATTTTCACGTAAAACATTAATTAGTACCACTAAAACATAAGTGTCAATATCCTAGTGTTTAGGCCACTAACCTTTTGATTGGTAGGTTACACTTCCACGTCAATAGCCTAGCTCTTCTACCTGCCAAGTTACACATGACATAGATTCACTTAATTAGCAAGCTACAAATTATAGAAGGTAGAACATTTTGTTGCTAACATTGTCCATGTAAATATGTCAGGGTCATTTGTTCTCATGGACTGTGCATTGATCACTAGCCGCAAAAATAGATTAAATACATATCATAGTATACATTAAGATAATCTACCTTCTTAATATTTTCACAAAATAGAACACTCTATCTCTATCAATTGTACGAGAAACAAAAAAAACACCAAGTCTACTAGTCTATGTACATATAATTTTTAAGTATCTATAAACCCCTGCTGAATTATTGGGGGCAAGAATTCTTCACCTAACCAAAAAAGAAAAAACTTACTAAGCAATATAATGTCACTAATTTACACCTCAACCTTTGAAACGGAAAAATAATGTCCTATCATCAATCATATGTGAGAAGTTTATAAATTAAAGTAATTGACAGTCCTTCTTTTCAATTATTTTTTTAAGATATTTTAGTATTAAAGAAGAGATTTCATCCTATATCAGATTCTTTTATTCAGTTATATAAGTTTAACAACTAAAGCAAGTGATTGACAAAACATCATGCAAGGCAACCTAATTGGGTTGTCAATTCTCGGGCACAATTTTCATTAAATATTAAAACTAAATAGGGTCAATTGCATATTTTCTTTCTAATTTATTAGTTTAATGATAATATTTTCATCATTATTTTGATGGAAATGATGCACAATATAGTCTATTTAAGATACTAGATCGAGGATGCTAGACCATTCTTATTTAAGATTCCTACCATCTAAAATTCTAAATCCACCTTTTACAGGACAATAATGATGGGACCTGACTATTACCATTTGAGTTCCTAGACTAAGTTCTGGTAGCAATCTTACTTTCGAATCCCTCTTCATACAGCAACATAACAACAACAAATTTTAGAATGTCCTATTTTTCTACCAATCTAATCGCTGCTATATGAGCAAATAAATCATAGATTAAAAATAAACAGGGAACAATCTGTACAAGAGCAGAGTAAAGAAGTTCTTATTGAATACAGTGACCAACTTACATAGAATGCATCTTGCATGGGCCATCCCCCTCGTAACTTAGATATATCCTTTGTGATTGTATCCCTTCTAGCGCAGTAGTCAAGACTTCATCAAAAACAGTTTTTCGCCTAATGTATTCAACCAAAGAAGAAATCTTTTTAGCAAGTAAAGGATGAATTTGCTAGAGGTTATCAACTTTAAAATATTAGATTAATAGGATACAATTCCAAGAGTTTCCACACGCAAATGCTTATCAGTTGCATGCAGTGGCAGAGATCAATGGTTGTGTTGTCCTGTAAGAAAAAACATTATATGTCACATAACTTATGCTCAAAATTGTACATGTTGGGTAGATTGGGTTTTCACGAAAAATAGATTGGTTGGATTAAGGAATGTTTGTGTTCGTGTTCTATTTCAATTTTGGTCAACGGAAGTCCTGCAAGTGAATTCTTGCCAATAAGGGGTCTAAGGCAAGGGGGTCCTTTAGCTCCTCTTTACGGTGGTGGCGGAGGGTTTAAGTGGTTTGATGAGAAAGGCATTGGAAAAAAAACCTTTTTAGAGGGTACAAGGTGGGCAATGGAAGTGTAGAAGTTAATTTGCTCTAATATGAGGATGACACAATATTCATAGGGGAGGCTTCTTTGGATAATGTGGTGGTTATTAAAAGTATGATGAGGTGTTTTGAGCTTGCTTCTGGTCTTAAAGTAAACTTCTCCAAAAGCTGGTGTGGAGCAATTGGTGTGGATAAGGAAATGATAGAATTTTTGGCAAACGGTTTAAATTGTAAAATCTTGTCTTTTCCTTTTGTATACTTGGGCTTTCCAATTGGAGCCAATTCGAGAAGAGAAGAAACTTGGAAACCTATTTTGGAGGAATATTTGAAGAAGCTATCTTCTTGGAGGCACAGACATCTATCCTTTACGGGAAGGGCTTGCTTGATAAACTCGGTACTTTCTTCTCTACCCATTTTCTTCTTTTCTTTCTTTAGAGTGCCGGGGGTGGTGCTTAAAAAGATTCAAAGCATTCAAAGTGGTTTTTTATGGGGAAGTTGGGGGGGGGGGGGGATAAGAAAATTGCTTGGAGTAGTTGGAAGAGCTTGTGTAGTCCAAGGTGTCATGGAGGTATTGGTTTGAGGGACCTAAACCTTTTCAATGAATCATTTCTTGGAAAGTGGAGGTGGAATTTGTTCCACCAACAAGGCTTCCTTTGGACAAACGTCTTGGAAGCTAAGTATGGTGGTTGGAGAGGTTTGATGATGGAGAGTGATTTGAATGAGGCTTCTTTGTGGTGAAGAGACCTAAAAGTAGTATGTGGGAGTAAAAATCAAGATAGATGGTTTGACAATTTGGTAAAATGGAAAATTGGAGATGGTGGTAAAGTTAGCTTTTGGAAAGATAATTGGAAGGGGGAGGATTGCTTTGCCATATCACATGCTAGGCTTTTTCTTAATTCGGAACAAAAGGAGGATGTCATAAAAAATATGGGACATTGGGAGGGTGACAAGTGGGTTTGGGATCTAAAATGGAGGAGAATTTGGTTTACTTGGGAAGAGTTGTTGGTTAATAATTTTGATGCCTTGTTATCCAACCTACAAATTAAAAAAGAGGAGAGGGATGAGTGGTGGTGGGAGGTAGAGCCTAATGGGAAATATAGTGTCAACTCGGCATATAAAGCTTTACATTCTCGTAGGTAGGGCACACACTGAGATCCTTTGTATTCTTTCTTGTGGAATATTAAAGTTCCTTCTAAGATAAATCATTTTGTTTGGAGAATTTTTAAAAATAGACTCCTTACAAAAGATAACCTTAGAAAAAGGAATGTCCTTCCTCAAGAATCGGGGTATGATTGTCCTTTTTGTTCTGAATATGCTGAATCATGTTCACATGTGCTATTTTGTTGCCACAAGTTGGATCTTGTTTGGAAAACATGTTACAGCTGGTTAAACTTGATAACTGTTCCCCCAATCTGTCCAACAGCTCATTTTTGGCAACATGATTTTGGGATGGACAGAGCTCAGTTAAAGGAAAGATGGTTTGTGGTTTGGTGTGCTTGTTTGTGGTGTATTTGGAAGGTTAGAAATGATTGTATTTTCAGAAATGTGGAATTTGATGGAACTGCTCTCATTCAGGATATCAAGTTCGCTACTTGGTCATGGCTTAGACAGAAAATAAAATCGTTCCAATATTCCTTTATTTTATGGACTCTTAATCCTAGTGCATACATTCTCGATGGGGAAATTTAATCCTCGAGGCAAACACACAACATTATGGCCTTTGGGTGATACTTTTGGGTCCTTTGGTTTGACTGATTTTGATTATACTTGCTATCTAGACTTTTTTGCCCTGCACATTTCACGTGATGCTAGTTTCTATTGACAACAGTGTTGTTGGTTGTTGAGGCAAGTATTTGGCTTTTTGGAAGGGATCATTGGTCATGTAATTTCTACATGTTAGCTATTGGGTGATTAGATGGCTTTGAGATCATAGGTTATACAGTATTTATTATCATTTCTATGTAATAAATACTCTTCAACTTGTGGTCATGTTTACTCTGTATTTGACTCTTTGTAGGTACCCTGGTACCATCTTCATTATATATATATATATATATATATATATATATATATATATATATATATGTTTTGCTGATTTAAAAAAAAATGCTAAGAGAAAAGTGATAAACATAATAAGTATGTATGTAACAAAAAAAAAAAGAGATAAAGACAAATAAGAGATATCAATGAAATATTTAAAATATTAGAATGTTCAAATATCATTATTAACACGAGTCTACTTTTTTCAACAGTACCAGTCATCTTTATTGCCAATGGCATGCTCCTTCATTTCCTACTAGATCGGACTAGAATCTGAGTCAGCAAATGCATACTTTAAATGATGACAAAGCTTTAGACAATTGTTTGCATTCATAACTATGGGGAAGCTTTTTAGAGGACATAATTATTAATTCCTACGCAGATATACACTCCACATTTCACCTTTAATTATATGCTAATTTTAAACCCATCGACCAAATTCATCCAAAACCACAGGATTATATATATTTTCGTTCACATTGTGTTTGGTTGTAAAGAAAAAAAAAAGGAATGAAAGTGTTTAACAAAAAAAAAAAAAGGAATGGTGTACTTACTATAACTTGAAACTAATATTTTCCTTAAAGAACCTCACATGCCTCCTTTCTTTTACTGTGCAGCAACCTAATTGATATAACTGGAAACTAATCTTTTCGGTCACTGTGGCTGAAAACTATGTGAACGAGCCCATGCTTTTTGACAAATTAGAGGGGTGGTCTTTGTCATTACCAAAACAACACATGAATTGTGCTTTGGTAACTTTTGAGGCATCAAACTAAAAACGATCCACACTTGCCACAGTACCTGTAATGTAGGTCATACTACTTTTACCTCTTGTTTGATGAAACGTACCTCTTCTTATCATGAAAGGATTATATATACTTACAAATATGAAAAACGATTTATAATTAATTATACTATGCAAGGTTTTAAATATTGCTCCATATTGGTAATATCGTCTACAACAACACAGTATTGAAGCCGGACGATACCGATATGGACCGAAATCACAGTGAGGTTGAAAATCACAGATAATGGCCGTAACGGAACGGTGTTGCAGCCACAATGGACCATAACATGTTGTGAGGCATTCACGCCGTAATGATTGCAATCCGTATCGCAGAATCCACAATACAATATCCGTAATCGCGAAAACCTTAATGCAACCGCAACCATGACTGCAACTGCAATTTAAAACCTTGATAATATGTATCTTAATATTATAAAGAGATCTTCCAATCAAGATCAAGGTACTCCCTGATACTGCAGACTGTTGCGGCATGCTTATATGCCATGATCCCACGCAAGACTAGCACCATGCAGGATATAAGTGGAAAAAAGTAATTAATATTACATTAAAAAAACAAAAATGACAATTATTTTGGGACTCATTTTTTCTTCTTACATGATAATTATTGAAACGAAGGAGTATCTTTTTCCTATTTAGATCAATAGATTCACTCTCAATCAAAATACTCTGTCTCATTCTCTATAAAAGAAACTGATGACTAACTCATCAAGATCAATAAAAATAGATAATTTAGTTAATTTTAATTAATAATGTCATAATTTAAATTGTATTATAAAAAGAGTTTAATGGTGATGCACTAACAATGTAAAACAATTTTACACAATCATATAATTTTGTAAAAGTCAACAAATTTACCATACATGGTGGATTGTGATTGAATGACAGTGTAAAACTATTTTATACTGTCAGTGCATAGCCCTTTTTCTCTTATAAAAATATTCATAAAATTAAATTATTTTAGTAGTATTAATATTTAATGACACTACACATAATTTAAGGGATGAATTTTTTTAACCAACGAATAGGCCAATAAATGAATCCACTTGTATAGAAAATGAATGAGCATCTCTTTAATAAAGTTCACAATAAAATAAGGATATAAAATACAATTATCAATTACTCCCTCTGTTCCTTTATAATATTTGTTTAAGGATTTTGCACTCCAATCAATAAAATCCACAATTAACATACCTGTGTTATTTCTCTCTCTCCCAACAACTTGTTTTCTTAATGGTTAGGTTTCTCTCTCCTTAACAACTTGTTTTCCTATTGGTTATGTTTCTCTCTCCATAATTAATTATACTGTGCTATTTCTCTCTCTCTCTGTATTTAATGTTATCTTGAACTTTGAAAACAACATATAAATAGGAATATATTTTTGTTAGAAATCTGACAATTAAAAAGGAATGGAGGGAGTAATACATTTGGAAGTGAGTATGTGTTTCTTATAATTATGAGAAAAAAAAATTTCCTCATTTATTTCTTATATAAAGGATATGAGGAATTAATAAATATCTCTTATTTACTAAATAGGTTCATTTCCAACAATATCTCTCCTTCCAAACAAAAATAATACTACTCCTGTCCCTAAATATAAGACTCTTTTGATTAATTCACACTCTTTAAGAAAGTTGGTTAATTTATTAATAGCATTAAATTTGTTAACAATTTGTATTATTTTTCCAAAATTACCCTTATAATTATTGGGAATATCATCTCTCTCTTTCCACTTAATTACTTTCTACCTAATTAATTAATGAATGCTACTCATCTTCTACAATCCTCATAAGAGAAAGAATGTACTTATCTTATTAATTTATAGCATTCATTGTAAAGTGGTTAAGGGTATTTTGGTCAAAAAATAATTAAAGAAAGAGACAACTTAAAAAGAGTTTTATAATTAAAAAGGGACAATTTTTTTTAAGAAAATAGTCTTATATTTAGGGACGGATGTAGTAACTATACTCCTTCTATTTATATTCTGTGTGCCTCATCTTGTTGCCCTGTAGTCCACTCTTGAATTCATAGCCTCTTTCTTCATAGTGTCATAAACAATCTTGCATAGAAGACATAAGCTAGACACGTTGAGTATGAGGTTGTTGATTTGAATAGAAACACTACAAAAAAATTGGGTGAATAACAAAGGCCTTTTTGTTAGAGCTGTCATTTTGGCCCTAGGCCTTGGGGCAAGCCCCACTTGGCCCACCATAATGGCCCTAGGGGCTTTTGGCCCTTCTAATGAGGGCCCTGAAAGGCCTTAACCCATAAAGCCCCACTTAACATGGGGTTAGGGACAGAGCTTAAGGGGGTTAGCTCCACAAGTCATGCTATTCGTTCACCCTCGAGCAGAACATTTTTTTGTAGACCTCAGTCAAGACTATTTTTGACCAACTTTAGCAAAGGCATTTTTGGTCGACTTCAGTCAGGGTTATTTTCAGCGACCTCAGCTAGGGTTATTTTAGGCTGATTTTGGTAAGGGCTATTTTTAACCAACCTCGACCGGGGCTATTTTTGGTCGACCTTGGTTAGCATTATTTTTTGTGACCTTGACTAGGGTTATTTTGGCCGATTACGGCTACGACAGTTTTTGACCGATCTTGACCAGGGTTGTTTTCGGCCAACCTTGGTCATGGTTGTTTTTTTGGTGACCTCGACTAGGGTTATTTTAGGCCAACCTCAACTGGGGTTGTTTTCTACTGACATCGGCTAGGGTTATTTTTTGCCTACCTCGGCTAAGGTTATTTTCAGCCGACATCGGCTAAAGTTATTTTTAGCCGATGTTGGACGGGGAATTTTTTGGCCGCCTCGACCGGGGTTGTTTTCGGCCAAACTTGGCTAGGGTTATTTTCGGTCGACCTTCATCGGGGAAGTTTTTGGCCAACCTCGGTAGGGGAAATTTTCGGCCGGCCATGGCCAGAAATATTTTTGGCTGACCTTGACCAACCTCGGCTAAGGTTAATTTTGGCCGACCTCAGCTAGAGTTATTTTCAGTCGACCTCGGCTAGGACATTTTCGGTCAACCTTTAGCCGGGGCAGTTTTCAGCCTACTTCGGCAAGGGAAATTTTTGGCTGACCTCGGCCGAAACTGTTTTCATCCTACCTCGACCAGGGCTGTTTTCAGCCGATCTCGGCCTAGGTTGATTTCAGCCGACCTTGGCCTGGACTGTTTCTGGCATCCTCGGCTAGGGTTAATTTTTATTAACCTCGACTAGGGTTATTTTCGGTCAATCTCAACCAAGGCATTTTCGGTTAACATTTGTTGGGGCAGTTTTCTGCTAACCTCAGTCGGGACAGTTTTTAGCCGACTCGACCGAAACTGTTTTCGGCCAACCTCTATCGAGGCTGTTTTTGGCTGACCTTGACTTGAGTATTAAAAAAAAGCATGTCATGGTATTGAAACTTAAGGCCAATGGGCTAGCCTTAGCCCACAAGGCTTTGTGGGCTTTTTGACCCTGTGGGCTTTTTAATGCAGGTTGTTTGGCCCCTGCAGGCTTTTTTAGCCATGGCCCACATGGGCTAGGGTTGGGTCGGGCCTGGTCAGGCCATTTTGACGGCTCTACTTTTTGTGGAAGTTTTCAAAACCTCCCCAAATTAAAATAAAAAATAAAAAATTGGCATGCAAGTGTTTGGCGTGCAAGGATAGGTTATCCATCCACTAGAATTTGTTGAAGCTTTCTTGTTCTCTCAAATTTATATTTGATGAACCAAAAAACTTTAGGGAAAACACACACCTCTTCGCATACAATGATGAGACAACACACAATAAAACAAAAAAGTTAGCACCATTAGGAAATAGGAAGGATGTTCTATGAACATCCATTGCAAAACAGATTAAAACGACAGTGCATTTACTATGCCTTTAAATATTTTTTCATACTCAAGTGTCTGTTTGTGTATAGTTTGTATCTTACAGACGCAGATACAACACTTTGGTCTGTTGGTATTTCCAGACGTAATCTTTTTAACTTAATATTTATTTGCATCAAATCAAAATTATTGAGGGTCCTGATTCGTCTTATGACTCAACAATTATTTTCACAAAACATATTTAAAGATAATCAAATTAAGCTAATAATTATAAAATTTAATATAATATATATAAATTGACATATATATATATATATAATATAATTTATCTCTTAATTTCTATTTTTTATTATTTTTGAATAAATTATTTTAAATTTAATTGTATACTTAAAAAAATTATTGAGTGAGTGAATGATAAGTTAGTAATAGTAAATAAAAACTATTTTAAAATATATTTTAAAATTTATCATGAATATTCCTTAGCTATATTAAATTAAATAGAGCTAAATTATATATTTTAACATAAAAAAAGAGAGACAGTATAATACCACATCTCTCACGGAAAGAAAATGTAATTTATTCTAGAACTTAACATAAAAAGGGAAGAGAGTGTAATTTAATTCAATGGTGTTAAATTAAATAAATTAAATGATATATTTTAACATAAGAATAAACAACAGTGTAATACTTGTATCTCTCAAGAGGAATATAATTTACTATTATTATTATTGTTGTTATTATTATTATTATTATTATATGGATAAGACTGAATATTAGAGGTATACCCACACCAGTTAAAATGTGTGACTAATTACCTGTACCTGATCTCGTATCCATTAGTGAGTAATTATTTTATCCTTCATAAATAATTTGTGTGTAGGATAAACTATGATACCACTTTGATAAAAAAATAAAAATAAAGAGAAGATTATATAGAAATATAGAGGAGATTCTATTACTTTACCACACATACTACAGTGCACTATTTATGGTAGGATAACAACCATTGCATAACTATCAATTAAAATACTTAAACAGAAATAATATTAAAAGTAAAGGCGTAATGATTACATAAGAAAGAACAATATCCTTTATACAAGAATTACTAATGTCCTTTAATTTTTTTTTGAAGACAAACTCACAACCCTTCATCTTTTAATAATACTTTTCTGTCGAATTATTATTTCTAAGAAAATACACATCATCCTAAAAACGAACACCAAACCCTATCCATTCAGACCGAAATCGAGCCCCGGATTTCTGACAATTGAAACTGCACTCTGCGCTGCTGCTATCGTGGGCGCATTATTATTCTCGTTATTATTATTATTATTATTATTATTATTATTATTATAATTATTATAATTATTAATATTATTAATATTAATACTACGATTAAAACCTCCCATCTCGTTAACAATCGTAAGTAGTGCCACTATGAATGCGTAGTCCACGTTGGGATTGACCAAGACATTGAAGCCACAATTGTTCTCCATCTACATGGTAGTCAATTATATCCATTCAGCTTACTTTGATATAGGTAAATTAATTGGTGTGCATTTAAAATTATAAAAACACATAACACATGTAGTAAAAACTAATTACCGTGGCAACAATATTTGTAGGAGATTCACCAGCATAAACAGTGCATGACATTTTATCTCCGACAATGACGACTCTAAAGTCACAGCTGCTTTCATCCATGTTGTTTGCGAGGAAGACATTTAATTTAGTGATCCCAGCAGGGATCTTTGATCGGTTCTTGATACACTTCACCGAAAAGAGCAACTGAGAGGGATCATTGCTTGTACCCAAGAAAACTTGCCATCGCCCTTGCCACGTCAAAAACTACAAATATAAAATTAAGAATAACAACAACAATTAATATGATTAATTTAATTAGTAGCTAAATTGAAAATTTTTACGAAAAATATTTTCGTGGGAAAATTGAATTACTAATTAAGCTAACTTGTTAATGGATGAGGATGCATGCGTGATGTAGCCAAACCTTTTTGTATAGAGCGACTATGGGGTTTCCTTGATCATCACATAAGACATGACGTTTGTGAAGGATGTTTGAAGCATCTTTGATACAAAAGACAACGTCGCTGTTTATGTTGTAAGTGGCACGTTTCTCTGTATTAATTTGTAGATTGACAGAGTCAGGAGCACAGTACGAAGGGGTGATAACTGACAACATCCTTGCCATTAATATTGGAGAGGGAGCTGTGTTTTTTATTTTTTATTTTATTGAAAGAGAGGGGAGCTGTGTCGTGGTACCAGACAGTCTTTTGGTGTAAAAGCTAATTTATAGAGCAAGTTATGCACATTGATATGTAGACATGCACCGTTCCAAACACTTCAATCACACATTTAATTTTTGTCTATATTTTTTTCCCTATTATGTTATGACTTTGTCTAAGGTGGGAAAGTGACATAGGTCACTCACCATAGGAAAGTGACGACGTCCGTCGGATAAAGGGTCAAAAAAATATGTGGCTCAGATTGAAGTAATGATTTACATTAGGGAACCGGACTGGATACTTCAATAAGTGAATTTTTAAAAATAAAATATGACATAGATTTTCCACAGTGGCCAGGATTTGTTGTGTTAGAGGGTTTCCACTTTGCTTCGAAGCCTTCAGGGTTCCTTCTACTATGAGTCGATGTCGTTGCTTCGTAGGTCGTCCGTTGACATTGTTTACAGTGTCCTCCACATCAATTTTAGCACTGTCTCAGTGGGTGCCCAACGTTGCTGATTGAACTCGTAAAAATCCTAAGTGTCGAACTTTCCCCCAAATCGGAGTGATTCAACTCGTAGAAATCCTAAGTCTCGAACTTTCCCCTAAATCGGAGAAGTCACCGGAGCAGTCGTTCCCGGTGGAGAAATCGAACGCCCCGGAGCCGGTCAGCTCTTCGTAGAGCTCTCTGACGTTGGTGTGTGAAGGTCGGTGTTGGAACGCGATGACGGAGGTGCGAGGGTTCTGTGGGGGTTGCAGGTGGTTGGTTATCCGTATCTGTGCAAATTGGTTAGCTTAGTGCATGAAGTTGTTTGTGTTTGGGGAAATTCTGTAAGGAGGCATTTTCGATTTTATTTTTATGGGCTAAGGAGGACCACGATCAGTTCCATTGCTTCGCGGCAACCGCTCATCGAAGAGAACGATAATCCGGCGCAAATTGATGAACTTCACGGCGGCGATTCGGCTTGTTGATAACGTTTATACGGTGCTGCTTCTTCTTTTTCAAAATTTGGACACTTACATATCTTCCATTGTCTGTACTTAGCATATAGTTTTAATTGAATTTAGTATTGAAAACAGAGGAATATTGTTCATAATAGAGGAAAGATAATAGAGGAAATGTATCTTTTACTATAATTCATGTTATGCAATGTTTACTTTGAGAGTTGAGACACTAACAACTGTGAGCAACACTAGATTTGAGAAGTTGAGCTGTGAATAACTTATTTTGTTTTAGAGAATTAGAGCATTCAAAACATAAGGATTTTGGATTGATGTTAACAAAACCGTATAATTTGGTTATGCCATACAATATAACAGCTTGCTTGCTAGATATCCTTGTCATTATGATTTTTGTGAAATGCATATTAAGGGCTCAATTCTAACAATTTGGCATGATCAGGATGGCTGGAGAGATTGCACAGCTGAAGGAAGAAATTGAGATGCTTAGGCAGGAAAAATTAGGGTGAAAACTGTTACTCAATTACCTTTTGCAATGTTGAATACTTGAATTCTACCAGCTTGCAGTACCATATAGTCCACTCACTAATTTAATATTTTGTTTCAACTCTGTTCTTTGTTACTTCAAGGTCTCAGTTACAGGAGGAAGACTATGACAGTCAGGAGAAAGATTCTGATATCCAAGATTTAAAGGAACAAATGAACAGCCTTGGTTGTCTACTTAGAGAATTACAATCGCGGAAGGAGAAGCTTGATTTCAAGAATAAGAAGCAGGTTGTGGGCCATTGTCATCAAATTAGAACTGTGTATGGACAAATATTTTTTAAAAATTAAATACATCGTTAATTTCTTACACATCTTCTAATCAAGGGGACCTGGGTCTGTCTCTTCTTTCTAAAGAGAGTAATGACAAGGTAAAAATGGATACACCCGAAATGAGCAGTGCAAGTGAGAATAGTGTTAAGAGGGAGAGAACAGCAGAAGGGCTTTGCTGCTCATGCAGTAAGAAGTCCTTGTGCAAGACCAACAAATGCAAATGCCGATCCAGTGGTGGGAGCTGCGGAGCATCATGTGGCTGCACAAGTGATTATGTGTTAGTATTAATGGGTGATAGTGGCCCATGTTCAGTATTGGATGTTCGATAAGGCCCCTTTTTATGTATAATTTTATTATTTTGTGGGCCGACTAATAGATATGGCTGTCTCGGCTGTATTTTAATAAATCATATATCATAAAATAAAAACAAGGAAGGGGTGTGCCATGAGGCTTGAAGAAGACTTACCAATTTACACACTAAATGGCTTCGCATGTAATAGTCACCCAAATGGGTTACAAATTTGAACATGTATGTGCTCAGCCTTTAATAGACCCGCAATTTTACACTTACAAAACTTAAATTAATTTAAATTTGTGCAGTTGCATGTAAACGCATAATAAAAAATATTAATTGAAAGTAATTTTTAGAATTTTATATGAATCCACTTTTTTTCTTTTTTTTAAGGTTTGTTTTATGAATCCACTTAAAGTGTTTTACACAATACGAAACAAACTTGGAATTAAAATTTGTCATGACACGAAATCTTGAAACTGAATTTAACATTGAACATTGAAATCATCAAACGTAAATATTAATCATAGGTTTCACAACACGGTAGTATTTTTGGTACAACTAGTTCAAAGTAATTTTGATTGCATGAGTTCCGTTAACCCTAATGAAGTTGACTTTATCATTGAGCTTCAGATCAAAATATCTGATGAAGTCCTGCCATCCTTGTCCAAGTTCACATTGATTCAGCGGAGGTCCCTTCCATATTAGCTCCCAGAATTCATAAGTTTGGTCTGGCAAAATCACACTAACAACATGTGGTTTGTTATGAAGAATATAATGGATAACATGATCTGGGACTACCTGTAAACATTAAAAAATAACATTGTTTATGCATTTGACAATTTATGAGGCATACTATGTATTGACGATTTAAAAAAATATATAATGAAACATGAATGTACTGAACCATTGGTTGTATGGAGCGTGAAAGTGAGATTGAAATTGTTGCTTGCCAAAGTAACTCTTCATTTGGTTCATTTTGTTCTTCGTCTGAATCTTCCCACTCCATTTGAATGACAATTGAGAAGATACTGTAGCGACAATATGTGAACTTTAGCAAAATAGTTTCTTGTATTTCATAAAATTCTTTGATTTCATCAAGACCATCAGTTAGACGTGCCGAACCACCATATTGTTGTAAGGTGCATATAAATGCTCGACCATCCGCGGTCTCGATGTAGAAGTGTTCATCTAAATATATTATTAAATATATAGGTATTATAATTATAAGTATATACACACACTATAAGCATCTTGGCATCACAAAAAGTCCACAGACCCATGCATCAGCATGACCATGAAATGAAAGTCCTTAAACCTCCCACCCATGGTCTCACACGACTTACTAAACTAATCCAAAATGAATATAATCATGCAAACTCATCACTCGCAAACAATCATGAACCAACCACACAATCACACAAATTAAGACTAGCACTCATCACCCCTGATCCAGCGAGACATACCTATATATATAAATTTAGAAGCTCCGCCCCTGAATTCTGTAACAACACAACTCACATTACAAATACGAACACAAAACCAAATCACATGGTTTTTTTGAAATGTCATAATAAGTAACAAAATTGTGACTTCAATTTTAACAATTCCTGATGCTACATCAAGCATTAACAAAAATTAACCAGACACCTCAATTCAACAATCTGCTTACCTCAACACTAAACAGTCACGACTGAAAACTCTTGAACGAATCTCGTCAATACTACAACATTGTCGACTGAAACAAAATCTCAGTCCCTTCGGTAAATCGTAATCTTGGTCAACTCAATAACTGCGTCACAAAACACAAATGAAACAATGAAACCCAATGATATAAAACTGTTCCGCAAATGCAGCGTTGTTACAAATACACATTTAAAAAACCTGGGGATGTCGCCAAGCCAGCCACGCCTAGCTTTGACCCGACGAATTTGAGCTATCAGAGCTTAATCATAGACAGGATCAACAAAATCGAAAGGGGGAAACAGGCGAAACTACAAGATGAGCGGCTAAATCGTAAAGGGGACACAGGGACGAACACAACCAGCCACACGAAAGCGGCGAGCGGCGGAGAGGAACAACAAACTACCTCGGCATCTCAGTGTGGACGGAACCCTAAATGCTTCGTAAGTGAAAGGAGACGTCGTGAAAGGAACCAAAAACTGAATGACGAAAAACACTAACACTCGAAACCCCTTCCACGCTGGAAATTACATGTCATATTTATTTTTAATAATTAACTTAATTGTACGCTTCCCATCCGGTTACAGAAATCAAATCCCAACCACACAATTTCAAGACCATATATCCGATGGACCAAGTCACTTTCGCACGGTGAGTGACCTGGGTCACTTTCGCACCTTAGATGCCGTCATTATGTTATATTATCTATCATGATACTTGCACTTCTCTCTTTTATCTCTCTAGATGTCATCTAAGAGAAATAATTAGGTGGTCCTTAATTATTATGGTCCCGACTAATATTTGAATGACACATAATCAAGTATTATTAATTTTTTATTATAAATTGTAAAATTTGAATTTGTTATATAGATATTGAGATTATGAACAAGTGATGTTCTAGAACCACTTAATAATTTCTAGTCAATTATAGAGTGGAGGAGTCCTTAAATATTTATTCATGTATATATACATATACACAGTGACGAATCTAAGATTCTAAGTCAGTAAGAATAATTTATTTTAAAATGAAATTAATAATAATAATTATTACCGCAAATATAAAATAACAATATAAATGTTAAAATCATAAAATTTTAATATATCATACATTAGAAGAAAAGTCAAAATCTTATTTTTAAATCAAAACACTTCAATAAAAAAAAAATAAGAAACCTGGCATGACGAATTCAAAAATGTATAAAACTAGAAGGGATAAAATACAAAAACTAAAAATATTTACTTGTATTTTTTTATTGATCAAAATTAGGGTTTGTACACCATCATCAAAAAAAAAAAAAAAAACGTATATATTACTTGCGTGTTTGGTCACGTTCACGCGTGTTGAACGTATATTTCTGCATCAGTCCGGAAGTTGTGAATTGTAATTAACTTCCACGTTAACGTTATTCTACTATTTGACGTGAATTTTACTTCTATAATGTACATCCAAACACACCTGTATATACCAAGTAAGGACCACAATTGTGAGGACATGGTATCTATTGGATAAACGAGTCAGATGTACTACTTAGTCATGTACACATTTTGAGTTTTGAATCTTTCAATGGACCACTTAAGTAGGTGCAATTTTGGGTTATTATATTAGTATATTTATACACTACCAACAAGATGTCACTGGTTGACTATAAGAGAAGGCTTGACTTGATGTCACTGGTTTAACACGGCTCATCTATTTTCAACGCCAGTCAATCACATACTCCCTTGTTTCCAGATAGGAACAGAGTTTGACTAGGTAAATGCATTAGCATAGCTGTTAAATAATGACATAATCTAGAATCTTAGACGACACAACTATTAATTAATTAATTAATTGTTGATCGCAAAATTTGGTCTAGGATTCAAAATTATATATAACTCAACAAATAACATTTTTAATAATGAAACTTTATATATTCAGGATTTAAAATAATTACGTGAATTCTTTAATTGAACTAGCAATCAACTTGATTTTTAACTCGAGAAAGATTAAACTTAGAATCCAATTTTAATAAGTGTTTTGGAATCAAAACTAGTATTTGACAAAAAAATTCAATATTAAATTCATATGAATAAAATTATTATTTCATTTCGAGAATTAGTACTTGCATTCGCATCATTTACAATTTGCTTGGATTTGTTGATTTTTTGGATATTACTTAAGGTATGAATCGAAAGAATTATAAAATATCAAAGTAACAGGAAATAGCTATAGAAGGGAGTTATTGAAAGATAAAGAAATAAGAAATCTAAAATACTCGAAAATAAAGAAATGGACAAGAACATATACTTTTCTATAGAATCGTGAGCCATGTTTGCAGTGATTTGGTGTACTTAAAGCAAGTAATGTTCAAAAATTAAAAAATGCTTACACAATCTTGCTTATTTATAGAAATTCGAAATAACGTTAACGGTATGTAATACGACGAGAACACACGTCTTGCGTAGGTAGCTAGAAACTGCCCTAATAACCTCTTTGTTCTTTGATATTTTATTAATTTTTCGAGAGGAACTTGATACTTCAATTATAACCACATATAAATCTCTCAAAACACAACTTTTAACTTTTCTTCTCAAAATAAACATACTTGTTATTCACAGAGCTCCATCTACTATCTTTCTCGAGTATTCGCTTCACCTTACTACCAATTATTAAAATATTTGTTGTGGATTAGTATAAATCAATAATTATTATATTATCTTTTAGTATCATCAATCGACAATTAAACATATGATAATTATCAAATGTAGATTATGGATATTTTGGATGGAATTATGATAAGATTGACCTTGTGATGGATTGAGTCAATCATTTAGTAGATAGTCCCTTGAGAGGTTCATATCTACTGTTAGGGGATTATAAATTTGCTATCCCATTAAACAAATTCACACACTTTCTCTAACGCTCATATTCTCTTAAAATAATCTTCTAAAAAGTGGGCAGAAATCATCTCAAGAGCATTTTAAGGGTGAATAGTGAAGGCTTTTTTGTGGGGGTTTTCAAAACCTCCCCAAATTAAAAGAAAAAAAAATGGCATTCAAATGTTCTTTGGTGTGCAAGGATAGGTTATACGTCCAGCAGAATTTATTGAAACTTTCTAGTTCTCTCAAAATTTATATTTGATGAACCAAAAAACTTTAGAAAAAACACACACCTCTTCGCATACAATGATGAGACAACACACAATAAAACAAAAAAGTTAACACCGTTAGGAAATAGAAAATATCACACAAAATTAGAAAATTAATCAATATAAAATAATATCCTTTTAAATCTAATTAATATCCTAGATATTTAAAATTAAAAATTTGAATTGTTTCTCAAATAAAACTTATCTAATACGCTGAAGTGGAAATAAACATTCCTCTGAAAATGAAAACCAAACCCTATCTATTCTAACTAAAATCAAGCCCAAGATTTAATTACGTCCATAATCTGAGTAAAATTATTTGGGAGTTCCTTTAATTCATACTACCCAATGCAAGTGTCGTTCCTGCGGCCAAATTCAGCATTTCATCAAAATAATGTTTCATCTCGTTAACAATCATAAATAGTGCCACTATGAATGCGTAGTCCACGATGGGATGGACAAAAACATTGAAGCCGCCATTATTCTCCATCTACAAGAGAGAGAAACAAACAGATACATATTCATTGAGATGTATTAAAAAGACTGTGTTAAATTGATGTGTATTGTGTGCGTGTGTGTATGTAAAAACACATAACACAGTACATACCCAGGCAACTATTGTAGGAGATTCACCAGCATAAACAATGCATGAGCTTTTATCTCTACAAACATTGACTCTAAAGTCACAGGCACTAATTTCTCTTTTGTTGTTAGCGAGGAAGACCTCTAATTTAATCATCCCACTCTGGATCATTGATAATCTCTTCACCTGAAAGAGCAATTGAGAGGAATTAGTGCTTTTACCCTTGAAAACTTGGCATCTCCCGTGCAATGTCACGTTCTACATAAATAGAAATTAAGAATTATAGAATATAAGTGCATACTTTAATTAGTAGCTAAAATAATGAGGGGTTTTACCCTTGAAAACTTGGCATCGCCCGTGCAATGTCTTCTACATAAATAGAAATTAAGAATTATAAGAATATAAATGCATACTTTAATTAGTAGCTAAAAAAATGAGGGGTGTAGCTCAATTGGTTGAGAATGTGCATGAGTTATTGTAAGTACCGTGTTCAATTCCTACGGATCAAAAAATAATTAGTAGCTAAAATGAAAATTTTAATGAAAGATTATTGAATTAATTAATTATAACGTTAATTAACTAATTAAATGAGGGAAATCAACAAGTATAAGATGCCTTATTAGCCAAGCCTTCTTGTATAGAGTGACGATGGGGTTTCCTTGATTATCACATAAGACACGACGTTTGTGAAGTGTGAATAATTTATCTTTAATATAAAAGAGACGGACATTTTTTGCATCGTAAGTATCTATGGATACACGCGTTAATCACAACGTATGACTTGGTCAAACTCAAACACATAGTGACACCTACGTGTGTGAAGAACGTGGTGGCTAATTGAAGCCAATGTAACTTTTATGTAAGTGTTAAAGGGCGAGAACTCAGGAAAGACTTGACATGATGTCATTGTTTTCAAGAGAATGATTCTTGGACATTCATATGCTAAGAGAAAAAGAAATAATAGAGAAAAATGATAAATATAATAAATATTTATACCGGTGGGGTATTCGGTTATTCATAGCCGAATACCTTCCACCACAAACAACCGAGTACATCTCGTAAAAAGGTAAGTGTTCGGCTTAAATCAGGCTGAACATTCTTTATTTCTTACACTTAATACCATCACAGGAGTATTCGGTATCATTACGACCGAATACTAGGAATAGTATTCGGCTAATAAAGATCATGTTAAAAGGCCCTTATCAAGGTAAATCGAAGATTAGGAGATAATTAAGCAACCTTAATTAATATGGACCAGGTATTAAGAAGTGGTCAGGGCCATAAGGGTCCAGGCCCAATAAGATAAGTATAAAAGGGGGTGAACCCCTCAAGATAAAGGACTTTTGACCCTCATTTATTACTCATATTAAATGCTTTGAGCCGAAACCTGACTTGAGCATTGGAGTGCCTTTTGCAGATATCCCCCCCCAACATCATTCATATAGAAGGATTTGGATTTCTACAAAAGATCATGAAGTAAAGACGTCAGTAGAAGATCACCTCGTTACCCACAGGCAGGAACATTTTGGCGCCCACCGTGGGGTCTGGTAAAACTTACCCCATAGCCCCTCAAGGAATGGTTACTACCCGAAGTCACACACACGTGGATATACCTGAACCATCGGCACAAGCCAGGCAGCAACACGTACAAGGACAACACCTCGTCGGCGAAAACATAGAGCATGTGAAAGATCAATTGAATTTGTCATCGGAGTTAAGACAACTAAAAGCCGATATGTCAGTGATGAGAAGGCAGCACGCACAGGAGATATCGACCCTTCGACAGGAGAACGCCGAGCTGAGAAATCTGAACCGATCTTGGAAACCAGAGGATCAGGCACCAGACAAGCAACATGAAGGTGAGTCTACGGCCAATCTCAGCATCCATGGGGCAACCAATCGACCCTCGACCTTTACTGCCAACACTTAGTCACACCCCTACAAGCATCCTTTCATTTCCGGAATCATGGAAACCCCTCTTCCCCCAAATTGGAAAAGCCTCAGCCTGGACCGATATGATCGTAGCACTAACCCGAATGAGCACATAGACGTCTACGTCACCCAAGTTAGCCTTTACACTGCCGAAGATGCCATCCTATGCAGAGTGTTCCCCACGTCCCTAAAGGGACAAGCTCTAAACTGGTTCACGCGGCTCCCACCCAATTCCATCGACAGTTTTGAAACACTTGCGACTAGATTCGGCAATTAATTCTCAACAAGCAGACCTCATCACTTGATTTCAGTTGCATTGGTGAATATTCGGCAAGAAAAGACGAAATCCCTTAGAACATTCATGGAAAGGTTCGGCCAAGTCGCCCTAAACATCCGAAACCTTGATCCAGCAATATCCATGCATCATCTCATGACGACCCTTAAGCCGGGGGCTTTCGTCAATAGTCTCTGCAAAAAATTGGCACTTGACATGGACGACCTCCGCCAGAGAGCAGCAAAATACATGCAGATGGAAGAATTGTCCGAGTACCAGAACCAAGTCCGATCGGAAGCTAATACAGGAAGGAAGGAACACGAAAAAGACAATCAGGGAAAGGGCAAGGACAAGTTTCACAAGGAACGAGAGTACCGTGGCACCCGGTACACTGCCTACATTCCCCTCAACACTAGCCGTTCCCGGATACTCAAACAGGCCTTGGCAACCGAGATATTGGCGGTGCCATAGAGAGCTAACACCCCCGAAAGCAGACTATAGCAAGCAATGTCGATACCATCGTAATAGAGGTCATTCCACCGAAGAGTGCGTAACACTCAAACACAAGATCGAGGACCTCATTAAGATGGGGCATCTCAAAGATATTGACAGTGCCACAGAGAGCTAACAAACCCCCGAAAGTGGACTACATCAAGCAATGTCGATACCACCGCAATAGAGGTCATTCCACCGAAGAGTGCGCAACACTCAAAGACAAGATCGATGACCTCATTAAGATGGGGGCATCTCAAAGATATCGTCCGCGAGCCTAGAACTGAAAGGCCCCAATTCTCAAAGTACAAAGGCAAGGACAGAACCTACAGTATGGACTTCAATTACGACCGAGAGCACGACCGAAGGGTAGAAAGACCAAGAAGCAGGTCCCGGGAGAGATGCGAGACAAAACCATCTAACCCCCGAAAGGTCATAAATACAATCGCGAGAGGATTCGCAGGAGGAGGAAGTACATCTTCGGCCAAGAAAAAGCATCCCCGGTTAGTCTGATCAGTCAACATGACATCGGCCGAGAGCAAACTAAAAATGCCGCCCATTACTTTCATCGACGCGGACTTTCAAGGGTCTGATCCCGTACAAGATGATCCAATGGTCATCAGTGTAGATGTAGCCGATTGCACAATCCAAAAAACTCTGGTAGATCAAGGAAGCTCGACCGACATCCTGTATTGGAATACCTTCAAGCAGTTGGATATTCCGAAAAGGAAGCTCATGCCCTACGATGAACCCCTGGTCGGGTTTTCAGGCGAAAGGGTTAACACCAGAGGGTGTATCGAGCTGGACATAACCTTCAGGTACAGGAGAAAGGAGTGTAAAACTATAAAAGTCAGATATATAGTAGTGCATGCTAACACTTCGTACAATATACTGCTCGAACAACCATCATTGAACGCTCTTGGAGCCATAGTGTCCATCCCGCACCTTGCCATGAAGTTCCTAACAAGCCGTGGCACGGTACTTACAATTCATGTTGACCAGAAACTGGCTAAGGAGTGTTACATAGCCTGTCTTAAAGTCACTAAGCTAAAAGAAGAGGAGTACGAGGCGATACACATGATCTCAGCAGCCGAACCTCTAGTGCAATCCTTAGATCTTAATCCTAGAACTAATGAAGATAAGCGAGTTGAACCGAACGAAGAAATCTGCGCATTTCAAATTGGTGTGGCGGATACTCATATCACGTACCTCGAAAGCAACCTATCGGAAAAGAATAAGCTTCAAATCCAAAGTGTCGTAAGGCAGCACGCCGACCTGTTTGCCTGGAAAGCCTTGGATATGCCAGGCATCAACCCGAGATTCCACTCTCACAGACTGACGATATGCCAAGAAGCTAGATCGATCTCTTAAAAGAAGCGAAAAATGGGGGAAGAAAGGCGGAAAGCCGTAAAGGAAAAAGTGTCCAAGCTGATAACAGCCAACTTTATCCGAGAAGTCAAGTACACTACTTGGCTAGCCAATGTGGTCATGGTGAAAATGGCTAATGGCAATTGGAGAATGTGTACTGACTACACGGACCTGAACAAAGCTTGTCCAAAGGATGCGTATCCGCTACCAAATACTGATCGGTTGGTCGATGGGGCGGCCGAACATTCTTGCCTGAGTTTTTTGGACGCATATTAGGGATATAACCAAATCTGAATGTACCTTCAAGACGAAGACAAGACTGCTTTCATAATCGAATATGCCAATTACTGCTACAAAGTTATGCCCTTCAGCCTCAAAAATGCCAGAGCCATCTACCAAAGATTAATGGACAAAGTCTTTCAAAGACAACTCAGAAGAAACTTGGAGGTATACGTTGATGATATGGTTATCAAATCTTCCAAGGCCGGCGAGCACACGAAGGACCTGGAAGAGATCTTTGTCGAACTCAGGAAACACAATATGCACCTAAACCCCAAAAAATGTGTTTTCGGTGTTTAAGGAGGAAAATTTTTGGGTTTCATGCTAACATGCCGAGGCATAGAGGCAAATCCTGACAAATATGAAGCAGTGATTCATATGAAAAGTCCAAAAACCCCAAAGAAGGTCCAAAGGCTGACAGGGAGAATCGCCTCTCTATCGCGATTCCTTCCAAGGATAGCCGAAAAGGCGAAACCCATCATGCAGTTATTGAAGGCAACTAATAATTTTTCATGGAACCAATAGTGTGAAGAAGCCTTTCAAGAGCTAAAGAAGACCCTTTCGGCCCCGCCTATACTCAAGAAACCAGACCCTCAAAAAGATCTAATGTTATACATCTCGGTCTCCCAAGAAGCCATAAGTGCGATGTTAGCTCAAGAGCATGAAGAGGGTCAAGCACCTATATATTTTGTCAACCGAGTACTCCAGGGGTCCGAGACCAGGTACCAAACAATAGAGAAGGCGACCCTAGCACTAGTCAACGTTGCAAGGCACCTAAGACAGTACTTCCAAGGGCACCGAGTGGTTGTCAGAACCGACTGTCCCATTGCAAAGGTATTGAAGAAACCGGAGCTAGCTGGACTGATGATGGCTTGGTTAATAGAACTTTCAGAATTTGATATAAGATATGAGCCGAGAGGTCCCATCAATGCACAATGTTTAGCGGACTTCGTCAATGAGCTGCACCCGGCCGAGAAACTTGACGTCGAATGGTGGATTGTACACGTCGATGGTTCGTCCAACTAAAGGGGAAGCGGAGCAGGTGTTATATTGCAAGGACCAAACCAGATACGGCTAGAACAGTATTTGCGATTCAGTTTTAAAGCATCTAACAATCAGACCGAATATGAAGCCTTGTTGGCCGGACTCAGGTTAGCAAAAGAGGTGGGGGCTCGAAAAGTAGAATGTTGGAGCGATTCCCAAATCGCAGCCGAACAGATCAACAGTATTTTTCAGGTTAAAGACCTGCAGCTATTGAAGTATTATCATACTTTCATGCAACTGAAGGAAGAGTTCGACGAGGTTCGAGTAAAGCACTTAGCCCGAGAACAGAATGACAAAGTCGATCAGCTTGCTAAGTTGGCTAGTACTCAAAAGCCCGAGCAATTGAGAACATTCATTCAGGAAACGCTACCAGAACCAAGTGTAACCACTGAAGAATGCATGCAGGTTTCGACATCTAAGGACCTTTGGATAACCGAAATCCAACAATACTTGTCACAAGGCACCCTTCCGGAGGATAGGGACAAGGCCAAAAGATTGCGAACGAGTTTCGCAAGGTACGTTCTCATCGCCGGGGAGTTGTACAGAAGAGGGTTTGCCACCCCCTACTTAAATGCCTTGACAAAGATCAGGCAGAGTATGTTACAAGAGAGCTGCATGAGGGAATCTGTGGCATGAATTCTGGTGGCCGAACAATGGCCATTCGCGTATTAAGAGTAGGGTATTACTGGCCAACCCTTAAGACTGACTGCGCCGAGTATGTTAAAAAGTGTGACAAATGCCAAAGACATGATACCCTTATTCACCAGCCTGCCGATGAGTTACATTCTATTTCGTCACCATGGCCCTTCGCTATCTGGGGGACCGATATTTTGGGATCCTTTCTCGTAGCTAGGGGCAGGTCAAGTTTTTGATAGTGGTCGTCGATTACTTCACAAAATGGATAGAGGCCGAACCTATGGCAACCATTTCAACTCAAAACGTATAAATTTTTTTATGGAGGAACGTAATCACATGCTTCGGTATTCCATACATGATCGTCACCGACAACGGACTGCAGTTTATGGATAAAAAGTTAAATGCTTTTTTGGAAGGCTTGGGAATAAAACACTGGGTAACCTCGGTCGAACACCCACAGACGAACGGGCAGGCAAAGTCCGCCAACAAGGTCATCTTGGGGGAATTAAAGAAGAGATTAGGTGCAGCTAAAGGTGCATAGGCCGAAGAGATACCTGAAATTTTGTGGGCATATAGATGCACCCCACAATCAACTATCAAAGAAACGCCCTTCCGAATGGTATATGGAACTGAAGCCATGATTCCGGTAGAGGTAGGGGAACCTACCTTTCGGAGACAAAATTTCGAAGCATTTGAAAACGAAAGCTCCATGAGATGTGAACTCCATTTGATCAAAGATGTTCGCGACCGAGCACGCCTCGATGCCGAAGCATGCAAACAAAGAATGACCAAGAGGTTCAACTCAAAGCTGAAGCCAAGAGAGTTCCAAAAAGGAGACCTAGTCCTAAGGATGCAAGGTGAT
This sequence comes from Pueraria montana var. lobata, assembly GCA_026413185.1. Taxonomy (NCBI): domain Eukaryota; kingdom Viridiplantae; phylum Streptophyta; class Magnoliopsida; order Fabales; family Fabaceae; genus Pueraria; species Pueraria montana. The sequence continues at coordinate 77,450,726 of CM048650.1, forward strand.
ACACGAAGAGATACCCGGAAAGGGAAGCTAGCAGGTAATTGGGATGGCCCATTCAGAATCCGGCAAACCCTCAACAATGGAGCATACAAGCTGGAAGAGCTTTCAAGAAAGGTGGTGCCGAGAACATGGAACTCGACCCATCTTAAGTATTATTTTAGTTGATTATGTAAATGGGTGTTGTACTTTTTTTCCTTACTTGATTTTTTATCCCTAAAAGAATGTGAAAGGGTTTTTTACCGAGGAGGTTTTAACGAGGCACACCTTTCCAATTAAATCAATGAAGCTTATCTTTCCTACCTATAATATGATTCTTTTTTCAGCACCATTCGGAATTTCTTCTCAAATGGTTCCCTCTCGAGTACTCCTACTTGGCTAAGGACGCACCATTCGAAATTTCTCCTCAAATGGTTCCTTCTCGAGTACTCCTACTCGGCTAAGGACGCACCATTCGGAATTTCTTCTCAAATGGTTCCCTCCCGAGTACTCCTACTTGGCTAAGGATGCATCATTCGGAATTTCTTCTCAAATGGTTCCCTCCCGAGTACTCCTACTCGGCTAAGGATGTATTATTCAGAATCCCTTTGCAAAAAATTCAAGAGTTTATTCCTTCAAAAGAATCCATGGCTAATAAAAGGAAGGAAGCAGTTCTTACAAAGTTATCGACTGTAACTAAGTTTACGAAATTATTCTAAGTGTAAATTAAGAATCAGATGCTGAAAAGATGAAGACTATATTTCATTAATCATAAAAAAAGACTTACAAAATTTCAACCCAAAAACAAAAAAAGGCTCTCATGGCCTAAAATACAAATATTTCATTCAGCCGGATCCTCTTGGGCCACGGCATCGGCAACATTTTCTTCTCTACTTTCCTCATTAGCCTCAGGATTCCCATCATCGTCCGGAGCCGACGGCTGAAGGGGATTCTAAAGTACCGCATCGTCAGGAATATCATCAAGAGGTACCAAGCGGCCTTGATAGACATCCTTGTCCATGTCAAAGATAGTAGGATTGCGAACGTCATAGAAATGCAGCATCAGTCAAACAACATGAAGAAATCTGGCTTCGTGTTAGGCATAAATCTTCTCTTAAGCCGAATAGATAATATTTTCCTTAGCAGCGCGTTCCGCATCCCTCTCCCCTTCAGCCTGAGCCAATAACATCCTCAAACGCTCAATCTCATCGGATTGAAGTTTAGCGTCCTTCTCGGCCGTTATGACTTTAGTATTCAAATCGTTAAGATCAACCGAAAGGTGCTTCACTTCATCCTTTAGACGAGCATTGTCATCTGGGAATGCTATGTTGGCATCCAGGGCTTGTTGGTTAGAGGCCTGCAACTTCTTCAAGGTCTTCTTCAGCTTCTCGGCTTCCTTCAGCGGATTCATGAACATGTGATAAGCAATGGCCAAAGCCCTTGCCTGGAACTCACAGTAGGCCGACCAGTTGGAGGTAGCATCAGCCTTGTTCAAAATATTCTTTCCAGTATCAAAAATGTCACTGGAACTAACCATTTTCTTCGGCCAAAAGTCCTTCGAAAAGAAGCCCTCGGCAGTCATAGCAGTGATGGAAGTCAAAGATCCCGAAGCTAAAAAGTCCAAAGTCTGTTGCTTCAGCTTATTCGCCTTTTACTCCTCCGAGGCCTCACGACTTTGGTACCTTTTCTTGTGATCTTTGTCCTTGTTTTTCTTCTCTCCTGTTGGAGGGGGTAGGGTATCCACCGGACACGCCCTCGGGGTCGGCTGCTTCACAACAAGAGGCACTAAAGCAGCACCCGAGGTGTTCCCCACAGCTTGAGCCCGGTTCTTCTTAGCATTCCGGAAAGAAAGGACGTTACCACCAGCATCGGCCATAATACCTACACCCAACAAACACTTAGGCAGTCATGTGAACTAAGTACAAAAATAACAGAAAAGAAAGACCGATGCCTTACCACACATATCGGCTAAAACAGTTGAAGAATTGAATAACTAAATAAGGCAACGAGCTGCCTAGCCGGAAGCTTTCGGGGGAGGGACTCAAGAAAGAGGAGGTCCTCACGTTCCCTTTTGGTCATCATAGACTTAAAAAATTTGTCATAACGCCGAGGGGTTCTCTCCCAATAAAAAGGAAATAAGGGCTTCCCACCCCTATCATAGAAGAGGTTAGCCCCTATATTCGATTTCACTACCACTTTAAAGAAGCCAGTTTTGAAATTCTTGTAAGAAGAAGTAAAAGATTGGAATAAGGGCCTCTTCGGTTTCCTTATTAAGGATACCCATAAACCAATCTTGGGCCGAGTACAAAAATAGTACAAAAATACACTCACGGAAGGCTCTATAAAATTGAAAATACAAAGGGCGCGAAATGCTTGAATTGCGGCCCACCTGTTCGGATGCAACTGAGAGGGTGCCACGTTCAAAACTCGAAGCACCCCCATCGTAAAATCATCAAAGGGAACCGTTACATGTAGGTCACGAAATACGCAATCGTACATGTAAAAGAAGTCCTTTAGAGACTGACCCTTTCCCATGAAAACGAATTCGGCATTAGTTTCGCGCCGACAACACTGTAACGCTATCAGACACAACTCATCCTCAAGGATGGAAGACACATCTACATAATTTACAAAATTAGACACACTATGCTTATCATCATACCGAGACCAATAGGACCTGACCTCCCCGTTTACCCATGTATACCCATCCAGGGTAATAGGCGGGAACACTCGTTTCCCTTGTGTAACCCGAGGCTTACGCTTTGACTTTTGGTTGGAATTATCATTTTCCGACCGAATGGGACACCACGTTCTCACCTATCCCCTCTCGGGCCGGAGAAGAAGAGGGGGACGTTGAAGGGCAAAAAGATGAAAATGAAGACGAAGAAGTCGAAGACTCCCCACTAGCCGAGGCGGGTGACTGAATATCAACCACCTCAGTTTTCCCGGAAAGCTTACAACCAGATGGACCCATGGTAATGAAAAAAGAAAGAGCAAAAGCCAAACTCTCGTACCTTGGTTAAGACGAAAAAGAAGAAGCTAGAAAGAAGTATTTGGCTGAGAGTGAAATAAGAAAAATTTGGTAGATTGTAAATAAGGGATGCAAAGACGACATCCCTCACCCTATTTATAGGGCCCAAGCCCACAACGGTCCAAAAAGTTTAAACGCTGCTAACCATTAGATCAATCCAGATCTAACGGTTCATAAAAATGTGACGTCTCAATCCCTTCACCTAAACGGCTTTTTTCAGCCATGATGACAGAATTTGAAACAACACAACGAGGAGCATAGTTCGACTCAAAGCCTCTTCGTCACAACTGATTACTCGAGGCTGGGGGGCATGCTTATATTGGTGGGGTATTCGGCTATTCATAGCCAAATACCCTCCACCACAAACAACCGAGTACACCTCGTAAAAAGGTAAGTGTTCAGCTTAAATCTGGTCGAACACTCTTTATTCCTTACACTCAATACCATCACAGGAGTATTCGGTATCACTACGGCTGAATACTAGGGATAGTATTCGGCTAATAAAGATCCTGTTAAAAGACCCTTATCAAGGTAAACCGAAGATTAGGAGATAATTAAGCAACCTTAATTAATATGGACTAGGTATTAAGGAGTGGTCAGGGCCCATAAGGGTCCAGACCCAATAAGATAAGTATAAAAGGGGATGCACCCCTCAAGGTAAATGACTTTTGACCCTCATTTATTACTCACATTAAATGCTTTGAGCCGAAACTTGACTTAAGCGTTGGATTGCCTTTTGCAGGTACCCCCCAACATCATTCGTATAGAAGGATTTGAACATTTACAGAAGATCCTGAAGTAAAGACGTCAGTAGAAGATCACCTCGTTACCCACAGACAAGAACAGTATTTATGTGACAAAAAAAAGAAGATAAAGACAAATAAGAGATATCAATGAAATATTTAAATTATTGGAATGTTCAAATATCATTATTAACATGAGTCTATCAGACTAGAATCTGGGTCAGCAAATGCATACTTTAAATGATGACAAAGCTTTAGACAATTGTTTGCATTCATAACTATGGGGAAGCTTTTTTATTAATTCCTACACAGATATACACTCCACATTTCACCTTTAATTATATGCTAATTTTAAACCCATCAACCAAATTCATCCAAAACCACAGGATTATATATATTTTCGTTCACATTGTGTTTGGTTGTAAAGAAAAAAAAAGGAATGAAAGTGTTTAACCAAAAAAAAAAAAAAGGAATGGTGTACCTAGTATAACTTGAAACTAATATTCTCCTTAAAGAACCTCACATGCCTCCTTTCTTTTACTGTGCAGCAGCCTAATTGATATAACTGGAAACTAATATTTTCGGTCACCGTGACTGGAAACTATGTGAACGAGCCCATGCTTTTTGACAATTAGAGGGGTGGTCTTTGTCACTGCCAAAACAACACATGAATTGTGCTTTGGTAACTTTTGAGGCATCAAACTAAAAACGATCCACACTTGTCACAGTACCTGTAATGTAGGTCATACTACTTTTACCTCTTGTTTGATGAAGCGTACCTCTTCTTATCATGAAAGGATTATATATACTTACAAAATATATGAAATACGATTTATAATTAATTATGATATGCAAGGTTTTCAATATTGCTCCATATTGGCAATATCGTCTACAATAACACAGTATCGGAGCCGGACGATACCGATATGGACCGAAATCACGGTGAGGTTGAAAATCACAAATAATGGCCGTAGCGGAACGGTGTTGCAGCCACAATGGACCGCAACATGTTGTGAGGCATTCACGCCGTAACGACCGCAATCGGTATCGCAGAATCCGCAATATAATACCCGTAATCGCTAAAACTTTAACGCGACCGTAACCGCAATTTAAAACCTTGATAATATGTATCTTAATCTTGCAAAGAGATCATTCAATCAGGATCAAGGTACTCCCTGATACTGCAGACTGTTGCGGCATGCTTGTATGCCATGATCCCACGCAAGACTAGCACCATGCAGGATACCTAATAGTTCCGCCTTATCCGCGTCACTAGAACCAGAACCATCAAAAGCTGAGAAACCCAGCAACCACTACTCCCCATTATGATCATGAAGAGTTCCACCGGAACCATTATGACCCTCAGGGCAGATATATACAAATGCCATCCACGTTGAGTTTAGAGACACCGAGAGGAGGAGGAGGAGACCATTTAGGAATGAGGAGAGGAGAACAAGCCCCATCATTATTAAGAGAGATAATAATATCATCATGGAGATGCTGAATGTTTTGAATAACTTTCATTTTAAACTAATCACACAAACATGTTTTCAAAGATTAAAAAACAGATTTAATTATATGAATAAAGAGTTGATACACGAAATTTTTTATGCATTTAATACATAGGGGATTTATTTAATTAATATATATTCCCAGACGGTTTTTATTTTTTGCATGGACGGCATAACTTTTTTTTTTTTTTTTTTTACATGCATGGACATAACTTTACTTTAAAATATTTTATTCATTTAATACATATAAACATATGGACGTGATTTTTTTTAATTCTTGATTTTCTTATTATTTCAAAAATTAGAAATAAAAACTATTTCTTAATTTTTTTTTAATAAATACTACTTTGAAACATTTCATGTTTTTATAATTTATTATAAAAACTATTATTTATGCAATATGAACAAAAAAAATTTATCACTCAAGTCAAAATCAATGTTACTATATATATATAATTTTATTTCTATTATTGTTTCAAAAACTAGTTCATAAAATTTATTTTTAGGTATTTTATTCAATTGTACATATTTTATTATATACATATCCCTATAATTATTATTTTAAATATTATTATGAATTATGTTAAATTTAATTTTATGTTTAAAATTTTATTTTTAATTATTATTTTTACAAAACATATTTAAAGATAATCAAACTAAGCTAATAATTACAAAATTTAATATAGTATATATAAATTGACATATATATAATTTATCTCATAATTTATTTTTTTAATTATTTTTAATAAATTATTTTTAATTTAATTATATATATTTTAAAATAGCTTTGTTGACTGAGTGAATGATAAATCAGTAAATTAAAACTAGTTTAAAATATATCATTATTAAAAATATATTTTAAAATCTTATCATGAATATTCTTTAGCAATATTAAATTAAATAGACTAAATTATATATTTAACATAAGAGAGACAGTGTAATTCGACATTTCTCAAGGGAAGAAAATGTGATTTATTGTATAATTTAACATATAAAAGGGGAGGGTAGTGTAATACTTGCCATCTCTCAAGCGAAGGGAGTATAATTTACTTCAATGACATTAAATTAAATAAATTAAATTTATATTTTAACATAAGAGTATAGAATAGTGTAATACATGCTTATCTTAAAGGAGGAGTATAAGCTACTACCACTACTACTATTATTATTATTATATGGATAAGACTGAATATTAGAGGTATACCCACACCAGTTAAAATGTGAGTAATTACCTGTATTTGATCTCGTATCCATTAGTGAGTAATTATTTTATCCATCATAAATAATTTTTGTGTGTAGGATAAACTATGATACCACTTTGATAAAAAAAAATTATATAGAAATATAGAGGAGATTCTATTACTTTACTACACATACTACAGTGCACTATTTATGGTAGAATAACAACCATTGCATAACTATCAATTAAAATCCTAAACAGAAATAATATTAAAAGTAAACACGTAATGATTACATAAGAAAGAACAATATCCTTTATACAAGAATATTAATGTCCTTTAATAATGTATACAAACTCACAACCCTTCATCTTTTAATAATACTTTTCTTTCGAATTATTATTTCTAAGAAAATACACATCATCCTAAAAACGAACACCAAACCCTATCCATTCAGACCGAAATCGAGCCCCAGATTTAATTTTAATTCGGACCATAACCTGGGTAAAATTATTTGGGAGCTCCTTAATTTAATTCAAAGGGATACCGACAAGTTTAAATACACTCTTCACTGCTGCTATGGCGACCACTTTATTATCAGTATCAATAACAATATTACTACTACGATTAAAAGCTAGACCTCCCATCTCGTTAACAATCATAAGTAGTGCCACTATGAATGCGTAGTCCACGTTGGGATTGACCAAGACATTGAAGCCACCATTGTTCTCCATCTACATGGTAGTCAATTGTATCCATTCAGCTTACTTTGTTATAGGTAAGTTAATTGGTGTGTATTTAAAATTATAAAAACACATAACACATGTAGTACAAACTACTTACCGTGGCAACAATATTTGTAGGAGATTCACCAGCATAAACAGTGCATGACATTTTATTTTCGACAATGACGATTCTAAAGTCACATCTGCTTTCATCTTTGTTGTTTGCGAGGAAGACATTTAATTTAGTGATCCCAACAGTTTTAGTGATCCCATCAGGGATCCTTGATCGGTTCTTGATATACTTCACCGAAAAGAGCAATTGAGAGGGATCATTGCTTTTACCCAAGAAAACTTGGCTTCGTCCTTGCCACGTCATAACCTACATATCATAAAATTAAGGGTGTATTTGGAATAACTGCAAAAATTAGATTATTTTAATAATTGATTATAATTAGAATTAATTTTTATTTGGATAAGTTTACTGAATGTGATTTAAAAATAATTAATTTCATTTAGATGCAACAAAAAATTAGCTTTTTACATAGTAAAATAGCATAAAAATAACTGAAAAGAAAAATAAGCTGTTGGAATATAATCATAAGTTACAAATTTTCATCTTAAAAAAATAGCTTATTTTTTTTAAATTTTTTTTCTCCTAAATTTAAGTTAGATTCTAAAATATCTCACTTTTTATATGAACACCTCAGATTATTACAAAACAGCTTAAATTATTTATTGCCAAACATGCTCTAAGAATAACAAAAACAACAATATGATTAATTTAGTAGCTAAATTGAAAACTTTTATACGAAAAAGATATATTTTGGTGGGAAAATTGAATTACTAATAAAGCTAACTTGTTAATTAAAAGAAGGAAATGGATGAGGATGCGTGATGTAGCCAAACCTTTTTGCATAGAGTGACTATGGGGTTTCCTTGATCATCACATAAGACATGACGTTTGTGAAGGATGTTTGAAGCATCTTTGATACAAAAGACAACGTCGCCGTTTATGTTGTAAGTGGCACGTTTATCTATATTAATTTGTAGATTGACAGAGTCAGGAGCACAGTACGAAGGGCTGATAACTGACAACATCTTTGCCATTAATATTGGAGAGGGAGATGTGTTTTTTGTTTGTTTTTATTATTATTATTATTATTATTGAAAAAGAGGGAGCTGTGTTGTGGTACGAGACAGCCTTTTGGTGTAAAAGCTAATTTATAGAGCAATTTATGCACATAGAGTGGTGATATGTAGACATGCACCGTTCCAAACACTTCAATCACACATTTATTTTTTCTTTATTTTTTTTTCCTATTATGTCATATTATCAATCATAATACTTACACTTCTTTCTTTTATCTCTCTAGGTATCAACTAAGAGAAATAATTAGATGGTCCTGGACCATTATGATCTTGCTAATCTTTAAATGACACATAATCAAGTATTATTAATTTTTTTATCGTAAATTGTAAAATTTGAATGTGTTATATTATAGATGTTGATTGGGATCATGAACAAGTGATGCTCCAGAATCACCTAATAATTTTTTGTCAACTAGAGTGAAAGAGTCTTTAAATCTTTATTCATGTACATATATGCAGTGACAAATCTAAGATCTTAAGTCAGTGAGAATAATTTATTTTAAAAATAAAATTAATAATAATTATTATTATTACAAATATAAAAATAACAATATAAATGTTAAAATCATAAAATTTTAATATATCATACATTAGAAGAAAAGTCAAAATCTTATTTTTAAATCAAAACACTTCAATAAAAAAAAATAAGAAACCTGGCATGACGAATTAAAAAATGTATAAAACTAGAAGGGATAAAATACAAAAACTAAAAATATTTACTTGTATTTTTTTATTGATCAAAATTAGGGTTTGTACACCATCATCAAAAAAAAAAAAAAACGTATATATTACTTGCGTGTTTGGTCACGTTCACGCGTGTTGAACGTATATTTCTGCATCAGTCCGGAAGTTGTGAATTGTAATTAACTTCCACGTTAACGTTATTCTACCATTTGACGTGAATTTTACTTCTATAATGTACATCCAAACACACCTGTATATACCAAGTAAGGACCACAATTGTGAGGACATGGTATCTATTGGATAAACGAGTCAGATGTACTACTTAGTCATGTACACATTTTGAGTTTTGAATCTTTCAATGGACGACTTAAGTAGGTGCAATTTTGGGTTATTATATTAGTATATTTATACACTACCAACAAGATAATGTTTCATATTACTTTAAAGGATGGGAGAGAGAATAAGGAAATATGGGAGAGAGAAATCTGGAGGTAGGCGCTGGAATGAAAGAGTTTCCACATTCTTTTTCTCTAGATTTCCAGAGGAGTATCAACCATATGATATGTGGAAAATCTTCCAGCGGTGGGGGAGGGTATGTGAGGTTTTTATAGCTAAAAGAAAGAACAAGGAAGGCTATAGATTTGGTTTTGTAAGGTTTCTGGGGGTGAGAAACGAAAGAGAGCTGGAGCTTCAACTTGATAGCATCAGAATAGGGAACACCAAAATGTATGTGAATGTCCCAAAATATCGGAGAAATGAATACAGTAGCAGGGCAGGCGAGGCGGTGTCAGTACATACAAAGCAGAATACCATTGAAAGACAGAAAGTTGGGAGAGAAGCTGGGAGCAAGGGATCATATTTACAAGCTGCTATGAAAGGGTGGGGAAGGCAAAATGGAAGGTACAAGGAACAGTGGAGGGTGAAACAACATCTGATGTGTGGTAATCAGTCACAGGGTGGTGTGGCTAGAGAGTTTAAGGTTCAAGCTGAAGAAAGAGGATGGTTGGATAAATGTTGGGTGGGGAGGCTAACAGATCTCAAGCTATATAATAAAGTCCAACAAAGTTATATGCTAGCTGGATCTAAAGAGATTAAGATGAGGTATATGGGAGGGGATATGGTGTTGGTTATGGGAGTTGACGAAGCTGATGTGAGGGACATGATTAACTCGGATGAAGGGATAGGCTCAAGTATATTTCATTCTATGGAAAAATGACCCAAAATTGCACCTACTTAAGTCGTCCATTGAAAGATTCAAAACTCAAAATGTGTACATGACTAAGTAGTACATCTGACTCGTTTATCCAATAGATACCATGTCCTCACAATTGTGGTCCTTACTTGGTATATACAGGTGTGTTTGGATGTACATTATAGAAGTAAAATTCACGTCAAATGGTAGAATAACGTTAACGTGGAAGTTAATTACAATTCACAACTTCCGGACTGATGCAGAAATATACGTTCAACACGCGTGAACGTGACCAAACACGCAAGTAATATATACGTTTTTTTTTTTTTTGATGATGGTGTACAAACCCTAATTTTGATCAATAAAAAAATACAAGTAAATATTTTTAGTTTTTGTATTTTATCCCTTCTAGTTTTATACATTTTTTAATTCGTCATGCCAGGTTTCTTTTTTTTTTTTATTGAAGTGTTTTGATTTAAAAATAAGATTTTGACTTTTCTTCTAATGTATGATATATTAAAATTTTATGATTTTAACATTTATATTGTTATTTTTATATTTCATTCTATGGAAAAATGGTGTCCGGAGATGAACACTGGGAATAGACTAGCTTGGATTAGATGCACTGGAGCCCCACTGCACTTATGGAATGATGAGTGTTTTTCTAATCTAGTGGGAGTTTTTGGGAGTTTGGTGAAGATGGATGAGGAGACGGAGAATAAGAACCAGCTGGAGTTCGCTAGACTTCTGGTCCATCTGTCAGCTCCTGAGCCTATTGTTTACCACTCCAGAATTAAAATTAATGGTGTGGTGTATAACATCAGGATGATCGAAGAAGTAATAACACAGATGAACTTATGTAACTGTAGGCTACGGGGGAAGTGGGAGGCGATGGATGATGAAGAATCAATTCCATCAGCTTTGGGAGTGGACTGTGGGTCATCGTTTGCAGAGTTTGACGGTGAACTAGGCTTACATGAGGCATATGATGCGGAGGAAAATGGAGGTATAAGGTGGTGCTATGGCTGCCGGAGGAACATGCCGGAAGACACAACAGTCCAAGGTGCAGTAGCTCAACTTGAAGTCTGTCCGGTGGATATTTCGGAGGCTAGTGCCCATAGGATCGTGGGTACAAAAGAGCGGTTGAGTGTTCAAAATGTGTCAGGGAGTGAAGGGACTAACATTGGGGAGCATGATTTGAGGGGTATAAGGGAGAAGGGTCAGAGCAGTAAAGAAAAAGTAAATATAGTGGGGATGGAGTGTAGCGGAAGTAAAGAAAAGGAGGATAAAAATGGGAAAAAGCTATATGAAGTGTACGAAGTGCAAAAGAAATTTCTGGGAAAAGAAGGGCATCAGGAAAGTACTGTGGGGGCAGACATAGATAGTGGTGCTAACTATATAGGACCCTATGGGAGTGAGAGGTTACAAACAGACCTTGACTCAAGTAAAAGGCATGAAGGGTCGTACAAAGATATACCCAACAGTGGAATACAAAGAGTAGACGCTGAAGGGTCCCACTGGGAAGACAACGCGGCAGGAGAAAAGGAGTGTGTTGATTTGCAATTGAAGAGCAGATGTGAAGGGTCTATATGGGCTAAAAAAGGTACGGATTCGAGTAATGGGCCTTGGAATAAGAAGCAAATAGAGAGAATAGTGGGAGTCACGGTACAGGTGGAAAATGAAGATGTGGATCAAACACTTAAACCCGAGAAGGAGGAGGAGGTGGGCCAAACTGTAGAAGGAGTTACCAGAGGTAATAAACAAAGTGAAGGTGTGTCTAGGGGACCTGTGTGTGGGTCGAGTATATTACAGGATTCGGTGGAAGAAACATCTGTAAAGGAAACGAGGTCAGAACAGAAAGTTAGAAAGCTGAAGGAGAAACGCAAGGAAGTGAGGATAGAGAAATTTGATATGTGTAACGACCTCTCTGATAATAATGTCAAGAACTGCAATAGAATTTTTTGGTTAAAGGATGACACAATGGAGGCAAAAAATTTGTGGGAACTTGCAAAAAGAATCGGAGTCACATGGGAAGGGAACGATGAAGAAATGGTCCAGAAAATAGCACTCTTGGAAAAAAGGGATAAAGAGGGGAAGGAAAGGAGAACAAGTGACTACGAGGAGGGGAGCAAAGTGGTAAAATCATGATTATCCTGTCATACAACGTGAGGGGTTTGGGTGGAAAAATTAAATGGAGGGCTATTAGAAGCTTGATACAAAAGGAAGAGATTCAAGTAGCATGTCTACAAGAGACAAAGAAGGAAGAGGTCAGCCAATCTTTATGCCAAGCATTGTGGGGGGACTCAAATTTCGGATGGAAAACGCAACCATCTATAAATTCAGCAGGAGGTCTTGTATGCATATGGAAGGAAGAGATGCTGGAAGTTACAAATTCTTTCCAAGGCCAAGGTTTTGTAGGTTTGGAGGGAGTGTGGAAAAAGTTAGGGAGGAATGTCACTATTGTTAATATCTATGCTCCTTGTGACATTGGGGGTAAAAGAAGACAATGGGAGGAGTTGAAGAATTGGAAAAGACAAAGCAATAATAATTCTTGGTGCTTGGTAGGAGACTTTAATTGTATTAGGTGGCGGAATGAAAGAAAGGGTGAGGGGGGGGGAGTTATATGGCGAAATAGATAGAAGAGAATTTAATTGTTTTATTGAGGAGATGGAGTTGTTGGAGATACCATTAGTTGGACGAAAATTCACTTGGTATAGGCCAAATGGGAGGGCTAGAAGTAGAATAGATAGGATGTTGGTTTCGGAGGAATGGGTAAACACTTGGCAAGGAAGCACTCAATATGTGTTGGAAAGAAATTTTTCGGACCATTGTCCTATAGTCCTTAAGGATGTGGTTCTTGATTGGGGCCCTAAACCTTTTAGGGTTTTGGATTGTTGGTTGGAGGATGGTAGATACGAAAACTTTGTAAATGAAGCTTGGGAGAGTTTGGAGGTTAGTGGGTGGGGTGGGTTTGTTCTAAAAGAGAAACTTAAAGGTCTAAAAAGCAAATTGAAGATATGGAACAAAGAAATTTTTGGGGATATAAATAGGAGGTTGAAAGAGATTCAAGACCAAATGAATGAGTTGGAAGAAAAAGGGGACGAGGAAGTTCTAAGTGAGGAGGAGATCTCTTTGAAGAGGAAGCTACAAGAACAATGGTGGGCAACGAGTTTGCACAATGAGTCATTGTTGAGGCAAAAATCAAGAGTAAAGTGGATAAAAGAAGGTGATGCGAATTCCAAGTACTTTCATGCGGTGATAAATTGGAAGAGGAGATATGGTTTGCTAAGAGGAGTGGAAAAGGACGGTAGGTGGACGGAGGAGCCTAGTGAAATCAAAAAAGAAGTAAAAGATTTTTTTGAGAAAAAATTTAAGGAGGAGGAGTGGGAGAGGCCAACTTTGGAGGGGGTGGAGTTCCTTAAAATTAAGGAGGAGGAAAATTGCTTTTTGGTATCACATTTTGATGAATTGGAGGTTAAGGAGGCGATTTGGGATTGTGGAAACTTCAAAAGCCCGGGGCCGGATGGGTTTAATTTCAACTTTATCAAAAAGTTTTGGAGTATCTTAAAAGGGGATGTGATGAGATTCTTAGGAGAATTCCATGCTTATGGGAAGCTTCCCAGAGGATCAAATTCCTCCTTTATTACTTTGGCTCCGAAGGTTGAACACCCGATTGGTCTTGGAGATTTTAGGCCGATTTCGTTGGTTGGATGTATGTATAAAATTGTGGCAAAAATTCTTGCAAAAAGGTTGAAGAAAGTTCTACCGGATGTTATTGATAAAAAACAGAGTGCTTTCTTGAGTGGTAGGAATTTGTTACATAGTGTGTTGGTAGCAAATGAGGTGGTCGATGAAGCAAGAAGGAAAAAAAAGCAATGCTTGATTTTCAAGGTGGACTATGAGAAGGCTTATGATTCGGTGTGTTGGAAATTCTTGTCATATATGCTTCATAAACTAGGTTTCCACAACAAATGGATCACGTGGATTGAGGAATGCCTGAAGACTAGCATGGTGTCAGTGTTAGTAAATGGGAGTCCTACGAGTGAGTTTAACCTTCAGAAAGGACTTAGACAAGGTGATCCCCTTGCACCTTTTCTTTTCACAATTGTGGCGGAAGGCCTTAGTGGGTTGATGAGGATGGCTATATCAAGAAAGGTGTTTGAGGGCTTCAAAGTGGGAACAAGTGGTGTGGAAGTAAATCTATTGCAATATGCGGATGATACCATTTTTATTGGTGAGGCATCGTTGAGCAATGTTTTGATTATTAAAAGTATGATGAGAAGCTTTGAGTTGGTTTCGGGTTTGAAGGTGAATTTCTCTAAAAGTAGGTTCGGAGCGGTTGGTGTAGATGGGAATGTGGTGGAAAGGTGGGCGGATTTACTTAATTGCAAAATTTTATTATTGCCTTTTACTTACCTAGGTATCCCTATTGGAGCAAATCCTAGAAGAGGAGTGACTTGGGAGCCCATTGTCGGCAAGTATGAAAAGAAGTTATCTTCATGGAAGAGAAAGAATATGTCTATGGCAGGAAGAGTTTGTCTTATAAATTCAGTTTTGAGTTCATTGCCTCTCTTTTTCTTGTCCTTTTTCAAGATGCCTAAAGGAGTTATAAAAAAGATAGTGAGCATACAATCTAAATTCTTATGGGGGAGCCTTGAAGGAGAAAAAAAAATCCCATGGATTAGTTGGAAGAACATGTGTTCTCCAAAGAGTCACGGTGGTCTGGGGATCAAAGATCTGGGAATTTTTAATGATGCGCTTCTTGGTAAGTGGAGGTGGGATATGTTTCACTCTAAAGGATCTTTATGGGTGGATATATTGGATGCTAAATATGGGGGATGGAGGAAATTAGTCTTGGAGGAAAATAACTCTTTGGGGTCTTTGTGGTGGAGGGACCTTGTGAGAGTTTGTGGTGGCCAAAATAATGATAAGTGGTTTGATAAATCAATGAGGTGGAAAATTGGTGGGGGAGAAGAGGTGGTGTTTTGGTTTGACAAATGGGTGGGGGAAGATTGCCTCGCTAATACACATGCAAGGGTCTTCCTAAATTCTGAGCAAAAACATGAATTGGTTGGCAATGTGGGGAGTTGGGTGGAAGGTGCTTGGGAGTGGGACCTCAAGTGGAGGAGGGAATGGTTCCAATGGGAATTACCCTTGGTGGAAAATTTCCTCCACGAGGTGTCATCTGCTGTTATGAATTCACAAGTCCCTGATTCTTGGTGTTGGCTGGAGGATGTTAGTGGATACTACACAGTGAAGTCGGCATATAAGGCTATGTATTCCTTGAAGAGGGCTTCAGAGTGGAGCAACCTATTTGCTAAAGTCTGGTCCTTAAATATTCCCCCTAAGGCAGCACTATTTATTTGGAGAGTCTTTTGGAATAGACTCCCGACAAGACATACGCTTCGTGAGAGAAATGTGCAACTGATTGATAATTGTTATTCATGCCCGTTCTGTTATTTGGAAGAGGAAACGTGTGCTCATATTCTGTTCACTTGCCAAAAGTTGGTCTCGGTATGGTCAGAATGTTATAACTGGCTGAATGTGGTGGGGGTGCTGCCACAATCCCCAGAAGCACACTTCTGGCAACATGACTTCTATGTTAGGTCTAATGATAGCAAACATAAGTGGATGATGGTGTGGTGTGCTATGACTTGGTGTATCTGGAATATGCGCAACAACTGTATTTTCAGGGGAGATACCTTTGATGCGGGAAAACTGCTGCAAGATGTGGTGTTTGTGGCTTGGTCGTGGCTTAAACATAAACATGCTGGTTTCTCTTACTCTTTTCTGCAGTGGTCCCTTAACCCGGGACTATGCTTGTGAATGAGTTTATACAGCTGCGGTTGGTCTTGTAGTTTTCTGATCATCTCTGTTGGAATGGTGCAAAAATAACTCAGTGTTCTAAGCTGTGTTGGGTAGGATGCCGTGGCAAGCAAAAAGGTTACGAACTTGCTCCCTCGTGGGTCAAGTTTTTAGTGGATGGATTTTATGCTGCTGGTAGGTGTGGTGGCAGATTTGACAGAATGAATTCTGGATCAATGGTGTAGTTTCATGTCTGTGTGTGTAAGGTGGTAAAGATTACATTAATTGATGGGTAGTGGAGTAGAATGTTTAGATTGGCCTTTTGATGTTTCATGGAATTGTTGGCACTTTTCTGGTGGGGGTGGTTATTTGCTATTCATTCTTTAGCTGACATAAATAGCTTTTAACCATCCTGTTGTGAACTTCATTCTATCTTTGTATTAGGGTTATTGGTACCCCTTGTACCTGAATTTATATGATTTTGCTGATTTAAAAAAAAAAAAAAAAACTACCAACAAGATGTCACTGGTTGACTATAAGAGAAGGCTTGACTTGATGTCACTGGTTTAACACGGCTCATCTATTTTCAACGCCAGTCAATCACATACTCCCTTGTTTCCAGATAGGAACATAATTTGACTAGGTAAATGCATTAGCATAGCTGTTAAATAATGACATAATCTAGAATCTTAGACGACACAATTATTAATTAATTAATTAATTGTTGATCGCAAAATTTGGTCTAGGATTCAAAATTATATATAACTCAACAAATAACATTTTTAATAATGAAACTTATATATATATATATAGAGAGAGAGAGATTCATTTATTCCAAGAGTAGGTATAAGAAAGTTACTTCTCGTATTCATCATTCATTTTCTTGAAATTTAATGATTAGGATTAGTGTTACTATTACATTTTGAGGATTTAAAATAATTATGTAAGGTTCTTTAATTGAACTAGCAAGCAACTTGATTTTGAACTCGAGAAAGATTAGAATTCAATTTTAATAAAAAAAAATAAGAACATAACTTTATGCAACTGCCCTGATAATCGTTTTGTTCTTTGATCTTTCAGTAATTTTTTGAGAGGAACTTGATACTTCAATTATAACCACATCTAAACCTCTCGAAACATAACTTTTGACTTTTCTTCCCGAAATAAACATACTTGTAATTCACAATGCTCCATCTACTATCTTTCTCGAGTATTTGCTTCTCCTTACTGCTTATTTCTTTCTTCTCGAAATTACTTTTCGAGTATCTTCCATCTTCAACCATATTCACATATCATTGAACTCAAAAATATTCTTTAGACATAGTATACTCAAGAAAATTTATCAATACCCTTAACAGATGTCCCCTTAAAAATGTTCCCTCGAGATTATTCGAAAAGGGAGCATTTCTAGATAGTACTAGAACTTTTCTCTATATTGCTTTTTATTGCTTTTATAATTTGTTTTATTGCTTTTATATGCGAATCGTGTGGGTAATTCTTTTGGGATTAAGGGTTGAGTGCAAAACAATTTAAAACAACTCAATTTCACCCTCTTCTTGAGTTATTAAGGCCACTTGGTTATCAATTTTGACATAAGCAACCTTATCCTTTTTAGTAAACTTGTCGTCAAATTTTCTATTTCTTTCCCTTTTCAAATTTTATTTGCTTGATCCTTCTAACCTTATCTACTAACTGTGCCCTGTCTCTTAGCTATTGGTTCACTAACTTTTTTCCGAATCGAAAATTCTAGACTAGCAATAACTATCCTAACTAATTCGTGTTCAAGGATTTGGGTATAACACCTCAATTTCATTTGTCTGAACCTATTTAAATAATCATCGATTGACACAGAACTGAACCTCTTAATATTAGCCAAATCTACTAAACTTACTCAAGTTTCTCCTCTAAAGAATTGCTCACGAAAAATTCTTTCAAGTTGAACCCAATTATAAAGCGAAATAGGGGGAAGTGTAGTATACCAAGTAAAAGCATTTTCAGTAAGAGAGCTTAGGAAATATTTCATTTAAAGATATTCATTAGTTTTAATATCCCCACGTTCGATTTGATATCGAGCATCATGCTCAACAGTGGAGTCCTAATTCAGCAGTAAATTTCGAGAATTTGGGAATTTTATATCCTCGTAACAATTCAATTTGTAACGCGTAGTTAGGGAATGCAGATACAAAGTATGATTGGTTATAATATCCTATTTTGAACGCATTCATATGCCTGTGAAGAACCTATTCGACTATATGATTTATTTATTTAGGATTTTGTATGTTTTGACCTACAAAATGGATTTTGATTCTGAGCTTTTTGCATATTTTGATTCAACAAAGGAATTTGATTATTTTGCCTAAAATTCATGTTTTGGAAGTTTTGCCCTCAAGATTTTGGTTTTGTCAAAATAAATGTAATACTCGATCAACATTTTGATTTAGATTAACCTTTAGGATTGGCTTGATTTTGAGGAATATCCTGGTTTAGTTCATAAAATTTATTTTTAGTGGTAAATAAAAAATATTTTAAAATCTTATCATGAATATTCCTTAGAGATATTAAAAAATTAGATAGACTAAATTGTATATTTTAATATAAGAGAAGAGAGATAATATAATATGACATCTCTCAAGGAAGAAAAATGTAATTTATTCTAGATTTTAACATAAAAAGGAGGGTAATGTAATACTTGCATATTTCTTAGGGGAATAGAGTGTAATTTACTTCAACGACATCAAGTTAAACAAATTAAATTGTATATTTTAACATAAGAAATGATAACAGTAATAATTGCATCTCTTAAGGGAGGGGGTGTACTTTACCATTATTATTATTATTATTATTAGGCTTAAAAATGTTTTATGTCCTGATAAATTAGCAAATTTTGTTTTTGGTCCTTGTTATTTTGTTTTAGTTCTTTTAATATATTTATTTTTTTCTTTTTGTCCCTAAAATATATGTAGATCATTTGTTATGAGTCCCTATCAAATATTTTTCAAAGAGACTAATACAAAATGAATATTTAATTATAAGGACTCAAATGAAAAAAATAGATATATTTGAAAGACTAAAAAAATAACAAGGACCAAAAACAATTTTTTTGTTTTATTAGGGATTCAATGCCAAAAATAATTTATTAGAGATCCAAAACGAAATTTGCTAATTTATCATGAACCTAAAACATAAATTTATTTAAGCCTTATTATAAAAACACGCTTTTTATAAAGTTCAGGAACTAAACTGCACAATACGAAAGTTCGAGGACAAAAAACAAGATTAACTGAAAGTATAGGGACTAAAAACATATTTTAACCTTATTATTATTATATGTGCAGGTATAAGTACCTTAGTAAGGTTGGATAGTAAGGTATTAGTATCTGCATCCGTTAAAATATGTGGGTAATTACCCATGCCCCTGTATTCATTAAATGAGTAATTATTATATTCATCATTAATAGTTTTTGCAAATATCCACTTGGTTGAATACTCGTTATTGTCCTGATCTGTTAATCTTCAGAACCTAAGCTACGACACCACTTTGTTAGAAAATAAAGAGAAGATTATAGAAATATAGAGGAGATTCTATTACTTTACGACATACACTACAGTGCTCTATTTATGGTAGAATAACAACCATTACAAAACCATCAATTAAAATACTAAACAGTAGTAAAAATTTAATGATAACATAAGAAAGAACAATAATATCCTTTAAACAAGAATAATGTCCTTTAATGTATACAAACTCACAACCCCCTTATTCATCATGTAATACATTTCTTTCGAATTATTATTTCTAAGAAAATACACATCATCCATTCAGACCGAAATCGAGACCCAGATTTAATTTTAATTCAGACCATATATATATAACCTGAGTAAAATTACTTGGGAGCTCCTTTAGTTAAAAATGATTACAGCAGACATATGAAACTGCATTCTGCATTCGTGCTGTGCCGTAAAAATAATGCCTGGCAAAATCTGGCGGTCCCATCTCGTTAACAATCAGAAGTAGTGCCACTATGAATGCGTAGTCCACGTTGGGATTCACCGAGACATTGAACCCACCATTGTTCTCCATCTACATGGTAGTCAATTAATTATATCCATTCATAGGTAAATTAATTGGTGTGTATATAAAATTAAATTATAAAAACACATAACACATGCAGTACTACAAATTAATTACCGTGGCAATAATTGTAGGAGATTCACCAGCATAAACAGTGCATGAGATTTTATTTCCGACCATGATGACTCTAAAGTCACTTCTGCTTTCATCTTTGTTGTTTGCGAGGAAGACATTTAATTTAATAATCCCAGCAGGCATCTCCAACGGTTTCTTGATATACTTCAGTGAAAAGAGCAATTGAGAGGGATCATTGCTTTTACCCAAGAAAACTTGCCATCGCCCTATCAACGTCATAACCTACATATATAAAATTAAGAATAACAACAATATGGTTATTTTAGTAGCTAAAATGAATTTTTTTTTTTTTTAAATTTTGGTGGGAAAATTGAATTAATTAAGCTAACTTGTTAACTAAAAGAAAGAAATAATGGATGAGGAGATGTGTAACCAAACATTTTTTTCTAGAGTGACGATGGGGTTTCCTTTATCATCACATAAGACACGACGTTTGTGAAGGATGTTTGAAGTATCTTTGATATTAAAGACAACGTCGCCATTTATGTTGTATGTGGCAAGATTATCTGTATTAATTTGTAGATTGACAGAGTCGGTAGCACAGTAGGAAGGACTGATAACTGAGAACTGATTTGCCATTAATATTGGAGAGGGAGCTTAATTTGTTGTGGTTCGAGACACTCTTTTGGTGTAAAAGCTAATTTATAGAGCAAGTTATGTACATAGACGCTGGAGCAGCGATATATATGTAGACATGCACCGTTCCAAACACTTCAATCAAACTTTTAATTTTTCTCTAGATTTTTCTTCCTATTATGTGGTATTATTATCTATCATGATACATTGATACTTGCACTTCTCTCTTTATCTCTCTAGATGTCAATTAAGAGAAATGATTAGGTCATCTTGAAGTGTACATGTAAATCCGCCACTGCATATACGTATATATTACTCCTTTAAATATCTATGCGAGAAAAATAAAAATAAAAATTTTAACAAATATATTAATAAAGAAAAATTATAAGAAAAAGAAGTTTTTGAGTTAATATTTGTTTAATTTCCTTTTAGTAATGGATCTTATATCTAGTTTTACACATTAAATTAATAATAAATATTTTTGTTAAACTTATTATTTATTAAATAATTATTTATTAGAAGTTGGATATTTAAATAATTGTGTAAAAAAAAAAAATTCGCCCCTCCTTTAATACACTCTTGGATTCGTCCCTACTTCCACGTTAACGTTATTCTACTATTTGACGTGAATTTTACTTCTATAATGTACATCCAAAGACACCTATATAGACCAAGTAAGGACCACAATTGTGAGGACATAGTATCTATTGGATAAACGCGTCAGATGTACTACTTAGTCATGTACACATTTTGAGTTTCGAATCTTTCAATGTACCACTTGAGTAGGTGCAATTTTGGGTTATTATATTAGTATACATACTATAATTATTATATTTATGCACTACCAACAAGATGTCACTGGTTGACTATAAGAGAAGGCTTGACTTGATGTCACTGGTTTAACACGACTCATCTATTTTCAACGCCAGTCAATCACATACTCCCTTGTTTCCAGATAGGAACAGAATTTGACTAGGTAAATGCATTAGCATAGCTGTTACATAATGACATAATCTAGAATCTTAGATGACACAATTATTAATTAATTAATTGTTGATCGCAAAATTTGGTCTAGGATTCACAATTATAACTCAACAGATAACATTTTTAATAATGAGGTGGTAATCCTTCATTTATTACATTGATTCCTAAAAGGAAGAATCCACAAGGGTTGGACGAGTATCGACCTATTTCCCTTATAGGATGCATGTATAAGGTTATTTCGAAGGTTTTGGCTAATAGGTTGCGGAAGGTACTTGTGCACATAATTGATGAAAGGCAATGTGCTTTTGTTGGGGGGAGGTTTATGTTAGATGGTGTTCTCATTCCCAATGAGGTAGTACATGAAGCGAGGAGGGATGGAAAGTCAACTTTGATCTTTAAGGTTGACTTTGAAAAAGCTTATGATTCGATTTCTTGGGAATTCTTATATTACATGATAAGGAGGATGGGGTTCCAACATAAACGGGTGTTATGGATGAAAGGATGTTTGGAGTCGGCATCGGTCTCAGTGTTGGTTAATAGGAGTCCTTCGGAGGAATTCTCTATTCAAAGGGGGTTGAGGCAAGGAGATCCAATGGCACCTTTCCTCTTCCTCATTGTGGCCAAAGGCTTATGTGGATTGTTGAGGCAAGCAATGGCAACAAACATTTACTCCGGTTATAAAGTGGGAAAGCTTTTGGAGGAGGTCTCACTACTTCAATTCGTTGATGATACACTTTTCTTTTGTGAAGCAAATTTACAAAATGTAATGTGTGTCAAAGCAATTTTGAGGTGCTTTGAATTGGTCTCCGAGTGGGTTGAAAGTTAACTTTCACAAAAGTAGGCTTGTGGGATTTGGAATGGATCAAACCTTGGTGGAGAGGTATGCTCGGGTTCTTAACTGCGGTGTTACGGGTATTCCTTTTGTCTACTTAGGAATTCCTATTGGGGGAAATCCAAGGAAAAAGGAATTATGGGAACCTATCATGGAAAAGCTTAGGAGGAAGCTGTCTTTGTGGAAGCAAAAAACATTGTCCTTTGGCGGAAGGTTATTGATAATTACCTTATATTCCTACTTTTTGTAGTAGTTTAAGGGCAATTATTCGATATCTTTCATGCTTTTGAGCTTTGTTATGTTTATTTTAGTTGAGTTTTAACAAAAGTTTAGTTTAGTTAGGAATTTCTAGTTTTTACCCTTTTATGCTTGATCTTGGGTTGTTTTATAGTGTTTTTAGGAACTTTGTTAAAATTTGGAGTAAGCAATGAGGATGTTCCAAGAGAGATTTGATGTGTTGAAGATCTTTTGGGTTGAAGTTTAGAGTTTCGGAAGCTTTGTGGAGGCAAAAGAGCACTTTTGGAAGTCCTGAGAGCTTTGCATACCTGTGCAAATCAAGTCAAGCGTTTGTGCAAGTTTTTGTTCAATCAGAGAGTTTGCACACCTGTGCAATCTGAGCGCACACCTATGCAACGACCCCTGCAGAAATAAACCAGATTTTCTTATTTTGTTTTGTCTTGGGCCTGAACTCTTCTTGGCCCATTGTATTAATTAGGGATTTTCTGTCCTATTCCGGGGTCACGATACTACGTACGCCAAAAGAGACGAGAGCTCCAGGACGTGAGCTTAATGCGTTTGGCTTTCTCCATTCTTTCTCCATCTCTTGCTTCTTCCTCCATGGCTATGCGTAGCTAAGTTCTGTTTTCATTGGGGTTTAATGTAGTTGGACCTAATTTCATGTAATTACACTCTTCCCTTTATTCAATTTTAGTATTGTTATTGTTCTTCTTCTACTCTTAATGCTTGTGTTTGGCCTGATCAACCAATTGCATGATTCTATGATTTCAATTGTAATTGGAAAATTCTTTTGAATTGTGAATTGAAGAAGACAACCAATCATTTTTATGCCTAGGGATAGGGTAAAGAGGATCGGTCATCACTAAAACCCTTTTTCTTAATGCAAATACCTTGGTTACACTAATTCAAGGGATTGATAGTGGAATCAAGGGATTTAGGCTCTTTTGCTTAAGGAATTAAGATTTGAGTAATTTTGTGGGTTGATGATAACTAAAATTTAATTGAATATGATTGAGTTGTGATTGCATGTTAGGAAGTCCAACGAAGTTAAATCCCGGCGATTTATTTTAATTGATTTAAACTATCTTTTCTGCGAACACGTAGTGTTCGCTAATTTTCTAAAACCAAATTTCTTCTATTCATCTCTTTTGTTTTTATGCACTTGTCTTTAATTTTGGTTACTAAATTATTCTCAATTTCGTAGTCTATAAAATTTACTTTTAATTATCCAATTATCGTATATGTCCCTGTGGACACGATACTCTACTTACCCTTTGTTACTTGAACGATTTGGTACACTTGCCAAAATCGCAACAAGTTTCTAGCACCGTTGCTGGGGACTTATGTCTCGGTAATTAGGCAAATTTTTAGTATTTTTTTTGTGGACTTTAAACATTCTTTTATTCTTTCACTTTTTAATTTTATTTGTGTTTTCTTCTACTTTAATTCTTCTTTTTCCCATCCGGTGTTAACTTGCTTGTTCTAGTTGCTTGTGATTCTGTTTATGTCAGATACTATAGGTACTAGGAGCAAAACTAATTCTGAAAAGCTCCTTTTCATTCCGGAGATTGAGAAGACCGCTAGGCTAATTAGCGGTCAATCAAGAAGAGCAAAGCAATAAGCACAACAGGTGACATTGGAGGAGAGTTCCTTTATCCCACCTTCAGAAGAGCCCTTCAGTTCAGAAGAAGAGGCCACCACATCTGAAGAGGAGATGGCAGAAGAAGAACAGCCTGCCAGGAGAACTGTTGCAGATCATGTCAACAATAATGGTCCAAGAATGTTCTCCAGTATCGCCAGGCCAAGGAACACCAACCGCATAGTTGAAGCCAAGCCAGCATTGCTCACACTTCTCAGTCAACATGTGTTTGCTAGCTTAGAAAATGAAGACCCCTACAACCATCTGACCATTTTTTATGATCTATGCGGCACAACAGGGGTGGCCCAAAATGAAGAGGAAAGCTTGTATATGAGGGTGTTCCATTTTTCCCTCATAGGCAATGCATTGAAGTGGCTAAAAAACCTCCCATCTCAGAGTCTTGCCACTTTGACTGAAGTGGAAAGAAAGTTCCTAGATCGATTCTTCCCTGAAGTAAAGAAAAGTCAAGCAAAGATTGACATATTGGGCTACCGCCAAAGGAATGATGAGTCACTCCATGAAACTTGGGAGAGATACAAGACTCTCTTGATGAAGTGCCCCAACCATGGGATTGGACAGGTTGATCAACTTTACATCTTCCTTGGGGGTCTGAAGGGGCAAACAAAGGTGATGCTTGATGCTGCAGCTGGTGGAGGAGTGATTAAAAATAAGTCACTAGATGAAGCCTTAGAGTTGATTGAAAATATGGCAGCTAGTGATTTTGAAGCTCAACATGATAGAGCTCCACACAGAGGGGTAATAGAGCTCAACTCTCAAGATGCAATTCTAGCCCAGGTGGAAGCACTCAAGGTGCAAGTGGCCAATCTTCCCCCAACAGTTAATGAAAGCTTCCTCTTCTCAATCACATCACCGAGTGCTTAGTTGTGAAATTTGTGGGGGTGATCATCATGTAGAGCACTGTCCTTATACTTCCAGCACACAAGAGGAAGAGGTGAATTATATGGGGAGACAGAACAATTATGGCCAAGGGAAGCAGAATTTCTACGGTAACAATTCTAACCGTAGTGGCTTTCAAACTCATCCTGTCTTTGATAAAGGAGTTGATGAAAGATCTTCCCAACAGAAGCCCAACCTCTATGATCGCACGATGAAGTTGGAAGAGACACTCACGAATTTTATGCAAGTCTCTATTTCTAATCAGAAAAGCACTGATGCCTCTCTCAGAAACTTAGAGACTCAAGTTGGGCAACTTGCAGAACAGGTGACAGAATTGGCAGAGTACACTAAGAGTGGCTTTTCAGCCAACACTCAGACCAATCCCAAGGCTAACTGCAATGCAATCTTTACCATTAGTGGGTTACAGTGAATAGAGAAGATGGGGTAGTGGAGGAAGTTGAAGTGAAGAAGGTTGGAGTTCGAAGCACAGATGGGGACTCAAAGATGAAGTGGGTAGAGCTCAGAGTGCCAAGGAAGAAAAGTTAAGAGCCAAAGCCTCTCTCACCACAAAGCTCCCTTATCCTAAAGCACCAATAAAAATTGATAAGGAGAGACAATTTGCTCGATTCTTAGACATTCTCAAACAACTCTACATCAACATCCCATTCTCGGAAGCCTTGAAGCAAATTCCAATCTATGCCAAATTCTTGAAGGACTTCTTGACAAGGAAAAAGATGTTCATTGAGAGGGATACCATTGTTGGAAGCAGAGTGTAGTGCTATAATTAAGAAGACATTTCTTGCCAAACATAAGGACCTTGGGAGCTTTACTATTCCTGTCGCCATTGGGAACCTTTCTGTTGATAAAGTGTTGCTTGATTTGGGGGGGGGAGCATCAATCTGATGCCCCTATCTATGCTAAAGAGAGTTGGAGATGTGGAGGTAAAGCTAACTCGCATGACATTACAGCTTGTTGATCGCTTCATTATATACCCTCATGGGGTGGTGGAAAACATGCTGGTGAAGGTCGACAAATTCACAATTCCAGCTGATTTTGTTGTCATGGACATGGCGAAGGATTCACAGATTCCCATCATCTTGGGATGACCTTTTATGAAGACTGTTGATGCTCTAATTGATGTTGGCAAAGAAGAGTTTAAGCTTAAAGTGCAAGATGAAGAGGTGACTTTCAATGTCTGTGACTCTGTGAGCCCCCCAGGGGGTTGGGGTTGACCACAACCATTCATCTTAGTGACCCTTGAGGTCACTCGTCGGTCAAGCTAGTGACGTTAAAGGAGCGCTTACTGGGAGGCAACCCAGCTTTCTCTCTCTTTACTCTTTTAATTTTGTCTTTATTTTCCTTGTTTCCGCTTGTTCTATTTTATGTTTGGGTGTTTCTTTGTGTTGTTTCAGGTTGCTTTACATAGGATGAAAATATTGGGAAAGCCTGAAAAAAAAAATGTGAGTTGCACAACCGTGCAATCCGAATGCACACTCGTGCATCTTGCGCTAATGGAGATACAATAAAATGACGCAAGTTGCACAACCGTGCAACCAAAGCGCACACCTGTGCATCTTGCGCTGATGGAGGATCTATTTTTTCGACGAAAGTTGCACACCCGTGCAATCAGAGTGCAATCCCGTGCATCTTGCGTCAATGAAGACTTTAGAAGAGACTCAATTTAGCAAAAGTTGCACAACTGTGCATCCCTTTTGCACACCCTGTGCAATTCTATCTCTATTAGGCCTTGGACAAATGTGCACAGCCTATGCAACCCATTGCACACTCTCTTCATCTTCTTCTTCTCCAACCCTTCTCCTCCCCTAAACACCATAACCACCACCACAAACACCAAATCCACCACCGTAAACCCACCATAACCATCACAACCCCAATCCGCGCGAGTGCCCTCTTCCTCTCTTCTCTCCGCGTGCGCTTTCACCTCTGCACGACCCAAAGCGAGCCGCCACTGAGCAACTTGCGCGCGCGCAGCCACCATCTCCGCGCACACGAGCTCATGCGATCAAGCCCAGATCCTCGTACGCCTCTCTCTCTCTCTCCTCCGCTACACTAGACCTTTTCTCGTGCACACACGGTCACCGTGCGCTGCTTCGGTGCGAACCACACGAGTCCCGCTCGCAGCTCTCTCTCTCTGTACACCCGCGCATAGCCACCGTGCCCTTGCACGCCATTCTTCTTCTCCTCCGTGCCACCAATGCTTCCCGTTCGCACTGCTCCTCCACGCGAACCCAGAACGCGCGACCAACGCTGCAAGAACAATGTGCCACACCGTCCACGACATGCTTAAATGTGCGCACACAACTGTGGTCCAGATCTGCGCTCCTCGCACATGATAGCACCACCTTGAACCTCCAAGGACCCAATCTGAACCTCCAAGGGCAAATATACAACCTTCAGGTTCATGGCCCCTCAAGGAGCCAACCCCCTCTGCAATAACACATCCTCTGGCCCATCTTGATTGGCCATTCATAGCTGGCGACCAGTAATTCTTGGCCAGGGGGTGAGGATGGACCTGATGATGAGCAGTGAGGTAAGTTCTTCTTCTTCTCATTCTTTTCTTTTACCAATTTTGCTGGAATTTAGTTTTGAGAAATAATGATGTGGTTTGTGTATTTGTTGGCTTGTCCCATTGAACATGAATTGAATGATGATTTTTTTACAAATTGATTTTGATTTGAGACATGTTTTATGGTTGCATCCCTGGTCTTTAGTGATTGGTTCAAATTGTGGTTGATGTGTTTGACATGTTGCATATGCACCCTTGTTTCTTGATGAGACCAACCACGATGAGAAGTAATTGAATGAAATTGAGTGACACCGTTGATACCAATATTCATATGGTTTTGCTCGAATCTCTTGAATCTTGTTGCTTGGAAGTGATCAAGGCCATCTTTGCTATTTTAACCATTGGCCTTTCTAGCTTACCTTTCATAATAAAATCCCTTGCACCCATCTTTTAGCCAAACAGGAATTCTTGATGCATGTATGAACCTTTAGCCAAAATGAAAAACAATTGCTTTCCCAATCTTAGGAATAGGAGAACAAGTGAGAGATGAAGTCTTGCATTAAGTTTGGGGTGTCTTGCTAGACACCCAAAAACAAATGAAAAGGTGCCCCAAGGGACTTTAGTGTCACAGTCAGTGAACTGTAAAAAAAAAAACATCAGAATCAGAAAGTGTTGCTCACCCGTGTCCCATAGCGTTAAGTGTTGTCAAAAAAAAAAAAGAGAAAAGAAAAGAAAAATGTGCAAAGGAATAAAGTGGGACTTGTGTGGAGATTAATAATTGGTTTGGGTTATGGAAAGAACTTGGGATACGAATTGTGTGTTTGTTGAGCTAAGTTAAGTTCTCTCTTTGTTCTCATATGCTATAAGATATTTGAATCCCAAGAAAAACCATTATTGTTTGTTAGCCCAGCCACGTTACAAGCCCAAAAAGTCCTTAGTGATCCTTGATGGCATGTATGTGAACAATGAACTTTGAGAGATGAATAGCAAAATTGATATGTGTGTTGTTGATGTGTGATAGAGTGATACACTCACCTTGTCTTGTGTGCATGAGAGATACAGTTTGAGAGGACCAAGGAACTTGGGTTGTTGACTACAATTGTGTTATTCATGTTGATCCCTTAATGAACTATTTAATGAATGCTTTGTGTGGGCACCACAACTTGTCTTGGATTTGAATTGATAAACTTAACTTGTGAAAGTGAAGCATGCTAAGTGGTGACGAGCTTGTGAATACTTTGAGTCATGTCTTGTTGGTTTTCAGGTTTTAATTGCTTTAGGAATTTATTTCTCTTTCTATTTTATTTCTTGTCTTGTTGCTGGTTTTCAGGTTTTAATTGCTTTAGGAATTTATTTCTCTTTCTATTTTATTTCTTGTCTTGTTGCTCGAGGACGAGCATGGTTCTAAGTTTGGGGTGTTGATAATTGCCTTATATTCCTACTTTTTGTAGTAGTTTAGGGGCAATTATTTGATATCTTTCATGCTTTTGAGCTTTGTTATGTTTATTTTAGTTGAGTTTTAATAAAAGTTTAGTTTAGTTAGGAATTTCTAGTTTTTACCATTTTATGCTTGATCTTGGGTTGTTTTATTGTGTTTTTAGGAACTTTGTTGAAACTTGGAGTAGCAATGAGGATGTTCCAAGAGAGATTTGATGTGTTGAAGATCTTTTGGGTTGAAGTTTAGAGTTTCGGAAGCTTTGCGAAGGCAAAAGAGCACTTTTGGAAGTCTTGAGAGCTTTGCACACCTATGCAAATCAAGTCAAGCGTCTGTGCAAGTTTTTGTTCAATCAAAGAGTTTGCATACCTGTGCAATCTGAGCGCACACCTGTGCAACGACCCCTGCAGAAATAAACTAGATTTTCTTATTTTGTTTTCTCTTGGGCTTGAACTCTTCTTGGCCCATTGTATTAATTAGGGATTTTCTGTCCTATTCCGAGGTCACGATACTACGTACGCGAAAAGAGACGAGAGCTCCAGGACGCGAGCTTAATGCGTTTGACTTTCTCCATTCTTTCTCCATTCTTTCTCCATCCCTTGCTTCTTCCCCCATGGCTATGCATAGCTAAGTTCTCTTTTCATTGGGGTTTAATGTAGTTGGATCTAATTTCATGTAATTACACTCTTCTCTTTATTCAATTTTAGTATTGTTATTGTTCTACTTATACTCTTAATGCTTGTGTTTAGCCTGATCAACCAATTGCATGATTCTATGATTTCAATTGTAATTGGAAAATTCTTTTGAATTGCAAACTGAAGAAGACAACTAATCGTTTTTATGCCTAGGGATAGGGTAAAGAGGATTGGTCATCACTAAAATCCTTTTTCTTAATGCAAATACCTTGGTTACACTAATTCAAGGGATTGATAGTGGAATCAAGGGATTTAGGCTCTTTTGCTTAAGGAATTAAGATTTGAGTAATTTTGTGGGTTGATGATAACTAAAATTTAATTGAATATGATTGAGTTGTGATTGCATGTTAGGAAGTCCAACGAAGTTAAACATTGGCGGTTTATTTTAATTGATTTAAATTATCTTTTCTGCGCACACCTAGTGTTCGCTAATTTTCTAAAACCGAATTTCTTCTATTCTTCTCTTTTATTTTTATGCACTTGTCTTTAATTTTGGTTACTAAATTATTTTCAATTTCGTAGTCTATAAAACTTACTTTTAATTATCCAATTATCGTACAAGTCCATGTGGATACGATACTCTACTTACCCTTTGTTGTTTGCACGATTTAGTACACTTGCCAAATTCCCAACAGTTATGCTTAATCAATTCTATCCTATCATCATTTCCTATTTTCTTCTTTTTCTTCTTTAAAGTGCCTTCATGTATTGCAAAGAAGATGGTTGGGATGCAAAGAAACTTTTTGTAGGGAGGAGAGGAGGGGTCTAGGAAGATTGCGTGGGTGAAGTGGTCCAAGGTATGTATGGCAAAAGAGAGGGGTGGGCTGGGTGTGAAAGACATCAAAACATTCAATGAGGCCTTGCTTGCAAAGTGGAGATGGAGAATTGAAGGCCAACAAAAAAGTTTGTGGATTAGGGTGGTAAGGTCCAAATATGGTAGCTCTCAATCTGTGAGTGTGAGGGAGGCGTCTTGTAGGGACTCATGGTGGTGGAGGGACTTAGTAAGTGTATGTGGGGAAGGGTCCAGGGGGTGTGGTTCGACAGAAGCATCATGTGGAGATTGGGAAATTGGGAGAAAATATCTATGTGGGAACAAAATTGGTTGGGAGAGGAGAACCTTAGAGAAAGGTTTAGGAGGATTTTTATGAACTCTAACCAAAAAAACTGTTTGGTGTCTCAGATGGGAAAATGGGTCAATGGGACTTGGGAGTGGGAGTTTAAGTGGAGAAGGAATTGGTTCGAGTGAGAAAGGCCAGTAGTAGAATATTTCATGCAGGAAATTTCACGAGCACGTGTGGTGCAGGATCAACCAGACTCCCTGGTTTGGCGAGCTGATCCAGCATGGTGTTACTCTGTGAAAGCGGCTTATAATCAGTTAATGGGTGAAGGGAATGAAGATGTGGAAGGTTTTTTCAAGTGCTTATGGAAATGGCATGTGCCGTCCAATATTATTGCATTCATTTGGCGCCTAGTGCAGGATAGGTTACCTACAAAATGTAACCTTAGAGCAAGGGGCCTTCATTTTCAAAATGCAGATTTTTCTTGCACGTTCTGTCATGAGTTTGATGAATCAATGCACCATTTGTTTTTTCAATGCCCCTTTGCTGTTAAGATCTGGTATGATTGCTACAAGTGGCTAGGAATTCAATTTGCTCAACATTCACAACCAATTCTGCACTTTATGCAGCACAATTGTCTCTGGCTCGGGAAGGACAAATCAAAAGCATGGAAAACAGTTTGGTTCTCAATTGTATGGTCCATATGGGTGCATCGGAATAACATCATTTTTAAGGAAGATTTGTTGGACCCGGATCAAGTTCTGGAGTTGATCAAATTTAGATCATGGGCTTGGTTGTCTGCCAAAAGAGATAACTTTCATTTCTCATTTTATGATTGGCTTTCAAATCCGTTGATGTGTTTACAGGGGATGCAATGAGGTGTATTTTATCATGTAAAGAAGGATAGCCTTTGAGATATGACAAGGAGGGCGAATCAAATGACAGAAAATCATAGTGTAGGGTATATGTACATGCTGATATATTTTCTTTCATATATGTATACAACAAATACATCAACATTTGTTTTGGTGGCTTGTTGGGAACTCTGCATCTAGGATCTGCAGAGTTAAATTTTTTGGTAATCCAGTAGGTATATTCAGGCGGAAACTTTGGTAACCAAAGGTAGGATATGTAAGGGTATACTGATGTATTTCTACCGGTACCACTGGTACCTCTTAAACATGAGTTTCTTTGGCTGATTAAAAAAAACATTTTTAATAATGAGACTTTATATATTTAGGATTTAAAATAATTACGTGAGTTCTTTAATTGAAATAGCAATCAACTTGATTTTTAACTCGAGAAAGATTAAACTTAGAATCCAATTTTAATAAGTGTTTTGGAATCAAAACTAGTATTTTACAAAAAATTTCAATATTAAATTCGTATGAATAAAATTATTTCATTTCGAGAATTAGTACTTGCATTCGCATCATTTACTATTTGCTTCGATTTTTTGATTTTTTGGGTATTACTTAAGGTATGAATCGAAAGAATTATAAAATATCAAAGTAACAGGAAATAGCTATAGAAGGGAGTTATCGAAAGATAAAGAAATAAGAAATCTAAACTACTCGAAAATAAAGAAATGGACAAGAACATATACTTTTCCATAGAACCGTGAGCCATGTTCGCGGTGATTTGGTGTACTTAAAGTAAGTAATGTTCAAAAATTAAAAAATGCTTACACAATCTTGCTTATTTATAGAAAGGGTAAAATATGTTTTTGGTCCTTTATTTTATCTAAATTTTTGTTTTTAGTCCCTCATAAATTTTTTCTTTGTTTTTAGTCACTGACATTAATTTTAACTGTTAAGTGATGTCGTGTCGAACAAAATTTGTGCTTAAAATTTTTTTGTTTAAGTTTCTAGCGGTTTTGAACAACTGCAAATTTTCTAGCAAACTAAAACTGTCAGAAATGTTAAAAAAAAAAAAAAAGAATCAAAACCTCAAACACCAGATTTTCTGAAATCACAAGAAATGTTACAAAAGTAAACATTTCGGACTGACAAAAAAATTGTAGCAGTTAAAAGTCTCTAAAAACTTAATTAGGAAATTTTCACACATAGGGTTTATGTTTGCCATGCCACCACTTAACAGTTGAAATTAACGTCAGGGACTAAAAATAGAACAAAACAATTTATGAGGGACCAAAAACAGAACAGAACAGAACAATTTATAAGGGACCAAAAACAGTAAAAAAATTTATGAAGGACTAAAAACAGAAATCAAGATAAAATGAGGGACCAAAAACCTATTTTACCCTTATAGAAATTCGAAATAACGTTAACAGTATAGTAATACGACGAGAACACACGACTTCCGTTGGTAGCTAGAAACTACCCTAATAACCGCTTTGTTCTTTGATATTTTATTAATCTTTTGAGAGGAACTTGATACTTCAATTATAACCACATCTAAACCTCTCAACACATAACTTTTAACTTTTCTTCTCAAAATAAACATACTTGTCATTCACAAAGCTCCATCTACTATCTTTCTAGAGTATTCGCTTCTCCTTACTACCAATTGTTAAAATATTTGTTGTGGATTAGTATAAATCAATAATTATTATATTATCTTTTAGTATCATCAATCGACAATTAAAGATATGATAATTATCATATGTAAATTACGGATATTTTGGATGGAATTATAATAAGATTGACCTTGTGATGGATTGGGTTAATCATTTAGTAGATAGTCTATTGAGAGGTCTCTACCTACTGCTAGGGGATTATAAATTTGCTATCTCATTAAGCAAATTCACACACTCTCTCTGACACTCAGATTCTCTTAAAATAATCTCCTAGAAAGTGGGCAGAAATCCTCTCAAGGTATTTTAAGGGTGAATAGCGAAGGCTTTTTTGTGGAGGTTTTCAAAACCTCCCCAAATTAAAAAAATGGCATGCAAATGTTCTTTGGCATGCAAGGATAGGCTATCCGTCCACCAGAATTTGTTGAAGCTTTCTAGTTCTCTCAAAATTTATATTTGATGAACCAAAAAACTTTAGAAAAAACACACACCTCTTCGCATACAATGATGAGACAACACACAATAAAACAAAAAATTATACATCGTTAGGAAATAGAAATGATCACACAAAATTAGAAAATTAATCAATATAAAATAATATCCTTTTAAATCTAATCAATATCCTAGATATTTAAAATTAAAAATTTGATTTTTTTCTCAAAAAAAAACTTATCTAATACACTGAACTGGAAATAAACATTCCTCTGAAAATGAAAACCAAACCCTATCTATTATAACTGAAATCAAGCCCAAGATTTAATTAGGTCCATAATCTGAGTAAAATTATTTGGGAGCTCCTTTAATTCATACTACCCAATGCAAGTGTCGTTCCTGCGGCCAAATTCACCATTTCATCAAAATAATGTTTCATCTCGTTAACAATCATAAGTAATGTCTTACTCCAAGAGTAAGTCTGAGATACTTACTTCTTATCTTTACCATTCATTTCCTTGAAATCTAATGGTTGTAATGAGTAACTAATCTTAACCATTAGATTTCAGAAAAATGAATGGTGAGAATGAGGAATAAGTCTCTGAGACTTACTCTTGGAGTAAGTGAATCCTTCCTCTAATATAGAGGAGGGATCTACTTACTCCAAGAGTAAGTCTAAGAGACTTACTTCTTATCCTCATCATTTATTTCCTTGAAATCTAATGGCTGTAATGAGTAACTAATCTTAACCATTAGATTTTAGAAAAATAAATGGTGAAGATGAGGAATAAGTCTCTTAGACTTACTCTTGGAGTAAGTGGATCCTTCCTCATATATATATATATATATATATATATATATATATATATATATATAGAGAGAGAGAGAGAGAGAGAGAGAGAGAGAGAGAGAGATGAAAGGTATTTAAATAAAGAAAAAAAAATTTAATCCCTATACTTTCGGTCAAATGTGATCAAAGTCTTTTATTTTCATATTAATGAATTTAGTTTTCAAACTTTAAAATACACGTGAATTTGGTCCCTCTTAACTAATAAAATTTAGTTTTCATATTATACCCATCCTTCCTTGTGATCAAATACACACTCCCCTCCTTAATTAACAAATAAAATATGTTACACTTTATATATATATATATATATATATATATAATTTTATTATTGTTTCAAAAACTAGTTCATAAAATTTATTTTTAGGTATTTTATTCAATAGTACATATTTTATTATATACATATACCCATAATTATTATTTTTAAAATTATTATGAATTATGTTAAATTTAATTTTATATTTAAAAATATTTGTTTTTAATTATTATTTTCACAAAAACATATTTAAAGATAATCAAATTAAGCTAATAATTACAAATTTAATATAATATATATAAATTGACATATATGTGTATATATATATATAATTTATCTCATAATTTCTATTTTTAATTATTTTTTAATAAATTATTTTAAATTTAATTATATATTTAAAAAGAATATTGAGCGAGTGAATGATAACTTAGTAAATAAAAAATATTTTAAAATATATTTTAAAATCTTATCATGAATATTCCTTAGTGATATTAAATTAAATAGACTAAATTATATATTTTAACATAAGAAAAGAGAGACAATATAATACAACATCTCTCAAGGAAAATAAATGTAATTTATTCTAGAATTTAACATAAAAAGGGAACGGAGTGTAATTTACTTCAATGGTGTTAAATTAAATAAATTAAATTATATATTTTAACATAAGAGTAGAGAACAATGGAATACTTACATCTCTCAATGGAGTATAATTTACTCTTCTTCTTCTTCTTCTTCTTATTATTATTATTATTATTATTATTATTATTATTTGCGAGTATATGGATAAGACTGGGTATTAAAGGTACTCATACCCACATCCATTAAAATGTGTGAGTAATTACCTGTACCCGACCTCGTATCCATGCATTGGTGAGTAATTATCCTATACATCATAAATAATTTGTGTGTAGGATAAACTATGATACCACTTTGATAAATTAAAAATAAATAGAAGATTATAGAAATATAGAGGAAATTCTATTACTTTACTACACATACTACAGTGCACTGTTTATTGTAGAATAACAACCATTACATAACTATCAATTGAAATACTAAACAGAAATAATATTAAAAGTAAACACTTAACGATTACATACGAAAGAACAATATCCTTCATACAAGAATAATGTCCTTTAATGTATACAAACTCACAACCCTTCATCATGTAATACTTTTCTTTTGAATTATTATTTCTAAGAAAATACACATCTCATCCCAAAACCGAACACCAAACTCTATCCATTGAGACCGAAATCGATCGAGCCCAAGATTTAATTTTAATTCGGACCATAACCTGAGTAAAATTATTTGGGAGCTCCTTAATTTAATTAAAAATACTAAAGACAATTGAAACTACACTCTGCACTGCTGCTATGGGAAGCGGATTAGGATTAAAATCTAGACCTCCCATCTCGTTAACAATCATAAGTAGTGCCACTATGAATGCGTTGTCCACGTTGGGATTCACCGAAACATCGAAGCCACCATTGTTCTTCATCTACACGTTGGTAGTCAATTATATCCATTCAGCTTAATTTGTTATAGGTAAATTAATTGGTGTGTACGTGTGTGTATATATATATATATATAAATTAAAAAAATACATAACACATGTAGTACAAAATTAATTACCGTGGCAACAACTGTAGGAGATTCACCAGCATAAACAGTGCATGACATTTTATTTCCGACAATGACGACTCTAAAGTCACAGCTGCTTTCGTCCATGTTGTTTGCGAGGAAGACATTTAATATAGTGATCCCAGCACCGATCTTTGGTCGCTTCTTGATACACTTCACCGAAAAGAGCAATTCATTGCTTTTACCCACGAAAACTTGGCTTCGCCCTTGCGACGTCATAACCTACGTATCATAAAATTAAGAATAACAACAACAATAATATGATTAATTTAATTAGTAGCTAAATTGAAAATTTTTACGAAAAAGATTTTGGTGGGAAAATTGAATTACTAATGGATGAGGATGCGTGATGTAGCCAAACCTTTTTGTATAGAGTGACTATGGGGTTTCCTTGATCATCACATAAGACACGACGTTTGTGAAGGATGCTTGAAGTATCTTTGATACAAAAGACAACGCCGCCGTTTATGTTGTAAGTGGCACGTTTCTCTGTATTAATTTGTAGCTTCACAGAGTCAGGAGCACAGTGCGAAGTGCTGATAACTGAAAACATCTTTGCCATTAATATTGGAGAGGGAAGTGTGTTTTTTTATTTTTTTATTTTTTATTGAAAGAGAGGGAGCTGTGTTGTGGTACGAGACAGTCTTTTGGTGTAAAAGCTAATTTATAGAGCAAGTTATGCACATAAAGTAGTGATATGTAGACATGCACCGTTCCAAACACTTCAATCACACATTTAATTTTTCTCTGTATTTTTTTTTTCTATTATGTCATATTATCTATCATGATACTTGCACTTTTCTCTTTTATCTCTCCTAGGTGTTAACTAAGAGAAATAACTAGGTGGTCTTAGACCATTATGATCCCGACTAATCTTTGAATGACACATAATCAAGTGTTATTAATTTTTTTTATCGTAAATTATAAAATTGAATGTGTTATATTGATGTTAGTTGCGATCATGAACAAGTGATGTGTGCTAGAACCACCTAATAATTTCTAATCAACTAAAGAGTGGAGGAGTTCTTAAATATTTATTTATGTATATATATGCAGTGACGAATCTAATATCTTAAGTCAGTGAGAATAATTCATTTTAAAAATAAAATTAATAATTATTATTATTATTGCAAATATAAAAATAATAATATAAATTTTAAAATCATAAAATTTTAATATATCTTGCATTCAAAGAGAAGTCAAAATCTTATTTTCAAACCAAAACACTTCAATAAAAATAATAATAAACATATAAGGTGATTAAGAAACTGGGGATGACGAATTCAAAAATATATAAAACTAGAAGGGATAAAATACAAAAACTAAAAATATTTACTTGTACTTTTTTTTAATCAAAATTAGGGTTTGTACACCATCATCAAAAAAAAAAAAAAAAACGTATATATTACTTGCGTGTTTGGTCACGTTCACGCGTGTTGAACGTATATTTCTGCATCAGTCCGGAAGGACCACAATTGTGAGGACATGGTATCTATTGGATAAACGAGTCAGATGTACTACTTAGTCATGTACACATTTTGAGTTTTGAATCTTTCAATGGACGACTTAAGTAGGTGCAATTTTGGGTTATTATATTAGTATATTTATACACTACCAACAAGATGTCACTGGTTGACTATAAGAGAAGGCTTGACTTGATGTCACTGGTTTAACACGGCTCATCTATTTTCAACGCCAGTCAATCACATACTCCCTTGTTTCCAGATAGGAACAGAATTTGACTAGGTAAATGCATTAGCATAGCTGTTAAATAATGATATAATCTAGAATCTTAGACGACACAATTATTAATTAATTAATTGTTGATCGCAAAATTTGGTCTAGGATTCAAAATTATAACTCAACAAATAACATTTTTAATAATGAGACTTTATATATTCAGGATTTAAAATAATTACGTGAGTTATTTAATTGAACTAGCAATCAAGTTGATTTTTAACTCGAGAAAGATTAAACTTAGAATCCAATTTTAATAAGTGTTTTGGAATCAAAACTAGTATTTGACAAAAAATTTCAATATTAAATTCGTATGAATAAAATCATTATTTCATTTCGAGAATTAGTACTTGCATTCGCATCATTTACAATTTGCTTCGATTTGTTGATTTTTTGGGTATTACTTAAGGTATGAATCGAAAGAATTATAAAATATCAAAGTAACAGGAAATAGCTATAGAAGGGAGTTACCGAAAGATAAAGAAATAAGAAATCTAAACTACTCGAAAATAAAGAAATGGACAAGAACATACACTTTTCCATAGAACCGTGAGTCATGTTTGTGGTGATTTGGTGTACTTAAAGTAAGTAATGTTCAAAAATTAAAAAATACTTACAGAGAGGAACTTGATACTCAATTATAACCACATCTAAACCTCTCAAAACATAACTTTTAACTTTTCTGCTCAAAATAAACATACTTGTCATTCACAAAGCTCCATCTACTATCTTTCTCGATCGAGTATTCGCTTCTCCTTACTACCAATTCCTTTCATCTTCTCGAAATTTCTTTTTGAGTATCTTCCATCCTCAACCATATTCATGTATCATCAAACTCAAAAATATTCTTTAGACATAGTACACTCGAGAAAATTTATCAACACCCTTAATAGATGTCCCCTTAAAAATGTTAGCTTGAGATTATTCGAAAAGGAAGCATTTTTAGATAGGACTATAACTTATCTTTATATTGCTTCATTGCTTTTATAATTTGCTTTATTGCTTTTATATGCTAATTGTGTGGGGTGGGTTTGGGAAAATAAATCTATATATTTGGAATAACTAATTCATTTGGGATTAAGGATTGAATGGCAAACGATTTTAAAACAACTCAATTCATCTCCTTCTTGAGCTATTAACGTCACTTGGTTATTATAGTTAGAATTCATAAGAATAAAAGAATTATTTCATTTTGAATAATTTTAATGAGTATTTTGGTATCAAAAAGAGTATTTGACAAAATTTTCCAATACTGAATTCGTATGAATAAAATTATCTCATTTCGAGAAGCCAACATCAGTACTTTCATATGCATCATTTATAGTTCACTTTGATTTGTTGATTTTGGGTATTACTTAAGGTATAAATTGAAAGAATTATAAAATATCAAAATAAAATAACGGAAAAGAGTTATAGAAAGAAGGAGTTATCGAAAGACAAAGAAATAAGAAATCTAAACTACTCAAAAATAAAGAAATGGGCAACAATATTTTTCATTAAAACCGTGAGCCATGTTTGTGACAATTTGGTATACATGAAGTGAGTAATGTTCAAAAACAAAAAAAATGCTTACAGAGTCTTGTCTATTTATAAAAATTCGAAATAATGTAAAGTAATACAATGAGAACATGTGTCTTCCACTGATAGAAACTATTCCTATGCGATACTAACACTTGTCCCATGTTGTTGCGTCCTAAGATAACTGCATGCAACTGCCCCAATAACCACTTAATTTGTTCTTCGATCGATCCCCTAGTAATTTTTCGAGAGGAACTTGATACTTCATTTATAACCGATTCTAAACCTCTTGAAACATAACTTTTGACTATTTTTCTTGAAATAAACAGACTTGTCATTCACAAACCTCCATCTACTATCTTTCTCCAGCATTCGCTTCTCCTTACTACTAATTCCTTTCTTTTTCTCGAATTTACTTTACGAGTATCTTCCATGTTCAACCATATTCACCTATCATAAAACTCAAAAATATTCTTTAGACATAGTATACCCTAGAAAATTTATCAACACCCCTAAGATTAATACATGGATATATACTCTACATTCCAAAAATTTGATTGTTAATTACCCGAGAGAGTCACCTATATATATGCTAATTTTCCACCCATCAACCAAATTCAACCAAAACCACATGATCATAATTTTCGTTAAATCTTTTACAACATCCCTTTCATTACCGGACCACCATGCATGTTCGGAGGTTTTATGATTAATTATTGTCCATTTTCTTCCACTGCAGCGAACTTAGTTTGTTATTATTCTGCTACCAAAGTTCATTTTGAAACTAATCTAACTCTGCCTTTTCAATTAAAAATAAACATCCCCTTTAAACTATTTCACCTGTTTAAAATCATAGCTTGAGGGGTTGTGTATCCCTCGAAGCTCACTTAACCTTTTCGAGTAAAGAATAATCTCACTCTTAAGCCACTTTCTTGTTTAAGTTCATACCTGAAGGGTTGTGTACCTTTCAAATCTCACACAATCTTATTGAGTAACCTAATCTCTTAACGTCATTCGACCTACCCAAGCAATTGATCATTTGATGTTACTCAACCAAATCTAAAAGTATACTCTCTTGAGCTCGCTTAATATACCTCTGACTAGCTAAATGTTTTAATTTCCCATCTTGACCATATATATAAAGTTTCTCCGGTTACATATCAACAATTAATCATTGATGGAATCACCAAATTTATCAAGATCCCATTAATTACGAGGACCATCGCTACCTAGCTA
Source organism: Pueraria montana var. lobata (assembly GCA_026413185.1). NCBI lineage: Eukaryota > Viridiplantae > Streptophyta > Magnoliopsida > Fabales > Fabaceae > Pueraria > Pueraria montana. Next base: position 77,492,013 of record CM048650.1, read on the forward strand.
ACATTTTAGCCACCAGAATGATCCTAAATTTATTCCCTAACACGGATTTTCTAAGGGCGCTATTAATACACCATGAAAATAAATAGATTGCTGGTTGATGAAAGAATAAACACATCTTCACCGCATAAGAGAATTCTAACTTTCTTAAGGACCCTATTTTGGAACCGATTGGAGGTTCTCTGTGTGAACACTCTTAGCCCCACGGGATGGTAAGGATGGGTACTAACCACGATTGAGTGACAAATGGTGAGAGTGAAAGTAATAACAACAATCATGTGTGGTGATGGAATAAGTAAATGTAGAGGTGTTACTATTCATGATCTTAGGAAGGAATAAACTAATTAAGGCCTTTATGGATCTATAGTTGAGCATGCCCATATTCCTAACAGGGAAGAGGTAGAGCTACTACTTACTTTCATGTGAGATCAGAGATGGGAGCTGCGTTTCATGTTGGGGATTCCAACAAGACAAAGGGACGTGACGAGAGGAGACCCAAGTGTGAGCAATGTGGAAAGTTAGGTCATGAGCTAACTTTTATGCCGGAGAACCTGATTGGCTACTTAGTGGAGTCTCTCTTTTCGATCACATTTTTTCAATCCACAAGACTCAAACTCGATACTTTGCTTAAGAGAATCGAATTCAGCACCACTTGGATAAACAACATGTAGTATACCTAAATTCATTTTCTAAGATGATATCAGAATCTATTTTAGATTCATTAATTAGGTCACCTACCATATTATCTACGTACTAAACCAATTAGTATTGGACAATGTGAAGGAGTGTATTGGAAAAAACTCAAGTTTCACATCGAATATTGCCAAAATACAGTATATAACAGTGGACATCTCGAACACATGTCTGGTGATGTATCTGTTCATAGCTCATGCCATTGGGTATCGTATTGGATAGCGGAGCCTGTCACAACATGCTCTCACCACATGAATCCATCACGTTCTATTCTCAAGGAAATGCGAAACCTTGAAGAACCAATACATATCACAGAGCCTGCTGGTGATGTGATTATGGTTAAGGAAATAGGAAACGCGAATCTCCACCAAGACATAAAATTGCTTGATGTTCTATACATTTCGCAATTTAGCTGCAATTTAATATCTATTCATAAATAAACCAATTATTTAAATTGCACTGTGACTTACACCGCTAATAATTGTATGATACAGGACCTAACCACGAAGAAGATGCATTGGATTAATTAGGTGATATGCATGACAGACTGTACGTGTTAAAGGGAGTGCAACAAGGAACCTCTTTGGTAGCTCATTAAAGATGCAAATGTTATTTGGCTTGATCCGTCCAACCAGACTTTGTTAAAGCTTTCTAGTTCTCTAAAATTCATTCACCGAATTAGAAATATACATTTGTCTGAAAATGAAAACCACACCCCTATCTATTCTAACTGAAATCAAGCTCAAGATTTAATTTAAATTAGGTCCATAATCTGAGTAAAATTATTTTGGAGCTCCTTTAATTCATATTACACAATGCAGATGTCATTCCTGCGGCCAAATTCACCATTTCATCAAAATAATGTTTCATCTCGTTAACAATCATAAGTAGCACCACTATGAATGCGTAGTCCACGTAGGGTTGGACCAAAACATCGAAGCCGTTATTATTCTGCATCTACAAGAGAGAGAAAGAAACAGATACACACTTCAGTAATTATATTCATTCAGATGTATTAAAAAGACAGTTAAATAATTGATATGTGTATTGTGTGCGTGTGTGTATATATAAAAACACAACACAGCACATACCGTGGCAACAACTGTAGGAGATTCACCAGCATAGACAGTGCATGAACTTTTATCTCTACAAACGTTGACTCTAAAGTCACAGTCACTTTCTTTTTTGTTGTTAGCCAGGAAGACCTCTAAGTTAATCATCCCACTCTGGATCATTGATGATCTCTTCACCGAAAATATCAATTGAGAGGAATTACTGCTTTTACCCCTAAAAACTTGGCATCGCCCGTGCAATGTCATGTTCTACATAAATAAAAATTAAGGATTATAACTTATAAGAATATAAATGCATACTTTAATTAGTATCTAAAATCAAAATTTTAACGAAAGATTAGATTATTGAATTAATAAAGCTAATTAACTAATTAAATGAGGGAAATCAGTAGCCAAACCTTCTTGTATAGAGTGACGATGGGGTTTTCTTGATTATCATACAAGACACGACGGTCGTGAAGTGTGAATAAAGTATCTTTAATATAAAAGAGACAGACACTGTTTGCATCGTAAGTGGAACCTTTCTTTGTATTGATTTGTAGATTGATAGTGTGAGGAGCACAGTAGGAATGGCTGATAACTGGGAATAATTGATTTGCCATTGGAGAGAGAGAGAGAGGTATGTATGTTTTGGAACGAAACCGAGTCTATGTGGTGTATATGCTAATTTATATATAGAGCATGTTCTGTACATATACGTATATAAACCAATTTATCTATGTTCTTACAATACCTAGTAAGGAGCACAGTTGCAAGGTATGGTATCTACGGATACACGCGTTAATTAGACGTTAGACTTAGTCAAACTCAAATATACATTAGTTTCGATGGACCACTTAAGTACGTAGATGCAATTTTGCGGGACCAAATGAAGCTTCCGTATGTTCAATTTTTTGGGACAGGGACACCAACAAATAATGACGCTGTTCTATAAAATAATAATAATAATAATGACACTGACGTACGTGTGTGAAGAAGGTGATGATGGTTAATGAATTGAAGTCAATGTAACTATGTGTAAGTTTACAATCGAGGAGTCATCTATATGGAAATCACGTGCTCCTTCTTTTCCAGATTGGAGTATAATCTGAGTCGGAAAATGCATAGCGTACATGTTAAGTAATGACTAATGACTTGGTCTGCGTACTAGGATTCTTTGCATTCAGTTACAGGGGAGCTTTAGACGACATAATTATTAATTTCCTGCATGGCAGATTAATTTTCTGCAGGGGATTCTTTGTAGATAATTATTGCCATGCAGGAAATTAATCGCAATATAATTAGTAGGAATGAATAAAATTAGTGGCAATAAAATTAGTGACCTTTACCGACAATTATTCAGCGGCAATAATCTTATTGCCACTAATTTTATTCTTTAATATAAGATTTTATGACTAATATATACAATAGCCGGTGAAAATTAATTTATAATGACAATTATTGTCAATTGCCGGTAATTATGTTGATCAATACTGCAAATCAGTGTTATCAGACCGGCCCGGTCATCGACTCGGCCGGGGTACTGGGTCACTGGATCAGGGATCAACTCGGTGAGTCAATAGTTGACTCGCATGACTCGGCCTGTATTAAAAAATAATAAAAAATTCATAACCTGTAAACTTTTTAATAATTTTTTTTAATAATTTCATAACCTGTAAACTTGTACACTTTTTTTTGTGTGCAGAAAAGATAGCTTATAAATTTATACCCTTAAATATTTAAAGTTTAACAAAATTCAACACATTTATAAGCATAGTTATGAACTTGTTTAATAATCTTGAGCAGCATATTTTTTTCTAAAATTCAACATACACAACCTTAAGTTATAATTTAAAATATATCATTATCATATATTTATTAAAAGTTAAAACTATCATTGTTGTACACCGGCAGACATAATCTAATATATATATATATATAAACCTATTTTATTTAGACAATATAATTTTTTCATTCACCCCATTATTACTCTGATAAAAAATAATAATTTTTCAAACCAGTAACTATATTGGATGAGATAAGATAAATACAAGTTTTACTCGTAAATAACAATATAAGCCAAGGAGAAAATGCAAAATTGGAAGTGACAATAGTTTTATGATTTTATCATCTTAAATCCTAACATGCGATTATGCTTGGTAAAAAAAAGTAAGCAAATATATAAATAACATAAGTGTAAGATATAAATTAAATTTTCTTATATGAGTGTTATTGTTCTCCTGTAAAAAAAAAAAAAACCAAAATTCGTCACCCGTCGAGTCAAACGAGTCACCGGGTCAACCTCAAAACCGGCCGAGTCAATCCGGGTCACACCGAGTCAATTGCATAACCGATCCGACAGTTGGGTAATCAGTTCCCGGGTCAATGGATCGATCCAGGGGATCTGAGCCGGGTCTGATAACTATGCTGCAAATGCCCAATTGCCTTTTATATTGAGAATCACTTGACAAATCTTAAGTTAATTATGTTTCAGTAAAAATTCCCTTTTTCTATACTTCTTTCTCTCTCATCAAATTTTGAACGATTTTTCACTGCATATTTTTCATAATATCTTATTCTCACAAACAATATATTTTAAATCCTCTGCAGTGAGAAAAAAAAAAAATCATCCCCTGCATTTTTATATCTCACCGTTGATATTTTAAATCTTCCATTTTATAATAAAAATTATTATATATTATATAAATAAAAATAAATGAAAGGCTAGATCCTCTGCAGTGGTAATTCCCATCTCATCTCACTCTCATTCTTTCTCTCTCCGTACTTTCGATTCTCTCTCACGGATTCAGCAGAATCTCTCTCTGCAATCTCTTTCTCTCACACAGTGATTGATCGGAAATCTTCCATTATCGAAATCTCTATGTGATTCCATCAAAATCCTATGTGAGGTAACTTATATCACGCAATTTTTAATTCAATTTCAAAATTAGGGTTCATTTTGTTCAATTCAATTTTTTTTGTCTTCACCGACGATGTTCTTCAGCGCGCACCTCCATTTTCTGAGTCCTCGCAACTTCAACCAACACCACGAGCATGAGCGCAAGCGAAACTAAGGTTCTATCTGTATCTTGGATCGGTCATCATTTTTTATGTTTAATAATAATTTTAGAAAATTCTCTTGTTTAATCTTAAGATTGTTGCTTCCATTGAATTAATTGAAATCGTGAAACACGATTATTGATTTTACATTGATGGAGTATTGGTTTTGGTGGATGATTAGGGTTCCATGGACAGAGGAAGAGCACGCTGTTCTTGGTGGGATTACAGAAAGTAGGGAAAGGTGATTGGGAGGGGAAATTCCAAGAACTTCGTGAAAATAGTGAAGGTTTTTAATCAGTGATTATTTCGCCTGGCTGTTCCTTATAATTTCTTTGGTGATTTTCTTCTCTGAGTTGGTTGATGAACCTATTTATGCAGTTTTAGAATTTACAAGTGAGATTGAAGTTTTTTCAAACTTGAAATGGTTAATTCGTTATTTGTAGCAATACCGTGATGAGCTTAATTGATTTTTCCTGTTTTATTTTGAAGAAATTCTTATAAGTAAATTGGGTGTTATTTTTGCAGGTAATGTTTAGTGGCAATGCTGTGCGTTTGTGTGAAGCATCTCCCAGTGATGCAGAAACTGAGATATTGGTTTGTTTTAAATCTCTACTTTTGATATTGATATTGTCTTTTTTTTTTTTTGTATTCATAATTTCCCAGTGATGTAGAAACTGAGGTATTAGTTTGTTTTAAATGTCTACTTGGGAATAATGAAGCTGTTGCAATCAGGACAAGTTTCACTTGGAGATGTCATTCATGTAGGTTGTGTGTGTCAGACTTCATTTTATTAAGAGTTGCAATGAAAGTAATAGATTGACTTCACACATGCAATTGTAGCAATATTTACTATTTAATATTCTAGTTATAAAACAATGATTCTGGTAATTTCAATATTATGAGTACGAATGAACCAGTTGATGTGTGAAGAAAGCCTCCAGGTTCTTGGTGTAAAGGCACTTAAACTAGTTGGTCACAAGGCAGAGAAAAAAGGAGGCTCATTTACATGAAAATTTGGAGTAAAATCTTAAGTAGAATTTTATTGGCACTCTGATTTTTTTTATAGGTATGGTAAAAGTTCATAATTAAAATGTTATTCTTTGGTAAAGTATCATAACAAGGTCCAACTAATTAGTATATACAAACATGAATTTCTCAGTGATATTGTCATGGGAGTGCCTTGATTGATGCTTTTCAAATAATGCCATGTTTCCTTTGGATGTTAGCTAGCTCATGTAAAACTCGCTTTTGTGTTCACAGCTGAGAAAATGGAATGAACAATGGGAGAAGACAGAATGAGCCTATTGTTAATGGAACAATTGTATTTGATGCCAATAGCACGATCACTGTATCTCGTGAATTTCCAGTAAGAATGGTGTTTTTAACATAAGCCTATTTTTCCTAGTTTCAATTCTGATTTATGAAGTTTTATTCTATGGATTTTATTTTTGATACTCATTTCTTTTGACATGGTGTTATTTACTTTTTGTTTATTACAGTGGGCTTCCAAAGTATGACGACTGCTGCTTTTGTATCCTTTTTGTCATTTTTATTGCTTATAGTACTAGGAATTATTAGTTGCTAACAAATGGATGAAAATCACTCTGCTTGTTACAATAATTTCCTTCTTTAGATTATTGGGTTGGGACACCACAGAAAAAGGATTACTTTCTGTCTTGGACTCTTGGTGCAGCTTGAGCATGGGTGTCAACTTTACTGTAAGTTTTATAATCCGATACTAATCCTTCCCTCTGGGCCATGTTCCATGGGATCCTTTTTTTTTATATTTTTATGTTGATATTTACTAACAATGTGGACTTATGACTGACGCCAACTATGTTGCATGCCCTTCTTCTGGGCTTCTTTCTTCTATTTATTTGTATATTATTTATGAGAAATTGAGAATGATAAAAGCTGTTTTATATTTTCTTGTAGGTTCAGAATGATAAATACTCTGCTGGAGGTTTAGAATGTTGTGGTTAGATCGTGGGGTGAGAACATAGCTAATGCAAAGTTTTGAATTTATTCATCTAGTTTTCAACAATTTTGAGTTTGATATGTAAGTGTTTGTATTCAAACTTATTCATCTAGTTTTCAACAGAGACATTTATAACACAATGAAATTACATTTCAGCAATAAGGCTTTTATAAATACCAATTTTAAAGAGATCCATGCTTATGAATACTTTTATAAAACAGAATTTAAGTAAATTTTAAAGTAAATCAAGGTCAGTGAAGGGTTGAAGTGATAATTGGTTAACTACTTTTAGTTGCCATTTAAATTGCCACTATTATTGCCTTTAAAAGTACTGGGTTTTTTCCGGCAATAAAGTGAGTCTTTACCAGCATTCATTTTAGTTGCCGGTAATACCTTTACCGACCCCGGATAAGCCAGCCTTAATTTAGTTGCCACTAAATGTTTTAGCGGCCATTTATATTGCCGTGAAAAGGCAAAATAATTGCCACCAAAACTTACTTTTGGTGTAGTGACATTCCGCAAATTTAATTAGCATTGCACTATTCCTATGTCATGTGCTATTGATTTTCAGAATTATAAATGTCATGCGTTTGAGTTTCCATAATTGATTTCCACTTTTCCATAATTTCCAATTTCCCGAGTATTGTTGGCTAGCTAATATGTGATGATGGCAAAATAAGAGTAATTTCAATTGCAAGTGTATTAGGATTATTTTTAATAAAATTAAGTAAAAAAAGGGGAGGGAGGTCACAGAAAGGTCCATTGGCCACGTCTAATATGTAACAAAACCTAACAGAGAATAAATTCTTTTCTAATAATTAAAAATTAACAAAGTAAATCACTTAATAATTAAAAGATTTATATTAATTATAAAAATTTCCAGTCTCCCCCCCCTCCCCCCATCTAACTCAGTTTTGTCCCTGTCCGTAGGTTCAATTTTATGGGATACCAACAAATAATGACACCGATGTGTGTGAAGAATGTGGTGGTTAATGAATTTTTTTTTTTGGTGAATGACTGGGGCTAATCGCCCCAGAGAGATAAATTAAAACCCACGTGGGAAAACAGTGGAATTTACATCCGCTAAAACAGCACGATAAATCAGATGTAAAACAGAATCATAAACTCTCACATTCTCCACTAGAGACATCCCATGATTAGCCAACTTATCCGCAACTTGATTTGCTTCCCTCATGATATGTGCCCATTGAAAGACACAACCGTTTGTATCATAAGATTTTATATTCTGAACAAGGCTAAAGCATGGATGATGAGCATCACAACCATGTTTCAGTATATTAACTGCAAGTTGAGAATCTGACTTAATCAGAAACTCCTTGAACCCTCGGTTCCAAGCTATAGTAATTCCAATGTAAATAGCCCATAACTCAGCATGCAAAACTGAACAGAAACCAATTTTTGCTGCAAAAGAGAACAACACAACTCCAAAATGGTTCCTAAAAACCCCACCCGCTGAAGATTTTTCCAAATCTAAATTTACTAAAGCATCGCAATTTAACTTGTACTGTCTAGTGGAAGGTGGACTCCAACTTATGGCAATTCTTTCCTCTTGTTTAGTAGAAATGTGATTAAAAGGAGTAAGATGTTGAAAGCTAGTAATAATAGCATCCACACGTACCCAAATCTGCTGCACAATTTCTGAAGGTTGAACTAAATAATCCTGAAAAATGAATTTATTTCTGCTATGCCAAATAATGTCCAAGGCAACAGCAAAAATATGATACCAACATCTACCATTCACCTCAGTCTCATCTCGCAGATTAAGAAGTAACCACTGCTTGATGTCTTGACTAAAAAAATGTTGGTGCTTAGAAGCAGGCAATAACAAACACCAGGTTGCTCTAGTGACACCACAAGATCGAAACACATGATCAACATTCTCAATATCTCCCCCACAACGCTGGCAACTTTGATCATTTGTTATGTGTCTCACCTGCCTAGCCTCATTAGTCAGAAGAGCATTAGCACCCAATTTCCATATCAAAGTTCTAATTCTCTCAGGCCCTCTCCATCTCCAAATTTCAGTGAACAAAGGTTCCTGCTGACCATTATTTCTAGAGCTAATGCTGGCATAAGCAGAAGCTATAGAAAATCTCCCATTAGAAGTACCTTGCCATGACAATTTGTCTGCTCCTCTCTCCAATTTTGGCGGGGGAACAACACGAATAGTATCAATAACATTATCCTGAAGGTAAGGCTCAAGCAACTGCATATTCCAATTCCCTTGATTATCTATGTATTCACAAACTGTCTTAGACACATCCTCTAGAGGAACATTTCCATCAACTAACTCAATGAGCTTCTTCTGACCAGGCACCCAAGCATCCCTCCAGAAACTAACCATAGACCCATCATCAATATTCCAGAATAACTCCTTCTGAACCTGAGGCCAGCTATTGCATATTCCCTTCCACAAATTAGAACCTGGTCTATTGGGATCAATAACAGGAATAATAGACTCTCCACATTTATATTTAGCTCTAATAATCTTCACCCATAAATCATCCCTTTTGATACACAACTCCCAACCACATTTCATCATGAAAGCTGTGTTAAAGTCCCCAGATGACCTCAGACCCAACCCTCCTACTCTTTTAGTAAGACAAATATTTTTCCAAGCAACTGTATGAGTCTCTTCTGGATTTCAGTATCACCCCATAAAAAACTCCTGCACTTTTTATCTACTTCATCACAGATATATTTCGGGATATGAGTTGATTGCATTGCATAGGATGGAAGTGCCTGTAATACTGATTTAACCAACGTAAGACGACCAGCAAAGGAAAGTTGGCGAGCCTGCCAAGCAGAAAGTCTTTGGTTCACCTTTGTCAAAATATACTGAAAAGAATTCTTAGAAACTCTTTTATGCAGAATTGGGATTCCCAAGTACTGTCTTAAATCATCAGTATATTGGAACCCAATTTTTTTACTAATAGTCTGCCTTCTCTGCCACCCCACATTATTAGAGAAAAAAATCTGGGTTTTGTCGTTACTAACCTTTTGACCTGAACTCATACAGAAAAGGTTAAGCACATGAGCTATGATATCAACCTGACCTTCACTGGCTTCAGCAAAAATAAGCAAATCATCCGCAAAAGCAAGGTGAGAAAGCTTTGGAGCCTTTCTTGCAATCTGAATAGGCTTCCAATGTTTAGAGTCCACTGCAAGCTGGATCAGATGAAAATGCCTCTCAATACATAATACAAATAGGTAAGGAGAGATGGGATCTCCTTGCCTGACACCACGCTTGGGCCTGAACTCATCAAGAACTTCTCCATTCCACAACATCCGCATTCTAGAAGATGAAATACAGTGTCAAATAATATCAATAAAATTACCTGGGCAACCAATATCCATCAAAGTATCTCTAATAAACAACCAGTTAAGGCGATCATATGCTTTCTCCAAGTCAATTTTAATTGCCATCCTACCCTTATCACCTTTTTTATGTCTCATAGAGTGGAACACTTCTTGAGCTATTACAATATTATCTCTGCTTTGACGGTTGGGGATAAAGCTAGCCTGACATGGACCAACTAGCTTTTCCATCAAGGGCCTCAAACGATGAGCAAGAATTTTAGTGATAACTTTATAAGACACATTGCATAAACTTATCGGCCTAAAATCCTTCATCCTTGTCACATTCTCCACCTTTGGAATGAGAGTAATGAAAGTATCATTAATCTCACTAACCATATGAGGATTCTGAAACACACCTTGCACCATTTTAATAAGAGCCTCTCCTACTATATCCCATTGGCTCTGATAAAAAGTAGCCTGAAAGCCATCAGGGCCTGGGGCTTTAAAAGCTCCCATACTACGGATAATACCATGCACTTCCTGAGTTGCCACATTAGCTCCAAGAGCTTGAAGAGAAAGAGAATCAAGAGTTGGAAACATACCTTTAATAGCAAAGTCACAGAAAGCCTGATCATCAGCAAAAAGGTTCTTATAATATTGTGTAACAATATCTTTCAACTATTCAGAATCAGAAATCCAAGATCCATCATCAATCTGAATAGCCTCCACTTTATTTCTCCTTCTCTTAATAATAGTAGTACCATGAAAATAAGTGGAATTTCTATCTCCCAAGGCAAGCCATTTAGACAGAGACTTTTGAAACCACAAGATCTCTTCCTGTAGGAGAACAGACTCATACTCCCTCCAAACAGAATACAAAAGATCCTCCTGATTGCCAGTGCTGCCAATAGAAAGTCTTCTATTTATTCTGTCCATCCTTTTCAATAATTTCCTTTTTTTAACAAAAATATTGCCAAACACCTTTTTATTCCACCTTTGAAGATCAATCTAAAACTTGCTCAATAAAGAATTCCACGATAAAGAGGGATTCCAATGGGAACGCACAAACCTGCAAAAATCAGAGTGCGTAATCCAAGAGGCCAAAAAATGAAATGGCCTTCTATTATTATTCTGGGATCTTTCTACATCAAGCTTGACCAGTAATGGTCTATGATCAGATTTGAAAGGAGGAAGGTGAAGAACAATTTCCTCTTGGAACTTCATTCTCCATTGTATATTTATCAACATCCTATCCAGTCGTTGTTCCAAACTCCCTCTTTTCCAAGTGAAAGGATAGCCTTGGAATCCCGCATCGATGAGATCACAATTAGTAATCATCTGCTGAAAATTCGGGATACCACGAAACGAAGGGGACTCCACACCTCCCCTCCTTTCATGATGATGGAGAATAGAATTGAAACCACCAATGACTGCCCAAGCATCATCCATATCATAAGCCAACTCCCTCAAAATATCCCAAAGTCCTTGCCTATTTTGGAATTGAGGACTGCTATATACAACAGTTAGAAACCACTCACCAGAATTTTTCCATCTCACCTTCATATGAACATGATATCTGGACCTCCCCAAAATTTGCACCTTCCTCAAATTGGTGTCCCATAAACACCAAATGCCCCCTGACTGCCCCACTACCTCTTCAATAAAAGTTCCATCCATCCCAATCTTCTGAATAGTTTTCTCAGCCCTCTGCCCACTAGCATGAGTCTCCATCAAGAAAATAAGAGAAGTTGAATACTCCTTCCTAACATCTTTATTAAGCGAGGCAAATCCTCTATTCGATGTCCCTCGGTTATTCCAGGACAAAAAATTCATCAAGACAAATTAATTGGGTTGGTCACTACTGGACCCGAACCATTCTCTTGGCACACAGCCATAGCATCATCTCCCATACTCAAATTGCTTCGTTGAGCATCACCAAAATCCTGAGAGAGATTCTTCCCATCCGGAGGCACTGATGAAGAACCCCCTTGGATCACACGATCACGTTGATGTTGCACAAAGTTTAAAGTTTCTGTATCAGGTGTAAGTACCTTAACAAAAGCATCATGTTCTTTGTTCTGGCCTCCAAAGACAAATGCTCCCCCCACCTTCTGGAGATATTGAATCATCCTAAGTTCCTCCTCCCTATCAACCTTGTTCATCTCTCCCTTTTGAAGGTTAGCAGCCTTCGATACATTTGAAACCAATTTTTGTTCTTCTAAAAATGCATCACTTTTACTATTATTAATTGGTTTGAAGCCCAATTTCGCAGAGGAATTGTAATTCTTTGATTTAGGGCCTACTTTCTTTTCAAGCCCAACTTTGACCTCCTTCATTATAGAACTCTTCTTTCCTCCTTTCCCCACCTGACCACCATTGGGTTTCTTGATACTCTTTGGACCATGTACACTAGGCCCACCATCATTAGCCTGACCCTCCTTACTCACTCCCTTATCACGTGTCTCGCTTAGAATATTAAATCTAGAACCAAATTGCGTTTTCTCCTTCTCCACATTTCGTGGAACCGCAATATCAGCATGATTAAATGGTCCCACTCCTTTAAAACTTCCTTTCACTGGATTCCTTTTTATATTTCTATGAACCAACAACCACGAGCCATAATGATTTGCATTATTATCAATAATAACGCTATCACTATTAATTGGCACAGAATCTTCTGCATTAACTTTTTCTATTACCATATCTTCATGCAATTTCAAACCCTCCACGCCTTCCGCCGATACATCCGCCATCGTAGGACCAGGTTCAGCCACCGTGCCAATAGGCTGAACAGGCTCCTCCTCCGCCATTGTTTTTTTATCGCCACAATCTGACTCTTTGTGTCCATACCTTCCACAATTAAAGCATATGGAATGCAACCCTTCATACTGAAGATTCAACAAGTAGCCTCTTGCAGTGATCTTAGGCTGTAAAGGCAAATCAAGATCGAGTTCAACACATATTCTTGCAAATCGCCCTCTTGCTTGAATTGCTGTAACACGATCAATCTTGAGCATGACTCCTAAAGCTTCTCCTAACCTCCAAAGAAACTGATCATTAAATAGTTCAATTGGTAATTCTGGAATCCTAATCCACACTGCTACCCTTCTCCCCACATTTGGATTTGCCAGAAAGAATGGACGCCATCTTTGCACCAAAATATAATGGTCAGCCACCATCCATGGCCCCTCCAGAAAAGTATGGTTATAATCTTCATCTGATGTGAATAAAACCTGAAAATAATATCTTGGTACGTCAATGATCTTAATAGACCCTTTCCGAGCCCAAGCACGATTAAGCTTAGCCTCCAGTTGACGAAAACTCACTCTCTTCCCCAACACCGTAACCATCAAGGAACCTTTCCACGGCTTGCACCATTCATTAAACTCTTCATTCGAAATAGGAACTTCCGGAAATCTAACCATATCCTCCTTGGAGATAGGTGGAGGTGGCACTTCCTTATCTGGTTGCCCAAAACATCTACCATCAAAGGGAGAAAAAGGCACTGGCCCTCTATTATGCAGCAGCTTATCTTTATAGGAACCACTCTCTACACCCTCCTTATTATTATCGATCTCCATCTCAGGCTCACTCCCTTCACCATTAGGCTTTCTCTTCACTTTCCTAGTGCTTCGTAAGAGCAGATCCTCTTCCTCTTTAGAGGATTCAGACGAAACCCTAGCAGAGCTTTCGCAACCCTCCATTGCATGTTGATATATTTGGGTGAATTTAGAGTTTAAACAAGGTGGTTAATGAATTGAAGCCAATGTAACTATGTGTAAGTGGCGTTCAGATCCTCTCCATTTGTGAGAGAAATGGACATTTCCATTTCAATAAACATATGAATGACATGTGTATTAAAAATTTTAAACGGCTGAGATTTAATTTCGTGTAGAGCAACGAAGGGAGAGAATTGGAAGAGTTGGGACTTGGGTTGAACTGAAAATGCCTTTTACCGCTATCGTCACCATGCCCATGTCCGGTGGAGCCTCCTTACTTTAATACCATTCTTCTCCCAACCTCGTAACTATTTTCTATAACTCCATCACAATGATGAAAGTGTTATACCTTATTTTATATAATTTTGGTTAAATAGGTACCCATCCCATTTCCACAGTCACTCACAAGTCAATATAAATATCCCCTTCATAGTTATACCTTCCCCTGCCTAAAGAAAAATCACATTTACAAAGTGACAGATCCCTTACTAAGTACCTAACATTGCATTGTGCCAACCCCCTCCTGCATCACAAGACAGTAACCACTGCATAAACCCGCTGCTCACAATTTAAATCCAACGTGCACATTGATGACACATCCGGACATTTTCATTGAACAAATCTATATATGGAAGCCAATTTCGAATAGCTTCCTCTCCAAATTTTTGTTGGAAGTTGCATCATACCATATAGTAATTACAAGAGGAGTCATGCTACACTGTCAGAAAAATTAGCTAGAATTGATTTTGAAGTAATATGATTTGTATTCGAATGTTTGTATTATAAAAATAAGTTAGGAGTAAAACTTAGTATAATTTTTTTTATCCAACGTAAAATTTATCTAAAGTTAAAGTTGATTCAACTTATTATCAATTTTAGTCTTTTTTTTAATGTAAAACCAAACATGTGAAAATTTATCTAAAATCAATTTTGAACTCGGAATCAATTTTCCAACGTAAAACCAAACACGCATGTAATTGTGAATAACTAAGTGTGTGTTTGTATGAGCATTGGTAAAAATTGATTTTGAATGGAATTAATTTTACAAAATTGATTTTGGTTAAAATTGATTTTGAAGTGATGTGATTTATGTTTGGATGTTTTTATTATGAAAGCAAGTTAGGAGTAAAACTTAGTACAAAATTTTGGATCCAACACAAAAGCTACTAAAAGTTGCTTCAACTCAGAATCAATTATGGACCCATAATCAATTCTAAATTCTTATCCAACGTGAAACCAAACATGTCAAAATTTATCTAAAATCAATTCTGGAACGTGAAACCAAACACGCACTAAATATATGAAATTGAAAATTAATAGGTACAGGTGAATAGAAAAGGCCTCCATCATTTGCTAATTGAAGGTTTTTGTATTTGCTTAAGTCTTCCGAAATGTTGGTATTACTTTCTCTTTGTTTATTAGAAATCACTTACTCTTTTCTATGCATAACTGAGTAGGCTACTAGCTAGACTGATATCTAAATCTGTGTTCAGTTCATTGTTTATGATAACTTCATTTTTATAAATTAAAGATCACATGAGATAAAGAATTGAAAATTGTTTTATATGGATACATATTTATTAGCGTATCAACTTGATATATTTGACTATTTGTGTAGGGTGAGTAACTGTTAGGTATATTTCCTACTGTGGAAAAGTGACTGAGAATTCAGAATTTGGTTGATGAACTTCTGCAATCTGTAGCGAGAGAATTTAACTAATATCACGCCAACAACTTGTTGAAAGATGCGTCAATTAAGTAGAAAACAAAAAAAGAAGTGAAGGAATGGTAGTAAAACGAGACTCCACGGACACAGTGGTGATAGCAGTAAAGCGGGTCGGCTGATATTAATGTGAGAGGATGGATTAGACTGTGAATGGTCATTGGTTTTAAGTGATGAGTAATGACTTGGTCAGCGTACTAGGATTGTTTGCATTCAGTTATATCAGAGCTTTAGACCACATAATTATTAATTCTTAATTACACTCCACATTCCACAAATTGATTATTAATTGTTACCACAAAGTCACCAATATATGCTGATTTTCGACCCATCAACCAACCAAAACCACGGGATTATATTATCGTTTAATCCTTCCCAATAGATCCCTTTCATTTCTGGACTACCATGCAGGGAGGTTTGTGCTTAATTATTTTCCATTTTCTTATTCTTACATAGCAGCGACCTCAGTCGCTATTAATTTCAAAAATTATTTTTTAGACACCTTGAATGCTATTAAACACCTAATAGAAAAAGATAAAAGAAAAATGGACTCTTAAATACCATATATAGATAATATGATGTGATAAGAAGAAAAAGATAAAAAAAAAGAAAAAAAAAAAGTGTTTTTAATATAGAACACAACGAGGTAGAGGTGCAGCTTATAACTAGTATATATATTTTTTTAAATATTTGTCAGTTAAATAGAAATTAATGTAGTCCACAACGAGGTAGAGGTGCAGCTTATAACTAGTCAACGGTTCCACGATATTTGATGTTTTGTTGGGTTCCAATTTCAAAAGATAAAAGCAAAGTTTAGCTTCCAAGACTTGTTAGCCAAAGCAATACCGTAGGGGTTACTCATAAATTATTATCACAGTCTAACTTGTTGGTAGCGAAAGAATAATGTCAAGGTAATGAAGAAAATGACATTTTTTTTTTTTTTTGTAAATGTCATTTTACTTTAGCTTTGTCAGCTATTCAAATGTAAACTTCCTCAGTTTTTTTTTTTCTTTTGATAAATGTATATGTAAACTTCCTCAGTTAATTCTTACGTTAAACATATATATTAATTGAAACACTGATCAAAATATATACTACTATTAATTAAAACATTGATTTCCACTCGAAAGGTAATTTGAAGATAGACATACACTCAGTCAAGTACCGATTAATGCATCATAATTTTTTAGTGGGATGAAATTAATAATTGAAATTATTTTCTATCTCCACTAATAAAAACAACAACACCCCACATTACATAAATCTAAAACGGCAATGTCTAGGGTGAACCACTATGTCAAGTGGTTCACCATGCACAATTTTTAAGAGTCTTTAGATTAATCTAAGGCATACAATCTTATCATAGACCTTTCATACCATAACTTTACTCTCTTTAGACTCCTTCCCTCTCCGGCGGCTCTTCCACCGCCAACGGTGGTCAGTCACCACCCACCACCGCAACAAACGCTACCGTCACCCACCAACCTTCCACTTCCCTCTTCCCCTTCTTCCCCAAATCCCCTTTCCTCCTCAAGGCCATGAGACCCACTTGAAGGCCCCTCCGAACCATCGTCTCCAAACACTGCTCAGTCGCGCGTGCGCCGTGAAGCCTCTGCCATCACAGTTGGAGCACCCGCCGCGGACATTGCTCGTCGGCGTGCGCGCCTCTTCCACACAACGATTACTAAAATCAACATTCACAAAGGAGCAAAGCCGACGGCACCGCGCATGTCACCTACAAGGCCATCGCCGCCGTGCTCTGCCTCGCCTGCGACCGCGAATCCACTTTGCCAACCCCGTCGCTTGGAGCACTTCCAGATCTGAATGTTTGGAGCGTTTTTGGTTCAATATGGTGTTTGTTTGTTGTGTGTTGATTCAAATATGGGGTTTTGCTATTTCATATCTGATTTCATGATTTGGGTTTTTACTGTGTTGTGCGTTAATTCAAATCTGGGTTTCTTGTTATGTTCAGATTTCTTATTCGTTAAAATGGAGAAGGGATTTTGGGGGAAAGAAGGGGAAGAGGGGAGTGGAGGAGGTTTGGTGGGTGACGGTGCCGTTTGTGGCAATGGTGAGTGGTGATTGGAGGGGAATGACGGTGGTGGGTGGTGACTGGCCAACGGTAACAACGGAGGAGCCATCGGAGAGGGAGGGAGTCTAATAGAGTAAAATTATGGTGTGAAAGGTG
The DNA here is from genome assembly GCA_026413185.1 of Pueraria montana var. lobata. NCBI lineage: Eukaryota > Viridiplantae > Streptophyta > Magnoliopsida > Fabales > Fabaceae > Pueraria > Pueraria montana. Next base: position 77,509,744 of record CM048650.1, read on the forward strand.
TATGATAAGAATATGTGTCTTAGGTTAACCTAAGGATTCTTAAAAATGATGCATGGTGGACCACTTAAGATGATGGTCCACCCTAGACACCGTCATCTAAAATACCTTTTCTTAATTTCAAATACTCATCTGAGTCTTTGACAGCACTAAACAATGTGATATATACCCTGAAATTGAACCTAGGTACGTATGTAGTCCATCATCAAAACTCATAACGTTTATTTGACTAAGTCGTACCTATGACGTGTGTATGCGATAGGGATAAATGTACAGAACACAAACTAGTATGCTCTATATAACTCTCTATAAATTAGCTTTTACACCAAATTAAGTCTGTCTCATACCACAACACAGCTCTCTCTCGAATGGCAAATCAGTTCTCAGTTATCAGTCCTTACTACTGTGCTCCTTACTCTGTCAATCTACAAATTAACACAGACAAAGGTTCTACTTACGACGTAAAGGGTAACCGTGTCTTTTATGTAAAAGATACTTTTTTCACCCTTCACAATCGTCGTGTCTTATGTGATGATCAAGGAAACCCCATCGTCACTCTATACGAGAAGGTTTGGTTACTGAGGCATATCTTAATTATAATTCTCATCCATTTCCTTCTTTTAACTAGTTAGCTTAATTAATTCAATTTTCCCAGCAAATTTTTTTAAGTAAGTTTTTTTTTTTTCATTTTTGCTACTAAATTAACCATATTGTTAATTATTATTCTTAATTTCTAATTGATTATGTAGAATATGACGTTGCACGAGCGATGGCAAGTGTTCAGGGGTAAAAGCAGTGATCCCTCTCAATTGCTCTTTTCGGTGAAGACATCGTCGATGATCCAGACTGGGAAAATGATTAAATTAGATGTCTTCCTCGCAAACAACAAAGATGAAAGCATGTGTGACTTTAGAGTCATCATTCTTGAAAATAAAAGCTCATGCACTGTTTATGCTGGTGAATCTCCAACAATTGTTGCCACGGTATGTAACTATGTACTGTATTATGTGTTCTTATACACATATAAAAGGGCTCTAATTCAGTTGACTAGGCAGGATATATGAGTTATTGTAAACACCTGTCTTCGATTTCTATAGATAAAAAAAAATACTTAAATAACTTTTAGGTCCTGATAAATTTTTAAATTTTGCTTTGAGTTCCTGATAAATTTTGTTGTTGTTTTGAATTCTTAATATATTAAAAATTTTGTTTTTTATCCCTACCATCAATTAAGTGATGACGTGGTACCATCTCAACAGTTGATATATATTGGGAAGATCTGTTCGGATGGTGCCACGTCACGGTGGGGACTCAAAACAAAAGTTTTGATATATGATGAACTCAAAACAAAGAAAAAACTTATCAGGAACTCAGCAAAATTTGAAAATTTATCAAGGACTTCTCTCTTTCTCTCGTGTAGATGGAGAATAATGGTGGCTTCAACATCCTGATCTATCCTAACGTAGACTATGCATTCATAGTGGCACTACTTATGATTATTAACGAGATGGATGATTCTGATGAATTGACGGATAGTGTCATAAATGTGGCGACGACATCTTTGTTTGGATGAAATAATAAATTAAAATTAAATCTTGGGCTTGATTTCTGTTAGAATAGACAGGGTTTGGTTTTCATGTTCAGTTCGATGTGTATTTCCACTTCAATGTATATAGAAACAAGTCGAGTGTTTAGAAAGTATAATTTTTTTTTTTTTTTGTAGTTTTTTCTTTTTACTTAGAGCAATCCCTGTACTCTATTAATAAAATTATTTTCCTTTTCTGATTAAAAAAGGAGCTCCCAATTCCCAACACCTTAGTGACTAGAGTATCTTCTAGCTAAGGCTTCTTAATTTTTCAACAATATAGACTATAATAATTTCTTAACTGAAATTTACTAATATATACAAAACCTCATGTGGATTCATTCATTTAATTAATTTCGCAATTTGCTGTACACTTTGTTGTACAAGTATCATTTCTCTATTTTTTGTACTCCAAAAAGGTGAGGGGTGTTACATGCAAGGACTACAACAATTTAAGTCAATGTCAATTAGATTCAACGGATGAGAGATTGAATGATAACGTACCTTGAGATGGCTGATTTGAGAGTTTAAATAACCTTTCTGATCTTATATCCTTAAATTATTTTTTTTAGCATATGTTTTTTAGCATTTTTTTTTTATTGGTCAAATGTTAGTTATTAATTTGTTAGTTTTTGTTAATGGAGAATTCGAACCCACGACATTTCTCTCATTCTTTTCTTCTTTTACTACTAAGTCAACATTATAACTCCTTATTTAACATACGTTTAAAGCAGGAACGTTGGGCTAGGTGACTTGGTTTCTGGTCTCATAAACTATTATTAGATCGAGACTTAGTCTAGAATGTAACCCAAATTGCTCGGGATTAGAAAAAATATTATTTTAAAAATTATTAATTTATCGAGTATTACTATATATAAATACTAGTACATGTTCTCGTGCGACATGGAGAAAATTATTCGTAAGGAAGTAATATTTTTTTATTATTTAAAAAAATTAAAACTTAAAAAAAAATTTAAGAAATTAATATGACATGACAATATAAATCTATTTTAGCTTGTTATAGTCGAGCAATCTCTAAGTTATCATTTTATTGAGAAAGCTAACAAAATTCCTAAATCCGACTTGTTCAAGAGATTGCCTTTAACTTTTATGCTAAAATTTTAAAAAAAATATAACATAAATGGAGCCAATAATAACCTTAAAATAAGCTCTTAACTTACCTTATTTTTCCTAAAAAAATATGTTGACATTTTATTATATAAATTATATTATATACATTTATATAAATTAAGTTACAGTTAATTTTAACAATATTTAAATATTTTCATTCAAAAATATAAATTTATAATCAACTTATTTGATATAAAATAAGTTAACATCATCACCTGAATTTTTATGACCATTTTTAGTTTTAAATTGAATTACCAATAATGATTATTATTTTTCCTTTCTTAATAAATTACATTACACTATTCTCTGTCATTAATATGACAGACTCATCAATAAAATATTTACATAATTTTATATCTTAATATGATTAATTACCCTTTATTTTATCAATCATAATAATAGACTCGTTTAAGTTTTAATATTAAATAAATAATCTTTTTGCTATCAATTTAATAATTTTTTAATAATTTTTGTTTATTATCTTATAATTTATTGAATTATCTTATAATTTATTGATTAAGTTTAAACAACTTTATACAATTACTCATAAGATTTTGTTGACTTTGGAGATTGGATGGATGATAAATCAAGTAACGTATTTCTTATTCAAATTTCTTTGAAATATTTCGTGCTAAATGTAATAATTTTGAACAAAAAATAATACAAACATTTAAGTTATTTCTAAATAAATGATAATTAATTCCTTTAAATATATTGATCAAATTATATTTTTTTAACGTATAGAGATAAAAAATTAGTAAAGGAATCAAAATTCACTTTAATAATTTATGTCTCTTTGAATATATTAACGTCTAATTATTAGTTTGATGTTAAAAAATTTTAGAATGGAACCAAGGAGGCACTTGCATTTACATTATTAAGTAAGTTTTTTAACCATTTGAAAATTTTTAAATGAATTTTTAAATTATTTTCTTTAATTGGGTCCCTAAATTAAAAAGTATGTTATTAAGGTTAGTTTTTGACAACTTGAAATTCTTTTAAATCGTAATAATTTATGTTAGTTTAAAAAATCTTAGAGACTCAATTAAATAAATATGATGAAATACTCATTTAAAAAAGATAGTTTTAAAACATATTTAAAAAACCCTACATAGTTCATAAACCTACTTAGTTATTTAACCTTCTTATCCTGGTTTTATTTTTTAACAAAGTATTTTGTAACTTTTTTATTTATTAAATGGTGTTACATGTAGTTTTTATTTTTATAAACAATAAAAGGTTAAAGAAGACCCTTTTTTCTTTTTGTAGAAGGTAAGAAATATACATGATATATTTTGTACTGTGGTCATATAACATAATTTGAAAAATATACATGATATATATATTTAACGCAACGAATCATGATATATTTAAAGTATTTTTTTAACTGCATATTTAAAGCATTTTTGTAAAATACTTTTTTTATATAAAATATATGAGATAAATTGAGACGATATTTTGTTTAGAGATTAATTTTTTTATATTTATATGAACTAAATATATCTTCATCTTATACTAATGTAAATTAAGTTTGCATTCTCCTAATGTGGAAAATTTCTATATTGTTTTTAAAAGAATATGTAGGTAAAGCTTAGAATTTGAAATTTGTTACAAACTTTATAACCAAAGTGATGCGATATTTTTTTATAATTAGTTTAATTATTTATTATCTATAAATAAGAAATAAATTAAAACTATGACATACAAAAAATATTGGTTCAGAACTTCAAATCTACGTATTCAAATTGATGTGTTGTACGTTACGTATTTTCCAACCATTAGTACTGTACATCAACGTTATGCATTAGATTAAAGTTTGTTTATGAAATGATGCAGTAGAATATATTATAATTGAAATTTTTAAAGAAATTTGAAGATCGTCTATTGAAAAAATATTAAAACTGGCAACCAATTTCTAACAATAAAAAGAGCACTAAAGGATATTCTAAAAACACAAAAAATATATGCATTCCCTTCAAGTTCTAGCCTGGTTTTAAACATAGTAGTATTGTCCACTCTCAAATGGATACTTGCAACAAAAAATTGTGAGGTTGAATAGAGTGAAAAATTAATTCTCTAGCCTGGGATATATCAATTGTGGTCTTCAAAACATTTTTCCATCACACAACATTAAAATTGTCCTATCCACCAATATTAGTCACATAGGTAATCATGTTTTTTAAAAAATAACTTTACCAGGAAGATCTTAGTGCCAAATGTTCAGAACATATCGTCAATACGCAAGCTCCATTTTAAACCAATCCTATTAAATATAGAAGTAAAGATTGCATAAAAAATCTCATTAGTCAAAATAATACTTAACTATGAAAGCTTTAAATCAAATTTGAGCTATTATTCAGAATTACCTCACATTTATTCTTTTCTCTATTTCCACAAATTTGTTTCTCTCACTGTTGCTGATGTTCATTTGAGAGGTAGAGAAAGATAGAGAAATACATTTACATTAAAAAAATAGACCAAAAAAAGTGTAGAGAGAGAAAGATAGGCTCACCATGATGTCTTTTTTGGATTGTCTTTTCTAGTCCAATTGTCATTTTCTTTCAAATCTAAGTTTTTCACTTGTCCTTTTGATCAATCTTTGTCAAATTAACTCTTGATTTTGTGAGGTAATTTCATTAGAAATCTTCAACTATATGAGCAGTCTATTGTTTCTTATTCCCATGATAGTGAAAACAGAAGGAAGAGATGAACACAACACAAATATAAAATTAATAGCAAAATGAGGACAAAAAATAAAATAAAAATAGGGACAACATTTAAAAGGAGGAAAGATGAATACAAAATAAACTTCCTCGCAAAGGAATACAAAAAAAAATGAGAATAGGATCAGATAATTACTTGGTTGCAGTAGAATAGCAAGAAGAATGTCAAGAGGATGAAAAAGTGTTTTAATAAAAAGGAAGAAATTTGAATTTTACAAAACTTAATTGACGTGATGGATTGGTATTTGCAGTGGTGTGTTAGGCTTTATATAAATGATGGAAAAATTTGAAGTGATAACATGTTGAAATGATGACAATAATGAATTTTAGGAATGCAATTTAATTCTCCTAAAAAGATGTTATTAAATTGATTTTTTAAAATTATAAAATAAGAAAATTGAATTTACTAATTTATTTCTATTTAATGCAATAATCATTCGTGCCTATAAAAAATATAGACTTTTTTTAAAAATTTAATTAGCAATGTTTCAAATTTGAATTTAATTAGCTAATTTATACCCAAAATATTTGAAATTTGAATTTAAGTAGATAATTAATATAAAAATATTTGAAATATATTCTGTTATTCAGCAAAAAAAATTCTTTAATTTAAAAGTGATTTAAGTTTAATGCAATCTAATTTACTAAAATAACCCAATTTAGGTAGATTTTTTAGGAGGAAAAAATTTCCAATATCTATTACTAAGTAATAAAAGATATTAATTTTAAAAAATAAGATATGTATTTTATTACTTCAATCCATGATATCTATATTAAAATAGAATATATTATTTTATATTAAAATCCACGGTGAGGTCCATGTTATTTTTTATATTTTCAATTAGATATTATATTAGAATCAATATAGAATATTTATCTGTAAAAAATATGAAATATTTAAACAATGAAATAAAATATAAAATATAGAAAATACAAAATATTTAAGAAAAACACTAGTTAATAGTCAATCAATTGACAAATTAATTTAAATTGACATATTAAATTATTAAATAGTTAATCACTTGTTTATACCGTTTCTAGAAAGCATTTATATCATATTTTAAATTATTTAAATTTCAATAAATTGTTTATAAGAGTTTTTAAATAATTAATTTTTTGAAATAAAAAAAATAAATTTTCAAATTTTAATTCAAGAAATTAATCCAACTATTTTTTAATTAGGTACTATCACAATTATAGAAACGTAATTAAGTATTTTGATTGCATCCTTTATTATTAAATGTTACTGTTTTAATGTATTTAAAATTACAAAAATAACCTTCAACTTTTGGGGGAAAATTTTGTTCACTCATGTATATTCCTTTAAGTAATAAAGGAAAAGGATTTAACTATAGATGAATTTGTGCAACATACGTGCCTTGGCAATAATCCTAGAAGATTCACCAGCACAGATATCACAGTGATTTTTATGTTTGCTCATTGACTTTGAAGACACCTTCGTTCCTAAATATTGTTAGACAGGAAAACATCTAAATTAAATCAATTTTCCCATCCTGGAATATTACTCCCGATTGTTTGGCCTTAAATAGCAATTCAGTGGGATCTATATTTTTGCCCTTGAAATCTTGGCACTGATCCCTCTTATTCTGCAAAAAAACAATGAAAATTTTAACTTAGGGGATGTTTACTTGCGATTCCGTTTTCTGTTTTCATTTTATGTTTTCAGTTTTTAATTACAAAATTGCCACCTTGTTTTCATTTTATTTTCTGTTTTCTAAGATTTGTACAGAAAATACTGAAAACAACTTTTTTTTGTTTTCTCTGTTTCCTGTACAAATCTTAGAAAACAGAAAACAAAATGAAAACAATGTGGTAGTTTTGTAATTAAAAATTGAAAACAAAAAATGAAAACAGAAAACAGAATTGCAAGTAAACGCCACCTTAATTTTTTGTTTTAAATATTAAATTAAAGTAGCTAAAAGATACAAATAATATTCGAGCTTTGATGAGATGTCTCAATAGCCAAATTAACCTTCTGGGGTAGAGTGGTAATTGGGTTTTCAGAAGCATCATAGACAACACGACGGTTGTGAAGTGTATAAAGTCCATTTTGACTTTGGAAATTACTTCATGGTTGATGTACGTGACACCTTTCTGTGTATCAATTTTCAGATTCATAGGAGAATTGAGCTGATAACTGAGATGCTTCTTCCATGGATAGGTTGTTTGTTGGGTTCCAATGGCTTCAAAAGATAACAAACGCAAATTAAAATATGTTCACTTCCTAAAACTTGTTAGCCATAGCAATGCCAAAGGAGTTGACCATCTTATAAATTATTCTCACAGTTAAACCAGGTAATTAATTAAGGAAGGAGATGAAAAGTAAGATAATTAAGAAAAAGGACATTTACATTATTTATATTTTTTGGTAAATGTCATTTTAGCTTAGTCAACTGTTCAAGGTTTAATTTTCCTCAGTTAATTCTTAACTTAAACGTGTGTGTGTGTATATTAAAACATTGATTTCTGCCTGAAAGGTAATGTTTTTTAGGATAAACATATACTCGGTCATGTACCAATAATTTTTTTAGTATGATGAACGTTTCAAGGCTTGCCTTATAGCTAAATGTTAAATTAAACCAAAGTGAAGGCTTGGACTTCTTTGATACTACCTTTTCCCCTGTTGCTAAGCTAATTTCCACTATCAGGATACTCATTGCTTTAGCATCCACTAATCCATGGAATTTGCACCAACTGGATGTTAACGCGTTTTTACATTGAAAGTTAGACAAAGATGTTTATATGCGAGTACCACAAGGCCACGAGGGGATGTAGCTCCAAAGGCTAGACAAGTTTGTAAATTGCACAAATCACTCTAAGGACTCTAGCAGTCCAATAGAAAATGGTTAAAGAGGTCGACCTCATTTCTTCTTGATTGTGGATTTAAGAGAATAATACCCACACATAAATAGTATTCTAATTTCGTGATGAAATGATATTCAATATTTCTTTCTTCTACTCTATTGAGTTTATCTTCTGCTACTTTATTCATGTATCATGAATTTCATTAGTGTACGCGATTTCCTTCTCCATATCAACCGTCATATTGATTATCAAAGGGGATGGATGAACCAAGGGGAGCCATAAAAAATAAAGCACAAATTAAACTCACATTATCATATATAATTAATGAGAAAACGACTTAAGGTGTTGACGTTGTGGGAGACGTGTTAATGATCTTAATTTTGAAAATAATATATTAAATATATATGATCTTAATTTTTCTTACGTCAACACCTTAAGTCGTGTTCTTATTAATAATATACTAAAAATAATAAAAACGCATTCTTAATTTGGAAGTTAGTGTTAAAGCTGAAAATGAAAGTTTAAAAAAAATACTTGCAAAATTCATTATGAAAAGGAAAAATCTAGATATCTTACTTGTAACCCCCCTTTCTTATAAAACATAATTTAACTATTTAATTTATTTTATATATTTATTTCAAAGTTCTGATACGTTTTCTTACAATCCAAAATATGTTCTATAATTTACATCATTAAAATTTATAAAAACACTAATACAAAATAATTATAAGTCATACAATTATTGTCTACCCAAAATAGTCCCCTCCTATATGCTCTGGAAAATATCTGCATCTTTAACTTCTAATTAATCTTCAAAATACCTGCAATTCACACTCCCCTAGAATCTGGGAACAAAATTACCGGATAAGACATTTAATTTCTCATACAATTAGAATCCATATCAACCATGTACATTTCATATAATAATTAATCAATCACATACATAAGCAAATGCAGTATGATTTATGCAAATGCAGTTTTGACTCAAAATCATTTTGACCCTGCTCCATGGAGACTTTCCCTTTGAGTGTTTAGTAAGTAACTGGCCTACCATTACGCACTGCAATTCAGCTATCAGCCCTACTAAACGCGAATAAGCTAAACAGAATTGGGAGATCAGGATACCCAGAAGGCCACCACGACCGCAACTCAGTCCAGTTTCCAGCCACATGTGGAATTGCCAATATCTTTCACCTCACAGACTATATAATCACAGACTATACAACCATGTCTAACTTATTCTGCTCACCCCAAAGATTCAATTCTCATCTGTCAAATATTTTTTTCATGACTACCGCGGTCCCGATTAGTCAACATTTATTCTTTCTTTTCTTTCTTTTCTTTTCTTTTCTTTCTTTTCTTTTCTTTTCTTCTTTTTCATTTTCATGGCTACCGCAGTCCCGGTTAGCCAACATCAATTATTTTTCACTTGAATCTTTATAAATCCCCCAAAAAGACTCATGCATATGCAATATGTTAATAATCACAATTAAATAAGTAATTTTAAACAATCACCTACAAAAATATAAACATTCAACAATTTCCAACATCATTCACAACACAATCAAGCCAAATCAAGCAATTTCAATCCAACAACAAACCAACCAATCAATTTCAATCCACCACAATACATCATCCAATCAATCAAACATGGTTCCAAACAATTATTTCAAGCTTTTAATATCAATTATATAAAAATCCTAAATCAATTTCATCTTTTCATCGTTCTTGATCAAATCTTGAATCTAAACCTAACAATATGTTTTTCTACATTCCAAATGGTCTAAAATGAAATTAAATGCCATGATCCTTACCTAGAATCCTTAGTTTGATGGAGAAACCTTTGAATCTCTTTTCTCCCTTTCTCCTTTGTCTTCTTGAAATTTTAGGATTTTTCTCCCAAATATTTCTCTTTGACAGTACTAAATATGAGATCTCACTGATACAAGCAATTCACATGCTCAAACAAATTCCAGCACTCTTTGCCCGAGGATCACATTCCTCCCGGTCTCCAATTCACAGTTAATAACAGAATAATCATTAATAATCAATAATCCAATAACTCAAACTCAATCCATCACAAATCATTGCATTCATATTTCTATGGAAACTTCCCTTTTTAGGTGAAATTATTCCTTAACAAGTACAATTAAAGGCATTAAAATCAAATACACAATTAATACAATTAAATTTCATGTGGATACATAGAGCTGTACACACACACCAAAAATTCTTTGATACATCATATCAATTTGAAATTTCATGAGATTTTACAGAGAAACTATACATCATTCATATTTCATCATATAAATTTATCTCACGAAAATTCAACCCCCAAATATTATTTTTGAATTAAAAACAGTGGCTGGACATACTCTGTAAAACACAATTCCATATTTTTAGAAAATAGCATATCAAATTATTTTTATGTGAAATTTTATAAAGAATATCTCCAACATGCGGACCATCACATATAATTTCCTCAGTACCAAAAATCCACCAAAAATACCCTTTTTGAATTTCCAAATCATTATTGCTCCAGAACAGAGTTTTCAATAAGAAAATGTAAATAATTACAAAAGGTACTTAAAAAATTCTGAGAAAATCCATGGATATTCCACATGGTCAAAAAAGTATTAATATATTTTCTCAAGACCAAATTCTCACAAAAAGTAATTTTCTACATTTAATTTCTCTTCTGTCCAGCATTTCGGTTTTTCCAACATTAAATCACTAAAAATACTTCCCAGGCTTTTCTGATCTTACAAAAATTCAGAGATAACCCTCATGGTACATAAAATGAACTCATGGTTCCAGTTTTCCAAAATCACGTCCCAAAATTCTTGTAAAAATCAAAACAGTCCCATTCTCAGAATCAACAGTTTTCGAAAATAATTCCGGTAAAAATAGTTACAGTGCTAAAAAAAATCTTAAAAAAATACCACGAGATACAGAGGCATCAAAACATAGGAAAATGTATTTACATCCTCAAAAAATGCACGAAAATGGAGACGAAAAATCCACACAGTCACAGCACACAAATCACAACTAGCTTATTTCGGGTTTTTCAAAATAACCATGGCATTTACAGACCATCAACAACAGCCACAATCCATATTTAACAAGAAAACAAGGAAATAGCTTAGGGAAAAAAAAATGCAGAAATCATATTCGGAGGAAGAAATGCAGAAATCAGATTCAGAAGCTTCACGGTCAATTTGGCGGTTTTATTAAGATTTTTACTTTTCGCAGCTTACTTCCTCTAAGAACACCCCCCTTTCTCTCTCTTTTTTTTATTTTTTTTTTACAACTTACGGAACTCACGAAAAGTCCCAAAATTCTCACAATAATACTAACTATATTTTAATTACTCAAACATATCTTCTTATTTAAAAGAAATAAATTCTAATTAAATCATAACTCAATCGCACAAATATATATTTATTGAGTTGTAATTTTTAAGGTGTTACATTACTTAGTAAGAAAAATTGTATATTTGAATATAAAGCCGGAATTGGTTACAATTATAAGCAAGAGAAGACTCATAAAAATTTATTTTCATACAACAAGGCTAACTTGTAGTTCTCCCTTTAATATGATCAATTTAGTATTTGGTAGTATTTTTATGTTAAAAATAAAAGAGTAAAACGCTCTTTAAACTAGGCTTGAGCAACGGGCGGGTTCGGTCGGGTTCGGGCTTGAAAGCCCCAATCCGTAACAAACCGAACCTAATATTTTTTGGCCCGCACCGGACCAAATCTTTCATCGGATTAATCGGGTTCGGGTTGGGCGGGTAATAGCCTTACTCGGGTTGGTTTATGCGGGTTGTGTCAAATTTTGGCCCAATTCAATTTTTAACCTTAAAATTTTTTATTGAGCTTTTTTATTTTATTTTTTAAAATTGGGCCAATTCAATTTTTTTGGCTTCACAACAATTCATTATTTACACATTTTTTGCACCATTTTAAATTTTGTAAATGCTAATAAATTGTAATTTACTACTTGGGTCATCGAAAATTTTAATTATAATGGCTGAAAGTCAAGTTAACTCCAGATTTTAATGGCCCAAAGGCTAAAGTTACTTAATCAGAACTACCTACATATATTAAGACTGAATTCGTTAAGAAAGTATAAAAAAAGTTAACAATGCAAATATTTAGTCCAGTACATCCATAACTATTATACATTTGAACACTAATTAATTAACATGTATGCTTCTACTAGCCCAACCGAGTCAGCCTTCAGGGAGCAGCCATGGAATTGATTAACACTGCAAAATAAAAATAACATCAGATGTTTGAGTTTCTCTCTTTAGCTCCCCTGTTAACAGAGAAGTTGGTGAGAAACAACAAATTGTACTCCACTCTTCAGTCAATCAATTATCCTAGAGAAAGTGAGAAACACAATCCTAGAACATATTCACCAAAATCTAGAATACTTCTACTTCTAATTTCATATGCCCATGCATTTTTAACCACAATTTTTTTCCTTCCATTGTTTTCTTTAAGTGTCGAGATAAAACCAGGCAAAAATAATAGAGATTTCATGGTAAACTTGGCTGACTTGCAAAATATGTTTTCATATAAATTCAAACTAAAGCATCATACAAAACCAAATCTAATTACAAAATATCTAGGATACATCCCTAACCAGTCTTGGAAATTTTAACCATCCAAATTTTAGGAAAGTTTGCTAGTTTTATTAAAGAAGAATCTAAAGAAAGTAGAATAATTAACAGGTAATTTGAGTTTTATTTAAATTCAAAATTTACTCACTGTGTTGATATTAATAAAAAGAAACCAGTTCATTTCCAAAGTCCTCTAATTGTAAGTGTTAAGTCCTGCATACGCAAAGGATTTAGAAGCTAATATGCACAAAGAAGCAAACCTAGTGAGTGAACCTGCAATTTGGGCTTCCAAATACCCTTGCTAAACCAAAATCTGCAAGTTTCAACTGTCCGTTAGAAAGCATGAGAAAGCAACCAATTTGCAATCACCATACTATCATAAGCAAAAACAAACAGATATTGTTCAAACATAAAGCTATTGATATACCTGAATTTAAATACCAAATTGTCTCCAGCTGAAACAAGTGGAAGTGATCTGCAAGTTTTGTTGCTGGAAGTGATCTTTTCACTCTATATTTCTTGTAAAGGACGCATAGAATAATAAATGTGATAATAAAAAGAATTATAATTTTTTAGATAACAGTCACTAATTAATGGTTAATGTACCTAGTTAGCTGGGTTCCAAGTTCCAACTACTCAATCATGCATGTCAGTATAATTATTTTCTTAAATCAGACCTGAAAACCCCATTATCTAGTTAATAAATGCAGTACAAATTACATTGGAAACATCATATAATCTATTGGGAGCATAGGAGGTCGCACCATATAATCTGTTGGGGCAACAAGTCTTTGTTAGCTCGGGTCATTGATTCAAAACAACTCTTTTACCAAAACAACTCTTTGTAAGCTGGAAACTGTACAGGTAACAAGCCAAGTATATGCAGATTACTGAAAAATAACAACATGCTAATCAAATAGAATAGTGAGGAACTAACCCTATCAAGAGATTCTACAGGAGGACATACAACTGCTCTAGGAGGACAAACAAACATGCATATGCAGTTTGGTCAAGCAACAATTCTTGCACAATTTTCTAGAACTTAGATATAATAGACAAACTACTTATATGAACATTCTTAACCAATTCTGAATTGACTAAAAAAACATAACTAAAATTATTTAAAGCATTACCCAAAAAACCAAGCAGCAAGTGATCAAATGATTAGAAAATAGAAGATATATTCCAAAATGAAAACAATTCAGTCCTAGAATTTGTCTCTAACAACTGTAAAAAAAAAAAATTCCAATGAGCATTTATCAAAATCATAATGGGGTTTCTAAAAATAATTAGAATAGTCAAAGGAAGTCACAAACAACACAAATATGACCAGTCACAACATTGGTTGTGACTGAGATGATGGACTAGCTGCAGCAACATATCCAACTCCTTCAGCTCCTCCAATTGAGCATCCTTGAAATTCTGTGGCACATTAAATAAAATATTATTAAGAAATACAACAAACAAGAATTACAAAAGAATTTTTGAAGCAAAAATAATTAATTTAATACCTGTTACAATCTTCTCAGAAATTTCAAACTCTTCATTGATATTGAGACCATTGAACTGGGTTATAGTTGTCCTCAACCAGTTCTGAGCACAAATCAATGCTTCAGCCATTGGTGGATTTAGTGAGCTTCTAAAAGCATCCAAAATTCTACCCCCGGTGCTAAATGCACTCTCTGAAGCAATTGTGGAAACAGGGGTGGCTAGAACATCTCTCACCATTGTTGATAGTACGAGAAACCGTGATGAATTTTGTTTCCACCACACAAGAATATCAAATTTGTCATCAGCATCCACAACAAATTCATCCAAATACCTTTCTAGCTCATTTTTTCTATCTATAGAAAATTTTTTCCCTCAAATGCTTCTTAAAAGCATCAGTCCTTGCCAAATATTCAGGAAATTCAGCATTGACAGATGTTATAGTTTGAGAATTAGACACTACTGCCCCATCAAAGGGCTACTCAGATCTATGCTGCTCCTCATGAGCAACCTTGTACCAATCAAACATTGCTGCCAATTTTTTGTATACAGAATTAACTAATTCAACAACTTTGACAGGATCATCTTTATACATGTCTTCAAAATTCCAAATCACAAGCTCGAACTTGTAACGTGGATCAAGAATAACACCAAAATACAGCAAATAATTGATGTTATTAACATTACCCCAATACTTGTGATACTTTTGCTTCATGTCACACCCCGTAGGGGCCAAAATAGTATTAAGATCCATGGCTGTCTTGTCAAGTGCAATATGAATAGCAGCCAATTGGTGAAATGCAACATGTAAGCTCACATTCAGTGATGTAGAAAAAACCCTAGTGGCCTCATAGAAAATTTTCAAAAAATGCACAAATGATCGGGCATTGTTCCAATCATCAACAGTTGGGGGACCAGCATCCCCAAAAAAGCCCATATAGCTTGAATCCTCATTGACAAGCTATTGAAATGCAACTAGCAACATCTAACATCATATAGATGGAATTCCACCTTGTAGGAACATCAAGGCACACTAGCTTTTTGCACTCAATTTTTGAAAACTCTATGCAGTCTCTAAACTTAGCCAACCTTTGTGGTGAAGACCTTACAAATCTAACAGCATTCCTAATGCTTGTTATGGAACTGTGCATCTCTCTTAAACCATCATTGACAACTAAATTCAGTATATGGGCACAACACCTAACATGGAAATATTGACCATCCATGATTAAGCCACCCATATTCATGATTTTCTTTTTCAAAAACGCCACAGCTCCATCATTAGATGATGCATTGTCAACTGTGATCGTTGACACATTTCTCAGTCCCCATTCCTTCAATACCTCTAAAACTCTCATCCCTATTGTCTCCCCTTTGTGGTTAGGAATTACTGAAAAACTTATTATCCTTTTTTGGTACTTCCAATCATTGTCTATGAAGTGTGCAGTGAGTGTCAAATAGTTCAAGTTCTTAACAAAAGTCCAGCAGTTAGTGGTGAGGGCTACCCTAGTGCAATTTGACTTAAAAAAGGCCTTTAACCTAATTTTTTCATCCATATACAACTGAAAGCAATCTCTAGCTACTATAAACCTTGATGGGACAATAAACTGGGGCTGTAATTGTTTACACAAGAGCTTAAAGCCCTCACCCTCAACCACACTAAATGGTTGTTCATCTATAATAACAAAAATAGCAATTACTTTTCAACAAGCTTGAACATTAAATCTTTGACTGGCAGCAACAAGACCACTATTTTCTCCACTCTTAAAGGTGAGAGTTGCTTGATTAGGATCATTAATGGCAGAATGTGGATATTTAGGGCATAAACGATTAATGTGATTAAGCATGTTAGTTGTTCCATGTACCTTTGGATCACACCGAAATGGTTTACCACAATGTTTACATGCTGCAATTGGATCAATGGAATCAGGAAGTCTTGTGAAGTGGTCCCAAACAATAGAAGTTATTTGTTTACCACTAGCATCCGACTTCCTCTTCTTTGTATTTTTGGGACCTGCAGCTTCAGGAGCAACTCCTGGTTGAGAGTTATTAGCTTGAGTGTTACCACCCTCTCCTGCTGCAGGAGCAGGATTGGTGGTATTTGTTACTGGGACTTGATTTAAAGGTGGTGTAGTAGGCAATTGTTGACCAGACTGCTCCATCACTAAATAATGAAGATGCCTTAGTCAATAATTACCATCTATATGAGTTCATGATGTACAATCAATTTAAAGTCAGTTATTAAATGCTCTTTATGATGCAACATGGTTTATCTCTATCACTAAAGGGAACTTAAGGCATTATTATTAATTCTTTAGACAAAAAATTACAGCAGCAACTAAAAAGATTAAGTAAATACTTATATAAGCAAATTAAAAGGAAGAAAACATAAGAAAAAAGGAACAACAACTCTAGCATGTATCTTTGATTTGTCAAAACAACAGCAGCTTAAAGTTTGTGTGGAAGTGCAAAGGCAGTAATTGAAGTACAACCAATAAGTTATATACTTAGTTTAATATTGAAATTTAGCATTTTCCATTTTTTTAGAATCCTCATTCCAATAGGTTCAAAAACAGTAAGAAGAATGAATCATTGAGAATAATTTATTCAAAGCATCAGATAATGCATAATAGTCCCCAAACTTACTAGTAGTAAATTATGTGAATTAAAAATATATGATTCAGTCTTCATGGGTTCATTTCATTGTACTCCAAGCATATATTAAGCTAATTCTAGCGTTGCTATTTCAGCTTATTGCAAGAACATAAAAGTTGAAATAAGTTCCATTTTAGATGGCTAATTCTAGCGTTGCTATTTCATCTTATTTATTTTGTTATTATTAAAAATTATTGACGTCAATGTGTATCTTAATAATGTAATAGTTGGAGTAATAAATTGAACAATACAAAATAATAAGTAAAATATTTATCATATTAAGATATTTTAATGGTTTCTCAAAAATTTATTATTTATATTAAATTTTAATTTTTAAAATATTCAAAACTAATTGTTTGATAATATTCACTATCTCATTAAACCTACCTATATAATATACAAATATCCCTTTTTATTTTTTATACTCATGTATGTTATAATTAATTAAGATTTATAGTTTAATATAAAAAAAACTAAGCTTATATATAAAACTAAGCTTATAAAAAACCAAGCAACTTTGAAAACTTTAAAATTTCAAATAAAATTAATTTAATATAAAAAACTAAACTTATATATATTAAGTTTATTGATTACAGTAAAATATATATAAAAAAACTCATTCTTTTTAATTGTATCTTAGTTGTTAATATAACAAAAATACATCCAAACAATCACAGTAAATGAAAATACAAACTAGTAACTATAAACTACCATCATTACAATATATATTATATAAATACCTGACTGCAATATTAATTAGTGTCTCTTTTTCCACCACGTGTCTCGGGAGGTGGCTTAAAGGCTACTGCTTCCTGAACTACTTGATTCAATAGAAGTGCCCAAGTCTTCTTGATCTCTCCTTTACAACTTCACTAGCAGCAACAATAATCCTATTGGTCAAAACAACAATATGCAATCAACTAACCACTTAGGAGATCAACTCCAATGAAAAATATCAAACCTAAATAAGTCATAAATTTAATAGCAATCATGATACCATGTTAATATCTACATCCAAGAAAACTTATTCACCACTAAAATTGTTAAATAAAAAAGAACTCGAAGAGCATTACTATGTGCTTCCTATTTTATTATTTCATTGCTATGTTAGTTTGCTTTCATTCTGCTGCAACAAGGGTTTCACTCCAGCACTTACTTATTATTAAGACTCTAGTCATAAACAATAAACTTAGACCTGCATTATACACCACAGTGAATCTACTACAACAAGCAAACCTGCATATGAAGTGAGATGGCATGCTACATGCAATCAAATAACCATTCACAAACACTTTTCACTCTACAACAAACTATGCTTCAACACAACGCCTCCATAGACTTGAACAAACAGAAAACAACATATTATTCGTAATAATTACTGTTACTTCATTAGGATAAAGAGCCGTGATTGAAATTACAAACATCCATTTCGGGGAGAAATCCATGAATCATGTTTTCGTAAAATTTACAAGCAACCAAACAAAAAGACTATGCACCGCGCCGAAAAGAAAGTTAAAATGAAAATGAGGAAAAACCTTAAACCTAAGAAAGAAATCCATGAATCATATTTCATTTTCGTAAAATTTACGAGTGACCAAACAGAAACAACTACGACGCCATGCCAGAAAGAAAGTTAAAATGAAAATGGGGAAAACCCCTAAACTTGAGAAAAATAATAAATAACATTAAAACAGCCTTATCCAGAACAAACAGCGAACATAGAGAAACGAGGAAACAGATTGAGTACTTGGGTTAGGGTTTGATTGCGATTTGCAAACAGAAGGAGACTAACTCAGAGTCTTAGACGAACCGAAAGGCGAGGCATCGAGGGCGACACACCATCTTAGGTAAGGGTTTCACAGGTGACAACAACACAGCTTCTTAGGGTTTCAAACGCAGCTTCAAGCAAGAGCGGTGCATGGAGGAAGAAGAAATGAAGTGAAATTAGGTTACACACTTACAAGTTATTCACTTATTACCAATATAAGATATGGGTCGGAGGATGTGCTGAAGTAGGCTAGCTTTGGGCCTCTCGAGTCTCAACACAACAACACTCAATATAATACCTATTACATTATCAGTAGCATACTACCTCAGCGCGGGTCGGGTTTCTACGATTCTAAAAATTTCAACCCGAACCTGCCCTACTGAACCCTTCCAAAACCGATTTTTGGACCCGATTAACCCATGGACCCACCCGAACCCAAACAAGAGCAAATTTTATGTTCGGGTTGAACGGTTTCGGGTCGGGTCTTCAAAACCTGCTCACCCCTACTTTAAACATAAACATTAGGTACATATAATTACTTATGAAATTACAATTAATTTAGTAAGTAATAAAAAATATAAATCATCATTATAATATGTACTTATTTTTCTAACGATTATTGTATTTTATTATACAATGCAATCACTAGTACAGAAAAGGCTTTTTAAATTGGTTAAAAATGGCTTTTTAGATCGGTTGTACGACCGATGTCTATGCCAACGATATAGAAAGTCGTGATTTTTTAGATCAGCTAACAACCGATCTAAAAAGTGAACTTTTTAGATCGGTTCTTTTTGTGACCGATCTAAAAAGTTAACTTTTTAGATCAGTTCCTTTTGATAACTGATCTTAAAAGTAACTTTTTAGATCAGTTATCAAAAGAAACCGATCTAAAAGGTTAACTTTTTAGATCGGTTATAAATATAACCGATCTAAAAAGTTAATATTTAAAAAAAAAATACACGATACGTTTTGTTTATTTTCTTCCCTGTAATTTGTAAAACAGTCACAACAACAACATACACAAGATAGTTGTGTAAATTAACTAAGATAGATAATTTTATCTAATATTAAATAAGCCATTATAATAATAACTAATCTGCTTCTAATGTTAAAAAATTCTACCATTCTAAAGAACAAAAAAATAAAGACACTTCTTACTTTTAAATTAATTTCACTATTACTTCAAAATTTGGTGACATTATAGGAATTGAAAGAGGGTTAATAGGGGCACAACAACCTCGCAAGTAGGAAGAGTTCTATTATGCAACAATTTATATATAATGCTCTCTTTCAATTATCCTTTCAATGAGTACAAGACTATAACAAGAAAACGTATATAATTAAGGATTTAGCTAATAAATAATAGATAAACTACCCAACAATAGAAAATTTGCAACCAACAAATTTAGGGAAATCAATATGAAAGTCGGAACAGAGTTGAGGATCAGAAGGATGGTTTGATTTGCCAACTGATGAGATGCTTCTCTAGGACAGATATGCACAACGATCCATCTCAAAAGTTCTCCTGCTCCAAAAAATCTTATGATCTATATTTTTCTTAAATATTCTTTGTTCAATAGTTGAGTCATAGAAGTAGTCTATTACCATTTTCTACTTTTCTAAATTTCTGTTTATTCCATAATGGTCTATTAGTTTTGTCTAAAACATCAGCAAGAATGCTAACAGTCCTCAGGGAATTTCTCACACTACTCCTATAGGTGGTTATGGGATTTTAAGAACCTGTTAGAACTAAAGATTGTAGGCTAAGTATTAAGAAGTAAGAGATTAAGAAATTGCAGAAACTTTTGGCAACCAACCATTGGCAACCTCACTTGAATAAGATTGGGAGTTAAGGGTACAACCAACTGAAGTTCTAAGGGTGAGAAGAACAAGCTATGAAGACAAAACTGAGGTGCATATTTGATGCAAAAACCTTAGAATGTTTATGTGATAATACCATAGAGAACCAATTTCCTAATTTATATCTTTGGAAAAAAATGTGAAATTGTTGGGAGGGAGTCAGGGAGAATTGTTAGACCTCCCATTACCTAAGTGTACACTAGTAAGAAAAACAAGGACTACAGAGACTTAAGGCACGTTCTTCCTTCTTCTTTTTTTTCCTTCAATTTTCTTCTTTAATTCTTTGTGCTAGCTACTGAATCAAAGAGGAGTGAGAGAGGATCTTATGATTTACAGATCTTGTATTACTGATCATACCATATCAAAATCAGTAAGACTTGAAGAATTTGCAGTAGTAAATCAATATAACAGTACCATTTTTTAGAGTATCATATCACATTGAGATGGAGTGTGTGTCTGGATACCCATCCAGAACACACGTAATATAGAATTTTCACGTCAAATTTGTAATTGAGATGCAAAATCTAGTCATATGAGCTTCAATTAGACATAGTAATCATTTGATAACATCCTCACAATGAACTTGTCACCTACGATAATCATTTGATAACAGATTTCTACAATTTCCAATTTACTATTAAAACTCTAAAATTATTGATTCTATTATATTCCAATAGCACCTAAACATCATGCAAGGAAAATCAGATGGATACTAAAATTTACAGATAAAGTGTTACCAAGAAATTACCAATCAAGGATATAACTCATATAAGATTAGTAGCTTTCGTTACTACTGCAGAATCAACAAGCAAATGTACCTCCAACAAAATTCCAAGCAACTAGAGCAAGTTCTTAACATCAATAATAACAAATATGGTTAAAAGATAATTGCAACAAGTATGGCTAAAAGATAATTGCAAAAGATGGAGGTGCAATTGCAAAAGATCCACACCTTAGTGATAGAGGGAATTGAAGCTGAGAGTTATTGTTCTCCAAGTTACTTCCAAAATAGAGATTAATAAACATATTGCAGAACAAAAAAGTGTGTTGTGTTGTGTTGGGACTGCCTTGCCCTCATTCTGTTTGTTGAAATGTTTACCTCTCAATTGAAGCTGAGATGTCGGCGAGGGCATCGAAGCACTGCAAGAACTGCGAGTTTCTCTCTCCAAACTCGTTCCGCGGAGGCTGGGAGGCACCATGAGACCTGAAGGAGACAGAGGCAAAACTGGCACGACTGTGGAGGGATTACGCGAAGCAGGTGAAGGAGGGTCGGAAGGAAGACATGGAGGCCATGAAGAACGCAACGACGAAGCTCGCAGGGGACTTCGGAGCTCACGAGAACGCAAGGACAAAGCTCGCAGGAGACTTTGGAGCTCGCAAGAATGCAAGGACAAAGCTCGCAAGGCCTCAGAGTTGCCGTCGCGGAGGACTTCAGAGATGAACGAGTAGCGTTCGGCGTCGCAAGGGGAAATCTCGAGGGTTTGGGAGACGCGCAATTAAGAAAAGAGGAGGAACGTTGTTTAGGGTTGTGGAGAGAGGAAAAGTTTTTAGATCAGTTGTATTTTTAACTGTTCTAAAAAATACATTTTAAATCAGTTTATAAATAGAAGTGATTTAAAAAGTAGTCTTTTAAATCGGTTCAATTTATAACCGATTTAACAAGTTGTTTTTAGATCGGTTCCCTTGTGGCCGATCTAAAAAATTTTCTTTTAATTACAAAAATGCCACCGCATCTTTTTTTAAATCAGTCATCATTTAACCAATCTAAAAAGCCGATCTAAAATGCATTTTTTGCACTATATATATATATATATATATATATATATATATATATATAGACATTATTTACAAAATGCACATCACATATGTCATTTTTTTATTCGAACTTGAAGTCAATTTTTAACTTATTTTTTCGGTTACACAAATAAATTTATAATTAAACCTTTAATTTGTTAAATTTTAAAAAATTATAAATAACTTTTTTTATATAAATAACTTAACTCTGTAAGATGTACCAATATTTATCATAAATCTATATCTATTATATATGTCTTTTTTTTGTAAATACAATTGAGAAGATTATTTTAGACTTAAATATGTTTTAAATTCCTGCCAGTAATAAAATTCTATCAGATTTTAGTCATTGCAAAATTTATTGTTAATTTTAGACTTCTGACATTTTTTTAGTATTTTTTAGACTTTACCATTAATCCTAGTTAATTGAATGCCTGACATAATAACAAAAAACGTCATATTAAAATCAAACAGAATCATATTTATAAGAGCTTAAAATATAATTAATTTTTTTATAGGCAATAACATTCATTAGTAATATAATCTTTGAATTGCAACATAAGTTGTGCCCAACACAAGACTTATTCAATAGATACCCACTCAGAACTCAGATAGCTAGCTACTAGGTCTCTAGTAGAAAAAGAAACTCAAAATAACAGGAAACACCTAAACATGACAAAAAATATTAAATACAACTGAAAAGTAACTTCTTAATTTAATTAGCATAGTTTATTACAAACCCTCTCTTTTTATTTTAACTTAAAAGTGAACCGAGGAGATCTATCTCTGTCTTCTAGAGAATACAAACTTATTTGTCTGAAGCAGCTAACCAATACTTTAGTTACTTACTAGGTGGTGTGGAATTTGGCTCATTCTGACTTATTTGCACACATCCCGTCACCATATTTACAATTGACTCCGTCATTTCGACCAAATCCTCGACCACTTTCAAATCCTTGAATGTGAATGGAGGTTGCATGTTATAAACAATCATAAATAGTGCCACTAGGAATGCATAGTCCACATTAGGACGAACCGAGACACTGAAGGCGCCATCATTTTTCTCCATCTACGTACAAACATAAAAGCATTTGATTTATGTGAGATATATAAAACAATGCATCTCTAATTGATAATTATCACGACTCAACTGTACGTTACAAGGGATACATTTTCATATCAGTCGATCCATATCCACTAATATATCATATACGCAAGATTGGTCCGTATAGTATGTACTTGCGATTTGGGACGACTGCGAAATTTTAATTTTTAAAAAAATTAATTATTTATATAATCTATTCAAATTATAATAAGAATAGTTTTTTTAGATAAATTTGCTGAAAAATGATTTTAAAATAAATAATTTTGATTTTATACAATAAAAAGATAACTTTTATATAATAATTTACAAAAAAGGTATGAAGTTGTTGGTGAAAAAGCTGAAAAAGAAAAAAGTTGTCGAAAAATTTGGGAGTAATTTGAAAATAACCTTTTCATGAGAAGAACTGGTGAAAAATAATCACAAGCTTCAAATCTTTATATGCATAAAAATAACTTATTTTAGAAAAGAAAAAAAACTTTTTACAAATTTTAGCTAGTATCTCAAACACACTTTCAGTTGTTTTTTCAGCTAATATTATTTTTCAAACAATTTTTTTCTATAAAAAAAAACTGAAATAGCCATTTAGTTGTCCTAAACATGCGATTTCAAATAATAACATATATATAAAGTACTATAATAAACTGTTTAAAAAAAAGTACTATAATAAAATAGTTATATACCATGTTTTAAAAACCGGACCGATCCGGCAGGTCGGACCGTGACCCGGAGGTTAGACCAGGTTGAGCAGGTTATCGGACCGGTCATGCTTTCGACCCGGTCAAACCTGGTGTGATCCGGTCAAACCCGGTGCGACCCGGGGTTAAACCAATGACCCGACCTGGGTCACACAGTTTTTTTTTTAATAAAATTTTTAATTTTTTTTAAATTGCTTGAAACGACGTCGTTTGGATAAAAAAATCAAAAGAAAGAAAGGTTTTGTGGCTGTGAGCGTTTGTAAAAACATTGCTTGTTGTGTCGTGTTTGTGAGTCTGTGATTTTTCTTCTTCAAACTTCAAAGTGCACACAGATAAACCCTAAGGCCCTCATATCAACCACATTGATCCACACCACATGATTCTATTTAATCCAACTTGAATGTTATTTTCAGTTGATTCTGTTTTATTATTTATGAGTAGTGATTCTTAGGTAATTGATACTGTGATTATGTCACTGTGAATTTTGTTTGAAGAAGTGATGGTATAGTTGATAGTGTGATTCTATTATTTTGAATTTTGTTTAAACTTTAAAGAAGTGTAATAAGTAATTTATAATGTGACTTTGTTACTGTGAATATCAATGGATTTGAACTTGAAAAATGAGCTTGTGGAATTATATTAATTTGTTATGTGATTTTTTTTTACTTTTTTAAGACATGTATAAAATTTTCAAATTTTTTAATACAGACCGTGTCATGCGGGTCAATTAGTAACCCACTGATTTGACCACTGATTCAGTGATAAGTGCCTTAATCGGGTCGGTCATTGGTTCGATTTTTAAAACTATGATTATATATGAGGTGGGAGTACCGTGGCAATAACCCTTGAACAATCACCGGCATAAATTGTACAAGATCTATTTTTGCCATTAGCTCTGACCGTAAAGTACCCTTCCTTTCTCAGTGTCAGTGCCAGCCCTGGAGACATTTAAATGAAGATTCTTCGGGTACGGGAGTATGGAGGGTCTCTTCACTGAAAACAGCAATTTAGTGGAATCGGTACTGTCTCCTTCGAAGATTTTATATCTACCATGCCCCGTCATTTTCTACACATATATACAGCTAGAAATTAAGAATCATATAACTTGCATGCTAAAATTAATTAACATAAACTGACTATGAAGTGAAACTAGACTAAGATCTTTTAAGTAATAAAGTTTTATAAATAAAAAATAAAACAGGAAACAGATATATATTAATCATTGATAAAGTCGAAAGTTGAATATTTTGTATGAGCTATAAAATTGATTTGGTGATGATGGAAGGAATAGATCATGGATTCGAATTTCCGCTAACAAAAAATAACATTAAATTAACAACTAACATTAATCCTAGTGTATGTGATTATCAGATTACGGCACACACATATAATTATGGCACACATACATATACAAATATACTCCCTTGATCATTCCAAAATTATTCATGTTTTAGCATTAAAAAAAATCATATTAAAACGAATAAAGTACATAAAGACGAAATTAAGATGTCTCAAACCTTCTTGTAGAGAGTGAAAATGGGATTCCCGGATTCATCATATAGGACGCGACGGTAGAGAGAGGGGACTTTAACATTAAAATTTTCATCATGTTTGATGTGCGTGACTCTCGTCTCCATATCAACCTTTATATCGATAGAATGAGGAAGACAGTATTTAGAGCTGATCACTGAGATGGGCTCTTGCATGACTAGCGAATTATTGTATTCGCAATCAGAGCTGTTGTTCATTGTGATGAAATCTGTCATGATGACTAGTGAATTACTGCTGTGAGTGCAAAACAAGTGCTTTTTGAGTTTTGAGTATATCCCAGCTAATTAGTGTCTTGCAATTTATAGAGTTCTATTCTACACGTGCAACTATATTTGTTTTTATTTCATTTTTAATTTAATTTTTTTAATTAATAATTAGAAAATTTGCACCGCACCGGATAAGTTTTGGATGGAAATGAATGACAGAGCTGATATGTGGACGGATGAACTAAGGGGAGCCATAAAAAAGTAAGAGACGTGTCAATCATATAAAAAAACTCATACAATCTTTTAGTTATACAACGACAATATTTTATGTCTATTTATTCACTAAAAAAAATTTGTGTCTCTATTTTTGTCCATTACATTATTTATAATTTCATTTATTATATTTGATATTCTTTTTCCCTTTCTCTATTAGTTGTACAAATTATTCTACGGATAATATTTCTCAATATATAAAGCACAAAACTGAATCTTAAAAAAAAAAAAAAACAAAGCACAAAACTGAAATTATCATATATAATTAAGAACACGACTTAACAGGTTGACGCTGTGGAATTAAAGAGAAGGTCTAAGGATAGTCCTAATGTTGCAGACTTGCAGTTCATTCATTAATGAAATGACTTGATACTGTTTATGTCAAATAAAAAAGTCTAACAATAGTAAAGGAATATTTTTAAACCTAACTAAGAATAGTCAATAAGGACTAACTATTCTTAGGATTGATTGACTATACTTTTTAAAAGTTAAAAAATTTGTTTGAGTAGTAAATTTTATAAAACTGTTTTTAAAAACTACATAACATGGCATTTTAGTTTTTAAAAGTAAAAAACAAAAATAGTTTTGTTTAGATGTTTTTCCTTTTAGTTTTCCATTTCTCTAACTTATAAAAACACGGACATGATGTTTTTGTTAGCTAAAATATATTTTTAGTCCTAAGGAAGTGCTAGGAATTAGGGATGGCAAAGCGGGTCGGGCCAGGCGGGCCGGCCCGCCAGCCCACTACAAAATAGGCGGGGCGGGTTGGGATTCTTGGCCCGCTGGCCCGCTTAGGCTCGGCCCGCCTGACCCGCCAACTCGCCGGGCCAGAGGCAGGGCGGGGCGGGCTGGCCCGCCGGCCCGTCAAACATATAAATAATATTATATAATTATTAATTATATTTTAAATTCAATAATATATTGCTTACTTTATTTTAAGTTTTTAACTTCAATAGTTCAGTACTTCAGTTTCTTTCTTTGTTCAATTACATAACCTAACTAAGTAATTTGTTCACTGCAAGTCACTCTGGTGCGTGCGACGCTGTTCCTTACTTCCTTTCCTACTTCGGCTTCCTAGTTCCTAATCTTCAGTTCTTCTCCTTCCGTTCTTCACTTCTTCTTCAGTTTTCAGAGGCTCTGTCTTCGTGCCTCTCTCGCGAGTCGTGAAACTCCTTCTCCGGTCGCGCCACTTCACTGCTCGCGCCGCAGCCCCTAGCCTGCGTCGTCGCGCCACCCGTCGCCTGCGTCGTCGTCGCCGCCCCTGGCCTGCGTCGTCGCTGTCGCCCCTCGCCTGAGTCGTCGTCGCCGCCCCTTGCCTGCGTCGTCGCCGCCGCCCCTCGCCTACGTCGTCGCCGCCCCGCTCCGCTACCACCGTTGCTACGTAGATTGTTCTCTCTCTCCCACCGCATCAGGTATTTTGATTATTATAATCATCTACTCATCTCATTCTCATGTGTGCTTGTGTTGTGTTTGTGACTGTGTGAATCTGTTGGTAGAGAAATGCTTGTGTTTATTAATCTAATTTGTTAGTAATTTACTAATTTATGGCTTTGTGACTGGATTCCCCAAAGATATTGTTCTGTTTCTGTGCTCTGTGACTTTCGACTGGATTCCCCAAAGAAATTATGTGTTGTCTTCAATGTCTTGTTTGTGAGTGTTGTGATATGTAGATAGTGTGTGTTGGTGAAGGTGGGAGTGTCTGTGACTGTGACTGTGAGTGTGACTCTGTGAGTGTGAGTTTCAAATACTAATGTCCCTGCTTCAGTCATTCTGTTTGTGTGCAGAATCTGCAGATAGCCAGATAGTATGTCTGGTTTAGAGAGAACATTGTATTATTAGAGAGATTAAAAAGTTATTGTTCAAAAGATAATTAGTTTTATTATGAATCTATAATTGTGTTTCTTAATCCCTGAAATTGAAATGCTTTAGTGGTTGTCTTAGCAAACTGAAATTTTGATATAATTTGAACTGTTTAATTTTAAACAGGATTTTGATTTGGAAATTAAAATGGATGAGTCAATTAGTAAGCCCCATTGTAATGATGATGCCAATGATGATGAAGTTAGTGATGATGAAATTGAGGCTGAGGATGTTGAAAAAGAATCTGAATGTGTTGAACCTAATAAGAACAAGGTTAAGTCCACAACATCTGATTGTTGGAAATTTTACACTAAGATTGGTATGGGTAACGATGGAAAAGATAGGGCAAAGTGTAATGGTTGTGGCAAAAAATATGTAATTGGTGGCAAAAAATACGGGACTTCTTATTTAAAGCGTCATATTGCCAAATGTGAGAAAAGCAAATCTGAAGATGTGGGTCAAATGATTTTAGACATGCAAGGAAAGTTGAAGGCAAGAAAAATAGATCAAATGGTATCACGTGAGTTGTGTTCTAATCTAATAATTAGGCGTGGTTTGCCCTTCAATTTTGTTGAGTATCCAGAGCTTAGGACTTGGATAAGTTATTTGAATCCTGATGCAATTCCAATTTCTAGAAATACAGCCAAGGGTGATATATTCAGAATTTTTATGAGAGACAAGACCAAGATTAAAGAAGAGTTGGCTGTCATTCCTAGTAGGATTTGCTTGACTTCTGATTTATGGACATCATGTAATACTGAAGGTTTTATATGTTTAACTGCTCATTTTGTTGACTTAAATTGGAAGTTAAATAGTAAGATTCTTAACTTTTGTCATATGCCTCCCCCTCACTCTGGTTTTGAGCTGTCTAAGAAAATTAATGAACTTTTGCATGATTGGGAAATAGAGAAAAAAGTTTTGTCTATCACTTTGGATAATGCTTCTGCCAATGATGTTCTGCAAAGGACTTTAAAAAGTCAACTTGTCTTGCAAAAGTCTTTGGTGTGTGATGGTGAATTCTTTCATGTCCGTTGTTGTGCACATGTTTTAAATTTGATTGTTCAAGAAGGATTGAAGGTACTTGGAAATGCTTTAGATCAAATTAGGGATAGCATCAAATATGTGAGAGGTTCAGAGAGTAGAATGATCAAGTTTAAACCATGCATTGAACAAATTGGTGACATTAATGCATCAAGTGGCTTGTGTCTAGATGTTCCTACAAGATGGAACTCAACTTATTTGATGCTTCAAAGTGCTCTTAAATATCAACATGTGTTTCTAAGCTTACACTTGGTTGATGAAAATTACAAGTATTGTCCTTCAGAGGAAGAATGGAAAAGAGCAGAAAAGATTTGTAGATTTTTGTTGCCATTCTATGATATTACAACCTTAATTTCTGCCACAAGTTACCCTACTTCCAACTTGTATTTTTTACAAGTTTGGAAAATTCAATGCCTCTTAATGGAAAGTGTAAAAGATGAGGATGAAGTTATAAAGGACATGGCTGAAAAGATGATGGTGAAATTTGATCAATATTGGGATAAGTATAGTGTTGTGCTTGCATTTGGTGCAATTTTAGACCCAAGGATGAAGTTGGAAACATTGGGTTATTGTTATGAAAAGATTGATCCGCTTACTTGGAAAATAAAATTGGAGAACATAAAGAAAAAATTGTACATGCTTTTCTCCCAATATTCTAGCAAAGGTTCCACCTTAAATGCTCGAAAGCGTAAAAATACTCATTCTTCATCCTCAATTGCTAGCAAACCAAGCCTTTTTGATGTAAGTTACTCACATTATTTTTCTAATTCAATTACTTTATATTTTTTCCATTATGTATCATGTATGTTTCTAACTATTTTTTTTTTCATATTAGGAATTAAAAATGCGCAAGCTTCAAGATGCTAAGAACACTGGAAGGACTCAACTAGATATTTATTTAGATGAGCCAACGTTGGATTTTGATTTCACAGAGCATATGGATGTGCTACAATGGTGGAAGAATAATAGCCAACGTTTTTCAAATCTTTCCTTAATGGCTCGAGACTTGTTAAGCATCCCTGTTACTACAGTTGCATCTGAATCTACATTTAGTATTGGTTCTCGGATCCTTAACAAGTATAGAAATCGCCTCTTACCTGAAAATGTGGAAGCAATTATTTGTAGTTCCAATTGGCAGCATGGTTTTTGTGAGGGTAATTAAATTAATCTAAATGTAATTATTTGTATATTTTTATTATTTTGATAACCATTTCGATATTCTAATTTTGAATTGTTTTTTTTTCCAATCAAATGTGATGTAGATGATGAAGAGGAGGGTCACAAAGATGGCAAAGTGGAGGCGACTTCTTCAAGGGGTGCTTCTAATGTTGTTGAAATGGAAGATGATGTTTGAATATTTTTGGTGCTTTTCACTTTGTATTATGGATTTGACTTAGACACTTGCTAATTTGTGGTGTATTTTGTGGTGAAGACTTATTAACTAATAACTATTTGTATTTTGTGGTGTATTTGTTATAGGCTATTAGTTTGTGTTGTTGTCTTGTTGAGCTTTTGTTTTGAATGAAGAGAAACATGTTGAACTTGTGGTGTATTTGTATTTTGTGGTGTATTTCAAGTGTTTGTTTGTGATAGACTATTATAGTATTATTAGTATGTTATTCAATATTCATCATGTTGAACTTGTGATAGACTACTTTTATTTTGAGACAACTTATTCATGATAATGTTGAATAATTTTTATGTTATTTTATTTATGTCCATTCTTGTTTAAAGCATTAAAAAAAATTTGAAAAATTTGCCCCAAATCTGGCGGGCCAGCCCGCCAACCACTCTAGGCGGGCCGGGCCAGCATATGCAGCCCGTTTACCTCTGGCGAGCCAGCCCGGCCCGGCCCGTTTTTGGCGGGCCACAGGCAGGCCGGGCCAGTCCGTTTTGCCATCCCTACTAGGAATACACTATGAGACACTTTTTTATACACATAATTTCTTATTGGTTGAAATTTATTGATTCTCTCTCTTAATTTTGTAGTTTTCAATAAATTTTAACTAATTAGAAATAATATGTTTGAAGATGTATGTTAGAGAATATGTTTCCAGCACTCCTCTTTAATCTTTTATATTTACAATTATATTCAGTTTAGTCCTTTATATATCTTTTAAAAAGTTCAACTTAGTCTTTTAAAATTGTATTTTAACCTGTTTTCATTAGTAGCATTTGTGTAAATATTAAAAAATGTCCAATCTTTTTTTGGTTTTCCACAAATCTTTTTTGTTCGGAGGTAATTATGTTTGAAGTACGGTTAAATAATAAATGTAAACACTTGTCCTAATCTCCTAATAAAAATAAGAACCTTAATTTATTACGTCATGGAAGACCAACCTATTCCACTAATCTCAATCCCTCGTTGGTAAATGTCCAATCTTCAATCATACAGACAATTTGTTTTTTGGATGATGAAGCAATTACGTATAACATGTTATTCATGCCAACACCGATAAGGCGATGAGCCCTTAGGAGGTGATGCACCACCTTACGTCGTCCAACACCACAGCACCGGCCCCGCCATCTACACCCCCTTCTACCAGCTCGCCAGCATACACCAACCCTTGGCAGAAAGTTCCTCATTGGGGTTCAATCAATCATGCATGACCACTCACATCAATAACAAAACTAGCTAGGAAGCACGGACACGGCGATTGAAGGTAGTGTTGAGGAAGTTATAAATGTTTGTGCAGGTTGGTCCTTGTAGGTGGATTTTTGTGGAATTGGTGCATTTTTGTTGCAATGGTGGTTATCCATTATTTATGGCATTTATGCTCATTAATAGTATTAGTGTCTAACCGCACTTTCATATGTATTGGCTGGTTGTTAACTCTGACTTTGTTTTATGGTACCTCTGGTACTGATTATATATATTAAATACTGTTTTTTCTGATAAAAAAAAAAAAAAAAAAGTAGTGTTGGAATGTCTGGCACGTTTTCAACACCGACATGCATGATATTCTTATCCACACAACTGGCATGACATTCTTCTGTAATTCTGTATTTAGCTCGAATTCAAATATTTTTATTTACTTATTTGAAACTATAACATTCGAGTAAAATGTGTATGAGTTGCTTAATTATAATATGACATTATGAGAGCCAATTAATAAAAGACAAAGTTTTTATATTGGAGCATATGACTTGGCAGTGTATTACTTATATAAGCAACCGTAACTTAATTCATTCTTACCAATTAAAGAATCATTTTTCAGTTATAAAATTTAATGTGGTTTAAGTTAAACACTTATTCTAGCAACTTTAGCATTAAAGTAAATTTTTGTGTAAAATTCTTACATCTATGTAGCATTATAGGCCTCATAAATTCAAGTTAAGCAACTCATTTAAACAATCATGCATTATAGATGCTCTTAGTGACTATCATTTAATGCCAATTAACTCATTGATATTTAATTTAAATTATTTATGAAGAGTGGTGGCAATATATTCCTTTCAAATTGAAATGTAAGCAACAAAAAAATCTAGATATACATATAGTGGACTATAAATCTTAACTAACTTAATCCTATTTAATAATATAATCTTTAATGTACCCTTTTATTTAATTAATATATAATTTCAATAATTTTTTTTATTCTCGATATCAAATTTCAATACATAATTAATTACAATTAGTATAGTAGTATTGATTTAGTTAAATGGCAACGTCAATTTGGTGTGGCAGGGAATTTAAGGATCATTCAAATGACATTTACTGCATTGAAATTGAAATAAAGATGTGAATGATAGTGATAAAAAAAAAAAAAGGAGAAATTCCAAACGGTTGTAATAAATTTTGTTTTTATAATAAATCATTCTTCGTTATAAAATAATTCTTTTAATTAAACATTTAATATGTTAAATTTAAATAATTTATAAATAACTTAACTCGGCAAGATGTACCATTATTTAATTAATTATCATAAATCTATATGTGTTATATGTCTTTATTTTGTAAATACAACTGAGAAGCTTTTTTTTTTAATAAACTAAAAAGATTCATTAATAATATAATGCTTGAATCAGCCCAACACAAGACTCGGATACAATAGGCACCACTCAGAAAACAGATAGCTACTAGGTGATCTCTAATAGAAGAAAAGAAACCCAAAATAACAGGAAAACACACCTACATACATGACATAAATACAACTGAAAAGTAGTAACTTGTTAATACAATACAATAATGACTTATTTGTGTAAAGCAGCAAACCAATACTTGAGTTGAGTTACTAAGGTGGTGTGGAAGCTCATTTTGACTAACCCCGACGTAAAGTCTTGCAACCATTCGCAATATTCACAATTTTCTCCGTCACTCCAGCCAAATTATTGATTATGTTAAAATCCTTGAATGTGATAGGAGGTTGCAAGTCATGAACAATCATAAGTAGTGCCACTATCAATGCATAGTAGTCCTCATTAGGATCAACAACCGAGACCTTGAACGCGCCACCATTGATCTCCGTCTACGTACATATATACATTGATTTATGAGATATATGTAGTATATGTACGCTGTATTTCTAATTAATATTTGTATATAATGATTCAGCTGCATGATAAAATATACTATCGATCTTTCAAATAGAATATATATATATATATATATATATATATATATATATATATATATATATATAGAAGAGGGAGAGAGAAGATAGAAGGAGGCTAAGGTTCGCCGTGTCCCTCTAAGCTTCAATACAAGTTATAGAGAAAGAAGGATAATCCCTTCTCTTGGAATTCAAATGCGGACTTCAAAGTGTCGACGAATTTCAAATGCGAACTTCAAAATGTCGACGGATTTCAACTGCAGACTTCAAATTCAATAATTCTTGACTTTAAGACTATTCAGCCGCTGCTTTTGTCAAATCTTGTCGGCCAATAGTCTAAAACTTTAATTATTATTCTTTCAGTGGTTGCTGACGAGTCTTTTCTAATAATTCTGTCTACCGACCTTCATAATTCATCTAAATCTGGAGCCAGCTGTATTCCAAAGCAATCATCTTCATTCTGAATATAGGGATTGCTACTTCCGGTATCTTCGGGACCTTCTCTTTCTTTGTTTGAATCAAAAGAAGATAATGCTGCCCTCAGGCTCTTCTTTATTTCTTCTTTGGAATTGGCTGATATTTGAAATTCAAAAGGGGCTTTCTTGCTGGTCAAATTCTTCTTTTCAGGAGTGGATGGTATCAAACATTTCCCAGATTTCCAAGAGCGAAATTTTTTAGATAAAAATTCAATATTATATTTTTTCCACCAGAAGTCTTTAACTCTAAGGCAAAGTACCTTTGGATAAGGTTCTGGTAAATGCTGATGAAATTCATATATATTGTGCAACAACCAGCTTATTCCCATAGTAGCACAAAAATTCAATAATTTCATGTGGCTGGGTATTGTCGAGGTTAATTCTTTGAAATTATTGTAATATTTAACAACTTCTCTTGGAAATATTGCTTTTACTGGTCCAACAAACTGGAACCAGTCTTGAAACCAAGTGGGTAATTCTAAGGGCAGAGAATTCTTAAAACTGAGATACCCAGAATGCTTAGGGTTTGGTTCTAATAGAACTTTCTTAATAATGAAAGTAATTATAGGAGGAAGGATCAAAAGGTCTTGAGAATTTCTTTTCAGTTAATGGATGTTGAGACCATTTTGAAAATGAGATTATTTTCAAGATCTTTATTTTGGAATAGCTTATTAAAGAAGGATTATTTTGGTCTTTTTCAAGGATTATTTCAGCAGACTGGGTATCTATCAAAATGAACTGATAGAATTTCATATTTTTCTTTAAGTTTTGGTCTTTAGGGATCCAATTGTTTTTTCCTTTGATAAATGCAATTTCAAATTCAAAACAAGATAAAAGACTCTGCCATCTGGCAAAGATTTGTTTAGAAACAATATTTTTCACATCCTTTTCTAAAACATCTTTTCCAGATTTACAATCAATTCTTAATAAAAACTTTTTATTTACTAAATCGCCTTGAAATTTAGTAATACATAATACAATAGATAATATTTCTTTTTTAATGGTACTATATTTTAATTGGGCTTCCATCCAAGCACCAGAATGATAACGGACAATTTGTTCCTTAATATTTGTTGAGAATTTCTATTTGAGAATACCTCCAAATCCAACTTCAGAGGCATCAGTTTCCACTATTATGAAGGCATATGGATGAGGAATACCTAGACATGGAAGACTTTTAACTAAGGACTTTACTCTAATTACTGTTTGGGTTAATTATGATGACCAAGGCTTTGGATTTTTTCGAAGACTATTGAATAAGGGTTTACAAATAATTCTAATATTGGGAATAAAATCGGATACATAATTCAGACATCCCAAAAATCTTTGTAATTGATTTTTCTCTTTTATTTCATCAGTGAATTTAGAGGCAAATTCTATACTTCTAGTTATAGGGGTGAGTTTTCCTTGATATATTTCATGTCCTAAGAATCTAATTTTCGTTTGGGCTAATTTCATTTTCTTTTGAGATAATACAGTTCCATTTTGTTTAATGATATTTTTTAAAAAAATTAAATGTTTTAAGTGTTGATCTAGGGAGTTTGAAAAAATTAACACATCATCTAAATAGACTCATTAAAATTGACTATAAGAAGTTAAGATGGAATTCATGATATTTTGAAATTCAGATGGAGCATTTTTAAGTCCCATAGGCATTACATTCCATTCATAATGCCCAAATGGTACGGTGAATGTTGTTTTATACTTATCTTTTTCTTCTAATTTGATTTGGTGATACCCAGATTTCATGTCAAATTTTGAAAAGATTATAGCGTCACATAATCTTCCAATTAAATCTTTCTTATTAGGTAAGGGGTATCTAATCCATTTTAATGCATTATTCAAATGTTTATAATTAATTACCATCCTAGGTTCTCCTCTTTCAAGTTCTGAAGCATTTTGCACATAAAATGCAGCACAACTCCAAGGAGATTTACTCGGCCTAATTAGACCTTTATTCAGAAATCCTTTTATTTCTTTTTTACAATATTCTAGAGTTTCTTTATTCATTTGTACCAGTCTTGCTTTGGTTGGAATTTTATTTTCACGAAAATCTTCTTCATATGGTAAGCTTATCGTAAAAGTTTTTCTGCTCCAAAAAGCATTTGGTATTTCCGCACAAACTTCTTTTACAAAGCTATTTTCAATTTCTTTAACCTTTTCTTTTATAATTTTAGTATTTAATTGTTCTCCTATTCTTTTATATGCTATTTCCTTTTGTAATAAAGTTATTTGATTATTCTTATTACTTATTTTATTTATAAAAGTATTTTCTTCTAGGTCTTTTATGTTATGTATTTCTTTGTGTCTTATTGGTTTTATAAAGTCAAAAATAATTTCTTGTTCTTTTATTTTGGTTTTAATTCCTTGCTCAGATACTTCAAAAGGATAAATTTGAGTTAGGAATGGGGTTCTTAAAATCATATCTTCCGTAATGTCTCTAGTTAAAATGAAGGTGTTTTTAAAACATTTTCCTTTATTACAAATACTTGCATTAGATAATTTGTATTGTACCTTTAAATTCGCATTGTTTGCTATGGTTAATTTCTGAATAGTTTTTTCATAATATTGAGTTGGATTTAATCCTTCTTGGATACAATTTAGATCAGCTCCTGAGTCAATTAAGGCTATAAATGATTTATGAAAAGATTTTCCTATTTTTAAAGTTACTCTAGCTTGCCATTTCTGCTATAATGTTTTAATTTGATTTATTGATTCTAATTCTTCTGCTTTTGGTTCTATTTCTACTTCCTTTAAGGGATCTGTTAATTGTAATAAAGTAATATCTTGTACTAAGTCGTTTTCTTTTAACTTGTTTAATTCTACCTTTATTGTTTGTATTTCTGATTTTAAATCATTTCTTTCTTTCTGTAAATCATTTACAGTAACTTTTCTTTTTTGTATTTCTGCTTTCTTTAGAATGCTAGCAAAATCATATCCTTCAAATTTTTCTGTTTTATGAACAACTTCTTCCTCTTGTTGTTCTAATAACATTTTTTTATTTTAGTTAAATATTCATATCTTTCTTCTTCATTAGTTATTTTATCTACCATTTCTAAGGCTAATTTAGCTTCTGCTCTTATCATGTTGATTTGATACAAGCATTCACAATTTTCTAATTCTTTTTCACTTTCTGAGGTTGAATCTTCTTGAGCCATAAATATGTTATTTTCTTCTTCATCAAATTCTTCTGATTCATTTAACATAATTTTAGCTATTTGTTCTTTCATATGGCCAAATCTGCCACAATTATAACAAACAATATTAGTTTTTCCCTTATTGGTAGAGGTATTTGTTGACTCCTTGGCAAGTGAACCAAGTCGTACAAGTAATATCTTGGTAAGTCCAAGTATCGTATCCACATAGACTTGTTCAATATTTGACTATTTGCATAAGGCACTTACTAGAACAACAAATAAGTAATAAATATGCAATGGAATGGATTTAAAGTCGGAATAAAGCACTAAAAATCTAAGCTTGACAATTAAATCAACTAGAAACTGTTTTTGGAATTTTCTCAAGCAAGTAAAATGCGAAAAATGGAGAGTTGACGACAATAATACGAGATGTTGGGGTTTGACTTCGTTAACCACTCACCCATGCATACAAAAGCCACTAATCAAGTTCATTATTCAAATGTTATCATCAACTCACAAAAATGTTTAAACCCTAATTCCTTAGAGTGAAAACCTAAGTCTTTTGACCAACCTATCAATTCCTTGCATAAATCAACCAAGATACTTGAGAGAAGAACAAGAGTTTAAGGATGACTAATGGGTTTTGCTCTATTCCTAGCAACAAACCCCATTAGGTGCTCTTATCCATTTCTAGGTTTAAAAACATTTTCCAATAGGATTCAAACCACAAAATCAAGCAAAGGGTGATCAAGCCAAAGCAAGCATTAAGAGAAGGAGAAAGCACATAACATGAATACTAAACTTTAATTAAAAACTTAGAGAGTATACATGAGTTTTGGGTCAACTACATCAAACCCCAACAAGGGTGAAATTAGCTACACATAGACATGTGCAGCAGCAAAAATGAAGAAGAAAGGAAGAAACTTCAAGTAGAAGCCATGGGAACCCAAAGGAAGCTCTCCAAGTGCCACTCCAAGCCAAGAGAGGGTCTGCAACGTGTATCCTTCCAAATGACCACTTTTCCCTCATAAATATCTTTGTTTTCGCACCACTTAAGCCACATCAGCACACTCACGCCCAGCCTCGAGTCTTCCCACGCTCAGCTTCAGAAAAGGCATCAGGGGTGCAACTCGAAGGTCCTCACGCCCAGCCTCAGCATTCTCACGCCCAGCCTCAGGTTGACAGCAAGCAAAGGGAGATTTCTTCATTCTCAGGCCCAGTCTCAAGTTTCTCAAGCCTGGCGTCAGCAAGATAAAAGGAAGATGTTGGCTTTTGGCTTTCAAAATATGCTTCCAAAGATGTTGGCTTGAACTTCCAATGACTCATGCTCCAAATTCTTTATTCTTCTTCTATTCCTACAACAAAATATCAAAAGCTAGTAAAACTCCTAAAGGATTAGCAATATGAACACTACTTCTAAATAATAGTTAGATTAGCCTAAAATTGATTAAAACAAAGTTCTAAGTCATGAAAAATGTAAGATAAATGCTAAGATATGTAAGCATATAAAGCATCTATCAAACACCCCAAACTTAGAGCTTTGCTTGTCCTCAAGCAAAATAAAACTAAGCTACACAACTAAACATAAATAACCTAGTTAACATCAACATAAACATGAAATTATGCACAAACAACATGGTTTGAAAATCAAGCACCACATCACATCCATCCACACATGCTTCCAACTCAAGTTTTTGAGCAAGAATTTCCAAAATGAATAACCATACCCTGTGGTGCCCACACAAAATTTCGCAGCAAGATACAAATGTAAATAATTCTGTAATCCCCTTCTAATAAAAACTGTAATTTAATTATTTAACTGATTTATACATAAATGATCTAATACACACTATTTAAAACCCAAAATATATTCAAATTTACATTTCTATTAATCACTAAAATTTTTATAGAAACATTTTTTTTAATGATCTATTACTAAACTATTTTTTTTTGTCCCAAATTTTCCCATCCTATAGCTCTGGAATTGTCTGCATCTTTTCTTCTAACTGTTCTTCATTCACCTGAAATCAAACTTCCCTAAAATCTAGGGACAAAATTACCTGATCAAGCATTTAATTTCTAATACATAGAAAACAATCACAATCAATGACATTTTATTTCATAATTAAGAATTCACATAAATAATGCAAATGCCGTATGCTTTATGAAAATACAAGTTTATAAAGCAGATGCAGTTTTGACTCAAAATCCTTTTGACCATAAAATCATTTTGACCCTGCTCCATGGAGACTTCCCCTTTGAGTGTTTAGTAAGAAACTGGCCTACCATTACGCTCTGCAATTCAGCTATCAGCCCCTACTAAACACGAATAAACTAAACATAATTAGGAGATCAGGATACCCGGAAGGCCACCACGACTGCAACTCAATCCAATTTCCAGCCACATGTGGAATTGCCAATATCCTTCACCCCACAGACTATATAATCACAGACTATACAGTCCTGTCTAACTTACTCTGCTCACCCTTCATTTCTCAGGACTATCATATTCTCAGTTCGAAAATCTCAAACATCTTTTTAAATACATGACCACCGCAGTCCCGGTTGGTCAACATCAATCTTTTCTTTATTTTCATGACTACCACAGTCCCGGTTAGTCATCACAGTCCTGGAAATCACTTATCCCAAAATACTCATGCTTATGCAACATGATAATGATCATCAGTAGATAAAATTCTCGGTTAATCAATCTCAAATATTCTTTTAGATTTCATGACTACCTCAGTTCTGGTTAGTCAACAAAAATCCTTTCTCATTTAAATCTTTGTTCTTTCCCCAAAAGACTCATGAATATGAAATATGCTAATGGTCACAAGCAAATAATTACTATTAAACAATCACATAAAGAAATATAACATTATATCATTAATATTTTTACTAAAATATCAATTAGATATTTATTATGAAAAATTACTAAACTTTAATCATTTTCTGAAATTCCAATTATGTCATCAAATTGTGAAATTACCTAATTACCCTTATTATTTTCTAAAATTTCCCATTTTACCCTTGATCTTTTTATAAATTTCTGAATGTGTCCCTAATTCTTCTAGAATCTATGAAATTACCTAATTACCCTCAATCTTTTTATAAAATTCCAATTGTGTCCTCTAAATGTGAAATTTCCTAATTACCCTCAATCTTTTTATAAATTTCCAATTGTGTCCTCAAAATGTGAAATTGCCTAATTACCCTTATACTTTTTAATTATTGCCGAAAATGCCCTTAAATTTTTTTCTAAAATTCCCAATGTGTCCCTACATGTGAAATGACTATTTTGCCCTTGGTTAATTAAAAAATTTCACATATTATCCCTTCTAAACCCACCATGGCTGTGAGTCATTTCTACAATTTTCACAAAATCAACTAAGCCAATTTCCAATCAATAATCAACCAAATCAACCAATTCAAGATTCAATCAAGATCAAACAAGGTTCAATCCATCACACATATCATTAAATCAACCAAACATTTGTTTCAATCATCTAATTTAAGATTCAAGCATCAAAACATATAAAAGTCCCAAATCAATTTCCTATTTTCATGGTTCTTGACCAAATTTTGAAATTAAACCTAAGAACATGTTTCTCCTACTTCCAATTTATCTAAATTGAAATTAAATACCAAGATCCTTACCTAGAATCCTTAGTTTGATGAAGAAATCCCTTGAACCCTTTTCTCCCTTTCTCTCTTGTCTTTTGAAAATTTTGAGATTTTCTCCCAAATCTCATCTCTTTGGCCAAAGGTATATTGAAATTTGGGAGGTTTTGGTTGGTTTAATTCTTGGAATTGGAAGAAATGATGAAGGTTTCATGGAGGGGCTGCTGCTGTCTTAAACTCACGGTTTTGGTTTTGTGAGGAGAGATAGATTGTAAGCTTTTTGTTTCCTTTGATTTAAATAAATTTTATTCACCCAATTTAATTTTCTTCACACGTCCAGCTGCTGGCCTTTGGCAGTCCCTTTGGTCACCAATTTCAGCCACTTGGACGGCCAATTCAAGTCCCCAACGTGAGTAGCCAAGCTTTTGGTCAATTTGTCAAAAAAGTAGGTAATTAGTAGACTTTTTAGAAGATTTAGGGATTTTCTAATTATCTTACAAACTAATTTGAATTAGAAGAAACTAACACCACCATTATATTTCTCACTATCAAAAACCTTGGGGTAGTATCTTACTTATCTCTTAATCAAAGTCTAATTAGCTTAATTTAATTAGATTAGAAACTTTGAGTTGTCAAATTTTGATTGGCTAATACTTTAAATTTAATTTTTTCTTAGTTAAACATTTTTAATAATTATTCTAAGTATATGACAATTATTAGATAATTTCATAGATGTCATACAAATTTTATCTTAATTTTCTACCTTAAAATTTTATCATAATAATTTCATAGAGTTCTAACTTTCAGAAAATTCTAGCAATTCGAAATTAGCATTTTACTTTCGCAACTGTATATATTTTAAATCTATATTCAATTATCTAGTTATTATATTACAGTTT
The DNA here is from genome assembly GCA_026413185.1 of Pueraria montana var. lobata. Lineage (NCBI taxonomy): Eukaryota > Viridiplantae > Streptophyta > Magnoliopsida > Fabales > Fabaceae > Pueraria > Pueraria montana. The sequence goes on from CM048650.1 coordinate 77,551,618, forward strand.
ACTCCAAAATTTTACACTGAAAAATTATCCTAGACAGTTGTCTGACACAACTGTCCAGTCAAACAAGTAATTCATTTCTCAACTGTATATATTTTAAATCTACATTAAATTCTTTATTTATTAAAGTACAGTTTAATCCAAAATGTTATACTGAAAACTTTATCCTGGACAACTGTCTGACACAACTGTCCAGTCAACAAGAAATTTAGGCATAAACAAAGGTACTAAAAGACTTAGAAAATTTTACTGAATAGAATTGTATTAATGTTATTATGAAAATATGTACAAAAATATTCTCTAAAATACAGTACTTAATTTCTCATAATTATTTATATAAAAATATTTACAAATGGTAAAATAATAAAAATGAGGATGTTACAAATTCCTTAAGAGACTAACAAGCATGGCAATGACTGAAATTGAAAAATCAAAGAGCACTTGTTCCCTCACAGAAAAGGTGTTTCTCTCAAGCACACAAGTGTATCCGGGCAAGTGTATCTCTCAATCACACACATTGAAACCACACAATTCAGTTTTGCTTTTCATCTCAAAAGAAACCATAAAACCACACATGCATGCAAAGATCACAAAGGTCTTTTATTAGGTTGAATCTTGGCTGGGCTACAAAGAAAATTGGTTTTTCCGGATAAGCAAAATTACACCACAAGAGAATAGGAGAGCATCTTCTATGATCACAATTCATCCAACAATTCCAACTTCTCAAGTTCAATGAAAACCTTCATTCAATACATCCCAATGCTAGAAACAACCTTGACCAACATCAAAACAAGAATTATTGAGCCACCTTGTTTTCTTTTCAAACTTTTTTTTTCTTTTCTCTTTTTTTTTCATTTTTCTTTTTTCATTTTTCTAAAGTTTGATTTTTTTTTTTTACATGACACAAGGGTGGCTTGAAAATAAGAAACCACATAAAGATTCCCAACATTGCTATCCTTTCTTGGTAATCACACAAAAAACCCCAAACTTAAACTCTTGCAATCCACTATAAAAAAAAATGACTTGCTCTCCTATCCCTAAGGTGTGGGAAGCAATTGTCTTTCTTTTAGGCTCAAGGATTCAAGAATAGAAAATGTGTTTGGCTCAAAGGGGTTATGCAAAGGACAACAAATTGTTAGGTTAGCTATTTGGTCCAGTGGCTAAAATTTGCACAAGCACACGCCTTGATCACTTCTCAACAAGCATATGCAATTCAAGGTAATAGCGATTCAAGCAAAACCAATTGTACGCATTCCAATGGTGGTACTCAATCAAATAAATCAATGGAAGCTCAAATACTCACTCGGATAAAACAAGCACTCAATGATTTTCAACAACATCATGCCAAACTCATTAACCACGCGGAATACTACACAGCATCCAACTATGAATATCAGAGTACAACCACAAGCATACAATCATATCACAATGGAATTTAAACTCATCAAGAACTCATGCACTGGATGAACTAAAATTGTGCCAAACTCTCAAACCACACAGTTAACACATGTTCAATCTAAAAACACATTAATCTAGCACATCACACAAGTTAAACAATAACAACTAACACAACATAAACTGAAGACAAAACAAAAAAATAAAACATAGAAACATAGACCTCTATGTGACTCCTTCAACACCAGGCCAAAAGATCAGCCTTCCTCTACTCCTTCCTCTTCCAAGTGTGCATTAACATCCCCATTAGCATCAGCAGCAACAAACCCTCCTCCTCCCTGGGGATTATCCTGGTCCCCAGGATATTGTGACCAAGCTACATGGATAGACAATTTAGCAGCCGCCAGGATAGATATCTTCATGAGCTTTAGAAACAAAAGTTTCATCATCAAAATCCAGAGGTAGTGCTTGCCTAGGAGGGTGGGAGCATTAGGTCTCAGTGAATTTTCTTCTCTTGTAAACCTTTGTTTGAGGGGTTGCCATCCCAAGGCAAACAAGCAAATTTTGAAATTAAAAGAGCAACAGGGAGCAACCACGCTTGGCTTGGGATAAATGATGCCTGGCGTCATTGAGGCAGAGAGAAATGTGCAAAAATTGAACAATTTGCAACTCAATTCAAGAGGCCACACCTGGCCTAGGAAAGTTGACGCCTGGCGTCATTTTGGCAGAGAGAAATTGGTCCCTGGGGCAATTAAAATTGCAGTGAATTAATTGAGTGCCTGCAGCAAATTAATTTCCACATAAAGCTCTTTTCAATTGATGGATGGTTTCAAATTGATCAAGACTAAGTGCAAATTTGCATGACAAAATCAATGCCACCACTTGGCTTTTAAAAAAAATCATGTGATTCTAGGCTTCATTGTGGCAGCGCATGATTGGTCAATTAGATCAATTAATTTGCAGCACAAAAACATGTTCATGTTCACGTCAATGGCAGGGAATAAGTGCAGCAATTGCACTTCAAAAAAAAATAGTGACGCGTGTCCTAGGAATTAAGGCACTTGGCTTTATAATGGCAATGCATGATTGGTCATTGAATCAATTAATTTGCCACACAAAGCTCTTTAAAAGTGACGCATGGCATCACTTGGCAGGGAAAGAAAAAGTGCAGCAATTGCACATCAAAAGCAATGCCACCTCTTGCTTGAATGAATGATTATCATGGCTACCTTGTGGCACCGCATGATTGGTCCTTAGACCAATTAAATTGCCACACTTAATCTCTTCAAATTGACGCAAGGCTCCAATTTGGTCAATTAGATCAATTGCAGATTTGCATTCCAATTCAATAGCCACGTTGAGCTTTGCCATAATGTGTGATGCATGATTGGTCAATTAGGCAATAAAATTGCAACACAAAATCATAATGAACATGGCCATTCAATTAATTGGATCAACGTGGCAGTGAGAAGAACCAAATTGGCATAAAAAAAAACTATGGTTCTAGGGAATTAAGTTTGCCACGCTAGCTTGTGGTATAAGACACTAAAATGGCAAAGTGCAAAATAGCACTAATTTTATACCAAGCTTGAACAAAAGTGAATGCTGTGCATCACTTAGGTAGTGGTCAAGTGCAAAGAATTGCACTCAAATCAAAAGTCTGCATTAAGCAAAAGAAAAGGAATGTTAGGTTCAAAATGGTAGTAGCTAACTTTAGTCCCTGGAACAAGTTTAATGCAGCTTTATGGCATGATGTAAGCCTTGAACACCCAAAAAATTAATCAACCAACTCACTCAAATCTTTCTCAGCAGAAAAAAAAAAAACAAACACGAAGCAACTTACTAAATCAACACTCAAATACTTTGCATCCATGATGTCACTTGTTGAGACAAATCAAGCTTTTCCAAATTAGTTCAAGCTATGATAACTCAGCTGCATAAATTTTTTTTTCTGCAGAATTCTCTTTTAACAAAATGAGCAAGAACTACCAAGGAAAAGCTTGTTTAGCACTCACTCAACATGTGCACCAAAGATGCTAAGTGATCATGAGCAATTAACACTCAAAAACAAAAACATAACAGAAAATTCAAACAACATAAACCAAGTAACAGTTAAACTAACTCAAATGATAGAAAATTAAAAAGAGAAAGGGTGAGAAATGCTGGGTTGCCTCCCAGTAAGCGTTTGTTTAACGTCACTAGCTTGACGGGCCAAAGACCTCAAGGGTCATTGAAAAGCACAATGGTAGTGAGTCTTTCAACATCACCACCTAAATATGGTTTGAGTCTTTGGCCATTTACCACCCAACTTCTTTGTGTTGTCGGATCCTCTACTTCAATAGCTCCATGATGTTTGACTTCCTTGATGATGAATGGACCCGACCACTTGGATTTGAGCTTGCCTAGAAACAACCTCAACCAAGAGTTGAAAAGAAGAACTTGTTGTCCCGGTTGAAAGGTTTTTTTCACTATGTGCTTGTCATGATAGGCCTTCACTCGCTCCTTGTAGTGCTTGGAGGACTCATATGCATTGAGCCTCATCTCTTTAAGCTCATGTAGTTGCAAATTCCTCTTCTCCGCTAATTGAGACGAATCAAAATTGAGAAACTTGAGGGCCCAATAGGCCTTATGTTCCATCCCAACCGGCAAGTGACATGCTTTGCCATACACCATTTGGAAGGGTGAGAGACCAATAGGAGTTTTGAATGCTGTTCTATATACCCATAGAGTGTCATCCAACTTCATAGCCCAATCCTTTCTTGAAGATGCTACGGTCTTCTCAAGGATTCTTTTGATCTCACGGTTGGAAACCTCAGCTTGGCCATTTGTTTGGGGGTGGTAGGGTGAGGCTACCTTGTGACGGACATCATAATGCTCAAGCACCTTCTTCAATTGAGCATTGCAAAAATGTGACCCTCCATCACTTATGAGTACCCTTGGCACTCCAAACCGAGCAAAGATGTTCTTCTTGAGAAACTTAATGACGGTTTTAGCATCATTTTTAGGGACAACCACTGCTTCAACCCATTTGGAGACATAATCCACCGCCACTAAGATATATTCATTGGAGTAGGAAGATGGTAGGGGTCCAACAAAGTCTATACCCCAACAATCAAAAACCTCCACTTTCAACATGTTTTGAAGTGGCATTTCATGGCGCTTGGAAATATTCCCCGTCCTTTGACACTTGTCATAAGCTTGGGCATGGTGATGGGCATCTTTGAATATAGTGGGCCAAAAGAAGCCAGATTGTAAGACTTTTGCAGCTGTCCTCTCCCCATTGTAATGGCCTCCATAGGGAGAGTTGTGGCAATGCCACAAGATATTCTTGGCTTCCTCATGAGACACACACCTTCTTAACAAATTATTGTTCCCAATCTTGAATAAATATGGATCATCCCACACATAATAGTTGGCATCCCGATAGAACTTCTTCTTTTGTTACCATGTCCTATCTTCAGGAATTACCCCGGTGGCCTTGAAATTAGCCATGTCGGCAAACCATGGTCTTTCCTTCACCATAAGCAAAACTTCATCGGGAAACTCATCTCTAATCTCTTTTTCTTATGTAGTCACCTCTTCATTGACAAGCCTTGAAAGATGGTCAGCTACCAAATTCTCACTACCCTTTTTATCCTTGATCTCCAAATCAAATTCTTGCAACAAAAGGATCCATCGGATTAGTCTAGGCTTTGAATCGGGCTTGGTGAGAAGGTACTTGATCGCAGAACGGTCGGTATACACCGTGACTTTTGAACCAATCAAGTAAGGTCAAAATTTCTCTAAGGCATAGACAATGGGTAGGAGCTCCTTCTCGGTGGTAACATAATTCAATTGGGCATCATTGAGGACCTTGCTTGCATAATAAATGGCATGAAACACTTTGTCCTTCCGCTGCCCCAAAACAGCTCCTACTGCATAGTCACTTGCATCACACATCAATTCAAAGTCTTGCTTCCAATTAGGGGCCACAATCACCTAGGCGGACACAAGTTTCCCTTTTAGCACATTGAATGCTTTTAAGCACTCATCATCAAAGTCGAAAGAAGTCTCCTTGTTGAGAAGGTTGCATAGCGGTTTTGCAATTTTTGAGAAATCTTTTATGAACCGCCTATAAAAACCCGCATGGCCAAGAAAACTTCGGATTCCTTTCACATTGCTTGGAGGTGGCAACTTCTCTATCACATCCACCTTGGCTTTGTTAACTTCTATCCCTCTAGAGGAGATCTTGTGACCTAGCACTATGCCTTCACGCACCATGAAGTGACATTTTTCCCAATTCAAGACAAGATTGGTTTCAATGCACCTTTTCAACACTAGCTCAAGATTTGCTAGGCACAAGTCAAATAAAGGACCAAATACGGAGAAGTCATCCATGAACACTTCAATACACTTCTCCACCATGTCAGAGAATATGGCAAGCATGCATCGTTGGAAGGTCGCAGGGGCATTACACAGCCCGAATGGCATCCTCCGATAAGCAAAAATACCAAAAGGACAAGTGAAGGCTGTTTTCTCTTGATCCTCGGGATTAACAGCTATTTGATTGTATCCGGAGTAGCCATCCAAGAAACAATAATAAGCTTGCCCCGCTAACCTCTCCAACATTTGGTCCATAAATGGAAGAGGAAAATGATCCTTCCGAGTGGCGTCATTCAACTTTCTATAATCGATGCACATTCTCCACCCGGTCACCGTTCTTGTGCGAATGAGTTCATTTTTTTCATTTTTCACCACAGTCATCCCACCTTTCTTAGGCACCACTTGCATGGGGCTTACCCATGCACTATCCGGGATTGGATAGATCATTCCGGCTTCAAGCAATTTTAGCACTTCTTTTCTCACTTCCTCCTTCATATTAGGATTCAATCTTCTTTGATATTGTGCAATTGGCTTGTAATCTTTCTCAAGCATTATCTTGTGCATGCAATAGGATGGACTTATTCCCTTAAGGTCGGAAAGAGACCACCCTATAGCCTCCTTGTTTGCTTGAAGAACCTTCACAAGCTTGTCTTCCTCCATCTTGGACAAAGAGTTGCTAATAATCACCGATTTTTCATCATGGCCTTCTAAGAACACATACTTTAGGTGAGGTGGTAAAACTTTCAATTCAAGCTTTGTTTTCTCTACCACCTCATCCTTCTTCAAGTCTTCTATTGCTTCCTCCCCCGGTGGAATCTCCTTGAGGACTTCAAGTTGCATTAAAATCTCTTCAATTTCTTTCTCTTCTTGCAAGGTAAGATGATCAAAAGCTTTAATCAAGGCCCTCTCAAGAGGTGAATGTACATGCAGTTGCTTTGTAGCACTAGCCACCACTTCATCAAGAGTATTCACTTTAAAGCAATCTTGGTGGTCACTAGGATGTTGCATGGCTTCAAAGATATTAAAAGTCAACACTTGGTCTTCTAACTTAAGTTGAAGTTGGCCAACTCGCATGTCCACAACTACTTGGGCGGTCATCATGAAAGGCCTTCCCAAAATAATGGGAACCTCTTTATCCTCCTCCATGTCCATTATGACAAAGTCCACCGGAAAAGTGAAATCTTTCACCTTGACAAGAACATCCTCAATTACTCCATAGGGACATTTGATAGAGCAGTCCGCAAGTTGCAAGGTCATTCTTGTTGGCTTTACCTCCATGTTGCCAATTCTTGTAAGCATAGATAGGGGCATCAAATTGATGCTCGCCCCTAAATCAATGAGAGCTTTGCCAATTGATAGCTCTCCTATGGTGCATGGGATGGTGAAGCTTCCGGGATCTTTAAACTTCGGAGGAAGAGTCTTTTGAATAATTGCACTACAATTGCCCCTAATTTCAAAGTCACCTTTTCATCATATTTTCTCTTCTTGGTCAACAAATCTTTCATGAACTTGGCATAAAGAGGCATTTGTTGAAGAGCTTCTCCAAAGGGGATATTGATCTCCAATTTGTTGAAAATATCCATGAAACGAGCAAAGTACCTCTCCTTGTCCTTTTTGCTAGGAACTAGAGGGTATGGCAACTCCTTAGTGGGCACTTCCTCCATCACCTTCTTTCCTTCTCTAATAATTTGATTTTTGCATTTTCGCTCTCGTACTCCCTCATCTATTTTTTCATTTTCATCACTCTCTTTCTCATTTTTTTCTTCTTCTTTATTTTTTTCTACCTCCTCTTTTTCCTCACTCTTTTCTCCACACTCATTTTCCCTCAATACTTTTTCACTCTTCTCAACTTCATCATCCTTCAAACCAGCCCCTCTTCCACTCCTTGTAATAACGGCACTACAATTCTCCTTGGGATTAGGGGTAGTGTTGGCCGAGAAATTTCCACTCTTTTGCTCCGCTAGTTGCTTTGCAAGTTGACCAACTTGAACTTCAAGATTCTTAATGGAAGCTTCAGTGCTCTTTTGATTTGAGATGGACACTTGCATGAATTGAGTCAAAGTATCTTCAAGCTTTCTAGTCCTCTCATATATGTTTGGACCTTGGTGAGAAGGTCTATTAGAAGATCCTCCTTGATCTTGCTTCCAATTATTTCCCGGATGAGTCTTCCAATCTTGGCCTTGACCGTGGCCTTGGCCTTGGTTATAACCATAATTCCCAAAGTTGCCTTGGTGATTTTGGTTGGCCATGTAGTTTAACTCCTCATGTGCCCCTTCTTGAATCATGCATAACCTATTCTCATGACCTCCTCCACATAAAGAACAACCCATCACTTGTTGAGAATGACCTTGATTAGAGTTTAGCAATTTGAGTTGTTGTGGAAGTGTAGAAATTTGCTTTGTGAGGGCGTCTATTTGTTGGGTTAAGAGCTTGTTTTGTGCCAAGATGGCATCTTGTGAACAAAGCTCTAGAATTCCCTTCTTGGAAGTTGTGCCTCTATCATGAGTAACTTCATAATCGCTAGAGGCCATGTTCTAAATCAACTCTATAGCATCATCTGGAGGTTTCGATTTGATCTTCCCACCCGCTGAGGCATCAAGCATAAGCTTAGTTTGTGGCCTCAATCCATTTATGAACATGTTGAGTTGGAGAGGTTCACTAAATCCATGTGTAGGGGTCTTTCTCAATAGGCCTTGGAAACGATCCCAAGCTTCACTAAGAGATTCATCCACACCTTGATGGAAAGAGAAAATCTCCGTCTTGCCTTGAGTAGTCTTGGATTGAGGAAAATACTTGTTCAAAAACTTTGACACCACTTCATCCCAAGTGCGCAAGCTATGCTCTTTATGAGAGTTGAGCCATAGCTTGGCTTTGTCGGTAAGCGAGAAAGGGAACATATTCAAGCGAATGTAGTCATCCGGCACTTGGTCAATCTTGACTGTATTGCAAAGCTCAATGAAGGTGGCCAAGTGAGCATAAGGATCTTCATGAGGCAAACCATGGAATTGATTGCACTTGATCAAGGTAATGAGAGTAGACGACATAGACACATTAGCGACTTCTAATTCCGACCTAGCAATGCTAGTAAAGAATCTTGGACCAACAACTGTAGCATATTCTTCAAGAGTGCGGTGAGGTTGTGCTTCTTCTCCCGCCATAATGGGCTCCTCAATGATAGGAGGTAAAAGAGATAATGGTGTTCGAGGTGGAGAAGATGGAGGTGAAGAGATAGCTCCTTGCCTAGCTCGCTTTTCTAGTTGCTTTTGCTTCTTACGGAGAGCGTTGTTCTTGCGACAAGTCTTCTCAATTTCTTGATCTAAGGAAACTAAATATTCTTGTCGAACCTTACCTCGCATACAACAAAGCAAAAGACACTAGAAAAGAGAATTACCACAAGCTAAAAATTGGAATGAAAACTGAAACTAAACAAAGAATAAATAAAATGGTTAAGTCTAGAAAGTAATCTATATGCCAATTGCCAACTATTGAGACACAAGTCCCCGGCAACGGTGCAAAAAACTTGATAGCTCCTTGGCAAGTGAACCAACCAAGTATCGTATCCATAGAGACTTGTTCAATATATGACTATTTGCATAAGGCACTTACTAGAACAACAAATAAGTAATAAATATGCAATGGAATGGATTTAAAGTCGGAATAAAGCACTAAAAATCTAAGCTTGACAATTAAATCAACTAGAAACTGTTTTTGGAATTTTCTCAAGCAAGTAAAATGCGAAAAATAGAGAGTTGACGACAATAATACGAGATGTTGGGGTTTGACTTCGTTAACCACTCACCCATGCATACAAAAGCCACTAATCAAGTTCATTATTCAAATGTTATCATCAAGTCACAAAAATGTTTAAACCCTAATTCCTTAGAGTGAAAACCTAAGTCTTTTGACCAACCTATCAATTCCTTGCATAAATCAACCAAGATACTTGAGAGAAGAACAAGAGTTTAAGGATGACTAATGGGTTTTGCTCTATTCCTAGCAACAAACCCCATTAGGTGCTCTTCTCCATTTCTAGGTTTAAAAACATTTTCCAATAGGATTCAAACCACAAAATCAAGCAAAGGGTGATCAAGCCAAAGCAAGCATTAAGAGAAGGAGAAAGCACATAACATGAATACTAAACTTTAATTAAAAACTTAGAGAGTATACATGAGTTTTGGGTCAACTACATCAAACCCCAACAAGGGTGAAATTAGCTACACATAGACATGTGCAGTGGCAAAAATGAAGAAGAAAGGAAGAAACTCGAAGTAGAAGCCATGGGAACCCAAATGAAGCTCTCCAAGTGCCACTCCAAGCCAAGAGAGGGTTTGCAACGTGTATCCTTCCAAATGACCACTTTTCCCTCATAAATATCTTTGTTTTCGCACCACTTAAGCCACATCAGCACACTCACGCCCAGCCTCGAGTCTTCCCACGCTCAACTTCAGAAAAGGCATCAGGGGTGCAACTCGAAGGTCCTCACGCCCAGCCTCAGCATTCTCATGCCCAGCCTCAGGTTGACAGCAAGCAAAGGGAGATTTCTTCATTCTCAGGCCCAGCCTCAAGTTTCTCAAGCTCGGCCTCAGCAAGATAAAAGGAAGATGTTGGCTTTTGGCTTTCAAAATATGCTTCCAAAGATGTTGGCTTGAACTTCCAATGACTCATGCTCCAAATTCTTTATTCTTCTTGTATTCCTACAACAAAATATCAAAAGCTAGTAAAACTCCTAAAGGATTAGCAATATTAACACTACTTCTAAATAATAGTTAGATTAGCCTAAAATTGATTAAAACAAAGTTCTAAGTCATGAAAAATGTAAGATAAATGCTAAGATATGTAAGCATATAAAACATCTATCAGTATTATTGTTTTCTTTATTTACAACTGCTTTTTTCTGAGGATAATTTTTTCTTTTTCTATATGGAGGTTTATTATTTGTTTGTGCTGGTTTCTTTCTTTTTATAACTTTTCTTTTCATAGTTGAAGGGGGGGAAGGCCTTTCATACCCATATTGAGTACAAAAGTTTCCTAACTCTTTTATTCCTTTAGCTTGGTTTTTCTTAATCCTATTTTCTAGTTTCTTGTTGTTACATAATTCTAGTCCAGTGTTTTTTACAATAGAAATTATTCTTCCATATGTTAATCCGATTATAGGAATATTAGGGTATTCTTGTTGTAGTTGTTCTCTAACTTTATTTCCGAAAACCATTGGTAATCCTGCTATGAATTTTTCTTTCCAAAAGGCTTCTCTACAGTCTTCTCTAGTTAAGACCATTGCCATAAAATTATCAGTATACTACCTAAAGTCTCCTAAGGTAGGGCATTTTAGGTTATGCAATAATACTGAAGTTCTTTCATTGAATAAGTTAGTATCTCCTATAAAATTATGAATTATTGCTATAATTAATGTTTCTACCATTACTGGAATTATGGTTTCGTTTTCTTGTTTAACATTTGAGGCAATATATGTTTTTTGTTCAAGGGTTAAGTAATTATCCCACCAACCCTTGAGTATACCAGTAAAACTGGCAATAATTAATTTTAAGGTTTGTTCTTCAGTATTTTTAACTCTATAGGCAGAGGCTGCCATAGTCATTTCATTTGTTTTTCTTAAGATTTGATGGTCAGTCATGCCATCTATATTCCATTCTGTAATTCCCGATCCATCAAATGTTGACGAATGTTCCAGCTCCCATTCTCCAAACTGAATGTCAGAAAGCGTAGGCCTATTATAAAAATTTCTTGTAGTTGGCCTAGGAGTAAATTTACTTATGTAGTTATTTCCATAACTATTTCCTTTTAATTTAAATAGCGAATCATCAAATTGTTCTTCGCCAAATTCTTCAGTTGGAATGTTAGTAATAGTATTTATTTTACTAATGTTTAGTTTATCTAGTTTTTTATTTATTTCTTCTACGACTTCATCTGTTCATTTTCCAATTCTTAAGTTTTTTAATTCTAATTCTAAAAATTTAAAGGGTTTGGTTAGAGGCTTTTTCTAATTTAGAACTTCGTCCTTTATTATTTGTAATTAATTTTTTATCTGAATTATTTATTTCTATGGCTACTTGGTGTAATAATTGATTAGTATAATTTAATTGGTAATGTATTTTTTGTACATCATTTCTGTTAGCGTTTTGTTTTTCTAATAATTCTTTATCTTCAGTTATCATTTTAAATGGAGAAGCTACTACTTCTTTATTTTGAATATTTGGAAATTTAATTTCTTCTAAAGGGGGAATACTTCCTATAGTTTCTCCTTTAGCTGTTTTCCATATTTTTTCTACAGACTTTTATCATATTTACCTGTAAATTAGGTAAACAATTTATTTCAAACCATTCAAAATAAGGAATATTTTCTTGTATTTCTTCTAAATAATTATAATAATTTTCTTTGTATTTTCTTAATTCATCTTGACTAAAAGTTTCAAAAAACCATTTTCTTTTTTCTTTATTTTCTTCTTTTAAGAATTCTTCTTTAAGTAATTCTTTATTTATTTCAAATCTTCTTATGACATTTAATTGATTCATTTCAGATTGAGTAGGCGAATTTTGGTTTTGAGCCGATTCATACTGCAGCGAAGGAGTTACAGATGCTTCAGCTTCGTATTCTGGGGTAGGTATTACTAGGTCGCTTCTAATTCCTTTTAGGTACAACCCTTTAGGTATGGTGAAATTAGAATAATCTACGGATCTTCTAGTAGGGTTTGGTGATGAAGTTTGGGGAATTCTTAGAGAATTACTTTTTCTAAGTGGAGCAAAGGCTACTTCCACAGTTCCTGATTTATACTCTATTATGTCATTTAACACAACAGGTACAGGCTTTTCGGGAGGAAGGATATCCTCTAATTTCCATTTTAAACCACTGGTTAATTCTTCATGTTTTAAGGTTTTGGGTACAGTTGCATTTACCTTTTTTGGATTAACTAAAAGTAAAGTTGTTTCATTTGTAGGAGACATCAGAAGAGCTCCTAGGGCTAATTGGGTTTTCATTACTTTGTAGTATAACCTATAAATTATGGTAATTGGTATTGAATTCGGATTCCAGTCATCATCTAACATTTTAACATCCAACATAATGTTATGAGGAGTGTTATGAAAACTGGATAAGGCTATTGAATAATTTGGGTAATTATTTATATAAATTGGTCCACTATGCAAATTAGTTTCAAATAATGCTAGTATTTGATTTTGTAATTTTATCGGCCTATTATCTCTAAGTGAATCAAATCGAGGCATATCCATACCTTGCCTAAACAATGGTTTAATAGCAATTTGGATTGATCCTATATGCAAGTATTTATATTTCTTAATATGTTCAGCAATTAATTGTTTAGAAATTAAGGGAATAGTCTCATGACAATTTTTTAGATTTATCTCTTTTTCTATTGTTTTAATTACATATTCTCCTGTGAACATGTCTTTAAAAATAGTTTTATACATGGTTGATATTTCTAATTTAGGTAATGACCACTTGTTTAATTGGGATTCTATTTTAGGAATTCTAAGTTCATGATGAATAATAATATTATTTATCTCTTCTTGTTCTAATTCTATATCTTATATCTTTTCTTTTCCTTTCTTAGACATTAATTTTATTAATTTTGACATTAGTTCTAGTCTATCTTACCCCCCGAATTGGGACCACTAGGCTAAACCAACGAATTCACTGCCTCTCACTAGGACTTACTACTAGGACCACCCTTACCGGCTGACCAACGCTTCAGATGATAGACTGACTAGTTGTAATGCCTAATTAATAAACTTAATGACTTCGAATGGAATTTAAAAAGACAGATCAATACAAAACAGAAACAAGACGGATAATAACTCTAAACCTACTACCAACGCCCGAAGGCTCTGATACCAGATTCGAGGATCGATGTATACATATTTATTAAAGGATAATTAAGGGGTTGTAGTAGGAATTGTAGAAAGATATACAGAAATTAAAGTACATAAATTAAGTTGGAATTAAAGTACAGATATTAAATGGAGAATTTAAATTTCAAACTTACAGAATTTATTTATGCAGTACTTCGGTTTACAAACTTCGGATTACAAAAGGATTAAAAATTTACAAAGAGGGAGAGAGAAGATAGAAGGAGGCTAAGGTTCGTTGTGTCCCTCTAAGCTTCAATACAAGTTATTTATAGAGAAAGAAGGATAATCCCTTCTCTCGGAATTCAAATGCGGACTTCAAAGTGTCGACGGATTTCAACTGCAGATTTCAAATTCAATAATTCTTGACTTTAAGACTATTCAGCCGCTACTTTTGTCAAATATTGTTGGCCAATAGTCCAAAACTTTAATTTAATTATTATTCTTTCAGTGGTCGCTGACAAGTCTTTTCTGATAATTCTGTCTACCGACCTTCATAATTCATCTAAATCTGGAACCAGCTGTATTCCAAAGCAATCATCTTCATTTTGAAGATAGGGATTGCTACTTCCAGTATCTTTGGGATCTTCTCTTTCTTCGTCTGAATCAAAAGAAGATAATGCTGCCCTCAGGCTCTTCTTTATTTCTTCTTTGGAATTAGCTTATATTTGAAATTCAAAAGGGGCTTTCTTGCTGGTCAAATTCTTCTTTTTAGGAGTGGATGGTATCAAACGTTTCCCAAATTTCCAAGAGCGAAATTTTTCAGATAAAAATTCAATATTATATTTTTTCCACCAGAATACTTTAACTCTAAGGCAAAGTACCTTTGGATAAGGTTCTGGTAAATGCTAATGAAATTCATATATATTGTGCAGCAACCAGCTTATTCCCATAGTAGCACAAAAATTCAGTAATTTCATGTGGCTGGGTATTGTCGGGGTTAATTCTTTGAGATTGTTGTAATATTTAACAACTTCTCTTGGAAATATTGCTTTTACTGGTCCAATGAACTGGAACCAGTCTTGAAACCAAGTGGGTAATTCTAAGGGCAGAGAATTCTTAAAACTGAGATACCCAGAATGCTTAGGGTTTGGTTCTAATAGAACTTTCTTGATAATCAAAGTAATTATAGGAGGAAGGATCAAAAGGTCTTGAGAATTTCTTTTCAGTTAATGGATGTTGAGACCATTCTGAAAATGAGATTATTTTCAAGATCTTTATTATGGAATAGCTTATTAAAGAAGGATTATTTTGGTCTTTTTCAGGGATTATTTCAACAGACTGGGTATCTATCAAAATGAACTGATAGAATTTCATATTTTTCTTTAAGTTTTGGTCTTTAGGGATCCAATTGTTTTTTCCTTTGATAAATGCAATTTCAAATTCAAAACAAGATAAAAGCCTTTTGGAAAGAAAAACTCATAGCAAGATTACCAATGGTTTTTGGAAATAAAGTTAGAGAACACCTACAACAAGAATACCCTAATATTCCTATAATCGAATTAACATATGGAAGAATAATTTCTATTGTAAAAAACACTGGACTAGAATTATGTAACAACATGAAACTAGAAAATAGGATATATATATATATATATATATATATATATATATATATATATATACATATATATATATATATAACACAGTTGCTGACTAGGACTGGTTCTCCACGTGTCACATTCTGATGACATTTTATTTTATTTTATAATGATACTAATTATAATGATTTAATAATTGATATTTCTCTTTCCATATTTAAATAAATAAATTTTAAATTAGTATATCCTGATCCAGTTTATATTTTTAAATAATATCGTGAGAATCAAATATTAAAATTATATTTTGAATGTTTGATAACCTGTATAAATATATTAATATTTTAATTAAAATAATTTAAAAAATTTACTGATATTGATTCATTCATTTTTTGTAATAATATTTCTACTTCTATTATTATTATTATTATTATTATTATTATTATTTGAAAAATATATACTATTGGATGATATTATGACAATTTAAAAAATTATGAAATAATTAACTAAAGTCTTTTTTAATCTTTAATGCGTGACATTAAAATATTTTAATAATAATAATAATAAATATAATTATAATAAAAAATTATATTTTAAAAATATTTTAATGAAGTAAATTAACTATATCTTAATTTATGATAATAATATAATAATATAATATGATTGCAATTAATTTTTTTTATATTATTGATGGAATTGATCAAATTAAATGTAATAATATAATTGATTGCAATTAAATGGTAATCAAAAGTTTGTAAAAAAAATATTTCTTTAACATTATGATTATGTTTATATTTCATAACTGATAAATAAATATTTTTATTAACTGATTTATACAATTAAGTTAGTATTATAATTATATCAAATATCAATATCAATATGATTATATGATTACTTTTCGTAATTAATTAATATGGTTATAAAAGCATTGAGACTAGGAGTTGCAAATGGGTCATGGGATACCTGCAAAGACAATTGTTGTAATTTCGAGTGGCATTCATGATAGAGCCATGGTGGTGGTTTGATGAAGTTGCAATGTTTTTTTTTTATTATTATTATGTTTTCTCCTTTGTTTTTCTTATCTCTTTTTTTATTCCTATTTCTCTTTTTTTTCTTAGACTTATCGTTTAATCTTTGATTGTAGGTGTTGACATTAACCTATTGCGGACCTGGGAATATTTTTTTTAATATAAAAAAAATCATTTTAACAAATCGACTAATCTATGGGATACTTACAAAGATAATTGTTGTAATTTCGAGTGGTGTTCATAATAGAACCATGGTGGTGGTTTGATGGAGTTGCAGTATTTTTTTTCATTATTACTGTGTTTTCTTCTCTCTTTTTTAATTCCTATTTCTCTTTTTTTTTCTTAGGTTTATCGTTTGATCTTTGATTGTAGGTGTTGACATTAATCATATTGCGGACCTGGGAATTTTTTAATATAAAAAATCATTTTAACAAATCGACTAATTTATGGGATACTTGCGAAGACAATTGTTGTAATTTCAAGTGGCGTTCATGATAGAGCCATGGTGGTATTTTGATGGAGTTGTAGTGTTTTATTTTCATTATTATGTTTTCTCCTTTGTTTTTCTTCTTCTTTTTAATTCCTAATTCTCTTTTTTTTTTCATAGACTTATCATTTCATCTTTGATTGTAGGTGTTGATATTAACCCTATTGCGAACATGTGAAGGTTTTTTTTAATATAAAAAAATTATTTTAACGTACCAACTAATCTATAATAATAATAATATACAAAGTAAAAAGTTCTTAAATAGAAAAGCTCCACACGTTAATCTAAAAAACAATTCCATTTAGAATCTTATTCCACATGGCAACACTACAATGTTTACTACTTTTATTTATTTATTATTTATTGTTTATGTGTAATTCTCCAATTCATTTTTATACCGATCGATTAATGAACAATTATTTGCACACAAATCAATTATGGACAATTATAACACACAAATATAGAAATTTATTTTTACTTTATCTTTTGATTGATGAATCAAAATTTGAAATAGACAATTAATTTAAAATGTACCTTTAATTTTGGCCTAAATATGGAGTGCTTGATTAATTTATTATCATATAAAATTATTTTTTATTATCATACTGTTTATTTAATTATTACACATGTTGTCAATTTCAAATAATTTAATAACATTTTATTGGACCAAATTTAAAATAGATGATTAATTTAAAATTAATTGTAAATTTGACTTAAATATGGAATCGTCATTTATTTGAATTGAATTTGACCAAAAAATTTCATTGAATTTTCTTATAAATATCATTTAAAGTAAAAATAAATTATATTTTTCTTCAAATTCACTCAAAATTAATGTCTATGTCCAATTTATAATAACTATGGTAATTATAATCATATATATTTTGATTCGAATGAATTAAGTAATAGAACTATGTCTTAAAGATTAAATTATAATCGACAGTTACAAATTTATGGACAATTATGAATATGATACAAAAAATTAGAGAATTTGTTGTTATATTATTATATTAATTCAATATAAATATATTTTTTTCCTTTATAATATCTTCTCACTCAAATTCATTGAAGACTTTTTTTATTTAAGTAAATTTTCACCTGATTAATTTAGATTTAATTAAATTATAGCATATTAAAATTAATTAATGTGTTTGTTTATTTTTTTTTCTCTATGCACATCAAATTTGAATTCTAAATTATTTTAATGTTTAAATAGTTTTTATTTTTCATTATTATAATAATTTATATAAATATTTACATCTATATTCCAAATTTAAATTTATTTTTAAATTGATTTAAAAATTAGTTATATTTTAAATATTTTTTCAAATAAAATAGATAATTTGATAACCTAAGTATCTAAAAAATTAAAATCAATTAAACATAAATGCTAATAAATATAAAGGGAAAAATACTACATATTTATTATTAAATGAATGTTATATATCTTAAAGAAATAATGAAATGAAATATAAATTGTCAAATAAAGATTAACATACTATATATATTTATGTGGTTGATTTGAATTTGTGACAATAGATGAATATGATTCTCAATTGTCTTTTTTTTTCACATGTATCTTTTAAAAAAATAAATAAGTATTTGATAATACACGAAAAGACAATAGTTTTTCAAATAACTTTTAATAAAATTATAATGAAAATGTTAAATTGTTGTTTATAAAAAAAATATTAAATTGCTATTTTTAATTTTTAAGTTTAATTATAATTTGTCTTTCAAAATATTAAAAAATGTCTCTCCCAAATATAAAATATTACAATATCATATCAAATGTAATACAAATGAATATGATATATGACATTGCGCTTATATGTAATTATTTAAATATGTGTTCTTAAATTTATATTGTTTCATTCATTTGCTTAATTTTGTTTCCAATAATTTTACATGATGTTAAATTAATGAAATCCATAAAAAATATTTTAATGGAGCAATATGTGAGCTCTTTTAGCTAAAACTAATTTTCTTATTATTTTCATCTTATTTTTGTTATATAGTTTTATTTGTCTATATATAAAAAAAAATTACTTCAAGAAAGTGACATTGTGAAATCTAAATTTATAGTTGGATTATAATTTTTTTTAAATGAGTTGTATTATAAAATAAACACATCTAATTATCTTTTCTTATTTTTATTAATGAATAAGTTCCTTATTGTGAAATTTTGAATTAGTTTTAGATCTTTTTTAAGTAATGTAACAAATTAACAACATTGTCAACATATTTTATACATACAAAAAATTCATTTCCTCCTTAATAAATCGTGCATCGCATGGATACTATCTAGTATATATATAGAGGACATCTTATATGAGAGTGAAAGAGTTAAATCTGGATTGTATAATCATATATGGAGGGTCAAGATTTAATTTTATGTAACTACTTAAAAAAGTCATATGACTTTTTAAAAAATTCACATGACCTAGTGTATTTTAATCTTGACCATTCAAACAAGATCTAGTGGTCAATATTTGTTCCTCTCACTATATATATAGAGAGAAGAGATCCACTTACTCCAAGAGTAAGTCTAAGAGAGTTACTCTTTATCATCACCATTCATTTTCTTGAAATCTAATGGTTAAGATTAGTTATTCATTACAACCATTAGATTTCAAGAAAATGAATGGTGAAAATAAAGAATAACTCTTTTAAACTTACTCTTGGAGTAAGTGGATCTCTCCTCATATATATATTTTAAAATAAAAACATCAATAGAAGTTATAAGGTTGGCTTATTCAAGGTCCGGAAGGGAGGTTTAAGGGTTAACGGGAGGAGGGGATAAAGGTCGTAGGATCAAATCCCCCACTAACATTCTAACTAACAACTAGCTCTCCTGTTCCACAATGACTAATGTTTAAGGTTTTTCCACACAGATTAAGAAAAATAAGTATTCCAAAGTAATAGTATTTATTATGGGACAATTTTACTAAAATATTCTTATTCTCTTTCTTAATTTCAATAAATGTATTATTAAGTCTTTCAAGACAACAATATTTATTAGAAGATAAATTTGGAATAGATGTTTGGATATCTCATTGAAAAGTGAGAACATCAGTCAATTTGGAATTTTTTTCAAATGCTAAAACTGCAATTATTTTGGGACGGAGGAAGTAACAAATAAAAAAATGAAAACATCAATAAAAATATAATAGTGACATATGTGTTTGGGAGTACCTACCTCGGCAAGAATATTAGAGCAATCACCAACATAAATTGTACAAGATTTATCTGTGCCACTAGCTTAGACCTTAAAGTCTGCTACCCCTCTTTTCTTATTGCCAGCCATGAAGACATCTAAATCAAGATTCTTTGAGTACGGAACCTTGTACAAGCTCTTGACTGAAAACAGCAATTCAGTGGAATCGGTACTGCCTCCCTCGAAAAGTTTGTATGTACCATGTGGCGCCAATTTCTACACATACAGCTTGAAAGAATCATATACTAACTTGCTTGATAAAATCAATTAACATAAACTAGCTAGCTATGGCGCGCGCACACACACACACATAGAATAGAAATAATATATATATATATATATATATATATATATATATATATATATATATATATTGGATGAATTTAATTAAGACGTCTCAATTGCCGAACCTTCTTGTACACAGTGAAAATGGGCTTTCCGGAAACATCATATAGGACGCGACCAGCTTTAACATGAAATATTACTTCATTGTTCAGGTGCGTGACTCCCTTCTGCATATCAACCATCATTTCGAAAGGGGTTTTCCATGACTAGCTAGCGAATTATAATACTGTGAGTGCAACCAAGTCCTTAATTTTGAATATATATATATATATATAAAACAAACAGTTGAGATTAAAATATTTAAAATTCAAATTAAAATCTAATATAACCATCAAATCTCTAAAAGATTTACCAAACAAAAATCAAATCTTATTACGTTCTAAAATATCTCAATTATCATGATCATCATCACCATCGCTGCCACCACCTCCGTCACTATGAACTTCGTCATCGTCGTTGTCGCCACCACCGCCGCTCACGGCTGTGGTGGTGGTAGTTACCATCACTATCACCAGCACCACCTTCGCTGCCATGACTTTCGTTGCTGCCACCACCACCACCACCGGTCATGGCTACGATGGCGGCGGCAATGGCAATCATGGTGGTGGCTGCAGCGGTGGTTGTGGCAATGGCAGCGGCGGTCATGGTGGTGATGGTGATGGTGATGGGTTAATTAAGATATTTTAGAAAATGATAATTGAGATCTTCTATAAATTTGATTTTTGTTTGGTAAATCTTTTAGAGATTTGATGGTTACATTATATTTTAATTTGAATTTTAAATATTTTAATTTCAACTGTCTATTATTTTTAATCTTGATCAAATGGTTATTATCAGTTGTTCTCACATGAGAAAGTATTCTCACAGGAGTCGTACTATATATATATATATATATATATATATATATATATATATATATATATATATATATATATATATCCTAGCTAATGAGTGTCATCAATCCAATTTATAGACCTCTAAAAATACTAAACATGCAATACTAAATGTTTTGATTTTATTTTTAATAATTACAAAAAATTACACCGTGTCCAATAAGTTTTGGATGAAAATTAATTACAACGCGGTCTTTTGGAAAAAGATAAGGCTCATATGTGGACGGATGAACCGAGGGGAGCCATAAAAAATTAATAAAGCACAAAACTCATTATCATGGTATATAAGAACACGTACGACTTAACGAGTTGATGCACTTGAAAATAATGTTTTTAGAATCACTTATAAATGTCATCACTCGACTCATAACGATCGTTACCTAATTTTGGACCGATTCAACCGGTTCTTTGCATGATTGGTTTTCATTTTTCAGAGTTAAATGAACCAATGTATTGACCAGTTTCCAGTCCAACCAGCCGATTCGGTTTCATTCTGATAATAAATGCTTGAAAATGATATATATATATATATATATATATACGAACTTTTCTTGCAATTGTACCACTACCAGTAAAAGCACTTCAAAGTTGCAAGGTGCTTAAAGCTGAAAATGAAAGTTTGAAAATATATATTGCAAAATTCATTATGGAATGGGAAAATTTAGATATCTTGGTAAGCAAACTTATATATTTGAATATAAAGCCAAAATTGACTACATTCACAGCAAGCAAGAGAAGTTTTGAAAAGCTACAAAAAAAATTCTTCCATATATCTTCAACCTTACCAATAGTTGGAGTTTAAGGTGAGGGAGACAATAGGATATGGATTCAGTTACTTTGGAGAGAGAATGTGAGAATCCAAATCCAGCGAATGGATACAAATGAATACGACATGCTCCTGGAGGAAAGTTCCTCTCGTTGGGGTTCAGTCAGTCAATCATGGCCATCCACATCCACGACACACTTATTCTTCTGAGTATTGATTATCATATATCAAACGTACACCCAACACATGTGATTAATTGCGTATGTAAATATGATTAATTTCATTTTGTAAGTGATTAACTATTATTAGATATCTTAATAACCTCGTAACACTATTAACCACTTATAAAGTAAAGTTAATCACTATTAGACATTTCAAATTTAAATTCAAATAAGAATAAACAAAAAATAATTTATTAAATCTCAATATAAAAAATTTGCAAGTCACATTATTGCACGCGTAGGGGACAAAATTGGCAGATTTGCACTACAACAAGCCCACAAAGCCCAATCTCATGCGCACAAGGCCCACACATCTACTAGCCACTTTGAAAGCCATAAAAACAAGTTGATATATTAACAAGTAACACATAGTTCAACTAGGCAATGTGAGACTTTACCTTTTAGAATATCTCTAAAAACTACAACAAACCCTACCTTCTGCCTAAGTACAAATTGATTATTATCTCGTTCCACCTATTCCTCATGTTGAGTACTATACTTATAAGTTGTCCAAGGAGTTCGAATCTCTTGATCCTGAAGCCATTGTCAATTTGCCCTTGACAAAATTGTTCGAATTAGAAAGGTATATCCTAAAGTTGTTAGAGATTGTCATTTTGGTGCTCACCTTTTAGGGATCATTCAACATAGGGTACCTAAGATAGAAGAAGGACCAATTGTGAATAGGAAATACAAAATAATTTAAAAATTAAAGAATAGTACACTTGAGGCCTGCTTAATTGATGTTTAAGCCACTGGACCCTACTGAAGATGGATTCTACCCAAGGGTCCATGAGCAATGTGTTAAAACAAAATATGTTATTTACAAAAGTAATTTTCATAAGCAGCATATTATTGTTTAAGCTTGAAGTTTTTCTCATTGATTATTATTTTTACCCAAGTATATATCTTGCTCCTAATCAAACTTTTGATTTCCAAATATCAACTTCAAAAGATAAATCAGAAGCAAGTTTTTGTTTGTGAAAAAAAGGTCATAGTCAGTTTGTGTGTCACTATTCAACCTGTAACACCTTTATATCCCGAGACACATACACTTATAATATTTTTTAAATATGTTCCCCGCGAAATTTAAATAAAAAGGATGTATTGACTTTTCAAAAACTTTTTTCGCAGTGAAAGAGCATTACATCTTATATCTTCATAAACTTAAGGAAAATAGTTTAATAAATAACATAATTCAAAGTTAAACAACTGTTGACACTCCAAAAGACCATACAAAACCATGTTAAATAAAATATAAAGGGAACTACTCATGAATTGAAAACTTAGATAAATGACTAAAATCTATACCTCGATGTTACATTGTCTCAAAGCACCCATAACCATAAAATAAAAAATAATAAGGTGGAGGCCTAAGCCTCTCCTCTAGCACCATTATCGTAACTTTGTAGAGACTTACCTATAAGGGTGACATTCAGCCCGAACACAAACAACACAAACAGACGGGGATGACACCGTCATACCATGGGCAACCCGACACTATGATCACTCTCACTGAGATGACACTGTCAGCGGCGCGTTAGGGTGTTCTGACATTGCAAGGATACTCTAACCCATGAGATCAACATGAGTAAATTAATAATTATTTAATTTTAAAACATATTAAGGGGGTTAAACAGGTTGGTTCACAAACCCGCATACCAAACCCGTTTAACCTATGGGCTAAATAGGCCAACCCATATAGGCTCGCATTTATATGGTTTGGTAAATATTGGGCTCAAGCCCATACGTTCTACTGGCTAAATGGGTCATCATGCGAACCGCAACTCATATACCCAACTCTAAGAATACCTAATTGAGAGTGTGAGGAGAGTGAAGCCCTCAATCCCTAAGTTGATTTTCTAATTTATAATATAAGAATATATTAGAAATATTTAATAAGAAATTTTAATATTTTATATTAATAAATCGCTCATCAACACTAACGTAAACAACATCTATGAAGTACACACACACAAAAAAAAACATCTATGAAAAGGGACTAATTTCCCCCAAAATGATAAACCATGATTTAAATTTTAGATGGGAGAGGTGCCCCATTTAGTAGATTATTGCACCTTAATATGATTATCTTTTAGTTTAATGGTTATGTTACTATTAATATAAAATTGTTTTACATTGACAATCAATAAATCTCTTTATTTTGTCACATCAAATCATATTATTTTAGTTAAATTAAAACTAAAATAAATAAATAAAATACTTTGTTATATATTTCCACATTCTATGCTACACCTTCTCGGCTCAATGGCTCACACACCTGCCTTTTCCTATGTGGTTCTCTATTTTGCACCCTCACCTTTTGCCTTCATGTTTTTTAAATATATTATAGGTTTCAATTTTGTTTGAGATGGGGAAGTAAGGTATAGAGAGTGGCCGAAAAAATGGAGGATTAGAGTTTTGAGATGGGAGAATGTGGTGAAGCACAATAGCTAGAAAAAATAGGAAGTTGGGATTTTGAGACAGGGTAGTGTGGTGGAAGAGAGTGGCCGAAAAAAATGAGGGTTTGGGTTTTCAAATGGGGAAGTGAGGTAGAAGAGGGTGACCGAAGAAAATGAATGTTAAGGTTTTTGAAATAAGAGAGTGGAATGGAAGAAGATTCCAAAGAAATGGGAATTAAGATTTTGAAATGGGGGAGTAAAGAAAAGGAGAATTGCCAAAAAAATAAGGAGTTTGTAATTTTTTTTTAAAGTTTACTAAATTTAAATAATTTTTTAATGATTAATCTCTGGTCAATTGGTTAAGTTTTATGGGATGTGAGAGTAAAAAAAGTTTTACACTTTTTCTTTTGTGCAGTAATAAAATACTGTAGTTTTTCAGTAAGTGTACATATTTTATTTTTGTAAATAGAAAAACAAAGGAAAATTCATTGACAAAACCCCAATTTCAAATATACTTGGTGAATCTTATTAAGCAAGTTGATTATTACTTCATGGCCAATAAAACTTGCCTTAATCCTCGGCCAGGCAATATTAAATCTCGCGCTTCGTGGTTGAAGTTATCCACACAACTGGCATGATATTTTTCTGCTATTCTGTATTTAGCTCGAATTCAAATATTTTTATTTACTTATTTGAACTAGAAGATAAAACAGCTAAACAAATATAATATGAATTGGAAATATAGCTGATAATATAAAAAAAAAAGTACAACAGGATTTGCTGAATGCATAACATTCCTCTAATCTTCATTGGCATCCTCGTTAATCTCGTCAAGAATCACGATTAACGCCACTATGAACGCATAATCAATGTTGGGATACACCGTAACCATGAAATGGTCTTTCCCAATCAAAATACTCTGAACCGTGTGCTTTTTATGCATCTGCAATCATAGTGTAAATTTCCACATTGTTAATTAATTAATTATTATTATTATATTCCTTATTCTTTTTTATATGTCTTTTAAGATTATTACGTAGAAATTAAGAAATAATTATTATTATACTCCTTATTTTTTTTTCTTGATTTTAATAAAATAGTTGTAAAAATTTCCTATTTTATCTCTTTTTCTTTTTTATTCTACAACAAATATATATATAAATTCATTAAAGATTTAAAATTAAATAAAGATATAATTGATAAATAAAAATAAATTTTTTTCAAAAATTCAATACTTAAAAAGAAACAGAGACAGTAAAAATTAACAATCTTACTAATAATCTATGATCAAATGACATTATTAAGTAGATTCTAATTAAATTCTTTGAATAAATACTGAAAGCTATAATTCAGTGAAAGTAGTTAATTAAAACCGATTATATTTTTGGTAAAAAAAAGAAAAAAAGAGAGAGATTGTTTTGGTTATTTAAACAGAGGAGTTTTTGTTTTACCTGGGCAACGATGTTGTTAGATTCACCAGCATAAACAATGCAAGATCGTTCCAACCAACTACCTTTGACCTTAAAGTCACAAACATCTTCTTTGGTGTTATTGGCCAAAAACACATCTAATTTGGTCTTAAACTGGATAAGGGACGACCGCTTCAGAGTGAAGATTAGATCTTTTGCCTCTGTGCTTTCGCCCCTGAAAGCTTGCCATCGATCATGTGCGGTCATTATCTGCATCAATAACAATTTACATCTAACATCAGACTCAAACTCAATAATAATTATAGATTGTGAATTATGGGGCCATAATTAAAAGCAATTTTACAATTACTAGAACAGTTACAGTAGTCCATAAAAGCAGGGTTTCTAGAAAGAGTAGCGTTAGTCATAAAATTATACGAATTAAAGCAGCTGACTTTTTTATTAGTTCAGTAATAAATTAAAGAATAAAAATACTACATAATTATCAAATAAAGTAGAAAACATTCATGTTATTCGTACAGTGGTTTTATCCAAAAAAATTTGTATCATCCAAAAATACTGCTCTTATTTTATGCTTGAAGCACAATTTTTATTTTAAAATACACCAGATTTGATAATTTAATTACAAGCTTGATCGGGTGAAATGAAATAAAGCATAAATTTAAAGTTTTAACTCTTATTTGTCTCTTTAATTGAGGTAAATATATTTTTTTATAAGAATAATTAGAGTCTGTAGTGATAATAGATATAAAATTTATATAATCATTCAATCACAAATAATATATAATAAATTTATTTACTTTTATAATAATTAGCTAAAAATTCATATTAACAATTACTCTGTTTATAGAAATTAAACTATCTTTATAAAAAAATTTCTCAAGAAGAAAACTTTCAATGCCTTCAGCAATGATGGTAAAATATTTTTTACATGAATTATGTATTAATAGTATAAAATAATTTACAATATTATCCGATCATAAATTATCATATATAATAAATGTTATTTTCTATAATAATTATTCTAAAAGTCATATTAATAATATAGCTATTAAACTTATTTTTTTTATACAACATTTTTCACATAACAAAACTTTGATAATTCTTGAAAATGTTGAAAGATGTGTGAAAGAGGGAACTAAACTACAAGTGGTTGGTTAATTAATTCAGGAGCACACAATTGATTTTTCTCAAGTAAAGTTTCTGATTTCAATACCTTTCATAAAAGAGATCGATCGTGTAGTCTAAAAAATTAAGAGAGGGAACTAAACTACAAATGGTTGGTTAATTCAGGAGTACACGATTGATTGATTTTTCTTAAGTAAAGACTATGTATGAGTTTGATTTATTCACCTTTTATAAAAGAGATCATGTAGTCTAAAAAAAAAAAAAAAAAGGACTAGCGACACGCGTATGGAACGTGGACTATGCAATTTAAATGAACAGGTGATAGAGAGAGAAGAAGAGAAACCTTCCGGCGCAGGGTGACGAGGGGGTTGCCGGCGGCGTCGATGAGGACGCGGCGGTCACGGAGGGTCATGAGAGAGCCCTTAACTTTGAAGACGACGTTGCCGTTGACGTCGGTGACGACGAAGTTGCCGTCGGAGATGGACATCACCTTCTTCACCACGGCCAGATCCACCGGATACGGCGCGCAGAACTGGGGGCCGATCACGGAGGCGGGCACCGCCGGCATCGGCGCGGAGGCGGAGGGAAACGGCTGCGCCGGATAAGGGTTTGGGTTTGGGTTTGGATATGCCATCGAAATCGATCGCTCACACTCAAATAAATAATATAATATTAATTATTATTATTATTATTATTGTCTCCAGAAAACGTAGTTTCCGTTTGTGAGAGAGTGTTGTGATATGTGAGAATTGAGATGGGTGAAGGTTTCTTATATGGAAGAGGTGATTGATGATGAGGATCGATCTACGAAGCTGCTTAATGCATTTTATCCCAACCTTCCACCACCAGGTCCCAGGCCAATCCTGGTGGATTTGTTGACTTTCAGAGTTTGCATCTAGATTCTAGAGTTTTTATTTATTTATTATTATTACTAAAATTTGTTATATCTAATTATAACTTTATCTTGTATTTGAAGTTTTCATATTACGTGTCTTTACTTTTATTAAATTTGTGTGAGATTAGTTTTTCTATTTTTATTATTTGTCTCACTTGGTCAATTTACTTTAAGTGGGTGTTTAGAAATTACGAGATTTTAGGCAAAATTTATATTTAAAATTTAATTTAATATAATCTGAAAATTCATATCTTTTATTATAAATAATTTAAAATTATATTTATAATTTATAATTGAGTCAAAATAAATAAATAACTTATAATTTATTGAAGTATATGACAGAGGACCTAGCTAGGAATATATAATTTGGGAGTTTGAAATTTTCATGGCTATCATTTTATAATTTACATAATAAAAAAATAAAATATATAAGAGGGTGGACCTAGGAATATATAGAGCGTATTTGGATACACGTTTCTTTAAACGTAACCCATGTTTTTATAAAAACAACATATGTATTGCTTTTAAATTAATGTTTTGGAAAGTGTATTTTTTTCGTTTAACGTGTGTTTAACGGGTAAACAAACACATCCATAATTTGGTTTGGGAGTTTGAAATTCATGGCCATCATCACTATTATTTGATTGATGGAGTTATAAAACTGATATGGTAATTAAGAAAGAAGAGAAGGAGGAAGAGGTGATAGGTTCGAATTCTTCATCTAACATAAATTAACAATTAATAATTAATATTTATCCATAAAAAAAATATTATTTGATTGATCACTCCTTTGTCATTTTTAATGTAAATGCAAATCGGATAAAGCAAAAATTTAAATTTGATTTATGTTTTTGCCATTCCGCGTTATTCTAACGCGAGCCAACAGTGTTTGGGCCCCCAATCAGTATACCCTTGAGAGTGTTGTTTTAGATAAATATTGTTGTATTAACCAACAAAAACGTTAATCAAAATATATTCACAGTATAAGTATATTTTATATTTCCAGACACTCTTGAATTGTTAATTTGTTATATTATTATAAATTATTAACTTTTATAATAATTATATTTAAAATATCACTTAATTTTTAATAACATAAAATTTTTATAATAATTATGTTTTAAAATATGATATATGATTGTAAATTATTCTAACATCACCATTAAATCATGATTTTATATTATTAAAATAGTGAAAAATAGTTATCATGGATATCATTTTTCTTAATAGTTATTAGAAACAAATTAAATTTAACTTTCAAAAAGGTTGTTTAAGTCTTGCAAGGGGTATTTTGTTCATAATATGTGATCCAACATTAAGATTCTGTAGGTTCTAATACCACAGGGAGAGAAAAAATCTAACTCATCTGGAAAAGTTAAAAAACAAATATTGTCCGAGTCTTATAAAGAGTATTTTGATTATATTTATAACTAATGTGAGACATTTAAGATTGAACATTCAAAGCAAGAAGTTTGCATGGCTATATAATTAGGAGTTATTAAATTAAGAATGCAACTTCTCTAAAGTAAATAACTTATTATTGAGGATGAAATAAGTAATTTAATTGTTGATAAGAAAATGAACATATTCTCTAAAGTAAATAACTTATTATGTCAGAAACTGAATTCATGTTTACAACAAAACATTTAAAAATAGTAAAACAACATATTCTCTATTAGTATTTTTTTCTGATTAATATTTTTATATTTATTTTGAGTATAGATGATGAAGATATTATAGTTCAGAACCATCACGCTAAGAAAAGGAAGCTGCATCAATCTTCAGGTTCTTTGAAAAATGGTAACCATCCAAATGTGACGCAATTACTATCATGTTCTAGCCAAAATAAGTTGCCTTCTGGAAGATTTATTCTAAAAAATAACAGACAAGCAAAATGTACTTCATCAGTCAATAGAGGACCACATTTCCATGAAGCTTCACAGGATCCAGACCCTCAAAATTTGTCAGGTACAAAGAATTTTTTATATTCACTATATTATTTGGTTAGTAGAATGTTGTCGATTAATTTTTATTTATTTCCCCTTTGTCATCAGATGATGAGAACATAATAGAACATAATCAACAAGCTGAGAAAATTTTACTTCAACAGTCATCAGGTAATTTTAAAAAACCTAATTTTTTTTATACCAAATATTGAATAAAAAATTTAATCCATGTCAATTTTTAATGCAGATTCTTCAAAATGTGTTGTTACAATAGATGATGATGAAGTTGATCATATCCAATTAGAGTCAATCCATTCCATAGATTCCCAAGATCATTTAAATGGTTATTTTTTTTCTTAACTTTATATAACACATTTCCGATATTATATTTACTCTAGAGTATAATCATTTATTTTAATTTGTGAAAATTAGGGAAAACGACATACTGGGACATTGGAGAACCATCTTGCATATGTCAAAATTGTGGAGCAATTATGTGGTTTGAAGAAAGAATTAAAAAACAATTCAAAGCAAAGCACCCAAAATTTGGTATGTGCTGTATGCAAGGAAGGATAGTCCTTCCTTATTACATAAGTCCTCCGCAGCCATTGAAAGATTTATTTCACAAAAATGACGGTAGAAGCAAGTATTTCTTGAATAACATTAGATCATTTAACAGTATGTTTTCTTTTACATCCATGGGAGGGAAAATAAACAAAGAAATGAATGATGGCAACTGTCCTCCAATGTTTTTACTGAATGGGGAGAATTATCATCATATTGGAAGTTTGCTTCCAAACCCAGGATATCAACCCAAGTTTGTCCAATTATACATCTACGACACTGAAAATGAAATTAAAAACAGAATTTCAGTTGTCAGGTATGACTTATTAATTTTATCAATTCCCGTTTAAATATATATTATCTTTTGGATATATTTATTTTTCAACTAATAAAAATGTTTCGATAAATATTGCAGATTGGAAGATGGTCAATCTATGATGACAGCTAATATTGTCAATGATATCCGAAAAGCTCTTGATTTGTACAATCCCTATGTTCAAATATACAGGATCATCCGAGACATTTCACGTGTAAATAATAGTCCACCTATGAAGTTGAAGAATTTAGGCAAAAGAGGACAGGATGGTAGAAGATACAATCTTCCAACTGCGTCTGAAGTTGCAGCTATAATCCCAGGAGATTTTGATGTAACTAATGTTGAAAGAGATGTCATTGTTGAAACTCGAACAGGGTTATTGAAGCGTATCTCAGTATTTGATCCCTCATATCTTCCTTTGCAATATCCGCTCCTATTTCCTTGAGGAGAAGATGGATACAGGGATGATATCAAATTCAGCGATGTTCCAAATGGCAACAATATAAAGAGGGAAAATGTTACTCTCAGAGAATGGTATGCATATAGAATCCAGCAAAGAGAAACTGAAAAGTCAACATTGTTGTTTGGCAGGCATTTATTCCAACAGTTTTTGGTCGATGCTTATAGTACAATAGAATCATCAAGACTGAAATGGGTTAGAACACATCAAAAAGAATTAAGGGCAGATATGTATAAGGGATTAACAGAGGCAGTTTTAAGAGGGGAGACTAATCCAGCAAGTGCAGGCAAGCAAATTGTGTTGCCATCATCCTTTGTTGGAGGAGCACGTTATATGTTCCAAAACTACCAGGATGCTATGTCAATATGTAGATGGACTGCGTATCCAAGTTTGTTCATAACATTTACCTGCAATCATAAGTGGCCTAAAATTGTGAAATATTTGGCTAAATTCAATCTTAAGCCTAAAGATCGCCCAGAGATTTAGTGAGCCAATTGTTCAAAATCAAACTTGATGAACTCATTAGAGAGTTAAAGAAAGGACACATTTTTGGAAAAGTTAGAGCAAGTAATATTTCATTATGTTGCTATATCAAATTTATAATATATGTTATTCTTATTATTATTTTATAGTATTCAGTTCTATTTTTTAAAAAAAAATTAATTGTTAATGGACATCTATTTTTAATTTTTTGCAGTCATTTATACCATTGAGTTCCAAAAGTGTGGTCTGCCACACGCTCACATTCTGCTTTTTATGCATCCTGAATGTAGGCATGTTAATCCTGAGGATATAGATACAATTATATCAGCAGAAATTCCATATCCAGACATTGACCCAGAGTTATTTCAAGTGGTTACATCTTTAATGATCCACGGACCATGTGGTGCGCAAAATAAAAAAGAGTAAATTATACGGACCTCCCTGAGGTTTGTCCTAATTACACTTGATATCCCTCCATTTTTGAACCCTACAGAAATCCCCCCTAATTTTTGGATTTTCGTTACACCGAATCCCCCCCCCCTCTTAAGTTTAAATTGTTACACCGACCCCCCTCTTAAGTTTGAAAAATCTTACACTGATCCCCCCTTAGGGGTACTCAAAGTAATGTCAAAAAATGGAGGGATACTAAGTGTAATAAGAATAAACCTTGGGGGAGGTCAATGTAATTAACTCAATAAAAAATCCCCATGCATGCAAAATGGCAAGTGTTCTAAGTATTTCCCAAAGAAATTTGTTGACTGCACTTCAATTGACCAAGAAGATCAAAACTATCAAATTTATCCGTAACAATTTATGTCAATTGTATTTCTTTCCTGCCTTTCATTTCTCCTCCCTGAACATTGGATAAGACTATTACTTTGGGGGATAATCTATGTATGTTTTATTCATTCTGCCTATAAGTTTAGCAACTTAAAAAAATTATTTTATAATTCCAATAGAATTCTCGCCTATGCACATGCCTTCCATTGGGATACAAATTTTGCTGTGCTGATTTCCATTGTTATATTGTAGTTGAAAAATGAAAGGTTCAAAAGGGATACACGATGAATTTATAGGGTGTTTGACTATGCCCAATGCACATTGGATGTGTATGAAATCCTATCAAGTTTTACAACTTAAACAATAGAATTAGGTACATCAATCTGTAACTATCATTTAACATTCCATGTATTGATCAAGTGGCTACACAGTGAGAATTGAACTTCTCACAGCTTATTGGCTACACAATGATAAAAAAAAACTCTTATTAAAATGTTTTATATTATATCACTTCATATATCAGTTTATAATCACTTAATCACCTATTTATATTTTATTTCCACATATATGACAAAAATAAATAAATAAATAAATAAAATTTCCCATGCATCACACGGGTAAAAATACTAGTTTTAGATAAATATTGTTGTATTAACCAACAAAAACGTTAATCAAAATATATTCACAGTATAAGTATATTTTATATTTCCAGACACTCTTGAATTGTTAATTTGTTATATTATTATAAATTATTAACTTTTATAATAATTATATTTAAAATATCACTTAATTTTTAATAACATACAATTTTTATAATAATTATATTTTAAAATATGATATATGATTGTAAATTATTCTAACATCACCATTAAATCATGATTTTATATTATTAAAATAGTGAAAAATAGTTATCATGGATATCATTTTTCTTAATAGTTATTAGAAACAAATTAAATTTAACTTTCAAAAAGGTTGTTTAAGTCTTGCAAGGGGTATTTTGTTCATAATATGTGATCCAACATTAAGATTCTGTAGGTTCTAATACCACAGGAAAAAAAAAGAAAAAGAATCTAACTCATCTGGAAAAGTTAAAAAACAAATATTGTCCGAGTCTTATAAAGAGTATTTTTGATTATATTTATAACTAATGTGAGACATTTAAGATTGAACATTCAAAAGCAAGAAGTTTGCATGGCTATATAATTAGGAGTTATTAAATTAAGAATGCAACTTCTCTAAAGTAAATAACTTATTATTGAGGATGAAATAAGTAATTTAATTGTTGATAAGAAAATGAACAATATAATTAATACTATGTATGCATAATAAATCATGAATATATTAAAATATTAATTGTTGATTTTCATAATCAATAATTAAGATATTTATTTTATTTTTACTCACTTTAAGTAAAGGAATCAAATCTTAAGGCTAGATAGATAAACTTTGATATATATCATTATTGAATCTAACTAACTTTCAAAAGTTAACTCAAGGAAAAAGGATTACCTGGTTATATAAAGAGTATTTTAATTATATTATTGACTAATGTAAAACATCTCGACAAATATTAAATATATTGTCCAAAATTTTATTGTTAAAGTAATTGAATTCTTATAGTTATAGAGCGTTGTTAGATGATACGAAGGGATTTATTATAAATAAACACGAATCCAGGTGTTAAATTTTATTGGTTAATTGAAAAAATAAAAAATAAAAGACATTAAACAGAAATCATGATTAAATAATGGTATAACAGATTTGGTGCAACTTGGTTTCGGAATATCTAGCATTTTTCATAGTTATATGCATGTTAATTTGCGTGTCTGCCATTCGTGACTAACCTGAACAACGTGTGGGGGGTTGGCAGCTCTGCTATACGTGTTAGCGTGTTGCGCTTTGTTATTTTTCTTTATTTTCTTATTTACGCGCATTATACTTGGTTGCTTAATTAAAGGTCGGGATGGCAAAGCGGGCCGGGCCCGGCGGGCCGGCCCGCCAGCCCGCTTGACTTTGGCGGGGCGGGGTGGGGTTTTCAGCCCGCCGGCCCGCTTTGGCCCGCCCCGCCTGGCCCGCCAACCCGCCGGGCCACAGGCGGGGCGGGGCGGGCCGGCCCGCCAGCCCGCCAGCCTTTTTTTTTTTTTTTTTTTTTAAATTAATATATATATAATAATATAAGTTATTAGGGACTATTAATATTTTGTGATGTATTTTTAAAAGACTATTAGTTTGTGGTAAGTATTTTTAAGATGTTATTCATGATGATATTGAACTTGTGGTGTTAAAAGACTATTAGTTTGTGATTTATTGAAGAAAATGAAACAATATTGTAATTATTTTTAATTGTGTTCACACTTCACAGTAACAAAAATACTCTCTATTGTCCTCTTATGATACAAGTGATACAAGATCATTTTATTTATATCTTATTTACAATAATTTAAAAAAAAAAAAAAAAAAAAAAAAACTGGCGGGCCAGCCCGCCGGCCCGCCAGCCCGCTCTAAGGCGGGGCGGGCCAGGACCAGCAGCCCGCCGCAGCTAGGCGGGCCAGCCCGGCCCGGCCCGTTTTCGGCGGGCCACAGGCGGGCCGGGCCAAAACGGGCCGGGCTGGCCCGTTTTGCCAACCCTAATTAAAGGAGTGATGCCAATTGCGTCTCATAGTTACAAGAAAGTTGGAACTTCTACAAATGTTCATACTAACATATATACAATTTAATTAAAACAAATATGCAACACATGAATTACAGTTATGTCATCAAATTAATTTTATAATTAATGGAAGGTTGGATCTAACAAAAGTGACAAGTCACTAGTACAAATTAATTTTAGAAAGTGGCGTGGTGACATTGTAGTGATTTATATTAACATTTTTATATTGATTAAAAGTTTAATTAATATACAAATTTTTTTTACATCGATTAAATTTTTTACCAATATTTTAAAGCTCGGACCGGTGGTTCATAATTGATTTGGTAAGGGTACACTGGGTTACTGGACCATTAGTCAGACCAGTGTTGTGAAAACCGGACCGGTCATCGACCCGGTCGAGACATTGGGTTGATGAGTCAGTGATCGAACCGGTGGATCACTAATTGACCCGGTTTGAACCGATATATATTAAAAAATTAAAATATATATATATATATATATATATATATATATATATATAATATAGCTAACAAAATGTGATCAATCCATAATTCATACTCTAAAATCAAAATCAATCATGATCAAATTATAAATATTACATAACCATTTATTATTATAAATTATTTTGTTGAGTATTATCATTAAATTACTAAAGAAATTCTTGTTATTTTTCACGGCTAAGTATAAAAGTTAGCTATTATATATTATTGTCAACGTCAAAATAATATTATAGGAACATATTATTATATACTATTAAGCAATTAACTATTAACAATTTAATTAAAATATTATAGGAGCATATTATTATATTATACTATTTAACAATTAACTTTTGTCATGGATTTCAAATGGTACTATAGAAAGAATTCCAAATAACTACATTGTTTACAAGAATTGTAAAAAAAAAAAAACTCAGCTGAATCGGGTCAATCGGGTCCGAGTCACTGGTTTTTTGCCAAACCTGGCCGGGTCAAACTGGGTTGATCCGGATCAAACCGAGTCGATTGCATATCCGGTCCGATAGCTAAATCGGACCGATCAGGTCACCGGTTCCCGATCGAACCGGTCCAACTGGCCAATCCGGTTCGATTTTTATAACTATGAGTCAGACCAATAGGTTAATAGTTAAAATGCATAAACTGGTATAATAATATCATAAATAATTATATATATTTTATTTCGTATATATTTTAGATTTGTTAATTATTATAACATCTAATTAACTTGGTTTACGATGTGTTTGGGATAGCTGCGAAAATTAGATTATTTCAATAATCGATTATATGTATAATCGATTATTGTTATAATTGATTATAATCAAAATCATTTTTTGTTTGGGTAAGTTTGCTGAAAAGTGATTTGAAAATAAATAACTTCGTTTGGATGCAACAAAAAATTAGCTTTTATATAGTAAAAGAGTGTAAAAACAGCTAAAAAGAAAAATAAGTTGTTGAAAAATAATCATAAACTACAAATTTTAAGCTTCATAAAAACAGCTTTTTTGTTTTTTAAAAAAGCTTTTTTTAAATTTAAGTTAGATTCCCAAACATCTTATTTTTTATAAAAACAGCTAAAATTATGACAAAACAACTGAAATGGTGAGTTCCAAACATGTATTTAGTGGTAAAGCTTGCTTGAATTCTCTCTAAGGTATTGGATTTGAGTCTAGCTTGTTATAGTTTTTGTTTTTGTATTTTTTGAGATTGTATTGTAGGCAGCAAGCTTCCTTTATGTGACTAACTCCCCACTATGATTGTTGACTACACAATGCTTCATTTGGTTTGAACATGATATTATATCGATTATTTTTTTAATTGATGTAGAATATTTTACATCGATTAAACTTTAATCGATGTAGAAAGTTTTCACCTTTTAGATTGGTGAAATCAACATGGATTCTACAGTCGATGTAGAAGCCTCAAAATAACCAATGTAAAGAGTTCCCTATAGTAGTGAGTCTCTAGTTGTATAATGAAAAAAGTTCAAATATCAGTTAAGAGAAATATTTATATTTAGTGTCTAACTATATCTCAAACAGAATTATTTCGAAGGAAAATTGATACTATAATGCTGTGGAAAATAAAAAATTAATTTTATAATATAATTAAATATACTATTCTAAAATTTATGGTTAAAGGACATTGCTCTTGGTGCGATCAGCCTCCTTTGTTCTCATGCACATATGTACTATATATGTTTTGTCTGCCACAACCATAGGCACCAAGACAAAACCCTCGTGAGCATAGTTTTAAAATCCGTCTCGTACCGGTCCAATTGGGGAACCAGGCTATGAAGCGGGTCGAGTCATATAATCATATCGGATATGTTGTTGGCCCATGGTGACATCAGCAAACCTACCAAAAACTGGCTTAAACAGGTAAAATCTGGTTCCGGGCATACCGTGTGTGGCCCAAGAAAACTGAGTGTCTTTGCGCGCGTGGCCCAATGTCTGTCTGCTGCTATCTACGCGTTGCCCAAGTGGTCTGCTCTGCTCTGTGTTGGCTTTGTTTCTCGTGCCTGCAACTTCCATGTTCCCACGCACTCCTTGTTTTTTGTGCTGTGCAACTTCCCACGTTGTTGCTGTATGTTGCTATCCAAATGTGCTTTGATTTTAAAAACAAAAATACTCCCTCCATTCCTAAACTCTTGATGTTTAAGGTTAATGCACACAACTTAAGAAACATTTAATACTACTCACAAACAATGCATTTAGTCTAAAATACCTTTATTTAATATTTATGATGGAAGAAGTTGTAAAAATCTAGGTCATGTTAAATGAGGGTATATGTGGAAGAAAATAATTAATAAGCATTGAAATGTGTAAAACATCAAGAGTTTAGGAACAATAAGAAGCTAAAACATCAAGAATTTAGGAACGGAGGGAGTAACACTTAAGTTGCACCCGTAGGGATCGAACATATGTCTTCATATTCTTTATGTTAAGCATTAACCGCCAAGCTATCACAACAATTTAGTAGATGTACGCGGAAAATAATATATATACATTATTTTTATTTTTATGTTACTTTGACCGGTTCATGCGGTTCAATTAGTGACCCACTGGTTCGACCATTGACTCGGTGACCCAGTGCCTCCACCAGATCGATCCCTGGTTCGATTTTTAAAACTATACTCGTGAGTCGTGACTCCTTTGTCCTTGTATGATAGGCTACTCCGAGTGACCGAACTAATAATTATCCAGTTTTAATTTTGGCTATTTCTGATGCTATATGAATAGCGATTTCTTGGTTCACTTGGCTTGGCTATACAATTAATCCAATCGCTCAAGGCATGAGAGAGGTACATGTAAATGAATTTTCGCTCTTAAACTTGGATCAACTAGATCATGAATTAATTAACAAGGACGTGCAATTGTTGTTATTACTTGTTTTTTTAATTGAGAGAGAGAAATTGATTAATTAATGCTGAAGGGTGTGAAGAACGAAAGAAGAACCCACCACGGTGAACACTACTTCTACCAGAGCTTCTCTCGTCATCATGCATATATGACATGGATGATTTAATTATCATCAAAGTGCACACTTATTAGTTCAACTAAAATGTGTAAGATATTTTACGAGACAAAGTGCACAATGCAAAGGTAAAAAACATGAAACACATGCATGTATATTACGTAAGCATAGTACATAAGCATGCGGGGCGTCATGAATGGCTGTGGATGATTATCAAGTCTAGATCAGATTTGGGTGAACAATAAATTGACGGCTTAATTATTTATTTGATTCCTTAATTTATTAAAAATGCTTAATTAAATCTTTTAGTTTTTGACTATGTAACTGTGTCCTTTAGTTTTTTAATTTTATCCAATTAAGTTACTTAGTTTTTTGACTATGTGATTTGATCCCTTAATTTTTTAATTTTATCCAATTAAGTTCTTTTCATCAGTTCTGTCCCTTATTTTATTTTTTTAATTTTAAATAATAATAAATTTAGTGGCGGTTTATAACATTAATAGTTAGAAGATTTCATCATGTAACGGATATCATCTTAATTGGATGGAAAAGACCCAGTTGAATCAATTTTGAAAAAAAAAAAAAAACTTAATTGCATAGTCAAAAAAATAAGAAAACCGGTGCATATTTAAAAAATTAAGAAACCAAATTGCATATTATGCCTAAATTGACAGAAGTTTGTTCAAGTGCACATCAAGTATATGTTCCTTTTTGACTACCCGTGAAGTTTATGATTGTTTCAGGGAACTGTGATCCAAAGACGGACCCATATAGATTATCATGGAGAGTGGGGCCAATGTGCTGCCTGCCACTAACTTCCAATACTACTAGTTTGCTAATTTTGCTTTTGACAAATGCTACCTAATGTTCTAAATCTTAAGGCTACTGATTAAAAAAATAAAAGTGTTATTTTCAGATTTGTTTCCTTCTACTAGATGGCTTCAACTTGTCACCGGTTTGAGGCCTAAGCTTGATAGATTCATGCACAAATTGATCAGATTTTAGAAAACATCATCATTGAACATAAAGAGGCAAAGTCAAAAGCCAAAGAAGGCCAAGATGAAGAGAAGGAAGATTTGGTAGATATTCTCCTAAAACTTCAGGATGGTAATGATAGTAACAAGGATATTTGCTTAACTAATAACAATATCAAGGCTACAATCCTTGTAAGGATATCTTGCTCCTAGTGGTAGAGTTTAGATGAATGGTTAAGCTTAATACTTACCCTTATAATATCACACATTGGAGCTCTGAGTGCAGTATTAACCATATTGTATTATTGATGACATTGATTTGACTTTTTTTAAAGTGCACAATTTAATACTAACGATAAAATAAAAAATAGAAGTTTCCAAAAAATCAGCAGTTGAGATTTTAACATCATGGTTCCTTATACAAGTATATGTATTTTATTTTTATCACAATCTCAGGTTGATTTTTCAACCAATATTTTTAACTTTGCACTTTAACCTCTAAAGTGAACTTTTGAATTTAGAGCAAATGTCTCTTTGGAGTTTGGATATTCTTGAATTAGCTTAACATGTAGATAATTACTTTTCAGGAAATCTTTAGTGCTGGGGGTGAGCCATCAGCAATTACCATAGATTGGGCAATGTCTGAGATGGTAAAGGATCCAAGAGTGATGAAGAAAGCACAAGCTGAAGTGAGAAAGGTATTCAATATGAAAGGAAGGGTTGATGAAACATGCATCAATGAACTCAAATA
This sequence comes from Pueraria montana var. lobata, assembly GCA_026413185.1. Taxonomy (NCBI): domain Eukaryota; kingdom Viridiplantae; phylum Streptophyta; class Magnoliopsida; order Fabales; family Fabaceae; genus Pueraria; species Pueraria montana. The sequence continues at coordinate 77,591,997 of CM048650.1, forward strand.
TTTGAAATCAGTTGTTAAGATTGCACCCTCCAGGTCCTCTTTTACTTCCAAGAGAATGTACACAAGGATGTAAGATTCATGGATATGACATACCCATCAAAAGCAAGGTCATAGTCAATGCCTGGGCAATTCAAAGAGATCCTAACTACTGGACTGAACCAGAGAGGTTTTATCTTATCCAGAGGATTCATTAATAGCTCTATTGACTATGAAGGGAATAATTTTGAGTACATCCCATTTGGTGCTGGAAGAAGAATATGCCCAGGAAGCACATTTGGTTTGATAAATGTTGAGCTGGCACTTGCATTGTTCTTGTATCACTTTGATTGGAAGCTTCCCAATGGAATAAAAAATGAAGACTTGGACATGACTGAGGAATTTAAAGTGACTATTAGAAGAAAAAATGACCTGTTCTTGATACCTGTATCTTCTCCTTCTTCTGTGGTTGCAATGTAAAGCTCATAAGCTAAAACTATAACCTTTGAATATGTTATTTCCCATCTGCTCCTGCAATAAAAGCTTTTAGTTTGTCCATCTTCTATTATTCTGTAAACCTTCCTATTGCGTCCAAAGGTAGATTTTTTTTTTTTTGGTGGGCACGTCCAACGGTAGATACTATTATTTTTTTTATTTTATTTTAGTTAGATATATAATGGGAAAGAATTGGTATCTTGGTTTGAATTAATGATGCAAATCGGGTTTATAGTATGCCTAACATGCTCAGTGGTGTAATGACTTGTAGTACAATATAGCATTTCGAAACTTTCTTTAAAAATTATACTTTATAATCAAAATTACAATAATAAGAATAAAACTTCAAACTAGATATAACCTATTTTTCTATAATACACTAGTCTAATATTCCATTTCTTCCACAGGTAAGTTTATAATCTACAAATTAAATTTTTATATATTATAGTTTTACAATGTCTTTCTCTATTATTTTTTTAATTTACAAACTATATGTTAGTAAATATTATATAAATATCTACAAATATATAATATAAGATATTTATCTTCAAATTAGTTATTATATAAAAGCTAACTAAACAATACTTCCTTCGGCCTCAAATATAAGTAAAAAAAATTGATTTGAGTCTTGGATTTAAATATAAGCAAATCTCAACTAATTTTAGTTCATTTAATGAGATCATCTCCAAAATATCCTTCATTTAATATGGAGTTTTAATTCCAATGACTATTCTTATTCTTGATATCAAATTTCAATAAAGGGTAGTTTAGAAAAATAATTTATTTTTTAATTGAGATTGATACAATTAAAATATTGTTAACCAATTTTCTTAATTAGCGTGAAACAGTTTTTTTTTTTTTTTTGTTTATATTTAGATCCGGAGGGAGTATAAGATAAAAGATAAGAGTAAAAACATGAATTTTTTATATTGGTTTATTTTAATTCAAGACTATATTTAATCTTTGGTAAACTATCAAAATAAATACGGGATAAACATGAGATAGAATAATGAATATAAAAAAATGAGATAGAATAAGTTGAAGTTTGAAAGTGCTTCTTTTTCCTCATTGGCTTCATTTAATAATTTAATTTTGAAATTGTCCTACCCTTTTCTCTAACTTATGTGATGCCACTCACGTAATTGTCAATTATTGTGGATATGATAATTAATGTGCAAATAAAATTTTAAAAAACTTTCAAATAATAAATGAATTCAGAAAATATATATCAAAACGATTAAAAAAAAAGAAAAAGGAAAACAATAGTAGTATTATTTTCCATTACATTTTTAGATGCGGGAAAAAAAAAAAGAATCAAAGAATCGAATACACCAAAAATAAATAAATTAAAATCGAATACACGTGCTTCTTGAAGAAATTAAGATATTAACTATAAGTCTAGAACTACCATCCTTGTGAGTTGTGAACTACACTTGCTCATGTCGTGGTTGATCAAGTTTCAAGAGTCACAATTAACGCCACAATGAATGCATAATCGATGTTCGGACACACAGTGACCATGTACTTCTCTCTGCTAAACATTGTGCCAAGCTTCTTATTTATCTGCAACAATAATTATTTACATAAATTTTATTTTCAACTTAGGTCTGCTAGGCATCTGGAATATAAAAAAAAAAAAACTTAAAAAAGGATAAATTAATCTATTAGTCTCTGATTTTTTTTAAAATTACTATTTAATTATGTAATTGAACCCCTGAACTTATAAATGATTTCTTATTAGATTTTGTGTTAAGATTTCATTAAAGTTATACAAAATATTTTTTTAATCACTGTTATCAGGGCTTTTAGCTTTTCAGTGGGACCCAAGATATCTCTACAAGTTTTGATCTTAATTTTGGGTTGGTTGTGAGACTAATCCTCAGTCTTAGTTATACTTAAACTCCTCCTACCTATGACCAAAAGTTGTTAGCACAAGTGATTCAACATTTAAATTCTTAAAGTTTGGGGTTCAATTTCCAGCTTGGACATGAAGTTACTTTACCTCAAAAATGGATCGATCCAATGGGAGAGGATTAGTTATGTGCCAAATAAGAATATGATTACATATTAAGTTACACCCATTAATTGTGTATACAAAATATTTTTTATTCCTAATAAAGTATATAAACTTATATGAAAAATAGTAGTATTTTAGCTTGTGCACGACACAAACTAAATATTTATTTTATATAATTAAAATTTATAATAAATAAATATTTTTGAGTATGTAAATTATATTATAATTAAAATATGAAATAAATAAATATTTGTGAATATATAAGTTATATTTTATATTTATGATAAACAATTTTTATTGTTATACAAATGTTAATTTTAATTGTTGATAATTTTTAAAAAAAAAATTGAAATTCAATTTAAAATTAAAAATATAAAAAATGATAGTTTGAAAGAAATAAGAGGTTAAGAAAAAATTTTAAACACACTCTCATTAGAGAATATGTGTTCGGGTGGTTACCCTCGACTTTGGGATTCTTTACCATCCCTAATGTGAGTAACATAATCATATTCTTTTTCCCTTCCATCAAAATAATAATTACATATTAAAAATAAAAAATTACCTGGGCAACAACAATGTCGGACTCGCCAATGTAAACATCCCATGAGTTTCCAAAAAAATTTGCTTTGACCTTGAAGTCACAAACTTGAGTGGTATTATTTGCCAAGAACACATTCAATTTCGTCCTTAGCTGAAATAACGAGGATCGCTCCCGAATAAAGACCAGATCATTGGATTCGGTACTTCTGCCCCTAAATGCTTTCCAACTATCATTTGCTGCCAGTAGCTGCATGATAAAAAATCTTTCAAGTTAAATTTCAATATCAAATATAAACACTTAAAAAATTTGTGTTGAAATTCAGAGTACGGAATTGAGAGAAAAGTATAAAACTTAAAAGATAGTTTTGTATTGAAATGAGAAAGGTAAAATATGACAACCCGTTTAAAGCCTCAACCTGTGATAAGTCAACCCGAGTCCCGAGTGAGTCGGGTTGACTTGTTTTGATACCTCTATTAGGCATGAGGCAAAAACTTAACTGCAAAGTAGAAATGCTACCTCAAAGTTTAAGTAATTAGCAAAAGCACAAATCAATGAGAATGTTTAATCACCACAAGGCAAAAGTTGAAATCATGAGAAATGCTTAACCATTAAACAAAAGGCACCTAACAAATTAAGGATTAACCACTTAACAGAAACAAACATGCTTAACCACCTAACAAAGGCAAAAGCAAAAAAGAAAATCAAGCCAACTGAGACTCATCAACAACTAAACAATAAAGAAGCAAATCATCAGACAAATTGGTAAAGCTTAACCATTAAAGCCAAACAGGTAAAGCTTAACCATCAAGCAGAAGCCACAACTCAAGACTTAACCACTTAATAAAAGCACACATTCTTAACTACCTAAAAATAGGAAAAAGCTAACAATCAAACATTATGACGCTAAATAATAAAAAAAAAATCAAAGAAGAAAATCATCAAACATTTTGTGTGCATGAGAAGCTACAAGCAAAGAAACAATTTCAAAAGAATAGCATTTGCTACATCAGAATTGAGGTCTTCCATGTTGTCATACGAACATTTGATTGCATAATCCAAACCACCAAACGAGACCAGATGCATTCAACCTTGTGGCCTTTGAGTATGATAATTTTCCACAATTAACAAAACTCATAAGCCATCATTGACTAATCCAAATTAATCTCATATAGAACCACTAGAATCCAAAACAAGAATTCACCAAGTCAAATATGAAAATTAGATAAGTTGTGACTTCACTTGCTAAAAACTAGAAACTTCAAGCTTTGCAATGGTTGTGGGACAAAGATGCATGGTAACAAAAAATGAACAAGAATCAGAGATCATGTTGGATCAAGAACCACGAACCATAACTAGGAATCATGAACAAGAAAAAGAGCTCGCTGAATGAACGAAAAACCATAAAATTGAACAAGAGTATATTGGGCAAAACCAAAACCAGTGCGTCATAAACAAATCCAAACTTAACAATGGCCTAAAATCCCTTCTCCTGGGATGGTGCTCACAACGATGATGATAAACCAAGAACCCAATATATAGGTGGGTTGTGGTGCAGATGACACGAAGAAGCTTTTTATCGATTTAGTTTCTTGATTTTTGGTAATGGTGGTCAAAAAACTCAAATACAACATTGTTCACGACGACAGTGCCTCTGTGCTACACAACAAGAGTCACAAAAGAAAAAAAGAATTGCAATAACAAAAGTAAAACCAACACTCAAAGAGATGAGTAGCATCCATAAGCCATAGGTTTAAGGTTTTGATTTTGTTCTTGGAAAATGTATATGATAGCTCAACTAGCAGGAGATAGAGGGGGAAATGGGAGCAAGAGAAAAGAGTATCGTAACTTTGCAAAGAAAATAGCTAGTCAAGAAATTAAATAGAAAAGAAAGAAAAAAAAAATGAATGAAGCAATGGAAAAGATTCATGGTGGATGTCAACGCTCTAATACCGTGTTAGAATTCATGGTTCAAATAAGAAAATTGAGAAGAAAAAAAAGTATAAATTAACTCAGATAATTTTGAATTGAAATGAGAAAGGTGGAATATATCAACACATTTACACAACTTATATATATAAAAAATAAAAAAAAGGTAACATATATACTAATTACTAACAAATTTCTCATCAACTACATCTCTAATCATTGGCAACATAAGATACAAATATTGATTTCATCATGAGTTATTATATTATTGTTGAATTCGAAGTTATGCAAAGAATGCTACATCTTAATTTTATCTTTTCATGCCTTTTGTCAAATATCCATGGACCATATACTAGTAGTATATACCAGTTCAACTGTGAAGACAACCTTCCTTGAAGAGATTAAAAGTTACTTCACCCGCACATATGCATAGTTCAGTGCATCTAGTTATATTTGATCCCGCTGAAACTGTTATACACATTCACTTTAATTAAGAAAAGTAAGGATTAAAAATATGTTTGGGAGTAGGTGTAATTTTATTGAAGAAAGTAAAGAAAGATGATTTTTAATTTTTAAATTAAAAATTAAATAATATTATTAAAATAAATAGAATATTAACTCTATATTAATTTATTATTTTATTTCTTTTATTTTAAAAATATTAAATTAGATCATATTTATTAAAAAAAAGAGTCCTTCTTTTCCTTTTCTTTTAAAATCCAATTCCCAAAGTGACTTCATGTTATATATGCATATCACACATTTTCCATGTCAAATATAAATTAATCGAGGCACATAATGGACTTAGACTTTTTTATGTCAAAATTAGAAAGTCCTTTGGTCAGAAAAAAAAAAAAGAAAAAAAAAAGTCCTTTTTAATACAAATACAAATGAAATATCATTAAATGTTCATTTACTAACTATTTGTTTATCAGTGTATTTTATCTAACAGAAATCATACTATTAGTATAAAATATTGTAGGTTCATGTGTTAATAATATGATACTAAAAATTATTAATGAGATTACTAGTTATTACATAATATTAATTATCAGTATAATATATTTTACTGTAAGTATAAATTTATAATAGTTATATTAATTGTTTTTTGTTAAAAAATGTGTATATTAACAATAACTAATAAAATGACAAATCTTCAGTAAATCTTTTTTTTTTTTTTTTTTGCAGTCAAAACATTATTTTGATATACCTAGCAGGAAAAAAAAATACAAACTAGTACCAATATATTTACCCCAAAAGAATTAGAGAAGAAGGAGAAGAAACACATATATGGTAGGACTTCACTTGATGAAATGTTAGAATTTAATACCAACAATAAAGGGAAATTAAATAGAGTGAAAGCATTATAAATTAATTCACAGAAGAAGAAGAAGAAGTAGTAGAAGAAAATGAAGATAGGAATAGTTGATGGACTAACAGCTCTTCGAAGATGCACAAGGGGGTTTCCATAAGCGTCTAACAAGAAGAGGTGTTGGCGGGGTGTTACAATGGTCACCATAGAACTCTGAACAGTGAAGACGATTATCCCATTAACGTCTGTGACAGTGAAGTTATCACCTCTAGTCCTCTCCTTTGTGATTATCAGATCAACGGGATGTGGACCTGCAATAGCATTTACAAAATTAATAGAAAAACCAACAACTTATCATGATATTGAATGAACAAATATGTAAATACATGATGTATCTTTTTTTTTAATTCTAAAATGCATGATGTATCTAAACACGCACGATTTAAACCTAGCTCAACAAGATGGATTACAAGAATGAACAAAAGATGAGATAGTTTAAGACAACACACACAGTAATTAATGGAGTCATAGAAATCAAAAGAGAGGGAAATATAGAATAATATAATTCTATACATCAAACTCTTGAACATATCAATATGTTGCAACTATATATGTGTATGAACATATTTTGGACCCCAGAGATAAAATAATTGATGAACATGCACTATATGTCCCAACCCAACCAAGCATAGAGGTTCATATATATATATATACCTGGGGCACAGTACTGAGGACCGATGATTGGAGTGCCAAAGGGTGGTGATTGTGATTGGTTTGCCATGATATGGTTGAAGTTAATTCAAAGAGTGGCAGAAGAATATGAGTTTAATTTCTTTGTTAATGTTGATGTAGAATCATATCAGATGTTTGGATGCTGAAGCTTTGTTATATATGCTATGGGGTCTGAAATGGTCAACCATTGTTAGAGGGAGGTTTCTTTGCGGACAAGGATCTACTTCTTATGATGACTTGTTTGAACCGCACTTTTTGACCTATATATGTATTAGTTAATTACGTCTGAGAAAGTTCAATCAGGAACAAGGAAATGTTATAGTATACTCGTCAAGAATAAGGAAATGTCAACATGCATGATTATTTTGAATTAGAAAGAGAAATATGAGACTTTTCGATGCACAAAGTAGGAAATGAATTAAGTTTGAAAGGATAAATTACTTTTTGTATTTGTTTAAAAGTATTGACATCAACTAGTATTTTAGCTTCTTAATTTTTTTATTTTTTTATGGAATGGAGGGGCTTAGCTCCCATCAAGAAAAAGATTAATAACCGCGAGAAAAACAAACAAAAGTAGCATCTCCTAATAAGGTTCTTCATTGTATAAGATAAATATTTTATTTATATAATTAAAATTTATATTAAATAAACATTTATATATATATATATATATATATATATATCATATTATAATTAAAATTCATGATAAACAAAAAAATTTAAATATATAATTTATATTTTAAATTTACAACGAACAATTTAAATTAATATAAAATTATTTTTAACTATTAATAATTTATTTTAAAAATTTATTAAAATTCAAATTAAATATAATAGATAGAAAGAAATAGACTTTTGATATATAGTTGTGAGAAAAAATATTTTGACTAATTACAATAGCAATAATAGTATGAGAAATCTAATTCTTAAAGAAAAAAGAAAATATTAAGAATAATTAAACAAGAGAATGTGCTCTCCAAATTTTAGATTCTACTAATTTATAGTACATGAGTAGATAATCTTTTAATAAAAATATTAAAATAATTTAATTATTTATATAACTTTTTTTATTATCCGTCCATTACGTGGACACTGAAGTACATACATACACTAGGAAACATATAAGGATAAACACCCATTTTTGTCCTTGAAAGTGTGTGGTGCTGACAGATTAGTCTTTGAAAGATGAAAATTTCGAATTTAGTCACTGTATGTACAAAAAGTGCGACAAATTAGTCCTACCGTTAACTCATCTTCGTTAACCTTAATGGATGTGCCTACGTGGCACCTCGGTGATGACTTGGCAACTGACAGTTGCCACGTGTCATCCACATGGTTGCCACATGTCATTAACATGGCTGCCACGTGTCTAAAGTTGAACTTAACAACTTGATATCATTTGAGTCGCTGAACTTAACCACTTACTGGCATTTTGGTCCCTGAACTTAACCACGTACTATCATTTTTGTCCCTAAAAGCACTTTCAAGTTTTCAATTAAGTTTCTTGCATGTAAATTATTAGCACAGACATTGTCATATTCTTTCACTTCCATTTTTTATCCCCCATATTTTTAGACTTCCTCTTACCAATTTCGTCATTTAAATTATACTATAAATACGAAACTAATTTATGAGTGTCCACATAGTAATAGTCAACGGCTAAATCCAAGACATTGCTAACAAGATTCTATAAGGTTCCAAACCATATCTTTTACCCAAATCAAGCTATTATTTTATATGCTATTAATATGTGTAGAATGTTAAATTAATTATTTAATTAATCTATTTTATGGAATAACATTAATCACGAAAAAACAGTTAAAAAAACTTGACAATCATGAAAGGGAGAAAAATGATAGTGTTAGAACCATTTGCTTAGATACCTTTTCGATGGGGTAATATGAAAGTTGTGGTTTCATGAACTACTACATTAAAGTATATATAGATATAAAAAAAATTTAAATGTAGTGGTTACTTGAGAGTGTTGCTATTTAAAAATTTTTAATTGAATAAAATGTAATTTTTTAAAGAAGCTAGACAACGTTTATTAAGAAAAAAAAATAAATAGTTTTTAAAGATGTTTTTGTGTTATTTACCTATTAGAATTGATGTTTTAGTTGAATAAATGACGAACTTTGCATGTAGATGGTGGAGATGAAAGTCAAGATGAACTGCAAAGTATGAAAGATGAAGGTGAAAAATATGAGAGATATGGAATGGAATGAAAGTAAGGGGATATGATGATGACTATATTAATAATTTACATATAGCGTGAGATTTAATTGAAAATTCAAAAGTACTTTCGGGTACCAAAATGATAGTACATAATCAAGTTCAGGGACCAACATGTCAATAAGTAGTTAAGTTCAGGGACTAAAATAACAGTAAGTTGTTAAGTCCAACTTTTAGACATATGGCAACTACGTGGATGACACGTAGCAACTGCCAATTGCCACGTCATCACCGAAATGTCACATAAGCACATCCGTTAAGATTAACAGAGATGAGTTAATGGCAAGATTAATTTATTGCACTTTTTGCACATTCGATGACTAAATTTGAATTTTTCATCTTTCAAAGACTAATATGTCAGCATGATACACTTTCAAGGACCAAAATAGATATTTATCCAAACATATAATCGTACGGCTACTATTTTTTCTAAACCAATTTCTTATTTCAATTTAAGGTTTTGGTTTGTCATCAGAGTTTTGACAATCCCAATCCAAAATTTTCGCTCTTGGTTTGCATCCTCTGATTCTGCTAATTCCATAGTTATAAAAATCGGACCGGACCGGACCGGCCGGTCGGACCGGTTCGACAAGAAACCGGTGGCCTGATCGGTCCAGTTCAGCTATCGGATCGGATATGTCATCGACCCGGATCGACCCCGGTTTGACCCGGATCAGCCCGGTTTGACCCGGCCGGGTTTGATAGAAAATCGGTGACCCAGACCCGGTTGAACCGGTTCTGCTAAGTTTTTTTTTTTTTAACAATTCTTGTAAACAATATAGTTATTTGGAATTCTTTCCATAGTACCATTTGAAATCCATGACAAAAGTTAATTGCTAAATAGTATAATATAATATAATAATATGTTCCTATAACATTTTATTAAATTGTTAATAACTAATTGCTTAATAGTACATAATAATATGTTCCTATAATATTATTTTGATGTTGACAATAATATATAATAGCTAATTATTATTATCTTGATCTTTATATGATTTAATATTTATGTGTTTTATACATCTTCACCATACTTACTCATGGTCCTTCGACAACTTTTATACTTAGCCGTGAAAATTAACAAGAATTTCTTTAGTAATTTAATGATAATATCCAACAAAATAATTTATAGTAATAAATGATTATGTAATATTTATAGTTTGATCATGATTGATTTTAATTTTAGAGTATGAATTATGAATTGATCACATTTTGTTAGCTATATTATATATATATTTTTAATTTTTTATTATAAACCGAGTGAAATCGGATCAATTAGTAATCCACCGGTTCGACCACTGACCCATGAATCCAGTAACTCGCCCGGGTCGATTACCGATTTTCATAACGCTGGCTAATTCTATGTCCGTTCTTGATCTGCTCCTCGTCAAATCCAAATGGTGAGACACCCTTTATCCAAGAGAGCCAACAAATACGTCAGAAAATTCAGAAAATGGCCACACTCCCCTTACAAGACCTCATGGCACCACAACTTTGGTGAAGAACAAGCTATGAAAATCCTCAAACAAGCAACCCTTGAAATGGGTTCTTCCCCACAACCCCAAAGACCCAACCTTCCCTACCCTTTTCTCCTCTCCACTCTCCTTGACTCCTTCAAAGCTTATAGCATTGACCCAACTCCAAAAGCTTACTTCTTTCTCATCAAAACCCTAACCAACACCTCCCAGTTGCAGGACATGCCTCCTGTCCTTGATCACCTTGAACACTTGGAGAAGTTTGAAACAGCAGAGTCCATCCTTGTGTACCTTATTAGGTTCTATGGTCTTGCTGACAGGGTCCAGGATGCTGTGGATTTGTTTTTCAGAGTCCCCAGGTTCAGGTGCACACCAACTGTTTGCTCATTGAACCTGGTTCTGTCACTGCTTTGTAGGAAGAGGGAGTGCCTCAAAATGGTCCCCCAGATCTTGCTGAAGAGCCAGCATATGAATATTCGGCTTGAGGAATCGACTTTCTGGGTTTTGATCAAGGCCTTGTGTAGAATTAAGAGGGTGGGTTATGCCGTTAATATGCTGAATTGTATGATAGAAGATGGGTATGGTTTGGATGAGAAGATATGTTCTTTGATAATATCATCATTGTGTGAACAAAAGGATTTGACCAGTGTTGAGGCTTTGGTTGTTTGGGGGGATATGAGGAGACTAGGATTTTGTCCCCGTGTCATGGATTATACCAACATGATTAGGTTCTTGGTGAAGGAAGGGAGGGGTATGGATGCTTTGGATATTCTGATCCAGCAGAAACAAGATGGAATTAAACCTGATGTTGTTTCTTATACTATGGTCTTGAGTGGGATTGTAGCAGAAGGGGAGTATGTGATGTTAGATGAACTATTTGATGAAATGCTTGTAATTGGACTCATTCCTGATGTTTATACTTATAATGTGTATATAAATGGTATGTGTAAGCAGAATAATGTAGATGAGGCGCTTAAGATTGTTGCTTCTATGGAGGAGTTAGGATGCAAACCGAATGTGGTTACTTACAATACTTTACTGGGTGCCTTGTGTGTAGCAGGGGATTTAGTTAAGGCAAGGGAGCTAATGAAGGAGATGGGGTTGAAGGGTGTTGGGCTCAACTTGCATACATACAGGATTGTGGTTGGAAAAGGTGAGATTGGTGAAGCTTGTCTTTTGTTGGAGGAAATGTTGGAGAAGTGTTTATTTCCTAGATCTTCAACATTTGATAACATCATATTTCAGATGTGCCAAAAGGGCTTGTTTACTGAAGCGATGGAATTGACCGATAAAATTGTTGCAAAAAGTTTTGTTCCTAGGGCCAGGACTTGGGAAGCACTGCTTCTTAACTCGGGATCTGGACTTGGATATTCAAAAACTACATTTTCTAGCTTGTTGGGCCCAAATTAATCTCAGTTGTCTAATTGGCCCAGGTGAATAGATCTGATATTGAAATTATTTAGGCTCTCATATTGGTTGAAGAGCTAAACCATATCAGCAGTTAACAAACTAGAGAAGCATGAAATCTTCAACCCGCATGTGGAATGCAAATGTCTAATTGTTTAAACATGCTTCGCTTATAAATTACAAGCCATGCTTGAGTAACATTCATGAGGTAGCTCCTTTCGCAGCTAAACATAAAACATATGTATTCATTAGTTTTGATGTAACCCGGGACTTCATGTGCAGAATCTAATTAGTTTTGATGGAGGATTTACGTGTCTTTTCAGATTAATGCTTCTTGTTGTTGGTGATGATGTATATGTATTCATTAAAGAGTGTCTAGAATTTATGAGGGATAAGATGCTATCGATCACATGGTGACCCCAAAAAACAACTTATTTGGTGCTCTTGTGGGAAAGGAGATAACTCCTCAGTCAAATGTACAATCTTGGTAGTAGTCAGATTGATGACTTAAGACAAGTTCTCAAGAGGCAGTTGGTCCAACGCAATTAGAGCTGGATGATGTGAGGGTGATTCTTGACTGTTCAAGGTCTATCTCTAATCCTCTGCCTCAGGAGGATGGTCACACTCAATGCATCAAGAGAAAAATTATTCGGGGATATTTCTAGAAATGGCATTAAACAAATCCTTGGAAGATCAAATTCAATCAATGGTAGTCATTCAGTTCCCAGAGATTACCAAGAATGGAGGAACTTTTGGTTGGCCTCCTGGAAAGCCTTCTGAAGACAAGCCTGGAAAGTCTGGAAACTAGCTATGTTTGTTGTTATTATTGCAATAATTAAGATGATAACTAGTGTAAAATTATGTAAAATTAGTTATGTGTTTGTTATTATTATGGTAACGATTAAAGTTTTATCATTTAAAATAAAAATTAATTTTAATTTTATGTGTAAAAATAGTAAATATTTTTAAAAAAATTATTATTTATTAAAAGTTAGAAATTTAAACAATTATAAATGAAGAAAAAAAAATTCAGCCCCCATTTAATAGGTTTTGGATCCATCCTTGTGTCCAACACAGCAACACTTCAAACAAGAGAGGTATCTCTCCTTCATAGAAAGTATGTTGTAAATATAAATTTTATAAAAATTGAACTTACTATAACGTACATTTATGTTTGAATATTTTTTTTATTTAAAAATATGTTGATAAAATAAAATTTATTTAGATAATACAAATCAAAAGTACTTTTACTTAAATAATTTTATTGTAAATATTCAAATCAAATGTATTTTTATTTTAGAAACATCTCATTTGTTGCTTTTTATTCAAACTCAAATTTACTCCAAACATAAGTTACATAAATTAATTATTTTTTTTTTTGGTCATGAGACTAATCCCACTGGTAGTCAGAGACCACGGGTGTCCTCCAACTCACTAATCATGCTCGCGGTGCGTGGCTACGCACCCAAGGAAATTTGTGGCTACGCACCCAAGGAAATTTTACACGAGAGAATATCGAACATAGGTTATCTCGCTAAATTACATAATTAATTTAGGAGAATTCAAACATGATATAAAATTGAATTTGAAATTCCAAAAATATGTTTGAAATCCTCAGACGGATATTCAAAAACGCCCTAAATCTCACGTGGTCTCATTTGATTGTCCCTCTTTGTCCTCCATGCATCTATATATATAATCTTTATCAAGATTCGTACAGTATATATTATTGGTTGATTTCATCTCCATGAATTCTGAAATGACCAATGTATTAGCCATTATCACTTTTTCTCTCATCTTGATAGCGTTACTAAAAATAGTGAGGAATCATAAGAAAACAAAATCAACTCCAAATTATAGGAAACATACCCCAAATTCTTAAATCCACACCACATAAAAAATTGAGAGACCTGGCCAAAATATATGGACCTTTGATGCATCTCCAACTTGGAGAGATGACCACAATCATTGTTTCCTCACCCGAGTGTGCTAGAGAGGTAATGAAAACTCATGATGCCATCTTTGCATCAAGGCCTCGTAGTGTAGTTACAAATATATTGTCCTATGAATCCACAGGTATTGCTTCTGCATCTTATGGAAATTATTGGAGAGTGCTACGAAAAATGTGCACAATGGAGCTTCTATCCCAAAAACGTATCGATTCATTCCAGTCAATAAGAGAAGAAGAGCCCACCAATCTCATCAAAATGTTTGATTCTTCAAAGGGTCACCCATCAACCTCACTCAAGTAGTACTTTCATCAATATATTCTATTATTTCAAGAGCTGCTTTTGGCAAGAAATGCAAAGACCAAGAAGAATTCATATCATTGGTGAAAGAAGGACTCACAATATTAGAAGATTTGTTTCCTTCTACTAGATGGCTTCAACTTGTCACCGGTTTGAGGCCTAAGCTTGATAATTGCATGCACAAATTGATCAGATTCTAGAAAACATCATCATTGCACATAAAGAGGCAAAGTCAAAAGCCAAAGAAGGCCAAGATGAAGAGAAGGAAGATTTGGTAGATATTCTCCTAAAACTTCAGTATGGTAATGATAGTAACAAGGATATTTGCTTAACAAATAACAATATCAAGGCTACAATCCTGGTAAGGATATTAATTAACATCTTGCAAATCCTTTTACAAAGATAATCTTGCTCCTAGTGGTAGAGTTTAGATATATAAATGGTTAAGCTTAATACTTACCCTTATAATATCACACATTGGAGCTCTTTGAGTGCAGTATTAACCATATTGTATTATTGATGCCATTTGCTTATCTCTTTTGGATTTGACTTTTTTAAGGTGCACAATTTAAAACTAATGATAAAAAAAAAAAGTTTCCAAAAAATCAGCAGTTGATACTTTAACATTATGGTTCCTTGTACAAGTATATGTATTTTATTTTTATCACAATTTCATGTTGATTTTTCAATCAATATTTTTAACTTTGCCCTTTATTCTCTAAAGCGAATATCTGATTTTAGAGCAAATGTCTCTTTGGAGTTTGGATATTGAATTAGCTTAACATGTAGATAATTACATTTCAGGAAATCTTCAGTGCTGGGGGTGAGCCATCAGCAATTACCATAGATTGGGCAATGTTGGGGATGATAAAGGATCCAAGAGTGATGAAGAAAGCACAAGCTGAAGTGAGAAAGGTATTCAATATGAAAGGAAGGGTTGATGAAACATGCATCAATGAACTCAAATATTTGTAATCAGTTGTTAAAGAAACCCTAAGATTGCACCCTCCAGGTCCTCTTTTACTTCCAAGAGAATGTACACAAGAATGTAAGATTCATGGGTATGACATACCTATCAAAAGCAAGGTCATAGTCAATGCCTGGGCAATTCAAAGAGATCCAAACTACTGGACTGAACCAGAGAGGTTTTATCCAGAGAGATTCATTAATAGCTCTATTGACTATATATAAAGGGAATAATTTTGAGTACATTTCATTTGGTGGAAGAAGAATATGCCCAGGCAGCACATTTGGTTTGATAAATGTTGAGCTGGCACTTGCATTGTTCTTGTATCACTTTGATTGGAAGCTTCCCAATGGAATAAAAAATGAAGACTTGGACATGACTGAGGAATTTAAAGTGACTATTAGAAGAAAAAATGACCTGTGCTTGATTCCTGTGTCTTCTCCTTCTTCTGTGGTTGCAATGTAAAGCTCAAAAGCTAAAACTATAACCTTTGAATGTTATTTCCCATTTGCTCCTGCAATAAAAGCTTTAAGTTTGTTCATCTTCTATGATTCTGTAAACCTTTCTATTGCGTCCAAAAAGGTAGATTTTTTTTTCTTTTCTTTTTTTTGGTGGGCACGTCTGAAGGTAGATACTATTGATTTTTTTTTTTTAGGTAGATACTATTGATAATGGGAAAGAATTGGTGGTATCTTGGTTTGAATTAATGATGCAAATCGGGTTTATGGTATGCCTAACATGCTCAGTGGTGTAATGACTTGTAGTACAATATAGCATTTCGAAACTTTCTTTACAAATTAATTAACTTTTGTAATCAAAATTACAATAATAAGAATAAAACTTCAAACTAGGTATAACCTATTTTTCTATAATATACTAGTCTAATATTCCATTCCTTTCACATGTAAGTTTTATAATCTACAAATTTTTATATATTATAGTTTTACAATGTCTTTCTCTATTATTTTTTTGACTTAAATACTTTTTTAGTCCTTGCAATTTAGTGTTTTTTTGTTTTTCATTCTTACAAAAAAAAATTTTTTGTTTTAGCCATTGCAAATTATGTTTGTTTTGTTTTTCGTCCTTAAAGTGGTTTAGATAGCGCTTTGAATAGTGAAAAAAACATTATCTAAACCGCTATAAGGACTGAAAACAAAACAAACATAATTTGCAATGACTAAAACAAAAAAAAATTACAAGGACGAAAAGTAAAAAAATACTAAATTGCAAGGACTAAAAAGGTATTTAAACCTTATTTTTTTAATTTACAAACTATATGCTTGTAAATATTATATAAACATCTGCAAATCTATAATATAAGATATTTATCTACGAATTATTTATTATATAAAAGCTTGACTAAACAATAAGATAAAAGATAAGAGTAAAAACATGGATTTTTAACATTGGTTTATCTTAACTCAAGACTATGTATAATCCTTGGTATACTACCAAGATTTTCATTAATTAAAAGATAAAACTTTTACAAGTATTCTTTAAGTCAACTACTTTCACAAAGAAAAGGTTAAGAATAATATTGCTCACTGATTACTTGGTCTTAATAAGACAGATATACAAATGAAGCTCAGGTCTTTTCTTTTTACACTCAAAGAATTTAAACAAGTCCACTAGCAAAAAGATGGTTCGCAGATAAGTCATCCAAGAGTTATATTCGCTTTTTAAATTCTGTAGTATTTATAGGCAAGCTTGAAATATTCATTGTAAAACCATTTGTATCCTTATCCATCTTGTGGAAAATGTGAATGTTGGAGCAGTGATGCAACATATTTCATACCACTTTTGCATAGCATTAATTTTGATTAGAATAAGTTACATGTTTCCACCTCATATAGCTTGATTTCTAGTTATTTTTGTTGTTTTTCCTTTCCTTTGGACTTGGCACGGTTTATGTCTTGCTTTTGTTTCAGGAGCAGGTATTCTTTGAATTTAGAACACAGTACTGTGGGCTGAAGTTCAACGGGAAGCACTAGTTTAGAGTCTCCACGATGACATTGAGTCAAATTGAAGCATTAATTAGATGCAAGGAATTGAAACAAAGAGTCAAAAAGTGAAATTTTCGTGACAGAGCAACAGGGTTCATTGGCAGCTCGTGAAACACCCTACTGTTCATGACCAAATCTATTTTGGGGCACCAGGAAGTAGATGTAACAACTCACTGTCCCTACAAGGTAATTCTATAACGTATCGATCTGAAATTCAATTTTAATTTAAAACTTTGTATTTTATTTATGAAAATACTAATAAGTTTTTCACATTCACAAATAAAGACAAAGTCAATAAGAGCACACCACATGCGAAAATATAATCCTTACTACATGTTAATATGAGAATACCAAGTCATACATCCGTAGTCATAAACATAGTGTCATAGTACATCAGAAAATATAACGTGTGCCACCAGGCACACCTTTCATATGATGCCACACACGTATTGTGGATATGATAATTAATTTACAAATAAAATTTTAAAATAAAACTTTCAAATAACAAAAGAATTAAAAAATATTGAAACGATTAAAAAAAGAAAAAAGAAAAAAGAAAAAATTATCATCATTATCCATTACATTAGATGCGGGAAAAAAAAATTCAAAGAATCAAAGAATCGAATACACATCTTGAAGAAATTGAGATATTTAACTATCAACCATCAGAAAGTAAGCCTAAAGCTTATTTTTCCTGGTAAACTACACTTGCTCATGTCGTGGTTGATCAAGTTTCAAGAGTCACAATTAGCGCCACAATGAATGCATAATCGATGTTCGGACACACAGTGACCATGTACTTCTCTCTGCTAAATATAGTGCCAAGCTTCTTATTTATCTGCAACAACAATTATTTCCATAAATTTTATTTTCAACTTAGCTCTGCTAGGCATCTGGAATATTAAAAAAAAAAAAAAAACACACAAAAGTTTCTAAGAGACTAACATATTAATTTAACCTAAAAATATTATTTAGTTTCTAATTAACAAAACAAACAAACTCAACGACATTATTATTTAGTTTGTAGGTTTTTTCAATTTATATGATTCTCATCTGGTTTATTTTTAGAATTTGATTAGAACGCAATGATAATATAAGTATTTTTTTTTACCGTCATTCAGTCATAGATTATGATTTATGATATACAGTAAAATTAATCAACTAACATTAGTTAACACATGTGATAACGGTCTGTGTCCTTTAATTAAGTTATCAATGGTTCAAATCTTGACCTTTATGGAATAGACCATTTTAGAGGGGAATACTCACCTTTATGCACTTATGATTGTCCTCAACGGAGATTAATCATGGCTTTCAATGAAACTTGTTATATTCTCTTTAAAAATCATATTTTTGGTGATTATAAATTAGTTAACAGCGTAAAAATCTTTACCCTAATTAACAATTTATCACTATTCCTATATGTATTCAATAAGAGACTTCTTTTTACTCAAAATTAGATGAACTAAAACAAATATGAAGACTATTAATTTTCTATCCTTTTTTCTTTAAATTTTTTGGTTCACATCACGTCTTTTTACACAGCTAAATTACACCCATTTAGAAAACGTGTCATTTATTAATTGAGAAAATATATCATGCCCTCACAATATAAGCTATTTGAGAAAAATGTGTCTTCAAGGTAATTTGATATTTTGAAAAAACGTAAGGAAGGTATAAAACAAGTAATGTGAGTCAAATAATTTATAATTACGTATTAAAAATAAATTACCTGGGCAACAACAATGTCGGACTCGCCGATGTAAACATCCCAAGAGTGTCCACACCAAGTTGCTTTGAGCTTGAAGTCACAAACTTGAGTGGTATTATTTGCCAAGAACACATTTAATTTCTTCCTTAGCTGAAATAATGAGGATCGCTCCTGAATAAATATCAGATCCCTGAATTCGGTACCTTTGCCTCTAAATGCTTCCCAACTATCATTAGAAAGTAGCTGTATATATGATCAAACAAGTTTAAAGTTAAATTTGAACATCAAATATATACACTTAAAATATGCAACACTGATTAAGATACTAATTAATGTTGAATAATCATAAGTTATATTATATGATTGTTGAATTCGAAGTTATGTGAATAATGCTACTCCCTCCAGTTCATATTGATTAACGTTTAAGATTAAGAACAAGAATTATTTCAATAGTTGATGAACTAACCTCTTTGCGAAGATGGACAACGGGGTTTCCATAAGCGTCAAATAAGAAGAGGTGTCGGCGGGGTGTTACAATGCTTACGATATTACTCTGAACAGTGAAAACGATGTTGCCATTAGTGTCTGAGACAGTGAAATTTTCACCTATAGTTCTCTCCTTTGTGATTATCAGATCAACGGGATGTGGACCTGCATTAGCATTTACAAAATTAATAGAAAAACCAACAACTAATTATGATGATATTGAATGAACAAATATGTAAATTAATGCATGATGTATCTTTTTTTTATTCTAAAATGCATGATGTATCTAAACACGCACGATTTAAACCTAGCTCAACAAGATGGATTACAAGAATGAACAAAAGATGAGATAGTTTAAGACGACACACACAGTAATTAATGGAGAAATTAAATCATAGAAATCAAAAGAGAGGGAAATATAGAATAATACAATTCTATACATCAAACTCTTGAACATATCAATATGTTGCAACTATATATGTGTATGAACATATTTTGGACCCCAGAAAAAATAATTGATGAACATGCATTATATGTCCCAACCCAACCAAGCATAGAGGTTCATATATATATATATACCTGGGGCACAGTACTGAGGACCGATGATTGGAGTGCCAAAGGGTGGTGATTGTGATTGGTTTGCCATGATATGGTTGAAGTTAATTCAAAGAGTGGCAGAAGAATATGAGTTTAATTTCTTTGTTAATGTTGTTGTAGAATCATATCAGATGTTTGGATGCTGAAGCTTTGTTATATATGCTATGGGGTCTGAAATGGTCAACCATTGTTGGAGGGAGGTTTCTTTGCGGACAAGGATCTACTTCTTATGATGACTTGTTTGAACCGCACTTTTTGACCTATATATGTATTAGTTAATTACGTCTGAGAAAGTTCAATCAGGAACAAGGAAATGTTGTAGTATACTCGTCAAGAATAAGGAAATGTCAACATGCATGGTTATTTTGAATTAGAAAGAGAAATATGAGACTTTTCGATGCACAAAGTAGGAAATGAATTAAGTTTGAAAGGATAAATTACTTTTTGTATTTGTTTAAAAGTATTGACAACAACTAGTATTTTAGCTTCTTAATTTTTTTATTTTTTTATGGAATGGAGGGGCTTAGCTCCCATTAACCGCGAGAAAAACAAACAAAAGTAGCATCTCCTAATAAGGTTCTTCATTGTATAAGATAAATATTTTATTTATATAATTAAAATTTATAATAAATAAACATTTTAAAATATATATATATATATCATATTATAATTAAAATTCATGATAAACAAATTTTTTTAAATATATAATTTATATTTTAAATTTACAACGAACAATTTAAATTAATATAAAATTATTTTTAACTATTAATAATTTATTTTAAAAATTTATTAAAATTCAAATTAAAGATAATAGATAGAAAGAAATAGACATTTGATATATAGTTGTGAGAAAAAATATTTTGACTAATTACAATAGCAATAATAGTATGAGAAATCTAATTCTTAAAGAAAAAAGAAAGTATTAAGAATAATTAAACAAGAGAATGTGCTCTCCAAATTTTAGATTCTACTAATTTATAGTACATGAGTAGATAATCTTTTAATAAAAATATTAAAATAATTTAATTATTTATATAATTTTTTTTATTATCCGTCCATTACGTGGACACTGAAGTACATACATACACTAGGAAACATATAAGGATAAACACCCATTTTGGTCCTTGAAAGTGTGTGGCGTTGATAGATTAGTCTATGAAAGATGAAAAATTCGAATTTAGTCACTGTATGTGCAAAAAGTGCGACAAATTAATCTTACCGTTAACTCATCTCCGTTAACCTTAACGAATGTACCTATGTGGCACCTCGGTGATGACTTGGCAACTGACAGTTGCCACGTGTCATCCACGTGGTTGCCACATGTCATTCACGTGGCCGCCATGTGTCTAAAAGTTGAACTTAACAACTTGATGTCATTTTAGTTCATGAACTTAATCACATACTGACATTTTGGTTCCTGAACTTAACCACGTACTGTCATTTTTGTCCCTAAAAGCACTTTCAAGTTTTCAATTAAGTTCCATGTTGTATGTAAATTATTAGCATAAACATTGTCATATTCTCTCACTTTCCATTTTTTATCCCCATATTTTTCAACTTCCTCTTACCAATTTCGTCATTTAAATTATACTATAAATACAAAACTAATTTATGAGTGCCCACATAGTAATAGTTAGCGGCCAAATCCAGGACATTGCTAACAAGATCCTATAAGGTTCCAAACCATATCTTCTACTCAAATCAAGCTATTATCTTATACGCTATTAATATGTGTAGAATGTTAAATTAATTATTTAATTAATATATTTTATGGAATAACATTAATCACAAAAAGACAGTTAAAAAAACTTGAGAATCACGAAAGGGAGAAAAATGAAATTGTTAGAACCATTTGCTTACATACCTTTTCAATGGGGCAATACGAAAGTTGTGGTTTTCATGAACTACTATAGTAAGATATATATAGACATCAAATAATTTTAAATGTAGTGGTTATTTGAGAGTGTTGCTATTTGAAAATTTTTAATTAAATAAAATGTAATTTTTTAAAGAAGCTAGACAATGTTTATTAAGGAAAAAAATAAATTGTTTTTTAAAATATTTTTGTGTTATTTTCCTATTAGAATTGATGTTTTAGTTGAATAAATAACGAACTTTGCATACAGATGGTGGAGATGAAAGTCAAGATAAACTACAAAGTATGGAAGAGAAAGGTGAAAAATATGAGGGATATGGGATGAAAGTAAGGGGATATGATGATGATTATATTAATAATTTACATGTAGCGTGAGACTTAATTAAAAATTCAAAAGTACTTCCGGGTACCAAAATGACAGTACATGATCAAGTTCAGGGACCAAAATATTAGTAAGTGGTTAAGTTCAGGGACTAAAATGACAGCAAGTTATTAAGTCTAACTTTTAGACATGTGGCAGCTATGTGAATGACACTAGACAACTGTCAATTGCCACATCATCACCGAAGTGCCACGTAGGCACATCCGTTAAGGTTAACGGATATGAATTAAGGGCAAGATTAATTTGTTACACTTTTTACACATTCGTGGACTAAATTTGAATTTTTGATCTTTTAGGAACTAATATGTCAACGTCACATACTTTCAGAACCAATATGGATATTTACCCAAACATATATTCGTACGGCTACGTTTTTTTCTAAACCAATTTCTTATTTCAGTTTAAGGTTTTGGTTTGTCATCAGAGTTTTGACAATCCCAAGCCAAAATTTTCGCTCTTGGTTTGCATCCTCTGATTCTGCTAATTCTATGTCCGTTCTTGATCTGCTCCTCGTCAAATCCAAATGGTGAGACACCCTTTATCCAAGAGAGCCAACAAATACCTCAGAAAATTCAGAAAATGGCCACACTCCCCTTACAAGACCTCATGGCACCACAACTTTGGTGAACAACAAGCTATGAAAATCCTCAAACAAGCAACCCTTGAAATGGGTTCTTCCCCACAACCTCAAAGACCCAACCTTCCCTACCCTTTTCTCCTCTCCACTCTCCTTGACTCCTTCAAAGCTTACAGCATTGACCCAACTCCAAAAGCTTACTACTTTGTCATCAAAACCCTAACCAACACCTCCCAGTTGCAGGACATTCGTCCTGTCCTTGACCACCTTGAACACTTGGAGAAGTTTGAAACACCAGAGACCATCCTTGTGTACGTTATTAGGTTCTATGGTCTTGCTGACAGGGTCCAAGATGCTGTTGATTTGTTTCTCAGAATCCCCAGGTTCAGGTGCACACCAACTGTTTGTTCATTGAACTTGGTTCTCTCACTGCTTTGTAGGAAGAGGGAGTGCCTCAAAATGGTCCCCCAGATCTTGCTGAAGAGCCAGCATATGAATATTCGGCTTGAGGAATCGACTTTCCGGGTTTTGATCAAGGCCTTGTGTAGAATTAAGAGGGTGCGTTATGCCGTTAATATGCTGAATTGTATGATAGAAGATGGGTATGGTTTGGATGAGAAGATATGTTCTTTGATAATATCATCATTGTGTGAACAAAAGGATTTGACCAGTGTTGAGGCTTTGGTTGTTTGGGGGGATATGAGGAGACTAGGATTTTGTCCCCGTGTCATGGATTATACCAACATGATTAGGTTCTTGGTGAAGGAAGGGAGGGGTATGGATGCTTTGGATATTCTGATCCAGCAGAAACAAGATGGAATTAAACCTGATGTTGTTTCTTATACTATGGTCTTGAGTGGGATTGTAGCAGAAGGGGAGTATGTGATGTTAGATAAACTATTTGATGAAATGCTTGTAATTGGACTCATTCCTGATGTTTATACTTATAATGTGTATATAAATGGTATGTGTAAGCAGAATAATGTAGATGAGGCGCTTAAGATTGTTGCTTCTATGGAGGAGTTAGGATGCAAACCGAATGTGGTTACTTACAATACTTTACTGGGTGCCTTGTGTGTAGCAGGGGATTTAGTTAAGGCAAGGGGGCTAATGAAGGAGATGGGGTTGAAGGGTGTTGGGCTCAACTTGCATACATACAGGATTGTGCTTGATGGTTTGGTTGGAAAAGGTGAGATTGGTGAAGCTTGTCTTTTGTTGAAGGAAATGTTGGAGAAGTGTTTATTTCCTAGATCTTCAACATTTGATAACATCATATTTCAGATGTGCCAAAAGGGCTTGTTTACTGAAGCGATGGAATTGACCAAGAAGATTGTTGCAAAAAGTTTTGTTCCTGGGGCCAGGACTTGGGAAGCACTGCTTCTTAACTCGGGATCTGGACTTGGATATTCAAAAACTACATTTTCTAGCTTGTTGGGCCCAAATTAATCTCAGTTGTCTAATTGGCCCAGGTGATAGATCTGATATTGAAATTATTTAGGCTCTCTTATTGGTTGAAGAGCTAAACCATATCAGCAGTTAACAAACTAGAGAAGCATGAAATCTTCAACCCGCATGTGGAATGCAAATGTCTAATTGTTTAAGCATGCTTCGTTTATAAATTATAAGCCATGTTTGAGTAACATTCATGAGGTAGCTCCTTTCGCAGCTAAACATAAAACATATGTATTCATTAGTTTTGATGTAACCCGGGACTTCATGTGCAGAATCTAATTAGTTTTGATGGAGGATTTACGTCTTTTCAGATTAATGCTTCTTAGTGTTGGTGGTGATGTATATGTATTCAATAAAGAGTGTCTAGAATTTATGAGGGATAAGATGCTATCGATCACATGGTGACCCCAAAAAACAACTTATTTGGTGCTCCTGTGGGAAAGGAGATAACTCCTCAGTCAAATGTACAATCTTGGTAGTAGTCAGATTGATGACTTTAAGACAAGTTCTCAAGAGGCAGTTGGTCCAACGCTATTAGAGCTAGATGATGTCAGGGCGAGTCTTGACTGTTCAAGGTCTATCTCTAATCCTCTGCCTCAGGAGGATGGTCACACTCAATGCATCAAGAGAAAAGTTATTCGGGGATATTTCTAGAATGGCATTAAACAACTCCTTGGAAGATCAAATTCAATCAATGGTAGTCATTCAGTTCCCAGAGATGACCAAGAATATGGGGAGGAACTTTTGGTTGGCCTCCTGGAAAGCCTTCTGAAGACAAGCCTGGAAAGGCTTTATTCTTTCTTCTGCTCTCTTATGAGGAGTTCCAGGGTCAACAACTTCTCATTGCAGCCAAAATATTGGAAGACACTTGCTATGTCTTGCATCTTAATCTGACAAAGTCCTACTCATATGTGTTTGCTGGGTTTCCCAATTCTTCCAATTGGTCATTGATTTTGAGCTTGTCTGCTAACTTCTTTTTGTCCTTGTTCAAGCTATTTCATTATCGTAAAGTTTGTGATATTAAATTTGAGTTGTGTATTGAACTCAACTCTTTTTAGTAGAAGCTAATATCCTTATTCTAAACCTATTGCTATATCTTTTAGGTTTAAATTCACTTTTGATTCCTATAGTTTCACAAATGTGCAATTTTAGTCCCCATAAAAATTTAATCTCACATTTGGTCCCTTGGTTTTCCAAAATTAAGCCATTCTAGTCTACTGTTAATATGCCATCCAATTGTTAACGGAAAACGTTGACATGTCCATCAATGATAGCATGTGTTAGTTACTTATCCATGCTGGCATCTAAACCCTCAATATTTGATGACACGTGGCTTTAATTTTATTTTATTTTTTTCAATGTTACTCATGGCATATTTTTAGGGTCTTAATTTTGATTTAGGGGTGGTAGGGGTAACTCATTTGACGTTTGCTTTGCGATGTGTTCTTCCTTGAAGCTGCGAAGAAGACGACCACCATATGGATGAAGCTAGTGAGATGTCTACTTGTTCTTCTTCTCACATTCGAAGAAGTCGATCACGTGCATAACACTATTGTGGTGTGGAGTCGCCGCTAGTGACTGGTTCATGATGCAAGTATTCCCTATTTGGCAGTTTTGCAACATAGAAAATGAGAAAGACTCATGGGGATTAGTTTACTAAATCATTTTACAGGATATATTTTGAGCATTTCAAGTTGAGAATGGTGGGGGAAGCCTTGGATATATTTGAGCATTTCAAGCTGAGAATTAGGCCTAGGTATACGGTTCGGCCCGCAAAGCTTGCTTTTTTGACAGGCCGGACTAGCCTGCGTTGCAATTTAAATGGGCTTAATTTTTCAAGTTCGTGTCCGGCCCACAAAGCTCGCGGTTAAACGGGTTGGCCCGCGGACCCAATAACAATGTTGAAAAAAATTATATTTTAAAAAAAATCATAAAATTGTCAAATAATGAGATTTTCTTTTTTTCTTTTCCTTTCATTTTTTAAGCTAAGGAACAAGATATAAAAGATAAGAATACATTTTTTATATATATATATATATATATATATATATATATATATATTAAACATTCAATTATTTATAAAGTAATCATTCAATTAAATATTTAAGCATTCTAAAAAAGAAATATACGAG
Source organism: Pueraria montana var. lobata (assembly GCA_026413185.1). Lineage (NCBI taxonomy): Eukaryota > Viridiplantae > Streptophyta > Magnoliopsida > Fabales > Fabaceae > Pueraria > Pueraria montana. The sequence goes on from CM048650.1 coordinate 77,618,542, forward strand.
ATTAAATAAAATATCAAAGTCTTAACATATCAAGGCTTTCACATTCTAACTAAAACATCAAAGTCTTAATGTCTTGATTTCAAGTCCAAATAAACCAATCAAATATCAAAGTCTTAATGTCTTAACAAAAAAAAATGAAAAATTCTTAAGTCCAAATACACCAAAAAAAATTCTTAGTTAAAAGGAAAAATAATTAATTGCAACATATAGGAAGGTAAAATAATATTTACCTTGCACATCAAATCCTAACTTCTAATTTTTAGTCTTCACGAGCTTTCATGAGTAGTCTGCGGACTTCGCGGATTTAGCTTGCTAAGTTCGCAGACTAAATGGGCCGGGCTCAAAATCCACAACAATTAGACAGTGCAAAATTTTTTAGGCTCATTATTCATGCGGTCCTCGGGCTTAACGGACCGATCTGCGGACCCGGGTCCATATACCAACCTCTACTGAGAATTATGTTGCGTCTTGTTCAATTGGTATTTTCGTTATTAGTACAACAACAATTATACTCCTAATTATATTAAGGACACCCTTTCAAAACGCATTTTGTTACACTAATTTACTAAGGATTAAATTGGAAGGCTTATTAATTACTATCACAAATATGATTTTTTTTTAAATATTATTAATATCCTACATGAATAAGTAACTGACATGTGTTATCACTAACGGACACGTCAACTTTTCCCGTTAACAACTGGATGGCATATTAACGGTAGACTAAAATTGCTTAATTTTGAAATTGGAGGACCAAATGTGCGATTAAATTTTTATAAGGACCAAAATTACACATTCACAAAACTATAGGGACCAACAATGGATTTAAGCCTATCTTTTATTTTATAAAGTAACTGACATTGTGGATTCCCCCCCCCCCCCCCCCCCCCCCCCCCACCTAAACATAGGGGTATGTTTGTAATTTTCTTACACATTCATTTTACCACATCTATTGGCAAAATAACACAAGTAATGAGAGAATATTGTTAGGTGGTAAAGACTTACATAAAATATTAATATATAATAAATGCTTAAATATGGAATAAACCTATCTAAAGACTTTATTACAAAGCTGAGTTTAATATGTTTACATGTTATAAGTCCAATTTTGAAAGCTTGACCTAACCTATTTAAAGGCCTGGGTAGCGTGAAAGCCTGCTTATGTGGTTTGTTCTATTCAAAGGTGATCCTTGATAGGTCGTATGATGGACTAAGCTAGGTTTTGAAAATGACAAAGTCAAGCGTGGCATGATGAAGGGCATGGTCTTGGTGCTATGAATTGTTGGGTGATAATCATAGGTGATGATGGTTTAAGAATGACATCATGGATTAGCTCTATAGTGGAAATTTGGATAAGCAAAAAGTCATTGTGTGCACCATCATAGAGCCTTCAAACTGGTTAGGTCAAACCTTTAAAACAATTTCTCATTATCGTTGCAACTATGACTCAACGTGTCCTGGTGTATGTTTATGCAAAATCTTTTAGAATAGGATAGACCAAGCCTTAAAAATTAGCTTGTAACAAGAAAATAAACCAAGATTAACTTTTGTGTAATTCTGAACCAAGACAAAATTAGCTTTTATTTTATTTTATTCATAGACAAAATTAGCTTATTTCATATAAAACTTTTTAGAAAGGTCTATTACGTATTTAAGTATTTATTTTATATTTTATTCAATTTAAGATTTAAAATTTTTTTTGTCTTGTAAATATGTTACTATTTTCCTTTTAGTTTCTATAAATTATGTTTCTTTAGTTCTTATAAATTATTTTTATTTTATTTTTAGTCTCTGTTGACATGACACTTTGAATGACCCGGCATTTTTTTGTTGACATGTCGCTTGTTGACGGTCTTCATTTGTCGATGTCAGCAACCGTTAGCCACATTAGTAATCGCTAACAATTTTTATCGACAAGGATTAATGGCAAAAAAAATAATTTCAGGGAGCATTTAAAAAAAAGTATAGGAACTAAAATAAAAAAAATCGAATAAATTATAAGAATTAAAAATATATTTAAGCTTAAAAAGAATTCACAAGGAGTTTTCAATTCTAAGTCTCATGAATAAAAACTTTACTTGTTAATTAGAATCATAGTAATTGAAAACTTATCTTTTCAATAGTTTTAACTTTAATTCTCGAAAAAGAATTTTCACAGTCAACAATTCTTTACATGAAGTTGACTCTTAATTAAACTCAAAATAATATATCTATTTTTAAAAAGATTTCTACCAACCTTTTTCCTTAAATAAACTTAAATGGCGCAAATTTTTTTTCATGAATCCCATTAAAAAAATTTCGATTAATCCTCTCATTATGATATTTGTTTGCACCAATTATTATTTAGGTTTGAAATAAATTTGTAACCATTCCAGCCCCTCCCTTAGAACTGATAATTCAGCGTTAGAATCATAGCTAATGATGAACCAAACTAGTGGTCGAAAAAAAGAAAGAAAGAAAACAACCCCCTTTGTGTATTCAAATTCATGTATACCAAACATTTGTTGTGAGTGAGTTTCATGGAGATTTTTATAAGTTGCATGAAGTCCGATCTATCCTCGTCACAATAAAATAAAATCCAGAAGATCTTGTCTGATAATAATATATCGTACAAAAACTTTTCTTTGCACTGAATTAATTAATTCAGTACTTGCTAGCTCTGTGGTGTTTGTGCTTTTGAATTTGTTGTATGTGAAACAGATTTGATGTTTCTTCTCACATCTCTGCCACATTTACCTCAGTTACTATGGTTTTTATTTATGGACCACATCCCTACCTAGTCTCCGTCAACCTTTATGAATTATGAAAATGAAATTGATAGCAATTTAAGCTACGGAGAGTTTAAACTCTGAAAGTGATTGTTATGTGCACAATTGGTTTCACAAGAGTATCCAAGAAAAAAATGATAATGAATAATTGTTAAGTACCACACATGCAACAACTAAGGGACAAAGAACGTGTTTGGTTAATGGTGGAATGCTACAGCAACATTAGTTAAAACTTATAGAAAATTACAAAATTATGATGAAAACTTATTAAATAAAAGTAAAATTTACAAAATTTTATAATTTCTAATAAATTTTAGCTAATAATAAATTTCTTTTTAGTTAATGTATGTTCCCACAATCCCACTTCTCATTCAAGGGGCTTTCAATAAAATTATTTTCATTAATTTCTTAGCAAAGTTCTTGGAAAGGGTAAATTAAGCTGAAGCGTCCGATTAATTTTCGTTTGTCTTTACTCACATGTTAATCAAACACAAGAAAATTCAATATGATCTCATATGATTAAACAAATTTACTTCATTGTGGCATATATACGTATCATTTGTAACATCGATCAATAAATTGTTCTTAAAAGCAGGAATTTTACTAAAATTATGAGTACTTTTCTTTCACGGTGAATGTTCATCAGATTCTTTTTTTTTTTTTTTTTTGTATTTTAATTTCTCTATTGTTTTTCTTCCTTCTGTACCAAAATTGCCATTTCATTTGGCTTAATTTGTTACGTAAACAATCGAAAGGGGAGAAGGGTGTGTGTAATAATACACTCGGTTAAATAAGTTAATAAGTTTACTTTTTTTATTTCATTTAGGCTTATTTTAAAATAAGCTAAGAGACTTTTTTTTTTTTTTTTTGAACAAGTAAGCTAAGAGACTTAAGTTTTCGTGTAAGCTAATACTTAAATTTTTTTAAGAAGTCAATAAATATATATAAAAAATACTAAAAAGTCTAATATAATAAATTATTATTATCATTATTATTTACTTAATTAAACCTATCTGTAAAGCACAGAAAGACTTTTTTTTTATTTTTTATAGTTTGACATTTGTTTTGGTCCTATGATGAGGAGTTTCCCACCACCTGCACGAGACGGGGACTAGTTTTCCGCGGGAATTTATTCGGCACCTCGATGGGTGGCATCCCTCTCAGCTGAGATTTTTTCCATACCCAAAGCTCGAACCCAAGACATTGGTTAAGGAGCGAGAGGCTTTAACCACTCACGCCAACCTCCGTTGGTTTTTTATAGTTTGACATAAATATATTGACAAACCTACTTACTAGATATATACGCCTATACTAAGTTATACCTAATATGTACTAAATTATAGACCTATACAACTACCGATGAGAATAGGTTAAACGTCCCATAAAAGCTTATGACTGAAGTCTGAAGTCCCATATTAAACTTGTTTTACCTAGAGTTATCTTATATATAAACTAGTTTAAAACTATTCTAAAAGCTTATTTAATAATAATAATAATAATAATAATAATAATAATAATAATAATACTTTAGGTCACTCAAACCTATTAAGTAAAATATTGAAATGATATATTTATTAACTGATTAAAAAAATTTAAGTCCATTTATCTACACAAAGACGTAAATATATGATTAGCTTATTTTTTAAAACTAAATTCATTGATATATTTACAAATATTATTATAAAATAGACATTTGAATACATTTTTAGTTCAAATCAGAACTTAAACTTTTAAAAAGATAGAAAAAAGTCATATTAAATCTTAAAAATATCAAGAAAATAAAGTATGCTTAACCTTCAAGTTCAATAAATAATTAAACCAAACACATTTAAGGTAAGACTTAATTTAACTTAACCCATTTTTACCTCTACTTTTAAACTTAACAAGCTACTTGCCACAATCAACAACACGGAAAGCCAAGAAAAGATGTAGAAAAAGAAAATAAACGTAATTTGGGTATCTCATTTCAAAGTAGGAGTTTGTCAGTGCAAAGAAACTAAACTACTTTATTACAAGGCCCACGTATATATCTTAATTATTATGAATATGAAGACTCTTGCAAAACAATTGTTGTCTAGGGCAATGCAAGTAATAGAAAAAACAAATTTCCTTACAGAGTTAAAAAAGAGAAATTTGATTGATATTTTCCCACATAAGCATGTGAGTCAATCACTACTTATGTCTGCTAATTAGTTATTGACTCGAATTCTTATGTGAAAAAATATTAAAAGAAAATTGTTTTTTCTATTACTTGCCTTGTTCTAGACAACAATTGTCTTGTAAGAGTCTTCATATTCATAATAATTAAGATATCAATAACTAATTAGTAGACATAAACATAATGTACCAAGAGAGTCTAGCTCACTTGGTTGAGTATAATGTATGAATTGTTGTAGACTCTGGTACCTGTTTTCAATTCTACGGATAAAAAAAAACATAAGCATCATGTGACATTAATATAGCAATAAAGACTCATAAAATGAAGTTTTAGGTTTTAATGGAAATGGAATGGTCCTATTGTGTTCCAAAATGTGAGTGAGTTAATGAATCTGATCATAAATTGGCATCTCATTTAAGATGGACAAATAATGAGGTAAAACTCTCAAGTCTTATCTCATCTCAGCTGTATCCACGACCCCATGTTTCCTTAGATGCTATATATGCAAACAAAACGGATAGTCCCATTGAAACAATAGGGTACCAAAGCACATACATAAATACAACCACATATTTTCAAAGTTTTCAAAAGCCCTTTTTGTGTGGTTAATTAAAGAGAGATCCTTTAAGTAGGTGTACGGAAAGGGTATGGCGAAAGCATGATATATGGGGGACTACTCGCTATGCCATTTACATGTGCTGTCTGTTGGACACATTGTTGTTTTGTTCATTTCCTTTTTCTTTTTTTTTTTCTGAACATCACCATCAATTCTTGTCACAAAATAATGGTTTTGGTAAATGTGCTCAAGTAATTTTTCTTTCTTAGTTTCATGTGAAGAATATGCAGACTAAGATCACAAAATATCATACTCCAACTGCCCAATACAGTTTTTTACATGCTTCTAGTTAAAAAACTGATGAAGTTGGGATAATTATCATACTAGCATTTCAAAAGTGATATTGAAGGTATATTTTATGTAATTTTGGTAAGTTTCTCGCTTGTATTGCCATAGACATCGATCTTGCCCGTTCTCTCATGGTGGAGTTTCTACAATTGTCTCAAGACTCATGATACTAATCAAAATTCAAATCAACAAATTAATATGAAGATAGTGAAGAACTGGATAACCTAAAGTTCCGTAACTGAATTTATTACAAGGTGTTAAATATCCACCACTGCGACTACCAAAATTGTTAAAATTTACAAGCAGATGGAGTTGATGAAGTACAATTGATATCTCTCAAATTGCAAATATTGCAACCATAATTGCATATGCAGATTGCAAGTTCAAACCATAGATGATACCAGAAAAAAATTAAAATTTAAGCACCACTAATACAGTTATAAGCAACAAGAAACTGAGGCTTGACAAAAACCTAGCTACTACAAACTAGGCATGCATTTGTCATATTGTGCGGAAATAAACACAATAACTAGTGGAGAATGGAATACCTGCATTTCTTTTTAACCTTTTTCACTTCCTATAGGTATATCACAAAAGGTCAAAATTTTCCTTCTCCTCCTTTTGTCTTGTTCAAAGGCTTCTCCTTTCAATTGACATCACAATGATGGCATGCAAAACCATCAAAATTTTTTCTATGAACATAAATTGACGGTGTAAAATTATAGGGCAACATGTAACAAGAGATTTGTCTAATTAATGGTTAAGCCATGGAAAAGCATGCCACTATGTCAATACTTCCTAATAAGTGCGCCCAACAAATAAGCTTTTTCTTTTGTGGAGGATAAACCGGGCACTGACTCATATACCACTTTGGTCAATTTCAACAATAAAAGCACAAGAAATTGAGAGCGAGGCAAGGTCATTAACATTATTAATTAGTGCTTCATTGAGAATGACCTTTTCAGTTGACACAAGTAAGATGAAAACTGAAGCCAAAATAATTTTTTTGCATCATGATAGTCTTGCATGGAAATCTTTATGCAACATTTGGGTTTTCCACATCAAAGAAAAATCTTTTGTGCGTTGAGTGATTGAGGGGAAGAAAGAGAGAGAATGGGAAACCTACGAATTAGACTGACTCACACACACTAACACCCTTCATCATTTTGATTAATATACATGTTCTTTGACTAAATTCACTTCAATGTTTATCCACCATAATATTTGTAAGAGTCTTGCTAACAATACTCTTGAGCATAGTTTTAAAAACCGGCTCGGCTCGGACCGGTCAAACCTGGAAACGAAGGTAGAGCTGATCTGAGCTGATTGTTCGATTGGTCATGCTATTGACCCTTGCGAAGCGCTTCAAACTGGCTGGTTTTCCGGTTTAACCAACGACCCGTCTGGCTCGTAACTCGGACCGGTTCTTAAATGTTGCTTTGGTTGCTGCTTGTTGCATGCGCACGAGGCCCAAGGAGCATGCAGAACAGTTGTTACTTGCTGGCATGCGAGGCCCAAGGCACACATGGCCCAAGGAGCACAGAACAACAGGTTCAAATTCAAGCTTTTATTAGTAAAAAGCTTGATAAAAAAGCTGTGCACAATAATAGAACCCGTGCCATCATAAGCTTAGGCATTGCACTTAACCACTAAGATAGAGCATTCATTTAGTTATTCAATGCCCAAATAATATATATAATATATATAAAATATCTTATTTATTTTATTAGTTGCACTAATTTATGTAATTCAACCAATAACTTATTAGTTCAAATATACACACACATATATATATATATACATATATATATATATATATATATATAATTTTATCATAATATAAATACAATATTTATGACAGGGTATGAAATTTTTGAATTTTTTTAATAAAGACCGAGTCATGCAGTTCAATTAGTGACCTACTGGTTCGATCATTGACCCAATAGCTTGACCAGGTCGATCACCGGTTCGATTTTTAAAACTATACTCTTGAGAATGATTAAGGAATTCAAAATGAAAAGTTTTTATTGAAATTCATATTGTGATTACATTGAAAATCATAATAGGGATATATTAATGAAACTTTTTAATAAAAAATTTCTATTTCAAATTCTTTAACCAGTGTCGAGCACTGATTAGCATTTGCTTATTTGTAAAACCTAGGCACATCAAGATTCCAAGCCACTCAACATCTTTAAAGTTCAAGTGAATTAATGCTAATGTTGAATAGAGGGGTTCAAGTGAATTAATGCTAATGTAGAATGGGGGGGGGGGAGGGGGGAGGATGAAGAATATGATGATGATATACAACTTACAACTACTCACCTTCTATACGGAGCATAAACAATTAAAATTGGGTGCTGAATTTTGAACAGGAAGCCAATCAAAACCCCTTCCTTCAACATAATTTCCAAATGCAATATAAGGTGCTGTTGTCATGATGGGGAAGAGGGGCACATGAAGGACTAACTCATAGGATCTCTCTGCTGGTTGCTCAAATGAAACTGAAAAGAATGTGATTCTCTGAGTTCACAACCCGTGTGTTCTTGAGTTAGTATTGCACGTGCCCTGCTTCTCCATCTTGATCAACATGCACCTTCTTCAATTCTGATGATCATGTCACTTGCTATAGTAGTAGTACTTTTCTGACTCTCACAAGAAAAGGAGCTAGCTAGGGAAAGAAAAAATGATATATAAGAAACACAAAGGTTAAGGAAGTGGTGAATTTAATTTGTGACTCCCATCTGCAACTTAGGTGCTTCAAGTATAACAAAAGAGGGAATTGAGAGTGTTTTTAAAGGTGGGGGATGGGAACAAGAAACGAAAGGCTTAGTTGGGTGCGGGGCCTGAGTTTTTAACCGAAACAGCTTGTCATGAGTCATAAATAACAGGACCACACCACACCACTTGATCACTCGGCATGCATACCCAATGAATTACTAATATACCCCATCAAGTACTCCAAAATTAGGGTAGCATGCTATCTCATTTATATACAAGTAAATTTTAAGTCAACACAACTAATCAAGAGTTTCTGATGTATTAAAATAAGGATTTTATTGGAATATATGATATATCATTGAAAAAAATTATATTGTTGTCCAATTTTAAATTTTATAATAATTAATTTAAAAGTTATATATTTTTGCTTTCAGAGGACTAATGTTAGCAATAAGATTTGAATTTAAGATCTCGTACAAACTATTTAATTAAACCATTTCCTACTAAGCTGATCTTAATGAGTTAAATTTAAAAGTCATATCAACCATCAAGAATGGTTTTTAATTGGTTGATTGTGTAAGGAATTTTACATTTACATGTGTGAAAATTAAATTCTTAAAATAATAATAAATTCTATTTTATTTTAATAAAAACTGTGTTCAAATTATTTTAATATTAGTCTAAGTTTTTTATTGGTTGTGTCTGTTAGGGGTGTTTGCGGTTCGGTTTGGTTCAGTTTTTGGCTTAAAAGTCACCCGAACCAAACAAGAAAATTAAGTGCGATTTGGTTTGGTTCGGTTTAAATATATTATGAAATCCGAACCAAACCAAACCAATATTTAGCGGTTTGGTTCAGTTTGGTTTTTGCGGTTTTAAAAATCTACTATTAAGTATTAAAAAAATTAAAATATTTATCAATTCAATGTGACACTTCCACTGATAGAGCATTGTTTTTTTTTTTTTTTTATCATCCAAATACATATGTACGTTAGTGGTTACAATTAAATATAACGTGCTAGAGTGGGAGTGTGTGACCACTGACCAGCGACGGGAATAGCAGAGGCAAAGGGCCATGTGAATTGCAACGCAAAGTGAATGGCACAAGATCGAGAGATGCAAAGAGAGAGGTTTCTTTTTTTAGATTTACGGTTTCAATTAAGTGTTGTATAAAGCGTTTTGGTCTTTTACCAGTTCACCTTAAGCTTTTGTCGTTTTGAATATATTATGTGTCGTATTTGTGCAAGTGCATTAAGGAAAAAACACATTGTACATATAGTCAGCGGTTCGGTTCGGTTTGGGTCGGTTTTACATTCCCAAACCGCAAACCGAACCGAACCGCGCGGTTTGGGAAAAAAAAACTGAACAAACCAATAATATTCGGTTTTCTATCGGTTTTCGGTTTTTTGGGTCGGTTTTCGGTTTTCCGTTTGGGTTGGTTCAGTTTTGAACATCCCTAGTGTCTGTAATTCTTGTGGTCCACGCGAGAATTGTTCTTTACATATACTCCCACTATGCCAAATAAATTTAATTTATATATGCTGATACCACCTGAACTACACCATGACATAAAATTATTATTAAACCATATTGAGCATGTATACTTTGGACAAGGAAGACAAAAACAAATAAAAAACATATAAATACAAATTAGGAAAATAAACTAGCATTTATCAACATGGGTTCCATTTCGAAATCTGTGTGTATGAAATAATGTCCCTTAAATAAATTTCAATATCTTGATAAATTTGTTTCTAAATCTCAGCTAAGGAATAATTTGGATTAAAACATATATATATATATATATATATATATATATATATATATATATATATATAGCCATTTGCAAGGGATTCATGATTCATCAAATTAGAGACTAAAATTTAGATTTTATACGAGATTCACTCAAAATATATAAACATTTATTTTATTCTTGTTAAAGGTCAAAGCTGCCGTGGGAAGGCTTGAAAAGTTGAGGGTTGAAGGATCCAACCATGTATAAATTAATATAGGGTAAAATATGTTTTTGGTCCCTCATTTTATCTTGATTTTTGTTTTTATTCCCTTATAAATTTTTTTTACTGTTTTTAGTCCCTCATAAATTGTTCTGTTCTGTTTTTAGTTCCTCATAAAATGTTTTGTTATGTTTTTAGTCCTTGACGTTAATTTCAACTGTTAAGTGATGAAATGACAGACATAAACTGTATATGTGAAAATTTCCTAATTAAGTTTATAGTGACTTTTAACCGCTACAAATTTTTGGCAGTCAGAAATGTTTACTTTTGTAACATTTCTTGCGATTTCAGAAAATCTAGTGTTCGAGGTTTGGATTTTTTTTTTTAACATTTCTGACAGTTTTAGTTTGCCAGATAATTTGCAGTAGTTAAAAACCGCTAGAAACTTCAACAGAAATTTTTCAAACATAAATTATGCTCGTTACGACATCACTTAACAATTAAAATTAATGTCAGAGACTAAAAACAAAAGAAAACAATTTTTTAGAGACTAAAAACACAACACAGAAAAAATTTATGAGGGACTAAAAATAGAAATTTAGAAAAAATGAGAGACCAAAAATATATTTTACCAATTAATATACAAAAATAAACAGAAAAAGAAAAAAAGAGAGTTGTCAAATAACACGGTAAAAAGACAGGAAAAAAAATAGAAGGGACCCGTTGCTTAAACGAAGGGGGGTTGGATAGTAGAACTCATCGTACAAGATTATTAATTTCTTTTCATTTGAACTAAAGGAAAAACGTACACACTCAGACACAGTTATGCTTCAAATCTCCTTGCCGCACCCTTTACTGGGATTTCAAGACTACGACTACTAGTTTATCATCAATTAAAGACAGATATGGCCAAAATAGAAAACGTTGTCATTTTCATATCTCACCATGATATACATAACCGAGTGAATAGGAATTATTCTGGGGAGTAAAGCTAAACTTTCTTTAACCACCATAACTGCCAAATGTGTTGCGCTAGTGCAATTTGTGTTGGAGATCTCACATCGTCTAATGATATGACTAAAATAAAGTATATAAGTGAGGTGCAAATCTCACCTTACAAGTTGGTTTTGTAATGTTGAGTTAGACCCATAACTCACTTTCTAAGATGATATTAGAACTTATCCTAACAATCTGTTGTTAGGCCAGTTGTGCCTTGTTGTGGGCCTATCGTGCCACCCACTATCGGGCTGCTATCGACCACCCGCAGATGTCCAGTCCTGCAAACTTCACGCTCGAGATGTCCAGTCCTCGACGTGAGGGGTGTGTGTTGGAGATCCCATATCGACTAGTAATAAAGCCAAAATAGTGTATATAAGTGGGGGTAACTCTCACCTTACAAGTCGATTTTGTAAGGTTGAGTTAGGTCCATAACCCATTTTCTAAGATGGTATTAGAGCCTATTCCTAGATCCATTAAAAAGGGCCACCCACCATTGTTATCCATGCACTACCAGTTGCAACACGCCTAGCCTAATAGGAATATAACATGGCAACATGTATAATCACAAGAATCTTTGGTACTTTTATTTTTTAACATCATGTCATTATCTATATGTTGATATTTTTTTGTATAAATTACAAGTATTTTTCACTAGCAACAATCATATTTGAATCGAATAGGACTATTATGAGCGGCAAAACTATTCTTCCAAGTATTTGACACAGTGCATATTTAGAACTTAAATTCAAAATCTCTGGTTAAGCTAGAAAAATCTTATGCCAATTAATCCATGCGCTCGGTGATTATCTATGTTGATATTGATTTGGAATGAGAAAGGTAATAAATATGTGGGGAGAAGGAGGATTTTGAATAGACCAATCTTTCTGAACCATATTCTTGCCCTCATTGAGAAGTGGACAATATATGATGAGCCATTCTTTAGCACGAGGTTGTTAGCATATTATTTTCATGTCCACACATTCAGACAGCTGATTGCCACATAACATGCCCAATTGTGTGTCATGATCACAAATGTTGCTGTCTCAAGTTTGGCGACACTTCTTTTCGTAAAAAATTACTATAAATAAGGGGAAAAAAAAGAAAAAGGTAAGATGAACTCCCTCCGTAGAACATTTGAGCAATTGTAAGTTGATTACTTCATCAAATGCACCTTACTATGATTACGAATTGACACAATTACAAAATGTTCTATTGTTAGCACTATTGTTCCACCAACTATGTTTGAAAGTGACTTTAGTACAGTACCTGGAACTGCAGATGGCACTTCCATGTGCATGGTAGCCACAATGAGTTTATCATGCTTACCAAATCCAGGATTTGTCAAACAATATAAAGTACTTGCATAGTGGAAAATTTTTCTTTGTTTCAATAATCACTTGATAGCTTTTTTGTTTTCTTGTTTTTGTGTTCATGAATATTCTTTTTCAATCAACAACCTAACTGCTGCTTTTTTTGAATTCAATTATTCAAAATATCTCGGATAGGATAGTGAATTTATGGAGCATAAGGATATAACTGGGGTACTGATGAGTGATGAGGCTTAGCTTATTATTTTTTCTTTTATGATTTATTTTTCTGTCTTCTTGTTAATTAAGGAGGATAAAAATGATAAGGTTTTAAAGCTTCATGATTTTACTGAATGTATTTTTTATATACTATGCTAACTTTTGATTTCCGTGTCTCTTTCCTAGTCCGTTCCCATGAGAAGACCACAGAAGCTTTTCATGCCTAACTCATAATGTACAAAGAAAAGAGAATCTTTCAATTTCTCATATATCCCGCTTCACTCATAAGTTTAAGGAAGAATGTATAATCTCATCGTTTTCTTGGAACTATATATAAAAAAAGAAAAAAAATAATAATGTACCTCCAAACACTTGTTCCCTACTTTAGAGAGGGAAACATGCATAATTTCTTTAGTTTGGCAGAAAGTGACATCATTCTCTCTCTCTCTCTCTGTTTCAAAAAGTCTACAACTTGAAAGATTTTTATTTCTTTGGCCAACTCATGATACTGTAAACACGTTTTAGAATCTGCTAGAAGAGTCTCGGTATGAAATGATTCAAATTTTGGAATTTCCACCATTTGAGTTTTGTCCAAGTGGTAACTTGAGAGTCACCATACCAAAGCTGAGGAGCCAAAGTTCGATTCTATCCTCTAGCACTTTTTATATAAAAAAAGTTTGGATAAAATTAGTTTTGATCTTTTAAAGTAGTTTTAGTTCTTATAAAATTTTGATACTCCATATTTTTAGTTTTAGTTTTGAGAGTCACCATATTTTAGTTACTACATTTTCACATAAACGCATATATTTAGGTCTTGATAAGGGATTATAATCATATTACTTTTGTCTTTTGGTAAATGTAAAGACAAATAACAAATTAAATTTTATAAAGATTAAAATTGAATTTTGAAATATTTTATTAAGAGACTAAAAATATATTTTATCCAAAAAAAAATTTCAAGGGGTTTGCATCTATCTATCTATATATATATATATATATAGATGAGTGATCAAATTACATCGGTATAACATAAACATAAACAACTATTATATAATTCAATAACTTGATATAAAATATGATTTTTATCTATCCAACCGTTGAATTATATCTACATATTACCAAGATTATCTGTGTCAAATTTTGTCAAAATTGAACAACAATAAGAAGGTAATCAAATGATCCATATTTTAGTATATTTTGAAAAGTTTATATTACGTCGATTTTAATCTATATGAATGAGGTAACACATAATTTTGGATTAATATGAAATTTTGTATATATGATCTATGTGAAAAGAACTTTTAATTCAACGGTAGGTTTTATGAAAGCATTATCCAATTGAAAGTTATTAAATGGTATAATAGTTGTTCAAGTTACACCTGTATAATTTGATCACTCCTTTTATATATATATATATATATATATATATATATATATATATATATATATATATGGGATAGGATTCATTTATACCAGGTGTAAGTTTAAATACTTACACCAAATCTACACCGTTAATAAAAGTTAATCCTATGGTTTATAATATCTTAATAAATATGGCAACTTTATCATATTTTATGACAATCAATTAATTAAGTTTAATCGATCAATTAGATCATTTGATTGATTTGATTTTCTTGATTAATTATTTATAAAAATTATTCACAAATTAATATTTTCTACCAATTTTTCATGTAATAAAGTCTATATTTATTTTTCTCTATTTATTATATATACATAACAAAAAAATATATATTTGTATGATTCATTAAGAATCAATACACGTTGCTATTATTTTTACAAATTTAAAGAGAATTAACAATTTGAATGTAACAAAATAAGTTATGTTTAAATAATAATTAATGATATTTTTATCATGTATGTTTTATTTTTCATTATATATATATAGTTAAATACATTATGATGATTTATTAATAATTAATTCCTTTTTAAAATTAATTATATGAAAATAAAACATGGAAATGAAAAGTTTTAGAAAGTGTATATTTATTGAAATATATTATTAGTTAAGAATAAAAAATTAAAATAAATAGATACTAACATAATGCTTTTACAATAAAATGCATAAAATAAAAATTTAAGATAATAAAATTTATAAATAATTTTAAATTGTAATTTGTAATTATATCATATTAATTTTTTTAATAAGTGTATTGATTCTTAATGAGTCAGAAATAATTGTATTGATTCTTAATACAATAACTGGTTCTTAACAAATCATAAAAAAAATTGTTGCTATGTAAATAATAAATAGAGACAAATAAACATATACTTTATTACATGAAAAATTAGTTAAAAAAAATATTAATTGTTCAACAATTTTCATAAATAATTAATACAGAAAATCAAATCAATTAATCAAATCAATCAAATGATCTAATTGATCAATTAAAACTAACTAATTGATTGTCATAAAATATGATAAAATTATCATATTTATTAAGATATTATAAACAATAGGATTAACTTATATTAACGGTGTAGATTTGATGTAAGTCTTTTAGACTTATACATGATATAAACGAATCCTATATATACACACACACACGCCTAAATTTTCACATCAACATAGGCAAAAATATAGCCAGCAATTCATGCTAAGTTAGGATAGTCAAGGAAATCTCCAGTAGCCTATTAGACAGAAACAGGAACCAGCAATGCCTATTATGTAGCAACCTACGATAGAATGCAGAGAGAGAGGTCAAAAAATAGCCATGTAGAAACAATATAGAGACACATATATGTGCCTTATGATTCCTAGGCCCCTATAGATTTGTTTTATTATAACTAGCTAGCTCTACAAAATGGTTTGATTAAGAAAAAGTTTGTGCTATTCCACAGCATGCATAGGTGTTAACATGGTGCCACTCTTTTGGCTTGAAGAAAGAGCCATGGTAAGTGTAAAAGGCATTTGGTGGGGCATGTTTTTTCCCAACAGGACATGTTATGTGTGAAAACAAAGATTAGTGCGTCCATAAAATTTATTCCTTTGGGTCCTTCATGAGGCTCAAATCACACATTTTGGATTTTTGGAACCAACCAAGTCATGACATTTGGCAAATTAGATAATGAAAAAGCCATCCATAGAGAATATGGAGTATCATACTTCAATGGTATAGCCAAACCTTGTATATTAATTATGACTAGCATATTCATTATGTTTATTAGCCATGTAGTTAACACTTTCAAGGTCCAACCATATAGGCTAGCTTTTTGGCTGGATGGTGTTGATATATAATATGTGGATGCAGCCCATTGACCTGGCTTTCCACTCCACTAGGACATTGATAATGATGTGAGTAGTAGAACACAATATTAACCAAATAGACTATGGTATAAAATAATAGGTATATTATATATGAAAAGAATTATTAGATTATAATATAAAAGTATAGGAATATCTATGAAAAGAGAGTAAGATTTTGGAAGGCCTTTTGGGATTTACAAATAAATTATCCCAGACACGTCAATTTTGTAAGCTACACTTGACATCACACTCTAAAAGAAATAGTTAAGTAACAAATGAAATTAGTGCTTTATGTGGTGTTAACCAAAATAGGGAGTTGGACAAGAAAGTAGGTATGGTGGCATTGGACTCTGTTTAATGGGCATGTCACTTGCAAGCACAATGTCAAATAGTGGAGCCAAAGAATAATTGAAACTAGCTTAATTAATAAGTGGGAAATAATTAAATATTTTGCAAGGAGAACACTCAACACATCTTGTGATTAATTTTACTCCTATCAAAGTCACGTGATCAACAATATTCACTCCAGATAATAGCTAAGCTAACACAGATTAAGATTTCATTATAATGATTTTCAATAGTGTGTTTCTTTGGAGTAAATAGTTATTGTTAAAATATTAACTCCAATTATAACAATGTTTTTACTACAGTATTGCACTGTAAACAGATTGGGGGAACTTTGGCTTGCTTTTGTATTGGCAACATTTCAATCATAAGCCTTCATAAAGTTGGGAATATAGCTTTTTAATTGAACCCCAAATTCATATTATCTACCCTGTAGTGTGAATATAGCTTTTTCTTCTTCCAAATCCAAAGTTTGGAATAAAGAATTATGGTTTAGTACCTGGCACCATCATATCGTCATGGTAGCGCAAGCAGGTCAAGCAATGTACAAATTCTTAGAATTTAGGTTTAAGTCTAATTCAACTCTATAAGTGAGATTCATGAGGTAAGAATTGTCCTTTATTTATATACTTTGTTTTACTCATGCACACATATATATTATTTTAGTCTTATCATTAGTCAATATAAGATCTCCAACACCTTCTTACACTGAGAATTGATTATTTTGAGCATGAATTTTGTAGAACTAAACATCTGTGAGTGATTTGATAATAATCTGATAATAGGAGTTGATAAACCTAACAACAATTATTAGGATAAACTTTGATATTATCTTAAAATTTGAGTTTAAATTTAATTCAACTTTAAAAATTAACTCATGAGATAAGGATTATCCTTCAATTATTTTGGCCTCATATTATTAGTCAATTTGAGATTTTCAACGCATATTTTTCTCAATCTTACTTGATTTATTGATGAGTGAGATTAAGCAAATACTTTTAGGGTAGGGACAAGAGGCATTTTCCTAGTGAATAGCATGATTGCTAACCTTGTCCAATCAAATTGAAAAAAGCAAGAAAAGATTATTCAATGATCTCAATTTTCTTATCATGTCTCTAATGAGATAAGGATAGTGCAAATCAGAATTATCTATTACTTGACCAATTGACCTCTTCATAATGTGTAATTGAGTATGAATCCGGTAAACCATGTAGTAGTAGTTTAGCTTTAGCCACTAGCTAGATTAACTTAGTAATTGTCATATACGGAAAATTGCACTTATCTAAAGAGAATAGGGTACTCTTTTCAGGTATGGCTAATGGGTGCATAACTCAATCAATACCTTTCAACGTTGAAAGGGAAGGAAGTTTTTTCCAATGGAATACCTTTCAGCCATTTTCTTTGTTTCCAAGAGATAGACCAAATTTTGCTTAGGACTTGGAAACATAAGGTTATTCTACCTATCACGTAACCTGGTGATTACTTTGAATTCAAGGGGACCGAAATGACCAAAATGAGCACCTCAATCATTTCATGTTCTGTAGGAAATGCTCATTTCTGTTGCACTGACTAAGCTCTGATAATGGAATCCTCCACTCATTTTAAGAAAGTGGAACTTTGGGATCAAATCATAGGATTTCTCATTATTAAAAGAAGAAAAAGAAAACAAGTGCGAGGTTTTTAGTTTTTTTTTTTTTTTTTTTTTTATGAAAAGATTTCCAATGTGCCTTTTGGGTCAAAAATGTTTGTAACATTCCAATCTTTGCTGAATTGATCTATTAACTTATTAGCATAAAATGTAATTTAGATGTTACATAGTTAAATAATTCTTTTGATAAATTAACTACTTTATTAGTTTTATGCACGAACCATTTAAAATTTAGTTTGTTCTATCTTCTAACTCCATCCTTGGCCCTGTGTTTGAGACTGTTTGAAAACTATTTCTTATCACGTTTCCTGAACATGATTGCAGTTTCCATAAGTTCTTAAAAGTTAATTCCCCAACTCTGTTCTTTTTCCCCTAGCCAAAAGAACCTCTCTGATTTTTCTTCAATTGTTCTTATAAATGCCCCCACAACTAGAATCAAACCCAATAAGAAGTATGTGCCTTACAAGTACAAGAATTATGAAGATTTTCTACATATATAGAGTGATTTTCCTTTTTGTATTTGTAACTAGTCAACATTGTACTGAGGTACATAATACTTCAATCTTCTAGAACATGTTAACATAGGGAAACAAATACCATACTTTTAGCAAAAGAAACATAGAAAAGAAGAAATATGAAAGACTGTCATTATCAATTTTTAATTTGATGTTCTCACTCAAATATCATAAAGACATAAGCTAATATCACTAACTTAGACTGGTTACCAAAATGCACCCCACCACAAAGTTGCCATGTCCATCAAGATCAACAGGATGGTAAATTCTTTTATATCCAAGTTTTTAAATTATAGTCATAATTACGATTATATTGCAGAAAATGGGATTGATGAGACTACAATTATAGTCGTTAGTGGTCACGTAGACTCTAAAAACCTTAATGTTATGACCATAACTGTGATTGTGGACTGTTTTTGATATATTTATTATGATTTTACATATTTTACATGTATTTTAAAACCTGATTTATACTTATTTAGGGGAAAACCAATTCATTCTAAGGGGGAAAGTGGAATCCGTAGACGTTACTAAAATCTTGCTTAATACGCAACCTTTCTTAAGAAGATTTCTTAACACCCAGAAGCTAGGTTTTTTTTTTTTTTTTGAAAAAAAAAAGTCCGAGAGCTAATTGAATAACTATAACCGGGTAAAATCATTTGCGGTTTAGGCTTGTGCAGTAATCCTTTAGATGTATCTCTGCTGGTAATTCTAACATGTCGTTAACGTCTTATCTAATAGTATTGGGGGTCTCTCTCTGGTCTACAACTTTTGCCAACCCATTACAGGAGAAAAATTGGATTGCAACCCAAAGAGAATAAAGGCCAAAGAAATGAAAAACAAGGGAACCCATGTTTGTGTAACCAACGACCGATCCCGCTAATATAGGTCTTTAACATCTCAATCTCATGACTGTAATATCAGTAGTGGTTGAATGGTCCTACTTTGACATGTGCAGTGTTGTGCATGGCCAAAACCAACTTTCAAAATAACCATCAGTGGATGCTGGCCTCATGGATTTTTTTTTGGCTTCCATGTATGAAACTTGGCCATCCGTAATCCATATACACACACATAGAAAACTAGGCACACAATATGGAGGTCCTGCTTGGACTAACCAAATAGTGGCCAAATTACTTTCAAAGCCGTAATTATGATCTTATTATGATTTTGATATTACACTTACATGTTGTATACATTATAGTTTTAAAATAAAAAAAATTATATGTCAGGCACAGGTATTTGTGAATATGAATGAAAAGTGAAAACTTATAATTTAAAAAATATTTAAGTGAAATTTGATTTAATTAATAAAATATTATTTTAGTTATAATAAACATAAATTAAAATATAAAAAAATATGAGCATTTGAAACATTTAATTTTCAAAAATCTTAAAAATTAGTTTAGTTAATAAAATATTATTTTATTGATAATTTATAAATATATTGATTGAAAATTTTAGAATTGATTTAAAAAAATTCAAGGAACTAAAATATTTTTTTAATTGAACAACGATAATTTTTTTATATAAAATTTAGAAACACGCGTCATAAAATGAAGAAAAAAAAATACAGGGTTGAATAAGAATATAATTACATGCAATTTTTTTTTTTTAAAGAATGAAGACTCGTATTTATTATATAACAACGAGTTTTTTTTTTTTTTGCTGAAGATATAACAACGAGTTATTACATGCATTTATGTCCTTTTTTTTTTCTTAAATATGTTTTTAGTCCTTTAAATTTGGATAATTGTTTTTTTAGTCCTTTAAAAAAAATATGCTCTTATTAGTCCTTCAAATTTTCCAAAACGCTGCTTTTAGTCCCTCTCTATTTATTGCATTCATGGTGTCACAATTTATGGCGATTTTTCACTGGCAAAGTTTATTTTTTAATTTAATTTTAGAAAAAAAAAATTCTGACCATTTAAAACTGCCAAAATATGTATAAAAAAACATAAAAACATGGATGTTGAATTGTGGCAGTTATTTATTTATTTTTTTACATATTCTGGTGGTTTTAAACCGCCAGAAATTATTTTAAAAGAAATTAAATTAAAAAATAAATTCTGATAGTGAAAACCGTCACAAATTATGACACCATGAATACAATGAACAGGGAGGGACTAAAAATAGCGTTTTCAAAAATTTGAAGGACTAATAAGAGTAGATTTTTTTTTGGAGGACTAAAAAAAATAATTACCCAAATTTGAATGACTAAAAACATATTTAAGTTTTTTTTTTTTATCAAAACTACATATAAATATGAACTGTTGAGGGAAAAATATGTAATATATATAGCACCAGCCCAACTCTATTGTGGCCTAACTTAGCCTGTTACTTCCTGCACCCCAAAAATTGCTTCTTGCACCTTTTCGAAATGTTTTTTTTAGCTTTCGGATTGGCCAATCCGTAAAAAATGTACCCTTTCCGGAATGTAATTTTACATTTCAGATTGGTCAATCCGGAAGAAAAAAAGGGTGCAGGAAGCAACTTTTAGGTGCAGGAAGTAACAGCCCCTAACTTAACACAGTCATGGATGTCTATGCCCGTTGACAGGCTTTTACTTCCTGCACCCCTTTTTTGCTTCTTGCACCCCCCAAAATCCTCAAACAAACCATAATACCCCTTGCCTCTCCCAAACCCCACCTCCAACCAATACCACCGCTGACCCAAACACCACCCCCACAACTACCCAACACCACACAAACACCACCTAAGCAATCACCCAACGTAAAGCAAATAGTTTTGTTTCTTCTAACTCAACTGAAGATAAATGGATATTAGATCCTAAATGTTGATGGATGATGCATGTTTCTCTACCCTTTTCCTTCAAAAGTTTTCTTTGAGGCTTCTTGTACAACCCAGTTCTTCATCTTATTGTGAAAGGAATTAGAGTACTTATTTTTTCATTTACTCATTGAAAAGAAAAAAGTTGAATTCTAAAAGAGTAGAAAACTTGGTTTATGTATATACTAATTTGTGACTCTTGTCTAGGAAAAGTGAAGAATTGCAAGGGAGTACCAAAACGTGGGACATTATTATTTCTTGATGAACTAGAAATAAAAGTTGTCTTATTTATAGATGATGGTTAAAGAGGGAATGAAATTGATATTGTTCCTATTACCATGCAATAAAAAATTATTTACAATTTTTCTTTTATTTTTAGTAATGTTTAAAAAATAAGAAATATATTCTTAATTTGATTTTTGGATGATAGTTATTTGTAATTTCAATTTTATATTTATTAATGTTTAATAAATATATTCTTAATTTGAATTTTTTTAATACATTTTTTAAATGTATCATATCCTATATTCTGCATAAAAAAATATCCTATATTTTCATAATTGACTATCGTTGTACTGAATACATATACGTATAAAAAAATACATATCATATCTAATACTTGTATCATATCCGTGAATTCATAGGTTGTGGGTACTCTTATGTATGCAATAATTTGCACAAAACTAGACATTGCTTATGTCATAGGAGTTGTGAGCATATTCGTATCCAATTTAGGAAAGGATCATTAGAATGCTATGAAATGGATACTAAGGTATGTAAGAGGAATTGTCAAAAGGTATTATGTTTTGACAATAGATATCTAATGCTCATTGGGTATTCAAATATAGATACTAGATTAAAAAAAATCTACATTAAGATATTTAATTATTTTTGCATTGCAAATTGTGTCTTGACAATTAAAACTTCAAAAGTGTATTGCGTTATCAATCATTATTGTAACGTTTGGTATATTTTTATTTAATGTTAGCATGTTAGTATTCTTCACTAGATGCAATTTTATTTGAATTGAATAGGACTATTACTAAACTTTCCCTTCAAGTATTTAAGCATTTGTATACCCAACTTGAGATTATTAATTAAACTGGAATAACCACACATCAATTAATTCGCGTGCTTGATGATAAATTCATATAATCTTTAATTGGTATGATATTATGATTAAGGTGATATAAACTAAAAAAGTTGAAGATTGTTGTTAAGAATGTATCAATGTTGTGATGCCCATCATTTTTATTTTTTTTTACAAAAATGCCCATCAATTATGTTTAAAAAACGGAAGATTTGTTGAAAATTTTCTCAATAAATAATAATAATAATAATAATATTAAAATAATTATAATAAAAAATAATAAAATATATATTTTTTTAATATTAAATTCTCTCTTCTTTTTTTTTTACCTATCAAATTATTTTAATTAAAATATTTCTTTTGGTTATATTTCACTTACTTTCATTTCATTTCTTTCCTCATATTTTATTTTATTAAAAAAGTACCTTCCCTTACCAGTAGTCCTCGTAACTTTACTTGAAACGAAGCAATCAGCAGCAAAGCACACAAAGACGATGCATTACGCAACGTCGTTTTTACGCAACAGCGTTTATGACCTTTTGTGTTGGCAAACGGCAACAACAACAACGGTGGTGAAGTGAGCAATGGGGGATCACGTAGCGAAGGGACAAGAACTGGCCAAGAAAGCGGAGAACAAGCTCCATGCTTGTTGCCCTTTGCCTCTGTTCGGTTCCAACTTCGAAGACGCCGCTGAATTGTTCCACAAATCCGCTACTTCCTTCAAACTCGCCAAATCATGTCTTTCTCACACTCTTTCTTTTGTTTGGTCAATCAATGCTCTGCTCACACTTTTGTTTGTTTTCTCATTCAGGGGACAAGGCGGGCTCACTCTTCGTCAAATCCTCTAAATGTCACTTGAAGGTTTTGACTTGTCTTGTGACCATCATTTTCATTTTTTGGACTTTATATAAGCTGAATTTAGTGCCTTGACCTTGGGTTTGTTATATATCAATTATGATGCATGCCCCTTTTCCAAAATAACATCTAGTGCAGTTAGATAACAAGCACGATGCTGCAAATGCTTATGTAGATGCTGCACATTGCTACAAGAAAACTTCCACACCAGGTGCTCTTCAACTTCAACTTCAACTTCTTCCCCCTCGGATCCCCTGTACTAGCTTTGTTTTTTTGGTTTAATTTACACCTTAAAATTACTACTTTTTAGTCCTATATGTACACTTTTTAATTTGTTTTACTCCTTGCCGTCCAAAATTATAGGAAGTAAAACTGATTAAAAAGTGTATGTGTAGGGACTAAAATGAGTTAAAAAAGTGTATGTATAGGGACTAGAGCGAATTAAAGAGTGTATGTATAGAGATCAAAACGAGTAGTTTTTAGGTGTATGGACTAAAATAAGAGTAATTAAACATTTTTTTTTTCATGCATTCACATAGTCAATAACTTGGAACCATTCGATTAAGATCAGACGGCTCTTATTTTATCTTGGTAAATTGGTCCTAAAACATGCATTTGATATTTGAGCCGTTTGATTTTCATCCAACAGTTACAATGTGTTGACTGTGTGAATGCATAGAAAAACCAACTGCATCCAAATCCGGTTCCCTTGGTGTTTTGACATTCCCAGGGCAGTGAATATACATTTCAGTAACATAGAGCATGTTTGATTTCTATTTTTAGAAGTTGGTTTTAGTTTTTGTTGGAAAGCTGCTTTAATTAATTAATTGCAATCACCCCTAGCCCGCCTTAGTTCCGCCTTAGTTTCAGCCTCAACGGTGGTGGTTTAGTCCTACATCGACTAGAGATATGACTTAAATAGAGCATATAAAGCTTAGATAGTCCTCACCTTATAAGCCAGTTTTATGAGGTTGAATTAGGCCTTAAGTCCAAATTTTAAGAGTTTTCAAAATGTAACTAAATAAGGGTACTTAGCCAGTTGATGGAGGGTGGTGTAAGGCACAAAACAGAGTGTGAAACTGAGAGAAGTTGAGCAAGATAAAATCAGAAGATGAGAAAACATCTCCTAACTTCTTCTGTTTTTTGGTTTTTAAAACACTTGTTTTGGAAACACTTTTCAAAACTTAATAGAATTTGGATGAGAATTGGTGAGTATGTGAAATTTTTTTGAAAAACAGTTCTTAAAAACAAAAGGTGAAAAGAGAACCAAACAAGTCCTTAGCTAACTTTTTTCGCTTCTGGTTTGGTGTTTAAGGAGCTATTTCCTGCTTAAATAAAGCTGTGACTATCTTCACAGAGATTGGTAGGCACATCATGGCTGCAAAGTATTCAAAGGTACTTTTTGTTGTTGAGTATACACACACACACACACGCACAGAGTGTAAGGACATGACTTGGGCAAGCCTGCTGGCATGTGCTTTTGTGTTCTGTTTCCCCAATTCTGTTGACAACTTTTTCATATACATGTATTGTTATTTGTTATGTAGTGTTATTCTTCTTCTGTTGTTAGTGCGTACTGTTGGTTCTTTCATTGTTTGAGATTCTGATAGGGAGATTAGATCCTTTGAAAATAAAGAAATTTGCAGAGTTGAATTTGTGTTCCTGGATTTAGGAAATTGGCGAGTTATATGAGCTTGATCAAGACTTTGAGCATGCTAAATCAAATTTTGAGAGGGCTGCTGAACTTTTTGAAATTGGGGATGCAGCAACCTCTGTGATCCAGTGCAAACTTAAAGTGGCACAATTTTCTGCTCAGCTTCAACAGTAAGTTTTGCTCTTCCTGTTCCCTTTAATGTGACATTGCAATAGTATGCTTGGAATAATCCTTGTTTAACTTTTTTGTTTACTTGTATTTCTCTCGGAATTGCTGTAACTTCTATTCTTAAATTGTTAGAAGCTATCAATTAATTGCATTGGAATATGCATACCTTCTAAACTTCATTTGCAATTTTGCACAAACTGGTTAGGGATGAAGTGGGTTATAGAGCATTAAAACTTGGAGTATATTGATCTACTTGATGTTTACCAGATATCAGAAGGCAATTAAGATTTATGAAGATGTTGCCCGACAATCACTGGATAGTAACTTGTTGAAATATGGAGTTAGAGGACATCTTCTTAATTCTGGCCTTTGTCAGCTTGTCCAAGGGGATTTTGTTGCAATCACCAACTCTTTGGAGCGCTATCAGGTTCGTTTTAGTGTTTCTCTACATATTGGACTATTGGAGTATACTTTACACTTAAACTTCTAACATATTTTCCTTTGATCATGTAGGACTTGGATCCAACATTCTCCAGAACCCGTGAATACAAATTTTTGGCTGTAAGTGGTGGAATTTTGTTGGAACTGGATCATATTCAAATGAAGTAGAATAGAAAGAATAGGGATTTTTTTATTGTGTTCTGTTCTCAAGATTTGGATGGGAGATTACAGATCGAAAACAGAAGAAGAAAGAACAAGTGTACAAAGCGGAACTCTACGGCCTGGAAATTTGACCTTCCTGCTGTCCTCTACCTTTCTCTACAATTCTCAATGACTGACTCTATCTACTATGTGTTGAAATCTCTCAACTAACTGACAGTAACTTACAAGTTAGAACCTGTCCAATTAGCTCTCAAGTCTCAATGACAACTTCAACAGTATTAACTGACTCCCCTAGTTCTCTGCACTCCCTTCTATTCTTTCTAATATACACCATCTTAAAATGTCCAGCAATGTTCGCTCTGCAATTTTGTTTTTGTTTGGAATAACTCCTTGTTTGCCTTAAACTCCCATAGAAAATGGTCTTAGTACTATTAGATTGGCTTGTTACTTTGCTCTCTTTTTTTTTTTTATTCACTGTAATTTTATTGATTGGAAGTTATTATCAAATTTCAGGATTTGGCTGCTTCAATTGATGAGGGAGATGTTGAAAAATTTACTAGATTAGTCAAGGAGTTTAATAGCATAACCCCATTGGTATACTTCTGTGTCCCAAGACCCAAGTATTAGGAAAAATATTGTCACATGACTCCTCTTTAATGTTTATCTAATTCTTTTAATGTTTGTAGTAGTAATTTATTAAAATCAAAATCCTTTTGTGTTAACTGTTAGAAAGTAAGATAAAATGTTAACATTGGTATGTGATTTGATTAATTTTAGAGGCAATGGTGATCTCTTTATCAAACTTTGGCATGTTTGATAAAGATGTCATCAATTTTATTTATTTGTGACCTAAATAAAGATTTGATTGATTACCTTTCAGAAATCATATACTAAAGTTATGAACATGCACTACAATTTCATATGTAGATCACAAAATGACCTTTTTTTCTATCCGTAGTAAAACTTATTTTAGAATCTCAAGTTCTTTAGCTCATCTATATAAATCCCAATTTGAAATTGATGTTTTATGCGCCACCTTCTTTGCCATTGTTCTTAAATGCTTCCATTTTAGTCCTTTTGACAGCATATCTTTTATTTTCTTTTATCGTTTCCACATTATATGTACCCAACCAACCTTAGTTGACTCATCCTCATCTTTTCTTTTCACAAGGTTACCATTGCCTTAGATGTAACATCTTCATTTCTTACCCCCTCTCTTTTGTACCTGTCCATACATTTATTTTAGCATATTTATCTTGGCTGCATTTGTTCATGTGTTTCATGATAGCCAACATGCCATAAAGTATATTGCACATTATCAGCATTTTTGTCTTCATATCTTCTTGGAACTATTTGGTATTTACAATAGTTAAATTTTTGTGTACGTTCTTGGTTTCATGGAGATTTGAGAATATCATTGTAGCAAAAGGATGCATCTTCGGCTCCTTGTTGCTGCCATTTGTAAAAATAATGCTATTTCCACACCTCCTTGATCACGATCTGTCTTGTATGACTTTTAGTGTATCAATTGGGTCAATACTATTTAAAGTTACTGCGGAACATGTGTCATTCCTATGTCAAATTTGTTTCTATCCATCTATTTTATTTTTTAATTGAAAGGACATTTTGCAATTTTCAAGAGATAGCTATAAATATACTTTCAGATTTATCGAATGACTTATTGCTATTCTCCAAAGTCCTATCAAATTCTATATGTTTCTAAAGTTGCATATGACTCGACCGTTTCAATGTAGGAATCTTGGAAGTCAACCCTTTTGTTGAGAGTAAAGGATGCTTTGAAAGTAAAAGAGATGAAAGATGATGATTTGACATGAATCAATGACAACTGAATTTTCTGCCAACGAAGTTGCTCTCAGCTTTGTAAATGCCACTGGTAAGGATATTATTTTTACCATGGGTTGATGGTTTTTCTTATTATTGTTGTTGCTACTTAAAGCAGAAGGTCACCTATGCATCATGCCTGTATATGCCAAAAAATTGACAAAATGTGTTTTCCAAACCTTTATTCCTCGGCTGTAGAAGGGATTAGATCTATTTCATGGTGTTTGAAGGCATCATATATGAGACCATGGTCAGTTGTATGAATTATTAGTTCATTGGCTGTTGTACTTTTACTGTTTTACATATACTATGTCCTGAAATTCACAATAGAAATTTATCAAGTGCTTTTAAGAAAACTGAGTGGCTGTTAAACTTGAGCATTGGAGACTCCAAAAGGCTTTCGTTTACGCTGTGTTTGGTTTTGAGAAAAGAAATAGAATAGATAGAAATAGAAGAGAAATAATTTGAAAAAAAAGAAATAGAGTAGAAATAAAATAGAATGTTGGATTGTTTGGTTTAAGAGAAATAAAGTAGAAATAATATTATAAAGTTATTTGGTATAAATGAAATAGGGAAGAAAGAATTTAATATAATTATAAAATGACGGTAATACCTTCAAATTATTGACCGAACCTATCATCCATTTGAAGTATATAATCGATTAAAAAAATATAATCGATTTTATCAGTTGATTTAAACGATTAAATTTTGTTAATAATCGATTTTGCGTTAAAGACTACTTTTGAACTCTTATGTAATACTAACATTTGGCATAGAAGCAATGCATGGTTTGACTTACGTGGTTTAATATGAGGGGACCGAATATATATCCCAACCACAGTTTGGCAGAGAAGCAATTGAATATGCAACCATGATTAAGCATTAATAATGCAATGTACTTTACAATTAAATATCTAGGATTAATGTTATTCACATTTTTATTAACTATTTTTTATTGTGATTAAGTGGTGTTTGAGTCATTTTGCACCTACCTCAATATTATATTCATTGTAACCTAACTCCAAATAATTGGTACACTTTTTTTTTTCGTTGAATAAATAATTGGTACACGTACCCCAACACGAGAAAATCTCCAAAGTTTTGGATAATTAAAATGGTGTCCTTCTCGTTCTTTCACGACACTCCATTACATGTACGAGACGGCAGCAACTGCTTCACTGTCATGTTATAAGTTTAATACTAGTAATTTTTTATTTATTAAAGTTTAATACTAGTGCATTTCTTATTTCTTAAAATGGCGACAGAAAAGATCACTGCTCTATAAATATATAAATTTTGGTCTGCTATTTGAAACGACATGTTTGTTATGAATAAGTTAACGAATGACGTGTTATTTGTCATGAATCTTCTGCCAAATCAACAAATATTAACAAACAAAAGAGAATAACAAAATGCTCAGGCATTTCTATTTAAGGAGATCTGAGGCTCAAGATTAGATAAGTAGTTATAATTGAATAAAGTTATTCATGATTTAATTGTGTAGTAAGTTTCTGAATTGAGTCTTTATTAGCGTTTTGTCGGTGGAATTAGAATGCCATTTCCCATTTACCATTTTTCTTGTAAATAAAATAAAAAGACAATAAGTCATGCATGATCATTTTGTAAAACATTTTATAAAAAGTGTTAGCGATAATGATAGGGGCTAAAAAATTAAGATTATAATACATAAATTAAATATAATAATTTTAATAATATCATCTCTTATGGGTGTTTTTAAATATTTAATTATATTATTCAAATATTAACTTACTTTTTACCCGACTTTAAAAATTCTCACTTTTTGTCCTTGCATTTTGTAAATACTCTAACTTTTATCCCCGAAAGAGTTAGAATAAGGGATGAAAGTTTGGATATTTATAATACAGAGACGAAAAATGGAATTTTTAAAATTCAGAGATAAAATCCAAAGATTACCAATTTTACAAGGATGAAAAGTATCATTAACCCTAAAATATTTTTTCTGCATTATTAATA
The DNA here is from genome assembly GCA_026413185.1 of Pueraria montana var. lobata. Classification (NCBI taxonomy): domain Eukaryota; kingdom Viridiplantae; phylum Streptophyta; class Magnoliopsida; order Fabales; family Fabaceae; genus Pueraria; species Pueraria montana. Next base: position 77,648,340 of record CM048650.1, read on the forward strand.
ATCCTAATCAAGTTACTTTCTTATGACTTTTATACCCTCATTTGCTATCAATAAAAAAATTGGAAAATTTATTTATAATTTTCATTGTGGAAAAATTTGCATAAAAAAACCATGTTTTTTATACTAAACAAAATTTGTACAGAATACACAAAACAATTATGATTTTTTAACGAATTTAAAGAAATAATTATATTTTTGTCAAAATTATAACAAACTTTGCAAAAAAAAAAGGTAGAAAAATTCACAATAAAATCATAAAATTAATAGAAAAACCTGCATAAAAAACAATAAGAAACATTCGCAGGTTTAATTCATGTTATATAAACTTTTCTATACTAAAATGAAATAATAAACGTGGTAGAAGAAAAATGACTTCGAAAAATGTAAAAAATAAAATAAAAAATAAGGTTTCATATTATGAAGAGACATTTAATTAACAAAATAGGTCATGTATACAAAATGCTATTAAATTAGCCATAAACACTGATGTTATAAAAAAAAACTTAAAATGGAATATTAACATAAAATTGTCTATAAAAATAATAATAAAGAAAATGAGAAAAGATCATACTTTTTATTTTCTTTTAATAATTTAAATTCTTTAATAATTGAGAAATAAATAACTTTAAATAGTATAAAAAATCTTATTAGTGTTAAATAAAAATATAAATCTGTTTAAAAATAACAAACTTATCATACTTAATTTAATCATAATTTATGATTAAATGATAATATAAAAATGTTTTACACTCTTAATATATAACCTATTTTCTCTATAAAGTGAGTGGAATAACATAATTTTGATAATAATTTTTTCACGTAAATATTTTAGGGTTAACTAAATTTTTAGTCCCTAAACTTTTTCAAAATTCGATTTTTAGTTCATAAACTTTAGTTTGACTAGTCAAGGTCCTTAAACTTTTTAAAAATTTGATTTTTACTTCTTAAACTTTAATTTGACCAGTCAAGGTCCCTAAACTTTTTAAAAATTCGGTTTTTGGTCCTTAAACTTTTTAAAAATTCAATTTTTAGCCCTTGAAATATCATTTAGAGACTAAAAATTAAATTTTTAAAAAGTTTAGAAACTAAAAATTGAATTTTAAAAAAATTTAGGAACTTTGACCGGTCAAAATTTTGTTCAAGTATTAAAAATTAAATTTTTAAAAAGTTTAATAACCTTTACAATCAAACTAAAAATTGAATTTAAAAAAAAATTAGGTACTAAAATTTTAATTAACCCAATATTTTATGATGATGAAGGAGCACTACTCTTATTGATAATTCTAACTTTTGTGTCAGTGTGTGTTGCCGGCCGAAACAAAAAAACACTTTCTCTGTCGTACTTCCAACTTCCCTTCCACCGCTTGCAAGTTGCAACCACTCTTGGTTCTTGGCTTGTTCCTGTTGGCACACGATGCCTTTCCAACAAACCTTGTTACTTACTACGATGATAAATTAAATGTTCGACATAACACAGTTTCACTCTAACACCACAACATCAAGTCAACACTACACTAACCAACACTCTTTGGTCTCTTCCCTTATTATTTCATGGCCACGTCATCAGTTTCCGGCAACTTCACCCTGCTCCGCCACAGCGAGACCCGCTCGCTGTTGTTGTCCCCGCCCGGTAGCTCTATCAAGCTCTTCTGGTCGAAGCACGAGGCCAGCACGTGCCATGCCGCACGTGTCTCTTCCGTGCCACGTGCGTCCTCACGTGAGGTGGCGGTGGTTGGTGGTGGAGTGGCTGAGAAGGGGAAGGAGAAAGGGAGGGTGTTGAAGGTGGGCCTCATATGTGGCGGTCCTTCTGCTGAGCGTGGGATTTCCCTCAATTCTGCTAGATCAGTTCTTGATCACTTGCAGGTACAGACAGATTCCTTGGGAGTTCTGTTAGAATTTGATTTTTCATATAATGTTCCATAAGTGTTAATCAATACTCTAGATATAACTTTTTTATAATAATTGTTATAAAACCCAATGGGTGTGGCTGAGGCATTACACGCTGAGCTTGTTGGAAGGACTTGAGTTCGACTTTCATAGAATACTTCCTTTGGGAGGGGCCAAAAATTTAAGTGAGATTAAGCCCCAGATGGAAGATTAATTCTATAACTGGCCTAAAGGACCGAAGCTCATGGGATACCAAGGGGTCCCACCTAGGAGTCAAAGACCTTAATTACAATGGTTAAAAAAGTAAGAGTTAATTACACTGACCCCTCCTAAGGTTTACTCTTATTACACCTGGTACCTCTTCATTTTTTTTACATTACTTTGAGTACTTCTAAGGAGGGGTTAGTGTAAGATTTTTCAAACCTAAGAGGGGGGGTTAGTGTAATAATTTACACTTAAGAGAGGGGGTCGGTGTAACGAAAGTCCAAAAATTAGGGGATTTTCTGTAGGGTTAAAAAATGGAGGGGTATCGGATGTAATAAGGGCAAATCTCAGGGGGGTCTGTGTAATTTACTCAAAAAGTAATTATTATAAAAGTGAATAATTCTGTCATTATAAGTGTTTAATCAGTTAGAAATTACCTTAGCTATGACTTTTAAAGTAAATAAAGTAATTTTTACAAAAGTCAACAATTGTACCATGGTAAGTGTTAATCAATTGGAAATCATCTCAGATATGACTTTTTAATGTAATTATTACAAAAGTCAACAATCCTGATATTGAGAGACCTTGACATTGTGGCTGAAACTGTACTTGCAGACAGATTTTTGAAACCTTGATCCGTTGACCTTTTGCATTATAATTAAATTCATTTTATTAAGCCTTGTATTATTAAAATTTAAAACTCAAACTTTAATTATGCTCTTTCTTTAATTTACTTCTAAGTGCTAATTATACTCACAGTATATTGTGTTTGAAAAGCAGTTGAGAAGAAACAGTGGTAATTTAAGTATATTGGCAGCAGTACTATATTGCTTTTCTGAGAGAAATTGTCACTTGGGTTTACTCTGTCTTTCCATTTCTTTCTTTCGTTTTTTGTTTCTTGTGACAGTGTGTTGTGAGCTGGGTTTTTTTTTTCACCTTTAAGAAACAAAAAAGTGCTGCAAATAGTTTTTGCTTTAAATAAAGAAAAACAAAGAGGGTATGGTTATTTAGGTGTGTAGAGAGACGGTTCTTGTGTGAATGTATGTGCTAATTTGGGAAACAGCTGAAGGGTGTTTTTCTGTTTTCTTTATTTCTTTCTTATTTATTAGTCTCATTTTTTTTCCTGTTATCTGACAGGGGGATGATTTACACGTGAGTTGCTATTATATTGATTGCAATCTCAATGCATATGCAATTTCTTCAGCTCAGGTTAGTATGATGTATGTTTCTGAAAATTGTGCTGCATGAGCTCTCTTTCTGTTGAACTACAGTTTTTCACTAAGCGGATTGGTGAATAGTAGAGCTGTGAGAAACTCTGATCTGAACAAGGTTAAATTCGTATATAATGATCGATTGGATAATAGAAAATTTGAACCAAAACAAGGCTGGACAAGTCACAGTTTCTACGCTATATATGGCAATATACTAGTTGAATTAGGTTCTTCTTTGGTCTACTCAATACTTCCATATTCCTCAAAAACATCAGTATGCATTTCTAACTTAATAAAGTTTTATAATATATAACTCGTGGTTAATCCCAGTAAACACAAATAAGTGAAATGTCTATTTGGCGATCACCTCTGGCTTGAGAATTTCCATGATCTCTCTCATTTGGTTTGGTTATATGTCTGGTACTCTGGTTTTCTTATACATGTGCAAGTTGTTTTCCTGTTTCTAGTTCCTGTTATCAAGTTTTGGGTGCATAACTTTCTTTCTTTGCATTTTTTTCATTGTTTCAAGTTTTAGCTTCTATATTACTGAACTGATTACATTCTTGATTTAAAACTAACAGGCCATAGCTTCTAGTGTTATTTTCCATTACTTAGTTTAAAGTGAAATGGGAACAGCAAAAACAATTAAAAAGAAAAGGAAATTTTTTTTGTCACATCCAAGCCATTCTTCTTATTTCCATATTCTTTTTCCAGGTATATTCCAACACCCCTGCTGATTTTGATTTTAAACTTGAAAGGTTAGTGTACCCTTTCAAATTATGGAAAAATTACAATAAAGTTCTGGTAAAAGTATTTCCAATTTCGGAATAATTAACCATGCAACTGATCAGTGATTTTCAACGAGTGGTTAATGAATAACCACTCATTGATTTGATAAATCACCTGTGTGTTTAAATGTTCCCAAAATGAAAATATTTTTACTAATAATTCCTTCATAATTGTCCCTTCAAAGTATGGAATAAATACTTGTAAAGATGTATGGAATAATTTTCATTTGAAATTGTGACAGTAAAGAATAAAGATGGCCACTTGTTGAATTTGCAGCCTTGCCCAAAGTTTCCAGACTTTGTCTGACTTGGCAAAGCATCTAGCTACAGCTGTGGACATAGTATTTCCAGTTATACATGGTCAATTTGGTGAAGATGGTGGCATTCAGGTGCAGTATATATATAAGGAATTCTTCTAGGTTATAATGAACTTGTGTATTTATGAATGGCATTTCTCTGTGATAAATATTAATAGGAATTGCTGGAAAAGTATAATGTTCCATTTGTTGGCACAGGATCAAAGGAGTGCTGCCAAGCATTTGACAAGGTACAGGACATATGTATTTTGTTTACCATAACCAAATGCAGCCACACATTTGAGATCTAAGATTGGTTTACAGTTTCTTACCCAACATAGTTAGATTAGATTCTATAGTTTTAAACCATCATACACTAAGAATTAAATGATTTGAAAGCCTTATTTAGGATTTAGACTATGCAAATTGATACCTGTTGGGATGCAAAATCTTGATGCTAATTGTGGAATATGAGAAAGTCAGCGGGAAACCGAAAAACTTTATGGAGAGTTTAAAAATTGAGACTTCCTCAGTTTAAAAATACTAGTTTGATTTTGACAGTTCCTCTGGCAGTAATTTTTTTTTCCTTAAAATAATTGTCAGCATAAAGCATCATTGGAGCTCAGGAAGCATGGATTCATAACAGTGCCCAGTTTCTTAGTTCAGGTATTATAAATTGTTTTAAACAGGCTATTGATTCACCTTGTAATGATAACTAATTGTGTTACGAAAGTCTGTATGATCTAATGTTTTTAAATGTTAGATAAGTGGATGCTGCATGCTTAATGTTCATCTATATTTTTATTGTATTAGATTTCATCCACATTTAATTATTTTTGAAAGTATTTTCTGTCATTAAAATCTATTCATCCAGGTTTTCTTATTTACACACTATTTTGTAATATGATGTCAACTAGGGGTATGAAACAAACAAATCAGAACTATCAGAATGGTTTAAAAAGCACCAGCTGGACCCTGACTCAGGGAAAGTTGTGGTAAGGCACTTGATTTAGTTCAGTCATTAGAGTTTCGTTGTTAATTCATTTTGATGGAGTTTTTTATGCTTCTTGATGTCATAAAATTTGATGCTTCAGGTAAAACCAACAAGAGGAGGGTCAAGCATTGGTGTTAGAGTTGCATATGGTGTGAATGATTCTCTTGTAAAAGCCAATGAAATTATATCTGAGGTATTTTCAATATATTTGCCACTTGAATGGGAGCAGAAACTTTTATACTGTGACAACTTTCATTTATGATGCAGATGCAATTATTATATATAATAAGATGAATATATGGAAAAATCAAGGAGAATGATTATAGAGAAAACTAAGGAGGAATACATTTTGACCAAAAGTATATTAAGGTCCTGTTTGAATAAACTTCTCCATAAATACTTATAGAAGAAAAAAATAAAAAGTAAAATGAATCAAACTTCTTTCTTAAGTTAAAATCAACTTATGCATCATAACTTTTGAAAAAGTTAGATGAGAGAGCTTCTATAAAAGTTGAAGTGCATAAGTTGATTTTTAACTTATGAGAGATATTTAATTCATTTTACCTTATTAGTTTCTTATCCTATAAGTGCTTATGAAAAAGTTTATCCAAACATGGCCCAAGTAAAAAACTATACATCTCTTATAATATACTCCCTCCATTCCAAAACTATCGATGTTTTAGTCTTTTTTTGTTCCAAAACTATTGATGTTTTACAAATTCCAAGTCTTGTTAATTATTTTTTCCAACATATACCCCTATTTAACAATTGCTATTAAATCATGTCCTACTCTACAACTACTCCTATAATAAATATTAAATGAGGGTATTTTAGACTAAATATACTACCTTATGGGTAGTATTAAATATTTCTTAAGTTGTGTGCATTATTCTTAAACATCAATAGTTTTGGAATGGGGCATGTTAACTTTTGGTATTGATCATTCATTTTGTATGTGATAGGGAATCGACAATAAAGTGCTAATAGAAATATTTCTTGAAGGAGGGAGTGAGTTTACAGCCATTGTCCTTGATGTAGGATCTGATTCAGATAGTTTTCCTGTTGTACTACTTCCAACTGAGGTATGGTTTGCCTTTTCTCCCTTGACATTTCTTGTTTATTCACTGCAATTCTAAAATCTTCATACTTGTTTACATCAATTTGGAGGAGACTGAGTATCTATAATGAGACAGCAGAAAGTATCAGTTCCTGTTTGAGTCAAGGGAATGAACATGATGAGAAACTGAGAATGAAAAAGGGAATAGGAATGGACTAAAACTGTTTGAAAAACTCTTGAATGAGAATGATCATTTCTTCAGGAAAGTGAATTTCTCTATTCCCTAAAAAATTTAATGGAATGGCCATTCCATTCAAACTGGATTAATCGGAATTTCCTTTACATAATGATAAAATATACTCTGTCACCACCCTGCCTCCACTTCTGCCACAACCACCATGCCTATTGAATTGTAATTTTGCTGATCAACAATATTTTTTCCTATTCTTATCTAATTTCATGTAGCAGTTACCTAATATTGGTTTGGAATGGAATAGTCATTCTTTTCTAGACTGAATGAGACATGCTAAAGATAATGATTATTCCACTCCTTTCCTTCTCATTCCACTAAATCATTCCAGTGAATCAAACTGGACCTTACTGAATTCCCGTTTTAAAAATATAAAACAAAGAAGAAAACAAAAGGAATTTTCAACTGGAGCAAATATGATGTATTATGGGATGCAGTTCAAGGCCATAAATTGGACATGACTTGTGACAGAAAATTCAGTGATAATAGTTGGGATTGGTTGTACTTACAAATTCTGTGGTTGCCAATGTCGATGTAAAATTACTCAAGCAATTTATACCTAGCAATTGCAATTGGCTATTGCCCAATAAATATTTCATACTCAGTAGTGATAGAGTAATTTAGATGAACAGGTGGAGCTTCAATTCCGTGGGTCAAATGATGTGAAAGAGAATGATGCAATATTTAATTACCGCAGGAAGTACCTTCCAACCCAACAGGTCAGTACTAGTAGTAGTGTGAATGTGTTTACATGCACACAAGATACACTGCACATGCTTGCTGATCTTAAAAGTAGTGCAGCATGTGACTTTTCTTTCCTTCAGTTTGTTTAGTATTTGGTTTCAGCCAATGTTGGGTAGTGTTTTTCTAATCAGATGAAGCATATATTATCTGCAGGTTGCTTATCACACTCCACCACGGTTTCCTTTGGATGTAATTGAAAATATTCGCAAAGGAGCATCTTTGTTATTTCAACGGCTTTGCCTGCAAGATTTTGCTCGAATTGATGGATGGTTTTTGCCAAATTCAGGTTCCAAGTTATCATCATCTTCAGAAAGTGAGTTTGGAAGGACTGAATCTGGTGCCATATTATTCACTGACATTAACCTGGTGAGATGATTTTCTTCCTTGGGAAGAATACGGATAATATCTTTAGCAGTTTTACTAATAATGTTGGGTGTTCACTAGTGTGCTGAATGTTAAAATCATTGCTTGTTTCAGATCAGTGGTATGGAACAAACCAGTTTTCTATTTCAGCAAGCTTCTAAGGTACTTCTGCATATGTCTGCATCACATTTCTTGTATTTAATATCCATAGTTCCCTATATTTTTTAAAGGTATTCCTGTCATAATTATTGTGTCTGTAATTGGTCTGTATTTATCTGCATGCAATTTCTATTTTTCTTTTAAATTGACCTTTTCATCTTACTGTGTTAAATGAAGAAAGGCATTAGGGGTTATTTGCACCATAAAGAACTTACCGACTTCAAAGGGATGTTTTATCGTACTGTTATACAACTAGTTATATTTTATGATAGTGAATGTTGAGCTTTAAAGGGACAATAAGAGAAAATAGTGAGAATAGTAGAAATGATTATGTTATGATGGATGTGTGGCTACGAAAGAAACGACAAAATACAAAATGAGTGTATATGAGGAGATATTGGTGTGACACCTATTAAGAAACAGATTACAAAAAATCAATTAAAGTGATTTGAACATGTGCAAAGGTCACTAGAGGCACTAGTGAGGAGAGTAGATTGCATGGTTTTTAGCCCTACAAAAAGAAGTAGAGGGAGACTAAGAAAAACATTGGAGAAAATTGTTAAAAGGGATCTCATGGTAAATATTATCCTTGAGAATTTGGTTTTTAACCAATCCCAATGGCATTGTGTGATTTATGTAATTGATCTCACCTGGTGAGAAGGAGGCTGTTGTTGTTTTCATCTTAGTGTGTTTCTATGACATAATAAATTGCTTATTTCCTTTTATGGGGATTATACTGGAGCTACCTAATGTTACATAAATGTATCTGAGTCCAAATACCCTTGTTCAGAAGTGGACTGCTGTCTTCTCTATCTCTAGCTGACTAAATGTTCTGTTCTGTCAAGCTATCTTGTATATTGAAGGTGTGATGTGCTGCAAACATGACACATTGACACTGACTAGTTAAATCACTTCTAGATGATAAAATTGATTATTTTTGTTTTTCTTATTTATGCATGGATAATTCTTATCGTTCACTACTTGAAAAATGCTATATACGTTATTCAGGTTGGTTTTTCTCATACAAACATCCTTAGAAGCATTATTCACCATGCTTGCTTGCGATTTCCAAATCTTGCATCAGTTAGTGGTATATCAGGTCAGCTTCCAAGCAGGTCAAAATACTTACAACTTAACAAGTCATTTTCTCGCCATGAAGGAGCTCGAAAAGTGTTTGTCATTTTTGGAGGTAACACATCAGAACGGCAAGTATCTCTTATGAGTGGTACAAATGTCTGGCTCAATTTGCTAGCCTTCCATGATGTAAGTGTCCACAATCAGGAAGACCTTAAAGTTACTGTACATAATGCTTTGGTAACCCATCTGCTGAAGTTCAATTTATTGTCCAACTTTAAATATTGATGTTCTTATTTTTACAATTTTTAAGAGAAATGTATAAGCATTAATTTGACACTTTTGCACTTAGTTTGTTTGACCTATTTCATTTTCCATTCATTCAGCATCATCATGTGATGTGATGTACCAAATATATCACACTTATCCAGGTTCTGTTAATTTTTTTTAAGTGGAGTAGGGTTATTTTAGAATAGAAGATTTTTCATAAATGTATTATTTTGGTTTATTTTTTAGCAGCTAATATATAATTTTCAAGATAATATAGATCTTATACCTATGACTTAGAAGTAAACTGGTGCATTCTGTAAACTAATGGCATTTGCTACCTGAAAAGACTAATGTCGTACGTATGATATATCAGACTAAAATCATTGTTCTTGCAGCTTGAGGTAACTCCATGTTTGCTTTCCCCTACAAGTGAGTATGCATCTAGTGTTGATACGGGAAAGAAGGCTGATGATGTAATGAGTAGGACAGTTTGGTCATTACCGTAAGTATTGGTCCTTTTCTCTACCTCAAGATTTGTCCTTGATTTTTGAATATGCATATGGGAACAACTTGTTTATTTTATAGTTGTTAGACAGATATAAAACTATTCCTAGGCTTCCACCTATTAGCTTATGCTTTTAGGCACTCAATCCATGATCAGTACTATTTGTGTTGACTGTGATTCATGCATGTGAGTATATGACCTCTTCATAATGTAGTTAGAATCAAATAATTTTATTGTAATTATTTGTGTGCAGTTATTCTCTTGTTCTACGGCATACTACTGAGGAGGTACTGGATGCATGCATAGAAGCAATTGAACCAGAACGGGCTGCAATAACATCTGACCTACGGAAGAAAGTAATGAATGATCTTATGGAGGGTTTGAAGGACCACAATTGGTTTACCGGGTTTGATATTGCTGATGATTTGCCTGCGAAATTTTCGTTAAGGCAGTGGATCAAGCTAGCCAAGGAAGTCCAGGCAACAGTTTTTATTGCAGGTATTGACAGCAAAAAAGTGTTTTCTAGTGATTAAACTTTTAACTTCAATTTTCGTTGTTAATAATGGTACAGTCTCACTTTCAGTCATAAAAACAATATTAATATGAATATGAATAGCATTATTCAAGTATGAAAAATGGAACAGAAAATGAATGATTCTCAGAAGATGAAATGCACCCGAAGCCTATGTTTTACACACAGGCATTCCTCTGTCACAAGGAAAGTTCCTTTGTTCACAAAAACATTCCATACCTTCTCTCTCTAACTGAATTCCCCCTTACCTCCACAGCTCCACTCTCTTTCTTAGATGACTAACTAACCACATCCTCACGCACATGCTTTTTCCCATCCCCTTTCAGCCAAACATCTCTAGCACCTCTCACATACACTTTCCCAAACTTAGGTCTAGGCCCATTATCTATTTGGGCTGCTAGTACTTGATCCACTAGCCAATGTCAGTTTCTAACAATACATGATAAAATGTTTTCATATTCACTATTTATATATTATTGGAGATGCATAGTTAGCTATCAGTATCAACATGGAGTGTGCTTTGTGCATCATCTTGACAAACATCAATTTGATGAAATGTTTCAAGGTAATCACAAGTTGCATTTCTTAAGGTGGATCTGCAAAAGGTTATAGGGGAAAAAGTTGTTAGGGTTGACCATTCAGTAAATCCAATAATAGTCATATGGTAATCTATTCTAAACTGGTCTATAAGTCCCTCATTATTTGTCTAATTGTGATACTGAGCAGAATATGGCACATTCTTTAACAGTTGTTTAACGATTTAAATGTATAGATAAACTTTCATGGAATGTCGGTTTATGAAATTGTATATGTCTATACAATGTTTTACTCTGTTACTTATAGTGCATGGAGGCATTGGAGAAGATGGTACACTTCAATCTTTGCTGGATGCTGAAGGAGTGCCCTACACAGGTTTGTTTATAATGTACACTTAATATGTGAGACTATCAGTACAATGGTATCCACAAATCAAGTTTATTATTTATTGTTTTAATTTGTATTGACATCTATTCTCTCTTTTATCTTCTTTTGAAGGTCCTGGTGCAATGGCATCAAAGATTTGTATGGACAAAGTTGCAACCTCCGTGGCTTTGAAAGATGTATGTGTCCCTAACTTTAATATGTTTTCCGTGAAAGATAAAGAACACTGCGCTTTCATTACTAGTATATTAAGAATATGCCTCAGTATCTATTATTGGAGTTTATTACTATGATTTAGAATTCCTACTGTTATGAATGTGGGCTTTTACATATTTATGGGCAATTATATTTGTCATCAATTTTCAAATTAATAGGTAGAATTATTAGCAATTGTCAGCTACAAATATCTTGTATCTTTAAGAAAAATCATTGAAATTGTAAGTTTAGTTTTCCAACAATTTGACATGTTTCTCTGACTTTGCATTCTTATATCCTGTTATTAAAAGCTTGCAAATTCGGGCGTTCTTACCATAAATAAGGATGTCAGGCAAAAACATGATCTCTTTAATAAGCCCATAAATGATACATGGCATGACCTCACCAGGAAGCTACAGTGCCAAACATTATGTGTCAAACCAGCAAAAGATGGATGCTCAACTGGGGTCGCAAGACTATGGTAGATTTTTTACTTTGTTAGTATCTCTTTTTCGTGATATCAGTGATTAAAGGTTATCAAATATTGCATTATTATATACTTATAGAGGATTAAAGGGATCATGTTTTACAACTTGCTCATTCTATTTTCATTCAGCTGTTCCGAGGACCTTGCAATATATGTCAGAGCTCTGGAGGACTGTCTGCTAAGAATTCCACCAAATAGCTTATCAAAGGTATAGGATAAGGAATAGCATTATGTAATCATCAAGAACTAATTTGTTGAGAAATAGTATTTTAGCATGTGCAATACATGGGATAAATGTTTATTTTGAATATATAAATTAAATTATACTTAAAATTCATAATAAATAACTATTTTTTAACAAATAAATTATATTTATATTTATGATAAACAATTTATATTGTGTTACAAGGTTATTTTTAACTATTGATAATTTCTTTTAAAAAATAATGAAATTCAATTTAGAAATAGAGATGAAAATGATAGATTAAAATATATACGAGGTTAAGAAAAATCCCTTAACACTTTTGTTGAAGAAAAACTCCTAAAAACGCTTTGTTGAAGAATAACTCCTAAAAACACTCTCATTCAAGATAGTTATTCTAATTTATACAGACAAAGAATTTAAGTGAATATTATAACTCTGATACTGTATATGAGAGAGGGGAAGCAAAAGCACTTGCTGAAAAATGGTACTAAAGACTAAGTAATGGTGTGGTCATAATATGTATTTACAATATAGTTGTGTCCATCCGTAGTATAATATACCAGTAACATCAGTGTATTACATTAGCTCTTCAACTTTTGATTAATGTACAGGCACATGGTATGATTGAGATGCCAAACCCTCCTCCAGAACACGTAATCTTTGAACCTTTCATAGAGACAGATGAAATAATTGTGACATCCAAATTTGAGGATGCAACTGGTCATGGCCTCACATGGAAAGGGCACAGCAGATGGGTGGAAATAACAGTTGGCGTCATAGGAAAACGTGGATCAATGCACTCGTTAAGTCCTAGCGTAACTGTCAAGGAATCTGGCGATATTTTGTCACTAGAGGAAAAGTTCCAAGGTTGGTCTCCATAGAATTACCTAGAATTTAACTATAATATTTGTTTTATAGAAGGACAATTCATAATTGAAATTAGCATGACCTTCATGCATGTTTTCTTAGCTTATATAGTTAAAATCAATCACATTTTGAGTAATTTTCATTTTAAATTGAAGTGGACAAGACTTAGAAACTACAGCATAAAGATAGAAATTAGTGGGCTTGCTCCTATAGAGTATTGGAGTTGTGAAGCTTAAGATTTCTATGAAGAAAATCCTAAACTTAAAAGTGGCCAGAATCGAAGGTTTTCAGTTAAGATGCACTAGATAGTATGTAAGTTCAATAAGATCAAATAGACAAATACCTGAGTTAGCAATTTTTAGAGGTGAAAATTGGGGATTGTGTGTTTGGTTCAACTTATTGTAAAGATATATAATCACTTATTTTTACTAGCTTTCTGAGAAACTTTTAAAAATGTAGCGACTATTTCCCAAAAATAATCTTACTAAACATGCACTAAATCATACCATGACTCCATGAGTAGCATGGTTTATGTTTCTTGGATCCATCTTTCAAAATGATGGGGAAATTGATGGGAATGTCACACTTGTGATTTTCAAGCTGGGTAAATGAAACAGAGAAATGCTTTTGAGCATAATTGGCTGTGCTGTAAAGCTTTTTAATTCTATGTGCATAATAAGCTAACCCAAACTACGCATAAAGGTTATGAGGATGCTACTGTTGATTAGTAGAAAATAGAAGAAAGATAAGATTAGGAACAAATGTATCTGGGAGAAAGTTATAACCCCCTTGAGGCTGGGGGGTGTGTGTGAATGCCTCTTATCTATATTTCTAGTACTTTTCCTACCTTTGTCACGATCACAATGGTTCCTTTTTTTCCTATACTTGTATATTGATTGGCAGGTGGGACTGGCATCAATCTGACTCCGCCTCCCTTGTCAATTATGAGGTATGTTAAAGAAATTTTCTTGTGGAATGCAATGCAGATTTCCTAATTTGTAGTTAGGTGGATAAGTGCCATGTTCAATCATGTAATTATTGTTTAGAGAAAGGTTATACTGTTTGACAAATCATTGTTTCTTCACTGGGCAATGTAGTGTTGACCTACTTATTTCTTACTCATTTCTTTGTAGGTTTCTTTGAAATGATTTTGAATGACAGTTATCTTTTTCTTCTCTTTATAGTGAGAATGCTTTGAAGAGATGTAAACAGCATATTGAACTGATTGCAAACACTCTACAATTGGAAGGATTTTCACGTATTGATGCGTTTGTCAATGTTGACAGTGGAGAGGTTTGTTGAATTCCTTGTTGGGATATGTTTTCTCCATTCTCTCTCCTTGTTTTTTAAGTTGTCTCTTTGAAGTTAATGTTACAATTTTTGCAATGGATTCAACCTGAAACTTGCTATTCCTTTTGTAATAGCTAGAAAATGGAGAGGTAGAAAATTTGAAATGAAAATTACTTTAGTTATCAACCATTCCCCCCTTTTTTTCAGCTGAAATATGCTGATCAGCTAGTATGCTGACTACACTGTCTATACATCCTTGTTTAAGTGCATAGCAGTTTATTGAGAGTCTATGCTTAATAGAATGTCATCATCAACACTTTGAAATGTAAAAAATCACTTAGTCTTCTCCTACAGGAATTGTGTTTCAATGGCTTGTCATCATCTTATTCCTAGATAACTTTCAATGTTTGTAGGTTTTGATTATAGAGGTAAATACTGTGCCTGGAATGACACCTTCCACTGTTCTGATTCATCAGGTAAATTCTTGCTATGATATAATTACTTTTCTTTCATAATCTTTTCTGTGTATTTTCCTCTGTATCTATAGGCACTCACCAAGTGTATGCTTCCATCACATAGAGGTTGAATTAGGGCATTATTTATTCTACACTGCATTTAAAAGCAGTTGGCATATCACAAAGGCTAAATGACATGAACTTGAGGCAGATAGATTATAGAATTGAAATCTTACTTTTAAGTGTAGGGAGCAAAAGGAAGCTTTCTACCAAATATATAAATAAAATAAAGACTAAAAATATAAGGATATATAAAAGAATTTAAAGCATCTTTATTCAAGTAAAAAGACAACACCAGATTCTGACTATATCATTCTATGCATCTCAGGCACTAACAGAACAACCACCATTGTATCCTCATCAGTTCTTCCGTAAGCTTCTTGATTTGGGATCTGAAAGGACCATGTAAATGTAAATCTGTTTAAAAGAATGTTTGCATTGTTTTCATCAAATGCTGTAATAACTTGAAGTTATTATGTAGCAGCAGATAACATTCATATTTTCCTATCTGGAACTTTCTTCTCTTTATAATGTGAAACTTCAATTTCATTCTTATATTGCTTCCCTTCCAAGTATGTTTTCATATGCAATCAGAGATTATACAGTTTGTGTCTTCTTAGAGTTACTTTGAAGAAAGATTCTAAATGTGTTTTCAACAAGTTAAGGCTGGCGAACCCATAAAAGGTTGTGCGGTTGTATGGCAAAAAGCACATGTGCATGGATCATCAACAATTGATGAAATCAGACTTAACTCTCACTTTAGTCCATGAGATGCTAAGAGTCCATCGTTTCAAGGTTGTGTTTGGATAAATTTCTTTAAAAGAACTTATGAAAGAAGAAAATAAGAAAAAGAAATGAAATATTTTTTTTTAATTATAAGTTAAAATTAGCCTATATACAAGTTAAAATAAGTTTTTAAAGAAGTTAATGAGAAAGTTTCTATATATTAGCTTATACATAAGTTAATTTTAATTTATAAAAGAAATTTATTTTATTTTATTTTTCTTATTTTCTTCTTCTATAAGTGTTTATAAAGAAGTCTATAAAAATAAAAAATAAAAAACTAAATTTTTATTTTACAAAAAAATTCATTTAAGTTCATGACTTTGTAAATTCATTTAAGCAGTACCTAACTTATGTGACACACATCCTCAAAGGATCTAGTTTAAGTGTTTAATTGTATCAAAATTCATCCCTCAATCCCTTAGCTAATATTTAAGACCTTGTAAATAAAGGATCCAAGACACTGCAAACATTAAGAATATTGGGGATGAGTTAAGAAATAGTAATTTCACAATAAATAGTCAATCAAGCAATAGAAGAGTTACATCATCCTATAAATATAATTCTCTAAACATTAAAGCACGAGACATATTATAAAATTGTAATCAATATGTCGTTGGTTTGAGTAGAACTAAGTTCAATATCTTTAAGTAAAGTTTTGGAGCGAGCCTTGTGAATAAAAAAAAATATATAGTTGAGAAGGGAGACTCTACTAAAGGTTGTCAGTCAGGTTTCCTGACAATTATCAGCAAAACTGGTTAATAATTCATATTAATATTATAGTGATCCAATAAAATATTTTAAAATATTACAATATGGAGATTATTTTTAGATAGAGATGACAATGTGAGAAAAAAATTAGTAGGTGGGTAGAATTAATCTATTTTAAGAATGGGTTTAGAAAGTCAATTCTTCTCATTTACTAGGTCAATAGAACAATTTAACTAAAACATTAAAATAGAAGGTTCTACAAATTGACCTATCAATTACCTTGCCAAACTTAGACTTAAACTTTTTAACCTATAACTAAAAAAAAGAATATAGAAAGTGACCGAAGGGATGAAGGCTAAAAAAATTGCAAAATGATCTTCATATTGAATACATTCCATTTTGTTATCTCTAATTTGAGATAACCAAAATCAAGCTCTTTATATCTATCCAAAAGATAATAACTAAATTTATTATAGTAACTATTGCAAAATCACACACAGATGGGGGTAAAAATCAGAAAGGCAATGGTAAAAGAATTAGGACGATTGAACCATTGGAAGCATAAGAATAATTTTATCAAAGTTAGGTATCTTCGGATCGATTACCTAATTATGAAGAGAAGTTACGCAAGACCAATTAATTCATCATAATTAAATTAAATGTGCCTAACTCCCTATTTACCTGCCACAGTTCTGGTACCTTCATCTAGTTTCATTTGGAATTCTCTCATCAGATTATGACCACTCCACCTGATTTTGTGTGTAGAATCAGTGAGATGTAGGCCAAAGACCTTCTTTGCCAAAACAATTATAAAATGCAATCCCATTCTGAGCCTCACCAATCAAGAGGCATTTCAAATCACAATGTCCATAACAATCCCAATAATTTAGAACATTTAGATTTCTATTTGTTCCCATATTGAGGGGTTTTCCAACGTCATTCTAGAACAAGAAAGAGGCAGCAACAAAAGCATTAATGAACTACTATAACATACATATTTAATATTATACACTCGTTCAATTTTATTTTTTACAAGTTCTGTTTTTTTTTTTTTACACTCTTATTTACTTTTGACTTAAATATATTTTTAGTCTTTATAAAATATACGAGTTTTAATTTTAGTTTTTTAATTTTATTTGTCTTTCTAAAATTTAAAATCACCATTTTTAGGTTCTATAAAACGAATGAATTTTAATTTTGCTTTCTATAAAATATTTTCTTTAACTTTCCTCCCTCCAAAATCTAAAATCATTATTTTTATTCTCTAACGTCTATATTTAAAAAAAAAAAACAAAATAAATATATTTTTTTTGACACAAACAAAATACATATTATTAAGAGCAACCAAAACAGAACAAAAGGTTACAAGACCTCCTGATACAAGATCTCCTGATAAAAGCAAACACATTAAAGAAAGCCTAATAAAATGAAAGATATCCATTCAAGCATAACACCAGAACTCCATCCCACTAATCCACCAAAAATGCTGCATTAGTTTATGCTCTACATCAGCTGCCACAACGCCAATTCCTTCCACGCAGAAAAGAACTTGATTAATTATAAAAACAAGGAATTGCTAAGAGCCATTAGCATCTAGATGATGTGACAGGATCACTTGGGCACCACCTCCATACATTCCAATAACAAACCATCTAAAACCAGCAACACCATCTACATCCGTACCCGAACACATATCCTTTCTAACGTTTTATTTTAAGATAGATAAATAATATTTATGGTAAGAATTTAGAGAAAGAAAAATTATAGTTATCGCATGTTAGTATGATACCACATATATTAATAGATATCACTTGAGATAGTCACTTAACCTTTTAAGTTAAGAGTGTTATATAATAATAAAAATCAAAAACGATAATTTCAACCTTTTGAGAGATGAAAACCCAATTTATTTTTTATAAAAATTAAAATTAAAACTCGTTCATTTTATATGATTAAAAACATATTTAAACCCTCATTCTTTTTCCTTTCATATTGAAAACCATTTTATTAAGCAATCGACCAGGTCCACAAGCCAAATATGTACAAATATACTATAGTTCAATTATGTTGTAAGTTGAACAACATGTTTAATCCGTAGGGCCACTTTATGGTACATTATACATCATGTCCCTTAGTAGCTAGCTTTCAATTAACCACAACCACGAAGTGTGGTTGTGGCTAAATGGTTAACACAAGTCCTGGCAGTGAGCGGTGATAGAGATCACGAGGCTGGCTTTGCCACAATGTCATGCTATCTTTGCTATCTTCCCACCTTGGTGGCCTCAAATCCCTCACCACAAGCCATGTGTTGAAGTACTCTCTAAACTGAGTTATTAGGCCATTTTTGAGGGTCCAAACGTGCACCCAATAGCCCAGCCCCTCCCACCCCTCGGCGATCACGCAGTCCCCGATGGCCGCCACCCGCCTCGGCTCGAACCGGAAGCCCTTGGTGTGATCCGTTTCCCCTGTGAGCACCCTCATCATGTGGTGGCATTGAGGGGGGCCATGGAACCACCACTCAAGGTCACTTGCTAGCAATTCGGCCACATTGTCCATTGTTCCTTGCCCCAATAGTGCCTTGTAGAGCATTTCAACTATTGCCTTGTTTTGCATCTCCACCTTTTGATGAGTCTCTTGCATCACCCCAAAATCCTCCATGTTGTGAAATTTTGTTTGTGAAATTTATGCTTCTAATTAAGCTTGTGCATTGCATGGAGGGCTTGGAGGTATCACATTTTATAGGCCTAGATAGGAAGGTATATCCGAGTTTTGTGCCTTATTATTGGTTCAAAAATGCATAGACGGTTGAGATTGGTTGATTTATGATGTGGGGTATTGGAGGGTGTGGATTAGCTCCTACAAGTTGTGATTAATGTTTGCACGATTGAGATGACAAATGTGTCACACCAAGATGTTCATATAATACTTGTAAGAGTTGGAATGCTTTTTATGAGGAGATAACGATGTGAACTAGTAGACGTGTGTGCATGATGGAAGCCAAAACCAAATTTGGAGATGGTTCTATGGAATGACTAATCTGCCCTTGGGACTTTTGGCTTGTTATTAACTCCTGTGAAAGATGTGGACTTGTCATTTTCTTTAAATGTTTAGGTATAATCTAAAAGTGCTATGAACTTGAATTGATGTTTTTGGAATTTAGGATTAAGGACCGACCCTCCTTTCGTTCAGCATAGGCAACTTGTGTTAGTTTGAACAAATGACTTGTTCTTTCTGATCACTTAAACATGTGGTTTCAAGTTTATTTGCGAGATTTATATAAAAATAAACAAAACATTATAGTGAGGAGTCTCCGTTTAAACGTCTAATAATTAATTACCATCTCTATAGATTAATCTCTCATTAGATAAGAAGACACTGTGAGGAGAGAAAGAAAAACAAAATCACGAACAAAATATATCACAACTAGAGAGCTTGATTACTTCGCAATTTTTTATGCTGACTTTTATTATATATATATATATATATATATATATATATATATATATATATATATATATATATATATGTGTGATCATGTACTGATCATGTACTGGTGGGGCATTCAGCAACGCGTATAGTCGAATGCCCTCTAACACAACTTGACACACTCTCATAAATAGATAAGTGTTCGGCATCTATCGTATAGCTGAACACCTTCCAACACAGCCCGGTACGCTTGGCAAACAGAAGTATTCGGCATTTATATAGTCGAACACTTTCGACCCCTTACACTTCAGAAGGCATAAGAGTAGTATCCGGCACCACCAGGGCCGAATACCAGTAATAGTATAAACGCCATTAGGCGACTTATGGCAAGATAAACTTAAGGTTAGAAAGTAATTAAGCAACCTTAATTACCACGAATCTATGATTAGGAAGAGGTCGGGGCCCATGAGGGTCCAGGCCCAATAAGATAAGTATAAAAAGGGATATGCCCCTCAAGGTAGGGGACTTTTGACCCTTATTTATTACGTACATTAAATACTTTGAGCCGAAACCTGACTTGAGCGTTGGAGTGCCTTTCGCAGGTACCCCCCACCTTTCGGACAGATATAAAAGATCTTGAACATAGAATATCAGCTGAAGACTCCAGTACCCTCAGACAGGAACATATCAGATTTATTGTATTCAAAGATATAAATCTAAACATCAAGTTCTTGTTTGGTTCAATTTATTTTGGAAAAAAAAAACTCTTACTTTTACTAATTTCTTGAGAGAGGTTTTAAGAATAAATGATTATTTTATTTAGATTAAGTTATTCTAAATAAGCATCAAGTATTTTTCATTTACATTTTTTTTATTTTTCAGAGTATTCTCCTACCGAATATGTGACAAATTAAGCTTTTAAGATAAAGGCAGATGCTAAAACAACTACTGCTCCCAACCAGTGGAGAAATTATTACCTGGTCCGGGACTACCATGTCATTTGTGGTCTCGACCAATTATAATGCGACATGTGAATGAGTAGATATACATAAATCTCGAAATTGGTTGTTTAAACTATTAAAATATTTAACATAATAAGTCATAAATAAATACGTCTTAAATGAATTAATTAGTAATTTCCAAAAACCAATGTTATTAAACTCGATCGGAATATTGTTTATGAGTTGCTGTTCAAATTCATTGAACATAATCATGATATAGTTTGAGTTATCAATTCAGCACCGGTTCACAGTGATTCAACCCAGTTTGGAGTTGATTCATACTAGTTCAATTACAATTCTTTTTGTCTTTTTTATAAGATTTAATTAACTAATTTATAAGAATTAATTTAAATTTGTTTGAAATTTAATAATTTTTTAAAATTAATTACATCTAACATTAATAAGACATATTTTTATTATTTTAATATTTTTATTGATTTTAATTCTTTTAATATATTTCATCAATAAAATAAAGGACAAAACTTATATATACAGACTACAATTTCTAGATGCTATTAAAATCTAAGTTTTACCTTGGTAATATAGATAATAAAGATTTGTATTAAAAATCAACATAGATTATTGGTGATGAAACTTTAATTTTGATCGGAGAACATTACCAAAAACATCTAAGAAACTACATATAAGTTTTGATAAGATAAATTGCATAACCATTGTTCTTTCTTTAATCACATTTTAATTAATTAATTAATTAATTAGAAAGAAAATAATTAAATATAAAAAATAAGATGAAGATTTCCAATAATTTGAAGAGTAATTTAAAAAAATACAAATTATTAACAAATTTAATATTATTAACTAAATTAATCAATTTTTTTAATTCTTATAAATTATTATTTTTATATAATTCGTATAAAATAATTAAAAAAGTCTTGTATATAAAGACAGAGATAATATTTGATTTGACAAGTTTTGATTAACATTATCATTCAGACACCATATGATGTTATGCAAATTGGGACCAAACAATGTGTTTGTGGTGAGGCATGCATGGCATATATTGGCAAGAGCTACATTTGCCACGCCTGCATCTTCGTCGTTATTCCTTATGGTTCTGCTCTTACCAGCCCTAATAAAATGTTGACATGCCTCCAACCAATTCACTACTAACGAGATCAATATATTATTTCTATAACAATTTATTAGGGTAAAATATATTTTGGGTCCATGTAAAATATGCAAAATATTAATTTTGTCCCTAAAAATTTTTTTGTATTAATTTGGTCCCTCTAAAATTGAAACCTATTTTTGTAGGTTCCTATGAATGCCAATAACTTAATTTTTCTTTTTTTAATTTTTCTAAATTTACAATAACAAAACATGAAAATTTGATAAATATAAAATATATAATTCATTTCTATGTGTAAATCCGTAGCTACGTCAAATTATCATTTAACGAAGTTACCAACGAAGACTTACAAAAATAGGTTTCAATTTTAGAGGGACATAATTAATACGAAAAAGTTTTTGAGGATAAAATTAATATTTTGTATATTTTACGGAGACCAAAAATATATTTTACCCCAATTTATTATTACAATACTTTTTTTATCAATTTTTTATCTCTCTGATCCATGTATATTACTCGTCTTATTTTATGCGTTTCTCTCTTTTTTTATTTCTCTTTCTATTGTAAAATATATTCTAAAAATTTATTATATGAATATAATTAATTTCTCGTTAGGAAAATGACTCCATTTGCATTTACTACAAATAATCTAAAATATTTTTTTTGTGGTCGTGTGGTACCTCGTGGGAGAGTCCCCATATGAGCATGGCTATCACACCGAACCCTAATTTTCAACTGCTTTAGTTATCTCAATCACAGTTAGTAGGACCACTTGGATAGTTGACCCGTTACGGTCAGAGAACAATGATTCAATGAAGATGCATGGCATTGCCATTCGCAGGAAAAGGACAATTAAATATATTTGACCATTCAACACCATTTTTAGACCTTTTGGATCATCATAATCTTCTTGCGGACTGTACACTAATTTGTTCTTAATAATTATTAGTTGAACATTCAGTTGCAATTAATTATACCTATGTGTTCTATATGCTTTATTAGTTAAATGTAAACTTCATCAGTGAAGACGAATTTTAAAAAATTAGATCAAAGATATATATGCTTCAATTCGACTGAAAAAATAGTTTTGGCTAGAAGATTTAGGTACATTTTGCTTATTTACATTAGATTTGACCATAATTCTGATTTTGCTAAAGTAACTCGATTAACGCGTAATCTCACTGGAGATGTCAAAACACGTTTAAACACGGAGAACAAAACTTATAATTTGATACAAAAGAAACCATGCACATCTAGCAAAGAGAATAAAAGGCAAAAAAAAAAAAGGTATAGATCAACACACATGATGACGTGTCTTGTGCATATATTATTTTTAATTCATTAAAAAATGTATGCATATAAAATTAATTTTTTTATGTGATATCCATATTTTTAAAGCAATATTTTAAGTATAATTAAACAAAGGGCAAAGCAAACGAGTGGTGATCAACACAACTGCAACATATATGGTCCATTAGTTAATTACCACAAAGTTTCATGATTGATATGGTGAGCCCTTCCTTATATGTATAGGTTTGAATGTCTCTTATGATCCCTGTATATTTCTTTTGGTAGGAAGAAAAAATAGATTCCTAATTCCATAGATACATGTAATTAACACTGCTGTATTAATTAACATGTGCACATATGGAAGCCCCTCATGTACATAGAGTTTGGACATTCTCCTAATCAATGAATAGAGTATGGCCATAATCCACGCACAACGTGTAATTTAATTGACAAAACGACAATGCTTCTGAAAGCTCATGGATGAGAATTGAGAACCAATCCAAATCTATCATCCTCTAGCCAGCAATTTTGGAGAGCTATTGATTTTCTTTTGGTCATAGTACTAAATATCCATGAGTCTTGCAGGGTCATGGCATTTGCCCCAAGCTCCATTATTGGTCCATTATATTCTAGTTATATCACGGATTGAGGTGACATATGTTAGGAGAAGGATCATTTTCAATCCAGAGAGACTTGATTGTACAAAAGAATCATCATTTTCACTGTTAATTTGATGCCGTGCTGGTTTGTTTGGGACAATTCTGAAAATTATATTATTGCAATCTTTTGATCATAATTAAAATTATTATTTTTAGCTAAATTTATTAAAAAGTGATTTTAAGATAATTAATTTTGTTTAGATACAATAAAAAAATAGTTTTAATAATATTTAATTCTTTATTTCAAACTAAAGGATATGAATATGCTGTAGACATTACTAGAGACTCATTATAGGTTGTGTCTACGGTGAAAAAGTAAGACAAGTTTCCCACCATGCGTGAGTAAAGGTAACAGTTGGATCTAACTATTCTTTAGATATACAGTAGGCATGCATATACTGTAATATTTTTTATTCTTTTTCTTAAATCAATTTTTTTTATTCTTTTTCATTTTTTTTTCTTATTTGCCCTTTTCTCTATTCTTTTCTTTTGTCATCCTCTTTTCATCTTCTTCATGACCATCACCTGTCGCCGCTGGAGAGGATTTTCGGCAACAGCATTTTTTTTTCTCCTTTCCTTTTTTTTTTAATCTCCTCTTCTTTTCTTCCGCTCTCATTCTCCCCGACCATTGCGCGTAGATCCGAAGTGAAATCTAAAGTAGGAACCCTCAAACACAAATTCAAAGCGATGGAGATTCAAAGCGGAAATCAATCACACCAAGAACACAGACAAACTTCCATTCACGAAAAACCCCAGATCTAAAGAGGAAACCAAGACCATATCATCAACAAGCCAATCCCGGAGTTGCAACAACCCACAACGCGTCGTCGTCGTCAATGTTGTTGGCGTTAGAGCGGAAATGTTTAAACTTTCACGGATTAATCTCTCATTTAGATGCGCAACAACGATTTCGAGAGAATGACGGAGCCTACTCCACCGTCAGATGCGTGACTCTCTCTCTCCTCTGCACCACTCTTTCTCTCTCCTCCAATGGAGGAGGCAAGTCTTTGTTGGAGGGTTTTTTTTTAAGGGATTGGGAGAATACCCGACACTGCATCCATGGAGGGGAATAAATTAGTTTCTGAGAGAATACCCACTGCAATTTTGGTGAAAGAGGATGGGTTACAGTGTTGACGGAGTGCCTCACGGGAAAGGGGGGATAGAAGCTGCAGATGAGAGAGAATGACACAAGAAGAAGAATTTTTTTTTTAATATAATCCAGTGTAACAATTCCTATGGTAATACTACACGTATCTCGAAAAATATTTGTATCCAACGATCACGGTCACTTACGCACGATGGGAAACTTGCCTTCCTTTCCCACCGTAGACGCAACCCTCATTATAATGTTATGGTCATTAATTGTTAGACTAATTTAGAACTTTGATCATTGATACAATGTTATTGATTTCTATACTGAGTTTACAATTCATACCGAACAATTTTTGTATAATATATTAACAGGACAACTTCTGTATATTTTGGTAAATACAACGAAAATACGTTTCGATTAGGTGCATGGTGTTCAACGGAAACGTGTTTCCACAACATAATAATAATAATAAATGAACTACAATGTAAATGTGTTTCCGTTGGACATATTGCTATGTCTAACGGAAACACATTTCTGTTTTATTATAAAACATTTTTTATAATACAACGAAAACACGTTTTTGTTGAACAACATGCAAAACAATAACACGTTTCCATTTCTATATGGAAGGATCATTTATTTTAATAATGGAATCTCATTTCTATTTTATACATTACAATGGAAATCGATTTCCGTTGTCAACAATTTTTGCACCCTATAACATAGCGGAAACTCGTCTCTGTTTGCACACTTTGTACAACATAAACGAGATTCCATGAGGAGCATTTTTGAAATTAAAATGTTATAAACAGATTATCAGGTGGGAAGAGTAAAAACTAAAGTGGGAATAGCAATTCTTGAATTCTTCTACTCTTCATCCGTTTAAACAACTTGGGCTTTTCTTGCTCAAAGACTAGTATAAGCTAAGAGCAAAAATAAAAAGCTACTGAAAGGGGAAACCAATCAAACAATGTTGTTTGAATTCTATTTTATTTTTAAAAAAAAGCATAATTATTCAGGCTCTACTTTTGTTTGAGAAAACCTCAGGCATGTTCGATCCTTGGTTTTTTTTTTTTTTTTTAAATCCTTGTATTCTAATAAGTGATTTTTTTTTTAGTATCTACCATTTTAATTTCTAAAAGTGTAACATGTCACATTAATTTTTAAAATTAAGGAAAATTTAAATAAATTCTTGAAATGTTCAGTTATTTTATTTAAATCTCTAAATTTAATCACTTATTATTATTTTTGCTCCTAAACATATATTAATATTATTATTTAAGTCATACATTTTTTTTAATTTTAAACTAATGCAATTACCGTATTATATTTTCAAGAAATTATTTAAAATAGTTTTAAGGACTACTGAATAGTGTTATATATAATGGTTTACTCGTGATTATTCTCTTCCCTTTCTCTAGAACTATAATACTTCAATATTAGAATGAAAAAGAATTTACTCAAAATAAAATAATTTACAAAATCTCTTAAAAATAACAGAATCTGACTAATGACAGGAAGACATTATTTGACATACTTTTTTTTTATTATGCTCCTTGTTTTTATATAAATTTCAAGTTAGTCTCACTAAATTACATGAGCCCCACTAACGAAAAATTTACTTAATAAGAAATAGCCTAGTGAAAGAGTGTATTTAAAACATTCCTCATATAATTTACAAATCATAAAATATCATACCAAATATGTTATAAAATATATTATATTTTTTTCTGCAAGGAAAATATTTTATATTTTTTTTCATTTTAAAATCTCTAATAAGTTGCTGCTTTTGATAAAATAGCTGAGCTTTGAAACTCACAAGACACCGTTAAAGAACACACGGATTAATTATGTTTTTGGTCTTTGATTTTTTTGAATTTTTATTTTTAGTCCCTAAACAAAATTTTAACCGGTCTTAGTTTCTGAATTTTTTTTCCTTCAATATTTTTAATCCCTAAACAAAATTTTGACCGGTCTTAGTCCCTAAACTTTTTTTCCGTCAATGTTTTTAGTCCCTAAACAAATATTTGACCGGTCTTAATCCCTGAACTTTTTTTTCGTCAATATTTTTAGTCCCTGCCATATTTAACGATTTTTTTGAAGGCAGGAACTAAAAACATTGACCGAAAAAAAGTTCAGAAACTAAGACCGGTCAAATATTTATTTAGGAACTAAAAACATTGACGGAAAAAAGTTTAGGAACTAAGATTGGTCAAAATTTTATTTAGGGACTACAAATATTGAAGGAAAAAGTTTAGGGACTAAGACCGATCAAAATTTTATTTAGAGACTAAAAGTGAAAACTCGAAAAAATTTAGGGACCAAAAATATAATTAATCCAAGAACACACCGCGTCAAACCCATTCCATCCCCACAACATTGAAAGGGAAAGGAGCAATTGAAGCTTTCTATTGGTTGGACAAGGAAATTTGAGAATCTTCACACAGTGAAATGTAATATGATAGGGAAAAAAATAGAAAGAAAAGGACTGTAAATAAATTATAATGTACATTTATATTTTCTTTTAAAAGAAAAAAGGCACATAAATTTGCTGCCATAAGCTGTCCAAAATACCAACAAGCAACAAAAAAACACCAATTTATTTCCTATGGCATGACTATGTCTCCAAAATCCTGCCCCATTGTTGGAATCACCAACCAATCATCTGGAAAACAATAACTAAGATCTATAGCATCCACAAGAGTTGAATCAAAGCCAAGCCCCTTAGCATTTTCCATCACAACATTTTCCACAAAAGGGGGATCCAATTTCTCAGTGGTCAAATTGCCATCAAAACCTTCAAGGTATCCCAGCCACCAAGTATATGGAGAATCTTCTTGGCTGGCTTCAATGAGTGCTGGTGCTGTTGTTGGTGTTGGTGTTGGTGTTGGCTCAGCCAATACAACAGAAGGTCCTGTTGTGGACCATGTTGGCCCTGGCTGAGGCATGGCCTCCAACATGTAGTAACAATATTGTGCATCTGAAGACATGGACACATGATCAATTTCATTGTTGGAGTTGTTGTTACCTTTCACAGTGACACATGGTGGTGGTGGTGATGATGGTGACCTCCAAGCATGAGTTGTTTCTCTTGCAGCATCAGAATGTGTCTGAGGAGCCCTTCTCCTTGAAGGTTTGCTTGGAACATTGGTTTCCTCTGAACCCATCTCTTCTTTCATGGACTTTTTTCTTGCATACAGTACCAAGAAGGACCAAAATCCCAATCAGAATATAACTCTTGCTAGTGGGAATTGGAAGTTAATACTTAGCTTGTGTAACTTTTGGTATATTAAAGCTTTTCAATTATAAAATGTTACTTTTTTGGTATATTAATAATACTTTATAAAGAAGTTAAATGAAAAAGTTCTTGAAAAGGATCAAGTACATTAACTCATTCTAATTCATGTAAATAATTTAATTTAATTCATTTCTTTAGTTTCTTTTTTTAAAGATGAAATATTAAGAATATATTATCTCAAAAATAATATTTACTCTTATCATCACTTTTTTTTATATAAAAAAAATAGAATAATTATTAATTTCATTGAATGCTGGACATAAAAAGGAAATTCATTAATTATGGTACAATACTTTAAGGTGAAAAATATTTATTTATTTTAAAATGGGAAGGAAAAGTACGAGACTAGGAACTAGGAAAGTGTCCAAGAAGCAACATAAGTCATGAGTGAGTGAAGTGACCAAGAAAAGTTGGGGGAAGAAAATAAAAAAGGGTCAGAGACAGCAGCATGTAGACTGACACGTATGTGGTGAAACCATTAGACACATCAAATCTTCTTTAAGCAATACACTGCGTGTCTGCAAAGTTTTGGCCAATTTCCCACACCTTTCCTGCAAATCCGAATTGATCATGCACACCAACACTGTCAACCCCCCATTAATATACTCCTCCTGTCTTCTATCACTCTAACACTCAAAAAAAGTAAGATAAAAAAAAGCAAATACTCTTTTAAGTTTTAACTTTTACTTGACACAAAATTCAAACAATCAAGTAGCAGCAGGTTGTACACCTTATCCGTCCACGCCTACAATTCTCGATTTTTAAGTTGAGTTAATTAATTTTTTTTATTTATAAAAATAAAAATAATTAAAAAATTTATAACAATTCACACAATTTATTCAATCTTATGAACTATATTCTCTTCATGAGTTAATTAATGTTTTATTAAAATATTTTCCTTTTTAACTATTAAGATCTTCTCTAATTGAGAAACAAAAGCATATAAATGGATCCATCTTGGTAACATGAAAATTACTTTTTGTTGTTTTTATTTATAATACACAACATCATATACAATGTGAAACTAAGCATATTTTAGCAATTTGATTACAAAAAGAGTTTTTTGTTGATAAATTAATCAATTCATTAATAATATTCAAAGAATAGGATTAATAAATAATTTAATAAACTAATTATTTAAGTTATTAATCATTATTGTATTTTCCTTTTTATAATTTATCACATTTAACAAATTTATTTATTTTATTTGATAGGAATTAGTGAGTTATATTATATTATAGCTTAGAAAAAAATTAACTAATGAAACTAAACTAGAACATTGAACTAGTACTTTACACGGTCAGTGAAAAAACTACCCTATTTAATCAAATAAATTTAATAAAAGAAAATCAAAACAGAGAGAGAAAATACAACTAAAAAAGTTGACTAAAATGATAATATGTGTCCATTTCTGGATAGTTTTTATATAATTATAGATTATAATTTAATTGATTTAACTAATTAAATTTACCTTCAACTTAAATAATATAATAAAAGACAACTAAATGGGAATCATAATCTCAAGGCGATTGGATATTAAAAGTTATAGAAATAAAATATTAAAAAATTGGATAAAACATAGTTTTGATTGTTCAAAGTATCCTGATGTGATCAAAGATTAAAAACATATGTTTCTATTAAAATACAAGAATTAAAAACATATTACATTCTTACCGAAACTAAAACTAAAACTATTTTTTTAAATATTTTAAAAAACTAAAAATATATTTTAGCTAAAATTATATATAACCCCCAAAAGTATAAGAAACTTACTCTTGTATATTATGGCAGAAAGTAAATATAAGAGACTTACATTATATTATATTTTAGCTAAAATTATAACCTTGCGGATTGCCTCGCCAGCTTGAGAGCTCACTCTCAGAAGAATGGTTCTCAAACTTTTGTAACACCTCCTTTGGGAGCTCTGGATATGTTCCCTTGATTGTTTCTGTCTTTCTTTTCGTTTCCCATTGTACCAAAAAAAAAAAAAAAAGTGACTCACATCTTGAACTTTGAATTAACATTTGGACCGTCTCCAAAGTCTGAACACTCTTATTATTATTACCGTTTGAAGGGCAATTACTTAATGCATCCCATTTTTTGCTTGGTGCACCTCCAAGACTTGTAAAGTTTCCATCTTACCCTTCTCATGCTCGCTCTCTTCTTCTCTCCATCTTCCTCTTCACCACATCGCACCGGAGCTTGGCGGAAGTCCAGCAGGCGACAATGGGAGAGAAGCATCGAAAGGGAGACGCACAACAATGAAGGAGTCGAAAAGCATGACCATGGTGAAATGAAAGCAGAGATCAAATTCAGGAGTTACTATTATGGATTGAGCAATCCGTAATATAAATGTGTTACGAATTGTGCAATATGTAATACATTTTTATGCATTATGGGTTGAGCAATCCGTAATGCATTAAAATGTATTACGGATTGCACAATCTGTAACACATTTGTATTACAGATTGTTCAATCCGTAATACATTTTTATGTATTACGAATTGCTCAATCTGTAATGCATAAAAATGTATTATGGATTGTTCAATCCGTAATAATCAAATCATAACTTTGAATCTTGTATTTGAAGGGTGAAAAGGTTGTGCTAACGAAGCAGAGAAGCAAGTGAAAGGATACGGTGAGAAGGTACGATGCGGTGAAGAGGAAGATGGAGAGAAGAAGAGAGTGAACGTGGGAAGAAGGTTAAGATGGGAATTTTATAAGTCTTGGGGGTGCACCAAGCAAAAATAGGGTGCATTACGTAATTGCCCGTTTGAAGTAGTCTCATTATCGCACCCTATTATCCAGAACAGTGGAAGTACCCTATGAGTGAGTGTCTAATTGTCTATAGCACTGCAAACACTGCCCTTGGCCCAATTAATTGCAATCCATATTTCCACTAGTGGGCTAAGATGAGTTTATTTTTTTTTGGAGTGTCCCATGTTATTTTCACTCTACGTTTTTTTTTTTCTTCTTCTCACTCCTTAGTGTTATTTTTTAAGAAAAATGTTTCATAGACACCCATTATGCTATGAGATACTTAGGAAGAGAGAGAAAAAAGAGAGAAAAATATAAGTATTATAGGATTGATGATGTGATAGGAAGAGAGAGATATAGAGAAATAAAAGATGTTGGTGAGGTGTTTAAAATATATGAGTGTATGTGTATCATTGTTCTATTTTAATTCTCTATTCTACCTATTTCTTCACACTTCCTAGTCCCCTACACCTCTCTTTTAACCCTTTTCTCTTCCCTCTCACCCTAACTCTCTTCTTACTCATGAGACACCCCCTTCTCCTTTGCCTATTTCTGTTAAAAGTTTACAAATTTTCATTTCTATCATTAGCATTCAATTTGACATGCAAGAATAGAAAGAATTATATTACAGCTATATTATTTCCAAACATGTAATCTTTATTGTTGATGAAATCTGATTATGAAAATAAACATTATTGACTGTAATAGTTTAAGTCTCAACAACATTATCTATAATAGATAGAGTAGCTTATATTTAACACAAAAAATTAACAGAATTAAATAAAATACTTAAAAGGAAATTTTGAAAATTTTTCAAAAAATCTGACAATTAAAAAGGAATAGAGGTAGTAATTATCAATACGCTTCTTCTCAATTAATATATACATGAATTATGTGTATCAGTCTTTGTGTTTTACCCATGAAATTACCAATCCATACAACAGAACAACCAGAACACCATGAGCGAGGCTCACCAATGTTTCATAATTTGTGCGAGCAACAACTGATCGAACGTCTTCCATAAAACTATTGTAGATTCAATTCATACTTCACAAAGTGGATAGGTTGAAATCGTAATTCGTAAATGACTATAAGAAAAAAAAATTGGAGAAAGTAAATATTCCATTCCAAACCCTCCAAAATTGGGAGAATATGAAAACTTGCATGGTATGGAATGGTTTGGTTTCCATCGTTAACAATTTCATCATATAACCAATAAAACTCCCAAACAAGTTCAACATATATAAATAGATAAATTTATAGATTTTTGTTTTTGTTTTCATAAGTATCCTCTTTCATATACTAGTATGTTCGAGACACAATTTGACACAAATAAAAACATCTCTTCCAATTAGGATTTGAACTTTGGTTTATCACATTGTAAAAAATTAGTCCCTTTCTGTTAGACTCAATCCTATTAGTGATAGATAGATAGATATATAGATGATAAATATTCAATGCATTAAAAAAAAGATAAATATTCATTAATATGTATTTATTTTAAGTATGACTTTATTTTGGTCTCACATTGATAGGTTAGAGGAGTCAAGAGACACGCAATCCATAGGACACAAGCCATCCCTAGTAGTAGACTTGGCTAATTAATTCCAGTCAGTCTATTGCCTTGTTGGAGGAATGCAGAAAAATCTTGAAAGAGATATGGTTGGTGGTTGGAACAAATAATGTCTTTGATGATATCTTCACTAATATATTGAACTCTTCACTCAATAAGTTAAGGAGTGGCATCCTTACATCCTTGGACATTCAATTCCTCATAGAATCTGATTCCAATATTGCAGGAAAAGCAGAAATGCAAGCTGCATTATACATTGCTTGAGATTACCTCTCTAGGCACTTATTGCCAGTGGTGCATGTTCCCAATTTTATTCAATCAAAAGACATGTACAAAAGAATCTCTAAAAATGGAGTGTGTTTTTGAGAGCCAGTTACGTCCATAACTAGTGTTTTTTTCAATCCAATAGAAAAGTTGCTTTTGCTTTTGGTGTCTTGAAATGTGCAAACCTACGTTTAAAAGTTTTCTAATGTTAATCCAACCATACCCGAAGACTATTGATTTACCGAAAAAAGAAAAGAAGACCATTGAGCAAGAGAGGATTAGGTTGTGTAGCACTCCCCCTTTGGACTCAATTTTCCCAATATGACAGAAAAGTTCTTTTGTTTTTTCCAAAGTGAGAGATCAAATTTCTTGTTTTGGTTGGGGGGAAAAAATAGTTTTCTAGTAATTAATGCCTCATAATTTGCATATATTATTTGGTCTCGCGGTTTGCGAGTTGTACATTATAGACAAGAAGGTCTTTTTAAAAGCAAACCAAGACTCGAAGGATGATGATGTAGCATTGATATTTTGGCTTAATTTAATCATGTTATGCTTATCAAAAGCTTTTCGAAGGTACCTAATTGCTCTAATCACACACCTAAATTAAAGTTGTGTAATCAAAAACAAATTTTGTTAGAATACAATTGGTGCAATAGGTGGGTCTCAGATCACTCTCCAAATATTCTAGAATTTTCTTTGGAAGTTCTAAATATTCACATCTTTTTGATAGAGACCTCGGGTATTTTTTTACTATAGCCAATCTTGGTTGAGCTGCATAGGAATACTATGGACGTCAAAACTCTTCTGATCTTCCCAAACTACATATACAAATCTCAAACTCGAGACCACCGGTTAAAGCGAAAACAATCTCGCCCTCAATAGAAGTAGAATATTCACATTTGATAACAAAGCACCCAAAAATTGGAAGCAATTTTTAAAAAAATTCCTCCAAAAAATTAAGTGATGTCATTCGGGACGGAAAACCTCAACTTGAATTTAAATAATGGTCTTTCGAGGTTTATAAGATGAACAAGGGTGGCGCATACAAAAACTAATACTTCCATAATTAATGTTATACAATGTATATCAAAAACCCTTTTGCAAAAACTTACATACTATCTACCCAATAACCACACGTCCACACACGCATTTATAATACTTTTTTTCATCCTTAATTAAACGGCACCGTCCCTTTAAATAGTTGGTGTAAAAGATAAACACAATTAGAACTTATGTACTAAGAATATGATGTGAGCTATTTGGTTATGAGAAAATAAGTTATACACTGATAGTGTAAAACAGTTTTATATCGTCATCCAATCACAACTTATCATATATGAAAAGTTTGTTGATTTTTATGATAATTATTTTAAAAGTTACATCAATAGTGATTTATAATTGAATGTTCTGTATACGACCATTCAACACTTTGGTTAATTAGGAATGAATAATATGATATTTAGACAATACTCAAGACATTTTGGAGGAAGCTAAAGTTCAATCTTGAAAATGGCTAAGGATGGAGGGGGGGTTGATTCTTTATCAGGATGGATGTTAAATCCAGACGCTTGTTTGGGAGCTAAGTATATATAAGAAAGCTAGGGGGGTTCAGAGGGATGGTGGTGATTGAGCTTAACAATTTTCTGTGGTTTTAATGGGATAGATTGGTTGTGTTTATATGGATATAGTGAGTGCACAGGGTGATTAGCAAATTTTCGAAGAGCATATATATGACGACGACTCATTTGAGGTTGTGCATTTTATTCAGTGAAGGTCGTGGTGGTAAGACTAAGAGAGATGGTGGAAGATATTGTTGCTGTCTTTTCTATGTAGCTTTTTGGAATGTTAATCATGCTGCATAAAGAGTCATCTAGTTATTATGCTTGAATTATAGTGGATGTTATGGCTGATATTTCACCCAAAGAGATGATGTAGACATCAGATGTAACACACATCTTAATTCTTTTGGGGGACTTTTGGTGCTGGTGGAATTGACAGCTTAGCAAACTTTTTGACATGTGGTTAAGAGGTGGTTTTAATCTTTCATGGGGGGTCAGGGAATTATAACAGTGGTTTGTTTCGATGTGAGGAAAGAAAAGGAGGGAGTGGAAGAGAATAGGTGAGAAGAGAAAAGAAGGAAAATAAATAAGGTTAAAAAAAAGGTTGTTTGGTTGAAGAAAAATAAAAGAGAATAAAAAAGAAATATTTGAATTAAAGTTGTTTGGTTAGTAAAAAAAAAAAATAGTCCATCAATGAAATTATTATTTTAATCTTATAATTAATATTTATTTATATTGCAATTTACAAGGTTAAGGGTTATCATTGCTTGTAATGGGTAAATTGTTGTATTTAGGGAAAGGGGTTAAAAATGTAGGATATTTGGAAATGGGTTACTTGGTTGTAAGGGACATATTGGGTGGGTGGTTTACGTGTAAGGTTTCTAGAGAGGCACAAGATGACTGAGTAACTCTCTCTCTCTCCTGATTTATCACAAGTTGCACAAGACACAATTGAAGGGCATCATGATAATATTACGTAAATAGTGAGTATTTTCCCTCACTTTCACTCAAATAAGAGGAGATTATATTTTATATGGTCCCACCTGAATTTTTAAAAACTTCCCTCCCTTACTTTCCAACCAAACCAGCCTTAACCTTCCCTCCCTTACTCTTCACAATTCTCCTCTCTTCCCTCCTTCTCCCTTCCTTTCTCACTTATTTCAACCAAACCAAATAGAGAGGGGGGGGGGGGGGGGGGGGGGGGGGGGGGGTAAAAGTAATGGGGCAAATGGTTACTTTTCGTCCAAGTTAAATGATAATGGCCTCATTTACTTAACCGTTGAATGAATTATGAGGCAACATTCAAGAAGCGCAACATTCAACTTAAACTTCAATATTAATATCGGTCATATAAAGGTATTCTTTGCCCTAATTCCTTAGGTGAAAAGAGTCTAAGTTCCTCCATTAATCGCCAATCCCTTGGACAATTAACAAAGGAACTTGCTTTAAGCTCTATGACCCAAAGATAACCAACAAACCAAGTGCTATTCCTAGCTACAAGATTCATTGGGCATTTTACTTCAGTTAAAGACTATGAAAGCATTTTCCAACAACAATCAAGTCCCAAAAACATGTCATGGTTGGCCATTCCACAACAAGCATTAAGCATGGAAGTAAAACACTAACATTGAAGAACAAGAGAAATGTAAACATATATTTCATAAAAATATACAAAAGAGTAAGGTTTGGTTACATCTAACCCCAACATGGAAGGATTTGGCTACCCATTTCCATGGGTAGCTGCAAAATACAAGAAAAATGGAAGAAGATGGAAAGAACGGAGCATTGGAGCCATGGGAGAGCCTTCTACACTCAAAGGAAGAGTGGATCTTGCAATGGGACCAGCTCTCCCCTCTGCACTTTTGGGATTTTTCGTTTTAGGGCAAAATGTGCAGCTCCTCTCTAAATGCGTCGAGCTGTCTCTTAAATATAGCACACAACTTTTCATTTTTAGTGACTAGCCGCTTAGCCGCAGAATCAGGCTTCAAGCCGCCGTGCCTAGATCTGATCTACTTGAATAATTAAGCTCCAAATAACTCTTTTAAACTCCACTTTCCATTTCTACAAAATGTAAACAAGATAACTAAGATATAACCAATAAAACTACTTAACTAAACTAAAAATCAAATATTCACAAATCTAACACTAATTGAGTCAAACATCACTCCAAATGTGGATGAAAGTAGGATAGTTGCCTCAGAATTCATTCAACGGTTAAGTAAATGAGGCCATTATCATTAAAGCAATGACAATTTAGTCTTTGAAAGAATGAAAATTATAATTTAATCCATAAATGTGTAAAAAATGCAATAATTACATCCTGCCATATAACATAATGTCTGTTACTAAAAAAATATAGCTTAATATCAAATTGGTCCTTGAATATTACAACTTAATGACAAAATGGTCACATGAAACTTAATGGCAGGTCGTAATTATTGCACTTTTAACACATTCAGAGATTAAATCAGAATTTTTGTTCTTTTATAAACTAAATTGTCACCAATTTACACTTTCAAAGATGAAAGTAGCCATTTACTCAAGAATAGTGCTTTTAGCTATAAAAAATATTAGATACATTATATAATTGGTGGTGGTAATTGTTTTTTTGGCTTGGTTTGGGTCATGGCTTGTGTCCTATCCATGGCCACTATTAATAAAATGGTAAATGACTATTTTGGTCTCTGAATGTATAATTTGGTGACAATTTTGTGCATGAAAGAAAGAAAATTTTAATTTAGTCCCTGAATCAGGACCAGTCCTGACATTTTAGGGGTCCAGGGCAAAATAATAATAAGGGACCCCTATATATATAAATATTCAAAAACTACAAATATGTATGGCATAAAAAATAAATACATAATTTTATTAAAATGATATATTTTATTACATTAAGTAAATAACATGATTTTAATAAATCTTAAAAAAAATGTATCATGTTTTTATTTAATTTATTCATGTTACCATCTATCATTTAATTTACACCTCCCGAAAAAAAAATTATTCATACACAAATATTTATATGTGAGGACACCCCTATAAAAAAAAAGTAAATATACACAATATGTATATATAATTTCTATAATGATTTTATAAAATTTTATTTTTCATAACTTCTTCTCCATTTTCTTTTTCTTTCTATGTTTATGTTCCTTTCTCATCATATTTCGTATTAGATTTTACATTTTCTTTCTCTCCTCTTCATGTTTCTCTTACCACTAAAGATGATACACCTCCCAAAAAATATATACAACCATCATTTTCAATCATTTTTAAGGCTTTGCTATTTTTTCCTAAATGTTTTTTAATAAAAAAAATATATTATTTCATTGTTTGAGACAGAGAATATATTATTCTTATTATTCTTAGGTTAAAAAATGAACTTCGCTTCGATAAAAATTGATGGTCAATTATGCTTTTAAAACTTTAAACATGGTATCTAAATAAAATAAAGATTTCCTATCATTAGAATTGCTACAATGAATTTTAAAAACTAAATCTCTTTTCTCCAACTACAATTCTATAGTCTTGTATCTTTTGTTTAAGTTATATAAATTTGGTTTTTTCAGTATGTGGCTAATTATTATGATTATTTTAGTTGTTGGTTAAATTTAATATATTAATTTTAAAGTTATAATTTAGTTTTTATTATTGGCCCCTAAAAAATGCTTAGCATTGTCCTATCTTCTATTATCTACAAAATATCATCATTTTTATATTAAAACTTACATATTTATGTTCTTTATTAATATACTAACTTTTAGTTTTAATTTGTGTTTCTTATCATGTTAAAAAAGTAAACACTTCTATTATTAAATATCTTTTACATGTTGATATGTTACAATTAACTAGAAATTTATTTAACATTGGTTTATGAATATAACCATTAGAAGAAAAAAATACTAACAACAAAAAGAATGATACTTTTTAATCACATATATATCATAATTTAATTTAAATAAAAAGATATATAAAAGAAAACAATAATTTTAATCTATTTAAGAAAATAATATAATTTTTTTACTGTATATATATATATATATATATATATATATATATATATATATATATATATATTTTAAAATTTTGGCCCCTCCTAGTCGTGGGTCCTGGGCCATCACCCCTCCAATCAAGGCTCAGGGCCGGGCCTGCTCTGACTGTATAAAAAGTGCGACAATTACGTTATGTCGTACAACTTAATGACAAATTAGTTCTTAAACATTACATGCATTAGTTATTTAAAAGAATAGTGATTAAGTGTATGTTTGGTTAAGCATTCAAATCCACGTTTAACGGAAAAACATGCATTCCAAGACACAAAAGCAAAAGCAACGTGAGAATAGCTTTTTTTTCAACGCCATTTACGTTGAATGCAAATGGTTCCCAAACACACCTTAAATAATTTTATTGGGTTAACTCTTTATTTTTTTAATCTTCAAGTGCATAGGATAAAAAATGGTTTGACTAAATATATACAAGTAAACATTTGTGGTCTGCCCCTACTCGCCCTAATTTTTGTCACATATAGTAGAAGCCATCGCTACGCACATGAAATGAAGAACCTTGCTGCAGATCGAGTTGTACACAACAACCAAGAAATGCTACAATTTACTCCTTTTAATTTGATGCTGAATCCCCCCATCTTTCTATCTACGGAAATGAGTGCAACTTTGCAACATTACTCATACTAAAAAGAATATGTTTTTTCTTGTTTATATTTAAAAAGAACAAACAATTTTTAATTTTAACATTTCATTCTAACTCACTTATATTTCAAAATAATTTACTTATAATTACATGATAGATAAGGAAAGACCATTGAGCACATGGATTGATTGATACAAAATTGTTACAGTTTAAGTGATTTTGAATTCTAATCTAAAATATGCAAATGTGTTAAATATTTAAAGAGGGAGATTTTTTTCACTCATAATAATCATACTTAGTTTAAGAAAGAATTGTCTCCCTACAAAATATACATTGCCCCATACCAAAAAAATGAATAGATAAGAAAAAAGTTCCTCAGCTTATTTAAATATTATGGCAGGTTTAGATTTTCTTTTTCCAATCAAATAAGGTGCATAATCTTGTTATTTAGAGTTCTTTCATTCAAAATTTTTTAGTATTAAATATATTTTTAATCATTATAAAATGAGTGAATTTTGATTTTTATAAAAAAAAATTCTTATAGTCATTCCTTTAAAATTTAAAATCATTATTTTTTTATCCTGTAAAATGAGCATATTTTTGTTTCGGTTTCTACAAAGAGAAAAAAGTTTTTATCCCTCCAAAATTTAAAATAATTTTTTAATCCCTATCATGCACTTAAGACAAATAAATAGTATTTATTTTAGGTTTTAAAAAAAATGAAAGTCATATATTAGCATGACATCATATACACATTATTCAGTATCACTTAAGATGGTTGTGAGTTAAGTGATGTCTGATATCATACGACAGTAGATTTTAAAGAGATAAAAATGATTGAAAAACTTTTATAAGAATTAAAACTAAAATTTGCTTATTTTATAGCCATAAAACCCAATTTGATATTTTCTTTTATAATAAATTGTTTTTGGCATTATTATCTTCAGATTTATATATGATCACATGAAAAACGTCTCTGTTAGTATTCATACATATAATTGGATGGCTCACTCACATGATTTTCACAGCTTCGATATTGGTACACGAATTTTACTGCATGTCCACTTAATTTATTTGTAATATTTGTCCTAACTAACTAGGCTACATGGTAGAAGTACTCCTATAATTAGCTAGGTCCCTCAATCGGAGCACATGAGAAAGAAGAAAATTCATGCCTCACAATGCGTTGATGTTGAATATTTGACAGTTTTCCCAGTCTTCAAGGCCTCGATGGATTCTGAGCTGTGTTTGATGGTAACAACTTTCATGATTTTGAAATCTGTGTTATAACTTATAAATGACTATTGAATGTGAGTATCAAATCTGAAGTTGTTTTGTGAGGGACAGTAAGTTCTTAGAGCAATGACACCAACTTTAGTTAATGAAGTAGGGTTAATTAGGTTTTTGTCACTCGATTATTTTGCAAATTTTACTTTTAGTTCTTAAATAAATTTTTTATATTTTTAGTTTTTATATTTTTTCTCTTTTAATAGTTTTAGTTCTTATTGATGAGTAGTCATGTTAATTGATG
Source organism: Pueraria montana var. lobata (assembly GCA_026413185.1). Taxonomy (NCBI): domain Eukaryota; kingdom Viridiplantae; phylum Streptophyta; class Magnoliopsida; order Fabales; family Fabaceae; genus Pueraria; species Pueraria montana. The sequence goes on from CM048650.1 coordinate 77,688,836, forward strand.
ATGTAATATTTACGTTGACAACTCAATAACTTGTTATGTCATCAAAGAGACTATCGGGATAACATGTAATTTTTTTTTGGTAAAATATGTTTTTAATATCTTATTAACTAGTCTGACACCATCTGACATGAACAAATGGGAGATTTAAAGATACAATTTACAACAAAAAAAAATTACACGTTGTTGCATCCATTAGATTTCTTAATGATGTGACAAGTCAATGGATTGCCAACATGGTTATTACATCATCAATTAACGTTATTACTTATCAGTAGGACTAAAACTGTTAAGAAAAGGTGTAGGGACCAAAAACATTAAACAATTAATTTGTTCAGGAATTAAAAGTGAAATTTGTAAAATGTTGAGGGACCAAAACATAATTAACCTTAATGAAGTATTATGAGTTTAATGAAAATACAATGTTAGTATAAAAAATTTTACATTGTCAATTAATAAGAAAATTATTGTTGATATGAATTTTAAGGTAGTTATTATAAAAATCAATAAACTTATCATATGAGATAGATTGTGATTGAATGATCATATAAAACTACTTTACATTATTAGTACATAGCTTATTTTCTTTCTGTCTATATATATAATTATATACATTAAAATTTGAAAGATCTTTTATTATTTTTTAAATTGAAGTAAATGTTATATTTTAATTAACATTGTGTTTTATAATTAATTTTACCAGTTTATAAAATAAGTTTAATGAATATATATTGTCAATGTAAAAGATTTTACACAATCAACTAATTAAAATTTTGATTTTGTGTGATTTTTAGGATAATTATTATCAAAGTTAATAAACTTATCATACACTATGGTTCATGATTAAACGACAATATAAAAAAATGACATTAATAGTACATATTTTTTCTCTTATAAAATAGTGGCATATTTAACTAAAGGAAGAATACCTGCTTTTTATTTATTAATTGACATATTACCTTTTTAATAATATTTTTAAATACACATTAAATTACAACCTTGTCTTTCAAAAGATGTTAAAATTATATTTTTTATTTTAAAATTTACACTCTTTTTTAAAATATATATCATACTTTAATCTATTTTAATACAATAATGAGTCTATTAATAGTGGTAAGTAATTATAAGTAAACCTTCTAAGGATATATATTTTTCTTTATGTAACTTTTAAGCTTATCGACAACTAATTTTCTTTATAATTTTAATAGACAAAATAATAATGTTTTAAATATTAATATTATCAATTTTGAAACTTCATTACCAGAATCTTTATTTTCATGATTTCATTTATTGAAGTCTCAAAATTGATAATAAAATTTAAAATTAATCATCAATAAGGTTAAGAATCACAAAAGGACCGAAATTGACCCTAAAAGACTTATGCACATCAAAATAAATTAAAGTAGTATAACACAAATAAATATCTCAAGAGAAAAAAATATAATCTTCAATATATAAAAAAAGGAACAGTATAGTTTAAGCATAAAAAAAAAAAGTATTATTTGGCTTAAATAATATATAACAAGAGAGATTTATTTTATTTCAATATACCACCTAAGAATCTCCCATGATCTACTTTTATACATTTATTATAAGATTAACAATTAATAAAGATTGACAACTACTGAATACCAATTCCTACCACAACACTATTAAAACTAACTAATTAGTGTGTTACCAATTTTAATAATGAAAACATTTCCAAATAATTAAGAGGTTAATACCCCAAAGAAACACTTGTAATTAACATGGTACACTAAACTATCACAATTTGGTAGCTTATGGAGTAGTAGTTAGTGCGTCGGCATAGGGGTCCAAACCAAAACAAGATACGGGTCATAATTATCATGAACAAGATCTTGTGCTTCACAATTTTTAAAGCACCAAAATCCCCTGCGTCCTGCATACTTGTCCATGCTTTTCTTGGCTGTCGCATCTGATTTTTCAAATAATCAGTTTTTTGTGTTTGATTCCCATAGAATGGGATTCATGAGATCAACCAACCAGATAGCCCTCAAATAAAGGGGCAGATCATGACCCTAATGACAGCTTACACCAGCCCCAATTTGGGTCTTCTCTAAAGTTAAAAATGTCAAGTGCCCTTCTAAAGACAATGTTAGTAGATCATTGTTAATTAGAAAAGTTAACCATTTTTCATCAACTTGGTTGTACTTTATAAAGTACACATTGGATGGTTCAATATAAACTAATGAAGCTACTAAATTATGCATGTTACTATAATCACTCTCTCTAAATCTTGGATCATTCAAAATCAGTGAGGGCGTGGGGAAGCAGTAGTGGGTGGCACCCAATTAGTGCTTCCCGATTAAACACTTATTTTTTTTGTTTATGAGATCAAGGGTATTCTCTAAGCATTTTTAAACATTTATAGTGGTCTTCCTTAAAAAAAAAAAAAAATAATGTAATATTTTTCAAACAATTAAAGAATGTTAGTATAATATATAAGAAATGTCGGTGTAATATTTTTTAAACAATTAAGAGGTTATGTAGAGATAAAAAAAAGTAGGAAGAATTTGTGTAATTTTACAAAAGTTTAAGAATAATTAGTGTAATTTACTTATTTTGTTTAAGTATGACAAAATTATAATGAGTGACAAATTTTTTCCTTCAAATATTTAATGCAAATGCATATTTAGATATTTAAAATTTAAATTTAAGACTACTAATTAAACTGAAACAATTATGTATTAGTCAATCTACGCAGTCAAATGCTAAATTCAATTTTTAATTAAACTGACACTGATAATCCACTTACTAATGAAAACAAAGATGCCCCGTTAATCACACCAATTGGTGACGTCCTATTCTTTTCATCTACTTCTTTGTTTGTTTGAAAGCTGACAAGTGACAACCCAATATACTAATTAATTAGTATTAATAATTTTACCGATTTTAAAAGACTATCATGAATTATGAGTCAAGCATAAGAAGGAATTGAAATTGCCCCTTTGGATTAAACACTTGATATTAAATACACTGCGCAGCCCTCCCTGAAGTTTTACTATGACTATGAACAAAACTACCCCTGAAAAATAAATAGTTGATGATTGACCTTTGACAAACTAGCCACTAAATCCAAAAACATCCACATTGAGACCATGCAATTTTGAAGGTGATGACATGGATTCAACCATAGTCCATAGGAGACCGAGTTGAAGAGTAAATGCTTGACTTAACCATGGAATCCTATTCATGTTAGTGATGTAGGTTTGCATTTTTTTTTATGTAATACAATGTTAATTAAGATACTTGACGTCTCCATTATTATTGGCTTGGCTTCCAGTGCCGTACATTGCACATAACCCAAATCATAGTATCTTACATTGTCTAAGCCTCCATTAGTCCAATCAAATGCACTTTCACATGAAGCACGTACAAACCATATATATTATCAAGATTCAAAGACTAAAATTGCAATTTTCCCTACGAGTCAACCACACAATATCCCACACAACTCTACCCTATGCTACTATTACGTTAAAAAACTTAGTAAATTCAATACCAATAATTTAGGGATTACTATTGATCATAATTCATAAGTATAGGTCTCTATACCTAAATTTCCTCCCTTTTCATAAAACTTTTGTCTTGGAATTTCACCCCTTGTTACTCCAAACATTCAGTGTGACAGTATGACTAGAATGAGTTAACGTTTTAGATTTCAAAATGAGTTTAGTAGACATGTATTAATTATTAGTGTTGAAGTTTACATATATAGTCACTAATTTAGAAATTATTATTGATATAACTTTTAAATTAGTTATTATAAAAGTCAATAAATTTATTATACATAATAGTTTGTAATTAAATAATAACATAAAAAACCTTTATATTGTCATTGCACATACTATTTATTCTTCAATAATAACTGCAACTATATATATATTGAACTATTATTGATAGAAAATCATTATACAAGCTTGACAAAGTGCCTGATCCTAAACTGATAGCTACTACCAACTACTACCAAGTAAAATAAGCAACATGAATACCAAGAAATTAAGTTATTACAGTCCAATACAATTTTTTGAGGAAGTGACTCCACCATCCACAACAAGATTGTGACCACTAACATACTTAGATTCATCACTAGCAAGATAAAGTGCAGCCTCAGCAATGTCCACAGCCCTCAAAGTTGGTCCTCTCAAGATGGCAAGCCCTCTAACAAACTCCTCAATTTTCTCCACCTCCTCTGGGAAAGGCACCCCAAAATTGATGATGCCCTCATCATCATCATCATCACAAGGCCTCCATGCATTCACAAGCATGGAAGTGGCCACCCCAAATGGTGAAATGCAATTGACCCTAATCCCATACCTCCCCAACTCACAAGCAGTGTTCTTTGTAAGCCCAACTATGGCATGCTTTGAGGCAGTGTAGGCATGTGGTCCAAGCCCCCCCATGACCCCAGCAACACTAGAAGTTGAGATGATGCACCCTACTCCTCTTGGAATCATCACCCTTGCAGCATGCTTCATCCCCAGAGCCACACCCTTCACATTCACACACATGACTTTGTCAAACTCATCAGGGTCAAAGTTGACAATGCTCTTGTTCTTGGACTGGTTCCCTAGCACCCCAGCATTGTTGAACATGATGTCAAGATGTCCATATCGGGAAATGGTGGAACAGACCAAGCTTTCAACCTCTTTCTCCATGCTGACATCACAGTGGACATAGGTTGCTGAAGGAGATAGTGTCTCAGCAAGCATGGCCCCAGCTGCATCCTCCACATCAGCAATCACCACCTTTGCACCATGCTTCACAAAAACTCTCACGGTTGCTTCACCTATGCCCTTGGCACCCCCAGTTACAATAGCAACTTTGCCTTCCAACCTATAATAATAGTATCAAACATAAGAACATTGTATAAGAAAAAACATAATAATAATAATAATAAATGATATGCTTAAGTTTGTTCTTTTTATGTGTATAATTAATCTAGCAGGATAAATTAATCCCATATATCATATGGTTAGGAGTTCAATCCTCAATGTACCGAAAGAAATCAACTCTTTAAATAGATCTTTATACTTCGAAAGATTAGTATTTAGCTCTCGATCAAGAGATACACTGAGTTAAAAAAAAAATTCCATATATATAATTATTAGACCATGCTAAAAAAATGTACAGTTTTATAGAAGTTGTGCCTTTTCTCCTTAGAAGCTCATTGGGCAGAACAAGATTGAAAGATTGTGGACTAACCATTCATGGGGTGGAAGAGACTCTTTTTCCCCAATTTTCTTTTTCAACCAAAAAATGATTTGCAAAGTGTAAAGAGAAACAGAGAAATTAGACATATATACAAATTTTAATATATGGTAGTACCTTTTAGATGAAGCGGAAAAAGTGTTGGTGTCTGAAACCTGTGGAGGAACTGGCTGAAGGGGTTTCTCAGACATTACAATCATGGTTGAGACTTGAGAGGGAACAAAGGAGAGAGACAAAGACAGAGGAAGCAGAGTACGTGGTGTTACAAGCGCAAAACCGGTAGATATATATATATAGATACACATAACACGTATGTGTCATGTGTGTGGGTTGCTTGCATCCAAATCTGTTTCTTCTTTTCTATTTTTGGTATCTTAAATAGTATCAATCTGACAAGAAATTGATCTTTTAATTAATATTATTTAATAACTATTAAATTAATCTTTTAAAAGTTGAAATGCCATTGAATTAGCTTTAAAAGGACAAAATTGATTGCAGTGAATGGATATCGCAATCGCAAGTAAAGTTTATCTGCAGTGTAAGAGGTTTAAATATAAAGTTGTCACTTTATGTTTTTCTTTGAATTAAGAATGAAATATAGAGAAAAATGTAATAAAGAAAAATAAAAATACTGAAAATAGAAGAGAAACAAAAGGGAAAAGATATGTTGTTTAGATGGATAAAAATAGGAAAGAAGGAAGCAAAAGAATTTTTCTCAGTTTGTTTGAAGGGTAAAAATGAAAATGAAAAGAAACAAATGAATTGCATAAAAAATAATTTATAATAATAAAAGTGTATTTAAAATTCACTTTCTATTAAATGTCCAATTAACTAAAATGAAATTGTCTAAAGTGTCCTTATTTTGGGTAGAAAAAAGTGCACCAAAACTTCTTTACTTTATACTCATTTCGGACTCAAATATAAGCAAAATTAACTAATTATTGTAGTAATTAAGAAAATTAGTTAATATAATTTAATTCTAACTCCAAGGGGTTGGTCGAGTGGAGTAAGACAGGGTTTCGCATCTAACAGATCACAAGTTTGAACCCCACTCATGTTCTTGGGGGTAAGGTAAATGTAAGTACCTCTATAAGCTCTCTTTGAGCCTAGAGGCTTTCCCTACGTTGGACCGTGGCACCAATATTCTCTCCTTCTAAATTTTAATTACCAAAAAATATCATTTAATTTTACTAATGACATTTTTAAAAATAATATTTTTTTTGCTAAAGTACCCTTCATTGCAACTTGATATCAATAATAAAATAGTTCAAAATAGAGTCTCAATTAATTGAAAGGTATTTTTGGAAAGATATATAGGGTGAAAGTTGATAAAAATTTGCTTATATTTGAATCCACCAAATCTTTTTCTTCTTATAATAATTGAGTATGGAGGGATTATTATAAAATATTTTTTAATTTTGATATTTTTTATTTTTAAAAGTTAAAATTTATAAATATAATAATAAATGAATGCATAATAACTAATTAACAAATGCATGAATTTATATATTCATTAATAACATCATTAAAACCCATTATCTTTTCCCAATACCAAGTAAAAAATAATGTGCATTTATATAAAATCTAATATCTATTAAATGTCCAACTAATTAATATAATTTATTAAATTAATAAAAAAATAAAATAACTAAAAAAAATAGTCTAAAGTACCTTTATTTTTTGTGGAAAAAAGTGTCAAATCTTCCTTACTTTATATTATTCCAACATAAAAAAAAAGATATAGGCTACTAGATAATTAATTTGAGTCTAACTTTCTATTCAATACTCTCTCCGTTCCATAATAATTGTCATGTATAAAGAAAAGTAAGTTCCAAAATAATTGTCATTTTAACTTTTCAATGTAACATTAATTACTTTTTTCTACTTATATCCTTTATAATATTAATGATGGGTAACAAAACTAAAAAGGAATTAATATTGATAAAGGTTAATTTTGTAAAATTGATATTCCCTTTTATCCATTTGTTAATTTTTATTGGTTTGTGTAAAATAACCTAGGACAATAATTATAATGAGACGGAGGGAGTGGTATTTTTCCTTGTGTTCATCTTTTTATATTTTTGGAGTTATTTTTTATTGAGAAATGTAAATAAAACTCTTTAAGACACTCTTTTTAACCTACTTTATATTATTAATTTTTTTTTTTGTAAAACTCATTAAATAAGAAGTGAGACTCACATCATTTAATAAATTTTACATAAATTTTAATCAAATTACAAAGAATGTAATGTCAACATTAATTCCTTTATTCATGTTTTTCACAAGTATGTGTTAATTGGATTTGGCTCCTTTAAACTAAGTAATATCATTCATTGATAAGAAGATCGATTATTTATATTCTAATATATTCATGATTGAGAAGTGTTAACAACGCACCTTCTAATACACAGTCTTTATTATTGCTTAAAATTTACTAAAAACTACAAAATTATGAGAGAGATTTATTAAATAAAATGTGAGACTTGCAAATTTTTGTGATTTTTCAATAAATTTCAATCAATAAAATAGTAGTGTATTCAAAAGAGTGTTAGAATCCATAGGATTGGTGAAGTGGTGTAAGGTCTCGTTGCATTCACATGTGGGAGAACGATCTATTTAGTGGGATAACTCATATTCGATTATCTTCATGTGCAAAATTTTCTTGAACCAGCGGCAGTCACGCACCGTGAGCGGAATTAGTCTCTGACCCAGTGGGTTGAGGGACATCCTTGATCTCTGATCTAGGACAAAAAAAAAAAGTGATAGAAATTATGTTTGCATTTTTTATGTTGTGACCTACAACATTTTTTTTATGTTTTTGACGTTTTTATTTTTTTAGTCACTGTGTTACGAGTTGGCCCATTAGCTTGCGGGGCATATACGAGTCTAGCAAACTAGACTATTTTGCAACCCGAATCAGCTCAACACATTTAAGTTGTGGGTCATTGTGGGATGGGTGAACTCGGGACATCTTTCGGATGAGAGTCAAGAATTAATCTCTTAAGGTATTGAAATCCATTTATGAGATTAACATTTTCCGACATATGTTTTTCCATTCCTATGAATCAAGATTAAACCTTTAACCACATACTTAAGAGACAATATTATTTGTCAACCATATCATACACCATGTTAATTAAAACCAATGCATATATAAATTAAAACTAAGTAAATATTTTCTTACAAGCTATGCTTTATTTCCTATCCTAGAAATATTATTATGTATGTTTCACATGAATCACATGTTCATTTAATAACGTCTAAAATTACAAATAAAGCAATCCTCATTAAATCAAAGAATAGTATATGTAGGAAGACCTCTTGTGACAAAAAAAAAACAAAAGGAGAGGGACCATACTCCATTGATGGATTTTACATGACAAAAGACCTTAGTAAAATGCTTCCCATTCGCTGCTACTGTATTGCGCTTCTGGTCCCCAAACGTATATGTTCATAGAAAACTGAAAGATAACGAAAGAAAGTAGAAATATACAACTTACTCGGCCCTATTCGCTTTGTTATTTAGTTGTGCATTATCTTCCATCATCATAATTAAAAGACCAACTTTGAACACAAGACGTGACACTATCACTTATTTAAAATGCTTTTGCTTCAATTTGTAACAAGTTCTAAAACCAAAACTTGAGGGCAACAGGAATAAAGAAGAAATATTGTGCATTTGTGCTCAAGCACAGGCTCATTATTAATTAATTTGGACCACGATATAAGTGACATGAACATACAAAACAACGAAGGTAAAGATACATTATAACACAACAAAAACAACTTTTAAGTGGCCAAATACATTTTTAAAAGTATGTCGTGTTTCATGCATTGTGCCCAACATCTTTCTTTCCATCACCGTCGTTTTTGAAATTATGTGCTTCATGCTTTTGAAATTTGTGCTTCATTTAAAACTTTTGGAGGACCCAGCGGCAGTAATTAGTTATAAGGATAACAAAGCTTTTCCTACATTAGGGAGAAGAAAAGTGTTCTGTTAACTTTTAATTTTATGATATTTTTTAAAGTTTTGATCGACTAAATATGAAGGTATAATTTCAAGGAATAACCACATCCACTGAGCCTAGCATGCATCCATGTGACCCATTTGGGCATCTGGTACCCAGCACTAACTGGCAATAACAAACAAACCCGCCATAAGGTTGGTACAGTGGCATAAGATCCTATTGCACATGTGGAGGAACAATCTGTTTAATGGAATAATCCGTGTTCAATTTCTTCCGTATGCAAAATTTCCTTGGCCAGTGACATGCACGCGAACAGGATTACAAACTCTTACACAAATATATGGGCTTCACAGAGGTATATATTATCAGATGGACTTCGAATTAAAACTCGACAATAAAGACAAAGGTTTTCCTACATTGAAAAAAAAAAAACTGTTATATAATTTTTATGTTCTGTTTTTAAGCTTTCATAAACTAATTAATGGTATAATTTTTTTAAAAATAAAAAATAAAAAATTGCCGAGCCTATGCATCAATGTAGCCCATTTGGGCATCAATCGACCAAAGATGCACTATTTGACAATAACCAACTTCTGGCTCTTACTTCCTGCACCCCCTTTCTGAAAAAAAAATTTCTTCCGGAACACCCTTTCCGGAAAAGAAAAATGCTTCCGGAAAGGGGTGCAGGAAGCCAAACAGAGGTGCAGGAAGTAAAAGCCCCAACTCTACAGATTACACAAATATGGGCTTCACACTATTGCTGATGGGCTAAAGTTTAATTCTCAATAATTCCCTTGTAGCCTACCCAGACTACAGTGAGGTCCCCAAGTTAGTCAAGAGAGGTCCATTATGTTAATTTTCTACATCTGGATTCGTTCATCTTTGACCAAAAAAGAGAGAGAAAAAGATACTTTATATTCATCTTTAGCAAGGACGGATATATATTCTGCTTTTGGTTCTCTTATCCTTTATATTTCCATTTTTATTTATAGCAACAACCATTTTTAGCCAACCATGCATTAATATATAATTTCATATATATTGGAATTACTAAATTCAAATATATATTTGTTCAACACCGGTTTAGAGAGGAAATATTTGAATAGAATCTTAGGTATGTAGGAGCCGAATTTCAGTGCTATATTTGCGTGGATTCTAAAGCTTAAGTCAGTATTCACAAGAGGAGAATGAGTATATAAAAATTTAAGAAACAATACCTAAGGCATATATGACTTATTTATATTATTCTTATTTGGATTATGGTAGTGTTTCTTATGTGATGAGACGTAAAAAATGCCTCCAAAAATGAATCCAATTAAATTTCTTGTGGCTGTTAAAAAAACTTTGGGGTAAGATTTGGTGCTCTGTGATTATATTTAGTTTGGTGTACTACCAGAAAGTTATCAGTTTTATGGATTAGCTATTGAGTTTGAAAGTACTAGACTAATACATTGACTTGATTCATAATCTTAGCCTTAGGTCTGAATTTTCTATAGAAGGGCCCAGAACAATATCAAAAGAACTATATATGTGCTGTGAGCATGTGGGAAAGGGAAGCAAACGAACTATCCCATCCCATGTATTCTTTAATCAAATAATCCATCCAAAATAAAATGTGGATAATGATTGAAGAGATTACAAATATTGACAACATGCCTTTGGGAATTTCATTTTTAACTACGGATTTCTTGCATGCATTTTTCAGTACATGTCTTTCTAGAACAGGTTGTAGTTTTCTCATTTGCACTAATTATTAGAAGTAAAATTTTGGCATTTTTAAGAAGGTAATGAAGAGTGAATACAAAGAAAAAATTGAGTGAAGTTAGTGAAGTGACTAAGATAAACTAAGCTTTTAGTAGTGTTTACTTTAAATATCAAATTCATTAGCTTGTACTTGTTTTCTTGCTTCCAAATTTAAACCAACTCAATCTGTTTTTGGCTTTTGGCTTTTGGCGTTTTACTTCAACTATGGCTGATCATAACCTTCTAGAAGCTCATTCCTATCCTTAGTATTATTTTTAGCCATTTGCTTGCTGGTATAACACTTCTCTCACGTGATAAAACTACTGCCTTACTATTTCTCTCTCTCTCTCACTCACTCTTTTCAACGCCACTTCTATTAGTATACACACTATTTAAGCACTATTTTTTATAAGATAGTCAAGAACTTACTGTTTCAAAAAGACAACGGACGTGTTTGGTTTAGCATTACATAGAATTGTTTTTTTTTTTTCTTGAAACAGTTAATGTTGAAAGAATTGATATTAAAAATTAATTTATATTTAACAATAATATTTTAAAAGCAAGTTTAAAAGAACTGGTTTTGTTTAGATAGTAGTGTACAATTATTTTTGAAATGTAAATATAAATATATTTTGAGTCTCAAATCTAAAATCAATTCTTACCAATAAAAAAAAAGCTGAAATTTTTTAATTTCTTCAAAATCAATTCTATCTATAGTAAATTTTTTACTCACAAAATTTAAATAACATAAGTACTGTGCGATCTCATGTTTTTTCCAACTGAAGCATGGTTTCATTAGCTATCCAAAGAATATGCACCAAGTTATTTGGTGAGAATTTATGAACAATTTTTATATCTAATATACTGCCACCACATGCAAATAGATTTTGGACTTGAAACACTATATTATATAAATATATAATATGCATGTCCATTACCTCCAGATATTATTAAGTAATTCAGAATTACTATTATAATCTTTACTAATTTTCATGTGATACATAAATGAATGTTATTAAATTTTTTTATAAATTGAAAATTTTAAACATGTGTTACATAGAAATTGATCAAACTTTGAAAACATTAATTACCTAATAATTTTTCCTTTCCTATTACCTCACCTTACGCAAACTTTGAAAACATTAATTACCACCGTAAGGTCTAACACGTTATGATTTTAGAGTTGAAAAACTTAGATTATTTAGTGAAGGTAAAATAGGTAGTGTGTGCAACACAACAAGAGTAGTTCATTTGGTGGGTCCGAAAATGCCAATTCAGTCTTAGGCAGGTGAAAACACCACATTGAAGGTCTCCAACCGGAGATTTGTGTGACACGAAAGGTGAAAGAGAGCAGTTGCTAACCGAACTCCACTAATAAACTAGCTATTAGCTATGTTATGTATGAGTCAAAGAAGAAACTAACCAAAAGCATAGAGTTAGCTTAACAAGAAGAAAAGGTGCCAACGGAATTCCCCCACCATATATATATGCATACATTAATCAACCAACAGTTGATGTGCCTATGCATTGTCTAAACTGTTTGTTGAAGGTGATCTTCATTCTTAAAATTGAAAAAAGTTTCTCAATTGCTTGCCCCCACTTCCCAAAGCTTTCAAGCAAAGTTTACATCATTGTATGCACTTTGATTCTATACATACAAGTTTATAGTATATACAAGGTTATATTTTTTTTATCACTTCCTATAAAAAAAAAAATAGGAAAAAGATTGAAATAGAAAAGTTTAATTTTATATGTCAACATAAAGATTTTTAAACTACCAATTAATTAGACATCACCCTAAATATAATTTTTTAAAAATAATTATTATAAAAATCCACAAATTTATCATATATAACAATCTATGATTAGATTGATGACAATTAAATTTAAAATCCATGTAAAAACTCTTTACAATTGTATGTTTGAGTGTGACTAAAATCTGCTATGTTAAGATATTAAACTCTTTACAATTGAAGTCTTGTGCAGAGAATTTATCTTCTTTTCAAAATTGTGGTATATGGTTTATAGATAGACAAGCCAATCAAGTTGCTCACTGCTTGGCTAGGGCATTCAAATCTTATGCTTGTCCTACATGTATTAACTCTCTTATTGTTAATGATATTATATAAGTTTCTTCTTCTAAAAAAAAAGGTTTAATTGCATGTTTCCTCGTTCTATTAACGTTAAAATTTGATTTTGGTCTTTATTATTTTGATCGAATTTGATCTCTTACTATTTTTATTGTATAATTTTGATTTGTCTATTAACTTGACATATAATATTTAACAAAAACGTTAACATGATACTTTACTGCAATGTCACCTTAACTCTTCAAACCAACATAACACTCTTCTACACTGTCACGTCATTATTTATGTTAATTTATGTTAAGAAAGTGTTTTGATTGAGCAAAGCATGCAATTAAGAGCAGTGGGTGGTCCCATATGATGCTACATCTTCTTGATTCTGTTGCGCTTAATGTTATATGATTAAAAACTGGAACAGCTTCCCTTTCCCGTGATTAAGGCTTCTCCTAACATATTATTAAAGACCGAGTATTTTGATGGAGTGCTCCAAAAGGTTACAAACTTACAATGGAAGGGTCTGTATACATGGGAATTGGATCAAGTCACATTATTAAGTATCAAATTTAATATAAAATATATTTTTATAGCTTTTAATAGAAAAATATCAAATTGTAGATTATTTAAGCATTCATAAATATATAATATACTCGTAGATATATGTATATATATTTAATTATAATTTAAATAGTACATTGTATGTTAAAATAAAGTGACGTGATAAATATTAATTAGTTTTAAATTATATGAAATTTTGTAAATAAAATTTACTTTATAATGTTAACTTTTAAATTTAAATGTTGGATTAATAGAAGTATTTTTTTGTTAAAATTATTAAAAGTGTAATTTCATAAAGCTTTACATCTAATTTCTATTGATCTTATCTCATGTGTGTGTATACAAATTATTTCACTTTCCAACAATCAGAATTCAGATTTATTATATCAGGTAACACGTACGTAGGACAGAACAGATCAACGAGTCTTGCACTGTAATCTGTATACCAAGTGAACAATTAATTAAGGTAATATATATATATATATATATATATATATATATATATATAAGCTTTAACTCATGTAATGGAGAATTTGAGGGAAAACTGAAAAGTGTGGAAGATGAAAAGGGAAGGTAGCAAAATGGCAGTTCCACAGTCCACTCATATGGTGTTGGAAAGCGCTTCTCAAATTCAATTTCAATGTACCTAACAAAACTGAACCTTTTGTTCCTATCTTTGTGATTTTCGAAAGTTCAATGAGAATTAATTACTTGAACACAGAGCTAGAGAGAGAGAGAATCAAATTCTTTAAAGGGTAAGCAAATATTTTCCCAGAAAATGCAAGGAAAGAAATTTCTTCGATAGTCTTGTTCAGGGACGACATGCTTCATATCCACAACGCATCATTATAAATTGTAGTCACAGACAGTATCATATGATTAAACTTCTTTTGATAAGATAAATATATGTAAAGAAAACTCTAATATCATCTTCACTTTAACGAAGGGAAAGGGGGGTAGCGTAAATTAGTGTTTATTTGAAGAGAAAATGTTTACTTGCACTTGACAATTAATAAAACAGTTTTTAAGCAATAACTAAAGGATCAGGTTTTAGATTAGTTTTTAAGCAAGTATGGAATGTATTAATATTAAGGGGACATTTATTTCACAGATAACTTTTTTAATCCTGGGAATACAGGGATGAAAAAAATTATCATATGTTTGTTACGAAGTAATAAAATATTTAATCCTAGACATACTTTATTCCTGGATAAACTATAATCTCATATTTAACCAATATTTAATCCCAGTGAAGGGGGTAGGAAAAATTTATTCCCATGAGACAGAAACCGTCTTCATGAGTAAAAATTCAGATATACTCTCTTTATACCTACTATCCTCTCAATGCTATTATTTCTTTCCACAAATTTCATGAGTAAAAATTTCTTTCGACACATGTAAAATCCATCTCGTTCTCGGGGAGGTTGGCAGCAAATTTAAATTTATGATAGATATATTGATTGGGAAGGTAATATAGAAAATGAAGGTTACATGTAAATGAAGGGGTTACTTTACTATATAGGCTTTTTGATTACATGTCATGGATTTGCAGAGTTGTAGTTTCGACAGATTAATTATATATTGACAATTTGAATGTAACTTCTCTGCGAAAATGGATAATGTATCACTCTGTTAAAAAAAATCATCTTTAACATAATAAGGATATTTTAGTAATTATAATATATATTCCCAGGAAAAAATAACTAAACCAAACAAATGTTTTAATTATGCCTGAGAATATAAAAAATATTTCCAACCCATTTTAATAGTTAACCAAACACATTTTTTAATTATACCCGAAAATAACATTCTCATGTTATATTCCCAGGAAAAAATATTGACGGGATTAAAAAAGTTGTCTGTGAAACAAACAGCCCCTAAGGGATCAATCTAAGGATATTTCAATTCCATTATAGAATTAAGGATTTAAAATATCACAGATCAGAAATTTAACAATTAAAAAAAGATTAATTCTTTGTTGGGGTCCTTCCTTTTTTCAAATGGAATGAACAAAGATATAATTAAAGCAATTTTTTAAAAGGCTTTATAAATATTCTTAAATGAGTTGACTATTTGTAAAGCACGAGAAATAGACATATGATATAACATGGTTGACAAATAATCTTATTTTTTAAGAAGTAGACTAACGCACCATTTATTGTGAGATAAGGATGTAATTGTTATGCCTTTGGCAATTGTATATATCAAATTGTGTTAGGAGTCAATTAGTGACGAGAATGTCGTTCCCATGAAGACTTTATGCAATACTTAGCAAAAACATATGTTTTACTATCTAAACTAATGAAAGTTGTTTAGAATAAAAGGAATCTTAAAGGTTGTAAGTTGTTACGCATTTGATAAGTGTATCAAATCATGCAAATAATTAATTAGTGAGTAAGAATATTGTTCCCACAAGGATTTACGCAACATTTAGAAATAAACACAGATTTTACTATTTAGACTAATGAGATTGGTGGCTTGTTTGAACTAAACTAAATCTTAAAGATTGTAAACATAAATTAAATCAACAAGTTCAAGAAAAAGACAAATAAAAACTCTTTGTAGTTTTATCAAATAAATAGAATGTAGGAAATGTTAAGCAAATATGGAGAAAACATTTGGGGGGGGGGGGGGGGGGGGGGGATTAGATTTCACTATGGATCCGTTTTGTATGAAGGAAAAAGATAAGTAAAAAATAGGGTAGATGGAAATAAAAAAGGTGAATGGAAATATGTGATAAATACGGTGGAAATAAAAGTGTTTAGTTTAAGAGAAATAAGGAAGAAATAGGGAAAAGATAAGTAGGTGAATGAAAATAGGTAAGCAATAGTGTGAAAATATCTAGTGGATGCCACACCTTTTTGTTCCTCTTTTCTTTCATTTTCCCTCTACTAAACATACTCACATTTTTATTTTCCACCTATTTCTTTTCTTTCCATCATAGTTCTCATTCACCAAACAAAGGAAAGCTTCTTTCTCATGCAACTCATAAACTATTGATATCAACTTTACACTTCAAACATTGACATCAATCCATAAGTTTACTCAAACCCTAATTCTTAGATGAAAGAGCCTAAGTTCTCTTATTAAACACCCCTTAGATAAATTAATAAAGTACCTTTGCTTTAAGATCAAAGATTTTGAGATGAATGATAAACCAAGCCTTATTTCTAGCAACAAGGTTCATTAGATGTTCAACTTCAATTCAATGCTTAAAGGGTATTTTCCAACACAAATCAAACCAAACATCAAAATATGGATGATCAAATTATACAAAGCATTAAGTATAGAAGAAGAACATTAATATCAAAGTATGAAATCAGATTAAAAGTTATAAAGAGTACATAAGAGTCAACTTAGTTACATCCAATCCCAACAAGGGTGACTTTATTAACTATTCATAGACATATGAAGAGCCAAAAATGAGTAAGAAATGAAGAAGATGGATGATGGAGCCATAGGAGAGCTTCCAACCGCCACACAAAGTCCAAGGTATAGGTCCAAGTGAAAATTAAGTTGAAGTGTCTTGTCAAGTGACCTATTATTCCTTTTGTCTTTTGCTCATTAAGTGACATGTCATCAAGTCTCACTTAGCGAGCGTGTAGCCTCACTAAGATAGTCTGCTTGAAATAAAAATAAATGTTGCACCTCTGGAAGTCTCTTCGCTAAGTGAGGTA
Source organism: Pueraria montana var. lobata (assembly GCA_026413185.1). Classification (NCBI taxonomy): domain Eukaryota; kingdom Viridiplantae; phylum Streptophyta; class Magnoliopsida; order Fabales; family Fabaceae; genus Pueraria; species Pueraria montana. Next base: position 77,706,095 of record CM048650.1, read on the forward strand.
TCTACTTGAAGAGCCAACTTTGACTGGGCTCTCTAGAATCCATTCTCATTGAGTGAAGGTTCTTCTTGCTGAGTAAGGGTTCTTCTTGCTAAGCAATCCAAAATCTTGCTCTCTGTTATCACTCTCGCTAAGCAAGAGTATATATTCACTTAGCGAGACAAGGGGCAAAGAAGTGTTTTCCAAAATTGATCTTCTTGTTGAGCAAGGTACTTGAATGAGATATCAAATAATTTTGTAAATATGATCTATGTGAACTTTTAATCCAACTATGAGTTCTTAAATAAAATTATCCAAATAAAATTATTGAATGGTGCAATACTAATAAAGTCAATTAAACAATACTAAAAATACTACAAACTACAAAAAAAAAAAAAAAACTTATTTACCAAATAATACTTATAAGCATAGTTTTAAAACTTGACTCGGACCGGCCGGTCCGACCGGGAACCGGATTCTTAAGCGGTTCGAGTCATTTATTGGATCGGACTTGCTTTTAACTCAGTCAAAATTGGTCAAAATTTGGTTAAACCGATAAAAATGGGATTCGATCAAACCGCTATTACTACATTTTCAAATATGTTTCTCAACGATTGCTTCTTTTTTAAATCTGTTTCTACCTACTATGCATCTCTGTAACCACAACAGAGCAACAACTTTCTCGAACCTTGTACCAGCAACACTGCAGTCACGCGTATGTTGTTATTTTATCTCTCACGCAACTTGTTTGTTTGAGGCATTAAGGCTTCAGCTTTTATTACTTTTTTATTATTACTTTTTAATGAGTTACTCTGTTGTACTGATTTTGGACTTTTTAACTAAAATAGAAAAAAAAAACTATATACCAAAAACGTGTTGTATGAAAATAATTTACATGGCATGGGTTGTTTTTACCACGTCGAAATAACATAAGGTGTCACATCGTGTGTCTCCTCCTGCGTTACAATTTTTTTTGCACAGGAGGTGCCACCCTGTGTGGCGCCTTGTGTTGCTTTTTTCGTAACAGGTGGCGCCACACTGTGAGTTGCCACAAGATGCGCCACTTGGTTTGTCTTCTCCTGTTACTGACACGCAATAGAGCTAGCAGTGTAGGAGGCGCTAGCCAATGAGTCTTCACCTGATGTGCAGATCGAGGGTGAAGAAGGCGCCATTCAATCCATCTCCTCCAGGTTTAGAGGTGGTGACAGCTTGTGTAGCGTTTTCTGGTTGCCTTTCTCCTATATAAGGACAGTGTGGTTGAAGGCAAATTTTGCCAATGAATGTAAGCGTAAAGCATGATGAATTCATCGATTGTGAAATTTTGTGTTTACTACAACGGCGAAATGGTTGATACTGTTGATGAATGTACAAAATTTGTTAATTGTGAGGCAAAACATTTTGAAGTTACGAACGACATAGGTTTTTTTTCGATTGAAGGCATTGGTGCAGATGAATATAAGACCTTCAACTACAAAAACGGTAACTCGCCTTCATTTTCGTCTCCCTATATGTTATGAGGAAGTTCCTTTAAAAAAAAAGGTAGTGGAACTTCAAGATGATGATGATGTGCATCAAATGTTGTCTATTGTAGCAAAAGACCCAAATCTTAGTTATGCTGAAGTATACACGACCATAGAGGACACTGTAGCAGAACATTCAAATGCTGAGAAAGGTGTAAATGCACAGGTTATGAGAGAGTTGTTGGATGAAAAAGAAGCTTTTTATACTTCTCGTCCATATTATCATCCTGCGTATGAAAGTCTTGACTATGAAGAATGTGGTTATTTAAATCTGCCTTCTAGCCATTGGATTTGATTTGTATTTGTGTTTGTCTCTGTGTTTTTTTGTTTTTTATTTTATGGGTTACGTGCGATGTTTTAATTTTATCTTTGTTAAGAACTTTTGTTTTGTATAATGTTTGTAGCTTTTAATGCAATATTGAAATAATTCTTGAAGTATATTTTATGTAAAAACTGGATAGACGAAGCTGTGAAAATGCGAAAAGTGAGAAAGAAGTGAAAATTGCATTGATGTTTCAATCACAAAATGTTTTGATTTCCATCTTGACTTAGACCATATTGAATTCGAAAACGCGGACAATTACTCCTATTGTGGCCTTCTTGCCTGCAATGGCTACATCGTTGTCTACGTTAGGATTCCGTGAAGTCCATTTCATTTCTTATGCGCGTAGACTTAGGTCGACCTTGCCCAAGTAATTTGGTTGCATCTAGAATGATATAAGGCCCGCTCCTTTAAGGGATGGTTTCATCGTTGCCAAGTGGATTCCACTGGCCAAAATAGGCTTCAATGATGTTTTGGATTGAGTAGACACGATTTACAAACTGGTAGCGGTTCATGTTTACATAGGCACATGCTACAATGGTGTGGAAGCAAGGATATTTATAGGCTTGAAAAGGTCCACACTAACAGTAACGTTCGTTTAAGACAACAGCCCATGTTTTGCCCCCCCCCCCCTTTGTGTAGCATGGTTGAAGGGCTCTTCAACGTCAAATTTAGTTTGTATGATATCGTATCTTTTAACAGGATAAGTACAGGCATCCGCTTGATTTCTTTTCATGGCTTCCATTAGCTTCCTGCAGTATCGTGGACCAGAAGCATATTCAGCTCTGGCTTGCGCACCTCTGTGGATAAAATACTCGATTAATCTATCATGAGTACACTTAACCAAAGCTGTTATCGGTAGATTTCGTGCACCTTTAAAAATTTTTATTTACGGCCTCAGACAAGTTAGTTGTCATATGACCATATCTACGACCCTGATCATCATGTGCCAAGCTCCATTTCTATTTAGAAATGGCATCAATCCAACACTGTATTTCTGGACTAGTTTCACGAAATCGTGCAAGTCGTCGTTTAAACCTGTGCAAGCATGTTGTATAACCTGCATAAAAATGCAATTAGAAAATTTATAATTTTTTGCCAACATGTCTCTAAAGTATTTAACAAAAGAATATAACGATAAACAATTACCTATCGTTATGAGTTTTTCCTTTAATTTTGCATTTTTAAATTTGTGATTAAAGTTGTTGGCAATATGACGAATGCAATAGATGTGATAAGCGTGCGGTGGTTGCCATTCGGTTGATCTTTCAACTGCTGATTTTATGCTTTGGTGTCGATCTGATATGAGGCAGATGCCCTGCTTTTGGGTGACGTGTTGTCGTATCTTAGACAAGAACCAGGACCAGTCACTTAGTGTCTCCCCCTTAACGATCGCAAAAGCAATGGGCAACACACAACCATTTCCATCTTGCGAGGTTGCAATCAACAAGGTACCTTGATATTTACCATACAAAAAAGTCCCATCAATTTGGATTATCGGCTTACACTAGTTAAACACATCCCTAACAGGTTTAAATGTCCAAAAAACACGTTTAAACTAGCGCAAATGGTTGTCAAGTACACCATTAACGAGATACTCTGTTGTGTCGACTTCATAAGCAGATCCTTCACACTTACTTAACATCCACTCCAACCACCTTTTCAACAAATCATAAGATTCTTCCTAATCACCAAATACTTTTGCTAAAGCTTGCTATTTAGCGATCCACGCTTTTCGATAGGAAACTTTATACCCTCTTTCGCTGGCAACTCGTTCTTGAATAATTGAAATGGCCACTGATGGGTCATTCTTAACCATGCCTACAAGAAACACTCGAATAATTAATTATGTTTTATTAAAGAACTCGCAAAATACATCAATTAATTTATACCTAAGATGTATTTGCTGATAATTTCAGAGGTAAGCTTCTCATGATCTTGGGTTAAGTTGGCGTTGACACATTGATGTGGACCTGCCCATTTAGTTATTGTCCATTTGTCAGTCTTGGTTGACAAAATTTCTCTCAATAGCCAAGGGCAACCTTGTTGACTATTTGGACATATTAATTTTAGTACGGTTGGCCTATTTTCAACAGTTTCGTATGTTTGGTACACGTTCATTGAATAACACGCAGCAACCATCTTCACATCATCTTTTTGTCTCAAAACGTAACCCTTGATACAACTCTTGCCCCATTTTCCATGAACCTGGAACATCCAACCCAGGAAAATCCATTTCTTGGTCAGGATGATCCCAATTGTTTTTTTAATCATGACAAGGGATTAAGTTTGCAACAGCATCAAATGGACAACAAATATATACATTCATAATAATAAATTATCTACAATGTATGACTAATCTTCCTCGTCACTAAAGACCTATTTCAAGTTAATTCCCTGACCTTGCGACGGACCAACTCCAGGAAAGAATTGGGAGGAACTACCAGCAGGAAACAATCTGGTAGGAGAAAACATCGGTGAATAAAAAAACTTACCATCAATTGTTCCCGGTGCTGGAGGAGTTACCATAGAAGGCATATAAGTCGGCGGAGTGTAATCCATGTATGGATTAGCATCCGTGGCTGGCTGGGGGAACATAATATTCATTATTTGGAACAGAAACATATGCGTGTGCAACCTTAGGAGACGACTGATGTTGGGCTTCATAGGTGTATTGAGCGTACTCACCAAAATGTTGGCTGGGATTCACAAAGAATATGCCATCACTGGGTTTAGGTGGAGGCGGTGGAAGATCATGTGGCCGATGTTGAACACGCATCCTACGCCGATGAAGTCCACGCCCTTCCCTACGACTTACGCCAATATCAATGTTTTCTGGTGGGTGGGGAAATTGTTGGCTAGGAGGAAGGGCATCTTGTGAAGGCACTGTTATTCTTTCTTGGTCATCCCAAGCCTAGAAGTAACTAGCAACACCAATTTTAACTTCTTCAGTGATATATACGCTCCGTTGTATCAGCCTGCAAAATACACAAAAATGTAAAGTTGAACAACTTATGACATTATTCATTAATACCAAAGAAATTAACAACAAACACAAATTCATGTTTGAGGTTAAACAAACTTATCGCAAAACCTTGCATAGCTGCTTCTATAGTAAGCCATCTTTGCGTGTGTAATCGGTATCATAACATGTATCCCGAAGAAGCAGACAAATATGGGTTTTGCGTGAACTCGCTAGTGCACGCCCGCTGAGCTCTGTCATTCCATATATCTGTGATACACACAATGAACTTGAGCCCAATTTTTGTGGTCTTTCCCTTTTGAGGTCAAATCATGGAGTTTGTCTTCCTGTAATGGCACGTCCGGAATGTGTTGATTCATATTGAATTGTCGAAGAACATGATCTGGCTGGTGCCACTCAATAATGTGAAAATTAATAAAAGGAACAATAGATCTCCAAATGTGGTTTCCTTGGAAACACATAGCAGGAAGCAAATTATAGTGCTTCGTGTAAGGATCCCACACAATCTATACAAAAAAAAAAGTTAGGACACTCGTAAACCTAATATTTCTTTATAAATGTAAAAAGTTACGTCACGAGGCTTCATGTTCTCCAACTTCTCTAGATAAATCTTTAGATCCCATCTACGTCAGGTAAAATTAGGGTTTTGTGCACCCTTGTACCTATTCATTGAAATTTATAGAAAGTTAACATCATTAGTAAACAATACAATAAAATAAAATTATATTAAACATACTAACCATGCACCGATGGGAAGACCTTCAAGTCGTGGTTGACGACCAATTGGTGCAATGTAGGAAAACCTTTCCCATGCCCATAACTGTAACAACATACAAGGTCCTCCTATTTCTTTGGCATCATAGTTGGTCGCCTTACATAATTCCCGATATAAATAAGCTAGGACAGCGGAACCCCAACTATACATGCCACATTGTCGGAGGTCTCCAAGCAAGGGAAGCTATTTAAGCGGTACATATATGCCAGAATGGTCTGCAAACAACAAACCTCCTAACAACCATATAATGAATGCTCGGGTATATCGTTCCCTTTGCAAATGACTATATCGGTGCAAAGAGAAATCACCAAAATGTTGATCCAACCATTTTAGCCTCACCCTACTCCCATTTAAATCCGAAGAAGTTGGTCATACTCCCAACAATTGCTAGCATAAATCCTGCCAATCATGACCACCACTGCCAGTCACAGGTTCACCATCAACAGGTAACCCCAACAATATACTGACATCTTGGAGTGTGATCGTGCACTCTCCAACTGTCATATGGAACATATGCGTTTCAGGCCTCCAACGCTCAACAAATGCAGAAATCAAGTTATTATCATAATTAAAGAATGGTATGCGTGCAACATAAAGAAAACCAGCTTACATTAACAATGGTGTAATTTCTTCTGGAACCTCTGTTTGAGCAAGTTGTGTCCGTTGGGACCCTTGTGTTCGCAAAAGATGATCCGGATCACCTTTCCAAACATTTTCTAATACGTGCACTTCTTGCAATCGTAGCAAGGATGGGTCACGTGGACCAGCATGAATACTTTGGTTACCCTCCATAATAGATATTTTTCTAACCTGAAATTTGATCAATATCCTCAAATAGTCAATAATTAAATATTAAATAAATAATATAAACAATTTTGTACTTTTTCGATTTGATATATTAACAAAATCTACAAAATATAAGTTTAAATAAATATTATATAATTCAAACAATTAAAATACTACTATTATTTTTAATTGTATCGAAATTACATTAACATAATACTATTAACCACCAACTAACGTATCCTATAAACAATTAAATAATAATATTATTTTTAATTGTAACAAAATGTATATAAATGGTACAAAATATTAAATTACATAAATAAAAACAACTTCTTTTAACTCAATATAATTACAAAACCAAAAAAAAATATTAACGTATCTTAAAAAAATAAGTACAAGAAATTTACATTTAAAAGTCAATATAAAAATTAATAATTATTTAATATTCAAATATGTATGAAATTTAAATGGTAGAATATATAACATTCAGTAATACCAAAATAATTTGTACGCACTAAATAATGCATTTATTTTGTATTCAAAATAAAAAAAATATTAACTGACGTAGGAAAATAATTTTCAACACTATTATTATTTTTAATTCATCACTATTTACACACAAAAAAAACCAATAAACAACTTGCTATCCTATGAAAAATAATACATGAATACTAAAATTACAACATTATTAAAACACCAAAACGAAACAAAATGACAACAAATTTTTTCTACTATATTTTTTCCTACTACATCAAATTAAAATTACAACAATATTTAAACAACAAAAAAAATATAAATTTAAATATATCTTTTCCTACTACATAAACATTCAGAACAACACTATTATTATTTTTAATTCATCACTATTTACATCAATATTAAAAACCAATAAACAACTTGCTATCCTATGAAAAATAATACATCAATATTAAAATTACAATATTATTAAAACACCAAAACAAAACAAAATGACAACAAATATTTTCTACTATATTTTTTCCTACTACATCAATATTAAAATTACAACAATATTTAAACAACAACAAAAATATAAATTTAAATATATCTTTTCCTACTACATAAACATTCAGAACACTAATATTTCCTATAAATTCATTGTATGTTAACATATTTATAACAACACAAAATGACTAACAATAATATAAAAAATAAATTAACATCACAAAATACTAGGACAAAAAATTAAGAACTCACACACTTTAGCAAGAGCCTAGTACCTTTAAACTACCAGCAACAGCACCAACTAGAGCACTTAATACTTCCAGCATATTCAACTTCCCTTAGCTTCCCTTCCTTCTTCCGACAGCTTCAGCTTCCCTTCCTTCACCAGCCTCAAACACATGCAACTTCTCCTCCGCTCGTTTTAAAACTCGACTCTCATGCCTTCTGCCAGTCATGTCGCGTCTCTATGCATGGGTCATGTCACTTGCATTTCGCGCATTCCCGAGACAACAAGGTGAAGACGCATTGACTGATGCCTTCTTCACCTTGTATGCCCATCATGTGAAGACTCATCATCTGGAGCCTCCTGCGCTGCGATCTACTGAAGAAGAAACCAGGTGGTGTCTCCTGTTACGAAAAAAGCAACACAAGGCGCCACATAGGATGACGTCTTCTGTGTTAAAAAATTATAAGTGCATGAGGAGACACACCATGTGACGTCTTCTGTTATTCCGACGTGACAAAAACAAATCATGCCATGTAAATTGTTTTCATACAACACATTTTTGGTATATAGTTTTTTTTTTCTATTTTAGTTAAAAAGTCCTGATTTTGCATAAAATTGTTGAACTGTTCTGAGTTTTCTGATGTCGCACGCAGATCAAGGCTACTCGGCAATTGACATGTTGAAGGCTTGAAGCTAGAGACTAATGTGGTTGGTTTTAAAAAAAATTAATGAAAATGTAAAATTGCAAATTGAAAGAACCGAACCTATCAAGTATATATTCAAAACTAAGTTGCGCACAAACTACAACACTTATCAAATAAATATAAGACAATATATTATTTATGCTGCTTAACTTGTCAACAACTTACTAAAATGTGAATAAAAATGCATGAAAAATTTACATAGTAGGATTCAAACCTTGGGCCCTTGGATTTATAAAGTGCTTATAATCACTGCACCACACTTTCAAGTTGGTTTATATATGAAAAGATTATTTATATACAATATTTATCTTATAAATTTAATAAATTTAATATACACTATTTCACCAACACATATGTTTAATGTAAGTATGCCCAATATTATTTATATATAAATATAATGAGTATAAAAATTTAATTTTTTTTAATAAAGACCGGGTCATACGGTTCAATTAGTGACCCACTGGTTCAACCATTGACCCAGTGATCCAGTGCCTTGACCGATTCGATCACTGGTTCAGTTTTTAAAACTATAACTATGCTTATAAGGGTAAAATATGTTTTTGGTCCCTTATTTTATCTTGATTTCTATTTTTAGTCACTCATATTTTTTTTACTTGTTTTAGTCCCTCATAAATTGTTCAGTTCTATTTTTAGTCTCTCATAAATTATTTTGTTCTGTTTTTAGTCCTTGACGTTAATTTTAACTGTTAAGTGATGACATGACGAACATAAACTGTGTGTGTGAAAATTTTCTGATTAAGTTTCTAGTTACTTTTAACCACTACAAATTTTTTGGTGGTCAGAAATGTTTATTTTTGTAACATTTATTATGATTTCAAAAAAATTGGTGTTTGAGTTTTTAATTTTTTTTATTATTTTTTAAACATTTTTTATGATTTTAGTTTGCTAGAAAATTTGTAGCAGTTTAAAATTGCTAGAAACTTAAACAGAAATTTTTCAAGCACAAATTCTGCTCGCTACGACATAACTTAATGTCAGGGACTAAAAACAAAATGAAACAATTTTTGAGGGACTAAAAATAGAGAAAAAATTTATGAGGAACTAAAAACAGAAATCAAGATAAAATATGGGACCAAAAACGTATTTTACCCTACTTATAAAGTAAGACAATTTTTTTAATTAATAAATTAAAAAAACTAAAAATTAATTGAAATGACGTGTGGATCATAGCTTTGATTAAAATATTGATAACGATATAACTATCAATACATATAATATAAGCTTTAAAGTTAACTACTAGTACCTAATAAGCAATGTTTTTAAAACTGGATCGGTCATTGAACCGGTCAAGATACTGGTTTAAACCGGTTGAACCGGTATTAATAAAATAATAATAATAAAATAATTTATAAAATAATATTAAATAAATATAATATCACATAACTTTATAACATTAAAAACTATAATAAAACTTAAAACATTACTTTACAAGGTTTTAACATTCAAAAAATATATAAAAGTTTAATTAAATATATCATAATACTTAAGTTCAAATTTTAATAAAATAAAATAATGTCTATTAACAATAACAAATTTACATTTAGAATAAAGAAAGAAAATGACAAATTAATATAATATAAAATTATCAAAAATCAAGATATAAAAAAATTATAAATTAATATAAATGAGCAAATTATATGTTTTACAAGAAAATAATAATAATATTTGATAAAATAATTTATATCTATTTGAGATATTTATTAAATATATATTTTTAATTATTTTTAAAATATTTTATATTAAATTTAAAATTTTAAATGAAAAAATTAAAAATTAAAAAAAATAAAAAAAATACCGGTTCAAACCGGTTTTGGCTACCGGTTTTGGTCCGGTTTGACCGGTTCTTGACCGGTTTCCACCGATTCCGAATTCCTCCGATTTTATAGAGTAACCGAACCGGTCAAACCAGTCGGTCCGGTCCGATTTTGAGAACATTGCTAATAAGCTGGTATGAATCTGTGTTTGTTTCTTCTTTTTCTTCCCCTTAGGACACGGACTGTAAGACCTCTTACAGCTATTACCTAATGTCATGCTAATTGACCATGCTTTCCCCTACAAAGTAAAATTAATAATTTAACCTGTTTAACGAAAAGGGTCCAAAATCAAGCTTAAAAAGGTCAAAACCGGCAAAGAATGATAAATTTAAATGTAGATAAAATGACTTAAACTAGTGTTCAGAGATATTTTAGAAATCTAGTTCATCTCACTATCCAATCTTCTGAAATTGTTTATTGTTGTTTATTGTTCATAATTATTTTCTCATTGATAGAAAGAGAGAGTAGTACTATGTGTCATTGTTAATATCAGGGCAAAGAAAGAGATAGAGAGTAATAAATAACATGTTGAATATAAAAAAGAGAGAAAATAAAAAATAAAAAAAAAAGCACAAAAAGTGATTTCCATAATTTCATGCGCAGTATGTCCCATTGGGTCCACACGGGCGCCGATTTCCTTTTGTCTGATCAAACGACGTTTTCAAAAGGTCTTCCTTAACAAACGCTCTTTCTCTGTAATCATAATTATTTGGAATTTGTGAAGATATATTACCTGCATTATATAAATTATATTTGGAATTTGTGAAGGTATTACCTGCATTATAAATTATATATTAAGCTACTGTATTAAATTCGTTTTTAATTACTGGATCGTGTATTGAGAACTCAGGTGGAAATAAGTCAGATTAGTAAGAATTTATGGTCTAACTTATATTGAGTTTAGGCCTTATTAGGTTATTTGTGAAATAAATTAGGTGAAGATTTTCATAAACATAATTTAATTAAAAAAAGTTAGACTTTAAGTTATTTTAAAATCTTTTTAGGCCTAATAATTAAGTAACTCTATTTAAGTAAATATAAATAATATTTTTTTAGTATTATCATAATATTAATTTTTATAATATATTAAAATTATATATTTATTTACTTTTAAATATCAAATATGTTGACATACATAAAGAGTCAAACTTATAAAATTATTGTTTATGTCACATTTGAAGTCTTATTACAAAATATACTTTTAAATATTTTCATTATTTACAATTTATTTTACATAGTTTTTTTCCTCAATATCCTATTAGTCTATTCAAGAACATGTTAGATTTGTATAAACTTTTTAATATAAAATAGGTCTTTCGGTAGGTCAATACATAAGTCGGACATTTAAAAATGTTTGTTCATGCCTAAAAAATACTATAATAGATAACAAGTTAGGTTTTAACTTTTAATTTTTTAAACAAATAAAACTTATTTAAGTAGAATCTTGTTCATCCCAACATATTTTCACCCTTGTGTATTTTACTTAATTAAAATGTAAATATGATATTATTTATGTTATAAATATATAAGACTTGTAATTAAATATTAAAGGTATTAATAATTTATTAAAAATGAAATTCTTTATATTTTATTTTCCTATACTATTAGGAAATGATAAATAGTTGAGAAAAATAAACAAGAAAAAATACTAAGGAAAAATAACTTTGTTGTCTATGAAAATATAGTAAGAGATATATATATATATATATATATATATATATATATATATATATATATATATATATATATATATATATATATATATATTTGGTTTCAAATGCTGTTATGTTTTAACTAATACATTCAGGAATCAATTTTAGTTTTTCAAATATTTAATTTTTTACATAATTAAATAGCTTAACAATGTGAAAAGGAAATTCTTAATTAATGAATTAACTGAAATTAAATGAAAGAATTGATTGACAAAAGATGCAATTTAGGGAAAATTTAATAATTCATGATAATAAAGCAGTTAATTTTATTTAGTATATTATAAAATACCACCACTTATAAAATATAAACATAAATACGAGTATATTTTTAAAAATTTAAAACTCTCATAATTTAAATTGATTCAACTTAATAAAACAACTAAAAATCTTGACTTTCTTTTTCAAATTTATTATACTAATTGTAGTTTTTTTTTTTAAAACAAAAAAGTGTTCTACTTAAAAAATATACGTACGACCTTTTGTAATTAAAGTTTTCTTAAAGTGCAAAACTGTGTTTGCTTGTCTCTGCAAACAAAACAAATAGAAGTTGGGAACATGACAAGTAGACAAGATGATGCCTGTAATAATAAATTAGGGTCACAATCACCTATACCCCAAGTTCCAACATTGTTTCCTTTTGCTCAAAAAAAGTCTCCGGTTTGATGTGAAAAGTGGAATATATCATACTAGTGCTTTATTTATTCATATCGTTCCAAAATTTTGTTCAATAATAATAATAAAGTTTAGAGTAGATAATTTTTCTACAAATATTTATAAAAAATATGAAAACAAAATATACTATTTTTTTAAAAGTTAAAATTAATTTACGTACATCTTAATTTTTGAAAAAGTTAGATAAGAGAATTTTTATAAAAATTAAGTATGTAAATTGATTTTAACTTATTGAAAAAACTTTATTTTTTATTTTTTTCTTTAAAAATGTTTATAAGGAAATTTATGGAGACTGAAACCATATTTCTTAAAATTGGATTAATCACTGTTTATGCAATTATTATACGTATCATTTTGCTTTGAAATGAATATTGGTAGTGGAAGTAGTCTTACTTGTGTTGGCATAAAAAAAAAAAAGCGTCGCAGGTGTGTGTACAGGAATTGTTGTCGGATATGCACACTAAGTCAAGATTAGTCTTGGTAATCTCAAATCACCTGTTCACTAATTACATCTCTCTTGTGCTTTCACAATATTTATTCTTATTATATCTTCCATTTATTATAACTTATAAGGAGTTGTGTTTACTAATCAATGAATTAATAATAAAAAAATTATTTTAAAAGTGTAGTATTAAAAATCACAATGAAATATATAGATATATTTCTTTTTTTTTTTATAAGGTATAGATAATAGTATTATTTAATAATTTAACCAATATTTTTATAAAAGTGATTAACATTTGTCGTTATTATATTATGTATATGTATATTATTACTAATATTATAATTATAAGTTTATAACTGAATCCAAAAGTAACGTGATCCAATACCACCCACCGCATCATAAGCGCCACAATGCGCGCCCTTCAAAATATTAGAAAAGGGTCATAGCACTATTACGGTATTACCCTCTCATTTTTTTTTTAAAATAAATTTATATTTGTATATAAACCTGTAATTTATAAGTAATTTAAAATAATTATTAGGGTAAATTTTTTTACATTATTTAATCAATAAAAAAATATTTTAAATACATTTTCAAAGTAATTAACTAATTATTATTAAAATGCATAGTTATTTTAAAAATAAATAATAGTATATACTAATAATGTAACTATATTTTACACTATTATTCAATATCAAATTATCATACATAATAAACTTGTTTATAGAAACTACCTTAAAAAAATCACACAAGGATGATTTTTAATTGGTTAACATTATTTTTTTTATTTTATAATTTTACACTTTTATATTAACAATGTATGTATATTAAACTCTATTATAAAACTCAATAAACTTACAATATACAATAATTTGTAATCAAATAGTAATTTAAAAAAGTCTTCACACCATCAATGTATTTAAATTAAAATATACTAACAATATTTTTTTTTGATACTAACATCATATATATAATAACTTTGTTTACTCTTATTATATCTCTCTTAAAATTAATTTCAATGATGATTTATAATTCATTAAATGTGTAAAGAAGTTTTACTAAAACAATGACAATTAAGATTTTAATGTTTTCACAAAAAAAAGTTTTATATCATTAACTAATTTTTTTTAAAAGGATATTATTAACTAATTAAGAATTATTGTTAGCATAATTTTTTTGAAATAATTATTGTAAAAATCTAATCAATTTATTATACATAATTAAATAATAATATAATTTTTTTACACTATTCATACATATGGTGTTTATTCGAGAATTAAACTCTATATTAAATAAATTGTAAAAATATCTATGAAGTGAGTAAATAGAGTAGAAAATACAACTCAAGCATCTTAACTGTATTTTAACCGTTTCACTCGGAATAATAAATATCTCACACCCTGACACTGTCTTCACGTCTCTAACTCACACGCACTCCACCCTATATATATATTATTCATTCAATTTCTTTTTTCCTAAAGACAAAATAAAATAATGTAAAAGAAAAACAAAAACTCTCTCTCTCTCTCTCTCTCCTCTTTCTCTCTCTTCCATTTTCCACCGGAAAACGCAGCGTCGCCGGAGCGAAGATCGAAGAACGCAACCGGAACACAGAAACTGGAGCAGAATTAGGGTTTCGCGATTGCGCGAACTCGAAGAAGAATGCCACTCTGCAGGCACCACGTTCGGAGCGCGCACGCTCTGGCGGATCCGGAGCTGCGCCGCGCCGCCGATAGCGACGACTCCGAAGCGCTCCTCGAAGCCGTCGCAATGTCCGGACTCGTCGGCTTTCTCCGCCAGCTCGGCGACCTCGCTCAGTTAGTTCGCATTCTCTCTCTCTCTCTAACTTCTCTCTCTAAAACCGCTTTCATCGTCGTTGCGGTGGTTGCGCAATTCGAGTCGCGCTCGCGGTTTGCTTGATCGCGCTGAGTTTGAAGAAAGAAAGAAAGTTCTCGTATAGTGCAACGTTTGAAATTTAATTATTGTTCAGTGATGTTGTTGATGGAGTTTGTTAGTGGAGTGTGCGTTGATTCAGCGAGTTTTTTTTTTTTTTTTTTTTTTTTTTTTTTTTTTTTTTGCATTTTCTTTCCTTTTTTATCTGTGTTTGGAACTTTGTTAGTTCGTTCGGTAGATGGAGTAGGTGGCTGAATAGAGCTTCTTCTTCTTTTTCTTTTTTTTTTTACTTTTTTGAAATGTTATTGTGATCGTTGTTTAATTTTGTGTCGTATTATTTAGAAGTTGAAACTGATCTGTGGGATTAGTTTTTGAATTTTGTTTTCGTTTTGATTTTAATACATCGCCTTTTTTTGTGTGTGTGTGTGTGTTTTTTTCCTTGATTCTTCATTAGCTTTTGGTTCTTTTTCTTTGTATGTAGCCACTTTTTTGGGAGGATGAAAAAGGGGAGAAAAAAGGCGATTGGTGCATAGATTGGTTTAAATTCTGGGTTGAGAATGAGAACATGTTCGATGGCTTTGAATCTATACATGGATGTTTGATTGAACGATGCGTAGATTATAACTCTTAGATTGACGTTTTCGATTTGAAGAATCGAGTTATTTGGCTTAAATATAATTGGACTGTTGATAAAGTATGCTTTTGATATTTTTAGGTATTTGCAGATTTTAACTTTTGAAATCACTGAAGGAGAAAATGCAATTTAATTAGCTTATTTTTAAGTTGACTAGAATTACAGATATTGTGATTTTTCGTTTGGTGGATACTGAGTGAGTGTTAAGGATTCAAGGGATCCGCTATCTGCAACCTCCTCATCAACCACCTGAACTAAGTCCATTGTGTTTTGATCTTTTTATTTTTAAATAGTTTTGAAGAACTGTTTTGTTTGGTAAGTATTAATTTGAATACAATTTTAGAGAAGAAAAATAAAAATAAAATTGCTTGGTAAATTTATTTTGAGAATGTTTTGAAACAGGATTAAAAACAGAGTTAATTGTTTCCTTGTTTCTAGAATTAAAAAAAGCCAAAGTGAAAACAGAAACAGCCTATAGCTGTTTGTCTTTTTCAGTTTTAAATTAAAAACAATTTAATTGGAAATAGTTTTGAAAAATAGCTTTTAAAAAGAAGCTACTCAAACAAACAAAAATTCCAGAATAAAAAACACATTTTTTTTTTAAAAAAAACTGTTAAAACAGTTATCAAACAGGACCTTAATCTTGTGAGTTTAATTCAATTTCAAATGATTCTGGTACGAAAATTTATGTATCTCACTAGTTGCAGTGGCATTTTTTTTCCCCTTGCAATTCATTATTAGAAAATTAGTTCCATTTTATAGAGTGCCCAGCGTCAATATTTGACATTTTAAATTATAATTTTTACAGCCACTATCGTGTGTAATTTTTCTGCACTTAACTGTATCCTTTTTGTAGGTTTGCTGCTGAGATGTTCCATGACTTACATGAAGAAGTACTGGCTACTGCTGCAAGAGGCCACAGTCTTGTGTCTCGTGTTCAACAGCTTGAGGCTGAAGTTCCAGCACTAGAGAAAGTTTTTTTGTCACAAACTCATCATTCATCATTTTTTACAAATGGAGGTTAAATTAATCAGTACAGAGTCCTTTTGTTTGTTGCTTGTGTCTGAAATATGTCATCGACAAGTGATAACGTTCCCTTGACAAATTTTAACAAGCTTCTTGCATTGCAGGGATTGAATGGCATCCTAATCTTCGGTCTGAACAGAATCTTGTTACCCGCGGAGACTTACCTCGATTTATAATGGATTCATATGAAGACTGCCGTGGTCCTCCAAGATTGTTCCTTCTGGACAAGTATGGTGACTTGATTCATAGAACATAAATTTAAGAACAAATAAAAGATTTATTACTATGTTATGTTATAGATGTTTGAAACTTTTGTTTTTTCGTTTGGCTCTGAAAGGTTTGATGTGGCGGGGGCTGGGGCATGTCTGAAGCGTTATACTGATCCGTCATTCTTTATAGTGGAGTCTGCTTCCTCTGGAAAAGCAACAGTAGAAGTTCAAAGGGAAAAGAAAATTCGTAAAGTGAAGGTAGCACTGATTGTACCATTTAATATCACAATTTTCTGGAAAATTGTTTTATATGGCACATGAAGCAATTTTATGCAATGAAAAATTGAATATCTGCAATTTTGAATATATAATATGTATATATTTTTTTTATCCAGCAAAAGAAAGGAACACGACTGAGGAATGGTGAAACCCCTGAAGGAGTACCATCACATGCAAAGTAAGCTCCAATAATTTTATTGTGGTGCATTAATTATTCTTCTGGTTTTAGAAATGCAAAAGGGTCTTTAAATGGTTAATTGGTGACTCAATCCATTTCTATTATTACAGATTGCATCAGTTACTTCTTCAGGAGCGTATTGAGAATGCTTGTAGGGATCCTGCTCGTCTTGTGAAGTTGAAAAAGAAACAATTGAATGGATCTGCAGTTGAAGCAAAAACTGGGAAAAGTTACATGGAGAAAATTCTGGAAATCCCCTCACCTGATCATAAAATGGTCTTTGAAACTTCAATCACTCCACAGCATGGGAAATTGGTGTCAGATGATACTAGTGAAAGTGGGATTAGAATACTTGAAATCAGTAGCATTACTCCTATGAATAGGTCTTTGGGAAATGAAAACACATGTTCATCACCAAATGAGCAGGAACTAGAACTGAATTCATACTCAGAAATGGATAGGGAGACAGATGGATATATTGTGGAGGTGAATGAACAAATCTCTGGTGGTGTAAAAGAGGAAATGTCTTCTAATTATCTGAAGGTACTCGATGAAGCAGGATTGATATTTGATGAACAAAAAAAAAGAGAATGCAACTTAGATAGCTACCACTCTGATGATGTGATTAGTGAGGTTGATGATTATATGGATGCATTAGCTACCATGGAGTCTGAATTGGAAACAGACAATGAGTGTGGACCTATGAAAAACTTATTAAATATTCAAAATTTAACTGATTCAAATGGCAAAGGTGAACCTCAACTGCAAGCTCAATTTTCAGATTCTCAATCATTTGGAGACTCCTTGACTTCTGAAGAAATTAGTTCATTTGAACAAGATAGAAATGGAGAGCATAATGAAGTGCAAGGTCAGCTGTCAGATTCTCTGTCAACAGGGACCTCCTGGGCATCCGATGATAATAGTCCATTCAGAAGAAATAGAAATAAAGAACATTCCCAACTACCAGCACAGTTTTCAGATTTTCAATCTATCAGAAACTCCACATCAGGGATTGAAGATATACCATCCAACCCGCTTCCCCCTACTTTTGAGTTGCAAAGGACTTATTGTCACGAGTATGTCATGCATGATGATGCTCATGTTCAGGGTGAAGTGATTTTTGATTCTAGAGCAGTCTCTTCAGGTTCATGCCTGGTGGATTCTGGACATTTATTATTGTCTTCTGATCTTGGAGCTGCCTCACCAGCGTCCCTACCTGCTGGGAGTCAATCAGATGAAACACCATCTGACCCTGCTGAACTTCATTTAAGAATAGAAGATGATGAAGAAAAGAAGTGTCTTGTTGAATCTATAGTGGCCAGAGCTGATGCTCTCTGCCCAATAAGAGATGATGCTTGCCCAGTGGTTTCTTTTGATAATTCTTTGAACAACTTGGATGTCTGTGATCCTTATGTCCATTCCAATGCTCTGTTACAAGTTTCCTTGGCTCATGAAGGTGAATGTGGTGATCATTCTGAGATTGAAGTTTTGCAGGAAGAATCTATTAACGAATACTCTTCTGAAATTTTGGTTAGTGGAGATGTTGGTTTACAAGGGGAGGATCTCATTTGCCCATCTGTGGAAGTAGACCTGAATCCAGGTACTAAGCTGCTGCGTGATGGCCGAGATTTAAAATCTGAGGATGATATTACAGCTAACCAGCTTAACTCTGAAGATCTGTATCCTGTTGCGGAAACTACAAAGTGTAGTTTTAGAGAGGAGCTATGCTTTGATTTTACAAACGGAAACAAACCAGATTTCGCAGAAGTTGAAGTTCTGCATCCTGATCTGCATGAGAATTTTGAAGAGGTGCCAAGGATATTGTCTGGTGATGAAATAAGTGGATCCACCTGCAGTTCAGATCTAGTTGAAGATGATGGTCATATTAAACATCCATCTTTGGATATCATATCATCTCCAATGAGTAACCTTACAAAGTTGGAAGAATCTCTTTCTATTTTTCCAGATCCTCATGAGAAAGAGATGATAGTCAATGAGGCAGATAGTAGAGAAGCTTTTACGGAAGTAGCAGCCCAGAAGGTAGTGGATCAACTAGAAATTGCTTCTACTGATGTACAGTCGAAACTGAACAGATCAGTTCCATGCGATCCTTCGGGTTCTGGAATGTGGAATAATATTCAACACTCATCTCTTAAGGAGAAAATCCAATATAGCTCTTCTATCAATGACCTGAAAACGGTGCCCGTTTGTTTGTTGCTAGACTCTCAAATGTCATCTGGTCAGGGAATTAACACAACAAAATATGTCATGGATCCATTCAAATCACTTATTCCTGACTTCTTACCCAAGGAAACTAAAAACAATCTTGAGGAGATGCCACCTATGCCCCCTCTGCCACCAATGCAATGGAGAACAGGCAAGGGTCAACATGCTTCTCTAGTTACACAGAGAGAAGACATAGAAGTAAGTCTGGCCTCACTCCAACCAATACAACCAAATAAATTTGATGATAAGTATCAATTTGGTTTATCAACTTCTGAAAAAGAGACCTTGTCATACCAGAACCCTGTTGCTATTCCTTTTCAATTTCCTGTTATGGTAAATGAAGCAAATGATCAATATAATTTCCTAGTTCCAGAGCAAAGCCAAATCCAGAACCCTTTCTTAACATTACAGGACAGGGCTCCACTTGGATATGTTGGTTCTTCAGAGGGAGAAATGGTATTGAATCCAAGTCCATGCCCATCATCAGTACCTGCTGAATGTGTTGTTTCTGGGGCTAATCCCATTTTTCAACAAGAAAAATCAACTCTATCTCCAAGTCAATTAACGGAAGGTACCAACTTGGAAGTTAAAAAGGATAGACCTGGAGAATTGCATTTGGAACAACCTGTAGAATGTCCTCTTTCTGGAGATGATCCCATTTCTCCAAAAGAGAAACCAACACAATCTCCAAGTCAGTTAATGGAAGAGACTAGTTTAGAAGCTACAACTCTTGAGCAATCTTCGATTAATCTGGAAAGGGAACAAGAAGATCTTTCAATCTCACCTGTGTCACCTCCAAATCTAGAAACTGAGGAGACCGATCACAGCCTGCTGCCTTCAGAGGGAGAAATGGCGTTTCCATTGGATACATCTGCTCAAACATCTGAGCGTGATAATACAGAGACTGAGATGCCAAGTGGAAAACCAAAGAATAAGCGTCCTCTTCCCCAGGAGGATCCTGTAATTGATCCTGTTGCTGCTCTAGACAAAAGCAGGGTAATGACAGTTTTCTTGTTCTCATATGATATACTCTTTATGTGGTCTTAAAATCCTTGCATGACACATTGCCTTTGAACCACTGCAGCTGAGGAAGGTCACTGATCGTGTTATGCCCCCCAGAGAACCAAAGGAAGATGAAAGAGAATCACTGTTAGAAATGATAAGATCGAAGGTTAGAGCTATCAACTTTTACCTTGTACCCTTTTGTTTCTTGTATTTAAAAAATTGAAAAACATATATATACATTTTTTTGTCAGTCCTTCAACTTGAGGCCTGCTGTGGTTCAACGACCACCCAGCATTCAGGGTCCAAAAACGAACTTGAGGGTCGCTGCCATCCTGGAAAAAGCAAATCAAATTCGCCAGGTCTATCTCTCACTCTCTGTTTATTGTAACAAGCTTGTGCTCCTCAACCCCTTCTTCTTCCGGCACCAACTAAGTACTAACTAAACTATTGTTCGTTATTGGTTTAGGCATTCGCTGGAAGTGATGAAGATGATGATGCAGATAGTTGGAGTGATTCTTGAATTCACTATGGAATGAAAAATACTGTTCTCGGTGATTGTGGATGTTTTTCTATTGTGGGTCTCGCCCTGAAATAGGTGTGACGAGTTATTCTCCCCTGTAATGAATAGGAAAACTACGTGATACAGTCATACAAAAGATTCTTTGTCCTACACTATGTTCATATATGATACTCTAGACAACATATGTTCACTCCCTAGTCCTCGCAATTCATACATAGATGCATGAACATTGGAGCAGGCATACAACGTAGCATCAATTCAGAGCCTTCACTCACTTCAGTCAGACTCAAGCTCAGTACCAAACAAGACCAACAACCTATCAACAATTCTTTTTTCTCTTCATATAAGAACGTGTATATTTGTGCTGTGGTTGTCAAGTTTTTTTGAGTTATCAATTTTGTAATTCGGTGATGTAGTGGTTTTCTCATAATTGCCTCATATATCATATAGCTCATCTGTTTGTGTCCAATACAATAGTATATATATACACGTGTGTAAAATACTTTGAATTTCAATGTACAGTATCCGGCTTTATTTTTTAATCAAGATAATATAAAATTGAAAACAATTTATTAAAATAATATTTTTTTTCGATAAAAAGGAGGGCCTAAAGGCCCAAGAAAAGGGAACTAAAACTGAACAGATCTGGACATTGGCAGCCCCAAAACATCATGCAAAACTAGAAGTGAAACCAGAGGAGGAGGTATATCGCCTGTACTATACTCCGAAGAGGGTGTTGATCATTACATCCATGAATAGCAAAATGAACTGCCAGTGAAGAGTCCAACTCAAAACAAATGTTATTCATGTTTTTAGAGGAGGCAACCTGCATAGCTGAAAGGAGACCCCATAACTCAGCCATTAGAGGATTTGTTGTCCCTATTTTTCTTTGAAAACCACCCACTATCCAATTGCCATTCTCAGATCTAAAGGCTCCCCCACAAGCTGCTTGCCCACCAGCATGCACTGATTCATCCGAATTGCACTTGATCCAACCATTAGATGGAGGGGACCAAGCCACCTGAACAACAACACCATTTCTGGCACGAGGCCGGAGTAATCTATCATGATTAACCTCAAACTTCAAGCAAAGAGCATTTCTTTTGGCATCATAATGGTTTGGTTGAGATTCTGTTTTCATGGCTAGTTGAGATGAGAAAAACTGCTCACACTTCTCTTTCCAAACACAATCAGTCCCTTTTCAATCTTCCTACTCCCTAGAGCATGCTTCATGTGGTAAGTGATATTCTTTTTTTGTGGTTTTGTACTTTTGTTAACAATGGTAAGTTTTTATTGAGAAAGAAAAGATTTTTTATACTTTTATATTTTTGATATGATACATGCTTCTTTTTTTTCCAATAAAATTTACTACTTTTATATGCTTGAAATAAAATTACCTCTGTAAGCTGACGTTAATATTTTCCTTCTTTTTATATGGCCAGTTGACTTCAATAGTTGTCATTAATTTTTTTGGGTCTTGTTAACCGGTGCAAAAAAAACTATGGACAGCACAATTTTGTGCATCTCAATAAAATTCTTTCTCTTTTTAGTTCCTTAACCAGTGCCCTCAGAACACTGGTTAGCATTTTCCAATTTTTTTTGGTACTTTTTTTTTGGTCATATAGTTGTCATTAATTTGATTATTAAGCCGGTTCTTGTTTTCCTTGTTATTCTTGACATATGCTTGGACATGCTTTTTGGTGACCCTCTGAATTGTCTCTACCTTTTTGTTTTATATTCTTGAATTCTTAAATGACTTATTTTTAATTTTCTCTTTTTATATTACGATTTATATTACATCCTAAATATCAAAAATTTTTTGACAGAAAATATCAAATGTTTATTCTCTTCAATTACTTATTTTCAAATCTACCATTATTATATGTTAAATGAAAATATATTCTTTTGAGAGTAACTTAGTTATCGTTTTTTGCATACTTTTCTTAAAGAATAACACATGCATTCTTAATTTCTTTTCTTATAAATTTTGAGTTCAAATTATTCTGAACAAATGATTCATCTCTGTTTTATAATCTTATATATTTTTCTCTTTTAATATATAGTTTAAACATTTTTACGTGAATTAGTCATGCATATTTTTATAATTTTAAATATTTTTCTCTTAAATATATTTTAATTTTAAATTTTAAATTTTACTTGAATTTATACATGAAATGCTTATTAATTTTATCATAATATATTCATTATAATTTATATTAAAAATATACAAAAAAAAGAGTTAAGAATAGTGATAATTAATAAATT
The DNA here is from genome assembly GCA_026413185.1 of Pueraria montana var. lobata. Taxonomy (NCBI): domain Eukaryota; kingdom Viridiplantae; phylum Streptophyta; class Magnoliopsida; order Fabales; family Fabaceae; genus Pueraria; species Pueraria montana. The sequence goes on from CM048650.1 coordinate 77,729,249, forward strand.
ACAAATATAATAATACATTTTATGTATTGCTGGGGCAAGATAAAACTAATGTGCTTATTAAGAAGGTAATGGAATGTTGTGCTTTCAAATAAATTTGCCGACAGAAACAATGTTTTACATTTATGCTGCTCCTCAAACTTCAAACTATGCTATGCAAATGGCTTGCTAAAAACTAAAATTTTCATATTAGAACTGTGAGCAAGTATAAAAATCGGCTGAAAAACAAAATACTTTGATGTTATTCCATCTTATTTAAAACCTCCCTCAAAACTAGTTTTCCATTTCAATTATCTAGTTTGTTTTCTCAAGTGGTTTCAATGGCATCAATGATTTTAATTTTTAGCACATCTAACGACCACATCAAGTTGTTGTAACTTGTAAGAGGATCCACCCTCCTCTACAGTTTTTTTGCCCTTCTCTTCATTTCTCTTTTCCTTTCTTCTCTTCTCATCAACAGCACCACAACCATTGCAATTTCTTCCCTTCACACCGCTGCATCCTCGCCCAAGTTTGTAATTAACAATTAACAATAACATACAAACAAAACTTAAATGCAATTCTTTAAGTACTTTATGTGATATTCTCTGATCAAAATTGGAATTTCGCTTTGGTAACCTATACTCACCTTTAATACAAACCTTTATTACGTGGATTACTTAGGTGAAACTCCAATTTTAATTGGAGAATAGCACAAAAAACACCTAAGGAATTGTATTTAAGTTTTTTCCATAATGAAGACTAATCAAAACTAACAATTAAAACAAGACACACAAAAGAGTTTGTAGGAATTTATGTTAGTGGTAATAGTTGGGTCAAATTCAAAGCTTGCTAAAAAGTTAACATACATGAGGCTAAGATTATGGACATTTTCTTATTTGGAAAATTATTAGATGTTCAAATTGTTGAAATGACATGCTCACAACTTGCACTTCAAGTTTAATATATTATAAATAGATCAAGAGTTTGTTTGTTTAGTTCTTTTATGTAATTAAAACCAAGGACGAGAGAATTATAACTTAATAGAAGAGTTAAGGGAGAAATTAAGAGTCTTTAATCACTTTGGATAGTGAGAACATAATAAGTTATTCTGTAAATTTTGTTTAGAGCCTTGCAGCTAAATAAGTTTGTCTGTAAATTTGCAGTTCACGAGTTTTACATATACCCGTTTGCACAGGGCCACAATTTTATACTCAACTTTACTTGCAACAATGCAAATGTTTAATTTCTTCAAACCTCATATCAACTAAGGATACCTTTATCTCCATTTTACTTACTATTTACTAAAAGGCTAAATGAAACTTTGTCCCTTAGGAATAGGACTAATATGCTTGACAGAAAAAGAAAATGTTGGATCCTATTCTATATCTTATTTAAAACCTTCACCAAGACTAGCTCTCCATTTCAATTTTCAAGTTTGTTTTCTCAATTGCTGTAGATGCCTTCAATGATTTTAGCTCATCTAACAACTGCATCAAGTTGTTGTAAGAGGATCCACCCTCCTCTATAGTCTTCTTGGAAGCATCTTCAAGTTTTCTTGCTCTCCTTCTCATTTCTGTGCTCTCTTCTTTTCCCATCAACTGTACCACAGCTTTGCAATCTCTTCCCTTCCCACCACTGCGTCCTCGCCCAGAGTTGTCCAGAACTTGTTTTCTTTAGCTCCTACTGGGACTCCAATCTTCAACACATCGACTAGCAACTTTTCATTGTAAAATTGCTCTGCAAACATTGGCCATGTGATCATTGGCAATCCAGCACTCACACTTTCAAGAATGGAATTCCAACCACAATGAGTCACAATGCCACCTATGGCAAGGTGGTCCAATATCAGCAGCTGTGGTGCCCAGTTCCATATGATATAACCCTTCTTGCTTTCTTTCATCTTCTGCTCATACTCTTGAAGAAAACTCTCTCCTTTATCATTAATTTTCATCCTTTTTTCGTACAACCCAGATGAAACTATGACCAGAATTTTCAAGTCCGCGTGCAATTTCAACAATCTGAGCATGATAGAGCCTGGTGAGGCTTCCAAAACTTACATAAAGTACTGACTCATTTTCCTTAGAGTTAAGCCAGTTTAGCCACTCTGACCCTTGTGCAAGCTCCTCCTTGTGTCCCCTATTGGCCTTTTCTTCATCACTCTTGTTAGCCCAGGCTGAAACTGGTCCTACACTCTAACACTTGATCCCCTTTGTGCTTTGGTAAAGATGCTCATAGTCGCCTTCAAGTTTGTTGACGATGTGACTGTTGGAACTGTCTAACAAACTATAGTAGATCAGATTTTTATGCTATTTTGTAGGAAAAATAAAAGTCATGTTGACTGATAGGATAAAGCTGTTTTAGTCCTATTTTTTAGGCATGATCTGTTAGTGATTTTATCTCTCTATTAACAGTTATTTTTTTGGTTATTAAGTTTATAAATATGTTGCTTCATATCTGAATAAAATATAAGCCTTTGCAGCCTCAATTTCCTTTGCATTCTCTTTCATTCTTTAACACTTTATATCTGCTGTTATTAACAAAAAATAATAGATTGGTATCTAGAGCTCTTATCTTTTAAGGGATATGTGAGTTGAGAGAAACCGTAATGGAGGGAGAAACATCATACACAGCGGGTCCACCACCAATTTTTGATGGTGAGGAGTACGAATTATGGGCTACAAGGATGACCACTCATCTTGAAGCGTTGGATCTTTGGGAGGCAGTAGAAGAAAACTATGATGTCCCTGAACTACCTTCAAATCCAACGGTGGCTCAGATGAAGAATCACAGAGAGAGGAAGACAAAAAAAGGCTATGGCTAAAAATTGCCTTTTCTCTGCTGTGTCAAAAATCATTTTTACAAGAATTATGAACTTCAAGTCTGCCAAACAGATTTGGGATTATCTCAAATCAGAATATCAAGGCTGTGAAAGAACCAAAGGCATGCAAGTACTCAACTTGGGCAGAGAATTCGAGATGCAGAGCATGAAAGAGACAGAAACAATTAAAGGCTACGCTGACCAACTGTTAAGCATAGCAAATAAAGTGAAGCTTCTTGGAAAGGACTTTCCTGATGAAGGAATAGTGCAAAAAATCCTAGTCACTGTACCTAAAAAGTATGAATCGAAGATATCAGCATTGGATGAGTCAAAAGACCTGTCAACCATCACCTTGGGAGAACTGATAAATGTTCTACAGGCACAGGAGCAGAGAAGAATGATGAGACAAGAAGAGGCGGTACAAGGTGCTTTTCATACGAAAGCACAAAATTCAAGAGGTGGCAAAGACAAGGAGAACAACAAATGGAGGAACAAAAAACCAGAAGGCTCCAACAAGCAGCAAGGTGAGATCTTTCCTCCTTGTCCGCATTGCAAAAAGACAAACCATCCTTAAAGAAAATGTTGGTGGAGGCCAGATGTCAAGTGCAGAAATTATGGCAATATGGGACATGTAAAGCGAATATGCAAGTCTAAATCGGAGGAGGCAAAGGTGACTGCGGAGGAACAAGAAGATGAGCAACTCTTTGTTGCAACATGCTTTGCTACAAGCAATAGTTCCAGTGATTCATGGTTGATAGATAGCGGCTGCACAAACCATATGACCAACGAACATAAGCTCTTTAAAGAGCTTGACAAAACCATTGTTTCCAAAGTAAAAATTGGAAATGGTGATTTCATCTCAGTCAAGGGAAAAGGGACTGTTGCTATTGAAAGCATGACAGGTTTGAAATATATCTCTGATGTCTTATATGTGCCTGACATTGATCAAAATTTGCTCAGTGTTGCCCAGCTTGTAGAGAAGGGCTTCAAAGTTATATTTGAAGACAATTGGTGCTTGATCAAAGATGCAAAGGGCAAAGACGTATTTAGGGTGAAAATGAGGGCTAAAAGCTATGCTCTAAATCTGATGGAGGAGGAGCAAATAGCTTCTTCAAGCACGACCACCAATGTTGAACTATGGCACAAAAGGCTCGGACACTTCCATCTTGCTGGAATTTTATACATACAAAAACATGCCTTGGTGAAAGGTGTGTCAATGCTTGAAGACAAGTTGGCTAATTGCATGGCTTGCCAATATGGTAAGCTAGTCAGAAAACCATTTCCTCAATTAGCTTGGAGAGCAACTCGAAAGCTGCAGTTGGTTCACACAGGTGTTGGGGGACCTCAGAGAGTATCATCTTTAAATGGTAATAAATACTATATTACATTGATTGATGATTATACTAGATTTTGTTGGATTTATTTCTTTAAATCCAAGACTGAGGTTGCTAATATTTTCTGGAAACTTAAAGCATTGGTGGAGAATCAAAGTGGTTGCAGGTTGCAAACAATAAGGTCTGACAACGGGAAGGAATACAGCAATGGTGTTTTTGATAAATTTTGTGAAGAAGCTGGCATTGAGCACCAACTCACCGTACCTTACACCCCATAACAGAATGGTGTAAGTGAGAGAAAAAATAGAAGCAGCATGGAGATGACAAGGTGTATGTTGCATGAAAAGGAGTTGCCAAAGAAGTTATGGGTGGAGGCTACAAACACTGCAGTATTTTTGCTGAATAGACTACCTATAAGAGTTTTGCACAGAAAAACTCCATTTGAAGGTTGGTTTGGTTACAAACCAGATTTACAAAATCTAAAAATCTTTGGTTGTGTTTGTTTCTCTTATGTTCCACAGGTTAAAAGGGACAAACTTGATAAGAAGGTAGAACCCGGAGTTTTCATTAGATACAACAACATGTCCAAAGCTTACAGAATTTTCCAACCACAAAATGGAAAAATTCTTGTGAGTGGAGATGTCAAATTTGTGGAAGATTAACAATGGAGTTGGGATGAGCCAATAAGGAAGCAGCTGCCAGAAATCCCACAGTTCCTTAATGATGTTGTAGATGACATTCCTGTCAGAGGTACAAGATCTTTATCTGAGATTTATCAAAGGAGCAATGCAGTTGTCTTAGAACCTGCAGAATTTGAAGAAGCTCAAAAGGATGACAAGTGGATAAATGCTATGAAGGAAGAGCTGAAGATGATTGAAAAAAATGACACGTGGGAGCTAGTGGACAAACCTCAACACAAGCAACCTATAGGGGTCAAATGGGTTTATAGAACCAAACTCAATTAGATGGTTCTTTAAATAAATACAAGGCCAGGTTGGTGGTGAAACCTTTGCTCCAGTTGCACGCCTTGATACAATTAGAATGCTACTTGCCTTGATTGCACATAAAGGGTGGAAAGTTTATCATTCAGATGTAAAATCTGCTTTTCTAAATGGTTATTTGTAGGAGGAGATTTATGCAGAGCAGCCTGAGGGGTTTCAAATCAAAGGATAGGAGGAGAAAGTTTACAAGTTGAAAAAGGCCTTATATGGTCTTAAACAGGCTCCTAGGGCCTGGTACAACAGGATAGATGATCATCTTCAAGATCTTGGATTTGTCAAAAGTCCAAGTGAGGTTGCATTATATGTGAAGTTGGTAGATGCAAATTTAATCATTATTGCTGTCTATGTTGATGATTTGCTTGTCACAGGAAGTGATGAGAAACTCATAAAGGAGTTTAAAGCTGAAATGCTTAAAGCATTTGAAATGACAGACCTTGGCTTGATGAGTTTCTTTTTGGGAATGGAGGTGAAACAAGATCATGATGGAATCTTCATTCGCCAAAAGAAGTATGCAAGGGAAATACTCAAGAAGTTTCATATGGAGGACTGCAAAAGCACTACATCTCTAATGAACCAAAAGGAGAAATTTAGCAAGGATGATGGAGCTGATAAAGTTGATGAAATGCATTACAGAAGCTTGATTGGTTGCTTATTGTATCTTACTGCAACCAGACGTGACATTTTGTTTGCAGTAAGTATATTTTCAAGGTTCATGCATTGTGCTAGTGAAGTACATTTTCAAGCTGCCGAACGAGTTGTTAGATATATTAAAGGCACTTTAGACTATGGTGTGATGTACTCTCATTCTCATAATTTTAAGCTTCATGGATACTCTGATAGTGACTGGGCGGGTTGTATTGATGACATGAGAAGCACCTCTGGTTAATGTTTTTCTTTTGGTTATGGAGTTTTTTCTTGGTGTTCTAAAAAGCAAGAAGTTGTGGCTCAATCAACTGCAGAAGCAGAGTATGTAGCTGTTATTGCTGCAATGAATCAGGCTCTTTGGATCAGGAAAATCATGACAGATTTGCATATGGAACAAGAAGAAAGCACACAGATTTTTGTGGACAACCAGGCTACAATCTCAATTGCTAATGATCCGGTGTTTCATGGCAAAACTAAGCATTTCAAGATAAAGCTTTTTCTTATAAGAGAGGTTCAAAGGGAAGGAGAAGTGAAGTTACTATACTGCAAAATAGAGAATCAAAGTGTTGACATTCTGACCAAGGCACTTCCAAAATCCAGATTTGAATACTTGAGACAAAAGCTTGGAGTTTGCAGTTCCAAAGTCAAGGAGGAGTGTTGACGATGTGACTGTTGGAACTGTCTAACAAACTATAGTAGATCAGATTTTTATGCTATTTTTTAGGAAAAATAAAAGTCATGTTGACTGATAGGATAAAGCTGTTTTAGTCCTATTTTTTAGGCATAATCTGTTAGTGATTTTATCTCTCTGTTAGCAGTTATTTTTTTGGTTATTATGTTTATAAATATGTTGCTTCCTATCTAAATAAAATATAAGCCTTTGCAGCCTCAATTTCCTCTGCGTTCTCTTTCATTCTTTAACACTTTATATCTGCTGTTATTAACAAAAACAACAACAAAGTTCACGAAAACTGTTGGACAGTGTTCCATAGCTTCTGATCTCTGATTCATATACTACGTTCATAAAATCATTGAATTCATCCTTAGTCCTTATCCATTCTTCTAGTTGCAGGGTGGTCATCTCAATATTATGTGGAGGGCCAGGAATTGAGAACTTTTGGGCATCAGAAACTAACCTCTCATGAGGCTTATGCTTTCTGAGAAAATGAGTGGCATAACCTGTAAAGTAGCTTGGGCTGTAAAAGTAAACCCTTGGAATTCCTAGTTTTGCAGCTGACTCCACTGTCTAAGGATAAAGCATATCAGTTACAAGACAATCTGGTTGAAGATCCTGAAATAGAGGCTCAATTTGACCTTGGAGCATTGACATTCCATAAATGATTTTACCAAGCATTTCTATGGAAGTGCCATCTTTGAGGTTTTCAGTCCCATCTGGGAGACCAAGTTGGGCCACAGGAAACGGAACCACTTGAGTTCTGATGTGATATCCAGAATTGAAGTCACTGTCTATGGCTTTTTGGAATGTCAAAGCATTAGCATGGGTAGTAATAATGGTAACACTAGCACCATGCCTGGCAAAAAGCTTGGCTGTATCTACCATGGGGTTCAAATGGCCAGGAGATAGATATGGTAGAAAAATGAGATTGAGTTGGTAGTCTTGAGATTCTGTTTTCATGGTAAGTTGGGGTCAGAAAAACTACTCATACTTCTCTTTCTATACACAGATCACAGCCTGTGCCTCTCTTTCAATCTTCCACACGCATGTTTCAAGTGGTAAGTGATATTCTTTTTATATGACTACCATACTTAAAACAAGAACCATTATGTATTAATTATTAATTTGATCATTAGGTCGGTTCTTGTTCTGCCCGTTATTCTTGACATGTTTCTTGCATTAGCTTCTGCCTCAAACGGTTAGTGAGATCAGTTTATTTATTTTTAATTTTTTTTACAGATATTTTTAATTTTTTTAATAGCCCTTTTAATTGTCTCTTCTTGTCTTCTCTTTTTGTTTTTGTTGGCATAGAAATGGTTATAGTAGTTAAAACAAGGTTCAAAACTTGACTAGCATATTTAAAGTTGAAAGAGTCAAACTTTGGTCACTAGGGCAGGCTTGCCAAAAATGATAGCATTCCTCTTTTTCCATATTTCCCCCAAGATGAAACCAAAAAGAATAAAGCAGCTAGTTCCATCATGCATGAGTTGAGAGGACTTCCAACATTTTCCAATATCCAATCAGTAACAGAAGTCAGGAAAAAAAAAGTGTGATGTCCTTATTACAAGCCTTCCAAATGCATGAGACCATAGGGCAGTCTATGAGAGCATGGACAATACTTTCTTATCCAATTTCCATGTTGGTCAACAAAATCAGCAACAAAGGCATCAATACTATGAAACAGTGCATTATTGAACACATGGTCTCGTATTATCAGTCCAAAATCTCACCCTTGTGCCACTAGCAACAATTTCATCTACCTCCCTTAACCCACTTCCAAGTGCTTTGAATGGCTTTCCAAACTTCCGAACATTGATTCTTCCTCTCCACCTTAAAAGTAATATACATTCAGAACAATTTATCTATCTCGGGTTGTTTTGCTATTGCTCAAGTGTGAAGGCAAGATAAATGTGGTAGGGGTGTACATGAATCCGTTTGTATCGGGTTTGATTAAACTTGTTATCTAAACCGACCAAAACACTCTGGTTTGAGCGGGTCAGGTTTATGCATTTTTCCTACTAAATTCGAACTAAACCTATCCCATCAATTACGGGTTGGGATTATTGGATCCAAAAACTTTAATATTATTTTAAATTTTCTAAAGTTATAATAATAAATAATGTAAAAAAATATGTAATTAATGATTAAAAAAAAGTACTACATCAATGGATTGGGTCATTGAGTTTGCGGGTTTAAAAATACTCATTACCTGAATAAAAAGGCATCTAGTTCAAATGAGTTGAGTTGAGTTCGAAATAACACAAAAATTGAAACAATGTTTGGGTTGGGTTAGGTAAGATCATTTTGAGTTCATAGGTTATTTGAACCCATGAACACCCCTAAAATGTGGCGCAAGAATAAGAGACACAACATAGGAGTATAGCTGTCAAAAATGACCTGGCCCGACGGGCCGACCCGATGGCCCGTTAGGCTAGGTTGGGCTGGGCTATTAAAAAGTTGGCCTAAAAAGAATCGGGCCAATCTGGCCCGGCCTATTGGGCCAAACTAGCTAGGCAGGACTGGAAATTCGTGGCCTAAATAGTATCGGGCCTACTTGGCCCGAAATTATTATTTTTTTGCCTTTTAAAATTAGTATAATTTTTTTGAAAAAAATAAATAGGCCAATTTGGCCCGGCCCTACGGGCCAAGAAAAATGCAACCTATAAGAGATACGGGCCAGTCCCGGCTAGCCCATTTTTTCTCTTTGGCCCGTCAGGCCAAGCCGGCCCGGGCCAGCCCATTTGACAGCTCTACATAGGAGAAGTCATCGCATGTCAACATAAGGTGTGACTCGTCTTTATCTTATGCAACATGATGTGAGTGATTATCACTTGTCATGGTATGGTGTGTGGCATCTTCTCGCTTTGCATTTACATATGAGAAGTTATTACATCTCAAATGCCGCATGTTTTGTGTGGAACATCTCTCTCCTAGTGTGTAGTAAACATTTTCTATGCAGTTGTCATGTGTTTTGTGTTGGTGTGTGGTGCCTTCTCACTTTGCTCAACAAAGGAGAAATGGTCACATGTCAATTTTTGGTATCTAACATCTGTCAATAGGTGCAATATTATTTATATAATTACCATGTATTAAAAAATGTGTGTAGTCTACGTTAAAGTAGTTTAAAAAATTCCCATACTTCCTCGTATTTTTTAAAAATGTTATTTTCTTCTGATAAGTAATAAAGAAAAAAGACCAAATTGCACTTATAAATGTTGTTTCTAACTTTACTTTTCCCTATAACTAACAAAGCATGAAAAAGGAAATTTCAATATAAAAGATTTTAAAAATAATAAATAATAATTTGAGAGTTTTTTTTAGAAAATATAAATAATTAAAATTAGAGCAAATTACACTTGCACTCCTTGAGTTTTTTTTTTTAATTACACATAACATCGTTCTTTTTTTCTATTTCTACACTAATTCCTTAATGTTTGAAAACATTGCACTGGCACCCATTTTATATATTACACTAACCATCCTTAATTGTTTGAAAAACATTATATTGACATGGGTGCGTCAGTCTGTTGCTTCTTTCAATGTTACAAGAGAAAGAAATGGAAGATGGAAAGATGAATGGGTTTATGGAGACAAGTGGGTGCTGATGAGAGAATGGGAATATAAAAATAAAAAAAATTATTATTAACTATTAAATATTTGTAAATGATTTACACGGTTAGAGCATCTCCAACTCTCATTGTCTAACAAGTTGCTTATTTTAAGACACCGTTTGTAACATCCCGTTACATTAGACACAACTCACACTAACGTTTTATTTGTTTTAGTTATTATAAAAATGAGGATGAATTTTTCGCGATTAAGTAAAACATTCATAAAGCATATTTAGCATACAAAAAATATTATAAAGAACAATGATCTTCTTTTAAATAAAAATCAATTCATATCACAAAATAAATGCAGAGAAATTATGTACTAACTAATCCAACCCATATATCAATTAATCCTAGTTAGAGCAGTACAAAATTTCTACCCAAAAATAAGAATGAATAAATTTAGCCTTTAAGTCTCGTATCTTCTCGTCAGTCTCCGCAATCCTCGAAATAACCATGTCCACAGGAGAGCTCGATCGTTGGGCATGACCGTCATCTTCACGTATCTGATCAACAAGTACATACACAACAAGAAAGAGAAAGGAGTGAGACTTGATTCTAATATATATATATATATATATATATATATATATATATATATATATATATATATATATATATATATATATATATTACTAACGGTATAACTACCGTCAATTAATATAATAGCGGGGGACTTAGTGTCTATCTCGTCATAATATCTCAACTTTCAAAACGCAGTATGGATCCACACTCCACGATTGATCAATCATCAATCACAATACCACCTTCGGGAAGTGATGGGGAGTAAGTATACCTCAACCGTTGCCACAGTCCCATACCTGTGCAGCTCCACAATCCACATGGTACTTGACACCATTCTCGGTGTCGCTCAATATCATATCAGTATGCATACTCAAATCACGGGACAATCTCCCCACGGGGTCACATCCCCGTTACGAGGTATACCCTCCGCGTCATCATGAAGTTGTCTCTGCGCTTATCGAGGTGTACGAGCTGGCACTATCAATCCCGGAACGTAGGGGGCAGACCTACCCATTGGGACGTCACACACTCGATGCCTTCCACCCCTTAGACCTTAGCCAATGTCACGCATATCAACTCACAGTATACCAAACCGTAACTTCCCGCTCCATCTTCCATTAGGCCTTCCGCCTAACTTGGCTACACCAAGTCACGCAACTAATACGTACTCTCGGAATACATCTGTAGAGACTTATTCATCTTTCACGAGTCGTTCTAAAACATATCTCTACCTCAACAAGCAGAGATTCATCATCATAGCATATAGATACAACAAAACATAACAATCATAAGATTCAGAAATATCTCTGGTCTCAGCTTCTCTGAGCACCAACACAAAATATTAGCACATCTGCCTTACAGATAGATAAACCATGTTATCAGAGTAGAATTATCATATTATATATTAAGTATCTAATACAAGGATTTATATAATATCACAAAATACTTAAGCAAGACATTAGATACTTAATTTTTAATTTCACTAATGATTAATTTAACAATTAACTAATGTTTAACTGATCTCTGCTTCTATTAAAATTTTATTAAAAACTTTTAAATTTGTTTTATCCTTTCTCATTATCTAATTCCTTAACTTAAATTATTAAAAAGAAATAACTTTCTAACTTCTAATAAAATATTCCCTTACAAACATAAATAAATTTTTAATATTGAAAAATTCCTTTTTGATATGAAAGATCAGGTTAGACTACAACCATAGAGCATACTCAGAATTTTCCATAGACTAAATTTAAAAACTGGTGAGAAAATTCTTTTTCTGATGTAGAAGATCAGATAAAACTGCAACCATAGAGCATACTCCAGATTTCCTCTAAAAAATTTCTAAGAAAATATTTTCCTTTAGAAATAAATTTACAAATGATTTCCATTCCAACTTTATATTTATATTTAAAATAGTAGTGTTTCTTTTTCTAATTAATTCTTGTACATTTAATTTTTTAGTGAACTAATTAAATTAAAATTTAATATATAAAATTTCCTTTTTTGTATAATAGGCCGAAAACCCAAAAGTTTTATACTTAATCAATTTATAAAATAGAATTATCTTAATAATCTCTTATTATAAAAATATATATTTTTAGTAAATATTTTCTGAAATATGACCGCGAGCTATAATGCATGTTTTTCACTCAAAATATTTCAAAGTATATTTCTCTAATTTAGATTACCAAAACTGTTTTCATTACTATTTTTTTTTCAGAAAAATATTAAGCCTGAGGTGGTAGAAATAATAAAAAGGAAGCTTTATCATATATTCATATACTTATCATCTAAGACTAGAAAATACTTTACGATTTATTCTTAGAAACCGAATGCAATTAACTGTAAGTGGTCAATAACAATTTTAATTTCACCTACTTGTTCTAATTTGAGTTTTATAAATTCTAAACCCCAATTTTCTTTACCTACCCGAGAAAACACACCAACATACATATCTAATGCATTTTATTTCTTTTATTGTATCTTGAGTTGTTTGAAGTATTACGTTTTAGGAAAGAAAAATATTTACTTATAGTGTTCACATCATCACCGAACCCAGTGCTTAAGTTTTGGCCCAACTCTAAGCTTCTCATATTATTCCTATTTATATTATGTGAGGGAAGATAAGGTAATAATAAAAGAAAATACTGGTTTCAACTTTCTGAAAATCGACACACACACTCAAGTGGGGCTCCAAAGTTGTCTTTTGTTGTGTTCTAAACTTTTGGTAACAAAACGTCAAAACCTTTCCTTAAAATGAAAAGAAACAAGCTTTCCTTCTTTGTAGTCCTTTACTTGGTTTGAAACACATAGACATTTGCATCCTTTGTTTCTGTTCTTTCTTCTTTCTTTTTAAAGATAAAAAGAGTTATTTATCAAAAATAAAAACTTGCTTCTTAATTAGTTGGCAAGGAACCGAAAATGAAAAAGAAGGAGGAAAAAGTGGTTTGACTACTCTCTGGTTTAATCCCTCACCAAACAGAACTTGTTCAAAATCAGTGGTTAAAATATGATTCAAAAGAAGATTTACAAGATAAAAACTACTGTACAGATAGACCCCTCTTGGCCTCCTTCACAAACCGTAGAATGAAGTAACAAAGAACAAGGAGGTTTCAAAATTTTATTCACTCCCAATTAGTTATTAGACCCATATTGAGTGTTTTAGAACTTAAAATTATAACAAAATTTTGACATGGTCTCCCCTAGAGGAGAGACACTTACAGTAGTCACAATAACAAGAAAAATACAAAGAAATGGAAATATCACAAGAAATAAACAAGAAATTAAGGGAATATAAGACAAGAATCAAAAGGGTGAAGCTTACACATCATAAAGATACAAAATAAGGAGAAATAATTAGTGAATCAAAGTCTCACTCCCCCCTTACCAAGAGAGTGAGTTTCATTTAGTGGAGGAGGAGAAGAGAGGATGCAAGCTTCAAGCTTCAGGTCCTTGGTGTTGATTGCAAGTGAAAGGAGGAGGCTTTGGGAAGCTTGGAAGCTTCAACCATGGAAGCTTTGTGTATTTTTGAGAAGAAGAAGATGGAAGAAAGAAGAAAACTAAATGGGAGTGGGTCGTGAGAGAGAGAGAACCGAAGAGAGGGCTGGGAAGAGAGAGTGGGTCGTGAGAAAAGTGAGAGAAGATGGGTAATTTGTTGGTGTCTTTAAGTTAATATATAATGTTTAACTTGTGGTAAGGGGAAATTAAAATAAATGAAAATTGTTTGTGATTATCGTAACTAATAACTTGGCAGCCAAGTATTTGAGCCACGTACAGCATGCTCTCCACGACAGTCTTATGGTTTTTATCCAAAATTTTCATTTTTTTTTCTTTTCTTGTAAGAGAAGAAGAGTGCTACGTGTGAGTGAGAGAAAACAGACACGTGAGTTGCTAGCTTCGGCTAATAAGGGAGAAGAAGTTTGATGGTTAGATATTTATGGACTTTTTGTTTTAAATTTTTAAATAAAAAAACTGCAGAAATATCTCTATCTAATTCTTGGTAACTAATACTTAGTAACTAAATTCATTTAGTTTGTTTCTAGTTTCTCGTTATTAGCCCATGTTTATTATATCAATTCCAGATCCTTCTTTTAATCTTATTTTATTTTTATTTTTCCTTTTCTTGTAAAAGAAGACTGTCACGTGAGAGTGAGAGTGTTGCTTGAGAGTGGAAGGGGACTGACGTATGAGGGAGAGATGTGAGCCACGTGAGAGAATGTGAGGGCTGATGGAGAAAATGAGTGGGTAAGAGATCATCTACACATGTAAAATTTTATCTGTGTTTCTTCTAGTTTTTTTTCTTTTCAAATGATTTTATTTTAAGTTGAAGCATTTTAAGAGACTTAAAATATATGCATTATTAATTATTATGACTTAAAATTATATTTTTATAATTATTTTTGAAATACTTGAATTAGTTAGGTATTTTTAGTCAATAATTCACATTAATTTCGTTTTAGCTCTATAAATTACAAACTTTTACTAGAAATTATATTTTTATATTTATGGCTTAAATATGAACTGACTTTGTCAGTTTCATCAAGTTTTGATATAAATCCTATACTGACTAATAATTTGTTAGACAGACTAGTTTGCTTTACATAATTTTCTCAGAAAGCTCTAATTTTTTCTGAGAAAATTATGTAACATGATTTTAAGTTCAAATAATCAATTATAATTATTTGAGACTTATCCTCACGTTTGCCACAGATATTGATAATTCAGTATAATTGTCGTTCTAATAGTTATTTCAGATTTTCATCTGGAATAATTATTAAAGTTTTCAATTATATAGAATATAAAATATCAGTCACAATAATGTGATTTAATATTTTATTATCCTTTTTGGACTTATCAATTCTCAAAAACAAGATTAAGAATAAACAAACAATTAATTACGGAAAGCGAAAATGAGGGTGTTACACCGTTGCATAGTTTTTATTTTTATTTTTTATCATTGGATGAGATCTATGTGTCATGGTGAGTTGCTTAAAATTAAGCTCTAGTTATTGCTTGTATAATAAATGATTGCTTATGACTAAAAAAATATTTTATTGTCATTTAAGAGTAGGTCATTTAAGAGTTGCTTAAAACTATATCATTGAAGCAAAATTTGTATGAGTTGTTTAATTATGATGTGACATTATGGGAGCCAATTAATAGAAGATAAAGAACTAAAAATGTGTTGCTTCTCTTATAGATTCACAATTAATGATAATGAATGCATAGAAAATAATTCAAATTTATAAAGCATTTTCTATTTGCATTGATTAATAAGCATAAATATCTGTAAAAAAAAAAAAAAAAAAGTAAGCATGCACAATATAATAATATAATAAATGCATACCAATTAAATATTTTTAAAAAATAATTCAAAATTAAAAAATTTGAATTCTTTCTATTTTTGGAAAAAAAAAATAAAAAAGTGTATTGAAATAGATAGATATATAGATATAGATTTTTTTTATTCGTAGGAATCGAACACGGTACTGGAGGGTTTACAATAGTTCATGCACTCTGCTCAACCAACTGAGTAGCCTTCAGTAATATATAGATATAGATATAGATATAGATACATAGACATTTTTTCAAATATAAAATATTAATATTTTTTTAAAAATAAAATATTAATATTAATACTATCATATTTTTTATATATTCACATGATAGAGAGAGAGGGGTGGAGGTTATATCTCCTTATAAATCAGATGACTAAGAAATTCTCTCTTCTCCTTGCTTCACTCTCCCCACTCTCTCTCACATTCACTCTTATTTGAATACTCTCCTCTCATGGAATAGTGTAGTTCACTTTCCTAACATATGCATCTGGTTCTTCTACTTTTTCCTAAAATTTCTCTTATCAATTTTTGTAACTACCCCACATTCACAATATTTCTATAACTACCTTCATTCACTTCTTTATCTGATGCTATATATATTTAAATATTTTTTACCAATTTTTTTAACTCTATTTTTTAATTCCGGAGATTTGTCTCTTTCATAAATAATTTCAAATCCTTAATTCAATTTACTTTTCAATTTTCAAAGTTATTTTAAAAAATTAAAGTTACATCATTATATCTTCCCTTATCTTTTTTTTTTCTTTAAAAAAATTATAGTTTCTAATTTCTTTTATGATTATCTCTTTTTCAAAATTTCTTTCAATGTGCTATATAATTCTTTTTTTTTTCAAATTTTATATCCTCTAATCTTTTGGACCTTTTTTTAATATTTCTTTTATCTTATTTTCTAACTCTATTTTTTAATTCCAAAGATTTATCTCTTTCATCAATAATTCTAAATCCTTGATTCTTTACTTTTCAATTTTCAAATTTAATATTAAAAAAATTAAAGTTACATCATTACATCCTCCCTTATTTTTTTCTTTTAGAAAAAAATTATAGTTTCTAATTTATTTTATAATTATCTCTTTTTCAAAAATTCTTTCGATGTATTGTCTAATTTTTTTTCTTTCAAATTTTATACTCTCTAATATATATTTTTTAATATTTCTTTTATCAGATTTTCTAACTCTATTTTTTAATTTCGAAGATTTATCTCTTTAGTCAATAATTCTAAATCCTTAATTCAATTTAATTTTTAATTTTCAAAGTTAATATTAAAAAAAATAAAATTACATAGTTACATCTTCCCTTATCTTTTTTTTTTTTTTTTCAATTTTATAGTTTTTAATTTATTTTATAATTATCTCTTTTTTAAAATTTATTTCAATGTGCTATATAATTCTTTGTTTTTTTTTTTAATTTTTTTCTATTGATTATATAAATAAAATAGTGAAAATTTTAATAAATCTGTGCAATATACGGGCTAAAACACTAGTATATAATATACCTATACCTAATATTGATTTTATTTTATGCTAAAATGTAAAAATAACAACCAGCAAGTAACAAGAACGTTGTTGGAGAAAAAACAGCTATGAACGCCGCCTAATAGCTGTTTCTCTCTTTTTGTCTTTGCAAACTACAAAACCCCTTCTTAATTCTTCTTCCATCATCTTCACATAGCATTGCCAAAAGCACAAAGGTACCAACTTTACATTACGTATTGCAATTCTCGCTCTCTTTGTGTTCCTGTTCAATCTGAAACATACCCTTGATTTTGTATTTTCAAAAAAAATTATGGAAAAATCACCCTTTTTCACGAAACCCCTTTTGTTTTTTTTTGTCTCAGATAGGAAGGAAGAAGAAAGCCCCAGTTTGTGGAGTTGAGGCATGGAGAGCAGCAGTGGGAGAGAGAGCACGGGGCGTGTGCCACTGTCTGGAGTGGTGGCAGATTGTGTGAAACGGTGGTTCAAGGACACTCTGAAGGAGGCTAAGGCAGGTGATGTTAACATGCAGGTCTTGCTGGGTCAGATGTACTATCATGGCTATGGTGTTCCCAGAGATGGTCAGAAGGTGTGTGCTGCTTTGTTTTGTTTGTTTTTGTTGTTGTTACCTTGGATTCAGTCTACTTCAATGAAACTTTCATTGGATTGGGGTTGGTTTGTTTGTGGACAAAACTTATATGCAGTTGTCAGGGGTTGGATTCCTGACCATGTGAAAGGAGAATATTTTGTTGGGAGATACAAAATCTACTTCGGTGATCTCTACGTTTCGAAAGGAATTAGTCTTTGACTATTGGTTGGGGGGATATCCTTGGCACACAGAAAAAAAAACAAAAAAACTTATATGCAGTTTCTTATGTGCTTTTAGTGTTGTACTTCAATTAGAATTGGAGATTTACCTCGATAACCTTCGTTGATTTTTAATGCTTTATTATGTAGATTACCGAAGTGAAACTCTAATTTTGATGAGAGAACAACACCAAAAAGTATTTAAGAAACTGCAAATAAGTTTTGTCCTTTGTTTGTCGGGTGTTGATTTTGGGGTTTCTAGTGCTTCAAGAAGTCAATGTTATCTAGACAAAAGAAAGAAGAATTAGCTTTTGAAAAAAAAAAAAAAGACAACTTTGGTCAGTTAGGTGCTGTTCTTTTAAGTGCTTTTGGTGAAGTATGGTCAAAATTGAAGTTTTACCTCGGTCAGCATTGTCTTTAAATGTCAAGCATATATTATGTCGGTTACTGAGGTGAAACTTCAATTTTATCCAGAGAAGGAACTGCATGTATATTCTAACATACACACATTTATCATGCTTATATTCCTGTCTACATGTGTCTAGAGTAGCAATATAAGAAGTTCTATCATGCGTAGATGTAATGGCTGCAAAAGTCTTTTTAGCTTGCAATTAGGAGGTCAGGTTTTCTTCTTTTAATAATGTCGAAACTCAATCATTTCTGTTTCCAATTTGTTGTTTTAATGTGTAGTACACAGAAGTGATTGCAGAAATGGAAGTAAACTTGATAGTGTGAAATGTGGATTATGTGGACTTACTTGAATATAGAGCAATGGTGCAATTATGAATGACATGTGGAATGTAGATGTACTTGTTTGTCCTTTTCTTTTATTTCCAAGGCTGATATTATTGGTATGGGAATGAAGGGAAGAATTTGGCTGACTAAAGCATCGAGAGTTAGGTCTTCAGTTTGGAGAGTTGGTGGTAAACGTCCAGGTAAATCCTCCCTTGTTGCTAGCAGAATATCATCTTTGTTTTCCTTTGTAAGTTAGTGTGACTATTTTTTGTTTTGGTGCATTTTTGTTAGGTTATAATGCAAGTGATTCCGAGTCTGATGAATTGGAAGAAGATTCTTAAACAGACTAAATTTGGTTTCATGTCCAAAATTCTGAAAGGTGACTTTAACCTAATCCCTGAACACTTTCTTTGTGTTGATAGTGATTTTACTCTTTTCCGGCCATATTTATTATCTAATAGAATTATAGAAAAACTTGAGCCTTGGGCACTTGAGATGTGTGCCTTATTTCATCCTACTTAGATTGTTGTGTGTTTTGTATCAAGTAACTCAAATTTATTTCCGACTTGGAAGTGTTATGTCCTATTTTCTTATTAGTTCTATCTGTGTGATTGATGATGGGTTTTATGTTCTGAGATCCAGAAATATGTTTTGCATAATTAGGCATGTGATGTGACTTCTCCACATGAATCATTAGCAAGGGCTGGGATGGGGGAGCATATAGATTTTGGGTCAACATATGCTCAGTTCGATCTTATTTGCACAAAGTGAGAGGACAGCATTGAAGAACAATATTGCATCTTTGTCCTTCAACGTTGATAAAATTTAAGTCGTGGCGATTTCACCATGTTTAAATAGAGTGTGTGCTGTGCCAAAGTCTGTGCAGTGTGAAACAACAAGGCAACAGTGTAGATAAAATCAATTCTTTCATTTTTTTAAGTCCACACATTGCATCAAATGAACAAAATACGTAAAGAATTTGGAAATGCAATGTACTGATACTAAAGTACAATGGAAACTAATGTGGTACAACAAACTAGGATAACTGGCCTGAGCCATTGTTCCAGAAGGCATCATTTTCAACAATAAATGTTTCCTGAAGTGAGCTAATGGATTTGTTTTGGAAAGGTTAACTGCTGAGTCTTTGCACTGTAGTGCTTCACATTCATAACAAACCATTCTTGATTGACATATTAAACTGCCCTTTCTGGTAGATTGATCTTGTGCTCCTTTGTTTTGTAGGTATGTGTGGCATCCTGCTTCTTCATAGTCCCTTGTGACTTCCAGTTTTCAATTGCTTTCTGATCTGTGTATGATATTCGACACCATTTTTTAAATCAAGGGAAAAGAAAAGGAAACATTGTTACTTTTTGAGCAAATTGTTGCTTGATAATTGAGGGGTCTTTTTCCCTTTCCTTGATATATCACCATATCATGCAAATAGAATAGGAACGTATATAAGTTAATACTTAATCGGAAATGCAGATTCAGGGTTCCAAATGATGTTACCTAAGTTTTAGATATTTATTTGTCCGGCTTCATATAAGTTCATATTTTATTTTTCTGGTTTCATGGCATGCTCCATTCTGTGCTACCTTCGTCTTCTTTTTTTTTTTTTTTTTTTTTTTAAATGCGTATGTGCTAGCTTGTAGTTAATCCCCTGCGTTAAGGTTTGGATATCGAATTTTGCGATGAAAAATGAAACTGGAGAGGGGGCGGGGAATTAATTAATGTGCAATCATCGTTAATCCAATAATAATTTAGGTTTAACCAAATCAACTTTTGTGGACCAAGCCGTTTCTCATTTCTCTCTCTTTTTTTTATTTTTTATTGACAAATGTTATTTGTTAATTGTTAGTTTTTTATTAGCGGATAGATTCGAACCTACGATCTCTTTCTCCTTCCCTTCTTCACCAAACCAATCTTATAATTCCCGTTCCTCATTTCTCTTGGTTTTCCCCTAAATCTTCACGGTTCAACTCAACTAACATTTTACCTACTCAGGCTATTGGGTCTTCAAGTTAATTACCGCGTCTCGATAACGTCCAAATTGGTTTGCATAGTATTGGGCAAAATGTTATGACGAAATGTTCAATCAGCAGAAAATGAAAGTAGAAGGCAATGCTAAAAAAAGAGTAGAAACAAGCATCGAAACAGGGTGTATTTGCGAAAACGTTGAATAATATACTTTTCCGTTGAGTTTTGGAATGTGTAAACGGATGTTTAGTACCTTGCAAACAGCAAACCACACTGTAGTGTCCAAATTGTGGCTGCAGAATTTCAATTTTCTCCCACTGCTCAAATCAATACAAGTTGACAACTAACAAGACAATGTAGTGTCTGGTTCGAGTTTTGATAAAGTATTTTCAAGAATAAGATGCCTCCGTGATGGATCAAGATCCTCTCGTATTAATAATTCATGACAATGACATGTTACAAAAGAGAAAAACATTAAATAATAATAAGACCAATCATTATTTGTGTGGAGTCTATTACTTTTATTTGTGTTTTTATCTCTGGAAGATGTTGTCATGATAAATGTAAACATGAGAAACAAAAAATTCAGTAAACAGAATGGATGGCGGCTTGTAGTGGTGGTGATGCTTGGTTGATGGTTTGATGATAGAAGGGTACATATTTTGAACATTTCACATGGCAAAAATACTGTCATGCTATGGGAATATGGCAAATCCACCACACCTAACAGGAATGAGCGTCTAAATGTTGGAAAAAAAGTTATTCCCAATAATCATTTACTAAGTTGTGGCCATGTTCTTATCTTTAACTATACAGTTGAAGCAGCAAAGAATTATGTAGGAACTCAAAGGAGGACAAAAAATCCACGAGAAAGCATTCAAGTGATAATCCACAGTAGATTTAGACAAAGGAATCTTATTGGAATGAAAATTATTAAACAAACACTTTAGAAGCCTTGAAGGAGCACTACCGTTTGTGCTGAATAATCATCATGCAATACTTATAACAGTTATTTGATAACCAACTTTGAGTAACTTGGATTGTGTGCAAGAGATAGAGCCTAACAAAACTACTAATGGAAATACACATTTGAAACAAAGGCAATATGATTGTGAAATAACAACTCTCTGTTCATAGTTTTTAAGAATGATTCTTAATCTCATGATCTCTAAAAAACAAGAAAAAAAAAACACTGAAATTTTCATTCCACATAATTGGAACAGAAAAATTGGTCAAGTACTGATCTCCGGATAATAATTTTTTTAACAAAAAATTCTTCATTGTGAAATGACAAGTACCTATAAAATTTGACATGGCACATTCTGCTTAACCAGCTGAATCATTGATTGACGTTCTCCAAGTACCATTTGTAGGTATCAGCAAGCCCATCCTTGAGTGAGACTTTTGGTGTCCAACCCAGACTTGCAAGTTTGGAGCTATCCATCAACTTCCTTGGAGTCCCATCAGGCTTAGTAGAATCCCAAACAAGATCTCCCTCAAATCCCACCACTTCCTTCATCAACTCAGCCAATTCCTTAATAGTAACCTCCTTTCCACTCCCTACATTCAAATGCTCCAGTCCGCTATACTTTTCCATCATGAAGACCACTGCATCAGCCAAATCGTCAACGTGCAAGAACTCCCTCAATGGACTCCCTGTGCCCCACACCACCACCTCCTTGGCACTATTGACCTTTGCCTCATGAAACCTTCTCATGAGAGCAGGTAACACATGCGAATTCTCGGGATGAAAATTATCGTATGGTCCATATAAGTTGGTGGGCATTCCCGAAATTGCATCCCACTTATACTGAATTCTGTAAGCCTGGCACATTTTGATCCCAGCAATCTTGGCAATAGCATACCATTCATTTGTGGGCTCTAAGGGTCCAGTAAGCAAAGCATCTTCTGGAATCGGTTGGGGTGCAAATTTGGGGTAAATGCAAGAGGAACCCAAAAACAACAGTTTCTTAGCACCGTTGCGATAAGCAGAATCGATGACATTGGTCTGGATTTGGAGGTTGATGGTAATGAAATCAGCAGGGTAGGTGTTGTTGGCATGGATGCCGCCAACTTTGGCCGCAGCTACAATGACAAATTCAGGTTTCTCAGAGGCAAAGAAAGCTTCAACATCAGATTGTCGAGTGAGATCAAGCTCAGCATGAGAGCGCAAGATTATATTAGTGAACCCAAGTTGGGTGAGCTTGCGAACAATGGCTGAGCCAACAAGACCCCGGTGACCAGCAATAAACACCTTAGCAGATTTGTAAGCTAGAAATGAATTTGATGACAATGCTGCTGAAAATACACAAAAGAATAAACAATCAGGAACACATTTAAAATCAAAGAATTACAAAATTTTTTGACTTATTCTTTTTGAATTTAATTAGAATGCACTTACACTGTCATCTAATCACAGATTGTCATGTATGATAAGTTAGTTAACTTTTATAATAACTAATTTAAAAGTCATATCAAGAATGATTTATGACCAGTTGACAATATAAAAATCTTTACACTATCGGTGCATGAAAATTAATCTCATTTTATGCTAGAATGAGTCAGCAATAATATTGATTCTTAGACCAACAAAATTAATCCAACAAGTAACAACCACACTTTAATCGGTCCAATTGTAGCTGAATTCTAACAAAATTTCCAGGGTATGTAGCACTACCCATCTAAGAATTAAGACATTCAATTCAAGTTGGAATTCATTTCAGGGAGTTTCAATGAATAATTCTATATATAGGCAATCAAACAGATTGAAGACACGAATGAATAGAAGAAAAACCGTTGTCTTGGCTTCCCATGCTTGTGTTGTGTGTGTTGGTTGTTTTACACAACAGTTGAGCTATTCCACCTTTCAACTTCAAATCGAACCTGAAACGAATCAACAATAAAAACAAAAGAATAAACAACTTATTAGAGGAAAATAAAGCACAACAATTACATATATAACAGCACCCCCCAAATCAATGAACGACACCTCACTATTAAGGTCTCAAATCAGAAACCCACTTCCAAAACGACGAAACAAAACGAAGGGTGCACCAAAAATCGAAACTTTACCTCGAATTTGAGGCGAACCAAAAGCTCTTATTGAGAGACCAAGACGAATGATGGTGCGGTGATACCTAAGAATCCGACCCAGATTGAGTTGGATTCCGGCGAATCGGACTCCGGCGACGGTAAGCTCAGATCTGAGAGATTCCGGCGAGATCAAATCAGAATCTCGTTCTTCTTTTCCCTCTTCTCTCACTCACTCTACGCTGCTATTCTTTTCGTTTTTCACCATCTATATATAACAACGTTATCTTTTGCAATGTTGTGTCACTACTTCACTTGTGTTGTGGCTCAATTTTATTTATTTATTTATTTTTATTCAACCGTGGCTAAATTTTTTTAACCGAACCATTCTAAAACTAGTATGTGAATTGTATATGATAAATGATAAATGATAGTAAATGACTATTTTATATAATTAAATTTATAATAAATAAATCTTTAAAATATAGAAATTATATTATATTTAAACCTGTAATAAATAAATATTTTGAATATATAAACTGTATTTTAATTTTTATAATAAAAATTTTAAATTGTGATATGAAATTATTTTTAAAAATGATTAAAGCTTAATTTAGAAATAGAGATAAAAAAATGATAGATTATAAAGGATAAGGGGAAAAAATATATACATAATAAAAATAGATTGAGGAAAATTTGATATAGTTGAGGAAAAACTTTTTTAGTTAGTTATAATGCTGGTACATGAAATGCATATGTAAAAAAAGATTTAATTGTATGTTTGGTCCTTGATTTGGCATGTGCGATTTTAGTCCATTGAATTTTATAATTGTGTGATTTAAGTTTCTTGAATTTCAATTTGGTGTGTTAATGTTGACATTGTAGATAAATACTTCCTATTATTAAATATATTTATTAAAATATATTTATATATTAATATATTAAATATAATAAATGTTTGTATATTTAATATAAATATTTACTATATAAGTATTTTATTAAACATACTTATATATTAAATATTTAATATATATATATATATATATATATATATATATATATATATAAGTATGTTTAATAAAATTATCAATTTTGGTGGATTCCATGATTTCATCTTTCATTTGATGATTTAGAAGTAAGATCTATCAAAATTAATAATTTTTAATAAATTTTAACTAATCAGACAAAGTATTAGAAAGATAGTGTTAGACATGGAGACTAAGTAAAAGCTAATTTAGTCATCTAGATGCATTAAATATTCGTGCCTAGGGTATAATGTGTGTAAATTGTTTTCAATAAACACATCAACTTCCTTAATATTTGCGTCCTTGAGCACCGACAATGGTTGTAAGATTTACAAAGTGATTGATTGCATGTCGTGACAACCAAGTTAGCTTCCTCCTCACTTGCATATAAGTACATATTTTCTCTGTCCCATACAACCAAAACAAAGCATATTTTGTCTTTCTCTCCGTTAATGAATCGTGTAGTTGAGGGGCCTTTCGCACTTGCTAGTAATCCTAGTAAAATTTCTTAGAGCATCTCCAAAGTTTTTTTTATATGCATGGGTGCTTTAACTTTAACCAATATTACTTAACATTATTTTTTT
This sequence comes from Pueraria montana var. lobata, assembly GCA_026413185.1. Taxonomy (NCBI): domain Eukaryota; kingdom Viridiplantae; phylum Streptophyta; class Magnoliopsida; order Fabales; family Fabaceae; genus Pueraria; species Pueraria montana. The sequence continues at coordinate 77,754,324 of CM048650.1, forward strand.
TTTCTTTTAGAGCAAATGACTTGGCATTCTTTATACAAGCATCTTAATTTGATTGTATAAATGTTCATTAATCAACTTTTAACAACAAAAAATATCTCTTTTAGGTTCAGAACAATAGAAAGAGGAGGAAAATTAACTATTCTTGTTTAAGATAATTAGTACAAAATCATTTTTCTCAATTCACAACCATTATTCACAAATCAAGTACAGAATTAAACCATTGTGCACAACCAGGAAATACAATATATATATATATAAGAGGCTAGAGAGATTGTTTTGAGCCTACCATCCTAATCACAAAAAATTACAAAAAAAAAAATATATATATAATCAGAAATAGAAAATATCTTGTTCACACGCAAACTCGATTTGCACTGCTGGAGAGATGGAAGACTCAATTTGCACCAACAAAGAGGTGGAGGGTTCAATCTGCACCTATGGAGAGGTAGAGAGAAAGAAAGAAATAAGAGGGCGATCTAGAGAGAGAAAGAATTTCACGTTCGTGTCTAGAGAAAAACAATTTTTGTGATTGAAATAGAGTTGTGATTGAAATGAGTTTGAGAGAGAGATAGCAAGCCTGTGAAAGAGGGAAACAACATGAATGAGTTGAGAAAGAGAGAAACAAACAAACAAAATAATTAATTTCAACAAGTAAGACCCATTTAAGTAACTCATGTTGGAGAAAACAATAATAAAAATTCTTAAAAGTGATGTAGTATTTAAGATCCACCAAAAAGTTGGGCACAAATCCTTCACTATACCATAATAGATCAGACTGGGTGTGATTGTTGCCATATTGCTAACAATGACACAATTCAACTTGGATATAACAAAGTTTACGGTTAGTATAGGTAGTTACAGCCGCAGGCTAAAATGGGGGACCTTATAATGTCCCTCACCGTGAGAAACTAATATGTACCGTTGGATTTTGAGATTAATGTGGGACTACCGTACAACCGTCCACACTAGATTTTTTTTTTTAAAAAAGGGATTTTTTTTTCTGTTTAAGTTATTTTTTTAAAAAAATGATCATTCTTCTCCGTTGTTGCTTTGTTTCTGCCTCTCTTCCCATTTTTTTGTTCGTCATTTTATCTTGATTTTTATTTTTAGTCCCTCATAAATTTTTTATTATTTTTAGTCTTTCATAAATTGTTCTGTTCTATTCTATTTTTAGTCCATCATAAATTGTTTTGTTCTATTTTTAGTCCCTAACATTAATTTCAACTGTTAAGTGATGAAATAAACTGTGTGTGTGAAAATTTCCTAATTAAGTTTCTAGTGACTTTTAACCGCTGCAAATTTTTTGGTGGTCATAAATGTTTATTTTTGTAACATTTTTTGTGATTTCAGAAAATCTAGTGTTCGAGATTTTGATTTTTGATTTTATTTTTTAACATTTCTTACAGTTTTAGTTTGCCAAAAAAATTGCGGTAATTAAAAACCACTAGAAACTTTAAACAGAAGAAGAAGGATCCCTTTTTTTTTTTAAAAAAAAAATCTAGTGTAAACAGTTGTATGGTAGTCTCACATCAATAAGCAACAATGGAGAAGAATGATCATTTTTTTTAAAAAAAAAAACTTAAACAGAAAAAAAAATCCCTTTTTTTAAAAAAAAAAAAATCTAGTGTGGACGGTTGTACGGTAGTCTCACATTGATCTCAAAATCCAACGGTACATATTAGTTTTCCACGGTGGAGGATATTATAAGGTCTCCCATTTTAACCTGCATCGGTAGTTACATTGGTTTACAGTTAGTAGTTAGTATAGGCAGTTAGGCCTGTTAGTTGACTGTTGCAACTGTTCAAGTGTATGAGTGCTTGTTAGTTTAGTTCATTCACTCTATAAATACTTGCAATACTTGTATACCATCTTTTTCATATTCATTCAGTACAATGTCTTAATTCTATGAAACTCTTCTTATGTTTTTTGAGATTTATGATAGTGGTCATATCAAATGAGTGTTATTTGCATCACTTATCAAGATTATGATAAAATCAATGTTGGATCTCTCGACAGAAGCAGTGTTCCCTGAGCCCTTTTATCAGACATGTGGAAACACGTGGCTGTATTTGAATGGAGACATTAACATTAAATGCTTCAACCACTTCCATGTTCTGTTTCTATATTGAGAAGTAGGCATTCAGCAAAATTCTAATTTTATTTTTTGAAACATGTTAGTCTATGTTCCCCTAATATATTGTGCAAAAAATTGAAAGGGACTGGAGTGGGTATTCTAAATTAGAAGTCAGCTTTACTCCAAATTTCCAAAAGCCAGTGTCTTGAAGTAAAGGTTTTTTGAACTATTCATGATTATCATACATAGTTCAGCCAAATTTAAGGAGGAGGGATTAAGGCTCAATTGAAATTGATAGAGTACATTTGTTATTAGTATTTTATTTTCATAGTACCGATCATGTGGATATATAGCTGCGTTAAATATTTGAAGAAAAATTTTTATCGTTCATAATAATCATATCCGATTTGGACAAAATTGTCTCTAATAAAGAGTATGTGTGTGGTCTATAAAAAAGTATATATTTTATTTTCATCACGGTAGTTATTTCTGTACCATAGTCAGGCTGAATGGGACAAGTATAGGAAACTACAAACTTACAGTTGAAAGATTCGATGCGATTGAGTTCATGTTGTCTTAAGTTAAGAAAGACTTGTCCATTAGCTAACGTAATAGTGAAGAAACTGAATATATCCAAAACCTTCTAATTTCCTCTCCCTTGTGACATACTCCACACTCCCACAAATCCAATCCATCCCAATAGTAAAAACTCAGTTTTTGTAAGTATTGTGATGCCCTTATGTTTGTTGTTGGAGCAGGGCAATGCAATGTTTTTTAGAAAGTTCATAACTGATCCCATCCCACCCCACCCCACCAAAAAAAAGTACCCGTTTAGATACATCAAGTGTGTAAAGAAATTCTTAGTGATATTATAATGTATATTTATTTTCTAGACAGTTACTATTCTTGGTATTTTATTTTTTAGAGAGTATTTTTATCTTCTTTGTATGGTTTTTTTTTTCGATTTATACTTTTATCTTCTTTGTTCTCGTGCGCACGACCTTTTACTTTTTTATATGATAACGACGATAATGGTGATGACAATAATGATAATAATAGCAATAATAGTGACAATGACAATAACAATAACAATGATGATAATAGTGACAGTGAAAGTGATAGTAACAATAATAATAATAGTGGTGATGATAACAATGATGATGATGACACAACAGTAATAACAATGATAATAGTTTATAATGATAGGATGGACTCCAAGTTCAAAATTAAATGGTTCAAAAATTTTATTAAATGGAATTAGATTATTTTAAATATATGACATTTTGCTTTTTTGTATTTTCCTTAATTCCCTAAACATTAGATGATGACACCTATAAGGTTGTCATTCACTAATTAACAAATTTGTCTTGTGTTGTTCTTAATTAATGTAATTTGTGTTCAATAATGGTTGCTTAAGACAGTAAGTCTCACTTAAATTATTGAATATCACATTTTATTCTTTCAATAACAGTTTAAAGTGAGACTCTTGAAACTTTAAATTTTAATTCATAAATGAGTTAAAAATGAATTTTTCTTCTTTCCAAGGACAGAAAAAGGTTTAAAAATCCTCTTATTATTCTGTTCTCTTTTTAACTCCACTACTTATTCAAATTGTTCTTATTGTATTCTTATACTCCTCCTATTTTCTATGAATGATGCTTATTAAGATCTTTTATGGATATGGTAAAATATTTTCATAAGAAAAATGAACAAAATAGTTCTAATATTCATTTTTAACTCCACTACTTATTCAAATTGTTCTTATCATATTCTTATACTCTTCCTATTTTCTATGAACGATGCTTATGATCTTTTATAGATTTAGTAAAATAATTTCATAAAAAAAGAGAAACATAGGTCCTACCGGGAGTCGAACCCAGGTCGCTGGATTCAAAGTCCAGAGTGCTAACCACTACACCATAGAACCTTGTTGTTAAAAGTTTCCCATGTTATATTATTTAATATTTTTAAATCGAGCATGAAAGAACATAAATTAAATCGCAGAAATTATTATTTATTTTAAATTAAACTACTAACTATTATTATTAATTAAATGTGATATCTATGCGACTATGCACACATACACTTTCTTACTCCATAGCAAACCGTGTGTTTTCCGAAAACGAAAATAAAATTACAATTTTACATATTATTACAAATTACCTACAAGGTGTTCATAATATAATTATTTAGTGGCTAATAATACAAGGTGTTTCATTTTATGTAGCTCACTCATTCGGGTGGCGTAATAAATATGCCTTCATATCTAATTGGATTCAGATGGCATCTCCAACAATTTATTCTTCGTTGTTATCTCTTTCAGTAACTCAACCCAACAAGAAATCTTCACACATAAACAAATCTAGAAGAAGCGTCTAAAGTTATTTAACCAATTCAGAAATGAAAAACAACCAATACTTTCTCTAACAAAACGGTCCAATAAATAATTGATGATAGACTTCAATGTTTTGTTTGTTTGATAACATTGGATCTCTGACATTGGTACCACATAATCAGACAGGAACACAATCCAATAACTCATCCTATGTTTGCAAGCCGCCCTTCTCTCTCTCTACAATGTGAAAAATTATTATATGGTCCACCTTTATTTAGTCTTATTAGATAATCTCCATGTGATATATAAACAAATTTCATTAATTTTTTCTCTTAAATTTAAAATCTTGATTATGTATCAAGTAGATATTAGCTAGATCATAAACATATGATGATCTATGACCTTATAATAATTTTTCATAAGCTTAAACATATTTTTGATTTCTATATTATACCCATTTTGCAATTTTAGTTCTCATCTTAGTTTATTGACTATGTAAAAATTATTGATCGAAAAACAAGTTTAATCTATAAATAATGAGAACTAAAATGAATATCTTTAAAAAGTACAACTCTACTGTTTTTACCAGATTTTGGTAAGCCTTCTGGTGCGGTGGCTCCGTCGCGATCACCTCCGTGACTGGTGGGGGGTGTACCTGCAAGGACACTCCGACGCTCAAGTTAGAGGCGCAGAGGGAGAGACAGGTATCACAAAGTGGGATTAGAATTTCGTACCTCGATTGAGATGGATCGCTCTGTATTTATAGGGTGTAAAGAGATAGATTTGATAGGGTTATTTTCCTATCAAATCTCCTCAAATCTCGTGATAAAGATAGAGATAATTCTATCTTCTATCTTTATCTTATGGCCTGATCTTTCTATATCTTATCACATGCTAAGATATATTCTTTTCGTTATTACCATCCGAGTCCGAGTGATAGTTTCTACTCGGCCTGCTCGACTACTCTGTGGAGTGCCGAATCCGAGTAGTACATCTACAAAAACTAAAAAATTAGAACTGTAAAACATGATTTTATTGGAATTAAAACCAATAATTTTTTTTTCAAGGATTAAAACCATAAAACTAAGTATATTATACATACTAGAGAAATATTTAAGCCTACATCTTAAGTATAATGTAATATAAGGGTGGTAGATGGTAGGCTGTGCCCAGTCAAACCCACAAGTCTTGACCCAAATCAGAGTTCCACGGTCAAACATATCCTCAGCTTCCTAGAAGCAGCTTCCAAGACTTTTTGCTGCTATTAACAAGCTTTTGCCATAAAATCATGCATCAATTCCCTCTCTCTCTCTCCTCTGTATCACTATTGATCCTTGTCTCCTCTCCTTATATCATGCCATAGACCACTTTCCAATATAAATTCAAATCCAAGCAAGCTTTTCTTCATTCATTGCCACCCCAACTCAATAGGACATCTTTCACAGTTTCACTTAACCTTCTTTCCAACAATAATAAACAACAATACTAGCAACATGACCATGGGTGATCATAATAACTGGGGAACTTCTGAATTTAGTCATCATCATAATCAAGTTGGACTTGATGTTCCTAAATTCAAGTCTGTTCAACCTCCCTCACCACCCCTCTCTCCCTCTCCAATCTCCCCTTCTTCTTACTTGGCCTTTTCATCTGCTTTCAGCCCATCTGAGTTCTTGAACTCACCTTTGTTTTTTCCTTCTCCAAATGTAAGTTGCAAACTCTCTCATGCAAATTAACAAGTGTGGTTTCATGTTTTGGGGCATCACTAATTGTTTGTGGGGTTTTCTTTGTTGTTGTTATGTGTGTGGTTTTAGATTTTTGCATCTCCTACCACTGAGGCTTTGATTGGCCAGAGCTTCAACTGGAGGAACGGTTCAGGCGAAGAACAACAACAACGTGACAAGGAGGATGAGAAAAACTACTCTGACTTCTCTTTCCAAACCCAAATTCGATCTTCCTCAAGCATGTTTCAAGGGGTGAGTACTGTTGTTTTTTTGTCACCATTTGACTTAAAGAAGTGTATTACTTTGTGTGTGTCTTTATGGTTATTATTTGATCATCAAAGACACCAGGAGTCCGGTTCCTATTTGCTGTTATTTACATATTTGGACTTGTTTCTATTTTTAGCTTGTCTTGTATGGCTTGTGGGGTCACTTTCTTGTTTACTTGTTTTAATGGTCCTTTGAATTGTCTTCTTCTTTGTTCATCTTTTTTCTATTTTAATTTTGTTGGTATAAACACGGTTTGAATGGTTAAAACAAGGTCCTTAACTTGCTTAGCTTAGCCTATTCTAGGTTGAAAAAGTCTAACCTAAAAGTATGTCAATGTATGTTTCAATGTTCTGACAAACAATAAACTTCATTGTAATGATATAATCAAGATGCATAATCATAGTAAACAAGGTTTGATTTATAGATGGCTTGAAACATGTTATTCTTGTCATGTATTTGGATTTGTATTCTAAATACTTCTTGTAATTGAACAGCAGGAACCAATTAAGAAACAAGAAATGTGGAAATTCAATGAGTCTACAAAGCAAACTGATTTTTCATCTGAGAGGACAGCAACAAAATCTGAATACCCTTCAATTCAGAGTTTTCCCTCAGAAATGGCAGCAGGAAAACCAGAAATACAAAGTAATTCAGTTCCTGGGTCTGGTTATTTTGACTACACTAATGCATCTCAGTCTGTTAGAGAACAAAAGAGATCAGAAGATGGGTTCAACTGGAGAAAATATGGCCAGAAACAAGTGAAAGGGAGTGAAAATCCTCGTAGTTATTACAAGTGCACACATCCAAATTGCTCAGTGAAGAAGAAAGTAGAGAAGTCTTTGGATGGACAAATTACTGAAATAGTATATAAGGGCCATCATAACCACCCAAAACCACAGTCTAAAAGAAGAACACACTCTCAATCAACTCATCAACCTTCTTCATCTTGCACAAACTCAGGGATATCTGATCAATCAGTGGTGACCCTAGGAAATCCACAAATGGATCATTTCTCCATACAAGAAGATTCTTCAGCTTCTGTAGGAGAGGAAGAGTTTGAGCAAACATCCCAAACCAGTTATTCTAGAGGAGATGAAGATAACCTTGGACCAGATGCCAAAAGATGGTAAGATAAACAAACTACAATCTAATGACCTGATTCACTATTTTAGAATGAAATTGCATAGTTCACTTGGTTTGAATAGGACTAATTCTGATTCTCATTGTTGCAGGAAGGGAGATAATGAAAACGATGGCTATTCTGCCTCTGGGAGTAGAACTGTTAGAGAGCCTAGAGTTGTAGTTCAAACCACAAGCGAAATTGATATACTTGATGATGGCTTTCGGTGGAGGAAATATGGACAGAAAGTAGTCAAAGGAAACCCAAATGCAAGGTAATTAACTGATGAGAACAAAGACCCTTTTACTTAATAGTTTTAAGTGTTGCAAATTCATGTTGTCACCAACACCATAGCTTAACTGTTCAAAACATTCCATCTGCAGGAGCTATTACAAATGCACAGCCCCTGGTTGTTCAGTGAGAAAACATGTTGAGCGTGCTGCACACGACATCAAAGCTGTGATCACAACTTATGAAGGGAAACACAACCATGATGTACCTGCTGCACGGGGTAGCGCAAGTTATAACATGAACAGAAATTCTGTGAACAGCAACATACCAGCGCCTATAAGACCATCGGCAGTGAACTGTTATTCTAGCTCATCAAGTTTCACAAATTCTCTTTATAATAATACTAGGCTTCCAGCAACTGGAAATCAAGAACCATTTTCACTGGACAAGTTCAAGAACCCTGGAAGTTTTGGCTATTCGGCTCTTAACAAATCAATGGGTTCATTTACCAATCATGCACAATACTCAGATGCTGCATACTCAAAGGCTAAGGATGAGACAAAGGATGACTCATTCCTTCAGTCATTTCTCTCAAAGGACTTCTAAATTTGGGCTGGACCACAACTTTACATATTATCTTGGATATGTTTTTGTATAGCATGTAGGATTTTAGTTATCGAAAGCAGAATATAGACAAAAAATCGCTAATGTTTACTTATTTACCTCATTTAGATTAGTGACTGGCCCTACAGCCATAGTGACAGCAAATTGCTGCTATACCTGTCTGCCAAGTTCATCTCCCAATAGAAACTTTCAACTTTATCATAGGATTCACTGATGATTTCTGTTATTCTTTTGTTGTATTTGTAGGGAAAAAGGTTCTTCTGGAAGAATCTTACGATATTTCATTAATCGGTAGCATGTGTGCTTGTATTGGCAATTTCTACTATGCTCTTTATACTTTTAGTTTTTATCTAAATGATTTGTGATGAATATCATGAGTTCCAGGACTTTCATAATTTGTACCAACATCATCACAGGGATTTTGATAAATTTTCAATTCAGAGTCCTTGATGTGAATCATAGTCCTTGATGCAATTTTTGATGATAACGACATGTTAAGTGACATCTGATTTAATTAGAAAAGAAAACAAAATTCAGGAAAATTTCCATACCTGAAAACTTGGTAATAAACTCAGTGTCTAAAGGTTGAAAGTTGAACCCTCTAGGATTTTAACAAGTCAAAATTCTTTTTGGATGTACATTAAGTAATCAGACTATAAAGAAATAAAAAATGAAATTCAGTTCCGAGTCTTCTGACTGGCATTGCTTGCGTCTCACAGTCAGATTCAAATAATGCATTCACCACATTATCTTTTTTTGGCCAAATTGGTCAATAAACAGTTTCAAGTACAAGAAAAAAGATTAAACATTACATGTATTCGTATATGAAATCAATTTAAAATCTCACTGTATAACATATGCACAGAGCCAGAGAGGTGAGGCCTGACTCTCTTTCGCATCATTAATATACAGAAAAATGTGATTTGTATAGAAGTATGAAAGTATGAAACAATAATAGGGAGAGTTTTGCAAAGTTCAGACTTCAGATATAAGATTGTGTTGATAGTTTGTATCCTGAAATGAGGGCTGAAACTGCTAAACACAAGAAGGCAAAAATAGACATGCTAATGGCTGCAGCTGAAGAGTCTGTAAATATATTGTCTGCCCCTTCCCTCATTCTATTTGTCATTGGAATTGCGGAAGATGCTGATGATATCAAAAGATACGCAATGATCTGCAACCAAAAACGTTCCCAAAATTAACATTTTGTAGTCCTTAAAAGGCAAATATTTCATAAATCCTAGTCAATCATAAAGGTTTTGAATAAACAAAATATAGTCTAAATCTTTGAATTATTCAAAATGAAGCCTCTTCCAACCCATAGGTCATCTGAATATTATATGGAGGTGCCATCAGTAGGACTCATTAACTTAAAACAATAAATTAAGGCCAAAAAAAGTCCCATCCCCCCCTTGTGATTGCATTATTGAAGCACTTAAAACGTCATTGAAAGTTGTTCATCCTTTGAAAAACACTTCATTTTCTTACTGATTATTTAAAGCTAGATAAGCTTTCATTTTCATTACTTCCGTAGAGGTAACTTCAGAGAGAAGTCACAACTCACAAGTTTCCAATCCAATCTCTTCAACATTGGTGAGAGCTCAACGACTCAATCACAAAGGGGCAACGAATTAATTTAATTTGCAATATATTAAAAAGCATCTCATCAACATACCAAAAGGTTATTTAATTTTATAATTTCTGAAACAGAAATAAATAAACAAAAGTAGTAGTCTGAAAATGAAATTCCTCTGAGAATTGAATTCAACTTAAACACACTGACTTTGATTAGTGACTCCTCACAAGCCATAGAATCAGATATGGGATATTAAAATAACTAGCAGTATCATTGAAATCAATGAATAAGAGAAAAATGATGTCAAACCTGATCACCAAAAAAGTCAATCATAGCTGCCATTCTTGGCTGAAGCAATTGTTTTGCAGTGGAGAGTTCCTGAATTTGACGGAACGCTTGGCCTCCAGTGTACAAACTAGACAAAATCGCTATAGCCAGCAAATACCTGTCATTCTCGAAAACCCAATTCAACTTCATCACTCTCGTGAATCCACTATCTAAAAAGCTTAAATTAAAGACATGTGATGCACCTTATATTACATGAATTTAATTAAACACATGTGATACATTTTATATTACATGAATTTAATTAAAATATGGAAAGTTTTTTATATTCTCATCCAATTATTATTTGTATGTATGATAAAGATTATGCACCTTATAATAATTTCTTTAAAGTGTAACTTTCATGGAACAAGATCACAAATATTCTCTACGAGAAACAATGGAGTCAGATAAAATTATTATAGGTGACAAAACTTTTCTTCCAAATATTTAACACAATTACATATTCTGAGCTTAAATTTGAGACTACTATTTAAGTTAGAATAATTTCATACTAGTTGGTTCACACACTTGATAGTCTTGAAAGTGAATTGATTCACAATGTCAAAATAAAATTAAACTCATATTATATTTCTAACCTTTAGCTCCATATCAAAACTAATCAACTATCCTAACAACTTAGACAAATGAATAGATTTATATCACATCGAGATTGCCAAATCAACATTAAAAAAGATCAAATTTTGACCAAAACCCATTATTCTTCATCCAAAATTCTCAAAAGGGGTGTGAGATTTCTACCTGTACTCTTCATATTTATCGAACTCTCTCCAATCCCCATGTTTATTGCTGGCCATGATAACGAATGAAATCAGAGAGAAAAGCAGAGCGATCCCTCTCAGTCCCAATGACCCTCTCTTCATCAAGTCCTCCCTCTTCCACCGCCGCAGGATCCCGCCAATTCCGCGGCCGCTGGTCGCCGGCGCGTGGTGGTTCTCGCTCGGCGCAGAAGCCGCCACTGGCGGAGTCTCAACGTGTATCTTCGGCGACGAATTACCGTTGAGATTTGACATCTTAATCTTATGGTTTCGGATTCAGATTTGGATGAATTGAAGTTTAGAAATTGAATGAGAAGAAGAACACGACACCGACTTTTGTTGAGGCCTTTGTTTCGCGTGTGTTGGTTTTTCTGTTTGCTTATGTAATAAAGGTGGCAACGTTGGTAAAATCGTTAGTTATGGAAGTTAATAAAGGTGGCAACGTTGGTAAAATCGTTAGTTATGGAAGTTAACGAAGTTTCGGGGCACAGAGAGTTGTAGCGAATGAAACGCGCGTGAATAATACATGGGATGGGATGACGTGGCGTGATGGCATTGGATGGAGGAGTGTGAAGTACATAAAGGCAATGACAGCTGCTACTACAGCAATGTAGTCAGGAGAATGGGTGTGCCAGGGTGGCCATGTAGATAATAACAAGGGAAAATTGTGGCAATGTAGATAATGATAACATGGGAAAATTGTGACTTTTTTTTATAAAAGTGTCACACTTTTCCTTGATTAATTGTGAAAATTTCACACTTTTTATTTTAAATGTTAAAATGCCACACTTTTGTTATGCAATGGGAAATCGGTTACAGGAAACTCGATTTTCCTGTTGTAATTTTTTGCTTTTTAAAAACTTTGCTGTGAGAAATTGGTAGTTCAAAAATCGATTTCTCAACAGTTTTTTTATTTTAAATTTGAATTTTCAAAATCGGTAGTTCAAAAATCAATTGGTATTAAAAGTGATTTTTTTTAAGTTTTCGAACACGGTTTTGAAGGTTTTTTTACCAATTTAAGTTGCAAAAGTTGTATCGTTGCATTCACCAACATGAAAACAAAGCGAATGAACTATTGTTCGTACCAAGTAGCTTCATATTCATAAGTAAAAAAATGCAAAACGTGACACTCAGAAAAGTGTTAAAGTGCAAAAATTCATTTTTTTCTCAGTTTTTAGGCATGATTTTTAAGTTTTTTTTAACCAATTCAAGTCACCAAAGTTGTATCGTTACATTCACCAACATGAATACAATGCAAATGAACTATTGTTAGTACCAAATAACCTAATATTCATAAGTAAAAGAAAGCAATAACTAACCCTCAACAAACTGTTAAAGTGCAAAAAGTTTTTTTTTCTTCCAATTTTCAGGCACAATTTTCAAGTTTTTTTTACCGATTAAAGTCGCCAAAGTTATACAATTAAATTCATCTACATGGAAAGTACGACAATGTATTATTATTAAAAAAAAATAACTCATTCATATTAAATTTCTCAACCACAAAAACTTACCATAATGAAAAATTTTAAACACCTTCAAAATTCTATTTCACTCCAATTTAACAATTGAATTAAAAAAAATAGAAAAGTAATTATTATTCAGTAGAATAGTTTTTAACAAATATTAATAAAAAAATTATTAAAAAAAATAAAATGAAAATTCGAATTTAAAAAAAAAAAAGCTGTTGAGAAATCGGTTTTTGAACTACCGATTTCTCACAGCAAAGTTTTTAAAAAGCAAAAAATTACAACAGAGAAATCGGGTTCCCTGCAACCGATTTCCCATTGCATAACAAAAGTGTGGCATTTGAACATATAAAATAAAAGGTGTGGCATTTTCACAATTAATCAAGGAAAAGTGTGGCACTTTTATAAAAAAGTCGAAAATTGTACTTATCCAATGCTGAGTCCCTTCTAGTTTTTAAAACTACTTACCCCTCAAAGAAGATGTGCATCTCATTTTATTAAATACAATAAGGATATGTGTTATTTTATTAAATACATAGAAGAGATAAAAGAGATGAGTGCCTAGTTAAAAGTTAAAGGAAATATGAGACTCGTTTAAAAAGACTTTAGTAAGATTTGGTGTTGGTAGTTTGACACTCTCTTCTCTTAATCAAGGTTGTGAGATTGATCTTCTCATAAAGTCATGATATTTGAGAATACTTTACTTTTAAGTAGGTTGACCTAATGCAAAGGAGATTAGTAATTTGGTCAGCCCACAGGTTTGAATACCATCAATTATATAAAAAATTGACTTTAGGAGAGGTGTTGTAATTTTTCCTAATAACATTCAAATACCTAGAATTTAGATTATGTATTATATAAAGCATAAAAGAGCTTATGTATTATACAGATAAATATTTATTTTCATATAATTTGAATTAATAATAAATAAACATTTTAAATATATAAAATATTTATAATTAAAATTCATAATAAATATTAAATGGTTAAAATGATTAAGTATACAAATAAAAATTAAAGAAAATAATTTGATATAGTTAAGAGAGATATTTTTTGACTAATTAGAGTAGTATGTGAAGTCTACTTTCAAATGAGAGAAGAGAAAAAAGTATTGAAAAATGTGATTGGATAACAATGTAAAACTATTATGATTTTTTTTTATTGTGTTGGATATGTTTTGAATAGTTTAATAATAATCCACCGTAAAACGCAAGTGTTACATTTTAAAGAATTTATGTTACTCACTATGTAACTATTATGGAGGGAAGCAGTTTGAGAAAATGTTTATTAGGAGAAAGACAAACATACTTTTTCTTGTTCAACTAGTGTGAATTTACTGACAAATTTCCTAGTAGCAGGATTTGTTTAGGCACACATGTGAAGGGAAAAGGTGTTGGTGGAGCTGTTGGAGTGTTTGGAAAGGGAAGCAATTGAGAGTGAAGAGGTGGGGAAAGAGCCTATATGGATTGTAACTTAAAGAGTTGGTTCTTTCAAAGTTGTCTGCTTTTATGGTGCATTGTTAGAAAGACACCGTTCACATAAATGCTGGGATTTCATCACTTGATTTGATTTCGAAAGAAACTTGACAGTTACCACATCATAATTAGACATAAACTCAGCTCTAATGTGCTGTTTATTCTTTACCATTTTGATCTGGTGGATGAATATGATTTGGCTTTGTAATTCATTAATTGGGTTGTGGTTTATGATACAGTGCACGGTTCTGCCTCTGATCCCACTTCACCATGGATTTCTAATAAGTGCTTGATACTGTGTTTAATCCTGTAAAGTCTCAATGCTGTTATTTCACTCCCATTTTCTCATTGTTTCACCAAATTTTAATCTCTCTTGTACCATTGAAAGAAAGAAAAGCAACTTGTCATAGTCTGTGATTTATAGCTAGCCCCTACATGGTTCAACAAGTTAAACCAATAATCCATAATAAGATTATTAAAGGGTCTCTACCCTTGGATTATAGTTCACCCTTTCAATCAAAGGAGTCAGTAAAAAATGAAAGCAACAATAAGAAGCTAAACGGATGCTCTGTGCATTCATGTTGCAAGATATACGATGGAATTACTAGATCAAATTCTGCATGAATGACAATTTCCGTCTAATTCTTCATTAATATAGGCTTAAGACTTGTTCGATGGAAAACCATTGCTGAAGAGTTGAGATTCCACTAACAAAATAAATCCTATGTCCCAAGTCTCATGCATCCATCAACTATCCTCTTAATCTTCAAGGTCGTAGACCAATTTGTGAGAGGTTAAAATTAAAACCGCCAAATAAATCCAATTAGTTTTGAAATTTATGCATATTTATTGAGACTAGATTGAACTCTCTTTTTCAAAATTTATGCACATATGTTCTGCAACAGCAAGTTTCTTTTTGGTTCTATTAATCTGATTTTTCATACCTGAAAATTTGGATGCTTATGTAATTTAGAATACAAGGTAATACTCATTATAGTCCTCCTAGCACTTGTCTTCTGTTTAAAAGCTGTTCAATTTGATGATTGAGTTTGTCTTAATATGTACTTAGAAACTCTTGGCTAAGACTTTCCATGCTTGGACATTTCTTGGATAGCACTTAGCAAGGCCAGTTTGCCAATAGTGCTTGCTACTCATTCTGGTTAAATAGATTTTTTTAGCTATGTGCAAGGCTGCAAGCCTATAAACTATTTTCTAAAACTTGCTGCAAACTTAAACAGAATATGAAACTTCTCTCAATTAACCCTTTGATCTAGTGTGCAGAGTTTCTATTCCTTCACTTCAGCAGTATATCTTGCCATTATATTTACTAAGAAGCTACATGAAATTTTGTGCTTTCAGGTTCAGCACATAACTAATATGCTTGAGAAAAAAACACACACACATAATGTTCCACAGGTTTAGAGAAGTCATCTGACTTTCTTTCAAACAAACTTGCTGCTAGCTAGCAACAATTGTTTACTTCTATGATTCAAGCCATTCCACAAACATCAAAATATGCCATGCAAGTGGCTTGTTAAAATCTAAATTCTTCTTATATCAGAAGAGTACACAAATAATTAGCTAGCTGAACTTAAAAATTAGCTGGAAAATAAGGACACTTGGATGTTGTTCCATCTTATTTATAACATTCATCAGCAATACATGCTGAATCACCAAAATCACTCCTCCATTTCAATTATCTAATTTGTTTTCTCAAGTGCTCTTGATATCTTCAATGACTTTAGCTCATCTAACAACTGCATCAAGTTGTTGTAAGAAGATCCATCCTCCTCTATAGTCTTCTTGGAAGCATCACCAAGTTTTCTTGCTCTCCTCCTCATTTCTTTGCTCTCTTCTTTTCCCATCAACAGAATGACAGCCCTTGCAATCTCTTCTCTTCTCACTGCAGCATCCACACCAATACTTGTCCAGAACTTGTTTACTTTTGATCCCACTGGGACTCCAATTTTCAAGACATCAACTACCAACTTCTCGTTGTAAAATTGGTCTGCAAATACAGGCCATGTGACCATTGGCAAACCAGCACTCAAGCTTTCAAGAATGGAATTCCAACCACAGTGAGTCACAATCCCTCCTATGGCAGGGTGGTCCAATATCAGCAACTGTGGCGCCCAGTTCCATATGATATAACCCTTCTTGCTTTCTCTCATCCTTTGCTCAAAATCTTGCAGGAAACTGTCTCCATCCCCATCCTCATCCCCATCCCTTTTCCGAATAACCCAGATGAAACCATGACCAGCATTTTCAAGTCCATGAGCAATTTCAACAAGCTGAGCATGAGGGAGCCTGATTAGGCTTCCAAAACTTACATAAAGTACAGACTCATTTTGCTTAGAGTTAAGCCAGTTTAGCCACTCTGACTCTTGTGCAAGCTCCTCCTTGTGTCCCCTATTGGTCTTTTCTTCATCACCCTTATTAACCCAGGCTGAAACTGGTCCTACACTCCAACACTTGACCCCCTTGGTGTTCTGATAAAGTTGTTCATAATCACCTTCAAGTTCCTGAAAACTGTTGTACAGTGTTACATAGCTTCTGCTCTCTGATTCATATATAGCATTTAATTGGTCAGTGAAGTCATTCTTAGTCCTTACCCATTCTTCCAGCTGCAGAGTGGTAATCTCAATGTTATGTGGAAGGCCAGGAATTGCAAACTTCTGGCTTTCAGAATCCATCCTTTCATGAGGCTTATGCTTTCGCATAAAATGACCAGCACAGCTTGTGAAGTAGCTTGAGCTGTAAAAGTAAAGCCTTGGAATGCCTAGTTTTGCAGCAGACTCCACTGTCCAAGGATAAAGCATGTCAGTTACTACACAATCTGGTTGCATATCCTGAAACAGAAGCTCAATTTGGTCTTGGAGAATTGATAGTCCAAGACTGATTTTGTCCAACATTTCTATTGAAGTGATGTCTTTGACATTTTCAACCCCATCAGGGAGACCAACTTGAGATGCTGGGAATTGAATAAAATGTGTTCTGATGCAGTTTCCACAACTGAAATCACTATCTATGGCTTTCTGGAAAGTCAAAGCATTAGCATGGGTGGTGATAATGGTAACACTAACACCATGCTTGGCAAATAGCCTTGCTGTGTCTACCATGGGGTTCATATGGCCAGGAGCTGGATATGGAAGAAAAATTACATTCAGTTGCTGTGGTTGAGATTCTGTCTTCATGGCTAGTTGAGATGAGAAAAACTGCTCACACTTCTCTTTCCAAACACAATCAGTCCCTTTTCAATCTTCCTACTCCCTAGAGCATGCTTCATGTGGTAAGTGATATTCTTTTTTTGTGGTTTTGTACTTTTGTTAACAATGGTAAGTTTTAATTGAGAAAGAATTTTTTTTTTTTATACTTTTATATTTTTGATATGATGCATGCCTTTTTTTTTTTCAATAAAATTTACTACTTTTATATGCTTGAAATAAAATTACCTCTGTAAGCTGACGTTAATATTTTCCTTCTTTTTATATGGCCAGTTGACTTCAATAGTTATCATTAATTTTTTTTGGTACTTTTTTTTTTTTGGTCATATAGTTGTCATTAATTTGATTATTAAGCCGGTTCTTGTTTTCCTCGTTATTCTTGACATATATACTTGGACATGCTTTTTGGCGACCCTCTGAATTGTCTCTACCTTTTTGTTTTATATTCTTGAATTCTTAAATGACTTATTTTTAATTTTCTCTTTTTATATTACGATTTATATTACATCCTAAATATCAAATGTTTTTTTTTGACAGAAAATATCAAATGTTTATTCTCTTCAATTACTTATTTTCAAATCTACCTTTATTATATGTTAAATGAAAATATATTCTTTTGAGAGTAACTTAGTTATCGTTTTTTGCATACTTTTCTTAAAGAATAACACATGCATTCTTAATTTCTTTTCTTATAAATTTTGAGTTCAAATTATTCTGAACAAATGATTCATATCTGTTTTATAATCTTATATATTTTTCTCTTTTAATATATAGTTTAAACATTTTTACGTGAATTAGTCATGCATATTTTTATAATTTTAAATATTTTTCTCTTAAATATATTTTAATTTATAATTTTAAAATTTACTTGAATTTATACATGAAATGCTTATTAATTTTATCATAATATATTCATTATAATTTATATTAAAAATATATAAAAAAAAAGTTAAGAATAGTGATAATTAATAAATTACAAATATAATAATACATTTTATGTATTGCTGGGGCAAGATAAAACTAATGTGCTTATTAAGAAGGTAATGAAATGTTGTGCTTTCAAATAAATTTGCCATAAGAAACAATGTTTTACATTTATGCTGCTCCTCAAACTTCAAAATATGCTATGCAAATGGCTTGCTAAAAACTAAAATTTTCATATTAGAACTGCGAGCAAGTATAAAAATCGGCTGAAAAACAAAATACTTTGATGTTATTCCATCTTATTTAAAACCTTCCTCAAAACTAGTTTTCCATTTCAATTATCTAGTTTGTTTTCTCAAGTGGTTTCGATGACATCAATGATTTTAATTTTTAGCACATCTAACGACCACATCAAGTTGTTGTAACTGGTAAGAAGATCCTGTTAACGGATTGGCAAGCGCACCAGTCGCACAAGTAGTAAATGGATAAGTCCAAGTATCGTTTTCCCAAGGGATTTGCTTAATATAGGCAATGTTCACATAAATACTAGCTAGACTGAACTGGTTTTCACAAGAAAGCAATAAAAACACAAACTTTGGTTGGTTTTGTGGGATGTTAGAACAGATTTAGTGCAGGACAGAAATAAAGAAGATATTTTTGTGGTTTTTAAGATAAAACACAGCAGTAGAAAGATGTTAAAACAGATAAATGAAGATGTTGCAGGGGTTAGATCTCACCATTCTCTACTCTCTTCTTGCATGCACACATAATATACATTCTATTTGCATTTAAATGTTAAAATCAGTCAATAAAACATTCTCAGCCCTAATTCCTTAGGTGCAGAGAGTCTTAGATTACTCCCCCAAGCCTTGATTCCTCAACAACTTAACGAAGCAACTAGCTTTAAGTCTAGAGACCACAAGATAACCCATGAACTAAGCTCCATTCCTAGGCACGAAGTTCATGAGGTATATTGCTTCAGTTCTAGACAACGAAAGTGTTTCCCAACAACAGTCATGTCCAAGGATCATGCTATGGGTGATCAAGCCACAACAAGCTTTAAGAAAAGAAGCAAAATACTAACTTTAAACACAAATATGCAGAATATATATAGATGATATCAAAAGATACAAGAGAGTTTTGAGAATGGTTACATCTAACCCCTAACAACTACAGAACTTAGCCGCTCATGGGAATGAGCAGCTGAAAAATACACATGGAGGGGAAGGAGATGAAGAGAAAACTAGGAACTAAAGAGAGAGCTTTTCTCTCTTACTAAACAGTACAAAACGAGCTACAAAAACTGCTACTGAAAAATGTCCAAGCTCCTGAACTTTTGAGGGTCAGTCCTTTATATACATGTGCAGAATTTCTTCAAAGTGACATTTGGCTCAGTCTGAAATTTTGGCTTGGCTGAATTGAAATTTCTGCACTTCAACAGATTTCTCTTGCAAAGGACCCTCCACTGCTTCCAAAGCTCAGAATGCAGCTCCCAAACGTGTTCTTCAACTTCAATCTCCAATTCCTACAAAAAGTGGGGCAAAACACTAAGATATAACCATAAAACTAGAAGAACTAAAGAAATTCTAACTAAATTGCAATATTAACAGAAATTGAGTAAAACAACACTCCAAATGAGAGAAAAAGATAGATAATTGCCTTAAAAACTACTTGAAAAGTAAGTAATAATAGCAACTAACAACTCCCCCAAACTTGGAGTTTTGCTTGTCCTCAAGCAAAAGACAACAACTAACAAACTAACTAAACTGAAAATAACTACCACTAAAACAGAAATCATGGATTAAGATCAATCCCATCCTAACAAATCCAAAACAAGCTTCCATCTAAGAATTGAAAAGGACCAAACCAATGATTTGAATTTGAAACATGGTGCCTTAAACCAAAACCATAACAAGGATGCAAGTACCTAATTTCTCAAGAAATGAACCAAGCATAACAATCAACATTTGACAAAATCCAAGAATGTTTGATTCTTTTCACTCAAGTGTCTCACTCAAGCACCAATTGATTTAGGTGCTGAATTCTCTCACAGTCAACACACAATGGAAACCACAAATCAATTTTGCTTTCCTTCTCAATGCAATGAAATTATGCACACAAATTAAGATCACAAGGACTTGATCAAGGGCTGAAATGTGGCTAGGCTTGAAAGGAAATTGGTTTTTCTGGATAAACAAACACCATGAGATAAAGAGAGCAACCAATGCATTTCACAAAGTTTTCCCAATCCTTATTTCTCACAATGACAAAGATACCAAAACCTTACATTTCTCAATTTTAAGCTTACAAATATGCCACTATAATTACAACAAGTATCACAGCTTTTATTTCTTTTTGTTTTCCTTGATCTTCTTTTTCTTTTTCTCAGATTTTTTTTTTTCAGAACAAAAGATAAGCACAGCTGTGACACTTCTTTAAGTTCAATGACAGTGACCCATAATTGTTCCCAAGTTCTTCATTTCATGCAAGATTTCCCGCAAACTTATTCTAAACCCAACACATGCAATTGCTCTCCTATCCAATGGTAAGGAAAGTGAATTGTTTTTCTTTTAGGCTCTTTGGGTTATCATGACAGAAGTTTATTTCAATTAAGGCTCAAAGGGGCTGCACAAAAAGGGATGACAGTAACAAGGGAAGGCTTTTTGGCATTAGGATTCACAATCATCAAGCAAAATTTGCCTTGCTCATTTCTTTATTAACATGCAAAAATCATCACAAGAGAATTGTTCAAAACCAATAGTGGTGCCAAAGGTGCCAATAGTGGTGCCAATAGGGGAAACAAACACGTGACTACCTCCAACAGGGAAAGATATCCCAAAACGACACAAACAAAAGAAAAACACACAAAGTTTGCAATTTTTCAACAAACAAAGGTAGAAAAAGACATACCCACTCAAGGGAAGCTTCAGAACAACAGAAAGAAAAGAAGGTTCTAACAAAAGCTTTGACCTTTGTCAACGAAAAGGGAAGAGAACAGAAAACCCAAACACAAAAGGTCAAAGCTTTAACAATAAAAACAATAAAATAACAAGAACAGAAAATTTTTAAACATGCACATGCTTCAAGAACTGAAACGAAAATCAAAACGAAAAAGAAAAAGAGATATGATAGTGCAGAGATGCAAATGGACAGAACCCAGAATCTTTTTCTGAAAAGATATGAGAGTGACAAACAGAAAGGGAAAAGGGAATGACAGAAGCAACACTCACAAGTGGACAGAGAAGGGTTGTGCTCGAGGTGGAGATGGAGAGTAGGCTGAGAGGGAAGGGTCACAGTCCTAGTGATGATGGATGAGTTGAGAGATGAAGCAAGTTGTAAGCTTAGAGGTATGATGGGATTGTAAGAGTAGGAATGAGTGGAGAGTTGAAGGGTTGGGAGCCTAGGGACAGACGTGAGGGTGTGGAGAAAAGGTAGGAAAGGTGAAAAGTTAAGTCTGATTTGTGGAAGGGTTGAAAGTAGGTAGATGTAATAAAGTGTCAGAAAATTCTGATTGGAGGGGAAGATGGGTGAGGCGACGTGATTGGAGGAAAAGAGAGGTGAATAGAAAAAGGTAATAGTAGTGCTATAGGGAAACGTGACTGGGAAGGGTGGAGACGTTATGGGGTAAATCAAAGGTCTTGGAACATGGGAAAAATTTGAAAAAGATCAGAGGGTCTGAATAAGTGGAAAACGGCTTGGCCATGAGGCATGGCTTGGCAGAAAGCTCGAATTTGGACAGGGATCACAAAGTGGCTTTTGGCTTAACCATGGAACGTGGCTAGACTAAAAAATACATGGAAATGAAATTGTTGCTTCCAGTGGTTTTGGCTTGGAGCCAGTATTAGTGGCTTGAGCCAAAAGTCCCTTAAGAGCAATTTTTACACAGATATAACCAAAATGCGAATTATGCAGAAGTAGGCCTAAGTACTGCAATGTAACAGAAAATTGGGACGTATGCAACTACAGAATGATGCTTCTAAATGATCACATTACAAATAAACAACATTAACACAAACAACACACAAAATTCACACAAGGATAAAACAAATGAACTCTAAATGATCAAAACACATAACTAACTAAATTTTAACAATTCAAAATGCAGAATGCAGAAGTGAAAGGGTAAGAAAACTGGGTTGCCTCCCAGGTAGCGCTCTTTTAATGTCATTAGCTTGACATTTGGTGACCTCAAGGGTCACTTAGATGCAAAATTGTGGTTAGCCTCTCAATTTCACCCCCCAAATAGGGCTTTAATCTCTGACCATCGACTGTCCAGTTTCTTCCTGTTGAAGGATCCTCCAAAATAACAGCACCATGAGGCTTCACCTCCTTAATGATGAAAGGGCCAGACCATTTGGACTTAAGCTTGCCTGGAAATAATTTCAGCCTTGAATTGAACAACAAAACTTTTTGATTAGGCCGCAAGTCTCTCTTCACAAGCTTTTTGTCATGATAGGCCTTGACTTTCTGTTTGTAATGCCTTGAAGAATCATATGCATTGAGTCTCATCTCCTCTAACTCATGAAGTTGGATCTTCCTCTTCTCACCAACCAAGGACTGATCAAAATTAAGGAATTTAAGAGCCCAATAAGCTTTGTGCTCCAATTCCACAGGGAGATGACAAGCTTTGCCATAGACCATTTGGAATGGAGATAGGCCAATTGGAGTCTTGAATGCAGTCCTAGATGCCCATAGAGCATCATCAAGCTTTACAGCCCAATCCTTTCTTGAAGAAGCAACTGCCTTCTCAAGGATCCTCTTGATTTCTCTATTTGAAACCTCAGCTTGACCATTGGTTTGAGGATGGTAAGGAGAAGCTACTTTATGTTTGACTCCATAATGCTCCAAGACTTTCTTCAATTGTGCATTACAAAAATGGGAGCCTCCATCACTGATTAAAATTCTAGGAACACCAAACCGAGAGAAGATATTCTTCTTGAGAAATTTAATGACTGATTTGGAGTCGCTTTTGGGGCAAGCAACAACTTCTACCCACTTTGAAACTTAGTCAACAACCACCAAAATGTATTCATTGGAGAAAGATGAAGGTAAGGGGCCAACAAAATCTATACCCCAGCAATCAAAGACCTCCACTTCTAGAATGTTTTGAAGTGGCATCTCATTCCCTCTGGATATCCCTCCGGTTCTTTGGCATTTATCACAGCTTTGCACATGCTCACGAGCATCTTTAAAAATTATAGGCCAATAGAATCCAGATTGGAGGACCTTTGCAGCAGTCCTCTCTCCACTGTAGTGCCCTCCATAAGGTGAATTGTGGCAGTGCCACAGGATGTTCCTTGCTTCCTCCTTAGCAACACACCTTCTAAGTAAATTGTCAGCTCCAATTTTGAATAAATGAGGATCATCTCACACATAGAAGCGAGAATCCTTGAAAAATTTCTTCCTTTGGTTCCAATTCATGTCTGCTGGAATGATTCCACCAGCTTTATAGTTAGCCATATCCGCAAACCATGGCCTTTCTTGCACCACAAGCAATTTCTCATCAAGAAACTCATCCAGAATTTCTTTCTCAAGGGTGGTCACCTCATCATTCACAAGCCGCGACAAGTGATCGGTAACTTGGTTTTCACTTCCTTTCTTGTCCCTAATTTCAAGATCAAATTCCTGCAGCAACAAAACCCAACAAATGAGTCTAGGCTTGGAATCGGGTTTGGACAACAAGTATTTAATTGCAGCATGATCAGTGTACACAACTACTTTGGAGCCAATTAGATAAGAACAAAATTTTTCCAAAGCATACACTATTGCTAGCAACTCTTTTTCAGTTGTTGCATAATTCACTTGGTGTTCATTGAGCACCTTGCTAGCATAATGTATGGGATGAAAATTTTTATTCTTTCTTTGGCCTAGAACAGCCCCTATTGCATAATCACTAGCATCACACATGAGTTCAAAATCAAATTTCCAATTAGGTGCAGTGAGTATAGGAGCAGAGACTAAACTAGACTTCAAAAATTTAAAAGCATTTAAACATTCAACATCAAAATTAAATGGTGTGTCCTTATTCAGCAGATTGCTCAATGGTTTGGCAATTTTGGAGAAATCTTTGATGAAGCGTCTATAGAATCCAGCATGCCCAAGGAAGCTTCGAATTCCTTTCACATTTGCTGGTGGTGGAAGCTTTTCAATGACATCTACTTTGGCTTTGTCAACTTCAATTCCTCTTGCTGAAATTTTGTGGCCAAGAACAATTCCTTCGGTCACCATAAAATGGCATTTCTCCCAATTAAGGATGAGATTTGTCTCAGCACACCTCTTCAAAACAATTTCCAAGTTTGACAAGCACAATTCAAATGATCCACCAAAAATAGAAAAGTCATCCATGAAGACTTCTATGCATTTCTCCACCAAATCCGAGAAGATAGCTAGCATACACCTTTGGAAAGTGGCATGTGCATTGCATAGCCCAAATGGCATCTTCCTATATGCGAAGACTCCAAAAGGACACGTGAAGGCTGTCTTCTCTTGGTCTTTAGGATCCACAGCGATTTGATTGTAGCCTGAGTAACCATCCAAAAAGCAATAGAAAGCTTGGCCAGCTAATCTTTCCAGCATTTGATCCATGAAAGGAAGGGGAAAATGATCCTTCCTTGTTGCTTTGTTGAGCTTTCTATAGTCTATGCACATCCTCCATCCCATGACAGTTCTTGTAGGAATTAATTCATTCTTCTCATTGCGGATAACTGTCATGCCCCCCTTTTTAGGAACAACTTGCACAGGGCTCACCCATGCACTATCGGATATAGGGTAGATCAATCCAGCTTCCAAGAGCTTTAAGACTTCCTTTCTCACTTCTTCCTTCATCACAGGATTGAGTCTTCTTTGAGGTTGAGCCACAGGTTTAAAATCATCTTCCATGAAGATCCGATGCATGCAATAAGAAGGACTTAT
Source organism: Pueraria montana var. lobata (assembly GCA_026413185.1). NCBI lineage: Eukaryota > Viridiplantae > Streptophyta > Magnoliopsida > Fabales > Fabaceae > Pueraria > Pueraria montana. The sequence goes on from CM048650.1 coordinate 77,779,379, forward strand.
CCCTTTGAGATCAGAGATAGACCATCCAATGGCTCCTTTGTTAGCTTTCAAAACCTCAATCAATTTTTCTTCCTCTGCAGCAGATAAGGAATTGCTAATGATGACTGGTTTGCCACCATTTTCTTCAAGGAACACATACTTTAAATGTGAAGGCAGCATCTTCAATTCGGGTTTGGTTTCCTCCACCTTTTCATCTTGCTTCAAATCTTCACAAATTTCGTCATGTGGAGGGATTTCCTTCAAAGTACCAAGGCTTTTCAAGCATTCCTCAATTTCCTTCTCTTCCTCCTCATTGAGTAACTCAAATGCATCAATTAAAGCTTTCTTAAGAGGAGTGGAACTAGGCACTTTCTTTCTAGAGGTGGTGTAAATTTCATCAAGAATGCCCACTCTAAAGCATGATTTATCTTCACTAAGGTGCTGCATAGCTTCAAACACATTAAAAGTGACTTCTTCATCTTGCACCCTCATCTTGAATTTGCCATCACTAACATCAATCAAGGCACGGGCTGTCATCATGAATGGCCTCCCCAAAATGAGAGGAACTTCAACATCCTCTTCCATATCCATAATTACAAAGTCAGCTGGGAATATAAATTTGTCCACCTTCACTAGCAAATCTTCAACAACTCCATATGGAAGCTTAATGGTACGGTCTGCTAGTTGAAGTGTCATCCTTGTAGGCTTGATTTCTACATCTCCCACTTTGCTAAGCATGGACAGTGGCATAAGATTGATGCTTGCTCCCAAATCTAACAAAGCTTTTCCAATGGACAAATTTCCAATGGTGCAGGGAATGGTAAAGCTACCAGGATCTTTGTGCTTGAAAGGCAACGGCTTTTGAATTATAGCACTACATCCAGCTTCTAATTCAATTGTATCTTTCTCAATGTACTTTTTCTTCTTGGTGAGGAGTTCCTTCATGAACTTGGCATAAGTTGGAATTTGCTCAAGTGCATCCGAGAAAGGTAAATTGATTTGCAATCTCTTGAAGATGTCTAAGAAATGTGAAAACTGCCTTTCTCTGTCCTTCCTTGTTGGCACACGAGGATAGGGTAATCCTTGTGGAGGAACAAAATTTGACTCCTTCTTCTTCTTCTCTTCTCGCACCCTCTGGTGTTTAGTCATTTTTGGCTCAGCTGCCTCACTGATGTCACTTTTTTCTACATTTTTCTCACTGATTTTCTCACTCTCACTTAATTCTTTTTCACTCAGCTCATTTTTTTCTTCCTCATCATCTTTTACATCCTCCGCAACTACCTCTTGCTCACTTTTCTCTCTACTCAAATCTCCCACAATTGTACCTCTCCTTGTAGTTATAGCCTTGCATTGCTCCTTGGGATTTGCTTGAGTGTTGGCTGTAAATGCTCCACTTTTAAGTTCTGCCAAATCTTTAGCAAATTGTCCCATCTGCACTTCAATATTTTTGATAGAAGAATCCGTGTTCTTTTGGTTGGTTAGAGAGACTTGCATGAATTGATTGAGAGTATCCTTCAACTTAGAAACATGGTCTTGATGAAGAGGTTGGTATTGTTGATGACTTTGGTAAGGAGGTCTGTTCAAAGGGCCAACTTCTTGCTTCCAACCAACATTGTTGTTTCTCCAAACTTGATTGAAAGGTTGAGCATAAGAATTGCCTTGCCGATTTTGGTTCCCCATATAATTGATTTCTTCTTGGGAACTTGGTGGCATGATGCATTGGCCACTTGAATGGCCACCTCCACAAAGTTCACAGCAAAGAACTTGTTGAGTGTTGGACTGAATAGCTTGTAAGCCTTGGAGTTGTTGAGGCATCTTAGCAAGTTGCTTAGTGAGTGCATCAAGTTGTTTCGTGAGAAGCTTATTTTGAGCTAGGAGGGCATCCTGAGAATTAAATTCAGGAACTCCTCTCTTCTGCACTTGCACGAGAGTTCTGTCATGCTGCACCTCATAATCATTAGAGGCCATATTTTCAATAATTTCTTTAGCCTCATCCGGTGTCTTGTACATGATTTTGCTTCCAGCTGAAGCATCAAGCATAAGCTTGGTTTGAGGTCTAAGTCCAGCTAAGAAAGTGTTGATTTGAGCTGCCTCATTGAAACCATGAGCTGGACATTTCCTTATCAGGCCATTGAATCTCTCCTATGCTTCACACAAGGGTTCATCAGCTCCTTGAGTGAAAGTGGAGATGGTTGTCTTCCTCTGGTTGATCTTAGATTGAGGAAATAAACGGTTCAAAAATCTGTCAAGCAGCTCGTCCCCAGTTAAAGGAGTGTTAGGAGGAATGGATCTGTACCAATCATTTGCCTTTCCATCAAGAGAGAATGGAAAAAGACTGATCCAGATATAATCATCATTAACTTGATGTAGCTTCACTGTGTTGCAGATATCAACAAAAGTAGTCAAATGAGCATAAGGGTCTTCATGGTCAAGACCATGGAACTTGTTTTGCTGAATCAAGTGGATGAGAGATGCCTTCATTTCAACATTGTGAGCCTGCACCTCTGGTTTGGCAATGGTATTGAAGAACCTTGGCCCTGTGTTGGCACAATAATCATTCAAAGTACGCCTTGGTTGATTCATTTCTCCTTCTTCTGCCATAACGAAGTCTGCTTCTTCAGGAATGGATGTCAAAGACAGATCTAGTGAAACAGGAGATAGTGGTTCTTGGCTAGCAAGTCTTTCTAGAGCCTTCCTCTTCCTTGTCCAGCTGTTGGTAAGTCTTGCTGTCCTCTCAATCTTCGGGTCGAAATACAAAGGATCAACTGAACTTCTTGTGTGCATAAACAGAGAAAAAGAAACAGAGCACTAGAACAGAAATTTAGCACAAGAAAACAGCGAACAAAACAGGAATAAAAACACAAAGAATAAAAGAATAACGAATAAAGCCTACGATAATATGAATGTGAAGTTGCCTAATATTCAGATGCAAGTCCCCGGCAACGGCGCCAAAAACTTGTTAACGGATTGGCAAGCGCACCAGTCGCACAAGTAGTAAATTGATAAGTCCAAGTATCGTTTTCCCAAGGGATTTGCTTAATATAGGCAATGTTCACATAAATACTAGCTAGACTGAACTGGTTTTCACAAGAAAGCAATAAAAACACAAACTTTGGTTGGTTTTGTGGGATGTTAGAACAGATTTAGTGCAGGACAGAAATAAAGAAGATATTTTTGTGGTTTTTAAGATAAAACACAACAGTAGAAAGATGTTAAAACAGATAAATGAAGATGTTGCAGGGGTTAGATCTCACCATTCTCTACTCTCTTCTTGCATGCACACATAATATACATTCTATTTGCATTTAAATGTTAAAATCAATCAATAAAACATTCTCAGCCCTAATTCCTTAGGTGCAGAGAGTCTTAGATTACTCCCCCAAGCCTTGATTCCTCAACAACTTAACGAAGCAACTAGCTTTAAGTCTAGATACCACAAGATAACCCATGAACTAAGCTCCATTCCTAGACACGAAGTTTATGAGGTATATTGCTTCAGTTCTAGACAACGAAAGTGTTTCCCAACAACAGTCATGTCCAAGGATCATGCTATGGGTGATCAAGCCACAACAAGCTTTAAGAAAAGAAGCAAAATACTAACTTTAAACACAAATATGCAGAATATATATAGATGATATCAAAAGATACAAGAGAGTTTTGAGAATGGTTACATCTAACCCCTAATAACTACAGAACTTAGCCACTCATGGGAATGAGCAGCTGAAAAATACACATGGAGGGGAAGGAGATGAAGAGAAAACTAAGAACTAAAGAAAGAGCTTTTCTCTCTTACTAAACAGTACAAAACGAGCTACAAAAACTGCTACTGAAAAATGTCCAAGCTCCTGAACTTCTGAGGGTCAGTCCTTTATATACATGTGCAGAATTTCTTCAAAGTGACATTTGGCTCAGCCTAGAATTTTGGCTTGGCTGAATTGAAATTTCTGCACTTCAACAGATTTCTCTTGCAAAGGACTTTCCACTGCTTCCAAAGCTCAGAATGCAGCTCCCAAACGTGTTCTTCAACTTCAATCTCCAATTCCTACAAAAAGTGGGGCAAAACACTAAGATATAACCATAAAACTAGAAGAACTAAAGAAATTCTAACTAAATTGCAATATTAACAGAAATTGAGTAAAACAACACTCCAAATGAGAGAAAAAGATAGATAATTGCCTTAAAAACTACTTGAAAAGTAAGTAATAATAGCAACTAACAGATCCACCCTCCTCTACAGTTTTTTTGCCCTTCTCTTCATTTCTCTTTTCCTTTCTTCTCTTCTCTTCACATCAACAGCACCACAGCCATTGCAATTTCTTCCTTTCACACCGCTGCATCCTCGCCCAAGTTTGTAATTAACAATTAACAATAGCATACAAACAAAACTTAAATGCAATTCTTTAAATACTTTATATGATATTCTCCGATCAAAATTGGAATTTCGCTTTGGTAACCTATACTCACCTTTAATACAAACCTTTATTAGGTGGATTATTTAGGTGAAACTCCAATTTTAATCGGAGAATAGCACAAAAAACACCTAAGGAATTGTATTTAAGTTTTTTCCATAATGAAGACTAATCAAAACTAACAATTAAAACAAGACACACAAAAGAGTTTGTAGGAATTTATGTTAGTGGTAATAGTTGGGTCAAATTCAAAGCTTGCTAAAAAGTTAACATACATGAGGCTAAGATTATGGACATTTTCTTATTTGGAAAATTACTAGATGTTCAAATTGTTGAAATGACATGTTCACAACTTGCACTTCAAGTTTAATATATTATAAATAGATCAAGAGTTTGTTTGTTTAGTTCTTTTATGTAATTAAAACCAAGGACGAGAGAATTATAACTTAATAGAAGAGTTAAGGGAGAAATTAAGAGTCTTTAATCACTTTGGATAGTGAGAACATAATAAGTTATTCTGTAAATTTTGTCTAGAGCCTTGCAGCTAAATAAGTTTGTCTGTAAATTTGCAGTTCATGAGTTTTACATATATACCGGTTTGCACAGGGCCACAATTTTATACTCAACTTGACTTGCAACAATGCAAATGTTTAATTTCTTCAAACCTCATATCAACTAAGGATACCTTTATCTCCATTTTACTTACTATTTACTAAAAGGCTAAATGAAACTTTGTCCCTTAGGAATAGGACTAATATGCTTGACAGAAAAAGAAAATGATGGATCCTATTCTATATCTTATTTAAAACCTTCACCAAGACTAGCCCTCCATTTCAATTTTCAAGTTTGCTTTCTCAATTGCTTTAGATGCCTTTAATGATTTTAGCTCATCTAACAACTGCATCAAGTTGTTGTAAGATGATCCACCCTCCTCTATAGTCTTCTTGGAAGCATCTCCAAGTTTTCTGGCTCTCCTTCTCATTTCTGTGCTCTCTTCTTTTCCCATCAACTGTACCACAGCCTTTGCAATCTCTTCCCTTCCCACCACTGCGTCCTCGCCCGGAGTTGTCCAGAACTTGTTTTCTTTAGCTCCCACTGGGACTCCAATCTTCAACACATCGACTAGCAACTTTTCATTGTAAAATTGCTCTGCAAACATTGGCCATGTGATCATTGGCAATCCAGCACTCACACTTTCAAGAATGGAATTCCAACCACAGTGAGTCACAATGCCACCTATGGCAAGGTGGTCCAATATCAGCAGCTGTGGTGCCCAGTTCCATATGATATAACCCTTCTTGCTCTCTTTCATTTTCTGCTCAAACTCTTGAAGAAAACTCTCTCCTTTATCATTTTCATCCTTTTTTCGTACAACCCAGATGAAACTATGACCAGAATTTTCAAGTCCGCGTGCAATTTCAACAATCTGAGCATGATAGAGCCTGGTGAGGCTTCCAAAACTTACATAAAGTACTGACTCATTTTCCTTAGAGTTAAGCCAGTTTAGCCACTCTGACCCTTGTGCAAGCTCCTCCTTGTGTCCCCTATTGGCCTTTTCTTCATCACTCTTGTTAGCCCAGGCTGAAACTGGTCCTACACTCCAACACTTGATCCCCTTTGTGCTTTGGTAAAGATGCTCATAGTCGCCTTCAAGTTCACGAAAACTGTTGGACAGTGTTCCATAGCTTCTGCTCTCTGATTCATATACTACATTCATAAAATCATTGAATTCATCCTTAGTCCTTATCCATTCTTCTAGCTGCAGGGTGGTCATCTCAATATTATGTGGAAGGCCAGGAATTGAGAACTTTTGGGTATCAGAAACTAACCTCTCATGAGGCTTATGCTTTCTGAGAAAATGAGTGGCACAGCCTGCAAAGTAGCTTGGGCTGTAAAAGTAAACCCTTGGAATTCCTAGTTTTGCAGCTGACTCCACTGTCCAAGGATAAAGCATATCAGTTACAAGACAATCTGGTTGAAGATCCTGAAATAGAGGCTCAATTTGACCTTGGAGCATTGACATTCCATAAATGATTTTACCAAGCATTTCTATGGAAGTGCCATCTTTGAGGTTTTCAGTCCCATCTGGGAGACCAAGTTGGCCCGCAGGAAATGGAACCACTTGAGTTCTGATGTGGTATCCAGAATTGAAGTCACTGTCTATGGCTTTTTGGAATGTCAAAGCATTAGCATGGGTAGTGATAATGGTAACACTAGCACCATGCCTGGCAAAAAGCCTGGCTGTATCTACCATGGGGTTCAAATGGCCAGGAGATAGATATGGTAGAAAAATGAGATTGAGTTGGTGGTCTTGAGATTCTGTTTTCATGGTAAGTTGGGGTCAGAAAAACTACTCACACTTCTCTTTCTAAACACAGATCACAGCCTGTGCCTCTCTTTCAATCTTCCACACGCATGTTTCAAGTGGTAAGTGATATTCTTTTTATATGACCACCAAACTTAAAACAAGAACCATTCTGTGTTAATTATTAATTTGATCATTAGGCCGGTTCTTGTTCTCCCCGTTATTCTTAACATGTTTCTTGCATTAGCTTCTGCCTCAAACGGTTAGTGAGATCAGTTTATTTATTTTTAATTTTTTTTTGACAGATAATTTTAATTTTTTTAATAGCCCTTTTAATTGTATCTTCTTGTCTTCTCTTTTTGTTTTTGTTGGCATAGAAATGGTTATAGTAGTTAAAACAAGGTTCAAAACTTGACTAGCATATTTAAAGTTGAAAGAGTCAAACTTAAAAGTATGTCAATGTCTGTTTCTATGTTCTGCCGGCCAATAAACTCTGTTATAATGATTATCAAACTGCATAATCTAGGTAAGAAATAGGTGGATTTATTGATGGCTTGGAACTTGTTTATGTCATATATTTTGTTCTCTAAATACTTGTTCTACTTATACAGCAGGAAACACTAAAGATACAAGTCATGGAAATTTGATATTGCTACAATAGAGAACAAGTTTCTGATTTAACATCTGACAAAGTCCAACATCAAAATCTGAATACTCAACAACTCATAGTTTCTCAGAAATGGCTGCAACCAAACCAGAAATGAAAAATAATTCAGCTCCCGGGGTCTGATTATTTTAAGGGGCCGTTCTAGGACAAGGAAAGCATAACCTTCCTCTTGCCCCCTGCTATTATTCTGTAGGCCGTTGATTTTGCCATAATATATAAATTATAATTTATATTAAAAATACATAAAGTAAATATAATTAATAAATACAAATATAATAATAATTTGTATGCTTTAATGGCTCAATAATTAAGATAAAACTAATATATTAATCATATATAGTATGAAACTTGTATTAAGATATTATAATATTTGAAGAATCAATAAAACATTTTGTTGATTTCAAGTGAATTTTACAATTTAAATAAATAGATTAGAATGATTTTTGAATGACTAAATCTTGTTGACTTTGAAATTAATAAGAAATTTGACTTTAGGCCATGGCAAATGGCATTTCATAATAATTTTATTTTTCAATATATATACAGGGAGAGCAGATACTTTATTCAGCAATATGGGATGTCCATTTTGCAGCATAATTTTTTGAAGTATTTCTCATTCTAACGATTATTTTACGAGAATTGAGGTAATGCATAAATTGTGTATGACTTATTGAGAAGGGAGATGACATGTCTTGGATCAAACAGGTCACATTACAAGTGGCTTTTCATAATAATTTTATTTTTCATTGTATATACAAAGAGAGTAGATGCTCTATTTAGCAATATTGAGTGTTTTTTTTGGATCATCATGTTATTGGTGTGAAGTATCTACTGACTTTGCTGTTGATTACAAGAAAAAATATTGAACATTTCATCGATCATTGTGGCATGATTTTTAAGACAAAATTAACTATTAAAATATATTTTAGCCCGATTTTCTACGCAAATTGAATGGCACCAAGTGATAATTTTTAGCCAGTTTGTATTCATTTACAAACGGAGTTTCCTCACCATAAAAAAATTGCTTTGGTATGATGTGTGTTGACTGTTGAAAAGCATGTTTTCACCTCCAAAAGCCACATCTTCCGTTTGAATTCTAATACAAGCCGGCTCTTTATCATTCTCCATACTCTGTATTAGTAAAATAGAAGCATGCTAATAGTTGGCATATCAGTACACACCAAAATAATGTGGTTTTTTCTTAACTTTTTTCAATGGCGAAATTTTACCAATCTCTTAGTCAAGTAGCAAGTCTTTGTTTTTTGTTTGTTTTGTTTTTCTTTCATTTTCCTTAGCCAAAATCTTCAATATATTCAAATGACATGACATTGCGAAAAATAAAATGTTATATCGAAACAGTGACTCAAGTAACAAGCTAGATCCATGTAAAACAGTTAGTTTCAGAAGTACTTGCAAGTTATTCATCTTGTTATAAAATCAAAAGGCATTATAAAATCACCAGCTGCACCTCCGAGAGCTTCTAGACTAATGCTCCATTTAAATTATCTAACGTGCTTCTGCTAAGTGCTTTAGATATCTTCAATGATTTAAGCTCATCTATCAACTGAATCAAGTTGTTGTAAGAGTGTCCACCCTCCTCTACAGTCCTCTTGGCAGCATCACCAAGTTTTCTTGCTCTCTTCCTCATTTCTTTGCTCTCTTGGCTATTTTCCATCAAAAGCACCACAGCCTTCACTATCTCTTCCTTTCTCACCATTGCCTCATCACCCAAGTCCATCCAAAACTTGTTTTCTTTCACTCCCACTGGGACTCCAATCTTCAAGATATCAACTACCAACTTCTCATTGTAAAATTGCTCAGCAAACACTGGCCATGTGATCATTGGCAAACCAGCACTCAAACTTTCAAGAATGGAGTTCCAACCACAGTGAGTCACAATTCCTCCTATTGCAGGGTGGTCCAATATCACCAGCTGTGGTGCCCAGTTCCATATGATATAACCCTTCTCGCTTTCTTTCATCTTCTTATCAAACTCTTCAAGGAAACTCTGTCCATTCCCATTTTCATCCTTTTTCCTTATGATCCAGATGAAACTATGACCAGAATGTTCAAGCCCATGAGCCAGTTCAACAAGTTGAGCATGAGGGAGCCAGACAAGGCTTCCAAAACTTACAAAAAGTACAGACTCATTTTGCTTAGAGTTAAGCCAATTTAGCCATTCTGGCTCTTCTGCAAGGTCCTCCTTGTGTCCCCTATTGGCTTTTTCTCCATCATCCTTGTTAACCCAGGCTGAAACTGGTCCAATAGTCCAAGATTTGATCCCCAATGTACTCGTATGAAGTTGCTCATAATCACTTTCAAGTTCATGAAAACTATTATACAGTGCCCCGTAGCTTCTAGTCTCTGATTCAAACATTGCATCAAAATAGCCTGTGGTTTCATTCATAGTCCTTTCCCATTCTGCTACCTGCGGAGGGGTCATCTCTATTCTTTGAGGCAAACCAGGAATTGTAAACTTGTGGGTATCAGAGACTAAGCTTTCATGAGGTCTATGCTTCCTGATAGAATGACTAACACAGTTGGAGAAGTAGCTTGAGCTGTAAAAGAAAATCCTCGGAATGCCTAGTTTTGCAGCTGACTCCACTGTCCAAGGATAACAAAAGTCAGTCACTATACAATCTGGTTGCAGGTCTTGAAACAGAAGCTCAATTTGATCTTTGAGCATTGATATTCCATGACTGATTTGACCCAACATTTCTGGGGTAGTGCTATCTTTGATGTTTTCAACCCCATCAGGGAGACCAACTTGAGCTGAAGGGAATGGAACCAGTTGAGTTCTGATGTGGTATCCACAACTGAAGTCACTGTCTATGGCCTTTTGGAATGTTAAAGCATTGGCATGGGTAGTGATAATGGTAACACTAACACCATGCTTGGCAAACACTCTTGCTGTGTCTACCATAGGGATCATGTGGCCAGGTGTTGGATATGGAAGAAAAAGGACATTGAGTTGGTGGTGTGATTGAGCTTCCATTGGTTTTGCAATATATGAGGTTCTATTCCTTGGGAGAGATGCTGCTTTAAAAGAAAAAAGCTTGGAGAGTAGTTTCTGTTTCTGTGATATAGAGAGAATGGTTTTCAAGACTGTGTCTGAAAAATAAAATAGAACCATATCAAAAGCAAAATACCAGAGAACCCTTCATTCTTTGTAATCATAATATAATATAGGTCTAAATCAATAGAAGAAATTCCCAGGAAAAAAAAAGATAGTAGAAGCATACCTGGTCCAGAAAACTTCTTGGAAATTGTCTTCCTTTTCTACCAAGGATGGCATGTGTGTTGTTTGTCCCTCACTGAAAAATTCTGCATTAGCTAGTAATGTAAGAGGGAGAGTTCTCTTTGTGCTGGCCAATACTTTCTTGTATTTCCCGAAAACTTAAACAAAGCCTGCATCTCTTTCAACCTTTCCCAAGCATCGTTCATGTGGTAAGTGCTGTTTGTTTTATATGATCATTTGGCTAGGACAAGCATCATTTTTTGTCTGTCTTGTCTGTTGTTTGTTTGATCATTTAGCCTTCTCTTTGTCGTTCTTGACTTGTCCATTCAATAGTTTCTGCTTTGATCGGCTTGTGGAGTCGGTTATTTTTAACTTTGGTTCAGTTCTAGTTTCCTCGCAACTCAAGGACACAGAACCTATAGAACAGTAGAAAGGTTGCTGTTAACTTGTTTTTAATGGCATTTTAGCATGTTCGAAGATTAGAAAGTCTTTCCAAAAAAAAAAAAAGGCTAACATTCATAGAGTTTTGGTTATGAATGTAAGTGCTAAAATGATTTTGATTGACAAGACTTTACAAGGGTCAAGGTGATAATTGAAGGGTAAAAACGAAATGAGCTTTTAAATTAAGTTTATTGCCGTTGTCCCATTTTCTTTCAAAGTTTTAGTGAAAAGAAAATAGTTCCATTTTGATTGTCATTTTACAATATCAATGAAGTATTACATATTTTTTTTTCTATTATACTCTTAATCATTTATTATGGAGTGAGAAAATTAAAAAGGAGTATAGTATAGATGAGAGATAATCTAATTAAGATGAAGATAAGGAACATATTAGAAAAATAATTTTTATGAAATCTAAAATATTAATTGCATTTCTTAAAAATCAAACAAAATGGGACAGAGGAAATATTTGATAAGCATTTATTGTTAGGCCTAAAATTATAGTTGATAACAATGTAATAAATCCAAGAAATGGAATAAGCTAGTCGAAATAGTTTATAAGATAGTAGCGTCTTACCAAACATACTTTTTATATGTTTTATCAGGTTGCTTAGTCCTTTTTCTTTGGAAGAAGGAAAATTCTACCATGAAGTACTCTTATACCAGAACAGCACACAAATAATTTAGCTAGATCAACTTAAAATTAGTTTGAAAGAAAAGACACTTGGATTTTGTTTCATCTTATTTATAACATTCATCAGCAATACCTCCTGAAGCACCAAAATCAGTTCAGCATTTCAGTTATCTAATTTGTTTTCTCAAGTGCTCTTGACATCTTCAATGATTTTAGCTCATCTAACAACTGCATCAAGTTATTGTAAGAGGATCCACCCTCCTCTATAGTCTTCTTGGACCTATTGATGGCTTGGAATTATGTCATATATTTTGTTCTCTAAATACTTGTTCTTCACTTCTACTTAAACTGCAGGAAACACTAAAGAAACAACACATGGAAATTTGATATTGCTACAGAAGAGAACAAGTTTCTGATTTATCATCTGACAAAGTCCAGCATCAAACCCTAAATACTCATCAACTTATAGTTTCTTAGAAATGGATGCAACCAAACCAGAAGTGAAAAATAATTCAGCTCCTGAGTCTGTAGGCCGGTGATTTTGTCATAATATATAAATTGTGATTTATATTAAAAATATATAAAAGTAAATATAATTAATAAATGCATATATAATAATAATTTTTATGCTTTACTGGCTCAATAATCAAGATAAAACTAATTTATTAATCATATATGGTATAAGATATTATAATAGTTGAAGAATCAATAAACATTTTGTTGATTTCAAGTGAATTTTACAATTTATATAAGTAGATCGGAATATTTTTGTAATGATTAAATTTTATTAACTTTACCATCAAGTGTGTGGTGGCACGGGATTGTTCTAGCTTAACTAGTGGTTTCAAATTCGAATCTTGAGTATGCAATTGCGTTGAATACTCGGAGGAAAAACTTCGCCACTCATAGTGATTTTACTGGTTCGAGCAAGATTGTCTCTTGTGGACTAGATGCAGCAGAATTTGAACTTAAAGTTAGAACATCAAGCTTCTAAAAATATTAACACACAAGTCATAAGTGGGTTATGATGCAGCAGAATTTGAACTTGCATTGAAGGCATGTGCTATTCAATCTCCATTCCAATTTTCACCTGCAACCTATTCAAGAAATTCAACATCAAAGGTTCTCACTTTACTTGAAATGGTTATGCGCAAGGGTGCGACTTCCAATGAATTCAGTGGCCTGCTTCCTGTTTTCTCTACCTTCAGTCTATTCTTCTCATCACAAAGCTCATTCTCCTCTGTCTGCAAGGAAACAGAAGTTCAGAACTACACACAATCAACACATACTCTCATGATCAGAAATTTGAATTTCAGACAGAAATAATCATATTACATCAAAGTCACCTTCAATTCTGTAACTTTTGCCAGTAATTCATAATTCATTTCCCTTCAGCCCTTAGGCTTCATTTCTTAATAGTAGCGTGAACCACATCACATAATTTTGCAACTTTGTCTGTTTCGAGCAGTCTACCAGGCTACAAGATACAACTTAATTCCCAACCTTAAAATCATGTCAAATTGAATACATAAGATTTAGAAGACTAAAATCAATTCCCAACCTTCAAGTTTCATGAAATTATACAAAATTTTTCTGTTTTTTCTTCAACTACACTAACCCTACTTAATTGTTTGAAAAATTTATATACACTGACACCCCTTATACATTAAACTAATCTCCTTAATTGTTTGAAAATATTACACCGTGGTCACCTACAATATGAAGGGAGTTTAGTGTAAATGTTAAAAAAAGGAGGGATGTTTAATTTATTGATTAAAATTTATTGAAAATTATAAAATTTGAATGAGAGTCATAAAATAAGAAATGAAATCTACAAAATTTTATGATTTTTAATAAATTTTAACCAATAATAAAGAGTACGTTCAAAAAATATTTAAGAGAATGTATTACTAATAATTCTCATTTATTAGTTTGTTGCTCTTTATTTGTTGAGTCAAGTCATCGAGTTGGTTGGTCTGTCCTTTTATTTGAAATTAAAATTGTTGACTTTCTTAAAGTTTGTTTGGGCCTTTACTAGTAGCTCCAGTATGTCATTGGTGCGTCCTACCTGATAATATTAAGGATGTGTTCCTATTTTACCACTTTTTATAGCAAAAAAGAAAAAAACAAAAAATTGAAATGCTCCTTCTGAAATAATGATCTTTTTCGATTTTGAGACATGATTTTGAATTTTTTTAATTGATTCAAGACGTGAAACTTGTAACATTAATGAAAACTAGATAACCTAACTGACGTTTGAACAATAATGGCCATAAACATGATGAAAATCGCATAAAAATTGAATCCAACTAGCAACCAAAAAATTTAAAAATCAATATCAGATTCAATTTTTATTGCTTGTGAGATTAATTTTTCATACGATTTTCATGTAATATATGTTTAATGTAGGTTGCATTTTTTTTTATTTTTTTTTTCATTTTCTATGGGCAATAAGAATTCTAACTCTTTTTGGATAAAAAAAATGAATTCCAACTCTTTTGGTGCTATAATTTTTGACAATACAATATATAATTAACTTTGCATGACAAAATGAAGGTAATGTTATTAGTTAATTTTGTCAATCTTTTTTTTAACAATATTTTTTGTGTCAATCTTAATTATGGTACTATTTTGACAATCTTTCAATTATGCTAAGAATTAATTATTTGTAAATGATTGATTATACTATTCTTTCTCTATGGTACACATTTTTCTTTTTACATATGTCGTTTAAAATTTGATATATATTTTTGAGTAAATCACTCATTATCTTAAATAAAGATTATGTTGATAATTTTGTCTACATTAAAATATTTCTCCTTTTTATAATGTTAATATTTTCTTATCACCAACTTATATTTATCATTTTTAAATTCGAGCATCAAATAATTCATGTGTCAACTTGTATATTTTTAGCACCGTTATTAACATCAATGATTTTAATTGTTTATTTAATTATTAATATTAAATAAAATTCAAGTTACTATATTATATTATTAAAATAAAATACAGTGAGTAAAAAAAGATTAGATTATGTTAACATATATTTGAACTTTTTTTTAAAAATGTTTTTTTATAAATTAATTTTTATAAAATAATAAAATTTTAGTATATATTATAAATTTTATGACAATTATTTTTTGTTTAACATTATACTGTTAACACACACACATTTTAAATTTTCTGACAAAATTAATTTGTATTTAACAACATACACCCACTCACCCACCTACCCATATTTTATTTAATAAGTTCAATAAATATACACACCCACAAACACTCCCTCACACCTACACATATCCTTTTCTTCAGGTTGTGCTCCTTCAGAGACTGCAATTGTAAAAGCAATGGAAGCTCAATCACATCACCAACTCAATGTTCTTTTTCTTCCATATCCAACACCTGGCCATTTTATCCCTCTGGTAGACACAGCAAGAGTATTTGCCAAGCATGGTGTGAGTGTTACCATCATCACTACACCTGCTAATGCTTTAACATTCCAAAAGGCCATAGACAGTGACTTCAGTTGTGGATACCACGTCAGAACTCAAGTGGTTCCATTCCCTGCTTCCAAAGTTGGTCTCCCTGATGGGGTTGAAAACATCAAAGATGCCACTACCCCAGAAATGTTGGGTAAAATCGGTCATGGAATATCAATGCTCAAAGATCAAATTGAGCTTCTGTTTCAAGACCTTCAACCAGATTGTATAGTGAGTGATATGATGTATCCTTGGACAGTGGAATCAGCTGAAAAACTAGGCATTCCAAGGATTTTCTTTTACAGCTCAAGTTACTTCTCCAACTGTGTTAGTCATTCTATCAGGAAGCACAGACCTCATGAGAGCTTAGTCTCTGATACCGACAAGTTCACAATTCCTGGTTTGCCTCACAGAATAGAGATGACCCCTTCACAGCTAGCAGATTGGATAAGGACTAAGATTCCTTCTACAAGCTATTTAGAATCAACTTTTGAATCAGAGAGCAGAAGCTATGGGGCACTGTATAATAGTTTTCATGAACTTGAAAGTGAGTATGAGCAACTTCATAAGAGTATAGTGGGGATCAAATCTTGGAATATTGGACCAGTTTCAGCCTGGGTTAACAAGGATGATGAACAAAAGGCTAATAGGGGACACAAGGAGGACCTTGCACAAGAGCCAGAATGGGTAAGTTGGCTTAACTCTAAGCAAAATGAGTCTGTGCTTTATGTAAGTTTTGGAAGCCTCACCAGGCTCCCTCATGCTCAACTTGTTGAACTGGCTCATGGGCTTGAACATTCTGGTCATAGTTTTATCTGGGTCATAAGGAAAAAGGATGAAAACGAGAATGGAGACAGTTTCTTCAAGAGTTTGAGCAGAAGATGAAAGAAAGCAAGAAGGGTTATATCATATGGAATTGGGCACCACAGCTGCTGATATTGGACCACCCTGCCATAGGAGGCATCGTGACTCACTGTGGTTGGAATTCCATTCTTGAAAGTGTGAGTGCTGGGTTGCCAATGATCACATGGCCAATGTTTGCAGAGCAATTTTACAATGAGAAGTTGCTAGTTGATGTCTTGAAGATTGGAGTCCCAGTTGGAGCTAAAGAAAACAAGTTCTGGGCAACAATGGGGGAGAATGCTGTGGTGGGAAGGGAAGAGATTGCAAAGGCTGTGGTGCAGTTTATGGGAAAGGAAGAGAGTAGAGAAATGAGGAAGAGAGCAAGAGAGCTTGGTGATGCTTCCAAGAAGAGTATAGAGAAGGGTGGATCCGCTTACCTCAACTTGATGCAGTTGCTAGATGAGCTCAAATCATTGAAGATAACTAGGGCAATTGAGAAGCCAAATTAGATCATTCAAATATGGGACTCATCTAAGTGCTTTTAAATAAAATGGAACAACATCCAAGTATTTTTTTTTCCAGCAAAGTTTTAAGTTCAGCTAGCTAATTACTTGTGTGCTGTTTTGATATAAGAAGATTTTAGTTTTCACCAAGCATTTGCGTGCTTTGAAATTCTTAAGTTAGGAAAAAGAAATCTTCGAATGAATAAAGTTTCATCTATTTTGGTGCATCAAGTAAAATATATTGCTGTTCCTATCAATTTACTAGTGTTAGACGGATTGGCAAGTGCACCAGTCGCACAAGTAGTAAATGGATAAGTCCAAGTATCGTTTTCCCAAGGGATTTGCTTGACATAGGCAATGTTCACATAAATACTAGCTAGACTGAACTGTTTTTTCACAAGAAAGCGATAAAAATGTAAACTTTGGTTGGTTTTGTGGGATTTAAGAACATATTTAATGGAAGACAGAATTTAAGAAGATGTTTTTGTGGTTTTTATATGAAAACACAGCTGTGACAGAGGTTAAAACAGATAGATGAAGATGTTGCAGGGGTTAGATCTCACCATTATCTACTCTCTTCTTGCATGCACACAATATACATTCCATTTGCATTTAAATGTTAAAATCAGTCAATAAAAACATTCTCAGCCCTAATTCCTTAGGTGCAGAGAGTCTTAGATTACTCCCCCAAGCCTTGATTCCTCAACAACTTAACGAAGCAACTAGCTTTAAGTCTAGAGACCACAAGATAACCCATGAACTAAGCTCCATTCCTAGACACGAAGTTCATAAGGTATATTGCTTCAGTTCTAGACAACGAAAGTGTTTCCCAACAATAGTCATGTCCAAGGATCATGCCATGGGTGATCAAGCCACAACAAGCTTTAAGAAAAGAAGCAAAATACTAACTTTAAACACAAATATGCAGAATATATATATATATATATATATATATATATATAATATCAAAAGATACAAGAGAGTTTTGAGAATGGTTACATCTAACCCCTAACAACTACAGAACTCAGCCACTCATGGGAATGAGCAGCTGGAAAATACACATGGAGGGGAAGGAGATGAAGAGAAAACTAAGAACTAAAGAGAGAGCTTTTCTCTCTTACTAAACAGTACAAAATGAGCTACAGAAATTGCTACCGAAAAATGTCCAAGCTCCTTGAACTTCTGAGGGTCAGTCCTTTATATACATGTGCAGAATTTCTCCAAAGTGACATTTGGCTCAGCCAGGGATTTTGGCTTGGCTGATTTGAAAATTCTGCACTTCAACAGATTTCTCTTGCAAAGGACCTTCCACTGCTTCCAAAGCTCAGAATGCAGCTCCAAAACGTGTTCTTCAACTTCAATCTCCAATTCCTACAAAAAGTGGGGCAAAACACTAAGACATAAGCATAAAACTAGAAAAACTAAGGAAATTCTAACTAAATTGCAAAATTAATAGAAATTGAGTAAAACAACACTCCAAATGAGATAAAAAGATAGATAATTGCCTTAAAAACTACTTGGAAAGTAAGTAATTATAGCAACTAACAACTCCCCCAAACTTGGAGTTTTGCTTGTCCTCAAGCAAAAGATAAAGACAAAAACTAAATAACTACCTAAACAGAAAATAACTACCACTAAAACAGAAATCATGGATCAAGATCAATCCCATCCTAACAAATCCAAAACATGCTTCCTTCTAAGAATTGAAAAGGACCAAACCAATGATTCGAATTTCAAACATGGTGCCTTAAACCGAAACCATAACAAGGATGCAAGTACCTAATTTCTCAAGAAATGAACCAAGCATAACAATCACAATTTGACAAAATCCAAGAATGTTTGATTCTTTGCACTCAAGTGTCTCACTCAAGCTCCAATTGGTTTAGGTGCTGAATTCTCTCACAGTCAACACACAATGGAAACCACAAAATCAGTTTTGCTTTCCTTCTCAATGTAACAAAATTATGCACACAAATTAAGATCACAAGGACTTGATCAAGGGCTGAAATATGGCTAGGCTTGAAAAGAAATTGGTTTTTCTAGATAGACAAAACACCATGAGATAAAGAGAGCAATCAATGATTTTTTCAGATTTTCCCAATCCCTCTTATTTACTCACAATGGTAAAGATACCAACTCCTTGCATTTCTCAACTTTAAGCTCACAAATATGCCACTATAATTACAACAAGTATCACAACTTTTATTTCTTTTTGTTTTCCTTGATTTTCTTTTTCTTTTTCTCAGTTTTTTTTAAACACAATAAAAGATAAGCACAACTGTGACACTTCTTTAAGTTCAATGACAGTGACCCATAATTGTTCCCAAGTTCTTCATTTCATGCAAGATTTCCCCCAAACTTATTCTAAACCCAACACATGCAATTGCTCTCCTATCCAATGGTAAGGAAAGTGAATTGTTTTTCATTTAGGCTCATGGGTTATCATGACAGAAATTAATTTCAATTAAGGCTCAAAGGGGCTGCACAAAAAGGATGACAGAAACAGGGAAGGCTTTTTGGCTCTAGGCTTTACAATCATCAAACAAAATTTGCCTTGATCATTTCTTTATTAACGTGCAAGAATTATCACAAGAGAAATATTCAAAACCAACAGTGGTGCCAAAGGTGGCACTCATAATCATTTGAGACAACACACAACTCACAAGAATCATTTCTCAAACATTCTCAAATCTGTCCTCGCAATCAAATCATGCTTGAAACTTTTCTCAAAAAACATACATGCATCCAAGCTATGCTAACGAAGCGCGTAGCCACAAAAATTGATCAAATCAAGGTTTTGCAAACGCATTTTTCTTTTAAAAAGCGCGGGAAGCAAGCTAGGAAAATGAACGATGTGATTTTTCTAAAACCATGAAACAGCCACAACATTAACATAAACTTGCGAACACAACAAAAGTACCAAGTTCAGCAAACAACGAGGTCTTGGCCAACATTACCAAAATAACAACTAAACTAACAGCAACCCACAAAGTACTAACCATGCACTGAAATTAAAATATTGAATTAATAAAAGTAGAAAATTAAATTGTCCTGGTAAAACAGGGATTACACAAACAAATCCCCCCATCAAACATCATCATCTTCCTCTGTCTCAGAGCTGCCATACTCCTCTTCTTCCTCTTCAGTTCCTTCTTCCTCCACTTCACTTTCCTCCTCTGCCACGACCTCATCCTCAGCTGCAGCTTCTGCTCCTTGGTCACCAGCCTCTGCATCACCAGCAGCAGCACCTTCTGGGGCATCAGCAGCTCCAGCACCCCCCAAAAAAGGAGGTCTGTCCCCAGGCCATGCAATGATAGCTTCAAACTCAAAAGGTGATGGCCAATGGAGACGACCATGAGGTCGTGGTGCTGCAGGGGTTAGATAATAATAAATGGAAGAATTTAAAGTTTGTTGGCCGCGATGAACCGCTGCCAGCTGCTGGAAAAGGAAAATGAAACCAGTTGCTAATTGGGATCTGTTAAACGGCTCCACTGCAGGAGGAATGGGAGGTTGAGGAGCATCCACTTCCGCGGGGTTACGGCAATGCTGGTCAATGAAGCGCATGTTGAGTGGCTCCCGGAGGTTGAGGGGGGGAGGATGGCGGACATTCAGTCCTTGGCTCTCACATGATGCAGTGATAAGGGCTGGAAACCCGAGAGGCCTTGGTGGAGAGGTAGGAGCTTTGGCAGTCACAAATTTATGGATTTCTCTTGATATTATCCTCCCAATGTTGATGTCAATGTCATTCATGATGCAGTACACCATGAAGGCTCGTGACATGCTGAGCTCTGAAGTATGGGTGGTAGGTGTAATGTTAGAGAAGAGGAATGAGGCCCAAATCTGAGATATGGTTTTCAAAGCTGCCTTCTTGAAGCGTAGGGCCTTCCCCGTGACATTTTCAACAAAAGAGTGGCCTGGAATGCAGAGGCTGTTGCTCACAGCAGTGTTGGTGACAGGGGTTCTCCTAGTAGACATCAAGAAATAGCCACAGTCTTGGTTGTTGGGGTCGGTGAAGTCATTGGCCAGAAACCGGTTGATGGAAGGAGCATCATAGTAGACAAAGCAACCCCTCACCCAAGACCTACGGGTAGGATCGCTGGTGCGCCTGGGAATAGCATTTGCGTAGAATTCGCGCACCACTTCCTCATTGATCTTGAGGGGGAAGTTGGTAAGTTTCTGCCACTTCCTTCGAATGATTTCATCTTGAATCTCCTGGAAATCTCCAGTTAGTAGTTGCACTTCTCGCTCCTTGATCAAGCCTCTATTGGCATTGTTCTTGAAACGCTCTTGGTTAGGAGGAGCAAGGAAGCGGTTCTTCTGAAGGGGCTCACGAGGAGTTTGAGGTTACGGTGGTGGGGGTGGAATCTCCTGCACTTCATCATCTTCTCGTGAGGCTTGAGGAGGAGCACGGGAAGAAGAACCCCTCCTTGTGACTCTTTGCGTGGAGTCATCAACAGGTTGCTTGTGCTTAGGAGCCATGCTGCAAAACAGAACATAAACAAAACAGAATAGCACAGAAGGCACAAGAAATGATATCAGTCAGTGACACAAATGAGAAACAAGAAACAGAAAAATAAGTTTAAGACAGAAATCACAACACGTACAAAAGAAAAGAAAAATAGAAAAAGAAATTGATGAAAAGCTAGAAGGAGAACTGAGAATCCACAAAACACCTAGAAAATTTTGTCACACACAAGTGCAGAAACAGAATATGCACTCAGCAGTGCACAGCAGTTTTGGCTAAGTATCCGCAGGGTGGCTTCGCCAAATTCCACTAATCTGGTGCTTCTAAAATTTTGCAGAAAGATAAGGTTCCAGCACTTGTGGTTGACAAAACCAATAGAGAGACACAATGTTCCCAAATCTTTAGTAGTGAAAACACATGTGCAAACAAGAAGAAAAAGAAAAAGACAAAGGAGAGCTTTTTGGGTAAAACATAGAATGCACAAAGGACCATGTGCTCCCCTTTAGCACACAGAAGCAGTAGTAAACAGAAAACTATTAAACAAGATACAACAGCATAGGGACCCAAAACGTGGTCCCAAAACACAGAGAAAATAAGAACCTTCGAAGAAAATACAGAAAACCAGCACTTGAACCTTCAGTGGTCCCGAAAATAATGAAAAGGACAAGATCTACACAGATTCAAACATTAAAAAAAAGAACAGAAACTGAAAAAGGAAAAACAGAAAGGGAATAACAGCAGATTTCCCAAAATATGAACAGCAACACAAAAGGGAAAAGAGAGAACAAACACGTGACTACCTCCAATAAGGAAAGATATCCCAAAAAGGCACAATCAACAGAAAACAAACAAAAAGGTTGCAATTTTTCAACAACCAGAAATCGAAAAAGACAAATCACTCAAGGGAAACTTCGAAACAAGAGATAGAAAAGAAGGTTATAGCAAAAGCTTTGACCTTTGTCAACGAAAAGGGAAGAGAACAGAAAACTCACACACAAAAGGTCAAAGTTTTATCATGAAACACAAACATAACCAAACAATGCATATGCTTCCAAAAGTTGCAACAGAGGAAAAATAAAAAGAAAATAACAGAACTACACATTCATGAAAAACAAAGGACCTTAGGATCTTTTCCAGAAAAGAGATGAAAATGACAGTAGACAAGGGAGCAGAAATCGCGGAAGAAAAACTCACGTGTGGACAGCAATGGTGGTGCTCGAGGTGGAAATGGAGAGTAGACCGAGAGGGAGGAGTCACAGTCCTAGTGATGGATGCTGAGTTGAGGGATGAAGCAAGTTGCAAGCTTAGAGGTATGATGGGATTGTAAGAGTAGGAATGAGGGGAAAGTTGAAGGGTTGTGGGTCTAGGGGCAGACGTGAGGGTGTGGGGAAAGGGTAGGAAAAGGTGAAAAGGTGAATCTGATTGGAGAAGGTAGGTAGCTGTAATTAAAGTGTTAGAAAATTCTGATTGGAGGGGAAAAAAGGGTGAGGCGACGTGATTGGAGGAGAAGAGAGGTGAATAGGGAAAGGTAACAGTAGTGGGTCTAGGGAAATGTGATTGGGAAAGGTGGAGACGTTATGGGGTAAGTCAAGGGTCTTGGAACGCGGGAAAAATTTGAAAAAGATCAGAGGGTCAGAATGAGTGGAAAATGGCTTGGCCATGAGGCATGCTTGGCAGAAAGCTCGAATTTGGACAGGGATCAGAAAGTGGCTTTTGGCTTAACCATGGAACGTGGCTAGACTCAAAAATGCATGGAATTGAATTTATTGCTTCCAGTGGTTTTGGCTTGGAGCCAGTATCAGTGGCTTGAGCCAAAAGTCACTTAAGAGCAATAATTCTTGCACAGACATGACCAGAATGCGAATTATGCAGAACTAAACCTAAACACTGCAATGTAACAGCTAAATGGGACGTATGCAATTACAGAATGATGCTTCTAAATGATCACATTACAAAGAAACAAAATTAACACAAACAGCACACAAAATTCACACAAGGATAAAACACATGAACTCTAAATAATCAAACACATAGCTAACTAAATTGAACACTTCAAAATGCAGAATGCAGAAGTAAAATGGTAAGAAAACTGGGTTGCCTCCCAGGTAGCGCTCTTTTAATGTCATTAGCTTGACATTTGGTGACCTCAAGGATCACTTAGATGCAGAATTATGGTCAGCCTTTCAATTTCACCCCCCAAATAGGGCTTTAATCTCTGACCATTGACTGTCCAGTTTCTTCCTGTTGAAGGATCCTCCAAAATAACAGCTCCATGAGGTTTCACCTCCTTAATGATGAAAGGGCCAGACCATTTGGACTTAAGCTTGCCTGGAAATAATTTCAGCCTTGAGTTGAACAACAGAACTTTTTGATTAGGCTGCAAGTCTCTCTTCACAAGCTTTTTGTCATGATAGGCCTTGACTTTCTGTTTGTAGTGCCTTGAAGAATCATATGCATTGAGTCTCATCTCCTCTAACTCATGAAGTTGGATCTTCCTCTTCTCACCAGCCAAGGACTGATCAAAATTAAGGAACTTAAGAGCCCAATAAGCTTTGTGCTCCAATTCCACAGGGAGATGACAAGCTTTTCCATAGACCATTTGGAATGGAGATAGGCCAATTGGAGTCTTGAATGCAGTCCTATATGCCCATAGAGCATCATCAAGCTTTACAGCCCAATCCTTTCTTGAAGAAGCAACTGTCTTCTCAAGGATCCTCTTGATTTCTCTATTAGAAACCTCAGCTTGACCATTGGTTTGAGGATGGTAAGGAGAAGCTACTTTATGTTTGACTCCATAATGCTCCATGACTTTCTTCAATTGTGCATTGCAAAAATGGGAGCCTCCATCACTGATTAAAACTCTAGGAACACCAAACCGAGAGAAGATATTCTTCTTGAGAAATTTAATGACTGTTTTGGAGTCGCTTTTGGGGCAAGCAACAACTTCTACCCACTTTGAAACATAGTCAACAACCACCAAAATGTATTCATTGGAGAAGGATGAAGGTAAAGGGCCAACAAAATCTATACCCCAGCAATCAAAGACCTCCACTTTAAGAATGTTTTGAAGTGGCATCTCATTCCTTCATGATATCCCTTCGGTTCTTTGGCATTTATCACAGCTTTGCACATGCTCATGAGCATCTTTAAAAATTGTAGGCCAATAGAATCCAGCCTGGAGGACCTTTGCAGCAGTCCTCTCTCCACTGTAGTGCCCTCCATAAGGTGAATTGTGGCAGTGCCATAGGATGTTCCTTGCTTCCTCCTTAGCAACACACCTTCTAAGTAAATTGTCAGCTCCAATTTTGAATAAATGAGGATCATCCCACACATAAAGTCGAGAATCCTTGAAAAATTTCTTTCTTTGGTGCCAATTCATATCTGCTGGAATGATTCCACCAGCTTTATAGTTAGCCATATCCGCAAACCATGGCCTTTCTTGCACCACAAGCAATTTCTCATCAGGAAACTCATCCAAAATTTCTTTCTCAAGAGTGGTCACCCCATCATTCACAAGCCGTGACAAGTGATCAGTAACTTGGTTTTCACTTCCTTTCTTGTCCCTAATTTCAAGATCAAATTCCTACAGCAACAAAACCCAACGAATGAGTCTAGGCTTGGAATCGGGTTTGGACAGCAAGTATTTAATTGCAGCATGATCAGTGTACACAACTACTTTGGAACCAATCAAATAAGAACGAAATTTTTCCAAAGCATACACTATTGCTAGTAACTCTTTTTCAGTTGTTGCATAATTCACTTGGTGTTCATTGAGCACCTTGCTAGCATAATGTATGGGATGAAAAATTTTATTCTTTCTTTGGCCTAGAATAGCCCCTACTGCATAATCACTAGCATCACACATGAGTTCAAAATCAATTTTCCAATTAGGTGCAGTGAGTATAGGAGCAGAGACTAAACTAGACTTCAAAAAATGAAAGGCATTTAAACATTCAGCATCAAAATTAAATGGTGTGTCCTTATTCAGCAGATTGCTCAATGGTTTGGCAATTTTGGAGAAATCTTTGATGAAGCGCCTATAGAATCCAGCATGCCCAAGGAAGCTTCGAATTCCTTTCACATTTGCTGGTGGTGGAAGCTTTTCAATGACATCTACTTTGGCTTTGTCAACTTCAATTCCTCTTGCTGAAATTTTGTGGCCTAGAACAATTCCTTCGGTCACCATGAAATGGCATTTTTCCCAATTAAGGATGAGATTTGTCTCCGCACACCTCTTCAAAACAATTTCCAAGTTTGACAAGCACAATTCAAATGATCCACCAAAAACAGAAAAGTCATCCATGAAGACTTCTATGCATTTCTCCACCAAATCCGAGAAGATAGCTAGCATACACCTTTGGAAAGTGGCAGGTGCATTGCATAGCCCAAATGGCATCTTCCTATATGCGAAAACTCCAAAAGGGAAAGTGAATGCTGTCTTCTCTTGGTCTTGAGGATCCACAGCAATTTGATTATAGCCTGAGTAACCATCCAAAAAGCAATAGAAAGCTTGACCAGCCAGTCTCTCCAACATTTGATCCATGAAAGGAAGGGGAAAATGATCCTTCCTTGTTGCTTTGTTGAGCTTTCTATAGTCTATGCACATCCTCCGTCCCGTGACAGTTCTTGTAGGAATTAATTCATTCTTCTCATTGCGGATAACTGTCATGCCCCCCCTTTTTAGGAACAACTTGAACAGGGCTCACCCATGCACTGTCGGATATAGAGTAGATCAATCCAGCTTCCAAGAGCTTTAAGACTTCCTTTCTCACTTCTTCCTTCATCACAGGATTAAGTCTTCTTTGAGGTTGAGCCACTGGTTTAAAATCATCCTCCATGAAGATCCTATGCATGCAATAAGAAGGACTTATCCCCTTGAGATCAGAGATAGACCATCCAATGGCTCCTTTGTTAGCCTTCAAAACCTCAATTAATTTCTCCTCCTCTGCAGTAGATAAGGAACTGCTAATGATGACTGGTTTGCCACCATTTTCTTCAAGGAACACATACTTCAAATGTGGAGGTAGCATCTTCAATTCGGGTTTGGTTTCCTCCACCTTCTCATCTTTCTTCAAAACTTCAGCAATTTCTTCATGTGGAGGGATTTCCTTCAAAGTATCAAGACTTTTCAAGCATTCATCAATTTCCTTCTCTTCCTCCTCATTGAGTAACTCAAATGCATCAATTAAAGCTTTCTCAAGAGGAGTGGAACTAGGCACTTGCTTTCTAGAGGCGGTGTAAATTTCATCAAGAACATCCACTCTAAAGCATGATTTATCTTCACTAGGGTGCTGCATAGCTTCAAACACATTAAAAGTGACTTCTTCATCTTGCACCCTCATCTTGAATTTGCCATCACTAACATCAATCAAGGCACGAGCTGTCATCATAAATGGTCTCCCCAAAATGAGAGGAACTTCAGCATCCTCTTCCATATCCATAATTACAAAGTCAGCTGGGAATATAAATTTGTCCACCTTCACTAGCAAATCTTCAACAACTCCATATGGAAGCTTAATGGTACGGTCTGCTAGTTGAAGTGCCATCCTTGTAGGCTTGATTTCTACATCTCCCACTTTGCTGAGCATGGACAGCGGCATAAGATTGATGCTTGCTCCCAAATCCAACAAAGCTTTTCCAATGGACAGATTTCCAATGGTGCAGGGAATGGTAAAGCTACCAGGATCTTTGTGCTTGAAGGGCAATGGCTTTTGAATTATAGCACTGCATCCAGCTTCTAATTCAATTATATCTTTCTCAATATACTTTTTCTTCTTGGTGAGGAGTTCCTTCATGAACTTGGCATAAGTTGGAATTTGCTCAAGTGCATCCGAGAAAGGTAAATTGATTTGCAATCTCTTGAAGATGTCTAAGAAACGTGCAAACTGCCTTTCTCTGTCCTTCCTTGTTGGCATATGAGGATAGGGTAATCCTTGTGGAGGAACAGAATTTGACTCCTTCTTCTTCTTCTCTTCTCGCACCCTCTGGTGTTTAGTCATTTTTGGCTCAGCTGCCTCACTGATTTCACTTTTTTCTGCATTTTTCTCACTGATTTTCTCACTCTCACTCAATTCTTTTTCACTCAGCTCATTTTTTTCTTCCTCATCATCTTTTACATCCTCCACAACTACCTCTTGCTCACTTTTCTCTCTACTCAAATCTCCCACAATTGTACCTCTCCTTGTAGTTATAGCCTTGCATTGCTCCTTGGGATTTGCTTGAGTGTTGGCTGTAAATGCTCCACTTTTAAGTTCTGCCAAATCTTTAGCAAATTGTCCCATCTGCACTTCAATATTTTTGATAGAAGAATCCGTGTTCTTTTGGTTGGTTAGAGAGACCTGCATGAACTGATTGAGAGTATCCTCCAACTTAGAAACACGGTCTTGATGAATAGGTTGGTATTGTTGATGACTTTGGTAAGGAGGTCTGTTCGAAGGGCCAACTTCTTGCTTCCAACCAGCATTGTTGTTTCTCCAACCTTGATTGAAAGGTTGAGCAGAAGAAGTGCCTTGTCGGTTTTGGTTCCCCATATAATTAATTTCTTCTTGGGAACTTGGTGGCATGATGCATTGGCCATTTGAATGGCCACCTCCACAAAGTTCACAGCAAAGAACTTGTTGAGTGTTGGACTGAATAGCTTGTAAGCCTTGGAGTTGTTGAGGCATCTTAGCAAGTTGCTTGGTGAGTGCATTAAGTTGCTGCGTGAGAAGCTTATT
This sequence comes from Pueraria montana var. lobata, assembly GCA_026413185.1. Taxonomy (NCBI): domain Eukaryota; kingdom Viridiplantae; phylum Streptophyta; class Magnoliopsida; order Fabales; family Fabaceae; genus Pueraria; species Pueraria montana. Next base: position 77,807,058 of record CM048650.1, read on the forward strand.
TTGAGCTAGGAGGGCATCCTGAGAATTTAATTCCAGAACTCCTCTCTTATGCACTTGCACGAGAGTTCTGTCATGCTGCACCTCATAGTCATTAGAGGCCATATTTTCAATAATTTCCTTAGCCTCATCCAGTGTCTTGTACATGATTTTGCTTCCAACTAAAGCATCAAGCATAAGCTTGGTTTGAGGTCTAAGTCCAGCTAAGAAGGTGTTGATTTGAGCTGCCTCATTGAAACCATGAGCTGGACATTTCCTTATCAGGCCATTGAATCTCTCCCATGCTTCACACAAGGGTTCATCAGCTCCTTGAGTGAAAGTGGAGATAGCTGTCTTCCTCTGGTTGATCTTAGATTGAGGAAAGAAACGGTTCAAAAATCTGTCAACCAGCTCGTCCCAAGTCAAGGGAGTGTTAGGAGGAATGGCTCTGTACCAATCATTTGCCTTTCCATCAAGAGAGAATGGAAAGAGACTGATCCGGATATAATCATCATTAACTTGATGTAGCTTCACAGTGTTGCAGATATCAACAAAAGTAGTCAAATGAGCATAAGGGTCTTCATGGTCAAGACCATGGAACTTGTTTTGCTGAATCAAGTGGATGAGAGATGCCTTCATTTCAACATTGTGAGCCTGCACCTCTGGTCTGGCAATGGTGTTGAAGAATCTCGGCCCTGTGTTGGCACAATAATCGTTCAAAGTACGCCTTGGTTGATTCACTTCTCCTTCTTCTGCCATTATAAAATCTTCTTCTTCAGGAATGGATGTCAAAGACAGATCTAGTGAAACAGGAGATAGTGGTTCTTGGCTAGCAAGTCTTTCTAGAGCCTTCCTCTTCCTTGTCCAGCTGTTGGTAAGTCTTGCTGTCCTCTCAATCTCCGGGTCGAAATACAAAGGATCAGCTGAACTTCTTGTGTGCATAAACAGAGAAAAAGAACAGAACACTAGAATAGAAAGTTAGCACAAGAAAACAACAACCACAACAGAAATAAAAATGCAAAGAATAAAAGAATAAAGAATAAAGCCTATGATAATATGAATGTGAAGTTTCCTAATATTCAGATGCAAATCCCCGGCAACGGAGCCAAAAACTTGTTAGACGGATTGGCAAGTGCACCAGTCGCACAAGTAGTAAATGGATAAGTCCAAGTATCATTTTCCCAAGGGATTTGCTTGACATAGGCAATGTTCACATAAATACTAGCTAGACTGAACTGGTTTTTCACAAGAAAGCGATAAAAACGTAAACTTTGGTTGGTTTTGTGGGATTTCAGAACAGATTTAATGGAAGACAGAATTTAAGAAGATGTTTTTGTGGTTTTTATATGAAAACACAGCTGTGACAGAGGTTAAAACAGATAGATGAAGATGTTGCAGGGGTTAGATCTCACCATTCTCTACTCTCTTCTTGCATGCACACAATATACATTCCATTTGCATTTAAATGTTAAAATCAGTCAATAAAAACATTCTCAGCCCTAATTCCTTAGGTGCAGAGAGTCTTAGATTACTCCCCCAAGCCTTGATTCCTCAACAACTTAACGAAGCAACTAGCTTTAAGTCTAGAGACCACAAGATAACCCATGAACTAAGCTCCATTCCTAGAAACGAAGTTCATGAGGTATATTGCTTCAGTTCTAGACAACGAAAGTGTTTCCCAACAACAGTCATGTCCAAGGATCATGCCATGGGTGATCAAGCCACAACAAGCTTTAAGAAAAGAAGCAAAATACTAACTTTAAACACAAATATGCAGAATATATATATATATATATATATATATATATAATATCAAAAGATACAAGAGAGTTTTGAGAATGGTTACATCTAACCCCTAACAACTACAGAACTCAGCCACTCATGGGAATGAGCAGCTGGAAAATACACATGGATGGGAAGGAGATGAAGAGAAAACTAAGAACTAAAGAGAGAGCTTTTCTCTCTTACTAAACAGTACAAAACGAGCTACAGAAACTGCTACTGAAAAATGTCCAAGCTCCTTGAACTTCTGAGGGTCAGTCCTTTATATACATGTGCAGAATTTCTCCAAAGTGACATTTGGCTCAGCCAGGGATTTTGGCTTGGCTGATTTGAAAATTTTGCACTTCAACAGATTTCTCTTGCAAAGGACCTTCCACTGCGTCCAAAGCTCAGAATGCAGCTCCAAAACGTGTTCTTCAACTTCAATCTCCAATTCCTACAAAAAGTGGGGCAAAACACTAAGACATAACCATAAAACTAGAAAAACTAAGAAAATTCTAACTAAATTGCAAAATTAATAGAAATTGAGTAAAACAACACTCCAAATGAGATAAAAAGATAGATAATTGCCTTAAAAACTACTTGGAAAGTAAGTAATTATAGCAACTAACAACTAGTATGCCGTGTAAAAATGTGTCATTGGGTTTAAGTATTGTATATGTTGGTGAAAAGTTTTCAATTCAAAATCAAGTGATCAAAACTTCATCTCTTGTCCTTGAATGATCAACGCCACAAGCAGGGCAATGACGCTTTATAACTTTTTTCCATCAAGAAAAGCCATATATACTTGAAACAAAATAAAAAAATATATTCACTTATTCAGTCCATTCTCAATTTAGGCACAGTTCATCGCGTAAAAATCCAATATCTGTTCCCTTAAAATCTCCACAACCACAAAGAAGCTATCTATGAGAATCAAACTGATAACATGCACAAACTGGATTATCGTTAAGTTGATAGGAATTGGATTGTAGTGTGGCTACTTTCCTTATGAATAAATTGTTTAATATGCCGGGTCAATCTTCAGTGTGCATTTTCACTTTGAAACAATTCTATATGATTTGTTTTTAAGCTTTTGAAAGAATAAGAACTTAGAAATGATGACGGTAAACAATTTTTGCTGTCCAATTATGTATTTGGGTGGAGTGGAATGCTCAATTTTTTCACATAATTATTTCATGCCTAGACTAGACTTGCCCGAAATACCACACCAATTAGAGGAGATATGTTGTGGCCGCATCACAATCCGTACAAGTTCTTTATGTGTTGTCACTGTTGTGCGCCTTCTGTCTCGTGAGGTCCCCACCAGTTAGAAAAGCAAGACTAGAAAGTAGAAACCCAGCATTCAACTACCAACCAATGAGTAATGACAATGGCAATCATAAATGCATCAGTCCTATAAAGGACCACCATCACCATGTGGAGCACGAGTCAAGATGCAATATTATTTTAATTCTATAGTTTGCACGAGTCAAGACCACCATCAATTTCCTGTTTTTTAATGTTATTTACCATAATTTTTTTTATTGGAATATATATACTAGAATATAGGCTTAAATAACTTTTTGGCCCACATAAAATAGGATGTTTTTTTATTGGGTTAATTAAGTTTTTAGTCCCTAAACTTTTTTAAAATTCGGTTTTTAGTCCCTAAACTTTAGTTTGACCGGTCCATGTCCCTAAACTTTTTAAAAATTTGTTTTTTAGTCCCTAAATTTTTTAAAAATTCATTTTTTAGTCCCTGAAATCTCATTAATTTAAGAACTAAAAACTAAATTTTTAAAAAGTTTAGGGACTAAAAACCAAATTTTTAAAAAGTTTTGGGACTTTAACTGGTCAAAATTTTGTTTAGGGACTAAAAACTGAATTTTTAAAAAGTTTAGGGACCTTGATCAGTCAAACTAAAGTTTAGGGACTAAAAATCGAATTTTGAAAAAGTTTAAGGACTAAAAACTTAATTAACCCTTTTTTATTTTAGTCCATTAATTTTTTTTTTTAGTTTTAGTCCTTTAAAGATTTAAATTTTTTTATTTTATTCATTGCTTTCAAGTAACAACAATAATTGATGATGTAACAACGACATTGGTTGTCCATTAACTTGCTACATCATCAAGGAGTTTGACAAAGCAGTTACGTGTAATTTTATTTTTAGTAAATTGGATTTTTAAGTTCCTCATCAATTGTTTTGAACATATGAGAATTTAAAAATACAGTTTACCCAAAAAAACTATTTTTTACTGCTATCATCATTCATTTTGACATTTGACAGAGACTTAACAGAGTGATAAAATTCAAGAAAATGGAATAGTACGATAGTAAAATTTGTGAAAACTAAACTTTGGTGGTAAAATTTGTAAAATCATAAAAGTTTGGTGTGGTAAAATGTGCAATTAAGCCTTCATATTTCCTGACAAAATTAATTTGTATTTAACAACATGACGACATCTAGGGTGAACTGTAATGACACACTGTCGCTACATGACACCTTTCGACGAAAGCATAATTTATTTTAATTATTTTAAAACTCTTAATTAATTTATTTATGAAAATACGTGTACATTTTTTTTTTGAAAAACTAGTAGTAACTTAAAGATTCAAAGTAATACAAGCATATACTGAATCACATGTGTAGATACCATAACCAACAGAAAGTATAAGTATTGTGCCTTATGGCACTACAACCCATATACTAAACACATCAATGTACCTCAAAAGAGTGAAGGATGTGTGTGCCACTACAAATGTACCCATTAGTAAGTAGATACAACAAAAGGGGAGGGGATACATATTATGACTCACTCCCTACTAGCTGGCCAGAACTACATAGCACCCTTAACTAGAAATTAGGACAATATGTGAAGGAGGAAATAGAATAAGTGCATCTCCTGTGACTTCAGCTGTGAAGAACTTGATCCGATGGTAGCTTGCTGTCTGCTCCCGCGAAGAATCGCGATCATCACAGTCAAACACATACAAATAAGCAGCGTAAGGGTAAGCTTACAGAACAAACATACATTACTAATAAAGTATCAGATTCACCCCAACATATTCACGGAGGTAAACAATAATAACATATAGAAAAATACATTTCATCATGACAATCACCAATATAATCTCAAACAATATGAACTAGTTTTGCACTATATACAGACACGACTCCATGGAGATTTTCACCAGTCGAGCGATCAGCACAGTCAAATCCCGTATCATAGTCCATCATCCGACCATTCGAGGAAACGCCGCTACTGATCGGGGAAAGAAATTAGTGGCTTTGTCAAGATAGGCGTACGTGGGTAGTGACTTACCATGACACAAGATTTGCAGAAATCTTGACCTCAATGTGGAATCACCCGTCCATGTTATCCCCCGGACCCATGTACACGACCCTACCAATCTTTCCGACACTAGGTTGATGGCTACACTCCCACCCTTAATTTACGTGCCAACTCATATCCACAGTCACCAACCACTGTGGATTCATGCATGTACAAATCCAACAACAACAACAACCAATTTTTATCACACACCACAGGATTAAACCATCTCCCGCATAGTCCACCACTCACTATAAAGGTCCCATCAAGCAACCTTTATAGTCAACAAGCAGAGGTCCCACCAAGCAACCTCTGCCTTATAGGGATTCCACTAAATAATTCCTACTAACAATAGGATTCCACCTTCCGTACTTAACATTTTCCGTCAACTACGGATAATATATGCTATAAAGATTTATGTGGGTATTCAAAATTCATTCCACTTGAATCTTTTAAATATTTTTATATTACTTCTAACATTTACTTTCATCTTTCAAATCATATTTCCGTATTAACTTAAAAAGAAAGGTCAAATTGCTAAAATATCCTTAGCTTTCATTTATTTTGAAACTTCTTTTATGAAATATTGGAATCATTTTCGCTTACTGATAATTTTTTTCCCGAAAACTTTATGATAAAAAATATAAAACACTAATAATTATGAAAATACTTTAATTCTAAAATTTCATTAAACATTCTAATAAAATAAAAAAAATATCTTTTTTTTATATAACTCCTTGAAAGTAAAAGGGTTATTTTTCCCTTCTTGCCAAAACAAATTCTTGTCATAAATTATTAATAATATTGAATAAATTCTATAAACTTATTTCTCTGCAGAATATAATTAAAGTTAATATATTAATAATGATATAAATGATAAATCATGAAATTACCTTCTATAGAAGTTATTTTTGGATTTGGTCTCAAAACTTATACCACCAATTTTACTTTTTGCACACCCATTTTCATAAAAGTTATTATAAATTTAAGCTAATTATTTTAATTATAAAACCACCTCTTTTCAGATCTAATAAGATGAAATAAACTTTAATTCGTTAAATCAATTTATTACAAAATTTGTAATAGCTAATTTATCTTAAATCTTTAAAAGTTCTATCTTTTCTTCCAGTGAAGGGTCTCCACGTGAATCACCAACAACCAGTAGCTCACCATGAGTTCAAAATTACCAAGAGCTTCACCAAAGATTCATCTAAGTATTTATTGAGTATTTTATGAGGTTTCAAGCATTTTTTTTTTGTTGGCTATTTAACTTATACAACTTTCCAAAATTCACCAATAATTATATAGGGACAGAAACCACATACTTTAACATCTCACAACAGTTCTCCATATATAATCGCTAAAATTTTGTGGGTCACAACAAGCCATAAATCAAGCCAATACAAGCTATTTTCCATTAAACATACATATTAGCTTAGATTATATATTTTTTATAATAATAAACTAAATTAAAAAATTATAAAGTTACTGATTTTCCAGCAATATACATATCTCAATTAACATATATATTATTCACAAAAATCAACATCACAACAACTCAAAAAGAAATACATAATCAAAAATTGCCAATAAATCTCAAATTTAGTCATTTCCATGACTTAAGCTTCTAAAAAAAAAATAAAAAATGGAGCCAATCATATCATAGATTTTCCAACTTTATATACACAAAATTCAGCACAAAATATTTAGTCCATAAAAATTAAAATTTGCAAGCTTCCCTTGCCTAAAAGAGATGCTAAAAAATTAGAGTTTTTAGAGAGTGAGAAGTGAAAGAAACTTAGTTCCTTGGACATGGTCTTGAATAAATCACCTTAAATCTAACAACAAACCATTTCCATGAACAAAATAAAAATATAAATGCTTAGGAGAGAAAGAGAGAGGTTCAGAATTTCAGAAAGAAAAGGGAAGAAAAAGATTGAGAATAACTCACCAACACTAAGTGTAGATTAAGCCAAGAAAACATTATATTTATCTTGATTTTGTTTGCTTCTTTAACTTTTAACTATGGAGATGGAAGTGAGGGATTTGTTAGACAAGGAAAAATGAAATAAGGGAGAAAGGAGGGCTGGAGCTTCACGTTTTGCATGAGGGAAGAACAAGTCATAAACTAAATTTGTTACTAGCTGCACGACTTAATTTATAATGGCCAATATATTTTTTTATTATATTTTATTTTTGAAACCATATGGCAAAATGAAGGGAAATGTGAATTCTGAGATAGTTTCCTTTCTATTTCAACTACTCAGATCACGCGCACCTCTTGTCGGCAAAAGTTTGGCAGATTCTTTGACTCTTTGATTTTGCTACACACATTTATAATGTAATTAGTTTTTCTTTTATTATTATTATTATTATTATTATTATCATCATCATCATCATCATCATCATCATCATGTAGCCATAAAGAAAAAGTGACAATGATTATCTTTCTATCCAGACCATGCGTTACCTTTGGGTTTGCCAAATAATTATAAGATGAAAATTGTGAGAATGGTTTTGCAATTTTTTTGTCAACCTGCGCCTCCTTTGTAAGCAGAATACAAGGTCCTTTACTTTTGAATTTTGGCAAATCTTAAGGACTTGTGCTACGGCTAGGACAGGATAATTATGATCTTTGAGTTTTTTTTTTCTTCATGCATGACTAAGTGAAGAAAACGTAAGAATGGGGTGGAACCCTTATGCCGCTTCTGTCAGCAAAATCTAGGGAATTGAGTCTTTGAATTTTAGCTTCTTGTATGTGAGTAATTTAACAGATAAGGAAAAAATAAAAAGAAGGAAGAAAAGTGTTGAAGCTTTACTGTGCATAAGAATTAATGAGGGAGGAAGACAAGCTTTTGGTGCATTATACAATAGAATAAAAGTTTCCTTGCAATTGTGTAGTGAATGAGTAAAGTGAAGAAACGTGAAATAACTTTGATTCCAACTTGGTCACGCGGCTGTCAGCAGAAATTAAGGATTTCATTGACTTTTAAATTTGTTTTGGCCAAATTCAAGTTAAAAAAAAGATAACGTGTAGATTTCAGACCATGTGTTTTGGTTCAACACAAATTAAGGTACTTTATCTTTGATTTTTTTTAAGGGAAAAGATAATAAAATGCTAATTATTTGTAAATTAGTAAATATGTGACTTACTAATTTTTAATTTAGCACATCTAAGAAAATTTAGAATGTCTCAAGAAATTTATCTAACTCTCGAAAAACTCTCAAAGTTACACTCTTTGAACCTCTTTAAAATATTATTATTTTAATTATCGGTAACGGAATAAAATAAATTTTTGACAGGAATCTAATTATAATTATTAGAGACTAATTATAATTAAATATTTCACCTTTCTTGACTATTTTCTCGCTTTCGCAGTGTATTCTTGCACTGTTAGTGTGCAACATAGTCCCGATTTCAGTAGAATTTTCTACTGAAATTACACAAAAAAATAACACATGTTTATTTATTAAATTTTCTCATGAAATTAAATTTAATTATCTCTTGTAATTATTTTCAATCACTTTATCACAGATTAGAAAAATCCGAGTGTTACATGAACCACTTGTGCAAGTGGTTCACCGTGGAGTAGTTTTATTGACCATTGGATTCATCTAAGTTTTACATGGTATCCTACATCTACCACATGGGATTATCCCGCAAGCATTTCCTTCCCCCTCCTTCCTTTCCTTCACCACCACCACCCACCGTTTGGTCTGTTGGAAAATGGAGCTACTGTAACCTCACCAACCTCCCTCACCGCGCCCTCTCCTTCTCATGCTCACATTTCGCAAGTAAATTGTAACACTGTGGTTTTTCGTAATATATGATAAGTGCTTGATAAATACCGCAAGAGAAAATTAAATTTAAAATCATGATATGTATAAAAGAATTTAATAAATAAATTGTTTTGTTATGTGCCATAGTGATATTGTGAAATTTTGGGAATTTTTACGTAAGTTCCGTAAGTTGTAGAAAAAAAAAGAGAAGGGGGTGTCCTTAAAGGAAGATAGGTGCGAAAAGTAATTTTGTTAAATAAATTTCAAATTGAACGTGAATCTTCACGTTTCTTCCATTTTCTTCTTCCCCTCCGCTGAGCTTCTCTTCTCCTCTCAAGTGCTAGGGTTTTTGAAATTCCTTCAAAGAGGACTTTGTTTCCTTAATTTCAAGAGCTTCTTTGACTGATTTTAGTTGGTAAGTATCCCTCCTCTTCTCCTTTGGTCTCTTAAATTCATTTTCTTCTTCCACCAAGTAGACATGAAATGGGTTTTGAATAAAATTTTGATGGGTGGATGAAATTTTGATTGAAGCTTGTTTTGATGTTGGTTTAGGTTCCTTCTAGTTGATTCCATAGCATAAGTTGAGGAAAAATCACTCAAAAGCCACAAAGTGTCTCTTTTTAAATCCCTCTCAAGGAAAATCTCAAAATTTTAGGGTAAGGGAAGCTTTAAATTTATTTGAATGATTTGGTGGTGTTTTATGTTTGGATTGATGAGTTAATTGATGTTTGTTGATGTCTATGAGTTTGGGTAAGCTATTTCATAAGGATGGAATGATTGGGTATGCCATTGATGGCCATGGAACTTGCAAAATTCGCAAACCCATTTTCGCTCGGCCCAGCCAAAATTTGGTGCAGCTGGGCCGAGATGTGACAGAGAGGAGAAAATAAATTCAGGGGAGTTTCGGCCCAGCCGAAACTCGGTGCAGCTGGGCCGAAATTGGGTAGAGGAGAAATTAGCTCCAGGGGAATTTCAGCCCAGCCGAAACTTGGTGCAGCTGAGCCGAAATGTGACAGAGGAGAAATAAACAAATTCAGGGGAGCTCCGGCTGGGCCGCGATTTTGGCCGGCTGGGCTAGAATTTATTTTTTTAAAATCTCTTAAAATATTTCCCTTTTTGAGTATTTAAATGATTTTAAATATTTATACAAATGATGTATGAATTATTGATGAGATGAATATATGTTTTTCTTTTTCTCTACATGAGTCACTTAGACTTATGCTTTTCTTATGAAAATATAGTGATGTGCATTTGATTTATCAATGTTGAATTATAAATGATTATGTTAAGTTGAGGTATTTATATGTACATGAAGAAATATAAATTACTATTTGTGGAATGTGATATGTATGTGAATTATGTGTTGGAACCATCCCTATATGTTAAAGAGGAGTTAGCTATGTCCTTTGGGAAGACATTTATAGAAAAATGGTATACTTGGGAGGGGGAGTTTCACGCCAGAACTCTGGCCCACTAAAGCGACCCGGGGGTCTCGCCTAGTGGGATATCTTCCCAAGTACCACCCCTATATTTTGACTCCGAATGGCGTGTTGGAGTGTTGAGAACTACTTCCTAAGAGGTTTAGTGACTCTATTAGTGTGTAGGGGATGGATTATTGTCGTGGTTGAGGATTGTTGATGTTGTTGAGATATATTTGGACCCTTAAGTCGAGCCATTGGAGATGGCGGGTACGGAGGTGCCGTATCTCAGACTATAAGGGATTCCAAATATGCTTTGCCGCTGGAATACGGTGTGTGCATAGTTGATGCACAGAAATATTCCGAATGTTGTATTTGCACAGTTGGTGCATAGGTGTGTACAGTTGGTGCACAGGCATATGGGTAGGCACGTAAGTTGAGGGTGCTAGGTAGACTCTCAACCTAGTGCTGGAGGTTTTCGTGGTGGCCAACGGTGGGCCTATAGAATAGCCAAGTGGGCGAATTCCTAGAGATGTAAGGTTTTGCAAACCTTACAGAGGTAAGCCAATACCCACACTTGTCTATATTCTATTAAATCCACACTTCCTCCACAGGGTGGCTCAAGGGACTCCCCGAATGGTCAAAGGTGAGACTATAGTAGGGGATAGGGCCTATGAGGACCGCTCATATGATGTCGAAACTCCATGGAGTAGAGTCAGTCTTGTCAACTAAGGTTGTCTAGTGGTTTATGTTGTACATCACTTTGTGACGAGAGATGTTGGTGATTGTATTATGTTGAGATGTGACTTATGATGTTTATGGCACATGATGATGAGCGGCGATGGTTTATGTTGTTGATGTTAGATGAGGATTTATGAGATTTGTTGATTGGATGTAATCCATGAGATTTGATGATTCATGGTAAGAATTGGTGATAAAACTATGTTGTCATTGATATTTTGAGGATTCATGTTATAACTATGTTGTATGAACTAATTGAGACGGTTGAGTAATGATGGTGTTGTTTATTGGTGTTTATTGTTGAACTAAGTTTTGTATGCCATTTTAAGTTATTATGTATAGTATTTTGAAGTATACAAAATCTAGTTTTCTCGTCCTTTTCCTTAATAATTAGAAATTCACTTATCTACTTATATGTATAATTTTGTTTGGTAAGCTTACCCTTGCACTGTTTGCGCGTGTGGTTTGTGCCTGTGATGATCTCGGACGTTATGTTCGGGGGAGCAGATGACTTTCTAGGTGGATTCTTCCTCTTGGAGGCTTAGTAGATGGAGCGAGCACAAGATTCAAGCTGCGTTCTCTCTTTTCTTTGTTTGGTATATATAGTTATGTGTATAGAGATGATCAACTTAGGTTTGTCTCATGTATCAGCTCCAAGAGTTGTTTGTAGATAAAATTTTATTTTCTTTTAGTTTTGAACTTTAATTATTTTTTTTTGGAAATGTGAAAAGTTCACGTGATATTTTCATAAAATAAACTAATGAAAGAGTTTCTAAACTAAAAGGAAATCAAGGAACCTTAGCTTTAAAAGTTATGTAACGTAGACGGGTCGTTACATAAAAAACATAAATTTTTGCATATACCCATTTTCAGATTCACAGATTACAACTTCAAATTTTAAAAAAAGGTTAAATTAATCTGTAGGTCCCTATACTATTCAAAAAATTTTAATTAGGTCCCTAAACTATTTTTTTTTCAATTGGGTCCCTGAACTTTTATTTATTTTTTAATTAGGTCCCTGCCGTTAACTACTGTTAGCTCCATTAACGGTAGGGACCTAATTAAAAAATAAATAGAAGTTCAGGGACCTAATTGAAAAAATTATTTAGGGACCTAATTAAAAAAATTTAAATAGTTCAGGGACCTACTGAGTAATTCTCAAATTCTACCCAGGCTATCACACTATACTTCTCAAGCATATGTAGACTACTTCTAAATTTAGTATTGTCCATTCTACAGATCTGCACTAAGTATTCTTAACTCTCCAAGTCAGTATTCTCACCTCTCCAGTCTTGTATTTTCACCTTTGCGGATTCTAAACTCAGTATTCTCAACCTCTGCAGGTTCTTCAACCAGTATTCACAAACTCTGGAAGCATCAATCCGCTTACCGCACTTCTAGTTTTCCCCTACAAATTCTGTTCGGACAAACCTAATGCACTCCTCCTAAATACATTATTCAATTAAGTGATATTTTTTGTATGATTTTTAATTTACTTTTAATTTATTCAGTAGGTCCCTGAACTATTTAAAAAAATTTAATTAGGTCCCTAAACAATTTTTTTAATTGGGTCCCTGAACTTCTATTTGTTTTTTAATTAGGTCCCTACCGTTAATGGAGTTAACGGTAGGTAACAGCAGGGACCTAATTAAAAATTAAATAAAAGTTTTGGGACCCAATTGAAAAAAAATATAGTTAAGGGACCTAATTAAAAATTCTCGAATAGTATAGGGACCTACAAATTAATTTAACCTTTAAAAAATAAGCCCAAAAAGAGAGAAAAAATTGCACTTACCTTGACTGATGGGTCGGATTAAAGAGCGGGTTTCGATTGGTTGAGGTTGTTCTGAGAAATTATGGTTTTTGTAACACCCCATTTTCTTTATATTTTCCTTATGTGTGTTACAAGTAAGTGTTGTGAAAATGGTTTTTATTAATTAATTATGTTGCTGTATGGGTGCTTGGATGTGACCAAGTTCTAGCAAAAAATCTAAGTTTTTATAAGTGAACTCATGTAGTGGTGTGAGTGTCTGTCCAAACTCTTGTGGTGGGCCTTTGTATGGGCCACTAGCACATTTTTCTAAGGAAGACCCTCTGCTACTGGGCCTTCTTCTGCTCACCCTCCACTTGTACATAAAGTTGTCCTGGTTGCTTCTAAACTTGGACAAACTCTTCCTCTTCTTTCCTCTCTCTTAAGAGCACATGCAGTGGCTGTAGAACTATCACCAGAGAAACTACAAGAACCAGAGCTGAACTCATGAGAGAAGAGCTGCAGAAACACTCTTGCATCATCCTCACCATTTACAGCATTCTCGGATCTTAAGGTAAAGGGGGAGTGGGTTTCTTCTCTGGGCAGTATGGCATTGGCCATGGGTAGAAGGGTCTATCTAAGACCTCAAGGACTGTTATGTTCTTCTTCTTCTTCTGCTCTTTTCCTTCTTTTGTTTCTTCTTCTTCTTCTTCGTCTGTTTCCTTATGGTTTGTACGTGTTGTGAACACCTTGCATGTTTTTGAGTTTTGCATGTTGAATGCTTTCTGTGCTTGAGGGATTACGATCCATGTGAGTTGTATGTGGTCGTAGTCCAGTTGCTTTGCTTCATCTTGTATGGTATTACATGTTCTTGGTAGTTCTGAGCCTTCGAGGCAACATTTTGAGTGTTCTGGTATCCTTCGAGAGGCCCTGGATGATGCAGAAAAGTCTGTCATGACATTCTCGTTCTTGAGTCACCAGCGTCTAGTGGTGTCCTGTGCTATTATGCCTAAGAGCCTTGTGTCCTGTGGCCTTGTACTTAAGGACTTGGTGTCCTGCGACCTTGCATCCAAGGACTTGGTGCCCAGTGATACTCGTGTCCAATGATCTTGTGCTTGTAGACTCTAAGTCTCGTGGCCTTGTGTCTATGGACTTCGAGTCCAACGGCCTTGTGTTCAGTAACCTTGTGCTTGTGGACTCCATGTCCAGTGGCCTTGTGTTTATGGGTTTTACGTCTAATGACTCTATATCCAGTGACTCTGTGTCTAATGACACCAGTGTCCAGTGACCATATGTCTGATGGCACCAGTGTCCAATGACCATGTGTCCACTGTATCCTGAGTCCAGTGACCCCTGCGTCTAGGATTCAGTTTTGTTATGTACTTGATGATGTTGCTTTGGTCCTTATACATGTAATTCCTTATGAATATGCGATTGACGTGTTGTGAGATGTGCATGATCACTATGTGAGTATGATCAAGCTGTGAATGTATGATGCAAGAGTCTGAACTGTGAATGCATGAAGTGTGAAGTATGAGGTTTTGTCAGATGCCATTGAGACAGGTGACCTAGTCTGTGAGAGACGAGAATGGGCCTGGGTGGTATCTCGATTGTGAGTGACCTAGCCTGTGATGGACGAGGATGGGCTCACATATGGGTGGGTGGTGTACAGTTTGACTTAATAATTATGTACTTGAATGTTTGAGGCATGCATCATAACACTGTGAGTCATTGAATAGATGTGAACCAAGAAGGTGGGGGTCGCGACAGGTTTAGCCTGGACCTTGGGGGTTTGAGAGACCTGGTGTGGAAACTCCGTTAACTCATGTTGATCCCATTGAGTTGGAGCGTACTTGGAAAGCTGGGTAGCCCTGACAGCCACTTGCGAATATCATTCTAGGTAGTGTAGTCTATACCAAAGGCATCGACGTTGATGGCGCTTCTTATGGGTAGACCAGCACTCCTAGACTATTCTCCTGAGTTAGAGTTGGTACCACATGGCAGACGAAGTAGCGTATAGGGGATGTTGCATTTCATGTGTATTGGACGTCTTGTGATTGGACGAGGTGAACTGTGTGTGTATGTCTTATGTGAAATCCATAAGTGAACCCATGATTGTATATTTCCTTTAATTGTTGTCAATGCACGTTCTATTTTATATAACGAGGATGATTCTCACTCCTTTTCTTTTTGTGTTATTTCTGTTGCTTGTGTTTGGGCTGATTGACATTTGCAGGCAAGGGTCGTTCAGTCGAGGAGTAATACGTGGACAAAGAGGCCTAGCCTCTCTTGCTTAGTTTTAATTAAGTACGGGACTTATGCTCTGATAGCTGTGACATCGGGGCATGGTTATATGTACTTATATAGGTTGTTTTGTAGTATTTAACTCGATGTATGGCTCTTAACTGCCAACCTTTAAAACCTTTGGACGAATAATTTGTAACTCTTTTTCATACCTGCTTTTATTGCCATTGGACGATCATGGTATCTTCTTTATGTCATTGGACGATTAAGATATCTTTTCTTACAATTGGACGATGAAGAGTGTTATGCTTGTGAACCTTTTTATTCGTAAGAAAACCTTTCGAAACTCGTTATTTCTTCTTGTATAAAGTGCTCTCATCCTTTTATGCTTGGACGATGACGAGGATTGAGAATGTGAACCTTTTACTCATAAAAAAAAAAGTTTTGAAAAAAAAAACTCAATGCTCATAAAACCGTTGCCTATTTTAATATCATTGGAAATGTTCATTCCGATGATGACATGAATGAAATCTATGAGGAAAGGGGGATAATGGGAAAACCATATGAGATCCCACCAAATGGAAGGATACACCTAGAAAAGGGACAATTGTTTATGGATATCAAACATTTCAGGCAAGTCTTGAAGGATTTTTCCATGCAAGAGGGGTTTCAATTGAAGAGGATTAAAAATGAAGCTTCCAGGGCCACTTCTGAGTGCAAGGATGAAGACTATACTTGAAGGATACATGCATCTCTACTCCCGGATAAGGTAACCTATGCAATAAAGTCTTATGAACCCAAACATACTTGCATTAGAACCACCAAGAACAACGATGCAAACTCTGCATGGATTGCTAAAAAGCTTGAGAGTATCCTCATGGCTGATCCAAATCTAAGCAACTCCTCAATGAAGCAAATTTTACTTGAAAATTATGGCGTTGTACCAACAAGTGATATGCAATTGTATTGTGCAAAGAGGAAAGTTCATCAACATACTAGAGGAGTGCATGCAAAGTCATAAAATGACCTTCCATCTTGGGTTGAGGTAGTTAAACACAAAAATAAAGGGAGTATAGTCAAGTTGGCTGTGAATCCAATGGGTGATCAGAACCCTGAATTTCATAGGATATTTGTATGCCTTGATGCTATGAAGAAGGGTTTTGTGAGAGGGTGCAGACCATGGATGGGTATTGATGGATGCCATTTAAAGGGACCTTATGGTGGGGTTTTACTATCTGCTGTTGGCCTGGATGGAAACAAGGGCATGTTCCCTGTAGCTATTGCAGTGGTGGAGATTGAGTGCACCGAATCATGGAATTGGTTTTTGACTTTGCTACGTGAAGCTTTGCAGTCTGTTCCTGAATGGAAGGATGATTTCCTTTGTATTATGTCGGACCAGCAGAAGGTAATTTTTGTGTACTGCAGTCATTTATCTAATTTTTTAACTTAGTTTTGCTCAATTTACAAAACTTTGTGCTTATTGTTATATGCAGGGCTTATGTAATGCTGTAGGTAATGTCTTTCCCTATGCAAAACATAGGTAAGTTATATTAGTTATTGTTTATGGTTCAGTATCTTAATTTTTAACAGTGGTTCAGTTATTTCAATTAGTGTGTGCTTCAGTTTGTGAATTTGTTGTTTCTGGATCAGTTAGTTCAGTTAGTTTGTGGTTCGGTTTCTGCATTTTTTTCTTATGTAGTTATTTAATTTCTGGTTCAGTTCTAGTTTTTTTGTGCTTCAGTTATGGTTCAGCTAGTTTCTGGTCCACTTTTGTTTTTTTTTTCTCTGGTTCAGTTTAATTTCTGATTCAGTTAGTTTGTGATTTTTTTTTTGTGAATTTTTTTTGAGTCTGCATCATGCTACTGATAATAGTAATTATATTATTCAACTTGTGTGGTTTCTATATTTCAGTATGCATACTTACATTTTCTAATTTTTTTAAGGTTTTGCTATAGTCATCTGCTAAACCATTTCAAAATGAGATTTAAGTCTCTGCTCTTGACACAACATTTTTGGGCATGTGCCATGGCGTATAATGAGTGGATGTTTGACAAAGGTATGTCAGCTATTAGAAAAGTTAACAAGGATGCTACTGACTGGTTGATGTCTGAAGATAGGCCAAAAAATACCTGGGCAAGACACACTTATCATCCTGATTTTAAGAGTGATCATGTTACCAACAATGTCTGTGAAATCTTCAACTCATGGTTAGGTGATGATCATAAAAAAACTATCTTGTCTATGCTTCAGAGTGTTGTATGTAGGTTGATGGTGATTATGCAGAAAAGAAATGAGAAGGCTACCACAATTAAGGATATAATGACTCCTAGAGTAAGGAAAATGTTGGACATGACGATGCAAGATGGGAGATTTTTAAGAGTGACATATGCTGGTCAACAAGAGTTTCAAGTCAAAGATGGGTTCACAAACTTCATAGTCAACCTAACACCAAAGGAGTGTGGATGTAGATATTGGCAGATTACTAGTTTACCTTGCAAACACGCCTGTACATGCATAATTTACAATAGATAGAATCCTGAGTTGTTTTGTGATGAAGCGCATTCAATGGAAAAGTTGAGGAATGTTTATGCTGAAATGATCCATCCATTGCCTGACATAGACCCCAACAACAGAGGAGGATATCCCAATATTGAACCACCTCCCCTGAAAAGGCAACCTGGAAGGCCTAGAAAGGCTAGGGAAAAAAGTACTGTTGAGGGACCATCAGGAACTCAACAAGCAAGAAGGTCCAACACCATAAGGTGTTCAACTTGCAATGAGTTTGGTCATAATAATAGGACCTGCCAAAGGGCACCAATGAAGAAAAAAAAAATAGGTCAGCCTATTGGATATAATGTTTCTGTGTTCAAAATGATTGTAGCTGGCACATATTTTTTTGTTTTGACTTAGAAAAATAATGTTGAGTCGTCTTCTAGCTGGCCAGGTAGCAATTCTGGAAGCTCTCAGCTTGTGCAAATTCAGGTTACAACAATGCAACTTTATTTCTTGATTGATATGTTAGTTATACCATTTCAGTAACATTATTTTTGGTTGAGACAATAATTTTGTATTTTCATTGGTGGTGTTTGTCATAACAGGGAACCTCTCAAACTGCCACAAATGAGGTTCTTCGTTCTCAACAGTCTACAACCACTACTCAGGTAATGTTTAATGAGTTTTACATTCCACTCAATTATTGGTTAAGACAATCACTTTGGATTTTCATTGGTGGTTTTCTCACAACAGGGATTGCAAGGAAATTCAGAAGTTCCTACTACATCATCAACCAATCCAAAAAAGAGAAAGAAGCCAAGAGCCAAGCCAAAGAAGAAGACAGTTGCCAATTAGGGACCTTATGATATGGGAAATTGATGTGCTGGTTTTTTGAAAGACAGTTTGCTGAATTACTTTTTGAATATATACATGTTTATGGTGAATAGACAGCTTATAGAGAATTTATAGGCACTCCACGTGCAGGGGCTATTTTTTTTTGGCACAACAAACTCGAATATTACTACATTTGTGCGGGGCTACTTCTTTTTTTGCAGACTAGCCTATTATTGATAGTAACTGTAAATGGGCTACATATTTTGGGTATAGTTTACGTGTTCTTATTCTCTCTGTATAGCACAGTTATGTCATGCTTGTCAATGAACAAAGACTTATTTATATGATAGTAATGAAATTTGCTATTTCATGTTCAATATGCAAAATATACATGGCTGCGAAATATTCTCCCTTGCTTTGCTAAAAGGAAATCTTATTGTATAGTCCTTAATCTGTTTTCGTTTCCAGCTGCCACTCTTGCTATTTGCAAATTGCAATATAAAAAGGAGGTGGGAATTAACTCACAAGTGGAAAATTCTGCATTAGCTAGTAATGTAAGAGGGAGAGTTCTCTTTGTGCTGGCCAATACTTTCTTGTATTTCCCGAAAACTTAAACAAAGCCTGCATCTCTTTCAACCTTCTCCAAGCATCGTTCATGTGGTAAGTGCTGTATGTTTTATATGATCATTTGGCTAGGACAAGCATCACTTTTTGTCTGTCTTGTCTGTTGTTTGTTTGATCATTTAGCCTTCTCTTTGTTGTTCTTGACTTGTCCATTCAACAGTTTCTGCTTTGATCGGCTTGTGGAGTTGGTTATTTTTAACTTTGGTTCAGTTCTAGTTTCCTCACAACTCAAGGACACAGAACCTATAGAACAGTAGAAAGGTTGCTGTTAACTTGTTTTTAATGGCATTTTAGCATGTTCGAAGATTAGAAAGTCTTTCCAAAAAAAAAAAAAAGGCTACCATTCATAGAGTTTTGGTTATGAATGTAAGTGCTAAAATGATTTTGATTGACAAGACTTTACAAGGGTCAAGGTGATAATTGAAGGGTAAAAACGAAATGAGCTTTTAAATTAAGTTTATTGCCTTTGTCCCATTTTGTTTCAAAGTTTTAGTGAAAAGAAAATAGTTCCATTTTGATTGTCATTTTACATTATCAATGAAGTATTAAATTTTTTTTTTTCAATTATACTCTTAATCATTTATTATGGAGTGAGAAAATTAAAAAGGAGTATAGTACAGATGAGAGATAATCTAATTAAGATGAAGATAAGGAACATATTAGGAAAACAATTTTTATGAAATCTAAAATATTAATTGCATTTCTTAATTTATGTGCCAAAATCTTAAAAATCAAACAAAATGGGACAGAGGAAATATTTGATAAGCATTTATTGTTAGGCCTAAAATTATAGTTGATAACAATGTAATAAATCCAAGAAATGGAATAAGCTAGTCGAAATAGTTTATAAGATACTAGCGTCTTACCAAACATACTTTTTATATGTTTTATCAGGTTGCTTAGTCCTTTTTCTTTGGAAGAAGGAAAATTCTACCGTGAAGTACTCTTATACCAGAACAGCACACAAATAATTTAGCTAGATCAACTTAAAAATTAGTTTGAAAGAAAAGACACACTTGGATTTTGTTTCATCTTATTTATAACATTCATCAGCAATACCTCCTGAAGCACCAAAATCAGTTCAGCATTTCAATTATCTAATTTGTTTTCTCAAGTGCTCTTGACATCTTCAATGATTTTAGCTCATCTAACAACTGCATCAAGTTATTGTAAGAGGATCCACCCTCCTTTATAGTCTTCTTGGACCTATTGATGGCTTGGAATTATGTCATATATTTTGTTCTCTAAATACTTGTTCTTCACTTCTACTTAAACTGAAGGAAACACTAAAGAAACAACACATGGAAATTGGATATTGCTACAGAAGAGAACAAGTTTCTGATTTATCATCTGACAAAGTCCAGCATCAAACTCTAAATACTCATCAACTTATAGTTTCTTAGAAATGGATGCAACCAAACCAGAAGTGAAAAATAATTCAGCTCCTGAGTCTGTAGGCCGGTGATTTTGTCATAATATATAAATTGTGATTTATATTAAAAATATATAAAAGTAAATATAATCCCGGGCTCTTCCCTCTATTCACTTCACGTAGCGATAATTAATACTATACGCCAAGAGCTTTTCGAGAGAAAGTACTAACTAGGCGAAGTGAAGAGAGGGAAGAGCCCGGGGGTCTGTTCGCTCTCTTCACGTAGCGTTACTAGTAAGATTGTCCCGTAGGAGTTCTTTTACTACTAGTATTAATACTAAATAGGGTAGGTAGGGGTATGGAGCCAGCGTAGGTCAGTCATAGCATGCCTAAACTAGTTCAACCGATCTCATAGGGGACTTCCCATTCGATAGATTGGTTTAGGTGGAAGGTGCAATGGTAACCCGGAAGTCTTACTTACCCGCTAACGTCTTCCAGTTGTAGCCGTCTCGTCAGTTCTCGATGGGCACGAGGCAAAGGGTCTTAATGGGGCTGTACACTGGGTCCCGCAACTTCTCCTCCTCTCGATTGTAATCGATACGTGTGCTATGCCCTGCGAACTGTTTCTACAACCACTTACGATATTCCACAACCGGAGGTAAGTCATAGACGATAGAAGACTACTTGATATTGATTGACTTGATATGTGTTGAATGCACGAGTAACTGCTTTCCTTAACAAGTAATCACTCTTCACTAACTATAAGCTAAGCGCAGTGAAGAGAGGGAAGAGCCCGGGGGGTCTGTTCCCTCTCGCATCTAGCATTAAGATAGTTCTTGTACTGCCCTGAGGGTAGCCCCTAAAAGGCGTACCGACGGGGCAGTAAAGTGTATGTAGTCCTTACCTGACCCAACGGGTCAGGAATTACAATCTATAGCAAGTGTTGTGAGTGGTCCTCGGAGAGGATCACGAAGGAAGGATAGGGTATGAATCTATTCCTTTACAATTGAGATAGTAATGTCAAATTATTCATTAACTGAAAGCCTAGTGACTGACCCACAGATGTGGGACAGGAACGATAGAATACATAGATATTGTCTTAATATGGGTTACTGGATATAGTCTTTGATGTAGTAATTAGGGAGTGAGGGCTTCACACTGATGTGAAGCACGAACGGTTGAATGATTGAATGAGGGTAGCTAATGAGGCCGCTATTCCTGACCAACGGGAAGGAATAGAGTAAGGCCTCTACCGCTCTTAAGTAATAATTTTTATGCTTTACTGGCTCAATAATCAAGATAAAACTAATTTATTAATCATATATGGTATAAGATATTATAATAGTTGAAGAATCAATAAACATTTTGTTGATTTCAAGTGAATTTTACAATTTATATAAGTAGATCGGAATATTTTTGTAATGATTAAATTTTATTAACTTTACCATCAAGTGTGTGGATTAACTGACACGGGATTGTTCTAGCTTAACTAGTGGTTTCAAATTCGAATATTGAGTATGCAATTGCGTTGAATGCTCGGAGGAAAAACTTCGCCACTCCTAGTGATTTTACTGGTTCGAGCAAGATTGTCTCTTGTGGACTTGATGCAGCAGAATTTGAACTTTAAGTTAGAACATCAAGCTTCTAAAAATATTAACACACAAGTCATAAGTGGGTTATGATGCAGCAGAATTTGAACTTGCATTGAAGGCATGTGCTATTCAATCTCCATTCCAATTTTCACCTGCAACCTATTCAAGATCAAAGGTTCTCGCTTTCCTTGAAATGGTCATGCGCAAGGGTGCGACTTCCAATGATTTCAGTTTCCAGCTTCCTGCTTTTTCGACCTTCAGCCTATTCTTCTCATCACAAAGCTCATTCTCCTCTGTCTGCAAGGAAACAGAAGTTCAGAACTACACACAATCAACACATACTCTCATGATCAGAAATTTGAATTTCAGACAGAAATAATCATATTACATCAAAGTCACCTTCAATTCTGTAACTTTTGCCAGTAATTCATCATTCATTTCCTTCAGCCCTTAATGAGATTTAGAAGGCTAAAATCTATGCCAGGACTAGATCCAGCTTTCAGGATAAACTCTAAATCATCCACTAGTACAACACCAACCTAAAGGAGAACAAGACATCATATCTTAAATCCAATAATTGAAAGTCATGAAACATAATCAATGGCTTCAGAACTATAACTCTCATTACCGCACATAAGTAATAGAGATGCCAACTTATAAAAGAGTTTTATAGATACGAAATAATAACAAAAAAAACAATGTCTTTAAGTAAAAATCATTAAAGGACATTATGAGTGAAGGTAAAACAAGACTCACATTCATTGGATATGTACAAGGAAAATAACGAACAAAGGTCAGAAAACCAATATCTGAGCTACTGTCCTCAATTTTGTTAATATCGATGAACATTATTAGTCTCTGTTTAACTAAACATTTGAACCTGTGCTTGTGTTGTGCTTGTCTAGTGAGAGCTTGGCAAGTCCTAACTGATTTATTATGCTGTCCAGAAGCAAATGCAAATCTATGAAATAGAAGGTTTAAGCAAAATAAAATAAAAATAGAATAATATATAAAAGACGTCCTATGCTGAAGATGTTCCTCCGTATAGCATTTCACATTTTCATGGTTCCAGTCTGCTGTAGATCTAAATGGTCCCTGATACTGTTATGCATTTAATGCAGAGAAATTGACAAAAAGACTAACTTGTCTCCTCTTCAAATAAGGCCACACATTAAGGTCTTTCTCAAATCTGAAGAATTATTGAATTAGTAGACGACAAATTAAAGTTCAATGATAAAATCTGAAGCTAGAAAGGAACATGAAGAACTGGCTTACCAAAAACACCAAAAGGAGCAAGTTGTAATGGTAAGAAGATGATTTGTTTCTAATTAATTTAATGCTACATTCAGCTTAATCAATCTAATTAAATCTGACCACAGAAGTATCACAGTAGACAAAAACTTTGTTTCTAATCAAACAGTTCAATGATCTGTTTCTAATAAATTTAGATCCATGATTTCTTCGGAGTGGATTGACTTTTCGATATGAATTTTGAATAAATCAACCTGAGAAGGCCCACATGTACACCATTTTCTCTGTGCATTTTTCATCCACCACTTTTGCATCTTTCACAACTTCATTTCCATTCATGGTGAGGAAACTCCGATCTGGAAAACTTAATAAGAGATTTCCTTTTAAATTTCTTGGCTCATGCCTTGTGAAAATTTACACAAATTGATGAGCAAAGGCTACAACTACTGAAACGGAGTCAGAAAAGAAAAGAGAAAAATCACTACCTCACTAGCATGTTTTTTTTTTTTTTTTAATAAGCAAATTGTAATCTATTAGAACCAAGAACAGAAAGCTGAAAATTGGCATAACAAGTAACATAATTCAGCATACAAAGTCTGTTACATCAAGAAACTACATTGATTCTCCACCACCTACTAATAGATAGCTTCCTGAATAAAGGGTATGCTTAGAATGGAGCACAATGAGAATCCAGCAGAAAGATCAAAAGATATAATAGTGCTTGATGGCACCAAAAATGACAGCATGATGAAAACAGCAGCAGAACGCAACACTAACAATGCCAGAGGACAGAAAAAATGCAGCAGCAGGGCACTATGCAGGTGGCTCAAATCTCCTATAAACAACTTTTGAAGCACTCCCAGCGATTAATACACCAATCGGAAAACAAAGAAGTTAGCAATATAAAATTAAATTTGGCTTGGAATTCTACTATCTCTTGATGCCAAATTGGGTGATCAAGAAAGCCAGTGGAGTACAGGATACAAGCTTAATTATATCAGCAAAAGTATCGAAACATTGGCATTGGCACCCAAAATGTGGACTATCTACATGTTTAATCAGTACCTTATTAGGAATTAAAAGTTGTTAAAAGTTTGTTTTATTGCAGCATTTTGAGGTTCAAATTTCCTCTGTCATGATCTTCTGTGATAATCAATCAGCTATCCATCTCGCATCCAATCCAAGCTCATCATGAACGTTCAAAGCATATTGACATCCACTATCACTTCATCAGAGAATTGGTTCAGTCCAATGTCATCAAACTAGTTCATGTCAAAAGTCAACACCAACTGGCTGATCTTCTCACCAAGGCATTACCATCTGCACAGTTTTCTGCTCTCATGAACAAGCTGGGAATAATCAACATATATTCTCCACCTTGAAGGGGGATATTAGGAATTAGGAATTAAAAGTTGTTAAAAGTTTGTTATAAATTGATTGTAACTGATTAGTGTTAGTTAGCCTTTATTCACTGTATATAAATATCTCTTTGTACTACACACTCTTCAATATAATAAAAATTACTCGTCATTCTACATCTTAATATACCTAAAATTGATAATAATATTCAACCTGTCAGTTTTTAATACACCATATGTAGATAAAAGTTTACATAAATGTATTAACATAAAAAGTATATAGAGGTAAATATTTATATGAAAGTATAGTATAGAAATTATATAAGAAAAATTATTGATATATAGATTACAAGATACAAGTATATCTTACAAATTGATAAACAAAAATCATGAAAGCATATTAAAATTTAGAGGCGAATCTTACATCACACAGAAAAAAAAAAAAATAAACGGAAGCATATAATATATCACCAATTTGTCATCCAATTGCTTTTTAAGGAGAATTTCAATTTATTCTTTTATTAATGTTAACCGAAATATATCATTAATACAATTCTTGCATCAATAAATTCTTTATATTCTAGTATGCATGAGGTTATAAGTTCGAACCTCAGTGCGACCATTATACATAAAAAAAAAATTATATTCCAATACATCGGGTATTGACACTAGTTATAATACAAACAACCTATTTATCATTCTAGAAACTCCGTTTCAATAAGTACAAAATGCTAAAAGTTGGCATATCAGTGCGCCAGAATAGTGTGGTTTTTCCTTACCACTCAAGAAATTAAGTAGCAAGTTTTCATTTTCCTTAGCCAAAATCATCAAAATATGCAAATGACATTGGAACAAAACTAATATATTAGTAGTAAATCGAAACAGGGAAATAAGTGACAAGCTACCTAGATGAATTCCATATCCACGTAAAATAATTAGTTTCATAAGTACTTGCAAGTAGTTGCAAGTAGTTCATCATCTTATAATAAAATCAAAAAGCTTCATAAAATGACCAGCTGCACCTCCTAGAGGCTCTAGATTATTGTTCCATTTCAATGATCTAACCTGCTTCTGCTAAGTGCTTTAGATATTTTCAATGATTTAAGCTCATCTATCAACTGAATCAAGTTGTTGTAAGAGTGTCCACCCTCCTCTATAATCCTCTTGGAAGCATCACCAAGCTCTCTTGCCCTCTTCCTCATTTCTCTGCTCTCTTCTTTTCCCATCAACTGTACCAGAGCATTTGCAATTTCTTCCCTTCCCACCACTGCAATCTCCCCCATGCTTGCCCATAACTTGTTTTCTTTAGCTCCCACTGGGACTCCAATCTTCAACACATCAACTAGCAACTTCTCATTGTAGAATTGCTCTGCAAACATTGGCCATGTGATAATTGGCAATCCAGCACTCACACTTTCAAGAATGGAATTCCAACCACAGTGAGTCACAATGCCTCCTATGGCAGGGTGGTCCAATATCAGCACTTGTGGTGCCCAATTCCATATGATATAACGCTTCTTGCTTTCTTTAATCTTCTGCTCAAACTCTTGAAGAAAACTCTCTCCATTCTCACTTTCATCATCCTTTTTCCTTATGACCCAGATGAAACTATGACCAGAATGTTCAAGCCCGTGAGCCAGTTCAACAAGTTGAGCAAGAGAGAGCCTGGTGAGGCTTTCAAAACTTATATAAAGTACAGACTCATTTTGCTTAGAGTTAAGCCAACTTAGCCATTCTGGATATTGTGCAAGGTCCTCCTTGTGTCCCCTATTGGCCTTTCTTTCATCATCCTTGTTAACCCAGGCTAAAACTGGTCCTACACTCCAGGATTTTATCCTCACCGTGCTCCTATAAAGTTGCTCATAATCATCTTCAAGTTCAGAAAAATTGTTGCACAGTGTTCCATAGCTTCTGCTCTCTGATTCGTGTATTGCATTGAAAAAGCCAGAGGCAATATTCTCAGTTCTTATCCCATCTTGTAGCTGCAGAGGGGTCATCTCTATGCTTTGAGGCAAACCAGGAATTGTAAACTTGTCAGAATCAGAAACCAACCTCTGGTGAGGCTTGTGCTTCTTGATAAAATGAGTGGCACAGGCAGAGAAGTAGCTTGAGCTGTAATATTAAAGCCTTGGAATGCCTAGTTTTGCAGCAGAATCCACTGTCCAAGGATGCAACATATCAGTCACTATACAATCTGGTTGCAGATCTTGAAACAGAAGCTCAATTTGATCTTTGACAATTGACATTCCACTACCGATTCTACCCATCATTTCTATGGTAGTGGCATCTTTGATATTTTCAACCCCATCAGGGAGACCAAGTTGGGCTGCAGGAAATGAAACCACTTGAGTTCTGATGGGGTATCCACAACTGAAGTCACTGTCTATGGCCTTTTGGAATGTCAAAGCATTAGCAGGGGTAGTGATAATGGTAACACTCACACCATGCTTGGCAAATAGCCTTGCTGTGTCTACCATAGGGATCATATGGCCAGGTGATGGAAATGGAAGAAAGATGACATTGAGTTGGTGCTGTGGTTGAGCTTCCATTGCCATAGCAGTTGCACTTATTGATGGAGCACAACTGACAGGGATATGTGTGTGGTTGTGGTGTGTAAATGGTATTGTTTTTAATCTTCTTGTCCTTGAGATGTAAATTATACCCACCCACTCACCAAACATATTTATCTGAATATGTAAAATATTTAACAATATTATTAAAATTACTTGTATGTTTTATTTAATAAGTATTATATAATGTAAGAATCTATTTATTTAAATATTTATATAAATTACATTTTAGATTTGGTTAATTTTATAATACATTTAATAAACAATATTAATTAAATAAAGTAATTAATAAATATATAGTTAGACTTTTTTTTGGATAAAGCAAAAAATTTTATTGATAACTCTTAAACGGAGCACAAGTGATGTCCAATTTAAGTAAGCAACAATACATCAGGTATCAAACTGCAGGTAAGGCACTTAACGGGGGTTAAAACTGGGTAAGGTGAAAAATGACCCCCATTAAAATCATTTTTTCTTGTAGTGTTTTAACTTCTCTACAACACCAATGTCATTAGCAAAATTGGTAGATATTTCGTATACCAATATCATGATGACTAAAAAAAACTCCTACAACACTTTAATTAACATCATTAAGACCCATCCCACCAATACAAAACTAAAATAATTCATTATAATTTATTTAAAATAATATTTTAAGATAGAAATTTAAAAAATAAATAATTATATATATAATAAATATAATATTTAATACTATTTATAGAGAAAATTCTATATTTATATAAATATTTTGTTAATAAAACTAAATATTAAATTAATAGCTACGTTCAAGTGTGTTTCTGTTATACACTAGATGTAAAATTGCTCGTGTTTATTTGAATATAAAAAATTATATTACGAGATAAAAAATTTTAATTTATAATTTATTATAAATTATTCAATGTAAATAATATTTTTAATATAATATGAGCATTTTTTTATTAAGATTGTGTTTGAAAAAAACAAAAACTTGTTTGCTGTACTGACTTATTTCATAAGCTACTTCAACTGATTTGTATAATTTTATGCTCATAATGTTTTTTTTTATTCTCACAAATTTAATTGAAATTTCTTTCTATTCTTTTTTAATTTTATAATTTTTTATTTTATTTTAGATTGTTATACTTAGAGATGATTAAGAAAAATCATCAAATTTTATCATTTCTTTATAATATAAAATTTAAAACTTATTATCATTATTTTTAAGACGATATGTTATTAAAAATAAATCAGACCCCATACTAAAAGGGCTACCATTCTCTCATTCTGTCGTTGTTGCTGCATCTAACCTAAGGGCACTGGTTAAGTAATTAAAAAGAGAATTTTTTTTATTGGAAATCATATAAAAACACGTTTAAAAGTTATATATATAGTCATCAAACCTGCTTACACAGTCACTTGTGATTACAATAATTTGTTGAACTCGTCTTAAACATGATCAATTTCTTCCAAAAACAAGTGAAATATATATCACTATTGGCATGGATCTAACATCCAGACAACCCATGCGCCCAGCTTCAGTTCATAATTCTCCTTAAGCACCATTATTTTCGTGATTCCCTAACAATTCTGAAGATCAATCTATTCATATAAGATACAAGCATATACAGCACCACGTGACAGATTATATGTGTACCTCTCAATTACTAAACATGTTCCAGACAATGTAGACGGCAGCAGAGCTTAAAATCTGTTAAATTATAGTTTGTTGGTTTTTTTTTGAAAAGCCAAATGAATGATTTATTTATATATACAGGCCACGAAATGTGACCCAACAAAGGTAGTAAAATATTACAGATTGTCCCAATAGCTACCAAAGAATTTGCCTATACCAATAAAATGCATAACCTCTACTACAAAAGAATAAGAAAAATCTTAATTCACGAAGAGGCCAAAAGACTATCCATAGGATTAGTGCACCAGCTTGCAAAATTAAGACCTGGAGCTGCAGGACCCTTGTATCGAAACCAAGTCCAAGAAATACCCTGTATATGTGACAGAACACTTAGGATGTCAGGAGCAAGGCCTTGAAAAATAACTTTATTACGATGCAACCATAGACACCAGCACGTTGCATGCCATACCAAATGTCTAAACCTACTCAATTTCTTCCCCCTAAACAGCCCTCCATGTTGGATGACATGTTGCTGTATATGATTATGCTGAACAATGTTGAATCCCCACCATCGATATACACTGCACCACACCATATATGAAAACTGACATTGTAAAAACAAATGACGAATTTCCTCAATAGAATGTGTACAGAAAACACAATTCACTGATTCAAGAACCACTCCTCTATGAATCAAAGCCTCTCTAGTTGGCAGACGCTCATGTGTAACAGTTTCCATGAGAAAAAGGGGGCCTAACTCAGTTGGTTGAGCAGGGTGCGTGAGTGTTGTAAACCCCTTAGTACTGTCTTCGATTCCTACGGATAAAAAAAAAACAGTTTCCAAGAGAAAGCCAAAACTTTTGTCGGGGAACTTTCCTTCCAAAAAGACTTAAACACACAATCCTCTTGATCAATACTTAGCAGATTTAAATTAGTTAAAATATCATAGGCTGATGCTACAGAAAACACTTGAGAGTTACCTGCATTCCACCTCCAAGAATCTTGTGATTCTCTGTCTAATTGAACTGATATCAACCTTTGTCTTAATTGTTCCAAAAGCTCCTCTTCCCACAGAAAAAGTCTGCGCCTCCACTGCCAAGACCACTGCCATTTCCCTTCAATCCATTCTCCCATATCAGCCATCAAGCCCGACTTTAATTTTCACTGAAATTTGATATAAACGAGGAAATCCATCCTTCAAACAATGATCTCCTAACCATCTATCAGCCCATTACCCACCTTTCTAATAACTGTATTCACAAACCACCCGCTCCCAACATTAATAGACATCACATCCTTCTACCAAAAAGATGCAGATCTGGGCAGATTAACACCATAATAAACTGTTACATCTAGCCTTCCAAACTTATAACACAACAGATCATACCAAATAGCATTCTTATCAACCAAGAACCTCCACTGCCCTTTTGACAAAAGACTTATATTAAAACGCTCCAAATCTTTCACACCAAGCCCCCCTTTCGATTTAGGAAGGCACAACGTTTCCCATTTAATCCAACAAATCTTCTCCACCTCCGACTGGCCACCCCAAAGGAATTTTCGCTGCATCTTGGTCAATTCCTTAATAACCCTCTTTGGTGCTATATAGAAGGAGAAAAAATACAGAGGTAAGCTGGTCATAACAGAATTAAGTAGTGTTATCCTTCCCCCAAAAGACACAAACCTTCCCTTCCACCCTAACAGCTTCTTTCTGAACATACTCATAACAGGTTCCCATGAAGCCACACGTCTGGGATTCACCCCAATTGGAATCCCAAGGAACTTAAAAGGTAAAGAAGCAATTGAGCAATGAAGAAAAGCTGAGGCCCCATTTAAAAAAATTATAGGGACATTAATACCATAGAGCTTGCTCTTAAGAAAGTTTACCTTCAATTCGAAAACTAACCCAAAGCTTCTAAAAACAATCTTAATAGTCCATAGATTGTCCCAAATTGGCTCTCCAAACAAAACAGAATCATCTGCATACTGCATAATGTCATACATAAGGGTATCTCCTACCTTCAACCCCTTATAGCATCCAATCTCAACAGCTTTTTTCACCAGACCTGTCAAACCCTCAGCCACTATTAAGAATAAAAAGAGGGCTATTGGATAGCCTTGCTTTAAACCTCGTTTAGCTTCAAACTCCAAAGTTGGACTGCCGTTCACCAACACTAAAATACGGCTTGAGCAAATGATAGCTTTAATCCACTGCCTCCATTTGTCATCAAAACCAAACCTACACATCATATACTCCAAAAAGACCCAATTAACAGAATCATAAGCATTTTCAAAATCGATTTTGAAAAGGATACATCCTGTATTAGATCTTTTAGCAAAATCCACCAACTCATTAGTCACTACCACACCATCCAAGATATGTTTTCCTGGCAAAATAGCTGTCTGACAACTAGAGATAATAGAACCCAAAACCCTTTTCAATCTTGATGCTAATGGTAGAATCAAACTGAGAAAGAAACATAAGTGTGTGTTTGCTTCCAATTTTGAAATGCTTGTAATGAGCAATATTTCTACATCCAAAATGAGAAAAGACGCAAAAGTTACTCTTTGTAATTTCTGTTATATCCATATCCACTACATGTTACCAAACACATTGATCATATATAACAACATTGTATGTTAAAAATGCTCTAAAATCCTATTAAATCATGGGTGCAATACGGTTACAATCCCGTTTATATCCATTTTTACATTGCTGCAGTTGCCTCCCCTTTTTTTTTTTTTCCTCCACATCATAACAATGGAGAAAACCAGTTTCAATTAGGGATTTGTGTTATAGATAGTCCAATTTTCTATTAGAATATAAGTTATGAAGATTAATTAGAATTGGAAGTTATGAAAATTGATAATTAATAAGATTAATGAAAATTAAAATAGAGTTATTATAGAGGTTAAGGGAGAAAGTATATCAAAAGTTGTGTTTAAAAAGTAGAAGAATAACAACTAAGCTAAAATGCTGATGAAAGGGGGTCTTGGGCTAGTCATCATCATGCGGTCACACCACCAACATGAATGCTGAGCTTTTGGCAATTTTCTTTGGTCTCAAATTAGCTTGGGAGTCAGGTATTAGACACTTGATTTGTGAATCAGATTCATTGATTGCCATCAAGCTTATCAATGAAGGATCCGCAACTCCTCATCCATATTCCTCTGTGATAAACTCTATTAGCTTTCTCGTCACGTCCATGGTCTCTTTTGTTTCAGCATACACTGAGGGAAGGAAATTCATGTGCAGACTGGCTAGCTAGCTAGCCAAGTCTGGTGCTAAGAACCAACAGAAGCTCATGGTCTTTCAAACATGTCCGCTGCAGCTTGGTCGTCTCTTATTAGCAGATGCTTTAGGCACTTGTTTCTTTAGGCTGTACTGCTTGCTGTAGCTTTGCTCTTCTGTTTGTTTTATTTTCCCACTAATAAAAAAAAAAAAAGCTAAAATGCTGATGAGGTGATGTTTACATGGTGACGTTACAGTCTGTGCTTCAGAATTTATTTATTATAAATAGATAGATTGAGTCATCCGGGTGCTGATGGAGAAACAACAATTGGGCACATTTTATGCTCAATGCAAGTATTTACATCATTAATGAAATCTGTCATATATATATAAAAAAAAAACACTTAATCCACTAACTTGTTAGGTTGTATTTTCTGGAGTTTAGATTTAACAAAATTAGTATTTTAGTATGTGTATTGTATATAATAAATAATTACTTTTATAAATTAAAGTTCATGATAAATAAATTTTTTTTATAATATTAATTATATTGTAATCAAAATTCATAATAAATAAATACCTTTGGATATATAAATTATATTTTAGATTTAGAATTAATAGTTTAATTTGTGTTATAACATTATTTTTAATTACTGATAATTTTTAAAAAAAATATTGAAATTCAATTTAGAGATAGAAATAAAAAAATGGTAGATTGAAAGGAATGGTAGTTTTAAATAATTGATTTTTGAGTAATTGCAAAAATAGTATGTTAAATACACATTCAAAGAAGAAAAAGAAAGCAAATATTGAGACTAATATTTTGGTCTTGCATTGTACAATTTTAATGTTTTTTATATAACTAATTCATAATAAATAAATATTTCTAAATATATAAATTATATTATAATTAAAATTCATAATAAGTTAATATCTTTGAATATATAAATTATATTTTGGATTTACAATGACCAATTTAAATTATGGTATAAAGTTATTTTTAACTATTGACAAAAGTGTATTTTAGCGTAAATATATACATTAAAAATAAAATAAATAAATATTAAAATATATAAATAAATAACAAAATAAAAAATGCATAAAAAACATTAATTATAAAACATATATATATATATATATATATATATATATATATATATATATATATATTAAAAAAACATCAAAATGATGAATAAAAGTCGTCACCTAAACTTCTTCAGTGGAGATTAGGAGAAGAAGAGAGTTGAGAGGTTGTGAAATGGGAAGGAATGGAAGGTATTTATATATGAAAAAACAAAATTTAATCCAGAGGTGTCGCATGTGACGGTTGCACCTAGTCCATGTGTCGAACATATATACATGGTTCTTATTTTCTTATTTATTATGGAAAGTCGCCATGTCGATTGACGAGATATCGAGATCCATGTAATTTTTTTATTTTTAAAAAATCTAGACAGCAACTCATGTGACATGTAACGTGAAATACAAACCTCTTTTTATTTTTATTAAAAAAAAGCCACCTGATAATTAAAAGACAAAAAATTAATAAAAAGCCAACTGACATGGAACTAATCTCATGACTTAACGGTTTTAAGGTGATGTGAAAAAAACAACCTCTTTACAAAAAAGGAAAATAATACTTGCACACCCAATATACTATTAGATACCTAGAGAGATCAAAGAGAGAAGAGTATGGGTATTGAGAGAGATAGGAAAAAATAATAAGTGTTGATTAGGTACTCTATGATTAGCAAAGGAGATAAAAACAAAATAGAAGGCCCCAAGAAAATCAACAGGTGATGCACCGTGCATGTTTTTGTTTGTCTTTTCGTTTCTTTTCATTTCATTGTCTTTTTGCATCGTGGGACTCGATTCTTCATCAATTGATTTACTTGATTTTCTCCTAATTTGTCATTATTATTTGATGATGATATATTGATATGAAAGAAAAAATGGAAAAAAAGGATGGATGAATAAATGGGTAATTAATGAATAGAGGAGGGCAAATTATAGTGTTTTGGGAAATTTTTAAATGTTTTCTTGCACCATAATCATGCGTCATTTTACCTTGCATTCTCACCATAATCATCATCATAATCATGATCACTTGATTTCGAAAACTTTTCACCCTACTTAAAACCCAATGATACATTTTTACACGCCATGCACACCAAATTCTTCTGTAGTTGTAAATTGATTGGAACAACGACATATTTTACTCGACACACCAAAATATAGATGAAATTTTATTCAATTAAATCTTCAGAACATGCAAATGACTTGGTGAAAAACATAATCTTCCTAAATCAAAACAGTGAAGAAGTAACTAGCTAGCGGAACTTAAAATTTAGCTGGAACAAAAGCATACTTGTACGTTCCATCTTATCCAAAACCTTCATCAGCTTCACCTCCTAAAGCACCATGATCTGTCCCCTATAATTTGAATGGTCTAATTTGGTTTCTCAAGTGCTCTAGTTATCTTCAATGACTTCAGCTCATCTAACAACTGCATCAAGTTGAGGTAAGAGGATCCACCCTTCTCTATGCTCTTCTTGGAAGCATCACCAAGTTCTCTTGCTCTCTTCCTCATTTCTCTACTCTCTTTTATTCCCATCAACTGTACCACAGCCTTTGCAATTTCTTCCCTTCCCACCACTGCATACTCCCCTATGCCTGCCCACTTGTTTTCTTTAGCTCCCACTGGGACTCCAATCTTCAACACATCAACTAGCAACTTCTCATTGTAAAATTGCTCTGCAAAGATTGGCCATGTGATCATTGGCAATCCAGCACTCACACTTTCAAGAATGGAATTCCAACCACAGTGAGTCACAATGCCAGCTATGGCAGGGTGGTCCAATATCAGCAGCTGTGGTGCCCAGTTCCATATGATATAACCCTTCTTGCTTTCTTTCATCTTCTGCTCATACTCTTGAAGAAAACTGTCTCCATTCTCACTCTCATTATTTTTCCTTATGACCCAGATGAAACTATGACCAGAATGTTCAAGCCCATGAGCCAGTTCAACAAGTTGAGCATGAGGGAGCCTGGTGAGGCTTCCAAAACTTACATAAAGCACAGACTCATTTTGCTTAGAGTTAAGCCAATTTTGCCATTCTGACTCTAGTGCAAGGTTCTCCTTGTATCCCCTATTGGCCTTTTGTTCATCATCCTTGTTAACGCAGGCCGAAACTGGTCCAATAGTCCAAGATTTGATCCCCAATGTAGTCTTATGAAGTTGCTCATAATCACTTTCAAGTTCATGAAAACTATTATACAGTGCCCCATAGCTTCTGCTCTCTGATTCAAACATTGCTTCAAAATAGCCTGTGAAGGGAGTCTTGGTCCTTATGTATTCTGATAACTGCAGAGGGGTCATCTCCATTGTTTGAGGCAAACCAGGAACAGTAAACTTGTGGGTATCAGAGACTAAGCTCTCATGAGGTCTGTGCTTCCTGATAGAATGACTAACACAGTTGGAGAAGTAGCTTGAGCTGTAAAAGAAAATCCTTGGAATGCCTAGTTTTGCAGCTGACTCCACTGTCCAAGGATAACACATGTCGCTCACTATACAATCTGGTTGCAAGTCTTGAAACA
The DNA here is from genome assembly GCA_026413185.1 of Pueraria montana var. lobata. Taxonomy (NCBI): domain Eukaryota; kingdom Viridiplantae; phylum Streptophyta; class Magnoliopsida; order Fabales; family Fabaceae; genus Pueraria; species Pueraria montana. Next base: position 77,842,598 of record CM048650.1, read on the forward strand.
GAAGCTCAATTTGATCTTTGAGCATTGAAAATCCCTGGATGATTTGACCCACCATTTCTTGGGAAGTGCAATCTTTGACATTTTCAACCCCATCAGGGAGGCCAACTTGGGATGCTGGGAATTGAATCACATGTGTTCTGATGCAGTTTCCACAACCGAAATCACTGTCTATGGCTTTATGGAAAGTCAAAGCATTAGCATGGGTAGTGATAATGGTAACACTAACACCATGCTTGGCAAATAGCCTTGCTGTGTCTACCATAGGGATCATATGGCCAGGTGTTGGATATGGAAGAAAAATGACATTGAGTTGGTGCTGTAGTTGAGCTTCCATTGCCATAGCAATTGCAGTCTTTGAGATGTACTACTGATAATGGTTATAACTTATATAAAAAAAAATTAACAGAGAAAGGAAATACAACGGAATCCTTGATTGATTCTGTGCAATCAAGGTCTCAAATCAGTAAGTAGAAAATATTCAATGGAGGGAAAAGACAGTAGAAACATACATGTTCTAGGAAACAACTTGGAAACGCTCTTCCTTTTGTCATCAAGTTCCTTGAGTTGAGTGTGTGGATAATGCTGGAGGCTGGAGCCATTAAAATCAGGGAGATGTAAGCTAATGGAAAATTGGAACCTGAAATTCTCACTACTTACCAAATAAAGTTATTAATGCAAAACAATTCAACTTGCTCTAAAAAAAATTTAAATGGCTCATGGTTTACTTAGAGCAAACAAATAATTCAGCTTATACTACTACACTCAATCCAACACAGATTAATTTTAACTGACACGATACAAGTTGGTCTAATTTTTTGTAATAATTTAAGTTATCACAATCTATTCAAGGATACAATTATTGTCATTTGGCTCATAAAAAAAAGAAAAATTATTGTCATTTGGCCGTGAGGATGAAGGTGCGTAGCATGCAGTTATCTCACATGATGGGAAGGTGGAAGCAGGGTTGCACAATTGGTCTGCACGATTAATTTTTTTCTTTCAAGTAGTATTAAATATTTTATTTTAATTTTAATGTCAGCCTGTTAAGTAATGATGTAACTAAATGAAATTGTAAACAAGTCTCATATTTCTTTAGATAACAAAGAAAAAAAAAATGGAAATTTTGTAATGAGAATAAAATAAAAACCTTCTAATATAAAAGACGCTTCTATAAAAAAAAATTAATTTCATAGAAATTAAAACAATAACTTCAAGAATCAAAATGAAACAAAAACATTTTATAAGATTCAAAATAGAAATAATAAAAAAAAGATTCAAAATAGAAAACAAAAAGAAAATCGAAACAAAAACAAGTATATATTATAAGAATTGAAAAACAATTTTTTTTCTTATTTTATTGTTTCTATACAAATATTTAGAAAAAGAAAAAAAAAAACAAAGTAATTTTTTGTAAATTTTTATAATTTTTTTTACGAAAACAAAAAAATAATGATATTCTCTCAGCTCAAATAGATCTTTATATTTTAGTTGGGTAACATGTTAATTTAATTGTGATTACAATAATTTGTTGAAATCTGTTAAAACTTAAAACTATAAACCCATATATAGGGTTGGCATAAGGTCCCCGTGTGTTCACATGTGGGGAACAATCTATTTAGCGTGACAACCCGTGTTCGATTCCCTTCGTGTGCAAAATTCCCTTAGGTCAACGACAGCCATGCACCGATTAGTCAACTCTGACCCAGTGGGTTGGGGACACTCGTGATCTCTGACCCAGGACAAAAAAAAAAAACAAACTTAAAACTATAACCATGAAGATATGAGAATGACACAAATCACAATAGAAAAAAAGGAAGAACAGAGAAAAAGAGGAAAAATATATTAATCTTGAAATGTCATTCTAATTCTGTTTACAGGTACAGTAAGTTGTATTTATAGTTGATTGAATGAAAATAACTGCTATACAGAAAAATAACCACTGTCACCTGACAAGAAAAAAAATATATCTAACTAGCTTTAACACCCCCTCAAGCTAGAATGGATCAATATCTAAAAACAAGTGAAATATCACTATTGGCATGGGTCCAACTTTCAGACAACACATGCCCCAGCTTTAGTTCATAATTCTCCTTAAGCACCATTATTTTCATGATTCCCTAACAATTCTAAAGATCAATCTATTCATATAAGATACAAGCATATACCTCTCAATTACCAAACATGTTCCAGACAATGTAGACGGCAGCATAGCCTAAAATCCGTTAAATTATCGTTTGTTGATTGAATCAACTGAGAAAGAAACATAAGTGCATGTTTGCTTCCGATTTTGAAACACATGTGATGAGCAATATTTCTACGTCCAAAATGAGAAATGACGCAAATGTTACTCTTTTTAACTTCTGTCCATATCCACTACCTGTTACCAAACACACTGATAGCAGCAATATTGTATGTTGAAAATGCTCTAAAATCCTATTACATCAGAGATGCAATACAGTTACAGTTGAGCAATATACTCACACAGAAGTTGAGTAACAACAATTGGGCACATTTTCTGCTCAATTCAAGTATTTACATCATTAATTAAATCTTTGTCATATAAAAAAAACACTTATCCAAAATAATTACATTTATAAAATTAAAGTTCATAATAAATCATATTTTTTATAATATTAATTTCATTGTAAACAAAATTCAAAATAAATAAATATCTTTGAATATATAAATTATATTTTAGATTTACAATAAATAGTTTAAATTGTGATATAAAGTTATTTTTAACTATTGATAATTTCTTTTACAAAATATTAAAATTCAATTTAGAGATAGAAATAAAAAATGATAAATTGAAAGGAATGGTAGTTTTAAATATTAGACTCCCCTCTCCTGAGAGATAACAATATTATACTGTCATCACCTCTCATGTTAAAAATTACACTCCCCTCTCATGATAGATGAATATTATATTTGTAAAGTATAATTGCTTAATGATGGAAATTGAGGATTTTCAAAAGGAATTTTATTGCATCTCTAATGGTTTATTGGAAGTAGAGTATTTTATAAATTAAGTTGTTTTCATTAAGAATGGTATTTCGTTAACGGGTGTATTTATGATGAATGCATCAAAGACGAGTTTCGTTTTTGAGTTTCAAGTAATGATGTTTTAAAGCAAAGACAAAAAGTTATTTATGATTTTGAAAGGATGCTAGACAAATTGTATTTAATCAGATAAATTGTAATAGTAATTAGGGGTGTTACATTAGTGGTATCAGAGCAATTCGTCCTACCAAGACTGGGGTATGGACTTAACCATTGCTTGTGTTGTGTGATCTAGTACTAACTGTCTATTGACAACAGTTTAGATGAATTGTGTGTTCTTGCATTATTTGTGGAAAACAACGATGTGGGATGAGAATTGTTTCTATTGGTTGTTTTTGCATCTACCATTGGTAAATGGAGGTGTGAAATGGAAAATTGTTGGTAATGGTATATATGTCCAGGGGAAGATGAATAGTTTCATTCTTTTTTAAAAAAAAAATGGGCTATGCCTTTTTGAATTCAGTTTCTGAACTCACGGTTATTGTCCACCACTATTCTTGGACATCGAAATAGTAACATAGGTAATTCAAATTTTAATTAAAAATAAATTCACTTATAAAAAATGTTAATTTATATATTTTTATAGAAATTAAAAAAAATCAATCTATTGATTAAAGTGTAATTGAAAATTTATATTAATGAACATATTTTGATAAAGAATATATAATAAAATTCAAATAAACTATCACAAATAAATAATATTAAACTCAATTGTTAGTAAATATTAAATATTAATTGTTTTAATAGTTTATAAGAATTAAAATTTTATTGATAACATACTAATATATATATTAGAACCTATTATAAATGTAAAAAAATACCGAAGCGTACCAACTATGTATACCCCCACGTACCAATACTTTTTAAGGTCGCGTACTGCGTAACGTGTATCTGTACCACGTACCAAACGTATTACGAATTATGTGACTATGATTCCCCCATATGTGAATACAGCGAAGTCTTACACCAATACGCCAATCCTATAGGTTCTCTCCATGGAGTCATGACGAAATAAACACAGAGGTAGTGTAAATGAAAGAAGTTATTCCCCAAGTTAAAAAGTTAACACCTCACCCATACTTCCTCCGATTTATTTACATTTTTAGTTACACTTTAACTGAGATCGTGGAAGGACTTACTAATGCTACAAACCATGTGTAATTGTAATTATCTGAAAAAAAATGGTAAGGCCATGCGAAAGAGCCAAAGGCTATTTCCAAACCAGAGTGAAAGCATATAGTACATAAGGAAGGAATAGTAGAATGCACCTGAAGAGCAGGCAACATACTTGGGCGATCAGAGTGAAAAATTAAACAAGTAGTTGAATACAATAAGTTAATCATATGCATATCATCATTATTTATTAACATAATTTCCACCAGTACAAGGTAGAAACAATATTAATGTATAAATTACTACAATCTAGAGAAATAAACAAATATACATATGGTTTCATGTTATGCATTAATTTTCAGCAGCGGGCTCAAGTTGATAGATTGCAGATTCTGAAACACGTTTCTTGTACTTGGCAATGAAAGCTTCAGCTTTCATGTCAATGTTGGGCTCAGCAGTACCCCAGTTACCTTTGTCATAATCACTAGGCCAGACCCTGCGCCCCGAATCAGAGGCATCATAGTACCCTCCTCTGGGCTTCCTTGATGAGAAGATGTTGAAAATAAAGAAGAACCCGAAGAAGACTTCTTCTGCCTATTACCTGCCATAATTGTGGTGTTTTTTTGTGCTAACAATGACTGCACCAGTTACCATGAAGACAATGAACTTTGAGGGGATTGTCTTGGTTTTCAATTCACAATGTCATATGACTCTTTTATACTCGATTGAGGGAGGCTTCAAATGCATGACTGGTGAAATAGTGAAAGAATCTGAAAAAGAAGTAAGACCAACATAAATGGTTCAAATGGTGCTGACTTGGCAGGGTAATTTGTTTTGTCAAGACACTTTTGCTGTGGTCCGCTAGTTTTGTACTTGACTTAAACAAGCTTGTGAGGGAATTCCATCAACAACGCACGATTGTTGGCTCTGCTTTTGTACTTTCTTTTCTTCTCAAGATTCACGTTGTTATTATTGGCACTTTTCCACTCCTAATTTAAGCACCTAATTCGTAAGTACATGATTGTACTTCCAATAATCTACCTACTTGCATGAATCAGTTTACTCTCGCATGAAAATGGTCCACCCACAGTAGTAGCAAGACTGTACAAGAATAGGTGATGTCATCATCTTTGATAATTTGTTTAATTTGATTTATAAATTCTGCCCATTTTGTAGACTAATCTGTTTACTCACTTGAAAAAAAATGCTTTAAAAAAATTACCTTTTAAGAATCAAAAACATTTTTCCTAAAAAATAAAAATGAAAATATTTTCAATTATACCATAGACAATTAAAATTTTTTTGGTACTGGATCATAGATAACGGATGTTCTCCAATCCATTGGGTTAGATATTAATCCCGCTCGCGATGCGTAGATGTCGTTGACCCAAGAAATTTTGCATACAGAGGGCGAACACGGGTTCTTCCTTTTAAATATATCGTTCCCCCACATGTGAACGCAGCGATATCTTATACAACTACGTAAACTCTATAGATTCTATAGACTATTTAAATCAACTCATAAAACAAGTACTTGTTTAGAATAAAAAAAAAAAGAGTAGTTGCGGATCAGTCTGCATACCAATCCATTTAACTGGGGATTTATGCAAGCTTAGTGTTTAATTTAATTATGGGAATACACATGTATGGTTAGTTGTGGGTTTAAGCAAATCGGCTAAAATGATCCACATAGGTAAATCTGATTATTGAATTCTTAAATGTGAAAAAAAAAGTAATGAAATTTGCATGGTAGAACACCCGCCTTATTCTTGTATACATGCAATTGCTAAAATAAGAAATGATATATCAACACCTTCGGCCCCATTCGGGGTGGTTTTTCGCTTTTAGTCTTGAAATTTTTAAAAACTAAAACCAATTTTAGTTTTTAGTTTCAGTTTTTTTTTGTTTTTAGTTTTTAAAAAGTTGTTACAAATTGAAGATTGATAAATGAGTCAACCATTTTATCTTATCTTGCTTCACTATGAAATAATACAATATAAAAAAATATCGACACAAAAAATAATTAAACCCGTGGTGGCAGTAAAGGTGGTGACGGAGGTGATGGTGGTGGTGGTGGCAGTGGTGGCGGTGACGGAGTTGGTGGTGGCGGTGGCGCTGGAGGAACGATGGTGGTGGTAGTGACAAAGGTGGTGGCTGTGGTGGAGGTGACGGTGGTGGTGGTGGTAACGGCGGTGGTGGCGGCAACAGTAGTGGTGGCGGTGGCGAAATGGTAGTGGTGGCAATGATAGCAGTGGTGGTGGCGATGGTGGAGGTGGCAATGGCAGTGGCGATGGTAGTGATGGTGGTGGTGGCAGTGGCGAAGTTGGTGGTGGTGGCGACGGTGGTGGAGGTAGTGGTGGCGGTGGCGGTGGTGGTGAAATGGTGGTGGCGGTGGCGACAGTGACGGTGGTGGTGGTGGTGGTGGTGGCGGCAGCGATGGTGGAATCAGGGACAGATCCACCTTTAAGAGAGTGGGGGCAGCTGCCCCCACTACCTTTTTAATTTGTTTTGATAATATACATAGTGTAGTATTTTGCCCCCATAATATAATGATTGTATAGTTACAATTTCAATCTTAATATAAATTAAAAGTGTGCAAGCAATACATATGTGGAATTTTTTTTATGTTTCCATTCTCACTTTTTAATATTTAATATCTTTTATTTGTAATACTTAATTGTTTATTACAATGTTTTTGGTCTATTTTTATTATAAAATGTAAATGGACTGTATCTTTTTCCAACTTTTTAAAAATGAAAAACCACTTCAAAACTGGTTTCACACACATTTACTACTCCTTCTGAGCAACTCATTTTTTATACTTTTCAATCTAGTTTCCCTTGTTGTCTCAGACTCATATTCTAATTGTGTATTTAAAAGCTTATATATTGCACTGAAATTTGAAAACGAACTGTGTAGAGTGTGTGCATTGTGGTTCATCTGTTATGCTCTGTTCCTTTTCTCCATTATTTTTGTTGTCCTCTTGAATATCATCAAAAATCAAATGCAAAATAGTATGGGAGACGAATAATTAAATGATTGTTAAGATATTTAGAGAGAGAGATTTTTGCAAATATTAAAAATGAGAAAATCATCAATTATTTTTAAAATATAAAAAACACGTGCAGAACAAGTGCAATGTATATTTATACTTTTAAAAATAATATAAAATATTTTTAAAGCTACAATTTTTTGTATGAGTATTGCCCACACCACGTAAAATTTCTGGATCCGTCACTGGGTGGAATGGTGGTGGAGGTGGTAGTTGTGGTGGTCAAATGATGGTGGTGGTGGTAATGAGAATGTTTTTTAAAACTAAAAACCAAGTTCACAAAACCTTTTTTCTTGGTTTTGAAAATGAATGTAAAAGTGTTTTGAAATTGAGTTAAAAACTATTTCAGCTCTATTTTTGCCGAACGCATTTTGTTTTAAAAATTGCATTTAAAAACCAATAACCAAAAACAGGCAACCACCTCGAACGAGCCCTTTACTTATTACCAGGGATGGAGTTACATTGTAAATTGGGGACCTTGGCCGCCCTTTTTAACTTTTTTATTTAAAATTTTTTCTGTATATATGATAGCTTAAATTTTGCTAAATTCATTCTTAATTTTAGCTCAATTTTATATAAATTGTCTTCGATGGATCAGTCTTTTTTTCTTTTTCTTTTTTTTACTTAATCTTTCATAACTTTATATATGATACCTTCAATACTATCAATTTATTTTTAATATCTTGGGAAAAACAAACCAGAGTAGCACAAAAAATCTATTAAAATTTTCTTTTAGGATAGTAATTATTGTCATGATACAATATTCTTTTTCTTTTAGTTTTCAACAATTTAAAAGATTTTTTCAATGATTCTTGGATACTATTGTTTGGTGAATAACATAATCCATTCTAATTTAATAGATTTTTAGAACATAATTAATAAGAGTATAAGACTCTTTTTTAAAGAATTTTTATTAACATATATACCATTTTTATTATAAATTCATGAAATTTTTTGTATCATGTGAAACTGATTATTGATATTTCTAATTTTAGGTCTTTATAAAAATGTTTAATTAGTTTGTCTTTTGTTTAAATATATTTTCTATTAACATTTTAATAAATTATCAATATAATTAAAATTTTGGAGCATACGAATATTTCACATAAAATTTGATGCATATATGAACTTTAAATATATGAATATATTTAAATTTATTTATAAATATATTTGATTTCATGCTCAATTTAAGGGATTTAGTTATGAATGATTATCCTTTCTCAATTTAATTAATTTTAAAATATTGAAATTGTTGATTATAATTATTTTTTCTGTTATTGTGAAAAGGAATAAGAATAACCCGGATATCACATTCCAATGTTTGGTTCTCGATCTTCGTTATCAATTTTTATTTCATTTTATTTTATATTTTATATTTGGTACATTAGACTAATATAGTATGAAATTCAAAATATAAAAATACCTAATAAAGTTATAAAAAAACAAAATAATATTTAGATTACAAATGATAAATGCATATAAGAGAAAACCATATTAAATATATTGGAAGATGAAAATAAATAAGAATTATAATTATAATTATATTAATGAGTGAAAAAATAGAAAGAAACAAGAATCCTTAATATTTCTAATTAACATATATGAATATGCAAAGACCAAAATTAAATTTAAACATTTAAGGATAGAAGTAAGAATTATACTTATGTTTGATTCTTTTTTATTTTCCACAGTATCTTAAAAATTATATAAAAATAAAATTATTATAATTATTGAAATAATGATAAAATAGAACAGAAATAAGAATAGTAATTAAGAATGAAAGTAAAAAGGGGGAAAAATAAAATTTAAATATAGATAATTAAAATTTGAAAAAATTAACTATAATCATAACAAAAGAAATTATAATGAAACAAAATCAAAAAAATTTGTGACTGCAACAAAATCAAAATTATAAATGATAAATAATGAAATACATGAACATATATATAAGGAAAAAATATCTAGAATTAAATAAATATGGAAGAAATTAAAAATAAGAAATATAAATAACTGCTGAAATTAAAAAAGGAAAATCTAAAAATGTTATTATTAATAATGAAAAATAGAAAGAAAAAAAGAATTATAATCATAAAAAAATTATAAGAAAAAAATCAGAATTATAATCATTGATAATGTAATACATGAACATATACAAAAGGAAAAATATTTTTAATCACATAAATAAGGAAAAAAATAAAAAATAAGAAATTTAATTAACTATTGAAAATAAAAGGAAAAATTAAAATTGTAATTAGATATTGAAAATTAGAAAGAAAAAAAAAGAATTATAATCATAAAAGATATAAAGAAACATAATCAGAATTATACTAATTGATAATAAAATACATGCATAAATAAAAGGAAAATATTTATAATTAAATAAATAAATAAGTAAATAAAATTGACTAATAAAATAAAAATAAAAATTCAAAATAGAATTATAGATAATTAAAATTAGAAAAAAAAAATAATTATAATCATAATACAAAAAAATATAAGGAAACAAAATCAGAATTATAATATTAATGAAATAAATGAACATATATAAAAGGGAAAAGTATTTATTATAAAATAAATAATGAATAAATAAAAATAAAATATAATTAAATAATGAAAAGAAAAATTGTAATTATAGATAATTAAAATTAGAAAAAAAAATGAATTACAATCATAATAAAAAATTATAAGCAACCCAAATTAGATAAAAACAGAAATATACATTAATAATAATTAGGTATCACTTTGACTTTTTCATAAATTTTGTTATCCTTTAATCTTATTCTTACAAGTTTTACTTAAAAGAATATTTAAATAATATTTACTTAAATTGATTTAATATGTTTAATTCATAATAAATTTAACTTAATATAAATTTTCTTCTACTTTGAATTTTTCAAAATTTATTTTCATAGTTTTTTTTAAAATCTTAAATAATATAAATTAAAAGTACATTCATTATTAATATATATTAAAAATAAATTTTATTATAGATATTTTTAATAAAAATAGAAATATATATTATCATATTTAATTATTAATTTTTCTTGTTTTTAAGTTTGTTTTCTTTGAATTGTCATTTTTCATAAACTATAAAATAAATAGTAATTAAAAAGTGAATTAATCATTAGGTTTTTATGAATTTATAAACTTATCTTGTTTCAGATTTATCATTAGGTGGAAATATTACTTTTGGTTTTTATACATTTATGTTTAGCAAAGGTAGTTGTATTTCTCAATTTCTGTAAGACCTGATTGTAATTTTTTTTTTTAATCCGTAGGAATTGAAGACAGTACCAAGGGGTTTACAATACTCACATATCCTGCTCAATCAACTGAGCTAGACCCCTTTGGTTGTAATTGTTGTTTAACTTGAATAGGTAATTAAGTGTCAGTGGAAAATTTGATAATTCAAAGAGCCAAAAACACTTGAAGTTCAAGGATGAGTCCTAAATGATTTCCCGGGAAATCAATAAATGATTACATTGACTTTATAATGAGACGTGTTTCTAGACATGTTATAATACCTACAAATTTAACCTCTTTTTGCATCATCACCTACAAAATATATAATACTTTATTTATTATTAATAATAATCTTTTTTTTAAATGTAAAGAAAAATTATCAATTCTCGATTTAAAAAAAAATTTGCTATGAAATCAACTACTAAAAACAAACACGAAGTTAAATTATATTTTCTTAATATTTTAACTATAAAAAAAACTAGCGATCAAATTTGTCACTCCTAGTTTCAGTAGTTTCATTTGTTGCTATCATACTCATTTAGAAAAGAAAGACAAGATTGTCTATGATGAAAGATACATGTAGTCTAAACAAAAAAAATACTGATTTTAGAATTGAATTAGCAACTGCACATATTAGTTGCTATTGGTGACTATACGTTTCAGCTTGGTCTATTTAAGTTCGATTTGCATTTGTCCATAACTAAATGACTGGACAAAGTTGGCTCCTGAGGTTAACAAACCAAGAATTTAGGTGGTCTATGTCGAGCCTGTTTAACTTCCAAGTTAGCAAGTTGTTCACAAGTTTGAAAAGAAAAATATATAAAATTTGAAAATACTAAAAAATATATGAAAAATATAAAAATAATAAAATTAATAAAAAAAATGTGATAAGTAAAATTAATTATTCAATTAGTAAAATATATATATAAAAAATATTTACACTATTTAAATAACATTAAGTCTATTTAGAATAAAAAATAAAATAAAAATTGGTTTGGGGTCAATCCACAAACTAAACCCTCTCAACTGCATGATTATATTTTTATTGTTCCTAACCCGCATGGATCATGGGTTATAGTTAGGCCTATATACCCAACTATATCAGTTTTAATGTAGTCTCTTAATCTCCTAATAAGAAGTGACCAAAATGTTGGTAATAACATGTCATTAATTAGCAACAAAAAATATATATTAGTCTCTACTAGTGACTAATTTGTAATTAAGTCAGTCACTAAACACATTAGTGATTGAATTTATTGTCACCACCTTTTAGTGATTGTGATTTTAGTCGCTAAGTGATTTAGCAACCAAATTTACACACATAGCTATTGAAATTTTCATTTGCTGTGGTGGTTTTCTTTTTATATTAATTTTTAAGTCTTAATTAATTAGTTATACTTTAAAAAATTCTTAAATTTAAAGTCAAAACTACTATTTTAGTAAAATATAAAATATTTATGATAGTTGTGAATTATAAAAAAAATTATCTATAACTATTTATCCAACTTTATGATAATAAAAATAGGAGAAGTTAGACCTAATAGGTTTAGCACAGTTGGTAACACACGCTGAGTTTGTGGGAAAAAAATTGAGTTCAATTCTCGCATAATACATTCTTGGGGAAGGGTGAAGAATTTTAAGTGTGACTAAGCCCCGAACTAAGGATTAGTCCCATAGCCGGCTCTCTAATAATCGAAGCTTGTGGAGAAACCTCATGTTCCACTAAGGAGCCAAAGACCCTAATTAGGATTTTTTTTTTAAAGTTACATATGAACTCCTCAACAATAAACACCTAATTAATTCTCATCTATCTCTTTAATTCTCTATTCATATAACATTATATTAACTATTATATCTATATTTTTTTTCTTCTTTTATTAACATATAAGTAGAGTTGCCAAATGGACCAGCCTAGTCTAGCCCATCAGGCCAATTAGTGATAACTGGTTGGCCCGACCTAACCTGAATCTCTAATAGGCCATGCTTTTTGTGGCCCAGCCTGACCCATTAGGCTGGGCCAAATTGGCCCACTTATTTTTTTCTTAAATTTACACTAATTTTAAAAGAAAAAAATTAAAAATTAAAAAAAATGTCAGGTCAAATAGGTCCAAAAGTGTTTAAGCCAAGAATTTATGGACCCAGCCTTACCCGTTTGGCCCCGTTAGGCCAAGCCAAATTGGCCGGATTCTTTTTAGGCCAACTTTTTTACCACTCGGCCTGACCTAGCTTTGCGGACCATTGGGCCAGCTTGTCGGACCGGGCCAATTTTGACAGCTCTACATATAAGTGAGTGTCTACGCATAATTTGAGAAGCAACTGTATGATAAAATAGAGTTAAGAAAAGATAGAAACAGTCAGTAGTGATATGACTGAAGTTTCCCTAAATAAACAAGCAATTCAAAAGGTCCTCAACAAATTTTCGGCATTATATCTTTCGCAGTGCTACTATTGGATGCAATAAACAATCACTGGCTTTGATTCTGAAGTTTGCAGGTAACACAGTTGGACACCTGAATTGATCTACTTAAAAGATGCATGGCACCTGTACATTGTAACGACCCGCTATCGTCACAAGACAACTTAACTACTATATTGCGAAAAGATTTAACTAAAAACTTATTATAAGTTATTTAGAAAAATACGTGTAAATTTTTTTTTTCGCGCAAGATCACTAATCATTCATAACATTCATCATTAAGAAATATACATAACTACATCTGAAAATTATCCATACATAAATACATATATCAGAAGTACAAATACCAAGCCATATGGTCATATACAAACCGCAGACCAAAAGTCTGATATATCTCAAAAGGTTCGGAATACGTATATACCAGTACAAAGGTGCCTATTTCCTACTAGCTGGCCACAACTACATATTACCCTTAGCTAGAAACTAGGATGATATAAGAAAAGATAAGAAATAGATGACGTAGGTCTCCTGTGACTTCAGCCGCGTATAGCCTGATCTGCCGGTAGTTCGCCGTCTGCTCCCGCGAAGAATCGCGATCATCACAGTCAAACACATACAAACAAACAGCGCAAGGATAAGCTTACAGAACAAACATCCATTTAAAATAAGGCATTAAATTTATACTAACATATTCACAAAGTTAAATAATAATAATATACAGTGAAATCCAATTCAATAGGTAAATTACCAACATATCCTCAAATAATATGTCCTAGTTATACACTATATGTAGACACGACTCCATGGAGATTTTCACTAGTCGAGCGACCAGCACAGTCAAATCCCTTAACATAGTCCAATTCGACCATTGGGGGAAACGTCGATACTGGTCTTGGAAATAATTAGTGGCTTTGTCAGGATAGGCGTACGTGGGTAGTGGCTCACCATAACACAAGATCTGCAGAAATCTTGGTCTCAATATGGAATCGCCCGTCCATCCCATCCCCCGAGTCCATGTACACGACCCCACCAATCTTTCCGACACTAGGTTGAGAACCTTCTTAATTAGCATTCTCAACTTACGTGTCAACTCGTATCCACAGTCACGATCCACTGTGGACTTATGCATGTATGCACACACAATTCAACACAACAACATATCCACAGTCATCGTCCACTGTGGTCAACAACAACATATCCACAGTCACCAGTCACTGTGGTCAACAACATATATCCACAGCCCTCATTCACTGTGGTCAACAACATGTATCCACTGTGATTCAAAGTTAAAGAAAACATCGAAGTTAACTGGACACTGATCAAAACCTTAAAATTTTTAACTATTAAAACTGTCTATAACACTTTGGAGTTTTTTCTAAAATCTCATAAAAACATTCGAAATACTAGAAATTATAGAAATCATCTTTAAAAATTTAGAAAGATTTTGAAAGGAAATTAAAAGATAAAATAATAATCTCTAAATCATCTTTTAGAAAGTGTGCCAAAATTTTCAAAAATCTCAAAAACAGATTTTCTTCACTGCAGATGGGTCAGTTTCAAGGAAACTTTTGAAATAGAAATATAATGAATTAGAAAGCATATCATACACCGTTCGAAAGCTTGAAATGTCTATTTTCTAACCATATAACTCGTTTTTGAATAAGATTTTTGTAGAAATACAGAATTGCAAAACAATATACTATGTTCAATCACGTATTTCTGACCGGACCTTCAACTTTCGAGGGCCATAAATCCTTCTATTTTCAATATTTTTGAGCAGTTCTTGTGCCAAAACTGTAGCCCTGGATGTCTATTTTCATCTCCAACAAACTAAATTCAATTTAATTCACCACAGCCAAAGTTATCACAAAAATACTAACATATGTTCAGAAAAAACGTACCAGACAGCAAACACTTTGTTTCCAGCTATCATATAGTTCCAATCAATCAACTTATATCACAAACAATTTATCAAAACATTACTTTCAGAATCAATACACATCACAACATATCCATGCATCAAAGAATACATAAAAACTGTAAACTTTCCTTACCTCGAGAAGATGCTAAAATAAGAGCTTTGAATAATGGAGGAGTGAAGTAACTTTTAGTTTTCTGGGTCACAAATATTAAACCACCACTATGAACCAACAACAGCTCATAGTATAAAAACTTGGGACTTAGAAATTTTGAAGGAGAACTTTTAGAGGAGTAGAATTACTCAACGGTGAGGGTGCCGGAAACAAAATGACGTTAGATAGAGAAAAATGGGTTGCAAAAAGCAAGTTTCACAAATTGAAATTGAAATTGAAACAGAATGACGAGAATTGAATTGGAGGCTGGTGCACGTTGTGTTTCGAAGAAGTCCAATTTATAGAGTTATGATATGACACTGTTTTATTTTTTTATTATTATTATTTTCTTTTTCTTTGACTTTGTAATCTCAAGTGATAGAAAGAAAAGGAAACGTAAGATTATATTTTCCTGCTAGCAATCCGACTCTGTCAGCAAGATTTAGGGGAACTGCTTTTGAAATTTGGGTATTCAAAATTCTTTTGAACGTGAAAATGGGTTCCTTGAGTCAACAAAATTTATGAAAGCTTTTGAAATTTTTTCTACAAAGTACGTAGGAGTAAATTATGATAGGTGTAGTTATAGTTTTAGGTAGAATAATTAGCAGGTAAGGTAATAAAATGCAAATCAAGCTAATTAAATTAGTACATGTATGACTTACTAATTTTAATTTTGGATATCTAATAAAATTTAGAATGTCTTAGAATTTTTCTAACTCTCAAAAAGTTCTCAAAAACACACTCTTCGGAACCACGTTAAAATATTATTATTTTAATCAAGTGTAACAAAATAACATACAAATTTTATAGGAACCTAATTATACTTATTAGAGACTAATTATAATTAAATCCTTTTAATTTCTTTACTATTTCCTTACTTTCACAGTGTATTCTTACACTACCAGTGTGCAACACAGTCCAAATTTCAGTGAAATTTTTCACTAAAGCTTACATAGAAAAATCACACATATTTATTAATTATATTTTCTCATAAAATTAAATTTAATTATCTCTTATAATTATTTTCAATCCAAGAGATAAGGAAGAAATGAGAAAATGACAGAAAGAAAGAAGGTTTTTGACTTTTGCTATTCGTAACCATGACTTTCTAACCTCACACCCCCTTTTCTATAACAAAACTTACGTAAATTCGAAACTATTACGAAAACTACTAAACACACCATAATCACATAAACAAAACAATCTATTTTGTTTATATAGTTCATTAAATAATCTAATTTAAATTTAATTTATCTTGCATTTTAAGTAAGTCACTTATCATACATTATGAAAATTCATAGCGTTACATACATTCTTTTCTTCACTGTTATTTCATTACTTATTTGGTGGTGGTGGTGGCGGCGGCGGCGGCGGTGGTGAAATGGTGGTGGCGGTGGCGACGGTGAAGGTGGTGGTGGTGTTGGCGGCGGCGATGGTGGAATCAGGGACAGATCCACCTTTAAGAGAGTGGGGGCAGCTGCCCCACTACCTTTTTAATTTGTTTTGATAAAATATATAGTGTAGTGTTTTGCCCCCATAATATAATGATTGTATAGTTACAATTTCAATCTTAATATAAATTAAAAGTGTGCAAGCAATACATATGTGGAATTTTTTTTATGTTTCCATTCTCACTTTTTAATATTTAATATCTTTTATTTGTAATACTTAATTGTTTATTACAATGTTTTTGGTCTATTTTTATTATAAAATGTAAATGGACTGTATCTTTTTCCAACTTTTTAAAAATGAAAAACCACTTCAAAACTGGTTTCACACACATTTACTACTCCTTCTGAGCAACTCATTTTTTATACTTTTCAATCTAGTTTCCCTTGTTGTCTCAGTCTCATATTCTAATTGTGTATTTAAAAGCTTATATATTGCACTGAAATTTGAAAACGAACTGTGTAGAGTGTGTGCATTGTGGTTCATCTGTTATGCTCTGTTCCTTTTCTCCTTCATTTTTGTTGTCCTCTTGAATATCATAAAAAATCAAATGCAAAATCGTATGGGAGACGAATAATTAAATGATTGTTAAGATATTTAGAGAGAGAGATTTTTGCTAATATTAAAAATGAGAAAATCATCAATTATTTTTAAAATATAAAAAACACGTGGAGAACAAGTGTAATGTATATTTATACTTTTAAAAATAATATAAAATATTTTTAATGCTACAATTTTTTGTATAAGTATTGCCCTCACCACGTAAAATTTCTGGATCCGTCACTGGGTGGAATGGTGGTGGTGGTGGTAGTTGTGGTGGTCAAATGATGGTGGTGGTGGTAATGAGAATGTTTTTTAAAACTAAAAACCAAGTTCACAAAACCTTTTTTCTTGGTTTTTAAAATGAATGTAAAAGTGTTTTGAAATTGAGTTAAAAACTATTTCAGCGCTATTTTTGCCGAACGCATTTTGTTTTAAAAATTGCATTTAAAAAGCAAAAATCAAAAACTGGCAACCACCTCGAACGGGCCCTTTACTTATTACCAGGAATGGAGTTACATTGTAAATTGGGGACCTTGGCCGCCCTTTTTAACCTTTTTTATTTAAAATTTTTTATGTATATATGATAGCTTAAATTTTGCTAAATTCATTCTTAATTTTAGCTAAATTTTATATAAATTTTCTTTGATGGATCAGTCTTTTTTTCTTTTTTTTCTACTTAATCTTTCATAACTTTATATATGATACCTTCAATACTATCAATTTATTTTTAATATCTTGGGAAAAACAAAC
Source organism: Pueraria montana var. lobata (assembly GCA_026413185.1). Classification (NCBI taxonomy): domain Eukaryota; kingdom Viridiplantae; phylum Streptophyta; class Magnoliopsida; order Fabales; family Fabaceae; genus Pueraria; species Pueraria montana. Next base: position 77,860,296 of record CM048650.1, read on the forward strand.
CAGAGTAGCACAAAAAACTATTAAAATTTTCTTTTAGGATAGTAATTATTGTCATGATACAATATTCTTTTTCTTTTAGTTTTCAACAATTTAAAAGTTTTTTTTCAATGATTCTTGGATACTATTGTTTGGTGAATAACATAATCCATTCTAATTTAATAGATTTTTAGAACATAATTAATAAGAGTATAAAACTTTTTTTTAAAGAATTTTTATTAATATATATCCATTTTTTATTATAAATTCATGAATTATTTTTGTAACATGTGAAACTGATTATTGATATTTCTAATTTTAGGTCTTTACAAAAATGTTTAATTAGTTTGTCTTTTGTTTAAATATATTTTCTATTAACATTTTAATAAATTATCAATATAATTAAAATTTTGGAGCATACGAATATTTCATATAAAATTTGATTCATATATGAACTTTAAATATATGAATGTATTTAAATTTATTTTGAAATATATTTGATTTCATGCTCAATTTAAGGGATTTAGTTATGAATGATTATCCTTTCTCAATTTAATTAATTTTAAAATATTGAAATTGTTGATTATATTTATTTTTTCTATTATTGTGAAAAGGAATAAGAATAACCCGGATATCACATTCCAATGTTTGGTTCTCGATCTTCGTTATCAATTTTTGTTTCATTTTATTTTATATTTTATATTTGGTACATTAGACTAATATAGTATGAAATCAAAATATAAAAATACCAAATAAAGTTATATAAAAAAACTAAATAATAATTAGATTACAAATGATAAATGCATATAAGAGAAAACCATATTAAATATATGGGAAGATGAAAATAAATAAGAATAATAATTATAATTATATTAATGAGTGAAAAAATAGAAAGAAACAACAATCCTAAATATTTCTAATTAACATATATGAATATGCAAAGACCAAAATTAAATTAAAACATTTAAGGATAGAAGTAAGAATTATACTTATGTTTGATTCTTTTTTATTTTCCACTGTATCTTAAAAATTATATAAAAATAAAATTATTATAATTAATGAAATAAAGATAAAATAGAACAGAAATAAGAATAGTAATTAAGAATGAAAGTAAAAAGGGGGGAAATTAAAATTTATATATAGATAATTAAAATTTGAAAAAATGAGCTATAATCATAACAAAAGAAATTATAATGAAACAAAATCAAAAAAAAAAATTGTGACTGCAACAAAATCAAAATTATAAATGATAAATAATGAAATACATGAACATATATATAAGGAAAAAAATCTAGAATTAAATAAATATGGAAGAAATTAAAAGTAAGAAATATAAATAACTGCTGAAATTAAAAAAGGAAAAACTAAAAATGTTATTATAAATAATGAAAAATAGAAAGAAAAAAAGAATTATAATCATAAAAAAATTATAAGAAAAAAAATCAGAATTATAATCATTGATAATGTATTACATGAACATATACAAAAGGAAAAATATTTTTAATGACATAAATAAGGAAGAAAAATAAAAAAAATAAGAAATATAATTAACTATTGAAAATAAAAGGAAAAATTAAAATTGTAATTAGATAATGAAAATTAGAAAGAAAAAAAAAGAATTATAATCATAAAAGATATAAAGAAACATAATCAGAATTATACTAATTGATAATGAAATACATGCATAAATAAAAGGAAAATATTTATAAATAAATAAATAAATAAGTAAATAAAATTGATTAATAAAATAAAAATAAAAATTCAAAATAGAATTGTAGATAATTAAAATTAGAAAAAAAAATAATTATAATCATAATACAAAAAAATATAAGGAAACAAAATCAGAATTATAATATTAATGAAATAAATGAACATATATAAAAGCGAAAAGTATTTATTAAAAAATAAATAACGAATAAATAAAAATAAAATATAATTAAATAATAAAAATAAAAATTGTGATTATAGATAATAAAAATTAGGAAAAAAAATGAATTATAATCATAATAAAAAATTATAAGCAACCCAAATTAGATAAAAACAGAAATATACATTAATAATAATTAGGTATCACTTTGACTGTTTCATAAATTTTGTTATCCTTTAATCTTATTCTTACAAGTTTTACTTAAAAGAATATTTAAATAACATTTAATTAATTTGATTTTATATGTTTAATTCATAATAAATTTAACTTAATATAAATTTTCTTCTACATTGAATTTTTCAAAATTTATTTTCATAGTTTTTTTAAATCTTAAATAATATAAATTAAAAGTACGTTCACTATTAATAAATATTAAAAATAAATTTTATTATAGATATTTTTAATAAAACTAGAAATATATATTATCATATTTAATTATTAATTTTTCTTGTTTTTAAGTTTGTTTTCTTTGAATTGTTATTTTTCATAAATTGTAAAATAAATAGTAATTAAAAAGTGAATTAATCATTTGGTTTTTATGAATTTGTAAACTTATCTTGTTTCAGATTTATCATTAGGCGGAATTTACCATAGAAGGAATTTGATTTAAGGCCAACCACCATACTAACACCTCCACCTTTGAGGGCACAAATTTATTCCACAATTTCTTCAGAAAGATATCGCCATTTGAAGAACAAGAGCTCATGATTACCTTATAGGCCGGTTTAGGCTATGTTTGGATTACAGTTTGGGTGTCTCAAACTTAGGTTTGAAGCTCCAAACTCAGTTTGGCATCATGTTTGGGAGTTCCGAAAATTAATTCTGCAATTTACGTTTGGGCCAAACCCGGGTTTGGATCAGAAGTAACAATTTTGATGCTTTTAAAGTAAAAGTACTTTTGATTTGTATATTTACAATAGAAACATAAAGTAAAAGTACTTTTCATTGGTATTATCCAAACGAGTTTCATTTTATCAACATACTTTTGAACAAAAAATACCCAAACATAAATCATGTTATAGTAAACTCATTTTTATCAAACTTAAGTTTGCAACATACTTTTAATTCAAACTTACATTTGCAAACTTTAATCCAAACATGCACTTAATCGAGTACTCCCCACTTTTTTTCGCCAACCCTGCTTACCTATCTTTCTCCCCACCTGTCAGATAGCTTGCCTTCAATAAATTTGTTAACTCAAACAACAAATTTGCTTCCATTGGAAAAGATTTTGCTTCCAAGACCACTTCTAACCCATACCCCATCCACCCACTCTACCACCTCACACCAAAGCCTTTTTATTTTCTGCTACAATAAACAATCTCCTAAACTTATCTTTTAACAACTCCTCTTCCATCCACCTACCATGCAAAAAAAAATGTCTCATCTCTACTCATATCTTCCTTAGCAATGAATACAAGATTGCTTCCTGCCTAGGTTTATGCAAACTAATAATAAGCACAACATCCTATTGCAATCACAATGTCCTAATTGCAACAATTATAACAACCACATCATCCTGATTGCTTACTGACTAGGTTTATGCAAAGTAAAAATGACCATGATGTATCTGTAATTGCAATTAAAATCATGTAAATAATCGTTGTGTGATCAAAGCAGTAGAATTGTAATTTTAACTCGATTCCAATTTTTATTAAATTGGGATTAGTATTATATTCCTACACTCCAATTATAATTATAATCTTGTAATAGATTCTTATTGCTTTTTTTTTTTCCTGAATGGGATGGCCTAGGCCTTACATACGAATCCTACGTGGGAGGGTTACCCTAATAAAGTCCTTCAACAAGAAATGTCTACAGGCATCAAGTGGATCAGAAAATAAGTCAGACCAAGAGACAAAGAATGGCCTATGTTTACCATCTAGTCGGCCACCGAATTGGCTTCACAATGTGCATGTGCAATATTCAATGAACATGTAAAAATCTAAGCATGGTATCTCTTGGTCTTAGAATAAGAGCATTAAAAGGATGGAATTTCCAATGAGTTTCATTTAAATGTTGTTAAAGACAAAATACATGCCTTTGAATACAAAATAGACTTACAATATAAAGAAAAGGGCACCTCAAAATACTAAACACAATCACAATGTAAAGACAAAGGCCATGCCTCTAAAAATTAAATAGTGCCACAACATATATAAAGATAGAGGTCATGCCTCTAAACACTAATTAGAGTCACAATTAAGTGTAGCCAACTTTTTTTCGATCTCTTTCAAGTTCTTCTCAATCAACTTGTCGAGTTTCTTCAGTTCTTCAGCATTGTTTGGTAGGTTTTCACCTTTCATGTACTGAAACATGGACAAGGTCATCTCATTCTCATCGTTCTCCTGACGTAACTTCTTCAACTCATTTTGGGCCTTGACAATCCTCTGCATGATGAAGCTCTCTTGATTCATATTCCTGCTTTGATTTAGCACAGATGCATTCTTATAGCTCTCAATCACCTGCTCGGCTTCCTCTGGATTAGGCCAAACTTCTAGCTTAGAATCAAAAGGATTGGAAATTATAGCACAGGCTGAGACCCCGCAAAGAGTGCTGAGTTCACTCACCTTCTTGATGATACTCTTCTTCCTTCTATTGTATGTGGACTTTCTTGCTGTGTCATCAGAAATAAAGGCAAGTTTCACTTTGTTCCTCGTCATGGCTGCAATTACGAAGAAAGTACTAAGAAATTAAAATATTTTATGCATTATTTTCCCAGCATTGTCTAGGGTTTATAAAGAGTTGTTTCACCTATCAATTGAAAATCTAGGAATCTTTGTTTGGACACTTGATACCACTATCTCGGGTTCCAAACAGAAACTTATCTAAGCATTATCCTTTTGTATTTTACAATGATCGCATCGATGTATTAAATTGGAAAAGAATCAAAAGTCACATGCCATAGATTTTCACACTTAATGCATTACCATTTTGAAAGAATATGCAAAATATGAATTTTTTAAGGTTGTAAAATCGATGATATACCAAAAGGCTTAACGTGATTAGGTTGTCAGGGCGGGTATGATTTTGTATATGACCTATCATTAAATCATATTTTATTTTCAACAAATTACTCATATACTAATAACATGATTACATTGTATTGGATTTTATGCACATTTGATGAATTTCACTTTTTATTAATTAGAATTATGGTAACTTTAAATTGTATTCAAAGCCTTTTGAATTTATTGTTAGTGATCTCATACAAACCCAAGTAACATAAAAATTACATTTAATTATATTAATTTAGGTCAAATAATTTTTTCATCCCTGAATTATTTCAGAATTCGATTTTTGTTCCCTTTACAAATTTTTTCCACTTTTAGTCCCTTGTTTATTTTTCATTGATAAATTTAGCCTCTCAACTGTTAAGTGTTGACATGTCCAATAAGAGTACACGTCAACACACCACATGACAGCCACATGACACTTATGAGACATGTATGCCATGTGGTGCTTTCTTGTGGTGCCACATGGCACCACATTCAGGCGCTATGTTGCATCACAGAAATGTGTCATGTGGCACCCTTTCAATTTTAGTTCCTAAAATGTTCAATTTTTTTTTATTCCTTAATTAACTTGTAACTACATGTGAAGATTTCGTTCGAATATTTCACTCCATTCACATTTTTAAGTCCAATTTCTGAAAATCATGTAATTTTTAGAGGACTAACATGTTTTTATTCCTTAATTAACTTGTAACTACATGTGAGGACTAACATAACTCTAGATGTCCAATTTCTGACAATCATGGTTTCTGGAGTCTTTTTCCCTCCATTCACATTTTTTCTTTAGTCCTGTGTCAGAGATCACATTGTTCCCCAACCCACTGAGTCAGATACTAATCCTGCTCGCGGTGCGTGGCTATCCGCTGGCCCAAGGGAATTTTGCACAAGGGAATCGAACACGGGTTCTTCGGCTAAATAGATCGTTCCCCCCATAATTACATAATTTGCTCCATGCATCATAGAACCGTGAATTGGTCCGTGCAAACCAATTCGCGGTACGTTTACGAACCGGTTCGCCTGAATTCATCAACGAATTCATGAAGAAGAAGAACCAGAAAAGAAGGGAAAAAAAAAGCAGGTTTAGTTACATTGAAACAAATTGCTTAAGAAGTGAGAAGGAAGAATAGTGGAAACGAAAAGAGGAGGCAAACCTCTGCAGCAATGGGAAAAGGAAGATGAAAAAAGAAAATGAAAAACAGAACTCAGAAGTTAGAAAGAAAAGGAGGAAGCGGAAGTTTAGAGAAGGGGAAGATGAATAGTTTCTTTCTTTTTTAAAAAAAAAAATGGGCTATGCCTTTTTGAATTCAGTTTCTGAACTCACGGTTATTGTCCACCACTATTCTTGGACATCGAAATAGTAACATAGGTAATTCAAATTTTAATTAAAAATAAATTCACTTATAAAAAATGTTAATTTATATATTTTTATAGAAATTAAAAAAAATCAATCTATTGATTAAAGTGTAATTGAAAATTTATATTAATGAACATATTTTGATAAAGAATATATAATAAAATTCAAATAAACTATCACAAATAAATAATATTAAACTCAATTGTTAGTAAATATTAAATATTAATTGTTTTAATAGTTTATAAGAATTAAAATTTTATTGATAACATACTAATATATATATTAGAACCTATTATAAATGTAAAAAAATACCGAAGCGTACCAACTATGTATACCCCCACGTACCAATACTTTTTAAGGTCGCGTACTGCGTAACGTGTATCTGTACCACGTACCAAACGTATTACGAATTATGTGACTATGATTCCCCCATATGTGAATACAGCGAAGTCTTACACCAATACGCCAATCCTATAGGTTCTCTCCATGGAGTCATGACGAAATAAACACAGAGGTAGTGTAAATGAAAGAAGTTATTCCCCAAGTTAAAAAGTTAACACCTCACCCATACTTCCTCCGATTTATTTACATTTTTAGTTACACTTTAACTGAGATCGTGGAAGGACTTACTAATGCTACAAACCATGTGTAATTGTAATTATCTGAAAAAAAATGGTAAGGCCATGCGAAAGAGCCAAAGGCTATTTCCAAACCAGAGTGAAAGCATATAGTACATAAGGAAGGAATAGTAGAATGCACCTGAAGAGCAGGCAACATACTTGGGCGATCAGAGTGAAAAATTAAACAAGTAGTTGAATACAATAAGTTAATCATATGCATATCATCATTATTTATTAACATAATTTCCACCAGTACAAGGTAGAAACAATATTAATGTATAAATTACTACAATCTAGAGAAATAAACAAATATACATATGGTTTCATGTTATGCATTAATTTTCAGCAGCGGGCTCAAGTTGATAGATTGCAGATTCTGAAACACGTTTCTTGTACTTGGCAATGAAAGCTTCAGCTTTCATGTCAATGTTGGGCTCAGCAGTACCCCAGTTACCTTTGTCATAATCACTAGGCCAGACCCTGCGCCCCGAATCAGAGGCATCATAGTACCCTCCTCTGGGCTTCCTTGATGAGAAGATTTTGAAAATAAAGAAGAACCCGAAGAAGACTTCTTCTGCCTATTACCTGCCATAATTGTGGTGTTTTTTTGTGCTAACAATGACTGCACCAGTTACCATGAAGACAATGAACTTTGAGGGGATTGTCTTGGTTTTCAATTCACAATGTCATATGACTCTTTTATACTCGATTGAGGGAGGCTTCAAATGCATGACTGGTGAAATAGTGAAAGAATCTGAAAAAGAAGAAGTAAGACCAACATAAATGGTTCAAATGGTGCTGACTTGGCAGGGTAATTTGTTTTGTCAAGACACTTTTGCTGTGGTCCGCTAGTTTTGTACTTGACTTAAACAAGCTTGTGAGGGAATTCCATCAACAACGCACGATTGTTGGCTCTGCTTTTGTACTTTCTTTTCTTCTCAAGATTCACGTTGTTATTATTGGCACTTTTCCACTCCTAATTTAAGCACCTAATTCGTAAGTACATGATTGTACTTCCAATAATCTACCTACTTGCATGAATCATTTTACTCTCGCATGAAAATGGTCCACCCACAGTAGTAGCAAGACTGCACAAGAATAGGTGATGTCATCATCTTTGATAATTTGTTTAATTTGATTTATAAATTCTGCCCATTTTGTAGACTAATCTGTTTACTCACTTGAAAAAAAATGCTTTAAAAAAATTACCTTTTAAGAATCAAAAACATTTTTCCTAAAAAATAAAAATGAAAATATTTTCAATTATACCATAGACAATTAAAATTTTTTTGGTACTGGATCATAGATAACGGATGTTCTCCAATCCATTGGGTTAGATATTAATCCCGCTCGCGATGCGTAGATGTCGTTGACCCAAGAAATTTTGCATACAGAGGGCGAACACGGGTTCTTCCTTTTAAATATATCGTTCCCCCACATGTGAACGCAGCGATATCTTATACAACTACGTAAACTCTATAGATTCTATAGACTATTTAAATCAACTCATAAAACAAGTACTTGTTTAGAATAAAAAAAAAGAGTAGTTGCGGATCAGTCTGCATACCAATCCATTTAACTGGGGATTTATGCAAGCTTAGTGTTTAATTTAATTATGGGAATACACATGTATGGTTAGTTGTGGGTTTAAGCAAATCGGCTAAAATGATCCACATAGATAAATCTGATTATTGAATTCTTAAATGTGAAAAAAAAAGTAATGAAATTTGCATGGTAGAACACCCGCCTTATTCTTGTATACATGCAATTGCTAAAATAAGAAATGATATATCAACACCTTCGGCCCCATTCGGGGTGGTTTTTCACTTTTAGTCTTGAAATTTTTAAAAACTAAAACCAATTTTAGTTTTTAGTTTCAGTTTTTTTTTGTTTTTAGTTTTTAAAAAGTTGTTACAAATTGAAGATTGATAAATGAGTCAACCATTTTATCTTATCTTGCTTCACTATGAAATAATACAATATAAAAAAATATCGACACAAAAAATAATTAAACCCGTGGTGGCAGTAAAGGTGGTGACGGAGGTGATGGTGGTGGTGGCAGTGGTGGCGGTGACGGAGTTGGTGGTGGCGGTGGTGCTGGAGGAACGATGGTGGTGGTAGTGACAAAGGTGGTGGCTGTGGTGGAGGTGACGGTGGTGGTGGTGGTAACGGCGGTGGTGGCGGCAACAGTAGTGGTGGCGGTGGCGAAATGGTAGTGGTGGCAATGATAGCAGTGGTGGTGGCGATGGTGGAGGTGGCAATGGCAGTGGCGATGGTAGTGATGGTGGTGGTGGCAGTGGCGAAGTTGGTGGTGGTGGCGACGGTGGTGGAGGTAGTGGTGGCGGTGGCGGTGGTGGTGAAATGGTGGTGGCGGTGGCGACAGTGACGGTGGTGGTGGTGGTGGCGGCAGCGATGGTGGAATCAGGGACAGATCCACCTTTAAGAGAGTGGGGGCAGCTGCCCCACTACCTTTTTAATTTGTTTTGATAATATACATAGTGTAGTATTTTGCCCCCATAATATAATGATTGTATAGTTACAATTTCAATCTTAATATAAATTAAAAGTGTGCAAGCAATACATATGTGGAATTTTTTTTATGTTTCCATTCTCACTTTTTAATATTTAATATCTTTTATTTGTAATACTTAATTGTTTATTACAATGTTTTTGGTCTATTTTTATTATAAAATGTAAATGGACTGTATCTTTTTCCAACTTTTTAAAAATGAAAAACCACTTCAAAACTGGTTTCACACACATTTACTACTCCTTCTGAGCAACTCATTTTTTATACTTTTCAATCTAGTTTCCCTTGTTGTCTCAGACTCATATTCTAATTGTGTATTTAAAAGCTTATATATTGCACTGAAATTTGAAAACGAACTGTGTAGAGTGTGTGCATTGTGGTTCATCTGTTATGCTCTGTTCCTTTTCTCCATTGTTTTTGTTGTCCTCTTGAATATCATCAAAAATCAAATGGAAAATAGTATGGGAGACGAATAATTAAATGATTGTTAAGATATTTAGAGAGAGAGATTTTTGCAAATATTAAAAATGAGAAAATCATCAATTATTTTTAAAATATAAAAAACACGTGCAGAACAAGTGCAATGTATATTTATACTTTTAAAAATAATATAAAATATTTTTAAAGCTACAATTTTTTGTATGAGTATTGCCCACACCACGTAAAATTTCTGGATCCGTCACTGGGTGGAATGGTGGTGGAGGTGGTAGTTGTGGTGGTCAAATGATGGTGGTGGTGGTAATGAGAATGTTTTTTAAAACTAAAAACCAAGTTCACAAAACCTTTTTTCTTGGTTTTGAAAATGAATGTAAAAGTGTTTTGAAATTGAGTTAAAAACTATTTCAGCTCTATTTTTGCCGAACGCGTTTTGTTTTAAAAATTGCATTTAAAAACCAATAACCAAAAACAGGCAACCACCTCGAACGAGCCCTTTACTTATTACCAGGGGTGGAGTTACATTGTAAATTGGGGACCTTGGCCGCCCTTTTTAACTTTTTTATTTAAATTTTTTCTGTATATATGATAGCTTAAATTTTGCTAAATTCATTCTTAATTTTAGCTAAATTTTATATAAATTGTCTTCGATGGATCAGTCTTTTTTTCTTTTTCTTTTTTTTACTTAATCTTTCATAACTTTATATATGATACCTTCAATACTATCAATTTATTTTAATATCTTGGGAAAAACAAACCAGAGTAGCACAAAAAATCTATTAAAATTTTCTTTTAGGATAGTAATTATTGTCATGATACAATATTCTTTTTCTTTTAGTTTTCAACAATTTAAAAGTTTTTTTTCAATGATTCTTGGATACTATTGTTTGGTGAATAACATAATCCATTCTAATTTAATAGATTTTTAGAACATAATTAATAAGAGTATAAGACTCTTTTTTAAAGAATTTTTATTAATATATATACCATTTTTATTATAAATTCATGAAATTTTTTGTATCATGTGAAACTGATTATTGATATTTCTAATTTTAGGTCTTTATAAAAATGTTTAATTAGTTTGTCTTTTTTTTTAAATATATTTTCTATTAACATTTTAATAAATTATCAATATAATTAAAATTTTGGAGCATACGAATATTTCACATAAAATTTGATGCATATATGAACTTTAAATATATAAATATATTTAAATTTATTTATAAATATATTTGATTTCATGCTTAATTTAAGGGATTTAGTTATGAATGATCATCCTTTCTCAATTTAATTAATTTTAAAATATTGAAATTGTTGATTATAATTATTTTTTCTATTATTGTGAAAAGGAATAAGAATAACCCGGATATCACATTCCAATGTTTGGTTCTCGATCTTCGTTATCAATTTTTATTTCATTTTATTTTATATTTTATATTTGGTACATTAGACTAATATAGTATGAAATTCAAAATATAAAAATACCTAATAAAGTTATAAAAAAACAAAATAATATTTAGATTACAAATGATAAATGCATATAAGAGAAAACCATATTAAATATATTGGAAGATGAAAATAAATAAGAATTATAATTATAATTATAATTATAATTATATTAATGAGTGAAAAAATAGAAAGAAACAAGAATCCTTAATATTTCTAATTAACATATATGAATATGCAAAGACCAAAATTAAATTAAAACATTTAAGGATAGAAGTAAGAATTATACTTATGTTTGATTCTTTTTTATTTTCCACAGTATCTTAAAAATTATATAAAAATAAAATTATTATAATTATTGAAATAATGATAAAATAGAATAGAAATAAGAATAGTAATTAAGAATGAAAGTAAAAAGGGGGAAAAATAAAATTTAAATATAGATAATTAAAATTTGAAAAAATTAACTATAATCATAACAAAAGAAATTATAATGAAACAAAATCAAAAAAATTTGTGACTGCAACAAAATCAAAATTATAAATGATAAATAATGAAATACATGAACATATATATAAGGAAAAAATATCTAGAATTAAATAAATATGGATGAAATTAAAAATAAGAAATATAAATAACTGCTGAAATTAAAAAAGGAAAATCTAAAAATGTTATTATAAATAATGAAAAATAGAAAGAAAAAAAGAATTATAATCATAAAAAAATTATAAGAAAAAAAATCAGAATTATAATCATTGATAATGTAATACATGAACATATACAAAAGGAAAAATATTTTTAATGACATAAATAAGGAAAAAAATAAAAAATAAGAAATATAATTAACTATTGAAAATAAAAGGAAAAATTAAAATTGTAATTAGATATTGAAAATTAGAAAGAAAAAAAAAATAATTATAATCATAAAAGATATAAAGAAACATAATCAGAATTATACTAATTGATAATGAAATACATGCATAAATAAAAGGAAAATATTTATAAATAAATAAATAAATAAGTAAATAAAATTGATTAATAAAATAAAAATAAAAATTCAAAATAGAATTATAGATAATTAAAATTAGAAAAAAAATAATTATAATCATAATACAAAAAAATATAAGGAAACAAAATCAGAATTATAATATTAATGAAATAAATGAACATATATAAAAGGGAAAAGTATATATTATAAAATAATTAATGAATAAATAAAAATAAAATATAATTAAATAATGAAAAGAAAAATTGTAATTATAGATAATTAAAATTAGAAAAAAAATGAATTACAATCATAATGAAAAATTATAAGCAACCCAAATTAGATAAAAACAGAAATATACATTAATAATAATTAGGTATCACTTTGACTTTTTCATAAATTTTGTTATCCTTTAATCTTATTCTTACAAGTTTTACTTAAAAGAATATTTAAATAATATTTACTTAATTTGATTTTATATGTTTAATTCATAATAAATTTAACTTAATATAAATTTTCTTCTACTTTGAATTTTTCAAAATTTATTTTCATAGTTTTTTTAAAATCTTAAATAATATAAATTAAAAGTACATTCATTATTAATAAATATTAAAAATAAATTTTATTATAGATATTTTTAATAAAAATAGAAATATATATTATCATATTTAATTATTAATTTTTCTTGTTTTTAAGTTTGTTTTCTTTGAATTGTTATTTTTCATAAACTGTAAAATAAATAGTAATTAAAAAGTGAATTAACCGTTTGGTTTTTATGAATTTATAAACTTATCTTGTTTCAGATTTATCATTAGGCGGAAATATTACTTTTGGTTTTTATACATTTATGTTTAGCAAAGGTAGTTGTATTTCTCAGTTTCTGTAAGACATGATTGTAATTTTTTTTTTAATCCGTAGGAATTGAAGACAATACCAAGGGGTTTACAATACTCACATATCCTGCTCAATCAACTGAGCTAGACCCCTTTGGTTGTAATTGTTGTTTAACTTGAATAGGTAATTAATTGTCAATGGAAAATTTGATAATTCAAAGAGCCAAAAACACTTGAAGTTCAAGGATGAGTCCTAAATGATTTCCCGGGAAATCAATCAAAGATTACATTGACTTTATAATGAGACGTGTTTCTAGACATGTTATAATACCTACAAATTTAACCTCTTTTTGCATCATCACCTACAAAATATATAATACTTTATTTATTATTAATAATAATCTTTTTTTTAAATGTAAAGAAAATTTATCAATTCTCGATTTAAAAAAATATTTGCTATGAAATCAACTACTAAAAACAAACACGAAGTTAAATTATATTTTCTTAATATTTTAACTATAAAAAAAACTAGCGATCAAATTTGTCACTCCTAGTTTCAGTAGTTTCATTTGTTGCTATCATACTCATTTAGAAAAGAAAGACAAGATTGTCTATGATGAAAGATACATGTAGTCTAAACAAAAAAAATACTGATTTTAGAATTGAATTAGCAACTGCACATATTAGTTGCTATTGGTGACTATACGTTTCAGCTTGGTCTATTTAAGTTCGATTTGCATTTGTCCATAACTAAATGACTGGACTAAGTTGGCTCCTGAGGTTAACAAACCAAGAATTTAGGTGGTCTATGTCGAGCCTGTTTAACTTCCAAGTTAGCAAGTTGTTCACAAGTTTGAAAAGAAAAATATATAAAATTTGAAAATACTAAAAAATATATGAAAAATATAAAAATAATAAAATTAATAAAAAAAAATGTGATAAGTAAAATTAATTATTCAATTAGTAAAATATATATATAAAAAATATTTACACTATTTAAATAACATTAAGTCTATTTAGAATAAAAAATAAAATAAAAATTGGTTTGGGGTCAATCCACAAACTAAACCCTCTCAACCGCATGATTAGATTTTTATTGTTCCTAACCCGCATGGATCATGGGTTATAGTTAGGCCTATATACCCAACTATATCAGTTTTAATGTAGTCTCTTAATCTCCTAATAAGAAGTGACCAAAATGTTGGTAATAACATGTCATTAATTAGCAACAAAAAATATATATTAGTCTCTACTAGTGACTAATTTGTAATTAAGTCAGTCACTAAACACATTAGTGATTGAATTTATTGTCACCACCTTTTAGTGATTGTGATTTTAGTCGCTAAGTGATTTAGCAACCAAATTTACACACATAGCTATTGAAATTTTCATTTGCTATGGTGGTTTTCTTTTTATATTAATTTTTAAGTCTTAATTAATTAGTTATACTTTAAAAAATTCTTAAATTTAAAGTCAAAACTACTATTTTAGTAAAATATAAAATATTTATGATACTTGTGAATTATAAAAAAAAAATTATCTATAACTATTTATCCAACTTTATGATAATAAAAATAGGAGAAGTTAGACCTAATAGGTTTAGCGCAGTTGGTAACACACGCTGAGTTTGTGGGAAAAAAATTGAGTTCAATTCTCGCATAATACATTCTTGGGGAAGGGTGAAGAATTTTAAGTGTGACTAAGCCCCGAACTAAGGATTAGTCCCATAGCCGGCTCTCTAATAATCGAAGCTTGTGGAGAAACCTCATGTTCCACTAAGGAGCCAAAGACCCTAATTAGGATTTTTTTTTTAAAGTTACATATGAACTCCTCAACAATAAACACCTAATTAATTCTCATCTATCTCTTTAATTCTCTATTCGTATAACATTATATTAACTATTATATCTATATTTTTTTTTCTTCTTTTATTAACATATAAGTAGAGTTGCCAAATGGACCAGCCCAGTCTAGCCCATCAGGCCAATTAGTGATAACTGGTTGGCCCGGCCTAACCTGAATCTCTAATAGGCCATGCTTTTTGTGGCCCAGCCTGACCCATTAGGCTGGGCCAAATTGGCCCACTTATTTTTTTCTTAAATTTACAGTAATTTTAAAAGAAAAAAATTAAAAATTAAAAAACAATGTCAAGTCAAATAGGTCCAAAAGTGTTTAAGCCAAGAATTTATGGACCCAGCCTTACCCGTTTGGCCCCGTTAGGCCAAGCCAAATTGGCCTGATTCTTTTTAGGCCAACTTTTTTACCACTCGGCCTGACCTAGCTTTGCGGACCATTGGGCCAGCTTGTCGGACCGGGCCAATTTTGACAGCTCTACATATAAGTGAGTGTCTACGCATAATTTGAGAAGCAACTGTATGATAAAATAGAGTTAAGAAAAGATAGAAACAGTCAGTAGTGATATGACTGAAGTTTCCCTAAATAAACAAGCAATTCAAAAGGTCCTCAACAAATTTTCGGCATTATATCTTTCGCAGTGCTACTATTGGATGCAATAAACAATCACTGGCTTTGATTCTGAAGTTTGCAGGTAACACAGTTGGACACCTGAATTGATCTTCTTAAAAGATGCATGGCACCTGTACATTCTTTTCTTAACTGTTATTTCATTACTTATTTGGTGGTGGTGGTGGCGGCGACGGTGAAGGTGGTGGTGGTGGTGGCGGTAGCGATGGTGGAATCAGGGACAGATCCACCTTTAAGAGAGTGGGGGCAGCTGCCCCACTACCTTTTTAATTTGTTTTGATAAAATATATAGTGTAGTGTTTTGCCCCCATAATATAATGATTGTATAGTTACAATTTCAATCTTAATATAAATTAAAAGTGTTCAAGCAATACATATGTGGAATTTGTTTTTATATTTCCATTCTCACCTTTTAATATTTAATATCTTTTATTAGTAATACTTAATTGTTTATTACAATGTTTTTGGTCTCTTTTTATTATAAAATGTAAAAGGACTGTATCTATTTCCAACTTTTTAAAAATGAAAAACCACTTTCAAAACTGGTTTCACACACATTTACTACTCCTTCTAGCAACTCATTTTTTATACTTTTGAATCTAGTTTCCCTTGTTGTCTCATACTCATATTCTAATTGTGTATTTAAAAGCTTGTATATTGCACTGAAATTTGAAAACGAACTGTGTAGAGTGTGTGCATTGTGGTTCATCTGTTATGCCTTGTTCCTTTTCTCCTTCATTTTTGTTGTCCTCTTGAATATCATAAAAAATCAAATGCAAAATCGTATGGGAGACGAATAATTAAATGATTGTTAAGATATTTAGAGAGAGAGATTTTTGCTAATATTAAAAATGAGAAAATCATCAATTATTTTTAAAATATAAAAAACACGTGGAGAACAAGTGTAATGTATATTTATACTTTTTAAAATAATATAAAATATTTTTAATGCTACAAGTTTTTGTATAAGTATTGCCCTCACCACGTAAAATTTCTGGATCCGTCACTGGGTGGAATGGTGGTGGTGGTGGTAGTTGTGGTGGTCAAATGATGGTGGTGGTGGTAATGAGAATGTTTTTTAAAACTAAAAACCAAGTTCACAAAACCTTTTTTCTTGGTTTTTAAAATGAATGTAAAAGTGTTTTGAAATTGAGTTAAAAACTATTTCCGCGCTATTTTTGCCGAACGCATTTTGTTTCAAAAATTGCATTTAAAAAGCAAAAACCAAAAATTGGCAACCACCTCGGACGGGCCCTTTACTTATTACCAGGAATGGAGTTACATTGTAAATTGGGGACCTTGGCCGCCCTTTTTAACTTTTTTATTTAAATTTTTTTCTGTATATATGATAGCTTAAATTTTGCTAAATTCATTCTTAATTTTAGCTAAATTTTATATAAATTGTCTTTGATGGATCAGTCTTTTTTTCTTTTTTTTCTACTTAATCTTTCATAACTTTATATATGATACCTTCAATACTATCAATTTATTTTTAATATCTTGGGAAAAACAAACCAGAGTAACACAAAAAATCTATTAAAATTTTATTTTAGGATAGTAATTATTGTCATGATACAATATTCTTTTTCTTTTAGTTTTCAACAATTTAAAAGTATTGTTTTTTCAATGATTCTTGGATACTATTGTTTGGTGAATAACATAATCCATTCTAATTTAATAGATTTTTAGAACATAATTAATAAGAGTATAAGACTTTTTTTTAAAGAATTTTTATTAATATATATACCATTTTTTATTATAAATTCATGAATTATTTTTGTAACATGTGAAACTGATTATTGATATTTCTAATTTTAGGTCTTTACAAAAATGTTTAATTAGTTTGTCTTTTGTTTAAATATATTTTCTATTAACATTTTAATAAATTATCAATATAATTAAAATTTTGGAGCATACGAATATTTCATATAAAATTTGATGCATATATGAACTTTAAATATATGAATATATTTAAATTTATTTATAAATATATTTGATTTCATGCTCAATTTAAGGGATTTAGTTATGAATGATTATCCTTTCTCAATTTAATTAATTTTAAAATATTGAAATTGTTGATTATATTTATTTTTTCTATTATTGTGAAAAGGAATAAGAATAACCCGGATATCACATTCCAATGTTTGGTTCTCGATCTTCGTTATCAATTTTTATTTCATTTTATTTTATATTTTATATTTGGTACATTAGACTAATATAGTATGAAATTCAAAATATAAAAATACCAAATAAAGTTATATAAAAAAACAAAATAATAATTAGATTACAAATGATAAATGCATATAAGAGAAAACCATATTAAATATATGGGAAGATGAAAATAAATAAGAATAATAATTATAATTATATTAATGAGTGAAAAAATAGAAAGAAACAACAATCCTAAATATTTCTAATTAACATATATGAATATGCAAAGACCAAAATTAAATTAAAACATTTAAGGATAGAAGTAAGAATTATACTTATGTTTGATTCTTTTTTATTTTCCACTGTATCTTAAAAATTATATAAAAATAAAATTATTATAATTAATGAAATAAAGATAAAATAGAACAGAAATAAGAATAGTAATTAAGAATGAAAGTAAAAAGGGGGGAAATTAAAATTTATATATAGATAATTAAAATTTGAAAAAATGAGCTATAATCATAACAAAAGAAATTATAATGAAACAAAATCAAAAAAGAAATTGTGACTGCAACAAAATCAAAATTATAAATGATAAATAATGAAATACATGAACATATATATAAGGAATAAATATCTATAATTAAATAAATATGGAAGAAATTAAAAGTAAGAAATATAAATAACTGCTGAAATTAAAAAAGGAAAAACTAAAAATTTTATTATAAATAATGAAAAATAGAAAGAAAAAAAGAATTATAATCATAAAAAAATTATAAGAAAAAAAATCAGAATTATAATCGTTGATAATGTAATACATGAACATATACAAAAGGAAAAATATTCTTAATGACATAAATAAGGAAGAAAAAAAAATATAATTAACTATTGAAAATAAAAGGAAAAATTAAAATTGTAATTAGATAATGAAAATTAGAAAGAAAAAAAAAGAATTATAATCATAAAAGATATAAAGAAACATAATCAGAATTATACTAATTGATAATGAAATACATGCATAAATAAAAGGAAAATATTTATAAATAAATAAATAAGTAAGTAAATAAAATTGATTAATAAAATAAAAATAAAAATTCAAAATAGAATTGTAGATAATTAAAATTAGAAAAAAAATAATAATTATAATCATAATACAAAAAAATAGAAGGAAACAAAATCAGAATTATAATATTAATGAAATAAATGAACATATATAAAAGGGAAAAGTATTTATTAAAAATAAATAACGAATAAATAAAAATAAAATATAATTAAATAATAAAAATAAAAATTGTGATTATAGATAATAAAAATTAGGAAAAAAAATGAATTATAATCATAATAAAAAATTATAAGCAACCCAAATTAGATAAAAACAGAAATATACATTAATAATAATTAGGTATCACTTTGACTGTTTCATAAATTTTGTTATCCTTTAATCTTATTCTTACAAGTTTTACTTAAAAGAATATTTAAATAATATTTAATTAATTTGATTTTATATGTTTAATTCATAATAAATTTAACTTAATATAAATTTTCTTCTACATTGAATTTTTCAAAATTTATTTTCATAGTTTTTTTAAATCTTAAATAATATAAATTAAAAGTACGTTCACTATTAATAAATATTAAAAATAAATTTTATTATAGATATTTTTAATAAAACTAGAAATATATATTATCATATTTAATTATTAATTTTTCTTGTTTTTAAGTTTGTTTTCTTTGAATTGTTATTTTTCATAAATTGTAAAATAAATAGTAATTAAAAAGTGAATTAATCATTTGGTTTTTATGAATTTGTAAACTTATCTTGTTTCAGATTTATCATTAGGCGGAATTTACCATAGAAGGAATTTGATTTAAGGCCAACCACCATACTAACACCTCCACCTTTGAGGGCACAAATTTATTCCACAATTTCTTCAGAAAGATATCGCCATTTGAAGAACAAGAGCTCATGATTACCTTATAGGCCGGTTTAGGCTATGTTTGGATTACAGTTTGGGTGTCTCAAACTTAGGTTTGAAGCTCCAAACTCAGTTTGGCATCATGTTTGGGAGTTCCGAAAATTAATTCTGCAATTTACGTTTGGGCCAAACCCGGGTTTGGATCAGAAGTAACAATTTTGATGCTTTTAAAGTAAAAGTACTTTTGATTTGTATATTTACAATAGAAACATAAAGTAAAAGTACTTTTCATTGGTATTATCCAAACGAGTTTCATTTTATCAACATACTTTTGAACAAAAAATACCCAAACATAAATCATGTTATAGTAAACTCATTTTTATCAAACTTAAGTTTGCAACATACTTTTAATTCAAACTTACATTTGCAAACTTTAATCCAAACATGCACTTAATCGAGTACTCCCCACTTTTTTTCGCCAACCCTGCTTACCTATCTTTCTCCCCACCTGTCAGATAGCTTGCCTTCAATAAATTTGTTAACTCAAACAACAAATTTGCTTCCATTGGAAAAGATTTTGCTTCCAAGACCACTTCTAACCCATACCCCATCCACCCACTCTACCACCTCACACCAAAGCCTTTTTATTTTCTGCTACAATAAACAATCTCCTAAACTTATCTTTTAACAACTCCTCTTCCATCCACCTACCATGCAAAAAAAAATGTCTCATCTCTACTCATATCTTCCTTAGCAATGAATACAAGATTGCTTCCTGCCTAGGTTTATGCAAACTAATAATAAGCACAACATCCTATTGCAATCACAATGTCCTAATTGCAACAATTATAACAACCACATCATCCTGATTGCTTACTGACTAGGTTTATGCAAAGTAATAATGACCATGATGTATCTGTAATTGCAATTAAAATCATGTAAATAATCGTTGTGTGATCAAAGCAGTAGAATTGTAATTTTAACTCGATTCCAATTTTTATTAAATTGGGATTAGTATTATATTCCTACACTCCAATTATAATTATAATCTTGTAATAGATTCTTATTGCTTTTTTTTTTTCCTGAATGGGATGGCCTAGGCCTTACATACGAATCCTACGTGGGAGGGTTACCCTAATAAAGTCCTTCAACAAGAAATGTCTACAGGCATCAAGTGGATCAGAAAATAAGTCAGACCAAGAGACAAAGAATGGCCTATGTTTACCATCTAGTCGGCCACCGAATTGGCTTCACAATGTGCATGTGCAATATTCAATGAACATGTAAAAATCTAAGCATGGTATCTCTTGGTCTTAGAATAAGAGCATTAAAAGGATGGAATTTCCAATGAGTTTCATTTAAATGTTGTTAAAGACAAAATACATGCCTTTGAATACAAAATAGACTTACAATATAAAGAAAAGGGCACCTCAAAATACTAAACACAATCACAATGTAAAGACAAAGGCCATGCCTCTAAAAATTAAATAGTGCCACAACATATATAAAGATAGAGGTCATGCCTCTAAACACTAATTAGAGTCACAATTAAGTGTAGCCAACTTTTTTTCGATCTCTTTCAAGTTCTTCTCAATCAACTTGTCGAGTTTCTTCAGTTCTTCAGCATTGTTTGGTAGGTTTTCACCTTTCATGTACTGAAACATGGACAAGGTCATCTCATTCTCATCGTTCTCCTGACGTAACTTCTTCAACTCATTTTGGGCCTTGACAATCCTCTGCATGATGAAGCTCTCTTGATTCATATTCCTGCTTTGATTTAGCACAGATGCATTCTTATAGCTCTCAATCACCTGCTCGGCTTCCTCTGGATTAGGCCAAACTTCTAGCTTAGAATCAAAAGGATTGGAAATTATAGCACAGGCTGAGACCCCGCAAAGAGTGCTGAGTTCACTCACCTTCTTGATGATACTCTTCTTCCTTCTATTGTATGTGGACTTTCTTGCTGTGTCATCAGAAATAAAGGCAAGTTTCACTTTGTTCCTCGTCATGGCTGCAATTACGAAGAAAGTACTAAGAAATTAAAATATTTTATGCATTATTTTCCCAGCATTGTCTAGGGTTTATAAAGAGTTGTTTCACCTATCAATTGAAAATCTAGGAATCTTTGTTTGGACACTTGATACCACTATCTCGGGTTCCAAACAGAAACTTATCTAAGCATTATCCTTTTGTATTTTACAATGATCGCATCGATGTATTAAATTGGAAAAGAATCAAAAGTCACATGCCATAGATTTTCACACTTAATGCATTACCATTTTGAAAGAATATGCAAAATATGAATTTTTTAAGGTTGTAAAATCGATGATATACCAAAAGGCTTAACGTGATTAGGTTGTCAGGGCGGGTATGATTTTGTATATGACCTATCATTAAATCATATTTTATTTTCAACAAATTACTCATATACTAATAACATGATTACATTGTATTGGATTTTATGCACATTTGATGAATTTCACTTTTTATTAATTAGAATTATGGTAACTTTAAATTGTATTCAAAGCCTTTTGAATTTATTGTTAGTGATCTCATACAAACCCAAGTAACATAAAAATTACATTTAATTATATTAATTTAGGTCAAATAATTTTTTCATCCCTGAATTATTTCAGAATTCGATTTTTGTTCCCTTTACAAATTTTTTCCACTTTTAGTCCCTTGTTTATTTTTCATTGATAAATTTAGCCTCTCAACTGTTAAGTGTTGACATGTCCAATAAGAGTACACGTCAACACACCACATGACAGCCACATGACACTTATGAGACATGTATGCCATGTGGTGCTTTCTTGTGGTGCCACATGGCACCACATTCAGGCGCTATGTTGCATCACAGAAATGTGTCATGTGGCACCCTTTCAATTTTAGTTCCTAAAATGTTCAATTTTTTTTTATTCCTTAATTAACTTGTAACTACATGTGAAGATTTCGTTCGAATATTTCACTCCATTCACATTTTTAAGTCCAATTTCTGAAAATCATGTAATTTTTAGAGGACTAACATGTTTTTATTCCTTAATTAACTTGTAACTACATGTGAGGACTAACATAACTCTAGATGTCCAATTTCTGACAATCATGGTTTCTGGAGTCTTTTTCCCTCCATTCACATTTTTTCTTTAGTCCTGTGTCAGAGATCACATTGTTCCCCAACCCACTGAGTCAGATACTAATCCTGCTCGCGGTGCGTGGCTATCCGCTGGCCCAAGGGAATTTTGCACAAGGGAATCGAACACGGGTTCTTCGGCTAAATAGATCGTTCCCCCCATAATTACATAATTTGCTCCATGCATCATAGAACCGTG
Organism: Pueraria montana var. lobata; assembly: GCA_026413185.1. NCBI lineage: Eukaryota > Viridiplantae > Streptophyta > Magnoliopsida > Fabales > Fabaceae > Pueraria > Pueraria montana. The sequence continues at coordinate 77,883,296 of CM048650.1, forward strand.
AATTGGTCCGTGCAAACCAATTCGCGGTTCGTTTACGAACCGGTTCGCCTGAATTCATCAACGAATTCGTGAAGAAGAAGAACCAGAAAAGAAGGGAAAAAAAAAGCAGGTTTAGTTACATTGAAACAAATTGCTTAAGAAGTGAGAAGGAAGAATAGTGGAAACGAAAAGAGGAGGCAAACCTCTGCAGCAATGGGAAAAGGAAGATGAAAAAAGAAAATGAAAAACAGAACTCAGAAGTTAGAAAGAAAAGGAGGAAGCGGAAGTTTAGAGAAGGGGAAGATGAATAGTTTCTTTCTTTTTTAAAAAAAAAATGGGCTATGCCTTTTTGAATTCAGTTTTTGAACTCACGGTTATTGTCCACCACTATTCTTGGACATCGAAATAGTAACATAGGTAATTCAAATTTTAATTAAAAATAAATTCACTTATAAAAAATGTTAATTTATATATTTTTATAGAAATTAAAAAAAATCAATCTATTGATTAAAGTGTAATTGAAAATTTATATTAATGAACATATTTTGATAAAGAATATATAATAAAATTCAAATAAACTATCACAAATAAATAATATTAAACTCAATTGTTAGTAAATATTAAATATTAATTGTTTTAATATTTTATAAGAATTAAAATTTTATTGATAACATACTAATATATATATTAGAACCTATTATAAATGTAAAAAAATACCGAAGCGTACCAACTATGTATACCCCCACGTACCAATACTTTTTAAGGTCGCGTACTGCGTAACGTGTATCTGTACCACGTACCAAACGTATTACGAATTATGTGACTATGATTCCCCCATATGTGAATACAGCGAAGTCTTACACCAATACGCCAATCCTATAGGTTCTCTCCATGGAGTCATGACGAAATAAACACAGAGGTAGTGTAAATGAAAGAAGTTATTCCCCAAGTTAAAAAGTTAACACCTCACCCATACTTCCTCCGATTTATTTACATTTTTAGTTACACTTTAACTGAGATCGTGGAAGGACTTACTAATGCTACAAACCATGTGTAATTGTAATTATCTGAAAAAAAATGGTAAGGCCATGCGAAAGAGCCAAAGGCTATTTCCAAACCAGAGTGAAAGCATATAGTACATAAGGAAGGAATAGTAGAATGCACCTGAAGAGCAGGCAACATACTTGGGCGATCAGAGTGAAAAATTAAACAAGTAGTTGAATACAATAAGTTAATCATATGCATATCATCATTATTTATTAACATAATTTCCACCAGTACAAGGTAGAAACAATATTAATGTATAAATTACTACAATCTAGAGAAATAAACAAATATACATATGGTTTCATGTTATGCATTAATTTTCAGCAGCGGGCTCAAGTTGATAGATTGCAGATTCTGAAACACGTTTCTTGTACTTGGCAATGAAAGCTTCAGCTTTCATGTCAATGTTGGGCTCAGCAGTACCCCAGTTACCTTTGTCATAATCACTAGGCCAGACCCTGCGCCCCGAATCAGAGGCATCATAGTACCCTCCTCTGGGCTTCCTTGATGAGAAGATTTTGAAAATAAAGAAGAACCCGAAGAAGACTTCTTCTGCCTATTACCTGCCATAATTGTGGTGTTTTTTTGTGCTAACAATGACTGCACCAGTTACCATGAAGACAATGAACTTTGAGGGGATTGTCTTGGTTTTCAATTCACAATGTCATATGACTCTTTTATACTCGATTGAGGGAGGCTTCAAATGCATGACTGGTGAAATAGTGAAAGAATCTGAAAAAGAAGAAGTAAGACCAACATAAATGGTTCAAATGGTGCTGACTTGGCAGGGTAATTTGTTTTGTCAAGACACTTTTGCTGTGGTCCGCTAGTTTTGTACTTGACTTAAACAAGCTTGTGAGGGAATTCCATCAACAACGCACGATTGTTGGCTCTGCTTTTGTACTTTCTTTTCTTCTCAAGATTCACGTTGTTATTATTGGCACTTTTCCACTCCTAATTTAAGCACCTAATTCGTAAGTACATGATTGTACTTCCAATAATCTACCTACTTGCATGAATCAGTTTACTCTCGCATGAAAATGGTCCACCCACAGTAGTAGCAAGACTGCACAAGAATAGGTGATGTCATCATCTTTGATAATTTGTTTAATTTGATTTATAAATTCTGCCCATTTTGTAGACTAATCTGTTTACTCACTTGAAAAAAAATGCTTTAAAAAAATTACCTTTTAAGAATCAAAAACATTTTTCCTAAAAAATAAAAATGAAAATATTTTCAATTATACCATAGACAATTAAAATTTTTTTGGTACTGGATCATAGATAACGGATGTTCTCCAATCCATTGGGTTAGATATTAATCCCGCTCGCGATGCGTAGATGTCGTTGACCCAAGAAATTTTGCATACAGAGGGCGAACACGGGTTCTTCCTTTTAAATATATCGTTCCCCCACATGTGAACGCAGCGATATCTTATACAACTACGTAAACTCTATAGATTCTATAGACTATTTAAATCAACTCATAAAACAAGTACTTGTTTAGAATAAAAAAAAAAGAGTAGTTGCGGATCAGTCTGCATACCAATCCATTTAACTGGGGATTTATGCAAGCTTAGTGTTTAATTTAATTATGGGAATACACATGTATGGTTAGTTGTGGGTTTAAGCAAATCGGCTAAAATGATCCACATAGGTAAATCTGATTATTGAATTCTTAAATGTGAAAAAAAAAGTAATGAAATTTGCATGGTAGAACACCCGCCTTATTCTTGTATACATGCAATTGCTAAAATAAGAAATGATATATCAACACCTTCGGCCCCATTCGGGGTGGTTTTTCGCTTTTAGTCTTGAAATTTTTAAAAACTAAAACCAATTTTAGTTTTTAGTTTCAGTTTTTTTTTGTTTTTAGTTTTTAAAAAGTTGTTACAAATTGAAGATTGATAAATGAGTCAACCATTTTATCTTATCTTGCTTCACTATGAAATAATACAATATAAAAAAATATCGACACAAAAAATAATTAAACCCGTGGTGGCAGTAAAGGTGGTGACGGAGGTGATGGTGGTGGTGGCAGTGGTGGCGGTGACGGAGTTGGTGGTGGCGGTGGTGCTGGAGGAACGATGGTGGTGGTAGTGACAAAGGTGGTGGCTGTGGTGGAGGTGACGGTGGTGGTGGTGGTAACGGCGGTGGTGGCGGCAACAGTAGTGGTGGTGGTGGCGAAATGGTAGTGGTGGCAATGATAGCAGTGGTGGTGGCGATGGTGGAGGTGGCAATGGCAGTGGCGATGGTAGTGATGGTGGTGGTGGCAGTGGCGAAGTTGGTGGTGGTGGCGACGGTGGTGGAGGTAGTGGTGGCGGTGGCGGTGGTGGTGAAATGGTGGTGGCGGTGGCGACAGTGACGGTGGTGGTGGTGGTGGTGGCAGCGATGGTGGAATCAGGGACAGATCCACCTTTAAGAGAGTGGGGGCAGCTGCCCCACTACCTTTTTAATTTGTTTTGATAATATACATAGTGTAGTATTTTGCCCCCATAATATAATGATTGTATAGTTACAATTTCAATCTTAATATAAATTAAAAGTGTGCAAGCAATACATATGTGGAATTTTTTTTATGTTTCCATTCTCACTTTTTAATATTTAATATCTTTTATTTGTAATACTTAATTGTTTATTACAATGTTTTTGGTCTATTTTTATTATAAAATGTAAATGGACTGTATCTTTTTCCAACTTTTTAAAAATGAAAAACTACTTCAAAACTGGTTTCACACACATTTACTACTCCTTCTGAGCAACTCATTTTTTATACTTTTCAATCTAGTTTCCCTTGTTGTCTCAGACTCATATTCTAATTGTGTATTTAAAAGCTTATATATTGCACTGAAATTTGAAAACGAACTGTGTAGAGTGTGTGCATTGTGGTTCATCTGTTATGCTCTGTTCCTTTTCTCCATTGTTTTTGTTGTCCTCTTGAATATCATCAAAAATCAAATGGAAAATAGTATGGGAGACGAATAATTAAATGATTGTTAAGATATTTAGAGAGAGAGATTTTTGCAAATATTAAAAATGAGAAAATCATCAATTATTTTTAAAATATAAAAAACACGTGCAGAACAAGTGCAATGTATATTTATACTTTCAAAAATAATATAAAATATTTTTAAAGCTACAATTTTTTGTATGAGTATTGCCCACACCACGTAAAATTTCTGGATCCGTCACTGGGTGGAATGGTGGTGGAGGTGGTAGTTGTGGTGGTCAAATGATGGTGGTGGTGGTAATGAGAATGTTTTTTAAAACTAAAAACCAAGTTCACAAAACCTTTTTTCTTGGTTTTGAAAATGAATGTAAAAGTGTTTTGAAATTGAGTTAAAAACTATTTCAGCTCTATTTTTGCCGAACGCGTTTTGTTTTAAAAATTGCATTTAAAAACCAATAACTAAAAACAGGCAACCACCTCGAACGAGCCCTTTATTTATTACCAGGGATGGAGTTACATTGTAAATTGGGGACCTTGGCCGCCCTTCTTAACTTTTTTATTTAAAATTTTTTCTGTATATATGATAGCTTAAATTTTGCTAAATTCATTCTTAATTTTAGCTAAATTTTATATAAATTGTCTTCGATGGATCAGTCTTTTTTTCTTTTTCTTTTTTTTACTTAATCTTTCATAACTTTATATATGATACCTTCAATACTATCAATTTATTTTTAATATGTTGGGAAAAACAAACCAGAGTAGCACAAAAAATCTATTAAAATTTTCTTTTAGGATAGTAATTATTGTCATGATACAATATTCCTTTTCTTTTAGTTTTCAACAATTTAAAAGATTTTTTCAATGATTCTTGGATACTATTGTTTGGTGAATAACATAATCCATTCTAATTTAATAGATTTTTAGAACATAATTAATAAGAGTATAAGACTCTTTTTTAAAGAATTTTTATTAATATATATACCATTTTTATTATAAATTCATGAAATTTTTTGTATCATGTGAAACTGATTATTGATATTTCTAATTTTAGGTCTTTATAAAAATGTTTAATTAGTTTGTCTTTTGTTTAAATATATTTTCTATTAACATTTTAATAAATTATCAATATAATTAAAATTTTGGAGCATACGAATATTTCACATAAAATTTGATGCATATATGAACTTTAAATATATGAATATATTTAAATTTATTTATAAATATATTTGATTTCATGCTCAATTTAAGGGATTTAGTTATGAATGATTATCCTTTCTCAATTTAATTAATTTTAAAATATTGAAATTGTTGATTATAATTATTTTTTCTATTATTGTGAAAAGGAATAAGAATAACCCGGATATCACATTCCAATGTTTGGTTCTCGATCTTCGTTATCAATTTTTATTTCATTTTATTTTATATTTTATATTTGGTACATTAGACTAATATAGTATGAAATTCAAAATATAAAAATACCTAATAAAGTTATAAAAAAACAAAATAATATTTAGATTACAAATGATAGATGCATATAAGAGAAAACCATATTAAATATATTCGAAGATGAAAATAAATAAGAATTATAATTATAATTATAATTATAATTATATTAATGAGTGAAAAAATAGAAAGAAACAAGAATCCTTAATATTTCTAATTAACATATATGAATATGCAAAGACCAAAATTAAATTAAAACATTTAAGGATAGAAGTAAGAATTATACTTATGTTTGATTCCTTTTTATTTTCCACAGTATCTTAAAAATTATATAAAAATAAAATTATTATAATTATTGAAATAATGATAAAATAGAATAGAAATAAGAATAGTAATTAAGAATGAAAGTAAAAAGGGGGAAAAATAAAATTTAAATATAGATAATTAAAATTTGAAAAAATTAACTATAATCATAACAAAAGAAATTATAATGAAACAAAATCAAAAAAATTTGTGACTGCAACAAAATCAAAATTATAAATGATAAATAATGAAATACATGAACATATATATATGGAAAAAATATCGAGAATTAAATAAATATGGAAGAAATTAAAAATAAGAAATATAAATAACTGCTGAAATTAAAAAAGGAAAATCTAAAAATGTTATTATAAATAATGAAAAATAGAAAGAAAAAAAGAATTATAATCATAAAAAAATTATAAGAAAAAAAATCAGAATTATAATCATTGATAATGTAATACATGAACATATACAAAAGGAAAAATATTTTTAATGACATAAATAAGGAAAAAAAATAAAAAATAAGAAATTTAATTAACTATTGAAAATAAAAGGAAAAATTAAAATTGTAATTAGATATTGAAAATTAGAAAGAAAGAAAAAAAGAATTATAATCATAAAAGATATAAAGAAACATAATCAGAATTATACTAATTGATAATGAAATACATGCATAAATAAAAGGAAAATATTTATAATTAAATGAATAAATAAGGAAATAAAATTGACTAATAAAATAAAAATAAAAATTCAAAATAGAATTATAGATAATTAAAATTAGAAAAAAAATAATTATAATCATAATACAAAAAAATATAAGGAAACAAAATCAGAATTATAATATTAATGAAATAAATGAACATATATAAAAGGGAAAAGTATTTATTATAAAATAAATAATGAATAAATAAAAATAAAATATAATTAAATACTGAAAAGAAAAATTGTAATTATAGATAATTAAAATTAGAAAAAAAAATGAATTATAATCATAATAAAAAATTATAAGCAACCCAAATTAGATAAAAACAGAAATATACATTAATAATAATTAGATATCACTTTGACTTTTTCATAAATTTTGTTATCCTTTAATCTTATTCTTACAAGCTTTATTAAAAGAATATTTAAATAATATTTACTTAATTTAATTTTATATGTTTAATTCATAATAAATTTAACTTAATATAAATTTTCTTCTACTTTGAATTTTTCAAAATTTATTTTCATAGTTTTTTTTTAAATCTTAAATAATATAAATTAAAAGTACATTCATTATTAATAAATATTAAAAATAAATTTTATTATAGATATTTTTAATAAAACTAGAAATATATATTATCATATTTAATTATTAATTTTTCTTGTTTTTAAGTTTGTTTTCTTTGAATTGTTATTTTTCATAAACTGTAAAATAAATAGTAATTAAAAAGTGAATTAATCATTTGGTTTTTATGAATTTATAAACTTATCTTGTTTCAGATTTATCATTAGGCGGAAATATTACTTTTGGTTTTTATACATTTATGTTTAGCAGAGGTAGTTGTATTTCTCAGTTTCTGTAAGACCTTATTGTAATTTTTTTTTTAATCCGTAGGAATTGAAGACAGTACCAAGGGGTTTACAATACTCACATATCTTGCTCAATCAACTGAGCTAGACCCCTTTGGTTGTAATTGTTGTTTAACTTGAATAGGTAATTAATTGTCAGTGGAAAATTTGATAATTCAAAGAGCAAAAAACACTTGAAGTTCAAGGATGAGTCCTAAATGATTTCCCGGGAAATCAATCAAAGATTACATTGACTTTATAATGAGACGTGTTTCTAGACATGTTATAATACCTACAAATTTAACCTCTTTTTGCATCATCACCTACAAAATATATAATACTTTATTTATTATTAATAATAATCTTTTTTTTAAATGTAAAGAAAAATTATCAATTCTCGATTTAAAAAAAATATTTGCTATGAAATCAACTACTAAAAACAAACACGAAGTTAAATTATATTTTCTTAATATTTTAACTATAAAAAAAACTAGCGATCAAATTTGTCACTCCTAGTTTCAGTAGTTTCATTTGTTGCTATCATACTCATTTAGAAAAGAAAGACAAGATTGTCTATGATGAAAGAAACATGTAGTCTAAACAAAAAAAATACTGATTTTAGAATTGAATTAGCAACTGCACATATTAGTTGCTATTGGTGACTATACGTTTCAGCTTGGTCTATTTAAGTTCGATTTGCATTTGTCCATAACTAAATGACTGGACAAAGTTGGCTCCTGAGGTTAACAAACCAAGAATTTAGGTGGTCTATGTCGAGCCTGTTTAACTTCCAAGTTAGCAAGTTGTTCACAAGTTTGAAAAGAAAAATATATAAAATTTGAAAATACTAAAAAATATATGAAAAATATAAAAATAATAAAATTAATAAAAAAAAATGTGATAAGTAAAATTAATTATTCAATTAGTAAAATATATATATAAAAAATATTTACACTATTTAAATAACATTAAGTCTATTTAGAATAAAAAATAAAATAAAAATTGGTTTGGGGTCAATCCACAAACTAAACCCTCTCAACCGCATGATTAGATTTTTATTGTTCCTAACCCGCATGGATCATGGGTTATAGTTAGGCCTATATACCCAACTATATCAGTTTTAATGTAGTCTCTTAATCTCCTAATAAGAAGTGACCAAAATGTTGGTAATAACATGTCATTAATTAGCAACAAAAAATATATATTAGTCTCTACTAGTGACTAATTTGTAATTAAGTCAGTCACTAAACACATTAGTGATTGAATTTATTGTCACCACCTTTTAGTGATTGTGATTTTAGTCGCTAAGTGATTTAGCAACCAAATTTACACACATAGCTATTGAAATTTTCATTTGCTATGGTGGTTTTCTTTTTATATTAATTTTTAAGTCTTAATTAATTAGTTATACTTTAAAAAATTCTTAAATTTAAAGTCAAAACTACTATTTTAGTAAAATATAAAATATTTATGATACTTGTGAATTATAAAAAAAAAATTATCTATAACTATTTATCCAACTTTATGATAATAAAAATAGGAGAAGTTAGACCTAATAGGTTTAGCGCAGTTGGTAACACACGCTGAGTTTGTGGGAAAAAAATTGAGTTCAATTCTCGCATAATACATTCTTGGGGAAGGGTGAAGAATTTTAAGTGTGACTAAGCCCCGAACTAAGGATTAGTCCCATAGCCGGCTCTCTAATAATCGAAGCTTGTGGAGAAACCTCATGTTCCACTAAGGAGCCAAAGACCCTAATTAGGATTTTTTTTTTTAAAGTTACATATGAACTCCTCAACAATAAACACCTAATTAATTCTCATCTATCTCTTTAATTCTCTATTCGTATAACATTATATTAACTATTATATCTATATTTTTCTTCTTCTTTTATTAACATATAAGTAGAGTTGCCAAATGGACCAGCCCAGTCTAGCCCATCAGGCCAATTAGTGATAACTGGTTGGCCCGGCCTAACCTGAATCTCTAATAGGCCATGCTTTTTGTGGCCCAGCCTGACCCATTAGGCTGGGCCAAATTGGCCCACTTATTTTTTTCTTAAATTTACAGTAATTTTAAAAGAAAAAAATTAAAAATTAAAAAACAATGTCAGGTCAAATAGGTCCAAAAGTGTTTAAGCCAAGAATTTATGGACCCAGCCTTACCCGTTTGGCCCCGTTAGGCCAAGCCAAATTGGCTTGATTCTTTTTAGGCCAACTTTTTTACCACTCGGCCTGACCTAGCTTTGCGGACCATTGGGCCAGCTTGTCGGACCGGCCCAATTTTGACAGCTCTACATATAAGTGAGTGTCTACGCATAATTTGAGAAGCAACTGTATGATAAAATAGAGTTAAGAAAAGATAGAAACAGTTAGTAGTGATATGAATGAAGTTTCCCTAAATAAACAAGCAATTCAAAAGGTCCTCAACAAATTTTCGGCATTATATCTTTCGCAGTGCTACTATTGGATGCAAAAAACAATCACTGGCTTTGATTCTGAAGTTTGCAGGTAACACAGTTGGACACCTGAATTGATCTTCTTAAAAGATGCATGGCACCTGTACATTCTTTTCTTCACTGTTATTCCATTACTTATTTGGTGGTGGTGGTGGCGGCGACGGTGAAGGTGGTGGTGGTGGTGGCAGCAGCGATGGTGGAATCAGGGACAGATCCACCTTTAAGAGAGTGGGGGCAGCTGCCCCACTACCTTTTTAATTTGTTTTGATAAAATATATAGTGTAGTGTTTTGCCCCCATAATATAATGATTGTATAGTTACAATTTCAATCTTAATATAAATTAAAAGTGTGCAAGCAATACATATGTGGAATTTGTTTTTATATTTCCATTCTCACCTTTTAATATTTAATATCTTTTATTTGTAATACTTAATTGTTTATTACAGTGTTTTTGGTCTCTTTTTATTATAAAATGTAAAAGGACTGTATCTATTTCCAACTTTTTAAAAATGAAAAACCACTTTCAAAACTGGTTTCACACACATTTACTACTCCTTCTAGCAACTCATTTTTTATACTTTTGAATCTAGTTTCCCTTGTTGTCTCATACTCATATTCTAATTGTGTATTTAAAAGCTTATATATTGCACTGAAATTTGAAAACGAACTGTGTAGAGTGTGTGCATTGTGGTTCATCTGTTATGCTCTGTTCCTTTTCTCCTTCATTTTTGTTGTCCTCTTGAATATCATAAAAAATCAAATGCAAAATCGTATGGGAGACGAATAATTAAATGATTGTTAAGATATTTAGAGAGAGAGATTTTTGCTAATATTAAAAATGAGAAAATCATCAATTATTTTTAAAATATAAAAAACACGTGGAGAACAAGTGTAATGTATATTTATACTTTTAAAATAATATAAAATATTTTTAATGCTACAATTTTTTGTATAAGTATTGCCCTCACCACGTAAAATTTCTGGATCCGTCACTGGGTGGAATGGTGGTGGTGGTGGTAGTTGTGGTGGTCAAATGATGGTGGTGGTGGTAATGAGAATGTTTTTTAAAACTAAAAACCAAGTTGACAAAACCTTTTTTCTTGGTTTTTAAAATGAATGTAAAAGTGTTTTGAAATTGAGTTAAAAACTATTTCAGCGCTATTTTTGCCGAACGCATTTTGTTTTAAAAATTGCATTTAAAAAGCAAAAACCAAAAACTGGCAACCACCTGGAACGGGCCCTTTACTTATTACCAGGAATGGAGTTACATTGTAAATTGGGGACCTTGGCCGCCCTTTTTAACCTTTTTTATTTAAAATTTTTTCTGTATATATGATAGCTTAAATTTTGCTAAATTCATTCTTAATTTTAGCTAAATTTTATATAAATTGTCTTTGATGGATCAGTCTTTTTTTCTTTTTTTTCTACTTAATCTTTCATAACTTTATATATGATACCTTCAATACTATCAATTTATTTTTAATATCTTGGGAAAAACAAACCAGAGTAGCACAAAAAATCTATTAAAATTTTCTTTTAGGATAGTAATTATTGTCATGATACAATATTCTTTTTCTTTTAGTTTTCAACAATTTAAAAGTTTTTTTTTCAATGATTCTTGGATACTATTGTTTGGTGAATAACATAACCCATTCTAATTTAATAGATTTTTAGAACATAATTAATAAGAGTATAAGACTTTTTTTTAAAGAATTTTTATTAATATATATACCATTTTTTATTATAAATTCATGAATTATTTTTGTAACATGTGAAACTGATTATTGATATTTCTAATTTTAGGTCTTTACAAAAATGTTTAATTAGTTTGTCTTTTGTTTAAATATATTTTCTATTAACATTTTAATAAATTATCAATATAATTAAAATTTTGGAGCATACGAATATTTCATATAAAATTTGATGCATATATGAACTTTAAATATATGAATATATTTAAATTTATTTATAAATATATTTGATTTCATGCTCAATTTAAGGGATTTAGTTATGAATGATTATCCTTTCTCAATTTAATTAATTTTAAAATATTGAAATTGTTGATTATATTTATTTTTTCTATTATTGTGAAAAGGAATAAGAATAACCCGAATATCACATTCCAATGTTTGGTTCTCGATCTTCGTTATCAATTTTTATTTCATTTTATTTTATATTTTATATTTGGTACATTAGACTAATATAGTATGAAATTCAAAATATAAAAATACCAAATAAAGTTATATAAAAAAACAAAATAATAATTAGATTACAAATGATAAATGCATATAAGAGAAAACCATATTAAATATATGGGAAGATGAAAATAAATAAGAATAATAATTATAATTATATTAATGAGTGAAAAAATAGAAAGAAACAACAATCCTAAATATTTCTAATTAACATATATGAATATGCAAAGACCAAAATTAAATTAAAACATTTAAGGATAGAAGTAAGAATTATACTTATGTTTGATTCTTTTTTATTTTCCACTGTATCTTAAAAATTATATAAAAATAAAATTATTATAATTAATGAAATAAAGATAAAATAGAACAGAAATAAGAATAGTAATTAAGAATGAAAGTAAAAAGGGGGGAAATTAAAATTTATATATAGATAATTAAAATTTGAAAAAATGAGCTATAATCATAACAAAAGAAATTATAATGAAACAAAATCAAAAAAAAAATTGTGACTGCAAAAAAATCAAAATTATAAATGATAAATAATGAAATACATGAACATATATATAAGGAAAAAATATCTATAATTAAATAAATATGGAAGAAATTAAAAGTAAGAAATATAAATAACTGCTGAAATTAAAAAAGGAAAAACTAAAAATGTTATTATAAATAATGAAAAATAGAAAGAAAAAAAGAATTATAATCATAAAAAAATTATAAGAAAAAAAATCAGAATTATAATCGTTGATAATGTAATACATGAACATATACAAAAGGAAAAATATTTTTAATGACATAAATAAGGAAGAAAAATAAAAAAAAAAGAAATATAATTAACTATTGAAAATAAAAGGAAAAATTAAAATTGTAATTAGATAATGAAAATTAGAAAGAAAAAAAAAGAATTATAATCATAAAAGATATAAAGAAACATAATCAGAATTATACTAATTGATAATGAAATACATGCATAAATAAAAGGAAAATATTTATAAATAAATAAATAAGTAAGTAAATAAAATTGATTAATAAAATAAAAATAAAAATTCAAAATAGAATTGTAGATAATTAAAATTAGAAAAAAATAATAATTATAATCATAATACAAAAAAATATAAGGAAACAAAATCAGAATTATAATATTAATGAAATAAATGAACATATATAAAAGGGAAAAGTATTTATTAAAAAATAAATAACGAATAAATAAAAATAAAATATAATTAAATAATAAAAATAAAAATTGTGATTATAGATAATAAAAATTAGGAAAAAAAATGAATTATAATCATAATAAAAAATTATAAGCAACCCAAATTAGATAAAAACAGAAATATACATTAATAATAATTAGGTATCACTTTGACTTTTTCATAAATTTTGTTATCCTTTAATCTTATTCTTACAAGTTTTACTTAAAAGAATATTTAAATAATCTTTAATTAATTTGATTTTATATGTTTAATTCATAATAAATTTAACTTAATATAAATTTTCTTCTACATTGAATTTTTCAAAATTTATTTTCATAGTTTTTTTAAATCTTAAATAATATAAATTAAAAGTACGTTCACTATTAATAAATATTAAAAATAATTTTTATTATAGATATTTTTAATAAAACTAGAAATATATATTATCATATTTAATTATTAATTTTTCTTGTTTTTAAGTTTGTTTTCTTTGAATTGTTATTTTTCATAAATTGTAAAATAAATAGTAATTAAAAAGTGAATTAACCATTTGGTTTTTATGAATTTGTAAACTTATCTTGTTTCAGATTTATCATTAGGCGGAATTTACCATAGAAGGAATTTGATTTAAGGCCAACCACCATACTAACACCTCCACCTTTGAGGGCACAAATTTATTCCACAATTTCTTCAGAAAGATATTGCCATTTGAAGAACAAGAGCTCATGATTACCTTATTGGCCGGTTTAGGCTATGTTTGGATTACAGTTTGGGTGTCTCAAACTTAGGTTTGAAGCTCCAAACTCAGTTTGGCATCATGTTTGGGAGTTCCGAAAATTAATTATGCAATTTACGTTTGGGCCAAACCCGGGTTTGGATCAAAAGTAACAATTTTGATGCTTTTAAAGTAAAAGTACTTTTGATTTGTATATTTACAATAGAAACATAAAGTAAAAGTACTTTTCATTGGTATTATCCAAACAAGTTTCATTTTATCAACATACTTTTGAACAAAAAATACTCAAACATAAATCATGTTATAGTAAACTCATTTTTATCAAACTTAAGTTTGCAACATACTTTTAATTCAAACTTACATTTGCAAACTTTAATCCAAACATGCACTTAATCGAGTACTCCCCACTTTTTTTCGCCAACCCTGCTCACCTATCTTTCTCCCCACCTGTCAGATAGCTTGCCTTCAATAAATTTGTTAACTCAAACAACAAATTTGCTTCCATTGGAAAAGATTTTGCTTCCAAGACCACTTCTAACCCATACCCCATCCACCCACTCTACCACCTCACACCAAAGCCTTTTTATTTTCTGCTACAATAAACAATCTCCTAAACTTATCTTTTAACAACTCCTCTTCCATCCACCTACCATGCAAAAAAAAAATGTCTCATCTCTACTCATATCTTCCTTAGCAATGAATACAAGATTGCTTCCTGCCTAGGTTTATGCAAACTAATAATAAGCACAACATCCTATTGCAATCACAATGTCCTAATTGCAACAATTATAACAACCACATCATCCTGATTGCTTACTGACTAGGTTTATGCAAAGTAATAATGACCATGATGTATCTGTAATTGCAATTAAAATCATGTAAATAATCGTTGTGTGATCAAAGCAGTAGAATTGTAATTTTAACTCGATTCCAATTTTTATTAAATTGGGATTAGTATTATATTCCTACACTCCAATTATAATTATAATCTTGTAATAGATTCTTATTGCTTTTTTTTTCCTGAATGGGATGGCCTAGGCCTTACATACGAATCCTACATGGGAGGGTTACCCTAATAAAGTCCTTCAACAAGAAATGTCTACAGGCATCAAGTGGATCAGAAAATAAGTCAGACCAAGAGACAAAGAATGGCCTATGTTTACCATCTAGTCGGCCACCGAATTGGCTTCACAATGTGCATGTGCAATATTCAATGAACATGTAAAAATCTAAGCATGGTATCTCTTGGTCTTAGAATAAGAGCATTAAAAGGATGGAATTTCCAATGAGTTTCATTTAAATGTTGTTAAAGACAAAATACATGCCTTTGAATACAAAATAGACTTACAATATAAAGAAAAGGGCACCTCAAAATACTAAACACAATCACAATGTAAAGACAAAGGCCATGCCTCTAAAAATTAAATAGTGCCACAACATATATAAAGATAGAGGTCATGCCTCTAAACACTAATTAGAGTCACAATTAAGTGTAGCCAACTTTTTTTTCGATCTCTTTCAAGTTCTTCTCAATCAACTTGTCGAGTTTCTTCAGTTCTTCAGCATTGTTTGGTAGGTTTTCACCTTTCATGTACTGAAACATGGACAAGGTCATCTCATTCTCATCGTTCTCCTGACGTAACTTCTTCAACTCATTTTGGGCCTTGACAATCCTCTGCATGATGAAGCTCTCTTGATTCATATTCCTGCTTTGATTTAGCACAGATGCATTCTTATAGCTCTCAATCACCTGCTCGGCTTCCTCTGGATTAGGCCAAACTTCTAGCTTAGAATCAAAAGGATTGGAAATTATAGCACAGGCTGAGACCCCGCAAAGAGTGCTGAGTTCACTCACCTTCTTGATGATACTCTTCTTCCTTCTATTGTATGTGGACTTTCTTGCTGTGTCATCAGAAATAAAGGCAAGTTTCACTTTGTTCCTCGTCATGGCTGCAATTACGAAGAAAGTACTAAGAAATTAAAATATTTTATGCATTATTTTCCCAGCATTGTCTAGGGTTTATAAAGAGTTGTTTCACCTATCAATTGAAAATCTAGGAATCTTTGTTTGGACACTTGATACCACTATCTCGGGTTCCAAACAGAAACTTATCTAAGCATTATCCTTTTGTATTTTACAATGATCGCATCGATGTATTAAATTGGAAAAGAATCAAAAGTCACATGCCATAGATTTTCACACTTAATGCATTACCATTTTGAAAGAATATGCAAAATATGAATTTTTTAAGGTTGTAAAATCGATGATATACCAAAAGGCTTAACGTGATTAGGTTGTCAGGGCGGGTATGATTTTGTATATGACCTATCATTAAATCATATTTTATTTTCAACAAATTACTCATATACTAATAACATGATTACATTGTATTGGATTTTATGCACATTTGATGAATTTCACTTTTTATTAATTAGAATTATGGTAACTTTAAATTGTATTCAAAGCCTTTTGAATTTATTGTTAGTGATCTCATACAAACCCAAGTAACATAAAAATTACATTTAATTATATTAATTTAGGTCAAATAATTTTTTCATCCCTGAATTATTTCAGAATTCGATTTTTGTTCCCTTTACAAATTTTTTCCACTTTTAGTCCCTTGTTTATTTTTCATTGATAAATTTAGCCTCTCAACTGTTAAGTGTTGACATGTCCAATAAGAGTACACGTCAACACACCACATGACAGCCACATGACACTTATGCGACATGTATGCCATGTGGTGCTTTCTTGTGGTGCCACATGGCACCACATTCAGGCGCTATGTTGCATCACAGAAATGTGTCATGTGGCACCCTTTCAATTTTAGTTCCTAAAATGTTCAATTTTTTTTTATTCCTTAATTAACTTGTAACTACATGTGAAGATTTCGTTCGAATATTTCACTCCATTCACATTTTTTAGTCCAATTTCTGAAAATCATGTAATTTTTAGAGGACTAACATGTTTTTATTCCTTAATTAACTTGTAACTACATGTGAGGACTAACATAACTCTAGATGTCCAATTTCTGACAATCATGGTTTCTGGAGTCTTTTTCCCTCCATTCACATTTTTTCTTTAGTCCTGTGTCAGAGATCACATTGTTCCCCAACCCACTGAGTCAGATACTAATCCTGCTCGCGGTGCGTGGCTATCCGCTGGCCCAAGGGAATTTTGCACAAGGGAATCGAACACGGGTTCTTCGGCTAAATAGATCGTTCCCCCCATAATTACATAATTTGCTCCATGCATCATAGAACCGTGAATTGGTCCGTGCAAACCAATTCGCGGTTCGTTTACGAACCGGTTCGCCTGAATTCATCAACGAATTCGTGAAGAAGAAGAACCAGAAAAGAAGGGAAAAAAAAAGCAGGTTTAGTTACATTGAAACAAATTGCTTAAGAAGTGAGAAGGAAGAATAGTGGAAACGAAAAGAGGAGGCAAACCTCTGCAGCAATGGGAAAAGGAAGATGAAAAAAGAAAATGAAAAACAGAACTCAGAAGTTAGAAAGAAAAGGAGGAAGCGGAAGTTTAGAGAAGGGGAAGATGAATAGTTTCTTTCTTTTTTAAAAAAAAAATGGGCTATGCCTTTTTGAATTCAGTTTTTGAACTCACGGTTATTGTCCACCACTATTCTTGGACATCGAAATAGTAACATAGGTAATTCAAATTTTAATTAAAAATAAATTCACTTATAAAAAATGTTAATTTATATATTTTTATAGAAATTAAAAAAAATCAATCTATTGATTAAAGTGTAATTGAAAATTTATATTAATGAACATATTTTGATAAAGAATATATAATAAAATTCAAATAAACTATCACAAATAAATAATATTAAACTCAATTGTTAGTAAATATTAAATATTAATTGTTTTAATATTTTATAAGAATTAAAATTTTATTGATAACATACTAATATATATATTAGAACCTATTATAAATGTAAAAAAATACCGAAGCGTACCAACTATGTATACCCCCACGTACCAATACTTTTTAAGGTCGCGTACTGCGTAACGTGTATCTGTACCACGTACCAAACGTATTACGAATTATGTGACTATGATTCCCCCATATGTGAATACAGCGAAGTCTTACACCAATACGCCAATCCTATAGGTTCTCTCCATGGAGTCATGACGAAATAAACACAGAGGTAGTGTAAATGAAAGAAGTTATTCCCCAAGTTAAAAAGTTAACACCTCACCCATACTTCCTCCGATTTATTTACATTTTTAGTTACACTTTAACTGAGATCGTGGAAGGACTTACTAATGCTACAAACCATGTGTAATTGTAATTATCTGAAAAAAAATGGTAAGGCCATGCGAAAGAGCCAAAGGCTATTTCCAAACCAGAGTGAAAGCATATAGTACATAAGGAAGGAATAGTAGAATGCACCTAAAGAGCAGGCAACATACTTGGGCGATCAGAGTGAAAAATTAAACAAGTAGTTGAATACAATAAGTTAATCATATGCATATCATCATTATTTATTAACATAATTTCCACCAGTACAAGGTAGAAACAATATTAATGTATAAATTACTACAATCTAGAGAAATAAACAAATATACATATGGTTTCATGTTATGCATTAATTTTCAGCAGCGGGCTCAAGTTGATAGATTGCAGATTCTGAAACACGT
The DNA here is from genome assembly GCA_026413185.1 of Pueraria montana var. lobata. Lineage (NCBI taxonomy): Eukaryota > Viridiplantae > Streptophyta > Magnoliopsida > Fabales > Fabaceae > Pueraria > Pueraria montana. Next base: position 77,901,814 of record CM048650.1, read on the forward strand.
TTCTTGTACTTGGCAATGAAAGCTTCAGTTTTCATGTCAATGTTGGGCTCAGCAGTACCCCAGTTACCTTTGTCATAATCACTAGGCCAGACCCTGCGCCCCGAATCAGAGGCATCATAGTACCCTCCTCTGGGCTTCCTTGATGAGAAGATGTTGAAAATAAAGAAGAACCCGAAGAAGACTTCTTCTGCCTATTACCTGTCATAATTGTGGTGTTTTTTTGTGCTAACAATGACTGCACCAGTTACCATGAAGACAATGAACTTTGAGGGGATTGTCTTGGTTTTCAATTCACAATGTCATATGACTCTTTTATACTCGATTGAGGGAGGCTTCAAATGCATGACTGGTGAAATAGTGAAAGAATATGAAAAAGAAGAAGTAAGACCAACATAAATGGTTCAAATGGTGCTGACTTGGCAGGGTAATTTGTTTTGTCAAGACACTTTTGCTGTGGTCCGCTAGTTTTGTACTTGACTTAAACAAGCTTGTGAGGGAATTCCATCAACAACGCACGATTGTTGGCTCTGCTTTTGTACTTTCTTTTCTTCTCAAGATTCACGTTGTTATTATTGGCACTTTTCCACTCCTAATTTAAGCACCTAATTCGTAAGTACATTATTGTACTTCCAATAATCTACCTACTTGCATGAATCAGTTTACTCTCGCATGAAAATGGTCCACCCACAGTAGTAGCAAGACTGCACAAGAATAGGTGATGTCATCATCTTTGATAATTTGTTTAATTTGATTTATAAATTCTGCCCATTTGTAGACTAATCTGTTTACTCACTTGAAAAAAAATGCTTTAAAAAAATTACCTTTTAAGAATCAAAAACATTTTTCCTAAAAAATAAAAATAAAAATATTTTCAATTATACCATAGACAATTAAAATTTTTTTGGTACTGGATCATAGATAACGGATGTTCTCCAATCCATTGGGTTAGATATTAATCCCGCTCGCGATGCGTAGATGTCGTTGACCCAAGAAATTTTGCATACAGAGGGCGAACACGGGTTCTTCCTTTTAAATATATCGTTCCCCCACATGTGAACGCAGCGATATCTTATACAACTACGTAAACTCTACAGATTCTATAGACTATTTAAATCAACTCATAAAACAAGTACTTGTTTAGAATAAAAAAAAAAAAGAGTAGTTGCGGATCAGTCTGCATACCAATCCATTTAACTGGGGATTTATGCAAGCTTAGTGTTTAATTTAATTATGGGAATACACATGTATGGTTAGTTGTGGGTTTAAGCAAATCGGCTAAAATGGTCCACATAGGTAAATCTGATTATTGAATTCTTAAATGTGAAAAAAAAGTAATGAAATTTGCATGGTAGAACACCCGCCTTATTCTTGTATACATGCAATTGCTAAAATAAGAAATGATATATCAACACCTTCGGCCCCATTCGGGGTGGTTTTTCACTTTTAGTCTTGAAATTTTTAAAAACTAAAACCAATTTTAGTTTTTAGTTTCAGTTTTTTTTTGTTTTTAGTTTTTAAAAAGTTGTTACAAATTGAAGATTGATAAATGAGTCAACCATTTTATCTTATCTTGCTTCACTATGAAATAATACAATATAAAAAAATATCGACACAAAAAATAATTAAACCCGTGGTGGCAGTAAAGGTGGTGACGGAGGTGATGGTGGTGGTGGCAGTGGTGGCGGTGACGGAGTTGGTGGTGGCGGTGGCGCTGGAGGAGCGATGGTGGAGGTAGTGATAGAGGTGGTGGCTGTGGTGGAGGTGACGGTGGCGGTGATGGTGGTGGTGGTGGTAACGGCGGTGGTGGCGGCAACAATGGTGGTGGCGATGGCGATGGCGAAATGGTAGTGGTGGCAATGACAGCAATGGTGGTGGCGATGGTGGAGGTGGCAATGGCAGTGGCGATGGTAGTGATGGTGGTGGTGGCAGTGGCGAAGTTGGTGGTGGTGGCGATGGTGGTGGAGGTAGTGGTGGCGGTGGCGGTGGTGGTGAAATGGTGGTGGCGGTGGCGACGGTGACGGTGGTGGTGGTGGTGGCGGCGGCGATGGTGGAATCAGGGACAGATCCACCTTTAAGAGAGTGGGGGCAGCTGCCCCACTACCTTTTTAATTTGTTTTGATAATATACATAGTGTAGTATTTTGCCCCCATAATATAATGATTGTATAGTTACAATTTCAATCTTAATATAAATTAAAAGTGTGCAAGCAATACATATGTGGAATTTTTTTTATGTTTCCATTCTCACTTTTTAATATTTAATATCTTTTATTTGTAATACTTAATTGTTTATTACAATGTTTTTGGTCTATTTTTATTATAAAATGTAAATGGACTGTATCTTTTTCCAACTTTTTAAAAATGAAAAACCACTTCAAAACTGGTTTCACACACATTTACTACTCCTTCTGAGCAACTCATTTTTTATACTTTTCAATCTAGTTTCCCTTGTTGTCTCAGACTCATATTCTAATTGTGTATTTAAAAGCTTATATATTGCACTGAAATTTGAAAACGAACTGTGTAGAGTGTGTGCATTGTGGTTCATCTGTTATGCTCTGTTCCTTTTCTCCATTGTTTTTGTTGTCCTCTTGAATATCATCAAAAATCAAATGGAAAATAGTATGGGAGACGAATAATTAAATGATTGTTAAGATATTTAGAGAGAGAGATTTTTGCAAATATTAAAAATGAGAAAATCATCAATTATTTTTAAAATATAAAAAACACGTGCAGAACAAGTGCAATGTATATTTATACTTTTAAAAATAATATAAAATATTTTTAAAGCTACAATTTTTTGTATGACTATTGCCCACACCACGTAAAATTTCTGGATCCGTCACTGGGTGGAATGGTGGTGGAGGTGGTAGTTGTGGTGGTCAAATGATGGTGGTGGTGGTAATGAGAATGTTTTTTAAAACTAAAAACCAAGTTCACAAAACCTTTTTTCTTGGTTTTGAAAATGAATGTAAAAGTGTTTTGAAATTGAGTTAAAAACTATTTCAGCTCTATTTTTTCCGAACGCGTTTTGTTTTAAAAATTGCATTTAAAAACCAATAACTAAAAACAGGCAACCACCTCGAACGAGCCCTTTACTTATTACCAGGGATGGAGTTACATTGTAAATTGGGGACCTTGGCCGCCCTTCTTAACTTTTTTATTTAAAATTTTTTCTGTATATATGATAGCTTAAATTTTGCTAAATTCATTCTTAATTTTAGCTAAATTTTATATAAATTGTCTTCGATGGATCAGTCTTTTTTTCTTTTTCTTTTTTTTACTTAATCTTTCATAACTTTATATATGATACCTTCAATACTATCAATTTATTTTTAATATCTTGGGAAAAACAAACCAGAGTAGCACAAAAAATCTATTAAAATTTTCTTTTAGGATAGTAATTATTGTCATGATACAATATTCTTTTTCTTTTAGTTTTCAACAATTTAAAAGATTTTTTCAATGATTCTTGGATACTATTGTTTGGTGAATAACATAATCCATTCTAATTTAATAGATTTTTAGAACATAATTAATAAGAGTATAAGACTCTTTTTTAAAGAATTTTTATTAATATATATACCATTTTTATTATAAATTCATGAAATTTTTTGTATCATGTGAAACTGATTATTGATATTTCTAATTTTAGGTCTTTATAAAAATGTTTAATTAGTTTGTCTTTTGTTTAAATATATTTTCTATTAACATTTTAATAAATTATCAATATAATTAAAATTTTGGAGCATACGAATATTTCACATAAAATTTGATGCATATATGAACTTTAAATATATGAATATATTTAAATTTATTTATAAATATATTTGATTTCATGCTCAATTTAAGGGATTTAGTTATGAATGATTATCCTTTCTCAATTTAATTAATTTTAAAATATTGAAATTGTTGATTATAATTATTTTTTCTATTATTGTGAAAAGGAATAAGAATAACCCGGATATCACATTCCAATGTTTGGTTCTCGATCTTCGTTATCAATTTTTATTTCATTTTATTTTATATTTTATATTTGGTACATTAGACTAATATAGTATGAAATTCAAAATATAAAAATACCTAATAAAGTTATAAAAAAACAAAATAATATTTAGATTACAAATGATAAATGCATATAAGAGAAAACCATATTAAATATATTGGAAGATGAAAATAAATAAGAATTATAATTATAATTATATTAATGAGTGAAAAAATAGAAAGAAACAAGAATCCTTAATATTTCTAATTAACATATATGAATATGCAAAGACCAAAATTAAATTAAAACATTTAAGGATAGAAGTAAGAATTATACTTATGTTTGATTCTTTTTTATTTTCCACAGTATCTTAAAAATTATATAAAAATAAAATTATTATAATTATTGAAATAATGATAAAATAGAATAGAAATAAGAATAGTAATTAAGAATGAAAGTAAAAAGGGGGAAAAATTAAAATTTAAATATAGATAATTAAAATTTGAAAAAATTAACTATAATCATAACAAAAGAAATTATAATGAAACAAAATCAAAAAAATTTGTGACTGCAACAAAATCAAAATTATAAATGATAAATAATGAAATACATGAACATATATATAAGGAAAAAATATCTAGAATTAAATAAATATGGAAGAAATTAAAAATAAGAAATATAAATAACTGCTGAAATTAAAAAAGGAAAATCTAAAAATGTTATTATAAATAATGAAAAATAGAAAGAAAAAAAGAATTATAATCATAAAAAAATTATAAGAAAAAAAATCAGAATTATAATCATTGATAATGTAATACATGAACATATACAAAAGGAAAAATATTTTTAATGACATAAATAAGGAAAAAAATAAAAAATAAGAAATTTAATTAACTATTGAAAATAAAAGGAAAAATTAAAATTGTAATTAGATATTGAAAATTAGAAAGAAAGAAAAAAAGAATTATAATCATAAAAGATATAAAGAAACATAATCAGAATTATACTAATTGATAATGAAATACATGCATAAATAAAAGGAAAATATTTATAATTAAATAAATAAATAAGTAAATAAAATTGACTAATAAAATAAAAATAAAAATTCAAAATAGAATTATAGATAATTAAAATTAGAAAAAAAATAATTATAATCATAATACAAAAAAATATAAGGAAACAAAATCAGAATTATAATATTAATGAAATAAATGAACATATATAAAAGGGAAAAGTATTTATTATAAAATAAATAATGAATAAATAAAAATAAAATATAATTAAATACTGAAAAGAAAAATTGTAATTATAGATAATTAAAATTAGAAAAAAAAATGAATTATAATCATACTAAAAAATTATAAGCAACCCAAATTAGATAAAAACAGAAATATACATTAATAATAATTAGGTATCACTTTGACTTTTTCATAAATTTTGTTATCCTTTAATCTTATTCTTACAAGCTTTATTAAAAGAATATTTAAATAATATTTACTTAATTTAATTTTATATGTTTAATTCATAATAAATTTAACTTAATATAAATTTTCTTCTACTTTGAATTTTTCAAAATTTATTTTCATAGTTTTTTTTTAAATCTTAAATAATATAAATTAAAAGTACATTCATTATTAATAAATATTAAAAATAAATTTTATTATAGATATTTTTAATAAAACTAGAAATATATATTATCATATTTAATTATTAATTTTTCTTGTTTTTAAGTTTGTTTTCTTTGAATTGTTATTTTTCATAAACTGTAAAATAAATAGTAATTAAAAAGTGAATTAATCATTTGGTTTTTATGAATTTATAAACTTATCTTGTTTCAGATTTATCATTAGGCGGAAATATTACTTTTGGTTTTTATACATTTATGTTTAGCAGAGGTAGTTGTATTTCTCAGTTTCTGTAAGACCTTATTGTAATTTTTTTTTTTAATCCGTAGGAATTGAAGACAGTACCAAGGGGTTTACAATACTCACATATCCTGCTCAATCAACTGAGCTAGACCCCTTTGGTTGTAATTGTTGTTTAACTTGAATAGGTAATTAATTGTCAGTGGAAAATTTGATAATTCAAAGAGCCAAAAACACTTGAAGTTCAAGGATGAGTCCTAAATGATTTCCCGGGAAATCAATCAAAGATTACATTGACTCTATAATGAGACGTGTTTCTAGACATGTTATAATACCTACAAATTTAACCTCTTTTTGCATCATCACCTACAAAATATATAATACTTTATTTATTATTAATAATAATTTTTTTTTTAAATGTAAAGAAAAATTATCAATTCTCGATTTAAAAAAAATATTTGCTATGAAATCAACTACTAAAAACAAACACGAAGTTAAATTATATTTTCTTAATATTTTAACTATAAAAAAAACTAGCGATCAAATTTGTCACTCCTAGTTTCAGTAGTTTCATTTGTTGCTATCATACTCATTTAGAATAGAAAGACAAGATTGTCTATGATGAAAGATACATGTAGTCTAAACAAAAAAAATACTGATTTTAGAATTGAATTAGCAACTGCACATATTAGTTGCTATTGGTGACTATACGTTTCAGCTTGGTCTATTTAAGTTCGATTTGCATTTGTCCATAACTAAATGACTGGACAAAGTTGGCTCCTGAGGTTAACAAACCAAGAATTTAGGTGGTCTATGTCGAGCCTGTTTAACTTCCAAGTTAGCAAGTTGTTCACAAGTTTGAAAAGAAAAATATATAAAATTTGAAAATACTAAAAAATATATGAAAAATATAAAAATAATAAAATTAATAAAAAAATGTGATAAGTAAAATTAATTATTCAATTAGTAAAATATATATATATAAAATATTTACACTATTTAAATAACATTAAGTCTATTTAGAATAAAAAATAAAATAAAAATTGGTTTGGGGTCAATCCACAAACTAAACCCTCTCAACCGCATGATTAGATTTTTATTGTTCCTAACCCGCATGGATCATGGGTTATAGTTAGGCCTATATACCCAACTATATCAGTTTTAATGTAGTCTCTTAATCTCCTAATAAGAAGTGACCAAAATGTTGGTAATAACATGTCATTAATTAGCAACAAAAAATATATATTAGTCTCTACTAGTGACTAATTTGTAATTAAGTCAGTCACTAAACACATTAGTGATTGAATTTATTGTCACCACCTTTTAGTGATTGTGATTTTAGTCGCTAAGTGATTTAGCAACCAAATTTACACACATAGCTATTGAAATTTTCATTTGCTATGGTGGTTTTCTTTTTATATTAATTTTTAAGTCTTAATTAATTAGTTATACTTTAAAAAATTCTTAAATTTAAAGTCAAAACTACTATTTTAGTAAAATATAAAATATAAAATATTTATGATACTTGTGAATTATAAAAAAAAATTATCTATAACTATTTATCCAACTTTATGATAATAAAAATAGGAGAAGTTAAACCTAATAGGTTTAGCGCAGTTGGTAACACACGCTGAGTTTGTGGGAAAAAAATTGAGTTCAATTCTCGCATAATACATTCTTGGGGAAGGGTGAAGAATTTTAAGTGTGACTAAGCCCCGAACTAAGGATTAGTCCCATAGCCGGCTCTCTAATAATCGAAGCTTGTGGAGAAACCTCATGTTCCACTAAGGAGCCAAAGACCCTAATTAGGATTTTTTTTTTAAAGTTACATATGAACTCCTCAACAATAAACACCTAATTAATTCTCATCTATCTCTTTAATTCTCTATTCGTATAACATTATATTAACTATTATATCTATATTTTTTTCTTCTTTTATTAACATATAAGTAGAGTTGCCAAATGGACCAGCCCAATCTAGCCCATCAGGCCAATTAGTGATAACTGGTTGGCCCGGTCTAACCTGAATCTCTAATAGGCCATTCTTTTTGTGGCCCAGCCTGACCCATTAGGCTGGGCCAAATTGGCCCACTTATTTTTTTCTTAAATTTACAGTAATTTTAAAAGAAAAAAATTAAAAATTAAAAAACAATGTCAGGTCAAATAGGTCCAAAAGTGTTTAAGCCAAGAATTTATGGACCCAGCCTTACCCGTTTGGCCCCGTTAGGCCAAGCCAAATTGGCCTGATTCTTTTTAGGCCAACTTTTTTACCACTCGGCCTGACCTAGCTTTGCGGACCATTGGGCCAGCTTCTCGGACCGGGCCAATTTTGACAGCTCTACATATAAGTGAGTGTCTACGCATAATTTGAGAAGCAACTGTATGATAAAATAGAGTTAAGAAAAGATAGAAACAGTCAGTAGTGATATGACTGAAGTTTCCCTAAATAAACAAGCAATTCAAAAGGTCCTCAACAAATTTTCGGCATTATATCTTTCGCAGTGCTACTATTGGATGCAATAAACAATCACTGGCTTTGATTCTGAAGTTTGCAGGAAACACAGTTGGACACCTGAATTGATCTTCTTAAAAGATGCATGGCACCTGTATATTATTTTCTTCACTGTTATTTCATTACTTATTTGGTGGTGGTGGTGGTGGTGGTGGTGGTGGCGGCGGCGGCGGCGGTGGTGAAATGGTGGTGGCGGTGGCGACGGTGAAGGTGGTGGTGGTGGTGGCGGCGGCGATGGTGGAATCAGGGACAGATCCACCTTTAAGAGAGTGGGGGCAGCTGCCCCACTACCTTTTTAATTTGTTTTGATAAAATATATAGTGTAGTGTTTTGCCCCCATAATATAATGATTGTATAGTTACAATTTCAATCTTAATATAAATTAAAAGTGTGCAAGCAATACATATGTGGAATTTGTTTTTATATTTCCATTCTCACCTTTTAATATTTAATATCTTTTATTTGTAATACTTAATTGTTTATTACAATGTTTTTGGTCTCTTTTTATTATAAAATGTAAAAGGACTGTATCTATTTCCAACTTTTTAAAAATGAAAAACCACTTTCAAAACTGGTTTCACACACATTTACTACTCCTTCTAGCAACTCATTTTTTATACTTTTGAATCTAGTTTCCCTTGTTGTCTCAGACTCATATTCTAATTGTGTATTTAAAAGCTTATATATTGCACTGAAATTTGAAAACGAACTGTGTAGAGTGTGTGCATTGTGGTTCATCTGTTATGCTCTGTTCCTTTTCTCCTTCATTTTTGTTGTCCTCTTGAATATCATAAAAAATCAAATGCAAAATCGTATGGGAGACGAATAATTAAATGATTGTTAAGATATTTAGAGAGAGAGATTTTTGCTAATATTAAAAATGAGAAAATCATCAATTATTTTTAAAATATAAAAAACACGTGGAGAACAAGTGTAATGTATATTTATACTTTTAAAAATAATATAAAATATTTTTAATGCTACAATTTTTTGTATAAGTATTGCCCTCACCACGTAAAATTTCTGGATCCGTCACTGGGTGGAATGGTGGTGGTGGTGGTAGTTGTGGTGGTCAAATGATGGTGGTGGTGGTAATGAGAATGTTTTTTAAAACTAAAAACCAAGTGCACAAAATCTTTTTTCTTGGTTTTTAAAATGAATGTAAAAGTGTTTTGAAATTGAGTTAAAAACTATTTCAGTGCTATTTTTGCCGAACACATTTTGTTTTAAAAATTGCATTTAAAAAGCAAAAACTAAAAACTGGCAACCACCTCGAACGGGCCCTTTACTTATTACCAGGAATGGAGTTACATTGTAAATTGGGGACCTTGGCCACCCTTTTTAACCTTTTTTATTTAAAATTTTTTCTGTATATATGATAGCTTAAATTTTGCTAAATTCATTCTTAATTTTAGCTAAATTTTATATAAATTGTCTTTGATGGATCAGTCTTTTTTTCTTTTTTTTTCTACTTAATCTTTCATAACTTTATATATGATACCTTCAATACTATCAATTTATTTTTAATATCTTGGGAAAAACAAACCAGAGTAGCACAAAAAATCTATTAAAATTTTATTTTAGGATAGTAATTATTGTCATGATACAATATTCTTTTTCTTTTAGTTTTCAACAATTTAAAAGTATTGTTTTTTCAATGATTCTTGGATACTATTGTTTGGTGAATAACATAATCCATTCTAATTTAATAGATTTTTAGATCATAATTAATAAGAGTATAAGACTTTTTTTAAAGAATTATTATTAGTATATATACCATTTTTATTATAAATTCATGAATTATTTTTGTAACATGTGAAACTGATTATTGATATTTCGAATTTTAGGTCTTTACAAAAATGTTTAATTAGTTTGTCTTTTGTTTAAATATATTTTCTATTAACATTTTAATAAATTATCAATATAATTAAAATTTTGGAGCATACGAATATTTCATATAAAATTTGATTCATATATGAACTTTAAATATATGAATATATTTAAATTTATTTATAAATATATTTGATTTCATGCTCAATTTAAGGGATTTAGTTATGAATGATTATCCTTTCTCAATTTAATTAATTTTAAAATATTGAAATTGTTGATTATATTTATTTTTTCTATTATTGTGAAAAGGAATAAGAATAACCCGGATATCACATTCCAATGTTTGGTTCTCGATCTTCGTTATCAATTTTTATTTCATTTTATTTTATATTTTATATTTGGTACATTAGACTAATATAGTATGAAATTCAAAATATAAAAATACCAAATAAAGTTATATAAAAAAAACAAAATAATAATTAGATTACAAATGATAAATGCATATAAGAGAAAACCATATTAAATATATGGGAAGATGAAAATAAATAAGAATAATAATTATAATTATATTAATGAGTGAAAAAATAGAAAGAAACAACAATCCTAAATATTTCTAATTAACATATATGAATATGCAAAGACCAAAATTAAATTAAAAAATTTAAGGATAGAAGTAAGAATTATACTTATGTTTGATTCTTTTTTATTTTCCACTGTATCTTAAAAATTATATAAAAATAAAATTATTATAATTAATGAAATAAAGATAAAATAGAACAGAAACAAGAATAATAATTAAGAATGAAAGTAAAAAGGGGGGAAATTAAAATTTATATATAGATAATTAAAATTTGAAAAAATGAGTTATAATCATAACAAAAGAAATTATAATGAAACAAAATCAAAAAAAAAATTGTGACTGCAACAAAATCAAAATTATAAATGATAAATAATGAAATACATGAACATATATATAAGGAAAAAATATCTATAATTAAATAAATATGGAAGAAATTAAAAGTAAGAAATATAAATAACTGCTGAAATTAAAAAAGGAAAAACTAAAAATGTTATTATAAATGACGAAAAATAGAAAGAAAAAAAGAATTATAATCATAAAAAAATTATAAGAAAAAAATCAGAATTATAATCATTGATAATGTAATACATGAACATATACAAAAGGAAAAATATTTTTAATGACATAAATAAGGATTTAAATAATAATTAGGTATCACTTTGACTTTTTCATAAATTTTGTTATCCTTTAATCTTATTCTTACAAGTTTTACTTAAAAGAATATTTAAATAATATTTAATTAATTTGATTTTATATGTTTAATTCATAATAAATTTAACTTAATATAAATTTTCTTCTACATTGAATTTTTCAAAATTTATTTTCATAGTTTTTTTAAATCTTAAATAATATAAATTAAAAGTACGTTCACTATTAATAAATATTAAAAATAATTTTTATTATAGATATTTTTAATAAAACTAGAAATATATATTATCATATTTAATTATTAATTTTTCTTGTTTTTAAGTTTGTTTTCTTTGAATTGTTATTTTTCATAAATTGTAAAATAAATAGTAATTAAAAAGTGAATTAATCATTTGGTTTTTATGAATTTGTAAACTTATCTTGTTTCAGATTTATCATTAGGCGGAAATATTACTTTTGGTTTTTATACATTTATGTTTAGCAATGGTAGTTGTATTTCTCAGTTTCTGTAAGACCTGATTGTAATTGTTTTTTTTTAATCCGTAGGAATTGAAGACAGTACCAAGGGATTTACAATACTCACATATCCTGCTCAATCAACTGAGCTAGACCCCTTTGGTTGTAATTGTTGTTTAACTTGAATACGTAATTAATTGTCAGTGGAAAAATTGATAATTCAAAGAGCCAAAAATACTTGAAGTTCAAGGATGAGTCCTAAATGATTTTCCAGGAAATCAGTCAAAGATTACATTGACTTTATAATGAGACGTGTTTCTAGACATGTTATAATACCTACAAATTTAACCTCTTTTTGCATCATCACCTACAAAATATATAATACTTTATTTATTATTAATAATAATCTTTTTTTAAAATGTAAAGAAAAATTATCAATTCTCGATTTAAAAAAAATATTTTCTATGAAATCAACTACTAAAAACAATCATGAAGTTAAATTATATTTTCTTAATATTTTAACTATAAAAAAAACTAGCGATCAAATTTGTCACTTCTAGTTTTAGTAGTTTCATTTGTTGCTATCATACTCATTTAGAAAAGAAAGACAAGATTGTTTATGATGAAAGATACATGTAGTCTAAATAAAAAAAATACTCATTTTAGAATTGAATTAGCAACTGCACATATTAGTTGCTATAGGTGATTATACGTTTCAACTTGGTCTATTCAAGTTCGATTTGCATTTGTCCATAACTAAATGACTGGACCAAGTTGGCTCCTGAGGTTAACAAACCAAGAATTTAGGTGGTTTGTGTCGAGCCTGTTTAACTTGCAAGTTAGCAAGTTGTTCACAAGTTTGAAAAGAAAAAATATATAAAATTTGAAAATACTAAAAAATATATGAAAAATATAAAAATAATAAAATTAATAAAAAAATGTGATAAGTAAAATTAATTATTCAATTAGTAAAATATATATAAAAAAAGATTTACACTATTTAAATAACATTAAGTCTATTTAGAATAAAAAATAAAATAAAAATTGGTTTGGGGACAATCCACAAACTAAACCATCTCAACCGCATGATTAGATTTTTATTGGTCCTAACCCGCATGGATCATGGGTTATAGTTAGGCCTATATACCCAACTATATCAGTTTTAATGTATTCTCTTAATCTCCTAATAAGAAGTGACCAAAATGTTAGTAATAACATGTTATTAATTAGCAACAAAAAATATATATTAGTCTCTATTAGTGACTAATTTGTAATTAAGTCAGTCACTAAACACATTAGTGATTGAATTTATTGTCACCACCTTTTAGTGATTGTGATTTTAGTCGCTAAGTGATTTAGCAACCAAATTTACACACATAGCTATTGAAATTTTCAGTTGCTATGGTGGTTTTCTTTTTATATTAATTTTTAAGTCTTAATTAATTACTTATACTTTAAAAAATTCTTAAATCTAAATTCAAACTACTATTTTAGTAAAATATAAAATATTTATGATACTTGTTAATTATAAAAAAAATTTATCTATAACTATTTATCCAACTTTATGATAATAAAAATAGGAGAAGTTAGACCTAATAGGTCTAGCGCAGTTGGTAACACACACTGAGTTTGTGGGAAAAAAATTGAGTTCAATTCTCGCATAATACATTCTTGGGGAAGGGTGAAGAATTTTAAGTGTGACTAAGCCCCGAACTAAGGATTAGTCCCATAGCTGGCTCTTTAATAATCAAAGCTTGTGGAGAAACCTCATGTTCCACTGAGGAGACAAAAACCCTAATTATGATTTTTTTTTTTTAAAGTTACATATGAACTCCTCAACAATAAACACCTAATTAATTCTCATCTATCTCTTTAATTCTCTATTCGTATAACATTATATTAACTATTATATCTATATTTTTTTTCTTATTTTATTAACATATAAGTAGAGTTGTCACATGGACCAGCCCAGCCTAGCCCATCAGGCCAATTAGTGAAATTGGTCATGCTTTTTGTGGCCCAGCCTGACCCATTAGGCTGGGCCAAATTGGCCCACTTATTTTTTTCTTCTTAAATTTACACTAATTTTAAAAGAAAAAAAAATTAAAAATTAAAAAACAATGTCAGGTCAAATAGGTCCAAAAGTGTTTAAGCCAAGAATTTATGGACCCAGCCTTACCCGTTTGGCCCATTAGGCCAAGCCAAATTGGCCTGATTCTTTTTAGGCCAACTTTTTTACCACTCGGCCTGACCTAGCTTTGCGGACCATTGGGCCAGCTTGTCGGACCGGGCCAACTTTGACAGCTCTACATATAAGTGAGTGTCTACGCATAATTTGAGAAGCAACTGTATGATAAAATAGAGTTAAGAAAAGATAGAAACAGTCAATAGTGATATGACTGAAGTTTCCCTAAATAAACAAGCAATTCAAAAGGTCCTCAACAAATTTTCGGCATTATATCTTTCGCAGTGCTACTATTGGATGCAATAAAAAATCACTGGCTTTGATTCTGAAGTTTGCAGGTAACACAGTTGGACACCTGAATTGATCTTCTTAAAAGATGCATGGCACCTGTACATTCTTTTCTTCACTGTTATTTCATTACTTACTAGTTCTCACTATCGTGTCCAATTTCTAAAAATCGTGGGCTTGTGAAGTGGAGTACTCTTTTTCCTTCCATTCACATCTGCCTTCATTTTCAAACTTGATTAATCCAAAAGGTAGATTGTCCAGTAGATAATATAAGGAAGGAATAAAGATTGGCTGAAAAGAAAAGGGATGTGAGAGAGACACATATGCATGTAGGATGTACAATATTGTGCTTTGAGGAAACAAAATCCTCCACCCGTGGAAACATGTAGGATTCCACAAGCTGGCAATCACTTAATTCTTTCCCAAAGATCAGTTCTTTCCCATACAAGAAAGTGAAGAATTCATTATCTTCCTTCAATTTAGTGCATATGCATATACAATAAAACTTTAGGTGAATAATGTAACTGGTATTAGGGCCAATACAACATGAACTTGTTATCCCTGTTGAATAACATAACTCACACTCACATAGGCGTGCAACCTGACAGGTTTTAATTGAGTATTTCCAACAATAACCAACTCATGTTAATTACCCCTCATACATATCATGGATTAAACAAGTGAGGCCAAACTAAAAAAAGTCATGCACTTGTTGAATGTTCAACGTTAATGTTCCACAGAAAAAAGGTCCAAAGGTGGGGGAAATGAATGAAGTTTTTCACTCAATTAAGAAGTAACTTCACCCATACCTTCTCTGTTTTATTTACTTTTAATCACACACACATAAACAAGGGGTTGCATTAACTAAGATCATGGAAGAGGTTAATATTGCTACACATGTGTAATGGTGATTAATAAAAAGAAATACTGTAATTGGCCTTGTGAAAGAACCAAAGGCTATTTCTGAACCAGAGTGAAAACATATGTTACATAAAGAAGGAAGAGTAGAATGCACCTGACACAGGCAAATATATACTTGGGTGATCAGTATGAAAAATTAAACAAGTAGTTGAATACAATAAGTTAATCATATATCATCATTATTTATTAACATAATTTCCATTATTACAAGGTAGAAGCAATATTAATGTATAAATTACAATCTAAAGACATAAACAAATATAATATGGTTTCATATTATGCATTTTCAGCAGCAGGATCAAGTTGGTGAAGGAGCATCAACAACCAACCGATAGCTTCCATGATATTAGGAGCATAGTTGTAACCATAATTTAAATTTACTTATCTGTTTGTTACATCTGCAGCTATATATACTGCACTTTGTATTCACCATTTGATAATTAGAAATATACACTTTACTTTCTACATGGTATCAGTTTAAAGCCTTCTGCTTAACAAGCTATTCATCCGATCCAATGGCTTCCTTCTCATCCACAACCTCTGTTGTCATCCCTCCCCTTTTATCCACCGATCCAAAAGATCTAGTGGAATTCAATACCACCACTCAGCTTCCCATAAAACTCAATTCTTCCAATTACCCTGCATGGTATCGCCAAATCCACTCTCTCCTTGTAGCTCGTGATCTTGACGGCTATGTTACTGGTGCAACCCCTTGTCTTGCTGCTAAAGTCACCACTGAATCTGGTGAGTCTCCCAATCCAGCCTTCAATTTCTGGATTCGTCAGGACAAATGCCTCTACGTTGCATTACTAGGTTCGTGCGACATTGAAGCTCGTGCAGTTATGTCTACTACACCAACATCCCATGATGCTTGGCTAGCCTTAGAACGTGCCTTTGCCACCCATTCTCGTTCACACATAATGTCACTCAAAGAATGATTGAACTCCATCACCAAGGGATCATCTACTGTTGCATCATATATGCAAAGTATTCATTCAATTGCCGAGGAATTATCCCTCATTTGACATCCAGTTGATGACATTGACCTTGTCATCCATGCTCTAAATGGACTTGATCCATCTTTTCGTGAGTTCACAGTGTCAATCCGCACTCGTGACTCACCAATATCTTTTAATGAGCTCTTCATAAAATTGATTGACTACAAGATGTACCTCAAATGTGATGAACTCTTGAATAATCCCTCCACCTTCACTGCCAATTTTGGTAATAGAGGTCGCTCACAACATTCCAATAAAGGCCGCAATCAACGCAATTCTTCTAGCTCCTCAAATCATTCTAGCAGAAAACAACAATCAGCCATTGTTTGTCAACTATATTCCAAAAAGGCCACTCTGCTCAATGTTCCAGCCTACTGCATATGCGAGCAATGCCAATGTTCCACTGCCTGAATGGCTTTTTGACTCTGGTGCCTGACACCATATCACAAATGATTTGAGCAATCTCTCATTGAAGGCGGACTACAATGGTAATGAACAACTTCATATTGCCAATGGTATGTCTCTTCCTATAACACATGTTGGTTCTACATCCCTTAGTCAATCCACCCATCCTCTTACTTTATCCAATGTTTTGTATGCCCCAGGAGTCACCCAAAATCTAATTTCTGTCTCTCAACTTTTCAACACTAACAATGTTTCCATTGAATTTGTTCCCTTTTTCTTTAAGGTAAAGGATCTGAGCACGGGGGCGAGTCTTCTTCAAGGTCCGAATGATGGAAATGTCTACAAACTCCCATCCACACCATCTCATCCTCATGTCTACTCAACCATATCCACCTCCTCTCAGTGTTGGCATAACAGACTTGGTCATCCATCTCCTCGTGTCCTACAACATGTTCTTCATTCAAATAACATTCTTGTCAAAGGATCATCCAATAAATGCACTCATTGTATGGCTAATAAGAGCCACAAATTACCTTTTAATAAGTCATTTTTGTCTAGTTCTAGTCCATTAGAAATTGTGTTTTCAGATGTTTGGGGACCTTCACCTTTTGTTTCAATAAATGATTTCCGTTATTATGTCATTTTTATTGACCATTTCTCTAAGTATTTGTGGTTATTTCCTATGAAACTTAAATCAGATATAGCTACAATATTTCCAATTTTTAAAAGAATTGTTGAAAATCAATTCAATTGCAAAGTCAAGAATTTTATTCTGACAATGGTAGAGAATTTATAAAACTCAAATCCTTTTTTCAAGAACATGGGATAACACATCTCACAACTCCACCACATACGCCACAACATAATGGTCTTTGTGAATGAAAACACCGTCATTTGCTTGAAACAACAAGATGTCTACTCCATCAAGCCTCTCTTCCACCATCCTTTGGTCATTTGCTGCCCAAACAGCAGCATATCTAATAAACCGTCTTCCAACACATACTTTGGATATGAACTCACCCTTTGTCACTTTGTTTAATAAACAACCAAATTATACAAAGTTAAGATCTTTCGGTTGTCTATGTTTTCCTTGGCTCAAACCATACACATCACACAAACTCCAGCCAAGATCTGAGCCTTGTGTATTTCTCGAGTATAGTTTGAGTCATAGTGCATATATTTGGTACAATATCAAAACCAAAAAGCTATATCATTTGAGACATGTTCAATTCCTTGAGGATGTTTTCCCATTCTCTCAACCAACTTCTCCTGATTCCCTCGCTGTCTCCAATTCAAATTCAAATGCCAACACTTCATTCGGTTGTTACTTTCCTTTAACAACCACTCATCCATTCCCAAATAAATCTTGGGCCACACCCATAATCACTCAACCACCTGAGCCACAATCCATCCCAAATATCTCTCAGCCTATCCCGCATATCACTCAACCTCTAAATCCAAATGACACCGATCCCATTATTCCTGCTCAACAGATTCCAACCTTATCTCAAGTCCCTCCATCTAATTCGAACTCACATTCCACAAGGCTCCCTGCTCATGATTCACTTTTGCCTATAACCTCTCATCATCCAATGCAAACTCATTCAAAAAGTGGAATTCATAAACCCAAACGAGTTAATCTTGTCACCAAATATCCTCTTCCAAATCCCATTGAACCAACATATGTTTCACAAGCTATTAAATCATCTGAATGGCAACAAGCAATGACAGATGAATTTATCGCAATGGTACTTGGACCCTAGTCCCTCCTCAACCTCACTTCAATGTGATTGGCAATAAATGGGTGTTTAGGTTGAAAAGAAATCCTGATGGTTCCATCCCACACTACAAAGTAAGATTAGTAGTGAAATGTTTTCGCTGTTAATAAACTGGCCCAACAAATGCAATCTCCCACTGTCGTTCATATGCAGGCATTAAAGAGGATACTTCGGTAGCTCAAATCAACCATCAACCATGGACTTCATCTCAAAAGGTCTTCAAATCAATCACTAACTGCCTTTTGTGATGCAGATTGGGCTGGTGATACTTTGGACGGAAAATCCACTGGTGCTTATCTAATTTATTTTGGCCCTAATGCAATATCCTGGTCATCTAAGAAGCAACCCACTGTTTCTAGATCATCCACATAAGCTGAATATTGGACAATTGCCACCACCACTTCAGAAGTACTATGGTTGCAACAACTACTTTAAGAACTTGGAGTTCCAATATCAGCTCCTACAATTTATTCAGACAACATTTGGGCCACCTATTTATGTGTCAATCCAGTCTTCCATTCTCGCTTGAAGCATATAGCTATAGATTATCACTTTGTTAGTGATTGAGTTGCAAAAAAGAAGCTTAATATTTCGTATGTTCCCACCAGTCATCAGCTGGCTGATTTACTCACCAAACCCCTCTCCTCAACCAGACACCATTTTCTTAAAGACAAGATTGCAGTTATTGAAGATACCTCCATCTTGCGGGGGCGTGAAGGAGCATCAACAGCCAACCGATAGTTTCCATGATATTAGGAGCATAGTTGTAACCATAATTTAACTTTACTTATTTGTTTGTTACATCTGCAGTTATCTGTTTGTTGCTTTGTAGCTATTTGTTTGTTACATCTGTTACTCTGCAGCTATATATACTACACTTTGTATTCACCAATTGATAGTTAGAAATATACACTTTACTTTCTACAGTTGGTAAAGTGTAGATTCTAAAACACACTTCTTGTACATGGCAATGAAAGCTTCAGCTTTCATGTCAATATTGGGCTGAGCAACACCCCAGTTACCTTTGTCATAATCGCTAGGATAGACTCTGTGCCCCGAATCAGAGGCATCATAGTTCCTTCCTCTAGGCTTCCTTGATGAGAAGATGTTGAAAATAGAGAAGAAACCGAAAGAAGACTTCTTCTGCCTATTACCTGCCATAGTTGTGGTGTTTTTTTGGCTAACAATGACTCAAGTAGTCACTATGAAGACAATGAAATTGGAGGTGATTGTCTTTGTTTTCAATTCAAAGGTAACATGACTAACTTATAGTCGAGGAGGCTTCAAATGCTATAGTGAAAGAATCTGATAAAGGAGAGGTAAGACCAACAAAAATGGTTCAAGTGGTGTTGAGTTGGCAGGGTAATAAACTAGAGTTTGTTTCGTAACATCTATGTCAAGGCACATTTGCTGTGGTCCACTAGTTTCGTACTTGACTTAAAACAATCTTTAGGGTTGTCCAAAAAATCAAAAACATAAACTAATAAATCAAGAGTTTAATGGTGATGCACTGACAGTGTAAAACAATTTTACATAGTCATCCAATCACAAATCATAGTTGGTATGATTTTAAGATAATTTTGTAAAAGTCAACAAACTTACCATACATGGTGGGTTGTGATTACATGACTCTGTAAAATAATTTTACACTGTCAGTGCATAGTCTTTTTTCTCATAAATCAAATTATTTTTATTTTGGCTTAAATATGTTTTGGATCCATGATAAATTAGCGAATTTTGTGATGAGTCCCTAATAAATTTTTTCTTTGTGTTGAGTCCTAATAAAAAAAATTGTTTTGAGTCCTTGTTATTTTGTCTTAGTCCTTCTAATTTATCTATTTTTTAATTTAAGTCATAATAATATTTTGTTCATTTTGTATTAGTCCCTTTGAAAAATATTTGATAGGGACTAATAACAAATTATCTACATATTTTAGGGACTCAAACGAAAAAAAAATGATATTAGGGACTCAAAACAAAATTCACTAATTTATGAGGAACCTAAAACATATTTAAACCTTTTTTTTAGGAGAGAAACTGTATTATCTTCCAAAGAAGTAGATGAAAGTTGTAACATCCTCATTTTATTATTTGTACGCATTTATATATGTATATTATGAACATTTATGCACTGTATTTTATAGAAACCTTATGTACATATTCTCTTAATGAAATTAGTACAGTTCTACTCAGAAGAATTTTCTGAATTTCCAAATTTTTTTGTTTTTGCCGAAATTGATTGTTGACTGGACTGCTATGTCAGTCAGCTGTCCAGGATAAATTTTCAAGTGTAGAATTTTGAACTCATTTATCACTTAAAAGAAAAGTAATAGAATATAGATTAAAAATATATACAGATAAAGAATTAAAATGCTTATTCAGAATTGTTAGGATTTTCTGAAAGTTAGAACTTTGAGGAATTATTACGGTAAAATTTTAAGACAGAAAATTAAGCGAAAATTTGTAGGGCATCTATAGAATTATCTAATAATTGTAATATACTTAGAATACTTATTAAAAAAATTTAACCAAGAAAAATTTAATTTAGAACCTTAACCAATCAAAAAGTGACAACTTAGGCTTTTCTAAGGTCACTAAATTAAGCTAATTAGGCTTGGATTAAGAGATAAGTAAGACACTACCCCAAGGTTTTTGATAGTGAGGAATCCAATGGTGATGTTATTTTCTTCAAATTCTAATCACATTGTAAGATAATCAGCAGCCCTAATTACCTTCTAGAATTTTCTACAAAGTTCTTGAAATGTTGACTTTTGAGGTAGGCAAGAGACTTGGAACTCCTTGGCTGTCCAAGTGCCTTTGGTGACTTATTTTCCTTGGCCAATGAAGGCTGCTGGACGTGCAAGGGTCAGCTGGACTTGAAGGCAAAGTCCAATTTGGTTAATTCTTGGTTTAATGAAGCAAATAACTTAAGTAAAAGGCAAAAAGTCACCAAAAACTCAAAAACAGAACCGTGAGTCTCCAAAGCCCAGCAGCTGCAGTTTCAATTTTCTTTGCATCTTAAACTCATCATCTCATCCCAAATTAAGAAACCAAACCATCCAAACTTCCAAATCCCTAAGCTAATTCGGCTAGTAGAGAAAGAATTGGAAGAAATCTAAAAAATTCCTACAAGACCAAGGAGTGAGGGAGAAAGGAATTCAAAGCTTTTTCTTCAATTAAAGAGCTTAAGGTAAGGATCTAGGCATTTAATTTCAATTAGAACCCTTGGAATTAGAAGAAAACATGTTGTAGGGTTAGATTCAATTTGTGACCTAGAATCATGAAAACTTGAAATTGATTTAGGGGTTTTGTGTTTTTGATGCTTGTGATTGTAATTCATGGATTGGAATGAGGTGTGATTGAATTTTTAATGTGTTGTGATGGTTAAAATTTGAGTTGCTTGATTTTAATTGAATTGAGATTTGGTGGAATTTTGGTTGGAATTGGAGTTTGTTGCTTTGGAAAATATGTTGGGAATGGTAGTGAGACCATTCGGCCAGCCCAAAATGCAAGGGATATTATGTGGAAATTTTTGTAAAATCAAGGGCAAAATGGTCATTTTACATGTAGGGACAAAATGGGAATTTTTGAAAAAGAGTAAGGGTAATTTGGTCATTTCAAAATTTAGGACATAGATGGAATTTTAGAAAAGATTAAGGGTATTTTAGTAACTTTACCTAATAGGGATTTAATTGATAATTTACTAAAATATTAATGTTATAAGGTAAAATTGTTTAATTTTTGTATTCTTGTGTATAATGTGTAGAAATTATTTATTTAATTGTGATCATTAACATAATTCATTTGCATAAGTCTTTTTGGGGGAATTATAAATGTTTCAAATGAGGAAGAATTATGTTGACTAACCGGGACAAAGGTAGTCATGAGAAATGATTTGACAGATGATAAATGAATTGATAGATGAGAAATGATTTGACAGATGAGAAATGAATATTTGGGTGAGCAGAATAAGTTAAGCAGGGTTGTATAGTCTGTGATTATATAACCTGTGGGGTGAAGGATATCGGGAATTCCACAGAGGACCGTAATTTGGAGCGCAGATACTGTCGTGGTGGCCTTCCGGGTATCCTGACCTCCTAATTCTGTCTAGTTTATTCGTGTTTAGTAGGGGCTGATAGCTGAATTACATGAGGTAATGGTAGGCCAGTTACTTACTAAACACTCAAAAGGGAAGTCTCCATGGAGCATGGGTCAAAATGATTTTTAGTCAAAACTGCATTTGCATACATCATATCACATTTATTTTATATCTATGTGATTGATTAATTATTATATAAATTGTGTATGGTTTAATATTGTTTTGATTTTTAGAAATTAAATGTCTGATTCGGAAATTTTGTCTCTAGATTCTAGTGGAGTGTGACTACAGGTACTTTGAAGATTAAGTAGAAGTTAACGAAGCAAATATTTTCCAGAGCTATAGGACTGGGTACTTTTGGTTATATATATAATATTTGTATTAATTAGGATAAATTTTGTAGTAGTATTTCTGTAAATTTTAATAATGTAAATTATAATGATACATCTTGAACTTTAATGGATTGTATTTATTATTGTTAAGAATTTTTTTATGAATATTAGATGTAAATTAATTAATTAGAAGGGGGGTTACAAAAGTTGTACATCATTTGCAACCAGCAAGTCCAATTGACAAGGGACCTCATCTATCCAAAATTTCTCTCCTAGAATAAAAGCTAACTTAGAGGGGTGTATTCAATTAGAATTTTAACATACTTTTTTTGCATAAAAAAATCCTGTAGATTTTAAAAGATTTTATAGGAATTTAATGACTTTTAATATTTTTTTTAAAGAATTTTATGATTAGGATTTTGTAGTTTGGATTTTAATGGATCTATAAAATATGAATTCATAAGATTTTAAAGGATTTCATGAATTTTTAAAAAACATTCAAAATTAACATAGCCGATGAAAGAAGATAACAAATAAATGATAAGATTTGGATAAAAAAAATAAAATCAATACAATTTTTTCAATCTTTCTCTATCTCTTTCTCTTTGTTTAAAATTGGCTACAATAGTCTCAATGCCAATAGAAATGTCTTCTAATACTTTGACTTGATTATTGGTCCTGATGAGCTAGAACTCCCTCCATGCTCAGATCTACTCCTCTTATGACGACTTAATTTTTTAGCGGAACCTCTGAACCTAAAGGGGAATGGGATGGTGGACTTGATCAGGTGATGTAGGTTGGTAGGGTGGTTTATGGTGATTTGGCAGTATGAACGCATGACTATTAGGATCATATGAAGAACGTGTGTAGGATTAGAAGAAAGAGATTATCAAAAAGAGAGAAAAGTACATGTGATAATGGAAAAAAGAAAAAAGTTTGGAATGAAAGAGTAGAAAAATCCCAAGGGTTTAGGCAGGATTGTTTGATGTGTGTGGTATTTATACATATATCCAAAAAGTCACACAAAATCCAATTTACAAAACAATCCATCGAAATCTATAGGATTTTGAATACCAGATGACTTTTTTTAAGTTGTAAAAAATCTTGTTTGAATACCACTAGATTTTGTTGTCACGAAAAAAATCTTGAAAGTCTTGATTGAATACCATAAGACTTTTTTTTTTTATCTTTTTTTAAAAATCCTGATTGAATACCACAAGGTTTTTTTTTATAAAAAAAAAATATTTTTTATAAAAAAAAGTCTTGGTCAGTGATTTACAATTAGAAACTACTCGTGCAAAGTAACTTCTACAAGCATTATCACTAGCCTTGAAACTATTCACAGGCAATCATATTCAAACTCCACATTCGTAAAGCAAAATTCAGCTGCTACTCGAATTGCCCATCTAAAACATAAAGCTTCTGCTAGCTTTGGATCAAAAACCGTGTCTGTAAACTTTGTGGCTACTCCTAAATTTCACCATCAAGATCCCGTGCAACAAATCCCATTCCAGTACCATTGTGTTTCTTGACAGATGCATCAAAATTGATCTTTATCTGGTTTGGATCTGGACGTTTTCCAAGTTACAGGATGAGAGGAATGTTAACTTCTTTCGGCACTATATCCTCAAGTCTTTGGTTATAAGCCTTGGCTAGCACTTGTTCAAAACTCATTGCTCCCCCTTTGTGCACCCGATGGTTTCGAATAAACCATAAGGCCCATAAGATGTTAAACATATCTGAGAGCACAAATTCACCTAATTTTAGGAGAAATAGTCGCAGCCAATCTTCAAAAGAGGTCACATTTCTACTGTCCACCCATAAGGCTAGGTGTGATGCAGACCAAGCCTTTGCTGATTCCGGGCATGTAATTAAAGCATGTTCAACAGTTTCAGGCTCCCCTCCACATCTTAAACATATATTATCAACTTGCACATTTCTACATCTCAGATTTACACATACTGGTAGTGAATTAAGACAAGCCCTCCATACCAGATTTCTTCACTTTGGTGTGGAATTAACTGACCATAATTTTGCCCAGAGTAGATCATTTGCCATTGTTGCTGTTTCTGCTTCTTCTCCACACACTTCTCTAGCCAAGTGATGACCAGACTTCACAAAGTACCTCCCATCTTCAGCATGTTGCCACACTAGACTATCAGACTCATAGACATGGTGAAGTGGTAGAGCCACTATAGCTGCTGTAGTTTCTGGTGAGAACATTTACTGCAAGAGTGGTATGTTCCATTCATGCTCCATACTATTTATAAGTTGATCCACTGTCATAGACGGGCTTAAGTTTACAGTTTCATAATGAGGAATTCTAGATCCTGTGAGACTTGGTATCCATTTATCTCCAGCAACTTTGACACTACTGCCATTTCCAATTTTCCAGCAGCTTCCAACTTCAACAATCCATCTGGCAGCATGCATACTTGACCATGCATAGCTTGGTCTGTGCCCTCTAGGTGCTGTAAGGGGGGTCCCACGTGGATAATACCTGGATTTAAAAATTCTGGCCAGCAAGGATTCTTCATTCAAAATTAATCTCCACCATATTTAAAAGAAAAAACAAATCAAATGATGTTGAATCAATAAGTTTTAAAAATTTATTTCTTTTCAAAATATATTTAGTCAAGGGGAGTAATAATCAAAATAATAAGATTTGTTAACTGATAATACTGAAGTTTATTCATCTGTTGATTTAATTGGAAATCCATCGTAACGACATTTTTTGCGAAGAAAGTTATGAATGTTTATACCGCATTTAACGAAGAGAGAAGCCATTACGTGTGATGGGAGAAATAATAGTTTGACAACCAGCAGAAAAAGAAAGAAAGAAAATCTAGAAAAATATCAAGGATTTGGGTGGGAATGTTTCATGGGTGTGGTATTTATATTTTCTAATAAAAAGTCCGATGAAATCCATCGAAATCTATCATAAAAAGAACATCGAAATTTGTATACTTTTGAATACCGGAAGACTTTTTATAAGTTTTAAAAAATCATAATTGAATACCAATGGATTTTATTGTACTCCTTAAAAAATCTTGATAGTGTTGATTGAATACCACAAGACTTTTTTTATAAAAGTCTTTTAAAATCCTTTGAAATCCTAATTGAATACACCCCTTTACTTTCTTGATAATCAAGAGAAACACATTGATTGTTTTCTTTATCTATAAACAATCCTAAACACACTCTTAGAATTTAGCTTATAAATAACATTAAGTTATAAAGAGACTTAGTTCTAATCGATAAACACGCATGCTTCGGGGGTGTATTGGATTAGGATTTTAAAAGATTATTTTGGCATAAAATAATCCTATGGATTTTAAAAGACTTTGAAGGAATATAATGACTTTTATATTTTTTTTAAAAGACTTTTATGATTAGGATTTTGTAGTTTGTATTTTAATGGATTTATAACATATGAATTCATAAGATTTGAAAAGACTTTATGGATTTACAAGATTTTAAAGGACTTCATGAATTTTTATAAAACATTCAAAATTATAAAGAGTCGATGAAAAAAGATAACAAATAAATGATAAGGTTTGGATAAAAAAAAGTAAAACTGATACAAGTTTTTCAATCTTTTAATAACTATTTGATTCTAACTCTCCATGTCCTCCTATATAGTGTTTCTCCACATATCTAAAGATATATAGCCCTCCATGCATTAGCATCTGCTCGTTCCTGCTCTTAAATCAGAACAATAGGTTCAAAATTATGATTTTTGTTAACTGGTAGATTCGTCTATTGATTCAATTTGAAATTCATCATAACAACATTCTTTGCGAAGAAAGTTATGAATATGTCTACACTACCTTCAACGAAGAGAGAAGGGATTATGTGTGATAGGAGAAAGAAAAGCCTTGCAACCGGCAGAAAAAGAAAGAAAGAAAGTCTGAAAAAAATCTCAAGGATTTTGGTGGGATTGTTTGATGGGTGTGGTATTTATATTTTCTACTAAAATGTCTCATGAAATCCATCAAAATCCATCCTAAAAGAAAATCCATCCATATTTGTATACTTTTGAATACCACAAGACTTTGTAAAAAATCTTAATTGAATACCAACAAATTTTATTGCACTCCTTAAAAAATCCTAATAATCTTTATCGAATACCACAAGATTTATTTTTGTCATTTAAAAATCTTGATTGAATATCACGAGATTTTTTTTATCAAAAGAAGTCTTTTAAAATCCCTTGAAATCCTAATTATTTAAATTAGAATGTTTCTACACAACAAAACCATCATTTACCTCTAAATTATCCTCCTTCAATAAGCATGTTTAGCAAGTTGAATCATTGATTAAAAAATCCCTTTATGAGATAAATTTACCATAGAAGGAATTTGATTTAAGGCCAACCACCATACTAACACCTCCACCTTTGAGGGCACAAATTTATTCCACAACTTTTTAAGAAAGATTTCGCCATTTGAAGAACAAGAGCTCATGATTACCTTATAGGCCGATTTAATCGAGTACTCCCCACTTTTTTTTGCCAACCATACTCACCTATCTTTCTCCCCACCTCTCAGATAGCTTGCCTTCAATAAATTTGTTAACTCAAACAACAAATTTGCTTCCATTGGAAAAGATTTTGCTTCCAAGACCACTTCTAACCCATACCCCATCCACCCACTCTACCACCTCACACCAAAGCCTTTTTATTTTCTGCTACAGTAAACAATCTCCTAAATTTATCTTTTAACAACTCCTCTTCCATCCACCTACCATGCAAAAAAAAAAATGTCTCATCTCTACTCATATCTTCCTTAGCAATGAATACGAGATTGCTTCCTGCCTAGGTTTATGCAAACTAATAATAAGCACAACATCCTATTGCAGTCACAATGTCCTAATTGCAACAATTATAACAACCACATCATCCTGATTGCTTACTGACTAGGTTTATGCAAAGTAACAATGACCATGATGTATCTGTAATTGCAATTAAAATCATGTAAATAATCGTTGTGTGATCAAAGCAGTAGAATTGTAATTTTAACTTTATTCCAATTTTTATTAAATTGGGATTGGTATTATATTCCTACACTCCAATTATAATTATAATCTTGTAATAGATTCTTATTGCTTTTTTTTTTTCCTGAATGGGATGGCCTAGGTCTTACATACGCATCCTATGTGGGAGAGTTACCCTAATAAAGTCCTTCAACAAGAAATGTCTACATGCATCAAGTGGATCAGAAAAATAAGTCAGACCTAGAGACAAAGAATGGCTTCTGCTTACCATCCAGTTAGCCACCGAATTGGCTTCACAATGTGCATGTGCAATATTCAATGAACATGTAAAAATCTAAACATGGTATCTCTTGGTCTTAGAATAAGAGCATTAAAAGGATGGAATTTCCAATGAGTTTCATTTAAATGTTGTTAAAGACAAAATACATGCCTTTGAATACAAAATAGACTTACAATATAAAAAAGGCACCTCAAAATACTAAACACAATCACAATGTAAAGACAAAGGCCATGCCTCTAAATATTAAATAGTCTCACAACATATATAAAGATAGAGGTCATGCCTCTAAACACTAATTAGAGTCACAATTAAGTGTAGCCAACTTTGTTTCGATCTCTTTCAAGTTCTTCTCAATCAACTTGTCGAGTTTCTTCAGTTCTTCAGCATTGTTTGGTAGGTTTTCACCTTTCATGTACTGAAACATGGACAAGGTCATCTCATTCTCATCGTTCTCCTGACGTAACTTCTTCAACTCATTTTGGGCCTTGACAATCCTCTGCATGATGAAGCTCTCTTGATTCATATTCCTGCTTTGATTTAGCACATATGCATTCTTATAGCTCTCAATCACCTGCTCAGCTCCCTCTGGATTGGGCCAAACCTCTAGCTTAGAATCAAAAGGATTGGAAATTATAGCACAGACTGAGACCCCACAAAGAGTGTTGAGTTCACTCACCTTCTTGATGATACTCTTCTTCCTTCTATTGTATGTGGACTTTCTTGCTGTGTCATCAGAAATAAAGGCAAGTTTCACTTTGTTCCTCTTTATGGCTGCAATTGCGAAGAAAGTACTAAGAAATTAAAATATTTTATGCATTATTTTCCCTGCATTGTGTAGGCTTTATAAAGAGTTGTTTCACCTATCAATTGAAAATCTAGGAATCTTTGTTTGGACACGTGGTACCACTATCTCGGGTTCCAAATAGAAACTTATCTAAGCATTATCCTTTTGTATTTTACAATGATCGCATCGATGTATTAAATTGGAAAAGAGTCAAAAGTCACATGCCAGAGATTTTCACACTAAATGCATTACCATTTTGAAAGAAAATGCAAAATATGAATTTTTTAAGGTTGTAAAATCGATGATATACCAAAAGGCTTAACGTGATTAGGTTGTCAGGGCGGGTATGATTTTGTATATGACCTATCATTAAATCATATTTTATTTTCAGCAAATTACTCATACTAATAACATGATTACATTGTAATGGATTTTATGCACATTTGATGAATTTTACTTTTTATTAATTAGAATTATGGTAAACTTAAATTGTATTCAAAGCCTTTTGAATTTATTGTTAGTGATCTCATACAAAGCCAAGTAACATAAAAATTACATTTAATTATATTAATTTAGGTCAAATAATTTTTTCATCCTTGAATTATTTCATAATTCGATTTTTGTTCCCTCTACAAATTTTTTCCACTTTTAGTCCCTCGTTTATTTTTCATTGATAAATTTAGCCTCTCAACTGTTAAGTGTTGACATGTCCAATAAGAGTACACGTCAACATGCCACATGATAGCCACATGACACTTATGAGACATGTATGCCATGTGGTGCAACATGGCACCATATTAAGGCGCTATGTGGCATCACAGAAATGTGTCATGTGGCACCCTTTCAATTTTAGTTCCTAAAATGTTAAATTTTTTTTTATTCCTTAGTTAACTTGTAACTACATGTGAAGATTTTTTTTTAATGCAAAGGTTTGTAAGAGCATCATAATAGAGCCCCATAATCCCAACTAGGTTGGCACCATGAGGACTACCAATGCTCTGCCAGCAAACCAAATTTTATTAAGAAGAAAAAAAACAAAGAAACAAGAAACATGGGGGGACAAAAAACCAAAACCCATGGAGAACAAACAAATTAGCAGAACCTATAACAAGGTAGTCTAAGCTTATCCCTATTGAAGGAATCACAAAGAAAAGATGGGATAGAGTCCCACCAAGAAAAACCAGGAGCACGAAAGGCATAGTTAGCAAGAGCATCAACACAACTGTTTCCTTCACGATAAATGTGTGAGATTGCAAACAACATTTGTTTAGTAAGAGCAATGCAATTTTGCCATCGCTTTTTTAATTTCCAAGGCACCATATCCACTGATTTAAAGGCTTAAACCACAGACATAGAGTCACATTCTATCCAAAGCATCCCCCATCCTTTACTATGTGCTATCTCAATAGCAATTATAACTGCTTGTAGCTCTGCATGAAAAGCAAAAGAAATTGGAAGAGATTGAGAAAAGCAGCCTAATAATTCACCATTATGATCTCTAAAAAGGCGACCACAAGCAGTTGGACCGGGATACCCTTTAGCAGCACCATCTGTATTGGCCTTAATCCAACCAACAAGAGGTGGATTCCAAAAAATCTCAATAATCTTAGGAGCATGTCTTTTGTGACCCACAATGTGTAAGTGTCTGAAAAGTATGAATTCCTCCACTGCATTAGACATATTCCCATATGAGAAGTTGCCTGTTATCGACACTGCAATAATAACTCTATTCAAAATACTATATTTAGTCATAGGACTACCTTGGAAACGAGCTTGATTTCTGCTAAGCCAAATGAGATTAGCAATATGAATCACCAGTGAAATGTAAACGTCCTTAGCTTAAGAGCTAGTTGTTGTATGGCAGATCTCCAAAAGCCTTAAGGGAGAAGAGACATCAATACGACGTTTAAGAATATGGCCCAACCATGTATAAAGATCAGAGGTAAACGGACACTCCAAAAATAAATGATAAGAGGTTTTAATGCATGATCCACAATGAGAGCACATTGAAGCAAAAACTAGACCACTTTTATGTAAATTATCGTTAGTAGGAAGACGATTAAGAATCCACTTCCAAAACATAGAAGATTTTGAAGGAGGAATACAATTACCCCAAATAATCTTACTCCACCCAACAGATTGAGCACAAGGTTGATAGAAGCGTATACCATCTTTAAAATGGAGTAGACCCGAGTCAGAGAGAGACCAAACTCGTCTATCAGCAACATCATCAAAAGGAATAGAAAAAGTCTTGATCTCAGGAACCAGATGAGGGAAGTTCTGCGCAAAAGCTTGAGGAATTCTCCACTATTTATCGTGAATAAAATCAAACACCGTGGCTTGAAGATTCACCTGAACAGCTGCAGGAATATGTAAAATATCCGCTACTGTCTTGGACATCCATTTATCCGTCCAAAAGGAAATATTTCTAGCATCACCAATTTGCCATGTTGAGTTATCCAAAATGACTGAGACACAAGGTTTAATACCAGGCCAACTGGAGGATGAAACATGAGTAGTCTTAGGAACTCCATTTTTAAAGAATCTACTTTTGCATAAGGAAGCCCAATGAGAACTCGAGACAAACAAAGACCAGATAAGCTTTAAAAGAGCAGCTTTATTGATCAATTTAAAAGGCCTTATCCCTAACCCTCCCGAATCCACTGGTTGGCAAAGAGTATTCCACGCAACAGTAACCAGCTTACGTTTTTCCACATCTCCCGTCCAAATAAAATTACGGATCCATAAGTTAATGGAATTCAAGGTTGCCAATGGCCAAGCATAGATATGAAAGCTATAAAGAAGCATACTCTGAATAATAGATTTAACAACCTGAATCCTGCCCATAAAAGAAAGAAGAGAACCTTTCCAAGCCTGCAACTTAGCTCTCACTATATCAATAATAGCTTGCAAGTACATCTTTTTAGGTCTCCCTTGGAATAAGGGTACCCCAAGATAATTAAAAGGAAGAGAACCTTGAGAGAAACCCAAGGATTCTTTGATTGCCCTCAAATGACTGCCTTCATGCATTGAATAGAAAGTGCATTTCGAAATATTTAGATGTTGACCAGAGGCTTCTCCATACTGTTGAAAAAGAGACATTAAGCTGTGCATGTGTTTCTTGATCCCTCTATCAAAAACCAGTATATCATCCGCAAAGAAAACATGACTTGGGGTGCAAATATTTTTAGGACCAGTGATAGGTTTGAAAAGTCCCTGTTAAACAAGCAAGGAAATACCCTGACTAAGGACATCTTCTGCCAAACAGAATAGAAGAGGGGAGAGAGGATCTCCTTGACGGACACCCCTCTTGCAGTAAAAAAAACCAGCTGCCTTCCCATTAACAGAAAAACTTAACTTTGCAGAATGCAGAATAACATTAATCCACTGAACAAATTTGCTATCAAACCCAAAAGCTTGAAGGACTTGAATTAAAAAATTCCAATCCAAAGTATCAAACGCCTTGCGCACATCAAACTTCATCATCAAGTTACCTCCAAGAGTGCGATGTTTTAGAAGGTTCACTGCTTCAGACGCAACACAAATGCAGTCACTTATTTGCCTTCCTTTCACAAATCCCCTTTGGTGAGGGGAAATAATTTTTGGAGCAATCTCTGCAAGTCTATCAGCTAAGACTTTGGTAATAATTTTAAACTGAAAATTCGCCAAAGCAATAGGACGGAATTGGCCTATGTTATCAGCTTCTGGAACTTTTGGTATCAAAACAACCAAATTAGAATTCATGTTGGGCAAAATCCATCCTCATTGAAAAAACTGAAGTACCGCTTGAAATATATTATCCCTAAAAATGTGCCAGTACTTTTGAAAGAAGCACCCTCCGGAACCATTTGGGCCAGGCGCCCCATCACCATTCATGCTAAACACAGCGTTCTTAACTTCATCTTTGGAAGGAACATTCGTAAGAAAACAATTATCCTGTTGTGAAACCAAAGCTAGAATGGTATGGCTTATCAAGTCATTTGACTTGCAATTATTATCACCTGCATAAATGTTAGAGAAAAAAGCAAGAACCTCATTTTCCAAATCTTCTTGAGACTCCAACAGTTGATCCCCACGTCGAAGAACAGACGTCCTCTTAGAAGCATGGCGAATCTGGGCAATCTTGTGGAATATGCTGTATTACGATCTCCTTGGCAATGCCATTTGATACTTGCCTTTTGTTTCCAAAAAGTCTCCTGCATGGACAGCGCTTTCTCTAACTCAAGTTGTGCTTGAAGTTCCTTATCTCTTAGATCATCAGAATAACCTAAAGAACTAATGTCATTTTGCACCACGTTAACACTATCTTGACACGTTTTAACATTATCATGAATATTGCCAAAACATGATTTATTCCAAGAATGAAGGGCATGTTTTAAAAGCTGAAGCTTTCTCCCCAAAACAAACATAGGAAAACTAACAATAGATTGATTCCATGAAGAAGCAATAATATTTTCGCAGTCCATGTGTTCCATCCACATCTTTTGGAATCTAAAGGGAGAAGGGCCTGGTTTAGTACCTCGCTGGAGAGACAACAACAGAGGGGAATGATCCGATTGCATTCTGGTAAGAACATTGCACGAGATAGTATTCCAGAAGGAAAAGCTAGCATCATTACAAAATGCTCTATCTAATCGCATGTCAATGCGCTTATTTCCACGTCTACCATTAGACCAAGTGTAAGAAGTTCCTAGAGAAGGCAAATCAACTAGCGAACAAGCATCAGCCCATGCTCTAAATTATGAGCAAGATAAAGGAAGAGGAAGGCGACCACCTCATTTTTCATGAGACCCCATGACTGCATTGAAGTCACCAATGCAACACCAAGAACCTGTATTAGCCTGTTGTAAAGAGGTTAACTCTGCCCATAGTTGTCTGCGTAGCACATAACCAGTGCAAGCATATATAGCTGAGAAAAAAGAAAATTCTCTATCAACTAACAAAGAAAAGGAAATATGTTGCAGCGAGGTAGAGAGAACATCTGGTTGTAAAGAATCTTTACAAATAGCCCAAATATTTGGTCGAAGATGACCCCTGTTATTAGTTGCAAAGAGTTTGAGCCTTAAAGATTTCCAGAATGCATGTGGAACTGCAGAAGAGTGAGCCCATGGTTCTGCAATGAAAACCAAGTCTGGTTTATGAACTGAGCATAAATGCTTAAGATACATTAGTGTGGCTTGATTTGCCACACCCCATGCATTCCAAAAGATGGTCTTCATCATGCACGAAGCTGTATGCTAGCTCTTGAACGAGTTCGAGGGACAGAGGTCAAAACCTTATTATTTTTCTTCTTAAGCTTCTTCTTCTGAGATTTGGAAATAACAACGGAGAACTCAGCTTCATTAGGAGATGATTCAACAGAAAGGCTATTAAGATTCTGCTCTCGGTCAGGAGGTAGCTGCTCTTGTTCATCAGCAACATCACCCCAAAGACCTGTAATGTTGCCAATATCCTCTGCAATACGTTGGGTAGACTCATCGCCAAAATCATCTCTCTTTGGAGATTCCGGGTGTAAAGACTCATCAAAAGAACTACTGGCATCATCTCTGATCAAGCTTCCCTCTTGAGCGTCTGCTTGATTGTCTTCTCAATCCAAAGTCACTGCATCTTTAGATTTTTCTATTTGGCAGTCCACAGCTTGGTCCTGATTATCATCATGAAGATCAACTGCTGCAGTGGCATAACTGGGACCAACACCAATGACTGCATCACTCTAGATTAAAACATCTTTATTTTTTTCCTTAGGAACATAAACATGCTTCTTCTTGGGCTCTCCTTTAGCATGTTCATGTTGGACTGCCCCATCATTGTCCCATTTCTTGCAATTCTCAACAGAGTGCCCCACAATTTTGTAAGAAGAGCAAAACAAGGGTAAACGCTCATATACAACATCCACAAAAAAAGAAAATCCCGTCCTTTCAACCAAAATCTAATCACGTAGATTGCTTGCTAAATCAACATCAACCAGAATTCTCACATAGTGACCAAAAGTTTTTATTAACTGTGGCATCATCCAACAGCAAAGGTATTCTAATACCCCTTGCTATAGCAAAAAGAATGGTAGGCCTCCAATATTCCTATGGCAATCCGTAAATCCTTATCCAACATTGCATATTCGTTTGCCTAACACTACTAGTATTGAAGTCAGGCGTCCAAGAGAATAGACGTAGTATCCCTGGTTCAAGGTTCCAGGCCCCCACAGCAAGAACCCTTCGTAGATCCTCAATAGAAGCAAAAGAAAATTCAAAGAAACCTTTTCCAATTGGCACCATGCGCCAATGACCAAGCAGTTGCCAGAGTTTTTCCAATTTGGATCATAACTCCAAAGCCCTGGGAGGAGGGTTGCCCTTAGAGAGCATCAAGCGTCCATGAAGAATATTTTTACAGCTTTTCAAACCTGCTTGATATTCTTCTTCCGGAATAGAAATTGCTAGAGCATCGCCTTTCAAGCAGGGGACAGGTAACTGGCTCAACGAGATATTGCATGCATTATTCAATGTGTGTGCAAAGGTTTTCTGCCTTGGCAAAGGAGCTTTAGGGGGAATCGAGTCAGAAGGCTTTGATGGAGCATCATCCCTGAGAAAATCCCATGGGACAATCGGAGAAGGGGGGAGATCGCCATGGCTGACATACAAGGATTAGGCTATCACATAGAGAACCCTAACCCTCAACTACATGTGAAGATTTCGTTCAAATATTTCACTCCATTCACATATTTTAGTCCAATTTCTGAAAATCATGTAATTTTTAGAGGACTAACATGTTTTTATTCCTTAATTAACTTGTAACTACATGTGAGGACTAACATAACTTTATATCATGTCCAATTTTTGACAATCATGGTTTGTGGAGTCTTTTTCCCTCCATTCACATTTTTTCTTTAGTTCTGTGTCAGAGACCACATTGTTCCCCAACCCACTGAGTCAGATACTAATCCTGCTCGTAGTGCGTGGCTACCCGCTAGCCCAAGGGAATTTTGCAGAAGGGAATCGAGCACGGGTTCTCCCGCTAAATAGATCGTTCCCCCCATAATTACAAAATTCGCTCCATGCATCATAGAACCGTGAATTGGTCCATGCAAACCAATTCGCGGTTCGTTTACGAACCAGTTCGCCTGAATTCATCAACGAATTCGTGAAGAAAAAGAACCAGAAAAGAAGGGAAAAAAAAAGCAGGTTGTAGTTCCATTGAAACAAATTGCTTGAGAAGTGAGAAGGAAGAATAGTGGAAACAAAAAGAGGAGGCAAACCTCTGCAGCAATGGGAAAAGGAAGATGAAAAAAGAAAATTAAAAATAGAACTCAGAAGTTAGAAAGAAAAGGAGGAAGCGGAAGTTTAGAGAAGGGGAAGATGAAGGGTTTCTTTCTTTTTTTAAAAAAAAAAATAAATGGGCTATGCCTTTTTGAATTCAGTTTCTGAACTCATGGATATTGTCCACCACTATTCTTGGAAATTGAAATAGTAACATAGGTAATTGAAATTTTAATTAAAAATAAATTCACTTATAAAAAATGTTAATTTATATATTTTTATAGAAATTATAAAAAAAATAATCTATTGATTAAAGTGTAATTGAAAAATTATATTAATGAACATATTTTGATAAAGAATATATAATAAAATTCAAATAAACTATCACAAATAAATAATATTAAACTCAATTGTTAGTAAATATTAAATATTAATTGTTTTAATATTTTATAAGAATTAAAATTTTATTGATAACATACTAATATATATATTAGAACCTATTATAAATGTAAAAAAATACCGAAGCTTACCAACTATGTATACCCCCACGTACCAATACTTTTTAAGGTCACGTACTACGTACCGCGTATCCTTACCACGTACCAAACGTATTATGAATTATGTGACTATGATTCCCCCATATGTGAATACAGCGAAGTCTTACACCAATGCGCCAATCCTATAGGTTCTCTCCATGGAGTCATGACGAAATAAACACAGAGGTAGTGTAAATGAAAGAACTTATTCACCAAGTTAAAAAGTTAACACCTCACCCATACTTCCTCCGATTTATTTACATTTTTAATTACACTTTAACAGAGATCGTGGAAGGACTTACTAATGCTACAAACCATGTGTAATGGTAATTATCTGAAGAAAAAAATGGTAAGGCCATGCGAAAGAGCCAAAGGCTATTTCCAAACCAGAGTGAAAGCATATAGTACATAAGGAAGGAACAGTAGAATGCACCTGAAGAGCAGGCAACATACTTGGGTGATCAGAGTGAAAAATTAAACAAGTAGTTGAATACAGTAAGTTAATCATATGCATATCATCATTATTTATTAACATAATTTCCACCAGTACAAGGTAGAAACAATATTAATGTATAAATTACTACAATCTAGAGAAATAAACAAATATACATATGGTTTCATGTTATGCATTAATTTTCAGCAGCGGGCTCAAGTTGATAGATTGCAGATTCTGAAACACGTTTCTTGTACATGGCAATGAAAGCATCAGCTTTCATGTCAATGTTGGGCTCACCAGCACCCCAGTTACCTTTGTCGTAATCACTAGGCCAGACCCTGCGCCCCAAATCAGAGGCATCATAGTACCCTCCTCTGGGCTTCCTTGATGAGAAGATATTGAAAATAGAGAAGAACCCGAAGAAGACTTCTTCTGCCTATTACCTGCCATAATTGTGGTGTTTTTTTTTGTGCTAACAACGACTGCACCAGTTACCGTGAAGACAATGAACTTTGAGGGGATTGTCTTGGTTTTCAATTCACAATGTCATATGACTCTTTTATACTCGATTGAGGGAGGCTTCAAATGCATGACTGGTGAAATAGTGAAAGAATCTGAAAAAGGAGAAGTAAGACCAACAAAAATGGTTCAAATGGTGCTGACTTGGCAGGGTAATTTGTTTTGTCAAGACACTTTTGCTGTGGTCCGCTAGTTTTGTACTTGACTTAAACAAGCTTGTGAGGGAGTTCCATCAACAACGCACGATTATTGGCTTTGCTTTTGTACTTTCTTTTCTTCTCGAGATTCACATTGTTGTTATTGGCACTTTTCAACTCCTAATTTAAGCACCTAATCAGTAAGTACATGATTGTACTTCCAATAATCTACCTACTTGCATGTATCTGTTTACTCTCGCATGAAAATGGTCCACCCACAGTAGTACCAAGACTGCACAAGAATAGGTGATGCCATCATCTTTGATAATTTGTTTAATTTGATTTATAAATCCTGTCCATTTGTAGACTAATCCGTTTACTCACTTGAAAAAAAATGCTTTAAAAAAATTACCTTTTTAAGAATCAAAAACATTTTTCCTAAAAAATAAAAATGAAAACATTTTCAATTATACCATAGACAATTTAAATTTTTTTGGTACTGGATCATAGATAACGGATGTTCCCCAATCCATTGGGTTAGATATTAATCCCTCTCGTAGTGCTTAGATGCCGCTGACCTAAGAAATTTTGCATACAGAGGGCGAATACGGGTTCTTCCTTTTAACTATATCGTTCCCCCACATGTGAATGCAGTGATATCTTATACAACTACGTAAACTCTATAGATTCTATAGACTATTTAAATCAACTCATAAAACAAGTACTTGTTTAAAAAAAAAAGTAATTGCGGATCAGTCTGCATACCAATCCATTTAACTGGGATTTATGCAAGCTTAGTGTTTAATTTAATTCTGGGAATACGTGTGTATGGTCAGTTGCGGGTTTAAGCAAATCGGCTAAAATGATCCACATAGGTAAATCTGATTATTGAATTCTTAAATGTGAAAAAAAAAGTAATGAAATTTGCATGGTAGAACACCAGCTGTATTCTTGTATAGATGCAATTGCTAAAATAAGAAATGATATATCAACACCTTCGGCCCCGTTCGGGGTGGTTTCCCGCTTTTAGTCTTGAAATTTTTAAAAACTAAAACCAATTTTAGTTTTTAGTTTTTAGTTTCAGTTCTTTTTTTTTTTTAGTTTTTAAAAAGTTG
Organism: Pueraria montana var. lobata; assembly: GCA_026413185.1. Taxonomy (NCBI): domain Eukaryota; kingdom Viridiplantae; phylum Streptophyta; class Magnoliopsida; order Fabales; family Fabaceae; genus Pueraria; species Pueraria montana. The sequence continues at coordinate 77,940,747 of CM048650.1, forward strand.
TTACAAATTGAAGATTGATAAATGAGTCAACCATTTTATCTTATCTTGCTTCACTATGAAATAATACAATATAAAAAAATATCGACACAAAAAATAATAAAACCCGTGGTGGCAGTAAAGGTGGTGACGGAGGTGATGGTGGTGGTGGCGGTGGAGGAACGGTGGTGGTGGCAGTGACAGAGGTGGTGGCGACAACAGTGGTGGTAGCCGTGGCGAAATGGTAGTGGTGGCGATGACAGCAGTGGTGGTGGCGATGGTAGAGGTGGCAGTGGCAGTGGCGAAGTTGATGGTTGTGGCAACAGTGGTGGAGGTAGTGGTGGCGGTGGTGGTGGTGGCGGCGGTGGTGGTGGTGAAATGGTGGTGGCGGTGGCGACGGTGACGGTGGTGGTGGTGGTGGTGGTGGCAGCGGCGATGGTGGAATTAGGGACAGATCCACCTTTAAGAGAGTGGGGGCAGCTGCCCCACTACCTTTTTAATTTGTTTTGATAATATATATAGTGTAGTATTTTGCCCCCATAATATAATGATTGTATAGTTACAATTTCAATCTTAATATAAATTAAAAGTGTGCAAGCAATACATATGTGGAATTTTTTTTATATTTCCATTCTCACTTTTTAATATTTATAATCTTTTATTTGAAATACTTAATTGTTTATTACAATGTTTTTGGTCTCTTTTTATTATAAAATGTAAAAGGACTGTATCTATTTCCAACTTTTAAAAAATGAAAAACCACTTCAAAACTGGTTTCACACACATTTACTACTCCTTCTGAGCAACTCATTTTTTATACTTTTCAATCTAGTTTCCCTTGTTGTCTCAGACTCATATTCTAATTGTGTATTTAAAAGCTTATATATTGCACTGAAATTTGAAAACGAACTGTGTAGATTGTGTGCATTGTGGTTCATCTGTTATGCTCTGTTCCTTTTCTCCTTCGTTTTTGTTGTCCTCTTGAATATCGTCAAAAATCAAATGCAAAATCGTATGGGAGACGAATAATTAAATGATTGTTAAGATATTTAGAGAGAGAGAGAGATTTTTGCTAATATTAAAAATTAGAAAATCATCAATTATTTTTAAAATATAAAAAACACGTGGAGAACAAGTGTAATGTATATTTATACTTTTAAAAATAATATAAAATATTTTTAATGCTACAATTTTTTGTATGAGTATTGCCCCCACCACGTAAAATTTCTGGATCCATCACTGGGTGGAATGGTGGTGGTGGTGGTAGTTGTGGTGGTCAAATGATGGTGGTGGTGGTAATGAGAATGTTTTTTAAAACTTAAAATCAAGTTCACAAAATCTTTTTTCTTGGTTTTTAAAATGAATGTAAAAGTGTTTTGAATTTGAGTTAAAAACTATTTCAGCACTATTTTTTTCGAACGGGTTTTGTTTTGAAAATTGCATTTAAAAACCAAAAACTAGCAACCACCTCGAACGGGCCCTTTACTTATTACCAAGGATGGAGTTACATTGTAAATTGGGGACCTTGGCCGCCCTTTTTAAATTTTTTTATTTAAATTTTTTTCTGTATATATGATAGCTTAAATTTTGCTAAATTCATTCTTAATTTTATTAGCTAAATTTTATATAAATTATCTTCGATGGATCAATCTTTTTTTACTTTTTCTTTTTTACTTAATCTTTCATAACTTTATATATGATACCTTCAATACTATCAATTTATTTTTAATATCTTGGGAAAAACAAACCAGAGTAGCACAAAAAATCTATTAAAATTTTCTTTTAGGATAGTAATTATTGTCATGATACAATATTCTTTTTCTTTTAGTTTTCAACAATTTAAAAGTATTGTTTTTTCAATGATTCTTGGATACTATTGTTTGGTGAATAACATAATCCATTCTAATTTAATAGATTTTTAGAACATAATTAATAAGAGTATAAGACTTTTTTTTTAAAGAATTTTTATTAATATATATACCATTTTTTATTATAAATTCATGATTTTTTTTGGTAACATGTGAAACTGATTATTGATATTTCTAATTTTAGGTCTTTACAAAAATGTTTAATTAGTTTGTCTTTTGTTTAAATATATTTTCTATTAACATTTTAATAAATTATCACTATAATTAAAATTTTGGAGCATATGAAAATTTCATATCAAATTTGATGCATATATGAACTTTAAATATATGAATATATTTAAATTTATTTATAAATATATTTGATTTCATGCTCAATTTAAGGGATTTAGTTATGAATGATTATCCTTTCTCAATTTAATTAATTTTAAAATATTGAAATTGTTGATTATAGTTATTTTTTCTATTATTGTGAAAAGGAATAAGAATAACCTAGATATCACATTCCAATGTTTGGTTCTCGATCTTCGTTATCAATTTTTATTTCATTTCATTTTATCAATTTAATTAATTTATTTCAAAATATAAAAATACCAAATAAAGTTATATAAAAAAACAAAATAATAATTAGATTACAAATGATAAATGCATATAAGAGAAAACCATATTAAATATCTGGGAAGATGAAAATAAATAAGAATAAGAATAATAATTATATTAATGAGTGAAAAAATAGAAAGAAACAAGAATCCTAAATATTTCTAATTAACATATATGAATATGCAAAGACCAAAATTAAATTAAAACATTTAAGGATAGAATTAAGAATTATAATTATGTTTGATTCTTTTTATTTTCCACAGTATCTTAAAAATTATATAAAATTATTTATAATTAATGAAATAATGATAAAATAGAACAGAAATAAGAATAGTAATTAAGAATGAAAGTAAAAAGGGGGAAAATTAAAACTTGAATATAGATAATTACAATTTGAAAAAATGAACTATAATCATAACAAAAGAAATTATAATGAAACAAAACCAAAAAAAAATTGTGACTGCAACAAAATCAAAATTATAAATGATAAATAGTGAAATACATGAACATAAATGTAAGGAAAAAATATCTATAATTAAATAAATATGGTAGAAATTAAAACTAAGGAATATAAATAACTGCTGAAATTAAAAAAGGAACAACTAAAAATGTTATTATAAATAATGAAAAATAGAAAGAAAAAAAGAATTATAATCATAAAAAAATTATAAGAAAAAAAATCAGAATTATAATCATTGATAATGTAATACATGAACATATACAAAAGGAAAAATAATTTTATTGACATAAATAATAAAGAAAAAAATAAGAAATATAATTAACTATTGAAAATAAAAGGAAAAATTAAAATTGTAATTAGATAATGAAAATTAGAAGAAAAAAAAAGAATTATAATCATAAAACATATAAAGAAACATAATCAGAATTATACTAATTGATAATGAAATACATGCATAAATAAAAGGAAAATATTTATAATTAAATAAATAAATAAGTAAATAAAACTGACTAATAAAATAAACATAAAAATTCAAAATAGAATTATAGATAATTAAAATTAGAAAAAAATAAATAATTATAAGCATAATAAAAAAATATAAGGAAACAAAATCAGAATTATAATATTAATGAAATAAATGAACATATATAAAAGGGAAAATTATTTATTATAAAATAAATAATGAATAAATAAAAATAAAATATAATTAAATAATGAAAATAAAAATTGTGATTATAGATAATTAAAATTAGAAAAAAAAATGAATTATAATCATAATAAAAAATTATTAGCAACCCAAATTAGATAAAAACAGAAATATACATTAATAATAATTAGGTATCACTTTGACTTTTTCATAAATTTTGTTATCCTTTAATCTTATTCTTACCAGTTTTACTGAAAAGAATATTTAAATAATATTTACTTAATTTGATTTTATATGTTTAATTCATAATAAATTTAACTTAATATAAATTTTCTTCTACTTTGAATTTTCAAAATTTATTTTCATAGTTTTTCTAAAATTTTAAAGAATATAAATTAAAAGTACGTTCATTATTAATAAATATTAAAAATAAATTTTATTATAGATATTTTTAATAAAACTAGAAATATATATTATCATATTTAATTATTAATTTATCTTGTTTTTAAGTTTCTTTTCTTTGAATTGTTATTTTTCATAAATTGTAAAATAAATAGTAATTAAAAAGTGAATTAATCATTTGGTTTTTATGAATCTGTAAACTTATCTTGTTTCAGATTTATCATTAGGCGGAAATATTACTTTTGGTTTTTATACATTTATGTTTAGCATTGGTAGTTGTATTTCTCAGTTTCTGTAAGACCTGATTGCAATTGTTTTTTTTTTAATCCGTAGGAATTGAAGATAGTACCAAGGGGTTTACAATACTCACCTATCCTGCTTAATCAGCTAAGCTAGACCCCTTTGGTTGTAATTGTTGTTTAACTTGAATCGGTAATTAATTGTCAATGGAAAAAATGATAATTCAAAGAGCCAAAAATACTTGAAGTTCAAGGATGAGTACTAAATGATTTCCCGGGAAATCAATCAAAGATTACATTGACTTTATAATGAGACGTGTTTCTAGGCATGTTATAATACCTACAAATTTAACCTCTTTTTGCATTATCACCTACAAAATATATAATACTTTATTTATTATTAATAATAATCTTTTTTAAAAAAATTTAAAGAAAAATTATCAATTCTCGATTTAAAATTTTTTTGCTATGAAATCAACTACTAAAAACAATCACGAAGTTAAATTATATTTTCTTAATATTTTATCAATAAAAAAAAACTAGTGATCAAATTTGTCACTTCTAGTTTCAGTAGTTTCATTTGTTGCTATCACACTCATTTAGAAAAAAAAGACAAGATTGTCTATGATGAAAGATACATGTAGTCTAAATAAAAAAAATACTCATTTTAGAATTGAATTAGCAACTGCACATATTAGTTGCTATAGGTGACTATACGTTTCAGCTTGGTCTATTTAAGTTCGATTTGCATTTGTCCATAACTAAATGACTGGACTAAGTTGGCTCCTGAGGTTAACAAACCAAGAATTTAGGTGGTTTGTGTCGAGCCTGTTTAACTTGCAAGTTAGCAAGTTGTTCACAAGTTTGAAAAGAAAAAATATATAAAATTTGAAAATACTAAAAAATATATGAAAAATATAAAAATAATAAAATTAATAAAAAAAATGTGATATGTAAAATTAATTATTCAATTAGTAAAAAATATATAAAAGAATATTTACACTATTTAAATAACATTAAGTCTATTTAGAATAAAAATAAAATAAAAATTGGTTTAGGGTCAATCCACAAACTAAACCCTCTCAACCGCATGATTAGATTTTTATTGGTCCTAACCCGCATGGATCATGGGTTATAGTTAGGCCTATATACCCAACTATATCAGTTTTAATGTAGTCTCTTAATCTCCTAATAAGAAGTTACCAAAATGTTGGTAATAACATGTTATTAATTAGCAACAAAAAATATATATTAGTCTCTATTAGTGACTAATTTGTAATTAAGTCAGTCACTAAACACATTAGTGATTGAATTTATTATCACCACCTTTTAGTGATTGTGATTTTTAGTCGCTAAGTGATTTAGCAACCAAATTTACACACATAGCTATTGAAATTTTCATTTGCTATGGTGGTTTTCTTTTTATATTAATTTTTAAGTCTTAATTAATTACTTATACTTTAAAAAATTCTTAAATCTAAAGTCAAAACTACTATTTTAGTAAAATATAAAATATTTATGATACTTGTTAACTATAAAAAAAAAGTCTATAACTATTTATCCAACTTTATGATAATAAAAATAGGAGAAGTTAGACCTAATAGGTCTAGAGCAGTTGGTAACACACGCTGAGTTTGTGGGAAAAAAATTGAGTTCAATTCTCGCATAATACATTCTTGGGGAAGGGTGGAGAACTTTAAGTGTGACTAAGCCCCGAACTAAGGATTAGTCCCATAGCCGGCTCTCTAATAATCAAAGCTTTTGGAGAAACCTCATGTTCCACTGAGGAGCCAAAGACCCTAATTATGATTTTTTTTTTTTTTAAAGTTACATATGAACTCCTCAACAATAAACACCTAACTAATTCTCATCTATCTCTTTAATTCTCTATTTGTATAACATTATATTAACTATTATATCTATATTTTTTTTCTTCTTTTATTAACATATAAGTAGAGTTGTCAAATGGACCAGCCCAGCCTAGCCCATCAGGCCAATTAGTGAAAACTGGTTGGCCCAGCCTAAGCCGAATCTCTAATAGGCCATGCTTTTTGTGGCCCAGCTTGACCCATTAGGCTGGACCAAATTAGCCCACTTATTTTTTTTCTTAAATTTACACTAATTTCAAAAGAAAAAAATTAAAAATTAAAAAACAATGTCAGGTCAAATAGGTCCAAAAGTGTTTAAGCCAAGAATTTATGGACCCAGCCTTACCCGTTTGGCTTGTTAGGCCAAGCCAAAGTGGCCTGATTCTTTTTAGCCCAACTTTTTTACCACCCGGCCTAACCTAGCCTGGCGGACCATTGGGCCAGCTTGTCGGACCGGGCCAATTTTGACAGCTCTACATATAAGTGAGTGTCTACGCATAATTTGAGAAGCAACTGTATGATGAAATAGAGTTAAGAAAAGATAGAAACAGTCAGTAATAATATGACTGAAGTTTCCCTAAATAAACAAGCAATTCAAAAGGTCCTCAACAAATTTTCGGCATTATATCTTTCACAGTGCTACTATTGGATGCAGTAAACAATCACTGGCTTCGATTATGAAGTTTGCAGGTAACACATTTGGACACCTGAATTGATCTGCTTAAAAGATGCATGGCACCTGTACATTCTTTTCCTCACTGTTATTTCATTACTTACTAGTTCTCACTATCATGTCCAATTTCTGAAAATCGCGGGCTTGTGAAGCGGAGTACTCTTTTTCCTTCCATTCACATTTGCCTTCATTTTCAAGCTTGAATAATCCAAAGGGCAGATTGTCTGGTAGATAATATAAGGAAGGAATAAAGATTGGCTGAAAAGAAAAGGGGTGTGAGAGAGACACATATGCATGTAGGATGTACAATATTGTGCTTTGAGGAAACAAAATCCTCCACCCGTGGAAACATGTAGGATTCCACAAGCTGGCAATCACTTAATTCTTTCCCAAAGATCAGTTCTTTCCCATACAAGAAAGTGAAGAATTCATTATCTTCCTTCAATTTAGTGCATATGCATATACAATAAAACTTTAGGTGAATAATGTAGCTGGTATTAGGGCCAATACAACATGAACTTGTTATCCCTGTTGAATAACGTAACTCACACTCACATAGGCATGCAACCCGACAGGTTTTAATTGAGTATTTCCAACAATAACCAACTCATGTTAATTACCCCTCATACATATCATGGATTAAACAAGTGAGGCCAAACTAAAAAAAGTCATGCACTTGTTGAATGTTCAACCGTAATGTTCCACAGAAAAAAGGTCCAAAGGTGGGGGAAATGAATGAAGTTTTTCACTCAATTAAGAAGTAACTTCACCCATACCTTCTCCATTTTATTTACTTTTAATCACACACACATAAATAAGGGGTTACATTAACTAAGATCATGGAAGAGGTTAATATTGCTACACATGTGTAATGGTGATTAATAAAAAGAAATACTGTAATTGGCCTTGTGAAAGAGCCAAAGGCTATTTCTGAACTAGAGTGAAAACACATGTTACATAAAGAAGGAAGAGTAGAATGTACCTGACATAGGTAAATATATACTTGGGTGATCAATATGAAAAACTAAAAAAGTAGTTGAATACAATAAGTTAATCATATATCATCATTATTTATTAACATAATTTCCATTATTACAAGGTAGAAGCAATATTAATGTATAAATTACAATCTATTTGTTACATCTGTTACATCTGCAGCTATATATACTACACTTTGTATTCACCATTTGATAATTAGAAATATACACTTTACTTTCTACATGGTATCGGTTTAAAGCCTTCTGCTTAACAAGCTATTCATCCAATCCAATGGCTTTCTTCTCATCCACAACCTCTGTTGTCATCCCTCCCCTTTTATCCACTGATCCAAAAGATCTAGTGGAATTCAATACCACCACTCAGCTTCCCATAAAACTCAATTCTTCCAATTACCCTGCATATGGTATCGCCAAATCCACTCTCTCCTTGTAGCTCGTGATCTTCACGGCTATGTTACTGGTGCAACCCCTTGTCTTACTGCTAAAGTCACCACTGAATCTGGTGAGTCTCCCAATCCAGCCTTCATTTTCTGGATTCGTCAGGACAAATGCCTCTACATTGCATTACTAGGTTCGTGTGACACTGAAGCTCGTGTAGTTATGTCTATTGCACCAACATCCCGTGATGCTTGGCTAGCCTTAGAACGTGCCTTTGCCACCCGTTCTCGTTCACACATAATGTCACTCAAAGAACGATTGAACTCCATCACCAAGGGATCATCTACTGTTGCATCATATCTGCAAAGTATTCGTTCAATTGCTGAGGAATTTTCCCTTATTGGACATCTAGTTAATGACATTGACCTTGTCATCCATGCTCTAAATGGACTTGATCCATCTTTTCGTGAGTTCACAGTGTCAATCCGCACTCGTGACTCACCAATATCTTTTCATGAGCTCTTCATAAAATTGATTGACTACAAGATGTACCTCCAACGTGATGAACTCTTGAATCATCCCTCCGCTATCACTGCCAATTTTGCTAATAGAGGTCGGTCACAACATTCCAACAAAGGCCGCAATCAACACAATTCTTCTAGCTCCTCAAATCATTCTGGCAGAAGATAACAGTCAGCCACTGTTTGTCAGCTATGTTCCAAAAAGGGCCACTCTGCTCAAACCTGTTACAAGTTTACAAGGAGCAACAAAGTCATCCCAGCCTACCGCATATGCGAGTAATGTCAATGTTCCACCGCCTGAATGGCTTTTTGACTCTGGTGCCTCACACCATATCACAAATGATTTGAGCAATCTCTCATTGAAGGCTGACTACAATGGTAATGAACAACTTCATGTTGCCAATGGTATGTCTCTTCCTATAACACATATTGGTTCTACATCCCTTAATCAATCCACCCATCCTCTCACTTTATCTAATGTTTTGTATGCCCCAGGAGTCACCCAAAATCTAATTTCTGTCTCTCAACTTTTCAACACTAACAATGTTTCCATTGAATTTTTTCCCTCTTTCTTTAAGGTAAAGGATCTGAGCACAGGGGCGAGTCTTCTTCAAGGTCCGAATGATGGAAATGTCTACAAACTCCCATCCACACCATCTCATCCTCATGTCTACTCAACCATATCCACCTCCTCTCAGTGTTGGCATAACAGACTTGGTCATCCATCTCCTCGTGTCCTACAACATGTTCTTCATTTAAATAACATTCTTGTCAAAGGATCATCCAATAAATGTACTCATTGTATGGCCAATAAGAGTCACAAATTACCTTTCAATAAGTCTTCTTTGTCTAGTTCTAGTCTGTTAGAAATTGTGTTTTCAATTGTTTGGGGACCTTCACCTTTTGTTTCAATAGATGATTTCCGTTATTATGTCATTTTTATTGACCATTTCTCTAAGTATTTGTGGTTATTTCCTATGAAACTTAAATCAGATGTGGCTACAATATTTCCAATTTTTAAAAGAATTGTTGAAAATCAATTCAATTGCAAAGTCAAGAATTTTTATTCTGACAATGGTGGAGAATTTATAAAACTCAAATCCTTTTTTCAAGAACATGGGATAACATATCTCACAACTCCACCACATACGCCACAACATAATGGTCTTTGTGAACGAAAACGCCGTCATTTGCTTGAAACAACAAGATGTCTACTCCATCAAGCCTATCTTCCACCATCCTTTTGGTCATTTGCTGCCCAAACAGCATCATATCTAATAAATCGTCTTCCAACACATACTTTGGATATGAACTCACCCTTTGTCACTTTGTTTAATAAACAACCAAATTATACAAAGTTAAGATCCTTTGGTTGTCTATGTTTTCCTTGGCTCAAACCATACACATCACACAAACTCCAGCCAATATCTGAGCCTTGTGTATTTCTCAAGTATAGTTTGAGTCAGAGCATATATTTGCTACAATATCAAAACCAAAAAGCTATATCATTCGAGACATGTTCAGTTCCTTGAGGATGTTTTCCCATTCTCTCAACCAACTTCTCCTGATTCCCTCATTGTCTCCAATTCAAATTCAAATGCCAACACTTCATTCGGTTGTTACTTTCCTTTAACAACCACTCATCCATTCTCAAATAAATCTCAAGCCACACCCATAATCACTCAACCACCTGAGCCACAATCCATCCCAAATATCTCTCAACCTATCCCGCATATCACTCAACCTCCAAATCCAAATGACACCGATCCCATTATTCCTGCCCAACAGATTCCAACCTTATCTCAAGTCCCTCCATCTAATTCAGACTCACATTCCACAAGGCTCCCTGCTCATGATTCACTTTTGCCTACAACCTCTGATCATCCAATGCAAACTCGTTCAAAAAGTGGAATTCATAAACCCAAACGAGTTAATCTTGTCACCAAATATCCTCTTCCAAATCCCATTGAACCAACATGTGTTTCATAGGCTATTAAATCATCTGAATGGCAACAAGCAATGACAGATGAATTTATGGCCCTAATGCGCAATGGTACTTGGACCCTAGTCCCTCCTCAACCTCACTTCAATGTGATTGGCAATAAATGGGTGTTTAGGTTGAAAAGGAATCCTGATGGTTCCATCCCATGCTACAAGGTAAGATTAGTAGTGAAAGGTTTTCACCAAAGACGTGGTCTTGATTTTCATGACACTTTTAGCCCTGTTGTTAAGCCTCAAACCATCGAATTAGTGCAATGTTTGGCCCTTACAAATGGCTGGTCTCTTTCCCAAATGGATGTTAACAACGCTTTTCTTCATGGCACTATCAGTGAAGATGTCTACATGACCCAACCTGCTGGTTTCATCCACTCTTCCTTTCCCAATTATGTTTATAAGCTTAACAAGGCTTTATACGAGCTCAAACAAGCACCACGTGCTTGGTTCCATGCACTAAGTGATTTTTTGCTGCACTACGGGTTCAAGAATGCTAAATCTGATGCATCCTTATTCATCTACAAATCAGGTTCTATTGTTGCATGTAACACCCTCATTTTCGCTTTCCGTAATTAATTGTTTGTTTATTCTTAATTGTGTTTTTTTTAGAATTGATAAGTCCAAACAAGATAATAAAATATTAAATCACATTATTGTAACTAATATTTTATATTCTATATAATTGAAAATTTTAATAATTATTCCAGGTGAAAATCTGAAATAACTATTAGAACGACAATTATACATGATAATCAATGTTAATGACAAACTTGAGGATAACTCTCAAATAATTATAAAATAATTATCTGAACTTAAAATCATATTTTATAGGTTTAAATATGGTTAGGGTAATTTTCTTAGAAATTTTAGAGACTTCTGAGAAAATTTCACAAAACACCTTAGACAAACTGCTAATAAGTCAACTTGTATTGGATTAATATCAAAACTTGATGAAACTGACAAAGTCAGTTCATTTTTAAGTCACACATAAAAATATAATTTCTGATAAAATTTGGGAATTTATATAGCTAAAATGAAATTACTGTGAATTATTAATTGAAAATATCTAATTAATTCAATTAATTTGAAAATAATTACAAAAATTTAAATTTTTAGTTATGATAATTAATAATAGAAATAAATTAAGTTTACTAAAAAGTTTCAATTAAAAAATAAAATTGTTTGATCAAAAAGTTAAAAATTAAGCGTATAAATTTATACTGGCAGTATAAGAAAACGTAAATTTTTATCTACGAAAAATTCTCTCTCAGGTAGCTGGTGCTAATCTCTCACGTGATCACACCTACTTCACCTACTCTCACTCACGTCAATGTTTAAAAAAAAAAAATAGGCTTAGATTTTCCTATTTATAACTACCCCTTTGAATAACTCTGCCCATCACTCTCTCACGCCCTTTCTCTCTTCTTCAGTTTTTCTTCTCACTTGATCCACACCCACTCCTTCTCCTCAGCATCCTTCACTTTCTTTTCTTCATTCTTCTTCCCTTTCTTCACCGAAAACTCCATTGGAGACCAAACCCAAGGCTTCCAGCACTCCAATTTCATCTCGGACCCCAATCAAACAACAAATACTTGAAGCAAAACACTTTTCCTTTTCCTTGCTGCTGAATGAATCTCATTCCTTGGTAAGGGGGGAGTGAGACTTCGATTCACTTATTATTTTTCTTATTTTATATCTTTATGCTTTGGATTTTTTTTCTGGTATTCCTTTAATCCTCTGCCTATTTCCTTGTTTCAATTGCATTTTGAATGGTTCCTGGTACTGTTAATGGCTACTGCAAGTGTCCCTCTTTTAGAGGAGATCATGCCCAATTTTTATTGTAATTGTGAGTTCTAATTACTTGAATTAAGCCTACTCATGTATTGGCTTGAACAAAGACCTTAAAAATTTGATTTTCCTTCTATTCCTTACCCAACGTGTTACGGTTTTCTCCAAAAGTAAGGGGGAGAGTGGGGCTGGTTCCTTATTATTTATTTTCTTCTAGTTATTTGTTTACACCACTAATCATTTTTTCTTCTTGTTTTTCTTTTCAATCCTTGACGATTTTCTGTTACAGTTTGAGTTTTTTGGCATTTCTGGACTGTTTTGGGAGTTTCACTCTTTTATAGGAAACTCTGTTAAATATTTCATGATGGTTTATTTCTTTTAATTTACTGGTTTAAGAATGATTCATACTACTAACCATTTCCTACCCTGTTTTTCTTTCTTATTCTTGTATGTGTGTCGCTACAGTTTTGAGATCATGGTATTTTGAACCATGGTTTACTGGTTTGAGAGTTTCACACTTAAATGAAACTCTGTCATTTTTCTTATAACTTCTAAATATCTAAAATAAAACCATGACCTGTTACTTTGTAAAGCAATGAAATAAAAATTTTATTTTATAAACCTTCATGCTCACAAGTTGGGAAAATAGACAAGGAGAAACTAAGTGCTTGTTTTATTTCTATAAAACTTCCTTTAAGTCAAGCTTTAAGCATTCTATTTTCACAAAGTCTAAATTTTGTAAATTAATTAGGTATGAACAGCAACCATCTCCTTTTTCTTTTCATTTTAGGTTTTGTTTCTGTCATACTTTTAGAGAATTAATTTCATTTTAAATTGTAATTATGTTTTGTAAAAAAAGAAAGAAACAAAAGAAAATTGATTAAAATGAGAGAGTATGGTTCGGTCAAAGGGAGAAAACAAAGGGAGAAAGAGTTTTGTCTTTTCCAAATCAAGATGGAAGAGCCTTAATTAAAAAGAATAAGAACAAGATTACTGTTTAGTTTTTTTAATTCATTAAGTGCTTGAATTTGTAAGGCAACAATTTTAGAAAGAGCAACTTACAGTACATCACGTTTTGCACCAAGAAACAATAACCAAATGAATGCTTTTGTTTCCTTCAAAAAAAAAAAAAAACCTCACGGCCTCATGGCCAAAGCACCAGGATAGATACGTAATAAAATTCTCAATGTTTTACTGAATCCTTTATTCATGTTCTAATTAAGGGACATAAGAAAAATAAAATCTTGGTGACCAATTTGGTCTCGGGTTGATAAATAGAGAAGTGAAAGAATAATATTCTTTTTATTATTACTATACCAATTAGAAGTTAATTAGTAAAATTTTAATATAATTAGTTTTGTGATTTAGCTAAGACGTTGAGTTTAGGGAGTAGTTGGAATAAGCGTAATTTTTATATTGATTACTTTTTCTAAGATTAGTAATAGGAATATATATATATATATATATATATATATATATATATATATATATATATATATATGTGTGTGTGTGTGTGTGTGTGTGTGTGTGTGTGTGTGTGTGTTCTTACTTTTAATAATTTTAAAGAAAAAGAAAACCATGATAAAAATTAGCTTTCTATATAACAATCTGAATTTTAAGATTTATAAAGTAAAATTCGGAGTATGCTTTGTGGTTGCAGTTTCAGCTGATCTTTCACATCAAAAAAAGGATTTTTCTTACTATTAGTTTATAAACTTAATTAGTCTATGAAAAATTCTGAGTATGCTCTGTGGTTGCAGTTTAATATGATCTTCCACAACAGAAAGGAATATTTCAATATTAAAAATTTATTTATACTTGTACAAGAAATATTTTCTAAATAAGCTAGAAAATTATTCCTATTAAATAAATTAAGTTAAGGAATTTGACACAGAAAAAGATAAAATAAATAAATTCAATTTTAGAAGTTTTAAATTAAATTCATATATGCATTTTAAAATTTTAATGGAGATATAGATTAGTTAACTATTAACGAATTATTACATTATTAGTGAATATTAACTTAAGTATCTAATGTCTTATTTAATATTTTGTAATATTACACAAATTCCAATATTAGATATTTAAATTGTTTGTGATGTATTGTTCTATTGATATAAGGTTGTGAAATGTTATACTGTATAATTTTATAATGGCAATGTTAATTCTCTATTTGTAAAATAGAGATATTTATATCATGTAATGATTGTTTACACTGTTTGTCTGTCTGAGGGACAGAAATATTATTACCTTATGTTGGTGCTCAGTGATTGAGACCAAAGGTTGATAAGTAAATTGTGAGTACTCTAGTGTGAGTATTGTTAAGAGAGGAACATGCAGCGGCATGTTACCTATAGTGGAAGACACAGTCTGGCAAGCTGAGGAATGAAAGGCAGGGACTCACTGACGGAAGTCTAGGGGGTACGGTGTCGAGTGATGAAGTAACTAAAAGCCAAGGGAGCATCCTGTGTCGGGGACTTCATCTGACCAAGCTTGGCAACCCCAACAACTGCTCAGTATTCCATTGATTGGTGCGAGAGTACACCTGAGTTATATAGGACTGTGGATGTCCTGAGTATGTAGGACTGTGGATGTCCTGAGTATGTAGGACTGTGGATGTCCTGAGTATGTAGGACTGTGGATGTCCTTAATTGAGATAATTTGAATTCATCTGTGGAAGATGAAGGTTTTGCCATGGGATGAGGCATATGTACTCCCAATCACTTCCAACCAGGGAGTATGGATCCATACTACGTCTAGAGGTTTGAGTCGATAGGAATTGGGACGTTATGACTAGATGAATACTAGGTTCCCCCGCTATTATCTAAACGGTAGTTTATACCGTTAGTAATATATATATATATATATATATATATATATATATATATATATATATATATATATATATATATATATATTAGAAAAAGTCTCACTCCTTTCTCTTTCTTGTTGTGTATGTACTTGTTGATTGGATACGTGAAGATGATGGTCATGCCCAACGATTGAGCTCTCCTGTGGACACGGTTATTCCAGAGATTGCGGAGACTAACGAGAAGATACGAAACTTAAAGGGTAGTTTTATTAATTCCTATTTTTGGGTAGAAATTGTGTACTGCTCTGACTAGAATTATTTGATGTATGGGTTGGGATTAGCTAGTACATAATTTCTCTATATTTATTTTGTGATGTAAACTGATGTTTATTTAAAAGAAGATCATGGTTCTTTATAAAATATTTTATGTATGCTAAATATGCTTTATGAATGTTTTACTTAATCGAGAAAATTTATCTTTTTTTTTATAACTAAAATAAGTAAAAATATTAGTGTGGTTTATGTCTAATGTAACGGGGTGTTACATTGCATACTTCTTAATTTATGTAGATGACTTATTGCTCACTGGGAATGATTCCAATTTTCTTTGTAAGTTCAAAACATCTCTTACAAAGAAATTCTCCCTTAAAGATCTCGGGCAACCTAGTCACTTTCTAGGTGTTGAAATCATTCCAACTCAATCTGGGCTCTTCCTCACTTAGCACCACTACATCAGGGACCTTCTATAGAGAGCCAACATGGCTAACTCTAAGCCTGTCTCTACTCCAATGGCAACAACTTTTTGCTCATCTGCTATACCAGACTCAACAACATGTGACAACACCCTTTTTTGCAGTATTGTTGGCTCCTTGCACTATCTCTCCATCACTAGACCTGATGTGGCTTTCGCTGCTAATAAACTGGCCCAACAAATGCAATCTCCCACTATCGTTCATATGCAGGCACTAAAGAGGATACTTCGGTACCTCAAATCAACCATCACCCATGGACTTCATCTCAAAAGGTCTTCAAATCAATCACTAACTGCCTTTTGTGATGTAGATTGGGCTGGTGATACTTTGGACAGAAAATCCACTGGTGCTTATCTAATTTATTTTGGCCCTAATGCGATATCCTGGTCATCAAAGAAGCAACCCACTGTTTCTAGATCATCCACATAAGCTGAATATCGGACAATTGCCACCACCACTTCAGAAGTACTATGGTTGCAACAACTACTTCAGGAACTTGGAGTTCCAATATCAGCTCCTACAATTTATTCAGAGAACATTGGGGCCACCTATTTATGTGCCAATCCTGTCTTCCATTCTCGCATGAAGCATTTAGCTATAGATTATCACTTCATTCGTGATTTAGTTGTGGAAAAGAAGCTTAATATTTCGCATGTTCCCACCAGTCACCAGCTGGCTGATTTACTCACCAAACCCCTCTCCTCAACCAGACACCATTTTCTCAAAGACAAGACTGGAGTTATTAAAGATACCTCCATTTTGTGGGGGCGTGAAGAAGCATCAACAGCCAACCGATAGTTTCCATGATATTAGGAGCATAGTTGTAACCATAATTTAAATTTACTTATCTATTTGTTACATCTGCAGTTATCTGTTTGTTGCTTTGCAGCTATCTGTTTGTTACATCTGTTACATCTGCAGCTATATATACTGCACTTTGTATTCACCATTTGATAATTAGAAATATACACTATACTTTCTACAGTTGGTAGAGTGCAGATTCTGATACACGTTTCTTGTACTTGGCAATGAAAGCTTCGGCTTTCATGTCAATATTGGGCTCAGCAACACCCAGTTACCTTTGTCATAATCGCTAGGATAGACTCTGCGCCCTGAATCAGAGGCATCATAGTTCCTTCCTCTGGGCTTCCTTGATGAGAAGATGTTGAAAATAGAGAAGAAATCGGAAGAAGACTTCTTCTGCCTATTACCTGCCATAGTTGTGGTGTTTTTTTGGCTAACAATGACTCAACCAGTCACTATGAAGATGATGAAGTTGGAGGAGATTGTCTTGGTTTCCAATTCAAAGGTAACATGACTAACTTATAGTCGAGGAGGCTTTAAATGCTATAGTGAAAGAATCTGGTAAAGGAGAGGTAAGACCAACAAAAATGGTTCAAGTGGTGTTGAGTTGGCAGGGTAATAAATGAGAGTTTCTTTTGTAACATCTATGTCAAGGCACACTTGCTGTGGTCTGCTAGTTTCCTACTTGACTTAAAACAATCTTTAGGGTTGTCCAAAAAATCAAAAACATAAACTAATAAATCAAGAGTTTAATGGTGATGCACTGACAGTGTAAAACAATTTTACATAGTCATCCAATCACAAATCATCGTTGGTATGATTTTAAGATAAGTTTGTAAAAGTCAACAAACTTACCATACATGGTGGGTTGTGATTGGATGACTGTGTAAAATAATTTTACACTGTCAGTGCATAGTCCTTGTTCTCATAAATCAAATTATTTTTTTTGGCTTAAATATGTTTTGGATCCATGATAAATTAGCGAATTTTGTGATGAGTCCCTAATAAATTTTTTCTTTGTGTTGAGTCCTAATAAAAAAAATTGTTTTGAGTCCTTGTTATTTTGTCTTAGTCCTTCTAATATATCTATTTTTTCATTTAAGTCATTATAATATTTTGTTCATTTTGTATTAGTCCCTTTGAAAAATATTTGATAGGGACTAATAACAAATTATCTACATATTTTAGGGACTCAAACGAAAAAAAATGATATTAGGGACCCAAAACAAAATTCACTAATTTATGACGAACCTAAAACATATTTAAGCCTATTTTTTAGGAGAGAAACTGTATTTTATTCCAAAGAAGTAGATGAAAGTTGTACATCATTCGCAACCAGCAAGTCCAATTGACAAGGGACCTCATCTATCCAAAATTTCTCTCCTAGAATAAAAGCTAACTTAGAGGGGTGTATTCAATTAGAATTTTAACAGACTTTTTTGCATAAAAAAATCCTGTAGATTTTAAAAGATTTTATAGGAATGTAATGACTTTTAATATTTTTTTAAAATATTTTTATGAATAGGATTTTGTAGTTTGGATTTTAATGGATTTATAAAATATGAATTCATAAGATTTTAAAGGATTTCACGAATTTTTAAAAAACATTCAAAATTAACAGAGTCGATGAAAAAAGATAACAAATAAATGATAAGATTTGGATAAAAAAAATAAAATCAATACAATTTTTTCAATCTTTCTCTATCTCTTTCTCTTTTTTTAAAATTGGCTGCAATAGTCTAAATGCCAATAGAAATGTCTTCTAATACTTTGACTTGATTGTTGGTCATGATGAGCTAGAACTCCCTCCATGCTCAGATCTACTCCTCTTATGACGACTTAATTTTTTAGTGGAACCTCTTAACCTAAACGGGAATGGGATGGTGGACTTGATCAGGTGATGTAGGCTGGTAGGGTGGTTCATAGTGATTTGGCAGTATGAGCGCATGACTATTAGGATCATATGAACAACGTGTGTAGGATTAGAAGAAAGAGATTATCAAGAAGAGAGAAAAGTACGTGTGATAATGGAAAAAAGAAAAAGTTTGGAATGAAAGAGTAGAAAAATCCAAGGGTTTAGGCAGGATTGTTTGATGTGTGTGGTATTTATACATATATCTAAAAAGTCACACAAAATCCATCAAAATCCAATTTACAAAACAATCCATCGAAATCTATAGGATTTTGAATACCATATGACTTTTTTTAAGTTGTAAAAAATCCTGATTGAATACCACTGAATTTTGTTGTCATGAAAAAAAATCTTGAAAGTCTTGATTGAATACCATAAGACTTTTTTTATCTTTTTAAAAATCCTGATTGAATACCACGAGGTTTTTTTTATTAAAAAAAGATTTTTTATAAAAAAAAAAGTCTTGGTCAGTGATTTACAATCAGAAACTACTCGTGCAAAGTAACTTCTACAAGCATTATCACTAGCCTTGAAACTATTCACAAGCAATCATATTCAAACTCCACATTCGTAAAGCAAAATTCAGCTGCTACTCGAATTGCCCATCTAAAACATAAAGCTTCTGCCAGCTTTGGATAAAAAACCGTGTCTGTAAACTTTGTGGCTACTCCTAAATTTCACCATCATGATCCTGTGCAACAAATCCCATTCTAGTACCATTGTGTTTCTTGACAGATGCATCAAAATTGATCTTTATCCGGTTTGGATCTGGACGTTTTCCAAGTTACAGGATGAGAGGAATGTTAACTTCTTTCGGCACTATATCCTCAAGTCTTTGGTTATAAGCCTTGGCTAGCACTTGTTCAAAACTCATTGCTCCCCCTTTGTACACCCGATGGTTTCGAATAAACCAATAGGCCCATAAGATGTTAAACATATCTGAGAGCACAAATTCATCTGATTTTAGGAGAAATAGTCGCAGCCAATCTTCAAAAGAGGTCACATTTCTACTGTCCACCCGTAAGACTAGGTGTGATGCAAACCAAACCTTTGTTGATTCCGGGCATGTAATTAAAGCATGTTCAACAGTTTCAGGCTCCCCTCCACATCTTAAACATATATTATCAACTTGCACTACGTCTCAGATTTGCACATATTGGTAGTGAATTAAGACAAGCCCTCCATACCAGATTTCTTCACTTTGGTGTGGAATTAACTGACCATAAGTTTGCCCAGAGTGGATCATTTGCCCTTGTTGCTGTTTCTGCTTCTTCTCCACACACTTCTCTAGCCAAGTGATGACCAGACTTCACAAAGTACCTCCCATCTTCAGCATATTGCCACACTAGACAATTAGACTCATAGACATGGTAAAGTGGCAGAGCCACTATAGCTGCTGTAGTTTCTAGTGAGAACATTTGCTGCAAGAGTGGTATGTTCCATTCACGCTCCATACTATTTATAAGTTGATCCACTGTCATAGACGGGCTTAAGTTTACAGTTTCATAATGAGGAATTCTAGATCCTGTGAGACTTGGTATCCATTTATCTCCAGCAACTTTGACACTACTGCCATTTCCAATTTTCCAGCAGCTTCCAACTTCAACAATCCATCTGGCAGCATGCATACTTGACCATGCATAGCTTGGTCTGTGCCCTCTAGGTGCTGTAAGGGGGGTCCCACGTGGATAATACCTGGATTTAAAAATTCTGGCCAGCAAGGATTCTTCATTCAAAATTAATCTCCACGATATTTAAAAAAAATGATGTTGAATCAATAAGTTTTAAAAATTTATTTCTTTTCAAAAAATATTTAGTAAAGGGGAGTAATAATCAAAATAATAAGATTTGTTAACTGATAATACTGAAGATGATTCATCTATTGATTTAATTGGAAATCCATCGTAACGACATTTTTTGCGAAGAAAGTTATGAATGTTTATAGCGCATTTAACGAAGAGAGAAGGCATTACGTGTGATGGGAGAAATAATAGTTTGACAACCAGCAGAAAAAGAAAGAAAGAAAATCTAGAAAAATATCAAGGATTTGGGTGGGAATGTTTAATGGGTGTGGTATTTATATTTTCTAATAAAAAGTCCGATGAAATCCATCATAAAAAGAACATCGAAATTTGTATACTTTTGAATACCGGAAGACTTTTTATAAGTTGTAAAAAATCATAATTGAATACCAATGGATTTTATTGTACTCCTTAAAAAATCTTGATAGTGTTGATTGAATACCACAAGACTTTTTTTATAAAAGTCTTTTAAAATCCTTTGAAATCCTAATTGAATACACCCCTTTACTTTCTTGATAATCAAGAGAAAGACATTGATTGTTTTCTTTATCTATAAACAATCCTAAACACACTCTTAGAATTTAGCTTATAAATAACATTAAGTTATAAAGAGACTTAGTTCTAATTGATAAACACGCATGCTTCGGGGTTGTATTGGATTAGGATTTTAAAAGATTATTTTGGCATAAAATAATCCTATGGATTTTAAAAGACTTTGAAGGAATATAATGACTTTTATATTTTTTTAAAAGACTTTTATGATTAGGATTTTGTAGTTTGGATTTTAATGGATTTATAACATATGAATTCATAAGATTTGGAAAGACTTTATGGATTTACAAGATTTTAAAGGACTTCATGAATTTTTATAAAACATTCAAAATTATAAAGAGTCGATGAAAAAAGATAACAAATAAATGATAAGGTTTGGATAAAGAAAAGTAAAACTGATACAAGTTTTTCAATCTTTTAATAACTAATTGATTCTAACTCTCCATGTCCTCCTATACAGTGTTTCACCACATATCTAAAGATATATAGCCCTCCATGCATTAGGTTCAAAATTATGATTTTTGTTAACTGGTAGATTTGTCTATTGATTCAATTGGAAATTCATCATAACAACATTATTTGCGAAGAAAGTTATGAATATGTCTACACTGCCTTCAACGAAGAGAGAAGGGATTATGTGTGATAGGAGAAAGAAAAGCCTTGCAACCGGTAGAAAAAGAAAGAAAGAAAGTATGAAAAAATCTCAAGGATTTTGGTGGGATTGTTTGATGGGTGTGATATTTATATTTTCTACTAAAATGTCTCATGAAATCCATCAAAATCCATCCTAAAAGAAAATCCATCCAGATTTGTATACTTTTGAATACCACAAGACTTTGTAAAAAAATCTTAATTGAATACCAACAAATTTTATTGCACTCCTTAAAAAATCCTAATAATCTTTATTGAATACCACAAGATTTATTTTTGTCATTTAAAAATCTTGATTGAATATCACAAGATTTTTTTTATCAAAAAAAGTCTTTTAAAATCCCTTGAAATCCTAATTATTTAAATTATAATGTTTCTACACAACAGAACCATCATTTACCTCTAAATTATCCTCCTTCAATAAGCATGTTTTGCAAGTTGAATCATTGATTAAAAAATCCCTTTATGAGATAAATTTACCATAGAAGGAATTTGATTTAAGGCCTACCACCATACTAACACCTCCACCTTTGAGGGCACAAATTTATTCCACAATTTCTTAAGAAAGATATCGCCATTTGAAGAACAAGAGCTCATGATTACCTTATAGGCCGATTTAAGTGAGTACTCCCCACTTTTTTTCGCCAACCATACTCAGATAGCTTGCCTTCAATAAATTTGTTAACTCAAACAACAAATTTTCTTCCATTGGAAAAGATTTTGCTTCCAAGACCACTGCTAACCCATACCCCATCCACCCACTCTACCAGCTCATACCAAAGCCTTTTTATTTTCTGCTACATTAAACAATCTCCTAAACTTATCTTTTAACAACTCCTCTTCCATCCACCTACCATGCAAAAAAAAAAATATCTCATCTCTACTCATATCTTCCTTAGCAATGAATACGAGATTGCTTCCTGCCTAGGTTTATGCAAACTAATAATAAGCACAACATCCTATTGCAGTCACAATGTCCTAATTGCAACAATTATAACAACCACATCATCCTGATTGCTTACTGACTAGGTTTATGCAAAGTAATAATGACCATGATGTATCTGTAATTGCAATTAAAATCATGTAAATAATCTTTGAGTGATCAAAGCAGTAGAATTGTAATTTTAACTCGATTCCAATTTTTATTAAATTGGGATTGGTATTATATTCCTACACTCCAATTATAATTATAATCTTGTAATAGATTCTTATTGCTTTTTTTTTCCTAAATGGGATGGCCTAGGCCTTACATACGAATACTACGTGGGAGGGTTACCCTAATAAAGTCCTTCAATAAGAAATGTCTACAGGCATCAAGTGGATCAGAAAAATAAGTCAAACCAAGAGACAAAGAATGGCTTTTGTTTACCATCCAGTCGGCCACCGAATTGGCTTCACAATGTGCATGTGCAATATTCAATGAACATGTAAAAATCTAAGCATGGTATCTCTTGGTCTTAGAATAAGAGCATTTAAAGGATGGAATTTCCAATGAGTTTCATTTAAATGTTGTTAAAGACAAAATACATGCCTTTGAATACAAAATAGACTTACAATATAAAGAAAAGGGCACCTCAAAATACTAAACACAATCACAATGTAAAGACAAAGGCCATGCCTCTAAATATTAAATAGTCTCAAAACATACATAAAGATAGAGGTCATGCCTCTAAACACTAATTAGAGTCACAATTAAGTGTAGCCAACTTTTTTTCGATCTCTTTCAAGTTCTTCTCAATCAACTTGTCGAGTTCTTCAGTTCTTCAGCATTGTTTGGTAGGTTTTCACCTTTCATGTACAGAAACATGGACAAGGTCATCTCATTCTCATTATTCTCCTGACGTAACTTCTTCAACTTATTTTGGGCCTTGACAATCCTCTGCATGATGAAGCTCTCTTGATTCATATTCCTGCTTTGATTTAGCACAGATGCATTCTTATAGCTCTCAGTCACCTACTCGGCTCCCTCTGGATTGGACCAAACCTCTAGCTTAGAATCAAAAGGATTGGAAATTATAGCACAGGCTGAGACCCCACAAAGAGTGCTGAGTTCACTCACCTTCTGGATGATACTCTTCTTCCTTCTATTGTATGTGGACTTTCTTGCTGTGTCATCAGAAATAAAGGCAAGTTTCACTCTGTTCCTCGTCATGGCTGCAATTGCGAAGAAAGTACTAAGAAATTAAAATATTTTATGCATTATTTTCCCAGCATTGTCTGGGCTTTATAAAGAGTGGCTTCACCTATCAATTGAAAATCTAGGAATCTTTGTTTGGACACTTGATACCACTATCTCGGGTTCCAAATAGAAACTTATCTAAGCATTATCCTTTTTTATTTTACAATGATCGCATCGATGTATTAAATTGGAAAAGAATCAAAAGTCACATGCCATAGATTTTCACACTTAATGCATTACCATTTTGAAAGAATATGCAAAATATGAATTTTTTAAGGTTGTAAAATTGATGATATACCGAAAGGCTTAACGTGATTAGGTTGTCAGGGCGGGTATGATTTTGTATATGACCTATCATTAAATCATATTTTATTTTCAACAAATTACTCATATACTAATAACTAATAACATGATTACATTGTAATGGATTTTATGCACATTTGATGAATTTTACTTTTTACTAATTAGCATTATGGTAAATTTAAATTGTATTCAAAGCCTTTTGAATTTATTGTTAGTGATCTCATACAAAGCCAAGTAACATAAAAATTACATTTAATTATATTAATTTAGGTCAAATAATTTTTTCATCCCTGAATTATTTTAGAATTCGATTTTTGTTCCCTCTTCAAAATTTTTCCACTTTTAGTCCCTCATTTATTTTTTACTGATAAATTTAGCCTCTCAACTGTTAAGTGTTGACATGTCCAATAAGAGTACACGTCAACACGCTGCATGATAGCCACATGACACTTATGAGACATGTATGCCATGTGGTGCTTTCTTGTGGTGCCACATGGCACAACATTAAGGTGCTATGTGGCATCACAGAAATGTGTCATGTGGCACCCTTTCAATTTTAGTTCCTAAAATGTTCAATTTTTTTTATTCCTTAATTAACTTGTAACTACATGTGAAGATTTCATTCGAATATTTCACTCCATTCAGATTTTTTAGTCCAATTTCTGAAAATCATGTAATTTTTAGAGGACTAACATGTTTTTATTCCTTAATTAACTTGTAACTACATGTGAGGACTAACATAACTCTATATCATGTCCAATTTCTGACAATCATGGTTTGTGGAGTCTTTTTCCCTCCATTCACATTTTTTCTTTAGTCCTGTGTCAGAGACCACATTGTTCCCCAACCCACTGAGTCAGATACTAATCCTACTCATAGTGCGTGGCTACCCGCTAGCCCAAGGGAATTTTGCACAAGGGAATGAACACAGGTTCTCCCGCTAAATAGATCGTTCCCCCCATAATTACAGAATTTGCTCCATGCATCATAGAACCGTGAATTGGTCCGTGCAAACCAATTCGCGATTCGTTTACGAATCGGTTCACCTAAATTCATCAACGGATTCATGAAGAAGAAGAACCAGAAAAGAAGGGAAAAAAAAGGCAGGTTGTAGTTCCATTGAAACAAATTGCTTGAGAAGTGAGAAGGAAGAATAGTGGAAAAGAAAAGAGGAGGCAATCCTCTGCAGCAATGGGAAAAGGAAGATGAAAAAAGAAAATGAAAAACAGAACTCATAAGTTAGAAAGAAAAGGAGGAAGCGGAAGTTTAGAGAAGGGGAAGATGAATAGTTTCTTTATTTTTTAAAAAAAAAAATAAATGGGCTATGCCTTTTTGAATTCAGTTTCTGAACTCACGGTTATTGTCCACCACTATTCTTGGAAATCGAAATAGTAACATAGGTAATTGAAATTTTAATTAAAAATAAATTCACTTATAAAAAATGTTAATTTATATATTTTTATTGAAATTATAAATAAAAAAATCAATCTATTGATTAAAGTGTAATTGAAAAATTATATTAATGAACATATTTTGATAAAGAATATATAATAAAATTCAAATAAACTATCACAAATAAATAATATTAAACTCAATTGTTAGTAAATACTAAATATTAATTGTTTAATATTTTATAAGAATTAAAATTTTATTGATAACATACTAATATATATATTAGAACCTATTATAAATGTAAAAAAATACCGAAGCGTACCAACTATGTATACCCCCACGTACCAATACTTTTTAAGGTTGTGTACTGCGTACCGCGTATCCGTACCACGTACCAAACGTATTACGAATTATGTGACTATGATTCCCCCATATGTGAATACAGCGAAGTCTTACACCAATGCGCCAATCCTATAGGTTCTCTCCATGGAGTCATGACAAAATAAACACAGAGGTAGTTTAAATGAAAGAAGTTATTCACCAAGTTAAAAAGTTAACACCTCACCCATACTTCCTCCGATTTATTTACATTTTTAATTACACTTTAACTGAGATCGTGGAAGGACTTACTAATGCTACAAACCATGTGTAATGGTAATTATCTGAAAAAAATGGTAAGGCCATGCGAAAGAGCCAAAGGCTATTTCCAAACCAGAGTGAAAGCATATAGTACATAAGGAAGGAACAGTAGAATGCACCAGAAGAGCAGGCAACATACTTGGGTGATTAGAGTGAAAAATTAAACAAGTAGTTGAATACAATAAGTTAATCATATGCATATCATCATTATTTATTAACATAATTTCCACCAGTACAAGGTAGAAACAATATTAATGTATAAATTACTACAATCTAGAGAAATAAACAAATATACATATGGTTTCATGTTATGCATTAATTTTCAACAGCAGGCTCAAGTTGATAGATTGCAGATTCTGAAACATGTTTCTTGTACTTGGCAATGAAAGCTTCAGGTTTCATGTCAATGTTGGGCTCAGCAGCACCCCAGTTACCTTTGTCGTAATCACTAGGCCAGACCCTGCGCCCCAAATCAGAGGCATCATAGTACCCTCCTCTGGGCTTCCTTGATGAGAAGATGTTGAAAATAGAGAAGAACCCGAAGAAGACTTCTTCTGCCTATTACCTGCCATAATTGTGGTGTTTTTTTTGTGCTAACAACGACTGCACCAGTTACCGTGAAGACAATGAACTTTGAGGGGATTGTCTTGGTTTTCAATTCACAATGTCATATGACTCTTTTATACTCAATTGAGGGAGGCTTCAAATGCATGACTGGTGAAATAGTGAAAGAATCTGAAAAAGGAGAAGTAAGACCAACAAAAATGGTTCAAATGGTGCTGACTTGGCAGGGTAATTTGTTTTGTCAAGACACTTTTGTTGTGGTCCGCTAGTTTTGTACTTGACTTAAACAAGCTTGTGAGGGAGTTCCATCAACAACGCACAATTATTGGCTCTGCTTTTGTACTTTCTTTTCTTCTCGAGATTCACATTGTTGTTATTGGCACTTTTCAACTCCTAGTTTAAGCACCTAATTAGTAAGTACATGATTGTACTTCCAATAATCTACCTACTTGCATGAATCTGTTTACTCTCACATGAAAATGGTCCACCCACAGTAGTACCAAGACTGCACAAGAATAGGTGATGCCATCATCTTTGATAATTTGTTTAATTTGATTTATAAATCCTGTCCATTTGTAGACTAATCCGTTTACTCACTTGAAAAAAAATGCTTTAAAAAAATTACCTTTTTAAGAATCAAAAACATTTTTCCTAAAAAATAAAAATGAAAACATTTTCAATTATACCATAGACAATTTAAATTTTTTTGGTACTGGATCATAGATAACGGATGTTCCCCAATCCATTGGGTTAGATATTAATCCCGCTCGTAGTGCGTAGATGCCGCTGACCCAAGAAATTTTGCATACAGAGGGCGAACACGGGTTCTTCCTTTTAACTAGATCGTTCCCCCACATGTGAATGCAGCGATATCTTATACAACTACGTAAACTCTATAGATTCTATAGACTATTTAAATCAACTCATAAAACAAGTACTTGTTTAAAAAAAACAAAAAGAGTAGTTGCGGATCAGTCTGCATACCAATCCATTTAAGTGGGGATTTATGAAAGCTTTAGTGTTTAATTTAATTATGTGAATACGCGTGTATGGTCAGTTGCGGGTTTAAGCAAATCGGCTAAATTGATCCACATAGGTAAATCTGATTATTGAATTCTTAAATGTGAAAAAAAAAAGTAATGAAATTTGCATGGTAGAACACTAGCCTTATTCTTGTATAGATGCAATTGCTAAAATAAGAAATGATATATCAACACCTTCGACCCCGTTCGGGGTGGTTTTCCGCTTTTAGTCTTGAAATTTTTAAAAACTAAAACCAATTTTAGTTTTGAGTTTTTAGTTTCAGTTCTTTTTTGTTTTTAGTTTTTAAAAAGTTGTTACAAATTGAAGATTGATAAATGAGTCAACCATTTTATCTTATCTTGCTTCACTATGAAATAATACAATATAAAAAAATATCGACACATAAAAAATAATTAAACCCGTGGTGGAAGTAAAGGTGGTGATGGAGGTGATGGTGGTGGTGGCAGTGGTGGCGGTGACGGAGGTGGTGGTGGCGGTGGCGATGGTAGTGATGGTGGTGGTGGCGGTGGAGGAACGGTGGTGGTGGCAGTGATAGAGGTGGTGGTGGTGGTGGCGGTGACGGCGGTGGTGGCGGCAACAGTGGTGGTGGTGGTGGCGATGACAGCAGTAGTGGTGGCGATGGTGGAGGTGGCAGTGGCAGTGGTGATGGTGGTGGTGGCAGTGGCGAATTCGGTGGTGGTGGCGAAGGTAGTGGAGGTAGTGGTGGTGGTGGCGGCGGCGATGGTGGAATCAGGGACATATCCACCTTTAAGAGAGTGGGGGCAGCTGCCCCACTACCTTTTTAATTTGTTTTGATAATATATATAGTGTAGTATTTTGCCCCCATAATATAATGATTGTATAGTTATAATTTCAATCTTAATATAAACCAAAAGTGTGCAAGCAATAGATATGTGGAATTTTTTTATATTTCCATTCTCACTTTTTAATATTTAATCTTTTATTTGTAATACTTAATTGTTTATTACAATGTTTTTGGTCTCTTTTTATTATAAAATGTAAAAGGACTGTATCTATTTCCAACTTTTTAAAAATGAAAAACCACTTCAAAACTGGTTTCACACACATTTACTACTCCTTCTGAGCAACTCATTTTTTATACTTTTCAATCTAGTTTCCCTTGTTGTCTCAGACTCATATTCTAATTGTGTATTTAAAAGCTTATATATTGCACTGAAATTTGAAAACGAACTATGTAGAGTGTGTGCATTGTGGTTCATCTGTTATGCTTTGTTCCTTTTCTCCTTCGTTTTTGTTGTCCTCTTGAATATCATCAAAAATCAAATGCAAAATCGTATGGGAGACGAATAATTAAATGATTGTTAAGATATTTAGAGAGAGAGATTTTTGCTAATATTAAAAATGAGAAAATCATCAATTATTTTTAAAATATAAAAAACACGTGGAGAACAAGTGTAATCTATATTTATACTTTTAAAAATAATATAAAATATTTTTCATGCTACAATTTTTTGTATGAGTATTGCCCCCACCACGTAAAATTTCTGGATCCATCACTGGGTGGAATGGTGGTGGTGGTAGTTGTGGTGGTCAAATGATGGTGGTGGTGGTAATGAGAATGTTTTTTAAAACTAAAAATCAAGTTCACAAAACCTTTTTTCTTGGTTTTTAAAATGAATGTAAAAGTGTTTTGAAATTGAGTTAAAAACTATTTCAGCACTATTTTTTCCGAACGCGTTTTGTTTTAAAAATTGCATTTAAAAACCAAAAACCAAAAACTGGCAACCACCTCGAATGGGCCCTTTACTTATTACCAGGGATGGAGTTACATTGTAAATTGGGGACATTGGCCACCCTTTTTAACTTTTTTTATTTAAATTTTTTCCTATATATATGATAGCTTAAATTTTGCTAAATTCATTCTGAATTTTAGCTAAATTTTATATAAATTGTCTTCGATGGATCAGCCTTTTTTTTTCTTTTTTTTTTACTTAATCTTTCATAACTTTATATATGATACCTTCAATACTATCAATTTATTTTTATTATCTTGGGAAAAGCAAACCAGAGTAGCACAAAAAATCTATTAAAATTTTCTTTTAGGATAGTAATTATTGTCATGATACAATATTCTTTTTCTTTTAGTTTTCAACAATTTAAAAGTTTTTTTTTTCAATGATTCTTGGATACTATTGTTTGGTGAATAACATAATCCATTCTAATTTAATAGATTTTAAGAACATAATTAATAAGAGTATAAGACTTTTTTTTTAAAGAATTTTTATTAATATGTATACCATTTTTTATTATAAATTCATGAATTTTTTTTGTAACATGTGAAACTGACTATTGATATTTCTAATTTTAGGTCTTTACAAAAAAGTTTAATTAGTTTGTATTTTGTTTAAATATATTTTCTGTTAACATTTTAATAAGTTATCAATATAATTAAAATTTTGGAGCATACAAATATTTCATATAAAATTTGATGCATATATGAACTTTAAATATATGAATACATTTAAATTTATTTATAAATATATTTGATTTCATACTCAATTTAAGGGATATAGTTATGAATGATTATCCTTTCTCAATTTAATTAATTTTAAAATATTGAAATTGTTGATTATAGTTATTTTTTCTATTATTGTGAAAAGGAATAAGAATAACCCGGATATCACATTCCAATGTTTGGTTCTCGATCTTCGTTATCAATTTTTATTTCATTTTATTTTATATTTTATATTTGATACATTAGACTAATATAGTATGAAATTCAAAATATAAAAATACCAAATAAAGTTATATAAAAAAACAAAATAATAATTAGATTACAAATGATAAATGCATATAAGAGAAAACCATATTAAATATGTGGGAAGATGAAAATAAATAAGAATAATAATTATAATTATATTAATGAGTGAAAAAATAGAAAGAAACAAGAATCCTAACTATTTCTAATTAACATATATGAATATGCAAAGACCAAAATTAAATTAAAACATTTAAGGATAGAAGTAAGAATTATACTTATGTTTTATTCTTTTTTATTTTCCACAGTATCTTAAAAATAATATAAAAATAAAATTATTATAATTAATGAAATAATGATAAAATAGAACAGAAATAAGAATAGTAATTAAGAATGAAAGTAAAAAGGGGGAAAATTAAAATTTAAATATGGATAATTAAAATTTTAAAAAATGAACTATAATCATAACAAAAGAAATTATAATGAAACAAAATAAAAAAAATTTGTGACTGCAACAAAATCAAAATTATAAATGATAAATAATGAAATACATGAACATATGTATAAGGAAAAAATATCTATAATTAAATAAATATGGAAGAAATTAAAAATAAGAAATAAAAATAACTGCTGAAATTAAAAAAGGAAAAACTAAAAATGTTATTATAAATAATGAAAAATAGAAAGAAAAAAAGAATTATAATCATAAAAAAATTATAAGAGAAAAAATCAGAATTATAATCATTGATAATGTAATACATGAACATATACAAAAGGAAAAATATTTTTAATGACATAAATAAGGAAGAAAAATAAAAAAATAAGAAATATAATTAACTATTGAAAATAAAAGGGAAAAATAAAGTTGTAATTAGATAATGAAAATTAGAAAGAAAATAAAAGAATTATAATCATAAAAGATATAAAGAAACATAATCAGAATTATACTAATTGATAATGAAATACATGCATAAATAAAAGGAAAATATTTATAATTAAATAAATAAATAAGTAAATAAAATTGACAAATAAAATAAAAATAAAAATTCAAAATAGAATTATAGATAATTAAAATTAGAAAAAAATAATAATTATAATCATAATACAAAATAATATAAGGAAACAAAATCAGAATTATAATATTAATGAAATAAATGAACTTATATAAAAGGGAAAAGTATTTATTATAAAATAAATAATGAATAAATAAAAATAAAATATAATTAAATAATGAAAATAAAAATTGTGATTATAGATAATTAAAATTAGAAAAAAAATGAATTATAATCATAATAAAAAATTATAAGCAACCCAAATTAGATAAAAACAGAAATATACATTAATAATAATTAGGTATCACTTTGACTTTTTCATAAATTTTGTTATCCTTTAATCTTATTCTTACAAGTTTTACTTAAAAGAATATTTACTTAATTTGATTTTATATGTTTAATTCATAATAAATTTAACTTAATATAAATTTTCTTCTACTTTGAATTTTTCAAAATTTATTTTCATAGTTTTTTTAAAATCTTAAATAATATAAATTAAAAGTACGTTCATTATTAATAAATATTAAAAATAAATTTTATTATAGATATTTTTAATAAAACTAGAAATATATATTATCATATTTAATTATTAATTTATCTTGTTTATAAGTTAGTTTTCTTTGAATTGTTATTTTTCGGAAATTGTAAAATAAATAGTAATTAAAAAGTGAATTGAATTAATCATTTGGTTTTTATGAATTTGCAAACTTATCTTGTTTCAGATTTATCATTAGGCGGAAATATTACTTTTGGTTTTTATACATTTATGTTTAGCAATGGTAGTTGTATTTCTCAGTTTCTGTAATACCTAATTGTAATTGTTTTTTTTTTAATCCGTAGGAATTGAAGACAGTACCAAGGGATTTACAATACTCACATATCCTGCTCAATCAACTTAGCTAGACCCCTTTGGTTGTAATTGTTGTTTAACTTGAATAGCTAATTAATTGTCAGTGGAAAAATTGATAATTCAAAGAGCC
The DNA here is from genome assembly GCA_026413185.1 of Pueraria montana var. lobata. Taxonomy (NCBI): domain Eukaryota; kingdom Viridiplantae; phylum Streptophyta; class Magnoliopsida; order Fabales; family Fabaceae; genus Pueraria; species Pueraria montana. Next base: position 77,973,313 of record CM048650.1, read on the forward strand.
AAAAATACTTGAAGTTCAAGGATGAGTCCTAAATGATTTCCCGGGAAATCAATCAAAGATTACATTGACTTTATAATGAGACGTGTTTCTAGACATGTTATAATACCTACAAATTTAACCTCTTTTTGCATCATCACCTACAAAATATATAATACTTTATTTATTATTAATAATAATCTTTTTTTAAAATGTAAAGAAAAATTATCAATTCTCGATTTAAAAAAAAATATTTGCTATGAAATCAACTACTAAAAACAATCACGAAGTTAAATTATATTTTCTTAATATTTTAACTATAAAAAAAACTAGCGATCAAATTTGTCACTTCTAGTTTCAGTAGTTTCATTTGTTGCTATCATACTCATTTAGAAAGAAAAAAAAAAAAGACAAGATTGTCTATGATGAAAGATACATGTAGTCTAAATAAAAAAAATACTCATTTTAGAATTGAATTAGCAACTGCACATATTAGTTGCTATAGGTGACTATACGTTTCAACTTGGCCTATTTAAGTTTGATTTGCATTTGTCCATAACTAAATGACTGGACTAAGTTGGCTCCTGAGTTTAACAAACCAAGAATTTAGGTGGTCTGTGTCGAGCCTGTTTAACTTGCAAGTTAGCAAGTTGTTCACAAGTTTGAAAAGAAAAAATATATAAAATTTGAAAATACTAAAAAATATATGAAAAATATAAAAATAATAAAATTAATAAAAAATGTGATAAGTAAAATTAATTATTCAATTAGTAAAATATATATAAAAAAAGATTTACACTATTTAAATAACATTAAGTCTATTTAGAATAAAAAATAAAATAAAAATTGGTTTGGGGTCAATCCATAAACTAAACCCTCTCAACTGCATGATTAGATTTTTATTGGTCCTAACCCGCATGGATCATGGGTTATAGTTAGGCCTATATACCCAACTATATCAGTTTTAATGTAGTCTCTTAATCTCCTAATAAGAAGTGACCAAAATGTTGGTAATAACATGTTATTAATTAGCAACAAAAAATATATATTAGTCTCTATTAGTAACTAATTTGTAATTAAGTCAGTCACTAAACACATTAGTGATTGAATTTCTTGTCACCACCTTTTAGTGATTGTGATTTTAGTCGCTAAGTGATTTAGCAACCAAATTTACACACACAGCTATTGAAATTTTCATTTGCTATGGTGGTTTTCTTTTTATATTAATTTTTAAGTCTTAATTAATTACTTATGCTTTAAAAAATTCTTAAATCTAAAGTCAAAACTACTATTTTAGTAAAATATAAAATATTTATGATACTTGTGAATTATAAAAAAAATTATCTATAACTATTTATCCAACTTTATGATAATAAAAATAGGAGAAGTTAGACCTAATAGGTCTAGCACAGTTGGTAACACACACTGAGTTTGTGGGAAAAAAATTGAGTTCAATTCTCGCATAATACATTCTTGGGGGAAGGGTGAAGAATTTTAAGTGTGACTAAGCCCCGAACTAAGGATTAGTCCCATAGCCGGCTCTCGAATAATCGAAGCTTGTGGAGAAACCTCATGTTCCACTAAGGAGCCAAAGACCCTAATTATGATTTTTTTTTTAAAGTTACATATAACAATAAACACCTAATTAATTCTCATCTATCTCTTTAATTCTCTATTCGTATAACATTATATTAACTATTATATCTATATTTTTTCCTTCTTTTATTAACATATAAGTAGAGTTGTCAAATGGACCAGCCCAGCCTAGCCCATCAGGCCAATTAGTGAAAACTGGTTGGCCCGGCCTAACCTGAATCTCTAATAGGCCATGCTTTTTGTGGCCCAGCCTGACCCATTAGGCTAGGCCAAATTGGGCCACTTATTTTTTTCTTAAATTTACACTAATTTTAAAAGAAAAAATTAAATATTAAAAAACAATGTCAGGTCAAATAGGTCCAAACGTGTTTAAGCCAAGAATTTATGGACCCAGCCTTACCCGTTTGGCCCCGTTAGGCCAAGCCAAATTGGCCCGATTCAGCAACACCCCAGTTACCTTTGCCATAATCGCTAGGATAGACTCTGCGCCTCGAATCAGAGGCATCATAGTTCCTTCCGCTGGGTTTCCTTGATGAGAAGATGTTGAAAATAGAGAAGAAACCGAAAGAAGACTTCTTCTGCCTATTACCTGCCATAGTTTTGGTGTTTTTTTGGCTAACAATGACTCAAGCAGTCACTATGAAGACAATGAAATTGGAGGAGATTGTCTTGGTTTTCAATTCAAAGGTAACATGACTAACTTATAGTCGAGGAGGCTTCAAATGCTATAGTGAAAGAATCTGATAAAGGAGAGGTAAGACCAACAAAATTGGTTCAAGTGGTGTTGAGTTGGCAGGGTAATAAACGAGAGTTTGTTTTGTAACATCTATGTCAAGGCACATTTGATGTGGTCCGCTAGTTTCCTACTTGACTTAAAACAATCTTTAGGGTTGTCCAAAAAATAAAAAACACAAACTAATAAATCAAGAGTTTAATGGTGATGCACTGACAGTGTAAAACAATTTTACATAGTCATCCAATCACAAATCATCGTTGGTATGATTTTAAGATAATTTTGTAAAAGTCAACAAACTTACCATACATGGTGGGTTCTGATTGGATGACTGTGTAAAATAATTTTACACTGTCAGTGCATAGACTTTTTTCTCATAAATCAATTTTTTTTTTTGGCTTAAATATGTTTTGAATCCATGATAAATTAGCGAATTTTGTGATGAGTCCCTAATAAATTTTTTCTTTGTGTTGAGTCCTAATAAAAAAAATTGTTTTGAGTCCTTGTTATTTTGTCTTAGTCCTTCTAATATATCTATTTTTTCATTTAAGTTATTATAATATTTTGTTCATTTTGTATTAGTCCCTTTGAAAAATATTTGATAGGGACTAATAACAAATTATCTACATATTTTAGGGACTCAAACGAAAAAAATGATATTAGGGACTCAAAACAAAATTCACTAATTTATGAGGAACCTAAAACATATTTAAGCCTTTTTTTTAGGAGAGAAACTGTATTTTATTCCAAAGAAGTAGATGAAAGTTGTACATCATTCGCAACCAGCAAGTCCAATTGACAAGGGACCTCATCTATCCAAAATTTCTCTCCTAGAATAAAAGATAACTTCGAGGGGTGTATTCAATTAGAATTTTAACAGACTTTTTTTGCATAAAAAAATCTTGTAGATTTTAAAAGATTTTATAGGAATGTAATGACTTTTAAGATTTTTTTAAAAGATTTTTATGATTAGGATTTTGTAGTTTGGATTTTAATGGATTTATAAAATATGAATTCATAAGATTTTAAAGGATTTCATGAATTTTTAAAAAACATTCAAAATTAACAGAGTCGATGAAAAAAGATAACAAATAAATGATAAGATTTGGATAAAAAAATAAAATCAATACAAATTTTTTCAATCTTTCTCTATCTCTTTCTCTTTTTTTTTTTTAAAATTGGCTGCAATAGTCTCAATGCCAATAGAAATGTCTTCTAATACTTTGACTTGATTGTTGGTCCTGATGAGCTAGAACTCCCTCCATGCTCAGATCTACTCCTCTTATGATGACTTAATTTTTTAGCGGAACCTCTGAACCTAAAGGGGAATGGGATGGTGGACTTGATCAGGTGATGTAGGCTGGTAGGGTGGTTCATAGTGATTTGGCAGTATGAACGCATGACTATTAGGATCATATGAAGAACGTGTGTAGGATTAGAAGAAAGAGATTATCAAGAAGACAGAAAAGTATGTGTGATAATGGAAAAAAGAAAAAGTTTGGAATGAAAGAGTAGAAAAATCCCAAGGGTTTAGGCAGGATTGTTTGATGTGTGTTGTATTTATACATATATCTAAAAAGTCACACAAAATCCATCAAAATCCAATTTACAAAACAATCCATCGAAATCTATAGGATTTTGAATACCAGATGACTTTTTTTAAGTTGTAAAAAATCCTGATTGAATACCACTAGATTTTGTTGTCATGAAAAAAAATCTTGAAAGTCTTCATTGAATACCATAAGACTTTTTTATCTTTTTTAAAAATCCTGTTTGAATACCACAAGGTTTTTTTAATAAAAAAAAGATTTTTTATAAAAAACAAAAGTCTTGGTCAGTGATTTACAATCAGAAACTACTCGTGCAAAGTAACTTCTACAAGCATTATCACTAGCCTTGAAACTATTCACAAGCAATCATATTCAAACTCCACATTCGTAAAGCAAAATTCAGCTGCTACTCGAATTGCCCATCTAAAACATAAAGCTTCTGCCAGCTTTGGATAAAAAACCGTGTCTGTAAACTTTGTGGCTACTCCTAAATTTCACCATCATGATCCTGTGCAACAAATCCCATTCTAGTACCATTGTGTTTCTTGACAGATGCATCAAAATTGATCTTTATCCGGTTTGGATCTGGACGTTTTCCAAGTTACAGGATGAGAGGAATGTTAACTTCTTTCGGCACTATATCCTCAAGTCTTTGGTTATAAGCCTTGGCTAGCACTTGTTCAAAACTCATTGCTCCCCCTTTGTGCACCCGATGGTTTCGAATAAACCACAAGGCCCATAAGATGTTAAACATATCTGAGAGCACAAATTCATCTGATTTTAGGAGAAATAGTCGCAGCCAATCTTCAAAAGAGGTCACATTTCTACTGTCCACCCGTAAGGCTAGGTGTGATGCAAACCAAACCTTTGCTGATTCCGGGCATGTAATTAAAGCATGTTCAAAAGTTTCAGCCTCCCCTCCACATCTTAAACATATATTATCAGCTTGCACATTTCTCCGTCTCAGATTTGCACATACTGGTAGTGAATTAAGACAAGCCCTCCATACCAGATTTCTTCACTTTGGTGTGGAATTAACTGACCATAATTTTGCCCAGAGTGGATCATTTGCCCTTGTTTCTGTTTCTGCTTCTTCTCCACTCACTTCTCTAGCCAAGTGATGACCAGACTTCACAAAGTACCTCCCATCTTCAACATATTGCCACACTAGACAATCAGACTCATAGACATGGTGAAGTGGCAGAGCCACTATATCTGCTGTAGTTTCTGGTGAGAACATTTGCTGCAAGAGTGGTATGTTCCATTCACGCTCCATACTATTTATAAGTTGATCCACTGTCATAGACGGGCTTAAGTTCACAGTTTTATAATGAGGAATTCTAGATCCTGTGAGACTTGGTATCCATTTATCTCCAGCAACTTTGACACTACTGCCATTTCCAATTTTCCAGCAGCTTCCAACTTCAACAATCCATCTGGCAGCATGCATACTTGACCAAGCATAGCTTGGTCTGTGCCCTCTAGGTGCTGTCAGGGGGGTCCCACGTGGATAATACCTGGATTTAAAAATTCTGGCCAGCAAGGATTCTTCATTCACAATTAATCTCCACCATATTTAAAAAAAAATCAAATGATGTTGAATCAATAAGTTTTAAAAATTTATTTCTTTTCAAAAAGTATTTAGTAAAGGGGAGTAATAATCAAAATAATAAGATTTGTTAACTGATAATACTGAAGATGATTCGTCTATTGATTTAATTGGAAATCCATCGTAAAGACATTTTTTGCGAAGAAAGTTATGAATGTTTATAACGCATTTAACGAAGAGAGAAGGCATTACGTGTGATGGGAGAAATAATAGTCTGACAACCAGCAGAAAAAGAAAGAAAGAAAATCTAGAAAAAAATCAAGGATTTGGGTGGGAATGTTTAATGGGTGTGGAATTTATGTTTTCTAATAAAAAGTCCGATGAAATCCATCATAAAAAGAACATCGAAATTTGTATACTTTTGAATACCTGAAGACTTTATATAAGTTGTAAAATATCATAATTGAATACCAATGGATTTTATTGTAGTCTTTAAAAAATCTTGATAGTGTTGATTGAATACCACAAGACTTTTTTTATAAAAGTCTTTTAAAATCCTTTGAAATCCTAATTGAATACACCCCTTTAGTTTCTCGATAATCAAGAGAAACACATTGATTGTTTTCTTTATCTATTAACAATCCTAAACACACTCTTAGAATTTAGCTTATAAATAACATTAAGTTATAAAGAGACTTAGTTCTAATATATAAACACGCATGCTTCGGGGGTGTATTGGATTAGGATTTTAAAAGATTATTTTGGCATAAAATAATCCTATGGATTTTAAAAGACTTTGAAGGAATATAATGACTTTTATATTTTTTTGAAAGACTTTTATGATTAGGATTTTGTAGTTTGGATTTTAATGGATTTATAACATACGAATTCATAAGATTTGAAAAGACTTTATGGATTTACAAGATTTTAAAGGACTTCATAAATTTATATAAAACATTCAAAATTATAAAGAGTCGATGAAAAAAGATAACAAATAAATGATAAGGTTTGGATAAAGAAAAGTAAAACTAATACAAGTTTTTCAATCTTTTAATAACTAATTGATTCTAACTCTCCATGTCCTCCTATACAGTGTTTCTCCACATATCTAAAGATATATAGCCCTCCATGCATTAGCATCTTCTCGTTCTTGCTCTTGGATCAGAACAATAGGTTCAAAATTATGATTTTTGTTAACTGGTAGATTCGTCTATTGATTCAATTGGAAATTCATCATAACAACATTCTTTGCGAAGAAAGTTGTGAATATGTCTACACTGCCTTCAACGAAGAGAGAAGGGATTATGTGTGATAGGAGAAAGAAAAGCCTTGCAACCGGCAGAAAAAGAAAGAAAGAAAGTCTGAAAAAATCTCAAGGATTTGGGTGGGATTGTTTGATGGGTGTGGTATTTATATTTTCTACTAAAATGTCTCATGAAATCCATCAAAATCCATCCTAAAAGAAAATCCATCCAGATTTATATACTTTTGAATACCACAAGACTTTGTAAAAAATCTTAATTGAATACCAACAAATTTTATTGCACTACTTAAAAAATCCTAATAATCTTTATCGAATACCACAAGATTTATTTTTGTCATTTAAAAATCTTGATTGAATATCACAAGATTTTTTTTTTTATCAAAAAAAGTCTTTTAAAATCCCCTGAAATCCTAATTATTTCAATTAGAATGTTTCTACACAACAGAACCGTCATTTACCTCTAAATTATCCTCCTTCAATAAGCATGTTTTGCATGTTGAATCATTGATTAAAAAATCCCTTTATGAGATAAATTTACCATAGAAGGAATTTGATTTAAGGCCAACCACCATACTAACACCTCCACCTTTGAGGGCACAAATTTATTCCACAATTTCTTAAGAAAGATATCGCCATTTGAAGAACAAGAGCTCATGATTACCTTATAGGCCGATTTAATCGAGTACTCCCCACTTTTTTTGGCCAACCATACTCACCTATCTTTCTCCCCACCTCTCAGATAGCTTGCCTTCAATAAATTTGTTAACTAAAACAACATATTTGCTTCCATTGGAAAAGATTTTGCTTCCAAGACCACTTCTAACCCATACCCCATCCACCCACTCTACCACCTCACACCAAAGCCTTTTTATTTTCTGCTACAGTAAAAAATATCCTAAACTTATCTTTTAACAACTCCTCTTCCATCCACCTGCCATGCAAAAAAAAAGTCTCATCTCTACTCATATCTTCCTTAGCAATGAATACGAGATTGCTTCCTGCCTAGGTTTATGCAAACTAATAATAAGCACAACATCCTATTGTAGTCACAATGTCCTAATTGCAACAATTATAACAACCACATCATCCTGATTGCTTACTGACTAGGTTTATGCAAAGTAATAATGACCATGATGTATCTGTAATTGCAATTAAAATCATGTAAATAATCGTTGTGTAATCAAAGCAGTAGAATTGTAATTTTAACTCGATTCCAATTTTTATTAAATTGGGATTAGTATTATATTCCTACACTTCAATTATAATTATAATCTTGTAATAGATTCTTATTGCTTTTTTTTTCCTGAATGGGATGGCCTAGGCCTTACATACGAATCCTACGTGGGAGGGTTGCCCTAATAAAGTCCTTCAGCAAGAAATGTCTACAGGCATCAAGTGGATCAGAAAAATAAGTCAGACCAAGAGACAAAGAATGGCCTCTGTTTACCATCCAGTCGGCCACCGAATTGGCTTCACAATGAGCATCTGCAATATTCAATGAACATGTAAAAATCTAAGCATGGTATCTCTTGGTCTTAGAATAAGAGCATTAAAAGGATGGAATTTCCAATGAGTTTCATTTAAATGTTGTTAAAGACAAAATACATGCCTTTGAATACAAAATAGACTTACAATATAAAGAAAAGGACACCTCAAAATACTAAACACAATCACAATGTAAAGACAAAGGCCATGCCTCTAAATATTAAATAGTCTCACAACATATATAAAGATAGAGGTCATGCCTCTAAACACTAATTAGAGTCACAATTAAGTGTAGCCAACTTTTTTTCGATCTCTTTCAAGTTCTTCTCAATCAACTTGTCGAGTTTCTTCAGTTCTTCAGCATTGTTTGGTAGGTTTTCACCTTTCATGTACTGAAACATGGACAAGGTCATCTCATTCTCATCGTTCTCCTGACGTAACTTCTTCAACTCATTTTGGGCCTTGACAATCCTCTGCATGATGAAGCTCTCTTGATTCATATTCCTGCTTTGATTTAGCACAGATGCATTCTTATAGCTCTCAATCACCTGCTCGGCTTCCTCTGGATTAGGCCAAACCTCTAGCTTAGAATCAAAAGGATTGGAAATTATAGCACAGGCTGAGACCCCGCAAAGAGTGCTGAGTTCACTCACCTTCTTGGTGATACTCTTCTTCCTTCTATTGTATGTGGACTTTCTTGCTGTGTCATCAGAAATAAAGGCAAGTTTCACTTTGTTCCTCGTCATGGCTGCAATTGCGAAGAAAGTACTAAGAAATTAAAATATTTTATGCATTATTTTCCCAGCATTGTCTAGGGTTTATAAAGAGTTGTTTCACCTATCAATTGAAAATCTAGGAATCTTTGTTTGGACACTTGATACCACTATCTCGGGTTCCAAACAGAAACTTATCTAAGCATTATCCTTTTGTATTTTACAATGATCGCATCGATGTATTAAATTGGAAAAGAATCAAAAGTCACATGCCATAGATTTTCACACTTAATGCATTACCATTTTGAAAGAATATGCAAAATATGAATTTTTTAAGGTTGTAAAATCGATGATATATCGAAAGGCTTAACGTGATTAGGTTGTCAGGGCGGGTATGATTTTGTATATGACCTATCATTAAATCATATTTTATTTTCAACAAATTACTCATATTCTAATAACATGATTACATTGTAATGGATTTTATGCACATTTGATGAATTTTACTTTTTATTAATTAGAATTATGGTAAATTTAAATTGTATTCAAAGCCTTTTGAATTTATTGTTAGTGATCTCATACAAAGCCAAGTAACATAAAAATTACATTTAATTATATTAATTTAGGTCAAATAATTTTTTCATCCCTGAATTATTTCAGAATTCGATTTTTGTTCCCTCTACAAATTTTTTCCACTTTTAGTCCCTCGTTTATTTTTCATTGATAAATTTAGCCTCTCAACTGTTAAGTGTTGACATGTCCAATAAGAGTACACGTCAACACGCCACATGACAGCCACATGACACTTATGAGACATGTATGCCATGTGGTGCTTTCTTGTGGGGCCACATGGCACCACATTAAGGTGCTATGTGGCATCACAGAAATGTGTCATGTGGCACCCTTTCAATTTTCGTTCCTAAAATGTTCAATTTTTTTTTTTATTCCTTAATTAACTTGTAACTACATGTGAAGATTTCGTTCGAATATTTCACTCCATTCACATTTTTTAGTCCAATTTCTGAAAATCATGTAATTTTTAGAGGACTAACATGTTTTTATTCCTTAATTAACTTGTAACTACGTGTGAGGACTAACATAACTCTATATCATGTCCAATTTCTGACAATCATGGTTTGTGGAGTCTTTTTCCCTCCATTCACATTTTTTCTTTAGTCCTGTGTCAGAGACCACATTGTTCCCCAACCCACTGAGTCAGATACTAATCCTACTCATAGTGCGTGGCTACCCGCTAGCCCAAGGGAATTTTGCACAAGGGAATGAACACAGGTTCTCCCGTTAAATAGATCGTTCCCCCCATAATTACAGAATTTGCTCCATGCATCATAGAACCGTGAATTGGTCCGTGCAAACCAATTCGCGGTTCGTTTACGAACCGGTTCGCCTAAATTCATCAACGAATTCGTGAAGAAGAAGAACCAGAAAAGATGGGGGAAAAAAGCAGGTTGTAGTTCCATTGAAACAAATTGCTTGAGAAGTAAGAAGGAAGAATAGTGGAAACGAAAAGAGGAGGCAAACCTCTGCAGCAATGGGAAAAGGAAGATGAAAAAAGAAAATGAAAAACAGAACTCAGAAGTTAGAAAGAAAAGGAGGAAGCGAAAGTTTAGAGAAGGGGAAGATGAATAGTTTCTTCTATTTTTTTAAAAAAAATAAATGGGCTATGCCTTTTTGAATTCAGTTTCTGAACTCACGGTTATTGTCCACCACTATTCTTGGAAATCGAAATAGTAACATAGGTAATTGAAATTTTAATTAAAAATAAATTCACTTATACAAAATGTTAATTTATATATTTTTATAGAAATTATAAAAAAAATCAATCTATTGATTAAAGTGTAATTGAAAATTATATTAATGAACATATTTTGATAAAGAATATATAATAAAATTCAAATAAACTATCACAAATAAATAATATTAAACTCAATTGTTAGTAAATATTAAATATTAGTTGTTTTAATATTTTATAAGAATTAAAATTTTATTGATAACATACTAATATATATATTAGAACCTATTATAAATGTAAAAAACTACCAAAGCGTACCAACTATGTATACCCCCACGTACCAATACTTTTTAAGGTCGCGTACTGCATACCACGTACCAAATGTATTACAAATTATGTGACTATGATTGCCCCATATGTGAATATAGCGAAGTCTTACACCAATGCGCCAATCCTATAGGTTCTCTACATGGAGTCATGACGAAATAAACACAGAGGTAGTGTAAATGAAAGAAGTTATTCACCAAGTTAAAAAGTTAACACCTCACCCATACTTCCTCCAATTTATTTACATTTTTAATTACACTTTAACTGAGATCGTGGAAGGACTTACTAATGCTACAAACCATGTGTAATGGTAATTATCTGAAAAAAATGGTAAGGCCATGCGAAAGAGCCAAAGGCTATTTCCAAACCAGAGTGAAAGCATATAGTACATAAGGAAGGAACAGTAGAATGCACCTGAAGAGCAGGCAACATACTTGGGTGATTAGAGTGAAAAATTAAACAAGTAGTTGAATACAATAAGTTAATCATATGCATATCATCATTATTTATTAACATGATTTCCACCAGTACAAGGTAAAAACAATATTAATGTATAAATTACTACAATCTAGAGAAATAAACAAATATACATATGGTTTCATGTTATGCATTAATTTTCAGCAGCAGGCTCAAGTTGATAGATTGCAGATCCTGAAACACGTTTCTTGTACTTGGCAATGAAAGTTTCAGCTTTCATGTCAATGTTGGGCTCAGCAGCACCCCAGTTACCTTTGTCGTAATCACTAGGCCAGACCCTGCGCCCCGAATCAGAGGCATCATAGTACCCTCCTCTGGGCTTCCTTGATGAGAAGATGTTGAAAATAGAGAAGAACCCGAAGAAGACTTCTTCTGCCTATTACCTGCCATAATTGGGGTTTTTTTTTGTGCTAACAATGACTGCACCAGTTACCATGAAGACAATGAACTTTGAGGGGATTGTCTTGGTTTTCAATTCACAATGTCATATGACTCTTTTATACTCAATTGAGGGAGGCTTCAAATGCATGACTGGTGAAATAGTGAAAGAATCTGAAAAAGGAGAAGTAAGACTAACATGAATGGTTCAAATGATGCTGACTTGGCAGGGTAATTTGTTTTGTCAAGACACTTTTGCTGTGGTCCGCTAGTTTTGTACTTGACTTAAACAAGCTTGTGAGGGAATTCCATCAACAACGCACGATTGTTGGCTCTGCTTTTGTACTTTCTTTTCTTCTCAAGATTCACGTTGTTATTATTGGCACTTTTCCACTCCTAATTTAAGCACCTAATTAGTAAGTACATGATTGTACTTCCAATAATCTACCTACTTGCATGAATCTGTTTACTCTCGCATGAAAATGGTCCACCCACAGTAGTACCAAGACTGCACAAGAATAGGTGATGCCATCATCTTTGATAATTTGTTTAATTTGATTTATAAATCCTGCCCATTTGAAGACTAATCCGTTTCTCACTTGAAAAAAAAATGCTTCAAAAAAATTACCTTTTTAAGAATCAAAAACATTTTTCCTAAAAAATAAAAATGAAAACATTTTCAATTATACCATAGACAATTAAAATTTTTTTGGTACTGGATCATAGATAACGAATGTTCCCCAATCCATTGGGTTAGATATTAATCCCGCTCGCGGTGCGTAGATGCCGCTGACCCAAGAAATTTTGCATACAGAGGGTGAACACGGGTTCTTCCTTTTAACTATATCGTTCCCCCACATGTGAATGCAACGATATCTTATACAACTATGTAAACTCTATAGATTCTATAGACTATTTAAATCAACTCATAAAACAAGTACTTGTTAAAAAAAAAAAAAAGAGTAGTTGCGGATCAGTCTGCATACCAATCCATTTAACTGGGGATTTATGCAAGCTTAGTGTTTAATTTAATTCTGTGAAAACGCGTGTATGGTCAGTTGCGGGTTTAAGCAAATCGGCTAAATTGATCCACATAGGTAAAATCTGATTATTGAATTCTTAAATGTGAAAAAAAAAGTAATGAAATTTGCATGGTAGAACACCAGCCTTATTCTTGTATAGATGCAATTGCTAAAATAAGAAATGATATATCAACACATTCGGCCCCGTTCGGGGTGGTTTTCCGCTTTTAGTCTTGAAATTTTTAAAAACTAAAACCAATTTTAGTTTTGAGTTTTTAGTTTCAGTTCTTTTTTGTTTTTAGTTTTTAAAAAGTTGTTACAAATTGAAGATTGATAAATGAGTCAACCATTTTATCTTATCTTGCTTCACTATGAAATAATACAATATAAAAAAATATCTACACATAAAAAATAATTAAACCCGTGGTGGAAGTAAAGGTGGTGACGGAGGTGATGGTGGTGGTGGCGGTGATGGAGGTGGTGGTGGCGATGGCGGTGGCGATGGTAGTGATGGTGGTGGTGGCGGTGATGGCGGTGGTGGCGGTGACGGCGGTGGAGGCGGCAATAGTGGTGGTGGTGGTGGCGAAATGGTAGTGGTGGCGATGACAACAGTGGTGGTGGCGATGGTGGAGGTGGCAGTGGCAGTGGTGATGGTGGTGGTGGCAGTGGCGAAGTTGGTGGTGGTGGCGGCGACGGTGGTGGAGGTAATGGTGGTGGCGATGGTGACGGTGGTGGTGGTGGTGGCGGCGGCGATGGTGGAATCAGGGACAGATCCACCTTTAAGAGAGTGGGGGCAGCTGCCCCCACTACCTTTTTAATTTGTTTTGATAATATATATAGTGTAGTATTTTGCCCCCATAATATAATGATTGTATAGTTACAATTTCAATCTTAATATAAATTAAAAGTGTGCAAGCAATACATATGTGGAATATTTTTATATTTCCATTCTCACTTTTTAATATTTAATATCTTTTATTTGTAATACTTAAGTGTTTATTACAATGTTTTTGGTCTCTTTTTATTATAAAATGTAAAAGGACTGTCTCTATTTCCAACTTTTTAAAAATGAAAAACCACTTCAAAACTGGTTTCACACACATTTACTACTCCTTATGAGCAACTCATTTTTTATACTTTTCAATCTAGTTTCCCTTGTTGTCTCAGACTCATATTCTAATTGTGTATTTAAAAGCTTATATATTGCACTGAAATTTGAAAACGAACTGTGTAGAGTGTGTGCATTGTGGTTCATCTGTTATGCTATGTTCCTTTTCTCCTTCGTTTATGTTGTCCTCTTGAATATCATCAAAAATCAAATGCAAAATCATATGGGAAACGAATAATTAAATGATTGTTAAAATATTTAGAGAGAGAGAGATTTTTGCTAATATTAAAAATGAGAAATTCGTCAATTATTTTAAAATATAAAAAACACGTGGAGAACAAGTGTAATGTATATTTATACTTTTAAAAATAATATAAAATATTTTTAATGCTACAATTTTTTGTATGAGTATTGCCCCCACCACGTAAAATTTCTGGATCCGTCACTGGGTGGAATGGTGGTGGTGGTGGTGGTAATGAGAATTTTTTAAAACTAAAAACCAAGTTCACAAAACCTTTTTTCTTGGTTTTTAAACTGAATATAAAAGTTTTTTGAAATTGAGTTAAAAACTATTTCAGCACTATTTTTCCGAACGCGTTTTGTTTTAAAAATTGCATTTAAAAACCATAAACCAAAAAATTGGCAACCACCTCGAATGGGCCCTTTACTTATTACCAGGGATGGAGTTACATTGTAAATTGGGGACATTGGCCGCCCTTTTTAACTTATTTATTTAAAATTTTTTCTGTATATATGATAGCTTAAATTTTGCTAAATTCATTCTGAATTTTAGCTAAATTTTATATAAATTGTCTTCGATGGATCAGTCTTTTTTTTTCTTTTTTCTTTTACTTAATCTTTCATAACTTTATATATGATACCTTCAATACTATCAATTTATTTTTAATATCTTGGGAAAAACAAACCAGAGTAGCACAAAAAATCTATTAAAATTTTCTTTTAGGATAGTAATTATTGTCATGATACAATATTCTTTTTCTTTTAGTTTGCAACAATTTAAAAGTTTTTTTTTCAATGATTCTTGGATACTATTGTTTGGTGAATAACATAATCCATTATAATTTAATAGATTTTTAGAACATAATTAATAAGAGTATAAGACTTTTTTTTAAAGAATTTTTATTAATATATATACCATTTTTTATTATAAATTCATGAATTTTTTTTTGTAACATGTGAAACTGATTATTGAAATTTCTAATTTTAGGTCTTTACAAAAATGTTTAATTAGTTTGTCTTTTGTTTAAATATATTTTCTATTAACATTTTAATAAATTATCAATATAATTAAAATTTTGGAGCATACGAATATTTCATATAAAATTTGATGCATATATGAACTTTAAATATATGAATATATTTAAATTTATTTATAAATATATTTGATTTCATGCTCAATTTAAGGGATATAGTTATGAATGATTATCCTTTCTCAATTTAATTAATTTTAAAATATTCAAATTGTTGATTATAGTTATTTTTTCTATTATTGTGAAAAGGAATAAGAATAACCCAGATATCACATTCCAATGTTTGGTTCTCGATCTTCGTTATCAATTTTTATTTCATTTTATTTTATATTTTATATTTGGTACATTAAACTAATATAGTATGAAATTTAAAATATAAAAATACCAAATAAAGTTATATAAAAAAACAAAATAATAATTAGATTACAAATGATAAATGCATATAAGAGAAAACCATATTAAATATATGGGAAGATGAAAATAAATAAGAATCATAATTATAATTATAATTATATTAATTAGTGAAAAAATAGAAAGAAACAAGAATCCTAAATATTTCTAATTAACATATATGAATATGCAAAGACCAAAATTAAATTAAAACATTTAAGGATAAAAATTATATAAAAATAAAATTATTATAATTAATGAAATAATGATAAAATAGAACAGAAATAAGAATAGTAATTAAGAATGAAAGTAAAAAGGGGGAAAATTAAAATTTAAATATAGATAATTAAAATTTGAAAAAATGAACTATAATCATAACAAAAGAAATTATAATGAAACAAAATCAAAAACATTTGTGACTGCAACAAAATCAAAATTATAAATGATAAATAATGAAATACATGAACATATGTATAAGGAAAAATATCTATAATTAAATAAATATGGAAGAAATTAAAAATAAGAAATATAAATAACTGCTGAAATTAAAAAAGGAAAAACTAAAAATGTTATTATAAATAATGAAAAATAGAAAGAAAAAAAGAATTATAATCATAAAAAAAAATATAACAAAAAAGATCAGAATTATAATCATTGATAATGTAATACATGAACATATACAAAAGGAAAAAAATTTTAATGACATAAATAAGGAAGAAAAATATAAAAAATAAGAAATATAATTAACTATTGAAAATAAAAGGAAAAAATAAAATTGTAATTAGATAATGAAAATTAGAAAGAAAATAAAAGAATTATAATCATAAAAGATATAAAGAAACATAATCAGAATTACACTAATTGATAATGCAATACATGCCTAAATAAAAGGAAAATATTTATAATTAAATTAATAAATAAGTAAATAAAATTGACTAATAAAATAAAAATAAAAATTCAAAATAGAATTATAGATAACTAAAATTAGAAGAAAAAAATAATTATAATCATAATACAAAATAATATAAGGAAACAAAATCAGAATTATAATATTAATGAAATAAATGAACATATATAAAAGGGAAAAGTATTTATTATAAAATAAATAATGAATAAATAAAATAAAATATAATTAAATAATGAAAATAAAAATTGTGATTATAGATAATTAAAATTAGAAAAAAATGAATTATAATCATAATAAAAAATTATAAGAAACCCAAATTAGATAAAAACAGAAATATACATTAATAATAATTAGGTATCACTTTGACTTTTTCATAAATTTTGTTATCCTTTAATCTTATTCTTGCAAGTTTTACTTAAAAGAATATTTAAATAATATTTACTTAATTTGATTTTATATGTTTAATTCATAATAAATTTAACTTAATATAAATTTTCTTCTACTTTGAATTTTTCAAAATTTATTTTCATAGTTTTTTTAAAATCTTAAATAATATTAAAAGTACGTTCATTATTAATAAATATTAAAAATAAATTTTATTATAGATATTTTTAATAAAACTAGAAATATATATTATCATATTTAATTATTAATTTATCTTGTTTTTAAGTTTGTTTTCTTCGAATTGTTTTTTTTTCATAAATTGTAAAATTAATAGTATTTAAAAAGTGAACTAATCATTTGGTTTTTATGAATTTGTAAACTTATCTTGTTTCAGATTTATCATTAGGCGGAAATATTACTTTTGGTTTTTATACATTTATGTTTAGCAATGGTAGTTGTATTTCTCAGTTTCTGTAAGACCTGATTGTAATTGTTTTTTTTTAATCCGTAGAAATTGAAGACAATACTAAGGTGTTTACAATACTGACATATCCTGCCCAATCAACTGAGCTAGACCCCTTTGGTTGTAATTGTTGTTTAACTTGAATAGGTAATTAATTGTCAGTGGAAAAATTGATAATTCAAAGAGCCAAAAATACTTGAAGTTCAAGGATGAGTCCTAAATGATTTCCCGGGAAATCAATCAAAGATTACATTGACTTTATAATGAGACGTACTAGACATGTTATAATACCTACAAATTTAACCTCTTTTTGCATCATCACCTACAAAATATATAATACTTTATTTATTAATAATAATAATCTTTTTTTAAAATGTAAAGAAAAATTATCAATTCTCGATTTAAAAAAAATATTTGCTATGAAATCAACTACTAAAAACAATCACGAAGTTAAATTATATTTTCTTAATATTTTAACTATAAAAAAAACTAGCGATCAAATTTGTCACTTCTAGTTTCAGTAGTTTCATTTGTTGCTATCATACTCATTTAGAAAGAAAAAAAAAAAAAGACAAGATTGTCTATGATGAAAGATACATGTAGTCTAAATAAAAAAAATACTCATTTTAGAATTGAATTAGCAACTGCACATATTAGTTGCTATAGGTGACTATACGTTTCAACTTGGCCTATTTAAGTTTGATTTGCATTTGTCCATAACTAAATGACTGGACTAAGTTGGCTCCTGAGTTTAACAAACCAAGAATTTAGGTGGTCTGTGTCGAGCCTGTTTAACTTGCAAGTTAGCAAGTTGTTCACAAGTTTGAAAAGAAAAAATATATAAAATTTGAAAATACTAAAAAATATATGAAAAATATAAAAATAATAAAATTAATAAAAAATGTGATAAGTAAAATTAATTATTCAATTAGTAAAATATATATAAAAAAAGATTTACACTATTTAAATAACATTAAGTCTATTTAGAATAAAAAATAAAATAAAAATTGGTTTGGGGTCAATCCATAAACTAAACCCTCTCAACTGCATGATTAGATTTTTATTGGTCCTAACCCGCATGGATCATGGGTTATAGTTAGGCCTATATACCCAACTATATCAGTTTTAATGTAGTCTCTTAATCTCCTAATAAGAAGTGACCAAAATGTTGGTAATAACATGTTATTAATTAGCAACAAAAAATATATATTAGTCTCTATTAGTAACTAATTTGTAATTAAGTCAGTCACTAAACACATTAGTGATTGAATTTCTTGTCACCACCTTTTAGTGATTGTGATTTTAGTCGCTAAGTGATTTAGCAACCAAATTTACACACACAGCTATTGAAATTTTCATTTGCTATGGTGGTTTTCTTTTTATATTAATTTTTAAGTCTTAATTAATTACTTATGCTTTAAAAAATTCTTAAATCTAAAGTCAAAACTACTATTTTAGTAAAATATAAAATATTTATGATACTTGTGAATTATAAAAAAAATTATCTATAACTATTTATCCAACTTTATGATAATAAAAATAGGAGAAGTTAGACCTAATAGGTCTAGCACAGTTGGTAACACACACTGAGTTTGTGGGAAAAAAATTGAGTTCAATTCTCGCATAATACATTCTTGGGGGAAGGGTGAAGAATTTTAAGTGTGACTAAGCCCCGAACTAAGGATTAGTCCCATAGTCGGCTCTCAAATAATCGAAGCTTGTGGAGAAACCTCATGTTCCACTAAGGAGCCAAAGACCCTAATTATGATTTTTTTTTTTTTTAAAGTTACATATGAACTCCTCAACAATAAACACCTAATTAATTCTCATCTATCTCTTTAATTCTCTATTCGTATAACATTATATTAACTATTATATCTATATTTTTTCCTTCTTTTATTAACATATAAGTAGAGTTGTCAAATGGACCAGCCCAGCCTAGCCCATCAGGCCAATTAGTGAAAACTGGTTGGGCCGGCCTAACCTGAATCTCTAATAGGCCATGCTTTTTGTGGCCCAGCCTGACCCATTAGGCTAGGCCAAATTGGCCCACTTATTTTTTTCTTAAATTTACACTAATTTTAAAAGAAAAAATTAAATATTAAAAAACAATGTCAGGTCAAATAGGTCCAAACGTGTTTAAGCCAAGAATTTATGGACCCAGCCTTACCCGTTTGGCCCCGTTAGGCCAAGCCAAATTGGCCTGATTCTTTTTAGGCCAACTTTTTTACCACTCGGCCTGACCTAGCTTTGCGAACCATTGGGCTAGCTTGTCGGACCGGGCCAATTTTGACAGCTCTACATATAAGTGAGTGTCTACGCATAATTTGAGAAGCAACTGTATGATAAAATAGAGTTAAGAAATGATAGAAACAGTCAGTAGTGATATGATTGAAGTTTCCCTAAATAAACAAGCAATTCAAAAGGTCCTCAACAAATTTTCGGCATTATATCTTTCGCAGTGCTACTATTGGATGCAGTAAACAATCATTGGCTTTGATTCTGAAGTTTGCAGTTGGACACCTGAATTGATCTGCTTAAAAGATGCATGGCACATGTACATTCTTTTCCTCACTTTTATTTCATTACTTACTAGTTCTCACTATCGTGTCCAATTTCTGAAAATCGTGGGCTTGTGAAGTGGAGTACTCTTTTTCCTTCCATTCACATCTGCCTTCATTTTCAAGCTTGAGTAATCCAAAAGGTAGATTGTCCGGTAGATAATATAAGGAAGGAATAAAGATTGGCTGAAAAGAAAAGGGATGTGAGAGAGACACATATGCATGTAGGATGTACAATATTGTGCTTTGAGGAAACAAAATCCTCCACCCGTGGAAACATGTAGGATTCCACAAGCTGGCAATCACTTAATTCTTTCCCAAAGATCAGTTCTTTCCCATACAAGAAAGTGAAGAATTCATTATCTTCCTTCAATTTAGTGCATATGCATATACAATAAAACTTTAGGTGAATAATGTAACTGGTATGAGGGCCAACACAACATGAACTTGTTATCCCTATTAAATAACATAACTCACACTCACATAGGCGTGCAACTTGACAGGTTTTAATTGAGTATTTCCAACAATAACCAACTCATGTTAATTACCCCTCATACATATCATGGATTAAACAAGTGAGGCCAAACTAAAAAAAGTCATGCACTTGTTGAATGTTCAACCGTAATGTTCCATAGAAAAAAGGTCCAAAGGTGGGGGAAATGAACGAAATTTTTCACTCAATTAAGAAGTAACTTCACCCATACCTTCTCCGTTTTATTTACTTTTAATCACACACACATAAACAAGGGGTTGCATTAACTAAGATCATGGAAGAGGTTAATATTGCTACACATGTGTAATGGTGATTAATAAAAAGAAATACTGTAATTGGCCTTGTGAAAGAGCCAAAGGCTATTTCTGAACCAGAGTGAAAACATATGTTACATAAAGAAGGAAGAGTAGAATGCACCTGACACAGGCAAATATATACTTGGGTGATCAGTATGAAAAACTAAACAAGTAGTTGAATACAATAAGTCAATCATATATCATCATTATTTATTAACATAATTTCCATTATTACAAGGTAGAAGCAATATTAATGTATAAATTACAATCTAAAGACATAAACAAATATAATATGGTTTCATATTATGCATTTTCAGCAGCAAGATCAAGTTGGTGAAGGAGCATCAACAACCAACCGATAGTTTCCATGATATTAGGAGCATAGTTGTAACCATAATTTAAATTTTCTTATTTGTTTGTTACATCTGTTACATCTGCAGCTATATATACTACACTTTGTATTCACCATTTGATAATTAGAAATATACACTTTACTTTCTACATGGTATCAGTTTAAAGCCTTCTGCTTAACAAGCTATTCATCCTATCCAATGGCTTCCTCCTCATCCACAACCTCTGTTGTCATCCCTCCCCTTTTATCCACCGATCCAAAAGATCTAGTGGAATTCAATACCACCACTCAGCTTCCCATAAAACTTAATTCTTCCAATTACCCTGCATGGTATCACCAAATCAATTCTCTCCTTGTAGCTCGTGATCTTGCTGGCTATGTTACTGCTGCAACCCCTTGTCTTGCTGCTAAAGTCACCACAGAATCTGGTGAGTCTCCCAATCTAGCCTTCAATTTCTGGATTCGTGAGGACAAATACCTCTACATTGCATTACTAGGTTCGTGCAACACTGAAGCTCCTGCAGTTATGTCTACTGCACCAACATCCCGTGATGCTTGGCTAGCCTTAGAACATGCCTTTGCCACCCGTTCTCATTCACACATAGTGTCACTCAAAGAACGATTGAACTCCATCACCAAGGGATCATCTACTGTTGCATCATATCTGTAATGTATTCGTTCATTGTTGAGGAATTATCCCTCATTGGACATCCAGTTGATGACATTGACCTTGTCATCCATGCTCTAAACGGACTTAATCCATCTTTTCCTGAGTTCACAGCGTCAATCCGCACTCGTGACTCACCAATATATTTTAATGAGCTTTTCATAAAATTGATTGACTACAAGATGTACCTCAAACATGATGAAATCTTGAATCATCCCTCCACCATCACTGCCAATTTTGCTAATAGAGGTCGGTCACAACATTCCCACAAAGACCGCAATCAACACAATTCTTCTAGCTCCTCAAATCATTCTGGAAGAAGACAACAGTCAACCATTGTTTGTCAGCTATGTTCCAAAAAGGGCCACTCTGCTCAAGCCTGTTACAAGTTTACAAGGAGCAACAAAGTCATCCCAGCCTACTACATATGTGAGTAATGCCAATGTTCCACCGCCTGAATGGCTTTTTGACTCTGGTGCCTCACACCATATCACAAATGATTTGAGCAATCTCTCATTGAAGGCTGACTACAATTGTAATGAACAACTTCATGTTGCCAATGGTATGTCTCTTCCTATAACACATGTTGGTTCTGCATCCCTTAATCAATCCACCCATCCTCTCACTTTACCCAATGTTTTGTATGCCCTAGGAGTCACCCAAAATCTAATTTCTGTCTCTCAACTTTTCAACACTAACAATGTTTCCATTGAATTTTTCCCTTTTTCTTTAAGGTAAAGGATCTGAGCATGGGGGCGAGTCTTCTTCAAGGTTCGAATGATGGAAATGTCTACAAACTCCCATCCACACCATCTCATCCTCATGTCTACTCAACCATATCCACCTCCTCTCAGTGTTGGCATAACAGACTTGGTCATCCATCTCCTCGTGTCCTACAACATGTTCTTCATTCAAGTAACATTCTTGTCAAAGGATCATCCAATAAATGCACTCATTGTATGGCCAATAAGAGCCATAAATTACCTTTCAATAAGTCATTCTTGTCTAGTTCTATTATGTTAGAAATTGTGTTTTCAGATGTTTGGGGACCTTCACCTTTTGTTTCAATAGATGATTTCCGTTATTATGTCATTTTTATTGACCATTTCTCTAATTATTTGTGGTTATTTCCTATGAAACTTAAATCAGATGTGGCTACAATATTTCCAATTTTTAAAAGAATTGTTGAAAATCAATTCAATTGCAAAGTCAAGAATTTTTATTCTGACAATGGTGGAGAATTTAAAAAACTCAAATCCTTTTTCAAGAACATGGGATAACACATCTCACAACTCCACCACATACGCCACAACATAATGGTCTTTGTGAATGAAATCACCATCATTTGCTTGAAACAACAAGATGTCTACTCCATCAGGCCTCTCTTCCACCATCCTTTTGGTCATTTGTTGCCCAAACAGTAGCATATCTAATAAATCGTCTTCCAACACATACTTTGGATATGAACTCACCCTTTGTCACTTTGTTTAATAAACAACCAAATTATACAAAGTTAAGATCCTTCAGTTGTTTATGTTTTCCTTGGCTCAAACCATACACATCACACAAACTCCAGCCAAGATCTAGGCCTTGTGCATTTCTCGAGTATAGTTTGAGTTAGAGTGCATATATTTGCTACAATATCAAAACCAAAAAGCTATAACATTAAAGACATGTTCAGTTCCTTGAGGATGTTTTCCCATTCTTTCAACCAACTTCTCCTGATTCCCTCACTATCTCCAATTCAAATTCAAATGCCAACACTTCATTCGGTTGTTACTTTCCTTTAACAACCACTCATCCATTCCCAAATAAATCTTAGGCCACACCCATAATCACTCAACCACCTGAGCCACAATCCATCCCAAATATCTCTCAGCCTATCCCGCATATCACTCAACCTCTAAATCCAAATGACACCGATCCCATTATTCCTGCCCAACAGATTCCAACCTTATCTTAAGTCCCTCCATCTAATTCAGACTCATATTCCACAAGGCTCCCTGCTCATGATTCACTTCTGCCTATAACCTCTCATCATCCAATTCAAACTCGTTCAAAAAGTGGTATTCATAAACCCAAATGAGTTAATCTTGTCACCAAATATCCACTTCCAAATCCCATTGAACCAACATGTGTTTCACAGGCTATTAAATCATCTGAATGGCAACAAGCAATGACAGATGAATTTATGGCCCTAATGCGCAATGGTACTTGGACCCTAGTCCCTCCTCAACCTCACTTCAATGTGATTGGCAATAAATAGGTGTTTAGGTTGAAAAGGAATCCTGATGGTTCCATCCCATGCTACAAAGTAAGATTAGTAGTGAAAGGTTTTCACCAAAGGCGTGGTCTTGATTTTCATGACACTTTCAGCCCTGTTGTTAAGCCTCAAACCATCAAATTAGTGCTATGTTTGGCCCTTCCAAATGGCTCGTCTCTTTCCCAAATGGATGTTAACAATGCTTTTCTTCATGGCACTATCAGTGAAGATGTCTACATGACCCAACCTACTGGTTTCATCCACTCTTCCTTTCCCAATTATGTTTGTAAGCTTAACAAGGCTTTCTATGGGCTCAAACAAGCACCACGTGCTTGGTTCCATGCACTAAGTGATTTTTTACTACACTACGGGTTCAAGAATGCTAAATCTGATGCATCCTTATTCATCTACAAATCAGGTTCTATTGTTGCATACTTCTTAATTTATGTAGATGACTTATTACTCAGTGGGAATGATTCCAATTTTCTTTGTAAGTTCAAAACGTCTCTTACAGAGAAATTCTCCCTTAAAGATCTCGGGCAACCTAGTCACTTTCTAGGTGTTGAAATCATTCCAACTCAATCTGGGCTCTTCCACACTCAGCACCACTACATCAGGGACCTTCTACAAAGAGCCAACAAGGAAAACTCTAAGCCTGTCTCTACTCCAATGGCAACAACTTTTTGCTCATATGCTATACCAGACTCAACAACATGTGACATCACCCTTTTTTGCAGCATTCCTGGCTCCTTGCACTATCTCTCCATCACTAGACCTGATGTGGCTTTCGCTGTTAATAAATTGGCCCAACAAATGCAATCTCCCACTGTCGTTCATATGCAGGCACTAAAGAGGATACTTTGGTACCTCAAATCAACCATCGCCCATGGACTTCATCTTAAAAGGTCTTCAAATCAATCACTAACTGCCTTTTGTGATGTAGATTGGGCTGGTGATACTTTGGACAGAAAATCCACCGGTGCTTATCTCATTTATTTTGGCCCTAATGCGATATCCTAGTCATCTAAGAAGCAACCCACTGTTTCTAGATCATCCACATAAGCTGAATATCGGACAATTTCCACCACCACTTCAGAAGTACTATGGTTGCAACAACTACTTCAGGAACTTGGAGTTCCAATATCAGCTCCTACAATTTATTCAGACAACATTGGGGCCACCTATTTATGTGCCAATCCAGTCTTCCATTCTTGCATGAAGCATATAGCTATAGATTATCACTTTGTTTGTGATTTAGTTGCAGAAAAGAAGCTTAATATTTTGCATGTTCCCACCAGTTACCAGCTGGCTGATTTACTCACCAAACCCCTCTCCTCAACCAGACACCATTTTCTCAAAGACAAGATTTGAGTTATTGAAGATACCTCCATCTTGCGGGGGCGTGAAGGAGCATCAACAGCCAACCGATAGTTTCCATGATATTAGGAGCATAGTTGTAACCATAATTTAAATTTACTTATCTGTTTGTTACATCTGCAGTTATCTGTTTGTTGCTTTGCAGCTATCTGTTTGTTACATCTGTTACATCTGTAGCTATATATACTGCACTTTGTATTCACCATTTGATAATTAGAAATATACACTTTACTTTCTACAGTTGGTAGCGTGCAGAATCTGAAACATGCTTCTTGTACTTGGCAATGAAAGCTTCGACTTTCATGTCAATATTGGGCTCAGCAACTCCCTAGTTACCTTTACCATAATCGCTAGGATAGACTCTGCGCCCCGAATCAGAGGCATCATAGTTCCTTCCTCTGGGCTTCCTTGATGAGAAGATGTTGAAAATAGAGAAGAAACTGGAAGAAGACTTCTTCTGCCTATACCTGCCATAGTTGTGGTGTTTTTTTGGCTAACAATGACTCAAGCAGTCACTATGAAGACAATGAAATTGGAGGAGATTGTCTTGGTTTTGAATTCAAAGGTAACATGACTAACTTATAGTCGAGGAGGCTTCAAATGCTATAGTGAAAGAATCTGATAAAGGAGAGGTAAGACCAACAAAAATGGTTCAAGTGGTGTTGAGTTGGTAGGGTAATAAACGAGAGTTTGTTTTGTAACATCTATGTTAAGGCACATTTGCTGTGGTCCGCTAGTTTCCTACTTGACTTAAAACAATCTTTAGGGTTGTCCAAAAAATCAAAAACATAAACTAATCAATCAAGAGTTTAATGGTGATGCACCGACAGTGTAAAACAATTTTACATAGTCATCCAATCACAAATCATCATTGGTATGATTTTAAGATAATTTTGTAAAAGTCAACAAACTTACCATACATGGTGGGTTGTGATTGGATGACTGTGTAAAATAATTTTACACTATTAGTGCATAGTCTTTTTTCTCATAAATCAAATTATTTTTTTTGGCTTAAATATGTTTTGGATCCATGATAAATTAGCGAGTTTTGTGATGAGTCCCTAATAAATTTTTTCTTTGTGTTGAGTCCTAATAAAAAAAATTGTTTTGAGTCCTTGTTATTTTGTCTCAGTCCTTCTAATATATCTATTTTTTCATTTAAGTTATTATAATATTTTGTTCATTTTGTATTAGTCCCTTTGAAAAATATTTGATAGGGACTAATAACAAATTATCTACATATTTTAGGGACTCAAACGAAAAAAATGATATTAGGGACTCAAAACAAAATTCACTAATTTATGAGGAACCTAAAACATATTTAAGCCTTTTTTTAGGAGAGAAACTGTATTTTATTCCAAAGAAGTAGATGAAAGTTGTACATCATTCGCAACCAGCAAGTCCAATTGACAAGGGACCTCATCTATCCAAAATTTCTCTCCTAGAATAAAAGCTAACTTCGAGGGGTGTATTCAATTGGAATTTTAACAGACTTTTTTTGCATAAAAAAATCCTATAGATTTTAAAAGATTTTATAGGAATGTAATGACTTTTAAGATTTTTTTAAAAGATTTTTATGATTAGGATTTTGTAGTTTGGATATCAATGGATTTATAAAATATGAATTCATAAGATTTTAAAGGATTTCAATCTTTCTCTATCTCTTTCTCTTTTGTTTAAAATTGGCTGCAATAGTCTCAATGCCAATAGAAATGTCTTCTAATACTTTGACTTGATTATTGGTCCTGATGAGCTAGAACTCCCTCCATGCTCAGATCTAGTCCTCTTATGACGACTTAATTTTTTAGCGGAACCTCTGAACCTAAAGGGGAATGGGATGGTGGACTTGATCAGGTGATGTAGGCTAGTAGGGTGGTTCATAGTGATTTGGCAGTATGAACGCATGACTATTAGGATCATATGAAGAACGTGTGTAGGATTAGAAGAAAGAGATTATCAAGAAGAGAGAAAAGTACGTGTGATAATGGAAAAAAGAAAAAGTTTGGAATGAAAGAGTAGAAAAATCCCAAGGGTTTAGGCAGGATTGTTTGATGTGGGTGGTATTTATACATATATCTAAAAAGTCACACAAAATCCATCAAAATCCAATTAACAAAACAATCCATTGAAATCTATAGGATTTTGAATACCAGATGACTTTTTTTAAGTTGTAAAAAATCTTGATTGAATACCACTGGATTTTGTTGTCATGAAAAAAAATCTTGAAAGTCTTGATTGAATACCATAAGACTTTTTTATCTTTTTTAAAAATCCTAATTGAATACCACAAGGTTGTTTTTATATAAAAAAAAAAGATTTTTTATAAAAAAAAAGTCTTGGTCAGTGATTTACAATCAGAAACTACTCGTGCAAAGTAACTTCTACAAGCATTATCACTAGCCTTGAAACTATTCACAAGCAATCATATTCAAACTCAACATTCGTAAAGCAAAATTCAGCTGCTACTCGAATTGCCCATCTAAAACATAAAGCTTCTGCCAACTTTGGATCAAAAATCGTGTCTGTAAACTTTGTGGCTACTCCTAAATTTCACCATCATGATCCCGTGCAACAAATCCCATTCCAGTACCATTGTGTTTGTTGACAGATGCATCAAAATTGATCTTTATCCGGTTTCGATCTGGACGTTTTCCAAGTTACAGGATGAGAGGAATGTTAACTTCTTTCGGCACTATATCCTCAAGTCTTTGGTTATAAGCCTTGGCTAGCACTTGTTCAAAACTCATTGCTCCCCCTTTGTGCACCCGATGGTTTCGAATAAACCATAAGGCCCATAAGATGTTAAACATATCTGAGAGCACAAATTCATCTAATTTTAGGAGAAATAGTCGCAGCCAATCTTCAAAAGAGGTCACATTTCTACTGTCCACCCGTAAGGCTAGGTGTGATGCAAACCAAACCTTTGCTGATTCCGGGCATGTAATTAAAGCATGTTCAACAGTTTCAGGCTCCCCTCCACATCTTAAACATATATTATCAACTTGCACATTTCTACGTCTCAGATTTGCACATACTGGTAGTGAATTAAGACAAGCCCTCCATACCAGATTTCTTCACTTTGGTGTGGAATTAACTGACCATAATTTTGCCCAGAGTGGATCATTTGCCCTTGTTTCTGTTTCTGCTTCTTCTCCACTCACTTCTCTAGCCAAGTGATGACCAGACTTCACAAAGTACCTCCCATCTTCAACATATTGCCACACTAGACAATCAGAGTCATAGACATGGTGAAGTGGCAGAGCCACTATAGCTGCTGTAGTTTCTGGTGAGAACATTTGCTGCAAGAGTGGTATGTTCCATTCACGCTCCATACTATTTATAAGTTGATCCACTGTCATAGACGGGCTTAAGTTCACAGTTTCATAATGAGGAATTCTAGATCCTGTGAGACTTGGTATCCATTTATCTCCAGCAACTTTGACACTACTGCCATTTCCAATTTTCCAACAGCTTCCAACTTCAACAATCCATCTGGCAGCATGCATACTTGACCATGCATAGCTTGGTCTGTGCCCTCTAGGTGCTGTAAGGGGGGTCCCACGTGGATAATACCTGGATTTAAAAATTCTTGCCAGCAAGGATTCTTCATTCACAATTAATCTCCACCATATTTTAAAAAAAAATCAAATGATGTTGAATCAATAAGTTTTAAAAATTTATTTCTTTTCAAAAAATATTTAGTAAAGGGGAGTAATAATCAAAATAATAAGATTTGTTAACTGATAATACTGAAGATGATTCGTCTATTGATTTAATTGGAAATCCATCGTAACGACATTTTTTGCGAAGAAAGTTATGAATGTTTATACCACATTTAACGAAGAGAGAAGGCATTACGTGTGATGGGAGAAATAATAGTCTGACAACCAGCAGAAAAAGAAAGAAAGAAAATCTAGAAAAAAATCAAGGATTTGGGTGGGAATGTTTAATGGGTGTGGTATTTATATTTTCTAATAAAAAGTCCGATGAAATACATCGAAATCCATCATAAAAAGAACATCGAAATTTGTATACTTTTGAATACCTGAAGACTTTATATAAGTTGTAAAAAATCATAATTGAATACCAATGGATTTTATTGTACTCCTTAAAAAATCTTGATAGTGTTGATTGAATACCACAAGACTTTTTTTATAGAAGTCTTTTAAAATCCTTTGAAATCCTAATTGAATACACCCCTTTACTTTCCTGATAATCAAGAGAAACACATTGATTGTTTTCTTTATCTATAAACAATCCTAAACACACTCTTAGAATTTAGCTTATAAATAACATTAAGTTATGAAGAGACTTAGTTCTAATCGATAAACACACATGCTTCGGGGGTGTATTGGATTAGGATTTTAAAAGACTATTTTGGCATAAAATAATCCTATGGATTTTAAAAGACTTTGAAGGAATATAATGACTTTTATTTTTTTTTAAAAGACCTTTATGATTAGGATTTTGTAGTTTGGATTTTAATGGATTTATAACATATGAATTCATAAGATTTGAAAAGACTTTATGGATTTACAAGATTTTAAAGGACTTCATGAATTTTTATAAAACATTCAAAATTATAAAGAGTCGATGAAAAAAGATAACAAATAAATGATAAGGTTTGGATAAAGAAAAGTAAAACTGATACAAGTTTTTCAATCTTTTAATAACTAATTGATTCTAACTCTCAATGTCCTCCTATATAGTGTTTATCCACATATCTAAAGATATATAGCCCTCCATGCATTAGCATCTTCTCGTTCCTGCTCTTGGATCAAAATAATAGGTTCAAAATTATGATTTTTGTTAACTGGTAGATTCGTCTATTGATTCAATTGGAAATTCATCATAACAACATTCTTTGCAAAGAAAGTTATGAATATGTCTACACTACCTTCAACGAAGAGAGAAGGGATTATGTGTGATAGGAGAAAGAAAAGCCTTGCAACCGGCGGAAAAAGAAAGAAAGAAAGTCTGAAAAAATCTTAAGGATTTTGGTGGGATTGTTTGATGGGTGTGGTATTTATATTTTCTACTAAAATGTCTCATGAAATCCATCAAAATCCATCCTAAAAGAAAATCCATCCAGATTTGTATACTTTTGAATACCACAAGACTTTGTAAAAAATCTTAATTGAGTACCAACAAATTTTATTGTACTCCTTAAAAAATCCTAATAATCTTTATCGAATACCACAAGATTTATTTTTGTCATTTAAAAATCTTGATTAAATATCACAAGATTTTTTTTATCAAAAAAAGTCTTTTAAAATCCCTTGAAATCCTAATTATTTAAATTAGAATGTTTCTACACAACAGAACCGTCATTTACCTCTAAATTATCCTCCTTCAATAAGCATATTTTGGAAGTTGAATCATTGATTAAAAAATCCCTTTATGAGATAAATTTACCATAGAAGGAATTTGATTTAAGGCCAACCACCATACTAACACCTCCACCTTTGAGGGCACAAATTTATTCCACAAGTTCTTCAGAAAGATATCACCATTTGAAGAACAAGAGCTCATGATTACCTTATAGGCCGGTTTAGGCTATGTTTGGATTACAGTTTGGGTGTCTCAAACTTAGGTTTGAAGCTCCAAACTCAGTTTGGCATCATGTTTGGGAGTTCCGAAAATTAATTCTGTAATTTACGTTTGGGCCAAACCTGGGTTTGGATCAGAAGTATCAATTTTGATGCTTTTAAAGTAAAAGTACTTTTGATTTGTATATTTACAATAGAAACATAAAGTAAAAGTACTTTTCATTGGTATTATCCAAACAAGTTTCATTTTATCAACATACTTTTGAACAAAAAATACCCAAACATAAATCATGTTATAGTAAACTCATTTTTATCAAACATAAGTTTGCAACATACTTTTAATTCAAACTTACATTTGCAAACTTTAATCCAAACATGCACTTAATCGAGTACTCCCCACTTTTTTTCGCCAACCCTGCTCACCTATCTTTCTCCCCACCTGTCAGATAGCTTGCCTTCAATAAATTTGTTAACTCAAACAACAAAATTGCTTCCATTGGAAAAGATTTTGCTTCCAAGACCACTTCTAACCCATACCCCATCCACCCACTCTACCACCTCACACCAAAGCCTTTTTATTTTCTGCTACAATAAACAATCTCCTCAACTTATCTTTTAACAACTCCTCTTCCATCCACCTACCATGCCAAAAAAAAAATGTCTCATCTCTACTCATATCTTCCTTAGCAATGAATACAAGATTGCTTCCTGCCTAGGTTTATGCAAACTAATAATAAACACAACATCCTATTGCAATCACAATGTCCTAATTGCAACAATTATAACAACCACATCATCCTGATTGCTTACTGACTAGGTTTATGCAAAGTAATAATGACCATGATGTATCTGTAATTGCAATTAAAATCATGTAAATAATCGTTGTGTGATCAAAGCAGTAGAATTGTAATTTTAACTCGATTCCAATTTTTATTAAATTGGGATTAGTATTATATTCCTACACTCCAATTATAATTATAATCTTGTAATAGATTCTTATTGCTTTTTTTTCCTGAATGGGATGGCCTAGGCCTTACATACGAATCCTACGTGCGAGGGTTACCCTAATAAAGTCCTTCAACAAGAAATGTCTACAGGCATCAAGTGGATCAGAAAATAAGTCAGACCAAGAGACAAAGAATGGCCTTTGTTTACCATCCAGTCGGCCACCGAGTTGCCTTCACAATGTGCATGTGCAATATTCAATGAACATGTAAAAATCTAAGCATGGTATCTCTTGGTCTTAGAATAAGAGCATTAAAAGGATGGAATTTCCAATGAGTTTCATTTAAATGTTGTTAAAGACAAAATACATGCCTTTGAATACAAAATAGACTTACAATATAAAGAAAAGGGCACCTCAAAATACTAAACACAATCACAATGTAAAGACAAAGGCCATGCCTCTAAATATTAAATAGTCTCACAACATATATAAAGATAGAGGTCATGCCTCTAAACACTAATTAGAGTCACAATTAAGTGTAGCCAACTTTTTTTCGATCTCTTTCAAGTTCTTCTCAATCAACTTGTCGAGTTTCTTCAGTTCTTCAGCATTGTTTGGTAGGTTTTCACCTTTCATGTACTGAAACATGGACAAGGTCATCTCATTCTCATCGTTCTCCTGACGTAACTTCTTCAACTCATTTTGGGCCTTGACAATCCTCTGCATGATGAAGCTCTCTTGATTCATATTCCTGCTTTGATTTAGCACAGATGCATTCTTATAACTCTCAATCACCTGCTCGGCTTCCTCTGGATTAGGCCAAACCTCTAGCTTAGAATCAAAAGGATTGGAAATTATAGCACAGGCTGAGACCCCGCAAAGAGTGCTGAGTTCACTCACCTTCTTGATGATACTCTTCTTCCTTCTATTGTATGTGGACTTTCTTGCTGTGTCATCAGAAATAAAGGCAAGTTTCACTTTGTTCCTCGTCATGGCTGCAATTGCGAAGAAAGTACTAAGAAATTAAAATATTTTATGCATTATTTTCCCAGCATTGGCTAGGGTTTATAAAGAGTTGTTTCACCTATCAATTGAAAATCTAGGAATCTTTGTTTGGACACTTGATACCACTATCTCGGGTTCCAAACAGAAACTTATCTAAGCATTATCCTTTTCTATTTTACAATGATCGCATCGATGTATTAAATTGGAAAAGAATCAAAAGTCACATGCCACAGATTTTCACACTTAATGCATTACCATTTTGAAAGAATATGCAAAATATGAATTTTTTAAGGTTGTAAAATCGATGATATACCAAAAGGCTTAACGTGATTAGGTTGTCAGGGCGGGTATGATTTTGTATATGACCTATCATTAAATCATATTTTATTTTCAACAAATTACTCATATACTAATAACATGATTACATAGTATTGGATTTTATGCACATTTGATGAATTTCACTTTTTATTAATTAGAATTATGGTAACTTTAAATTGTATTGAAAGCCTTTTGAATTTATTGTTAGTGATCTCATACAAACCCAAGTAACATAAAAATTACATTTAATTATATTAATTTAGGTCAAATAATTTTTTCATCCCTGAATTATTTTAGAATTCGATTTTTGTTCCCTTTACAATTTTTTTCCACTTTTAGTCCCTTGTTTATTTTTCATTGATAAATTTAGCCTCTCAACTGTTAAGTGTTGACATGTCCAATAAGAGTACACGTCAACACACCACATGACAGCCACATGACACTTATGAGACATGTATGCCATGTGGTGCTTTCTTGTGGTGCCACATGGCACCACATTCAGGCGCTATGTTGCATCACAGAAAT
Organism: Pueraria montana var. lobata; assembly: GCA_026413185.1. NCBI lineage: Eukaryota > Viridiplantae > Streptophyta > Magnoliopsida > Fabales > Fabaceae > Pueraria > Pueraria montana. The sequence continues at coordinate 78,007,008 of CM048650.1, forward strand.
GTGTCATGTGGCACCCTTTCAATTTTAGTTCCTAAAATGTTCAATTTTTTTTTTATTCCTTAATTAACTTGTAACTACATGTGAAGATTTCGTTCGAATATTTCACTCCATTCACATTTTTTAGTCCAATTTCTGAAAATCATGTAATTTTTAGGGGACTAACATGTTTTTATTCCTTAATTAACTTGTAACTACATGTGAGGACTAACATAACTCTAGATGTCCAATTTCTGACAATCATGGTTTCTGGAGTCTTTTTCCCTCCATTCACATTTTTTCTTTAGTCCTGTGTCAGAGACCACATTGTTCCCCAACCCACTGAGTCAGATACTAATCCTGCTCGTGGTGCGTGGCTACCCGCTGGCCCAAGGGAATTTTGCGCAAGGGAATCGAACATGGGTTCTTCGGCTAAATAGATCGTTCCCCCCATAATTACATAATTTGCTCCATGCATCATAGAACTGTGAATTGGTCCGTGCAAACCAATTCGCGGTTCGTTTATGAACCGGTTCGCCTGAATTCATCAATGAATTCGTGAAGAAGAAGAACCAGAAAAGAAGGGAAAAAAAAAAGCAGGTTGTAGTTACATTGAAACAAATTGCTTAAGAAGTGAGAAGGAAGAATAGTGGAAACGAAAAAAGGAGGCAAACCTCTGCAGCAATGGGAAAAGGAAGATGAAAAAAGAAAATGAAAAATAGAACTCATAAGTTAGAAAGAAAAGGAGGAAGTGGAAGTTTAGAGAAGGGGAAGATCATAACAAAAGAAATTATAATGAAACAAAATCAAAAAAATTTGTGACTGCAACAAAATCAAAATTATAAATGATAAATAATGAAATACATGAACATATATATAAGGAAAAAATATCTAGAATTAAATAAATATGGAAGAAATTAAAAATAAGAAATATAAATAACTGCTGAAATTAAAAAAGGAAAATCCAAAAATGTTATTATAAATAATGAAAAATAGAAAGAAAAAAAGAATTATAATCATAAAAAAATTATAAGAAAAAAAATCAGAATTATAATCATTGATAATGTAATACATGAACATATACAAAAGGAAAAATATTTTTAATGACATAAATAAGGAAAAAAAATAAAAAATAAGAAATTTAATTAACTATTGAAAATAAAAGGAAAAATTAAAATTGTAATTAGATATTGAAAATTAGAAAGAAAAAAAAAGAATTATAATCATAAAAGATATAAAGAAACATAATCAGAATTATACTAATTGATAATGAAATACATGCATGTATAAAAGGAAAATATTTATAATTAAATAAATAAATAAGTAAATAAAATTGACTAATAAAATAAAAATAAAAATTCAAAATAGAATTATTGATAATTAAAATTAGAAATAAAATAATTATAATCATAATACAAAAAAATATAAGGAAACAAAATCAGAATTATAATATTAATGAAATAAATGAACATATATAAAAGGGAAAAGTATTTATTATAAAATAAATAATGAATAAATAAAAATAAAATATAATTAAATAATGAAAAGAAAAATTGTAATTATAGATAATTAAAATTAGAAAAAAAATGAATTATAATCATAATAAAAAAATTATAAGCAACCCAAATTAGATAAAAACAGAAATATACATTAATAATAATTAGGTATCACTTTGACTTTTTCATAAATTTTGTTATCCTTTAATCTTATTCTTAAAAGTTTTACTTAAAAGAATATTTAAATAATATTTACTTAATTTGATTTTATATGTTTAATTCATAATAAATTTAACTTAATATAAATTTTCTTCTACTTTGAATTTTTCAAAATTTATTTTCATAGTTTTTTTTTTTAAATCTTAAATAATATAAATTAAAAGTACATTCATTATTAATAAATATTAAAAATAAATTTTATTATAGATATTTTTAATAAAACTAGAAATATATATTATCATATTTAATTATTAATTTTTCTTGTTTTTAAGTTTGTTTTCTTTGAATTGTTATTTTTCATAAATTGTAAAATAAATAGTAATTAAAAAGTGAATTAATCATTTGGTTTTTATGAATTTATAAACTTATCTTGTTTCAGATTTATCATTAGGCGGAAATATTACTTTTGGTTTTTATACATTTATGTTTAGCAAAGGTAGTTGTATTTCTCAGTTTCTGTAAGACCTAATTGTAATTTTTTTTAATCCGTAGGAATTGAAGACAGTACCAAGGGGTTTACAATACTCACATATCCTGAGCTAGACCCCTTTGGTTGTAATTGTTGTTTAACTTGAATAGGTAATTAATTGTCAGTGGAAAATTTGATAATTCAAAGAGCCAAAAATACTTGAAGTTCAAGGATGAGTCCTAAATGATTTCCCGGGAAATCAATCAAAGATTACATTGACTTTATAATGAGACGTGTTTCTAGACATGTTATAATACCTACAAATTTAACCTCTTTTTGCATCATCACCTACAAAATATATAATACTTTATTTATTATTAATAATAATCTTTTTTTAAAATGTAAAGAAAAATTATCAATTCTCGATTTAAAAAAATATTTGCTATGAAATCAATTACTAAAAACAAACACGAAGTTAAATTATATTTTCTTAATATTTTAACTATAAAAAAAACTAGCGATCAAATTTGTCGCTCCTAGTTTCAGTAGTTTCATTTGTTGCTATCATACTCATTTAGAAAAGAAAGACAAGATTGTCTATGGTGAAAGATACATGTAGTCTAAACAAAAAAAATACTGATTTTAGAATTGAATTAGCAACTGCACATATTAGTTGCTATTGGTGACTATACGTTTCAACTTGGTCTATTTAAGTTTGATTTGAATTTGTCCATAACTAAATGACTGGACAAAGTTGGCTCCTGAGGTTAACAAACCAAGAATTTAGGTGGTCTATGTCGAGCCTGTTTAACTTGCAAGTTAGCAAGTTGTTCACAAGTTTGAAAAGAAAAATATATAAAATTTGAAAATACTAAAAAATATATGAAAAATATAAAAATAATAAAATTAATAAAAAAATGTGATAAGTAAAATTAATTATTCAATTAGTAAAATATATATATATAAAAAATATTTACACTATTTAAATAACATTAAGTCTATTTAGAATAAAAAATAAAATAAAAATTGGTTTGGGGTCAATCCACAAACTAAACCCTCTCAACCGCATGATTAGATTTTTATTGGTCCTAACCCGCATGGATCATGGGTTATAGTTAGGCCTATATACCCAACTATATCAGTTTTAATGTAGTCTCTTAATCTCCTAATAAGAAGTGACCAAAATGTTCGTAATAACATATCATTAATTAGCAACAAAAAATATATATTAGTCTCTATTAGTGACTAATTTGTAATTAAGTCAGTCACTAAACACATTAGTGATTGAATTTATTGTCACCACCTTTTAGTGATTGTGATTTTAGTCGCTAAGTGATTTAGCAACCAAATTTACACACATAGCTATTGAAATTTTCATTTGCTATGGTGGTTTTCTTTTTATATTAATTTTTAAGTCTTAATTAATTAGTTATACTTTAAAAAATTCTTAAATTTAAAGTCAAAACTACTATTTTAGTAAAATATAAAATATTATGATACTTGTGAATTATAAAAAAAATTATCTATAACTATTTATCCAACTTTATGATAATAGGAGAAGTTAGACCTAATAGGTTTAGCGCAGTTGGTAACACACGCTGAGTTTGTGGGAAAAAAATTGAGTTCAATTCTCGCATAATACATTCTTGGGGAAGGGTGAAGAATTTTAAGTGTGACTAAGCCCCGAACTAAGGATTAGTCCCATAGCCGGCTCTCTAATAATCGAAGCTTGTGGAGAAACCTCATGTTCCACTAAGGAGCCAAAGACCCTAATTATGATGTTTTTTTTAAAGTTACATATGAACTCCTCAACAATAAACACCTAATTAATTCTCATCTATCTCTTTAATTCTCTATTCGTATAACATTATATTAACTATTATATCTATATTTTTTTTCTTCTTTTATTAACATATAAGTAGAGTTGTCAAATGGACCAGCCCAGCCTAGCCCATCAGGGCAATTAGTGAAAACTGGTTGGCCCGACCTAACCTGAATCTCTAATAGGCCATGCTTTTTGTGGCCCAGCCTGACCCATTAGGCTGGGCCAAATTGGCCCACTTATTTTTTTTCTTAAATTTACACTAATTTTAAAAGAAAAAAAATTAAAAATTAAAAAACAATGTCAGGTCAAATAGGTCCAAAAGTGTTTAAGCCAAGAATTTATGGACCCAGCCTTACCCGTTTGGCCCCGTTAGGCCAAGCCAAATTGGCCTGATTCTTTTTAGGCCAACTTTTTTACCACTCGGCCTGACCTAGCTTTGCGAACCATTGGGCCAGATTGTCGGACCGGGCCAATTTTGACAGCTCTACATATAAGTGAGTGTCTACGCATAATTTGAGAAGCAACTGTATGATAAAATAGAGTTAAGAAATGATAGAAACAGTCAGTAGTGATATGACTGAAGTTTCCCTAAATAAACAAGCAATTCAAAAGGTCCTCAACAAATTTTCGGCATTATATCTTTCGCAGTGCTACTATTGGATGCAGTAAACAATCATTGGCTTTGATTCTGAAGTTTGTAGTTGGACACCTGAATTGATCTGCTTAAAAGATGCATGGCACATGTACATTCTTTTCCTCACTTTTATTTCATTACTTACTAGTTCTCACTATCGTGTCCAATTTCTGAAAATCGTGGGCTTGTGAAGTGGAGTACTCTTTTTCCTTCCATTCACATCTGCCTTCATTTTCAAGCTTGAATAATCCAAAAGGTAGATTGTCCGGTAGATAATATAAGGAAGGAATAAAGATTGGCTGAAAAGAAAAGGGATGTGAGAGAGACACATATGCATGTAGGATGTACAATATTGTGCTTTGAGGAAACAAAATCCTCCACCCGTGGAAACATGTAGGATTCCACAAGCTGGCAATCACTTAATTCTTTCCCAAAGATCAGTTCTTTCCCATACAAGAAAGTGAAGAATTCATTATCTTCCTTCAATTTAGTGCATATGCATATACAATAAAACTTTAGGTGAATAATGTAACTGGTATGAGGGCCAACACAACATGAACTTGTTATCCCTATTAAATAACATAACTCACACTCACATAGGCGTGCAACTTGACAGGTTTTAATTGAGTATTTCCAACAATAACCAACTCATGTTAATTACCCCTCATACATATCATGGATTAAACAAGTGAGGCCAAACTAAAAAAAGTCATGCACTTGTTGAATGTTCAACCGTAATGTTCCATAGAAAAAAGGTCCAAAGGTGGGGGAAATGAACGAAATTTTTCACTCAATTAAGAAGTAACTTCACCCATACCTTCTCCGTTTTATTTACTTTTAATCACACACACATAAACAAGGGGTTGCATTAACTAAGATCATGGAAGAGGTTAATATTGCTACACATGTGTAATGGTGATTAATAAAAAGAAATACTGTAATTGGCCTTGTGAAAGAGCCAAAGGCTATTTCTGAACCAGAGTGAAAACATATGTTACATAAAGAAGGAAGAGTAGAATGCACCTGACACAGGCAAATATATACTTGGGTGATCAGTATGAAAAACTAAAAAAGTAGTTGAATATAATAAGTTAATCATATATCATCATTATTTATTAACATAATTTCCATTATTACAAGGTAGAAGCAATATTAATGTATAAATTACAATCTAAAGACATAAACAAATATAATATGGTTTCATATTATGCATTTTCAGCAGTAGGATCAAGTTGGTGAAGGAGCATCAACAACCAACCCATAGTTTCCATGATATTAGGAGCATAGTTGTAACCATAATTTAAATTTACTTATCTGTTTGTTACATCTGCAGCTATATATACTGCACTTTGTATTCACCATTTGATAATTATAAATATACACTTTACTTTCTACATGGTATCAGTTTAAAGCCTTCTGCTTACAAGCTATTCATCCAATCCAATGGCTTCCTCTCATCCATAACCTCTGTTGCCATCCCTCCCCTTTTATCCACCGATACAAAAGATCTAGTGGAATTCAATACCACCACTCAGCTTCCCATAAAACTTAATTCTTCTAATTACCCTGTATTGTATCGCCAAATCCACTATCTCCTTGTAGCTCGTCATCTTGACAGCTATGTTACTGGTGCAACCCCTTGTCTTGCTGCTAAAGTCACCACCGAATCTAGTGAGTCCCCCAATCCAGCCTTCAATTTCTGGATTCGTCAGGACAAATGCCTCTACATTGCATTACTAGGTTCATGTGACACTGAAGCTCGTGCAGTTATGTCTATTGCACCAACATCCTGTGATGCTTGGCTAGCCTTAGAACGTGCCTTTGCCACCCGTTCTCGTTCACACATAATGTCACTCAAAGAACGATTGAACTCCATCACCAAGGGATCATCTACTGTTGCATTATATATGCAATGTATTCGTTCAATTGCTGAGGAATTATCCCTCATTGGACATCTAGTTGATGACATTGACCTTGTCATCCATGCTCTAAATGGACTTGATCCATCTTTTCGTGAGTTCACAGCGACAATCCGCACTCATGACTCGCCAATATCTTTTAATGAGCTCTTCATAAAATTGATTGACTACAAGATGTACCTCAAACGTGATGAACTCTTGAATCATCCCTCCGCCATCACTGCCAATTTTGCTAATAGAGGTCGGTCACAACATTCCAACAAAGGCCGCAATCAACACAATTCTTCTAGCTCCTCAAATCATTCTGGAAGAAGACAACAGTCAGCCATTGTGTGTCAACTATGTTCCAAAAAGGGCCACGCTGCTCAAACCTGTTACAAGTTTACAAGGAGCAACAAAGTCATCCCAGCCTACTCCATATGCGAGTAATGCCAATGTTCCACCGCCTGAATGGCTTTTTGACTCTGGTGCCTCACACCATATCACAAATGATTTGAGCAATCTCTCATTGAAGGCTGACTACAATGGTAATGAAAAACTTCATGTTGCCAATGGTATGTCTCTTCCTATAACACACGTTGGTTCTACATCCCTTAATCAATCTACCCATCCTCTCACTTTATCCAATGTTTTGTATGCCCCAGGAGTCACCCAAAATCTAATTTCTGTCTCTCAACTTTTCAACACTAACAATGTTTCCATTGAATTTTTTTCCCTTTTTCTTTCAGGTAAAGGATCTGAGCATGGGGGCGAGTCTTCTTCAAGGTCTGAATGATGGAAATGTCTACAAACTCCCATCCACACCATCTCATCCTCATGTCTACTCAACCATATCCACCTCCTCTCAGTGTTGGCATAACAGACTTGGTCATCCATCTCCTCGTGTCCTACAACATGTTCTTCATTCAAATAACATTCTTGTCAAAGGATCATCCAATAAATGCACTCATTGTATGGCCAATAAGAGCCACAAATTACCTTTCAATAAGTCATTCTTGTCTAGTTCTATTCTGTTAGAAATTGTGTTTTTAGATGTTTGGGGACCTTCACCTTTTGTTTCAATAGATGATTTCCGTTATTATGTCATTTTTATTGACCATTTCTCTAAGTATTTGTGGTTATTTCGTATAAAACTTAAATCAGATGTGGCTACAATATTTCCAATTTTTAAAAGAATTGTTGAAAATCAATTCAATTGCAAAGTCAAGAATTTTTATTCTGACAATGGTGGAGAATTTATAAAACTCAAATCTTTTTTTGAAGAACATGGGATAACACATCTCACAACTCCACCACATACGCCACAACATAATGGTCCTTATTAACGAAAACATCGTCATTTGCTTGAAACAACAAGATGTCTACTCCATCAAGCCTCTCTTCCACCATCCTTTTGGTTATTTGCTGCCCAAACAGTAGTATATCTAATAAATCATCTTCCAACACATAATTTGGATATGAACTCACCCTTTGTCACTTTGTTTAATAAACAACCAAATTATACAAAGTTAAGATCCTTCGGTTGTCTATGTTTTCCTTGGCTCAAACCATACACATCACACAAACTCCAACCAAGATCTGGGCCTTGTGCATTTCTCGAGTATAGTTTGAGTTGGAGTGCATATATTTGCTACAATATCAAAACCAAAAAGCTATAACATTAAAGACATGTTCAGTTCCTTGAGGCTGTTTTCCCATTCTCTCAACCAACTTCTCCTGATTCCCTCACTGTCTCCAATTCAAATTCAAATGCCAACACTTCATTCGGTTGTTACTTTCCTTTAACAACCACTCATCCATTCCCAAATAAATCTTGGGCCACACCCATAATCACTCAACCACCTGAGCCACAATCCATCCCAAATATCTCTCAGCCTATCCCGCATATCACTCAACCTCTAAATCCAAATGACACCGGTCCTATTATTCCTGCCCAACGGATTCCAACCTTATCTCAAGTCCCTCCATCTAATTCGGACTTACATTCCACAAGGCTCCCTGCTCATGATTCACTTCTGCCTATAATCTCTCATCATCCAATGCAAACTCGTTCAAAAAGTGGTATTCATAAACCCAAATGAGTTAATCTTGTCACCAAATATCCTCTTCCAAATCCCATTGAACCAACATGTGTTTCACATGCTACTAAATCATCTGAATGGCAACAAGCAATGACAAATGAGTTTATGTTCCTAATGCGCAAGGGTACTTGGACCCTAGTCCCTCCTCAACCTCACTTCAATGTGATTGGCAATAAGTGGGTGTTTAGGTTGAAAAGGAATCCTGATGGTTCCATCCCATGCTACAAAGTAAGATTAGTAGTGAAAGGTTTTCACCAAAGGCGTGGTCTTAATTTTCATGACACTTTCAGCCCTGTTGTTAAGCCTCAAACCATCAAATTAGTGCTATGTTTGGCCCTTGCAAATGGCTGGTCTCTTTCCCAAATGGATGTTAACAACGCTTTTCTTCATGGCACTATCAGTTTAGATGTCTACATGACCCAACCTGCTGGTTTCATCCACTCTTCCTTTCCCAGTTATGTTTGTAAGCTTAACAAGGCTTTATACGGGCTCAAACAAGCACCACGTGCTTGGTTCCATGCACTAAGTGATTTTTTGCTGCACTACGGGTTCAAGAATGCTAAATCTGATGCATCATTATTCATCTACAAATCAAGTTCTATTGTTGCATACTTCTTATTTTATGTAGATGACTTATTACTCAGTGGGAATGATTCCAATATTCTTTGTAAGTTCAAAACATCTCTTACAGAGAAATTCTCCCTTAAAGATCTCGGGCAACCTAGTCACTTTCTAGGTGTTGAAATCATTCCAACTCAATTTGGGCTCTTCCTCACTCAGCACCACTACATCAGGGACCTTCTACAGAGAGCCAACATGGCTGACTCTAAGCCTGTCTCTACTCCAATGGCAACAACTTTTTGCTCATCTGCTATACCAGACTCAACAACATGTGACATCACCCTTTTTTGCAGCATTGCTGGCTCCTTGCACTATCTCTCCATCACTAGACCTGATGTGGCTTTCGCTGTTAATAAACTGGCCCAACAAGCGTAATCTCCCACTGTCGTTCATATGCAGGCACCAAAAAGGATACTTCGGTACCTCAAATCAACCATCACCCATGGACTTCATCTCAAAAGGTCTTCAAATCAATCACTAACTGCCTTTTGTGATGTAGATTGGGATGGTGATACTTTGGACAAAAAATCCACTGGTGCTTACCTAATTTATTTTGGCCCTAATGCGATATCCTGGTCATCTAAGAAGCAACCCACTGTTCCTAGATCATCCACATGAGCTGAATATCGGACAATTGCCACCACCACTTTAGAAGTACTATGGTTGCAACAACTACTTCAGGAACGTGGAGTTCCAATATCAGCTCCTACAATTTATTCAGACAACATTGGGGCCACCTATTTATGTGCCAATCCAATCTTCCATTCTCGCATGAAGCATATAGCTATAGATTATCACTTTGTTCATGATTTAGTTGCAGAAAAGAAGCTTAATATTTTGCATGTTCCCACCAGTCACCAGCTGGCTGATTTACTCACCAAACCCCTCTCCTCAACCAGACACCATTTTCTCAAAGACAAGATTGGAGTTATTGAAGATACCTCCATCTTGCTGGGGCGTGAAGGAGCATCAACAGCCAACCGATAGTTTCCATGATATTAGGAGCATAGTTGTAACCATAATTTAAATTTACTTATCTGTTTGTTACATATGCAGTTATCTGTTTGTTGCTTTGCAGCTATTTGTTTGTTGCATTTGTTACATCTACAGCTATATATACTGTACTTTGTATTCACCATTTGATAATTAGAAATATACACTTTACTTTCTACAGTTGGTAGAGTGCAAATTCTGAAACACGCTTCTTGTACTTGGCAATGAAAGCTTTGGCTTTCATGTTAATATTGGGCTCAGCAACACCCAAGTTACCTTTTCCATAATTGCTAGGATAGACTCTGCGCCCCAAATCAAAGGTATCATAGTTCCTTCCTCTGGGCTTCCTTGATGAGAAGATGTTGAAAATAGAGAAGAAACCGGAAGAAGACTTCTTCTGCCTATTACCTGCCATAGTTGTGGTGTTTTTTAGGCTAACAATGACTCAAGCAGTCACTATGAAGACAATGAAATTGGAGGAGATTGTCTTGGTTTTCAATTCAAAGGTAACATGACTAACTTATAGTCGAGGAGGCTTCAAATGCTATAGTGAAAGAATCTGATAAAGGAGAGGTAAGACCAACAAAAATGGTTCAAGTGGTGTTGAGTTGGCAAGGTAATAAACGAGAGTTTGTTTTGTAACATCTATGTCAAGGCACATTTGCTGTGGTCCGCTAGTTTCCTACTTGACTTAAAACAATCTTTAGGGTTGTCCAAAAAATCAAAAACATAAACTAATAAATCAAGAGTTTAATGGTGATGCACTGACATTGTAAAACAATTTTACATAGTCATCCAATCACAAATCATCGTTGGCATGATTTTAAGATAATTTTGTAAAAGTCAACAAACTTACCATACATGGTGGGTTGTGATTGGATGACTGTGTAAAATAATTTTACACTATTAGTGCATAGTCTTTTTTCTCATAAATCAAATTATTTTTTTTGGCTTAAATATGTTTTTGATCCTTGATAAATTAGCGAATTTTGTTATGAGTCCCTCATAAATTTTTTCTTTGTGTTGAGTCCTAATAAAAAAATTTGTTTTAAGTCCTTGTTATTTTGTCTTAGTCCTTCTAATATATTTATTTTTTTCATTTAAGTCATTATAATATTTTTTTCATTTTGTATTAGTCCCTTTGAAAAATATTTGATAGGGACTAATAACAAATTATCTACATATTTTGGGGACTCAAACGAAAAAAATATGAATTCATAAGATTTTAAAGGATTTATGATTAGGATTTTGTAGTTTGGATTTTAATGGATTTATAAAATATGAATTCATAAGATTTTAAAGGATTTCATGAATTTTTAAAAAACATTTAAAATTAACAAAGTTGATGAAAAAAGATAACAAATAAATGATAAGATTTGGATAAAAAAAATAAAATCAATACAAATTTTTTCAATCTTTCTCTATCTCTTTCTCTTTTTTTTTAAAATTGGCTGCAATAGTCTCAATGCCAATAGAAATGTCTTCTAATACTTTGACTTGATTGTTGGTCCTAATGTTTTCTCAATGCCATTAGCGGAACCTCTGAACCTAAAGGGGAATGGGAAGGTGGACTTGATCAGGTGATGTAGGCTAGTAGGGTGGTTCATAGTGATTTGGCAGTATGAACGCATGACTATTAGGATCATATGAAGAACATGTATAGGATTAGAAGAAAGAGATTATCAAGAAGAGAGAAAAGTACGTGTGATAATGGAAAAAAGAAAAAGTTTGGAATGAAAGAGTAGAAAAATCCAAAGGGTTTAGGCAGGATTGTTTGATGTGTGTGGTATTTATACATATATCTAAAAAGTCACACAAAATCCATCAAAATCCAATTTACAAAACAATCCATCGAAATCTATAGGATTTTGAATACCAGATGACTTTTTTTAAGTTGTATAAAATCTTGATTGAATTCCACTGGATTTTGTTGCCACGAAAAAAATTCTTGAAAGTCTTGATTGAATACCATAAGACTTTTTTATCTTCTTTAAAAATCCTGATTGAATACCACAAGATTTTTTTTATAAAAAAAAGATTTTTTATAAAAAAAGAAAAGTCTTGGTTAGTGATTTACAATCAGAAACTACTCGTGCAAAGTAACTTCTACAAGCATTATCACTAGCCTTGAAACTATTCACAAGCAATCATATTCAAACTCCACATTCGTAAAGCAAAATTCAGCTGCTATTCGAATTGCCCATCTAGAACATAAAGCTTCTGCTAGCTTTGGATCAAAAGCCCTGTCTGTAAACTTTGTGGCTACTCCTAAATTTCACCATCATGATCCCGTGCAACAAATCCCATTTCAGTACCAAGTTACAAGATGAGAGGAATGTTAACTTCTTTCGGCACTATATCCTCAAGTCTTTGGTTATAAGCCTTGGCTAGCAATTGTTCAAAACTCATTGCTCCCCCTTTGTGCACCCGATGGTTTCGAATAAACCATAAGGCCCATAAGATGTTAAACATATATGAGAGCACAAATTCATCTGATTTTAGGAGAAATAGTCGCAGCCAATCTTCAAAAGAGGTCACATTTCTACTGTCCACCCGTAAGGCTAGGTGTGATGCAAACCAAACCTTTGCTGATTCCGAGCATGTAATTAAAGCATGTTCAACAGTTTTAGGCTCCCTTCCACATCTTAAACATATATTATCAACTTGCACATTTCTACGTCTCAGATTTGCACATACTGGTAGTGAATTAAGACAAGCCCTCCATACCAGATTTCTTCACTTTGGTGTGGAATTAATTGACCATAATTTTGCCCAAAGTGGATCATTTGCCCTTGTTGCTGTTTCTGCTTCTTCTCCACACACTTCTCTAGCCAAGTGATGACCAGACTTCACAGAGTACCTCCCATCTTCAGCATATTGCCACACTAGACAATCAGACTCATAGACATGGTGAAGTGGCAGAGCCACTATAGCTGTTGTAATTTCTGGTGAGAACATTTGCTGCAAGATTGGTATGTTCCATTCATGCTCCATACTATTTATAAGTTGATCGACTGTCATAGACGGGCTTAAGTTCACAGTTTCATAATGAGGAATTCTAGATCCTGTGAGACTTGGTATCCATTTATCTCCAGCAACTTTGACACTACTGCCATTTCCAATTTTCCAGCAGCTTCCAACTTCAACAATCCATCTGGCACCATGCATACTTGACCATGAATAGCTTGGTCTGTGCCCTCTAGGTTCTGTAAGGGGGGTCCCACGTGGATAATACCTGGATTTAAAAATTCTGGCCAGCAAGGATTCTTCATTCACAATTAATCTCCACCATATTTAAAAAAAAAATCAAATGATGTTGAATCAATAAGTTTTAAAAATTTATTTCTTTTCAAAAAAATTTAGTAAAGGGGAGTAATAATCAAAATAATAAGATTTGTTAACTGATAATACTGAAGATGATTCGTCTATTGATTTAATTGGAAATCCATCGTAACGACATTTTTTGCGAAGAAAGTTATGAATGTTTATACCGCATTTAACGAAGAGAGAAGGCATTACGTGTGATGGGAGAAATAATAGTCTGACAACCAGCTAAAAAAGAAAGAAAGAAAATCTAGAAAAAAAATCAAGGATTTGGGTGGGAATTTTAATGGGTGTGGTATTTATATTTTCTAATAAAAAGTCCGATGAAATCCATCATAAAAAGAACATCGAAATTTGTATACTTTTGAATACCTGAAGACTTTTTATAAGTTGTAAAAAATCATAATTCAATACCAATGGATTTTATTGTACTCCTTAAAAAATCATGATAGTGTTGATTGAATACCACAAGACTTTTTTTTTATAAAAGTCTTTTAAAATCCTTTGAAATCCTAATTGAATACACCCCTTTAGTTTCTTGATAATCAAGAGAAACACATTGATTGTTTTCTTTATCTATAAACAATCCTAAACACACTCTTAGAATTTAGCTTATAAATAACATTAAGTTATAAAGAGACTTAGTTCTAATCTATAAACACGCATGCTTCGAGGGTGTATTGGATTAGGATTTTAAAAGATTATTTTGGCATAAAATAATCCTATGGATTTTAAAAGACTTTGAAGGAATATAATGACTTTTATATTTTTTTTTAAAAGACTTTTATGATTAGGATTTTGTAGTTTGGATTTTAATGGATTTATAACAAATGAATTCATAAGATTTGAAAAGACTTTATGCATTTACAAGATTTTAAAGGACTTCATGAATTTTTATAAAACTCATTCAAAATTATAAAGAGTCGATGAAAAAAGATAACAAATAAATGATAAGGTTTGGATAAAGAAAAGTAAAACTAATACAAGTTTTTCAATCTTTTAATAACTAATTGATTCTAACTCTCCATGTCCTCCTATACAATGTTTCTCCACATATCAAAAGATATATAGCCCTCCATGCATTAGCATCTTCTCGCTCTTGGATCAGAACAATAGGTTCAAAGTTATGATTTTTGTTATCTGGTAGATTCGTCTATTGACTCAATTCCCCATCCACCCACTCTACCACCTCACACCAAAGCCTTTTTATTTTCTGCTACAGTAAACAATCTCCTAAACTTATCTTTTAACAACTCCTCTTCCATCCACCTACCATGCAAAAAAAAAGTCTCATCTCTACTCATATCTTCCTTAGCAATGAATACGAGATTGCTTCCTGCCTAGGTTTATGCAAACTAATAATAAGCACAACATCCTATTGCAGTCACAATGTCCTAATTGCAACAATTATAACAACCACATCATCCTTATTGCTTACTGACTAGGTTTATGCAAAGTAATAATGACCATGATGTATCTGTAATTGCAATTAAAATCATGTAAATAATCGTTGTGTGATCAAAGCAGTAGAATTGTAATTTTAACTCGATTCCAATTTTTATTAAATTGGGATTAGTATTATATTCCTACACTCCAATTATAATTATAATCTTGTAATAGATTCTTATTGCTTTTGTTTTCCTGAATGGGATGGCCTAGGCCTTACATACGAATCCTACGTGGGAGGGTTACCCTAATAAAGTCCTTCAACAAGAAATGTCTACAGCCATCAAGTGGATCAGAAAAATAAGTCAGACCAAGAGACAAAGAATGGCATATGTTTACCATCCAGTTGGCCACCGAATTGGCTTCACAATGTGCATGTGCAATATTCAATGAACATGTAAAAATCTAAGCATGGTATCTCTTGGTCTTAGAATAAGAGCATTAAAAGGATGGAATTTCCAATGAGTTTCATTTAAATGTTGTTAAAGACAAAATACACGCCTTTGAATACAAAATAGACTTACAATATAAATAAAAGGGCACCTCAAAATACTAAACACAATCACAATGTAAAGACAAAGGCCATGCCTCTAAATATTAAATAGTCTCACAACATATATAAAGATAGAGCTCATGCCTCTACACACTAATTAGAGTCACAATTAAGTGTAGCCAACTTTTTTTCGATCTCTTTCAAGTTCTTCTCAATCAACTTGTCGAGTTTCTTCAGTTCTTCAGCATTGTTTGGTAGGTTTTCACCTTTCATGTACTGAAACATGGACAAGGTCATCTCATTCTCATCGTTCTCCTGACGTAACTTCTTCAACTCAGTTTGGGCCTTGACAATCCTCTACATGATGAAGCTCTCTTGATTCATATTCCTGCTTTGATTTAGCACATATGCATTCTTATAGCTCTCAATCACCTGCTCGGCTTCCTCTGGATTGGGCCAAACCTCTAGCTTAGAATCAAAAGGATTGGAAATTATAGCACAGGCTGAGACCCCGCAAAGAGTGCTGAGTTCACTCACCTTCTTGACGATACTCTTCTTCCTTCTATTGTATGTGGACTTTCTTGCTGTGTCATCAGAAATAAAGGCAAGTTTCAATTTGTTCGTTGTCATGGCTGCAATTGCGAAGAAAGTACTAAGAAATTAAAATATTTTATGCATTATTTTCCCAGCATTGTTTGGGGTTTATAAAGAGTTGTTTCACCTATCAATTAAAAATCTAGGAATCTTTGTTTGGATACTTGATACCACTATCTCAGGTTCCAAACAGAAACTTATCTAAGCATTATCCTTTTGTATTTTACAATGATCGCATCGATGTATTAAATTGGAAAAGAATCAAAAGTCACATGCCATAGATTTTCACACTTAATGCATTACCATTTTGAAAGAATATGCAAAATATGAATTTTTTAAGGTTGTAAAATCGATGATATACCGAAAGGCTTAACGTGATTAGGTTGTCAGGGTAGGTATGATTTTGTATATCACCTATCATTAAATCATATTTTATTTTCAACAAATTACTCATATACTAATAACATGATTACATTGTAATGGATTTTATGCACATTTGATGAATTTTACTTTTTATTAATTAGAATTATGGTAAATTTAAATTGTATTCAAAGCCTTTTGAATTTATTGTTAGTGATCTCATACAAACCCAAGTAACATAAAAATTACATTTAATTATATTAATTTAGGTAAAATAATTTTTTCATCCCTGAATTATTTCAGAATTCGATTTTTGTTCCCTCTACAAATTTTTTCCACTTTTAGTCCCTCGTTTATTTTTCATTGATAAATTTAGCCTCTCAACTGTTAAGTGTTGACATGTCGAATAACAGTACACGTCAACATGCCACATGACACTTATGAGACATGTATGCCATGTGGTGCTTTGTTGTGGTGGCACATGGCACCACATTAAGGTGCTATGTGGCATCATAGAAATGTGTCATGTGGCACCCTTTCAATTTTAGTTCCTAAAATGTTCAATTTTTTTTTTATTCCTTAATTAACTTGTAACTACATGTGAAGATTTCGTTCAAATATTTCACTCCATTCACATTTTTTAGTCCAATTTTCTGAAAATCATGTAATTTTTAGAGGACTAACATGTTTTTATTCCTTAATTAACTTTTAACTACATGTGAGGACTAACATAACTCTATATCATGTCCAATTTTTGACAATCATGGTTTGTGGAGTCTTTTTCCCTCCATTCACATTTTTTCTTTAGTCCCGTGTCAGAGACCACATTGTTCCCCAACCCACTGAGTCAGATACTAATCCTGCTCGCAGTGCGTGGCTACCCGCTAGCCCAAGGGAATTTTACACAAGGGAATCAAACACGGGTTCTCCGGCTAAATAGATTGTTCCCCCCATAATTACATAATTTGCTCCATGCATCATAGAACCGTGAATTGGTCCGTGCAAACCAATTCGCGGTTCGTTTACGAACCGGTTCGCCTGAATTCATCAACGAATTCGTGAAGAAGAAGAACCAGAATAGAAGGGAAAAAAAAGCAGGTTGTATTTCCATTGAAACAAATTGCTTGAGAAGTGAGAAGGAAGAATAGTGGAAACGAAACGAGGAGGCAAACCTCTGCAGCAATGGGAAAAGGAAGATGAAAAATGAAAATGAAAAACAAAACTCATAAGTTAGAAAGAAAAGGAGGAAGTAGAAGTTTAGAGAAGGCGAAGATGAATAGTTTCTTTCTTTTTTTAAAAAAATAAATGGGCTATGCCTTTTTTAATTCAGTTTCTAAACTCACGGTTATTGTCCACCACTATTCTTGGAAATCGAAATAGTAACATAGGTAATTGAAATTTTAATTAAAAATAAATACTTATAAAAATGTTAATTTATATATTTTTATAGAAATTATAAAAAATCAATCTATTGATTAAAGTGTAATTGAAAAATTATATTAATGAACATATTTTGAAAAAGAATATATAATAAAAATCAAATAAAATATCACAAATAAATAATATTAAACTCAATTGTTAGTAAATATTAAATATTAATTGTTTTAATATTTTATAAGAATTAAAATTTTGTTGATAACATACTAATATATATATTAGAACCTATTATAAATGTAAAAAAATACCGAAGCGTACCAACTATGTATACCTCCACGTACCAATACTTTTAAGGACGCGTACTGCGTACCGCGTATCCGTACCATGTACCAAACGTATTACGAATTATGTGACTATGATTCCCCCATATGTGAATACAGCGAAGTCTTACACCAATGCGCCAATCCTATAGGTTCTCTCCATGGAGTCATGACGAAATAAACACACAGGTAGTGTAAATGAAAGAAGTTATTCACCAAGTTAAAAAGTTAATTAACACCTCACCCATACTTCCTCCGATTTATTTAAATTTTTAATTACACTTTAACTGAGATCGTGGAAGGACTTACTAATCCTACAAACCATGTGTAATGGTAATTATCTGAAAAAAATAGTAAGGCCATGCGAAAGAGCCAAAGGCTATTTCCAAACCAGAGTGAAAGCATATAGTACATAAGGAAGGAACAGTAGAATGCACCTGAAGAGCAGGCAACGTACTTGGGTGATCAGAGTGAAAAATTAAACAAGTAGTTGAATACAATAAGTTAATCATATGCATATCATCATTATTTATTAACATAATTTCCACCAGTACAAGGTAGAAACAATATTAATGTATAAATTACTACAATCTAGAGAAATAAACAAATATGCATATGGTTTCATGTTAGGCATTAATTTTCAGCAGCGGGCTCAAGTTAATAGATTGCAGATTCTGAAACACGATTCTTGTACTTGGCAATGAAAGCTTCAGCTTTCATGTCAATGTTGGGCTCAGCAGAACCCCAGTTACCTTTGTCGTAATCACTAGGCCAGACCCTACGCCCCGAATAAGAGGCATCATAGTACCCTCCTCTGAGCTTCCTTGATGAGAAGATGTTGAAAATAGAGAAGAACCTGAAGAAGACTTCTTCTGCCTATTACCTGCCATAATTGTGGAATTTTTGTGTGCTAACAATGACTGCACCAGTTAGCGTGAAGACAATGAACTTTGAGGGGATTGTCTTGGTTTTCAATTCACAATGTCATATGACTCTTTTATACTCGATTGAGGGAGGCGTCAAATGCATGACTGGTGAAATAGTGAAAGAATCTGAAAAGGGAGAAGTAAGACCAACATAAATGGTTCAAATGGTGCTGACTTGGCAGGGTAATTTGTTTTGTCAAGACACTTTTGCTGTGGTCCGCTAGTTTTGTACTTGACTTAAACAAGCTTGTGAGGGAATTCCATCAACAACGCACGATTGTTGGCTCTGCTTTTGTACTTTCTTTTCTTCTCAAGATTCACGTTGTTATTATTGTCACTTTTCCATCCTAATTTAAGCACCTAATTAGTAAGTACATGATTGTACTTCCAATAATCTACCTACTTGCATGAATCTGTTTACTCTCGCATGAAAATGGTCCACCCACAGTAGTACCAAGACTGCACAAGAATAGGTGATGCCATCATCTTTGATAATTGGTTTAATTTGATTTATAAATCCTCCCCATTTGTAGACTAATCCGTTTACTCACTTGAAAAAAAATGCTTTAAAAAAATTACCATTTTAAGAATCAAAAACATTTTTCCTAAAAAATAAAAATGAAAACATTTTCAATTATACCATAGACAATTTAAATTGTTTTGGCACTGGATCATAGATAACGGATGTTCCCCAATCCATTGGGTTAGATATCAATCCCGCTCGCGGTGCGTAGATGCCGTTGACCCAAGAAATTTTGCTTACAGAGGGCGAACACGGGTTCTTCCTTTAAACTATATTGTTCCCCCACATGTGAACGCAACGATATCTTATACAACTACGTAAACTCTATAGATTCTATAGACTATTTAAATCAACTCATAAAACAAGTACTTGTTTAAAAAAAAAGAGTAGTTGCGGATCAGTCTGTATACCAATCGATTTAACTGGGGATTTATGCAAGCTTAGTGTTTAATTTAATTCTAGGAATACGCGTGTATGGTCAGTTGCAGGTTTAAGCAAATCGGCTAAAATGATCCACATAGGTAAATCTGATTATTGAATTCTTAAATGTGAAAAAAAAAAAGTAATGAAATTTGCATGGTAGAACACCAGCCTTATTGTTGTATAGATGCAATTGCTAAAATAGGAAATGATATATCAACACCTTCGGCCCCGTTCGGGGTGATTTTCTGCTTTTAGTCTTGAAATTTTTAAAAACTAAAACCAATTTTAGTTTTGAGTTTTTAGTTTCAGTTATTTTTTGTTTTTAGTTTTTAAAAATTTGTTACAAATTGAAGATTGATAAATGAGTCAACCATTTTATCTTATCTTGCTTCACTATGAAATAATACAATATAAAAAATAATTCAAAATAAAAAATAATTAAACCCGTGGTGGTAGTAAAGGTGATGGTGGTGGTGGCGGTGGTGGCGGTGACGAAGGTGGTGGTGGCGGTGGCGATGGTAGTGATGGTGGTGGTGGCGGTGGAGGAACGGTGGTGGTGGCAGTGACAGAGGTGGTGGTGGTGGTGGTGGCGGTGACGGCGGTGGTGGCGGCAACAGTAGTGGTGGCGTTGGCGAAATGGTAGTGGTGGCGATGACAACAGTGGTGGTGGCGATGGTGGAGGTGGCAGTGGTAGTGGCGATGGTAGTGATGGTGGTGGTGGCAGTGGCGAAGTGGGTGGTGGTGGCGACGGTGGTGGAGGTAGTGGTGGCGGTGGTGGTGGTGGTGGTGGCGGCGGCGGCGATGGTGGAATCAGGGACAAATCCACCTTTAAGAGAGTGGGGGCAGCTGCCCCACTACCTTTTTAATTTGTTTTGATAATATATATAGTGTAGTAGTTTGCCCCCATAATATAATGATTGTATAGTTACAATTTCAATCTTAATATAATTTAAAAGTGTGCAAGCAATACATATGTGGAATTTTTTTATATTTCCATTCTCACTTTTTAATATTTAATATCTTTTATTTGTAACACTTAATTGTTTATTACAATGTTTTTGGTCTCTTTTTAATATAAAATGTAAAAGGACTGTATCTATTTCCAACTTTTTAAAAATGAAAAACCACTTCAAAACTAGTTTCACACACATTTACTACTCCTTTTGAGCAACTCAATTTTTATACTTTTCAATCTAGTTTCCCTTGTTGTCTCAGACTCATATTCTAATTGTGTATTTAAAAGCTTATATATTGCACTGAAATTTGAAAACGAACTGTGTAGAGTGTGTACATTGTGGTTCATCTGTTATGCTTTGTTCCTTTTCTCCTTCGTTTTTGTTGTCCTCTTGAATATCATCAAAAATCAAATGCAAAATCGTATGGGAGACGAATAATTAAATGATTGTTAAGATATTTAGAGAGAGAGATTTTTGCTAATATTAAAAATGAGAAAATCATCAATTATTTTTAAAATATAAAAAACACGTGGAGAACAAGTGTAATGTATCTTTATACTTTTAAAAATAATATAAAATATTTTTAATGCTACAATTTTTTGTATGAGTATTGACCCCACTACGTAAAATTTCTGGATCCGTCACTGGGTGGAATGGTGGTGGTGGTGGTAGTTGTGGTGGTCAAATGATGGTGGTGGTGATAATGAGAATGTTTTTTAAAACTAAAAACTAAGTTCACAAAACCTTTTTTCTTGGTTTTGAAAATGAATGTAAAAGTGTTTTGAAATTGAGTTAAAAACTATTTCAGCTCTATTTTTGCCAAACGCGTTTTGTTTTAAAAATTGCATTTAAAAACCAAAAACCAAAAACTGGCAACCACCTGGAACGGGCCCTTTACTTATTACCAGGGATGGAGTTACATTGTAAATTGGGGACCTTGGCTGCCCTTTTTAACTTTTTTTATTTAAAATTTTTTCTGTATATATGATAGCTTAAATTTTGCTAAATTCATTCTTAATTTTAGCTAAATTTTATATAAATTGTCTTCGATGGATCAGTCTTTTTTTTTTTTCTTTTTCTTTCTTTTTACTTAATCTTTCATAACTTTATATATGATACCTTCAATACTATCAATTTATTTTTAATATCCTGGGAAAAACAAACCAGAGTAGCACAAAAAATCTATTAAAATTTTCTTTTAGGATAGTAATTATTGTCATGATACAATATTCTTTTTCTTTTAGTTTTCAACAATTTAAAAGTTTTTTTTTCAATGATTCTTGGATACTATTGTTTGGTGAATAACATAATGCATTCTAATTTAATAGATTTTTAGAACATAATTAATAAGAGTATAAGACTTTTTTTTAAAGAATTTTTATTAATATATATACCATTTTTTTATTATAAATTCATGATTTTTTTTTTGTATCATGTGAAACTGATTATTGATATTTCTAATTTTAGGTCTTTACAAAAATGTTTAATTAGTTTGTCTTTTGTTTAAATATATTTTCTATTAACATTTTAATAAATTATCAATATAATTAAAATTTTGGAGCATACGAATATTTCACATAAAATTTGATGCATATATGAACTTTAAATATATGGATATATTTAAATTTATTTATAAATATATTTGATTTCATGCTCAATTTAAGGGATTTAGTTATGAATGATTATCCTTTCTAAATTTAATTAATTTTAAAATATTGAAATTGTTGATTATAGTTATTTTTTCTATTATTGTGAAAAGGAATAAGAATAACCCGGATATCACATTCCAATGTTTGGTTCTCGATCTTCGTTATCAATTTTTATTTCATTTTATTTTATATTTTATATTTGGTACATTAGACTAATATAGTATGAAATTCAAAATATAAAAATACCAAATAAAGTTATAAAAAATAATAATTAGATTACAAATGAAAAATGCATATAAGAGAAAACCATATTAAATATATGGGAAGATGAAAATAAATAAGAATTATAATTATAATTATAATTATATTAATGAGTGAAAAAATAGAAAGAAACAAGAATCCTTAATATTTCTAATTAACATATATGAATATGCAAAGACCAAAATTAAATTAAAACATTTAAGGATAGAAGTAAGAATTATACTTATGTTTGATTATTTTTTATTTTCCACAGTATCTTAAAAATTATATAAAAATAAAATTATTATAATTATTGAAATAATGATAAAATAGAACAGAAATAAGAATAGTAATTAAGAATGAAAGTAAAAAGGGGGAAAATTAAAATTTAAATATAGATAATTAAAATTTGAAAAAATGAACTATAATCATAACAAAAGAAATTATAATGAAACAAAATCAAAAAAATTTGTGACTGCAACAAAATCAAAATTATAAATGATAAATAATGAAATACATGAACATATATATAAGGAAAAAATATCTATAATAAATAAATATGGAAGAAATTAAAAATAAGAAATATAAATAACTGCTGAAATTAAAAAAGGAAAATCTAAAAATGTTATTATAAATAATGAAAAATAGAAAGAAAAAAAGAATTATAATCATAAAAAAATTATAAGAAAAAAAATCAGAATTATAATCATTGATAATGTAATACATGAACATATACAAAAGGAAAAATATTTTTAATGACATAAATAAGGAAGAAAAATAAAAAAAATAAGAAATATAATTAACTATTGAAAATAAAAGGAAAAATTAAAATTGTAATTAGATAATGAAAATTAGAAAGAAAGAAAAAAGAATTCTAATCACAAAAGATATAAAGAAACATAATCAGAATTATACTAATTGATAATGAAATACATGCATAAATAAAAGGAAAATATTTATAATTAAATAAATAAATAAGTAAATAAAATTGATTAATAAAATAAAAATAAAAATTCAAAATAGAATTATAGATAAATAAAATTAGAAAAAAAATAATTATAATCATAATACAAAAAAATATAAGGAAACAAAATCAGAATTATAATATTAATGAAATAAATGAACATATATAAAAGGGAAAAGTATTTATTATAAAATAAATAATGAATAAATAAAAATAAAATATAATTAAATAATGAAAATAAAAATTGTAATTATAGATACTTAAAATTAGAAAAAAAAATGAATTATAATCATAATAAAAAATTATAAGCAACCCAAATTAGATAAAAACAGAAATATATATTAATAATAATTAGCTATCAGTTTGACTTTTTCATAAATTTTGTTATCCTTTAATCTTATTCTTACAAGTTTTACTTAAAAGAATATTTAAATAATATTTACTTAATTTGATTTTATATGTTTAATTCATAATAAATTTAACTTAATATAAATTTTCTTCTACTTTGAATTTTTCAAAATTTATTTTCATAGTTTTTTTAAAATCTTAAATAATATAAATTAAAACTACATTCATTATTAATAAATATTAAAAATAAATTTTATTATAGATATTTTTAATAAAACTAGAAATATATATTATCATATTTAATTATTAATTTTGCTTGTTTTTAAGTTTGTTTTCTTTGAATTGTTATCTTTCATAAATTGTAAAATAAATAGTAATTAAAAAGTGAATTAATCATTTGGTTTTTATGAATTTGTAAACTTATCTTGTTTCAGATTTATCATTAGGCGGAAATATTACTTTTGGTTTTTATAAATTTACGTTTAGCAATGGTAGTTGTATTTCTCAGTTTCTGTAAGACCTGATTGTAATTGTTTTTTTTTTAATCCGTAGGAATTGAAGACAGTACCAAGGGATTTACAATACTCACATATCCTGCTCAATCAACTGAGCTAGACCCCTTTGGTTGTAATTGTTGTTTAACTTTAATAGGTAATTAATTGTCAGTGGAAAAATTGATAATTCAAAGAGCCAAAAATACTTGAAGTTCAAGGATGAGTCCTAAATGATTTCCCGGGAAATCAATCAAAGATTACATTGACTTTATAATGAGACGTGTTTCTAGACATGTTATAATACCTACAAATTTAACCTCTTTTTGCATCATCACCTACAAAATATATAATACTTTATTTATTATTAATAATAATCTTTTTTTAAAATGTAAAGAAAAATTATCAATTCTCGATTTAAAAATACTCATTTTAGAATTGAATTAGCAACTACACATATTAGTTGCTATAGGTGACTATACGTTTCAACTTGGTATATTTAAGTTCGATTTGCATTTGTCCATAACTAAATGACTGGACAAAGTTGACTCCTGAGGTTAACAAACCAAGAATTTAGGTGGTCTGTGTCGAGCCTGTTTAACTTGCAAGTCAGCAAGTTGTTCACAAGTTTGAAAAGAAAAAATATATAAAATTTGAAAATACTAAAAAATATATGAAAAATATAAAAATAATAAAAAATGTGTTAAGTAAAATTAATTATTCAATTAGTAAAATATATATAAAAAAACATTTACACTATTTAAATAACATTAAGTCTATTTAGAATAAAAATTGGTTTGGGGTCAATCCACAAACTAAACCCTCTCAACCGCATGATTAGATTTTTATTGGTCCTAACCCGCATGGATCATGGGTTATAGTTAGGCCTATATACCCAACTATATCAGTTTTAATGTAGTCTCTTAATCTCCTAATAAGAAGTGACCAGAATGTTGGTAATAACATGTTATTAATTAGCAACAAAAAATATATATTAGTCTCTATTAGTGACTAATTTGTAATTAAGTCAGTCACTAAACACATTAGTGATTGAATTTATTGTCACCACCTTTTAGTGATTGTGATTTTAGTCGCCAAGTGATTTAGCAACCAAATTTACATACATAGCTATTGAAATTTTCATTTGCTATGGTGGTTTTCTTTTTATATTAATTTTTAAGTCTTAATTAATTACTTATACTTTAAAAAATTCTTAAATTTAAAGTCAAAACTACTATTTTAGTAAAATATAAAACATTTATGATACTTGTGAATTATAAAAAAAATTATCTATAACTATTTATCCAACTTTATGATAATAGGATAAGTTAGACCTAATAGGTCTAGCGCAGTTGGTAACACACACTGAGTTTGTGGGAAAAAAATTGAGTTCAATTCTGGCATAATACATTCTTGGGGAAGGGTGAAGAATTTTAAGTGTGACTAAGCCCCAAACTAAGGATTAGTCCCATAGCCGGCTCTCTAATAATCGAAGCTTGTGGAGAAACCTCATGTTCCACTAAGGAGCCAAAGACCGTAATTATGATTTTTTTTTTTAAAACAGTTACGTATGAACTCCTCAACAATAAACACCTAATTAATTCTCATCTATCTCTTTAATTCTCTATTCGTATAACATTATATTAAATATTATATCTATATTTTTTTCTTCTTTTATTAACATATAAGTAGAGCTGTCAATTGGACCAGCCCAGCCTAGCCCATCAGGCTAATTAGTGAAAACCGGCCTAACCCAAATCTCTAATAGGCAATGATTTTTGTGGCCCAGCCTGACTCATTAGGCTAGGCCAAATTGGCCCACTTATTTTTTTTTCTTAAATTTACACTAATTTTAAAAGAAAACAAATTAAAAATTAAAAAACAATGTCAGGTCAGATAGGTCGAAAAGTGTTTAAGCCAAGAATTTATGGACCCAGCCTTACCCGTTTGGCTAGTTAGGCCAAGCCAAATTGGCCTGATTCTTTTTAGGCCAACTTTTTTACCACCCGGGCTGACCTAGCCTGGCGGACCATTGGGCCAGCTTGTCAGACTGGGCCAATTTTGACAGCTCTATGTAACATCCTCATTTTACTATTTGTACGCATTTATATATGTATATTATGAACACTTATGTACTGTATTTTATAGAAACTTTATGTATGTATTTTCTTAATGAAATTAATACAGTTCTACTCAGAAGAATTTCCTGAATCTTTAAATGTCTTTGTTTTTGCCGAAATTGATTGTTGACTGGACTGCTATGTCAGACAGCTGTCCAGGATAGAATTTCAAGTGTGGAATTTTGGACTCATTTATAACTTAATATAAAGGTAATTGAATATAGATTAAAAATATATACAGATAAAGAATTAAAATGTTTATTCCGAATTGTTAGGATTTTCTGAAAGTTAGAACTTTGAGAAATTTTTACGGTAAAATTCTAAGGCAGAAAATTTAGAGAAAATTCGTAGGATATCTATAGAATTATCTAATAATTGTAATATACTTAGAATAATTATTAAAAATGTTTAACCAAGAAAAATTTTAATTTAGAACCTTAACCAATCAAAAAGTGACAACTTAGGCTTTTCTAATGTCATTAAATTAAGCTAATTAGGATTGGATTAAGATATAAGTAAGACACTATCCCAAGGTTTTTGATAGTGAGGAATCCAATGGTGGTGTTATTTTCTTCAAATTCTAATTAGTTTGTAAGATAATTAACAGCCCTAAAAATATTCTAGAATTTTCTACAATATTCTTGAAAATGTTGACTTTTGGGGTAGGCAAGTGAGCAAGTCACCCAAGGAACTCCTTTGGCTGTCCAAGTGACTTGGTGACTAATCTCCCTTGGCCAATAAGGGCTGCTGGACGTGCAGGAGCAGCTGGATGTGAAGGAAACATTCAATTTGGCTAATAATTGTTTAAAGAAGCATTAAACTTAAGCAAAAAAGGAGAAAAAGTCACCAAAAAGCTAGCATTCCCTAAAACAGAACCGTGAGCTCTCCAAACCCAGCAGCTGCAGTTTTCATTTCAATTTCATCTTAACTTCATCATCTCATCTTAAATTAAGAAACCAAACCATCCAAACTTCCAAAACCCTAAGCTAATTCGGCTAGTAGAGAAAGAATTGGAAGAAATCTCAAAAATTCCTACAAGACCAAGAAGTGAGGGAGAAAGGAATTCAAAGCTTTTTCTTCAATTAAAGAGCTTAAGGTAAGGATCTAGGCATTTAATTTCAATTAGAACCCTTGGAATTAGAAGAAAACATGTTGTAGGGTTAAATTCAATTTGTGACCTAGAATCATGAAAACTTGAAATTGATTTAGGGGTTTTGTGTTTTTGATGCTTGTGATTGTAATTCATGGATGGGAATGAGGTGTGATTGAATTTCTAACGTGTTGTGATGGTTGAAATTTGAGTTGCTTGATTTTTTAATTGAATTGAGATTTGGTTGAATTTTGGTTGGAATTGGAGTTTGTTGCTTTGGAAAATATGTTGGGAATGGTAGTGAGACCATTCGGGCAGCCCAAAATGCAAGGGATATTATGTGGAAATTTTTGTAAAATCAAGGGCAAAATGGTCATTTTACATGTAGGGACAAAATGGGAATTTTTGAAAAAGAGTAAGGGTAATTTGGTCATTTCAAAAATTTAGGACATAGATGGAATTTTAGAAAAGATTAAGGGTATTTTAGTAACTTTACCTAATAGTGATTTAATTGATAAATTACTAAAATACTAATGTTATAAGGTAAATTGCTTAAATTTTTGTATTCTTGTATGTTAATGTGTACAAATTATTTATTTGATTGTGATCATGAACAAAATTCATTGGCATGAGTCTTTTTGGGGGATTTATAAAGGTATCAAATGAGAAAGAATTATGTTGACTAACCGGGACTGCGGTAGTCATGAGAATTAAGTTGATCTATGAGAAATGACTTTTGTTGACTAACCGGGACTGCGGTAGTCATGTGAAATGAAAATGATTGAGAAAGTCATGTGAAATGAAAATGATTGAGAAATGAGTTGTTGACTAACCAGGACTGTGGTAGTCATGTGAAATGAAAATGATTGAGAAATGAGTTGTTGACTAACCGGGACTGCGGTAGTCATGTGAAGATGAAAATGATTGAGAAAGGATTTTTGGGGTGAGTAGAATTTGTTAAATAGGACCGTATAATCTGTGATTATATAGTCTGTGGGGTGAAGGATATTGGCAATTCCACATGTGGCTGGAAACTGGACTGAGTTGCGGTCGTGGTGGCCTTCCGGGTATCCTGATCTCCTAATTCTGTTTAGCTTATTCGCGTTTAGCAGGGGCTGATAGCTGAATTGCAGTGTGTAATGGTAGGCCAGTTACTTACTAAACACTCAAAGGGGAAGTCTCCATGGAGCAGGGTCAAAAATGAATTTGAGTCAAAAACTGCATTTGCATAAATCATACTGCATTTAATTATGTGTGTAACTAATTAATTTGTTATGATATGTATTTGTTTGAAATTGTTTTATTGTATGAGAAATTAAATGCCTGATCCGGTAATTTTGTTCCCAGATTCTAGGGGAGTGTGACTGCAGGTATTTGGAAGATTAATTAGAAGTTACAGATGCAGACATGTTCCAGAGCTATAGGAATGGGTGTTTTTGGCTTTAGATACTTTTGTATTAATTAGAAATAATTTGGTAGTAGTATTTTCTGTAAATTTTAATGATGTAAATTATAATGACAAACTTTAAATTTTAATGGAGTGTATTTATTTTAATTGTAAAATTTTTTTTATGGAGAATAGATGGAAATTAATAAATTAGAAGGGGGGTTACACTCTACATATAAGTGAGTGTCTACGCATAATTTGATAAGCAACTGTATGATAAAATAGAGTTAGGAAAAGATAGAAACAGTCAGTAGTGATATGACTGAAGTTTCCCTAAATAAACAAGCAATTCAAAAGGTCCTCAACAAATTTTCGACAATATATCTTTCGCAGTGCTACTATTGGATGCAGTAAACAATCACTGGCTTCAATTCTGAAGTTTGCAGGTAACACAATTGGACACCTGAATTGATCTGCTTAAAAGATGTATGGCACCTGTACATTCTTTTCCTCACTGTTATTTCATTACTTACTAGTTCTCACTATCGTGTCCAATTTCTGAAAATCGTGGGCTTGTGAAGTGGAGTACTCTTTTTCCTTCCATTCACATCTGCCTTCATTTTCAAGCTTGAATAATCCAAAAGGTACATTGTCCGATAGATAATATAAGGAAGGAATAAAGATTGGCTGAAAAGAAAAGGGACGTGAGAGAGACACATATGCATGTAGGATGTACAATATTGTGCTTTGAGGAAACAAAATCCTCCACCCGTGGAAACATGTAGGATTCCACAAGCTGGCAATCACTTAATTCTTTCCCAAAGATCAGTTCTTTCCCATACAAGAAAGTGAAGAATTCATTATCTTCCTTCAATTTAGTGCATATGCATATACAATAAAACTTTAGGTGAATAATGTAACTGGTATTAGGGCCAATACAACATTAACTTGTTATCCCTGTTGAATAACATAACTCACACTCACATAGGCATGCAACCTGACAGGTTTAATTTAATTAAGTATTTCCAACAATTACCAACTCATGTTAATTACCCCTCATACATATCATGGATTAAACAAGTGAGGCCAAACTAAAAAAATTCATGCACTTGTGGAATGTTCAACCGTAACGTTCCACAGAAAAAAGGTCCAAAGGTGGGGGAAATGAACGAAGTTTTTCACTCAATTAAGAAGTAACTTCACCCATACCTTCTCCATTTTATTTACTTTTAATCACACACACATAAACAAGGGGTTGCATTAACTAAGATCATGGAAGAGGTTAATATTGCTACACATGTGTATTGGTGATTAATAAAAAGAAATACTGTAATTGGCCTTGTGAAAGAGCTAAAGGCTATTTCTGAACCAGAGTGAAAACATATGTTACATAAAGAAGGAAGAGTAGAATGCACCTGACACAGGCAAATATATACTTGGGTGATCAGTATGAAAAACTAAATGTAACATCCTCATTTTTACTATTTGTATGCATTTATATATGTACATTATGAACAATTATGCAATGTATTTCATAGAACTTTATGAACATAATTTCTTAGTGAAATTAATACAGTTCTACTCAGAAGAATTTTCTAAATTTGCAAATGTCTTTATTTTTGCCGAAATTGATAGTTGACAGGACTGCTATGTCAGACAGCTGTCCAGGATAAATTTTCAAGTATAGAATTTTGAACTCATTTATAACTTAAAAGAAAGGTAATAGAATATAGATTAAAAATATATACAGATAAAGAATTAAAATGCTTATTCAGAATTGTTAGGATTTTCTGAAAGTTAGAACTTTGAGGAATTATTACGGTAAAATTCTAAGACAGAAAATTTAGAGAAAATTCATAGGATATCTATAGAATTATCTAATAATTGTAATATACTTAGAATAATTATTAAAAATGTTTAACCAAGAAAATTTTAATTTAGAACCTTAACCAATCAAAAAGTGACAACTTAGGCTTTTCTAAGATCACTAAATTAAGCTAATTAGGCTTGGATTAAGAGATAAGTAAGTCACTACCCCAAAGTTTTTGATAGTGAGGAATCCAATGGTGATGTTATTTTCTTCAAATTCTAATCACATTGTAAAATAATTAGCAGCCCTAATTACCTTCTAGAACTTTCTACAAAGTGCTTGAAATGTTGACTTTTGGGGTAGGCAAGTGACTTGGAACTCCTTGGCTGTCCAAGTGGGCTGGAAAGGCTTGGCAAGTGGACTTCCCTTGGTCCAAATGAGCTGCTGGACGTGCAGGGCAGCAGCTGGACTTGAAGGCAAAGTCCAATTTAGTTAATAATTTGTTTTAAGAAGCATTTAACTTAAGTAAAAGGAGAAAAAGTCACAAAAAGCTATTTTCTCTCAAAACAGAACCTTGAGCTCTCCAAACCCAGCAGCTGCAGTTTTCATTTCAATTTCATCTTAACTTCATCATCTCATCCCAAATTAAGAAACCAAACCATCCAAACTTCCTAAACCCTAAGCTAATCGGCAAAAAGGAAAAGAAATTGGAGGAAATCTCAAAAATTCATACAAGACCAAGGAGTGAGGGAGAAAGGAATTCAAGGGTTTTTCTTCAATTAAAGAGTTTAAGGTAAGGATCTAGGCATTTAATTTCAATTAGAACCCTTGGAATTAGAAGAAAACATGTTGTAGGCTTAGATTAAAATTTTGACCTAGAATCATGAAAACTTGAAATTGATTTAGGGGTTTTGTGTTTTTGATGCTTGTGATTGTAATTCATGGATTGGAATGATGTTTGATTGAATTTTTGATGTGTTGTGATGGTTGAAATTTGGTTTGTTGAATTTTGATTGAATTTGTGATTTGGTTGATTTTTGGTTGGAATTGGAAGTTGTTACTTTGGAAAATATGTTGAGAATGGTAGTGAGACCATTCGGCCAGCCCTAAATGCAAGGGATATTATGTGGAAATTTTTGTAAAATCAAGGGCAAAATGGTCATTTTACATGTAGGGACAAAATGGGAATTTTTGAAAAAGAGCAAGGGTAATTTGGTCATTTCAAAATTTAGGACATAGATGGAATTCTAGAAAAGATTAAGGGTATTGTAGTAACTTTACCTAATAGTGAATTTTTATAATTTTTATGTGATTGCTTAATATTATTATTTGTTTATTAGCATCATTGTCATATTGCATAAGCTTGAGTTCTTAGAAAATACAAAGATTTCAAATGAGAAATGAGTATTTATGGGGGAATTGATTTCCAGGACTGTGTTGACTGACCGGACTGCGGTAGTCATGTATTTGAAAATATGATTGAGATTATGAACAGAGAACTGTGTTGACTGACCGGACTGCGGTAGTCATGTATTTGAAAATATGATTGAGATTATGAACAGAGAACTGTGTTGACTGACCGGACTGCGGTAGTCATGTATTTGAAAAGATGATTGAGATTATGAACAGAGAATATGATAGTCCTGAGAAATGGGTGAGCAGAGTAAGTTAGACAGGACTGTATAGTCTGTGATTATATAGTCTGTGGGGTGAGGGATATTGGCAATTCCACATGTGGCTGTAATTTGGACAGAGATGCTGCCGTGGTGGCCTTCCGGGTATCCTGACCTCCTAATTCTGTTTAGTTTATTCGCGTTTAGTAGGGGCTGATAGCTGAATTACAGATCGTAATGGTAGGCCAGTTTCTTACTAAACACTCAAAGGGGAAGTCTCCATGGAGCAGGGTCAAAATGAATTTGAGTCAAAAACTGCATTGCATAAATCATACTGCATTTAATTATGTGTGTAACTAATTAATTTGTTATGATATGTATTTGTTTGAAATTGTTTTAATTCTATGAGAAATTAAATGCCTGATCCTGTAATGCTGTCCCCAGATTCTAGGGGAGTGTGAATTGCAGGTGCTTGAAGATATAGTTAAATGATGAAGATGCAGAAATTCCAGAGCATATAGGATGGGACTATTTTGGGTAGACAATAATTTGTAGTAGTTAGAATTATTTTGTAGCAGTGTTTATATAAATTTTAATGATGTAAATTACAGAACATATTTTGGATTGTAAGAGATCGTATCAGAACTTTGAAATAAATATATAAAATGAATTAAATAGTTAAATTATGTTTTATATGAAAGGGGGGGTTACATTAGTGGTATCAGAGCTCTGGTTATGCATCTCTAGGACTTGCGAGTAGTGGGTCTATTAGGTGTTTTGCTGTGTTACCCTGATTAGAATTGTTTGTTTGTTAAGAATATTATGGGAAAAAGGGTAGTAACTAGATCTGAAATTTTAAGACATGTAGAAATGAGAAGAGGAAGGCTAGTTATAAATCCTAGAGTTGAAACTAATAGTATAGCTGAGATGGCAGAAAGGAAGAAAGGAAATCTTGATAGAGTTGTGAGGGTGCACACTCAGGACTCAGTCGAGATGACTTTCTCTCCTAATGCTTAAAATTTTATTATTATTAGTATTGTTCAAGTTGGGTTAATTTCCATGTTACTTATATTGTGAATTTAAGACTTATAATCTTGAGTTAGTTGAGAAAGGAGATCTAAAGACCTGAGTTCGTAGATCAAGGTTGAGAATAGAGGTCCAAATATTTGAGTTTATAGGATAATAGTTGAGTTTGACAAAAGAAAGAAAACAAAGTTTTGAAGGTACCTTGATGTTTGGAATATGATGAGATGTTGAAAGTATGGTTATTGCCATATTGTTCTAATGGATGTTTTCATGTGTTTTGAAGGCTGAAACAGTGTATCGTAGTATAAATTTGTCACAGGATTGATATCTTAACTATTAGGACTTGAAATTTTGTGTTTTAGACATGAATTAGAACCAAAATAGTGCATTTTTCTGGTGCAGTAAAATAGCCTGCGGGTTTAATATATTTTATTACATTCCCATGGTGTAAGTGATGATTTAAGACTTGTATAATTGAGGTTATCAAGGATCCATGTTGTAGGTCTTAGTTGGTAGGTATATATATATGAGAATTCTTGATGGTCAAACCTTGATTAATAGGGTAGAATAGGACCCAAATGCTAAGTTAGTAGCAGTTGACCTAAGAATTTTTAAAGTTGAAAGAGTAAGTAATTGGAAGGCCTAAAGGTATGTGTATTGATGTTGGAAATTAAGCCTAAGTAACAATTAAATTGGTAGTAGTGAATTGGAGTAATTTGAGGTACTTTGAAAGTCATTCTAATGGTGACTTGTTGGAATTATAGTTCTAAAGTACAACTATAAGTTGAGGATGCTAATTATGTTTAAAATACCCTATACCTTGCTTGTTTCTGTGCCTACATCTAAACCAATCCTAACCTCTAAAATACGTTTGAATTGTGTGATAACTATCCGAGATAGACAATTTGTTGTGAACTTGATTTGTTCGCCTTTGATTGACCTTGATGTGATATTAGGAATGGATTGGTTAGCAACCAACCATATTCTAATAGATTGTGCCTTTAAAACCCTGATTTTTTTGAGTCTAATATTTCTAGACTTAAGCCTGTAAAACCTAAAGAAATATCATTTAGAAATGAAAAAAAAAAAAAAAAAAAATCACATGCTATCATCTCTTGAAAATAAGGAAGATAAAATTGAAATAGACTCTGTGCCAGTTGTAAATGAGTATCTTGAGGTGTTTCCTGATGATGTTTCTGGCTTGCCTCCTGAAAGAGAAATAGAATTTAGTATAGATTTGATGCTTGGTACTAGACCAATTTCTATGCA
Source organism: Pueraria montana var. lobata (assembly GCA_026413185.1). Taxonomy (NCBI): domain Eukaryota; kingdom Viridiplantae; phylum Streptophyta; class Magnoliopsida; order Fabales; family Fabaceae; genus Pueraria; species Pueraria montana. The sequence goes on from CM048650.1 coordinate 78,041,930, forward strand.
ACCATATAGAATGTCATTATTGAAATTAATCGAGTTAAGGAAACAATTGGAAGAATTATTAGAAAAACAGTTTGTAAGGCCTAGTGTGTCCATATGGTGAGCCCCAGTATTATTAGTTAAAAAGAAAGATGGAGGATCTAGGTTATGTATAGATTATAGACAATTAAATAAAGTAACTATAAAGAATAAATATCCTTGATCTAGAATAGATGTTATATTAATATATTCTAAAAATAAAGAAGAACATGAAAATCATCTTAGAATAAAATTAGAAATTTTAAAAGATAGAAAAATTATATGCTAAATTGTTTAAGTGTGAATTTTGGTTGGAGGAAGTGAAAATTTTAGGACATGTAATTTCTAAAGATGGAATAAGTGTAGATTTTTCTAAGGTAGAAGCAGTTTTAGAATGGGAAAGGCCTAAGACAGTAACTGAGATTAGTAGTTCTTAAGATTTGATGGATATTATAGAAGATTGATTGAAGGATTTTCTAAGATAGCTGAACCCTTAATAGAATTTTATTTGGAGTGAGAGTTGTGAGAAAATTTTCCAAGAATTGAAACATAAATTGACTACCTCACTAGTTTTAGTTTTACCCGACCTAAATGAATCCTATGAGGTATACTGTGATGTTTCATCTCTAGGGTTAAGATGTGTGTTGATATAAAATAAGAAAGTGGTAGCTTATGCATCTAGGCGGTTGAAATCACATGAGAGAAATTATCCTACTCATGATTTGGAGTTAGCAGCTATAGTTTTTTCTTTGAAGATTTGGAGACATTATTTATATGGATCAATATTTGATGTATATATAGTGATCATAAGTGTTTAAAATATTTGTTTAAAAAAAAAATTGGAAAGGAGAAAAAGAAGATGGATGGAGTTTATTAAAGATTATGATTTTCAATTAAGGTATCATCCAATAGAGGCTAATGTAGTAGAAGATGCTTTAAGTAGGAAAATTGTGCATATGTCAACTATGAGGATTAAAGAATTAGAGTTAATAGAATAATTTAGAGATTTAAATCTATGTACAGTTAGGAAAAAGGATAAAATTCCATTTGGAATTATTACCATCACTAATGAATTTTTGGAAGAAATTAGGAAGAAACAAGATGCAGATGAATGTATTCCAGAAAAGAAAGGATTAATGGGATCAAGTAAGGAAAAAGAATTTAATTTAGGAATGGATATAATTATTAGGTTTAAAATAGAATTTGTGTACCTAATGATCAAGAATTTAAGGAATTAATTTTGAAGGAAGGGCACAAAAGTAAACTTAGTATTCATCCTGGAACAACAAAATATATAAAGATTTAAAGGGAATGTTTAGTGGTCTAGGATGAAGAGAGATGTAGCAGAATATGTGGCTAGATGTTTAACATGTTAGAAAGCACAGATTGAATATCAGAAACCCTTTGATCTGTTACATCCTTTAGAGATACCTATATGGAAACGGAATAGTATATCAATAGATTTTGTGGTAGGATTACCTAGAAAACATAGGAATTTTGATACCATTTGAGTAATTGTAGATAGATTAACTAAATTAGTACATTTTGCTTTCAATAAATATTAGGTATTCTTTAGAAAAATTAGCTTAATTGTACTTAAAGGAAATAATTAGATTATCTGGAGTACCTACTAGTATAGAGTCTAATAAAGACCCTAGCTTTGTTTTTAAATTTTTGGAAAGATTTTCAGAAAGCTTTAAGAAGTAAAATTTTATCTTAGTTTAGTATAACACCCTAAGATTGATGGTCAAACAGAAAGGACTATTCGGACATTAAAAGATCTCTTAAGAGCCTGTACATTAGAAGAGAAAGGAAAACCTAACATTTGAAACAAAGCCTATTAAGATTGAGGACAGAAGGATTAAGTACCTGAGAGGTAAAGAAATTTATCTAGTTAAGGTTATTTGGGATGATATCAGAGGTGATGCTACATGGGAGTTAGAGAAAAAAAAATGAAAGAAACATATCCTCATTTGTTTGTATAGTTATTTTGTTGTATAGTTGTATGGTTATATATTTGTATTAGAAATTTCGAGGACGAAATTTTATTAGTAGGGGAGAATTGTAACATCCTCATTTTTACTATTTGTATGCATTTATATATGTACATTATGAACAATTATGCAATGTATTTCATAGAACTTTATGAACATAATTTCTTAGTGAAATTAATACAGTTCTACTCAGAAGAATTTTCTAAATTTGCAAATGTCTTTATTTTTGCCGAAATTGATAGTTGACAGGACTGCTATGTCAGACAGCTGTCCAGGATAAATTTTCAAGTATAGAATTTTGAACTCATTTATAACTTAAAAGAAAGGTAATAGAATATAGATTAAAAATATATACAGATAAAGAATTAAAATGCTTATTCAGAATTGTTAGGATTTTCTGAAAGTTAGAACTTTGAGGAATTATTACGGTAAAATTCTAAGACAGAAAATTTAGAGAAAATTCATAGGATATCTATAGAATTATCTAATAATTGTAATATACTTAGAATAATTATTAAAAATGTTTAACCAAGAAAATTTTAATTTAGAACCTTAACCAATCAAAAAGTGACAACTTAGGCTTTTCTAAGATCACTAAATTAAGCTAATTAGGCTTGGATTAAGAGATAAGTAAGTCACTACCCCAAAGTTTTTGATAGTGAGGAATCCAATGGTGATGTTATTTTCTTCAAATTCTAATCACATTGTAAAATAATTAGCAGCCCTAATTACCTTCTAGAACTTTCTACAAAGTGCTTGAAATGTTGACTTTTGGGGTAGGCAAGTGACTTGGAACTCCTTGGCTGTCCAAGTGGGCTGGAAAGGCTTGGCAAGTGGACTTCCCTTGGTCCAAATGAGCTGCTGGACGTGCAGGGCAGCAGCTGGACTTGAAGGCAAAGTCCAATTTAGTTAATAATTTGTTTTAAGAAGCATTTAACTTAAGTAAAAGGAGAAAAAGTCACAAAAAGCTATTTTCTCTCAAAACAGAACCTTGAGCTCTCCAAACCCAGCAGCTGCAGTTTTCATTTCAATTTCATCTTAACTTCATCATCTCATCCCAAATTAAGAAACCAAACCATCCAAACTTCCTAAACCCTAAGCTAATCGGCAAAAAGGAAAAGAAATTGGAGGAAATCTCAAAAATTCATACAAGACCAAGGAGTGAGGGAGAAAGGAATTCAAGGGTTTTTCTTCAATTAAAGAGTTTAAGGTAAGGATCTAGGCATTTAATTTCAATTAGAACCCTTGGAATTAGAAGAAAACATGTTGTAGGCTTAGATTAAAATTTTGACCTAGAATCATGAAAACTTGAAATTGATTTAGGGGTTTTGTGTTTTTGATGCTTGTGATTGTAATTCATGGATTGGAATGATGTTTGATTGAATTTTTGATGTGTTGTGATGGTTGAAATTTGGTTTGTTGAATTTTGATTGAATTTGTGATTTGGTTGATTTTTGGTTGGAATTGGAAGTTGTTACTTTGGAAAATATGTTGAGAATGGTAGTGAGACCATTCGGCCAGCCCTAAATGCAAGGGATATTATGTGGAAATTTTTGTAAAATCAAGGGCAAAATGGTCATTTTACATGTAGGGACAAAATGGGAATTTTTGAAAAAGAGCAAGGGTAATTTGGTCATTTCAAAATTTAGGACATAGATGGAATTCTAGAAAAGATTAAGGGTATTGTAGTAACTTTACCTAATAGTGAATTTTTATAATTTTTATGTGATTGCTTAATATTATTATTTGTTTATTAGCATCATTGTCATATTGCATAAGCTTGAGTTCTTAGAAAATACAAAGATTTCAAATGAGAAATGAGTATTTATGGGGGAATTGATTTCCAGGACTGTGTTGACTGACCGGACTGCGGTAGTCATGTATTTGAAAATATGATTGAGATTATGAACAGAGAACTGTGTTGACTGACCGGACTGCGGTAGTCATGTATTTGAAAAGATGATTGAGATTATGAACAGAGAATATGATAGTCCTGAGAAATGGGTGAGCAGAGTAAGTTAGACAGGACTGTATAGTCTGTGATTATATAGTCTGTGGGGTGAGGGATATTGGCAATTCCACATGTGGCTGTAATTTGGACAGAGATGCTGCCGTGGTGGCCTTCCGGGTATCCTGACCTCCTAATTCTGTTTAGTTTATTCGCGTTTAGTAGGGGCTGATAGCTGAATTACAGATCGTAATGGTAGGCAAGTTTCTTACTAAACACTCAAAGGGGAAGTCTCCATGGAGCAGGGTCAAAATGAATTTGAGTCAAAAACTGCATTGCATAAATCATACTGCATTTAATTATGTGTGTAACTAATTAATTTGTTATGATATGTATTTGTTTGAAATTGTTTTAATTCTATGAGAAATTAAATGCCTGATCCTGTAATGCTGTCCCCAGATTCTAGGGGAGTGTGAATTGCAGGTGCTTGAAGATATAGTTAAATGATGAAGATGCAGAAATTCCAGAGCATATAGGATGGGACTATTTTGGGTAGACAATAATTTGTAGTAGTTAGAATTATTTTGTAGCAGTGTTTATATAAATTTTAATGATGTAAATTACAGAACATATTTTGGATTGTAAGAGATCGTATCAGAACTTTGAAATAAATATATAAAATGAATTAAATAGTTAAATTATGTTTTATATGAAAGGGGGGGTTACACTAAACAAGTAGTTGAATACAATAAGTTAAACATATATCATCATTATTTATTAACATAATTTCCATTATTACAAGGTAGAAGCAATATTAATGTATAAATTAAAATCTAAAGACATAAACAACTATAATACAGTTTCATATTATGCATTTTCAGCAGCAGGATCAAGTTGGTGAAGGAGCATCAACAACCAACCGATAGTTTCCATGATATTAGGAGCATAGTTGTAACCATAATTTAAATTTACTTATCTGTTTGTTGCATCTGTTACATTTGCAGCTATATATACTGCACTTTGTATTCACCATTTGATAATTAGAAACATACACTTTACTTTCTACATGGTATCAGTTTAAAGCCTTTTGCTTAACTAGCTATTCATTCGATCCAATGGCTTCCTCCTCATCCACAACCTCTGTTTTCATCCCTCCCCTTTTATCGACCGATCCAAAAGATCTAGTGGAATTCAATACCACCACTCAGCTTCCCATAAAACTCAATTCTTCCAATTACCCTGCATGGTATCGCCAAATCCACTCTCTCCTTGTAGCTCGTGATCTTGACGGCTATGTTACTGGTGCAACCCCTTGTCTTGCTGCTAAAGTCACCACTGAATTTGGTGAGTCTCCCAATCCAGCCTTCAATTTCTGGATTCGATAGGACAAATGCCTCTACATTGCATTACTAGGTTCGTGCGACACTGAAGCTCGTGCAGTTATGTCTACTGCACCAACATCCCGTGATGCTTGGCTAGCCTTAGAATGTGCCTTTGCCACCCGTTCTCGTTCACACATAATGTCACTTAAAGAACGATTGAACTCCATCACCAAGGGATCATCTACTATTGCATCATATCTACAAAGTATTCGTTCAATTGCTGAGGAATTATCCCTCATTGGACATCTAGTTGATGACATTGACCTTGTCATCCATCCTCTAAATGGACTTGATCCATCTTTTCGTGAGTTCACAGCGTCAATCCGCACTTGTGACTCATCAATATCTTTTAATGAGCTCTTCATAAAATTGATTGACTACAAGATGTACCTCAAACGTGATGAACTCTTGAATCATCCCTCCGCCATCACTGCCAATTTTGCTAATAGAGGTCGCTCACAACATTCCAACAAAGGCCGCAATCAACACACTTCTTCTAGCTCCTCAAATCATTCTGGCAGAAGACAACAATCAGCCATTATTTTTCAGCTATGTTCCAAAAAGGGCCACTCTGCTCAAACCTGTTACAAGTTTACAAGGAGCAACAAAGTCATACCAGCCTACTGCATATGCGAGTAATGGCAATGTTCCACCGCCTGGAAGGCTTTTTGACTCTGGTGCCTCACACCATATCACAAATGATTTGAGCAATCTCTCATTAAAAGCTGACTACAATGGTAATGAGCAAGTTCATGTTGCCAATGGTATGTCTCTTCCTATAACACATGTTGGTTCTACATCCCTTAATCAATCCACCCATCCTCTCACTTTATCCAATGTTTTGTATGCCCCAGGAGTCACCCAACATCTAATTTCTGTCTCTCAACTTTTCAACACTAACAATGTTTCCATTGAATTTTTTCCCTTTTTCTTTAAGGTAAAGGATCTGAGCATGGGGGCGAGTCTTCTTCAAGGTCCGAATGATGGAAATGTCTACAAACTCCTATCCATACCATCTCATCCTCATGTCTACTCAACCATATCCACCTCCTCTTAGTGTTGGCATAACAGACTTGGTCATCCATCTCCTCGTGTCCTACAACATGTTCTTCATTCAAATAACATTCTTGTCAAAGGATCATCCAATAAATGCACTCATTGTATGGCCAATAAGTGCCACAAATTACCTTTCAATAAGTCATTTTTGTCTAGTTCTAGTCTGTTAGAAATTGTGTTTTCAGATGTTTGGGGACCTTCACCTTTTGTTTCAATAGATGATTTCCATTATTATGTCATATTTATTGACCATTTCTCTAAGTATTTATGGTTATTTCCTATGAAACTTAAATCAGATGTGGCTACAATATTTCCAATTTTTAAAAGAATTGTTGAAAATCAATTCAATTGCAAAGTCAAGAATTTTTATTCTGACAATGGTGGAGAATTTATAAAACTCAGATCTTTTTTTGAAGAACATGGGATAACACATCTCACAACTCCACCACATACGCCACAACATAATGGTCTTTGTTAACGAAAACACCATCATTTGCTTGAAACAACAAGATGTCTACTCCATCAGGCCTCTCTTCCACCATCCTTTTGGTCATTTGCTGTCCAAACAGCATCATATCTAATAAATCGTCTTCCAACACATACTTTGGATATGAACTCACCCTTTGTCACTTTGTTTAATAAACAACCAAATTATACAAAGTTAAGATCCTTCAGTTGTCTATGTTTTCCTTGGCTCAAACCATACACATCACACAAACTCCAGCCAAGATCTGAGCCTTTTATATTTCTCGAGTATAGTTTAAGTCAGAGTTCATATATTTGCTACAATATCAAAACCAAAAAGCTATATCATTCGAGACATGTTCAGTTCCTTGAGGATGTTTTCCCATTCTCTCAACCAACTTCTCCTGATTCCCTCACTGTCTCCAATTCAAATTCAAATGCCAACACTTCATTCGGTTGTTACTTTCCTTTAGCAACCACTCATCCATTCCCAAATAAATCTCGGGCCACACCCATAATCACTCAACCACCTGAGCCACTATCCATCCCAAATATCTCTCATCCTATCCCGCATATCACTCAACCTCCAAATCGAAATGACACCGATCCCATTATTCCTGCCCATCAGATTCCAACCTTATCTCAAGTCCCTCCATCTAATTCGGACTCACATTCCACAAGGCTCCCTGCTCATTATTCACTTCTGCCTACAACCTCTCATCATCCAATGCAAACTCGTTCAAAAAGTGGAATTCATAAACCCAAACGAGTTAATCTTGTCACCAAATATCCTCTTCCAAACCCCATTGAACCAACATGTGTTTCACAGGCTATTAAATCATCTGAATGGCAACAAGCAATGACAGATGAATTTATGGCCCTAATGCGCAATGGTACTTGGACCCTAGTCCCTCCTCAACCTCACTTCATTGTGATTGGCAATAAATGGGTGTTTAGGTTGAAAAGGAATCCTGATGGTTCCATCCCACACTACAAAGTAAGATTAGTAGTGAAAGGTTTTTCACCAAAGACATGGTCTTGATTTTCATGACATTTTCAGCCCTGTTGTTAAGCCTCAAACCATCAAATTAGTGCTATGTTTGGCCCTTGCAAATGGCTGGTCTCTTTCCCAAATGGATGTTAACAATGCTTTTCTTCATGGCACTACCAGTGAAGATGTCTACATGACCCAACCTGCTGGTTTCATCCACTCTTCCTTTCCCAATTATGTTTGCAAGCTTAACAAGGCTTTATACGGGCTCAAACAAGCACCACGCGCTTGGTTCCATGCACTACGTGATTTTTTGCTGCACTACGGGTTCAAGAATGCTAAATCTGATGCATCCTTATTCATCTACAAATTAGGTTCTATTGTTGCATACTTCTTAATTTATGTAGATGACTTATTACTCACTGGGAATGATTCCAATTTTCTTTGTATGTTCAAAACATCTCTTACAGAGAAATTCTCCCTTAAAGATCTCGGGCAACCTAGTCACTTTCTAGGTGTTGAAATCATTCCAACTCAATCTGGGCTCTTCCTCACTCAGCACCACTACATCAGGGATCTTCTATAGAGAGCCAACATGGCTGACTCTAAGCCTGTCTCTACTCCAATGGCAATAACTTTTTGCTCATCTGCTATACCAGACTCAACAACATGTGACAACACCCTTTTTTGCAGCATTGTTGGCTCCTTGCACTATCTCTCCATCACTATACCTGATGTGGCTTTCGCTGTTAATAAACTGGCCCAACAAATGCAATCTCCCACTGTCGTTCATATGCAGGCACTAAAGAGGATACTTCGGTACCTCAAATCAACCATCTTCCATGGACTTCATCTCAAAAGGTCTTCAAGTCAATCACTGACTGCCTTTTGTGATGTAGATTGGGCTGGTGATACTTTGGATAGAAAGTCCACTAGTGCTTATCTAATTTATTTTGGCCCTAATGCGATATCCTGGTCATCTAAGAAGCAACCCACTATTTCTAGATCATCCACATAAGCTGAATATTGGACAATTGCCACCACCACTTCAGAAGTACTATGGTTGCAACAACTACTTCAGGAACTTGGAGTTCCAATATCAGCTCCTACAATTTATTCAGACAACATTGGGGCCACCTATTTATGTGCCAATCCAGTCTTCCATTCTTGCATGAAGCATATAGCTATAGATTATCACTTTGTTCATGATTTAGTTGCAGAAAAGAAGCTTAATATTTCGCATGTTCCCACCAGTCACCAGCTAGCTGATTTACTCACCAAACCCCTCTCCTCAACCAGACACCATTTTCTCAAAGACAAGATTGGAGTTATTGAAGATACCTCCATCTTGCAGGGGCGTGAAGGAGCATCAACAGCCAACCGATAGTTTCCATGATATTAGGAGCATAGTTGTAACCATAATTTAAATTTACTTATCTGTTTGTTACATCTACAGTTATCTGTTTGTTGCTTTGCAGCTATTTGTTTGTTACATTTGTTACATCTGCAGCTATATATACTGCACTTTGTATTCACCATTTGATAATTAGAAATATACACTTTACTTTCTATAGTTGGTAGAGTGCAGATTCTGAAACACGCTTCTTGTACTTGGCAATGAAAGCTTCGGCTTTCATGTCAATATTGGGCTCAGCAACACCCCAGTTACCTTTGCCATAATCGCTAGGATAGACTCTGCGCCCCAAATCAAAGGCATCATAGTTCCTTCCTCTAGGCTTCCTTGATGAGAAGATGTTGAAAATAGAGAAGAAATCAGAAGAAGACTTCTTCTGCCTATTACCTGCCACAGTTGTGGTGTTTTTTAGGCTAACAATGACTCAAGCAGTCACTATGAAGACAATGAAATTGGAGGAGAATGTCTTGGTTTTCAATTCAAAGGTAACATGACTAACTTATAGTCGAGGAGGCTTCAAATGCTATAGTGAAAGAATATGATAAAGGAGAGGTAAGACCAACAAAAATGGTTCAAGTGGTGTTGAGTTGGCAAGGTAATAAATGAGAGTTTGTTTTGTAACATCTATGTCAAGGCATATTTGCTGTGGTCCGCTAGTTTCCTACTTGACTTAAAACAATCTTTAGGGTTGTCCAAAAGATCGAAAACATAAACTAATCAATCAAGAATTTAATGTTGATGCATTGACATTGTAAAACAATTTTACATAGTCATCCAATCACAAATCATCGTTGGTATGATTTTAAGATAATTTTGTAAAAGTCAACAAACTTACCATACATGGTGGGTTGTGATTGGATGACTGTGTAAAATAATTTTACAATGTCAGTGCATAGTCTTTTTTTTGATAAATCAAATTATTATTTTTTTTGGCTTAAATATGTTTTGGATCCATGATAAATTAGTGAATTTTGTGATGAGTCCCTAATAAAAATTTTCTTTGTGTTGAGTCCTAATAAAAAAAAATTGTTTTGAAAAATATATCTATTTTTTCATTTAAGTCATTATAATATTTTGTTCATTTTGTATTAGTCCCTTTGAAAAATATTTGATAGGGACTAATAACAAATTAGCTACATATTTTGGGGACTCAAACGAAAAAAATGATATTAGGGACTCAAAACAAAATTCACTAATTTATGAGGAACCTAAAACATATTTAAGCCTCTTTTTTAGGAGAGAAACTGTATTATATGCCAAAGAAGTAGATGAAAGTTGTACATCATTTGCAACCAGCAAGTCCAATTGACAAGGGACCTCATCTATCAAAAATTTCTCTCCTAGAATAAAAGCTAACTTAGAGAGGTGTATTCAATTAGAATTTTAACATCCTTTTTTTGCATAAAAAAATCCTGTAGATTTTAAAAGATTTTATAGGAATGTAATGACTTTTAAGATTTTTTTAAAAGATTTTTATGATTAGCATTTTGTAGTTTGGATTTTAATGGATTTATAAAATATGAATTCATAAGATTTTAAAGGATTTCATGAATTTTTAAAAAAACATTTAAAATTAAAAAATTCGATGAAAAATGATAACAAATAAATGATAAGATTTGGATAAAAAAATAAAATCAATACAAATTTTTTCAATCTTTCTCTATCTCTTTCTCTTTTTTTTTTAAAATTGGCTGCAATAGTCTCAATGCCAATAGAAATGTCTTCTAATACTTTGACTTGATTGTTGGTCCTGACGAGCTAGAACTCCCTCCATGCTCAGATCTACTCCTCTTATGACGGCTTAATTTTTTAGCGGAACCTCTGAACCTAAAGGGGAATGGGATGGTGGACTTGATCAGGTGATGTAGGCTGGTAGGGTGGTTCATAGTGATTTGGCAGTATGAACACATGACTATTAGGATCATATGAAGAACGTGTATAGGATTAGGCAGGATTGTTTGATGTGTGTGGTATTTATACATATATCTAAAAAGTCACACAAAATCCATCAAAATCCAATTTACAAAACAATCCATCGAAATCTATAGGATTTTGAATACCATATGACTTTTTTTAAGTTGTAAAAAATCTTGATTGAATACCACTGGATTTTGTTGTCACAAAAAAAAATCTTGAAAGTCTTGATTGAATACCGTAAGACTTTTTTATCTTCTGTAAAAATCCTGATTGAATACCACAAGATTTTTTTTATAAAAAAAGATTTTTTATAAAAAAAAAAAGAAAAGTCTTGGTCAGTGATTTACAATCAGAAACTACTCGTGCAAAGTAACTTCTAAAAGCATTATCACTAGCTTTGAAACTATTCACAAGCAATCATATTCAAACTCCACATTCGTAAAGCAAAATTCAGCTGCTACTCAAATTGCCCATCTAAAACATAAAGCTTCTGCCAGCTTTGGATCAAAAACCGTGTCTGTAAACTTTGTGGCTACTCCTAAATTTCACCATCAAGATCCCATGCAATAAATCCCATTCTAGTACCATTGTGTTTTTTGACAGATGCATGAAAATTGATCTTTATCCAGTTTGGATCTGGACGTTTTCCAAGTTACAAGATGAGAGGAATGTTAACTTCTTTCGGCTCTATATCCTCAAGTCTTTGGTTATAAGCCTTGGCTAGCACTTGTTCAAAACTCATTGCTCCCCCTTTGTGCACCCGATGGTTTCGAATAAACCATAAGGCCCATAAGATGTTAAACATATCTGAGAGCACAAATTCATCTGATTTTAGGAGAAATAGTCGCAGCCAATCTTCAAAAGAGGTCACATTTCTACTGTCCACCCGTAAGGCTAGGTGTGATGCAAACCAAACCTTTGTTGATTCCGGGCATGTAATTAAAGCATGTTCAATAGTTTCAGGCTCCCTTCCACATCTTAAACATATATTATCAACTTGCACATTTCTACGTCTCAGATTTGCACATACTGGTAGTGAATTAAGACAAGCCCTCCATACCAGATTTCTTCACTTTGGTGTGGAATTAATTGACCATAATTTTGCCCAGAGTGGAACATTTGCCCTTGTTGCTATTTCTGCTTCTTCTCCACACACTTCTCTAGCCAAGTGATGACCAGACTTCACAGAGTACCTCGTATCTTCAGCATATTGCCACACTAGACAATCAGACTCATAGACACGGTGAAGTGGCAGAGCCACTATAGCTGTTGTAGTTTCTGGTGAGAACATTTGCTGCAAGAGTGGTATGTTCCATTCATGCTCCATACTATTTATAAGTTGATCCACTGTCATAGACGGGCTTAAGTTCACAGTTTCATGATGAGGAATTCTAGATCCTGTGAGACTTGGTATCCATTTATCTCCAGCAACTTTGACACTACTGCCATTTCCAATTTTCCAGCAGCTTCCAACTTCAACAATCCATCTGGCAGCATGCATACTTGACCATGAATAGCTTGGTCTGTGCCCTCTAGGTGCTATAAGGGGGGTCCCACGTGGATAATACCTGGATTTAAAAATTCTGGCCAGCAAGGATTCTTCATTCACAATTAATCTCCACCATATTTTAAAAAAAAAAAATCAAATGATGTTGAATCAATAAGTTTTAAAAATTTATTTCTTTTCAAAAAAATTTAGTAAAGGGGAGTAATAATCAAAAAAATAAGATTTGTTAACTGATAATACTGAAGATGATTCGTCTATTGATTTAATTGGAAATCCATCGTAACGACATTTTTTGCGAAGAAAGTTATGAATGTTTATACCGCATTTAACGAAGAGAGAAGGCATTACGTGTGATGGGAGAAATAATAGTCTGACAACCAGTAGAAAAAGAAAGAAAGAAAATCTAGAAAAATATCAAGGATTTGGGAGGGAATGTTTAATGGGTGTGGTATTTATATTTTCTAATAAAAAGTCCGATGAAATCCATCGTAAAAAGAACATCGAAATTTGTATACTTTTGAATACCAGAAGACTTTTTATAAGTTGTAAAAAATCATAATTGAATACCAATGGATTTTATTGTACTCCTTAAAAAATCTTGATAGTGTTGATTGAATACCAAAGACTTTTTTTATAAAAGTCTTTTAAAATTCTTTGAAATCCTAATTGAATACACCCCTTTAGTTTCTTGATAATCAAGAGAAACACATTGATTGTTTTCTTTATCTATAAAAAATCCTAAACACACTCTTAGAATTTAGCTTATAAATAACATTAAGTTATAAAGAGACTTAGTTCTAATCTATAAACACGCATGCTTCAGGGGTGTATTGGATTAGGATTTTAAAAGATTATGTTGGCATAAAATAATCGTATGGATTTTAAAAGACTTTGAAGGAATATAATGACTTTTATATTTTTTTTTAAAAGACTTTTATGATTAGGATTTTGTAGTTTGGATTTTAATGGATTTATAACATATGAATTCATAAGATTTGAAAAGACTTTATGGATTTACAAGATTTTAAAGGACTTCATGAATTTTTATAAAACATTCAAAATTATAAAGATTCAATGAAAAAGATAACAAATAAATGATAAGGTTTGGATAAAGAAAAGTAAAACTGATACAAGTTTTTCAATCTTTTAATAACTAATTGATTCTAACTCTCCATGTCCTCCTATACAGTGTTTCTCCACATATCTAAAGATATATAGCCCTCCATGCATTAGCATCTTCTCATTCCTGCTCTTGGATCAGAACAATAGGTTCAAAATTATGATTTTTGTTAACTGGTAGATTCGTCTATTGATTCAATTGGACATTCATCATAACAACATTCTTTGCGAAGAAAGTTATGAATATGTCTACACTGCCTTCAACGAAGAGAGAAGGGATTATGTGTCATAGGAGAAAGAAAAGCCTTGCAACCGGCAGAAAAAGAAAGAAAGAAAGAAAGTCTGAAAAAATCTCCAGGATTTGGGTGGGATTGTTTGATGGGTGTGGTATTTATATTTTCTACTAAAATGTCTCATGAAATCCATCAAAATCCATCTTAAAAGAAAATCCATCCAGATTTGTATACTTTTGAATACCACAAGACTTTGTAAAAAATCTTAATTGAATACCAACAAATTTTATTGCACTCCTTAAAAAATCCTAATAATCTTTATCGAATACCACAAGATTTATTTTTGTCATTTAAAAATCTTGATTGAATATAACAAGATTTTTTTTATCCAAAAAAGTCTTTTAAAATCCCTTGAAATCCTAATTATTTAAATTAGAATGTTTCTACACAACAGAACCGTCATTTACCTCTAAATTATCCTCTTTCAATAAGCATGTTTTGCAAGTTGAATCATTGACTAAAAAATCCCTTTATGAGATAAATTTACCATAGAAGGAATTTGATTTAAGGCCAACCACCATACTAACACCTCCACCTTTGAGGGCACAAATTTATTCCACAATTTCTTAAGAAAGATATCGCCATTTGAAGAACAAGAGCTCATGATTACCTTATAGGCCGATTTAATCGAGTACTCCCCACTTTTTTTCGCCAACCATACTAACCTATCTTTCTCCCCACCTCTCAGATAGCTTGCCTTCAATAAATTTGTTAACTCAAACAACAAATTTGCTTCCATTGGAAAAGATTTTGCTTCCAAGACCACTTCTAACGCATACCCCATCCACCCACTCTACCACCTCACACCAAAGCCTTTTTATTTTCTGCTACAGTAAACAATCTCCTAAACTTATCTTTTAACAACTCCTCTTCCATCCACCTACCATGCAAAAAAAAATGTCTCATCTCTACTCATATCTTCCTTAGCAATGAATACGAGATTGCTTCCTGCCTAGGTTTATGCAAACTAATAATAAGCACAACATCCTATTGCAGTCACAATGTCCTAATTGCAACAATTATAACAACCACATCATCCTTATTGCTTACTGACTAGGTTTATGCAGAGTAATAATGACCATGATGTATCTGTAATTGCAATTAAAATCATGTAAATAATCGTTGTGTGATCAAAGCAGTAGAATTGTAATTTTAACTCGATTCCAATTTTTATTAAATTGGGATTAGTATTATATTCCTACACTCCAATTATAATTATAATCTTGTAATAGATTCTTATTGCTTTTTTTTTCCTGAATGGGATGGCCTAGGCCTTACATACGAATCCTACGTGGGAGGGTTACCCTAATAAAGTCCTTCAACAAGAAATGTCTACAGGCATCAAGTGGATCAGAAAAATAAGTCAGACCAAGAGACAAAGAATGGCCTTTGTTTACCATCCAGTCGGCCACCGAATTGGCTTCACAATGTGCATGTGCAATATTCAATGAACATGTAAAAATCTAAGAATGGTATCTCTTGGTCTTAGAATAAGAGCATTAAAAGGATGGAATTTCCAATGAGTTTCATTTAAATGTTGTTAAAAACAAAATACATGCCTTTGAATACAAAATAGACTTACAATATAAAGAAAAGGGCACCTCAAAATACTAAACACAATCACAATGTAAAGACAAAGGCCATGCCTCTAAATATTAAATAGTCTCACAACATATATAAAGATAGAGGTCATGCCTCTAAACACTAATTAGAGTCACAATTAAGTGTAGCCAACTTTTTTTCGATCTCTTTCAAGTTCTTCTCAATCAACTTGTCGAGTTTCTTCAGTTCTTCAGCATTGTTTGGTAGGTTTTCACCTTTCATGTACTGAAACATGGACAAGGTCATCTCATTCTCATCGTTCTCCTGATGTAACTTCTTCAACTCATTTTGGACCTTGGCAATCCTCTGCATGATGAAGCTCTCTTGATTCATATTCCTGCTTTGATTTAGCACAGATGCATTCTTATAGCTCTCAATCACCTGCTCGGCTTCCTCTGGATTGGACCAAACCTCTAGCTTAGAATCAAAAGGATTGGAAATTATAGCACAGGTTGAGACCCCGCAAAGAGTGCTGAGTTCACTCACCTTCTTGATGATACTCTTCTTCCTTCTATTGTATGTGGACTTTCTTGTTGTGTCATCAGAAATAAAGGCAAGTTTCACTTTGTTCCTCGTCATGGCTGCAATTGCGAAGAAATTACTAAGAAATTAAAATATTTTATGCATTATTTTCCCAGCATTGTCTGGGGTTTATAAAGAGTTGTTTCACCTATCAATTGAAAATCTAGGAATCTTTGTTTGGACACTCGATACCACTATCTCGGGTTCCAAACAGAAACTTATCTAAGCATTATCCTTTTGTATTTTACAATGATCGCATCGATGTATTAAATTGGAAAAGAATCAAAAGTCACATGCCATAGACTTTCACACTTAATGCATTACCATTTTGAAAGAATATGCAAAATATGAATTTTTTAAGGCTGTAAAATCGATGATATACCGAAAGGCTTAACGTGATTAGGTTGTCAGGGCGGGTATGATTTTGTGTATGACCTATCATTAAATCATATTTTATTTTCAACAAATTACTTATATACTAATAACATGATTACATTGTAATGGATTTTATGCACATTTGATGAATTTTACTTTTTATTAATTAGAATTATGG
The DNA here is from genome assembly GCA_026413185.1 of Pueraria montana var. lobata. Lineage (NCBI taxonomy): Eukaryota > Viridiplantae > Streptophyta > Magnoliopsida > Fabales > Fabaceae > Pueraria > Pueraria montana. Next base: position 78,058,708 of record CM048650.1, read on the forward strand.
TAACTTTAAATTGTATTCAAAGCCTTTTGAATTTATTGTTAGTGATCTCATACAAAGCCAAGTAACATAAAAATTACATTTAATTATATTAATTTAGGTCAAATAATTTTTTCATCCCTGAATTATTTCATAATTCAATTTTTGTTCCCTCTACAAATTTTTTCCACTTTTAGTCCCTCGTTTATTTTTCATTGATAAATTTAGCCTCTCAACTGTTAAGTGTTGACATGTCCAATTAGAGTACACGTCAACACGCCACATGATAGCCACATGACACTTATGAGACATGTATGCCATGTGCTGCTTTCTTGTGGTGCCACATGGCACCACATTCAGGCGCTATGTGGCATCACAGAAATGTGTCATGTGGCACCCTTTCAATTTTAGTTCCTAAAATGTTCAAATTTTTTTTATTCCTTAATTAACTTGTAACTACATGTGAAGATTTCGTTCGAATATTTCACACCATGCACATTTTTTAGTCCAATTTCTGAAAATCATGTAATTTTTAGAGGACTAACATGTTTTTATTCCTTAATTAACTTGTAACTACATGTGAGGACTAACATAACTCTATATCATTTCCAATTTATGATAATCAAGGTTTGTGGAGTCTTTTTCCCTCCATTCACATTTTTTCTTTAGTCCTGTGTCAGAGACCACATTGTTCCCCAACCCACTAAGTCAGATACTAATCCTGCTCGCAGTGCGTGGCTACCCGCTGGCCCAAGGGAATTTTGCACAAGGGAATCGAACATGGGTTCTCCGGGTAAATAGATCGTTCCCCCCATAATTACATAATTTGCTCCATGCATCATAGAACCGTGAATTGGTCCGTGCAAACCAATTCGCGGTTCGTTTACGAACCGGTTCGCCTGAATTCATCAATGAATTCGTGAAGAAGAAGAACCAGAAAAGAAGGGGAAAAAAAGCAGGTTGCAGTTCCATTGAAACAAATTGCTTGAGAAGTGAGAAGGAAGAATAGTGGAAATGAAAAGAGGAGGCAAACCTCTACAGCAATGGGAAAAGGAAGATGAAAAAAGAAAATGAAAAACAGAACTCAGAAGTTAGAAAGAAAAGGAGGAAGCGAAAGTTTAGAAAAGGGGAAGATGAATAGTTTCTTCTATTTTTTTAAAAAAATAAATGGGCTATGCCTTTTTGAATTCAGTTTCTGAACTCACGGTTATTGTCCACCACTATTCTTGGAAATCGAAATAGTAACATAGGTAATTGAAATTTTAATTAAAAATAAATTCACTTATAAAAATGTTAATTTATATATTTTTATAGAAATTATAAAAAAAATCAATCTATTGATTAAAGTGTAATTGAAAAATTATATTAATGAACATATTTTGATAAAGAATATATAAGAAAATTCAAATAAACTATCACAAATAAATAATATTAAACTCAATTGTTAGTAAATATTAAATATTAATTGTTTTAATATTTTATAAGAATTAAAATTTTATTGATAACATACTAATATATATATTAGAACCTATTATAAATGTAAACAAATACCGAAGCGTACCAACTATGTATACCCCCACGTACCAATACTTTTTAAGGTCACGTACTGCGTACCGCGTATCCATACCACGTACCAAACGTATTACGAATTATGTGACTATGATTCCCCCACATGTGAATACAGCGAAGTCTTACACCAATGCGCCAATCCTATAGGTTCTCTCCATGGAGTCATGACGAAATAAACACAGAGGTAGTGTAAATGAAAGAAGTTATTCACCAAGTTAAAAAGTTAGCACCTCACCCATACTTCCTCCGATTTATTTACATTTTTAATTACACTTTAACTGAGATCGTGAAAGGACTTACTAATCCTACAAACCATGTGTAATGGTAATTATCTGAAAAAAATGGTAAGGCCATGCGAAAGAGCCAAAGGCTATTTCCAAACCAGAGTGAAAGCATATAGTACATAAGGAAGGAACAGTAGAATGCACATGAAGAGCAGGCAACATACTTGGGTGATCAGAGTGAAAAATTAAACAAGTAGTTGAATACAATAAGTTAATCATATGCATATCATCATTATTTATTAACATAATTTCCACCAGTACAAGGTAGAAACAATATTAATGTATAAATTACTACAATCTAGAGAAATAAACAAATATGCATATGGTTTCATGTTATGCATTAAATTTCAGCAGCGGGCTCAAGTTGATAGATTGCAGATTTTGAAACACGATTCTTGTACTTGGCAATGAAAGCTTCAGCTTTCATGTCAATGTTGGGCTCAACAGAACCCCAGTTACCTTTGTCATAATCACTAGGCCAGACTCTACGCCCCGAATCAGAGGCATCATAGTACCCTCCTCTGGGCTTCCTTGATGAGAAGGTGTTGAAAATAGAGAAGAACCTGAAGAAGACTTCTTCTGCCTATTACCTGCCATAATTGTGGTGTTTTTTTGTGCTAACAATGACTGCACCAGTTACCGTGAAGACAATGAACTTTGAGGGGATTGTCTTGGTTTTCAATTCACAATGTCATATGACTCTTTTATACTCGATTGAGGGAGGCTTCAAATGCATGACTGGTGAAATAGTGAAAGAATCTGAAAAAGGAGAAGTAAGACCAACATAAATGGTTCAAATGGTGCTGACTTGGCAGGGTAATTTGTTTTGTCAAGACACTTTTGCTGTGGTCCGCTAGTTTTGTACTTGACTTAAACAAGCTTGTGAGGGAATTCCATCAACAACGCACGATTGTTGGCTCTGCTTTTGTACTTTCTTTTCTTCTCAAGATTCACGTTGTTATTATTGGCACTTTTCCACTCCTAATTTAAGCACCTAATTAGTAAGTACATGATTGTACTTCCAATAATCTACCTACTTGCATGAATCTGTTTACTCTCGTATGAAAATGGTCCACCCATAGTAGTACCAAGACTGCACAATAATAGGTGATGCCATCATCTTTGATAATTTGTTTAATTTGATTTATAAACCCTGCCCATTTGTAGACTAATCCGTTTACTCACTTGAAAAAAATTACCTTTTTAAGAATCAAAAACATTTTTCCTAAAAAATAAAAATGAAAACATTTTCAATTATACCATAGACAATTTAAATATTTTGGTACTGGATCATAGATAACGGATGTTCCCCAATCCATTGGGTTAGATATTAATCCCGCTCGCGGTGCGTAGATGCCGCTGACCCAAGAAATTTTGCTTACAGAAGGCGAACACGGGTTCTTCCTTTTAACTATATCATTCCCCCACATGTAAACGCAGCGATATCTTATACAACTACGTAAACTCTATAGATTCTATAGACTATTTAAATCAACTCATAAAACAAGTACTTGTTTAAAAAAAAAAAGAGTAGTTGCCGATCAGTCTGCATACCAATCCATTTAACTGGGGATTTATGCAAGCTTGGTGTTTAATTTAATTCTGGGAATACGCGTGTATGGTCAGTTGCGGGTTTAAGCAAATCGGCTAAAATGATCCACATAGGTAAATCTGATTATTGAATTCTTAATTGTGAAAAAAAAAGTAATGAAATTTGCATGGTAGAACACCAGCCTTATTCTTGTATAGATGCAATTGCTAAAATAAGAAATGATATATCAACACCTTCGGCCCCGTTCGGGGTGATTTTCTGCTTTTAGTCTTGAAATTTTTAAAAACTAAAACCAATTTTGGTTTTGAGTTTTTAGTTTCAGTTGTTTTTTGTTTTTAGTTTTTAAAAAGTTGTTACAAATTGAAGATTGATAAATGAGTCGACCATTTTATCTTATCTTTCTTCACTATGAAATAATACAATATAAAAAATAATTCAAAATAAAAAATAATTAAACCCGTGGTGGCAGTAAAGGTGGTGACGGAGGTGATGGTGGTGGTGGCGGTGGCGATGGTAGTGATGGTGGTGGTGGTGGTGGTGGAGGAACGGTGGTGATGGCAGTGACAGAGGTGGTAGCGGTGGTGGCGGCAACAGTGGTGGTGGCGGTGGCGAAATGGTGGTGGCGGCGATGACAGCAGTGGTGGTGGCGATGATGGAGGTGGCAGTGGCAGTGGCGATGGTAGTGATGGTGGTGGTGGCAGTGGCGAAGTTTGTGGTGGTGGCGGTGGTGGTGGCGACGGTGGTGGAGGTAGTGGTGGCGGTGGTGGTGAAATGGTGGGTGGCGGTGGCGACGGTGATGGTGGTGGTGGTGGTGGTGGCGGCGGCGGCGGCGATGGTGGAATCAGGGACAGATCCACCTTTAAGAGAGTGGGGGCAGCTGCCCCACTACCTTTTTAATTTGTTTTGATAATATATATAGTGTAGTATTTTGCCCCCATAATATAATTATTGTATAGTTACAATTTCAATCTTAATATAAATTAAAAGTGTGCAAGCAATACATATGTGGAATTTTTTTATATTTCCATTCTCACTTTTTAATATTTAATATCTTTTATTAATACTTAATTGTTTATTACAATGTTTTTGGACTCTTTTTATTATAAAATGTAAAAGGACTGTATCTATTTCCAACTTTTTAAAAATGAAAAACCACTTCAAAACTTGTTTCACACACATTTACTACTCCTTCTGAGCAACTCATTTTTTATACTTTTCAATCTAGTTTCCCTTGTTGTCTCAGACTCATATTCTAATTGTTTATTTAAAAGCTTATATATTGCACTGAAATTTGAAAACGAACTGTGTAGAGTGTGTGCATTGTGGTTCATCTGTTATGCTCTGTTCCTTTTCTCCTTCATTTTTGTTGTCCTCTTGAATATCATCAAAAATCAAATGCAAAATTGTATGGGAGACGAATAATTAAATGATTGTTAAGATATTTAGAGAGAGGGATTTTTGCTAATATTAAAAATGAGAAAATCATCAATTATTTTTAAAATATAAAAAACACGTGGATAACAAGTGTAATGTATCTTTATACTTTTAAAAATAATATAAAATATTTTTAATGCTACAATTTTTCGTATGTGTATTGCCCCCACTACGTAAAATTTCTGGATCCGTCACTGGGTGGAATGGTGGTGGTGGTGGTAGTTGTGTTGGTCAAATGATGGTGGTGGTGGTAATGAGAATGTTTTTTAAAACTAAAAACCAAGTCCACAAAACCTTTTTTCTTGGTTTTTAAAATGAATGTAAAAGTGTTTTGAAATTGAGTTAAAAACTATTTCAGCTCTATTTTTGCCTAACGCTTTTTGTTTTAAAAATTGCATTTAAAAACAAAAAACCAAAAACTGGCAACCACCTCGAACGGGCCCTTTACTTATTACCAAGGATGGAGTTACATTGTAAATTAGGGACCTTGGCCGCCCTTTTTAACTTTTTCTATTTAAATTTTTTTCTGTATATATGATAGCTTAAATTTTGCTAAATTCATTCTTAATTTTAGCTAAATTTTATATAAATTGTCTTCGATGGATCAGTCTTTTTTTTCTTTTTCATTTTTTTTACTTAATCTTTCATAACTTTATATATGATACCTTTAATACTATCAATTTATTTTTAATATCTTGGGAAAAACAAACCAGAGTAGCACAAAAAATCTATTAAAATTTTCTTTTAGGATAGTAATTATTGTCATGATACAATATTCTTTTTCTTTTAGTTTTCAACAATTTAAAAGTTTTTTTTCAATGATTCTTGAATACTATTGTTTGGTGAATAACATAATCTATTCTAATTTAATAGATTTTTAGAACATAATTAATAAGAGTATAAGACTTTTTTTTAAAGAATTTTTATTAATATATATACCATTTTTTATTTTAAATTCATGAATTTTTTTTGTATCATGTGAAACTGATTATTGATATTTCTAATTTTAGGTCTTTACAAAAATGTTTAATTAGTTTGTCTTTTGTTTTAATATATTTCTATTAAAATTTTAATAAATTATCAATATAATTAAAATTTTGGAGCATACGAATATTTCACATAAAATTTGATGCATATATGAACTTTAAATATATGAATATATTTGAATTTATTTATAAATATATTTGATTTCATGCTCAATTTAAGGGATTTAGTTATGAATGATTATCCTTTCTCAATTTAATTAATTTTAAAATATTGAAATTGTTGATTATAGTTATTTTTTCTATTATTGTGAAAAGGAATAAGAATAACCCGGATATCACATTCCAATGTTTGGTTCTCGATCTTCGTTATCAATTTTTATTTCATTTTATTTTATATTTTATATTTGGTACATTAGACTAATATAGTATGAAATACAAATATAAAAATACCAAATAAAGTTATAAAAAAAAAAAAATAATAATTAGATTACAAATGATAAATGCATATAAGAGAAAATCATATTAAATATATGGGAAGATGAAAATAAATAAGAATAATAATTATAATTATATTAATGAGTGAAAAAATAGAAAGAAACAAGAATCCTAAATATTTCTAATTAACATATATGAATATGCAAAGACCAAAATTAAATTAAAACATTTAAGGATAGAAGTAAGAATTATACTTATGTTTGATTCTTTTTTATTTTCCACAGTATCTTAAAAATTAAATAAAAATAAAATTATTATAATTAATGAAATAATGATAAAATAGAACAGAAATAAGAATAGTAATTAAGAATGATAGTAAAAAAGGGGAAAATTAAAATTTAAATATAGATAATTAAAATCTGAAAAAATTAACTATAATCATAACAAAAGAAATTATAATGAATCAAAATCAAAAAAATTTGTGACTGCAACAAAATAAAAATTATAAATGATATATAATGAAATACATGAACATATATATAAGGAAAAAATATCTATAATTAAATAAATATGGAAGAAATTAAAAATAAGAAATATAAATAACTGCTGAAATTAAAAAAGGAAAATCTAAAAATGTTATTATAAATAATGAAAATAGAAAGAAAAAAAGAATTATAATCATAAAAAAATTATAAGAAACAAAATCAGAATTATAATCATTGATAATGTAATACATGAACATATATAAAAGGGAAAATATTTTTAATGACATAAATAAGGAAGAAAAATAAAAAAATAAGAAATATAATTAACTATTGAAAATAAAAGGAAAAATTAAAATTGTAATTAGATAACGAAAATTAGAAAGAAAAAAAAAGAATTATAATCATAAAAGATATAAAGAAACATAATCAGAATTATACTAATTGATAATGAAATACATGCATAAATAAAAGGAAAATATTTATAATTAAATAAATAAACAAGTAAATAAAATTGACTAATAAAATAAAAATAAAAATTCAAAATAGAATTATAGATAATTAAAATTAGACAAAAAATAATTTTAATCATAATACAAAAAAATATAAGGAAACAAAATCAGAATTATGATAATAATGAAATAAATGAACATATATAAAAGGGAAAAGTATTTATTATAAAATAAATAATGAATAAATAAAAATAAAATATAATTAAATAATGAAAATAAAAATTGTAATTATAGATAATTAAAATTAGAAAAAAAAATGAATTATAATCATAATAAAAAATTATAAGCAACCCAAATTAGATAAAAACAGAAATATACATTAATAATAATTAGATATCACTTTGAGTGTTTCATAAATTTTGTTATCCTTTAATCTTATTCTTACAAGTTTTACTTAAAAGAATATTTAAATAGTATTTACTTAATTTGATTTTATATGTTTAATTCATAATAAATTTAACTTAATATAAATTTTCTTCTACTTTGAATTTTTCAAAATTTATTTTCATAGTTTTTTTAAAATCTTAAATAATATAAATTAAAAGTATGTTCATTATTAATAAATATTAAAAATAAATTTTATTATAGATATTTTTAATAAAACTAGAAATATATATTATCATATTTAATTATTAATTTATCTTGTTTTTAAGTTTGTTTTCTTTGAATTGTTATTTTTCATAAATTGTAAAATAAATAGTAATTAAAAAGTGAATTAATCATTTGGTTTTTATGAATTTGTAAACTTATCTTGTTTTTATACATTTATGTTTAGCAATGGTAGTTGTATTTCTCAATTTCTGTAGGACCTGATTGTAATTGTTTTTTTTTTAATCCGTAGGAATTGAAGACAATACCAAGGGGTTTACAATACTCACATATCCTGCTCAGTCAACTGAGCTAGACCCCTTTAGTTGTAATTGTTGTTTAACTTGAATAGGTAATTAATTGTCAGTGAAAAAATTGATAATTCAAAGAGCCAAAAATACTTGAAGTTCAAGGATGAGTCCTAAATGATTTCCCGGGAAATCAATCAAAGATTACATTGACTTTATAATGAGACGTGTTTCTAGACATGTTATAATACCTACAAATTTAACCTCTTTTTGCATAATCACCTACAAAATATATAATACTTTATTTATTATTAATAATAATCTTTTTTTAAAATGTAAAGAAAAATTATCAATTCTCGATTTAAAAAAAAAAATATTTGCTATGAAATCAACTACTAAAAACAATCACGAAGTTAAATTATATTTTATTAATATTTTAACTATAAAAAAAACTAACGATCAAATTTGTCACTTCTAGTTTCAGTAGTTTCATTTGTTGCTATCATACTCATTTAGAAAGAAAAAAAAAGACAAGATTGTCTATGATGAAAGATACATGTAGTCTAAATAAAAAAAAAATACTCATTTTAGAATTTAATTAGCAACTGCACATATTAGTTGCTATAGGTGACTATACGTTTCAGCTTGGTCTATTTAAGTTCGATTTTCATTTGTCCATAACTAAATGACTGGACTAAGTTGGCTCCTGAGGTTAACAAACCAAGAATTTAGGTTGTCTGTGTCGAGCCTGTTTAACTTGCAAGTTAGCAAGTTGTTCACAAGTTTGAAAAGAAAAAATATATAAAATTTGAAAATACTAAAAAATATATGAAAAATATAAAAATAATAAAATTAATAAAAAAATGTGATAAGTAATATTAATTATTCAATTAGTAAAATATGTATAAAAAAAAGATTTACACTATTTAAATAACGTTAAGTCTATTTAGAATAAAAAATAAAATAAAAATTGGTTTGGGGTCAATCCACAAACTAAACCCTCTCAACCGCATGATTAGATTTTTATTGGTCTTAACCCGTATGGATCATGGGTTATAGTTAGGCCTATATACCCAACTATATCAGTTTTAATGTAGTCTCTTAATCTCCTAATAAGAAGTGACCAAAATTCTGGTAATAACATGTTATTAATTAGCAACAAAAAATATATATTAGTCTCTATTAGTGACTAATTTGTAATTAAGTCGGTCACTAAACACATTAGTGACTGAATTTATTGTCACAACCTTTTAGTGATTGTGATTTTAGTCGCTAAGTGATTTAGCAACCAAATTTACACACATAGCTTTTGAAATTTTCATTTGCTATGGTGGTTTTCTTTTTATATTAATTTTTAAGTCTTAATTAATTACTTATACTTTAAAAAATTCTTAAATCTAAAGTCAAAACTACTATTTTAGTAAAATATAAAATATTTATGATAATTGTTAATTATAAAAAAAAAAATCTATAACTATTTATCCAACTTTATGATAATAAAAATAGGAGAAGTTAGACCTAATAGGTCTAGCGCAGTTGGTAACACACGCTAAGTTTGTGGGAAAAAAATTGAGTTCAATTCTTGCATAATACATTCTTGGGGAAGGGTGAAGAATTCTAAGTGTGACTAAGCCCGGAACTAAGGATTAGTCCCATAGCCGGCTCTCTAATAATCGAAGCTTGTGGAGAAACCTCATGTTCCACTGAGGAGCCAAAGACCCTAATTATGATTTTTTTTTTTTTAAAGTTACATATGAACTCCTTAACAATAAACACCTAATTAATTCTCATCTATCTCTTTAGTTCTCTATTCGTATAACATTATATTAACTATTATATCTATATTTTTTTCTTCTTTTATTAACATATAAGTAGAGTTGTCAAATGGACCAACCCAACCTAGCCCATTAGGCCAATTAGTGAAAACCGGTTGGGCCAGCCTAACCCGAATCTCTAATAGGCCATGCTTTTTGTGGCCCAGTCTGACCCATTAGGCTGGGCCAAATTGGCCCACTTATTTTTTTTTCTTAAATTTACACTAATTTTAAAATAAAAAAAATTAAAAATTAAAAAACAATGTCAGGTCAAATAGGTCCAAAAGTGTTTAAGCCAAGAATTTATGGACCCAACCTTACCCGTTTGGCCCGTTAGGCCAAGCCAAATTGGCCTGATTCTTTTTAGGCCAACTTTTTTACCACCCGGCTTGACCTAGCCTGGCGGACCATTGGGCCAGCTTGTCAGACCGGGCCAATTTTGACAACTCTACATATAAGTGAGTGTCTACGCATAATTTAAGAAGCAACTGTATGATAAAATAGAGTTAAGAAAAGATAGAAACAATCAGTAGTGATATGACTGAAGTTTACCTAAATAAACAAGCAATTCAAAAGGTCCTCAACAAATTTTTGGCATTATATCTTTCGCAGTGCTACTATTGATGAAGTAAACAATGGGCTTCGATTCTGAAGTTTGCAGGTAACACAGTTGGACACCTGAATTGATCTGCTTAAAAGATGCAAGGCACCTGTACATTCTTTTCCTCACTGTTATTTCATTACTTACTAGTTCTCACTATCGTGTCCAATTTCTGAAATCGTGGGCTTGTGAAGTGGAGTACTCTTTTTCCTTCCATTCACATCTGCCTTCATTTTCAAGCTTGAATAATCCAAAAGGTAGATTGTCCAGTAGATAATATAAGGAAGGAATAAAGATTGGCTGAAAAGAAAAGGGATGTGAGAGAGACACATATGCATGTAGGATGTACAATATTGTGCTTTGAGGAAACAAAATCCTCCACCCGTGGAAACATGTAGGATTCCATGAGCTGGCAATCACTTAATTCTCTCCCAAAGATCAGTTCTTTCCCATACAAGAAAGTGAAGAATTCATTATCTTCCTTCAATTTAGTGCATATACATATACAACAAAACTTTAGGTGAATAATGTAATTGGTATTAGGGCCAATACAACATGAACTTGTTAGCCCTGTTGAATAACATAACTCACACTCACATAGGCGTGCAACCTGACAGGTTTTAATTGAGTATTTCCAACAATAACCAACTCATGTTAATTACCCCTCATACATATCATGGATTAAACAAGTGAGGCCAAACTAAAAAAAGTCATGCACTTGTTGAATGTTCAACCGTAATGTTCCACAGAAAAAAGGTCCAAAGGTGGGGGGAAATGAACGAAGTTTTTCACTCAATTAAGAAGTAACTTCACCCATACCTTCTCCGTTTTATTTACTTTTAATCACACACACATAAACAAGGGGTTGCATTAACTAAGATCATGGAAGAGGTTAATATTGCTACACATGTGTAATGGTGATTAATAAAAAGAAATACTATAATTGGCCTTGTGAAAGAGCCAAGGCTATTTCTGAACCAGAGTGAAAACATATGTTACATAAAGAAGGAAGAGTAGAATGCACCTGACACAAGCAAATATATACTTGGGTGATCAGTATGAAAAACTAAACAAGTAGTTGAATACAATAAGTTAATCATATATCATCATTATTTATTAACATAATTTTCATTATTACAAGGTAGAAGCAATATTAATGTATAAGTTACAATCTAAAGACATAAACAACTATAATACGGTTTCATATTATGCATTTTCAGCAGCAGGATCAAGTTGGTGAAGGAGCATCAACAACCAACCGATAGTTTCCATGATATTAGGAGCATAGTTGTAACCATAATTTAAATTTACTTATCTGTTTGTTACATTTGTTACATCTGCAGCTATATATACTACACTTTGTATTCACCATTAGATAATTAGAAATATACACTTTACTTTCTACATGGTATCAGTTTAAAGCCTTTTGCTTAACAAGCTATTCATCCGATCCAATGGCTTCTTCCTCATCCACAACCTCTGTTATCATCGCTCCCCTTTTATCCACCGATCCAAAAGATCTAGTGGAATTCAATACCACCACTCAGCTTCCCATAAAACTCAATTCTTCCAATTACCCTGCATGGTATCGCCAAATCCACTCTCTCCTTGTAGCTCGTGATCTTGACGGCTATGTTACTGGTGCAACCCCTTGTCTTGCTGCTAAAGTCACCACAAAATCTGGTGAGTCTCCCAATCCAGCCTTCAATTTCTGGATTCGTCAGGACAAATACCTCTACATTGCATTACTAGGTTCGTGCAACACTGAAGCTCGTGCAGTTATGTCTACTGCACCAACATCCCGTGTTGCTTGGCTAGCCTTAGAACGTGCCTTTGCCACCCGTTCTCATTCACACATAATATCACTCAAAGAACGATTGAACTCCATCACCAAGGGATCATCTACTGTTGCATCATATTTGCAAAGTATTCGTTCATTGCTGAGGAATTATCCCTCTTTGGACATCCAGTTGATGACATTGACCTTGTCATCCATGCTCTAAATGGACTTGATCCATCTTTTCGTGAGTTCATAGCGTTAATCCGCACTTGTGACTCACCAATATCTTTTAATGAGCTCTTCATAAAATTGATTGACTACAAGAAGTACCTCAAACGTGATGAACTCTTGAATCATCCCTCCGCCATCACTGCCAATTTTGCTAATAGAGGTCGGTCACAACATTCCAACAAAGGCCGCAATCCACACAATTCTTCTAGCTCCTCAAATCATTCTGGCAGAAGACAACAGTCAGCCATTGTTTGTCAACTATGTTCCAAAAAGGGCCACTCTGCTCAAACCTGTTACAAGTTTACAAGGAGCAACAAAGTCATCCCAGCCTACTGCATATGCAAGTAATGTCAATGTTCCACCGCATGAATGGCTTTTTGACTCTAGTGCCTCACACCATATCACAAATGATTTGAGCAATCTCTCATTGAAGGCTGACTACAATGGTAATGAACAACTTCATGTTGCTAATGGTATGTCTCTTCCTATAACACATATTGGTTCTACATCCCTTAATCAATCCACCCATCCTCTCACTTTATCCAATGTTTTGTATGCCCTAGGAGTCACCCAAAATCTAATTTATGTCTCTCAACTTTTCAACACTAACAATGTTTCCATTGAATTTTTTCCCTCTTTCTTTAAGGTAAAGGATCTGAGCACGGGGGCGAGTCTTCTTCAAGGTCCGAATGATGGAAATGTCTACAAACTCCCATCCACACCATCTCATCCTCATGTCTACTCAACCATATCCACCTCCTCTCAGTGTTGGCATAACAGACTCGGTCATCCATCTCCTCGTGTCCTACAACATGTTCTTCATTCAAATAACATTCTTGTCAAAGGATTATCCAACAAATGCACTCATTGTATGGCCAATAAGAGCCACAAATTACCTTTTAATAAGTCATTTTTGTCTAGTTCTAGTCCATTAGAAATTGTGTTTTCAGATGTTTGGGGACCTTCACCTTTTGTTTCAATAGATGATTTCCATTATTATGTCATTTTTATTGACCATTTCTCTAATTATTTGTGGTTATTTCCTATGAAACTTAAATCAGATGTGGCTACAATATTTCCAATTTTTAAAAGAATTGTTGAAAATCAATTCAATTGCAAAGTCAAGAATTTTTATTCTGACAATGGTGGAGAATTTATAAAACTCAAATCTTTTTTTGAAGAACATGGGATAACACATCTCACAACTCCACCACATACGCCACAACATAATGGTCTTTGTTAACGAAAACACCATCATTTGCTTGAAACAACAAGATGTCTACTCCATCAGGCCTCTCTTCCACCATCCTTTTGGTCATTTGCTGCCCAAACAGCATCATATCTAATAAATCGTCTTCCAACACATACTTTGGATATGAACTCACCCTTTGTCACTTTGTTTAAAAAACAACCAAATTATACAAGGTTAAGATCATTCGATTGTTTATGTTTTCCTTGGCTCAAACCATACACATCACACAAACTCCAACCAAGATCTGAGCCTTGTGTATTTCTCAAGTATAGTTTGAGTTAGAGTGCATATATTTGCTACAATATCAAAACCAAAAAGCTATATCATTCGAGACATGTTCAGTTCCTTAAGGATGTTTTCCCATTCTCTCAACCAACTTCTCCTGATTCCCTCACTATCTCCAATTCAAATTCAAATGCCAACACTTCATTCGGTTGTTACTTTCCTTTAACAACCACTCATCCATTCCCAAATAAATCTCGGGCCACACCCAAAATCACTCAACCACCTGAGCCACAATCCATCCCAAATATCTCTCAGCCTATCCCGCATATCACTCAACCTCCAAATCGAAATGACACTTATCCCATTATTACTGCCCACCAGATTCCAACCTTATCTCAAGTCCCTCCATCTAATTCTGACTCACATTCCACAAGGCTCCCTGCTCATGATTCACTTCTGCCTATAACCTCTCATCATTCAATGCAAACTCGTTCAAAAAGTGGAATTCATAAACCCAAACAAGTTAATCTTGTCACCAAATCCTCTTCCAAATCCCATTGAACCAACATGTGTTTCACAAGCTATTAAATCATCTGAATGGCAACAAGCAATGACAGATGAATTTATAGCCCTAATGCGCAATGGTACTTGGACCCTAGTCCCTCCTCAACCTCACTTCAATGTGATTGGCAATAAATGGGTGTTTAGGTTGAAAAGGAATCCTGATGGTTCCATCCCATGCTACAAAGTAAGATTAGTAGTGAAAGGTTTTCACCAAAGACGTGGTCTTGATTTTCATGACACTTTCAGCCCTGTTGTTAAGCCTCAAACCATCAAATTAGTGCTATGTTTGGCCCTTGCAAATGGCTGGCCTCTTTCCCAAATGGATGTTAACAATGCTTTTCTTCATGGCACTATCAGTGAAGATGTCTACATGACCCAACCTGCTGGTTTCATCCACTCTTCCTTTCCCAATTATGTTTGTAAGCTTAACAAGGCTTTATACGGGCTCAAACAAGCACCACATGCTTGGTTCCATGCACTAAGTGATTTTTTGCTGCACTACGGGTTCAAGAATGCTAAATCTGATGCATCCTTATTATCTACAAATCAGGTTCTATTGTTGCATACTTCTTAATTTATGTAGATGACTTATTACTCACTGGGAATGATTCCAATTTTCTTTGTAAGTTCAAAATGTCTCTTACAGAGAAATTCTCCCTTAAAGATCTCGGGCAGCCTAGTCACTTTCTAGGTGTTGAAATCATTCCAACTCAATCTGGGCTCTTCCTTACTTAGCACCACTACATCAGGGACCTTCTACAGAGAGCCAAGATGGCTGACTCTAAGCCTGTCTCTACTCCAATGGCAACAACTTTTTGCTCATCTGTTATACAAGACTCAACAACATGTGACATCACCCCTTTCTGCAGCATTGTTGGCTCCTTGCACTATCTCTCCATCACTAGACCTGATGTGGCTTTCGCTATTAATAAACTGGCCCAACAAATGCAATCTCCCATTGTCGTTCATATGCAAGCACTAAAGAGGATACTTCGGTACCTCAAATCAACCATCACCCATGGACTTCATCTCAAAAGGTCTTCAAATCAATCACTAACTGCCTTTTGTGATGTAGATTGGGCTGGTGATACTTTGGATAGAAAATCCACTGGTGCTTATCTAATTTATTTTGGCCCTAATGCGATATCCTGGTCATCTAAGAAGCAGCCACATAAGCTGAATATCGGACAATTGCCACCACCACTTCAGAAGTACTATGGTTGCAACAACTACTTCAGGAACTTGGAGTTCCAATATCAGCTCCTACAATTTATTCAGACAACATTGGGGCCACCTATTTATGTGCCAATCCAGTCTTCCATTCTCGCATGAAGCATATAGCTATAGATTATCACTTTGTTCATGATTTAGTTGCAGAAAAGAAGCTTAATATTTCGCATGTTCCCACCAGTCACCAGCTGGCTGATTTACTCACCAATATCATCCTCAACTAGACACCATTTTCTCAAAGAGAAGACTGGAGTTATTGAAGATACCTCCATCTTGCGGGGGCGTGAAGGAGCATCAACAGCCAACTGATAGTTTCCATGATATTAGGAGCATAGTTGTAACCATAATTTAAATTTACTTATTTGTTTGTTACATCTGCAGTTATCTGTTTGTTGCTTTGCAACTATCGATTTGTTACATCTGTAACATTTGCAGCTATATATACTGCACTTTGTATTCACCATTTGATAATTAGAAATATAACTTTACTTTCTACAGTTGGTAGAGTGCAGATTCTGAAACACGCTTCTTGTACTTGGCAATGAAAGCTTCGGCTTTCATGTCAATATTGGGCTCAGCAACACCCCAGTTACCTTTGCCATAATCGCTAGGATAGACTCTACGCCCCGAATCAAAGGCATCATAGTTCCTTCCTCTGGGCTTCCTTGATGAGAAGATATTGAAAATAGAGAAGAAACTGGAAGAAGACTTCTTCTGCCTATTACCTTCCATAGTTGTGGTGTTTTTTTGGCTAACAATGACTCAAGCAGTCACTATGAAGACAATGAAATTGGAGGAGATTGTCTTGGTTTTGAATTCAAAGGTAACATGACTAACTTATAGTCGAGGAGGCTTCAAATGCTATAGTGAAAGAATCTGATAAAGGAGAGGTAAGACCAACAAAAATGGTTCAAGTGGTGTTGAGTTGGTAGGGTAATAAACGAGAGTTTGTTTTGTAACATCTATGTCAAGGCACATTTGCTGTGGTCCGCTAGTTTCCTACTTGACTTAAAACAATCTTTAGGGTTGTCCAAAAAATCAAAAACATAAACTAATCAATCAAGAGTTTAATGGTGATGCACCGACAGTGTAAAACAATTTTACATAGTCATCCAATCACAAATCATCGTTGGTATGATTTTCAGATAATTTTGTAAAAGTCAACAAACTTACCATACATGGTGGTTTGTGATTGGATGACTGTGTAAAATAATTTTACACTGTCAGTGCATAGTCTTTTTTCTCATAAATCAAATTATTTTTTTTGGCTTAAATATGTTTTGGATCCATGATAAATTAGCGAATTTTGTGATGAGTCCCTAATAAATTTTTTCTTTGTGTTGAGTCCTAATAAAAAAAAATTGTTTTGAGCCCTTGTTATTTTGTCTTAGTCCTTCTAATATATCTATTTTTTCATTTAAGTTATTATAATATTTTGTTCATTTTGTATTAGTCCCTTTGAAAAATATTTGATAGGGACTAATAACAAATTATCTACATAATTTAGGGACTCAAACGAAAAAAATGATATTAGGGACTCAAAACAAAATTCACTAATTTATGAGGAACCTAAAACATATTTAAGCCTTTTTTTTTAGGAGAGAAACTGTATTTTATTCCAAAGAAGTTGATGAAAGTTGTACATCATTTGCAACCAGCAAGTCCAATTGACAAGGGACCTCATCTATCCAAAATTTCTCTCCTAGAATAAAAGCTAACTTAGAGGGGTGTATTCAATTAGAATTTTAACATACTTTTTTTGCATAAAAAAAATCCTGTAGATTTTAAAAGATTTTATAGGAATTTAATGACTTTTAATATTTTTTTAAAAGAATTTTATGATTAGGATTTTGTAGTTTGGATTTTAGTGGATCTATAAAATATGAATTCATAAGATTTTAAAGGATTTCATGAATTTTTAAAAAACATTTAAAATTAACAGAGCCGATGAAAGAAGATAACAAATAAATGATAAGATTTGGATAAAAAAAATAAAATCAATACAATTTTTTCAATCTTTCTCTATCTCTTTCTCTTTTTTTAAAATTGGCTACAATAGTCTCAATGCCAATAGAAATGTCTTCTAATACTTTGACTTGATTGTTGGTCCTGATGAGCTAGAACTCCCTCCATGCTCAGATCTACTCCTCTTATGATGACTTAATTTTTTAGTGGAACCTCTGAACCTAAAGGGGAATGGGATGGTGGACTTGATCAGGTGATGTAGGTTGGTAGGGTGGTTCATGGTGATTTGGCAGTATGAATGCATGACTATTAGGATCATATGAAGAACGTGTGTAGGATTAGAAGAAAGAGATTATCAAGAAGAGAGAAAAGTACATGTGATAATGGAAAAAAGAAAAAAGTTTGGAATGAAAGAGTAGAAAAATCCCAAGGGTTTAGGCAGGATTGTTTGATGTGTGTGGTATTTATACATATATCCAAAAAGTCACACAAAATCCATCAAAATCCAATTTACAAAACAATCCATCGAAATCTATAGGATTTTGAATACCAGATGACTTTTTTTAAGTTGTAAAAAATCTTGTTTGAATACCACTGGATTTTGTTGTCACGAAAAAAATCTTGAAAGTCTTGATTGAATACCATAAGACTTTTTTTTATCTTTTTTTAAAAATCCTGATTGAATACCACAAGGTTTTTTTTTATAAAAAAAAAGATTTTTTATAAAAAAAAGTCTTGGTCAGTGATTTACAATTAGAAACTACTCGTGCAAAGTAACTTCTACAAGCATTATCACTAGCCTTGAAACTATTCACAGACAATTATATTCAAACTCCACATTTGTAACGCAAAATTCAGCTGCTACTAGAATTGCCCATCTAAAACATAAAGCTTCTGCTAGCTTTGGATCAAAAACGATGTCTGTAAACTTTGTGGCCACCCCTAAATTTCACCATCATGATCCCGTGCAACAAATCCCATTCCAGTACCATTGTGTTTCTTGACAGATGCATCAAAATTGATCTTTATCCAGTTTGGATCTGGACGTTTTCCAAGTTACAGGATGAGAGGAACGTTAACTTCTTTCGGCACTATATCCTCAAGTCTTTGGTTATAAGCCTTGGCTAGCACTTGTTCAAAACTCATTGCTCCCCCTTTGTGCACCCGATGGTTTTGAATAAACCGTAAGGCCCATAAGATGTTAAACATATCTGACAGCACAAATTCATCTGATTTTAGGAGAAATAGTCGCAGCCAATCTTCAAAAGAGGTCACATTTCTGCTGTCCACCCGTAAGGCTAGGTGTGATGCAAACCAAACCTTTGCTGATTCCGGGCATGTAATTAAAGCATGTTCAACAGTTTCAGGCTCCCTTCCACATCTTAAACATATATTATCAACTTGCACATTTCTACGTCTCAGATTTGCACATACTGGTAGTGAATTAAGACAAGCCCTCCATACCAGATTTCTTCACTTTGGTGTGGAATTAACTGACCATAATTTTGCCCAGAGTAGATCATTTGCCATTGTTGCTGTTTCTGCTTCTTCTCCACACGCTTCTCTAGCCAAGTGATGACCAGACTTCACAAAGTAC
Organism: Pueraria montana var. lobata; assembly: GCA_026413185.1. NCBI lineage: Eukaryota > Viridiplantae > Streptophyta > Magnoliopsida > Fabales > Fabaceae > Pueraria > Pueraria montana. Next base: position 78,078,033 of record CM048650.1, read on the forward strand.
CTCCCATCTTCAGCATGTTGCCACACTAGACAATCAGACTCATAGACATGGTGAAGTGGCAGAGCCACTATAGCTGCTGTAGTTTCTGGTGAGAACATTTACTGCAAGAGTGGTATGTTCCATTCATGCTCCATACTATTTATAAGTTGATCCACTGTCATAGACGGGCTTAAGTTTACAGTTTCATAATGAGGAATTCTAGATCCTGTGAGACTTGGTATCCATTTATCTCCAGCAACTTTGACACTACTGCCATTTCCAATTTTCCAGCAGCTTCCAACTTCAACAATCCATCTGGCAGCATGCATACTTGACCATGCATAGCTTGGTCTGTGCCCTCTAGGTGCTGTAAGGGGGGTCCCACGTGGATAATACCTGGATTTAAAAATTCTGGCCAGCAAGGATTCTTCATTCAAAATTAATCTCCACCATATTTAAAAAAAAAACAAATCAAATGATGTTGAATCAATAAGTTTTAAAAATTTATTTCTTTTCAAAATATATTTAGTCAAGGGGAGTAATAATCAAAATAATAAGATTTGTTAACTGATAATACTGAAGATTATTCATCTGTTGATTTAATTGGAAATCCATCGTAACGACATTTTTTGCGAAGAAAGTTATGAATGTTTATACCGCATTTAACGAAGAGAGAAGGCATTACGTGTGATGGGAGAAATAATAGTTTGACAACCAGCAGAAAAAGAAAGAAAGAAAATCTAGAAAAATATCAAGGATTTGGGTGGGAATGTTTCATGGGTGTGGTATTTATATTTTCTAATAAAAAGTCCGATGAAATCCATCGAAATCTATCATAAAAAGAACATTGAAATTTGTATACTTTTGAATACCGGAAGACTTTTTATAAGTTTTAAAAAATCATAATTGAATACCAATGGATTTTATTGTACTCCTTAAAAAATCTTGATAGTGTTGATTGAATACCACAAGACTTTTTTTATAAAAGTCTTTTAAAATCCTTTGAAATCCTAATTGAATACACCCCTTTACTTTCTTGGTAATCAAGAGAAACACATTGATTGTTTTCTTTATCTATAAACAATCCTAAACACACTCTTAGAATTTAGCTTATAAATAACATTAAGTTATAAAGAGACTTAGTTCTAATCGATAAACACGCATGCTTCGGGGGTGTATTGGATTAGGATTTTAAAAGATTATTTTGGCATAAAATAATCCTATGGATTTTAAAAGACTTTGAAGGAATATAATGACTTTTATATTTTTTTAAAAGACTTTTATGATTAGGATTTTGTAGTTTGGATTTTAATGGATTTATAACATATGAATTCATAAGATTTGAAAAGACTTTATGGATTTACAAGATTTTAAAGGACTTCATGAATTTTTATAAAACATTCAAAATTATAAAGAGTCGATGAAAAAAGATAACAAATAAATGATAATGTTTGGATAAAAAAAAGTAAAACTGATATAAGTTTTTCAATCTTTTAATAACTAATTGATTCTAACTCTCCATGTCCTCCTATATAGTGTTTCTCCACATATCTAAATAGCCCTCCATGCATTAGCATCTGCTCGTTCCTGCTCTTAAATCAGAACAATAGGTTCAAAATTATGATTTTTGTTAACTGGTAGATTCGTCTATTGATTCAATTTGAAATTCATCATAACAACATTCTTTGCAAAGAAAGTTATGAATATGTCTACACTACCTTCAACGAAGAGAGAAGGGATTATGTGTGATAGGAGAAAGAAAAGCCTTGCAACCGGCAGAAAAAGAAAGAAAGAAAGTCTGAAAAAAATCTCAAGGATTTTGGTGGGATTGTTTGATGGGTGTGGTATTTATATTTTCTACTAAAATGTCTCATGAAATCCATCAAAATCCATCCTAAAAGAAAATCCATCCATATTTGTATACTTTTGAATACCACAAGACTTTGTAAAAAATCTTAATTGAATACCAACAAATTTTATTGCACTCCTTAAAAAATCCTAATAATCTTTATCGAATACCACAAGATTTATTTTTGTCATTTAAAAATCTTGATTGAATATCACGAGATTTTTTTTATCAAAAGAAGTCTTTTAAAATCCCTTGAAATCCTAATTATTTAAATTAGAATGTTTCTACACAACAAAACCATCATTTACCTCTAAATTATCCTCCTTCAATAAGCATGTTTAGCAAGTTGAATCATTGATTAAAAAATCCCTTTATGAGATAAATTTACCATAGAAGGAATTTGATTTAAGGCCAACCACCATACTAACACCTCCACCTTTGAGGGCACAAATTTATTCCACAACTTCTTAAGAAAGATTTCGCCATTTGAAGAACAAGAGCTCATGATTACCTTATAGGCCGATTTAATCGAGTACTCCCCACTTTTTTTTGCCAACCATACTCACCTATCTTTCTCCCCACCTCTCAGAGAGCTTGCCTTCAATAAATTTGTTAACTCAAACAACAAATTTGCTTCCAGTGGAAAAGATTTTGCTTCCAAGACCACTTCTAACCCATACCCCATCCACCCACTCTACCACCTCACACCAAAGCCTTTTTATTTTCTGCTACAGTAAACAATCTCCTAAATTTATCTTTTAACAACTCCTCTTCCATCCACCTACCATGCAAAAAAAAAATGTCTCATCTCTACTCATATCTTCCTTAGCAATGAATACGAGATTGCTTCCTGCCTAGGTTTATGCAAACTAATAATAAGCACAACATCCTATTGCAGTCACAATGTCCTAATTGCAACAATTATAACAACCACATCATCCTGATTGCTTACTGACTAGGTTTCTGCAAAGTAACAATGACCATGATGTATCTGTAATTGCAATTAAAATCATGTAAATAATCGTTGTGTGATCAAAGCAGTAGAATTGTAATTTTAACTCGATTCCAATTTTTATTAAATTGGGATTGGTATTATATTCCTACACGCCAATTATAATTATAATCTTGTAATAGATTCTTATTGCTTTTTTTTTCCTGAATGGGATGGCCTAGGTCTTACATACGAATCCTATGTGGGAGAGTTACCCTAATAAAGTCATTCAACAAGAAATGTCTACAGGCATCAAGTGGATCAGAAAAATAAGTCAAACCAAGAGACAAAGAATGGCTTTTGTTGACCATCCAGTCGGCCACCGAATTGGCTTCACAATGTGCATGTGCAATATTCAATGAACATGTAAAAATCTAAGCATGGTATCTCTTGGTCTTAGAATAAGAGCATTAAAAGGATGGAATTTCCAATGAGTTTCATTTAAATGTTGTTAAAGACAAAATACATGCCTTTGAATACAAAATAGACTTACAATATAAAAAAAAGGCACCTCAAAATACTAAACACAATCACAATGTAAAGACAAAGGCCATGCCTCTAAATATTAAATAGTCTCACAACATATATAAAGATAGAGGTCATGCCTCTAAACACTAATTAGAGTCACAATTAAGTGTAGCCAACTTTTTTTCGATCTCTTTCAAGTTCTTCTCAATCAACTTGTCGAGTTTCTTCAGTTCTTCAGCATTGTTTGGTAGGTTTTCACCTTTCATGTACTGAAACATGGACAAGGTCATCTCATTCTCATCGTTCTCCTGATGTAACTTCTTCAACTCATTTTGGGCCTTGGCAATCCTCTGCATGATGAAGCTCTCTTGATTCATATTCCTGCTTCGATTTAGCACAGATGCATTCTTATAGCTCTTAATCACCTGCTCGGCTTCCTCTGGATTGGGCCAAACCTCTAGCTTAGAATCAAAAGGATTGGAAATTATAGCACAGGTTGAGACCCCGCAAAGAGTGCTGAGTTCACTCACCTTCTTGATGATACTCTTCTTCCTTCTATTGTATGTGGACTTTCTTGCTGTGTCATCAGAAATAAAGGCAAGTTTCACTTTGTTCCTCGTCATGGCTGCAATTGCGAAGAAATTACTAAGAAATTAAAATATTTTATGCATTATTTTCCCAACATTGTCTGGGGTTTATAAAGAGTTGTTTCACCTATCAATTGAAAATCTAGGAATCTTTGTTTGGACACTCGATACCACTATCTCGGGCAACCTAGTCACTTTCTAGGTGTTGAAATCATTCCAACTCAATCTGGGATCTTCCTCACTCAGCACCACTACATCAGGGACCTTCTACAAAAAGCCAATATGGCTGACTCTAAGCATGTCTCTACTCCAATGGCAATAACTTTTTGCTCATCTGCTATACCAGACTCAACAACATGTGACAGCACCCTTTTTTGCAGCATTGTTGGCTCCTTGCACTATCTCTCTATCACTAGACCTTATGTGGCTTTCGCTGTTAATAAACTGGCCCAACAAATGCAATCTCCCACTGTCGTTCATATGCAGGCACTAAATAGGATACTTCGGTACCTCAAATCAACCATCACCCATGGACTTCATCTCAAAAGGTCTTCAAATCAATCACTAACTACCTTTTGTGATGTAGATTGGGCTGGTGATACTTTGGACAGAAAATCCACTGGTGCTTGTCTAATTTATTTTGGCCCTAATGCAATATCCTGGTCATCTAAGAAGCAACCCACTGTTTCTAGATCATCCACATAAGCTGAATATCGGACAATTGCCACCACCACTTCAGAAGTACTATGGTTGCAACAACTACTTCAGGAACTTGGAGTTCCAATATCAGCTCCTACAATTTATTCAGACAACATTGGGGCCACCTATTTATGTGCCAATCCAGTCTTCCATTCTCGCATGAAGCATATAGATATAGATTATCACTTTGTTCATGATTTAGTTGCAGAAAAGAAGCTTAATATTTCGCATGTTCCCACCAGTCACCAGCTGGCTGATTTACTCACCAATATCATCCTCAACTAGACACCGTTTTCTCAAAGAGAAGACTGGAGTTATTGAAGATACCTCCATCTTGCGGGGGCGTGAAGGAGCATCAACAGCCAACCGATAGTTTCCATGATATTAGGAGCATAGTTGTAACCATAATTTAAATTTACTTATCTGTTTGTTACATCTGCAGTTATCTATTTGTTGCTTTGCAACTATCTGTTTGTTACATCTGTAACATTGGCAGCTATATATACTGCACTTTGTATTCACCATTTGATAATTAGAAATATACACTTTACTTTCTACAGTTGGTAGAGTGCAGATTCTGAAATACGCTTCTTGTACTTGGCAATGAAAGCTTCAACTTTCATGTCAATATTGGGCTCAGCAACACCCCAATTACCTTTGCCATAATCGCTAGGATAGACTCTGCGCCCCGAATCAAAGGCATCATAGTTCCTTCCTCTGGACTTCCTTGATGAGAAGATGTTGAAAATAGAGAAGAAACCGGAAGAAGACTTCCTCTGGGCACCATTTTCATTGATAAATTTAGCCTCTCAACTGTTAAGTGTTGACATGTCCAATAAGAGTACACGTCAACACGCCACATGACACTTATGAGACATGTATGCCATGTGGTGCTTTCTTGTGGTGCCACATGGCACAACATTAAGGTGCTATGTGGCATCACAGAAATGTGTCATGTGGCACCCTTTCAATTTTAGTTCCTAAAATGTTCAATTTTTTTTTATTCCTTAATTAACTTGTAACTACATGTGAAGATTTCGTTCTAATATTTCACTCCATTCACATTTTTTAGTCCAATTTATGAAAATCATGTAATTTTTAGAGGACTAACATGTTTTTATTCCTTAATTAACTTGTAACTACATGTGAGGACTAACATAACTCTATATCATGTCCAATTTCTGATAATCATGGTTTGTGGAGTCTTTTTCCCTCCATTCACATTTTTTCTTTAGTCTTGTGTCAGAGACCACATTGTTCCCCAACCCACTGAGTCAGATACTAATCCTGCTCGCAGTGCGTAGCTACCCGTTGGCCCAAGCGAATTTTGCACAAGGGAATCGAACACGGGTTCTCCGGCTAAATAGATCGTTCCCCCCATAATTACATAATTTGCTCCATGGATCATAGAACTGTGAATTGGTCCGTACAAACCAATTCGCGGTTCATTTACGAATCGGTTCGCCTGAATTCATCAATGAATTCGTGAAGAAGAAGAACCAGAAAAGAAGGGGAAAAAAAGCAGGTTGTAGTTCCATCGAAACAAATTGCTTGAGAAGTGAGATGGAAGAATAGTGGAAACGAAAAGAGGAGGCAAACCTCTGCAGCAATGGGAAAAGGAAGATGAAAAAAGAAAATGAAAAATAGAACTCAGAAGTTAGAAAGAAAAGGAGGAAGCGGAAGTTTAGAGAAGGGGAAGATGAAAAGTTTCTTTCTTTTTTTTAAAAAAAATAAATGGGCTATGCCTCTTTGAATTCAGTTTCTGAACTCACGGTTATTGTCCACCACTATTCTTGGAAATTGAAATAGTAACATAGGTAATGGAAATTTTAATTAAAAATAAATTCACTTATAAAAAATGTTAATTTATATATTTTTATAGAAATTATAAAAAAATCAATCTATTGATTAAAGTGTAATTGAAAAATTATATTAATGAACATATTTTGATAAAGAATATATAATAAAATTCAAATAAACTATCACAAATAAATAATATTAAACTCAATTGTTAGTAAATATTAAATATTAATTGTTTTAATATTTTATAAGAATTAAAATTTTATTGATAACATACTAATATATATATTAGAACCTATTATAAATGTAAAAGAATACCGAAGCGTACCAACTATCTATACCCCCACGTACCAATACTTTTTAAGGTCGCGTACTGAGTACCGCGTATCCATACCACGTACCAAACGTATTATGAGTTATGTGACTATGATTTCCCCATATGTGAATACAGCGAAGTCTTACACCAACGCGCCAATCCTATAGGTTCTCTCCATGGAGTCATGACGAAATAAACACAGAGGTAGTGTAAATGAAAGAAGTTATTCACCAAGTTAAAAAGTTAACACCTCACCCATACTTCCTCCGATTTATTTACATTTTTAATTACACTTTAACTGAGATTGTGGAAGGACTTACTAATCCTACAAAATGGTAATTATCTGAAAAAAATGGTAAGGCCATGCGAAAGAGCCAAAGGCTATTTCCAAACCAGAGTGAAAGCATATAGTACATAAGGAAGGAACAGTAGAATGCACCTGAAGAGCAGGCAACATACTTGGGTGATCATAGTGAAAAATTAAACAAGTAGTTGAATACAATAAGTTAATCATATGCATATCATCATTATTTATTAACATAATTTCCACCAATACATGGTAGAAACAATACTAATGTATAAATTACTACCATCTAGAGAAATAAACAAATATGCATATGGTTTCATGTTATGCATTAATTTTCAGCAGCGGGCTCAAGTTGATAGATTGCAGAGTCTGAAACACGATTCTTGTACTTGGCAATGAAAGCTTCAACTTTCATGTCAATGTTGGGCTCAGTAGAACCCCAGTTACCTTTGTCGTAATAACTAGGCCAGACCCTGCGCCCCGAATCAGAGGCATTATAGTACCCTCCTCTGGGCTTCCTTGATGAGAAGATGTTGAAAATAGAGAAAAACCTGAAGAAGACTTCTTCTGCCTATTACCTGCCATAATTGTGGTGTTTTTTTGTGCTAACAATGACTGCACCAGTTACCGTGAAGACAATGAACTTTGAGGGGATTGTCTTGGTTTTCAATTCACAATGTCATATGACTCTTTTATACTCGATTGAGGGAGGCTTCAAATGCATGACTGGTGAAATAGTGAAAGAATCTGAAAAAGGAGAAGTAAGACCAACATAAATGGTTCAAATGGTGCTGACTTGGCAGGGTAATTTGTTTTGTCAAGACACTTTTGCTGTGGTCCGCTAGTGTTGTACTTGACTTAAACAAGCTTGTGAGGGAATTCCATCAACAACGCACGATTGTTGCCTCTGCTTTTGTACTTTCTTTTCTTCTCAAGATTCACGTTGTTATTATTGGCACTTTTCCACTCCTAATTTAAGCACCTAATTAGTAAGTACATGATTGTACTTCCTATAATCTACCTACTTGCATGATTCTGTTTACTCTCGCATGAAAATGGTCCACCCACAGTAGTACCAAGACTGCACAAGAATAGGTGACGCCATCATCTTTGATAATTTGTTTAATTTGATTTATAAATCCTGCCCATTTGTAGACTAATCCGTTTACTCACTTGAAAAAAATGCTTTAAAAAAATTATCTTTTTAAGAATCAAAAACATTTTTTCTAAAAAATAAAAATGAAAACATTTTCAATCATACCATAGACAATTTAAATTGTTTTGGTACTAGATCATAGATAACGGATGTTCCCCAATCCATTGGGTTAGATATTAATCCCGCTCGCGGTGCGTAGATGCCACTGACCCAAGAAATTTTGCTTACAGAGGGCAAACACAGGTTCTTCCTTTTAACTATATCGTTCCCCCACATGTGAACGCAGCGGTATCTTATACAACTACGTAAACTCTATAGATTCCATAGACTATTTAAATCAACTCATAAAACAAGTACTTGTTTTTTTTTAAAAAAAAGAGTAGTTGCGGATCAGTCTGTATACCAATCCATTTAACTGGGGATTTATGCAAGCTTCGTGTTTAATTTAATTCTGGGAATACGCGTGTATGATCAGTTGCGGGTTTAAGCAAATCGGCTAAAATGATCCACATAGGTAAATCTGATTATTGAATTCTTAAATGTTAAAAAAAAAGTAATGAAATTTGCATGGTAGAACACCAGCCTTATTCTTGTATAGATGCAATTGCTAAAATAAGAAATGATATATCAACACCTTCGGCCCCGTTCGGGGTGATTTTCTGCTTTTAGTCTTGAAATTTTTAAAAACTAAAACCAATTTTAGTTTTGAGTTTTTAGTTTCAATTATTTTTTGTTTTTAGTTTTTAAAAAGTTGTTACAAATTGAAGATTGATAAATGAGTCAACCATTTTATCTTATTTTGCTTCACTATGAAATAATACAATATAAAAAATAATTCAAAATAAAAAATAATTAAACCCGTAGTGGCAGTAAATGTGGTGACGGAGGTGATGGTGGTGGTGGCGGTGACAGAGGTGCCGGTGGCGGTGGCGATGGTAGTGATGGTGGTGGTGGCGGTGGCAGTGACAGAGGTGGTGGCGGTGACGGCAGAGGTGGCGGCAACAGTGGCGGTGGCGGTGGCGAAATGGTAGTGGTGGCGATGACAGCATTGGTGGTGGCGATAGTGGAGGTGGCAGTGGCAGTGGCAGTGGCGATGGCAGTGATGGTGGGGGTGGCAGTGGCGAAGTTGGTGGTGGTGACGGTGGTGGTGGCGACGGTGGTGGAGGTAGTGGTGGCGGTGGTGGTGGTGGTGGTGGCGGCGGCGGCGATGGTGGAATCAAGGATAGATCCACCTTTAAGAGAGTGGGGGCAGCTGCCCCACTACCTTTTTAATTTGTTTTGATAATATATATAGTGTAGTATTTTGCCCCCATAATATAATGATTGTATAGTTACAATTTCAATCTTAATTTAAATTAAAAGTGTGCAAGCAATACATATGTGGATTTTTTTTTTATATTTCCATTCTCACTTTTTAATATTTAATATCTTTTATTTGTAATACTTAATTGTTTATTACAATGTTTTTGGACTCTTTTTATTATAAAATGTAAAAGGATTGTATCTATTTCCAACTTTTTAAAAATGAAAAACCACTTCAAAACTGGTTTCACACACATTTACTACTCCTTCTGAGCAACTCATTTTTTATACTTTTCAATCTAGTTTCCCTTGTTGTCTTAGACTCATATTCTAATTGTGTATTTAAAAGCTTATATATTGCACTGAAATTTGAAAATGAACTGTGTAGAGTGTGTGCATTGTGGTTCATCTGTTATGCTCTGTTCCTTTTCTCCTTCATTTATGTTGTCCTCTTGAATATCATCAAAAATCAAATGCAAAATCGTATGGGAGACGAATAATTAAATGATTGTTAAGATATTTAGAGAGTGAGCGATTTTTGCTAATATTAAAAATGAGAAAATCATCAATTATTTTTAAAATATAAAAAACACGTGGAGAACAAGTGTAATGTATCTTTATACTTTTAAAAATAATATAAAATATTTTTAATGCTACAATTTTTTGTATGAGTATTGCCCCCACTACATAAAATTTCTGGATCCGTCACTAGGTGGAATGGTGGTGGTGGTGGTAGTTGTGTTGGTCAAATGATGGTGGTAGTGGTAATGAGAATGTTTTTTAACACTAAAAACCAAGTTCACAAAACCTTTTTTCTTGGTTTTGAAAATGAATGTAAAAGTGTTTTGAAATTGAGTTAAAAACTATTTCAGCTCTATTTTTGCCGAACGCATTTTGTTTTAAAAATTGCATTTAAAAACCAAAAACTGGCAACCACCTCGAATGGGCCCTTTACTTATTACCAAGGATGGAGTTACATTGTAAATTGGGGACCTTGGCCGCCCTTTTTAACTTTTTTTATTTAAATTTTTTTCTGTATATATGATAGCTTAAATTTTGCTAAATTAATTCTTAATTTTAGCTAAATTTTATATAAATTGTCTTCGATGGATCAGTCTTTTTTTTCTTTTTCTTTTTTTTTTTTACTTAATTTCATAACTTTATATATGATACCTTCAATACTATCAATTTATTTTTAATATCTTCGGAAAAACAAACCAGAGTAGCACAAAAAATCTATTAAAATTTTCTTTTAGGATAGTAACTATTGTCATGATACAATATTCTTTTTCTTTTAGTTTTCAACAATTTAAAAGTTTTTTTTTCAATGATTCTTGGATACTATTGTTTGGTGAATAACATAATCCATTCTAATTTAATAGATTTTTAGAACATAATTAATAAGAGTATAAGACTTTTTTTTAAAGAATTTTTATTAATATGTATACCATTTTTTATTATAAATTCATGATTTTTTTTTGTATCATGTTAAACTAATTATTGATATTTCTAATTTTAGGTCTTTAAAAAAATGTTTAATTAGTTTGTCTTTTGTTTAAATATATTTTCTATTAACATTTTAATAAATTATCAATATAATTAAAATTTTGGAGCGTACAAATATTTCACATAAAATTTGATGCATATATGAACTTTAAATAGATGAATATATTTAAATTTATTTATAAATATATTTGATTTCATGCTCAATTTAAGGGATTTAGTTATGAATGGTTATCCTTTCTCAATTTAATTAATTTTAAAATATTGAAATTGTTGATTATAGTTATTTTTTCTATTATTGTGAAAAGGAATAAGAATAACCCGGATATCACATTCCAATGTTTGGTTCTCGATCTTCGTTATCAATTTTTATTTCATTTTATTTTATATTTTATATTTGGTACATTAGACTAATATAGTATGAAATTAAAAATATAAAAATACCAAATAAAGTTATAAAAAACCAAAATAATAATTAGATTACAAATGATAAATGCATATAAGAGAAAACCATATTAAATATATGGGAAGATGAAAATAAATAAGAACAATAATTATAATTATAATTATAATTATATTAATGAGTGAAAAAATATTAAGAAACAAGAATCCTAAATATTTCTAATTAACATATATGAATATGCAAAGACCAAAATTAAATTAAAACATTTAAGGATAGAAGTAAGAATTATACTTATGTTTGATTCTTTTTTATTTTCCACAGTATCTTAAAAATTATATAAATATAAACATAAAATTATTATAATTAATGAAATAATGATAAAATAGAACAGAAATAAGAATAGTAATTAAGAATGAAAGTAAAAAGGGGGAAAATTAAAATTTAAATATAGATAATTCAAATCTGAAAAAATGAACTGTAATCATAACAAAAGAAATTATAATGAAACAAAATCAAAAAAATTTGTGACTGCAACAAAATCAAAATTATAAATGATATATAATGATATATAATGAAATACATGAATATATATATATAAGGAAAAAATATCTATAATTAAATAAATACGGAAGAAATTAAAAATAAGAAATATAAATAACTGCTGAAATTAAAAAAGGAAAATCTAAAAATGTTGTTATAAATAATGAAAAATAGAAAGAAAAAAAGAATTATAATCACAAAAAAATTATAAGAAAAAAAAATCAGAATTATAATCATTGATAATGTAATACATGAACATATACAAAAGGAAAAATATTTTTAATGAAATAAATAAGGAAGAAAAATAAAAAAATAAGAAATATAATTAACTATTGAAAATAAAAGGAAAAATTAAAATTGTAATTAGATAATGAAAATTAGAAAGAAAAACAAGAATTATAATCATAAAAGATATAAAGAAACATAATCAGAATTATACTAATTGATAATGAAATACATGCATAAATAAAAGGAAAATATTTATAATTAAATAAATAAATAAGTAAATAAAATTGACTAATAAAATAAAAATAAAAATTCAAAATAGAATTATAGATAATTAAAATTAGAAAAAAAAATTATAATCATAATAAAAAAAATATATGGAAACAAAATCATAATTATAATAATAATGAAATAAATGAACATATATAAAAGGGAAAAGTATTTATTATAAAATAAATAATGAATAAATAAAAAATATATATAATTAAATAATGAAAATAAAAATTGTAATTATAGATAATTAAAATTAGAAAAAAGAATGAATTATAATCATAATAAAAAATTATAAGCAACCCAAATTAGATAAAAAGAGAAATATACATTAATAATAATTAGGTATCACTTTGACTTTTTCATAAATTTTGTTATGCTTTAATCTTATTCTTACAAGTTTTACTTAAAAGAATATTTAAATAATATTTACTTAATTTGATTTTATATGTTTAATTCATAATAAAGTTACCTTAATATAAATTTTCTTCTACTTTGAATTTTTCAAAATTTATTTTCATAGTTTTTTTAAAATCTTAAATAATATTAAAAGTACATTCATTATTAATAAATATTAAAAATAAATTTTATTATAGATATTTTTAATAAAACTAGAAATATATATTGTCATATTTAATTATTAATTTATCTTGTTTTTAAGTTTGTTTTCTTTGAATTGTTATTTTTCATAAATTGTAAAATAAACAGTAATTAAAAAGTGAATTAATCATTTGGTTTTTATGAATTTGTAAACTTATCTTGTTTCAGATTTATCATTAGGCGGAAATATTACTTTTGGTTTTTATACATTTATGTTTAGCAATGGTAGTTGTATTTCTCAGTTTCTATAAGACCTGATTGTAATTGTTTTTTTTTTTAATCCATAGGAATTGAAGACAGTACCAAGGGATTTACAATACTCACATATCCTGCTCAATCAACTGAGCTAGACCCCTTTGGTTGTAATTGTTGTTTAACTTGAATAGGCAATTAATTGTCAGTGGAAAAATTGATAATTCAAAGAGCCAAAAATACTTGAAGTTCAAGGATGAGTCCTAAATGATTTCCCGGGAAATCAATCAAAGATTACATTGACTTTATAATGAGACGTGTTTCTAGACATGTTATAATACCTACAAATTTAACCTCTTTTTGCATCATCACCTACAAAATATATAATACTTTATTTATTATTAATAATAATATTTTTTTAAAATGTAAAGAAAAATTATCAATTATCAATTTAAAAAAAAAATATATGCTATGAAATCAACTACTAAAAACAATCACGAAGTTAAATTATATTTTCTTAATATTTTAACTATAAAAAAAACTAGCGATCAAATTTGTCACTTCTAGTTTCAGTAGTTTCATTTGTTGCTATCATACTCATTTAGAAAAAAAAAAAAAGACAAGATTGTCTATGATGAAAGATACATGTAGTCTAAATAAAAAAAATACTCATTTTAGAATTGAATTAGCAACTGCACATATTAGTTGCTATAGGTGACTATACGTTTCAACTTGGTCTATTTAAGTTCGTTTTGCATTTGTCCATAACTAAATGACTGGACTAAGTTCGCTCCTGAGGTTAACAAACCAAGAATTTAGGTGGTCTGTGTTGAGCCTGTTTAACTTGCAAGTTAGCAAGTTGTTCACAAGTTTGAAAAGAAAAAATATATAAATTTTGAAAATACTAAAAATATATAAAAAATATAAAAATAATAAAAATAATAAAAAACGTGATAAGTAAAATTAATTATTCAATTAGTAAAATATATATAAAAAAAGATTTACACTATTTAAATAACATTAAGTCTATTTAGAATAAAAAATAAAATAAAAATTGGTTTGGGGTCATTCCACAAACTAAACCCTCTCAACCGCATGATTAGATTTTTATTGGTCCTAACCTGCATGGATCATGGGTTATAGTTAGGCCTATATACCCAACTATATCAATTTTAATGTAGTCTCTTAATCTCCTAATAAGAAGTTACCAAAATGTTGGTAATAACATGTTATTAATTAGCAACAAAAAATATATATTAGTCTCTATTAGTGACTAATTTGTAATTAAGTCAGTCACTAAACACATTAGTGATTGAATTTATTGTCACCGCCTTTTAGTGATTGTGATTTTAGTCGCTAAGTGATTTAGCAACCAAATTTACACACATAGCTATTGAAATTTTCATTTGCTATGGTGGTTTTCTTTTTATATTAATTTTTAAGTCTTAATTAATTACTTATACTTTAAAAAATTCTTAAATCTAAAGTCAAAACTACTATTTTAGTAAAATATAAAATATTTATGATACTTGTTAATTATAAAAAAAATTATCTATAACTATTTATCCAACTTTATGATAATAAAAATAGGAGAAGTTAGACCTAATAGGTCTAGCGCAGTTGGTAACACACACTGAGTTTGTGGGAAAAAAATTGAGTTCAATTCTGGCATAATACATTCTTGGGGAAGGGTGAAGAATTTTAAGTGTGACTAAGCCCTGAACTAAGGGTTAGTCCCATAGCCGGCTCTCTAATAATTGAAGCTTGTGGAGAAACCTCAAGTTCCACTGAGGAGCCAAAGACCCTAATTATGATTTTTTTTTAAAAGTTACATATGAACTCCTCAACAATAAACACCTAATTAATTCTCATCTATCTCTTTAATTCTCTATTCGTATAACATTATATTAACTATTATATCTATATTTTCTTCTTCTTTTATTAACATTTAAGTAGAGCTGTCAAATGGACCAGCCCAGCCTAGCCCATCAGGCCAATTAGTGAAAACAGGTTGACCTGGCCTAACCCGAATCTCTATTAGGCAATGCTTTTTGTGGCCCAGCCTGACCCATTAGGCTGGGCCAAATTGGCCCACTTATTTTTTTTTCTTAAATTTACACTAATATTAATAGAAAAAAAATCAAAAATTAAAAAACAATGTTAGGTCAGATAGGTCCAAAAGTCACTACTACAAAAAAGGCATTTAACATCGATTATTTTAGGCTTTTAACATCGGTTATTAACCGATGTTGTATCGAACGATGTTGAAAGTGGACAACTTTCAACATCGGTTCTTGAACCGATGTTAAAATACAATACAACATCGGTTCGGAGCACAACCGATGTCAAAGGATGCCCACATAGTGAAAATTATGTGTTGAAAACAACATTGGTTTTTGCCAAAACCGATGTTGTTAGGTGACAAACAACATCAGTTATCCCAAAACCGATGTTGTTTGTGCCAAAATAGTCAAAATATGTGTTGAAATCAACATCGGTTATGGCAAAAACCGATGTTGGTAGGTGACAAACAACATCGGTTGTCCCAGAACCGATGTTGTTTATGCACAAACAACATCGGTTCTGGGACAACCGATGTTGTTTGTCACCTACCAACATCGGTTTTTGCCATAACCGATGTTGTTTGTGCATAAATAACATCGGTTCTGGGACAACCAATGTTGTTTGTGCACTAACAACATCGGTTTTTACCATAACCGATGTTGTTTATGCAGTTTTTTTTTTATTAGCGTTCTGTTTTAGATTGAACCAAACCTGTAATTTCAAAGAAAAATCCAGACCCAGGCAATTTGTATAATTAATAATCAATTATCTATGCTTTATATTATTATAAATAAAATACTAATTAATGTATAAACAAACATTAAGCAATATATCCAATATACAAATAGAATCCATTAATAAGCTAACATTCTACTAATTTGTTCAGTGCTTCATTTCTAACTCTCAAAAAGTATCGTGCCCACTGAATGCGAATATCTTCAATTGTCGTTGCCTCCAATGGTTGAGAATCGCAAAATGTCTACATCATATATAAACAAATGTTAGTTAATCACATCGAATATTAATAGTTATAATAAATGAAACCTGTTAAAGTAAATAAATATATTACCGTTTCCCAGTTATCCCTGAATCCCCCATGGATGATGGTCCACATCCAATGCATGACATAATAGCCACACTCAGTGCCTCCGCTTTGTAGATTACACTAAATTCAATATGAAATTTAATAGTGTTTAAGACAAATTATTGTAAAAAAAAAAAACTAAGTAAACATTTTGGATATTCAAACATTGGTTAAATTACTTGCTTTTACATTTATCCAATCAATTTTCTTCGATTTACTTGGTTGGTTACCTTGCAAGCCCTTTAAAGCACTGGTTAAAAGAAACATGCAAATATAATTGTAAGACCAAGATATTCATGTATAATAGGTTCGATACAATCAATTTATTACAAATTTAAACGTACCCTATAACTGTGGCTTTGATGTCTACATCGGGCTTCTTGTGTAGGGAACAAAACCAGACAACAACATTGGACCTAGGACAAATAACCAGGAGTTGCCAATGTTGGCTGCATTGGAAAATAGTTATTAGTAACAATGCAATCATTATTTAAATGCATTTATTAATAAAATTTTACTTACTTATTTAAGTAAGATCCTAGGTAGACTTCTTTTTGAGATTCATGTATCCATCTTTGAATGTAATTTTGAGCATGATCTCGCGTATTCCCTGATCTCTGTATGCTCTGAGGCTCAAGGAGTCCATAGACAGAACCATGCTCGAATTCCATACATAAGTCATTCAAAAACCTATTTTTGTTCAAATAAATGTAAATTGTTAATCACTTACAATTAAATAGGTAATTGACCTAAAATTAAAATGTACTTACGTCATCCACAACTGTATAACACTGATATTAAGATATTGATTGCCACTCAATATCTCCCCAACATCACTATGATTTATGTAGATGGGGAACTGTTCATTATGCACCCCAAACAATCTCGCATCCCATGACACCTGGAAAGGATGTCTGAAAAGTAACAGGCTAACCTGTACCAAATTTAATAATGGATCATCATCAGGGACCGACCTATCACGAGGTTCAACTGGTTCCTTTGGTCTGTGTTTACAATCCTACACAATTAATAAATACAAGTTACTTGTAGTCAACAATTTATTCTATTCAATTGTATTGATTATACCAAAAATTAAAATCAATTAAAGAAGCTACCTCCCGTGCTACCTCCCATGAAACAGGCTTCACAAGATGACTCGGCCATGCAATAAAGGTGTTTAGGGCGTCCCCCACTAATTGAACCTCATTAGTCGGTAAAGGGACTCGAGCAGTAGCATCTAGAACCTCTTCAACCCCCACCTTGACCATATCATCCGTCAAACACGTGTGGTGTATGATTGAAGCCCCATGATAAACTCTCCCAATGGCCACCAAGCGGGGAGGCTTCTCATCAACATAGAAGCCACACTGATCAGCTGTTGTGTCAGTGCCAGGCTCCTCCCCTGAGGGATCAATATCAGTACCAACACAACTCCCCTTCGTGCTAACACGGGCACCGGAAGGAGCTACATATGGGTGAACATGCTCAGGCGGCTGCTGGGAGGTCATCTGGCTCAACTCCATTAACAATTCTCTCTTTAGCTCATCTTTAAACTCCTCTTTTAACTGCTCTTTAAACTCCTCTTTAAACTCCTCTTTAAACTCCTCTCTGAAGCTCTCTTTCAAGCTCTCTTTCAACGAAGCCACAAGCTCTGCAGTGATGGATGAAGAAGTATGCGAGCCACGTGATAGTGGTCCAAAGTAATGGTTAATGGTCACACCAACTCCAGCAGCACGAACACGACCAGCGTGCTCCGGTCGACCAATAGCAGTGGTCAGTATATCCTGACGTCCATGGGGAACAAAGGTACCCTGTATGCACTGCTCCTCTAGGGAATCCTATAAGCAAAAAAAGATAAAGGAGTCAACTTGTGTTGTTACTATATGTAGTTACATTTTAAGCTGCATAATAACTTACAATCCTATCAGCAACTTGTTGTGCTGCCTCAGATGTCATCTGCCCAGAATGTTTTGTACGGGCCTTCTTCCACTTCACATGTCATTTAATGGGAGATGGAGGATCAACTACACTTGTACTCCCAGATTCAGCAGCTTCAGCCTATTTTTTCTTCATCTTCTCGGCCATCATGTTTTCCTCAAGCCATTCATAACCCCCACGAGACATCACATGTGGCATGTTGTTATGTTTCTGGATTTCTTGAGCCTTCTGTCTGATTTTCTGTGAATAATAAGACATACTTTCAGCAAAATAATTAATCAAATTTTGATATAGACAAATTAAAAAACATTGCCCACAACTTACCTGCCAAGCAGAAGTATTACGGCTGTCTTTAAATTCCCTCCACATGTCCTTCTCAATGCCAAATTTTACACAAGGAATGTCATCATCATCCTCATGTACCTCTTCCTCCTCATGACCTTTCTTTTTTTTAAGTGCATATTTCCTTGTAAGGTCTGCCTTAAACTGCCTCCATCTTGTTCCCACATGGGAAATAATTTTCCTCCTAGCCTTGGACGCTTCTGGAATATCAAATTGTTCCTTCAACAGAGAATCATATGTAACAGTCAATGACAATAATATGCAAGTTAAATACATACAATTACTATAACATAAAGAGTTTATTGAAAATACCAGAATGTCCTCCCAAATCATGTTCTTCTTAGTTTCCAGCACATGGTGCCAATCTTGATATGTAATATCAACCCTGTCTCGGGCAGCAATCCTCAAATAGGTCCTGAAATGTGATCTATTTGGACCTGAAGCTTTCCCAGTTGCAGGATCGACATCAACTCGTGGCTTCTCCCCAGACAAGCGTTTAGCAGTGAATTTTTTGAGTCGTGTGGATTATCTAGTCCTCCTGGACGTAGACTCAGAAGGAGCTGATGACTCAGGATGAGGGGAACCTGGTGGTGTACCCATGTGCCTGTTCAAACAAACAAAAAATTAAGTGTTATTTGCAATTGTACAAAGTTTATAAATTGTAAATGGAGATAAAAAATAAGTTGACAAAATTATTAAAGTATACAATAACATATACATTACTTAAATATAATATGGTTAGGTAGGAATGTTCTCCCATAAGCCTTCATCATGATCATGACGATTTGCGTGTACGCCATCCTCCTCATTTTCTTCAATGATGGTAGGCATGCGTGTGTAGAAAGAGGGAGGCTCACAAATATCAAGTGTTGAATCATCATTTTCATGAATAACACCGCTGGTTCTTCCTTGTAGAACCACTGACCACCTTGCATTACAGGGATCTTCGACATAAAACACTTGTTTTGCTTGTTCTGCCATGATGAAAGGCTCGTCCTTATAAGCAACCTTTGTAAGGTCTACAAAAGTGAATCCCAAATCATCAGTCTTCACACCGGTGTTGCTATCAACCCAATTACACTTAAAAACAGGCACTTTGAAAATAGTATAATCAACCTCCCAGATTTCTTCAATCACTCCAAAGTAAGACATGGACCCCAATTTGGGGTTGTTATCTTTTGCACTAGAAAAGTGTTCTGATTCAGCCCGAAGACTAACCCCACTGTTTTGAACTGTACTCTTGTCATCTTGTGACTTCGTGTAGAATGAATACTTGTTGATATCATATGCCTTCCAAGTTGGAACATTTAGCTTAGGCCCATTTGCTAACCACTTTAACGTTTTAGAAGGATCATCAAGAGCAAAAATGGTGTCTTTAAACCAGTTTAAGAAAGTTTTGTTATGCTCAATCAACACCCGATTCTTGTTCATTTTTGGGTTACTTGCCTTCACAAATTCTTTGTGTGCATTTATGTATGGGGTCACCTCATCGGTATTATTCAATATATACAAATGTGCTTCATTCAGTGCCTTGAGACCCATGGTTACAACAAGTAACCCACGTGTACCCTTACCTCTCACTCTATTCTTGTGACGAGACTCAGGAACCCCGACAGGTTTCGTCTTCTCCATGTACTCTGAACAAAACTCAATAGCTTCTTCTGCAATGTACCTTTCAACAATGGATGCCTCAGGACGGTATTGATTCTTCGTACACCCTTTTAAGATCTTCATGTATCGCTCAATTGGGTACATCCACCTTAAATAAACGGGTCCACATAATCTAATCTCCCTCATTAGATGAACAATTAAGTGAACCATGATGTCAAAAAATGAAGGAGGAAAATACATCTCCAACTGACACAAGATAATAGCAGCCTCATTTTCCAAGTCATCCAACTTTACAGGGTCAATTACTTTGCTACATATTGCATTGAAGAATAAGCACAGGCGAGTTATGGCAACCCTGACTTTGTTAGGCAAGATTTTTCGTATCGCCACGGCTAGAATTTGTTGCATCAAGACGTGGCAATCATGAGACTTTAAGCCAACTAATTTGAGATCCTTCATCGGTATAAGACTCCTTACATTTGAAGAGTATCCCTGTGGCACCTTAACATCCCGTAGACACTGACAAAAGCTTTTTCTCTCTTCTCTGGACAAAGTATGGCATGCTGGGGGCAAATATGTTCGTTTACCTTCTGACCTTGGATGTAACTGCTCACGTATACCCATCTCAACCAAATCTTGCCGAGCATTCAGACCATCCTTTGTCTTGCCTTTAATGTTAAGAAGCGTGCCGATTAAACTATCACACACATTTTTCTCAACATGCATAACCTCTATACAATGTCTAACATCTAGATCGGACCAATATGGAAGATCAAAGAATATCAACCTCTTCTTCCATATTCTTTTCTCACTTGCATCCTTCTGTTGCGTCTTCCCAAAGATATTTTGGATTTCCTCCACCCGCTCATAAACCTGCTTTCCAGTCAAAGGTATCGGTGCACTTACATCCTCTTGTCTTCCATTGAAAGCTTTTTTCAATCGCCGATACGGGTGATATGGTTTGAGAAATCTCCGATGCCTAGTGTAGACTGTCTTTCTTCCATGCTTGAGTTGCACGTAGCTTGTGTTTTCTTCACATATAGGACATGCGTGATGCCCCTTAACACTATATCCACTCAAATTCCTATATGCTAGAAAGTCATTAATGGTACAAAATACCATTGCACGCAACTTGAAGGTTTCCTTGCGATTCCCATCAAAGACATCAACCCCTTCGTCCCACAACTTTCTCAAGTCTTCAATCAACGGACTTAGATAAACATCAATGTCATTTCCTGGCTGTCTTGGACCCGAAATCATCATAGACAACATAATGTATTTTCGCTTCATGCACAACCAAGGAGGCAGGTTGTAAATTACTAGCAAAACAGGCCATGAACTGTGGTTAGTACTTAAGTTACCAAAAGGATTCATTCCATCGGTAGCAAGTCCAAGCCTAAGGTTTCTTGACTCTTCCCCGAAATCTGGAAACAAATGATTAATATTGTCCCACTGGGGAGAATCAGCCGGATGCCGGAGCAATCCATCACATTTTCGACTATCTGCATGCCATGTCAGGTTTTTTGCATCATCTCCATTAGCAAACAATCGTTTAAACCTTGGAATTATTGGAAGATACCAACACACCTTTGTTGGGGACTCTTTGTTTGTGCTTTCATCACTACCACACGCGTCATCCTTCAATTTGTACCGTGACACTCCACACATGGGGCATTTATGCATATGTTCAAACTCATTTCTGTACAATATGCAATCATTAGGGCATGCATGTATTTTCTGATACTCCATACCCACCGGACACAGTATCTTCTTTACCTCATAGTTATTTTTCGGCAACGTGTTATTTTTTGGAAGCATCGTTTTCAACACCTCAAGCAAATCAGTGAAGCTTTTATCACTCCACCCATATCTTGCCTTCAAATTGACCAAACTTAACACCACTGACAACCGTGTGAAGTTGTTGCACCCTAGATACAAAGGCTTCTTCGAATCACTTTCCAATGCATCATACAAAGGGGCATGTGCTTGATGAAAAGACTCTTGTCCAACATCTCGGATCATATCCTCTAATCGATCTCCCATTTCAACATCAACAACAGACTCAGTTTGGGACACCGTCGGCATGTCTATGAATTCACCATGCCATATCCATCTTGTATATGTTTGAAGAATCCCGTCACAGAGAAGATGTGTCCTTATGTCGTCCACGACATGTCGTCTCCCATTCAGACAGTTAACACAAGGACAATAATATTTTCCCCCCATATTTGGTGAATTTTGTTGAGCAAATTCCAAAAACTTTTCAACCCCATTCTCATACTCCTCAGTGATGCGAATAGCTTTCATCCAACTTCGATCCATCTTTCCTTTTCTGTGATACTCACAAAATTATATCATGCATGACGATCTCACTTTTTCATAAAGGTGTGGCCCTATCCCATTCAGGAAGACATTTTTTATACTTAATTTGTACGTAGAGGTTAAGTCTCTTTTGTTAAATTTGACGAAATTTCAGCACCATTTCGCATTGATCTCCAAGTACACGACATGAAAGCAGTGACATCAATTCCACCACAATCAAGTATGCACTTGGAGAACAAAACGAAATACACTAAACCGGAATTTTGTCAAATTTAACAAATGAGACTCAACCTCTACGTATGAATCAAGTATAAAAAAATGTGTCTTCCCAAACTGTCCAAACGGACAATTCAAGATTCAATACAACGATTAATCCAAACTTTCTGTATTAATCATTGTATTGAACCTCAAACGGGAAACTAAGGTTCACTCAAAATGCTTAACTTGCATATAAAATAATACTCATTAATTAGACAAACAACTTATACAGCATTATTATAATTGTAACAAGCACTGAAGTGTTAGAATGAGATACGTACCTGAAAAGATGCTCACTAACAATAACAAAGAATGCGGTGATGACGGTGGACACGACACAATCTCTGAAGGACAAGAACAACACCAACACAGGTACTCAATGCTCACTGCCTGTAGGTTAAGTTATTACAAAAATTATCATAATTATGATAATCATAATTATCGCAATAGAAATATTAGTTACAATGATAATTACATTTAATACACTTCAAACAGATGATAGGAAGCATACAATTCATAGATGACTGTAATTGTCTTAAGCATGTGGAAATGAACAAATAATTACACAGATATCGTTATGCAGGGGAACAAGTATGATTTTGAGTACACATTATACACATTATATAGACAACTCTTATCCTTATCCTAACAGGAAAAAAAATCCAAAAACTCCTAACTTTTGTAACACATACAAAACCCAAAATAGAGATCTAATAATGAACTTGATAACATCCACACCCTCCTTTAAGTTGCAACACAATGCTATAACACCAACCACCCGTAACTCTTTTTAAGCTGCACCACAACAAAACAGATTATATCTTCCCCTGCTTCATGTAACAATACCACAACCCAACCAGCTGTAGATCACACAAAAGAACTATACAGCAACCTCACCAAACCACACAGAGAAAGATACAAAACTCACAAAGAAGCACCAATCATACTGGAAAGGAATATAAACCTTCCCTACCAGAAATTGCCTAAAAGAATGCAAATCGAAACATGTACTGCCTCTAGCCCATAGCTATATCTATATTATACAATAGTTGTCCACTCATTCTTCCCTAAATTCCCAAACCAAAAAAATCAAAATTTTCCCAAACTAATCTACAATGCAGGACAAGTATTATATGTCAAAATTTCCCTAAATTGATACAAAATGTACAAATAATTTGGACCAACAGACAGCAACAAACATGCGCAACAGACAACAACAAAATGTTCCAAGTAGTTAACATTCAAGAAATTGCCAAATATGCAGGCAGCAGCAACAGAAAATGCCAATTCCAACAGTTTGCAGAGAAGAACACAATGGCATTTGTACCTGTTATTGGCGCGCGACAAGACACTCTTGCGAGAAGAACAATGGTGACACGTTCACAAGCAGGACACCTAGCAACACTGACAATGGTTTCGAACACCTTGCGAGATGAATAATCATGTTAGGGTTTGGAACAAACAAGAAAAATCATGTTAGGGCCATGGTTTGGAACCAACAAAATGGGGAAAATGTTTCGTACCTCAATGTCACAAGCCACACCGACAACGGCGAAAATGCAAAAGGGGTTTAGCAATGAAGTGGAGGACGAAGCAATGGAGGCGCGACAATGGTGAAAAGGAACGTCGTGGAGGAGTCTGAGAACGACGAGGTCGTGGTCGCAAGGATTTCCACAGAAGAAAGAAGGGTTCAGGCGTGAAAGTGTAAAAACAAAAGAGAAAGGGTTCAGGCGCGAGTCTGTGAAAACAAAAGAGAAATGGATACTTAACACATGGATAACATTGGTTATGAGGTATAACCGATGTTAACGAAGATGAATGACATCGTTTCACTAGAAAACCGATTTTAAATGCCTTTTTTGTATCTCCTATCAACATCGTTTCACTAGAAAACCGATGTTGAGCATCTCCTATATCAACATCGTTTTCTAGTGAAACGATGTTGATAGGATATTTCAACATCGTTTCACACATAACCGATGTCAACATGTTGCTTATAATTTCAAAAATGCCACCGCGTTTCCATTGACATCGTTTTTTGGTCAACCGATGTTGATCCAGCGATGTAAAAATGCATTTTTGTAGTAGTGAGTGTTTAAGCCAACAATTTATGGACCCAGCCTTACCCGTTTGGCCAGTTAGGCCAAGCCAAATTGGCCTGATTCTTTTTAGGCCAACTTTTTTTCCACCCGGCCTGACCTACCCTGGCGGACCATTGGGCCAGCTTGTTGGACCGGGCCAATTTTGACAGCTCTACATATAAGTGAGTGTCTATGCATAATTTGATAAGCAACTGTATGATAAAATAGAGTTAAGAAAAGATAGAAATAGTCAGTAGTGATATGACTGAAGTTTCCCTAAATAAACAAGCAATTCAAAAGGTCCTCAACAAATTTTCGGCATTATATCTTTCGCAGTGCTACTATTGGATGCAGTAAACAATCATTGGCTTCGATTATGAAGTTTGCAGGTAACACAGTTGGACACCTGAATTGATCTGCTTAAAAGATGCATGGCACCTGTACATTCTTTTCCTTACTGTTATTTCATTACTTACTTGTTCTCACTATCGTGTCCAATTTCTGAAAATCGTGGGCTTGTGAAGTGGAGTACTCTTTTTCCTTCCATTCACATCGCCTTCATTTTCAAGCTTGAATAATCCAAAAGGCAGATTGTCCGGTAGAAAATATAAGGAAGGAATAAAGATTGGCTGAAAAGAAAAGGGATGTGAGAGAGACACATATGCATGTAGGATGTACAATATTGTGCTTTGAGGAAACAAAATACTCCACCCATGGAAACATGTAGGTGAATAATGTAACTGGTATTCATTATCTTCCTATACAAAAAAGTGAAGAATTCATTATCTTCCTTCAATTTAGTGCATATGCATATACAATAAAACTTTAGGTGAATAATGTAACTGGTATTAGGGCCAACACAACATGAACTTGTTATCCCTGTTGAATAACATAACTCACACTCACATAGGCGTGCAACCTGACAGGTTTTAATTGAGTATTTCCAACAATAACCAACTCATGTTAATTACCCCTCATACATATCATGGATTAAACAAGTGAGGCCAAACTAAAAAAAGTCACGCACTTGTTGAATGTTCAATCGTAATGTTCCACAGAAAAAAGGTCCAAAG
Organism: Pueraria montana var. lobata; assembly: GCA_026413185.1. NCBI lineage: Eukaryota > Viridiplantae > Streptophyta > Magnoliopsida > Fabales > Fabaceae > Pueraria > Pueraria montana. The sequence goes on from CM048650.1 coordinate 78,103,993, forward strand.
GTGGGGGAAATGAATGAAGTTTTTCACTCAATTAAGAAGTAACTTCACCCATACCTTCTCCATTTTATTTACTTTTAATCACACACACATAAACAAGAGGTTGCATTAACTAAGATCATGGAAGAGGTTAATATTGCTACACATGTGTAATGGTGATAAATAAAAAGAAATACTGTAATTGGCCTTGTGAAAGAGCCAAACTATTTCTGAACCAGAGTGAAAACATATGTTACATAAAGAAGGAAGAGTAGAATGCACCTGACACAGGCAAATATATACTTGGGTGATCAGTATGAAAAACTAAACAAGTAGTTAAATACAATAAGTTAATCATATATCATCATTATTTATTAACATAATTTCCATTATTACAAGGTAGAAGCAATATTAATGTATAAATTACAATCTAAAGACATAAACAAATATAATACGGTTTCATATTATGCATTTTCAGCAGCAGGATCAAGTTGGTGAAGGAGCATCAACAACCAACCGATAGTTTCCATGATATTAGGAGCATAGTTGTAACCATAATTTAAATTTACTTATCTGTTTGTTACATCTGTCACATCTGCAGCTATATATACTGCACTTTCTATTCACCATTTGATAATTAGAAATATACACTTTACTTTCTACATGGTATCAGTTTAAAGCCTTCTGCTTAACAAGCTATTCATCCAATTCAATGGCTTCCTCCTCATCCACAACCTCTGTTGTCATCCCTCCCCTTTTATCCTCCGATCCAAAAGATCTAGTGGAATTCAATACCACCTCTCAGCTTCCCATAAAACTCAATTCTTCCAATTACCCTGCATGGTATCGCCAAATCCACTCTCTCCTTGTAGCTCGTGATCTTGACGGCTATGTTATTGGTGCAACCCCTTGTCTTGCTGCTAAAGTCACCACTGAATCTGGTGAGTCTCCCAATCCAGCCTTCAATTTCTGGATTTGTCAGGACAAATGCCTCTACATTGCATTACTAGGTTCGTCCGACACTGAAGCTCGTGCAGTTATGTCTACTGCATCAACATCCTGTGATGCTTGGCTAGCCTTAGAACGTGCCTTTGCCACCCATTCTCGTTCACACATAATGTCACTCAAAGAACGATTAAACTCTATCACCAAGGGATCATCTACTGTTGCATCATATCTGCAGAGTATTTGTTCAATTGCTGAGGAATTATCCCTCATTGGACATCCAGTTTATGACATTGACCTTGTCATCCATGCTCTAAATGGACTTGATCCATCTTTTCGTCAGTTCACAGCGTCAATCCGCACTCGTGACTCACCAATATCTTTTAATGAGCTCTTCATAAAATTGATTGACTACAAGATGTACCTCAAACGGGATGAACTCTTGAATCATCCCTCCGCCATCACGGCCAATTTTGCTAATAGAGGTCGGTCACAACATTCCAACAAAGGCCGCAATCAACACAATTCTTCTAGCTCCTCAAATAATTCTAGCAGAAGATAACAGTCAGCCATTGTTTATCAGCTATGTTCCAAAAAGGGCCACTATGCTCAAACCTGTTACAAGTTTACAAGGAGCAACAAAGTCATCCCAGCCTACTGCATATGCGAGTAATGCCAATGTTCCACCGCCTAAATGGCTTTTTGACTCTGGTGCCTCACACCATATCACAAATGATTTTAGCAATCTCTCGTTGAAGGCTGACTACAATGGTAATGAACAACTTCATGTTGCCAATGGTATGTCTCTTCCTATAACATATGTTGGTTCTACATCCCTAGATCAATCAACCCATCCTCTCACTTTATCCAATGTTTTGTATGCCCCAGGAGTCACCCAAAATCTAATTTCTGTCTCTCAACTTTTCAACACTAACAATGTTTCCATTGAATTTTTTCCCTTTTTCTTTAAGGTAAAGGATCTGAGCACGGGGGCGAGTCTTCTTCAAGGTCCGAATGATGGAAATGTCTACAAACTCCCATCCACACCATCTCATCCTTATGTCTACTCAACCATATCCACCTTCTCTCAGTGTTGGCATAACAGACTTGGTCATCCATCTCCTCGTGTCCTACAACATGTTCTTCATTCAAATAACATTCTTGTCAAAGGATCATCCAATAAATGCACTCATTGTATGGCCAATAAGAGCCATAAATTACCTTTCAATAAGTCATTTTTGTCTAGTTCTAGTCCGTTAGAAATTGTGTTTTCAGATGTTTGGGGACCTTCACCTTTTGTTTCAATAGATGATTTCCGTTATTATGTCATTTTTATTGACCATTTCTCTAAGTATTTATGGTTATTTCCTATGAAACTTAAATCAGATGTGGCTACAATATTTCCAATTTTTAAAAGAATTGTTGAAAATCAATTCAATTGCAAAGTCAAGAATTTTTATTCTGACATTGGTGGAGAATTTATAAAACTCAAATCCTTTTTTCAAGAACATGGGATAACACATCTCACAACTCCACCACATACGCCACAACATAATGGTCTTTGTGAACAAAAACACCGTCATTTGCTTGAAACAACAAGATGTCTGCTCCATCAAGCCTCTCTTCTACCATCCTTTTGGTCATTTGCTGCCCAAACAGTAGCATATCTAATAAATCATCTTCCAATACATACTTTGGATATGAACTCACCCTTTGTCACTTTGTTTAATAAACAACCAAATTATCCAAAGTTCAGATCCTTCGGTTGTCTATGTTTTCCTTGGCTCAAACCATACACATCACACAAACTCCAGCCAAGATCTGAGCCTTGTGTATTTATCGGGTATAGTTTGAGTCAGAGTGCATATATTTGCTACAATATCAAAACCAAAAAGCTATACCATTTAAGACATGTTCAGTTCCTTGAGGATGTTTTCCCATTCTCTCAACCAACTTCTCTTGATTCCCTCACTGTATCCAATTTCAAATACTAACACTTCATTCGGTTGTTACTTTCCTTTAACAACCACTCATCCATTCTCAAATAAATCTCGGGCCACACCCATAATCACTCAACCACCTGAGCCACAATCCATCCCAAATATCTCTCAGCCTATCCCGTATATCACTCAACCTCCAAATCCAAATGACACTGATCCCATTATTCTTGCCCAACAGATTCCAACCTTATCTCAAGTGCCACCATCTAATTCTAACTCACATTCCACAAGGCTCCCTGCTCATGATTCACTTCTTCCTACAACCTCTCATCATCCAATGCAAACTCGTTCAAAAAGTGGAATTCATAAACCCAAACAAGTTAATCTTGTCACCAAATATCCTCTTCCAAATCCCATTGAACCAACATGTGTTTCACAGGCTATTAAATCAACTGAATGGCAACAAGCAATGACAGATGAATTTATTGCCCTAATGCGCAATGGTACTTGGACCCTAGTCCCTCCTTAACCTCACTTCAATGTGATTGGCAATAAATGGGTGTTTAGATTGAAAAGGAATCCTGATGGTTCCATCCCACGCTACAAAGTAAGATTAGTGGTGAAAGGTTTTCACCAAAGACGTGGTCTTGATTTTCATGACACTTTCAACCCTATTGTTAAGCCTCAAACCATCAAATTAGTGCTATGTTTGTCCTTTGCAAATGGCTGGTCTCTTTCCCAAATGGATGTTAACAACGTTTTTCTTCATGGCACTGTCAGTGAAGATGTCTACATGACCCAACCTGCTGGTTTCATCCACTCTTCCTTTCCCAATTATGTTTGCAAGCTTAACAAGGCTTTATACGGGCTTAAACAAGCACCATGTGCTTGGTTCCATGCACTAAGTGATTTTTTGCTACACTACGGGTTCAAGAATGCTAAATCTGATGCATCCTTATTCATCTACAAATCAGGTTCTATTGTTGCATACTTCTTAATTTATGTAGATGACTTATTACTCACTGGGAATGATTCCAATTTTCATTGTAAGTTCAAAACGTCTCTTACAGAGAAATTCTCCCTTAAAGATCTCGGGCAACCTAGTCACTTTCTAGGTGTTGAAATCATTCCAACTCAATCTTGGCTCTTCCTCACTCAGCACCACTACATCAGGGATCTTCTACAGAGAGCCAACATGGCTGACTCTAAGTCTGTCTCTACTTCAATGGCAACAACTTTTTGCTCATCTATTATACCAGACTCAACAACATGTGACAACACCCTTTTTTGCAGCATTGTTGGCTCCTTGCACTACCTCTTCATCACTAGACCTGATGTGGCTTTCGCTGTTAATAAACTGGCCCAACAAATGCAATCTCCCACTGCCGTTCATATGCAGGCACTAAAGAGGATACTTCGGTACCTCAAATCAACCATCACCCATGGACTTCATCTCAAAAGGTCTTCAAATCAATCACTATCTGCCTTTTGTGATGCAGATTGGGCTGGTGATACTTTGGATAGAAAATCGACTGGGGCTTATCTAATTTATTTTGGCCCTAATGCGATATCCTGGTCATCTAAGAAGCAACCCACTGTTTCTAGATCATCCACATAAGCTGAATATCGGACAATTGCCACCACCACTTCAAAAGTACTATGGTTGCAACAACTACTTCAGGAACTTGGAGTTCCAAATATCAACTCATACAATTTATTCAGACAACATTGGGGCCACCTATTTATGTGCCAATCCAGTCTTCCATTCTCGCATGAAGCATATAGCTATAGATTATCACTTTGTTCGTGATTTAGTTGCAGAAAAGAAGCTTAATATTTCACATGTTCTCACCAGTCACCAGCTAGCTGATTTACTCACCAAACCCCTCTCCTCAACCAGACACCATTTTCTCAAAGACAAGATTGGAGTTATTGAAGATACCTCCATCTTGCGGGGGCGTGAAGCAGCATCAACAACCAACCGATAGTTTCCATGATATTAGGAGCATAGTTGTAACCATAATTTAAATTTACTTATTTGTTTGTTACATATGCATTTATCTGTTTCTTATTTTGCAGCTATCTATTTGTTACATCTGTTACATCTACAGCTATATATACTATACTTTGTATTCACCATTTGATAATTAGAAATATACACTTTACTTTCTACAGTTGGTAGAGTGCAGATTCTGAAACATGCTTCTTGTACTTGGCAATGAAAGCTTTGGCTTTCATGTCAATATTGGGCTCAGCAACACCCCAGTTACCTTTGTCATAATCGCTAGGATAGACTCTGCGCCCCGAATCAGAGGCATCATAGTTCCTTCCTCTGGGCTTCCTTGATGAGAAGATGTTGAAAATAGAGAAGAAACCGGAAAAAGACATCTTCTACCTAATACCTGCCATAGTTGTGGTGTTTTTTTGGCTAACAATGACTCAAGCAGTCACTATGAAGACAATGAAATTGGAGGACATTGTCTTGGTTTTCATTTCAAAGGTAACATGACTAACTTATAGTCGAGGAGGCTTCAAATGCTATACTGAAAGAATATGATAAAGGAGAGGTAAGACCAACGTATATGGTTCAAGTGGTGTTGAGTTGGCAGGGTAATAAACGAAAGTTTGTTTTGTAACATCTATGTCAAGGAACATTTGCTATGGTCCGCTAGTTTCCTACTTGACTTAAAACAATCTTTAGGGTTGTCCAAAAAATAAAAAAACATAAACTAATAAATCAAGAGGTTAATGGTGATGCACTGACAGTGTAAAACAATTTTACATAGTCATCCAATCACAAATCATCGTTGGTATGATTTTAAGATAATTTTGTAGAAGTCAACAAACTTACCATACATGGTGGGTTGTGATTGGATGACTGCGTAAAATAATTTTACACTGTCAGTGCATACTCTTTTTTTCTCATAAATCAAATTATTTTTTTCGGCTTAAATATGTTTTGGATCCATGATAAATTAGCGAATTTTGTGATGAGTCCCTAATAAATTTTTTCTTTGTGTTGAGTCCTAATAAAAAAAATTGTTTTGAGTCCTTGTTATTTTGTCTTAGTTCTTCTAATATATCTATTTTTTCATTTAAGTCATTATAATATTTTGTTCATTTTGTATTAGTCCCTTTGAAAATTATTTGATAGGGACTAATAACAAATTATCTACATATTTTAGGGACTCAAACGAAAAAAATGATATTAGGGACTCAAAACAAAATTCACTAATGTATGAGGAACCTAAAACATATTTAAGCCTTTTTTTTAGGAGAGAAACTGTATTTTATTCCAAAGAAGTAGATGAAAGTTGTACATCATTCGCAACCAGCAAATCCAATTGACAAGGGACCTCATCTATCCAAAATTTCTCTCCTAGAATAAAAGCTAACTTAGACGGGTGTATTCAATTAGAATTTTAACAGACTTTTTTTGCATAAAAAAATCCTGTAGATTTTAAAAGATTTTATAGGAATGTAATGACTTTTAAGATTTTTTAAAAAGATTTTTATGATTAGGATTTTGTAGTTTGGATTTTAATGGATTTATAAAATATGAATTCATAAGATTTTAAAGGATTTCATGAATTTTTAAAAAAAATTCAAAATTAACATAGTCGATGAAAAAATATAACAAATAAATGATAAGATTTGGATAAAAATATAAAATCAATACAAATTTTTTCAATCTTTCTCTATCTCTTTCTCTTTTTTTAAAGTTGGCTACAATAGTCTCAATGCCAATAGAAATGTCTTCTAATACTTTGACTTGATTGTTGGTCCTGATGAGCTAGAACTCCCTCCATGCTCAGATCTACTCCTCTTATGACGACTTAATTTTTTAGCGGAACCTCTGAATCTAAAGGGGAATGGGATAGTGGACTTGATCAGGTGATGTAGGCTGGTAGGGTGGTTCATAGTGATTTGGTAGTATGAACGCATGACTATTAGGATCATATGAAGAACGTGTGTAGGATTAGAAGAAAGAGATTATCAAGAAGAGAGAAAAGTACGTGTGATAATGGAAAAAAGAAAAAGTTTGGAATGAAAGAGTAGAAAAATCCCGAGGGTTTAGGCAGGATTGTTTGATGTGTGTGGTATTTATACATATATCTAAAAAGTCACACAAAATCCATCAAAATCCAATTTACAAAACAATCCATCGAAATCTATAGGATTTTGAATACCAGATGACTTTTTTTAAGTTGTAAAAAATCTTGATTGAATACCACTGGATTTTGTTGTCACGAAAAAAAATCTTGAAAGTCTTGATTGAATACCATAAGACTTTTTTATCTTTTTTAAAAATCCTGATTGAGTACCACAAGGTTTTTTTTTATAAAAAAAAGAAGTCTTGGTCAGTGATTTACAATCAGAAACTACTCGTGCAAAGTAACTTCTACAAGCATTATCACTAGCCTTGAAACTATTCACAAGCAATCATATTCAAACTCGACATTCGTAAAGCAAAATTCAGCTGCTACTCGAATTGCCTATCTAAAACATAAAGCTTCTGCCAGCTTTGGATTAAAAACCGTGTCTGTAAACTTTGTGGCTACTCCTAAATTTCACCATCATGATCCCGTGCAACAAATCCCATTCGAGTACCATTGTGTTTCTTGATAGATGCATCAAAATTGATCTTTATCCGGTTTGGATCTGGACATTTTCCAAGTTACAGGATGAGAGGAATGTTAACTTCTTTCGGCACTATATCCTCAAGTCTTTGGTTATAAGCCTTGGCTAGCACTTGTTCAGAACTCATTGCTCCCCCTTTGTACACCCGATGGTTTCGAATAAACCATAAGGCCCATAAGATGTTAAACATATCTGAGAGCACAAATTCATCTGATTTTAGGAGAAATAGTCGCAGCCAATCTTCAAAAGAGGTCACATTTCTACTGTCCACCCGTAAGGCTAGGTGTGTGCAAACCAAACCTTTGCTGATTCCGGGCATGTAATTAAAGCATGTTCAACAGTTTCAGGCTCCCCTCCACATCTTAAACATATATTATCAACTTGCACATTTCTACGTCTCAGATTTGCACATACTGGTAGTGAATTAAGACAAGCCCTCCATACCAGATTTCTTCACTTTGGTGTGGAATTAGCTGACCATAATTTTGCCCAGAGTGGATCATTTGCCCTTGTTGCTATTTCTGCTTCTTCTCCACACTTCTCTAGCCAAGTGATGACCAGACTTCACAAAGTACCTCCCATCTTCAGCATATTGCCACACTAGACAATTAGACTCATAGACATGGTGAAGTGGCAGAGCCACTATAGCTGCTGTAGTTTCTGGTGAGAACATTTGCTGCAAGAGTGGTATGTTCCATTCACGCTCCATACTATTTATAAGTTGATCCACTGTCATAGACGGGCTTAAGTTCACAGTTTCATAATAAGGAATTCTAGATCCTGTGAGACTTGGTATCCATTTATCTCCAGCAACTTTGACACTACTGCCATTTCCAATTTTCCAGCAGCTTCCAACTTCAACAATCCATCTCGCAGCATGCATGCTTGACCTTGCATAGCTTGGTCTGTGCCCTCTAGGTGCTGTAAGGGGGTCCCACGTGGATAATACCTGGATTTAAAAATTCTGGCCAGCAAGGATTCTTCATTCAAAATTAATCTCCACCATATTTAAAAAAAAAAAAATCAAATGATGTTGAATCAATAAGTTTAAAAAATTTATTTCTTTTCAAAAAAATATTTAGTAAAGGGGAGTAATAATCAAAATAATAATATTTGTTAACTGATAATACTGAAGATGATTCGTCTATTGATTTAATTGGAAATCCATCGTAACGACATTTTTTGCGAAGAAAGATATGAATGTTTATACCGCATTTAACGAAGAGAGAAGGCATTACGTGTGATGGGAGAAATAATAGTATGACAACCAGCAGAAAAAGAAAGAAAGAAAATCTAGAAAAATATCAAGGATTTGGGTGGAAATGTTTAATGGGTGTGGTATTTATATTTTCTAATAAAAAGTTCGATGAAATCCATCATAAAAAGAACATCGAAATTTGTATACTTTTGAATACCGGAAGACTTTTTATAAGTTGTAAAAAATCATAATTGAATACCAATGGATTTTATTGTACTCCTTAAAAAATCTTGATAGTGTTGATTGAATACCACAAGACTTTTTTTTATAAAAGTCTTTTAAAATCCTTTGAAATCCTAATTGAATACACCCCTTTACTTTCTTGATAATCAAGAGAAACACATTGATTGTTTTCTTTATCTATAAACAATCCTAAACACACTCTTAGAATTTAGCTTATAAATAACATTAAGTTATAAAGAGACTTAGTTCTAATCGATAAACACGCATGCTTCGGGGGTGTATTAGATTAGGATTTTAATAGATTCTTTTGGCATAAAATAATCCTATGGATTTTAAAAGACTTTGAAGGAATATAATGACTTTTATATTTTTTTAAAAGACTTTTATGATTAGGATTTTGTAGTTTGGATTTTAATGGTTTTATAACATATGAATTCATAAGATTGGAAAAGACTTTATGGATTTACAAGATTTTAAAGGACTTCATGAATTTTTATAAAACATTCAAAATTATAAAGAGTAGATGAAAAAAGATAACAAATAAATGATAAGGTTTGGATAAAGAAAAGTAAAACTGATACAAGTTTTTCAATCTTTTAATAACTAATTGATTCTAACTCTCCATGTCCTCCTATACAGTGTTTCTCCACATATCTAAAGATATATAGCCCTCCATGCATTAGCATCTTCTCGTTCCTGCTCTTAGATCAGAACAATAGGTTCAAAATTATGATTTTTGTTAACTGGTAGATTCGTCTATTGATTCAATTGGAAATTCATCATAACAACATTATTTGCGAAGAAAGTTATGAATATGTCTACACTGCCTTCAACGAAGAGAGAAGGGATTATGTGTGATAGGAGAAAGAAAAGCCTTGCAACCGGTAAAAAAGAAAGAAAGAAAGTCTGAAAAAATCTCAAGGATTTTGGTGGGATTGTTTGATGGGGGTGATATTTATATTTTCTACTAAAATGTCTCATGAAATCCATCAAAATCCATCCTAAAAGAAAATCCATCCAGATTTGTATACTTTTGAATACCACAAGACTTTGTAAAAAAATCTTAATTGAATACCAACAAATTTTATTGCACTCCTTAAAAAATCCTAATAATCTTTATTGAATACCACAAGATTTATTTTTGTCACTTAAAAATCTTGATTGAATATCACAAGATTTTTTTTTTATCAAAAAAACTCTTTTAAAATCCCTTGAAATCCTAATTATTTAAATTAGAATGTTTCTACACAACAGAACCATCATTTACCTCTAAATTATCCTCCTTCAATCAGCATGTTTTGCAAGTTGAATCATTGATTAAAAACTCCCTTTATGAGATACATTTACCATAGAAGGAATTTGATTTAAGGCCAACCACCATACTAACACCTCCACCTTTGAGGGCACAAATTTATTCCACAATTTCTTAAGAAAGATATCGCCATTTGAAGAACAAGAGCTCATGATTACCTTATAGGCCGATTTAATCGAGTACTCCCTACTTTTTTTCGCCAACCATACTCACCTATCTTTCTCCCCACCTCTCAGATAGCTTGCCTTCAATAAATTTGTTAACTCAAACAACAAATTTGCCTCCATTGGAAAAGATTTTGCTTCCAAGACCACTACTAACCCATACCCCATCCACCCACTCTACCACCTCACACCAAAGCCTTTTTATTTTCTGCTACAGTAAACAATCTCCTAAACAACTCCTCTTCCATCCACCTACCATGCAAAAAAAAAATGTCTCATCTCTACTCATATCTTCCTTAGCAATGAATACGAGATTGCTTCCTGCCTAGGTTTATGCAAACTAATAATAAGAACAACATCCTATTGCAGTCACAATGTCCTAATTGCAACAATTATAACAACCACATCATCCTGATTGCTTACTGACTAGGTTTATGCAAAGTAATAATGACCATGATGTATCTGTAATTGCAATTAAAATCATGTAAATAATCGTTGTGTGATCAAAGCAGTAGAATTGTAATTTTAACTCGATTCCAATTTTTATTAAATTGGGATTGGTATTATATTCCTACACTCCAATTATAATTATAATCTTGTAATAGATTCTTATTGCTTTTTTTTTCCTGAATGGGATGGCCTAGGCCTTACATACGAATCCTACGTGGGAGGGTTACCCTAAGAAAGTCCTTCAACAAGAAATGTCTACAGGCACCAAGTGGATCAGAAAAATAAGTCAAACCAAGAGACAAATAATGGCTTCTGTTTACCATCCAGCCAGCCACCGAATTGGCTTCACAATGTGCATGTGCAATATTCAATGAACATGTAAAAATCTAAGCGTGGTATCTCTTGGTCTTAGAATAAGAGCATTAAAAGGATGGAATTTCCAATGAGTTTCATTTAAATGTTGTTAAAGACAAAATACATGCCTTTGAATACAAAATAGACTTACAATATAAAGAAAAAGGCACCTCAAAATACTAAACACAATCACAATGTAAAGACAAAGGCCATGCCTCTAAATATTAAATAGTCTCACAACATATATAAAGATAGAGGTCATGCCTCTAAACACTAATTAGAGTCACAATTAAGTGTAGCCAACTTTTTTTCGATCTCTTTCAAGTTCTTCTCAATCAACTTGTCGAGTTTCTTCAGTTCTTCAGCATTGTTTGGTAGGTTTTCACCTTTCATGTACTGAAACATGGACAAGGTCATCTCATTCTCATTGTTCTCCTGGCGTAACTTCTTCAACTCGTTTTGGGCCTTGACAATCCTCTGCATGATGAAGCTCTCTTGATTCATATTCTTGCTTTGATTTAGCACAGATGCATTCTTATAGCTCTCAATCACCTGCTCGGCTCCCTCTGGATTGGACCAAACCTCTAGCTTAGAATCAAAAGGATTGGAAATTATAGCATAGGCTGAGACCCCGCAAAGAGTGCTGAGTTCACTCACCTTCTTGATGATACTCTTCTTCCTTCTATTGTATGTGGACTTTCTTGCTGTGTCATCAGAAATAAAGGCAAGTTTCACTTTGTTCCTCGTCATGGATGCAATTGCGAAGAAAGTACTAAGAAATTAAAATATTTTATGCATTATTTTCCCAGCATTGTCTGGGCTTTATAAAGAGTGATTTCACCTATCAATTGAAAATCTAGGAATCTTCGTTTGGACACTTGATACCACTATCTCGGGTTCCAAATAGAAACTTATCTAAGCATTATCCTTTTTTATTTTACAATGATCACATCGATGAATTAAATTTGAAAAGAGTCAAAAGTTACATGCCATAGATTTTCACACTTAATGCATTACCATTTTGAAAGAATATGCAAAATATGAATTTTTTTAAGGTTGTAAAATTGATGATATACTGAAAGGCTTAACGTGATTAGGTTGTCAGGGTGGGTATGACTTTGTATATGACCTATCATTAAATCATATTTTATTTTCAACAAATTACTCATATACTAATAACATGATTACATTGTAATGGATTTTATGCACATTTGTTGAATTTTACTTTTTATTAATTAGCATTATGGTAAATTTAAATTGTATTCAAAGCCTTTTGAATTTATTGTTAGTGATCTCATACAAAGCCAAGTAACATAAAAATTACATTTAATTATATTAATTTAGGTCAAATAATTTTTTCATCCCTGAATTATTTCAGAATTCGATTTTTGTTCCCTCTTCAATTTTTTTCCACTTTTAGTCCCTTGTTTATTTTTCATTGATAAATTTAGCCTCTCAACTGTTAAGTGTTGACATGTCCAATAAGAGTACACATCAACACGCAACATGATAGCCACATGACACTTATGAGACATGTATGCCATGTGGTGCTTTCTTGTGGTGCCACATGACACTTATGAGACATGTATGCCATGTGGTGCTTTCTTGTGGTGCCACATGGCACAACATTAAGGCGCTATGTGGTATCACAGAAATGTGTCATGTGGCACCCTTTCAATTTTAGTTCCTAAAATGTTCAATTTTTTTTATTCCTTAATTAACTTGTAACTACATGTGAAGTTTTCGTTCGAATATTTCACTCCATTCACATTTTTTAGTCCAATTTATGAAAATCATGTAATTTTTAGAGGACTAACATGTTTTTATTCCTTAATTAACTCGTAACTACATGTGAGGACTAACATAACTCTATATCATGTCCAATTTCTGACAATCATGGTTTGTGGAGTCTTTTTCCCTCCATTAACATTTTTTCTTTAGTCCTGTGTCAGAGACCACATTGTTCCCCAGCCCACTAAGTCAGATACTAATCCTGCTCGTAGTGCATGGCTACCCGCTGGCCCAAGGGAATTTTGCACAAGGGAATCGAAAATAGGTTCTCCCGCTAAATAGATTGTTCTCCCCATAATTACATAATTCGCTCCATGCATCATAGAATTGTGAATTGGTCCGTGCAAACCAATTTGCGGTTAGTTTACGAACCAGTTCGCCTAAATTCATCAACGAATTCGTGAAGAAGAAGAACCAGAAAAGAAGGGGAAAAAAAGCAGGTTGTAGTTCCATTGAAACAAATTGCTTGAGAAGTGAGAAGGAGGAATAGTGGAAACGAAAAGAGGAGGCAAACCTTTGCTGCAATGGCAAAAGGAAGACGAAAAAAGAAAATGAAAAACAGAACTCAGAAGTTAGAAAGAAAAGGAGGAAGCGGAAGTTTAGAGAAGGGGAAGATGAATAGTTTCTTTCTTTTTTTTAAAAAAAATAAATGGGCTATGCCTTTTTGAATTCAGTTTCAGAACTCACGGTTATTGTCCACCACTATTCTTGGAAATCGAAATAGTAACATAGGTAATTGAAATTTTAATTAAAAATAAATTCACTTATAAAAAATGTTAATTTATATATTTTTATAGAAATTATAAAAAAATCAATCTATTGATTAATGTGTAATTGAAAAATTATATTAATGAACATATTTTGATAAAGAATATATAATAAAATTCAAATAAACTATCACAAATAAATAATATTAAACTCAATTGTTAGTAAATATTAAATATTAATTGTTTTAATATTTTATAAGAATTAAAATTTTATTGATAACATACTAATATATATATATTAGAACCTATTATAAATGTAAAAAAATACTGAATCGTACCAACTATGTATACCCCCACATACCAATACTTTTTAAGGTCGCGTACTGCGTACCGCGTATCCGTACCACATACCAAACGTATTATGAATTATGTGACTATGATTCCCCCATATGTGAATACAACGAAGTCTTACACCAATGCACCAATCCTATAGGTTCTCTCCATGGAGTCATGAGGAAATAAACACAGAGGTAGTGTAAATGAAAGAAGTTATTCACCAAGTTAAAAAGTTAACACCTCACCCATACTTCCTCCGATTTATTTACATTTTTAATTACACTTTAACTGAGATCGTGGAAGGACTTACTAATGCTACTAACCATGTGTAATGGTAATTATCTAAAAAGAATGGTAAGGCCATGTGAAAGAGCCAAAGGCTATTTCCAAACCAGAGTGAAAGCATATAGTACATAAGGAAGGAACAGTAGAATGCACCTGAAGAGCAGGCAACATACTTGGGTGATTAGAGTGAAAAATTAAACAAGTAGTTGAATACAATAAGTTAATCATATGCATATCATCATTATTTATTAACATAATTTCCACCAGTACAAGGTAGAAACAATATTAATGTATAAATTACTACAATCTAGAGAAATAAACAAATATACATATGGTTTCATGTTATGCATTAATTTTCAGCAGCAGGCTCAAGTTGATAGATTGCAGCTCCTGAAACACGTTTCTTGTACTTGGCAATGAAAGTTTCAGCTTTCATGTCAATGTTGGGCTCAACAGCACCCCAGTTACCTTTGTCGTAATCATTAGGCCAGACCCTGTGCCCCGAATCAGGGGCATCATCGTACCCTCTTCTGGGCTTCCTTGATGAGAAGATGTTGAAAATAGAGAAGAACCAGAAGAAGACTTCTTCTGCCTATTACCTGCCATAATTGTGGTGTTTTTTTGTGCTAACAATGACTGCACCAGTTACCGTGAAGACTGTGAACTTTGAGGGGATTGTCTTGGTTTTCAATTCACAATGTCATATGACTCTTTTATACTCGATTGAGGGAGGCTTCAAATGCATGACTGGTGAAATAGTGAAAGAATCTGAAAAAGGAGAAGTAAGACCAACATAAATGGTTCAAATGATGCTGACTTGGCAGGCTAATTTGTTTTGTAAAGACACTTTTGCTGTGGTCCGCTAGTTTTGTACTTGACTTAAACAAGCTTGTGAGGGAATTCCATCAACAACGCACAATTGTTGGCTCTGTTTTGTACTTTCTTTTCTTCTCAAGATTCACGTTGTTATTATTGGCACTTTTCCACTCCTAATTTAAGCACCTAATTAGTAAGTACATGATTGTACTTCCAATAATCTACCTACTTGCATGAATCTGTTTACTCTCGCATGAAAATGGTCCACCCACAGTAGTACCAAGACTGCACAAGAATAGGTGATGCCATCATCTTTGATAATTTGTTTAATTTGATTTATAAATCCTGCCCATTTGTAGACTAATCCGTTTACTCACTTGAAAAAAAATGCTTTAAAAAAATTACCTTTTTAAGAATCAAAAACATTTTTCCTAAAAAATAAAAATGAAAACATTTTCAATTATACCACAGACAATTTAAATTTTTTGGTACTGGATCATAGATAATGGATGTTCCCCAATCCATTGGGTTAGATATTAATCCCGCTCGTGGTGCGTAGATGCCGCTGACCCAAGAAATTTTGCATACAGAGGGGTAACACGGGTTCTTCCTTTTAACTATATCGTTCCCCCACATGTGAATGCAGCGATATCTTATACAACTACGTAAACTCTATAGATTCTATAGACTATTTAAATCAACTCATAAAACAAGTACTTGTTTAAAAAAAAAAGTAGTTGCGAATCAGTCTGCATACCAATCCAATTAACTGGGGATTTATGCAAGCTTAGTGTTTAATTTAATTATGTGAATACGCGTGTATGGTCAGTTGCGGTTTTAAGCAAATCGGCTAAATTGATCCACATAGGTAAATCTGATTATTTAATTCTTAAATGTGAAAAAAAAAAGTAATGAAATTTGCAAGGTAGAACACCAGCCTTATTCATGTATAGATGCAATTGCTAAAATAAGAAATGATATATCAACACCTTCGGCCCCGTTCGGGGTGGTTTTCCGCTTTTGGTCTTGAAATTTTTAAAAATTAAAACCAATTTTAGTTTTGAGATTTTAGTTTCAGTTCTTTTTTGTTTTTAGTTTTTAAAAAGTTGTTACAATTTGAAGATTGATAAATGAGTCAACCATTTTATCTTATCTTGCTTCACTATGAAATAATACAATATAAAAAAATATTGACACATAAAAAATAATTAAACCCGTGGTGGAAGTAAAGGTGGTGACGGAGGT
Organism: Pueraria montana var. lobata; assembly: GCA_026413185.1. Classification (NCBI taxonomy): domain Eukaryota; kingdom Viridiplantae; phylum Streptophyta; class Magnoliopsida; order Fabales; family Fabaceae; genus Pueraria; species Pueraria montana. The sequence goes on from CM048650.1 coordinate 78,120,396, forward strand.
GATGGTGGTGGTGGCGGTGGTGGCGGTGACGGAGGTGGTGGTGGCGGTGGTGATGGTAGTGATGGTGGTGGTGGCGGTGGAGGAACGGTGGTGGTGGCAGTGATGGAGGTGGTGGCGGTGATGGTGGTGGTGGCGGTGACGGCGGTGGTGGCGGCATCAGTGGTGGTGGTGGTGGCGAAATGGTAGTGGTGGCGATGACAGCAGTGGTGGTGGCGATGGTGGAGGTGGCAGTGGCAATGGTGATGGTGGTGGTGGCGATGGTGGAGGTGGCAGTGGCAAAGTCGGTGGTGGTGGCGACAGTGGTGGAGGTAGTGGTGGCGACGATGGTGGTGAAATGGTGGTGGTAGTGGCGGTGGCGACGGTGACGGTGGTGGTGGTGGTGGCGGCGGCGATGGTGGAATCAGGGACAGATCGACCTTTAAGAGAGTGGGGGCAGCTATCCCACTACCTTTTTAATTTGTTTTGATAATATATATAGTGTAGTATTTTGCCCCCATAATATAATGATTGTATAGTTACAATTTCAATCTTAATATAAATTAAAAGTGTGCAACCAATACATATGTGGAATTTTTTTTATATTTCCATTCTCACTTTTTAATATTTAATATCTTTTATTTGTAATACTTAATTGTTTATTACAATGTTTTTGGTCTCTCTTTATTATAAAATGTAAAAGGACTGTATCTATTTCCAACTTTTTAAAAATGAAAAACCACTTCAAAACTGGTTTCACACACATTTACTACTCCTTCTGAGCAACTCATTTTTTATACTTTTCAATCTAGTTTCCCTTGTTGTCTCAGACTCATATTCTAATTGTGTATTTAAAAGCTTATATATTGCACTGAAATTTGAAAATGAACTGTGTAGAGTGTGTGCATTGTGGTTCATCTGTTATGCTCTGTTCCTTTTCTCCTTCGTTTTTGTTGTCCTCTTGAATATAATCAAAAATCAAATGCAAAATCGTATGGGAGATGAATAATTAAATGATTGTTAAGATATTTAGAGAGAGAGAGATTTTTGCTAATATTAAAAATGAGAAAATCATCAATTATTTTTAAAATATAAAAAACACGTGGAGAACAAGTGTAATGTATATTTATACTTTTAAAAATAATATAAAATATTTTTAATGCTACAATTTTTTGTATGAGTATTGCCCCCACCACATAAAATTTCTGGATCCGTCACTGGGTGGAATGGTGGTGGTGGTGGTAGTTGTGGTGGTCAAATGATGGTGGTGGTGGTAATGAGAATGTTTTTTAAAACTAAAAACCAAGTTCACAAAACCTTTTTTCTTGGTTTTTAAAATGAATGTAAAAGTGTTTTGAAATTGAGTTAAAAACTATTTCAGCACTATTTTTTTCGAACGCGTTTTGTTTTAAAAATTGCATTTAAAAACCCAAAACTAAAAACTGGCAACCACCTCGAACAGGCCCTTTACTTATTACCAGGGATGGAGTTACATTGTAAATTGGGGACATTGGCCGCCCTTTTTAACTTTTTTTATTTAAAATTTTTTCTGTATATATGATAGCTTAAATTTTGCTAAATTCATTCTGAATTTTATCTAAATTTTATATAAATTGTCTTCAATGGATCAGTCTTTTTTTTCTTTTTCTTTTTTACTTAATCTTTCATAACTTTATATATGATACCTTCAATACTATCAATTTATTTTTAATATCTTGGGAAAAACAAACCAGAGTAGCACAAAAAATCTATTAAAATTTTCTTTTAGGATAGTAATTATTGTCATGATACAATATTCTTTTTCTTTTAGTTTTCAACAATTTAAAAGTTTTTTTTCAATGATTCTTGGATACTATTGTTTGGTGAATAACATAGTCCATTCTAATTTAATAGATTTTTAGAACATAATTAATAAGAGTATATGACTTTTTTTTAAAGAATTTTTATTAATATATATACCATTTTTTATTATAAATTCATGAATTTTTTTTGCAACATGTGAAACTGATTATTGATATTTCTAATTTTAGGTCTTTACAAAAATGTTTAATTAGTTTGTCTTTTGTTTAAATATATTTTCTATTAACATTTTAATAAATTATCAATATAATTAAAATTTTGGAGCATGCGAATATTTCACATAAAATTTGATGCATATATGAACTTTAAATATATGAATATATTTAAATTTATTTGTAAATATATTTGATTTCATGCTCAATTTAAGGGATTTAGTTATGAATGATTATCCTTTCTCAATTTAATTAATTTTAAAATATTGAAATTGTTGATTATAGTTATTTTTTCTATTATTGTGAAAATGAATAAGAATAACCCGGATATCACATTCCAATGTTTGGTTCTCGATCTTCGTTATCAATTTTTATTTCATTTTATTTTATAATTTATATTTGGTACATTAGACTAATATAGTATGAAATTCAAAATATAAAAATACCAAATAAAGTTATAAAAAAAACAAAATAATAATTAGATTACAAATGATAAATGCATACAAGAGAAAACCATATTAAATATATGGGAAGATGAAAATAAATAAGAATAATAATTATAATTATAATTATAATTATATTAATGAGTGAAAAAATAGAAAGAAACAAGAATCCTTAATATTTCTAATTAACATATATGAATATGCAAAGACCAAAATTAAATTAAAACATTTAAGGATAGAAGTAAGAATTATACTTATGTTTGATTCTTTTTTATTTTCCACAGTATCTTAAAAATTATATAAAAATAAAATTATTATAATTAATGAAATAATGATAAAATAGAACAGAAATAAGAATAGTAATTAAGAATGAAAGTAAAAAGGGGGGAAATTAAAATTTAAATATAGATAATTAAAATTTCAAAAAATGAACTATAATCATAACAAAAGAAATTATAATGAAACAAAATAAAAAAAAATTGTGACTGCAACAATATCAAAATTATAAATGATAAATAATGAAATACGTGAACATATATATAAGGAAAAAATATCTATAATTAAATAAATATGGAAGAAATTAAAAATGAGAAATATAAATAACTGCTGAAATTAAAAAAGGAAAATCTAAAAATGTTATTATAAATAATGAAAAATAGAAAGAAAAAAATAATTATAATCATAAAAAATTATAAGAAAAAAAATCAGAATTATAATCATTGATAATGTAATACATGAACATATACAAAAGGAAAAATATTTTTAATGACATAAATAAGGAAGAAAAATAAAAAAATAAGAAATATAATTAACTATTGAAAATAAAAGGAAAAATTAAAATTGTAATTAGATAATGAAAATTAGAAAGAAAAAAAAAGAATTATAATCATAAAAGATATAAAGAAACATAATCAGAATTATACTGATTGATAATGAAATACATGCATAAATAAAAGGAAAATATTTATAATTAAATAAATAAATAAGTAAATAAAATAAAAATAAAAATTCAAAATAGAATTATAGATAATTAAAATTAGAAAAAAAAATTATAATCATAATACAAAAAAATATAAGGACACAAAATCAGAATTATAATATTAATGAAATAAATGAACATATATAAAAGGGAAAAGTATTTATGATAAAATAAATAATGAATAAATAAAAATAAAATATAATTAAATAATAAAAATAAAAATTGTAATTATAGATAATTAAAATTAGAAAAAAATGAATTATAATCATAATAAAAAATTATAAGCAACCCAAATTAGATAAAAACAGAAATATACATTAATAATAATTAGGTATCACTTTGACTTTTTCATAAATTTTGTTATCCTTTAATCTTATTCTTACAAGTTTTACTTAAAAGAATATTTAAATAATATTTACTTAATTTGATTTTATATGTTTAATTCATAATAAATTTAACTTAATATAAATTTCTTCTACTTTGAATTTTTCAAAATTTATTTTCATAGTTTTTTTAAAATCTTAAATAATATAAATTAAAAGTACGTTCATTATTAGTAAATATGAAAAATAAATTTTATTATAGATATTTTTAATAAAACCATAAATATATATTATCATATTTAATTATTAATTTTTCTTGTTTTTAAGTTTGTTTTCTTTCAATTGTTATTTTTCATAAATTGTAAAATAAATATTAATTAAAAAGTGAATTAATCATTTGGTTTTTATGAATTTGTAAACTTATCTTGTTTCAGATTTATCATTAGGCGGAAATATTACTTTTGGTTTTTATACATTTATGTTTAGCAATGGTAGTTGTATTTCTCAGTTTCTGTACGACCTGATTGTAATTGTTTTTTTTTTTAAATCTGTAGGAATTGAAGACAGTACCAAGGGGTTTACAATACTCACATATCCTGCTCAATCAACTGAGCTAGACCCCTTTGGTTGTAATTGTTGTTTAACTTGAATAGGTAATTAATTGTCAGTGGAAAAATTGATAACTCAAAGAGCCAAAAATACTTGAAGTTCAAGGATGAGTCCTAAATGATTTCCCGGGAAATCAATCAAAGATTACATTGACTTTATAATGAGACGTGTTTCTAGACATGTTATAATACCTACAAATTTAACCTCTTTTTGCATCATCACCTACAAAATATATAATGCTTTATTTATTATTAATAATAATCTTTTTTTAAAATGTTAAGAAAAATTATCAATTCTCGATTTAAAAAAAAATATTTGCTATGAAATCAACTACTAAAAAAATCACGAAGTTAAATTATATTTTCTTAATATTTTAACTATAAAAAAAACTAGTGATCAAATTTGTCACTTCTAGTTTCAGTAGTTTCATTTGTTGCTATCATACTCATTTAGAAAAAAAAAAAAAAAGACAAGATTGTCTATGATGAAAGATACATGTAGTCTAAATAAAAAAATACTCATTTTAGAATTGAATTAGCAACTGCACATATTAGTTGCTATAGGTGACTATACGTTTCAACTTGGTCTATTTAAGTTCGATTTGCATTTGTCCGCAACTAAATGACTGGACTAAGTTGGCTCCTGAGGTTAACAAACCAAGAATTTAGGTGGTCTCTGTCGAGCCTGTTTAACTTGCAAGTTAGCAAGTTGTTCACAAGTTTGAAAAGAAAAAATATATAAAATTTGAAAATACTAAAAAATATATGAAAAATATAAAAATAATAAAATTAATAAAAAATATGATAAGTAAAATTAATTATTAAAATAGTAAATATATATATAAAAAAAGATTTACACTATTTAAATAACATTAAGTCTATTTAGAATAAAAAATAAAATAAAAATTGGTTTGGGGTCAATCCACAAACTAAACCCTCTCAACCGCATGATTAGATTTTTATTGGTCCTAACCCACATGCATCATGGGTTATAGTTAGGCCTATATACCCAACTATATCAGTTTTAATGTAGTCTCTTAATCTCCTAATAAGAAGTGACCAAAATGTTGGTAATAACATGTTATTAATTAGCAACAAAAAATATATATTAGTCTCTATTAGTGACTAATTTGTAATTAAGTCAGTCACTAAACACATTAGTGATTGAATTTATTGTCACCACCTTTTAGTGATTGTGATTTTAGTCGCTAAGTGATTTAGCAACCAAATTTACACACATAGCTATTGAAATTTTCGGTTGCTATGGTGGTTTTCTTTTTATATTAATTTTTAAGTCTTAATTAATTACTTATACTTTAAAAAATTCTTAAATCTAAAGTCAAAACTACTATTTTAGTAAAATATAAAATATTTATGATACTTGTGAATTATAAAAAAAAAATTTATCTATAACTATTTATCCAACTTTATGATAATAAAAATAGGAGAAGTTAGACCTAATAGGTCTAGCGCAGTTGGTAACACACACTGAGTTTGTGGGAAAAAAATTGAGTTCAATTCTCACATAATACATTCTTGGGGAAGGGTGAAGAATTTTAAGTGTGACTAAGCCCCGAACTAAGGACTAGTCCCATAGCCGGCTCTCTAATAATCGAAGCTTGTGGGCAAACCTCATGTTCCATTGAGGAGCCAAAGACCCTAATTATGATTTTTTTTTAAAAAAAGTTACATATGAACTCCTCAACAATAAACACCTAATTAATTCTCATATATCTCTTTAATTCTCTATTCGTATAACATTATATTAACTATTATATCTATATTTTTTCTTCTTTTATTAACATATAAGTAGAGCTGTCAAATGGACCATCCCAGCCTAGCCCATCAGGCCAATTAGTGAAAACAGGTTGGCCTGGCCTAACCCGAATCTCTAATAGGCAATGCTTTTTGTGGCCCAGCCTGACCCATTAGGCTGGGCCAAATTGGCCCACTTATTTTTTTCTTAAATTTACACTAATTTTAAAATAAAAAATTAAAAATTAAAAAATAATGTCAGGTCAGATAGGTCCAAAAGTGTTTAATTCAAGAATTTATGGACCCAGCCTTACCTGTTTGGCCAGTTAGGCCAAGCCAAATTGGCCTGATTTTTTTTAGCCCAACTTTTTTACTAGCTGGCCTGACCTAGCCTGGCGGACCATTGGGCCAGCTTGTCAGACCGGGCCAATTTTGACAGCTCTACATATAAGTGAGTGTCTACGTATAATTTGATAAGCAGCTGTATGATAAAATAGAGTTAAGAAAAGATAGAAACAGTCAGTAGTGATATGAACGAAGTTTCCCTAAATAAACAAGCAATTCAAAAGGTCCTCAACAAATTTTCGGCATTATATCTTTCGCAGTGCTACTATTGGATGCAGTAAACAATCACTGGCTTCGATTCTGAAGTTTGCAGGCAACACAGTTGGACACCTGAATTGATCTGCTTAAAAGATGCATGGCACCTGTACATTCTTTTCCTCACTGTTATTTCATTACTTACTAGTTCCCACTATCGTGTCCAATTTCTGAAAATCGTGGGCTTGTGAAGTGGAGTACTCTTTTTCCTTCCATTCACATCTGCCTTCATTTTCAAGCTTGAATAATCCAAAAGGCAGATGGTCCGGTAGATAATATAAGGAAGGAATAAAGATTAGCTAAAAAGAAAAGGGATGTGAGAGAGACACATATGCATGTAGGATGTACAATATTGTGCTTTGAGGAAACAAAATCCTCCACCCGTGGAAACATATAGGATTCCACAAGCTGGCAATCACTTAATTCTTTCCCATACAAGAAAGTGAAGAATTCATTATCTTCCTTCAATTTAGTGCATATGCATATACAATAAAACTTTAGGTGAGTAATGTAACTGGTATTAGGGCCAATACAACATGAACTTGTTATCCCTGTTGAATAACATAACTCACACTCACATAGGCGTGCAACCTGACAGGTTTTAATTGAGTATTTCCAACAATAACCAACTCATGTTAATTACCCCGCATGCATATCATGGATTAAACAAGCGAGGCCAAACTAAAAAAAGTCATGCAATTGTTGAATGTTCAACCGTAATGTTCCACAGAAAAAAGGTCCAAAGGTGGGGGAAATGAATGAAGTTTTTCACTCAATTAAGAAGTAACTTCACCCATACCTTCTCTGTTTTATTTACTTTTAATCACACACACATAAACAAGGGGTTGCATTAACTAAGATCATGGAAGAGGTTAATATTGCTACACATGGGTAATGGTGATTAATAAAAAGAAATACTGTAATTGGCCTTGTGAAAGAGCCAAAGGCTATTTCTGAACCAGGGTGAAAACATATGTTACATAAAGAAGGAAGAGTAGAATGCACTTGACACAAGCAAATATATACTTGGGTGATCAGTATGAAAAACTAAACAAGTAGTTGAGTACAATAAGTTAATCATATATCATCATTATTTATTAACATAATTTCCATTATTACAAGGTAGAAGCAATATTAATGTATAAATTACAATCTAAAGACATAAACAAATATAATACGGTTTCATATTATGCATTTTCAGCACCAGGATCAAGTTGGTGAAGGAGCATCAACAACCAACCGATAGTTTCCATGATATTAGGAGCATAGTTGTAACCATAATTTAAATTTACTTATCTGTTTGTTACATCTGTTACATTTGTAGCTATATATACTGCACTTTGTTTTCACCATTTGATAATTAGAAATATACACTTTACTTTCTACATGGTATCAGTTTAAAGAATTCTGCTTAACAAGCTATTCATCCGATCCAATGGCTTCCTCCTCATCCACAACCTTTGTTTTCATCCCTCCCCTTTTATCCACCGATCCAAAAGATCTAGTGGAATTCAATACCACCACTCAGCTTCCCATAAAACTCAATTCTTCCAATTACCCTGCATGGTATCGCCAAATCCACTCTCTCCTTGTAGCTCGTGATCTTGACGGCTATGTTACTGGTGCAACCCCTTGTCTTGCTGCTAAAGTCACCACTGAATCTGATGAGTCTCCCAATCCAGCCTTCAATTTCTAGATTCGTTAGGACAAATGCCTCTACATTGCATTACTAGGTTCGTGCGACACTGAAGCTCGTGCAGTTATGTCTACTGCACCAACATCCCGTGATGCTTGGCTAGCCTTAGAACATGCCTTTGCCACTCGTTCTCATTCACACATAATGTCACTCAAAGAATGATTGAACTCCATCACCAAGGGATCATCTACTATTGCATCATATCTGCAAAGTATTCGTTCAATTGCTGAGGAATTATCCCTCATTGGACATCCAGTTGATGACATTGACCTTGTCATCCATGCTCTAAATGGGCTTGATCCATCTTTTCGTGAGTTCACAGCGTCAATCCGCACTCATGACTCACCAATATCTTTTAATGAGCTCTTCATAAAATTGATTGACTACAAGATGTACCTCAAACGTGATGAACTCTTGAATCATCCCTCCGCCATCACTGCCAATTTTTCTAATAGAGGTCGGTCACGACATTCCAACAAAGGCCGCAATCAACACACTTCTTCTATCTCCTCAAATCATTCTGGCAGAAGACAACAGTTAGCCATTGTTTGTCAGCTATGTTCCAAAAAGGGTCACTCTGCTCAAACCTGTTACAAGTTTACAAGGAGCAGCAAAGTCATACCAGCCTACTACATATGCGAGTAATGCCAATGTTCCACCGCTTGAATGGCTTTTTGACTCTGGTGCCTCACACCATATCACAAATGATTTGAGCAATCTCTCATTGAAGGCTAACTACAATGGTAATGAACAACTTCATGTTGCCAATGGTATGTCTCTTCCTATAACACATGTTGGTTCTACATCCCTTAATCAATCCACCCATCCTCTCACTTTATCCAATGTTTTGTATGCCCCAGGAGTCACCCAAAATCTAATTTCTGTCTCTCAACTTTTCAACACTAACATTTCCATTGAATTTTTTCCCTTTTTCTTTAAGGTAAAGGATCTGAGCATGGGGGCGAATCTTCTTCAAGGTCCGAATGATGGAAATGTCTACAAACTTCCATCCACACCATCTCATCCTCATGTCTACTCAACCATATCCACTTCCTCTCAGTGTTGGCATAACAGACTTGGTCATCCATCTCCTCGTGTCCTACAACATGTTCTTCATTCAAATAACATTCTTGTCAAAGGATCATCCAATAAATGCACTCGTTGTATGGCCAATAAGAGCCACAAATTACCTTTCAATAAGTCATTTTTGTCTAGTTCTAGTCTGTTAGAAATTGTGTTTTCAGATGTTTGGGGACCTTCACCTTTTGTTTCAATAGATGATTTCCGTTATTATGTCATTTTTATTGACCATTTCTCTAAGTATTTGTGGTTATTTCCTATGAAACTTAAATCAGATTTGGCTTCAATATTTCCAATTTTTAAAAGAATTGTTGAAAATCAATTCAATTGCAAAGTCAAGAATTTTTATTCTGACAATGGTGGAGAATTTATAAAACTCAAATCCTATTTTGAAGAACATGGGATAACACATCTCACAACTCCACCACATACGCCACAACATAATGGTCTTTGTGAACAAAAACATTGTCATTTGCTTGAAACAACAAGATGTCTACTCCATCAAGCCTCTCTTCCACCATCCTTTTGGTCATTTGCTGCCCAAATAGCAGCATATCTAATAAATCGTCTTCCAACACATACTTTGGATATGAACTTACCCTTTGTCACTTTGTTTAATAAACAACCAAATTATACAAAGTTAAGATCCTTCGATTGTTTATGTTTTCCTTGGCTCAAACCATACACATCACACAAACTCCAGCAAAGATCTGAGCCTTTTCTATTTCTCGAGTATAGTTTTAGTCAGAGTGAATATATTTGCTACAATATCAAAACCAAAAAGCTATATCATTCGAGACATGTTCAGTTCCTTGAGGATGTTTTCCATTCTCTCAACCAACTTCTCCTGATTCCCTCACTGTCTCCAATTCAAATTCAAATGCCAACACTTCATTCGGTTGTTACTTTCCTTTAACAACCACTCATCCATTCCCAAATAAATCTCGGGACACACCATAATCACTCAACCACCTGAGCCACAATCCATCCCAAATATCTCTCAGCCTATCCCGCATATCACTCAACCTCCAAATCAAAATGACACCGATCCCATTATTCCTGCCCATTAGATTCCAACCTTATCTCAAGTCCCTCCATCTAATTCAGACTCACATTCCACAAGGCTCCCTGCTCATGATTCACTTCTGCCTACAACCTCTCATCATCCAATGCAAACTCGTTCAAAAAGTGGAATTCATAAACCCAAAATAGTTAATCTTGTCACCAAATATCCTCTTCCAAATCCCATTGAACCAACATATGTTTCACAGGCTATTAAATCATCTGAATGGCAACAAGCAATGACAAATGAATTTATTGCCCTAATGCGCAATGGTACTTGGACGCTAGTCCCTCCTTAACCTCACTTCAATGTGATTGGCAATAAATGGGTGTTTAGGTTGAAAAGGAATCCTGATGGTTCCATCCCACGCTACAAAGTAAGATTAGTAGTGAAAGGTTTTCACCAAAGACGTGGTGTTGATTTTCATGACACTTTCAGCCCTGTTGTTAAGCCTCAAACCATCAAATTAGTGCTATGTTTAGCCCTTGCAAATGGCTGGTCTCTTTCCCAAATGGATGTTAACAACGCTTTTCTTCATGGCACTATCAGCGAAGATGTGTACATGACCCAACCTACTGGTTTCATCCACTCTTCCTTTCCCAATTATGTTTGCAAGCTTAACAAGGCTTTATACGGGCTCAAACAAGCACCACGTGCTTGGTTCCATGCACTAAGTGATTTTTTGCTGTACTACGGGTTCAAGAATGCTAAATCTGATGCATCCTTATTCATCTAAAAATTAGGTTCTATTGTTGCATACTTCTTAATTTATGTAGATGACTTATTACTCACTGGGAATGATTCCAATTTTCTTTGTAAGTTCAAAACATCTCTTACAGAGAAATTCTCCATTAAAGATCTCGGGCAACCTAGTCACTTTCTAGGTGTTGAAATCATTCCAACTCAATCTGGGATCTTCCTCACTCAGCACCACTACATCAGGGACCTTCTACAAAAAGCCAATATGGCTGACTCTAAGCATGTCTCTACTCCAATGGCAATAACTTTTTGCTCATCTGCTATACCAGACTCAACAACATGTGACAGCACCCTTTTTTGCAGCATTGTTGGCTCCTTGCACTATCTCTCTATCACTAGACCTTATGTGGCTTTCGCTGTTAATAAACTGGCCCAACAAATGCAATCTCCCACTGTCGTTCATATGCAGGCACTAAATAGGATACTTCGGTACCTCAAATCAACCATCACCCATGGACTTCATCTCAAAAGGTCTTCAAATCAATCACTAACTACCTTTTGTGATGTAGATTGGGCTGGTGATACTTTGGACAGAAAATCCACTGGTGCTTGTCTAATTTATTTTGGCCCTAATGCAATATCCTGGTCATCTAAGAAGCAACCCACTGTTTCTAGATCATCCACATAAGCTGAATATCGGACAATTGCCACCACCACTTCAGAAGTACTATGGTTGCAACAACTACTTCATGAACTTGTAGTTCCAATATCAGCTCCTACAATTTATTCAGACAACATTGGGGCCACCTATTTATGTGCCAATCCAGTCTTCCATTCTTGCATGAAGCATATAGCTATAGATTATCACTTTGTTCATGATTTAGTTGCAGAAAAGAAGCTTAATATTTCGCATGTTCCCACCAGTCACCAGTTGGCTGATTTACTCACCAAACCCCTCTCCTCAACCAGACACCATTTTCTCAAAGACAAGATTGGAGTTATTGAAGATACCTCCATCTTGCGAGGGCGTGAAGGAGCATCAACAACCAACCGATAGTTTCCATGATATTAGGAGCATAGTTGTAACCATAATTTAAATTTACTTATCTATTTGTTACATTTGCAGTTATTTGTTTGTTGCTTTGCAGCTATTTGTTTGTTACATTTGTTACATCTGCAGCTATATATACTGCACTTTGTATTCACCGTTTGATAATTAGAAATATACACTTTACTTTCTATAGTTTGTAGAGTGCAGATTCTAAAACACGCTTCTTGTACTTGGCAATGAAAGCTTCGGCTTTCATGTCAATATTGGGCTCAGCAACACCCCAGTTACCTTTGCCATAATCGCTAGGATAGACTCTATGCCCCAAATCAAAGGCATCATAGTTCCTTCCTCTGGGCTTCCTTGATGAGAAGATGTTGAAAATAGAGAAGAAACAAGAAGAAGACTTCTTCTGCCTATTACTTGCCATAGTTGTGGTGTTTTTTAGGCTAACAATGACTCAAGCAGTCACTACGAAGACAATGAAATTGGAGGAGATTGTCTTGGTTTTCAATTCAAAGGTAACATGACTAACTTATAGTCGAGGAGGCTTCAAATGCTATAGTGAAAGAATCTGATAAAGGAGAGGTAAGACCAACGTATATGGTTCAAGTGATGTTGAGTTGCCAGGGTAATAAACGAGAGTTTGTTTTGTAACATCTATGTCAAGGAACATTTGCTATGGTCCGCTAGTTTCCTACTTGACTTAAAATAATCTTTAGGGTTGTCCAAAAAATCAAAAACATAAACTAATAAATCAAGAGTTTAATGGTGATGCACTGATAGTGTAAAACAATTTTACATAGTCATCTAATCACAAATCATCGTTGGTATGATTTTAAGATAATTTTGTAAAAGTCAACAAACTTACCAAACATGGTGGGTTGTGATTGGATGACTGTGTAAAATAATTTTACACTGTCAGTGCATACTCTTTTTTCTCATAAATCAAATTATTTTTTCGGCTTAAATATGTTTTGGATCCATGATAAATTAGCGAATTTTGTGATGAGTCCCTAATACATTTTTTCTTTGTGTTGAGTCCTAATAAAAAACATTGTTTTGAGTCCTTGTTATTTTGTCTTAGTCCTTCTAATATATCTATTTTTTCATTTAAGTCATTATAATATTTTGTTCATTTTGTATTAGTCCCTTTGAAAAATATTTGATAGGGACTAATAACAAATTATCTACATATTTTAGGGACTCAAACGAAAACAATGATATTAGGGACTCAAAACAAAATTCACTAATTTATGAGGAACCTAAAACATATTTAAGCCTTTTTTTAGGAGAGAAACTGTATTTTATTCCAAAGAAGTAGAGGAAAGTTGTACATCATTTGCAACTAGCAAGTCCAATTGACAAGGGACCTCATCTATCCAAAATTTCTTTCCTAGAATAAAAGCTAACTTAGAGGGGTGTATTCAATTAGAATTTTAACAGACTTTTTTTGCATAAAAAAATCCTGTAGATTTTAAAAGATTTTATAGGAATGTAATGACTTTTAAGATTTTTTAAAAAGATTTTTATGATTAGGATTTTGTAGTTTGGATTTTAATGGATTTATAAAATATGAATTCATAAGATTTTAAAGGATTTCATGAATTTTTAAAAAACATTTAAAATTAACAAAGTCGATGAAAAAAGATAAAAAATAAATGATAAGACTTGGATAAAAAAAATAAAATCAATACAAATTTTTTCAATCTTTCTCTATCTCTATCTCTTTTTTTTTTTTTTTTTTTAAATTGGCTGCAATAGTCTCAATGGCAATAGAAATGTCTTCTAATACTTTGACTTGATTGTTGGTCCTGATGAGCTAGAACTCCCTCCATGCTCAGATCTACTCCTCTTATGACGGCTTAATGTTTTAGCGGAACCTCTGAACCTAAAGGGGAATGGGATGGTGGACTTGATCAGGTGATGTAGGCTGGTAGGGTGGTTCATAGTGATTTGGCAGTATGAATGCATGACTATTAGGATCATATGAAGAAAGTGTATAGGATTAGAAGAAAGAGATTATCAAGAAGAGAGAAAAGTACGTGTGATAATAGAAAAAAGAAAAAGTTTGGAATGAAAGAGTAGAAAAATCCCAAGGGTTTAGGCAGGATTGTTTGATGTGTGTGGTATTTATACATATATCTAAAAAGTCACACAAAATCCATCAAAATCCAATTTACAAAACAATCCATCGAAATTTGTAGGATTTTGAATACCAGATGACTGTTTTTAATTTGTAAAAAATCTTGATTGAATACCATTGGATTTTGTTGTCACGAAAAAAATCTTGAAACTCTTGATTGAATACCATAAGACTTTTTTATCTTCTTTAAAAATCCTGATTGAATACCACAGGAATTTTTTTATAAAAAAAGATTTTTTTATAAAAAAAAAAAAAGAAAAGTCTTGGTCAGTGATTTACAATCAGAAACTACTCGTGCAAAGTAACTTCTACAAGCATTATCACTAGCTTTGAAACTACTCACAAGCAATCATATTCAAACTCCACATTCGTAAAGCAAAATTCAGCTGTTACTCGAGTTGCCCATCTAAAACATAAAGCTTCTGCCAGCTTTGGATCAAAAACCGTGTCTGTAAACTTTGTGGCCACCCCTAAATTTCACCATCATGATCCCGTGCAACAAATCCCATTCCAGTACCATTGTGTTTCTTGACAGATGCATCAAAATTGATCTTTATCCAGTTTGGATCTGGACGTTTTCCAAGTTACAGGATGAGAGGAATGTTAACTTCTTTCGGCACTATATCCTCAAGTCTTTGGTTATAAGCCTTGGCTAGCACTTGTTCAAAACTCATTGCTCCCCCTTTGTGCACCCGATGGTTTTGAATAAACCGTAAGGCCCATAAGATGTTAAACATATCTGACAGCACAAATTCATCTGATTTTAGGAGAAATAGTCGCAGCCAATCTTCAAAAGAGGTCACATTTCTGCTGTCCACCCGTAAGGCTAGGTGTGATGCAAACCAAACCTTTGCTGATTCCGGGCATGTAATTAAAGCATGTTCAACAGTTTCAGGCTCCCTTCCACATCTTAAACATATATTATCAACTTGCACATTTCTACGTCTAAGATTTGCACATACTGGTAGTGAATTAAGACAAGCCCTCCATACCAGATTTCTTCACTTTGGTGTGGAATTAATTGACCATAATTTTGCCCAGAGTGGATCATTTGCCCTTGTTGCTATTTCTGCTTCTTCTCCACACACTTCTCTAGCCAAGTGATGACCAGACTTCACAGAGTACCTCCCATCTTCAGCATATTGCCGCACTAGACAATCAGACTCATAGACATGGTGAAGTGGCAGAGCCACTATAGCTGTTGTAGTTTCTGGTGAGAACATTTGCTGCAAGAGTGGTATGTTCCATTCACGGTCCATACTATTTATAAGTTGATCCACTGTCATAGCAGGCTTAAGTTCACAGTTTCATAATGAGGAATTCTAGATCCTGTGAGACTTGGTATCCATTTATCTCCAGCAACTTTGACACTACTGCCATTTCCAATTTTCCAGCAGCTTCCAACTTCAACAATCCATCTGGCAGCATGCATACTTGACCATGAATACCTTGGTCTATGCCCTCTAGGTGCTGTAAGGGGGGTCCCACGTGGATAATACCTGGATTTAAAAATTCTGGCCAGCAAGGATTCTTCTTTCACAATTAATCTCCACCATATTTAAAAAAAAAATCAAATGATGTTGAATCAATAAGTTTTAAAAATTTATTTCTTTTCAAAAAAATTTAGTAAAGGGGAGTAATGATCAAAATAATAAGATTTGTTAACTGATAATACTGAAGATGATTCATCTATTGATTTAATTGGAAATCCATCGTAACGACATTTTTTGCGAAGAAAGTTATGAATGTTTATACCGCATTTAACAAAGAGAGAAGAATTACATGTGATGGGAGAAATAATAGTCTGACAACCACAGCAGAAAAGGAAAGAAAGAAAATCTAGAAAAATATCAAGGATTTGGGTGGGAATGTTTAATGGGTGTGGTATTTATATTTTCTAATAAAAAGTCCGATGAAATCCATCGAAATCCATCATAAAAAAAACATCGAAATTTATATACTTTTGAATACCGGAAGACTTTTTATAAGTTGTAAAAAATCATAATTGAATACCAATGGATTTTATTGTACTCCTTAAAAAAATCTTGATAGTGTTGATTGAATACCACAAGACTTTTTTTTATAAAAGTCTTTTAAAATCCTTTGAAATCCTAATTGAACACACCCCTTTACTTTCTTGATAATCAAGAGAAACACATTGATTGTTTTCTTTATCTATAAACAATCCTAAACACACTCTTAGAATTTAGCTTATAAATAACATTAAGTTCGAAAGAGACTTAGTTCTAATCTATAAACACACATGCTTCGGGGGTGTATTGGATTAGGATTTTAAAAGATTATTTTGGCATAAAATAATCCTATGGATTTTAAAAGACTTTGAAGGAATATAATGACTTTTATATTTTTTTTAAAAGACTTTTATGATTAGGATTTTGTAGTTTGGATTTTAATGGATTTATAACATATGAATTCATAAGATTTGAAAAGACTTTATGGATTTACAAGATTTTAAAGGACTTCATGAATTTTTATAAAACATTCAAAATTACAAAGATTCGATGAAAAAAGATAACAAATAAATGATAAGGTTTGGATAAAGAAAAGTAAAACTGATACAAATTTTTCAATCTTTTAATAACTAATTGATTCTAACTCTCCATATCCTCCTATACAGTGTTTCTCCACATATCTAAAGATATATAGCCCTCCATGCATTAGCATCTTCTCGTTCCTGCTCTTGGATCAGAACAATAGGTTCAAAATTATGATTTTTTTAACTGGTAGATTCGTCTATTGATTCAATTGGAAATTCATCATAACAACATTCTTTGCGAAGAAAGTTATGAATATGTCTACACTACCTTCAACGAAGAGAGAAGGGATTATGTGTGATAGGAGAAAGAAAAGCCTTGCAACCGGCAGAAAAAGAAAGAAAGAAAGTCTGAAAAAATCTCAAGGATTTTGGTGGGATTGTTTGATGGGTGTGGTATTTATATTTTCTACTAAAATGTCTCATGAAATCCATCAAAATCCATCCTAAAAGAAAATCCATCCAGATTTGTATACTTTTGAATACCACAAGACTTTGTAAAAAATCTTAATTGAATACCAACAAATTTTATTGCACTCCTTAAAAAATCCTAATAATCTTTATCGAATACCACAAGATTTATTTTTGTCATTTAAAAATCTTGATTGAATATCACAAGATTTTTTTTTTATCAAAAAAAGTCTTTTAAAATCCCCTGAAATCCTAATTATTTAAATTAGAATGTTTCTACACAACAGAACCGTCATTTACCTCTAGATTATCCTCCTTCAATAAGCATGTTTTGCAAGTTGAATCTTCGATTAAAAAATCCCTTTATGAGATAAATTTACCATAGAAGGAGTTTGATTTAAGGCCAACCACCATACTAACACCTCCACCTTTGAGGTCACAAATTTATTCCACAATTTCTTAAGAAAGATATCGCCATTTGAAAACAAGAGCTCATGATTACCTTATAGGCCGATTTAATCGAGTACTCCCCACTTTTTTTCGCCAACCATACTCACCTATCTTTCTCCCCGCCTCTCAGATAGCTTGCCTTCAATAAATTTGTTAACTCAAACAACAAATTTGCTTCCATTGGAAAAGATTTTGCTTCCAAGACCACTTCTAACCCATACCCCATCCACCCACTCTACCACCTCACACCAAAGCCTTTTTATTTTCTGCTACAATAAACAATCTCCTAAACTTATCTTTTAACAACTCCTCTTCCATCCACCTACCATGCAAAAAAAATGTCTCATCTCTACTCATATCTTCCTTAGCAATGAATACGAGATTACTTCCTGCCTAGGTTTAGGCAAACTAATATAAGCACAACATCCTATTGCAGTCACAATGTCCTAATTGCAACAATTATAACAACCACATCATCCTGATTGCTTACTGACTAGGTTTATGCAAAGTAATAATGACCATGATGTATCTGTAATTGCAATTAAAATCATGTAAATAATCGTTGTGTGATCAAAGCAGTAGAATTGTAATTTTAACTCGATTCCAATTTTTATTAAATTGGGATTAGTATTGTATTCCTACACTCCAATTATAATTATAATCTTGTAATAGATTCTTATTGTTTTTTTTTTCCTAAATAGGATGGCCTAGGCCTTACATACGAATCCTACGTGGGAGGGTTACCCTAATAAAGTCCTTCAACAAGAAATGTCTACAGGCATCAAGTGGATCAGAAAAATAAGTCAGACCAAGAGACAAAGAATGGCCTCTGTTTGCCATCCAGTCGGCCACCGAATTGGCTTCACAATGTGCATGTGCAATATTCAATGAACATGTAAAATTCTAAGCATGGTATCTCTTGGTCTTAGAATAAGAGCATTAAAAGGATGGAATTTCCACTGAGTTTCATTTAAATGTTGTTAAAGACAAAATACATGCCTTTGAATACAAAATAGACTTACAATATAAAGAAAAGGGCACCTCAAAATACTAAACACAATCACAATGTAAAGACAAAGGCCATGCCTCTAAATATTAAATAGTCTCACAACATATATAAAGATATAGGTCATGCCTCTAAACACTAATTAGAGTCACAATTAAGTGTAGCCAACTTTTTTTCGATCTCTTTCAAGTTCTTCTCAATCAATTTGTCGAGTTTCTTCAGCTCTTCAGCATTGTTTGGTAGGTTTTCACCTTTCATGTACTGAAACATGGACAAGGTCATCTCATCCTCTAGCTTAGAATCAAAAGGATTCAAAATTATAGCACAGGCTGAGACCCCGCAAAGAGTGTTGAGTTCACTCACCTTCTTGATGATACTCTTCTTCCTTCTATTGTATGTGGACTTTCATGCTGTGTCATCAGAAATAAAGGCAAGTTTCACTTTGTTCCTCGTCATGGCTGCAATTGCGAAGAAAGTACTAAGAAATTAAAATATTTTATGCATTATTTTCCCAGCATTGTCTGGGGTTTATAAAGAGTTGTTTCACCTATCAATTGAAAATCTAGGAATCTTTGTTTGGACACTTGATACCACTATCTTGGGTTCCAAACAGAAACTTATCTAAGCATTATCCTTTTGTATTTTACAATGATCGCATCGATGTATTAAATTGGAAAAGAATCAAAAGTCACATGCCATAGATCTTCACACTTAATGCATTACCATTTTGAAAGAATATGCAAAATATGAATTTTTTAAGGTTGTAAAATCGATGATATACAGAAAGGCTTAACGTGATTAGGTTGTCAGGGTGGGTATGATTTTGTATATGACCTATCATTAAATCATATTTTATTTTCAACAAATTACTCATATACTAATAACATGATTACATTGTAATGGATTTTATGCACATTTGATGAATTTTACTTTTTATTAATTAGAATTATGGTAAATTTAAATTGTATTCAAAGCCTTTTGAATTTATTGTTAGTGATCTCATACAAAGCCAAGTAACATTTAATTATATTAATTTAGGTCAAATAATTTTTTCATCCCTGAATTATTTCAGAATTCGATTTTTGTTCCCTCTACAAATTTTTTCCACTTTTAGTCCCTCATTTATTTTTCATTGATAAATTTAGCCTCTCAACTGTTAAGTGTTGACATGTCCAATAAGAGTACACGTCAACACGCCACATGACAGCCACATGACACTTATGAGACATGTATGCCATGTGGTGCTCTCTTGTGGTGCCTCATGGCACCACATTAAGGTGCTATGTGGCATCATAGAAATGTGTCATGTGGCACCCTTTCAATTTTAGTTCCTAAAATGTTCAAATTTTTTTTTATTCCTTAATTAACTTGTAACTACATGTGAAGATTTCGTTCGAATATTTCACTCCATTCACATTTTTTAGTCCAATTTCTGAAAATCATGTAATTTTTAGAGGACTAACATGTTTTTATTCCTTAATTAACTTGTAACTACATGTGAGGACTAACATAACTCTATATCATGTCCAATTTCTGACAATCATGGTTTGTGGAGTCTTTTTCCCTCCATTCACATTTTTTCTTTAGTCCTGTGTCAGAGACCACATTGTTCCCCAACCCACTGAGTCAGATACTAATCTTGCTCGCAGTGCATGGCTACCCGCTGGCCCAAGGGAATTTTGCACAAGGGAATCGAACACGGGTTCTCTGGCTAAATAGATCGTTCCCCCCATAATTACATAATTTGCTCCATGCATCATAGAACCGTGAATTGGTCCGTGCAAACCAATTTGCGGTTCGTTTACGAACCGGTTCGCCTGAATTCATCAACGAATTCGTGAATAAGAAGAACCAGAAAAGAAGGGAAAAAAAAGCAGGTTGTAGTTCCATTGAAACAAATTGCTTGAGAAGTGAGAAGGAAGAATAGTGGAAACGAAAAGAGGAGGCAAACCTATGCAGCAAGGGGAAAAGGAAGACGAAAAAAGAAAATGAAAAATAGAACTCAGAAGTTAGAAAGAAAAGGAGGAAGTGGAAGTTTAGAGAAGGGGAAGATGAATAGTTTCTTTCTTTTTTAAAAAAAAAATAAATGGGCTATGCCTTTTGAATTCAATTTCTGAACTCCCGGTTATTGTCCACCACTATTCTTGGAAATCGAAATAGTAACATAGGTAATTGAAATTATAATGAAAAATAAATTCACTTATAAAATATGTTAATTTATATATTTTTATAGAAATTATAAAAAAATCAATCTATTGATTAAAGTGTAATTGAAAAATTATATTAATGAACATATTTTGATAAAGAATATATAATAAAATTCAAATAAACTATCACAAATAAATAATATTAAACTCAATTGTTAGTAAATATTAAATATTAATTGTTTTAATATTTATAAGAATTAAAATTTTATTGATAACATACTAATATATATATTAGAACCTATTATAAATGTAAAAAAAAAAATACCGAAGCGTACCAACTATGTATACCCCCACGTACCAATACTTTTTAAGGTTGCGTACTGCGTACCGCGTATCCGTACCACATACCAAACGTATTACGAATTATGTGACTATGATTCCCCCATATGTGAATACAGCGAAGTCTTACACCAATGCGCCAATCTTATAGGTTCTCTCCATGGAGTCATGACGAAATAAACACAGAGGTAGTGTAACTGAAAGAAGTTATTCACCAAGTTAAAAAGTTAACACCTCACCCATACTTCCTCCAATTTATTTACATTTTTAATTACACTTTAACTGAGATCGTGGAAGGACTTACTAATCCTACAAACCATGTGTAATGGTAATTATCTGAAAAAAAATGGTAAGGCCGTGCGAAAGAGCCAAAGGCTATTTCCAAACCAGAGTGAAAGCATATAGTACATAAGGAAGGAACAATAGAATGCACCTGAAGAGCAGGCAACATACTTGGGTGATCATAGTGAAAAATTAAACAAGTAGTTGAATACAATAAGTTAATCATATGCATATCATAATTATTTATTAACATAATTTCCACCAGTACAAGGTAGAAACAAAATTAATGTATAAATTACTACAATCTAGAGAAATAAACAAATATGCATATGGTTTCATGTTATGCATTAATTTTCAGCAGCGGGCTCAAGTTGATAGATTGCAGATTTTGAAACACGATTCTTGTACTTGGCAATGAAAGCTTCAACTTTCATGTCAATGTTGGGCTCAGCAGAACCCCAGTTACCTTTGTCGTAATCACTAGGCTAGACCCTGCGCCCCGAATCAGAGGCATCATAGTACCCTCCTCTGGGTTTCCTTGATGAGAAGATGTTGAAAATAGAGAAGAACCTGAAGAAGGCTTCTTCTGCCTATTACCTGCCATAATTGTGGTGTTTTTTTGTGCTAACAATGACTGCACCAGTTACCGTGAAGACAATGAACTTTGAGGGGATTGTCTTGGTTTTCAATTCACAATGTCATATGACTCTTTTATACTCGATTGAGGGAGGCTTCAAATGCATGACTGGTGAAATAGTGAAAGAATCTGAAAAAGGAGAAGTAAGACCAGCATAAATGGTTCAAATGGTGCTGACTTGGCAGGGTAATTTGTTTTGTCAAGACACTTTTGTTGTGGTCCGCTAGTTTTGTACTTGACTTAAACAAGCTTGTGAGGGAATTCCATCAACAACGCACGATTGTTGGCACTGCTTTTGTACTTTCTTTTCTTCTCAAGATTCACGTTGTTATTATTGGCACTTTTCCACTCCTAATTTAAGCACCTAATTAGTAAGTACATGATTGTACTTCCAATAATCTACCTACTTGCATGAATCTGTTTACTCTTGCATGAAAATGGTCCACCCACATTAGTACCAAGACTGCACAATAATAGGTGATGCCATCATCTTTGATAATTTGTTTAATTTGATTTATAAATCCTGCCCATTTGTAGACCAATCCGTTTACTCACATGAAAAAAAATGCTTTAAAAAAATTACCTTTTTAAGAATCAAAAACATTTTTCCTAAAAAATAAAAATGAAAACAATTTCAATTATACCATAGACAATTTAATTTTTTTTGGTATTGGATCATAGATAACGGATGTTCCCAATCCATTGGGTTAGATATTAATCCCGCTCGCGGTGCGTAGATGCCGCTGACCCAAGAAATTTTGCTTACAGAGGGCGAACACGGGTTCTTCCTTTTAACTATATCATTCCCCCACATGTGAACGCAGCGATATCTTATACAACTACGTAACTCTATAGATTCTATAGACTATTTAAATCAACTCATAAAACAAGTACTTGTTTAAAAAAAAAAAAAAGAGTAGTTGCCGATCAGTTTGCATACCAATCCATTTAACTGGGGATTTATGCAAGCTTAGCTTAGTGTTTAATTTAATTCTGGGAATACGCGTGTATGGTCAGTTGCGGGTTTAAGCAAATCGGCTAAAATGATCCACATAGGTAAATCTGATTATTGAATTCTTAAATGTGAAAAAAAGGTAATGAAATTTGCATGGTAGAACACCAGCCTTATTCTTGTATAGATGCAATTGCTAAAATAAGAAATGATATATCAACACCTTCGGCCCTGTTCGGGGTGATTTTCTGCTTTTAGTCTTGAAATTTTTAAAAACTAAAACCAATTTTAGTTTTGAGTTTTTAGTTTCAGTTATTTTTTGTTTTTAGATTTTAAAAAGTTGTTACAAATTGAAGATTGATAAATGAGTCAACCATTTTATCTTATCTTGCTTCACTATGAAATAATACAATATAAAAAATAATTCAAAATAAATAATTAAACCCATGGTGGCTGTAAAGGTGGTGACGGAGGTGATGGTGGTGGTGGCGGTGGCGCTGGTAGTGTTGGTGGTGGTGGCGGTGGAGGAACGGTGGTGGTGGCAGTGACAGAGGTGGTAGCGGTGGTGGCGGTGGTGGCGGCAATAGTGGTGGTGGCGGTGGCGAAATGGTGGTGGTGGCGATGACAGCAGTGGTGGTGGCGATGGTGGAGGTGGCAGTGGCAGTGGCGATGGTAGTGATGGTGGTGGTGGCAGTGGCGAAGTTTGTGCTGGTGGCGGTGGTGGCGGCGACGGTGGTGGAGGTAGTGGTGGCGGTGGTGGTGAAATGGTGGGTGGCGGTGGCGACGGTGATGGTGGTGGTGGTGGTGGTGGCGGCGGCGGCGATGGTGGAATCAGGGACAGATCCACCTTTAAGAGAGTGGGGGCAGCTGCCCCACTACCTTTTTAATTTGTTTTGATAATATATATAGTGTAGTATTTTGCCCCCATAATATAATGATTGTATAGTTACAATTTCAATCTTAATATAAATTAAAAGTGTGCAAGCAATACATATGTGGAATTTTTTTTATATTTCCATTCTCACTTTTTAATATTTAATATCTTTTATTTGTAATACTTAATTGTTTATTACAATGTTTTTGGACTCTTTTTATTATAAAATGTAAAAGGACTGTATCTATTTCCAACTTTTTAAAAATGAAAAACCACTTCAAAACTGGTTTCACACACATTTACTACTCCTTCTGAGCAACTCATTTTTTATACTTTTCAATCTAGTTTCCCTTGTTGTCTCAGACTCATATTCTAATTGTGTATTTAAAAGCTTATATATTGCACTGATAGTTGAAAACGAACTGTGTAGAGTGTGTGCATTGTGGTTCATCTGTTATGCTCTGTTCCTTTTCTCCTTCGTTTTTATTGTCCTCTTGAATATCATCAAAAATCAAATGCAAAATCCTATGGGAGACGAATAATTAAATGATTGTTAAGATATTTAGAGAGAGAGATTTTTGCTAATATTAAAAATGAGAAAATCATCAATTATTTTTAAAATATAAAAAACACGTGGAGAACAAGTGTAATGTATCTTTATACTTTTAAAGATAATATAAAATATTTTTAATGCTACAATTTTTTGTATGAGTATTGCCCCCACTACGTAAAATTTCTGGATCCGTCACTGGGTGGAATGGTGGTGGTGGTGGCAGTTGTGTTGGTCAAATGATGGTGGTGGTAATGAGAATGTTTTTTAAAACTAAAAACCGAGTTCACAAAACCTTTTTTCTTGGTTTTGACAATGAATGTAAAAGTGTTTTGAAATTGAGTTAAAAACTATTTCAGCTCTATTTTTGCCGAACGCGTTTTGTTTTAAAAATTGCATTTAAAAACCAAAAACTGGCAATCACCTCGAACAGGCCTTCACTTATTACCAAGGATGGAGTTACATTGTAAATTGGGGACCTTGGCTGCCCTTTTTAATTTTTTTTATTTAAAATTTTTTCTGTATATATGATAGCTTAAATTTTGCTAAATTCATTCTTAATTTTAGCTAAATTTTATATAAATTGTCTTCGATGGATCAGTCTTTTTTTTCTTTTTTAATACTATCAATTTATTTTTAATATCTTGGGAAAAACAAACCAGAGTAGCACAAAAAATCTATTAAAATTTTCTTTTAGGATAGTAATTATTGTCATGATACAATATTCTTTTTCCTTTAGTTTTCAACAATTTAAAAGTTTTTTTTTTCAATGATTCTTGAATACTATTGTTTGGTGAATAACATAATCTATTCTAATTTAATATATTTTTAGAACATAATTAATAAGAGTATAAGACTTTTTTTAAAAGAATTTTTATTAATATATATACCATTTTTTATTATAAATTCATGAATTTTTTTTTGTATCATGTGAAACTGATTATTGATATTTCCAATTTTAGGTCTTTACAAAAATGTTTAATTAGTTTGTCTTTTAATTAAATATATTTTCTATTAACATTTTAATAAATTATCAATATAATTAAAATTTTGGAGCATATGAATATTTCACATAAAATTTCATGCATATATGAACTTTAAATATATGAATATATTTAAATTTATTTATAAATATATTTGATTTCATGCTCAATTTAAGGGATTTAGTTATGAATGATTATCCTTTCTCAATTTAATTAATTTTAAAATATTGAAATGTTTGATTATAGTTATTTTAAGAATAACTCGGATATCACATTCCAATGTTTGGTTCTCGATCTTCGTTATCAATTTTTATTTCATTTTATTTTATATTTTATATTTGGTACATTAGACTAATATAGTATGAAATTCAAAATATAAAAATACCAAATAAAGCTATAAAAAAAACAAAATAATAATTAGATTACAAATGATAAATGCGTATAAGAGAAAACCATATTAAATATATGGGAAGATGCAAATAAATAAGAATAATAATTATAATTATAATTATAATTATATTAATGAGTGGAAAAATAGAAAGAAACAAGAATCCTAAATATTTCTAATTAACATATATGAATATGCAAAGACCAAAATTAAATTAAAACATTTAAGGGTAGAAGTAAGAATTATACTTATGTTTGATTCTTTTTTATTTTCCACAGTATCTTAAAAATTATATAAAAATAAAATTATTATAATTAATGAAATAATGATAAAATAGAACAGAAATAAGAATAGTAATTAAGAATGAAAGTAAAAAGGGGGAAAATTAAAATTTAAATATAGATAATTAAAATATGAAAAAATGAACTATAATCATAACAAAAGAAATTATAATGAAACAAAATCAAAAAAATTTGTGACTGCAACAAAATCAAAATTATAAATGATAAATAATGAAATACATGAACATATATATATGGAAAAATATCTATAATTAAATAAATATGGAAGAAATTAAAAATAAGAAATATAAATAACTGCTGAAATTAAAAAAGGAAAATCTAAATATGTTATTATAAATAATGAAAAATAGAAAGAAAAAAAGAATTATAATCTTAAAAAAATCATAAGAAAAAAAATCTGAATTATAATACATGAACATATACAAAAGGAAAAATATTTTTAATGACATAAATAAGGAAGAAAAATAAAAAAATAAGAAATATAATTAACTATTGAAAATAAAAGGAAAAATTAAAATTGTAATTAGATAATGAAAATTAGAAAGAAAAAAAAAGAATTATAATCATAAAAGATATAAAGAAACATAATCAGAATTATACTAATTGATAATGAAATACATGCATAAATAAAAGGAAAATATTTATAATTAAATAAATAAATAAGTAAATAAAATTGACTAATAAAATAAAAATAAAAATTCAAAATAGAATTATAGATAATTAAAATTAGAAAAAAAATAATTATAATCATAATACAAAAAAATAAGGAAACAAAATCAGAATTATAATAATAATGAAATAAATGAACATATATAAAAGGGAAAAGTATTTATTATAAAATAAATAAAAATAAAATATAATTAAATAATGAAAATAAATATTGTAATTATAGATAATTAAAATTGGAAAAAAATGAATTATAATCATAATAAAAAAATATAAGCAACCCAAATTAGATAAAAACAGAAATATACATTAATAATAATTAGGTATCACTTTGACTTTTTCATAAATTTTGTTATTCTTTAATCTTTTCCTTACAAGTTTTACTTAAAAGAATATTTAAATAATATTTACTTAATTTGATTTTATATGTTTAATTCATAATAAATTTAACTTAATATAAATTTTCTTCTACTTTGAATTTTTCAAAATTTATTTTCATAGTTTTTTTTAAAATCTTAAATAATATAAATTAAAAGTACGTTCATTATTAATAAATATTAAAAATAAATTTTATTATAGATATTTTTAATAAAACGAGAAATATATATTATCATATTTAATTATTAATTTATTAATTTATCTTGTTTTTAAGTTTGTTTTCTTTGAATTGTTATTTTTCATAAATTGTAAAATAAATAGTAATTAAAAAGTGAATTAATCATTTGGTTTTTATGAATTTGTAAACTTATCTTGTTTCAGATTTATCATTAGGCGGAAATATTACTTTTGGCTTTTATACATTTATGTTTAGCAATGGTAGTTGTATTTCTCAGTTTCTGTAAGACCTGATTGTAATTTTTTTATTTTTTTTAATTCGTAGGAATTGAAGACAGTACCAAGGGGTTTACAATACTCACATATCCGGCTCAATCAATTGAGCTAGACCCCTTTGATTGTAATTGTTGTTTAACTTGAATAGGTAATTAATTGTCAGTGGAAAAATTGATAATTCAAAGAGCCAAAAAATACTTGAAGTTCAAGGATGAGTCCTAAATGATTTCCCGGGAAATCAATCAAAGATTACATTAACTTTATAATGAGACGTGTTTCTAGACATGTTATAATACCTACAAATTTAACCTCTTTTTGCATCATCACCTACAAAATATATAATACTTTATTTATTATTAATAATAATCTTTTTTAAAATGTAAAGAAAAATTATCAATTCTCGATTAAAAAAAAATATTTTCTATGAAATCAACTACTAAAAACAATCACGAAGTTAAATTATATTTTCTTAATATTTTAACTATAAAAAAAACTAACGATCAAATTTGTCACTTCTAGTTTCAGTAGTTTCATTTGTTGCTATCATACTCATTTAGAAAAAAAATGACAAGATTGTCTATGATGAAAGATACATGAAGTCTAAATAAAAAAAAATACTCATTTTAGAATTGAATTAGCAACTGCACATATTAGTTGCTATAGGTGACTATACGTTTCAACTTTGTCTATTTAAGTTCGATTTGCATTTGTCCATAACTAAATGACTGGACAAAGTTGGCTCCTGAGGTTAAGAAACCAAGAATTTAGGTGGTCTGTGTCGAGCCTGTTTAACTTGCAAGTTAGCAAGTTGTTCACAAGTTTGAAAAGAAAAAATATATAAAATTTGAAAATACTAAAAAATATATGAAAAATAATAAAATTAATAAAACAATGTGATAAGAAAAATTAATTATTCAATTAGTAAAATATATATTAAAAAAAGATTTACACTATTTAAATAACATTAAGTCTATTTAGAATAAAAAATAAAATAAAAATTGGTTTGGGGTCAATCCACAAACTAAACCCTCTCAACCGCATGATTAGATTTTTATTGGTCCTAACCCGCATGGATCATGGGTTATAGTTAGACCTATATACCCAACTATATCAGTTTTAACTTAATCTCCTAATAAGAAGTGACCAAAATGTTGGTAATAACATGTTACTAATTAGCAACAAAAAATATATATTAGTCTCTATTAGTGACTAATTTGTAATTAAGTCAGTCACTAAACACATTAGTGATTGAATTTCTTGTCACCACCTTTTAGTGATTGTGATTTTAGTCGCTAAGTGATTTAGCAACCAAATTTACACACATAGCTATTGAAATTTTCATTTGCTATGGTGGTTTTCTTTTTATATTAATTTTTAAGTCTTAATTAATTACTTATACTTTAAAAAATTCTTAAATCTAAAGTCAAAACTACTATTTTAGTAAAATATAAAATATTTATGATACTTTTGAATTATAAAAAAAAATTATCTATAACTATTTATCCAACTTTATGATAATAAAAATAGGAGAAGTTAGACCTACTAAGTCTAGCGCAGTTGGTAACACACGCTGAGTTTGTGGGAAAAAAATTGAGTTCAATTCTCGCATAATACATTCTTGGGGGAAGGGTGAAGAATTTTAAGTGTGACTAAGCCCCCAACTAAGGATTAGTCCCATAGCCGGCTCTCTAATAATCGAAGCTTGTGGAGAAACCTCATGTTCCACTATGGAGCCAAAGACCCTAATTATGATTTTTTTTAAAGTTACATATGAACTCCTCAACAATAAACTCCTAATTAATTCTCATCTGTCTCTTTAATTCTCTATTCGTATAACATTATATTAACTATTATATCTATATTTTTTTCTTCTTTTATTAACATATAAGTAGAGCTGTCAAATGGACCAGCCCAGCCTAGCCGATCAGGCCAATTAGTGAAAACAGGTTGGCCCGGCCGAACCCGACTCTCTAATAGGCAATGCTTTTTGTGGCCCAGCCTGACCCATTAGGCTGGGCCAAATTGGCCCACTTATTTTTTTTCTTGAATTTACACTAATTTTAAAAGAAAAAATTAAAAATTAAAAAACAATGTCAGGTCAGATAGGTCCAAAAGTGTTTAAGCCAAGAATTTATGGACCCAGCCTTACCCGTTTGGCCAGTTAGGCTAAGCCAAATTGGCCTGATTCTTTTTAGGCCAACTTTTTTACCACCCGGCCTGACCTAGCCTGGCGGACCATTGGGCCAGCTTGTCGAATCGAGCCAATTTTGATAGCTCTACATATAAGTGAGTTCTACGCATAATTTGATAAGCAACTGTATGATAAAATAGAGTTAAGAAAAGATAGAAACAGTCAATAGTGATATGACTGAAGTTTCCCTAAATAAACAAGCAATTCAAAAGGTCCTCAACAAATTTTCGGCATTATATCTTTCGCAGTGCTACTATTGGATACAGTAAACAATCACTGGCTTCGATTCTGAAGTTTGTAGGTAACACAGTTGGACACCTGAATTGATCTACTTAAAAGATGCATGGCACCTGTACATTCTTTTCCTCACTGTTATTTCATTACTTACTAGTTCTCACTATCGTGTCCAATTTCTGAAAATTGTGGGCTTGTGAAGTGGAGTACTCTTTTTCCTTCCATTCACATCTGCCTTCATTTTCAAGCTTGAATAATCCAAAAGGCAGATTGTCCGGTAGATAATATAAGGAAGGAATAAAGATTGGCTGAAAAGAAAAGGGATGTGAGAGAGACACATATGCATGTAGGATGTACAATATTGTGCTTTGAGGAAACAAAATCCTCCACCCGTGGAAACATGTAGGATTCCACAAGCTGGCAATCACTTAATTCTTTCCCAAAGATCAGTTCTTTCCCATACAAGAAAGTGAAGAATTCATTATCTTCCTTCAATTTAGTGCATATGCATATACAATAAAACTTTAGGTGAATAATGTAACTGGTATTAGGGCCAATACAACGTGAACTTGTTATTCCTGTTGAATAACATAACTCACACTCACATAGGCGTGCAACCTGACAGGTTTTAATTGAGAATTTCCAACAATAACCAACTCATGTTAATTACCCCTCACACATATCATGGATTAAACAAGTGAGGCCAAACTAAAAAAAGTCACGCACTTGTTGAATGTTGAACCGTAATGTTCCACAGAAAAAAGGTCCAAAGGTGGGGGAAATGAACGAAGTTTTTCACTCAATTAAGAAGTAACGTCACCCATACCTTCTCCATTTTATTTACTTTTAATCACACACACATAAACAAGGGGTTGCATTAACTAAGATCATGGAAGAGGTTAATATTGCTACACATGTGTAATGGTGATTAATAAAAAGAAATACTGTAATTGGCCTTGTTAAAGAGCCAAAGGCTATTTTTGAACCAGAGTGAAAACATATGTTACATAAAGAAGGAAGAGTATAATGCACCTACACAAGCAAATATATACTTGGGTGATCAGTATGAAAAACTAAACAAGTAGTTGAATATAATAAGTTAATCATATATCATCATTATTTATTAACATAATTTCCATTATTACAAGGTAGAAGCAATATTAATGTATAAATTACAATCTAAAGACATAAACAAATATAATACAGTTTCATATTATGCATTTTCAGCAGCAGGATCAAGTTGGTGAAGGAGCATCAACAACCAACCGATAGTTTCCATGATATTAGGAGCATAGTTGTAACCATAATTTAAATTTACTTATCTGCTTGTTACATCTGTTACATTTGCAGCTATATATACTGCACTTTGTATTCACCATTTGATAATTAGAAATATACATTTTACTTTCTACATGGTATCAGTTTAAAGCCTTCTACTTAACAAGCTATTCATCCGATCCAATGGCTTCCTCCTCATCCACAACCTCTGTTTTCATCCCTCCCCTTTTATCCACCGATCTAAAAGATCTAGTGGAATTCAATACCACCACTCAGCTTCCCATAAAACTCAATTCTTCCAATTACCCTGCATGGTATCGCCAAATCCACTCTCTCCTTGTAGCTCATGATTTTGACGGCTATGCTACTGGTGCAACCCCTTGTCTTGTTGCTAAAGTCACCACTAAATCTGATGAGTGTCCTAATCCAGCCTTCAATTTCTGGATTCGTTAGGACAAATGCCTCTACATTGCATTACTAGGTTCATGCGACATTGAAGCTCGTGTAGTTATGTCTACTGCACCAACATCCCATGATGCTTGGCTAGCCTTAGAACGTGCCTTTGCCACCCGTTCTCGTTCACACATAATGTCACTCAAAGAATGATTGAACTCCATCACCAAGGGTTCATCTACTATTGCATCATATCTGCAAAGTATTCGTTCAATTGCTGAGGAATTATCCCTCATTGGACATCCATTTGATGACATTGACCTTGTCATCCATGCTCTAAATGGGCTTGATCCATCTTTTCGTGAGTTCACAGTGTCAATCCGCACTCGTGACTCACCAATATCTTTTAATGAGCTCTTCATAAAATTGATTGACTACAAGATGTACCTCAAACGTGATGAATTCTTGAATCATCCGTCCGCCATCACTGCTAATTTTGCTAATAGTGGTCGGTCACAACATTCCAACAAAGGCCGCAATCAACACACTTCTTCTAGCTCCTTAAATCATTCTGGCAGAAGACTACAGTCAGCCATTGTTTGTCAGCTATGTTCCAAAAAGGGCCACTCTGCTCAAACCTGTTACAAGTTTACAAGGAGCAACAAAGTCATACCAGCCTACTTCATATGCGAGTAATGCCAATGTTCCACCGCCTGAATGGCTTTTTGACTCTGGTGCCTCACACCATATCACAAATGATTTGAGCAATCTCTCACTGAAGGCTGACTACAATGGTAATGAACAACTTCATGTTGCCAATGGTATGTCTCTTCCTATAACACATGTTGGTTCTACATCCCTTAATCAATCCACCCATCCTCTCACTTTATCCAATGTTTTGTATGCCCCAGGAGTCACCCAAAATCTAATTTCTATCTCTCAACTTTTCAACACTAATAATGTTTCCATTGAATTTTTTCCCTCTTTCTTTAAGGTAAAGGATCTGAGCACTGGGGCGAGTCTTCTTCAAGGTCCGAATGATGGAAATGTCTCCAAATTCCCATCCACATCATCTCATCCTTATGTCTACTCAACCATATCCACCTCCTCTCAGTGTTGGCATAACAGACTTGGTCATCCATCTCCTCGTGTCCTACAACATGTTCTTCATTCAAATAACATTCTTGTCAAAGGATCATCCAATAAATGCACTCATTATATGGCCAATAAGAGCCATAAATTACCTTTCAATAAGTCGTTTTTGTCTAGTTTTAGTCCGTTAGAAATTGTGTTTTCAGATGTTTGGGGACCTTCACCTTTTGTTTCAATAGATGATTTCCGTTATTATGTCATTTTTATTGACCATTTCTCTAAGTATTTGTGGTTATTTCCTATGAAACTTAAATCAGATGTGGCTACAATATTTCCAATTTTTAAAAGAATTGTTGAAAATCAATTCAATTGCAAAGTCAAGAATTTTTATTTTGACAATGGTGGAGAATTTATAAAACTCAAATCCTTTTTTCAAGAACATGGGATAACACATCTCACAACTCCACCACATACGCCACAACATAATGGTCTTTGTGAATGGAAACACCGTCATTTGCTTGAAACAACAAGATGTCTGCTCCATCAAGCCTCTCTTCCACCATCCTTTTGGTCATTTGCTTCCCAAACAGCAGCATATCTAATAAATCATCTTCCAACACATACTTTGGATATGAACTCACCCTTTGTCACGTTGTTTAATAAAAAACCAAATTATCCAAAGTTAAGATCCTTCGGTTGTCTATGTTTTCCTTGGCTCAAACCATACACATCACACAAACTCCAGCCAAGATCTGAGCCTTATGTATTTCTCGGGTATAGTTTGAGTTAGAGTGCATATATTTGCTACAATATCAAAACCAAAAAGCTATATCATTTAAGACATGTTCATTTCCTTGAGGATGTTTTCCCATTCTCTCAACCAACTTCTCCTGATTCCCTCACTGTATCCAATTCAAATTCAAATGCCAACACTTCATTCGGTTGTTACTTTCCTTTAACAACCACTCATCCATTCTCAAATAAATCTCGGGCCACACCCATAATCACTCAACCACCTGAGCCACAATCCATCCCAAATATCTCTTAGCCTATCCCTATATCACTCAACCTCCAAATCCAAATGACACTGATCCCATTATTCTTGCCCAACAGATTCCAACCTTATCTCAAGTGCCACCATCTAATTCTAACTCACATTCCACAAGGCTCCCTGCTCATGATTCACTTCTGCCTACAACCTCTCATCATCCAATGCAAACTCATTCAAAAAGTGGAATTCATAAACCCAAACAAGTTAATCTTATCACCAAATATCCTCTTCCAAATCCCATTGAACCAACATGTGTTTCACAGGCTATTAAATCAACTGAATGGCAACAAGCAATGACAGATGAATTTATGGCCCTAATGCGCAATGCTACAAAGTAAGATTAGTGGTGAAAGGTTTTCACCAAAGACGTGGTCTTGATTTTCATGACACTTTCAACCCTGTTGTTAAGCCTCAAACCATCAAATTAGTGCTATGTTTGGCCTTTGCAAATGGCTGGTCTCTTTCCCAAATGGATGTTAACAACGTTTTTCTTCATGGCACTATCAGCGAAGATGTCTACATGACCCAACCTGCTGGTTTCATCCACTCTTCCTTTCCCAATTATGTTTACAAGCTTAACAAGGCTTTATACGGGCTCAAACAAGCACCACGTGCTTGGTTCCATGCACTAAGTGATTTTTTGCTGCACTACGGGTTCAAGAATGCTAAATCTGATGCATCCTTATTCATCTACAAATCAGGTTCTATTGTTGCATACTTCTTAATTTATGTAGATGACTTATTACTCACTGGGAATGATTCCAATTTTCTTTGTAAGTTCAAAATGTCTCTTACAGAGAAGTTCTCCCTTAAAGATCTCGGGCAACCTAGTCACTTTCTAGGTGTTGAAATCATTCCAACTCAATCTGGTATCTTCCTCACTCAGCACCACTACATCAGGGACCTTCTACAGAGAGCCGACATGGCTGACTCTAAGCCTGTCTCTACTCCAATGGAAACAACTTTTTGATCATCTGCTATACCAGACTCAACAACATGTGACAGCACCTTTTTTTGCAGCATTGTTGGCTCCTTGCACTATCTCTCCATCACTAGACCTGATGTGGCTTTTGCTGTTAATAAGCTGGCCCAACAAATGCAATCTCCCACTACCGTTCATATGCAGGCACTAAAGAGGATACTTCGGTACCTCAAATCAACCATCACCCATTGACTTCATCTCAAAAGGTCTTCAAATCAATCACTAATTGCCTTTTGTGATGCAGATTGGGCTGGTGATACTTTGGACAGAAAATCCACTGGTGCTTATCTAAATTATTTTGGCCCTAATGCGATATCCTGGTCATCTAAGAAGCAACCCACTATTTCTAGATCATCCACATAAGCTGAATATCGGACAATTGCCACCACCACTTCAAAAGTACTATGGTTACAGTAACTACTTAAAGAACTTGGAGTTCCAAATATCAGCTCCTACAATTTATTCAGACAACATTGGGGCCGCCTATTTATGTGCCAATCCAATCTTCCATTCTCGCATGAAGCATATAGCTATAGATTATCACTTTGCTTGTGATTTAGTTGCAAAAAAGAAGCTTAATATTTCGCATGTTCTCACCAGTCACCAGCTGGCTGATTTACTCACCAAACCCCTCTCCTGAACCAGACACCATTTTCTCAAAGACAAGATTGGAGTTATTGAAGATACCTCCATCTTGCGGGGGCATGAAGGAGCATCAACAACCAACCGATAGTTTCCATGATATTAGGAGCATAGTTGTAACCATAATTTAAATTTACTTATTTGTTTTGTTACATCTGCAGTTAGCTATTTCTTGCTTTGCAGCTATCTGTTTGTTACATTTGTTACATCTACAACTATATATACTACACATTGTATTCACCATTTGATAATTAGAAATATACACTTTACTTTCTATAGTTGGTAGCGTGCAGATTCTGAAACACGGTTCTTGTACTTTGCAATGAAAGCGTCGGCTTTCATGTCAATATTGGGCTCAGCAACACCCAGTTACCTTTGTCATAATCGCTAGGATAGACTCTGCGCCCCAAATCAGAGGCATCATAGTTCCTTCCTCTGGGCTTCCTTGATGAGAAGATGTTGAAAATAAAGAAGAAACCGGAAAAAGACTTCTTCTGCCCATTACCAGCCATAGTTGTGGTGTTTTTTTGGCTAACAATGACTCAAGCAGTCACTATGAAGACAATGAAATTGGAGGAGATTGTATTGGTTTTCAATTCAAAGGTAACATGACTAACTTATAGTCGAGGAGGCTTCAAATGCTATAGTGAAAGAATTTGATAAAGGATAGGTAAGACCAACGTATATGGTTCAAGTGGTGTTGAGTTGCCAGGGTAATAAACGAGAGTTTGTTTTGTAACATCTATGTCAAGGAACATTTGCTATGGTCCACTAGTTTCCTACTTGACTTAAAACAATCTTTAGGGTTGTCCAAAAAATTAAAAACATAAACTAATAAATCAAGAGTTTAATGGTGATGCACTGACAGTGTAAAACAATTTTACATAGTCATCTAATCACAAATCATCGTTGGTATGATTTTAAGATAATTTTGTAAAAGTCAGCAAACTTACCAAACATGGTGGGTTGTGATTGGATTACTGTGTAAAATAATTTTACACTGTCAGTGCATACTCTTTTTTCTCATAAATCAAATTATTTTTTCGGCTTAAATATGTTTTGGATCCATGATAAATTAGCGAATTTTGTGATGAGTCCCTATTAAATTTTTTCTTTGTGTTGAGTCCTAATAAAAAAATTGTTTTGAGTCCTTGTTATTTTGTCTTAGTCCTTCTAATATATCTATTTTTTCATTTAAGTCATTATAATATTTTGTTCAGTTTGTATTAGTCCCTTTGAAAAATATTTGATAGGGACTAATAACAAATTATCTACATATTTTAGGGACTCAAACGAAAACAATGATATTAGGGACTCAAAACAAAATTCACTAATTTATGAGGAACCTAAAACATATTTAAGCCTTTTTTTAGGAGAGAAACTGTATTTTATTCCAAAGAAGTAGATGAAAGTTGTACATCATTCGTAACCAGCAAGTCCAATTGACAAGGGACCTCATCTATCCAAAATTTCTCTCCTAAAATAAAAGCTAACTTAGAGGGGTGTATTCAATTAGAATTTTAACAGACTTTTTTTGCATAAAAAAATCCTCTAGATTTTAAAAGATTTTATAGGAATGTAATGACTTTTAAGATTTGTTTTAAAGATTTTTATGATTAGGATTTTGTAGTTTGGATTTTAATGGATTTATAAAATATGAATTCATAAGATTTTAAAGGATTTCATGAATTTTTAAAAAAAACATTCAAAATTAACAGAGTCGATGAAAAAATATAACAAATAAATGATAAGATTTGGATAAAAAAATAAAATCAATACAAATTTTTTCAATCTTTCTCTATCTCTTTCTCTTTTTTTAAAATTGGCTACAACAGTCTCAATGGCAATAGAAATGTCTTCTAATACTTTGACTTGATTGTTGGTCCTGATGAGCTAGAACTCCCTCCATGCTTAGATCTACTCCTCTTATGACGGCTTAATTTTTTAGCGGAACCTCTTAACCTAAAAGGGAATAGGATGGTGGACTTGATCAGGTGATGTAGGCTGGTAGGGTGGTTCATAGTGATTTGGCTGTATGAACGCATGACTATTAGGATCATATGAAGAACGTCTGTAGGATTAGAAGAAAGAGATTATCAAGAAGAGAGAAAAGTATGTGTGATAATGGAAAAAAGAAAAAATTTGGAATGAAAGAGTAGAAAAATCCCAAGGATTTAGGCAATATTGTTTGATGTTTGTGGTATTTATACATATATCTAAAAAGTCACACAAAATCCATCAAAATCCAATTTACAAAACAATCCATCGAAATCAATAGGATTTTAAATACCATATGACTTTTTTTAAGTTGTAAAAACTCTTGATTGAATACCACTGGATTTTGTTGTCACGAAAAAAAATCTTGAAAGTCTTGATTGAATACCATAAGACTTTTTTATCTTCTTTAAAAATCCTGATTGAATACCCCAAGTTTTTTTTTATAAAAAAAAAGCTTTTTTATAAATAAAAAAAAATCTTGGTCAGTGATTTACAATCAGAAACTACTCGTGCAAAGTAACTTCTACAAGCATTATCACTAGCCTTGAAACTATTCACAAGCAATCATATTCAAACTCCACATTCGTAAAGCAAAATTCAGCTGCTACTCGAATTGCCCATCTAAAACATAAAGCTTCTGCCAGCTTTGGATAAAAAACCGTGTCTGTAAACTTTGTGGCTACTCCTAAATTTCACCATCATGATCCCGTGCAACAAATCCCATTCTAGTACCATTGTGTTTCTTGACAGATGCATCAAAATTGATCTTTATCCGGTTTGGATCTGGACGTTTTCCAAGTTACAGGATGAGAGGAATGTTAACTTCTTTCGGCACTATATCCTCAAGTCTTTGGTTATAAGCCTTGGCTAGCACTTGTTCAAAACTCATTGCTCCCCCTTTGTGCACCCGATGGTTTCGAATAAACCATAAGGCCCATAAGATGTTAAACATATCTGAGAGCACAAATTCATCTGATTTTAGGAGAAATGGTCGCAGCCAATCTTCAAAAGATGTCACATTTCTGCTATCCACCCGTAAGGCTAGGTGTGATGCAAACCAAACCTTTGCTAATTCCAGGCATGTAATTAAAGCATGTTCAACAGTTTCAGGCTCCCTTCCACATCTTAAACATATATTATCAACTTGCACATTTCTACGCCTCAGATTTGCACATACTGGTAGTGAATTAAGACAAGCCCTCCATACCAGATTTCTTCACTTTGGTGTGGAATTAATTGACCATAATTTTGCCCAGAGTGGATCATTTGCCCTTGTTGCTGTTTCTGCTTCTTCTCCACAAACTTCTCTAGCCAAGTGATGACCAGACTTCACAGAGTACCTCCCATCTTCAGCATATTGCCACACTAGACAATCAGACTCATAGACATGGTAAGTGGCAGAGCCACTATAGCTGTTGTAGTTTCTGGTGAGAACATTTGCTGCAAGAGAGGTATGTTCCATTCACGCTCCATACTATTTATAAGTTGATCCACTGTCATAGACGGGCTTAAGTTCACAGTTTCATAATGAGGAATTCTAGATCCTGTGAGACTTGGTATCCATTTATCTCCAGCAACTTTGACACTATTGCCATTTCCAATTTTCCAGCAGCTTCCAACTTCAACAATCCATCTGGCAGCATGCATACTTGACCATGAATACCTTGGTCTGTGCACTCTAGGTGTTGTAAGGGGGGTCCCACGTGGATAATACCTGGATTTAAAAATTCTGGCCAGCAAGGATTCTTCATTCACAATTAATCTCCACCATATTTAAAAAAAAAAAAATCAAATGATGTTGAATCAATAAGTTTTAAAAATTTATTTCTTTTCAAAAAAATTTAGTAAAGGGGAGTAATAATCAAAATAATACGATTTGTTAACTGATAATACTGAAGATTATTCATCTATTGATTTAATTGGAAATCCATCGTAACGACATTTTTTGCGAAGAAAGTTATGAATGTTTATACCGCATTTAACAAAGAGAGAAGAATTACATGTGATGGGAGAAATAATAGTCTGACAACCAGCAAAAAAGGAAAGAAAGAAAATCTAGAAAAATATCAAGGATTTGGGTGGGAATGTTTAATGGGTGTGGTATTTATATTTTCTAATAAAAAGTCCGATGAAATCCATTGAAATCCATCATAAAAAAAACATCAAAATTTGTATACTTTACCGGAAGACTTTTTATAAGTTGTAAAAAATCATAATTGAATACCAATGGATTTTATTGTACTCCTTAAAAAATCTTGATAGTGTTGATTGAATACCACAAGACATTTATAAAAGTCTTTTAAAATCCTTTGAAATCCTAATTGAATACACCCTTTACTTTCTTGATAATCAAGAGAAACACATTGATTGTTTTCTTTATCTATAAACAATCCTAAACACACTCTTAGAATTTAGCTTATAAATAACATTAAGTTCTAAAGAGACTTAGCTCTAATCTATAAACACGCATGCTTCGGGGGTGTATTGGATTAGGATTTTAAAAGATTATTTTGGCATAAAATAATCCTACGGATTTTAAAAGACTTTGAAGGAATATCATATTTTTTTAAAAGACTTTTATGATTAGGATTTTGTAGTTTGGATTTTAATGGATTTATAACATATGAATTCATAAGATTTGAAACGACTTTATGGATTTACAAGATTTTAAAGGACTTCATGAATTTTTATAAAACATTCAAAATTATAAAGATTCGATGAAAAAAGATAACAAATAAATGATAAGGTTTGGATAAAGAAAAGTAAAAATGATACAAGTTTTTCAATCTTTTAATAACTAATTGATTCTAACTCTCCATGTCCTCCTATACAGTGTTTCTCCACATATCTAAAGATATATAGCCCTCCATGCATTAGCATCTTCTCGTTCCTGCTCTTGGATCAGAACAATAGGTTCAAAATTATGATTTTTGTTAACTGGTAGATTCGTCTATTGATTCAATTGGAAATTCATCATAACAACATTCTTTGCGAAGAAAGTTATGAATATGTCTACACTACCTTCAACGAAGAGAGAAGGGATTATGCGTGATAGGAGAAAGAAAAGCCTTGCAACCGGCAGAAAAAGAAAGAAAGAAAGTCTGAAAAAATCTCAAGGATTTTGGTGGGATTGTTTGATGGGTGTGGTATTTATATTTTCTACTAAAATGTCTCATGAAATCCATCAAAATCCATCCTAAAAGAAAATCCATCCAGATTTGTATACTTTTGAATACCACAAGACTTTGTAAAAAATCTTAATTGAATACCAACAAATTTTATTGCACTCCTTAAAAAATCCTAATAATCTTTATCGAATACAACAAGATTTATTTGTCATTTAAAAATCTTGATTGAATATCACAAGATTTTTTTTTTATCAAAAAAAGTCTTTTAAAATCCCTTGAAATCCTAATTATTTAAATTAGAATGTTTCTACACAACAGAACCGTCATTGACCTCTAAATTATCCTCCTTCAATAAGCATGTTTTGCAAGTTGAATCATTGATTAAAAAATCCCTTTATGAGATAAATTTACCATAGAAGGAATTTGATTTAAGGCCAACCACCATGCTAACACCTCCACCTTTGAGGGCACAAATTTATTCCACAATTTCTTAAGAAAGATATCGCCATTTGAAGAACAAGAGCTCATGATTACCTTATAGGCCGATTTAATTGAGTACTTCCCACTTTTTTTCGCCAACCATACTCACCTATCTTTCTCCCCACCTCTCAGATAGCTTGCCTTCAATAAATTTGTTAACTCAAACAACAAATTTGCTTTCATTCGAAAAGATTTTGCTTCCAAGACCACTTCTAACCCATACCCCATCCACCCACTCTACCACCTCACACCAAAGCCTTTTTATTTTTTGCTACAGTAAACAATCTCCTAAACTTATCTTTTAACAACTCCTCTTCCATCTACCTA
This sequence comes from Pueraria montana var. lobata, assembly GCA_026413185.1. NCBI lineage: Eukaryota > Viridiplantae > Streptophyta > Magnoliopsida > Fabales > Fabaceae > Pueraria > Pueraria montana. The sequence goes on from CM048650.1 coordinate 78,161,992, forward strand.
CCATGCAAAAAAAATGTTTCATCTCTACTCATATCTTCCTTAGCAATGAATATGAGATTGCTTCCTGCCTAGGTTTATGCAAACTAATAATAAGCACAACATCCTATTGCAGTCACAATGTCCTAATTGAAACAATTATAACAACCACATCATCCTGATTGCTTACTGACTAGGTTTATGCATAGTAATAATGACCATGATGTATCTGTAATTGCAATTAAAATCATGTAAATAATCGTTGTGTGATCAAAGCAGTAGAATTGTAATTTTAACTCGATTCCAATTTTTATTAAATTGGGATTAGTATTATATTCCTACACTCCAATTATAATTATAATCTTGTAATAGATTCTTATTGCTTTTTTTTTCCTAAATAGGATGGCCTAGGCCTTACATACGAATCCTACGTGGGAGGGTTACCCTAATAAAGTCCTTCAACAAGAAATGTCTACAGGCATCAAGTGAATCAGAAAAATAAGTCAAACCAAGAGACAAAGAATGGCCTCTGTTTACCATCCAGTCGGCCACCAAATTGGCTTCACAATGTGCATGTGCAATATTCAATGAACATGTAAAAATCTAAGCATGGTATCTCTTGGTCTTAGAATAAGAGCATTAAAAGGATAGAATTTCCAATGAGTTTCATTTAAATGTTGTTAAAGACAAAATACATGCCTTTGAATACAAAATAGACTTACAATATAAAGAAAAGGGCACCTCAAAATACTAAACACAATCACAATGTAAAGACAAAGGCTATGCCTCTAAATATTAAATAGTCTCACAACATATATAAAGATAGAGGTCATGCCTCTAAACACTAATTAGAGTCACAATTAAGTGTAGCCAATTTTTTTTCGATCTCTTTCAAGTTCTTCTCAATCAACTTGTCGAGTTTCTTCAGCTCTTCATCATTGTTTGGTAGGTTTTCACCTTTCATGTACTGAAACATGGACAAGGTCATCTCATTCTCATCGTTCTCCTGACATAACTTCTTCAACTCATTTTGGGCCTTGACAATCCTCTGCATGTTGAAGCTCTCTTGATTCATATTCCTGCTTTGATTTAGCATAGATGCATTCTTATAGCTCTCAATCACCTGCTCGGCTCCCTCTGGATTGGGCCAAACCTCTAGCTTAGAATCAAAAGGATTGGAAATTATAGCACAGGCTGAGACCCCGCAAAGAGTGTTGAGTTCACTCACCTTCTTGATGATACTCTTCTTCCTTCTATTGTATGTGGACTTTCTTGCTGTGTCATCAGAAATAAAGGCAAGTTTCACTTTGTTCCTCGTCATGGCTGCAATTGCGAAGAAAATACTAAGAAATTAAAATATTTTATGCATTATTTTCCCAGCATTGTCTGGGGTTTATAAAGAGTTGTTTCACCTATCAATTGAAAATCTAGGAATCTTTGTTTGGACACTTGATACCACTATCTCGGGTTCCAAACAGAAACTTATCTAAGCATTATCCTTTTGTATTTTACAATGATCGCATCGATGTATTAAATTGGAAAAGAATCAAAAGTCACATGCCATAGATTTTCACACTTAATGCATTACCATTTTGAAAGAATATGCAAAATATGAATTTTTTAAGGTTGTAAAATCGATGATATACCGAAAGGTTTAACGTGATTAGGTTGTCAGGGCGGGTATGATTTTGTATATGACCTATCATTAAATCATATTTTATTTTCAACAAATTACTCATATACTAATAACATGATTACATTGTAATGGATTTTATGCACATTTGATGAATTTTACTTTTTATTAATTAGAATTATGGTAAATTTAAATTGTATTCAAAGCCTTTTGAATTTATTGTTAGTGATCTCATACAAAGCCAAGTAACATTTAATTATATTAATTTAGGTCAAATAATTTTTTCATCCCTGAATTATTTCAGAATTCGATTTTTGTTCCCTCTACAAATTTTTTCCACTTTTAGTCCCTCGTTTATTTTTCATTGATAAATTTAGCCTCTCGACTATTAAGTGTTGACATGTCCAATAAGAGTACACATCAACACACAACATAGCAGCCACATGACACTTATGAGATATGTATGCCATGTGGTGCTTTCTTGTGGTGCCACATGGCACCACATTAAGGCGTTATGTGGCATCACAGGAATGTGTCATGTGGCACCCTTTCAATTTTAGTTCCTAAAATATTCAAATTTTTGTTTTTATTCCTTAATTAACTTGTAACTACATGTGAAGATTTTGTTTGAATATTTCACTCCATTCACATTTTTTAGTCCAATTTTTGAAAATCGTGTAATTTTTAGAGGACTAACATGTTTTTATTCCTTAATTAACTTGTAACTACATGTGAGGACTAACATAACTCTATATCATGTCCAATTTCTGATAATCATGGTTTGTGGAGTCTTTTTCCCTCCATTCACATTTTTTCTTTAGTCTTGGGTCAGAGACTACATTGTTCCCCAACTCACTGAATCAGATACTAATCCCACTCGCAGTGCGTGGCTACCCGCTGGCCCAACAAAATTTTGCACAAGGGAATCGAACACGGGTTCTCCCGCTAAATAGATCGTTCCCCCCATAGTTACATAATTCGCTCCATGCATCATAGAACCACAAATTGGTTCGTGCAAACCAATTCGCAATTCGTTTACGAACCGGTTCGCCAGAATTCGTCAACGAATTCGTGAAGAAGAACCAGAAACGAAGGGAAAAAAAAGCATGTTGTAGTTCCATTGAAACAAATTGCTTTAGAAGTGAGAAGGAAGAATAGTGGAAATGAAAGGAGGAGGCAAACCTCTGCAGCAATGGGAAAAGGAAGATGAAAAAAGAAAATGAAAAACAAAACTCAAAAGTTAGAAAGAAAAGGAGGAAGCGGAAGTTTAGAGAAGGGGAAGATGAATAGTTTCTTTCTTTTTTAAAAAAAAAATAAATGGGCTATGCCTTTTTGAATTCAGTTTCTGAACTCACGGTTATTGTCCACCACTATCCTTGGAAATCGAAATAGTAACATAGGTAATTGAAATTTTAATTAAAAATAAATTCACTTATAAAAATATGTTAATTTATATATTTTTATAGAAATTATAAAAAAAAAATCAATCTATTGATTAAAGTGTAATTGAAAAATTATATTAATGAACATATTTTGATAAAGAATATATAATAAAATTCAAATAAACTATCACAAATAAATAATATTAAACTCAATTGTTAGTAAATATTAAATATTAATTGTTTTTAATATTTTATAAGAATTAAAATTTTATTGATAACATACTAATATATGTATTAGAACCTATTATAAATGTAAAAAACATACCGAAGCGTACCAACTATGTATACCCCCACGTACCAATACTTTTTAAGGTCGCGTACTGCGTACCGCGTATCCGTACCACGTACCAAACGTATTACGAATTATGTGACTATGATTCCCCCATATGTGAATACAGCGAAGTCTTACACCAATGCGCCAATCCTATAGGTTCTCTCCATGGAGTCATGACGAAATAAACACAGAGGTAGTGTAAATGAAAGAAGTTATTCACCAAGTTAAAAAGTTAACACCTCACCCATACTTCCTCCGATTTATTTACATTTTTAATTACACTTTAACTTAGATCGTGGAAGGACTTACTAATGCTACAAACCATGTGTAATGGTAATTATCTGAAAAAAGGGTAAGGCCATGCGAAAGAGCCAAAGGCTATTTCAAAACCAGAGTGAAAGCATATAGTACATAAGGAACGAACAGTAGAATGCACCTGAAGAGCAGGCAACATACTTGGGTGATCAGAGTGAAAAACTAAACAAGTAGTTTAATACAATAAGTTAATCATATGCATATCATCATTATTTATTAACATAATTTCCACCAGTACAAGGTAGAAACAATATTAATGTATAAATTACTACAATCTAGAGAAATAAACAAATATACATATGGTTTCATGTTATGCATTAATTTTCAGCAGCGGGCTCAAGTTGATAGATTGCAGATTCTGAAATTAGTTTCTTGTACTTGGCATTGAAAGCTGAAGCTTTCATGTCAATATTGGGCATAGCAACACCCCAATTACCTTTGTCATCATCGCTAGGCCACACCCTGCGCCACGAATCAGGGGCATCATAGTACCCACCTCTGGGCTTCCTTGACGAGATGTTGAAAATAGAGAAGAAACCCGAAGATGACTTCTTCTGCCTATTACCTGCCATAATTGTGGTGTTTTAATTTTTTGGCTAACAATGACTGCACCAACCAGTTACCGTGAAGACAATGAACTTGGAGGGGAGGGGATTGTCTTGGTTTTCAATTCACGATGTCATATGACTCTTTTATACTCGATTGAGGGAGGCTTCAAATGCATGACTGGCGAATAGTGAAAGAATATAATAAAGGAGAGGTAAGACCAACATAAATGGTTCAAATGGTGCTGACTTGGCAGGGTAATTTGTTTTGTGAAGTCACTTTTGCTGTAGTCCGCTAGTTTTGTACTTGACTTAAACAAGCTTGTGAGGGAATTCCATCAACAACGCACTATTGTTGGCTCTGCTTTTGTACTTTCTTTTCTTCTCAAGATTCACGTTGTTATTATTGGCACTTTTCCACTCCTAATTTAGGCACTTAATTAGTAAGTGCATGATTGTACTTCCAATAATCTACCTACTTGCATGAATCTGTTTACTCTCGCATGAAAATAGTCCACCCACAGTAGTACCAAGACTGTGATGGGTTATATTTTTGTTGCTTTGTGTAGAGTAGAGAGATATATTTGTAAAGGAAGAGATATATTATGTAGAGAAGCTTTATTGATATTTTATTTATCTTTATTATAATTTTTATGGAAAATTTGTAAATCCTTTTTTCATGTGACCTCCTCTCATATAGAATGGTCAGGTGGGTAATTCTTCTCATCTCATGAGCATCTTAAAAGAAAGAACAAATCCCTAGTTTAAAGATAATATCTTTAAATCTAAACAACATTATAGAGATGAGATATTTAAATATAAACAATATCCTAAAGATTTGAAACAAAGAGTAGTGCTAGCAACACACTCCTTAACACACTTCTCCCAACACACACCCTATCATTAGTTGGAATTTATTAAAAACTGCAAAATCAGGAGAGAGAGTCATTAAATAATAAGTGGGACCATCAAAATTTGTGATTTCCAATAAACTTTAACCAATCATGAAGAGTGTATTCAAAAGAGTGTGTTACTAGCATTTCTCTGAAAGAAATAACAATTTTTAAAAAATAAACTAAATTATTCTTTTCTAAACTAAAGATATCAGACATATTCTCAACAGACTACATAAGCCTTATTGAAATCTTAAATGTAAAAAAAAAAAAAAGAAATTTGCATAGGTAGTACACCAGCCTTATTCTTGTATAGATGCAATTATTAAAATAAGAAATGATATACAACACCTTCACATATTACCAGGGATGCAAGTACATTATAAATTGGGGAACTTGGCCCCTTTTAACTTTTTTTTATTTTAAAAATTTTCTATATATATGATATCTTAATTTTTTTCTAAATTCTTTTAAACTTTTAGTCCTTATAAAATTTTGTCCATTTTGTAGTAATCCCTTTAAAAAATTTTGATAGGGACGAATAATAAATTATTTACATATTATAAGGACAAAAACAAAAAGAGATAGTGACTTTGACTTTAGTCAATACTTGACAAGTAAGGTTGACTTTTCCTTTAGGTTGATGCACTCGGTTAGGCAAATTGGGTGTGAGCCTAGTCCGAAACAATAACATATCAATTGGGCCTTAAGCCTAAGGTCTCAAAATGGCAGTGTTAACCTATTTTGGAGTAAGACATTATTAGTTTACTTTGAACTACTCCTTTATGCCTAAATGTATTGTAGCATTCTTGTTCTTGGATAACTATGTTGACTTCAGTCAACACTTGGTAAATGGGTTGAATTTCCTTTTGGGCCTATGTTCCTTGTTAAGAATATTGGGTCATGAGCCTAGTTCAAAACAATAATATATGGATTGGGCCTTGAATCCAAGGTTCCCAAATGGCAATGTTAGCCTATTCTAGAGTAAAACACTTTCAATTTACTTCAAATCAGGTATGCTCTTCTATGTTTAAGTGTATTGTAACATTCTTGTTCCCTAGATAATGACATTGACTTCAATCAATAATTGACAAGTAAGGTTGGCTTTCTCTCTAAGCCAACATGCACTATTAGGTGCATTAAGCCTTAAACTTAGTTCCAAGTAATAATATATGACCAATGGTGATAATGACAAGATATTTTATTTGTCATTTTATTGTTTAATGACATTGAACATTTACAAATCTTTTAAAATTTTATAAAAACTAAAAATAATGAGAAAAATAAAAAAATAATATCATACAAAATTATGGTTAAATTATTCTACAGGTCCCTAAACTATTCGACAATTTTTAATTAGGTCCCTGAACAATTTTTTTTTCAATTGAGTCCCCGAATATTTACTTTTTAATTAGGTCTTTGCCGTTAACTACCATTAACTCAGTTAACGATAAGGAACTAATTAAAAAATAAATAGAAGTTTAGGGACCTAATTAAAAAATTTTAAATAGTTCAATGACCTATTGAGTAATTCTCAAATTGGCTTAAATATATTTTAAATCCCTGATAAATTAGCTAATTTTATTTTGGATCCCTAATATTTTTTTTCTTTGCGTTGAGTCCCTAATAAAACAAAAATTTTGTTTTTGGTCCTTGTTATTTTGTTTGAATCTTTCTAATATATCTATTTTTCATTTTTGTCCCTAAAATATGTAGATCATTTGTTATGAGTCCCTATCAAATATTTTTCAAAGGGACTAATACAAAATAAATAAAATATTATAAGGATTCAAATGAAAAAAATAAATATATTAGAAGGACTAAAACAAAATAACGAGGATTAAAAATAAATTTTATTTTATTAGGGACTCAATGCAAAGAAAAAATTTAGTAGGGACTCAAAACAAAATTCACTAATTTATTAGGAACCTAAAACATATTTAAGCCTTCTCAAATTCTACTCGGGTTTTCTCACAAGCCTCTACATACTACTTCTAAATTCAATATTGTCGACTTTGCATGTCTATACTAAGAGTATTCTCATCTCTCCATGTCAATATTTTCACCTCTCCGGTTCAATATTATCATATTTGTGGGTTTTAAACTCAGTATTCTTAATATTTGCAAATTCTCAAAATCTGGAAGCATCAATCCCCTGAGCGCACTTCTAGTTTTCCCTTACAATTTCTATTTGGATAGACCTAATGCACTCTTTCTGAATACATTCTTCAATTAATTGATATTTTTTTGTATGATTTTTAATTTATCTTTAAATTATTTAGTAGATCCCTAGACATTTTTTTTTCAATTGGGTCCCTGAATTTTTATTTTTTTTAATTAGGTCTCTGCCATTAATAGAGTTAACGATGGTTAACAGCATAGACCTAATTAAAAAATAAATAAAAATTGAGGGATCCAATTAAAAAAATAATTCAAATACCTAATTAAAAATTATCGAATAGTTTAGGGACCTAAAGATTAATTTAACCTAAAATTATATTTATAAATAAAATAAAAACATATTTAAGTATTTTTTATAGAACTGAAAATTGGACTTTTAAATGTGAAATGTGCTATTATAAACTCATTCATATACTCGTATTGTTTTTATATTATATGACACAACACTACTCATCAATGTAATTTTTTGTTGATGTACGAAAACAAATAAATTGAAGAAAAAAAGAACTGAGAATTCTGGATGCTTATCTTCTCCATTTCTGTAAGCCTTAAACATTTTAGAATTTTATTTATTTATTTATGAATATATTTGATGTCATGCTCAATTTTTTTTATCTGTATGAATTGAAGACAGTACCAGGAGGTTTACAACACTCACGCATCTTGCTCAACCAACTGAGCTAGACCCCTTGGTGATGTCATGCTGAATATAAGGGATTTAGTTATGAATGATTATCCTTTATCAATTTAATTAATTTTAAAATATTGAAATTGTCAATTATAGTTATTTTTTCTGTTATTGTGAAAAGGAATAAGAATGACCCGGATATTACATTCCAATGTTTGGTTCTCGATTTTGGTTATCATTTTTTATTTCATTTTATTTTATATTTTATATTTGGTACATTAGACTAATATAGAATGAAATTCAAAATATAAAAATATCAAATAAAGTTATATAAAAAAACAAAAAAAAACAATTAGATTACAAATGATAAATGGATATAAGGGAAAACCATATTAAATATATGGAAAGATGAAAAAAAAAATTCTTCTTCTTCTTCTTCTTCTTCTTCTGCTGCTGCTGCTGCTGGTGTTGTTGTTGTTGTTGTTGTTGGTGTTGTTGGTGTTGTTGGTGTTGTTGTGTTGTTGTGTTGTTGGTGTTGTTGTTGTTGTTGTTGTTGTTGGTGGTGGTGGTGGTGGTGGTGGTGTGTTGTTGTTGTTGTTGTTGTTGTTGAATTAAAGAAAAATGATAAAATAAAACAAAAATAAGAATAGTAATTAAGAATGAAAGTAAAAAGGGTAATTTAAAATTTAATTATATATAATTAAAATATGGAAAAATGAACTATAATCATAACAAAAGAAATTATAATGAAACAAAATCAAAATGATAAATGATAAATAATGAAATACATGAACATGTATAAAAGGAAAAAATATTTATAATTAAATAAATAAGGAAGAAATTAAAATTAAGAAATATAATTAACTGCTGAAATTAAAAAAGGAAAAACTAAAAATGTTATTATAAATAATGAAAATTAGAAATAAAAAAAAGAATTATATTCATAAAAAAATTAAAAGAAAAAAAATCATAATTATAATCATTGATAATGAAATACATGAACATATACAAAAGGAAAAATATTTTTAATAAAATAAATAAGGAAGAAAATTTTTAAAATAATAAATATAATTAATGATTGAAAATAAAATGAAAAATTAAAATTTTAATTAGATAATGAAAATTAGGGAAAAAAGGAATTATAATCATAAAACATAAGAGGAAACAAATTCAGAATTATACTAATTGATAATGAAATACATCCATAAATAAAAGGTCAATATTTATAATTAAATAAATAAATAAGTAAATAAAATTGACTAATAAAATAAAAAAATTCAAAATTGAATTTAGATAATTAAAATTAGAAGAAAAAAATAATTATAATCATAATACAAAAAAATATATAAGGAAACAAAATCAGAATTATAATATTAATGAAATAGATGAACATATATAAAAGGGAAAATTATTTATTATAAAATAAATAATGAATAAATAAAAAAATATATAATTAGATAATGAAAATAAAAATTGTAAAAATTGATAATGAATATTAGAAGAATAAAATAATTATAATCATAATAAAAAAAATTATAAGCAACTAAAATTAGTTAAAAACAGAAATATACATTAATAATAATTAGGTATCACTTTGACTTTTTCAAAAAAAAATTTATCCTTTAATCTTATTCTTACAAGTTTTACTGAAAAGAATATTTAAATAATACTATTTACTTAATTTGATTTTATATGTTTAATTGATAATAAATTTAACTAAATATAAATTATCTACTACGTAAATTTTTCAAAATTTATTTTCATAGTTTTTTTTCTAAATTTTAAAGAATATAAATTAAAAGTACATTCATTATTAATAAATATTAAAAATAAATTTTATTATAGATATTTCTAATAAAACTAGAAATATATATTACCATATTTAATTCTTAATTTATCTTATTTTTAAAGTTTGTTTTCTTTTAATTGTTATTTTTCATAAATTGTAAAATAAATACTTCCTCCATCCCATAATATTTGTCGTCCTAGGTTTTTTTTTTTACATAGATCAAGAAAAACTAATAAATAGGTGGAAGAGAGTAATAATTTACAAAATTAACATCATTAATTCATATATAGATTTTACTGTCCATCATTAATATTATAAGAAATATAGGTGGTTATACAAGTCAACTTGGTCTATTTAAGTTTGATTTACATTTGTCCATAGCTAAATGGACTAGATCGAGTTGACTATGAAGTTTATAGGCCAATAATTTAGGTAGTCCTTATCCAGCTTGTTTAACTAGCAAGTTAGCAAGTTTTTTTTAATCTTTTTTCATATACAAGACTCAAACCCGATACCTTGTCTAAGGAGGTCAAACCTAGTACCACTCGGGCCAATGATTTGTTAGTTTGCAAGTTAGCAAGTTGTTCACAAGTTTGAAAATAAAAAGTATATAAAATTTAATTAAAAAATATGATAAATAAAAATTAATTATTTAATTAGTAAAATATATATAAAAAACATTTACATTATAAAAAAAACCATTTACATTATTTAAATAACATTAAGTCTATTTAGAATAAAAAATAAAATAAAAATTGGTTTAGGGCCAGTCCACAAACTAAATTTACTAAACCCTCTTAACCACATGACTATATTTTTATTGGCTCTAACCCGTATGGATCATGGATTATAGTCAAGCCTACCCAACTATATCAATTTTAATGTAGCCTCCTAATCTCCTAATAAGAAGTAACCAAAATGTTGGTAATGACATGTTATTAATTAGCGACAAAAAATATATATTGGTCTCTATTAGTGATTAATTTGTAATTAAATCAGTCACCAAACACATTAGTGATTGGATTTATTGCCACCACCTTTTGATGATCGTGACTTCAGTCGCTAAGTGATTTAGCAACCAAATTTACACACGTAGCAGTTGAAATTTTTAGTTGCTATATGATGATTTTCTTTTCATATTAATTATAAAAATAAATGTACCCATAACTATTTATCCAACTTTATGATAATATAAATAGGAGAAGTTAAACCTAATGGATAGCTCAACTGACAAAATACGTTGAGTTTGTTAGAAAGAATGTGAGTTCGATTCTACATAATACATTCTTGAGAGGGACAAAGAGTTTTAAGTATGACTAAGCTCTCGATTAAGGATTAGTCTCAAGTATGACTAACCAAAGTTTCTAAATCATGATTATTTATTAACATAATTTCCATTATACAAGGTAGAAGCAATAATAATGTATAAATTACAAGCTAGAGACATAAACAAATAACAAATATACATATGGTTTCATAGTATGTATTTTCAGCAGCAGGATCAAGTTGGTAGAGTGCAGATTCTGAAACACGTTTCTTGTACTTGGCAATGAAAGCTTCGGCTTTCATGTCAATATTGGGCTCAGCAACACCCCAGTTACCTTTGTCGTAGTCGCTAGGATAGACTCTGTGCCCCAAATCAGAGGCATCATAGTACCTTCCTCTGGGCTTCCTTGATGAGAAGATGTTGAAAATAGAGAAGAAACCGGAAGAAGACTTCTTTTGCCTATTACCTGCCATAGTTGTGGTGTTTCTTTGGCTAACAGTGACTGAATCAGTCAATATGAAGACAATGAAATTGGAGGGGATTGTCTTGGTTTTCAATTCAAAGGTAACATGACTAATTTATAGTCGAGGAGGCTTCAAATGCTATAGTGAAAGCATCTGATAAAGGAGACTTAAGACCAACATAAATGGTTCAAGTGGTGCTGAGTTGGCAGGGTAATAAACGAGAGTTTGTTTTGTAACATCTATTATGTCAAGGCACATTTGCTGTGCTCCGCTAGTTTCGTACTTGACTTAAACAAGCTTTGTGAGGGAATTCCATCAATAACGCACAATTGTTGGCTCTGCTTTTGTACTTTGATTTCTTCTGAAGATTCACTTTACTGTTGGCACTTTTCCACTCCTGATCTAAGCACCTAAGTAAGTGCACAATTGTGCTCCCAATAATCTACCTACTTGCATGCATCTGTTTACTCTCGCATGAAAATGGTCCACAGGACCAAGACTCCACAAGAGTATAGGTGATACCATGATCTTTGTTAGTTTGTTTAATTTGATTTATGAATCCTGCCCACTATTTTAAGAATGAAAAACATTTTAAATTAGCCCATAGACCACTTAATGAGTCCACAAAACAAGTATTTTGTGGAAAATAATTGTATGTGGATCAGTCCGCGAACCAATCCATTTAACAAGGGATTTATGCAAACTTAATGTTATACTCTGGGCATACGCAAACCAGCTTAAATGTGAACATAATAGGATAATAAAAAAAATGTGAACATAATATGGTCAGTTGCGAGTTTATGCAAATTTCATTATTCTTGTTATTGTGTGTGAATAACATTTAATTTTAATAGTTTTTTTTAATTATTTTCATCAAGAATATCCTTCAACCAATAGTTGGAGTTTAATTCCTTTTGAGACTTATAAATCATCCGAGTAGGTTTTGTCTCTCCCAATAAAGTAAATTTTATACCTGATAATGTTTGGATAAGATGAGATTTGGAAATTAAATGAGTTTTGAAAAAGTCGATAAAATGAAGTTATTGTCAAAAAAATTGAAAAAATTTCCCTCTTCATATTAAAGTTGTCTAAACTTTTTTGACCCCTTTAACCATGAGCCCTGGTTGATCGCAGCTCAAAACAACTCCTAGGACGTGCACTAACAGTAGCCTCAAGTTCAGAGTTTTTTTTTTTTTTTATCAGCTAAAAATATATTAATAAAAAGTGGTACAAGGAATACCACAACCAATACAAAGGTTATTAACACAGCCCACTCAGGTACTCATCCGAAAATGGTTACAGGATATTTATGTATGATAGGCCAACATAAATAGTCCATAACCGAAAGTTTCAGTACCAGCAAGAAGGTATAATTACCCGCTACTCAAGCCAGCCCAACCTTACTACACATACATTTAAAACCAATTTAAAAAAGTATACCCCAATCCATATTCCAGTTAAAATTCCTGCAGCCTGCAAAAAGACAACCCCTACGATCAGAACTCACCGACCAAACACCTCAGTTGGCACTCCTGCAGATAAAACCATACAACTAACAACACCTTCATCACCACTGATTCTTTAATTTTGCTTCAAACATTGTCTGAGGAACCAGCACCATTCATACATAGAGTTGCTGCAAGTTTTTATTTTAGCTCTGCTCCACTGCCAGGACCTTATTTTGATGAGCTCCATAATTTTTCCAGAATCTGCTTGTCCTTCATCAAACACTATCTCATTTCTATTAAGCCAAATGGACCATACTGTAGCTAACCAGACATTCCACCAAACAATCTTTGCCTCTTTACCATAAACCAAGCCTCCAAACTGCCAGAAATGATCAACACTGTTTGTATGTATTGCCGACTGTACTCCACACCATGAAAAGCATTTGTACCAAATACCAGTTGAGAAAGAACATTGAAAGAACAAATGAACTGAGGATTCTTCAAACTGATGACAAAAAGGACAACTACTGCCACTATTGGGTAAAATGATCCCCCTCTTTTTCAGATTTTCTTTAGATGGAATCCTATTAAGAGTAATCCTCCACACTAGAGCAAGAACTTTCGAAGGGGCCTTAAGAGACCATAAGCTTTTGTAGAAACCAGATTCACCAAAATCCCCATGATTTGACAGTATTACGTATGCATTCCTAACCGTGAACAAATCCCCACTCCCACCTAGCCAACTCCACGAGTCCTTCATATTCTTCTTTGGTTTATTTGATTCCAGGACATTAAAGAATTCTTCTGCTAAACTGTTTTCCCATACAAAAAAGGTTCTCCTCCAAATCAATTCCCAAATCCAATCCAAACCTTCCCATCTCCCAACCTCACTAACACAACAATCTTGTTGCCTAGAGATTGGAAAAAGTCTATAAAACTTATTGCATAATGAGTCAGTCCCCACCCAACAGTCCTTCCAGAACTGAATTTCATACCCTTCCCCTAATTCCCTCTTCATATTCTTCCAAAACCAGTCAACTCCCGATCCATCTTTGCAAGCATGACAAATATCTTTCCACCAAGAAGAAGAAGTGGGATTATGTAAGAGATCTTCACCATAATGGGCTCTAGCTTCAATGATACGCACCCATAAAGATCCTTTTTCTTTCACAAATCTCCACATCCATTTCGCAAGTAGTGCCTTATTAAACAACTCCACATCCTTGATTCCAAGACCACCTCTTTCCTTTGGAGAACACACCTTACTCCAACTCACCCAACATAACTTCTTATCCTCCCCTTTAGCCCCCCAAAGGAATTTCCTTTGGATACTATTAATCTTCATAACAACCTTTTTAGGCGCTTTATATAAGGACAAGAAGAACAGAGGTATAGATGAGAGCACGGATCTTATGAGGCACACCCTACCTCCAAAGGATAAAAATTTGTGTTTCCAAAGAGCTAATTTCCTCTCAATTTTATCCAAAACCGGTTTCCAAGTTACCTCACGTTTATAGTTTGCCCCCACCGGCATCCCTAGATACACAAAAGGAATACTCATCATCTGACAGTTAAGCATAGAAGCATACCTCTGAAAACATCCCTCCAAAGCGTTCATCCCTGCCAACCTACTTTTATGAAAATTCACCTTCAAACCCGATACCACCTCAAAACATCTAAGGATCGCCTTCAAAGAAAGAACATTTTGAACCGTTGGTTGACCCATAAAGAGAGCATCGTCTGCATATTGTAGGGACGATATAGTAAAATCCCCACTACCAACCCTACACCTCGAGAATAAACCTTTCTCCAATGCTGCCCTCATCAATCCTCCTAGACCCTCCGCAACCAAAAGAAACAGGAATGGAGCCAACGGATCCCCTTGTCTCAACCCTTTTTCATTTTTAAATTCCTCCGTTGGACTTCCATTAACAAGAACTGACATAGTTGAAGACTCCAAGCACCCTTTGATCCATTTAATCCACTTTGAGCAAAAACCAAGACGATGAAGCATATAATACAAAAAAGACCACCTCACCGAATCATAAGCCTTCTCAAAATCTGTTTTAAAGACAAAACATGGTCTCTTCCTAAGTTTCATGTCCTTTATGACTTCATTCGCAACCACAACACCATCCAACAAGTTCCTACCTCCTAGGAACGCTGACTATGTACCATCTATCACCTTATTTAGTACTCCCTTCAATCTTACAGAAAGCACTTTGGCAATAATTTTATACAAGCACCCCACAAGAGAAATAGGTCTATAATCGCCCAAAGATTGGGGATTGTCAATCTTTGGGATTAATGACAAAAAAGCTGCATTGGTGCCTTTTGGTAAAGCACCATTAGTGTGGAATTCCTTCATAACCCTCATCACATCATCTTTGAACACTTCCCAACAAGACTTGATGACATTAAAGCTAAAACCATTTGGGCCCGGGCATTTATTACCATCACACTCCCACACTGCTTGCTTTACCTCCTCCTCTGTGAATTCTTTTGCCAGCATATTATTATCCCCCTCTTCAATCCTATTGAAAGCAATTCCATCGAAACTCAATGGTGGTCCCCCCTCCTCCTTGAATTTCTCAACAAAGAATTTTTTAACTTCCCCCTTTACCAACTTTGGCTCCTCAACCCACCTTCCATCTATTTCTACTCCTTTCATATTGTTGATTTTCCTATGCCAATTAATCATAGTATGGAAAAATCTAGTGTTGGAATCACCTTCCTTCAACCACTTGACTCTTGACTTTTGGTACATAAGTGACTCATGTCTCTTTGAAGTTCCCCAAAAGTCCTCCATAAGGGAACTCCTTTGTTGAATCTCCTCAATGGAAATGTTACCCACTTCAATCTTATCATCCAAATCACCAATCAGCTCTACCAAGTTTGCTTTTTTCACCTCCAAATCACCAAAGACATCAACATTCCATCTCTTCATTTCCTTCTTTAACCTCTTAATTTTTTCTTTAAAGACATAAGCGCCCCACCCTTCAACTTTAAAACTGCTGTATGTCTTTTGAACAAAGCTCAAGAAAGATGGATGTGATAACCAACAATTGAGAACCCTAAAAGGTTTGGGCCCCCAATCTTGGTCTAAGTGCTTCAACACTAACGGACAGTGATCAGAAATGGACCGTTTGAGAACATATTGGGCTGAATTTGGCCATATTCTCAACCATTCCAAATTCACTAGGCACCTATCTATCCTGCTTACTGCCAATCCTCCTGGACTGAACCATGTGAACTTCTTCCCAATTAGTGGTAAGTCAACCAAGCCCATGTCAGCAATAAACTCATTAAACCCTTTCATTTCCGAATTGGCTTATGGTGAATTCATCTGAATCCCTCTTCTCTCCTCTTTTTGTCTCACCGCATTAAAATCACCAACCCAGCACCACGCACCACAGCCAAGAACAGATTTCAAATTCTTTAATTTCTCCCAAAGAACTCTTTTGTCGCAAAGAATGCAAGGGGAGTACACATTCACCAGAATCAAAGGCTCCGTACATCCCCTCCTTGTAACTTAAATCCCGAGAAACCCCACACCAGAAAAAACACTCAGGACATCAAAAAGATTCTTTCCCCATAAGCATAAAAGCCCACCAGCTTTATTGAGTGCTGGATAATGCCTCCATTCTACTAAATGGTCACCCCATATAGCGGAGCACAACTTATTTTCCACCTCTTGTAACTTTGTCTCTTGCAGACACACGAGATCCGGTTGTTGTTCTTTTATAATTTTTCTCAAGGCACTCCACTTTACCCTCCCCCCAATCCCCCTTACATTGAAACTTAAAATCTTCATGATAAAAAGTGTGCATCCCTTCTGCTTGAGCCGACCTTGATCATATCAATACCCTCCTTATCTCTTTGTTCCATCTCATAGAATTTTTTTAAAATATCTTCCGTATTACCTTCAAACTTTACCCCTAACTCCTTCCCAATTTTCCACAACCTCCTAGCCTCCTCATAGTCATCCTTGATCCAGCAAAAGCCCTTCCTTTTCGACCAGCATTGATCCGACAGAAAACTAGCAGAGGATTGTACTTGGCTTCTTGTCATCTTCCTCTTCTGAGCCAAAGTATATTCGTCACCTTGAGCCTTTCCCCTGCCTGCTGGCACCCTCCTAAGCGCCCTCTTTAGTGGATAAACAGGTTGATTTCCTTCTGATTTTGATCGTTTATCCACTTCAGCCTCCTCTCTTTTCCAGAAGTAAGACCAACCTGCCCATACAGAGTCCTCCTTCAACACTTTCTTTTCGTCCATGCATTGTTGTTTGGTATTACGCATAGCATCGATCCTACCAACAGAGAGTTTCTTTTTCTTCTTTGATCCTCTCCAATTGTATCTTGGTTTTTGACCAGCTCTTTTGTTATCGTCCCCTCCTTTTTTGAAACACGAAGTTTGACTTACGTATAGACTCTTTTCTTGGAACAACACCTTTTCTTTGCCCTTTAACTCATTCTCAATAAAGTCGCGTTGAGATAGTCCAGACACCATGCCAAACTCAACTGGATTATTCGACCCTGTAATCCCAGCCTTTAGAGTATATTTAACAGATACCCCTTCCTTTGGGCCCATGTCATCACTTTCAGGATGTCCTATAAGCACCTCATCAGCCTTATTTGCTATTGGGTCCGCTGAATCCAACACACATCTAACCCCGTCTCTCAACGGGCTAGAATGTGGCCTATGTTCAACACTTGGCCCAACAGTTTCTTTGGGCCCGCATAGCTCAACAGTCTCGCCTAGACCTCCAGTTGTGAAGATGTTATTCTCATCCATTGTGTTGTGTATGCGCGACTCAGTCCCCTCCCCTCAAGTTCAGAGTTTTACTGCTCATAATGGTACTATCTGAGATCAAATATGATTATCTCCCATAAAAAATAAATTCATAAAAAAAAGAGAGAGAAAAGTCACCCTAAAAATCCAATCCATTCCCTACAATCCCTCAATATTCATGACTTCTTAAATTTAATGATATACTTTAAATCAGTTCTTAAATGCAACCGTATCACTTCTAAAATTAATTTCAAATCCGTATATATTTTTTTGAATCTTTTAGAAGATGCATATATATATATTTAATGAAAGTGAGATAACTTCAAACTTTAAAGCATATTTTGGTCATCTTTTTAATGCGAAACTTTTTTTATCCATGTTTGACCAAAAACTTTACTCGCCTTAGAATTAGATTAGAATGAATCTTTGCTGTGGATGTAAATGTTATGTGAAAATTACGGTTATTTTGAAGCCTCTAAAGGAAAGGATTGTAGTAGCAAGTAGTGCAAAGTAAAGATGTGGCTAATATAAAGATGTAAATCCTGGTTTCTACTGACTAAAACACAAAGGTCATTCTACATGTATTCCACAAATGCATTTAAGGTGTCAATTAAGACATTATGTTAAAAAAAACAAACGAGTTAATATTTAAATTAATGTGATGGATGAAATATGGATTCAAGGACTATTTTTTAATTTCTTCAAATCCAAAAACTAATATGATAGTGGGTGCCAAATTCATAAATTAATTAAGGAATTTATAACACTGCATATGTGGATTGTAGTGGCACGTCATGTGTATGGCACTTCGATTATTTGTTAAAAGTTAACAAAGATGGATTTACAATTGGACAAATTTGATAGACAAAAAACAGTTATAGAGACTATTTTTCGTTTCATTAAATTTGAAGACTAAAGTAACATGTGTCAAATTCAAAGATAAAAAAGAATTACTCTTAGCATATCTAAAACATGAACCCAACTGCATATTTTACCCCTTATTTCTCTTTACGTAAATTCTAGTAAGTTTTAAAATATTCATTTAACAACATATTTTTATTTACAAAAATGAATGAAATTAAAAAAAAAAGTGGTAGTATATAGTAAGGAAGGAATAAAGGTGGGGCCGAAAAGAAGGGAGAGCAAGGAACAATATGGAAACTATGATTAACATGAATGAAATAGGTTAAGAAGAAACATGTGAGATGTGCGCATCGTAACGTAAAAGAAACCACAAACTCACTTGATGGAAGTCTGTACTATGTAGGATTCCAAGAGCTGGCATTCACTTGACTCTTCACGAATATTGATCGTTAATATGTTATTGCCCAGACAATTTGACGCCAGAAGGTTTTGGCTTCAAACATGTCAAGGGGCCTTGTGAGTCTGCCAGTTTTATCAAACAGATGACCCCATGTATGAGATGAAGGTAGAAGTTGAATCTTTTCTTCTCTGTTGGGCATCTTAGTACCATAGTACTTGAATCCTTTCTTCCGTCCAGCATCAAAGATAGGCAATCTAGGACATACCTTATCAAGTACAAACTTGATATCTATTGAGCTTTTGATGTGGAGGTTGGGAGGATAAACAATAGCTTGATCTTGTATGAACATCTGTTGAAGCAGCTTGCCCAAATCCTCATAATCAACAGGTTGGAAGTTTAGCACAAGAGTTCCAAGGTGAAGATGCATGAACTTAGTGATGGGGTTCCAGAACTGAATGTCCTTTACCCACTTAACTTTTGGACTCTGCTTAGACTTGGATGGATCCAAGCTTTATTTGATCGCAACTTGTAGTTCAGCAAACAACTCTTTATCAATACTGGATGTAGCCTTCTTCCTTGTTGTTGTCTTCTTCTGCTTCTGTTGTTTGCCCGATTTGTCAAGCAAAGGCTTGGCAAACCTTGAAGCAATCTCAACTTCACGTTCAGGAACTTCTTTTGCTGTTGGACACACCCTTTTCTGTGTACCAGTTGGACACGTGAAGGGGCCTTCCATCTTAACCAAATTTGGATAAGATTGCCTCGTCCAAGTTGAAGGTGGATTGCTAATGATAGCGCCTTCTGGTAAAGCTAAGTGTGCTGGAGAGGATGGATGAACATGATCATACCTCATCCAGGCAGGAGCAGATGCTGAAGTGAAGCTTCTTTCAAGTGGTTGTTAAAGAGGTCTCCAAATAACATCCTTCTTTCAGCAATAATTCTGCTCGTTCCTCATGAAGAATGCCACTGGGAACCTTTCTATGTTCTTCTCTTCTTCTGTTTTCTCTTGATCCTATGGAGGAATGATCCAAGGAGCCCAGGCATATCTCCAAGTTCCCTTGGACGCACAGTCTTTGTCAAGTTCAACTTGAGAGGTGGACGTTGTGTAGGTTGTTGTGTTAGAGCAACAGATGGAGCAACAGTGGATTCACTCTCAGTGTCTTGAGATGAAGGAGGTGGAACAAGGAATCTCCTTGGTCTTGTTGCTTAAGTCTTGATCCTTCGGGGTACTTCATTGGGTATGACAGAGCTACCTTCTTTGGGCACTGCAGTGACCTTTTGCTTCTTTTGAGGTCTAGACTCCATCTCATCAGCTTTTCTTTTTATCTAGCCTATGGGAAGCTTATCATCATCATCAGAATCACTCATGATCTTTAGCTTTCTGACTCTTGGCTTCTCTTGGACTTGCTTCTTTGGGATGGTCTTTGGACATTTGTTAAAAGGAGGAGGATTGGACAGAGCTGATGCTTCTTGTCTTTTCTTTGTTCTCCTTTCCTTTTCAGCATCTTCTTCTTGTTGTTGTGACATCTGTCTTGTCACTTTTCTTGTTTCATGGTCTTTCATGAGTCTTTTGATTTTCTTTTGAAGACCTAAGAAGTCCATCTCTTCTTCTTCATCATTCTGGATCAGTCGGCTATGCTCATTTCTCTTCTTGTTTATACTTGTCTCATCCAACTCCTTGAAAACTTTGGCAGTCAATTTAATCTTCATTGGTTTGATGTTTGACTCACCAAACCTTTGCTGAAGTGCAATCAATTCACCTTTTCTGATGATCTCATCACTTTCATGTTCTTCCAGCTCATCATAAAACCTCTGGTAGACCTTCTGATCCCAGAAAATTTTGTTTAAAATAGCAGTATAGAAAATGTCATTATTTTTGCCAAGTGTCCTCATCATGCCGAGGATGTTTATGTAGATAGTGTGAGGCAGGTTGAATGGGATGCCCTCCATCAAGTGAAATAGTATGAACTTGTGTAAGTCCATGACTGAATCCTTGGATCCAGCCTTGTGCAAAATGCCTTTGTTGCATATTTGCTGCCATATTCACTTGCTCACACATGTTTCTGTACTCCATCCTTGCTGAATCAGTTGACTTATCCATGCAAGACACTTTTCCAACATGATTTCCATACTTTTCAGCCCAGTCTGGCTTGTATTGATTTTGCTCCCTTACACATCCTGTAACTTTGGCTATGGACTCTGTTGAAAGAACCACTTCTCGTCCAATCACAGTGGACACAATCTGACACTGAGTGTCAAACTTAGCATTCCTCCAGGACATTCTGATGAGCTCTAGGTATATCTTCTAAGTGTCATTGAAGTAACCTCGAATGCCACCCTTCAATAGATTTTCTTCAAGTTCAAGACCAAGACCCTCCAAGTATTTGATGTCAAAGAAGTGTTCAACATGAACAATAGCTGCACCTTGAGTCTCAATGGTGGTTACAGGGTAAGAAGGAACATCAAGAACTACTGCAGTTGACTCGTTGGAGCTTGACATTGTGGTAAAGGTAGGATTTGGTTAGGGAATGAGAGAAAGAGAGAGATAAGGCTTAGGCAAAGAGAGAATTTCAGAGAGGTTTTGGTAAATTTCTTATCTAAGGATGTGACAACTTAAGTAAGGGTTAACTTAGGGTCAACGAAATGATTTTGATTTTTGAATTTGAAGATGGAAGATGTGCCATTAATCGCACCATGATGAGGCATGCTGAGATATTGGGTAACTGTGTATTAGTGGTTAAGTGACTCAGCATAGGGTATTAACTGGCACTTACTCAAAACCTCAAAACGAAACTGGTTTTGCCACAACATAGAACATGTTTAAAAAAAAAAACAGAAATGATCATCCAGATATTGGACTTTAGTGAATCACATGCAATGCATATGCTTGACTAAGTGACCTTTGGACGCTATGTCCATTGGACGCAATAGTCATATTGGACGCTGCATATAGATGTTAATCATTCCTTTACAAGGTCCATACAAGTCTACTCCTTAGAAGGACTAACTTGTCTTCAATAAGGCATTTTGTAAATATATCAACTAACTGATCATCTGTGGATACAAACTGTAATTCCATAGTCCCTTTCTGAACATGGTCTCTTATAAAGTGATGTTTAATTTCTATATGTTTTGCCCTTGAATGCAATATGGGGTTTTTAGAAAGATCAATTGCAGTAGTGCTATCACAAAAGATAGGAATGTTACTCTCATATATACTGTAGTCTTCAAGTTGATGTTTAATCCATAAGATTTGATAACATCAACTTGCAACTGAGATATACTCTTCTTCAGCGGTGGATAGTGCAATGGTGCCTTGCTTCTTGCATATCCAGGAGACTAAGTTTCCACCAATGAAGTGACATCCTCCACTAGTGCTTTTTCTTGAATTCTGTCTCCAGCATAGTCAGCATTAAAGTATCCAACTAATATGAAATCTTTTTATCTTTTGAAATATAGACCAAGATTAGTTGTTCCAATGAGATATCTGAAAATTCTTTTCATAGCAGTTAAGTGAACTTCCATTGGATCAGATTGAAATCTGGCACATAAGAAAACACTAAACATGATGCCAGGTCTGGACGCAGTGAGGTAAAGGACTGATCCTATCATTCCTCTGTATAAGGTTTTGTCCACCTTCTTTGATCCTTCATCCAATCCAAGTACTGTTGTTGGATGCATAGGGATTTTCATTGGTTTAGCATCGTCCATCTTGAACTTCTTTAGAAGCTCCTTAACATACTTGGGTTGATGTATATATATGCCTTTGTCAGTTTGTTTGATTTGCAGTCCAAGGAAGAATTTTAGTTCTCCCATCATGCTCATCTCAAACTCTGTCTGCATTAACTTAGAAAAATCCTCACATAAAGTTTCATTAGTAGCACCAAATATGATATCATCAACATAAATTTGAACAATGATAAAATCAGAGTTATAATCTTTGTGAAATAGGGTAGTGTCTACTTTTCCTCTTGAAAAACCATTTTCTATTAGAAATGAACTGAGTTTTTCATACCAAGCTCTTGGTGCTTGTTTTAGTCCATACAAAGCCTTGTTTAGTTTGAAAACATGATTGGGAAAAGCATCACTTTCAAACCCTGGGGGTTGTTCCACATAGACTTCTTCTTTAATCATTCCATTGAGGAATGCACTTTTTACATCCATTTGATATAGTCTCATATTACTATGAGCTGCAAATGACCGTAAAATGCGAATTGCCTCAAGACGAGCAATGGGTGCATAAGTTTTAGTATAGTCTATACCTTCCTATTGTAGTAACCTTTGGCTACCAGCCTGGCTTTGTTTCTCACAACTTTACCTATTTCGTCCAACTTGTTTCTGAATACCCACTTGGCTCCTACAACTTCTTTATCATCAGGTAATTCAACAAGCTTCCAGACATCATTCTTTTGAAACTGGTCAAGTTCTTCTTGCATTGCTTTGACCTAGCTTTCATCTTCCAAGGCATCGTCCACAGTCTTAGGCTCTATTTCTGATATAAGTGTTGCGTGACCTTGTTGTTGGTGTGAAGATCTGGTTCTGACTTTATCTTTTGGATCATCAATGATCTGATCTTCTGGATGATGCTTCTTCATCTACCAGTTATGTCCAGTTGGTTCTCTTTGTTCTTCTACTGGACCGTCTAGGGGAGTATTGGACTCTTTAGCTGAAACATCATTGTTGGATGCGTCTACGTCTGATGACTTCTTTCCATCGTCCAACCCGAGATCTGCAAATAATTCATCCAGCTCTGATAATTCCTTATCAGGCTTCGTGTCATTGAACTTCACATGAATAGCTTCTTCCACAACTAAGGTTCTAGAGTTGTAGACTCTATATGCCTTTGAAGTTTCTGAGTATCCAAGCAATATCCCATTGTCACACTTAGAATCAAACATTCCTAGATTGTCCTTAGTTTTTAGAATGAAGCATTGACATCCGAATAGATGGAAGTAGGATATGTTGGGTCTTCCCCCTTTCCACATTTCATATGGAGTCTTTTTCATGATGGGTCTAATATAAATTTTGTTCTGTAAATAACAGGCAGTATTCATTGCTTCAGCCCAAAAGTGTTTAGGGGTTGAATTATCATTCAACATGGTTCTGGCCATCTCCTGGAGTGACCTATTCTTCCTCTCAACAACACCATTCTACTTAGGTGTCTTAGGTATTGAGAAGTTGTGAAGGATACCGTTATTCTCATAGAACATTTGAAAACTCTCGTTATCGAATTCTCCCCCATGATCACTTCGGATCGAAACCAAGGCATACTTTTTTCTCATTTTGAACTCTTTTATAGAAGTTATAGAAGACCTTAAAAGACTCATTTTTGTGAGATAGGAACATGACCCATGTCCATCTTGTATAGTCGTCCACTACAACCAATCGGTATCTCTTACCACTTACTGAGGTTGTTCTTGTAGGTCCAAACAAATCAATATGTAATAGCTCAAAAGGTCTTGAAGTGGAAATAATGTTTTTGCTTTTAAAGGAACTTTTTACTTGTTTCCCTTTCTGACATGCTTCACAAAGAAGATCATCTTTGTATGACATACTTGGTAATCCTCATACAAGGTTATGCCTATTGAGCTTTGAGATTAACCTCAAGCTTGCATGAACAAGCTTTTTATGTCATAGCCAATGATTTTCTTTAATTGAAACCAAGCAAGATAGATTTTGACTTGATAGTTCCCTAAGTTTAATCTTGTACAGATTACCTTGCCTCTTTGCAGTGAAGAGAATGGATCCATCAGAGTTTTTGACTATACATTCACCTTTGTTAAAGGCAACATCATATCCACTATCACATAATTGACTGCTAAGCAGATTGTGTTTGAGACCTTTAACATAAAGAACATTATCAATGGAGGGATAGGGTGGAATACCAATCTTACCCACGCCAACTATCATCCTTTTCTGATTCCCTCCAAAAGTAACTATCCCACCAGTCCTGGGTTGGAGGCTTTGGAACATACATCTTTCTCCTGTCACGCGATGCGAGCACTCATTGTCCATGTACCATGACTGGAGTCTCTTTCCTATTGTTAAGCATGTTTGCAATAGGAACAATTTTATATTTAAGTACCCAGATTGACTTAGGTCCTTTCCTATTAGTTTGAAGGGCACTGGACGCTCCCTTCTTTGGTAGGTGTCTGCATCTGGACATTATATGTCTAAGTTTCCCATAGAAATAACAAACATCTACATCCTCATCATGAATGTATTTCTTTCCCTTATATCCATGTCATGACCTGTCATTGGGTCTCTTACAACCTTCATATTTCAAAAGCTTGTTAAGGTTGTCAGATCCCTTGACAAAGTTGGACAAATCCTTTTTTAGGCTGTCAATCTCTTCATGAAGTTTCACAAAATCATGTGGTTGACCTGTTAAGGAAGTATCTGCTTCAACCTTCAGAAGCTTCTCAACAAGCCTTTTGTTTTCTCCTTTGAGAGTTCGAATCTCTATGGAAAGTTTCATTTCTCTAGTCCTTGATTCCTCATAGGACTGATAAGAATGAGCATAGTCATTCCATAGGGTTCGTCTATCATCATTTAAGGCTTCATGTTCCTTTGAGAGCTCTGTAAACTTTTTCTATAAATCCTCCTTTTCACTTTCAAGTTGTTTGAAACTGTTTTCTAAAACTTCCTTTTTCTTTTGAAAATGATTTGGGCGATTTCTTCAAAGTTTTGTAGGGCTTTGACATAATAGAAGAGTTGGAAAGTAATTCATGATAAGCTTCATGAAGAGATTTTAAACCATTAAAGTCTACCTCATCTTCCTCTTATGGTTCGGAAGATTCTGATGTAGTGTCTGCCATCAGACAAATGTTGGCTTCTTCCTCTTCATCGTCGTCCGATGATGAGTCATCCTCCAAGTCTTCCCATGTGGACATCGGAACTTTCTTGCCCTTCTTTTTGTTGAAGACTTTCTTCTTCTTGTCCTTGTTCTTCTCAAGGTCTGGGCATTCTGACTTGAAGTGTCAGGGCTTCTTTCATTTGTAGCAGATGATTGGACTATTCTCTTTGTTCTTCTTCTCCTTGAATCCTTTCTTATTCAGGTTTCTCCATTTGGATCCGCCTTTCTTCTTCCACATAGCGTGGATCCTCTTGGATATGAAGGACAACTCATCATCCTCATTAGAGTCTTCATCTTCATATTGCTTTTCTAATGACTCTTCTGCTTGCATAGCCTTGGACGATGAAGCTTTCTTTGGCTTCTGGACGCTGAGTTCCAGAGACTTGCTTTTCTTTGCATCACCATCTTGCTGCAGTTCTAGCTCATGCACTTTTAGGATTCCCACAAGTTCTTCTAAGGGCATGTCATCCAGTCCTTTGGTTGCTCTCAAAGCTGTAACCTGTGGTCTCCATTGCCTAGGCAAACTCCTCATAATTTTGTCAATATGTTCATAGTTATTGTAATCTTCACCATGTGTTCTAACTCATTTAGTATGGTTTGAAACCGTCCAAACATACTTTGTATGTCCTCGTTTACCTCCACACTAAACAACTCATATTGACGATTAAGAAGACTGAGTTTGTTACATCTTATCTGGGTGGAACCCTCACACGTTAACACAAGAGTGTCCTACATCTGTTTTGCGCTTTTGAAGCTGTGCACCTTGTTGTATTCTTGTTTGGATAGTGCACACATGATGGTGTTTCTGGCTCTGGAGTTGAGATAGAATCTTTGCTTTTGCTCCTCCACCCATCTAGCCTTGGGGATCTCGTTGAGGTTCTCATCATAAGGAATGTAGACTGAGCTGTCATTCTTTCAAAAGAGTCATCCCACATGCTTGCATAGCCTTGGGGATCATGTTGAGGTTCTCCACAACATCCCACATATCGATATGACAGGATTCAAAGAATGCTATCATTCTTTGCTTCCAATAATCATATTTGACTCCCTTAAAGAGAGGTGGTCTGTTCACGGCTTGTCCCTCATTTTCCATCTTTCTCAAGATCTAGTTTTCCTTTGTACTGCTAAGTACTCAACCTAATAGGCTGAGCCCTGATGCCAACTGAAATGCAGAGAACACACTAGAAGGGGGGTTGAATAGTGTGTTAGATAAAGCTAAAATCTTTTTGCAAAGATGGAGATATCTTAACTTAGATTTTACAAGGAACTTGTAAAATAGAGTTACATCTATCGTTCAGTAGTTCAAAATAACAATTCAATGGAACTGTGTTTTCAAGTTATCGTCTAAGCGAGAAAAGAAGTCCTTTCACAAATATGTTTATAAGGAGACCTGCGCGTCTAATGCGAAGAAATAACACAAGAGATAACTAGTGAGCTAAAAGCAATAGAGTAAAAACACTTGGTTTATACTGGTTCACTCAACCTGAGCTACATCCAGTTCTCCTTCAAAAATAACCTTTCAAAGGGTTCCACTAATCAAAACTTTGATTACAAACAAGTATTCTCTACCTTGCTACTTCTGGCTACAAGTATTCTCTAAGCCACTTCTGGCACACCTTTAATCTCCCCCTGAGATTAAAGCAACACCCAAGTATTCTTTGTCACTAAACCACTCCTGTCTTTCCAAACTACACAGTTTGATTACAGAAAAAGATCAACTCTCACATAGAGGAAATTACAATGTAAAACAGATTACACAGAATAACTTAGCAAAGCTAAGAGAATGCTCTTTTCGCTCAAGTTGGTAGTCCAAATATTTTGGCAGAGTTTCAGCTCTTTGAAAAGTCATGAATGCTTTGTTGGTTTCTTCATGAGCTTGATCCTCTATAAATAGGCCTCTGAGTGAAGGTATCCGTTGTGGGATCTGAGCCTTTGCCAAAAAATGTTCTCTCATAATCATATGACCGTTACCACGTGTCAACTCGCGATGGAGAGAGAGAGGGGACAACAATACATGCAGCGCCTCCATTACTTGTATGGTTTTGCAGAAAGAAACTTTTCTGTCTCCTGTGGTACACTTTTTGAAAATTCAAATGAAATTTCATGTATGATAAGAGAGGGAATAACATATCATTCGAAATAAGATCATCATCGAAAAGCATAAGTGTACTTCCTGACAAAATGGACGTGTTATATAATTGTTTGATAGAAAAGGTTTATGTGAGTTATATAAGCGAGTGGACGCTTCCCAAATGGATGCAATGTTTGCTCACTGGTTCTCACAAAGCATTGGACGCTTGTTTTAAAGTAGTACATTGGACGCTAGATTTATACTTAAGAAAGCAAGTTCCAATTACTCTTTGGATTCGATAAGCACATAGCGATATATAGTTTGAGCTTAAGGAATACAATGCCATGAAGGCATTGGACGGTGTAGTACCTGTAATACTCAAACATTAATCATTAGGTACTTCAAAATTTAATCTTATTTGTTATCATCAAAACCGAAGTTTGAGGGGTTGGACATCGTCCAAAGTCTTAGACTTTAACAACAATGCTACATGATTTTCTTGCAAATCTAAATAACATGTTCTAAACCCAGATTTTAGGGTGTTACAAAATTACATGCAACGGGATCTCAATCATGTATATATCCAATTGCTCCGGCTTTATTCTTTAGCAAGATCAATCCAAAATTCTTTAATTGCAATTTAAATATTGCACGTAAACAAACAAGTTTAATAATAAACTTATAAATCGTAATCTTTATTTCTACAGAAAATCAAATATATATAAAATTTGAATCCAACCTAGAAGATATAGCAAGACTCTAAACCAAGGAAATATTTGAAACAACACTATATGAGTAATATGCTCATGAAAGACTTTAGGTGTCAACCATTAGTTAATGGGTCAACTAGCATACTATCTGTTTCTTTCTGTTCAATAAACTTTAAATTGGTAGAACTTCAACTATTATTGGAGTACAATACTACCAAGTTATTGTAATAGTAAACCCAAAGGCCTCTTAATGCTAATAATAATATGCAGACCGATGACAAAGTTTCGCAATCGTGTCCTTTAGTTGGATGCCTCATAGTAAGCTATAAACCCTGTTGCCATGGTCGAAGAAGCTATAAGAATGTGTTTAATTTGTATACTTTCAAGAGATAGCTCTTGTAAATGTTAAAGTCTAAGACTTTGGATGACGTGTTAGATAAAATGGCTTAAAATATAGTAAATCCAAGAAGGGGATGAATTGGATTCTTTAAAATTTTCTTCAAAGTATGATTTAGTTTGGGAAAACTTTTGCAACTTTCAAATGCTTTTTGAATCCTTTGAGAAGTTGAAAGTGTATATTTAACTTGTGTTAACCATCTTTTATTTCCAAGATCAGTTTTAACAAATAGATCGAGATCAAATATGAACAAGTGAGATCAAGTTGTTTGAAAGATAAGGAAAAAGAGAAGATGACACAAGGATTTATACTGGTTCGATTTCAACCTGAAATCTACATCCAGTGTTATCCAAAGCAAACCTAGCTTTGACCTTTTCCACTATTAGAATTTGTACACACAAACTCACAAGCACGTGCAGCACATATGCAATGAACTTCTTGAAAACCTATCAAGAAACACTACATTGTAGAAAACCTATCTACATGGAATGCAACTAGGGAAACCTACCCTATACACAAATTTTACAGCAAAGATAAAGGAAAGAAATCACCTAAAACGTGAAGATATGAAAAGTTGAAGTTCTTCCTTATTCGCTTTCATATTCCCTTCATGTAGCTTCAAAAAGATTCATTGTTTTCTTGAGAATTAGAAAATATTTGATTCAATGAATCCTTATGAAGATGACACACTATCAGAGTTCTCTCAGATGAAAAAGATGAAGTAAAAATGAAAGAGAATGGTGTCACTTTTTGTTTCCATTCGAAAAGTTAGTTATAAAGCTCTCAAAACAGAGATAATCGATTATTGCTTAAGATAATCAATTATTTTGTTCTTATTATCATCTGGAAACATCAAAGATCAAAATAGTCGATTATTTCCTGAAATAATCGATTAACTACGAAAGTTTAATTTTTCTTCTGAAGCCAGATAATCGATTATGTTAAGTGGATAATCGATTATCTGCGAAAGGGTAACAGTTCTTATAAAACTGAGCCTCGAGATAATCGATTAAAATGTTCTACTAATCGGTTATTTTGTTCTTGGATTGAAATCTTAGAATTTTCAAAAGGTTTTCTCCTAGATTCAATCCTTAAACAAAATGTATAGAAAATCAAGGATCAATCAATGAAAACATGAGGGAATAGAAGTATAACTAGCCTAGATGCATGATACACACACATTCACACATTAAAGCTATAACAAGCAATCTACTAGGACTAGTATTCTCAATATTTATGAGGAGTATATCTAAACTATTACAACTTCATCATCATCAAAACCATATGGATACAAGTACAAGGCATAAGGGTCTTCATATGTTTACATTCTCCCCCTTTTTGATGATGACCAAACTCCATGTGTGATGTTCCTCTTTAGTTCTTTCATGATGCTCTTTTTAAATTTTTGCTTGAGTTGAGTACTTCCAAGACTTAATTTCCTGTATCACAGTAACATACACTTTCTCTCCCCCTTTGGGCATATAAAAAAGAAACGAGTACAGTATTTTATAAAATGAAAAAGAGTTAAAAAGGAAACAAGTCATAAAGCAAAAGTACTAATTTCATTAAGTGATAGTATCTATAGCCAATATGATGAGACTGATGCGCATAACTTGGCTTTACAAACACTTTAATCAAAGGACTCAAACAGAACAAGCACTTAATTCAAACAGCAAAAACATCAAAATAGAACATGAAAACAGAACATACTAGATGTAACACCCTGAAAATATCAATTCATTTATATATATGTATGTATATATATATATATATATATATATATATATATATACACACGTAATTATATTTATCTGTATATAAATCTCTGTAAGTAACTGACAAAAATTAAATAATCAGATGTGCGATGTAATGAGAATTTAAATTTTCAGTGTTTAAATTCATCAGTGAGAAATAGATAAATTTCTCTGTTTGAAATATCTAAGGAAAAAGATGTGAATTCATCTGCTAGTAGAAAAATTGTCTGTGTTTATTCGTAAATTTGTGTCTCTATGTTGTTGAAAATTTATTTGACTAGAAAAACCGTTTTGAATCGTCTTTAAAATCTAAGACTTGCAAGACAAGTAATCTTTCGTAAAATTCATCTGTGAGTGATTACTCTACAAAGAAATTTTAGGAAAGTTACTTTTAAAAGTTTTTCAATTGTAAAGAATTTCTAAAAATTCAAATTAGATAATTATCGATTCGTTTTCTTTTTAAAACCGCGTTCCGAGTTAAATTAAACAGTGTATTTCTACACTGTGTAAATTGACACGACCCTAACCCATCAAATCAAGTGACCATTGGCCACTTGAATTTCATGGAAACACTCCCTCACATCAACAAAACCCACGACCCTATCACACTTTTTCCCTAATACCATCACTCAAATCAACACTTAACACTTCAGCTCACTTAAGTCAGCATCACAACATTCAGCCAAGAGTGTCAAATTCTCCTCTCTCTCTCTTCTCTCTTCTCTGGCCGAGACACACTCACCCCTCACCAACACCATTTTTCTTCAATTTTCTTCCTCTTGTATGCCATAGTTGGAGTGCTCAACAGCCAACACTCTTTTGAAAGGAAACTACCAGCATCTTCTTCTCTTTCCAGCAAGCTCATCATCACTGTAAGGGGGCTCTTTGATGGATTCAAAGTGGCTGGAGGTGGAGGATCCAACCACTCTCACCTAAAATGCCTCCCATGTGGACTGAATGCATGAAATGTGTAATTGCATGTATGTGATTGGTTTTGTTTTTCTGAAATTCTTTGGCAGTGGCTGTAATTGTATCAAAAACCTTCTCCTCATCTTCTTCTTTTTCTAAAAATCGTGGGATGGCTCCAATGCAAAGGAGACCATGCCCAAATTTCGTTAGAACTCATGCACCTTCAAAATTCGAAAAAAAATGTGCTGGCAGTAGCTGTCTCATTGTAGAAGCCCTGGACATTGTTTATGCTTTTGTACATAACTTTTGATCTAGCCGTTAGATTTTGGTAAAACTTGTCCCAAGTTGAATTAGACTCAAAATTCTCCAACTTTTCTTTTGATACCATTGTGAGATAACCTCAAATGAAGGTTCATCCATGACATGCAATGGAACCATTCTACTTGGGAAATTGGCTCGGGCAATGGCTGTTTCACGTAGAAGCCCTGCACAATGTTTACGTTTTTGTGCATAACTTTTGATCTAGCCATTGGATTTTGATGAAACTTGTTCTCAGTTAAAGTAGACTCAAAATTCACCAACTTTTCTTTTGAGACCATTACGAGATTACCCCAAATGAAGGTTCATCCCTGACATGAAATGAGAATATTCTGCCTGTGAAAACTAGTTCGGGCAAGGTTTGGTTTTTGACCTTTTTAAACCAAGTTAATGACCGTTTTTCAAATATAAATTTTTTCTCATAAAACTAGACAAAAAGAGATTTAAAATGATATAAATTTAGAAATTTTCATCCACAATTTCTAATTTAACTAATTTGGTTTAGATAGAACTCATGCATGAATCCCAGATTTTGAACCTGAGACATAGGTCTTAGAAAAGAAATTACTGGGAAAAATATAGGAGGAATTAGGATTCAAGTTTTACTTTTTCTGAAAAGTATGAATGTTAGCTTTTTACCATAAAAACTTGAGTAAAAATATCATTTGGAAAGGTTGAGAAAATTGCACATCTTTGAGATATGCTCACTGTGAGGAGCATGCTGACTTGCGAACTTCTAGGAATTTTCATAATTTTTGTAGATTTAATCTGAGAGTGTGGGTTAACATTTTGAAAAATAGGTTTTAAGAGCTATAAATTGATATAAGAATTTCACCAAACAAAAATCGTTTGCTAATTTAATTTTGGATAGAGATTGGGTGCTTCCAGAGAGGAATTCTATTCTTAAAATTGCCTTGATATGTGATATTTGAATTATGATATATTTGAATGTGTGAATTAATTATAAATGTATGCATGCATGGTAGTGGGTAAATTTGACCCTTGCCTTACATGATTGTAAGACCCTTGGAATGTGAATCTAGGGCATCTCTGTGCGTGTGATTGTGCATTTTAAAACGCTCTGAAGTACAGTCACGTGGACTATAGTATGAATTGAAATTCTCTGTGATGTCTATGATCTGTGAGCATAAGACTCGAATGCGAGTGCTTATGTGGACTAGAACACTGTCCTAGTCGTCCGGGAAAATTTTACTAGCAATAATAATATAAATTCCAACAATGAAAACAACTAATTTAGACTTAAGAATTTATTTATTTATTTAATAAATGAACTCTTTGATTTGTGCTTTGGACTTAGATAAATATTCTAGGACCCTTGTGTGGAGGAATCATTGGTAAGTATTAATTATTAAAAACTTTAGAAATTGAGAGGATAAGACACAAATAAAATGTAATAAAGAATCTTGATACGTGATGGCGATATGCGCCTTGAGAGTCGTGCAACGAGGAAAAATACGTGTATGATGGACTTGTGAAGGAAGTCACATGGGACGATTCCGGCTGAGTGAAAGTTGCAAAGATGTTGGTGGAGATCGAACGACATGGTCACCAATAGGTGATGGAGAGCATATTCTCATATGATATAAATTTTGTTAGAGCCAAGACAAGGTCTTGAGCTTGGCGTCGATTTCGATCCGTCTTATACCCCCAACAGCGAAAATCAACGATGATGGGCAAAGGTAATCTCCGTGTGAGAGTGTCTGATGAATAAGTCCTCGGAGTATGAATGACCATAGATTGGTACCTGGGAGATGATCGTGAGGCATTACGACCATGGAGGGTAGGCATTGAGTTGTGACTTCGTTCACACAAACCAACTTGGCAAACTTGACAATAACCACGAAAAAATCTCAGTTGGTGAGAGCCCACCTTATACCAGGGTGATGGTGTACTCCCAGTAGTCATTCCACTCAATATATGTAAGACCACTGAGTTCTAGGAGTTCCAAGTGGCAGCTGGCCAGTATGTTATAGTTTACAGACTTTAGTCATGGAAACGAGTAGGTTCCGAGTGTTAACGTTAGAGAACCACCCCGCAGTGGTTAACATGATTGTGTGTGACTTCTAAAGTCATTTTTGTGTGATTTGCTTGATGAAGCAAAGAGATTCACCCTTTTTGTGTTTTTATTTTCTTTAGGTTCAGATGGCGGACGAGGAACCAACCCTCCATTGGGAGGTTGATTGCTACTTTGGACGATGGATAGCCGACGTGGTCGCAGGCATGGACCACTTTACTGACTACATCCGGTTTACATGGACGCCTATTGACGAGCCTGTAGGAGCACACCCAGTGGTAGCAGAGTATTTCGCATGGTGGACGCAGCCGACACCACCATACTACCGACATGCGGAGCCTATAGACGTAGTGATGATCTCCTCATCCTTCCTTTCGTCCGAGCGAACCGAGACTGCTTTTCACTCCTCAGGGGTGCAGTTAGAGGAGTTGGATGACTCTGACACCGAGGAGACTCCTACTGAGGGGAGTTCCTCTGTGGTGCCAGACTATGTGTCGTAGCCTGAGTACGAGGACTTGTTAAGGGGAGTTCCTCAGGGGTTCCCGACTACGTACCCCAGCCGGAGTACAAGGCAGTGGAGGAGGACGACGAGGCCGCTCCAGCGACGATGGATATAGATGGGGAGAAGCCAGCAGCAGCTACTGTTGAGGAGGTGGCAGAGGCTCCTGCCGAGGGACCTGCCTGGTTGCCAGCGGAGGACGAGGAGGATCTTTCAGAGGATTCCTTTGAGGTCTCTTCTCGTAAGTCCCACACTTAGTCCTTCGCCGGCCGACAGTTCCCGTAGGTGTGGGCGGAGTCTCTTGGGTAGATGGTAGATGACTGCTCTGAATGTTAGGATCTGCTTTTATCTTTATCATGTATTTTGTTGGGTAGATCTAGGCATTCAAATGTTTTGTTGTATATATTTCAGTCATCTTGCGTACCAAATTAGGTATGTGCTACACACAGTTATTGGGAACCTTATGATGCTTGTCAGACTCATTTTATATATATTTATGTAGTGTATCTTTTCAGTTATTCATTTCTGTCTTTAATTATTACCTTATTTATTCCACATATTTGAAAATTCAAAGCGATCTTTTACAATGATAAACACGTTAAGATATTTCTAAATTAAAAATGATGCGTTAATAAATGCCAAAATAAATGAGGACTTTCGAAATTAAAGTTTAAAACTTGGGATGCATAGTTCAATTAAAAAGTTTTATAAATTCGTATAAATTCCACTTACTAAGTTTAAACTTCACTCATTTTCACAAATAAAAATTAATTAAAGAGCTTTAGAAAATAATTAATTGAATTAAATACATCATATTTTCTCCTTAGAAATTAGGGCATTACACTAGAAGCTTAAAAACAAAAGCAAGAGAAGCAACAAAATATAGGAAAAGCAGAGGATGATCCTAGGACTAAGGCTCTAGTCTTCTTCATCAGTATCATCACCAATGTGATGCTACCTCAGTCTAGCCTCAATGCTTTCCAGCCTATCATTTATGCTTTCCAAAGTCTCATTGTGAGACTCACTCTACTCCCTTTGCCAATTATACATCTAGTCCATCTTCATGAGCAAAGTTCTCTCAAAGGAAGAGAGGGGCTTCTCTTCACTTGCAGCTTTAGTTTCTATTTCTTCCACTTTAGGCTCAAGGGCTTCATCCTTGTAGAACCAGTGGTCATCCTTCTCAATCAAATGCATATGATGAAGAGCATAATCATTAATCTTGTTGGAGCTATGGAGAATCTTATACTTCTCATCCTTCATGTCAACTCCATAATGCTCCATCACCTTAGAGATGAACACACCGTAGGGAATAGGATACTCAGCCAGCCTCCTTGCCTTGAGTATGTTGTCCATGATGAGAGCATTCCAATCAACTTGGACACTCTTCTTAAAAGAATGGATCGGCAACACATCATCAACGGAAAGTTGACCATGGTTGCTTCCTCTTGGTGCTAATATCCAAGCTATCACATAGGCAAGCAATCGCTCATCCATCTTCATACCACCAGTCTTGAATTGTTTAAAAGAAGTAGAGGTTCCAGGATTCCTTAAACAATCCTTGTAGACTTTGACTTTATCAAAATCCTTAATTCCACCAGAGATTCTCAATCCCTCCTTAGGAAATCCAGCTACACCTATCCACACAGCTTCATTTAATACAATGTCCACTCCCTTAACATGGGAATGAATCTCACCATCTCTAGACCTTGCTGCAACATAAAAAGCCCTAACAAGATCAGGGTAGATTTTACCTTGCATCTCCACAAAGATCTTGAGACCTTGCTTCTCCAACATATCCTGAAAATCAAAGTGTTGACCTTTGAACCAACTGAGAGAGAGAGATATTTGTGGGAGATGATTCTTCTATCCTTCCAAAAATTCTTGAATTCAGATATGTGGTCAAGGTCTGAGAGCCATCCTTCCAAGTTTGCAGATGGGCTGACCTCTTTCTCTTTTCCTTTCCTCTTGGAGGCTTCAGCAGCAGCTCTCTTGGGTCTCTTGTTGGGGTTGGAGGAGGACATAGTTGGTAGGTGTTGAGGGTTTGAGAGAGTTGAGAGAATTTGGAGAGGTGGGTTTGAGTGTTGTGAGGACGAAGATGAAGTTTAGGGTGTTTTATAGAGTGTTTAAGTTGGTTGGGGAGGTGTGAGAGGAGTTAAAACCATGGGAAATGAGTGGTTGTGAGGTTGGGGTTTGAACCTTTTCGCGTGAAACGAAGAGACATCAGCAGGAGTCCCAAATGCTCGAAATAATCAATTAGGTAATTGATTATTTTATGCAGAAAACCACACAAAACAAGTTCTGCTACAAATAATCGATTATTACTGAGGATAATATATTATTTGCGCAAGTATATATCTCCCTGAGTTAAAAAATAATCGATTATTTTACAAATAATCAATTATTTGTGCATTGATGTTTCCACCAGGTGCTTAGATAATCGATTATTCACTTATGATAATCGATTATTTGTGCGAGAATGAAGTTTTTAAACTCAAGTCTCAGCACGAAATAATCGATTATGTGTGAACAGAGCACATACATAACTCACACAAACATACATCAAACACTTTCAAATGCAAACAATTAAACACATCCCATATTTACAAAGTTTTACACAATTTTTTTTATTATTAACATACATGACACAAAGCATATAAACAAAACACAAAATATAAGACACAAAACACTAATTAAGACATAAAAGTACACATAAGTTATTAGTTATGCAATGTTAGTTCCATCTAATATGCCTAGTTCATTTCTAATTGTATAGAATCTATCTCTAGGCAGAGGTTTTGTAAAGATGTCAGCTAGTTGGTTGAGAGTGTCTACAAACTCAATTTCACACTCACCTTTTAAAACATGATCTCTAATAAAGTGATGCCTAATCTCTAAGTGCTTAGTTCTAGAATGCATGATTGCATTTTTAGTCAAATTAATTGCACTAGTGTTATCACATCTCAAGGGAATGTGATCAAGGAAGATGCCATAATCTTCTACTTGTTTCATCTAAAGGATCTGTGCACAACAACTCCCTGCAGCAATATATTCAGCCTCAGCTATAGATAGAGTCACACAAGCTTGTTTCTTAGAGTGCTAAGAAACCAAAGCACTCCCAAGCAAATGACATGTACCACTAGTACTCTTTCTATCTATCTTTGATACAGCAAAGTCTAAATCTAAATATCCAACTAAGCTAATAGATGCACCTTTAGGATACCATAAGCCAACATTTACGGTTCCTTTTATGTATTTTTGTATTCTTTTAACAGCAACTAGGTGTGATTCCTTAGGATTTGCTTGAAATCTAGCACACACACAAACACTATGCATGATATTGGGACGACTAGCAATTAAATAGAGTAGAGAGCCAATCATACCTCTATATCTTTTCTCATCAACATGTTTACCTTTGTCATCCGAATCAAGATAACATGAGGTAGCCATAGGTGTATTTGACTCTTTGGAACTTTCCATTCCAAACCTCTTGAGAAGGTCAATGGAATATTTGGATTGGTAGATGAAGGTTCCATTTTCTAACTATTTTATTTGAAACCTAGCTTGGACCTTTTCCATTTTCTAGTTGAAACTCACCTCCATTATCACTTCTTAGGGTCTTAATTTTCAAATCCTTTTCATTTTGAATAACTTTGGCAAGTTTCTTAAAGGCTTTGAAAGCTTCAATTTTTAGGGATAGAAAAAGAGCCCATGTGAATCTAGAATAATCTTCAACAATTACAAAAGCATAAAAGTTCCCTCCTAGGCTCATGGTTCTAGAGGGTCCAAACAAGTCCAAGTGAAGTAATTGTAAAGGTTTAGATGTAGAAACTACACCTTTGGGGTTTAAAAGACACTTTGACTTATTTTCCCTTTTGACAAGCATCACATAGCCTATCTTTTTGAAACTTGAGCTTAGGGAGTCCTATTACTAGGTCTTTGGCAATGAGTTTATTTAATTGATTCATATGAATATAAGCTGCACATCTATGCCAAAGCCAAGAATCATCATGGTTACTCATAAGACATTTAGAATCACCAATGGATGCCTTTTCTAAGTGAAGCATATAGATGTTGTCAATTCTATTTCCTACTATTTTTACATCATTAGAAACACTACAAATCATGCAATATTCAGAGTTGAAGGATATCTTAAAGCCTTTATCACACAATTGGCTAATGCTAAGCAAGTTGTGTTTCAAGCCTTCAACTAACAAAACATTTTCTATGCACACATTTGAAGAGTTCTAAGTTTTACCAATACCCAAAATTCTTCCTTTCTTGTTGTCACCATAAGTCACAAATCCATCTTGCTTTGAGGAGATTTCCAAAAATTTGGTTGGATCTCCCGTCATATGCTTTGAACACCCGCTGTCCAAGTACCATAGAGATCTCCAGGTCTTCAAGCATATCTATAAAATAGATTTAAGGAAGTTGTTGAGGTACCCAAATTATTTTAGGTCCTTGGAGATTAGTGAAGGGTTTGGTTCCTTTTGGAATCCACATATATTTGCCACTAGGAATGCCATATTTTCAGATGTAGCACATATTAGATGTATGACCTTTCCTATTGCAATGGAAGCATGTTACAAAAGGAGAATAAGTTTGCTTCTTAAAGTTGAAAGACTTTTTGAAAGTCTTTTGTTTTGGTTTGTGATTAAAACCAATTCCAGCTTTATCAAAAATAGATTTTTGTTTTCCAATAATAGAATCCAAGTTGGCTCTACTATTGGTAAACTTAGCAAGAGCCTTTTTAAGATGTTCATTTTCAGCTTTAAGACTAATGCAACTTTCACATTCAGCCTTTTGAGATGAGGAGGATGATGATGCATGATTAATATGAGCAAGTTTAAGTTTATCATGCTTAAGCTTAAGATCATCAAATTCCTTTTTAAGATTGTCAAGTTGTGACTCATATTCTTTATTCTTACCTTTAAGCTTATTATTAGAGATAACTACCTTTTGTGCCTCTTCATGAATATCCTCAAATGTTTGATAGAATTCATCATATGTTGAGATTTGAGTTTCATGTTCACTTACATTGGTTTCTTCATGTTGTGAAGCCATTAGAAAAAGGTTGGCCTTCTTTTCCTCACTTGAGTCACTTGAGGAGCTTGCTTCACT
Organism: Pueraria montana var. lobata; assembly: GCA_026413185.1. Lineage (NCBI taxonomy): Eukaryota > Viridiplantae > Streptophyta > Magnoliopsida > Fabales > Fabaceae > Pueraria > Pueraria montana. The sequence goes on from CM048650.1 coordinate 78,201,569, forward strand.
ATCTTCCCAAGCAATATAAGCTCTCCTCTTCTTAGTTGACTTCCTATGCTTCTTTTCTCCTCCTTGTTGTTTCTTTAAGTAGATTGGGCAATTGGTCTTGATGTGACCTTGTTTTCCACATTCAAAACAAGTATAAGTGGTAGGGGTAGAATCATTTTTCTTGGTACCCTTTTTCTGAAAAGTTCCCTTGTCTCTTCCTTTGTTTCTCATGAATTTGGTAAACTTCTTGACAAGCAAATTCAAATTTTCATTGTCTGAATTTTCATATTGCTCTCCTTCACTCTTTTCACGTGTTGGTGTAGTTGTCTTGAGTGCCAACCCTATTTTCTTCTTGTCAAGTTCTTCTTCCTCTTTGAGTCTACCAAGTTCCAATTCATGTTCTCTAAGCTTCCCAAAAACTGTGGCCATATTCATAGTAGTTAAATCCTTAGATTCCGAGATGGTCGTCACTTTCGATTACCAAGATCTGTTGAGACTTTTGAGGATCTTGATGTTGAGCTCTTCCTTGTCAAACTGCTTGTCAAGGGCCATCAAGTGATTTACAATGTGTGTAAATCGCTTCTGCACATCAGAGATACTTTCTCCCAGTAACATCCTGAACGACTCATATTCTTGTATAAGAGTGTTCTTCCTTGACCTCTTCACTTCCGTGGTTCCTTCATGGGTGACTTCTAAGTTATCCCAAATTTCCTTTGCATTTGCACAATGTGAGACACGAAAGAACTCATCGAGAGTCAAAGCAGATGAAAGAATATTTTTAACTCTAACATCATATTGGGCACATTTATTTTCAGCATCTGTCCAATTAACAAATTCTTTTTCTATAGTTTTACCATCTACTACATGAGTGGGAATAAAAGGACCGTTAAGTACAGCTTCCCATACACCTCTATCAACGGATTCAAGAAATATTTTCATACGAATTTTCCAAAAAGCATAGTTTTCACCAACAAAAATTGGGGGTCGGTTTATGGAAGCGCCTTCAGCGAAGGTTTGGTGATGCTCGGCCATTTTAATGATCAATATAATTTTGAAGGACTATCAAAACAAGCTCTGATCACCAAGTGTTAGATAAGATGGCTTAAAATACAGTAAATCCAAGAGGAGGTAAATTGGATTCTTTAAAATTTTCTTTAAAGTATGATTTACTTTGTGAAAACTTTTGCAACTTTCAAATGCTTTTTGAATCCTTTGAGAAGTTGAGAGTGTATGTTTAACTTATGTTAACCATCTTTTATTTCCAAGATCAGTTTTAACAAATAGATTAAGATCAAATATGAACAAGTGAGATCAAAATGTTTGAAAGATAAGGAAAAAGAGAAGATGACACAAGGATTTATACTAGTTCGATTTCCACCTGAAATTTACATCCAGTGTTATCCAAAGCAAACCTAGCTTTGACCTTTTCCACTATTAGAATTTGTACACACAAACTCACAAGCACATGTAGCACATATGCAATGAACTTCTTGAAAACCTATCAAGAAACACTACAATGTAGAAAACCTATCTACATGCAATGCAACTAGGGAAACCTACCCTATACACAAAATTTATAGCAAAGATAAAAGGAAAGAAATCACCTAAAACGTGAAGATATGAAAAGTTGAAGTTCTTCCTTATTTGCCTTCATATTCCCTTCATGTAGCTTCAAAGAAATTCATTGTTTTCTTGAGAATTAGAAAATATTTGATTCAATGAATCCTTGTGAAGATGACACACTATCAAAGTTCTCTCAGATGAAAAAGATGAAGTAAAAATGAGAGAGAATGGTGTCACTTTTTGTTTCCATTCGAAAAGTTAGTTATATAGATCTCAAAACAGAGATAATTGATTATTGCTTAAGATAATCAATTTTTTCGTTCTTATTATCATTATCATCAGGAAACATCGAAGATCAAAATAGTCAATTATTTCCTGAAATAATCGATTAACTGCGAAAGTTTAATTTTTCTTATGAAGCCAGAGAATCGATTATGTTAAGTGGATAATCGATTATCTGCGAAAGGGTAACATTTCTTATAAACTGAGCCTCGAGATAATAGATTAAAATGTTCTACTAATCGATTATTTTGTTCATGGATTGAAATCTTAGAATTTTCAAAAGGTTTTCTCCCATATCAATCCTTAAACAAAATGTATAGAAAATCAAGGATCAATCAATGAAAACATGAGGAAATAGAAGTATAACTAGCCTAGAAGCATGATACACACACATTCACATATTAAAGCTATAACAAGTAATCTACTAGGACTAGTATTCTCAATATTTATGAGGAGCATATCTAAACTATTACAACTTCATCATCATCAAAACCATATGCATACAAGTACAAGGCATAGGGGTCTTCATATGTTTACACGATGTCCAACCCCTCAAACTTTGATTTTGATGATAACAAATAAGATTAAATTTTGAATTACCTAATTATTAATGTTTGAGTATTACAGGTACTACACCATCGAATGCCTTCATGGTATTGTCTTCCTTAAGCTCAAACTATATATCGCTATGTGTTTATCGAGACCAAAGAGTAACTGGAACTTGCTTTCTTAAGTATAAATCCAACGTCCAATGCGCTGCTATAAAACAAGCGTCCAATGCTTTCTGAAAACCAGTGTGCAAACACTGTGTCCATTTGGGAAGCATCTAATCGCTTATATAACTCACACAAATCTTTTCTTTTGAAACAGTTATATAACGCGTCCATTTTGTTAGGAAGTACACTTCTGCTTTTTGATGCTGATCTTATTTCAAATGATCTGTTATTCCCTCTCTTATCATATATGACGTTTCATTTGAATATTCAAAAAGTGTACACAGGAGACAGAAAAGCTTCTCTCTGCAAAATCGTACAAGTAGTGGAGGCATTGCATGTACTGTTGTCCCCTTTCTCTCTCCACCCCGAGCTGACACGTCGTAACGGTCATATGATTATGAGAGAACGGTTTTTGGCAAAGGCTCGGATCCCACAATGAATACCTTCTCTCAAAGGCCTATATATAGAGGATCAAGCTTATGAAGAAAAAAAAAGCATTCACGAATTTTCAAAGAGCTGAAACTTTGCCAAAATACTTGGACGACCAACACTTGTTCGAAAAGAACATTCTCTTAGCTTTGCTAAGTTATTCTATGTAATATGTTTTACATTGTAATATCCTCTCTGTGAGAGTTGATCTGATATTTGTAATCAAACTGTTTGTTTGGAAAGCCAGGAGTGGCTTAGTGACAAAAAAATACTTGGGTGTTGTTTTAATCTCAAGGGGAGATTAAAAGTGTGCCAGAAGTGGCCTAGAGAATACTTGTAGCCAGAATTGGCAGGGTAGAGAATACTTGTTTGTAATCAAAGTTTTGACTAGTGGAACCCTTCAAAAGGTTATTTTTTAAGGAGAACTGGACGTAGCTCAGGTTGAGTGAACCAGTATAAACAAAGTGTTTTTTACTCTATTGCTTTTAGCTTACTAGTTATCTCTTGTGTTATTTCTTTGCATTAGATGCACAAGTTTCCTTAATAAACTTATTTGTGAAAAGACTTTGTTTCTAGCTTGGACGATAACTTGAAAATGCAGTTTCATTGAACTGCTATTTTGAACTACTGGACGATAACTATAACTCTGCATCTTGCAAGTTCCTTGTAAAATCTAAGTTAAGATATCTCCATCTTTGCAAAAAGATTTCAGATTTTATCTAACACACTATTTAACCCCCCTTCTAGTGTGTTCTCTGCATTTCAGTTGGCATTAGAGCTCGGCCTCTTGGGCTGAGTTTGCCTAGGCAATGGAGACCATAGGTTATATCTTTAGGAGCAACCAAAGGATTCGACGACATGTCCTTAGAAGAGCTTGTGGGAATCCTGAAAGTGCATGAGCTAGAACTGTAGCAAGATGGTGATGCAAAGAAAGGTAAGCCTCTGGCACTCAGCATCCAGAAGCCAAAGAAAGCTTCATCGTCCAAAGCTATGCAAGCAGAAGAGTTATCAGAAGAGAAATCTGAAGATGAAGATGAAGATGATGAGTTGTCCTTCATATCCAAGAGGATCCATGCTATGTGGAAGAAGAAAGGTGGATCCAGATGGAGAAACCTGAACAAGAAAGGATTCAAGGAGAAGAAGGACAAAGAAAAGAGTCCAATCGTCGGATACGAATGCAAGAAGCCCGGACACTTCAAGTTAGAATGCCCAGACCTTGAGAAGAACAAGGATAAGAAGAAGAAAGTCTTCAACAAAAAGAAGGGCAAGAAAGTTCTGATGTCCACATGGGAAGACTTGGATGATGACTCATCATCGAATGACGATGAAAAGGAAGAAGCCAACATTTGTCTGATGGCAGACACTACATCATAATCTTCTGAACCAAAAGAGGATGAGGTAGACTTTAATGATTTAAAATCTCTTCAGGAAGCTTATCATGAATTACTTTCCAACTCTTCCATTCTATCAAAGGCCTACAAAACTTTGAAGAAATCATCCAAACCACTTCCAAAAGAAAAAAGAAGTTTTAGAAAACAGTTTCAAACAACTTGAAAGTGAGAAGGATGATTTACAGAAAAAGTTTACAAAGCTCTCAAAAGAACGTGAAGCCTTAAATGAGGATAGACGAACTCTATGGAATGACAGTGCTCATGCTTATCAGTCCTATGAGGAATTAAGGACTAGAGAAATGAAACTTTCCATAGAGATTTGAACTCTCAAAGGAGAAAACAAAAGGCTTGTTTTCTGAAAGTTGAAGCAGATACTTCCTTAAGAGGTCAACCACATGATGTTGTGAAACTTCATGAAGAGATTGACAGCCTAAAGAAGGATTTGTCCAACTTTGTCAAGGGATCTAACAACCTTTACAAGCTTTTAAAATATGAAGGTTGTGAGAGACCCAATGACAGGTCAGGACATGGATATAAGGGAAAGAAATATATTCATGATGAGGATGTAGATGTTTGTTATTTCTGTGGGAAACCTGGACATATAACGTCTAGATGCAGACACCTGCCAAAGAAGGGAGCGTCCAGTGCCCTTTAAACTAACAAGAAAGGACCCAAGTCAATCTGGGTACCTAAAGATAAAATTATTCCTATTACAGACATGCTTAACAGCAGGAAAGAGACTCCAATCATGGTACCTGGATAGTGGGTGCTCGCATCACATGACAGGAGAAAGGTGTATGTTCCAAAGCCTCCAACCCAGGACTGGTGGGACAGTCACTTTTGGAGGGAATCAGAAAGGGATGATAGCTGGCGTGGGTAAGATTAGCATTCCACCTTATCCCTCTATTGATAATGTTCTCTATGTTAAAGGTCTCAAACACAATCTGCTTAGCATAATTCAATTATGTGATAGTGGATATGATGTTGCCTTTAACAAAGGTGAATGTATAGTCAAGAACTCTGATGAATCCCTTCTCTTCACTGCGAAGAGGTAAGGTAATTTGTACAAGATTAAACTTGGGGAACTATCAAGTCAAAATGTATCTTGCTAGGTTTTAGTTAAGGAAAATCACTAGCTATGGCATAAAAGCTTAGTCATGCAAGTTTGAGGTTAATCTCAAAGCTTGATAGGCATAACCTTGTAAAAGGATTACCAAGTATGTCATACAAAAATGATCTTCTTTGTGAAGCCTGTCAGAAAGGGAAACAAGTAAAAAGTTCTTTTAAAAGAAAAACATTGTTTCCACTTCTAGACTTCTTGAGCTGTTACATATTGACTTGTTTGGACCCACTAGAACAGCCTCAGTAAGTGGTAAGAGATACGGATTGGTTGTAGTGGACGACAATACAAGATGGACATGAGTCATGTTCCTATCTCACAAAGATGAGTCTTTCAAGGTCTTCTATAACTTCTGTAAAAAGATTCAAAATGAGAAAGGAGTATGCATTACTTCGATCAAAAGTGATCACGGGGGAGAATTTAAAAATGAGAGTTTTCAAAGGTTCTGTGAGGATAATGGTATTCTTCACAACTTCTCAACACCCAGGACGCCTCAGCATAATGGTGTTGTTGAGAGGAAGAATAGGTCACTCCAGGAGATGGCCAGAAACCATGTTGAATGATAATTCAATCCCTAAACACTTTTGAGCTGAAGTGGTGAATACTGCCTGCTATTTACATAAGAGAATTTATATTAGACCCATCATGAAAAAGACTCCATATGAATTATGGAAAGGGAGAAGACCCAACATATCCTACTTCCATCCATTCGGATGTCATTTCATTCTAAACACTAAGGACAATATAGGAATGTTTGATTCTAAGTGTGACAATGGGATATTGCTTGGATACTCAGAAACTTCAAAGGCATATAGAGTCTACAACTCTAGAACCTTAGTTGTGGAAGAAGCTATTCATGTGAAGTCCAATGACACTAAGCCTGATAAGGAATTATCAGAGCTGGATGAATCATTTGCAGATCTCAAGTTGGACGATGGAAAGAAGTCATCAAATGTAGATGCGTCCAACAATGATGTTTCAGTTGAAGAGTCCAGTACTCCCCTGGACAGTCTAGTAGAAGAACAAAGAGAACCAACTGGACACAACTAGCAGATGAAAAAGCACCATCCAGAAAATCAGATCATTGGTGATCCAAGAGATAAAGTTAGAACCAGATCTTCACACCAATAACAAGGTCACACAACACTTATATCAGAAATGGAGCCTAAGATTGTGGACGATGCCTTGGAAGATGAAAGCTGGGTCAAAGCAATGCAAGAAGAACTTGATCAGTTCAAAAGAATGATGTCTAAAAGCTTGTCGAACTACCTAATGATAAAGAAGTTGTAGGAGCCAAGTGGGTATTCATAAACAAGTTAGACAAAATAGGTAAAGTTATGAGAAACAAAGTCAGACTGGTAGCCAAAGGTTACTCACAACAGGAAGGTATAAACTATACTGAAACTTATGCACCTCTAGCTCGTCTTGAGGCAATTCACATTTTACTATCATTTACAACTCATAGCAATATGAAGCTATATCAAATAGATGTAAAAAGTGCATTTATCAATGGACTGATAAAAGAAGAAGTCTATGTGGAACAACCCCTAGGGTTTGAAAGTGATGCTTTTCCAAATCATGTTTTCAAACTAAACAAAGCTTTGTATGGACTGAAACAAGCACCAAGAGCTTGGTATGAAAAAGTCAATTCATTTCTAATAGAAAATGGTGTTTAAAGAGGAAAAGTAGACACTACCATGTTTCACAAAGATTATGATTATGATTTTATCATTGTTCAAATTTATGTTAATGATATCATATTTGGTGCTACTAATGAAACTCTGTGTGAGGATTTTTCTAAGTTAATGCAGACAGAGTTTGAGATGAGCATGATGGGAGAACTGAACTTCTTCCTTGGACTGCAAATCAAACAAACTGACAAAGGCATACATACATACATCAAACCAAGTATGTTAAGGAGCTTCTAAAGAAGTTCAAGATGGACGATTCTAAACTAATGAAGACCCCTATGCATCCAACAACAGTACTTGGACTGGATGAAGGATCATAAAAGGTGGACAACATCTTATACAGTGGGATGATAGGATCACTCCTTTACCTCACTGCGTTCAGACCTGACATCATGTTCAATGTATTTCTATGTGCCAGATTTCAATCTGATCCAAGGGAAGTTCACTTAAGTAATGTTATAAGAATTTTCAGATATCTCATTGGAACTTCTAATCTTGGTCTGTTTTTCAAAAGGCAGAAAGATTTCAGATTAGTTGGATATTGTGATGATGACTATGCTGGAGACAGAATTGAAAGAAAAAGCACTAGTGGAGGATGTCACTTCATTGGTGGAAACTTAGTCTTCTGGATATGCAAGAAGCAAGGCACCATTGCACTATCCACTGCTGAAGCAGAGTATATATCAGCTGCAAGTTGCTGTTCTCAAATCCTATGGATCAAACATCAACTTGAAAACTACAGTATATACGAGAGTAACATTCCTATCTTCTATGATAGCACTGCTGCAATTGATCTTTCTAAAAACCCATATTGCATTCAAGGGCAAAACATATAGAAATTAAACATCACTTTATAAGAGACCATATTTAGAAAGGGACTGTGGAATTACAGTTTGTATCCACAGATGATCAGCTAGCTGACATATTTACAAAACCCCTTACTGAAGACAAGCTAGTCCTTCTAAGGAGTAGACTTGGTATTGACTTTGTAAAGGAATGATTAATATCTATGTGTAGCATCCAATATGACTATTGAGTCCAATGGACACAGCATCCAAAGGTCACTTAGTCAAGCATGTGCATTGCATATGTTACATTAAAGTCCAATGTATGGGCGATCATATATGTTATGTGTTTTCATTTAAACATGTTTTATGGCATGGCAAAAACGGTTTCGTTTTGAGTTAGTGCCTGTTAATACTCTATGCTAAGTCACTTAACCGCTCATACACAGTTACCCAATATCTCAGCACGCCTAATCATGGCGCGATTAATGGCATAACTTCCCTCTTAAAATTCAAAAATCAAAGCCATTTCATTTGCCCCAAGTAAACCCTTATATAAGTTGTCAAATCTTCAAAAAACACTTTACCAACTTTTCTCTCACTCTAAACTCTCCTTACCTAAACCTTACTTTCTCTCTCTCTCATTCCCTAGCCAAACACTCACCAAAACCCTAAAAATCCTACCTTTATCACAATGTCAAGCTCTAGCGAGTCAACTGTAGTCGTTCTTGATGTTCCTTCATACCCAGTAACCACCATAGAAACTCAAGGTGCAGCTACTGTTCATGTTGAACATTTCTTTGACATCAAATACTTGGAAAGTCTCGGTCTTGAACTTGAAGAAAATCTTTTGATATGTGGCATTCGAGGTTACTTCAATGACACCCAAAAGATATACCCAGAGCTCATCAGAATGTTCTGGAGGAATGCTAAGTTTGATACTCAAAGACAGATAGTGTCCACTGTGATTGGACGAGAAGTAGTTCTATCAACTGAGTCAATAGCCAAAGTTACAAGATGTATACGGGAGCAAAACCAGTACAAGTCGGACTGGGCTGAAAAATATGGAAATCATGTTGGGAAGGTGCTCTACAAAGATAAGTCAACTAATTCAGCAAGGATAGTGTATAGCAATGAGGACATTTTCTACGCAGCAATATTAAACAAGATCCTTTGGGATCAAAAGGTCTACCAGCGGTTTTATGATGAGCTGGAAGATGATGAACATGATGAGATCATCAGAAAAGGTGAATTGATAGCCCAACAATAGAAGTTTGGTGAAACCAACATCAAGCCAATGAAGATTAAGCTAACTGCTAACGCTATCACAGAGTTGGACGAGACCAACATTGAAAAGAAAAGAAAAGAAAGAAGCAGAGAAGTACAGAGTTAAGAAGAGGAAGATATGAACTTCTTGGGTATTAAGAATAAAATTCAGAAGCTTATGCAAGATCAAGAAACAAGAAAAGTGACAAGGCAGATGTCACAGCAACAAGTAGAAGCTGCTAAAAAGGAAAGAAGAACCAAGAAAAGACAAGAAGCACCAACACCGTCCAATCCTCCTCCTTTCGATAAGCGTCCAAAGACCATCCCAAAACAACAAGTCCAGGAGAAACCAAAAATCAAATAACTCAAGATTATGAGTGATTTTGATGATGATGATGTTCCAATTGGCCAGATAAAGAGAAAGGCTGATGAGATGGAGTCTGGACCTCAAAAGAAGTAGAGGGTCACTGCAGCGTCTAATGAGGGTAGTTTAGTTATACCCACTGCAGTACCAAGAAGAATTAAGACTAGGGCGCTTAGACCAAGGAAGATGCATGTTTAACCTCCTTCCTCTTAAGACACTGAGAGTGAATCCACAGCTGCACCATCCACTGCTACTACATCTGCTCCACCACAACAATAACAACAACCTCAGTCAACACAGCGTCCATCTCTCAACTTGAACTTAACAACGCCTGTGCGTCCAAGGCATACTTGGAAAGATGCCTGGGCTGCTTAGACTATTCCCCCAAAGGTTCAAGAGAAAACTGAAGAAGAAAAGAAAATAGAAAAATTCTCAGTTGCTTACTTCACGCAAAATGAGCATAATTACTGCAAAAAAAAAAAGGGATGTTATATAGAGACCCCTTCAGGAACCACTCAAAAGAAGCATCACTTCAGCATCCGCTCCTGCCTGGATGAGGTATGATCATGTTCATCCATCCTTTCTAGTACACTTAGCTCTACCAGAAGGTGCTATAACATGCAATCCACCTCCAACTTGGACGAGACAATCTTATCCAAACTTGGCTAGGATGGAAGGCCCCTTCACATGTCCAACTGGTACACAACAAAGGGTGCGTCCAGCAAAAGAAGAAGTTCATGGACATGAAGTGGAAATTGCTTCTCGATTCACTAAATCTCTGCATGAAAAATTAGATAAACAGAAGAAGAAAAGGAAGCCTGTACTAAAGAAACAAGCAACTTCCAATATGGATGGAGAGTTGACTGCAAAATTGCAAATTACAATCAAGGAGAGCTTGGATCTGTCCAAGACGAAGCAGAATCCAACAGTGAAATGGGTAAAGGACATTCAGTTCTGGACCCCAATCACTAAGTTCATACCTCTTCATCCAGGAACTCCTATGCTCAACTTCCAACCTGCCGATTATGAAGATTTGGGCAAGCTACTTCAACAAATGTTCTTACAAGATCAAGCCATTGCTTATCCTCCCAACCTCCACATCAGACGATCAACAGATATCAAGTTTGTACTTGATAAGGTATGTCCTAGACTGCTACTCTCAATGCTGGATGGAAGAAAGGATTCAAGTACTATGGCACTGAGATGCCTGACAGAGAAGAGAAAGTTCAGTTTCTACCTTCATCCCATACTTGGGGTCATCTCTTTGACAAGTCTGGAAAGCTCACAAGACCTTTAGGCGCTTTTGATGCCATCACCTTTTGGTGTCAAATTGTTTGGTGTGATTCACAAAAAGCTTTATCTTCTGGATGCTCAAAAATTAACTTCATTCATCCACCAGAAAAACATTCAAGTCATGCGTCCAGTAAAGACTTATCATTTCAATGACACAGCAGCATGCTTCCTAACTGGCGATGATGATTTTCTTAAAGCTTTGAAGACCTTGCTAGTGATCCAAAGCAATAAAGTCTATGATATTCACATGATGGATCGAGCTATTTTTGAACAAGAGGTGAGGGCGAGTTGGATGTTGCCTCTGCCAAAATCAATGACGTTCTTATCCAACTGGATCTTGAACATGAAGTGCAAGTAGACGCGAAACACTTTGTCACTTCACATGAAGAGCAGACTGCCCAATCAAATGCTTCCAAGGTTGAAGAAATGCAACAAGTAGCTGAAGTTACTCCAAGTGTACCTATTGCTAAAGCATCAAATGAAGCTCACTCTGGAACTCGACAAGCTTTGGTACCCTCTAGTTCCTCAAGTCCAAGGGCCATTGTACCCTTGCGATTCGTTGAAGCCAGTGGTGTTTTTGAAGATAGAGTGCAAGAAATTGTCAATCAAGCTCTTAAGCAACAACAAGCTAAAACTGAAGCAACTCTTCGAGCCTTTCAAGAGAGACAACAAGCTGAAGTTGAATAGCATAGACGCGTGATGCAGAATGCTATTGCTGACTAGTTCATGAATCTCTCTCAGATGTTGGTCAATCAGATACAATCAACAACTGCTAATCTCATTGGCACTGTTATACACCATGTTCAACCTGTGCCTCTACAGCAACATCAACAACAACCACATGTTGACCAACCAGCACCACCAACACAACCACCACCACAGCAACCACCTCCACCACAAGAACCACCTCAACAGCCTTAGGTGACCATGATGGTCAATCAATTTTCCATCTTTCAAACCCATCTTCTTTTTTGATGACAAAAGGGGGAGAAATTGGAATTTTGATCATAAGGTCTTGACTGCACTACTCTGTGTAAATACCTTTTGTTCTTTGGCTGTTCATTAAATTATGAGGTGTTTTTATCATATGCTCCGCATCCATATCTCTGATATGTTATTACTCACTATGATATTGCTTTTTTAACATGCTTAAGTCCATATTCTCTTATATACTTTTATGTTTTGAAGCATGAGAAATGTTGAACTCGGGGAGTACTTCATTTCACATATTTAAACCCTATCAACACTTTCTGGCATTGCATAATCATTTCCATTTCACATACATCTCTGATACCTGTATATGATTATGTCTTTGCTCTCATCAAAATTTAACATTGTTTGTCATCATAAAAAAGGGGGAGATTGTTAAAGTCTAAGACTTTGGAAGATGTCCAACCCCTCAAACTTTGGTTTTGACGATAACAAATGAGATTAAATTTTGAAGTATCGAATGATTAATGTTTGAGTATTACAGGTACTACACCGTCCAATGCCTTCATGGTATTGTATTTCTTAAGCTCAAACTATATATCACTATGTGCTAATCGCGTCCAATAAGTAATTTGAACTTGTTTTCTTAAGTATAAATCTAGAGTCCAATGCGCTGCTATAAAACAAGCATCCAATGCTTTGTGAAAACCAGTGTGCAAACACTGCATCCATTTGGGAAGCGTCCAATCGCTTATATAACTCACACAAACCTTTTCTTTTAAAACAATTATATAACGTATCCATTTTGTCAGGAAGTACACGTATGCTTTTAGATGATGATCTTATTTCGAACGATCTATTATTCCCCCTCTTTTCATACATATATTACATTTCATTTGAATATTCAAAAAGTGTACCACAGGAGACAGAAAAGCTTCTCTCTGCAAAACCATACAAGTAGTGGAGGTGTTGCATGTACTGATGTCCCCTTTCTCTCTCCACCCAGAGCTGACACATTGTAATGATCATATGATTGTGAGAGAACGATTTTTGGCAAAGGCTCAGATCCCACAACGAATACCTTCGCTCAGAGGCCTATATATAGAGGATCAAGCTTATGAAGAAAAAAAAAGCATTCACGAATTTTCAAAGAGCTGAAACTCTGCCAAAATACATTTCATTGCTAAAAGCATTCACGACCAACACTTACGCAAAAAAGAGCATTCTCTTAGCTTTCCTAAGTTATTCTGTGTTGTATGTTTTACATTGTAATATCCTCTCTGTGAGAGTTGATATGATATTTGTAATCAAACTGTTTGTTTGGAAAGCCAGGGGTGGCTTAGTGACAAAAAAAATACTTGGGTGTTGTTTTAATCTCAAGGGGAGATTAAAAGTGTGCCAGAAGTGGCCTAGAGAATACTTGTAGCTAGAAGTGGCAGGGTAGAGAATACTTGTTTGTAATCAAAGTTTTGATTAGTGGAACCCTTCAAAAGGTTATTTTTGAAGGAGAACTAGACATAGCTCAGGTTGAGTGAACCAGTATAAACCAAGTGTTTTTACTCTATTGCTTTTAGCTTACCAGTTATCTCTTGTGTTATTTCTTCACATTAGACGCACAAGTTTCCTTTATAAACTTATTTGTTAAAAGACTTTGTTTCTCGCTTGGACGATAACTTGAAAACGCAATTTCATTGAACTGTTATTTTGAACTACTAGACGATAGCTGTAACTCTAAATCTTACAAATTCCTTGTAAAATCTAAGTTAAGATATCTCCATCTTTACGAAAAGATTTCAAATTTTTTCCAACACACTATTCAACCCCCCGTCTAGTGTGTTCTCTATATTTCAGTAATGCCCTAATCTCTATAATGGTAAATATGCGATATTTATTTTAATTTCGAAATTTATGATTCATTTTAACAATTATAACGCGTTATTTTAATTCATCATAAAACATTTGTAGCGTGGTTTCAATTATAAAAAGACGATTTAATTTTCGAATAAGCAAAGTAGATAAAAACGATGATCATGACTGGAAACATAATATATACATATATAAGTCTGAAAGTAGTGACACATTGTACCCCTGAAGCATAAGAGATATATATACATCCCTAAAGTGCAAAAGAACTAGTGCATGTGGTACAACCTGATAACTGAAATATACATGGCAAAAATTTGAATGCCTAGATCTACCCCCAACAAAATACATGAAAAACAAAAGAAGGTCCTAACACTCAGAGCAGTCATCACAACACCTACCCTGTGTGGGGCTCTAACCCAAAAAGCCAAGAACAGCCGCTGGTCGGTGGAAGACTAACAGTGGGACTCACGAGAAGAGACCTCAAAGGAATCCTCAGAGGGATCCTCCTCGGGGTCCTTCTCAAGATCATCCTCTGGATCCTCCATGTCATCCTCCAATATCCATTCGGCTCCTCTTGCCTGAGCCTCTTCAATTGCCTCAACTGCAACCTCTAGTACCACCTGGTCCCCCTCAGCAGGGACCTTCGCTATCTCCATAGGTACACCATCTCCCACTGCTATCTCCTCCTCCATGTCGAAGTCACTAAGCTCGACTAGCTGAAATAATGACACCAGAGAATACGAGGCAATCGAAGTGTGCTCCAAATCCATAGAGTGCACTCCCGGCCCACCGAAAGAAGAGGATGATAATGAAGATGAAGAGACTATCACGACCTCAACAGGCTCCACATGCTAGTGGTATGGTGGTGTCGGTTGTGTCCACCACACAAAGTACTTGTAAATCACTGGATATGCTCCGGGTTCATCTATGGGCGTTAAAGAAAAGCAAATGTACCCAATGAAATGGTCCACGCCCCGGACCAAGTCTGGTACCAATCTACCAAAGATGTAGTCAACCTCCCAATGGAGGGTTGGCTCCTCATCTACCATCCGATCTTAAAAGAAAACAAATAGAAGGGTAAATTCTCTGCTTCGTCAAGCAGCACACACAGAACGACTTAAAAAGTCACCAGCAAATTCTATTAACCATTTCAATATGGTTATCTAACGATCATACTCGTAACCTAAACATTTCCATCACTATTTCTGTAACTTCTTTCTTACTGGCTAGCTGCCACTGGAACTCCCAAAACTCAATGGTCTTACACAATTAAGTTGGATGATTGTTGGGAGTACGCCCTTCACCATGGTACAATGGCGGGCTCTCACCAACTGATGATGTCTCATATTTTTGTCAGGGTGGCCAAGTTAGCTACATGATCTATCATCACAACTTAGTGCCTTACCCCCCAAGGTCAAAACTTCCTTACGATCATCTTCCAAGTACCAATTGTGGTCATCCATCACTCTGATGACTAACTCCTCAACAACTCTCCTCATAGGGATTATTCTTTCTCATCATTGTGCGGTTCCGCTGCACATGGTACTGGACGGTCGAAAAGACGCTAAGAATGAGACCCCGTCTTAGCTCACACACACACACACACACACACACACACACACACACACACACACATATATATATATATATACGAGGACATTGCCTCCATCACCACCCTCTAGTGACTGTCATCGCTTGTGACGCGTCATTCGAACTCTGCCCCCTCTCTTTGGTATTTTCACAGCTGGAAATGCCCCACATGACTCTTTTTTCATCTTACAGTTCCAGCAATCTGCCGTACACGCGTATCATCCTTGTACGACTCTCAACTCAACATGATTCACAACCTGAAGCAAATTTTTTATGTCTTATGCATTCCTGACTCTCTCTCAAACTTTATAATTTTTATAAAATATTAAACTTACTGTTTATTCCTTCACGCAAAGGTCCTAAGTTCTTTCTATGTCCAAGGCACAAAATAAAGAGTTGATTATTCAATTTCTATAAAATAAAATAAAATAAAATCTTTTAGCCTAATTAATTGTGCTCACTATTAAAGTTTCATTTATCTTTAAATGGCAAACTTGCTATACACACTAGAACAAAGTTCTAGTCTTCACAAGCACACACGCCCGAGTCTTGTGAACACATCACAGAGACAAACAACAGTATCACACTTTTCAACCTACAGTCAAAGACTATATCACCAAAGCACACACAATCACAACTTTCAAATAAATACCCAAGATTCACATCATTGGGGCTTAAGACAAAATAGAACAGGTCAATGGATATCACATATCCACTGCCTTATAAAAATCATCACAATTACTAATTAAATACCACAATTCAAAGTGAAAACACACACACACACACACACACACACACACACATATATATAGATACATATTGCATCAATAAGATTTGACCAAATAAATACGATTTCTCTTTGGCAGTACTGAATGTTAGCTCTCACTTATTGTAGCAAATGACCTCGGAATTGGAAAATTTTTATATGAAATTAAAGCTCTTAAATCCTGTTTTTCAAAATGGTATTCCATTTAATTAGTAAAAATCTATAAAATTTACTAAAAATGCTACAAGTTGGCAGGTTGGCTTAATTCTCACAGAAAACATGTTTTAAAGAAATTTTATTTATTTTCTAACACTTCCCAAAATAATTATAAGCTGAGATTTTTACAGTAGAAAGGTAACACATTGGTCTTTTTAAAATGATACCCCATGCACTCAGATTCTTCCCCAATTGTTCCCAGTAAAAAAATTTCTAACAGCCTAAATTTCAGCCCCAAAATAGAGCTTAAAACACTTGCCCTGTTTCAATTTAAAAAGTTAATTTAGAAATTGGACATGATAATTTTTGTAAATTATATTTTTAAAAAGCTTGTTTTGTCTAGTTTTAATGGTACAAATGCAAAAAAGAAAAGATAAGTAAACAAGTGTAAAATTGGGAAAAACTGAGGCATGTGCCAACAGGACACAAAAACAGGACAGCCAGCTTGTGGGTCATGGATGATCCCCGAAATAAAGTTTTCTCTCCAAGGTGTCAAAACGAAAACTGTCCAATTTTGTGTCTATTTTTCATTTAAAACAAGTTTCACAAAAAACCAATGGTTAGATCTATCAAAAATCACAAAACAGTGGGAGCTGTCTAGGGCTAGACGAACCTAACAGCCACTGCCACTTAGTTTATGGTTTGAATTTCACAAGGGAAATCTTATCAAACAATTTTGAGAAAATTTGGGCATGGTCTCCTTTGTTCTAGGAGCCTTCCCAATCAATTTAAAGGGTAAAAAAAACAAAATAAAACATACACACTCACACAGCCACTGCCAGGAGAATCAAATATCCATTTTTCATCAATTTCAACTCAAACAAAAATCCAAACACAACACAACCAAGCTCAAAGAGGCATACATGCATGTTGTGGTTGAGACCCCCAACCCTCAACCACATTTCCACAGAAAAATTAGTCGACAAAGAGTTTCCCTCACCTTTGGTTTGAGGTCTAGCCGAGAGAGAGGAAGAAAAGCTTGGGTTGAGAGGATGATGGGTAGCAATGGCTTGCATGCAAGGCTTCCAAGCTTCCAACAATGGCAACAAGACCTCCTTCTTCCCTTGAGAGTGCCACGACCAAGAGAGAACAAGAGTGAGAAGAGAGGTTTTGATTTTCCTTCTCTAGCTTTCTAACTTAGTGCTTAAGTTGTCTTGGTGAGGAAGAAAAAAAAAAGAAGTGAGTGAAGTAATGGGAGAGAGAGAAGGAGCCGTGAGTTTTTTGTGAGTGGGGGAGGGGTTTTGCATGAATTTTTATTGGCTGAAGGATTTAGGTGTGTTAATTGTGTTTGTGAGGGAAAAAAATTATAGAGGTGAGTGTAATTGAGTTTAGTTTACACAATGTAATTTTTTGTGATGTGTTGGGTTATTAGGATTAGTTATTTTAGTTACCGAGTTTAGTTTACACGGTGTAATTTTACACTGTGTAATCATAACGTAATGTGTTTTAAAATTTTAAAACTTAATTTCAACCTCTAATCAAATTTTATAAAACATCTTGTAAATGAAGACTTTTCTAGTTGCTCAAATAAAATTGTCTCTGTAAATAAATTGTTTATAGATAAACTTTATAAGAGATAACTTGACGTGCAAGTTACTAGAATTTAAATTAATTAAAACTAATTTGTAACCAATAAATTAATTAGTACATAGCAATAGATATATTGAATATTTACTACTAGTAATTAATCTCAGCTCAATTAATTACTAGCAGGCATATCAGATAGTCACTCACAGACAAATTTTGAGTACTTGAATATTAAGTACATATCACACTGCACATAACTAAAATAAATAAAATAACACAAACAATTTAATTAGACAGAATTTTATAGACAACTTTATAGGCAATCTATACAAAAAGTAACTACAGAGAATTAATTTAGAGAAAATTGCAATGAGTTACTTACATAGAATTATTTAAATATATACATATTTATAATTATATATAATACTTATATAACTGAGTTATAATTTTCAGGGTGTTACAGCTTGATAAACCCCATTCTGGTCATTGTTTTATGGGGTTTCTGGCACCATTTGATCCTTAAATTGCATTATCTTTGGGTGATTTTGATTGATATATGTTATTTGGGTGCAGAGTGAGCTTGAACTCGGGAAAAGAAGGAAAAGGGCTTGAAAACGTGGAAACAGCACCCCTGGCAAATAAGCACGACCCTGTGCACGATCCTAAGCACGAGGCATGCTAAACAGCTCGCACTCCGTAACTTATGCACGGCCCCATGCACGGGGCGTGCTTATCCAACAGTGCTCCGTAACTTATGATTGACCCTATGCACGCCCCCATGCACGGCCCCATGCACAGCCCCATTTACAGCCCTATGGACAGCCCCATGCACATCCCCCTGCATACCCCTACGACTGCTGAAGTCTTTAAATAGATTAGGTTTTTATGTTTTAGGGACACCTTTTCTTTTACATTCAGTTTTTACACTTTCTTGAGAGTGCTCTGGGAGTTTCTGAGGGAATGACAGGATAGGAAGAACAGAAGTTCATCACGGGGATTAGTTCTTGTAACAATTCTTCTCCTCTAATGTCTCTTTTGTTCTCTTGTTTGGTTTTATGCTTTCCTATTCCCATGGCTGGCTAAAACCTTAAGCTAGGGCTGTGATGTAGGATGTGTCTGTGAACCCCAATTTCTCTACTTTAATTGAATTCCTATTTTTATTCAGTCAATTGAATTATTTCATTATTATTATTTCTTGTTTGGAATTGGCCAATCTGGACTTGTTTGAATCGATTAATTGTCAGCAACCAATACTGTGATTAATTGGTAGACCTATGGAATAATTGGGTTTAAAGGAACATCTCATGAACAATCATGTTTACTAAACTTCTAATCAGATTAATAAATTATTGATCATCCTCTCTGTGCTTTATACTTTTCCCTAATTTCAACCCTACATGAACAATTAGGTAGTTAATTGGGGGAAAGATGATTAATAGCTTATGATCAATATCTATTAATTAACTTAAGAGGAACGATTAGTAATTGAAGAATAATTTACGGTTCTATTGAAATAGAAATTGGGGGAAACTTATCGATGCATTCAAAATCACAATCCTAGGCCTCATATTCTGTCAGAATCTTCATTAATCTCTACTTGTTCATATTTTCTATTCTATTCTCAATTAAATTGCAACTCATACCAATTTTCAACTCCTTGTACTATATAAATTTGTTATTTGGGAACCACAATCAGTCTCTAGGGTACAATATCCGGACTTAGGTCCACTGTTACTACTGTGTAGGGTACGGTTGCCCTTAAGCAGTACGCATTTTAAGCATCAAGTTTCTGGTGCCGTTGCCGAGGACTAATTGCATAGGTTCCAAAATAATTGAATTTGTTTAGGATCAAGTTTTACTATTATTCTCTATTCTTCTCTCCATAATTCTTTTTCTTTCCCCTATTTTTGTTTTGCTTCGTTTGTTAAAAAAAAAACTCTATTGTGTTATTTATTTTTCTCTACTAACTATTTTCTAGTGTATGCTAACGCGTTCTCAGCAGCCTAATCTACAGTTTATATCTGAAATTGAAAAGGTTGCTCACAGGAATAACGCAGAAAGAAGAAAAAGAGAAAAATTGGCTAACAGGGATCAACATAGTGTTAATGAAGAAGAAGAGCTGGTTGAGGAGACATTGCAAGATTACTTCACTCCCACCATTGGGATAGCAAGCAGTATTCTCCTCCCAAACTTGTCAAATACAAATTTTGAGCTAAAACCATCCCTTCTGCATATGATTGAGAGCAAGTAGTATCACAACTTGCCAAGTGAGGATCCGATGGAATACTTGAAGAGGTTTCTGATGATAACAGACACAGTTCGAATCCGAGGGGTTGCTCAAGACGAGGTCCGATTAGCTGCCTTTTCATTCTGATTGAGTGGGCTTGCACACAACTTGTTTATTGAAATGTGCCAAACAGGCATTTTCCCTAGTAGGTACACTCACACACAGCCTAAGAAAGACCACTAGATGTTTACTGCTTATTTATTATTATATCTTGTTGTGTGAATTCTCAACATGTGCCATCTGGTGTTAATATCGTATAATTCTGATTAGTTGCTAGAATGGCCATTAAGTGTTAATATCTTATAATTCTGATTAGTTTCTAGAATGGATTATGGTTGTGAAAAGACTTATACCACTGTCCTGTTATACAACTTAAGAGTCATGCTACAAAACTTTGATTGTCACTCACTACTGTAATTAAATGAGCAAATGATAAATATGACCAAGTGGACCCAACCTTTATTGTTATTAGTTCTCACCTAATTTGATCTTTATTTTTTAAACCTCTAATAGTTTAGTACTAGAAGACATTAAATCATTTTTATATACTATGTTTGTGGATTTGTACATCCTTAGTGACTTATGATCACACAAAGCTGTAACGACCCATCTTTGTTATAGATTTGTCATACCAAAACATTTGGTTAAATATTATCATATGAAACTACCTAAAAAAATTTTCACATTTAACACATGTATATATGTACTTACTTTCCTACACATAATGTACCTCATCATATCATAAAAGTATAAGATATGGCTTTACAAAACTTAAATATACATGTATATACAATACCAAAATAATCCTCTTGTAGAGGACATTTACAACAACCTAAGTATTTATACATATGTCCTAAGCTGGTCCCCATACTATATACGTACATATATATATATATATATATATATATATATATAAGAACATATCCAAAAAGAGGGATCTCATCCCATCTTCAAGATCTACATCTGCTTCAGTCATGAGGGACCTGAGAACCTGCAACATCACCACTATCTGCTCCCGTGCCAACCACACGATCATTGTAGTAATACAACACAAATACAAACACAAAATGCAAGGGTAAGCTTATTTATAAAAAGATCATATATATACAAAGGTATAAGATTTACTTAAAGGAAAACCAGAATCAATCAATAATAGTAAATCTGACAACATAATACCATAACGTATACATCAATCTCATATACAATTCCATTATGTAATGTCGTGCTGACTCAACTCCATGGAGATTTCTACAACTTTTGGGCGATCCCTCATAGGCCCCATCCCCTACCATGGTCTCACTCTCTAAGCATTCAGGGAGTCCCTTGAGCTGACCCTATTGAGGAAGTGTGATTTTATCGAATATAGACAAATGTGGGTATTGGCTTACCTCTGTAAGGTTTGGAAAACCTTACATCTATAGGAATTCGCCCACTTGTCTATTCTATAGGCCCACCGTTAGCCACCACGAAAACCTCCGGCACTAGGTTGAGAGCCCACCTAGCATCCTCAACTTACATGCCTACCCATATGCAATGTCATGTAAGCTTGTACATATCCACATCATTCATCAAATCCAACACCTCTAGTTCTCTCTATGTTATAAATTCACCATTTAAAATCAACACGCTTAAGAACCCATCTAGCAGTTCTATAAGCTCAGAAAATGTGAATTTCCTAACATAGATCTAGAACCAAAGTTATGGCCTATCCAACATCCTCATTCATAACAAAACTGGGTTCTGGACTTAAGCTGAACAAAAGCATCAGAGTTGATCGGACGCTGGTCATTGGACACTGGTCACCGGATGCTAGTCATCGGGAGCTAGTCACTAGACGCTGGTAATCGGACGCTGGTCACTGGACGCTAGTCACTGGATACTAGGGTCACTAGACGTTGGGGTCACTGGACGCTGGGTGTAACATCCCCATAAATCATAATCATAATAATAATAATAATAATAATTATGATGATAATAATAAAATGGGATATGTCTATTTATATTTTGTGGTGTTATAGTGGAATGTGTGCATTAGAGTAACTTATAGAGTAACGAACCATAAAACCAATACTAGCTATATATATATATATATATATATATATATATATATATATATATATATATATATATATATAAACCTAAACCCTTCCCTCCCACACATAGAACACACACCAACAGAAATTTAGAGAGAGATAGAAGAAAGAAGGAGGAGAAAAGAGAAGAAGGAGAAAAGAAAGGAAGAAGAAGGAGGAAGCAAGGGCACCCCACAACACTCCACTCATCCTCCTTAGTCCAGAGGTCTTTGGTGAGTGTTTATGTACCCTTCTCTATCCTTCCATCTATGACTTGGCCAGAGATTCAAGGAGGGTTAGGTTTCTCTCCATGGGAGAGGACCTCAAACCCCCAAATCCTTGGATTTAGTGTAAGAGATGCATAAATCATAGTTGTCTTGCTTGTTTGGCATGAGATTCATCATTCATTTGCATTATTGTGAGGATTTGGGTTGTTGGGTAGCATTATTGGTAAAGGGGTTACGCACAAACATGACCCCGATGGCCTGCAGATTCGCAGACCTTCGCTTAAGTAAGCTATATTTGGCGCTTAAGCGAGGAGCCACCTGGAGTTAGAGGTGCTCTCTGTAATTTTCGCTTAAGCCTTGATTTTCTGGTGCTTAAGCGAGAAGCCACCTGGAGTTAGAGGTGCTCTCTGGAATGTTCACTTAAGCCTGGATTTTCTAGCGCTTAAGCCTAGCACTTTGGCGCTTAAGTCACCTGGACCCCTTCCGTCACTTCCTACTTTTTGAAGATGTGGCATAGCTCCTCGGGCCGGAGGAGAATAATACGAGGCCAAGGCATAAAAGGAAAGGGATGGCTTTCAATATATTGAGCTCAATAGATGTCGTAGGACAGAGGAAGAATAAAGAAAGTTAATTTAAAGCATGCACAGTAAATGTTAAGATTATGTTAATAGAGATGTAAAAGTAGCATATTATAGTACTTTATAGTACGTTTATAAATGATGAAAGATTATAATGCATGTCTTTAACACTCACTAAGACCCTGTCTCATTAGTTTAGCGTTTATGTTCCAGATTAAACAGGTTTGAAGTATGGAGACAAGAGGCCTAGAAGATATTATGTTTATATAGCAATATCTTTATAGGCTAGTTTTTGTTAAAAGAACTCTTCATGTATTCTTTTGGCATAGGATCCCATGTATAGGGATTATCTTTCATGTATATGATGTAATTACTTAAGGATGATGTAGGCCCTTGAATAGTTATACTCTTGAGTAATAATATCATATATGTTTATATTATCCAGGTTGATGATTAAAATGTAAGTTAGATGGTAGTACCCATTAGGCAGTTACACTGGGTCACTGGACACTGGGGTCACTGGACACTGGTCATCGGACGCTAGTCACTGGACGCTAGTCACTAGATGCTGGGGTCACTGGATGATGGTCTGCAGAATCAGACGCTCGCAAAAATTTACGACGAACAGAACGTCGTAATAGGATTTTCTGCAGAACCCAAGGCCTCCCAAAAGATCCTAAACACCCAAAAACATGCCTAAAAGGTTTAGGGGCAAATCATAACACTTATAAGACTATTTCAAGCCAAAAACAACATATTATGATAACAAATTCATACAATTTCATCTTAGGTCACAAATTCCCCAAATCATCAAGAACACAAAAGAGGGAAAATTCATTGCATCATAATAATCAATCTCTAGGATATCAAAAGGGGCAGAACTGCAAACATAAAACACCACCAAATCATTCAAACAAATTTAAAGCTTCCCTTACCTAAAATTCTTGACTCAAAACCTTGAAGAAGAAGCTAGGGAGGAGACTTGGTGATTCAATAATGATCTCTACTCAACTTTTTGCTATAAAATCAACTAGAGGAAACCTAAATCAATCCCAGAATGAGCTTCAATCAAATTTTGACCCACCAACCAAGATTCTACATGAAACCCATTTCTCATGTTCTTGGTAGGAGTTGAGAAAGAAACTAAGAGATCAAGAATAGGGAGAAATTCAACTTACCAACTTAAAATCAACTAAGGAGGCTCAAGAGAAGAAGAAATCAAGCTTCAAAATGATGAAGGAATCAAACTTCCATTCAAGGGGAAGAAAGACTTAGAGAGGAAGGAATAAGAATGAACAAGATAAGAGAGGGAGCACGTTTAAACATTTGAGATTTGCATGAAATTTTGCTATTAACACCTACGTTTCCTCTAAAAGCACCCCCTTCTCTTATTTTTTTTCCTATATCTCACGGAACTCACGTAAAAGTCCCAACAACAACCTTACCCTCTACGCCCAACCATACATGAACAATTCTCAACAACACTATAGCACATAACAAAACAATCTATTTATTAATTCTTTTATACATATTATAAATTTAAATTTAATTTTCTCTTGCATTATTAATCAAACACTTAAACATACAATTAGGAAAATCACAACGTTACAAAGCCGTTATTGTTAATGGGCAGAAAATAATTTTGACCTCTAGTTTTATTCACTACCCATGAAACACAATTGAGGTACTCACTTAACTCACTCTTAGCAATATATATATGCTACATCAAATTTATTATTCTTTGTTCATTTTTCATACAGTGGGCGTGTATACAAACTAGAAGAAACATGAAGCAACCACTCCTCAAGACCACATAAACTCATTTTAGAATCACGAGATGCGGGCAGGGGAGAACATGACGTGTGGAGGTAAAATTATGAGGAAAACCCAATTTTTCTGTTTATAGAATAGATTTGGTGGAATTGTCCTAAAAATTAGGATAAATTATGTTTGTAGTGCTTATTAAATGATGCTAGAAATTTCAGCCAACAATCCGTCTATCTTGTGATAGATTATGTACTATGATGTTTTCATAATTAATTACCATGTAACATGATTGTTAGTAAATTTTAATATCTCTTTTAATTTATTGTTTTTGTTAATTATTAGTTGTTCTTGTGTATTTTTACACTATTTTGACATTAATAATTTTAAAAAATAGTTTTTATATGAATTATTAATAAAAGCATCTTTGAGTTGTAACCACTTTAGTTGTTTAGAAAAAGGTATCATATCACAACGATATTAATTATTAAGAAAAGTTATCTTATTGTAGCAATTTGGTTGATGAGAAATTATGTTTTTTAGCAGCGACAATAGTCGTTAAGACATGTAAAATACGGCAACAACTTTAGTGGCTACTACAAGTTACTTATGACAAAAACAAATGTGTGAAAATGACAGCGACAATTATCGCTATTTAAACATGAGTAGTGGTAGTGACATTAAATGTCGTTGCAAAACTTATCTCAACGTTCATTTAGGCAACGACTTGCAACGACAATTTTTTCGCTGGTGAAAGTTGTTTTTGCAGCGACATTTTAGATTTGCCAATGCCAAATGTCGCTGCAAATAGCCTTATTTCTTGTAGTGGTTAGTATGGAATGACCACCTGGGGTGGTGAAGATGTTGATCTTCGAATGACATGTCGTAAAGCCTAAGGCGTGGCCTCGAGCTCATATTGTTGACTAACCGCCATTAAGTACCATTGGCAGAGGAATCCCACACAGACCTATAAAGGACAATCCCAGTTGGGAGAGTTGTTGAGGAGTCAGTCCTCAGAGATTGGATGACCACAAAGTGGTACTTGGGAAATGATCACCGGCGTGATCGACCTTGGGCGTAAGGCATCGAGTTGTGACTATGGGCCACACAGCCGACTTGGCAACTTTGACTAAGCGTGAGACATTATCATGTTGGTGAGAGCTCGTTCATTGTACCTTGACGATGGGTGTACTCACAATAGCCATCAAGCTTAAAATGTGTAAGTCCACTGAGTTCTGAAAGTTCTAGTGGCAGCGGGCCCAAAATGTGATGAGTTAAGAAATTAGTTGAAAAGATGTGTAAGGCTATGAGTGAGACCCGTGAGAGAACCACACCGATGTGGTTAGTGTTTTGTGTGTGACCGTAAGGTTGTTTATTTGTGGCTTTAGAGGAAGCGAGGGACTCACTCCATACACCTTATTTTTCAGATGGAGATGGATGATTCTGTGCAATCACTGGAGATGGAATGAGATGGCTATGATAAGCGATAAGGAATTGGATGGACTTATTCAAGGAAACGGAAGATCCCCTGAGGATGTCTCATGGGTTAAGTGGGTATATAAGGGTTGAATTTTATTGAGTCACTTCTCTAAGTCTTAGTCCTTTACTTGTAAAAAAAAAAAAAAAAGAGGGTAGACTAGGTTTTCATTTGTGATGTATCATTCTCTTGTATGTGACTCAGTTGTGTTATGTACTCAATTTCAAGGATGTGAACATGTATTTATATTTGTAAAGTATAATTGCTTAATGATGGAAATTGAGGATTTTCAAATGGAATTTTATTGCGTCTCTAATGGTTTATTGGAAATCGAGTATTTTATAAATTAAGTTGTTTTTATTAAGAATGGTATTTCGTTAACGGGCGTATTTATGATGAATGCATCAAAGATGAGTTTCATTTTTGAGTTTCAAGTAATGATGTTTTAAAGAAAAGACAAAAAGTTATTTATGATTTTGAAAGGATGTTAGACAAATTGTATTTAATTAATTCCATAATTTAGAAAATAAAAATCAGAGAAATTGTAATAGTAATTAGGGGTGTTACATTAGTGGTATCAGAGCAATTCATCCTACCAAGACTGGGGTATGGACTTAACCATTGCTTGTGTTGTGTGATCTAGTACTGACTATCTATTGACAGCAATTTAGATGATTGTGTGTTCTTGCATTATTTGTGGAAAACAGCGATGTGGGATGAGAATTGTTTGTATTGGTTGTTTTTGCATCTACCATTGGTAAATGGAGGTGTGAAATGGAAAATTGTTGGTAACGGTATATATGTCCTTGCATTGACTACTATGGTGGCAATGTGGGATTAGTTCAATACGACATCGTTAGAAGAAATATTGACATCTTAAGGATGTGTTAGTATTCCATTGGAAGTGCCAACAATAGTGTGAGATTAGCTAGATATCGCAAAACTAAGAGATAAAATCATTTCCTTAGGCTACACACTATCTTGAGGAATTCTCAGGAACTTACCATTTATAGAGGGATAATGAGATGAGTGGGATAGAGAAGTCTATGCCTTGAGATTAAGTTGTTCGCCTTTGCTATGAAACCGTTTTGATTCCCAATGGGCAAATATTCTGCATACACCATTCTCTTTTTAGTTATGTAGTGATGATAGATACTTTCTATCATCATCTCTCCTGTAAAAATGAGTCAATTGGGCATGTTTTGAGTAGTCAAATTTTGAATAATTTACTATTCCTGTGAGCAAAGTGTTCCAGTTCTTAAGCAAGTCATTTTGGTTCCCTATGCATATGTACCTTCCATGTAATGTTCCTTTCAAATCATGTGGTGACATGGTCTTCTCCCTGTCACCATACCTTCTATGAAAATGAATTCCAAAAATTTGATAATATCCAATCATGGTATTATATAATATCCAAAAAATTATGTATTAGTTTAAAATAATAATTTGAGTGTGGTGTTGGATTTCATCCTCATCCATGCCATCAGAGAATGACACACAGTCAATGTCAATGTTGTTCATCTCCATCGATTCACCAAAACATATAGCTAATTTTATATAATATTTTAAAATAGCTATGTTTGGTGAGAGTCCAAAATCATAGAACTCTTAACATATAGTATTCACTTTTGTTTAATAACTAATATTTAAAAATTTTCCAACGTATAGTATTTATTTAGTATATTTTAATTTCCAATGAATAGAAATTCAATTGAAATTTATGTATTAGTTTAAAATATAATATGATTGGATATTATAATATTTTTGGATATCCACTTACCTATCACTAACGTAGCTATTACATAAATTCAATTCAGAAGGTATTATATAAAAACAGAGCATATATTATTAAATAAAAAGAAGGTATTATATAATTTAATAGCTATATACATGTATGTACATTAAAATATACAATAATTTTTTTATTATTTTTCTTATTATTTAAAAATTTGTTTATGAAACATATTTTAAAATGAAAATTTTAAATATATGTTAATATAATATAAAGAAATTAATAAATATATATCAATAATTTAAATTTTTATTTCTATCTTTAATTGTTGTTTTAGAAAAATATCATTAACTATTTCAAAATTTACTATATATTCAAAAACATATTTATTTTTAATCATTATTGTTGACAATACATATTTGAAAATAATTAAATTCAAATGCATATTGAAAAATTAGTTTATATGAAACATATTTTAAAATGTAAATTTTAAATATATATTAATATAATGTAAAGAAATTAATAAATACATATCAATAATTTATATTTTAATTTCTATATTTAATTTTTATTTTAGAAAAATATCATTAATTTTTTCAAAATTTACTATATATTTCAAAACATATTTATTTATAATTTTTATTGTTGACACAAAATACATTTTAAAATAATTAAATTAAAATGCATATTAATATACCATGGAGTGTGAAGATCAACTAACACTGGATTGTTCCAGCTCAACCAGTGGTCTTGAGTTTGATTCTTGGATATGTAATTGTGTTAGATACTAAGAGGGAGATTTTAATTTAATCATTTTTTACTTATATACTAAAAGGCTATTTATATAAATGTATGACTTTTCGAATGAGAAGTATATTAAAAATGTAATATTAAATAAAAATATTTTTATATATCTTAATAACTATATATATGCATGTATATATTAAAGTATACATTAAAACTTTTATTAATTTTATTATTGTTTAAAAATATAGTTTATAATGCATCTTTTAAAATATAAAATTAAAAATAGATATTAATATAATGTAAGAAATTAATAAATATATAACAATAATTTATATTTGAAATTCTATCTTTAATTATTATTATTTTAGAAAATATTATTAATTATTTCAAATTTTACTTTATATTTAAAATATATTTATTTTTAAATATTATTGTTGGCAAAACATATTTTAAAATAATTCAATTAAAATTCATATTAATATACCACCGACCACGTGAATCAATTGGCACAAGATTTTTCCAATTTAACTAGTGGTCTCAAGTTTGCGTTCTATGTTGCAATTGAGAAGGTCAGTAAATACTTTATATCTACAACATTGGTAACAAAAATTTAATAGATGTTAATTAACTCTATAACTTTTCAAACGAGACTATGTATATTAAAAATATATTATTAAATTTAAACAAATATTATATAATGTAATAGCTATATATATGTATATACAAGAAAGTATACCTTAAAACTCTTCTTATTGTTTAAAAAATTAGTTTATAAAACATATTTTAAAATGGAAAATTTTAAAAATATATTAATATAATGTAAAGAAATTAATAAATATATTTCAAAATTTATATTTTAAATTCTATCTTTAATTATTATTTTATAAAATATTATTAACTATTTCAAATTTTACAGTATATTTAAAATATATTTATTTTTAATTATTATTGTTGACAAAACATATTTTAATATAATTCAATTAAAATTGATATTAATATACTACCAATCGCTTGAATAAATTTGTACAAGATTTTTCCAACTTAATCAGTGATCTCAAGTTTGAGTCTTTGGTTTCAATCGAGAAGGCCGGTGAATATCTTAATAGAAAATAGGTTATGCAGTGTCAATTTTACACTGTCGTCCAATCACAACTCACCATGTATGGTAAGTTTATTAACTTTTTTATGATAACTACTTTAAAAGTCACATCAACGGTGGTTTGAAATTGGATGAGTCAATACATGACCATGAAAGTCATACTTTATATCTACAACATGGTAACAAAAAAATAATAGATGTTTATCAACTTTATGGCTTTTCAAATGAGACTATGTATATTAAAAATATAATATTAAATAAAAAAATATTATATAATTTAATAGCTATATGTGTGTGTGTGTGTGTGTGTGTGTGTATTAAAGTATTCATTAAAACTTTTACTCATTTTCTTATTGTTTAAAAAATTAGTTTATAAAACATATTTTAAAATGGAAATTTTTAAATATATAATGTAAAGAAATTAATAAATATATGTCAATAATTTATATTTTAAATTCTATCTTTGATTATTATTATACAAAATATTATTAATTATTTCAAAATTTACTATATTTAAAAACATATTTGTATTTAATTATTATTGTTGGCAAAACATATTTTAAATTAATTGAATTAAAATGCATTTCAAAATATATACCACCGAACATGTGGATTAACTAATACGAGATTGTTCTAACTTAACCATGTCTTGAGTTTGAGTCCTTGGTATGTAATTAAGAAGGCTGGTGAATAGTTTGCATCTATAACTGATACTCACATAGGAAGGTCTAAGAACTTAAGAGAATATTTTCATTGATGATTCTAAAGTAAAGTTGTTAACAATAGAAATCCTTTAGTTGAATAAATTTGACATGTAATTAGTGCAAGTAATGTCATGTACACATGAAGACAATGAAGACTAGGAATCTAATTAAGTAAGCAACTAAAATGGAAACAGAATAAAATAAGTACTGGTTTTACAAAATTATTAGATATACATTATTAAATGTATGACTTTTCAAATGAGTCTATGTAGGGACAGATGGAAGGGGGGAAGCCAGGGCCTTAGCCCCCCCTCTCCCGGACTTCGTTTATATATATATAATACACATGAAGTAAAAAATCGAGAACTATATCAACATATATAAGTCAGTTGAAAGTTGAATGAAACATGTAAGCTGGTTCCTGAGTGACTATATATATATGGAGAATCCAATTATTCAGTATTTATACTAGAATTTTAGTATGTTGAATGTTGTATTCCATTTGGTGGGTGACACGATAGGTGTGGATCTAGGATGCAGAAATTTTATGGCCTTTTCTAACAAGTCACAATGTGGCTTAAATGTGCTGATAATTCATTTGGGCTTTATTATTTTATGTGTAATTTATTTACATGTAAGCACAAATAAATAAGAATCTTTTAGAGGCAATTCTGTTCATACTGTGGCAAAAAGAGAGACAAAAAAGATATGTTGTAACACCCCGAAAATTTCAACCCAGTAAGTAGGAACGTGAGAGATTTAATTGGAATTAATGGGAATTTAATTGTTTGTTTTAAATAAGAAAAAGATATGTTCTGAGAAATTAAATATAGTTAGCAATTAACTGTGTAAATAAGAAAAATGAAGGAAAGTAAATAATATAGATATTTCTTTATAATGATTAAATAGGAAAAATGTTTTAAAAAAAGATATATATATATATATATATATATATATATATATATATATATATATAATCTGTAATTAAAATCTATGTTATTAATTTATTGAAAATAATTTCCCGTAATAAAAATTTCTCTGTAAGTAACTGACAGTAATTAATTTTCCAAAATTAATTCTCTCTAGTTACGTTTCTGTATAATTGCATGTAGGACTGACTATAGTTTCTATTTAAATAAAATAGCCCGTGTTATTTTATTTGAGTTAAGGATGTGTAGTGTGATAAGTATTTAAAAAAAATTAAATACTTAAATTATCTGTGTTTTGACTGCCTGAGATATCTAGAAAAGAAATTCATCTATCTGTGAATAATTATTAGTAAGAATTAATAAAAATGTTTGTTGTTGTGAATTAATTGTTTATTTGACTGAAAAATTGTTTTAAGCGTTTTTTAACTCTGAAACTTGCATATCAAGTTACCTTTTGTAAAATTCATCTGTGAACTATCACTCTACAAAGAAAATTTTATGAAAGTTATTAAAAAGTTTTATTTCATAAGATTTATAAAAATTATTTGATCTTTAAAAATTTTTGTTTTGAAAATTAAAATCGCATTTTGTTCCGACTACACGGTGTAATTCTACACTGTGTAGATTAATTTGGCACTCAAGCTATCAAATCCTTCTTTCCTATAGCCTATAGAATTTCATGTAGCCACCCACTTCTCTCTCTCTATGACCCACAGCCATACACACACACACACACACACACAACTCACATCACTCTTTTCTTTCTAATCACTCAAATCACTTATTCTCTCTTTTCCTCACAAACCACAACTTCAGCCACTAAGTTGCCCTCAAGAAAGCTCCAACCTCTCTCTTCCAAGCTGCTGGCTCTGACACTCAAAGGAGAAGGCAACCATTGTTAAATCTCTTTGGAGCTTCGCATGCAAGGCCTAGAGTGCCCATCTCACCAACCTTCCTTCACATTTTCCTCTCCTCTTCTTCTCCTTTTTCACGTGAGCCTCTTAGAAAGGTAATGGGACTCTTTTGTGGATTCTAAAGTGGCTGGAGGTTGGAGGATCCAGCCACTCTTGCATAAATGCCTCCCTTGTTGACTAAAATTGTGAAAAATGTGTTTGCATGTGTGTGTTGAGTTTTGTTTTTTGAAAATCTCTTTGGCAGTAGCTTGTGGTTGTGTTCAAAGTTTCTCTTCATCTTTTTCCTCTTCAGAAATTCGTGGGATGGCTCCAATACAAAGGAGACCATGCCCAAATTTTGTTAGAACCCATTTCTAAACCCTCATGCATTTTCCAAAACTCGAAAATTGGTGTTGGCAGTGGCTGTCTCACGTAGAAGCCCTGGACAGTACTTACATTTTTATGCATAACGTTTGATCTTGCCGTTGGATTTTGATGAAATTTGTCCTCAGTTAAAGTAAACTCAAAATTCACCAACTTTTCTTTTGAGACAATTTCTAGATAACGTCAAATAAGGGTTCATCCATGACATGCAAGGGGGTTGTTCTGCTTGTGAAAACTGGTTTGGACAAGATTCAGTTTTTGAGCTCTTTTTTAGCATAACATTTGATCTAGCCGTTAGATTTTGATAAAACTTGTCCTTAGTTAAAGTAGACTCAACATGCACCAACTTTGTATTTAAGATCATTGTGAGATAGCCTCAAATGAGGGTTCATTCGTGACATGCAATGGGGTTGTTCTGCTTGTGAAAACTGGTTTGGACAAGGTTCAGTTTTTGAGCTTTTTTGTGCATAACTTTTGATCTAGCCGTTAGATTTTGATAAAAACTTGTCCTTAGGTAAAGTAAACTCAACATGCACCAACTTTTCTTTTGAGATCATTGCAATATAACCTCAAATGAGGGTTCATCCGTGACATGCAATGGGGCTATTCTGCTTGTGGAAACTGGTTCGGACAAGGGTTTTGGAGCTTTTTTGTGCACAACTTTTGATCTAGCCGTTAGATTTTGATAAAACTTGTCCTCAGTTAAAGTAGACTCAAAATTCACCAACTTTGCTTTTAAGAGCATTGCAAGATAACCTCAAATGAGGTTTCATCCGTCACATGGAATGAGGTTGTTCTGCTTATGGAAACTGGTTCGGATAAGGTTCCATTTTTTAGCTTTTTTTGTGCATAACTTTTGATCTAGCCATTAGATTTTGATAAAACTTGTCCTCAGTTAAAGTAGGCTCAACATGAACCAACTTTACTTTTGAGATCATTGCAAGATAACCTCAAATGAGGGTTCATCCGTGACATGCAATGGGGCTGTTCTGCTTGTGGAAACTGGTTCGGACAAGGTTCAATTTTTTAGCCTTTTTTGTGTATAACTTTTGATCTAGCCGTTAGATTTCAATAAAACTTGTCCTCAGTTAAAGTAGACTCAAAATAAACCAACTTTTCTTTTGAGATCATTGCGAGATAACCTAAAATGAAGGTTCATCCGTGACATGCAATGGGGCTATTCTGCTTGTGGAAACTGGTTCGGACAAAGTTCGGTTTTTGAGCTTTTTACACCAAAGTAATGACCGTTTTTGAAATCTATTTTTTTTCCTAAAACTAGACAAAAATAGCTTTAAAATGATATAAGTTTCGAAAGTTTTCCTCAACAATTACTAATTTAACAAATTTGGTTTAAACAGAACACATGCATGGATCCCAGATTTCGAACCTGAGACATAGGTCTTAGAAAAGAAATTAGTGGGAAAAATGTAGAAGGAATTAGGATCACATTTTACCTTTTCTGAAATATGTGAATGTTAAATTTTTACCATAAAAATTTGAGTTAAAATCTCGTATGGGAAGTTTGAGAAAATTACACATCTTTGAGGTATGCTCACTGTGAAGAACATATTGACCTGCAAACTTCTAGGAATTTTAATAATTTTTGTAGATTTAATATGAGAGTGTGGGATACCTTTTTGAAAAATAGGTTTTAAGGGATTTAATTTGATATAAGAATTACACAGAAAAAAAATCGTTTGCTAAATTAATTTTGAACAGAGATTAGGTGCTGCCAAAAAGGGATTTTGTCTTAAATTGCCTTTGAAATGTGACATTTGAATTGTGGTATATTGAATGTTTAAATTAATTATAATTGTGTGCATGTAAGGCAGTACGTAAATTTTACCCTTGCCTTGAATGATTGTAAGACCCTTGGAATGCGAACTTAGGCCATCTCTATGCATGTAATTTGTGCGTTTTGAAACGCTCTGTGGTACAGTCACGTGGACTGTAGTATGAATTGTATTCCTCTGTGATGTCTGTGTTCTGTGAGCATAAGACTCGAACACGAGTGCTTATGTGGACTAGAACTCTGTCCTAGTAATCCGGGCAATTTTGCCGACAATAATAATAATATAAATTCCAACAGTGAGAACAATTAATTTAGACTTAAGAATTTATTTATTTTATAAGCTTAATAAATGAACTCTTTAATTTATGCTTTGGACTTAGATAAACATTCTAGGACCCTTGTGTGGAGGAATTGTCGATAAGTATTAATTATTAGAAACTTTAGAAATTGAGAGGGTAAGGCACAAATAAAATGTAATAAATAATCTTGATACGTGATGGCGATATACGCCTTGAGAGTCTTGCAACGAGGAAATACGCGTGTATGGTAGACTTGTGAAGGAAGTTGCGTGGGGCAATTCTGGCTGAGAGAAAGATGCAAAGATGTTGGCAAAAATCGAACGACGTGGTCAACAATAGGTGATGGAGAGCATATTCTCGTATCGTATATTTTTTGTTGGAGCCAAGACAAGGTCTTGAGCTCGGCGTCGATTCGATCCGTCTTGTACCACCAACTGCGGAAACCCACGGTGACGAGCAAAGATAATCTTCGTGTGAGAGTGACGAGGAGTAAGTCCTCGGAGTATGAATGACCACAAATTGGTACCTGGGAGATGATCGTGAGGCATTAAGACCTTGGAGGGTAGGCGTCAAGTTGTGACTTCATTCACACAAACCGACTTGGCGACCCTGACAATAACAACGTGAACTTCTCAGCTGGTGAGAGCCCACCTTATACCAGGGTGATGGTGTAATCCCAGCAGTCATTCCACTCAATATATGTAAGACCACTGAGTTCTGGGAGTTCCAGTGGCAGCTGGTCAGTGTGTTACAGTTTACAGATAAAAGTCATGGAAACGGGTAGGTTCCGAGTGTGAATGTTAGAGAACCACATCGGAGTGGTTAGCAAGATTATGTGTATGACTTTCAAAGTCATTATGTGTGGTTTACTTGATGAAGCGAAGAGTCACCCTTACGTATTTGTTTTAGGAGCCGATGGCAGTACCTGTGAAGATGACGAGGGGGCTATTCTCATCAGTTTCGTCGCTCTCTTCATCATTCGTCTCTTCGGAGTGTCCTTGAAGAGTTCATTGATACCCGCTATTGTTTCTGATGCCACACCATCCGAGGAGTTCACATTGGTCCGACGCTTCTCGCCTTTCACCGAACCCCTCTTACATCAAAGAATTGGAGACGTAATTGGGTGAGAGTCAGTCAGGGGGATCCGCCGCTAGTCGTGAACTTCGGGAACAGTGAGTCCTAGGATTTGAGGAGGATTGGAGAACCTTGAGAAAGATTCCGTGAAGGATCCTGTGGACAATGACCACTAGATTCTCTCCTCCGGGATCTTGTCAGAGGCCCTCCGCCATCCCATTTCTTTGGACTAGTCTAACATGCAGGGTTGCATTTAGATATGACTGCTCTGAGACTAGGTTTTTCCCTTTTATGTATTTGAATACGGGTAGACCTAGGTTTCAGATTTTACTATGTATATTCATTTTTTATACTCTATTACCCTATGTATTTGGTATATACCTTGAGCAATGTGTATATGCATATATGTTACTATTGATCCAGAAAACATTTTGGTGTATGAAATTCTCTATTTTATGCATATGTGTATACTTGATAACCAACCAAATTATCTCGTGTTCTTTATTTTATTAATTCAAAATTAAGTGCCCATTTATGTTTGAAATGACGTTACAATTAGTTTCTTGCAAATGTAAATAACCCATTTTAATTACTAAGTGGAACACAACTTTCGAACTTAAAATTTACATAAAACTTTTTTTTTTACAATTTGGCAAAATTCCAACTTACCTTTTTACAATTACATTTGATTTGCGAAATTAAAAAAACTTTGGTGCTTTGTAAAATGAATAAATAAATAATCTCTTCTTTCTTTTACGAGAATTAAATAAAGTAACATGCTTATGAAATTAAAATGAGTTTAAAATGCAAATACATGTAAACCTGGATTTAGGGTGTTACATATGTTGTAGTTTATAGTAATGCGTGGTATAGTTTTATTCTATGAAGTTTTAAAAATATTGTACACCTCTATTATGTTGTTTACTATTATAGAAATATCCATACAAGCTTCTCAACAATCTAGTAAATATCTATAATGAGTAATTATTACACTTCTTACAAAAATTTTAAAGAAAATAATTATACATTTCCTTACTTTTTTTAAATAATAGATATCCTATGAATTATATAAATTTTTATCATTTGAAATATAAATTCTTCCGCAACAAATTTTTTATTATGTTTTCTTATTTTTATTATTTGAAATAAAAACTATTTTCATTTTATGTATAAAATTAGTAATTATTCTATTTAATAAATCATTATTTATTAAATAATAATTTTTTAAATAAATATTTAAATAATTATAAATGAAAAAAAAAATTAGCCCTCCCTTAACTACATTTCTGGATCCGTCCCTAAGTCTATGTATATAAAAATATATTGTTATATAAAAATAGCTATTATATAATTTAATAGCTATATATATATATACATACATATATATATACATACATATATATATATATATATATATATATAATTTGAATTTCTATCTTTATTTACTATTTTACAAAAATATTACAAATTATCTCAAAATTTACTATATATATATATAACGCATTTATTTTTAATTATCATTGTTGACAAAACATATTTTAAAATAATTGAATAAAATTTCAAATTAATATACCATCAAGTGCATGCATCAACTAGCATGGGATAGTTTGAACTTAAATAGTGATCTTAAGTTTCAATCTTGGGTATGCAATAGCAAAAGCTGGTGAATATTTTGCATCTATAACATGTATGGTATGAAAAAAAGTAGATATTTAAGAATGTATGACTTCATATAAGCTTATGTATATTAAAAATATATTATTAAATAAAAAGTAACTATTATATATATATATATATATATATATATATATATACACTATTAATTTATAATTTTTATCTTTAATTATTGTTTTTAAAAAATAATATTAATTATTTCAAATTTTAGTTTAAATTTACAAACCTTTCTTTAAAATTATTATTGTTGACAAAATATATTTTGAAATAATTAAATTAAAATGCATATTAATATGCCACCAAATGTAACCCCTTCTAATTAATTAATCTACATCAGATATATATATAAAAAATTCCAAATACATACTATAAAAGTTCAAGATATATCGTTATAATTTACATCATAAAAATTTACAGAAATACTACTACAAAATAATTCTAGTTATTACAAGCATTAAAATAGCCCAAAAAGTCCCCATCCTATAACTCTGGAAGTTGCTGCATCTTTTCCATCTAACTATTCTTTAAACACCTGCAAATCAAACTTCCCTAGAATCTAGGGACAGCATTACCGGATCAGGCATTTAATTTCTCATACAATTAGAATCCATATCAACCATGTACATTTCATATAATAATTAATCAATCACATACATAAGCAAATGTAGTATGATTTATGCAAATGCAATTTTTGACTCAATCATTTTTGACCCTGCTCCATGGAGACTTCCCCTTTGAGTGTTTAGTAAGTAACTGGCCTACCATTACATACTGCAATTCAGCTATCAGCCCCTACTAAACGCGAATAAACTAAATAGAATTAGGAGATTAGGATACCCAGGAATGCCACCACGACCGCATCTCTGTCCAGATTACAGCCACCTGTGGAATTGCCAATATCCTTCACCCCACAGACTATATAATCACAGACTATACAGCCCTGTCTAACTTATTCTACTCACCCAAAAAGATCAGTTCTCATTTGTCAAATCATTTCTCATGACTACCGATGTCCCAGTTAGTCAATATCACTGATCTTTTAAAATTCATGGCTACCGAAATCCCGGTTAGCCAGTATAATTCACTTTTCACTTGAAATCTTTGAAAATCCCCAAAAAGACTCATGCACATGCAATATGCTAAAATCATAATTAAATAATAATCATTAACAATTAGATCAAGAAATATAAAAATTAAACAATTAACCTTATACAGTAATATTTTACTAAAAAACCTATTAGGTCATCGTTATGTAAAATTTATAAATTAACCTTAATCTTTTTAGAAATTTCAATTATATCCTTAAGAGGTAAAATTTACCAAATTACCCCTAGTATTTTCCATTATTTCCAATTTTGCCCTTGATCTTTTCTCAAAATTCCAAACTTATCCTTAAACTTTCTAGCATATGTGAAATTACCATTTTACCCTTATACATTTCTATTATTTCCGAAATTACCCTTAATCTTTTTCCAAAATTCCCAATGTGTCCCTACATGTGAAATGACCATTTTGCCCTTGGTTTTACAAAAATTTCCACATAGTATCCCTTGTAAAATCAACATGGCCGAATGGCCTACAAGCCATTTCCTACATCTTTTGCAAAGCAACAAAGCCAAATTCCAACCAAAAATCAACCAAATCACATTTCAAACAAAATCAAGTAAACCAAAATTTCAACCATCACAACACATCAAAAATTCAATCAAACATCATTCCAATCCATAATTTCCAATTACTAGCATCAAATACACAAAACCCCTAAATCAATTTAAATTTTTCATGATTCTAGGTCACATATTGAATCTAACCCTACAACATGTTTTCTCCTAATTCCAAGGGTTCTAAATTGAAATTAAATGCCTAGATCCTTGCCTTGAACTCTTAATTTGATGAAAAACCCTTGAATCCCTTTCTCCCTCACTCCTTGGTCTTCTTGAAATTTTTGAGGTTTTCTCCCAATTCCTTTCTTTTTAGCCGAAAATAGCTTAGGGTTTATGAAGTTTGGATGGTTTACTTTCTTAATTTGAGAAGAAAAGATGAAGCTAAGATGAAAAGAAAATGGAGGCTGCAGCTGCACTCACTCATGGTTCTGTTTTTAGAAAAGCTAGCTTTGGTGACTTTTATTTTTGTGTTAAGTTTTAATACTTCATTAAACAATTTATCCACCAAATTGAATTTTCTCTTCAAGTCCAGCAGCCTCCCACACATCCAGCAGCCCCATTGGCCAAGGGAGGTCAGTTAGGCAAGCCTTTCCAGCCACTTGGACAGCCAAAGAAGCTTGCTTGAGTGACTTGCTCACTAATTGATCAAAAGTCAACATTTTGAGAAAGTTGTAGAAAATTCTAGAATATTTTTAGGGCTCCTAATTATCTTACAAACTAATTAGAATTTGAAGAAAATAACACCACCATTGGATTCCTCACTATCAAAAACCTTGGGGTAGTGTCTTACTTATCTCTTAATCCAAGCCTAATTAGCTTAATTTAGGACATTAGAAACTTTGAGTTGTCACACTTTGATTGGTTAAGGTTCTAAATTTAATTTTTCTTGGTTAAACATTTTTAATAATTATTCTAAGTATATTACAATTATTAGATAATTCTATAGATATCATACAAATTTTCTCTTAATTTTCTGCCTTAGAATTTTACTGTAATAATTTCTCATAGTTCTAACATTCAGAAAATTCTAACAATTCGGAATTAGCATTTTAATTCTTTAACTATATATATTTTTAATCTATATTCAATTACCTTTCTATTAAGTTATAAATTAGTCCAAAATTCTACACTTGAAAATCTATCCTGGACAGCTGTCTGACATAGCAATCCAGTCAACAAGCAATTCAAGCAAAAACAAAGACTGTTAGGTTCTAAGACCTTGGACGATGTCCAACCCCTCGAATTTCGGTTTTGATGATAACAACTAAAGGATAAATTTTGAAGTATCTAATGATCTAGTTTGAGTGTTATAGGATTTACGTCGTCCAATTCCGCAATGGTATTGTATCTCTCAAACCTGGACTTTATGTTTTAATAAGAAAAGAGTCCAAATGTGTTTTGTAAGAATTCTACAGGCAGCGTCCAATGCTCCTGTGAGAGCAAGCGTCCAACGTTTAAATAACCCTCTCTGTAGTTTCTATCTTAAAATAATATTATAAGGAAATACGTTTTCAATGTTGATTCAATATAAGGCAACGATCACTCTCTCATATTTTAATATTCCATTCTATTTGTCTTTTCGAATAGTACTGAACAAGAAAAGAAGAAGCTTCTCTCTGCAGAAAAAGTACAAGTAGGAGAGGCGCTAAATGTACGGCTGTCACTTCTATCTCTTCACCCTAAGTCAAAACGTGACAACGGTCACATGCTATGGAGAGAACCGCTCTTAGCAAAGGAACAGATCCCTCAACAGATACCTTTCGACAAGCTGACTATAAATAGAGGAATGAGCTCATGTATTAGATTGACGAAAAATATATAAAGAGCTGAATCTCTGTCAAAACGACTGGATGATCAATACTTAAGCAAAAAGAGCATTCTTCTTAGCTTTGCTAAGCGATTCTGTATATTCGTACTTACTGTAATATCCTCTCTGTGAGAGTTAAGTCTTGCTTTCTATACTCAAACAATTCTGTTTGGAAAGCCAGGAGTGGCTTAGTGTTAAAAAATACTTGGGTTTGTGTTTAATCTCAAGGGGAGATTAAGGGTGTGCCAGAAGTGGCCTAGAGAATACTTGTAGCCAGAAGTGGCAAGGTTAGAATACTTGAGAGTAATCAGATCTTGATTAGTAGAACCCTTCAAAAGTTTTTGAAGGAGAACTGGACGTAGCTCAGTTGAGTAAACCAGTATAAAACTAAGTGTTATATTCTCTCGCTTTCTAGCTTACTTGCATATCTATTAAACTATCTCTTCAACATACTACGAAAGTGATTCTTTACACATTTTATCTAAGATTATCTATTACGTGTGTTCTAAAGAAAAGCAAGAAGAGTAGTTTCATTGGACTGTTATTTTTTAAACTGCTGGACGATAGCATAATCTTCTGTTTTACTAAGTTCTTGTAAAACTAAAAGATATACTATCTTCACATTAGTTAAAGTTTTTCAAAGAAATTATAAATACACTACTCAACCCTCCTTCTAGTGTATTTCTCTATATTTCAGTTGGCATCAGAGCTCGACCTCTTGGGTTGAGTACTTAGTAGTATAGAGGAAAGATCCTAAGAAAGATGGAAAACGAAGGACAAGCTGTGAACAGACCACCACTCTTCAAGGGTGTCAAATATGATTACTGGAAACAAAGAATGATAGCATTCTTTGAATCTAGCCATATTGACATGTGGGAAGTTGTGGAGATGGGCGACTATATTCCACTTGATGCGAGCCTCAACGAAATCCCAAAGGCTAGATGGACGGAAGAGCAAAAACAAAGATTTTATCTCAACTCCAGAGCCAGAAACATCATCATGTGTGCACTGAGCGAACAAGAATACAACAAGGTGCACAGTCTCAAAAGCGTAAAACAAATGTGGGACACTCTTGCGTTAACATATGAGGGTTCCACTCAGGTAAAACGTAACAAACTCAGTCTCCTTACTCGTCAATATGAGTTGTTTAGTATGGCAGAAAACGAGGACATACAAAGTATGTTTGGACGGTTTCAAACCATACTAAATGAACTTAGAGCACATGGTAAAGATTACAATAACTATGAACATATTGACAAAATTCTAAGAAGTTTGCCTAGGAAATGGAGACCACAGGTTACAGCCTTGAGAACAAAAAAGGAACTGGACGATATGTCCCTAGAAGAACTCGTGGGAACTCTCAAGGTGCATGAACTAGAACTGCATCAAGATAGTGATGGTAAAAAAAATAAGTCTCTGGCGCTCAGCGTCCAGAAGCCAAGGAAAGCATCATCGTCCAAAGCCATGCAAGCTGAAACATCATCAGACGAACAATATGAAGATGATGACTCAGACGAGAATGATGAACTATCCTTTATATCCAAAAGGATACATGCTATGTGGAAGAAGAAAGGTGGATCCAGATGGAGAAACCTAAAGAGGAAAGACTTCAAAGAAAAGAAGGAGAAGAGTCCAATTGTATGCTACGAATGCAAAAAGCCAGGACACTTCAAATCAGAATGCCCAGATCTCGAAAAAAACAAGGACAAGAAGAAGAAATTCTTCAGCAAAGGAAAGGGCAAGAAAGTTCTGATGTTCACATGGGAAGACCTGGACGATGACTCATCATCGGACGATGGAGAAGAAGAGGAAGCACACATATGTCTGATGGCAGACACCTTAACTGATTCTTCTGAACCAGAAGAAGAAGATGAGGTAGATTTTAATGACATAGATTCAATTCAAGAAGCTTATCATGAACTACTTTCAAACTCTTCTATTTTGTCAAAGGCCTATAGAACTTTAAAGAAATCATCCAAATCACTTTCAAAAGAAAAAGAAGTTTTAGAAAAAAGAGTTAGACAACTGGAAAGTGAAAAGGAGGATTTACAGAAAAAGTTTACAGAGCTCTCAAGGCAAAATGAAACTACAAATATGGAGAGGCGAACTCTCTGGAATGATGCTGCTCAAGCCTATAAATCCTATGAGGATTCAAAGGCTAGAGAAAGAAATCTTTCCATAGAGATTCGAAATCTCAACGCAGAAAACAAAAGGCTAGTTGAGAAGCCTCTGAAAGTTGAAGCAGATACTTCCTTAAGAGGTCAACCACATCATGTTGTAAAACTTCATGAAGAAATTGACAACCTAAAGAAGGATCTGTCAAACTTTGTCAAGGGCTCTGACAACCTCAAAAATCTTTTAAAATATGAAGGTTGTAAGAGACCAAATGATAGGTCAGGACATGGATATAAGGGAAATAAATATATTCATGATGAGGAAACAGATGTTTGCTACTTCTGTGGGAAACCTGGACATATAACGTCCAAATGCAGACACCAGCCTAAGAAGGGAGTATTTAATGCCCTTCGAGCTAACAAAAAAGGACCCAAGTCAATCTAGGTACCTAAGGATAAAATTGTTCCTGTTGCAGACATGCTTAACAGCAGGAAAGAAACTCCAATCATGGTACCTGGACAGTGGGTGCTCACATCACATGACAGGAGAAAGGTGTATGTTCCAAAGCCTCCTACCCAAGACTGGTGGGATAGTCACTTTTGGAGGGAATCAGAAAGGGATGATAGCTGGCGTAGGTAAGATTGGTATACCACCCTATACTTGTATTGATAAAGTTCTTTATGTTAAAGGTCTTAAACATAATCTACTTAGCATAAGCCAATTATGTGACAGTGGATATAATGTTGCCTTTAACAAAGGTGAATGTACAGTCGAAAACTCTGATGGGTCCCTTCTCTTTACCGCAAAGAGGCAAGGCAATCTGTATAAGATTAAACTTGGGGAACTATCAAGTCAAAATGTATCATGCCTAGTTTCTGTACAAGAAAATCATTGGTTATGGCATAAAAGACTTGGTCGTGCAAGCTTGAGGTTGATCTCAAAGCTGAACAGGCACAACCTTGTAAGAGGACTACCAAGTATGTCATATAAAGATGATCTTCTTTGCGAAGCTTGTCAGAAAGGGAAACAAGTGAAAAGTTCTTTTCAAAGTAAAAACATTGTTTCCACTTCTAGACCTCTTGAGCTGTTACATATTGACCTGTTTGGACCCACAAGAACAGCCTCGGTAAGTGGTAAAAGATATGAATTAGTTATAGTGGACGACTATACTAGATGGACATGGGTCTTATTCCTATCCCACAAAGATGAGTCCTTTAAGGCCTTTTATAACCTCTGCAAAAGAGTTCAAAATGAAAGAGGAGTATGCATTACTTCTATCAGAAGTGATCACAGGGGTGAATTCGAAAATGAAAGTTTTCAAAGGTTCTGTGAGGATAATGGTATCCTTCACAACTTCTCAACACCTAGAACACCACAACAAAATGGTGTAGTTGAGAGGAAAAACAGGTCACTCCAGGAGATGGCCAGAACCATGTTGAATGATAATTCAACCCCTAAACACTTCTGGGCTGAAGCAGTGAATACTACCTGCTATTTACAAAATAGAATCTATATAAGGCCGATATTGAAAAAGACTCCATATGAATTGTGGAAGGGTAGAAGACCCAACATATCCTACTTCCATCCATTTGGATGTCAATGTTTCATTCTGAACACTAAGGATAACCTGGGAAAATTTGATTCTAAGTGTGATGAAGGAACACTGCTTGGATATTCTGAAACTTCAAAGGCATACAGAGTTTATAACTCTAGAACCTTAGTTGTTGAAGAAGCTATCCATGTGAAGTTTAATGACAACAAGCCTGATAAGGAATTAT
The DNA here is from genome assembly GCA_026413185.1 of Pueraria montana var. lobata. Classification (NCBI taxonomy): domain Eukaryota; kingdom Viridiplantae; phylum Streptophyta; class Magnoliopsida; order Fabales; family Fabaceae; genus Pueraria; species Pueraria montana. Next base: position 78,246,439 of record CM048650.1, read on the forward strand.
CAGAGCTGGACAAATCATTTGCAGATCTCAGATTGGATGATGCAAGTAAGTCATCAGATTCGTCCAACCATGATGTCTCAGTTGAAGAATCAAATGCACCACTGGACGGTTCAGTCGCAGAACAAAGAGAACCAAATGGACGTAATTGGCAAATGAAGAAACATCACCCACAGGAGCAAATCATTGGAGATCCAAAAGACAGAGTCAAAACCAGATGTTCACTTCAACGACAGCAAGGTCACACAGCATTCATATCTCAAATAGAACCTAAGACTATGGACGATGCCTTAGAAGATGAAGGCTGGGTCAAAGCAATGCAAGAAGAACTTGACCAATTTCAAAAGAACAATGTCTGGAAGCTAGTAGAACTCCCAAACGACAAAGAAGTTGTAGGAGCAAAGTGGGTGTTCAGAAACAAGCTGGACGAAGCAGGTAATGTTGTCAGAAACAAAGCAAGGTTGGTAGCAAAAGGTTACTCACAACAAGAAGGTATAGATTATACTGAAACTTATGCTCCCGTTGCACGTTTGGAGGCAATCCGCATTCTACTGTCATTTGCAGCTCATAGCAATATGAAGCTATATCAAATGGACGTAAAAAGTGCATTCCTCAATGGACTCATAAAGGAAGAAGTCTACGTGGAACAACCCCCAGGATTTGAAAGTGATGATTTTCCAAACCATGTTTTTAAACTTAACAAAGCCTTATATGGGTTGAAACAAGCCCCTAGAGCTTGGTATGAAAAACTCAGCACATTTCTATCAGAAAATGGTTTTTCAAGAGGAAAAGTAGACACTACATTATTTCGCAAAGACTACTCTTCTGATTTTATTATTGCATAAATATATGTTGATGATATCATATTTGGTGCCACTAATGAGTGTCTCTGTAAAGATTTTGCCAAATTAATGCAAACAGAGTTCGAGATGAGCATGACGGGTGAGCTGAAATTCTTCCTTGGACTTCAAATCAAACAAACTGAAAAGGGAATATATATATACATCAGACTAAGTATGTCAAAGAGCTGCTAAAGAAGTACAAGTTGGACGATGCAAAACCAATGAAAACTCCTATGCATCCAACAACAGTACTTGGACTGGACGACAACTCAAAGAAAGTAGATAATACTCTATACAGAGGTATGATAGGATCACTCCTATACCTCACAGCGTCCAAACCTGACACCATGTTCAGCGTATGCTTATGTGGCAGATTTCAATCTGATCCAAGGGAAGTTCACTTAACTGCTGTTAAAAGAATATTTCGATATCTTGCTGGAACCACTAACCTTGGGTTATATTTCAAAAGGCAGAAAAATTTCAGGCTAATAGGATACTGTGATGCTGATTATGCTGGAGATCGAATTGAAAGAAAAAGCACCAGTGGAGGGTGTCACTTCATCGATGGTAATCTAGTCCCCTGGACATGCAAGAAGCAAGGAACCATTGCTCTGTCCACTGCTGAAGCAGAGTATATTTCAGTTGCAAAATGCTGTTCTCAAATCTTGTGGATCAAACATCCACTTGAGGACTACAACATATATGAGAGTAACATTCCTATCTTCTGTGATAGTAAAGCTGCCATAAATCTTTCTAAAAATCCCATATTGCATTCAAGGGCCAAACATATAGAGATTAAACATCACTTTATAAGAGACCATGTTCAAAAGGGTACTGTGGAATTACACTTTGTAACCACAGATAATCAGCTTGCTGATATATTCACCAAACCCCTTACTGAAGACAAGTTAATCCTTCTGAGGGACAAACTTGGCATGGACTCTGTAAAGGAATGATTAACATCTACATGATGCGTCCAATAAAACCATAGCGTCCAAAGGACATGTCGTCCAAGGAACACTAGAGTCATGCACATGCATTACATATATTTCACTTAAGTCCAATATGTGGACAATGTCTGTTTTGTCTTAGTCTTTTCTTTTGATTCAAATAATCAAAATAGATCATTTTAAGAGTAAGTATGAGCTAATACTCTATGCTGAGTCACCAAAATGTTAGTAACCGTACACAGTTACCCACATTCTTCGCACGTCTCATCATGGCGGGTTTTATGGCGTCATTTACTTTTCAAATATTCAAAAAGCCCAAAACCGTTTCATATCTTCCAAACAAAGCCCAAATATACACTTATCATTTAATCACAGAAAAACACCACCATATCAATCTTCTCTGAGAATATCATCACCTTAAAACACACACTCTCTCTCTCTCTCTCAGAAACCCAAAACCCTATCAGAAAACCTAAAAATCCAAACTTTACTAGCATGGCAAACTCTGCAAACTCAAGCAACTCGGAACTCGACGTCCTCACCTACCCTGAAACCACAGTTGTGTGCCAAGGAGCTGCTACAGTGCACATTGAGCACTTCTTCGACATCGAAAAGCTTGAGAAACTGGGACTGAACCTGAACGAGAGCCTTCTGAAGTGTGGAATCAGAGGCTACTTCAATGAAAACCAGAAAATATTCCCTGAGTTGATCAGAATGTTCTGGAGAAATGCCAAGTTCCAGAGCTCAAGGGAGCTCATGGCCACGATTCTTGGACGAGAGGTGACACTATCCATCGAGACCATTGCAAAGGTAACTGGTTGCATTAGGGAGCAGAACTAGTACAGAACAGACTGGGCCAAGCAGTACGGCAATCACGTTGCGACCGTGCTTTGCAAGACCAAATCCACCGAGTCAATAAAGATTGAGTACAGGAACCTATGTGAGGAAGCAAAAATCTGGCAGCAGGTGTGCAACAAGAGTATCCTGCACAAAGCTGGGTCTAAGGACTCAGTCACAGACTTACACAAGTTTGTGATATTCCATCTTATGGAAGGCATTCCCTTCAATCTCCCTCACATCATTTACGTCAATATCGTGAGAATGATGAAGTTTGTGGGTGGCAATGATGACATTTTCTACGCCGCCCTGATGAACAAGATCTTCTGGGATCAGAAGGTCTATCAACGCTTCTTTGATGAACTGGAAGAAGAAGTTTACGAAGCTATTATGAAGAAAGGGCCAATGGTAGCAACACAACAGCTGTTTGGTGAGTCCAACATAAAACCTATGAAGATCAAGCCTATGAAGATCAAGCTAACAGCAAAGGTCTTAAGGGACCTGGACGAGGACACCATCAACAACCAACGACATGAACAGAGCAAGATCATCTCCAATGATGAAGAAGAAGAGATTGATCTTCTTGGAATTGGCAAAAAAGATCAAAAGGCTGATGGAGGAACAGAAGGGCAGAAAGATCACACGACAAATGTCTCAGAAGCATGAGGAAGACGCTGAAAAGGAAAGAAGAACCAAGAAAAGACATGCTGACACACCCACTGCTCAGTCCCCAGCAGGGAAGCATCCAAGGACAGATACGTCCAAACCTGCTCAAGCAGAGCAGCGTCCAAGAGCAGCACCAGTAATGCTTGCCCCAGAAAAGCAAAAGGTTCGGAAGCTTCAACTACTGGACGACTCTGATGATGATGACCAGATCCCAATTGGTCAAATCATGAAGAAGGCAGAGGAGACAGAGGGTCCTCAGTAAAAGAAGCAGAAGGCACAACCTGCTAAAACAATTCCCTTTCCTACCAACGTGCCACGACGAGTAAAGACTCAGGCAGCAAGGCCAAAGAGAATTGCAGTTCTACCAACTTCCTCTCAAGACACCGACAACATATCCACCAGCACTCTACTACCAACAACACTCAATGCTCCATCCACATCAACAACCCAGCATCCACCTCTTCGCTTGGACCTGTCCAAGTTTGTGCGTCCAAGGGATGCATGGAGGGATACATGGTCCCCATGGACTATACCCCCCAAGCAGAAAACCAAAGAAGAAAAAGATAGAGAACGTTTCCCGGTTGCATTCCTTACACGAAATGACTAGAATTACTGTAAGAAAAGTGATGTGATCCGGAGGCCTCTACAAGAGCCTTTGAAGCGTCATTTTACTACTGCCTCGGCACCAGAGTGGATGAGGTATGTTTGCACTCAAGCTCTTTCAGCTGCTTATTATGCTATGCCAAAAGGAACGATCATCAGCAACCCTCTGCCCAATTGGACGAGAGAAGTGTACCCACACTTGATACGCATGCCTCATCCTTACTCCTGTCCAACTGGAACTCAGCAAAGAGTGCGTCCAGCAGCAGAAGATCTGCAGAAACCAGAGGTGGAAGTTGCCTCTCGATTCACCAAGACGGTTGCGGAGCAGAAAGGGAAGGCTCCAAGAAAAATGAAGGCACCGTCCAAGAAGGCCTCTGTTAACAAGGATATTGAACTGGCTACAGAGTTGCAGTTGGCCATTAAAGAAAGTCTGGACCCTTCTATAACGAAGCAGCGTCCAGATGCAGGGTGGGTGAAGGATGTTCAAATCTGGACTCCAATCACAAAGTTCCTGCCTCTACCAGCTGGAACCCCGGTGCTAAACTTCCAGCCATGCAACTATGATGAACTTGGAAAACTTCTGCAACAAATGTATATACCAAACCAAGCCATCGCCTACCCACCAAACATTCACATAAGCCGCGCCACAGAAATAAAGTTTGTACCAGACAGGGTATGTCCCAGACTACCTGTATATGATGCTGGTCGCAAGAAAGGCTACAAGTTCTACGGCATTGAAATGCCCAGCAGGGAAGAGAAAGTTGAAACCCTGCAAAAATCCTCTCACACCTGGGGTCATCTATTTGACAAGACTGGTAAGCTTACGCGTTCACTTGGAACCTTTGATTCCATTATCTTTTGGCGCCAAATCTTATGGAACGATTCCCAGCAAGCCTCATCCTCAGGCAGCTCCAAGGATGACTTTGTTCATCCCCCTCATGGTATAGAGGTGCTGCGTCCAGTAAAGACTCACCACTTCTCAGACACCTTTGCCTGCTTTCTGAAAGATTCAGATGATTATCTGGAGTTAATAAAGACATAGCCAAAAATCAGAAGCAACAAAGTGTTTGATCTTCGAACATTGGATCGCACAGAGTTTGTGGAGGAACTCCAAACTCTGCATGAGGAGTACAAAGCAGAAGAAGCCACAGCAGCAGAACAAGCTCATCTAGAGCAGCTGGCTCTTGAGGAAGCTGAGACCGCAACCATAGAAAAGGAAGATACAGTTGCTAAGTCGAAAGCTACACAGACAGAGCTGGATGAAGCATCTGCCAAAGTAACAAAGGTGCTAGCACATCTTGACCTGGACTCATCTGTACCAGTGGACGTGGAACACTTTGTCACATCACATGAAGAACCTACCATCCAATCTGGAAAGTCCGAGGATGATAGAGAGCTCGTTGTTGAAGCATCCAAGCAAATGGAAGCAACTGCAGCACAGCCTATTGCTGAAGATATCACCAGCTTCCCCATTGTTGATGTATCTACTGAAGCACATTCGGGCACACGACAACTGGTTCCCACCGGATCTTCAAGTCCAAGGGGCATCCATCCCTTACGATTTGCTGAACCTCAAGGAGTCTCAGAAGATCGTGTTCACGAGATAGTGCAACAGGCTCTGAGGCAACAACAGCTGGAGACCGAAGCCGCTTTTCAAGCTTTTCAGCAAAGTCAACAGGCTGAGGCTGATCAACATCGTCGAATGCTGCAGAATGCCATCACTGAGCAGTTCATGAGTCTCTCCCAGACGCTTGTGAACCAGATTCAAAATACAGCAGCCACCTTGCTTGGACAAGTTACTCATGCAGTTCCACCCGTCCAACCACAACCTCCACAACCAGCACCACCAATACAAGCACCACCAGAACAACCACCACCACCACCATAAGAACCACCTCCACAGCCATAAGGTGACCATGATGGCCCAATCATTTTCCATCTTTTAGACCTTTTTGTTAATGACAAAGGGGGAGAAATTGGAATTTTGATGTCATAAGAGTAAATAGCTAAACACTCTGTATATAAAAAATATTGGCATATATTGGCATCTTTATCAAAACATAAGGTGTTTATTTCATAAATTCCGCATCCATATCCTTGATATGTTTTTCACTCTGATATCTATTATAAATGATATATACTTGCCTTTTATTTTTCTGTTATCAGATGCATAAGAAATGTTGAACTCAGGGGGAGTACTTCATTTCACATTTATACACTGGCATAACATAATCATCTCTAACTTGATTCATTGTATTCTTATATGATTATGTGTCTGTCAACATCAAAATTTACCATTATTTGTCATCATCAAAAAGGGGGAGATTGTTAGGTTCTAAGACCTTGGACGATGTCCAACCCCTCGAATTTCGGTTTTGATGATAACAACTAAAGGATAAATTTTGAAGTATCTAATGATCTAGTTTGAGTGTTATAGGATTTACGTCGTCCAATTCCGCAATGGTATTGTATCTCTCAAACCTGGACTTTATGTTTTAATAAGAAAAGCGTCCAAATGTGTTTTGTAAGAATTCTACAGGCAGCGTCTAATGCTCCTGTGAGAGCAAGCGTCCAACGTTTAAATAACCCTCTCTGTAGTTTCTATCTTAAAATAATATTATAAGGAAATACGTTTTCAATGTTGATTCAATATAAGGCAACGATCACTCTCTCATATTTTAATATGCAATTCTATTTGTCTTTTTGAATAGTACTGAACAGGAAAAGAAGAAGCTTCTCTCTGCAGAAAAAGTACAAGTAGGAGAGGCGCTAAATGTACGACTGTCACTTCTATCTCTTCACCCTAAGTCAAAACGTGACAACGGTCACATGCTATGGAGAGAACCGCTCTTAGCAAAGGAACAGATCCCTCAACGGATACCTTTCGACAAGCTGACTATAAATAGAGGAATGAGCTCATGTATCAGACTGACGAAAAATATATAAAGAGCTGAATCTCTGTCAAAACGACTAGACGATCAATACTTAAGCAAAAAGAGCATTCTTCTTAGCTTTGCTAAGCGATTCTGTATATTCGTACTTACTGTAATATCCTCTCTGTGAGAGTTAAGTCTTACTTTCTATACTCAAACAATTCTGTTTGGAAAGCCAGGAGTGGCTTAGTGTTAAAGAATACTTGGGTTTGTGTTTAATCTCAAGGGGAGATTAAGGGTGTTCCAGAAGTGGCCTAGAGAATACTTGTAGTCAGAAGTGGCAAGGTTAGAATACTTGAGAGTAATCAGATCTTGATTAGTAGAACCCTTCAAAAGTTTTTGAAGGAGAACTGAACGTAGCTCAGTTGAGTGAACCAGTATAAAACTAAGTGTTCTATTCTCTCGCTTTCTAGCTTACTTGCATATCTATTAAACTATCTCTTCAACATACTACAAAAGTGATTCTTTACACATTTTATCTAAGATTATCTATTACGTGTGTTCTAAAGAAAAGCAAGAAGAGTAGTTTCATTGGACTGTTGTTTTTTAAACTGCTGGACGATAGCATAATCTTCTGTTTTACTAAGTTCTTGTAAAACTAAAAGATATACTATCTTCACATTAGTTAAAGTTTTTCAAAGAAATTATAAATACACTATTCAACCCCCCTTCTAGTGTATTTCTCTATATTTCAAAGACATCTAAAGATTCAGAAAATTCTTCTGAGTAGAACTATATTAATTTCATTAAGAAAATGTGTATATAAAGTTTCTATAAATACAGTACATAGTTGTTCATAATATTCATATATAAATACGTACAATTAGTAAAATAAAATGAGGATGTTACACCAAACGCGTAGATCAACCGACACACTTAACCAGTTGTCTGGATTTTGATCCATGGGTATACAACTAGGAAGGCTAGAGAATACTATACATTTATAAAAGAGTAACAAAAAAAAAGATATTATTAAATGTATGACTTTACATATGAGTCTATATATGTATATGAAAAATATATTACTAAATAAAAATAACTATTATATAATTTTATATATATATATATATATATATATATGTGTGTGTGTGTGTGTGTGTGTGTGTGTAAAAGATTTTATTATTTTCTTATTGTTTACCAAACTAGTTTATGAATCATATTTTGAAATGGAAAATTATAAATATATATTAATGTATTGTAAATAAATAAATAAATATATATCAATAATTTATATTTTAATTTTATCGTCAATTATTATTTTAGAAAAATATTATTAATTATTTCAAAGTTTACTATTTATTTAAAAACATATTTATTTTTAATTGTTATTGTTGACAAAACATATTTTAGAATAATTGAATTAAACTGCATATCAACATATCATTGAGCTCGAAGTTGTTCTAGCTTAACTAGTTTGAGTTTGAGTTCTAAGTATGCAATTAAGAAAAAGTTGGTAAATACTTTGCATCTATAGCAAGGTAACAGAAATTTAATTTATATTCATTTGATTTATGACTTTCATATGAGTCTATGTATATTAAAAATATATTATTAAATAAAAAGTAGGTATTATATATTTAATAGCTATATACATGTATGTACATTAAAATATACAATAAAATTTTTATTATTTTTCTTATTATTTAAAAATTTGTTTATGAAACATATTTGAAAATGAAAAATTTTAAATATATGTTAATATAATATAAAGAAATTAATAAATATATATCAATAAATTAAATTTTAATTTCTATCTTTAATTGTTATTTTAGAAAAATATCATTAATTATTTCAAAATTTACTATGTATTCAAAAACATATTTATTTTTAATTATTATTGTTGACAATACATATTTGAAAATAATTAAATTCAAATACATATTGAAAAATTAGTTTATATAAAACATTTTTTCAAATAAAAAATTTTAAATATATATTAATATAATGTAAAGAAATTAATATATATATATATATATATATATATATATACATATATATATATATACATATATATATATATATCAATCAATAATTTATATTTTAATTTCTATCTTTAATTATTATTTTAGAAAATATTATTAATTTTTTCAAAATTTACTACATATTTAAAAACATATTTATTTATAATTAACATTGTTGACAAAATAAATTTTAAAATAATTAAATTAAAATGCATATTAATAATATACCTTCGAGTGTGAAGATCAACTGACATTGGATTTTTCCAGCTCAACCAATGGTCTTGAGTTTGATTATTGAGTATGTAATAGTGTTAGATACTTAGAGGGAGATTTTAATTTAATCATTTTTTTACCTATATACTAAAAGGCTAGATATGTAATTGTCTTTGTAATCAGTGTTTGATTAGTGGAACCCTTCAAAAGGTTTTTGAAGGAGAACTGGAGCTCAAGATTGAGTGAACCAGTATAAAACCAAGTGTTTTTACTCTCTCCTTTAGCTTAACTTGTTTTTCTCTCTTGTGTTTATCTTACACACCATGAACGCATAAGTTATTGCTTTAAAATCTGTTTGTGAAAATTGTTTTATCTATTGGACGATATGTCAAAAACACAGTTTCAATAGAACTGTGATTTTCAACGTCTAGACGGTCTCACAAGATCTGTGTTTGCAGGTTCCTTGTAAATCTCTCTTGAGAAATCTCCACTTTTGTAAAAAAGATTTTAAGTTTTATTCTAACACACTATTCAACCCCTCTTCTAGTGTTCCCTATATATATATATATATATATATATATATATATATATATATATATATATATATATATATATATATATTAAAGTATACATTAAAATTTTTATTCATTTACTTATTGTTTAAAAATTAGTTTATGAAACATATTTTAAAATGGAAAATTTTAAATATATATTAATATAATGTAAAGAAATTAATAAATATATGTCAATAATTTATATTTTAATTTCTATCTTTAACTATTATTTATGAAAAATATTATCAACTATTTCAAAATTTACTATATTTTTAAATATATGCATTTTAATTATTATTGCTGACAAAATATATTTTAAAATAATTAAATTAAAATTCATATTAATATACCATTGAGCACGTGAATCAATTGATATGAAATTATTTCAGATTAATTAGAAGTCTCGAGTTTGAGTCCCAGATTGCAATCGAGAAGGCCGGTGACTACTTTGCACCTATAACATGGTAACAAAAAAATTAATAGATCTTCATCAATTGGATGACTTTTCAAATGAGTCTATGTATATTTAAAATATAAATTAAATAAAATGACTATTATATATCTTAATAAATAAATATATATATATATATATATATATGTAACACCCTGAAAATATCAACTCGATTAGATATATAAATATGCATAATTATATTTATCTGTATATAAATCTCTGCAAGTAACTGATAGAAATTAATTCGCTAGAATAAATTCTCTATAGTTGCTTTTCTGTATAATTGACTGTTAGTTTGATTTTTAGTTTCGATGAAAATAAAATAACCTGTGTTATTTTATTTAGGTTGATGATGTGTGGTGTAATGAAAAATTTAATTTTCAGTGTTTAAATTCATCAGTGAAAAATAGATAATTTCTCTGTTTGAAGTATCTAATGAAACAGATGTGAATTCATCTGCCAGTAAAAAAAAATTGTCTGTGTTTATTTGTAGTTTGTGTCTCTATGTTGTTAAAAAAAAAAAAGTTTTTCAATTGTAAAGAATTTCTAAAATTTAAAATAGATAGTTATCGATTAGTTTTCATTGTAAAAAACCGCGTTCTGGGTTAAATTACACAGTGTATTTCTACACTGTGTAAATTGACATGACCCTCAACCACCCAATCAAGTGACCATTGGCCACTTGCACCTCATGTAGAGACAGCCTCACTGCTGCCAGCAGCCAACAGCCAGCCCTATCACACTTTTCAGCCTCCCTAGCTAAGCATCACTCAAATCACACTTAAGGCTAACACTCACCTACACTCACTCAACCACTCACTCACTTAACTTCAGCCAAATCTGTCCAAGAAGAAGACTGAAACTGCTCAGCCCTCTCTCTTCCCTCCTCTGGTCGCAGCCCTCTCTCTCCCTCACAAACACCATTTTTTTTCAGCTTCTTCTTCCTCTTGCATCCTCTAGTTGGAGTGCCCTGCAGCCAATACTCCTTTGAAGGAAGCTAACCAGCTTCTTCTCCTCTGTCCAGCAAGATCTTCATCACTGTAAGGAGACTCTTTGATGGATTCAAGTGGCTGGAGGTGGAGGATCCAGCCACTCTCACCCTAAATGCCTCCCATGTGAACTGGTTGCATGAAATGTGTAGTTGTATGTGTGTGACTAGTTTTGTTTTCTTTTATTTCTCTTTGGCAGTGGCTGTGTCTATGTCAAAACTTGTCTCCTCATCTTTTTCTTGCCTAAAAATCGTGGGATGGCTCCAATACAAAGGAGACCATGCCCAAAATTTGTTAGAAACTCATGCACTTTCAAGAAATTCGAAAAAAAGTGATGCTGACAGTGGCTGTCTCATGGTAGAAGCCCTGGACAGTGGCTATGTTTTCGACCATAACTTTTTATCTAACCGTTGGATTTTGATGAAACTTGTCCCCAGTTGAAGTAGACTCAAAATGCACTAACTTTTCTTTTGAGACCATTGTGAGATGACCTCAAATGAAGGTTCATCAATGACCTGCAATGGGACCATTCTACTTTCGGAAACTGGTTGGGCGGTGGCTGTTCACATAGATGCCCTGGATAATGTTTACGTCTTTTTAACATAACTTTTAATCTAACCGTTGGATTTTGATGAAACTTGTTCTCAGTTAAAGTAGACTCAAAATTCACCAACTTTACTTTTGAGACCATTGTGAGATAACCTCAAATGAAGGTTCATCCGTGACATTCAATGGGACTATTCTGCTTGTGAAAACTGGTTCGGGCAAGGTTCGGTTTTTGACCTTTTTTAAACAAAATAATGACTTTTTTTAAAATATAATTTTTGATCATAAAACTAGACAAACAGATCTTTAAAATGATGTAATTTTTGAAATTTTTCACCCACAATAGCTAAGTTAATTAATTTGGTTTAGACAGATCTCATACATGGATCCCAAATTTCGAACCTGAGACATAGGTATTAGAAAATAAATTACTGGGAAAAATGTAGGAGGAATTAGCAATCAAGTTTTACTTTTTCTGAAAGGTATAAATGTTAGCTTTTTACCATAAAAATTGAGAGAAAATATCCTTTGGGAAGGTTGAGAAAATTTCACATCTTTAAGGTATGCTCACTGTGAGGAGCATGCTGACCTGCGAACATTTAGAAATTTTCATAAATTTTTGTAGATTTAATCTGAGAGTGTGGATTACCTTTCTGAAAAATAGGTTTTAAGATCTTTAATTTGATATAAGATTTTTGACAAACAAACATTGTTTACTAAATTAATTTTGGACAGATATTGGGTGCTGCCAGAGAGGAATTCTGTTCTTAAAATTTCCTTGATATATGATATTTGAACTATGATATGTTTGAATGTGTGAATTAATTTTAAATATGTATGTGCAAGGCAGTGGGTAAAAATTTACTCTTGCCTCATGTGATTGTAAGACCCTTGGAATGTGAACCTAGGGCACATGTGTTTGTGTGATTGTGCATTTTGAAATGCTCTATGATACAGTCATGTGGACTGTAGTGTGATTTAAATTTCTCTGTGATGTCTGTGATCTGTGAGCATAAGACTCGATCGTGAGTGCTTATGCGGACTAGGACATTGTCCTAGTGATCAGGGAAAATTGTACCAGTAATAATAATATAAATTCCAACAGTGAGAACAACTAATTTAGACTGAAGAATTTATTTATTTTTCTAGGCTTAATAAATTAACTCTTTAATTTGTGCTTTGGACTTAGATAAATATACTAGGACCCTTGCGTGGAGGAATCGTCGGTAAGTATGAATTATTAAAAACTTTAAAAAAAAATTGAGAGGGTAAGGCACAAATAAAATGTAATAAAGGACTTTGATACGTGAGGGCGATATACGCCTTGAGAGTCGTGCAACGAGGAAAAACGCGTGTATGGCGGACTCATGAAGGAAGTCGCGTGGGATGATTCCGGATGAGCGAAAGTTGCTACGATGTTAACAGAGATCGAACGACGTGTTCACCAATAGGTGATGGAGAGCATATTCTCATATGGTATAATTTTGTGGAGCCAAGACAAGGTCTTGAGCTTGGCGTCAATTTCGATCCGTCTAATACCCCTGTAGCGGAAACCCACGGCGACGGGCAAAGAAAATCTCCGTGAGAGAGTGTGTGAGGAATAAGTTCTCGGAGTATGAATGACCACAGATTGGTACCTGGGAGATGATCGTGAGGCATTACGACCTTGGAGGGTAGGCGTCGAGTTGTGACTTCGTTCACACAAACCGACTTGGCGACCCTGACAATAACCACGAGAAAATCTCAGTTGGTGAGAGCCCACCTTATACCAGGGTGATGGTGTACTCCCAGCAGTCATTCCACTCAATATATGTAAGACCACTGAGTTCTGGGAGTTCCAAGTGGCAGCTGGCCAGTATGTTATAGTTTACAAATTTTAGTCATGAAAGCGAGTAGGTTCCGATAGTGAACGTTAGAGAACCACCCCGTAGTGGTTGGCAGGATTGTGTGTGACTTCTACAGTCGTTTCTGTGTGATTGGCTTGATGAAGCAAAGAGTTTACCCTTTGTGTGTTTATTTTCTTTAGGTCCAGATGGCGGACGAGGAACCAGCCCTCCATTGGGAGGTTGATTGCTATTTTGGAAGATGGATAGCCGACGTGGTTGCGGGCGTAGACCACTTTACCGGCTACATACGGTTTACACGGACGCCCATTGACGAGCCTATAGGATCGCACCCAGTAGTAGCAGAATACTTTGCATGGTGGACGCAGCCGACGCCGCCATACTACCGTCATGCAGAGCCCGTCGACGTAGTGATGATCTCCTCATCCCTTCTTTTGTCCGAGCGCACAGAGACTGCTTCTCATTCTTCAGGAGTGCAGTTAGAGGAGTTAGATGACTCCGACATAGAGGAAACTCCTACTGAGGGGAGTTCCTCTGCGGTGCCTGACTACGTACCCCAACTGGAGTATGAGGCAGTAGGGGAGGATGACGAGGCCGCTCTAGCGGCGATGGAGGTTGATGGGGAGGAGCCAGCAGTAGCTGCTGTAGAGGAGGTGGCAGAGGCTCCTGCCGAGGGAGCTGGTTGGTTACCAGCAGAGGACGAGGAGGACCCCGAGGAGGATCCCGAGGAGGACCCCGAGGAGGATCCCGAGGAGGATCCAGAGGAGGATCTTTCTGAGGATTCCTTCGAGGTCTCTTCTCGTGAGTCACACACTTAGTCCTCCGTTGGTCGACAGTTCCCGTAGGTGTGGGCGAAGTTTCTTGGGGTAGATGGTAGATGACTGCTCTGAATGTTATGATCTTCTTTTATCTTTACCATGTATTTTGTTGGGTAGATCTAGGCATTCAGATGTTTTGTTATATATGTTTTAGTCATCCTGCTTACCACATTAGGTATTTGCTACACATAGTTACTGGGAACCTCGTGATGCTCATTAGACTCTTTATATATATATTTATGCAGTGTATCTTTCAGTTATTCATTTATGTCTTTAATTATTACCTTATTTATCTATTCCACATATTTGAGAATTCAAAGTGATCTTTTGCAATGTTAAACACGTTAAGATCTTCTCCCATTAAAATGACGCGTTAATAAATGCTAAAACAAATGAGAACTTTCGAAATTAAAGTTTAAAAATTTGAAGTGCATAGTTCAATTAAAAAGTTTTAAAAATTCACTAAAATTCCACCTACTACGTTTTAACTTCACTCGTTTTCACAAGTACAAATTTATTAAAGAGCTTTAGAAAATAATTAATTGAATTAAATATGGCATATTTTCCTAGTTAGAACTAGGGCGTTACAATATATATATACACGTGTGTGTGTGTGTGTGTGTGTATTAAAGTATATATTAAAACTTTTATTAATTTTCTTATTGTTTAAATATATAGTTTATAATGCATATTTTAAAATATAAAATTAAAAATATATATTAATATAATGTAAGGAAATTAATAAATATATAACAATAATTTATATTTGAAATTCTATCTTTAATTATTATTTTAGAAAATATTATTAACTATTTCAAATTTTACTATATATTTAATTTTATATATTATTGTTGACAAAACATATAGATGAGACTATGTCTACAACATTGGTAACACAAAATTTAATAGATGTTAATTAACTATATAACTTTTCAAATGAGACTATTTATATTAAAAATATATTATTAAATTTAAACAAATATTATATAATGTAATAGCTATATATATGTATATATAATAAAGTATACATTAAAACTTTTATTCATTTTCTTATTGTTTAAAAAATTAGTTTATCAAACATATTTTAAAATGAAAAATTTTAAAAATATATTAATATAATGTAAAGAAATTAATAAATCTATGTCAATCATTTATATTTTAAATTATATGTTTAATTATTATTTTAGAAAATATTATTAACTATTTAAAATATATTTATTTTTAATTATTATTGTTGACAAAACATATTTAATATAGTTCAATTAAAATTCATATTAATATACCACCGATCACATGAATAAATTGGCACAAGATTTTTCCAACTTAATCAATTGTCTCAAGTTTGAGTCTTAGGTTTCAATCGAGAAGGCCGGTGAATACTTTATATCTATAACAAGGTAACAAAAAAATAATAGATGTTTATCTACTTTATGACTTTTCAAATGAGACTATGTATATTAAAAAAATAATATTAAATAGAAAAAATATTATATAATTTAATAGCTATATATATGTATATATATATATATATATATATATATATATATATATATATATATATTAAAGTATTCATTAAAACTTTTATTCATTTTCTTAATGTTTAAAAAAATAGTTTATAAAACATATTTTAAATGGAAATTTATAAACATATATTAATATAGTGAAAAAAATTAATAAATATATGTTAATAATTTATATATTAAATTCTATCTTTGATTATTATTATAGAAAATATTATTAATTATTTCAAAATTTACTATATATTTAAAACATACTTGTTTTTAATTATTAATGTTGGAAAAACTTATTTTAAATAATTGAATTAAAATGCGTATCAAAATATATACCACCGAGCGCGTGGATTAACTGTGTTCTAACTTAACCGGTGGTATTGATTTTGAGTCATTGCTATGTAATCAGTAAGGCAAGTGAATAGTTTGCATCAATAACATGCTAACAAAAAATTAATAAATATTAAATGTATGGCTTTTCATATGAGTCTATGTATATTAAAAATATATTATTAAATAAAAAGTATCTATTATATAATTTAATAGCTAAATATAGGTATACATTAAATGTTTAATGAATTTTCTTAAAAGACTAGTTTATAAAACATATTTTAAAATGGAAAATTTTAAATATAAATATATATATATATATATATATATAAATAATTTTATATTTTAATTTTATCTTTAGTTATTATTTTAGAAAAATATCATCAATTTTTTCAAAATTTACTATATATTTAAAAACTTGTTTATTTTTAATTACTATTGTTGACAAACCATATTTTAAAATAATTAAATTAAAATGCATATTAACATACCACCGATCTTTTTCCAAAGAATAAGAAAAATACTATCGATCGAGCATGTGAATCAACTGAGATGGGATTGTTTCAACTAAACCAACGGTCTCGGGTTTAAATTTTGGATATGCAACTACGTTAAATACTCAGAGAAAGACTTTGCATTCATAGCAGTCCTACAAGGCTCAAGTAGGATTGTCTTCCGTGAAGGATACCTTTTTTTCTTTGGATATTAAGGATACCTATTGTTTAGACCAAAAACTATCTATAATATATTTTAAATTTTTGTTACATGTTTTCAATTGATTTAATCTAATCATTTTTTACTTATTGAATCTAATATTGAAGCTTGCATCTAATATTGGAAAAAATATATATAATATTATCAAAATTTATTTTTTATTTAAGAGGAAAGATATTAAACTAAATTTAAAAGTAGATTACTTTAATGAGACATTTTTAATATTTAAATACATTTTTTACCCATTTAAATCATATATTTTTGTTATTCGGTGGAGCCCATGATATTTCATCTAGTATTTATAGTGATGCCAACTTATGTCTTCTTGAAAGGTGACAGTTCTCTATCTCCATAGTTTGTTTCTCTGTCATGGGCATGGCCCAACTCCTCCGCATGTAGACGGGGATTCTCTTGGGCCGCACCGCTATCTCCGTCTCCGCGCACTGCCGGAGCTTCACCATCTCCTTGGATTTTGCAATCATCACTAAGTTACGGTCATTCATCCCTGTAACCCCCCTCTTCTAGATTATATTTAATATTAGTATTTAATTTACATTATACATAGAAGTTTCCAATACATTCTATTTAAAATTCGTAAATATATTCAAAATTTTATTACTAAAATTTTCGGAAACACTACTACAAAATGATCTATATACAGAACTACTGTCTGCCCAAAATCTCCCATCCTAAAGCTCTGGTAATATCTGCATCTTCTTTCTTCTAACTATTCTTCATTCACCTGTAATTAAACTTCCCTAGAATCTAGGGACAAATATTACCGGATCAGGCATTTAATTTCTCATACAATTTAAAATAATATCAAACAATACATTTCATACATTACTTAATGATTCACATAAAATAAATGCAGTATGATTTATGCAAATGCAATTTTGACTCAAAATCATTTTTGACTCTGCTCCATGGAGACTTTCCCTTGTGAGTGTTTAGTAAAGACAGGCCTAACATTACGCATTGCAATTCAGCTCAGCCCCTACTAAATGCGAATAAGCTAAACAGAATTAGGAGATTAGGATACCCAGGAAGGCCACCACGACCGCATCTCAGTCCAGATTCTGGCCACTTTTGGGATTGCCAATATCCTTCACCTCACAGACTATATAATCACAGATTATGTAGTCCTGTTTAACAGATTCTGCTCACCCCAAAAATCATTTCTCATGACTACCACAGTCCCGATGTCAACAACATCATTTCTCATGACTACCGCAGTCCCGGTGTCAACAACATTATTTATCTTTTAAAATTCATGGCTACCGCAGTTCCAGTTAGCCAACAACAATCATGCTTCATTTGAAATCTTTGTAAATCCCCCAAAAAGACTCATGCATATGCAATATGATAATGATCATAAATAAATAAATAATATTAAATAATCACCTAAAGAAATATAAAATTCAACACTTATCATTATAACATTAACATTCTACTAAAATACAACTTAGGTCCTTCTATGTAAAATTTCTAAACTACCCTTATTCTTTTCTAAAATTCCAATTATGTCCTCAAAATGTGAAATTACCAAATTACCCTTATATTTTTCTATAATTTCCAATTTTACCCCTGATCTTTTTGTAAAATTCCCATTTTACCCCTAAACTTTCTAGAACCTATAAAATTACCATTTTACCCCTTAATATTTTTATAATTTACTAATTTGCCCTTAAACTTTTTATAAAATTCCTAATGTGTCCCTACATGTGAAATGACTATTTTGCCCTTGGTCTTTGAATAAATTTTCACATGGTACCCTTTTAATCTAGCCATGGCCGTCAATGATCTTCACCAAATTTTCAACAATTTCTCAAAACAATCATGCATTTTCAACCAAGAACAAACCAATCAAAGTTCAATCAATCACAACATATCATAAAATCAACCAAACATTTCATCAAACACCTATTTCACACTTCTAACATCAAATTTATAAAAGCCCTAAACCAATTTCATCTCTTCATGGTTCTTGATCAAATCTTTAAATCTAAACCTAAAGACATGTTTCTCCTACTTCTAAGTTGTCTAGATTGAAATTAAATGCCATGATCCTTACCTTGGTTAATTAGTTTGATGAAGAAATCCTTTGAACCCTTTTCTCCCTTTCTCTCTTGTCTTTTGAAATTTTTGAGCTTTTCTCCCAAATTTCTTCTCTTTGGCCGAATATCTATTAAGATTTGTGAGGTTTGGATTGGTTTCTCTCTTGATTTTGGAAGAAAGGATGAATTTAAATGGAGAGCTTTTGGGAGCTTGGAGAGCTAAGTTTTGAGAGCTTTTGTCTTTGTCTTGGTTTCTCATTTGTTTAAAAAAAATTTTCTCACCCAATTTCTTTTATAGACAACCGTCCAGCTGCCTTGTCCAAGGGCAGTCCATTTGATGAGATTTTCCAGCCCACTTGGACGGCCAACATGAATTCCTTAAGTGGGTTGCTAAGTGTGTGGTCAATTAGTCAAAAGTGTAGATAATTGTAGAGTTTTCTAGAATGTTTTAGGACTTTTTAATTATCTTACAAACTAATTAGAATTTTAAGAAACTAACACCACCATTAAATTCCTCACTATCAAAAACCTTGGGTAGTGTCTTAATTATCTCTCACTCAAAGTCTAATTAGCTTAATTTAATTAAGTTAAAAATATTGAGTTGTAAAATTTTAATTGGCTAATACTTTTATTTTTATTTTTCTTAGATAAAAAATGTTAATAATTATTCTAAGTATGTTACAATTAATAGAAAATTCCATAGGTGTCATACAATTTTTTTCTTAATTTTATACCTTAGAATTTTATTGTAATAATTTCTCAGAGTTCTAACATTCAGAAAATTCTAACAATTTGAAATTAGCATTTTAATTTCTCAACTGTATATATTTTAAATCTACATTCAATTATTTATTTATTAGATTACAATTTACTCCAAAATGCTACACTGAAAAAATTTATCTTGGACAGCTGTCTGACACAACTGTCCAGTCAACAAGCAATTCAAACAAAAACAAACATATCAGAAGACTCAGAAAATTTTACTGAATAGAACTGTATAATTTTTATTATGAAAATATGTACAGAAAGTTGTTCAAAAAAATACAGTACACAAATTCTCATAATATTTATAGAAAAATATTTACAAACAGAAAAATAAAAATGAGGGTGTTATAATCCCTGCTGTAAAACCCTGGATATCGTCTGTGATCGTGCATTCTTTGGATTCAACTTCATCTCTCCCAACGAGCGTTGTTGCCATTGCCATGGCCAACCTCCTCTGTATGTAGATCGTGGTTTTGATGTGCCTCATCTCCACTAGTGCGAGGCCCGACTGGATGATCTTCTACTCCTCTTTCCCCTTTGAGGTATAGGAGGGTTTCGTGGAAGAGTTGACTAACTGGATCTCTGTTTATTCCGTAATAGTCACCACCATCAGAGAGATCTAGTCAGTCAACCTTGCCACAGAACCATCATATACCGTCTGCGATCGTGCCCTCTTGCAATTCTTTAGACATGACTACAGCTCCCTCCTTGAGCGCAGCATGGACATTCTGATTGTTGCTGCCACCTTGCTCTTGTTTGGATCATGTGCATGTGTTCCACCTGCTCCGATGATGATGATGATGATGATGATGATGATGACCTAAGTTGTTGATTTAAAGATCAAGCTAGCTAGTAGAATTTAGCTTATTTTATGGGTTTAGTTGCACTTTTGGTCAATTATGTATCGCAATTATACAATTTTAGTCTCCTAGATTTTAATCACGCAAATTATGTATTCTAGATATCAATTATACAATTTTGGTTTCTTTGTCAATCTTGCAATAAATATTTCATAGATTTTGTTTATGCCACACTTAATGATTACATGAAAATTAAACTATAAAAAAAATTGAAAATTAATTAAATCATGAGGAGGGGTGCTCAATCAAAACTGAACCAAATCATTTTCAACTGCAAAATCTAACTAAAAAAATTGATTAAATCAAAATGCAAATAAAAAAAATGTATGTTTTTTATTGCGATTTGGTTCCTATTGGGAAAACCAAATCAAACCGAAATAAACCGCATATTATACTTATGTCGATTTTTCTTTTATATTATATAAATTATCATTAAAATAACTTAAGTCACAACTCAATTAGGCATATTTTATTTTTTATGTCTTTGACAAGGAATCTTCATAGTCAAAGTTGTGACCATTAGATTAACCCTAAGGTTCCTAACACTACAAGTAAAGTTTGCCCAATTGGATTTGTCTTCACAGTGACCAACAACTATTAGGTTAACATTGCAGAGGTGATCATATATTTATATTAGTATTTTTTAGGGTTTAGGGTTTAACATTGTAGGAAATATCTATCAGTTTTGTCAATGATTAATTTTTGCCGAGAAACCTAGTTAGTCACCAAGTCTTTCCTTCCAATCATATTTTTCTATCCATAATACTTGAACTCAATACCTTATTCCAAGAATCTGAGCTCAGTTTCACACATATCAACGTAAACCTAATGTTTGTACATTGACAATGATATTGTTGAATATGTGCACTATTTTATCAAATTATAATTATTCATTTTTTAACACTACAATAAAATGTTTATTTACCGATAGATATTTACCCACGAATTCAAATCTGTTAGTAATTCAACATTACCGACAGATTATTATTCACGGATTTTAGATCCATTGGCAATGTCAAATTACTTACAAATGATTACCCACAGATTAGGATATGTTGGTAATTTTAAATTATTGATGGATCCAATTCCGTCGATAGCATAAATAGCTGTAGGTAACAATGAAATATCGTTATCCACAAACTTTCTATGGATAATTTGGAAAATTCATCAATATGTTTAAAAGGTGAAAAAAATAAAAAAAATCATTTTTGAAGTACCCACAGATTTATTAGAAAGAATGGTCAGACCACAAGGTGTGGCCAACCAACCAAAACAATATAAAAGATGCTGCTGCACATAGTAGTAAGCATAAAAAGCACTTCTTACGCTCCCTAATATCAAGAGTGCTACCTCCAGGATACATTTACACCTTCCATGCAACCCCATCTACACAGAAGCTACACCACCAAAAAAATATATCCTATAACATGTTATCGCCCCAATAATTATGTTCCTGCTTCTGGTCACATTATTTTTATTACCTCAACCTCCAAAGCATCAACCCACCACTTGTGTTCACATATAAACCATGATGGACTCACAATTTATTTGTTAACTTGCTTTAAGGCATGCCATAGGATCATGAGACCAACATGATAATGGATATGGAAAACCACATGTGCTGGATAGCTATTCACCAATTTGGCAAGTGCACCAATCGGTGTAGTATTTTCGAATTTTGAGTAGAAGTCATCTCCACAGGGACTTGTTCATACTAGGTTTTTGTGTAAAATCAATATCTAAGCAAAGGAAGATGTTGTTTTAGTGAAAATGGTTTAGGAAAATAAATTATAAGTTCTAAAATAAATTACTAAAAATAGAATAGAGTTCAAGAAAGCAAAAGATCAAACAGTTTGTGTGCAGCGGGTGAAAACAATGATTAATGGAACTAGTTTGGGTATTTGGTGATACTTGACAAACATCTCAGTAATATAATTGATTTTTCTCCATTTAATGAAAACCCTAGTGCTATCTTAACCCACTTAAGTCTTCTAACCTTGATTCCTCAAGTGAAAGAAGCTAAAGCACTTAACCCTACTCCTAATCCCTTAGCAAGTGAAGTTAAATGATTTGTTTAAGTGCAAGGATCATTAAGAGACTAACAAACATCACTCCATTCCTAGATGAGAAATTCATTAGACACCATTCTCAAATCTCAGTTTTCAAAGCATTTCCCAATGACAATAAAAATAAATAGAAAAGTGCTTGGGTGATCAAGCCAAGAACTAACATTAAACACAAAGAATAACATTAACATTGAATATTCATTAAATAGATAGTAAAAGTAATTACATGAGAGTTGCTAGTACACCAAATCCCCAACTATAAAGAAGTTAGCTCCTCATTGTCATGAGAAGCTACCAAAAATTACAAAGAACAAAGGAAAATGGAAGAGAAAATGGTGAAGGAATGAAGGAATGTGGTAGGTGAGAGCCTCAGCCGCCAACACACAACCCTAGAATGATCTCCTCCTGATCCCAATGATAGGACACTTTAAATAGGCTGAGAATCTCTATTTTGTCGCTTCTACATAAAGGCACAACTCGCTTAGTGAATAGCAACTCGCTTAGCGAATAGCAACTCGCTAAGCGAATTACAATAATTCCAATTTCTCCTTTAGGCATAGAGGTTAGTTCGCTTAGCGAGCATGAACTCACTAAGCGATCTTGATGTGTCCAAGTTTCCTCTTCAGCTTCCAATCCCGCTAAGCGAATAGAACTTCTCGCTTAGCCTTCAACTTGCCACGTGTTCTCTTC
Source organism: Pueraria montana var. lobata (assembly GCA_026413185.1). Taxonomy (NCBI): domain Eukaryota; kingdom Viridiplantae; phylum Streptophyta; class Magnoliopsida; order Fabales; family Fabaceae; genus Pueraria; species Pueraria montana. Next base: position 78,269,636 of record CM048650.1, read on the forward strand.
AGAGCGACTTCTCTTGCTAAGTGGCAACATCAGCTCGCTAAGCAAGTTGTCTTGAATTCCTCATCTTCAACTTTTCTTCCAGTGTACTAGGACTCTGCCAAAAACATAGTTAAAAAGCTAATAAGATCCTAAAACTAACTACATGAAAACTAAATCCTAAAAGAAAGTAATTTCTAACTAAAAGGGACTAATCAAAGTAATAAATGAGAAGAATGTGAGATAATTGCTGCGAAAATTAAGTGCAAATGTAAGTATGCACAACGATTATCAAACTCCCCCAAATTTACATCTTTGCTTGTCCTCAAGCAAAAGCAAACTAAAACTAAACCGAACTAAGTTAGATTAATGACAAGACCAAAAACTAAGATAAAACACATTCCCAAGACACAAGCATGCTTATTCAAAACAAACCTATCACACAACTCAAGATCACACTTGCAATGGTGCTCATGATGAAATCATAAAAAGAATGCATTCAAGAGTTCAAGAGATCAAGAAGTATGGCAATTAGCAGTGAAAAGGTAAGGAACACTTCGCTTCTCACAAGGCTAGTTATGATTGTCTCCAATTTATAATGTTATGTATGGTTAAATTTATTTCACTATTGTCAAAAGTTAAATTACTAATAGGGGTTATGAATTTTATTATAGTTTAAAATTAATATCTGCATGTGTTATGGGTGTGTGCGTAAGAGTGCGTGAATGTTTATATTAAAATACACATTAAATACACTTTTTTAAAAGAAATAATTTTTAAAACTTAATTTTAAATAACAAATGATAAATATATAAATAGAGTTGAAAAAGTAATTGGTGGAAAAATAATTTGTTATTTTATTATAATAATATATTTCTGGTTATTTTATGATTGTCTCCAATTTATAATGTTATATATGGTTATATTTATTTCACTATTGTCAAATGTTAAATTACTAAAATGGGTTATGATTTTTAATATAGTTTAAAATTAATATCTACATTTGGTATGGGTGTGTAAGACTGATTGAATGTTTATAATAAAATACATTTTAAAGACACATTTTTAAAAGAAATAACTTATAAAACATATTTTTAGATAAAAAAAAATGGTAAATATATAAATAGAGTTGAAAAAATAATTGGTGGCAAAAAGTTTTGTTATTTGACTATAATAATATATTTCTGGTTATTGTATGATTGTCTCCAATTTATAATGTTATATATGGCTATATTTAATTCACTGTTGTCAAAAGTTACATTACTAAAAGGGGTTTTGATTTTTATTATAGTTTAAATTTAATATCTAAATGTGTTAAGGGTATGTTCGTAAGAGTGTGAGAATATATGTATAATATAATACATATTAAACACACACTTTTAAAATAAATAATTTATAAAGCATATTTTAAAATAAAAAATCATAAATATATAAAAAGAATTGAAAAAGTAATTTGTGGCCAAAAAAATTTGTTATTTTATTATATCAATATGTTTCTGGTTATTTTATGATTATCTCCAATTTATAATGTTACGTATGATTAAATTTATTTCAATAATGTCAAAAGTTAAATTACTAATAGGGGTTATGATTTTTATTATAGTTTAAAATTAATATCTGCATCTGTTATGGGTGTGTGCGTAAGAGTGCGGGAACGTTTATATTAAAATACACATTAAATATACATTTTTAAAGAAATAATTTTTAAAACTTATTTTTAAATAAAAAATGATAAATAAATAAATAAAGTTGAAAATGTAATTGGTGGAAAAATAATTTGTTATTTTATTATAACAATATATTATGGTTATTTTATGATTGTCTTCAATTTATAAGGTTATAGATGGTTATATTTATTTCACTATTGTCAAATGTTAAATTACTAAAAGGGCTTATGATTTTTATTATAGTTTAAAATTAATATCTGCATGTGTTATGAGTGTGTGCGTAAGAGTGCGTGAATTTGTATATTAAAATACATATTAATTACACATTTTTAAAAGAAATAATGTATAAAACTTATTTTTAAATAAAAAATGATAAATATATAAATAGAGTTGAAAAAGTAATTGGTGGCAAAAAAATTTGTTATTTTATTATAATAATATATTTCTGGTTATTGTATGATTGTCTCCTATTTTTAATGTTATATATGGTTATATTTATTTCACTATTGTCAAGAGTTACAACACTAAAAGGGGTTATGATTTTTGTTATAGTTTAAAATTAATATCTACATTTGGTATGAGTGTGTAGGACTGATTGAATGTTTATATTAAAATACACATTAAAGACACATTTTTCAAAGAAATAACTTATAAAACATATTTTTAGATAAAAAAAATGGTAAATATATAAATAGAGTTGAAAAAATAATTGGTGGCAAATTTTTTTTTTTATTTGCTTACAATAATATATTTCTGGTTATTATATGATTGTCTCTATTTTATAATGTTATATATGGGTATATTTAATTCACTGTTGTCAAAAGATACATTACTAAAAAGGGTTTTGATTTTTATTATAGTTTCATTTTAATATCTAAATGTGTTAAGGGTGTGTTCGTAAGAGTGCGAGAATATATGTATAATATAATACATATTAAACACACATTTTTAAAAGAAATAATTTTTAAAACTTATTTTTACATAAAAAATGATAAATATATAAATAGAGTTGAAAATGTAATTGGTGGAAAAATTATTTGTTATTTTACTATAACAATATATTATGTTTATTTTATGATTGTCTCCAATTTATAATGTTTTAGATGGTTATATTTATTTCACTATTGTCAAATGTTAAATTACTAAAAGGGCTTATGATTTTTATTATAGTTTAAAATTAATATTTGTATGTGTTATGAGTGTGTGCGTAAGAGTGCGTGAATTTGTATGTTAAAATACATATTAATTACACATTTTTAAAAGAAATAATTTATAAAACTTATTTTTAAATAAAAAATGATAAATATATAAATAGAGTTAAAAAGTAACTGGTGCCAAAAAATTTGTTATTTTGTTATAATAATATATTTCTGGTTATTGTATGATTGTCTCTTATTTTTAATGTTATATTTGGTTATATCTATTTCACTATTGTCAAGAGTTACAATACTAAAAGGGGTTATGATTTTTGTTATAGTTTAAAATTAATATCTACATTTGGTATGGGTGTGTAAGACTGGTTGAATGTTTATATTCAAATACACATTAAAGACACATTTTTAAAGGGAATAACTTATAAACCATATTTTTAGATAAAAAAAAATGGTAAATATATAAATAGAGTTGAAAAAATAATTGGTGGCAAAAAATTTTGTTATTTGACTATAATAATATATTTCTGGTTATTGTATGATTGTCTCCATTTTATAATGTTATATATGGCTATATTTAATTCACTGTTGTCAAAAGTTACATTACTAAAAGGAGTTATGATTCTTACTATAGTTTAAAATTATTATCTGCATGTGTTATGAGTGTGTGCGTAAGAGTGCGTGAATGTTTATATTAAAATACACATTTTTAAAAGAAATAATTTTTAAAACTTATTTTTAAATAAAAATGATAAATATATAAATAGAGTTGAAAAAGTAATTGGTGGAAAAATAATTTGTTATTTTATTATAACAATATATTATGGTTATTTTATGATTGTCTCCAATTTATAATGTTATATATGGTTATATTTATTTCACTATTGTCAAATGTTAAATTACTAAAAGGGGTTATGATTTTTATTATAGTTTAAAATTAATATCTGCATGTGTTATGAGTGTGTGCGTCAGAGTGCGTGAATTTTTATATTAAAATACATATTAATTACACATTTTTAAAAGAAATAATGTATAAAACTTAGTTCTAAATAAATAATGATAAATATATAAATAGAGTTGAAAAAGTAATTGGTGGCAAAAAATTTGTTATTTTATTATAATAATATATTTCTGGTTATTGTATGATTGTCTCCTATTTTTAATGTTATATATGGTTATATTTATTTCACTATTTTCAAGAGTTACAATACTAAAAGGGGTTATGATTTTTGTTATAGTTTAAAATTAATATCTACATTTGGTATGGGTGTGTAAGACTGATTGAATGTTTATATTAAAATACACATTAAAGACACATTTTTAAAGGATATAACTTATAAAACATATTTTTAGATAAAAAAAATCGTCAATATAGAAATAGAGTTGAAAAAATAATTGGTGGCAAAAAAATTTTATTATTTGACTGTAATAATATATTTCTAGTTATTGTATGATTGTCTCCATTTTATAATGTTATATATGGCTATATTTAATTCACTGTTGTCAAAAGTTACATTACTAAAAGGGGTTATGATTTTTATTATAGTTTAAAATTAATATCTACATGTGTTATGTGTGTGTGCATAAGAGTGCGTGGATGTTTATATTAAAATACATATTAAATACACATTTTTAAATGAAATCATTTTTAAAACTTGTTTTTAAATAAAAAATGATAAATATATAAATAGAGTTGAAAAAGTAATTGGCGGAAAAATAATTTGTTATTTTATTATAACAATATATTTCTGGTTATTTTATGATTGTCTCCAATTTATAATGTTATATAAGGCTATATTTATTTCACTATTGTCAAATGTTAAATTACTAAAATGGGTTATGATTTTTATTATAGTTTAAAATTAATATATGCATGTGTTATGAGTGTGTGCGTAAGAGTACATGAATTTTTATATTAAAATACATATTAATTTCACATTTTTAAAAGAAATAATGTATAAAACTTATTTTTAAATAAAAATGATAAATATATAAATAGAGTTGAAAAAGTAATTGGTGGCAAAAAATTTGTTATTTAATTATAATAATATATTTCTGGTTATTGTATGACTGTCTCTTATTTTTAATGTTAGATATGGTTATATTTATTTCACTATTGTCAAGAGTTATAATACTAAAAGGGATTATGATTTTTGTTATAGTTTACAATTAATATCTACATTTGGTATGGGTGTGTATGACTTATTGAATGTTTATATTAAAATACACATTAAAGACACATTTTTAAAGGAAATAACTTACAAAACATATTTTTAGATAAGAAAATGGTAAATATAAAAATAGAGTTGAAAAAATAATTAGTGGAATTTTTTTTTGTTATTTATCTATAATAATATATTTCTGGTTATTGTATGATTGTCTCCATTTTATAATGTTATATATGGCTATATTTAATTTACTGTTGTCAAAAGTTACATTACTAAAAGTGGTTATGATTTTTATTATTGTTTAAAATTAATATCTACATGTGTTATGTGCGTGTGCATAAGAGTTCGTGAATGTTTATATTAAAATACACATTAAATACACATTTTTCAATGAAATCATTTTTAAAACTTATTTTTAAATAAAAATGATAAATATATAAATAGAGTTGAAAAAGTAATTGGTGGAAAAATAATTTTTTATTTTATTATAACAATATATTTCTGGTTATTTTATGATTGTCTCCAATTTATAATGTTATATATGGTTATATTTATTTCACTATTGTCAAATGTTAAATTACTAAAATGGCTAATTATTTTTATTACAGTTTAAAAGTAATATCTGCATGTGTTATGAGTGTGTGCGTAAGAGTGCGTGAAATTTTATATTAAAATAGATATTAATTACACATTTTTAAAAGAAATAATGTATAAAACTTATTTTTAAATAAAAATGATAAATATATAAATAGAGTTGAAAAAGTAACTGGTGGCAAAAAAATTGTTATTTTGTTATAATAATATATTTCTTGTTATTGTATGATTGTCTCTTATTTTTAATGTTATATTTGGTTATATCTATTTCACTATTGTCAAGAGTTACAATACTAAAAGGGGTTATGATTTTTGTTATAGTTTAAAATTAATATCTACATTTGGTATGGGTGTGTAAGACTGGTTGAATGTTTATATTCAAATACACATTAAAGACACATTTTTAAAGGGAATAACTTATAAACCATATTTTTAGATAAAAAAAATGGTAAATAAATAAATAGAGTTGAAAAAATAATTGGTGGCAAAAAAATTTGTTATTTGACTTTAATAATATATTTCTGGTTATTGTATGATTGTCTCAATTTTATAATGTTATATATTGCTATGGTTAATTCACTGTTGTCAAAAGTTACATTACTAAAAGGGGTTATCATTTGTATTATAGTTTAAAATTAATATCTGCATGTATTATGTGTGTGTGCGTAAGAGTGTGTGAATGTTTAGATTAAAATACACATTGAATACACATTTTTAAAAGAAATAATTTTTAAAACTTATTTTTAAATAAAAAATGATAAATATATAAATAGAGTTGAAAAAGTAATTGGTGGAAAAATAATTTGTTATTTTATTATAACAATATATTATGGTTATTTTTTTATTGTCTCCAATTTATAATGTTATATATGGTTATATTTATTTCAGCATTGTCAAATGTTAAATTACTAATAAGGGTGGGTTATGATTTTTATTATAATTTAAAATTAATATCTGCATGTGTTATGGGTGTGTGCGTAGGAGTGCGTGAATGTTTATATTAAAATACACACTTTTAAAAGAAATAATTTTTAAAACTTATTTTTAAATTAAAAATGATAAATCTATAAATAGAGTTGAAAAAGTAATTGGTGGCAAAAAAAATTGTTATTTTAGTATAATAATATATTTCTGGTTATTGTATGATTGTCTCCTATGTTTAATGTTATATATGGTTATATTTATTTCCCTATTGTCAAGAGTTACAATACTAAAAGGGGTTATAATTTTTGTTATAGTTTAAACTTAATATCTACATTTGGTATGGGTGTGTAGAACTGATTGAATGTTTATATTAAAATACACTTTAAAGACACATTTTTAAAGAAAATCACTTATAAAACATATTGTTAGATAAAAAAAATGGTAAATAAATAAATAGAGTTGAAAAAATAATTGGTGGCAAAAAATTTTGTTATTTGACTTTAATAATATATTCCTGGTTATTGTATGATTGTCTCAATTTTATAATGTTATATATGGCTATATTTAATTCACTGTTGTCAAAAGTTACATTACTAAAAGGGTTATGATTTTTATTATAGTTTAAAATTAATATCTAAATGTGTTAAGAGTGTGTTCGTAAGATTGCCAGAATATATGTATAATATAAAACATATTAAACACACACTTTTAAAATAAATAATTTATAAAGCATATTTTAAAATAAAAAATCATAAATATATAAATAGAATTGAAAAAGTAATTTGTGGCAAAAAAATTTGATATTTTATTATATTAATATATTTCTGGTTATTTTATGATTGTCTCCAATTTATAATGTTATGCATGGTTAAATTTATTTCACTATTGTCAAAAGTTAAATTACTAATAGGAGTTATGATTTTTATTATTGTTTAAAATTAATATCTGCATGTGTTATGGGTGTGTGCGTAAGAGTGCGTGAATGTTTATATTAAAATACCCATTAAATACACATTTTTAAAAGAAATAATTTTTAAAACTTATTTTTAAATAAAATTTGATAAATATATAAATAGAGTTGAAAAAGTAATTGGTGGAAAAAGAATTTGTTATTTTATTATAATAATATATTTTTGGTTATTTATTGATTGTCTCCAATTTATAATGTTATATATGATTATATTTATTTCACTACTGTCAAATGTTAAATTACTAAAAGGGGTTATGATTTTTATTATAGTTTAAAATTAGTATCTGCATGTGTTATGAGTGTGTGCGTAAGAGTGCGTTAATTTTTATATTAAAATACACATTAATTACTCATTTTTAAAAGAAATAATGTATAAAACTTATTTTTAAATAAAAATTGATAAATATATAAATAGAGTTGAAAAAGTAATTGGTGGCAAAAAATTTCTTATTTTATTATAATAATATATTTCTGGTTATTGTATGATTGTCTCCTATTTTTAATGTTATATACGGTTATATTTATTTCACTATTGTCAAGAGTTACAATACTAAAAGGGGTTATGATTTTTGTTATAGTTTAAACTTAATACATACACGTGGTATGGGTGTGCAAGACTGATTGAATGTTTATATTAAAATACACTTTAGAGACACATTTTTAAAAGAAATAACTTATAAAAATATATTTTTAGATAAAAAAGTGGTAAATATATAAATGGAGTTGAAAAAACAATTGGTGGCAAAAAAATTTGTTATTTGACAATAATAATATATTTCTGTTTATTGTATGATTGTCTCCATTTTATAATGTTATATATGGCTATATTTAATTCACTGTTGTCAAAAGTTACATTACTAAAAGGGGGTTTGATTTTTATTATAGTTTAAATTTAATATCTAAATGTGTTAAGGGTGTGTTCGTAAGAGTGCGAGAATATATGTATAATATAATACATATTAAACACAAATTTTTAAAAGAAATAATTTTAAAACTTATTTTTAAATAAAAATTGATAAATATATAAATAGGGTTGAAAAAGTAATTGGTGGAAAAATAATTTGTTATTTTATTATAACAATATATTTCTGGTTATTTGATGATTGTCTCCAATTTATAATGTTATATACGGTTATATTTATTTCACTATTGTCAAATGTTAAATTACTAAAAGGGGTTATGATTTTTATTGTAGTGTAAAATTAATATCTGCATGTGTTATGAGTGTGTGCGTAAGAGTGCGTGAATTTGTATATTAAAATACATATTAGTTACACATTTTTAAAAGAAATAATGTATAAAACTTATTTTTAAATAAAAATTGATAAAAATATAAATAGAGTTGAAATAGTAATTGGTGGCAAAAAAATTGTTATTTTATTATAATAATATATTTCTGGTTATTGTATGATTGTCTCCTATTTTTAATGTTATATATGGTTATATTTATTTCACTATTGTCAAGAGTTACAATACTAAAAGGGGTTATGATTTTTGTTATAGTTTAAACTTAATATCTACATTTGGTATGGTTGTGTAAGACTGATTGAATGTTTATATTAAAATATACATTAAAGATACATTTTTAAAGAAAATCACTTATAAAACATATTGTTAGATAAAAAAATGGTAAATATATAAATAGAGTTGAAAAAATAATTGGTGGCAAAAATTTTTGTTATTTGACTATAATAATATATTCCTGGTTATTGTATGATTGTCTCCATTTTATAATGTTATATATGGCTATATTTAATTTACTGTTGTCAAAAGTTACATTACTAAAAGGGGTTATGATTTTTATTATAGTTTAAAATTAATATCTAAATGTGTTAAGGGTGTGTTCGTAAGAGTGCCAGAATATATGTATAATATAAAACATATTAAACACACACTTTTAAAATAAATAATTTATAAAGCATATTTTAAAATAAAAAATCTTAAATATATAAATAGAATTGAAAAAGTAATTTGTGGCAAAAAAATTTGTTGTTTTATAATGCATGGTTAAATTTATTTCACTATTGTCAAAAGTTAAATTACTAATAGGGGTTATGATTTTTATTATTGTTTAAAATTAATATCTGCATGTGTTATGGGTGTGTGCGTAAGAGTGCGTGAATGTTTATATTAAAATACACATTAAATACACATTTTAAAAGAAATAATTTTTAAAACTTATTTTTAAATAAAAAATGATAAATATATAAATAGAGTTGAAAAGTAATTGGTGGAAAAATAATTTGTTATTTTATTATAATAATATATTTCTGGTTATTTAATGATTGTCTCCAATTTATAATGTTATATATGATTATATTTATTTCACTACCGTCAAATGTTAAATTACTAAAAGGGGTTATGATTTTTATTATAGTTTAAAATTAGTATCTGCATGTGTTATGAGTGTGTGCGTAATAGTGCGTTAATTTTTATATTAAAATACAAATTAATTACACATTTTTAAAAGAAATAATGTATAAAACTTATTTTTAAATAAAAATTGACAAATATATAAATAGAGTTGGAAATGTAATTGGTGGCAAAAAAATTTCTTATTTTATTATAATAATATATTTCTGGTTATTGTATGATTGTCTCCTATTTTTAATGTTATATATGGTTATATTTATTGCACTATTGTCAAGAGTTACAATACTAATAGGGGTTATGATTTTGGTTATAGTTGAAGATTAATATATACATTTGGTATGGGTGTGTAGGACTGATTGAATGTTTATATTAAAATACACATTAAAGACACATTTTTAAAAGAAATATCTTATAAAACAAATTTTTAGATATAAAAAATGGTAAATATATAAATAGAGTAGAAAAAATAATTGGTGTCAAAAAATTTTGTTATTTGACTATAATAATATATTTCTGGTTATTGTATCATTGTCTCCATTTTATAATGTTATATATGGCTATATTTAATTCACTGTTGTGAAAAGTAACATTACTAAAATGGGTTATGATTTTTATTTTATTTTAAAATTAATATTTGCATGTGTTATGTGTGTGCGTAAGAGTGCGTGAATGTTTATATTAAAATACACATTAAATACACATTTTTAAAAGAAATAATTTTTAAAACTTATTTTTAAATAAAAAATGATAAATATATAAATAGATTTGAAAAAGTAATTGATGAAAAAATAATTTGTTATTTTATTATAATAATATATTTCTGGTTATTTTGTGATTGTCTCCAATTTATAATGTTATATATGGTTATATTTATTTCACTATTGTCAAATGTTAAATTACTAAAAGGGGTTATGATTTTTATTATAGTTTAAAATTAATATCTGCATGTGTTATGAGTGTGTGTGTAAGAGTGTGTGAACTTTTATATTAAATACATATTAATTACACATTTTAAAAAGAAATAATGTATAAAACTTATTTTTAAATAAAAAATGATAAATATATAAATAGAGTTGAGAAAGTAATTGCTGGCAAAAAAATTTGTTATTTTATTATAATAATATATTTCTGGTTATTGTATGATTGTCTCCTATTTTTAATGTTATATATGGTTATATTTATTTCACTATTGTCAAGAGTTACAATACTAAAAGGGGTTATGATTTTTGTTATAGTTAAAAATTAATATCTACATTTGGTATGGGTGTGTAGGACTGATTGAATGTTTATATTAAAATACACATGAAAGACACATTTTTAAAAGAAATAACTTATAAAACATATTTTTATATAAAAAAATGGTAAATATATAAATAGAGTTGAAAAAATAATTGGTCGCAAAAAATTTTGTTATTTGACTATAATAATATATTTCTGGTTATTGTATGATTGTCTCCATTTTATAATGTTATATATGACTATATTTAATTCATTGTTGTCAAAAGTTACGTTACTAAAAGGGGTTATGATTTTTATTTTATTTTAAAATTAATATCTGCATGTGTTATGTGTGTATGCATAAGAGTGCGTGAATGTTTATATTAAAATACACATTAAATACACATTTTTAAAAGTAATAATTTTTAAAACTTATGTTTAAATAAAAAATGATAAGTATATAAATAGATTTGAAAAAGTAAGTGGTGGAAAAATAATTTGTTATTTTATTATAATAATATATTTCTGGTTATTTTATGTTAATTAAGTTTCTTGTGAACAAAGGAGGATAACAACCCCTTCGATACTAAATGACGTCGAAATGTCTTAATAAGGAAGATGCTTGTAATAAGATTTGAGATACCCTCTTTGGGTGATGGGCGGGGTTCCGTCACTTCCCATCCCCAAGGATGTGGTAAAGGCCCCTCAGACCGGAAGGGGATATAAATACGAGGTCATGGCATAAGAACAAGGGGGACGCTCCTTGGAAGTTTGAGCTCAATACTTGCCATAGGACAGAAGAGACAAAGAAAGAAATAATATTTAGCAAGCAATGGTTGATGTCTAAGTTTATGTATATGTTGTAGCCAATGTTAAAGTGAAACTATATGTTTATGATGCGTCCATGGGTCATATAAGTATATTGTTGCATGTTTAGCACTCACTGAGACCTTGTCTCATTAGTTTAGTTTCCATATTCCAGATTGAGCAGTTTATGGAGAATGAAGACACTCGGTCATGAAGATGTTTTTTTATGTATATTAATATCTTTTGGCTTATTACTACAAGAAAAAGGCTGATTACTAACGGAGATTTACCTACAGAAATAAATCCGTCGGTAATTTAACATTTCCGACGGATTTGGATCCGTCGGTAATATGAAATTTCTGACGGATATTTCCGACTGATACGGTCCATCGATAATGGGAATTTTCTGACTGATGGTTACCGACTGAATTTACCTACGGATTTTTCGTATGTAATGAAATTCGTGGGTAACTTAAAAAATCCATAGGTAATGAAAAAAATGAAAAAAAAAAAAGTGAGAGAGAACAATCCCATGGTGATGCCAACAAATAAAAATGAAGAATGAAATCCTTAAATACCCAAACATATTTGCATACTTAACGTTGTTAAATATGTTTATATATTAAAAGTTTTATTATTCTTATTATTGATTTAAAAAGTTTATAAAATATATTTTAAAATAGAAAAATTTAAATAGGTATATTAATATATAGAAATTTAGATAAATTGATAAATGTATATATAATAATTTTAATTAGATATAATTTTTTATTAAAAAATAACACACACTTGAATTTTATTATTTATTAACATATATGTAATGGAGCTGTCAAAATGGGTTAATCTCACCCACCGGGCCTGACCCACCACGGCTCGCTTAATAGGTGAACCAACCCAACCCAGCTCACTTCTTGGTGAGTCTATAAAATGCTATCTTGGCCTTGTAATCCAGGACAATTCTATCTCTTTCTCTCTGTTTTTATTTTAAATGCAAAACAATAAGTGAGGGCCAAACTCGTAGGACTAAAGTGGGTTTCCTTGTTTTACAAATTGTAGCACAATAAGTGAGTGGGGGATTGAATTGGGTTTCTTTTTTTAGTATTTAGGTAAACTTGCGGGCTAACTCAGCCCATTGCAGGTTCAACCTAATGGGCCAAGTCATAGGTGGGTTGGGTCAATTTTTTGTGATTACTAAAAATGGCTATATTTTTCAACCCAATCTGGCCCAAACCCATGGTGGGCTAGGTTAGTCCACAGGTTTTGACCAATTTTAACAGCTCTAATATGTAATTCACCTCTAATCAATATTTAAACCTCCCTTGATGCATGTGTTTTTTGGCTAGCAAATCACAACGAGCATGATTAATTCATTCTAAAATCACTTTTAATATTATTCCCCTGGTTGAATTGCTTATTTCAACACCAAATATCAAAATCATCTTCATTGTCATCAATAACATTAAATAATTTCAATCTATTTTAAAATTTATATTCATATTTTAACCCTAGTATCTCCATATGCCACAAAGTCACAAATGAAATAATGACACACTAAAATTCAAAGTTTAATATCAAAACTTAATAATATAACATTTATAATAATTAATTTCTATAATACATTTCGATGATATTAAAATATAATATGGTATATTATTAATTATTGGTATTAATAATTATCATAAATGTTATAATTGAGTTAAAATTAATTAAGTTGCTCTAAAAATTCAAAATTAATACTCAACTTAATAATATAACATTTAAGAATGAGTCAAAATTGAATCTATATTATATTTATAATATGAATATAAAAAAGTTTTTTTTTTTAAATAAAATCAAACTGAACCCACTTCTTATATTATGGAAGTATTTTTTATTAAATAATATGGAAGTAATTAAACATATTAATTTATATATATATATATATATATATATATATATATATAAGTTTTTTTTTAAAAAAAAAATCCTCCAAAACGGCATCATTTAAGAATAAGGAAAGGACTGAAAACCTCATTCCTCACCCTTCACTCGAAACCCTATTCCGCAGCCTCACTCCTTCACCTACGCAGCCACCCTCATCGGCACAACCGTGAGCTGTCACGTTTGTAGTTTCCAATTCAGAAACCGTGAGCCCTCACGTTTGCAGTTTCGCTCGACGCTTAGAACCGTGCTTTGCGGTCTGATCCTACTTTGCCCGACATTGCTGATGTCATTTATGATCTTCTTCACGGTCTGTTCACCTCTATCTACTAAAATTGTTCCATTTTTTAAAAAACCTTGTATGTAGTTGGGTTTTGATGTTGGCGAGTGGTGGATTTTGTGTAGGGAAATTTTGGGAACTTGGGGCATTTATCAATAGTCTGTAGACTACCCCTACTGTTAATAGCTAAATACTAAGGTTCTAAAAAATCAGGGTCACAATTTAGAGGATGCATGTAATTAGGTTTATTCATGTTACAATCTTCATGTCTTGTATTTAGCAGACTTGTTTTACTCATGATTCTTGTTTAAGACCTAAAGACACTTGCATTTGTCTTACTGAGGACTCTTGTTTGTGACAAATTTAATGATGTTGTTCATTAGTGTTGGCAAGATACAAGCAACATGTGTTGGTTGTTTAAAGCCATGAACAATCCGGTGGTGATATCAAAGGCTGCAAGTATGATTATGGGCCATCATTATTCTCCAGCTTGAAATCATTGTATTGTAGTGTAACAGTGTAACAATATTATCTACAGATACAATGGCTTTTCCAACTCATTCAAGATGCATATGTTGAAGCAGCCAGCATTGCTGAACAGGTTACTTATTGTTAAATTTTAATTCATCTATATTTTTGCTTTAATGGTTTGAATTTGGTGAAGTGGAAAGAATGGTAAAGTTCTCATTATTTGAGGAATCATTCTTGTGCCATCGGTTTTGAATGTGTATAATTTCTTGTAATGCAGGCAGTTTCATATATAAGGACCTTGTATGCATTTACAAATGAAACATTGGCTAAATATTCATATGCAACATCATTGCAAGCTACTCTTAGATATGGTATATTAATAAGTCTTGTTCAAGGGCTTGGCCTTGGTTTTACATATGGGCTTGCAATATGTTCTTGTGCATTAGAACTCTGGGTTGGAAGGCTCTTGATTATACATGGAAAAGCTCATGGTGGTAACAGCTGTTTGCTGTGATTCTAAGTGGCTTGTGAGCATCATTCCCAACTGTTATTTTTTTTCTTTATTTGTTTTACATTTTGCTTACAATTTTTGTTAATTTAATTAACGGGATTGAATCAAGCAGCAAAAAATTTCTACTCATTTGATCAAGGGTGAATAGCTGCCTATAGACTATTTGAAATGATAAGCCGGTCATCCTCATCTTATAATCTTGATGGCAGTGCTCCAGCTTTTGTGCAAGGAAATATAGAGTTTTCAGAATGTTTATTTCAGTTATCTTTCTCACCCCAAAATCCCTATCTTGAGTGGATTTTATCTCACTGTTCCTGCTAAAAAAACTGTGGCACTTGTTGGCAGAAATGGCTCTGGAAAAAGTAGTATTATTCCCCTCATGGAGCGGTTCTATGATCCAACATTAGGTAATTGTTTTCCCCT
The DNA here is from genome assembly GCA_026413185.1 of Pueraria montana var. lobata. Taxonomy (NCBI): domain Eukaryota; kingdom Viridiplantae; phylum Streptophyta; class Magnoliopsida; order Fabales; family Fabaceae; genus Pueraria; species Pueraria montana. Next base: position 78,285,089 of record CM048650.1, read on the forward strand.
GGATAGTGCATATTTATTCTATATTTCATCTAAAACACTTTATAGGTCATTTCATATTTAAATTAATTTACCAATATGTGGTTCAGGGGAAGTTCTTTTAGATGGTGAAAATATAAAGAATATGAAACCGGAATGGCTAAGGAGCCAAATAGGCAGGATAGTTTTGAAATGAGGCTACCCGAGTTACATTTTTAATTTACAAACCAAACTTATTATTATTATTATTATTATTATTATTATTATTATTATTATTATTATTATTATTATTATTTTGTGCCTATTTTTTTTCTTTTTCTCTTTATTTCTTTTCTACTTGTTCAATGTGGAATGCACATGACGTTACATGTTTCTTATTTTTAGGTGCATTCCACATTTTGTAAATTGTGTACTTATACTTTATAGGAATATTAATATATCAATATAAAATAATATTAAAATAAGTTTGGTTTTGGCAAAGTTTGCCAGCTTGGGGTCTCTTAAGTGGAAATGTTTTAGCTTATCAGTTTTGGGATCTTGATTTTCATAATTTCAATCTTTGAAAGAAAGATAAGGATGAAGGGATAGGTTGATTTTCTAAGTCATTGATAAATTCATAAATAGTTTTGACTCTTATCTTACGTGCTGAAAAATGAAGGACATCTATGATAATGTGACACTTGTAATACTCTTTTAACAAGATGAAACTTTTCTAGGATTTTTTTTAAGAAATAATTCATAATTTTTTGTTTTTGTTGTTGCCATCATAACTGTACTAAATATTTAATAGTCACCATGAGTGGTTACTATTTGTCGTGTATTATCTAATTTGCATTTTAAAGAATATTATGCATAAAAATAGATATCTAAATATTTTCAATTTATTTTTTCAGGTAGTACGTGTGGGACACTTTTTAACACTAGTTGGAACAAGAGTAATATTGTTTGGCTGAAAAGATACGAGGATGTGAGAAGATTTTCTATTATAGGAACCTTTGTAACTTTGTTGTAGAGCATGTTGATGTTGTCCCGAAAGAATTTATTGTGACTTTTCTTTCTTTGTAATGAAATTTAGTACTTTTTATCAACTCTAGTTTTATTCTGTGTAATTTATTTATTTAATTCATTTTTTACATGATTTATATAAGATATATCTAGTTCAAGCTTAAGTTGAATTTATTTATGTTTTATTTTATTTTTTTATTTGTTCTTAAATAGAATTTATAAATTACAAAAAAAATTATTTAATGATTTAAAATAAATAAATTACCGATGGAAAAATTTGTCGTTAATTTTCGAAGGAAATATTCGTTGGAAATTATCCACGAAAATTTCATCAGTCATTACCGACTAATTTTTCCATAGGTAATTACCGACTGATTTTTCCGTAGGTAATTACCGACGGATAATTTCCGTAGGTAATTTACCGACAGAATTTCCTACGGACATTATCCATCGGTAATTACCGACGGACAAGAAAATCCATCGGTAATAATTAGCTATGACCATATTACCGATGGATTTTGGTTCGTGGGAAATCCGTCGGTAAAATTGAATTACCAACGGATTTTGGTTGTTACTGACGGATATTGTCAATCGGAAATAGCAAAATTTCTTGTAGTGTATTACTTTTGAGATACTTGGTTAAGTAGCTATTCTTTTGGTATAGGGTCCCGTACATTTGGGAAATGCCCTTTGATATGTATACGATGAGGTTACTTGAGAATGATGTATGGCTCTTAACATTGAAATTCTTGAGTAATGATATCATATATGTTTTTTTTTATCTGCATTTGATGATTGAAATGTAAAGTATTTCAATCCTTTGGACTGTGGATAATGTGTTGGTAGAGCTTGGTTGTCTTGTTTGTCTCGCCATGAATTCTACCTTATTTGAGTTACTATATATTGAGCCTGATCAACTCAATATGTGGTGCAGAGTAGGTAGAGACAATGGCAGGGAGAGGAGGCCACCTTTGCATACACATACTCCCGAACTGGCCGCCATGGAGGCAATGGCTGCTGCCATGAGGGAGCAAGTGGCAGCCACCACCAATCTTGTAAATCAAGTGTTGAGAGGGTCACCTGAAGGCTCCATGAATACAAATGACCAAGGGGCGGAAACCAAAACATCGAATTCTCTGAATTCTGAAAGAACAACCCACCCACCTTCAAGGGAGAATATGATCCATCAGCCGCAGAGTTCTGGCTCTAAGAGATGGAAAGCATCTTTGAGGTGGTGCCATCCACCGAGGAACAAAAAGTGGTTTATGCCACGTTCATGTTGAAGGATGAGGCTAAGAATTGGTAGAAGGGTGCTGAGGAGAGAATGATAACCTTGGGGACTCCTCTCAATTGGGAGAACTTCAAGATCACATTCTTAGAGAAGTATTTCCCCCACAGTGTTAGGATTCAGAAGGAGATTGAGTTCTTACAACTTAAGCAAGGGAACATGTCGGTTGGCCAATATGTGGCCAAGTTTGAAGAGTTGGCTAAGTATTCAAGGTACCTTCGCAATGTACCCGATGAGGAGTGGAAATCCATTCAATTTGAACAAGGCTTGAGGTCCGACATCCTTAGCCAAGTTGGGACATGGAGATTAGGAGTTATCCACTCCTAGTGAACAAGTGCCTCATTATGGAGGGCAATTTGAACAAGCTAGAGGTAGATCAATGTCAAACCCTCAAAAGGAAAGGAGAAGAAGGGAAATTCACTTCCAATGCAAAGTTTAAGAAAGAAGGCTTCAAGGGTAAGAAGGTGGCGACCTTTGGGACACCCAAGGTGGAGGCATGCCCGAAGTGTGGAAAAGCTCACAAGGGAGTGTGCATGTTTAGCCAAAATGTGTGCTACAAGTGCCACCAACCAGGACACTACTCCAAGGAGTGCCCACTTGTCAAGAAAGAAGGAATACCCAACCAATTATTGCCAACTAAAGGAAGATTCTTCACCTTGAGTGGAGAAAAAGCTAAGGAGGTTGACAATCTGATTCAAGGTATATGTTTGTTGAGACAAGAACCCTTAGTCATCTTATATGACTCGGGGCAACTCATTCCTTTGTTTCTTATAATTGTGTTCATCATTTAAAATTGTCTGTCACACCTTTGCCTGTTATGTTGAATGTTTCTACCCCAGCTGAGGGAAATATTCTTGCTTCACATGTTTGTATAGATTGTCCTCTTGTAATTCAAGATAGGTTGTTTGTTGTAAATTTGATATGTTTGCCTTTGACTGGACTTGATGTTATCCTTGGTATGGATTGGCTTTCTGCCAACCAAGTCATGTTGAATTGTTTTAGTCGCACTATAAAGCTTCCCTATGAAGTTTCCCCTATCCCAAAGTCAAATCCTTTTCTTTTCTCAAGTATCACCCAAGTCTCCCAAAGCTTAGTGGAAAGGGGGCCAAGTTTTTCTTTTGTTACTTTCCTCAAAGGCAGAGGTTAAGTTAGAACTTGCATCTATTCCTGTTGTCAAGGAATTTGAGGATGTGTTTCCCGATGAAGTTACCACCTTACCCCCAGAGAGAGAAGTGGAGTTCTCTATAGATTTGGTTTCCGAGGAGGGGCCAATTTCTATAGCACCCTATAGGATGTCACCACTAGAGCTTAAGAGCCAAATAGAACATTTGATATCCCAATAGTTCATTAGGCCTAGTGTTTCTCCTTGGGGTGTGCCTGTTCTTCTAGTAAAGAAGAAAGATGGGAGCATGAGACTATGTGTAGACTATAGGCAACTCAACTGAGTGACAGTTAAGAACAAGTATCCTCTCCCTTGGATAGATGATCTTTTGGATCAACTTAGAGGGGCTTCGATTTTCTCTAAGATTAATCTCAGGTCAGGGTACCACCAGATTAGGATTAAGCTTGAAGATATTCCTAAAACAACCTTTAGGACTAGATATGGACACTGAGTACTTGGTTATGCCATTCGGACTAACCAATGCTCCCGCGGTGTTCATGGACTACATGAATAGGATTATTAGACCCTTCCTAGACAAGTTTGTTATTGTCTTTATAGATGACATTTTGGTGTATTCTCGTACCTTAGAAGAACATGAGGAACATCTTTGGATCATTTTACAAGTCCTTAGGGAGAAGAGATTGTTTGCAAAACCTGAGAAATGTGAGTTTTGGTTGAGGATAGTGAAGTTCTTAGGGCACGTGATATCTCATGAAGGGGTAGCTGTAGATCTTAGTAAAATAGAAGTAGTATTAGAATGAGAGAGACCACATACCATAACCCAGATTAGGAGTTTCTTGGGTTTAGCAGGTTATTATAGAAGATTCATCAAGGGGTTTTCTCAACTAGCATTGCCTTTGACTAGGTTGACTAGGAAGGGACAACCCTTTGTGTGGGATGAGAAATATGAGAAGAGTTTTCAGGAACTCAAGAAGAGGTTAACTTCTACCCCAGTGTTAGTCATTCTTGATCCCTTAGGAAACTTTGAAGTGTTTTGTGATGCTTCAAGTAAAGGAATATGGTGTGTTTTGATGCAAGATAGGAGGGTAGTAGCCTACGCCTCTAGACAGTTAAAACCACATGAGGAGAATTACCCCACCCATGACCTTGAGCTAGCAGCTGTAGTCTTTTCCCTTAAGTTGTGGAGACATCATTTGTATGGTGTCCGGTTTGTGGTGTATAGTGACCATAAAAGTTTGAAATACCTGTTTGACCAAAGGGAGCTCAACATGAGACAACGGAGATGGATGGAATTCTTAAAGGATTATCACTTCGAATTGAAGTACCACCCGGGCAAAGCCAATGTAGTGGCAGATGCCTTGAGTAGGAAATCCCTACATATGTCTTCCATGATGGTGTATGAGATGTAGTTGTTGGAAGAGTTTATGAATCTCAACATAGATGTCACCTTACAAGACCATAGTTTTAGCCTTCATAGGATTGAGATTTCTTGTGACCTGAAGGAGATGGTTAGGGAGGCTCAGAAGGTAGACTTAGATCTACAATCTCAGAGGAACCACCTTGGATTCTCTGAAGCAGAAGATGGAACCATTCTCTTCCAAGGGAGAGTTTGCATTCCAAAGGAGGGTCAATTAAGGAACTAAATCTTAGGAGAAGCCCATAGGAGTGGTGTAATATCCCTAATTTACAGACCTTAGAAGTAAATAATAAAGAGATATTTTTATGGAATAACCTTTATATTTAATGGCTAAAGGATACCCTTAGGTATTATTAGTAATAGTTACCTTTTAACAGGAGTTGTCAGGAATGAGATAATAGGATCTAGATGAGGAGCCAAGGCCCAAGGTGAGCTGAGAGTGCTCGGAGCTCATATCTACGTGTCCCGGGAGGTGAGTGCTTTTCCCTAGTCCTTCCCTATCCCTTTGAATTGCATGTTTTCCCCTTTTTCTCTTTTGAACCTTAGGTTTGGAGATTTTGGGTTTTTGGTGATTTTGTTTGATTAAGGGGTTTTTCGGGTAAATCAATCTATTGGAAATGTAAAAGAAGTGTTTAGGGTTTGATTTGTATGCTTGGGTGAGTCTTTGCATAGGGTTAGGATGAGTGGGTAAGCCATTGATGGCCATGGAGCTCGCAGGTCGCAGTCCCCTGTTTCGCTCATGCCCAGCACGAATTTTGGTGTTGTTGGGCGAGAGGGAGTCAAAATGGAACTTTCAGTTCCAGGGAATTTCATGCCCAATAGGACAAAGCTAGTGCCGCCAGGCGTGAAAGAGTCAGTAGCGATATTCATTTCCAGGAGAGCTCTGGCTCAGCACGAAAGTTTGTGCTGTCAGGCATGAGAGGGTCAGAATGTGTATTTAGCTCCAGGGGGCTTTGGCTCAGCACGAAAGTTTGTGCTGCCGAGCATGAGAGTGTCAGAATGTGTATTTAGCTCCAAAGGGGCTCTACCTCAGCATGAAAGCTTGCGCGGCCGGGCATGGGGGTTCTGGCTCAGCATGAAAGTTTGTGTGGCCGGGCTAGAATTTGGTTAATTGAAATTCTTTTGAAACTTTTCCCCTTTTTATTTATATGATTTTTAAATGTTTATTTAAATGATTATGTTGTTCTTGAGGTGTTTATATTATGGTAAGGTAGTTGCATTATTATTGTATTAATTATGTTTTGATGAGGTGGATGTATTATTATTGGGATGTATATGAATTATTGATGAGATGATGTTGATGATGAATGATAATCTTGTATTGTAACCATCCCTATACGTTAAAAAGGAGTTAGGTATGACCTTTGAGAAGATTTTTATAGAAAAATGGTATACTTGGGAGGGTGAGTTTCATACCAGAACTTCGGCCCACTAAAGCGACCTGGGGGTCTCGCCTATTGGGATATCTTCCCAAGTACCACCCCTATGTTTTGACTCTGAATGGTGTGTTGGAGTGTTGAGAACTACTTTCCAAGAGGTTTAGTGACTCTTTTAGTGTATGTGATGGATTGTTGTCGTGGTTAAGGATTGTGGATTATTGAAATGTATTTGGATACTTAAGTCAGGCCATAGAAGATGGCGGGTACGGAGGTGTCGTATCTAAGACTGTAAGGGACTCCAAATATGTTTTGCCGCTGGAATACAGTGGGTGCATAGTTGATGCACAAAAATATTTTGAATGTTGTATTTGCACAGTTGGTGCACAAACATATGAGTAGGCACGTAAGTTGAGGGTGCTTGGTGGGCTCTCAACCTAGTGCTGGGGGTTTTAGTGGTGGCTAACGGTGGGCCTATAGAATAGACGAGTGGGCGAATCCCTATAGATGTAAGGTATTGCAAACCTACAGAGGTAAGTCATTATAGTACTTGTCTATTTTTGACAAAACCATACTTTCCCCGTAGGGTCCGCTCAAGGGACTCCCTGAATGCTCAGAATGTACAGACTATGGTAGGGGATGTGGCCTATGAGGGACCGCTCATATGATGTTGAAACTCCATGGAGTAGAGTCAGTCTTGATGATTGAGGTTGTCTAATGGTTTATGATATCCATCATTTTGATGATGGATATTGATGTTTGTATTATGTTGTTGATGTTAGTTGAGGAATTATATTATGACTATGAGATGGGTGATTCATGATGTTGTTTTCTGTTGATGGTTATTGATAAATAATATGATGTTGTTTTCTGCTAATGGTTATTGATAAATAATATGAACTAGGTTTTTGTTATAAATTATGGTAATTATATACAGTATTTTCAAAGTATATAAAGTTTAGTTTTTTTTCTTTTCCTTGATTGGAATCTGTTTATGTGTATGTATAGATTGGTCCAGCTTGGGGATAAATGAAGAGATGTTGAGATTATAGTTGTGAGTATGAGTATAAAGAAAAGAAATGAGAAACCATGAGAGTTAAGAAAAGGATCTCTAGAATAGAGAGTCAACCTAGAGTCTTTAGAGCACTCACTGAGACATTATGTCTCATCCCTTTTAGTTTCATATTTTTACAGGTTTAGCAGGTGGATGCCTCATGGAAGGAGATTGGAGCATGGAATTGCTTGTTGGGACGAAGATTATTATAGTGTTGTATCTCCCAATGTACGGGAGTTAGTTTATATTCAAGTACCCTTTTGGTTATGTTTTGTATGACATATAAGTGCCAAGAGCTTGTATTAGATTTGTTTATGTAATATATGTTTTAAGTTTTATTTTTTCACATAGTAAATTCTGATATCCTTATATTCTAAATTTTCGGAATTTAGTAATATAAATAGGCAAAAGGTACATGTAACACTGTGATTTTTGTAATGTATGATAAGTGATTTAATTAAAATATAAGAGAAATTAAATTTAAATTATGTTACGTAATGAGTTAATTAATAAATGGAATGAATTGTTATGTGTTGTCGGATGCTTAGTGAGTTTCAATGGTTTTTAGACCTTATATAATTACTTCCCTGTGAAATTTTGTACAGATTTGGAGAAAGATAGTCCGAAAATCATCGGACAGAGTAGAAAAATACACCGAGATAAGTGACAGATGTATGAAAAAGGAATTAAATTTAATTCATGTTATTTAATGAACTATCTAAATAAAATAAATTGTTTTGTTTATGTGATTATTGTGTGTTTAGTAGTTTTCGTAATAATTTCAATTTTTCGTAAGTTTTGTTATAGAAAAAGGGGGGTGTGAGGTTAGAAAAAAAAGTGGGTGCAAATAGCAAAATTGCAAAGTTATCCCAAATAAGAGACGTGCACAGCTTCTTCTTTCCCTCAATTTCTATTCATTCTTCATCTCTTCCTCCGAGAGCTCTGTTCTCTCTCCTTCTTCCAAGCTTGCCGTGACCCTCTGCAAGAATAAGGAAGCCATTATGAGTTTTGAAGCTTTCATACTAGGCACATATCACAGCCTTATCATTCTCTTAACCAAGTCTCCTCCCTAATTTCTTCAAGGTTTTCAGTCAAAAAAATTTAGGTAAGGGAAGCTTCTCTATTTTCAGTTAAGTGTGGTTGAGAGTTAGGGGACTCAACCACACACAGCATGAATGCCCCTCATCTGGATTGTTGTGTGTATTTTGTTTGAATGTTTGAATATGAAAAATTGATGGAATGGGTTGGAAACCCTTTGGCAGTGGCTGTGTGGGATTTGTATGTACTGTTTTTGAATTGTTTTTATCTTTGAAATTGATTGGAAAGACTCCTAAAACAAAGGAGACCATGCCCAAATTTTCTTGAAATTATTTGGTAAGCTTTGCATGTGAAAATCAAACCACAAAACAAAGTGGCAGTGGCTGTTTTGTTCGTCCAGCTCTGGACAGCCCCCACAATTTTGTGATTTTTGGAAGATCTAACCGTTGGTTTTATACTAAATTTGTTTTGAATGAAAATAGACACGAAATGGAACAACTTTCATTTTGACACCTTGGAGATAAAATTTCATCTCGGAGTTCATCCATGGCTCTCAAAATGTTTGTTCTGTTTTCGAGTTTTCCCTGGAACATGTCTCAGTTTTTCTCAAATTCCTACTTGTGTACTTAATGTTTCTTTTTCGTTTTTACACCATTAAAAACTAGACAAAACAAGGTTTTTAACCATATAAATTACAAAAATTATCATGTCCAATTTCTAAATTAACCTTTTGAAAAGAAACAGGGCAAGGGTTTTGGGCTCTGTTTTGAGCCTGAAACTTAGGATGTTAGAAATAAATTTACTGGGAACAGTAGGGAAAGAATTTGGGGGTAAGGATTAACTTTTTATAAATATTAAGATGTTACCTTTTTACTGTAAAAATTCCAGCTCAAAACAAGTTTGGGAAGTGGGAGAAATTTACATTTCTTTGAGCTATGTTCAGTGAGCACTCAAAAATTCAGGGCTGCTGACTTTGGAAATTTTTATAAAATTTTCTAGATGTTGATTTTATAAGTGAGACCCCTTTATGTAAAATAGATTTCAAGAGATTCGATTTGATATAAAAAGTTTTTAATTCCGAGGTCATTTGATACAATCAGTGAGAGCTCACATTCAGTACTGCCAAAGAGAAATCGACCTTATTTGGTCAATTTGGTCAATATGATATCAATTTTGGAATGGTGATGTTTGTTTATTGAGGTGTGAATTTTGTAAGTAAGTCTATTCTATGAGAAAATGACTTTGTTGTTGAGATTATTATATTGTTTATTGAGGTGCTTAAAATTTTGTTGAGAACATTATTTATTATTGAAGTGTATGTGTATTGTTGATAAATTGAAATGGGATGTTGATGAGATGATGATATATGTGAATTATGTGTTGGAACCATTCCTATATGTTAAAGAGGAGTTAGCTATGTACTTTGGGAAGATTTTTATAGAAAAGAAAATTGGTATACTTGGAAGGGTGAGTTTCACGCCAGAACTCCAGCCCACTAAAGCGACCCAGGGGTCTCGCCTGGTGGGATATCTTTCCAAGTACCACCCCTATGTTTTGACTCCGAATGGCGTGTTGGAGTGTTGAGAACTACTTCCCAAGAGGTTTAGTGACTCTTTTAATGTATAGGGGATGGATTATTGTCATGGTTGAGGATTGTTGATGTTGTTGAGATGTATTTGGATCCTTAAGTCAGGCCATTGGAGATGGCGGGTACAGAGGTGTTGCATATAAGACTGTAAGGGAATCCAGATATGTTTGCCGATGGAATACGGTGGGTGCACACAGTTGGTTCACAGAAAATATTCCGAATGTCGTATATGCACAATTAGTGCATAGGTGTGCACAGTTAGTGCACAGGCATATGGGTAGGCACGTAAGTTGAGGGTGCTAGGTAGACTCTCAACCTAGTGCTGGAGGTTTTCGTGGTGGCCAACGGTGGGCCTATAGAATAGCCAAGTGGGCGAATTCCTAGAGATGTAAGGTTTTGCAAACCTTACAGAGGTAAGCCAATACCCACACTTGTCTATATTCGATTAAATCCACACTTCCTCCACAGGGTGGCTCAAGGGACTCCCCGAATGGTCAAAGGCGAGACTATGGCAGGGGATGGGGCCTATGAGGACCGCTCATATGATGTCGAAACTCCATGGAGTAGAGTCAGTCTTGTTGTCTGAGGTTGTCTAGTGGTTTGTGTTGTACATCTCTTTGTGATGAGGGATGTTGGTTGTTGTATTATGTTGAGATGCGATCTATGATGTTTATGACTCATGATGATGAGTGGTGATGGTTTATGTTGATAATGGATGTTTGAACAACGTTGTTGATGATTGGTTGAGTATATGGGATTTCTTATGACGAGTTAAATGTACATGTATTCTTTCTTTTAAAATACCAAGTTTTAACACTGAGAAAATTATATATATGTATCTTTATGTTTTTATTTAATAGCAAATTATATTTAAATGTGTTTATTCTAGTAAGCTTACCCTTGCATGTGGCACATGTGGTTGTGACTGTGATGATCTCGAACTATGTTCGGGGGAGCAGATGGAGTGTAGGTGGATCTTTCTCTTGGAGGCTTGGTAGATGAAGCGAGCATAGGGTTGAAGATTTAATCTCTTCCTTCTTTCCTTTGTTTGGTCTCATGTATAGAATGGACTTGCTTAGGGGTATTTTGTATTTATCATGTGAAAGTGTATGTATACATAGTTTTATTTAGTTAACCTTTGTATAAGAGATATTTATAAATTGAGCTTAAAATTTTATATGTTAGTTTTGGGAATCGTGAAAAATTCTCCAGTATTTTATCAATAAACTAATTAGAGAGTTTTTTTATTTAATGAAATAAAATCTTTAGTATAACAAATCTGTAACGAAGATGGGTCGTTACAGTACACACCCTTTGGGGTGTTATAAGTGGATTCTTGGTACATCCTAGAGCTACCAAGATGTATCAAGACCTAAAAAGGATGTTTTGGTGGTCAGGCATGAAAAAAAGACATAGCTGAGTTTGTGGCTAAGTCTTTGATCTGTTAGCAAGTTAAGATTGAACACCAAAAGCCATCTGGCTTGTTGCAACCTTTGAGGATCCCAGAGTAGAAATGGGAAAGTGTTTCCATGGAGTTTGTTATGGGTCTACCTAGAACTCAAACAGGGTTTGATGCCATATGGGTGATAGTGGATAAACTCACCAAGTCTGCTCATTTTCTACCCATCAAAGCCACTTTCAAATTGAAGAGATTGGCCAAGCTCTATCTCTAAGAGATAGTGAGGTTGCAGAGAGTCCCAGTTAACATAGTTTCAGATAGAAACCCTAGGTCTACATCTAGATTTTGGAAGGCACTTCATCAAGCCTTAGGTACCAAACTAAGTTTTAGCACAGCTTACCACCCTTAATCGGATGGTCAAAGCGAAAGGACTATCCAAACCTTAGAAGATATGCTTAAGGCTTATGTCTTAGAGGAAAAAGGTAGTTGGGATGGGTACTTACCATTAATAGAGTTGTCCAACAACAATAGCTTTCACTCTAGCATAGGTATGGTACCTTTTAAGGCCTTGTACGGCAGGAAGTGTAGGACCCCTTTGTGTTGGGTTGAGGTAGGTGAGAGAAGTCTCTTTGGACCAGATCTAGCTCAGGAAACCACCCAAAAGAACCAAATGATTAAGGAAAAGTTGCAAGTGGCTCAAAGTCGGCAAAAGAGTTATGCCGATTAAAGGAGGAAACCATTGAGTTTGAGGAAGGTAACCACGTGTTCTTAAAGGTATCCCTTACCACTGGGATTGGGAGAGCCATTCGAGCTAAAAAGTTGAATCCTCGTTATATAGGTCCATTCCAAATTCTAGAAAGAATTGGGCTTGTGGCCTATAGGATTGCTTTACCTCCCTCTTTGTCCAATCTTCATGATGTGTTCCATGTGTCTCAACTCAGAAAATATGTACAGGATCCCTCTCATGTCATAGAAAACAAGTTAGTTCAGTTAAGACCTGATCTCACTTTTGAGTCAAGACCGATTCGGATTGTTGACCACAGTGTAAAAACCCTCAGGAACAAGGCCATTCCTTTAGTTAAGGTGATTTGGGAGGGGATTACTTTTGAGGAGACTACTTGGGAGAAGGAGGATGAGATTAGGTCATTGCACCCATAGCTTTCTGAGTCAGGTATGTTAGGAGTTGCAATTTTCGAGGACGAAAATTTGTTGATGGAGGGGAGAAATAATAATAATAATAATAATAATAATAATAATAATAATAATAATAATAATAATAATAATAATAATTGCTCTGCATTATATGCGTTTTACTCTAAGTTCTGAGTTAAAGAACGAGCTTGAGATGATTCAAGAGAGAAAAGCCTTTTAGGCCCAATAGGAGGCCCATGGCCCTCTTAGAGCATTAAAAACCCTTCCCCATCTCTCACCACTCACACATCACACACTTAGAGAAAAAGAAGAAGAGAAGAGGAGAAAGGAGAAAGATAAAAGGATACCCTCACACACCCACACTCTTGGCATCATCTAGTGAGTGCTTCCTCTTCATCTCCTTCCCTTTTTCTTCTCTTGGACATGATTATATTGTTTGATTTGGGAAAGTTAGGTTTGAATCCTAACTTGATAAGATTTGGGGTTTTCCTTTGGGTTCCATGAATTATAAGATTAATGATGTTGGTTTGGTGTATTACTGCTTAAGGGATCATTTATGGGTCATTTATGATGGTTAGAATTGGTTGGGAAGCCATCAATGGCCAAGGAGTTGCAAAAATCGCAACTCCTTATGTTTTGCCCAAAAATCGAGCTTAAGGCTGAGCCTCGGATTTGGGCTGAGTCTTAGAAGCACAGATTGGGTATTTAGCTTCAGGGGACTTGCGGCTGAGCCTGAAATGCACAGATTGGGTATTTAGCTTCAAGGGACTTACGGCTAAACCTCATATTTGGGCTGAGCCTGAAACGCACAGATTGGGCATTTAGCTTCAGGGGACTTACGGCTGAGCCTCATATTTGGGCTGAGCCTGAAACGCAAAGATTGGGTATTTTAGCTTCAGGGGACTTGCAGCTGAGCCTCAGATTTAGGCTGAGCCTGAGAAGCACAGATTGGAGATTTAGCTCCAGGGGATTTGAGGCCAAGTGTGGGAACATCCCAAGGCTAAGCTTGAGAGCCCTAAAACACTATTTTTCTCTTTTTCATCCTTAATTCTGTATAGGTTGCTTTTAAATTGTATCTCACTCCCTAAAGGCATTATAATTCTCATGATTGAATGTTAATTAAGTTTCTTGTGAACAAAGGAGGATAACAACCCCTTCGATACTAAATGACGTCGAAATGTCTTAATAAGGAAGATGCTTGTAATAAGATTTGAGATACCCTCTTTGGGTGATGGGCGGGGTTCCATCACTTCCCATCCCTAAGGATGTGGTAAAGGCCCCTCGGACCGGAAGGGGATATAAATACGAGGTCATGGCATAAGAACAAGGGGGACGGTCCTTGGAAGTTTGAGCTCAATACTTGCCATAGGACCGAAAAGACAAAGAAAGAAATAATATTAAGCAAGCAATGGTTGATGTCTAAGTTTATGTATATGTTGTCGCCAATGTTAAAGTGAAACTATATGTTTATGATGCGTCCATGGGTCATTATAAGTATATTGTTGCATGTTTAGCACTCACTGAGACCTTGTCTCATTAGTTTAGTTTCCATGTTCCAGATTGAGCAGGTTATGGAGAACGAAGACACTCGGTCATGAAGATGTTTTGTTATGTATATTAATATCTTTTGGCTTATTACTTTTGAGATACTTGGTTAAGTAGCTATTCTTTTGGTATAGGATGAGGTTACTTGAGAATGATGTATGACTCTTAACATTGAAATTCTTGAGTAATGATATCATATATGTTTCTTTTATCCGCATTTGATGATTGAAATGTAAAGTTAAGGGTAATACCCCTTAGGGTGTTACATAATACACATTAAACACACTTTTAAAATAAATTATATTATAAAGCATATTTTAAAATAAAAATGATAAATATATAAATAGAATTGAAAAGTAATTTGTGGCAAAAAAATTTGTTATTTTATTATAATAATATATTTCTGGTTATTGTATGATTGTCCCCTATTTTTAATGTTATATATGGTTATATTTATTTCACTATTGTCAAGAGTTACAATACTAAAAGGGGTTACGATTTTTATTATAGTTTAAAATTAAAATCTACATGAGTTATGGGTGAGTGGGTAAGAGTGCGTGAATGTTTATATTAAAATACACATTAAATACACATTTTTAAAAGAAATAATTTATAAAACATATTTTCAAATAAAAATGGTAAATATATAAATAGAGTTGAACAAATAATTGGTGGCAAAAAAAATTGTTATTTTATTATAATAATATTATTCTGGTTATTGTATGATTGTCTCCAATTTATAATGTTATATATGGTTATATTTATTTCACTATTGTCAAAAGTTACATTACTAAAAGGGGTTATGATTTTTATTATAGTTTAAAATTAATATCTATATGTGTTAAGGGTGTGTGCGTAAGAGTGCGACAATGTATGTATATTATAATACACATTAAACACACACTTTTAAAATAAATAATTTATAAAGCATATTTTAAAATAAAAAAATGATAAATATATAAATAGAATTGAAAAAGTAATTTGTGGCAAAAAAATTGTTATTTTATTATAATAATATATTTCTTGTTATTGTATGATTGTCTCCAATTTATAATGTTATATATGGTTATATTTATTTCACTAAAAGGGGTTATGATTTTTATTATAGTTTAAAATTAATATCTACATGTGTTATGAGTGTGTGCGTAAGAGTGCATGAATGTATGTATATTATAATACACATTAAACACACACTTTTAAAATAAATAATTTATAAAGCATATTTTAAAATAAAAAATGATAAATATATAAATAGAATTGAAAAGTAATTTGTGGCAAAAAATTGTTATTTTAATATAATAATATGTTTCTGATTTTTGTATGATTGTCTCCTATTTTTAATGTTATATATGGTTATATTTATTTCACTATTGTCAAGAGTTACATTACTAATAGGAGTTATGATTTTTATTATAGTTTAAAATTAATATCTACATGTGTTATGGTTGTGTGCGTAAGAGTGCGTGAAAGTTTATATTAAAATACACATTAAATACACATTTTTAAAAGAAATAATTTATAAAACTTATTTTTAAATAAATGATGGTAAATATATAAATAGAATTGAAAAAATAATTGGTGGCCAAAATTTTTGTTATTTTATTATAATAATATATTTCTGGTTATTGTATGATTGTCTCCTATTTTTAATGTTATATATGGTTATATTTATTTCACTATTGTCAAGAGTTACAATACTAAAAGGGGTTATGATTTTTTTTATTATAATTTAAAATTAATATCTACATGTGTTATGGGTGTGTGCATAAGAGTGTGTGAATGTTTATGTTAAAATACACATTTTTAAAAGAAATTATGTATAAAACATATTTTTAAATAAAAAATGGTAAATATATAAATAGTGTTGAAAAATAATTGGTGGCAAAAAAATTTGTTATTTTATTATAATAATATATTTGCGGTTATTGTATGATTGTCTCCTATTTTTAATGTTATATATGATTATATTTATTTCACTATTGTCAAGAGTTACAATACTAAAAAGGGTTATGATTTTTATTATAGTTTAAAATTAATATCTACATGTGTTATGGGTGTGTGCATAATAGTGCGTGAATGTTTATATTAAAATACACATTAAATACACATTTTTAAAAGAAATTATTTATAAAAAATATTTTTAAATAAAAATGGTAACTATAAAAATAGAGTTGAAAAAATAATTGGTGGCAAAAAATTTTGTTCTTTTATTATAATAATATATTTCTGGTTATTGTATGTGTAACACCCTGAAAATTACAACCCAGTAAGTAGGAACACGAGAGATTTAATTAGAATTAATGAGAATCTAATTGTTTGTTTTAAATAAGAAAAGATAGATTTTGAGTAAGTAAATGTAGTTAGTAACTAATTGAGTAAATAAGAAAAACGAAGGAAAATAAAATAATATAAGTATTTCTTTATAATGGTCAAATAGGAAAAACATTTATAAAATCAAAAGATATAACATTCTCGGTAATTAAAATTTATGTAATTAATTATCTGTAGTTGCTTTTCTGTATAGATTGTCTGTGCTATTTTATTTATTAGTTATGTGCAGTGTAGTACGTATTTAAATTCAAGTTACCTCTTATAAAGTTTATCTGTAAACAATTTCTTTACAGAGAAAATTTTGTTTGAGCAATTAGAAAAGTTTTCATCACACAAAGTTTTATATAAAAAAATAATAATTATATTTGATGATTTTAATTTCTAAAATTTAAATTACATTCCCTTATAATTACACAGTGTAAAACTACATTGTGTAAACTAAACTTGGTGTACCTAAGTTTCCTAATTTTCTAAAGCCTACAGATAACCCCTACCTAATACCTACCCCACGGTTCAACCCACCCAAATTCAATAATCTCTCACCTAACCCACTCACTCTCTCACCTCCCTCCTCTCTCACAGTCACACTCACTCCCTCACACACACCACACTCCTCTTTTTTCAAATTCATTTCTCTAAGCCGTGGAGGAGAAGAAGAAAAAGGAGGGCTGCTATGGTTGTTGCTCTTTGTAGCATACAAGTTCTTAGTCCACCATCATCATCACCATCCTTCCTTACATCATTTTCTTCTCTTCCTCTCTCTCGACCAGGCTTAGCAAGGTGAGGGAAACTTCCTTGTGTATTCTGTTTTAGTCTAAGTGTGGTTGAGAGTTAGGGGACTCAACCACATACAGTATGAATGCCCCTCTCTTGACTGTTTGTGTGATTTGTTTGAATGTTTGCATGTGAAAATCAAACCACAAAATAAAGTGGTAGTGGCTGTTTGGTTCGTCCAGCTCTGGACAGTCCTCACGATTTTGTGATTTTTGGAAGATCTAACTGTTGGTTTTTCATGAAATTTGTTTTGAATAAAATTAGACACAAAATGGAGCAACTTTTTATTTTGACACCGTGTTGAGATAACTTCGTTTCAAGGTTCATCCGTGACCCACAAAGTGGTTGTTCTATTTTTTGAGTTTCCCTGGAACATGTCTCGGTTTTTCTTAAATTCCTAATTGTACACTTAATGTTTTGTTTTCATTTTTGTGCCACTAAAAACTAGACAAAACAAGCTTTTTAACCGTGTAATTTACAAAAATTACCATGCCCAATTTCTAAGTCAAATTTTCGAAGAGAGACAGAGCAATGGTTTTGAAACTTTGTCTAGGAGCTCAAATTTCAGGTTGTAAGGAAAAATTTTCTGAGAGCAATTGGGGAAGAATTGGAAGGCGTGGGATACCATTTTAGAAAGATCCAGATGTTATCTCTATATTGTAAAAATTCCAATTTAAAATTCGTTTGGGAAGTACTAGAAAATAAAATTTCTTTAAAATATGTTTTTGGAAAGGATTTAACTAACCTGTCAATTAGAGTTTCTTTGGTTGATTACAAGTTGGTAAGCTCCTTCAAGAGCTTATCAAATGGATTTTGATTAAATTTTTTATGGGTGGCTGAAATCTTGATTAAAGTTTATTTTTATGTTGGTTTAGGTTCATCTTAGTTGATTTCATAGCAAAAGTTGAGTAGAGATCATTCTTAAATCACCAAGTCTCCTCCATAGCTTCTTCTTCTTCAAGGTTTTTGGATCAAATTCATAGGGTAAGGAAAGCTTACAGTTTTCATGTATTCTTTGGTGTATGGATCTGTTGTGATGTGTATTGATTTCTAAAAGTAATGTTTTGATAAATTTGTTTGTGATATAAGTTGATTGAGTGGAAGTATATGATAGTTAAAAACAAAGTGCTTGTTGTCCGGTGCGTTATTGTCTGAACAGGTATTAGTGGTTTTATGATAACTTTGGTTGTGGTGAATTAAATTGAATTTAGTTTGTTGGAAATGAAAATAGACATCTGGGGCTATAGTTTTGGCGCAATAATTGTCCAAAAAGATTGAAAATCAAAGGAGTTATGATTCTCGAAATTTGACCTTCCAGTCAAGAAAACGTGAATGATCATCGTACCTTGTTTTGAAATTCTGTATTTCTACAAAAATCGTATTAAAAAACGAGTTATATTGTTCGAAAATAGACATCTCAAGCTTTCTAACAATGTATGGCATGCTTTCTAATTCATTATATTTATATTTCAAAAGTTTCCTTGAAATTGACCCATCTGCAGTGAAGAAAATCTGTTTTCAAGATTTTTGAAAATTTTGGTTTACTTTCTACAAGATGACTTAGAGATTATTATTGTCATTCTTGAAAATTATATTTCCAGTTGTTTACAACATGAAATCAAGTTTTCTACAATATGATTGAGATGGGTTGAGATTTTAAGCATAAAAGTGCACTGTCTATATTAAAAACAATTTTGGTTTTTGCTCACTAAAATGATTATTGTTGTTTTTGTAAATATTTGATTTATCTGGCGCTTAAGCGAGGAAACTTGCTGAAAGTTAAATTTTTATGGTTTCTAATGGATTTCTATTTTTTTATTGTCACAAATGGATGAATGATATGTTGAATTATAAATGATTATGTTAAATTGAGGTATTTATATGTACATGAAGAAATATAAATTATGAATGTGATATTAAAGAGATTACAATGTTTTGAGAAATTGAAATGGAATGTTGATAAGATGACGGTATATGTGATGTGTATGTGAATTATGTGTTGGAACGATCCCTATATGTTAAAAAGGAGTTAGCTATGTCCTTTGGGAAGACTTTTATAGAAAAATGGTATACTTGGGAGGGGGAGTTTAACGCTAGAACTCCGGCCCACTAAAGTGACTCGGGGGTCTCGCCTAGTGGGATATCTTTCCAAGTACCACCCCTATGTTTTGATTCCGAATGGCGTGTTGGAGTGTTGAGAATTACTTCCCAAGAGGTTTAGTGACTCTTTTAGTGTATATGGGATGAATTGTTGTTATGGTTAAAGATTGTGGATTGTTGAGATGTATTTGGATACTTAAGTCAGGCCATTGGAGATGGCGGGTACGGAGGTGCTGTATCTTAGACTGTAAGGGACTCCAAATATGTTTTGCCGCTGGAATATGGTGGGTTCACAGAAATATTCCGAATGTTGTATTTGCACAGATGGTGCGTAGGTGTGCACAGTTGGTGCATAGGTGTGCATAGTTGGTGCACAGGCATATGAGTAGGTGTGAATACCCAATTTCGTTCGGGCAAACACAAAAAAATGAGAAAATTAAAAAGAAAATAGAAAACAAAAATCACAAAAAAATAAAGAAAAAAGCATCATTTAATTTTGCTTTAACCTAATGAATTTCAAAACCTAATCTTATTTCTTTTCCATTTCTAATTTGTAACTCAAGGAGATTAAAAAAAAAAGAAAATAAAAAATGTAAAATAGTAAAAAAAAAAAAAAAAACAAAGGCAAGTCAGATAAAAAAATAGGAGAAAGAAAAGAAAATAAAAAAGAAAAATCAAATAGAAAAAGCTGAACACGTTACTATTTTGGGTTTGGAGCCCCTTGAACTTTCTCCTTGTTTCTTGCCTCCACCATTTTGATCCAGACATGCAGGCTTTGTCTCCACCATGGCACTGCACCATCTCAACTTTGTTTCTGGACATTTTGTCTTATTTTCTGCCCTTCCCAACCTATACACAAGGGTAACCGTTGCTTAGCATGACCATCAAGGTTTTGGGATCAATTTAAAAAATAAAATTTGAAACAGAAAGAGAGATATGTTGTGTACATAAAAGGGGACCGGAATCATCAACAGAGGACACACTAATTGCTCTCTCTTTCACTCACACCATCATTGTTTCTACATACCTCACCACCTTCATAACATGTTTCTCTCATAAAAAGAACCATGCCACTCTCCTTTGAGCCCCTGTGAACACTCGTTGCTAACTCATCTACCATTTCATCAAACACCATCACCTACACCCCACGAACCAAAGCATCATCAACTCCACCATCATACCCCAAAACCACCGCATCATCTGAACACACACGCAACTCTCACCAGCAAGCCAACCCAAAACACCACATTGTTCTCGTATGCACCGAAGTCAAAGCCAACTGCTATGCTATAGCAGAATTCCGTCCCTCTCATGTTTGCTGCGCGGTATACACTTTCTGAGATAGAAATCCTCATTCTTTTTTGGCATTATAATTGTCACTATATTTGACTTCATTGGAATGACCTTGTGTGTGTATCTTTTTCTCTGCATACACGTTGTGAATAATGTGTGTAGAATCTCCTTTTGTTGTTGAAATTCTTTTATTATCTCTCTTTTCTTTAATGCATTATTTTTTTATAATGTTTATCAAATGTTTCATTCCCTGCACATAACTTCTTTTTCCATGAAATGAAGCCCTTTTTATATTTACTTGTTTTATTGTTATGTGTTATGTTTAAGTGTGTTTAAAGCTTTCTTAATTTCTTAAAAAAAATGTAGCTGAGTCTATTCATTTTCCATTATATCTTTTTTTTATGTGGGCAAAAATTGTTAGATTAGGTGATAAGTAACAAAATAAAACTTTGAAATATCATAAAAAAGAATACTTTATCACTGCATTCAAATTTTGATTATAAGTAGTTATAATTTAACAAGGAAAAATAACAAAGTAAATGAAATTGTCAAGGTGACAAAGGAGGTTGATTAGATGTACATCTTTTTTACCTTTCGAAATTTTGAGGATACAAGTTGTGACAACTTGGTGTACTCAAATTTCTCCCTTGATTAATCTCAATTAATAATGATAACAAAATCTTTATTAGAAGAAGGATTAATTGGATGTGACATCTTCTTAATCTTGAGGTTTTGAGACACAAGCGTGACGGCTTGGTGTTTTGAAACTTCTCTCTAAAATGGCACCGTTAAATCCAAACTTTATGCTCCAATAATACAATCATAAATCTAAGTATTTTATAATTAGTTTATAATTAATGATAAAAAAATGATTATTAGAGAAAGGATTAATTGGATGTGACATCTTCTTCATCCTAAGGTTTTGGAACACAAGTCGTGACGACTTGATGTTTTAAAATTTCTCTCTAAATTGACACTATTAAATCAAATTAAACTGCTACAAAAGTAAAAATTTCTAAAATTAAAAAAAACATAAAAAAAAACTAATAACAAAATTAAAAAAACACCAACACATAAATATTTTCTACAAAAGAACTACGTAACTCTGAATTCTCCATTGCACCTGGAGATACGTAGGAGCAGGGGACCACTCCTGTCGAGCTAAAAAAGATAAAAAAAAATATATTAACTCTTTTTTTTCATAATAATAATAATAAAATTAATCTTCATGAAAAAAAAAAAATAAACCTTTGTCATAGTTTTTCTTTTTTAATTAGTTTTGGGTGAGATAAATATTTTAAAAAAGTTATAAATAATTTGCTTAATTAATTAGAGGTATCCGTCTTAGGACGGACGTTGTAGGGTGCTAACACCTTCCCTACGCGTAATTGATTTCCGAACCCAAAATATGGGTTCGAGACCATTTCCTTTTAAAGGTTTTTTCCGTGGTTTTCCTTAATAAACTATGGTGGCGACTCCTCTATTTTTAACATATTTTTGGCCGTCCCGCCGCGACCCCGGTTGCGACTGTAGGCACGTAAGTTGCGGGTGACCTGGTGGGCTCTCAACCTAGTGCTGGGGATTTTCGTGGTGGCTAACGGGAATGGGTCTATAGAATAGACGAGTGGGCAAATCCCTATAGATGTAAGGTCTTGCAAACCTACAGAGGTAAGCCACTATAGCACTTGTCTATTTTCGATAAAACCACACTTTTCCTGTAGGGTCAGCTCAAGGGACTCCATGAATGGTCAGAATGTACAGACTATGGTAGGGGATGGGGCCTATGAGAGACCGCTCATATGATGTTGAAACTCCATGGAGTAGAGTCAGTCTTGTTGACTAAGGTTGTCTAGTGGTTTATGTTGTACATCACCTTGTGATGATGGTTGTTGGTGGTTGTATTATGTTGAAATTGTGACTTTTGTTGAATGGATATAATCCATGAGATCTGATGATTCATGGTAGTAATTGGTAATAGAACTATGTTGTTGTTGATTATGTTGAGGATTTATGTTATAACTCTGTCATATGAATTAGTTGAGATGGTTGAGCCATGATGGTGTTGTTTATTGGTGTTTATTGATGAACTAAGTTTTGATATAAGTTTATGAACTAAGTTTTTTGTAGAGTTTTCAGTTATTATGTATAGTATTATATTGAAGTATACAAAGTTTGGTTCTCTTTCTATTCCTTAATAATTTGGAAATTCACTTATTTACTGTATAGTTTTGTTTGGTAAGCTTACCCTTGTGTTGTTTGCACTTATGGTTTGTGCCTGTGATGATCTCGGACGTCGTGTTCGGGGGAGCAGATGGCTTTCTGTAACACCCCAACGGGTGTGTACCTTTTTCCTATTTATATTACTAAATATTGACAATTTAGAATATAAGGATATCAGAGTTTACTATGCGGAAAAATAAAACTTAAAACATATCTAATACAAAGCTCTTGGCACTTATGTGCCATACAAAACACAACCTCAAGGGTACTTGAATGTAAACTAACTCCCATACATTGGGAGATACAACTCTATAATTATCTTCATCCCAACAAGCAATTCCATGCCCCAATCTCCTTCCATGAGGCATCCACCTGCTAAACTTGAAAAAAACATGAAACTAAAAAGGATGAGACATAATGTCTCAGTGAGACATAATGTCTCAGTGAGTGCTCTAAGGACTCTAGGTTGACTTTCTATTATAGAGATCATTTTCTTAACTCTCATGCCTTCTCATTTCTTTTCTTAACACTCATACTCACAACTATAATCTCAACATCTCTTCCTTTATCCCCAAACTGGACAAATCTTTACATATACATAAGCAGATTCCAATCAAGGAAAAGGAAAGAAACTAAACTTTATATACTTCCAAAATACTGTATATAATAACTATAAATCTATAAAAAGATACAGATTTATATTAAGTCATTTCATACATATACATCAATAAGACACCAATAGCCAACAACGTCAAATATAGTCACCATAATACATCAACCATCATAAATCACATTTAAACATCATCAATCCAAATGTCTCATAATAAATCAATCATCACCAACCATCATCACAACTGACGTACACTAGAAGCCAATAGGCAACCTCAAACATCAAACACTGACTCTACTCCATGGAGTTTCGACACCATATGAGTGATCCCTTATAGGATCCATCCCCTACCATAGTCTCACCTTTTGACCATTCAGGGAGTCCCTTGAGCTGACCCTGTGGAGGAAGTGTGGTTTTAATCAAATATAGACAAGTATGGGTATTGGCTTACCTCTGTAAGGTTTGCAAAACCTTACATCTATAGGAATTCACCCACTTGGCTATTCTATAGGCCCATCGTTAGCCACCACGAAAACCTCTAGCACTAGGTTGAGAGCCTACCTAGCACCCTCAACTTACGTGCCTACCCATATGTCTGTGCACACGTATGCACCAACTGTGCAAATATGACATTTGAAATATTTTTGTGCACCAACTATGTGCACCCACCATATTTCAGCGGCAAAACATATTTGGAGTCCCTTACAGTTCGAGATACGGCACCTTCGTACCCACCATCTTCTATGGCCTGACTTAAGGATCCAAATACATCTCATCAATCAACAATCCTCAACCACGACAATAACCTATCCCCTATACACTAAAAGAGTCACTAAACCTCTTGGTAAGTAGTTCTCAACACTCTAACACGCCATTCGGAGTCAAAACATAGGGGTGGTACTTGGGAAGATATCCCATTAGGCGAGAGCCCCAGGTCGCTTTAGTGGGTCGGAGTTCTGGCGTGAAACTCACCTTCCCAAGTATACCATTTTTCTATAAAAACTTCCCAAAGGTCATAGCTAACTCCTTTCTAACATATAGGGATGGTTCCAACACATAGTTCACAAACATCATCATCATCATCTTTTCAAAATCATACTCATTAATATTTCATTTCAAATTCTTAAAACATCATAATCTTCTCAATGTTATATTCAACAAATAACAAGTACATTTCTTCATGTACAAATAATATACTTCAAATTAACATAATATTTATAATTCAACCTATCATTTATCCATCTCACAACATCATCTCATCAACAATTCATATACATCCCAATAATAATACCTCTACCTCATCAAAATATAATTATTACAACAATAATGTAACTACCTTACCATAATATAAACACCTCAAGAACAACATAATCATCTTATAATTAAATATATTACATTTGTATAAATATTTAAAATCATTCAAATATTCAAAAAGGAGATATTTTAAGAGAATTTAAAAAAAAAATTAAATTCTAGCCTAGCCGGCCAAAATCGCAGCCCAGCCGGAGCTCCCCTGAATTTATTTATTTCTCCTCTGTCACATTTCGGCCCAACTGCACCAAGTTTCGGCTGGGCCGAAACTCCCCTGGAGCTAATTTCTCCTCTGCCACATTTCGGCCCAGCTGCACCAAGTTTTGGCTGGGCCGAAACTCCCCTGAAGCTTATTTTCTCCATTCTAACGCATTCCGGCCCGGCTGAACCAAATTCGGCTGGGCCCAAACAAAAATGGGCTGCGACCTGCGAGCTCCATGGCTATTAATGGCATACCCACTCATCCCAATCATGCAAAATCAAATCCTAAACACTTCTATTACATTTCCAACAGATTGATTTACCCGAAAAACCCCTTAATCAATCAAAATCACCAAAAACCCAAAATCTCCAAACCTAAGGTTCGAAAGAGAAAAAGGGAAAAACATACAAATCAAGGGGATAGGAAAGGACTAGGGGGAAACAATCACCTCCCGGGACACGTAGAGATGAGCTCCCGACACTGGGACTTCAGATCTTTGCTCCATCTCTTTCTTCCTCTTCTTCTCCTCTTCTCCTCTTCTCCTCCTTCTCTCTACCTTTCTTTTTCTTTTCTTCTTTCTCTCTCTAACATTCTCTTCTCTCATCTATATAAAGTGTGTGGTGTGTACGCTAAGTGGGCCTCAGCTCACCTTGGGCCTTGTCTCCCTATCTAGATCCTATTATCTCATTCCTAACAACTCCTATAAAAAGGTAACTATTATTAATAATACTTATCCTTTAACCGTTAAATATAAAGGCTATTCCATAAAAGATATCTCTTTATTATTTATTTCTAAGGTCCGTAAATTAGGGATATTACACTTTCCAGGTGGATTCTTCCTCTTGGAGGAGGATTAGTAGATGGAGTGAGCATAAAATTGAAGATGCAATCTCTTCCTTCTTTCCTTTGTTTAATCTTATGTATAGAATGGACCAATATAGGGCTTTTATGTAGTTACCTTGTAAGAGAAGTATGTATAGGTGGCTTATGTTTTAAGTTTTAAATTGTATTTTATGTTGGCTTTGAAATTGAGAAAAGTTTATACAGTATTTTCATAATTAAACTAGTGAAAGTTTGATTTTTTTTTTTAAATTGAATAAAAAATGAAATCCCTTGTTGTTAGTTATGTAACGATGGTGGGTCATTACAGTATGATTGTCTCCAATTTATAATGTTATATATGGTTATATTTATTTCACTATTGTCAAAAGTTACATTACTAAAAGGGGTTACGATTTTTATTATAGTTTAAATTTAATATCTAAATGTGTTAAGGGTGTGTACGTAAGAGTGCGAGAATGTATGTATAATATAATACACATTAAACACACACTTTTAAAATAAATAATTTATAAAGCATATTTTAAAATAAAAATGATAAATATATAAATAGAATTGAAAAAGTAATTTGTGGGAAAAAATTGTTATTTTATTATAATAATATATTTTTGGTTATTGTATGATTGTCTCCAATTTATAATGTATATATGGTTATATTTATTTCACTATTGTCAAATGTTACATTACTAAAATGGGTTATGATTTTTATTATAGTTTAAAATTAATATCTACATGTGTTATGGGTGTGTGCGTAAGAGTGTGTGAATGTATGTATATTATAATACACATTAAACACACACTTTTAAAATAAATAATTTATAAAGCATATTTTAAAATAAAAAATGATAAATATATAAATAGAATTAAAAAAGTAATTTGTGGCAAAAAAATTTGTTATTTTATTATAATAATATATTTTTGGTTATTGTATGATTGTCTCCAATTGGTAATGTTATATATGGTTATATTTATTTCACTATTGTCAAAAGTTACATTACTAAAAGGGGTTATGATTTTTATTATAGTTTAAAATTAATATCTACATGTGTTTTGGGTGTGTGCGTAAGAGTGTAACGACCCGCCATCGTTACGTAACTAACAACAAGGAATTTCCTTTTTTATTCAATTTTAAAAAAAATCAAACTTTCACTAGTTTAATTATGAAAATACTGTATAAACTTTTCTCTATTTCAAAGCCAACATAAAATACAATTTTAAAACTTAAAACATAAACCACCTATATATAATTCTCTTACAAGGTAACTACATAAAAACTCTATGCTGGTCCATTCTATACAAAAGACTAAACAAAGGAAAGAAGGAAGAGATTGCATCTTCAATCCCATGCTCACTCCATCTAATAAACCTCCAAGAGGAAGAATCCACCTGGAAAGCCATATGCTCCCCCGAACACGACGTCCGAGATCATCACAGGCACAAAACCACAAGTGCAAACAACGCAAGGGTAAGCTTACCAAACAAAACTATGCATATAAGTACATAAGTAAATTTCCAAATTATTAAGGAATAGAAAGAGAACCAAACTTTGTATACTTCAATATAATACTATACATAATAACTGAAAACTCTACACAAAACTTAGTTCATAAACTTATATCAAAACTTAGTTCATCAATAAACACCAATAAACAATACCATTATGGGTCAACCATCTCAACTAATTCATACGATAGAGTTATAACATAAATCCTCAACATAATCAATAATAACATAGCTCTATTACCAATTACTACCATGAATCATCAGATCTAATGGATTATATCCATTCAACAAAAGTCACAATCTCAACATAATACAACCACTAACAACCATCATCACAAGGTGATGTACAACATAAACCACTAGACAACATTAGTCAACAAGACTGACTCTACTCCATGGAGTTTCAACATAATATGAGCGGTCCCTCACTGGCCCCTTCCCTACCATAGTCTGTACATTCTGACCATTCAGGAAGTCCCTTGAGCTAACCCTACGGGGAAAGTGTGGTTTTATCGAAAATAGACAAGTATTATAGTGGCTTACCTCTGTAGGTTTGCAAGACCTTACATCCATAGGGATTTGCCCACTCGTTTATTCTATAGGCCCATTCCCGTTAGCACCACGGAAACCCCCAGCACTATGTTGAAAGCCCTCCAAGCACCCTCAACTTACATTTCTACTCATATGTCTGTGCACCAACTGTGCACACCTACCCACCAACTGTGCAAATACAACATTCGGAATATTTCGGTGCACCAACTGTGTGCACCCACTGTATTCCAGAGGCAAAACATATTTGGAGTCCCTTACAGTCTGCACGGCACCTCGCCTGACTTAAGTATCCAAATACATCTCAACAATTCAAAATCCTTAACCACGACAACAATCCATCCTTTATACACTAAAAGAGTCACTAACCTCTTGGGAAGTAGTTCTCAACACTCCAACACGCCATTTAGAGTCAAAACATAGGGGGGGTACTTTGAAAGATATCCCACTAGGCGAGACCCCCGGGTCGCTTTAGTGGGCCGGAGTTCTGGCATAAAACTCCCCCTCCCAAGTATACCATTTTTCTATAAAAGTCTTCCCAAAGGACATAGCTAACTCCTCTTTAACATATAGGAATGGTTCCAACACATAATTCATATACACATCACATATATCGTCATCTCATCAACATTTCATTTCAATTTCTCAAATCATCGTAATCTCATTAATATCACATTCAACAAATAGTAATTTATATTTCTTTATGTACATATAAGTACCTCAATTTAACATAATCATTTATAATTTAACATATCATTCATCCATTTGTGACAATTAAAAAAATAGAAATCCATTAGAAACCATAGAAATTTAGCTTTCAGCAAGTTTCCTCGCTTAAGCGCCAAACAAATCAAATATTTACAAAAACAACAATAATCAGTTTAGTGAGCAAAAGCCAAAACTGTTTTTAATACAGATAGTTCACTTTTATGTTTAAAATCTCAACCCATCTCAACCATATTGTAGAAAACTTGGTTTCATGTTTTAAACCACTAGAAATATAATTTTTAAGAATGAAAATAAAAATCTCTAATTCATCTTGTAGAAAGTGAACCAAAATTTTTAAAAATCTCGAAAATAGATTTTCTTCACTGCAGATGGGTCAGTTTCAAGGAAAATTTTGAAATAGAAATATAATGAATTAGAAAGCATACCATACACCATTATAAATCTTGAAATGTCTATTTTCTAACCAAATAACTCGTTTTTAAATACAGTTTTTGTAGAAATACAGAATTGCAAAACAAGATACTATGTTCAGTCACTTTTTCTGACTAGACGCTCAACTTTCGAGAATGATAACTCCTTCTATTTTCAATATTTTTAGGTGGTTCTTATGCCAAAACTGTAGCCCCATATGCCTATTTTTATCTCCAACAAACGAAACTCAATTTCATTAACCACAGCCAAAGTTATCACAAAAATACTAACACATGTTCAGACAACAACGCACTAGACAACAAACACTTTGTTTTCAGCTATCATATACTTCCATTCAATCAACTTATATCATAAAAAAATTATCAAAACATTACTTTCAGAAATCAATACACATCACAATAGATTCATACACCAAAGAGTACATGAAAACTGTAAGCTTTCCTTACCTCGAAGAGATGCTAAAAAGATAGAATTTTGGAGAGTAGGAGGTAGAAGAAACTCAGTTCCTTAGACAAGCTCTTGAATAAATCACCATCAATCCAACAATAAACCATTTCCATGAATCAAATAAAAATAGAAATGGTTAGAAGTTAAAGAGAGGTTCAGATTTTTATAGGAAAAGAGATGAAGAAAAATATTGAGAACAACTTACCAACACTAAGAATAATTCAAGCCAAGAAGAAGAAATAATTCTCTGGCTTTGGTGCTCCATGAACTCATAATTATGGAACTGAAAGTGAGTATTTTGAGAGAAAAAAAGAAGGAAAAAGAAACAATGAAGGAGAAAGAGTGACTAAAAGTTTAGTCTGGATGGATAGAGTAGAAATGTGAAGGACCAAATTTGGATGGTGCACTATATTTATAATTGCCCGGAACCTTTCTCTAAGTTAATTTAGTCAATAAGCAATAGTGAAAAAAATGAATTTGATCTTGAAATCAGACCATGTATCGTGGTCAGCATAAATCAAAGATTTGTATCTTTGAATTTGGCACCAACAAGAATGTGAGAATGGCTCCTTGGTCAACTTGATTTAAAGCAAATCTTTGAAATTGGAGTCATTTGGCAAAGTGAAGAAAACATGAGAGTAAATTCTTCAACCTGATCATGCGCCTCCTGCCAGCAGAAAATAAGGGTTCTGTTCTTTGAATTTGTCACCATGAACGTGAGATTCAATGGTAGTAGGTGTACTTTTAGTTAAAAAAATGGGAAAGATAATAAAATGTTAATCACTTGAAATTATAAATTAGTAAATGTATGACTTATTAATCTTAATTTAGAACCTAAGAAAATTTAGAATGTCTCATGAAATTTTTCCAATTCCAGAAATACTCTCAAAATCGCACTCTTTGAACTGCGTTAAAATATTATTATTTTAATCATCGATATCGAAATAAAATATAAATTTTGCAGGGACCTAATTATAACTATTAGAGACTAATTATAATTAAATCATTCATTTTTCTTGACTATTATCTCACTTTCGCAGTGCATTCTTACACTGTCAGTGTGGAACACAGTTCCAACTTCAGTAGAATTTTCTATTAAAACTTACACCGAAAAATCACACATATTTATTAATTAAAATTTTCATGAAATTAAATTTAATTATCTCTTATAATTATTTCAATAAATTTTTATAATTCACAAAGTAGAAAAAGTCGGTGTTACACTCATAGAGTCTTCTCAAGCTTGAGGCTTGAGTTCTTCATGGCGGTGGTTCCTTCTCCTTCCTCCCCTTGAGCTTGGTTGACCTCCCATGGAAGGTGAGCCTTCTTCCTCCTTTCCCTTCTTTCCTTTAGTTCAACCCATGATGGGTTTTTGCTATAGAAACCCTCATAAGTGATGTTTTGGTTTGTATTCCATGGGTGTGGTGAGTTGGTGATGTTGATAGGAGGAAAACCACTTGAGTGGGGCTTAGGATCTCTTGTTCCATCTTCTTCTTCAAAGATTCTAGCATGGGAAAGCTTGTAGGGTAAGGGAAGCTTGCCTCTATGATAAATCCTATGTTTGTATGTTTTTGGAACTATTCCTATATATTAGAAAGGAGTTAGCTATGTCCTTTGGGAAGATTTGTAATAGAAAAATGGTATACTTGGGAGGGTGAGTTTCACGCTAGAACTCCGGCCCACTAAAGCAACCCGGGGGTCTCGCCTAGTGGGATATCTTCCCAAGTACCACCCCTATGTTTTGACTCCGAATGGCGTGTTGGAGTGTTGAGAACTACTTCCCAAGAGGTTTAGTGACCCTTTTAGTGTTTATGGGATGAATTGTTGTCATGGTTTAGTGACCCCGGAGTTCTGTTGTTTGTGCTTTGAATCCCTTTTCCCCTCTTCTCCCCTTATTAGCTCTTAGTTAGGATTTTGATGGGTTTGATGAGTTGAGCTTGATTGGGGAGTGTTTAAGCCTGTTTGAGAGTTGGGTTTTGGTGTAGACATGTTTTAGACTCGATCCCGCATGTTTGGAAGAGATTGGGAGGCCATGGGAGCAGAAACGTTAAGGTTCATGGTTTTGTAGAGTCACAGACTCTCGCTTAAGCGAGCTATGTTTGTCGCTTAAGCGAGGAGTCACCTGGAGTTGGAGGTGTTTTCTAGAATTGGCGCTTAAGTGAGGAGATTTGGCGCTTAAGCGTGACTCTGCCGCTTAAGTGAGGAGACCTGGCGCTTAAGCATGGCGTTGGCGTTAAGCGTAGCGCTTTGACGCTTAAGCGTGAGACTCCAGGGAATAGGATTGTCAGTCTAGCTTAAGCAAGATCAGGTTCTAGCTTAAGCGTAGGTATGATAAGAGAGCATTTTAGGAACCCTTTTCAATGGGACCTTTGAAATAATACAAGGGCTATAGATACATAGTTACTTCCCAAGCTTTTACCCATGTTTATGTATGATTGTTTGACGCTATGTGATGTTGATTGTTGATGATAATGGTAGTTGTATTCGTGTGGTTGTGCCTTGTGCTTAGGATTGATTGTATGTAACGGTAAACCCTTTTAATAAAAGACACCTAAAATACTTAAGACTATGCCTATGCCTCTTAGTAAAAAGGTGGGGAGTTTCCCCTAAGTTTCATAAAAGGCTTTTAAGCAAAGTTTATAGTTTCATGAAAGGTTTTTAGTAAAAGATATCCCCTCAGTGAAATAGGGTGGAACCTTCCTCGGTACCAGTCACGTCCGAGAGCCACAAGCTCAGTGTACAACGGTGTGCAAAGGGCTGAGGATCCTCTATGTCACCAAGGAGTGATGAGTTTCAGAAAGATTATGAAAAGGATTCTTTGTGAAAAGGTTTTATGAAAGAGTTTCAAAGGAAAGTTATGATCCCAAGAAAGGGAATAAGTTATACAACTCATGAGGAGTTGTAAGGGTAAAGAGCTATGAGGCCCCCCTAGTGGTGAGCAAAGGGACCGTCACCCAGACACCCATGGGGGAAAACCAACCTTCTTCATAGGGAGAAGGGGTTCTTCATAGAGAAGAACAAGTCAGTCAGGAGACTCTTCCTTGTAACGGAGTTAACAGTCCACCCACTTGGACCGGTGGGGTTTAATTAAAGGTTATAGCAAGAGGGACGCCTCTTGATGGCTAGAGCTCAGCCAATTCAGTTAATGACAGAACTCAAGATATAACTTAAATGAAAGAATAATACCAACCACACAGTTGTAGAAACAATCTATGATATGTTGATGTGCTTGATGTAATGACCCATCTTCGTTACAGATTTGTTATACTAAAACATTTTGTTAAATATTATCATATGAAACTACCAAGAAATTTTTTCGCATTTAACACACATATATGTATCTACTTTCCTACACATGATGTACATCATCATATCATAAAAGTATTAGGTCTGGATTTACAAAACTTAAACATATATGTTCATACAATACCAAAAATAATCCTCTTGTAGAGGACATTTACAACAACCTAAGTATTTATACATAAGTCCTGAGTTGGTCCCCATATATATATATATATGTATATATATATATATATATATATATGAGAACATATCCAAAAGAGGGATCTCATCCCATCTTCTACATTTACATCCGCTTCAGTCACGAGCGGCCTGAGAACTTGCAACATTACCACTATCTGCTCCCGTGCCAACCACACGATTATTGCAATAATACAACACAAATACAAATACAAAAGGAAAGGGTAAGCTTATTTATAAAAATAATATAGATATACAAAGGTATAAAATAAGGATAGGATTCATTTAAAGGAAAACTAGAATCAATCAACAATAATAAATCAGATAACATCATACTATAACATATACATCAATTTATAAATCAATCTCATATACAATTTCATTACGTAATGTTGTGCTGACTCGACTCCATGGAGATTTCTACAACTTTTGGGTAGGCCCCATCCCCTACCATGGTCTCACACTCTGACCATTCAGGGAGTCCCTTGCGCTGACCTTGTGGAGGAAGTATGGATTAATCGAATATATACAAGTGTGGGTATTGGCTTACCTTTGTAAGGTTTGCAAAACCTTACATTTATAGGAATTCGCTCACTTGGCTATTCTATAGGCCCACCGTTAGCCACCACGAAAACCTCTGGCACTAGGTTGAGAGCCTACCTAGCACCCTCAACTTGTGCCTACCCATATGCAATGTCATGTAACAAGCCAAACAATTTTGATTGCCACAAGTTCCCTCTATGTTATAAATTCACCATTTTTCTCAAATTATGCTCATGAACCCATCCAGCAGTTCAATAAGCTCAAGTAAGGTATTCTCACACTCTGAATCCTTACTTACAACATAACACTAACTTTAACAAAATGTGAATTTCCTAACATAGTTATAGAACCAAAGTTGTGGCCTATCCAACTTCCTCATTCAACATTGATAAATCTAATTCACATCACTATTATAAGAAAAGCATAAGTCTAAGTGACTTATGTGGAGAAAGAGAAAAACATATCATCGTCTCATCAAAACATGATTATTATAACAATAATACATCTACCTTACAATAATATAAACACCTCCAAAAACAACATAATCATCTTATAATTAAATATACTACCTTTATATAAACATTTTAAAATCATATAAATCAAAAGGGGAAAAGTTTCAAGAAAATTTCAATTAACCAAATTCTAGCCCGATCGCACAACTTTCGTGCTAAGCCAGAACCCCCATGCTCGACCGCGCAAGCTCTGGTGCTGAGCCAGAGCACCGATGCCCGGTCGCGCAAGCTCTCGTGTTGAGCCAAAGCTCTCCTGGAAATGAATATTGCTACTGAGTCTCTTACGCCCGGCAGCACAAGCTTTGTCATGATGGGCCAGAAAATCCCTGGAACTGAAAGTTCCATTTTGATGCCCTCTGGCCCAGCAACACCAAAATTCATACTGGGCCTGAGTAAAAAGGGCTGCAACCTGCGAGATTCATGGCCCTCAATGGTTTACCCACTCATCCTAACTTTATGCAAAGACTCACCCAAGCTCATAAACATCAACAAACATCAATCACATCATCAAACCAAACATAAAACACCACCAAATCATTCAAACAACTTAAAGCTTCCCTTACCCTACAATTGTGAGATTTCCTTGAAAAGGAGTTAAAAAGATATACTTTGTGGCTTTTGAGTGATTTTTCCTCAACTTATGCTATGGAATCAACTAGGAGAAACCTAAACCAACATCAAAACAAGCTTCAATCAAAATTTCATCTACCAATCAAAATTTGAAGTGAAACCCATTTCATGTCTACTTGGTGGGAGAAGGAAATGAATTTAAGAGACCAAAGGAGAAAAGGATGGGTGCTTACCAACTAGAAATCAATCAAAGAAAGCTCTAGGAATCCAAATATCAAAGCTTTCTTATAAAGAATTCCCACAAACTTAAGCTCTTGAGACAAGAAGGAGGATATGCTTAGGAAGGAAGAAAAGAGAATGAACGAGACAAAGGAGGGAGCACGTTAAAACCTTTGGGAATATTTGGAATTTTGCTAATAACACCTATGTTTCCTCTAAGAACACCCCCTTCTCATATATTTTTTTTCTTTCTTTCCTATAACTCAAGGAATTCACGTAAAAGTCCCAACAACAACCTTACCCTCTAAGCGCAACCATACATGAAAATTCTCAACAACACTATAACATATAACAAAATAATCTATTTATTAATTCTTTTATACATATATTATAAATTTAAATTTAATTTCCTCTTGCATTATTAGTCAAACACTTAATCATACAATTAGGAAAACCACAACGTTACACTTGATGTACGTATGTTCTATGTTAGAACATGAGAGGAATCATGAACCTAGTTGTTAGGTGAGTGATGCAAGATGAGTCTATATATTAGATGAGGACGTGTGTAACTGGATACTACCCTTAGAGGTAGGAAAGGGGTTACAGTTAAACCCTAGAAAGCTAATGTAAGCTACCTAGAGGGGTATGCACGATGTTATGCCTCACAGAGAGAGATGATGTAAGCCCAAGTTGGGCAAGTCAGAGAAAGGAAAGGTTACACATGTTCCCATCCAATGTTATAGAAAAGTGAGACCCTAATGAGTGGTCAAGAGTAACATAATGATGTTTAGGTGCCTTAGTGCAGTAGTGGCCCTAGATTTGGCATAGGAGGCCAACTCTATGTGCCTCAGTAAAGGTCAAGGTATGACCCTACGAAACAGTAACATAGATATGATGAGATAATAGCTGTGAGTGAGTATCAAGAAAAGAAAAGAGAAGCCATGAGGGTTAAGTAAGAGGTCTCTAGAATAAAGAGTTAGCTTAGAGTCCTTAGAGCACTCACTGAGACAT
Organism: Pueraria montana var. lobata; assembly: GCA_026413185.1. Lineage (NCBI taxonomy): Eukaryota > Viridiplantae > Streptophyta > Magnoliopsida > Fabales > Fabaceae > Pueraria > Pueraria montana. The sequence goes on from CM048650.1 coordinate 78,320,729, forward strand.
TATGTCTCATCCCTTTAGTTTCCATGTTTTTACAGGTTAGCAGGTGGACACCTTGTGGGAGGAGCTTGGAGCACAGAGCTTCCTTCCTGAAGGAAGATGCTATTAGTATAGATTTGTATAACTCCCAATGTATGGGATTTTTAGTTTATGTTTATGCGTCTTTCTCATGTTTTGTACGGCACATAACTGCCAAGAGCTTTGTACTAGATTTACTTCATGTAATATAAATATATATATATATATATATATATATATATATATTAAGTTTTAGTTTCCGCATAGTTAACTCTGATATTCTTATATGCTAATTTCTATTAATTTAGCAATATAAGGAGACAAAGGTAATATCCTCTAGGGCATAACAGTTATAATACTAAAAGGGGTTATGATTTTTATTATAGTTTAAAATTAATATCTACATGTGTTATGGGTGTGTGAATGTTTATATTAAAATACACATTAAATACACATTTTTAAAAGAAATAATTTATAAAACATATTTTTAAATGAAAAATGGTAAATATATAAATAGCGTTGAAAAAATAATTGGTGGCAAAAACTTTTGTTATTTTATTATAATAATATATTCCTGGTTATTGTTTGATTGTCTCCAATTTATAATGTTATATATGGTTATATTTATTTCACTATTGTCAAAAGTTACATTACTAAAAGGGGTTATGATTTTTATTATAGTTTAAATTTAATATCTAAATGTGTTAAGGGTGTGTGCGTAAGAGTTCGAGAATGTATGTATAATATAATACACATTAAACACACACTTTTAAAATAAATAATTTATAAAGCATATTTTCAAATAAAAAATAATAAATATATAAACAGAATTGAAAAAAGTAATTTGTGGCAAAAAAATTTATTATTTTATTATAATAATATATTTCTGGTTATTGTATGATTGTCTCCAATTTATAATGTTATATATGGTTATATTTATTTCACTACTGTCAAAAGTTACATTACTAAAAGGGGTTATGATTTTTATTATAGTTTAAAATTAATATCTACATGTGTTATGAGTGTGTGCGTAAGAGTGCCTGAATGTGTGTATATTATAATACACATTAAACACAACTTTTAAAATAAATAATTTATAAAGCATATTTTAAAATAAAAAATGATAAATATATAAATAGACTTGAAAAAGTAATTTGTGGCAAAAAAAACTTGTTATTTTGTTATAATAATGTATTTCTGGTTATTGTATGATTGTCTCCTATTTTTAATGTTCTATATGGTTATATTTATTTCAGTATTGTCAAGAGTTACATTACTAATAGGGGTTATGATTTTTATTATAGTTTAAAATTAATATTTACATGTGTTATGGGTGTGTGTGTAAGAGTGCGTGAATGTTTATATTAAAATACACATTAAATACACATTTTTAAAAGAAATAATTTATAAAAACATATTTTAAAATAAAAAATGATAAATATATAAATAGAGTTGAAAAAGTAGTTGGTGGCCAAAAAATTTGTTATTTTATTATAATAATATATTTCAGGTTATTGTATGATTGTGTCCTATTTTTAATGTTATATATGGTTATATTTATTTCAGTACTGTCAAGAGTTACATTAATAATAGGGGTTATGGTTTTTATTATAGTTTAAAATTAATATTTACATGTGTTATGGGTGTGTGCGTAAGAGTGTGTGAATGTTTATATTAAAATACACATTAAATACACATTTTTAAAAGAAATAATTTATAAAACATATTTTTAAATAAAAAATGATAAATAAATAGAGTTGAAAAAGTAGTTGGTGGCCAAAAAAATTGTTATTTTATTATAATAATATATGTCTGGTTATTGTATGATTGTGTCCTATTTTTAATGTTATATATGGTTATATTTATGTCACTATTGTCAAGAGTTACATTACTAATAGGGGTTATGATTTTTATTATAGTTTAAAATTAATATCTACATGTGTTATGGGTGTGTGCGTAAGAGTTCGTGAATGTTTATATTAAAATACACATTTTTAAAAGAAGTAATTTATAAAACATATTTTTAAATAAAAAAATGTTAAATATATAAATAGAGTTGAAAAAATAATTGGTGGGGAAAAAATTGTTATTTTATTATAATAATATATTTCTGGTTATTGTATGATTGTCTCCTATTTTTAATGTTATATGTAACGCTGTGGTTTTTCGTAATGTATGTTAAGTGCTTGATAAATACCGTAAGAGGAAATTAAATTTGAATTTATGATAATTATAAAAGAATTAATAAATAGATTGATTTTATCATGTGCCATAGTGTTATTGATAGATTTTCATGAATTGTTAGGCTTAGAGTTTGGATGGTGAGATTGTTGGGACTTATATGTGAGTTTCCTTTAGTTGTAGAAAAAGGGGGGGTGTCATTAGAGGTAACACATATGCAAGTAGCAAAATTGAAGCCAATCCTTATCCTCTTATACGTTGGAAAACTCCTCTCCTTTCCTCATTTCATTCGTTCCTTCCTTCTCTCCCACACCTTTCTTCCTTCTTTAGTTGAAGACTGAGCTTCTATGTCAATTGTGGCTTGTTTCCTTCTTCTCTAGGGCTTCTTGGATTGCCATTAGATTGGTGAGCTCATATCTTTTTCCTCCTTTGATCTCTTGGTTCATTCATCTTCTTCCTTCAAGAGCTTATCAAATGGGTTTTGATTTAAAATTTTAATGGGTGGATGAAATTTTGATTCAAGCTTGTTTTGATGTTGGGTTAGGTTCCTTCTAGTTGATTCCATAGCAAAAGTTAAGAAAAGATCACTCAAAAGACACAAAGTATCTCTCTTTAACTCCTTCAAGAAAAATCTAAAAGTTGTTGGGTAAGGGAAGCTTTATAATTGTTTGAATGATTTGGTGGTGGTTTAGGTTTGGAATTCTGTCTATGTTTGGATATTTTAAAGATTTATTATTATGATGCAATGACTTTTTCTCTCTTTGTGTTCTTGATGATTTGGGTGATTGGTGACTAAGATGAAATTGTATGAATTTGTTAACATAATATGTTGTTTTTGCCTTGGAATGGTATTGTAAGTGTTGGGAATTGTCCCTAAACCCTTTGAGGCATGTTTTTGGGATTCTTTGAGAGGTTCTGGGTTCTGCAGAAGACCCCTCGTCCAGTGACCTAACCTATAGAAGAAACCATCGTCCAGTGACTAGTCTGTAGAAAACCATCATCCGGTGAACACTAGTGTGTAGGAAAACCATCATCCAGTGACTAGTCTGCAGAAAAAACCATCTTCTAGTGATTAGCCTTCAGTGAAACTTAGCGTCCAGTGAGACCCAGCGTCCAGTGACCACAGTGTCCAGTGACCAGCGTCCAGTGACCATAGTGTCCAGTGACCCCAGCATCCAATAACCAGCGTCCAGTCAACTCTGGTGCGTTATTGTCTGAACATGTGTTGGTATTTTTATGATAACTTTGACTGTGCTAAATGAAATTGGATTTCGTTTGTTGGAGATGAAAATAGACATCTGGGGATACAGTTTTGGTATAAGAACTGTCAAAAAAGATTGAAAATTGAAGGATTTATTATCCTCGAAAGTTGACTGTCCAGTCAGGAAAACGTGAATGGACATCATACCTTGTTTTGCAATTCTGTATTTCTACAAAAATCGTGTTCAAAAACGAGTTATATGGTTAGAAAATAGACATCTCAAACTTTCTAACAGTGTATGGCATGCTTTCTAATTCATTATATTTCTATTCCAAAAGTTTCCTTGAAACTGACCCATCTGTAGTGAAGAAAATCTATTTTCGAGATTTTTGAAAATTTTGGTTCACTTTCTACAAGATGACTTAGAGATTATTATTTTCATTCTTGAAAATCATTATTTGTTGAATGTGATATTAAAGAGATTATGATGTTTTGAGAAATTGAAATGGAATGTAGATGAGATGACGATATATGTGATGTGTATGTGAATTATGTGTTAGAACCATCCCTATATGTTAAAAAGGAGTTAGCTATGTCCTTTGGGAAGACTTTTATAGAAAAATGGTATACTTGGGAGGGGAAGTTTCACACCAGAACTTTGGCCCACTAAAGCGACCCGGGGGTCTCGCCCAGTGAGATATCTTCCCAAGTACCACCCCTATGTTTTGACTCCGGTTGACGTGTTGGAGTGTTGAGAACTACTTCCCAAGAGGTTTAGTGACCCTTTTAGTGTATAGGGGATGGATTATTATCATGGTTGTGGATTGTTGTATTTGCATAGGTGTGCACAGTTGGTGCACAAACATATGGATAGGCACGTAAGTTGAGGGTGTTGGATAGGCTCTCGACCTAGTGCCAAAGGTTTTCGTGGTGGCTACAGGCGGGCCTATAGAATAGACAAGTGGGTGAACTCCTATAGATGGAAGGTCTTGCAAACCTGACAGAGGTAAGCCAATACCAACACTTGTCTATATTCGATAAAACTCCACTTCCTCCACAGGGTTAGCTCAAGGGACTCCCTGAATGGTCAAAAGGCGAGACTATGGTAGGGGATAGGGCATAGTTGTTTCTTATCTTTTTTGTTCTTTGTTGAGTTCTACCTTGGCCAATCGCAACCACGGGCGCAATCAAGATGCTTTCTTGATTGCAATCTTGATTCTAGAAAGCAGCCAAGAACAAGTGACTAAGAAAGAAGACATCAAGAAGCTCAGTTGACTTCTTTCTTGTTGACCAAGAAAGCAGTGTGTCAAGCAAGAAACCAAGAAAGCAAGGAGGAAAGGAAGAAAGCAGTCAAGATCACTTCTTGATTGATTCCAAGCTGTGTTTCTTTCTTTTATGGTCGTTTCTTGTCTTGTTTATTCTTTCTTGAGATCTACCTTGGTCAATCGCAACCATGGGCGTAATCAAGATGCTTTCTTGATTATGATCTTGATTTAAGAAATCAGCCGAGAACAAGCGAGCAGGAAAGAAAAAGTCAAGAAGCTTAGTTGACTTCTTTCTTGTTGACCAAGAATGTAGTATGTCAAGCAAGAAACCAAGAAAGCAAGGAGGAAATGAAGAAAGGAATAAAGATCCCTTCTTGATTGATTCCAAGCCGTGCTTCTTTCTTTCATGGTCGTTTCTTGTCTTGTTTGTTCTTTCCTGAGTTCTACCTTAGTCAATGGCAACCATGGGTGCAGTTAAGATGCTTTCTTAATTGCGATCTTGATTCAGGAAAGCAGCTAAGAACCAGCGACCAAGAAAGAAGAAGTCACGAAGCTCAGTTAACTTTTTTCTTGTTGACCAAGAAAGCAGTTTGTTAAGCAAGAAACCAAGAAAGCAAGAAGGAAATGAAGAAAGGAACCAATATCCCTTCTTGATTGATTCCAAGCCGTGTTTGTTTCTTTCATGGTCGTTTCTTGTCTTGTTTGTTCTTTCTTGAGTTCTACCTTGGTCAATCGCAACTATGGGTGCAATCAAGATACTTTCTCTATTGCGATCTTGATTCAAGAAAGTAGCCAAGAACAAGCGACCAAGAAAGAAGAAGACAAAAAGCTCAATTGACTTTGTTCTTGTCGACCAAGAAAGCAGTGTGTCAAGCAAGAAACCAAGAAAGCAAGGAGGAAATGAAGAAAGGAATCAAGATCCCTTCTTGATTGGTTCCAAGCTGTGTTTCTTTCTGTCATGGTTGTTTCTTGCCTTGTTTGTTCTTTCTTGAGTTCTACATTGGTTAATCTTAGCCATAGGCGCAATCAAGATGCTTACTTAATTGGGATCTTCCTTCAAGAACCAGAAGTCAAGAAGCTCAGTTGACCTCTTTCTTGTTGGCCAAGAAAGTAGTGTGTAAAGCAAGAAACCAAGAAAGCAAGGAGGAAATGAAGAAAGGAATCAAGATACCTTTTCGATTGATTCCAAGCCGTGTTTCTTTCTTTCATGGTCGTTTCTTGTCTTGTTTGTTCTTTCTGGAGCTCTACCTTGGTTAATCGCAACCATGGGCGGAATCAAGATGCTTTCTTTATTGTGCGATCTAAATTCAAGAAATCAGCGAAGAACAAGTGACCAAGAAACCAGAAGTCAAGAAGCTCAGTGGACCTCTTTCTTGTTGACCAAGAAAGCAGTGTGTCAAGCAAGAAACCAAGAAAGCAAGGAGAAAATGAAGAAAGGAATCAAGATCCATTCCTGATTGATTCCAAGCCATGCTTCTTTCTTTCATGGTCATTTCTTGTCTTGTTTGTTCTTTCTTGAGTTCTCCCTTGGTCAATCGTAACTATGGGCGCATTCAAGATGCTTACTTGCTTGCGATCTTGATTCAAGAAAGCAGTTGAGAACAAGTGACCAAGAAAGAAGAAGTCAAGAAGCTCAGTTGTAGTCTTTCTTGTTAAGCAAGAAAGCAACGTGTCAAGCAAGAAACCAAGAAAGCAAGGAGGAAATGAAGAAAGAAATCAAGATCCCTTCTTGATTGATTCCAAGTCGTGTTTCTTTCTTTCATGTCATTTCTTGTCATGTTTGTTCTTTCTTGAGTTCTACCTTGGTCAATCGCAACTATGGGTACAATGAAGATACTTTCTCTATTGTGATCTTGATTCAAGAAAGTAGCCAAGAACAAGCGAACAATAAAAAAGAAGTCAAGAAGCTTAGTTGACTTCTTTCTTTTTGACCAAGAAAGCAGTGTGTCAAGCAAGAAACCAAGAAAGCAAGGGGAAAATAAAGAAAGTAATAAAGATCCCTTCTTGATTGATTCTAAGTCGTGTTTCATTCGGTCATGGTCTATTCATATCTTGTTTGTTCTTTCTTGAGTTCTACCTTGGTTAATCGCAACCATGGGCGCAATCAAGATGCTTTCTTGATTGCGATCTAAATTCAAGAAAGCAACCAAGAACAAGTGACCAGAAAAGAAGCAGTCAAGAAGCTTAGTTGACTTCCTTCTTGTTGACCAAGAAAGCAGTGTGTTAAGCAAGGAGGAAATAAAGAAAGGAATCAAGATCCCTTCTTGATTGATTCTAAGCCTTGCTTATTTCTTTCGTGGTCATTTCTTGTGTTGTTTGTTCTTTCTTGAGTTCTATCTTGGTCAATCACAACAATGGGCGCAATCAAGATGCTTTCCTGATTGCGATCTTGATTCAAGATATCAGTCAAGAACAGGCGACCAAGAAAGAAGAAGTCAAGAAGCTCACTTGACTTCTCTCTTGTTGACCAAGAAAGTAGTGTGTCAAGCAAGAAACCAAGAAAGCAAGGAGAAAATGAAGAAATGGATCAAGATCCCTTCTTGATTTATTTCCAGACGTGCTTCTTTTATTCATGGTCATTTATTGTCTTGTTTGTTCTTTCTTGAGTTCTACCTTGGTTAATAGCAACCACGGGCACATTCAAAATGGTTTCTTGATTGCAGTCTTGATTCAAGAAAGTAGCTGAGAACAAGCAACCAAGAAAGAAGAAGTTAAGAAGCTCAGTTGACTTCTTTCTTTTTGACCATGAAAGAAGTGTGTCAATCAAGAAGCCGAGAAAGCAAGTAGGAAATGAACAAAGGAATCAAGATCCCTTCTTGATTGCTTCCAATCTGCATTTCTTTCTTTCATGGTCATTTCTCGTCTTGTTTGTTCTTTCTGGAGTTCTACCTTCGTCAATCGCAACCACTGGCGCAATCAAGGTGCTTTCTTGACTGCGATCTTGATTCAAGAAAGCAGCCAAGAACAAGCAACCAAGAACGAAGAAGTCAAGAAGCTCACTTGACTTCTTTCTTGTTGACCAAGAAATTAGTGTGTCAAGCAAGAAACCAAGAAAGCAAGGAGGAAATGAAGAAAGGAATCTGGATCCCTTCTTGATTGATTCCAAGTAGTGTTTCTTTCTTTCATGGTCGTTTCTTGTCTTATTTGTTCTTTCTTTAGTTCCACCTTGGTCAATCGTAACCATGGGGCGGAATCAAGATGCTTTCATGATTGGGTGATCTAAATTTAAGAAAGCAGCCAAGAACAAGTGACCAAGAAACCAGAAGTCAAGAAGCTCAGTTGACCTCTTTCTTGTTGGCGAAGAAAACAGTGTGTCAAGCAAGAAACCAAAAAAGTAAGGAGGAAATGAAGAAAGAAATCAAGATCCCTTCTTGATTGATTCCAAGTAGTGCTTCTTTCTTTCATGGTCATTTCTTGTCTTGTTTGTTCTTTCTTGAGTTCTCCCTTGGTCAATCGCAATCATGGGCTCAATCAAAATGCTTACTTGATTGCTATCTTGATTCAAGAAAGCAGCCGAGAACAAGTAACCAATAAAGAATAAGTCAAGAAGCTTAGTTGACATCCTACTTGTTGACCAAGAAAGCAATGAGGAAATGAAGAAAGGAATCAAGATCCCTTCTTGATTGATTCCAAGCTGTGCTTCTTTCTTTCATGGTCGTTTCTTGTCTTTTTTGTTCTTTATTTAGTTCTCCCTTCGTCAATTGCAACCATGGGCGCAATCAAGATGCTTACTTGATTGCTATCTTGATTCCAGAAAGCAGCCAAGAACAAGTAACCAAGAAAGAAGAAGTCAAGAAGCTTAGTTGATATCTTTCTTGTTGACCAATAAAGCAGTGTGTCAAGCAAGAACCAAGAAAGCAAGTAGGAAATGAAGAAAGGAATCAGGATCCCTTCTTGATTGTTTACAATTCGTGTTTCTTTCTTTCATGGTCAGTTCTTGTCTTGTTGGTTCTTTCAGGAGTTCTACCTTGGTCAATCGCAACCATTGTCGCAATCAAGAAGCTTTCTTGATTGTGATCTTAATTCAAGAAAGCAGCCAAGAACAAGCGACCAAGAAAGAAGAAGTCAACAAGCTCACGAGACTTCTTTCTTGTTGACCTAGAAAGCAGTGTGTCAAGCAAGAAACCAAGAAAGCAAGGAGGAAATGAAGAAAGGAATCATGATACCTTCTTGATCGATTCCAAGTCGTGTTTCTTTCATGGACGTTTCATGTCTTGTTTGTTCTTTCTTGAGTTATGCCTTGGTCAATCACAACCATGGGCAGAATCTACATGCTTTTTTACTTGTGCGATCTAAATTCAAGAAAGCAGCCAAGAATACGTTACCAAGAAACCAGAAGTAAAGAAGCTCGGTTGACCTCTTTCTTGTTGGCGAAGAAAGAAGTGTGTCAAGCAAGAAACAAAAAAAGTAAGGAGGAAATGAAGAAAGGAATCAAGATCCCTTCTTGATTGATTCCAAGCCGTCTTTCTTTCTTTCAAGGTCGTTTCTTGTCTTGTTTGTTCTTTCTTACGTTCTACCTTTGTCAATCGCATCTATGGACGCAAAATTGATGCTTTCTTAATTGTGATCTTGATTCAAGAAAACAACCACCAACAACCAACCAAGCAAGAGGAAGTCTTGTAGTTCAGTTGACTTCTTTCCTGTTGACCAACAAAGCAGTGTGTCAAGCAAGAAACCAAGAAAGCAAGGAGCAAATGAAGAATTGAATCAACATCCCATCTGATTGATTCCAAGCTGTGTTTCTTTCTTTCATGTTGGTTTCTTGTCTAGTTTGTTCTTTCTTGGGTTCTACCTTGGTCAATCACAACCATGGGCGTAATCAAGATGCTTTCTTGATTGGAATCTTGATTCAAGAAAGCAGCCGAGAACAACCGACCAAGAAAGAGGAAGACAACAAGCTCAGTTGACTTCTTTCTTGTTGTCCAAGAAAGCAGTGTGTCAAGCAAGAAACCAAGAAAGTAAGGAGGAAATGAAGAAAGGAATCAAGATCCCTTCTTAATTGATTCCAAGTCGTGCTTCTTTCTTTCATGGTCCTATCTTATCTTATTTGTTCTTTCTTGAGTTATCGTTGGTCAATCGCAACCATGGGCGCAATCAAGATACTTACTTGATTGCGATCTTGATTCAAGAAAGTAGCCGAGAACAACCAACCAAGAAAGACGAAGTCAAGAAGCTAAGTTGACATCTTTGTTGTTGACTAACAAAGTAGTGTGTTAAGCAATACACCAAGAAAGCAAGGAGGAAATAAAGAAAGCAATCAGGATCCCTTCTTGATTGCTTCCAAGCCGTGTTTCTTTCTTTCATGGTCATTTCTTGTCTTGTTTGTTCTTTGGGGAGTTCTACCTTGGTCAATCGCAACCACTGGCGCATTTAACAAGCTTTCTTGATTGCGATCTTAATTCATAAAAGCAGCCAAGAACAAGCAACCAAGAATAAAGAAGTCAAGAAGCTCACTAGACTTCTTTCTTGTTGACCAAGAAAGCAGTGTGTCCAACAAGAAACCAAGAAAGCAAGGAGGAAATGAAGAAAGGAATCATGATCCCTTCTTGATTGATTCCAAGCCGTGTTTCTTTCTTTCATGATCGTTTCTTGTCTTGTTTATTCTTTCTTGAGTTCTGCCTTGGTCAATCACAACCATGGGCGGAATCAAGATGCTTTCTTAATTGTACGATCTAAATTCAAGATAGCAGCCAAGAATAAGTCGCTAAGAAACCAGAAGTAAAGAAGGTCAGTTGACCTTTTTCTTGTTGGCCAAGAAGGCAGTTTGTTAAGTAAGAAACCAAGAAAGCAAGGAGGAAATTGAGAAAGGAATCAAGATCCTTTCTTGATTGATTCCAAGCCGTGCTTCTTTCTTTCATAGTTGTTTCTTGTCTTATTTGTTCTTTCTTGAGTTCTCCCTTCGTCAATCGCAACCATGGGCGCAATCAAGATGCTTACTTGATTGCGATCTTGATTCTAGAAAGGAGCCGAGAACAACCAACCAAGAAAGAAGAAGTCAAAAAGCTTAGTTGACATCTTTCTTGTTGACTAAGCAAAGTGTTAAGCAATAAACCAAGAAAGCAAGGAGGAAATGAAAAAAGGAATCAAGATCCCTTCTTGATTGCTTCCAAGCCGTGTTTCTTTCTTTCATGGTCATTTCTTGTCTTGTTTGTTCTTTTAGGAGTTCTACCTTGGTTAATTGCAACCACTGGCGCATTCAACAAGCTTTCTTGATTGCGATCTTATTTCAAGAAAGCAGCCAAGAACAAGCGACCAAGAACGAAGAAGTCAAGAAGCTCACTAGACTTCTTTCTTGTTGACCAAGAAAGCAGTGTGTCAAGCAAGAAACCAAGAAAGCAAGGAGGAAATGAAGAAAGGAATCATGATCCCTTCTTGATTGATTCCAAGTCGTGTTTCTTTCTTTCATGGTCGTTTCTTGTCTTGTTTGTTCTTTCTTGAGTTCTACCTTGGTCAATCACAACCATGGGCGGAATCAAGATGCTTTCTTGATTGTACGATCTAAATTCAAGATAGCAGCTAAGAAAAAGTCGCCAAGAAACCAAAAGTAAAGAAGCTCAGTTGACCTCTTTCTTGTTGGCCAAGAAAGCACTCTGCCAAGCAAGAAAGCAAGGAGGAAATAAAGAAAGGAATCAAGATCCCTTCTTGATTGATTCCAAGTTGTGCTTCTGTCTTTCATGGTCATTTCTTATCTTATTTGTTCTTTCTTGAGTTCTTTGTTGGTCAATCATAACCATGGGCGCAATCAAGATGGTTACTTGATTGTGATCTTGATTATATAAAGCAGTCGAGAACAACAAACCAAGAAAGACGAAGTCAAGAAGCTCAATTGACACCTTTCTTGTTGACTAAGAAAGCAGTGTGTTAAGCAATAAACCAAGAAAGCAAGGAGGAAATGTAGAAAGGAATCAACATCCCTTCTTGATTGATTCCAAGCCATGTTTATTTCTTTCATGGTCATCTATTGTCTTGTTTGTTATTTCTTGAGTTCTCCCTTGGTCAATCGCAACCATGCACACAATCAAGATGCTTTCTTGATTGCGATCTTTATTCAAGAAAGCAGTGGAGAACAAACGACCAAGAAAGAAATCAAGAAGCTCGGTTGACTTCTTTCTTGTTGACCAAGAAAGCAGTGTGTCATGCAAGAAACCAAGAAAGCAAGGAGGAAATGAAGAAAGGAATCAAGATCACTTCTTGATTGATTCCAGGTCGTGTTTCTTTCTTTCATGGTCATTTCTTGTCCTGTTTGTTCTTTTTTGAGTTCTACCTTTGTCAATCGTGACTATGGGCGCAATCAAGATACTTCCTCTATTGCGATCTTGATTCAAGAAAGAAGTCTAGAACAAGCAACCAAGAAAGAAGAAGTCAAGAAGCTCATGTGACTTCTTTCTTATTGACCAGGAAAGCAGTATCTCATGCAAGAAACCAAGAAAGTAAGAAGGAAATGAAGAAAGGAATCAATATGCCTTCTTTATTGATTCCAAGTCATGCTTCTTTCTTTCATGGTCATTTCTTGTCTTGTTTGTACTTTCTTGAGTTCTACCTTGGTCATTCACAACCACAGGCACAATCAAAATGCTTTCTTGATTGCGATCTTGATTCAAGAATGCAGCCGAGAACAAGCATCCAAGAAAGAAGAAGTCAAGAAGCTCAGTTGACTTCTTTCTTGTTGACCAAGAAAGCAGTGTGTCAAGCAAGAAACCAAGAAAGTAAGGAGAAAATGAAGAATGGAATCAAGATCCCTTCTTAATTGATTCCAAGTCGTGTTTCTTTCTTTCATGGTAGTTTCTTGTCTTATTTGTTCTTACTTGAGTTCTACCTTGGTCAATCGTAACTATGAACACAATCAAGATGCTTTCTTGATTGCGATCTTTATTCAAGAAAGCAGTGGAGAACGAGTGACCAAGAAAGAAATCAAGAAGCTCGGTTGACTTCTTTCTTGTTGACCAAGAAAGCATTGTGTCATGCAACAAACCAAGAAAGCAAGGAGGAAATGAAGAAAGGAATCAATATCACTTCTTGATTGATTCCAGGTCGTATTTCTTTCTTTCATGGTTGTTTCTTGTCTTGTTTGTTCTTTTTTGAGTTCTACCTTTGTCAATCACAACTATGGGTGCAATCAAGATACTTTCTCCATTGCTATCTTGATTCAAGAAAGCAGCCTAGAACAAGCAACCAAGAAAGAAGAAGTCAAGAAGCTCAGGTGACATCTTTCTTGTTGACCAAGAAAGCAGTGTGTCAAGCAAGAAACCAAGAAAGCAAAGAGGAAATGAAGAAAGGAATCAAGATCCCTTTATGATTGATTCCAAGCCGTGCTTCGTTCATTCTTGGTCATTGGTTGTCTTGTTTGTTCTTTCTTGAGTTCTACCTTGGTCAATCGTAACCTTGGGCGCAATCAAGATGCTTTATTGATTGCGATCTTGATTCAAGAAAGCAACCAAGAATAAGCGACCAAGAAACAGGAAGTCAAGAATTTCAGTTGACTTCTTTCTTGTTGCCCAACAAAGCAATGTGTCAAGAAAGAAACCAAGAAAGCAAGGAGAAAATGAAGAATGGAATCAAGATCCCTTCTTGATTGATTCCAAGCCGTGTTTCTTTCTTTCAAGGTTGTTTCTTGTCTTGTTTTTTCATTGTAGAGTTCTACCTTGGTCAATCACAACCATGGGCGCAATCAATATGCTTTCTTGATTATGATCTTGATTCAAGAAAGCAGCCAAGAAAAAATGACCTACAAAGAAGAAGTCAAGAAGCTCAGTTGACTTCTTTGTTTTTGACCAAGAAAGCAATGTGTCAAGCAAGAAACCAAGAAACCAAGGAGGAAATGAAAAAAGGAATCAATATCCCTTCTTGATTGCGTCCAAGTCGTGTTTCTTTCTTTCATGGTCGTTTCTTGTCTTGTTTGTTCTTTCTTGAGTTCTACCTTGGTCAACCGTAACCATGGGCCCAATCAAGATACTTTCTCTATTGCGATCTTGATTCAAGAAAGCAACGAAGAACAAGTGACCAAGAAAGAGGAAGTCAAGAAGTTCAGTTGACTTCTTTCTTGTTGACCAAGAAAGCTGTGTGTCAAGCAAGAAACCAAGAAGGCAAGGAGAAATGAAGAATGGAATCAAGATCCCTTCTTGATTGATTGCAAGCCGTGTTTCTTTCTTTCATGGCAGTTTCTTGTCTAGTTTGTTCTTTCTTGAGTTCTACATTGGTCAATCTAAACCAAGGTCTCAATTAAGATTCTTTCTTGATTGCGATCTTAATTCAAGAAAGCAGCCGAGAACAAGCGACCAAGAAAGAAGAAGTCAAGAAGCTCAGTTGACTTCTTTCTTGTTGACCAAGAAAGCAGTGTGTCAAGCAAGAAACCAAGAAAGCCAGGAGAAAATGAAGAATGGAATCAAGATCCCTTCTTGATTGATTCCAAGTCGTGTTTCATTCTTTCATTGTCGTTTCTTGTCTTGTTTGTTCTTTCTTGAGTTGTACCTTGGTCAATCACAACCATGGACCCAATCAAGATGCTTTCTTGATTGCGATCATCTTTCTTCAAGAAAGCAGCCAAGAACAAGCGACCAAGAAAGAAGAAGTCAAGAAGCTCAGTTGACTTCTTTCTTATTGACCATGAAAGCAGTGTGTCAAGCAATAAGCCAAGAAAGCAAGGAGGAAATGAAGAAAGGAATCAAGATCCCTTCTTGATTGATTTCAAGCCATGTTTGTTTCTTTCAGGGTCGTTTCTTGTCTAGTTTATTCTTTCTTGAGTTCTACCTTGGTCAATCGTAACCATAGGCGCCATCTTTCTTGATTGTGATCTTGCTTCAAGAAAGCAGCTGATAACAAGCGACCAAGAATGAGGAAGTCAAGGAGCTCAGTTGACTTCTTTCTTGTTGACCAAGAAAGTAGTGTGTCAAACAAGAATCGAAGAAAGCATGGAGGAAATGAAGAAAGCAATCAGGATCCCTTCTTGATTGATTCCAAGTCGTGTGTCTTTCTTTTATGGTCATTTCTTGTCATTTTTGTTCTTTCTTAACTTCTACCTTAGTCAATCGTCACTATGGGCGCAATCAAGATGCTTTCTTGATTGTGATCTTCATTTAAGAAAGAAACCAAGAACAAGTGACCAAGAAAGAGGAAGTCAAGAAGTTTAGTTGACTTCTTTCTTGTTGAAAATCAAAGCAGTGTGTCACGCAAAAAACCAAGAAAGCAAGGAGAAAATGAAGAATGGAATCAACATCCCTTCTTGATTGATTGCAAGCAATGTTTCTTTCTTTCATGTTTGTTTCTTGTCTAGTTTGTTCTTTCTTGAGTTCTACCTTGGCCAATCCTAACCATGGGCATAGTCAAGATGCTTTCTTGATTGCGATCTTGATTCAAGAAAGCAGCCGACAAGAAGCGACCAAGAAAGAAGAAGTCAAGAAGCTCAGTTGACTTCTTTCTGGTTGACCGAGAAAGCAGTGTGTCAAGCAATAAACCAAGAAAGTAAAGAAATGAAGAAAGCAATCAAGATCCCTTTTGCTTGATTCCAAGTTGTGTTTCTTTCTTTCATGGTCGTTTCTTGTCAAGTTTGTTCTTTCTTAAGTTCTACCTTTGTCAATCACAACCATAGGCCCAATCAAGATGCTTTCTTAATTGCGATCTAGATTCAAGAAACCAGCCGAGAATCAGCGACCCACAAAGAATAAGTGATGAAGCTCAATTGATTTCTTTCCTGTTGACCAAGAAGGCAATGTGTTAAGCAAGAAACCCAGAAAGCAAGGACAGAATGAAGAATGGAATCAAGATCCATTCTTGATTGATTGCAAGCCGTGTTTATTTCTTTCATGGTAGTTTATTATCCTATTTGTTCTTTCTTGAGTTCTACCTTGGTCAATCGCAACCATGGGCGCAATCAAGATGCTTTCTTGAATGCGATCTTCATTCTAGAAAGCAGCCAAGAACAAGCGACCATGAAAGAAGAAGTCAAGAAGCACAGTTGACTTCTTTCTTGTTGACCAAGAAACCAGTGTGTCAAACAAGAAAGCAAGGAGAAAATGAAGAATGGAATCAAGATCCCTTCTTGATTAATTGCAAGCCGTGTTTCTTTCTTTCATAGTAGTTTCTTGTCTTATTTGTTCTTTCTTGAGTTCTACATTGGTCAATTGTAACCATGGGCGCAATCAAGATGCTTTCTTGATTGCGATCTTGATTCAAGAAAGCAACCAAGAACAAGCGACTAAGAAAGAAGAAGTCAAGAAGTTCAGTTGACTTCTTTCTTGTTGACCAAGATAGCAGTGTGCCAAGTAAGAAACCAAGAAAGCAAGGACGAAATGAAGAAAGGAATCAACATCCCTTCTGGATTCATTCTAAGCCATGTTTCTTTCTTTCATGGTCATTTCTTGTCTTGTTTGTTCTTTCTTGAGTTGTATCTTGGTCAATCGTAACCATGGGCGCAATGAAGATGCTTTCTTGATTGCGATCTTAATTCAAGAAAGCAGCCTAGAACAAGCGACCAAGAAAGAGGAAGTCAAGAAGCTCAGTTGACTTCTTTCTTGTTGACCAAGAAAGCAGTGTATCAAGCAAAAAACCAAGAAAGCAAGGACGAAATGTACAAAGAAATCAAGATCCATTCTTGACTGATTCCAAGCCGTGTTTCTTTCTTTCATGGTTGTTTCTTGTCTTGTTTGTTCGTTCTTGAGTTCTACCTTGGTCAATCACAACCATGAGAACAATCAAGATGCTTTCTTGATTGTGATCTTTATTCAAAAAAGTAGCCAACAACAAGTGACAAAGAAAGAAGAAGTCAAGTAGCTTAGTTGACTTCTTTCTTGTTCACCAAAAAAGCAGTGTGTCAAGCAAGAAACCAACAAAGCAAGGAGAAAATGGAGAAAGCCTATAAGATAGCTTCTTGATTAATTCCAAGTCATGTTTCTTTCTTTCTTGGTAGTTTCCTTTCATGTTTATTCTTTCTTAAGTTCTCCCTTGGTGAATCGCAACTATGGGCGCAATCAAAATGGTTTCTTGATTGCGATCTTGATTCAAGAAAGCAACCAAGAACAAGTGACCAAGAAAGAGGAAGTCAAGAAGTTCAGTTGACTTTTTTCTTATTGAAAAACCAAGTAGTGTGTCAAGCAAGAAACCAAGAAAGCAAGGAGAAAATGAAGAACGGAATCAAGATCCCTTCTTGATTGATTCAAAGCCATGTTTCTTTCTTTCATAGTTGTTTCTTGTATAGTTTGTTCTTTCTTGAGTTCTACCTTGGTCAATCGTAACCATGAGCCCAATCCAGATGCCTTCTTGATTGCAATCTTTATTTAAGAAAGCAGCCAAGAACAAGCAACCAAGAAAGAAGAAGTCAAGAAGCTCAGTTGACTTTTTTCTTGTTGACCAAGAAAGCAGTGTGTCAAGCAAGAAACCAAGAAAGCAAGGAGAAAATGAAGAACGGAATCAAGATCCCTTTTTGATTGATTACAAGCCGTGTTTCTTTCTTTCATGGTCGTTTCCTTTCATCTTTGTTCTTTCTTAAGTTCTACCTTGGTCAATCTCAACTATGGGCGCAATCAAGATGCTTTCTTTATTGCAATCTTGATTCAAGAAAGCAACCAAGAACAAGTGACCAAGAAAGAGGAAGTCACGAAGTTCAGTTGACTTCTTTCTTGTTTAAAAACAGAGTAGTGTGTCAAGAAAGAAACCAAGAAAGCAAGGAGGAAACGAAGAAAGCAATCATAATCCCTTCTTGATTGATTCCAAGTTGTGTTTCTTTCTTTCATGGTCATTTCTTGCCTAGTTTGTTCTTTCTTGAGTTCTACCTTGGTCAATCGTAACCATGGGCCAATCAAGATTCCTTGTTGATTGCGATCTTCATTTAAGAAAGCAGCCAAGAATAAGCGACCAAGAAAGAAGAAGTCAAGAAGCTCAGTTGACTTTTTTCTTGTTGACCAAGAAAGCAGTGTGTCAAGCAAGAAACCAAGAAATCAAGGACAAAATGAAGAATGGAATTAAGATCCCTTCTTGATTGATTCCCAGTCATGTTAGTTCTTTCTTAAGTTCTACCTTGGTCAATCATAACTATGGGCGCAATAAAGACGCTTTCTTGATTGCAATCTTGATTCAAGAAAGCAACCAAAAACAAGTGACCAAGAAAGAGGAAGTCAAGAAGTTCAATTGACTTATTTCTTGTTGAAAAACAAAGCTGTGTGTCAAGCAAGAAACCAAGAAAGCAAGGAGAAAATGAAGAATGGAATCAAGATCCCTTCTTGATTGATTCTAAGCCGTGTTTCTTTCTTTCATAGTTGTTTATTGTCTAGTTTGTTCTTTCTTGAGTTCTACCTTCGTCAATCGTAACCATGGGCGCAATCATGATGCTTTCTCAATTGCGATCTTAATTCAAGAAAGCAGCTGATAACAAGCGACCAAGAATGAGGAAGTCAAGAAGCTCAGTTGACTTCTTTCTTGTTGCCCAAGAAAGCAGTGTGTCAAGCAAGAAACCAAGAAAGCAAGGTCGAAATGAAGAAAGCAATCAAGATCCCTTCTTGATCGATTCCCAGTCATGTTTCTTTCTTTCATGGTTGTTTCTTCTCATGTTAGTTCTTTCTTAAGTTCTACCTTGGTCAATCGTAACTATGGGCGCAATCAGGATGCTTTCTTGATTGCAATCTTGATTCAAGAAAGCAACCAAGAACAAGTGACCAAGAAAGAGGAAGTCAAGAAGTTCAGTTGACTTATTTCTTGTTGAAAAACAAAGCTGTGTGTCAAGCAAGAAATCAAGAAAGCAAGGAGAAAATGAAGAATGGAATCAAGATCCCTTCTTGATTGATTCTAAGCCATGTTTCTTTCTTTCATGGTTGTTTATTGTCTAGTTTGTTCTTTCTTGAGTTCTACCTTGGTCAATCGTAACTATGGGCACAATCAAGACGCTTTCTTAATTGCAATCTTGATTCAAGAAAGCAACCAAGAACAAGTGACCAAGAAAGAGGAAGTCAAGAAGTTCAGTTGACTTATTTCTTGTTGAAAAACAAAGCTGTGCGTCAAGCAAGAAACCAAGAAAGCAAGGAGGAAATGAAGAAAGCAATCAAGATGCCTTCTTGATTGATTCAAAGTCGTGTTTCTTCCTTTCATGGTCGTTTCTTGTCATGTTAGTTCTTTCTTAAGTTCTACCTTGGTCAATCGCAACGATGGGCCCAATCAAGATGCTTCCTTGATTGCGATCTTGATTCAAGAAAGCAGCCAAGAACAAGCGACCAAGAAAGAAGAAGTCCAGAAGCTCAGTTGACTTCTTTCTTGTTGACCAAGAAAGCAGTGTGTCAAGTAAGAAACCAAGAAAGCAAGGAGGAAATGCAGAAAGCAATCAAGATGCCTTCTTGATTGATTCAAAGTCGTGTTTCTTCCTTTCATGGTCGTTTCTTGTCATGTTTGTTCTTTCTTAAGTTCTACCTTGCTCAATCGCCACTGTGGGCGCAATCAAGATGCTTTCTTGATTGCGATCTTGATTCAAGAAAGCAACCAAGAAAGAGCAAGTCAAGAAGTTCAGTTGACATCTTTCTTGTTGAAAAACGTAGCAGTGTGTCAAGCAATAAACCAAGAAAGCAAGGAGAAAATGAAGCATGGAATCAAGATCCCTTCTTGATCGATTGCAAGTCGTGTTTCTTTCTTTCTTGGTAGTTTCTTATCTTGTTTGTTCTTTCTTGAGTTCTACATCGGTCAATCGCAACCATGGGCGTAATCAAAATGCTTTCTTATTTGCGATCTCGATTCAAAAAAGCAGTCGAGAATAACCGACCAAGAAAAAAGAAGTCAAGAAGCTCAGTTGATTTCATTCCTGTTGACCAAGAAAGCAGTGTGTCAAGCAAGAAACCAAGAAAGCAAGAAGACAATTAACAATGGAATCAAGATCCCTTCTTGATTGATTACAAGCCGTGTTTCTTTCTTTCATGGTAGTTTCTTGTCTGATTTATTTTTTCTTGAGTTCTACATTGGTCAGTCGCAACCATGGGTTCAATCAAGATGCTTTCTTGATTGCGATCTTGATTCAAGAAAGCAGTCGAGAACAAGCAACTAAGAAAGAAGAAGTCAAGAAGCTCAGTTGACTTCTTTCTTGTTGACCAAGATAGCAGTATGTCAAGCATGAAACCAAGAAAGCAAGGACGAATGAAGAAAGGAATCAAGATCCCTTCTTGATTGATTCTAAGTCATGTTTCTTTCTTTCATGGTCGTTTCTTGTCTTGTTTGTTCTTTCTTGAGTTCTATCTTGGTCAATCGCAACCTTGGGCCCAATCAAGATGCTTTCTTGATTGCGATCTTGATTCAAGAAAGCAGCCAAGAACAAGCGACCAAGAAAGAAGAAATCAAGAAGCTCAGTTGACTTCTTTCTAGTTGACCAAGAAAGCAGTGTGTCAAGAAAGAAACCAAGAAAGCAAGGAGGAAATGAAGAAAGCAATCAAGATCCCTTCTTGATTGATTCAAAGTCGTGTTTCTTTCTTTCATGGTCGTTTCTTGTCATGTTTGTTCTTTCTTAAGTTTTACCTTGGTCAATCGCAACTATGGGCCCAATCAATATGCTTTCTTGATTGCGATCTTGATTCAAGAAAGCAACCAAGAACAACTGACCAAGAAAGAGCAAGTCAAGAAGTTCAGTTGACTTGTTTCTTGTTGAAAAATGAAGCAGTGTGTCAAGCAAGAAACCAAGAAAGCAAAGAGAAAATGAAGAATGGAATCAAGATCCCTTCTTGATTCATTTCAAGTCGTGTTTCTTTCATTCATGGTTGTTTCTTGACTAGTTTTTTCTTTCTTGAGTTCTATCTTGGTCAATCGCAACCATGGGCCCAATCACGATGATTTCTTGATTGCATTCTAGATTCAAGAAAGCAGCCAAGAACAAGAGACAAAGAAAGAAGAAGTCAAGAAGCTCAATTGAGTTCCTTCTTGTTGACCAAGAAAGAGTTTGTCAAGCAACAAACCAAGCAAGCAAGGAGAGAATGAAGAATGGAATCAAGATCCCTTCTTGATTGATTGCAAGTCGTGTTTCTTTCTTCCATGGTAGTTTCTTGTCTTATTTGTTTTTTCTTGAGTTCTACATTGGTCAATCGGAACCATGGGCGCAATCAAAATGCTTTCTTGTTTGCGATCTCAATTCAAGAAAGCAGCTGAGAACAAGCGACCAAAAAATAAGAGGTCAAGAAGCTCAATTGATTTCTTTCCTGTTGACCAACAAAGTAGTGTGTCAAGCAAGAAACCAAGAAAGCAAGGAGAAAATGACTAATGGAATCAAGATCCCTTCTTGATTGATTGCAAGCCGTGTTTCTTTCTTTCATGGTAGTTTCTTGTCTTTTTTGTTCTTTCTTAAGTTCTAGGTTGGTCAATCGCAATCAAGATGCTTTCTTGATTGCAATCTTGATTAAAGAAAGCAGCCGAGAACAAGCGACTAAGAAAGAAGAAGTCAAGAAGCTCAGTTGACTTCTTTCTTATTGACCAAGATAGCTGCGTGTCAAGCAAGAAAGCAAGGACGAAATGAAGAAAGGAATCTAGATCCCTTCTTGATTGATTCTAAGCCATGTTTCTTTCTTTCATGGTCATTTCTTGTCTTGTTTGTTCTTTCTTGTGTTCTACCTTGGTCCATCGTAACCACGGGCGCAATCAAGATGCTTTCTTGATTGCGATCTTGATCCAAGAAAGCAGCCGATAACAAGCGACCAAGAAAGAAGAAGTCAAGAAGCTCGGTTGACTTCTTTCTTGTTGACCAAGAAAGCAGTGTGTCAAGCAAGAAACCAAGAAAGCAAGGAGAAAATGAAGAAAGGAATCAAGATCCCTTCTTGATTGATTGTAGGTCGTGTTTCTTTCTTTCATAGTTGTTTCTTGTCATGTTTGTTCTTTCTTAAGTTCTACCTTGATCAATCACAACTATGGGCGCAATCAAGATACTTTCTTGATTTCGATATGGATTTAAGAAAGCAACCAAGAAAAGCGACCAAGAAAGAGGAAGTCAAGAAGTTTAGTTGACTTCTTTCTTGTTGAAAACTAAAGCAGTGTGTCAAGCAAGAAACCAAGAAAGCAAGGAGAAAATGAAGAATGGAATCAACATCCCTTCTTGATTGATTCTAAGCTGTGTTTCTTTCTTTGATGGTCGTTTCTTGTCTTGTTTGTTCTTTCTTATGTTCTACATTGTTAGTTACAACTATGGGCGCAATCAAGATACTTTCTCAATTGCGATCTTGATTCAAGAAAACAGCGAAGAACAAACGACCAAGAAAGAGGAAGTCAAGAAGTTCAATTGACTTCTTTCTTGTTGACCAAAAAAGCAGTGTGTCAAGCAAGAAACCAAGAAAGCAAGGACAAGATGAAGAATGGAATCAAAATCCCTTCTTGATTGATTGCAAGCCCTGTTTCTTTCTTTCATTGTAGTTTCTTGTCTTGTTTGTTCTTTCTTCAGTTCTACATTGGTCAATCGCAACCATGGGCTCAATCAAGATGCTTTCTTGATTGCGGTCTTGATTAAAGAAAGTAGCCGAGAACAAGCGACCAAGAAAGAAGAAGTCAAGAAGCTCAGTTGACTTTTTTTTCTTGTTGACCAAGAAAGCAATGTGTCAAGCAATAAACCAAAAAAACAAGGAGGAAATGAAGAAAGGAATCAAGATCCCTTCTTGATTGATTTCAATCCATGTTTCTTTCTTTCATGCTCGTTTCTTGTCTAGTTTGTTCTTTCTTGAGTTCTACCTTGGTGAATCGCAACTATGGGCGCAATCAAGAAACTTTCTCTATTGCAATCTTGATTCAACAAAGCAGCCAAGAACATGCGACCAAGAAAGAGGAAGTGAAGAAGTTCAGTTGACTTCTCTCTTGTGGACCAACAAAACAGTGTGTCAAGCAAGAAACCAAGAAAGCAAGGAGAAAATGAAGAATGGAATCAATCACTTCTTGATTGATTCCAAGCCATGTTTCTTTCTTTGATGGTCGTTTCTTATCTTGTTTATTCTTTCTTGAGTTCTACCTTGGTCAATTGCAACTATAGGCGCAATCAAGAAACTTACTCTATTACGATCTTGATTCAAGAAAGCAACCAAGAACAAGCGACCAAGAAAGAGAAAGTCAAGAAGCTTAGTTGACTTTTTTCTTGTTGACCAAGAACGCAGTGTGTCAAGCAATAAACCAAAAAAGCAAGGAGGAAATGGAGAAAGGAATCAACATCCCTTCTTGATTCATTCCAAGGTGTGTTTCTTTCTTTCATTCTCGTTTCTTGTCTAGTTTGTTCTTTCTTGAGTTCTACCTTGGTCAATCGGAACTGTGGGTGCAATCAAGATGCTTTCTTGATTGTGATCTTGATTCAAGAAAGCTGCCAAGAACAAGCGACCAAGCAAGAAGAAGTCAAGAAGCTTAGTTGACTTCTTTCTTGTTCACCAAGAAGGCGGTGTTTCAAGCAAGAAACCAAGAAAGCAAGGAGGAAATGAAGAAAGCAATCAAGATCCCTTCCTGATTGCTTCTAAGCCGTGTTTCTTTCTTTAATGGATGTTTCTTGTCTAGTATGTTCTTTCATGAGTTCTACCTTGGTCAATTGCAACCATGGGCGCAATCAAGATGCTTTCTTAATTATGATCTTGATTCAAGAAAGCAGCCGAGAACAAGTGACCAAGAAAGAGGAAGTCAAGAACATAAGTTGACTTTTTTCTTGTTGACCAAGAAAGCAGTGTGTTAAGCAAGAAACCAAGAAAGCAAGGAGGAAATGAAGAAAGCAATCAAGATTCCTTCTTGACTGATTCTAAGCCGTGTTTCTTTCTTTCAGGGTTGTTTCTTGTCTAGTTTGTTCTTTCATGAGTTCTACCTTGGTCAATCGCAATCATCGCGCAATCAAGATGCTTTCTTAATTGTGATCTTGATTCAATAAAGCAGCCAAGAATAAGCGACCAAGAAAGAGGAAGTCAAGAAGCTCAGTTAACTTTTTTCTTGTTGACCAAGAAAGCAGTGTGTCAAGCAAGAAACCAAGAAAGCAAGGACGAAATGAAGAAATGAATAAAGATCCCTTCTTGATTGATTCCAAGCCGTGTTTCTTTCTTTCATGGTCGTTTCTTGTCTTATTTGATCTTTCTTAAGGTCTACCTTGGTCAATCGCAACCATGGACGCAATCAAAGGCTCTCTTGATTGCGATGTTGATTCAAGAAACCAGCCTAGAACAAGCGACCAAGAAAGAAGAAGTCAAGAAGCTTGGTTGACTTCTTTCTTGTTGACCAAGAAAGTAGTGTGTCAAGCAAGAAACAAAGAAAGCATGGACGAAATGAAGAAAGGAATCAAGATCCCTTCTTCATTAATTCCAAGCCGTCTTTCTTTCTTTCATGGTCGTTTCTTGTCTTGTTTGTTCTTTCTTGAGTTCTACCTTGGTCAATCGCAACTATGGGCGCAATCAAGAAACTTTCTCTATTGCGATTTTGATTCAAGAAAGCAGCCAACAACAAGCGACTAAGAAAGAGGAAGTCAAGAAGTTCAGTTGACTTCTCTCTTATTGACCAACAAAACAGTGTGTCAAGCAAGAAACCAAGAAAGCAAGGAGAAAATGATGAATGGAATCTAGATCCATTCTTGATTGATTCCAACTCGTGTTTCTTTATTTCAAGGTAGTTTCTTGTCTTGTCTTTTCTTTCTTGAGTTCTACATTGGTCAATCGCAACCATGGGCGCAATCAAGATGCTTTCTTGATTACGATCTTGATTCAAGAAAGCAGCCAAGAACAAGCGACCCAGAAAGAAGAAGTCAAGAAGCTCGGTTGACTTCTTTCTAGTTGACCAAGAAAGTTATGTGTCAAGCAAGAAACCAAGAAAGCAAGAACGAAATGAAGAAAGGAATCAAGATCCCTTCTTGATTCATTCAAAGCCGTGTTTCATTCTTTCATGGTTGTTTCTTGTCTAGTTTGTTCTTTCATGAGGGCTACCTTGGTCAATTGCAACCATGGGCGCAATCAAATGCTCTCTTAATTACGATGTTGATTCAAGAAAGCAGCCAAGAACAAGCGACCAAGAAAGAAGAAGTCAAGAAGCTCGATTTACTTCTTTCTTGTTGACCAAGAAAGTAGTGTGTCAAGCAAGAAACCAAGAAAGCAAGGATGAAATAAATAAAGGAATCAAGATCACTTCTTCATTGATTTTAAGCCGTGTTTCTTTCTTTCATGGTCGTTTCTTGTCTTGTTTGTTCTTTCTTGAGTTTTACCTTGGTCAATCGCAACTATGGGCGCAATCAAGAAACTTTCTCTATTGCGATCTTGATTCAAGAAAGCAACCAACAACAAGCGACCAAGAAAGAGGAAGTCAAGAAGTTCAGTTGACTTCTCTCTTATTGACCAACAAAATAGTGTGTCAAGCAAGAAACCAAGAAAGCAAGGAGAAAATGATAAAAAGAATCAAGATCCAATCTTAATTGATTCTAAGTCGTGTTTCTTTATTTCAAGGCAGTTTCTTGTCTTGTCTTTTCTTTCTTGAGTTCTACATTGGTCAATCGCAACCATGGGTGCAATCAAGATGCTTTCTTGATTGCAATGTTGATTTAAGAAAGCAGCCAAGAACAAGCGATCAAGAAAGAAGAAGTCAAGAAGCTCGGTTGACTTCTTTCTTGTTGACCAAGAAAGTAGTGTGTCAAGCAAGAAACCAAGAAAGCAAGGACAAAATGAAGAAAGGAATCAAGATCCCTTCTTGATTGATTCTAAGTCGTGTTTCTTTCTTTCATGGTTGTTTCTTGTCTAGTATGTTCTTTCATGAATTCTACCTTACTCAATCGCAACCATGGGCGCAATCAAGATGCTTTCTTAATTATGATCATAATTCAAGAAAGCAGCCGACAACAAGTTACCTAGAAAGAGGAAGTCAACAAGCTAAGTTGACTTTTTTCTTGTTGTCCAAGAAAGCAGTGTTTCCAGCAAGAAAGCAAGGATGAAATGAAGAAACGAATCCAGATCGCTTCTTGATTGATTCCAAGCCAAGTTTCTTTCTTTCATGGCCGTTTCTTGTCTTGTTTGTTCTTTCTGGAGGTCTACCTTGGTCAATCGCATCCATGGGTATAATCAAGATGCTTTCTTGATTGCAATCTTGATTCAAGAAAGTTGCCAAGAACAAGCGCCCAAGAAAGAAGAAGTCAAGAAGCTCAGTTGACTTCTTTCTTGTTCGCCAAGAAAGAGGTGTTTCAAGCAAGAAACCAAGAAAGCAAGGAGGAAATGAAGAAAGCAATCAATATCCCTTCTTGATTTATTCTAAGTCGTGTTTCTTTCTTTCATCGTCGTTTCTTGTCTTGTTTGTTCTTTCTTGAGTTCTACCTTGGTCAATCGCAATCATCAGCGCAATCAAGATGCTTTCTTGATTGCGATCTTGATTCCAGAAAGTAGCTAAGAACAAGCGACCAAGAAAGAGGAAGTCAAGAAGCTCAGTTGACTTCTTTCTTTTCTACCAAGAAAGCAATGTGTCATGTAAGAAACCAAGAAAGCAAGGACGCAGTTAAGAAAGGAATCAAGATCCCTTCTTGATTGATTCCAAGCCGTGTTTCTTTCTTTCATGCTCGTTTCTTGTCTTGTTTATTCTTTCTTGAGTTCTACCTTGGTCAATCGTAACCATAGGCACAATCAAGATGCTTTCTTGGTTGTGATCATGATTCAAGAAAGCGGCCGAGAACAAGAAACCAAGAAAGAGGAAGTCAAGAAGCTCAGTTCACTTGTTCCTTGTTGACCAAGAAAGCAATGTGTCAAGCAAGAAACCAAGAAAATAAGGACGCGATTAAGAAAGGAATCAAGATCCCTTCTTGATTAATTCCAAGTCGTGTTTCTTTCTTTCATGGTCATTTCTTGTCTTGTTTGTTCTTTCTGAACGTCTGCCTTGGCCAATCGCAACTACGGGCGCAATCAAGATACTTTCTTCATTGCGATCTTGATTCCAGAAAGCAACCAAGAACAAGCCACCAAGAAAGAGGATGTCAAGAAGTTCAGTTGACTTCTTACTTCTTTACCAACAAAGCAGTGTATCAAGTAAGAAACGAAGAAAGCAAGGAGAAAATGAAGAAAGGAATCAGGATCCCTTCTTGATTGATTCCAAGTCACGTTTCTTTCTTTCATGGTCGTTTCTTGTCTTGTTTATTCTTTCTTGAGTTCTACCTTGCTCAATCGTAACTATGGGTGCAATCAAGAAACTTTCTCTATTGCGATCTTGATTCAAGAAAGCAGCCAATAACAAGCGACCAAGTAAGAGTAAGTCAAGAAGTTCAGTTGACTTCTCTCTTGTTGACCAACAAAATAGTGTGTCAAGCTAGAAACCAAGAAAGCAAGTATGAAATAAAGAAAGGAATCAAGTTCCCTTGTTGATTGATTCCAAGCCGTGTTTCTTTCTTTCATTGTCATTTCTTGTCTAGTTTATTCTTTCATGAGTTCTACCTGGGTCAATTACAACCATGGGCGCAATCAAGATGCTTTCTTGATTGCAATCTTCATTCCAGAAAGCAACCGAGAACAAGCGACCAAGAAAGAGGAAGTCAAGAAGCTCGGTTGATTTTTCTCTTGTTGACCAAGAAAGCAATGTGTCAAGCAACAAACCAATAAAGCAAGGAAGAGATGAAGAAAGGAATCAAGATCCCTTCTTGATTGATTCCAAGCCGTGTTTCTTTCTTTCATGGTCGTTTCTTATCTTTTTTGTTATTTCTTGAGTTCTACCTTGGTCAATCACAACCATGGGCCCAATCAAGATGCTTTATTGATTGCGATCTTTCTTCAAGAAAGCAGCCAAGAACAAGCGACCAAGAAGGAAGAAGTCAAGAAGCTCAGTTGACTTCTTTCTTTTTGACCGAGAAAGTAGTGTGTCAAGCAAGAAACCAAGAAAGCAAGCATGAAATGAAGAAAGGAATCAAGATCCCCTCTTGATTGATTCCAATCCGTGTTTCTTTCTTTCATGGTTGTTTCTTGTCTAGTTTGTTCATTCTTGAGTTCTACCTTGGCTAATCGCAACCATGGGTGCAATCAAGATGCTTTCTTGATTATGATATTGATTCAAGAAAGCAGCCGAGAACAAGTGACTAAGAAAGATGAAGTCAAGAAGCTCAGCTGACTTCTTTCTTGTTGACCAAGTAAGCAGTGTGCCAAGCAAGAAACCAAGAAAGCATGGACGACATGAAGAAAGGAATCAAGATCCCTTCTTGATTGATTCCAAGTCGTGCTTCTTTCTTTCGTTGTCTTTTCTTGTCTTGCTTATTCTTTCTTGAGTTCTACCTTGATCAATCTCGACTATGGGCGTAATCAAGAAACTTTCTTAATTATGATATTGATTCAAGAAAGCAGCCGAGAACAAGCGACTAAGAAAGAAGAAGTCAAGAAGCTCAGTTGACTTCTTTCTTCTTCACCAAGAAAGCGGTGTTTCAAGCAAGAAACTAAGGAAGCAAGGAGAAATTGAAGAATGGAATGAAGATCCCTTCTTGATTGATTCCAAGCCATGTTTCTTTCTTTCATGGTCGTTTCTTGTCTTGTTTATTCTTTCCTGACTTCTACCTTGGTCAATCTCAACTATGGGTGCAATCAAGAAACTCTCTCTATTGCGATCTTGATTCAAGAAAGCAGCAAATAACAAGCGACCAAGAAAGAGGAAGTCAAGAAGTTCTGTTGACTTCTCCTTTGTTGACCAACAAAACAGTGTGTCAAGCAACAAACCAAGAAAGCAAGGAGAAAATGAAGAATGGAATCAAGATCCCTTCTTGATTGATTCCAAGCCGTGTTTCTTTCTTTCATGGTCGTTTCTTGTCTTCTTTATTCTTCTTTGAGTTCTACGCTGGTCATTTGCAACTTTGGACGCAATCAAGATACTTTTTCTACTGCGATCTTGATACAAGAAAGAAGCCAAGAACAAGCGACCAAGAAAGAGGAAGTCAAGAAGTTCAGTTGACTTCTTTCTTGTTGGCCAAGAAAGCAGTGTGTCAAGCAAGAAACCAAGAAAGCAAGGAGAAAATGAAGAATGGAATCAAGATCCCTTCTTGATATATTCCAAGTTGTGTTTCTTTATTTCATGGTAGTTTCTTGTCATGTTTGTCTTTCTTGAGTTCTACATTGTTTAATCACAACCATGGGCGCAATCAAGATTCTTTCTTGATTGTGATCTTGATTCAAGAAAGCAGCTGAGAACAAGCGACGAAGAAAGACGAAGTCAAGAAGCTAAGTTGACTTCTTTATTGTTGACCAAGAAAGTAGTTTGTCAAGCAAGAAACCAAGAAAGCAAGGAGGAAATGAAGAAAGGAATAAAGATCCCTTCTTGATTGATTGAAAGCCGTGTTTCTTTCTTTCATGGTCGTTTCATGTCTAGTTTGTTCTTTCTGGAGTTCTACTTGGTCAATCGCAACCATGGGCGCAAGCAAGATGCTTTCTTGATTATGATATTCATTCAAGAAAGCAGCCGAGAACAAGCGACCAAGAAAGAGGAAGTCAAGAAACTTAGTTGACTTCTTTCTTGTTGACCAAGTAAGCAGTGTGTCAAGAAAGAAACCAAGAAAGCATGGACCAGATGAAGAAAGGAATCAAGATCCCTTCTTGATTGATTCCAAGCCGTGTTTCTTTATTTCATGGTAGTTTCTTGTCTTGTTTGTTCTTTCTTAAATTCTACTTTGGTCAATCAAAACCATGGGCGCAATCAAGATGCTTTCTTGATTACGATCTTGATTAAAGAAAGCAGCCGAGAACAAGCGACCAAGAAAGAAGAAGTTAAGAAGCTCAGTTGACTTCTTTCTTATTGACCAACAAAGTAGTATGTCAAGCAAGAAACCAAGAAAGCATGGTGGAAATGAAGAAAGGAATCAAGATCCCTTCTTGATTGGTTCCAAGTCGTGTTTCTTTCTTTCATGGTCATTTCTTGTCTAGTTTGTTCTTTCTTGACTTCAACCTTGGTCAATCGCAACTATGGGCGCAATCAAGATGCTTTCTTGATTGCGATCTTTATTCAAGAAAGCAACTGAGAACAACCGACCAAGAAAGAAGAAGTCAAGAAGCTCAGTTGACTTCTTTCTTGTTGACTAAGAAACCAGTGTGTAGAGCAAGAAACCCAGAAAGTAAGGAGGTAATGAAGAAAGGAATCATGATCCCCCTTCTTGGTTGATTCCAAGTCATGTTTCTTTCTTTCACGGTGGTTTCTTGTCTTGTTTATTCTTGTTTAAGTTCTACCTTGGTCAATCGCAACTATGTGCGCAATCAAGATGCTTTCTTGATTGCGATCTTGATTCAAGAATGCAGCCAAGAAAAAGCAACCAAGAAAGAGGAAGTCAAGAAGCTTAGTTGACTTCTTTCTTGTTGATTAAGTAAGCAGTGTGTCAAGAAAGAAACCAAGAAAGCATGGACCAGATGAAGAAAGGAATCAAGATCCCTTCTTGATTGGTTCCAAGTCGTGTTTCTTTCTTTCATGCTCCTTTCTTGTGTTGTTGGTTCTTTCTTGAGTTCTACCTTGGTCAATCGCAACCATGGGCACAATCAAGATGCTTTCTGGATTGCGATCTTGAATCAGGAAAGTAGCCGAAAATAAGCGACCAAGAAAGAGAAAGTCAAGAAGCTCAGTTGACATCTTTCTTTTTGACCAAGAAAGCAATGTGTCAAGCAAGAAACCAAGAAAGCAAGGACAAAGTTAAGAAAGGAATCAAGATCCCTTCTTGATTGATTCCAAGCCGTGTTTCTTTCTTTCATGCTCGTTTCTTGTCTTGTTTGTTCTTTCTTGAGTTCTACCTTGGTCAATCATAACCATGGGCGCAATCAAGATGCTTTCTTGATTGCGATCTTGATTCAAGAATGCAGTCGAAAACTAGCGACCAAGAAAGAGGAAGTTAAGAAGCTCAGTTTACTTCCTTCTTATTGACCAAGAAAGCAGTTAGTCAAGCAAGAAACCAACAAAGCAAGGACGAAATTAAGAAAGGAATCAAGATCCCTTCTTGATTGATTCCAAGCCGTGTTTCTTTCTGTCATGCTCGTTTCTTGTCTTGTTTGTTCTTTCTTGAGTACTACCTTGGTCAATTGCAACCATCGGCGCAATTAAGATGCTTTCTAGATTGCGATCTTGATTCAAGAAAGCAGCCGAGAACATGCGACCAAGAAAGAAGAAGTCAAGAAGCTCAGTTGACTTCTTTCTTGTTCACCAAGAAAGCAGTGTGTCAAGCAAGAACCCAAGAAAGCAAGGAGGAAATGAAGAAAGGAATCAAGATCCCTTCTTGATTGATTCTAGGTCGTGTTTCTTTCTTTCATGGTAGTTTCTTGTCTTCTTTGTTCTTTCTTGAGTTCTACCTTGTCAATCGCTACTCTGGTCGCAATCAAGATATTTTCTCTATTGCGATCTTAATTCAAGAAAGCAGCCAAGAACATGCGACAAAGAAAGAGGAGGTCAAGAAGTTCAGTTGACTTCTTTCTTGCTAACCAACAAAGCAGTGTATCAAGCAAGAAACCAACAAAGCAAGGAGAAAATGTAGAATGGAATCAAGATCACATCTTGATTGATTGCAAGTCGTGTGTCTTTCTTTCATGGTAGTTTCTTGTTTTATTTGTTCTTTCTTCAGTTCTACATTGGTCAATCGCAACCATGGACGCAATCAAGATACTTTCTTGATTGCGATCTTGGTTCAAGAAAGCAACCAAGAACAAGCGACCAAGAAAGAGGAAGTCAAGAAGTTCAGTTGACTTCTTTCTTGTTGACCAAGAAAGTAGTGTGTCATGCAAGAAACCAAGAAAGTAGGAGAAAATGAAGAATGAAATCAAGATCCCTTCTTGATTGATTCCAAGCTGTCTTTCATTCTTTCATGGTAGTTTCTTGTCTTGTTTGTTCTTTCTTCAGTTCTACATTGGTCAATCGCAACCATGGGCGCAACCAAGATGCTTTCTTGATTGCTTCAGGAAAGCAGCCGAGTAGAAGCGACCAACAAAGAAGAAGTCAAGAAGCTCAGTTGACTTCTTTCTTATTGACCAAGAAAGCAGTGTGTCAAGCAATAAAACAAGAAAGCAAGGAGGAAATGAAGAAAGGAATCAAGACCCCATCTTGATTGATTCTGAGCCATGTTTCTTTGTTTCATGGTTGTTTCTTATCTTGTTTGTTCTTTCTTGATTTCTACCTTGGTCAATCGTAACTATGGACACAATATACATGCTTTCTTGATTGCGATCTTGATTCAAGAAAGCAGCCGAGAACAAGCGACCAAGAAAGAGCAAGCCAACATGCTCAGTTGACTTCTTTCTTGTTGACCAAGAAAGCAGTGTGTCAAGCAAGAAACTAAGCAAGCAAGGATGAAATGAAGAAAGGAATCAAGATCCCTTCTTGATTGATTCCAAGCCGTGTTTCTTTATTTCATGGCAGTTTCTTGTCTTGTTTGGTCTTTCTTAAATTATACATTAGTCAATAAAAACCATGGGCGCAATCAAGATGCTTTCTTGATTGCGATCTTGATTCAAGAAACTAGCCGAGAATAAGCGACCAAGAAAGAAGAGGTCAAGAAGCTCAGTTGGAGGAAATGAAGAAAGGAATAAAGATCCCTTCTTGATTGATTCCAAGTCATGTTTCTTTCTTTCATGGTCGTTTCTCTTCTAGTTTGTTCTTTCTTGAGTTCAACCTTGGTCAATCGCAACCATGGGCACAATCAAGATGCTTTCTTCATTGCGGTCTTGATTCAAGAAAGCAGCTGAAAACAACCGACCAAGAAAGAAGAAGTCAAGAAGCTCAGTTGACTTCTTTCTTATTGACTAAGACACCAGTGTGTCAAACAAGAAACCCAGAAAGCAAGGAGGTAATGAAGAAAGGAATCATGATCCCCCTTCTTGATTGATTCCAAGCCGTGTTTCTTTCTTTCATGGTCATTTTTTGTCATGTTTATTCTTGTTTAAGTTCTACCTTGGTTAATCACAACTATATGTGCAATCAAGATGCTTTCTTAATTGCGATCTTAATTCAAGATAGCAGCCGAGAACAAGCAACCAAGAAATAGGAAGCCAACAAGCTCAGTTGACCTCTTTCTTGTTGACCAAGAAAGCAATGTGTCAAGCAAGAAACCAAGAAAGAAAGGAGGAAATGAAGAAAGGAATTAAGATCCCTTCTTAATTGATTCCAAGCTGTGTTTCTTTATTTCATGGTAGCTTCTTGTCTTGTTTATTCTTTCTTAAATTCTACATTGGTCAATCCCAACCATGGGCGCAATGAAGATGTTTTCTTGATTGCGATCTTGACTCAAGAAAGCAGCCAAGAACAAGTGACCAAGAAAGAAGAAGTCAAGAAGCTCAGTTGACTTCTTTCTTGTTGACCAACAAAGTAGTGTGTCAAGCAAGAAACCAAGAAAGCATGGAGGAAATGAAGAAAGGAATCAAGATCCCTTCTTGATTGATTCCAAGACATGTTTCTTTCTTTCATGGACATTTCTTGTCTAGTTTGTTCTTCTTGAGTTCAACCTTGGTCAACCGCAACCATGGGCACAATCAAGATGCTTTCTTGATTGCGATCTTCATTCAAGAAAGTAGCTGAGAACAACCGACCAAGAAAGAAGAAGTCAAGAAGCTCAGTTGACTTCTTTCTTGTTGACTAAGAAACCAGTGTGTCACGCAAGAAACCCATAAAGCAAGGAGGTAATGAGGAAAGGAATCATGATCCCACTTCTTGACTGATTCCAAGCCGTGTTTCTTTCTTTCATGGTCGTTTCTTGTCTTGTTTATTCTTGTTTAAGTTCTACCTAGGTCAATCGCAATTATGTGCGCAATCAAGATGCTTTCTTGATTACGATCTTGATTCAAGAAAGCAGCCAAGAACAAGGAACCAAGAAAGAGGAAGTCAAGAAGTTGAGTTACCTTCTTTCTTGTTGGCCAAAAAAGCAGTGTGTGAAGCAAGAAACCCAGAAAGCAAGGAGGTAATTAAGAAAGGAATCATGATCCCCCTTCTTGATTGATTCCAAGCCGTGTTTCTTTCTTTCATGGTCGTTTCCTGTCAAGTTTATTCTTGTTTAAGTTCTACCTTGGTCAATCGCAATTATGTGTGCAATCATCATTCTTTCTTGATTGCGATCTTGATTCAAGAAAGCAGCCGAGAACAAGCGACTAAGAAAGAAAAAGTCAAGAAGCAAAGTTGACTTGTTTCTTGTTGACCAAGAAAGTAGTGTGTCAAGCAAGAAACCAAGAAAGCAAGGAGGAAATGAAGAAAGGAATCAAGAACCCTTCTTGATTGATTCAAAGCTGTGTTTCTTTCTTTCATGGTCGTTTCTTGTCTAGTTTGATCCTTCTTGAGTTATACCTTAGTCAATCACAACCATGGGTGCAATCAAGATGCTTTCTTGATTACGATCCTGATTCAAGAAAGCAGCCGAGAACAAGCGGCCAAGAAAGAAGAAGTGAAGAAGCTCAGTTGACTTCTTTCTTGTTGACCATGAAAGCAGTGTGTCAAGCAAGAAACAAAGAAAGCAAGGATGGTGTTAAGAAAGGAATCAACATCCTTCTTGATTGATTCCAAGTCGTGTTTCTTTCTTTCATTCTCGTTTCTTGTCTTGTTTGTTCTTTCTTGAGTTCTACCTTTGCCAATCGCAACCATGGGCGCAATCAAGATGATTTCTAGATTGCGATCTTGATTCAAGAAAGCAGCCGAGAACAAGCGACCAAGAAAAAGGAAGTCAAGAAGCTCAGTTGACTTTTTTCTTGTTCACCAAGAAAGCAATGTGTCAAGAAAGAAACCAACAAACCAAGGAGGAAATGAAGAAAGGAATCAAGATCCCTTCTTAATTGATTCCAGGTCGTGTTTCTTTCTTTCATGGTCGTTTCTTGTCTTCTTTGTTCTTTCTTGACTTCTACCTTGTCAATCGCTACTCTGGGTGCAATAAAGATACTTTCTCTATTGCGATCTTAATTCAAGAAAGCAGCCAAGAACAAGCGACCAAGAAAGAGGAAGTCAAGAAGTTTAGTTGACTTCTTTCTTGCTAACCAACAAAGCAGTGTGTCAAGCAAGAAATGAAGAAAGTAAGGAGCAAATGAAGAATTGAATCAACATCCCTTCTGATTGATTCCAAGCTGTGTTTCTTTCTTTCATGTTGGTTTCTTGTCTAGTTTGTTCTTTCTTGAGTTCTACCTTGGTTAATCGCAACCATGGGCCTAAGCAAGATGCTTTCTTGATTATGATATTGATTCAAGAAAGCAGCCTAGAACAAGTGACCAAGAAAGACGAAGTCAAGAAGCTTAGTTGACTTCTTTCTTATTGACCAAGTAAGCAATGTGTCAAGCAAGAAACCAAGAAAGCATGGTCGAGATGAAGAAAGGCATCAAGATCCCTTCTTGATTGATTCCAAGTCGTGTTTCTTTCTGTCATTATCTTTTCTTGTCTTGTTCGTTCTTTCTTGAGTTCTACCTTGGTCTATCGCAACCATGGGGGCAATCAAGATGCTTTCTTGATTGAAATCTTGATTCAAGAAAGCAGCCAAGAACAAGCGACCAAGAAAGAAGAAGTCAAGAAGCTCAGTTGACTTCTTTCTTGTTGACCTAGAAAGTAGTGTGTCAAGCAAGCAACCAAGAAAGCAAGGAAGAAATGAAGAAAGGAATCAAGATCCCTTCTTGATTGATTCCAGGTCGTCTTTCTTTCTTTCATGGTCGTTTCTTGTCTTCTTTGTTCTTTCTTGAGTTCTACCATGTCAATCGCTACTCTGGGCGTAATCAAGATACTTTCTCTATTGCGATCTTGATTCAAGAAAGCAGCCAAGAACAAGCGACCAAGAAAGAGGAAGTCAAAAAGTTTAGTTGACTTCTTTCTTGTTAACCAACAAAGCAGTGTGTCAAGCAAGAAACCAACAAAGCAAGGAGAAAATGTAGAATGGAATCAAGATCACATCTTGATTGATTGCAAGCCATGTGTCTTTCTTTCATGGTAGTTTCTTGCCTTGTTTGTTCTTTATGGAGTTCTACATTGGTCAATCGCAACCATGGGCGCAATCAAGATGCTTTCTTGATTGCGATCTTGGTTCAAGAAAGCAACCAAGAACAAGCGACCAAGAAAGAGGAAGTCAAGAAGTTCAGTTGACTTCTTTCTTGCTGACCAAAAAAGCAGTGTTTCAAGCAAGAAACCAAGAAAGCAAGGAGAAAATGAATAATGGAATCAAGATCCCTTCTTGACTGATTCCAAGTCGTGTTTCTTTGTTTCATGGTTGTTTCTTGTCTTATTTGTTCTTTCTTGATTTCTACCTTGGTCAATCATAACTATGGACGCAATCAATATGCTTTCTTGATTGCGATCTTGATTCAAGAAAGCAGCTGAGAACAAGCGACAAAGAAAGAGGAAACCAACAAGCTCAGTTGACTTCTTTCTTGTTGACCAAGAAAGCAGTGTGTCAAGCAAGAAACCATGAAAGCAAGGAGGAAATGAAGAAAGGAATCAAGATCCCTTCTTCATTGATTCCAAGCCGTGTTTCTTTATTTCATGGTAGTTTCTTATCTTGTTTGTTCTTTCTTGAGTTTAACCATTGTCAATCGCAACCATGGGCACAATCAAGATGCTTTCTTGATTGCAATCTTGATTCAAGAAAGCAGCTGAGAACAAGCGACCAAGAAAGAAGAAATCAAGAAGCTCAGTTGACTTCTTTCTTGTTGACCAACAAAGTAGTGTGTCAAGCGAGAATCTTAGAAAGCAAGAAAGAAATGAAGAAAGGAATCAAGAACCCCCTTCTTGATTGATTCCAAGTCGTGTTTCTTTCTTTCGTGGTAGTTACTTGTCTTATTTGTTCTTTCTTGGGTTCTACCTTGGTCAATCGCAACCATGGGTGCAATCAAGATGCTTACTTGATTATGCGATCTAAATTCAAGAAAGTAGCCAAGAACAAGTGACCAAGAAAGAACAAGTCAAGAAGCTCAGTTGACTTCTTTCTTGTTGACCTAGAAAGCAGTGTGTCAAGCAAGAAACAATGAAAGTAAGGAGGAAATGAAGAAAGGAATCAATATCCCTTCTTGATTGATTCCAAGCCGTGTTTCTTTCTTTCATGGTTGTTTCTTATTTTTTTTGTTCTTTCTTGAGTTCTACCTTGGTCAATCACAATCATGGGCACAATCAAGATGCTTTCTTGATTGTACGATTTAAATTCAAGAAAGCAACCAAGACCAAGCGACCAAGAAAGAAGAAGTCATGATGCTAAGTTGACATATTTCTTATTGACCAAGAAAGCAGTGTGTCAACCAAGAAAGCAAGGAGGAAATGAAGAAAGGAATCAATATCCCTTCTTGATTTATTCCAAGCCGTGTTTCTTTCTTTCATGGTCATTTCTTATCTTGTTACTTCTTTCCTGAGTTCTACCTTGGTCAATCGCAACCATGGGTGCAATCAAGATGCTTTCTTGATTGCGATCTTGATTCAAGAAAGCATCCGAGAACAAGCGACCAAGAAAGAAGAAGTCAAGAAGCTCAGTTGACTTATTTCTTGTTGACTAAGACAGCATTATGTCAAGCAAGAAACCAAGAAAGCATGGAGGAAATGAAGAAACGAATCAAGATCCCTTCTTGATTGATTCCAAGTCGTGTTTCTTTCTTTCATGGTCATTTCTTGTCTTATTTGTTCATTCTTGAGTTTTACCTTGGTCAATTGCAACCATGGGCACAATCAAGATGCTTTCATGTTTGTACGATCTAAATTCAAGAAAGCAACCAAGAACAAACGATCAAGAAAGATGAAGTCAAGAAGCTCAATTGACTTCTTTCTTGTTGACCAAGAAAGCAGTGTGTCAAGCAAGAAACCAAGAAAGCAAGGAGGAAATGAAGAAAGGAATCAATATCCCTTCTTGATTGATTCCAAGCCGTGTTTCTGTCTTTCATGGTCATTTCTTGTCTTGTTTATTCTTTCTTGAGTTCTACCTTGGTCAATCGTAACCATGGGGCGCAATCAAGATGCTTTCTTCATTGCGATCTTGATTCAAGAAAGCAACCAAGAACAGGCAACCAAGAACGAAGAAGTCAAGAAGCTCAGTTGACTTCTTTCTTATTGACAAAGAAAGCAGTGTGTCAAGCAAGAAACCCAGAAAGCAAGGAGGAAATGAAGAAATGAATCAAGATCCCTTCTTGATTGATTGCAAGCCGTGTTTATTACTTTCATGGTCGTTTCTTGTCTTGTTTGTTCTTTCTTGACTTCTACCTTGGTTAATCGTAACCGTGGGCGCAATCAAGATGCTTTCTTGATTATGCAATCTAAATTCAAGAAAGCAGGCAAGACCAAGCGACCAAGTTAGAAGAAGTCATGAAGATGAGTTGACTTATTTCTTCTTGACCAAGAAAGCAGTGTGTCAAGCAAGAAACCAAGAAAGCAAGGAGGAAATGAAGAAAGGAATCAATATCCCTTCTTGATTGATTACAGGCCGTGTTTCACTCTTTCATGGTCATTTCTTGTCTTGTTTGTTCTTTCTTGAGTTCTACCTTGGTCAATCGCAACCTTGGGCGCAATCAATATGCTTTCTTGATTGCGATCTTGATTCAAGAAAGCAACCAAGAACAAGCGACGAAGAAGAAGTCGAGAAGCTCAGTTGACTTCTCTCTTGTTGACCAAGAAAGCAGTGCGTCAAGCAAGAAACCAAGAAATCAAGGAGGAAATGAAGAAAGGAATCAAGATCCCTTCTTGGTTGATTCCAAGTCGTGTTCCTTTCTTTGATGGTCGTTTCTTGTCTTGTTAATTCTTTCTTGAGTTCTACCTTAGTCAATCACAACCATGGGCGCAATTAAGATGCTTTCTTGATTGCGATCTTGATTCAAGAAAGTAGCCAAGAAGAACCGACCAAGAAAAAAAGAGAGTCAAAAAGCTCAGTTGATTTCTTTCTTATTGACGAAGAAAGCAGTGTGTAAAGCAAGAAACCCAAAAAGCAAGGAGGAAATGAAGAAAGGAATGAAGATCCCTTCTTTATTGATTCCAAGTCGTGCTTCTTTCTTTCATGTAGTTTCTTGTCTTGTTTGTTCTTTCTTGAGTTCTACTTTGGTCAATCGCAACCATGGGCGCAATCAAGATGCTTTCTTGTTTGCGATCTGGATTCAAGAAAGCAGCCGAGAACAAGTGACCAAGAAAGAAGAAGTCAAGAAGCTCAGTTGATTTCTTTCCTGTTGACCAACAAAGCAGCGTGTTAAGCAAGAAACCAAGAAACCAAGGAGAAAATGACCAATGGAATCAAGATCCCTTCTTGATTGATTGCAAGTCGTGTTTCTTTCTTTCATAGTCGTTTCTTGTCTTATTTGTTCTTTCTTAAGTTCTACCTTGGTCAATCGCAACCATGGGCGTAATCAAGATGCTTTCTTGATTGCGATCTTGATTCAAGAAAGTAGCCAAGAACAAGCGACCGGGAAAGAAGAAGTCAAGAAGCACAATTGACTTCTTTCTTGTTGACCAAGAAAGCAGTGTATCAAGCAAGGAACCAAGAAAGCAAGGAGGAAATGAAGAAAGGAAGCAATCTCCCTTCTTTATTGATTCCAAGCTGTGTCTCTTTCTTTCATGGTCATTTCTTTTGTTGTTTGTTCTCTCTTGAGTTCGACCTTGGTTAATCGCAACCATGGGGAGCAATCAAGATGCTTTCTTGATTGCGATCTTGATTCAAGAAAGCAGCCAAGAACAAGCAACCAGGAAAGAAGAAGTCAATAAGCTCAGTTGACTTCTTTCTTGTTGACCAAGAAAGCAATGTGTCAAGCAAGAAACCAACAAAGCAAGGAGGAAATCAAGAAAGGAATCAAGATCCCTTATTGATTGATTCCAAGCTGTGTTTCTTTCTTTCATGGTCGTTTCTTGTCTTGTGTGTTCTTTCTTGAGTTCTACCTGGGTCAATTGCAACCATGGGCACAATCAAGATGCTTTCTTGATTATGCGATCTAAATTCAAGAAAGCAGCCAAGAACAAACGACCAAGACAGAAGAAGTCAAGAAGCTCAGTTGACTTCTTTCTTGTTGACCAAGAAAGCAGTGGGTCAAGAAAGAAACCATGAAAGCAAGGAGGAAATGAAGAAAGGAATCAATATCCCTTCCTGATTTCTTCTAAGCCATGTTTCTTTCTTTCATGGTCGTTTCTTGTCTTGTTGGTTCTTTCTTGAGTTTTACCTTGGTCAATCGCAACCATGGCCGCAATCAATATGCTTTCTTGATTGTGCGATCTTGATTCAAGAAAGCAGCCAAGAACAAGCGACCAAGAAAGAAGAAGTCAAGAAGCTCAGTTGACTTCTTTCTTGTTGACCAAGAAAGCAATGTGTCAAGCAAGAAAGCAAGGAGAAAATGAATAAAGGAATCAAGATCTCTTCTTGATTGATTCCAAGTCGTGTTTCTTTCTTTCATGGTTGTTTCTTGCCTTCTTTGTTCTTTCTTGAGTTCTACCTTGACACTTTGCTATTTTTTATATTTTTCATTAAAGTTTTGTTATCTTTCATTGCAATGAAAAATATACTACCAAATTAACCTTTACACTACCATCCCCCTCAAAGATACAAGTATTATAACACATTCTTCCTTTTTGTGTTAAAATTTGCACTTTCCTCCCTTAACAAATGTAAATATATTACACTTTAATATATATATATATATATATATATATATATATATATATATATAATATTTAAAATTATATTTTTTATTATTGTTTAAATATCTAGTTCATAATTTTTTTAAAATATTTTATTCAATTGTGTGTGTGTGTGTGTATTAATTTACTTAATTTATACATTTAATTATTATTTTAAATAAGTTCTTATGAATTATGCTAAAGTTAATAATACATTTAAAAATATTTTTCAATTATTATTTTCACAAAAAAATATTTTAACATAATTGATGTTATTAATATAGTATTTATATAATTATTTGAATTGAAATATATTTTTTATATAGTATTAATTATTATAGTTATTACATATAATATGTAATTAATTTTAATAATATTATCAAATATTATATTCATTAAATATAATATATTTATTAAATTTAATAAATATAATGCTAATATATGTATATTAAACATACAATTGTAAGCTCCGTCCATTTTAAACATATATAAATGTAATCTAAAACCATTCTAACTTCTAAAATTGTTCTAGCCCAGTGATTCTTGATTCCATCAATTGTCTCTGTAGGTGGTGCTTCGGTATCTTTAAATAACTGCAGCATACAATGAAGTATCAATACCACAATAAAAAATAAAAACTATAAATTATTTAAGTTGTTAAAGTAAAAAAGTTAATTACCTCGTCCCAGGAATCCTTAATAGTACCTAGGACTATGACCCACATCCAATACTTGACGTAATAGCCATACTCATTGTTGTCGGGCTATATATTACTCTAAAATCAAGTATTATATTTAATTATAAGACTTAATTGTTGTAAAAACTAATACAATTACCTTTTTCAAGATTTTTGGACTGTAAATTACTTACATTGAGCATAATTCACTGTGGGTTCTTAGATTTACTCGTGTGCTTACCATCCAACATATTAGATACCTTCAAAGCACTAATTAAATGAAACATCAATTTATATTGTAAGTTCAAAACCTATAATACAAAGCACATAGTAAATGGGTTACAAATTGAACCTTACTCATTTACTATAGCTTTAATGTCTAGGTCGGGCTTTTTGTGCAAGGAACAGATCTAGATGACAAGCCTTAGGACAAATAACTTGGGAAACAACTCGTTACAATAATGTAGACATTATTAAAATGAAGTTATTAAGTTTTACTTACGCATTTAAGTAAGCTCATAGGTAAACCTTTCTTCTTGAATCTTGGAGCCATTTTTTAATGTATGTCTGGCATTCTTCTCTTCTAATTTTGTTTTAGTACTTTGAATATTCGCATTCAAACACCAATAAAAAAAAGATAATCCAAGGTGCAAAAATTGATCCAATTATGCTTCTTTAAGACCATTCTAGTGAACTAAACTCAAATGGTTCAATGTACAAGACCAAGATAAGTTCCTCATAGATTATTAGCCTTAACCATTTCCTAGTATACTTGTTTCATCTAATCACGTAATGTGTTTTATTTCACAAAGTTTAAAGAATACAATTTATGATTTTAATTAATCCTTGCTCATCTTTGATTAGTTTAGGTACACGCTTCATTTTCATATCACTCAATTTTTTAATCCATTTAAAATTAAGTGGACTGAATTTGATACTATACATTTAAAAGTCCAATCTATTGCAATTCTACTAGTAAGCTGTTGACTAACTGACTTTGAAAGGGTAAAAAAATTGTTCATCTTGTCGTATTTAGTTCGCATCTCACATTTAAACTTTGTAGAAACAAATTATTGCATGATGTAGCAAGTCATATATAGGACTAAAGGGATAATTTAGATACTCAATGCAACAAAAGACATTTTAATAATTTGCCATCTAGACATTCAAGACATAATACCAAATGCAAAGGGCAACTCATTCATTCAGAGATTGAATTACATGTTTCCAACAGCAGAAAACTAGAGAAAGGGAATTAAAGCAACCAAATTTGCTCAACACTATTGCTAATTCTGACACAAGTGAATTGAGAAACTTACCATCAATGAGTAGCAGACTTTCAAAAATGGAAACAATGTGAAGATAGGTTGGAGAAAGCAAGTCAAGGCTTAACTAAAAACCAACCCAAATATAAACAGAGGGAAAAAAGAATGGGAAAAAAAAGAAAAATAAAGAAAAACAATTGAACAACTATACTCAAAGCAAACATACATTTAGAATACCAAAGCACACATTCAACCTTAACCGAGTCAAGGACCAAAGAATGGATAGACACACATGACACCCTCTTCTGCAGCTTCACATGCCACCCAACTAAAGAATGGATAAAGGGAACCAACTAGTCACAACTCTCGCAAACCATTACAAGCACCTAAATATGCAATTAATCAAGCTAAAAAAAGTTTGGCCCACACTCCTCATCAACATTTTATTAATCTAACATGTAAAAGCAATAAAAAAAACAAGAACATATTAGGCTTCAAGTCATGAATAAAATGAGAACAAAAAGAGTGACATAACAATATGTGAAAGAAAACAAGACAGACAAATAATAGTAACTAACATAACAACTTTATTTCCATGTTTTTTCATTTAGCTTTAAACTTGTTATGTTCAACACTACAAGAGATAATTAAGAACACAAACAATAAACGCGATGAATTCCTATTCCATTTAAAAATGAAAGGTTGATCTTAGCAACATTCTTCTATCCTAAGTAAAGCAAAATTGTGTGTAGTGATTTAAATGAACGCATATGTTAAACTAAAGGGAAACAAAACAAGAAACAACATATTAGGACCATTGCTAGGCTCCCAACTACAGGCACAACTACAAGGTCCCAACACACAAAGAAGCATTCATTCATTCAGAGATTTCAAGGGTTTCATGAAACTTACAAACCAAATTAAAAAATGAAGACAAATTTCAGTTTAAACCTACAAACCTAAAACTGACCAGCAATTGCAACACGATGGTGGTGGTGCCGAAGGAAACAAGAGCTAGAACAAACAATTGTGGAGTCAAAGAATGGAGATTCGAAGAAGAAGAAGAAGAAGAAGAAGAAGAAGAAGAAGAAGAAGAAGAAATAATGGTGGAGGTTCGTATCTGATGTCAGGCTTGTTGGTGGCGGTTCGTCGACGTTGTCAAGGTTTTTCACAGAGGGCAAAGTTGGGAAAAGGGCAGAGCTCATCAATAATAGAGGTTTGCTAGCTATTGGGGCCATCATTATTGTAATGGGAGGGAATGTTGTCAGCAACAAAGGGAGGTCGCAAGGAGAGGGTTCATAGAGAGAGGGGGAAGAATGAGCTATTCGAGGGCACTAGAATAAATGTGAAACTCAACGTTGCAAGTCTATAAAAGCAATTGTACATCGGTTATTATTTGAACCAATGTAGAAAAGCTCTTCTTACATCAGTTCAAATTAGAACCAGTGTGAAAATGATGTTTCTAAGATCGGTCCCTTAATAATCGATGTAAACAAGTTGAATTTAATTACAAAAGTGTCACTGCATCACTTTCTACATCGGTTGTTATCAGTTGTTTAACAATTGATGTAGAAAGCCCGACATAGAAAGGCGTTTTTGTAGTAGTGGTTATCTATTGTCAATTGACGGAAGCATTTTTTTATGTCTAGTGTTATTTTCTATTATTAATAATTTTGTCCTTATGTCTCATTTTTGTGGTTGTCTATAGTGGTGGCAGTTCTTGTATTGCTTTTGTATGCTTCAATTTGTTGTGTCTTTAGTCTATGTTAACTTTAACTAGTAATAGTAATAATGGAAACAAGGTTTTGATTGCATATCAAAATCAAATACTATCAGTAACAAGTTAAAGGTACCACAAAAAGGACATGGTCATTCATCAGGATCTTGTTTTGGCATTGCTAGAGAGAACTTGACTGATCAACAGTTTTAGGAAATTCAAATTTTCCCAAGTTATGATAATACTTAGTTGCTTTTATTGAGTTCTCCCTAATGTTTAGGGTGATAGAGATGGCCGTGAGTTCCAAATGATGGATTTAGAAACAAAATATATTGTGCCAAGTGGGTGTGCTTCTGATGGGTTGGAGGTTGTTGCTAATCCATGAAATGACAGTCATAGTGATCAACATTTTGTTTATGATTGTAAAAACGATGCTAGATTGTCTACTATAGCGTGAAGTCTTCACCCTGAACACAGTGAAGGATTTATGATATGTGTGTTGAACACTGAGGACCCTGATATCCCATGTAAAGATACAGTATAGATGTATCCACTGTAGTTCTTGAATTGGCAGCTCTGAAATCCCAACCAATTGTTAAAGAGGTTGGTTATTTGAAATCTGTTATTAATAATCAAAGAAG
Organism: Pueraria montana var. lobata; assembly: GCA_026413185.1. Lineage (NCBI taxonomy): Eukaryota > Viridiplantae > Streptophyta > Magnoliopsida > Fabales > Fabaceae > Pueraria > Pueraria montana. The sequence goes on from CM048650.1 coordinate 78,365,120, forward strand.
AAATGAACGAGCTAGATGGAAGCTTTAAGAAAAAAGTTGTTCTTAGTCTTTTGCAGCTTCAAAAATAGTTCGAATGGGGTTTTATTACTAACATATGTTGTTCCTATTGGATTGATCCCTGTTTAGGTATTTTAATGATGATAGTCTTCTAATATTATAATCATTTCTTAAGTCTTGACATATCAACATGAACAAAGTAAGAGGACCATAATGAGATTGGAGCAAGGTGCTCAATCCTCTATGGGAAGAACCATTACATCTTAGGGTGAATTTGTAATAATGTATGGGCGCATTCTTAAGAAATATCTTAGAAAAAAAAAAGGTGCAATTTTGAATTTGGATATCTTGTTTTCCTTTAAAATATGTCTTTCAATAAAACCTCAATTCTAAAGTCAGTAGTCCTTAAAAATGACTTGATTAGGAGCATTTCAGAGAATCAATATGATATGTTGACTTTTAGAATTAAGGTTTTATTGAAAGACATATTTTAAAGGAAAACTAGATATCCATATTCAAAATTGCACCTTGCTTTTTCTAATATATTTCTTCAGAATGCGCCCATACACTATTGCAAATTCACCCTGAGATGTAATTGTTCTTCCCATAGAGGATTAAGCACCTTGCTCCAATCTCATTATGGTCATCTTACTTTTTTCATGTTGATATGTCAAGACTTAAGAAAATATTATAATATTAGAAGACAACCATCAATAAAATACCTAGTTTGATCAATCCAATAGGAACAATTTGTTAATAATAAAACCTCTATCAAACTATTTGTGAAGCTGCAAAAGACTAAGAAAGAACGACTTCTTTCTTGAGGCTTCCTTCTAGTTGGTTCATTTCTTCTTTGATTATTAATAACAGATTTTGAATAACCCACCTCTTTAACAATAGGTTGGGATTTCAGTTCCACCAATTTAGGAACTACAGTGGATACATTTGTACTATCATTACATGGGATATCAGGGTCCTTAGTGTTCAACACACAGATCATAAATTTCTCACTTTGTTCAAGGTGAGGACTTCGCACTATAGCAAACAATCAATCATCATTTTCAGCATTTGAAGCAAAATGTTGATCACCATGACTGTCACCTAATGGATTAGCAACAACCTCCAACCCATCAAAAGCACACCTATGCCACTAAGCACAATAAGTTTGTTTTCACATCCAACTTTTGTGACTCACAACCATCACTATCACTATAAACATCAGGGAGAACTCAACAAAAGCAAATAAACATTATCATAACTAGGAAAATTTTGAATAATCTAAAATTGTAGATTAGCCTGGTTTTCTCTAGTAATGTTAAAACAAGATCCTGATGAATGACCATGTTCTACCTTTTAACTTGTTACTGATAGTATTCGATTTTGAAATGCAATCAAAACCTTGCTTCCATTATTACTTGTCAAAGATAACAAACTAAAGACACAGAGCAAACTGAAGCATACTAAAATCGTACAAGAACTACCACCACTATAGACAACCACAAAAATCAAACATATATAAGCACAAAATTATTAAAGATAGAAAACAACACTAGACATAAACAAAGGCTTCCATCAATTGACAATAGATAACCAAAATTATACTATGTAGAAACACTCATAAATTGCTTTTAAACCGAGGTTTGAGGATCAATACTGTGAAGCCCAACAAACATGAAGGATAATACAAATACAAATGAGCTAGAACCTTAAATTGCATACCAATGGTAAATCCACAATATCTCAAATTGAAAGAACCTTCAACCCCTAAAAAAATGGAGATAAAAATTACAGTTAAGATTAGCAACGAACCTTGAGCAAGAAAGTGTTTGGGTTTTTCTAGAACAATTTGAAACTCGAACCTTTAGTAGGATTTTCCTAAAAGTTACACTTTGGATTTGAAATTTGATTCACAAGTGTTAGGATTTTGTTACAACAATTTGAAACTAGAACCCTAAATATTGCTTCAAAAGCATCGATGAAGTACATTGTGAGTGAAAAATCACAAAGAAAGAATGGAATGCAAGAGAGCGATGAATGAGGAAATCTCTTGCATTATCGAATCTTGTCACGACAATGCATCATATTTTAGTGGAATTAAGTGAAACAATAATGAATATCAAATGGAATCAGAACAAATGGAAAGTGAATATCAATAGAGAATTGATTCGAATGTTACCTAATGGAGATTGTAGGATCTCGTGTTGACGTGAAGAGTTAGGGAGAGGGATATGGTCGAGATTCGAAGCTGCAGTCGCAATAAGTGAGAATCTCCCTTCATCATTCAGTAATGTCCCTTCGCCATCTGGAAGCAAAGGGATTAGATCTGAGTGATGTTGTTGGTGGAGGCAATTGAAACCCTTGCACTCGTAGTCTGTGATAGTTGTCTCAATATTTATATTTGGTGCGAGTGGCTCTGTGGTTGCCACCTATACATTTGTTAAATTTTGTTAAAACAAATGTTGGGAAAAATTATGTTATGTAATAAAATATGCATTTGGTAACATATATTTTAATAAATGTTAGGAAGAAAATTATCTAATATGCAATAGTAACAATTTTACCAGTGTTACTAATTAAATGTTACAAAATGTCTAATATGTAGTAGTGATGATGGGAAGGTGGCAGCCGCGTTACATAATTGGTCTACACGTTTAATTTATTCTTTATTGTTTATGTTTGATTTTTTTTCTTATTTTAATCCTCATTAAATGCTTTTATTTATTTTAATCTCTGACTATTAATATTGATGTAACTAAATGAAATTAAAAAAAAAGTCTCATATTTCTTAGATAACAAAGAATAAAATGGAAATTTTGTAATCAGATTAAAATAACGCTAAAATATGTTTTTCGTCCTCACAAAATTGGAAATGTACACTTTTCGTTCCTGCAAAAATTTTAATACGTTTTTTGTCCTAGCAAAATTGAAATGTGTCAAATTTTGACCCGGAGCTAGGTTCGAGTAGATCCAAACCTACATGAGGACTTTTGGCGGTTAAAAACCGCCACAAATTGCACAAAAACCATCACAAATTGCAGAAAAATAAATAAATAAATAAATGCAATTTGTGGTAATTTTTGTGCAATTTGTAGCTGTTTTTGTGTAATTTGTGACGGTTTTCTTCAATTTGTAGCGATTTTTCTGCAATTTGTGGCGGTTTTTAACCCCTAGAAATCCAACCGCCACAAATTTCAAAAAAATCACCACAAATTGCAGAATGTAGATTCTGATAGCTCCGGGCCAAAATTTGACACATTTCAATTTTACAGGGACAAAAAACATACTGAAAATTTTACAGGGACGAAAAGCGTACATTTCCAATTTTGTGAGAACGAAAAACATATTTTAGCTTTAAAATAAAAACCTTCTAATGTAAAAGAGGCTTATTGTATAAAAAATAATAATTTTATAGAATCCAAAACAAAAAGTTCAAGAATTAGAATGAAACAAAAACATTTTATAAGAATCAGAATAGAAAACGAAAAGAAAATCTAAACAAAAACAAGTATATATCATAAGAATTGAAAAATTATTTAAGTTTATTTTCACTTTTTCAAAAAATTAATATAAAAATAGCATTCTTTTTTCCTATTTTACTGCTTTATACAAATATTGTTTAGAAAAAAAAAAAAAAAAAACAAATTGATTTTTGTAATTTTTTATATTTTTTGGAAAAACAAAAAAACAATTGTAATCTCCCATCTCAAATATATAGATCTTTATATTTCAGTTGGCTAACTTGTTAATTCGGAGCTAGCCATTCTACTCATGTTATATATATAGTCATCAAACCTGCTGACACAGTCACTTGTGATTACAATAATTTGTTGAACTCATCTTAAACATGATCAATTTCTTCCAAAAACAAGTGAAACATATACAGCACCACGTGACAGATTATATGTACCTCTCAATTACCAAACATGTTCCAGACAATGTAGACGGCAGTAGAGCCTAAAATCTGTTAAATTATAGTTTGTTGGTAGAATCAATTGAGAAATAAATATAAGTGCGTGTTTGCTTCCGATTTTGAAACGCTTGTAATGAGCAATATTTCTACATCCAAAATGAGAAAATACGCAAAAGTTACTCTTTGTAACTTCTGTTATATCCATATCCACTACATGTTGCCAAACACATTGATCATATATAGCAACATTGTATGTTAAAAATTCTCTAAAATCCTATTGAATCATGGGTGCAATACTGTTACAATCCCGTTTATATCCATTTTCACATTGTTGCAGTTGCCTCCCATTTTTATCTCCACATCATAACAATGGAGAAAACGGGTTTCAACTAGGGATTTGTGTTATAGATAGTCCATTTTTCTATTAGAATATAAGTTATGGAGATTAATTATAATTGGAAGTTATGAACATTGATAACTATTAAGATTAATGAAAATTAAAATAGAGTTATGTTTGAAAGTACATCAAAGGTTATGTTTGAAAGATAGAATAACAATTAAGCTAAAATGTTGATGTGGCAATGCTTACATGGTTATGTTACAATTCGCGTTTCAAAATTTATATATTATAAATAGATAGATTGAGACATACAGAAGCTGAGTAACAAAAATGGGGCACATTTTATGCTCAATTCAAGTATTTACATCATTAATGAAATCTTTGTCATATTAAGAAAGAAAAAAAAAAAAAACACTTAATCCACTAACTTGTTAGGCCGTATTTTTTTTGGATTTTAGATTTAACAAAATTGGTATTTTAGTATGTGTATTGTATATGATAAATAATTACTTTATAAAATTAAAGTTCGTAGTAGATAATATTTTTTATAATATTAATTATATTGTAATCAAAATTCAAAATAAATAAATATCTTTGAATATCTAAATTATATTTTTTTATTTAGACTGAATAGTTTAAATTGTGATATAAGGTTATTTTTAACTATTGATAATTTCTTTTAAAAAATATTGAAATTCAATTTAGAGATAGAATTAAATAATTGAGAGGCAAATTTTTTGAGTAATTGTGAAAATAGTATGTTAAATTATATTTAAAATTCATAATAAATTAATATCTTTGAATGTATAGATTATATTTTGGATTTTCAATGAATAATTTAAATTATGGTATAAAGTTATTTTTAACTATTGACAATTTTTTTTTAAATGTTGAAATTCAATTTAGAGATAGAGATGAAAGGTTTGAAAAAACGATTAAGAAGATCAAATATACAAATAAAGTACAAAAATATTTTGTCTCGCTTGTTGATGACACGACAAATGTGTACAAGTAATAAAGTGATGTCTTCATGAGAATTGTGGTTTAAGAGACAAATGATTAATTTTTTGTTTTTGAATTTAATTAAGACTAATGAAATCAATCAGAAAAACAAGTTGGTTTAGAATTGTCTCAATTCCCCTCTAATGTAACATCATTCCTTCCTAAATTCCTTTTAATCATGCTTTTTTTTTTAAAAGCAATAGTGCATTTTACTGTAAACAGACCCAACACATGAGGTGTCACGATCTGAGTATCAACAAATAATACAAAGCAATCCAATGCTCTACCCCAAAACAACCCCTGTACACCTGAATTCAATGCTTATTTGAGACCCATACTAACAATTGAAAAAACATTATGAACCTGATGGCACTCTACCCCCAAACCCTAACTTTTAAAATATTTGCTGTTAGTAAATAACAACTCGCGACTATCCCAAAATAAAACTGATTGTTTGAATATATCTCCAATTAATGTCTGCTTATTGTACCCCCTTTTAATCATGCAATTGACATCTGATTTCATTAAATTAGTTTACTCTCAATTCCTTGGCAAGCAACTATTTATTATCAATTATGAACCCTAATTTCTTTGGCAAGCGTAATTAAAAACAAGCAATAGATTCAAAAAATATGACAGATACATACATTCAAACCTTATTCCTGGGCGTATAAGATATATGAGATAATGACCAATTACATTAGAATGATTCAAATATGAATTTCCCAATTGCAAATTTCAATTACAAAACAATCCCAAAGAGGGTCGGTCAAGGGAAAAGGATTAGGAATATATCTAACGACTCTAATCACATGAAAAAAGTTGGACTTCAGACAACAAATTCAATTACAAAAAGATCAAATTAAATCTTATCCTATCCTAACCCTAAGAAAATTAAAAACTCATAAAAAGGAAACAAAAAAAAAAACAAATCTATGAGAGAGATAAAGATATAGAGCCATGAATCTTTAAGGATTACTCCCACTTCCTTCAATCTTCAATGGCGGAGAATGATTCTCAAGAGTCTCTTTCGCTTTTGTTCGTTGAGGACGTGTTGGTGCCAAGAACAGGTCTCATGGGCATCAGGCGCCAATCTTGTAAGGCTTGTTTGTGCTAGGCACAATTGTTCGTCTGTCAAGCAGTTTGCAAGAAGATCTAGCTTTTGATGTCTGCATGAGAGTTGTAGATAATTTTGTCCTTAAAATTTTGGTACTAATCTAATGTCGTTCAATCACTACAACTTAAGTTATGCTTAAAACATTGCACCTATGTTAGATTGTCAAGATAACACATCAACTTGAGCCCCAATTTACTCTATTACATTGAATCTATGTTCTGGCACTCTGCGGGACATTTTTCACGCTTAGTGTGCCTTCACATGTTCCTAGAGTTCTAAAGTTCATTATTCGCGCTTAGCATATTCCTTGCTCTAGTGTTGATCACATTTTAGTCATAGGATTTTCAAAATTTTACAAGGAGTTTAGCGTGACATGGTTCACACTTAGCTTTCCTTTAACAAATTCATCAGTTTCATGATCCACGCTTAGCATGAACTCACTGCACTTAATGCGCTTTCAACAAAAACCCATATCATGATCTGCACTTAGCACAAACTCACCATGCTAATATGGACGTTCAAAAACAACAACCAAGGACTACAATTTGCATACTTTTCCATTGATGCCACATATAAATAAACTAACATGATTATAACATCATAATATAGCCTCAGAAACATATATGATATACATCAAAATCAGCAATAAACAGAGAATCACAATGAACATGTATTTTGTAACATTGTAGTTTTCCTCATTGTGTGATTAAGTGTTTGATTAATAATACAAGAGCAAATTAAACTTAAATCATGTTATTTGATAGAATAATTAATTAAAGTTTTATGTTTTGTTATGTGTCATAGAATTGTTAGATTGTTAGGACTTTTATGTGAATTCCTTGAGTTGTAAGAAGAAGAAAAAGAAGGGGGTGCCTTTAGAGAAAAATAGGTGTTAATATTAAAATTCCATATAAATCCCAAATTTTCAAGTGCAGAGCTTCCATTCTCCCATTTTATTCATTTCTTCCTCCTTGTCTAAGCTTTTCTTTTCCTCTCAAGAGCTTGGGTTTTTGGAATTCACTCAAAGAGGACTTTGTTTCCTTAATTCCTAGAGTTTCTTTGGTTGATTACAAGTTGGTAAGCTCCTCTCTTTTCTATTCTAGATCTCTTGGTTCATTCCTCTTCTTCCTTCAAGAGCTTATCAAATGAGTTTTGATTAAAATTTTGATGGGTGGATGAAATCTTGATTGAAGCTTGTTTTAATGTTGGTTTAGGTTTCTTCTAGTTGATTTCATAGCAAAAGTTGAGTAGAGATCATCCTTGAATCACCAAGTCTTCTCCCTAGCTTCTTCTTCAAGGTTTTGATTCAAGAATTTTAGGTAAGGGGAGCTTCCTTGTGAATTCTATTTTCAGTTTAAGTGTGGTTGAGAGTAGGGGGCTCAACCAGATACAGCATGCATGCCCCTCTTGTTGTTTATGTTGTGTTGCTTGGTGTTTGAACTTGAGATATTGATGGAATGGGTTGGAAACCCTTTGGTAGTGGCTGTGTGGGATTTGCATGTACTGTCTTTGGATTGTTTTAATCTTTGAAATTGATTGGGAATGCTCCTAAAACAAAGGAGACCCTGCCCAAATTTTCTTGAAATTATTTGGTAAACTTTGCATGTGAAAATCAAACCACAAAATAAAGTGACAGTGGTTGTTTGGTTCGTCCAGCTCTGTACAATCCCCACGGTTTTGTGATTTTCGGAAGATCTAACCGTTGGTTTTTCATGAAATTTGCTCTGAATGAAATAGACACAAAATGAAACAATTTTATTTTGACACTGTCAATATAACTTCGTTTTGAGGCTCATCCGTGACCCACAATGTTGTTGTTCTGTTTTTGGTGTTCTGTTGGAACATGTCTCAGTTTTTCCCAATTTTACACTTGTGTACTTATCTGTTCTTTTTCGAGTTTGTACCATTAAAAACTAGACAAAACAATATTTTTAACCATATAAATTACGAAAATTATCATGCACAACTTCTAAATTAACTTTTTGAAAAGGAACAGGGCAAGGGTTTGGAGCTCTGTTTGGAGTCCAAAATTTAGGCTGTTAGAGAAAATTTTACTGGGAACAATTGGGAATGAATTTGAAGAAATGGGATACCATTTTTGAAATATCAATGTGTTACCTTTATCCTGTAAAAGTTCCAGCTCAAAACAAGTTTGGAAAGTGTTAGAAAACTTAATTTCTTTGAACCATGTTCACTGTAAAGTCAAATTCGGTACTGTCAAATTGTAGGAATTTTAAAAAATTCTCTAGATGTCTATTTTACAATTGAGATACCATTTTGTTAAATAGGATTCAAGATATTTAATTCTATATAAAAAGTTTTTAATTCCGAGGTCATTTGCTACAATCAGTGAGAGCCCACATTCAGTACTACCAAAGAGAAATCGACCTTATTTGGTCAATTTGGTTAATATGATAGAATTATTGGAATGGTGATGTTTGTTAATTGAGATGTGAATCTTGAGTATTTAATATTTGAAATATGTTTTGTGTGATACAGTTTTTTGACTGTAGGATGGATCTTGTAATCATGTTTTGAATGAGGATGTTGGGTAGGTCATAACTTTGGTTCTAGAACTATGTTAGGAAATTCACCTTTTGTTAAAGTTAGTGTTGTGTTGTAAGTAGGATTCAAAGTGTGAGAATATCTTACTTGAACTTATTGAACTGCTGGATGGGTTCATAAGCATAATTTGAGAAAATGGTGAATTTATAACATAGAGGGAACTTGTGGCAATCAAGATTGTTTGGCTTGTTACATGACATTGCATATGGGTAGGCACGTAATTTGAGGGTGCTAGGTAGGCTCTCAACCTAGTGCCGTAGGCTTTCATGGTGGCTAACGGTGGGCCTATAGAATAGACAAGTGGGCAAATTCCTATAGATGGAAGGTTTTGCAAACCTTACAGAAGTAAGCCAATATCCACACTTGTCTATATTCGATAAAACCACACTTCCTCCACAGGGTCAGTGCAAGGGACTCCCTGAATGGTCAGAGAGTGAGACCATGGTAGGGGATAGGGCCTATGGGGACCACCCAAAAGTTGTAGAAATCTCCATGGAGTCGAGTCAGCACAACATTACATAATGAAATTATATATAAGATTGATGTATGTATTGTTGTATGATGTTAGCTGAATTATTATTGTTGATTGATTCTAATTTTCCTTTGATTAAATCCTATCCTTTTTTTTATAAATAAGTTTACCCTTGCATTTTGTGTTTGTGTTTGTGTTGTATTACTGCAATGATCGTGTGGTTGGTACGGGAGCAGACAGTAGTGATGTTGCAGGTACCGCTCATGACTGAAGCAGATGTAGATCTTGAAGATGGGATTAGATCCCTCTTTTTGGATAGGTTACCGTATATATGTACATAGTATGGGGACCAGCTTAGGATATATGTATAAATACTTAGGTCATAGTGAATTTTCTCTACAAGAGGACTATTTTGGTATTGTATGTACATATATATATATATATATATATATATATATATATATATATATATATATATATATATATATATATATATTTAAGTTTTTAAAGCCAGACCTAATACTTTTATGATGTGATGATGTACATTATATGTAGGAAAGTAGGTACATATATATGTGTTAAATGTGAAAATTTTCTATGTAGTTTCATATGATAATATTTAACAAAATGTTTTAGTATAACAAATCTGTAACAAAGATGGGTCGTTACATATTTACCATCAAAACACACAACAACAAAAGTCAGCATATATATATGAAATCTGAAATAACGACATGCTTATCTATGAAGTTTATCAACCTCCTTAAGCAACAAACAACATGTTTAAACATAGAAGACACAAAAAGTAGATCAGTAAGCTCCCTTACTTGGTCGTGTTTTCTCAAGCAAAGGGTAGAGTAAGCTTCAAACTAGCTTGTAGCAGTAAGGTACATTTTTATGAACCAACCATTCCTTATATTAGTTTAGGATGGAAAAGAAAAATGATGCTTGAACACCCAAAGGGTGTAGACACCTTGAGAGAGATAGGAAGAGAGGAGAGATAAGTGATTGATAAGATTGATGACATGATGTGATAGGAAGAGAGAGATAGAGAGAAAGGAAAGGTGTTGATGGAGTGTTTGTAAATTTGGGGTGTCAAAATATAACCACTCAATGGAAAATAATGGTTACCACCCCAAATTAACCCTCCTACCCATCAAATCCCTGACCAAGAAGTTCCCTTCAAATGAAAAAAAATGAAAATAAAAATTGCAACAGGGTCAAAATCAGTATAACTTTTTATTTTTAAGTTTTGGACTTCATATAAGTGGAGTGACATTTTGCCCGTCTAATTAAATACATGCTTCATTTTCATATTATATTATAATTCTTATTCTCTACGTTTCTATCTTTTCAACAGAGCCCATTGGTGTTAATGGATCCATAGCTGACTCCACCTAGCAGAAAGCGTTGGATGTGGAGGACTAGGAGGAGAGAGGAACAGAAAAATTCTTACTTATTCTAGTTGTCTATTTGGTAATGAACAAGACCATGATCATGCTAGTTCAAGTTCGAAATCCTCACGTGTGAATGAAAAATTGAGAACCACTCAAAAGCTATCATCAAAATCACTTGAAGGCTCACTGACTCAACATGAAGATATAAAAAGCTCTGAACATCTCATAAGTCCAAATAAGACTGGCTATGTAGAACAGTTCATAAGCCAACCGATTTTGTTGTATCAAAAAATCCAATACCATGCCCAATGGCCCAGCAACTCGGCATCACAGTATTGCACCATATTGGGGCACACCTCTATAGATAAATCTATAAAAGTTGAAGCAACAACAACAACAAAGCTTTATCGCACTAGGTGAGGTTGGCTATATGGATCACAATGCCATTCAGCATCATTAAAAACCAAAGTTTCGTAAATGTTATTTAGCCTGAAATATAAAAGTTGAAGATGTGATTTTTTTCGGATTTTGTTAATGACACTCCTTTATGGTTAAGTATATCCCCTGCCTTAGTTTAAACTATTTTTGACAATAATATCCTTTATGAAAACATGTTTCCATTAACGATACAAAACAAAAACGTGTTTCTGTTTTGTAATGAGGTATGCATTCTTAATACAAAACAAAAGCTAGTTTCCATTTTATATTGGGAACACACCTCATTGTAAAATGAGCGTTTCCATTGTGTTAAACTTTTATGAAAAAATTAACACAATGAAAACAAATTTTCATTGTGTCATGAAAAGGGATAACTTGTATTGTCATTAATTCAATTTTAATTAAAAAAATTATATCATAACTAATTCAATTACTATTAAAAGGGTAACTTGTGTCATTAAGGCAATTTGTATCTTAATTAATCCGGTTACTATTAAAAATTTAACTATTGTAATTAATATAATTTCAACTGAAAGGTAACTTTAAAAAAAATAGTAACTTGTATATATAATAATATAATAATTAAATATAAAACAGAAATAAGTTTCACAAGAGGTCTAGCTCAGTGAGAACGTTTCTGTTGTGTATTGCGAAGTCACACTCACGTAATACAACGGAAATATATTTCTGTCAAGGGTAATTTTGTAAAAAAAAAAATTGGAAAAGTTGCTGGCAATAACAATGCCCATTTTTTTTATCTTGTCCATTATGTCTGTCACTTGCCTTAAGTTGGTTAAAACTTTCTCTATTAATGTTAATTTTTATTTTTATTTCCCTTCAGTTACTTTTCTCTTTTGTATTCTGTCCAGGCAAGGAAGAATCTTTCCATGGAATCCACTGATTTTCCTGTTGAAGGGGAGTAAGTAATGGACATCTATCAATTGTATGCAATTCTCTTGCTCTGTGTCTAGTTGTAATTCTATAGTTCCTATTTATCTCCTTTGATGTCAATTTATACTGTGTTTCTTGATAATCTTAGCGAATTTGGACTATAGTTGTAAAATAGTTTTTGTGAGTGATCAAAGCATGATATATTTGAGAGATAAACTGCAAGAATTTTTTATCCGAATTGTAAAGTATGTATGCCTTTGCTGTTGAGTAGATGTAGGTCTTACATCGATGCCCACCAAAAAAAAAAAATCTTAGAGACATTGATTCCTCTATGTTTTCTGGTATAATTCCATTTTCTCTCCTGTTGCAGTGAAGTTTCATTTGATTAGCTACATATTTCTATTCAAAACATGCAAGTGGCATGATAAAAAGAAAATTATTCTCATATCAAAACAGTTCACAAATAATTAGCTAATTGAACTTAAAAATTAGCTGGAAGGAAAACACACTTGGATGTTTTATTTCATCTAAAACCTTCATCAGCTACACATCCAAAAGCACCAAGATCAGTCCTCTACTTGAATTATCTAATTTGTTTTCTCGATTTCTCTACTTATCTTCAATGATTTGAGCTCATCTAACAACTGCATCAAGTTGAGGTAAGAGGATCCACCCTCCTCTATACTCTTCTTGGCAGCATCACTGAGTTTTCTTGCTCTCCTCCTCATTTCTCTGCTCTCTTCTTTTCCCATCAACTGTACCACAGCCTTTGCAATCTCTTCCCTTCCCACCATTGCTTCATCACCCAAGCTCATCCAATACTTGTTTTCTTTCACTCCCATTAGGACTCCAATCTTCAACACATCAACTAGCAACTTCTCATTGTAGGATTGCTCAGCAAACATTGGCCATGTGATCATTGGCAATCCAGCACTCACACTTTCAAGAATGGAATCCCAACCACAGTGAGTCACAATGCCTCCTATGGCAGGGTGGTCCAATATCAGCAGCTGTGGTGCCCAGTTCCATATGATATAACCCTTCTTGCTTTCTTTCATCTTCTGGTCAAAATCTTGAAGAAAACTGTCTCCATTCACAGTTTCATCAATTCTCCTTATGACCCAGATGAAACTATGACCAGAATGCTCAAGCCCATGAGCCAGTTCAACAAGTTGAGCATCAGGAAGCCTGGTGGTGCTTCCAAAACTTATATAAAGTACAGACTCATTCTGCTTAGAGTTAAGCCAATTTAGCCACTCTGGTTCTTCTGCAAGATTCTCCTTGTGTCCTCTATTGGCCTTTTGTTCATCATCCTTGTTAACGCAGGCCGAAACTGGTCCAATAGTCCAAGATTTGATCCCCCAATGTAGTCTTATGAAGTTGCTCATAATCACTTTCAAGTTCATGAAAACTATTATACAGTGCCCCATAGCTTCTGCTCTCTGATTCAAACATTGCCTCAAAATAGCCTCCGGCTTCATTATTGTTAATCCTTTCCCATTCTGGCAGCTGCAGAGGGGTCATCTCTATTCTGTAAGGCAAACCAGGAATTGTAAACCTTTCATAATCAGAAACCAACCTCTTATAAGGCTTATGCTTCCTGATAGAATGATTGGCACAGGAGGAGAAGTAGCTTGAGCTGTAAAAGTAAAGCCTTGGAATGCCTAGTTTTGCAGCAGACTCCAATGTCCAAGGATAGAACATGTCTGACTAGACAATCCGGTTTCAGATCCCGAAACAGAAGCTCAATTTAATCTTGGAGGATTAAAAATCCATGAAAGATTTTACCCAGCATTTCTAGGGAAGTGCCATCTTTGACATTTTCAACTCCATCAGGGAGACCACTTGTGCTGCAGGGAATGGAACCAGTTGAGTTCTGATGTGGTATCCACAACTGAAGTCACTGTCTATGGCCTTTTGGAATGTCAAAGCATTAGCAAGGGTAGTGAAAATGCTAACACTAACACCATGCTTGGCAAATATCCTTGCTGTGTCTACCATAGGGATCATATGGCCAAGTGCTAGATATAGAAGAAAAATGACATTGACTTCGTGCTGTGGTTGAGCTTCCATTGCCATTGTAATTTCAGTCTTTGGAGGAAGAGAAGGATATGTGGTTGTGGTGTGTAAATGGTACTGTTTTAAACTTTTGAGATGTACAGATAATGGGTTTAACTTTTAAGCCTATAAAAAGAAATAAACAAAAAAGGGAAATACATTAGAATCCTTCATTGACTCTGTGCAATCTTAGAAAATGCCCAAATCAGTAGAAAATTTTCAATGGAGGAAAAAGACAGTTATTAATGAAAAATAATTCAGCTTGCTCTAAAAATTTTAAATGGCTCAAGGTTACTGAGAACAGACAAATCCCTCCCATTAAAGGCACGTGTGAATAATTCAGCTTATACTTTTAGACTGTAACAACCAGTAATGTATACTTTTACACTATTGAATTTGTTATTATCGTCATTTAAAAAAATAGTTTACCAATACAATTTTTAAAATTGCCAACACAGAAGTGTAAATTATTAGTACGCTAAGTAAAAGCAACAAGTTACCATACAATATGTGTAAATTGTAAAAATTAACTCAGCAAAAATAGTATGTATTGTTCATTGGAAAAAAAAAATTGTGTGCAAAACAGTATATGTTAAACTAGGAAGAGATCTCTAATGTGTATGTAATGTACTTGCCACTGTTTAGGTTTCTTCCTGTGTCTTTGGAAGAGATAACTGGCCTGAGGAGAAAGTAAGATTATCAAAGTCATAAATATCTTGCCGAATTGTCTGATCCTCAGTGACTAGAGTATTAAAATAAGACCATAAATAATAGTATCTTTGAACCAAAAACAAAAAAAACAAAAACACTCTAATTAAATATCTCTAAACCAGGAAGAAGTGTAGATGGTTAGAGTTACCTCTCATTCCCTTCATGCATTACTTTGATATGTGATGAGGGAATCTAGCTGGCTGTCCTCAAAGTGAGGATAAGAGAGACAAGCCTTGTCATTCATGCCATGTGACTCGTGAGGCCTTTTAATTGAAAAGCTACCAAAAACAATTATGCCACACCGTCCACTATGTTTTCTTCCCAAATTCCGCAAACCATGGCTACTCAATGTTGTTCTTTCTAATCAACTTGTACACACAAATTCCTTCTGTTGATGAATAATGGTACATATAATTTAATTCAATAAGAACACTCAAATTCGAGTAGATTTGTACCCACTAGTGTCGGTCTACTAGTGAAGAGATTTGTGTAGTTTATATGAGATCTAAAATTCGAAGTTCATTATGGAAAAAGAATGAAGTTGTAAATTTCTTCAATTGGATCCAGCTTTATTAGTAGATAAGAGTATAAGTTGGTTTGCACTTAGATTAGAGGGTCCATTTTGACGTGTTAATATGCCATATTTGTGGATGAGTGGAATATATTGAAGCATTGTGTTACCTCGTTGGTGAGAATAGACCCTTTGAAATGATCTAAATTAGGCTAACATGGCATGTTCTTAAAGTGAGAGAATATTGACGGAAACCTGGAATTTTCTCTCATTTGGTTCCCACTGAATTATCAGTGCCATCTAATTCCGGTGGAGATGAATTTGTGAGTGAAATGAAGGAGAAACTCAATCATGAGAACATTTGATTATTTAGTTTTCTAATATTATTCGAGTAGAAACTGCAAGGAGGATTCCGACAGGTCAAAGACAATTTTCAGTCGGTAACACTCGACGGAGCACGACAAAGAGATCGACCGAAAGTTTTCTTAATAACAAAATTATTAAAATTTGAAATTTTAACAAGTGTATTAAGCATGCAGGAAAGAAAAAGCGTCCAGAAACAAAAAGGTATACATTTCTTTCTTAAAGATGCGTCCATTGTTTTTGTAAACATAGACGTCCAACGCACCTCTTGCAAGAAGCGTCCATATATATACTTGTGTTCTTAAGCATCTAAATCAAACATCGTCCAAAGTGTTATTTTCTATATATTTATTTTATTAAGGTTTCACATTCTCTCTGAAGTTCTTATTCTAGTATAACTTGAAACCTTTGAGCTCTTTGAAATGCTCTAACATTTTACATATCTTAGCATTTAATGAAAGGCTTATTGTCCTGAGAAAAAAGCTAGTCAACTTATCAAGCCATAGTATAGAAAGAGAGAACGAAAGAAGGAATTATAGCGGAGCAGGTTTGCGTGTCAGAAAAAGAAATGTTTTTTGGTATAAAATGACTAGAAGACAAGACAGTTGGCTTCTATCTCTCTCTTTTGTCTTAGCAAGACACATCACACAGTGTAATGTGAAGTTCTCCCATGCATTAAAAGAAGATTCAGAACAGGAAAAATGAAGTTTTGAAGCGCTCTCTCTCAACAGACATATTTTTTGGAGCTATATAACTTTAAGATTGAAGAGATACAAAACAAGCTCTAAACCCTTAACATTCTTAACAATCTCTCAAGCTATCACTGGGCGCTACCTTTACATATCTTAGTTTTCATAATCTTTGCTTTGCAAAGCTGTTGTGTAATTTGTGCTTAACTTTCATATCTCACTCTGTGAGTTGATCTTGTATAAACAAACTTAATTGTTTGTGAAAGCCTGGAAAGGCTTTGTGACTAAAAGAATACTTGGGTTTTTGGTGATCTTGGGTTATAAGATCATTGTTGTATTGTCCGAGGAGGCATAAATAATACTAGTTGTAACCAAAGTTTGGTTAGTGGAAATCCTTCATGGTAGAAAGGGAATGGACATAGCTCAAGTTGTGAGTAAACTAGTATAAATTTATTGTGTTTTTCATCTTCCTTTTCTCTCACGCTGTATAACATTGGACAGTCTTTCTTATATATTGTTTAAAACATTGTTTTTGCAGAAAGTTTTTCAAAGTTCACAAACACACAATTCAACCTCTCTTCTTGTGTGTTTCTTGGTGTTTCAATTATGACCCTTACTAGGGTGAAATTCAAGGTATACATAGAGAGAGTATTGAGTGAGAATTCTTAGTTATTTTAAGAATAAAAATAATAAATATAGAGTATTAGATGATATTTCAAGGGGATAATAAGATTCACTTACCCTTGCTTGTTCTAAGAAGGCTGTAGTAAGTCTACTTTATTAGGATATCCATATTTGTTGTTGAAATGAAATTTGTTTATTCTAACACAAGGAAGAGATAAAAAATTATGAAAAATGTGTTTGTGTCTAAGATGCAAAGATGGTGAACATGCTCACATATATACACAAATAAAAAGAAGTTTCATAACAAGACATGCAGTACACATGCGAGATGTGGATACATTACATATCCAATCAACACTCCAATAGTGGTTATTTTAATTTTAGCAAAAAAATAATTTTGGATTTTCAGAAATATAGTATTTAAAAGGGGGCATTATTTATATTTATTTTATTGAAGTTAACTTTCAATTTTGGGCTGCAACTAAAACTTAGGGGTGGGCAACAAAATTAAACCCACCCGAAACCGGCACACCCAAATAAAAAAATGGGTAAAATAGGCAATTAAAAATGGGTAAGTGGGTCATCTGTTTAAAAAAAAAAAAAAAGGTTTGATTTGGAATTGATCGAGTGGGCTCAGATTTGAAATTTTCAATCCATTACTACCCAAACTCGGCCTATCATATTAGTGTTCTAATAGATACAAAACCCTACTATAAAAGCTTCATTTTACTTTGGTTTCATTTTCATTCTTAACCTAGCGCCGCAGCTCCCTTCCTCCTCTCCTAGCTCTCAACCAATCATTTCAAAAACCTAGCTAGGGTTCCATCCATCATTTTCGTCCTCCTCTCTTGTCTCTCATTATAACCCTTACCTCAACCTCATTTGTCATCCATCTAACAACCATGGCAGACGAGATTCACCTCTTCAATCAATTGTTGTTCCTCTAGGTTTAAGCATGATCTCCCTAGTAAATCGACTTAAAGACATCCTAGCAAACATCGACAACCAATCTGCCATTGACTTCCCTCAAGTCGACGACTGTAGCAGCTAGATCAACAACGAGTCCAACATCTCTTACATCTTCCCCCAATTTTTTAGCTTTATACTCTTTCTTACTTTTTAAAGATTTCTCTTACATTTTTCAAATTTTCTCCAACTTTATTCTAGATTTCTATATTGAAAGGGTTCAACCATTTGAAGAAGAGACCAAGCGTAGCCCCAAGAACAACGATCACAATTCTTACTTCAACCTGTAAGAGCAGAACATGTACCTTCTTTTTCTTTTTACTTCAATTCCTTTCTTTATAATATTAAGTATTTAGTCCTCTGACAAATTGCGTGTGGTGTTTTTTTTTTTTTTGAGTTTTTTGTTCGATTATGGATATCACTGACCCGTAACTTTTTAGATTTGATTATGGCTTTGTCATGGATAGATTGGGAATGTTGCAAATGGTGGTAATTTTGAATCTTTCTTGATGCTAGAATAGCTATTCTGCTTTGTTATTCTTCTGCTTGAGTGCATTTCTCCTTTTTTGCACACCAATATGTAACTGTTTTTAATATGAATTTGAGCATTTACTGTTTTCATATAATGACAGAAAGAAAAACGTTATGGTATAAATAGGGATTATACATTTTCTTGGCTTGAGCTAAGCGTGGTAATTACTCTTGACTTTTAGCAATGTGTATGTGAATTGCATTATTCACCTTTTAGGTTCTATTGGTTTAAATTTTTTTAAAGAATTAGCTTGCTAAATTTCAGTTAGTGTAACATTGAAGCTATCATATATCTACAGTGCTTAAGCACTTCCTGCCATTAGGATACTTAGTAAGATTATACATTCGTCTTGGTTTTTCTGTAAGCAATCCATAAAAGAGACAACAATAAATAATCCCAGATGTTTTAAGTATATGATTATGTGCTTGTTAAGCTCACACATGTGCTTAGTTTATTTATGGTCGCTATAATTAACATGTTTCATTATTATATTTTTTTTAATAATATTCATTTAATTCTCTTAAGCACATTTTTTTATAATGTTTTTTTTTAAAAACCAATATATTGATATAATCTCTATAGTTAAATCATGTTGTGTGGATAATGCTATAGTGATTGAATCTCTTTTTTGCATTTTTCCTTATGGGATCTAACTCTAATCTTTTCCTTGTCTGTGATCATTTACTATTATAAATGTGGATAACTCTAATGACGTATACTTTACAAAGGAAGTCTAGTAAAATAAAGGAAAAGGAGAGTTCTTTGAGGCAAAGATGGAGGTGAGATTGTGAATTTTCATATTTTGTTCTCAATCTTATTATCACTTGCTTTTGTGTGTTCATTTTTGCCATGTTTTTTTGTAATGCAGGAAAAGAATGTGTTACCACAATGAAATTGCAAGCTCCTTAAAATATGCACACCAGGAGGTTGGTGTTTCAAATTGTGATTCAAATAGAGCATTTTCTTATAATCTTTATGTCTTTTTCTAATTGTGTTCACTCTATTGTAAAGCTCAGATGTTGATGTTATAATACTAAACTAGTTCTTCAAATTTGAAGGTATTAACCCCAAATTTTCTTCAACTGAAAAGTATATTATGAGTTGAGAATTGGTTTCTATTGATGTTTACTTTCCTTTAAAAAAACATGTCTTTTTTTGTTTAAATGCCTTTCCACTGATACTTGTTTTTTTATTCCTTTACATTTCTTTCTTAGGTTTCCTCTTAATGATATTTCGGAGCTGGGTTTGACAAATCCCTTTCCACTATTACTTGTGGAATTAATAAGATGCATTGCAGTTTGCATTATGCCAGAAAACTATATCCTAATGCATATGAATAATGAATTGTTAAGATGTATAGTTGAAACTTTATTAATTTATATGTAGATATATAATACCAACACAAAGAACTAATTGCAGAGAAATTATACCAACATAAGTATAGCATTCTTAGAAGATCATTAGTATAGCCTCAAAAGATCCATGACATCGTGAGCATGCATTAGCTACACCTGTGGTCCAAACTTGAAAGATATCATCAATAAAAATAAATATAATTTATGTCCCTTATTAAATACAATATATGTGAAAATCCAAAATTAATTTTCTTCCTAAAATTGAAAATCATTTGAAAGTGGATTACTAATTTGATAAGTATCGTATCAACATCTCACGTGAGTAGTATATGTCTTGTTATGAAACCTCTCTCTCTCTCTCTCTCTCTCTCTCTCTCTCTCTCTCTCTCTATATATATATATATATATATATATATATATAAGGAGGTTCTCCACCTTGGCATCTCAGTCACAATCAAATTCTTCATATTTGTCTTAATTTCTTATTTCTTCCTTGTGTCACATAAAACAAATCTTCAGTTCAACAATGAATATGGACCACCTAGCAGACTTTAAGAAGCCTTCCTAAACCGAATAAGGGTAAGTGAATCTAATTGTCCTATTCAAATATCATCTGATACTTTATATTCATTATTTTTATTTTTCAAAATAACCAAGAATTATGATTTGATACTTTTAACATAGTCCTTGAATTTCACCCTTATAAGGATTATAAGAACTAAATTATTTAAAACTGAGACTAGGAAATCATTAGTATAGCCTTAGAAGATCCTCGACATCGTGAGCAAGCATTAGTTTGACCTGCAGTCCAAAATTGAAAGTTTATTTTAATAAAATAAACATAATTATACCCTCTATTAAATATTATATTGGTGAAAATCCAAAATTATTTTTTTTCTAAAACTGAAAATCAACCAAAACTAGAGTACTAATAGGGTATGTATTGTATCCACATCTAACATGAGTTGTACATGTTGTTATGAAACTTATTTTTCTTTGTCTATATATTTGATTATGTTCTCCACATTTCATCTCACTCACAATCATATTATCTTTATCAAAATTTCTTATCTCTTCCTTGTGTCAGAGCAAACAGATTTTCACTTGAGCAACAAATATAGATCTCCTAAGTAGAATTACTACAGCCTTCCTAGAACAAATAAGGAGAAGTGAATCTAGTTGTCCCATTCAAATATCATTTAATACTCTAGTGATATTTGTATGATGTTTGGAGGGGACAATTAGATTCACTTACTCTTATTTGTTCTAGGAAGGTTAGTTTCTATTGAGGAGAAATCCATATTTGTTGCTCAAGTGAAAATTTGTTTGCTCTAACACAAGGAAAAGATAAGAAATTTTGGTAAAGATGATGACTGTGATTGAGATGCCAACGTAGAGAACATAATCAAACATATAGACAAAGAAAAAGAGGTTTT
Organism: Pueraria montana var. lobata; assembly: GCA_026413185.1. Classification (NCBI taxonomy): domain Eukaryota; kingdom Viridiplantae; phylum Streptophyta; class Magnoliopsida; order Fabales; family Fabaceae; genus Pueraria; species Pueraria montana. Next base: position 78,386,494 of record CM048650.1, read on the forward strand.
ATAACAAGACATGTACATATGAGATGCGAATACAATACATATCCAATCAATACTCTAGTTTTTGGTGATTTTCAATTTTAGGAAAATGAATAATTTTAGATTTTCACCAATATGGTATTTAATAGGAGGTGTAAATTCAATTTTTTTACTAAAGTTCACATTCAATTTTGGACTGCAAGCACAAATAATGCATGCTCTTGATATCGGGGATGTTTTGTGGCTTTACTAATGACTTCCTAGTCTCAACTATAAATAATTAAATTGTTATGACCCTAACTAGGTGAAATTCATAGAGAGAGTATCGAGTGACAATTCTTGGTTATTTTGAAAAAAAAAATGAATATAGAGAATTAGTTGATATATGGAAAGGACAATTAGATTCACTTACCCTTAATTATTCTACAATGGTTGTAGTAAGTCTATTGAGGAGATCCATATTTGTATTGAAGTGAAATTTTTTACTTTGACACAAAAGATAAGAAGTTATGAAAACGAGGAAGAATGTTATTGTGGCTAAGATGGCCATTGAACGTTAGGAAACATGGCGGCCTCCGTCGCTATTTGTCCTTGGCCATTCCTCTGTCAAGCTTCAGATTCTCCAAGACCCATTGACCCACCTAAACCTTCCCCTGTCATACAAAAATCCTTTGTCCAAGCTTTATCCAATTCGTGTGACATTCCTTGGAGCCAGCTACCTAAACCTTGTGTTAAAGGAGATGCTATCTCAATAAAAATTTCAGAGGAGGAGTACCAACAGGGCCTCTAAAGTTGCAAAAACAACCTCCATGGATGGTTGATTTTGGCTAAAGGTTCCAAACCTATTTCTTCTCTGGAACTTAGGGAAAAGTTGTCGAAGCTTTGGAAGCCAATAGGTAGCTGGAAACTGATTCCCCTAGGGAGAGGATACTATGAATTCGTCTTTGCTTCTGTAGAAGACTTGAGGAGTGTCTGGAGAGTGGGAGCTTGGAATCTTCAACCAGGGTTGCTACGCCTCTACCAGTGGAGTCCAGATTTTAATCCACACTCTATAAAGCAAACACATGCCCAGGTTTGGATCAGAATCTTTGATCTCCCTCAAGAATACTGGAGATCAAGGATTTTATTTGAAATTGCCAGTGGTGTAGGAACCCCTATAGCTCTTGATGAAGCTACTAAAAGCAGAAAATTGGGGCATTTTGCTCGTATTCTAGTTGATATGGATCTATCCACGAAACTTGCCTCTGAAATTATGGTGGAGAGGGAAGCATTTGCTTTCTTTGTGGGCATTCAATAAGAGAAGCTCCCCCCTTTTGCTCTTTCTGCAAAATTGTTGGGCATGGTTTGGAGCAGTGTAAGAAAGAAAATATCCATAGAAAACAAAAGACAGTTAATGGGAATCAACCTTTACATCCTGGTAGTGAAGCCCCAAATTTGGGCAACTCAACTGGTAAGGCTACTCTTTCCAGCAGACCAAGGGAACAAGAAGATCAAACTGACCCCTTAGCTGCTCGACAAAATTCCCCAAAGAATATTGTCTTTGACATAGTGCAAATTAATGAACCAAAGAATCAGCCTGCTCCCAAGTCTACGGAAGTTTTCAATGAGAGCACTGATGTAGTTCCATCAAACTCAGGTATCCAAGTTAACTTAGGAGAAATGCAAGGCAATACAGTTGATCCTCATACAGCAACTGAAATTTCAATCGATGTTTCTTTACAAGACTACAATTTGCAACCTTTAGTTCAAAAGGACACCAGAACACTGTCCAAGTCTTGGGCAGATATGATGGATAAAGATTCAGAAGATGATATATCTAATCCGGACAACATGGAGGATGCGTGTGGAAATGCTCAAATTCTCCATTTAGTTACCTCCAAGCCTCAAAAATAGAATCTGGGAAAATCAGAGAGGAAGGATGTTGTTGAATCGCCTTTTCTAGAAGTTGTTCATAAAGATCTTCAAATCCTCTCAACTTTTTGGGGAGAAATTGAGGATGGTGAACCAGATATGACAACAAATAAGAACAACTCTGCAGTCATAGAAAACAACGTCACAATGGCTCTTCCCATAATACAGCGAAAGAAGACAACAAAAAATAAAAAACTTGTTGTTACCAAAAGCACCCGTTTGCAGGCCAATTCGACAAGTAATGCATCATGAAATCACACTACTGGATAGCAAGGGAAGTGGATCTTTCTAAGTCTACTTTTTATCTAGTGGGGATTGCTTATTCTATTACTGCAATTGGGATTGCAGCTGTGCATCTTCTTGCGCCAACATGGTATTGTTTTTAGGGAGCTTCTCCCCTTTCAGTTGGTGTTTTTGGCTTTCTCATGGCTCATAATGTTCTACTCTCAGATAGTCTTTTCAATTGTATACAGCATCTCACTTCATCTTAGTGATGTCCTGCTGCTCCTTCTATTTGGAGGAATTCTTTAGCAATAGCTTAGGTCCACTTAGCTATAATGCATCTTGTTTTAATTCTCATGGGTTTTGGTTTGGTCCCCCCATGTTTTCTTGTCTTCTTTTCTCTTTTACTTATTTTTATTTTCTGTTTTGCCTAAAAAAAAAAAGATGCCAAGATGATGAACATCCTTACATACATACACAAAGAAAATGAAGTTTCATAACATGTACGCATGTGAGATGTGGCTACATTATATACCCAATTAGCACTCCAATTTTGGTTATTTTTAATTTTAGCAAAAAATAAATAATTTTGGATTTTCACAAATATAATATTCAATATGGGGAATTAATTATATTATTTTATTGAAGTTAACTTTCAATTTTAGACCGCAAGTAAAACTTAGGGGTGTGCAACAAAACCAAATTCACCCAAACATGACATACCCAAATAAAAAAAAAAAGGTGAAGCAGGCAATTAAAAATGAGTAAGCGAATCAACTAATTAAAAATGGTTTCATTTGGATTTGATCGATCAGGCTCATATTTGAAAATTTTGATCCATCAATACTCAAACCTAACCTATCATATTAGTGTTCTAATATATACAAAACTCTACTATAAAAGCTTCCTTTTACTTTGGCCTTTCTTTTTAACTCTTAACCTAGCATTGCAACTTCTTTCCTCATCTCCCACAGAAGTAGCAAACATCTGTTTCCTTGTCATGAATATATTTCTTTCCCTTATATCCATGTCGTGACCTGTCATTTGGTCTCTTACAACCTTCCTATTTTAAAATTATTTTAAGGTTGTCAAAGCCCTTAACAAAGTTTGACAGATCATTCTTTAGGCTGTCAATTTCTTCATGAAGTTTTACAACATCATGTGGTTGACCTCTTAAGGAAGTATCTGCTTCAACTTTCAGAAGCTTCTCAACTAGCCTTTTGTTTTCTTCTTTGAGATTTCGAATCTCTATGGAAAGATTCATTTCTCTAGTCCTTGAATCCTCACAGGATTTAAAGGCTCGAGCAGCATCATTCCAGAGAGTTCACCTCTCCGCATTTGTAATTTCATGTTGCTTTGAGAGCTCTATAAACTTTTTCTGTAAATCCTCCTTTTCACTTTCAAGTTGTTTTAAACTTTTCTCTAAAACTTCTTTTTCTTTTGAAAGTGATTTGGACGATTTCTTTAAAGTTTTGTAGGCCTTTGACAGAATAGAAGAGTTTGAAAGTAGTTCATGATAAGCTTCTTGAAGTGAATCTAAGTCATTAAGATCTATCTCATCTTCTTCTTCTGGTTCAGAAGAATCTGTTGAAGTGTCTGCCATCAGGCATATGTGTGCTTCCTCTTCTTCTTCATCGTCCGATGATGAGTCATCGTCCAGGTCTTCCCATGTGGACATCAGAACTTTCTTCCCTTCTTTTTGCTGAAGAATTTCTTCTTCTTGTCCTTGCTCTTGTCGAGATCTGGGCATTCTGATTTAAAGTGTCCTGGCTTTTTGCATTCGTAGCATACTATTGGACTCTTCTCCTTGTTTTCTTTGAGGCCTTTCTTGTTTAGGTTTCTCCATCTAGATCCACCTTTCTTCTTCCACATAGCGTATATCCTCTTGGATATGAAGGATAGCTCATCATTCTTGTCTGAGTCATCATCTTCAGATTGTTCGTCTAATGATGTTTCAGCTTGTATGGCTTTGGACGATGGTGCTTTCCTTGGCTTCTGGACGCTAAGTGCCAGGGACTTATTTTTCTTACCATCACCATCTTGATGCAGTTCTAGTTCATGCACCTTGAGAATTCCCACGAGTTCTTCTAGGGATATATCATCCAGTCCTTTTGTTGTTCTCAATACTGTAAGTTGTGGTCTCCATTGCCTAGGCAAACTTCTCAGAATTTTGTCAATATGTTCATAGTTATTGTAAATTTTACCATGTGCTCTAAGTTCATTTAGTATGGTTTGAAACCGTCCAAACATACCTTGTATGTCCTCGTTTTCTTCCATACTAAACAATTCATATTGACGAGTAAGGAGACTGAGTTTGTTATGTTTTACCTGGGTGGAACCCTCATACGTTTCACAAGAGTGTCCCACATTTGTTTCGCGCTTTTGAGACTGTGCACCTTGTTGTATTCTTGTTCATTCAGTGCATATATGATGATGTTTCTAGCTCTGGATTTAAGATGAAATCTTTGTTTCTGCTCCTCCGTCCATCTAGTCTTTGGGATTTCGTTGAGGTTCTCATCAAGTGGAATGTAATCGCCCATCTCCACAATGTCCCACATGTCAATATGACTGGATTCAAAGAATGCTATCATTCTTTGTTTCCAGTAATCATATTTGACACCCTTGAAGAGTGGTGGTTTGTTCACAGCTTGTCCCTCATTTTCCATCTTTCTAAGGATCTTTCCTCTGTACTGCTAAGTACTCAACCCAAGAGGTCGAGCTCTAATGCCAACTGAAATACAGAGAAACACACTATAAGGGGGGTTGAATAGTGTGTTTATATTTTTTTTTGAAATCCTTTCGCAAATATGAAGATAGTGTATCTTAAGTTTTACAAGAACCTTGTGAAACAAAAGGTTATGCTATTGTCCAGTGGTTCAAATACAACAGTTCAATGAAACTGCATTTTTCGTCAGAACACACATAAAATATTTGCGTAAATAAAATGTGTAAAGAAACTCTTTCGTGGTATGTGAAGAGATAACTTAAGAGATTTACGAGTAAACTAGAAAGCGAAAGAGTAGAACACTTAGTTTTATACTGGTTCACTCAAACTGAGTTACGTCCAGTTCTCCTTCAAAAACCTTTGAAGGGTTCTACTAATCAGAATCTGATTACAAACAAGTATTTTAACCTACCACTTCTAGCTACAAGTATTCTCTAGGCCACTCTTGGCACACCTTTTAATCTTCCCTTGAGATTAAAGCAAACCCAAGTATTCTTTAACACTAAACCACTCCTAGCTTTCCAAACAGAAATTGTTCGAGTATAGAAAGAATGAATAGTTCTCACAGAGAGGATATTATAATAATAATATCGAATACACAGAATCGCTTAGCAAAGTTAAGTAGAAAGCTCTTTTTTGCTTAGTGTGAATCATCCAATTGTTTTGACAAAGTTTCGGCTCTTAATCAATCTTCGCACACTTTGATGCATGAGCTTGTTCTTCTATTTATAGGCAGTTTGGTGTAAAGTATCCGTTGTGGGATCTGTACCTTTGCCAAAAGCAGTTCTCTTCCAAATATATGACTGTTTTCCACGTGTCAGCTTGGGGTGGAGAGATAGAGGAGACAATCGTACATGTAGCGCCTCCACTTTTTGTACTATTTCTGTAGAGAAATGCTTTTCTATCCCTGTACAATACTTTCCGAAAACTCAAATGAAATGTTATGTTAGAATGAGAGGGAATAATCGAATATTCCAGAGAATCATCATCGAAAACGTATTGTCACATTATATAACTTTTAAGATAGAAAACAGAGTGTAAGTTATATAGGCATTGGACGCTTGCTTTACAGAAACATTGGAAGCTGGTTGTTGTTCTTTACAAAACATATTTGGACGCTTTGCTTATAGAAAAAATAAGGTCTAAGTTTGAAAGATACAATACCATTGCGGCATTGGACGATGTAGATCCTATAACACTCAAACATGACCAGATACTCCAAAATTTATCCTTTATTTGTTATCATCAAAATCGAAATTTGAGGGGTTGGACATCGTCCAAAGTCTTAGTACTTAACATTATTAATGGGGATTATGCATTTTCCTAGCTTGAGCTAAGCGTGATAATCACTCCTGATTTTTAGCAATGTGTATGTGAATTGTATTATTCCTTTTCTAGGTTTTGTTGGTTTAAATTTTTGTAATGAATTGTAGCTTGCTAAATTTCAATTAGTGTAACATTAAAATTATTATATATTTACAATGCTTAAGCACCTCCTGTCATTTGGATACTTAGTAACATTATACATTCGTCATGATTTTTCTGTAAGCAATCCATCCAAAAGAAGACAACAAATAATCCCAGATGTTTTGAGTATATGATTATGTTTTTTTAGCTCATACATGTGCTTTGTCTATTTATGGTCACCATAATTAACATGTTTCATTGTTATATTATTTATTAATATTGATTTAATTCTCTTAAGCACATTTTTTGTAAAAAAAATGCAGTATATTGATATAATTCTCTATAGTTAAATCATGTTGTATGGATAATCCTATAATGATTAGATATCATTTTGTACTTTTTTTCTTCTAGGATCTAACTCTAATCTTTTCCTTGTCAATTACTTTTATTTCCACATCGACTAAAGTAAATGTCTTTACCATAAATGTGGATAACTTTGATGACAAACACCTCACAAAGGAAATCTAGAAAAATAAGGGAAAAGGCTAGTTCTTTGAGGCAAAGATGGAGGTGAGATTGTCAATTTTCATATTTTGTTCTTCATCTTATTATCACTTGCTTTTTTGTGTTGATTTTTGCCTTATTTTTCTTAATGCAGGAAAAGAATGTGTTACCACATGGAAATGTGTAGGCCCTTGTAGATATGCACACCAGGAAATTGGTATTTAAAATTGTGATTCTAATAGTGCATTATCTGATCATCTTTGTGTCTTTTTCTAATTGTGTTCATTATGTTGTAATGCCCGAGTGTGGGTCTTAAAATGCTAAATCGGTTCTTCAAATTTGAAAGTGTTGACCCCAAATTTTCTTCAATTAAGAAGTATGTTGTGCAGCTGAGAAGTGGTTTCTGTTGTTGTTTACTTACATGTAAGAAGCACTTCTTTTTTAAATGCCTTCCCATTGATACTTATATTTTTGTTCATTCACATTTCTTTCTTAGGTTTCCTCATCATGATATTTTAGAGTCGAGTTTCACAAATCCCTTTCCACTAATACTTGTGGAATTAAAATAAGATGCATTGTAGTTTGCATTTTGCCAGGAAACTATATCCTAATGCATATGAATAATGAATTGTTAAGATTTATAGTAGAAACATCGTTAATTTAGCTATGGAGATACAACACCAACATAAAGAACTAACTACAAAAAATAAAACTATACCAACATTAGTATAGCCTTCCTAAAAGATCATTAGTATAGACTCAGAAGATCCTTAACATCATGAGCATGCATTAGCTACACTTGCGGTACAAAATTGAAAGATAACTTCAATAAAATAAATATAATTTATGCCCCTATTACAATATTTATGAAAATCCAAAATTAACTATTTTCCTAAAATTGAAAATCATCTAAAACTAGATTACTAATTTGAGAAGTATTGTATCCATATCTCACGTGAGTAGTATAAGTCTTGTTATGAAACTTACTTTTCTTTGTGTGTGTGGGTGTGTGTGTGTCGTGTGTGTGTGTGTGTATAGACACACACACACCCACACACAAGGATGTTCTCCACCTTGGCATCTCAATTACAATCAAATTCTTCATCTTTGTCTAAATTTCTTATTTCTTCCTTGTGTCAAAGCAAATAGATTTTCACTTCAGCAATGAATATGGATGACTTCAATAGACTTAGTACGACCTTCCTATAACTAATAAAGGTAAGTGAATCTAATTGTCGCATTCATATATCATCTAATACTCTATATTTTTTTTTCAAAGTAATCAAGAATTATCACTCAATACTTTCTCCATATAGTCCTTGAATTTCACACTAGTAAGGGTCATAACAATTTAAATATTTATAATTGAGACTAGGAAGTCATTAGTCTAGCCTCTAGAAGATCCCTGACATCGTGAGCAAGTATTAGTTGTACCCATGATCCAAAGTTGAAAGCCAACATAAATAAAAGCAAATATATTTTATGCCCCTAATTAAATACCATATTGGTGAAAAACAAAACATTTTTTTCCTAAAATTCAAAATAACCAAAACTAGAGTTTTTATTGGATATGTATTGTATCCACATAAGTAGTACATGTCTTATTATGAAACTTCTTTTTCTTCATGTATATATATGAGGATGTTCTCCTCCTTGGCATCTCACTCACAAGCACATTCTTCATCTTTTTTCGAACTTCTTATCTCTTCCTTGTGTCAAAGCAAATAGATTATCACTTCAGCAACGAATATATATGTCCTTGGTAGACTTATTATAGCCTTCCTACATGAAATAAAGGTAAGTGAATCTACTTACTGCCTTCAAATATCATTTAATACTCTATATTCATTATTTTTATATTTCAAAATAATCAATAATTCTCACTCGATAAATTCATTATATAGCCCTTGAATTTCACCCCAATATGGGTTATAATAATATAATTATTTATAACCGAGATCATGAATACGTTAGTGAATTTCTAGAAATTTCTCTCTCAAACATGATATGTTGTCCTCCATCAAAAAAAAAATATATTCTAAGGTTAAAATTGTACATTTTTTCCCTCTTACTATTATCGTTATTATTATTATTATTTCTTTTTTCTAAGAGATTTCCTTTGAACTGAACAAAATCAATTCCATTAATGAAAATGACAAATAATTACATCAGACAATAAAAGGGACTACTTCAAAACATCCATAAATTGCAAAATATCTTGTGCCACCCTATGACTAATTTCATAAGCACCGCTTGAAAACAACGTTGCATCCTACATATTACTGAACAAATAAAAATGATTCACCGAAAACAAATATCTCTTTCACACACACACAACACAATACAAATGATATTTATTTAAGAAATTTGAAAGAGATGTTGTTTTTGGACGAGTCATTTTCATTTTTCACTAATATGTAGAATACAAGCGTTGTTTCCAAGCGATGCTTATGAAATTGGTCATAGGAAGGTGTGAGATATTTTGTTATTTGGGACAATTTTTACGAATCCTCCTTTACAAATTGATGAAATTATTTGTCATTTTCATTAATGAAATTGATTTAGTTCAATTCAAATAAAATATCTTATAAATAATAACAACAACAACACTAAGGAAAGCACTAAGATAGGAAATAAAGAACTCTATTTGAACCCTAGATTATTTTAAGGGGGTGAGGACAACATAACATGTTTAAGAGGATGAATTTTCTAGAAATTCACTAATAACTTCATGATCTTAGTTATATATAAATAAATTGTTATGATCCTTACTAGGTGAAATTCATAGACTATATAGAGAGTGTATCAAGTGAAAATTCTTAGTTATTTTGAAGAATAAAAATAATGAACATAGAGTATTAGAGGATATTTCAAAGGAATAATGTGATTCACTTAATTACCCTTATTTGGTCTAGGAAGGCTACAATAAGTCCACTAAGGATATCCATATTCGTTGATGAAGTGAAGATTTGTTTACTATAACACAAGGAAGGGATTCCCAACCATTGGAGCCAGGGAGAATTAAAGATATTCGCATTCAGTGGGCACAATACTTTTTAAGAGTTAGAAATCAAGAATTGAATGGATTACTATAGCTTATTATTGGATTTTATTTGTAAACATTATATTTGTACATTGAGTTTATTGCTTGATGTTTGTTTATGAAAGATTAGTATTTTATTTATAATAATATAAAGCATAATATCATTGAATATTATATAAACTACCTGGGTCTGGATTCTGTTTTGAAATTATAGGTTTGGTTCGTTCTAAATTAAACAAAATGAACATTAAAAAAAACTGCACAAATTATATTTATTTTATTGAAGTTTATTTTCAATTTTGGACCGCAGGTACAACTTAGAGGTGGGCAAGAAAACCCATACCCACTCGAACCCAACATATCTAAATTAAAAAATGGTGAAATAGATTATTTAAAAACAAGCAAGCGGGTCATCGAGTTAAAAAACGGTTTGATTTGGGTTTCATCGATCAAGCTCGTATTTGAAATTTTCTATCCATCGGCACCTGAACCCCACCTATCATATTAGTGTTCTGATAGATACAAAACCTTACTATAAAATCTTCTTTTTTACTTTGGGCTTTCATTTTAACCCTTACCTTATGGCTGCAACTCTTTTCCTCGTCTCCTATCTCTCAACCAATCATTCAAAAATCTAACTAGGGTTTTATCCATCCTTTTCCCCCTCCTCCTCTCCTACCTTTCATTTTAACCCTTACCTTAGCTTCATCTGCCATCCATCCAACAATCATGCCTCCTCAATTCGATGTTGCTCCTCTATGTTCGAGTGTGATCTCCTTAGTGAACCAACTTACAGACATCTTGGCCCACATTGGCAACCAATCTACCATCGACCTCCCTTAAGTTGGTCGTGACGGCAGCCGACCAAACGAATGGCAAGTCCAACAACTTTTACATCTTCCTATTTTTTAGTTTCATATTATTTCTTACTTCTTAAAGTTTTCACTTACATTTTTGGAAATTTCTCCATCTTTATGCTAGATTTCTAAATTTAAAGGGTTCATCCATTTGAAAACGAGGCCAGGTGATGCTAATCACAAGAACAATGAGCATAACTCTTACTCTAACCTACAAGAGCAGGACAAGTACCTTTGTTTTCTTTTTACTTCAATACTTTTTCTAAGAATGATGAGTATTAAGTCCTCTAATAAAGCATGTGGTGTTTTTTTTTTTTTGGAGTTCTTGTTGTTCAATCATGGTTTTCACTTACTAGTTATTTTTTAATTTTGATTATGGCTTTGTCATGGACATATTGGGAATGTTGCAGATGGAGATAATTTTGAATCTTTCTTAATGCTATTCTATTTGTTATTGTTTTGTTTGAGTGCATTTCTCCTTTTTTGCACACCAATATGTTATAGTTTCTAATATGAATTTGAGTCCTTACTACTTGCATATGATGACAAAAAGAAAAAATTATGGTATAATAAATGGTGATTATACATTTTTCTAGCTTAAGCTAAACGTAATAATCATTCTTGACTTTTAGCAATGTGTATGTGAACTACATTATTCACCTTCTAGGATCTGTTGGTTTAAATTTTTGTAAAGAATTGTTACTAAATTTTAGTTAGTGTAACATTGAAACTATTATAAAATCCATACCTTCCATCTCCAATGATCTAAATATTTATTCTACCCATTTGCATATATAAGCGGGTATTCACATTATCTAGTAGAATTCTCATCCCAAATTTCACTCTGGACTAACAAATGGTGTATTAATGACTAATTGAGTAATTTTACCTTAAATAAATAAAAACCTTTAATCAATTAAATTTTCTTTTTGCTTACACCAAATGGCAATGAAAAAATATGAAAGTGTGAACTGTGAACAACTAATCCAAATGCATTGGAATTTGTCTGGATAAGGTACAACACTACAACCAACCAACTTCCAACGCCCAAACCGAACGAATGCACGTGACGGGTGTGCCATCGTTCTCTTCATCTGCTATTCTCTGCTTTGCACCGTTTCGCATAACCACTCCACTCCAATGGAGGCGTCAAACGACGTGCCGGGTGCCCACAGAAACAGGGGTATTATAGTTATTTCATTTATGTAACGGCTATATTCTATTCTTTCTTTGTTTTTTACCTATTGGTTTATTTGGTTCCCCTATTCACGTGTGTGTACTCCAACAGTGACTTGCTGCTGAAAACAATTACCCTCACTCGATCACGTGAGCTGTAAATGTTAAAAGGTATCATTTCTAAGGTCGATAGCTTTGACTTTGAGTTTTCATTTATAGTAGTATTTAATATTTTTTGCATAATTAAAACTAGAGGTATCAGTGTTCAGGTAGTAATGGAAAAGACAGTTATACATTAAAGGGTAAATTAGAAATAATAATTTTCTTTATTAATAGTTATAGATATATTTTAATGTATAAATTATATTATAATTATTTTTTTGTTAAATATTTTTTTAATATATAAATTATAATTCAAATTTATGATAAACAATTTAAATTATGATATGAGATTATTTTTAATTATTAATAATTTTTAAAAAATATTGAAATTTAATTTAAAAATAATATAAAACGGGATAAATAGAAAGATATACTCTAATTATCATAAATTTCAATTAGTTTAAAAATTGATAAGCATACTTATTAAAATAATATAATATAATTCAATTGTTATTATTGAGCACGTAGATTAACTGATACAAGATTATTTTAGCTTAATTTGTGGTCTCGAATTAAAGTCTGGATATGTAGCAGTTTCGTTAAATACTGAAAGGAAGAGTTTTGCCACTCTTAGTGATTTTATCAACTTGAGTATGATTGTCTCCTAACAAATGATACATGTGGTCTCTACCAAAAAACATATTTAATTTTTTTTTGGGTAAAAACATATATAATTTAACCGTTAGATTTACAAATTTTGTACTCTCTCTCTCTCTGCTCCTTCTTACAAGATCTAAATTAGAAGTTTGGTTTGGTCACCCAATTTAAAATATCTCTTGTATTTTTTTTTTCAAAAAAATACCCTTATTTATAAGTCATTTTTATGAGTTTGATAAAAAGAGAGTGAAATACATTAATGTGTTAGGTTCTTTGAGAACTTAACTTTGTCTTGTATTAAGAGTATTTTGGGAACCTTTATACATAGTCAATAAAAATTAAAGCAATAAATATATTAATGATAAGAGAGATTAAAGGAATTAAAACTAATAAAAATATTTGAGTAAAGAATTAAAGTATATCTCACAATGTTAGGTATAGTTTTGAAAAAATATATAAATTTAAGATAAATTAAATGCTACTAACTAAATTAACTAATTTTTCTAATCATGGTGAATTAATTAAGGAAAAAACTTAGATACAGTACTATAAGTATTGTTGGTATTGTTCTCCAATCAAATTTGGAGTATTGTATGTAAGTTTTATCCATTAATTAATTGAGTCTTATAAAAAGGATCGAAGAAAGTATTTTATAAACCATCAAGCAATTAATCAACTCATACATGATTGTTGTAGTTTAATTAACAATCTTGAATTTGAGTCCTAAATGTATAATTGTATTAAATATTTAGAGAGAAAACTTTATTAACTATAGTGGTCATACCCAACTCAATCAATTATTAAGATTTTTTTTCTAAGGCTTAAATATAAATTTGGTCCCCGTAAATTTGCGCTTTTTCAATTTTAGTTTATGTAAGTTTATTTTTTTATTTTTAATCTCTGCAAGTTTGTACTTTTTCAATTTTGGTCCTTGTAATTTTTTTTTTCATTTTTAGTCCCTATAAATTTACACTTTTTCAATTTTAGTCCTTTTAAGATTCCATTTTTTTTTTTCATTTTTAGTCTTTATAAGTTCACGCTTTAAGGGACGAAAAATGAAAAAATACAAACTTATAGGGACTAAAATAAACAAAAAAATTTATAGAGATCAAAATTGAAAAAGTATAAACTTACGGGACTAAAAATGAAAAAATAAACTTACAAGAACCTTAAAAAATATGAACTTACAGAGACTAAATTCACATTTAAGCATTTTTCTAATGAAAAATACATGTTATTAGTAGAAAAAGAACAAATCTTATATTTTATTGGAAATTATTAAAATGAGTAAATATTTAAGACTTAGAGTAAATATATCTTTTTCTTTATTAATCAGTTTAGTTTTTATTTTATTTTGAAATTGTTGATGATAATACATTCTATATTATTAAAATTATTATAATGATAGTTATTTCATGAGATAAATAATTTTAATATTGTAAAATTAAAGAATTAAATAATAATGTTTACACGGATAAAAATCAAGGTCATTGAACTAAACATTTCATTTTGGTTTCTTTAATACGTAATTCATACTCAACTAGGATGTTTCAACCTTTTTTACCTTCTCTCACGTGATTGTTCATTTGGTAATTATAAATCTAACTTAAATTGAGTAATTAATTTTTTTTTAAAATTCTCATTTGGAAGCTAAAATAACATGACTTAAAATAAATTTATAAACACTCAAATATCTAATTAATTTATATTTGACAAATCATTTTCTTTTTATAGATTCACTCCATATTTAAATTAAGCTAAAATAATAATGTGTTCATCCTTTTATAAAAGTATTATGGGTTAACTAAGTTTTTAGTCCCTAAACTTTAATTTGACTGGTCAAGATCCCTAAATTTTTTAAAAATTTGGTTTTTAGTCCCTCAACAAAATTTTGACTGGTCAAAATCCCTACATTTTTTTAAAATTCAGTTTTTAGTCCCTAAACTTTTTAAAAATTTAGTTTTTAGTCCATGAATTAATGAGATTTCAGGGACTAAAAACTAAATTTTTAAAAAATTTAGGGACTAAAAATCAAATTTTAAAAAGTTTAGGGACATTGACCAGTCAAACTAAAGTTTAGAGACTAAAAATCGAACTTTGAAAAAAGTTTAGGGACTAAAAACTTAGTTAACCCAAGTATTATTCCTTATATTTTAAGTTAAACTCAATACATTGAATGTTAAATAATAAGTTAAAGTGAATCATAATTGTCTATAAAATAAATTATTTATTATCCTTTTGTACTTAAACTTTTTCAAATATATACTTTTAGTTTAATCTAAAGTTTGACTTGTCAAAGTTTATGAAACTTTTTTTCATTACCACTTTTAGTCTTTGTTATTAAGTAAAATGTTAACCAATAACATTGACAACTTAGTGACTTATCATGTTAGTGAGGAGTCTGACAAATGTGTAATTTTTTTTTTTTTTTTGTAAATTGTATTTTTAGTCCATTATCAATTAGTCTGACGTCATCAACTAACCTATTATTTAATTCAATGCAATAAACTTGAACATAATCCATTCTTTTTTATATTTATTGAAATTTAAATTAATCTATTTTTAAATTATTTTTTCATTTATATTTTTATTTATTATAAAAAGTAGGTATCTTAATCTTGTATTTATGTTACCTGCCAGCGACGCATGGATAACCACCCTAGTTTATAATAAATAAATATATTTTAATATATAAATACATTATAATTAAATATCACAATAAATAAATAAATTTAAATATGTAAATTATATTTTAAACTTACAAGAATAATTTAAATTATAATATATGATTATTTTTAATTATTGACAATTTTTTAACTGTTTATTTTTTAATCTGCTTTCTTATATTTTTTATCTTTAAATTTAATTTTAATATTTTTTTTATCAAAATATCAATAATTAAAGATAATCTTATATCATAATTTAAATTATTTATTATAAATTTAAAATATAATTTATATAATCAAAGTTATTTATTCATTATAAATTTAATTATAATATAACTTATATATTAAAAATATTTATTAATTATAATTTTCAATTAGACAAAAATAAGCATTATCTTATATAACACATAAATTAAAATACTACTTATTAACAATAATTTTTATTAATTTAAAATAAACACCGTAAACTTGGTTTTTCCTTTAATGGCATTGATGATGGAGAGTTACATAGATAGTTTATTTAATTTCTGCATATGGAGGAAGACATGAAACAATGGGCCTGCAAAAGGAACCAAAACAAAACATAGACATCGTTGAGAAAAATAACAATTAGGTTTGCTTTTGCCTGCGTGGACATGACTAACCCCCAACAAACACATTACACATGTCGGGGTATTGCCCTTCTTTCTTTTTTTCACATGCTGACAATCACAGTATACCTTTCCATCAGGGTTTCTTCTCTCTGGAATTATTATGCAACTTTGGCGTATTATCGCAATCACAATCCCAAAGCGGCGCAAAAAATCTTACTATTATTTTCATTAAAGAAACTAAGTAGTACATAATTCACCAGAACAAAACGCATGAAATAAATCAACGGGACAGAAACTCACATTCGTAATTTCCAGAATTTTTTTTTTATTTGTTGAAAATTGTAGTAATAGATTGATGTGATTCGTCTAGGTGGTAAAGATTTTTGTGTGTATACTTTATAATTTCCACTAAAAGATACTCTCTCCGTTCCAAATTATATGACGTTTTAGAGAAAAAAATTTGTTTCAAAATAGATGTCGTTTTATAAAATCAATGCTGCATTAAATGTCTTTTTCCAGGACTACCCTTAATTAATACTTAGTGGGAGTAGTGTACTATGAGTAATTAATTAGAGAGATAAAGGGTATATTAGGAAGTTACCTAATATTTTCTAGGAAATTCAACAAATTAATTGCATTCTTTAATACCTGTGTCAAAACCTTAAACGTCATATAATTTGGAACGGAGGAAGTATACACGTAAAGAGATTAAACAGTAAAAAAATCCACACACTTATCTTTTTTTGTGTGTATTTTTCTTTTATTAGAAATTTTCAGTACCAAAAAAAATCAACACTTAGAAACACTAGGACTCATATCTCATAAAAATATAAATTTAAATTTCACTTTTAATATAAGATTTTATTAATAAGTAATTTATAAGTATTCTTTGTGTTTTAATTTAGCCTAACCTTATTAAGTTTGGGATACCAAATATACCAACTTCCCTTAACTTCTATCTAAACTAAATAAAGAAAGAAGATTGATGTAGCAGGGACAATGGCATTATTGTAATTTACTAAACCCCTGGGACCAATTTCGAGAGAGAATATTAGACCAACGGCTTTCTTACTCTTCCTTCATCCTCGCAGCACAATCCGCTTCGCTTTTTCACTTTCCCATTCGCATTTCCTATTTTCTCTGCAAAACCACCACCACCATTGCCGAGTCACACTCTCCGAGTCATGAGTTCGCTCTTCACTTCTCCATAGCAAGCAAAACACTCACACAATAAAGAAAAAACACTGCATACTCATTGGCAAATTATGTTTTCCCGTTTTGCCCCTCGCTCCCCTCTCTATTTCCCAATCTCTGCCACTCAGCCAAAACCCCTAATCGGCGCCAACCACACTTCAGCTAGATTCTGCTCCCGATAAAAAAGAAAGGCGAGAATCCAACTTCAATTCTTTTTCTTTTTCATTATTTTTAAAAAAAATTGCCATTTTTTATTATTTTTTCTGTGAAGGGAAACAAAAAAGGAAAGAGAAGTGCACAGTTTTACCATGGAACCTACCGCAGGGAAGCCCGGTTCTCTCCGGAACCTTCTGATACGGTTTTTGCTCTTCGGCGTTTTGGTCATCGGCGTTCGTTTCGCTTACCTCATCGCTGTCGCCGGCGAGTCCTGCAACATCGGCGACTTCTGTTTCTTCTCTCTGCCGGAGACTCTCAGCCTCGTCATTGCCGGCGCCGGACCTCTCGCCGTCGAGTCCGCCTCCGGCGGCGGTTCCACGCATCCGGAGCTTTACACTAGCAAGGACTGGATCAATGGCGTTCGGTTCTACTCGTCGGCGTTCCAGGACCTGATCGCCGGCGGTTACCTCTCGCCGGAGTCGAAGTCGCTCTGCGTGGAGACGCCGACCGGACGCGACGTCTTCGCGCTGCGGGAGATCGGCGTGAAGGATTCCGTCGGAATCGCGAAAAAGGCGGCGAAGCCGCTCGTGAAGTTCGGCCGCGGCGAGCGGATTCCGTTTGGCGACGGAGCCTTCGATTTCATGTTCTCCGGCGAGGACTCGTTCGTGCAGTCGGCGAAGCCGGCGGAGTTCGCGGCGGAGATAAGCCGGACGCTGAGGCCGGGGGGGTTCGCCGTGTTCCATTTCGCAAACCCTAAAGATACGTATAGTTTCAATTCGTTCCTTGATTTGTTCAATTGTTTCAGAGTAGTGAAGTTGCATGGCTTAGAAGGCTTCGATTCTTCGATGCCTTATATACGTGAAATTGTTTTGAAAAAAGAGTGTGGTAGTGATGGTGCTGGAAAATTCGATTTTGATGATTCAAATGGAAAGTGTTATGTTCCTAGTTATAAGCATGATTTGGTTAAGATTGCTGAGCCTTTGATTGAGGAGGAGCCATTGAAGCCTTGGATTACATTGAAAAGGAATGTGAGGAACATAAAGTACCTTCCTTCAATGGCTGATATAAGCTTTAAGAATAGGTATGTGTATGTTGATGTTGGAGCTAGAAGCTATGGCTCTAGCATAGGGTCTTGGTTTAGGAAACAGTACCCTAAGCAGAACAAGACCTTTCATGTGTATGCAATTGAAGCTGATAAGACTTTCCACCAGGAGTATGGGTTGAAGAAGGGGATCACTTTGGTTCCTTATGCCGCATGGGTGAAGAATGAGACCTTGACATTTGAGATTCATCGTGATCCCGGGGAGCATGTTGAGGTTAAGGGCAGGGGGATGGGTAGGATTAGACCCTTTCAGTCGCCGGGGAAAGGGAAGTTTGATGGCGAAGTGGAGAAGATACAGGGATTTGATTTTGCTCATTGGTTGAAGAAGACGGTTTCGAAGAACGATTTTGTTGTGATGAAGATGGATGTGGAGGGTACTGAATTTGATCTGATTCCAAGACTGTTTAAAACTGGGGCTATATGTTTGATAGATGAGATTTTCCTTGAATGCCATTACAATAGGTGGCAGAGATGTTGCCCTGGGCAGAGGAGTTCAAAGTATGAGAAAACATATGATCAATGCTTGCAGCTATTCAATTCCCTTAGACAAAGTGGAGTGCTTGTTCATCAGTGGTGGTAATTGCCCTAAATGATAGGTGAAATCCTACACTTCTTCTGTAACATTATTGTTTTCCTATTAACCTTCTACATGTTTCTTTTTCAAAGTTTTTTTCTCCCCCTTTCTCTTTTACCCCAGACAATAGAGAAGATTACTGTGTTTCAGATTTCTTTTCATGTAACAATTGCAATTGAAAATGAAATCATTTCTTAATCAATGGTATTTGTTGCGGGACTCTCTTCTTTTTACCCCTTGTATAGATATTGAAATGGATAATTGAATTCTGTAATTTTTTTTTTTAACTGAAGAGATTTAATTGTTCTATTTTGTTAGTACTTGTAAATTATAAATTGGGTTTTCAATGATTGAAAATTGTAATTGTTGGGGGATCATAAGTCAAAAGTTCCAGTTCCCTGGATAGGATGGCGTTGTTCATTGCATAATTTGAGCATATGGGTGATTTATGACACTTGATATGTCAATGTCATTGACCTATACTCCCATATGCATATTGCTGAAAATTCAATCAATTGAAAATATCTGGATTCTGGAGGCAAATATGATCAACTTTAGTATGTAGCAGTTGTTGAATAATTCTAAATTCTCTTGCAAAATCTTCCTACTAATCCTCGTACATAAATAAAATTTTGAATGTTTTTGAAGTTTTCATTTAATATTTTTTTCATAGAGTATTAGGAAGATTAGTAGAAGAATTTAGAGGATGTAACATTACTCTTGTTTTGTTAGTTTGTGGTTTAGGTACCCAATTAATTTCTTGTTCCTCATAATGTTGGTAATTTTGAGACAACTTAGTAAATAGTCCTAATTTTACTATTGTGTTTTCATCTCTGACTATATTGAAGATATATGTTCCTAAGAATTACTTAGGAGAGTAGGATAAGTAACTTGGTAGATATCTGAACCTATGACATCACTATCACACCCAAGTCTGGTACTAATTGAAGTACTTTATTATTCCTTAAATGGTCCTAATGTGGTTTCGTGGTTTGTTTGCTATTGGGTGATTGTTAGCAAAGGGAAAGCAATATATGAGATATCATTAATTAACGCAGCAATGTGACACTTCAATGCTGTTTTATGTGAGATGTGTGGTTGTTAAAAGGCTATTTTATGGTAAGGTAGTGTAAGCACTATCATGATTTTCATGGGACACCACCCACATGGACGACATCAACGTTGCAACACTAACTAACTATTGTTTACGACACGATAAAAGGTTAGAAGTGTACACTTATCTCTTGAAATGTCGCATTTTTTTTAAAAAAAAAAAAGAAAAGAAAAAAGAAAGTGGTGTGGTGTTATCTTGCATTGAACAACCTTGCAACTGCGATGATTCCAGATTCATTTATGTTATTATGTTAGTGCAGTACTTGAGATCGCCGATAAAATCCCCAATAATATCTTCTTTTTCTTTCTTCTTTTTGAAAGCACCTAATAATATCTTCATCGTAATTAATGGTTGAACAGACATTATAAGAGTTGGTTTGATATCGTGGTGGTGATGGGAATTTAATGATTTACTTATTAATGTAGCAAAAAATAAATGCTTCATTGCCTCTTTTTTTTGGGATACACTTTCCTGGTGTGGTGGGTATATAGACAGGTTCAATTTGGCTTTTGACGTAACCACTATGGGTCTGTGTGGGGTTCTCGCAAAAGCTCTTGGTAGTTGAAGAGAGACTAAATGCTCGAGAAGAAGATAGCAATGTGTGACTCCATTATTTATGACAGCGAAAACGATGACCAAAATTCTTAAGTATGAGTTGCAACTTAGCTGGATATTGATTACAATCAAGATTCTACATTGATGTCAAGCACATGTTAAGTGAATAAAAAGAACACAAAAGACAAAGCATAATGGAAAAAATATTGGAATCCTGTCATCATCTTTTGGGAGAAAGGTGATGGTAAATATAGTAAAAACCTCTTGTAAAAACCTCTTGTCGCAAAAAGTTAGGAGCATATGTTTTTTTTACAGTGTCACAGCCATGGAATAATGAGGGGGTTTTTCCTTCGGTGTAGTCTAGGAAGAGACTGCATCAATGCAGTTTATGACGTGGAGGAGTGTTATTCGTCCATGTGTCTTTGGGTTCCATGTCATTAAGGCTAATGTTCTATCTCACAATATGCGTTTTATTGGGGGTCTTTTGGCAATATTTGAAAGTCATTTTTTATTAATTTATAATAATGTTTTTTAAATTAACGTCAGGACACACAACCCCCTTCTCCTCTTTCAAGGAATACAGCTCTCACAATGACTGCAAACAACAAAAACAGCGGCAACTTGCAAAACCCAAGTGCTCTGGAAATTGACCATGGAAAAATACTTCACAATGATGGAAAAAACCTTCGACACCAACGATCACACAAGTTGAAGGGATGGGTGTTAAGGGATGACTGTTAAGGGATGGGTGTTAACAGGAAGAGGCTCAATAGGTATCGATTCGAAAAACTCGAGAGGTGAGGCATAAAGCAATGGTTCTCAGCGATGAACCCTGACGGTAAAGGGTATGAAGGCACTAAGGTTCGACGATAATTGGGGCTTCGATTCTTCATAGTAAAAAAATTATTAAACTTCAAAGTAAACACTGTCGTTAATTTAAAAAACATTATTATAAATTAATAAAAAATGACTTTCAAATATTGCCGAAAGGCTCCCAATAAAACGCATATTGTGAGACAGAACATTAATCTTGCTTGATTCATTTTTTGATTGATTCATTTTTTATTTTCTCTTAAAATTGAATCAAACTGACTCGTGATGGGAATGGATAATAAAGACAGAGAAGTGCTAGTAAGTTTTTCAGGTGTAAAGAGAAGTGCTAGCCAGTGGTAGTAGCACTGTATAATACACTTTTCACTATTAGTTAAAATTTATAAAAAGAATTATGTTCATTAAAAAAAAGTAAGATTTAAACAATTTTGTAATTTCTAATTAATTTCCGTCAATAATAAATACTATTAGTTACTAAAATTTCTCTTAAACATTTGCGGAGGGCAATGATTGTAGTTCCTTCAAAACGGATATAAAAGAACATTGATAGCGCTGATGCTGGGAATTAAGCTAGTTTTGTTGGTAGATCTCTGGACACTTTGGGTCATCTGTGTTGGACCTAATGGGAGTACGTGTGAATGGAGATATTTTTTATTGGAGAGTGTATGATCATTTTTGTGGTTCTCATTTCACAATTCCCTGATTTCCCATGTGTTCCTTTGACTTGAGAAAGGTGCATCTATTGCATTTTCTTGTACTGGCCTCAAATGACAAATGAAATATCAACTAAAATTTTCCTTCTTAGGGTACTGGCCAAGGATTACCAATCATTTGGAAGGCTATTTACAACTTGCTAATGTTTTTTCTTCTTATTATGGTAACATGCATTAATGTATAAAACTTCTAAACTAGTGATGTCACGGGTAATAACATGTTACGATTAAATTCAAAGCGTGGATCTTTTCATGATAGGTGATGTTAGCATCTTGAATGAACTATTATTGTGACTTGTGATCCATTTTTTTGGTTAAATATCCACCAATCTAAGTGCTTAGGCCTTTTCTTTCAACGTCACTATCATGAAAGCAAGACTCTTCCACTTACCATTCCTCTCACATTGGCTGGCTATTGCGACCTTCACGCACTTTGCAGCTGTTGGTTTTGGATTAAAATTAAATTTGTAGTATTAATTGTTATCTTCCCAGTGACAATGATTTTTCTTCCAATCAAAACTTGTGTGTGTGCATGTGGTCAAGCAATGCACGAAGGCCAAATGAAGAACAGCAAAATTTAATCATGAAGCTTCGAATCTCAACCAGCAATGTTCAAACACAAGTGTTTGGATGATTCGGCAAGTGAGAGCCAGACATTCTTAATACAACCCTCCACTTATCACCGAGTATGGATCAACTAGTGTGGTTCCAGCTTAACTAGTGGTATAGGATTTGAGTTTTGGTACTCAAACGAAGAGTTTTGTCGCTCATAATGATCTTATCCGACGGCTCCATTAGGATTGTCTCAAGAATATATATATATATATATATATATATATATATATATATATATATATATAAACTTACACTTCGGCTATGAAATTTACAAGCCAAGTCATTTTGTTCCATAACACATGTGAATCTTTTGGGTTGACGGGTTTGTCTAGATATTCTTAGGTTTAAGGAGAAATTTATATTTAAATTTTATTTTAATACATTTCATTAATTTTTATTTTATTTTTTTGTCTACTATAAAATTATTTATTAAATTTTAATATTTAAATAATTTTGATATCTCACTTTTTTTAATATATAAAAAGATAAATTCATCCATTTCATTCTTTGACATAGGTAGAAAGTGTTTGGAACCACATCCATAACCCACGTTGAGGACAGATAATAGAGAGAAAATGAAAAAGTAAAGAGAGAAAATGCTAGATATGATATGTGATGTAATGAAAAAAATAGAGAGAGATAGACAGAAAAAAGAAATAGAAGTGAGTTGTAAGAAAGTGATATATGTTTATCATTGCTCCTATTAAAATTATAATACATAATTTTAAAAGTGAGTTTTTACTATTTTAATTAGATATTTTTTATTATTTTTTTCTTTTTTAATGTACATTTCACACACTACTCTTATAAGAGCATCTTCAGCGCAGATGCTTATTGAGTTGTTTAAAGTTAAGCAACGTTTCTTACAATTTTTTTTTCATTAGAACAGATGACTTGACAATGGGTTGTTTAAGTGAGTTGCTTATATAAGCAACCGTTGCTTAATTGATTCTTACAAAAAAAAAATCATTTTTTCAATCACATATTTAATGTGGCTCAAGTTAAGCACTCATTCTAGCAACTTTAGCATTTGAGTAAATTTTTGTGTAAAGTTCTTCAAATCTATGTGACCTTGTAGGGCTCACAAATTTATGATAAGCAACTCACCTAAACAATCATGCATTATAGTTGCTCTAATTAGGTAAAAGTTTTCTCTCTCAATCATATTAAATTACCTTTTTTAATCTTTATATTATATTTAATTTCTTAACTCCATATACCTTTCAATCTACCATCTTTTATCTCTATTTCTAAATTAAATTTCAATATTTTTTTAAAAAAAATTGTCAATAGTTAAATATAATTGTATATCACAATTCAAATTGTTCATTGTAAATCTAAAATATAATTTATATACATTTAAATATATTTATTTATTATAAATTTTATAATTTGCATATTCCAAGATATTTATTAATTATGAATTTTAATTATATAAAATAAATATTTATCATATGTAACACACATGCTAAAATACTAGTGAGATTTAATTTATATTTGATACAACAAACTAGAATATTTACCTGTTTAGAAATCTTTTATTATATTTTTTCTGCAAAATGTATGTTTTCATTGTTATTTAACATTTTTATATGTTTTAAAAGTTTTTATATCATTAATTACTTTTAAATTATTTTTTAAGTTAGTTATTTTTTCATTTCAAATCTCAATAATTTATAATCTCAATTAATTTATTTTAATTTTTTAAAATTTGTGCCTTTTCTTTCCTTAATTTGAACTAATGTTATCAGACTCGACTCAGACTGGTCGGTTTGACTTGTTGGCCTGAGAACGAAACACCTAACCAGTCCAAGCCACTAAATGGATCGGACATACTATAGACTCGATGCAAACTGATCTAACTCAGAGGGTTTAGAGGTCGTGCTGGTGACCTGATGGGTTATGCATTTTTTTTTCTACCAAAACAACGTCACTCATACGAGAAATTTCAATGTATACCTTACACTTCTGTTATTTATAGATTTGCTTACTCTTTTGACCAAGCATAACCGCATCACTCATATGTTGAGATTTGAGATGATAAAGTTGTTGTCACTTCCAATTTGGTTTTTTTCCCTTAACTTATATTGTTATCTATGAGTAAAACTTGCCTTTACCCCATCTCATCCAATAGACTTGTTGGTTTGAAAAATGATTATTCTTTATCGAAATAATAATGGGATGAACTGAAAAAATGTATTGACTGTATAAAATAGGTTTTGCAAAAGCTTGTTGACTTCATTAAATTTGCTACTCATAATTATATATATATATATATGTTGTATATGTTGAATTCTGAAAAAAAAAATATTTTAAATGTTTAAACAAGTTCATAATTATGTTTCTAAATATGCTGAATTCTGTTAAATTTTAAATCTTGTAACACCTCCTTCTTTTATAGGAAATTTGAATTGATTTGTAAATTGTTAGTAACGTAACAAGTTCATTTCTACAGTTGATTTTTTTTTTTTTATGATTTTTTAGTATACAAGTTTACAGGTTATAAATTATTTAGAATTTTTTAATACAAACCGAGTTATGCGGGTCAACTAGTGACTCATTAAGTCGATTCGTGACTCTCAATGACCCAGTATCTCGACTGAGTCGATGACTAGTTTGAGTCTAATAATATATTGATTTGAACTACTTGTTTTTTTCTTATTTATTTAAATTAATTATGCATATCTCTTCTATAATTTTAAATGTTTTCTCTTAAATATCTCTTTTAAATTTATATTTCTAAAATTTTACCTAAATTAGAAAATGTCATTTTAATGTGTGAAAAACTTGCTAGTGTGCTAAAATTTATATTCAAAACATGAATTTGATTCTTCTAATGTAAGAAGTGCACTTGATAGAATAAAATGAGTTTTACAATCAACATTTACTCTATACTTTACCTTCTAACGTACATCATTTTATTTTATAGAAACCAAATCAGATAGGAATAATGATTGTGAAACTTGTGTTAATGTAATCATGTTTATCCACCTTGCGGATGCACTGATATCAATTTGTTGTTCTTTTCCTTGTTTTCTTATCTATTATAATACCCCCAAAGACTAAAACAAAAAAGTAATGCTAGGTTCTTGACAATTACGTATGAAAATTCTATTTTATATATAATTTCTGTTTTTCTTGCCCACCCCACTAAAAAATATTCAAGTGTGAAAGACATGAGTTCACTGTTGAGTATTGACTATTGAGAAACTGAGAAAGTGGGATTAATGATGGACCTTTTTCATGAATCCACTATTATGTTCTTGGACCATTATTCATTAAGGCCATAAATGGTTATACGCCGCGTTTTTCAAATTCCTTCCATACTATAAGTTGAATTTTTTCTTGGTGATTTATCCATATATGAAAAACCAATCAACCTCATGATTACAATTAAAACAAAAATTTTAACTAAATTTTTATTACTGTAAGAAAAACTAATTTTTTATTCGCTCAAATTATTTCAACTAAATCTATAGTCGTATAGAACATTTTGATTATATCTACTTTAAATTTTCTGCATAATTTCTGTAAAAATCTCTCGTAATTGACTGAGTTATACTTACAACATACTCTAAATGTATCAGTCCACTGTATACACCTCTAATTAGGTACCTATGGTTAATTTTTCATAACAGCAATTAGATGAAGGATCCAATTGAAAAAAAAAATTCAAGGATCCAATTAAAAGAAAAAAAATTCAAGAACCTAATTAAAAATTTGGTAAAAGTATGAGACCACGAATCAATTTAACCAAAATATAAATATGGACGTACACGTACATGCATGTTGACGTCTAGTAGTCCAAATTATTTGTAGTTAAAATAATTTTTTGTTTATTAATTAATTTTTTTATTAGCAATATTAATATTAAATTAAAATAATTTTTTATATACTTGTGTTAATCTTATGTCCTTCTCACATCTTGTATAAAAAATTAAAAAGAAAAATAACAAAGCTAAATAAAGAGCATAAATAGTAAATGTGTCATCATATATATCACATATATTTCATTATTAAGTACATGAAGAAATAGTTAATTTGCATACTACATAAGATTATATTTTCAAAAAAGAAAAAGAAACTAGTTAAGAAATTCATGATTGTATTTGGTCAAATTCTTTTCACAGCTACAAAAGAAGTTAGCATCACCACCTTCATTCACACCATTGATCATAACACCTTCATTAATTCACACCATTTACAATACCATCAACAACACGTATCACATTATCAATCTCAATATTGCTAAGATAAGTAATTCCATTTCTAATTGTTCTCTCTCGAATTTGATACTAAATCTGCACCAAGTTGCGAGTCAAAACTTGTAATACAAATTGACCAACTCCTAATTAAGTAGTATCTTTATCCATCTTCCTGTCAAGCCATTAACCTATACCACAAATTTTGCCAACCATGGTTGAAAGACATCGTTAGCTAATTAGAAGCTCCTAGTATTTTGAGTTGAGTGACAATTCAAAATATAAGTACCTTAAATGAAAATGCGGATTTTCATTAACATAAATTGAAAATAGAAAATTAAGTCACAAAAATAGCGAGATCGACATACAATCAACCATGAAATATTTTATATATATGTGCAAATAACAGAGACCAGCCACTCCTGATGAAAATCTTTGATTGGTTGTTTATCAATTAATCATCAATATATGGTTTACCAAATATATTTTCTTCCATCACTATATGTGTAGCTACCTCTCCCTCTTCCTCTTCCTTTTACTTTTCTTTTTTTTTAATTTTTTTTTGCGCATGTATGTCATTGATGTCAAGATAACTGCAAAACAGAATATTAAGATTTAAATACATTTTTAGTCCTTATAATTTAGTATTTTTTTATTTTTCGTCCTTGCATAAAAAAAAATTGGTTTTAGACCTTGCAAATTATGTTTATTTTATTTTTCGTCCTTATAACAGTTTAGATAGTGCTTTTTTTCACTGTTCAAAACGCTTTCTAAATCACTTTAAGGACGAAAAACAAAATAAACATAATTTGCAATGACTAAAACCAAAAAAATAATTTTACAAGAACGAAAAATAAAAAAGTGCTAAATTGCAAGAACTAAAAAGATATTTAAGTCAAATATTAATATATGCACCAAGTGAGAGCGAGGGCTCTTCAATCACATATTTTCCTTGTTTCTTATTTAGTGTTGCCACTGACTCATTTATTTGCCCTGACACTTTAACGACACCTTACCTTCGGATTAATTGTGCAAGTATCCGAAAATTTTGTAGTTAGTTAATCAGAGTTTAATTTATTTATATTATTAGTATGTTGGAGATCTCACATCGATATAACTAAAATAGAGTATACCTCACCTTACAAGCCAGTTTTATAGGATCGAGTTAGACCAAAATCCACAATCTAAGATGATATATCAAAGTCTATCCTAACAATATGTTGTTGGGCCTATCGTGCTATCTACTATTGGACCGCTATCTCGAGATGTCCGGTCCTTGACCTTGACGTGAGGGAGGTGTGTTGGACATCCTACATCGACTAGTGATATGGTTAAAATAGAGTATGAACTATGAATTGATCATATTTTGTTAGCTATATTAGATATATTTTTTAATTTTTTTAATATATACCAGATCAATCGATTCAATAGATAACCCACCGGTTTAATCACTTACTCATTAACCTAATTTCTCGACTGGATTGATGATGGGATCGATCGGTTTTCACAACACTACTTTTGGGACTTTTATTTTGCAAATTCTAGTTTATTTTGCAGTTACCATAATAAGAAGAACTAAAAATATATTAAACTTTTAGAAACTAAAATAGTTATTTCCCCTACCAACCGTTTGCCGCAGTCTAAGTTTCTTCAACTTCATGCGCAGAATGAAGTCCACGTTGACTTTCTTGTGTCAAAACATACCATTCAAGTCAGAGATCGATGCAGCTCAGTGGACAAGCAATGTGATGTGGGCTCTGCACTTTGAACTCGTCTATGTACTATCAAATTAAACACCATTTAATGGGATGTCACCATCTCAGCATTGCATTAATGCTTATGTCTTCCTAATTTGGTATTCTTTGGTAAAAAAAAATTAATATTGTGTCAAGAAAGGAGGCTACTCAAGTGGGATAAAGCAACACATGTGGTTAAATTTATAAGGGAGCTGGTTTGAAGTTAAGAAAATAAAAAGAACAAAAGTTTTAAATAAAAATATTTTGTTGTACAATTTTTAAAGAATATTTAATATATCTATATAATAAATTTTGTTAATAAGTACTTAGGAAAACTATTTAAATAATATTAATTGTTTAAAAATTTATAAACGGAAATTAAGTTTTAAATAATATTAAATTTTGTACTTTTTATTTATCATGTCTTAACTTTAACATTTTGATATTATAAAAAAAAAACTTTAACAATTTGACTAATGTCATGATAATAGTTGTAATAACCTAATATTAGTATATTAAAAAAATACACTATAAACAGATTAGATCATCCTGGGTAACATGGTACTAGATAACATAAATATTATTATTTTAAGTTTGATTTTTTTTTTAAAAAAATTACGGGACAACATAAATCAAATGATATTGGACACAAGACAAAAGCTCATTTTTTTTGTTAAGAAAGTATAAAATACTTGAAAGACAAAAATACACATTTTTATTTCACACCATTGCTGTCGTCATCACCACCATTGTTGTCATTGCTACTACCACCATCGTTGTCGCAGCTACCTCCACCACTGAATTCATCATCATTGTCACTATCGCTACCACCATCATTACCGCTACAACCATCGTTGTCACTCTCATTGTCACCACCACTACTATTATCGTCATATTTAGATAATTAATATTAAAAATGATATTGCAGTAAATTTCACATTATTTTGCTTGTGTTGTTCATTATGCACTAAACAATGCACAAGATAAAAAAAATAAAAAAAAATTGTCTGGTAACTTAAGCATTTGTCTTGTGCTATTCTCTTTGTGTTGTACCTCGGTATGTATCAAATGCACTATATCACGGAGAGATTTACAACTTGTATGAAAATTTTGGAAATGTATCATCTAATGTTAGATCATGCTTAGTCTCAAGAGCATAAATTGGAAAGGTTGTGGTGGTGCATGTTTGCTGCCTCCGCTATTGTCATTGCCACCGCCAATGGTAGCAATAACAATAAGGAGATGGTGTCAACATCAACAGTAACGGTAGGGATACCTCACCACTTATAAGTAAATTCTTAAATGAGTCTTTTAGGGGGCGTTTGGTAGAGGAAAAGTTTTTTAATATCTGCGAATCATGATTCCTGGTAATGAATAAAATCTGTTTGATTGGTCATAAATATTCTTAGAAATATTTATATAAGTTACCTGAGAATCGAAGAGTTATGTGGTATTCTTACCAATTACTTTAATTATTTATTGCATTAATAATCTAATAAGAGTAACGTGATATTTTTACTGCCGTAAACAAAAATTAACTCAGGAAAGTTAGACTCGTACCTCCCTCCATGGGAAAGTTTTTGTGAAAAACCTAGCTAAAAACATTTCCGGAAAACATTCTTTCCTAGAAA
Source organism: Pueraria montana var. lobata (assembly GCA_026413185.1). Lineage (NCBI taxonomy): Eukaryota > Viridiplantae > Streptophyta > Magnoliopsida > Fabales > Fabaceae > Pueraria > Pueraria montana. The sequence continues at coordinate 78,416,756 of CM048650.1, forward strand.
TGTTATTTTTTAAAATTGATATCAAATGTGAAAAACCAAGATTCCCCATCTAAGATTCCCAAAAAGTCAAAAACTTCTTCCCTACCAAACGCCCCCTTAATATCAATTTTTCATTTAAGGATCGAAATTGATCATTCTCATTTTCATATAAAAAAGTGATTATCATAAAATACATTTTAAAGATTTGTCTTTGACTTAAATAATTAAACAAAATATTAAAAGTTAAAACAATGATGTTTCTTTTAATATGTTACAATAGTTACTATTTTGTTCCTTTTTAATTGTTAATTTTTTGGAAAAAAATTTGGTTTTATTTATATATCATTTTCAAAATTCAAGATAACATTAATTACTATTTTGTCTATTATTCCCTTATTTTTCACCTATTCTTTCATTAATTTAATCATATGCATTTATTGTGGAGTAGAAATAAAAAAAAGATAAAATAGAAAACTCCACAACTATTTTATTAGAATAAAAAAAATTATTGTATTTCTTAGTTTCCACGTAAAATTATTACTAAAAGAGAGATAAAAAAGAACAGATGAAGTATTAAAAAACCATTTTTAAAGTAGACGCTTATTTCTAAAATGAGGAATTAAAGATATATCTTTCCTGAAATTATCATTAATTTATTTCATTTTAAATGAACTTTATTCCGTAATAACCATCATGATTATTAAATAAAATTCCTCAACTGTATGATTCATTTCTCGTGAGCATTCAATTATTTATCTAAGTTTTGTAATTCTTTGTAAATTTAATTTCGGGTCACCATCAATTTATTAAAAACTAATTTCATAAAATTATTAAATTTCATAATAATTATTTTAGGAGTCACATCTATAATAAATTTAAATTAGTTCACAGTATAAGAATATTTATATTAACAGTATATATAAAAATTATGTTAGTGCCTTTCAAAAAAAAAAGTTAGTGGAAATGAATCAGATTCTTTAATGTTGTGTTTGGTTTAGAGAAAAGAAATAAGATAGATGGAAATAGAAGAGAAATAATTTAAAAAAGAAGAAATAGAGTAGAAATAAAGTTATAGGTTGTGTTGTTTGTTTTAAGAGAAATGGGTGAGAAATGGAGTAGAGATAATATTATAAAGTTGTTTGATATAGATGAAATAGAGAGAAGAGAATTAAATAGACATACAAAAATCGATTATAATATACAAATAATTGATTAAAATGCGTAAATAATCGATTAAATTGATGTTGTAACCCTTAAAATCGATTATGATGTACAAATAATCGATTAAATTGGTCAAAAAATCGATTATTTAAGTGAAATAATCGATTTTTACTGTTTTAAATGATTTTTGAAAATATAAAAATTTGTAATTTAACTCTTTTCGAACTCTTTGATACCAAACGCTCACATCGCATTTCCGTCCGTGCGTATTATTTCCATCTGTTCAATCGAACAGAGTAAATAAGATATTATTCTTTGTATAATTTTTACAATAATTATTACAAAAAGTCAATAATTTTATAATACATCAAAATTCATTATTAGACCAAAAGTATTTTTTAATTAAATTATTTCTTTTTCTGATTTCAATATAGACTTTGACTTTTGCCAACCGGGAAGGAAAAAAAGAAACAGAACAAACGAAACCACCCAAGAAACAGACAATAATATGCAAAGTTTCAACCTTTGTCCCAACATGACAACCTCTTTTCCCTATCCTTCTTCCATTTGTGTATGTTCCAACTCCTTCCATGCATTTTTGGCCTTTTCTACCTTCTCCTCTCTATGCATTTTTCCGTCACCTTTTCACGCCTCTGCATCACACTGAATTCTGACCCATCATATCTCTCTGCAAAAAAATTCCATTTTTCTTCCCTCCCTCGCTTGTTTTCTCCAAAATATCATCTGGGTTTACCCTGGTATTTCGTGGGGTGCCCTTGTTTTCTTCATCGGAAGTTGCTGTTGTTGTCGGGTTCCAAACATGGGAGGCTGTTGCAGCCATGATGTTTCTGTTCGAGGGAAGGTGGAGAGCGAGGTGGATGATAGAGAATATGACCATGATCATGAAAATGATGTGTCCTATGAACATGGTGGAGCATTGGTGAGGTTAAGAGGATCCTCTAGGTTTGTATCAATGTACACACAACAGGGTCAGAAAGGTGTGAACCAAGATGCAATGACAGTTTGGGAGGTATGATTCTCCATGTATCTGTTTTCATTTTGATTTTGGTTTTTCTCAATTTATTTTCATTAATTTTGATGGTTTTTGTTCTTCTGATAATTTGTTTTATTGGCTTTTAAAGTTTTCAATCAATTCTTGTGGCCTGGGTTATAGTTGTCTCTTTCATCACGGGCTTTTGTTTTCATTTCATTAATCATCGACTTTTGGTGAATTTAAGGGATAAGATTCTCATTAGAAAGTTGTTTATTGTATAAGTAATTACCTGTTTTCACAATTATGGGCTATTTTTGTTCACCACTTTCTCTCCCTCTTTATTCTTTGGATTTTCATGTTATTTATTTGGTGTTCGCTGCCTTAACTGTCCTATCAACATGACTTTATTATACCCATGTTCTGTGTCTTCTCCTCCTCTTCTTTTTTGTTTTTTTATTGAACTAAAAACATGAAAATTCGTTGTCACTAGCCGGATACAGAGTTGAAGTTTGTAAGAATCATATTCTTGTCTGCACTTTATCCTTCATAGCTTGATCCTTTAATTTGTTTACTTTTTGCAAATCTTTAATGGCAGTGTGATGATTGTCATGATTTGGAAAGTAATTCAATTTCGACCATTCATAATATTTTTTTCTTTCTATAAGCCAAATATTAAGATGATCTATGAAGAATATTGTTTTGGTACAGCAAAAAAGTCTCTGCCTTAACCCACTGAGACGTTTTTTAAGGATAAAACTGTGAGGCATGCAAGCCAAAGCGTACAATACTTCAGATGCACTGAGTCTAATAATGCAGAGGACTTGAGGACGGAACAAAGATAAAAAGGTTGAAAAGCAACCTGCATGCGTACCTTTGAAGTTGCACTGTTCTTCCCTTGGATCTGGGGAATTGCTATCAATATTCTTGTTTAATGGCCATTTTTGGCCTTTATAGTTTTCTTTGGCATTATTTTTCTAATAATGAAAGAATTGAGTTACTCCATGTCTCTATCTTATGGTCTTTATTATAGCATGATGCTTTTTAATTGATGAAACATGTGGCTTGGATTAATGTTGGATATGGTTTTATTAGGACTATACTGGAGAAAAAGATGTGATCTTTTGTGGCGTGTTCGATGGTCATGGTCCTCTAGGCCACAAGGTTTCACAATTTATTCGTGACAATCTACCCTCAAAACTGTCTGCAGCAATAGAAATTTCACAGCAGAAGACAATCAAATACTATGATGCCAATGATGCAGAAACTGCCAGTTTTGATGATGCCTACGATGACAATAACCACAACATGTCCCTTGCTTCATGGGAGGGATGCTTGCTGAAATCCTTTGATGAGATGGATGAGTACCTTGCTCAGGAAATTAACACTGACAGCTATTGCAGTGGTTGCACCGCTGTGACATTAATTAAACAGGTATAACTAAACTGCATGTTCACAATAGCATTACCTACTAGTCAAACACTTTTGTACGATGGAAATAACTACATGCATCACTTTTGACTCTTCCACCTAAAATTTCAGGGTAACCAGTTGATAGTTGGCAATTTGGGTGATTCTCGTGCAGTTCTTTGCACAAGGGATAGGGACCAACTAATTCCTGTTCAACTCACAGTTGACTTGAAACCTGATATTCCAAGTAGGTCTTGGTTTTGGCCTCAACTCCTAAGTCTTGCTAGACCATCAAGCTTTGAGTATAACCAGCTTTTGTTCTTCAATTTCTCTCAGGTGAAACCTCAAGAATTGTTAACTGTGAAGGAAGAGTTTTTGCAGCAGAAGAAGAACCAGATGTATACAGAATATGGATGCCTGATGATGACTGCCCCGGACTAGCCATGTCAAGAGCCTTTGGGGACTTTTGCCTCAAAGATTATGGCCTCATCGCAGTTCCTGATGTATTTTACAGAAAAATTACCCGACAAGATGAATTTGTGGTTTTGGCAACTGATGGGGTTAGTAACATTAAAATGTCACCTTTACATACATGATCAGGAATTCTAAGTTAGACAATATAAATTAGGATGAAACTTAGATACAGTTCCTTAGGTGATTTTGCTGTAGTTTTCCAATTAGAATCGGAGATTCACTTTAGTAATCTATGTTGACCAGTAAATACTTAAAAAAACTGTATATAAGTTTTGTCCTATATATTCCTGGTTATTGTTTCACTCAATTCATATATTTCTCTCAATGCAAATACATATGCAAATATTTTACAAAATCATGCAAGCAATGAAATAAGCCTTTCACTAAATTACTTTTACAAGCATCCATTTTGAAGGACTAAAATTTTCTATATTTTACAGATATGGGATGTGCTCACTAACAGTGAAGTGATAAACATAGTTGCTTCAGCACCAAGGAGGTCCATAGCAGCCAAGTTGTTAGTAAAGCGTGCTGTTAGAGCCTGGAGATACAAGTATCCTGGTTCCAAGGTTGATGACTGTGCTGTCATATGCTTGTTTCTGGATGAACAACCTGTTTTATCACATTCACAATCCTACATGAACAGAAAAAGTAGACAGCGCAGCAAGCACTTGAATCGCAATAAATCCACTAGAAATGAAGACAATGAAACTGTGTATGGCAAGGTCGGGGTGGAACTAGATGAAGAATGGAAGGCCCTTGGAGGGTTTGCAAGAGCCAACTCTCTATCAAAACTTCCTCGCCTTGCTAGGGGTATGAGTAAGCGGCAATCATCTAAGTACTATACACCGAGTTGAAGTTCACTAACAAAGGGCCTTCTGAGAAGTTAATAAGGGGTCAAACACTCAAATTGGACCTCAAGCTGTATATTTAGGAGGGAGAAAAGAAGGGGGGTTGAGGAATTTAGGATCATGTGTGTGAGTGTAATCCCTTAAAATGTGTGTGAAAAACTGATAAAAAAAATGAGTGTGAAAATTTTAATGATGAGCTTTATATGAAAAGCTATGTTTAACATTAATTTCACTCAGACTGCTTATACCTCAAAAGATGTAATATTTGTGTCCTCTCAAAACATTGGCAGGGACACAATTGACTAATTATTTACCATTATGACTGTAATCAATGGCAAGATTTATGTCTTATCCGTTTTATAGATTGAATTTCTTTTATCAGTTATAGATTGAATTTTTATTGTGAAGAGTGACTTCTAGTGGCAGTTGTCTTGGTTCCATATTCTGCCTGTGATCTGAATATGTGCAAAATGGTCTTAGATACTCATTGTATAACTAGTTCCATGAAATTCTTTTGGCCACAAGAGTTCAAGAAAAACTGAGGGATTTCATTTATTTTTATTATTTGTTTTCTAAATTAAGGTATGTTGATTCCTTTTGAAGTACTAGTGACTCCCACTCTATTTCTACTCTATTTCCATTCAATCAAACCACCAACATTATTTCCACTCTTCCCACCTTATTTTCATGCTACCAAACAGGGCATTATTAAATGAGTGTCTTTTGACCATCTGGAGGTAAACATTCCTCTCTTATCTATAATTTTGCACTTTTCAGAATCAGAACTTCAAACTCTGCCCTGTAAAATTTTATTATTTATTATTATTATACTTTATATTCTACCACTAGGAACATTAGACAAGTGCCCCCCATTTACGTCCGCTTATGAGTCATAGGAACACCTTGGCTTCATTTCATTGCTTGTTCTAGAAGTGTCTAATCCCCTTGGTTAGTGCACTAGTGTCCATCCTGGTTAGTAGTGGTGATTTCATAAAAGTGTTAGAAATTTAGCTTTTGCTTTTAAATTTTGTCCACTTACATAATGATTTTAGACTCAAAAAACCATTCATTGGATCAAATCACATACAGAACATTCGAGAAAAGCAAGTTATGTCCGAATATAAATTAGCATCATCCTTTGCTGAACACAAATTATCTACGATAAAATGCATACAGAAACACATCTTTTGTACGTAAGTTTAGTCATCCCTCCTATGAGAAAAGGCAAATTACATACTAGGACCATTCTACAATACCAATGTAGCATTGTAAATCTCACGGATTTTGTTAAAAGGGTTAACAAAATAAACCAAAAAATTGAAAATTTATTGGACTACTAATCTCACCTTACTAGTTGATTTCATTAAAACCGAAATTTGCCACTAGTTGATCACACAGAACAGGCATTACAGTTTTATGGGGGTATCACATAATTCTCAAGCTTCCCAATTTATAAAATCAGAATCACAGTAGAAGCTAATCTTTACTAAAGCTAATAGTTTAGTAATTATAGCGTTTTATGGATAAGAAATGTGCATATAGAGTGCATGCACCTCATTCCTATGTGAACGACCTGAACCTTTTATAAGAACCACTAGTACATTAATCTAATGCTTAACAGTGCCTTGAAAAAGAGATAAACAAAGTGTGGCTAGGTGCATGTGTGAAGTGTGGACTAATCTTCATGGTCCCAAATATCTTCCACACTCCTCAATGGCCCAGCGCTCTTGTTCACAAAGAGGTCTTCACCACCCAGAACTCTCCTCTGCAATGTATCAGAGAAAGATGCACATAGTTATGATGAGTCACGGGTCCAAAATGAAGAACAAAGTGAATAAATGTGTAAATTGAAATATATATATATATATATATATATATATGTATATATAAAGTAGGTAGATCTCACATTATACATTTACTCACTTTCAAGATTTTACTCCTTGCTTGAGATAAAAGACATTTTTTTACTTGCAAATTCAAATCCATGTATCTCTAGTAAATGTTTAGTGTTATATGACCCTAAAAGGAATGAACTATATGCATTACAAGTTTGAATAAAATGTCAAGTGTTAGGGACCACTCATAGCTAATAGTCAATAACAATGGCAGGATATTCTGACAAAATTTTTGGGTGTTTGGTATTTTGCTACAAGACTAATTTGTCCCAACCCATGATGTGAATACCCAATGTTAAGAGCCTACCTGATCGGGTATGTTGCTAAGGGTCTTAAAGTCTTTTTCTGGAAGTTCCCAATTGAAAACACTAACATTCTCCATGATCCTATCTGGTTTTGTTGATTTGGGGATGACACTTGTCCCTCTCTGGATGGCCCACTTCACCAACACCTGCCCTGGATTCTTGTTCATCTTATTGGCTATTCTATCAACTGTTTGATCATTGATCAGATCCCTCCCACCGTCTGATGAGCCAAGTGGAGAGTAAGCCTATTGACCAATTTTTGCATTTCAATCATGACCCTTTGTCATAAAAATCAAAACCAAAATGAAGCAAATTAAACTAGCAATGTATCAATTACAGTAACATGGATGGCATTCTTCTTGCAAGCCTGAAGCATCTTGTCATTTCTCCATCCAGGATGCATTTCCATCTATAACAAAATAGCAATGAGAAAAAAAAAGTTGTAGTGGTGTACCATTATCCAATACTCAACCTTTGGGATTGTTCCTTCCAAGATAACAAATTAAAGTAACAAAAAAATATTTCTAGATATATAATTTCACCTGGCAGACAGAAGGCATTATTTGAGCAATGCTCATAAGCTTATCAAGCTTTGTAAGAGTGAAATTGCAGATTCCAATGTCTCTGACAAGGTTTTCCTTCACAAGCTTCTCCATTTCTCTCCACACCCCTTCCATGTCAAACTCTAACACTTCTCCTGCTTTGGGGGGTCTGCTGGCACCATCTTTCAATCTAAATGGCCAATGAATCTGCATTTTATACATTAGAGCCTCTGTGTCTGCTACTACACACACATATCAAACCACATGCAAAAAATAGATGAAATTTCAGCATAATAGAAGTTCATTACCAAGTAAAGATCAAGGTAGTCAAGTTGGAGTTCTTGAAGGGTATTATTGATAGCAGGTCTAACCCTTTCAGGGGTCAAGTCTGTGCACCTAGTAGGTATAAAATTTCACACACACAAATTACCATGAGAGTTTCTTTCAAATGTTGAAACAACATTATTCAAATGGATTTAGCATAATGACCCAAAGAGTTGGTATATATGAGCTACATCTATTAGGTTATATTACCATAATTTGGAGGTGACAAATAGATCCTTCCTTTCCACTCCTGCTTGCATGGCAGCTTGGAGTGCATGTCCAACCTATAAGTTGATAGATAATTGGACAAGTGAGAATGGGAAAAAGGGTGGTTTAAATCAAAATAAACTATTGGGAAACACAATCATACTTCTTCTTGAACTCCATACTGCGAAGCAGTGTCTATATGTCTGTAACCAGCCTGCAGCCAAAGTCAGATCATGTGAGACCCAGCTCCACAAGAGTGGCAAAAACTAACTTGATTTTTGTTATTTGGTTAAACATGTTTTTAGTACCCTCAAATGGGGAAATGTTTGTTTTTAATCCTTCAAAAGTAAATTGTCTTTTTGGTGCCTTATTTATTTTTTTCCCTTATTAATTATGAAAATATATCTGATACAGTCTTTGTCCTTAAAAAATTGTCTTCTTTTTGTTCCTTGGTCCCTTGTTTGTAGAAATTAAAACGAGGTATAACACATCTTCATGCATGAGAGATTAAAAAGAGACGATTTATTTTTTAAGATAGTTCTATTTGCAGGATTGAAAACATTTTTAATTCTTTGTTTTTTCAATCTAATAGTTTTAGGCAGAGACAGCTTTTAAAGTTGGGCTTCTGAATGTGGGGTAAAAGGAGTGTTTATCCAAGTAGAATAAAGTAAGAAACTCATGATCCTCAAGGAGATATAAAAACTCTGAAGGGAAAGTTAAGAAGTGCTCTTAAAATCTGAAATTTTGTTTTTGGAATTTACGGCACTAACGCTATTCCATAAAAATCTATGTTGTTCTTTAATATTATATGTGCGAAATATCTATTAGTTTTGTTGGTTAAAAAATTTGAATTTAGTTCCACTCAAAACAATGTAATGTTCATGTAATGTTCAAGTGATGTTAATGCAAGATACCAACATTATCCATAGATTAATACAGATTTTTTTTTTGCCTTCATTTCTTCTTTTACATTATCCATAGATTTCAACACACAATAACAACTTAATGAATACTTTAGTGGGATTTATAAGCTTTGTCAATTCAAATAACATCATCAATAGATTCTCATTTATCCAAAAGCTTTATTCATTCATCAATGTATAATGATCACACACTATACTCAAAAGTGAACCCAATGTTCCATAAAATGCATAAATCAAACTTAAAAGTGAAAGCAGGCAGTGCAATTACCTCCACAATGGCAGTGAACACAGAATTGGTGGCTTGTGAACCAGCCTTCCATGTGCCCAATCCAACAGCCGGTATGGCATGACCACTCAAAAGGGTAAATGACTGTGTCTTAGGTTCATGTGGCTTAACAACTTGTGCCATCTTTCAATGTTTGCTAATAAAAATGGTGTTTGTTTCTTGTGACATGTTATTATACAAGAGACTCTTTCTAAGTACCCGAACAAGTAGGAGCTGAGTGACACATACATGACCAATTTTTGCATGCAAGACACGTTCACATCACTTGAGGCTGCGTGTTCCATTCTAAAATTACTAGGCCAACTCTTTTACACGTTTCCTATGTCCTTTCTCTCTTTGCTTCTCTACATTGACACGTGGTTAGAAAACCGAACAATGAAAATCTATAGATTGTATTAATAATTAAAAATTGTTATCCTATTTTTATTTTTTATTATATTTACGGTGATATTAAAGTGATCTGTGTTTAATTATTTTTTATTTAAAATTAATTTTTGATTGTATAAACCGAAAACCTATTAAAGATTTATGTTATCGCTTTTTTATCGGTGTCAAGTATTTATTTACTTTGTCGTTCATAAAGGAATCTTATGATTCACTACTTTTAATAAGGTCTCTTTTTCCACGATGTCTTTTCTTTATTTTTCTCTTATTTTTTCTTAAATCAAATAGATAATTATATGATATTTAGAAAAAAAAATTGTTCTAAAATAGATATTATTTTACAAAATCAATGTTGCATTAAATATCTTTTTCCAATACTATCCTTGATCAATACTTAGTGAGAGTAATGTCCTATGAATGATTAATTAGAGAGATAAATGGTATATTAAAAAATTATCTAATTTTAAAAAAAAATTAACAAATTAATTATATTTTTAATATATATGTCAAAACCTTAAACGTTATATAAAGAACGGAGAAAGTATAAGGTATTAGAAATAAAAATATCGCGTGATGTAAACTTTGAATGATGACAGCTTCTACAGTGGACAAGTGTTTCAAATGATTTATGGTGGACCATTGTAAATAGCCCTTAGATTAATTAATAATCCACTTTCTTATTATGGACTCTCAACACCTGATCCTTACTTCTAACACGCCGGCACCACTTCTCCACCGTGTGTCGCCGCTAGAGGTGGTTTCCGGCAGCAGCGCCACTTTTTTTTTTTTTTCCGCTCTTCTTCTTCTCCACTCCTTATTCTCATTCCCTCTCGGAAGGCCCCTCCACTGACCACGTCCTCCGTGGCACCATCGGCGCCGTTTCCTCTCTCCTCTGTGATTTTGAGCGTGGGGGTTTGCTCCCTCTATCGAACCCGTCATTGCGGCAGAGCACAATGACCCAACAAAACAAGGTCCCAGACAAACATGACAGTATAACAATTAACAAACCAGTGAATTAAATCACCGAAAAAAGCAAAAAAAAAAAAAAAAAAACCCTTGGATTAAATTACAAAAAGAACAAAAGAAAGAGAGAAGAAACTCTCGGTGTTTCTAGTTCGCAGGGAACTGGCATGGTTGGTGGGGCTTTGATGATCGATGCAGATGTATTGGCATGATGATTGGTTGTTCCTAAACCCATAGATCTATGAGTGCGCGGCTTGATGATCGATGTGGATGTATCGGCATGGCTATCAAAATCAAGGCCACTGCGTTGTGATTGAAGGCGATTGAAGCCGTGCTGATCGGAACGACAAGGGCAGAGGCGGTGGCGTCGATTTCAAGCGGATCGACCTTAGGAACGTCATAGGGAACCGACAAACCTTTGTATTCGACGGCGACAAAGAATTCGAGGTGTTCCTCATCCAATAGTGGTGCGTCAACAGGAGCATGGAACGGAGGACGTGCTCCCAGAATTTGTCCTCTTTGCCGGAAAGTGTGAGTGAGAAACCCACAGAGGAGGGAGAGAGAGAGAGAGAAAAAAAAATCTGGTGTTTGAGGTACACCGTATAACTATAGGAACGAGATTAATCCAACGGTGTATAAAAGTGATTCACAATAAATCACTTGTATAACTGGTGCATGGTAGCCTCGTCTTGAATGATGTAATAAGATACAAATGGGTCCTCAACCCAAAAAAGACATGGTTCAGTTTGGACCGTCCCAAGCCTTGTAGTTGTAGCTCATGCTGAGTTGGGTTTGACCATATTTATTTTTCAAAATATTGGGAAGAAAACCCTGAACCATGGATGCCTACATCTAATTAGAGTGCTAAATAGCTTATATACCTATATGGCATTTTAAGGTGTATATAAGTGAAAGGAAAATAGAGATAAAAAGAAAAATAATAATAAATATCATAAATGATATAATAAAAAGGAAAAATGAAAAAAAAAAAAAAAAAGGTAAAAAAAGAGATGAAAGAGAATTAAATATATAGTTATAATTCTTCCTTCTAGTCATGTTATGGAGAAATTACAAGGTAGTGCCAGACCACCACCTATCTATAATTTTGACTGATTTTTAAATGATATGTATTGAAGTTTTTAATTTAAGAAAAAATAATAATAACACTTAACTACATGTCATATAAAAATAGATCAAGACTAAAAATTAAGTAATGATCCATGCTATAAACTGTTATAGGCCCCATGTCACTCATAAACAGTATCTAATCAGAATATGATCTGTCTAGACAAAAAGTGTGGAATGAATTTTCTTTCTAGGCCTGTTTTATTAGGCTTTAAGTTTCTGTCAAAGTTGTTTATTATGTTAAAGTAGGGTCAGTATATGGATTGAAAACAAAAGTAGGGTCAATACATCATAGAACAACGCATGCTCCAATGGAATGCTGGCCCTCATATGCATAAATCTTAAAGAAGGAACTGCTGCTGCTGTTTTCCTAATATAGAAATATTCAGCTAAATACAGTAATTCATTTCAGCCTAGACAGTATTTTGTACCATTTTTCTTACTATAAGACCGAAAACTGAACATCATAGCCCTTGAAACACGGAGCTCTCAGCAGCTGCTCAGCCAAATAATCCAACCAACAAATGAACATTCAATGTATTTAATTTAATGTTCTGTTTATTTTTCCTTTGGTAAAATCGTACAGGGCCATGACCCAGTCTTTTATTATTGAGAATAATAACCATATTTTCACTCATTTTTTCACAATTCGTCTAATAACACAGATTAAAAAAAGAGAGAGAGAGAGAGAAGTATACTATGAGATTAGTAATGTTTTTGGCTGAGACAACAGGTATTCCCCCATGAATATAATCATGTTCAAGTTTGATAGAACTATTATAGACAATAAAACTCTTTCCAAAAATATCATTACTCTCTTAGAAAACGGAATGCATTCACTTTATTAAAGGTGTGTTTGATTTAACATTAGATTGAACGGATATATATTCCGATACATATTTTGTGAGAAGTGAGAATTCATAACTTTCGATTCAACGACTGTTTAGGACCTCCCAAAGAAAAACCAAACACCCACTAATAGTCCCTCAGAAATATAACTGAACCGTTTGGATATAGCTCATAAATGCTTATTGAAACTTACCATTTAAATAATGTAATTTTATACTTTTTATTTTTTGTAAATGTTTCAATAAATCTATCGTATCAGCTTGTTGAAGATTTAAAAAAAGCTTATAAAAAAGACTTAATTCACAGTGCTTCTGGAAAAGCAGTCCGCATGTGGGGACTTGCACTTGCTATAAAAGTTCGTCTGAAACATCTACGGTTAACAGTGTAAAGAATGCAAAATTCTTGAACTAATCCCAAAATCATGCAGTTAAAAGAAGGAATTAAGATGTTATATAAAGGGCTTCCTTTAAAAAAAAAAAAAAAAAAAAAAAAAGACATTATATAAAGGGGCTAATTTGTATTACACCTAAAATTATTTTTTACACGCTACACACACATTTTGATATAAAATCTAGGTTTAAATAACTTTTAGGTATCTGATAAATTTCCAAATTTTGCTTTGGATCCCTAATAAATTTTTTCGTTGTTTTGAGTTCTTGATATATTAAAAATTTATCAGGGACTCAAAGCAAAATTTGAAATTTTATCAGGAATCTAAAAGTTATTTAAGCCTAAAATCTATAATTTTTTTTATCCGTAGGAATTGAAAACACACACATTTTGATATAAAATCTATGATTTTTTTTATCTGTAGAAATCGAAAACTGGAATTTATAACAACTCACCACAGAGCTGGACCCCTACTATATAAAATCTATTATTAAACGCCATTTTTTTTTATTAAACGCCATTTGGGTCTCAATTAAGTTGAACATTTTAAAATTATTTTACTAAACTTTAAACATTAAATCAAAACAGGAACGGAGTAGATAGGGAGGGTATTCCCAATTTCTTCATCAAAAGAAACGAGTTTTATTAAATAGACAAATTTGTCAAATTCATTGTTATATAAAAATTTAATTCTATCAGATACATTTTTTTTTTTTTGAGGAAATTCTATCAGATACATCAACATACAAAATTCTGGTTTTAAATATAAAACAATTATCGATCTTATAAATTCTAAATTTTAAGAAATAAAATGGAGTTTCACTTAAAAAGTATAAGAAAATACTTCATAAAAAGTATAAAATACAATCAAAGCAATTTAAAAATACATAATCTTAATTCAATACTACCAAAAAAAGAATATAAAAACAGATTTCATATAATTGCTAGTTATAATTTTTTTTTTCATTTAGATTTGTATTGGCTCAATTTTAATCACTCCTGGAAATTAAAAAAAAAAAAAAAAAAAAAAAAAAAAAAGGATTGACATTCATTCACCGAACCATAGCAGAATGCAGACATCACCATCAATACATTATTAGACAATGAAATATGCTGCACCATTCAATTTCATCTTCCAGAGCCCGTGAACTCTTCATTGGACTATCATCACCGTTCATCTTGCATGGACCATACATCATATCAAATCAGATCCATCTAGAGCAGGTAATGTCCACCCCCACTCAATTCACTTCTCTTCTGTGAACAAAACTAAAGCACTTTCCCACACACACATGCTACTAAATAACAATACAATACCCTCTGACAAAAGGCACCACAATCACGGCCAAATAGTAAAATGTATTATAAGCAAAGCCACTTGCTTTTTCTTATGTACCAAATCATCATGCTCTAGCACGTTTTCTCTCAATTTTTTTACATTATACTATTACAATACTAAGTACCTTATAACTTGGCTCAAAACAAGTTCAGAATCATAAGTTCATAACCCGAGAGAGTTAAGACTTATAATTAACTTCATAAGCAAAATATCATATATAATAGTTCCTACAACAATTATTTGGGGCTTAATTGCACCTCAGATGGTGTGCTGCATTTGCGCACAAAATAGCGATAAGCAGCAACTTTTTTCTTCCTTGAGGCAGAGTTATCAACAGAGAGTACCATTTTGCCAGCTTCTTTTGATGTGAAAGAGTTATGGATTGCTTCTTCTGTGGCCTCAATCTTCCTTGCCTTATCAACTGCTAAGGTGTAGCTACCTTGTGCAATTGGGACAAATTCAGCACTATACTCCAAGTCCCAGCCTCCTACCACAATATCCCACGTGATAGTTGCACCACTCTGTCACCCATTAACAAGCAATTAACAACAAATCTTTTAATCTTTTCCATACATACCAAAACATCAACAATTTACTATACATTGTATTTCAATTACATTAAGGTTTAATACATCAGTAGGTACCTAAACTTTTTGGGAGTTTTTAATTAAGTCTTTAAACTAAAAAACAAAATTGTAATTAGGTAATCGAGTCCTTAATCATGTAAAATTTTTGTATCTGAGTCCCTAGAATTAGTTTATGGAAGCTTAAAACCCTGGAAAAATAGCAATTTGTGGTGTTTTTACTAACTCCAAGGACTCAATTAAAAAAATCATAGAAGATCAAGAACTCAATTACAATTTTTTTTTAGTTTAAGGACCTAATTAAAAATTTTCAAAAAGTTCATGAATCCAATGATGTATTAAACCTTAAATTAAACTACAATGTGGGATTAAATGACAGTGTAAGAAATCATTGTACTATTGATGCATTTTGATTAAATTGGATGCTTTAACTTGAAATTTCCAAACCAAAAAGAAGAAACCATTATAATTCTAATAAGGGTAAATGAAGGGAAGAAAAATTAGAAAATTGTTACCTCAATTCCTTCTATTTGTATGTTCACTTTCTCTCCTCCTTTAACTGTGAACTCAGAAGCAGGTTTTGGGGGACCATTCTCCAAATCGCTGGGTCGACTCAATCCACCATACCGAACAGGAATATTCTCGGGCCTTATAAATCTGAACAAAAGACAATAACCCCATCTTAAAATACAAAATACCAAAAGAGATATTGTGGGGTAAGAGGCATTTTTTGTTTGATATGTATAGTGTATGTAACTCAAAAAAATCAAGGAAAGACAACTTCAATTTAAAATATAAAATAATGAATAAAATAAAACTCAAGACAAAACTGTACGGTAGATAAGGAAGCTGAGGGCCATTTTGAAATCTTTTTTTTGAAATCTTTCTATAGATAAAAATTAGCAGAAAGAAGAACTCATTCCAAAACCAAAATTTTCTAAAGTAATAGGAGAATAAACAAAATAACAACCCATTAATTAGACTAACTTGTAGAGTGTCTCTGCAGCGTTTCCTTCCTTGGATATCACAAACTTGCTCTTAGTTCTTTGGGTCAGAAACGGACTGAACATTGAATACAAAACGCTGAAGTACCATGGCACATTGATGAAAATCTGAAAGCAAGAAATGAGAAAAGAAAAAGTAGTGAAATTCCCATCACACCAAAAGCTAAAAGGTGTAGATAACATGATAATGATAACAAGCAAACAACCATGGCCCTGTTTGGATAAAGCACGCTTATTAGATAAAATGAATTACACTTCTATCCTAATCTAAAATCAACTTAAAAAAATTAATAATAAAGTTTCTATAGAAGTTAAAGCACATAAGTTGATTTTTTTTTATAAGGTTTTAAATTGTGGTTGCTAGTCAAGTTGTCACAGTTCTTAATATAGTAGGAAATTACAGATAAATGTAGTTTATGTAGTCGAAAATACTCCAAATACCTTGACATTGCAGACCATCTTTTAAAACTTGCATTTTTTTTTTATTTAACTTGTTATAAATTTTTTAAATTTATGAGTGATGTTTTATTTATTCTACTTTTTTTATTACTATATTTATAGGTACAAAGTGTTTATCCATTCCATTTTCTAAATGACTAAAGGAAACCTACATGACTACTTTTAATGATGTCTTATATCTCAACCATTTTAGATTTTCTATAATCCGATAACTAAACCATGGTTAAGAAATCCGAGCTGAGTTACTCTCTAAGAAACATAATGTTGGTTAATTTATTCTACTTTAACAAGTTCTTATGGATTTCCAACTAATGTAGGTACCTTCCGAGCCACCATTTCAGGATAGTTGTCCTGGAACAGAGAGAGTATCTGGTTAGAAGCGACCCTGAGTTCCCTCTTGGGCATGTCCTTGAGGTCGGTTACCTGAATGAGCGAGTTGACCCCACCAGGCTTGAAGTGAAGCATCTTGACCCCTCTCTCCAGCACCTGAACCCTCCACCTCAGGAACTTCTTCAGCTTCTCCTCGTCCCCGAACACCCTCTCGTACATCTCCTTATCCTTGAACACCCCGTAGGCGTTGTAGCACACGGGGTGTCCCTCTCTGTCGTGGCCGTGGGTGTAGGCAACAACCCCTTCGAGCTCCTTGAAGCCGAGCTCCTCGTCGACAACGTTGTCGGCTCCGAAGTCGGCCCTCCAGGAGAGGCACTTGAGGAGCATGGAGAGGGCGTCGGGGACACGGAAGTCCCGCGCCCGGAGGAACTTGAGGAGCAAGACGTCGGCTCTGTCGTCGCCGTGGAGCAGAGGAACGCCCCACATCGAAGGGGTGGGGTCGGAGGATGATGATGTCTGGAGTTTGTCCTTGAGGTGGTGCAGGGCTTTTTTCTCGGAGGGTTTGAGGTGGGAGACGAAGTAGGTGTCTTCTTTGAAGGAAGGGGCGGAGATGAAGGAGGTGAGTGTGGTCTTCTTCTTGAAGAAGGGCTTCGGGGATGGAGATGCTTCTGGAAGGTCTAAGAAGGGTGTGGAAGAGGGTGTTGTGGTGGTGGTGGTGTCCATTGGT
The DNA here is from genome assembly GCA_026413185.1 of Pueraria montana var. lobata. Lineage (NCBI taxonomy): Eukaryota > Viridiplantae > Streptophyta > Magnoliopsida > Fabales > Fabaceae > Pueraria > Pueraria montana. The sequence continues at coordinate 78,434,258 of CM048650.1, forward strand.
GGTGAATGAGGGAGACCCAGTTGGAACCTCTGCATGGAAATGGGGAATGCGGGTTGATTTTGAAGGTGGGGTTGCTGGTTTTGTGCCAAAGGATACAGCTTTTTTCGGCAGAGGAAAGAGAGAAAGAGAAGAAAGCAAAATGACGATGCGGAAAAGGAGTGGATTTTTTTTATAAGTTGGCGTGGTTTGAACAAGTGGTTTTTTTGTTGCTCGGTTTTCTCATATCTTTGTGTGCGAGTTCGAGTTAAGTTCAAGTGTGAAAGCGAATTTGAAAGGGGTGGAGAGAGTGAAGGCACGCGCTGGTTTGAAGTAGGAGTGTGGAGTGTTTCCAACTTTCAAACCGAGCGCAGCTGGAAAGTGATTGGAGGCAGACACCGTTTTGTTAGTGTGTGATTAGGATAAGTACGAAAACTAAATTATTTTAATAATTAATTATAGGCTTAATTGTAAATTTTATCACCCAACTTTCATAATTTTACAAATTTTACCATTCAAATTTTAATTTTGCAAATTTTATCATCCAAAGTTTCAATTTTTGCACATTTTACCACTCTGATATTTTACCCAAAAAAAAGTTAAAGAATTCAAAAAAAAAAAATTATGAAATATCATGATGGTAAAATGCGCAAAAATTGAAAATTTAGGTGGTAAAATTCACAAAATGATGAAAGTTGGGTGGTAAAATTCATAAAAAAAAAACTTGGGTGGTAAAATTCATAAAATTATGAAAGTTGAGTGGTAAAATTTGCAAAATTAAAAATTTGATAGTAAAATTCATAAAATTATGAAAGTTGGGTGGTAAAATTTGTAATTAAATCTTAATTATATGTATAAATTGATTGTTATTAAAAATAGTTTCTGGTTGAATAAGTTTGTTGAAAAGTGATTTTAAAATAATTAACATGTGTGTGAAATTTTTTTTTTTTTTCGCTATATAAGCATGCTAGTATTTTCTACATGAGACAAAGGAGCCAAATTATATGAAAAGAAAAAAAATTATGTACTCAGTATAAAATAATTTTATACCGTTATTCAATCAAAATCTTTTAAAATAAGATTATTATATGCATCAAATTAAATTCTCTCTCTTGAGTGTCTAACATAATAGTATATATAGAGCTTAAACTTAAAATTGTTAATTAAATTAAAATATAACTTATCAGCTGATTCATATATTCAGTTTCTGTGTGAAAGAGTTTAAAAGAGAGAAAAGAGTAACTCCTAAATTTCTAAATTATAATTTGAGTTATCAATTGCTAATTATTGAAGAGGTAAACTACTAGTTGAACTACACCAATCAACTGACATTCATTGTATGCATGCTTTCATTAATGGAACAATTCTAGCTTGACCACCGTGCTCCTTAGTAAGTACAATTGATTAAATTCTCAAAATACATCAAAATAATAGCTCAAAAAGACAACAAAGTCCTTGTTAAAATTATTTTATTTTATTATCTTAAGCTTGTAAAAAATTGTACTACCTAATGAACACGTGCTCATGCAAGAAATGCTCTTCATATGTAAATGAACTTTTTGTTAATTGTTCAGTGTGCTTCTATTTCAAGAAAATCAGGAGCAAAGCTAGATTATAGTAAAAACAATAATTTGAATGGAGGGAACATGACCTCCCTCGCGGTACACTCGACCCTCGCCATGAAGGGAATGGCTTTCACGAGGATAAGCTTTTGCCCCAGTGAACAGGGAACTCACTTTATTCACTTTTATTTTTTTCCATTTATATTTTGAGACAGAAAAATTTTGAACAAAAAATAAATTCATTTAAATATAACAAAAATATCCAATAAAATATCGCACGACAATGCCATAGCCCATAAGCTTTGCAGACTTTGTTTGTCCATAAATCCTAAAAGGCACAGAACCTATATTTGTCGTATGTTTGCGGGAACAATTTTGTCCCCATAATTTGGATGAAATGCATGATATGGCATGGCATGCATATATCAATTTAGTTGATGTAGAACATTAAATAAAAAAAGAACTTGACAGAGCATAAATCACTTTCAAGTGAATTTCTTTATCAAGGTTTGATATATGCTCACTATAAATATTAAAATTTGAAAGTGATTGGACACGGCTTTGTGGCTTGTATAGTCAAATGTCAATTTCTGCATCTGAAACTATTACACATCCAAGAGTGGTCACATATTTAGCTGCATATATGTGTGCAATATTGTCTCAATTGTCAAGCTGAGTTTAATCAATAATCATATGCATGCACGAACCAGAACTACCTTCTTGATAGGCCTACCCAATTTAGTTCATGAGCCACTGTTAATGCTGGAAACTGAGCCACTCTTGGCATGACCAAAAATGTGAATAAGGGTATTGCAGGCTTTGGATTTTGCTTGCTTCAAAGCAAGAAACATTGTAATTATTACTGAGGCAGCGAATCTCTCAACAGTTTCCAGTGTGGGAAGCTGAGAATATAGCGTGGTCCAGTGCCTGTGGCTGTAACCTTGCTTCACGCCAGGGAAATTAATTACAAGTTGAAAAAAAAATTGGATACAAATTAACCAAAGACAATAAAGTTTTCCTACGCAGATTTTTGTATACAGATTCAGCCAAGTATGTATAAAAGCTAGTTTGTATGTGTGTATTTATCTCTCTCTAAAAATAACATTATTAATATTATATTTCCAATAAAGAGAGAGAGAGAGAGAGATGATTCAAATCCTACTTGTTTGGTCTCGTTATTGGTCATTATGCTTGATAATCTTCAGTGGTGCAATTATGTAGAGTTGTTTAACTGAAATTTGGTGCCATACAAGGTCACATAAGATTAAAGAACTTCAACAATTTTTTCTTTAATGGTGTAACTCTTAAAATGGATCTTATAACTGTCTCACAATTTTTAAAAACTGTTAAGAATAGTTGTTTGTACTAGCAAATGTCACGTTAATTACTCCAATAGTAGAAGTTGTTCTTAAGTTCAAGAACTCCATAATCAACTCTCATTAAAGATGCTATTATGTGTTAATTATTGGGTGAATAACCTTTTTGGGAGTGCCACCTTTACTGTTTTTTTTGCGCAATTTTCCTCTGATAAGTGACTCTTAAGGCAAAAGTTTAGCTTTCCTCTATGGTTTATGCTAATTAACCATATGAGATCACTCTTTTTCAAGGTTTACTTATTAGTCATCATTAATAAAAGATAAAAAGAGGGAGTGCTTAGTTTTCTTTTCTTTTGTACAAACAAATAAAGGAAGAAACTGATAAAGAAAACAAATAATTGAGACAGTTGCCTAAAGGAAAAGGCATAATTAGTGGTTAAAGTTTCTTCAGGTAATGCTTTTCATTGTGTGGAGGTAATAGTACCGTGAGACTCGAGAGTACTGGTACTGCATTATTCAGAGACAACCTGTTCAAGACTACTCTTACCAAGTTCCAAGACTAGCATTTTTTGTCCCCATCATAACCACTAAACTTAGAATTTAGAAACATGCAGAATCACAAATACGAGCATCTAGAACTTGTACATGAGCAACGGATTTGAAATTTTCTGAAACATTGAAAGGTCTGGAATGAACGTACGCAGATTTGGTTTCAAAGTTTAGAGGCAAAGTAATATACCAGAACAATTTTGCAAGTGCATGCAAATGTTGAAGTACAAGTGAAAAGGAAGTTTTGGTTTTGAAGATGAGTGCAAATGTTTACAATTGAAAAGCTTTTCAAGCAAGTGGATTAAGTGAACATTTACTAGACTTAAACATTGCTAACACCTAGTTATAATAGATAGTTATGATCCTAAGCAGTGATAATGTCTTCCATTCCCTAATATTGGACATCATTATCCAACTTCAATTAGGCCTTATTTTGAAGTTGGGTAGACATAATTGTAATAAAATTAATTTTGAATAGTTAAACATACTTGAAATATTTGAAATTAAATAATAAATTTATATTAAAACATGTATTAAAAGACAGAGAAAAAAAAAAGCTGCGAGAATTGATTTTTCAATAGCAAAATAATAAGGACTAGTCTCTTGTGCCAAGTCCGAACAAACAGCTTTTTTGGTTTCTCCTCAAACCAAATACACGTCAAATGACTGTAGAAGCGGGACCAAGTTAGACATTGAAATGACCAGTGTCTTTAAATGAGTGATACGGAAGGAACAGAACCTAGGCGATGTCTTTCTTTGCTTCTGAAATTTTGATTAAGGGGAATCCATCCTAGTTAATAATAAGTTATGTAAAAATCAATTTTATATAATATTACGGAAATAAAGAAATCAATCATAGTAAATATCTTAAGATACTATAAATTACTTTCAAATATATTCAAAATATTAATAAAATGTTCACATATTTTAACAATTGTAACCGAGATGTATTGCATTTTGTATGCATGTCCTTGCACATTAAGTAACAAAAAACTTGAAATTAAACTATGAGATAATCCAACAACAAGTGTGTAGATAGTTGATACGGGCCGATTTACTATTTTATTTGAACCGGATTTTCAGTCAAACTAGCTGGATTGATCCAATTTTCAAAACACATTCAAAACTATGAAATAATATTGGCCCGTTTTTTAGTTTGTTGTCTCCGACCAAAAAAAAAATCAAATTTTTTATTCCCCTACTTAGAGTAGAATGTGGTCTATCATCTTTTTTTTTTTTTTTTTAATAAATCATATGTTCGAACCACAGGTCCAAGTATTTAATGTAATTCCATATACTCAAGACTCAAACTCAAGACTTCTCATTAAGTTGTAATAATTTCAGACCAGTTGATCTACATGCTCAATGGTGTAGTCTTTCATCTTCTACAGCAATTTATTGTCGTGGGATGAAGTTTAATTTATTGCTACCCTTAAACTTATAAGTTGCATTATTTATTTGAGTATCAAATAATTGATACCAAATGTAAATATTTTTCCTCTCACTAACTTATCTTTTTCAAATACATACGTCTTAAAAATCCTTTGCCAAAACTGGAAAAAAAAAAAGTTGTCTCTTTTTTGTTGTAAAAAATTTCCTAAACTTATTGTAGCCTTCTTTATGTAGATTACAATTGTTGCTAGTTATTTCAAATACTTGGTGACTGTTGGAGTTTGTCTACGGGCTTTTGTAAGTAAACTAGTTTTTGATAGTGCATAAATCTGCTTGTGTTTGCTTTCTTTCCGGCAGTGTCACAGCCCTCTCAGTTGCTTCATAAATCACAAAATTTATCTCAAATTCATGTGGTCTCTTTCAACTCTGTTCAAGATCACATTTTATCGAACTATGCATATCAACTGTCGGCAGGGTTTAATAAGCCAGTTTCATGTTTATATGGTAAAATTCAGAGTGTTACCATTGGTCCTCCTTGTTTAATGCTCCTCAGTCCTCATTGATGTTGTTCAAACTTCAAAGACCTTGTTCATATACTTTAGACCCTCTGAACCAAACCACAATTTTATGTTATTGTTTTGAAGTACAAACTGAACTCCATTTGCTCCTTTCCCCACTTACTCCATGTCATGTCCCTCATAAATTGTTGACACGGTTGAATCTTCAGAATAGATGTCCTTCTTCACTTTGCCATGTAACTTGTCAAGAATTCTCCATGTCACAGAATCAGGAGTCAGCCCATTCTTTTTCATCTCTCTAACAATTTGGTAAGCTTCTCTTTTCAAACCAAGATTGCAAGCACAGTTGATCAGAATATTATAACTAAATATATTTGGAGAGACCCCAGAATCCACCAATTCATACAAGAAATGACAAGCCTCGTTATATTTGCCTGAGCGGCAGAGCCCTTTCAGAATTGCTGCATAAACAAAACTATCATGAACCCCAGAAGGCCATATAACATTGTGCCAAAAACTCTTTGCCTCTTCTACTTGGTCAGATTCACATAGACCTTCTACCACAACTGTATAAGTGGTACTATCTGCAGTAATGCCATCATTTACCATATTATCGAAAACCATCAATGCGTCATTCACTCTCTTTAGTTTGAATAACCCTCGGAGAAGAGCATTATATGTCACAACACTAGGTCTTAAACCATTTTCCGGCATCACCTTATGAAAGAGATCGAGAGCTTCATTGACTCTTGCAGCATCTAACAGACCAGAAATCACAGTAGTGAAGGTCACAACATCAGGTGCAGCAAATTTACCCACCAACATGTCATGCAACACCTTTGAAGCTTCATCAACCCCACCCATCTTGCAAAAGCCATTGATCACCGTGTTGAGCGTAATCACATCAGCCTGACACTGGCTCTCAAGCATAAACACAAGCACATTCAAAAGCTCGGTCGGATTGTTCACAAGGCAAAGCGCTCTCAAGTAAATGTTGTAAATCCTAGTCTTGTCAACACCTTCCTTACTTAGCATGAGTTTCAAAACTTCCCTTGCCTTGTCCACATCCAACACATGGCAAAGAGCTTCCACTAGCACCTTATAAGTATGCTCAGATAACATGAACCCGAATTCAGCTCCTTCCTCTAACAACTGATAAGCCCTCATACAATCACCATCCCTGCTAAGCCCATGAATGACATAATTATACGACACATCGCTCGGAACGAACCCTCTTTTCCTCATCACATAAACAATCCTAGCTGCCCCATTATACCTCCCAACTCTACAGAGCGAATCCACCATCTGGCCATAAGCAACCTCCTCAGAAAAACCACTCCCGAACGGCAACTCCTGAGCAATCCTAAACACTTCACTAAAAAACCCTTCCCTACACAAAGAATCAACCAAATTCGCAAACGCTGCAGTCTTCACAGAATCTTCCACTTCCACGCCCATCCTCTCCCACAGCTCACACATCAACTCCCTCCCACCTTCCACATCCCTCTCCCGAAGAACCCCGCGAATCAAAATGCTGTAAGTCACCGAATTCGGAGCCACGCCACTCTCAAGCATTTCATCAAACACCTTGCGGGCGTCCCGCATTCCACCAACCAAGCAGTACCCATTAATCAAAGTGGTGAAAGAAACCACATTTGGGCAATGCCCGCGATTCCTCATGTCGAAAAACAGCCTGTGGGCGTCGCGGGGATGGTGGGCACCGCAAAACTGGTCCATGAGACGGTTGTAGTTGACCAAAGAGGGAACGAAACCGGGCTTGGAAGCGATGAGGGAGTTAACGAGGCGCCACGTGGCGTGAGGGGTTTGGGAAGCGAGCAAGCGCGCGAGGAGGATGTTGCAGGTGCGCTCGTCGGGGAGGGAGCCCGAGGCCAGGGAGAGGGAGAAGCGGTGGTGGGCTTCGGAGAAACGGTGAGAGTCGCAGAGGGAGTGGACGATGGTGGCGATGCTGTGTTGTTGCGAGTGTGCATTTTGGGAATGGTGGTGTGAGAGAGAGGGAGAGAGGGTGGTGGAGAATTGAAGGGAGAGTGGAATGAAGAGTTTGGGTTTGGGGAGAATTGGCGCTAAGGTTGTGTGCATAGTCGCAGCAGAGTGAAGACTGAAGAGCAACCTCGGTGTCACCATGTCAGCACAGCTTTATTAAATTTTGAATAATACTCTCTCTCTCTCTCTTTATAATACTACTTCCGATCTTTTTTATAATAAACAAGTAAAATTTTAATATAAAATATACTAGAACTTATTTCTTATAAAAAGAATCGGAAAAAATACCATTTTTATAAGATCTTTTATTATTTTTTCAAGAGTGTTTTTTAATTTTTTTTTAAATAATCATCTATTTCTATTTAATTATTTTTCATCTAATTAATTAATAATTGAAGAAAGAATAATTAATTAAGAATACTATAGGAAAAAAATAATTAATATATCGGGAAATTAAAAAAGAGTCTTATAAAAGGAGAAGAAAGAGAGTAATTTGTAACAGTTTTATTTATTTTAGAAAATCAATTACAAAAATTATAAAAGACCATAAATCTAATTTTAAAGTTTTTAAAGATCTAATTAAAAATTTCAAATAGTTTAGACTTAGTAATTAAGAGAGGAATTTTATTATAATATAAAATATAGAAAATTAAATTTACATTAATTAAGAAAGTCGGTTAACATCATTTAATTTTATTAATCTTAATTAAAAAAATAAATTTCTTAAAATGTCTTCATTGAAACTTGATGTTGTGAATAAAAAAGAATCATTAAAAATAAAATCTTAATTAAATGAAGAATATTTTAGGAGTGATATCATTAAATAAAATTAAATTAGTTAAATTTATTTATATTTAAGTCTATCATATAATTTTTTTTTATATTTAAGTATGGAATAATAGATAAAAGATAATACTAATAGAATAGAATAGATGTGCCAAAGTACATGCTTAATGTTGTGGAGATCCTCAGTATGGGCTTAAGGCCCAAACAAAAAATATTTACACTTACACGCCCAAGGCACAGCACATGCATTACAAGGCTAATTCCTTTGTCTAACCCTGTATTATAAAATGTTTTGCTTAAAGTACATTTTTAGTCTTTTATGTTTTTTATTATATTCAATTTGATCTCTTATGTTTTAAAAAGTTTAATTTAGTTCTTTATATTTTTAAAGTGAATCAAAATAATCTTTCTGAAACAATAATCATTTTCAATCTTTGAACACAATTTTGAATCCTTTTTTGACTAATCCGAGATGTAAAAATTGTCTCATTAGATTCACTTACATGAAAACTATTAAATCCAACTGATGTTCAAACCAAAAAGGATCATAAACATGATGAAAATCACGTGAAAAGTAAGTGTCACAAGCAACGTAAAAAATCTGACATTAGATTTTTTCAATTTTCCAATTGCTCATTGGATTCACTTTTCATGTTATTTTCACCATATTTATGTCCTTTTTTGGTTTGAGCGTCAGTTGGGTTCTATAATTTTCGTGTACGTGGATCTAATAAGACAAGTTTCATGTCTCGAATCAATCATAAAAGAGTTCAAAATTGTCTCCCAAAATCGAAAACAATCATTATTTTGGAAAGACTATTTTGACTCACTTTAAAAACATAAAGACTAAATTGAATTTTTTAAAATATAAAAGACCAAACTGATGATGATAGGGATCAAGTTATTCTAAGAGTAACTATAAGATAGTTACTATTCATCCCCCTTCATTTTCTTGAAATCTAATGGTTAAGATTAATTACACATTACAACCATTAGATTTCAAGAAAATGAATGGTGAGGATGAGGAGTACCTTTCTTAGAGTTACTCTTGTAGTAACTTGATCCCAACTATAATAAAAAAACATAAAGAATTAAAAGTGTATTTTAGCTAAATATTTTTATCATATAAGATTTCTAATCTGTCATAACTCGGACACATATTTTAAGTTCGAAATGATCAACAAGAACAAAGTTTGTTACATGCAGAGTCGGTCATTTGGGCTTGGGCCTGCAGGGCACCCATAGCCCGCACGGTATATGGGCTTCAATTTTTTAGCCCATTTAAATTGCTGGCTTTTTAGCCCGACCCTTTTAACCCACAGGTTAAACGGGCTTGACCACGGACAGTCCGCGAGGTTTTATGCCTTAATTAAAAAAAAATGTATTTTTTGTGGTTTAGTAAAAGTAAAATAAAAATAGAAACTGGACTAATAAAATAAAAGAAGCGTGGCCATTCTACTTGAAATTAGATACATTTCAAAATAGCCAACAACAATTCTTAGACATCTAGTGATTAATTAGACTATAAAATGATAACAAAATGATTTTTAAAAGGGTTTTTAATTTGATTTTTAGTCACTTTTTAAATTTGATTTTTTTAAACAATTTTTTAAAAGAAAAGGTTTGAAAAATGAGTTAAATTTCATATTTTTAAATTTTGATTTTTTTTATGTGGACTCACTAAAATAGAATCCGTTTAAATTGCGGACTTTGCGGGACGAGTTATGTGGATTGTGAGTTTTGTGAATACATATTCAAACGGGACCGACTTACTCGTATACCCAACTATAGTTACATGTTATGCAAATGTAAGCCATATTTGACCTTTCTTCTAAGAAGGGGTAAAATCTTGAAAAGGATATGAGATATAAAAAAATTAATTATTTATCTATTGTTGTTTGGTAAGGTGGAGATATAATGTTTATTTAACCTTTATCTATGTGACATTTACACTTAACTACTTAACTTTCTCATGGGAAACTTCAGGCTCATCTTGATTGCAAGGGTTAAAAGTTTCGAAAAGTGGCCTAGATGAATGATAACTACTTTTAATTTGAGACTGGTTGATAATGATTTGAGTTGCATAAGCAACCACCACAAGCTTCCAACATAGTTTATTGGAGTCCCCATTCTACCACTTTTTGCCGCCAATTATTAAAATGATGTATCAAAATTTAAATTTATGAACTGTAAATTTATATATAGATATAGAAAAATTAAGAAAAATTATAACTACTAAATTTAAGTAATAATATTTTAAAAGGATAAAAATAAAAATGACGAAATGTGAAATACTAATATAAAAGAAATCATGTGACTTGTTAAGAAAGAGAAAAAATTAAAAGAAATCTTATGTAAGTTATAAATTCTTGTTGTGATCTTATATTAAAAAATATTTTCTTCCTTATTTTTGTGAGCATTCCAAACGTTAGAAATTCCATTTATTTATTATTTGTAATTTCTCTATTTCTCTCAAAATAAACAGTATTATATGATTGCTTTAACAAATTATTTTAAACTTTCTGTGAGATTATTTTCAATGGCAACACAGTGGAGCAACCATAAATATAAATTATTATCTTTAATATTATTCTAATTATCAAATCAACCACAAAATTACAAATGCATCGTAGGTGAGGGGTAGAGATGCCTTGAGGAGGAGTAAAAAACAAAACATGAACATAATAAGTGAGTGAGTGCCTATATAATGGCATCAAAATTAAGTGGAAAATAAAAAACCTATGCTTGAAGTTGAATAAGTTTCTCAATAAACACTTATGCAAGAAAAAAAATAAAAAAAATAAAATGAATTAAGATTCTTCTATAAATTAAAATCAATTTATATATTTAATTTTTATATAAATTTTCTTATTTAACTTTTCCAAAAGTTAAAATGTATAAATTGATTAACTTATAAAAAAACAATTAATATATTTCATCTTTTTTTTTTAAAGTATTTATAGGAAAAGAAAATCCAATAAATAGCATATAACACCAAATAAATAAAACAAAAATAAGTCTCTTACATACACATAGTATAGTATTGCATATCAATACACATAGTACAACATATATATCAATAATGCAAAACATAAATATTGTACTCAACAATGGCATCCTTGGTGGTGGGTGAGAACCAGTGAGTTCTAAGTTGAGCATAACCCCTAGCAAATCGAAAGAGCCCACTTCCACCAATCACGGGCATCTCCCTCTCCTTGTTGAAAACAGGGTTCCTCCCCAAAATCGTGATGGAGCTTCCATTGTACTTCCCTTCAGTGATGGCAAAGTTCATAGCCATGAGCAAGGTAACCTCACTTTGTGAAGTGGAAGCATAGAACCCCTGTGCCTTCCCCACCAATTTGGAGTTCAGTTGGGGTTCCAAAGTCAAAGGGTTCTCGATCATGTTCACCATCCCAAAGGCCGTGGTTGAGTTCTTCAAGGGTGGTGACACAACTTCAACGGATGAAGGGTTGCGTCCACTCACCACGTCATGCCAATAGAACCTGAAAGAAATGATATTTGTTCAACAATATATTCATGCTTACAATTGAGAGACAAAAAGAGGGAAAAAAATAGAGAGATGTATGAAATATAATAAATGATCCGATCAAAGTTTTTAAAACAGTCAGAAAACTTAATTTCAATCGCAATGTCATGATTTTTTAAGTTTTTGCAGCCACAATTGTGATCATGTTGCATTTATCTACGATTTTTCACAATATTAAGAAATATGACAAAATCAACGTCATGATCGTAATTTAAAACCTTGGATGCGATAGAGATAGATAGATATAAAAAGTGTTGTTGTATAAAATATTGTATAAATTGTTGTATAAATAACACAACTATACTAAACCTGAAATGGCTGAACTTTTCTTGATTTTCATCCAAACCCAACATTTTGCGATCTAATGTGCGCACGAAATCGTCGGTGTCATGGGCTGTGGTGGAGATGAAGGGAGTGAAGAGGAGGGAGAAGATGATGAGGAATTGGGTGAACATGGTTAGTGGTGTGGAGGGAAGGGCACTCCTATGTTGATGAGGATCACAAGAAGAATGAGTTGTGGAGGGGTGTGTGAAATGGAAACACACGAGTCCTTATAATGACACACCAACCTTGCTAGCTAGGTAGGAACCAATGTACTCAGAGTGGGTGGCATAATCATTCATCACTGGACACTTCTATATGTAACACCATGGTTTCTATTTTGTTTTCTCACCAGGGTAAAAGTTCTTCAAGGTTGGATTGTTTTCAAAGTAAGCAAGCTGTGTCTTTAGTTTCAAATTTTAATGAGTTCAATTTATAAAATACTGTAACTATGATTGGATGGCAGTAAGTTGTAATTAAGTTCTATTTTAAATGTCATCCCATTTTAAAAGAAATTTTCGTTATTTTTATTTCATTTATTGAAAGTAATCCAAACTTATAAATTATACTATTAATATTAAAGTAGGATAATAATATTCTTACTATATATGTATTTCAAGTTACATATTCTTGTGACATATGTCCAACTCTTGTAATTCTTCTACTTTTGGTTTTTTATGAAACTTATTATATAAGTTTTTTATTACAAAAAATTATAATTTATTTAATATAGGTTAATTTTATTTTCTATATTTTTAATCATTTATTTTTCCTTAAATGATGATATGAAATTCATGAGACTAAGGATTTTTTTGCAATTATTTATATTAACCTTTTATCTTTCCTTTCACTTTATCACTTTCTCTTCCAACTCACTTCATTCAACTATCCACTCTTAAATTGCTGTTTCTTGGAATTCTTTTTTATTATTTTTTGGTTTTTCAATTTATTATAACGTACATCTCTTTTGTAACCAAAAAAATAATTAGCGTACACCTTTTGTTTTATTAAACAATGATACGAGTAATAATAAAGATAAACTCTTACTATTTGCTCCACGTGATACATTATTGTGAAATTTGTTACATGATTCTTGTAATAATTCTTCTAGCTTCTTCGTCTTCTGATTTTATGAAGTTACATTCTTATTTTATATTTTTTTTATCATAACCATTTATGATATATTAAATGAAGGTTATTTTTTATATTTTTAACTAGTTGGTTGACCCGTGCAATGCACGGGCAACATCATTTTTTGTTGTTGTAAATATATAAGAAATATCTATAATTATTGATATAAAACATTAAGTGATTAAATTGTTAAAATTATAGAATGTTTACTATTTATACTAACAAAATTTACTTATAGATATTCATGTATAAAAAAAATGACACAAGTAAAATAAAATCTTAAGTGATTTCATAAGTGATGATAAATAAGAAAAGAACAATGATTTACTTAAAAAATGATTTTAAACATGGACTTCACTCATACTTTGATTCTATGTCATTTAATTAACTCTAAACTAATTTTTTATATATTAAAAATAAACAATAGGTAATTTGATTCAATATGTTGCTATAAATTTATTGAACAACTATTTAATATATATTGGAAAAAAATTATTTATTCATAAAAAATTTAGAAATTATAAACTTAATTTTAAAAAAATAAGAATAACTCAATTCTTCAAAGTGCATATTGAATCACTTTCAATAGGATCCTCGGTATAAGAATTATATATCTTAGATTAAATAATATTTTTTAGATTATTATGAATCAAAAAAAATATTTTTTAGATTATTGGAAAGTAGTGTGCCACAATTAACATTACTGAAAAGTATAATTTTGTCCCATAAATTTATTTATTTCAATTATTTTTGTTTTATTAATTACCAGAAAGTATAATTTTATTTTTAAATATATAAATTTCAATTAAGATTAAGTATATTTTTGTTTTATTTAGTACTGGAAAGTATAATTTTGTCCCACAATATACATTAATTTTAAAATATTAAATTGTTTTAAAAATTAATTTTTTAAAGGAATAATATACGGTATAATTATGTTTCACCATTATTTAAATCTTTTAGAAATGTTATTACCAATAAGTATAATATTCTAATAAATTAATTTATTTTGTTCCAACATTACTTAATTAATTTTCATTCTAATTAATTAATTTTTTGTTTTCAGGCTTTTAATAATTTCATTTTCCTCATATTATTTGGAAAAAAAATCCTGCCAAATAAAATTGGCCTTTTCTTATGCGTATCATGGGTATCTCTTACCTGATTATAATAATAATTTTTATTTAGGAGTAAAGATCATTAATATAAGTTTTATGCTATAAAAAAACATATCTTTTTTTGATAAAGCTTTTTATATATATAATAAAAAAAATATAATTTAATTAAAAGTACATGTAGATTACAATTTTTTATATAATTTAATATTAATTAATTTTATTTCACTAACGATAACATTATAAATTTGAAAAAAATAATTGTGTTATAGAATTTAAATATTTTAAAATATCAATAAATTATTAATTAACTTTTTTGTTTTTTGTATAGGGCAACTACACTCATGAATGCAACAAATTATGTATTACAAATTAAATAATTAATTTAACTATTTATACGGGCATTTGACAAATGTGGTGCAAGGGAAAATTCATTAACTATTGAAAATATTTATTTTGTGATAATTCAAATGAATATTTAATTTTTTAAATGTTTAGTTTGTTTTGTGTCACAGAATAAATAAATGTGTGTCAAATTTGTATAAACAATCAATCAATATAAATAAATATTATAATCCCAAGGTATTTATTTGCATAAATAATTTAAAGCCGTCATAAAATAATAACAATTGAACAATTGAAATTCAAGTTTTATTTAACTTTATTGATGAAGTTTGTTGCAAATATAAAAAACTAAGCAAATAACAAATATGAAGTTAATCTTTCTCCACTTTGATTGATTTTTTCAGCTTTTTCACTTTAGTTTTTTCCTTTTCATCTACTTGAGAAAGACTTCACTTCAGAAATTTCCAAGTAAGTGCATTTATTTGAGGGATTCAAAAGTAAAGTTCAACTAAAAAAATGATTACAACATCAATCATTTAAACATGAGTAATAACATCATCATATTGAACAATATTCTTTCCAAATGAAGTTGAAATTCCTAAAATAGAGTTTTGTCAAGTAAAATAGAAAAAGTATATTAGCAAGCTATTTTATTTAAATCCAAAATAAAAAAAAGAGAATAATTAAACCATTACTTCATTTTTTAAATAGAGATCCTAAAATTTGGCAATAATAGTAACATCAGTGTGCACCTTCACACGTAAGTTTTGTTGGAATTTTGGATTTTTGACTTTTTGAAAGTCAACCTTAAACAACTATTGTTTATGAACAATATTATACAACTGTTTTGGGAAGGTTTCAGATCCACTCTACAAAAAAGGAACACAGTTAATGCAATAAAAAATACAAACAACAAAACAACAAATTAAAATTTAAACCTTTTCTAATTCGTCAAACATCTCGATCAAAGATAACAAATGTTGTTGAATCAGTATCATCTATTACTCAAACCTTCAAACAATACCTAGAAATTGCTTTATATTTATGCTTCTAGTAGAACCAACTTGAGTGGCTTGGTCAACTCGTTTTATATTCTGGAACAATCCAAAGCTACACAAATTTTGCTTTGATGGTCTAGTTTTCCCTCTCATCGCACAACCTTTTGCCATTGTGTTTGCAACAAAGAGCAAATCACAAACTAACAGAATAGGTGGAGAGTGTACCCTTTTAAAGGGGAAGGTGGAAAATGTGTCATTATAAAGGGAAATTGTTTTATTTCCCTATAAAATAATGTTAATTATGGGACAATCAATTAAAATTGATTTATAAAACAATTATTTGATACTGATTGGTTTGAATTTAAAATTCAAATGAACATTTCCTTTTTTAAGTATGACATTAAGAGTCCTTTGAAATGCATTGAACCAGAAGATGACATGTGACAAAAATTTCCCTGAAAGCACCAAAAAATGACATATGGCAAAAGTTTCCCTAAAAATGAGTTGCAAATGTATATAGTATAGATTACTTATTTTCTTAAATGATGATATTAATTTAATTCATAAGACTAAGAATATTCTTTTTCTAATTATATTAACTTCTTATCTTTTGTTTCATTTGATAACTTTTTTTCCTAATAAAATCCAACTATCCACTCTCTCTTAACTTGTTTCTTCAAGTATTTTTTTTTTCCAATTTATAGTAATACCTTTTCCTTTTCTTAAACAATGATCAATATGAGTATCTTAACGAAATTCCTCAAATTAGCTAAAAAATTGGATTAGGGTTCAGTTTTAGTGGACTTTTTAAATATAAAAAAAAATAGGGGGTGAAATTTTTATATATCCCTAGTTTTTCATTTAATTTTCAATAAAAAAATTCACTAAAGTAGTTTATATAAATGTTGAAAAAATTACATTAAACATGAATTTGATATTTGATATGACCTATAAATGAGAGTGTATAGTCTTTTATCTACTCAAGACATTTACAATGATTTCACACCATCTACACACTTATCAATATTGACACACCTATCAATATTCGATATGGTACGTTACATCTTAATCTAGCTTATAGGCAAATGTTTCCATAGTTCAACTCTTAATAAGCACCAATTTATGACTTAAGTACGAGGAGGAAATCTAATCCAAAAGACTTCTATCAAATAGAAAAGTTTCCTGAATGAATTAAAAAGAAAAAGAAAACAGCTATATTAAAAATTAAACAGTCAATTTAAACGATTACTTGATGTTGGACTTTGATTATTTATTAACATGTTAGAATTGCTTTGAACATAAATTTCCTTAATTTTTAAGAACCTAGACTTAAAATAAGAGCTCAAAACCAGAACTATTTTTTAAGGCAACGGTAGCGATCCCTATTTGTGTTTTTATGCGACGCAAAAACGTACGTAGGTCGCTTCGACACATGATCGAACATGGAAATATTTTAAGGGTAAACACCCATTTTAGTCCCTGAAAGTGTGTGGTGCTGACAGATTAATCCTTGAAAGATGAAAAAATCGAATTTAGTCCCCGAATGTGCAAAAAGTGCGACAAATTAATCCTGCCGTTAACTCATCTCCATTAACCTTAACGGATGTGTCTACGTGGCACCTCGATGATGACGTGACAACTGACAGTTGTCACGTGTCATCCACGTGGTTGCCACGTGTCTAAAAGTTGAACTTAACAATTTGCTATTATTTTAGTCCCTGAATTTAACCACTTACTAATATTTTGGTCCATGAACTTAACCACATACTGTCATTTTGGTCCCTGAAAATACTTTCAAATTTTCAATTAAGTTCCATGTTGCATGTAAATTATTAGCATAGACATTATCATATTCCATCACTTCCATTTTTTATCCCTCATATTTTTCAACTTCCTCTTACCAATTTCGTCATTTAAATTATACTATAAATATGAAACTAATTTATGAGTGACCACATAGTAATAGTTAGCGGCTAAATCCAGGACATTGCTAACAATATTCTATAAGGTTTCAAACCATATCTTCTACCTAAATGAAGCTATTATCTTATATGCTATTAATATGTGTAGAATGTTAAATTAATTATTTAATTAATCTATTTTATGAAATAACATTAATCACAAAAATACAGTTAAAAAACCTTAAGAATCACGAAAGGGAGAAAAATGAAAGTGTTAGAACCATTTTCTTACATACCCTTTCGATAGGACAGTATGAAAATTATGGTTTTCATGAACTACTACCGCAAGGTATATATAGACATCAAAGAATTTTAAATGTAGTGGTTACTTGAGAGTAGGGGTAGAAACAGGCCAGGCCAGGCTTTGGTGGGCCTGAGTCTGGCCTACATCATAATTATTAAACCTGGGCCTGACTTATTTACCTGTTACAAGTCTTTTTCTTAAGCCTTAGCCTGGACTGTTTAAAAGTCTGGTCTACCCTGAAAGTCTGTTCACGCGGCCTGTTCTATAAAAAAGGTCTATAACACAAGCCAATAGGCCTAACTAGGCCAACAAGCCTAAATAGGCCAATGGACCTTGTTCATTACGTAAAATATTCAATATTTTCTAAAAATTAATATTAAATATAAATATTATCTATATTATATTAATGTAATATATATATAAATATATAATATTATATATATTATTATATAAACAGGCCAGCCTATTAGGCTTCATAGGCTTTTTTAAAGCTTGAATCCTGGCCTTTTAATTAAAAAGGCTTTTTAAAAAGCCTAAGCCTGACCTTTTTAATAAACAGGCCAGGCCAGGCTAGGCTGTAGGCCCCCGACGGGTCGCCTGACCCATTTACACCCCTACTTGAGAGTGTTGCTATTTGAAAATTTTTAATTGAATAAAATGTAATTTTTTAAAGAAGCTAGACAATGTTTATTAAGGAAAAAAATTAAATAGTTTTTTAAGATGTTTTTGTGTTATTTTCCTATTAGAATTGATGTTTCAGCTGAATAAATGACTAACTTTGCATACAGATGGTGGAGGTGAAAGTCAAGATGAACTACAAAGTGTGGAAGAGGAAGGTGAAAAATATGAGGGATATGGAATAAAATGGAAGGAGATATGGTGATGACTATGTTAATAATTTACATGTAGCGTGGGACTTAATTAAAAATTCAAAAGTACTTTCGGGGACCAAAATGACAGCATGTGATTAAGTTCAGGTACCAAAATGTCAGTAAGTGGTGAAATTCAAGGACTAAAATGTCAGCAAGTTGTTAAGTTCAACTTTTAGACACATGGCAGCCATATGGCAACCACCTAGATGACACGTGGCAACCGCCAATTACCATGTCATCACCGAAGTGTCACATAGGTACATCCGTTAAGGTTAACGGAGATGAGTTAACGACAAGACTAATTTATTGCACTTTCTGCACATTCAGGGACTAAATTTGAATTTTTCATCTTTCAGGAACCAATCTGTCAGCATCACAAACTTTCAGAGACCAAAATGAATATTTACCCATCTTTTAAAGGGCTTTCTTTGATTCAAAGCAAAAAGTGACTCTTATATACGATGCAAAGACGTACGTAGGTCGCTTCGACACATGATCGAACATGGAAATCTTTTAAAGGGCTTTCTTTGATTCAAAGCAAAAAGTGACTCTTATATAATAAGTACTATATAACTACCTTGCTAACCTAAAGTTGTTTAATCATTGTCCTCCCAATCTTCCAGAACTTCATCAATTAATCATTTTGATGTGTTACCAACGCATTATACGCAGGTTTTGTTTCCCTTTAAAGGAAGAGGGGGCAACTTTATGTGTTACGAATGATGGAATCCTAAGTTGTACATTAGTTATGTTAGTTACTTAGTATACAATTGGAACATATATATTGTATATAAATTCTCTGATCAATGAATTTCATTCTGATAATTTGTCTACTATCAATCTCTATTATGGTATCAAGAGATTGAATCAATCTTCTGCACTCAGCACCTTCATAGTTTTGGAGGTCCCAAGCTTGTCCTCCTTTGGAGATCTGAATTTACTGTAGTTACGATTTTTACATATGCATGAAGCAGATAATAAATCACAATCATTAGATGAAGAATATGAGAGGACTTATGTTTTATTTCAGTAAAACACGCAAATTTATAGCTGACGGGTGAAAATTATTATACTTGTGGAGTTGTGGTATGGTTACAACAGATAATAAATCACAATCATTAGATGAATATGGGAGGAGAGAAAATAAAGAAGAAGAAAAATATGAATATTGATGTTTTTTTTTTATTTAGTCAGAGAGAAAGTTAAAGAAAAATAGAAAAAAAAATATTTCTAAAAACACAATTTTTTTTTTCTTTTCAAACGTTTCTTTCTTCCTTCACTTTCTTTCTATTGTTCCAAACACACCCTTGAAGGTGCACCATGGTCGTAGCTCTGTCAATCAAGAGCAAAGTTGGATCCGAAGCACTTTATTTTCACATTCCTTAATGGTTCCATCTCCAAACATAACGAATCTGATCCACACCTGCTCAATGTTTGGATCCGCAGCACTTTATTTTCACATTGTTTAATTTTAATCATCTTAATTTTTTGGTGATCTTAATTTTATAATTTTTTTTATTTATCACACCTTTTTTTGGGGTTACTATATTATAAGTGTCAAATATTTACTATTTTTGCTTATGACTAATTTTTATTGAGGACTAACTTACCACCTTTAGTAGAATCTCCCTTTTAATGTGAGACTCAAGTCCTATACCTTACAATTGGTTCCTAATAATAATCCAAAAAAGAAATGAATCTTGCTATATTTAAATTGTTGGACTTAATTTGTTTTATTTGTTTCACTCTCCCTCTTCATTGCTGTAGTGGAACCAAAACTTTGTGAAAATGAGTCAATTAAAAAAAAAGTAGAATCTTCCTTTATAATCACGTTTTTTATTTAAAAGATTCAAACTCGAAACATTATTTTTTTTATTAACAAATATTAGTTTTATTAGAAATGTCAGTGAGAAGGATTCGAACCCGCGACCTTTCTCCCCTTTTCTCCATTCACCCTCAAACCCTCATTCTTAATTATCAAAACAACCTTATATCTCTTCAAACTCGAGACATTATTTGCAAGAAACCCGAACCTAGTTCGACTAGGATAAATGTAAAGTTGGTTTTTATTTATCATGTCTTTATCATACTTATTATTTTTTATAATACACTCAAAAAGTACCAATCTGTCTACATTCCTAATTATATGTTTGTGATTAATTTTTTATAATGATAATTAAATGGAAGGATCAAATTGAAAAATAAAAAATAAAAAATTTAGGGACTCAATTAAAAGGAAGGAAAATGTTTGAAGACTTAATTAAAATTTTTGATAAAAGTATAAAGAGTTGCAGAATAATTAAACCTTAAAAAAATAGATATATGTTAGTATTTTTCTTCTTCTTCACGCCTTCACAGGATGGGTCGAAACTGTCAAATAGATATATAAGGTCTTGCCCTATTTGCAAGGTCACATCATGTGATGCAAGTTAACTTTTTTTTTTTTCCATGTGATTTTGATTCCTACCCTTTTTAATTAACGATTATAATTTTACTTTTTCACTCTCTTAATACTACTCTTTCGAATGTTTGTATGAGAGAAAAAAATAAAATATAGATTTAAATACTTTTTAGTCTTTATAATTTAATATTTTTTTTATTTTTTGTCCTTGTAAAATTATTTTTTTTGTTTTAGTCATTGTAAATTATGTTGATTTTATTTTTCGTCCTTAAAGTAATTTAAATAGCATTTTCAACAGTAAAAAAACGTTATCTAAAATGCTATAAAGACGAAAAATAAAACAAACATAATTTGTAAGGACTAAAACAAACAAGTTCTTTTTTATAAAGACAAAAAACAAAAAAATACTAAATTGTAAGGACTAAAAAATGTATTTAAATCTAAAATATAAATAATAATGCATTTTCTTTTATTTGATTAAAATTTTAAAATAAGTAAAAAGAAGAAAAAATAACTTTTAAAAATTCTTTTATGTTTTTCTTGGTTCTAAAAATCCTTTGGGCACAAATCAAAGGGGTTTTTCACCTTGTCCGTTTAGGTTTTTGCATTACACCGAACCATTTTGTTATAAGCTGCTCTTTCCATTGGAATCTTTGTTCACCCATTCAGTCTTGGAGACTTGTGTTACTCAGTCATCAGTCCCATCATCAGTGCATTTCTCTGTTAATCTTTCACTTCTTTTTCTTCTCTTTTTTTTTTCTTTTTTATTTTCTTCCCAGTTGATAATCATAACCACAATGAAAGATTTTTGCTTGGTATTAAAATTTCCATGTCGTTCTAAAGTTTTGGAATAAACCCCATTTCATCAATTTTAGATTTTTGAACTGGGTTTATCACTTTCTCCTATTATTCTCTTTTCTCACTTGCACGTTATTGGGCAGTGTATGCCACTTATGACGCTGTCTAGCGTGCGTAAGTGCTTCAAGTTTCGTACGGTGCGAAACTTTTATAAACCGTTGGATATTTTAATAGTAATAAGTAACGATCCAAATTATGTGGGTGTAGGCTGGACACAAAGCACCCAATAACAAGTTTTTTTTAATTAATAATAAGTCACGTGCACTATCACGAAGTAACATGTTTTATGATTTTTTTTCTTTCTTTTTTAATTTTTCCTTCTTCTTCCTTCGTTCCTTCTCTCCCCAACTCCAGCCTTCGTCACCCACCCACTCCGCACCCCAAAATCAACTGAACTGGAAAGGAAAGTCTACATACATACCAATGAAGTTCAACGTGATGCGAATTATGTCAATTACTTTCATTGAATTGCTAATATGTTGATTAGAAGAAAGATATGCCAAAATGACAGAAATCAAAAACCCATGCAGGCAATTGCGAACATATAATGCACTTCTTTGTCGAGCCCAAACCTAAATCAATGAAGACAAGCAGTGGTTTCAGTGTTCCATTGTACAATTAAATACTTCCGAAAAAATCATATATCTTCGCCACCTTCAACATCAACCCGGCAACTTCCAATACCCAGATCAAAAACAGTAGTATGACACAACAACGCATAAGTCAAACCATAACGGGCAACTCAAATGGAGATTGAGAATGGCCTCACGGTTCTGGATTCAGCGCACACTGCGGCGATTAGGTTTCGACGAAGGGAACGCAAACTCACTTTGGACATCACCTCAAGTCGGGCTCTAACCGGAGTAAACACAACCCAACAACAGATCGGGTCAGGCTCCAACACTTGTTATTTAGTAGCAGCACACGTGGCCTATCAATTAAAAAAAAAAACTTATTATTTGGTGCTTTGTGCCTAGCCTACACCCACATAATCTCGATTCTATTGGAATATCCAACGGTGTAGAAAAGTTTTGTACCGTGCGTAACTTGAAGCGCTTACGCACGCTAGACAGCGTCCGCTTTGATACCTTGGTAAATGGTAAAGTTTCTAAATGTGAGAGTTTGTAGTCTTGAACTTGAACTCTTCTAGTTTTGGTAATTTGGTTGTTTTATGGTTCTCATGAATTGGAATTTTGGAATGTGATTGTGATCCAGGATCGTTTTGCTGATCTGGGAAAATGCTTCCTTCGTCAGTTTCCATTGTGGCATTGGCATTTTAAGCAAAATAATAAAAATAAAATTTATTTTTAATTTTATTCAGATGTTGGATTGAATGACGTGTTGCATTCAACTTTTACGATGACATTTGTGTGGAATGTATGTACGTAAGTTGTGAATAATCTTTCCATCCTCACATTAGCAAGTTACGTAATCATATGATATGAGTTTATTTATTTATTTTTGACAGCATATGATATGAGTTTATGTGTTATAGTAAATTATTTAAGTATACTTATATTTATAGTTTATGTGTTATAGTAAATTATTTAAGTATACTTATATTTATTTTAAAAAATTAAAAAAATTATTCCACATCTATTTTGGACTTTCTCTATCTTTCTTCTAAAAAAAAAGCTATTGAAATCAATATTGACTTTACATCTAATGAATAAATTTATGACTAGTATATAAAAAAATATTTTGATAAATATGTTAATGATAAAATCACACATTTAACTGCTCTAGAAAAACATCACACATTTAACTAAAGTTTTTTTTTCCTTTTTTTTTTCTTCATATTGATCATTTTGTATATATATTAGATTAATTTACATCTTTAATTAAAAATCAATTTGAATATTTTTTAAAATAGCAAATCACCTTTGATTTTTTTTTAAATTTTAAAATTTAAGAACCATGGATGAGGAGAGGATGAATTGAAGAAGTATTATATTAGTCTTGATTTATTTTTAAAAATAAAGATATTTCAAGAAGTATATATATGAAAGAAACACAATATGAAAAAGTTGGATTTCCACTTCTCAACAACAATAATTTTATGAAAAAAATCAAAAGCATTCTTGTAAACATTGTATATAAGAATGTTTCGCCACTCATAGTAGTCCTACTCATCTTAAATAAGATGGTCTTCGATAGAAAATACCTGTTATCTAAAAAAATGTATATGAGAATGCTTTTCCATATTAAACTAATATTTCTAATTTAAAATTCCTAAAAAATTAAAAAAAAATTCCCTTGTCAAACACCCCTCAAAGTAACTTAGATTCTTACTCCTTATTAATTAACGGTTATAATTTTACTTTTTACTTAAATACAACTTAGTTCTCTTTATTTTAGAAAATTCGTAATATTATTCTAATCTTCAATTTTTCTTATATTTATTTCTTTTATTTTAATTAATTAAATCATTTTTTATGGTAACTTATTCAATGAATATGTTAGATCTAACATTCAATTAGATCAAAATAAAAGAAATAAAATATAGGCAAAATTAAGGATTGAATCAAAATTATGAATGTTCTAAAATAAGAGACATTTTCCATTTTAGAATGAAGAACCAAAATTGCAAATTGAGTAAAATAAACCAAAATTATATATATATATATATATATATATATATATATATATATTTTTTTTTTTTTTGGTGGAAACCAAAATTATATTTAAGCATTTACTTTTCTACTCTTCGTATTTTTTTGGTGTATTTTTTTTTTTTGATTCTGGATTTTTTGGTGTATTTTTTCTACTCTTTGTATACCACACTTTCCGATGTTTGGCTAAAATAAATAATACATTTTCTTTTATTTGATTAAAATAAATAAAAAGAAGAAAAATCAACTTTTGAAAAAAATTCTTTTATTTTTTTTTCTTCGCTCTAAATCCTTTCTTTCCCCTGCAAAGATGAAATGGGTTTATGTTTTACACTGTAACTATTAGTTGTGTAATAAACTGCTCCTTCCTTTGGAAGCTTTGTTCCGTCTTTCAGTCTTCGCGACCCTTTGGAAGCATCTCTCGTTATTCTCTCACTTTCTCTGTTCATCGTTCGCGCGTATGCCAGAAAAATGTAAGCTTCAAATTGCACACTCTCTTTTCTTCCCAGTTCTTGATCATCACCACAACGAAAAGTTTTGGTTTGGTTTTGAGTTTTCCATGTTTCTTTAGAGTTTTGTGGGTGTTGGGATAAACCCCATTTCATCAATTTTTTTTTTTATTGATTTTTGAACTGGATTTGTTGTGTTGTTCTCTTTTCTGGTCCCTATTTGCACATTCTTGGGCAGTGAATGCCATTTATGAAAGGTTTTGGTTTTGAAATTTCCATGTTGCTGGGTTTGTTGGGATAAACCCCATTTTATCAATTTTGGATTTTTGAATTGTTCCTACTTGCATGGGCAAGTGAATGCCACCTATGATGTTTTGATACATGTTTAAGTTTCAAAGCATGAGACTTTGTACTGTTGAACTGTTCTAGTTTTGCTTGTTTCATGGTTCTTGTGAATTGAAATTTGAAATGTGGTCTAGGATCATCTTGCTGTTCTGGAACAATGCTTCCTTTGTAAGTTTCCATTATGGCATTGGTATTTTGAGCTAAATTTTTTGTTCTCTTGCTTATTATTTTTGTTCAGATGTTGGATTGAGTTGCATTCAACTTTTACAATGACATTTGTGTGAAATGTATGTATGTAGGTTATGAATAATATATCCATCTTTTCAATCTTTTCAATAGCTTAAAAAGAAATCCCATTTTTATTGTCCAAACCCTGATTTCTTTTGTCTTTGGAGATGATTTTCAAGATATTGACAACTTACGGTTCTTTATGCTTTAATTTTTCCATAGATTGTAAATGAAATAACCTTTCTCCTCTTATGCCAGGGTGGGGGCATGGAAGAAAACACAAACATCTCAGTTCATTGGGACTCAACCATTCTCTCCAAATTTATCATGTGGCAGAAATTTAAGGAAGAATCAACTTGGTGGGGTCATCTTTGGATGCAAGAATGCCACAATGAAAGAATGTCTATCTAAACAACTCTTTGGTCAGTTCTTCTCTTTTTTCTTTTCCTTTCTTTAAAATATAATGTGAAATACTGTTAGTATGAATAAAAAAACACTAACATGACAATATGGTTCTAAAAAATGGTCCGCAACTGCAATTGCGGGCGCATCATCTGCAATGTCAAGGATCATGACGAAACTGCAATTGCTACTGCAACAGCAATTTAAAACCGTTTATGATATTCAGCATTTTGAAATGAAAATTGTGTTGTGCTCCTCGGAAGTATCTACTTTATATGACACGGAAATACTTATAACTTCTTATGAACTTAGTGCTTAAAATTTGTATTTGTATTAATTGCATATGATAATCAGTACTGCCAGTGAAGATGAGGATTGTAATCTCTAGCTCATGGGAACTTTTATCTATTTTGAACAGGCTTACCAGCTCAGCACTTCTCTTATGTGAAGAATATTGATCCAGGGTTGCCTCTGTTTCTGTTTAACTATACTGACAAGAAGCTTCATGGAATATTTGAGGCAGCTAGCAGTGGGAGAATGTCTATAGACCCCTATGGATGGACTACTGATGGTTCAGAGAGAACACAGTATCCTGCACAGGTATATTACTCACTCGTAGACTATAATAGATGTGTTTCTGTCATTCAAGACAATTGTGGTCATGATTCATGAAAAGGCCTTTATGTTCATACATTTTATTAATATTTAAGGTGCAAATTTGTGTCCGACTTCAGTGCCAGCCACTGTCTGAAGATAAATTCAAAGAAGTAATTGCAGACAACTACTACACTCATAATCATTTCTGGTTTGAGCTAGACCATGCACAAACAAGCAAACTTATTTCCTTACTATCATCTGGAGCAATTGCCTCTGGTAATTCTGTCCCGCAGAATACACAGAAGTGGATAACTGTATCTCGACCTCTTTCATCAAATGAAACTTTGAGTGAAGGTGAAACATCTAAAATGCATGAATTAGAGACAGAGCATTGTACTCACTCAAGTACAAGATCAGATTGGACTGAAAATGATTTTTCTTTAGATGGATACATCTGGCCATTAGATACTAATGAGGTTGAGAAGGAAGTGATCGAGGATGAGAAGAACATATTTATGAAACTGAAGGAATTAACTCTTAACGGTGAAAGTCAAGATTTGTCTCTGGCAAACAATGCCAATGATACTCCTGATATGAATAACACAGAAAAGGGTTATACGGAGGTGTCAGGTGGTTTAGATAAGAAGGAAGAGAGTTCTAATCCTCCATTTGAGTATCAATACGACATAGCTCAGGTGGTTGAGGATGTTTGATGGAAAACATTAAATGTGATATGTTAATTTTTTTTTGCAAGCAACTAACTTTTAGTGTATTTATAGTTGGTGCAAGAGGTCAAAGAGTTGACAAATTTCAAGAAAATACAAACAGAGAGGAATTGCTACCTGGAGCAGAAGCTGGTACACTTTTCTATGTTGTAGATTCTATCTGAAATTTATCATATTTCTCAATTGTTTGTCCATCCCTAACATCTTTTAGGCATATTGCTGGCATGTTAAAATGTATAAGGTTATCATAGAAATTGACCAAACCTGTGGAATTTCTCAATCTACCATGTTTATAGATTCTTGTTAAGTAATTATCCCCATATGTAATTTTTAACTTCTGCTGCTGTTTGAAGTCCCCAATATGTAGATCACCTGCTGGTATGCTTGTTTTCACTCATTACATTCTCTTCGCAGATTTGAAAATTTCTTTTTAGTTGACTCATTTTCACAAAGTTTTGGTTCTACTGCAGCAATGCAGTGGGAGAGTGAAACAAAAAAAACAAATTAAGTCCAACAATTTAAATATAGCGAGATTCATTTCTTTTTTGGGTTATTATTAGGATCCAATTGCAGGGTATGGGACTTGAGTCCCACATTGAAAGTATATGATTCTAGTGTGGGGTTTATAAGACCTTGGGGTCTCCATCTACAACAACTAGCTTTTGTGGTGTGGTTTTCCCAAGGTTCTACCCAATTGGGATCAAAGCCTTCCACCATGTCTCGCAGCTGCATACACACAGCACAAGTGGTGACACTGTCATTGCAGTGTTCGCCTCATATTAGTCAAAGGGTTAGTGCTCAGCCAGCTCATGTGGGCACTGAGGCGGCAGAGCGTAGTGGGATGTTAGGATCCAATTGCAAGGTATGAGACTTGAGTCTCACAGTGTATGGGATTCTAGTGTGGGGTTTATATGACCTTGGGTTCTCCAATGGCCACAACTAGCTTTTGTGGTGTGGTTCTCTCAAGGTTCATATCAGATTCTTTCTCTCCCACTACATCTACGGAATGACCATTGAGAAGACATAGTTTAATGTAATTTAGAGTCTTTAGAAAGTGAACTGAAGATAATATAAGTTGAAACTTGAAAGTATTAATGCATGGCTTGCTGGATGGGTAAACGGAAAAAAACAATGAATGGAAGTACATTAAGAATGGCTAAGAAGCTTGCATTGATTACTTGAGATAATTAGTAAAGGCTCAAAAAGTATAAATGACTGCAATTAAATGTAGGTTGGAGATAATTTGAATAAATTTATCTGAGCGATATTGAAGTCAGAACAGTCTTTTGGAAGTAATTTTGGTATCTTTAATTGCACTCAGTTTCTATTTATTATACCATATATGATAATGCCTTCTCCCATATCAATATTGGCTTATTTTTTACTTGCCATTCAGATTGAGGCAGAAATGGAAATTCAGCATCTAAAAGATCGATGTATTCTTTTAGAATCTGCATGTAATATTCCTAATTGTTTGGCACATGTTGAGAAGGCAGCAATAAAGTCAACAGCTGAGCTGCCTTTAGATCCCAAAGATTCATTGTTTCTAATAGGAGGCTTTGATGGAAAATCATGGTTAGCAACTATGGATTTGTATTGTACTTCTCAGAATGTGATCAAATCTCTTAAGCCTATGAGTTCAGTTCGTTCATATGCTTCAGTTGTGCGGCTGAATGGTGAAATTTATGTTTTTGGTGGTGGAAATGGTTATGTTTGGTATGACACTGGTATGAGATCTAGCCGTGCTTTTCAGATAATTATATTTTGAAATGGGACGAAGCTTTGTCAACCCTTTTATCTTCTATCTCTGTAGTTGAATCATACAATCCAGTTCATGACAACTGGACCTTGTGCCCCTCTTTGAACCAGAAGAAAGGAAGCTTGTCTGGAGCTGCTTTGAATGACAAAATATTTGCTGTTGGTGGTGGCAATGGAGTTGACTGCTTTTCAGATGTTGAGATGCTTGATTTAGATATTGGGCGGTGGATCCCTACACGCTCAATGCTAGACAAGGTAAAATGGGACAATCAAATGGTCAATATTTCAGGTCTTGACTGAGATTTGAGAGGTATAATTATGGGTAACTGCAAAATGACATGAGAGACTGTGATTTTTGAGGCTTAAGCTTCTAAAGATGTCAATTAGAAATTGATATTTTACATGATGTCCATTTAAATTTTACTTTTGTCAGTTATTTTTTTACGAGAGGTAATAAAATGGTGTAGGCCTTTAGGGTAGCTTATATCATGATGTAGTCTGTATCAGGTAATAAAATGCCATGTTTGCATGAGGTATTGTTATGGCCTTGTACCTTTAATATATTAGTCACTTCTAGGATGACCTGATTCTTGTATTCTCACATGGCAGAATAAATTAAGTAATCATTTAGATCATTTTGTTGAAAAACATAAAAACTATTTAACTTATTACTTAAATGCTTTTTTTTTTTTTTTTTATATTTCCAGAGATTTGCTCTTGCTGCAGTGGAACTCAATGGGGCGATCTATGCCACTGGCGGATTTGATGGAAATGATTACTTAATGTAATATTTATAACTTGATTTTGGTTTAATTTATTTATATCATTAGTTGAAACTCATCATGCAAACATGGTTGATATAATAGGATGTTATTTTATATTTGTACTAATGTGAATGACACTTCTACATAACTGCAGGTCTGCTGAAAGATTTGATCCCAGGGAACATTCTTGGACCAAAATACCAAACATGAATGTAAAGCGCGGATGCCATTCATTAGTTGTTCTAAATGAAAAATTGTGAGCTCAACATCTTTTCTTCTCCTTAATTGCCTTTAATTTTCATTTTATTGACTAAGGTGCAATTAAATTTGCACAAGTGTGCTGTGAGTGTTTTGCAATGTGTTAATCTTGACCATGCCAACTTAATGCTGTTCAGAATTGTTCTCCCTCAACAATCTGTGTGACCACCTCCACTGGATAATTTTAAAAAGAATGGAGGGAAAAAAATAGTTAGAATTTAATAAGGGGTCCATTTTCTGCTTAAAAAGTTAAAAGTTACTTGGTCAATTTAAAAAATCTAAACTTGTTTTCTCGATCCATTATGTGATCGGAAAGTGCTCAACTTATCTTCAAATCATTTTGGACAAAATTATGCCGCCATAAACAGGGTAAAATTCTAGAGATAAAGTACTCTGCTATTCCAACCATAGATCTAACTTTCTTGTTTTGAAAATTTTTTGTGCTTGACTGAGACATGCTTCACTTAAAATTCTTGCATTGCATAGGTATGCACTTGGTGGCTTCGATGGTGACAAAATGGTTCCAAGTATTGAAGTGTTTGATCCTCGTCTTGGGGCATGGACGATGGGGGAACCAATGAATCATCCTAGGGGGTATTCTGCTGCTGTAGTTGTCAAGGAATCCATTTATATGATTGGAGGAGTCAAAGTTGGCGAGAACATTGTAGATACAGTAAGTAAATCTATTAATACTAATATTTTGCCTTTGAAGATACATTTAGGACTAGCCTCATGAATACTTCATAACTTACCTATCTAAATATATACATTACAGGTTGAGAATTATAAGGTCGGTCAGGGATGGCAGGAAACTTGCACTACAGCAGCTGTTAAAAGGTGTTTCCTGTCAGCTATTGCCTGCAGTAATGAGTGACAGAGAAGGTTCTGTGGTCCACAGACACATTTTTTGTAAAGTCATAGGATAAGGAGATAATTTTGCTGTGACTTTGTGCATAAGATATATAATAGAACATCAACATTGTATATAAATTGTTTGGTTATTACTGCAGGTGACCCCTTTTTTGATTTTTAATCAATTAAAATCTGAAGCTGTTAGTGTTGTTTGCAGTTTTCTAATTCATAGGTTAATGGTAATGATGACAATAAGAAGGGCAATCAGCCAATAACTACTCGGATACTAGGAGCTACTATGCTAATTGAAAAGTCAAATATAATGATTTGCATAATCAATCCAGTATAGACTCTGCCTGAACACATCTACTGAATGAAACCATAAGAATATTCGTAAAGAAACTCAAATAATGTTGCCTATTGTTAAACATTCTTGGATGTGTGGCATGTCAAAGGCTCGTGACTAGTCGTGCATCAGACTGAATTTTTTCTGTTAACTTTAACATGTGTTTAAATTGTTCTTTAAATGTATGTAAAAAATAGTATTTTAACTTATGTATTGCACATAATAATATATAATTAAAATTTATAATAAATTATATTTTAAATTTATAAGAATAATTTAAATCGTGATAAAAGGATATTTTTAACTATTGATAATTTCTCTAAAATACTAGTATAACTATTCAAACAGTTCATCATAAATACTGTTTTTAATAAATAATTATGTATACTTTTTTTTATTAAATTTACCATGTTAGTTATCAATTTTTTTATGACGTTATGTTTAAAAAATAAAATATATTAAATATAATATTTCATTGAAATAATTTATTAAATATTTATTTATAGACTAAATAT
This sequence comes from Pueraria montana var. lobata, assembly GCA_026413185.1. Taxonomy (NCBI): domain Eukaryota; kingdom Viridiplantae; phylum Streptophyta; class Magnoliopsida; order Fabales; family Fabaceae; genus Pueraria; species Pueraria montana. Next base: position 78,466,002 of record CM048650.1, read on the forward strand.
CTCAAAAAAGGGGAACATAAAAATAATAATCATCCTAACTCTATATCATTGAACTAAGTAATTTTCTCAATGTTTGATTTTTAATATAATATAAATATTAAACAAAAAAACAGTATTCACAATTTCTAAATTTCATAATATTAAAAACTAAACTTCACTTTCAAGTTTCAAATATAATAAAAGCCATATTGAGAGAAAATTTTAGCTTCTGATCAAAACTTTTATTAGCCCAATGTTTGGAATAAAGATTAAAAAGCAAGATGATAAATATAAAGAGTTAGATAATTAAGAAGATCACTTATACAAATAAAATACGAAGAGTAATTTGAGATGGTTGAAAATGAAACTTTTTTTTTGTTAGTTACAAGAGTAGTATGTTAAATATATATTCTAAAGGAGAGAAGAAAAAAAATATTAAAAATATTTAATTGAGAAAGTGAGAAACTTTTTTTTGTTGTTTGTCTAAGATTATTTAAAGTATGTTATTTGAGAGCTTTCTACATGACTTGATGGTTAGGCCTTTCAACTTTAGTGCCAGAGAACATCCATTTGTTCTATGGTGGAGGCTGGGGTGGGAGACTTGGCAATTTCTCACACCATGGGAAAGACATTTTATTCGTTAGATATTTCTTTTTTAAGATGGTTAGAATTTTTTCTTCTTTTTTCTTTTTTCCTTTCTTTTTCAAAATTTAACCCACCATCATCTTTATCGCTGCCATCAACTATGGAGGTGCCCTCACCCCGATAACACCTTCCCCCAAATCGATGACTTCAACCCTATCTTCTTCGACACCCTTGTCAGCGAGCCAGTTCACCTTGACAACACCCTCCTCACATAAACAACACAATAGACAAATCTTCTACAAATCCACAAATGAACCTCTTCTTCCTTATAGTTATAAAGGCCCCAAAACAAAAACACGTCTTCCTTGCCGGTTGGGTCTAGCAAAATGTCGCTGCCATTATCTACGTCGACTCTTCCTCCTTCTTGTTAGGGGTGTGCAAAAAAATCGGTTCGAACTGAACATGAACCAAACCGGTTTGGAGTTGAATCGTTTTCCTTAAAACGAACCGAATTGGTTTTCAAAACAAGTTCGGTTCGAATCGAATTGTTTTTGTAAACCAATTTGGTTCACTTAATAATCGAACTATTTTTCTTTCTTACTTAAAACCAATTCGAAACCGGTTCGGAACTGAATCGATTCTTTAAAAACAATTTGGTTTCGAACCGGTTCGACAAACCAATTCGCAAATTTAGATTTAAAAATCAAACCTAATAAAATGGTTCGGTTCGGTTTGGTTTTTTTGCCGAACTGATTTTTGCACACCCCTACTTCTTGCAACCACAACCAGACTTGCAAACATAATCAAAACCCAAGCAACAAAAAACTAAGACCCAAAATCGAAACCCCAAAACACACACACACACACACACACATTTAAACCCACAGTTGTTGACAGTGGTGGGAGGGTTGTTAGAGGGTTCTCCAACGGCGACAGGGTTAGGCGATGGGATAGGTTTTGGGAGTGAGATATGAACCCGTGGTTGCCGAGTAGGCGAAGATGGAAACAAGGCTGCACCAAGGGCGAAGATGTTCTAAGCGATGGCACCACATTGACGTCTTTATCGACGAATACAGTGCCTTTGTGTGCGCCGTCATAGCTCTGCCTCTGCCTATATGTGATTGGTTCTCGAACCTTCTTCCTATCTACAATACCATCAAGGACAACTCAAAACACACACACACACACATCATTGACCACCAGATCAAAGGCAACTTAGGAACTCACATGAACACGAAAAATCCCACAAAAACACACACACACACACAATCGACGAATCTAAACAAACTCAACACCATATCCATCATATGAACCATGTCATAACCATCCTTGAACCAAGCACCAAACACAAACTGGATTCACCAGGAATATTGAGCTATTACCACTTTGAAATACACCTCCATAAACCCACGAATAACCTTTGAAGCGAGTCACTATGCAACCAATTCGTTGCTGTGAACAACAGATCTCGCGCTCTGAGGAGGGTTTCAAATCTAAGGGGTGGTTGCGGGAAAAGAATACTCTTGGCAATGCTTTGGCTCAGGGACTTCTTCCTTGCAATTGACTTGGGCTTTGGCTAGGAAGACACAGGCTTTGAGGTTGTTGCGATGACGTTGTTTAGGCATTAAAGGGCCTCTTCCCTTTGGGAGGAGCATGGAGCTAGAATGTGAAGAAGAAACAGAGAGAAAGAAGGGTACAACACATGAGAAGGGACAAATTTTATGGAATCATGGTTTTTAAACCACTTTTACATTGGTTGAACATTTAATCGATGTAAAAAAGAGTTTTTTTTTTTACCTCGGTTAAAGATATAACCAATATAAAAATGTTTATATAATCACAAAAAAATGTCATTGTGATTTTTTCTGCATCGGTTGTTTAACAACTTATGTAAATCGAACGATATAAAATAATATTTTTATACTAGTGGATAAGCCGACTACACAGCAAAACTAGGACACTACAAAATAATTCACAAATTTTATCTATTAATTATATTTATTTATCAACGCATAAAATACAAATTGAATAAAAACAACGAATTGTCACATAACACCTACTATCTTCCAAGCGAAACCAAGCTTTGAACATAATTCTTAGCATAGATCCGAAGTGTGTTGCAGGAGATTTTACAGTGTTCTAATATATTCTCTCTCCCATCATAAATAATTGCTCGCAATCGTTGATATGTAGTGTCGATCATGAGGACACCGCCATTCTCATACATGATCAATGGCAGTAAATCACAACATAGCATGCAATCAATTTGAAGATCCTGAATAGCAATGTTCAGCGACAGAGTCCAAGATGTTTGATCCCCAAACTCCTTCATTTGCCATATGACAAAACGTTTTGTATTGCGATTGTGAAGAAAAAGACACAAACAATCCTTCAAAACCCCAAAGCTTTCATCCGACGTGATTTCATCTCTAGTGATAGAGTAGAAATCATGTATGTGGACTCCATCAAGACCGCGAGGCAGCAACAATTGCGTGTACGTTTCATTCCTAAGATCAAGCGAAACAATCACCAATTCATCAAATGTAACATACCAGTCATCATAGTCATGGTTGCGGTTACGAGGAGATGCCAACGTTATCCAATTAAGAGTGCTGTTTAGATACACTCCACAACCATGCGTTGAAGTTGGATCAGCAGGGAAACTTTGAATGCTTCTCCAACAATTATTGTCATTCATGTTGAAAACTTTCACCTCACAGGATTTCAGTGAACCATCCTTCCAATTAAGAGTGGAAACCACTGATACCAGCTTGTACGTATCACTTAGATTATCGTAGCCAAACCCAGACGTGCCAACGGCATCATCGATTCCAGGAAGGGCTAATTGCGAGTCTCCAAGTATTCTTCTAGTGGCAGGGTTCCACAAGCGAAACACGCCCACTTCGTAGTTGTTAAGTTCACCGAACAAACAGACCAACCCATTGCAGCATCCGACAACCTCGTACATGTCGTTCAGCTCGAATCCGAGGCTACGGTCATCGGCAACGAGAGACAGCGGGTTGTCGAATAAAGAACCGGCAGGGCATGAAAGAATGAAGGGACGATCTAGAGTGTCGTCGAGCGAGTACTTCAGTAGGAAGTGCACACTTTTGGGTGATCTTTGAAGGTGCAGTTTCACGAAACTTGGATCGGATATCCATGATTGAAACGACTTACTCACGCACATGAATCGCAGAAGAGATTTAACGGGAAGCCATGACAGAATTTCCATCATCAGTTCCTCATACAGAGTTGGTAATGTCATGTTGGCACTCATTACTTGAGAGGCAACAGCAACAGCGTGTGCCAATCACTGTTTTTTTTATGAACCCAGGTATATAGCTAGACCAAAAGTCAATAACTAATCTCTCAATAGGAGATCCGTTTAAGGGACTAATTAATCACTGTTTTTCAACCTAAAAGACAAAATACTGTGAAAATAATATCATATAATTTATCAAATAGAGAAATCTTGAAGATTAAAATAGATAACGGGGCGAATCTTGGAGGTTACCATGTCACCGATTTTAAAGGAGTTTTAATTAAATATGAATAGATTTAGTTTTAGTAAATTTTTCAAAAACTTTCTTTCGGTTTTATTTATCCTAATTTTTAAACTTTTAGAATAAAATTAAATTTAAATATATTTATGAGTAGTATTAACATACAAGTTTAATTTTCATACACCATTAATCTAAATATTTCTATACTATTGAGTAATTAGAAATAGCCTCAAATATAACTTTTAAATAATTATTAAAAAAGTTAATTATCTTAACACAATTTAGGATTGAATGATATTATAAAAAAATTACACTATCAGTAAATTTTAATTAAATTTAAAATATTTTACTTTTTCTTAATATTATTAGTTAGCGGTTACTAGATATGAAAAAATAAAATCCATATCCAAATATTTGCAACTAAAATCCACTACAAATAGAAAATTGATAACTTATCGAGTACTCGTGAATAAAATAAATGATTTTTTTTCCTCATCTACTTATTAATAGGGTGGAGCCAGGTAGTAATGTACTTGTCTTTGCAAATACTTACAATTTAAAATTAATTAAATATCTCTAATCTCTAATTATATATAAAGTAAGATACTATAATTTTTAGTATAAATATATATTATAAAATTATTTATATTTAGTATAAATATATATTTAAAAATTATTCATTTTTAATTTCTAATTTCTTTACTTTTTTAATATTTATATATAACTTGATTTTAATTTAATTTATTCATATCATTAATTGAAACTCATCATGCAAACATGGTTGATCTAGACTGTAATTTTTTTTATATAATAGGATATTATTTTATATTTGTACTAGTGTGAATGACACTTTTATGTAAAATGCACATGATTTTTTTTAATTTATCATAATGAATAATTATATTAATTAAGATTATTATGAGAAATATAATTTTCATGATTTAAATATTCAAATTAATAACACAATAATATATAATTTTGGATTAATATGAAATTTTGTATATATAATCTATGTGAAAGGAACTTTCAATCCAACGGTAGATTTTAAGAAAATATTATTCAATTGAAAGTTTTTGAATGGTGTAATAGTTAATCAAAGTTACACCAGTGTAATTTGATCTCTCTCTCCTCATATACACATATATATGAGGAGAGATCAAATTACACCTGTGTAACTTAAACAACTATTATACCATTCAATAACTTGATTTTTATCGATCCAACCGTTAAATTGTATATATACTAGTACTTTAGCCCGTCCATTGCACGGACTTATTCAAATCTTCACTACATTATTTATATAGTCAATAAAAAGAAATTTGAAAGAAAAAAAACAAAAAATTATATAGCACATCAAAAGAAATTTTAAAAAAGAGGTAATTATAAAAGAAATTAGAAACTATAAATTTATTTAAAAAAAAGGGAAGATGTAACTGTATAACTTTAATTTTTTTTAATATTAACTTTGAAAATTGAAAAGTAAATTGAATTAAGGATTTAAAATTATTGATAAAAGAGAGAAATCTTCGGAATTAAAAAATAGAATTAGGAAAACTGATAAAAGAAATATTAAAAGAAAAAAAGTCCAAAATATTAGATATGTTATGTTTTATTTTAATAGCTACTTTATAATAGATTTAAATTTTAAAATAAAATTTAATTTGAACATGTTTTTTAATTTAATCCAAGTATATAATATTTTTGTGGTAATATGTTTTGATTATAATGGAATTCAGTTTTCACTAAATTTAAGTGAAATTTGTTGTTGACAGTTTTTAAAATCTGTATATTCATATGTCTTTCTTTTAGGTTGAAAGATGTTTAAGAACAAAAATATTCCCTCATTTTTTAATAGAAAAGAAAGAGACAATGAAAAAGCACACAACCCGTGTCTAAGTGTCTAAGTCTAATGCGTTTACTTTAAATTTGAATACTAATATTTAAAGTATTGTTGAAGATGAACAACTTAGAGAGGGGTGCTACTGTTATTTTTCTACTTTATTCTTTTTTTGCTACTGCTCAATGGGTGCTTGTGTGCTGGTTGCACAATTGGTTAGTATCTTTCTTATGCTTAATACAATTATATTTTTTTTACTCAAAAGAAAATATTAGTTTTACATTGTTAAATTTCTTAATTATAAATCTCATGCATGCAAAAATTTAAATGTTCCTTTTAAAATTATTATATATATTGGCCCCCCTTATATAAAAATTCCCCTGGTTAGTGTTTTTATTTTATTTTTTTATCTTTGTACAGCATACAATTTGTGTCACGTCATTTGCCATGTGAGTGTCATGTCATCATTAATGAGCCACGTTAACAATTTCTATCAAAAAATTGACGACACACTAATGGTGGACCAACATTGCTAAATTTTAAAAAAATGAGGGTCCAAATGTGCAATAAATTTTTTTGAGGGACCAAAATTACACAATCGTGAAACTATAGGAACCAAAATTAGATTTAAGCCATAATATATATATATATATATATATATATATATATATATATATATATTCTTATTTGAATTAATTGATAACATGAATGCACACAAATATATATTGTGGTTCAAGTTATAACATATTTGGTAAAATGGTTCAATAACTACCATCGAATACGTGAATCAACTACATAAGATTTCAACTTAACTAATAATAATATCAAATTTGAATCTTGAGTTTGTGGTTGCATTAACTACTTTGCCGCGTTCATAATAGTCCTACCCACTTTGAGTAGGACTACTTCCGATAGAGAATACTTTCTACCAAAAATACAAATTTAATCGACAACTTTTAATTTCACATTCCTTATCAAGTACCCACATGCTCATAAGCATCAGATTGTTATGCATTTCAATCTTATGATTATTGTGTCGGAATTTTCACGCTGCTATTTTTGTGGTATTCCCCTTGTTCCCTTGTTTGTGTTGTTGCGTTTGTCGAGTAGATGGCATGAACACCCTACAGATTGAGTGGAAGACAATGGCTATACTCATACTACATGCTGTTTTTAATCTCATGACAGTTATGTTGCGCCACAAGTGTGTGATTATTTATTTTCCTTATTCATTAATTATATGATGATCATGGTTTTTGGGTAGTGGTGATTTTTTATCCATATAAATCAAAGATAGGTAGCAAAAGGTTTAAATTAACTCACGCATTTTGCTCAACCAACTGACCTAGAACTCTTCGATTCAGGTAGTGGTGATGTTTATTCATATGTTGCTCTTTTAAATTTTATTATTAAATTAAATAAATACCTACAATCTTAACATTTGTTGTAAATGAATATATATTTTTTTTACGCAATTGGAGTTTATTTAGTCAATGTAATGTTATGGGGGTATTATGCTCCACAAAGTTATTTTTTCCTCTCCTAACAATTAGCAAGTGATAATTAAAATAAAGGGGTCAACTTTTTATGAATTAATCATATGATTATGTTAATTAGGTTAAAATTAGCTACTAATTTTATTGCTAGTTAAATTTAGTAACAAAACTTCAAAATTCTTGAAATGATCCAACCATTAACAATAGTCAATAAATGATAATCCAGCTGCACTACACAACTAAGGCACTACAAAAATCATTCACAAATTCTATCTAACATTTATTTATCAACGCATAAAATAGAAAAGGATAAACAACAACAAATGAGATTAAAAACACGGAATTGTCCTAGTCACGTAGAAGAACACCTAGTATCTTCTAGGCCAAACCAAACTTTGAACGTAGTCCTTAGCATAGACCCAATATATGTGTTGAGATATTTCACTAACTTTTATTGTATTATCTCTCCCATCATAAAGAATTGCTCTCACTGGATAACTTGAATTGTCAATCAGGAGGACACTGCCATTCTCAAACATGATCAACGGTAATACATCATGAAGCCTGCAATAAACTTGAAGATCCTGTACAACGATGTTCAGTGACCGAGTCCAAGATGTTTGATCTCCAAACTCCTTCATTTGCCATGTGGAAAAACATTTTGCCTTATGATCATAAAGAAAAAGACTCAAAGAATCCTTGAAAGTTCCAAAATTTCGACTCCGTTGATAATGGTTGAATTGATGTCCATCAAGAGCGCAAGGCAGCAAGAATTGCGTGAATGTCTCATTTGCAAGATCAAGCGAAACAATCACCATTTCATCAAATGTAATATCATCAGATTCATGGTAGTGTTCATAGGGAAGTGCTAATGCTAACCAATTAAGAGTGTTATTTATATACACTCCTTCACTTTCCATTGAAATGGGATGAGCTGGGAAACTTTGAATGTTTCTCCAACAATTATTGTCACCTATGCTCCAAACTTTCACCTCTCGGGGTTGTTTCGGTAAATTACCATTGAAGATATCAGTGAAAAAGAGTACTATCTTGTAAGTATCATTTAGATTGTCGTAACCAAAACCAAACAAGTAAAGAGACCAATTGATTGTAGGATAGAATAACATACATTGCAGGTCTTCAAATGTTTTTTTAGTGGCAGGGTTCCATAAACGAAACATGAATGGTTTAAATCCATTAACCAAACAGACCAAGCCATTACTTGTTCCGAGAACCCTGTACTTGTCCTTCTGCAAGTCAAATCCGGCCTCAGGGACGAGATCACTGGCAATGAGGGATGATGGATTCTCTAATAAAGAAGAGACGGAGCAGGGAATGACGAAACAATCAAAGGACAGAGTGTTGTACTTCAATAGAAAGTTGGCGCTCTTGGGTGATCTTCGAAGGTGCAGTTTGACGAAGCTTGGATCGGAGATCAATGATTGAAACCGCTTGCACACGCACATGAATCGAAGAAGTGATTTCACTGGAAGCCATGACAGAATTTCGATTACAAGTTCATCACACAGGATTGGTAGTCTCATGTTGTCGTGCGTGGCTTTGGGTTTGTTGAGACTCTCGAGAGGCAACAGCTTAAGCGTTATGCCAATCACTGTTTTATAACCTGAAATGAAAGATAAAATATTGTGGGAATAAATATCATATAATTTATAAAATAGACTAATCTTCATTGTTGCTTATCAAAATTAAAATAGATAATGGGGCGAATCTTAGAGATTACTATGTCACCGATTTTAAGGGAGTTTTTGTTAAATATGAATAGATTTAGTTTTAGTCAATTTTTCAAAAATATTTCTTTTGGTTTTATTTATCATAATTTTAAAAAATTTAAAATAAAATTAAGTCAATTATCAGTTATTATCAACTATTCTCTCAAAAAAATAATTATTATCAACTATCAAATAATTATTACTTGCTTAATAACCCTTGCCTTGCATGAGTGTTGAGTTTATAATTTATAATTTTTAATGTATTTTTTAATTTTTAATTTATATATATATATATATATGTGTTAGTATGTATATGTAAAAAATATATAAAATTAATTATGAATATTGATATATATTTAAATAATTTTATATTTACACATTTCTTATATCATTTTAATTTATATAAACATTTGTTTTAGAACATTATTATCTTTATAAAGATATTTCCATTTATATATAATTTAAATATATACATAATTTTAATAAAAATATATTAATGATAACAAAATTTATAATATATTTTGTAATTATTAATTTTTCTTTAAAAAATATTTTTTTCATCATAAAGAAGATAAATGTCTAATGTTAATTATTAAAAAAAAATTGTGGACAATTGAACTTATAGATCAGTAGATTACAATAAAAATATTAATGATCAATACAAAAATAAGATAATGCATATAATGATATTTTAATCATATTTTAGTTAGGCTAATAATTGAGAGCCTGTAAAATTTTCTTTAGTAATTTAAAGTAGGCATGACAAAGAGCCCGAACCCGTGGGTACCAACTTGAATCCGACCCGACTTTGATGGGAATACCCACTTTGACCAGGTATAGATACAAATATAGGTATTATCCGAATTTTTTTAATGGAGAAGGGGGTGGATATCTAACTATCCCCATACCCATACCCACCACCGTTATATTTTTCTTTGCAATTTTTTTGTCACAACATATATATACAATTAACTATTATTTTATCGTTATAATTTTATTTTTATAATAATAATTAAATAACAAATTTAAAATTATACATTTAACCTATCTTTTTTATACTCGAACCACCCCGCCTTTTGTGAGGATGGGGACGGGAAGTGCCGAACCCGTCCCCAACCCATTCCGTTGCCATGCCTAATTCAAAGTTAATTTAGTTCATTTTTAGTTTTACTTTGATGTAACATTATTATCCTTATGTATAGAAAATAATTAGGTTATTGAAGTTTGTTAGTTATAATTCAATTCATGATCATATTCATGAAAGTAAGACTTGATCAATAACTACTCAATGTATCATAGTTTTAAAAATCGAACTGGTGATCGACCCGGTCAAGGCACTAGGTCACTGGGTCAATGGTCGAACCAGTGAGTCACTAATTGAACCGCATGACCCAGTATTATAGTGTTATAAATAATTATATATAATTTATATAGTATATATATTATAAATATTACATTTGTTAATATCTTATCAATTAATAGTCTTTAGTTTAGTGGTAAAGTTTATTTATATCTATTGTAGGTCCCAAGTTCGAATCATGCTAGGTGTCATTCTTGTTAATATTGAATTCAATTAAATATATATATAATATAAATATCACATTTGGTAATAACATATCACTAATTAGTAGTGCCCATCTTAGTGGCAAATGCGTTTTCCGCTTCTCCTAGTCGCAGGTTGTCAGTTCGAACCTTGGCAAGACATTTTTTTTAGTATTTTTGTTGAAATGAGTGCAATAAGCATCACTGACCCGGAACCAATAGCTGATTGCATTTAAAACTATGATAATTATTTATAATATATAAAAAATAAATTAAAAATGTGTAATTTTATCTTTATTTAAATTATTTAAAATATTATTACAAAGTAATAATTATAAATATTAAAATATAATGTTTTAAAACATATAAAATAGAATTTTTGCGCCTAAATAAATTAACATATTAGATATATCTTTTAAGATTTATTTAATTAAATTATTGTGCCTAAATAAAAAATATTCATATTAATTATATGATGTTGATTATTTAGGAAAATTTGATCTATTTTGATCGGTGAGTTTTGAGGAGAAGAATATTTAAAATAATTTAATCGACTTAATTATGTAGACAATACATTCATAAATAAATGTTAGATAAATAATTTAATCGACTTAATCGACTTAATTTAATAGACTATAAGGATAAAAGGTAAAAATAAACCTATTTTTAATTTTGAATTTTAAATATTCCTCAATACATTATGAAATCAATCTTAACATTTGTCTTACATCCATGTCTATCTAATAAAAACACAAGATATGAGAGAATAGTTCATATTCATAAATATTAAACAAATTAATGGTAAAGATTAACCTACTTAAATTTAATTTAAATTATTAATTTTAATGACATTATTATAATATTGTAACAAAATAATGGTAAAGATTGATATACTAAAATAAATCTGGCAATATTTTTAAATTTAAATTTACTTTAAATTTCAAACAAAATATATAATAGTGTTATTTATTAATTTGAACCAAAATATATATTTGCATTACAAAATTATGAAACAAAAATAAATCTAATTGCAAGATTTGAATAACAATATAATTGTGTTATCAATTTTAATTTTTAAATTATAAAAATTATATTGATTAGAATTACCTTAATTAATATAATTATGTATTTTTTATGAATTAAAAATGAAAAAAAAAAACTATTGGAATTTCAAGTAGAATTTTTTTTGAGATGCCTAAAATGAATCTTGCGAGATTTTTAAATTTAAATTTAATTTAAATTTGAATCAAAATATATATTAGTGATATTAATGAATTAGAATTAGAATATATAATTGTATTATCAATTAGAATGTTTAAATTGTGAATGATTAATTAATTAATCACCTTAATTACTATAATTGATGTATTTTTATGAATTAAAAATAGAAAAAAATAGACGTGTGTGCTTAATATTTATAATAATAGTTTATATTTTAAAATGGAAATTTGAATTTAATTAGTATTATCGATTAATATGAATTAAACAATTTAAAATTTCAAATCATAAATATCTTAAAATATGAATCACGTTCAAATTTGAATATGAATATGAATATGATTTTAAATTAGTGTTATCAATAAATATGAATTAAACAATTTAAAATTTTAAATCACAAATATCTTAAAATATTAATAATTAATGTTCAAATTATATTATCATCCACACATGTATATATAGATATTGTTTAAATTATCAATTATATATTTGCATTACAAAATAATGAGATAAAAAATCTAATTACTCGATTTTTTATTTTATTTTGTTATAATTTTGAATTTGAATATGAATTTGAATATAAATTAGTGTTATCAATTAATATGAATTAAACCATTTGAAATTTCAAATCATATATATCTTAAAATATTGATCACGTTGAAATTTGAATATGAATTAAATTATTGTTATCATTAATATGAATTAAACAATTTAAAATTTAATATTACCATAAAAATAAAATCGTCTTCATTTTGGCGGGAAAAAAATCAATATGGTATTGTCACGTAACATCAACCTATGTGGCAAAACCTTCTTTTTTATAATATAATTTATTGATTATTATGTAACCAGATGTCACGTTGGTGATAGTACCACATCGATTCTTTTGCTTTTTGATATAGAACATATGTATCTTCCATTAGAGGAAATATGCTTGAATAGCGTAGGACTACTGTGGGCGACAAAACTCTTCCTCACACAACTGCATATCAAGTCTCGGACTTCAGATGACTGGTTAAGCTATTGAAATGCCAATAATTTTTTATTTTATTTTTTTAACCAAAGTAAAAATCTGTTAGTAACAACCAAATGGTCTAGCTCAGTTGGTTAAGTAGAGTATGTGGGTATTGTAAACCCCTTGCTATGTCTTCAATTCCTACGGATAAATTTTTTTTTTTTATTAGTAATAAGTAAAGGTCTAACCACAAGCTGAGATTATATCCGAATCCAACAATACTAGAGTGCTTTTTGCAGTAAACAAGAACAAATGTTAATCAAAGCACAAGCACAAGACCGAACACCCTTATCAAATACTGACAGATTGCTTAAGCATTGATGTACAAATAAACACCGTTTCCTACATATAATGAACAAAACCTATATCTCCCATCCATATTAGCATGTTTAGCATAATTAATTTCAACAATGCCTCCTTGATATGTACCACTCTGTTATACTGATATTGTTATGTAGTACAGAAAAAAAAAACCTAACCATGAGAAAGAAATATTTATACCAAACTTGTGCGAACCAACCACAATTAAAAAAAAAAACAAATGTTGTACAGTCTCATACTCTATGATTCAGTTCTTGCAGCATACCCCCTTCCCATTGAAACAAACCTCTCCACAACCATTCCCAAATCCACTTCCCCTCCTCCCAACATTCTAAATCTGCAATCTTTTCCTCCTTGTTTATAGCTAAGTTATATAACCTGCTAAACCTTTCCTTTAGTATACCCCCTTCCACCCAAGCGTCCTTCCAAAAACGTGTATTCATTCCATTTCCAACTACTCCCTCAACTGAGCTGCTAAACCAATTTGGTCTCCCACACCAACATCCATCATCAAAGGTCCCATATATTCTGCCACCATGTGGACCCTTTTTTCTTCCTCCCCCTTCTTTCTCCATCCATTTCCCTCATATATGCCCACTAACACCTTATATCACAGACTTTCCTTCTCCACCAACATCCTTCACCTCCATTTCAATTTTTATTTTTTCTTTTAATTTTAATTTATAAAAATACATAATTATAGTAATTAAGGTAACTACAACATGATATATACTCATTAAATCAATCAATTAAATAATTAAATATTATATAAATTTTTATTTAGGAATCAATTTATTATAAGGTGATTGCAAAGATTATATATACTTATTAAACCAATCAATATTTTATAGATTTTGATTTTATATAATACAATATTAAATATTACAGTTTTTTTTTTATAATTATGGTAATCAATTACAAATTGATTATTTTTTCTATTTTTAATTTATAAAAATACATAATTATAATTATATTAATTAATTAAGGTAATTATAACCATTTTCGTTATTAGAACTTTCAAGTTGAATGCATATATTTGTGTGTGTGTGTGTATAGGTGACTTTTTAACCTAAATATACAAAAAAAAATATTATCCAGCTAACCTACTTCATAAATTATTTACGTAACTAACCCAAATTACTGTGCACATTGAAAAATTGTTTTCCTGGTAACCGATTTCTCTTCACGGAAAGCGTTGGATTCATGATGTACCCTGTTGAGAAATCGGGTGCGCACGCACCGATTTCTCAACACAGACCCCCCCCCCCCCCCCCCCCCACAAAACGAAAAACAACAAACGTCCCTCCATAAATTATTAAACTAAATAACAAATAATACACTAAAAATTAATAAACAACACAACATTATGTCATTATGCTAATATTAACTTTAATTAAAATAAGTTACAAGCAATACAATGAAATTTACAGACAATATTTTTTGTTGTTGAAGTTAACGCTGTTAGCTTGAGCTTATGTTTCTGCCATGATTAAGACATCTATTTTTTGAATGACCTGGAGTTCGACACATGGAACATCTTTTTGGCTGACCAGGTTCCCTCATATCCATTTCAGTGCGTATACGAGATGATCTTGGACGCCCTTTTTTGTTTCTTAGCTTTTCCGGGTCGGGGCACATTCGTGGATCGTCACATTGTGGCCAATACGCTTCGTTGCGCAATTCGCCAAACAATCCATTGTACACGTTTGAGATGCTTTCCAACTTGTACACAGGATGTATGTAGGCCCTGTAGTCATGGTGAGCACGCTTACAAGCAGCAATGACATGAGAACAAGGCATGTGTACTTTTTGGAATTTACCACAATCACACCACCATTCATCTAGCCTAACTGTGAAATTTCCAACAGGTCGACCTTCTCTTGGGTTAATTTGCTCCCCCACTAAGAATCGCATATCGTGTCGGTCGAACTGAAGAACGTGGTGAGAGTTGGCCTTTCTTTTAGCGTCTTCAATGGCCTTGTTTAGCACTTATGTGTATTTTTTGCCAGATCTAATTAGAGCTGGGACCTCCCTTCCTCGTTGGTTGAATAAGTTGTTACACTTGTCGTAAGTTGCCTTTATCAACGCACATATCGGAAGGTTTCTTGTTTTTCTTAATACTGAGTTGATTGCCTCAGCAAGATTGGTGGTCAAGTGTCCCCAGCGTTGGCCTCCATCCCATGCTAATGTCCATTTTTCTCGTGGTATTTGTTCAAGCCAATGAACAGCTCGTTCGCTTTCTGGCTCTGCCTTAAAATTGTTGTAGTAGTAGTTGAATCTGGGCTCCGTCATGGCATATGCTGAGGAATATAAGTATAGAATTTCATTAATGGCATCAATTTACAATGTAATAAATGTGTTCGTAAGAGAAATTAATGTGGTACTTACCCATGTTAATTATTTGTTTTTTCCTGTCTGCATTCTTGAATTGCCTCATAAAATTTTGTGCGATGTGTCGAATACAAAACACATGGACAGAGTTTTGTGATGTCCACCCACTACCTGCTCTTGAGTAAGCACTTTTAATTGCTTCGTGCCTATCTGAGATCAAGCACAGACCTTGTTGAGGTGTCACATGTCTTCTTAAATTTTTCAAGAAGAAGTACCATGCTCCCGTTGTTTCGCCCTCAACAATGGCAAAGGCTATCAGAATGATTTTGCTGTTTCCATCTTGTGCAACTGCCAAAAGGAGAGTCCCCTTGTACTTTCCATATAACCAAGTTCCATCGACTTGAACAATGGGTTTGCAGTATTGAAACCCATCGATACATGCTTTGAATGTCCAAAACAGACGATGGAATTGAACGACACCCTCAACTACTTCACCATGCTGGTTGTATTTTGGCTTTTCCTTTTCAAAGACAAAACCATTGACATATGCCTTCATACCTACCAGCAATCTGGGTAAATCAAAGTATGATTGTTCCCAGTTGCCATAGAATTCTTCGATAGCCTTTTGCCTTGCCATCCAGGCTTTCCTGTAGGTGGTAATGTACCCTTCACTTGCTTTTATATGTGCTATCAAGGAAGGCACTGATGTGGATGGATCATTCTCAATTATTGGTTGGATAATTTTACCGATGACCATATATCGGAGCCTTCTATGATCCTGGGAAATGATAGCACTTGTACATGTGTGTGGTTCACAAAGCTTTCGTATCTCCCATTGCTTGATTGCTTTTATGAACGCAGCCCTGCACCTCCAAGCACATTGATTGTGACGACATTTACGAACCAGTACGGTTGTGGTAGATTTCTCGGTCCCGTAATCAACTCCTTTTTTCACATGATACATGTCTAGAGCAAGCCGAACTTGGTCTTTGTTTTGAAAACGCATCCCTTCAAAAAGGGTGCCTGGAGCATGCTCCACCTCTTGGCAATCCAACACATGACCGTAATCAGAATCTTCAAAATTAGTTTTCAGGTCAATATGTTGAAGGTGTGGAGGCAGGTAGTATGCATCTGCAGGTGCGGTTGTTGATGGGCCAGTAGGCTCAGGCTCTTCATTGTTGTTGTAGTCTTCATCATCGTTGTCATCTTCAGGTTGTTCGGCTAAAATTTCATCCTCGTCCTCACTAAAGGGACCAAGGTATTCGTCCTGTTGTCCGAACTCTGTAAATTCAGTATCATTTTGTTCAGTTGGTAGGATTGACTCTGAAAGGATAGGCTCTGCTTCAGGGGTACTCCAGGATGCATTGGGTAGATGCTCATTCAAACCAAATGTTTGTAAGGGTAACACATCGATGGAGAAAGGTGTGGAAACAAGTTGTGTAAAAGAAGATGTGGTAGGCTCTCATTCATTTTGTTGTGATTGGGTCAAATCTAATGTGGGTTGGTAGAAATCGAGTTCATTGTATGATGTGGTTGCATCACAACCATGTGAATAAATGGATTGGGGATATGAAGAATTATGGGGTTGGGAATTTATTGGATGACGAATAGGGTTGGGAACAGGGCTACGAACAATACCTTGCTTGATTTCTGCATACAGCTCAATGCATGTAGCAACCTCATGTTGACGACAAACGGTAATCATACCTTCAACATCGTCGTCATCTGAAATTTTGCATGCCTTGTACCTGAGTATTCCTCGACCAGCTGCATGTGGGTAGCGAAAATAGATCTCTTCGACTTGGTCAGTTGGTTGTAGTTTGATCCTTTGATGGATTTTATTTTTCAAGGCTTCAAGTGTGATGCCTCGCTTTAGTGAAAACATTTTTGAGTTGGTGCATACAAATGTGTCCCCTTCTTCTGTTTGTGTAATGTGACCATTGTAGTGCACAAGACAATTGACAGATAAGGAAGCCATATCGTGTATAGTCTTTTGAAATTTGGAAGTAATTGTTTAAGTAAGGAAGTGTTTTGTGGATGAAAATGTTTGTGAGACAATGTCTATATATAGGCCAAATTTTGTTGCAATTGTTTAGATTCCCTAATGGACTGAAGTAAAGCAAAGGAATCACTGACGCTTTGCTGCAAAGCAATGGATTCCCTGACGGACTGAAGTAAAGCAAACGATTCCCTGATGGACTGAAGTAAAGCAAACGATTCCCTGACGGACTGAAGTAAAGCAAACGATTCCCTGACGGACTTAAGTAAAGCAAACGATTCCCTGACGGACTGAAGTAAAGCAAACGATTCCCTGACGGACTGAAGTAAAGCAAACGATTCCCTGACGGACTGAAGTAAAGCCCAGGAATCACTGATACTTTGCTGCAAAGCAATGGATTCCCTGACGGACTGAAGTAAAGCAAACGATTCCCTGACGGACTGAAGTAAAGCAAAGGAATCACTGACGCTTTGATGCAAAGCAATGGATTCCCATATTTTTTCACTATATATACAGCGAATGCAATGATCCCAAATACATACATAGACGGAATCCATTTCGTTAACATATATTCCTATTTAACATAAAAATTACGTAATTATCATTTACCAACCACGGAACACCAAAATGCACCTTTGCTTTGGAAACAACATCTTCATAGATCTGGTCAAGTATCTAATGCGGTAAGCCTCATTAAGGTATTTTTACGTTATTCTTCAACACATTTGTGAAAATATTATATTTGATATGTTAATGTGAATTTTGATTTTGCAGATTTCAAATGATGCGATTATTCAATCGTATTATCATTCGATGCCAGCCCCAGATGACAGAATTGAATCATTGTTGTATCAGGCTGGATTTGCTGAAGTCGCAAAAATTAGACATTTCATCATCGATGACACTTTGGTTACAGCTTTGGTGGAGAGGTGGAGACCCGAGTCACACACGTTTCATCTTCCAATTGGAGAATGCACAATAACTTTGGAAGTTGTTGCTCTCCAACTAGGTTTACGAGTCGATGGAAAAGTAGTTACCGGCCCAACTTACTTTGACTGGGAAGAAATGTGCTCACAATATTTGGGTATGCTTCCTCCAAAAGGGGATGCACTTATCGGCTCAACGCTAAAACTTAAATGGTTAACAGAAAACATGTTGTCTTTGCCAAAAGAACCAACACAACATCAATTAGAAGCCCATTGTAGAGCATACATTCTAGGTTTGATTGGCGGGGTGTTGATGCCCGACAATTCAGGTAACAGAGTTCACCTTATGTATCTACCTTTGTTGGTAGATTTGGAATGTGCTGGACACTACAGCTGGGGTTCTGCTTGTTTAGCACATATGTACAGAGAAATGTGCAGAGCAATTTATCCAAAATAAAAAAAAATGGGTGGATGTGCATTGTTGTTGCAATCTTGGGCATGGTATTGCATGCCATTCATTCAACCAAAGGTCGAGCGTCAAGCATCATATCCACTTGCCATCAGGTAAATAAATATTTTAACAGTAAGAGTGCTATTCATCATTCAAACGAAAGCATTGGATAATTTTTTGTCACTAACGTATTTTTTTTAACAGATGGAGTGGGAGAGGACTACGTTTTACTGGAACCCCTCGTGGTGATATCATAGGCTACAGATTAAGATTCGATAACATGACTAATGATGAGGTAAGATTATCTTAAATAGTTATATTAACTTGTTATATTAATTTTTTAAACATGTGGCAAACTATGGTTGAAAGTACTAACCCTTTTTTTGTAGTTCTTGTGGATGCCGTATAGAGGGTTTGAGTCATTTTTGCCAAGACATGCTTACAAGGATTCCCAATTGTGGAGTGCTAGTGTTGTTTTAACTTCATTTGCAGTTGTAGTTTGGCATCAAACCGACAGGGTCAAACTACAATTTGGACTATGGCAAGATATACCAAACCCACCGCATAATCTTGATAAACTGCATCAAACTGACATGAGGGGACATAATGACACAAACTGGCGGGAGGAGCACGCACAGTGGATTGCAATTTGGAGGGAACGACGAAAATACGTGCTAATTGGCCAACCAATTCAAGGACATGTAGAGCAAACCCGTGAATACATGGAATGGTATTGTGCAAATTCAAAGATTTACCTCTCACTCCATCAACATATGCAACAAACACAGGTTTCAAGTAACTCCTGTGTTGGCGAGACATCTCGTGCAACTCCACAAATGTCAACACAACAATGCTTAGGCCAGGCCAGTGTACCTCCCCCACAAAGCCCACCACTTCATGAAAACTTCCTGGATGAAGACCTGGAACCACCTCCCAATTCATTTGAATTCACTCCATTACAACAACAACAAAGTCAACCTCAACAACATCTTGGGTACAATCCTCACACTTTTGGAGTTAGCGGAGATGACTTCATGACCAACCTCATAGGTACTAACCTTAGAACGCCGGAATCAGCTTATGCTTACATGCAAAGTATTTCCATTTCTTCATTTGCATCCTTTCACCAAGCTGTTGCTAGAAGATCTTCAACACCCGTTGTTGACAATTTTATGAATTACCAACCAGTAGCTGGAACAAATTTAAATGAAAATCCAAACGAGGTTATGCAGGACGATCAACCTGTTGTTCATGAGGTGCAAGCTGAACCACAACAACATCCACGAATATGTCGAAATCCAAGACGAAACAGGCAACCTCCAAGGTGTGAAACTGGTGGGCACAAGGGCCACTAAATATTCCCAGTTTGTGTTTGTTTTTTTAACTATATGTGTAATTTTCTTTTTCTTATTGAACAATAAAATCTTTGATTGCTAAATCTAAAAGTTTACTAAGTGCAAAAAGTTATTTTTATAATTTCTAGACACAGTTTTCAACCCTTTCTAAACCAATTTAAGTGTTAAAATGCAAAAACTTATCCTCAGGAAATTGTTAAAGTGCAAAAAATTATGTTTTTTTAGTTTTTGGACACGATTTTCAAGGTTTTTTTTAATCTATTTAAGTTGTCAATTTTTATACTATTGGATTGATCTACATGAATACAAAGATAATGCACCATTGTTAAAATGAAAAAAATTCCATATGCATATTAAAAAAATAGTAAAAACTTATCCTCAGGAAATTGTTAAAGTGCAAAAAATTATGTTTTTTCAGTTTTTGGACACGATTTTCAAGGTTTTTTTAATCTAAGTTGTCAATTTTTATATTATTGGATTGATCTATATGAATACAAAGATAATGCACCACTGTTAAGATGAAAAAATTCTATATGCATATTAAAAAAATAGTAAAAACTTATCATCATAAAAAGTTCTAACCTATTCGGGGGGCATCTGTCATATGCTGTAATCGAATCCGTAAAATATTGGGGACGATATCGGGTGTGGGACGTAGAAAGACACACGCCGGGGGGGGGGGGGGGGGGATTCGGGGGGCGGGGGGGGTGGGGTGGGTGGGGTGGGGACGGTATCGGGGGGTGTGGGACGCAGAACGAGACCCGGGGGGGGGGGGGGAGGGTATCGGGGGGTGTGGGACGTAGAACAAGACACGCGGGGGGGGGGGGGGGGGGGGGGGTCTGTTGAGAAATCGGTGAATGCGCACGCTATTTCTCAACAGGGTATATCATGAACGTAATCCTTTCCGCGAAGAGAAATCGGTTACCAGGAAAATGATTTTTCAACGTGTACATTCATTTAGGTTAGTTACGTAAATAATTTATGGGATAGGTTAGTTGGGTTTTTTTTTTTTTTTTTTTTTTTGGTATATTTAGGTGAAAAAGTTGTGTATTGGTAACATATTAATTTAATTTTCATACACTATTAGAAATCATCATAAGTATAACTTTTTATAGTAAATTACAAAAGTTAATTATCTTAATTACCATAATTTATGATTGAATGACACTATAAAAAAATTTACACTTTCAATATATTTTAATTAATTTTTTAGGCAATATTCTAATTAAATTTAAAACATATTTTACCTTTTCGCAATATTATTAGTTAGCGGTCATTAGATATGGCAAAAAAAATTCATACCTTGGTATCTGCAAGTAAAACCCACTACAAATGAAAAACAGATAAAGTAACGGGTACCAATGGATTAAATAAATAATTTTTTTTCATGCGTACTTATTAATAAGGTGTGGTGGGGTCAGGTAGCAAGGTACTCGTGTTTGCATATACTCCCAAATTTAAAATGAATTAAATACCCTTTTTTTTAATAGAATGAATTAAATATTCTTAGTTATATATAAGAATATAAGGGTGATGCATTGATTGACAGTATAAAAACTGTCAACCAATCACAAAACATCGTTGATATCACTTTTATCATACATGATAGATTGTAATTGGATGACGATGTAAAATTTTTTTACACTGTCAGTGTATAACTTATTTTCTCTATATATAATGTACTATATTGTAATTTAGTTTTAGTATACTCCAATAATGCAGCCACCAATACAACATTGCAGATGGACAGAACCAACATTGACCAATGTCCACCATACCTTGAAGTAGGGGTGTTCAAATCCAAACCGATCCAAAATAAAAACCAAAAACCGCTAAAAAAAAATCGAAAACCGAACCAAACCGATATATTTTGGATTTGTTTGGATGATTTTGTTCTCAAACCGATCGGTTTGGTTTGGTTTTCGGTTTGTATCTTTGGAACCGAACCAAACCGCATATGATCATAAAGCTGTACTTTTTTATTTCTTAGTTGTTCTATAACTCAAGTATGTGTTTTAATATTATTATCCTTTTATAATTTTATTTTTTTAAATAAAAGAAAACTTAAGTAATGAAATGTACAAGGAGCTAAGCAATTTCTTTCAAAATTGTAGTTTGTTATGAATAAAAAATATGTAAATGTCAATTTCAAGTCTTGATTACGACTCAATTAGTTACTAGATTTTATATTGCATCATTTTTTTTGTTAGTTAAATTAAAAACATTTTTAAAATTTAAAATCATATTAAGATAACATTTAAAATATTAAAACCGCAAAACCGATCCAAACCAAACCGCAAAAGGTTGGTTTGGTTCGGTTCGGATTTGATATTACATTTAAATCGAATCAAACCGAACCGCATGTAATTTTTATGTTTGGTTCAGGTGACTTTTTAACTGAAAATCGAACCAAACCGCACCGCGAACACCCCTACCTTGAAGTGCATGAATAGAAAAATGACATACTATTCAGATATAGCAAGCAAGGAGGCTTTTGGTTTGAAAGACATCAATATCCACACCGGATTGAGTAGTGTCTTAAAATTACTTGTACACAAGTGTTTCAATCCAAGAGGCGGTAACAGACTGCAGGAAATGCTCCGCTGAAGCCTTCCCTTCCACACGGTAGCACAAAAACAGCACTCTATCAATGGTACCACTGATCGAAACTCGCACATGAAGGACACACGATGATATTTTCTTGCCATTGATGACCAACCTCGCGATTGTTTTTCTCAAGACTTATTTTCTGATCAATTTGACAAACGATGGCCAATCTTTCCTTCTTCAATCCCCTATGAGGCTATGACCTCAAATCCTTACTAGGACATGGTATTCTAATTTTAATGTTTACCTCACTGATCCAGGCTATGAACAAAACTGCTTGAAATTTTACATGGGACTAAAAATAAAATTTGTTGTATTTTGAGGAATCAAAAACATGTTTAAGTCATTAAACAAAGTGGTCAATTTTTTATGATTAATAATACATAATCATACGATCATTTTAATTAGTTTAAAATTAGATAATAGTTTTTTTTTTTGCATAAACGAAAAGTATTCTCTTTCAATTTTATTACTAGTTAAAACTAATAAAAAAACCTTAAAAATTCTTGTAATGATCCAACCATAATTAACAATAGATTATTGATAATCCAACTGCACTGCAAAACTAGGGCACTACAAAAATGATTCACAAATTCTATCCAACATTTATTTATCAAAGCATATAAAAGAAAAGGATAAAAAACAACAAATGAGATTAAAAAACACGAAATTGTCCAAGTCACGTAGAACACTTGGTATCTTCTGGGCGAAACCAAACTTTGAACGTAATCCTTACCATAGACCTGAAATATGTCTTTAGAAATTTCAATATGTTTTATTGTATTATCTCTCCCATCATAAAGAATTGCTCTCAGTGGAGTTCCTGGAAAATATGAATTGTCAATCAGGAGGACACTGCCATTCTCAAACATGATCAACGGTAGTAAATTAAAATTATGAAGAAGCTTCCAATCAACTTGAAGATCCTGTACAGCGATGTTCAGTGAGGGAGTCCAGGATTTTTTATTCCCAAACTCCTTCATTTGCCATGTGGAAAAATATTTTGTCTTGTAACTGTAAAGAAAAAGACTCAAACAATCCTTCAAAACCCCAAAATTTCGACTCCGATGAAACTCGTTGAATTCATGTCCAGCATAGTAGAAATCACCTACAGAGACTCCATCAAGACCGCGAGGCAGCAAGAATTGTGTGTATGTCTCATTGGCAAGATCAAGTGAAACAATCACCAATTCATCAAATGTAATATCTGAGTTATAATAGCCATGGTCATGGGGAAGTGCTAACACTAACCAATTAAGAGTGTTATTTAGATATACTCCATCAGAATCCAATCCAGTGGGATCAGCGGGGAAACTTTGAATGTTTCTCCAACAATTATTGTCACTTATGCTGCAAACTTTAACCTCACGGGGTTTCAGTGAAATACATTTGAAACTATAAGTGAAAAAAACTATTACCACCTTGTAAGTGTCACTTACAATGTCGTAGCCAAACCCAAACATGACTTCTTCAGACCTTGCAGAATGAGGGTCTAAAATATATTGCAGGTCTTCAAATGTTTTTCTAGTGGCAGGGTTCCATAAGCTAAACATGATTTTTTGGCGCCGGGCTCTAACAAAACAGACCAAGCCATTGCACGAACCAACGACCCAGTACTTGTCCCGGTTGTTCTCATAATGGTCCCTCTGCAAGTCAAATCTGGCACCTGGGCTAAGATCACAGGTAACGGGGGATGATGGGTTCTCTAATAAAGAACGGACAGAGCAGGGAAAGACCAAGTGGTGATTCAATGACCAAATATTGCTGCAGTACCTTAATAGGAAGTTGGTGCTTTTGGGTGATCTTTGAAGGTGCAGTTTGACGAAACTTGGATCGGAGATCAATGATTGAAACCACTTGCACACGCACATGAATCGCAGCAGAGATTTCACTGGAAGCCATGACAGAATTTCGGTTATGAGTTCGTGACACAGAATTGGTAGTCTCATGTTCTTGTGCATGGCTTTGGCTTTGAGAGGCAACAGCTTATGCCATTCACTCTTTTATAACCTCAAATCTTCGTTTTGCTTATCGAAATTAAAAAGAAAAGAAAAGAAAAGAAAAAGATAATGGGGGTGAATCTTAGAAATTACTCTGTCACTTATTTTAAGGGAGTTTTTATCAAATATGAATAGATTTAGTTTGTTATGGTTTTATTTTATCATAATTTTAAATTTTTTAGAATAAAATTAAATCAATTTTCATTATCAATTATCATTAATCAATTATCAGTATTTATCAATAGTAATAATTATAACTAGTATTTTAGCATTTGCATTGCACAAAAGAAATGCTTATTTTATATAACTAAAATTTATGATTTATAATAAATAAATACTTCTAAATATATGAATTTATTATAATTAAAATTTGTAATAAATAAATATTTTGAACAGATAAATTATATTTTAGATTTATGAAAAATAATTTATATTATGATACTAAGGTAGAGGGGAGGCATTCAGATTAGTAAAATTTTGTGGGGATAAAAAAAACCAATTTATTAACTAAAATAGGAGATAATCTCTCCTCCAAAGGGTTTCCCCTTTTACAACAGAGCCACTGCTCTATCCCTACAAGATTTTACTAATCTGAATGCCTGCCCTCTACCTTAGTATCTCCTATTTATAGATTTGATGGCCTGGCCCATAACATCCCTCTAATTAATCTTTTCCTAAAGATAAGATAAATAATAAAAAGATAAAGATAAACAAAGATAAAAGGATAACTAACTTATTCCTATTTTTCTAGATAAAGATAAATAAAAAGATAACCAAATTATTTCTATTTTTCTAGGATAAATAAAAGATAATTAACTTATTCCTATTTTCTAGTAAGTCTCCTAACATGCTCCCATATTTCTGCAAGTAGCTCTATTATCCGGAGATATAGTAGTGAATGCCAAAGCATCAGCATCACCAGATCCCAAAGAATTAAATTTCATAGTGAACCAGTGGTTAACTCCTTCATACACCAAAGGAAGATGATTGAAAAGAACAAAGAGACAATATTAGATGCAAGCATATATGCTAAATTAAAACAAGCAAAACATGCATAAGAAAAAAATGTCATATTAAGTATATATTATAAGCTTGCAGGACATCTTAAATTTCATGCACAGAAACCGAAGAAAGACACTATCAACTAACCAGAATCCCCATATTTTGTATGTAATGTAAACTCATCACACAAATATACATCGATATGCTCAAATTGAGTTATTGTAAACGAAGTCTGTACAGAGGTTTGGGATTACTTACATGCAACATAACATACACATAATACAAATATTGGAAGAAGCAACAGAAAATGCCAAGGCACATATGTTAATGATGTTGTACTACAATTCATTACCTCAAGGACCTTAGCACTTCATTTGTATGACCTGACTGTATCCTCGGCCACATATCAGGGAGCTTTGCAAGGATGTAATTGTTGTGGTTAAATGTCAATGAGTAGAGAAAATTGCAACTCTTAGTGACGTTTTACATTATTACAGGTAGAGTTGCGTCTTAAGTAACATAATAAGATTATGTATACCATAATGTATGAAAAATAAATAAAAAATTACTTCAATAACTACCTATTTGGATATATATATTGTAAATCTAGCATAATTGATCAAAAAGCTCAAGTAATTGGTGTTCACGCACTATACAGTCTATACCGTGCTTCCTTCCCCATCTAATAGCCAATGTATTTGAAATTAATAATATTTCTAATATTCCTTAATGTTTGTTTGATCTTCTTTACTATTGTGGAAGATTGGTTCGAGAGCACAGGATTTGTTAGTTTTAGTCCACATGTTTTAGCTTTTAGCTTGTAAGGGCTCTGATATTGGACATTATTTCCTTTCCTCAGTGTTCTGTATGATCAAATATATGTTACAAAGTGTTCTTGCCACGAATCCAGTTCCCTTCCAAATTAATTATACTCTGATAGTGATACTGATGGAATACTTTGATCCTTCGGTACAATCATTGTAGTTTGAACGAGAAATGATGTATTAATGTACAATAAGCATTCCTTGTGTTGATAATATTTGATAAGAATAAGGTCTTCTTGGTGCTGATTCGCATTGCATCACTATTTTTTGTTCATTCGGAAATTTAGAAGTTGCATTTTGTTGACTTTTGCTGTTTGAGAGGTTCATTTTTGAAAATTTACTGTTCAATCATCAATGCCTATGACTTAATTTGGAATAACTTATGAAGTTGCTAAGCTTGCCTACACTTGTTTAGCATATTTCAGCTACTTGTGGATACTTCGAAAGTTATGAAGAGAATAATACTATAAACAAAAAGTATCAGAGGTACACACAAAAGTTACAGAGGAGAGGTCTAGTATGGTCTCCAAATTACCCATACCATATCACAATCTAGGAAACTATTAGTGTGTTTGGATTGACGGTGACAAAATTGATTTTTTTGAATAAAATTGATTTTACAAAATTGATTATGGTTAGAATTGATTATGAAGTAACGTGATTTTTATTTGAATAACAAATATTAGAAGTGAATTTTTAAGAGAATGTTGTTTGGATACTTTGAATCAAAATTGATTTTGAATGTGTAATGACTAAAATGAATTTTAATGTCTATGTACACTTTTAAAATCAATTTGATGTGAAAGTAAATTAGACAAAATTCAACTAGAATTGATTTTGGTAGAAGTAGAAGCTATTCCTACTTGCTTCAACTCCACCATGATTTTTTCCATCAAAATTGATTCTACTAAGATAATCAAACATGCAAAATTTTAGTCAAAATTAAGTTTGAGTCACCTCACCATGTTTTACCATGATTTTAAAGTCAATCCAAATATACACTATAACTAACTGAAAGAATATAACAGCTAACAAGAGTAGACTTTTTTGTACATTACATCAAAATAGCTCCTAACAGTATAGAATAGTCATATCATCATTGAACCTTCTATACTCCAATAATGCAGCCACCAATACAACATTGCAGTATGGACAGAACCAACATTGACACAGGATGATATTTTCTTGCCATTGATGAGCAACCTCGCGATTGTTTTTCTCAAGACTTATCTTCTCAATTTGACAAACGATGACCAACCTTTCCTTCTTCATTCCCCTACGAGGCTATGACCTACAAATCCTTACTAGGACATGGTATTCTAATTTGAATGTTTACCTCACTGATCCAGGTGGTAGGCTGATGTATCTAAATTGCTGTGACTTTAGAGCATTTCTAAAGGGTGCAATTTAAGCAATCCAACTTGAGTTTCTTATCTCCTATTAATTTGCACCCACAATGTCACATGGCAGTTAAGCAACTCATACGTTTTGGCGTTTTGCTTCAATGGTATAGCTTTAAGCAATCTTTAATGGTATCTTAAAATATGCAACTCGTTAAGCAGCGAATACTTAAGATGCTCTTAGTGGTTAATGATTCAAAGTTAATGGCGATAAGTAATTATCTTAATGGAAAATAGCTAAGTGACCAAAACTATTTGAAAATTTACATGGGACTAAAAATTAAACTTGTTATATTTTGTGGAATAAAAAACATTTTTAAGCCATTAAAACAAAGCGGTAATCTTTTTATGGTTAATAATAATACATAATCATACGATCATGTCAATTAGTTTAAAATTAGCTAATATATATATATATATATATATATATATATATATATATATATATATATATATATATATATATATATATTGCATAAACCAAAAGTATTCTCTACCAAAAGCAATTTTGTTCGAGCCGATTAAAATCACTATGGGGGACAATGCTCTCTTTTAATTTTATTACTAGTTCAAATTAATAAAATAAAAACTTAAAAATTCTTGTAATGATCCAACCATTAACAATAGCCAATAAATGATAATCCAACTGCACTGCAAAACTAGGGCACTACAAAAATCATTCACAAATTCTATCCAACATTTATTTATCAACGAATAAAAAAGAAAAGGATAAAAAACAACAAATGAGATTAAAAAACACAGAATTGTCCAAGTCACGTAGAAGAACACTTAGCATCTTCTAGGCGAAACCAAACTTTGAACGTAATCCTTACCATGGACCTCAAATATGTGTTTAGAAATTTCACTATGTTTTA
This sequence comes from Pueraria montana var. lobata, assembly GCA_026413185.1. Classification (NCBI taxonomy): domain Eukaryota; kingdom Viridiplantae; phylum Streptophyta; class Magnoliopsida; order Fabales; family Fabaceae; genus Pueraria; species Pueraria montana. Next base: position 78,494,998 of record CM048650.1, read on the forward strand.
TTATATTATCTCTCCCATCATAAAGAATTGCTCTCAGTGGAGGAGATGTGTTGTCAATCAGGAGGAAAATGCCATTCTCAAACACGATCAATGGTAGTAAATTATCATGAAGCTTGAAATCATTATGAAGATCTTGTACAGCAATGTTCAGTGATGGAGTCCAAGATTTTTTATCCCCAAATTCCTTCATTTGCCATGTGGAAAAATATTTTGTCTTGTAATTGTAAAGAAAAATACTCGAACAATCCTTCAAAACCCCAAAATTTCGACTCCGATGATAATCGTTGAATTCAGTTAGTTTAGAGTAGAAATCACCTACAGAGACTCCATCAAGACCGCGAGGCAGCAAGAATTGTTTGTATGTCTCATTTGCAAGATCAAGTGAAACAATCATCAATTCATCAAATGTAATACCTGAGTCATAATAGCCATGGTCACGGGGAAGTGGTAACGCTAACTAATTAAGAGTGTTATTTAGATATACTCCATTAGCTGCCAATCTACTGGGATCAGCTGGGAAACTTTGAATGTTTCTCCAACAATTATTGTCACCTATGCTGCAAACTTTCACCTCAAGGGGTTTCAATGAAATCCCTTTGAAACTATCAGTGAAAAAAACTGTTACCGCCTTGTAAGTGTCACTTACATTATCGTAGCCAAACCCAAACATGACATGAGACCTTAAAGGAGGAGGGTCTAAAATACATTGCAGGTCTTCAAATGTATTTCTAGTGGCAGGGTTCCATAAGCGAAACATGATTTTTTTGGACCGGGCAAATCCTTTAACGAAACAAACCAAGCCATTGCACGAACCGAGGACCCAGTACTCGTCCTGTTCATCACGATGGTACCTCTGCAAGTCAAATCCGGCCCCTGGTCTAAGATCACAGGCAATGGGAGATGATGGGTTCTCTAATAAAGAACGGACAGAGCAGGGAAAGACCAAGTGGTGGTTCAATGACCAAATACTACTGCAGTAGGTTAATACGAAGTTGGCGCTTTTGGGTGATCTTTGAAGGTGCAGTTTCACGAAACTTGGATCGGAGATCAATGATTGAAACCACTTGCACACGCACTTGAATCGCAGCAGAGATTTCACTGGAAGCCATGACAGAGTTTCGATTATGAGTTCTTTATACAGGATTTGAAGTCTCGTGTTCTTGTGCATGACTTTGGGTTTGAGAGGCAACAGCTTATGCCAATCACTCTTTTATAACCTCAAATCTTCGTTGTTGCTTATCGAAATTTAAAAAAAGAAAAAGATAATCGGTGAATCTTAGAGATTATTACGTATGTCACTTATTTTAAGGGAGTTTTTATCAAATAGAGTGGTGATATTTAGACATCATAAACATCCTATCATATTTTCTTCTTTTTCTTTGTCTCTCTCTTCTTTATCACATCATATTATTAATCTTATCATATCATCATCCCTTTGGGTGTCCAAGCATCATTATCATTTTCTTATCAAATATGAATAGATTTAGTTTGTTTTGGTTTTATTTATCACAATTTTAAATTTTTTAGAATAAAATTATATCAATTATCATTATCATTTATCAATTATCAATATTTATCAATAATAATAATTATTATAACTAGTATTTTAGCATTTGTATTGCACAAAAGAAATGTTTATTTTATATAACTAAAATTTATAATTTATAATAAATATTTCTAAATATATAAATTATATTATAATTAAAATTTGTAATAAATAAATACTTTGAACATATAAATTATATTTTAGATTTATGATACATAATTTATATTGTGATGCATTGTTGTTATTAATTATTGATAATTTCTTTTAAAAAATATTCAATTTAAAGTTAAAACTAAAGACTTTCAAAAGGATATATTGAAACAGATAAGAAGTTAAGTTAAACCATTTAGTTGATATTAAAAGCGTAAGATCATATCTCACGTACATGTTAGGAGCATATGAGGAGTGATTCACTTACTTCAAGAGTAACTCTAAGGGAGTTACTCCTCATCCTTACCATCCATTTTCTTGATATCTAATGGTTGTAATGAATAACTAATCTTAACTATTAGATTTTAAGAAAATGAATGGTAATGATGGGGAGTAACTTTCTTACACTCTTGGAGTAAGTGGTTCCCTCCTCATATATATATATATATATATATATATATATATATATATATATATATATATATATATATATATGGCTTAAATCTACTTTTGGTCCTCTAGTTTCACGATTGTGCAATTTTGGTCCCTCAAATTTATTGCACATTTGGTCCCTCATTTTTTAAAATTTACCAATTTTGGTTCACCATTAGTGTGTCTTCAATTTTTTAATAGAAATTGCTAACGTGACTCATCAGTAATAACATGACACTGACATTACACTAACTCTATGTTGTACAAAAATTATAAAAAAAAAAAACACTAACAGGGGAATTTTTATACAAGAGGGGCCAATATATATAATAACTAGTCATATACCCGTGCATTCGCATTGGTCACGCTCGTCTTTACACATGTTTATATTTTACTTGATGAGACAAAACTAAACATTAGAACAATATAAGATAAATCTATTTGTATTTATGAACATTAGAATTATGTCCTTGTCCAGCAATGTCGAGAACTTTTTTTATATTTAAAATATGATAAAAAATGAAATTATTTTTCAAAGTATAATTATAAATATTAAAATAAATGATGATATGATATAAAATTATCTCAGTTTTAAATTTGCATAATAATATTGTAGATTTATTTCAATAAAAGTTTATTGAGTAAATTTTTTTACACATTTTTATTTTTCTAAATTAATTCAAAATATTTAAAATTACATCTATAAATAAAAAATTATAAAACTTAATTATAAAAAGTAAAACATTGAAAATTCAAAAGAACCAATTAGAGTGAATATGTTACATGTAGATGTTTCATAATTAATTTAAATAATTTCTTGTTAAATATAAACCTATTTTTTGTTATTAAATATACTAATAATGATATATATTATATGGTTTAATATTTATATAATATTGAAATTGTTAACTTATTTACAATTATATGAATATTTATGATTAGTTGATATTGTACTATTATGTTTAAGGAGAAATAAAATACTTATATCATTGCTCAACCAACATGGTACATCAAATAACTTAATAGTTAGTAAAATGTTTAAATTAAAAATTTATGAAAACATTCTAAACATCAATTTCTTATACAATTTATAAATATATATGCATATCAATAATTTCTTTATTAGTGACTTCAAATTTTTTTTTAATATTATTGAATTTTATTTAAATAAATAAATTATTTTTATATATCCATTTTAAACAACAGTATATATTCATATCAATAATTTCTTAACCTGACAGGTTGGCGTAGTGGTTAGGCACCCTACACTCACACGTTGTGGGGACGATCTATTTAGCGAGAAATCCCATGTTCGATCCCCGTTGAGTGCGAAAACCCTTCGGACTAGTGACAGTCAAAGTACCATGAGCGGATTAGTCTCTGGCCTAGTAGGTTGGGGATACCCGTGGCAGGAACAAAAAAAATATCAATAATTTCTTTATTAGTAACTTCAAAAAAAAAAATTAATATTATTGAATTTTATTTAAATAGATTGCTTTTTATCTTTAAAAAATATTATTCTATAATAATATAGAAATTTATTAATATTTTTTATTATTTTAAATTAAACATTAAAATTATTTTTTCTCAATTAAACAAATTTTACATGTCAGCATATAGAAAGAAGAAGAAAGAAGGGAAAAAGAAATAAGAAAAGTAAAACAACAATATATATCCATATCAATAATTACTTTGTTAGATACATCCTAGCAAAATAATAATTTAATATTATTGAATTTTGTTTAAATTAATTTTTTATCTTCTAAAAATATTATTCAATAATAATATAGAAATTTATAAATATTTTTTTATTAATATAAATTAAACAATAATTTTTTTCTTAATTAAATAGATTTTTACATGTCATATAGTAATAAGAAGAAGGAAAAAAAAAACAAAAAAGGTAAAATAACTATATATATTCATTAGAACGTAAACACGTGCGATGCACACGAAAATAATGGGGAAGGAGGTAATTTATAATCATTTTGTTATTACTATATGACATTAAGAAATAATTACTTGCCCATATTACATATACATAACATTTGGTCATGAATAAAAAAAAAATGGTCACTTGCAAAAAAAAAAAGAAAAAAAAATATTGTGAATATAATTACTTGCTTATAAGTTAGTGAATATAATTCTCTTTTTCTCTACAAATAACGAAAAACATTGCATTATCATTTATTAGCATATATCTTACTCCTATAAGCCTAGCTAATCCCAACATAAATAATAAATGTATTAAAACACCCACAAATTTTTTTAAGATATATGTCAATGACAAAAATTATTACAATGCATTAAAATAAGAGAACACAAAAGCTTTTAAAATAATGAGTGATATAATAAAAAACTAACAATTTTGAAAACTTTTGTGATAACTAATAAAAATAAATAAATATTTTTTTAAAATATTTAATAATATAAATAAACTATTGATTGATGATCAACTTTAAATGCGTTGTCTTGTATTGTGTTTCCCTTTCTAAAGTGTTAATGCATTTAATAATATATATTGAATTAAAAAACTTAACGAACAATTACTGATCTCTCTACACAGTTTCCATTTTTCAAGTGTTAGTGCATTTAATTTTAATTTTAATAGTATATTAAAAGGGTAAATACAGTAATTGTGAACTACTAACTCCATCCATATATAAGACCCTTTTTACTTTTTTTTTTTGTCCCTTCTTATAAGACCCTCTTCTAATTGTCTGGTGCATTAATTATTTTTTTTATAATACCCTTCATTAATTACATATTCTTTCTCCAAACATTAATTACTCATAGGTGAGAAGCAATTATGTGGAAAAAAATGGAGGATAAGTTTGGAAGAATAGTATAAATAATTGATAAATTTAATGTGATTAACTAAATTAACCAATTTTCTTAAAGAGTGTGAATTAGTTGAGAGGATCTTATATAGAGGGATGGAGGTAGTAAATTGTCAAGATTGCCCCTTAATTTGGGTAGAATAATTGATACCCTTTGTATTGAAAATTCCAAAACCTCTATCAATTATTGAAACATATATTTGCTATATTTATAACTTTATATATAAGAAATATATTTGCTATATTTATAACTTTATGTATTTACACATGCTTAGTTTTCTTTTTTTGTTACCTATGATATTAGTGTGGAGTATCCACCAACTTTGTTGATGACTAATCTCCGTTGGACTGGATGAGTCACTTTAAGGGGACTGAGTCTAGTACCACTTGGACCAACGACTTGTTGGTACATACTTAGTTTTCTATAAATTTTTATAAAGGAAATCTTTTAAAATAAATTTTAATGTTGAAAATAACAATACAATAAAGAAATAACAATTTAGAAAACTTTTGTGATAACTAATAATAAATATAAAAAATAATATTTATTCCTGAAATAATTTGTGAAATTTATTCATGAAAGAGTTTCTGAAATTTTAATATTTATTAGAATTGGATTAAATATTTAATCATTTTAATATTTTATTATATTAAATAATTCTCATTAAAATATTTTTTTGCGTGGTCATTAAAATAATTTGAATATGAATATTTTTTAGCCAATAAAATAATTTCTTATCATATAGCAAAAATATTTGTTTGGCAAAGTAAATAAAAATAATAATTTTCCACTTTATTTCGACTAATGATTTATTTGATTTTGAATATTTAGTAAATGTATTGTCTTGCAACTTGTTTTTCTTTTGCACGAGTAAATGTATTTAATAGTATATATTGAATTCAAAGGGGACGTTTGTTTCACGGACTATTTATTTATTCCTGTGAATATTATTCTTGGGAATATAATATGAGAAAGTTATTCTCGGGTATTTTAAAAAAATTATGTTTGGTTAACTATTAAATTTGGTTAGGAATATTTTTTATATTACCAACAATAATTAAAACATGTATTTGGTTGAGTTATTTTTCCCGAGAATATATATTACAATTACTAAATTATAGAGCGTAACATGAAGGAGTATTGAGAGGATAATTGGGGTAGTCGGTAGTAAGAAGGGTACATTTGTATTTTTACCCACGAAGAAGGATCCTGTCACATCGGAATAAATTTAACCTTCCCCCTTGTCGGGAATAAATATTGGTTAAATGTGAGATTATGTTTTTTTCTGGGAATAAAATTTATCCAGGATTAATTATTTTATCACCCCATAACAAATATGGGATAAATTTATCCGGGATTCATTATATCAAATAATTCTCATTAAAATTCATTAAAATAAATTAAATATAAACAATTATAATACTTTTATTATGATGACGTAAAATTCTTAATATATAAAAATTTATTAATTGATTTAATATATTAATCAACGTGGATAAATATTAATCTTCAATCCTGTTTACATGAGTAAAATATTTTATCTTGTGTTAACGCTAATAATTAATTTTAAAATTATAAATTTGAATTTTTATTCATAAATGAAAATATTTTAATTACGTGATTTTTTCTATATTAAATGCATTTAATAGTATATATTGAATTCAAATAATTAACATACCAATACTAATTGGCTTGCACAATTTTCTTTTTTAATAATTATGAAATAAATTGTCAAGAGTATCCTTACTTTGGGCTGGAAAATTTGTCTACAATTTTCTATGTTTGACAATAACTTTTTATATATGTTAATAGACATCAACAGTTTCTTTACAAGTGACTTCCAAACAAAATAATAATTTAATATTATTTATTTTTATTTAAATAAATTATTTTTTATCTTCTAAAAATATTATTCTATTATAATATAGAAATTTTAAAATATTTTTCGTCATTATAAATTAAATATAAAAATATATTTTCTTAATTAAATAACTTTTATGTCTCATATAATAATAAGAAGAAAGGAAAAAAAAAAGTTGAAACAACAATATATATTCATATACATAATTTATTTATTATTGACTTCTAAACAAAATAATAATTTAATATTGTTTAAATAAATTATTTTATCTTCTAAAACTATGATTGTATAATAATATAGAAGCTTATAAATATTTTATTATTATTGTAAATAACATTAAAATATTTTTTCTTAATTAAATAATTGTTAGAAGTCATATAATAATAAGAAGAAGAAAGAAAGAAAAAAGAAATAGAAAAAAAGTCAAAAGGAAGAGAGAGAAAAGTTGGACGAATTTTTTTTTTTCACATGTTGACACATGTAAAGTTGGGTTTAAAAAAGTAAATGCGATAATAGTTCTTTTTCCTATTACAACTGGTATAATACCCGTGTGTATGCACAAGTTGTGTTGAATTTTAATGATATTTTAAAATTATTTGTATATATATAGTTAAAATGATATACTATTATATTATTATATATGTTTTTTTTATATAAAAGGGTAAGGATATTATATATGTTTTAAAATGACATATTTTTAAGCTTAAAATAATTAGTCTAAATATAATCCAAAAACTAAATCTTGGTTTGGATTTGAAGTGAGAAGATCCAATTATCCAAACCAAATTTAATTGGTTTGGTTTGGATTGTCAAGTTCATCGGGTCAACGTCAATATGACTGAATGATCACCCCTAGGCAATCTTGATTAAGCCAAGTAAAATTACTTTGGACAACAAAACTCTCTTCGAGTTAATGTAATTGCATACCCAGTACTCAAACTGAGAGATTATTGATTGAGCTAAAATAACTCCACGTCAATTAATTAATGTGCTCAGTGTCCTAATTGAATAACTTGTTAAATAGTGATTTTTTTTCCTTAATGTATGTAAAAGTAATTTTATTTCCATTTTAAACTTCCCTTATAATGTAAATCTAAAACAATTGTTGAAAACATTTTATCTAAGATGTTAATGAAAAAATATTTAAGATTGTTTTACAATTAAAATATATTTGATAAATTATTTACTTTACTCAACCAAATTTAAAAATTAAAAATATTAAGAATATTACACAAACGAATTTAATTGTTCACAATAATATATAGAGTTTAATAATCATGTACTGATAGTATAAAATAATTTTACACTGTCATTTAATCACAAATCACTATTGGTATAACTTTTTAGTTATTGTAAAAGTCAACGAACTTATCATATGTGGTAGATTGTGATTGAAATTTACACTGTTATGCATAATCTTTTTTTCTCTAAATTATGTTGATTATATTGACGTAGATAATATAAATATATAGATGAGATGGATAAATAATGATTGAAATTTATACATTATTTCAAAGTTATTGGTATAAAAAATTATATATTTCAAAATAACATGTAATGAGAAAATGATCATATATAAATTTGTGTTAAAATTAAAAAATATATTTAATAATTCAGTTATTCAAATAACTTCTAAAATAAAATACTCCACAAAAAAAGTTAATATAATACATAAATAACATATAATATTATAATAATATGATAAAATTTTAATGTATTATTACATAATAATAATAATAATAATAATAATAATAATAATAATAATAATTATTATTATTATTATTATTATTATTATTATTATTATTATTATTATTATTATTATGATGATGATGATGATGATGATAATAATGAAGATTTTCGGCCAATTTAATAATAGAGATTTTTTGTCTTCTTAATTTGTCAAGAAATGTAGTTCTATAAGTATAAATATGAAATAGGAAAAAAAAAATAAAAAGAAAAAAAAAACTAAGAAAGTAGAGAGAGAAATTTGGGAGAGAAAAAAAAAAGTAAAATTGCTTAAGTATAAATATGAAGTAGAGAGAGAGAAAAGATAAAAAAAAATATGAAGTTGGAAAAAAGAAAAAGGATAAAAAGTAAAAAAAAAAACTAAGAAGGTAGAGAGAGAAATTTGGGAAGGAAAAAAGTGTTAATAATAATAATAATAATAATAATAATAATAATAATGAAGATTTTTGGCCAATAGAATAATAGAGATTTTGTGTCTTCTTAATTTGTCAAGAAATGTAGTTCTTTAAGTATAAATATGAAATAGGAAAAAAGATAAAAATAAGAAAAAAACTAAGAAAGTAGAGAGAGAAATTTGGGAGAGAAAAAAAAAAGTAAAATTGCTTAAGTATATAAATATGAAGTAGAGAGAGAAAAGATAAAAAAATATGATGGAAAAAAGAAAAGGGATCAAAAGTAAAAAACTAAAAAGGTAGAGAAGAAATTTGGGAGGGAAAAAAAGTGAAGTTGTTGAAATAGTGACATGTGTATTTGGAGGACAAAATAGTAATTGTATGAGGCATTGATTTTCATATACAGTAAATCAATATATATAAAAATTGTGGTTTTCATTAACTACTACCGCAAGACATATATAGACATTAAAGAATTTTAAATGTAGTGGTTACTTGAGAGTAGGGGTGGAAATAGACCAGGCCAGACTTTGGTAGTCTTGAGTCTGACCTACATCATAATTACTAAGTCTGGGCCCGACTTATTTAATTGTTACAAGCCTTTTTTTTTTAATTCTTAGTCTGGCCTGTTTAAAAGTTTGGCCTGACTTAAAAGTCTGTTTATGTGACCTGTTCTATAAAAGGGTCTATAAACAAGCCAATAGGCCTAACTAGGCCAACGAGCCTAAATAGGCCAACGGGCTTAAATAGGCCAACGGGCCTTGTTCATTACGTAAAATATTCAATATTTTCTAAAAACTAATATTAAATATAAATATTATATATATTATATTAATGTAATATATATAAATATATAATATTATATATATTATCATATATTATTATATAAACAGGTCAACCTGTTAGGTTTTATAAGCTTATTTTAAAGCTTGAAGCCTGACCGTTTTAATTAAAAAGGCTTTTTAAAGGGCCTAAGCCTGACCTTTTTGATAAACAGGTCAGGCCAGGCCAGGCCGTAGGCCCCCGACGGGCCGCTTGACCCATTTCCACCCTTACTTGAGAGTGTTGCTATTTGAAAATTTTTAATTGAATAAAATGTAATTTTTTAAAGAAGCCAAACAATGTTTATTATGGAAAAAATTAAATAGTTTTTTAAGATGTTTTTGTGTTATTTTCCTATTAGAATTGATGTTTCAGCTGAATAAATGGCTAACTTTGCATACAAATGGTGGAGGTGAAAGTCAAGATGAACTACAAAGTGTGGAAGAGAAAGGTGAAAAATATGAGGGATATGGGTGATGACTATGTTAATAATTTACATGTAGCGTGATACTTAATTTAAAATTCAAAAGTACTTTCGGAGACTAAAATGACAGTACGTGGTTAAGTTCAGAGGCCAAAATGTCAGTAAGTGATTAGATTCAGGGACTAAAATGTCAGCAAGTTGTTAAGTTCAACTTTTAGACACGTGGCAGCCATATGACAACCACCTAGATGACACGTGGCAACCGTCAATTGTCACATCATCACCGAAGTGCCATGTTGGTACATCTGTTAAGCTTAACAGAGATGAGTTAGCAGTAGGACTAATTTGTCGCACTTTTTGCACATTCAAGGACTAAATTTGAATTTTTCATCTTTCAAGGACCAATCTGTCAGCATCACACACTTTCAGTGACCAAAATGGATATTTACCCTATTGATAATTAAATCATTAAATATTATATAGTATTTTATTTTATATAATACAGGAATCAATTTAATTACTAAGGTGATTACAAATATTATATATACTGATTAAACCAATCCATTAAATTATTATATATTATATAGATTTTTCTTTTATGTAATACATTATTCAATCCTTTTTTATTCAGAATAAATTATTCAATCTATTAAATGTTATTGATTTTTTTTATAATTATAGTAATCAATTACGTATTGATTATTTTTTCCATTTTTAATTCGTAAAAATACATAATTATAATTATATTAACTAATAAAGGCAATTATAACCATTTTTTTAACATTCAAATTGATAATACAAATGTATATATTCTTATATTTACATTTATTGTCAACATTATTTTCGTCTATCCAATAGTAGGGGTGAGCATCGGGCGGGTACGGTCGGTTTCAGATTGAAAAACACCCACCTGATGTAAACCGACCATCAACTTTTCTGGACCGAGCTCGACCGTGTGCCTCTTCGGTTTTGTCGGGTTTTACATGCGGCGGGTCGCGGGTTTGTCGGTTGGGTATAAGTGGGTTGATGGCACTGGAAATGACCACAAGCAGCCATGCCACGCCTTCAATGTCACCATGAGTGAACCTTCAAAGCTTTGTCAGTTTCTATCTATGGAAGGAGAAGTGGCAGCATGTGTTGTTGGAGAGTGACAACATGTGTTATTGGAGACTTGTAGTGGGGGATCTTGATTGTTGCAAGGCATGATGATGATTAGATGATATAGAAGGAGGAACACACATGTGCTACAGGAAGGGAAGGGGTACATCACATGAAGGTAGATGACGGAGGAGAAATGACACGTGAAGGTTATGTTAAGGAAGGAGAAGGGGAATGGGTAGCTGAACGGTAGATAAAGAGAAGTAATTAATTGCACTGCTCAATTGACATAGTGACACAAGGCTCTGTACACAGTCTGAAATGCTTTGTAAAATGTGTAGACTGAGTATAGCTGTTTTCAAAATACAGGACTGAGATTGGTTTGAATATAATAACAATGAAATCAACGGTTAATTTTGAATGATATTTTTACTTGTTTCGGTCGGGTGCAGGTTTCAACGGTTCGTTTTTTTTCAACCCGCACCTGCCCAAAAAACCCACATTTAACCGATTTATTCATTTTATCTAACCCGAAGCTTGAAACCGACAGCCCGAAAAACTTTTTTTAAGCTCGGTTTGTGCGGGTTGAGTGCGGGTCGCGGGTTGATGCTCACCCCTATCCAATAGGGGCAGTCACCCGCCGACCCCCCACCCCACACACACACACTAGTAAGAATATGCTATTTTTTTTTAGGGTCAGGATATGCTACTAGTTAGAGTATTTTTGTGAGAAACTTTTTGGTGTTGAAATATATTTCAGGTATCTCTATTCAAAGATCATAATTGGCTGTGTATTAAGCTCATTAATTTTTATATATGAAATATTTTTTAAAATAATAATTCAGAATTTAAATTCTATTTCTATTATTCTCATAGTAAATATATTAGTTTTACTACATTAAATTAAATAAATATATTCTTTAATATTAAACCCTCCTAACACATTTGTTTTGTTCAAATATTTTATATTCTCTAATCAACACACACGTAAAATAATAAATTTTATCAATAAAAAATATATAAAATATGTGTAAGAAGTAAGTCATATATCAGACCAATGTTCTTAAATATTACATCATTTTCTTCATTCCAATAATCCCTTTTGTTGATTTGTCTTCTTTCAAATATTGTAATATTTTTCATCCTCAAAGCTAGTAAGAACAACCAACATGTATTGTTCTTCTTTTGCTTTTTTTTTTTATTGCTTTGGTCCTTCTTTTGCTTTTATTTCATTTTATAAATTATATTTATAATGGAAATTTTATACATTAGGTAGAAAAAATATACATTAATTGCTTTTAATTATGTTAATTTTTTTGGTATAGTTTTAATTACGTTAATTGCTTTCAAATAGGGTTTTCTTATTTATATGTTAGGTTTTAAATTAATTTTTTTAATTTGATAGATAAGTTATATAAGAAAAACCAATTTTAACTATAAGTCATTGTTAATTCATGTGTTAAATTTTTTGTCCCCCTAACTATTTTTTCTGGTTCCGCCCCTGCTTGGAAGCCACATTCAAAGGAAATCACACAAACAACGACACACAAGACGAAACACAAAACTCATAATAGAAAGATTACAAAAAGGAATTCCATACCAGAGAAATTCATAACTGAAACCCACAATAAAAATTATAGATAGAGATTAAGCGTACCTTTAATGGATAGATTTCCAACAAAGTGGGTTATGAGAAAAGAGATCGATAAAAGCGCAAGAACCAATCAGTTACGCCGCACAGAATGAATGAAAATTAAAAAATAAAATATTGGAATGCTATGATGGGTAGGATTTCAACCCAGTCATATATAAAGTACCGCTTAAGCACTTGCCCATAAGCTATCTGGATGAGCTTATTATTTTTAAGCTCAAAAGATCTTATGGGTAATCAATAAGATATTTTTATAAACACATTCAAACACTCACATAAGTTCTTATAGCATAAAATAAGTAAGAATAAGTTGTTCATAAGCTCTTCCAAATGGATATTTTAGCATTTAGCTTGTAAGGGCTCCGATTTTAGCGATGCACGAGACAAATTATGTGTGGGGTAATATTTTTTATTATTTTAAAAAATTAAATTTAAAACTTAAAAAGAATAATATTAAATAAATTTGACATTACAACATATTTATTTTGAGAAAAAAAGGTTATGCACTAACGGTGTAAAAAAGTTTTACACCGTCATCCAATCACAACCCACCATGTATGGTAAGTTTGTTTACTTTTAAGAAATTACCTTGTGTTCTTACAAAATTTGGTAAGTGTTTTGGTGGCTCCGCCGGGATCTCCTTGATGAATGATGGGGGTTGTACCTGCAAAGACACTCCGACGCTCAAGTTAGAAGCGCAGAGGTAGAGACAGGTATCGCAATTGGGTATGGAATTTCGTACCTTGATTGGATGGATTATTGTCGTATTTATAGAGTATAAAGAAATAGATTTGATAGGGTTATTTTCCTATCAAATTTCGTAATTCATGATAGAGATAGTCTTATCTTCTATCATGATCTTATGCCTTAATCTTTCTATATCTTATCTTATAGTAAGATATACTTTCTGTTATAACTTCCTTAGTCCAAGTAAGATGATTCCATTTGGCCTGATCTGAGACTCGATATAGTGTCGAGTCCGAGTAGTACACGTGCCCCAAGCTTTTGAAAACGTGGAAGAGCTTAAGTGATGGTCTCGTCGAATTCGAGCTCCCATTTGGCCGAGTCGGTGTTGTGTCTTACTCGTTTCATTCTGTCGGATTTGGCTTTGTCGTTTAGTTTTGTAATGGTTGCGTGACTTCGTTTTCGAGTGATCGCGTCGTTTCAGACCCATTAACTCGTAACGTTTCCTGAAGGCGGCAACAATAATTATTTTTGAATTTTGAAAAAGACCTCGGGATACCCAAAGGTCTCAAGCCTCCCCAACCGTTGATCTGTTTGGCGAAGGGTCTTGATCCAACGATCTGAGTCGCTTCGTCGTTTCATATTCAAAACATTTGAGGCCCTATATAAGGGTCACTGTGCTCGCCGGACTTTCATTTTCCTCTCTCCTGAGCTTTCTTCTCCGGCAAACTTTCTCTGCCATTTCCTTCTTCTTTCTTGTTTTTCTTCCTCATTTTTCCGTTCAGTTATGCTCCTTCCTCCCCTTCTTTGTTCTTTCTTTCTTGAAGATGTCTTTTTCTGGGGAGTCAAGGCGCTCCGATGCTGGCAGGATGCTGCCATTGGAGGTTCGTTTGATCGGGGAGGACTCTGATGGCGATACTTCGCCGCGTCGCGACAACTCCGGTGGGGTCAGTGAAGGCGCGTCGGCGTCGTGCACTGCTGCCACGGGAGTGGTTCGCGCTTCCCTTGCTTCCGGGCAGGCAGAAGTGCCTTTGACTATTGCTCCGACAAGGGCGTAGTTTTGGATGATTCTGAGGCCACCGAGGAGGTACCTTCGGTCCCTCGTCGTGCCCAGCCTTCTCCTCTTTCTCCTCCCGAATTGAGTGGTTCTAAGTTCCCTTAAAGGGTTTTCCCTCCCATAACTCTTCCAGGTTATTTTTGGGTGAATGAGGAGGTAGGTAGTTATGCTTCTCGGTATCAGACCCGAGAGTCTCTTCTTTCTTTTCTAGAGGGGGTTGAGTTATGCCACTCGGACTTACCGGACATTATTCATGTCAATCCTTGTAGTCCGAGTGAGCGCGTCTTTCTTCGGGCACTTCCATGTGAGTCTCACTATACTTACATGTACGATGCCCTATTCTCCTCTCTTGGCGTCACTGTACCTTTTGACAAATTTGAGTGTGATGTCCTTCGAGAGTTGAATGTTGCTCCCACCTAGCTGCATCTGAATGCCTGGGCTTCCATATGCGCTTTTAGAGTGTTGTGTAATGAATTCTTCATTACGCCTACCGCTCCTAAGTTCCTTTTTCATTATACGGTGAAAAAGAGTAAGAAGGGAGGTTGGGTTTCCTTAACCGGTGTCCCGGGTAGATCCTTACTCGATCCATACATCTCTTCTTGGAAAAACTTCAAGGGAGGGTTTTTCCGGGTTCGACCTGGAAAGGACGGGTTGTTGAACTTTTTTGACAAGTAGGGTAGGTCTAGGTTTCTTTTGTACTGGACTCGGTCCCCTAACAAGCAGCTTTCGTGCAAAATAGTGGATATGTCTCCTAGGGATAAGGATGACATGGTCGATCTCTATAGGCTCCCCTGTCTTCTTAAATGTAAAACTATAGTTGAGATTCTGTTTTTCAAGACTCCGCGGGCCGACCGGGATCGTGAGTACTTTTCTGCTTATTCGGTTCTCTTTCTTCTGTTTATTTTGCTAATCACTTTTCCTCTTTTGCAGTTGTGATGGGGAAGTTCGACTACAAAAATGCCAAGAGGATTCGGTTGGAGAAGCTAAAAAGTCAAGAGGTTGTAACCGACAAAGTCCAAGTCGCTTCTCCAATTCCTCCTCCTCCTCCTCCTTCTCCAAAAAGGAGGGATCCCTACATGGTTCAAGGGGAGGATGGCCCTTCTAAGGAGGCTAAGCTGAGTCTGCCTTCTATACAACCTGTTGTGTCTCAGGTCGAGAGGCATCCGACTTTCCTTTCGATGAAGGATGGGCGGACATCTTTGTGGGGTAAGGACTTCAATCCTCAAGCCCTTATCAACGCCGATAATATTGGTCAGGCTGATCGGGATATGTTGAGGGATGCTAGTCCCCATCTTTCCATGGAGGCAATATCATGCTTCCAAGCTCGTTCTTGGGCAATTGCCCAATATTGGGTTGAGGAGTTCGATCGCAGCCATCATGAGCTTGCCTTGGCTTAGGAGACGGTGTCGAAGGCCGAGCAGACCTTGTTGGAGGCTACTTGGGCTAACGAGACTCTACTTCAATCAGCTGAGGAGTCTCGTAAGTCCCTTGAGGCGGTAGAAGCAAGGTTGAGGGAAGCTGAGAGCCGGGAGGACACTTTGAAGCTTTCCTTAGCTCAGGCCAAGAAGTCTTCTGAGGACCTTCAGGCCGAGGTGAGGTGTCTTAACCTGGAATTGGAGCAGGTCAAGTTGGATGCTGCTAGCTCCGAGGCTAAGTTGAGGGCTGATCTGGATGAGGCGGTGGCTGAAGTCATCACCACTCATGAAGGCGGGTTCCAGAAGGCAGTTTGCCAGGCTGGATTTTTCTTTAAGGATGCCAACCTCTCCCTCTTTGACGTTGGTAAGAATGTCAATAAGCAAGGGGAGTTGGTCGATGAGTCGGATATCCCGGATAAGAAGGCTCCCAGCGACTTGGCCTAGGCTTAGCTCTTTGTTTATTTGCTTTTTTATTGTAGAAGGCTCGCACTCGACCCATCTAATAGGGTGCATTTATCTTAATGAAATTTGGTTTTTCTCTCAAGTTTTTGCACTTGCTCTTCCGTATGGTGTCTTAAGATTCGTATCCGGTTAGGGTCTACGTTTTATTAACTCGTTTCTCGTGTCCTGTTAAAGGTCTACGCGATTTTTAGCTTAACTCATTTTTCATATCCTGTTAAAGGTCTACACGGTTAGCTTACTTTTGTAACTTAGTCTTTAGCGATCTAGTTATCGAGGTTTCTCGGTCACTCCCTTTTCCGGGTGCCGAGTGTCGGATATCCGATTGGTCTACTCGCTTTTGGTGCCGGGTATCCAATTGGTCTACTCGATTTTTGTGCTGGGTATCCGATTGGTCTACTCGGTTTGTATAAACAAAGATAATGCCATGTAAAAAGAACTTGTATTGATAATGAAAGTCGGGTGTGCCTCATTAAAACCTCTTTGACAAAAAACCTCTTGGGAAAAAATGTCAAAGTAGGAAAAAGAGTACATCACCATTTACAGTTTTCTAGCTGTAATAAAACTTCAGATGAGTGGCATTCCAAGTATGGAGAATGGCTTTGCCGGATGGGAGCTCTAGTCAGTAGGCTCCATTTTCCAGTGACTCGATTACTCTGAAGGGGCCTTCCCAGTTGGCTGTCAAGTTACCCTCTCCGGTTGCCTTTCTTGCTTCTCCACATTTTCTTCAAACCAGATCTCCGACTTTGAAGTTTCTTGGCTTGACCTTGCTATTGTATCTCTTCTCGGCCCTTTTTTTGTAGACCTTTGCTCTGATTTGGATCTCGTTGAGGGTTTCTTCGGTCATGTTGAGTGCATGCCTTAGTGACTGGTCACTGTTCTCTTGAATAAAGTTTGCTCTTCGCAAAGAGGGTTCTCCAACTTCTACTGGTATGATGGCATCTAATCCATATGAGAATCGAAAAAGTGTTTCTCTAGTTGTGGATTGCGGCGTGCAACGGTATGCCCAAAGGATTGCAGGAAGCTCCTCGGCCCAACTTCCTTTGGCATCACCGACTCGCTTTTTTAGTTCCCCCAGTATGACTTTGTTGGCTGCTTCAGTTTGTCCATTAGTCTGAGGGTGTTCTACTGAGGTTACTCGGTGCCGAATCCCGAGGTTCTTAAAGAAATCTTCTAGATTCTTTTCGACGAATTGCTTTCCGTTGTCAGATACTACTGAGTGCAGATGCCAAATTGGCATATGATATTTTTCCATATGAATTTTTGTACGTTGTTGGCCATGATGATGGCTAAGGGTTCGGCTTCGATCCACTTCGTGAAGTAGTCGATTCCGACCAGGAGGAATTTGACCCGTCCTTTAGCAAGTGGGAATGGTCCTAAGATATCCACTCCCCACATGGCGAAGGGCCATGGTGTTGTGACGTGGTGCAGTTCTTCCACTGGTAGGTGAGAAATGTTGCCATATTTTTGGCACTCTTCACATTTTCTTACGTACTCGGCGCAGTCGTGGCACATTGTCGGTCAGTAGTATCTGGCTCGTAAGACTCAGGCAGCCATGACTTTTCTTCCTGAGTGCATTCCACATATTCCTCTATGCATCTCATTCAGTACGTACTCGACCTGTGCCTTCGTGATGCACATTAGTAATGGTGCAGTGAAGCCTCTTCTGTAAAGGTCTTCTCCTTCTATCACATAGTAACTTGCCCTTCTTCTGATCTTCCTAGCTTCCTCTTGGTTTTTGGGGAGGGTTCCTTCTTTCAGGAAGTTCCATACCTCCATCATCCATTCTCGGTCTGCCGGGTTGATATTGAAAACTTCTTTGTCAATACTTGGAGCGGATATTGTCTCCTGTATGACAGTTCGATGTTTGCCTTTCTTCTTTGTACTCGGTAATTTTGATAGCAGGTCGGCTATTTCGTTTTGCTCTCTTAAGATGTGGTTGAGTTCGAACTCAGTGAATTCGTTCTTCAACTGGGAAGCCAAGTGGTAGTACCTTGTCATCTGGGGATCCTTCGTTTGATAGGATCCGTTCATTTGTCCTGTGACTAGTTTCGAGTCGCTTCAGCATCTAAGGTGTTTTTCCCCTACTTCTTTAGTGAGTTTCAGCCCGGCTAACAGGGTTTTGTACTCGACTTGGTTGTTAGACGCATTGAAGTCAAATCTGAGTGATTATTCCAGGACAACCCTTTCGGGACTTTCGATTATGACGCCCGCTCCGTTGCCCTTAACGTTCGAGGAACCGTCCATGTAAAGGGTCCACCATGGAGAGGGTGCCTCTTCTACTGGTGCTAGTTTTGCGATGAAGTCGGCTAGGCATTGGGCTTTGATAGGTCCTCTCGGCTCATACTTGATAGTTATATTTTCCATTCCAATTTCTGCCAACCAAATCAGTGCTTGCATAAGGCCCCAAGCTTCTGCTTCCGAGACTTCAAGGATACCATGATTCAGAAGTGTTTTTGCCTTGATAAAGTGACCTCTGTCATCACGTAAACATATGCCTACTCCAAAGCATTGTTTTTGATTGAAGATTGCAGCATCCACATTACACTTGTATTGTCCTGTTGATGGTTTTTGCCAAGATAGCATCTCTGGTGACTCATTCTGAACTTGATTAACATCTGTCTTCCGCCTAGCATGAGTCCACTCCCAAAAATACTGCATAGAAAGTGATACTGAAATGTTAGGATGATGTTCAACACCATCCCAAATCTTTTCATTGCACCGCCTCCATATGCAGTGAAGAATGATCACAAAGTGACATTTGAATTCCATGGATGGATCATGAAGCAGGTTAAAAATAAGTTCATGTATACCTTCTGCATTTTCAAGCTTTCTTTGAATTTTCTCCCATAAACCCGTTGATTGCCAGACTTTTTGAACTTCATTGCAGCCAAAGAATATATGCCAGTCATTCTCTTGATTCGTTGAACAGAAGGCACAAATGTTAGAGAAATTCACACCCTTAGATTGGAGTCTATTCCTTGAAGGTAGACAGGACCTAAGAATTCTCCAAACAAAATGCTTTACTTTGGGTGGAACTTTCAAATTCCACAGCTGCATCCAATCTCCATCAACCTTGAATTGGCTATTATCAATCAAAGACTCCATAATGTTGTGGTATGCCGTCTTGACAATATAAGATCTTGTAGCACTGAATTTCCAAATCATTTCATCAGTACCCGAGGTGTTCAACAGTGGCAAAGATTGAATCTGATGAGCATCTTCATGATTGAAAATTTGTTCAATAAGATCCATCCTCCTAGAATTCCTTTGATGATCAATGATTGAATTAACAGTTAAATGCTCCAAACCAAGAGGAGGAACAGAAGTTACATAAGGACTTTGTTTTCCTCTCTACCACGGCTGACTCTAAATATTCACCTTACTTCCATCACCCAACCGACACCACATGCCTTCTCTCACCACTACCCGTGAAGCATAGATGCTACGCTATATATAACTTGGATTATGTCCTAATGAGGACTCCAAAAACTCCCCTTGAGGAAAATATTTAGCTTTGAACACCTTAGAAACAATAGCATCTTGGTTAGTAGAGAACTTCCAACCTTGCTTCCCTAGCATGACTAAGTTGAAACCATGGAGATGCTGAAAACCCAAACCCCCAAACTCCTTTATAATAGTTAATTTCTCCCAATTCAGCCAGTTATCAGCATCTTTCTTGCGGGTTGGGGACTTAAGGAAGCCTATCAATTAGGTGAATGAATACTATAGAGTATATAGACTACATCCTATCAATTAAAAGCTATGCGGAATACCATATCCAACTTACTGTCACTGGAAATCAACTTTTACTATAACTAGTTATAACCGGTTATTAAATATAACTATAATTATATTTAACCAGTTATAAAAACCAAATAACTACATTTTAATTTAATAAAAAAATAGTTATATATTTATAACTAGTTTTAGCTAACTAGATATTTTATAACTAGTTAGTTACAATTATGATTAATTAGTTTTATAACTAATTAATTTGAGCACCCCTACCTCCGCCGCAGTTCACACTGTTTGGACCGTCGCCATCTCACGTGGATCAACTGGCATGGGGTTGTTCCAGCTTAACGAGTGGTCTCAGGTTCGAGTCCTAGACATGCAGCTGTGTTTAATACTTGGAGGGAGAGCTTTGCCGCCAGTGGAGGATACTTGTGATCTAGAAAAAGAATATATGATAAGCTTGCAGGACATCTTAAATTTCATGCCTAGAAACCAAAGAAAGACACTATCAACTAACCAGAATCCCCATATTTTGTATGTAATGTAAACTCATCACACAAATATACATCGATATGCCCAAATTGAGTTATTGTAAGCGAAGTCTGTACAGAGGTTTGGGATTACTTATATGCAACATACACATAATACAGATATTGGAAGAAGCAACAGAAAAGGCCAAGGCACATATGTTAATAATGTTGTACTACAATTCATTACCTTAAGGATTAGATTCATTAGAAATAATTAGATCTGTTAGTTACAATTGTCAGTCAGTTAGTAACTAACTGTGATGTGTACAGCACTATAAATAAAAGAGTGCTTTACGTGTAATCGGAGATACATTCTCTCTATTCTCTGTTTCTTCCGAGTGCAAACATTTTGAGTCTCTTGTTCTAACAGTAATTTATCAAGTTTATAACTTCATTATACACTGATTGCTGTTGTTCTACCTGATAACTTGCTACCTCTTTTGGCTCCCTTGTGATATGCGATGTAACTCATTCCATCAATTAAATCTCAATGAGTAGACAAAGTTGCAACTTTTAGTGATGTTTTACATTATTACATGCAGAGTTGCGTCTTAAGTAACATAATAAGATTATGTATACCATCACGTATGAAAAATAAATAAAAAGTTACTTCATAACTACCTATTTGGATATATACATTGTAAATCTAGCATAATTGATCAAAAAGCTCAAGTAATTGGTGTTCACGCACTATAGCATGCTTCCTTCCCCATCTAATAGCCAATGTATTTGAAATTAATAATATTTCTAATATTCCTTAATGTTTGTTTGATCCACTTTTCTATTGTGGAAGATTGGTTCGAGAGCACAGGATTTGTTAGTTTTAGTCCACATGTTTTAGCTTTTAGCTTGTAATGGCTCTGATTTTGGACATTATTTCCTTTCCTCAGTGTTCTGTATGATCAAATATATACGTATGTTACAAAGCGTTCTTGCCACGAATCCATGTCTCGGGGTGTTTCCCTTCCAAATTAATTAAACTGTGATAGTGATACTGATGGAATACTTTGATCCTTCAGTACAATCCATTGTACTTTGAACGAGAAATAATATATTAATGTACAATAAGCATTCCTTGTGTTGAAGTGCTGATTCGCATTGCATCACTATTTTTTGTTCATTTGGAAATTTAGAAGTCGCGTTTTGTTGACTTTTGTTGTTTGAGAGATTCATTTTTGAAAATTATAGTTCAATCATCAATGCTTATGGCTTAATTTGGAAATAACTATGAAGTTGCTAAGCTTGCCTACACTTCGTTTAGCAGATTTGGGCTACTTGTTGAATACTTCAAACGTTAAAAAGAAAGAGAATAATACTATAACTAAAAGTATCAGAGGTACTCACAAAAGTTACAGAGGAGAGGTCTAGTATAGTCTCCAAATTACCCATACCAAAGTATCACTATAACTAACAGCTGAAAGAATATAACAGCTATAGTAGTAGACTTTTATGTACATTACATCAAAATAGGTCCTAACAGTATAGAATAGTCATATCATCATTGAACCTTCTATACTCCAATACAACATTGCAGTATGGACAGAACCAACATTGACACAGGACGATATTTTCTTGCCATAACCTTTCCTTCTCTAATCCCCTACGAGGCTATGCCCTACAAATCCATACTAGTACATGGTATTCTAATTTTAATGTTTACAAATATAAATTTAATTGTGGCAAACACTGTTGTCCCTAGTGCTCAAAACCATGATGAATAACGAATTATTCACGAATCACAATCTGCGAACAAAAATAATCATGAACAAAATTAAGCCTGAGACGTGTGTTAGACACACTGTCCTCAAGGACTTATCCGCGTGATGCGCAAGTCTCCCAGGATTTAACATGCTCTTCCCAATAATAAGTTGGGGCATCAGAACTAGCAAGCTCTCTCATGAAAATAACCCAGGATTTTCAGTGAAATAGTAGAGAGAAAAAGATGTGTTTTTGGAGAAACCCCCCTTTAACCATCTGAAACATATAGATATTTATAAAGAAAAGATAGGATTTCTCAAACCACCCAAGACCAAGTCAAAGATAAGGTGAAACCTAGTCTGTTTCTAAAATCACCCAAAATCAAATTAAAGATAAGGTGAGACCTAGTCTAATTGACCAAGTCAATAAGACCAAGTCAAACAAAAGAAACTGTTTTTAATAAACAATAAATTAATTAAAAAAGATTTTTTATATTTAATTAAATAGACATGTTAACCTTTTGAAATATCAACAAAATATACAACAAACACGTCACCTCACTGATTCAGGTAGCAGGCTGATGTATCTAAATGGTTGTCACTTTAAAGCATCTCTAAGAGCATCTTAAATGAGTTGTTTATCTTAAATTTATGAATACTGTATAATGCCATATAGATTGAGTACTTGAGTCACATTAAATTGTGACTGAAAAAATAATTTTATTGGTATAAATCAGTTAAACAACGATTGTTTATCAAAATAACTCACTTAAGTAATGCACTGCCAATTCAAACAAACCCATCTTGAGTCTCCTATCTCATGTTAATTGGCCCCCACAATGTCATATTATAGTTAAACAACTAATACACATTTTGCTCTAATAGTATAGTTTTAAGCAACACTTGAATGACCCTTAAATGGCAAGAAAATATATTTTTTAATCATAAACAATTTTAAATAACCCAACATGACATGTACATCTCCTCTAATAGTAAAAAAAAAACTAAGCAGTGGTATAAGTTACTCGTTAAGCAACTTGTTAAGCAACGAACGAGGAAAGTGTTCTTAGTGATTAATGATTCAAAGTTAATAGCGAGGAGTAATTATCTTAACGAAAAATAAATAAGGGACCAAAACTACTTGAAAATTTACAAGGCACTAAAACTAAAACTTGTTATATTTTGAGGAATCAATCATATTTAAACCATTAAAACAAAGAGGTCAACTTTTTAGGATTAATGATACATATTAGTTTAAATTAGCTAATTTTTTTTTTGTATAAACTAAAATATCTTCCACCAGAGGCAATCCTGTTCAAACCAATTAAGACTACTATGGACAACAAAACTTTCCTTCAATTTTATTACTAGTTAAAATTTAATAATAATAAAAATTTATAATTCTTGTAATGATCAAACCATTAACAATAACCAATAAATGATAATCCAACTGCACTGAAAAACTAGGGCACTACAAAAATCATTCACAAATTCTATCTAACATATACTTATCAACGCATAAAATAGAAAAAGGATAAAAAAACAACCAATGAGATTAAAAAACACTGAATCGTCAAAGTCACGTAGAAGAAGAACACTTAGTATCTTCTAGGCGAAACCAAACTTTGAACGTAATTCTTACCATGGACACAACATATGTCTTTAGAAATTTCAGTATGTTTTATTGTATTATCTTTCCCATCATAAAGAATTGCTCTCAGTGGAGATGTATTGTCAACCAGGAGGAAACTGCCATTCTCAAACACGATCAATGGTAGAAAATTATCATGAAGCTTGCAATCATTATGAAGATCCTGTACAGAGATGTTCAGTGATGGAGTCCAAGATTTTTGATCCCCAAACTCCTTCATTTGCCATGTGGAAAAATATTTTGTCTTGTAATTGTAAAGAAAAAGACTCAAACAATCCTTCAAAACCCCAAAATTTCGACTCCGATAATAATCGTTGAATTGAGTATGTTCAGAGCAAAAATCATCCATGAGGACTCCATCAAGAGCGTGAGGCAGCAAGAATTGTGTGTATGTCTCATTGGCAAGATCAAGTGAAACAATCACCAATTCATCAAATGTATCTGAGTCATAATAGCCATGATGATGGGGAAGTGCAAACGCTAACCAATTAAGAGTGTTATTTAGATATACTCCATCACTTTCTATATTAGTGGGATCAGCGGGGAAACTTTGAATGTTTCTCCAACAATTATTGTCACCTATGCTGCAAATTTTAACCTCACAGAATTTCACTGAATTACCATTGAAACGAGTGCTGAAAAAGACTGCTACCACCTTGTAAGTGTCACTTACATTATCGTAGCCAAACCCAAACATGGAATCATTCCAATTGATTTTGGGAGGAGGGACTAAAATACATTGCAGGTCTTCAAATGTTTTTCTAGTGGCAGGGTTCCATAAGCGAAACACGAGTTGTTTAATCGTTTCAAATCCATTAACAAAACAGACCAAGCCATTGCAAGAACCAAGGACCCAGTACTTGTCATGCTCCTCGCCATAGTCTCTCTGCAAGTCAATTCCGGTCCCGGGGCTAAGATCACTGGCAATGGGGGATGATGGGTTCTCTAATAAAGAACGGACAGAGCAGGGAAAGACCAAGTGGTGATTCAATGACCAAATACTGCTGCAGTACGTTAATAGGAAGTTGGCACTTTTGGGTGATCTTTGAAGGTGCAGTTTCACAAAACTTGGATCGGAGATCAATGATTGAAACCACTTGCACACGCACATGAATCGCAGCAGAGGTTTCACTGGAAGCCATGACAGAATTTCAATTATGAGTTCATGACACAGGATTGGTAGTCTCATGTTCTTGTGCATGGCTTTGGGTTTCAGAGGCCTTATGCCTACCACTGTTTTATAACCTCAAATCCTCGTTGTGGAAAAAATAAATTTAGGCTTAAATATTTTTCGGATTCCTAATATATTAATGAATTTTACGTTATCTAAATCACTTTTTAAAAGCAATTTAAAGCACTATCTAAAGCGCTTTAAGGACAAAAAAACAAAATAAAAAATTTATTGGGGACCAACAAAAAATAAAAATTTAATAGGAACTCAACGCAAAATTTACTAATATATCATGGACCCGAAACATATTTAAGCATATAATTTATTTATAAAATACACAAATCTTCGTTGTTGCTTATCGAAATTAAAATAGATAATGGGGCCAATATTAGAGATTACTGTCACCGATTTTAAGGGAGTTTTTTTTTTTTTTTATCAAATATATGAATAGATTTAGTTTTAGTAAATTTTCCAAAAATGTTTATATTATATAACTAA
This sequence comes from Pueraria montana var. lobata, assembly GCA_026413185.1. Lineage (NCBI taxonomy): Eukaryota > Viridiplantae > Streptophyta > Magnoliopsida > Fabales > Fabaceae > Pueraria > Pueraria montana. The sequence goes on from CM048650.1 coordinate 78,520,861, forward strand.
AATTTATAATTTATAAAAAAATAATAAATAAATACTTCTAAATATGTAAATTATATTATAATTAAATTTTGTAGCAAATAAATATTTTTGAAGATATAAATTATATTTTATATTTATGATATATAGTATATATTGTGATATATTGTTATTATTAATTATTGATAATTTCTTTTAAAAGTATTCACATTAAAGTTAGAACTAAAGACTCTAAAAATGATAGATTGAAAGTGGTTTTCCGTTTTTATTTTTGAAATTTTTTAAAATCAGTTTTAGTTTTGAGTTTTTAGTTTCAGTTTCTTTTTTTGTTTTTGTTTTTATAAAGTTGTGCAAATTGAAGACGGTTAAAATGAGTCAACTGTTCTATCTTATCTCACTCCACTATGAAATAATGTAATATAAAGAAATATCGACACATAAAAATAATTAAACTTGTGGTGGTGGCAGCAGTGGCAACGGCAACAACAATGGTTGTGGAATGGTGGTGGTGGTGGTGGCGGCGGCAGTGGTGGAATGGTGGTGGTGACTGTGGCAGCAATTGTGGTGGTGGCAGCGACGACGATGGTGGTGGTGGTGGTGGTGGCAGCGACAACGACGACGGTGACAAAGGTGGTGGTAGCGGTGGTGGTGGCGGCGGCGGCGGCAACAGTGGCGGTGGTGGTAGTGAGAATGTATTTTTTAAAACTAAAAATCATATTTACAAATCATTTTTTCTTGGTTTTGAAAATGAATGTAAAAGTGTTTCGAAATTGAGTTAAAAATCATTTCAGCTCCATTTTTTCGGAACACATTTTGTTTTAAATATTGCATTTGAAAACTAAAAATCAAAAACTCGCAACCACCCCTAACGATCCCTAAGTTAAACCATTTAGTTGATATTAAAAGTATAAGATCATATCTCAAATGCAGAAGATCATATATAAACTTACTCTCCTGTCAAAAAAAAAAATATAAATTACTCTCAATCTAGACCCTTCATTCTATTCTAAATTAATGGCTAAGATTAAGTCACTGAGTCTCTGACGTATATATTTTGATGCGAGTTAATTAATTAATTGATAATTAAAATGTATATTCTAATTCAAATTTATAGCATATTCAAATTAAAAATCTTGCCGGATTTTAAAATGAGAAAAAAAGCACTGATAACATACTAAATTTTCATGATTTGAACATTGGAATTGATAATACAAATTTATATATTTTGATTCAAGTTAATTAATTAATTGATAATAAAAATATATATTCTAATTCAAATTTATAGCATATTCAAATTAAATATCTTGCCTGATTTTAAAATGAGAAAAAGAAGGTACCGATAACATACTAAATTTTCATGATTTGAACATTCGAATTGATAATACAAATGTATATATTTTGATTCAAGTTAATTAATTAAGAGTTTAATGGTGATGCACTGATGGTGTAAAATAGTTTTACACCGTCATCCAATCACATATCACCGTTTGTATAACTTTTAAGATAATTTTGTGAAAGTCAACAAACTTACCATAAATTGTGGTTTGTGATTGGATGACAGTGTAAAATAGTTTTACACTGTCAGTGCATCACTCTTTTTCTCATTAATTAATTGATAATAAAAATATATATTCTAATTTAAATTTATAGCATATTCAAATTAAAAATCTTGTCTGATTTTAAAATGAGAAAATAGGCTATGCACTAACAGTGTAAATAATTTTACGCCTTTATCCAATCACAGTCCACTATGTATGGTAAGTTTATTGACTTTTATGATAATTATTTTAAAAGTCATAGCAACGGTGATTTGTGATTGAATGACAGTGTAAAGTTACTTTACACTGTCAGTATATGACCATTAAACTCTTTTAAAATATATTTATAAGTACCGATAACATACTAATTTAATTTTCACACATTATTAGTCTAAAGATTTTCATACTCTTGTCTAATTAGATATCATCATAAATATTACTTTTGAAATAAATTACAAAAGTTATCTATCTTAATTACCACAATTTATGATTGAATGTACAATAACCATTCCTTGTGTTGATAATATTTCACAAGGTTAATTAAGTTTTTAGTCTCTCAACCTTTTTAGATTCTAATTTAGTCCCTCAAAATTTTGTTGAAGACTTTTAGTTCTCTATTAATTTTTGTCTGCATTTTTAGTCTCTCTAAAATTGTTTGTCCATTTTTAATCCCTAGTTTATTTTTATCGTTCAAAATTATTTCCAAATATAAAATAAACGAGGAATTAAAAATATAACAGCTAACAAAACAAAGCTTATAGTACTAGAATTTTTTGTACATTACATCAAAATAGATCCTAACAGTATTTTTTATTTATTTTGGAAGGCAAAATATTATCATATATATTAGATAAAAAGGTAACACAAGGACTGTACAAGGTGTACAGAATATACCAGAACCCGAATCCTACACCTGTGATTACAAACCCACCATAATAGAAAACCAAAAGGAACTACGTTCATGAGTTCATCCAACTATATGTGTTGCTGCCTTACAAAAAAGAACAAAAAAGGAAACAGTCACCAGCTGAAGCAAGTCTCGGATTGGTGCACCATAATGCGAAAAACACCCCTGGCTTGATTCCAATTTTATAAACCATTCATCTCCACGTCAAAGATTTAATTTGTGCCAGTAAACCCAAGTAGTCCACCTTACCATTTCTAAAAATAACAGCATTGCATAACAGCCATATGCTCCAACAGGTGGCATGCCAAAACATATGTTTAAACCTACGAGACTTTCTACCAGACATGCAAACTTCCATCTGCAGATACAAGAATTTAATATCTTGAGGGAATACGAAGTCAAAACCCAACCACCTTATCACTCCTAACAGTATAGAATAGTCATCATATCATCATTGAACCTTCTATACTCCAATAATGCAGCCACCAATATACAACATTGCAGATGGACAGAGCCAACATTGACTAATGTCCACCATACCTTGAAGTGCATAAATAGAAAATGACATACTATTAAGCTATAGCAAGCAAGGAGGCTTTTGGTTTGAAAGACATCAATATCCATACCAGATTGAGTGTCTTCAAATTACTTGTACGCAAGTGTTACAATCCAGGAGGCTATAACAGACTGCAGGAAATGCTCCGCTGAAGCCTCAAGACTTGTCTTCTCAATTTGACAAACGATGACCAAGCTTTCCTTCTTCAATCCCCTACGAGGCTATGACCTACAAATTCTTACTAGGACATGGTATAATTTTAATGTTTATCTCACTTATCCAGGTGGCAGGCTGATGTATCTAAATTGCTGTGACTTTAGAGCATTTCTAATGAGTGCAATTTAAGCAATCCAACTTGACTTTCTTATCTCCTGTTAATTTGCACCCACATCATAGTTAAGCAAATCATACGTTTTGATGCTTTGTTTCAATGGTATAATTTTAAGCAATCTTTAAGGTATCTTAAATTAAGCATCTCGTTAAGCGTGAGCATTTGAGATGCTCTAGTGGTTAATCATTCAAACTTAAAGGCGATGAGTAATTATCTTAACGGAAAATAACTAAGGGACCAAAACTACTTAAAAATTTACATGGGACTAAACATAAAACTTGTTATATTTTGAGGAATCAACAAAAACATGTATAAGCCATTAAAATAAAGTGGTCAACTTTTTATGATTAATACATAATCATACAATCATGTTAATTAGTTTAAAATTTGCTAATATTTTTTTTTGTATAAATAAAAAATATCCTCTACCGAAGGCAATCATATTTGAGCCGATTAAAATCATTATAGATGACAAAGTTCTCCTTCAATTTTATTACTAGTTAAAATTAATAAAAAAATACTTAAAGTGTAATGATCCAACCATTAACAATAGCCAATAAATGATAATCCAACTGCACTGCAAAACTAGGGCATTACAAAAATCATTCATAAATTCTATCCAACATTTATTTATCAACGCATAAAAAAGAAAGGATAAAAAACAACAAATGAGATTAAAAAACACGAAATTGTCCAAGTCACGTAGAAGAACACTTGCGAAACCAAACTTTGAACGTAATCCTTACCATAGACCTGAATTATGTCTTAAATTTCAGTATGTTTCGTTGTATTATCTCTTCCATCATAAAGAATTGCTCTCAGTGGAGTTCCTGGAAAATATGAATTGTCAATCAGGAGGTTGCGAGAGAGAGAAGTATAAAAAACAACAAATGAGATTAAAAAACACGGAAGTGTCCAAGTCACGTAGAAGAACACTTAGTATCTTCTAGGCGAAACCAAACTTTAAACGTAATCCTTACCATAGACCTGAATTATGTCTTTAGAAACTTCAGTATGTTTCATTGTATTATCTTTCCCATCTCATAAAGAATTGCTCTCAGTGGAGTGCCTTGAAAATATGAATTGTCAATCAGGAGGACATTGCCATTCTCAAACATGATCAACGGTAGTAAATTAAAATTATCTGAAGCTTCCAATCAATTTGAATATCCTGGACAGCGATGTTCAGTAAGGGAATCCAGGATTTTTGATCCCCAAACTCCTTCATTTGCCATGTTGAAAAATATTTTGTCTTGTAACTGTAAAGAAAAAGACTCAAACAATCCTTCAAAACACCAAAAGTTCGACTCCGATGAAACTTGTTGAATTCATGTCCAGCATAGTAGAAATCACATACAGAGACTCCATCAAGACCGCAAGGCAGCAAGAATTGTGTGTATGTCTCATTGGCAAGATCAAGTAAAAAATCACCAATTCATCAAATGTAATATCTGAGTTATAATAGCCATGATGATGGGGAAGTATGTTTGAATTGCAGGTGGGAGAGTCCAAAAGTATGTTTGAAAGTAAAATCAGTTTGGGGTCATATTTAGTTATCTCTCAAAAGTATGTTTGAGGGTAAAATTTTACCTGCAAACTTAATTTTGAAGAAGCAAGACTTGATATATTTTTGCAAACTTAGTTTGCAAACTTAAGTTTGACCTAAACTTAGGTTTGCAAACTTTAATCCAAACATGCACTAAGAGTGTTATTTAGATATACTCCGTCACTTTCTATATTAGTGAGATCAGTGGGGAAACTTTGAATGTTTCTCCAACAATTATTGTCACCTATGCTGCAAACTTTAACCTCACAAAATTTCACTGAATTACCATTGAAATGAGTGCTGAAAAAGACTGCTACCACCTTGTAAGTGTCACTTACATTATGGTAACCATGTAAAAAAATAAAGCGATCTAAACATGTCAAAACTCAAAAACACATTTAGATCAAAACTTTAAGCGGAAGCGTTATCAGATAAGAAAACTAACCTCCAGCCATTACTCGCTATATGATTCCTTCACTCTCCTTAATTCAGTGTAACCACGAACGTAACCACGTAACCCGTATTCTAACTTGGTTTTCCAAACCCTCACTATCTCATACTCGATGGTGTTTGTATACTGAAAGAGAAGCAAGTTCGGTGACCCAAAGGAAGAGCAACACACTCCCTTTATAGAGTTTTGCCATCACAGAATCTCAATGGATGTGCAACAAATATATTTAGAATATTTGCATATCACAGTTACTAGTAATAAGAATATATGTATATTAAAGTTACTTGATATTTGCATATCTTAATATGATAATGGGAATATTTGATTTAAAAATGGACCATATATTAGAAAAAGATTTCCAATAAAATAGAAAAGATTTCAAATTGAAATCCATCTTTGACAAATAAGCACATCTGCTCCATGAATTAAGGGAAATCCTATCATTCTCCCACTTGGTCCATTTAACCCATTTATCAACCATAATAAGAAACAAAATATATGAATCATGGTGACAGGTCCTCTAGTAATGAGTATTATCTCCCATGTATCACAGTATATTAAGTCTCTCAACACTAGCTCTCAACTTAATGAATAAACCACATGTTTATTCTAGGTCAAAGCCAAATGATATTTCTCAAAATAAACAAATATGTGCACATAATAAATGATAAAACATCAAACTGGATAAGAGTTTCATTAAAATAATAAATGTTCGAACAATGAATATCACATTATGGAACCAAGTCCCATTCGTACTACATGATCCTTAAATTTTTTTGGTGGCATGCCTTTAGTTAAAGGATCAGCAGTCATCAACTCAGTGCTAACGTGCTCAATGACCACTTTCTTTTCCTTAACACGTTCTCTTATGGCTAGATACTTGATGTCGATGTGCTTACTTCGACTTCCGCTCTTGTTGTTCTTAGCTATAAATACCTCAACAGAGTTGTCACAGTACAACTTCAATGGCCCAGAAATAGAGTCTACAACTCTAAGTCTAGATACGAAACTCTTCAACCATACACCATGTGAGGTAGCCTCAAAACAAGAAACGAACTCAGCCTCCATAGTGGAAGTAGCAGTCAAGGTCTGCTTTGCACTTCTCCAAGATACAGCTCCACCAGCTAGCATAAAAAAGTAACCAGATGTTGATTTCCTGGTATCAATGCAGCCAGCGTAGTCTGAATCAGAGTAGCCTATCTCCTCCAAATCATTAGTCCGTCTATACATAAGCATGTAATCCTTTGTTCCTTGAAGGTATCTCATTACTTTCTTTGCAGCTTTCCAGTGGTCAACACCTGGATTGCTATGATATCTTCCCAAAACTCCAACAGCAAATGCAATGTCAGGTCTGGTGCAAACCTGAGCATACATAAGGCTTCCAACAGCTGAAGCATATGGAATATCCCTCATGTGTTCCCGCTCAAAGTCATTTTTGGGGCATGACTCAATTCAAGCCTATCCCCTCTCACAATGGGAGCTACACTCGGTGAACAATTTTTCATGTTAAACCTCTCTAAAACCTTGTTGATATAGGTCTCTTGAGACAAACCCAAAATGCCTCGAGATCTTTCTCTATGGATCTTAATGCCTATGACATAAGATGCCTCACCCATATCCTTCATATCAAAGTTCTTAGAGAGAAACTGTTTCACCTCATATAGTATACCCTTATCATTAGCCGCAAGCAAAATATCATCCACGTATAATATAAGAAAGCAAATCTTACTCCCACTGACCTTTTGGTATATACATTGATCCATGATGTTCTCCTCAAAACCGAATGAAGAAATAACCTCATGAAATTTTAAATACCACTGGCGAGAAGCTTGTTTCAATCCATATATGGATTTATTAAGCTTGCAAACTAAATGCTCACCATCACTAGAAAAGAATCCTTCAGGTTGTTTCATGTAAACCTCTTCCTCCAGATCACCATTTAGGAATGTTGTTTTCACATCCATTTGATGTAACTCAAAGTCAAAATGAGCTACTAGTGCCATAATCACTCGAAGAGAATCTTTCTTAGACACAGGAGAGAAAGTATCTGTGTAATCAATTCCTTCTCTTTGAGTGAATCCTTTGGCAACAAGTCTTGCCTTATGTCTCTCAATGTTGCCTTGTGAGTCCTTCTTTGTTTTAAAGACCCATCTACATCCAATGGCTTTTACACCATTAGGCAACTCAACGAGATCCCAGACTCGGTTAGATGCCATAGAATCCATCTCATTTTTCATGACATTGTACCACAAATTTGATTCCTTAGAATTCATGGCCTGTGAAAACGTTTCAGGATCATTTTCGGCTCCAATGTTGTAGTCTGATTCTTGTAGATACACTATATAATCACTAGGAATTGCCGACCTTTTGACTCTAGTAGATATTCTCAATGTTGCTTCATCATCTTGATGAGGAACTTGTTGTTCATCATTGTCTTGTTGTTCCTCGTTAATAGCTTGATCTACATGATCATCTTCAACAACTTATGGAACTTCAATCACTGGTTGTCTAACACGTGCTTGAACTTGAGGGGTATGAATGACTACCAATCTGTCACTTGATCTAGAGGGTTGAGCCTTATAGTGATCTCTTTTAAAAGCAATGTCTTGAAATTGATCACTCCCACTAATCAAGTCATTTTCAAGAAACTTTGCATTTCTTGATTCCACAATCCTAGTGTTGTGAGGCGGACAATAGAACCTATACCCCTTGGACTTTTCAGCATATCCAATGAAATACCCACTAATAGTCCTAGGGTCTAGTTTCTTCTCTTGTGGGTTATAAATTCTCACTTCTGACGGGCATCCCCAAATGCGTATATGTCGCAAACTAGGTTTCCAACCTTTGAATAACTCAAAAGGTGTCTTAGAGACAGCCTTGGTTGGAACTCTATTTAATATATACACAGTCATCTTAAGTGCTTCAATCCACAAGAACTGAGGAAGTTTCACATTACTCCTCATACTTCTCACCATGTCCATTAAAGTTTGATTTCTTCTTTCTGCCACACCATTCTGATCCGGAGAACCAGGCATAGTGTACTGGGCAACAATCCCATGTTCTTGAAGAAATTTCGCAAATGGACCAAGTGCTTGTCCATTCTCTGTGTACCTACCATAGTACTCTCCACCTCTATCTGATCTCACAATCTTAATTTGCTTTCCACATTGTTTCTCTACTTCAGCCTTAAAAACCTTAAAGGCGTCCAAAGCTTCATTCTTAGAATGAAGTAAATAGAGATACATATATCGTGAGTAATCATCTATAAAGTTGATAAAGTATTTCGGACCACTCGCATCCATGTCCGGACAACAAATATCTGTATGAATGATTTCCAATAGGTTTGAACTCCTCTTTGCACCTCTTTTAGACTTGTTAGTTTGCTTGCCCTTGATGCAATCCACACAAGTCTCAAAATCATCAAAATCCAAAGTACTAAGTACCCCATCATTTACTAATCGTTTAATTCTCTCAATGGAGATGTGTCCCAATCTTCGGTGCCACAACATAGAGGAATCCTCATTCATAACTCATCGTTTTAACCCAGCAGAAACATGCATAGAATTATAAGCAACGTCATTTTGTAAATGAATAGAGTAAAGACCGTCACGTAATTCACCAAAACCAACGATTTCAGATTTATTCGACAAAGTAAAACCAGAATCCGTAAAATTAAAAGAAAATCCCAAAGGTGCAAGTCTTGAAATAGAAATCAAGTTCTTAGAAAAACTAGGAACATAAAAGGTCTTCTCTAAACATAAAATAAAACCACTGCTTAAAACTAAACTACATGTCCCAACGGCCTCCACATGTGAACTTATCTTGCTTCCTGAATAGATACATCACTCACTTCCCATTGGCCTCCTTAGGTTTTCCATACCCTGTAAGGTATTAGAAGAATGGATTGTAGAACCAGAATCAATCCACCATGTGTTATGATTAACATTAACCATATTAGATTCATAACAGACAAAAACAAATGGAGTACCTTTCTTCTCAAGCCAGTTCTTAAACTTTGGGTAGTCTTTCTTCTTGTGTCCCTTCTTCTTGCAGAAGAAACACTTTGACTCCTTCTTTATGATTGGCTGAGCAGGAATCTTTCCCTTGGAATTTGTTTGATTCCTCTTATTCTTTTCAGAAGTAGTTAAGTTCACCCTCTCGCCCTCTTCCATCATTAACCTTTCCTCTTGTTGAACACACATGGTCAACAACTCATTGACAGACCACTTATCCTTATGTGTGTTATAAGAGATCTTAAAGGGGGCATAGTGATGAGGCAAGGTGCACAAAATATAGTGTACTAGGAAAGAATCTGACATGGCAACCTCCAAGGCTTTCAGTTGAGCCACTATATCCCTTATGCGCATGATGTGATCATGCACTCCTCTTATCCCAGTGAGCTTCATGGATGAGAATTGCATTATAAGGGTGCTGGCAAGAGACTTATCAGATGTAGTAAATTGTTCATCAATAGCCTTTAATAAGTCCTTGACATTATCATGTTGGTCAACAGAACCCCGGATACCAGCAGAAATGTTGGTCTTTATGAACGTCACAGAAAGGCGATTAGACCTCTCCCATTTTTCATAAAGATCAACCGCATATGAAGTGCTGGCCTCAATGATAGCCGGTGGTTCTTCCTTCCTAGCATAATCAATGTCCATCCAGCCCAAATGAAGAAGAATTCTCTCCTTCCAAACCTTATAGTTATCACCCCTTAATTCGGGAATATCACACTTAATATCAGAAATATTCACATATTGAGAAACTGCAAAGTTCAAAAACACACGCTCATCATCATAATTTGAGACTAAAATAAATGTCATGCTTTACCAATGTAAACATGCCTTAATTTATGAATCTAGTGACATAAAACTTGCCTGTGGGCTAAAGTCCTACTCAATTAGACTCATTATATATAACCTTATGATAAAACTATCAAATTATGTTCCTTTTCTTAATTCCTGTGGGTAGATTAAGAAATATAATTTAATATTTTATCATAATTAATCATACAAATATAACAAAATTCCTGTGGATAGATTTTATCATATCGCATATGATCAATTACAATCAATGTTTCCAACGTGATATTTTAAAACAATATATAATCTTAATTAATTAAAGATGTTGTGGCTACTCTCTAATTAATCAAAATTATATTAATCACTTAACATTAATTAATTATAAAGGACTAAATATTTGCAAAACATATAGCAAACAAATTTGAACGATATCGCATAAATATTGCACATATAAGAACAATAAATATATACAATACAAATTTCAGCCGCATGTTCAGAATAATACAAAAGGAACATACATTTTATGCCAAACGGATTATGCAGAGGTGCAAATTCAATCAAAACATCTATCATATAAATAGAAAACGCTATGAATTATAAAAGGGATATTATGGCTTGATGGCTGTTTCATTATACGACACCTACTAAACTTGGGTTCGAAACCCTTTCAGACCTACTTTTTTTTATTTAATTTAATTAAAAGGAAATCACGTTAAATGGGTTAAAAGCACGCAGCAGGTTTCGAACTAGCGTCAAGGATCTGTACAAGGCAAAATTGCTGCTGCGCTAGATTTGCTTTGGTGCTTATTACTTGCATCGCGTGGTATATATCCTTATGCGCGTTTCATTAATTTAAGCACACAAAATGACGGAGTAGCATGCGTTCCAGCCTTCTTCAACCTTAAGCCGGGTCATTCTGACCCGTTTCTAACCCGCGAACCCGAAAATAAAAGCCAATGTTTTTAAGCTTTTTCAACGCAAAAACGACATCTTAAATCACAGAAAATTCCATTCTTATTTTTTATTTTAGTTTGAATTAAAAAGGGTCAAAGACATAATGCCCATGTTCTGAAAAAATTCAAACTCATAAGAGAATGAAGAACAAGCAAGGCAGAGGCATATACAAGGCTCTGATACCAAATGTAAGAAAATAAAGTGATCTAAACATGTCAAAACTCAAAAACACATTTAGATCAAAACTTTAAGCGGAAGCGTTATCAGATGATAATACTAACCTCCAGTCATTCCTCGTTATATGATTCCTTCACTCTCCTTAATTCAGTGTAACCACGAACGTAACCACGTAACCCGTATTCTAACTTGGTTTTCCAAACCCTCACTATCTCATACTCGATGGTGTTTGTATACTGAAATAGAAGCAAGTTCGGTGACCCAAAGGAAGAGCAACACACTCCCTTTATAGAGTTCTGGCCATCACAAAATCTCAATGAATGTGCAACAAATATATTTAGAATATTTGCATATCACAGTTACTAGCAATAAGAATATCTGTATATTACAATTACTTGATATTTGCATATCTTAATATGATAATGGGAATATTTGATTTAAAAATGGACCATATATTAGAAAAAGATTTTCAATAAAATAGAAAAGATTTCAAATTGAAATCCATCTTTGACAAATAAGCACGTGTGCTCCATGAATTAAGGGAAATCCTATCAAGCCAAACCCAAACATGGAATCATTCCAATTGATTTTGGGAGGAGGGACTAAAATACATTGCAGGTCTTCAAATGTTTTTCTAGTGGCAGGGTTCCATAAGCGAAACATGAGTTGTTTGATCTGTTCAAATCCAATAACGAAACAGACCAAGCCATTGCACGAACCGAGGACCCAGTGCTTGTCATGCTCCTCGTCATAGTACTTGGCTAATTAATTGTTGCGTGCTAGGGAAGAGATTTTGAGGGGAGGTTTGGTTACTGTGATGAAGAGGATTCTATACACAGGGGAGTGTTTTCACCAGAAAAGAAAAAGTATAGAGAGGAGTGCATGTTCATAGGGTAGTTTGGAGAAAAAAACTAAAAATAATAGAAAGAGGAAGTGGATAAGTATAAAAGGGGAGTGGAAATAGCAATTGCCCTTATTTTTTAAGAGCTTTTGTGAAAATAATATTTGGCCCAACTTCTCTTTAAAAGGAGAAAAAAAAGCTATAAATAAGCTGGGTCAAACACTACTTTAGACAAAAAAAAAAAGTAAGATGGGCCAATTTGGCCTAGCCTGATGGGCTATAAAAATTACAATCCATAAAGAATTCAAGCCGGGCTAGGTTGAGCGACTCGTTTTGCCAACTCTATCTAATATCTCTCTATCCCTCTCTATATATAAGGCTTAATTGAACTTTTGGTTCCTCAAGTATCACTATTGTGCTATTTTAGTCTCCCAGGAATTGAAATCGCACATTTACAATACTTAGAGATCCAATTAGCACAATTGAAACCTAAAGAACTAAAATCACACAGTTGTGATACTTGACGGAGTAAAAGTGCAATTAGGCCTATATATAAATTAGAATAACTATCTTGAACCAAATCGTTTTTAGTTGTTATTATTCAACGAAAGTGTTTTTAGTTGTGTTTATTCGAGAAGAGTGGTTTTAGGGATTTTTCTTAACATCTTATATCTTTTAACCTATCATTTTTAGTATTTTTAATTCTAACTTGAATTTTAATATTGTTTTAAAAAAGAAATTATCAATAATTAAAAATAACATTTTATAAAAAATATAAATTATTTATCATAAATCTAAAATATAATTTATATGCTCAAAAAATTTATTTATTACAAATTTTAATTATAATATAATTTATATATTTAAAAGTATTTATTTATTATTAATTTTAGTTATATAAAATAAAATTTATTTTGTGTAATATACAGGTTAAAATACCAATTCTTTTGTATTTGTGTTGATAGGGATTCTTAATATTGTAAATATTGTTAAGAGTAGTATTGTTTATCTTATTTTAAGTATTCTTTTTCTTTTTTTTTTTTTTTTTTATAAAAAATTACTGAATCAAGGGGACATGGTGTTGTGCCAGTGACCTTGCCTTCAAGGTCACAAGCTACAATGAGAGAATGAATTAGAATATTAGGTTCAAGTCATTTCTTCCAAATACTTTGACAGCAACAACTATACTTGGAGCTTCATATGTTTGGTGGAGAGAGCATTATTAAGGCTCGAAATGAGCTTATTTGTGACTTTGGTCCTCACTTAGTGTTGGGAATTCCTCACTTTGGTTTTCCAATTGGTCATGAAGACCCTTATGTAGACATACAAGCTAATTTGTGGGAGCAAGAATCTTGGAATATTTATCTTCCTACGTACTATACTCCCACAACAAATTAAACCCAAAATTCTCTCCTTAAAAATTCCTTCATATCCATATATAGGGAGAGGATAATTATATAGTCTGGTTAAAACATCCTTTGGAAGCCCATCCCATATGGATGATAATTTGGCATTTGAAGGTTCCTGAAAAGGTTCAATTTTTCTTATGGCAATTTTTATTCCACTCAGCTTTACCAACTAATAGTTAAGAGATATCATTGCAATATGGCTAGTAGTTCAGCTTGCCAAAGATGCTCATCTCTTGTTGAGGACATGTTGCATGTGCTCAGAGATTACCTTCACTCTAAGAAACTATAGTTGCAATGATTTTATTGTGTTTTTTAAACTTTGGCCTTTGGGTTTGGAGTTTAATTCTGGACAAGCACCGTTCTTTTCTCTCTAAAAGCATTGCTATTTTTCTCTCTTCTTTATGTTGATTGTGGGCTTGAAAAAAAATCATTTTTTATGGTTAAGAAATAATTAAGGAATGTTGCATGTACAAGTAATTGTCCTTAATTATATAAGAAATGCAAGGTCATTTGCTCTAATGAATCTCTGTTAAGCAATGTCACTTAAATTTAAGCCATTCATAAGATGTCGTGTTGAAGATTCTCTTAAAGGGTATGTTTGGTTTAGAAAAGAAAGTAAAAGTATAAAAATGAGATGATTTTTTAAATTGTTTGGTAGAAGAAAAATGAAAGGAATGAAAGGTTTTTTTTTTTTTAGGTTGGTTGTGTAAAAAGTGTAAAGAAAGAAAAATATGCCTATAAAGGAAAAGAAGTATAAAAAAAAATAAAAACCATTTGGTATTAAAAAAAAAAAACTGATTCCTTCACTTTTCTACTCACTTTTAGATAGATGAATTTTGAGCATGAGTCCCATCATTTATATGTTCATTAATTCCTTCCACTTTATTGATCAAATCACACCAATAAAACTTTTTTTGATAAATGTATTTCCTATTTTTCTTTAATTTCTTTTTCTCATAATCATGTCCAACCAAACAAAACATAGTATCAAATCTTCTTAACATTTGTCAGACCCTACAGACGAAAAATCTTGGTGTAATTAATAGTGCCAAAACTAGTTCATTCACCAAATTGTGGTGAGCAAGCACTGAGCGCCATACAATAATTTATATAATTTATGTATGATCAAATCAAACCAATAAAATATTTTGATAGATATATCAGATCTTCCAAACATTTATCAGACCCCACATCAGATCTTCTAAACATTTATCAGATCTTCTAAACATTTATCAGACCCCACATAAAAGAATAAAAATGAGATATTTTTTAAATTGTTTGGTAGAAGAAAAATGAAAGGAATGAAAGTTTTTTTTTAGTTTGGTTGTGTAAAAAGTGTAAAGAAAGAAAAATATGCCTATAAAGGAAAAGAAGTATAAAAAAAAATAAAAACCATTTGGTCTTTTTAAAAAAAAAAAAAAAATTGATTCCTTCACTTTTCTACTCACTTTTATATGGATGAATTTTGAGCATGAGCCCCATCATTTATATGTTCATTAATTCCTTCCACATTATTGATCAAATCACACCAATAAAACTTTTTTTTGATAAATGTATTTTCTACTTTTCTTTAATTTTTTTCTTCTCATAATCATGTCCAACCAAACAAAACATAGTATCAAATCTTCTTAACATTTGTCAGACCCTACAGACGAAAAATCTTGGTGTAATTAATAGTGCCAAAACTAGTTCATTAACCAAATTGTGGTGAGCAAGCACTGAGCGCCATACAATAATTTATATAATTTATGTATGATCAAATCAAACGAATAAAATATTTTGATAGATATATCAGATCTTCTAAACATTTATCAGACCCCACATCAGATCTTCTAAACATTTATCAGACCCCACATAAGTTATTAGCAGATGCCCTAGGCACCTTTTTTGTTAGGCACCGCTATAGTTTTCTCTTTCTGTTTCTGTTTAATTTCTGAAGCATAAAAAAAAAAAAAAACATTTATCAGACCCTACATACGTAAAAGTCAGTGAAATTAATAGTGCAAAAGCTAGTTCATTAACCAAGTTGTGGTGAGCAAGCACTTAACAGCATACAATAATTTTGTGGTCTTGGTGGACAGTGAATTGAATGACTTTCCCCTCCAATCTTCCAAATAATCCAACGTTGGACTTTCAAAATCTTGACGACAACAAAACCATGGTGGAGCTCAACCCAGTGCGCAGTTGCTGGCGAAGCACCTTCTCTAGTACGAGCATGACATGAGCCTTCAAGCATGAACCTATGTGAATCTGTAAGAGTACAATATCTAGGGACAGATGAATCTCTTAACAAAGTCACGTACAAAATACTTAGAGAGTTCTCTTTCTTAAGATTAAAATTTTAAGATGTTACATATTTATATTTTCTATTCCGAAGCCAATACTCCAGTATCAAATCTAAGACATTGAGTTAATAAAAAAAAAAAAAAAATCGAAGACATTGACGTACGCCTGCAGATGGTTCCAGTGTAATTAATTTTTTTTTTTATAAAGAAAAGGCCTAAAGGCCAACCCCAGTGTAATTAATAGAGCAAGCATGGAGGAGGGTCATATAATAAGAATGGGGTGTCTTCCTCTCAAAAAAAAAAAAAAGAAAAAAGAATGGGGTGTCTTGGTGCACAGCCAATATGACTCCCGTATTAACTACTCCCTCCGTTACAGTTTATATAACGTTTAAGGTTTTGACACAGGTATTAAAAAATGTAATTAATGTGTTGAATCTCTTAGAAAATATTAGATAATTTTCTAATATACTTTTTATCTCTCTAATTAATTACTCATTATACACTACACCAACTAAGTATTGATTAACGGTAGTTATGAAAACAAAAACCATTTAATGCAGTATTAATTTTATAAAATGACATCTATTTTGGAACAATTTTTTTCTCTAAAACGTTATGAAATATTAAGGATGGGATGTCTTTTCTTACTTCTAGAAGAATGAAGATGAAATTTTAAATTTTGTTTTTGTTGGGATTACATAAATATGTGAGAATTTTTTATATTTTTTAATGATTTAATATATATATATATATATTTAATTTAAATAATATATAAAAATCAAGATTTAAATATGTTTTACTTTCTTATAAATAGTGGTTTTTTATTTTTTTTATAAGTAAATTTTTTTTTGTTAAAAATTAAATGGATGCACAAGAAACATATTTAACATAGAACAGGGGTACATCGTACATGCATATTTGAAGAAAAGAAAAACGTGATTCCCACCTACCAAAATTAATTCACAGCAAGTGCAAAATCCACCAACCAAAAACCGAATACATTGATAGTGTGTTTGGAGTGACAGTGAGGTGAGAGAAAATCAATTTCAATTTTTCAGTGAATACAAAACAACTCAATGTTGTTGTGGAAAAATTACATTTTTTACATGATTTTAGGTAGGAATGTCAAAATATGTTTGGCTCGTTAATTAGGTTGACCGGGGTAAACAGTCCAAACATGTTGGGTTGGGAAGTCCAACCCTCCAATTAACATAACCTAACCCGCCAACCCAACGAGTCGAGTGACAGCTTGGGTTGGGTTGAGTTTACCCATTAGATTGACTCTATTTTTTTAATTGAATTAAAGTTTACTTTTTAAAGTTTATGAGTAATTTATTATAGCTTGGTTAACTTCTTTTTGTTTAAAATTGTGAATCTACGAAAGCAAATTTTTCTAGTGATTAGAATTTAAAACAAATAAACATTGTAGCTTATAATTTATGATCATTTCTTAATTAAGTATCAACTATTAAGTAGATTCTTTTATTTACTAATTTTATAAAAATTTTCTCTTTTTATATTGATCATAAAATTTAGAGAGAATTAAAAAAATATTAAATTGTTTATAGTATTTTTTTTTTTTTTATGGCTTGACAGGTCCACTCAATTCAACCAGCCAACCCACCCTAAGTAAGGTTGGGATGGGATCTAATTTTCATAATGTTCTTAATTAAGACAAGTGTTTGCTACTACCCATAATAATGCTCAAATACCAAATAGAAAATAAACAACTTATTTACCAAACAAGGTGTTGGGGGTGTGAGTAAGATTTTCTAAGTATAGAAATTTGTCTTATGATTCAAATGTTGGTGCTATTCAACTTATGGACATAACACGTAAGAATGCAATGTTATAAAATTCATTGTGTTACTATAATTAATAACGATTGCTTTCGATTAACGATTTGATCAGTAATATAATGTATTTAGTATTTAAGTCGATAGCAATTGTTTACATGTCGATTTGTTGCTGATTGGAATGTAATGATTGAGTATTGACATTATAATCAAATGCATATATTGATTGGAAAGATCTAGAGGATATTCGAATGAACAATTGAATGAAGATTTGGATGTTGTTATGCAAGAAAGGTTGATGAAGATGAAGCATTTATTTCGAATTGATGGTCGAAACGATGAAACCAAATGAGGAGTTTGAAGGATAAGAAACTTAAAAAAATTCTAAGTGTTGGTGTTTTAGGATGAATTCAATTTTTGGAAGACATTCCTTGAAGATATAAAGCATTCGAAAGTCTTGGCAGACTCATGCTGAAGACGTGTGGCTCTCAAATGCATATCTGAAGACAATTATCAACGGTTTTCCGACAGAAGCAATGAAGGAGACAGATGGCAACATCTTAGATATTCTATTTGAATAGAATGTACATGTGTATTCATCTTGTAAATCAACTGTTATGTCGATAAACTTATAAATAGGCACGCTAGTAGTCATTTTTCCCTGGTTAAGATTGCACAAGTTCTATATACACCAACACGCCGCATTAGGAAATGGCTACCAGTTCTAGAAATAATGTGTACATTCAAACGCATACTTTAATGCAATTTATCTTTTCTATCATTTGCTTTACTATTCGATTTACTTTCCAACAATTCTCTTCTTCTACCTTTCTTTTCCAAACTTAAACTCAAACTAATAATAACATTCTTAAATTGAGCACACGGTGGTTAACGTAACAAATATCAGTTCAAAATAAATAGTTCAATAATCCCTTTTGGAACACTAATGCCAACTATGGGGTTGAGGCTAAGGTTGTTGTATTTATAATGGTAATCAAAAGTATTAACACTAATGATTGATAGTGTGCGATCCTTAACATGTTATCAACTAGGCACAATACACATCACATTTTACAGCAACGTTCTTCACTAAACCAAATAACCAAATAATAACAGAAAATCGAAACAATTTACAAAAGTCCTTTTTCTAATCCTCAGGTTCATCAACATATTCAACTACGTACCTCACACTAATACAAATAGGCCTTTTTACATCGATTGTTCAGGGTACTCTACATTGGTTATAGAATTGATGTGGATCCCACCAGTATAGAAAGTGGGACACTTTCTACGTTGGTTACGTATAACCAATGTAGAAATTTCTATATCGACTATATGTTTAACCGATGTAAAAAGAGATTTTGCCAATTGCAAACCCTTCTATTGTTTTGTTGATTCAGACTCGTTTTAATCACAAAGACAACTTTTTGTGCATATATGGATTGCATATCACACACAAAATAGTTTTCCACATTTCTACATATGCATATATGACACTTTTCCAAATCGATTCAAATAAAATACAATCACACAGATGTGAAAGAAACAAGAATCAACATCTGAAACAAAAGAAAAAAGAAAGTATATCTAATGGTCTTGTTGAGATCTGAAAGAAACGAGATCCATACATGAACCTTGACGCGATGTGACGTTGTGAGGGGGTGAGGGGAAGTGGTGGAGGCGATTAACGGCGTTAACGAGAAGTGCCTCGTCGACTCTATAATTCAACAACTACCAGTTTTGCAGACAACGTCAAAGGAAGGCTCAATAATGGTGATGCAGAGGAACAACATGCCAGCGAGGCTTGCATAAAGGTCTTTGACTTTTTCAAAGATCTTTGGATGAACTTGACATAGGTACACGATCTAGTAGATCCAGGGCTTTACAAATCTCCAAGGGGACACATTATGTGGGGGAGTTGAAGGGGACGAGTTGTGGGGGAGGGGGGTTGAAGGAAACACGAGCACGAAAAGGGTTGACATAATTAGATGGTAGGGGGAAGCGTGAAGGTGAAAAGTTTTGTGGAGGGGGGGGGGGAGTGGAAGTCTGCAAAGAGAGGGAGAGGTTGAGTTGCAGATCTAAAAGAGGGGTGGGAATTTAATGCGTTGGAAGGATTTTTACATCAGTTATAAATTTAACTGATGTAAAAAGTACCTTATACATTGGTTAAATTTGTAATCGATGTAAAGAAGTTATATTTATTTACAAAAATGTTGCCTATTAATTTCTACATCGATTATTAAACAACTGATGTAGAAAGCGTGACATAGTATCTTATTTTCGTAGTAGTGACATGGGCTCTTGTGCCTTAAATTGCTTATTTCATAAAATAAATTAACACATGATAACCCAAAGCATCCAAAACTCAATAATAGCCATACATCAACATTAAAGCATAAGAGAAACAAAGGTACAAAAAAATGAGTAACCCATCCACGTACACACAAGTCAATCTAGAGACCAATTTTATATTAAAATAATTCAAGGAAACAAAAGAGCACATATCCAAGTTTGGATGGGAGCTTGTGGCAGAACTAGGACGTTTAGTGCTTCCCTTTAAAATGCCAAACTAGCAAACATTAAAAAAATCCTTTCAGAACCAAAAAACCAAAATGAAAATTAAAGGTGTGCAATATGGGAACCAAAACCAAAAACCAAAATCCCAAACCTACAAATGGAACTTACGAATCTCAAAACAACAAGCAATGGAGGAGGCATGTACGGTGCCGGTTGTTGGCGAAATAAAACCAGCAATGGTAGATGAAAAAAGAAACAATGGAGGGTTCAATAAGACGCGTGAGAGAAGCAAAAAAAAAAGCGAAGAAGTGGGCAGCGACATTACTTGACGTCATTGACGTTGGTGTCACTAAGAGGGTTAATTGTCGTAGCCGCAATCACGTAATGATAGCGAGGAAGAAAAGAAAGTGGTGACGGAAAGAAATGTCATAATGGCAATGGCAAGAGCTTTGGGAGTGAGCAGCAATGGCGTGGATGTTTCGCAGTTGCGAGAGGGAGACGGAGTTTCGAGAGCACAAAAGGGAAAGTGAAATAGAGTTGTAGGTTTGTAAAAGTATACTACATAAGTTCTTGTTTGAGTCGATGAAGAAATGCTATTATTACATTTGTTCAAATTAGAACCGATGTAATAAAGGATATTCTACATCGGTTAAGTAATAACCGTTGAGTATACATTCTCTTACTTTCAAAATTTTCACTATGCCCTATATTACATCGATTAGTAATGAATCGATGTAAAAAGGGCAATGTAGAAGGCTTTTTTGTAGTAGTGTATAACAGTTGAGACAGATGTAATTTTTATGTCATTTTTGTATCAATAATTTTTATAACAAGGAGAAAAATTATATAAAATACGATAAATAATAAATGATAGAGAGATACAATTTTTTTAAAAAAATATTATAAAAGAACATTACTCATAACAATATTTACAATATTAAGGATCCCTATCAACACACAAATATACAATAATGTTAAATACTAAGGCTGACCACGCACACAATAGGGCACACACACACTTTGCAAGCTCACAGTTGTCTAAGTTGGTTGCGTGCATGTAGAGTGTGTTTGGTTTATAGTTGGGTTGGCCAAAACGGCCGTTAAACAGAGAAATAACAAATTATTACTTCTCATTTTTGTGCTTTTTGGAAAGTGGGATTTCCCGTTTGTAATGATACATTGCAAACAGATTTCCAAACACACACGTATGCTTCCTAGATTATACAACATAGCTTCCAATAAGGATATGTTAACCATAGCGGTACATATATACAATAATGTTGAATACTAAGGCTGACCACGCACACAATAAGGCACACACACTTTGCAAGCTCACAGTTGTCTTAATCTAAGTTGGTTGGGTGCATATAGAGTGTGTTTGGTTTGCAATTGGATTGGCCAAAAAGGCCGTTGAACAAAAAAGTAACAAATTATCACTTCTTATTTTTGTACTTTTTGGAAAGTGAGATTTTTCATTTGCAATGATGCATTACAAACGGATTCTCAAACACACACACATAGTCTTCCTAGATTATACAACATAGCTTCCAATAAGGATATGTTAACCATAGCGGTATATATATAATTGATTTGATGGATATCGGCACTGTCATTGATATCTAGATTGAGTCACGCAGGGTGGTCAGAGTTCGTCATTTTAAAACGGGACTTTCATATTTGGCAAATTTTCATTTGCTTCTCAAAGTACTACTATTTCTTATTTTTAAACTCAACTACCATGATTTTACATTAATTCGTGTGAAACTATTTCTTGCTTTTATCAAAAGCATAATATACGTGCATTGTTTGCCTTCTTTATTTCTTACTTTAGCTTTTTTCTTCATTTCTCATTATATTCTTTTTTTTTTTTTACCAGCATTGTATTCTTTTATATATCTAATAAGTACGGCCGATCTGACGTTAAAATAGAGACTTCTCCTCAATATTTTTCTATTATATATACATAAATATAGCTTGAATTTTAAATCTATTTTAATAACTATTCATTTAAAACTAATTTTGATTAATTAACACTATCCAAATAACAATAATTTTACTCAAATCACCTTTCATATAAAGAAACTCAAATACAAATTTTTACATCAAACTCATTTTTAATTATGAAAATTAATTCTAGAAAATCAAACTGATTTATTTGATTTTTCTTTACAAACACTATTCAAAGACACACACTACAACAAATTCATATCTACTCCACATCCAAAGTTTCAACTATCCTTCACATTCTTTCCCTTCTTCAATTGCTATACAATAGCAAATTCGACGTCTCATATTTCAGTGGTTGGACAAAATCCAGCCACAGAGAATACGAGCTCGAGTTCCTAAACCCAAAAAAAATAAAAATTAAAAGCATAAAACAATAAACTTGTAAAAAGTGTAATTTGTACACACAACGACAAAACTAATTCTAATATTTTGGAATAAACTCAATTTTGATGCTTCCAATGATGACATCTCCTTCTCCAACCTTAGGTACCAAAGTAACCAACACATCATCGTCTTCTTCAGCTTCTAAACTTTCCAGTACTTTCGATATCCCTACCTTAAAGCTAGTGTTGATATTATGGCCATGTCCATGGTGCAAATTTACAAAAGTTCCCACAAACTCTGTCTGATCCGGATCACTCAACTTGTCTTCATCGTCCTTAATATGAACATCAAACTTGACAAATTTATCACTTCCAAACACAATCCCTTGTATGACTAAAACCTCCTCCTCTTGTTCTTTCTCTTCCTTGCTCCTCAATTTCTTCGGCCTCTTAACAATGGTACTTGTTATGGAATCCAAAACCAAAGGAAATTTGCTTGGCTTTGAACTCAAAAGTGGACCCTTCTTCTTTGCTCCTCTTAGTAGCTTGCTTTTTCGCGATGTGGGTGGCGCATGCAACCATGGAAGATCAACATCTTGGTAAACATACCCCAATTTTTTAGTATCAATGCAATCTCTGACCTTCACACGAACAAGATTGGCATTCTCATCATAGAAGAAAAACTCGGAATCTAACCAATCCAGATCATCACTGTAGTCCCTTCTTCCTTCCTCCAATGCTTTCCATATCCCCCACAGTCGATCCGAGTTCGAGTGATGAGGATAGAAAATTGGGTCTCTAGCAGCTGTGTAGAACGTTCCCATGTCCTCCTGGTGTGGAGTATCAGCCTGACCCACCCATTTATGAACAGTGTTATGAGGAGCATTCTCTATAGAACCAATACCCGGAGTAGGGTTATCTCCGAGTCGAAAAGGGCTTCCCATGAACAGTTCTGGGGTACTTGCTAGCACCATTTGCTTGTACATGAAGGCTAAATTATACGAAACTTGTTGATGAGAAGAGATATTATTGTCAATTAGGTTATAGTTCAGGTCAACCACGTGCGGTGGCAAGTGCTTGTGGTTTCGGAGTTTGTGATAAAGGGACGAATTGGGGTTTGTGAAATATGATGGCATTTGCATTCCCTCTATAGAATCCCAATTCCAAAATGCTAAAGCAAAGTTTGGGTCACCAATCAAGTTTCCCAAAATTCTCTCAAAGAAATAAATGTACCAACGATGGAAGGGAAAGAAAAACCAAGACCTGTGAATGTTGAGTTTGGTATCCTGAAAGGGATGGGATAGTTGATAGGCACCATTACAATAAGCGCAATGGACCTTAGCTTGTTGAATAAAACTACGTGGGTCATCATCGGGGAGTGCTTTCATGAGTGCAATGCCCTTTTCAAGTTTTGCTATGTACTCTTCATCTACCAAGTGAGCCGGTTTTCTTACTCGAAGTGTGGCATTGGGAGAAGCAAAATCTTTGAAATCTATGAACTTATTAGAAGGAGATAGTATAGGTGGACAACAATTGGAAGAAGTTATTGCATTGGGAGGTAAATCAACTGGAAAACACTTGCTTATATTAGGGGATATTGCTCGAGAAATGGAAGATGGATCGTCAATATTTTTAAAGCCCTTCCTCCAAAGACGAGGTTTGTCTCTTTCGTTGGTGCTTGTGACGTGGCCATTAGAGGAATGGTTTGGCTTCTCACTAAAGGAAACAAGGAATGAAATGTTTTTAATGGCGAAGATAAAGAAGTCACTGTTGACTAAGGAAATTAAGGGCATCAGCAAGACAATGAGGACAAGGAACAAAGGTAAAACAAGCTTACAAGGATTACTCATTGCTGCTTTAGCTTATGGTCTTCCTTTCTCAAAATTGAGTACATTCCTTTCCCAACATTGTGTATATATATATAAAGGCAAATGCTAGGCAATTGATTAAGGAACTAAAAAGAGAAAGTTTTTGTTGGAAAACATAAAATTGTGCTATCCATAATTTTTTTTACGCTCTCTTGTGATTTTCATAATAAATATTTTTTCTTTTTAATTCCTTAACTAGTGTTATAAGGGCATTAGTTAGCAAAGCCCATATATAAATAAGCTTATGTAAACGGATAAACTTATGATTAAAATATGTATCCCTACCACGTGGTCACCCTACAATTGAAAGAAAAATTATTTCACATTCACCCTACAATTATTTAATTACACATTTAACCTCACTTAATTATCATTATTTCACAAATTTTATTATCCAGGTTTTATTTCACTCATTTTACCATTTTATTTTTCAATTTTCACATATTTTATTGACATGTTCCTAAAAAAAGGTTTAAAAAAACGTCGTCGTTTGGTAACAAAATGACGTAATTTTGCAAAAATAAGGTTTTGGCTTCTTTGTTAGAAATTGACTTTAGCCCAAAGGAGAGAATTTTGGATCTTGGAGTTCATAATGGGAAGGGAGTTGCTATTCTCACCCTAAGTTTTGTTATTCTCACCACCCACGTGGGTGGCTTTTATGTTATTCCAAAATTACTCTTCTCACATAATCACAATTCCGTTGTATAACATGTGCAATGGAATCGTAATTCCGTTGAACTATTTTTTTTTTCACCTCCACACTACACAATGGAATCACGATTCCGTTGTGTAGTGCACAACTGAATCATGATTCCGTTGTGTAGTGTGAAGGTGGAAAAAAATAGTTAAACTGAATCACAATTCCGTTGCACATGCTTTTTTAATTTTTTTTAATTTTTCTAAGTTTTTTGTAAATTTTTTTTATGAGTATGTTTTTTTAAATGTATAATTTTAGGTTTTAAATTTTGGGCAGAAACAAACATACCAATTTAATGCACATTGATCGATGTATCTTATAGGACTAATATAGACCATTGCTTTTTCTGCAACAAAAAAATAAAGTTGTTAATGTTCATCTGACAGGCAAACAATATGTGATAATTGAAGTATCGATGTTATCTAAACCCTATATTTTGTCGGTGCAATCTTGGTCGTTGCCTTTCGTTAAACAAAGTGCAGAGTATGTGATAATTGAATCACATAGTGAGTCACAAAGTATGTGATGAACAGTAAATCTTGTACTATAAAACATCAGTGGTGTAGTCATAAGGCCGCTCATTCCAGTGTGTTTATACTAGGTATATTGGTTGAAAGATGGAAGGATCTCTTGCTGTTGTGTATTACGATGGTGACATGATTTCAACTTCTGAGGGGGTAAAGTTTGAATGTCCCCATGGTCCTAAATTCATTAGAATAAGCGAGGACATGTCGCTTACTGCTTCGAAAAAAATAGTAAAGGATGTCATCGGAGATAGTAGAATGCTATTTGACATATATTACCATCAACCTATATATGTAGGTAATGGTTATGTTGAGTACGACTGTATGGAGCTTAAAGACGACAATGATGTGGGTAAGATGTTTTTCATCTTTTGTGAATTTCGTACAAAAGGACCGATTGAATTATATACAACATTTGACCGATCTCTTGAAGAAATCCTTGCCCTGATGCGTAAACCCAGATCTACCGAATAGATTATTGCTCTTATGCATGAGACAATGGCGACAAGTAGCTCTAATGAAAAAAAGTTTATGTAGTAAACCAACAACTATGTTTAAGTTTTATTATGTTGCTTGTTGTTGTTGTTGTTATTTTCTATGAAATCTCTGTAAAAGTGCTATTATGTTGCACATTGTTGTTGTTGTTGTTGTTGTTGTTGTTGTTGTTGTTGTTGTCTGCTCTATGATTTTAATGGAGAAATCGTTCCTTCTTTCATTATACTACTAGGCACGAGCATGTTGTTTATAGAGTTTATAAAGAAAAAATGTAATAAACTCAAAACATCAACTGTAAAATATAATAAAGTGTACATACAAAATAAAAGTTTAGATACAAATATCAATAAATACATCATAAATCAACCGCCTATGTGGCCACCACCTCTACGGCCACCGCCATCGGTCCTCATCCTCTATCTGCGTCCTTGGTAGCTGTACCCATCACCTAAGTTGTCCTGTGCTATGCGCAATAGGTGTTGCATCAGCTCATGGTCATGTGTGCCCTCAAGAATGTCTCTGGTCTGCAACAACCTCTCTGCAATCACAAACATCATCCGGTACCGATCCTACATAAACTAAAACTAAAATTAAAATTAGTAATTATTTATAAAAAAAAAAAGTAAACGATTATGGAAAAAGTGTTTGCATTACATTACCTCACACGGGTAATCTATACCACCTACCAACTCTGGCAGAGGGTCACCAGGCTAAGACTGAGGCTGAGGTATGGGGTTGGACATACGTACTGGGCTCCGTGGTACCTCTCCTTCCTCTAGCGGAATCACATATGAATGTGAATGCTCATAATACCACGCAAAGTAGTCAGAGGTGCAGGCCCATGGAGCATCCTCTGGCACATACTCACCCAGCTGCACTCTATGCTGCTCCCACTTGGCCCACGTCCGAATCGATGTCTCAAATGGAGGATGAGGAGGTGGTGGTGGAGGATCCCCTATACGTACCTGAACTGCCTCAAAATCCTCTCTGGCAGATAAGGTCGCATGTCTGTGCCACACCTGATGTGGCCAGAATAATTTGTTTGCTCCAAAAAGGGTCTACCCTTGTATCTATTATCATATGGGGACCAGACGACGTCCTCCATCTACAACTAATCCAGCAACTGCCTGGTCCCCCAAGCCTTGTTGGTACCCCTCATCATCTTCCATCTGGTAGCAAATGGAAGCTTGGGGTCATAAGCGACATCCTCCCATCCGCCAACTGATGGCAGATGCGCAAACGGTCATGCCTGTAAAATAAAAAAAGTAAATTATGTGAACATTTGTATTAAAAAAAAACACAAACAAATAAATAATTCATTACCATCAGTAGCGTCATAGAACCTCCACACTGCTTGTTCTCAAGCAAGTTCGCATAGGAGAGATGGTCATAAAGATACGCCAGTGTAGATACTCCCCAAGCGTACTTGGCACACATGGACAGATCGCTGAGGTAGCAGAGGTAGAAAATGTTCATATGTGTAGAGCTCTTGTCGGCGAAGATGGTACAGCCAAGCAAGTGTAACAAGTACAACCATGTGACCCACACATATGAACCAGACTGCACATATATCTCATATAGCTCCTTCAGCCATGCGAGACGTACCCTGGCTCTCGCCGTCGTGGTAGCATTTGCCTCATCGTTAGACACTAGGCCTAGCATGGTCCTCAACAATATCCTAATGTTAGTCTTCGTAAACGCAGTTGCCAAGCCGGCAATCTGCAAGCCTGTAATAGGCAAATGCAGCAGACATGGCACATCATCCAGAGTGATAGTCATCTCTCTAACGTGCATGTGGAAGGTGCATGTCTCCTAATGCCACCTCTTAATAAAGGCATTGACGAAGCCTTTATTCGCGCTATACCATGCCTGATAAAGGCCCTTCAAGCTCTACTAATCAACGTATGCCCGGACCTGTGGTTGGGTAGGGTAGGGAATCAACTTCCCAGTGTGGTTGACCACCTTCAGCTCCTCTTGAGGCTCGTCGATCCATATATGTCCAGCAACGTGGTCCTTATAGGACCTTAGTAGTGTATCAACTACAGGACCACTAGGAAATGGCGGTCCAATGATCCGGTCAACAAATGGGATCTCTAGGGCTGGTTGTACTTCGCTACCTCTAGGTCAGGCTAAGGAACCTCTGGCTTAGGCAGCAACACGTCTGGACGAGGCTGTGGCACGTCTGCCTCAGCATGTACAACCTCTACATCCTCTTACTCATGTTGTTGTACTCCTCCAACAGCACGAGTATCATCTGCCCGATGACGACGAGCAGATGCTGTCACACATTGCTGGTCTACCCTAGATGGCTGGGCAGGCTGACTAGCGTCTGCACCAGCATCTTCCTCCAATGTGGAGGGATCATGTCAACGACCGTAGGAAACATACTTCGTCTGAGTTATAATAAATCTTCAAAAAAAATTAACTAAATAATTATAACTGGATAAACAAAAAACAAACTAAAATACTATATAACTAAATAAACAAAAAAACACAAACTAATACTGTAAATATAATACTATCATAACAAAAAATATAAATAATAAATAATTTAAAATATAAAAATTTTAATTGAATATTTTTTAATTAAATAATAAATTATTGAATTAAATAATAAATTTTATTTAAAAATTAAATATTAAAAATAATATTGTAAATATAATACAAATATAATTAAATATTTTTCTTTTAAAAAATAAAAAATTACTTTAGAAATGAAAAATTAAAAATAAGTTTTTTAAAAAAAAATTATCTATTACACAACAGAATCACGATTCCGTTGCATTGCGCAAAAATGAAAAAAAAAAAAAAAAAAAAGCAAAGGGAAGGGAAGGGAAGAAGAAGAACCTGGGCGACACAACGGTAAAGGTGGGGAGGAGAGGTAGAAGGAAGAATGTGGGGGAGGAGAGGCAACGGGAAGTGGCTGAAGAGAGGGGGTGGGAAGAAGGAGAGGGAAGGGGTGCAGGAAGGTGAAGGTGAAGGGGTGGGGGAAGAGGGAGACCTGGGGTTGGGAAAAGGGCAAGAGGATAATTTCATAGGTTTTCTGAAATTATGGGGTGAGAATAGCAATCCCTTAATGGGAAGATATTCATAGTGAGAGGTAAATGAGTAAAATACATGTCTATGAGTATGTTTTGATATCCATTTGGGTACCTCAAACATACTTTTGAAGCTCCAAACTCAGTTTGGTATCATGTTTGGGAGTTCCAAAAATTAATTTCGTAACTTATGTTTGGACCAAATCCGGATTTGGATCAAAAGTAACAAATTTGATGCTTTTAAAGTAAAAATACTTTTGATTTATATATTTACAATAGAAACGTGAAATAAAATACTTTTCATTGGTATTATTCAAACATATTTCATTTTATTAACATACTTTTGAACAAAAAATATTCAAACATAAATCATATTATAATAAACTTATTTTTATCAAACTTAAATTTGTAATAAACTTTTAATTCAAACTTATATTTACAAATTTTAATTCAAACATACAATGTCTGATATCAAAAGTAATTTTAATGTACAACTAAATGGTAAAGAAGATTGCAGGGAACTCGTGTTAACCGTTCAATATATATATTATAATAAAAAATCTAGTAGTGATCATTGCAAAATTGTCAACCATAAATCACATCAATTGAGTCCAGTGGACCATCCTATTGTTGTGTTTGATTGTGAGGAGAGAAATATAATAGATGAAAATGAAAGAGAGATAATTTGAAAAAGAAGAAATAGAGAAGAAATAAAATTAAATGTGAGATTGTTTGTTTTAAGAGAAATAGGTAAGAAATAGAGTAGAAATAATATTGAAAATGTATTTGTAATGAATGAGATAGGGAGGAGAGAATTTAATATAGTTATAAAATGACATGACTACCCTTCAAGTAATTCAACGAACCTATTGGGACTATATAATCGATTTTACAATAATATAATCGATTTTTTCGGTTCAATTAATCGATTTTATTGTGCCAACAATCGATTAACTATGGGTTCAAACAACACTCAATAATGAACCTGCGTCGAAGAACAACAGAGGTGGAGTGGAGGAGCAAAAGTGCAACCTTCAACTAGCACCAAGGAGGCTACTTTGATGGAGCAGCTACGCAACCAAAATGGAGTTGTGGTGCAAGCTTGACAGAAGGACGACGCGTGCTTGCAGGATCTTCAACGGAACAACTTTCGCATTGCGTTCAATGACTACTGCGCTGTGCAGCAGCCCTCAACGACCAGCGTGTAGGTTCGTTTCTCAAAAGACACCACTTTTCTAAGCTCTCTGCAATACCATTCTGCAATGGTTAATGGTCACCGTAAAAAAAAGTAAAAAAGGATAAAGATGACATTTTGTCTACAATGTTAACATCCACCAAGTTGTTATCCCACCAATGAAAGAGTGAAATTTTTAGCATGGGTCCCACATCAATAAACTTTATTAGTAATAGTAATAATAATAATAGTAATAGAAGAGGTACATCGATCATACAAATTGAGGAAAAGAAAAACGTGATACCTCAGCAGTGGATGGTCTAAATCAAGACAAGTGTTTGTGTTTGCTAATTACCGATCAGAAAATAAATAATCAGCTTATTGAATACCATACAGGACAACGCGGACTTGAAATCAGCTACCTACTAGTACACTACCATGCAAAAAAATACAACACCCATTTGTATTGGGAGCAGGCTAACGTGAAGTTATAAACGGCTGTGGCACCGGTGAGAAAGTGTGGTATACCTGCTGCAGCAGGTTAATCAATGTGTTTTTTACCTGCTGTAACAGGTAAACACCTAGTAAAAAAAATTATTTAAAAAATAAAATTATATAAAATTATTATAATAAAAATTAGAACAAAAATTTTCTTTCTTTTCAAAAAGTGGAAATCATCGGTAGTGTTTGAACAAATTATCTACTATAATAGGTTGGTTAATCAGGAAAAAAATCATTTTTTTTATTAAATGAAATTATATAAAAAAATTTGAGCAAAATTATTTCTCTTATGCTCCCACAAATATTTTTTAATAATTTTTATATGATTTCATCTAATAAAAAATGATTTTTTCCTCCCAGTTAACTAATCTATTATAGTAGGTAATTTGTTCAATAAAAAAATGATTTTTTTGCTCCCGGTTAACCAACCTATTATAATAGGTAATTTGTTTAAGCACCACCGGTGGTTCCCACTTTTTTAAAAAAAGAGAAATTTTTTATTCTAATTTTTGTTATAATAATTTTACATAGTAGGTAATTTGTTTAAATACCACCGGTAGTTTTCACTTTTTTAAAAAAAGAGAAAAATTTTATTATAATAATTTTATATAATTTCATTTTTTAAATAAAATATTTTTTTTTCTCCTAATGGCTAACCTGCTACAGCAGGTTAAAAATTGGTGACTAACCTGCTGTAGCAGGTAAAGACACATATTTCCACCGGTGCCTCACCAAATCCAACTCCACTTTAGCCAAACCCTTTGTATTGAAATGAAAACACATACACTCCAAGGAATTCGCACGTACAAAAGCTTTTACGCTGTGTTTGTTAGGGATGACGGAAATAAAATAGGGAAGATGAAAATGTATCTCAGCGGTTTGGTTCCATGTATTGACATTGGAGAATTTTTTTAATATAATATAATTTATAAAATGAATATGAAATAATTTTATTATTATCTAAATATGAAAATTACTAATAAAATCTATGTTTTAAGTGTTTGATATAAATAAGATAATTATATACTTATAATCATAATTAGAACAATAATATATATAAGTTTGTGTATAAATACCGAAAAACAGAAATGAAGATTTAAAAAAAAAAAAAAAGTGGAAACACAAGTAATACTACTGAAGATAAATAGAAGAATAACAATTATAATATTTTTAGAAAAATACTAAATTAATCACGTAAATTTTTAAAGATGTATTCCACATCAATTTTATCTTTTGAAGATTTATTTTATATATTAAATGAGCCTTTCAAAAATAAAATAAAATTATTTGTATTTTGAAAAAATATTTTATATTACACAACTTTAAAATTTATTTTATTTTTTGTATTGTTTTTATTTTATATTATTTTATTTATTCTTTTTTATTATTAATTTGTAGGTTAAATGTATAATTTAGTCCTCATACATGTCGCAAATTCTTAATTTGATCCTTGTACTTAAAAACTTATTAAATTGGTTTTTATATGTAAAAGTTTTTACGTACATGGACTAAATTTAATCCATGACATGTATAAAGACTAAATTATACATTTAACCTAATTTTTATTTGTTATAATATGTGTATGATTTTGATAAATTCTTTTATAATTTTTTTTAATGATTATAGTGATATTTATTTTTTTTTTACATTTTTTAGTATCTTTAAAATTTATTTTATAATCTATTTAACTTTTTTTTTATAAATATACATAATACATAATTTACTAACTATAAATATAGATAAGGAATTTATTACAAATTTAAATCTATAATAGACTAGCTATTAAAATAAAACATGAAAATTCCAAATATTGATAATTTTCACCAATGGGTCACGAGCCAATTACACAAGTGGACTTGACATCACTTTCAACCCAAAATCTTAAGGCATTAGTTTTATGGGTCCATCTTATTATATATTGCTCAACTTTCTCATTCTTACCCAATATGGGACTTTACCTTCATATTTGTGCTCCAACACTTTGTTTCTTCTGCGTGCAAATATTGAGTCTCTTGTTCTAAAAGTAATTTATCAAGTTTATAACTTCATTAGTCACTGATTGTTGTTGTTGATATGCGATGTAACTCATTCCATCAATTAAATCTCAATGAGTAGAGAAAGTTGCAACTTTTGGTGATGTTTTACATTATTACATGCAGAGTTGCGTCTTAAGTAACATAATAAGATTATGTATACCATCACGTATGAAAAATAAATAAAAAGTTACTTCAATAACTACCTATTTGGATAAATACATTGTAAATCTAGCATAAATTGATCAAAAAGCTCAAGTAATTGGTGTTCACGCACTATACCATGCTTCCTTCCTCATCTAATAGCCAATGTATTTGAAATTAACTAATATTCCTTAATGTTTGTTTGATCCTATTTACTATTGTGGAAGATTGGTTCGAGAGAACAAGATTAGTTCATTTTTAGTCCCTATTTTTAGCTTTTAGCTTGGAAGGGCTCTGATTTGGACATTATTTCCTTTCCTCAGTGTTCTGTATGATCAAAATATAAACGTATGTTACAAAGTGTTCTTGCCACGAAACCATGTCTCTGGGTGTTTCCCTTCCAAAATAATTAAACTGTCATAGTGATACTGATGGAATACTTTGATCCTTCAGTACAATCATTGTAGTTTGAACGAGAAAATGATATATTAATGTACAATAAGCATTCCTTGTGTTGATAATATTTGATAATCCTTGTGTTGATAAGCATTCACATTGCATCACTATTTTTTGTTCATTCGGAAATTTAAAAGTTGCATTTTGTTGACTTTTGCTGTTTGAGAGATTCATTTTTGAAAATTTACTGCTCAATCATCAATGCCTATGACTTAATTTGGAAATAACTTATGAAGTCGCTAAGCTTGCCTGCACTTGTTTAGCAGATTTGAGCTACTTCAAAAGTTATAAAGAGAATAATACTAAACAAAAGTATCAGAGGTACTCACAAAAGTTACAGAGGACAGGTCTAGTATAGTCTCCAAATTACCCATACCAAAGTATCACAATCTAGGAGACTATAACTAACAGAATAGAATATAACAGCTATCAAGATTTGAAAATCAAGCTTATTATAGTAGTAGACTTTTTTGTACATTACATCAAAATAGGTCCTAACAGTATTGAATAGTCATATTATCATTGAACCTTCTAATATGGACCGAACCAACATTGACTAATGTCCACCATACCAAATAGAAAATGACATACAATTCAGCTATAGCAAGCAAGGAGGCTTTTGGTTTGATAGACATCAATATTATCCTCACCGGATTGAGTGTCTTCAAATAACTTGTACACAAGTTACAATTAATCCAGGAGGCTATGACAGACTGCAAGAAATGTTCCACCGAAGCCTTCCCTTCCACACGGTAACACAAAAACAGGACTCTCTCACTGGTACCACCGTTCAAAACTCGCACATGAAGGACATAGGATGATATTTTCTTGCCATTGATGACCAACCTCATGCAATTGTTTTTCTCAAAACTCATCTTCTCAATTTGGCAAATGATGACCAACCTTTCCTTCTTCAATCCTCATGCAGCATACGTGATGGAACAGAACAAGGGTCAACAACTCGTTGATTCTTAAGAAAACCTCTCATTCAATAATAATCTCTCCTTTGAATACATATGCTTTCTTTATATATAAGCAGCAGAAATAGAATTTCCTAGAATCTAAATAAAAGGAAACAAGGAAATATTATATATTCCTAACATAACTAATTAATACATTCCTAATTTCCTTAATAAAGTCTTAATTTTTGCCAGGAGGACACCTTCATGCTTCTCGAAGGTTCACATGCTTGTCAAATGATATTTTAAGTGATTTTTTTCATTTTGGACTCTATATGAGCCTTGAGACATCTCTTTTCTGGCTTCCGGTATTATGATCACCAATCTTGGAACCTTTTTGGATGCCATATCATTCATATAAACATTCTTTAGTTTATTCTTTCTAATCATGCAATGTGAGCGCCACACTCCTACATCAAATCCCCTACGAGGCTATGCCCTACAAATCCTTACTAGTACATGGTATTCTAATTTTAATGTTTACAAAATTATGTGGCGGACACCTCACCTCACTTATTCATGTGGCAGGCTGATGTATCTAAATTGTTGTCACTTTAGAGCATCTACAATGCATAGTTGCTTAGGTGGGTTGCTTATCTTAGTTTTGTGGGACTTACAATTTCACAAAGATTTAAACACTCTACAAGAAAATTCACTCCAATGCTAAGGTTGTTAAAGTGAGTGTTTAACTTAATTTTGTGGGTCCTACAATGCTTGAAAATATGTTATTTATGGTATAATTGTTGTTAAGCAACAATTGCTTATATAAGCAACGGTGCTTATATAAGTAACTCCATGTCATCTGCTCCAGTGAAGCAACTCATGTAGGCATCTCTACTGGAGATGCTCTTAGAGTATGTCTAATGGGTGCAATTTAAGCAACCATCTTGAGTTCCTTATATTCTTTTAATTGGCTCTCACAATTCATGTCATAGTTAAACAACTCATACATGTTTTGCTCCAATAATATAGTTTTAAGCAATCATTAATGGTATTTTAAAATAAGCAACTTGTTAAGTAGCGAGCACTAGATATGCTTAGTGGTTAATGATTCAAAGTTAATGGCGAGGAATAATTATCTAACGGAAAATAAATAAGGGACCAAAATTGCTTGAAATTAAATAAAGAACGGCCAAAATGAGATAAGGGACATTTTAAATAAGATAAAGGGCTAACGTGAACTTTTTAAAAGATAAAGGACCAAACTGAACAAAAAAATGAGATAAAAGACCAAAATGGTCATTTAGCCAGAAAAAAATAATTAATGAGCATTGGAATGTAAAACATCAAGAGTTTACAGGAACAAAAACAAAAAGTTAAAACATCAAGAGTTTAGGAACGATGGAGTAATTTATAAAATAGACAAATCTTCGTTCTTGCTTATCGAATTTAAAATAGATAATAATACTATATCATCGATTTTAAGGGAGTTTTTTTTTTATCAAATATGAATAGATTTAGTTTTAGAATTTTTCCAAAAATATTTGTTTTGGTTGTATTTATCATAATTTTAAATTTTTTAGAATAAAATTAAATTTATTATTATTATTATTATTATTATTATTATTATTATTATTATTATAGCCTATGCATCACATAGAATAAATGTTAATTTTATACAATTAAAATTTATAATAAATAAATATTTTTGAACATATATATAAATTATATTATCAATTTATGATAAATAATTTATATTGTGATATATTTTTATTATTAGTTATTGATAATTTCTTTTAAAAAATATTCAAATTAAAGTTAGAACTAAAGACTTTGAAAATGATAGATTGAAAGAGATAAGAAGTTAAATCCAATCGTTTGATTGATATTAAAAATATAAGATCATATCTCAAATATAATGCATATTAGAAGCGTATTTGAATTTTGAATATATATATATATATATATATATATATATATATATATATATATATATATATATGTGTGTGTGTGTGGGGTCTGTTAACATACTCACACCGTTTTTTTAGTTGGAGTATGTTAGCAACCTACACCAAAATTTTATGACCAAAAACCCATTCATTTCTTTTACTAATTAATTTATTTTAGGGGCAATATAGTAATTAACAGCTATTTTAAAAAAAAAAAACTTTAAAAAACAATTTCCTCTCTCCTCTTTCACTCATCAATGCGTCGTCTTTTTTTTTTTTTTCTCGGAACAATGTATCTTCTTCTCTTCATGTATGCTACATTTTCTTCGTACCCTTTCATCTACTCCCACCCACCACCATCGATGAACAATCTTTCCTTTACGTAAAAGTGTCCAGCCAAGGGAAAATTATTTTCTATCATGAAAAAGGTTTGTGTGCCACAAGTTTTTATCTTATATTCATTCTCCTTTAAACTGCATTTAGGTGTCTGTCTTATGTCTGCATAAATGGCATATTGGCATATTTCGTTTGGTGGTAGCAACATGGCTAATCTTTACTAGTGTGAACAAGAAAAACGTAAATTTCAATTTTAAAAATTTGGTCCTAAAATTCTATAAAAGCCTTTATGGCCAAGTATCTTAATGGAGGATCAGGAAAAGTTTACAATAACATAACAATGGCTGCAAAAATGCTAATGATAGATTGAATTTGTAAAACAATGATTGAATTTGCAAAACAGAGCACCAGTGAAATAAAGGAAGGAAGAAAATTGTTCGGAGGAGAAGATGCATTGTTCTGAGAAAAAAAAAAGACGCATTGATGATTGACGAGTGAAAGAGGAGACAGGAGAGAGAAAATTCTTTTTTTTTAAGTTTTTTTCAAAACAGTTGTTAATTACTATATTGTCCCTAAAATAAATTAATTAGTAAAAGAAATGAATGGGTTTTTTGTCCTAAAATTTTGGCTGCAAAAATGCTACGTGAAAGATTGAATTTGTAAAACAATGATTGAATTTGCAAAACAGAGCACCAGTGAAATAAAGGAAGGAAGAAAATTGGTCGGAGGAGAAGATGCATTGTTCTGAGAAAAAATAAAAGAAAGAAGACGCATTGATGATTGACGAGTGAAAGAGAGAGGAGAGAGAAAATTCTTTTTTTTAATTTTTTTTCAAAACAGTTGTTAATTACTATATTGTCCCTAAAATAAATTAATTAGTAAAAGAAATGAATGGGTTTTTTGTCCTAAAATTTTAGTGTAGGTTGCTAACATACTCCAACTGAAAAGAGGGTGTGAGTATGTTAGCAATCCCCTATATAGAGGAAAAAGAGGGATTAAATTATACCGGTGTAATTTTGATCAACTATTACACCATTCAATAACTTTCAATTGGATGATGTTTTCTTAAAACTTACCGTTGAATTGAAAGTTCCTTTCACACAGATTATATATACAAAATTTCATATTAATCCAAAATTATTTGATAACTCATTCATATAGATTAAAATCGACATAATATAAAATTTTCAAAATATACTAAAATATGAATCATTTGATTACCTTCTTATTGTTGTTCAATTTTGACAAAATTTGACACAAACAATCTTGGTAATATGTAGATATAATTCAACGGTAGGATCGATAAAAATCACATTCTATATCAAGTTATTGAATAAAGAAACTTTTAATCCAACGGTGGGTTTTAAGAAAACATCATCCAATTGAAAGTTATTGAATGGTGTAATAGTTGTTTAAGTTACACCGGTGTAATTTGATCCCTCCTCATATATATAATTATTTATAATTCGGTTATGACTAGTTCAGTTGATATTTTTCTTTTCTTTTTTTGACGGAGGAATAATGCTAAACTTTTAATTAATGAGAAAAGGCCAAAGCTAAGGCCTATACATATGCTAAAATAAGAGATTAAAAAAAAATACTAGAGTATATATCATATACATTTAAGGAGAATAAAGTTTATGAGAGGAAAGTATTCAAAAAATGAGAAGGAATATGGAGCAATGATAGCACAGATAGACTTGCATGTTTATATTAGGCATGACAATTCTACTCAGACTTTACGGGTACCCACAAAAATTATCCATGATGGGTAGGGTAATTACCCATTTAATGGGTATGAGCTTGGATACGGATAATTACCCACAAATTTTAACTGGTACAGGTGCAGATATGGATACCTTAGTACCAACCCTATCCATAATAATAATAATAATAATAATAATAATAATAATCATGTTATTTAATTCACAAGAAAAGAATTATGTTTCTTATAGGGATGGATCATAATCTTTATTTACTTAGAGATAGATCACGTTCCTTAATTCCGAAAAAATATCACATTCCTTATTTTCTTTTTTTTCACAATTTTCCTATTTATTATGTTTTATAAAGATCTTTGAATGAAATTTTAATTTAATTACTATTGTATTTTTAATCAATATTTTATTTATCAATTTTTCATAATTAATTAAAGTGTGGCTCGAACAGGATTGCCTCCAATAAAGGATACATGTGGTCTAGAAAAAAAAAATGCGGGTAACGAGTACGTGTATGGGTATTTAGATACCCAATAGGAAATGGTACGGGTATTAAAGTTACTACTCATCCAGGTATGGGTCTGACGAAGATTTTTTTAACATCAGGTATGGGGATGGGTACTATAATACCCTACCCAAACCTACTCATTGTCAACCCTAGTTTATATATATAAGGGGATAGTAAAAGAAGTATTTGTCATATAAGTAAATGTCACGTGGTCACAGTACCACATTGATCCTTTTTGTACATACACATGTATGATGTATCCTCCAGCAAAGGAAATCCAATTCGATTCAGGATCACTATGAATGGCAAAACTCTTTTCCTCTAAGTATTTAACACAGCTGCATGTGCAGGATTCGGACTAAAGACCACTTGTCAAGCTACTGAAATGGCATTAAAATTCTTTTATTTTTTAATTCATAAAATACATAATTATAATAATTAAAGTAACTACAGGAATGATATATACAAATTAAATCAATCAATTAAATCATTCAATATTATATAAATTTTTATAGTTATGGTAATCAATGACAAATTGATTACTTTTTCCATTTTTAATTCTTAAAAGGTTTAAATATGTTTTTAGTCCTTGCAATTTAGTATTTTTTTGCTTTTCGTCCTTGCAATTTTTTTTTTGTTTTAGTCCTTGCAAATTATGTTTGTTTTGTATTTCGTCCTTAAAGCAGTTTAGATGGTGCTTTGAACAGTCAAAAAAGCGATATTTAAATCGCTTTAAGGATGAAAAATAAAATAAACATAATTTGTAATGACCAAAACCAAAAAAATATTTTATAAGGATGAAAAACAAAAAAATCCTAAATTGTAAGGACTAAAAAAGTATTTAAGTCTTCTTAAAAATACATAATTATATTTAAGCAATTCAATATGATATGTAAATCTCCTCTAATGGTATATAATAAAATTAAAAAAAAAAGCTAAGCGACTTATTAAGCAAAAAAACGTTGGAGATATTCTTAGTGGTTAATGATTCAAAGTTAATGATGAGGAGTAATTATCTTAACGAAAAATAAATAAAGGACCAAAACTGCTTGGAAATTTACAGGGAATGAGGAGTTAAAAACATATTTAAGGCATTAAAACAAAGAGGTCAACTTTTTATGATTAATTATACATAATTAATACATCATGTTAATTAGTTTAAAATTAACTAATAATTTTTTTATAAATTAAAAGTATCTTCCATCCAAGGTAATCTTGTTCAAACAACTACTATGTGCAGCAAAACTCTTTCCCAATCTTATTATTAAAATTGATAAAAAAAAAAAAAAAACTTAAAAATTCTTGTAAATAATAATCCAACTGCACTGGAAGACAAGGGAACAAGAAAAATCATTCACAAATTCTATCTTACATTTATTTATCAGCGCATAAAATAAAATAAAAAAAAAACCAATGAGATTAAAAAACACGGAATTGTCCAAGTCACGTGGAAGAACACTTGGTATCTTGTAGGCGAAACCAAACTTTGAACGTAGTTCTTACCATAGACCCAATATATGTCTTTAGAAATTTTAATATGTTTTATTGTATTATCTCTCCCATCATAAAGACTTGCTCTAAGTGGAGTAGATGAATTGTCAACCGGAGGATATGTATTGTCAATGAGGAGGACACTGCCATTCTCAAACATGACCAATGGTAGTAAAACATCATGAAGCTTGCAATCACTGTGAAGATCCTGCACAGCGATGTTCAGTATTGGAGTCCATGATTTTTGATCCCCAAACTCCTTCATTTGCCATGTGGAAAAATATTTTGTCTTATAATTGTAAAGAAAAAGACTCAAACAATCCTTCAAAACCCCAAAATTTCGACTCCGATGATAATCGTTGAATGGAAGTCCTCTAGTGTGGAAATCATGTACGTCGACTCCATCAAGAGCGCGAGGCAGCAAGAACTGTGTGAATGTCTCGTTCGCACAAGATCAAGTGAAACAATCACCAATTCATCAAATATAATATCATCGTCGTCATCGTCATATGAGTCGTCATCATGGTCGTCATCGTTGGGAAGTGTTAACGCTAACCAATTAAGAGTGTTATTTAGATATACTCCAAGTACAGAATCCAATACAGCGGCATCTGCAGGAAAACTTTGAATGTTTCTCCAACAATTATTGTCACCTATGTTGTAAACTTTCACCTCATTTAGATACATAAAAACTGTTACGACCTTGTAAGTGTCACTTACATTATCGTAGCCAAACCCATACATGCAACAGGAAGACGAACGGACTGTGGGAGGAGGGTCTAACATACATTGCAGGTCTTCAAATTTTTTTCTAGTGGCAGGGTTCCATAAGCGAAACGTGATTTGATCGAGCCGATCAAATCCATTAACCAAACAGACCAAGCCATTGCAAGAACCGACGATCCAGTACTTTTCCTTGTTCTCGTCATGGTCCATCTGCAAGTCAAATCCGGCCCCTGGGCTTAGATCACAGACAACCGGGGATGATGGGTTCTCTAATAAAGAACGGACAGAGCAGGGAAAGACCAAGTGGTGGTTCAAGGACCAAATACTGCTGCAGTACGTTAATAGGAAGTCGGCGTTTCTGGGTGATCTTTGAAGGTGCAGTTTGACGAAACTTGGATCGGAGATCAATGATTGAAACGACTTGCACACGCACTTGAATCGCAGCAGAGATTTCACTGGAAGCCATGACAGAATTTCGGTTATGAGTTCGTGACACAGAATTGGTAGTCTCATGTTCTTGTGCATGGCTTTGGGTTTCAGAGTCAACAGCTTATGCCAATCACTCTTTTATAACCTCAAATGAAAGACCAGATATTGTGGAAAAAATAAATATCATATCATATTCATATATTTTATAAAATACACAAATCTTCCTTGTTGCTTATCGAAATTAAAATTGATAATTGGGCCCATCTTAGATATTACTATGTCACCGATTTTAAGGGAGATTTATTCAAATATGAGTAGATTTTTAGTTTTAGTAAATCTAAAATATGAATAGGTTTTCACACAAATACTAAGAAATGCAATTAATATCTTGAACTTTATAAAAAAAAATATTATGTAACTTCCTACTATATCATTTATTTTTTAATTAATTATCTAGTAACAATTATTCCCACTAAGGATATTTCATGGAAAAAAAATATTTAACGCTTCATTGGTTATGTAACTTTCTAATATATCCTTTACCTAGTAACAACTACTCCCACTAAGGGTATTCTATGGAAAAAAAATATTTAATGTTTCGTTGGTTTGTAAAACAACAACTAATTTGAAACAATTTTCTTTTTTTTTGCTAAAACATCATATAAAGTGAAACATAGGAAATAGTAATTAAGTTAACTACAGGAATGATATATACCGATTAAATCAATCAATTAAATTATTAAATATTATATAGATTTTTATTTTATATAATACATGAATCAATTTATTAAGGTGATTACAAAGATTATATATATACACTGATTAAATCAATCAATTAAATTATTATACATTATATAAATTTTGATTTTATATAATACAAAAATCAATTTATTAAATTTTATAAAATTTAATTTTTTTATAATTATGGTAATCAATTACAAATTGATTGTTTTTTCCATTTTTAATTCGTAAAAATACATAATTATAATTATATTAACTAATTGAGGTAATTATAACCATTTTCATGATTTGAACATTCAAATTCATAATACTATATATTTTGATTTTAATTAATTAATTAATTGATAATACAAATATATATTTATGATTAATTTAAATTTTAGCATATTCAAATTTAAAATCTTGCATGATTTTAAAATATATTTATAAGTACTGATAACATTCTTAAAAAAAATAAAAAAAAATAAAAAAGAAAATATTGATAACATACTAATTTAATTTTTATACACTATTAATCTTAAACATTTTTATACTCTTGACTAATTAGATATCATCATAAGTATAACTTTTGAAATAAACTGCAATGGGGCATTTGGTAGAGGAGAAATTTTCAGATTCCCAGGAATGTTAATTTCTCATGTTTGGTTTCTATTTTAAAAAAATAAGATGGTTTCTATTTTAATAAAATAAGATTCCCGGGAAAGGATGTTTTCTAAGAATTTTTTTAATCAGTTTTCCACAAAAACTTTCCCACAAGGAAGGTGAGAATCTAACTTTCCAGACTAAGGAGAAAGTTTTAATTATATGAAAAGACTACATTACCCCTTTTTTTAAGTACAAAATATCCTCACCTAGGGTTCATCTCTATCTATAAGTTGATCTTCATTGTTGAACGTTACACTTATCCATGTGATTATATTTTTCATTAATTTTGAAAAAATACTAATTTTAAAAATTGTAATTTTTTTATGTTTATCTTTTTTTTTTAACATAGATCTCAACTACTTTATTATCTAAGTTTATCTCATTATTTATTATTTCATCTTTTGTATTATTATATTATAATATTATATTTCAACCTCTAATATGATAGTAAGCCATAATAATATTTCAACCAAGTAAAACAATGTCATAATTAAATTAAATAATTAATATTTGTAAAATATTTTGAAATTAGTTTTGTTTGATTTTCTTTTGCAAATGTTTTTTCATATATAAATATATTTAAATCTTGTAATTAAATTAGGTAAGTGTCATATTTGTAATAAAATTTGAGTGAAAAAATATTCAATGAAGTGATTTTAATAAAGGGTATATTTGTAAAAACTTTCTTGTATACCCAGGAAAGTTTTACTGTAATCAAACATAGGAAACTTTAATTCCTAAGAAACATATTATGACTAACCAAACATATTTTAACCATTCCCAGGAATCATGATTCCCAAAATTGACAGGAATCATGATTCTCGAATATGAA
Source organism: Pueraria montana var. lobata (assembly GCA_026413185.1). Classification (NCBI taxonomy): domain Eukaryota; kingdom Viridiplantae; phylum Streptophyta; class Magnoliopsida; order Fabales; family Fabaceae; genus Pueraria; species Pueraria montana. The sequence goes on from CM048650.1 coordinate 78,564,484, forward strand.
AAAACTTCTCCCCTACCCAACGCCTCCCAAAAGTTAACTATCTTAATTACCACAATTTATGATTGAATGACACTATGAAAAAAAAATTACACTTTCTTAATAGTCTAATTATTACCACAATAGGGTGTGGGGCTAGGTACCAAGATACATGTGCTTGCATATACTCCTCCTAATTTGGAATTAATTAAATACTTAGTTATATATAGAGTAACATATTCTAATTTATTTTTAATATAAATATATGTTTTAAAATTATTTATTTTTAGTATAATTATTTATTTTAAAATTATTATATTTAAAATATATATTTATTTTTAATTTTTAATTTCTTTACTTTTTTAATAATAATAATAATAATAATAGGTTTTACAAAAACAACGCAACAATAATAGAAAGTTAGCTATCATAATAATCAATACATGAAATTTCATCTTAACCAATGATAAAGTTTGGGCACTTTAGCATTAAATTCAATATCAGTTAGAACGATTCCACGTATATTAATTTTATGTGTTCAATGGTTTTGTCAATAGAAAATGGTCAAAATCATTCTATATATTAAAATATCCACACTAGTATTTTAGTACGTACAATGCACGTCAAAGAAACAAGCATAGCTAAACCAAGAAAAAAAAATGATTAATCTTTTTTAACCTTGGAAAGATAAACTTGTTTTTCTTTACAAAGAAGTATTAGTTCACGTTTTGGTCCCCCAAACCTTTGGACTGGGCTAAAATTTACAAACAAACATTCTGAACCAATGCAAACCTTCAATGTAAGACAATTAGCTTCTGCTGTTCTGTAGAACGGCGCAACAAATGTGAATTTTCTTACCTCTTCAGAGCCTTCAAAACAGTCCAAATCTAGAAAGAAATATTGTATGAAACCATCATCCAAAGTCATCCTTAGCCACAACCTACTCTCACTTAAAATATTATGGAGAGTGATTTCACATTGTACACCAACTGGTAGTCCTGAAACAAAGGGAAGAGGATGTTCAAAGTCAATATTGGGAACACTTAGTTCTGCCTTTGCATGTTTGATTGCTCCATGAAACACAAACTGCTTTAGGGAGAAGAACTTGAGACATGCATCAAACTGAAGTGGACTGCAGGAAGCTCCATTGATGGAGGTGCTACTTAATACTTTCCCAAGTTCAACTAGGAAATTGGATGGTATAGCTGAACTTTCTTTAAGGATAGATTCAACACATAAATATAGAGCACTCAACCTCTTGAATGTATGATTAATACAGCTGATTTCATCTTTACATATCCTGAGGGTATAAGTCAATAACATTAGCTCCAAGACATTCAATTCCTCTTCTGCAGAAAAACCTATAAACCTACTTATCAGTTCTTTAACCCTCCTATCAAGCTTTCCCAGTTTGAATTCCAATTTTCCTATTCCCTGAGAACATATCCTTTTTGCTGGCAGCAAGTGCTCCCATACTTCTGCAAGTAGCTCTATTATCCGGAGATATAGTAAAGTAAATGCCAGAGCATCGGCACCACCAGATCCCAAAGAATCTTGTTTCATAGTAGTTAACTCCTTCAAACACCTGCATCATTGACATCAGCACCCCAAAGGAAGAGATGATTAAAAAGAACAAAGAGACAATATTAGATGCAAGCATGCTAAATTAAAACAATCAAAATATAAGAAAATATCATATTTAAGTATATTATAAGCTTGCAGGACATCTTAAATTTCAATCCTTGAAACCAAAGATAGACACCATCAACTAAACAGAATCCCCATGTTTTGAATGTAATGTAAACTCATCACACAAATATTCATCAATATGCCCAAAAATTGAGTTATTGTACACAGGTTTTGGATTACTTATATGCAACATACACATGATACAAATATTGGAAGAAGAAACGACAACAAATACCAAGGCACATATGTTACTGAAGTTATACTACAATTCATTACCTTAAGGACCTTAGCACTTCATTTGTATGACCTGACTGTATCCTCGGCCACATATCAGGGGGCTTTGCAAGGATGTAATTTGTGAAGTTTATAACTTCATCATACACTGATTGCTGTTGTTCTATCTGATCATTTGCTACCTCTTTTGGCTCCCTTGTGATATGTGAGTCAATTTTGGAGCCAGTCACCTCATTGCTAGCAATATTTGGAGCATCACCTTCAAATAAAGGCAACTGTTGCTCCCCTTCTCCAAGGTTAATATTTGCTGCAGAATACTCCGTAGATCTGCTTTTCACACATAGGCAGGCCAAAAGGGCATCCCTATCCATGATATCACTAAAAGCATTATAAATTCTACCTAGGAACGTAACTGCATAAGAAAACATTACTGGTGGTATTCTGCCTACATCAGCATTCAAGAGTGGAGCAGATATAGAAAGGATTAACAGTGCAGCTATCCTTGCACTATTAAATTCTACATTTCCTTCCAAAGCTGCTTCTACCTGTAAAAGAAAAATAAAATAGTAATCAATGTCACTCCTTCAAAGAAATATAGGTATATCTGTTTCATTGACAAGCAAAGTATGCCAATGTTCAAGAAGTTCTTGTATATGATTATATACAATAATCCAAATGAGCGCACCACTTCAAACGTGTCCTTGATAATCAAGCTTACAAATTTCTTGTGATTTCTGCCCAGATGAGAAAAAGTTGAAAATACATCAGCTTCATCCTGGAAACATAAAAGTTAAAAAGTTAAAACAGTTAAAAAGTGCTAAGAAGTGGTTGTATTGAGAGTCTTGGCTCCGCCTTCTAAAAGAACAGGATTAAGAAGCATGTAATTGATAAAGCAAGAGACAATATTTTGGATGGAACGAAGAAGGGAAAAGCTCGATAATTTTCTTATCCCTTTTGTTTTAAAAAGTTAATGACCACTTTTCAATTCTGCTATAAGATCATTCCCTCTTTCACTTTTTCTCTTTCAATAGTTTAGGGGAAACAAGTGCTTTGAAGGACCATAAAATATTCTATTATTCACGGCTGGTTCTGAATGTTGGATAATAACTTTAGTGTTAATCCACCCTTGCTGTTGTGAGTCTAGCTTTCACTTAAATCATTTCCATAGCTCTGTTTATCTTATCCAGTTCTGCTACACACCTCTATGGCTATTAATAACACTTTTGAAGCCATAACGAAAAGGTAAACCATGATGGAAAATTGAGACATTAATGCAGCAAAGATAAGAATATTATGTAATGGTGAAAAAAACATGTAAATAAGGATATTCTTTATAAGGGACAAAGCTTCTCGTTAAAACAAATCAAACTGATTATTATCTAAATGATTTGAATTGTTTTAAAAACCCAACGTGCAATTTTTTTTGCATTGAGCTTTTTCATTAATTGATAGAAATATTAGTTAGTCCACCATCTTTTTTCTTGACAGAAAGAATAAAGAGATGATTCCCTATGCTCTGATTTTTTTATTTGGATTACAATCTAAGAGCACTACCAAAGTGTTTCAAAGAAGAGATGGAGCACTGTCAAAGAAGAGATGATGATGATGATGCGAACACAAATTATTACGTATTTAAAAATTACAAACAGATAACATAAAATGGATAAAAAAAAGGTTAAAAGATATAATTATATTCAGTCAAGGATATAGTTCTTTATTGCCTGAATTGTGAAATAAAAATACATGTAGTGTACATTTTGTGCAAAAGCTTGTTTCTAGCTGCTTTTGATCAAACACACCACTAGTCAACAAGGTCAAGGTTTTCCCTTCTATACTGATTTTCATTTTAATCCAAGGATTCAGGAAGCTAAATGTCAGTGAATGGGACAATGGCAGGTTTTGTTGTGCATCAAGTTTGACTCTGAGGTGAGTTTTATAGGTAATGAGTAACATTATTATTAAATATGAGAAAAAAGAATTTTCAGAGGGTATATCAAGAACAATAATAAGGATAAGCTCAAAGAACAATATAGTTAAACCATCAAAATGAAGTGAAATGAAATTTTTCGCAAGTAATGTAATCATAACTTAATCTAGTGTGGTTACATATTTTTGCAGATAAAACCCCCTTGCCTATTAAAAATTAAAAAATTAACTAGAGATTTCACATAGCCATTGAAAAAATAAAAGAAAAGTGGAACATAGTATAAAGCAAACCTGTGGATAACTGTCTAAATTTCCCAGAAGTCTGTCAATAGATAATTTGAACAATGCCAGATTATTTAGCTTCACTGCTTTAAGTATTTTCCTATCAGTATATCTTACATCCCAACTGTTGTCCACCAGAGCACCAAGAAACTGCAAAATAAAATGAAACATATGACTAATATCAAAATAAATTGCAACATAAATAAATAAATAAATAAAGGTAATGCCATTAGGTGAGTCAGCAAGAGAAAATTTCATCATTTTGGCAATTAGGTTTATTAAAAAAAGATTAAGATCACTTAAGAATTCAACTCAGAAAAACACACTCAATATCCTTAACCCCCAAATTTTGTCCTACCTCCTACCACAGTAAACAAGGTAAAACTTCTGATTAAGAAAAAGAAAAGCATACAAATAATCATTAAATCTCCATTCTCCATACAGCAACAAGAAGGAGGTTCCATAATTTGGCCAACATGAGATGCAGTTTCAAAGAAAGAAAAACCTGTAGGCACTAATATATACTGGACATAGAGCAAAATGATTAATGAAGGATTAGAAACATACCATGTGCAAATGTTTTTCATGAAGCTTTAAACGGCCATTAATTGCCATATGATGCATGGTTTCTAAAGCTTGCAACCGAACCACAGCCGAATCATCATTCAACACATCCATTAATGAATCTAAGGCATCACGTGCAAACTCAGCAGATAGGCTTGTCAGTGTGCATAAGGACTCACATACAGACTTCCTCACCTTGTGATAAGGCGGAAATAAAGTCAATATTATCATATAATCACATAAGGAAAAAGCATTATAACTATACCAGATAATTGCCGTCAATTTTTAGATGAACCTCTGCAAACAAGGGATTTTTCAAAGTTACCTCAAAGAACTCATCCTCAAGTCCATGAACTAGTGCACCAGCAACACTAGTTGCCAACATGACAGATTGTTCAAATGTGCGCTGACCCAGAGTTTCCTTTTGCTTTCCATGCCCTGAAACTCTCTTTGATAAACTTTGCAACAGAAGATCCTCCGATACCATTTCCATCTTTCTGAGGCCATTAAATGCTTCAACCCTGACCTTCATGTTCATATCTCTTGCCATGGAGCATAGCTATATGCACATACAGTGAATGTGTTATGTGATATTTTGAGGGACCAGCCAACAACGGTCAGAAATGCTAGAAAACTCACAGATACTTAACAAGAAAAAAATTGGGACATATGCAACCCACAGTATAACAGTATACCTTGGCAAATACGTCATTGGACCAATAGGCTTTCATGTCTGAGTTAGAAGCTGCCAACATCAGACCCCATGAAGCCACCTGGAATATAAGAGTTTACATCATTCAAAGACTCACCACCATCAACTAGCTCAAAAACAGAAGAGTAAATTTACACAAACACTCCCTAAAGTTTCATTAGATTACACAAAACCCCCTTATTTTTTCTACCCCTACACTAGCTCTCCTTAATTGCTTGAAAAACATTACACTGATGCTCCTTATACAATACACTAACCCAGTAACCCTCTTAATTGTTTGAAAAACATTATACTTTGTCCTCCCAATAAGGGAGGTTTCTGTAAACAATAGAAAAAGTGTAATCTCACAAAACTTCAGGAGATGTAAGTGTAATTTACTCAAAACAGAATATTAATATTAAGGTTTAAATAATTTTTAGGTCCCTAAAAAATTCATGTTTTTTGTTATGAGTCCTTGAAAAAATTTTGTATTGTTCTGGGTCCCTAATAAAAAAAAAACTGATCCAGGTCCCTGCCGTTATCTAAAGCGCTATCTAAACCACTTTTTAAAGCAATTTAAAACGCTATCTATAACCAATAACACAACATTTTACAAAAGAATTCAACTCCAATTCCTGATCTCGTTTATCAAAATTAAACTCAAATGAAATCAAAAGTTAAAGTGAGATACAGAGAGAAAAGAAGAGAAGTAGAGACTAGAGAGTGAGAGTTGAAATGCGAAAATTTACCACGCGAACCGCATAGAACCTAACGGAAGGATCCACATCCCGAAGCAGCCGAACGGCGCGTCGATAACACGCGTCCACCAATCCAACGTCTTTCAACTCTCCACCGCGCTCGCAGAACCCAACGAGCCCTTCCAGCGCCGCGGCTCGCACGTGCGGGTAAGGGTCCTTCGTGAACCCTAGCAGCACCGCGAGCAGTGGACCGGGCCGGACCTCCAATTTAGAGCCCGCGTTTCGGAGCATCCACGCGCGCGCGGGCACGGACGCGCCGAAGCACAGCGACGCGAAGCGCGCGTCGTCGAGTTGGAGGCGCGAGAGGGAGGCGGCGAGGGCCTCCACGGCGAGGCTCGGCGGGGATTCGGCGGCGGGGAGGGGGGCGAGTTCGGGGCGGTGCGCGGCGGCGTCGGAGAGGAGCTTGAGAGCGTGGTGAGAGGGGGAGCGGGCTAGGGTTTCGAGGATGGAGGAAACGGTGCGTTTCGAGGTTGAAGGGTGGAGGAGGAAGGACCGCATGGTGCAGAGGGTGCGGAGAGAGAGGGGTTGTTCGGGAGTGTCGTCTTGTTGCTCGGCCATTGCCGGAAAGTGAAAGTGATGGCGCCGGTGGGGGTGGGGGTGGGGGTGGTGGAGGAGAAGGTGAAGGTGACTCCTAATTTTCAGATTTTGACAGGTAGGGTTCAGAAAGGTTCTGTGGCAAAATCTATCAGAGCTTTAGGGATGGTGTTAAGCAACATTGTTGCCAACATTGAAGAGCTAATAGCAGATGTGCATCTTTTGATGGCGATCACGGATGGGGAAAAAGCTGATTACGCCATTAAGAAGTACTTATTCTCGGACGCAAAACTAACGGTGAAGATATTGTTTAAGAGAACGAAGGTGGGAATTTAACCATTGTTGGTGGTTGCATTGTTTAGTTCCACAGGCCCTAATTCGATGACGTTGTAGATCCTAAAGCCAAATTTGATCGTGTCAGCTGTTGTTTCCGGTGGGGAGTCGTTTTTGACAAACTAGATGGCAGAGGTGCCACTGAAGGTAGAGGGTAGAGGGAAAGTGGAGAACTAGAGAAAAAGTTTTGATGGGGAGGGTCTATCCAGTGTGTCAGTTCCTATGATAGATTGTGCACCTTTCGATTAATTTAAAGGCTGTTAATTATAGTGAATGGTGGACCACCTTAGAATCCATCATATTTTGAACTTAAAAGTTTTTCCTATCTTAAAGTGGGCATAATTCTCTTTTCTTAAAATTTAATCGACTTGAATAATTTTATAATTTTTATATATGATTTTTTTTAGCAAAAAGACATGCAAAAGCATCATAATAGAGACGGGCATCCCAACAAAGTCGACACCCCTGTCCTTACCCATCATCTACAACACACCCATACATTATTGAAAAAAGGGAAAAAGAATACAAAGCATAAGGGGCATAAAGCAAACCCATGAAAGCCAAAATTTAGGTATATTTATAGTTAGAAAGACCTAACCTATTTCTGAAAAACTTCTCACTAATGAAATAAGGAATTGAATCCCACCAAGTAAAATATTATACACTAAGGCCATATGAGGCTAATCTATCTGCATAAGTGTTATCTTCTCTGTAAATACGAGAAACTATAAAATGCATTTTTTTGGTGAGGGTTAAACAATTGTTCCATCTATTTCTAAGCTTTCAAGGAACAAATTGTGTTGATTTAAATGCTGAAACAACAAGCTACGTCACTTTCAAGCCACAAATTATGCCACCCTTTCTTGTAAGCCAGTTCAATAGTGGTCATGGCACCTGGAGGGAAAATGATATGCCTAGATTGATCGCAAAACATTCGAGAGAAGCTCCCCTTTTGTCTCGAAAAATATCTCCACAGGCGAACCATCCAAGAGCTCCTTTTGTGGCTCTGTCGATGTTACATTTAACCTAGCGACACAAAGGAAAGGAGGAAACTAGTTAACCTAAATGATGTCTGGAGTGCACCTAGCATGACCAAAAACAGAAAATGTTTTAATCCTCTTAATTTATTTTCTATTGTGATCTACTTATAAAATGATAAACTTTTGATATGAGATCCTCTCATATTAGAACATTTTTCATTTATTCTCTTTTATTTAGGAAACATCACCCTTATTTTTCAATCTTTGTTAATTATATTATCACTTAATAGAGATAAGGACCAAAATAAAACAAAAAATTATAAAGATCAAAACAATAATTTTTTTAAAGTAGGACAAAAAAGAACAAAAAAAAAAGAACCATATTATAAAAACTAAAAAAATATTTAAATCAATTTAAACTTTTAAAAAAATATAATTGCTTAAACTTTTCATTGATTAAGCCTATAAATATTATGTTATTTTTCAAGAATGGCAACTCAACATGTTGCTATGTGTGATATGCGGGAGTGATTACATTTTTTTCTTCATAAAATCATTAATTGAAAATATCCAGCAATACTTAGAGCATCTACAATGCATGATTGTTTAGATGAGTTGTTTATTTTAATTTTGTGGGTTGTACAATTCCACATAGATTTAAACACTCTACACAAAAATTCACTCAAATGCTAAAGTTGTTAAAATGGGTGTTTAACTTAATTTTGTGGATTCAACAATACTTGAAAAATATATTATTTTATGACATAAGTTTGGTTAAGCAACGTTATTTATATAAGCAATGGTGCTAGCTTGTATAAGCAACTTCATGTCATTAGCTCCAATGAAAAAAAAAAAAGAAAAAAGAAGGCAACATTGCTTAAACAACTCATGTTGGCAGTGGGATATGTGGGAGTAATTACATTTTTTTTCTTCAAAAAATCATTAATTAAAAATATCCAACAATACTTGGAGCATCTACAATGCATGGTTAATTAAATGCACTGCACAACACAAAACATCACTAGATACGATCTTACAAATTAACAAGATGCTAAAGAAAGTGCATTGTTGCATTGCACAACACAAACAATAATAAAAAAGCATGCATGTTCAAAGCCTTTTAACTAAACATATTGGTAATTATGACCCTACCAACACATCCTCCTATAACAAGGATACCTTGGGAGTGATTCCATCTATAGTGCTCCATTTCTTAGTGTTCTTGGGCAGACACTAGAAGTTGCATACAGACTTGTTGCCGGCAGGCTTGTCTGTTATAGGTTTCCCCTGTATTTGGGTATATGAATCAACCCACCAAATTTATCAATGCACAACACAACAAACTAGTCATTGTCGTGTATGGTGACAATGGATCACTATTTTTTTTGTGACAATGGATCACTATTTTTTTTATTCGTGTTTGATTCTTTCTTATTCGTGACAATGGATCACTATGCGTCTCATATAAAATAAAAAAATATGTTTATCTTATGATAAAATATTTCTAAATATAATTTAATAAATTAAACCGCTGATTTAAATAAGAGTTAATGATATTTTTACTTTTTAGTCTCTGTAAAATTTTTAAATTTTGATTTTAGTTCCCAACTTTTAAAATGTTAGTTTGAATTTGACTATTAAAATATTACTGTAGTTTTAATTCCTGTTTTATTTTTTCGAAATATTCAATCTTTTGTCCCTATGTAGGAAAAAAGTATTAGCTTTAGACACTAAAATCTGAATATTTTCAAAAAAACAGGAACGAAAGCTATATTTTTTGAAATATTCAATCTTTGACTCCTATGGTAAGAGAAAAAGTGTTAGCTTTAGATATTAAAATTTGAATATTTAAAAAATATAGAGACAGAAATTATTGGTTTTAAAAGATAAAGACAAGAACCAAAATTTAGAATTTTTTATGACTAGAAACAGTATTAATCCTTTAAATGAACTGCATGTTCTCACCAATCGTACTCGAAATTAAGGTGATCTTAGCTTTTTTCAGTTAGAGAGTATGAACTTCTGCAAGCTGATTCAAATCTGTTATTGTTTTACTTTTGAAAAATCATATTTTTCCGTTAATATCATCATAAATACCAATGAAGTTAACCTGAAATGACGTATTAGATATTTAGGTTAAAACCGTATTGCATTGACCATTAGAATTCTAAAGCGACACGAGTGATGGAAAAAAGGAGTGGTGCTCTGCCAACTCCTGTTGTAAGCATAGTGGTGGATGTTGGAATTGCAATATGAACAGCAATGACCTCTTCGTGGGTCATATGAACGTTGATATTCTTCATCTTAAGAAATGAGAATGAAAGAAACAATATTAAGCTAAGATTCTCTTTGTTTCAAAATTAAAGTACCAACATCAACAAAAATTTACTATAAAATTACTATAAACAACAGCCATAGTCTATTAAATCATCTAGCTTTACTATAAATTTTACTATTAAATCAGCTACCTAGTTTTTAAACTTCAAACTTTTAAGCTAGGTTATAAGTTTCAGTTAATTTATAAATTAGTTTTACCAAACATAATTATAGTCTATTGATAAATATTTCTTAAATTCAAAGTCAAATCATATATGTTGTTGTTTGTGTTAAAGAGGTTTTTTTTTATCCATAGGAATCGAAGACAGTACCAAGGGGTTTACAACACTCACGCACTATGCTCAACCAACTGAGCTAGACTCCTTTGGTTGTGTTAAAGAGTTTACTTTCAAATGTGTGTACTATTGTATCCAAAAAAATGTGTATATATATTTTATAATAGAAATAATAGCAATAATAAAATTTAAACCTAATACTTTAAACTGTTCAAATCCCATTATTAAACTAACATTGGTAAGGCTCCACTGCGTTTACATGTGGGGGACGGTTTATTTAACAGAAGAATTCGTGTTTGATTCCTTTGGTGTGCAAAATTCTCTTGGGCCAATGGCAGTCACGCACCGCGAGCAAGATTACTCTCTGACCTACTGAGTTGGGGAACACCCGTGGTATTTGAACCAGGACAAAAAAAAGTTGACCTTGGTAAAGTGTGTATTATTGCTAGCTATTATCACGAATCAGTTGCATAAATTAAAATTGTGGGATTGGAAACTCAATGGTGGTTCAAGTTCCAACCACATTTTCAAGTATTTAACCTTGTTTTATAGAGAAAAAAAGGTTATACACTAACAATGTAACACAATTTTACACCGTCATCCAATCACACCCTACCATATATGATAAATTTGTTGACTTTTATGATAACTAACTTAAAAGTCATATCAACGGTGATTTGTGATTGAATGATAGTGTAAAACTATTTTACATTGTCAGTGCATCATCTATAAACTTTGTTTTATATTTATAAAGTTAATTACTCCATCCGGTCCTTTTTATAAGAAATAAAAGGATGTTCTTTTTTGGTCCTAATTATAAGAAACATAGACCCACTTTAAGATGTATTAATTGCTAGTTTTCTTTTTTACCATTCCTTGTAAAATTCATTAATGAGATACCTACTCATTTCTCATACATTTATTGGTCTATTAACAATACAAGTTACACTTATTGGTGGAGGTGCAATGTCATTAATGTAACCACTACTTAAACCAATCAATTTAAGAGGTACTTTTGGAATACAATTAAAATTCATGACATTATTAATTATAACTAACTAACTTAACTATTTTTATTTATCTTAATGATTTAGTTATTTGTTTCTTATAAAAAGGACCGAATAGAGTATTAAATTAGTAAATTAGAGTTTTACAACATTAGCTCTTCAAAATCTTTTGTACGTTATGCAAGAGAATGTGAAAGAAGGGTGAATCTTAACTGCATAATTGAATTAGATAATTAAAATGAGAGTAAATTACTCACTCCTTTCAAAAGATGCAAATATTATATTGTTCTTCTTTTTTAAGTTAAAATATACAGTTTAATTTATTTAACTTAATATTATTAAAATAAATTACTCTTAACCTCTCTCCTGAAAGATGATTATAGTATTCTCCTTTCTTATATTTAAATATAAAATAAATTACACATTTCTCTCTTAAGAGATGTAAATATTACAATGTTCCTTTCTTTTTATATTAAAATATGTAATTTACTCTATTTATAAAATTAAAATTTACTCTTAAAATTAAAATAATTATTCATTATCCATATATGATTTTGTAATTAATATTTACTTTCCTCATCTCTTATCCTCTCACTAGAATGTCTCTCTCTCTCTATATACACATAGGAGAGGGATCAAATCAAACTAGTGTAACATATTACATAGATCATATTTACGAAAAATTATATTAATTTAAAATTCTCACTTTGAGTATTTAACGTAATTACATATTCCAATTAAAAATATTGGAAATGAAATGACGACAGACCGCCCTATCTCAGCTTCATAATTGTTCGACCCAAGTTCCTAATTCTCAATACAAGATAATAATATTAATTAATATATTAACAGTTAAACATATTTTTTGTCCCTATAAATATGTAAAGGCTTATTTATTAATTTGGTCATTTAATTATTTAGGAATATCCAATTAGACCCCTCAATTTTTAAAAAGTTCAATCAGGTCCTTTAATTATTAAAAATGCGTCAATGTGGTCATTTCCGTCCAATTGAGTTGACGCCGTTAAGAAGTAAGTTTCCACTGTTTGAATTTACGAATAGTGGAGGTTAAAAACCGCCACTATATTTATTATATAATAAGATAAATATCATTTTTTTAAAAATGGCGATTTATAGCCGTCAGTTTATTTATTATAATGTAAAAAAAAAAAAAAAAAAAGCATCCCATTATCTTTCTTCTCCCCTCCACCATCATGTACAACACTACGTATGTGAATTAACAACATCCCTTATATCATCATAGCAATCCGACCCATCAAAAAAGCTTCTTAATTTCCAAAGCTCCCTGTCAAAAATATCATCCACGAAGTGCCAAATCAGAATCGCATTCTCGGGTTGGTTCGCGAAGAAATTCGGGTTATCACTTATCATCGACGAATACGATCCGTTTCAAATCCCGACCTGTTTCGGTAAGGTCCTTCACGAGCTTCCTTTCGATGTTTTCGCATGAGTCACAGTGAAGTCGATGCGAGATGAATCGGTTCTGGTCGAGCCAGTCCAACACCATGGACGCATACTCTTTTAGCAGCATGGTGAAAACGACAACCTACGCGCCTCAACCACACATTCCACAACATCGCCTCGTCGGACTCCGTCTGGGAGGCAAAGTTGTCGCGCAACTATCAGGATCTGCTGGATCTCGTGCAGCCGACTGAAGTGCCACCGGAGCCTCTCCAAGAAGGACATCTTCGCCCTCTTCTCGCGGCGCCTGCCCTTCGACCACGACCACAAGGTGGGTGGTGCTTTTTTGTGGGGAAGAAGTTGTGGTGGTTAAAGCCGCCACTACTTGTAAAATTAAACCGTCAGAACTTAAAACTTAACACCGACAGCTCTAATCGGAAGGAAAGAGTATAATTGTAGTGTTTTTAATAATTAGAGGACCTTATTGAACTTTTAAAAATTGAGGAATCTAATTGAACATTCCTAAATAATTAAGGGACCAAATATATAATTAAGCCATATGTAAAAGTTCATTTTTAGTCTATCCTTTGAAAAAGGTTGACTTTTGGTCCTCCAATTCTAAAATTATGTCAAAATAACCCTTTTGTCACTAACACTGTTAACTATAACTAATAGTGATACAATTCCTAACATTTTAAACCTTTCACCTTTGTCATAAACCACCTTGTGTCACCGTCAAAAATCGCTCTGACGGTGCCACCCTACCATTTTCCCCCTTTTATTGTTGTCATCACTGCGGCTCCACCATTGAACCACTTCCTTTTCTCCCCCCACTTTTATTCTCGCCTTTTCCTACACCATTTTCACTCGAGAAGCCACCACCCGTGTCAACACTCACCCTAAAATCGATCTCGATTTCCCTCTCAACATTGCCATTGTGCTCTCCCTCGCAATCTTTCTCTCTCTCCATCATATTCCCTCTTAATCTCTCAACATGATGAGATACCAAGAATGGTTGGGTTTTATTATTAAAATAGAAAAAGAGATTGGCAGATTGATCTACTGCCTCCCTCTCCCAGAGCACAAGCTCCGCAATACAATTCAAGAGAATTTCACAAAAAGTGCCTTTCACTAACATACTGTCCTATATTTATTAACCTCTCCCTCAACCAATTCCCTAAAAGATAAAAAGAAAGATAAATCCTAAAGATAAACTATGATAACATAATTCAAATAACATAATCCTAAACTAAAGATAATCCTAAAGATAAGATGTGGAGTGTTATTTGAATTCAAATAACATAATTCAGATTATATTATCTTCAACTAATAATTGTGATTAGTAGAGTTATTAAGTTAATTATAAATTAATTAAAAATTATTAATTATTAACAAGATATCATAACATTCAATACCATTTTTACTTTTTACCCAATCAATTAAAAATGTTGTGAAAAAATTAATTATTAATAAGTTGTTTATTGATTGGGTTACATATTTCGTATTTCTTAGTTTCTCTTTCTCTCGTCGATATGAAATTCCATTTTTACTTTTTACCCTTTTTTTTTTGTCATGGGTCAGAGACCATGGGTGTCCCCCAACCCACTGGGTCAAAGACTAATCCCGCTCGTAGTGCGTGACTACCATTGGCCTAAGAAAATTTTGCACACGGAGGGAATCGAATACGAATTTTTCCGCTAAATAGATCGTTTCTCCTCGTATGGACGCAGCGGGGCCTTACACCACTGCGCTAACCCTTTGGGTTTAGGTGCAAAAATAGTAGGAATGGTTATGGGTTGGGTTGGTTAGAGTTTAAGAGATATTTTGATTTAAACTGATCAATGTTAATCGGTTTGGATTGATTCGGTTTTTTTTAAAAAAAAATTGCCAACCCGAACTGAACCAACCCGATCACATTCAGGTTGGTTCAGATTGGATCATTAGATCACCTAATAAAATAATAAAAAAAAAGGAAAAATAATAGAGAAAAAAAATCATAATAAAATGAAAGAAAACTAGTGGATAATATTAAAAGTGAGAATATAAAAATTATAGAATTATAAAATTACCCAACATAAAAAATTAAAAATTTTCTAAAATAATATGAGTTTGGTTGATTCAGATTGGTTAGAATTCTAGATGCTCAAATCCAATATCTGAATTGATGTCATCGGGTTCATAATTTTAAAATCTGAATTAAACCAGTGATCTGAACCAATCCGAAATTTTCTCTTTAATTTAGTTTGAATTCATCGAATCATTGGATCGGATTGGACCCATGACCACCCCTAAAAAACAGTTATAGTTCTTCACGTATTCCTCAAACGAGGCTATAATAATAGGAAAGCGATACCGACACATGTTAACTGCTTGGGAATCATATTGGATGATAAGAACAGAAGCACCAAGTGAGTGTTTTCTGAGGCCTACCTCCCATTAGGAAGGAAGCATAACTGCACAAGTCATATCGTCAATAGAGATAAAGTGCATTTTCTAGAAGATTGACATCTTTGGATCAAGTAGCAAGTTTAGCAAGAAAATAAATTATTGTCCTTCTTAGCAAGATTGACTTCTTTCGGATATTCATTCATCTTAAGATGTTTGGAAATGCTTGGTGGTGGGGTAAGTGCAGTACACCCACCAAAGTATATTGACTAACAATTCAAAATTTTAAAATAATATCAAATTATAAAAAAATATATTGGTTGGTTTTCATGTAAAGATAATATTTTTACTTTTGGCAACACTATTATTGAAAAATCATTCTCAAAATCTCAAAATATAGAATATGTAGCAATTTTCTAACTGTGGACAATGAGAAAGTGTTCCCTAAACATAAGTAACAATTCTTTAAACTATAGACAAATTTCTTATCAATGATTGCAAAATCATTCTTAAAATAGAGAATAGACAATACAACACTCACTAGTCCATAAAAAGCTTTTAAGATTGGTTATTTGTTTACTTTCTAGATTGATTCTAGGTGCATATGTAAAATTAATTTATCCAAAAAGTATGTACTTAATTTCTAGATCAGTTCTAGTTGAGACATATGATATAAAGTCATGGTTAAAAGGGTTATATGTAGAGCTTAAAAGCTAATTAACTCCATTAGAATACTTTTTCTCTTGTTATTATTAGTTATCGATAGTTTCTTTAAAAAAATATTCAAATTAAAGTTAAAATTAAATTTTTTGAAAATGATAGATTAAAAGAGATAAAAAGTTAAGTTAAACCATTAAGTTGATATTGAAGGCATAATATCATATCTCAAATGCATGTTAGGAGCGTATTTATATGAAATTGATTTTTCATATTCGATTGATTACAGCTTGTTAAAATCGTTCAGTTGATATTAAAAGCATAAGTGGATGGAGAGTGGATCAATGAGAGTATATATATATATATATATATATATATATATATATATATATATATATATATATATATATATATATATATATATATATATGAGAATTTTTTTAATCATGTTATTGGTGCGAATATATCCAGCAGCTTTGTTGATGACTAATCTCCTTTACCAACCACATTTTTTTTCATCCACAAGACTCGAACTCGAGACTTTGTTTAAGAAAATCAATCTAATTCCACTTGGACCAACTATTTGTTGATATGTATTAGAGGATTAACTACTAATAACCAAGTAAAGAATTTTAAATTAATAATAAAAATATTGATTAATATTTATAATATAAAAAAACTTATGTATATATTAATATTATAATTTTCTTATAAATAAAAATTAAATAAAAATAACACTAAAATAAATATATACAATACTAATAAAATGTAAAAATAATAGTGAACTAATACTATAATGTTAAAAAAAGTAAAACTAAAATAATACTAAAATCTACAATAATAATAATAATAATAATAATAATAATAATAATAATAATAATAATAATAATTAGAAATTACTAACACCCGTAAAGTATATGGATCTAATGAATCATAGATTCGACAAATACATCCCTGATTTAAGTTTTTAAATAAATTTTTATTAATAAAAGTTAATGAAGTCCTGAATCATTGTTAATAAGTAATGATATATTTAAATTTTTTAAATCTACGAAGAGTTTGTAACAAAAAAAACTACGAAGATTTCATTAAAAAATGTACATTATAAGAATTTATTGAATAGTTTAATTAAATTAGGAGAGTTAACGCAATAATTTAACTACAATTAATTTTATCAAAGATGGATTATTAAACTTAACATATTAAATTAAATGCATGAACATATTCAAAAAACAATATTTTGTAGTTAAACTAAATTAAAAACAATAATTAACATATTCAAAACAATAATTAAATTAAATACATTAACATTTTTAACATAAAATGCTCATGGATATGAGAACTCGTATGAAAAATATTTTGTAGTTAGAATTTTTTTTTTAATGGAAACTGTTAAAAGATTTTGATTAAAAAAAATTCAAAATAAGATTTTTTTTTTGTAGAAAATATAATATTTAATTAATATTTTTAATTATCATAATTTTCAGTAAAAAATTATCATTAATTTATTTACTAATATTACGAATTGGTAACTTAATTGATTACGTAAACAAATAAACCTTTCACACTTTTTTTGACCGAACCTTTCACACTTTAATTTATTTACTAATATTACGAATTGGTGACTTAATTGATTACGTAAACAAGTAAACTTTTCACACTTTTTCTTTTTGACTGA
This sequence comes from Pueraria montana var. lobata, assembly GCA_026413185.1. Classification (NCBI taxonomy): domain Eukaryota; kingdom Viridiplantae; phylum Streptophyta; class Magnoliopsida; order Fabales; family Fabaceae; genus Pueraria; species Pueraria montana. Next base: position 78,582,212 of record CM048650.1, read on the forward strand.
ACCTTTCACACTTTAAGAAATATAACATGAAAATGTTTTTTTTTTAGAAATATAACATGAAAATATTATTTTAGGGTATAATTAAAAAATGTGTTTGATTAACTATTAAAATAGGTTAAAAATATTTTTTATATTCCCAAACATAATTAAAATATGTGTTTGGTTTAATTATTTTTTCCTGAAAATATATATTATAATTATTAAAATATCCTTATTGTATTAAAGACGATTTTTTTAACAATGATACACATCATCCATTTTCGCAGAGGAATTACATTTAAATTGTCAATATATAATTAATCTGCCGAAACTACAACTCTACAAATTCTTAACATGTAATAAAAAAATCTATATAGTAAAGTAACTTATTCATTTACATGTAACATTCATTTCCTATATTGCCTACTCCAATCAATAAATCTATTATAAATTGAAATTTGCTACCAACCTCCCCAAGAACAAAGAAATAATAGTATTGAGAAGATAGTGAGGTAATGGATACAAAAAGGATATATTTGAATTTTTACTCATAAAGACAGTTCATGTCCCATGAAAATAAATTTTTCCTATCCCCTTCGTTAGGATTAAATATTGGTTGAAGGTGAGATTATAGTTTATCCAGGAATAAAATATGTCTGAGATTAAATATTTTATTACTTTGTAACAAACGTATGATAATTTTTGCTCTCCTGTATTTCTGGGATTAAAAAAGATATCCATGAAATAAACGCCCCCATAATGTTTAACAGTAATTTGATTGCTTAGCAAAACTAATTAATTCTTTCAAAAAAAAAAACTAATTAATAAATAAACAGCTTTAACTAAGAACACTAGAAAGTAAGCAGGTGTGAAAATGTTAGACTGTCGGTAATCGGTATGACGGTATGCGACTACGAGGATCGTGATTAGTAAGACAAATTTGTTTTTCATCAAACAATTTTTTTAATATAAAATGGAACAAAAAGTGTTTAGGAATTTGGCACCAAAACAACATGATTGTAGTTGTATATGTTATTGATTAAATAAAAATTAAAGAAAAAGAAAACAAATGAAGATTTGACAGAATTCATGACTAGTATTTAAAATACAGTTTTTATTGAAAGAAATTCGTACCGTCTAGGATTCTTTTCTTAAATATATCTTTTGTTATGTATAAATTATAAATTGCAATACATAATTTAGAAAGTACGGATAAAAAAACATAATTTAGAAAGTAAGACTCTTATTTTTTTTTTCACTCTCTCAATTAAATATTTTTAATATTATTTTTCTTCTCTTATTTGAAAGTCCATTTCACACCTTACCTCTATAATTAGTCAAAAAAAAAATTCTTAACCATCTCAATTTTTTTTTTTATCTTTATTTACATATTCATTTTTTTAACTACCTTTCTCCTTTATTATACTCTTTTCTATCTTTATTTCTAAATAGAATTTCAATAATTTAAAAAAAAATTATCAATAGTTAAAAATAACGTTATATCATAATTTAAATTATTCATTATTGTTGGAACCTAGGAAAATTGTTGTAAGTAATAAAATTCATTTTTTTGTTGAAAAAGCCTAATAAAATTCATCTAAAAATAGGAAATGCAAATAGCCAAAGGATCAATTGGTGAAGCAGTGAATTATTTCAATTTAGAAATCAGTTGAAGGAAAAGGAGTTGATGTAGCTTTTGGCTATTAAGGATTAAGTAGAATTTGTGTCAACTAGTGTGAAATTTAACTATTTTTCAGTGTTAGTCAAACAGAAAGATCAACTGAATGTGGATAAGGTCAGTTCGATTGTTTACAATAACTAAATAGGTAATTGACTATTTTTCAGTGTTAATCGAATAGGATAGTCAGGTAAACTTAGGTAAGATCAGTTTGACTATTTAAACTATTAGCTAAATGGGTAGCTAAACATGAACACGGTTGATTCGATAAGGATAAGGTGGTTCCCCATTATTTTAGAAGCTTTTTCAAATATCAATTGTGAGAAATAGCAGTTTTCTTAGGACAAAGGACAATTTATAGCCCTCAAATGTTTTGATTTAACAAACAAACGATTAAAGCTATGTTTGGATTGCAGTTTGGGAGCTTCAAACCTAAGTTTGAAGCTCCAAACTCAGTTTGGCATCATGTTTGGGAGTTTCGAAACTTAATTCTGCAACTTACGTTTGGGTCAAACCCGGGTTTGGATCAGAAGTAACAATTTTGATGCTTTTAAAGTAAAAGTACTTTTGATTTGTATATTTACAATAGAAACATGAAGTAAAAGTACTTTTCATTGGTATTATCCAAACAAGTTTCATTTTATCAACATACTTTTGAACAAAAAATACCCAAACATAAATCATGTTATAGTAAATTCATTTTTATTAAACTTAAGTTTGCAACATACTTTTAATTCAAACTTACGTTTGCAAACTTTAATCCAAACATGCACTAAGTTTTCAAAGCAATAGATAAAACACATGTTTTGCTAAGTTAGACAATATTCTCACTCAAAAACAGACGAACACGAAACAAAATGTTTGTATTGCTACTATGTATGTTTGCATATATATAGTTTTGATACCTTGTACAAGAAATGTAATCTTTTGATCATATATTGATTCACGAAAGTGTACAAGAGAAGCCTTAAGGAAAAGTTAACTTGTACGACCTACTTACTTTCTTGAAAGATATGTAACCGATCATAATAGGACGAATTTTACGGTGGGAAAGTGAAACATTTTTCCCACCGTGCGAAAGTTTTTTAACACCGTTGGATCCGTTAGTTTTTAAATAAAGGGTTCAGATTTTTTTTTTCTTTTTTCTTCTTTTTCTTTTTCTTTGTCTTTCCGGAATTGTCCCTACTCCTTATCTCTCATTCCAATTCATGCAACTTCCATTGACGCCGCAACGATCCCCCGAAGCCGCCGTCGATCGTAACACCTCCACCACTTCCACACACACCGTCGTTCTCGGTCTCCGCCACCTCCAAATAACCACCGATCTCAGATCTTGAAGGAGAGTAACAATTTTGAAAAACAAAATCACCAGAAACTCCACGTTGACAACGATACCTCCACCACTTCCAACCCCGCTACTTCCTTTTAAGATCCACAAAAACTACATCGATTCATATCTCGAAAGCAAATCCTCGTTTGAAAAAAATCATATCCAATAAATAAAAAAGATCAGATCACAGACGCATGCTTCATTCTTGTTCTAGATCTCAATGACGATCTGTATTTGGATGATTTGGATCTCAATAACATTGCTCCGTGTGGTTTCAGATCTCAAACGAGAATCAATTGTTTGGAAAACAATAAACAATCAGATTCAAGAAAAAAAAATCAGATTGCAAATCAGATCTCAAGCTTCAAAAAACAACTATTTGCAACTCGTTTGTTGGGTGGGGAAGATGAACAAAGCATGACAGTAGCAAAGAACTTAATCCCAGTCAGAAAAAATCAATCGATGATGGCCGACAAGGATGTGGTCAGCCACCGGGGAGGAAGGTGGAGGGGAAAAGATATCGACAGAGAGAAGGGGTTTTGGGACAAAATTGGGAAAAGGGATAAAAAAAGAGAAAAAGAAAAAAGAAGAAAATTTTGAACCATAGATTTTAAGTTAGAAAGATCCAATGGTATAAAATAACTCTCGCACACTGGGAAAGTTTTTCACTTTCCCACCGTAGAATTCGTCTCACAATAGAGTACTTTTTGATTGAAAAGCATATATGTCACCTGCTACAAGATTTCATATGAGGAAAGCAAAGATAAATAGAATGATTTATCTTATTAAAGTGACAAGTTAGTGAAAGACATTCATATCATAGCTTACAAGCTAACAATGGTTAACTTTGAAGAATTTTTCTTAGGCACCCAATTAGACAATTTTCATACTTTTTTATTATTATGATATATTATTTGTTATATCATTTTCATCAGTAAGATTATGCACTTTTAAGATATGTCAATAATTTAAGTGTAGTCTTTAGTGGCGGATCTAGGGTCCTGGATCAGCGGGGGCAATTTATTTAAAAAATAAAAAAATTATTATTATCTTTATCATACATATGAAAATAAAGACATAAATATTAAAATTAAGTGCAATGAGCTAAAAAGGAAATGAAATGTCTGGTTGAATAAAGTGAAAAATTACTTAGTGAGTTGAAAAAGAAACAAAACTTAAGAAAAAAAAACTAGCCAATAAGACACAAAATTTGACATTTGGAGTAATGGGTTCAAATTATAAAATTAGAGGGGACAAAAAGATAACAACAATAGATATATATTTATATTTTCTCAAAAGTTAGATCTGCACCCTCAATTGCACCTGCGTCCGCCACTGGTAGTCTTATTATTTATTTAAAAATAGTTATCTATAAAAAAAAATGATATTTTGGTGAAAAAAATATTTGTGATAATATTACACATTTAGTTAAAGATTATTTTCATATTGGTTATTTTGTATACATACTAGATCTATTTACTTGTACTATTGGATCGGAAATCAGTTTACACAATTTTCAGATTATAAAATCACATTTAATTTTTTTATTCGAGTCCTAAAAATTGAAAACTTTGGATGAGGATGAATTGAAAAGAAATACTATTATATTAATTCTGAAAAGATGTTAAGTTCTAATGAGTATTTTAATTTGAAAATATTGATTTGTTTTAAAAAATGATGATAGGAAGTGAAAACAAAAGAAATTTATACTTCACTAAAAATGTTATATATATATATATATATATATATATATATATATATATATATATATATATATATAATATTGTTTCTAAAATATTATTAACAATACACAATACACGTAACTATTATTATTGCTTAAAGTAGTTTTTAAAAATTAAATTTACTCAAAGGTTATTTAATATTAATTATGTTAAAGAATAGATTAAATTAGTTTGTCATTTGATATATTGAGAGTGAAACAGTAGAAATGTTTGACTATAAAATTAAACTTTCATAAATAATTTTCTAAACGATAAAAAAATAAAATAAAATATATAAATTATATTAAAATAAATTTTAAACGTATATTTAACTTAATAAGCTTCCAAATTTCTAAACACGGGACCCCTATTACCTAAAGTTAACTGTGCATAACAATAACAGTAACAAGCATGCAACGAGAGAAAATAAGAATTTCACAATCTTACTATTATATTGCACTACAATTGACTCATTATTGTGGCATGTAAAACGAGATGAATGGGAAAAGAAAAAAAATATAATACTTAGGAAAAGAAAATGGAGTGTAAGCTGGCGTTTCCACTGTCAGTTTGCGGCCATACATGATACATGTATAGTTCTCAGCTGTCCCTTGCATATATATATATATACACACACATCCAAAGTGAGATTGTGCCATAAATTGGAACTTGTAATATAAACCAACCAACTTGGTCAGGTTCAGTTCCAACTCTTTGAACAAACTATTAATTAGCTCAGAAAAAGAGGAACATGCCTTGCCTTTACATCACCACCAACCTTAACCTAGATGGAGTTGACACTAACCCCGTCTTTTCTGAAGCCACCACTGCTGTGTCTACAATCATCGGCAAACCTGAAAAGGTAAAATTGTAAACCCTTTGCCTCCCTTCTTCTTTGTCAAGTAAATTTGTGATTGCATGATCTGGATATCTTAAGCTTAATAATATTTTTGAAACTTTAGGTTTTAATTGTGTTGAATGATATTGTGTGATTCATGTAGTCGACCTAATCTAGTGAGATAAGACTTTGTTGTTATTGTTGTAAATTGAATTACACACATCCCATATATGCCTGTGTAAGAATCCTTGTTGGGGTTGGCACAAATTATGCACTCAGTGTATTTTGTTTTATTTTTGGTTGGTAGAGCATGATACTTCTCAATACATGCAAATGTTAATTATTGTTGATTGTCTCTTCTGGTTAGTTTAGATGCAATTCATGAGTTAATGGATCAATTATCTAGCTTTTTCCAGCTAGATTGTACTAAAAAAAATTCATTTATTGCTAAGCTAAGCAAATCTTAATCTGAATTGTACACACCAATATTTTTAAAATCGGACTGGATCGGCAGATCCAACCGGTAACCGGTATGGTAGTCGGTTCTATTAAACCACAAAACTGGAACATGAAAGAACCGGTCAAAAACTGTTGAAATCGGTTAAAAATTGGAGAAACCGGTGAAAACAGGTGATTTTCCGGTTCAAAACGGGTCTGTCAGACTCAACCAAAAATGGTGTTGATTTGAAGAAAAAAAAAAAAGAATTTTTCTTCCTTGCTAGCAAAGCTTGTAGCACAGTAGTAGGAACCACCGATCCCCCTTCTCACCGAACCACCACAATGACTCTTTTATCTTTGCCTGCAACAAATGGCACCACGCACTGCTGCATCTTCTCTGCTTGGTGTTACTGTCAAACCTTCTCTCTGTTAGTGGCTAGTGCGACGTTTGACTTCTGACTGAGTGGTGTGGAGATATTCTTTGTAGAGTTACTATGCATTTTACTTTTCTCAATGCTAATCAACGGTTGCAGTAACATTTGGAGTTAAGACACAAATCACGAAGTCTACTTTTCATTTCCATTAGTCATTTCACGTTACTTTGAAATTTGGTAGGTGGAAGTATTTGATTTTTTCTTTTATTGTTAGCATTTGATTAGTTTTTTTTTATTGCAAATTGTAACCGAAAGTTTTTTTTATTACTTTATATATATATATATTACTTTTTCTTGTATTGGTTTCTCACTAAGTAATTAGAATACTAGCAACTTTATGTGTGTGTGTATATATATATATATATTAATAATTTAATATTAATATATTATATAATATATTATATTAAAAAAATTTAAAATATATTTTATTAATATCAATTTAATTACAATTGAACTATTAAATCTTAAATCAGTATTTGATCAGTTTAATAATTAATCCGATTTTAAAAATATTGATACATATTATATAATTGGAACCACCTTAAAATTCGACAGAATTTGAGGTTATCATGTTCAGGTTTCAGACGTACAAGCTTTAATTTTATGTCAGTAAGCAATTGACGCCTTCCCTTACAATGGTGCAGATTTTCATCTGCTATCACGAAAACTTTTCACACAATAATGTTATTTGCACTCAAAATTTTTATAACTCTTTTATATATTTTTTTTCTATCACATCATTCTTCTTTCTTCTCTTCTTATATCTATCCTTGTTATAAAAATTATTATGAGAATTTCAAGTGAAAAATCATTGAGTTTATGATCATTGGTTTTGTTACTCATTTTCATGAAATTTTCATGAAATTTGGGACCAAACTTGGCTAGTTGGAAGCTTTGATACGGGGAAGATTGCATCGATAATCTGTTCGATCTTAAGTCATTGTCATACAAAATCAGTTCATAGTTATAAAAAAAAAATAATGAGATGGGCAATTAAAATATTAATGTTTTAAGCATTATCATGATAATATAGGGTGTGTTTTCCATGTAACAAGACAACTATAACCTGAGAAACAAATTAAAATAATACAGCTCTATGAATTCTGAAGTAATAAATTGTCAGTAACTTTGTTAACAATGAGTTAAATTAATTTTAAACCATTAATATGATTAATATATACTCAAATTTATTTAAATCATAATTTTTATACCAAAATATATATATGTCATTGGAGAAAATAATTTTAGGGATAAAACGCACTCTAAGATTCTTCCAATTTATTCCTTTGTCTGTATCACGTGTGAAAAGGGAATGGATAGTGGAAAAAGTGGTGTGTTACAAATTGCACTTCGGAAGAAGTAGGTTCATATCCTTTAAATCGTGCGGGACACCAGCACCAACACACCACTAGTATCTGTTTATCAAAATTGCGAAATAGGACGAATTCGTGTTCAATCTCTTCTAAAATAACATTGAACACAATTTCTTACATGCTTTTTGCACTTCACATGTTTTAAAAAATAAAATTAAAATGAACACCTATTAAAATTTATATTTACCAACATTATATTGGTCTAAGTAATATTCAACTTAAATTTCTTAAACAAGATCTTGAATATGAGTCTTGAAGATGAAAAAAATGTAATTAATAGAAGAAATCCTATTCAGTCAGGTTATTTAATGAAAATTAATTATTGATAAAGTCAATAAATACTTCGCATCTATAATATGATTATCCAAGGAAAAATTATATTTTCATATTTTATGACAATTATGTGGTCTTTATTGTGACTTCTTTGTCTATATTGTGAACAAATAATTGTGCAGTTTGTGATGGTCATATTGAAGTCATCAGTGCCAATATCATTTGAGGGTAACAAGGAACCAGCAGCATATGCTGAGATAGTTTCAATGGGTGGCATAAATACAGAAGTGAAGAGGATGCTGATTGCCACCATTGGAACCATTTTGCAGTCCAATCTGTCAATTCCAAGAACACGATTTTTCCTCAAAGTTTTTGATACGACTGCGTTTCGTACCAACTCCAAAATGTAATGTTGCGTTCAAATTCCGACGACGTCAATCCTCGTCATTGTGCTTTAATCATCAACGTTCGTTATAAACGTGTGTACTCAATTATTGCTATTAATATTCTCATATGTTCTACTTCATTTGAATAATACCTATGCAAAGTTATTTCTGCAATTAATTCTCCTATATATATTGTACTCTTCTGATCTGTTTGAAAAATCAAACAAAGACTAGTTTTATTTCAAAGATTAAATTATGCATCTACACACTGCTTTAAAGTTTGTCAAAATGAAAAGAAAACAAATTTTAAATTTGATAAAGTAGGACATCCAATCCCATAATTGCCTTATCTCTGGCAAATTATTAATTAAACAACGTTAAATATTTTTTAAAACAAACCATTTCACTTATTATTAATAGTAAATACTTCTATATAAATTATGAAATTTCCCTCATAACACTATAAGATATAACTAATAAATATCTTGTTACACTTGCCCTTCAAAAAAAACACTTGTTACACTTGTGTCTTTAAATATGAGTCAAGCATGTACCAAAAAAAAGAGAGTAAAGTATTAAAAATATAAGGTAAAATATACTGAAAAAAATTAATTAATTTAAATGATAAGAAATTTTCTTCAATAAACTACGTTGTTTTTTTTACAGAAAAAAAATATTTTTCTCAATTATTTGGTATAAATTTTTCTGTTAAGGAAAAGAGAAATCCAATTTGATTCTGATAATGGGGTGTAGTCTATATTGCTAAATTTAAGGTTTATATTAATTTCAACAAACCCGAAATGTAATTTACCTTTTGTTTTAAGATATTTAAAGGTGTTAAGAAAATAATTAGATGTGATAAGAAAGTTAAAAAATATTTTCGTTAAAATAAAAAATATGTTTTTCATTAACTACGTTGTTTTTTTAAAAAAAATATTTTTCTTAATTATTTGGTATAAATTTTTCTTTAAGGAAAGGAGAAATCCAATTTGATTCTGATAATGGGGTGTAGTGTACTATATTGCAAGATTTAAGGTTTATATTCATTTCAACAAACCCGAAATGTAATTTACCTTTTGTTTTAGGATATTTAACGGTGTGAAGCAAATAACTAGATAAAATTAAGTATGTAATAAGAAGTTAAAAAATATTTTCGTTAAAATAAAAATATTTATTATATTTAAAATTTATTTACTACCTTTTTTAAAATAATTCAAAACATATAATATTATACACACAATAAATCTTTTTTATATTAGTATTTTCCTTTCTTTCCAATCTTATCTAGTTATTCATTTTTTTAAATATATTATCTACCGTTTTTATGTTTTAAATATTTTAAAATTATATTTTTTATATTTATCTACATTTTTATATGCTGTAATTTAGTTTTATACTAAATGTTTTTAATTTATATTTAAAAATATTTATGCAATTCACGAAATTGTTACTAATTATGTTAAGAAAAAAACTCAAACTAGGGAAATATATTTGACCTTGTTTTGACATTTTTTTTTTATCAGCAAAAACTTATATATATATATATATATATATATATATATATATATATATATATATATATATATATACTTTTAGAAAAGGTACCAGCAGTACCAAAGAGCAATACATCATCCAGACACCACCAACCGTTCGTGTGTGACAGGTCACCAAAGGGTTACACATTATTTATAATGCCTTTAACATATAAATAAAGTGTAACCAACTAAGTGCAGACCCTACTGCCAAAAAATGAAATACACATTAATTGAAACATCCAACAAAGCCTTTAAAACTACTGTGTGGTCTTCTTAAAAGCCTTCCTTCCAAGTCACCTACACATGCTGCAGGATTTACAGACCATTGAGTGAAGCAATATTTAAAGTCTTTCATCCTGCTGTGCATTCAAGACCATGCAGTGAAATTTATTTTCTGCATCAAAATTTATCTGTTAAAACTTTCCCCTTTGAATATGCAAGAATTTCTTTGATTCCACATACACCATACAACTGCACTCCAGAGTACCAGCCATCTTTCAACCTGCGATTTGTTACAAAGAGCCACTGGGTATTGCAGAAAATGTTCCTCCAAGGTTCTAGCCAAAACTGATTCATAACTAAACCAGCAGAGGCATTTCCTCCAGATACTGTCAGCCTCCCTGCATCTCAAAAACAAGTGACCACTGGATTCGTCTTGTTTAACATGCATGAAGCTGTAGTGAATCTAAAGTGGTCCTTGAAGATGAAGCCACGAAAGGGGATTACTTGAGATCGATGAATCCACAATCAGGTGGTCCTTTAAGATGAAGCCGTATAAAACAATGCCTAGCTGAAATATTCTTTAAGATGAACCTAAAAGACAAAGATGATAGAGAACGAACATAATCCTTTGAAAAACGGTCGAGCCATTGCTCCTTGAAAAACTCAAGTCACAGCGGCACAGCTTCAGCCACCAATATATCAAATAAGGACCATAATATTTGGACATCTAATTTTTTTAAATACCTATCTAATATCTATAATTTTTTTTTTCTGCATCTCTTTTCTCATATCGCATCATATGACCTATAATAGTTATATTTTTTCTTTTTTATCTTTTTCTTACTAGGTGTCAATTATCATTTTAGATATTCAAGTATTATTTTCCAACTTATGAAGTATAAATTATAAAGGTTATAAGTGTAACTTTTATAATATGCAAGTGTGAGATGAGTAGCTAGTATCCGTATTTATCCCAAAAATTTTCCCCATTAAATACTCATACCCCAACATATATATTGAGTTGGTGGTGCCAGTCGTGAGTCGTGGCGACTGTGATGACACTAATAGTGATAAAGATAACAGTGATGATAATAACACTAATAATAATAGTGTAATTATAGTAATAATGTGCTAGTAATGGTGGTTGTGGTACCGTAATAATAATTTGTTATTTTTAAATTTATTAAAAGTGCGTGTTAAATTTCCAAAGGACAAGTATTGAAATTAGAGTTTAATAGCTATTATAAAAATCAACTAACTTACTATGAGTGTGTTTGGGATAGTTACAAAAATTAGATTATTTCAATAATCGATTATATGTATAATCGATTATTGTTATAATTAATCGATTATAATCAAAATCAATTTTTGTTTGGATAAGTTTGCTGAAAAGTGGTTTGAAGATAATTAATTTCGTTTGGGTACAAAAAGAAATTAGCTTTTATGTAGTAAATTACAAAAAAAGGGTATGTAGTTATTTATTTGTATTACTAATATTATTTAAATGTTTATTTCTTTCATATTTTGTCAAAAAAATTGTATTTTTATAAATTAAATAAATATGAATAATAATAGTGTGAGAGAAAAAATATAATTACAAGTTACTAACAATTATTTAATTATTTTTTTTTGAAAAAAGCCAGACAAAATTTATTAGCATGAACTCGTCCAAACCACAAGATGTGGTCAAACAAGCAAAACATTACAGAACTAATGTATTGTCATGTAGTAACAGTAACCACCAAACCTCCAACAAAAAACATCTCCATGAATACATAATATATAAAACCCATATGATAACAACAATAAAAAACATGACCCAACACACTTTGCTCATGAACTTTCCTCTAGCAATAACTATCACGCCAATTTTGTTTCTCCTTTCCACCTACTAATTTTGTAAAGGAACTATCCCATTTAAACAAACCATCGAGTTTAAAATCCATGATGATAAAGAATATATAAACCCCTTCCTTCTGAACCTAAGCCATTTTCATGCTGAAACTTACACTTCCTCCAAAATATCATGAATCTGAACCCCCTTTTACTGAAACATCATTTTATTTCTTCCCAGCCAAATTGCCCAAATAACATCCCAGCCTTCTTTAACTCTGCTTGCCTCCCCCTGAAAACCCTTGAAATTGTTGCCTATGATTCCTCATATTATTTTGCAACGTTGTAGAAAAATCCATCCACTGCAAACATAAAAGCCAAACTCTCGAGAACCATTCACATTCAAAAAACAAATGTGAAGTAGTTTCCAAATCTTTTTTGCATCCAACACACAAACGTTCCTCTTAACCAATAACTCCTTTCTTGAACAGATTTTCTCTTGATGGTATCCTATTTCTGATTGCTTTCCAAACAAACTGACCTTTGCTGGAACCACTTTATTCCAAAAATCTTTCCATAGCCTAATGTTGTTGTTATCTGCTGTTGTGATCTAATGCAAGGCATTGTAAGTTACTCGAATTGTATAACTCTTTGCTTTTTCACTACACCATTTCCACATGTCTTCTTTGTCATGTAGAAACATTTGCTTCTCTACCAGTTGGCTCAACTCAAGAAATAAATGTCTCTCCCATTGAAACAACTCCCTTTCTCCAACCCCACCTCCATACCCATTTCCCATCTACCCAATCCCCTAGCTCCACTATAGATAACTCTTTATCCTCAGCTATTAAGAATAATCTTTTATATCTATCCTTCAATAGCCCTCCTTCCAACTACGGATCCTTCCAAAAAGCAGTGTTTTGCCCATTCCCCACCACCTTCCTTATCGAGTCACTAAACCATCCCTTTCTCACACCCCATTTCCCCTTCATCTAATTCTCAAATATTTTTCCACCATTTCGAGCATCTACCTTTCCCATTCCTTAACACACCCCCTTCATGCCCATAAATGCCAACTAAAACTCTATACCACAAGCTTTCCTTCTCCACAAGCATCTCCACCGTCACTTCCTAAAAGAGCTATATTAAAAAGATTCAAATCTCTCACTCCCAAACCTCCTAACTCTTTTTTTTTTCACACACCGTCTCCCACCAACCCAGTGTATTTTCCTAAATACCTCACCCCCACCCCCACAAGAAAGATTTAAACATAGATTCAAGAAGAAATATGATACCTGATAGAGCCCTGAAAAAATAGAGATAGTAGATCAATATGGAAGTCAAAACAGACTTCAGAAGTACCAGACGTCCCCCTATAGATAAATGTTTACTTGACCATCCCCTTAACCTCTTCTTTACTATCTCCACCACTGGTTCCCATGTTGCCTTTTTCAAAGAATTTGCCCCAACAGGCAACCCCAAATATTTCATTGGAAGACAACCCAATTATTTAAATATTATTTGTTTCATATTTATCATCAACTTTTTTGTTGATATAAATTAAGTTTTTTTTAGAAGCAAATTAAATTTTATTAACATAAGCCATGTCCAGATTTTGAAACCCCAATATCCTACTGAAAAGGCACCCCCTTTAGTACACATAACATGCCAACGTCGGGAAACACTACATAAACCAAAATAAAAAGTATATTCCAATCCAAGGGGCCTACATACGCTTTAACGAGATTGGTGAGCAGAGTAATGTGGGGGTAATTTTGGGAATGCAACTTTAACACTGAAATAAGCTGTTTAGAAATAATCAAATAACTGGGCAGAAGAAACATTGTAAAACAACTTAAAATTCGATAAAAAAAAGCTTTTTTAAATTTTAATCTACCATCCCAAACATGTTGATTTTTTAACAAAAAACTGAAATTATGATAAAACAATTGAAATGTATCACTCCCAAATATGCTCTATATATTTAATTATGAATGATAATGTAAAATTATTTTACACTGTCGGTTTTTTGTTGAAATTATTGAACTTACAAATATGGTGTTTATTATATATATTTTCTTATAAAAAAAATTAGGAAGGAAGAATGAAAGAACACATTTATAGAGGATTTATATTTACTTTACCTTAAAAAAGTTAAGAAAAATTCAAACTTGCAACTAGAGGTGTCAAAAATGGCCTGGCCCGATGGCCCGTCAGGCCAGGCCAGGCTGGGCCACTAAAAAGCTTGCCTAAAAAAAATCGGGCCATTTTGGCCTGGCCTAACGGGCCAAACGGGCCAGGCCGGGCCTAAAAATTTGTGGCCTAAATAGCATTGGGCCTATTTGGTCCGAAATTATTTTTTTATTTTTTATTTTTTCCTTTTAAAATTAGTATAATTTTTTTTAAAAAAAAAAGGCCAATTTGGCCCGGCCCGACGGGCCAAACGGGCCAGGCCGGGCCAAGAAAAATGCAGCCCGTGAGAGATACGGGTCAGGTCGGGCCAGCCCATTTTTTCTCTTTGGCCCGTTAGGCCAGGCCGGGCTGGCCCGGTCCATTTGACAGCTCTACTTGCAACTTATCAAAGTTGCATATTATATTTTGAAATCTTACTAACCAATTTGTTACTCATTCTAGATCAAAACTTTTGATATTTTAATTTTTTTTTTCTAAAATTATTGATGTTTTACCTATTTTAAGTATCATTAATCATTTTTTTTAGGATTAATTATATTTTTAATTCCTGAATATTTTCAGGTTTTTACTTTTAGTCCCTCAACAAATTTTTTACCAGTCTTAGTCCCTCATGTTTTTATCCGTTTATGTTTTTAGTCCTTACCGTTGAGTGTGTTGTTAAATGATGACGTGAAAATCATAGTGAGCAACACGTGTTAATTTTTTTAATGATCGCGGCAGTTATTTTCTGGTGGTTTATAACCACCAGAAATGCATGCCTGAACTGCTTAAAAGCTATTTAAAGATTTCTGGACGATTTAAGCTGCCAGAAAATTGCTTCATCAGATTTGACCAGAACCTGAATTCTAACACCATCCTCGCACCACAACACAACACTCCTTCATACATCTGAGCTAGGCACAAAGCTTGCCCACTGTGTTTACATCAATGCAACTCTATTTCAACCACGGGATGAGACGTGCCTACCAAATGGCCTTTATTTCAACCACCGATAAAGCTAACCCGAAACCACCGCGATCGAGGTGAGTTGCGTGCGCCGTCACGGCCAAGGCTTGCGAACCATTTCGAACCCTCCTTGCACCGCCGCGTCACCTTCCCTTTCCTTGGCTGCGCCGTCGCGTCACCTTCCCCCTCCTCGCGAACCATCTCGAACCCTTTTCTCCTCTGTTGCCATAAGAACCAGAAAAAGGGGCAAAATAAAAACCAAAAAATCTCCAGCAAAATAGACAAAAGATCAAACGCGGAACCAAATTCAAGTTTTAGCCAAGAACAATTGAAGAAAATCAGATCCAACAAGCACAGATCGTTAGCAGAAGTTACGACATAGTGAGAGAGAGAAAACAACAAACCGAATCGAAACATGCTGAAATTAGAAAACGAGAAAAGGAAATCGATGAATCCGATGTATGTAATTTGTGTTGGGTTACAGGGAAAGGTGGAAAGTTAAATGATGGATCCGATTAGTTGGAGCATAAGGTAATTACAAGAAGAGAAGTTCTGTTCTCCTAAAATTATTTTGGGCAATTGCAATGAACGAAAACTATGAAAAATTGAATATACAACACGCACCTCCTTTCGATTTCCACACAATTAGACCAACTCTTAGCTTGGATTTCTATTAATTTCTACCATTTCTTTTATGCTTTTCAGAATTAACAAAGTTGCAAAATTGGATCAAGATCTTCTCGTAAATAGAGAAAGACACGAAGCAATTATGCTAGTACTCACTGTTATATTCTCATAACATGGCATTATTTTACTAGTAAAAAAGAATCTAAATTTGGTGGTTGTTACTTGTTCCTTTTGTTGTCAATTTAGGGGTTGGGTTCTTCATGTAGATTTCTTACTTTGGTTTATGAAAAAAATGGAAGAGGTAAGTAGTGGATTATGCAAGTGGCTTGTTGAATCTGAAGAAAGTTTCGCTATCGACTTGTCTTCTTCCGTTCTGTACGGATTCTTCTTCGCTTTGCTTATCGAACTATCAAAGATGAGAGTCTACTAAAGCAGTTTCTGGCGGTTATAAATCACCAAAAAATGATTTAATAATTTTAAATGCTTTAATCAAGCACTTTTTGGCGGTTTATGACCGCCAGAAAAAAAAAAATTCGCCACAAACTGTTTTGAAATAATTAAAAATAATTACCACCTCAGCACATAACAGAAATTTTAAAGGTGAGGACAAAAAATAAAAATAGAGATAAGCATTAGGGACTATTACCAGTCAATTTTTTGTTTAGGGACTAAAAGTGAAAACTTGAAAAAGTTCAGGAACTAAAAACATAATTAACCCTATTTTTAATCTTGCTATAATTTTCAAACCCTTGTTCTTTGGTTCTAAGATGCCTCGAGGAAAGGATGATCAAACCAACACACCCTTTGATCTTTCTCTTATAAAAAGTATGCCTTTATTGTACGTTTTCTTTTTCATTTTTCTGAACTTGCCTCTCATTTTTACTTTTGTTATTTATTAGTGTGTCCATCTTTCATTCAAACCCTAATCGCATGAAGTGACGCTCTCTCTCTCTCTTGTAATGATTTTAAACTCTAACCTTGTAATCTATCTCTCTTGAAGGCGGGGTGCGAAAGTAATGTTTGAAGACTCGTGAAGGAAGAATGATAGTGTTTGAAAGGAAGAAAAACTATTCTTAAAGGAATTATTTGCTTCCACAGATAATAACAAAGAGTACATGAACCTTATCTTTTCTAGTTACATGGTCCACATGCAGGAAATTTGCTTGCACTTTGTTTTTATTTTTGCTTAATCCAATAGGAACATCAAATCCTTCCTACAAGTTAGTTCAATCTTTTAGTCTTTTTTATTCTATATTTATGTTATCATAATCCTTTCACTCAAGTTATATTTATTCATCTCTATTAAAGCTTCCTTTTAAGATATAAAAATTATAAAAAAAATTTATTCATCTAATATAAATTTTTTTAAAAAAATAAATAGTAATCTAAATAATTATAAAAAAATAAAAGTAAAAAAAATTGGACAAGTGAATTGCCTCAACTCACATGAATAAACTATTTTTCAGATTGAGTAGGCCCAATTAAAATGGGTTATTTGAAGTGTTGAACAACCCATGATACTTGGTTCATTTTGACATTTCTATCCTCTTATTGAATTACCAAACTCCAAGTAAAAGTGGTGTAGTCTGTAGATAAGAAAATGTTGGTTTATGTAAAGGGCATTTTGGAGACTTTTGAAACATTGCTGCCAGATATAAAGAGAGTTGAATAGTGAAGACAGAGATTTTACCTTTCACCTTTCACACACATACAACAGCTGCAGAGTGAAACGATGCCGTGCCTCAACCTCTCCACCAACGTTAACCTCGACGGCGTCGACACCTCTTCCATTCTCTCCGAAGCCACCTCAACGGTCGCCAACATCATCGGCAAACCCGAGGCCGTACGTTTACTCTCTCACTCTCACTCTCTCAAACGGTTCCGTGACGTCGTTTTAATCGCGCTTTCGATTTTTGAAATTTCCGTTTTCTGGGTTTTCATGCTTTCATTATCATTTCCTACTGCAATATTCCAATTTAATTTAATTTTTGTGCAATTATATGCACTTGTTGACTAAATGGATGCAAATTAGTGATTAGTTCTTCAAGAGACTCTCCTCCTTTTCTTTTTTAGTTTTTCATGTCTAGGGTTCTTGTTATTATTATTATTTGATTCTTCAGTTCTGGTTATATGGGTATGGTAGTGATAAGAATTTTGTTTTGAGACTTGGGTTGGATTGTGTGTTGAGACTTCAACATTACTTCAACATTACTTTGTGTGCATGTTAATTCGCAGGATGAAAAATGTTTGGTGCCTGTGAATGAAGTGGAAATGGAAATGATTTTCTCTGTTATTTGGTTTGAAGGATAAAAGGATAGAAACCCTTGGTGTGTCTGCATATAGCATATTTGATCCCCGTACATATGTTAAGTAATTTTCTCTGTTTTGACATTGTGATAACTTGGTGTAGTTTCTTTTCAATTCAATTGAAATGAATTGGTGGTTCTAGACTCTAGTGTTATCAAGTTAAGCTTCCTCATTTCTGTGTTGAACTTGAACATGACTCAGTAACATCTGCTGACATACTCTTTTGGTTTAACTTTATGTCTGCAATGTAAGTTGTTATATTTTGTGATTTCAATCCTGTATTTGTTAAACTGCTCGTTTAATTCTTGAGTGGATTTGTAGGATGCTATTTGAGAGATGCTGCTACCATGGATGGAGTTATGGTCAATAGATACATAACATGAACTTTTTGTGGTTTAATTTAACATTAAAATTAAGTTTGATATTTTCTGTTTTCTTCTACTCTATTCCTCTTGCTTTGCTATAAGATTTTCTTCTTTTTATTTGTTTGGATTGTCTTTAAGCCTTTCAATTCTGCTTTTTATCGATTTTGCAGTATGTGATGATTGTATTGAAAGGATCAGTGCCTATATCTCATGGTGGGAATGAGCAGCCAGCAGCTTATGGTGAATTGGTGTCCATTGGTGGTCTTACCCCTGATGTGAACAAGAAACTTAGTGCTGGCATTGCTTCAATTCTAGAAACCAAGTTGTCTGTGCCGAAGTCGCGATTCTACTTGAAGTTTTATGACACTAAGGCAAGTATCTAGACTTGAGAGTTGTCCTCAAAAGAAGGGTCCTTACCTTGCATCCTCTTATTCCATTCTTCCTTTTTGTTTAGGCCCATCAGAGTCAAGAATATGCACAATGTTTGCATGCTTTACACCAGCACTAGGTCATGTAAATAAATCCTCACTGTTCTAGACTTCATAGTAGCCGCTATAAGCTGTACTTAATAATCCAACCAAATTTCTTTTTGATGCTAACTACCAAATTTTTTCTATGCTCAATAAATAATTGGTCACAAATTTCTTTGCTGATACTGAATGTTGATTGGGCTTTGTGTGTTCTGCAGGGTTCCAACTTTGGATGGAATGGATCTACATTTTGAATTCCGAGTTATTTTGGTAATGATACCATGGATGTAGGATGAACTCGTTATTCTGTTTTAGAACTTTTTTCTCTGTATAAAGTACTCTCTGAATTTCATATACCCCCCTTGAGGACAACTGGGGGTCGTATATGTTTATGATGCTATCTCTGGACAAACATTATCTGGTGACCTTAAGATGAGCATCTTTTTAGTGGTGAATTATGCATGGTTAAACTTGAGACCTTGGTGATACGTGACGGATCCTTTTGCTATTAGTACGATATTATTTTGTAGTTTCATTAATAGATTAATGGTTGCTTTTTAACTTTTAACTAGTTAACAAAAAATTATACTAATTAGGTTAACTAAAGAAATTGGTCCTTGTGGACTTAAATAGCACAATTAGTTTAACGTCTCCTTAGATTTTAGGAAGTTGAACTATCGTCTTTTTTTAAGTCTTGGTAGTGAAAATGGTAAGAGATTTTTGCTATTTTCAGAGGGGATTACTAGTCGGAACCGATAACAAAAATATTGTCTAAACTACAAGAATGAATGTTTTAACTAACCTCAGGGTGGTTGCTATACTCATACATCCTATTCAAGTAAACCATTGAAACTGGACAGTGGATGTATTAGATATGTACAAATAAACCAAACACCTTATCGTCGTTTGATCATATACCTAATAAGGGAATAAATTCCCAATTTCATTTGGGAAATTTTACAATAGATGGTAACTGAATACTCTAAATTCTACCTTGATCCTTAATAAACCACATGCTGGTTATATTAAGTGCATGTTTAGTAATGCTTAATTTTGGAGAAATAATCGTCTAGATTTTAAAAATTCTCTAAGAAAGTTAACAAAAAATAAATAATTACTTTAAAAAAAAAAACAAATGGATGATTAGTTCAGTTTTTTTTAAATAATTATTTATTTTTGTTAACTTTCTTAGGGAGTGGATAATTATTTATTTTTGTTATAACTTTTTTTTAAAATAAATTAAACTATTCATCTACAAACCTATAGGATTGGCACAATGGTGTAAGGCTTCGCTGCGTTCACATGTAGGGGAGTGATTTATTTAGCGGGAGAACCTGTGTTCGATTCCCTTTCCTTCGACCAGCGACAGCTACGCATCGCTAGCGGGATTAGTCTCTAACCCAATAGGTTGTAGGACACCTTTGGTCTCTAACTCAGAACAAAAAAAAAAAAACTATTCATCCACAAAAATTATCTATCTTCCATGTTTGGCTTGCTTTCACTGCTCTATCGCCTTACAGGTTAGCCACGAAGGATAGACTAATTACATCATCCGTTATACTTGTTACTTGTTAAGTCCTAGAAGCAGTGTTATTAGATCCGGCTCGGACCGGCTGGTCCGACCGATTGACCTAGAAATTGGATACCTAGCCGATTTGAACCAAGTATTAGATTGTACATGCTAATGAACCGGTGAAAACCATTTAACCCGGGCGATTTTCTGACAAAACCGGTAAATCGGTGACCCAAAGACCCGACTGGGTCTTGCAAATATTTTTTTTCAACACCAAAAGACTCTCATTTCTGCTGCATAAAGTACTAATCAATTGCTATGTCACGCTTTCCAACACCTAAAGACTATCACACATCATTTCTCGGGAACGGATCCTCTCCCATTACAATAATTGGAGACGGATCCTCTCCCATTACAATAATTGGAGAGCCTCCAATTAACAAAATGCACACTGTTAGATTGGCTGGGATTATTAGAATGGCTTCGAATCCTTGACAAGTGTCCCACTTTTTTTTTTTTTTTTTAAACAAAACTCCCTTAAACGCTTATTTGTTGAACACTCTGTTTCTTTTTCATTTTTCCGGGAATTCATTCTCCGTGCCGTGACTTGTGAGTTTGAGTTAGGTTTCTTCTTCTTCCTCCCCCAATGAATGGCACTTTAGCATCTCTGTATCTGGGAATAAAAATTTACAAATCTGAGAAAAAAAAAACATGTCTTTTGGTGACTGTTTCAAAACTTGAGTAAAAGCCAAAAGAGACGAAAGCCAATACATATTTCTTATATCTCAAATATTATGAAAAATAATCCATCTCAAAGAAAATGATTTCATAAGCAAAAATGGTATCACATAAATTTTCAACAGAAGGGGGATGGTTCAATCCTCCAAATTGCTATGTTAACCACACACACCGAATATTTAACTTAACCAAACAACCATCAACCAAACAATAGGATATCAAGCAAAATAAGGACCAGAAGCATCGATAGTAAAGTCCACAAATCGCAGCACAAACTCCACAAATCACATTTTTCTTCTGCCATCACCGTCCCCCCGCACGACGTTGAGGAAGTCCTCAAACTCTCCTACAGCTTCCCGGGGCAGGCCATGAAATTCTTCCATTGGAGCGGCCGCCACCGTAACGATTACCAGCCAAAGAGTCACAATTTGGAAAGGGGCAAAACAACAAAATTAGGTTTGAGGCTTCTTTTAGTCACGTTTGAGAGTTTTAGTGAAACGGTGAGTTTAATGCAATAAATCCCAACCACTCATCTCATTTAACGGTGTGCATCTTGTTAATTGGAGGCTCTCCAATTATTTGTAATGGGAGAGGATCCGTTTCCTCATCTCTCAATGCTTTTTTCTCACACACGGTTTTCAATTTCCCAATTCTCACATTTCTCAAGACTTTCAATTTTGACTCTCTCCTGTACGTGTCTTTTTTTCAAAATAGCTCCAAGTTTCCCACACTTTCTAATTTTTTTCAATTGTCTCAACAAGAACCGAACCTGGGCTTTGAAGATGTATTAAAAATATTTTTGCCATTGTACCATAGCTAGTCTCTGAACATAAAATGTAAATGTATAATATATATACATGTGTGGAGTATAAAATTTTATAACACTGACGGGTTTTTTATAATTTAAATTATTTTTTTCAATATACAATAATTATAATTTTAATAAATAGATGATATTGACATTTTTTTAATTCTAATTTAAGATTGTGTATGCTGAATTCTAAAAAAATTATGTAATTCAAAATTTTTAAACAAGTTCATAACTATACTTCTAAATATATTGAATTTCATTAAACTTTAAATCTTGTAACACCTTTTTTTAAGGTTGTTAATTTTTATTTATTTTTTACTTTTTAAGTATAAAAGTTTACAGGTTATGAATTATTTAAATTTTTTTAATATAGACCGAGTCATGCGAGTCAACTAATGACTCACTGGATTGACGCGTGACCCAATAACTTAGTACCTCCGATTGAATCGATGACCGGTCCGAATCTAATAACATTGCCTAGAAGGCTTGCCAACCTTGGATTGTGATAGACATGCATTGCCATATGAATGACTTAGGATGACTAATTGACATTGGCTAGTCACATGTCCTACGTGCATCTTAACTGTCGTTGCATGTCTTGAGATTTGTGGTAATTTTCAATCGTATTTCCCACACTTCGTCACATATATAAGGCACCCACGCCTCAAGTTTGTAAACTAATCCTTCATTCTCACCTACTTCTTACAGTTTGTAACTTATGCGTCATAGTCTTTGTAGGTGATGAGCACTAAGCTGTTCCCTGCTAATGTCAAGCTGTTGTGGTGCTCCTCGTAACGCCACCCACCAAAAATTGCATCCACTATAGAAGTGTCCATCGAGATTTGTTCTTACAAACATTGACATTGTCTGTAGGAATATGACTTTCCTTTCCTTTTTCTCATCATGGCGGATACCCACAAGAATGTCAACCACAAGCTATCACAACTATGCCTTCCCTTCTGTGGGATGGTTGAGACCTCTATTATTCCTGAAAATCCTCTACCACGGTTTCAAGAACTCCTGCACCCTTCCTTTGCCATCTCTCATGATGAGCTCATTGCTTTCATATGACAACAAAAGGAAATTCTCAATTGCCAAGAACATCATATTGCTACTTTTTTCGGTGGAATGCTATAAAGACACTATAGCAATGACCACTGCGACAACCCTCACCATCGTGTCCAATTTGAAGCTTTTGTTTCTCACTCGAGCGATGCCCACAACTCTACGCAATCTTGGGCTAAAATACATCGATTTTTTTTTCTTTGCGGATCCTCCAAATGCTCTACCTCATTTTTTTTCATTCTTTGTGGTCCTCCAAATGCAACATCGTTTAGGATCTTTGTCACCACTTTCCATTCTTTGTGGTCCTCCAAATGCTCCACCTCATTGTTTTTTTTGGCCATGTATTTTTTTTTTTAATTTTAGTTCCTGTATTTTTTTTTTCCATTTTTAATCCTTTTGACATCATAATGATGTGACACGATTGGTTGACGTGACACTATGCTGATGTAATGTGTAATAACATTATTATGATATCATTTTTTGTTAACATGGCACATGCTAACATCATGATAAAGTCATACTAGCATCATTTTTAATATTTTTGTAATGAATCTTCATAGTAGAGACTAAAAATAAAAATGCTTTAAATTACATAACTAAAGTCATATTTCAAACACTTATAACCATTGTTTGATAAAAAAGATAAAAGATTGAATTAATATTTTTTAAAATTTAGACGTCTATAATTTTATATTTTAATATATTTTTTATTTCTAAAATACTCTCAATTTATATATTTTTATATTCTTCATCTGCCTGTACAATCTGGGATAGTCGCCTGTTTTAATTATTAAATAAAGGTTTAATTACTCAGCAGATCCCTATACTTTTACCAAATTTTTAATTAGGTCCCTGAACTTTTTTTCTTTTAATTAGGTCCCTGAACTTTTATTTGTTTTTCAATTGGGTCCTTCCGTCTAATTGCCGTTATGAAAAATTAACCACAGACACCTAATTAGATGTGTAGACAATGGACTGATGCTTCTAGAGTGTGTTATAAGCACAACTGAGTCAATTATGAGAGCTCTCTGCAAAGTTTTAACCTTTTGCAAAGCCAAATAATTGTGAAAGAATATATGAGTTAAATTGACCTATAGAAGTTGAAACTTTGCAGAGAGCTCTCAGAATTGATTCAGTTGTGCTTAAAACACATTATAGAAATATCAATTCACTGTCTGCATCTTTAATTAAATATTTGCGGTTAATTTTTCATAACGACAATTAGACAAGAGACCTAATTGAAAAACAAATAAAAGTTCGGGGACTCAATTTTTTAAAAAAAAAAGTTCAAGAACCTATTTGAAAATTTAGTAAAAGTATAGGGACATGCAGATTAATTTAACATTAAATAAACAACTAAACATGGGATTTATCAAAATTACAAAATAAAATACTTTTGCGGCAACTAATTAATTAAAGTCAAAAGGATTACATAAATAATTGTGTGGCGGTTGTTGGAGAAAGAAGTGTGTAAGATCATAAGCAACAGTGAACTGAAGATGCCGTGCCTCACCCTTTCAACTAACGTTAGCCTTGATGGTTTAGATTCCTCTTCCATACTTTCCGAGGTCATCGCCACTGTCGCCAACATCATGGGCAGACCCGAGTCTGTATGAGTACTTTCTCCCTTCTTTCTTTCTCTGTGCCTCTCTTAATGCTTGCATGACTGTATATATAATATGAATATGTATATGATCATGATTAATTAATTTCCCCCCATGGATTGATTTATAGCGTTGATGCTTTTATATATATAGAATTAAGTTGAAAATTAATTCGTGAAAATTTCACTTGAATCACTGTGATATTAGTATAAAGTATCCATTAATTTTGTCGGTGACTAATCTCTATCGAAGAAACTTGACTCATAATTTTTAGTGGGATCTCTCATTTCAATTATGTTTTTTTTTATTTACAAGCAAGACTTTGCTAAAAAGATTTGAGCTCATTTCCGTTCGAACCAAGGAGATGATGATCTATCATACCATTTCTTTATAGTTATATTATAAAATTAATGTTAAATTTTTAAGGGGAAATCATTTAGTTGGTAGTAGTCACAGCCAGTTTCTGATCTTCTGTATGTTCAATTGCGTGACAATATTATTATAGACTTCTAAGGTTAGAGAGAAACAATTTCTCGTGGACTTTAATTAGGCTTTAGCCAAAAGAGAAGGGAAGAAGAAACAATTACCTAGACAAGATTTCATTTTTCCTCGAGACAGTTTACTTTTCAGTATATATATATCCTTAAGGCCTTATAACAAATTGCAGTATGTGATGGTTTCACTGGAAGGATCAATACCCACATCTTTTGGTGGGACTGAGGAGCCAGCTGCCTATGGTGAACTGGTGTCTATTGGAGATATCAACCCGGAATTGAACAAGAAATTAAGTGCTGAAATTGCCTGCGTTCTTGAAACTAAGTTGTCAGTGCCCAAGTCACGGTTCTTCTTAAAATTCTATGACATTGAGGCAAGTTCTCTAAATACTACTAATTCTTTAAATTGTTTCGATTTTTAAATACTGTAGATCACATTCACTTATTCTCCATGAGAGAGTAGAGTTCATTAGCTTTAGCTTTGCAATTAACCTTTTTCTCTTTTGATATTATGACGTGTTTCATTTGTTTGCTTGTAGGGATATAATTGTGGATTGAATGGGTCTATCATGGTAATCGAGTCCAAATGAAGGAAAAAGAAAACATGTTATTTTATTGTTATTGTAATTTGTACATGATCTGAATAGTAAATTAGTTAATTCTATACAAAATATCCTATTAATAACTTTTTTCTCTTATAAAATGATATCTAGGATTTGAATATATTCAAATAATTTGTATTAATTTTTGTGCGTAAAGTCTAATTCAGTCTGTAATCTCATATTTTCTATGCTATTAGGAAGTGCATATGTTGACACTTGATACGAGAATACACTCAAATATCATGCATGAAATTTGAACCAATTAATTCATATAACATCCTAATTACACGTTTATTTGTTTTTTCTTTTATAAGCAACCTAATTACATGTTATATTACTCATTTCATTATATTCATCTTAAACTTAAATTATGATATATACACAGTTCAACTTATTCGATCAATTCAGTAAGATACTGACTACATCCCGATTGAATCGGGACCAACTTCAATAACACAATCAGATCAAGGAAGATTTGTTGGCCAAATTAGAGAAAGTCTGCTCCAAGTAAAAACTTTGCATTTCCTGGTTTAAAAAAGCTGTGGTTAAATAGAGAAACTACAATGGTCCATCAATTTCTTAGCATTCTTTTATACAAATAAGTGTACTGTTGTAAGAAGATTACAATTATAATTGGGGTTAAATATAAACCTTTTTGAGTATTTTATAGTAATGACTCTAGAATAGACACGAAGAAAGCCAAATTAGAATAGCCAAAAACAAGCAATTCTAATAATCTATATTCTATTTCTTTTCTTTCTTCCATCCTTTTCATAGTTTCATTTCCTTCACCAAAATCAGAAAGAGAAACCCATCAAAACCTTCTCCGTTCCCTCACTTATTTCCCAACAACAACATGGCCTCTCCCTCCCCACAACAACAACAAGTCCTCCCCGTCTCAAACATTCAAACCACCGAGCAGCCGCAACCCGCATTCCGCGCCCTCCTGACATACTTCTCCGACTCCCTCCGCCACAGCCTCTCCAACCGCCGCCCCTGGCAGGAGCTCCTCGACCGAACCGCTATCTCGAAGCCGGTATCGTTCTCCGAAGCAACCCTCCGCATAAGGCACAACATCTCCTACTTCCGCGTGAACTACTACGTCGTCGTTTCGCTTATCCTCGCGGTCTCGCTCCTCTCCAGCCCCGTCTCCCTCTTCCTCCTCCTCGGCCTCCTCGCCTCGTGGCTCTTCCTCTACCTCCTCCGCCCCGCCGACCGCCCCCTCCAGCTCCTCGGCCGCACCTTCTCCGACTTCGAGACGCTCTCCCTCCTCGCCGCCACCACCTTCGTCCTCCTCTTCCTCACCTCCCTCGGCTCCCTCCTCGTCACCGCGTTTACCGTCTCCGTCGCCCTCGTCGCCGCCCACGCCGCCCTCCGAGTCCCCGAAGACCTCTTCCTCGACCAGCGCGACACCTCCCAGCCCGCCGGGTTCCTCTCCATCCTCCGCGCCGCCGTAGCCGCCCCCCCCGCGCCGCCGCCCGTCCCCGTCCGCGGCTAATGCATCTTCTCCAACCTGAACTTTTACTCTGCCAATCCGCATCCATTAAAGGATTGATTGACTAGTTCTTATATACGTTGGCTGCATGGTAGTAAATTTTAGTTACTTATTATCATTTAAGATACATTTTGTTCTTTTGTTTTGGGGGGAAACTTTTTTTTTTTTTCTTTCAGACGGATCTGTTACTTATTTACTAAACAGATTGTCAGATTTGATTTATTTGTAATTCTGTAACTTCATTTATGAAGGAATGTCTCTGGTAAATGGTAATCTTTGTTTGAGGGGATTTTTTGTAGATGTCATTTTTCAATGGGCCTGAATAAAATATTGGGCTCACCCATGGCTCGTTGGACTGCTGGGATTACTTTTGGGTAGGTTTAATGTTCAACGCAATTTTACACACTGATGACAAAAAAAGAAGCAATTTTGTTCAACCATGAATGGTAAGATAGAGTTATTTTTTTTATATTATTTATTTGAAAATATTGGTTACTTGGATGATTTTTATGTCTCAAAAAAAATTTACATATATATATATATATATATTTTGTACACTATCAACTAATTAAAAAAAAGCAACAAATTTGACTTAAATAGTATGTTATTATAAAAGCTAACAAATTTATAATACATTTCAATTTGTGATTGAAAAATTAGTGTAAAAATATTTTGCATTATCACTACATATATTATTTACTAATATAAATATACTTTTATATAATTTTTTACTCTTAAAATTTACATTTGAGTGATCATTTTGAATATATATTTTTTAATATTCAATATCTTTCTCACTTTAGTACATAACATCTCTTAATCAATTATCTCATTTTAAACATAAGCAACCTCTTTTTTTTTACCAGGAGATTTATCACACTCATGCACACTGCTCAACCAATTGAGATAGACCCCCTTGATATGGCAAGAAAATATTTTTTTAAACATAAACAACCTTTGCTTCAACATGACACATATATCTCCTCTAATGGGAAAAAAGACTAAGCAACGAAGTCTTAAAAGAGTCTTGCTATATATGGTACGAAATGCACGAAACATTGAAAATAAATGACATGTAATTATTTTATAAAACAATAAATTAAAATGTTAAAAGAAAAATAAATAAAATTGAAACGGATAAATCGCTTATAATTAAATCTCACTGATCCTGAAAATTATCCCACCAAAATTGAAATAAACAAAATCCAAATAACAATTGCTCCCAAGAAATTCCTAACTGTGGACGTGTTGCGTAGCAACAACAACAAGAAGGCTTACAGGTTACTATTGCTTACGGGTTTAAACGTGCTGCGTGTTATCAACAATCAGCAATTGAGAGCTTTACTTACAGGTTGAACAAAAAAGTTTCACCAAATTACTGAACAGAACATGCTTAATTATCTACGATTTGGATGGTGCCACCTTCAATGATTCCATGTTAACAATCGGGGAGGGGATTTTTTAAGTGGACTATAAAAGAAGAGGACCGCAAGGCAAGAAGCAAGAAAGACGTTGAACGGTTTCGTTTAGAATTAAAACTGGAGAAGAAAAGATCCCAAGAAAAAAAGTTCACGTCATTCCTGAGTTTAGTACAAATTTTATCCGTACTAAATAACATTTTCCATCTTAAAATAAGCAACTCGGTTAAGTAGCAAATGCTAGAGACGTGTTCTCATATGTGATCTTTTATTCATTTCAAAATATTAATACTCAGGAAGCGTTTGTTTCACGGATTATTTCTTTAATTTTAGGAATTTTTTTTTCTTGGAAATATAAGATGTTATTACAGGATATTTTATAACAATGTGTGATATATTCAACAATAATTATTTTATTATCTCATAACAAAAGTAAGAATATATTTTCCTAACCTTATATTTTTGGGAATAAAAAAATAATCCATGAAACAAATATCCCCTTAGATTTAGTCAAATTTAAATTTTAAATTCTAAATTTGACGTTTAATATCAAATTGATGGACTAAATACAAGGCTGTAATTTTCTTTTCCTGGTTGTTATTTTCCCACTAATCAAAAAAATTGATGGACTCAGAAATTATGTCTTAATTAAAATAGTTTTCATAAATTTATACTCAATTTAAAAGGTCCTATCACTTTAATTTTTTTTATTGAATAATATAAAATAAAATTATCATTACTAATAATAAAGATATCTACTTTTATATTTCACGTGTCTTAGATATGTGAACAATTATATATATATATATATATATATAGGGGACTGCTAATGTCCACCCTATTTTTTTTTAGTTGATGTGCATTAACAAGGTATACCAAAATATTTAACACAAAAATACCCCCACTTCTTCTGTTTTAGTTCTAGGTTAGAGACCATAGGTGTCCCCCAACCCACTGCGTCAGAGACTAATCTCGCTCGTGGTGCGCGTGGCTGTCGCTGGCCCAAGGGAATTTTGCACACGCAGGAAATCGAACACAAGTTCTCCCGCTAAATAGATCGTTCCCCCTCATGTGAACACAATGAGACCTTACACCACTGCGCCAACCCTTTGAGTTTCTTCTGTTTTAGTTCATTTATTTTAAGGGTATTTTTGTAATTTAATATTTAATTAAAAAAACAAACCATTTCCCTCTCCTATCATCACCCATTACTCCTATTTCGTCCATTACTGTTTGTTACAAGATGTAAATGTAATCGGATCTTTGATCAAAACATGATTTATGAAGGGATTACAATAATACTGTAGTACGACCGTAACAACCTTATAAGAAATGGACGCACGTATTCTTTGTTATTGTAAGAACTATGAAGAAAAACAACTGGAGGCCATTTTCTCTACTTATTGCTTTTCTTCAACTTCATCATCAATGGCTCATTATCAACCATCATTCATTTGACTAAATTATTTTAATCATTTCTCTTTACATGTTAATTACAGTCACTGATTGGAATTGATGTGATGCAGTCGGTGCTATGTACATGGTGGTTGGGTGAGAGAAGATGAATAAAAACGTAAACATGTGAGACGTGGAAGATGAGAGAGAAACAAGATTTTTTTAAAACAAATAAATCAAATCTTAAATTACTATTATATCCATAGTTTTAAAACCCGGACCGAACCGGCCGGTCGGACTGGGAATCGGTGGTACAACCGGTTTGGGTGGGTTATTCGATCAGTTATGCTATCAAACCCGGTGTGATCCGACCGGTTTCGTGGTCCAACCGGTGAATCGACAACCTGAGCTGGGTCATGCAATTAACAGTGCTGGATTTGATCCCAAGACCTCAAGGAGGATACTAGCGCACTTAACCACTAAACCAAGGCATCTAGTTAGCAATATCATTAAAAGATTTAATACATATGATATATACGCTATATATATTTGAAAAAAACACTTAAAATGCACCATGCTATACTTGAATCCAATACCTCAAGGAGGAGGAAAGCATACTCAACCATTAAACCAAGTCAACCAATTGTTATATTCACTAACAAGTTTAATATATGTATAATATATTTATGGCATGGTATGAAATTTCCAAATTTTTCAATAGAGATCAGGTCATGCGGTTCAATTAGTGACCCATGGTTCGACTAGTGACCCAATGCCTTGACCAGGTCGATCACCGGCTCGATTTTTAAAACTATGATTATATCCTTAAAATAAATTAATTAAGAAAGAAGTCAAGGTTTTTTTGTCATAAATATTTTGGTGTTGTTTGCTAATGCACTCCAACTGAAAAAGTTGAGTGTGGATATTAGCAAACCCCATATATATATAATAAATTTTCACTTAAATTTTAAAATACATATATAATCCATAATTAACTTGCTAGTTTAGGACACAATTAATTTGTTACAATCTTTTTTTATTTGGCTTGTAAAGGTAAAAATCTCTTTAAATTAAAATTATGATAGAATATCACATTTTGAGCTGCCATATCTGAAATCAAATTATTATGAATAATATCCATTTATTTTCATATCTCAGATTGAATGAAAATATCTTAGTATTCATAATCTAATTAATATATATATACTAGATAGTACCTGTGCGATGCACGAATTTATTGAGGAGGGAATGGATTTTTTTTATGTATAAAATATGTTGACAATGTTGTTCATTTGTTATATTACTTAAAAAAGATCTAAAACTAATTTAAATTTTCACAATAAGGAACTTATTCATTAATAAAAATAATAAAAGATAATTAGATGTGATTATTTCATTATACAAATCATTTAAAAAAATTATAATACAACTATAAATTTAAATTTCACAATGTTATTTTCTTGAAGTAAAAAAATTTCTATACATAGACAAATAAAACTATATAACAATAATAAGCAATGTTTTAAGAACCGGACCAGTCATCGAACCGGCCGAGGTACTGGATTAATGGGCCATTGGTCGGATCGGTGGGTCACTGGTCGGACCGGTTTGACTCGGTATATATTAAAAAAATTTAAAAATATAATATAGCTAACATAATTTAATCATTTAACACTCCAAATTTAAAATTATTGTCATTGTAAAGTACTTAACATTCCAAATAAGAAATAACAATCAATAGTCATGACAATACAAGTCCATAAATAAGTTTTATATATAAACAAAATTAAAAAAAAATTAATACACATGGTTTTAGCATTTTTTTTTCAAAAAAAAAAATTGCACTACAACCGGTTCGACCAGTGACCCGCTGGGTCACCGGTTTTTTTAAAAAATCGACCGTTCGACCCGGGTCGTACCGGCTGGTGTGATGGGTTCCGGTCGGACCGGCCGGTCCGGTATAGTTCTTAAAACACTGATACTAAGATGAAAATCATAAGAAAATTCAATGAAATTTTTTGGTCAAATTCAATTCTAATAAATGATGATTCCATATTTAGGTCAAATTAATAGTTAATTTTAAATTAATCATCTATTTTAAATTTGGTCCAATAAAATGCTATTAAATTATTTGAAATTGATAATATGTGTAATAATTAAATAAATAGTACAATAATAAAAAATAATTTAATATGATAATAAACTAATTGAGCACTCCATATTTATGGCAAAATTAAAGGTCAATTTTAAATTAATCGTCTATTTCAAATTTTGATTCATCAATCAGAAGATAAAGTAAAAAAAGATTTCTATATTTGTGTGTCATAATTGTCCATAATTGATTTGTGTGCAAATAATTGTTCGTTAATCGATTTGTATAAAAATCATAATAAAAAAATGTGTGAGATAAGTTAAGAAATAAACTTAAATGAATAAATAAATAAATTTGAAATTAAAAGAGTTATAAGAGGAAGTATATATTGTATTGATATCGATTTAATGGTTATAATATTAATGGTTTGATTAGTCAAATTTGGTTAATAGACACACAATTAATTTCTATTAAAATAACTCAATATATGATTTAAGTCAATTATTAATGTAATCAATACTTAAAAGCATTTATTTATATTTTTGAAAAATTCATTTATATTTTTCATGAATAAATTCAAGAAATAATACAAAGCAAAAATTAAATAGAACAAAAACAAAATTTAGAAACATTTATTTATATTTTTTGGATATAGATAATAAAAAATCATATTACATGTTTTATATAAGCATACAAAGATAAACTTATGATTCAACCTTAGACACTTCAATCAAAAGAAAGTTTCTATGCTAAGATTTTTGAACGGCAGCTTTTATCCTTTGTGGATTTTTTTCCCCATGAAATACATCCAACCACTCCCAAGAGAACACTCAATCCATCTATGTCCACCTTCTTCAGTGTTTCACACTCATACAACAAATTGTCATCGTCTTCATCTACTAAGTAACATCATTTATAAGCATTTACATGTCATTCTCATTCTCGAACAAAATTTGTAGGAATTATGTGGCAAGAAGGAAACAAATTAGTATAATAATTCTAAGTAAATATCTTAAATGAAAAGTCATAAAAATACTAACCTAAGGAATTTTACCAACAACAGCTATGAAAGATCATGTCCTTTCTTCGGGATTCATATCGCCCTTCAACAAAAAAAAAAAAAAAGTGCGTCTTATATCAGATTGTATGCTAAACATACAGTATCTATACATAGAGTGTGAAGAAATGAGAAAGAGATAACCTCAAAAGAAGTAAAAAAAGGCAACCAATAAAATAGATTTTGTTGGGTTTTAAAATCAAACCAATCAAAATATTTAAATCCGTTTTTGCAAATCACGTCCAATAATAATAATTAGTGATAATCAATATTACTTTAATTAATTTAAAATTACTTTCAATAAAATTTTAAAATTACTTTATAAATATTAAGATTGTGATTGTGCTAATTAATAATTAATTAATTGATTATAATATATATTAAAATATTAAATCTGGAAAGAAAATTAATAATATATTAAATGTCTTACAAATATTAAGATTGTGATTGTGCTAATTAATAATTGATTGATTGATTA
Organism: Pueraria montana var. lobata; assembly: GCA_026413185.1. Classification (NCBI taxonomy): domain Eukaryota; kingdom Viridiplantae; phylum Streptophyta; class Magnoliopsida; order Fabales; family Fabaceae; genus Pueraria; species Pueraria montana. The sequence continues at coordinate 78,615,921 of CM048650.1, forward strand.
TATATCTATCTATCTATATATTATATAAAACATAATTCACCAGAATGTGACACGTGAACTACCAGTCCTAGTCAACAACTGTGTTTGTTATATATATATATATATATATATATATATATATATATATATATATATAATGGAGGCACTAAAGTTATAACTTAACAATTCGGACAAACTACTTAAATCCCTCAACATGAGGTTGACTCTAGTTGGATCTAATTTGTAAAATTTAATCTTTTCGCATATTTTTTTTAATCCAATGTTATGAATTATATATTAATAGATAGATATAGATATATTGTTAAATTATAATTTGTATGCACATTTAACAATTAATATAAATAAATTAAACACATGTTATAAAGAGTAAAAAGAAGAATCCATAAACTAGTAATTTGAATTTATTTTTAGTTTAGTGGATTTGATAATGATAAATTTAATAATGATTAATCTCAAAATTTTTAAAACTAGATCGGTAATTTAACTGATGAAGACAAAGATTTAAGGTTCAATTTTGTAATCTTGATTGAACTAGTTATAATTAAATAATATTTTAAATTTTTAATATAATATATTAGACAAAAAATAATGTAATATTTATACCTTCATAATATTGAAGAGTAAACTTCACTTATAAATGTCATCACTCAATTCATATATAATTCATAAAAAAAATTCAGAATTAAACATGAAACTAAATTAAATGTCATAACATTTAAGTTCAATAAACAAAAATATTATTAGCAACTACAATTAGAAAAATAAATAAATATAATTCATATGATTATATATCATCCTAATATTATGTTAGAATTATATCAATTTTTCATGCTGGTGTAATGATCTTGGTTCATGTATACTAACATGCTCATGATATAGCATTGTTTACTGGTTTTCTAGGGTATATAGTATGACTGCTTGGGACTATTTGGTGTGAGGTTGTTGTTAGGATCTTGGTGAGATGTTCATGCCGATGTGTGTTGCTATGCAGTTGGGAGTGGCGCATTTTGTGCTAGGCGTCATCTATGTTGGCTTGGATTTAAAAATTTCATGATTCCTTGCAGCGGGGTATCTATTCGTTTTGAAGTCATATACTTTGGTGTGGTTAGGATATGATGCTGAGGTTTCCTGATGTATTCTTCTTTTTCTGCTTGTACTATGTTTGCACTTCTTGTGCTAAACATTTTCTTATTAATGAAGTTTTTGCTTTTTCAAAAAAAGAATTATATCAATCATCCTAAAATTAATTGAGTTTCTTCAATTGAAAAAAAAAAGTGTTTTCCTAATAAATCAATTTAAACTTTTAAGTTCTTCCTTTGAATGTTTAAGTCGTTGCATACATATGACTAAAACTCGAGACCACTGGTTAAAGTAGAACAATCTTGTGTCCGTTGATTTATATGTTCGGTAGTAAATTTATAATCTATTTAATTTTTTATATTATGGTAAATAAAACCAAAAGAAATTTTTTTACTATAATTAGATCTATTCATATTTGATTAAGAATCCTTTAAAATCGGTGACATAGTAATTTCCAAGATTCACCCCATTATATATTTTAATTTCAAAAATTAATAATGAAGATTTCTCTCTTTTATAAATTGTATAAGATCATTTCCACAATTTTTTGTCTTTCAGGTTAAAAACCAGTGATTTGCATAAGTTGTTGCCTCTCAAACCCCATGGCCAGTAGCCATGCACGAGAACATGACACCACCAATGTGTGACAAACTCATGATGGTGGTATTACACTTTCAGCAATGATATGGATTATATAACCATGGTTGTGGCAGACACCAGAGCCAAGACCAATGTGTGTGGTTACCATTTCATCATGGCCTTTTAGATTATCCATATTTCTGTGATGAATTGTAAAGTAATTCTATGGGTGTACCTAAAACTTTTCTTAATGGTCATGACTGTGACATGGTTGCAAACCTTTCTACAAAGTTATGTGACTCAGTATTGTAGCACCTTAGGGTTCACATAGATTATTATTTTTTGCGTGTTTGTTATGTTATTCAAGATCATTGTTGTCAATTAGTGAGTACCCATTCTTCTTTTGTGCTGAACAAATGTGCAAAGAGTGGCTTGTGAGGGAGGTGAAGATTCTTTGCCTGTGAGGGCAACAATACTTGGAAGATTCATGGTTAAAGATGAAAAGAATAATTGTGTCATATGCTTGGAAAAGTTCAGCTCCAGAGATAATGCTACAAAGCTGTTTGTTCTCATGTTTGTCACTATGATTGTATTTTGGAATGGTTTGTGCAGAGTAGTACATGAAAGGCATTACTATTCTACACAAACCATTCGAAAATACAAATACAATCATAGTGAAAAACATGAGCAAGGCAACCTTGTTGCATTATCTCCAGAGTTGAACTTTTCCTCCAAGCATATGACACAATTATCCTCTTCAATCTTGAATCTTCAACTATCGTTAATTGCCCCTGCAGGCAAAGAATTTTCACCTTGCTCACTAGCCATTCTTTGCACCAATCATCTTGATGGAACTTGTTCAGCGTGAAAGAAGAACGAGGTACTCACTACATTGTAACAACAATGAGTCTTGAATACCATAATTAACAAACAAGCAAAAATAATCTGTGAACCCCGGGCGCTCCAATTAATAATGAGTCACAACATTGTAGAAAGGTTTGCAGCTGTGTCACAGTTATAGCCATTGAGAAAATTTTTAGGTACATCCATCTTCTTAAGGAATGCTTTAAGAATTCATCACAGAAAGATGGAAAATAAAAAATGTCATGTTGAATTGGTAACTACAAACAACAAAGTCTTATAGGAAACTGCTTGGCTATGAAGTGGCCACAACCATGGTCATATACAATATTAGAGAACCCATTTTTTTTTCATTGCCTTAGCCTCGGATTTGACCTAAATGACAAGTATGAGCATGTGGATTATGCAATGGATTGATCTATTTTGGTTGCTGAAGTTATCAACACATATTTCATGGATGCTGATGTGTGCATGTTTTTCTCATGGAACCCAACCACTAGAAAACCCGTATGTGATACATTTTAGTCCTTTCCTGCAAGCAAAGATTCAGTTATGTTTGGGTTTGGCTATGACAACTTAAGTGACACTTACAAGGTGGTAGCAATCCTTATCCCTATGAGGAATGTTCATTGAAATTCTTTTGTGTAAAAGTTTGCAACATGAGTCACGATTAATTGCTGGAGGAACATTCAAAGTTTCCCCGAATCCACACTGATCTCACTAAAATGGCAGATGTGGAAGATGGTGACTTGGTTGTTACAATAAATCAATTAGTGATAGTTTCACTTGATCTTGGGAATGAGACATATATATACACAATTGTTGTTGCCTCGGGGTTGATGCAGTCCACACTATTGGAGATGAATTGCTCTCTAAATTAAGAAGCTCCAACTATATTGGGTATTTGTACTTTGAACAATTGTTTGAGTCTTTTTTTATTTCACAATTACGAGACAAACCATTTTGTCATGTGACAAATGAAAAAGTTAGGGAATAAAAAATCTTGGACTCGGTTGTTGGGTATTGCTACTTAGAATATTCAAATTGATTGCATGCCACGTTGTGATTTACTACCATTGTGCATGTTTGAAAATGGCACGTCCTCTTGATTTCACAATACATATCGCCATGAATAGTGAGTAAATTTTCAATGATGGGAGAGATAATACAGTAGAACTAGTGAAATTGCCGACAATATTGGGTCTATGAAAAGGATTACATTGAAAGCTTGCTTTCGCCTAGAAGATACTAGGTGTTCTTCTACATCATTTCTTTCGTTGTTTTTAATCACAATTGTTGCTTTTAATCCTTTTCTATTTTATGCGCTCGTAAATAAATGATGGATAGAATTTCTGGATAATTTTTTTAGAGCCCTAGTTTTGCCGTGTTTCTGGATAATCATTTATCAGTTATTGCTAATGGTTTGATTACTACAAGAATTTTTAATTTTTTTACTAACTTAAGTTACCAATAAAAGTAGTTGCTAATTCTAAACTAATTAACATGATCATATGACTATGTATTACTAATCATGAAAAGTAGAACCCCTTTATTTTGATTATCATTTTTTAATTGTTAATAGAGGAAAAAAAAACTTTGTAGAACATTAAACTTCTGACATCAATATGTAGAGATTCAACCATATTAATAACTTGATGGAGAAACCTAACATCACATCATTTTCTTCTTTAGGCTAAATTACTGTTTTGGTCCTCTAATTTATTTTCGATATTCGATTTAGTCCTCTAATTATTAAATGGTTCAATTTGGTCCTCTAATTCTTTAAAATGGTTCAATTTGGTCCTGCCGTTAAATTGAACTAATGGTGTTAGTGAATGCACGTGTCATGCTCCGTCATCGCATTTTGTGGCGGTTTAAAACCGCCACTAAATGTATTTAAATTATTATAGTGGCGGTTTCAAAATCACCACTATGTGCAAATCACTTAGTGGCGGTTTTAAACTGCCACAAAGTGTGCTAACGTTAAAATTCCCTAACATCGTTAAGTCAATTTAGACGGCAAGACCAAATTGAACCATTTTAAAGAATTAGAGGACCAAATTGAACCATTTAATAATTAGAGGACCAAATCGAATATCGAAAATAAATTAGAGGACAAAAACAGTAATTTAACCTTTTCTTTATTATGCATTTTCTATCTGGATTCTAGTTTAGCTAGGATGAAAGGAAGTGAGTGGTTTTATATTCAAATATATATCTATAGTTTAGTTGTTTCTCTAGCGATTCTTATATTTGATGGATTTTGTTTAGAATGGAGTTAGAGGATTGATGTTGGATATTTGAAGAAGATATTTGCCTATTTCATTTATTTTGAAGGCAATGGCAATGCTAAAAATTTCATTTTCTGAGGTGTTGGCTAATTTGTCTTGCTGAAAATGTTCTCAACAACCTGCAATAAATACTTTGAAAGAAGTGGAAGCATTTTTGACTGAAATTCCAATAGACATTGTTGCCATTGTAATTGAATGTTTCAAAGGAAGCTGATGAAGGAATAGCCTATCAGTGGACTTGCATGGTTGAAAGTGAGTGCTAGTGCAATGTGGAAAGTCATTCTAATTTGACAAACTTGCAGCTAAAGATCCTGCAATTCAATGGTGTTCTTGTTCTTGAGTCATGTAAAGAGCATTCAGCTCCACTTGCAGATATGGTGAATGTAACATCCCAAATTTACGAACCTTAGAAATAAATAATAAAGAGATATCTTTATGGAATAGTTTTATATTTAATGGTTTAAGGATACCCTTGAGCATTATTAATAATAGTTACCTTATAATAGGATATAACAGAAATAAGATAACAGGACCTTGATGGGGAGCCAAGATCCAAGGTGGGCTGAGGCTTACTAAGCTGCACACATGTACCACGGTTCAAATAGAAGAAGAGAGGGAGAGTTAGAGGGAGAAAGTGAAAGAAAGAAAGGGAGTTAGAGAGAAGGAGGAGAAGAAGGAAGAAGAGGAAGAGAAGAGGAGTTGAGCAGAGATCCGAGACCTAGTGCCCTAGAGCTCAGATCCGAGACCCTATAGGGTGAGTGCTTCTTCCTCTTCACCCTTCTGTACTATGTTGTTTGTGCTTTGAATCCCTTTCCCCTCTTCTCCCCTTATCAGCTCTTAGTTAGGTTTTGGATGGATTTGACGAGTTGAGCTTGATTGGGGAATGTTTAAGCCTGTTTGAGGGCTGGGTTTTGATGTAGACATGTTTTAGACTCGATCCCGCATGTTTGGAATAGGTTGGGAGGCCATGGGAGTGGAAACACGAAGGTTCGCAGTTCTACAGAGTTGTAGACTCACGCTTAAGCGAGCTGTGTTTGGCGCTTAAGCGAGGAGTCACCTGGAGTTAGAGGTGCTTTCTGGAATTCGCGCTTAAGCTCAAAAAATCTAGCGGTTAAGCGTGGCTCCGGTGCTTAAGCTTAGCTCTGGTGCTTAAGCGTAGAGACCTGGCGCTTAAGCTTGGTGCTCTGTCACTTAAGCGTGAGAATTCAGGGAGTAGGATGTTAATCTAGCTTAAGCGAGACTATGACCAGAGATCAGTTCGAGGACCATTTCTAAGGGGACCTTTGGGAGAGTGTAAGGGCTATAGATACATAGTTTCTTCCCAAGCTTTTACCCATGTTCATGTATGATTGTTTGATGTTATGTGGTTTTGATGTTGATGATAATGGTTGATATATTGGCATGTTTATATGATCTATGAGGAGAATCATATGTTTAATTAATGAAGAAAGGATTCCTTTGGGATCAAAGAAGAGGATAATGTCTTTATAGGAACACCATGCTCCTCGGACTGGAGGAGGATAAAACGAGGTCAGCTCCTCGGGCCGGAGGAGAATAATACGAGGCCATGCTCCTCGGATCGGAGGAGGATAATACGAGGTCAGCTCCTCGGGCCGGAGGAGAATAATACGAGGCCATGCTCCTCGAACCGGAGGAGGATAATACAAGGTCAGCTCCTTGGGCCGGAGGAGGGTAATACGAGGCCAAGGCATGAAATGAAAGGGACGCCTTTCAATATATTGAGCTCAATAGATGCTGTAGGACGGAAGAAAATAAAGTAAAGGCTAAGTTCATGTTAATAGAGATGTAAAAGTAGCATGTGATAGTACTTTATCGCACCTCATGAATGATGAAATATTATGATGCAATTACTTGAGAATGATGTAGAACCTTGAATAGTAATACTCTTGAGTAATGATGTCATATATGTTTATATTATCCATGTTGATGGCTAAAATGTACGTTAAAAGGTAGTAATTCAGTAATGACGGAACTCAAGATATAACTTAAACAAAAGAATAATACCAACCTCACAATTGTAGAAACAATCTATGGTATGTTAATGTGCTTGATGTATGTATGTTCTATGTTAGAACATGAGAGGAGTCATGAGCCTAGTTGTTAGGTGAGTGATGTAAGATAAGTTTATACATTAGATGAGGATGTGTGTAGCTGTATATTACCCTTAGAGGTAGGAAAGGGGTTACAGTTAAACCCTAGAAAGCTAATGTAATCTACCCAGAGGGGTATACAAGATGTTATGCCTCATAGAGAGAGGTGATGAAGTTGGGCAAGTCAGAAAAAGGAAAGGTTACACATGTTCCCATCCAATGTTATAGAAAAGTGAGACCCTAGTGAGTGGTCAAGAGTAACAGAATGATGTTTAGGTGCCTTAGTGCACCAGTGGCCCTAGATTTGGCAAAGGAGACCAACTCTATATGCCTCAGCAAGGGTCAAGGTATGATCCTAAGAAACAGTAACGTAAAGGTGATGAGGTAATAACTGTGAGTGCGAGTATCAAGGAAAGAAAAGAGAAGCCATGAAAGTATAGCAAGAGGTCTCTAGAATAGAGAGTCGGCCTAGAGTCCTCAGAGCACTCACTGAGACATTATGTCTCATCCCTTTAGTTTCCATGTTTTTACAAGTTAACAGGTGGACACCTTGTGAGAGGAGCTTAGAGCATGGAGCTGCTTTCCAGGAGGAAGATGTTGTTAGTATAGTTTTGTATAATACCCACGGAATGGGAATTTAATTTATGTTTTATGTATCCTGCTTGTGTCTTGTACGACACATAAGTGTCAAGAGCTTTGTACTAGACTTATTTCATGTAATATAAGTTTAAGTTTTAGTTTTCGCATAGTAAACTCTAATATTCTTATATGCTAATTTCTATTAATCTAGCAATATAAGGAGACAAAGGCAATATCCTCTAGGGTGTTACAGTGAACATGTGTTACAAAGTTGCAGGGGATGTACTGCTGCCTAACTTTATAGCAGTTAATTTTTACATGGTATTCCTGATATAACTAGACATGGACTCGCACAATGTGCAAGCAAATAAATCAACTATTTTAATTTCGTTTAATTAAAAAATATGTTGAAATATATTAATATTATTTTATCACTTATATAAATGTATTTAGTTTTAGAGGTGATTTCCTTTAGTTATATTGTGAGCTTGTTATGACAAAATTTTCAGGGCCTTCACATAGTTCTCTAGCATAATCCAACATTATATCACCTTTATAGAGATTTTATATCTTTTGGCAAATTCTTAATTAAGAATGTTTTTCTTATTAGAAGTTTTATCACATAAACGAATATATTGAAAATGTATGAGTAAAGTATATTCAAGTCTTGTACAACATTATTTGTTTCAATATCTACATTATATATATATATATATATATATAATGTAGATATGCTAGAAGTTATGCATATAACAATGGTTTTTAATATGCAATTCATCGGTTATAGAAGTAATAATTAAAAGAAAGACGGGTAAGTGTAACTAAGATTTTGTATAATGTTTATATGCTAGAAGTTATGTAATTTTTCTATTGAATTTAAACACATGATTTAAATCGATTTAATTTTTTTAAGGGCTTGGGTATTTGATTTAATAATGATAAATTAGTTATGAAAATCACTTTATTTATTAGTATAATCATATGGTAATATTCTACAGCAACGGACCAAGTTAATGATTAAGCTCTACATGGATAGCTCTGGTATTGTACCAATTATTAATTATTTTACCAATAATCATAAACCTATTATTTTATTTTTACTTTATTTTTAAAAAAAATTCAATTTTCTTCTAAGTTATATTATTGATTAATTTAAAAAAATATACTAAAACAATTATTGGAAGATTTACAAAACACGAAAATCCAAAATTAATTTTGTTTAAGAGTTAAAATGTTCAAAATTAAATGAAAAATAGTAGAAAAAATTATAATCATTTTGTAGGCTTTGCTACTTAGTATATCTTAAAGATGTAAATAAATGAAATTCTTTCTCTTGAGTATTGAGATACAAAATACCTCAGCAAATATATATATATATATATATATATATATATATATATATATATATATATATATATATATATATATATATATATATATTTTAAAAAAACCAAAATGTGTGCAAATGACTGTAGAGGCAGTCATCCAAAATTTGATGTGATTCACGTCTCAGTTTTAATATATTATAAGTAAATGTCATTAATGGTTGTGCAAGTTGCAAATATTTTTATTTTGATATATAGAAATGTTATATATTATTTCAATTAAAATTTATGAAAACTTAAACATACTTGCACATAAGATATTTATTCTTAATTTAAATGACTATAATATAAATTTATTGAGAGTAAGAAAGTTACAAATATTAATGAGAATTAAAAGTTATGAAATTTGACAGAGTTATTAAGGAGGTTAAGGAAGAAAAGTATATACCAACATGGTATAATATGGTTGACAGATAACCTTGTTCCTTAAGCATGTGGTTAGGTAAATGGATCTCCGTACCTCGATGCATGGATTAATTGTAGGTTCAAATTTTTGCAAGGTGAGACAAACGCAACAAAATACTGATCACCTCTCGAAAGTTGCTACAATCTACTGGTATGAGAACCCAATTAGAGGAAATAGAACAATGATCACATTTTTTCCATTTCAGTTTATGAAACTAGAGGAAAAACAACTCAAAACAAATATCCATTTAGGCCCCATTTGGGAGTAGTTTTCCGTTTTTAGTTTTGAAATTTTTAAAAACCAAAACCAATTTTAGTTTTTAGTTTAAATTCTTTTCTGTTTTTAGTTTTTAAAAAGTTGTTGCAAATTGAAGATGGATAAATGAGTCAACCGTTTTATCTTATCTTGCTCCACTATGAAATAATGCAATATAAAAAAATATCGACACATAAAAATAATTAAAAATAAAACCTGTGCCGACAACGACAGTGGTGGTGGCAATGGTGGAGGTGGTGGTATGGCGACGACAATGACAATAGTGGTGGTGGCGGTGGTAGTGGTGGAATGGTGGTTGTGGCGGCGGCAGTGGTGGTGGTGACAAAGGCGGCGGCGATGGTAGTGGTAATGGTGGCAGCAACAGTGGTGGAATGGTGGTGGTGGTGGTGGTAGTGAGAGTGGTTTTTAAAACTAAAAAACAAATTCACAAATTTTTTTCTTAGTTTTGAAAATGAATGTAAAAAAGTGTTTCGAAATTGAGTTAAAAATCATTTCAACTTCATTTTTGCTGAACATGTTTTGTTTTGGACATTGCATTTGAAAACCAAAAACTCACAACCACCTCGAACGGGCCCTTAACATCTAACCAAGTAACATAAAATTGGTTGGATCAAACTCAAGAACTTTATAGAATTTTAAAGAACAAAGATGAACATAATGAACATGGAAGAACAATTATGAACTAGAAAGTGTTGAATTAACCAAACAAATAGCAAGAAGCAAAATCAATTTGGATCACAGAACTCTTGATACTTCGGCGAGCAAGGATCTAGCACCAAACAACAGAAAAAACAACACGGAAATTTCAGATCTGGCCGCATCTTGACGCATAACTTGGATGCAATCAGCACACAAGTTTGGTAGCACAAACAATTTTAACACAACACTTAATCATGGATTGTGACATTTCCAGAAGCTCCCTATGCTTACAAAGAAAGAGGGAGGAAGGAGAGAAAAGTGAAAATGGAAGAAAGAGGAAGAACGAAGAGAGAGAGAAAAAAATCATTTAGGTCCCTACTAATGTGGATGCCACGTGGAAGGTCAGCAGGGACACTACTTGGCACTTAACATGTCACCTCATCCTCCACTGACGATGTTACTAATAGATACTAACAGAAGGACTAACTTGTCTGATAGAATGCAGTTTTAGAAACCTTTTTGTAATTCTCTATCTTTGAGGGATCAACTTGATATCACCTCATACTTTTAGGGACTAATTTAGTGGTTTACTCAAATAAAGGAGGTTATCTTTTCATGATTGATCACGTTAATTAGTTTACAATTAGAAGTTAATTTTATTGGTAGTTAAATAGTGATCAAACCATTAGCAATATAATAGCCAATAAATGATCATCCAACAACACAGAAAAACTAAGGCATTGCAAAAATCATTGACAATTTCTATCCATCATTTATTCATCAACGCATGAAATTCAAAAGGATTAAAAACAACAAATGTGATAAAAAAAAAAAAAAACAACAACAAATTGATGTAGAAGAAGACCTAGTATCTTCTTGGTGAAACCAAACTTGGAACGTAATCCTTATTAGCATAGACGCAAATTATGTTGCTGGAAAATTCACGAACTTTTACTGTATTATTTCTCCCATCGTAAAAAATTGCTTGTATTTCATCATTTGTAGTATTATGAATCACGAGGACACGGCCATTCTCAAACATGCACAATGGTATTAAATCTGCACGTGGACTGCATTTAATTTGAAGAAGATCATGAATAGCGATGTTTAGCAATAGAGTCCAAGATTCTTGATTTCCAAACTTCTTCATTTGCCATATGGCATAACGATTTGTCTTGCGATTGTGAAGAAAAAGACTCAAACAATCCTTCAAAACGCCAAAACTTGGATTTTCATTAGAGTGGAATTCCTCTTTATGATGGCGGAAATCATTTGTGTGGACTCCATGAAGACCGAGAGGCAGCAACAATTGTGTGCATGTCTCATTCACAAGATCAAGTGAAACAATCACCAATTTATCAAATGTAGCATCCAAGCCATCACTGTCATGTGCTGACGCTAACCAATTAAGAGTGCTATTTAGATATACTCCATCAGCGTCCATTGTAGTGGGATCAGCGGGGAAACTTTGAATGTCTCTCCAACCATTATCGACAGTACACATGCTGCAAACTTTCAAGGATTCCGACAAATCATCCTCAGAAGTAGTAATCACTACAACCTTGTAAGTATCACTTGCGTTGTCATAGCCAAACCCATACATAAGAGGATAATAGCTCTCAGGAAAGACTAAAACGCATTGCGGGTTATCAAATGTTTTTCTAGTGGCCGGGTTCCATAAGCAAAACGTGCATGCTTCCCAAGATTCCGTGCTAATTTCTTCAACAAAACAGACCAACCCATTGCAAGATCCGCAGATCTTATACTGATAATTCAGGCCAAATCCGAGGTTACCATCTTTGGCAGTGTGAGATAATGGGTCCTCTGATAAAGAACCAACAGGACAAGGATGGACATAGGCACGACCCGGTGAGAAAGGATAGTACTCTAACAGGAAGTGGGTGCTTTTGGGTGATCTATGAAGGTGCAGTTTCACGAAATTTGGATCAGAGATGAAGGATTGAAACGGCTTACAGATGCACATGAATCGCAAAAGAGATTTCACTGGAAGCCATGACAGAATTTCCTTCGCGAGTTCCTCAAATAGCATTGGTGGTGTCATGTTGTGGCTATTGGCATTGGTGTCATGTCATGTCATGCCAACTACTGTTTTATAGTAACATGGAAGACAAAATACAGTGGAAATAATATTATACAATTTATAAAATAGAGAAATTTTCATTGTTAGCTACCGAAATTAAAATAGACTAGGGGAAAGTGTTTCTACATTTTTTTTATGATGAGAGAGAGAGAATAATAAAAATAACTAGTGTAAGAAGTTAAAATTGAATGTAGTGGATGTTGAAACTGAAGGCAGTAAAATGGTTTGCAAAGTTAACAAAAAAACGTCTAAACAAATGTAGAAACCAAATCAGAATATGAATATTGCTTTTATTAATTGTGTTATTATATATATTTGGGAGAATCTTGGAGATTACTATGTCGCCGATTTTAAAGGAGTTCTCATCAAATATGAATATATTTAGTTTAAGTAATTTTTTCTTTTGGTTTTATTTATCATAATTTTAAGATTTCTTGAAATAAAATTAAATTTAAATTCATTTATACGAGTTTAATTTTCTTACCATGCGTTTTAAAGATTTTTATACTATCAACAAAATAGAAATCATGTTAAGCATAACTCTTAAAGTAAATACTTTTATTTTTATATGATTAAAATTCATATTAAATAAATATGTTATAATATATAAATTATATTATAATTAAAATTCATAATAAATAAAATATTTTTTACTATATAAATTACATTTTATATATTTTTAAATAGACAATTTTTTTAACCAAAAAAATAGAAATAAAGATAAAAAAATAATAAATTAAAAGAAATAAATAATTAAAAATCAAGTATACAATCTTATTCATCTCAACACCTCTAGCCACCTTCTTATAGAAGTTACAATGCAATTTTTTTTTGGTAAACAGAATTTATTGAGAAAGTGTTAAATGTAAAGCACAATTAATCTCACCGAAGCACCTAAAGGAGCAGAGGCTGCAATGTAATATGTGTTTAATTTGTTATTTATTATTTAAATGTGCCTACAAATTATAATTTAACAATATATCTTTTTTTTTATCCATAGGAATCGAAGACAGTACCAAGGAGTTTACAACATTCATACACCCTGTTCAACCAACTGAGATAGACCCTTTGGTAATTTAACAATATATCTATATCTATGTAATTATATATAATTGATAACATTGAATTTTAAAAAAAATGGGAAAAGATTAAATTTCACATATTAGATTATATAAACAAAGATTTGTTCATTAAATCTGAGATATGACAAATAAAAATATATTATTCTTTCCTTCAGTAATAAAAATGAATAAATATATATATTATTCTATAGTAATTTGATTTCAGATACGACAGGTTAAAAGGTGATATTCTGTCATAAATTTAATTCAATAAAGATTATCTTACCTTTACATGCCACATGAAATAAGTTATAATAAATTGTGTCCTAAACTAGAAAGTTAATTATGGATTATACACGTATTTTAAAATTTGAGTAAAATTTTAAAATAAAAGTAACAATATATAAGAGATAAAATTATCATGATTGTAAAATAATATTGAAATCGCATATTTAAGAAACACAAAATATAATAGGAGACATTTTTTTTTATTTGATCCATATAATAGGAGACATCTTTATTATTAGTAATGAGAATTTATTTAATATTATTAAATAAGAATAAATTAAAGTAATACGACTTTTCAAATTAAATATAAATCTATAAAAATAAATCATTTGAATTAAGATATGTCATTTCTTAGTTTATTAATTTGATATTATATGTCAAATTCAAATTTTAAAATTTAAATTGAGATTAATTCAATTTAAGTAATAGTAATTGAGATAAATAAAACATATAGAAAGAATAAAATCAACTATTAGTTAACTTTTTAGCTTCTAACTAGTTTTTAGTTAGTTTTTTAGCTATTTTTGCCAAACTTATGTGTGTAAATGAGAAGGATAATAAATCCTAAAAACTTTCTTATTTAGGAATGGTTATTTAAATTTATAATATACAGATAAATTTTAAGAGAAAAATATTTTTAATGCAGAATGCTGTAAAAAAATGAAGAAATACATAGATTAAAAAAATATAAAAGTATACTTATATACTAATACCAACGATATTTATTTGTGGTTCTAGTTTATCAAATTCCTTATCATAGAATTTAATTTAAATATATTGATAGTGTAATTTTTTTTAATATTGTCATTTAATCATAAATTGACTTATTTTTTAAAAAAGAAAATAAAATTATCATAAGTATAACCAAAAGTAAAAATTTATTGGGGAAAGTGTTTGGGCCAACTTTTTTTTAGCTTTTTTTTTCCTCCTCAAAAGGAGATGTTGGACCAAACAATATTTATATAAATGTTCTAAAAAATTATAAGGAGTTTATTTTATGACGAACTCTAGGGTGGACCTCCATGATAAGTTGTCCACCATGCACAAGAAATTGTAGCCTTTAGATTAATATCACCCTCACTTTATATATGGTGCACCATCCACATTGTATTCCTTCTTCCTCCCCATATTTGAGTCATCCCTTACTGCCGACCACCATATGTTGCCGCCAAAGGTGATTTTTGACTAAGGAGTTTATTTTATGACGAACTCTAGGGTGGACCTCCATGATAAGTTGTCCACCATGCACAAGAAATTGTAGCCTTTAGATTAATATCACCCTCACTTTATATATGGTGCACCATCCACATTGTATTCCTTCTTCCTCCCCATATTTGAGTCATCCCTTACTGCCGACCACTATATGTTGCCGCCAAAGGTGATTTTTGATAGCGATTTTTTTTCCTATCAAGGCAAACAATGAGGCGTGTGTACTGACGGAAAGGAGTGTGTGATTTAGAGGAGGTGTGGATGGAGGTTAGCGGACAAGGAGAGAGGAAGGAAGGATGTTGAGGATAAGTTTTTTTGATTCTTGCACTACAAGAAAAGTCGTTATTACTAACGACCTAAATTCGTCGGTAACTATGAAAACCCGTTGGTAATTCCTTTTTACCGATGGATTACCGACAGGTAAACTTTTGTCGATAATTTACTCGTCGGAAAATACTTACCGACGGATTTTTAGTATCCATCGGTAATTACCTACGGATATTTCCGAAGGTATTTTAGTAGGTAACCACTGACAGAAACCGCCGTCGGTAATTACCGATGAATAATTCCGTCAGAAATTAATTTCTTATTTACAGACGGTTATTTCAGTCGGTAATTTTCGACGGCCATGTCTGTCGGTAAAGTAGAAATTTATCTATGGACATATCCATCGGTAATTACTAACGAAATGTTCCGTCGATAATTACTGACAGATTTTTTCGTCAGTAATTATCTATGAAAAAGTCCGTAGGTAAGTTATTGGTAATTTACTTACACAATTTTCCAGTGGTAAACTATGACACCGATTTAAATTTATCGACGGATAAATTCGTCGGTGATGTATTTTCATTTTTTTTCATTTATAAATTAGATAATATCGCTTAAATAACCTATTGCATATTAATAATAATATAAAATAACTATATTAGCAATTTTAAAAGATCTCTTGGTGTTTATAATAATTAGAATCATATATAAATTATGTTTATCAAGTCCAAATATTCATAATTTAAAACATATCAAATTTAAAAACTACATAAAAAAGATTAAAACTATAAGTAATATATTTTTCACGATACAATCTTAATAATGGGAATAATCTGGAGAGTCTTGATGTTGTTGTTGCTGGTCATCCTGTTGTTGCTGGTCTTGGTGGTCATTTTGCTGGTCCTAGCGGTCGTTTTGCTGGTCCTGCTGGTTATACTACTGTTGGTGTTGTTAAACGATAGTTTGTGCATCAGCTAGTAGGAACTGTAAAATAGTACCAACAAATGACTGAAACTTATGAGTCAACCGATCATTATCCTCCCTGGAGTGGCATCTCAAAACCGGTTCTTGGCTAATGTTCTCGGAGTCGGTTCCCAACTGACAACCCCGAGACACCTGTACCGACAAGGGGCATACGTGGAACGCGTGACCCTAACTTCCTAACTAACTTTCCCACTACATAAGCAAGCCTTAGGTATGATATTGATCCAACTCTCATTATCCACTCTTCACCTCATACTCATACTAACTTTAGTGTTGGAGTGTTTGCAGGTACTCCACCACCACTGTACCACTCCACCATCATGCTCTGTCGTTTGGTTCAGCCTCGAGATCTTTGGATCTGGATCGTATCTTTTCCTTGGACCGGATCTGCTATGAACAGACTGAACAAATGGCAATGAAGATGGTCATATATAGGATTACAAAAGGTGTTGGAAATGGAATAAGCAATTCAAGCAGGGAAATAATATGAGAGATTTAATTACAAGATTAATTAATCAATCATATGAAGGTGATTGCGCAAATGGTTAGCCAAATAAACATGTGAATCAAGGGAAGGATTAAATTAGAGGTGTATTACATATATGTTAATTTATAGTATAAATAAGAGTAATTTATTTAAAGCTAAAATAATTTATAGCAATTTATGTAAAATTATAATTAAGAGTAGAAATTAAAAAATAAATTATATTATATATTTATCATTTAATATATATATATATATATATATATATATATATATATATATATATATTTCAAATTTTCTATTTTAAAAGACCACTCCATAAAAATAAACTTTCTATATATTACCCACAAAAAATCCGTCTGAAAGTTTATATTACCTACGGATATAAGTCTGTCGGTAAATTTTTGTTAGTAAATTAAAATTTCCTATGGATTTAGAGGCCGTAGGTAAATTACCGTTGATAATTTAAACTTACCTACGGATTTAGAGGCCATCGGTAAATATCCATCGATAATGTTAAAATATCGATGAATATCTGTCTGTCGGTAAATATTCGTCGGTAATTAGCCTTCTTCTTGTATATTGTTGCGGGTATGGTGTTGAGAAGTTGATCTAGAATGGCAAACAAAATGGTTGCTGCCAAGTTAGACCGGCTTATCACCATTTACAAGATGGTTCTAGTGAAACACAAGCACCAGAAAATTTTTGGAACGAACTTGCAATTTAATATCCCACCTATAACTAGAAATTATGATTAATGGATTCCAATCAATGCAAACATACTTAGGCTATAGTCACTTGTTCAAATTTATTGTCAAGGTTTCATTATGAAATGGAGTCTCTAAAAAATGCTCTTTGGAATTGCATTCAAGCGAAGCAAATTTTGTTATCACCATGCAGTTTGATGTTTGATAATATAGCGATAGTGCCACTAGATGAACAAATGCACCCTATCCTCTGTTCCTTTGTTATGTTTCAGATTTCACTTCCTAAATCTCAAATTTATCATCCTTTTCCAAACCCCATTATTTCCACTTAGAAAATTCGCTCTTGTTTTGTTAATTTATTGCATTGTTTTATTGTTGTCGCAATTTTGTGAGTGCATTGTGCCTCGCGCTGCCGCTATTGTGGTGCCTCTCACTGCCGAACAGTGTGACTATGCAAATCTAGGATCCAAGGATTCGACATGCAGTGCCTTGCGTCGCCGTAGTTATAGTGCCCGCACCGTTGCACATCGCGACTATACAAATCTAGGAGCAAGATCAAATGACTCGTTGAGTGATTTGGTGTAAACTGACTTATAATATCAACATTAATCCAACAGTTTATATATATATATATATATATATATATATATATATATATATATATATTATAAAAAAATATGTTATCTACTAATTATAAATTATTTTAGATATAAAATTAACAATTTCTAATTATATAGTAATAAATGATTGGATGACAATATATAAACTTTTATAATATTAAATTTTTATATTATTAGTATAATTAATATAATACATTATACATTGTTGGTATAATACATTGTATATGTTAATAGTTTAATTTTTATTAAATATGTAGTAATTAAAAGTTTTACATAATGAGATAAAACTTTACAAAAGCCTATTAGTTTTATTTGTGTCCTTTAACTTTTCAATTTGGATCATTTTGGTCTTTTAGCTTACTAATAGTGATTTATAAAACCGCCACAAAGTGTATTTTATAACTATAGCAAAACCTAAAATATAGGCATTATTTTCAAATTCAAGGAACTAATATGAATCAAATTTGAAAGTTGAAGGATCAAATTTACTTTTTTATAAGATAAAAAATCAAATTAAATTTAAACGAAAGGATAAGATAAATGACTAAAAGGGTAATTTAACCTATTATCTCCGCCTTATTTAATTTGTTGTGGGAAGAACTTCGAATTACTTACGTGAATCAGAATGCGGTGCAAACCCAAACACATGCACGAGAACATGCATGAGACCACCAATCCTGTGTCAGTATGACGAACTCATGATGGAAATTCTGTCATGGCTTCCAGTTAAATCTCTTCTGCGACTCAAGTGCGTGTGCAAGTCGTTTCAATCCTTAATCTCCTATCCAAGTTTCGTGAAACTGCACCTTCAAAGATCATCCAAAAGTCCCAACTTCCTATTAGGGTGCCCAGAAGACCCTCTCAATCTCCCTGAGTCTGAATCTGAATCGTGACTTTATCTTTACCTGCCCGGTCCAATCTTTATCAGAGAACCCACCATCCCTCGTTGCCGATAAGCTTAGCCTCAGATTTAAACTGAACAACAATCTCGGGGTTCTCGGAACTTGTAATGGGTTGGTCTGTTTGATTGCTAGATTTGACGCGTACAAAGCGTGTTTCGTTTATGGAACCCTGCCACTGGAAAAATATTTGAAGACCAAGACTGTGTTCTACTCCATCTGAATGCAGTTGTTATGATTGTTATTACGCCATGAGGTTTGGGTTTGGCTATGATAATCTAAGTGATACATAAAAAGTTGTAGTGGTACTTTCCACTCTCAGTTCCCAGGATGATTCGCTGCTGGAACCGTCTAACGTGATCGTTTGCAGCATAAGTGACAATGATTGTTGGCGAAACATTCAAAGTTTCTCCGCCGATCCCTCTGCAACGGAACGTAATTTATAAATAAATGAGGATAGAATTTGTGGATGAATTTTGTAGTGCCCAAGTTTTGCTGTTTTGTTGGATGATCATTTATCAGATATTGTTAATGGTTTGATCATGACATGAATTTTTAATTTTTTGTTACTAACTTTAACTATGAATAGAATTAGTAGCTAATTCGAAAATAATTAACTTGATCAAATGATTATGTATTATTAATCATGAAAGATGGACCCCTTTATTTTAATTATCATTTGTTAATTGTTAAGAAGAAAAAATAACTTCGTAGAACATTAAACCTCTGACATCAATATATATAGATTTAACTGTTAAAAACTTATAACAGTAATTTTTTTTTTACTGCAACTTATAACAGTAATTGAACTATAATATTGTTGGTATATGTGCATTACTTAGATCAATTATATGTGGTTGAGCCTTTTTTTATATGTTTATATATATACATTCTTTAAATTACTCTGCTTTACTTTAATTAGTTGTAGATTAATTTTGAGGATAAAAACAGAAAGAAAAACAGGTATTGATATGCCTAATTTTAGATTTTTAAGTGTGTTAACATTACAAATAAGGATAAACCAGAAAAGCAGCCGCTTTATAATTGATGATGATTAGTTTGGTTGCTAACTTTATTTTTGTCTGTTGTAAAACCTGTTGTAATAGAAGCCTTAATTTGTTACTGTGACTTCGATACATAATGAGAATTGGTTTCAAAACTAGTTTCTTAAGTCTGCAAGCTGGCATCAATTCAAGCTTGTTATGTCTAAAATACAAACTTGTTATATTGGTGATTCACAAGTAACAAGCAGCAATGCCAGTGTAGAAATTGACTCCAATAATATTACTAAATTACAGCCAACAGTAAAGATCCAATAACTATTTTTCAGTCTGACGATTGATATTCATAATTGCAATAAAGGCTCATATAGGTAATAAAATGTGTACATTACTATAAGCTGAACAGAGTTCTTTGTTCTTTTCATGAAGTCCTTTTTTCTAGCCACAGTAAATATTTCCATCATTTAATGTATTTTTTTCCCCTCAATTTCTCCATGATTTTTCTCAAATGGATACTACAAGTCCACCAACCAATGCCATTGCAGGTCTGAGAGCTGAGAAACTTTTTTTGATCAATACAAAATAAGCAATAAACAAATAGGAAAACAATATTCCATGAATTTTGGTTACAAAAACATAGAAACAAATTGTTCATCTACATGAATAATCAAATTAATGCAAATTGTCATGTTAGGATCCCCACAAAAAAGCAGCAAATTCAGCATCAAATTACTTGGATGAAGCGCTTTCCTTCTTCGCAGAAAGGTACCTATTCAAAACAAAACAAAAAAAATCCATCAATTCATGCTTAGACATGAAAAGGCAGAATTCATAGTGTAGCAATTGAAAGAAACGTGCAACTAGGAGAATGAGAGTGGTTCAGTTTTAATTAATCAAACGCTAAGTTGCGTACCCATTCCCCTTTGCCCAACGGGAGAGTTGACATAATTGTACGGCCTCATTGGATGCATGGCAAGAGAGAAGTAGATAGTTTCGAGGTCGTACCATCCATGCAAATCTCATGAACAATGCTGAATAGACACACATCACTGCAGAACCAACACAAAGACAAGACAAGACATGAATACAATGTATGAACATTCCAAGTTCCCTTGAGAACACATATTTATTTTCAACCTGCTGTCATGTTGCCAGAGATCATTTCTGGAGGTTTATTCATGTCCATCAAACCCTGCAGAAAGCAAACACATGACACATGAGACCCTCTTATGTGGTCAGAATAACATGTATCATATGCAAATTAATGCTTAAAGAACTACAATATTATAAGGGAATAAAAGGAATGTAACTTACGGCAGCAACAAATCCCCAGTTGGCAACAGGTCCCCAAAAATGTGTTGTTTTTGGACCAACCGGGCTGTTCAAGAATGCTCGGAAATTAGAAGCCATGTGTTAATAGTGTGGCTTAGGCAGTTCTGATTGTCAACATAAAACACAAGTTAGATGATTGGATACATTTGTAATATTCATTATATGGAGGTAATCTCCTTTTTTTTCCGATTTCAGAAAATTTCAAATGATGTTACACAATCAAAAAAGCAAACAGTTCTGTGTGATGGCAAGGGGAACCATAGACAATGATATCATTTTAATGATTTTTTCCCAGAAGAGAAGTAATCATGACTTGACATTCCAGTTAATTCATCTTCAGAGCATTTTCTTACTTTTACCATCATTGAAAAATAAACAGACAATGATTAAAAAAATTAAAGCTCATCTGTGATTTGTCACTGATTTCAAGCAATTCTCAGTAACAGTAGCACCCACAAACAAGTGCTGCATGTAATGATGTAAATTAAACTTGCTTTTACAGTATGCAGTAAATTTTCATATCAACAAAGGTGTTGTGCCTAACCAAAAAAATTTATATCTAGAAAGTTCATGCATATAAAATGATGAACGCGCATTTTTCATATCAACCTCGTAGCCTCACAAATTGACCTAGCATGGGAGTCAAACTTTCAACATAGACAAAAACAAAAAACTTCTCCTGCTACTACCATTTAACTTCATTCATATTACATCGTGTCTACACACACAAACTTCTGCGACTGTATGTTATCACAACAATCGCATGTCACGCATTCACATTTGACATGTCACATATTAATAAGAACATAAGCTTTTGAGCCATGACAAAGAGAAAGTCTTAGCATAAACACCAATTATATATGATATGGCCATTGATCATGTGGCATAACTAAAGAAAAAAAAAAAACTTAACATTCTCAATTAGAGAAAAAGAATTCTGAATTAATTGATACAGAGATAAATAAATAAATAAATAAATAAATAAATAAAAGCTTCAAAATAAACCGAATAGAAACAAACAGTGTTCACAACCACACCTATTGTGTTGATGAAAACAATTATGTGATGTCAAGAAATGGAAGACAGAAACTTGACCTTATTGTTTAAGCTTGGAACTAGAGAGAATGGGAAAGGACAAACAAAAAGAGAAAAGTTGGCGAGAGACATAGTTGATAATAAAATGGGATATGCATGCACGTGTGGACGTACCCAGTCAACTAATTGGTTTTTTGTTGAATGGTAAGGAAAGATAGTAGGAGTAAGAAAGCGTGTGGGACCGTAGGAGAACAAGGTTCACTAATCACCATCAATCAACATGGTGGTCATGGCCATGATGGGCTTTTAACTTTGAGGGCTAAAAATTGGGACTGCTTGGAGTTTCAAGGTGGATGCCCATGGATGATGATTGTCCCATGTCTAGAAATTTCGAGATTTCAAAATTTATATTTAAAGTATAATTTGTTAATTCTGATTTTTTTAATTGATTATAACAAAGTTATATAACTAATTATTTTTAACATTTTATTGTCAATATGACAATTTATAAAATGATAAATTCATTTAATTCGTCATTTGACATAGTTAATATCAAATAAAATTTGAGTAATTTTAATTCTAGAAAATTATTTTTAGCCATAACAATAATTACAAAAATTATCAATAATCTTTTAGAAGAAAATTTGTTGGTACCAAAGACGTGTAAGACGTCAAGCCACTAAAAATGTCATCATTTTTATGATAACAAAAGTTATTATATTTTGATATTTGCGGAATGTTAGCGACATTCTCTAACACTTTCTATTTAAGATTCTTTCTTTGATTGGTTGAAATTTATTAAAAATCACCAATTTTAGTAGGTTTCACATCTAAATCAGGAGAGAGAATAATTAAATAAAAAGACCACCAAAATTGATGATTTTTCAAAAATTTCAACCAATCACGAAGGTATCAGATAGAGAGTGTCACTAACATTTCTCTTTATATTTAATTAATGAAGTTATTTAAGCTAGCATTTCTCTTTATTTATCTTATGAGCTAAAAACATGTCTTTTATAAATAGCATCCAACGTGCTATTAAGCAACAACGTCCAAAGCCTTTTGAAAACATGGTGTCCAACTCACTTGATAATGGAAGTGTTCAATGTTTTAGAAAACATAGCGTCAAAAGCGCTTTACACGTTGTTTAACAACCTAACGTTTTCTATAATCGTCTAACTTGAATATAATGCCTAAAAGCTCCTGATCCTTTTCTTGTTCGTTGTGTTGAGGTTTAGTGCTGCGATGACTATTCTTGTATAATGTAAACCTTTTGGATATCCTATTTAAATGTTCTAATGTTTTAAAACTTTTTAGCATTTATTAAAAAGCAAGATTTTCTTATGTATAAGTACAACTTATCAAAATCAAGTCAACTTGTTAAGGTATGGTACAAAGAGAAAACAAATGAAGGAATGTTAAGTAACTTTGATACTAAGGGGACGTTTGATAGGGGAGAAGTTTTTTCATACCTGGAAATGATGATTCCTGGAAAAGTCAATTCCTAGGAATCATGGTTCCTGGAAATAGTTAAAATATGTTTGGTTAGTCATAGTATGTTTTTTTGGGAATTAAAGTTTCATATATTTTGTTACAGTAGAACTTTCCTGTGTATATAAGAAATTTTTACAAATATACCTTTTTATTAAAATAACTGCATTAAATATTTTTCACTCAAATTTTATTACAAATATGACACTTACCTAATTTAATTACAAGATTTAAATACATTTATATATGAAAAACATTTGCAAAAGAAAATCGAATAAAACAAATTTCAATTTTCTTTTACAAATATTAATTGTTTAATTTAATTATGACATTGTTTTACATGGTTGAAATATTATTATGGCTTACTATCATATTAGATGTTGAATTATAATATTATAATATAATAATACAAAAGATGAAATAATAAATAATGAGATAAACTTAGATAATAAAGTAGTTGAGATTTATGTTTAAAAAAAAGATAAAGATAAAAAATTACAAATTTTAAAATTAAAGAAAGATAGAATCGCATGGATAATTGCGACGTTCAACCATAGGGATAAGCTTATATATAAAGATGAATCCTATGAGGATATTTTGTACTTAAAAAAGGGAGTAATGTAGTCTTTTTATATCATTAAAACTTTCCTCCTAGTCGGAAAAGTTAGATTCCTACCTCTCATGTGGAAAAGTTTTCGTGGGAAACTGATTAAAAAACATTCCCAGGAAACATCCTTTTCTAGGAATCTTATTTTTTTAAAATAAAAATCAAACATGAGAAACTAACATTCCCAACCTAACATTTCTAGGAATCTAAAATTTTTTCTTCTGCCAAACGCCCCCTAATGGTTACCTTTTGAATTGTTAACCTACAAATCTAATAAATTTGTTTAGAATATTATGGCATTGCATGTTAGTGTAATATTTTAAAGTGTAAGGACATTTTATTTGAATGAGTTTGGGGACTTTACTCCGTACAAAGCACGGGCCCGCTGTTCAAGTTTCATAAAAGGTGTAATTTGATTTGGGTTATGTCTATGGTGGGAAAGTAAGACAAGTTTTTCACCGTACATAAATAATGGTGACCGTTGGATCTAGGTATTTTTTAGATATACCATAGGCATGTATGCACTGGAATAATTTTTATTCTATTTCATTTTTTTATTTTCAATTTTTTTCATCTTTTTCTTATTTGCCTTTTTTCTATTCTCTTCTTCTGTCATCCTCTTTTCGTCTTCTTTGCATCACCGCCGACCATCATCTGCCACCGCCTGAGAGGAATTCCGACGGCGGAGATTCAAAGTGGAAATCAATCACACCAAAAACACAAACGAACTTTCATTTACGAAAAACCCAGATCTGAAGCAGAAACCAAGACTCTTTCATTGACAAGCCAACCCCATATCCATGATAGCCAGCACGCATCGTCGGCGTTAATGTCATCAGTGTCAAAGCGGAGGGGTTTAGATCTAGATTAGTGCACCCAATCGGAAAGTTTAAACTTTGAAGGATTAATCTCCCATTTAGATGCGCGAAAGCGATTCCGAGAGAAGGACGGAGATGCGCGACTCTCTCTCCTCGGAAGGACGGAGATGTGTGACTCTCTCTCTCCCCTCCGCACCACTCTTTCTCTCTCCTTCGATAGAGGAGGCAAGTCTTTGTTGGAGGTTTTTTAAGGGATTGGGAGAATACCCAGCACTGTATCCATGGAGGAAATAAATCAATTTCTGAGATAATAACTTTGGTGGAAGAGGATGGGTTGCAGCCTTTAAGTGCCTCACGTACAGTAAACGGAAAAGGGGATAGAAGCCGCAGAGGAGAAAGAATGACGACAGGAAGAGGGATTTTTTTTTTAATATATGATCCAGTGTAGTCATTCCTATGCTAATTCCGCACAAATCTCAAAAAATATTTATATATAATGATCATAATTACTTAAGTACGTGGGAAACTTGCCTTACTTTCCCACCGTAGACACAGCCATTTGATTTGTGCTGATTCTACAATCCACCAGTGAGGATAAGTTTCTCCGAGTATGATTAACATATTGTCGGAAATTTCCATGCAAGGCTTATTTGTCACATAATTAATTACATATGTTTAGTCAAAAAAAGAAAATTACATGTGTAAATATAATTAATTTTTTCATAAATGATTAACAATAAATGAATGTAATTATATATAGTTATCAATTTCTGTAAAAAAAAAAAAAAGTAGCATATATAGTTATCAATTGGCTAAAATACACTTTTAATCTTTCATATTTTAGATTATATTTAGATTGGTTTTAAAAAGTTCAATATATTCTTTTATGTTTTTAAAATGAGTCATTAGAGTCGAAATAGTTCTTCTGAAATAATGAGTGTTTTCAATTTTGGGACATGATTTTGAATCTAGTGTGACTGATTCGAAAAATGAAACTTGTACCATTAGTTCACATACATGAATACTATAGGATCCAATTGATGTTTGAATAAAAAAAAAAAAGGCAATAAACATAATGAAAATCACATGAAAACTTGAAAAGTGAAGCTAACAACAATTGAAAAATAAAAAAATCTAATATTGAATGTTTTTCCGATTGCTCGTGATACTCTTTTTTCACGCGATTTTCATAATGTTTGGCCCATTTTTTATTCGAACATAAGTTGAATTTCGTAGTTTTCATATAAATGAAATTAACGTGACAAGTTTCACATTTCAAATTAGTAAAAAAAAAAAGTTCAAAATTGTGTCTCAAAATCGAAAATAATTATTATTTCAAAAGAATTATTTTGACTCACTTTAAAAATATAAAGAACAAAACCAAATTAAAATATATTTTAGCCTTATCAATTTGTGCTTAAATATGTTTCATAACTTATTAATAGTATCACAAAATTATTAAAATGTCTACGGATAATTAACTTTTTCTTACAAATATCTAAAAGTAAATGAATGTGTGCATATAATTATTAACCGTGTGACATTAATAGTTAAACATCTCTTACAAGTAATTATTGGTAGTATTATGAAAATATTAAAATATTTAATAGTAATTAATTTTTTAGTCGTAGTTAATAGTAGTTAATTGTACTTAGACAATTTTAATTTTTCGTCCTCAACAATGTTGCTGACTTTGCCTTTGTCTCTGCCCTGAGCGGTTAGGTTAATAGTAGGTGGGATGGTGCCGATACTGTTGGCAAGATGGTGAAGGTGAAGGAAAATGGCCGAGGAAAACTAGGAACAAGGTAGTCATTTTGATTATTTATTTATTTATTTATCTTCCGTTAATTAATTTTTCATTAAATAAATGTTAACAAAAAAAATTGGATACACCGATGCACCTCATCTAATTCGGTGCATGGTTGAACGCGTCATTCATTCATAGGGATCCAATTACTTCGTAAAATGATATATATGGTGGGTTTTTGGCTAAAATGATGTATTTACATGCATCATAAGGGTTTGTCTTTAAAAAATTAAACTATTTTATTAAAAACTACAATTAATTTATCAATATTTTTTCAATTAAAATTGTTAGCTGCGTTATAACACATATTTTAAAATAATTATATTAATTATATTTTCATAAATATGAGTCAATTGTCTAAATAACGTAACTCTAATACAGCATCCAATCATAGTTTTACGTCTTAATTATTTATGTGTCCCAAACATGAAATTTAATACTCTTAGACAAATTTAAATATAATTTCATTACCAAAAAAAATTAAAATATAATTTTGAGACATAATTCTAATTTAGCAATCATTTTCAACCCACTCTTATATTTTGTTTTCCACTTCTGCTAGCTATTTCATCACTTAACAAAGACAAATTCTAAGATGAAACAAAAATGAATTGTAGAGATTAGAATAGACAAAAGGAATTAAGATAACCAAAACAAAAACAGTTATATATTATAAGTACTAAAATATATTTAAACCTTATTTTAGTTATATATATTAAGTAAAAAACATATTTTCATCGAGGGTAATAAATGTTCTAAATTAATTAATCCATTGATTAAATATGAAAATTTTAATACTTTTTATATTACATAAATTATTTTATATTATAATCACTTTTTTATAATCTGTAATAAACTGACTCTATTGTTTTCTGTTCAAATTTTAATTAATTTTGTACAATACCCGAATTCAAACACTACTGGTATTGAAAATGCAACAACACTAAATTCTCAACACATAAAGGTGATCATGAATTGGGTAACCTGGGTTCATTCATTGAACTCGAACTAAAAATATTGGATTAGGTTGGATTAATGAATTGAATAGGTTTAAAAATAGATAAACTCGAAGTACCTAGGTTACCTAGGTTACGTATTGAGTTTAAAATTTTTTTCACTCTACCAAACTCAACCATATCAAAATATAAAAATATTGAATTATCTTTAATCTCATTTATTTATCTATTTCTAAATTTAACTAAAAATAACAATATATGTTTTTTTTTTTTTTGTAAATTTTTAGAATTTTTAATTTTTCTTTTATCTTTTTAGTGTATCTGTGTTTCAAATTTTTTTATTTTATATTCTTTAAATATTTAACCGAATGACCTGACAATGACATAGATCTGGTTGAGTTAATTAATGACTATAAAAATCTGACTACTTTTTTGTACGCACTATTCAAATCAAACTCGATCCAATTCGTATTAACTTCTAATAAAAGAGAAAATAAATAAATAAAGAGAAGTGGTAATAACACATTTACAAACATACTATTTTAAACACTTTATTATTGGTTAAAATTTATTAAAAATTATAAAATTAAAATAAAAATTCATTAAATAAATTGTGAAACACAAATATATATATATATATATATATATATATATATATATATATATATGAGAGATCAAATTACACCGGTATAACTTAAATAACTATTACACCATTCAATAACTTTCAATTGAATGATGTTTTCTTAAAATTCACCGTTGGATTGAAAGTTCTTTTCACATAGATCATGTATACAAAATTTTAAATTAATCCAAAATTATTTGCTATATCATTCATATAGATTAAAATCGACGTAATATAAATATTTCAAAATATACTAAAATATGGATCATTTGATTATCTTCTTATTGTTGTTTAATTTTGACAAAATTTGACTCAAACAATTTTGGTAATATGTAGATATAATTCAACGGTTAAATTGATAAAAATTTATTCTATATCAAGTTATTAAAATGATGTAACTCTTTTTGAGTTATACTGGTATAATTTGATTCCTCCTTTTATATATATATATATATATATATATATATATATATATATATATAATTTTCAATAAATTTTAGTGAGTAATAGAGAATAATATTTAAAAAGGTGTGTTAAAGTGTATTATTGTCATTTCTCATAAATAAATTAATAAAAGAAGATAAACGACATTGTTGGGGTCAGGGAAAAACAAAATAGAGCCAGAGAGATACATAATTGAAGACTGAAGTATTGCAAGAACCAAGACCAAATAAAAAAGGACCCCTTCGCGATGAAGAAAGCTTCCTGCGCGTTGCCACCATGAAACAAATCCCGCCACGTGTCGCGACCCTAGCTGCTCATCACCCTTCCCATTAGAATCTGAAAGTGTGCCACGTCATCAAGCCTATCTAAATCTCATATTTTCACACCTTCCTCTTCCAAATGTAAATTGATCACTTCAACTTTTTCTTAGACAACAAGTCAAGCATGACGTTTGTAGTGACCACATGCACGCACACCCCAAACAAACAGCCGCAAACATTAAAAAAATCCAAAACCCCTCTTAAACCCTCGAACACAAATTGCAACTAAACACTTCACACAGCATAAAAACAAGAAGAAGAAGGAACCACGCTACATGCTTTCAATAGCAAAAGCGCATGAAGACTAATAACAACGTTTCTGGGTTGGTTACTTTCTTCTTTATTCATCTCAATCTCAAGCTATCTATAGCTTGTGTCCTTGTTATTGTTCAATCAATTTGCTACTCTTTCATGTGATCCAAACTGTGTCTGGTTTTTATTCTATTTTGTTCATTTCATCCTTTTTTTCTTCTTTCGGTGCTCCTTCTTATAATCAATCGAGTTTAATTTCTATACACGGATAGTGTAACAAATTTTATACGGTCAATCAATCAGAAATTATTATAAAAATCAACAAATTTAGCATATATGGCCGTTTATGATTGGATTACGATGTAAAAATTCTTTATACTATCAATTCATACACTATTTACTCTAGTCAATTTGTGTTTGTTGCATAAGCTTTGTTTTGTTATGCTTCTTTTATGTTTCTATATGTAATTTTCTTTACTTTGAAAACTTAGCTAGCCGATTTATTGATGAAAGTGAGTCTGTTTATTTGTTGGTTGGAATGGCTGCAGGGAGAGGAAATCACGGAAGAGACGCAGTGGTGGAAGTGATTCTGTGGAAGACACTCTTGAAAAGTGGAAGGAGTATAACAGGCAGCAACAACTTGGCTCTAGAGAAAATGGGGTGGAAGTGATTCACAAAGTTCCTGCTAAAGGGTCAAGAAAAGGGTGCATGAGAGGTAAGGGTGGGCCTCAGAATTCTGATTGCATGTACAGAGGTGTGAGGCAGAGGATTTGGGGCAAATGGGTTGCTGAGATTCGCGAACCTATCAATGGCAAGCTTGTTGGTGAGAAAGCAAATAGGCTTTGGCTTGGTACTTTCTCCACTGCACTTGAGGCAGCTCTTGCTTATGATGAAGCAGCTAAGGCCATGTATGGCCCTTGTGCCCGTTTGAATTTTCCTGAGCCAATAGACTCTAATGGATCATCATCATCTAGTGGAAGTGATAAAAAATCACCAAGTGGTTCTTCAGAGAATGGTGGTGATGTTGCAAAAGCTGAGGAGTTGGAGGAAGTCACAACTGGCTTTGAACAGTGTCAAACAAGTGAAGAGTGTAAGGCAATAACTTTGAAGAATGTCAAGTCTGAAGAACATGGAGAAAGTGAAGGAATAGAGGGAGAATTGGAGGACGTTGTAAAAGACTCTGGCATAGATGAAGAGGGTAATCACTTGCAGAAGGAGCCTATGGATATAGCCATGAATACAAGAGGTAACTATTGTAGCTCTTCTGATGCTGCTACTGAACATGAGATTCTGGTAAAGAGTGAAGAAACAAGAGAAGAATCAGTTAAATCTTTGAACTCTTGTGAGTTGAGCTGCAGCAACCATTGCCTTGGATATATGCATAATATGCTGCCAGATACCAATCCAAGACCAAATTCTGAGGCATCTATTGCAAAGAAACATACTGAGGAAGTAATTTCTGAAATCCTGGGACTATGTCACAGCAAGTGCTTGAAGATTAGTCATGGTCAGTCACCAAATGAGCAATATAGAAATGAACATTTTGATGACACGAGAACCAAGCTTAAGGGTTTGGAATGCAAGCTGAGAGCACATTCTATTCATTACAAGAATCAGGCACCAATAGTAGGGGACTCCAATCATCCTTCTATGCAGGGAATTCATCTTTTTGGTGGTGGCACAGTTGGACCAATTGAAAGCATGTCCCAAGTTGAGGCTTTGAACAACATCAACACAAACAGAAATTCACTACCTGGATTTAGTTCTGGCCATGGTAGGAAGTTGTGTGATCTTTCTCAACAGCTACACAAACTTGGTGGTTACCTTCCTGAGCATTGGAACAGTATGCAGTTTGCAGACTTGGAAGTTGGTTATGATTATAGTTTCTTAAATCCTGATTATGATTTTGGCTTATTGGAAGAGCAGAAGTTACTTGATATATGCTTTCCACATGTAGGATCTTAGTATATTCCTAAAGGCTTACAGTGTTTGTTTTTCGCTTTGGTGGGGTTACTTACAGCATGTTTTTTCCCCACCTTGGCGATTCAATAAGGCTATGTTTCCGTTCTCTTTCACTATAGAGACTTTGTAGTCAGAATTTTGTATTAAGTTATAAATTATATAAATGTTGAAATATGATGATTACCCCACTCCAAATGTTGATTACGCCATTCATATACGGCAAAATGCAATCGCTATCGTATAATCTTAAACTGAATTCCCACATAAATTTTAGTTGCCACTCCATAAAGTTATTAATATTTAATATCCTAAAAGCATATTTTTTTAAGATTTTGGTACGAAAAGATACATTTTTAATTTGTTACAAGCACTATTTTTTGGTATAGACAATACTGAGATTAGTACGAAATCGTTAACAGTAAATACCAGATTCCTGAATGAATAATGTTAATTGCGTGAAGATTAATGCTAACCATCATTAACGTAATAACTATTAAAAAAAAATTGTACATACTACACATTACACACCTAACTTGAATAACAGCAATGGACAAGTCAGCGTACCTATCTCACTTGCATTGCAGCTACCTTTAGCAATGAAAATACACAAATTTGTGCAATTTCCTAATAAATACAAATTTCCAACAAAAACCAGAGGGCCAAAAAAACTACCCTCTAAGCTGTAGGCTGGTCATTCAATAATTTTCTCCCTCCCTGTTCTATTGGCCATTCAATCTCTACTCGAATGAGCAAGATTTTGGTAATCGGTTGGCAGTAATTGGCAACGACATTTTAATAATTTACTATAGTCTTGCAGTGATACTGGATTCTCCTTGCAGGGATTTAGTGCCCTCATCATGTTCTGATCATCCTGAAAATGGCTTTTTAACCTGACGAGTGAAAGTTGGAACTTCTGAGTACTGAATACATAACTTTCAATGCATGTTAGTCAATCTTCTGTTCCATCTTTATACCAGACTATATCCCAAGGCCCACTTTTGCTGCTCAACCTTGAGAAAAGAAAAATATTAACTCAATAAAAATCTTAAGAAAATTTTGCTCATGTTATCTACAGAGAGCGACTTGATAGGAGAGAACAAAAAATAATGCGACTTGATGTCAAATCACATTCATCCAACATGTCCTGTATCATTTTGCTATTGTTTTTTGAGCTAGGATTTGAATGAGTAGGACAATGGGTAATAATACACCAACATGAAGTTTCCCAACTATCACCTTCCAAATGAATTAAATACTTTACCTCCAAACTCCAGCTAGAACACGCAAAGCCATGAAGATAAACAATCCAGTCCAGACTCCAGGAAGCCCTACTGGAGCCGCTACCAGAAGGAAAGTTGAAGAAACTAGTCCAACTAGCACCTACCCATAACAAAAGCCAAAAGAAAAAAAGGGCATAAGGAAATGAGTGAAGAGGAAAAAATCATATGGAATGTTTAACTATCTTTCAACCATTGAACTAGGTAATTACCATCGAGTAAGCAGCATATCCAAAGTCTGATACCCCATAATAAATCCCATCAATAACAAATGCCAAAGCATTCACTGGTTGAGATCCAGCAACAAACTGCACATGTAGGTAAATTTCAGATATTACAAATGACATTACTATGTATACATGCTTCCACAGAAAGAATGGAGAATTGCACTGCATATAATGAACATTTGTTAGCCCTACTAAAAGATTAGCATGGCTTAAACACCCATCAAGCACAAAAATTCTGATACTGTCCAAAAACATTAGCTTTCAATGTATTCATCCACATTAGAGGAAGAACAGTTAGGCCAAACAAAATATATATATATATATAAACAGACATCCAAATGAAATACTTTCTTGAACGAACTCCTTTCCTAGTAAATGCACTATAATACTTTGAAACAAGGATTTCAATTTGGAGTTGGAACTCATGACTTGGCCACTCAGACCCACTTCTGCACAGGCTGAGTGGCCTGATTCTTAAAGTCAATCCAAGTCAACTAGGGAGTGGCATATAAAGCCTACAAAATGATAATAAAGGTAATTTTCTGAAAACAACTGGAATTTCTTACCAATATACCTGACCGAGCAACATCCAGAACTTCAGAATCTGTGCTAAATAAACTAGAAAATGCTCCAAACCCAAAGAATAAGATCATAGACAAAGTGATTCCTGCTCCTAAACCAATCTGTTTAACATGTAAAAGAGAGTGGGAGAAAAGAATTATGGGTCAGTATAAGTTTCAATATCACTAAAAGAAGGTAAGAAGGAAAGAACAAAGCAATTTATGGTGACAACAACCAGTAACCTGTATCACTCTATATATAACAAGGCGTGCTAGCTCATAATTTCCCAGGGAGTAACTACTGGCAAGAAGTGCCTGTAAAAGAAATATCATTTTGACATGACACAGTAAGTCTCAGCCAAATAAATTTCAAAGACTTAATAATTTTGAAACAGTTAGCTTGCGTCATATCTTCACATAATATGAATTCCTCTAATAATAGAATTCATATCATCTGTATCATTTGAAACTGCATGATACAGAATCAATTCTTCCAATCCTTCCCAACTACTTTTCTTTTTGGGCCACAATGGATGATATGGTACAATATTGGAAGTCTTATTTCTTACTAATACCATTTCAGTATCTTGGGACATGGAAAAGTATCAAGCTTATCATATAAAATGGAACACACCCCAATTTGCTCAATTTCATGGTGAAGGAAAGCCCCCGAATGTTCACCATAATGCATTTCATATTATAAATTTTTATTATTCTGAGTTCATGCGATTTGGAAACTGGATGAGCTAAAGGGCCCAGAGATATGTATTGATCATTTCAACTGGTATAATCTAGGTATGTATCCAAAGAAAATGCAATTTATAGTCCAATGCAATAGAATTATCTAACCTGACCAGCAAGTGCCAGAGCATCAGTGAGCAAAGAAACAGACAACCAAACTTGCATGCAAATTTGATGACCTGCCATAGGTATAGGGCCCTGCTTAGCTGCCACAGATGTTGACAGTGTTATAGTTATAAATACAGCCAAAGTCCTAGCAGTAAGAAGACCACCTACAAAATGCAATAGATAAAAGTAAACACTAATCTGCATTGCTCCTTAACTCGCATAACGTATTCTGTCAAGTCATAGAAGCTGATTACCAAAAAAAACATTTTCAAGCTAATGAAAATCATATTTCATTCTCAAAATACAAAACATAGATTATCGTATATGAACAGAAAGAAGTCCTGCCAAAAGGACAAATGCCACCAACTTCACCTTTAAGAGGCAATGTAATTGTGATATCTTATGAAAATGTAATTGTGCGTACCAGATTTCAGATAGCTGAAAAATTTTCTCCCATCAAATTCGGAAGGGATTAGCAGCACCTTGCCACTCAATTTCCATAGCAGAATGAAAGCTATTAAATATCTGGTGAACACAGACAAATTCTGTTGAAAGCAGAAGATCACATGAATTAAGGGACATGTGCAAAATGCACAGATAATACTAAGTTTACCACATCATTGACGTACTCAGAGATCACAGTAGCAACTGCAGCACCACCAACACCAAGACCAAAAAGAAATATTAATATTGGATCCAATATGGCATTAAGAAAGTTTCCCACACCTGACATTCCAAGAAAGCCATCATTATTTACACATCAAGCAAACCTAGACATGTACTCCTATTTTTCCACAAGTACACATCAACCAAGCAGGGATTCATGGACCATTTTGCCAAGTATAAACATGTAAAAGTATGAAGCTGACAGCCCATAGAGCCGAGTTGCAGTGAGAATTTATATAAAACCATCATGGAAATCACCGATATAAATTAGAAAGCAAACACTCACAGAATTTGCTAGAGGATCTGCTTGGTCTTCTATGCAGAAAAAGGTTAAATTAAGAACAAGTGAAAATTTGCTGGTAATAGCTATTTTCTTTGCTACATCCTAATTCATTTATTATTCTCTATTGTAACATTATACTGTTCCAGCATTTCATAAAGTAGTCCAAAAGGGTCTTTACCGTGAATTAAGATTGTTTAAATGATCCAATTGTCAAAGAAGTTAAAAAATTCTTGCATCTTTCCAAAAAATATAAACTGCGGATAAAGGGCATATACAGATCATAGTTTCAGTGATTGAGACAACCACGCAATCCCCATTACATATTTACCATGATTCATCTCTATGAATGGATACTTGTTTGTAATTTAAAATTTCAAATTATGTAAACTTTGTCTCTTTTCTTGATTCAAAAAGGTATGTTTAAGTGTTAATTTATTGTCAAAATTGAACTATTTCTAAGCTCTGTGCTATTATAAATAAATAAATAAAACTTCAGAATTGTTGCCAATTAAAATTAAAATTATTGACAAAGTACTGTTGGTAAAAGAGTACTTTGTCAGTAATTTCAATTGTATGCAACATATGAGTAGAGAAAGAGTAAGCTTCTGAAATACTTGCCAACAGCATATAGAGGTGTCTTTGTATCCAAAAATCCACGAAAGGTGCCTTGCGCAGCTAATGCGAGCACAATTGCTGGAGCACCAAAGGCCCTCAATGTAAGAAACTGCTCAGCAGGCCCACGCATTGGAGAATCCTGAACAGCATATAAAACAGAATAAATGATGTAAACAAGATCATACAAGTAAAATCCAATTATATAAAACAAAGTACCCAAGAAGAGCAGCCCAAAAATGCTTTTATTTTTTACTTTTTGTGACCCCCAAACCAACAAAAAAGGAACAAAATACCAGGATATAAGAATTTTCTTGCTATGCATTCCAGAAGACTGATAGCTGATGAATGCAAAGGAAAATTGTATATTTATATCAAGGTTATCAATGGCGGACAGTGGAATATGGCAGAAGGCCAAAATTCTGCCATATAAGCATGCCATTGCAGCCTATGGCGCTGCCATAGCGGGCTCCCTTCACAAATTGCTTATGGAGGAGGGGTCGAAAAACCCCTCATTGTGTTATGGCAGCACTATAACAGATATTTAACAACATTGATTTATATTGATATTGATTGTTAATATGTTTCCCAAAACTCAAATCATGTATAGTTAACTGTTAGGCTACAAATACAGAATGTCATTGGTGTTTAAAAGTCTCCAAATCTTTTTTGCAAATGATATAGTTTTTATTGAGGAATCAGGGGAAGCAGTTAACTTTAAACTTGAACTTTGGAAACAAAGGGTTTTCGCTTAAGTCAAAGTAAGATAAAATATATATTGAAATTTTAGCAAGACATGAGGAATATGACTTGGAAGTAAAAATGGGAGATGACATACCAGATACCACACTCCACAGGTTTCTAAGTTTAAATATTTAGGATCAATAATAGAAAATGATGGAGAAATTAATGAGGATGTCACACACAGGATACAAGCGGGATGGCTAAAATGGAGAAAAAGGCATTGGGGGTGATTTGTGATTGCAGGGTACCTATGAAACTCAAAGGCAAGTTTTATACTATATGGTATTTAATGTTGGGCCTTAAAGGGACAACATGAGAGAAATATGGGAGTAGCAGAAATGAGAATTTTAAGGTGGAAGTGTGGCCACACAAGAAAGGACAAGATACAGAATGATTATATACGACAAAAGATTGGTACAGTACTGATTGAGGAAAAGATGACAGAAATTTAAGGTGGTTTAGACACGTAAAAAGAAGGCCGCAGGAGACATCAATGAGAAGAGTAAATTGCATAATTTTTAGTCCTATGAAAAATAGGAGGAGGAGGAGAGAGACCAAGAAGGACTTTGGAGGAAATTGTCAAGGGAGATCTCATGATAAACAATATTCTTGAAGCTTTGGGTTTAAACCAAGCCTAATGGTGTCATGTGATTCATGTAGTTGACCTCACCTAGTGAAATAAGGTTTTGTTATTGTCGTTGTTGTTGTTTCAGAACACGTAAGAGCCATCCCGAACACATTTCATATACCAATTAAATTAAAGGTTTAATTACTTTGCAGGTCCCTATACTTTTACTAGGTACAAACAGTGAACTGATGTTTCTGGAATGTGTTGTAAGCACAACTGAGTCAATTCTGCAAAGTTTCAACCTCTACAGGTCAATTTAACCCAGATATTCTTTCACAATTATCTGGCTTTCCAGAAGGTTGAAAAACAATTATCCCGAACATAGTTCAAG
The DNA here is from genome assembly GCA_026413185.1 of Pueraria montana var. lobata. Lineage (NCBI taxonomy): Eukaryota > Viridiplantae > Streptophyta > Magnoliopsida > Fabales > Fabaceae > Pueraria > Pueraria montana. The sequence goes on from CM048650.1 coordinate 78,653,572, forward strand.
GACCCAATTGAAAAAAAATAAAAGTTCAGGGACCCAATTAAAAGAAAAAAAAAGTTCAGGGACTTAATTGAAAATTTGGTAAAAGTATAGGGACCTACAGATTAATTTAACCTAAATTAAAAGCTATACTAAAACAAAACATAAGTCTACATCTGAATTTTTTTTTTTTTTAATTTTTCCAACATTTCTAATGATTCATTAAAATTATACACCACTACATAGCATAAAATAACAGAGTAAGAAAAAAATATCATTTGCAATTATACAACATAAAACAAGCTTATAAGAAATTAATTACAAGTTCATGAGCAAACCTCATATTTAAGTTCAAAATATTAGCTGAACCTGAAATATTTAGATTTTTCATGATAGACTTATCTTGCCACACAGAGAGGTTGTCAAAGGCATTTAGACCTAAACCTGAATAAATAACTGTGCTTCTACTTCTAGTGTTTGCAACTAATGATTCTTTTTTTTTCCTCTTCTTTGTGTTGAGCTGATGGGATTGTCTAGCCCAGCAAAGTGCAGAGTCAGAAGAAATTATAATATAGTTACATAAAGAAACATAATATCACTTATATGAGATGATGTATGGATCAATATTAGCCAAGTATGACATACATACAGCAGGTATGCCCATGATATTCATAAGAATGCCAGAGCCAAGGGTAAGCGCCACAGTTTCAGCAATTCCAAGAGTTGCAGCAAGTGCTAAAGAAGTTGATATTGAAGGAAGGACCTTCTTGCTTTGGTACTCGCCTGAGAAATAATGATAACCCACATGAGATAAACTATTTGTAGATACATCTGAACAAGAAAATCTACAACCATGTCCAGGAAAAGTAGACAACCTACTAAAACTAATACCTTTGTTGAAAAACATACCATTTTCATCACTTGGACTGGACTCTTCCTCCTTGCTAATCAGTGCCTGCTCCTCCGCAACAAAGGATGTAGTAACATTAAGTAAAGGAACATTGAATGCTTTTGACACTAGATTAAACACAGAAGCTGAAACTCCAACTGCAGCCAATTCAACTGCCCCTGCATAGAGAAATCTGATTAAGGGAGAATTCTCTATTCCACAACAACCATTTATCAATACAAGTTAAAACAAACAGAACCAGAGAAAAGCCAACACTTGTTACCACGATAAGAAGGTATGTTTGGTTTGAGAAAACGTTTTGTGTAATAGTAATTACAAATTGACATATTGTTTTTACTTTATTTCTTGTTTTCAAAGATTTGTATAAGAAATGGTGAAAATAACATTTCTATTGGTTTCACCATTTCTTGTATAAATATTTTAAAACAGGAAAAAGTCAAAAAAAAAAAAATGTTGCATTTTGTAAATTTGTAATTAATAGTTAAAATTGAAAATGAAAACAGAAAAACATTTGCTCTAACCAAACAAACCCTTAGCTTCCAAATTCAGAATAAAAAGCTGCAGCCAGGCACAATTTTTTTTTATTTCCCCAAGTTAAATTAAAACTCAGATCATAAAATTGATTTCCACATAAGTACCTATGTGGCCAACAAACGCTGTGTCAATCAATGAGGCAATAGGATCAGCCGCTAAAGCCAAAGCAGCAGGCAGAGCAATGAGCACTATCTCCATTCCAAGTTCATCAAATTTAAGCCAGCCACTACTGTTCATGGCCCAATAAACAAACTTCACAGTAAATAAATATGCATAAATTAAATTCAAACAATGCATAGACGACAAATTCATCAAATTTAAGCTACTCATTTCATTTCAAAGCCTAAGATTCAACCTCTAATAGTACCCCAATTTGTAAATATACAAACAAACAAATAAAAACTCTTCAATCAATACAAAAAATCCATTCTACACATAAAATTAACTCAAATTTCAAAACAAAGCATAGACAACCAATTCATCAAATTTAAGCCACCCATTACTGCCCATAGCCCAAGAAACAAACTTTAAAACCCCAATTTACAAATAAATAGATATAAAAAGTTAAATTTTCATTTGAAATTTTTTTTCACTATCAATAATTAGAAATCACTCTACATAAGAATTTTAAACTAATTATTTTAAAAGTCAACAATCTTATCATACATGACAATCTATAATTGGATCATTAGATTACAGTGTACTTAAATTAAATCCTAAAAAAAAAAAACTTAAAATCAACTTCAAAATTTAACACAAAACAAATTATACAAAGAGAGAGAGAGAGAGTTCTACAAGGATGAAAGAGTACTTGAAACGACGAAGCAGAGAAGAAGCTTTCGTCGGAGTTTCAACGGAATCAGTGTTGGCATTGTTGTTCTGAGAAGAAGCTATGGGTGCAACTCGAACACGAAGACGAGCGAAGCAATGAGGCTTCGTGGGAGGTTTCAACGTTGGGGATTTCAAAGAGTGGGTGCAGAGAAAAGAGGTAGAGTGAAAAGAAGCCATTCTCAATTTTGAGAATCAGACTCAGAAATGACTATGAGAGTGGAAATGCAAACGAAGCATAACCATATCTTCGATTTTTATATTTTACTTTATTTTCATTTTTATTTTATTTTGTTTTTTGAATTTAACGGTTGTATGAATTTCTTTGGTCAGAAATAATTTAATAATAAATATCTAGGTTGGTGTGGGGTCACAAATCACAGCCAATTTATTTGCTTAGGACATATTACGATATTTCAGACTTTCAGTTCTGGGTTCTGGCTAGAGCTGTCAAATGCCCGGCCCAGCCTGACTTAACGGCTAAAGAGAAAAAATGGGTTGGTCTGGCCTGACCGGTATCTCTCATGGATTATATTTTTCTTGGCTCGGCTTGGTCCATTTGGTCCGTCGGGCTGGGCCAAATTGTCCTATTTTTTTTATAAAAAAATTATACTAATTTTAAAAGAAAAAAATAAAAATAAAAATAAATAATTTCGGGTCAAATAGGCTCGATACTATTTAGGCCACAAATTTTTAGGCCTGACCTGGCCCGTTAGGCCGGGTCAAAATTGCCCGATTTTTTTTATACAAGCTTTTTAGTGACCCAGCCTGGCCTGGCCTGGCCTGACGGGTCATCGGGCCAGACCATTTTTGACACCTCTAGTTCTGGCTTCATTTTAAATATATATTTTTAATTTTTAATTTGATGAATTTTTTAAAATAAACAAAATCAAATAAAAAATCATCATAAATTTAATGTGTTAAAATTTTACTTATTTTATAAATATTATTATATAATTTTTATTTACAAAAAAATCCTCCACCATTTTTTTCTTTCTAAAATTCTACTTCTAAATACACTAAATAATTTAAGCACGTGTTCTTTTAAAAAGTACAATAGTACAACTTAGCAAGATGTACTGCATTCATTCATTCATTCTATTTTTTTTTTTTTTTGAAGGGCCTGCATTCATTCTTTTTAATTCCGCTAAATTGGTTTTAAAAGAATTAATAATATTTTAAAAAGTTTAGAAGAATTAATTTTATTTAAATAATAGGTTATATTACTAACTGTACTCTTGAACTATTTAGAAATTTTCGTGTAAGTCGCTAAATTAATTTTTTTTAATTGGTCCCTAAACCATAAAAGTAAGTCCTGAAATTATAATATATGAATACTTGAAATTGTCAGAAAATAATAATTTATAATAGTTTTAAAAATTCTAAAAACTCGATTAAAAATAATTACATGACCAACTCAATTAAAAAAATTTAGTTTTGAAACCTAATTGAAAATTTTTAAATAGTTCATAAACTTACTGAATAATTTAACCTAAATAATAAAATATAATTATTTTTAAAATGTTAATGTAGATATATTTTTAAAAAATTTTGAGTCACATACTTCAAATCAATTTTTACTTAATTTTGGTTAAAAATTTTCATTTCTCTCAAAATCAATTATACTCACTGCATAATATTAATTGAAAATTTATAGTTTTAGTGAACAGTAATTTTAATAATACCATATATAATTCATGAATTAAATTAAAAATCTTATAAAGTATCAAGTCTGAGTCTTATTCTTCAAAAAAAAAAAAAAAGTCTGAGTCTTATAAATAACAAAAATAAATGCAAAAATATATTTGTTCTCTTAAATTAGACCATTCATTGATTCAGATCTTAACCGGGACCTTTCAATGTTTTCAAATATTGAGGGTCTCAAGGGAAAAAAATGCAACTTCAAAATAATAAATAGAGGATGAAAAAAATAAGCACAAAAAAAAAACAAAGGAGATAGATTTTTTTTTTTTTTTTTATCATAGCAAAGGAGATAGATGGAACATTGAGATATTATTTAGATTAATTTTAACCATTATTTAGACTTATTTTTCTCTAGCAATGCTGCTGTACTAGTGTACTACTTTCCGAGTACAAATCAATCCAAGATAATCCTTAAAATTTGGAAAATTCCAACAAAGTTTCACAAGACAGAGTTGTGGACCACTAGATCAAGGACTATTTCTTCCTGCACCCTAAAAATCTCAACTTACACCTCCTTTTATTTCGGAAAGATTAATTCAAAATGAAAGTTTTACATTCCGGATCACCTAATTCGGAATTTTACAATGGGTATCCCCTTTTGTTATGAAAAGGTTAATCCTGAAGATTTTACATTCTAGATTACTTACAAGGGGTGTAGGCTGATATTTATAAGGTGCAGGAAGAAACTCATCAAGTGTAAATCAGCCCCAAGGTACACTCTGGTACGTTCGGGTTCAAGTTTGTTTGTTTGTTTTTTCTTTTATCAAAGGACTTCAAGCTTGAAAAGCACAAAATGAATGACCATGCTATTCGCAACTTCCGTTTTGCTCTTCGCACTGCCTACTCATTTTATTTTTGTAATTTAAAAAAAAAAAAAAAAAACTTTTTCCAAATATTACTTTCCATAAAGTATCTTTGAAAAGTGAGACTTAATACTGTTAATGATATTAATGTAAAAATTTAGTTTACTAACGTATTAAAACATAAATGTATTATGAAAACTACTTTCCGTAATGTATAAAAAATAACAACATTACGGAACTGTAATAAAAAAATAACTATATTATGAAAATTAGTTTCCGTAATGTAAAAACTACATTGCAAAAAGTAGCTTATGTAGGATTTGCAAAAATCGAAAAAATAGATGATCGATGACTTTTAGAGAGAAGATAGAAAAATGAGAGGAGGAGGTGTGATTAGAGCGGGGCATTTGGACTTGATCGTGCGGGCATCCTACATAACCTGTAGCCCGCACGGTATATGGACTTTAATTTTTTGAACCCATTTAAATTGTGGACTTTTTAGCTCGGCCCATTTAACCTGCGGGTTAAACGGGCTTGACCACGGGCTCCGCAAACTGTCCGTAGACTTTTATGCCTTAAGTAAAAAAAAAGTATTTTTTTGTGGTTTAGTAAAAGTAAAATAAAAATAGAAACTAGACTACTAAAATAAAAAAAAATTGTGATCATTCTACTTGAAATTAGATACATTTCAAAATAGTCAACATCAAACTAAAATCCATAAAAAATATTTCTCAAAGATCTAGTGATTAATTGGACTATAAATGATAACAAAAGGATTTTTAGAAGGGGTTTTAATTTTATTTTTAGTCACTTTTTTAATTTGATATTTTTTTAGACAATTGTTTTTAAAAGGGTTTGAAAAATGAGTTAAATTTCATATTTTTAAATTTTGGTTTTCTTTTTTTATTTTTTATTTTTTGCGGTTGCAGGCCGGCCCATTTAGCCCGCGGGCTAAACGGGACGGTTGCAGACTCGCTAAAATAGAATCCGTTTAAATTGCAGACTTCGCGAGACGGGTTATGTGGGTTACGGGTTTTGCGGATGAGGGCTCAAACGGGTGGACTTACCCGTTTGCCCAGCTCTAGGTGTGATAGGTAGGTTCCAGGGAGGGGAGGAGGGTGAAGGATAAAAAGAAGAGAGGTAGATTGAGTATTTCAAAAGAAAAAAGTTACATGTACACCTAAAAATCTATTAAACACCTAGTGAGAGAGAAAAAAAGAGAGAAAAATATGTGTGATAGGATTTATAATGTGATAAGAAGAAAGAGATAGAAAGAAATGAGAGGTTTTGATAGAATGTTTAAAATAATGAAGTGTTTGTCTATCATTACTCATTTCAAAAAGTCCAAAATAAAAGGGAGTGTAAAGAAGAACCAAAAAAAAAGGATGTGAATAGAAATTCCCAAACTGAATTTACCAAGCAGGGAACTACGTACCATTTTGGCCAATCATGCATCGTAACAAGGTAGAGGGGATGGATTCGGTCCTATCTCACGTTTACAAACAACAGAGGAGTCTAGCTTAGTCCCGAAAGTAGGATCAAGTTGTGAACAGCAACTATGGGAAAGTTAGTTAAATGTTTAAATTTGATGAAACGATCATCTAGCATTCAAGACGATGGTGTTACATAGTGCAAGTAGTGTTATTTTTGGGAGAAGGGCGTCCTACGTGAAGAAGAAGAATGTGAAGATGTGTTGTCATTCACAATGGATAAGTAAAAAAAATTTATTATACACAAGATTGCATCTGAACTTGCCAACCCAAGTAATAACACATGATATTGTGAAATTATTGTAATCAGACTCATGTTGAAATGAGATCAGAACAAAATTTAAATATATCTATCAACTGCCTTGACTTGCCCAAAAAAGAATGAAAGATGGGGTGAGACCTGTGATGGTGATAGCCGTCAAAAAATTTGCTTTAACTTCAAAACACAGAAGGGCCTAGTTGGAGATGGAAAAGTATTTGCAAAACCATCTTGATGCCCCCAGAAGAAAAATCTTCCGAGTGCTACCACAAAAAAAGCATTATGGAGCTGCAATGCATCTTCCTTGAGTATCATGGAAATTCCATTCTCAGGTGCACTACTTTCAGCTGGTAATTGGGGTAAACATTGGAATATTATCATCCAATTTTTTCAAGATTTTCAGAGACAGTTTTCATTCTAGGCCTGACTTCAGGGTCTCCCTCAGTGCATTGTAGTGCTACATGAAACACAGCCAGTACCTCTTTCTTGGCATGCACTTCATGGAGCATCAACGGATCAACTATTTCAGATAATGGACTTTCTTGTTCAAACCCTTTCTTGACCCATCTCACCAAGTCAGGGACTTCCATGGAAGTCGAAGCGGCCGGAGAAGAATCTGGGGACTTCCCAGTAAGCAATTCAAGTAACACAACTCCAAATGAATACACATCCCATTTCTGGGTGGGTCTGCAGCCCTGGACTCGAGCCTCAGGGGCTTTGTAGTTGTTAGTTCGCTCTGTTTGCGATGGCTTCAAGTAAGGCAGAGCTCCTCCCATAAAGCCACCAGAAGAGGGGTTGTTGCCTGTGATGCTGATCAGTCTGTTAAGACCAAAATCAGAAATGCGGGGTTGGAAGTCCGTGTCAAGGAGGATGTTGGAGGGTTTGATGTCACCATGAACAAATTTTCTTGGACTGCATTCATGGAGATAGGCCAAACCCCTGGCTGTTCCTTTGATGACTTTCAGCCTGGTTGACCATGAAAGATTCGGAGATGGTTGACCATTTCTCCCTGCATAAATAATTAGGATTAAATATGAATTAATTTTAGCTGAAAATTTTTATTGGGAAAATCTAGTATAGAATGCAAAAACAGATTACGAGTTATTTTTTGTTGCAATTATAAATTTATGCTGTTTAATCAAAAAGGATTTTATACAAAATTCATAATAGAATGATATATTTTCTTGAGATAAAATCAAAAATAGCATTTTACATATTTTTCTAGATAATTTCAAATATACCCACTAGGGGTCGGTTTAGGGGTGAGAAACTTAAATAGTTTGCATGAAGTTGTAAATTCAAACCTCATTATCTTATTGTACACACACAAAAATTCAAATCCAATAATGTGGAAGGGACCAGGTTTAATCAAGCGATCGTGAAGCTGGTAGAGACTGCTTCAAAAGTAAGAAACTAAAGAAAGTTTAGCCAAAAGGAAAACAATGGAACAAGGAAAAGTAAAGTTTTCCACTAGGAGTCCAAGAACAAGGAAGTTCAAGTTCAACTACAAAACACAAAAAACTAGGAAGTTCAACTTTAGCTGAATGAAATAAAGGCACAAAAGCGCACAAACTTGAAGGTTCTTTTTGGCCTACAATTCTACAAACACAAGACTCTGTACAAAGCTTACTTTAAGAGATACTGTTTCCGGAGTGTGTGATGACTAATAAAATGGAAATATACATATAGAAAAGGAGATCCAAGCAACTAAGATAAAATTAAAGTCAAACAGACACAGCACTTGCCACTTGGGAAATGACTTGGAACTGTGAAAGAGCAACTTTTCCACCTAAAGTTTTGGTTTGTTTAGTGGCCCATGTGCAGCAAATGAGCTAAAGGTCTAGAAGGTCATGGTCCCCAACATGAGTACCACTGCCATCACATTTCCCAAACACATGGTGAATGTCTTACTTTCTCGTCGGATGTCCCCAAAGGGAGGTCATTAACATTAGCACTGTTGTCTCACCAAACAATTTATTGGATCCAACGCCCCTCGGCAATAATTAATAAACATCTAACTGAAGTGCTGACCTAGCCACACTCACCTCAAATTAAATTAGATATAATGTCATTTCTTTATTTCTACCAAGACGAGTAATGTCATTTCTTTATTTCTACCAAGACGAGTTAGTAAATTTAATGTTGCACATTTGCTCCAGTTAACCTACCACTTTGGTCCCACTGTCCCACAAATCTATATAACAGAAACGACAGTTCTATTATTCTAGCAAAAACAAAAACACGCACAGAATGAAAACAACGGAAAAAATACAGAACTCCAAACCCGATTTCTTTCATGGTTCCCTGCAAGTAAAACTAGCATGTTTTATCATCGCTTATTTTAAAAAACATCTTGAATTTATGTTGATAACAATCCTTTCTAGAAAGGCCAATTTTTTTTATTCTGGCTGAATTAAAAAAGGACAATAATTAATCTAATCAGTGAATGCACAGAACACAACATTAGGATAAAACCTAGTTTGCGCAGTTAAATGGCTCTTTTAACCCGTGAAAACCAAAAAATGAAAAAAAAAAAAAAAAAAAAAAACTCATAATAAGTTCAGGGTTATATAAACTCAACCATATTGCAAATCACTTATAAAAGAAATATTCTATGCATAGGGATGAAAAAAAAGTTATACACCAACAGGAAATAGAGCATTAGAGCCTAAAGTTGCTAATACTGTAAGCTAGTTTTGATTAAGACGTTATCATTAGTCCAATTAATGATAATGCTACATTAAATATTTTCTAAAAAATTACTTATTGCTTATTAAACTATATGAATTTATACAAAAGATTAATACATTACGTACAAAAAAATGTTGTGATGAGTCAGTAATGCTGGAATGGTTAAATGGTCAGACCACTTTATTAAAAAAATACTTTATTGATTAAAAAAAAAACATTCATTTGACATAATCAAACAGGATAAATCGAGCATTGTGTAACAACCTCCTAAAATGTTTAAATTACTTATGTTGCCTAAGATCCAAATTTCACCCAATTATTATCAGCTAACATTGTTATTCTTTTTGTTACTATTATTATTGTACAACTCTAATTAGTAGCAATCACTTTTTTGTCTGTGTGGGAATAATCATCCCTGTACTCAAAAGCATGCTAGTCTGTTATGGATGGTGACATTGGTGAGAGTAAAAATGGCCCCAAAGGCCCAAATACTCAAACCCCCCGTACTCACTGAATGCAACTACTGAAATCAATGACCCAAAAGAAAAGGGAAAAATGAAAACAGAAACAGAATGTGAAAGAAAGAACCGACTGACCTCTAAGGGCAGTGGCCAAATTGCCATTGGAGATGAAATCACTGATCAAGAGCTTCTCATCAGTAGCCCAATAATATGCTCTCAACCTCACAATGTTGGGATGCTTCACTTTGCCAATGGCTTGAACCTCAGTAGCAAACTCCTTATACCTCTGTTCTCCACCCTCGCCCAATCTCCTCACAGCCACAGGCACCCCATTCCCAAGCACCACCTTATACACAATCCCCAACGCACTCTTCCCCAACACATAAGCAGAAGCCCTCAACAACTCATCAAGCTCAAAGTTAAACCCCTTATCAATGGCCACCAAATCCCCTTCACCTTTCCCACCCTCTAACTCTCCCTCTCCTCTCTCCCCCTCCTCCACCTCAGAATCATCACTCTTCACCCCATTACACCAACAACACAAACTCAATTTCTCACTCTCCCCACCAAACTTCCTCTTCAAAGTGCAACTACACCCATTGGACTTGCCCTTCCTCTTCCAATAAACATAAACCACCACAAGCCCAATTAAGGCCACCCCGGCGGCATCCGCCACCGAGATTAAAATAATCAAACCGGGGCTCAGCTTCTTCGCGGATCGGTGCGCCGGCCCGCGAGAACCAGGACTGAGTCCCGGTTGACTCGGTGCCGAACCTGTGCAGGGCGTCTGAAGAGGAAACCCGCACAGGTTCGGGTTGTTGAGGAACGCGGTGGGGCCCTGGTTCGAAAACGACCCCGTTTGGGGAATCTCACCGCTCAAATCATTGTTCCGAAGATCAAAACTGACGGCAACAGGCAAATTCCCGAGAGACTTAGGAATTTTGCCAGATAAGTGGTTGAAAGAGAGGTTTAGGGTTCCGGTTAAGGTTTTAAGTTCGCTGAGCTGGTCCGGGATCGAACCTTCTAGAAGGTTCGATGAAAGGTCGAGCTGGACTAGGTTATTCATCTCCGGCCACGGACTCGCCGGAATATCGCCGGAGAATTTGTTCCGGGCGAGGATTAACCGCTGGAGATTGGAACAGTTCCGGAGCGTGCCGGGGATGGCGCCGGAGAGGGCGTTGTCGGAGAGGTCGAGGTTTTCGAGGCGGGGGAGCGTGCAGACGGAGGGAGGGAGGCTGCCGGAGAGGTTGTTGCCGTGGAGGAAGACGCTGTGGAGCGCGGTGGCGTTGAAGAGCTGTGCCGGAATGGCTCCGCGGAGGGCGTTGGTGTGGAGGTTGAGGCGGCGGAGGTAGAGGAGCGTGCCGAGCTCCGACGGGAGGTAGCCGCGGAGGCCCTTGCCGGAGAGCGCGACGCCGACGACGCGCGGCTCCGGGAGGCCGGAGATGTTCGCGCACGTGACGCCGGACCACCGGCACGGCGTGGAGTCGCCGTCGTTCCAGTCGGAGAACGCGGCGGCGGCGGAGGCGTCCACGGCGGACTTTAGAGTGAGAAGCGCGATGCCGTCGGAGGAGAGAGAAACGGCGGGATGGAAAAAGAAGAAGAGGAGGAAGATGAAGAAAGTAACGGTCATTAGAATGAGTGATAATACGGCACCGTTTTGGAAGAGGAGGAAAAATGGTAACGGTGCGTTTGGTGCAGTGTTGTGAGAGTGAAGGTGCAGGAAATGGTTTAGTTGAGGCGTAAGTAAGAAAGAAAGGAAGTAGTTGTATTTATGAGAGAAGAGTTGGGGAAAGACGAGATTTTAATTTTGTGGGGTCCAATTCCCGCCAAAAAGATAGAGAAAGAAAACAAAGCACAGAGAGACAGAAGGAGAGGAATTGCTAACAGAAAGAGTGTTGTAAAGTGAAGTGGAAGAGAAGCAATTGCAGAGAATCTTGCTCCCTTTTGTTACAACTTGAAATTAGATCATTGGATTTGGAATTTGTTTGAGTTGCTAGTGTTGTTGTTGAGATGAGGTTGATGATTGAGCTGAACTGTAGTTTGCATCGTGGGGTCTTAATGCTTTCGTTTTTTTTTTATTATTAAAAAAAGGTATAACAACAAAGAAAGACAAGTTTTTATTCCACGCGAAACTTGTGTTGAGTCTTGGTGCATGTGAAAATTTAATTCATGAAAGTTCTTATTTGTTTCTATTGTGTTTCTTTTGTGCACTTTTTTTTAACGATTTGGTGCACCATAGTTGAATATAATAAAATACATATAATATATTGCACAACTTAAGTCCATGAGCAATTTGTATCTCATGCGTTTTATTTTTTAGCAATTTATCTATTTCAATGAAGTCAACTTTTCTTGGTAGTTTATGATCAACTTTAAGTCCATGACCATGAGCAATTCTTGTTAGTTTATACTTCATGTGTTTCATTTTAGCAATTTATCTATTTCAACGAAGTCAACTTTTTCTTTTGAATTATTGGAATATATTCAATTTATCACCCCGATAAACGAACCTAAATAGTATATTTTCAAGTTAATTCATGATTTTTACTGTTGATAAGCCAAGAACCTTTAAATATATGGGGTAAGAATTGTTAATAATGATAGATGATAGATGCATTGAACAAGTATGAATTCCACGTCATTATTATCTCTTCATGCCATCATGAGCTCTTGCTGTATGACATTTCACAAAACTTGAGGACTTCAACCAAACACCACTTGGTCACGTTCATAATGGCATGGTTACACCTACATAAAACACTTGTTTGTACCTCATATTCCATTCAACTTTTTTTTTTTGCTGACATATTCCATTCAAATTACAGTATACTACTATTGTTCCTTTCCTTCACTTAATTTGGTACAACAGAAAGACCAGCTATTGCCGTAATTATTTATTCTTTGAATAAAACTATACGTGATAATTGCATCTACTTCTCAATCATGCAAAACAAACTTAGAAGCTAACATATATAGCCACACGAACTATAATGCAATTTGTTTTTAGTATTTCTTTTGCGTATAATTTCGGGAATGATTTCTATCGGCAAAAGATGAGAGAACTTTATGCATGCCAAATGATATCTTCCCCTATTTCAAAAGAAGACAGCTTAAATTCGCTCCTAAAGAATCATTAGATACACTTTGAGAAAGAAAATAAATTAATAAAACGCTTTGCTTTGTAGTCAAGGGATATAGTTGGTACCAAATGAATTCCAACTACACAGAACCAGCAAATTAACTTCAAACAGTTAGATCAGGAGCATAGGTCCCGTACCTTAATAAATGAACTTAACAGAAATTGTTACATGGGTTTTTCTCATTAAACCGAATAGTTCTGGAGTATAGGTCCATTCATCTATGTGAGAGTTTTGCCTTTTATTGTCATTTTTAACAACTTCCACTATTATTTCAACAAGAACAACACAACCAAAATTAAAATCAAGTGTTTATGTAAGGACATAATTCATGTTTTTAAAGTAAACAAACATAGACAAGGTCCCAGCATCTAAATTTGTCAATGGTTTTACTTTATTTTTTTCGATTACTTGAATTTTTTATTTTTATTTTTTTGTATTATTAAAGCATCTGTGAACTTTATAGATGCAGTGTTATTAAATCCAGAGCCAAAAATTTATATATATATATATATATATATATATATATATATATATATATATATATATATATATATTGTCTTTCTTTATACTACCATAAACAACCTTGCCTGAGGAGCAAGACATTAATGTGTTGAGAATGGTCAACGTGCCACTTGCTGTGTATGAGAGTTATTAACACACCATGTGCACCTAGCATCTGCAATTCAACTCACTACTACTGATTTATTCAGACCTCAATAACCTATCTCACTTTGCATTTTCCAATTCCCCTACCTTCCCCCATTTTTATTTTTCATGACCAGATCTCTTACCTCTGCAACACGTTGAATGTTTGTTATCAAATTAGTTTTATTAAGAGGTGCATCTTAACTTCTAAATTTTATATTATTTAAAAATTGCCATTCCCCTATTATAGCGAAAAAAGAAATAAATGAGTCATTTTACATTTCACAAATTGCATTCAAATAGATGCCCCATGTGCTATCAATTTCATCATAATTGGATCCACAATTTTTTTTCTTCTAGGAAATGGGAATGGGTGTTTAAAATATCTTGAATGAGTACAAATAAACGAATTCCATCTGTGTTCATTTCAACATGAAAACCGAGTGCCATTAGATTGAAAATTACATTACAGATGAATTCAATTTGAGGCTTCTTTTACTTTTCTGGGAAACTCGATGCATATATAATACAGCAGAACGACGCGTCTTTATTTTTATTACTAAAAAAAACCATGCCTGATAAAATTGTAACATAAATCATGTGAGAAAAAAATTCCCTATTTGACCACATAAACTAAAACCCATTTTCACGTACGGCAAACACTACCAAAAAAATATAGCAGCTTGACATATCTAATCAGACTTGATAAAAATACAGCAAACTGATTTTACAACATCGAATTATTAGCTAATCAACCTTATAACATGTCATATTAAACTTTATCCTGCCGCCATAGTTTAGAAAATTAGAAACAATATCCAAATAGAAAGTAAAAGAGGGGGTAAGTTCGGACAAAGACGAGAACAGAACAGAATAGAGGTTCAAATTTCCATTATAATCTAAAATATCTTTCAAACAAAACAACAGGAACAGCCTTCTACTTACGATCTGGACCACCTACATAAGATCTGTTTTCTTTTTTTTTTTTAAATGCTTGCATTTAGATAATTAAATCATATTCGTAAAACTAAACAACCAACTTGATCTTACTTGACTCCGGAATTAGTCAAACACCCAACATAATGTCCAAATACTGGTGGTTTCAGGACAAAAAGATCACCAATTTGATCTTCCAAAGATTCACTCAGCATCAATTTATTTTTCCAAATATTTAACATCAAATAAATCCTCCAAAAATTAAAAATGACATCAAAATTGTTTTTATTTTGATGTATAATGGCTTGGCACAAGAATCATTTTGATATTGTTTTTAACTTTTAGAAAACCTATTTAATGTCAAATCTTTTACTAAAATATAATCAAATGAATATTCATTCTAGGCAATGGCCAATGGATCTAAGATGGAGAGCTTCTTGCTTTAAAGAGGACTCTAACAATATGGTCCCATGTCCCCTCCCCTTATCTTTTTTGTTCTATGTATGAAAAAATTAGCCCTTTTGATGAAGATTGCCTGCAGTCACTTTTAACACAGTCAATCCTGCAGTCATGATCTAGTGGCTGAAAATTTATTTTCTCATATTTTATTAATTTTATAGAAGTTGAAAAATAAAATTAAAGGTTGAGATTTAAGTTTTATTCTCTCTCTAACTGCTGAGAATCCTCATCCCGATCAAGCTAAAAGCTGGCAGTGGTTGCCTTTTCATGTTGTACGAGGTCTTGGAATCTCTCACTTCAGTGATGATGTCCTTCTCTTTTGTAAGACTATAAATGCTCTGATTCAGCTTGCCACATACACACTATATATGAATTCTGTGAAGTTTCTGAATTAAAAGCTAATTTTGAGAAATCTAAGGCTTTCTGATTCAGCTTGCCAAATACACACTATATATGAATTCTGTGAAGTTTCTGAATTACAAGTTAATTTTGAGAAATCTAAGGCTTTGTGCTCACCTACCGTCACAAGGAGAATAAGAGATAATTTCACCAATATTTCTCCAATCAGAAATGTTAATAATCTTGGAAAATATCTGAGAATCCCTCTACTGTGAGGGAGAGTTTCAAGGACAGTCTTCAATCCAATGTTAGAGAATATTAAGAACTGAATGGCCTTCTGTAAAGCTAAGCTTTTCAAAAGAGCAGGCGTAGTAGGTAATAATCTCTATTCTTATCTGCGCTATGCAAAATCATTGAGTGCCTTAGAGTATATATATGAAAAGGTAGACCCTGTCACTCTATAAGTGAGGATTTTCACCATGAAACGCTTAAAACATTTTATATGTTTGAGTAAGCAGAAAGCTTCCTACAAACTCACACACGCAGCCACTCTTGCATCTATTTCCTCAACAATGGCCTACCACTGACATGCTTTATATGCAAACATGACATTACCATTGGAGGATGCAGACATTGACCAGCATAGCAGGGAAAAAAATAGAAAAAACAACTATACTCAGAAGTCAGAACTTCTTTATTGTTGGAGTTGGGGAGAACAGAGCACAGGGAAAGGAAAAGCCCCTGTCAACTAAATAATTAAACATATTCATAACCCACAAAAACATAACTCCCATGAGTTTGTATAGACTCATGGATTTGAAGGATGGCTGGAATCAGAGGCTTAGAATATGACAAACTAAAGAATAAGAAATGAGTAAAGTAAGAATAATACAAAAAACAAGGACAACAAGGAAACGGGAAACCTGTAGAAACATGTGAAGCTGAAAACAGAAAACATGACCATAACAGTGTAACCTTTTCCACAAGTATGGGGAATAATATACTTAAAAGCAAACAATCCTGATAGAATGCATTCAAAATGAGAATTAAGTTCATACATTCAGACCTTGAGCCAATTTATGAAGCAGGTGCTTCAGAGCTGGAGTTCACATTATCAGACACTGGGGTGGAGGGTGGAACATATATCCGTGCCTTCTTAAGAATTTCAGCAACAACCCAATGTTTATGCTTGCTCAAAGGCCTAGAAGGATCCAGTCGAACCTAAACAACATGGCAAAATTGATAGATTTATTAACTTTTGGGAAAAACCAAGAGAACAAATTAAGTGATAAGAATAACATGCACAAGAATTTAAGTCATGAACAATAAACCAATTAAATGGGTAAGTTCATGTTACTAACTTTGTCACCAATGTTACAGAGGTTGTGCTCATCGTGAGCCATGAATTTGGAGGTGCGCTTGACATAACGGTCGTACAATTTGTGGTAGAAAAGTCTATCCACTGCCACCACAACCGATTTCTGCATCTTATTGGAAACCACCATTCCTACTACTTGCTTCATTTTCTCCTCCCAACCTGCAATACCCCAAATTGGATTTTAAAAAACAATGCCATTAATTTCACATTTGAATTTCATGGACTTCAACCAGGGATGTAAACAAGCAAATATTTGTCAAATGTCAAGGGTTGGAGCTTGCAAAATTTAAACCCCCATAGACCGTAATAAAATATACCTCCCAGCATCCAATGATCCAAATTTGCTCCTTTCCTAACCACCAAAACAGATGAAGGACACAATGCGCACAATCGCAAACTCATTACGGATTATGCAAGAACAAGAGCTTCCAAACCACCAGACAAAAAACCACTTGAAAAACACTGACCTACTGCAGATGATTTTTAAGAGGCTGTTGGACTGAGAAAATTGTTTTCTATTTCCATTTTCTAATGTTACCTTTAATTATAAAAATATTGCCTTGTTCTAGTTTTATTCCAAATCCTAAGGTGTATAAGTTGATTTTAACTTATGGAGAAACTCAATATATTTTATCTTCTTATCTATTATTCTACAAGTGTTTATGGAGAAGTTTATCCAAACATTACCTTAATTAAGAACTTATTGAATAAGTACTTATTATGTAAGTATTTATGTATATGTATAAGTTGTTTTTATAATCAAAGAGAAAATAGATTTAAACTATTTTCATATAATTTTCATAAGCTATCTTCAAGACCTTATATAAGTGTGTGTTTTTTTAGAGACCACAACTATCATGCACGGAGACAACTATGCTCAAGTAAGGTAAAATCACTATGGTATGAGTGACAAAGCTCTTGAGATATTCAACACAGATGCATACACAGGATTCAAATTCGAGACCACTAATTAAGCTAAGTTGACTTATATAATTGTTTATGTCATAAAACAAGTGCAAATAGATTGTCGCTCTCACTTAAAAATAAAAACATTTGAAAATAAAAAAAAAAAAGTAACAATTTGTAATTATAAATAAAAAACAGTAAATTAAAAAACGTTTAAGAACAGCACCTAAATCTCCTATGATTATCTACGTCAGGTAACTTTCACCACACTCTCAATCCGATATCAATGTTAAAAGGTGTGAGGGAAATTAAGCGAACAGTGCAGTTCAACGCCACACAAATCAAAAGCTCAAAAAAATTAAAAGCGCAGAAGAATTGGGAGAAATTGCAGAGACTACGAACCTCGAACAAAACGAAAGCAACAAGAAGTGATGGAAATTATTCCAGAACGGGGAAACGGAGACTATTCCACGGAGGACCAATTCGGCGTGTCTTCCGTCGTTACGGAAGTGCGGCGGCGCAAGGAGGAGGAGGCGGTGGACCAACGGCGGAGCTGCCGCTTGTACTCAACGAAATGAGAAACCAAAGGAGTGAGGACTACGGAGTGAGATTTAGAGCGTTGGACCTACATGGCTTAAACCCTTTAAGAGGAAAATACATTTAAGAGTTAAGTTTTTTAATCTATAAAATTATAAAAAAAAAATACTATTTTAATTTTTAAAACTGTCAATTGTAATTCACTTTAGTCTTTACTATTTAATTTTGAGCATTGAAATAATTGTTATTTGATCATTTTAAAAGTTAAAATGTCTTTTAATAATTTTAGAGACAAAATAACATCTATATCCATCTAATATTATATAAAACACAGTTGTTGATTAGAACTGATTGTTCACGTGTCACGTTCTGGTGACATTTTATTTTAATTATGTATTCTAATTCAAGTTAATTAATAACACTAATATATACTTTTGATTTAATTTTTTTTAAAATAATTCAAATTTAAATTTAAAAATCTCTCAAAATTTATTTTAGGCAAAATGACAAATACATCTCAAAAGAATTTCTAGATGAAATATATTTTTTTTTAATTCATAAAATACATAATTATAGTAATAATATATATTTTAATATTTTAATTAAAGTAATTTTTATTTAATTTTTAAATTATTATTATTATTATTATTTGATTGAAAAGTAGAAGAAGAATCTTGGAGATGTAGATTCTATAAGCATCGTTGAAGCCTATGGAAATCAGACATCAATCCCAAAAATGACAAAATTATTAGACATTAAGAACAAGTCATGTGAATGAATATTGGAAAATTTCTAGCTTTGATATATGTAATTTTTCATACTTTGTGGGTTGCAATCATATGCATATTGGCTTTTGTTTTTAATTTAATGATTATTCATTTTTTTAATGATGTTATAATTCTGATAAAGACTTAATAGTCAATTGGATTGTTAATTTTAATGATGTTATATTGATATCGCGAAATCTATTTTGTTTTATAATTAAGTAAATTTTACTCAATTCTACTTTTTTATCTCAAGAAGGAAATAATCAAATTTTAAAAATTATTATTTTATGTTTATTTTTTTTATTAATTTTTATATAAACTATTGAAAAACATAAAGTAGAAATAGAAAACATTTTCTCAAAACCAAGTGGTCCTTATTTCTTAAGATTTTAAAAACCTTCTGAATTAAAGTAATATTTTAATGCTTTTCTATATAAAATAAATAGTAAAAAATAGAGAAGGTGATGACTTTTAAAAAATCATAGATTAATTGAGAATTTTTAAAAACTCAAAATTAAAAATATATATTAATCATTTTAAATTACTCCGTAATAGAATTACTTTAAAAATATATAGGCTTAATACCTAATTTAGTCCCTTAATTTTTTAAATATGCTCAATTAGGTCCATTTGTTTTTCGACTATGCAATTAGGTCATTTTATTTTCAAAATTGATTCAATTGGGTCCTTTCCTTCAAATTGGAATTGATGCCGTTATTGTGTTTTTCGGCGATTTTAATTTATAACTAGTTGCGATTTTTAACTGTCACTATCTTATTATTAAAATTAAAAATAAATTTTTAATTGTAGTGAAGTGTCAGGGTAGAGTAGCCTCATTTTGTTCTAAGTGAAACCAAAACCCCCATAGTAGATGTGGCTCACCACTTTAGACAGCAGCACCATGAGAACCTTGCACCTTCGTTCCTTCCTCTTCTCTTCACCCTCCTTTTCTTCTTCTTCATCTTCACTCATCAACATTTGCTACGCATCCTCCTCTTCGCGGTGCGCGTACACGACGTCGGTGCCGATAGCCTTAGCGAGCTCCACGAGCACCGTCTCAAGCTTCCCGACGAGATCTAAGCCGAGCGCTTGGAGGTTGCGACGGAGTCGAGGAGGAAGGCGGCGCGGTAGGGGCCGGTCTTGCTCGCGATCGGCAAGAAGCTGCTGCAGAGCCGCGATCTGAACGGATCGCGCGACTTCGCCATTCTCGCGCAGGAAGCCGATATGTCCTCGAGGGCTCCGACCAGATCCTTGCCATCGTCGACGTCCTCCTCACCGCGGGGTTGGAGGAGAGGGTGGATTTGAAGGAGGTTTTGGGAGGAGCGGTGGTGGTGAGAGAAAAAGTGTGTGAGGGATGGGCTTGGAAATAGCGGCGCATGGGAGGGTGCATCTGATGATGGAGAGTTCACGGCAGAAAAAGAGGTTAAAAGTTTTATTTTTAATTTTAATAATAAGATAATGGCGGTTAAAAGCAGTTAGAAAACACAACCTAACGGCGTCAGATTAGGACTGACGGAAAGGATCCAATTGAATCAATTTTGAAAATAAAAGGATCTAATTGTATAGTTGAAAAACAAGAGGACCTAATTGAACATATTTAAAAAACTAAGGGACCAAATTGGATATTAAGCCTATATATATTAATCATATCACTCCATAATGATATACCAAGTAGCATTTTTAAAAAAAAAGTTTACATTTTGAAATAATTTTGTATCTTCATAAAACTTGAGATTTCTATATTATAAATATAAAAATCATTATCATTAGTATTTAAATAAGAAAAACATAAAATTAAAGTAAATATGCTCAATTCTTATTTTAATTCAATATCAATTTTTTTTTAATTTGACTTATTAATTTGTATTACTTTGTATTCATTTCTGAAAATAAAAGAAGTAAGAATGCTAAAAATATATACTTATTAATTGCATTAATGGCTAAATATAAATTAGTGAATTGTAAATTTAAAAGTAAATAATATATTCTATCATTTATTTATTGAGTTTAAAAAATATTAAATTGGAAATATAAATGTAAATTTAATCAATGAAAGATAAAAAGAAGTAAGAATGCTAAAATTATGTATGGATTAATTGCATTAATGGTTGAATATAAATTAGTGATTTGTAAAATTGTAAATTCTACTCTTTATTATTTGTTGCAAGCACTAGGTAAGAAGAGCAAGCTCAACTATCTAATATACCATAAGTCAATTTTTCTTATATTATAAATTAAAAAGGTCACAATTATTTAAATAAGAAAAAAGTGAAATAAAAGTAGAGATGTTAATTCTTATTTAGTTTAATATCATATTAAAATAAGAATTTGGTAGTCAACTCTAATTTTACTAAAAGAATATAAATAATTCTTTTTGACAACATAAATAATTTATTTTAATTCATATTAATTTTTTATATCAATTTTTTAATATTATAAATAAGATTTTAGCTTCACCAATTGTCAGGATTGAATTAATAGTTAGCATTAATTTTTCGTCTGCTATAGACTTTTAAATTAAACATATATTTAAGTAAACTACATTCCTCTCCTTAAGAGATGCTAATATTACATTGTCCTCTCCTCTTAGGTTGAAATATACACTTTAGTCCATTTTAGAATGCGAGTGTTGTATGGTGGTAAAATTGCACTAACTTTTAATCATTTTTGTGTTATTAAATTTACAATTTTTCATTCATTCACTTAATTTTATTTCCAATATTTTTTTATAGTATGCTCTCCATAAAGGTGATTATAATATATAGAATAACCTACGAGTTATTTTCAATAAAATAATTTTATTATTATTTTTATTTTAGTTTTATTATGTAGTTTCATTTGTTTATACAAACTTCTTTAACTTCAGGAACAATATTGTCAAAATTAAATTTATAGTTGTATTGAAAAATAATCACATTCAATTATTTTGTATTATTTCTTATTAATAAATAAGTTCTATATTGCGGACATTTGAATTGATTTTAATTTTTTTAATAATATAAGAAATTAATAAAATTATCAATATAGTTTTTTATATAATTCAAAAAATTTCTCCCTCCAAATTTATCCGTGCATCGCACGGGTACTATCTAGGTTTTATAATTTCAAAGATCAAACAAATTATCTCATGTGAGTAGTTGTAAACTTCAGAAAAGACAATCAAAGAGGATCTAAACTCAACTTCTCAAAATACTAGTATAATAACCCGTGTTTTGCGTGGGTATTAAGTTTACAATTTATATTTTTAATATATTTTTCATTCATTTTTAAATTTTATATATAAGTATATATATATATATATATATATATATATATATAAAGATATATTAACATAGTTAAAAATATTAATATATATCTTATACTATTTTTTATTTATATAAATATTTGTTTCCAAAAATATTATTTTTATAAATATATTTGCATTTGTATATAATTTAGATTAGATTTAGATTTAGATATATACAAAATTTTAAAAATAATTGTTAATAATAAAAAATATATTATATTTGTCATTACTTCTTTGTGTCGTCGCCCTTTGCATCATTCCTTCAAGTAATGGTAGAGAGTATGAATATTATTACTTCTCGAACACCTAATAGAAACCCTCGATAGCCACAACCTTCGTCACCAAAATTGCATCTTTGCTCCAGCCCTCTACCTCGTCATTGCAAAGAGTGTCTCTCTTTTTTTTTTTTTCTCTCTCTCTCTCTTATTCTTCATTCCTTTAGGTTTTTGTTTCTTCAATCTTTGCTTGTGTAGATTTATGGTCGTTTCTAGCTCTAACTTAAATTTATGTTAGTTTCAGTAAATTTGTGGCACAACGCACGCTTAGTCTCCCTCTCGCTTAGCTCAGTTGTCCCTGCTTATTTCTATTTTCAACATATTTTAATTGGATTGCATTGATATTTAAATCTCCAAGAAGAAAAATGAGAACTTGATGGATGGTTTTCACATGAATGAATATGAATTAGAACAGAGAAATATAAAATTGTATATTCATCTATTTTTAGCATATTTTAATTTGATTGCACTGATATTACATTTGTTATTCTAATATGCTTTCATGCTAGATCATGTATTTTTTTTAATTAATTGTCTAATACAGTGTTGGCAGTAGTTGTTCTCTTTTATAGTTAATTCCTTGTAATGGTTCCTTTGCAAATTGTATTGAATATGTTTCTATATTGTATTGAAGCAGCCACTCAATATCTGGTTTAGTTTTTATGCACCTTTGGATATCTTGATTATTTGCATAGGGTAGTTTTTATGTTTCTATGTTGTGTCATTATCTTATCTTAATTTAGATTTCTAGTTGACTTTGGTTGTAGGATCTTCTCCTATTAACTTAGATTTACATATTTGATTTGATTATCTCTAGGGAGTAATATATCACATGTGGTATCATTTTTTTTCTTATGGACTTATGTAATAAATATATTGTCCGATAATGGTGTCTATTTGTTGGGGCAGACTCTCGATATCTGGTTTAGTTTCTATGTATATTTGAATATCTTGTTTATATGCACCTTTGAAAATGTCATAGTTCAATTCAATTCGATTCTTTTAACCAGCCCTAGATTTAGTATGTGTTTGAAAAATCATTCCCCCTCAACTCAACGATATAGATCTCATATGGTTTAGTTTTTATACATGTTTAAATATGCCACAATTCAATTTGATTCTTATGTTCATGTCCCCTTCTCTCTCACCCCAATATGCATAACTTTAACCGTCGCTGCTGCCACAACGACACCACTGCCGCCAACACCTCCACGGTAACCACTCTACGATGGTGACACCTCCATTGCAACCACCAGAAACCAAAGTGAAAATCACCACTGAAAAAAAAAAAAAAAGCCACCATTAGAAACCAAAATCACTACCGGAAATCAAAACCACCACTGGAAAACCAAAACAAAAACCACCACAGAAACCAAAACCAGCACCAGCCTTCAATTCCTCGTCGAGAACTGAGCTCTTCAAACCAAAGTTCAGTTTTGAATTTAACATACAAGTCTCTCATTCTGATTGGTTTAAATTTTTAATCTTAATAATTACCAAAAAAATACCTTTGTTTCTCTCATCAATCTCATGATTTTACTTTGCATAAAGTAAAACATTCAAATATCTTACAGATTTACATGTGAAGATTTCTCAAAGACAAAAGAAAATAAAAATAGAAGGGTGCATTTTGTAATATAAAACAGTGAAGTCCCACTATGATATCTATAAGTTATTAAAATAGCATCAAATCTTTACATGTACTTTTCATTCCCAATAATAAGATATGCAATAGCCATGGCATGCCTCATCTTTGACCCAAAGAGACTCATTATGCATTTGATCAACGAAGAAAAAGTAGTCCTAAAATAATTTTATATTAGACACGACGATTCCAGATTTCCACCAGATTTGTAATATGTGGCTTACCTCATAGGACCGAAAGGAGACCCTAACGAAATAAACACTAAAAATAGGATGAGAAGATCCCCACTTATAAAGTATTACTATATATATATATATATATATATATATATATTTCTCTTGATGGGAGGAGGGGATTTTTAGGGCTGAAAAAAGGTGCAAGACAAGTATTTTTCAAAAGATTATTCATGCTAGTACTAGTACTATTCTTGTCTAATTACGTTTAGCCAAACATAAGCGGTCTAATTAATTCCTTTCTTTATGTCTTTAGAAAAAAATATATTTACTAACAGTATTTATATAATTTTTATTATTAACAAGTTTAATCTAGTAATAACTAAGGTGGGTGAGTGTGTGTGTTTCTTTTTTCTTATAAGAAATCCTTGTGTTGCACTTCTTTTACTGAATAAAAAAAAACTAAGGTGTGTTTTTTCATTAGCAAGTGTGTGTACATGTAAAAAAAAATAATTATACACAGGGTTCATGTCATCTTAATTTTGATGGGAAAAAATAGATTTTATTAAATTTGAGTTTTCTCTAACATGTTATGTAAGGAATGAGGGTGGATTTGAAAATATAAATATTTATCTCAAACTTAAACTCAATATGACTCGATAACAATTAAATTATAATGGTAGTTTATATCCAAATAAAAAACTGAACATATATACATGTTTATAAAATATGATTTAGTTTTTAAGATTTTTTTTACTTTCTTTATAATCTTAATGTTTATTTTAATTTACATAATATTTGATTCTGATATATTTTATATATAATTTGTTGGGAAAAAAAAAAGGTGATGCAAGTGCAGCTTAATTTCCTCGCCCCATTGGGCAAACAGGAGGTGGGACTGTGGGAGAAGAATTCCCCCCATTTCTCTACGGGTGACAGGGCTAAGTATGAATTTTTCATCCCTAGCTAGTAGAAATGCATGTCTAGTCACAAGTTCATCTATGATCAATTTTATATTATAGTTGTTATGTAAGTAACATTACTGCTTGCCTTTTTAATGATAATTAATCATCTAGAAATCTAATAAAAATATTTTGAAATTTGCAATATCTCTCTTTTAATCCCCTCCCCTCCCCCCTCCGCAATAACATGTTGATATAGAAATTATACGCGATTAACATGGATTCTACAAAAATAAAGACTAGCCTTTCTAGCTACTAGTAATTTGTTTATTTTTGCTTCATAACATAAGCATTGTTGTGCTCTCAAGCTTGCATTCCATTGTGCGTCCATATACAGTAGGTTTTTTGCCGTTTCATTGTGCATACTATATTTCAACCTATCTTTTCTGTCATTTTATAGATTTACTGTGTTTTAATTTGTTTTTTCAGACCTCAATTTTAGTCATGTTTTGTTACAAATTGGCTCAATCCACACTTTTCAAAAGTTCAATTAACTTTTACATGAATCCACACTTCAAGTTCAATGAACTTTTGCATGAAGACTTTTGAAATAGTTGATTAATTGTTATAAACATGCTTCACGTGATGTCTGCATTGGAGTGCTTATACAGAAGATTCTCAAGTTGATGGATAAGTTGTAGCGCAGAACTGAGGACCGGGAAACCCTTTAATTGAAAAGTATTCGTCACCACGTACTTTAGTCATCTCTGAAAATCAAATGAACCTTTCATTGAAACTTTAAACAAAAGGAAAATGTTGTCAAAACAGAGTCTCTTGATCAATGGATGATATATCTGCTTCAATTTCATGCACTGTTGTAAAAATTTAAACAAAATGGCAAGATGGAATATTTACACATATATTTTTTGGTGCATTATCCAGGAGTATCCCTCATCGAACATAAGGACTAATCTCTCTAGGGAGTTTGGCAGGCACCGAATAGGTGGACATCCCTTTCCAGCTTAAGTTTTCTGCATTTCTAACAGTTGAGATTCGAACCCCAGCCACTTGGTTAAGCGATGTGAGTCCCTCGCCACTCGTGCCAACCCAAGTTGGTAGATTTACACATATATAGTTATTCATAAAATAGACACGGAGAAAATTGCGAGTGCTGGTGTGCCCGTGACTGTGTGAAGGCTTAAACAAAGTTCTGGTAGTTAGACTGAGAGAAAGAAAATGTAATATATAAAATTTAATTAAAATATATTGATAATATAGAAATTTCTTATATTATCATCATCGATCATATATTATTATACATAACAAGTTTATTATTAAGCGTGTGGATTAATTGATGCAAAGTTGTTTGATAAAGTAAAAACCTTTATATCGATGATACATAGAAAATAGACTAAAATTAGAGTATGAGAAAAAAACAAAGTTAGAATTAATGAAGACATTAAAATAGTCACAGGCAGATGAATGGAAATAACCAAGGAGCTTACATTCCTATAAGTTGACGAGGGCCATTAATTGTTTCCAGCTTTTTCCTTGAAGCCATCAGATTCAACCACAGAGCCAAAATCCAAAGAGATCAGCAACACGTAAGGTATAAAGGATATGGAGAGTATGAAGAAACCATGAAACTCAGGATGGATAGCGCCAAAGAAGATCGATCAGAACGAAAGCCCCCATGATATAGCAAATTAATAGAAAGACCATCCATGGCGCTATCCCTCCTGAGCTTTACAGATTCTTCCATACTAAAAAAGTAGGAAGCAAGCAGAATAGTTTGCTGGAGATATATAATAACCTTTTCATAAAAGCTAGCTATCATTATGTAGCACTAAATGCTTCTGATTCATGATGGGGAGGGACGTAGCAGAGGTATTTATAGATGCAGAGAAAGAGAAGGGGGGACGTGGGGACTTCGCAAACCGGTCCTCACATTTTATGGGACCCGAGGCAAAATAATAGAAAAGGTTCTCTTACATATAAGTTTTGTAAAATATAAATAGGGTTAATTATTTTTTGTCCTCAATTTCTTGCAAATTTCACTTTTAATCCCTAAATAAAATCTTTAGAGTTTTTGGTCCCTATATTTTTCCTTGATTATTAACAGTTTTAGTACATGTTATCACCTAACAGTTTTAGTACATGCTATCATGTAACAACATTTTTTTATGACGTAATGACCATTGATAATCCAATGACTTGTCACATCATCAAGAAGTCTAACGAGGGTAATCATGTGTATTTTTTTTTTGATAAATTGTGTTTTTAATCTATTCAAATCCGTTTAAAAACACAGTTTACCAAAAAAATATTACATGTTGTCCTATCAGAGTCATTGATTATGTGACAAGCCACTAGATTGCCAACGTGACTATTACGTGATAAAAAAGCGTTGTTATGTGACTGCAAGGACTAAAACTGTTAACAATTTTTGTCCTCAATTTTGTGCAAATTTCACTTTTACTCCCTAAACAAAATCTTTGGTATTTTTGGTCCCTATATTTTCCCTCGGTTATTAACAATTTTAGTACATGTTGTCACGTAACAACATTTTTTATGACGTAATGGCCATTGACAGCCTAGTAACTTGTCACGTCATCAAGGAGCCTGACGACGGGGACAATCACATGTATTTTTTTTCAATAAATTGTGTTTTTAATCCCTAATTTATTCAAATCCATTGAAGATGTTAGACTAGTTAATGAAAGATAAAAAACACAGTTTACCAAAAAATATTACATGTTGTCCCATCAAATTCCTTGAAGATGTGACAAGTCACTAGACTGCCAACGTGACTGTTACGTGATCAAAAAGCATTGTTATGTGACCGGCCGTAGGGATTAAAACGGTTACAAAGGAAAAATATAGGGACCCAAAATACTAAAAATTTTGTTTAGGGAATAAAAGTAAAATTTGAAAAAAATTGAGGGACCAAAAATATTACCGAGCTTCTAGATTGTAAAACTTTCCTATACATGTTTATTCAATCCGATGTTAGCATTGATGTTAGGATCTTTGACGACTGTGCTGAAAGCATCATACACCGTATAATTCATTGATTGAAACTGACCTTCATGTTCCACCTCCCTTGGCTCAATGTCTCAAGGACCCTCTTGTTGTGTATGTGGTCTTTCTTCTCCATGTTTAGTCTTATATCAAATAATTTGTCTTGAACTGAAACTTGTATAGGTGAGCCCTTACCAAATCTGGAGCTAGCAATTTATAACATTTACACCTTGCACACGAACACCTAATCCCTCCCTCGTCCAAAAAGAAGGTTAGAGAAACTAACATTAGGTATATAATAACTTAATAATCTACTAATAAACAATCCTATTGAGCTCTGCTCGCCAAGAGAGAACACACATCTCCCTTGAAGGCTCACAACACTCTCCACACAGAACACCACTCTCCTCCCTCTCACATTTTTACTCACACTAAAACCTTCTTCCTCATCCATTTAGCCATTAACAAACACCATATCAACACATAGACAGTTTCACTCCGCAGTCCGCAAGCAAACCAATCTCAGTGACCCTTCAAACCCACCTAACCACTCGTGTCAACCTCACACCAGAAGAACCAAATCTGAACCAACATCTGAAAACCACATACCTTGACCTAGCGTCAAACAAACCCCATCTTGCATCACACTTGCGCCAAAGCTTGTCCCTTCCTTCTAAATTTCACTTGTACTTTTTTGTCCTTCAGGTGCATGTTTTTGTTTATTGCGACAACCTAGTGTACTCAAATTTCTCCCTTGATTAATTTCAATTAATAATAATAACAAAATACTAATTAGAGGAAGAATTATTTAGATGTGACATCTTCTTAATCTTGAAATTTTGGGACACAAGCTGTGACAGCTTGATATTTAAAACTTCTCTCTAAATTGACAATATTAAATCAAATTATTGTTACAAGAATAAAAATGTTAGATCAATATTAAAAAATTAATAACAAGATTAAAAAACACCAACACACAAATATTTTCTACAAAAGAACTACGTAACTCTGATTCTGCATTGCATCCGGAGATATATAGGAGCAGGGGATCACTCCTGTCAAGCTAAAAAAAATAATACTAATCCTTTTTTTAAAATGATAAAATTTAATCCCCCTCAAAATAAAATTAATATACATAATAGTAATTTTCTTTTACTTAGTAGAAGATTTCAAACAGAAATAGTAATTTAGGTTCAGCTGGTAACTTTAGTATTGGTTGGGTTTGAAAATTGTTGCAGCATGAAAGCATTGTTATGGATACCAAAAGTTCATAAGCTTTTTTACTGTTCCTCTCCCATTCCCTTGGTTGTATAAGTGAGAATTTATTCTGCTCCAAATGCTGTCATGGTCACCCTTCTTTCGAAGCTTGTGTAAGGGCATGGTCAAAACCATCTTACATCCCTTCACGGCAACTGTAAATGCCATGCTAATAGCTATATTGGCTGATGTAGGCTTTAGTGGAGCTGTCTTCAACATCAATTAAGGTAATTATGATCATTTACATGTGAATAACTGAACCAAATAGCTGTCATAATCAAATCAGCTAACCTTTCCTAGAACCCTTCCCAGAGATATCTGATTCTCTCACTACGCCAAAAATGCAAATATATAGCGTCGTTTATATAGTGTTTTTTAAATAAGTGCTATGTAATGCAACACAGAACTTTAATATAGCACTTTCGTAAATAAGCGCTGTCTATTTTTAATAGTTATACGACGTCCAATGGAGGAAGCACTTTCTTTTATTTATTAGTATTTAGTTATTTTTTAAAAGACACACCGCTTTTGAAAGAAGCACTTTATATTATTCTTAAAATTTTCACTCTTCAACACTTTTCCTCCTACTCTGACTCTGGGGTTTGCTTAGCTCAAAACCCAGCGTCTCTGTTCAGAACACTCGCACATTCGTCACTGTCGCACTTGCATCCATTCACAACTAGTTCGTGCACTCCTCCGTCACCTCCGCCATGGCGCCGCCTACCTGGAACACTGACTCCGCTTGTGAAATCTCAAAGAACAGGTCCCTCTTTCTTTCTCTCGCGTTTCACATTTGCTCTAATCTCACACCTAGGGTTTCTATCGCAAACCCTCCCTCCCTCTGACCAGGTACCAATTCTTCCATGGAACCTCAGAGTCGCCTTGCCTTTTTCTTGCTTCACCCATGCGCTAGCCATCGTAGGAAAATCGGCAATTCTTAGATTTGGCCGTTCGAACGTCGAAGATGGAAGAATGGAGGAAGGGATTGGGGGAATTGAGGTCGATGCGCGAAATTGGAGTGGGGATTGGAGTATCAGATTTGGATAAGTGAGGGTTTGATGAGAGAGTATAGTTTCTGTTAAGGAAACTTGCTGGATTCTGGAAGATGAATTTCTAGGGTTTCAATTCAGAGAGAGAGAGAGAGAAGGGAGCAGAAAGGAAAAATTGAGAAACGAATGATAGATAAAAAATTGCAATAACAGAAGGAAACAATGTCACTCAACCAACTGATTTTGCTTTTTATTTTGCTCAATTATTGTGCTTAATTTGGCTCTAATTCTTTGCAATACCTTAAGACTCTGCCTTTGTGTGCTTCATTTCTCAATTTTTTTTTGCGGGAACCGATGTTGATATCATCATTGTGTCTAATTGGATCATAGAGTTCAATATCATTTGGTTTTGCACTAAAATTTGTCAATCCTGATTTCACCATTGGTATGAACTTAATTTAATAATCCATTCTGATTTGATAGAGTTCGTTATATTTTCACTCTTAAACTTACACCCTGTAACTTTCTGACTTTTATAATCCTAATTTCACCATTGTTGGATGTTCATTCATTCTCCACAGGTAATTAAATTATTGTTCATTTTTAATTTATCCTAACACTAATGCGTACTACTTTTCCTTCATCCTTAAGTACTTGTTTGCAGTATCAAACCAGGTACATCTAAACTTGTGGCATGTTTTTAATCTTTAACTCAAACAAACATATTCAAGTCAAGCATGTGTTGTACTTCTAATAAACTTATATTTCCAATTGTTTTATATGGTCTGGATAACATATATTTATCTGGATATAAATGTTTTGACATGACAGGATGTTATCCAAGAACAAATTACTAGAGTCTTGTGAAAAACTATTCATAATTTGCCTCATTTCAGATATACACTTGGCAAGAAAATGGATACACCAAAGAAATATGGGTATACAAACCATATCTTTTCAATTTGACAACACTATCTATGTTGAGTTAATTTCATTCCCCTCTAGATTTCAGGTGGAAGTCGATGAGGATATAACTAAAGCCAAAAAGGATGATCAAGATAAGAAGACTGAGGTAGCATCATCACACTTTACCATAGAGGTAAGAATTTTATTGTCTCAAGTGCCATCTTGTTGGGCGTAGTGGATATTTGTAATTTTTAATGCAAATTCAGAGTTCAACTGAAAAACATAGCTTGATGATGTCAAATTTTCTACAAAGTCCAGAGGTATTTTGTGAATTGATCACTCTTGAATCACTTAGTTAAATATGTTCTAGTAAATTTTTTGGCTCAAAGGATAATAGTTTGATCATTGTTCTATTTTTCTGAAATGTAATTTGGTTCTTCTAAAATGATATATTGCATAGATTTAAAACCTTGATTTTCATGGCTTTTTAATATTGTCCTTTCTGAATGTCCTTTCTGTTGATGCTTAACCTCATTCTATATACTGCAAATAACTTGATTGGTAGTATTGATGAGCTAGAAGAGGATGGGGAGACTGCTCTTCATTTGACATGTTTATATGGCCATATGGCTTGTGTCCAGGTATATTATCTTTGCTTTTACTTATTTTAACATTATTATTAACATTTCATGAATTGTTCTGTTTTTCTAAAATTTGGTTCTGCCTTTGCAAATATCTAGAATCGTTTTTCACCCTGCGCAAGATTAATATATATAAGTGAAAGCACTTTATAATTATAAACACGTACTCACCTAATTGCCTAAGCTCCTTTTATTTCCCAGTGAATAATAACTACTTAAACAATTACACTTATTATTAATCAAATACCCTTTGTCATATTCTGTATGCAGCCAGTGGCATCTACAATAAGCACATTAGCCGGGGCATTATACAAGGTGTTTTGTGCATCCCGTGATCCAACTAATAAGGAAATGTGCCAAACATGTTTTGATTATTCAAGTCTTTGAGGTGTTTTCTCAAATGGACCAATAACTTTTCTCTTTGGTCTAAGTGTTATATTAATTATTTTTTGTATGTTTGTACCATTGTATATTTATAATTGGATGCTTTTGATCTGGAGAGATAATAAAATATGGTCTTAATTTTATGTAAGTCATTGTTATTTCTACTTTAGCAAATCTGTTATAGCGTCCCTAGTGTTTGGTATATATTTATCAAATTATAGTCATATTAATTGAGAACAATTACCAATTATTCATGATTGAGAGGCTTATAATGATGCGTGCTAAAACATCCATTACAACATTCAAGGAGGACAAGATAGATCTTAGGTGTACTAATGACTCGAAAAGGAACACTATTGAGGACATTTGCTGCTTGTTATATTCTGGAACATAGATAGCACTTATTTGGATGAGCACTGTCTTTATTTTGAAGAATAGAGAGCGCTTATTTAAATAAACGCTGTCTATATCCTGGACATTTATAGCCATCACAGCATAGCGCCTTAAAAGCGCTATCTATTACAAAAATAAGCGCTGTAAATGACCTTTTTTTGGCGTAGTGTCTTTTTCTTAGCATTTGTGATCATTGCAAGCTAGTGTTGTCGGTAAAAACAAAAGAAAATTATAGTAGTTCTATAAGAATTTGAATTTTGATTACTATTAAAAATAGCATGAAACCTAATCAAATTCAAAGTAGAAGCAAAAAGAAAGTCTATAGGATTGGAAATAGAAGAGTTGACTTATATCATTGATGCTAGGAGTGGGTTGCATGATCTATTGCTTGACTGTTGACAACAACATATGCTCCACGTCCTTTAGTGACTTATTTAAGATAAACCAATAGAGTGCACCCAATAAGCTGAAAAAGGAATTGTTTTACATTAGATAAGAATTGATTAAATGGCACTAGCAGTTTTGTTTAAAGAAATGGAGTTTTGTTTCTTACCATGGCAGGCTATTGAGTGTATTTCCATAGAAACAAATGGGGGATGCATTTTTCAGCAGATACTGTATTGGTGGAGGGAGATGTTAAGTATAGATCGATGATAGACAGGTATAGCATTGTGTGTTTGGTGTGTTTGTAAACATATAGCCTAACTAGTGTTTTAGCCCGTGCATTGTACGAGCTTATTAAAATTTTCACTATCTTATTTGTATAGTCAATAGAAAAAAAATTGAAAAAAAAAAAAAAGAATTATATAGTACACTGAAATAAATTTTAAAAAAGAGATAACTATAAAAGAAATTAGAAACTATAAAATTAAAAAAAAAATATAAGAAAAGATGTAACAATGTAACTTTATTTTTTTTAATATTAACTTTGAAAATTGAAAGTAAATTCAATTAAGGATTTAAAATTATTGACTAAAGAGATAAATCTTCGAAATTAAAAAATAGAGTTAGAAAATCTGATATAAGAATATTAAAAAAAGAAACAATAGATTAGAGAGTATAAAATTTGAAAAAAAAATTAGACAGTACATCAAAAGAAATTTTGAAAAAGAGATAATTATAAAAGAAATTAGAAACTATAATTTTTTTAAAAGAAAAAAATAAGGGAAGATGTAATGATGTAATTTTAATTTTTTTTAATATTAAATTTGAAAATTGAAAAGTAAATTGAATCAAGAAGAGAGAAATCTTCGAAATTAAAAAATAGAGCTAAAAAATCAGATAAAAGAAATATTAAAAAAAGTCCAAAAGATTAGAGAGTATAAAATTTGAAGAAAAAAAAAGGAATTATATAACACATCGAAAGAAATTTTGAAAAAGAGATACTTATAAAAGAAATTAGAAACTATAATTTTTTTTAAAGAAAAAAAAAGATAACGAAAGATATAATGATGTAACTTTAAATTAAAGTTACATCATTATATCTTTCGTTATCTTTTTTTTTCTTTAAAAAAAATTATAGTTTCTAATTTCTTTTATAATTATCTCTTTTATAATTATAATTTTTTAAAATAACTTTGAAAATTGAAAAGTAAATTGAATTAAGGATTTGAAATTATTTATGAAAGAGAGAAATCTTCGGAATTAAAAAATAGATCTGAAAAAACTGATAAAAATATTTAAAAATATATAGCATCGGATAAAGAAGTGAATGAAGGTAGTTATAGAAATATTGTAAATGTGGTGTAGTTACAAAAATTGATAAGAGAAATTTTAACAAAAGTAAAAGAACCAGATACATGTTAGGAGGGTGAACTACACCACTCAATGAAAGAAGAATATTCAAATAAGAGTGAATATGAGAGAGAGTGGGGAGAGTGAACCAAGGATATGAGAGAATCTCTTAGTCATTTAAATATATAAGGAGATTGTAATAGTGTGCATAATGTAACCACAAATCAACAAAACACGTGACGTAGGTGACAAAAAAATAATTATTGGATTAAGAGGTCATTGAAGTGGATTACATGTGTCATCATTTCATGCTTCATAATTGTTTGGTTCGGTTATGAACCAAATTCAAATTCAAATACATTTAAGTATCATTAATTTATTAGAAACAAAAATTAATTCAAAATCATTTTCGAAATTAAAATTAATCAATCAACATTAACCACACGAGGAAATAATCAATAACACTAATCAGAAATTCTCTCAAATCAATTTGCATAAACAATTAAAAATAGAATATACAATTTGATTAATTGAATATATAAATATATATATATATAATAAATATCAATATAAATATAAATATAAAATAATTAATGTAATTTATTATAAATATAAATTAATATAAATATATGTAATTAAGGTAATTGTTCTTGATTTTGCTCTTAATTAAGTTAATTGCTCTTGATTTGGGTGAAACTTAAACTATAGATTTTGGTGTTGTCTATAAATAGATGATGGGTTAAATGCTTGCCCTCATGTTTTCTTTAGTAGGTGGCTTTGCAGATGCCATAGGAACAATCTTTATTAGGCATTTGTAGTTTTCTTTTTTCCTTCGCCTTTTATTTTCTGTTGCAACAACAAAAAATGAAGAAGAAGAAGAAGAAGAAGAAGAAGAAGAAAGAAAGAAAGAAAGAAAGACGATGGGTTAGTGTAGATGGGATACGTTGTGGTAAAATTGGTTGTTGAATCCCAATCATTAGTGTATATATGTTCATACTGAGTGAGATATAAAATCATATCTGATTGATTAATATTAAAAAAGTTAATTTCAAGTAGTGATCTTTATTTTGTAGTTTGTTGTTTTGTTTATGTTTATTCATGGTAAAAAAATGTGGTAATTTGAAATGTTCTTGCATTTTTTTTAATCCGATGTTTCTGCAGGTTGAGCATTTGAAAAACTCATACCGTAGAATAAATAGAAAGTGACATGAGATGAAGAAACAAATTATGTCATAAAATAATATTTTGTAATTAAATTTTTACTCATATTTTTATATGAATTTAATTTCTATTTTGTTTTTTTTATAATGATTCAATTTGCTATATATTTTAGTTATGTTGTATTTGAATTTGAATATTAGGAGGAGTTCAACCTCACCTTTGTATTAGCTATTTATGTGTTTCATTTTTATTTTTTAATAATAAAAATCATAATTATAAATTATTAGGATAATTACAATGGATATATATTCTAACTATAAAATATGCGGTCACTCAAAAATTTTAATTTACAAAGTTTTAAAAATTAATTTTTATTGATGCAAGAATTAGTTATTATTTGAACATATATCTCTATATTTATTGCTAATTAAAAAATAACATTAATTAAAATAATTTTAAAACTCAAAGATCTTTGCAGGATAATAGATTAAAAAAATTAGAATATTTTCTCATATTATTTTGCATTTTTAAAATCTTTTATTTGGATAATCAATTAAAAAAATTTTAAATAAGATAAGGTAGTCTACAACAAATTACACGGGCTGAAATTAAAGATAAGGTGGTAATTTAATATTTATGTAAATAAGATAATTAAGTGCAATTAATCAGTTTAATTAATCAAAATTAGTTCATAATAAATGATTAAATGGAAATTATTTATTAATTCTGATATGTAATTTACTAAATTATTATGAGTATCAAAATGAAAAATAATATTTAATATATATTAGTGAAATTAATTTTTGAATTTACAAGTATGAAAAATTATATATTCAAAAAGTATTTAAAATTTTAGTTTATTGATAATGAAAATATAAATTAATATACTGCAATCATTCGAAACTTTTGTTTCAAAAATTTGTGAAAATTAATTTTAATCGATGACAGAATTAACTATGATTTGACTATATATCTCTATATTTAAAGTTAATTATAAATTTTTAGGATAAATATAAATAATTTTAAAAAATAAAGATCCTTGACAAATATTCAGTTAAAAAATCTTAATATATTATTTTGCATGATGATTAATAATATGAAGCATATTAGAATCTTTTATTTGGATAATCAATTTCAAAAAATTAAAAATAAGAGAAAGTTAGTTTGTATCAAATTTTTGGTCCTAAATTAATAGTAATTAAGTGAAATTAGTGCCTAATCAATAATTGAATGATCGTAATTTTTTTGAGGAAATTGAATGATCATAATTAAAAAAATAATTAGTGCATAATCAATAATTGAATGATCGCAATTAATTGTTAAATTTGACATATAATTTTCTAATTAATTATTCTGAGTTTCAAAATAGGTAAACAATTTTTTTATCTGTATGAATCATAGACACATACCAGTTTACAATAATTCATGCACCATGCACAATCAAGCTACACCCCCTTGGTATAAGTTTATATTAGTAAAATTTTAATATATTTACACGAATTTGAAAATACATATAAAATATAAAAAATACTTAAAAGTATTTAAAAATTTTGTTTATTTATAATGAAATTATAAATTGATATAAAAATATGTAGTCATTCAAAAAATTTAATTTAGAAAATTTTATAAATTATTTTTTATTGATGAAAGAATTAATTATGATTTGAACATATTTCTCCATATTTAATGTTAATTAACAAGAATATAATTAATTAAAATAATTTAAAAAAATATCTTTTCAGGATAATCAATTAGAAAATTAAAATATATTATTTTCCATTCTTAAATTTTTTTTATCTGGATAATCGATTAAAAATTAAAAATAAGAGAATGTATTCATGTAGCAAATTTCACGGGCCCAAATTAAAGATAAAGTGGTAATTTAACATTTACACAAATAAATAAATTAAGTGCAATTAATTAGTTTAATAAAACAAAATTAGTTCCTAATTAGCTAGTAATTAAATGAAAATTATTTGCTAATTTTGATATGTAATTTGCTAAATTATTACGAGTATCAAAATGAAAAAATAGAGTTTAATAATACATATTAGTGAAATTAATTTTTGAATTTACAAGAATGAAAAAATATTTATTTTAAAAAGTATTTAAAATTTTAGTTTATTGATAATGAAAATACAAATTAATATAGTGTAGTCATTTGAAACTTTTATTTTGCAAATTTGTGAACATTAATTTTAATTGATGGAAGAATTAATTGTGAAAACTTTTACTTCTTTTAAAATGCTTTCAAATTTATAACAAATCACAAATTTATAAATGACATTATGCAGTTTTCTTAGAAGGGGGTTCATTTTACCTATGTTTGAGTGATTGAATTTAAGTGTGCTTTTATTTGCCAATGATTAAGAATTAAGTTTTGTAACCTTTTTTATTAAGTAATTGTTGAATGATTTGGTTATTTTAAGCAATTATAGTTTTTTTAAGAACAATTTATGCCAATGTGTGTGTGTGTGTGTGTGTATAAGTAAAGGACTGAATATTATATAGGAAATAAAATTAATGTTAAAATTATGTTGATAATTTTTAATAGTAATTATATATTAATATAATTTTTTTAGTATAATGTTTATAATTTAAATATATATATTTAGAATATAATATTATAACGATTTAATTTTAAAAAATATGGACATAATTTCATATAAGGATCGAATATTATATATGAATTAAAATTAATGTTAAAATTATGTTGATAATTTTTTTAGTAGTAATTATAAATTAATATAATTTTATTCATATAATGTTTATAATTATATATATATAATGTTATTATTATTTATTTCTATTATTAATTTTTTTTAAAGCAGTTCCATTATTAATTTAAAACACTATTTTTGCCTATTTGACAATGGAATTTAAAATTAAATAGATAATACTCAATAAAATATAATATAAATTTATAATATGATGTAAGAAAGCATGGACATATTATTAATATTTTTATATAACAAATTTCTCTTAAATTTATTATATATTTATAATCTTAATATATCCCCGTGCATTGCACGGTGTATTATACTAGTTATCATAAAAGTCAACAAACTTATAATACATATTGGGTTGTAATTGGATAACGGTATAAAATTATTTTACACTGTCAGTGCATAGTTTATTTTTTCTAAGAATAATGTCTAATGTCCTGCATCCTAGATATGAAAATAATAAAATAATATCTCACAATGAAAATTAGAGTCAAGAAATGTGAATAACCTTCAATAGATAGGGGAAAATCATGGATAAAAGTAGGAAAAAAAATTACTAAGTCAAAAAAAATTACAATATCAATCTATATAAGGAGAGATTAACTATAATCTCCCTTGGAAATAGGAGAGTTTACTCATTGAAAAAACCTCACAGTAGAATACTAAAATACATATAAGCTACTTGTTTCTTATAGACTAGATCCGATGAACTAAACAAATGATGGAACAACTCTATATAAATGCTAACGTTTTTTCTCTGTCATGAATGCATGGGCAACCTACATATATATGTTCCTTTCTAACTTTTGCCACAAAATTGACTTTACCTACGTTCACATTATATTATTGATCGGGTTGTCCTCTGGGCGTGTAGCGTTTTTCCTTGTATCTTAGTTCATAAGATTTTCATCTAAGTACTTTTGATTGGAAAATTAATATGGTAAAAATCATGGACCAGAAAACGAAAGATAAGTTTCCATGTGTCAAATAACCAAATATTCCCACCAAAGGAAGGCGTTTACAATAAATTTCATGAGTATATTAAACATCCATGATAAGAATTCTAAGGTATTAATTACATCATTCCACTTTTCTTATTGTAGACTTTTACATGTTGCAGAGTACTACTACTACACAAGTCTCATTGGTGATGGAATGCTTCTGGAGTCTCAGCTTG
This sequence comes from Pueraria montana var. lobata, assembly GCA_026413185.1. Lineage (NCBI taxonomy): Eukaryota > Viridiplantae > Streptophyta > Magnoliopsida > Fabales > Fabaceae > Pueraria > Pueraria montana. The sequence continues at coordinate 78,693,005 of CM048650.1, forward strand.
ACTAGTTAGTGTGTAAATATTAAAATAGAATTGACACGTAATATTTGAATTACACAAAACATGTATTAATATTTAAATAAAATTGATACGTAATATAAGGAAATATTAACAAAATGTTAATTGACGAATAAATATTAATTGTAAAAATATTTAAAATATATAATTGATCAATAAATATTTGAAATATTAAAATAGAATTAATAGTAGTATTTGAATTACGAAAAATATGTATTAATATTCAAATAGAATTGATACGTAATATAAGGAAGCATTAATAAAATGTTTATTGACGAATAAATATTAATTGCTGAAATATTTGAATTACTATATAAATGTTATTCACGTATAAATATTTGAATTGATATTGTCGTGACTGGTTTTCTCTCTGATGTTGCAATTAAATGCTAATTAAATGATAATTAATGAATTTAAATTTTCCCCCCCAACTCGAACTTATTTGAAGCACGAAATTGTTAGTTTCTGCCAACAACTCGGACTTATATTTTTACCCCTCATGTTTGAGCAAGATTTTTACTTTGGGCTGGCTTTTCGGGAGAGAAAAATTCCCCAACGTCAATTACTTACTTTTTTTTTGTCCTGGATTATAGACTACGGGTGTCCCCCAACCAACTGAGTCGGAAACTAATTCCGCTCGTGGTGCATGCCTGTCGCTAGCCTAAGGAAATTTTGCACACTGAGGGAATTGAACAAAGGTTCTCCCTCTCCCATATATGAACGCAGCGGCGCCGAATAAGTTGTTGTTTTTTTTTTATGAATACTTATAGAAAAAATAAAATAAACTTTTTATAAGTTAAAATTAGTTTATCCAGAAGCTAAGATCAATTTCTCTAAAAAGTTTATTTTAATTTATGTATGAGCTAATTTTAGTTTGAAAGAAGTTTATTTCATTTTTTATATTTTCTTTTTTATAAAATGTTTATGGAAAAATTCATCCAAACATTGTCACTCTCGCGCATTGTATAGGGGGGCATTTGGTATAAGTTTTTTCATGCTTGAGAATTTTTTAAGAATGGCTAAAATCTATTTGGTTTGGTCATAAAAATATTTCTGAGAATATTTATATAATTTTCTTGGAAATGAAAGAGTAATATTATATTTTCACAAAAAAAATTTTATTATTTACCACATTAAATGATTTAATAAGAATAATGTAATATTTTTACTGCAGTAAAACTTCTTTTAACTTGGGAATGTTAGATTCTCACTTTCCCCATAACTTGATAAACATTGTTTCTTGAGAATTTTATATTTTAAAAAATAAACCAAACATGAGAAAAATATTTCCAACTTCATATTCTCATAAAACTTATAATTTCCCTTATACCAAAGCTCTCGTAAGGAAAATATTTAATTTAGTTGAAATTGGTAATGGAAAAAGTAGCATGTTCAAACACTCAAAATTTTCGGCGATAAATATCGATCAATGCGGAGCATGGGTACTAGATACTACTTGTGTTATTTTAGATGTTACTATCTAACTAAGGTGTTATCCGTGTGGATTTGCATAAGATATTATAATATAATTTTTATATTTGTGTTTATACTTTTTATATATCCGTGTGGATAAATATCGATCAATGCTTTAAACATGATTCTGCAACCTGAGGTATAAATTTTAGCTGATTTGACAGTTTGCTTTTCATTTCTATTTCTATGTTTAGTAATTTGAAAGCTTTAGATCAATGTTTAAATGTTATGTATAGAGATGCTGCTTTTGCATTTGTATATTTATTTGTTTACTAAAAGTTTTATTCTCTGTTACATATTGAAATTGTATAAAACCATTGGCATCAATCTAGAAAAATAAAATCTATACTTAATTTTTTAAAATTAGTTGTGTACATTTCATATATAAAATGTAGTGCAGTACACATTTTTTAAATTCAACAAAGATATAATAGCTTTTCAATTTCATAGTTATTCGTAATCAGACTAGGGAGGAAAGGAATGGAAGCCTATTGGTTGTAATTATGGTGAAGTGTTTCAATTATAGAAGTTATGGGAAAATATGCATGTACCATATATTTCAAAAATCATATAATATTATTAAAGTAATTAAACATATGCTAGTATGCATTTAACTTCTTGCTGTTAATAATAGCTGAACAATATCTCTATCCAAGTTGAACATTTTGAGTACTGATGAACTGTGAGTATGATGTCTTTAATTTAGACTTGCAAAAAGTCTTTGACAAAACTAGTTCAACGGTGCATATGATCACTTGCAGTGAAAATTACATTGTACATTGATAACTACAAGTTCTACTGGTGTTGGAGTATTGGATCAAACATTTTTCAAATAAGGTATGCCTTTCAGTAACTCCTATGTAAACTGTGGTTAATTACAAATTACAATCATTAACTATATCATGAGTTGGACTCTTATTTCTATAACTCGTGTTATTTCAGTTGCTTCCTTAAGGATGTCAAGTGCTGTTTGGTCCACATGCCTTGTCTGGTTTCTTCTCTTCACTTCAAACCAATGGTCTCAAAATACAATAACTACCTATGCATTAGGAAATGAGACTGATCATTCTGCACTGCTCAAATTCAAAGAATCAATATCTCATGATCCTTTTGAAGTGTTAAACTCTTGGAACAGTTCAAGCCACTTTTGCAAGTGGCATGGAGTCACATGCAGTCCACGGCACCAAAGAGTTATAGAGCTAAATCTAACAAGATATCACTTGCATGGATTTATATCACCCCATATTGGGAACCTTTCTTTTTTGAGAATCCTCCTCCTTGACAACAATGGCTTCTACGGCGAAGTCCCACAAGAATTGCATCGTTTATTCCGAATGCATGTACTCAATTTCGCTGATAACACATTAGGGGGAGAATTTCCCATCAACTTGACAAATTGTTCTAAACTTAGCCATTTAAGTTCAGAGGGAAATCATTTCATTGGTGAAATACCAAGGAAGATTGAATCCTTTGGCAATCTTAAAGAGTTGCTTATTGGTAGGAACAATCTAACTGGACAAATCCCACCTTCTATAGGAAATCTATCTTCCCTCAATTGTCTTTCCTTGAAATCAAATAAATTGGAGGGGAACATGCCAAAAGAAATAGGCTTTTTGAAAAACTTGAGAATTTTGCGTGTGTCAGATAATAAACTATCTGGTTCTATTCCTCTTTCCTTATACAATTTGTCATCTCTCAATGTCTTCTCAATCACAAAAAACCAATTGAACGGTTCTTTTCCAGTCAACTTGTTCCTCACCTTGCCTAATCTCATTTTTTTTTTGCAGTGGGTGCGAATCAATTCTCAGGTTCAATCCCAACTTCCATCACTAATTCATCTGGGATTCAAATATTGGATATTGGTGACAACCATTTGGTAGGACAAGTCCCAAGCCTAGGGAAGTTGAAAGATATTTCAATTCTACAACTAAATTTAAATAATCTGGGTAGCAATTCATCTAATGACTTGCAATTTTTAAAGTCTTTGATAAATTGTAGTCAGTTAGATGTATTGGATATAGGTGACAATAATTTTGGAGGGCCTATTCCTAGTTTTGTGGGCAATTATTCCACCGAACTCACCCAACTAATTGCTGGTCGTAATCATTTTCTTGGAAAAATTCCTATGGAATTAGGAAATCTAGTTAACTTAATTTCCTTGGCTATGGAGAAAAATTGCCTAACTGGCATCATTCCATCTACTTTTGGTAAGCTTCAAAAGATGCAATTATTAAGTTTGGGGGTAAACAAATTGTTTGGAGAGATACCTTCTTCCATAGGCAATCTCAGTCAATTGTATTACCTAGAATTATCATCTAATGCGTTTGATGGAAATATTCCTTCAACAATTGGAAATTGCCAACATTTAAAATTTCTACATCTTTCAAATAACAACATCACAAGAGCCATACCATCACAAGTGTTTGGAATTCCCTCTCTATCTTCTGCATTGGTATCACATAATTCATTAAGTGGCATTCTACCAACAGAAGTTGGCATGCTAAAAAATATTGAATGGCTGGATGTGTCTGAAAATTATATCTTTGGTGTCATTCCTGAAACAATTGGAGAATGCATGAAGTTGGAATACCTTTGTTTAGAGGGAAACTCCTTCCATGGAAGCATGCCTCCTTCATTGGCATCATTAAAAGGTCTTAGAGAATTAGACCTTTCAAGAAATAACTTGTCTGGATCAATTCCGGAAAGACTACAGAACATTTATGTTCTAGAATACTTCAATGCTTCTTTCAACATGTTGGAGGGTGAGGTACCAACAAATGGTGTTTTTCAAAATGCAAGTGCAATTTCACTGACTGGCAATGACAAGCTTTGTGGTGGGGTATCTGAACTAAAACTTCCACCTTGCCCTTTAAAAGCTAAGAAAAGAAGAAAACACCATAATCTCAAGTTAATAGTAGTGATACTTAGTTTGGTTCTTTTTCTTCCCATACTATCATGTATCCTTAGTATGTATTTGATAAGGAAAAGGCACAAAAAGTCATCTACCAATTCAACAATTGATCAGCTTCCTAAGCTATCATACCAGAACCTAAACCATGCAACTGATGGGTTCTCATCTCGAAACTTAATAGGAATAGGAAGCCATGGTTCTGTATATAAAGGAAGACTTGATACAATGGAAGGATTTGCTGCTATAAAGGTTCTAAACCTTCAAATGAAAGGGGCTAACAAAAGTTTTATTGCTGAATGTGAAGCATTAAGAAATGTTCAGCATAGAAACCTAGTGAAAGTTGTCACATGTTGCTCTAGTGTGGATTACAATGGAAATGATTTTAAAGCTTTAGTGTTTGAGTACATGTCAAATAGAAGCTTAGAGGAATGGTTGCATCCCCATAATGGAAGTGTAGAACGGCCAAGAACATTGAACCTTGAGACAAGATTGGAAATTGTGGTTGGTGTTGCTTCTGCACTCCACTATCTTCACCATGAGTGTGAGGAACCTATTATTCATTGTGATAAAAAGCCAAGTAACATTCTTCTTGATGATGACATGGTTCCTCATGTGAGCGATTTTGGCTTAGCAAGACTTGTCTCAACAATCGACAACTTTGACAACCAAATTAGCACAAGTGGAATAAAAGGGACAATAGGTTATTCTCCCCCAGGTATGTTTTTATCATATTTATATTTACTTTTTTATTGACATTGTAAAAATGGATTTGAAAATATTGATGGTTTCTAATATATTTCAGATTATGGAGCAAGTTCTCAAGTGTCAACAAAAGGTGACATGTATAGCTTTGGTATCCTAATTCTGGAGATGTTAACTGGGAGACGACCAACAGAGGAAATGTTTAAAGATGGACAAAACCTACATAACTATGTTCAAATTGCATTACCAAATAACCTCTTGGAGATTGTTGATGCAACTCTTGTTTCAATGGAAAATGAATCCCCTACAATAACAGTATTAGAACAGAACAACATCTCCGAGATTGTAAATTATTTGCATCCTAATACCAAGAAGTGTTTGTTTTCATTATTTAGGATTGGTCTAGCTTGTTCAGTGGAGCCACTAGGAGAAAGGATGAATATGATGGAAGTCACCAGGGAGCTAAATATGATTAGAAATGCTTTTTATGCTCGACGGATAAGAGGTAATTACATAAGAAGCATCTTCTCACAGTGCTAGTTTTATCAATTTATACAATTGTAGTTTTAGAAATCGTGTTATTGATTTCAATTATTTTCCCATTTTGTTTTCTTACTAAATTATTTTTAAAATAGAACCCTGATTTTTATCTTTGTTAAAAAGAAAACACCTCAGCATTAGACCATGTACAAACTTTTGCCAAAAGTTTATGATGCACATCCTAAATTTTAGGTTGTTTGATTCTAATTGTAAATGTCTGGCAAATAAGTGTGAGAACTATATTCAAATTACTCAAAAACCTAATTGTATTTAATAATTATATTTTTTTGAAAATATGTTTCAACATTTTTGTTTTCATTTTTGCAATATGTACGTTTAGTTAAACTAAATTATCTTGTAAGTCTTACATGGATTTAATTTTGGATTTGTTGAAACAATGATGTCTTTATTTGTTTATAGAGTAGTGACAATACATATATCTGGTACCAAATTTTATTTTATTTTTGTAGATGGTTATTCAACAAGGCCAAGTAACATGTCAAGAGTATCCTAATGATGACAATGTTGGAAGCGGATTCATTTTGGATTGTCTTGTTGAGTGCAAGATTGAGAAAATATGAAGTGCAAGTTTGAATGAAGACTTTTACAATATTTATGTGTTTTCTATAGTATCAAGGCAGATGTTACATCTATTGTATTCAAGCAAACATTTACTTTTTCAAGTCTTGGGACATTGGTTCCTAGTTGTTAAACAAGTTAGTCAATTATTTACTTACACAGTTAATGTTTGTACCAAATAAATTTTGAACACATCATTCAGGTGTTAAAACCAGGTTACTTGGTTTTTTTTTATAAATAAACCTCATAGCAAAGGCATAAGGATGTTTGGTATTCTCATTTATATAAATTGATTTAGAATGTTGATACAGTTTGTAATTTTTAAATTTTTTTACACGTTGGTCATACTAAAAACCGATCTAGAAATAAATAATACCACTTCTTAGTCTAATCAATATAAAAAGTCTGTACCTACAGCCTGATAACTGCATTAATTGCTTACCTTTTTGGTACATATGAGTGCATTTATCTTGTCTATTCCTTATTTAAAGTCTTGTTTCTCTCACTTTTTAGTTAAATTTCAATTTTTAGGAATCATTTTAGCATGTTTACACTTTTGAATCAATTTTTATGTTTTTATTGATGTTAGAAGCCCACTCTTGAAGGAGGATAAGTCAAAGTGAAAAAGGGGATATTTTGAATTTTGGCCCAGTTGAACAAAGGAGAGCATGCCCAGCCAGAGAGAGTCAGTAGCGATCTCAATTTCTGGAGCATCTCTTGCCCAGCATGAATCAGTTTCTTGCCCAGCCAGAGAGAGTAAGTAGCTATCTCACTTTTGAAGACATTTCTAGCCCAGCAGGCACAAGAGTGTCTCGCCCAGCCAGGGAGCTTCAGTACTCATTAATGAAGCTCATGCCCAGCACGACAAGGTTGTGCATGCCGGGCCAGAAATATGCACTGTCACTTTTTGTGCAGCAGACAAAGTCATTAAAGGAGTTTCTTTTTTAGGGGAAATAGAACATTCTTCTTGGACCTAGGTTTTGGAATGTGGGAAGCTCCGTGGAACTCTCTCATTCCTCCATTTTTCATCTTCTTCCTTCCTTCACCATTTTTGATGCTCCTCTCAACCATGAGTAGCTAAGCTCCCCTTCATTGGGTTTGATGTAACTAAACCCAAATTCATGTAAATCTTTTGAGTTATTAATACATGTTTATTATTCAGCGTTACGTGCTTTCTTCTTTGCTTAATGCTTGCTTTGGCTTGATCACCCTTTGCTTGATTTTATGGCTTAAATGCGATTGGAAAATGTATTTGAACTATGAACTAGAGAAGAGCACCTAATGGGTATTGTTTCTAGGAAGAGAGCAAAACCCATTAATCACCTTTAACTCCTTTTCTTAAAGCAAGTAACTTGAATAAGCTTTGCAAGGGATTGATAGTTTAGTCAAGGAACTTAGGCTCTTCTTGTAAGGGATTAGGGATTGAGCATTTTTATGAGTTGGTGATAACAAACGAATGATAAACATTGATTAATAGCTTGTGTATGCATGAGGGAGTGATTTAGTGAAGTCGAACCCCAACGTTTAATATCATCATTTCCCGTAATGTTTTTCCGCAACTTGGGTCTTTGAAGACGAAAACTCTTTTCATTAGCTTTATTTGCAAAGTTTCTACTTTATCTTTATTTTCAATCATTGATACTTAAAGTTGGCTTTATATTTTGCCTAGTGAGTAAAAATTGCGTAAATTGCCAAATATTGAACAAGTCTTTGTGGGTACGATACTTGGACTTCCATTTTATACTACTTGTACGACTTGGTACACTTGCCAATGACGTAACAAGTTTTTGGCGCTGTTGCCGGGGACTTGATATTCGGAAATTTCACATTTTCTAATTGCTTAGGCCCTATTCTTTTATTTATTGTGTTTACTCTCTTGTGCTAAATTATCTTTTTTAGTGTCTTGTTTTCCTTGTTTATGCAAACTAGAAGCTCAACCGATCCCTTGTATTACAACCCAGAGATTGAAAGGATAGCTCGGAAGAACAATAGTGGGATAAGGAAGAGGAAGACACTAGAGAGATTAGCCATCCAAGAGCCCAGTTCACCTGTTTCACCCAATCTTCCTTTGCCACCCATTCAAGAAGAAGAAGAATTCATCATGGCAGAGGAAGAAGCTCACCCACTAAGGTGGACTTTGAATGATTTACATTGCCAACACCTGGCCAAGATATTTCAACACCATCGCTAGACCTGAAGTGCAAGCTCTCAATGTGGAAATGAAGGCTTCTCTCATTCATTTGATCAAGCACAACAAATTCCATGGCCTTGACAATGAATATCCTTATGCTCACTTGCCTAATTTTATTGATGTTTGCAACACGGTGAAGCTCCATCAAGTGAATGATGACTACATCCGGCTTAGTCTTTTCCATTCTCTCTTAATGGTAAAGCCACAGATTGGTATCGAGCCATTCCCCCAAATACTCCTCTAACTTGGGATGAGTTGGTTGATAGATTCTTGAATAGTTTCTTTCTTCAATCCAAGATCAACCAACAAAAGACAACTATTTCTACTTTCACCCAAGGGTTAGATGAGCCCTTATGTGAAGCTTGGGAGAGATTTAATGGCTTGTTAAGGAGGTGTCCATCTCATGATCTTAATGAGGCCGCTCAAATTAACACCTTCTTGGCGGGTTAAGGCCTCAAACTAAGCTCATGCTTGATGCTTTAGCAGGAAGCAAAATTATGTACAAGACACCGGATGAGGCTAAGGAGATTATTGAGAATATGGCCTCCAATGATTATGAGGTTCAACATGATAGAACCCCGGTTCCGGTGCAAAAGAGAGGAGTCCATGAGTTGAATTCTCAAGATGCTATCCTCGCTCAAAACAAGCTTCTCACTCAACAACTTGATGCACTCACCAAGCAAATTGCCAAGATTCCACAACTCCAAGCCGTGAAAGTTACTCAACCAGGAGCTCAATAAGTCCTTAGTTGTGAATTGTGTGGGGGTGGTCTTCTAAGTGGCCAATGCAATATGCCATCGGAATCCCAAGAAGAGCTCAATTATATGGAAAATCAAAACCGGCAAGGAAATTATGGCAATCCTCCTTACAACAATGCTTACAATCAAGGGTGGAGGAACAATAACAATTATGGTTGGAAGCAAGATGTCGGTCCTTCAAATAGACAACCTCATGGAAATCAAGCTCATCAAGGCCAACAACAACATCAACCTCTCCATCAAGACCGCACTTCCAAGTTGGAAGACACTCTGAATCAATTCACTCAAGTCTCTATCACCAATCAAAATAATACGGATGCTTCAATCGAGAACCTTGAAGTGCAAGTGGGACAAGTTGCTAAGGAATTGGCGAAACTTAAAAGTGGAACATTTTCAGTCAATACTCAAACTAATCCCAAGGAGCAGTGCAAGGCTATCACTACAAGAAGAGGTACAATGGTAGGTGACTTGAGTGGAGAGAAAAATGAGCAAGAGGGAGTAGTTGAAGATGTGGAAGATGATGAAGAAGATGAGCTTGAGAAAGAAAGTGAGAAAAAGATTGAGAGTGAAAAAAATGAGAGTGAGAAAATGAAGAAAAATGAAAAAAATAAGAATGAAAAAATTGAGAGTGAGAAGTGTGTAGTGAAAGATGGTGGAGAAATAAAAACCGAGAGTCAATTAACCAAGGAGGAGAAGAAGGTTGTAGTTAACCCTCCCGTCACAGATCTTCCATATCCACATGCTCCAACAAGGAAGGACAAGGAAAGGCAATTTGCAAGGTTTCTAGAGATCTTCAAAAGATTTCAAATCAACATCCCTTTTCATGAAGCCTTGGAGCAAATGCCTACCTATGCCAAATTTATGAAGGAACTCCTCACTAAAAAGGCCAAATTCATTGAGAAGGAGACCATTCAATTGGCAGCTGGATGTAGTGCTATTTTTCAAAAGGATTTGCCACCAAAATTAAAGGATCTGGGTAGCTTCACTATTCCAATCACTATTGGAAATCTCAAGGTGGGAAAAGCTTTACTTGATCTTGGAGCTAGCATCAATCTTATGCCCCTCTCCTTCTTGGCTAAGATTGGTGATCTTGATGTTAAGCCCACTCGGATGACTTTGCAATTGGCGGATCGCTCTATTAAGCATCCATATGGTGTTCTTGAAGATGTCCTAGTCAAAGTGGATAAATTTCTTTTTCCCACCAACTTTGTGGTGATGGACATGGAGGAAGATTCCGAGGTGCCACTTATTTTGGGAAGACCTTTCATGAGTACGACTAAGGTCTTAGTTGATGTTCATGATGGAGAAATGAAGCTTAGGGTGCATGATGAAGAGCTCAAATTCAATGTGTTTGAATCTATGAATCACCCAAATGATGAAGAAGGTTGTTTCCAGATAGATGCCCTTGATGAAGTCTTTATCAACTCCAAGAAGCAATTATCTAGTGCTTCACCTCTTGAGAAAACTCTCATAGATGCATTTGAAGCTCTCAATGAGGAGGAGGAAAAAGAAATTGAAGATTGCTTGAAGAGCTTGGAGACATTGAAAGAAGTTCCTTCAAATGAAATTCAAATTGAAGATCTTAGAGAAAAAGATAAAGGAGAAAATTCAAAGCTTCAATTGAAGGTGTTGCCGGCACATTTGAAATATGTCTTTCTTGAGAAGGATGGCAACAAGCCTGTTATCATTAGTAGCTCTATATCTCCTACGGAGGAAGAAAAATTAATTGAAGTCTTGAAGGCTAACAAGGAAGCTATTGGGTGGTCTATCTTCGACCTTAAGGGGATTAGTCCATCCTATTGCATGCACAAAATTCACATGGAGCAAGATTACAAGCCGGTCACTCAACGTCAAAGACGGTTAAATCCTATCATGAAGAAGGAAGTGAGGAAGGAAGTTCTCAAGCTTTTGGAAGCCGGCATGATTTATCCTATCTTCGATAGCTCATGGGTTAGCCCGGTTCAAGTGGTCTCTAAGAAGGGTGGTATGACGGTTGTGCGCAATGACAAGAATGAATTGATTCCAACAAGAACTGTCATCGGATGGAGGACGTGTATTGACTATCGCAAGCTCAATCAAGCTACAAGAAAGGATCACTTTCCATTGCCTTTCATGGATCAAATGCTTGAGAGGTTATTTGGCCAAGCATTCTATTGCTTTCTAGATGGTTATTCTGGATATAACCAAACTGTGGTGGATCCAAAAGATCAAGAGAAGACAACCTTCACATGCCCTTTTGGTGTCTTTGCTTATAGGAGGATGCCATTTGGGTTATGTAATGCTCCTGCCACTTTCCAATGGTGTATGTTGGCTATTTTTGCGGATCTTGTGAAGAAATGTATTGAAGTGTTCATGGATGATTTCTCCATTTTTGGCTCCTCATTTGATCATTGTTTGTCCAACCTTGAATTGGTGTTGAAGAGATGTGTGGAGACTAATCTTGTGCTTAATTAGGAAAAATGCCACTTTATGGTCCAAGAAGGAATTGTCTCGGCTCATAAGATCTCATCAAGAGGGATAGAGGTAGATAAAGCTTAAGTTGATGTCATTGAGAAGTTACCTCCTCCGGCTAATGTGAAGGCTGTCCGTAGTTTTCTTAGGCATGCAGGGTTTTATAGAATGTTTATCAAGGATTTTTCCAAGGTAGCCAAACCCTTGTGCAATTTGTTGAACAAGGACACCACTTTCAAGTTTGATGAGGATTGTTTAAAGGCCTTCAACACTCTTAAGGAGAAGCTTATCTTAGCTCTTGTCATTGTGGCCCCAAATTAGAGTCAAGACTTTGAGCTCATATGTGATGCAAGTGATTATGCCGTGGGTGCTGTTTTAGGACAGCGGAGAAATAAGGTCTTTCATTCTATTTATTATGCTAGCAAGGTGTTGAATGATGCTCAGTTGAATTATGCCACCACAGAAAGGAATTGCTAGCTATTGTCTATGCTTTAGAGAAGTTTAGACCTTATTTGATTGGCTCAAAAGTCACCATCTTCACAGATCACTCTGCCATCAAGTATCTCTTGACCAAAGCCAACTCCAAGCCAAGGTTGATTAGGTGGATTCTTTTGCTTTAAGAGTTTGACTTGGAAATCAAGGACATAAAGGGTTGTGAAAATGTAGTAGTCGATCATATCTCTAGATTGGTGAATGAAGAAGCTACCCTTAAAGAGAAGGAGATCTGTGATGAATTTCCTTATGAGTCCTTATTGGTGGTGCATGAGCGCCTGTGGTTTGCGGACATGGCAAATTTCAAGGTGGCGGGTGTTATTCCTGAAGATCTCACTTGGCACTAGAAGAAAACGTTCCTCCATGATGCTCATTATTATGTGTTGGATGATCCCCACTTGTTCAAAATTGGAGCGGGTAATCTCTTGAGGAGGTGTGTCTCCAAGGAAGAAGCAAGAAGCATCTTGTGGCATTGCCACAATTCACCATATGGAGGGCACTACAATGGAGAAAAGACTGCTACAAAAGTCCTACAATCCAATTTCTTTTGGCCAACTATTTTCAAGGATGCTCATGAGCATGTGCTTCATTATGACAAGTGTCAAAGAACCGGAGGCATTTCCAAGAGGCAAGAGATGCCTTTGCAAAACATTCTTGAGGTAGAAGTGTTGATTGTTGGGGCATAGATTTCATGGGTCCATTGCCAGCATCCTTGTCCAATGAATATATACTAGTGGCAGTGGACTATGTCTCCAAGTGGGTAGAAGCCATTGCAGCCCCAAAAAGTGATGCAAAAATGGTGATCAAGTTCTTGAAGAAGAATATCTTTGCCCGTTTTGGTGTTCCTTGAGTGCTCATTAGTGATGAAGGGTCACATTTTTGTAATGCACAATTGAAAAAGGTGTTAGAACACTATGGTGTTAGACACAAAGTGGCCTATCCATATCATCCCCAAACCAATGGGCAAGTCGAAGTATCCAACTGAGAGATCAAGCGCATCTTAGAGAAAATTGTTGCATCTTCTAGGAAGGATTGGTCCATGTAGTTGGATGATGCTCTCTGGGCTTATAGGACAGCTTTCAAAACTCCTATTGGCTTATCTCCATTTCAGTTGGTGTAAGGGAAAGCATGTCATCTCCCTGTGAAGCTTGAGCACAAAGCTTATTGGGCTTTGAAGTTCTTGAATTTTGATCCATCCAATTCATCAGAAAAGAGGAAGTTACAGTTGCATGAGCTTGAAGAAATGAGGCTCAATGCTTATGAGTCCTCAAGGCACTATAAATAGAGAGTGAATGCCTACCATGGCAAGAAGATCCTCCACAGAGAGTTCAAGCCGGGACAACAAGTGCTTTTTTTCAACTCCCGACTTAGACTTTTTCCTGGGAAGCTCAAGTCAAAGTGGTCCAGACCTTTCATTATCAAGGAAGTGAAGCCCTATGGAGCAATTGAATTGGAAGATCCTACCACATAAAGGAGTTGGGTAGTTAATGGCCAAAGACTCAAGCCTTGTCTAGGTGGTGAAGTTGAAAGGCTTACCACCATTGTGCTTTTGAATGACCCTTGAGGTCTTTGGTACATCAGGTTCGTGACGTTAAACAAGCACTTATTGGGAGGCAACCCAATTTTCTAACTCTTTCTTTCAATTTATTTTGTGTGCTTTTGAGTTATTTGTGTTGTTTCCTTATTGCCTTTTGCATTCAATTATTGTTTAATGATATGTGTGGTTATTGCTAATTGGTGGTTGGGTTTGCTTCTTGTGTATTTTAGATGTGTGTTTCCTTTATTTATTCTAGATGTGTGTTGTTCTCATTTTGATGTGTTCATGCATGATATCAATTTATTCTTTGTTTTCCTCTGGCCCTGCCAGAAAATTTTTTTAGCTTGGCATCCATATTAAAAATTTGTTACAGTGATTCTGTTAGTTTTGGGCCCAGCACCAACCTTGTCGTGCTGGGCTTGCCATAAAGCTATAACATTTGTATGTTTCTGCATAATTCATGCCCGTCAGGAAAATTTTCTAGCCGGGCGCGAGCATGTATGGAATAACCATTTGCATTCCGTTTGTCCCATGCCCGGCAAGAAAATTTTCATGCCGAGCGTGACAATTCCTGGAGCCAATTTGCATTCTGTTTGTCCCATGCTCGGCAGGAAAATTTTCATGCCGGGCTAGTAATACCTCTGCACCTCAAACCTTTTTATTTCTCTTGCGCTGGGCCTAAAATCCTTTCTCGTCCAGCTAGAGTTTTTTTTTCAAATAAAATATTTTTTTTATAGTAAAAAAAATATGATATACTCTAGCCCAGCAGGCACAACCTTGTCATGCTAAGCTCGAATTCAATTTCTGGGTCAAAACAATTTTGACTCCTCTTTTTCCCACTCTTTCTCTCTCTCTTTCTCGTTACTCACTCACCTTCAGCCATCACTCTCACTTTCCCATGTCCCATCATCTTTCTCAGAACCTTCGATTCTTCACCTTTCTCACATACAAACCCAAAAATTTCCCCAATTTCTTTGTACACTCCAATTTCTCGCTCACGTACAATCAAACTGAGAACCCATCCTCAACTTTGAACCCTCTCGCACACACCTACCCTTTTTCTGCATCGCTGTGCACCTCAACACCCACCCTGCTCCACAAACGAGGTCGTGGTACAATAATTGTGCATTGTTCATCAATTTCGGGGTGTGTTTAGCTTTTTCATCCATTGATTTGCCTATTCTGCGTTTGGGATTCACATGTTCTTTGGAAATTTTGGTTCTTTTGTTGGGGATTAAACTGTGTTTGGTAATTATTGTGGGTTCGTTAGGGTTGTGGCTCATGTTTATTTGTTCTTTTAATTTTCTTTTTCTGCTATGTTGTGCGTCTCAGTGGCTTGGGTGACACGTTTCTGTTGTGGTCTCGTGTGGAGTGTTCTTGCTATTTTATTAACATTGCTTTTGCACTGTGGGGTGTGCTATTTTGGTCTCGTGTTGATCTCAGCTTTGGGCACTAGTTGATTTCGTGGATGTTGTGTCTTTGTGGTGATGTGTACACGAGCTCTTGGTTGTTGCTTGTGTGTTGTTCTTCTTTGTGATTTTATTTTATACCAATTTCGTTGGTACTGTTAGTGGAGTACCCCACTTTATATGCTTGGATTATCTATTGTTTGGATTTCTCGGTTTCATTGTGATATATGGTGGGGTCATACTGTGTACAAGTTGGCATTTGTGATGTTAATGCTAATTTTATTCTTTGTTTTGTCTTCATCTAGTTGCTTTTACACTTGTTGGTGTTGATCCCTTTTGTTCATTGTGGGTCCAGTCTTGTATGCTAATACTGTAGATTTTATTTTCCTTGTTTAAACATTGTTCAGGTATTTTAATTGATTGGTGTTGTTTTAAATTGTTGTTAGGAGTCTCGTGAACATTGTGTTATTTTACTCTTTAGGTTGTGTTTCAGTTTTAATTGTTAATTTTTTTCTTTTATTTTATTTACTCTGTTTTTATTTTGTAAGTTCTTTGGTGAATATGTGTGTTTCTACTGCATCGTGTCTTTGTTTCACCATCCCATGCCCAGCACCAACACTTTACCAGCTGGGCCCGAGCTTATCTACACTTAAACTTGTCTGTTTTCTCTTTTTTTTTTCCTTTTCTTTTATGTACAATTCCTTCTTTCATCATTCTCTTCTTCTCTTATAATGCTAATTTCTGTTTTTAATTTTTGTTCTTGTTCTCGATTTTTATTTCATTTTATTTTCTGGTTTTTCACTTTTTTTATTAATTTAGTATTTCTTTTGTGTGGTTCTGTTTTACTTTTTTATTTCATATGGCCCCTCCTCAAAAACATAACCAAAAGAAAGGTGGCAACCCCCCTCAAAAGCAGAACCATAAGAAAGGTAGCAAAACTCCAGCTACTAAGAAGAGACAAGCCTCTTCAACTTCTTCTTATCATTCTTCTTCATCCTCTTCTGATGAGGTCCTTGCTCGACCAGCTGCAGCTGAGCTCACTTCTTCTTTTGATAGAAAAAGGTTTCGCAGCCCAGCTCACCAAAAAAAAATTTCAGGAAATCAAAATAGCTTAATTGCTTGCAGAGAGAAAGGTGGAATTGCAGCCAAATAAATACCCAAAATTTCAGGAAATTCTTGCAGCTAGGAAGTGGGACACTACTTTGGCCAACCCGAATCCCTTCATCAATGACTTATTGGTGAAGGAGTTCTATCCGAATGCTTGAAAGGAGGATAAATAGGGTTTGGTCCTAAGGAGATCTTTTGCCAGGGGTACATGGGTTCCATTTGATATTGAAGCTATCAACATAGTGTTGGGCACCTCCTTGGACCTACCAAAAGGAGAAGATTCTGATTTTGTTCAGTGGACGACTAGTGATGAAGGCATTGATAATTCTGAGGAAGCAGCCATGATTTGCATCCCAGGTGGCACTTTTTCTACAAGTGACTCAGGGATGCCCAAGAGGTTTCAGAGGACGGTTTAGACTTCTGAGGCTCAAACCTGGATGGTTTTCATGCAAGCTAACATTGCCCCCAACACCCACCACTCCTCCATCACTGTGGATAAGGGTACTTTATTTATGCCATTTTGAAAGGCATGGGCATTGATATTGGTAGCTACATTTCCTATGAGATGTGTGTTATAGCTCATAGCAAAGGAAATAAGCATTTGGATTTTCCCTATCTCATTACTTCTCTTATTAAAGTTGTTGGTAAAGATGTCTGTGGCGAGCAGCTCACTGGTCTCTGCCCTCCTCTTAATGCTGCTTACATTGAGAATTATTGCCTCAACCTTGTTGGTCAAGCACCTCCACCTCCAAGGCCTAGACTGCGACCTCGAGCTAAGGCTCTCGCTCATGTCACTAGGGAGGAATTTCAGGCTACTATGGAGGAGAGAACACAATGTGAAGATGCACTGCACTACGAATAGAGATTAGTGATACAAGGGATGCACTCCCTCTCCCAATACATACCCGGTGTTCCTGTAGGTTCCATGTTGACTCTTGAGGATTTTTCTGCTGTAGTTGCATGGCCTAGGGACCAGGCCAATCTTTTTGGAGGGGTGGGGCATTATATACATACTGCTTTTCAGGCTAGTGGATCTGGAGGAGCTGCTGCCCAGGGGGATGACATGGAGGGCTAGTTTGAGCCTCCTTTTTGTGACTCTTTTGTTGATCAGGACCACTTTATATTTTCAGTTTTATGTTTTAGTCATTTATTTTCATTTTTCAGTACCATCTTTTGGTTAGTACAGTTTATTCTGTCATGTGGCTAGTTGTTGGTTTAACTTAGACTATTTGTTTATATATGTCAGCTCAGTTTAGCTTTGTTTGTTTAAAATTCTGCATCGTTACGCTTCTTTAATGCATTCCTTTTAGATGTGCGAAAAACTCTGTGAACTTTGTGTTTTTGATGTGATTTCGTGCTTGTGATTGTTTGCTTAGTTGTTTAGTTTGGATGCGAGTAGTGTAATTGTGATTAAAAAGTTTGTCATGTGTTGATTGAGGACCTTTGAATGCTATGCTTTGAGTGGCCATGTGAGTTGAAGTGTGAAATATATTTATGTTGAGAGCCACTATTATTTGTCATGTACATGATTTTGCTTGATTCTCATGAATTATACATTACACATGCATGTTGGGATATGATCAAGGCGTTGCTTGGCTTTGTTTTGTAGCCAATTGACCAAAAAGCCTACCAAAAATGGAAATTCTTTGCTTTTGCTACTCCCTTTGAGCTAAACAGTGAACTTCTTTGTAGTTTTGAAAACTTGAGCCAATAAGAAAAACAAAGTGTCTTCCACACCTTAGGGATAGGAGAGCAACTAATTTTGATTGGTTTCACACAAGTTTGGGGGAGTTTGTTAGCACAAAATAAGAAAATTTATTGAGGGTGTAATTATGGCTTGTAACAGTGAGAAGGGTGGTGTGTTCACTAAACATCTTTGTATATTTTATGTTATGAAAAAAAATGAAAATGAAAATTGAAAAAGAACACAAAAACAAGTGTTGTATATGTTGTTCATCCCTTCTATCACTGTTGTAAAGGATTTGGGTTCTTCTTTGGTTTGATAAGTTGAGAGAAAAAGGCAATGTGGAAAAATATTTTGATCTCTAAAGGTTGCTCTCTTACTCTCTTGGTTTTAATTTGTTTATCCAGAAAAACCAAGATCTTCTTGTAAGCCCAGCCAAGTTACAACCCAATAAAGTCCTTAGTGATCCTTGCATGTTTGTGTGATTGAATTGAAATGATAAGCAAAGTTAATGTGTGTGCTTTCAATAGGTGACTTGGAGAGGAACCTCAACTTCACAATGTTATATAAGTGAAACACCTTTCTTGTAAGGAGCATGGTGTTCTTTGGTCTCTTAAGCTTTGTGCCATCCTAGTTAATCTCTTATCACTTACATCTCTTGCTAAATTTCTTTTGTAGACACCATAGTGTGAAGTTGAACATCAATGGCATATCTTGTTTTGTTGGGAATGTGTTGTCATAGAAGAGTGAGGGTGTGAATTTTTGCAAATCCTGCCTATTGTGTTTTGTTGTCATTTTACTTCAAGTTAGAAATACCTTTTGCTTGAGGATAAGCAAGGCTTTAAGTTTGGGGGAGTTTGATAACTGCATTAATTGCTTACCTTTTTGGTACATATGAGTGCATTTATCTTGTTTATTCCTTATTTAAAGTCTTGTTTCTCTCACTTTTTAGTTAAATTTCAATTTTTAGGAATCATTTTAGCATGTTTAGACTTTTGAATCAATTTTTATGTTTTCCTATGTTTTTATTGATGTTAGAAGCCCACTCTTGAAGGAGGATAAGTCAAAGTGAAAAAGATGATATTTTGAATTCTGGCCCAGCTAGACAGAGGAGTGCATGCCCAACCAGAGAGAGTCAGTAGCGATCTCAATTTCTGGAGCATCTCTTGCACAGCATGAATCAGTTTCTTGCCCAGCCAGAGAGATTCAGTAGCTATCTCACTTTTGAAGACATTTCTAGCCCAGCAGGCACAAGAGTGTTTCACCCAGCTAGGGAGCTTCAGTACTCATTAATGAAGCTCATGCCCAACATGACAAGGTTGTGCATGTCGGGCCTGAAATATGCGCTGTCACTTTTTGTGCAACAGACAAAGTCATTAAAGGAGTTTCTTTTTTAGGGGAAATAGAACATTCTTCTTGGACCTAGGTTTTGGAACGTGGGAAGCTTCGTGGAACTCTCTCATTCCTCCATTTTTCATCTTTTTCCTTCCTTCACCATTTTTTATGCTCCTCTCAACCATGAGTAGTTGAGCTCCCCTTCATTGGGGTTTGATGTAACTAAACCCAAACTCATGTATATCTTTTGAGTTATTAATACATGTTTATTATTCACCGTTACGTGCTTTCTTCTTTGCTTAATGCTTGCTTTGGCGTGATCACCCTTTGCTTTATTTTATGGATTAAATGCAATTGGAAAATGTATTTGAACTATGAACCGGAGAAGAGCACCTAATAAGTCTTGTTTTTAGGAATAGAGCAAAGCCCATTAGTCACCTTTAACTCCTTTTCTTAAAGCAAGTAACTTGACTAAGCTATGCAAGGGATTGGTAGTCTAGTCAAGGAACTTAGGCTCTTCTTGTAAGGGATTAGGGATTGAGCATTTTTATGAGTTGGTGATAACAAACGAATGATACACATTGATTAATAGCTTGTGTATGCATGAGGGAGTGGTTTATTGAAGTCGAACCCCAACGTTTAATATCATCATTTCCCATAACGTTTTTCCACAACTTGGGTCTTTGAAGATGAAAACTCTTTTCATTAGCTTTATTTGCAAAGTTTCTACTTTATCTTTATTTTCAATCATTGATACTTAAAGTTCGCTTTATATTTTGCCTAGTGAGTAAAAAGTGTGTAAATTTCCAAATATTGAACAAGTCTCTGTGGGTACGACACTTGGACTTCCATTTTATACTACTTGTACTACTTGGTACACTTGCCAATGATGTAACACAACCGTAGCAGCAAGTGATCGAAGCGAAAGGAGAGTACTCAGCAGAGAAATTCATCGTTTGCAGTTATGGGTAAGGTTCATGAATCACTTGCACGTGTGCCGGTAAGGTTAGAGGCCAAACCCCCTAAGTGGCGAAGCAGGATAATTAAGAAGAAGCCAAGTGGTTGTGCCCACAAGAGGATGCGGTACAATCGCCGATTCGTCTCCGCCGTGGTAGGGTTCAGCAAGAAGAGGGGACCCAACTCGTCTGAGAAGTGAGGCTGAGGCTTGAAGAATATGTTGCTACTCTATATTTGATTTATCTTGCTTTTAATTTGTATGTTTTGATTGTGTTCTATGAATGGTTTTTGTTGGCTTTATACCAAACTATATATTTTGCATACAATTCTAATCATATATCTAAGTTAAAAATAAAAAATTAAATAAGTCTAGTATAAGTTTTTGAATTTTTTATGCGTGCTATTAATTTCGTTCTTGCTTCGATTTTTTAACCCTCGTTCTCTTTCTTGACAAATCGAAGATGCCTTGAGGACATTGAAAATACCTCAACCACATTGATCCTTCCTTTCATATAAGTATGTTTCCCTTGTATATCTCTTCATTTTCATCTTTCTAAGAGTTCTTTTCTTCTAAGTGTGTTTGACAAGTTTTCAATCCTTAATCACTTTTCAAACCCGCATTTGCCCCTTTTCCAACTCCTGGCATTGAAAAACCTTGCTTATCTGTTAAGGAGAAGGAAAAGAAAAAGATCAGTTATGAAGAACAGTGCACTTCAAAGTCCATCCCTATCACCAACACAGTTCCAAAGATTGACATCAACTTGGATGTATCTTCTGTATTTGTTGGACGAGCAGAAGATTGGAAGAAGAGAAAGAAGGAGTGAGCTTTGTTGCTTGTACCTGGAAACAAGTAGAATGAGGTAAAACACTGATGATATAGTGATTACACCAGCTCCTTTGATACTACCTGATTGAATTATTCTATTGTTCTTAAAAATCCACACATTGAGCAATATGCACTCAAACCATCCAAGAAGAAGAAGAAGAACAACAACAAAGGTCTAGTTGAACGAAAAATGCTTTTAGGGCCTATTGAGTTGAAGTATAGGCCTTTGGATCCTACTTAAGATGGATTTTTCCCAAGCTTTCGAGAGCAATTGTTTTGCTCTGCTATACTGGTTGTTACTGAGTTGAAATATAATCAATATAATTATTTATCATCGTAATATTAAGTTAAAATTATATTAAACATCATAATATTTACCGAGAAAGTCTAGCTCAGTCAGTTGAGTAGGGTGCGTGAGTTATTGTAAAGCCTCGATACTGAGTTCGATTCCTATGGATAAAAAAAACATCATAATATTTGTTTTTTAATTAAAAATATTTTTATTTTTATTTCAAGTAAACCGGTTCAATTGGTTTTTTCTGGTTTACCAAGTTTTAGACTGGTTTTATGTTAGTTCTCTGCATGACATGAACTGATCTAGTAATTGATTTCCAATTTAATTGGTTTGATCGGTTGGTTCTGACAACAATGCTTGCTAGGTATTTGTACATTACACTTAGCATTCTCTACATTTTAACTTTTTTTTCTTTTCATTTTCTTACCAAACAACTTGTAAAAAAACATCATAATATTTTTTTTTAATTAAAAATATTTTATTTTTATTTCAAGTAAACCGGTTCAATTGGTTTTTTCTGGTTTACCAAATTTTAGACTGGTTTTATGTTAGTTCTCTTTGCATGACATGAACCGACCTGGTAATTGATTTCCTGTTTAATTGGTTTGATCAGGCGGTTCTAACAACAATGCTTGCTAGGTATTTGTACATTACACTTAGCATTCTCTACATTTTAACTTTTTTTTCTTTTCATTTTCTTACCAAACAACTTGTAAAATTAATTATCTCACTTTATACTTATTTTCTTTTTTTCCCTTTCACTCTCTTCTTCAAACCAACCATACCATATGTTTTCCAACCCACTTACCAGTTATAATGACTGCAAAAATTTAGCTGAAAAAATGATAATGGAAAAGGCCATATGTTTAATCCGTCAATCACTCAAATCTTCCAAATTATTGCGATGTAAAGCCCGGACATGAACCAAAATACAAGGCATTGTTATGGACCACAATCTACGTAATACTGTCATGAAGCATCTACGCCGCGTTTATCTTTGTTACGGTTTCTTTTTCTTTCTCATTGAATAAAAGAGAATTACAAATACTGTGCATATATAAAAGAGAATTTCATTTTCAGTGTAAGACATCTTATTATAAAATAAACAACAATTATACATAGATTTCACTTTTTCAAAGTTCAAAATAACTAATCAATTATATAACTACGTCAAAAACAGTGACGGATCCAAGGGGGCAAGCCCCCCTTCCTCGTGATCCTTTATGTATGTATAAGAAAAAAATAAAAAATAAATACTAATAGAAAAAAATAAATAAATAAAATAGATTTTTAAGTTAATATTTGCTTTATTTTTTTTTACTAGTGGATCTTATATCTAGTTTTACACATCAAATTAATAATAAATATTTTTGTTAAACTTATTATTTATTAAATAATTATTTATTAAAATTAGATATTTAAATAATTGTATAAAAACAAATTCGACCCCCCTTTGATACACTCTTGGATGTTCCTGATAAAAAATACTATTAAAATATTTATATCCGTGTTTTCTCCAACTTTCAGAATTGTCAAAAGAAATATTAAAAAGTTAAATTTTATTAAATAATTATACACCTACACGTAGAAGGGAATGATCGATATATGGTCTTCTTCAGTGATATATGGTCTTTTTCGATGAAAAAAAAACAGTGGTGTTTTATTTTATTTAGTTAAGAAATGAAAAAAAAAAAAGGAAAAAAGATTTTTAAAAATAAAAAATTATTTTTCCTATTTTTCTAATTTAAATTTCAATGTTCTTTCCATTAAACCACATAGAGCGTTCAATATTTTCGCTCTTTATACTTTTGCAAGACTTGCTGGATAAGCATATTGAAAAATTCATTTTAGTTAACTTGACTACTTGAGTATGCGTATTGCGTAACACACGGTTTTGACCATCACATCTGACATTCAAAGTTGACCTAAATGAGTTGACACGTAGCATGGCATATGCATGCATGTCTCTTGTAAAAAAAATTTAAATATTTGTTCTTCAATAAATAATTTTCGAAAGAACAACTTAAAATATAATAAATTGATTATGATAAAAAAAAATATTTAACATATACAAAAGTTATAAAATTTTAAATGAATGATTAAGATACTAACAGTTAAAGTTGGGATTCTGTAATTTTAGCGCATATTTAATTAGAAATTAATTCTGAAAAAAAATTAGTTCTTATTTTTTGGGTGAAGGAAAAAAAATAGTTCTTTAACTTCTTAACATTGAAAATGTTGAAAAAGTGTAATAAAGAAAAAATGCAGTCCTCACGTAATGTGGAAAATTTCAGATGTGGAAAATTGGTAATGGAAAAGATGGATGTTCCGTCTGTCAAATACTCGAGTCAACCTGGGTTTGGTTGATGGGTTTGTTTGTTTAGGAAGAAGAGTGGAAGCCAGAAGGAAAGAAAATAGGAAAAAAAAAATTACAAACGATGTAATTTTTTATGTTTTTTAATAAAATAAAAAACCAAAGAATTTTTTTCTTATTTAACTGTGTAGAAAATGAAAAATAATATATTTATAGTAATATAGATATTTAATGTAAAAATAAGATATGATAATATTGTTATTTTGATGCAAATAAAAAAATGAATAAAAAATATTATATGAAAGAATTTTTATATTATTATGATTGCTTTTATTATAATTATTTTTCAATAATAATTATTTTATTATTATAAGATGATGAAATAAATAATATTTCACTCACTAATATTTCACTGGTTATACCAAAAAAATTTAAAAAAAAATAATATTTTAGATATATAAATCATAAAAAAAATAAAGGTTTTCCTCATGTTTTCCAATTCCAAGGGAGGTGGGAAAACTCTTTTATGTAGATCTCACTATTTTTTTTTTCTTATTTTTCATTCAAAATAAACTATGGAAAACTTGATAATATCTATATTTTCGATATCTGTATCTTTCTCCTCTCAACATTCTACGCACCAAATCAAACGAAGCCAAAGAATTTAGAATTAAGAATATATTAGAAATTTAAAAAAAAATGTTTTTTAATTGGCATAAGGGAAATTTTGTGTGAGAGGAAAGAATCATACACAAGGGAGTGAGATAGAAAGAGAAGGAAAAAAATGTATTAACAAAATAAATGATGTGATAAAGAGAGATAAAGAGAAAAAAATAAATATATGAAAATTATTATAAAAATTTATTGTATGAATTATATTATTATTATAAAATTTTTAATTAAGTGAAACTAAAATTTTATAGTAATAAATGAAGCTCGACATATTTTTCTTTTTCACTAGCATTATTTACACCTTTAACTCCTTTTTTTTTTTTTGTTTGACCGAACCTTTAACTCCTGTTAAGTGTTGACTTGAGGCTGTGTTCTTATTCTTTTGTTTCCCTTTTTTTCTTTGTAACCAAAAAAATTACTCCTGTTAAGCGTATTGACGATTTGCCTATTCATATGATGTCTAATACGAAGTTTGGGGGTTATCATGTTATACGTACGTGCAAAGTAATATTAGTTTTTTTTTTTTTTTTTGTGTGAAAAGTATTATTAGTTTTATTGATGACTAATCTCTGTTGAAGAATATGATTGATCAGGTTTTTTATAAGTTATTTATTTTGATAATTTGTTTTCTAAAAGTGAACTACTTTTTTATTTAAGAATTTTAATTAACAAGTATTTGACCCAACTTTTACTTATAAGTAGGAATTAAACTAAAAATAAATTAGACCAAACTGGATCTCATACGACCGAATGATGGAACAACTCTATATAAATGCAAACATTTTTTCTTTGGCGTGAATGCATGAGCAACCTACATATATATGTTCCTTTCTGCTTTTTGCCACAAAATTGACTTTACCCAACAAGTTCACACTGTATTATTGATCGGGTTGTCCTCTAGGCGTGTAGCAAACTCTAGTGGATTTGTGTTTTTCTTTGTATTTTAGTTCTTTTCATCTAATTTCTTTTGATTGGAAAATTAAAATGTTAAAAATCATGGACCAAAAGGAAAGATAAGTTTCCATGCGTCAACAACCATTGAATATTCCCACCAAAGGAGGGCGTTTGCTATAAATATCATAAGTATACTAAACTTCCATGATATGAATTCTAAAATATTAAATACATCATTCCATTTCTCTTATTGTAAACTTTTGCAGGTTGCAGAATACTACTACACAAGTCTCGTTGGTGAATGAATGCTTCTGGAGTCTTACTTGACTAGTAAGTGATTATGGAGGAGAGAAGGTTTTAAACAGAAGTCCATGACCATGATTTCGGCTACAACGTTAAGGTTTTTAGGGTGTCTGCGACCGCAAGTGTGACAGTATCGACCACATTTGTCCGCAATTTCCCACAATATCAAGAATCATCACAAAACTTCAACAGCAATCTTCAAAGTGAGTAATGATGTAGGTTGATCATGTATATTTCATTCCTAAGTAAAGTATCCAAATTATATATCCTGAATTGTAGTAATAACTTGAACCTTTTAGTCGTGAATACTCTAAATTTTGTGGCAATTATTCTGTGCAAAATATGAGTCCAAAGAGTTTTCCTTTGACTCGTTCTATTTGGATTCTCCATTGTTAACTGACAAATAGTAATCTCGAGTTTACCTGATTGCATTGGTCATATATACCTATCATTGATGTATTTAATTTCCTGGTTTACAGTTCATGGCAACGAGGATTGACTATGCTTGTGATCTGATTACTAAGATGAATTCATCAAAACATTGAGTAGAACTGTAGAAGAAGCTAAGAAAAGTGTAGAAGATCAAGACTCGAGAAGACAGTTATTTTCTACTTTACCAAATTACATGGTCATAATGATTGGATGGTAAAGAAAACTCAAATGACCAAGACAAGTAAATTACAATAGGTAGGTTTATCTGGTTTATCTTTTTCTTTTTTTAAATTTTATTTTTATCTCTATGACATATATGCTTGAAACATGACTCTGCAACCTGAGGTATAAAATTTAGCTGTTTGGACAGTTTGCTTTTCGTTTCTATTTCTATGTTTAGTATTTTGCTTAATTTGAAAGCTTTAGATCAATGTTTAAATAATATGTGTAGAGCTGCTGCTTTTGCATTTGCATATTTATTGGTTTACCAAAAGTTTTATTCACTGTAGCATGTTGTAATTGTATAAAATCATTGGCATCAATCTAGTCAAATAAAATCTACACTTCATTTATTAAATTAGTTTTGTACATTTCGTATATAAAAAATAGTGCAGCACATGTATTTTAAATTCAACATAGATATAATAGATTTTCAGTTTCATAGTTATTCATTAGCATTGTGATTCCATGAATCAGAATAGGGAGGAAAGGAAATGAAGCCTATATAATGGTTGTAATTATGGTGAAATAAACAACGTGATGCTAATTATAGTGGTCTTTTTAAATTGTAGTTCTAAAGTGTTTCAATTATTGAAATTGTGGGAAAATATGGATGCAACCTGTTCTGGTCTAAGGTTCCTCTAGGGCTGAGGTTGTCTGCCAGAGAGCATAAAGTGTATTCTACCTGATGCGGGTTTTGTCTTCTCTATACATAGGCTTTCAAATATATCTTATTCTCTTAATTATATGGATAAGATATAATATATTATGATTAAGATATAATTGAGATATATCTAAAATATGTGGTTAAGACATGATAAATTATTTCAGGATATGGTTAAGATATGCAGCTTAAGATATGATCAATGAATATAGTTGATTGCCCTAAAGATATAATAGTGGGTCAGTTATTTATCGAGTCGGTCGGCTCTGGGAAGATCGGAGGGTACACAACCAATATTTTCTTTGGATGTATATCCATATGTCCCCTCCAAGGATTGTTTTTTCACACAAGTCGAACTAGAGACCTCCCACTTAAAACTATTCTTATACACATTCTTATCCTGTGGACTAACTTGGTAACCACTAGACCAACCCCTTGGGTATGGATGCAACGCGACCAATATGGTACCAATTATTGAAATATGAAAACCCACTCTGTTTTAACTTCTTGCTATTAATAATATCTGAACAATATCTATATTAAAGTTGAACACTTTTTGAAATGATGAACTGTGAGTGTCATGTTTTTAATTTAGACTAGCATAAAGTCTTTGACAAACTAGCTCAACGGTGAATTTGATCACTTGCAGGGAAAATTACATTGTATGTTGATAAAGTTAAGTTCTACCGGTGTTGGGAGCATTGGAATTTGGAAAAAACATTTTTCATATATAAGGTATGCCTTTTAGCAACTCCTATGTAAGTTGTTTTATTTTTATTTTTGAGGAATATGTAAAGTGTGGTTAATTACAATATTTATCAAATATATCATGACTTGGACTCTTATAGTAATTTTTGTAACTCGTGTTATTTCAGTTATTTCCGTTTGTCTCTCTCTTATCAATTGGATGGTTAGCAGCACTAGTATCCTCTGATGATGTCAAGTGTTGTTTGGTCCACATGCCTTGTCTGGTTTCTTCTCTTCACTTCAAACCTGTGGTCTCAAAATACAATAACCACTTATGCATTAGGAAATGAGACAGATCATTCTGCATTGCTAAAATTCAAGGAATCAATATCTCATGATCCTTTTCAAGTGCTCAACTCTTGGAACAGTTCAAGCCACTTTTGCAAATGGCATGGAGTCACATGCAGTCCACGGCACCAAAGAGTTATAGAGTTAAATCTAACAGGACATCAGTTGCATGGATTTATATCACCCCACATTGGGAACCTTTCTTTTTTGAGAATCCTCCTCCTCGAGGACAATAGCTTCTACGGTGAAGTTCCACAAGAATTGGGTCGTTTATTTCGACTGCGTGTACTCAGTTTCAATGATAACACATTAGGGGGAGAATTTCCTATCAACTTGACAAATTGCTCTAAGCTGAGCCATTTAAGTTTAGATGGAAATCATTTCATTGGTGAAATACCAAAGAAGATTGAATCCTTTGGCAATCTTAAAGAGTTACTTATTCGTAGGAACAATCTAACAGGACAAATCCCACCTTCTATAGGAAATCTATCTTACCTCACTCGTTTTTCCTTGGGATCAAATAAATTGGAGGGGAGCATACCAAAAGAAATAGGCTCTTTAAAAAACTTGAGAATTTTGGGTGTGTCAAATAATAAGCTATCTGGTAATATTCCTCTTTCCTTATACAATTTGTCATCTCTCATTGTCTTCTCATTCACAGAAAACCAATTTAACGGTTCTTTGCCAGTCAACATGTTCCTCACCCTGCCTAATCTCAAAGTTTATACAGTGGGTGGGAATCAATTCTCAGGTTCAATCCCAACTTCCATCACTAATGCATCTAGGATTCAAATATTGGATATTGGTGTCAACCATTTGGTAGGACAAGTCCCAAGTCTAGGGAAGTTGAAAGATATTTCAATTCTACAACTAAATTTAAATAATCTGGGTAGCAATTCATCTAATGACTTACAATTTTTCAAGTCTTTGATAAATTGTAGTCAGCTAGAAGTATTGGATATAGGCGACAACAATTTTGGAGGGCCTATTCCTAGTTTTGTGGGCAATTATTCCACCAAACTCACCCAACTAATTGCTAGTCGTAATCATTTTCTTGGGAAAATTCCTATGGAATTAGGAAATCTGGTTAACTTAATTTCCTTGGCTATGGAGAAAAATTGCCTAACTGGCATCATTCCATCTACTTTTGGTAATCTTCGAAAGATGCAATTATTAAGTTTGGGGGTAAACAAATTGTTTGGAGAGATACCTTCTTCCATAGGCAATCTCAGTCAGTTGTATTACCTGGAACTATCATCCAATATGTTTGTTGGAAATATTCCTTCAACAATTGGCAATTGCCAACATTTAGCATTTCTACATCTTTCAAATAACAGCATTACAGGAGCCATACCATCACAAGTGTTTGGAATTCCCTCTTTATCTACTGCATTGGACCTATCATATAACTCATTAAGTGGTAGTCTACCAGCAGAAGTGGGCATGCTAAAAAACATTGACTTACTGGATGTGTCTGAAAATTATATCTCTGGTGCCATTCCTGAAACAATTGGAGAATGCACAACCTTGGAGTACTTTCATTTAGAGGGGAATGCCTTCCATGGAAGCATACCTCCTTCATTGGCTTCATTGAAAGGTCTTAGAGAATTAGACCTTTCAAGAAACAACTTGTCTGGATCAATTCCGGAAAGACTACAGAACATTTCTGTTCTAAAATACTTCAATGCTTCTTTCAACATGTTGGAGGGTGAGGTACCAACAAATGGTGTCTTTCAAAATGCAAGTACAATTTCAGTGATTGGCAATGGCAAGCTTTGTGGTGGGGTATCTGAACTAAAACTTCCACCTTGCCCTTTAAAAGCTAAGAAAAGAAGAAAACACCATCATCTCAAGTTAATAGCAGTAATACTCAGTTTGGTTCTTTTACTTACTATACTATCATGTATCCTTGGTATGTATTTGATAAGGAAAAGGCACAAAAAGTCATCTACCAATTCAACAATTGATCAACTTCCTAAGGTATCATACCAGAACCTAAACCATGCAACTAATGGGTTCTCATCTCAAAACTTAATAGGAATAGGAAGCCATGGTTCTGTATATAAAGGAAGCCTTGATTCAATGGAAGGATTTGTTGCTATAAAGGTTCTAAACCTTCAAATGAAAGGGGCTAACAAAAGTTTTATTGCTGAATGTAAAGCATTAAGAAATGTTCGGCATAGAAACCTAGTGAAGGTTGTCACATGTTGCTCTAGTGTGGATTACAATGGAAATGATTTTAAAGCTTTAGTGTTTGAGTACATGTCAAACAAAAGCTTAGAGGAATGGTTGCATCCAAAGAGTGGAGGTGCAGAACGACCAAGAACATTGAACCTTGAGACAAGATTAGAAATTGTGGTTGGTGTTGCTTTTGCACTACACTATCTTCATCATGAGTGTGAGGAACTTATTATTCATTGTGATATAAAGCCAAGTAATATTCTTCTTGATGAAGACATGGTTGCTCATGTGAGCGATTTTGGCTTAGCAAGACTTGTCTCAACAATCAACAATTTTCACAACCAAGTTAATACAAGTGGAATAAAAGGGACTATAGGTTATTCTCCCCCAGGTATGTTTTTATCTTATTTATATTTCCTTTTTGATCGATGCTGTAAAATTGGATTTGAAAATATTTATGGTTTCTAATATATTTCAGAGTATGGAGCAAGTTCTCAAGTGTCAACAAAAGGTGACATGTATAGCTTTGGTATCCTAATTTTGGAGATGTTAACTGGGAGACGACCAACAGAGGAAATGTTTAAAGATGGACACAACCTTCATAACTATGTTAACTTTGGATTTCCAAATAACTTCTTGGATATTGTTGATTCAACTCTTATTTCATTGGAAAATGAATCTCCTACAATAACAGTATCAGAACAGAACAACATCTCCGAGATTGTAGATCATTTGCATCCTAATACCAAGAAGTGTCTGTTTTCATTATTGAAGATTGGTCTAGCTTGTTCAATGGAGCCACCAAGAGAAAGGATGAATATTATGGAAGTCACGAGGGAGCTAAATATGATTCGAAATGCTTTTTATGCTCGACGAATCAGAGGTAATTACATAAGAGGCACCTTTTCACAGTGCTAGTCTTATCAATTTATACAATTGTAGTTTTAGAATTCATATTACTGATTTCAATTATTTTCCCATTTTGTTTTCTTACAAAATTATTTTTAAGATAGAACCCTGATTTTTATCTTTGTTACACCTCAGCATTAAACTATGTACAAACTTTTACCAAAAGTTTATGATGCACATCCTAAATTTTAGGCTGTTTGATTCTAACTGTAAATGTCTGGCAAATAGGTGTGAGAACTATATTCAACTTACTCAAAACCTGATGTATATTTAATAACTATAATTTGTTGAAAATATGTTTCAACATTTTTGTGTTTCATTTTTGCAATTTGTTTAGTTAAACTAAATTATCTTATAAGTCTTACAATTTAATTTTGGATTTGTTGTAACAATGATGTCTTTATTTGTTTATAGAGTAGTGACAATACATGTGTCTAGTATATCAAAATAATTTTTTTTTTGTAGATGGTTATTCAACAAGGCCAAGTAACATGTCAAGAGTATCCTAATGATGACAATGTTGGAAGCGGGTTCATGTTGGATTGTCTTATTGAGTGCAAGATTGAGAAAATATGAAGTGCAAGTTTGAATGAAGACTTTTAAAATATTTGTGTGTTTTCTAAAGTGTCAAGGCAGATGTTACTTCTATTGGATTCAAGCAAACAATTACTTTTTCAAGTCTCGGGACATTGGTTCCTAGTGGTTAAACAAGTTGGTCAATTATTTACTTATACAGTTAATGTTTGTACCAAATAAGTTTTGAACGCATCATTCAGGTGTTAAAACCAGCTGTGGTTACTTAGTTTGTTTATAAATAAACCTCGTAGCAATGGCATAAGGATGTTTGGTCTTCAAATTGATACAAATTCAACATATCCTAAGTTACTCAGATGGTCACAAGATTCACGAGTTGATTTGAAGTAACTGAATCCACCATTTATGTTTTTGAACAGTATCAATCAGCAACATTCCAATTCCTCATCTTACTTTTACTCTTTCATATTTATCCTTTAATTTTGGCAATTTTATTGCTGGATGTTAGATATTTTCAATTTAATTTCAAGCAATTTTGATCATCTTTATGTCCTACATCCTATCCTACATATTTACATTTGACACACTTTATAGTATTGTTCAATTATTTCTTTGTACACTTCTACTTTCCCACATTATGCTGGTCCAATGTCTCAATTTGACGTTATATGTTATTTTATTTAATTAATACATGACTCATGCAAATGCAATATTGTTAGTAGAAATATTTGTTTCAGAATATGCTCAAAAATAAGAATATAACTTTGTTAGTTTGATGATTTACAATTAAAGGAGTAACGTTTTCATGATTTACAACATGTAGATCTAAAATTTTTGTTGAGTAATTGATAAATTGATAGTTTGAAAAAACTATTTATCTATAATTGCAACAAATAGATTTAAAGTTGCCTACACCATTTGAGATGAACGTGAATTAAATGAGTACATGTCATGTTCATTTCAAATGACGTTAATCGACACTTGGCGACAAAGACTAAGGCTATGTTTGTATTGTCGTTGAAACCTTGGCAGCGTGAATTCCGAAACACTTTAACGCAAAAGTAACGAAGAGGGTCCTTCCGACAAACTATGTTTGGTTTTCAATCTAAATTGCTACCGCACGAATTTCGAGACAAATCCAACTCACCAAAGTAAAATGAACATAAAAGGAAGGATTCTGATTCGTTGGCAAACTTAAGTTTGATCTCACCAACGTTTAACCAAACATGCTCTAAAAGGGTAAAAAAAATTACAACTATAAAGATCAAAATAAAATGTTTTAAACTATAAAGACTGAAAGAGAAATTTGTTACAATTAGAGACATCAAAAGGCTAATTAAACCTAAATTTAATTTTTATTTTTTTAAGAAAACCTAAATTTAATTTAAAGTCAGATTTACTATTTTTAAAAAAAATTGAAATTAAAATAAGAGAATTATAGCTATTCTAGTGAAATTTATTAAAAGAAGGACGTTATAAATTTAAAATATAATTTTTATATTTAAATATATTTATTTATTATAATTTTTAATTATAATATAGTTTATATAATTAAAAAATACGGTGTTTATTTATTATAAATTTTATTTACTCTAAAAATTATAAATTTTTATTCCACCCCATTCTTTTCAGCTTCAGCAGCACTCACTTCGCTAACGCCTTCTCTCTCTCTCTCTCTCTCTCTCTCTGCCCGGTTCTCCGATCGCCGTCTTCGCCTGGTAAACTTTTAGTGTTGCATATTGTCCGCTAAACCCTAAAATTCCTCTCTTTACGCATTTTGTCTAAATTTCAAATAAACTTTTTTTTTTTTTTTTAAATTTCTGATTGTGTTATCATATTTATGCTACCGTTCTTGTGGTTTCTGTTGGATTCTGAATGTCATCTCGTAACTTCGTGTTTCCCGATGCCAATTGTGTTGCTTTTAGGTTGAAAGGTTAAAACTTCCCCTTCTGATTTCCTTTCAGAACGTTGGCAAAAGTTAAAGTAGATTTCTGACCTTCTGGAAAATCTGTGCGCTTCGAATTAAAACTGCGATTCAGTACTTGCAATTGCAATTTTCACTTTTTGTGGGTCTCGGGAAGAGTTGAATAATCGATTTATTGAATATGGATGAGGATTTATTAAGGAGAAAGCTCTCAATTTTGTCCTAGCCAAGAATGCAGAAACCCTATCCCGGTTCCTGAGATTCTACGAGTTTGGGTCAACTTGGTCTTTCTCAGGGACTAATATGTTTAGTGCCTAAGGGTTAATATGGTTAGACATTTCTGATTTCTTCTAAATTAATGTGGACTTTTTCCATTTTCAAGGACTAAGATTTCTGCCCCAAATTTTTTTAGAATGAATTTGGGGATTAGGATCCATTTGTTTTAAAGTTTGGTAGAACTGATGTTAAGATCCAATTGCAAAGTATGAGACTTGAGTTCCACATTGGAAGTACGGGTAACGGGGTTCTAGTGTGGGGTTTATAAGACATTGGACTCACCAATTACAATGGCTAGCTTTTGTGATGAGGTTTTCCAATGTTCTTATCAATTGGTATCAGATCTTCCTACCAAGTGCTAGTGCACAGCCAACCCATGTGGGTGCCGGGCCTGTGTAGCATGATGTGGTTGTAGGATCCAATTTCAAGATTTGAGACTTGAGTCCCATATTAGAAGTATGGAATTCTAGTGTAGGGTTTGAAGGCCATGGACTCTCCAACTACAACAACTAGCTTTTGTGTTTGGTTCTCTCTACTCTCTAGGTTCTTATCAATTGATTTTTATAATATTAGTTTTGACTCGTTGAACGTGAATGAGATGTGTGTCCAAACTCCAAATTAATCTCAGCCACAAATTTTACATTAGAAAGTGCACCATGATGGGAGTAATTAATTCTTGGTAGTTTTCCAAGTGGGCAAACACTTCTATCAATGTAGGAAGCACTTGTATGTTCTTTTGCTTTGAATCCCTGATCCAATTCTACTGGTTCATCCTTTATGCTATATGTATAGTCCCTGCTTCTGAATTTCTTTATGCAGTGAATTCTGATAGTTGGTTCAGCACCCATTGAACTTGCAGCTAAGTTTGTTCTGTGATTTAGTGTAAGGAAGATTTGTGTTCACTGTCCCTTTATTTGCTGTCTGGGCTGTAAAAGCTTTCAAATGATTTCTGCAATGACTAATAACTATACCTTTGTGGATTGCTGACATTGTCAGAGTTTCTAGGTTAGTAGTCATGCATTACTTCCATATGTCCTGGGAGGTTTCTTGTCTCATTTTTCTTGGCATGTATTTGTGTAGTTCATGCTATTTTCAATATGTAATGTGCTTACTTTTAAATTTTAATAGAAGAGATAAATCCAGAACCCTTGTTTGTGGCTTCAGGATGTCACAACTGTTTGTTTGGAGCTATTGATATGACAGATTGTCTCTGAGATGTATGACACAGAGCCAGAGTTGTGTTATTCTGTGAATATATGGTCATGTCACCATAACGGTTCCTTGTTCTACTTCTATATGTGAATTTAACTATAGCCTTGATGTTGTTGTCATATACTTCAGTCTTGCTTTCAGTTTTCCTAATTTTCTACGGAAGCGTGATATTCTTTGACCACAAATCATGGATTTATCTCTTATGCTTTCGTGGTGTTGGGAATATCTTTAGTTTAGAATAGGAACACTATAGGCATGAATATAGATCAGTCCATGATTACTTCAGCCAAGTTTCCCATTTTGTTTTACTCTAGTTTATTATTTTCTATGAGCTTGCAATCTATGTAGAGATAAGTGTTAACAGAATTAATTCATGGGAGGATTTAAAAAAAGTAACTCCTGACAAAAAAAAAGTCCATGAAAGAAGAGTTATTACTCAAAGTGGTCATTTAATTCATTCAAGACAAATTATTAATACAAAAACTGATTAAGATGGTTATTTTTTTCTTCTATAGGAGTGCCTTTTCTCATCTATTTTCTTTTTCCTAAGCTATACTTTATTCATTGCTCTCCTTTCCTTGTGTTTGCTTTGAACTAAAACCTCAGATCAATATGTCTCGAAGATATGATAGCCGTACGACAATCTTCTCCCCTGAAGGACGTCTTTACCAAGTGGAGTATGCAATGGAGGCCATTGGGAATGCTGGTACTGCAATAGGGATCTTGTCAAAAGATGGGGTAGTTCTGGTTGGTGAAAAGAAGGTCACATCCAAGCTGCTGCAAACCTCAACTTCCACTGAGAAAATGTACAAGATTGATGATCATGTTGCATGTGCCGTGGCTGGAATTATGTCTGATGCTAACATCCTAATCAATACTGCTAGAGTTCAGGCACAACGCTACACATATGCTTACCAAGAACCAATGCCTGTTGAGCAGTTGGTTCAATCTCTCTGTGATACTAAGCAA
The DNA here is from genome assembly GCA_026413185.1 of Pueraria montana var. lobata. NCBI lineage: Eukaryota > Viridiplantae > Streptophyta > Magnoliopsida > Fabales > Fabaceae > Pueraria > Pueraria montana. Next base: position 78,728,805 of record CM048650.1, read on the forward strand.
GGTTACACACAATTCGGTGGTCTTCGGCCATTTGGAGTCTCGTTCCTCTTTGCTGGCTGGGACAAGAATTTTGGCTTTCAACTTTACACAAGTGACCCCAGTGGAAATTATGGTGGTTGGAAAGCTGCAGCTATTGGTGCCAACAACCAGGCAGCACAGTCAATTCTGAAACAAGACTACAAGGATGATATCTCAAGGGAAGAAGCAGTTCAACTTGCACTGAAGGTGCTAAGTAAAACTATGGACAGCACGAGTCTTACCTCTGAAAAGCTTGAACTTGCAGAGGTTTTTCTCTCACCCTCTGGAAAAGTCAAGTATCAAGTTTGCTCCCCAGAAAACCTGACTAAGCTGCTGGTGAAGTTTGGGGTGACCCAACCAGCAACAGACACAGCTTAGCTTCTTGTTTCGTGTCATATTAATTATGCTTATACAATGCATTTGGAACGTTCTTCCTTTCAGAATAGACATCAGAAAGTGTCCCAATTTTATTTCGAAGTTCAAACTTTAAGCATTGTGTATCTTGGTAATGCTAATTGCTTTTTAGTTTGTGTTTATTTTGAATTTCAGGACTTAGATCTTATGATATTTGCATCCGTTCATTGCTCTTACTGTCTGTGTGTTTGGTATAGCATTTTTCCATCATTGATACATACTTGAATATAATTTTATTTTCACTAAATTTTCGACACATACTTAATTTCTAATAAAATACTATTTTGCAAGCTTGTCATGCCAAACATTTATTATTGATGGAAAATATAGGCATAAAGGAGTTCATTCCACACATCAGGCACTCCAGGGAGGCACCAATGTATGCAATCTGCATAACTATTTGGGTTTGCTATCTGTTCTTGGGTTAGAGCATCCCACTGCTTCCTGTATATTGATGGGTGTCCTTCTTTTCTGTATTCTGAGAGCTGTGTGATGTTGAGCATTTGAACATTCAAACCTCTGCCTTTCAAATCATCAAGCACATTCTCCACCACACGCATCATTTTAGGATCAGAATCCTCCCCCCAATACCCCTCTTCTGCAATCATATTTGTTTCGCTGTAACAATTGTTACCCTTAGCTGCTCCCCATTCCTCAGCCCTGCAATTTTATTTTATTTTTTTTCAATAAGAAATCTAGTATATTCATTGATTCTAGTATAATTGCAGAGCTATTGCTTTATAGCTATGCACTGATATGTAATGTTGTTTTTAGGGTTTATGGATAATGGGATAATCGCAAATCACAACAACATGAAGCATATATTACAATATTCCTGGAAAAATTCTCATTTGAATTTGATTTTACATTCTTGTGATTATTATAAATGATTTATAAGCATAATCAATTATCACTTTCTTGTTATATGTGCTTTGTATATTGAATTTAACTACACATTTCTGAAGGATTGTTGTGCTTGGGGGTGACTAGTTAGTCATTATTGAAACTGGGTTGAGTTATGTCAACAATGAGGACGATTGTTGCATAAACCAATGTAATAAACAGACTGGAGATTACAGCTGAAAAGTAATATATAATATGGCAGTTTGAAATACTTGGTAGTTTTCGCATGTGTAAATGTTCTTACATACAAAACTGCATGTACAGTGGAGGTTACCTCTAGTGGTCCTGGCCTATTCAAACATAATTATTTTTAGTGGAGGTTATATGTGGTCTATTAAAAAAAAAAAACAACAACAACTTAACTGTACAGAAATTTATGCAGATTATTTGAGTATTGGTAGCTGGGAAAAAAATTCTGCTTAAAAAAATTCATAAATTATTCTCACCTAATTAGTAATTAGTTAATGTATATGTATAATGTGTAACAAACCAAGTAGTTAATGTCTATGTATAATGAATGTTCTTGCATACAAAACTAATTTATATAGTAAAAATAGAAACGTGAAATTTGACTTTGAAAAATAATTTATATATAACTGGTCAATGTGGGTGTTCACAACAGATTATTCAGGGTGTCTTCTAAAGTTTAGGATAAATAGGCCCACCTCCATGTGCATATAATTGTCAATGTAGTTCTCTCTCTCCCCTCTCCCTCTCTCTAGTGGGAGAATTGTTTATGAAAAAAGAAATTCTTCCCCAACACAAAAAATTTCTAACATATTTTAATTATTGAATCACGTGTAATTCTTATTTAATGATTTAAAAAGTTAAAATAAATGTCAAACATGGCTTAATGATAAAGTATATATATATCTAAAAAAAAAAACTTAAAAAAGCATGCTGGTAATATTTTTTATTCTAAACTAGCGAAAGAGAGGCACTTTGTGCCTCTAATTTTATGAAATAAAAATAAAATGAAAGAGGAAGATAGAATAAAAAATAAATAGAAAATGAAAGAATTGACATTTAAAGGTTCAATAAGATTCTCCAATAGACATTAGTCATTAATAAAGCGGGTAGATACTCCGCACTTTATAGTGACCCAAAAAAATAAAAAATGGGAGAAAATATAAGAAAGTAGTGGATAATTTTAATGGATAGTTTTGAGAATATTATGAGAATAAAATAATCTTCACAAAATAGTGAGACCAAAGGAATGTATTCCCTTTGTATGTTGTCATAAATTAATATTTCATGATTGTGAGATGGCATCACTTTTTTTTTACTAAACTCAGATGCATTGTGGGGAATGCACTTGTCTTATGGATATGGCTACCATTTATATCAATGAGCAGAGATATGATAGAGTTGTTTTGAGGATACCTTTTATGAATGGGTGACATGCTAACGAAAAACAAATGGGTTTTGTTACGATTGACATGTACTTCCAACCAATCGGACCAGGTTCTCAAGGCCATTTCATAGACTCTTAACATTTCAACTCCTTTGTAGACAGCAACTGGGTCTCCAAATGATCCCCACCTGCTTGTTCAATTAAAATTGTCACGATCAAAATCAATTTGTAAAAGTGGAGTTGGATGCATGCATGATTAATGTGTGATGAACGCAGTTCAATCATGTCATGTGGTGGTTGGAATTGAAATTGGAGCTGTTGACATGCAAGTTGATTAAAAGATTAGGTTAACTGAACTTACAGAACATTCATTACAGGCCTTCTCCACCAGAGATAAGTGTTGAAAACCAGAAAGTCTGCATCAGTCCAGTACCTGGCATGCTTTTCAATGGCCTTCACTCTCACAATGCGTTCTGGTAACCTATGGTTTACTGGGTCATCTGAGTTTGATTCTACTAGTAATGGGGACCAATAGTTCTCAATAGTTGCATTGTATTCCTTAATTAAACGTGTTAATTAAACATATTAACAACATATATAAATAGTTATAAATGTCACAATAAGGTTTTTGTTTTTTTAATTTATGATAAAAATAAAAACAGTGCTATGTATTTTTTAGGACATAAAGATAACAACTGAAAGTTCAACATGGTTTTCTTTTCCTTAAATATTTTAGGAACGTTTCATCTCTCTCTCTAAGAAGCCTTGTCTTATATATATGCTAGTTTGTCTTTGATGGGGAATTATTGGTTCCTTCTACTGTAGGGTGTTTGGGTGCCTTTTTTTTGGCTTGACTTGGCAATTAGCTAGTTGTTTCTCTAACTTTTAGTGTAGTACTAATTGTATTTAGTCTTGAATTGGGTACTTCTTGTGCTCAATTTAAGTCTTTTTTTTAATCTCTTTAATTTTTATTTTTTTAATTCTTCTGACATTATGATGACATGACACTGCTGACACAATGTTGTTGTTGGTGTGATAATATTGTTGACATAACATTTTTGTTGATGTGACATTGTTGACATGATACTATGCTGATGTGCCATGTGATTGCGTCATTTTTTACTAATGTGACATATGATGACATCATTATTAACATTTTTTAACTGCTCTTAATGGCAGAGACCAAAAATAAAAATACACTAAATTATAGGGATTAAAATTGAAAAAAAAATATAAGGATTAAAAATGAAAAAAGGCTAAATTATAGAACCTAAATCATATTTAAACCTTTCTATAATCAATCTCTAAAATAGATTTTCTCTCTTATTTTTCAAATCTTACTAGTCATATATAATTATATATATATATATATATATATATATATAATTGAACGGTTAAATCGATAAAAGTTTTATTCTATATCAAGTTATTAAAACGGTGTAACTCTTTTAGAGTTATACTGGTGTAATTTGATCCCTCCTCATATATATATATATATATATATATATATATATATATGGTCAAATAAACGCAAAAGAAATAAGAAACAAGAAACAATTTGTTTACGTATCCTATGCTTGTTACGAGGGCGAGGACTTACTTTGGCCATGAAAATTCTTAGTGAACCATTGGCAGTGGAATGCATGGATTTGAGGGTTGAAAGTAGTATAGAGTCAACAAGGCAAACCATGGAAACCCATTGGTCTCTGATGAGTGAATCCCCCACGAACACAAGCCTCTTGTTCCTTAGCCTTTCAAGCAATGTTGTGGCATCGAACCTTTATTAACATAAAAAGAACCACATTCCACAAAGCGCAAAAACATAGCCAAACCTGATTAATCATATATGTCATACACGTAGGTATGTATAAACTACAACAATCAATATTCAAAAATGTCATGGGTGAGAAGGAAAAAATTATAAGGAAGTCTAGACCAAGTATCTATGGTCCCAACCAATCTTTCTATGACATGTATTTAAGTTTTAATTTCAATTTATGAGAAAAAATTTATAACACTTGATTACATGTTATGTGATGATTAATTAGTGACCATGTGATCCGAGATCACCTAATAATTTCTTGGGAGAAGGAGAAATTATTGTATGGTTCAGAACCACTACGATCAATCTTCATGTGACACGTAATCAAATTTTGTTAATCTACTATCTATATAAGAATTGTTTAGGCTAGCAAAAATATAATTTTAGCCTTTCTTAATTGCTGACAAGTGTCCACTTTTGGGGGTATTTTAGTCTTTCTCTTCCAATTTTGTCCTTTTCTTCTTTTACTTTTTCTTTTCTCTCTCTTTCTTTTTCAGTTTTGTCTTTTTCTTTTTTTCAACATTTACTTTTTTTTTTTAGTTTCTTTCATTTATTTTTTAGTGATTCTTGCATTTTTGAAATAAAATAAAAAAATATTTATTTAGTTTATTATTTAAAAATATTTAGTCTTTGTAAATATGTTTTTCATTTTTCATAGAACTTTCTATTAGTCATTTTTTTTTTGGTTTTGTTCATTAAATATTATTTCTCATTTATATTTTTAATTCTTTTCGATATCACAATTTTTTCATTTTATCTTTTTAAATATCATAATATTTTTTCATTTTATCTTTTTAGATATCATAATATTTTTTATTTGATCACTAATTTCTAGAATTATATAGACTTATATGCAACAAACGAAAGTTTAATTAAAATTATATGGAAATGAATTTTTTAGAACTAAATAATAGTTTTAAAAATAAAAATTAAATACAATTATGATATTTTAAGAGACAAAAAATATAATTTAGCTAAATTTTGATTCTATTTTTTTTTTTTTGGGTTTACTATCTTTTTGGTCCTTAAACTTTTAAGAATTTCTGTTTTTAATCCCTGAACTTTTTTTTATCTGTTTTTAGTCATTTAACTTTTATTTTGTCCATACTTTTAGTCCCTTAACTCTCTTTTTGCCTTTGTTTTAGTCCCTAAAAAGGACTAAAAATAAGGATGAAAAAAAAGTTAAGAGACTAAAAATGGAAATAAAAGGTCTATGGACTAAAATCAGAAATTCTAAAAAGTTTAGGGACTAAAAAGATAGTTAACCTTTTTTTTTGTCTAGACCACATATATCCTTTACTGGAGACAATCCTAAAAATCTTTTTAAGTGTTTTTGAATCTAATCCTATTTTTTTAAATGAAAAAAAAAGATATACTCTTTCAATCTGTTTTCGGGTAAATCAATAATAAGAAAATTATTGATATAAATATATATAATACAACATTTTTTTTTTGCATTGTCTACAAAGACGAATGTGACCCAGTGCGAATGCTACACATTAAGATAAGGGTACATGGTCTAATGTTTGTCAAAATATTAAGGGGGTTAGTGTAATGTATGAGGGGTGTCGGTGTAATATTTTTCAATCAACTATGTGGAGTTAGTGTAGGGGTAGAAAAAGCAGTTGAAATTTGTATAATTTCAAGTAATTTTAGGGGTGGTTAGTGTAATTTACTCTTATACTAATAAAATTTACACATCAAAGGGCTATTTTTTTCTATTTAAGATTGATTTTTTAAAAAATTTCAATGTATTACTTTATTTGATTTTTTGTTTTTTAATTTGTAGATGTATTTTTAATTTTTTTTTATTTAATTTAGATAAAAATAAAATTAAACTTAAAATGTTAATTTGCTAAATGAAATCTAATTGAGTTACACTATGTGAATCAACCAACATGGTATGAGGTGATTCCAACTTTGTCAGTGGTTTTGAGTTCAAATATTAAATATGTAACTGTATTAAATACTTGAAAAGAGTTTTAGCAATTACATATACGGAAATTTTATTGATTAATATTTAAATGATAATCTTAAAATATTTTACAAAAAATACATAATAAATATATTAAAATTAATTTATTATTTTTATTTTTATTATAAATAGATTTAAATAAATCTTTAATAGTATCAAAACTAAAAAAAATTAAAATTATTTTTCTATGATAAAAATCACATGTATCTTCTATAGGAGACCGTCCGACTCAAGTCAGATAGAATTATAATGAACAACAAAACACTCTCTCTGAGTATATTTACACAGTTGCATACTCAACACACGACAATTTTGATAAAAAAAATTAATTTGAGAATAAATTTGCATTATCAATGTATAAAATATATATTTTTATTATTTTATTCATATATTTTTTAAAACTTAATATGTATTTTTCTATACTTCTTACATTATATAGTATTCTCAATAGGTTAACGTGTCTATCTCTTTCAAGAATTTTTTTCCGCCTGTCTACTTCTATAAATACACACACGGGCATCATTTTTTATTGATTATAAAATCCAAAAATGGATTTAAAATAGATATTATTTAAAATCAATATACTGTGAAGATTTTCCTTAGACATAATATAAATTAATTTCTTTGTAAGAATTGTTCAAAAGTTGTACATTTAATATTACTTAAAACATATGTTATTGCAAAATATTAATTATCTTTTAGCAATATTGTTATTTATTAATATATCACTTAAATATTTAAATAAAATTACAATGACTATTTAACTCTTTTAGTAAAGGTAATTTTATAAAAAAAAATTTAACTATAATTAATATTTTTTATATAAGTGTATATTACATTAACAAATTAAATAAAATAAATTTAAATGTAGAAAGTTATTTCTAAAATTAATGTTTTTTAGTTAAAAAATATAAAAATATTTAATTAATGATTTTTATTAAATTGATTGATTAAAATTAAGTTAATTGTTGAAAATTATTTTATTATTGGTAGAAATAAATTAATTGAAATATAAAAAAAAAACTTGACAAGTAATTTAGAATTATTTTTAAATAAATGGATATTCACTTATTAACGATGACAGGGACAAGTAGTAAAGTAGGTACATACTTTAGAATTATTTAAACACCTTTAGATGTATATATAAAATAAAGACTTAATTACAATTTTTACCCCCAATTTTTTACTTTTTGGCAAATTTTACTCCCAACAAATTAATTTAGCGCATTTTACCCCCAACTTTTTTAAAAGGTTACAAATTTTACCTTCTACTGTTGTACTGATGTGACATGCTGACATGAGCGTAAAAAGTGGGGGTAAAATTCATCAAAAAGTGAAAAGTTAGAGGTAAAATTTGCCAAAAGGTTTCAAGTTAGAGGTAAAATTTGCCAAAAAGTAAAAAGTTGGGGGATAAAAAGTACAATCATTTTAGTATGTCACGTCAGCAAAACGGTAGGAAGTAAAATTTGTAACTTTTTAAAAAAGTTGGGTGTAAAATGCGCCAAATTAATTTGTTGGGGGTAAAATTCACCAAAAAAAAGTTCGGGGTAAAAATTACAATTAAACCTAAAATAAAATTGCTCTAATTTATTTTTAGGACACCTATATAAATACCAACCACTATGGAGGACTATTGCTCATATCCACCCACCTTGCCCCAACTCATTGTCATTTCTATTCAAGCCAATTCATCCACGTGTTTGGTGTTAAAAATTATTTTATATTTCAATTTTATTATAAATTTTTAAATAAAAATAATAATTTAAACCCTTCATGAAAGAAAATTTGATATTATAATTACAATAATTATAGAATAAATAGAAATTTCCTATAAAACGCATTCTTGAAGAGGAACGAGAAGCTTAATTGTGGCTAAATTTCAAATTAAGTGTTTGTATATATCAAACTAATGGGTGTGGATCATATTAATGAATTTAATATATATAAACTTATTAGTGTATTTACAATTCATTTTGGAACATGGATAAAAACCAACATGACATGTGCAGTCACACGGGTAATATTATATCAAATTAGTTAGATTACATTACATTCGATTTTAACAATAAATTTATAAAATGACATTTGTTAGGTAAAAAAGTAATTAATTAAATAGGTTAAATTAATCCGCGGGTCTCCATACTTTTACAAAATTTTCAATTTGGTCCCTAAACTTTTTTTTTCTCTTTTAATCGGGTCCCTGAAGTTTTATTTATTTTTCAATTGGGTCCTCCCGTCTAATTATCATTATGAAAAAATAATCACATGGCAAAACCTAATTAGAGGTGTAGACAGTGGACTGAGGCTTCTAAAGTGTGTTGTAAGTACAATTGAGTCAATTGTGAGAGAGTTTTGTTGAGTTTCAACCTTCTCACAATTGTTTGCACCTCTAATTAAGTGTCTGCGGTTAATTTTTCATAATGACAATTAGACGATAGGACCTAATTGAAAAAAGTATAAGTTTGGGGACCCAATTAATTAAGGAAAAAAAATTCAGGGACCTAATTAAAAATTTAGTAAAAGTATAGGGACTCACAGAATAATTAAACCAATTAAATATATAATTATTATTTTTAAATTTAATTTCAATTTTATCATGTGAATTATTTTAAAAATTAAAAATATAAGTATATACATAAAAATTAGATAATATATTTTTTTTAGTTTTAAACAAACAATTATATAAATAAATTATTTTATAATATACATAAAGACGAACACGACCCGTGCGAATACACGAGTAAATGACTAATTTTTCTTGTAAATGGAAAAACTCAACTATGTGTGTAATATAGAGATTGACCGAGACCATGAGCACATAGTAATCTCAGACCATGCAATAATTTTTTTCATGGGGAAGAGGAAGAGAGAAGAGACACACACCTGGGAAGGTCACACTTGTGAGGCTTCCACCTCCAATTCTGGTAACTAAGGTCCTTCCTGCCAAACTTCTCACAAGCAAACTCATCTGACATGAACGTGCACTGCTTCTCTTTGTATAATGGATAAGATTCGTTATCAAAAACCCACTTTCCAGAGAACAAGTCACACTTTGATGATGAAGAATTACTAAAGGCATTTATTCTTGGAGATACATGTCCTCCAACCTGTCTTAGATAAATGGTAGTGGCAATTAGAAGGGTGGTTAACATGGCTATAAAAGAATAAAAGGTGTTTCTAATTCCCCAAGAACTCCCTGCTAGCACTATTTGGTGTGTGTTTTCCATTTTCATTTTCGCTTCTTCGATCGTTCCTCTTCCTGCAGCTAGCACCATCTCCTCCTCCCTTTTGAAGCTTCATTGCAATCGGTTGGTGAGAAAGATTTGTATTCTAGCTTAGCCAACTTGTCCTCCACTAAAAGTAGAGTAGGTAAAGTATGAACGTATACATGATGCACTTCGAAGTTTTTGTTTTTGGTATATTCCCAGTAAAACTTGTATATACATCTAAGTATTTGATGAGGAAATGGGAAAAAAATGTATTTAAAGAAGAATCAAACCACTTTTGTGATTTTTAAGCATGGATTTTAATTTTCAAATATAAAAAATTGAACTTAGTTAACCTAATCTTCAAAGAAATTATTCTATAGACACCGCATAAGTGCTGCGACATTTGCTCCCATATATGGATTTTCTTACTTCACATTCTTTATATATATATATATATATATATATATATATATATATATATATATATATATATATATATATATTGTAAAATCACTTCACTTTTTATTTATATATAATTGATAACAACGTTCAAACGAAAAGTGGATTCTCTTTCTTTTTCGCTATTCGCACCAAAAATTTAGATATTGCACTTTCCTCTTCAAGAATGAAATTCTCATGTTCAAATTTTATGTGACAATGTCACAGATAAGTTTTTTTTTTCTTTCTATTTCTTGATAAATATATACTAAAAATAAGTGGAAGCTTATTAAAATTAAGAGTTAATTACACTGACACCCCTTGAGATTTTAGCTTATTACACTTGCTACCCCTCTATGTTTGATCCCTACATAAACCCCTCTAATTTTTCATTGGTTGTTACACTGGTACCCCTTACACATAAACATTGTTTAGATTATTAACTGGAATGAGTCATGTGCCACGCACATGACTTTTAATGAAATTTTTTGCCAAAAAAGACCTTGTCTTCCTCGTTAAAATTTGGGCAGCTTCAATGAAAAAAGAAAAAACACTACAAAACATGAAATGGGAAACTTCCTCGTTAATTAAATTCAACACAAATGCTGCTATGTTACCCAAAACATCATGTACGTTGCCAACACTTAAACTACCCATGCCATGAAATGAAATGGAATAAGCCTACCAAACACACGAAAGCCCCACCCCTGCAATCATTTTTAATTCCTAACTTTTCTACCCATTTCTAAGCTACCACCACACCTAAAACGTCAATCAGTTTCAATTCCTAACTTTTCTACACATTAATCAAATTGATTCATTTTACTTTAGAAACCAAATCCGCAATAGTAATTAAATTCAGAGAATAAAATAATTGAATGGGGGAGCAAGAACGAGGAAGGGGGGAGGAGCAGGGAGGTTAGGGATGAGAGCGTGAGAGACAGAGAAGAAAGAAAGGAACACAAGTGGGTCGTGTCGCTGGCGCAGCCGCGTTTGTGAGCAGGAGTAAGATCGAAAGAGAGGGGGAGTGCGATTGTTCCCGATGATAAACAGTGATGTGCTCCCAAGTGGTTGTTGCGGTTGCGACGGAGGGCGGGGCGAGAGGTGTGGTTCAACTCAGTCTCAGCCAGCGGCGGGAGCGGTCTCAGAGAGGGAGGAAGGTTCAGAGAACCATGGTGAGGAAAGGGAATTGGAGGAGGACATTGAGGGGTTCAGAGAATGAATTAGGAAAAGGAGAAAAGGGTAAATTAACATGTTTTGTTTTTTGATTAATTTTTTTTAACGGAAAAACTTAACACCGTTTGCAGAAGGAGGCCAAAAGTAATGTTAAAATATAGAGGGGTGTTAGGTGTAACAAGTGTAAATTTCAGGGATGGTCAATGTAATTTATTCTAAAATTAATAAGAGAAAAATACAAAACTTGTACATAGCCCATTATGTAACATGATCCTCTTCCATATATATATATCGTACTCATACAAATTATATGTCTGAAATACAAACTAATTAAACTTTGTTTAATTAATTAGCCATATGCATCTCATCCATCTCTATATTATATATAGAATTATTGGGTGGTGGGAGTCAGTTGGTTGTGCACTGTAGGAATTGTTACGTAAGGTGCTGAGTCATTTCGTCTTTTAATCTGTCTTCGTGTCTAAACGCGCATCTCTTGTTCTGCTGTTTAGATTTAATAATTCTTCTTTGCCTTTAAAGAAAATAAAAACTCTATATTATAGAACTTTGTAGTTTCAAGAAGTAACAATTTTAAAGTATTTCTTATGCATGTGTTATACATCAACAAATACTTTTGTAATTACATCACTCAAACTAGTTAGAAATAAAGAGTAAATACGATGGAAGCTGGCAGCCTTACTTCCCAAATTCTGAAACTGAGTTGTATAACTACTCCCTATTTTATTGCTTATCTAATCAGAAAAATAGATAACAAACCAATAATTAAAAAACAGTAACTATGTTCCTAAAAACTAGGAGATACTAAGACATAATTTCATCACTCCTCCTTGACTTAGTTGCTGCAAATTCCTAAATTATTCCTTAGTTTTTTTTTTTTTTTAAAAAGTCAATAGGCAAGAAGTAAGCTGACTTTGTTAACGTATCAACGATAACCCAAATCGAATTGAATCCTTTTGTTTTTGGTAAACCCACTACAAAATGCATACTAAACAAAAGCTAGCATGAGGAACTTCATAACAAAAGTTTCTTCAAGCATCACAAAAATACAGGTTTGTCAATCATTGGTCTCCTTCTATACGAAAAGCTTCTACATCTGTGCTGTAACCCCCTAATGGGTACTACAATCTAACTTACATTTTAGTGATCAACCTGGATAATATAAACATATATGATATTATTACTCAAGAGTATAACTATTCAAGGGCCTACATCATCCTTAAGTAATTACATCATATACATGAAAGATAATCCCTATACACGGGATCCTATGCCAAAAGAATACATAAAGAGTTCTTTTAACAAAAACTAGCCTATAAAGATATTGCTATATAAACATAATATCTTATAGGCCTCTTGTCTCCATACTTCAAACCTGTTTAATCTGGAACATAAACAATAAACTAATGAGACAGGGTCTCAATGAGTGTTAAAGACATGCATTATAATCTTTCATCATTTATAAACGTACTATAAAGTACTATAATATGCTACTTTTACATCTCTATTAACATAATCTTAACATTTACTTTGTATGCTTTAAATTAACTTTCTTTATTCTTCTTCCGTCCTACGGCATCTATTGAGCTCAATATATCGAAAGGCGTCCCTTTCCTTTTATGCCTTGGCCTCGTATTATTCTCCTCCGACCCGAGGAGCTATGTCATATCTTTGGAAAGTAGGAAGTGACGGAAGGGGTCCCGCCTACCTTCTAAAGAGGGCGAATCTTTTCATTTGCATGCTTAACTTATCAAAACATTATACTTTCTTTGATCCCCAAAGGAATCTCCTCTTTCTTTAATTAAACATATCTTTATCCTCATAAATCATGTAAACATATAAAACATATTAATAAAAATAACTTGAAAAGATAGAACTTAACATATTGTTCCAGGGGTCAGTCGCTTAAGCGAGGATATCCCTTAAGCAAGCCTGACCCTGACGCTTCGCGCTTAAGCGCCAAGTCCCTGTGCTTAAGCGACAAAGCGCTAGGCTTAAGTGCCAGAAAATTCAGGCTTAAGCGAAAATTCCAGAGAGCACCTCTAACTCCAGGTGGCTCCTCGCTTAAGCGCCAAATCCTTACGCTTAAGATCCATAGTGCTACGCTTAAGCGCCAGAGAATCAAGGCTTAAGCGAGAGTCTGCGACTCTGCAGATCACAGGGGTCGTGTTTGTGCATAACCCCTTTGCCAAAAATGCTACCCAATAACCCAAATCCTTATAAAAGATACAATAATGCTATTTAAACGATAAATCCCATGCCAAACAAGTAAGACAACTATGATTTATGCATCTCTCGCAATAAATCCAAATATTGGGGGTTGGAGTTCCTTTCCATGGAAAGAAACCTAACCCTCCTTCAATCTCTGTCCAAGCCACAAATGGAGGGATAGAGAAGGATGCAAAACACTCACCAAGAACCTCTTGACTAAGGATGATGAGTGGGTGTTGTGGATTCCCTAGCTTCCTCCTTCTTCTTCTCTTCCTTTCTCCTTCTTCTCTTTTCTCCTCCTTCTATCTTCTTTCTCTCTCTAAATTTCTGTTGTAGTGTTTTCTATGTGTGGGAAGGAAGGGTTTGGGTTTATATATATATAGCTAGTATTGGTTTTATGGTTCCTTACTCTATAAGTTACTCTAATGCACACATTGTACTATAACACCACAAAATCTAAATAGACATATCCCATTTTATTATTATCATCATAATTATTGTTATTATTATTATTATTATGATTTATGGGGGTGTTACATGTGCTACCCAACATTAACTCACCTTTGTAATAGATTAATTAGTGGCATGTCGAGTTAGCATTGTGCTTGAGTTTTGTCAATCCACATGACACGTGGTAAATACCCATTGTCCTTTGTGAAGTTTTGACACAAGACTAACTCCTAGAACTTTTCACTAGATCCCACTATCTCAAATCCCCTACCACACCAAGGCGTGCTAAAATCATATCATAATCACATCATAATCATTCTTTTCAATTTTATAATAGACTCATAAACAAGGGAAAAATTCTCTCCTTGCATATAGGTGCATGAATATTCACATTTGCAATAATTTATACCATGCACTCTAATATAATGTGGAACTTCATGAATACATGAGAGAGATATGTCTTCATAAACACAAATCAACTTTTGTGTTGCATAGATGGAAACTTTTTGTTTTTAACGAATAAATCCATGAAGAAGTTTATAATTTGAAGAATTGAATGGCATTTTGTTAGAAACCCACGGTTGAAATTGGGAAAAGTAAATAATGATTTTATTGCTTGACTGAAATTGGACAGAACAAGGAGAGAGATCTTTCCTCCAAGGGTCACAAATTGTTTACCCTTTCAAACTGAGCACTTGCTTGGTTCTCTCAAAATACAATGCCCAAAAGCTGCCCCTACCCTTACTTTCCCCTATTTTTGTATCTAACTAAACCCCTCTGACTAACTACCTTTTTAACTGTCTAGAGACTCTAGACTAACTACTTTGTCTTCCCTTTATTCTTCCAAGCAAGTACCCTTCTGTTCTAATTTGTTTATAATTGGCTGACAGATACTGTTTTACATGACTACAGGTGAGCCACTAGGCTGATATCTTTGGTTTGGACTTTGGAGTATGATACTGCCCTTTTCGTTCTTATTGCATGATTAGAGTCAAGAGAATATAATTCTGAAAGGATGTTAAGCTGATAGAAACCTGGTACCATTACTAGAAAGAACAGGGAAGAATTCCCCAATTTACAGAATAGAATACACACATTGTATAACTTCAATTACAGTGAAGCAGCATGCCTGCATCTTAACTTGATTGAGATGGTTGAGTTCTTTGGCTTATAAATTGCAAGTTATGCCTTTTAAAATTTCAAAACATGTCATGATTATGATGAGTATGAACTTAAGATAATTATATTTTTTTTCAGCAGATAATTTCTGTTGTGGTCCACCCTTTGTTATTTTTAAAATATCCACGCACACGCAGATTGAAAAATTTGTCTTCCACCCCTTGTCATTTATATTTATACACTGAAATGAACCATGTTAGGCGTAGGAATGTTTTTGGATATCAGTCATGTTAAAGGAAAAAAGGAAAAGTGTATGATTTACAGTATGATTGATTGTAAAATCATTAAATAGACTAAGAAGATAGAATAAATGTGTCATTTTAACACAAAATACTATTTTGCAAGCTTTCCATGTTAAACATATGTTATTGATGGAAAATATAGGCATAAAGGAGTTCATTCCACACATCAGGCACTCCAGGGAGGCACCAGTGTATGCAATCTGCATAACTATTTGGGTTTGCTATCTGTTCTTGGGTTAGAGCATCCCACTGCTTCCTGTATATTGATGGGTGTCCTTCTTTTCTGTATTCTGAGAGCTGTGTGATGTTGAGCATTTGAACATTCAAGCCTCTGCCTTTCAAATCATCAATCACATTCTCCACCACACGCATCATTTTAGGATCAGACCCCTTCCCCCAATACCCTTCTTCTGCAATCATTTCTGTTTCGCTGTAACAATTGTTACCCTTAGCTGCTCCCCATTCCTCAGCCCTGCAATTTTTTTTTTCTTTCAATTACAAATATAATATATTCATTGATTCTAGTATAATTATTACAGGCCTATTGCTTTATAGTTATACACTGATATGTAATCTTGTTTTTAATCGGATATTCATAATAGTATGAAGCATATATTTCAATATTTCCGTTGGTGGCTGTTGGCTACTACCCCATGTCCGCCCCATCCTAGTCCCTTGACAGGATAGGGATGGGTGGTCATAGAATTTTTGTTGCATAAACCAAAGTAATGGGTTCAATTTATTTCAAACAAAAAAATAACGGGCTAAATAATTATTATAGCTGAAAGTATACATCTGTTGAAAAAAAATACGTAAGATAAAGGAGACCTTACTAACGGTAACACACCAATTAGTTAATGTGTATGTATAATGTTCTTGCTTACAAAACTATAACTAACAGTACTGTCATTGTTAATTAATTTTAAAAGTGAAGTTGTTTTGTTGAGTGTTGAAAAACAGTAAAACAGGAATGATAACATCATTTTTTCCATTCTGTTGTGTTCTTATTCAATATAGAACAATCATTAAAAAAATCCTAGAAAAGTTTCTACCAATAAAAAAAACACCTATTGGGGCGGGGCAATGGATAAATAGGCCCACCTCCATGTGCATATAATTGTCAATGTAGTTCTCCCTCTTCCTTCTCTCTCTACGGGGAGGAATTGTATAGGAAAAAAAAAATCTTCCCCAGCACAAAAGAATTTCTAACATATTTTAATTATTGATCATCACGTCTATTTCTATTCAAGAATTGAAAAAGGTTAAAATAAATGGGAAACATGACTTAGCTAGTGATAAAAAAATATATAAAATTTAATGGTCATATATTGACAATATAAAATAATTTTACATTGTTAATTAATAAAAAATAACTGATAGTTTGTAATTATGATTTTTAAAATAGTTATTGTAAAAGTTAATAAATTTATTATACATGATAGTTTGTGAATGAATGATAGTGTAAAACTGTTTTATACTGTAAATGTATAACCTATTTTCTTAAAAATATATATATATATATATATATAAAACTTAAAAAGCATGCAGATAATATTCTTTTATGATAAATTAATATTAATGCATGATTGTGAGATGGCATCACTTTTTTCACTAAACTCAGATGGGAATGCACTTGTCTTATATATATATATCAATGAGCAAATATGATAGAGTTGTTTTGAGGATACCTTTCATGAGTGGGTGACATGCTAACGAAAAACAAATGTGTCATGTTCCGATTGACATGGACTTCCAACCAATCGGACCAGGTCCTCAGGGCCATTTCATAGACTCTCAACATTTCAACTCCTTTGTAGACACCATCTGGGTCTCCAAATGATCCCCACCTGCTTTTTCAATTAAAATTTGTCACAATCAAAATCAATTTGTAAAGTGTAGTTGGATGCATGATTGTGTGATGAATAGTACAGTACAATCATGTCATGTGGTGGTTGGAATTGAAGTTGGAGCTGTTGGCATGCAAGTTGATCAAAGGAAGTGATGGTTAGGTTAACTGCACTTACAGAACATTCATTACAGGCCTTCTCCACCAGAGATAAGTGTTGAAAACAAGAAAATCTGCATCAGTCCAGTACCTTGCATGCTTTTCAATGGCCTTCACTCTCACAGTGCGCTCTGGTACCCTATGGTTCACTGGGTCATCTGAGTTTGATTCTACTAGTAATGGGGACCAATAGTGCTCAATAGTTGCATTGTATTCCTTAATTAAACGTGTCGGTTAACCATATTAGCTACATATATAAATAGTTGATTGCAAATGTGACAATAAGGTTTTTTTTTTTTAATTTATGATAAAAATAAAATAAACAGTGGTATTAATTTGTTGAGACTTGAGATAACAACAGACTGTTCACAATGTTTTTTTTTTCCTTATATATTTTAGAGAGATTTCATCTCTCTTTCTATAAGAAGCCTTGGCACAATGTTATTGTTGTGTTGTAACTTTGAAGTCACAGGTTCAAATCTTGAAAACAGTTTCTTGTAGAAATACTGCTGCATGCATCTATTCTCTCAAGGAGAATAATTTATGGACAGCAAAGGCTAATTGCTACTTAGAGAAAGATAGAAAAGAGAGCGAAGTGTAAGTATAGTGATGTGACGTGATAGAAAAAAAATTAATAATAATAATAGGTGTTAATGAGATATTTGATATCGGAATGTCCATATGAGTGTGTCTATAGATTATTACTTATTCTATCAAATCCTATTACGTATAGCCTTTGTGTATTGGGTTTCTCTCTCTTTTGTTAATTATTGGTTTGAGTAAAAGAAAAAAACTTACAAAAGTTGTGTATACGAGATTCATGCGTTAGTTACTTCCATAAAAGTACATTTCTATAATCGATCTCTAAAATAGATATTCCTTCTTATTTTTTCTATTTTTACCAGACATGTGGTCAAATAAACCGAAAAGAAACAAGAGACAAATTGTTTACGTTTCTACTCCTATGCTTGCTACGAGGGTGAGGACTTACTTTGGCCTTGAAAATGTTTAGTGAACCATTGGCAGTGGAATGCATAGATTTGAGGGTTTTAGGCAGTACAGAGTCAACAAGGCAAACCATGGAAACCCATTGGCCTCTGATGAGTGAATCCCCCACGAACACAAGCCTCTTGTTCCTTAACCTTTCAAGCAATGCTGTGGCATTGAACCTTATTAACATAGAAAGAACCACATTCCACAAAGCTCAAAAACATAGCCAAACCTGATTAATCATATATTTCATACACGTAGGTATGTATAAACTATAAAATATTAAAATATATCATTGGAAAGAAAAATTATTGTATGTCTAGACTATTGTGTACCCATGGTCTTAATCAATCTCTACGTAACACATAGCTGAGTTTTATTAACTATTTTTCATAAATTGAAATTTTCAACCAAGTGCGTTAGATAGAGATTGATTGAAATTAAAGTTTTAAAAAACGGTTTGCAACCACGATTTTAGCCGTAACGTTAAGGTTTTTGGGGTGTTTACGACTGTAATGCAACCCTAATTGTAGTTGCATCAGCTGCATTTTTTGTTCGCAATTTTTCATAATATCAAGAAACCCAACAAAATTGTGACCGAAACTGCAATTTGAAACCTTGACCAAAACCATGAACACGTGGTGGTGTGGACCATACAATAATTTCTCTCTACGGAGGAGAGGAAGAGAGAAGAGACACACACCTGGGAAGGTCACAGTGGTGAGGCTGCCACCTCCAATTCTGGTAACTCAGGTCCTTCCTTCCAAACTTCCCACAAGCCAACTGATCTGACATGAACGTGCATCGCTGCTCTTTGTATAATGGATAAGATTCGTTATCAAAAACCCATTTACCAGAGAACAAGTCACACTTTGATGATGATGACGAATTACTAGACGAGGCATTTATTTTTGGAGATAAATGTGCTCCATCCTGTCTTTGATAAACGGTAGTGAAAACTACAAGAGTGGTTAAGATGGCTACAAGGGAATGAAAGGTGTTTCTAACTCCCCATGAACTCCCTGCTAGCACTATTTGGTGTGTCTTTGCCATTTTCATTTTGGCTTCTTCGATCATTCCTCTTCCTGCAGCACCATCTCTTCCTCCTTTTTGAAGCTTCATTGCAATCGGTTGGTGAGAAAGGTTTGTATTCTAGCTTAGCCAACTTGTCCACTAAAAGTATTAGGTAGAGTATGATGCACTTCGAAGCTTTTGTTGTTGATATATTCCCAGAGAAAATGGTACCATATAAGTATTTGATTAAGAAATGGCAAAAATTAAAATAAAATAAAAAAAAAAAAAAAAAAATATATATATATATATATAGAAGAATCAAACCACTTTTGTAAATCGAGGAGGTCTAGTGATTAAGCAGAGTGCGTAAGTTGATATAAACTTCTTGTATCTGTCTTTAATTTCTATGGATAAAAATAAAAAACCACTTTTGTAATGATTTTTAAACATGGATTTTAATTTTCAAATATATATAAAAGTTGAACTTAGTTAACATAATAATTAAATAAATTCTTCAATAGACACCACAACAGTTCTGCTGGATTTGCTCCCAATATATACGGATTTTCTAACTTCACTTTATTTTTAAAAAAAAAATGGTTAAGTTACTTCACTTTTTTATTTATAATTGATAATTTGATAACAACGTTCAAACGAAAAAAGTGGGCTTCTCTGCTTTGCTAATTGGCCCCAAAAGTTGAAATGTTGCATTTATTGGTATTTGCAGTCTATTCAGTGTGAGACGTGAATTAATTAAGAGTCTGATTTAGTTAGAGATTTGGAGAGCTTATGTTTTCTGATGCAAATAAATTAAATTAAGCCTAGCACTTTTCGGTATTTAGATTATATATTATTTCCAACTTTGGTTGATATGACTATATGCAGGCCCAGTTTAACGATACAAATACCTTTAGGTTGTGTTGTTGACGTTTTCACCACCGAGAACATTGCTTGAAGTAAGCTCGAAGCCTCATTTAAAAATCCAACTAACAATATTTATCATATAATAATATATATTTCTCTATATTTTGTCATGGATATAGCTTGACTTCTATAGTGGAAAACAGATAAGATATCCTTCAGATTAAATTTATATGGTTTTGTCTTTAAACACACACAAGATAGAAAAGAAAGAAAAAGAAGAGAGAGAGGGAGAAAAGTTAGAAAAATGGTAATTGTATCATAAATACAGAAGTTAAAATAAAGCTATGTATAATGGGTGAAGTATTTTTACGTACTTATAAAAAAATGGCTCAAGGGTTCAATCAATTTTACTTGATGAACAAGCGAATTCTTAATTCAACTTGGTTAATTATTAATGACATCAAAGGTCTTCACTTCTTTTACAAACTTTGACTCTTGCACTTTCCTACTTCTCGAAAACTTTCACCCTCAGTTACAGTTCGCGATTTAAGCAAGCCGAAGAAAATCTTTATGTCAAGAAATAGAAGAGTTTTGGAGTACTCTACCACAATAGCGCGTATAGATGCCTCCACGTGAGACTTGAGCCTAGTTAAAATTGAGTTATATGAAGTGTGTGAACCGCTTCTCTCCGAGAAATTATTAAATAATCCAGCACCACAAAGTATTCATGCTCTTAACTAATGTTTATATAATACATATTCAAATTTTATAATAATTTACGAAAATGAATTAACAATACATGAAACTTATCACAATGATTAAATGGTTACATGTTTGAAAAATATTATCACAATGCAAAATGCATGTTTAGAAAATCCTCCAAAATTCTTGCCGAAGTGTTGACACCGTAAGAAGATGTGTCATCAATTAACAGGTGAGTTTGAATATTTATTCATTAAGGAATCTAAATTCATTCATGATTTGATTTGCAAGAATTTTAACAATTTTTAATTAAAAGAAGAAATATGATAAAAATCTTGAAAATGCTCATGTGGAGAAAAAACTATTCATTCACACACTAAACTCAAAATTTGCTTTTATTGTTGTGGTCAGACATTAACAATCACAAAACTTACAGATAATAAACTATAAGAACCTTTACATGTTTACTTTTAAAATGAGTATTGTTTCTCTGCTCATTATTACTTTAGTCTCTTCCTTTGTACCAAACCTCGATGTGTGACTTGTTTTATTTATCAAAGGTTATACTTATACTCAAAGGACTTTGTTTTTTATTAAATGCTTGAAATTCAAACGTTAAAACATATTTGAAAAAGCAAAAGGAATAACAACATAAGGTTTATATGATGAAGAATATAAGAGCAGTAAATCTTAACACTATGAATGTATAGATAAAGATCCTTAGGCACGTGTTCGTTTGGATGAAAAAAATTTACTATGATATAAAACAAGTGTGTAAGTTTTTTTTGTTTAAAAAGCTTTGGACAATGACAGTGCATTGGACGCTGAGTTTTCAAAAAGACTTTTGGACGCACATTTTCTTAACAATGCTTTAGATGCTAGTTTCTTATGAAAGACTTTGGACATAGGTTCTTTACAGTACATTGGACGTTATTCTTCAAAACTCATTTTTGTGTTCAAGTTAAAACGAACATACCTATAATTTTATAGTTCAATAAACCTTATCAGTTCATCAAATTTTAATATCCTTTGTTATAAAAAAAATCATGAGATTTTTAAGAAATAGACATTCTCCGATTTTAACAATATTTAGTGTCAACTTTAGCTAGTTACCATCAATCAAAAGACAATGCTAAGGATAATTTTTTTTCCGATAGCTAATGCTCTACAATTTTAAGAACCATTTTAGTGATTCACTCAATAAAAAATAGCTTTTTTTATACATCAATAAAAATTAGTTTGAAGCTTGCACTTCATTTTTTTAAGAGAATTTTGCTATTAACAAGGGACAACTAAAACGTACTTTATTAGTGACCAAAGTTGTCACGTGACAAGAGGGTTAGATATACACCAACAGTTTGGCATAAAATTGGTTCTTGACACTTGGTTTATAGTATAAAATATTATATTTGCGCACCAAAACCCTTGTATCATTTTTACACTATTTTAAAAAAAAAAAAAATAGTTAGAATAATTTATAATCTAACATTCACTTGTGTGCATGTATGATCACACTTGTCATCATTTACATACACATGCGCAACTCCCATGAATGCAGCGAAATGCTCCTGTCGTCCTTTAAGAAACACAAAAAAATTGAGATAACCATCGTTCCATCAACGAATCTGGTAAATTTAATATTAATATCATATGAATAAATTATTAAAAAACCTAAAAATAAATAAATATTTGATATTGTACTTGTCACTTGGCAGGCAATTGCTACTGTGACAGATAGTCAGTAACCCAAAAGAAAGGAAGAAACACAGGCTGCAGCCATATTGATATTGTGTGGTCAATTTCCAATTTCAGAATAATTTAACAATAATAATGGAGCCATCAGCCATAATTAATGCACCTACAAATCAAATGTAGAGACGAGAGAGAGAGAGAGAGAGAGAGTAGGAGCAGAAGATGGCCTGAAAAATGAAGATCAAAGAAAGCCAATTAAATTGAATAATGCCATAGAACTTAGAACCTACTAAAAATATTATCCACAAATCAAAGGTACCACTTTTTTTTTTTTTCTCTCTCATATATCTCCATCGATCATCCATTGTTTTCGTTTTTATTCCTTTTCGTGTGGAGTCTTTGCCAAGATGGTCAGTATATACATCTTTTTCCTATTTTCAATTTTCAAACTAAGGAAAAAATTAAGTATACATAAATTCTTAACATAGAAATTTTACAGGTCCAGAATTTAATGGCTCAAATTTCTTCAATTAGTGGATAAAATGATCTATGAAAATATCGATCTACTGTTTTAACTTGAGTAAAGGGCCTCCAATGCACTTTATATGAACAAATAACAAAATTCTTATTATCTACAAAACGCGCTAACTCCATAGTCTAAATTGAGGGTTGTTGTATCATTTAAGAATTGAAGTACAAAGTAATTTATAAACATTTTTCTTCTATAACTCACTGAAACGTTTTTTGGAGACAAAATCATAAAGACTTACGCAAGTCAAAGCAGAATACCTCAAATTTGATGAGTTTAACTCTTTATGTGTGCAAATAAATGTGATAAAACGGAAAAACACCATCAATACTATTTGACATGGTTCCAATGACATATTAGGATTGTTATCATAGATCTACCTAGAAGACTACCATAAAGATCCAAACAATAAGTAATTCCATCCAATTTTTTTTTTTTGGTAAGCAAGTAATTTCACTCAATTATAATTACTAAATTAGTCTTTTGGCGCCCAATATTCTTCCTGGGATAATTGTCCATCAAACTAAAAAAGTAGTCTCAAGAGAATTCAAACTCACCCATTAGAAAGATGAGGACTCAATTCTTAACCATTTGTATCAACCCGCATTGGTACGTGATGAGTTTCATCATAAATATTGTATTAACATTTAAAAAAAATATATATCTATTTATTCACTTTACAAGCATTTATATTTTCCTTTTAAAAAAAAAAAAAGTATTTCCTTACCCAGAAGTGGACAAAAGAAAGGGTGGGTAGACCCTGCGCTGCACGGGATGATATCAAGAGCATCTATCTCGTGTAAATGTTAACTTATCACCCACTTGCTCACCAACTTGCATAAACCAACTTGCATAAACCGACGACGAATCGGTGATTATTCAAACAAACCAACCCATGCTGCAGGACATTTCTTTTCTTTGGTTTTGCTTCTTTTTTATTTGATATCCCTTTCCATTCAATTAAATAAAACCCATTTGTGCCTCAACAATATTCAAAATATAATACTCTTTATGCTGCAACTTGCATGTCTTTTTTTTTTCTTTCTTTCTTTGCGCTAATTATAATAATATTGTCATGGACTTGGCTTGGAACTAGGGGACTATACATCTTTGAAAAGCCCAAAAAAGTCACAATACAGCCGAATCCAGCTAGATAGCTATCTACCATTCAATATTTATTTTTATTTATTTTTCTCTAGCTATCTAATTCAATGTAATTAGCTATCTATCTTATTTATAATATGTGTTCTAACGTCAATACAGTAGCCAGCCCAACTTGAATTTTAATATTGTGCGAGATAAAGTAAAGAAAATTTTTTGGGTACAGGTTTCATTTACTTCTTTATCAGGTATAAAAGAATTCAGATAACTACTACTTAGAAGGTATTGAAAAAAACAATTTATAAAGGTACAAAAGAATTCAAAGTAAAGAAATTACTCTGTCAAATAGGATGATTATTTAGAAGATAATTTTTTTAAAAAAAAATGTTCTACTAATTTTAATTTATAAAAAGAATAAGAGATATTTTAGCTCCGCTTTTTCCAATTTTATTTTTTAGCAGAACTACAAAATTTACCTCATGGCAAGTAGCATTTATGTTGATATCTTTCCGTTTTATGATTCACATTAATGAGAAAAATCATCTACACGTGACAAAAGGATCCGTGCACAATTTTACCCAAACAAGTCAGAAAGTGAAAGCACGAACAGAACCCATACCGCAAGTTGCATTCGCCCCACAACTAGCCCTCGTCACATTCGCCTTAACTTCTGGGAAGGTCATATTCAAAAGCTCTGCATTTCATGTGGAAACTTCTAACTCACATCACCACCACCTCCCAAGTTATACAACTACTACTACCTTACAATATCAATTCAAAAACAACACAATCTCGTGATTCAAACAATTTATCAAGAACATAGTCGGTGCCAATCTTATCCCCTCCCATTATATTATATACAATAATATGCATTAAAAATTACAATAAGGTTCTAATTTTATAAAATTTAGCGAAAAGACAGGCACCTCAATCTATCTGTACTTTTTTAATTTTTGAAAGTGAATTTGTTGTATATGTAGTTAATACCATTTTTGTTTATTAATGTAACTGATGTGAAAGATTGAGAATTGAAATAACTACAATAAAAGAATGAGGTAATTTGCAATAACAATTGAAAGATAAAAAAAAAAAAATGAAGACCATATATCAAAGGAGCCTAAATGAAAGAGTGAGTAGTTACAAATGTAGCAATTCAAAGGTAAAATTAGATACAAAATGTGTAAACTAAAATTGTTATAGATATAGATTTATTGATTATAGATTATAAACAAGCATTTCTACAATTGTATTGATGGAAATTACTACAATGAGAACAAAGATTACACCAACATTACATAAATCCTTGTTTCATGTTCACTTTCTCAACAAAGAGAAACAACAAAATGATCACACAAGGGTAAAATCAAGAGAGAGACTTGACTTCTTCTTTTTTTTTCTCGGGTAACGAACTCACATAATTAACTTTGTGATATTAATCAAAAAGTATACAACAACTAATCGCTAAATTACAAAAGGAAAAAAAAATAAAAGAAAAATACGAACAGTGTTTTTTGAAGTCATCGTTGGTGTTGATGGAGTTTGGTTAAGTTTTCGGCAAATTTGGCGAGGGATTGGAGGTTGCAGCGGAGGATGGTGTCGACGAAGACGCGCGTGTCCTCGGTGGTGTTTCCCGGCGGCACGTCGACGACGTAGGACTCGACGACGACGGTGCCGGCGGCGGAGCGGGGGTGGAGGGTGGTGACGGAGTGGTAGTTGGAGAGGCGGTGGTCGCCGCCGACCATGCTGAAGCCGATGACGTGGCGCTCGTCGTCGAGGACGTCGAGGCGCTCGGTGCTCATGGCGGCGGGGAGGCCGGAGATCACGCGGACCTCGCGGAGGGTCCCGACGTCGCCGTCGCCGAGGATGACGTGGCAGCTCTTCACGAAGTGCTTGTAGGCCTGCGGGTTGTCGAAGCGCCGCACCACTGACCACACGGTGGACACCGGGGCGGCGATCTCCTGGACCACGGCGGAGCAGCACTGGTGGGGGGACACGGCGTGCGTGTGGTGGCGGGCCACCGCGTCGGGAACCGCGGTGGAAGGATTGTTTGGTAACATTTTATTAAATATTATATGATTTGTTGTATGAACAATGAATGAATGGGTTTGGTGTGTTGAGAGAAAGAAAGGGAGAGAGAAGGGTTATTTTTAAAGGGAATAGGGGAAGTTAAGTGAAGTTGGAGGGACCAGAGCTACAGAACAGGTTTCAGTTACTTTTGCAGTTATTGGATTATTATTTATATAATGCTATATAGCAAGTTGTAGGGGGAAGATAGAGAGAGGTTGAAGAGGGAGGGCGGCTTGGATTGTCAAACTATATGAAAGGTTATTGGAGTAACGAAGTTCATGTGATATCATATTAAAACACAAACTAATTTTCAACTTCTCAATTCTTATAGGAATCTTTTTATTTTTTCAACACATTTTTTCTTTACAAAATTTAGGAGAAGAAAATGGCACCTTAGTCTAAGCAAAAATACTCACAAAAGTATTTATATTTATCTCATAAAAAAAATAATAAAGACTCAAACATATGAGATCATATTTTGGTTAATTTGACCAACTCTTTTGAACACAAATTTTTTAAACAATAAAATGTTTTATTCTGGACTGTAATATGCTATATATGATTTTTAAAGTAATTATTTTAAAAATAATAAACATACTATACATAATAATATGTGATTGAATAATAATGTAAAATTTATCTATAATGTTAATGTACATACTATTTACTCTTGAACTGAACTCACAGTGGATTTTACATAGTCATCTATGATAACTTCTAAGGTCATTTCAAATTAGTTGATATTGTAAAGAAATTTGTCCGAGTAATGTATCAAAGTTAATCTTATATGGATGAGAATGCTCTCATTATATTAATTTTGGTTAGGGAAATGAGTTTTTAGTTCATATATACTTTCGATTAAATGTAGTTAAGGTCTCTATACTTTTATATCAATGAATTTAGTCCTTAAACTTTAAGAAAAATATGGATTTAGTCCCTCATAACTAAAAAAAATGAATTTAAGAGAGAATGGACTAAATTCACATGTTTTTTAAAGTTTGATGATCAAATTCATCTATATAAAATTATAGGAACCTTGACCACATTTGATCAAAAGTACATAGACTAAAAATACATTTTTCCCATTTTAGTTTATCCCAGGAGGGAGAAAAGACAAAAAAATTATAATAGAACATTTATTTCTCTTTTTTTTTTTAATTTTCATAAGTGTCAACAAATTATACTATTAAACAATTAAAAATCATACTAGATATGACTTTTAAAATAATTATTATAAAAATCAATAATTTAATGATTTATCACACATTGATAACTAATTTTTGCTGAGAAACTTAGTTGATCATTTTTAATGGGGTGTCCTATTCTAACCATTTTTTTTCATCTACAGGATTCGAATTCGAAACCTTATCCCAGGAATCTAAATTAAATTTCATTCTGAACATGACAGAGATTGACCATCAGTTTAAAACTGATTAATATAACTTGGTGAAAAGAAAAAAAAAAACCTCCTCTTAATATTTTTTAAAATATAAATATTTAAAATTGAAAGTAAAAATTGTTTTAAAAAAAATTCAATTTTCTTTTGTTAGGTTAGGACCAACATACATTAATAAATTCCTATTAAGTGTTTATTATTATCGAGGAGGACGATTACTAAGAATAATTAAATATAAAATCAGTTTATTAAATGTTTGACAAGCTAAATAAGTTAATTTTATCTTCTTATTTTTTTGGTGAATATAAAATCACCTCTAGCTCTCTCACTATCATAAAATAATATTCTTTTATAATAAAAAAACATCAATTATAATATAAATCCGTTTGTATTTAAAAATGGGAATAAAATTAAATTTAGTAAAATTAAATTATGAAAAGTGATAGTTATTTAAAAATATATATTTACTAAATTATAAGTTATAACTAATTAAGTAATTAAATATATTTTTATGTCATTTTATACTTATCAATTATTTTAATAACCAATTTTACTAAATATTTTAATTTAATTAGTTAATTTACCAGCTTTCAAAATCTAGATTCCAACATTTAATTTTCAACTAACTTATCTGCGGATTTTCGCAAACAAAACCTTTATCATTCAAGCAAATTATCATTTATTAATTGCTAGAGCCTAATAGAGGTGCAGTTATTAATTAGGTTTTAAATACCACTTTGTTTTCTTTAGGATTGGCAAAACGGGCTGGCCGGCCCGTTTTGGCCTGGCCCGCTTGTAGCCCGCCGAAAACGGGCCGGGCCGGGCTGGGCCGCCCAGCTGCCACAGGCTGCTTCTCCTGGCCCGCCCCGCCAGTTTTTTTTATTTAT
This sequence comes from Pueraria montana var. lobata, assembly GCA_026413185.1. Lineage (NCBI taxonomy): Eukaryota > Viridiplantae > Streptophyta > Magnoliopsida > Fabales > Fabaceae > Pueraria > Pueraria montana. The sequence goes on from CM048650.1 coordinate 78,757,461, forward strand.
TTATTGTAAATAAGATATAAATAAAATAATTTTGCATCACTTGTATCATAAAAGGACAATAGAGAGTATTTTTATTACTGTGAAGTGTGAACACAATTAAAAATTATTGCAATATTGTTTCATTTTCTTCAATAAACCACAAACTAATAGTCTTTTAACACCACAAGTTCAACATCATCATGAATAACATCTTAAAAAGGCTTATCACAAACTAATAGTCTTTCAAAAATACATCACAAAATATTAATAGTTCCTAATAACTTAAATTATTTTAGATATATTAATTAAAAAAAAAAGTGTAGCCGGCCCGCCCCGCCCCGCCTATGCTGGAAACCCCGCCCCGCCTCACCAAATTGTTAGCGGGCTGGCGGGCCGGTCCGCCTGGCCCGGCCCGCTTTGCCATCCCTAGTTTTCTTTCCATCCCCTCCCTACATTGATCTTATCAAGTCGATCAAGTCAGGTATATTAACAAATTGTATTTAAATCAATATCCGGTTGAATTGGTTCAGTTCTTGTGATGTTTAGGCGAATCTAAAACAAACCAATTTCACATTATTTGGATTAGTAACTTAGTTTACATCGAGTGACTGGTCTTTTACTCTATTTTTTATTTTCTAAAAAACTAGAAAAATAAATAATTGTTAAATATAATAACTGTTTGTGTAATAAAAAAAAAAAGTGCACCCATTTTGCAAATTATTAATCGGATAAGATCTACTAATTATGAACATGTAAAGCAATTATTATTGCATAGAGTAACAAAAATTGCACTCATCGAGTTTAAATTATCAAATCCAAAATATATACACATAAAATTGCACTCATCAAGTTTAAATTATCAAGTCCAATTATTAATGAAATAGGTCTTTTGTGTAGCAAGAAGTCCCTTAATGAATGTCTTGTTATCAAAGGATTTTAAAAGACTTTTTTTTTATATAAAAAAAGTCTTGTGGTATTCAATCAAGATTTTTAAATGACAAAAAAAAATCTTGTGATATTCAATTAAGATTATTAGGATTTTTTAAGGATAGCAATAAAATTTGTTGGTATTCAATTAAGATTTTTTACAACTTAAAAAAAGTATTATGGTATTTAAAAGTATACAAATTTCGATGAATTTTTTTTTAAGATGGATTTCATGAGACTTTTTAGTAGAAAATATAAATACCACATCCATTAAACAATCTCACCCAAACCCTTGAGATTTTCCCAGACTTTTTTTCTTTCTTTTTCTGTGACTTTTCTTTTTCTCATCACACATAATCACTTCTCTCTTCATTGAAGGCGGTGTAGACACATTCACAACTTTCTTCGCAAAGAATGTCGTTATGATGAATTTCCAATTGAATCAATAGACGAATCTACCAAATAACAAAAGCCATAATTTTGAACCTATTGTTTAGATCCAAGAGCAGGAACGAGAAAATGTTAATGGATAGAGGGCTAGTATGTCTTTAGATATGTGGAGAAACGTTTGTATAGGAGGACATGAGAATCAATTAGTTATTAAATATTGAAAAAATTTATATTGGTTTTACTTTTCTTTTCGTTCATTTGTTATATTTTTCATCGACTCTTTATAATTTTGAATGTTTTCTAAAAATTCATGAAGTCCTTTAAAATCTTGTATCATGAAGTTCTTTCAAATCTTATGAATTCATATGTTATAAATCCATTAAAATTCAAAGTACAAAATCCTAATCATAAAAGTTTTTTAAAAAAATCTTAAAAGTCATAACATTCCTACAAAGTCTTTTAAAATCTACAGGATTTTTTTATGCCAAAATAATCTTTTAAAATCCTAATCCAATACACCCCCTAAACCTCTATAAGATCTTATCCTAAGAACCTTAGATAACCTTCTTATTCAAAATGCATTAGAACTGTATGATGTATGAAAAACTAATTTTTTAGTATGTTCATAATAGTGAATTAAGATGTCTCTTCTTTATCAGACGAACTCAAAATATTTAAAAGAAAATTGTTTTTCTTTTAATTCTTGATCTATATAATACGTTTTAAAAGCTTGAGTTAATTAATGATTAATTAAATCTGTACCTGCACGGGGGTACTGAGGTAATTTTCTATTCGAGTGTGCTGAAGACTCCTCATCCTTTTCTTCGGTGAACTCCTTCTCCGATGCGGCGGGGTGGGTACCTGCAAAGGCACTCCGACGCTCAAGTCAGAGACTCCCCAAATATAGTAAATGAGTGTAAAAATGAGAAGGAACAATCTTTACCTCGAGAATCTCACCCTATTTATACATGTTTTAATGGACCTTGGACCCATGGGCCTTACCTTAATATTACCGTTAGTGTTAATCTTGCATTATCATATGGTTTATGCTTAATCTTATATTTCAACGATACTTACTATCTAATACTAAGTTTCTTCATATTTAGTAGTATAGTTCTAGTGGGTGGCCGAGACCTGTTCGACCCACAAATCCTGTTACTTGACCAGAGGGGTTGAGTAGGCCGAGGGGTGTGCCCCAGTAGGCTAAGGAGTGCAAAATCTTTGAAAGATTTACTTTTTTTTTTTTTGAAATATTTACTTAGAATCTAATATTCTAGTATGTTGTAAAAGTTCTTTTGATGATGAATTTTCCTTTCAATATAAGATGTTCTAAGAAAATAAACAGAGTGTAAATCAAGAAAGAAAAGGTATTATTAAACTTGTTTCTATATGTGCAATATTTAAATTGCAATTAAGAATTTTTGGTTTGATCTCATTAAAGAAGGACCAATTGGAAATAAACATGATATTAAGATCATATTGTATGTCATTTTCATGTCACTTATCCATATTTATCTATGTCATTAAGTATATTAATTATATGGTGGTCGTCATCGTCTAATCACACTTGATAGTGATGAAAATTGTGGTGGTTCTATTGTTAATATGTGAAATAGACCATATTGTTGATGAAAAATCTAAAACAAATTACATACATATACATGTCAAGAATTTTTAATGTAATTGTTTAGGGAACAAAATAAAGCCCAAATGAGAGATTGTTGAAAATTTAAGTTATCTAATTAAGTGAGTCCGTCAAACTACCAAAAAGATGTAATATAAATTTAATGGGTGAATATCTTTATTGGTCCAGTTTAACATAATGAGAATCTTAATGGTGTCAATAAATAAGAAACTCTAGTTATGATTCTTAACATATCATGTTGTACAATTGTCTTTCTTCTCTTCCATCTAAAAAGTTATGAAGGTTCTATAGAAAAATAAGAGATTTCAGTTGAAAAAGAATCATAAAATTATTGATTCTCTTGTTCGTGATTTTCATTGCTGCAAGTCTCTCCTATGCTATCTAGATGATTAATGATCATGGATATATGTATTTATTATAATGATCCTTAAAAATCCAGTAGGTTGTGGATCCAAAAACGTTTACTGTATTGTTTTAGAATATATGTCTATAAATTTTTGGCTTCCATATAAAAAGTAAAAAGTATTGATTAAGGATTAAAATTTAAAAAAAAAGAAGTGTGAAACAATTATTGACATTACGGAAATGACGGTTCAGAAATTTCATTAAGTCATGAAGGCTCGAATAAATGCCATGCTACCAGATAAATTTATTCAAATGAATTATGATCAACTTGCAGGATAGGTCGTAAGCTATGAGATCATATTAGTTTTCAAACAGAATAAAGCATTTAGGAAAAGCTCACAAATTCACGTACAAGTGTACAACAACATACTCAATTACAAACGTCATTGTTTTAAATAGACATATCAATTAAGAAAAAAGGGAAGAAAAGTGAAAATTCAACTCCTTGACAGCTATTAGGCTCTGCAAATTGCAGATGCAGAGTAAGCATAATTTGAATCAGTTATCCTTAAAAGAAATGCTTATTAGTTATTAGACGTACGTATATTTATTAAGTCAGCAATGCTGAACAAAAATTAACATAAACAAGTCAAAATTTTGTTTAGATTTTAAAAACTTAAAGTTATCTAAAAATTATTGATAGTATTAACTATCTTAACAAAAGTTTTCGGAGAAACACTATGCATGTAGTAATTTTTTTATTGAGTTTTGCCATGTTATTTGTGTATAAAAACTTTAGAATAATTTTTATTTTATTCTATATAACTAAGTTTTTTGATAGCAAAATTACATATGTATAGTTCTTAAAATAGTACAAAACATGATAACTTTTTCATGTTAATTTTGGAAAATATAGTACTAGTTCTTAATGTAACATATAATAATACATGTGTAATGTTCCTTTAAGTATGGGTTAAGAGTTTGATTCCTAGAACTATGTACAGAAAGAATATCTAATGAGAGAAGTCAGTCTCATGAATGGATCTTCATATATTAAGAAATTAATTTCTGACTCTTTGTAGGAGAAATACCTAGGTTAAAAAATATATGAGAAATGCTACTAATACTCTTTTTTTAACACATTATCTCTTATTAGTTAAAATTTATTAGAAATCACATAATTTGCATGTTTCACATCTTATTTAATGACTTTCTCTCCTGATTTTATATTTTTAAATCAGTTTCAACATATTAAAAAGAGTATATCAAAGAAGTGTTACTAGTACTCTTCAAAATATATGAAACTTGACTATCGAGCACGTGAATCAATTAGCATGGGAGTTGTTCACCTCGAGTTCGAGTCCTGAGTATGCAGTTACATACATTAAATACTTTGAAGGAGATTTTTGCTGTTTATAGTAATCTTACCGACTCGAACAGTGAAAAATACATGTGGTCTAGACAAAAAAAAATATATGTAACTCCTGCGTGCGCTACCCGCACAGAGTTTTGACGCATTCCAATTTTCCACAAACAATCCGAACGCAGCCTCATTCATCGTCTATCTGTAAACCTCAATTTGCAGGAGACCTTTTTGTCGCTTTAATGTGACGAGCCAAACTGTTTTTGTTGTTTTCATATTTTTGTCTTTGTTCAAAACTTGAAAGTCTCAAACTGTGCGTGACCAAGGTAGTAGTGGCAAAGGCCAAATTCACACTTTGGACCCATTTTTTGGTGCACGTGAGAGGTGAAAAATTGATACCAACATGTGTTCCCCCCACGCGCCCATCCACTTGGTATGTAAATGCAACGGGACCATGCATGTGACAAATTCACTTTACGACTTTTCTTTCACAAATAGTATTAATTGTATTTAGTTTCTTTTTCAAGAATATTACCAAGTTCCTTTAAAAGCAACTACTAGTTAAGAAATTAATAAAAATGACTTACCAGAAAGTACGATACGAGTAGAGTTTTTTTTCAAATTTTTTAATGCATTTAATTTCTGTTAAAGGCGCTGATTAGTAAAACTTTATTTTCATATTAATTATGTGTATAATATTGAATTCAAACTTATGAGATTTACTCAACTGTTTTTTTTTTTTTTTTACCCAAGATTTACTCAACTGTTAAAACTTAAAACATACTACTAGTAAAGTTTAATTAGCTTCGTAGATCAACTTAATCGTTATTGGTGGGTTTGAATATTCAACCCAATATGATTAGGCAAAATGTCAATTTTTTAGAGAAATAGTATATAATATAAATTAACTTAATTAAATTGTTATCGAATTCGTTAGTGCTGGGGCCTGGGAGTAAAAGTTTTAATAAATTATATATATCAAATTTAATTGAGTTAAAATCTCAAAGCCACGAAAAATTAATCCAGAGGGTTGGCACAGTGGTGTAAGGCTCCGCTACGTTCACATGAGGGGGAACAAACCCGTGTTCGATTCTATCCGTGTACAAAATTTCCTTGGGCCAGTGACAACCATGCACCACGAGCGAGATTAGTCTCTGACCCAGTGGATTGGGGGACACCCGTGATTTGTGATTTCTGATCCAGGACCAAACAAAAAAAGCCACGAAAAATTCTATTAAATCAAATTTAAAATTATGAAATCGATCTAATTCAACCTGTGCATTTACTTATTTATTTTGAACTGTAAATGAACACTGAAAAATATCACTTATTAATGGTTATACTTATATTAGCAGTAACACTTATACTCTAACACACAATTTTATTAATATAAAAAATGTATATATATTAACAATACATTGAATGTAAGTAACATCACATTATTAGTATAAATATACAATTATTATACTACAACTACAGTGTTTATACTAAAAATTTAATATGTTTAGACAAAAGTTATATTAATGAAGACTACGTATATGACCAAAAAATAATAAGATTGTAAGTGTTAATTGTAATTTTCCAACATAAAATATATATTATTGTTAAGATTAGTATAAGGCTAATTTCAATTGCTGGTTTCAGAAGTTATATCCCAGTTGCATTCTTTTTTACTTTTTAAACAACTTGTATGCTTTTTAATACCAATTGATAATTGAGATGTATTAAGCAACTCTTTGTTTATTTTGAATCGTTTCTTTCGTTTTCTAAGAAAAAGGAAGTTCATATTCTCTTATATCCTTTCGTTGTTTCTTCCACTTGATCATCCAAATATAATAAACGTGATACCCAATAAGGCCCACATGAAAAGAAGACTGATTCTATAGGTCCCCCACCCCAAATCCCAACTGATATATAATTATATATGATTAAGAAAAAAAACTTACATTCTGTCAAAAAAAAAGAAAAAAGAAAACTTACATAAATATCCAAGTTGTGCATGGATGATTCTCCGTGTCCAATTTTCAATTTATTTATTTATTTGACGAGGTCCAATTTTCAATTTAATTTATACATTAAAAAATCACGAAAACCAATACATTTTTTAACGTGTTTCATAATATTTATCTTCTCATACCTGCTATTATATTTGGTCACTATCTATGCTGTTATAATAATTTTGTTATGCTACTTCACTGCGAAAAGTTAAGCAAAACTACCTTCAATAGTACTGATCAAAGTTTAAATTAAAAAATACAAATGAAAAATATAAATGAAATCTTAGATGTATATGTTACAACTCTTTTTATAAAATTGAATCACTATATTTGTTTCAATACTATTTTTTGTTTGTTTTCAAAGTAAATATAAACTATTTTTTCTATAATTTTTAAATGAATAATACACTTCTCAAATAATTTACAACAATATCTATGTATATACATATTTTAAATTGTATAAATTTACTATCAAAATTAGAGGGACTAAAAACAGACAAAAACTTTTAGGCTTAATTACACATTTTACCACCCAACTATCATCATTTCGAAAATTTTATTATCCAATTTTTTTTCTCGAATTTTACTACCAAAGTTTTCAATTTTGTGCATTTTACCACTAGAGTTTTTTTTCGTGTATTTTACTATCATGTTTTTTGATTTTTGTACATTTTACAATTATGTTGGTAATAAAACGATGTCATTTCGTAAAATTGGTAACAAAACGACATCATTTTATTTTTTCTTTAATTTTTTTTAGTGACATGTCAACATCGGTAAAATGTACGAAAATTAAAAACTATGGAGATAAAATTTTGCGAAATGATGATAGTTGGATAGTAAAATATGCAATTAAGCCAAAATTTTAGATGGATTAAAACTGAACTTTAATAGTTGGGTGGTAAAATTGAACATCTTTTGATCAACACTATGTTGCATACATGCATCTATGACCTCCCTCTGCCCTATTAATTAGCCATTACTTTATTCTTTCTCTTCCCTTTTGGAAACGGGGAAGATAAAGGAGAATTTTTTTTTTTATAATTTTTTATTTAATTCCAAATTTGAGAGGAGGGGAGAAAGGAGGGATAAAATTAAATGAGGAGGAGTTTTGTAAAATGCTATCATCCAGAAAAGGCACCACCTTTGGATCAAAGATAGTGGTTTGTTATCATTCAATGACCATAAAAAAGAGCGTGTCTGTAATCGTCCAGGGATGAGAATTAAACTACATAAAAATTTTGAGGCAGATAAATAATGCATATTTTCCCATCTTTCTCCCAATCACGATGCAATTTCGCTTCAAGTACCTTGAAACTCACCTTCTTTCCCAATACATTCACTACCAAAACATTCTTCCAAAAAGAACTCCAATTGTTCCACTCCTCATCAGTGAGTGACTCATATCTCTGGGCATGGTGATGCAATCTCGCAAGTGCACAATTTCGTCGAGTAATAAAATTATCGTTCTCTTAACAGGGAGTATGTTTGGACCTTGTAATTGTTGCTAATCAATTGAAATAAGATGAAAAGAAATTATTTTGAAGGAAAATTAAGGTTGAGAAATTGAATTATAACAATCAATTAAAAATGAAACAAGTAGAGTTTGAGGAAAATTAATGTTTGGAAAGTTTCTAGGATTAGGTGTCCGCACAATGATTTCCTATTTGATTAATCACTCTATCTCATATATACCTACCTTGTTTAATTCTCATTGAAAGTAAATTAACCTAAAGTATCCTCTGTTCTTTCTCAATATATGGAGGTGTATCCAATTAAATTAAATCCCTACTTGAACCCCTACTCTCATGATGACTATGTTCAATTAATCCTCGAAGGATTAAACTTACTCTTGTGGTTTAAAGTCTAAGTCTCTTTCCCATGGATCCAACAAATGAGTTCACCTCTCAGTTCTTCCCCAACATGACTAAAATTATGTCAAATGGTTATAGTTATGTTAATATAATTTTGAAATATTTATATAAATATCAACTAATATATACTTATATAAAATTTAAAAATGATTGAGAAATTGTAAACTATAAATTCAACACTAGTACAAAGCACGAGTTATGATATAATTCACACTTTTAAAAATATTTATTTATCATAAATTTTAATTATATAAAAAAATATATATATTTATCATGTACAATACACAAACTAAGATACTGATTATTTAATATTTTGGATATATTCAATTTTTTATTTAACGGGTAAGTACTTTCCATAAAATAAAAAACAATTAACTATACGATATAAAGATGACATCTTATCTTATTAGATGAAATTTGATATTGTACCAAAAAAAAAAATTGAAATTTGATAATCAACAAAAACAAAATCAAAATCGATTTGAGGATACAAGATAACAAATCAATCCGAACGAACAAGACACCTTCATTAACACTCTTTTCAACATAGGTAGTTTTAATCGAGAGTGTGTGTTAGAGAGGGAGGGTGTTCTTATCAAACGACAACAGAAGGTAGTCACCATAACATCCCCGTAATGGAAAGGGAGGAGGAGGACATACTGAGTGCGTTACCGGACGACATCCTGTGCCCAAGTTGCTGAGGGCAGACCTTTATAATAATTTTGAGTTTCAGATTTCTCTCAAGGTCGTGTGTAATGTCGAGTATCTGCGATACTAATTGCTTAAAGGACATTTACTTGCACTTTCGTTGTTTTCTGTTTTCACTTTTTAATTACAAAAGTATCATTTATTTTCGTTCTGTTTTCTGTTTTCAAAAGACTACTCCTTAGGTCTTTTAGAAAATGTCACCTGAATATACTACTTGTCTTTACAACTTTTGCAGTTCAACCAAGAGTGCTTTCCTGAAACTGTGTTTCACAACTTGATTCATTTGGAGCTCAAGTTTGGGAGCTATATCACGTGGCATTCGGTGTTTGAAATGCTCAAGCTTTGCCCCAAGCTTCAAACCTTTTTGATTCATGATAATTCTCGTATGAAACTGGGCATTCCCAAGATTTGGTCTTGCCCACAATCTGTTCCTGAGTGCATTTCTTCACAGCTTAGACAGTGCACTATTATGAATTATAAAGGGTTGGAATCCGAGCTGCTATTTGCGAAATAAATATGTAATGCAGAATTCAAGAGCTTTACAGAGCATGACAATCCACGTTTTAACAATCTGCATTCCATGGGACAAGCTTGAAATGCTACAAGAATTGGCCACGAGCTCTGCAACTTGCCAACTTTTATTTAAATGATAACTGATATGCTTGTAGATGTAGGTAGGTGCAAATTATTCCCGGATGATTATATTTTCAATTGACTTCTACATATAACGCAACTCATGGATTTGGTGATATTGGAGCTTTGGTAGTATTGTTTGGAACTTACGATATATATTAGTTGTTAAATCTAATTTTGGTTTCTCATATTTGTGTTTGTGTGTATAATATAGGTTAACTCATTTAGTGTCTATTTCAATTCATCAGCTTCTTTTTGTATTTGACCCGATTGTTCTTGACTCGAGTAGATAGGGCTTGATTTAGAGCTCTTAACTTTGAGTATACTTCAGCATGTTTGCAATGTAGATCATTAAATTAACCTCTAAATTGTTTTGAGCTCATAACTACTGAGGCTAATCTCAGGTAGAAACAGCTTAGAATAGGTTATTTTCTTCTAGCTCCTCAAATCTTTTCTCCTCCACCACTTCTATTGAAATTCAGTTAGGTGGGACTTGCAAGCATGCATGTTTGACACAAAAAGGTTATGCATTTGCTTTGAACTTCGTGTTTGACTTGAAACTTAGCAAAGTGCTCATCAAGAATACTATTTTTAAAAGATTTAAGGGAAGATAAACTGATAAAGTAGACTAAGAATACTACAATCAATTTTGTTTTTAGTTTCTCGGTAATTTCCTCTGCACATATTTTTAACTTTACAGTGGCTCAAGAAAATAGCACTATGGTTTTTATATTTTTCTTTTGGTAGGGGGAATGGGGAATGGATAATGGCTTTTTTAGGTTGAACATTTGATTTTTGTCCAACTGTTAGTCATGATCTACTAATACTACATTAAAAACCTGCTACTGCACTCTCTTAGTTATCTATTTGTAATGATGACAGGTAGTAGGCGATAATTCCATACTTTGTATATGAACACTATACTGTGTTCTTGTGTGTAATTGATTTGTTTACATTTCCTAGTATGTTATACGTTCTTTACTTTTTGGTTAAATGCTTGAGATGTGATTTGTTTTAGTGTTAATTTGTAGCATGCTGTTATTGTACTTTTATCAGAAAAAAATTCTGATAAGTATAAAAGAAATTTGTAAACGATGCTATGAGCTCTTTAGATTTTGTTTTTGGTATTATTTTAGTTTTTACAGACTAAGAATGTTAAGAATGTCCCTTTTAATATGATTAATTGCCCCGTTTGATGCTCATAGTGCTTAATTTGCTTATATGTTTGATGAAATGCAACTTGGGGGAATGCTCGAAGTCCCTAAACTTTGCAGATTCTCATTCCTATTACTGGTCTTAAAATGTGATTCTTATCTTGTTAGAGCCTAGAGCATCTCTTTTTTGTTTTCCTGAAAATATGTTCTCAGACAAATGATATTTAGATTTGGCAACATGCACTAAGAAAACAATTGGCCGTGTGAATACTAAATAGCACTTTTATTCTCTGAAACACTAGGCTAGTCATCTATACACCGTGGCTATATTGGTGGCTATTTGTATGTTATATTGGTAGAAAAAATTTGTTGGGGATAACTATTTTTATAACTGTAGAATCTAATGACATGAATGCTAAATCATTGTTTTTCAATTCAATAGGGAAAAAGCAAGCCCAGCACTTGCATGCTTCTGGGCCTTTGCATTTCATTCCTCAAAAATCAGTTCCAACTCCAAAGTCCAAAGTCCAAACATCACTCACTTCCACTGAATTGATGCCAACAATCTTCATCATCCTGCTTGCTCATCGGAATTCCCATTACAGCATTTTGGTTGGAAAATGCTCTGCTCGGTTCCATTTGATTCTATTGGTTTCTTCTTCTTGTTGTTTACAATTTGTGCTTCCACTCCACTTCACAATTTGTTGCTGTCAATTTGGAATCGAGAATTTGAAGCTTCAGATGTTCCAAGCGAAGTTGAGATGTTGCAAGCCGACAAGTTACTTGGATAATTGACTTGTTGACTTGGGATATGAACCCAATAGAATTGTGTATATTTTTATGATTTTCAAGTATTTTATAAGAAATATTTTTGTTGGAATATAATAGAATTATTATAAAAAAAAACTTTCAATTTCAAATATTGTAAAAAATGTTTATAAAACATTTTTGAAACACTTTTTATGTTGTTTTATATTTTTTTTATTATATTACTTTTTTTTTGACATTTTATAATAGAAATTTTATTTTATGATTAAATTGATGGATATTCAATACTTTTTTTTTTCATGTGTATACAAGACACTTCATACAAATGGGTGAATATTCAATACTTAAGGAACTACTTATATAATTTCTTTAGTTTAATGAATATTTTGGAAAGAGGATGATACTTCATGAACCATATTCATGATTTATTCATAAATTTTCTATATATATAAACGTCTAAGACTATCAACTTCCTTTGGTCTCTACTCTACTCTCCTCCACATTCACTTTCATTTGAATACTCTCCTCTTATAAATGGGTAAATTTCATATATCCTAACATGCATATGATATACTATCTCTGGTATTAATTATAAGCAACATAGGACAAATCATTAATACCAAGGAAAGTGGTTAATACAACTTTTTTTTAATTAATTCTACCATAAATTCAATTTTTATTCCAAAAACACCATTTGCTTTAAGTGATTATCATATGAATAAGTGAATGCATAGAGAATAGAATTAATAATAAAATAAAATAAGGGTATAAAAAAAATTTAACCTTGAGTAACTTTAAAAATCATTGATTGCTGCTTATAATTAGGACCAAAGAAAAAGTCAATTTGTTACTTATTATTAAGAGGTACTTCTTATGATTTTAAATTTTAATATCAATTGAATAATTTAATTAGAATATAGGAAACCAATTTCAAATATACTCCTAAACATGCATTTAATATATCATTTTATATTTTTAAAACTCATTGAACGATTTAACTTTTTATCTTTTTTAATCTATCATTTTCAACATATTTTGTTTTAACTTAAATTTGAATATTTTTTTTTTAAAAAATTATCTATAATTAAAAATAACAATATATTATAAAATAAATTATTAATCATAAATTAAAAATATAATTTATATGTTAAATTTTTTTTATTACATACTTTAATTATAATATAATTTATATATTTAGAATTATTTATTCATTATAAATTATAAATTTTAATTATATAAAATAAATATTATTCTGTGTGATACTAGTTAACAGCTAAAATACTAGTTCACAATTAAAATCTTAAAACAGAAAAGAAATCCACGCGGCAAAGTAATTGAAAAAGTAATCTATCTATCTATCTATTTTCGGTACAAAGAAAAATAGTTTATTTCAGCAAATAATAAAATAGTAAAGTAAAAGCAGCCTGAAGTTTGGTCAGCTTTACACTTCTCAGAATTTATGTTCTGAAGTTGGTTTATTCTGAGAAGGAAGAGAGAAGAACGCAATGGATGAGATATTGAACAAGGTGGGGTCATACTGGTTCAGCCGGAAAGCCAGCAAGGAGTTTAATTCTGTCGGTGATGATATCAACGTACACAACACCATCCTTAACACCCCCTTTTTTTTTTTTTTTAATCTTTTTCATTTAGATTCATTTTTAATTTTTTCCCTTTTATTTGGTAAAATTTCCTTTTTTTGTCTTTTTCTTTTTGCTTTTACATATAGAGTGCTTGAATTTTATAGTTCTGGCTGTCATGTTTGTCCCTGTTGAAAAAAATATATGGAATTATAATTTCTTGCTTAACCTTGGAGTCGTGGTTTAGGTTGAGGGCTGAAGTTGAAACATAATCGTTGATTATTCATGTGGATGAATGCACACAGGCATGCCCTTTTGGGATTCTATGAAAAAGGGGAAATTTTTAATTGGTGGTTTCTATTTTTAGTTTGTTTTTAAGGAGTTTAATGAAAAACGGTTTAGAGCATGGATTTCCGGTGGGAGGTTGAGAGTAAAATCATTTTGGGGTTATGTTTGGTTACCCCTCAAAAGTATGTTTGAGAGTAAAATTTTGTCTTGAAACTGAGTTTGAAAGAAGTAAGACTTGGGATACTTTTGCAAATCCAGTTTGCAAACTTAAATTTAACCCAAACTTAAGTTCGCAAACTTTAATCCAAACATGCACTTAGGAAGTTTATTTATGTGTGCTAAAAAAAATTTAGGTAGAAGGCATGATGCATCAAGTGAATTTGAGGGTTTGGTTTATATGAGTAGAGAGGTGCACCCCTTTGGAATTAAGCTGTGTCACCTTCATCATTCTGGGTGTGAGTTTTGATAAAAATGCAAAAGTCTTAGTTGATACCTCGTTTCTCTGATTATAATTCTCTTTGTTTACTCGTTGGTGTTGGTTCATTTTTCCCTTTCTGGTTACTTGGAGTTCTCTATTGAATAAAATCAGGGGTATTTGATAGTTGATGTTGAGTTTGTTTTTCTAATTCTCCTGCTTTGGATATGTGGGATATATTCAACATCAATCTTGGGGAAAGTACCAATGTTCAAATTAGCCGTATTTGTTTTGGTTTTGAAGCAGAAACACTGCATTGGAATTGCACAGAAACACTGACTATAAATGTGTAAGAAATGTTCTATATGTGATAAAACATTTTTCTTCTGTTGTAAGATGTCAAAGTTTTAAATTGTAGATACTTAATACTAAAATACTATGATTATTGTACCACATCAGCAGCTCAGAGATTTTGCATTGATAACAAATTTTTAATGCATTATTTATGGTTTTGCTGAATAGAAAGTAGGCTTTAAGCCCAAGTTTAAAGGTTAGTGAGACATCGGCATTGCGCCCAGGACTAGAGGTCAATTCTCATCATTGGAAGATTAAGCAGATGATTCTTTTATTTTGTGGAGGATTTGAGATTAAATAAGAATTTGGCAATGCGAGGAAATATCTTTTAGGAGGAACAGCCAAACAGGCTGTATGAATGTCTTGTAAGGAAATTTAGGTTGTGAATGAACAGAGGAGTAGAGAAGCTTCGTAACTTGTGTATGTAAGTTGATACCATTTTGTGTGAGATTATGTATCTAGATTTTGAGATTTTTTTACATATATCAATCATTCGGGTGGGAGATGCACCACCCTATGCCGATGCTGTTAATTTTGATTAACCAAGTTAGAAGTAGTGTGAGTGTCACAGTAAGCCTTAATGCTTAATAGTATTTAATTAGCTCAATGCATGCTTAAAGGTAGATTTTTTTTCTTTACTAGAAATTTTGAGCTTGTCACTTAATATAAGCAAAATGTGTTGGCTTGTTAATGACTTGATGATTTTAGTTCACTAATTCTTCCTGCTTTGGGTATAGAGCATAGAAGATTTCTTTGATATGAATATTAGGGAAGATGTAGTGCTCAATATTGATTAATGCCCTTGCTGATGAAAGAAATCATTTGTGCATCTTGGGGCTGTAATGTTTCCGATAGATTTACAACAAATGTTGAGAAGACATTTCATTGCTTATGTTTATATTAACACGTTTTCCATTGTTGATTAGTCACTGTCAACCAGTATTGAAGGGGGAACCAAATGGTTGGTCAACAAATTAAAAGGTTTGTATCTATATTATATCTGTGTTGCTCAAGCATTCTTACAAATATAGGCTATGAAATTTGTGCTTTACTGGGGATTTCTTTTAATTTAAACTCATAATCCCTAATAAATAAATGCATTGAAGTTTCCAAATCCTTTCTTGGATTATAGCCAAGGCCATTAATACATATTTCAACCAATCTTATATGTAATTGATTTTCATCTGACTAGAATTTAAGGGGATTTTCAATGATGAGTGGACTGGACAGACATTTGGAAATTTAGTATTTTGAAATATGAATCACTTTCAACTGTGTTTTTATATATGTTGAGGAGGAAGTCAGGGATGAGCTATGGTGGTAGTCTAGTATAAATAGGGACATGTATATTTGCACTGCTTTTCCAGAAACTACTTTTGCTGAAGAACAATTAGATACACTGAGAACTGAGAAGGACTCCAAAACATTCTGAACTGGAATTTAATCTAACAAACATGCATTGTAACGTATACATTGTCATGTATGATCAAGTCATCTTGTACAGTAAATCTTTTGAATTTTGATATGTGATCATCCTTAGGTAATGTAAGCTGTGGAAGTAGAATATTTATATTTGATCTTTAGTACATACAATTATACAAATTACATTTTGAGAGTATTAGCATCCCACTTTTATAAATCTTAAAAACCTGCTAAGTCCTTTCAAAGATGATTTATACATTCTTCTCCACAGGAAAGATGCAAAAGCCATTAACGGAATTGCTAAAGGAGTATGATCTCCCCATAGGAATCTTTCCTCGTGATGCGACAAACTACGAATTTAATGAAGAGACAAGAAAGCTTGTTGTTTACATTCCTCAAGTGTGCGAAGTCGGCTACAGGGATTCGTCAGTCTTGCGTTTCTCCACCATTGTGAGTGGTTATTTGGAGAAAGGAAAGCTAGCAGAAGTAGAGGGAATCAAGACCAAAGTGCTGATCTGGGTAAAAGTGACCGCCATTTCATCTGAGGGACCAAAGCTCCATTTCATGGCTGGCATGAAGAAAACAAGGAAAAGGGAAGCATATGAGGTTACTAGAGATGGTGTAACCGTAGATAAGTTCTAATATATTAACAAGCTCCTTTTGTTTAAGTAGCTTTACAATTAGTAAAATAAATTGTCTGTTCTTGTGGACCATTTTATTCTATTAGATTTGAATGTAGTGAACTTGGGATTTGGTGGAACTCCCTCCTTGGTCCTTCTTGATTATGTATTAGTTTCAGTTTTTGCTGTTTGGGTTTACTAAGTTTTGTTCCTAATGTCAAATAGCTTTTATGGGCAAGTGAACAACAATATAGTCACAGTATTATTTTGGTTCATTAATTGGCTCTAGGATATTGATTCCCCACTATTATTAGAGGCTGCTGCTATTAATTGTGTAGAGAATGCCATGGTTACGATGTCAATGGCACAACTGAAACATAGACATTGTCGGTGTGGCATTAACATCATAATAAAGAAGTATACAGAATATATTGGTCGCCTTTTGGAATTGTCAAAGTCTGTATCTTAAATTGTAAGGCAATGTTTTTTCTTTACTGCATTTACAATTAATATTGTATGTTTAATAGGATCTATAGTTTATAGCAATTGTATTTGTAGAAGTTTGGTGTGAAATGTCTTCGTCAACGATTCAGCATGTGGATTGTGGAGCAATACACTATACGATTTCCCTATGAATTTTCAATATAGCAAAATGGAAAAACAAAAGCTAAAACAAAGAAAAGAAAAGAAAAGGAGTGCACCAGCCGGGAATCGAACCCGGGTCTGTACCGTGGCAGGGTACTATTCTACCACTAGACCACTGGTGCTTGCTGATTTAAAGTTGACAAATACAAACAATTATCGGTAACGAATGATACATTCTTTGATACTTATGGGGATTTTCCTAGTTAAACCTCAGAGAACAAAGTATTTCAATTTTCTCACTATGACATAAATAAACCATTCCTGGATATGCAAAAAAATAAGAATGATATAGTTAAGTAGTTAAGAAAGTTCCACATCCTATGCCAACCGATTGATGGAAGTTTAGAAAAAATCTGAACTCTTAAATGTGTAATGCTAGTTAGTACTGTTTCTAAAATTTTTGAAATCTTAGATAAATTTTATATGTGAACTTTATTCTAATATATTTCAAAAAAAATTATTTTATTCTTCTAATTTTTTAAATGGTAAATTGGTTAATTAAAGTTTTATAATCAAATGATTCCAACATTTTTATTTTATAGTAATTCATTCAATCACAATCTTGTAATATAGTTTAGGCTTAATTACACTTTTTGTCCTCAAAATTTTATAATGTCATGAATTTTGTCCCTATTTTTTTTGGTGAGCAAGATCCATTGTTGACAGCTTCTAAAATAGCAAGAGATATTTTTTTTATACAAATAACAAAAAAAAAAAAAAAGATAAGAAGAAATAGGGTCTCCCTACTTAAGGCCTTTAATTTATAGAGTAAAATTTGTTGCATTCTTTTCCCCTTCCAAAGAAGAGATAAATACGAGGATGTAATGTAGTGCATGATAAGCTTAGTAATAATAGGGAAAATCCAAACTCATTGAGACAAGAGTGAAGAAAACTCCAATCTATATGGTCATAAGATTTTTTTAGATCAATCTTAAGAGTAACATCACCTGTTTTTCTCTTTGATTTATGAATTCCATGAATGATTTCCTTGAGGGTTATCGCATTGTCTGATGTGCCTCTACTAGGGAGGAAGCTACAAGTATGAGACAGTTAACCAAACCCTTTGTGATGACTTTGTATAAGGTGTAACTTAGGCTTATTAGGAAAAACTCTTTAAAGATTTTGTGATTGTCCATCTTTAGAATGAGAATAAGAAGAGTTTCTACCAGTGATCAAAATGCCTTGTTCTAAAGGCCACTTGAAACGAAACATCGCCACTTACCATATGCCAGTATTGTTTAAAGAAATTTTTTTGAAAATTGTATGGCCTTTATGCTTTATGAAGATTCGTATAGCTTAAAGCTCTAGAGACTTCTTCTTTGCTTAGATGATGTAGCCCTTACTCAACAAACTAAAATAGAATTAACCTGAAAAATATAAGGTTGAGAAGTAATATTAGAATAGAATAAATTTTGGGAAAAAAAATTGGGCCTTTGTTTGCAAAATTTTCTTATCAGAAGTTTATATGTTGTTAGGGAGATTCAAGTCATGAATTTTATTTCTTCTTCTTCTTCTTACAACACAAGGAGAGGTTCGCCAGTCCTTTCACTCCAAGCATCCTCTATAACCTTATGATATTGGTCATGAACAATCTAGACAAATTCAAATTTGAAAGTTTTGGGGCCTCTAGATTGGGGAAGACAACCAAGATAGGAAAAGATATGATTGTGATATAGTTTCAATGCCAAGTGAATTTTTCTCTTGTGGTTTGAAGATCCAATAACCTATATTGATCTAGAGTCTTAGCGAAAGCTTTTACTCTTCATAAGGAGAAAGAACCACCTTTTTTTCTCGCTAAGAATGAGAGTCTCATTAAAATCTCCAATGATAAGCCACAGACTAGTAATGATGGATTCGATGTTGCAAAGATATTGCTAAAAAGATAAACGAGATGTTGGAGTAGGATTCACATAGACCCCTGTTCAGGTCCATTTTTTCACTCCCAATGTAATCATAAAGGTAACAAAATAAGGATTGATATGCAAAATCGATATTCCAAGATTGCTACCACTTCAAATAAGAACCCAAAGTCCTTATGAATGCCTAATGGCCTCCACAATAAAAACATGAGTGTATCCCACTTGCTTCTAGATAGTGCTTGTTTTTTCAAATTTGACATAGTTTCCATTATGAAGAGAAAAGTAAGATGATATTTCTTAATCATATCTCACATGTGTTTCTTAGCTTTGTTGTTACTTGCGCCCTTGATATTCTAGGAGAGCATTGTGATATCGCAAAGCTCTTTCATCATGATGATATATAGCGAATTTGAGTGCTAGTAGTAGTTAGGCAAAAAATCCAACTTACTACCTTTATGTGGTGATATCCATTGCCAAAGCCTTAGGGGGGAAGCTGCAATTCATCATAGACTTCCATCATAATTCATGTTCCTGCATCAAATTGTTGTTTCCATTGTCTAGAGGGTTAGGCTCATCAATGGACTTATAACAAATATTGCTTACTTATTCTATGTTTATAGTTGTTTGGAAGGACTTAACATGTAGAGCTTCAATCATCTATGCAATAGGAACAAGGTCAGCTAGCTTGTTTCCATTTTGCATGGCCTCAAGTACTAGAGTATGCATGGCACAATTAAATGAAAGAAAAGGTTGTTACACATAAGGTATGTTAAGTTGAGCAATACCTTGTGATGAAGCCACCTGATCATGCTTTTTTTTTTTTTTTTTTTAAATGTTTGACCACTGTTTCAGTTTCCTTATTTTCTAACAATGGGCTATCTTTTGATGGATTAGAAATATTTGGAAAATATCCTTAATTGTGTGAATTAAAAACAGATACACTAATGTCATGCGTTGAAACTACTCCATTATACTTGGAGGATAAATAAACATTATTACCTTTTTTACCCAAATTTTTTAATAGGTTTAATTGCCTTTTCTTATGGGTGATAATCACCCAATCACCATATACATATATTTCCACATTCTTATCCTTAACTATAGACAAATTACTCTCAATGTTACTTGCATGGGTTTGAGCTGTTGTTGTCCCACCTCGCTTTTCCACTTGTGACTGAGGGTTAACCTTGTTCGGTGTCGATGAAGTGGTAACATTATAGTTACAATCCATATGCCCATACTAACCATAAGTTGCGCATATTGACCTTTCCAACCACGGGTTTGGTTAGGTTTATCTCCAAACAAATACTAGCAAACTTACTTTTTTGAATTATTAAAGTATTAAAGTATTGTTAGGGCCATGGCTAGAAGAAAACTTTCATCATAATACACCAAGTTAAGGCCATGAAATCGAATCCAAATTGGGTTTTATTCACCTTTGTTGCAAATAAGATAAAATTCATGCTCTAATAAGTATATCGCTGCCAAATAGTGATTAAATATCTTTAGAGGTCATATTGTCTTTAGCAAGTCAGATTTGACTATGTAAAAACCATAATCAACATTCAATATCAAACCCCAATTCAAGTGGCACATTACAATCCATATGCCCATACTAACCATAAGTTGCGCATATTGACCTTTCCAACCACGGGTTTGGTTAGGTTTATCTCCAAACAAATACTAGCAAACTTACTTTTTTGAATTATTAAAGTATTAAAGTATTGTTAGGGCCATGGCTAGAAGAAAACTTTCATCATAATACACCAAGTTAAGGCCATGAAATCGAATCCAAATTGGGTTTTATTCACCTTTGTTGCAAATAAGATAAAATTCATGCTCTAATAAGTATATCGCTGCCAAATAGTGATTAAATATCTTTAGAGGTCATATTGTCTTTAGCAAGTCAGATTTGACTATGTAAAAACCATAATCAACATTCAATATCAAACCCCAATTCAAGTGGCACAATTTTTTGAGTTTTTCCTTCATAACATTGTAGCTAGTTTGATCACAAGAACATCTTTTCATGGGCTATGTAGATCCTGAAACGCCTTATTATTAAGGTATACCTTGGGGAAGTAGGCAATTTCCATCTTCATACTCTATTCTGACAAGCTTTTGTAATATTAGATCAATATTCTCCCTCGTAAGTAGAGCTTGTTAGTTTCCCAACAATTTCATCACAAAACGAACCATTGGAGGCTGGAGCTCATACTGCTATTGCTCTAATGACTAGGCAATGACAGTGATAATTATGTTTATGTTACGATCACAGAGAAAACAATTCCCTACATGACATCTCTTTGTGATCCCCAATTAGCAACATTGATTTAGTAGAACTTATCAAAAGAAAAAGAAAATATTAATCCAACCATCTCACCTAAAACTAAACCGACCCAACATGATGGTTGACTTGGAGTTATGAGAAAATCGCTGAACCGAACCGAACCGAATCGAATCGGGATCACGTGCCGAGTTACGCCCGAATCAAACACCGAAGTGACCGAACCCTTGCACATAACTGAAACCAACGCAGTACTGTTTTACTTCAACGGTTGCCTCCGGTCACCGGAACCCTCCCTCTCCACCCACAATGTCCTCCGCCAAATCACGCAACTTCCGCCGCCGCGGCGGCGACACCGAAACCAACGACGACGACGGCGACACGACCACCACCCTCCCTTCCAAGCCCAGGAAGCCCCAAGCCCCGAAACTCCTCAGCTTCGCCGACGACGAAGAAAACGAAAACCCGCGTCCACGCTCCTCCGCAAAACCCCAACGTTCTTCGAAACCTTCTTCCTCTCACAAAATCACAACTCTCAAAGACCGAATCGCGCATTCCTCTTCTTCCCCTTCCTTGTTCCAGCCCCAAGCCGGAACCTACACCAAAGAAGCCCTCCGCGAGCTCCAGAAGAACACCCGAACCTTGGTCACCAGCAGCGCCTCCTCTCGTTCCGAGCCTAAACCCGCCTCCGAACCTGTCATTGTTCTGAAGGGCCTCGTCAAGCCCGTAGCTTCCGAGCCCCCGGGTCGGGATTCCGACTCCGAAGGGGAGCACAGAGAGATTGAAGGCAAATTGGGTAACTTAGGCATTCAGAACGGGAAGGACTCGTTCTTCCCCGATGAGGAAACCATCAAGGCTATTCGGGCGAAGCGGGAGCGCCTCCGGCAGGCGCGCCCCGCTGCGCTGGATTACATCTCGTTGGACGGTGGCAGCAATCATGGCGCTGCTGAGGGGCTGAGTGACGAGGAGCCGGAGTTTCGGGGCCGGATTGCGATGTTTGGGGAGAAGGTGGAAGGTGGGAAGAAGGGGGTTTTTGAGGAGGTGGAGGAGAGGAGAGTGGATGTGAGGTTGAAGGGTGAGGAGGAGGATGATGATGAGGAGGAGAAGATGTGGGAAGAGGAACAGTTTAGGAAAGGATTGGGGAAGAGAATGGATGAAGGAGCTGCTAGGGTTGATGTTCCTGTTGTGCAAGGTGCTCAACAGCACAAGTTTGTTGTTCCCTCTGCAGCAACTGTGTATGGTGGTGCTCCAAGTGCAGCAGCACGGGCAGCATTGGTGAGTCCCAGCATTGGAGGAGCAACTGAATCGATGCCGGCTTTGGATGTCATGCCTATATCTCAGCAAGCCGAGAGAGCGAGAAGAGCTTTGGTTGAGAATGTGAGGAGGCTTAAGGTATGGACTATGTTTATTGTGTCCCAAAATTGGCTGTACGTCAGGCTGAGTTGTTACTTGTCAAATTTGTGATCTTGCTTATAGTTAGGCCGTAAGTCCAAATTCTAAGAGGGTATCAGAACATATCCTAGATTTGTTATTTGGTCACTTGTATTTGTTTATGCTCTAGATGTGTATTCCTAGGCACGAGGGGGTCTTGTTATTGGGCAATGGGCCACCCAAATTTGTCCATGCTTCAGATGTTCAA
Source organism: Pueraria montana var. lobata (assembly GCA_026413185.1). Classification (NCBI taxonomy): domain Eukaryota; kingdom Viridiplantae; phylum Streptophyta; class Magnoliopsida; order Fabales; family Fabaceae; genus Pueraria; species Pueraria montana. The sequence goes on from CM048650.1 coordinate 78,780,350, forward strand.
TCCTAGGCCAAGGGTGTGGCTTGAGATCCCAAATTGACTAGAGATATGAGTCATATGAATAATGTAGTCCATATAAAGCTTAGACAATCTTCACCTTATAAGTTGGTTTTGTAAGATCGAGTTAGGTTTATGCCCTAAGCCCAAATTCTAAGATATGTTTTCTTAATTTCTCATTTTTTTTCCATGACAGGAATCTCATGGAAGAACTATGTCATCATTGAGTAAAACTGATGAAAATTTGTCTGCCTCCCTTTTGAAAATTACTGCACTTGAAAACTCTTTAGTGGTAGCTGATGAGAAGTACAGGTTTATGCAAAAGCTCCGAAATTATGTCACAAATATATGTGACTTTTTACAGGTAATTGTATTTCTTGTATTTTTGTGTCTTCCTAGTTCCTTATCCTTCATAATTAAATATAAAGTGGGATTAGGTTCCAGTATAATATTTCTTTATGTTCTCTTTTCCCCCCTCAAATCATTAGTTTTGCTTCTTTTTCTTCTTTCCTACATCTTTCTGTGTTTACTAATGTGATAATGAGGTAGGTGCCTTTGCTGCTTTATGGTGGTGGTAATGTTTTATGGAGATATGCTACCTATAAAGTTTTATGGTGTATTTGGATAGAATGAAATATTCATAGTTTGAAAAGATTTTCTTAGTCCTTTGAAGTTTGATCTGTTGTGGGATAGAATTGGTCCTCTCTTTGGTGTATCATTCATAGTTGCTTTAAGGGAGTCTACCTAATATATATGCTGTAGACAAGAGAGCTTTAATGCAATGATGAGCTTATTTTTCTTCCTTTTGTTTGAGGAGGACATCTTGATATATCCTTGTCTTCGTATGTACTACTTTCTTCTCTCTAATAAATTAAGTACTTAAAAAACTATAAAGATATATATGCTGCTTTATGGTGGTGGTAATGTTTTATGGAGATATGCTACCTATAAAGTTTTATGGTGTATTTGGATAGAATGAAATATTCATAGTTTGAAAAGATTTTCTTAGTCCTTTGAAGTTTGATCTGTTGTGGGATAGAATTGGTCCTCTCTTTGGTGTATCATTCATAGTTGCTTTAAGGGAGTCTACCTAATATATATGCTGTAGACAAGAGAGCTTTAATGCAATGATGAGCTTATTTTTCTTCCTTTTGTTTGAGGAGGACATCTTGATATATCCTTGTCTTCGTATGTACTACTTTCTTCTCTCTAATAAATTAAGTACTTAAAAAACTATAAAGATAGTGAAGCAGACATCTGTGAAACGTGTTTTAATGGATGGGGCACTTAAAGGAATCAACTGGGAAGATACACTAGTAGTTTTCTGATGTGGTTATTTAAAGGGGAAAATCTTCAGGCTGAAGTGATTGCTATTGTCAGAAAGTGGGTTATGGGCCTAACTCAACCCTACAAAACCGGCTTGTAAGGTGAGGGTTGCCCCCACTTATATACACTATTTTGGTCTTATCACTAGTCGATGTGGGATCTCCAACACACCCCCCTCACGCCGAGGACTGGACATCTCGAGTGTGAAGTTTGCAGGACTAGACATCTGCGGGTGGTACGATAGGCCCACAACAAGGCCCAATTGGCCCAACAACAAATCGTTAGGATAGGCTCTGATACCATCTTAGAAAGTGGGTTATGGGCCTAACTCAACCCTACAAAACCGGCTTGTAAGGTGAGGGTTGCCCCCACTTATATACACTATTTTGGTCTTATCACTAGTCGATGTGGGATCTCGAACAGTCCATTTTTTTTTTCACAACTGTTGTCCATAATGTTTATGACATGCGGAAGGTGTTTAGTTTTGACAAATTAATTCTCGTAGAGCTCAAGGCATGAGGACAACAAAACATCATTCTTGGCCATGTGGATGGAAAGGAAGATGAATCTTCATTGTCTTAATATTAGATTATCCCTTGGTGGACTGGTTAGCCATAAAATGGTTTATCTTAATAGAGTACACAAATGTCAAAATCATAACCTTACTTGTAGAATTGTGTGCTTTTTGTGTTTGAAAGGTTGGAGCAATCCTGATCCCAATTGTATGCTGAAAAATAATAAAAAAGTACCTAAAATTAAGGACATATTCATAATTAAATGATCAAAAGTAAAAAAATTGAAAACTAAACACACATCAATAACAACGAAAGTCAAGGAATAAAAAAAGTTCAAGCCTCTAAGACTTGAAGTCAATAACAACAAACGTCAAAGAATCAAACAAGTTCAAGCCTCTAAGACTTAAAGTCAATAACAACAAACATCAAAGAATCAAATAAGTTCAAGCCTCTTAAGACTTAAAGCAACTAAATATAAAATTCAAAATAAAAGAGTTTTCTTAATAGTATCTAGAATGGGGTTTCTGATTGGATTAAATGATGAAGGATGTGAAATCAAGAGGGATTTTCGCTCATGTATAGAATAGTGGCCGAGATGGTTGCAATTTCATGCAAAAGTGGCCATAATTTGTGCTGCTACAACTGCGAGACAAAACTGCTCCACAGCAGGGGGCCACAATGCAATTAAACTATAGTGGAACTATCATTTGGGATTGATTACTATGCTATAAACCACTTGGATAACATGACGGTGATACATCTTATAATGTTGAAGAATATGTATTTTCTTTTTGCTCGATATTTAAAAGTTAATACTTATTATCATTTGTGAATGCTTTTATGCATGGTATTATTTATTGAGGCTGTAACTAAAGTTATCCTTTGACTTATACTTCAGCATAAAGCTTTTTACATTGAGGAACTCGAAGAGCAGATGAAGAAACTTCATGAAGATCGTGCATCAGCCATTTTTGAAAGAAGAACCACTAACAATGATGATGAAATGATTGAGGTGGAAGAAGCTGTAAAAGCTGCAATGTCAGTTTTAAACAAGAAAGGTAACAATATAGAGGCTGCCAAATGTGCTGCTCAGGAAGCATTTGCTGCTGTAAGAAAACAAAGAGATCTGCCAGTGAAGTTAGATGAATTTGGTAGAGATTTAAATCTTGAGAAACGGATGCAAATGAAAGTGAGGGCTGAGTCTCGTCAACGCAAGAGGTCACAAGCATTTAATTCTAATAAGCTGGCATCCATGGAATTGGATGATCATAAAATAGAGGGTGAATCAAGCACTGATGAAAGTGATAGTGAGAGCCAAGCATATCAGTCACAGCGTGATTTGGTGCTGCAGGCTGCTGATGAGATTTTCAGTGATGCTTCTGAGGAATATGGTCAATTATCCTTTGTCAAAAGAAGAATGGAAGAATGGAAAAGAGAGTATTCATCAAGCTATAAAGATGCTTATATGTCATTGAGTCTTCCACTGGTCTTCTCTCCATATGTAAGATTGGAACTCCTGAGGTGGGACCCACTTCACAAGGGTCTAGATTTTCAAGAGATGAAATGGTATTGAACTATTCCCCTGTGTGTGTGTGTTACTTTCTTGAAACTTTTCAGAGGCATTATTGGGGGTCACATCCTTGTTTTTATTAGCCACTTACTTGCACTCCCTAGCTTGATTAGTATACATGAGTATCTCTTACCTTTCATCAATTTATAACATGTAGAGTTTTTCTTTCTCTCTTTTTATATTCAGGTATAAATTATTGTTCACTTATGGTTTGCCTGAAGATGGAAAAGATTTTGTTCATGATGATGGAGATGCTGACCTTGAACTTGTCCCAAACTTGGTGGAAAAGGTTGCACTTCCTATTATGCACTATGAAATTTCCCATTGCTGGGACATGCTTAGTCAACAGGAAACAGTGAATGCTATTGCTGCTACAAAATTGATTGTGCAACATGTGTCTCATGAAAGTGAAGCTCTTGCTGATCTGCTAGTTTCCATTCGAACACGCCTGGCTGATGCTGTTGCTAATCTCACAGTATGCTCCCAAAATCAACATTTACATTTACTAGTTAGAAGTACATTTTCATGTATCTTATTTTATCTTTAAAAAGTTAGAAAACTCTGCACATACAGGGATCTGCTCTGTTAATTTTCTGTTGATCTGCATGGTGATTCTTTTTACTATATTCAGATTGTATTGTAGGTACTTGGAATTGTTAAGCATTTGTAGATAAATTTCTCATCTTGTCTACTTTGTAGGTCCCAACATGGAGCCCGCCAGTACTAGCTGCTGTTCCAGGTGCTGCACGAGTTGCAGCATATCAGTTTGGTGTGTCTGTTCGGTTGTTGAGAAATATTTGCTTGTGGAAGGATGTATTTTCAATGCCAGTGTTAGAGAAGCTTGCTCTAGATGAGCTTTTGTTCGGAAAAGTTCTACCTCACTTAAGAATCATATCAGAAAATGTTCAAGATGCGATAACGAGAACAGAACGGATTATTGCTTCCCTATCTGGGGTCTGGGCTGGCCCAAGTGTCATTGGAGACAGAAAGTATGTTGATGGTACTTTGTTAAATTGTTGTGACATTGGTGATTACATTTGTTTTCTTTTTTTTAAAAGACATTTTGCACATTCTTTAGACTCGTTTGAATCACATTACTGTCAGTTTGCGTACTATCTCTAGAGGCAAATTGGGTATTGTACAGGCAATTGGGGTACTGATTAAGTGTGTACCTACAGTGGGGCTAATGGGATGGGTGGGAATTTGAATAGAGGATTTAGGTTTAAGATGTGGTAACCACAATTAAGTTGCTTCTAGTGGTTATGAAGTCATTTAACTTTGGTCTGATTTCATTTATTATATCTTATTATATGTACAATGAGAGCATTACCTTTATTATTTTATTATGATTTTTGGTCAGCAGTCTAATATTTTCCCTGTCTTTCTCACATTGTAGCCGCAAATTGCAGCCTCTGCTGACTTATGTGCTGTCACTTGGAAGGATTCTGGAGAGAAGAAATGTACCAGAGAGTGACAGAAGTCATCTAGCTCGTCGATTAAAGAAAATACTTGTTGACCTCAATGAATATGATCATGCTAGGACCATGGCTAGAACCTTCCATCTCAAGGAGGCATTGTGAGCTCACTGGGAAGTGGGAATTCATGTTTCATTATACTTGTTCTCTTGGTTTGTCGTTGAATCTGGCCCTAAGGTTAACCCTTCTCAGGTGCATTTTTTTTGTAAATGAACACAAACTATTCATGTGATTAATTATGAGGCTTGAAGTTGAAACATAATTGTTGATTATTCATGTGAATGAAGACCTAGGCATGCCCTTTCGGGATCCTATGAAAAGGGAAAATTTAAAATGGTGATTTTTTATTTTAGTTCGTTTTTAGGGAGGAGTGTTAAATATTTAGGAAGTTCATTTATGTGTGCTAATGAAAATTTAGGTTGGGTATGGGAGGTGGAACATGTACTAGAAGGTTTTGGTTTATATATGAATAGAGAGGTGCACCCTTTGGAATCAAGCTGCGTCACCTCCATCAATTTGGGTATGAGTTTTGATAACAATGTAGATGTCTTAGGTGATACCTCGTTAGTCGATACTGTGATTATAATTTTCTTATTTTACACCCACAATGAATTTTCATTTTCTCTTTTTGGTTACTCGGAGTTTATTGAATAAAATTAGAGGTATTTGATAGTTAATATTGAGCTTGTTTTTCAAATTCTCCTATTTTTGATATGTGGGATTGCTAGAAAGTAGGTTTCGGGCCTAACTCAACACTACAAAATTAGCTTGTAAGGTGAGGATTGCTCCCCACTTATATACTCTATCTCGGTACTATCTCTAGCCAATGTGGGACTTCAACATGTCCCTTTTTGCCCACGGCTACTCGTCACACAATGTGGGACTTTCAAGTTTCAACACACCTCCTCTTCTGCCCATGGCTACCTACCACAACTAAGGTGGGCTAGGAGTGACCACCATCAAGGTGGGTTTCCAACAGGGATATCTTCAACATAAATCTTGGGGAAGGTGGCGATGTTCAAAACTTCAAATATGATATTCTTCGCTGCTGATTAATCTATCCATTACCATTGGGATAAGATATGAGTGTATCAAATTAGCCGTATTTGCTTTGGTTTTGAAGCAGAAACACTACATTGGTACTGCACAGAAACTGACTATAAATGTATAAGAAATGTTCTATATGTGATAAAACATTTCGCTTCTGTTGTGAGATATCAGACTTTTAAATTTAGATACTTGATACTAAAATACTATGATTGTTGTATCACATCACCAGCTCTGAGATTTTGCTTTATAAATATTCCCATAGCTCTTCGGAAAGTTGTTAGGTCTTGTACTAAGCATCCTCTGTCTAAATTTGTGTCATACTCAAACTTGTCTTCATCCTTTGCTGCATTTACCTCTCAATTGTCTAGTGTAGAAATTCCAAAAAATGTACAGGAAGCTCTAAAGGTTCCGATGTGGAAGGAAGCCGTTCTTGAGGAGATGAGAGCTCTTGAGAAGAACCATACTTGGAGTATTGTGCCTCTACCAGCGGGAAAGAATACTGTTTGCTGTAAGTGGGTTTTCAGTGTGAAGTATAATTCTGATGGATCGCTGGAAAGATACAAGGCACGGTTGGTAGCTAAGGGGTTCATTCAAACCTATGGTATAGACTACTTAGAGACCTTTGCCCCTGTTGCAAAGCTGAACACTGTTAGAATTCTCTTATCTCTTGCTGCCAACTTAGATTGGCCTTTGCATCAATTAGATGTAAAAAATGCCTTCCTCAACGGCGACTTGGAGGAAGAGGTATACATGGATAGTCCTCCAGGCTTCGAAGACAAATTTGGGTCAAAGGTATGTAAAGTCTCTTTATGGACTCAAACAGTCTCCAAGCGCATGGTTTGAAAAGTTCACTCACTCAGTAAAGAGACAAGGATACTCTCAGGGGCAAGCAGATCATACCTTATTTACAAAGCATTCCTCTAAAGGGAAAGTTGCAGCACTAATAGTCTATGTTGATGACATCATCCTCATTGGAGATGATGAAGTAGAATTGGAGAGGCTAAAAAGAACTTGGCAGCAGAATTTGAGATCAAGGACTTGGGATCTTTGAGATACTTTCTTGGCATGGAGTTTGCTCGCTCAAAAAAAGGGATTGTTGTTTCCCAACGGAAGTATATTCTGGACCTCTTGGAGGAAACTGGAATGAGTGGTTGCAGACCAGCAAATACCCTCATGGATCCCAATGTAAAATTATGTGAAGAAGGAAGTGTTCCTGTTGATGTTGGAAGATACCAAAGGTTAGTTGGCAAACTAATTTATCTGTCTCATACCCGGCCTGACATTGCTTTCTCAGTGAGTGTTGTAAGTCAGTTTATGCACTCTCCTTATGAAGAACACTTGGAGGCAGTTTACCGGATTCTGAGGTACTTAAAGAGCAATCCTGGAAAAGGACTATTTTTTAAAAAAACCAGTGAAAGGAATGTTGCTGTTTTCACTGATGCAGATTGGGCAGGTTCTGTTATAGACAGAAAATCTACTTCAGGATATTGCACCTATGTGTGGGGAAATTTGGTAACTTGGAGAAGCAAGAAACAAGAAGTAGTTGCTAGAAGCAGTGCAGAAGCCAAATTTATAGCAATGACTCAAGGAATTTGTGAAGGACTGTGGATTTATAGAGTCCTAGAATAACTCAAGATGACAGTGGAACTTCCATTAAAGCTGTACTGCGACAGCAAGGCTGCAATAAGCATAGCTCACAATCCTGTCCAGCATGATAGAACGAAGCATATTGAGATTGATCGCCACTTTATCAAGGAGAAATTGGATGCTGGAACTATCTGCTTGCCATTTGTGCCTTCTAATCAACAAACTGCTGACATCTTGACCAAGAGCCTAGCCAGACCCATCTTTGAGCGTTTCATAAGCAAGTTGGGCATGATAGATATCTATGCACCAACTTGAGGGGGGGTGTAGGAATTAAAAATATTTCAGAATCAGATAATTGATTTATTCTGTTTTATTTCAGAATCAGAGAATTGATTTATTCTGTTTTAAAAATAAGATATGCATTATTACTTGTTTTTTTTGTTTCCTTTTATTATTCCTTGATTCAAGGAATAATCTTTAATGTAATCTTTCTATATAAGCAGTACGTTTACTGCTGAATACACTGAATAATACAAGGAAATATTCCCGGTTACTTTCTACAGGTACTGCACAGAAACTGACTATAAATGTATAAGAAATGTTCTATATGTGATAAAACATTTCACTTCTGTTGTGAGATATCAGACTTTTAAATTTAGATACTTGATACTAAAATACTATGGTTGTTGTGCTCTGAGATTTTGCTTTATAACAAATTTTTAATGCATTATTTATGATTTTGGTTGTTGTTGAATAGAAAGTTGGCTATAGGCCAAAGTATATAGGTGAGTGAGACACTGGCATTGAGCCCAGGAATAGAGGTCAATTCTCAGCATTGGAAGATTAATCAGATGATTCTTTTATTGTGTGGGCTGTGAGGGACATGAGATTAAATAAGAATTGGGCAATGTAAGGAAATATTTTTTAGGAAGAACATGTAGTATGGATATCTAGTAAGGAAATTTAGGTTGTGAATGAACAGAGGAATAGAGAAGCTTTGTAACTTGTGTGCATATGTAGATACCATATTGTGTGAGATTATGTTTCTAGAATCGTGAGAAATGCACCACCTTATGATAATGCTGTTAATTTTGATTAACCAAGTTAGAAGATGAGTGTCACAGTAAGCCCTAATGATTAATATTTAATAGTATGTAATTATCTCAATGCATACTTAAAGTTAGTTTTGGTGCTGACATGTGTTCATTTTTCTTTACTGGAAATTTTGAGCTTCACTGAATATGGGCAAAATGTGTTGGCTTGTTAATGACTTAATTTTTTTATGTAATTCTTCCTGCTTTAGGCATAGAGCTTAGAAGATTTCTTTGATATGAATATCAGGAGGATGCAATGCTCAAGATTGATTTATGCTCTTGCTGATGAAAGAAATCATTTGTGCATCTTGGGGCTGTAATGTTTCCGATAGATTATACAACAAATGTTGAAGAAGACATTTCATTGCTTATGTTTATATTAACACCTTTTCCATTGTTGATTAATCACCCATCAACCAGTATTGAAGGGGGAACCAAATGGTTGGTCAACAAATTAAAAGGTTTGTATCTATAATATTTCAATGTCTTGCTCAAACATTTATACAAATATGGTGGTAGTCTAGTGTAAACAGGGACATATATACTTGAACTGCATTTCCACAAACTACTTTTGCTGAAGAACAATTAGATACAATGAGAAGGACTTCAAAGCATTCTGAACTGGAATTAATGTAAAAAACATGCATTGTAAGATATGCATCGTCATGTATGACCAAGTCATCTTGTACAAAAATCTTATGGATTTTTATATTTGATCTTTAGTACATACAAATTACATATTGAATTTATTAGCATCTCATCTCACTTTTATGAATCTTAAAATCCTGCTAAGTCCTTTCAAAGATGATTTATACATTCTTCTCCACCCATTGCTTTCTCCAGTTATTGTCATCTCACACTTCCTATTAGCAGATCAAATCAAAATAAGTTACCCCTCAATCACTCCATACAGGGAATGAAGACCAAAGTACTGATATGGGTAAAAGTGACCGTGGTTTCATCTGAGGGATCAAAGCTCCATTGCACAGCTGGCATGAAGAAAACAAGGAAAAGGGAAGCATATGACGTTTCTATAGATGGTATAACCGTGGATAAATTCTAAGTTCTAACATTAACATCCTTTTGTTGTTAAATAGTTTGACAATCAGTAAAATAAATTGTCCTTGTGGACCATTTTATTCTATTAGATATGAATGTGATGAAGTTGGTATTTGGTGGAACTCCTTTTGGGTCCTTGTTGGTTATGTGGTTTCAGCTTTTGCTGCTTGGGTTTATTAATTTTTTCCCCTGATGTCACTTAGCTTTATTCAATCCTGGAACATGTGGGCAAGTGAACAACAATATTGTCACGGTATTCTTTCGGTTCATCAAGTCTAGGATATTGATTCTACACTATTATTATTTATTAGAGGCTGCTGTTAATTAAGTAGAGAATGATTACGATGTCAAAGTATACGAAATACATTGGTCGTTTTCGGTAATGTCAAAGTCTGTCTAGACAGAATTGTAAGCCAATGTTTTTCTTATAGCAATTGTATTTGTAAAAGTTTTATGTGAAATGTCGTTGTCAACGATTCAGCATGTGGAGCAATGCACTAAATGAATTTTTAATATTGCAAAATTGAAAAATAAAAGAAAATGCACCAGCCGGGAATCGAACCCGGGTCTGTACCGTGGCAGGGTACTATTCTACCACTAGACCACTGGTGCTTGTTTTGATAAGGTCAGCTAATGATAACTATTTATCAATTGAAATTCATGTTTTTTTTTAATTCAATCTCAAAGAACATTAGATATACAAAACCAAGTATAACTGTATAAGGTAAGTAAAGTCTTCACTTGTGATACTCTAAATATTACTTCCTCTGATCTCAATTATAAGAATTTTTTTCACATGAATTAAAAAATTAATTAATTTCATTTAATTTTGCTAATCCCACTTAAAAAATAAGTTTTCTTCCCAAACTATTCTTCATTGAAACTTAATATCAAAAAGGGGTCATTAAAATTAGTAAAGTTAGTTGAGATTTGCTTATATTTGATACTAAAATATATGAAATTTTTTGTTATATTTGAGACCGAAGGGAGTATGATATAAAAAGTTGCTAAAAATATTATTTTTTTTATTAACATTTGTTACTTAAAATAATAAAAAATAGTAATGAGCATACAAGTATTTTTAAGTGTAAATGTTTTCTTTTTAAAATAGATAAGTTCATTATTTTATTATCATACATCTCTTTCTCTCAAAATTTGTAACTATTTTATTTAAATCATTAAGTTAACGTGCTATATTATAAAATAATTATAAACATGGAACAACTATTTTTTTGGTATTAAACATGGAACAACTTTAATTTTAAATATTTTAGTTTTAAATATAACAAATAATAATTATAATTTATTTATAAGCAAGAAATAAATCCTTAAATTTTAAATATTAAAATTTTAAAATATTGTGCAATATTTATCGTGCCATATCTAAAATATTTAATTTTCAGCCAATCAATTAAGTGATATGTCCTACTATTAAATAATTTGATTAATTCTTTCCAGAATTAATTTATAATTAAAAACAATAAATCAACTACAAAGTTACCACTTTTAGATATAGATTGATGTTCAAATCTTCAAAATAATACTAATCATAATTATCATAATTATATATTTTTATGAATAATAAAATAATTCAATAAATAATGAAAAAAGAATGAACATGGTACTTACTACGTAGTACCATTGAATAAAAAGAAAAAGAAAATTGATTAAAAAAACTACTACGTAGTTTTTGCCTAGTACCTATTTGACAAAACCTTCATTTTTAATAATAATAATAATAACAATAATAATAATAATTGATATTAATTACTTATAATCTATATTTATAATTTTTAACTTTTTATCTTCTAAATTTAAACTACTTGTACAGTTTTACTTAGATTGAAAAATAATATTGATTAGATTGCTTTAAAATTTAAACCTCACACAAGGTACGTGCTCCGTAAGCTGCGTGAAATCGTGATTGATCGCATTAAAGTATACACGCGGTGCACGATAGCATAGCTGCGCACAATACGAGCGCTCTCAATCTATAAATACAGCACTAGGCTTGGCCTTTTCCTTCGTTCTATCTCTATTCATTCTTTGATCCGAGAGAAGGTTCTTGCGGCCGCCGATCTCTGATCCCAAAACCTAAACACTTTCACATCACTGAAAGTGAACCCAGAAAAAGGACAAACAGCACGGATACCTTTCCCGTTAAAGTTAAATTTGAATTTTCCCTCGTAATATCTCGTTCCCTCCAAAACCCTAGAACTTCGCCACCGCCATGGATATTCGATTCCCTTTCTCCCCGGCGGAGGTCACCAAAGTCCGCACCGTTCAGTTTGGAATACTCAGTCCCGCCGAGATCGTAATTCCCCCTACACTATGATGCTCGTGGATACACGATACACACGTCGTATCCAATATAGCGATACGATTATTTTAAAAATATATAAAAATGTATAAAAATTCCTAAAAGGCTATATATGAAGAACCATACTTCAATCTGTATTTGATATGTGATCAATACTGATATTCTTGGATACTTCTTTGAGACGAATTGATGAAGAAGTATTCAAGCCTATAGCGTATAAAAAATTGAGACGTGCAAGATTCTATAATATGGAAACAATGAAACATGGAAGCATATGTATTGATGAACCAAAAATAGGAATTGTAGAGATGATTTCCAAAAGAAAAATTGGCATTGATAATAGGAAGTGATTTATGATGACAGTGGTTTATAAATTTTTTGTTTACGCCAACCAATTATTTCACTTTGTTTTGAAAATTCTCAAATAGAATTGGAATTGAGTCTCTCTTTCCAGTTTAATGGTTTGTTGTTCTTGAAGCGATTGCTGGTTGTTGATTGATTTGTTTGTTTGCTCGTGTGTGTTTTTCAGAGGCAAATGTCTGTGTTGCAAATCGAACACGGCGAGACAACGGAGAGAGGGAAGCCGAAGGTTGGAGGATTGAGTGATCCTCGGCTTGGAACTATTGACAGAAAGCTCAGGTGTGAGACTTGTATGGGGAGTATGGCCGAGTGCCCTGGTCATTTTGGCCACTTGGAGCTTGCCAAGCCAATGTTCCATATTGGGTTTATGAAGACGGTCTTAACTATAATGCGTTGTGTTTGCTTCAACTGCTCTAAAATTCTAGCTGATGAGGTACTTTGCAAGCGAGCGTTGCATAATACTGAATTTATTAGCTGTTTATATGGTTGTGAGAAATGAGAAAACAAGAATCTGAGTTCCATTGGTCGTGATTAGTGATCAATTGGATTTTGAACTGTTTGAGTTGGTTAAATAGAAGGAAGGAGAGTGAAATTTGTTATCAGAATTCTTGTTTAAACTTTTATTTTGTAAGTTTAGGAGAGTGAAATGTAATGTGTTTTTTAAATGGATTGTGTTTTATGCAGAATGATCACAAGTTCAAGCAAGCTTTGAGGATCAAGAATCCCAAAAATAGGCTGAAAAAGATTCTGGATGCTTGCAAAAACAAAAGCAAGTGTGAAGGGGGAGATGATATTGACATTCCTGTTCAACATACTGAGGAGCCAGTTAAAAAGAGTCGTGGTGGCTGTGGTGCTCAGCAGCCTAAGATTACTATTGAGGGGATGAAAATAAATGCAGAGTATAAAGCTCAAAGGAAGAAAAGTGATGACCAAGAACAGCTTCCTGAACCCGTGGAAAGGAAACAGACTCTTTCTGCAGAAAGGGTGATTGATCTAAATTCTGAATTTATAGTATGAGCACTTTTATCTTCACTGTTACAGGAACTGATGTAGTTGGTGACTTGTTATATCTGGTGAAGGTTCTTGCTGTTCTGAAAAGGATAAGTGGTGAGGACTGTCAATTGTTGGGCTTGAATCCTAAGTATGCCCGTCCTGACTGGATGATTTTACAAGTTCTTCCAATTCCTCCTCCACCTGTTAGACCTTCTGTAATGATGGACACATCCTCCAGGAGTGAGGCAAGTGTTTAATGACACTGTTTTATGTGTTCTCTTCCCAGTTTTTACAAGTTTTGCAAGTCGTCTTTATTTAATTATAATTTGCTACTGATTCATATTGCATGATATCATTTGCAGAACACTTTTAATCATCGTGTTATATGCTGACTTTTTTGTCTCTGTTGCTTGTAGGATGATTTAACTCATCAACTGGCCATGATCATCAGGCACAATGAGAATCTGAAGAGACAGGAGAGGAATGGATCTCCTGCTCATATTATTTCCGAGTTTGCTCAGTTATTGCAGTTCCACATAGCAACATATTTTGATAATGAGTTACCTGGATTGCCAAGGGTATAATTGTATTTAGACTCTAGCATTTAATAGTGATATATATTATGCTTCCTTTAACCTTCATTGAATTTTGAATTTTTGATAATGCATAGAGTAATTGTTTTTTATTTGTTAATTTATTTCTCAGGCTACTCAGAGATCTGGAAGGCCTATCAAATCTATATGTAGCAGGCTCAAGGCAAAAGAAGGCCGGATTAGAGGTAACTTGATGGGTAAAAGAGTTGATTTTTCTGCTCGAACAGTCATTACACCTGATCCAACGATCAACATTGATGAATTGGGAGTACCGTGGAGTATTGCGTTGAACCTAACATACCCTGAGACTGTGACTCCATATAACATTGAAAGGTTGTATTTCAATATGCTTTTCCTGTTGCTATTGGTGCATTCTCTACAATTTTTAACAGAAAATATTTGAAATGAAAAAAAAAAAAAAAAAAAACAACAGGTTGAAGGAACTTGTTGAGAATGGACCCCATCCTCCACCTGGAAAAACTGGTGCCAAGTATATCATTCGTGATGACGGACAAAGACTTGATCTCAGATATTTAAAGAAAAGCAGTGATCACCATTTGGAGCTTGGCTACAAGGCACTGTTTTTAAACAATGATATTATGATAATATTGTTCTTTTTGGTTTTCTCTTAATGCCTTCTAATAGTTCTTAATGTCGTGCTTTTAGGTCGAGCGTCATTTGAATGATGGAGACTTTGTTCTCTTCAATCGTCAGCCGAGTCTTCACAAAATGTCTATCATGGGGCATAGAATCAAAATCATGCCTTATTCTACTTTCCGGCTTAACTTGTCTGTAACTTCACCATATAATGCTGATTTTGATGGGGACGAAATGAATATGCATGTTCCTCAGTCTTTTGAAACCAGAGCTGAGGTGTTGGAGCTGATGATGGTGCCTAAATGCATTGTGTCGCCTCAGTCAAACAAGCCAGTGATGGGAATTGTCCAAGATACACTTTTAGGATGCAGAAAAATCACTAAGAGAGACACTTTCATCACAAAGGTAATAATAAGTGAATTTTACTATTGTTGCAGTTTAGTTCAGCCTCATGGTTCTTGTACAGGCTATTTAGATGTCTGATAAAACCTTTTTCTTTTTCCTTTTAACCAGGATGTTTTTATGAACATATTGATGTGGTGGGAAGATTTTGATGGGAAAGTTCCTACTCCTGCAATATTGAAGCCAGAACCATTGTGGACAGGGAAACAAGTTTTCAATCTCATCATTCCTAGACAAATAAATCTAATTAGATATTCTAGCTGGCACAGTGAGAAGGAAAGCGGATCCATAACCCCTGGGGATACCATGGTCAGAATTGAAAAAGGGGAACTACTTACTGGAACACTTTGCAAAAGGACGCTTGGAGCATCTTCTGGAAGTCTCATTCATGTGATTTGGTATGCAGCTTCAGTATATAATGGGCTACTTGGTGCTATAACTATGATGTCTAGGGAAGGATTGGACCCTTAACGGGTCTATTGTAGGCTGCCTTACCTTGCATTTGCAAGAGGCGGGTTCCACAAGTAGAACATGTGACATCTTAGTCACATGGCAGCAACTCTAACTGTTGCACCGAGGCTCTCCAGCATCAGTATATAATAGAATAAATTATATAAATATTTGTACTTGAAATTACTAGATGAATTGGATTATGTAATGGTCAATCTACCTTTACAGGCTCTTCCAAAGGAGAGGGGTTGTTTTCTATTGATCCAAACACAAACTCTCAAGTGACCTTGTTAAATAATTTTATAATTATAATGTTATGGAGTGCTTTCTGATAACAGTCGTGAAACTTTGTGGCTCTGGAAACTGTTTGAATAAGTTTTTTTCTTCTTTGTTTACTTCACTGAATGTCTACTTGAATACAGGGAAGAGGTTGGCCCTGATGCTGCTCGGAAATTTCTTGGTCATACTCAGTGGCTTGTAAACTACTGGCTATTGCAGAATGCTTTTAGCATTGGAATTGGTGATACAATTGCTGATGCTTCCACTATGGAAACCATAAATCAGACTATTTCAGCAGCTAAGGAGAAAGTGAAACAACTTATCAGGGATGCTCAAGACAAGAAGTTGGAGGCTGAACCTGGTCGGACAATGATGGATTCATTTGAAAATAGAGTGAACCAGGTACTTAATTTGGACTGTTTTTCACATTGTGTTATATTTATTAAGATTTCCTTTTGGGTGAATCTGATGAATTTTCATATTTGATAATTTTAGACACTAAATGAAGCTCGTGATGTGGCTGGAAAGAGTGCTGAAAAAAGTTTATCTGAGAGCAACAATCTGAAAGCAATGGTGACAGCTGGTTCCAAAGGAAGTAATATCAACATATCTCAAATGATTGCTTGTGTGGGCCAACAGAACGTTGAGGGTAAGCGAATTCCATATGGATTCATAGACCGGACATTGCCTCACTTCACAAAAGATGATTATGGGCCTGAAAGTCGTGGCTTCGTGGAGAACTCATATCTACGTGGACTGACCCCTCAAGAGTTCTTTTTCCATGCCATGGGTGGTAGGGAAGGTCTTATTGATACTGCAGTGAAGACCTCTGAAACTGGGTACATACAGAGGCGACTCGTGAAGGCTATGGAGGACATCATGGTTAAATATGATGGGACAGTTAGAAACTCTTTGGGAGATGTCATACAATTTCTCTATGGAGAAGATGGTATGGACGCCGTTTGGATTGAAACGCAGAAGCTGGATTCCCTTAAAATGAAAAAAACAGAATTTGATAGGGTGTTTAGGTATGAACTCGATGATGAAAACTGGAAGCCTAATTACATGCTTCAAGAGCCTGTAGAAGACTTGAAAACCATCAGAGAGTTTCGAAATGTGTTTGAGGCTGAAGTTCAAAAGCTTGAAGCTGATAGATATCAACTTGCAACAGAGATAGCCACTACTGGTGACAGTTCTCTGCCACTACCTGTTAACCTGAAGAGGCTTATCTGGAATGCTCAGAAGACATTTAAGGTTGACTTCCGAAGGCCTTCTGATATGCATCCAATGGAAATTGTGGAAGCCGTTGATAAGCTCCAGGAGCGGCTTAAGGTTGTTCCTGGTGAAGATCTCTTGAGTCAAGAAGCTCAGAAGAATGCTACTCTCCTGTTCAATATTCTGCTCCGCAGCACTTTTGCCAGTAAAAGGGTCTTGGAGGAATACAGGCTTTCTCGTGAGGCATTTGAGTGGGTAGTGGGAGAAATAGAATCAAGGTTCTTGCAGTCGCTTGTAGCCTCTGGAGAAATGATTGGTTGTATAGCAGCACAATCAATTGGTGAACCTGCTACTCAGATGACTCTCAACACTTTCCACTTTGCTGGTGTCAGTGCAAAGAACGTTACACTTGGTGTTCCTAGGTTAAGGGAACTCATTAATGTGGCAAAGAGAATTAAAACGCCTTCTCTGTCTGTGTACTTGAAACCTGATGTTGGTAAGACTAAAGAGAGAGCCAAGAGTGTGCAGTGTGCTTTAGAATATACTACTCTCGGGAGTGTGACTCAAGCTACAGAGGTGTGGTATGATCCGGACCCAATGAGTACAATAATTGAAGAGGACGTCGATTTTGTGAAGTCGTACTATGAAATGCCTGATGAAGAAGTTGCTCTTGAAAAACTCTCACCTTGGTTGCTTCGCATAGAGCTGAATCGTGAAATGATGGTGGATAAGAAGTTGAGTATGGCTGACATTGCAGAGAAGATTAACCTTGAATTTGGTGATGATTTGACTTGTATATTTAATGATGACAATGCTGAAAAACTTATACTTCGTATCCGTATTATGAATG
This sequence comes from Pueraria montana var. lobata, assembly GCA_026413185.1. Classification (NCBI taxonomy): domain Eukaryota; kingdom Viridiplantae; phylum Streptophyta; class Magnoliopsida; order Fabales; family Fabaceae; genus Pueraria; species Pueraria montana. Next base: position 78,798,079 of record CM048650.1, read on the forward strand.
ATGAAGCACCCAAGGGTGAATCTGCTGAAGACGATGTTTTCTTAAAGAAAATAGAAAGCAACATGCTGACTGAAATGACTTTACGAGGCATCCCAGACATCAACAAGGTTTTTATAAAAAATACTAAAATTCAGAAGTTTGATGAGAATGAAGGTTTCAAGTCTAATGAGGAATGGATGCTTGATACCGAAGGTGTCAACCTTCTAGCTGTGATGTGCCATGAAGATGTTGACGCAACCAGGACCACAAGCAACCACTTGATTGAAGTTATTGAAGTTCTTGGTATTGAGGCAGTTCGGCGAGCTCTTCTGGACGAATTGCGAGTTGTCATTTCTTTTGACGGTTCTTATGTCAATTACAGGCATTTGGCTATTCTCTGTGAAACCATGACTTATCGGGGTCATTTGATGGCAATTACACGTCACGGTATCAACCGGAATGATACTGGCCCAATGATGAGATGCTCATTTGAGGAGACAGTTGATATTCTGCTTGATGCTGCAGTATATGCAGAGACTGATTACTTGAGGGGAGTCACTGAAAACGTTATGTTAGGTCAGCTTGCCCCCATCGGCACTGGTGAATGTGCCTTGTATCTTAATGATGAGATGCTGAAGAATGCCATTGAGCTCCAACTGCCTAGTTATATGGATGGTCTTGATTTTGGCATGACTCCTGCTTCTGGAACTCCATACCATGAAGGCTTGATGACTCCCAGTTATTTGTTGAGCCCAAATTTACGTCTGTCTCCTACTACGAATGCACAGTTTTCACCTTATGTTGGTAGGATGGCATTTCCTTCTACTTCATCTCCTGGTTATAGTCCATCATCGCCTGGGTACAGCCCCACTTCACCCGGGTACAGTCCCACTTCACCTGGTTACAGCCCTACCTCTCCAACTTATAATCCTAGCTCTCCAGGATATAGTCCTGCAAGTCCAGCTTATTCGCCTACCAGTCCATCCTACTCTCCTGCATCACCGAGCTATAGCCCTACATCACCGAGCTACAGCCCCACCTCACCTGCATACAGCCCTACTTCACCAGCATACAGCCCCACCTCACCTGCATACAGCCCTACTTCTCCATCATATAGCCCAACGTCACCTTCGTATAGCCCAACTTCGCCTTCCTACAGCCCGACATCACCCTCTTACAGCCCGACATCTCCATCATATAGTCCTACCTCTCCTGCATACAGCCCCACATCACCCTCATATAGCCCAACATCGCCATCGTATAGTCCTACTTCCCCCAGTTACAATCCACAGTCAGCAAAATATAGTCCTTCATTAGCATATTCTCCAAGCAGTCCTATGTTGTCTCCAAACTATAGGTGAGTAATTCTCTCTGGACTTTTTCAATATTTGTTTTCGGTGCTGAATGTGATAACAGAACCTTCAAACACTGATGTGCCAAAAATTTGAATCTCATTCCCTTCATTTTTCAGTTAAGAACTTGGGTTTGAGGAGAAACCTCAACCTTTTGCAATACAAAGTTATTTTACTTTGTATATTCCATATTATTCGACGATTAACTTGTTGGATGGTTGAATATATAAAGTCTATGGTCCTGTGTTTTTCGTTTCTCAATTGCATATTTATTTTGAGTTAATTCTTTACTCCAAGCATATGTCTAATTTATTATTTTCCAGCCCGACGTCTCCATCATATTCACCATCATCTCCATCTTATTCTCCATCAAGCCCAACATACAGTCCCAGCAGGTAAGTTAACTTCATTTGTGGTCTTGCCAAGCCTTTAATATGTCCAGTGATAACAACAGTAGCAGAATTGGAGATTTTTCTTTTTCTTTTGTGTTGTTATTTGTTACACTGAGGTAGGTTGTGACTTGTTCATTTTTTCCTTCTAGCCCATATAATTCTGGTGTGAGCCCAGACTAGTAAATTGTATAATTGCATAATTGCATATGTACAGATCGTTCTTCAACTAGTAAATTGTATGGAAGGCATATTGCTGAGCACGGTCTGTTTTTTGTTATTTTTCTGTTTGATCATTTGCAGTCCCAGTGCGGGTTACTAACCAAGTCAACCTTGTTACTCACCATCATCAACCAGCCAGTACACTCCACAAACTAGTGACAAGGATTAATGATAGAGGCACTCGATGAGGTAAACTAACAGCTTTGCTGAACATTTATTCAACACGTGCATGTAAAGTTTTAAGGATGATATTGATAACTAAAATACTACTTATTTGTAACAAGTTTATGGTGTATCAGCACGGGTGTTGAACAAACTATATCCGGACCTACTTATAAAATTAATGGTATATTCTGGTTTTATCTTAAATTTGTTGTTTTTCTCTAAATATGCGGTGCTTATTTTATGTAAGGTTATTTCAGAGGAATTCGGATTCGTTTATGGGTAGGAGCAAATGAATACAATTACGCCATTGAACATGTAGCTTAATTACCTCTGCATTTATTTTATAACACTGCAGATACCCCCAGCCTTCTAAAATGGTCCTTTTCGTGTTAAAATAACGGATGAGGGTTTTCTAGAATTGCAAGAGCCAATTGTGAATAAAGAAGTTATGGTTAAATTACTCTCTACGTCATTGTCGTTTCACTATATTTTGAAATAGGTTCTTAGTTTAAATAATGGAGTTATAAAATCTTGTTAAGTCCTCACTATCCAATTATTAAGATATTTTTCAACTTTCTTTATTTTGAAAATACATTAAAAGCGTTATTAAATTGTAAGGATATGTTTGATAGATAGCAAAATTATCAAATGCTAATTTGTAACTCTTTTCTTGTGAATATTTATTAGAAAAGAAAATTATGGTTACAACTGAAGCAAAAAACTACAACACAATTGTCTCTCTGGCCTCTGCTATGTAAAATGAGTCTCTGTTGAAACAAATGTAGATGATAGATGGCTAATTGGTTGTGCCATATGGCAAGAGAGGGATAAAGAGAAATTGGTTTATTAATCTTTCACTATCTAGTTTTTCAGAAATCATAAAATATGAAATGGCTTGCATAAATTATTAAACTTCCCTACAGTTGGGGATGCAAAAGGCCAACCAAATGGATACTTTGGTGGGTAGAAGGGATCAGTCCTGGGCACAAAGGGTGGTGGGGTTGTAGGATTGGGAAATAGTTTTGTGATCCAAAAATTCTAATGAAGGCTTTAGAACAACAAAGCTGAGTTTCTGCCAAGAATTTGTACATGGAGTTGTTCTGAGATAATCTGCTATTTGGGTACATTGATTTTTAAAAGTTTTATTGGTGTAGGACAAGTAACATGGGTTTGTGATGAGCTATGCATCAAATTTGTCACTTTTTTGTTTTAGTCTTACTAAACAGTAAGTCCTAAGAAAAGAGACTTTTTGACAAGTGTCTTGAGTACTATTAATTGAATCGTGGTCATATGATTAAGATTCCAAGTCCAAACATTGGTAGGCTGGCTGAAAATAAATCAATTGATTCTAAAGTATCTAGGCAGCACAGGATGATTAGATATTGAAAATATTGAAAACTTCAAGGGTCGGGGTTATGTGGGGCCAATATTGAGGAGAATAATCCAAAATCCAAATTTTAAAAATTTGCATTTATAGAGCTTTTCTTTGATCGCACAAAGCCTGCTTCATGCATAAACTTCATAATTTAGTCTGAATCTTTAGCTTAGTCAACATCTGTATATAGCATAGCAGTGCATAGAAATTAGACAAGTTGCTTGACCAATAATTGTTATTACTTTCTTTTTGACAGGTTATAGCTTTGAATAGTTATCAAGTAGCTGAAGTGAACTCTACATCTACGATGACAACAACTTGTCTCTTATTTTGGTTGTAAAACTGAGATTCAAATTAGTTTTTAGTTGTCTGATGAACTTATATGGTTATATGAGGTTCGTTGAGATTGAAAGTTGTAAATGAGTTAGATTTCATATTTATATAAGTGAGCATTTTTCATTTGTGTTTCTTAATGAAACTAATGATGGCAAGATGATAGAAGTTACTTCTTGATTTTATATATATAATTATGAAAAAAAAAAAATTATTCCGAACAAAACAAAATTATAAATGAAAGAAATTTAATTTATTCAAATACAAAATTTTAGAAGGATTTTCATTATTTTATCAAAATAAGAAATTTTAGAAATGGAGAAATTTAATTGTTTTATCCAAACACAAAATTTTGAAAATAAAGGAATTTAATTTCTTTATCCAAACAAGAAAATTTAGAAATGAAGGAATTTTAATTTAAGCAATTGAAATACTTAGAATTTAAAATTCTTTAGAATTCTAAAATTCTTTATCCAAACACAACCTAAATGAATTTGTAATTTTGCAAAATTGAAAACAAAAAGAGAATGCACCATCTGAGAATCAAACCTAGGTTTGTATCGTGGCAAGGTACTATTCTACAACTAGACCACTTGTGCTCTGATATACAGTTGGCAAATGGTAATTATCAATACCTCCAAAATCAATTATGCAACATGGAATTTTCCTAGTTACACCTTAGAGAACAAGGTATTGAGTAATTTAACCTAAATAAAATTAATTAGATAATGTAAATTAAAGTAAGTTAATTTTATTTGGTTTAAAGTTAGCTTACCATAGTTTGACAAAAGCTATCATTTACAAACTCTTTGGACACTTCCTCATGTGAGTAGTATAAAAGACCTTGTTGATGAAGGCTTTTCACTCAAGTTGCCTCGCTTGTAAATGAGAACTTTATAATACCATACAAAGTGCATTCTCACTAATAGTTATGAACCCCCAATGGAGGGATCAACCTTCTTTGATGCCCTATTCTTAACTAACTTTTTGATAGAATGTTTGGACAAAAACTAGGCTTAGAAGTCTCATATGGATTCGCTAAGTGAGAGCAGCTCTCACTAAGTGAATTTTTGACAGAAAGTGAGTTTGGAAGCATAAAATAGGCTTGCTAAATGAGAGACATATCTCGCAAAGCGAATGGGACTCCAAAGAACAAGTCTAAGAATCCCATACTATCTCACTATGTGAATGCCTTTCCTCGCTAAGCGAGAAGAGTTCCTAAAGAACTTAGGGTAGGCTCACTGAGCGAGACATTAGTTTCCCTAAGCAAAAATACTCTAAAGAGTGAACTCTAGTGCAGGGGATAGGCTTGCTAAGCAAGGCTAGGCCTTCGTTAAGCGAGATAACCCTAGAAAAACCATGTTATGGTTATTTCATTACCTTCCTTATGTCCATTGTTCCTAAGTATAAATGATTGTTTTCCCTTTATTAATAGTGTGGATTGTGATGGTCTTGTATTTTGATAAACATATGTGGCTATGCCTTGAATAATGCTATGTTTTGTGCTCTGTATGTATTTATGCTCGACTATAAGAAACCATACGTAAGAAAACCCCTTAAAACACTAACAATTTTAGAAGATGCCCCCTTGACAAGGGAAGGGAGGTGATTTGTAATTCTCTTTGGTCCTAAAGGTGTGGTAAGACCACTCTACCCAAATGGTTAGGTATCGTCACCTTCGATAGAAAGGGAGGCTACTTTGCCAAATGGTTAGGCACCGACCCTTCCGACAAAGTAGTAACAAAAGTAGTAACAAGGGAAGGATGTGGAGCCTGCGATGGACCCTGCTTTCGTGTAATGCTAGAACTCCAAGCCGTCGTGGGTTGGTGTGGATATGTGGAACTCGATGGGGTTAATGGTGTTAGGCTGTTCAAAAAATCCAATTATATAAAACCAATCCATAACCAACCTAATCCAAACCACTTTAAATCCATTTTAATGGGTTGGTTTAATATCCAAATCCAATTTTTTGGATTTTAAATCCAATCCAATTAATTTGGATATGAATTAGATATTTGTTTGGATTTTTAAATCCAAAACCCATGGCCACCACAAGCGTTTTTCGAATGATAAAGCATTCTTCCAAAAACAGTACTGGCCAATGTCGGTCGAAAAATTCCCTAATCGATGTCGCCCAAAAATATCCTAATCAAGATTGGCTGATAATTGTCCTAGTCGACGTTGGCCGAAAATAACCCTAGTTGACGTCGACCAAAAATTCCCCGGCCGAGGTTGGTCGAAAATGTTGTAGCTGACATCGGCCATAAATAGCCTTGATCGAGGTCGGCTAAAAAATTCCCCGATCAAGGTTGTCTGAAAACAGTCTCGGTCGACGTCGGCCGAAAACTGTCACGGTCGACGTCGACAAAAAATAACCCTAGCCGACATCGGTCGAAAATAACCCTAGTCGATGTTGGCCAAAAACTTCCCCAGTCGAGGTTGACCGAAAATACCCTAGCCAAGATTGACCATAAATAGCCTTGATCGAAGTTGGCCAAAAACTATCTCGGCCGATGTTGGCCAAAAATAACCATAGCCGACATCGGCTGAAAATAATCCTAGCCGAGGTTGACTGAAAACAGCCATGACCGAGGTCGGCCGAAAACTACCTTGACCGATGTTGGCTGAAAACTTCCTTGGCTGAGGTTGGCCGAAAATACCCTAGCCGACATCGGACATAAACAGCCTTGATCGAGGTCGGTCGAAAACTGCCTCGGTAAAAAATAACCCTAGGCTAGGTCAATAAAAAACAACCCTGGTTGAAGTCGGCCAAAAATAACCCCAACCAAGATCAGACGAAAATCGATTTATGGTTTAAAATTAGATTTATAACCAAATTGGTTTTGAACTATAAACTGGTTTTAAAACCGCTTTTAACTGGTTTCAAAAAATCCAATCCAATTTTTATCCAATTAAATGGATATGGATTTAAATCCAATCCAAATTGGATTTAGATTGGATATGGATTGGATTTTCAAAAATCCAATCCATGAACACCCCTAAATGGTGTGGAAGTTTTGGGAAGGGTTTGTAGCCATTGTTAGGGTGAAGGGTGAGCAGGGGAGTGGAATGTAAGGGGAGATATATAGAGGGGTGAAAATTTTGGTTGTGGAAAATGGAAATCGCTTTCGGAGTGGTATATAACGGCTTTTCCTTCGCCATGCACAAATCTGTGTTTTTATTCAAAGTTTGATCTTGATAGGTAAAGATTGTTTGTATTTTTGTTACGATACTACATGTGTTCTCCTCGAGAAATAATTTTACAAGACTTGTTCGAGTTGAGTAAGATAACTAAGCAACAAAACTTTATTTTCTAATATTTGAGACAGTTGCATACTTTAGGGTTTAATTTTGAGATCTTTAGTTAACATGCAACGATCTTATATATGAGACCTTTGATTAACATGAAAAATCTAATACCTATTAATTGACACGCTCAGTTGTTGAAATATTTTTGTAATATTAATTAATTAGAAATTATTATAAATATAATTTTCAAGTAATTATTATAAAGGTTTAAAATCTTTTCATATATCACAATTTATAATTGGACGATAATTTAGAAAACTTTTACACTCTCGTGCAGTTTAATTAAATTTAGAGTAAATTACATAGATTTTCCTGATATTTGTTCTTATTACACCTAGCATCCCTCTATTTTTTAACATTAATTTGAGCATCCCTAAAGGGGGGTAAGTGTAATATTTTTTAAACCTGAGAGGGGGGTCAATGTAATGATTTATGCCTATGAGGGGGGTCGGTATAACGAAAGTTCAAAAATTAGAAGATTTTCTGTAGGGTTCAAAAATGAAGGGGTGCCGAGTGTAATAAAGGCAAACCTCAGGAGTGTCCATGTAATTTACTCTTAAATTTAACTATTTTAATTTTGTCGTTTACTGAATTGTTGAAAAAAATTGTAGTGGGACGTGAGAGAATAAAGGGAATGGATAATAGCAGGTATGGAAAAGGAGAAACCGTAAAGAGAAAGGAGAAGTGTAGAGATTTCTTTCGAAAAAGTAGAAGTTCAAAAGATCAATGATCAATCAGATATTTGAGAGACCCTTTTACTAAACTAGAATCTATATTTGACTCTGTGTGTGTGTTTGCAAATGCAATATTTTTTGAGGTTTAAATCTCTCGTTATAAGAGTGGTGTTGTTTTAGTGTGGGTTATTTCCAAGATCTTAAGTGTACACTTCCACCTGACCTGGCGTGTTTAATGACTCTAATTTCTCAATATGTTGGTACTTGGTACGCCTCTTTGGCATTTTCATGCAAAGCAAGCAATCCTAATAAATTAACTTGACTCTTATCAGTTCATAATTTTAGAATTTCACAATCACATCATTACAAAAAGCAACTAATATCTTCAACGAGGATGCTTTACTTTTTCAACTTTGCATGGTCATGATTGTATATATGCTATCCATAAGCATGTATATCAGCATCCTTTCAAAGCATTAGCTTCAACATCCTAGCAAGGAAATGGCAAAGAGCTGAAATTTCCTGAAACTTACCCTAGTTTCCCACCCTCACCTAGCGGCAAAAGACTAGAAATATAGTAGTAGTATATTGTTGTTTAGATTCATTGTATAACTATAGTTTGATTAAGCAGTGTGGTGTATTAATACATTCTCATTTTGAATTTCCCGCAAATACCTAACATATTCGGCTATCCATGTTATTAATTGTGATGGATTCTTTAAAAAAAAAAAATTGTGATGGTATATTTTTTACTCGATTTATATTATATTTATATAACATATTTTTAAATTTTATTTTTATTTTTTCACTTTATCTTTTTATTATTATCATTTTGACCTACACTTCTTTTTCTTTGTTGCACAAAGAGTTGTTGAAAGAAATTGTACCGATTTGTTTCTACTACTATGTAGTTGTTTATTAAGGTAATAAATTGGAAAATGAGTAATAATAGGTAATTTTCCTTCTCATCCCAAAATCTTACATCTTATCCCAACCCCCGTGTATTCTCTCTCTTTTTCTCATGCACAAATACATAGGATTTTGGGGGTGTGAAAAAGTCAGAATTGTAATAGGAAAAGGTAAAGCTAAAAAATCTAAAATTAATCAACCCTAATTTATTCACATTATAATTTTTACACTTATTCTAATACTTTTGTTTATTTTTCACTTCCTTCCTCGTCATATTTATTATTATTTTTTTCTTACATTTATATTCTTACCTTAAAAGGATATACATCTTTTGAGGTAGGAACGGAAAAATGGGTTGAACCCAACAAGTCAATTTGTTTAACTCATCTAAATGGCATGACTGAACCTACCAATCTACATAACCCAACCCACCAACCCAACAGGTTGGGTTGGGTTAATTTTTTTTAATTCAAAAATTAAAATAATTGGATGATTTATTATACAACCATTGATCTATTTGTGTTCTTTATGGTTGATGTATATAATAGTGATTTATGTTTTTATTTTCTATATTTTTACTTATTTGGTAGGATTAACTCATGAATTATCTTTTTTATTTTTTTTTTAATTTTGACAAATTTTGATGGGTCAACCCAACCGACAACCCATTAAGGTTGGGTTGTATTGAGATTTCCAACCCAATGACAAAATGAGTTCAACCCATAGTTATAAAAATCGGACCGGACCGGACCGGCCTGTCGGACCGGTTCGACCGGGAATCGGTGGCCTGACCAGTTCGGTTCAGTTATCGGATCGGATATGTCATCGACTCGGATCGATCCGGTTTGACCCAGATCAGCCTGGTTTGACCTGGCCGGGTTTGGTAGAAAACCGGTGACCCGGACCCGGTTGACCTGGGGTTGAACCGGTTCTGCTAAGTTTTTTTTTTTTAACAATTCTTGTAAACAATATAGTTATTTGGAATTCTTTCCATAGTACCATTTGAAATCCATGACAAAAGTTAATTGCTAAATAGTATAATATAATATAATAATATGCTCCTATAACATTTTAATTAAATTGTTAATAGCTAATTGCTTAATAGTATATAATAATATGTTCCTATGATATTATTTTGATGTTGACAATAATATATAATAGCTAATTATTATAATCTTGATTTTGATATGATTTAATATTTATGTGTTTTATACATCTTCACCATATTTGCTCATGGCCCTCCGACAACTTTTATACTTAGCCGTGAAAAATAACAAGAATTTCTTTAGTAATTTAATGATAATATCCAACAAAATAATTTATAGTAATAAATGATTATGTAATATTTATAGTTTGATCATATTGATTTTAATTTTAGAGTATGAATTATGGATTGATCACATTTTATTAGCTATATTATATATATATTTTTAATTTTTTATTATATACCGGGTCAAACCGGGTCAATTAGTGACCCACCGGTTCGACCACTAACCCATCAACCCAATACCTCGACCGGGTCGATGACCGATCCGATTTTCATAACACTGGTTCAACCCAACCTAACCCATTTTCTTGATGAGTTGTGGACATGCTGGGTTAGGTTAAGTTAGGAATGGCAATAGGGTGGGTGTGCATGGGTAGTAGCTACCAGCTACCCGTTACCCGTCTTGCAAGATAAATATTTGCCCTGAGCTCGCCTCATACCCGTGCGGGTACTCATTAAATGGATACTTGCAATTTTTTTTTAATATCTGGGAGAATCCACATATATTCGTGGATATTTATTAAAAATTAATTTTAAAATATTTAAAATACAATTTAACTATATTTTTTTATATTTATTCTAACACTTTCTTAAAAAAAAAATAGTTTAAAGGTCAAAATTAAAATTATTCAAATATTTGACACAGTTACTCTATAGAATTATACTAATCAAGATTATTCAATTTAGAAACTAAATTTAAAATACTTCAATCCCATAAGTCCAAACAAAAGTTAATAACTAAAATAATTCAATCTCCTAAGTCCAAACAAAAATTAATAAGGTAGAATACTTTAATCTCACAAGTCCAAACAAAATTAGTTAAACAAAGATATTTAAGTAATTTTATTATAACAGGTATTTAACGGGTACCCGCGGGGTGGGTACCTTGATACCCACCTCGCTCCATTTATTAGTAATTATATCCATTTAAATTACTTCTGGGTATCCATTTAAGTATCCATCTTCTATATGTTATGAATTTTATCTGTGAATTTTCGTGGGTTCCTTTTTTTTTTTCCTTTTCTTTTTCTTCTTATCTTTCCCTGTTTGCCCCTTTTCTTTCCTTCATCTCTCCATCGCAGACTAACGGTGGGTCGTCGTCAAGAAAAAGAGTTTTTTCTCCTTTCCTTTTTTTCTGTTGGCATCCAAGGTTTTGAGTACTGCCATAGAGAGAATATGTTATGATGCAGATGGTGGATTATAATAATATGGACTTTAAATTAATCTAAAAACTCCTAAAATTAATGTATAATGGACCACTTGTAATAGTGATCCACCCTAGATGCCGCCTATAGTAAAAAACCACTTTAAAGTGGGAGACACTTGTCCCTACTTTTCCGATTGATGCCATGATTCTTACGTGGAAAGAATCTTTCCTTTATCTCTATGTTCCCACCCTCACACTGGACACAGCACGAGGCCGCCACACGCCCCTTTCGTCACGCAATCTTAGCCCTCCACCTGTTTCCGATCCAACGGTTCAAGATACCAGATCTCACACTCAAAACTCCCAAAATGCCCCTCGCCCCTCCTACTTATACCTTCCTTGTTCCACGCAAGCTTCATCCACCACAACTCAACCACATCTCTTAGCCGCCATTGGTTTTTCTTCTTCCATTTCTCTTCCTTCTCAGCTTTTTTCGATTACCCATTTGGAGATTCTGTCCTCATGGCTCTGGCTCCTTCCAAAGTTTCCTCCTTTTCTGGGTTTTCTCCCAAACCCAGTGCTGGGGATGCTCTGAAAAACCCAACTTGCTCTGTTTCTCTGAGCTTCGTGAATAAGAAACTGGGAAGCAGAAACCTAAGGGTTTGTGCCTCAACTGTGCCTCTCACTGGGGTGATTTTCGAACCGTTCGAGGAGGTTAAGAAGGGTGAGCTCGCTGTTCCAACTGCTCTCCAAGTCTCGTTGGCTCGTCAGAACTACGCTGATGAGTGTGAATCTGCCATTAACGAGCAGATAAAGTAAGCATTTCTATGTTTCTCATCTTGTTTTTGTTTTTGTTTTTTGTTAAATTAGTATTTTTTGTTGTTAATATAAGCAGATCAAGCATTTCTTCCGCTTTTTTAAAGTGTGGATTTTACTTTGTTGAGTGAAAAACTACTTTTGGTTGTACTTTATAAAAAAAATCATGTTATGAGTACATACATGATAAATAAATAATTAATGCCTTAAAAATATTAACCATTTAACAAGCAGCATACTCCGTTTCTACTTTTTGGATTTTGTTCTTTTATTGTGAGTTTTATTTGTGAGTATTATATGGATAGAGTAAGTAATCTCCTTTTTTATTTTTTCGATTTTGTTCCTTTATTGCGAGTACAGATAAAGTAAGTAACTTTATGAACAAGAAGGGGGTAAAGTATGCTTTAAATTGATCTAATAAAGTTGGTTTTATTTTCTATATTTTTAAAACGGTGTTATGGTCCTTGTATTTCTTGAAAATGTGGTGGATTTATCCCTTTTTAAGTCAGAATGAAGTAGTCTGGACGAAATCCGCCACATTTCAGAACCAATTTTGATTTAATTTTTTGAGGGACTTACAATATATTTTACTCTTGAAAAATTGATATTCTAAGACATTCGTAATTTGTTGTGTATGTAACTAGAACTACTTAGTTTCAGTGAGTTGTTATAGAGGAGTTAGATCCTTACTCCCCCCCCCCCCCCCCCCCCCCCCCCCCCTATTAGCACTACGGTTTTCAATTATTACTTAAGAAAGTTAAAAATTATACTTTTTTCATTTTGCGTGCATCTAATAGTCTCGTTGATCCTCTGCTAAGAGCTTTTCCTCTTCAATTGTGTGTCGCAGTGTGGAATACAATGCTTCCTATGTGTACCACTCCTTGTTTGCATACTTTGACAGGGACAACGTGGCTCTCAAGGGATTTGCCAAGTAACTAACACAAAACCCCTTATGCCTCCTTCCTCTTGATGTTTATTCCGTTTCTCAAACGGGTTTTCAATTTCATGTGCTGTTATTGTTGAAAACAGCTTCTTCAAGGAATCTAGTGAGGAAGAAAGAGAGCACGCTGAAAAGCTTATGAAATATCAGGTTAAATTAACTTTGTAGTTAACTGTTTAACTTCTAATCAAGCAGCTAATAGTAACTTTCTAAAGTTCTAAAAGTAACTTCGAAAGTTACAATAACAGTATATTGATATATGGTTCTTGTTAAATTGTTTAGAACACTCGTGGTGGAAGAGTTGTGCTTCACTCCATCAAGAATGTCCCCTCAGAATTTGAGCATGTGGAAAAGGGAGATGCATTGCATGGTAAGCTTGCTGATTTCAATACCTAAACTTATCTGTTTCTCAACGCCTTGATCTTTTTATACTTTCAGCTTGACACACATATGTTCAAATCAATTTCTATGCTGACTTTGCTTTTCTGTTTTCCTCTATTGTTTGGTTCAGCAATGGAATTAGCTTTGTCTTTGGAGAAGCTGGTGAATGAGAAACTTCTGAATGTGCACAGTGTAATGCATCTTTACTTTTCTGAGGAACTCACAAATTTATTTGATCTATAGTAGTTAAGGCTAATCAGTTGAAGATTTGTGACTAATAGGTGGCAGATCGCAACAATGACCCTCAAATGGCAGACTTCATTGAAAGCGAGTTTCTGTCTGAACAGGTGAAACTCATCTAAACCGTACAGTGGTTGTGGTTTCATAGAAACTTTTGGAATTTATAAAATATAAACTAGGATTTGACAAGGTATAAAAAATAAGATGAACTGTAGTATGGGTTTCCCAAATTTTTTACCTTCTATTTTCTTAACTTTCCTCACAAAAGAATTCAGGACTATAAAATGTGGCTTTTGTTAAAAGCTAACTTTCAATTTGACCATGCTATTATGTTGAATCTTATCCTGGAAAGAAAGAGGCAGACAGCTAACACAAGCTAAGAAAAAGTGAAAAGGCATTACATGTGCATATATGCAGTGAACATTGAACTTGAATTTGCAAGTTGACTCTGTATCTTTGCTTACATTACCAATGTTTGTTAAAACATGGTCACTTTCTTTTGTACAGGTTGAATCAATTAAGAACATATCAGAGTATGTGGCTCAATTGAGAAGGGTTGGAAAGGGTCACGGTATGTATATAGCTACCATCAATTTCTCATACTGGTCTACTAAATTTGCCTCGGACGTACCTTTCCATTAGTAGTACTTTCCTCCTAATTCCTTTGGCTTCTATGTTTTTGCAGGTGTTTGGCACTTTGATCAAAGACTTCTTCATGAGGGAGATGCAGCTTGATCTTTGAATAGTCTTCTTATTATTAGTCTTCGTTTGCATTTGGTCTTTTATGAAATTTTGGTTTGTTTTCTAATTTAGAATAGTATTTAAATGTTTTTCCTATGTACTGAGATTTTGGAACTCGGAGCTAAACATGTAAAAGGCTGCAAGCCTATTATGCAATGATATCTGCTTTTCAATGATCTATCTCCAGTAAAAATGTCATGGGTTACTTAAGGCTTAAATGGATGAAACTCTGATGGTTTGAAAATTTTCATATGCTGGTATCTTGATACTGCATAATACCCGAGAAAGAAAAATGTCCCCAAAGGTTAAATTGAAAGCTACCTCGGCCCTATGCCTGCGAACTAAAAAGTACCAAAAGCATCACCGTTCCTACTGATACCTATCATATTGAATTACTTAAAAGAGGTTATTATGATTTAAAATGAAACATAATTTGTATCAGCTTAACAAAAGAAATGACACACATTGCCAATTTGGATATTGGTAAATGGTAAGAGCTGCATTGACCACAACTATATTAGCTTGATATATGTCGCTTGCATTCCCGATCAGAATGCTTAGTTTGTGGTTTGTGCGTCTTTATATGTAGGAACTTTACTTTTCTGAAGGAAATGGATTGTAATGTTTTTGGCTATGTTTGGTTTCTGTTCAGCAGTATTGAACGTACATTTATCTTGCTAAACTTAATTTGGTGATTTGTCTTGCTAAACTTAATATGGTGATATGTTTGGTTTCCTGTTCAGTAATTTCGCACACTTGAGTTTCAAACTAGGTTTCAAATAAAAACATTAGGATTGTTTTTAAAACTTAAGTTTGCAAAATAAAGTTCGTTTGAACTTATATTTACAGGCTTTAATTCAAACATGTACTTTGAGTTTCTTCCTGAACATGCTAATGTATGAAAACAAAATCTAGACCCAAAGTATAGACTAAACTCAGCAGATACTGGCTTCTCTACAAGAGATTCAAATTTAGACTTTGATCATTCACTATGACTTCCTTTGGTAACAAAATTAATGATGTAATGGAAGGTATAGTAACCGGCTGAAGGAATGGAAATGACATGAGGAAAATTTTGATTCCCCTTCTCTTATACACCCACCTATCATACTTCAAACATGTGAACTCATCCACCAAGAAAAACTAGGACCCTTTAACAGACCACTCAAAAACAGTTCAAGTTGGCCTGAAACAGACCACCCAATATGAAGACCTATTGATCCTTTTCTTGTGGCTGGCATATTGAGGAGAGGAAGATTCAATCATTTTCCACATGACTTGGATATCTGCATATTCCCCACAAGACTCCATGTCCTTATAAAGACTTAGAAGTCCATTTTTGCGACCTGTATTCAAGACCATAAATAAACAAATTATCAAACATAAAGCAGATACAAGTAGTTAACTTGTTTACTTCTTGTGAACCAGCATCATTGATGAATGATGGAATCTCAATCTCAAAGTAGTCTTACCTTCGGATTTGAACCTGAAGTTTGAAGTCACTATACGAAGGATACTCTTAATTGGGTAGATAGATAGCCTCTTGAAGTACCTCCAACCCTTCCAGTTCCCCATTTTCTGGTGCAGATAGCTTTCTCTTCCTTGCACCCTCCATTTTATATGTGAACTATGCCCTTCAAAAAATAATGCAATGATTTCTAGCAAAACAACAAGATGAATCCTGCCATACAAGAAAGCAACAAAATAGAAGACAAGGCCTTTTGTGTACTTCTTGATTATTCTATTTTGCATAAAATATTCAAGAAATTTGCTTGGGTATCTTATCCAAACTAATACTACGTACTGTGCTGATATTTAAAAGTAAAAAGATACTAGTAACACAGTCTTTTACTTTGAATAAATGTTTTATTATTAACTGAAAATAAGAAGTTACAAAATTTTGTAGGTTCTATTTCTTATTTAGAGTCTCATTCGTAACTTTATAGTTTTTAATAAATTTTAATTAATAATAAAAAGTATATTAAGAAGCAAGTTGCTAACACCATGTTAATGGTATTGTAAATGATATTGGCCGTGGAAAAAGTGAAATACTCCAAGATCATACCAACCATTCGGTAGTAATTGGATTTTTTTTATGAGTTTGTGACACACAATGTAGGGCAACAGTATATAAACAATGCCTTGGAGGAAATTCATTTGGATTTTGCATTCCCTACTTATTCATCTCACTAAATATTCTCAATCTAATTGCATTTATAAGCAAAGCGGTGCGTTGTGGGGCCCCTTTTGAAGCGGTTGGTTGGTTTATCTTCAATGCCTTTGTGTTTGTATTTGCACTTTCTCTCTCTGTAGTCTTTATGCACCAAAATAAAGATTTATTAATATGCCATGGAAGAGACTTAACATCTACAGTGCTTGATGTTGAAAGCCAAGGTGCTTGAATTGGCACAATTTAGTAGGACCATAAAAGTGATTAGTGTTTGAAGGAGCATTTGGATTCTGTTTCAATCGCTTTCTATGCTATAACATATTGTTTAATTTTGGTTAGTGAAATTTAAAAGTTAGACCGTGGCATGTTCAGGAACTATTTTTTTTGTGGTGCTTATCAACCGCTTGTTATGACTTGTGACATCTCACCAATATATATGCTTTGAAATTGATTTTATCCCTCATGTTGTCTTAGTGTGTGTGTTTTATTTGGAGGAGAGGTGTAGATGGGAATATTTTGGTGCATATTCTTGGTGTTTCAGATAACTTTCACTAATTTATTTTTTGGATTCAGAAAAAAAATTTGAAAGGAAAGAAATCGAATAGAGAGAAAACGATGAAAAAGTGAGTTCTCTTGACACAAAAACTAACAAATAAAAATGTTACTTAAAATAAAATGTTTTATTAAGGATACTCATGAAAAAAAGTATAGACAATGTTCAAAACCAATTAATTAAAACTATTTTTCTTTTTTTTCCCTCTATTTAGGTGCATATTCTTGGTGTTTTAGATAGCTTTAAGTAATTTATTGTTTAGATTGAGAAAAAAAAAATAAAAGGACAGAAATTGGTAAAAAGAAAATGATAAGTAAGATTCTCTTGACACAAAACTAACAAATAAAAATGTTAATTAGTTCACAAGAAAAATGTTTTTTATTACATGGTTCTTTACTCAACTGGAATTATTTATGAACTTTTTTTTTAAAATTTTATTTGCAGATATAAATTTTATAGAAAAATTATCCGCAGATTTAAAATTTAGGCTTAAATCCACTTCTATAATTTCATGATTGTGCAATTTTGGTCTCTAAAATTTTTTCCCCACATTTTTAAAATCGAGCGATTTTGGTCCACAGTTAGTCTGTCATCAAATTTGCTAAAGTGACACATTACTATTGACATGACATTGATATGATGACATAATAGTTTGGCTTAATACCAAATAATTTGGTCACTTAGTTTTTAAATATGCTTAATTAGATCATCTTATTTTTCAATTATGCAATTAGGTCCTTTTATTTTCAAAATTGATTCAATTGGGTCATTCTCATCAGGGACCGACACCGTTAAGTTGTGTTTTCCAGTGGTTTCAATTTACAACTAGTAGCGGTGTTTTTTTTTTTTTCTTACATAGGAATTGTCTCTGAAGCATTTCATTATATACTAATAGGTTGTTCTCATTGAAATCTATCACAAATATAGAAATGATGAGTCACAATAAATTAGGTAGAAAGGTTTGAAGTTCAAAACGTCATATTATGTTGGATTTAATTTTATTTTAAAGTAAATAGAAAAAGTTTACTTAATTGCCTCATTTTAAGCAGAATTTTAGGAGGAATAACAATTAAATTGGTCTCATTATTCATTTTGGCAGACAAAAATGGGGGAAAAACTTTCCCATTGTTTATTATTACTTTAAGTAAATGCTAATACTAATTAAAGGTACAACATAAAAATAATTAAATATTAAATTGTTTATCCACGTTAACTGAATATTAAAATTATATAACTTAAATATTTTACATTGATTTGTTTTATTAAAATTTGAAAAATCTTATATACTTTATTTTATAATAATAATCCCCGTGCATCTGATTTTTAGATTAATTATTATTTCTAATATAATTATTCTTAAAAATAAATTTAATTTTTTATTTAATGCATGTCTAAATTTAAGGCCATATTTTGAAAATCCTAAAGGTGCTACAATTTTGTTATTTTGATTTTTTATAATTAAATCGAAAAAGATTTTGTTATTTTGATTTTTTATAATTAAATCGAAAGCTAAATAAAAAGAGTTAAGATTTCGATAAAAGAGAATTAATTGAATTTCATATTTTAATCTTTAAAATTTTTGAAACACATCTTATGATAGTTAATAATCAATCATTTATATATTCTAATATTTTATAACATAATTGAATTTCACATTTTTTAAGTGAATTTCACATTTAATCTTTAATTTTTTTTTATTGCATCTTTAAAAGTTTTTAAACACATCTTATGATAATTAGTGTCAATCGTTTATATATTCTAATATTTTATAACATGATTGAAACCATTTTAACTGATTTAAATCAATCATTAATTATTTTCTTTTTATATTTATTAAATCAAATCAATCATGTTACAAAAATAATGATAAATTAATAAATCAGATTTTATGATTGATTTATTACTTTATAGTGTAACATACCAATGTTGGCATCAATCATAAAATGTCTTAAATGATAAATTAAAATATATTTATTATTTTTTTATTTAATTTTATTTTAAATTTTTATGACTATTTTAATACATTGAAATTACAAATATGATCCTAACTTTTTTGGGGGGGAAATTTTGTCACGTATATTCCTTTAAGTAATAAATGATAAAGGATACAATTTTTTTGGCAGATTAAAAATAAAGTAATTTTAGAAATTAAATTGATAGCGACTTACGTACAGCTTTAAAGACTAAATTGATGATTCATTATGATTGAGTTGCCATGTGTGGGTTAACACGGGAATTAGTAAAATACTTAATGTGGCACATCAATGTGTTTGACTAATAACGTATAGGGTCTTGCTTGCCAAACGTATATGACAATATTAGTCGAGAGGGGGTGACTATTGGACTAACATTGACGTTTTTCAATTTTAGGATATATATATATATATATATATATATATATATATATATATATATATATATCACGAAGGTGATTTGGTAGTTAGAAGGAGGGGTATAAGGTTTAGAGTGATAAAAATGTCATAAATTTGAATTCTCCCACTAACATAACATACTAATCACTAACATTTACCTATTAAAAAAAAAAGAAGAAATCTAGATGAAAATATTTTCTTTTTGATGATTGTGATGTTTTCACACTTGATAAAAATGTCTGATGAGAAATTTTATATAGCTATATCAAACGAGAGTAAGGATTTTTTAATAGCTATAATGGACATTACATAATTGTCCCAATTTATTAAGAGTCATCGAAAAAATACACACTAAGGGAGTTAGTGTATATGGGTAATGAGGTTTGCAATTTTTTTTTAGATTGTTACAAATCATGAAGTTAGTGAACCCTTTCTCATGTCAACATATACATTAAGAGTTAGTGGAGAGAGACAAAATTCACTTGTTTTCTTTTTTTTTTTTTTTTTGCAAGAAAACCTATGGATTCTCATTGATCAAAATTCTGTACATCTGAAAGTAAAAAGAGTTCCACCTGATAAGGTGCTTCCTCCATCCAATAATGTTCCTGATAAAGAAAAGATAAATTTGCTAAAGCATCTGCTGCTGTGTTTTCTGTACGCTTTACGAAAGAAATTTTGAAAGAATAAAACCTCTTATTAGAATATGTGTTTGGACTTAACTCAACCCCAAAAACTAGTTCATAGGGTGAGAGTTGTTAACTGATAACACCTCTACTCATATCTCTACTCCGAGGATTCCTTCAAAATAGGAAGCAGAACACTTCTTTTTACTGCTCCAGGCCTGATAAATCTTCAAATAGTCAGTCTCCATGACAATATCAGTAAAAGATAATTCAGCAGCCCGTTGTAAAGCCCATTTAAAACATATAGCTTCTGCCAAATGAGCTGTATAACAGTGCCTAAACATCTTTGTAGCAGCCCCCAAGGTGTCACCATTGATCACTACACACAAATCCCATGCCCGTGCCAGAACCTTTCTTGATAGCTGCATCAATGTTTATTTTAACTCCCTCATTTTCCAAAGGATGTCTGATGGTTCAAAAGCTTTAGTTGTGCTTACTGCATGATCCTGACAAATAACCCAAAAAGCTCTATCCAGAATGAGATTGATAGGTGTCCTTTTGCTGTAAAAAATCCACTCGTTCCTACGTTTCCATATCGACCACAGTAGACCAAAAATCTTCTGCATAAAGCTCATGTCATCAAACTCAAAACACAGTTGCATCCATTGGATAAAATTTGTGTGCTAGTTGCTTCCCATTCTACCATTTAGTTGACTAGCAAACACATGTTTTCAGAAGTTGGAGGACTGATTTCATCAATTCGAAAGTACAATGATTAAGACTAAGTTTGACCGAAAGTTATAGGATTGAAAAAACATTTTTTCCTTTCTTTAATTATATGTATGAGATGCAGACATCCTTTGTACTACCTAGACCATTTCTCATTCTTGAAATAATTGAAAATGAAAATTGGCACTAACAACACCGGCAACTCACCAAATAGTGTAGTAAACATGCAGTTGCGTCAAGGTAGTTAAGCTGATTTGGCTGAAAACTATGTCAAATTGTGAATAAGGCAGATTAGCTAGATAGATAGAATCCTAACAAAGGTTTGGTTTGTGGCATAATATATAAATAAGGTCACATCTTGTGTTTATGTTTCTTTTGGTGATGCTCTGCATTTCAATTTTGATCTCACATTTCTTTGTTTTAGATATGTTACTAGATTTATAACTTGTATCTGTCAAGTTTGGGATCAGTATGGCTTTCAACACTCAACAGTTCGAAGAAAGATGTACAAAGTCTTTTAGAAAATAGAAATCTGCCACATCCATCTATAGCATAAACTATATTTGTTCCTCATCTGCATTAAAAAAATGAAGTAATTTTTCTTTTGCTAACAAAAAGCAATTTTACTTTGTACAAAAGAACATCTTCATACACTCCTTTGTAAAACTGATATTGTCCATAGCCAGAAAAATCTAGCTAGGCCACTGTAGCAGAAGTTAGAAACTATTACAACAGGTTTACAATAGACAAAAAATATAAAGAAGTTAGCAACCAAACTGTCCATCATCATTGGAAAGCCATTGCTTTTCTGGTTTATCCATATTTGTAATGGAATACGAACTTCCTCAAGAATGAAAGTTGAGAAACTAAAAAATAAAAATATAGGCATACCAATACCTATTTTTCTCCTCCAAATCTACATATATAAAATGGCTCAAATATAATTGATCTAAATAATGTGTACAAACAAGTTTGTAGTTCAATCAATTCTTGTTTCAAGTTCTTAACGTTTGAATCTAGATTGATGTCAGTGACATTTTAAATGTTCTACATTTCTCTTTTAACAATTAACAAATATGGTTGAATGATCCAAAACCATTAGCAATAAATGATCATCCAACAATACAGCAAAACTAGGGAAACTCAAAAATCATTCACTAATTTGATGCATAAAATACAAAAGTATTAAAAACAACGAATTGTTGTACAGGAACACCTAGTATCTTTTAGGTGAAATCAAGCTTTGAACATAATCCTCAACAGAGACCGAAAGTCTGTTGCAGGAAATTTTATTATGTTGCACTGTATTATCTATTGCATCGTACAAAATTGCTCGCAATTCATGAAAATAATAGTAAATCAAAAGGATACAATCATTCTCAAACATGCACAACGGTTCTAAATAACGTGTCATGCAATCAATTTGAAGATCTTGAATAGAGATGTTCAGCATTTGAGTCCAAGATTCTTGATCCCCAAACTCCTTCATTTGCCATATGGTAAAATGGTTTGCCTTGGGATTGTGAAGATAAAGACTCAAACAATCTTTCAAAACCACAACACTTGGAACATTATCATCCGTGTGGACTCCATCAAGACCGCGAGGCAGCAACAATTTCGTGTATGTCTCATTGGCAAGATCAAGTGAAACAATGACCAATTCATCAAATGTAATTTCCGAGTCATCATGTTCATGTGCTGATGCTATCCAATTAAGAGTGCTATTTAAATATACTCCAGAACCTTCCATTGTATTGGGATTAGCTGGAAAATTTTGAATGTTTCTCCAATAGTTATTGTCACTTACGCTGCAAACTTTCGCGTTACGGGATCTCAGTGAACCATCTTCGGAACTAAAAGTGAAAATTATTGTTACCACCTTGTAGGTATCACTTACATTGTCATAGCCAAACCCAAACGGGACATAAAGATCATTGCTTTCAAGATTGACTGAAAACATACATCGTGGGACTTCAAATGTTCTTCGAGTGGCAGGATTCCATAAGATAAACATGCATGCATGCATGCATGGGACCCTTGTTAGATTGAGCAACCAAACAGACCAAGCCATTGCAGGAACCGACAACCTCGTACCAGTCATCTTGCAGGTCAAATCCAGAGCTAAGATCCTTGGCTATGCGGGACAAAGGATTCTTGAATAGAGATCGAAGAGGGCAGGGAAACACAAAGGTACGATTCAGAGTGTTGTCTTTGTACCGTAACAGGACGTTGGCGCTTTTCGGTGATCTTCGAAGGTGCAGTTTCACGAAACTTAAATCGGAGATCAATGATTGAAACCACTTGCTCACGCACATGAATCGCAACAGAGGTTTCACTGCAAGCCATGACAGAATTTCGATTATGAGATTGTCACACAGGAATATTTGTAGTCTCATGTTGTCTTGCATGGCTTTTGGTTTGAATTTGAGAGGCAACAACAACTTACGGTAATTTTGTAACCTGGAAGACAAAATATTGTGGAAATAATTAATATCATATAATAATTTATCAAACAGTAAAATCTTCGTTCTTGGTTATTGAAATTAAATAGATAAATAATGGGGTGAATCTTGAAGATTATCTGTCCGCGGACGAGTAGATTGGATCTGATCGGTTCTAGAAAAAAAATTCATTCAATCCAATCACTTTGGTTTTCGTAATTTATCATTTAACCGGTTTGATTGAAAATTTTAATCCAACATCCAATTTGAAGGGGTTTGGATTAGATTGATTTTCGGTTTTAACCTTATTTTTATTTTTTGAGAAAATATTAAATAAATGGAAAGATTTTAAAAATAATTTAAAATATCAAATATTTTATTTATATGTCATTATAATAGTATAACTTTATAAATGTATAACTAGTGCATGTTCCCGTGACAAATTATTTATAGAGGAGTAATATTATTTATTATTTAAAAAATAAATTAAAAATTTAAAAGAAAATTAGAAATAAATAAATATTTATAAAAGTTAATATGACATGACAGCATAAATTTATTTTAACTTGATTTCATCGAAAAATCTAATAAAATTCCTAAATATTATTGTCATCACAAAAAGAAATAGCAATTGAAAATTGTCTAGGCTAAAATTTAAAAAATTTAAAAGGATTTCTAATATCAAAGAGACTCAATAGTAACCATAAAAGAAACTCTTAATTTAGCTTTTTTTTCTTAAAAAAACATGTTGGCATCTTATGATATATATATATATATATATATATATATATATATATATATATATATATATATATATATATATAATGATGATTAAATAGTTATCAAAGTGAAAACAATAATAATGATTAAATATGTGTATGGAAGCAAGTATGAGCTTAACAAATTGACAGCAAATTGCTTAGATGTAAGGATAATCTAAGTGACATTTGAGATACCCTAATGAAGCCAAGTGACAACAAATTGTCGCTTCTCTTTCCCTTCCCAAAGCCACGATCACTCTCTATGCCCACCGCCTGCAATTGAAGATTAAAGGATAAATATAAAGAGAGAAAAAAAAACCAAAAAGTGGAATGAAAAAATTGCGAAAAAGAAAACATTAGAGAAAAATGGATTACACCATGTTCTCCTCCTTATTTACCTCAATATCTTTTGCAAACACCCTTCCAAATCTTTCTCACCAAAATTGGTGGTAACATGCTTTGGTTAGTCCTCTCATTTCATCCATGCCCTCTGCTATTTTCAATAATATTCCTTTATCGTTTTAGGGTTACCACATGACAACAAAATAAAAAACAAAAGAAAAGAGAGAGAAGAAATGAGAAAAAAAAAAAAACTCAACACAAAAAAAGGGAAAACAACCCATATACCTCAAGGTTGAAGGAGAAGATAGAGATTGATAGTGGAAAGAAGATATAAAAAGGAAAAAAAGGAGAGTATTGAAAATGAATTTCCAGCAAAATATTCTATATATAAATATCCTATATTGAATTTCAATTTTCAGGTATGAATGTCATGTTATCAAATTTAAAATATGACTAAATTGATGACATGATAGTCAATTAAATTAAATGCTAATAATTTTTGCAACTTTAAATAGTAATAAAGGATTCTATGTGCGTCTATTCAAATTGAATCAAGTATTTTAAATTGAAATTTATCCTTTTCAATTTATGATATTTTGTATATGTTGATTCTAACATATTTTATAATTTTATAATATATTATAAAAATTGCCTAATTGAAGACTATTATCCGTAGACTATTATTATATTATATTTTATAATAATATATTATAAAATATTGCCTGATTTTAATATATATTATATAATATGTTATAAAATATTCTAATAATGCACTGTACTTCAATTCATGGTATTTTATGTACCTATAATATTACCTGATAATTAAGAATCTAGCAATTGTGTATACTATTTCAAATTTCAAATTAAATAATTAATTTAGAAATTGAATAGGATTTATAACCTTAAATAATTAATGACCTGAAACTACAAATACAATCATAAATTTTATTCCATGAAATTGCAATTATGTAATATCAATTAATTTAAAATTTTTTGTATATTAACAGCATTTTTGAAATCAATTATCTTGATATTAATAGCATTTCATAATTACAAAAATAACCTTACTTTTGGGGAGAAATTTTTTTTGCCAGTGTATATTCCTTTAAGTAATAAATGATATATAAAAAATAAATTAACACAAATTGATAATTATATATATGCATCTTAACTCAAATAGTTAGTAAAAAATTATCTTTAATTAAATATATTTTTCATAAATAGGTATAAGTTATTTGATAATTTTACAACATATAAGAATAAGAAATAAAAATATAAACATGAGTGATATTAATTATGAATAAAAATATACACATATGTACAAGTTCGGTTTGGATTGGTTTCTAAAATCAAATTTAAAATCCAATCCAAATCAATAAAAAATTTCAGTTTTTCAAATTTTTGATCCGTTCGATTTTCGGTTTATTGTATCAATTTTTTTGGTTCTCATTAGATTGGATTGATTTATAAACACCCCTAGACTTCGTCATCGATTTTAAAGGTTTCACTAGTGTTTAGGATTTAGGGTTTATCACATCAAAGTGAGCTTATCTTTATCTTTTATTTATTCAATGTTCAGATTAATTTATACTAGTATTTTTGTCCATGCATCGCACGGGTCAAATTTAATATGCAAATATCACTTTTGAAGGTCATTAATATATAAAAAATATTGAAATTTAATTTAGGACTAAAGATATTAAAAATGATAGATTGAAAAAAGATAAAATGCTAAGTTAAATAATTCAGTTGATATTAAAAGTGTAAGAGAATATATCATATGTATGTTAGAAACATATTTAAATTTTGAAGATAAAATATATATTTAAAATTAGTTTTGATATTCAGTTATAGCTTATATAAAAGACAGTTGCTGATTACGATTGGTAGTCCACGTATTACATTCTGGTGACATTTAATTGAGTCCCTGTTGGAATTTTCCCTACCAAATGATTAAAGGAGAGGTTTAAAACTGAAAGGAAAGATAAACTTGCAATTTGTGTGGGAATTTGTCCGCTCAAAGAGTTATTTGACAGGTCTAATGAGTCAAGCTGTGTTAGATTTCCAAAAGATGATGGGATATGCCTTGAGAAAGCATTGTGTGATAAGTTAAGAACATTCGATGCTATGAAACCAGTAAGCTCTTCAGGTATTGGACCTTCAAAGTGGTTGGATGATAAGTCCAATGAAGTTAAGACTACAAGAATTTTGACCAACTTCATTTGCATACCTTTGTTGACAACTATATCTAAATCTAGGTAGGATCCATGCAACTGATCAGCAAAGCACAGAAATATTTTCACCTGCTTTCATTTTGGCAATGTTCATGACAACAACTTTGTTGAGAATCAATATCACATCCTTGTAATTTACAAAATCATGGAAACCATACATATCAAAAAATAGATTGCCTGATTTTTTCAGTGCTTTGTTTTAAAAGCCAGTCATAAGCGTCCGTCCAGCTTTGCAATAGCATTCCTGGTAGTGTGCCAGTTAAACTATTAGAGGCTAGGTCAATAATGTGAAGCATCTTCCAATTGCTTGATCTACATGTGCATCTAATTGAACCACGGAGTTTGTTTGACCTTAAAATCAAGACTCTTAGGGTGGAAATGTTTGTAGAAAGCAAGGAAATCCATCACTTAATAGATTGTTTCCAAGGTCTATGACTTCTAGCCTCTTGCAGTTGGCTAGTGATTTTGAGATGGTGCCACCCAATAGATTTCCATTGAGATCAGGAAATTTTAAATCACATGAACTTGAAAATGTATCAGAAATAAAACCTGATACTTTATTTCCAGCCAGATTTAATACTCTAAGAGTGCCACTCCTTGTCAAACACTCAGGAATGAAGCCCTTGAAGTTGTTATGGGAGAGATCGAGCATTCAAAGAGTAGAACAACCACAAAAAGATTCATTGATTTTTCCATTAACTGTGTTGTTTGAAAGGGAGAGGAAATATGTGAAGTGGAGGTACTTCCTTATAATAATCAAGAAAGCAGGGAATTCCTTCAACTTGCAGGAAGCCAACAGTAGTCTTTTCTTATTGGGATAGGATGAGAGGTTAGGATCATCATTGACAAGTTGTTGAGTGAAAGGCCTAACGAAAGCAAATTAGGCAATCTCCAAATCATATATAGTTGCATGGTGCTGTTAAATTGATATATAGAAAGTAGGAGGAAATCCAATTTTCTAAGATGAAAGAGCGACACTATAATAGTCCCTTGTAATAATCTGTTGCTGCTCAAATCAACTAGTTGCAATGCTGAGGAAGATGCAATTGAGATTTCATCCAATACATCATCAAAAGAGAAAGAGTAAGCTCCTGTAGAACGTTTGGTTCTCTCCTCTCCATTCTCTGTTCTCAACCCTTTAATGCGTCCTATCAGGTACTCTTACAAGTTCTCTGCTTTTGGTTCGATGGTTTTGTAAATTCGGAATCAGTAATTATCGTCAATTATAGTCAAACTAATTTATTTTCCTCAGTTTTGTTTAAACGGTTTAGCATGATTTCTTTAATTATATATGAGAAGCAGACATCCTTTGTGAAAATTGGCACTAACAACAAGAGCAACTCACCAAATAGTGTAGTAAAATGCAGTTGTGAAAAAAAAAAAAAAAAGTAGTTCAGCTGAGTTTGGGTGAAAACTATGTCAAATTGTGAATAAGGCTGATTAGCTAGATAGATAGAATCCAAACAAAGGTTTGGTTTGATCAGATCATCAGATGCATAATATATAGGGTCTGTTTGGGTTAGTTTATGCAAAATCACTACTAGAAAAAGAAAAAAAAGAAAAGAAAAGAGCTTCTACATAAGCTAAAATTAACTTATACATAAGCTAATTTGTAAAAAATCTCACATATTTTAGAAAAGCTATATGAGATAGCTTCTACAAGTTAGCTTATACATAAGCTAATTTTAACTTATAGAGAGGCTTATTTCATGTTTTTTTTTTCTTCTTATTTTCTTCTCATAGAAGTACTTTTGGATAAGCTTAGCCAAACAGACCTATAAACAAGGTCACATTTTCTGTAGAATCGTTATATTTCTTTTGGTGATGCTCTGCGTTTCAATTTTGATCATGCAGCAAAGAAGAGAGGCTTATGGAAATCAAGAAACATTGGAGAAACAGACTGCTGAAAGAGCTGAAAGAAAGCATGGATCCAGATGCGATATGCAGCAACAATACCTATGGTGCATGTGAATGTGATGGAGATGACGATGTTTGTGTGGTGGGCGAAAATGAAGATGAGCAGGAAGTGACAACAAGGAGGTTGTACAAGGGAAGGACAAAGGTATAATTTTGCTTGATATTACAGTAATTCATGATAAGTTACAAAGAGAGACTTTTTCACTTTGAAAAATGTCTCGTTATATAACAACCATTTTTTATGTAAAGGAGTTACGTGTGATTTGACATGTTCTTAATATTTTATTTTTAATTTATTTGTTATTTTTATATATTATTTGGATTAAAATATAATTAATAGTATAATACATAATTTATTTAAAAATAAATAAGTAAACTAAAATTGTAAAAAATAGTGTAACAGGGCCTCATGCCTCAGAAACTATTACAACTGACAGAAAATATAAAGAAAGTTATAAACCAAACTAATCATCATCCACTGGAAAGCCACTGTTTTTCTGGTTATCCATATTTGTAATGGAATATGAACTTCCTCAAAAATGAAAGTTGAGAAACTTAAAATTAAAAAAAAAAAAAACAGTCATACCAATGCCTATTTTTCATCAACTAAATCTACCACTAATTAAAGCTCATATAATTGATCTAAATAATGCAATTGCATGTACTGACCAGTTTGTAGTTCATTCAATTATTGTTTTAAGTTTTTATATTAACGTGAGAGATTTATGTGTTTGTTCATCCAATTAAGCACTCATTCTGCACATTCCAATAAACAAAACATGAAAGGGAAAATTTATTAAATTCCCATTCAATGACATTTTAACGTGTTTACAAACACAATCTTAATGTTTTACATTTCTCTATTAACAATTAACACATGATAATTAAAATAAAAAGGGTCTACTTTTCATGATTAATTATACATAATCATATAGTTAACTAGTTTAGATTTAACTACTAATTTTATTGAAGGTTAAAGTTTAGTAACAAAACGTAAAAATTCTTGTAGTGATCAAACCATTAGCAATAACTGATAAATGATCACCGAACAACACAGCAAAACTAGGGCACTACAAAAATCATCCACGAATTCTATCCATTATTTATTGATGCATAAAATAGAAAAGGATTAAAAGCAACAAATTAAAAACAGTGAATTGTAATAGAAGAAAACCTAGTATCTTCTAGGAAAAACCAAGCTTTGAACGTATTCATGATAGTAGATTCCAAGTATGTTACTGGAAATTTCAATATGTTTTACTGTCTTATCTCTCCCATTGTAAAATATTGCTTGCAGTTGCGGATTCATCTCAGGCTCAGCATCATCGAATTCACGATATGGTTTGTAAATCACGAGGACATCACCATTCTCATTCAAACATGTACAATGGTTGTAGATAATAATATTGCACGGAATCAATTTGAAGATCATGACTAGAGATGTTCAGCAATAGAGCCCAAGAATTTTGATTCCCAAACTCCTTCATTTGCCATAAGGCAAAAAGGTTTGTCCTGGTATTGTGAAAAAAAAGACTCAAACAATCCTTCAAAACCCCCATACTTGGAAGTTTATGAGGTACGTATTCGCGTCTGAAAAAGACGAAATCACCTGTGAGGAGTCCATCAAGACCACGAGGCAGCAACAATTTTGTGTATGTCTCTTTCCCAAGATCAAATGAAACCATCAACAATCCATCATCGTCACATGCTTCATGTGCTATCCAATTAAGAGTGCTATTTAGATATGTTCCACAACCAATCTGTTTAACGGGCTCAGCGGGGAAACCTTGAGTCTTTCTCTCCAACCATTATTGTCACTTGTGCTCCAAACTCTCACTTCAAAGGATTCCAGTGAACTAGTGGGAAGGTCCATTGATACCACCTTGTAGGTGTCACTTACATTATCATAGCCAAACCCACGGGTTCCATTAATATTGCTTGCAGGAAGGACTAAAATACCTTGCGGGTGTTCAGATGTTTTTCTAGTGGCAGGGTTCCATAGGCAAAACGTGTATTCGATGTCGTTGTCGTTAACTTCAAACGCACTCAAACATACCAACCCATTGCAGGAACCGACAATGTGGTACTTCTTCATGACTACGCTTCCGTGGCTAAGATCATAAGCAGCGAGGGACGACGGACTCTCTAATAGAGAACGAAGAGGAATGCAAGGAGAAAGGGACCATTCAGAGTGTCCTTTGGGTACTCTAACAGGACGTTGGCACCTTTGGGTGATCTTTGAAGGTGGAGTTTCACAAAACTTGGATCAGAGATGAAGGATTGAAACTGCTTGGATACACACATGAATCGCAGCAGCGATTTCACTGGAAGCCATGACAGAATTTCCATCATGAGTTCATCGTAAATGACTGGAGGTGTCATTTTGTCGATTTCACTGGAAGCCGTAACAGAATTTCCATCATGAGTTCGTCAAAAAAGACTCGAGATGTCATGTTGTTGTGCGTGCGTGCAGCGTGCCTTCGGAGATTCACCTCAGCACTTCTACGTCCTCTTGGAGAGTCTGTAATCTATAACAATATATAAAGGATACCTCTGCTTTGGTTTCCACTTTTTTTTGGACTCTTTTTCCCCTCAACTACTAAAAAAAAAAAAAAAAAAAGAGAAATTGGAAAACCACATCATACCTTTGACCCGCACTCAACTGATACGGTAACCAACCCCTAATCTATCGTATTCTTAACAAAACGGCAACATACCTTTTCCCGTATTATTCGCAAAACCACAACAAAACCCCGTATGGTTAGTTTCTATCCCATTACGTTCTCTAACCCTAGAGGAGTTAGGTTGGCTTGGTGGTGAAGAAAAGTAGGGATAAATCATTGGTTTGAAGCTTCTGTTAACAAAAAAAATTAATATATTAACAACTAATAGTTGACCGATAAAATAAAAAAAAGGTTCTCTAACCCTCTCACGTCAAATACTAAAATATTTTAATGTTTTATCTAATATATTTATAAAAATAGAAATAAGACAGTATTTTAATAATTTTAAATGAAAATATATTTTTTTTATATGTAAAAGAATTATTTGAACATCTTTCTTTGAATCACAAAAAATAAAGAAAATGAAAAATTCAAAATTTATTATAAAAAAGAATATATTCCAAATGTTTTCATATAAATATACTTATAAAGTAAAATGACAAAATTTAAACTTATTTAAAAATAATTTCAAATGTATTAAAGAATCATTGTTATTTGAAATTTATTTAAATAATACTGAAAAAAGTTAGCATTGCGGGACTTGTTTGTAGATATTAAGGAAAAAAGTTTATTTTATATTAAGTAATATCTGGATTTGATTGAAAATTAATTGATAAACAAACAACAACGTATGTCATGAAATTAAAGGATAAGATCATAACATATTGTTCAAATGTATTGAGATAGTTAAAGGTTAATTTGATATTTAATTTTGAAATTTCAATTTTTAAAGTAATTTAAAATTTTATTTAAAAAAATATATGTTATGCTTTTAACGAAGAGTAAATTAAGGGATTTCAATGAAAATCAGATTTGATTCTTATAGTAATAAATTAATGTTCTACATTTCTCTTTTAACAATTAACAAATGATGATAATTAAAATAAAAAAGGGTCTATTTTCATGATTAATAGTCATGATAATTAGTTTAGAATTAACTACGTACTAGGTAATTAAAGTTAGTAACAAAACTTAAAATTCTTGTAGTGATCAAACCATTAGCAATAACTGATAAATGATCACCGAACAACACAGCAAAACTAGGGCACTACAAATATCATCCACAAATTCTATCCATTATTTATCAATGCATAAAATAAAAAAGATAAAAAAAAAAAACAAATTAAAAACAGTGAAATGTTGTAGAAGAAATCTAGTATCTTCTAGGCAAAACCAAGCCTTGAACGTAATCATCAGAATAGATCCAAAGAATGTTATTGGAAATTTCAGTATGTTTTACAGTCTTATCTCTCCCATTGTAAAATACTGCTTGCCGTTGGGGATTCATCTCATCATGATCGAATTCACGTTCGTATGTTTTCTGAAACATGAGGACACCACCATTCTCAAACATGTACAACGGTTGTAGATAGCAATATTGCGTGGAATCAATTTGAAGATCATGGCTAGAGATGTTCAGCAACAGAGTCCAAGAATTTTGATTCCCAAACTCCTTCATTTGCCATAAGGCAAAAAGCTTTGTCCTGGTATTGTGGAAAAAAAAACATTGCAGGAACCCACAACGCGGCACTTCTCATTGAAATAGTTGTCCTCATCGTTTTTGCCGTACTTGTCATTGTGCAGGTCAAATCCTGGGCTAAGATCATCATCATGGGCTCTCTAACAAAGAACGAAGAGGGAATGAAAGGAGAAAGAGACCATTCAGAGTGTCCTCTTGGTAATGTAACAGGATGTTGGTGCCTTTGGGTGATCTTTGAAGGTGGAGTTTCACAAAACTTGGATCAGAGAAGAAGGATTGAAACTGCTTGGATACACACATGAATCGCAGCAGGGACTTCACCGGAAGCCATGACAGAATTTCCATCACGAGTTGGTCCAAAAGGACTGGAGGTGTCATGTTGTCGTGTGTGCGTGCCTTTGGGGATTCACCTCAGCACGTCTACATTCTTGGGAGAATCTATAACAATATACAAAAGAGAAACCTCTGCTTCGGTTTCCAATTTTTCTTGGACTCTTTTTCCTCTCAGCTGCTTAGAAAAAATAAGAAGAGAAAAATTGAAAAACTGCAACATACCTTTTCCCGTATAGTTAGTTTCTATCCCATCACGTTCTCTAACCCTCTCACGTTATCTGGCGTTCTTCATCTTCATATTGCACATCAAGTTAGGGTTCCCAGAGTTGCAATTGATCCCTTCACAGTTTTTGAGGATATTTCTGATCTTGGCAATGTTTTCAATAGGATGTTGGCGGCTTTTGGTGACCTTTGAAGGTTCCGTTTCACGAAACTTGGATCAGAGATGAAGGATTGAAACAGCTTGTACGCCCACATGAATCACAGCAGAGACTTCACTGGAAGCCATGACAGATTTTCCATCACGAGTTCGTCAAAAGGGAATGGAGTGGTGCGTGCCTTTGGGGATTAACTTAAGCACGTCTACGTTCTCCAAGAATATTTATAATTTACAGAGTAATGATATTCATACAACAAATTTTTACATTTTTCTTTTTGTGAAAGGTTAATGTTCAATTTGGAACCTAAAAATTAAGGTTACATTTTTAGTATACTATAAATTGTAGACTTAATTGTAATTTTTACCCTAAACTTTTTAGTTTTTGGTAAATTTTACCCCAATAAATTAATTTGACGCATTTTACCCCAATAAATTAATTTGGCGCATTTTACCCCCAAATTTTTTAAAAAGTTGCAAATTTTACCTTCTACTACTGTGCTGATGGCATGCTGACGTAAGGGTAAAAAGTGGAGGTAAAATTTACCAAAAAGTAAAAAAGTTAAGAGTAAAATTTGCCAAAAAATGAAAAAGTTAGAAGTAAAATTTGTCAAAAAGTAAAAAGTTTGGGATAAAAAGTACAATTATTTTAGCATGCCACGTCAACAAAATGATAGAAGGTAAAATTTGCAACTTTTTAAAAAAGTTGGGGGCAAAATGCCCCAAATTAATTTATTGGGAGTAAAATTTGCCAAAACGTAAAAAGTTGGGGGTAAAAATTACAATTAAGCCTAAATTGTAAAAAAAATGTTAGAAAGTAAAATTGAAATGTTATATATTGGAAAAAATTTAAAAAAACATAATAATAATAATAATAATAATAATAATAATAATAATAATAATAATAATAATAATAATCTTACCTTAAAAGAAAAAGACAAATAAAATAAAATGAACAAAAGTAAAACATTCGAGTAGTAACATGGTAACAAAAAAAAAAGTAAAAGAGATATGTAAATTTTTATTCTAATTTTTCACATTTTACTCTTATTTGAAGATTAGGTCATTTTATCCTTTGCATTGTATTTTTTTTTATCACACATATCAATAGAAGGAGAGTGAAACCTACAAAAATTGATGATTTCTAATAAATTTCAGTCAATCATAAAAAAAAAAAAAGATGTTAGAAGGAAAGTAACAAAGAGTATCACTAGTATTCCTCTACTATGACAGATTCAAAAGGCCTTGATGGACCTCTTGCTTGTTGCCTTCTAGGAATTTAGGATGTGAATCACATATACATAAATAGATTGGTGCTCTATTGGTTCTCATGGAGAAGACTTTACTCTTTAATCATTGAATACATAAATATTAATTGATTGTATTTCTGTATCTAGGAAATTTTAAAGAGTTTAATGGTGATACACTGACAATGTAAAATAGTTTTACACTGTTATCTAATAATAAATCATTGTTGGTATGACTTTTAAGATAATTTTGTAAAAGTCAACAAATTTATCATACATGGTAGGTTGTGATTGGATTGGATGACAATATAAAATTATTTTACATTGTCAATGCATAGTCTTTTTTCTCAATTTTAAAAGACATTTAAATATATATATAACTTGTAGTTTTTATGTATGAGTTTGTGAGAATATCTGGGCATCAACATGTAGATATGTATAACAACTTATGGACAATGAAAACATATTTTCGTTGGCAAAATGGATGTGGAGGTTCCTTTTGGAAAAGGACTCTTTGTGGGTTCTTGTGTTGAAGGCAAGGGCAAAGCATAATGAAGATCTCATGCATAATCCCTCTACATCAGGCTGGTGGAAGGACATCTGCAAAGCATGCAAGCAAGGGGGTGAAGAAGATTGGTTCTGGAAACTCTTAAAGAGACAACTCGAGGATGGCGAGGAGATAAAATTCTGGGGGGATGTCTAGGCGGGAAATGAAGCATTCACCATTAAATACAGAAGATTGTTCACTAACTCTTTGCAACAAGATAGTTGTATTAAAGATTTGGGCACATGGTCTGGTGAGGAGTGGAGGTGGAATTTGTCCTGGTGAAGACCTTTTTTCGAATGGGAGAAATCTCTACTCAATAGTCTCATGGATGTCATTGGCACAATCTATTCAAATTTAACTTCTAAGGATAGTTGGACTTGGTTCGGCGATGGGGAACATGCCTATTCAGTTAGAGGAGCCTATAATGTGCTGCAAAGTTAGGAAGCCGTTGATGATTCATACTTCTTTAGTGTTAGACGGGTTGGCAAGTGCACCAGTCGCACAAGTAGTAAATGGATAAGTCCAAGTATCGTTTTCCCAAGGGATTTGCTTGACATAGGCAATGTTCACATAAATACTAGCTAGACTGAACTGGTTTTTTACAAGAAAGCGATAAAAACGTAAACTTTGGTTGGTTTTGTGGGATTTCAGAACAGATTTAATGGAAGACAGAATTTAAAAAAGATGTTTTTGTGGTTTTTATATGAAAACACAGCTGTGACAGAGGTTAAAACAGATAGATGAAGATGTTGCAGGGGTTAGATCTCACCATTCTCTACTCTCTTCTTGCATGCACACAATATACATTCTATTTGCATTTAAAAGTTAAAATCAGTCAATAAAAACATTCTCAGCCTAATTCCTTAGGTGCAGAGAGTCTTAGATTACTCCCCCAAGCCTTGATTCCTCAACAACTTAACGAAGCAACTAGCTTTAAGTCTAGAGACCACAAGATAACCCATGAACTAAGATCCATTCCTAGACACGAAGTTCATGAGGTATATTGCTTCAGTTCTAGACAACGAAAGTGTTTCCCAACAACAGTCATGTCCAAGGATCATGCTATGGGTGATCAAGCCACAACAAGCTTTAAGAAAAGAAGCAAAATACTAACTTTAAACACAAATATGCAGAAAATATATAGATAAAATCAAAAGATACAAGAGAGTTTTGAGAATGGTTACATCTAACCCCTAACAACTACAGAACTCAGCCACTCATGGGTGTGAGCAGCTGGAAATTACACATGGAGGGGAAGGAGATGAAGAGAAAGCTAAGAACTAAAGAGAGAGTTTTTCTCTCCACTACAACAGTACAAAACGAGCTACAGAGTTTGCTTCTGAAAAATGTCCCAGCCCCCTGAACTTCTGAAAAATGTCCCAGCCCCCTGAACTTCTGAAGGTCAGTCCTTTATATACATGTGCAGAATTGCTCTTAAGTGACATTTGGCTCAGCCTGGAATTTTGGCTTGGCTGATTTGAAATTTCTGCACTTCAACAGATTTCTCTTGCAAAGGACCTTCCACTGCTTCCAAAGCTCAGAATGCAGCTCCCAAACGTGTTCTTCAACTTCAATCTCCATTTCCTACAAAAAGTGGGGCAAAACTCTAAGATATAACCATAAAACTAGAAAAACTAAAGAAATTCTAACTAATTTGCAATATTAACAGAAATTGAGTAAAACAACACTCCAAATGAGAGAAAAGGATAGATAATTGCCTCAAAAATCACTTGAAAAGTAAGTAATTATAGCAACTAACAACTCCCCCAAACTTGGAGTTTTGCTTGTCCTCAAGCAAAAGATAAAGACAACCAGTAAGGAACTAATAAAGTTGAAAATAGCTACCACTGAAACAGAAATCATGGATCAAGATTAATCCCATCCTAACAAATCCAAAACATGCTTCCTTCTAAGAATTGAAAAAAAACCAAACCAATGATTCGAATTTCAAGCATGGTGCCTTAAACCGAAACCATAACAAGGATGCAAGTACCTAATTTCTCAAGAAATGAACCAAGTATAATAATCAAAATTTGGCAAAATCTAAGAATGTTTGATTCTTTTCACTCAAGTGTCTCACTCAAGCACCAATTGGTTTAGGTGCTGAATTCTCTCACAGTCAACACACAATGGCAACCATAAATCAGTTTTGCTTTCCTTCTCAATGTAACAAAATTATGCACAAAAATTAAGATCACAAGGACTTGATCAAGGTCTGAACCGTGGCTAGGCTTGAAAGGAAATTGGTTTTTTTCTAGAATAGCAAACACCATGAGATAAGAGAGCAATTAATGCATTTTTCAGATTTTTTCCAATCCCTCTTATTTTCTCACAATGACAAAGATACCAACTCCTTGCATTTCTCACATTTAAGCTCAAGAACATGCCACTATAATCACAACAAGTATCACAACTTTTATTTATTTTTGTTTTCCTTGATCTTTTTTTTTTTTTTTGCAGAAACAGAATCTACAGAACATAAGACACACACAGCTGTGACACTTTTTTTAATTTAATGAGAGTGACCCACAATTGTTCCCAAGTTCTTCATTTCATGCAAGATTTCCCCCAAACTTATTCTAAACCCAACACATGCAATTGCTCTCCTATCCAATGGTAAGGAAAGTGAATTGTTTTTCATTTAGGCTCCTTGGGTTATCATGACAGAAGTTTATTTCAATTAAGGCTCAGAGGGACTTCACAAAAAGGGATGACAAAAACAGGGAAGGCTTTTTGGCTCTAGGCTTTACAATCATCAAACAAACTTTGCCTTGATCATTTCTTTATTAACATGCAAGAATCATCATAAGAGAATTGTTCAAAACCAACAGTGGTGCCAAAGGTGGCACTCATAATCATTTGAGACAGCACACAACTCACAAGAATCATTTCTCAAACATTCTCAAATCTGTCCTCACAATCAAATCATGCTTGAAACTTTTCTCAAAAAACATACATGCATCCAAGCTATGCTAACAAAACGCGCAGTCACAAAAATCATTCAAATCATGGTTTCGCAAACGTATTTTTCTTTAAAAAGCGCGGGGAGCAAACAAGGATAACGCACGATGGAATTTTTCTAAAACCATGAACAACCACAACATAAACATTAAAACATGCAAACACAACAAAAGTACCAAGTTCAGCAAACAACGAGGTCTTGGCCAACATTACCAAAATAAAAACTAAACTAACAGCAACCCACAAAGTACTAACCATGCACTGAAATTAAAATGCTAAATTAATAAAAGCAGAAAATTAAATTGTCCTGGTAAAACGGGGATTAAACACACAAATCCCCCATCAAACATCATCATCTTCCTCTGTCTCAGAGCTGCCATACTCCTCTTCTTCCCCTTCAGTTCCTTCTTCCTCCACTTCACTTTCCTCCTCTGCCACGACCTCATCCTCAGCTGCAGCTTCTGCTCCTTGGTCACCAGCCTCTGCATCACCAGCAGCAGCACCTTTTGGGGCATCAGCAGCTCTAGCACCCCCCAAAAAGGGAGGTCTGTCCCCAGGCCATGCAATGATAGCTTCAAATTCAAAAGGTGATGGCCAATGGAGACGACCATGAGGTCGTGGTGCTGCAGGGTTTAGATAATAATAAATGGAAGAATTTAAAGTTTGTTGGCCACGATGAACTGCTGCCAGCTGCTGGAAAAGGAAAATGAAAGCAGTTGCCAATTGGGATCTGTTAAACGGCTCCACTGCAGGAGGAATGGGAGGTTGAGGAGCATCCACTTCCGCGGGGTTGCGGCAATGCTGGTCAATGAAACACATGTTGAGTGGCTCCCGAAGGTTGAGGAGGGGAGGACGACGGACATTCACTCCTTGGCTCTCACATAATGCAGTGATAAGGGCTGGAAACCCGAGAGGCCTTGGTGGAGAGGTAGGAGCTTTGGCAGTCACAAATTTATGGATTTCTCTTGATATTATCCTCCCAATGTTGATGTCAATGTCATTCATGATGCAGTACACCATGAAGGCTCGTGACATGCTAAGCTCTGAAGTATGGGTGGTAGGTGTAATGTTAGAGAAGAGGAATGAGGCCCAAATCTGAGATATGGTTTTCAAAGCTGCCCTCTTGAAGCGTAGGGCCTTCCCCGTGTCATTTTCAACAAAAGAGTGGTCTGGAATGCAGAGGCTGTTGCTCACAGCAGTGTTGGTGACAGGGGTTCTCCTAGTAGACATCAAGAAAAAGCCG
This sequence comes from Pueraria montana var. lobata, assembly GCA_026413185.1. NCBI lineage: Eukaryota > Viridiplantae > Streptophyta > Magnoliopsida > Fabales > Fabaceae > Pueraria > Pueraria montana. The sequence continues at coordinate 78,837,370 of CM048650.1, forward strand.
CAGTCTTGGTTGTTGGGGTCGGTGAAGTCATTGGCCAGAAACCGGTTGATGGAAGGAGCATCATAGTGGACAAAGCAACCCCTCACCCAAGACCTACGGGTAGGATCGCTGGTGCGCCTGGGAATAGCATTCGCGTAGAATTCGCGCACCACTTCCTCATTGATCTTGAGGGGGAAGTTGGTAAGTTTCTGCCACTTCCTTCGAACGATTTCATCTTGAATCTCCTGGAAATCTCCAGCTAGTAGTTGCACTTCTCGCTCCTTGATCAAGCCTCTATTGGCATTGTTCTTAAAACGCTCTTGGTTAGGAGGAGCAAGGAAGCGGTTCTTCTGAAGGGGCTCACGAGGAGTTTGAGGTTGCGGTGGTGGGGGTGGAATCTCCTGCACTTCATCATCTTCTCGTGAGGCTTGAGGAGGAGCACGGGAAGAAGAACCCCTCCTTGTGACTCTTTGCTTCTTGGCAGAAGAGGTGGAGTCAGCAGCAGGTTGCTTGTGCTTAGGAGCCATGCTACAAAACAAAACAGAAACAAAACAGAATAGAACAGAAGGCACAAGAAATTAAATTAGTTAATGACACAAATGAGAAACAAGAAACAGAAAAATAGAAATCACAACATAATTGAAACACAACACGTATAAAAGAAAAGAAAAACAGAAAAAGGAATTGATGAAAAGCTAAATATAGAACTGAGAATCCACAAAACAGCAAGGACATTTCGTCACATGCAAGTGCAGGAACAGAAAATGCACACAGCAATGTGCAGGGAATTTGGCTTAGCATCCATAGGATGGCTTCGCCAAATTCCACTTAATCTGATATTTTTACAATTGTGCAGAGAGATGTAGTTCCAGCACTGGTGTGTGACAAATCCAAAGAAAGACACAGTGGTCCCAGTTCTTAGGTAGTGAAAAACACACGTGCAAACAAGAAGAAAAAGAAAAAAGAAAAAGAGAAAAGACAAAGGGGAGCTTTTTGGGTAAAAATAGAGAATTCACAAAGGGTCATGTGCTCCCCTTTTAGCACACAGAAGTAGCAGTAAACAGAAGAATAATGAACAAGATACAACAGCATAGGGACCCAAACGTGGTCCCAAAATACAGAGAAAATAAGAACCTTCGAAGAATATACAGAAAACCAGCACTTGAACCATCAATGGTCCTGAAAATAATGAAAAGGACAAGATCTACACAGATTCAAACATTAAAAACAAGAACAGACTGAAAAGGGAAAAACAGAAAGGGAAAAACAGAAGATTTCCCAAAATATGAACAGCAACACAAACGGGAAAAGAGAGAACAAACACATGACTACCTCCAAAAAGGAAAGATATCCCAAAAAGGCACAATCAACAGAAAACAAACAAAAAGATTGCACTTTTGCAACAACCAGAAATTGAAAAAGACATATCACTCAAGGGAAACTTCAAAACAAGAGATAGAAAAGAAGGTTATAGCAAAAGCTTTGACCTTTATCAACGAAAAGGGAAGAGAACAGAAAACTCACACACAAAAGGTCAAAGTTTTATCATGACACACAAACATAACCAAACAATGCATATGCTTCCAAAAGTTGCAACAGAGGAAAAATAAAAAGAAAATAACCGAACTGCACAATTATGAAAAACAAAGGACCCTAGGATCTTTTCCAGAAAAGAGATAAAAATGACAGTAGACAAGGGAGCAGAAATCGCGGAAGAAAAACTCATGCGTGGACAGCAATGGTGGTGCTTGAGGTGGAGATGGAGAGTAGACCGAGAGGGAGGAGTCACAGTCCTAGTGATGGATGCTGAGTTGAGGGATGAAGCAAGTTGCAAGCTTAGAGGTATGATGGGATTGTAAGAGTAGGACTGAGTGGAAAGTTGAAGGGTTGGGAGTGTAGGGGCAGACGTGAGGGTGTGGGGAAAGAGTAGGAAAAGGTGAAAAGGTGAATCTGATTGGAGAAGGTAGGTAGTTGTAATTAAAGTGTCAGCAAATTCTGATTGGAGGGGAAAGGGGGTGAGGCAACGTGATTGGAGGAGAAGAGAGGTGAATAGGGAAAGGTAATAGTAGTGGGTATAGGGAAACGTGATTGGGAAAGGTGGAGACGTTATGGGGTAAGTCAAGGGTCTTGGAACGTGGGAAAAATTTGAAAAAGATCAGAGGGTCTGAATAAGTGGAAAATCGCTTGGCCCTGAGGCATGGCTTGGCAGAAAGCTCGAATTTGGACAGGGATCACAAAGTGGATTTTGGCTTAACCATGGAACTTGGCTAGACTAAAAAATGCATGGAATTGAATTTATTGCTTCCAGTGGTTTTGGCTTGGAGCCAGTATCAGTGGCTTGAGCCAAAAGTCACTTAAGAGCAATAATTCTTGTACAGACATGACCAAAATGCGAATTATGCAGAAATGAGCCTAAGTACTGCACTGTAACAGCTAAATGGGACATATGCAACTACATAATGATGCTTCTAAATGATCACATTACAAAGAAACAAAATCACCACAAACTACACACAACATTCACACAAGGATCAAACATATGAACTCTAAATAATCAAAACACACAACCAACTAAATTTAACAATTCAAAATGCAAAATGCAGAAATAAAATGGTAAGAAAACTGGGTTGCCTCCCAAGTAGCGCTCTTTTACTGTCATTAGCTTGACATTTGGTGATCTCAAGGATCACTTAGATGCAGAATTATGGTCAACCTTTCAATTTCACCCCCCAAATAGGGCTTTAATCTCTGACCATTGACTGTCCAGTTTCTTCCTGTTGAAGGATCCTCCAAAATAACAGCACCATGAGGTTTCACCTCCTTAATGATGAAAGGGCCAGACCATTTGGACTTGAGCTTGCCTGGAAATAATTTCAGCCTTGAATTGAACAACATAACTTTTTGATTAGGCTGCAAGTCTCTCTTCACAAGCTTTTTGTCATGATAGGCCTTGACTTTCTGTTTGTAGTGCCTTGAAGAATCATATGCATTGAGTCTCATCTCCTCTAACTCATGAAGTTGGATCTTCCTCTTCTCACCAGCCAAAGACTGATCAAAATTAAGGAACTTAAGAGCCCAATAAGCTTTGTGCTCCAATTCCACAGGGAGATGACAAGCTTTTCCATAGACCATTTGGAATGGAGATAGGCCAATTGGAGTCTTGAATGCAGTCCTATATGCCCATAGAGCATCATCAAGCTTTACAGCCCAATCCTTTCTAGAAGAAGCAACTATCTTCTCAAGGATCCTCTTGATTTCTCTATTAGAAACCTCAGCTTGACCATTGGTTTGGGGATGGTAAGGAGAAGCTACTTTATGTTTGACTCCATAATGCTCCAAGACTTTCTTCAATTGTGCATTACAAAAATGGGAGCCTCCATCACTGATTAAAACTCTAGGAACACCAAACCGAGAGAAGATATTCTTCTTGAGAAATTTAATGACTGTTTTGGAGTCGCTTTTGGAACAAGCAACAGCTTCTACCCACTTTGAAACATAGTCAACAACCACCAAAATGTATTAATTGGAGAAGGATGAAGGTAAGGGGCCAACAAAATCTATACCCCAGCAATCAAAGACCTCCACTTCAAGAATGTTTTGAAGTGGCATCTCATTCCTTCTTGATATCCCTCCGGTTCTTTTGCATTTATCACAGCTCTGCACATGCTCATGAGCATCTTTAAAAATTGTAGGCCAATAGAATCTAGACTGGAGGACCTTTGCAGCAGTCCTCTCTCCACTGTAGTGCCCTCCATAAGGTGAATTGTGGCAGTGCCACAAGATGTTCCTTGCTTCCTCCTTAGCAACACACCTTCTAAGTAAATTGTCAGCTCCAATTTTGAATAAATGAGGATCATCCCACACATAAAGTCGAGAATCCTTGAAAAATTTCTTTCTTTGGTGCCAATTCATATCTGCTGGAATGATTCCACCAGCTTTATAGTTAGCCATATCCGCAAACCATGGCCTTTCTTGCACCACAAGAAATTTCTCATCAGGAAACTCATCCAGAATTTCTTTCTCAAGAGTGGTCACCTCATCATTCACAAGCCGTGACAAGTGATCAGCAACTTGGTTTTCACTTCCTTTCTTGTCCCTAATTTCAAGATCAAATTCCTGCAGCAACAAAACCTAACGAATGAGTCTAGGCTTGGAATCGGGTTTGGACAGCAAGTATTTAATTGCAACATGATCAGTGTACACAACTACTTTGGAACCAATTAAATAAGAATGAAATTTTTCCAAAGCATACACTATTGCTAGTAACTCTTTTTCAGTTGTTGCAGAATTCACTTGGTGTTCATTGAGCACCTTGCTAGCATAATGTATGGGATGAAAAATTTTATTCTTTCTTTGGCCTAGGACAGCCCCTACTGCATAATCACTAGCATCACACATGAGTTCAAAATCAATTTTCCAATTAGGTGCAGTGAGTATAGGAGCAGAGACTAAACTAGACTTCAAAAATTTAAAGGCATTTAAACATTCAACATCAAAATTAAATTGTGTGTCCTTGTTCAGTAGATTGCTCAATGGTTTGGCAATTTTGGAGAAATCTTTGATGAAGCGCCTGTAGAATCCAGCATGCCCAAGGAAGCTTCGAATTCCTTTCACATTTGCTGCTGGTGAAAGCTTTTCAATGACATCTACTTTGGCTTTGTCAACTTCAATTCCTCTTGCTGAAACTTTGTGGCCAAGAACAATTCCCTCGGTCACCATAAAATGGCATTTCTCCCAATTAAGAATGAGATTTGTCTCAGCACACCTCTTCAAAACAGTTTCCAAGTTGGACAAGCACAATTCAAATGATCCACCAAAAACAGAAAAGTCATCCATGAAGACTTCTATGCATTTCCCCACCAGATCCGAGAAGATAGCTAGCATACACCTTTGGAAAGTGGCAGGTGCATTGCATAGCCCAAATGGCATCTTCCTATATGCGAAAACTCCAAAAGGACAAGTGAATGCTGTCTTCTCTTGGTCTTGAGGATCCACAACAATTTGATTATAGCCTGAGTAACCATCCAAAAAGCAATAGAAAGCTTGGCCAACTAGTCTCTCCAACATTTGATCCATGAAAGGAAGGGGAAAATGATCCTTCCTTGTTGCTTTGTTGAGCTTTCTATAGTCTATGCACATCCTCCATCCCATGACAGTTCTTGTAGGAATTAATTCATTCTTCTCATTGCGGATCACTGTCATGCCCCCCTTTTTAGGAACAACTTGCACAGGGCTCACCCATGCACTATCGGATATAGGGTAAATCAATCCAGCTTCCAAGAGCTTTAAGACTTCCTTTCTTACTTCTTCCTTCATCACAGGATTGAGTCTTCTTTGAGGTTGAGCCACTGGTTTAAAATCATCTTCCATGAAGATCCGATGCATGCAATAAGAAGGACTTATCCCTTTGAGATCAGAGATAGACCATCCAATGGCTCCTTTGTTAGTTTTCAAAACCTCAATCAATTTTTCTTCCTCTGCAGCAGATAAGGAATTGCTAATGATGACTGGTTTGCCACCATTTTCTTCAAGGAACACATACTTTAAATGTGGAGGCAGCACCTTCAATTCAGGCTTGGTTTCCTCCACCTTCTCATCTTTCTTTAAATTTTCAACAATTTCTTCATTTGGAGGAATTTCCTTCAAAGTATCAAGGCTTTTCAAGCATTCCTCAATTTCCTTCTCTTCCTCCTCATTAAGTAACTCAAATGCATCAATTAAAGCTTTCTCAAGAGGAGTGGAACTAGGCACTTGCTTTCTAGAGGTGGTGTAAATTTCATCAAGAATATCCACTCTAAAGCATGATTTATCTTCACTAGGGTGCTGCATAGCTTCAAACACATTGAAAGTGACTTCTTCATCTTGCACCCTCATCTTGAATTTGCCATCACTAACATCAATCAAGGCACGGGCTGTCATCATGAATGGTCTCCCCAAACTGAGAGGAACTTCAGCATCCTCTTCCATATCCATAATTACAAAGTCAGCTGGGAATATAAATTTGTCCACCTTCACTAGCAAATCTTCAACAACTCCATATGGAAGCTTAATGGTACGGTCTGCTAGTTGAAGTGTCATCCTTGTAGGCTTAATTTCTACATCTCCCACTTTGCTAAGCATGGACAATGGCATAAGATTGATGCTTGCTCCCAAATCTAACAAAGCTTTTCCAATGGACAGATTTCCAATGGTGCAGGGAATGGTAAAGCTACCAGGATCTTTGTGCTTGAAGGGCAATGGCTTTTGAATTATAGCACTGCATCCAGCTTCTAATTCAATTGTATCTTTCTCAATGTACTTTTTCTTCTTGGTGAGGAGTTCCTTCATGAACTTGGCATAAGTTGGAATTTGCTCAAGTGCATCCGAGAAAGGTAAATTGATTTGCAATCTCTTGAAGATGTCTAAGAAACGTGCAAACTGCCTTTCTCTGTCCTTCCTTGTTGGCACATGAGGATAGGGTAATCCATGTGGAGGAACAGAATTTGACTCCTTCTTCTTCTTCTCTTCTCGCACCCTCTGGTGTTTAGTCATTTTTGGCTCAGCTGCCTCACTGATTTCATTTTTTTCTGCATTTTTCTCACTGATTTTCTCACTCTCACTCAATTCTTTTTCACTCAGCTCATTTTTTTCTTCCTCATCATCTTTTACATCCTCCACAACTACCTCTTGCTCACTTTTCTCTCTACTCAAATCTCCCACAATTGTACCTCTCCTTGTAGTTATAGCCTTGCATTGCTCCTTGGGATTTGCTTGAGTGTTGGCTGTAAATGCTCCACTTTTAAGTTCTGCCAAATCTTTAGCAAATTGTCCCATCTGCACTTCAATATTTTTGATAGAAGAATCCGTGTTCTTTTGGTTGGTTAGAGAAACTTGCATGAATTGATTGAGAGTGTCCTCCAACTTAGAAACACGGTCTTGATGAAGAGGTTGGTATTGTTGATGACTTTGGTAAGGAGGTCTGTTCGAAGGGCCAACTTCTTGCTTCCAACCAGCATTGTTATTTCTCCAACCTTGATTGAAAGGTTTAGCATAAGAAGTGCCTTGTCGGTTTTGGTTCCCCATATAATTAATTTCTTCTTGGGAACTTGGTGGCATGATGCATTGGCCACTTGAATGGCCACCTCCACAAAGTTCACAGTAAAGAACTTGTTGAGTGTTGGACTGAATAGCTTGCAAGCCTTGGAGTTGTTGAGGCATCTTAGCCAGTTGCTTGGTGAGTGCATCAAGTTGCTGCGTGAGAAGCTTATTTTGAGCTAGGAGGGCATCCTGAGATTTAATTCCAGAACTCCTCTCTTCTGCACTTGCACGAGAGTTCTGTCATGTTGCACCTCATAGTCATTAGAGGCCATATTTTCAATAATTTCCTTAGCCTCATCCGGTGTCTTGTACATGATTTTGCTTCCAGCTGAAGCATCAAGCATAAGCTTGGTTTGAGGTCTAAGTCCAGCTAAGAAGGTGTTGATTTGAGCTGCCTCATTGAAACCATGAGCTGGACATTTCCTTATCAGGCCATTGAATCTCTCCCATGCTTCACACAAGGGTTCATCAGCTCCTTGAGTGAAAGTGGAGATAGCTGTCTTCCTCTGGTTGATCTTAGATTGAGGAAAGAAACAGTTCAAAAATCTGTCAACCAGCTCGTCCCAAGTCAAGGGAGTGTTAGTAGGAATGGCTCTGTACCAATCATTTGCCTTTCCATCAAGAGAGAATGGAAAGAGACTGATTCGGATATAATCATCATTAACTTGATGTAGCTTCACAGTGTTACAGATATCAACAAAAGTAGTCAAATGAGCATAAGGGTCTTCATGGTCAAGACCATGGAACTTGTTTTGCTGAATCAAGTGGATGAGAGATGCCTTCATTTCAACATTGTGAGCCTGCACCTCTGGTCTGGCAATGGTGTTGAAGAATCTCGGCCCTGTGTTGGCACAATAATCGTTCAAAGTACGCCTTGGTTGATTCACTTCTCCTTCTTCTGCCATTATAAAATCTTCTTCTTCAGGATGTCAAAGACAGATCTGGTAAAACAGGGGATAGTGGTTCTTGGCTAGCAAGTCTTTCTAGAGCCTTCCTCTTCCTTGTCCAGCTGTTGGTAAGTCTTGCTGTCCTCTCAATCTCCGGGTCGAAATACAAAGGATCAGCTAAACTTCTTGTGTGCATAAACAGAGAAAAAGAAAACAGAACACTAGAACAGAAAGTTAGCACAAGAAAACAACAACCACAACAGAAATAAAAATGCAAAGAATAAAAGAATAAAGAATAAAGCCTAAGATAATATGAATGTGAAGTTGCCTAATATTCAGATGCAAATCCCCGGCAACGGCGCCAAAAACTTGTTAGACGGGTTGGCAAGTGCACCAGTCGCACAAGTAGTAAATGGATAAGTCCAAGTATCGTTTTCCCAAGGGATTTGCTTGACATAGGCAATGTTCACATAAATACTAGCTAGATTGAACTGGTTTTTTACAAGAAAGCGATAAAAACGTAAACTTTGGTTGGTTTTGTGGGATTTCAGAACAGATTTAATGGAAGACAGAATTTAAAAAAGATGTTTTTGTGGTTTTTATATGAAAACACAGCTGTGACAGAGGTTAAAACAGATAGATGAAGATGTTGCAGGGGTTAGATCTCATCATTCTCTACTCTCTTCTTGCATGCACACAATATACATTCTATTTGCATTTAAAAGTTAAAATCAGTCAATAAAAACATTCTCAGCCTAATTCCTTAGGTGCAGAGAGTCTTAGATTACTCCCCCAAGCCTTGATTCCTCAACAACTTAACGAAGCAACTAGCTTTAAGTCTAGAGACCACAAGATAACCCATGAACTAAGCTCCATTCCTAGACACGAAGTTCATGAGGTATATTGCTTCAGTTCTAGACAACGAAAGTGTTTCCCAACAACAGTCATGTTCAAGGATCATGCTATGGGTGATCAAGCCACAACAAGCTTTAAGAAAAGAAGCAAAATACTAACTTTAAACACAAATATGCAGAAAATATATAGATAAAATCAAAAGATACAAGAGAGTTTTGAGAATGGTTACATCTAACCCCTAACAACTACAGAACTCAGCCACTCATGGGTGTGAGCAGCTGGAAATTACACATGGAGGGGAAGGAGATGAAGAGAAAGCTAAGAACTAAAGAGAGAGTTTTTCTCTCCACTACAACAGTACAAAACGAGCTACAGAGTTTGCTTCTGAAAAATGTCCCAGCCCCCTGAACTTCTGAAGGCCAGTCCTTTATATACATGTGCAGAATTGCTCTTAAGTGACATTTGGCTCAGCCTGGAATTTTGGCTTGGCTGATTTGAAATTTCTGCACTTCAACAGATTTCTCTTGCAAAGGACCTTCCACTGCTTCCAAAGCTCAGAATGCAGCTCCCAAACGTGTTCTTCAACTTCAATCTCCATTTCCTACAAAAAGTGGGGCAAAACTCTAAGATATAACCATAAAACTAGAAAAACTAAAGAAATTCTAACTAATTTGCAATATTAACAGAAATTGAGTAAAACAACACTCCAAATGAGAGAAAAGGATAGACAATTGCCTCAAAAACCACTTGAAAAGTAAGTAATTATAGCAACTAACATTTAGCCAGTTGTGGATTGTCCCTGCTCCTTCGAAAGTTATTGCTCTTGCTTGGAGGATTGCTCAGGATAGAATACCAACGAAACAAAACTTAAGGAGAAGGAATATCACTCTGCCTGATCATGACTACAAATGCCCACTCTGCTATGACTCTGAAGAGTCTACTATACTCACCTTTTTTTCTTTTGCAGGTTCGCATCAGAGCTCTAGGGAAATTGCTATTGATGGTTGGGAACACAAGCAGTTATGCATATACAAACTGAGGAACACTTCTGGCAGCATGGAGGGTTAGTTAAAGGCAAACAAGCTGAATTGATTCCGGTCCTGGAAATTTTGTAGAGCAAAGGTGAAGCTTTTCTCATACTCTCTATATGATTGGTCCTCCAACCTAAGAGTGGTTCTGAAGCAGTCACACCCTTCACTGACAACAGACCTGTCTTTGGGGCAAATTTTTTTTTTTTGGGGGGTTACACGCTACATAATGGACAAGTCTTCTGGTTTTCTGCAAAATGATCTACTTTGGCAACAGCAAGTTCACAAGATTAAAGGGACATTACTTTGTCATGCTAGCTGAATTTTCACGTTACTTTTGGCTATATGTTTTATACATACATTGTGCAGGATCAGTTTTTCTATTTTTTAGCTGATCGGGGTAGTTGATAGAACCTGTCTAGAGTTTTTCTATGGTAGTTTTACTCTGTATAGGTTCTGCCTCTTGTTATACTTGTCTTTTTCTTTTCTTTTTTCAGCTTTGTATATGGGTCGGGGTACCCCTTGTACCCCTTTTATTTGATCTTTTCTTTGTTGATAAAAAAAAGCCTATTTCTATGGTTTTTTATCCTATTATACCCACAATTAAGTGAATTAACTATGAGGCTTATTCCTTGTAGGGTGCCAAGTAGATCAGACCAACTTTTTCATCCAAGAAAGTTTCCTAGAAAGCTTCATTATAAGCAATTTAAGATATGGATAAAAAAATGTCCACAATGAACATTTCCCATCAGAAGAACAACAAAGAAAGAACAACTTTTAGCTAAAGCAATCTTCATACAACAATTTCATGGACCAAAATCTTCGAATGAACAGAAAGACAGGGTAAGCAATACTAATCATATTTTTAAGAGCAAACTATGTTTTTGGTCCTTAAACTTTTTCATATTTATGGTTTTGGTTCCTAAACTTTTGTACGACTGGTCAAAGTCCTCATACTTTTTTTTATCCATAGTTTTAGTCATTTTCGTCTATTTTAGACGTTAAGTGATATCGTGACATTAATTTTATTATTATTTTATTTTATTACGTTTTCTGACAGTTTAAAATTGCCAGAAATTGCATGGAACATAGTCTAGAACAAGATCAAGAATTTCAAAACCAAAAAAAAAAAAATACAAGAGCTTGTCTCACATTCCAAATCCAATTGTATTATTGAAGGCATAGTGATTCAGAGTTAGCACACAATGGACCAATCACAACTCTTACATGACTTAAACCATAAATAGTAAAAAGTTCAAGGACCAAAAACATAGTTTGCTCTATTTTTTAAAAAAAGGTTAAATTATACTTTGTTCTCTGAATTTTTTATTTATAATTTCTATTTAAATTTGTTTATTTTTAATCTTTATATGTAATAAAAAAATAATCTTTAATCCATTATCAGAAATTAAAAATATATAGTTTTTTTGTAATTTTAAAATATTAGAAAGAATAAAATTTAATTTGAGACTGATTTAAACAAAATGTTTTATTTTTAAGGACTGAAAATATATGTAAGCTTGTCACTATTCTGATTATAATTATTCATCATTAGTTTAGGAGTTCATTATTTATAACCTTTATTCAGTCTCATTTTTAGTATTGTTATAAAAATTAGCCTATGAAAAAGTTTGAATTAATTATTATGTGAAAGGAAACAATGGAGAAGTCAAAATGAAACGCCTTATGAGATGCATTTAATTTGAAGTAATCTCTACAATTAAAACTGATAACATAACTAAAGTTTAAGGACATCTCAACCTGTTCCCGTGAGAAATTTATAAGGGATTCAAATAACATCTCAGCCTGGGATGGAGTGTGACCAATAATAAGGTGTTATAGATGAGGAAGTCAAAGTATAACTGGCAAAATGAAAAAGGAACATAGATAATTAGATACCAACTCATAATTCATTCCTACTTACATAAAACCAAACATTTCACTAAAACCTTGTTTTTCCTGAAATGAATACTTGAGTGCCCACACATCAAGTCTCCTCATAGTATCTTGAAAAGATTCTTCAATTTCACAACCAGCCTCCGTTCCTCCTTAGATAGATCATCCTATATCAATCAACAGATATTATAACTTGAGACATTTTCAACTAAATCCATAAACAGTTAAATATACACATTGCTCATGATGCTTATTATAAACTTACCCGATAATTAGCTTTGAGTATATCAATAGATCTCCGTGAAATATGGCTTACAAGTTCATCATCAATCTCAAAATGCCTCCCATACATCTTTTGTTGCTCTTCAGGATTGCTGCCAACAATCTGTAAAACAAATTGGAGCATAACAGTAAGGTTGCCACCAAGAATACACAAAGCAACCAGAAATATCATTCCATTTCCCCCTATTATCCACCTCTTCACTTTTCTCTCACCATTTTCTCAATAGCCATGTCTAATTATTGATCACATGTAGATCGCATAAACGGATTATGACATTTTGTCAATGTAGTAATACCATTACTTCAAATAAGTTAAAACAGGTAATATTGATTTTTTCTGAGGGTGGCCCTGTTGCAGCAGTAGAAAAACACCCGGTAGGTCATGGATTTGAATCCAGAAACAACCTCTTTGCATATACAAGGGTACGGTTGTGCACAAGGACCCTCTCCCATACCTTGGCATAGCGAGGAGCCTTCTTGCACAGTTGCACTGGGGTACGTTAGTTTTTATTAATGATCTTCTCTCCTTTTCAACATTGTGCAAAATGTTAGTTTTCAACATTGCTTCTTTTCAAGTACACAGAAAGTTTTTAATCCATATTTCAAATTCCATTTTCATTGGGGACAACTTCGTGAGTTCAGAGAGGTTCATTATAAAGGATCTAATTTCAGTCCAAGAACATACCTTAATGGCTACTTTCTGCCCCTTCTCTGCATAATCAACAGGTTTATGGTTATTCTCAATGGAGGCAATGCGACCAATATCAATGAACTCTCTGGAAGGAATGCAAATAGGAGTCCCAATCTGTCAAATAGACAATATTAGATGCAAATTTAAAGAAATCAAAACAATTTTGCGCATTGCGCACAACAGACTTCACAACATAACACGGACCCTCGTTAACATCATAAACCCAAAAAACTAAAGAGGATCTTAAATGGTCAGAGAATAGGGTTCAGAGACCAAACTGGAAAAAAAAAATGTTAAAGAATCTTAAACAGGGGCAAACATATATAAAATGAACACACAATAACATCAATGATAAAACATGGGTGCAAAATCAAACAAGGAAGCACACTGTAAGAGTTGGAAAAAAAGGCTGAATTTACATAATATTACTGACTTACTGGACGGAATATAGTGATGGAAACACGTAACCATTTGGAAAAAAAAAAAATTCTAGCTCAAGAGCCTTTTTTGATACAGAATGGATATTAAAAAAGATATAAGTTGATAAATTATGTAGCATGATAAGGAGGATCAAGCTCAATATTCCAGTTCTACATTTAGTATTCTAGTCTGAATGACAGCTCCACCAGTTTGATGTGTCATAGCTAAATATAGACAATTCTAATAGTGGAGATCTCCTCCAACTCAAACTCCATATTAATATGGGAACAAAACCAAGCTCGAGTTTCAATTTCAAGTGTTTAAAGTCTTCCAAGTGTGATCAAAGACTAAGGCTTAATTAGTATTTGAGTAGGTGGAAAATGAGTACGAAAATGAAAACAAGGAGGATACAAAAGTTTTGATTTCACTAACTTGCTTGGTAAAGAGTCAAAAGTCACTTTCAGCTCACCTTCATATTAAAAAAGTGGCCAAAATTTGTGGGGTGGAGTATAAATAAGTAGCACTCCACCTTAACTCTTCCAATACTTTTGCTGTACCAACTACTTAGCAAGTGTGAAACAATTTTCATTCCAAAATTTCCACCTCCCCATTTTTCAACTAGTCAAACAACCACAACCTAGACAATTGCTAATTCCTTTGTCAAAAATCTATCCAAAACAAAAACAAAAATGTTGGATTTACTCCAGGCAAAAAAGCACCTTGTGTCAAGAAAACTGTTATTCACCAGAGAACATTGCAGCCACATTTAAAAAATAAAAGATCCATGAATAAAAAATAATACCTTTGCAATGCCTTCAAGGATATCAACTCCCAAAACAATTGGGTCCTTCTTGTTGAAAATGCAATTTGGTAAGATTTTCAGAACACATGGGAAGACTGCCTCATCAGCAACTTCTCTCTTTTTCTCCTCCTTAATGTTGTCAATATAAGCTTTAAATTGACCGAACAGATGATAAATGATATCAGCAACAAATATCTTCACGCCCAATTCATCTGCCAGTTCCCTAGCCTCAGGAGTAACTTTGACATCAAATGCCAATATTGCTGCATACTCTTTCTTCTTTTCAAGCATTACACTGGCCTTCATTACATCCTTTTTATGTACAGGGCCTATGCTTATACCACTAACAGGGATACTCACTTCTGGAGTTTTTAAAAACTCCAGTAATGCTTCCAAGGAGCCAAGGGTAGATGCCTGTACACAAACACCCTCACTGGTCCTGTCAATCCTGCTCATGACCGACCGCATATCTTCCTTGGCTGCTTCTTTAACATCTTCCAAATCATCATCAGGCTTCACCACATATAAACCAGTGCCAGCAATGGCATGTTCAAGCCCCTGAATAAAACACAAAATAAAACCAAAGCTTAGACATTCATAAGCATAAGACAATTGGATAAAAAAAAAATAGCATAAAAAGAGGTCAGTTCAATATCACAAAGTACCTGGGCAGTGATTTTTATACCCATTGCAGCTTTGATTTCTTTGTGATGAAGATATGTTCCCTGAAATAAGACCATTATTACTGAGTTGTGACCTGTAAGACATACTATATAATACACTCCCTCTGCCTAGATGGAATTTGTCATAGAAAGTATTACACAGTAAACAAATTATTAACGTTGATATACATGGATGAGATATTCACTTATTCAAATAGTTTTGTCTAAATTAATCATCCAATACCCACCCCACCACCAAGAGGGCTATTTTTGTATATCAAATGGTGAGTGGAACGAAATGGAATGGAATAGAATAAAATGGAATGAAGTTACCATTTGTCCAGATAATTTATGATGAGATGGAAAAGAAAAAAATGGCTGGTTCCATACCATGTCCTTCAAAACTGAAGGGGAAGAGAAAGAGGGGTATCAGATGAAATGGAATAGAATGCATTCCATCAGGTTCCATTCCATTTCATCCCGATCTATTTCATCTCTTCCATCAATCCAAACATGGCCTATGTAACTATTAGAGATATTAGTTAAGTTTAGTTTACAATGTAATTTCAGCTTCTCTTTCTCTCTCAGTTTCTGTTTTTCTGATGTGGTATCAGCACCTCATTGTCCAGCACATTCCAGCACAAGACCAAACTGCTATCTTTACTAAACTGCTTTCTTCTCAAAGATTTCTTGCTTTGAGAGACAATCTTAGGGTAGTTGACAGATTTTCACTCCATCAACCACCCTAGATTTGAGGGGGGAATATTAGAGATATTAGTTAAGTTTAGTTTACAATGTAATTTCAGCTTACATTTACATTTCAGTATAATTTCATTTGACTGTAGTTTAGTTGCTGACTCAGCACTGAGACAGATCATCAGCTATAGCTATATATAGCTGAACTCTTGTATCGATTCATTCTCAATGAAAGATTTATGTTAGAAGATCTATACACTTTCTCTTTCTCTTTCTCAGTTTCTGTTTTTCTGATAGTAACATAACACCATAAATTTCTATGATGAAAAGACCTCTTCCAACTATTGATTCACATTAACAGAACAACGTGAAAAATGAACAACTTGCTGGAACATTTCTTAGTTCTAGCTTATAGAAATCTAAAATAATCTTGACAAAGACACATCAGTAACTGAATTATAAAAACTTGGATCCTAATAAGGCCTTCAAATACATGCATTTAGTAACATATGAGAATATGAGTAACTCTTTCATTCACCATCAACAAAGTTGATTCCATAGCTTTGACGCATTTTGAAAAATGGCATTTCTCTTTCATATCCTAAGGCATGCCCTCATACACTCACACAGCATAGGCTACAGTTAAAGTATGGTTCTCAGAGTTATTAGATCCTAGGGCACAAAATCAAGCTAAAGTGCTAAACCACACATGAACACTCTTATCATCAAACTTAGCTTACAAGACTATATTTAGACTTGGTTTTGGCCTCAAATGCACAGTTATGGTTGATTTTGTTAAACAACAAAATAGTGCAGTGCTAACTAAGTATAATGTGCTACCTAAACTCTCATGGTTGACAACTTTGCCACAAACTTATCAACAAGAGGAGTTACTGTCAGCCAAATTCTTCAGGCTTGGTATCTTAGTTAATATGTTTAGCAATTGATTTGTTCCAGTGTTAGAGCCCTCTAACAGGGTATGCATATCTTCCGAAGGGGATTCATCTGAACCAGCATATTATTTACATTAAGAATTGCCAATCAAACTCCATTCTTTGGAATATGAATGAGAAAAAAATCCAAATAACAAGTGAATGCACCCTCTGGTTTTTTGGCTAAGCTCCACCATGTTCAGCATATTGGTCAGGATCTCATAATCCTTTCTTTAGCTTCCAACACTTTTAAGATCACAGGAACTTGTTAAAATTTCGACACAACTTTCCTTCCAAAACCATACTCGCATATGAAATCAATAAATTCAGACCAAATAATCTCTTGTAATCTTGTTTACATTTACATTCATAGTAGAAAGTCATGTAGCAAAGTTCTAATTTTCCTATCAAGTCATAAATGTGATAACAAGATAAATAAACAAATAGTTGTGTTGCAGTACCTTGACACGGAGTTCCTTCATTGGATGAGGTGTCAATAAAGCTCGAATTGTGGTAACAATTGGCCCCTGTTATAAAAAACTCATCAGGCTGAGCTAGAGATCAAATGCTAATACATGATGCAGTGAGTTTAAGATACTTGCCTGCATTCCACAGACAACTATTTGTTCTCCTTCGTGAAGAACACCATTAACTAAAACAACATCAATAGTAGTTCCGTGGCCTTCAACTACTTTCACTTCTAAAACAGTACACTGTTGGCCAAAATCAACAAACAATTGTGTCTCTACAGTTAAACCATCATAAACCATTCAACCAGCTTATATATTACAAGACAATAAAGCTAACCTGAACTTCTTCACTGTATGCAAGTTTCTCAACCATTGTTTTTTGGGTCCATTGAACCAATAGTAATAACAAATCGGGAATTCCTTCACCACTGAAATATAAAAAAAAAAAAAAAAAAAAAAAAGTCAGTACAACAACCACCCACATGAGAAGCATTAAGGCAAAGTTTTAGGCAACACTAATTAAAAAAATAGGATAGAATCTGTCCTAAGACAATGTTTAGGCAATTTTATAGATGCGACATCCCAAGATAAATGGAAATGTGTCCCCACTTTTCATACACCCAACCTATCTTCTCCCATTCTCCCACCAAATCACCATTTTTTTTTTTTAATAATTTCAGGTAGAGCTCAGACAGGTTGAATTAAGGTTACCAGCCACCATGTCAATCACCAAATGGTCTCCAAAACCAGCCAACGTGTCAATTACCAATCCAAAATTATTTTGTTTCACACAGGAGGGAATGAGGTGGCAGAGTATTAAGGCTACCACAATTACCTTATTGCACTTGTAGGCACAATGCTGAATGTTTCTCCCATTTCTTTGTTTTTATAATACAACTCAGTATTCAGCCCCTGTTCTTTGAATTGAGTAATAATCTAGCAATGAAACAGAAGAAAATTAGTGTTGCAAACAATAACAAAAAATGTCTGGTACAACTGACGAAGAAAAAAAAAATCTTTTGCTACCTTAGTGAGCCTCATATTAAACTCATTTTGAACATCCTTAGTCTGCTGCTTCATTGCTTTAACAATTGGAGAATTGCGACATGTTTTCCACCCATAAAGCCTGTCAACCTGCAATGTTTCAAGAACAGTGTGACAAATGTGAGCATCACCTATTACAAAATAAAACTCGAAGAATTGTAAGGCATAAATACTCACCTTATTCAATGCAACAATGAATTCTGTATTCCTCATTTTTAATAGATTTAGTGATTCTATTGTTTGTTGCTGTAACTCATGCATAATGTCAACAACCAAAATTGCAATATCACATAGACCTGAACCCCGTGACCTCAGGTTAGTAAATGACTCGTGTCCTGGGGTATCAATAACCAGTAGACCAGGAACTTGCAGGTTTGCATCAGCCTTCAGTTGCTTCGTTCTTCCGCGAATGTTCTCAGCAGGAAAGTATGTTGCACCAATCTGTTGTGTGATACCGCCAGCCTCACCCTCCTGAACATTAGTACCTCGAATACAATCTAGCAGCTTGGTTTTGCCAGTATCTACATGCCCCATGATACAGCAAATTGGAGAGCGGAGGTTCTCATCTCTAGGCTTAGGAGGCACGGCAGACTGTGGCAGTTCCCTTGGCACAGCAGACTTTCTGGGTTCCCTGTTCAAGTCAGGATCATGCTTTTTATTTGTGTCCACAACCACAGCAGTAGCCTGCTTTCCATTTTCAATTTCTTCAGCCACAGGCTTAGAAATAGTTTTATTAGTAGCACCTGTTGCATAGGAGGAAAACAAAAGCATTTTTACATTAGCAGGAAAGTAGTTATTAGTAAAGAATCAAAACATTGAATTTTACTAGGGAAACAAAAGCATAAGCCAAAATCCATCCACTCAACCCCTCAGAGGCTCAGACACTTGGAGACACACAACAGTAACAACCAAACACATGCTACAGGGAGACCTACTTGGGTCAATCAAACACCATTGGTTTTAATCTAAAGCAAGGGTGGAGATAAAACTACACATTGTTATCATATTTAGACCAGAAAAGTCACTTGCTAGCAAGAAAAAAAAAATCCAAAACTAAGTTTTTGGTCCAAAATTCAAAGCACTATCCCGTGACGGATCCAGAAATTTTAATTAGTGGGAGCAATATTTATATAGTATTAAAAATATGACTATTATTTTTGAAAAGATAAATATACATCATAATTAATATTCTCTAAGTTTTCATATTTTAGAAATATTAAATAGTTTTCTTATTTTTAATATTATGAAAATTTTCTATTTATAAGTAACTAAATAATCATTCAATTATTAATCTCCCATATGGCATATTTAGTGAGAAAGATAAAAAAGAAGGCGAAAGATTACAAGTAGAGTGAAAAATAAAATGGTACAAAATTTGGCTTTCAGTTGTTATTACTTAGTAGAGGATACAGAACAAGGTATACTTTAACATTTTACTATTGGTTTTAAGTGAAAGAAAAAACTGTAAAATGACAGTTACTATGCTAAAATCTCTGCCTTCACTAATCAATATAGTAAAAATAACATATTTAGTTATTTTATATATTTTTTTAATTTTAAATGTCCTCAATTTCACATTCTTTGTATTCTTTAATCAGTACTTTTTTTTTAGATAACATCTTTAATCAGTACCTTGTTTTCTTAAAAATAATATTAAAATATTCATAGATGTATTTTCAAAAATGATATAACAGTAAAAGTGAAGAGTATAAATAAAGAAACATGATTAGATGTTTATGCAGGATGACATGATTTATCATTTTATGGGGGCATTCCTACATCACGCCTCAGGCTTTCCGGGTGCAAGGGTTAATGGATTATATTTTTGGTTGAAGGAGCTATTGGAGTGTATGGTATTCCAAACTGAGTGAAGTCCTAGTGGGGGGAAAATGCCCCCACAACTATAGCTGTAGATCCGTCCCTGGCACTATCAGTTTATTGTTCTGCATACCAAAATAAGTTCGTAGATGTATTCTTTTATGCTATAGCTATTATAAGGGCACAGGGCACTACAACTCTATGGCACCAAGCTTGTTATTTTCAAGCATCAAAGAGGTTTCAAGCAAGATAAGAACAAGCAAAAATATCAATAAAATGAAAGTCTCACCAGCATTCTGAGTAGGAACAGCCTTTTTAATCTCCTTTTTGACAATAGGTTTAGGCTCCGAGTCAGCCTCTTCATCAGCAAAAGCGACTTTGGCATTCAGATTAAGATCATCCCAGCATTTTGCATCCCATTCATCCTCTTCAACAGCCACAGGAAGTTGAACTTTGACATCCACCCGTGTCGACTCCACTTCTTCTTCAAGCTTTTCCCGTTCCTCCGAAGCTACATCAGTGTCAGTCTCCTTTGCTTCAACACCTTCAGCACCACTCTGATTACGATTGTTCGGTTTCACCTTCTTTGTCTGATATACGGGTCTTTTAGCTGGAACGCCAGAATCCCCAGAAGGGAGAGTCATACTCACACCCCCTATGTCATTGAGAATCTGCCTCCTCATTGCATCCAAACGGCGCGCTTCTTCCTTCTGCTTACCCGTTAACAGTTTTCCTTCTTGCTTTTTTTTCTTGAGTTTCTCCTTTTCCCTTTCCTTTTTCTTACGTCTAGCCTCTTCTGCTTCTCTCTCAAGCTCCTCTTGCCTTAACCTCTCCTCTTCCTCCTTCCTCAACCTCTCCTCCTCTTCTCTTTTCTTCCTCTCTTCGGCCTCTTTTCTTCGCGCTAGCTCCTCCTGCATCTCCCTAACACGCTTTGGCACTTTCTTATCAGCTGCTTTAGCCTTTGGTTCAATTAACTGTGCTGTTTCATTTTCTGGTGCAGTTCCTGCTGCAGCTACCTTCTTTTCCTTTTCCTTTTTCTTCTTCTTCTTTGCAGCAGCTGACACAACTTGAGGCACATCCTGAACCTTATCAATATCATCGTCCCTCGCCGTCATCAGCTTCTTACTTGCCATGTACGGTTAGGGTTTTCTCTTCTCCCGCGAGGTGGAGTGCGAAAGACGCCGCGTTCGAATCACGGAACTGCAAAACCGAAAGGGAAGTGCTGTTGAACGAAGAAGAAGAATAGGATCGAGTTTCATGCAGGGCGGCTGGGCGGGTGCACCGTAAGTGAATCTGGTGGCGACGGAAGGAAAAGGAAAACGCAAGTTGCGGTTTCTGTGAAGAGTAGTGAGAAGAGAGATGGTTCGAAAACAAATATTTGAGCCCTGAACAAATGTGAATCTGTAAATATACATAGCAGTTACCTATATATCAACCTATCATCATATAAGCAACTATTATATCAATATTTAAAAAAAGAAAAATAGGAGATAACAATAAGAAATTTCAAATTATTTTACATCATGTATTATACTCTCGTGGAGTTATATTTTCTTAAAATAAATATTATATCATCATATAATGATATATCCCCTAATTAAAAATTAGAGAAAATCCCGTGCAAATCAGATATGAGAGTGACAAATTAATCCATCAATTATATTAGATTATTATATTATTATATTATACTAGCGGAAACACAGACACTATCGCACCTGTGTGTCCACATTTCTATTTCCTTAAAATTTATACATTATAACAATTTATCTAATTATAATTGGTGTGTATATTAATTTTAGTTTAATATATTTTTTAAATACATGTCTATTTATATGATTTTTTTTTACTTCTTATGTCTCTACTGTTTATAATAATATGGTAATTCAATATATTATTTTTAGTGCATTGCACAATGTAATTGCAATTTTACTTTCTTTTTACTTATTCTTTTCATCTACTGACATTTAAAACTGCCAATTTATTTTAATTTTAAAAACCTGTCAATTTATTAATTAAAACTACTCATTTTTTTTAATTTAAAAAAATGTAACAATTTGTTAATTTAAATAGACAATTTTTTTTTTTAATTTTAAAAATCTACCAATTTGTTAATTAAAACTGCCCATGTTTTTAATTTTAAAAAAGTGCCAATTCTTTAATTAAAACTGCTTAGTTTTTTAATTTAATTTAAGAATCTATCAATTTGTTAAAAAAAAATTGTCCATTTTTTGAATTTTAAAAATTCACTAATTTGTTAATTAAAATTTTAAAACCTACCAATTTGTTTTTTTTTTTTACTGCACCAATTTGTTAATGAAAGGCTTCTTATTCTTTTTCCCTTTTTCACTATCGTTTCAAAATATCATTTTCATTTTTTTTTCAATATTCTAACTTCTGTTTATATATTCCAACTGTTATTCATAGGTTTAAGCACCGTTTTAGTTCTGGCTTCATCTTTAATCGTTTATGTAGAAGAAACTTCATAATTTTAAAAAAAATAAAAATAGTGCTCTTTTCTATTATATCTACACGACTAACTTTATCTTCAATTGTAAGGCCGATGATAAATATTTTGGTACGCACTAAACATTTAATTTAATAATAAAGAAGAAAAAGAACGTAATAGGATATTGACTCTAAAAACTGTAAACATAGTCTAATTTAAGGAAGAAAAAGCCACATAGTCTAATTTATGAATAAGCTGTCATATATCTCCAATGTGCTTGTAACAATATGAAGTATAATTAAAAAAAATAAAAAAAGTGTAGTCTGATTCAAGCAATATAGTCTAATTTATGATTCAATCCTTTATATAGAAATACAGCCAAATGGGAAGTATTACTTTTTGGTACAAATGAAGACAACAGAAAACTAAGCAAAACTAGATAGTAAGATACAAATGCAATGTCACTTAATAAAGAGACAACGAAAACTGCATTGCGTGGAGCACCAAAGACTTGTTTGTTGTTCTCTAAGCACCTAAGGCTGCAAGTGCATCCGCAACATAATAGGCATGTCAAGATACGTGCTTAACATTGATCATCCAATCCCGCTGCATGATCAGGGATGGAGCCAGGCTTAAGGTTTAGGGGGGGCCAACTAAAAAAAAAATAAGATTCATATAATTATCAAATTTTATATGAAATATTCAAATGTTCGATCCTAAAACTATATAATTATATTAGTAATTTTAATTTATCAAAATATTAATAAAAATATATTTAAACAGAAAACAAATTAAGCATTTTTTAAGACCCAAAATTATAAATGTTAGTCATCAGTTTTACATATCACAAAGAAATTTCATGGCCAATATATAATAAAAATTAAAACTCCCTCTAGATTCAAATATAAGAAAAATTAACTGATTTCACAGTAATTTAAAAGTTGGTTAATATCATTTAATTTTACTAACCTCATTAAAAAATAAGGTTATTCCTAAAATGATCTTCATTAAAATTTGATATCATGAATAAAAATAGTCATTAAACATAGAATTATAGTTAAATGAAGAGTGTTTTAAGAAATGTATCATTAAATTGGGTGAAATTAGTCAGATTTATTTATATTCAAGTCCAGGCCTTTTTTTTCCTTATATTCAAGTTCAAAGGGAGTGTCTTTATTAATAACATTTTTTTAGGAAAAAATTCTATTAATTATATTCTAAAAATCTATTAAATAGAAATGTATCATTTAACTCACCAAACAATAATATGATTTCATATTATTGGAAATTACAAGAAGAATAAGAAGAATGTTGTGTCATAACCGTAGTCACGGTCTTAGAAGCAATATTTGATAGATCTCTAGTATAACTTGATATTATTTTTCTAAGATTTATTCAACAACCTATTTGGATTCATGCATTTGAGGTCATGAATATGCTAGAGTCTCACAATCAATACAAAAAAAAAAAAAAAAAAAAAAAAAGATAAGATAAGATGAAAAAAAGAACAATACATGATGAAGTAATTGAAAAAAGAGAATATTTGTTAATGTGTCTCAAACCTCAAACTACAAATTTCTAATACAGTGTTAGTAATTAAAATTAATTATTTATTGACAAATGTGAATGAATGACTTTTAATTTTCAAATTATTTATAATCAAATCAGTATTAATGGATGGCTAATAAAAACTTGTAAATGTAGTTATTTATAACCTTTAAAATAAATAATAGAAGAAAAATATTTTTGAAAAAATAAATGATATTTGAATATTTTATCTAAAAAGAGAAAAATACAATTATCTTCACAATAAATGTAATAAGAAAAATAAAATATTTATCTAAAATAAAAAGATATAATTATCTTCACAATAAATATTATAAAAGAAGAATAAAATATTTTATCAAAAAAGAAAAAAAAAACACCTAAATATTATTAGTTGATTCCAAAATAAAAAATAATTACTCAAATATATATATATCCTTGATGTCACCATTCCCTCGTGTTTATAACCCAACAGCCGCTCGTGTTCCATTCCCTCCTACAATGCCCTGAGTTCAGCCAAAAAATTATGTCCAGGGCACATATTTAGGCAAAGCCGAAAAGCAACTCTCCCTGGGTCCCCGTAACACACCATCCAAACCCATAGTGAGTGTAAGAAATAAGCCAAGTGCCATCTACATTCAATTTAACTTCAGAACCATTGGGCGGATTCCTATCAGATCCTTCTAGCTAAATGAACCAAATTTGCTTATGTTCCTAAAAAAATTGATAAGTAGTATATAATTACTAAAAAGTGAGGAAGAAACGAAAAACACTACAAATGGATTAAATTAAAAAAAAGGGTAAAAAATAAATATTTCACCGTTGTAGAAGTTGGAAATTTGAAAGTAACAACATGTAGATCTTGATGTAACATGTATAAACTTCAGAACGCAGATAACACTGCAAAGCAAAAACAAACATATAAAAGAAATAAATGTATAATCATCTGAGATGCATATAAAAGAAATAAATATATAAACATTAACACATAGTTATCAGACCCGGCTCGAACCGGCCGGGTCGACCCAATAACCCGCGAACCGGTCACCCAACCGGTCCGAGTCACCAATCGGACCGGTTATGCAATCGACCCGGTATGACCCGGGTTGACCCGGCCGGTTTTGATGTGACCCGGTGACCCGGTGACCGGGTTGACTCGGCGGGTCTAGAATTTTGATTTTTTATTTTATTTTTTTTTTTTACAGGAGAACAATAACACTCATATAAGAAAATTTAATTTATATCTTACACTTATGTTATTTATATATTTACTTACTTTTTTTTACCAAGCATAATCGCATATTAGGATTTGATATAATAAAGGCATAAAGCTATTGTCACTTCCAATTTTGCCTTTTCTCCTTGGCTTATATTGTTATTTACGAGTAAAACTTGTATTTATCTTATCTCATCCAATATACTTACTGGTTCGAAAAATTATTATTTTTTATCAGAGCAATAGTGAGATGAATGAAAAAATTGTATTATTTAAATAAAATAGGTTTATATATATATTATGTCTGCCGGTGTACAACAATGATAGCTTTAGCTTTTAATAAATAGATGATAATGATATATTTTAAATTATAACTTAAGGTTGTGTATGTTGAATTTTAGAATAAAATATGTTGCTCAAGATTCTTAAACAAGTTCATAACTATGCTTCTAATTTTGTTAAACTTTAAATATTTAAGGGTATAAGTTTATAAGCTATCTTTTCTGCACACAAAAAAAGTGTACAAATTTACAGGTTATGAAATTATTGAAAAAAATTTATTAAAAAGTTTACAGGTTATGAATTTTTAATTATTTTTTAATACAGACCGAGTCATGCGGGTCAACCATTGACTCACCGAGTTGACCCCTGACCCAGTGACCCGGTACCCCGGCCGAGTCGATGACCGGGCCGGGTCTGATAACACTGCATTAACACGTACAATTTATAGATAGGGTTTTTCTTTAATAAATAGAAGATGACGATGAAACAGAGAAAACAGAAATAATGGAAAAGAAGATAATAAATATAGAAAAGTAAATAATGGAAGAATCAAGAATGAAATGAAGGAAAATATCCTATCAATCTTTACTTTCCCCAATTGACAACTTTCCATTTTACTCTCCCCAAGAACATGCTGACTGGTGGCGCATTAATACTTACAAATGCCTAGACCCACAAATCAAACGGTCCAATCCTGTATCACCCTAAGCACGCATTCTCCATTTGCAACATATAGTCATCCAAATTAACTAAGGCAAGGATGTGTCTGGAAAAAAAAAAACAGATAGTCAACCTAAGCACACAATAAAGAGAAAAAATAATAATAAAGGGAAATAATAACACAATTGAAAAAAAAAAAAAAAAAAAAAAAAAAAAGCATTACTTGATGCCTGTGGCCTGCCACACTATTCGCAAGTAGAGCACGAAACAATATGAACAAACATTTGCGGGAGAGTACCAATTCAAAGCCGCTTTGTGTAATACCTAAACCATTCAATTCCTCAAGAAAAATATACGTAAATCTCAAAGAATACTTATATTTGAACATCCAATTTTTTTAAACACCTATTCAACATCAATCACTTCTCTCTATCTCTCTCTTCCTATCACATGTACTATCTATCATACCTATATTTTCTCTCTTTTTTCACTCACTCTCTAGGTGTCAAAAAGCATTTGGGTGTCAAAAAATCTTTTTCCAATCTCAAATTTGTGAATTTGATTAAAAAAAGAAAAAAATTGGCAACGGGGATCGAGCATAGGATTGCGTCCCACACATTAATGGTGCTGGTCTGCGCAGGAAGGCATCATCAAGAAATTAAGGAAAAGAGAATTTCACGGGAAAAAAAGGAAGTGAATGTGACTGAGAGAACCGTTTCATGGGAAAAATGGAAGTGAATGTCGTGTATAGCAGTTATAAGATCTTCAATTAAAACCACGAAGTCCCACGTTGACGGTTTGCAGTTACATTTGAAGGTGTTGCCTCTGTTTTGAGGGGTTCAAACAATAAACAAATAATACGATAAAATGACATGAGGCCCACGTTAGAGTTTGCAATTACAATTGACCTGAACGATAATTTACAGATATTTAAAAGGGCAATTTAGTCTAAGTAAAATGGAGACCAAAAGGTAATTATGAGAGGTGGTATCCCCTTTATATAATGATATATCTGTCATTATATATATCTATGGCCCAAGCTATTTTGGGGGACTGGATAATGTCCCCCACCGTGCGTAACTTATATTAACCGTTGGATTTGTAAATTTTTTGATATTGATGTGGGACTACCATACAACCGTCCACACTAGATTTTTTTTTTTAAAAAGGGTTTTTTTTTTCTGTTTAAGTTTTTTTTTTATAAAAAAAAAGACTCTTCTTCTCCGTTGTTGTTTATTGATATGGGACCATCATACAACTGCTTACATTAGATTTTTTTATTTTAAAAAAAGGGATCATTCTTCTTCTGTTTAAGTTTCTAGTGGTTTTTAACTATCGCAAATTTTTTGGCAAACTAAAACTGTCAGAAATGTTAAAAAAATAAAATCAAAACAAACTTGTTGACAAGGATTGGTAGTCCATGTGTCATAGTGACATTTTTCTCTTTCCAGATTTAAATAAATAAATTTTAAATTAATATCCTAATCAACTTTATATTTTTAAATAATATCACGAGAATCAATTTTTAAATTATATTTTAAATGTTTAAAAACCGGCATAATATATCAATATTTTAATTAAAGTAATTTTAAAAATTTACTGATATTGATTCATTCGATTTTTGTAATAATATTTCTATTACTATTATTATTACTATTGTTGTTGTTGTTGTTGTTATTATTATTGGATGATATTATGAAAAATAATTGGGTGATATTAAAACTTATTTTAGTTAATAAATTATTATTTTAATAATAATAAATATAAATAAAATTAAAATATTTAAAATTTTAATTTTAAAATATTTTATTTATCAAAATGATATTCATTATTAAAATTTAACAAAGATAAATTTATGAGATATATATGTCACGCTACGAAAAAAGACATGAATTCATAAAAGGAAAAAATATTATGTAATTTCTTAACAATTAAAATTGAAGTGAAAAATTTATTATATAAACATAAAGTTTTATATTAATATACTAAATTATAAAATAAATAAATATTATTGTCTTTTAGATTTAATTATACTCACTACGAGATTAACAAGGGATCAAATTTTAATATATGAGATTAACATTTAAAATTAAGTCTAAAGTTAGAATTTAAAATTTAAATTAATTTCATCAATTTTAATATTATTTAATTATTTTTTAAAATTTAAATTTAAATTTATGACTATTTTACAAAATTATGAAATAATTAACTTGAGTCTTTTTTAATCTTAAATGCATGACATTAAAATATTTTTATAATAGTAATAGATATAAGTATAATAAAAAAATATGTTTAAAAATATTTTAATAAAGTAAATCAATTCAATCTTAATTTATGATAATGATATAATAATATAATATGATTGTAATCAATCAATCAATTATATTATATAAAAGAAGATTTTGTTCCATAGGTTGATACCACGTAGCAACATTATATTGATTCTTTTCCTGTCGAAATGAAGACGATTTTATTTATACGATAATTTTAAATTTTAAATTGTTTAATTCATTCATATTAAAGGATAACACTAATTTAAATTCATATTCATATTCAAATTTGAACTTAATCAATATTTTAAGATATTTATGATTTGAAATTTGAAATTGTTTAATTCATATTAATTGATAACACTAATTTAAATTCAAATTCATATTAAAATTCAAAATTCTAAAAAATTAAAATAAAGAAATCGTGCAATTAGATTTTTTTATAACACTAATTTAAATTTAAATTCAAAACTATAACAAATTAAAATAAACAAATTGTAGAATTAGATTTTTTTCTCTCATAATTTTATAATGCAAATATATAATTAATAATTTAAACAATATCTATATATACATGTGTGGATGATAATAAAATTTGAAATATATAATTGTTTATGATTTGAAATTTGAAATATATTAAATATATTCATATATTCCAATAATTACACATGTGGATGATAATAAAATTTGAATATTATCTCATAGTTTTTGGTTTTTAATTCATATATTCACTTAATTATATTAAATATAGTAATTAACTCTAAAAATTTATCAATTTTTTTTATTTTTTTTAAATTAAAATATGCCAATAATTATACTAAATATAGTAATTATTATCATTATAATGGGAACATTTTCTGATTAAATTAATCAATTAAATCATTAAATCTTAAATAGTTTTTGATTATGAAATAGTTTTTATAATTATGGAATATTTTTTATAATTATGATATCCTTTTTTTAATTATCAAAAATTTAAAATCAATTATTATTATCAGTCAATTATTTTATTATTTAAATATTTAATTATATAGATTTTGATTTAATATAATACGGTAACATAGATATATACATTTTGATTTAAATTAATTAATAATACAAATACATATTTTAATTTTAATTTAAAGTATAATCAAATTGAAACTGAAAATATCTCGCATCATTTGAATTTCATTAAAATAAACTATTTGATCAAATCACCTATAAATATCTACTTATACTTTGTTGTTTTTCATTTCACCGTTTCTTTCTAAATATTATTGCTAACATTTTTTTATTTCTTTTATTGTCGTTTCTTTCTAAGTAGTATATTGTTGATATTTTTTTGTTTCTTTTAGTCATCGTTAATGGAGGGATAAATACATATAAGAAAGATAAAATCATAGATCTTTTTGTTGTTTATCCAAGTAATGTTCTATTCTTCTCAATTCTATTTGAATGTTTTTTACATTTTTTATTGGTATTAGAAAGTTTGTTCACCGATATTATTTTACAAATAACTCGCTCTACATGAGAGGCTTTGACTCTATTAGAAATAAAATTCATAAATTTAAAATGCATATTAAAGAATACAAGTATCATAAAGAAATATCAAATAAAAATAAGTAAATGTGAATTTAAGTGAATTCATATTATTCATACTTAAATATTATCTTATATTATTATAGATTAAAAATTTTTAAAAGTGAAAAATTAATATCATTATAATAAATTTATTTAGATAAATGAATTTGATTGAATTTACATTTAAAATCAAATTAATTAGGCCAGATAATATGAAAATATCTTAAATTGAAAATCATTTTAAAAAAATTGAAACAATATCACGGAAACAAATATTACTATAAATAAAATGAGTAATATATACTTAAAATAATGTCAAATGTAAATAAATTAAATCCTGTAAATAAATATCTTTTAGGATCACCTAAAAAAAATCTTTTAGGATAAAGCTTTATACTAATTAGCTAATATCAGGTGATAAAAGTTTATTTATGTTCCTAAGTTACTTTTTACTTTTTATTTTCTAACAACTTTAATTTATGTATTTCAATTAATATATCAAATCAAATATCAACTTAAATCAATTTTCAACTTAATATTTATGTTATTAACAATTATGTATGTCAAATAAAAATTATATGTTTTTAGTGTGATTTTTTATTTTTTAATTCAAATATGCCAATAATTGTATTAAATATGGTAATTAAGATCTTTATAATGAGAACATATTCTAATTAAATTAATCAATAAAATCATTAAATCTTAAATAGATTTTGATTATGAAATAGTTTTTATAATTATGGAATATTTTTTATAATACTGATAACCTTTTGTTAATTATCAGAAATTTAAAATCAATTATCATTATCAATCAATTATTTAATTAATTATTCAATTATATAGATTTTGATTTAATATAATACGGTAACAATGATATATGCATTTTGATTTAAATTAATTGATAATACAAATATATATTTTAATTTAAATTTAAAACATAATCAAATTAAAACTAAAAAAATCTTGCATCATTTGAATTTCATTAAAAAAAACTATTTGATGAAATTACCAATAAATATATACTTATACTTTTTTGTTTTTTATTTCACCATTTCTTTCTAAATATTATTGCTGACATATTTTTTTTTTATTTCTTTTATCATCGTTTCTTTTTAAGTAGTATGTTGTTGATATTTTTTTTATTTCTTTTATTTAGTGTTAATCAAGGGATAAATTCAAACAAGAAAGACAAATTCATAGATCTTTTTGTTGTTTCTCCAAGTAATGCTCTATTCTTCTCAATTCTATTTGAATGTTTTTTACATTTTTCCCCCTAATATTTGGTGTTAAAAAGTTTGTTCACTGATATTATTTTAGATTTTCTTCACTCTCAACTATTGAAATAACACAAAAGGTATCATAAGTTCTACTATATTATTAAAACAAGATTTAGTCTTTCTTATATTTATCTTTTTATAATTTTTACTTATATACCTTTCTTTTTTTCACAAGGGTATTTCTTTATGTTTTTCTTCCAACAGAGTGAGAGCCCTCTTGAAAGTCAATAACTATTTTACAAATAACTCACTCTACATGAGAGACTTTGACTCTATTAGAAATAAAATTAATGAATTTAAAATGCATATTAAATAATACAAGTATCATAAAGAAATATCAAATAAAAATAAGTAAATGTGAATTTAAGTGAATTCATATTATTCATACTTAAATATTATCTTATATTATTATAGATTAAAAAATTTTAAAAGTGAAAAATTAAAATCATTATAATAAATTTATTTAGATAAATGAATTTGATTGAATTTACATTTAAAATCAAATTAATTAGGCCAGATAATATGAAAATATCTTAACTTAAAAATCATTTTAAAAAAATTGAAACAATATCATGGAAACAAATATTACTATAAATAAAATGAGTAATATATACTTAAAATAATGTCAAATGTAAATAAATTCTGTAAATAAATATCTTTTAGGATCGCCTAAAAAAAATTTCAGGATAAAGCTTTTACTAATATGCTAATATCAGGTGATAAAAGTTTATTTATGTTCCTAAATTATTTTTTATTTTTTATTTTCTAACAACTTTAATTTATGTATTTGAAAAATCAAATATCAACTTGAATCAATTTTCAACTTAATATTTATGTTATTAACAATTATATATGTCAAATAAAAATTATATGCTTTTAGTGTGGTTTTTTATTTGTTTTTTACAAATCATGTCAAAATCTAAGGTGACTTAGTTCCATTCTCGATATGAAAAAGATATTTTTCCATTGTTGATTCTTCAAAATCTCTATTCTAGCTCTTACAAAGTTAATTTTAAGATTTCTTTTCTTTAAATTTTATCTTTGAATAATCAATCAACAGTTAAAAAAAATAGATCTTAATCGTAAAAAAATAGTATTTTTATGTCAATATGATTAAGTGAATTTTATTTACACATATGTTTAAAATATATTCGTCGAGTTATGGGTATCAATCCAACTTAACACGTATTGAAATTTTTTGCCCTTTTCTTTCTCCGTGTTTATATTATTAATGGTGTGTTATTTCATTATTGGTTGTATCCAATAATGGTACATTAAGTATGTGTTTACAAAGTTTTATTTTTAATGCATATGATTAGAAACTAAATCTTAACTAACATGCTTAAAGGACTTAATTATTTTTCAAAAGATCAATAATATTATTATATATGCATTCTCTTATCTCCGTATTCGTAACTTTTTTTTATTATAATTTTTAACTTCAAATATCCACCAATCTCTTTTTTATAATTAATATTAATCATTTCATTCTTTTATGATAGAAAAATATTTTTTTAAAAACTAATCATTATAAAGTATACTATAAAATATTCATTATTAATATTTCTTATTAAAATTATATTTATATATTATATACAAATGAAAATATATTTATAAGGATAATATTTTAAAAACATTTATATAAATTAAAATTATACAAGATGTGACTATAAAATTATTTAAATATATATATTGATTTTGACATATATATATATATATATATATATATATATATATTTACATATCTACTAATATATACTTATATAAAATTTAAAAAAATTATAAAATTATAAATTATAAACTTAACAACCGTGCAGGGCTCGGGTTATTAAGCTAGCTAGTTTTATTTTATATTATTGATAGAATTGATCAAATTAAATGGTCTTGATTGTAATTAACAATAATATAATTGATTGTAATTAAATGGTAATCAAAATTTTGTAAAAAGAATCTTTCCTTAATATTACGATTATTATTATATTTCATGACTGATAAATAAATATTGCTATTAATTGATAAATAAATATATCATATTAATTAAAAAGAATCTTTCTTTAACATCACAATTATGTTTATATTTCATAACTTAATTATAATTATATCAAATATCAATATTAATATCAATATGATTATATGATTATTTTCCATAATTAACTAATATGGTTATAAAAGCAGTGAGATTAGGAGTTGATAATGGTGGATTTTCAGTGATGGGTCATGGGATACTGGTAGAGACAATTATTGTAATTTCGAGCAACGTCATGATAGAGCCATGGTGGTGGTTTGATAGAGTTGTAGTATTTTTTTTAATTATTATTATGTTTAACTTGTGTATTACAACAATAAATGTTAATTTTTTATTAATAAAATTTATACTAAAAAAGTACTTTTTAATATATAAATTATATTACGAGTTTAAAATATATGTGTTGTTAATGTCAAAAGTTTAGACCATCAACCGATAAAAAGTCATCGTTATAACGACTTTTAAGAAAATTACTGTAAAATTAAAAATCAACAAACTTACTATATATGACAAACTGTAAATATAAGAAGGAATATATACACTATTCAGTCTTATATATTATAATTAAATTTCATAATAAATAAATATATTTGAATATATATAAAACATATATATAAAATACTTCTACCAGCTTGTAAGTATCACTTAGATTATCATAGCCAAACCCAGACGTTGTGCCAACACGACAATTATCATACCTTCGACGACGAAGGACTGAAACACGATGCGGGTCTTCAAATGTTGTTTCTCTAGTGACAGGGTTCCATAAGCGATATGTTACGTCCTTGTTATTGTTAACTACGTCGAACAAACAGACCAATCCATTGCAGGTTCCGAGAATCCCGTAGCTGTTAAATCTGAGGCTAAGACCATCGGCAGTGAGGGATAGTGGGTTCTTTAATAAAGATTGGACAGGGCAGGGAAGGAAAAAGGATCCATTCCGAGTGTTGTCGGTGTACTTAATTCATTAGGAAGGTGATGTTTTTGGATGATCTATGAAGGTGCAGTTTCACGAAACTTGGATCGGAGATGAAGGGTTGAAACGACTTGCACACGCACTTGAATCGCAGCAGAGATTTAACTGGAAGCCATGACAGAATTTCCATCATCAGTTCGTCACACAGGATTGGTGGTCTCATGTTCTCGTCTGTAGCCACTGGCTATGGGTTTGAGAGGCAACAGTTTGTGTTAATCACTTTTTTATAACCTGAAAGACAAAATAGTGAAAATACTGTGGAAATAATATCATATCATCTATCTATATATTATATAAAATACAATTATTGACTATGACTGATTTGTCCACGTGTCACATTCTGGTGACATTTCTAATTTTAGTATCAATCAATATAATCAATTAATTATTGATTAGTATAATCACAATCTTAATATTTGTAATACATTTAATATATTATTAATTTTCTTTCCATATTTAAAAAAAATTAAAATAATATATATTTTAATATTTTAATTAGAATAATTTTTATTCAATTTTAAAATTATTATTATTATTATTAT
Source organism: Pueraria montana var. lobata (assembly GCA_026413185.1). Taxonomy (NCBI): domain Eukaryota; kingdom Viridiplantae; phylum Streptophyta; class Magnoliopsida; order Fabales; family Fabaceae; genus Pueraria; species Pueraria montana. Next base: position 78,871,712 of record CM048650.1, read on the forward strand.
TATTATTATTATTATTATTATTATTATTTGATATTTGATTCGATTTTATATTATATATTCACTTATATGTGCAATATATGATAATCGTGAATTATTTTCCTGACATATAAGCAATAATTTTTTTAGTGTCTATATATTAAATAAAGAAATTTTTAAAGGAGCTTTAAAATTTTTGAGTAATTTTAAAATAATATCTATAACATGATAATTTTATATTGTAAATAATATTAAAAATTAAGATCATGATAATTTAAAAGAAATTTTTAAAGGAGCATCAGAATTTTTGAGTAATTTTAAATAATATCTAGAACATGATAATTTTATATTGTAAATAATATTAGAAATTAAGATCATGATAATTTATTATATAAAAAATAAAACGTTAAAAAAATAAATGCTAAATCAATTAGCATTTATTTGTAGGCGGTATCATCTACGGACAAATAAGACAAAATCAATTAGGATCATGCTCCAATTTTAAATATTCAACATATTACTTGCCAAATTTAATTGCAAAATCTTTCCGTTTAAATACCCATACTTCTTCTTATTTTTTTAACGTTTTGGCATCCTATGCAAATTCTTCCTATTGAAGGTATGAATTATTTGAATCCTATCATCAGTTTAAATACCCATACTTCTTCAGATAAGAGTTTTTAACATTTTGGCATCTTTTGTAAATTCTTCCTGTTGAAGGTATGAATTATTTTGATAGTGTCTTTTTGCATCTGTCATCTTTATTTTCTACATTTTTTTTCTATTTGAACACATTCTAGTGTATGATTTTCCCCCTATTTGAACATATTATACTAGAGTGTTTTTTTTTTTTTTAATTTTCATTCATGAATGTACACGATATTGGTGACGAATATGAGGACATGAATGTATTCGTTTGAAGTTTGGGACAATATGAAGGTCATGATTTGTCTATATATCATTAGTTACACTAAAGATTTTGAAGAATCTCACAAAGCTATTGATCTCTTGGTAACTGCTTTAAAAACTCGACGTTATGATTTGGTTATCAGTGAATGTTTTACTGAATCCTGAATTATATGATTTGATCTATAACTATTAGTCCAATTTGTATTTTTTTTATCAGGTTGATGCCAATTAAAATACTCAATGCACTAAAAAGTAGAAGAAGAATATTGAAGATGTAGATTCTATAAGCATCGTTGAAGCCTACGGGAATCAGACATCAATCCCAAAAATGGCAAAATTATTAGACATTAAGAACAAGTCATATGAATGAATATTGGAAAATTTCTAGCTTTGATTTATGTAATTTGTTGTACTTTGTGGGTCGCAATCAAATACATATTGGCTTTTTTTTTTAATTTAATGATTGTTCATTTTTTTAACGATGTTATAACTATGATAAAGACTTAGTAGTCAATTGGATTGTTAATTTTAATGATGTTATATCGATATCTCGGAAAGGAAATAATCAAAATTTAAAAATTATTATTTTATTTTCATTTTTATTAATTTTTATATAAACTATTGAAAAAATAAAGTAGAAATAGAAAACATTTTCTCAAAACCAAGTGGTCCTTATTTCTTAAGATTTTAAAAACATTCTGAATTAAAGTAATATTTTAATACTTTTCTATATAAAATAAATAGTAAAAAATAAAGAAGGTGTTGACTTTTCAAAAATCATAGATTAATTGAGAATTTTTAAAATCTCAAAATTAAAAATATATATTAATCATTTTAAATTACTCCATAAGAGAATTACTTAAAAAAATATATATTAATCGTATCACTCCGTAATGATATACCAAGTAGCATTTTAAAAAAAAAAGTTTACATTTTTAAATAATTTTGTATCTTCATAAAACTTGAGATTTAGATGATTTCCTATATTATAAATAAAAAAATCATTATCACTAGTATTTAAATAAGAAAAACATAAAATTAAAGTAAATATACTCAATTCTTATTTTAATTCAATATCAATTTTTTCTAATTTGACTTATTAATTTGTATTACTTTGTATTCATTTCTGAAAATAAAAGAAGTAACAATGTTAAAAATACATACTTATTAATTGCATTAATGGCTAAATATAAATTAGTGAATTGTAAATTTAAAACTAAATAATATATTCTATCATTTATTTATTGAGTTTAAAAAATATTAAACTGGAAAAATAAATGTAAATTTAATCAATGAAAGATAAAAAGAAGAATGCTAAAATTATGTATGGATTAATTGCATTAATAGTTGAATATAAATTAGTGATTTGTAAATTTGTAAATTCTATTCTTTATTATTTGTTGCAAGCTCCAGGTAAGAAGAGCAAGCTCAACTATCTAATATACCCATAAGTCAATTTTTCTTATATTATAAATAAAAAGAGTCACAATTATTTAAATAAGAAAAACGTGAAATAAAAAATAAAGATGTTTAATTCTTATTTTAGTTTAATATCATATTAAAATAAGAATTTGGTAGTCAACTCTAATTTTACTAAAAGAATATAAATAATTCTTTTTGACAACATAAATAATTTATTTTAATTCATATTAATTTTTTATATCAATTTTTAATATTATAAATAAGTTTTTAGGTTCACCAATTGCCAGTATTTAATTAATAGTTAGCACTAATTCTTCATCTGCTATAGACTTTTAAATTAAACATATATTTAAGTAAATTACATTCCCCTCCTTAAGAGATGCTAATATTACATTGTCATCTCCTCTTATGTTGAAATATACAATTTAGTCAATCTTAGAATGCCAGTGTTGTACGATGGTAAAATTGCATTAACTTTTAATCATTTTGTGTTATTAAATTTACAATTTTTCATTCATTCACTTAATTTTGTTTCCAATATTTTTTTTATAGTATGCTCTCCATAAAGGTGATTATAGTATATAGAATAACCTACGAGTTATTTTCAATAAAAATAATTTTATTATTATTTTTATTTGATTTTGTAACGCTATGAATTTTCATAATGTATGATAAGTGACTTACTTAAAATGCAAGATAAATTAAATTTAAATTAGGTTATTTAATGAACTATATAAACAAAATAGATTGTTTTGTTTATGTGATTATGGTGTGTTTAGTAGTTTTCGTAACAATTTCAACTTTACGTAAGTTTTGTTATAGAAAAGGGGGTGTGAGGTTAGAAAATACATGATTACGAATAGCAAAAGTTAAAAACTTTATTTTCTTACGCTTCTTTTGTTCCGTCATTTTCTCATTTCTTCCTTCTCTCTTGGATTGAAAATAATTACAAGAGATAATTAAATTTAATTTCATGAGAAAATGTAATTAATAAAAATGTGTGATTTTTCTGTGTAAATTTTTGTAAAAATTTTTACTGAAATCGAGACTGTGTTATACACTGGCAGTGTAAGAATACACTGTGAAAGTGAGAAAATAGTCAAGAATTTAAAATGATTTAATTATAATTAGTCTCTAATAATTATAATTAGGTTTCTATAAAATTTTTATGTTATTCTGTTACACTTGATTAAAATAATAATATTTTAACGTGGTTCCAAATAGTGTAATTTTGAAAGTTTTTCAGTAGTTAAGAAAATTTTATGAGACATTCTAAAATTTCTTAGATGTATAACCATAGTCAGTTTTCTCATGTAAAGAGTCACAGAACTTTAAAGGTTCAATTTCCTTAACTTTGGTTGACAAAAGCAGTACATGAATTTAAACCTCGACCTTACCTTTTCTTCGTTTAGTTGTGACGAAAAATTTTCAAAGATCATCATTATATTATCCATATATTTCCTTACTTTCAAACTACAAGATATGCAAAATTTTAAATGCAAACTCTTATCGTCGTATGAGGCGGCGCTTGTTGACAAAACGCAACGAAAAACTCACGTTTCCTTCTATGTCAGGAAGCCATTTTCTTTGCTTTGAATTTCAAAGATTTGGCCAAAATTAACTGAAAAGAAATCGAAGGAACCTTTGCTAATATAAATATAAAGCATGAGAAGTAGGATTTCTCACTTATTCACTCTGCACAGCCTCCAATTCTCGTGTCATTATGTTCAATTTCAATTTCAATTGTGAAACTTGCTAGTTGCAACCCCTTTTTCTCTATCTAACGTCATTTTGTTTCCGGCACCCCTCACCGTTGAGTAATTCTACTCCTCTAAAAGTTCTCTTTCAAAATTTCTAAGTCCCAAGTTTTTATACTATGAGCTGTTGTTGGTTCATAGTGGTGGTTTAATATTCGTGCTCCAGAAAACTAAAAGTTACTTCACTCCTCCATTATTCAAAACTCTTATTTTAGCATCTTTTCGAGGTAAGGAAAGTTTACAGTTTTCATGTATTCTTTGATGTATGGATATGTTATGATGTGTATTGATTCTGAAAGTAATGTTTTGATAATTTGTTTGTGATATAAGTTGATTGATTGGAACTATATGATAGCTGAAAACAAAGTGTTTGCTGTCTGGTACGTTGTTTCTGAACATGTGTTAGTATTTTTGTGATAACTTTTCCTGTGGTGAATGAAATTGGATTTCGTTTGTTGGAAATGAAAATAGACATTTGGGGCTACAGTTTTGGCACAAGAACAGCCTAAAAATATTGAAAATCGAAGGATTTATGGCCCTCGAAAGTTGAACGTACAGTCAGAAAAACGTGACTGAACATAGTATATGGTTTTGCAATTCTGTATTTCTACAAAAATCGTATTCAAAAACGAGTTATATGGTTAGAAAATAGACATTTCAAGCTTTCTAAAGATGTATGATATGCTTTCCAATTCATTGTATTTCTATTTTAAAAGTTTCCTTGAAACTGACCCATATGCAGTGAAGAAAATCTGTTTTTGAGATTTTTGAAAATTTTGGCACACTTTCTAAAAGATGATTTAGAGATTATTATTTTATCTTTTAATTTCCTTTCAAAATCTTTCTAAAGTTTTAAAGATGATTTCTATAATTTCTATTATTTCGAATGTTTTTAAGAGATTTTAGAAAAACTCCAAAGTGTCCTAAACAGTTTTAAAAGTTAAAAATTTTAAGGTTTTGACCAACGTCCGGTGACTAGTGTCCGGTTAACTTTGATGTTTTCTTTAACTTTGAAACCATAGAGGATAATGGCTGTGGATATATGTTGTTGACCACAGTGGATGATGGCTGTGGATATATGTTGTCGACCACAGTGGGTGATGACTGTGGATATGTTGTTGTTGACCATAGTGGACGATGACTGTGGATATGTTGTTGTGTTGGATTGTACGTGCATACATGCATGAGTCCACAGTGGATCGTGACTGTGGATACGAGTTGACACGTAAGTTGAGAATGCTAATTAAGAAGGTTCTCAACCTAGTGTCGGAAAGATTGGTGGGGTTGTGTACATGGACCCGGGGGATGGGATGGACGGGCGATTCCATATTGAGACCAAGATTTCTGCAGATCTTGTGTTATGGTGAGCCACTACCCACGTACACCTATCCTGACAAAGCCACTAATTATTTCCAAGACCAGTATCGGCGTTTCCCCCAATGGTCGAATTGGACTATGTTAAGGGATTTGACTGTGCTGGTCGCTCGACTAGTGAAAATCTCCATGGAGTCGTGTCTACATATAGTGCATAACTAGGACATATTATTTGAGGATATGTTGGTAATTTACCTATTGAATTGGATTTCACTGTATATTGTTATTATTTAACTTTGTGAATATGTTAGTATAAATTTAATGCCTTATTTTAAATGGATGTTTGTTCTGTAAGCTTATCCTTGCGCTGTTTGTTTGTATGTGTTTGACTGTGATGATCGCGATTCTTCGCGGGAGCAGACGGCGAACTACCGGCAGATCAGGCTATACGTGGCTGAAATCACAGGAGACCTACTTCATCTATTCCTTATCTTTTCTTATATCATCCTAGTTTCTAGCTAAGGGTAATATGTAGTTGTGGCCAGCTAGTAGGAAATGGGCACCTTTGTACTGGTATATACGTATTCCGAACCATTTGAGATATATCAGACTTTTGGTCTGCGATTTGTATATGACCATATGGCTTGGTATTTGTACTTCTGATATATGTATTTATGTATGGATAATTTTCAGATGTAGTTATGTATATTTCTTAATGATGAATGTTATGAATGATTAGTGATCTTGCGCGAAAAAAAATTTACACGTATTTTTCTAAATAACTTATAATAAGTTTTTAGTTAAATCTTTTTGCAATATAGTAGTTAAGTTGTCTTGTGACGATAGCGGGTCATTACAGATTTTCGTTATGTAGTTTCATTTATTTATACAAACTTCTTTAACTTTAGGAACAATATTGTCAAAATTAAATTTATAGTTGTATTGAAAAATAATCACATTCAATTATCTTCTATCATTTCTTATTAATAAATAAGTTCTATATTGCGGACATTTGAATTGATTTTAATTTTTTTTCAATAATATAAGAAATTAATAAAATTATCAATATAGTTTTTTATATAATTCAAAAAATTTCTCCCTCCAAATTTACCGGTGCATCGCATGGGTACTATCTAGTATAATTTATAAAAGAGTGAAATCTTCCTTTTTGGTTATTGAAATTAAAATAGATAATGGGAGCGAGTCTTGGAGAGATTACTATCTCACCCGATTTTAAAGGAATTTTAATCAAATTATGAATAGATTTAGTTTTAGTAAATTTTTCTTTTGGTTTTATCATAATTTTAACTAGTACTTTAGTGCATGAACGTAATGTATACGATAAATATTTGTTTTTATATAATAAAAATTTATAATAAACTAGTATTTTAGCCCTGTGCATTGCACGGGCTAAATGTTTATTTTATATAACTAAAATTTATAATAAAAAATATTTCTAAATATATAAATTATATTATAATTAAAATATGTAATTAATAAATATATTTGTACTTATAAATTTTATTTTAGATTTATGATAAATAATTTATATTGTGAGATATTGTTATTTTTAATTATTGATAATTTCTTTTAAAAATATTGAAATTCAAGTTAGTAATAAAAATATTTTTTTGAAAGGTAGAACTAAAGATATTAAAAATGATAGATTAAAAAAGATAAAATGTTAATTTAAATAATTCAACTGATATTAAAAGTATCACTATTCAAAAAAACATATTAGATAATAGCGTGTTTAAATTTTGAAGACAATATATATATTTGAAATTAGTTTTGACATTCAGTTACAGCTTATTAAATGGTTTAGTTGATATTAAAAACATAAGGAGATATATCAAGTACGTATTAAGAGCGTACTTGGATCTTGAAGATAAAATATATATACATGAAATTAGTTTTTGATATTCAGTTACATTTAAACAGTTCGGTTGATATTAAAAGTAGAAGAAAATATACCAGTCTCAGATTAGGAGAGTGAAATATACCACTTCATGACATGAGAGTATTCAAATAAAAGTGAATGTGAGGGAGAATGAGAAGAGTGAAGCAATGAGAGCACATATATACTTATATATATATATATATATATATATATATATATATATATATATATATAAGGAGATAAATATTTTTAAATATATAAATTATACTATAATTAAACATGTAATGTATAAATATTTTAACATATAAATTATATTTCGAATTTATGATAAATAATTTATATTATGATCCAAGGTATTTTTAACCTTTTGGTCCCTATATTGCAACCATTTTTCTTTTCAGTTCCTATAGTTTAAAACATCTCATTTTGATTCCTATAGTTCTTTTAACCCTTTTGGGCCTTGCCATCTAAAGTCGCTTAAAGTCATTACATTCATATCCTTTAAAACTGCTACAAAACTTATGGTGTTGCTGCGGTGGGGGAAGCACTTCAAGCACGATCATCGCAGGGTCACTCCCAACACCAATAAGTGTCTCGACTCGTTCATGAAAGTGGCCACGCGTGGCTCCGCCATGGCCATGGTGGACACTGACCTCATTTATTAGGAGAGGGCAACAAGAAGGAAAAAACAGGGGAAAAAAAACTTCATTTTTTAATTTATGGCAATTTGAAATCGCCAAATTATTTTTAGCAGTTCTACACCATCAATTTCAATTTTGTAGCGATTTTAAATGATTTGGATGTAACAACTTTAGGCGACTTTACATGACGATCAGGACCAAAAAGGTAAAAAATTGCAACTAAATGGATCAAAATGAGATGTTTTAAACTAAATGGACTAAAAAGAAAAGTTGTTACAACTATAGGAATCAAAAAGATAATTAAACCTTTTGATAATTTCTTTTAAAAATATTAAAATTTTGTTTAGAAATAAAGATGAAAATGATAGATAAATGGTTAAGAAAAATAAGTATATACGAATAATGATAAAATGAGAATGGTTTGAGATAATTAAGAATTAATTTTTTTGACTAGTTAAATCAAATTAAATTTCAAATTAAAATTAAGAAGTATATTTGAAATAAATAAAAAAAATTTAAAAATAAAATTAAATGCTCAATATATATTGTATAGTATTAAAATAAGACATGTAATTCAGAAGAGAATGATAATAACTCCTAAAAATACTCTTATTTAAGAATAACTCCTAAAAGCACTTTTCGTTGAAACCACAAAGGGTTTTAGAGCAATGGCATTTTTTTTTTGCTGAAGTTTAGTTAGGCAATTAAATGAAGGGTCTGTTGAGGAACAAAATGTCACAAAAAAAAAAAAAAAACCGCAGTTGTGTTGAGGCTAAAATATACGGCTAACAACTCTTTTAGCCATCTTTAGACGACTAGTGTGGGTCTAGGGAAAAAAAGGGACAGTTATGTTGGCGCTAAAATATACGATACCAAATTAAACATTGCCAAAAACATGAAGGACCATTATGAACCTTTTTTAATAACAAAAATGACCAAATTGAATCTTTTTAAAAACATGTAGGACCATTATGAACCTTTTTAACAACAAAAGGACCAAATTTGACAATAACATTTTGAGCATGTTGCCACATAGATGCCTTGTAACACTGTTTCATGCCACATCAGACTTTTTTGTTACGTCACATTGTGGATTTGACAATAAAGACTAATTTGACACCGTTTGAAAACGTGAGGGACTAAAATGAATATTTTAAAACGTAAAGGACCAAGCTGAACAAAAACGAAAACATAATGGACGAAATGTGTATTTTAGCCTAAGCTTTATATATCAAATGTTATAAAATGAGTAAAAAATGTTACAATATTTTTTTGATGAGCAGTAAATGGTACAAAATGTGTAATAGTCACAGACTTTTATTGGAAACGAAAGCATCACAATCTTTCTAACATGTGCTTTCTTATTAAATGAAAAGGTTTACTATCTTTTTAGTCCCTAAACATTTTAGGATTTATATTTTTGATCCTTAAACTTTTAGTTGACTAGTTAAGGTCTTTAAACTTATTTTTTTGTCCTTATTTTTAGCCTCTGTCATCTATTTTTGCCGTTAAACCTTGACGTGGCTTGCCACATGTAAAAATTAGTGATGTGGCATTTACACGTCAACTATTAATTTAGGGTTTACTATCTTTTTAGTTCCTGGACTTTTTAAAATTTTTGTTTTTGGTCCTTAAACTTTTCATTGACGAATCAAGGTTCGTAAACTTATTTTTCATCCATACTTTTAGTCCTTGCTGTCTATTTTCGTCATTAAATGTTGCCATGTTGTCTAAACAATGACGTGACATTTATATCACATAATCATTTAGCCATGTTGTCTATTTAAGTAACAAAAAGAAAAGTAAAACCACACAAATTCATTAAATTTGTATATATGAATATTCAGTATTGATTTACTTCTATGAAATCACACAAATTCATTTAGCCATGATTATATGAATTATTAAATATTGATTTACTTCTATGAAATGAATTTGTATGGTTTTACTTTTTGTTACTTAAATAGACAACATGGCTAAATGATCACGTGGTGAATGCCACATCACCATTTAGACATCATGACATCGGTCGATTGGAGACGTGTACAACCACATCAACGTTTAATTGTGGAAATAGACGACTAGGACTAAAAGTATAGAAGAAAATAAGTTCAGGAACCTTGACCAATCAACGAAAAGTTTAAGGACCAAAAACTAAAATCATAAAAAGTTTAGGGACTAAAAAGATAGTAAATCCTAAATTAATGTCTGGCGTCTAAATGCCACGTCACCAATTTTTACATGTGGCAAGCTACTTCAGCGTTTAACAATAGAAATAGATGGCTAGGACCGAAAAGATGGACGGAAAATAAGATTAGGAACCTTAACCAATCAACAAAAAGTTTAAGGACCAAAAACAGAAATTCTAAAAAGTTTAGGGACTAAAAGGACAGTAAACCCTAAATGGAATTAATGTGGAATTACTAAATCATGTAATAGATCTTACTTTATATTTAGAGGCACCCATAAAATTCACCCAATAATATTAATGAGTGTTTAATATTTTTTGTATAGACTATATATATTCTTTACTGGAGGCAATTTTGTTCAAGTTGGGTAAGATCACTATAGGTGCAAAGTTCTTCCTTCAAATATTTAACGCAGTTACATATTCAAGACTCAATTTGAGACCATTGATATTAAAGAGTGTTTTAAAAAATGAGTTTCTAAAATATCCTAAATTTTATTATTTGATTTGTAATTTATTTATTTTATACATATATATTTTAAAATAGTAAAGTACTCCATTGCTGAAAAGTAGTATTGAATCCCACACAACAAAGATTAAAAGAAAATTACATAATAAGTTGGCTTAGCCACTACAAAATCAATTGCACTTCCACCTTAGGGATCTGTACTTCTGCTCTCCCTGGTGTTCATATACAAAATAAAGTTGAGGGAAAATCAAGCAAAGCAAATCCTCCACATGCTTGCAATACCACAGCCTCCATCTCTTGCAGAAAATAAGGGGAAAGATGACTAATCCAAAGCCAAAAATGAATCCCAACTCACCACTTAAAAAATTCCAATCAATTGAACTTTTTGTTTTATAGGTTGAAGATGGTGGTGTTGGTGACCCTTTTACCCCATCATCAATACAATTTTTGGTTAGTGGAGGTCCACACAACCCTTCATTCCCTTCAAAGGAATCTGCCTCAAAAGACTGAATCTGAGTACCTGTTGGAATTTTTCCCACCAAATGATTAAATGAGAGATTCAAAACTGAGAGGAAGGATAAAGTTGCAATCCCTGTGGGAATCCCTCCACTCAAAATGTTATTTGACAAGTCTAAGGACTCAATTTGTGCCAAGTTCCCTAGAGATGATGGGATATGGCTTGAAAAAGCATTATGTGACAAGTTGAGAACAATCAATGCCTTGAAACTCATAAGCTCTTCTGGCAGTGGACCTTCAAAATGGTTTGATGAGAAATCCAAGGAAGTGAAGACAGTTGGAATTTTGACCAACTTCATTTGTAAGCCTTTGTTGACAACAGTAACTGAATCCAAGTAGGCTCCTCTCCATTGCAATTGGTATGAATTGACAAAATAAGAGTACAAGTTTTCAATGGTTCTGAAAGATAAAGAGGCTATCAGTTTGTTTAATATCATAACAAGACTTTTGTCCATTTTCACCACCATATCCTTGTAACGCAAAGAATGATGCAAGTCATAGATGTGCAAAAATAAATTGCCAGACTTTTCTTTAGCTTCGGCTCCATCATCCATCATTGCTGTCCAACTTTGCAAGAGTTTTCCTGGTAGTGTACCAGTGAAATTGTTGGAGGCTAAATCAACAATCTGAAGCATCTCCCAATTACCAATGCTATGTTCACATCCAATGTGACCATGGAGTTTGTTTGACCTTAAAATCATCACTCGAAGAGTGGAAATATTCCTTAAAAAGCATGGAAATCTATCACTCAATAGATTATTTCCCAGGTTCAGAACTTCAAGGTTTTGACAATTGACCAAAGATTTTGGAATGGTACCCTCCAAGAGATTTTCATTGAGATTAAGGAATCTTAGGTTGCATGAACTAGAAACTGTATCAGAAATTGAACCTGTTAGCCTGTTTCCAACTAGATCCAATACTCTGAGAGTATTGCTCCTAGAGGTCAAACACTCAGGAATGGAGCCATTGAAGCTATTATGGGAAAGATCAAGCATTCTAAGAGTAGAACAATTACAAAAGGATTCAGGGATTTTTCCATGAAAGCTATTGTTTGAAAGGGACAGGACATATGTGAAATGAAGGTATTCTTTAATATCAGGTGGGATAATGCTGAATCTATTACTTGAGAAGTCCAGATTGATAGCACCTTTTGTGAAAAGAGGAATAGACCCACTAAGTTGGTTGGAGTGAAGGTCAAGCATGAACATATTAGAACTAATATTTTCCAAGGGTCCTTCCAAGCCTGTCAGAAAATTGTTGGAAAGATTCAAGTAAACCATATCATGAAATCTCCAAATCCAATTGGGTATCATTCCTTGAATTTGATTGTTGGACAAGTCTAGAGAAACTAGTTGGGATTGATTTTTCAAGAAAGACGGAAATTTCCTTAAGTTGCAGTCAGCCAAAAGCAGATTTGTCATATTAGGAAATGCTGAAAGGCCATGATCTCCACTAGAGGTGATATCAACTGTCAAGTTGTTGTGAGAAAGGCCTAATGTCTGTAGATACTGCAGTCTGTGAAACATATCTAGCTGTATAGTGCCATTGAATTGATTTGAAGAGAGAAGGAGATAACCAAGACTTTTTAGATGAATGAATGACAGTGGAATATGCCCTTGCAATTTGTTGTTGGTCAAATCAACAGACTGTAAATTGGAGAAAGACACATTTGGGAATTCATCCAACATACCATCAAATCCATTATGAGAAAGAATAAGCTCCTGTAGTGATGGAAGTGTGAAGAGAGTTGAGGGAACTTTTCCACTAAAGGAGTTATCACCTAAATTGATGCTAATGAGGTTTAAAAGCTTCTCCCATTGAGTGGATGTGATTAGTCTTGTGAGAGCATTTTGGAAAAGGGATAGATACTTGAGATTATTGGACATATTGAGAGATGGTAGAGGGCCAGTGAAGTTATTGAATGACAAGTCCAGGTGAACAAGTTGGAAGAGTTTTGACAATGAAACTGGGAGTGTGCCATTAAATTGACAGCTAGATAAATCTACTATAGCCAACTGCTTCAAATTGGAAATAGTACCTGGTAACTGTCCAGAGAAATTTGTATTGCTAAGATTCAAGGTTTGAAGATATCCTTCTTGTGGGAAGTTTGGCAAGGAACCATGAAGATCCTGATTATATGACACATCAAGAATCTTTAGCTTTTGCATTTGGAAGATACCCTTTGGAAAAACATCAGTCAATGCACAATTGCTAAGCTGCAGGGTGGTCAAATTTGAGAGACTTGCCAAGGATTCTGGTACTGGACTTGACATATTATTCAAATTCAATTGAATCACTGAGAGAGACTTGAGCTTTGATAGTGAAGAATCAATTGGTCCTGAGAGGTTACAGGATGACATGCTCAAAACTTGAAGCTTTTGCAGTGAAGATAATGCATGAGACCAGTCCTTACCAGTGGCAGATACGTGTAACCATGGTTTTAAATAGCGGTCCGCAACCGCAATTGTGGCCGCAATATTGCTGTTGCGGTGGTGTCCGCAACCACATCGGCCCGCAATTGTGGTGTGATTTTCAATCACATAAAATACCGCAACGTAGCCGCAATGGAACCGCATCGGAACCGCAATAGAGCCTTAACAATGTTCTATTCTACTTTTTTTGTCAAAAATAAAATAAAATTTAGAGTTCAATCTTCTATTTTGAACTTCTAAGTGTCAATGGTTGAATGGGTTTGACTGTATGAGATGTTGGGAGATACCAAATCTTAAAATGAATGAAAAGTTATGCTATTTTATAAATAAAAGATGTACCAATAATTAAAATAGTTGTAAAATTCTTTTTTACATTTAGTGCAAACATATAATAATTTCACGCCGCAATAGCCGCAATCCGCATCGCAGCAGCCGCAATGCCCGCAACTGCAATGGCCGCAACCGCGACCGCAACCGCAACCGCAACCGCAATTTAAAACCATGCATTACACCATCCAGATAGAGTTCTGTGATTTCTGTGAGATTCTGCATGAGCATTCTTATGTTTGGCTTCTCAAGTTTTAGACTATGCTGTAAAGTAAATGAAGTAGACAAGTCAAGAGTAGCCAGCTTTGTTAGAAGAGCAATCTCAATTGGAATTTGCCCCACAAAGCCAGCATCTGACAGGTTCAAGTACCTCAGATTTTTCAGCAAGCCAAACTTGGCAGGAATCACAGAACCAAAGTCATTGTGAGCCAAATTCAATTCCTGCAGATATTGCAGGTTGAAGAGACTAGAATTGTCTAGCCCTCCAGTAATGAATTCTTCGCTCAAGTCAAGACCAATCACACGCCCCTCATTGCATGTTACTCCATTCCACTGACAGCAATCACCACTTTGGTTCCAATGGACCAGTTTTTCAGATTTGACAGGGTTGAATACAAGGTTGTGCTTCATATGGAGCAATAAAAATTGCTGATGAGTGAAACAGTGGCTTGTTGCTACATAGTTTATGAAGCATAAGGGTATAAAGAAAGGCAATAGTAAGACAAGATGAAATCTCATTGGTAATGATTGTTGGAGGCTAAGAGTGACGGGTTAATTAATGCGGGTAGAGTGCTTTAGCTTGATTTCAACATCATACACTCCTCCTTATTTATAGTTTGTATTGGGTAATCTTATCCTTTGTATAAATTAGAATAGTTATTTTGAACAAAGTATTCATGGTTATTTTGAAAGTGTGTTTTTAAGAATTTTTCTTAATGAAGGTGTTTTTAAAAAAAATTCTTAACTTTTTATCTCTTTTAATTTATCATTTTCAATATTTTTAGTTCTAAATTGAATTTCAATATTTTTTAAATAATTACTAAAAATTAAAAATAATATTGTATCATAATATGAATTATTTATCATAAATTTATAATATACTACCTTTGTTCCTTTTTTGACGTCCAATAATACTACATTTGTTCCTATTTATAATACTCAATTATCTAATTCATGAGGATTAAAGAAGGTGATTAATTTAGTTAATAACAATAAATTTATCCTAAATTTATATGTATTTTTTTTCAAAAATACAATTGTCATTAATGCTCTTCTTTTTCTTTTAAAGGTTTATCAATACAATCTCTCTTATTTAATTAGGGTACTTTAGTATAAAAATAATTAATGTAAGAAACATTATGGATTGAGTCTTATAGAAAAAGGAATGGAGGTAGTAATTTATATGTAAATAATATTTATTTATTAAAAATTTAATTATAATATAATTTATATATTCAGAAATACTTATTTATTATAAATTTTAATTATTATAACAACATTTATTTACTCTGTGCAAAGCAAAAACTAAAATACCAATTCTTTTTTGACAGAGCAAAAACTAAAATAACAATTATTATAAAATACCAATTCTTAATTCTAAGGCGTTAGTTCTTTCTGCACTTCATCGAATATTTCCAAATTGTGTCGGCCACCAAAAGTCACTCACGTTTACTTGACTCAGTAAACTACTGATGAGTATTAGATTTTGTGACAAAATAATACGTCAACTTAAACATTGACTCGACTGACTATTGACCCCATCATTGGATACCAACTTCGTTAGTTGATTAAGAAACAAAAGCATTATACAGCAAATTAAGGATTGGCAAATGCTATCTTAAGGAAGTAAAAGATTTTTTTTTATTAAGATGCGTAAAAATATATTTCTTATAATTTTTAAATGCATTTTTAATAAAATATTTTCTCTTTTAATTCCTTATATAATCTTCTACAGACAGACCCTTAAAAGATTTACATGGAGACAACCATAGAACCACCATATTAATCCAACTATATATCCAAGTATAGTTAGAACTAGTATAGCACCCGCATAATAATGTACGGTAAAATTAGATTAAACATGATTATATATTACTTACCTAATAATAATAATAACAAAAATTTTATAATATATATATATATATATAGATAGATAGAGAGAGAGAGAGAGAAAGAGAGAGAGATTACACACACAAAGATGTATAGGGTAGACTGAAAATGCAAGGAAAATGAGAGAGAGTAGGGATGACAATTAATGGATAGAGTCTGGGTAGGGTCCTAGAGTACCCATCCCCATACCCGCGTTTGAAAATAATACCCGTACCCGGCCCCATACCCGCGAGGATAGCAACTTTAATCCCCATTTCCGTACCAGCTGGGTAACTATATACCCATACCCGCACCCGCTACCTGCACTTTACTTATGTATGAAGTTAATAAATCAATAAAAAAATATCTCCTTACATATATAAACGTTTTATCTGTGCTCTCATTGCTCCACTCTCCCTTACATTCACTCCTTCCTCTAATATTTCTGTAACAACATGTGTTTACTTCTTTATCTAATGCTATATATATTTTTTTCAAATATTTTTTTATTAATTTTTGTAACTATTTTTTAACTTTGAAGATTTCTTTCATCATTAATTTCAAATCCTTATTTCAATTTACTTTTTAAAGTTAATACTAAAGTAATTTAAAACTTCGTTTTACTTTTTAGAATAATATACTTAATTACAAGATATTCAAAATTAGTTGTTATTGATATTAAAATTTGTAGAAAAAGTTATAATATCATTGACAAATACTTTATAATATTCACAATTGTTAAAAGATTTATTGATATTAAAATAATTATATATATATATATATATATATATATATATATATATATATATATATATATTTACAGCTCCCCCTTTATTTTCTTCTTCCTTTATATTTTGTATAGCTTATCCATCTTCCCTTATCTTTTTCTTTAAAAAAAATTATAATCTCTAATTTCTTAGGGATAGATTATCTTTTTTTTTTATTTTAAATTTCTTTCTATAGACTATATAAATAAGATAATGAAAATTTGAATAAGTCAGTGCATTGCGCGGGGGCTAAAACACTACTTATTTATTAAATGAAGAAAAGTTAAACAGCATATCTTATTTTTTAAGATATTTAATAGATCCTTCTTTTATTTAATATTTACAATTTTCATCTTTTATTTATCATTTAAGATTTTTATACATATAGTAAAAAATGTAATTAATATGTTAATTTTTTTTAAACTTTTCTAGATGTTTCAAATTGGCTGCATGTTAATTAAAAAATTTATAGTAAAAATTTGACTACATGTTACTTAAAAAATTACTACAAGTAAATTGAAATTCAAGCTTAAATAATCCAAACATAACATTAAAAACATCCACACATAATATTAAAAACAAACAAACATAAAATTGATTCGTCCAAACTCAAGTCATAAATAAACAACATTATAATGATAATTATAGTTTATGGAAAATATAAAATTATTTTTTAATAGAATATATATATATATATATATATATATGGTAGATGTGGGGCGGGGCGGGATGAGTACTATAGTACCCGTACCCGCACCCATTCCCCCCAAAAATTGCGGGTAAATACCCGTCCCTAGCCTCAGTCCCAATAAGCGGATATTTATTGGATCCGTTTGTGGATATTTTTGCGGATATCCGTTGGATGGTATACTTTGTTATCCCTAAGAGAGAGAGTATAAACAATCATTCAGTATAGACGTGACACATCTTAAAAAATTAGGATGAAATTCATTTTTCCAGGGCACCTACGATGATATTACGCGTCAACATGTAATCGACAAATTGATATTACGCGTCGACATGTAATCCACAATTCGCTTCCTTCGTAACAAAAGTTTCTAATTTTTTTTGTAAAGTCCACCATTTCATGTGCTTATTCTCATTCAGAATCATGCAGCGTTAATAAGAAGGGTGGGTGTTGACGGCAACGACAACACACATAAAAAACAAAACAAAAAAAGTCTTGAGAAAATTGGACCAAATCAAAACTATAGTAATATATATATTACAGTTCGCACAGATACAAATATTTACGGTTTTATCTAGCTTTTTTATCAAAAAAAAATTAAAGAAAAAAAAAGAAAGAAATATAGTCAGCTGCTGGTTTGGTTTTCAGTAGTGAACTAAAGTTATGAGAACTAATAATTTTTTTGTGGATGGTAAGGATTTAGTTAATGCTTTTGAGTCCAAGTGTTTTTTCTTGCCTATTGTTATGGCGAAGAGTGAGTGATGGTGCCTACTAATTTGAACTCTCACGTTAACTTTTTGGAATGTCAAAAGGGGATGTCCCATTTTTGTATGCTGTAGTAGACGTTGTCTCTCATTTTTGTGGACTTTTAACTAATAGGACATGAAAACAGTGTCATATTATTCTAAAAGATGATGCAAGTTGCAAGTTGCAAGTGGCAGTAAGAGTTGCTCCGTTGATTTGGACAATTTTTTCTCTCCCATTTTGACCGTCTGTCGTCCATTTAGTGCTGACTGACTTTGCTGGCAGAGAATAATATGCGACTGGTGCAGTGATGATGCAAATGCCGGTAACAGTTGTAAGATGATTTGAACGATTTTCTTTACCGTTTTGGCCGTCTGTCTCTTTTCGTGTTGACTGAGTCGCAAAGTACATGACGTGAATTGTCTGTCTTACGCTTCTAAGATTACTATTATTACTAGGATGTCAAAACGAGTTCAATTTGATTGATCAACCCATATAACTTGTCCAAACAGGTTTAATTGGGTTGAAAAGTTCAACTCATCACCAACCCAAATGGTAAGTTGGATTGGATTGATCCGTGGTTAGCCTTCTTTCTTTTCTTCTTAAACTAAATTAAAGTTCAGTCTTTAAAGTGAACGATTTGATTTGGGTGGAACTCCAACACTTGAAAGATATGATTCTGAATGTGTGAGGATAAAGTGGTGTATCATATTATGTTACTCTGCCTTTGTCTTGATTAGTCTATGTTACTTTATTATGGTTTTTTTATAATACATGATTTAAGAACTTAGTTGAAAAATATACTTGGACCGTCCGACCAACTTAACCCTTTGGAGGCCAATTCTCACATAATCAACTTAAGCATTTAAACCATAGGCTTAGTGCTTGGTGGACTGTGGATCGTCCAACCGACTTAATTTAGAGGACCGATTCTCACATAATCAACTTAAGCATTTACACCACAAGCTCAATACCTAATGGGTTGTGGACTGTCCGACCAACTTAACCCTTTGGAGATCAATTCTTACATAGTCAATTGAAGCATGCCACAAGCTCAATGCTTGGTGGGTTGTGGACCATTCGACCGACTTAACCCTTTGGGGGTTGACTCTTACTTAATCAACTTAAGCATTTACACCATAGGCTTAATGCTTGGAGGGTGCGGACCATAGAGCAAACTTGATCCCTCAAAGGGCCGATTCTTACATAATCAACTTAAGCATTTATTGATTTACACCATTGGCTCAATGCTTGGTCACCTATGGACTGTCCGACCAACTCAATCCCTTAGAGGACCAATTCTTACATAATCAACACTATCTCTTTACCTTCGAGTGTCTGTCATTAGCCTACATCAATGATTGATCGACTTCATTAGCTGAGTATCTCACCCTAAACAGGCTCTATACTATCAAGCACTATCCACCAAAATTGTTAGGACGTGGCGATAACGCCAGATAACACTCTGCGTCTCTAACAGGTCAAGGATGCACAACAACACACCCGTACCTAGTACGGAGTCGACAAGATCATGCATGTACAGGCGCATGGTTTACAGGACCAATACTAAGAGGACAATGTAAAGGACTGTCAGAGGACATCATGAATAAATAAGGGTGAGCCACATGGCTCTCCCTAGCTTCATGGTTAGGCAGAGCTAGAGGAAGGTGTTCACGAAGGCTTTGAGCTTAGGGCTATTTTGTTCCTTCTCTCTGACATCATCCAACATGAACAATACTCATATTAAGTATTAGTTTAAGAACTTATACTTCACCATGATTTTTACTTTAGATAGAATCATATTCAAATATTGCATCTTGGATTTTGTGTTTCATAAATTTGGTCACTTAGCCTAATAGTTTATTTGAAATAAATATTTTTAAATTAAAATTGTATCATTGATTTTATCAAATTTTGAAAATTTGAAATCATCTAATAATTCTTGTTAATTACAATTAATTTTGATTTATTATTTTAATAAAGACACGTCAATTCATTATCCATAAGAGGGTTTTGTTATGAAAGCCCACTTATCCATTCGTAAACCTTCTTTTTGGGCTTTAATATCATTGATTAGTTTGAGTTTCATTGATTAGTATGGGCTGAAATGAATAGGCCCACCCAGGATAGAGAGACACTAAAGCTAAACGTGTTCTGGTTAGGTTCCTTTTGCATTATATATATATATATATATATATATATATATATATATATATATATATATATATATGACAAAAAGTTTAGGTGAGTTGGGTCTTGAGAGCTCTATAGAATCAGGACATGCCTCAAGTTCAAAAAGCACTTGCAGAGGTATTTATAGATCGCTCATTAACAAGGTTGAGATTCGAACTAACAACCTTGTGGAATTTGAACCCGATCCTTATCAACTGAACCAACCTTTATTGACCTTTTGCATTATATTTTATCACTACACAACTCCATTGAGAATTATGAACAGGGGGAGTGTGACAGTTGAGAGAAAGTCTTAGTTTTACAAGCTCTTGCAAGATTTGAAGATCAAACAGGACAATTCTTCGCAATCCAGAATCATGTCCTCAACAAGTATAACACTAGTGTACTAATTTCATCTAATCTCATTTTTTTCACTTACCATTAACACTATTTAAACCTTTTTCTAACCTTGCATTAGAAGTACCTTCCATATATAATGATAGAGACATATCCATGCTGTTTTTTTATTTTAATTTTCTTTTTTGCATTAGCAAGTTCATTTAGCTTTTCTTAAACTCAACACTTACATGAAAAACCATGATAAATTATAAAGCAAGTTGTAGCTATATATGTTTTTTCACTAAGTACACCATTATTGCATAAACTCCTTATTTTGCAGAAACTACAACAGAAATATAAGAAGAAAACACTTAAACCCAAATGGGAAAGTAAAATACAAGATTTGTTTGCTTTACCAACATCAGATCAGCTACACTATCCACCTTAGAGTTCTGTACCTTTGCCCTCTATAGTGTTCATAAACAAAACCAAGCTGAGGAACAAGCATGTAAAGCAAGTCATCAACCTGCTGCCAATACAAAAGCCTCCACCTCTCCAAGAACATAAGGGGAAGGATAACGATTCCAAAGCCAAAAATGAATCCCAACTCCACACTTAAGAAATTCCAGTCTATTGATCCATGCATTTCATATACTGGTGTTGGAGGTGAATGTCCCCCTGTATCATTGGTGCAATCTTTTATTGGTGGCCCACATAATCCTTCATTGCCTTCAAAAGAACTTGAATCAAATGTTTGCAGTTGAGCACCTGTTGGGATTTTCCCCCACAAATGATTAAATGACAGATTCAAGTATGCTAGAAAATTTAAACTTGCGAGCTCAAGAGGGATGTCTCCACTCAAATTGTTATTTGACAAGTCCAAGGATTCAAGATGCATCAAATTTCCAATTGACGAGGGGATGTGACTTGAGAAAGCATTGTGGGACAAGTTAAGAACATTGAGTGCTTTCAAACTCACAAGTTCCTGAGGTATTGGACCTTCAAAATGGTTGGAGGAGAGATCCAAGGAAGTGAAGATAGTGGGAATTTTGATCAACTTCATTTGCAAAGCCTTGTTCACAATTGTAACTGAATCCAAGTAGCGACCACCGAATTCGTTGGAAGTGACATAATAGGCAAATATGTGGTCAGCCACAAAATAAGGTTCAGTTGCCAACAATCTGTATAATTTCATTACAAGAAATTTGCTGATAACTGTGAACAGATTATTGTAACGCACATTGTCATGATTATCAAACACGTCAAAAAATAAAGACCCATATTTTTCATGGGATTCAGCCTCATTACCCATCATTTTTGTCCAGCTTCTCAAAAATGGTCCAGGTAGTATACCAGAGAAATTATTGTAGGCTAGATCGACAATATGAAGCATCTCCCAGTTGCTAGTGCCATATGGGCATGCAATGGAACCATTGAGTTTGTTTGACCTCAAAATTAGCACTCGCAAGGTGGAAATGTTCCTTAAGAAGCATGGAAATCTATCACCAAATTGATTATTTCCAAGATTTAAGACTTGTAGACTCTGACAGTTGGCGAGAGAGTTTGGGATATCACCACTCAAGAGATTTCCATTGAGATTAAGGAACCTTAAATTGCATGCACTTGAAATGCTATCAGAAAGATAACCCTGGAGTTTGTTTCCAGCAAGATTTAGCACCCTGAGGGTACTATTCCTTCTCATCAAACATATGGGAATGAGGTCACTGAAGCGATTATGGGAAAGATCAAGCATCCTCAGAGAAGAAAAATTACAAAAGGCTTCATGGATTTTCCCTTGAAAGCTGTTATTTGAAAGGGAGAGAAAGTATACAAAAGGGATATACTTATCCATGTCAAGTGGGGCAGTGCTGAATTTATTGCTTGAGTAGTCCAAATGGACAGCATATTTTGTGAAAGTGGGAATTGATCCAGGAAGTTGATTGGAATGAAGATCAAGGATGTATAGATTGGAATTCAGATCATCAAAGGGTCCTTCCATATTTGTGAGAAAATTGTTGGAAAGATTTAGATAAACCAGAGAGTCAAATCTCCAGATCCAGTTAGGAACTATTCCTTGAATCTGGTTGTTGGATAGGTCTAAAGCATTTAGTTGGGATTGGTTTCTCAAGAACCCTGGAAATTCTCTCAACTTGCAAGAAGCCAACAATATATATTTCATGCTGGGAAAGGATGATAGGTCATGATCATCATTGAAAGTTATGTCAACTGACAATTTGTTGTGTGAAAGACCTAATGTATGCAAATTGTGTAGCCTCTGAATCATAACAAGTCTTATGGTGCCATTGAATTCATTTGCAGAAAGTTGTAGGAAACGGAGACCCTTAAAATGAAAGATAGACCCGGGAATAGGCCCTTGCAATTTGTTGCTGCTCAAATCAATCAACTGTAGTTTAGAAGAAGAAACATTTGGGAATTCATCTAATAGGCCATCAAATCCATTATGAGAAAGTGTTAGTTCTTGCAAAGATGGAAGTGTAAAAAGAGACACAGGAATTTTTCCATTGAGGGAATTATCTCCTAAATTGATAGTGAGGAGGTTTTCAAGTCCCTCAAAATGAGTAGTAGGAATGGTTCCTGTCAAATTATTGTGCAAGAGAGATAAATATCTGAGAGTTTTTGCCATCTTGAAAGAGGGAAGTGGACCAGTAAACTTGTTAAAAGACAAGTCCACATGAACAAGTTGAGTGAGTTTTGACATTGAAATTCGGAGTGTTTCAGTGAATTGGCAGTTGGATAGATCTAATATGGACAACTTCTTTAAATTGGAAACAGAACCTGGTAATTTTCCAGAGAAATTTGTGTTGCTAAGATTCATGGTGAGAAGATCTGCATGTTGTAGGAAGTTTGGTAAAACACCTTGAAGATCCTGGTTGTTTGAGATATCAAGAACATTTAGTGATTGTATATGGAAGATACCCTTTGGAAAATGACCACTCAACCTGCAACTGCTAAGCTCCAAGACATTCAAATTGGAGAAATTTGCAAAGAATTCTGGCACCGGGCTTGAGATATTATTCAGATTCAGTCGAACGACTGAGAGTCCCTGAAGAGTTGCTAGTGAAGAATCAATTGGTCCTGAGATATTGCATGATGACGTGCTCAACACTTTCAGTTTTTGAAGAGAAGATAAAGCATGACACCACTCTTTTCCCTCAGCAGATACCCTTACACCATCAAGATATAGTTCTGTGATTTTTGTAAGGTTCTGCAAAAACATGCCAATACTTGGCTTCTGGAGTTTGAGAATACGTTGTGAGGCAAGTGATGTAGACAAGTCAAGTGTTGTCAAATTTGTCAGCTGAGAAATTTGAGCAGGAATCTGCCCATGAAATCCAGCACTTGACAAATTTAAACACCTCAAATTCTTTAGCTCGTCAAACTCCAAAGGAATGGAAGAACTGAAATCATTGTAAGCCAGACTCAAATTCTGCAAATATTGCAGTTTAAAGAGACTGGAATTACTTAGTCCTCCAGAAATAAATTCCTCACTCAAGTCAAGACCAATTACATGGCCCAAGCTGCATGTTACTCCATTCCATTGACAGCAATTGCCACTATCGTTCCAGTGAACCAATTTTTTGGATGTGGTAGGGTTGAATACAAGGTTGTCCTTCAAGTGGAGTAACAAAAATTGCTGATGGTCAAGACAGTGGCATGTTGCTAGGTTGATGTTGATATTCAGGTTTATCAAGCACAAGGGTATGAAGATATTAAAGAAGATTTGATGGATTCTCATTGGAGATGATTATTAGAATCAGCTCAACGTACGACTGACAAGTTAAGGAGGGTGAGGATGGTGTAGATTTGAAGTAACATATATACTCCTTTTCAAAAATTCAAAAACTCACTTAGAGAAGTACTCGCAATATACTTTCTAATACATTTTTTTTAACACACTTTTACTTTTAGTTAAAACTTATTAATTTAATTACGTGTGTGATACATTAAATAAGACGTAAGATCTATTAAATTTTGTGATTTCTAATAAAGAATGTGTTCAAAAGAATATATTATAGAGTGTGTTGTTAACATTTTCCAAACTCAATTATTGTTTTGATCATCTAAGTCTGCACTAACGTACAAGTTCCTTCCCAGCATCACTCCTTATCATCATCAATCGTTGAATTTCTACGTGAAGGAGACAGCCATCAAATTAAAGAATGCGACTTATCCATTCTAGTCCAAGTAAACTTGTAAGCACTAATTTGGTCCAAATTACAAATATATTCCTTGGACTATTAGTAGAATGTATAGCTGAAAGTCAAGGAGCTAGTTTCCTTCCAATAAAACTATTTCACCTAACTAAAAGGTTTGAGTTAATAGTAAACCATGACAGAGCAAAAGTGTTGTATGCGTTGGTTTGGCAATTACTGGCGAATCAGGTTAACTAGCACGTAGTTTTAGACCGGAAAGGGATGTATGCAGTATGCCACCATGTTCTACTTAGCCAATACGATATATACTCTCACCAATATACGTGATGGCCAATTTCTCAATTTTCTATGTTATCTGTAACGTTTCTAAATCTAATACTTATTCCTTTTTCTCTTTAAATGCGTTTAATCTCTTTTTCATCAATTTGAATTAATATTATTGTTTTAAGTATTTTAATTCTGTACTTCATTTGTTACTTATGCAAACTCAAGTTAGCTGCAATTATCTATCTCATTATTTATATTATATTGGTGCAATAATCGTTATATGCTTACAATTTTCCAATTAAATACAACTAATATTGTGAAGATTATATATATACTCCTCTTAATCTCCACTCTTTTATTTACTTTACACGATTTAGACTTCACCTCATTCGTAGCCATCACTTTTCTTACAAGAGCCCACCACTTGAAGTACAACAAATTAATTCTAAGGCAATTGATCTTGTCAAGGACTCTAGTTCACCTTAAATGCAATGTAAGATATTCCATATAACTTTAAATTCAGAGCCCCACCAGATATCATATATCCCCCTAATCGCAGGTACCCTTTGGTTATTTTTTGCGTCCCAATCATGTTTCCATTTTGTAACGTGAATCAATACAAAATGAAAATATATTTCCGTTATATATTTGAAGATGTGTCAGTTTAATATATAATGAAAATACGTTTCTGTTTTGTGTTGTGAACCAATATAAAACATAAACGCATTTTGTGTTGTAATGTACTTGCACACTCCAGTTTCTGCTATATATATGTAGCAATGAAAAAATGTTTTTGTCAGAGGTATTTTTGCAAAAAAAAAATTAAAAATTGACGTAAAAGCATGAGGTGAACTTAGAAAAAAATGGTGCGAGAATAGCAGAGCGCCTCCTATCTTGCTATAGAGATTTTTTTTTTGTTACAAATCTTGGAGATTGTAACTTCAACCAATGAATAACATGTTTGTACAATTAGATCAGTTGCAGGGGAAGTCGAGTAGACTTTGCAACGGTGGATCCAGTGAAGACTATGGGTGTATTTAGGAACAGTTACGTTCAACGTAACGGCTACTAAAAAAAAAAGATATTCTTACATTATTTTTGTTTTTGTGTCTTAGAATGCATGTTTTTCCATTGAACGTGGGTTCAAACGGTTAATCAAACACACATTATATGATAAAGATGAGTTAAAATACTTGTTTGACTAATCCGTAATGTATGATAAATGATAACAGTGAGAACTCAATTTTTTTTTTTTGAAAAAAAATTAAGAAACACAATCTAAAACCCAAACTTTAGAAGGACTAAAATAAAAAAGGTTAATACACTCATAAGACAAAAATATATTCAAGTCTATTTTATATATAAAAAAAATATTTTGTAACATAAATATTAATTTTATTACAACGTATAACTTTGGAATTAAGATCCAAATCATCATGTGTCCTCAAAACCTGCAAGATCCACAAATGCCAACAGCCCAACACAACATAATCTTTGACCCAACTCACTGCAAAAGTCTGTTGTCGTTAGTGCTTTGTATTATACACTTTAGGATCCCAATATATATATTTTTTTGCACCTTTGTCATTGTGGTTTTAGCAATTAGCAAAAGTTTACCACATGATTCATGAACATGCTTGTTTACTTTGGTTGTGATTCACCCACAGTGAGATTCTATAAATAATAAATAGATTATAAATAGAAATACGATGTACAAATACTTTTCTACAAATTATTACTTTATCAATTTATACATTGACTTAGAGGTTTCAAAATGCTTTTACAAGTGTTCATCCTCCTAATTTACGTCATTGTATTAAACCAAGTATCCAACATTCCAGTCATGAGTTATAACCACTTCATGGAAATCAAGTGGACCTTTAAAGCTCAACTTGATCAATTTCCTTAAATTAAAACCAATCGTAATGGGAATAAATTATTGCTAAAACAACCAAACAAAATATGAACCTTGAAGTAAGGTAGGGGATAAGAATCATAAGTCGGACTTGACTAATCAATCCATCAACAACGCACCAAAATTTTCATTTTCCATGACAGCAACTAATAGATTAATTTCTACGATTCAATGGGTATGGTAACTGTAAGTTGTGATTTTTAATAAAATAAATATATATATATATATATATATATATATATATAATGAATATTATATAAGATAAAAGATTATTTTTATATAACTAAAATTTA
Source organism: Pueraria montana var. lobata (assembly GCA_026413185.1). Classification (NCBI taxonomy): domain Eukaryota; kingdom Viridiplantae; phylum Streptophyta; class Magnoliopsida; order Fabales; family Fabaceae; genus Pueraria; species Pueraria montana. The sequence goes on from CM048650.1 coordinate 78,899,011, forward strand.
TAATAAAATAAATATTTTTAATATATAAATTATATTCTAAATTTATAATAAACAATTTAAATGGTTATATAAGATTTGTTTTAGTTATAGGTACTTCTTAGAGATTCTTTTGGCTACTGGATTGAAGGGTATTCAGGTTTTTGTGGATTTACTACCATCCTCAATGCAGAACTTCATGGTATTTTGTATGGTATGAGGCTTGCCTGGAGTCTTAATTTTCGTAACTTGGTTGTAGAGTCAGATTCTAAAGTGGCTTTGACTCTTATATCCAAGGGCGTTCCTCCTTCACATTCTCTAGCTTCTCTGATCAATAATATTCAGACTCTTGCGGGATCAATAATATTCATTCTCAAGCTTCTTTCTCTAGTTTTCAGCTTTGTCCTGCTAGTTTCAGAAACCTTCTGCTGGCTGATGCTACAGGAGTTTCTCATACTAGGATGTAATTCTCCTTTTTGTTTGCTGTATTTATTTCCCATTGATAAAAAAAAAAAAAAAAGATTGTAGCAACTGAGAGAAAAAAAATTATCTACTTGCAAGAATAAGACTTAAATATGATTTTAATCCTCCAAATATAAGGATTTTCTTGTTTTAGTCCTCCAAATAAAAAATTATTTTTTTTAGTCCTTTAAATTCGTAAAATATTTTTTTAGTCCTTTTCTAGATATGTTGTTAGGTTGAACCAAACATGAAATATCAAATTTGTAATTTGTGACGGCTTTTAACCGTTAGAATTTGATTTTTATTTTAAATTCTAAAATATGATTTCTGGGAGTTAAAAGCCGTCACAAATTATGGGAAAAAATATCGAGTATTAGATCTATCTTCCATTATCGTTAGACTCCTTCCACCGATCATTGTCATCCAGGAAGCCATGTCTTTGTCCAGCATTTCATCAAACAGCTTGCGCGCATCAAGCATGAGGCCACATTTCACATGCATAAACAAGACCCTGTTCATCACATACAAATCAGGCTCAAACCCACTATTAATCATGCAATTGAACACCTTCTTAACACCTCTAATCGATCTCAAACCAACACAAGCACTCACCAAAGCATCAAAACCATCATGTTCAAGTTCCAAAATTTCAAACAACTCCATTGCCTCCCGGTACCTATTAAAGAAAACCAACTTCACCACCACGAAAAGGAAGGGTTCCCACGAGAGGAAGAACCCAGAAGAGGGGTTTGGGATTTGAAGAACCCACCGGCGGCAATCGCAAGCTCAGCGCGCCGCCACCGCACCACCATCACCACCAAGACGCGCGCTCCGGCCTTGCACAGGTTGTCTAATCTTAAGAGTTGACACATCCTTGATAAGAATCTGATGGAGAGTGTGAATCTGACTAATCCCGTGTTTTTAATTTAACCAAGCATTTGTAAGTTCTAATGTGACCAATTCATTAACAAACCAAAGCCGCGTAAATCAACAGCAATTAACCAAATGGGGGATATTCTAATCCAATGAAAGCTGTAGCATGAACAATTCTAAATTAATCATGTTGCATCGGCATATAGTTTAATTCTTTTGTTTACTTCTTATTTTATTTTGGTTATTTTGATTGTCATATTTTATTTTGAGTATGATAAGTAATATAACGTGATAAAATGAGAAATAGAAACAAAAATATAAATATTAATTAAATTTTTTATATATAAATGTGTGGATGATAATAAAATTTGAAATATATAATTGTTTATGATTTGAAATTTGAAATATATTAAATATATTCATATATTCCAATAATTACACATGTGGATGATAATAAAATTTGAATGTTATCTCATAGTTTTTGGTTTTTAATTCATATATTCACTTAATTATATTAAATATAGTAATTAACTCTAAAAATTTATCAATTTCTTTATTTTTTTTAAATTAAAATATGCCAATAATTATATTAAATATAGTAATTATTATCATTATAATGGGAACATTTTCTGATTAAATTAATCAATTAAATCATTAAATCTTAAATAGCTTTTGATTATGAAATAGTTTTTATAATTATGGAATATTTTTTGTAATTATGATATCCTTTTTTTAATTATCAAAAATTTAAAATCAATTATTATTATCAGTCAATTATTTTATTATTTAAATATTTAATTATATAGATTTTGATTTAATATAATACGGTAACTTAGATATATACATTTTGATTTAAATTAATTAATAATACAAATATATATTTTAATTTTAATTTAAAGTATAATCAAATTGAAACTGAAAATATCTCGCATCATTTGAATTTAATTAAAAAAAACTATTTGATGAAATCACCTATAAATATCTACTTATACTTTGTTGTTTTTCACTTCACCGTTTCTTTCTAAATATTATTGCTAACATTTTTTTATTTCTTTTATTGTCGTTTCTTTCTAAGTAGTATATTGTTGATATTTTTTTATTTCTTTTATTCATCGTTAATGGAGGGATAAATACAAAAAAGAAAGATAAAATCATAGATCTTTTTGTTGTTTCTCCAAGTAATGTTCTATTCTTCTCAATTCTATTTGAATGTTTTTTACATTTTTTATTGGTATTAGAAAGTTTGTTCACCGATATTATTTTACAAATAACTCGCTCTACATGAGAGGCTTTGACTCTATTAGAAATAAAATTCATAAATTTAAAATGCATATTAAAGAATACAAGTATCATAAAGAAATATCAAATAAAAATAAGTAAATGTGAATTTAAGTGAATTCATATTATTCATACTTAAATATTATCTTATATTATTATAGATTAAAAATTTTAAAAAGTGAAAAATTAATATCATTATAATAAATTTATTTAGATAAATGAATTTTGTAACATCCCGAAAATTACAACCCAATAAGTATGAACGTGAGAGATTTAATTAGAAATTTTCTTGTTGGGGAGAATTGTAACACTGTGATTTTTCGTAACGTGTATTAAGGGTTTGATAAATACCATAAAAGGAAATTAAATTTAAATTTATAGTGTTATTGTGAGATTTTTGGAACATTTACGTAAGTTCCGTAAGTTGACGAAAAAAAAAAGGGAAGGGGGTGTACTTAGAGGAATGGTGGGTGCAAATAGCAAAATATCAAAATTTACGTGAACAACTTGGCTTCTTTCATTCATTTTTTCATTTTCCTTTCATCCGCTGTCTTCTCCCTGCTCCTGTAAATATTCTGTATCTTCTCTTTAATATTTGAGCATCCAAATCAAAGTTTCTACCGATTAAAATTAGATAAATCATAGAGGGAGACTAGAGCTTCAAAACCAACCGATTGGATTTCGATTTCATCGAGGTATGGAGGGGTTTCTTTTTTTCTCCTAAGCTATTTCCTTGTTTTCTTGTTAAATATGGATTGTGGCTGTTGTTGATGGTATGTAAATAATTTTGAAAACCCGAAATAAGCTACTTGTGATTTGGGTCCTGTGACTGTCTGGATTTTTCGTCTCGGTTTTCGTGCAGGTTTTTGAGGATGTAAATACATTTTCTTATGTTTTGATGCCTCTGGATATCATGGTATTTTTTTCAGATTTTTTTGAGCACTGTAACTATTTTTACCGGAATTATTTTTAAAAACTGTTGATTCTGAGAATGAGACTGTTTTGATTTTTACAAGAATTTTGGGACATGATTTATGAAAACTGGAACCATGAGTTCATTTTATGTATCATGAGGGTCATCTCTGAATTTTTGTAAGGTCAGAAAAGCCTGGGAAGTATTTTTAGTGATTTAATGTTGGAAAAACCGAAAAGTTGGACAGTAGAGAAATTAAATGTAGAAAATTACTTTTTGTGAGAATTTGGTCTTGAGAAAATTTAGTAATACTTTTTTGACCATGTGGAATATCCATGGATTTTCTCAGAATTTTGTAAGTACCTTTTGTAATTAATTACATTTTCTTATTGAAAACTGTGTTCTGGAGAAATAATGATTTGGAAATTCAAAAAAGGTATTTTTGGTGGATTTTTGGTACTGAGGAAATTATATGTAATGGTCCACATGTTGGAGATATTCTCTGTAAAATTTCACATAAAACGAATTTGATATGTTATTTTCTAAAAATATGAAATTGTGTTTGACAGAGTATGTCCAGCCACTGTTTTTAATTCAAAAATAATATTTGTGGGTTGAATTTTCGTGAGATAAATTTATATGATGAAATATGAATGATTTATAGTTTCTCTGTAAAATCTCATGAAATTTCAAATTGATATGATGAATCAAATAATTTTTGGTGTGTGTGTACAGCTCTATGTGTCCACATGAAATTTAATTATATTAATTGTGTATTTGGTTTTAATGCCTTTAATTGTACTTGTTAAGGAATAATTTCACCTAAAAAGGGAAGTTTCCATAGAAATATGAATGCAATGATTTGTGATGATTGAGTTTGAGTTATTGGATTATTGGTTATTAATGATTGTTCTGTTATTAATTGTGAATTGGAGACCGGGAGGAATGTGATCCTCGGGCAAAGAGTGCTGGAATTTGTTGTGCATGTGAATTGCTTGTATCAGTGAGATCTTATATTCAGAGAGAAATATTTGGGAGAAAAATCCTAAAATTTAAAGAAGACAAAGGAGAAAAGGAGAAAAAAGATTCAAGGTAAGGGAAGCTTCCTTGTGATTTATATTTTCAGTTTAAGTGTGGTTGAGAGTTAGGGGGCTCAATCACATATAGCATGCCTGCCCCTTTTGCTGTTTATGTTGAGTTGATTGGTGGTTGAATTTAAAATTGATGAAAAATGGGTATTTGATTCTCCTGGCAGTGGCTGTGTGAGTGTGTATGGACTGATTGTTTTTGTTTTTGATTCTCTAAATTACTTGGAAAGGCTCCTAAAACAAAGGAGACCATGCCCAAATTTTCTTGAAATTGATTTTGGGTTTTAATATAATTGATATTAGAAGCTTGAAATAATTGTTTGGAACCATGTTTGATTGATTGGATGATATGTTGTGATGGATTGAAATTTATTGGTTGGTTTGTTGTTGGATTGAAATTGCTTGATTTGGCTTGATTGTGTTGTGAATGATGTTGAAAATTGTTGAATGTTTATATTTTTGTAGGTGATTGTTTAAAATTACTTATTTAATTGTGATTATTAACATATTGCATATGCATGAGTCTTTTTGGGGGATTTATAAAGATTCAAGTGAAAAATAATTGATGTTGGCTAACCGGGACTGCGGTAGCCATGAAATGAAAAAAAAGAAAAGAAAAGAAAAGAAAGAAAAGAAAAGAAAAGAAAGAAAAGAAAAGAAAGAAAAGAAAGAATAAATGTTGACTAACCGGGACTGCGGTAGTCATGAGAAACAAGTTGATATATGAGAAATGATTTTGTTGACTAACCGGGACTGCGGTAGTCATGAGAAACAAGTTGATATATGAGAAATGATTTTGTTGACTAACCGAGACTGCGGTAGTCATGTGAAATGAATATGATTTGATAATTGAATCTTTGGGGTGAGCAGAATAAGTTAGACAGGGCTGTATAGTCTGTGATTATATAGTCTGTGGGGTGAAGGATATTGGCAATTCCATATGTGGCTGTAATCTGGACAGAGATGCGGTCGTGGTGGCCTTCCGGGTATCCTGATCTCCTAATTCTGTTTAGTTTATTCGCGTTTAGTAGGGGCTGATAGCTGAATTGCAGTATGTAATGGTAGGCCAGTTACTTACTAAACACTCAAAGGGGAAGTCTCCATGGAGCAGGGTCAAAATGATTTTTGAGTCAAAACTGCATTTGCATAAATCATACTGCAATTGTTTTAATTGTGTGACTTATGATGTTATGACTCATTGTGATTAGTGGTGATGGTGTATGTGGTTGATCTTGTTGATGATTCATGTTATAAATATGTTTATGAACTAAGTTTTGTATAACATTTTCAGTTATTATATATAGTATTTTGAAGTATACAAAATCTAGTTTTTCGTCCTTTTCCTTAATAATTGGAAATTCACTTATTTTCTTATATGTATAGTTTTGTTTGGTAAGCTTACCCTTGCAATGTTTGCACATGTGGTTCGTGCCTGTGATGATCTCGGACATCGTGTTCGGGGGAGCAGATGGTTTTTAGGTGGATCTTTCTCTTGGAGAGTTTGTGGATAGAGCATACGAGGGATTGAAGACATTATCATTTCTTTCCATTTCTTTGTTTGGTCTTATGTATAAAATGAACCAGTTAGGGGTATTATGTATTTATCATGTGAAAAGATGTATGTACACATAGTTTTATTTAGTTAAGTTTTGTATAAGAGATATTTATAAATTAAGCTTTAATTTTTATCTGTCAGTTTTGGGAATCGCGGAAAAAAAAAATTATCCAATATTTTATCAATAAACTAATTAGAGAGTTTTTAAAATTTAATGAAATAAAATCTTTAGTATAACAAATCTGTAACGAAGATGGGTCGTTACAATAGTGGTATCAGAGCTCTGGTTATGCATCTCTAGGACTTGCGAGTAGTGGGTCTATTAGGTGTTTTGCTGTGTTACCCTGATTAGAATTGTTTAATTGTTAAGAATATTATGGGGAAAAGGGTAGTAACTAGATCTGAAATTTTAAGACATGTAGAAATGAGAAGAGGAATGCTAGTTATAAATCCTAGAGTTGAAACTAATAGTATAGCTGAGATGGCAGAAAGGAAGAAAGGAAATCTTAATAGAGTTGTGAGGGTGCACACTCAGGACTCAGTCGAGATGACTTTTCCCTCCTAATGCTAAATTGAAATATTGTCCAAGTTGTGTTATTTTCCATGTTCCTTATATTGTGAAGTTAAGAGTTATACCCTTGAGTTAGTTGAGGAAGGAGATCCAAAGATCTGAGTTAGTAGATCAAGGTTGAGAATAGAGATCCAAATATTTGAGTTTATAGGAAAGGATGAGTTTGACAATGGAAAGAAAACACAGTTTTGAAGGTACCTTGATGTTTGGAATATGATGAGATGTTGAGAGTATGGTTATTGCCATATTGTTCTAATGGATGTTTCCACTTGTTTTAAAGGTTGAAACAGTGTATCGTAGTATAAATTTGTCACAGGGTTGATATCTTAACTATTAGGACTTGAAATTTTGTGTTTTAGACATGAATTAGAACCAAAATAGTGCATTTTTCTGGTGCAGTAAAATAGCCTGCGGGTTTAATATGTTTAATTACATTCCTATGGTGTAAGTGATGATTTAAGACTTGTATAATTGAGGTTATCAAGGATCCATGTTGTAGGTCTTAGTTGGTAGGTATATATATATATATGAGAATTCTTGTTGGTCAAACCTTGATTAAGAGAGTAGAATAGGACCCAAATACTAAGTTAGTAGAAGTTGTCCTAAGAATATTTTTAAAGTTGAAAGAGTAAGTAATTGGAAGGCCTAAAGGTGTGTGTATTGATGTTGGAAATTAAGCCTAAGTAACAATTAAATTGGTAGTAGTGAATTGGAGTAATTTGAGGTACTTTGAAAGTCATTCTAATGGTGACTTGTTGGAATTATGATAATAGGATGTAGCTGTAAGTTAGAGACTTAAATCATATTTAGAATACCTTCTATGAAGAGAAAAATGTGAAAAAATTATAGGAAAAGTCTTTGGTAGTGTTTAGACATAGAAAGTTGAGGTCTAGACATGTATGAAGGGTGTTGGAAGAGTCGTTGAGCTAAGAATTATAGTCATTATTCAAAAACAAAGTAGCAAGTAACCCATCTAGATGAACTTAGTAAGTATAGTTTAAATACTTAGCCAAAATCACTAGATTTACCTTAACAAGTGCTTAGGTAAGCCTATAATTGGAGTAGAACATCAATATCCTTAATCCATAGCTAAGCATTGTGTTTTAGTATCATACCATGCTCAAAATAGTGAGTTTAAACTATCAAAACCAAAACAAAATGATAAGAGTCAAAATTGCACATTTTAGGTACCTTAGAAATGACCCGAAATGGTAAAAAGGCCAATTTTGGCACTGCATAACTCCTTGTATAGGATGAGTTTCGGAATGAAACCTTTTTCCACAATTTTGTATTACCAAATTCTAGTTCTCCACAAAATTTCATAGCCATTGGACTTATGTAGCTCATTTTGGATCCCTAGGTTCATTTTGACCCAAAACTAGTTCCTTAAGTGACTCGAAATGCCTAGATTTTGATCCGAGATGAATTTTGAGGTGAGACCAATTCCTACAATCCTATTTTTAGGTATATAAAATCTGTTTTTGGGATTTACAAAGTTTCCCCCTATGAATTTTAAATTCACCTTTGAAAACCACCTCTTTTGTAAGCCGTTTTTGACCTGAAACTTGAAACGTACGCCATTTTCAAACCGTTCGATCTTTTTGAATGAAACCAAAGCCCACAACCTTGTTTGAGTACCCTCTAAATCTGTTTTGAGGTCCCACATGAATTTAAGCATTATACAATGAATTTGGTAGAAAAACCCGTTTTCTAGAAACATGCATTTTGCAAACTTATAATGTGCGCCATTTCCAAACCACATTGAGTTTTTGAGTCAAACCAAAACCATTAGGTCACATTTAATGCATATTAAATCTGTTTTCAAGTCCCAAAGGATTTCAAGTTCTGTAGCTCAATTGGCGTAGAAAACCGTTTTCTACACTTTCTTAAAACTACAAACTTAAATTGCGCATAGTTTTCAAACTGTAACTCCGATTTGGATGAAACCAAAACACATGATCTTGTTTTTAAGTTAACTTAATCTGTTTTTGGGTTTTAAAATGAAAGGATCACTGTATGATAGGGTTGCTTCCCAAAATCACCTCTTAGAAAGCTCATTTCAAAGGAAATCCTTAGGTGAAAGACTTGTTCTTGACCTAGAGGCCTACTTAGTAGTTTACCTACAACTTATATAGGATACATTAACTCTAAATCTTCAATGTTGAGTAGATTTAAGTATTGCCTTGAAGATAGCTATACTGTCTACCTAGTAGCTTAGATAATTCTATCGAATCCACTCTATGTTAGTGAGCCTATAGCCTTGAGAATGAATCTGCTTAGATGAAAACCATATATACCCTTTGAGAATGAACCTTATCTATGCTTTGTGTTGGAGAAAGAGATAGTAAGTTAGAAACGAGCCCTTAAGAGGAACACTTCCTTATGGCAGAATTCTAAGACTAGCTATAGAAAAATAGATTGGCATGAGAGTAAACAAAGATGATTATAGCCCTAGCTTAGCTTAACCCTACACTCAATGAATTTCAGGGACGAAATTCCTAAAAGGAGGGGAGTATTGTAACATCCCGAAAATTACAACCCAATAAGTATGAACGTGAGAGATTTAATTAGAAATTTTCTTGTTGGGGAGAATTGTAACACTGTGATTTTTCGTAACGTGTATTAAGGGTTTGATAAATACCATAAAAGGAAATTAAATTTAAATTTATAGTGTTATTGTGAGATTTTTGGAACATTTACGTAAGTTCCGTAAGTTGACGAAAAAAAAAAGGGAAGGGGGTGTACTTAGAGGAATGGTGGGTGCAGATAGCAAAATATCAAAATTTACGTGAACAACTTGGCTTCTTTCATTCATTTTTTCATTTTCCTTTCATCCGCTGTCTTCTCCCTGCTCCTGTAAATATTCTGTATCTTCTCTTTAATATTTGAGCATCCAAATCAAAGTTTCTACCGATTAAAATTGGATATATCATAGAGGGAGACTAGAGCTTCAAAACCAACCGATTGGATTTCGATTTCATCGAGGTATGGAGGGGTTTCTTTTTTTCTCCTAAGCTATTTCCTTGTTTTCTTGTTAAATATGGATTGTGGCTGTTGTTGATGGTATGTAAATAATTTTGAAAACCCGAAATAAGCTACTTGTGATTTGGGTCCTGTGACTGTCTGGATTTTTCGTCTCGGTTTTCGTGCAGGTTTTTGAGGATGTAAATACATTTTCTTATGTTTTGATGCCTCTGGATATCATGGTATTTTTTTCAGATTTTTTTGAGCACTGTAACTATTTTTACCGGAATTATTTTTAAAAACTGTTGATTCTGAGAATGAGACTGTTTTGATTTTTACAAGAATTTTGGGACATGATTTTGGAAAACTGGAACCATGAGTTCATTTTATGCATCATGAGGGTCATCTCTGAATTTTTGTAAGGTCAGAAAAGCCTGGGAAGTATTTTTAGTGATTTAATGTTGGAAAAACCGAAAAGTTGGACAGTAGAGAAATTAAATGTAGAAAATTACTTTTTGTGAGAATTTGGTCTTGAGAAAATTTAGTAATACTTTTTTGACCATTTGGAATATCCATGGATTTTCTCAGAATTTTGTAAGTAACTTTTGTAATTAATTACATTTTCTTATTGAAAACTGTGTTCTGGAGAAATAATGATTTGGAAATTCAAAAAAGGTATTTTTTGTGGATTTTTGGTACTGAGGAAATTATATGTAATGGTCCACATGTTGTAGATATTCTCTGTAAAATTTCACATAAAACGAATTTGATATGTTATTTTCTAAAAATATGAAATTGTGTTTGACAGAGTATGTCCAGCCACTGTTTTTAATTCAAAAATAATATTTGTGGGTTGAATTTTCGTGAGATAAATTTATATGATGAAATATGAATGATGTATAGTTTCTCTGTAAAATCTCATGAAATTTCAAATTGATATGATGAATCAAATAATTTTTGGTGTGTGTGTACAGCTCTATGTGTCCACATGAAATTTAATTATATTAATTGTGTATTTGGTTTTAATGCCTTTAATTGTACTTGTTAAGGAATAATTTCACCTAAAAAGGGAAGTTTCCATAGAAATATGAATGCAATGATTTGTGATGATTGAGTTTGAGTTATTGGATTATTGGTTATTAATGATTGTTCTGTTATTAATTGTGAATTGGAGACCGGGAGGAATGTGATCCTCGGGCAAAGAGTGCTGGAATTTGTTGTGCATGTGAATTGCTTGTATCAGTGAGATCTTATATTCAGAGAGAAATATTTGGGAGAAAAATCCTAAAATTTAAAGAAGACAAAGGAGAAAAGGAGAAAAAAGATTCAAGGTAAGGGAAGCTTCCTTGTGATTTATATTTTCAGTTTAAGTGTGGTTGAGAGTTAGGGGGCTCAATCACATATAGCATGCCTGCCCCTTTTGCTGTTTATGTTGAGTTGATTGGTGGTTGAATTTAAAATTGATGAAAAATGGGTATTTGATTCTCCTGGCAGTGGCTGTGTGAGTGTGTATGGACTGATTGTTTTTGTTTTTGATTCTCTAAATTACTTGGAAAGGCTCCTAAAACAAAGGAGACCATGCCCAAATTTTCTTGAAATTGATTTTGGGTTTTAATATAATTGATATTAGAAGCTTGAAATAATTGTTTGGAACCATGTTTGATTGATTGGATGATATGTTGTGATGGATTGAAATTTATTGGTTGGTTTGTTGTTGGATTGAAATTGCTTGATTTGGCTTGATTGTGTTGTGAATGATGTTGAAAATTGTTGAATGTTTATATTTTTGTAGGTGATTGTTTAAAATTACTTATTTAATTGTGATTATTAACATATTGCATATGCATGAGTCTTTTTGGGGGATTTATAAAGATTCAAGTGAAAAATAATTGATGTTGGCTAACCGGGACTGCGGTAGCCATGAAATGAAAAAAAAGAAAAGAAAAGAAAAGAAAGAAAAGAAAAGAAAAGAAAGAAAAGAAAAGAAAGAAAAGAAAGAATAAATGTTGACTAACCGGGACTGCGGTAGTCATGAGAAACAAGTTGATATATGAGAAATGATTTTGTTGACTAACCGGGACTGCGGTAGTCATGAGAAACAAGTTGATATATGAGAAATGATTTTGTTGACTAACCGAGACTGCGGTAGTCATGTGAAATGAATATGATTTGATAATTGAATCTTTGGGGTGAGCAGAATAAGTTAGACAGGGCTGTATAGTCTGTGATTATATAGTCTGTGGGGTGAAGGATATTGGCAATTCCATATGTGGCTGTAATCTGGACAGAGATGCGGTCGTGGTGGCCTTCCGGGTATCCTGATCTCCTAATTCTGTTTAGTTTATTCGCGTTTAGTAGGGGCTGATAGCTGAATTGCAGTATGTAATGGTAGGCCAGTTACTTACTAAACACTCAAAGGGGAAGTCTCCATGGAGCAGGGTCAAAATGATTTTTGAGTCAAAACTGCATTTGCATAAATCATACTGCAATTGTTTTAATTGTGTGACTTATGATGTTATGACTCATTGTGATTAATGGTGATGGTGTATGTGGTTGATCTTGTTGATGATTCATGTTATAAATATGTTTATGAACTAAGTTTTGTATAACATTTTCAGTTATTATATATAGTATTTTGAAGTATACAAAATCTAGTTTTTCGTCCTTTTCCTTAATAATTGGAAATTCACTTATTTTCTTATATGTATAGTTTTGTTTGGTAAGCTTACCCTTGCAATGTTTGCACATGTGGTTCGTGCCTGTGATGATCTCGGACATCGTGTTCGGGGGAGCAGATGGTTTTTAGGTGGATCTTTCTCTTGGAGAGTTTGTGGATAGAGCATACGAGGGATTGAAGACATTATCATTTCTTTCCATTTCTTTGTTTGGTCTTATGTATAAAATGAACCAGTTAGGGGTATTATGTATTTATCATGTGAAAAGATGTATGTACACATAGTTTTATTTAGTTAAGTTTTGTATAAGAGATATTTATAAATTAAGCTTTAATTTTTATCTGTCAGTTTTGGGAATCGCGGAAAAAAAAATTATCCAATATTTTATCAATAAACTAATTAGAGAGTTTTTAAAATTTAATGAAATAAAATCTTTAGTATAACAAATCTGTAACGAAGATGGGTCGTTACAAATTTGACTGAATTTACATTTAAAATCAAATTAATTAGGCCAGATAATATGAAAATATCTTAAATTGAAAATGATTTTAAAAAAATTGAAACAATATCACGGAAACAAATATTACTATAAATAAAATGAGTAATATATACTTAAAATAATGTCAAATGTAAATAAATTAAATCCTGTAAATAAATATCTTTTAGGATCACCTAAAAAAAATCTTTTAGGATAAAGCTTTTACTAATTGGCTAATATCAGGTGATAAAAGTTTATTTATGTTCCTAAGTTACTTTTTACTTTATATTTTCTAACAACTTTAATTTATGTATTTCAATTAATATATCAAATCAAATATCAACTTAAATCAATTTTCAACTAAATATTTATGTTATTAACAATTATGTATGTCAAATAAAAACTATATGTTTTTAGTGTGGTTTTTTATTTTTTAATTCCAATATGCCAATAATTGTATTAAATATGGTAATTAAGATCATTATAATGAGAACATATTCTAATTAAATTAATCAATTAAATCATTAAATCTTAAATAGATTTTGATTATGAAATAGTTTTTATAATTATGGAATATTTTTTATAATTCTGATAACCTTTTGGTAATTATCAGAAATTTAAAATCAATTATCATTAACAATCAATTATTTAATTATTTAATTAATTATTCAATTATATAGATTTTGATTTAATATAATACGGTAACAATGATATATGCATTTTGATTTAAATTAATTGATAATACAAATATATATTTTAATTTAAATTTAAAACATAATCAAATTAAAACTAAAAAAATCTTGCATCATTTGAATTTCATTAAAAAAAAAACTATTTGATGAAATTACTAATAAATATATACTTATACTTTTTTGTTTTTCATTTCACCATTTCTTTCTAAATATTATTGCTGACATATTTTTTTTATTTCTTTTATCATCGTTTCTTTTTAAGTAGTATATTGTTGATATTTTTTTTATTTCCTTTATTTAGTGTTAATCAAGGGATAAATTCAAACAAGAAAGACAAATTCATAGATCTTTTTGTTGTTTCTCCAAGTAATGCTCTATTCTTCTCAATTCTATTTGAATGTTTTTTACATTTCTCCCCCTAATATTTGGTGTTAAAAAGTTTGTTCACTGATATTATTTTAGATTTTCTTCACTCTCAACTATTGAAATAACACAAAATGTATGATAAGTTCTACTATATTATTAAAATAAGATTTAGTCTTTCTTATATTTATCTTTTTATAATTTTTACTTATATACCTTTCTTTTTTTCACAAGGGGTATTTCTTTATGTTTTTCTACCAACAGAGTGAGAGCCCTCTTGAAAGTCAACAACTATTTTACAAATAACTCACTCTACATGAGAGACTTTGACTCTATTAGAAATAAAATTAATGAATTTAAAATGCATATTAAATTATACAAGTATCATAAAGAAATATCAAATAAAAATAAGTAAATGTGAATTTAAGTGAATTCATATTATTCATACTTAAATATTATCTTATATTATTATAGATTAAAAATTTTTAAAAGTGAAAAATTAAAATCATTATAATAAATTTATTTAGATAAATGAATTTGATTGAATTTACATTTAAAATCAAATTAATTAGGCCAGATAATATGAAAATATCTTAACTTAAAAATCATTTTAAAAAAATTGAAACAATATCATGGAAACAAATATTACTATAAATAAAATGAGTAATATATACTTAAAATAATGTCAAATGTAAATAAATTCTGTAAATAAATATCTTTTAGGATCGCCTAAAAAAATTTTTTAGGATAAAGCTTTTACTAATTTGCTAATATCAGGTGATAAAAGTTTATTTATGTTCCTAAATTATTTTTTATTTTTTATTTTCTAACAACTTTAATTTATGTATTTGAAAAATCAAATATCAACTTGAATCAATTTTCAACTTAATATTTATGTTATTAACAATTATATATGTCAAATAAAAATTATATGCTTTTAGTGTGGTTTTTTATTTTTTATTTATTTTTTACAAATCATGTCAAAATCAAAGGCGACTTAGTTCCATTCTCGATATGAAAAAGATATTTTTCCATTGTTGATTCTTCAAAATCTCTATTCTAGCTCTTACAAAGTTAATTTTAAGATTTATTTTCTTTAAATTTTATCTTTGAATAATCAATCAACAGTTAAAAAAAATAGATCTTAATTGTAAAAAAATAGTATTTTTATGTCAATATGATTAAGTGAATTTTATTTACACATATGTTTAAAATATATTCGTCGAGTTATGGGTACCAATCCAACTTAACACGTATTGAAATTTTTTGCCCTTTTCTTTCTCCGTGTTTATATTATTAATGGTGTGTTATTTCATTATTGGTTGTATCCAATAATGGTACATTAAGTATGTGTCTACAAAGTTTTATTTTTAATGCATATGATTAGAAACTAAATCTTAACTAACATGCTTAAAGGACTTAATTATTTTTCAAAAGATCAATAATAATATTATATATGCATTCTCTTATCTCCGTATTCGTAACTTTTTTTTATTATAATTTTTAAGTTCAAATATCCACCAATCTCTTTTTTATAATTAATATTAATCATTTCATTCTTTTATGATAGAAAAATATTTTTTAAAAAACTAATCATTATAAAGTATACTATAAAATATTCATTATTAATATTTCTTATTAAAATTATATTTATATATTATATACAAATGAAAGTATATTTATAAGGATAATATTTTAAAAACATTTATATAAATTAAAATTATACAAGATGTGACTATAAAATTATTTAAATATATATATTGATTTTGACACACACACACACACACACACACACACACACACACACACACACACATATATATATATATATATATATATATATATATATATATTAGTAAATATATAAATTTACATATCTACTAATATATACCTATATAAAATTTAAAAAAATTATAAAATTATAAATTATAAACTTAACAACCGTGCAGGACTCGGGTTATTAAGCTAGCTAGTTTTATTTTATATTATTGATAGAATTGATCAAATTAAATGGTCTTGATTGTAATTAACAATAATATAATTAATTGTAATTAAATGGTAATCAAAATTTTGTAAAAAGAATCTTTCCTTAATATTACGATTATTATTATATTTCATGACTGATAAATAAATATTGCTATTAACTGATAAATAAATATATCATATTAATTAAAAAGAATCTTTCTTTAACATCACAATTATGTTTATATTTCATAACTTAATTATAATTATATCAAATATCAATATTAATATCAATATGATTATATGATTATTTTCCATAATTAACTAATATGGTTATAAAAGCAGTGAGATTAGGAGTTGATAATGGTGGATTTTCAGTGATGGGTCATGGGATACTTGCAGAGACAATTATTTTAATTTCGAGCAACGTCATGATAGAGCCATGGTGGTGGTTTGATAGAGTTGTAGTACTTTTTTAATTATTATTATGTTTAACTTGTGTATTACAACAATAAATGTTAATTTTTATTAATAAAATTTATACTAAAAAAGTACTTTTTAATATATAAATTATATTACGAGTTTAAAATATATGTGTTGTTAATGTCAAAAGTTTAGACCATCAACCGATAAAAAGTCATCGTTATAACGACTTTTAAGAAAATTACTGTAAAATTAAAAATCAACAAACTTACTATATATGACAAACTGTAAATATAAGAAGGAATATATACACTATTCAGTCTTATATATTATAATTAAATTTCATAATAAATAAATATATTTGAATATATATAAAACATATTTTAGAATTACAATGAACAATTTAAATTGGGATATAAAATTCTTTTTAACCATAGAAATTTTTTTAGTAAAGTTATTAAAAATCAATTTGAAGATTAAAAAAATAATAAATTAAAATATCAAGTAAACAATAGATTCATCTCAACACCTCTAGCCCCATTCTCCGTTAGCGCCACCAAAATTAAAATAGATAACAGGGATAATGTTTGAGATTGGTGTAGAATTCAAACTTCAGTGCGACCATTGTATACTAAAAAAATTTTTGAGATTAATTGTTACTGTAAAGGCAAAAATCATAAGAAGGGAAGTGGGTTGAATTGTGATTTACAAAAATTTTTCAAGTTTTTCGCAAAGAACTATCATCTGTAAATAAAAACAACGTTTTAAAAGGAAGACGATAACAAAGGGTACCTCGTTGCATCACCCTCATACCTCGATAGTCAATTCCATTTGTTCTTACATGGATCATCCTTGGGTAGTTCAGTTCCAACACACTTATAGGGAATCAAATGGATGTGCTGATTGGCTAGCAAAATCAGGAGCCAAATCGCAGCAACCAAAGTTTATTTGGAATGTTTGTCCTTCGTCCATTGCGTCTGTCTTGTTTTAGGGATTGCTGTTCCAAGGCTCTAATTTTTCTGTTATCTTTCATACTCATTAAAAGAAAAAATACCATTGCATATGGATATTGTCATATTAATCAATTATCAATATCTTGAATTACAATACTAAAATAATAAGTAAATAATGTAGTGGGCTAAAATAAAATATGTAATATAAAAATATCCAAAAATTTAGTAAAAACATAATAAAATTGTCAAACCATAAGCAACATCAAACAACACAGCAAAACTAGGGCACTACAAAAATCATCAACAAATTCTATCCATCGTTTATTTATCAATAAATTAAAAATAACGACTTGGTAGAGGACCAACAGCTAGTATCTATCTTCTAGGCGAAACCAAGCTTTGAACGTAATGCTTAGCGCTAACCCAACGTATGTTGCTGGAAAGTTTACTATGTTTTACTGTATTATCTCTCCCATCGTAAAAAATAGCTCGAAATGGAGAAGATGTATTGTTAATGATGAGGACACAACCATTCTCAAAGACGCACAATGGGAAATAGCATTGCATCATTGGCATGCAATTAATTTGAAGATCTTGAATAGCGATGTTCGGCAATCGAGTCCAAGAATTTTGATCCCCAAACTCCTTCATTTGCCATAACACAAAATGATTTGTATTGGGATTGTGAAAAAAAAAAAAAGACTCAAACAATCCTTCAAAACCCTAATACCTGGAACTCCACGAGAGACGAATTCATCTCCAATAGCTTGTGAAAATACTTCTACCAGCTTGTAAGTATCACTTAGATTATCATAGCCAAACCCAGACGTTGTGCCAACACGACAATGATCATACCTTCGATGACGAAGGACTGAAACACAATGCGGGTCTTCAAATGTTGTTTCTCTAGTGACAGGGTTCCATAAGCGACATGTTACGTCCTTGTTATTGTTAACTACGTCGAACAAACAGACCAATCCATTGCAGGTTCCGAGAATCCCGTAGCTGTTAAATCTGAGGCTAAGACCATCGGCAGTGAGGGATAGTGGGTTCTTTAATAAAGATTGGACAGGGCAGGGAAGGAAAAAGGATCCATTCCGAGTGTTGTCGGTGTACTTAATTCATTAGGAAGGTGATGTTTTTGGATGATCTATGAAGGTGCAGTTTCACGAAACTTGGATCGGAGATGAAGGGTTGAAACGACTTGCACACGCACTTGAATCGCAGCAGAGATTTAACTGGAAGCCATGACAGAATTTCCATCATCAGTTCGTCACACAGGATTGGTGGTCTCATGTTCTCGTGTGTAGCTACTGGCTATGGGTTTGAGAGGCAACAGTTTGTGTTAATCACTTTTTTATAACCTGAAAGACAAAATAGTGAAAATACTGTGGAAATAATATCATATCATATATCATATCATCTATCTATATATTATATAAAATACAGTTGTTGACTAGGACTGGTTTGTCCACATGTCACATTCTGGTAACATTTCTAATTTTAGTATCAATCAATATAATCAATTAATTAATTATTGATTAGTACAATCACAATCTTAATATTTGTAATACATTTAATATATTATTAACTTTCTTTCCAGATTTAATTTTTTTTTAAATAATATATATTTTAATATTTTAATTAGAATAATTTTTATTCAATTTTAAAATTATTATTATTATTATTATTATTATTATTATTATTTGATTCGATTTTATATTATATATTCACTTATATGTGCAACATATGATAATTGTGAATTATTTTCCTGACATATAAGCAATAATTTTTTTTAGTGTCTATATATTAAATAAATAAATTTTTAAAGGAGCTTTAGAATTTTTGAGTAATTTTAAAATAATATCTATAACATGATAATTTTATATTGTAAATAATATTAAAAATTAAGATCATGATAATTTAAAAGAAATTTTTAAAGGAGCATAAGAGTTTTTGAGTAATTTTAAATAATATCTAGAACATGATAATTTTATATTGTAAATAATATTAGAAATTAAGATCATGATAATTTATTATATAAAAAATAAAACGTTAAAAAAATAAATGCTAAATCAATTAACATTTATGTGTAGGCGGTATCATCTACGGACAAATAAGACAAGGATCTTGCTCCAATTTTAAATATTCAGCATATTACTTGCCAAATTTAATTGCAAAATCCTTCAGTTTAAATACCCATACTTCTTCTTATTTTTTAAACGTTTTGGCATCCTATGCAAATTCTTCCTATTGAAGGTATGAATTATTTGAATCCTATCATCAGTTTAAATACCCATACTTCTTCAGATAAGAGTTTTTAACGTTTTGGCATCTTTTGCAAATTTTTCCTGTTGAAGGTATCAATTATTTTGATAGTATCTTTTTGCATCTGTCATCTTTATTTTCTACATTTTTTTTTCTATTTGAACACATTCTAGTGTATGATTTTCCCCCTATTTGAACATATTATACTAGAGTGTTTTATTTTTTTTTTTAATTTCATTCATGAATGTACACGATATTGGTGACGAATATGAGGACATGAATGTATTCGTTTGAAGTTTGAGACAATATGAAGGTCATGATTTGTCTATATATCATTAGTTACACTAAAGATTTTTAAGAATCTCACAAAGCTATTGATCTCTTAGTAACTGCTTTAAAAACTCTACGTTATGATTTTGTTATCAGTGAATGTTTTACTGAATCCTGAATTATATGATTTGATCTATAACTATTAGTCCAATTTGTATTTTTTTTATCAGGTTGATGCCAATGAAAATACTCAATGCACTAAAAAGTAGAAGAATATTGAAGATGTAGATTCTATAAGCATCGTTGAAGCCTACGGGAATCAGACATCAATCCCAAAAATGACAAAATTATTAGACATTAAGAACAAGTCATATGAATGAATATTGGAAAATTTCTAGCTTTGATTTATGTAATTTTTTGTACTTTGTGGGTTGCAATCAGACACATATTGGCTTTTTTTTTTTAATATAATGATTGTTCATTTTTTTAACGATGTTATAACTATGATAAAGA
The DNA here is from genome assembly GCA_026413185.1 of Pueraria montana var. lobata. Taxonomy (NCBI): domain Eukaryota; kingdom Viridiplantae; phylum Streptophyta; class Magnoliopsida; order Fabales; family Fabaceae; genus Pueraria; species Pueraria montana. Next base: position 78,919,288 of record CM048650.1, read on the forward strand.
CTTTTTAGTCAATTGGATTGTTAATTTTAATGATGTTATATCGATATCTCGAAAAGGAAATAATCAAATTTTAAAAATAATTATTTTATTTTCATTTTTATTAATTTTTATATAAACTATTGAAAAAAAATAAAGTAGAAATAGAAAACATTTTCTCAAAACCAAGTGGTCCTTATTTCTTAAGATTTTAAAAACCTTCTGAATTAAAGTAATATTTTAATACTTTTCTATATAAAATAAATAGTAAAAAATAAAGAAGGTGATGACTTTTCAAAAAATCATAGATTAATTGAGAATTTTTAAAATCTCAAAATTAAAAATATATATTAATCATTTTAAATTACTCCGTAATAGAATTACTTTAAAAAATATATATTGATCGTATCACTCCGTAATGATATACCAAGTAGCATTTTTAAAAAAAAACGTTTACATTTTGAAATAATTTTGTATCTTCATAAAACTTGAGATTTAGATGATTTCCTATATTATAAATAAAAAAAAATCATTATCATTAGTATTTAAATAAGAAAAACGTAAAATTAAAGTAAATATACTCAATTCTTATTTTAATTCAATATCAATTTTTTCTAATTTGACTTATTAATTTGTATTACTTTGTATTCATTTCCGAAAATAAAAGAAGTAACAATGTTAAAAATACATACTTATTAATTGCATTAATGGCTAAATATAAATTAGTGAATTGTAAATTTAAAACTAAATAATATATTCTATCATTTATTTATTGAGTTTAAAAAATATTAAACTGGAAAAATAAATGTAAATTTAATCAATGAAAGATAAAAAGAAGAATGCTAAAATTATGTATGGATTAATTGCATTAATAGTTGAATATAAATTAGTGATTTGTAAATTTTTAAATTCTATTCTTTATTATTTGTTGCAAGCACCAGGTAAGAAGAGCAAGCTCAACTATCTAATATACCCATAAGTCAATTTTCTTATATTATAAATAAAAATAGTCACAATTATTTAAATAAGAAAAACGTGAAATAAAAAGTAAAGATGTTTAATTCTTATTTTAGTTTAATATCATATTAAAATAAGAATTTGGTAGTCAACTCTAATTTTACTAAAAGAATATAAATAATTCTTTTTGACAACATAAATAATTTATTTTAATTCATATTAATTTTTATATCAATTTTTAATATTATAAATAAGTTTTTAGGTTCACTAATTGCCAGGATTTAATTAATAGTTAGCACTAATTCTTCGTCTGCTATAGACTTTTAAATTAAACATATATTTAAGTAAATTACATTCCCCTCCTTAAGAGATGCTAATATTATATTGTCCTCTCCTCTTATGTTGAAATATACAATTTAGTCCATCTTAGAATGTGAGTGTTGTATGGTGGTAAAATTGCACTAACTTTTAATCATTTTGTGTTATTAAATTTACAATTTTTCATTCATTCACTTAATTTTGTTTCCAATATTTTTTTACAGTATGCTCTCCATAAAGGTGATTATAATATATAGAATAACCTACGAGTTATTTTCAATAAAAATAATTTTATTATTATTTTTATTTGATTTTCGTTATGTAGTTTCATTTGTTTATACAAACTTCTTTAACTTTAGGAACAATATTGTCAAAATTAAATTTATAATTGTATTGAAAAATAATCACATTCAATTATCTTCTATCATTTCTTATTAATAAATAAGTTCTATATTGCGGACATTTGAATTGATTTTAAATTTTTTTCAATAATATAAGAAATTAATAAAATTATCAATATAGTTTTTTATATAATTCAAAAAATTTCTCCCTCCCAATTTACCGGTGCATCGCACGGGTACTATCTAGTATAATTTATAAAAGAGTGAAATCTTCCTTTTTGGTTATTGAAATTAAAATAGATAATAGGAGCAAGTCTTGGAGAGATTACTACCTCACCCGATTTTAAAGGAATTTTAATCAAATTATGAATAGATTTAGTTTTAGTAAATTTTTCTTTTGGTTTTCTCATAATTTTAACTAGTACTTTAGTGCATGAACATAATGTATACGATAAATATTTGTTTTTATATAATAAACTAGTATTTTAGCCCCGTGCATTGCACGGGCTAAATGTTTATTTTATATAACTAAAATTTATAATAAAAAATATTTCTAAATATATAAATTATATTATAATTAAAATATGTAATTAATAAATATATTTGTACTTATAAATTTTATTTTAGATTTATGATAAATAATTTATATTGTGATATATTGTTATTTTTAATTATTGATAATTTCTTTTAAAAAATATTGAAATTCAAGTTAGTAATAAAAATATTTTTTTGAAAGGTAGAACTAAAGATATTAAAAATGATAGATTAAAAAAGATAAAATGTTAATTTAAATAATTCAACTGATATTAAAAGTTAAACTATTCAAAAAAAACATATTAGATAATAGCGTGTTTAAATTTTGAAGACAAAATATATATTTGAAATTAGTTTTGACATTCAGTTACAGCTTATTAAATGGTTTAGTTGATATTAAAAGCATAAGGAGATATATCAAGTACGTATTAAGAGCGTACTTGGATCTTGAAGATAAAATATATATACATGAAATTAGTTTTTGATATTTAGTTACATTTAAACAGTTCGGTTGATATTAAAAGTAGAAGAAGATATACCAGTCTCAGATTAGGAGAGTGAAATATACCACTTCATGACATGAGAGTATTAAAATAAAAGTGAATGTGAGGAAGAATGGGAAGAGTGAAGCAATGAGAGCACACACACACACACACACACACACACACACACACATATATATATATATATATATATATATATATATATATATAAGGAGATAAATATTTTTAAATATATAAATTATACTATAATTAAACATGTAATGTATAAATATTTTAACATATAAATTATATTTCGAATTTATGATAAATAATTTATATTATGATCCAAGGTATTTTTAAACTTTTGGTCCCTATATTGCAACTATTTTTCTTTTCAGTTCCTATAGTTTAAAACATCTCATTTTGATTCATTTTGATTCCTATAGTTCTTTTAACCCTTTTGGGCCTTGCCATCTAAAGTCGCTTAAAGTCATTACATTCATATCCTTTAAAACTGCTACAAAACTTATGGTGTTGCTGCGGTGGGGGAAACGCTTCAAGCACGATCATCGCAGGGTCACTCCCAACGCCAATAAGTGTCTCGACTCGTTCATGAAAGCGGCCACGCGTGGCTCTGCCATGGCATGGTGGACACTGACCTCATTTATTAGGAGAGGGGAACAAGAAGGAAAAAACAGGGGAAAAAAACTTCATTTTTTAATTTATGGCAGTTTGAAACCGCCAAATTATTTTTAGCAGTTCTACACCATCAATTTCAATTTTGTAGCGATTTTAAATGATTTGGATGTAACAACTTTAGGCGACTTTACATGACGATCGAGGACCAAAAAGGTAAAAAATTGCAACTAAATGGATCAAAATGAGATGTTTTAAACTAAATGGACTAAAAAGAAAAGTTGTTACAACTATAGGAATCAAAAAGATAATTAAACCTTTTGATAATTTCTTTTAAAAATATTAAAATTTTGTTTAGAAATAAAGATGAAAATGATAGATAAATGGTTAAGAAAAATAAGTATATACGAATAATGATAAAATGAGAATGGTTTGAGATAATTAAGAATTAATTTTTTTGACTAGTTAAATCAAATTAAATTTCAAATTAAAATTAAGAAGTATATTTGAAAAAAATAAAAAAAATTAAAATTAAATTAAATGCTCAATATATATTGTATAGGATTAAAATAAGACATGTAGTTCAGAAGAGAATGATAATAACTCCTAAAAATACTCTTATTTAAGAATAACTCCTAAAAGCACTTTTCGTTGAAACCACAAAGGGTTTTAGAGCAATGGCATTTTTTTTTGCTGAAGTTTAGTTAGGCAATTAAATGAAGGGTCTGTTGAGGAACAAAATGTCACAAAAAAAAAAAAAAACGCAGTTGTGTTGACGCTAAAATATACGGCTAACAACTCTTTTAGCCATCTTTAGACGACTAGTGTGGGTCTAGAGAAAAAAAGGGGCAGTTATGTTGATGCTAAAATATACGATACCAAATTAAACATTGCCAAAAACATGAAGGACCATTATGAACCTTTTTTAATAACAAAAATGATCAAATTGAACCTTTTTAAAAACATGTAGGACCATTATGAACCTTTTTAACAACAAAAGGACCAAATTTGACAACAACGTTTTGAGCATGTTGCCACATAGATGCCTTGTAACACTGTTTCATGCCTCATCAGACTTTTCATGCCACATGTAAAAATTAGTGATGTGGCATTTACACGTCAACTATTAATTTAGGGTTTACTATCTTTTTAGTTCCTAGACTTTTTAAAATTTTTGTTTTTGGTCCTTAAACTTTTCATTGACAAATCAAGGTTCGTAAACTTATTTTTCATCCATACTTTTAGTCCTTGTTGTCTATTTTCATCATTAAATGTTGCCATGTTGTCTAAACAATGATGTGACATTTATATCACATAATCATTTAGCCATGTTGTCTATTTAAGTAACAAAAAGAAAAGTAAAACCACACAAATTCATTAAATTTGTATATATGAATATTCAGTATTGATTTACTTCTATGAAATCATACAAATTCATTTAGCCATGATTATATGAATTATTAAATATTGATTTACTTCTATGAAATGAATTTGTATGGTTTTACTTTTTGTTACTTAAATAGACAACATGGCTAAATGATCACGTAGTGTGAATGCCACATCACCATTTAGACATCATGACATCGGTCGATTGGAGACGTGTACAACCACATCAACGTTTAATTGTGGAAATAGACGACTAGGACTAAAAGTATAGAAGAAAATAAGTTCAGGAACCTTGACCAATCAACAAAAAGTTTAAGGACCAAAAACTAAAATCCTAAAAAGTTTAGGGACTAAAAAGATAGTAAATCCTAAATTAATGTTTGGCGTCTAAATTCCACATCACCAATTTTTACATGTGGTAAGCTACTTCAGCATTTAACAATGGAAATAGATGGCTAGGACCGAAAAGATGGACGGAAAATAAGATTAGGGACCTTAACCAATCAACAAAAAGTTTAAAGACCGAAAACAGAAATTCTAAAAAGTTTAGGAACTAAAAGGACAGTAAACCCTAAATGGAATTAATGTGGAATTACTAAATCATGTAATAGATCTTACTTTATATTTAGAGAGGCACCCATAAAATTCACCCAATAATATTAATGAGTGTTTAATATTTTTTGTAGACTATATATATTCTTTACTATAGGCAATTTTGTTCGAGTTGGGTAAGATCACTATAGGTGCAAAGTTCTTCCTTCAAATATTTAACGCAATTGCATATTCAAGACTCAATTTGAGACCATTGATATTAAAGAGTGTTTTAAAAAATGAGTTTCTAAAATATCCTAAATTTTATTATTTGATTTGTAATTTATTTATTTTATACATATACATTTTAAAATAGTAAAGTACTCCATTGCTGAAAAGTAGTATTGAATCCCACACAACAAAGATTAAAAGAAAATTACATGATAAGTTGGCTTAGCCACTACAAAATCAATTGCACTTCCACCTTAGGGATCTGTACTTCTGCTCTCCCTGGTGTTCATATACAAAATAAAGTTGAGGGAAAATCAAGCAAAGCAAATCCTCCACATGCTTGCAATACCACAGCCTCCATCTCTTGCAGAAAATAAGGGGAAAGATGACTAATCCAAAGCCAAAAATGAATCCCAACTCACCACTTAAAAAATTCCAATCAATTGAACTTTTTGTTTTATAGGTTGAAGATGGTGGTGTTGGTGACCCTTTTACCCCATCATCAATACAATTTTTGGTTAGTGGAGGTCCACACAACCCTTCATTCCCTTCAAAGGAATCTGCCTCAAAAGACTGAATCTGAGTACCTGTTGGAATTTTTCCCACCAAATGATTAAATGAGAGATTCAAAACTGAGAGGAAGGATAAAGTTGCAATCCCTGTGGGAATCCCTCCACTCAAAATGTTATTTGACAAGTCTAAGGACTCAATTTGTGCCAAGTTCCCTAGAGATGATGGGATATGGCTTGAAAAAGCATTATGTGACAAGTTGAGAACAATCAATGCCTTGAAACTCATAAGCTCTTCTGGCAGTGGACCTTCAAAATGGTTTGATGAGAAATCCAAGGAAGTGAAGACAGTTGGAATTTTGACCAACTTCATTTGTAAGCCTTTGTTGACAACAGTAACTGAATCCAAGTAGGCTCCTCTCCATTGCAATTGGTATGAATTGACAAAATAAGAGTACAAGTTTTCAATGGTTCTGAAAGATAAAGAGACTATCAGTTTGTTTAATATCATAACAAGACTTTTGTCCATTTTCACCACCATATCCTTGTAACGCAAAGAATGATGCAAGTCATAGATGTGCAAAAATAAATTGCCAGACTTTTCTTTAGCTTCGGCTCCATCATCCATCATTGCTGTCCAACTTTGCAAGAGTTTTCCTGGTAGTGTACCAGTGAAATTGTTGGAGGCTAAATCAACAATCTGAAGCATCTCCCAATTACCAATGCTATGTTCACATCCAATGTGACCATGGAGTTTGTTTGACCTTAAAATCATCACTCGAAGAGTGGAAATATTCCTTAAAAAGCATGGAAATCTATCACTCAATAGATTATTTCCCAGGTTCAGAACTTCAAGGTTTTGACAATTGACCAAAGATTTTGGAATGGTACCCTCCAAGAGATTTTCATTGAGATTAAGGAATCTTAGGTTGCATGAACTAGAAACTGTATCAGAAATTGAACCTGTTAGCCTGTTTCCAACTAGATCCAATACTCTGAGAGTATTGCTCCTAGAGGTCAAACACTCAGGAATGGAGCCATTGAAGCTATTATGGGAAAAATCAAGCATTCTAAGAGTAGAACAATTACAAAAGGATTCAGGGATTTTTCCATGAAAGCTATTGTTTGAAAGGGACAGGACATATGTGAAATGAAGGTATTCTTTAATATCAGGTGGGATAATGCTGAATCTATTACTTGAGAAGTCCAGATTGATAGCACCTTTTGTGAAAAGAGGAATAGACCCACTAAGTTGGTTGGAGTGAAGGTCAAGCATGAACATATTAGAACTAATATTTTCCAAGGGTCCTTCCAAGCCTGTCAGAAAATTGTTGGAAAGATTCAAGTAAACCATATCATGAAATCTCCAAATCCAATTGGGTATCATTCCTTGAATTTGATTGTTGGACAAGTCTAGAGAAACTAGTTGGGATTGATTTTTCAAGAAAGACGGAAATTTCCTTAAGTTGCAGTCAGCCAAAAGCAGATTTGTCATATTAGGAAATGCTGAAAGGCCATGATCTCCACTAGAGGTGATATCAACTGTCAAGTTGTTGTGAGAAAGGCCTAATGTCTGTAGATACTGCAGTCTGTGAAACATATCTAGCTGTATAGTGCCATTGAATTGATTTGAAGAGAGAAGGAGATAACCAAGACTTTTTAGATGAATGAATGACAGTGGAATATGCCCTTGCAATTTGTTGTTGCTCAAATCAACAGACTGTAAATTGGAGAAAGACACATTTGGGAATTCATCCAACATACCATCAAATCCATTATGAGAAAGAATAAGCTCCTGTAGTGATGGAAGTGTGAAGAGAGTTGAGGGAACTTTTCCACTAAAGGAGTTATCACCTAAATTGATGCTAATGAGGTTTAAAAGCTTCTCCCATTGAGTGGATGTGATTGGTCTTGTGAGAGCATTTTGGAAAAGGGATAGATACTTGAGATTATTGGACATATTGAGAGATGGTAGAGGGCCAGTGAAGTTATTGAATGACAAGTCCAGGTGAACAAGTTGGAAGAGTTTTGACAATGAAACTGGGAGTGTGCCATTAAATTGACAGCTAGATAAATCTACTATAGTCAACTGCTTCAAATTGGAAATAGTACCTGGTAACTGTCCAGAGAAATTTGTATTGCTAAGATTCAAGGTTTGAAGATATCCTTCTTGTGGGAAGTTTGGCAAGGAACCATGAAGATCCTGATTATATGACACATCAAGAATCTTTAGCTTTTGCATTTGGAAGATACCCTTTGGAAAAACATCAGTCAATGCACAATTGCTAAGCTGCAGGGTGGTCAAATTTGAGAGACTTGCCAAGGATTCTGGTACTGGACTTGACATATTATTCAAATTCAATTGAATCACTGAGAGAGACTTGAGCTTTGATAGTGAAGAATCAATTGGTCCTGAGAGGTTACAGGATGACATGCTCAAAACTTGAAGCTTTTGCAGTGAAGATAATGCATGAGACCAGTCCTTACCAGTGGCAGATACGTGTAACCATGGTTTTAAATAGCGGTCCGCAACCGCAATTGTGGCCGCAATATTGCTGTTGCGGTGGTGTCCGCAACCGCATCGGCCCGCAATTGTGGTGTGATTTTCAATCACATAAAATACCGCAACGTAGCCGCAATGGAACCGCATCGGAGCCGCAATAGAGCCTTAACAATGTTCTATTCTACTTTTTTTGTCAAAAATAAAATAAAATTTAGAGTTCAATCTTCTATTTTGAACTTCTAAGTGTCAATGGTTGAATGGGTTTGACTGTATGAGATGTTGGGAGATACCAAATCTTAAAATGAATGAAAAGTTATGCTATTTTATAAATAAAAGATGTACCAATAATTAAAATAGTTGTAAAATTCTTTTTTACATTTAGTGCAAACATATAATAATTTCACGCCGCAATAGCCGCAATCCGCATCGCAGCAGCCGCAATGCCCGCAACCGCAATGGCCGCAACCGCGACCGCAACCGCAACCGCAACCGCAATTTAAAACCATGCATTACACCATCCAGATAGAGTTCTGTGATTTCTGTGAGATTCTGCATGAGCATTCTTATGTTTGGCTTCTCAAGTTTTAGACTATGCTGTAAAGTAAATGAAGTAGACAAGTCAAGAGTAGCCAGCTTTGTTAGAAGAGCAATCTCAATTGGAATTTGCCCCACAAAGCCAGCATCTGACAGGTTCAAGTACCTCAGATTTTTCAGCAAGCCAAACTTGGCAGGAATCACAGAACCAAAGTCATTGTGAGCCAAATTCAATTCCTGCAGATATTGCAGGTTGAAGAGACTAGAATTGTCTAGCCCTCCAGTAATGAATTCTTCGCTCAAGTCAAGACCAATCACACGCCCCTCATTGCATGTTACTCCATTCCACTGACAGCAATCACCACTTTGGTTCCAATGGACCAGTTTTTCAGATTTGACAGGGTTGAATACAAGGTTGTGCTTCATATGGAGCAATAAAAATTGCTGATGAGTGAGACAGTGGCTTGTTGCTACATAGTTTATGAAGCATAAGGGTATAAAGAAAGGCAATAGTAAGACAAGATGAAATCTCATTGGTAATGATTGTTGGAGGCTAAGAGTGACGGGTTAATTAATGCGGGTAGAGTGCTTTAGCTTGATTTCAACATCATACACTCCTCCTTATTTATAGTTTGTATTGGGTAATCTTATCCTTTGTATAAATTAGAATAGTTATTTTGAACAAAGTATTCATGGTTATTTTGAAAGTGTGTTTTTAAGAATTTTTCTTAATGAAGGTGTTTTTAAAAAAAATTCTTAACTTTTTATCTCTTTTAATTTATCATTTTCAATATTTTTAGTTCTAAATTGAATTTCAATATTTTTTAAATAATTACTAAAAATTAAAAATAATATTGTATCATAATATGAATTATTTATCATAAATTTAGAATATACTACCTTTGTTCCTTTTTTGACGTCCAATAATATTATCTTTGTTCCTATTTATAATACCCAATTATCTAATTCATGAGGATTAAAGAAGGTGATTAATTTAGTTAATAGCAATAAATTTATCCTAAATTTATATGTATTTTTTTCCAAAAATACAATTGTCATTAATGCTCTTCTCTTTCTTTTAAAGGTTTATCAATACAATCTCTCTTATTTAATTAGGGTACTTTAGTATAAAAATAATTAATGTAAGGAACATTATGGATTGGTCTTATAAAAAAAGGAATGGAGGTAGTAATTTATATGTAAATAATATTTATTTATTAAAAATTTAGTTATAATATAATTTATATATTCAGAAATACTTATTTATTATAAATTTTAATTATTATAACAACATTTATTTACTCTGTGCAAAGCAAAAACTAAAATACCAATTCTTTTTTGACAGAGCAAAAACTAAAATAACAATTATTATAAAATACCAATTCTTAATTCTAAGGCGTTAGTTCTTTCTGCACTTCATCGAATATTTCCAAATTGTGTCGGCCACCAAAAGTCACTCACGTTTACTTGACTCAGTAAACTACTGATGAGTATTAGATTTTGTGATAAAATAATACGTCAACTTAAACATTGACTCGACTGACTATTGACCCCATCATTGGATACCAACTTCGTTAGTTGATTAAGAAACAAAAGCATTATACAGCAAATTAAGGATTGGCAAATGCTATCTTAAGGAAGTAAAAGATTTTTTTTATTAAGATGCGTAAAAATATATTTCTTATAATTTTTAAATGCATTTTTATATGATTTTTAATAAAATATTTTCTCTTTTAATTCCTTATATAATCTTCTACAGACAGACCCTTAAAAGATTTACATGGAGACAACCATAGAACCACCATATTAATCCAACTATATATCCAAGTATAGTTAGAACTAGTATAGCACCCGCATAATAATGTACGGTAAAATTAGATTAAACATGATTATATATTATTTACCTAATAATAATAATAACAAATTTTTTTATAATATATATATATATATATAGATAGAGAGAGAGAGAGAAAGAGAGAGAGATTACACACACAAAGATGTATAGGGTATTCTGAAAATGCAAGGAAAATGAGAGAGAGTAGGGATGACGATTAATGGATAGAGTCTGGATAGGGTCCTAGAGTACCCATTCCCATACCCGCATTTGAAAATAATACCCGTACCCGGCCCCATATCCGCGCAGGTAGCAACTTTAATACCCATTCCCGTACCAGCTGGGTACCTATATACCCATACCTGCACCCGCTACCTGCACTTTACTTATGTATGAAGTTAATAAATCAATAAAAAAATATCTCCTTACATATATAAACGTTCTATCTATGCTCTCATTACTCCACTCTCCCTCACATTCACTCCTTCCTCTAATATTTCTGTAACAACATGTGTTTACTTCTTTATCTAATGCTATATATTTTTTTTCAAATATTTTTTATTAATTTTTGTAACTATTTTTTAACTCTAAAGATTTCTTTCATCATTAATTTCAAATCTTTATTTCAATTTACTTTTTAAAGTTAATACTAAAGTAATTTAAAACTTCATTTTACTTTTTAGAATAATATACTTAATTACAAGATATTCAAAATTAGTTGTTATTGATATTAAAATTTGTATAAAAAGTTATAATATCATTGACAAATACTTTATAATATTCACAATTGTTAAAAGATTTATTGATATTAAAATAATTATATATATATATATTTACAGCTCCCCCTTTATTTTCTTCTTCCTTTATATTTTGTATAGCTTATCCATCTTCCCTTATCTTTTTTCTTTAAAAAAATTATATTCTCTAATTTCTTAGGGATAGATTATCTTTTTTTTTTTTTAAATTTCTTTCTATAGACTATATAAATAAGATAATGAAAATTTGAATAAGTCAGTGCATTGCACGGGCTAAAACACTACTTATTTATTAAATGAAGAAAAGTTAAACAATATATCTTATTTTTTAAGATATTTAATAGATCCTTCTTTTATTTAATATTTACAATTTTCATCTTTTATTTATCATTTAAGATTTTTATACATATAGTAAAAAATGTAATTAATATGTCAATTTTTTTAAAACTTTTCTAGATGTTTCAAATTGGTTGCATGTTAATTAAAAAATTTATAGTAAAAATTTGACTACATGTTACTTAAAAAATTACTACAAGTAAATTGAAATTCAAACTTAAATAATCCAAACATAACATTAAAAGCATCCACACATAATATTAAAAACAAACAAACATAAAATTGATTCGTCCAAACTCAAGTCATAAATAAACAACATTATAATGATAATTATAGTTTATGAAAAATATAAAATTATTTTTTAATAGAATATATATATATATATATATATATATATATATATATATATATATATATATATATATATATGGTAGATGTGGGGTGGGGTGGGATGAGTACTATAGTACCTGTACCCGCACCCATCCCCGCCAAAAATTACGGGTAAATATCCGTCCCTAGTCCCAGTCCCAATAAGCGGATATTTATTGGATCCGCTTGTGAATATTTTTGCGGATATCCGTTGGGTGGTATACTTTGTCATCCCTAAGAGAGAGAGTATAAACAATCATTCAGTATAGACGTGACACATCTTAAAAAATTAGGATGAAATTCATTTTTCCAGGGCACCTACGATGATATTACGCGTCAACATGTAATCGACAAATTGATATTACGCGTCGACATGTAATCCACAATTCGCTTCCTTCGTAACAAAAGTTTCTAATTTTTTTTGTAAAGTCCACCATTTCATGTGCTTATTCTCATTCAGAATCATGCAGCGTTAATAAGAAGGGTGGGTGTTGACGGCAACGACAACACACATAAAAAACAAAACAAAAAAAGTCTTGAGAAAATTGGACCAAATCAAAACTATAGTAATATATATATTACAGTTCGCACAGATACAAATATTTACGGTTTTATCTAGCTTTTTTATCAAAAGAAAAAAAGAAAAAAAAAAGAAAGAAATATAGTCAGCTGCTGGTTTGGTTTTCACTAGTGAACTAAAGTTATGAGAACTAATAATTTTTTTGTGGATGGTAAGGATTTAGTTAATGCTTTTGAGTCCAAGTGTTTTTTCTTGCCTATTGTTATGGCGAAGAGTGAGTGATGGTGCCTACTAATTTGAACTCTCACGTTAACTTTTTGGAATGTCAAAAGGGGATGTCCCATTTTCGTATGCTGTAGTAGACGTTGTCTCTCATTTTTGTGGACTTTTAACTAATAGGACATGAAAACAGTGTCATATTATTCTAAAAGATGATGCAAGTTGCAAGTGGCAGTAAGAGTTGCTCCGTTGATTTGGACAATTTTTTCTCTCCCATTTTGGCCGTCTGTCATCCATTTAGTGCTGACTGACTTTGCTGGCAGAGAATAATATGCGACTGGTGCAGTGATGATCCATTTTGGACGATTTTCTTTACCGTTTTGGCCGTCTGTTTCTTTTCGTGTTGACTGAGTCGCAAAGTACATGACGTGAAATGTTTGTCTTATGCTTCTAAGATTACTATTATTACTTAGGGAGGAGTTTGTTTCGTTTTAAAATTATATTTTTAGAAATTATATTTTTAGGAGTATTATGCATGAGAATATTATTTTCACGTATATGTTTAGTTGTTATAAGGAATTTTAGAAAATAAAATAAAATTTATTTAATTAAAAATTTTCAAAAAATAAAAGTGAAATATGAAATGTGAAGAAAGAAGTAAGAATGTGTAGTTATTGTAGAGAATATCTTTTATTCTCATGGGAATCCAAGATATTCGTCTCTTAGTATGGGAATAAGGAGCAACAGAAATATGTGTATTTTACATTATTGAAAATCAACTATTCTTGTGAATATTTTTATAAAACTTGTAGCAAACATGGGAATGGGATATTCCCAAGTCCACATTCTCGGAAATCTTTCTTAATAACTTGAAACAAGCGCCTCCTAGGATGTCAAAACGAGTTCAATTTGTTTGATCAACCCATATAACTTGTCCAAACAGGTTTAATTGGGTTGAAAAGTTCAACTCACCAACCCAAATGGTAAGTTGGATTGGATTGATCCGTGGTTAGCCTTCTTTCTTTTCGTCTTAAACTAAATTAAAGTTCAGTCTTTAAAGTGAACAACTCGATTTGGGTGGGACTCCAACACTTGAAAGATATGATTATGAATGTATGAGGATAAAGTGGTGTATCATATTATGTTACTCTGCCTTTGTCTTGATTAGTCTATGTTACTTTAGTATGGATTTTTTTATAATACAAGATTTAAGAACTTAGTTGAAAAACATACTTGGATCATCTGACCAACTTAACCCTTTGGAGGCCAATTCTCACATAATCAACTTAAGCATTTAAACCATAGGCTCATTGCTTGGTGGACTGTGGATCGTCCAACCGACTTAATTCAGAGGACCGATTCTCACATAATCAACTTAAGCATTTACACCACAAGCTCAATACCCAATGGGTTGTGGACTGTCCGACCAACTTAACCCTTTGGAGACCAACTCTTACATAATCAATTGAAGCATGCCACAAGCTCAATGCTTGGTGGGTTGTGGACTATTCGACCGACTTAACCCTTTGGGGGTCGACTCTTACTTAATCAACTTAAGCATTTACACCATAGGCTTAATGCTTGGAGGGTGTGGACCATAGAGCGAACTTGATCCCTTAAAGGACCGATTCTTACATAATCAACTCAAGCATTTATCGATTTACACCATTGGCTCAATGCTTGGTGGCCTATGGACCGTCCAACCAACTCGATCCCTTAGAGGACCAATTCTTACATAATCAACACTATCCCTTTACCTTCGAGTGTCTGTCATCAGCCTACATCAATGATTGACCCACTTCATTAGCTGAGTATCTCACCCTAAACAGGCTCTGTACTATCAAGCACGTATCCACCAAAATTGTTAGGACGTGGCGATAATGCTAGATAACACTTTGCGTCTCTAACAGGTCAAGGATGCACAACAACACACCCGTACCTAGTATGGAGCCGCCAAGATCATGCGTGTACAGGTGCATGGTTTATAGGACCCAATACCAAGAGGACACATGTAAAGGACTGTCAAAGGACATCATGAATAAATAAGGGTGAGCCACATGGCTCTCCCTAGCTTCATGGTTAGGTAGAGTTAGAGGAAGGTGTTGACGGAGGCTTCGAGCTTAGGGCTATTTCGTTTCCTCTCTCTAACATCCTCTAGCATGAATAATACTCATATTAAGTATTAGTTTAAGAACTTATACTTCACCATGATTTTTACTTTAGATAGAATCATATTCAAATATTGCATCTTGGATTTTGTGTTTCATAAATTTGGTCACTTAGCCTAATAGTTCATTTGAAATAAATATTTTTAAATTAAAATTGTATCATTGATTTTATCAAATTTAGAAAAAATTGAAATCATTTAATAATTCTTGTTAATTATAATTAATTTTGATTTATTATTTTAATAAAGACACTTCAATTTATTATCCATAAGAGGGTTTCGTTATAAAAGCCCACTTATCCATTCATCAACCTTCTTTTTGGGCTTTAATACCATTGATTAGTTTGAGTTTCATTGATTAGTATGGGCTGAAATTAATAGGCCCACCCAGGATAGAGAGACACTAAAGCTAAACGTGTTTTGGTTAGGTCCCTTTTGCATATATATATATATATATATAAAACAAAAAGTTTAGGTGAGTTAGGTCTTGAGAGCTCTATAGAATCAGGACATGCCTCAAGTTCAAAAAACATTTACAGAGATATTTATAGATCGTTCATTAACAAGGTCAAGATTCGAACCAACAACCTTGTGGAATTTGAACCCGATCCTTATCAACTGAACCAACCTTTATTGACCTTTTGTTTTATCACTACACAACTCCATTGAGAATTATGAACAGGGGGAGTGTGACAGTTGAGAGAAAGTCTTAGTTTTACAAGCTCTTGCAAGATTTGAAGATCAAATAGGACAATTCTTCATAATCCAGAATCATGTCTTCAACAAGTATAACACTAGTGTGCTAATTTCATATAATCTCATTTTTTTTTCACTTAGCATTAACACTGTTTAAACCTTTGTCTAACCTTGCCTTAGAATTGCTTTCCATATATAATGATAGAGAGACATGCGTGCTTTTTATTATTTTAATTTTCTTTTTTTGCAATAAGAGCATATAGCTTTTCTTAAACTCAGCATGCACTTACATGAAAAAACATGATAAATTATGAAGCAAGTTGTAACTATGTTTTTGCACTAAGCACACCATTATTATTGCATAAACTCCTTATTTTGCAGAAACTACAACAGAAATATAAGAAGAAAACACAAAAACACAAATAGGAAACAAAAGTACAAGATTTGTTTGCTTTACCAGCATCAGATCAGCTACACTATCCACCTTAGAATTCTGTACATTTGCCCTCTATAGCGTTCATAAACAAAACCAAGCTGAGGAACAAGCATGTAAAGCAAGTCATCAACATGCTGCCAATACAAAAGCCTCCACCTCTCCAAGAACATAAGGGGAAGGATAACGATTCCAAAGCCAAAAATGAATCCCAACTCCACACTTAAGAAATTCCAGTCTATTGATCCATGCATTTCATATACTGGTGTTGGAGGTGAATGTCCCCCTCTGTCATTGGTGCAATCTTTTATTGGTGGCCCACATAATCCTTCATTGCCTTCAAAAGAACTTGATTCAAATGTTTGCATTTGAGAACCTGTTGGGATTTTCCCCCACAGTTGATTACATGAGAGATTCAAGTATGCTAGAAAATTTAAACTAGCAAGCTCAAGAGGGATTTCTCCACTCAAATTGTTATTTGACAAGTCCAAGGATTCAAGATGCATCAAATTTCCAATTGACGAGGGGATGTGACTTGAGAAAGCATTGTGGGACAAGTTAAGAACATTGAGTGCTTTCAAACTCACAAGTTCCTGAGGTATTGGACCTTCAAAATGGTTGGAGGAGAGATCCAAGGAAGTGAAGATAGTGGGAATTTTGATCAACTTCATTTGCAAAGCCTTGTTCACAATTGTAACTGAATCCAAGTAGCGACCACCGAATTCGTTGGAAGTGACATAATAGGCAAATATGTGGTCAGCCACAAAATAAGGTTCAGTTGCCAACAATTTGTATAATTTCATTACAAGAAATTTGCTGATAACTGTGAACAGATTATTGTAACGCACATTGTCATGATTATCAAACACGTCAAAAAATAAAGACCCATATTTTTCATGGGATTCAGCCTCATTACCCATCATTTTTGTCCAGCTTCTCAAAAATGGTCCAGGTAGTATACCAGAGAAATTATTGTAGGCTAGATCAACAATATGAAGCATCTCCCAGTTGCTAGTGCCATGTGGGCATGCAATGGAACCATTGAGTTTGTTTGACCTCAAAATTAGCACTCGCAAGGTGGAAATGTTCCTTAAGAAGCATGGAAATCTATCACCAAACTGATTGTTTCCAAGATTTAAGACTTGTAGACTCTGACAATTGGCTAGAGAGTTTGGGATAACACCATCCAAGAGATTTCCATTGAGATTAAGGAACCTTAAATTGCATGAACTTGAAATGGTATCAGAAAGATAACCCTGGAGTTTGTTTCCAGCAAGATTTAGCACCCTGAGCCTGAGGGTACTATTCCTTCTCATCAAACACTTGGGAATGAGGTCACTGAAGCGATTATAGGAAAGATCAAGCATCCTCAGAGAAGAAAAATTACAAAATGCTTCATGGATTTTCCCTTGAAAGCTGTTATTTGAAAGGGAGAGAAAGTATACAAAAGGGATATACTTATCCATGTCAAGTGGGGCAGTGCTGAATTTATTGCTTGAGTAGTCCAAATGGACAGCATATTTTGTGAAAGTGGGAATTGATCCAGGAAGTTGATTGGAATGAAGATCAAGGATGTATAGATTGGAATTCAGATCATCAAAGGGTCCTTCCATATTTGTGAGAAAATTGTTGGAAAGATTTAGATAAACCAGAGAGTCAAATCTCCAGATCCAGTTAGGAACTATTCCTTGAATCTGGTTGTTGGATAGGTCTAAAGCATTTAGTTGGAATTGGTTTCTCAAGAACCCTGGAAATTCTCTCAACTTGCAAGAAGCCAACAATATATATTTCATGCTGGGAAAGGATGATAGGTCATGATCATCATTGAAAGTTATGTCAACTGACAATTTGTTGTGTGAAAGACCTAATGTATGCAAATTGTGTAGCCTCTGAATCATAGCAAGTCTTATGGTGCCATTGAATTCATTTGCAGAAAGTTGTAGGAAACGGAGACCCTTAAAATGAAAGATAGACCCGGGAATAGGCCCTTGCAATTTGTTGCTGCTCAAATCAATCAACTGTAGTTTAGAAGAAGAAACATTTGGGAATTCATCTAATAGGCCATCAAATCCATTATGAGAAAGTGTTAGTTCTTGCAAAGATGGAAGTGTAAAAAGAGACACAGGAATTTTTCCATTGAGGGAATTATCTCCTAAATTGATAGTGAGGAGGTTTTCAAGTCCCTCAAAATGAGTAGTAGGAATGGTTCCTGTCAAATTATTGTGCAAGAGAGATAAATATCTGAGATATTTTGCCATCTTGAAAGAGGGAAGTGGACCAGTAAACTTGTTAAAAGACAAGTCCACATGAACAAGTTGAGTGAGTTGTGACATTGAAATTCGGAGTGTTTCAGTGAATTGGCAGTTGGATAGATCTAATATGGACAACTTCTTTAAATTGGAAACAGAACCTGGTAATTTTCCAGAGAAATTTGTGTTGCTAAGATTCATGGTGAGAAGATCTGCATGTTGTAGGAAGTTTGGTAAAACACCTTGAAGATCCTGGTTGTTTGAGATATCAAGAACATTTAGTGATTGTATTTGGAAGATACCCTTTGGAAAATGACCACTCAACCTGCAACTGCTAAGCTCCAAGACATTCAAATTGGAGAAATTTGCAAAGAATTCTGGCACCGGGCTTGAGATATTATTCAGATTCAGTCGAACGACTGAGAGTCCTTGAAGAGTTGCTAGTGAAGAATCAATTGGTCCTGAGATATTGCATGATGACATGCTCAACACTTTCAGTTTTTGAAGAGAAGATAAAGCATGACACCACTCCTTTCCCTCAGCAGATACCCTTACACCATCAAGATATAGTTCTGTGATTTTTGTAAGGTTCTGCAAAAACATGCCAATACTTGGCTTATGGAGTTTGAGAATACGTTGTGAGGCAAGTGATGTAGACAAGTCAAGTGTTGTCAAATTTGTCAGGTGAGAAATTTGAGCAGGAATCTGCCCATGAAATCCAGCATTTGACAAATTTAAACACCTCAAATTCTTTAGCTCGTCAAACTCCAAAGGAATGGAAGAACTGAAATCATTGTAAGCCAGACTCAAATTCTGCAAATATTGCAGTTTAAAGAGACTGGAATTACTTAGTCCTCCAGAAATAAATTCCCCACTCAAGTCAAGACCAATTACATGGCCCAAGCTGCATGTTACTCCATTCCATTGACAGCAATTACCACTATGGTTCCAGTGAACCAATTTTTTGGATGTGGCAGGGTTGAATACAAGGTTGTCCTTCAAGTGGAGTAACAAAAATTGCTGATGGTCAAGACAGTGGCATGTTGCTAGGTTGATGCTGATATTCAGGTTTATCAAGCACAAGGGTATGAAGATATTAAAGAAGATTTGATGGATTCTCATTGGAGATGACTATTAGAATCAGCTCAACGACTGACAAGTTAAGGAGGGTGAGGATGGTGTAGATTTGAAGTAACATATATACTCCTTTTATAAACATTCAAAAACTCACTCAGAGAAGTCCTCGCAATATACTCTCTAATACATTTTTTTAAGTCACTTTTTTTGTTAGTTAAAAAGTATTAATTTAATTACGTGTGTGATACGTTAAATAAGAAGTTGAATCTACTAAATTTTGTGATTTCTAATAAATTTTATATAAAAATAAAGAATGTGTTCAAAAGAATGTATTATAGAGTGTGTTGTTAACATTTTTCAAACTCATGAATTATTGTTGACTTGATCATCTAAGTCTGACACTAACGTGCAAGTTCCTTCCCTACATCACTCCTTATCATCATCAATCGTTGAATTTCTACGTGAAGGAGACAGCCATCAAATTAAGGAATGCGACTCTAGTCCAAGTAAACTTGTAAGCACTAATTTGGTCCAAATTACAAATATATTCCTTGGACTATTAGTAGAATGTACTTATGTACAGCTGAAAGTCAATGAGCTAGTTCACTTCCAATAAAAATGTTTCACCTAATTAACTAAAAGGTCTGAGTTAATAGTAAACCCTGACAGAGCAAAAGTGGATCCAGTGTAGACTTTGGCTCCACCTTTACGTTTAAAGAGAAACGCGAACTTGAGTAGAAGAGAGCAGGGGACATAAAATGAGTGAAGAGTGAAGAGGTGGCTTAAACAGAGAACTTCTCACTTTTAAAAAAAATGGATAAAAATCAAAATCCAAATTTATTTTAGAGATATTAAAATCGATTTTTTAGGATATTTATAAGGATAATACGAGAGATGTGAATTGTGATAAAGATGAGTTATAGTACTTGTTTGACTCGTCCTTAATGTATGATAACAGTGAGAACCCAAAAGGTGCTTCTTTTTATTTTGAAAAAAAAAAAAAAGGTTAAGAAACATAATCTAAAACCCCAAACTTTAGAGGACTAAACCCAAAAAAATAATACACTTTATAAGACAAAAACATATTTAAGTCTATTTTATAAAAAAAAAATTTTGCAACATAAATATTAATTTTATCACAATGGATAACTTTAGAAATACAAATCATCTTGTGTCCTTAAAACCTGCAAGATCCACGAATGTTAAAATATGTTGCTTCTAGGTGGATGTGGTTTTTCACATTCTCACATCGTTTCCAAACACACAGATAATCCTTGACCCAACTCAATGCAAAAGTCTGTTGTGTTTAGTGCTTTGTATACTTTAGGATCCCAAAATTTTTATTCACCTTTGTCATGCTAGAGGTTTTAGAATATTAGCAATTAAGAAAATCCACATTAGAAAAGTTTACCTCATGAATATGCTTGCTTACTTTGGTTGTGATTCACCCACAGTGAGATTCTATAAATAATAGATTATAAATAGAAATACAATGTACATATTTTTTATTACACAATATACATATACTTTTCTACATATTATTACTTTATTAATTTATACACTGACTTAGGTATCAAAATTCAAAATGCTTTTAGAAGTGTTCATCCTCCTTTTCGTCATTGTATTAGACCAACATTCCGGCCATAAGTCTTAACCACTTCATGGAAATCAAGTGGGCCTTAAAAGCCCAACTTAATCAATTTATGCCGAAAAGGAATCACAAAATCTTGTAAAAGAAAATAAAAGATTATAGGAAGAAAGTTAATTGTTTAAATTAAAACCAATCGTAATGGGAATAAATTATTGCTAACATTAACCAATCAAAATATGAACCTTGAAGTAAGATAGGGGATAAGAATCATAAGTCGGACTTGACTAATCAATCCGTCAACGACGCACCAAAATTTTCATTTTCCATGACAGCAAGTAACTGTAAGTTGTGATTTTTAATGAAATAAAATATATACGTATATGTTTTTTTTTTTCTGTGTACATCATACGTATATGGTTTATCATATTTAGAGATTTTTTCTTTTTTACAACAAAAATATTTTGACTGTTAGAAATTAATCCATTCTATGATATAAAAACTCTTGACGTGGGCTTTGTCCATTCTGTGATAAAAAAAATATATGACCGTCTTTCCTATATACGATTAAGAAAACAATCATAATATATATATATATATATATATATATATATATATATATATATAATATGAATATTATATAAGATAAATGATTATTTTTATATAACTAAAATTTATAATAAAATAAATATTTTTAATATAAAAATTATATTTTAAATTTATATTAAACAATTTAAATGGTTATATAAGATTTTTTTTAGTTATAGGTACTTTTAAAAAAAATATTGGGATTTAATTTTGAGATTGGATAAATGAGGGTAGATTGTAGCAATTGAGAGGAAAAAAAAATTAGCTAGTTGCAAGAATAATATGTGAAATTCACCTCTAAAAAATAGTGTGTTTGATAACTATCATATAAGTTACCTTAAAATTTTAAGCTAGCTAAAAATTTATAAGCTAGAAGTTATGAGCTAAAGGCTATGTTTGACAAAAGTAACTAGCTCAAGCTAAAAAGCTAGTTGATAGTTCAAAGTTGTTAGTTGAAAGTGGGAAGTTATTAAGCTAGTTTTTTGAATTATAAGTGTTCGGTAAAATTATCTTTTAAAGAGCTAACTAATAAATACAAAATTATAGATATTGAAATATATATATATATATATATATATATATATATATATATATATATATATATATATATTATGATATTTTTATATAAATTTTAACTTTATTTTATGGATAAAAATATATTTTTGGTAATTATAATTTATTTTTTTATTAACTTTAAACTCTTGTAATTTTTTTTATTTAAAGATAAATTATTTTGATTACACATTTTTAGTTTTAATTATTATATTTTTCATTTTATGCACTCCACTATAAATCTTATATTATATCTTGAAATATTATCAATTCAATTTAAAATAAAACAAAAATTACATACACTTAAGTAGACCAAGAGGGATAGAAGTGGAGAGAAATAAAAAACAAATAAAAAAAAGTCTCTCCTTATGCAAAAAGGGTAAAAAGTAAATTAATTTAATAAATATTTAAGAGTAGAGAGGATAAAATATAAAAAATTAGAAGCTAAAATGCTACTCAAAATAAAATAAACTTGTTAATCAAACGCTATTATAATATGATAAAACAAGTCTTCAGTTAATAAAAAAATTTAGAAGTCACATGAAAGTGTTTGTCAAAGTTGAACACACACAATTTTCACTAACTTAACATCTTAGAAATACAAACACATATAATTTTCAATAACTTAACATCTTAAAAATTAGGACAATATTAAGTATTAATCTATTTAGTAGCTTAATTTATTATGCAGAAATATTTTTCTGTAATCATATTTTAGTTGCTTAATTTATGATGCAAAAATGTTTGCTATATGTTTGTTATTGGTCTTAGTTGATATTGTTTAGAAAGTGTTCTAGCATTGCGTTTAGATATCTAAGGAAAAATAAATTAGAATTTGATTTAAATAGCATTTTTTTTAAAAATAATTTAGACGAATTCTGAATTTATTTTATATAGTATTTTTTAGAAGATAATTTACAAAATAATAAGCCTTTAAATAGGCTCGTAGGCTAAACAATACTTTAAATAGGTCACGCTCAAGCCTATAAAAAAAAAAGGTCTGTAATAAGTAAAGAGGCCAAGTCAAACTTTGTATTTTTAATGAATGCCAAGTTGAGGCCTAGTAAAACTTGATATGACTTATTTCTACTCCTATTCTTTACATAGGATATTTATCCAATACATGATTTTTTTTTCTTCATTTTATAAATTATGAAAATATATTCAAGTTATTGGAATTACATAATGTGCGATTGGTGAAGTTGGTTGGTGTTGTTAAGATGATATGGCCAGATTTTTCTCACATTTTGGCCGCTTGTTCTTGTAGTACTGTTGACTGAGTCTGCAGGATGCGTTTTACTAGACTTTAATTTCTTATCATTCAAAAGTTTTTTTTTTTGACAAATCATTCAAAAGTTAATATAGTAAAAAAAATTACAATTCCATTTAAAATGATGTCCATTATATTTTTTTTCTCCTGTACCATCATCAAATTTCAGATAGTAATATCATCTATATTAATAATCGATTGAAACAAGAATTTCTTGTCACCTAGTTCTTTTTTAGCTTAGTAAAGGTATACTTCAAAGGTTAATATTTGAAATCTACCCACAAGTTTTCTCTGTTAACTAATATCATCTCTATTTGTTTAAATATTTTAAACCTAACCGTTAATGTTAATCTGCTCAAAGTAAAATCCTAATTTTGTTTCTGCAACAATCTTCATCCCTTTTAATTCTTAGCCTTTTAATTCTGACCTAATTAAAAACTTGAAATTACAGAAGATTCTCCCACCCCTATCATGAATAATTGTTGGCAATTAGCTGAATTCATGTTGTATTTAGCGTTCTATTACCATATTTATTTTATCTTTAAATTCTTGCAAGGACAAATAAGATGTAGAAAATTATACGGTTATAAGAAAACTTAATAACAATAAAAACAAAGTAGGGCCATCAACATTTCTTAGTCAATTTAACGCTTGATCGTATCAAATACTATCACCTGTCTCTGGTTTAATTTGTTTTCTGACGTTTATTGTCATGTTATGTCTGTTTTCACTCTACAATTCTAGTCTCCGAGGTTATTTATATTCTCCTTCTAAAATGGTTTATATCTTGTTTGCTTGACTTTAAACAATTTGGATGTACAATTCACAAGGCTATAAAGGAATGCAACACTTGTTCATGACCATCGTGTGAGGTCAAAGTTTTGTTGTTTGAATCAAATACTTAAATCTCGGTATGTATGTACAACATTAGTATTATTTAATTGGAAAGTTCTAAACATATAACAGTGACACCAATATAATAAAAATAATGAGATGGAAAATTGCTGCTAACTTGACTTGGAATAAGATGAGTAGTAAATGGTGCAAAATTGAAAGAGAAAATAGTGAACGCATCAATATTACATTTAAAGAATGACAGACTTTTTTTTTTATCCGTAGAAATCGAAGGAAGGTATCGGGTTTACAACAACTCACGCACCCTACTCAACCAACTGAGCTAGATCCCTAGATAAAGAATGACAGACTTTAAGTTTTTTTAAAAAGTTATCTAACGGTGGTATATATACCGTATACACCCCTTTTTGGTTTCATGCTACGTGTTAA
This sequence comes from Pueraria montana var. lobata, assembly GCA_026413185.1. Classification (NCBI taxonomy): domain Eukaryota; kingdom Viridiplantae; phylum Streptophyta; class Magnoliopsida; order Fabales; family Fabaceae; genus Pueraria; species Pueraria montana. Next base: position 78,944,163 of record CM048650.1, read on the forward strand.
TTAACCTGTTTCGCCAGTAACAGCCAAAGCAACGCATACAACAATTTTGCTCTGTCATAGTTTACTACTAACTCAAATTTATACATAATTGATACATCCCTATTAATAGTCCTATAGAATATAATTCTTATTTGGACTAAACTAGTGCTTACAATAGTTTATAATAGTCCTATAGAATATATTTCTTATTTGGACTAAACTAGTGCTTACAATAGTTTACTTGGACAAGAAAGGAGAAGGAGTATTTTTTAATTTGATGGCCGTCTCCTTAACGTAATACATAAAAGAAAGATGATGATAAGTAGTCATCTAAGGAACTTCCGCATTCGTGTCATGCTTATATAATACATGATCTAGTCAACAATAAGTGAGCTTTTGAATGTCTATAAAAGGAGTAATGTCAAACATCAAATCTAAACCATCCTCAATCTCCTTAGCCTCTCAGTGATTGAACTGATTCTAATAGTCATCTCAAATGAGAATCCATCAAATCTTCTTTACTTTCTTTATACCCTTGTGCTTGATAAACCTGAATATCAACATTGATGTAGCAACATGCCACTGTCTTGACCATCAGCAATTCTTGTTACTCCACTTGAAGGACAACCTTGTATTCAACCCTGCCACATCCAAAAAATTGGTTAACTGGAACCATAGTGGCAATTGCTGTCAATGGAATGGAGTAACATGCAGCTTGGGCCATGTAATTGGTCTTGACTTGAGTGAGGAATTTATTTCTGGAGGACTAAGTAATTCCAGTCTCTTTAAACTGCAATATTTGCAGAATTTGAGTCTGGCTTGCAATGATTTCAATTCTTCCATTCCTTTGAAGTTTGACAAGCTCAAGAATTTGAGGTTTTTAAATTTGTCAAATGCTGGATTTCATGGGCAGGTTCCTGCTCAGATTTCTCACCTGACAAATTTGAGAACACTTGACTTGTCTACATCACTTGCCTCACAACATTTTCTCAAACTCCAGAATCCAAATATTGGATTGTTTTTTCAGAACCTTACAAAAATCACAGAATTATATCTTGATGGTGTAAGGGTATCTGCTGAGGGAAAGGAGTGGTGTCATGCTTTATCTTCTCTTCTAAAGCTAAAAGTGTTGAGCATGTCATCTTGCAATATCTCAGGACCAATTGATTCTTCACTAGCAACACATCAGGGACTCTCAGTCGTTCGACTGAATCTGAATAATATCTCGAGCCCTGTGCCAGAATTCTTTGCAAATTTCTCCAATTTGATTGTTTTGGAGCTTAGCAGTTGCAGGTTGAGTGGTCGTTTTCCAAATGGTATCTTTCAAATGCAAACTCTAAATGTTCTTGATATATCAAACAACCAGGATCTTCATGGTGTTTTGCCAAACTTCCTACAGCATGCAGTTGTTCACACTATGAATCTTAGTAATACAAAGTTCTCAGGGAAATTACCAGGTGCCATTTCCAATCTAAAGCAGTTGTCTGTGTTAGATCTATCTAACTGCCAATTCATTGAAACACTCCCAATTTCAATGTCAGAACTCACTCAACTTGTTCATTTGGACTTGTCTTTTAACAAATTTACCGGTTCACTTCCCTCTTTCAAGATGGTAAAAAATCTCAGATATTTATCTCTCTTGCACAACAATTTGACAGGAGCCATTCCTACATCTTATTTTGGGGGACTTGGAAATCTCCTCACAATCAATTTAGGAGATAATTACCTCAATGGAAAAATTCCTGTGTCTCTTTTTACACTTCCATCTTTGCAAGAACTTACACTTTCTCATAATGGATTTGACGGTCCGTTAGATGAATTCCCAAATGCTTCTTCCTCTAAATTACAGTTGATTGACTTGAGCAGCAACAAATTGTAGGGCCCTATTCTCATGTCTTTCTTTCATCTTGAAGGACTTCGTTTCTTACAACTTTCTGCAAATGAATTCAATGGCACCATAAGACTTGATATCATTCAGAGGCTACACAATTTGCACACATTAGGTCTTTCACACAACAACTTGTCAGTTGATATAACTTTCATTGATGATCATGACCTTTCATCCTTTCCCAGCATGAAATATTTATTGTTGGGTTCTTGCAATTTGGGAGAATTTCCAGGGTTCTTGAGAAACCATCCGAAACTGCATGCTTTAGACCTATCCAACAACCAGATTCATGGATTAATACCTGACTGGATTTGGAGATTTGACTCTCAGGTTTATCTAAATCTTTCCAACAATTTTCTCACAAATATGGAAGGACCCTTTGATGATCTGAATTCCAATCTATACATCCTTGATCTTCATTCCAATCAACTTCCTGGATCAATTCCCACTTTCTCAAAATATGCTGTCCATTTGGACTACTCAAGCAATAAATTCAGCACTGCCCAACTTGACATAGATAAGTATATCCCTTTTGTATGCTTTTTCTCCCTTTCAAATAACAGCTTTCAAGGGAAAATCCATGAAGCCTTTTGTAATTTCTCTTATCTCCGGTTGCTTGATCTTTCCTACAATAGCTTCAATGACTTCATTCCCATGTGTTTGATGAAAAGGAATAGTACGCTCAGGGTACTAAATCTTGCCGGAAACAAACTCAAGGGTTATCATTCTGATAACATTTCAAGTTCATGTAATTTAAGGTTCCTTAATCTCAATGGAAATCGATTGGGTGGTGTTATCCCAAACTCTGTAGCCAACTGCCAGAGTCTACAAGTCGTAAATTTTGGAGACAATCAAGTGATAGATTTCCATGTTTCTTGAGGAATATTTCCACCTTGAGAGTGCTAATTTTGAGGTCAAACAAACTCAACGGTCCCATTGCATGCTCACATAGCACTTTGTTAGTTGCTACAATTACTTACTTTCCAAGTAGTTTTTAAGGCAATTATCTATCTTTTTCTCTCATTTGGAGTGTTATTTTACTCAATTTCTGTTAATATTGCAATTTAGTTAGAATTTCCTTAGTTTTTCTAGTTTTATGGTTATGTCTTAGTGTTTTGCCCCACTTTTTGTAGGAATTGGAGATTGAAGTTGAAGAACACGTTTGGGAGCTACATTCTGAGCTTTGGAAGCAGTGGAAGGTCCTTTGCAAGAGAAATCTGTTGAAGTGTAGAATTTTCAAATCAGCCAAGCCAAAATCCCTGGCTGAGGCAAATGGCACTTTGGAGAAATTCTGCACATGTATATAAAGGACTGACCCTCAGAAGTTCAGGGAGCTTGGACATTTTTCAGTAGTAGTTTCTGTAGCTCGTTTTGTACTGTTTAGTAAGAGAGAAAAGTTCTCTCTTGAGTTCTTAGTTTTCTCTTCATCTCCTTCCCCTCCATGTGTAATTTCCAGCTGCTCATACCCATGAGTGGCTGAACTCTGTAGTTGTTAGGGGTTAGATGTAACCATTCTCAAAACTCTCTTGTATCTTTTGATTATATATATATATATATATATATATATATATATATATATATATATATATATATATTCTGCATATTTGTGTTTAAAGTTAGTATTTTGCTTCTTTTCTTAAAGCTTGTTGTGGCTTGATCACCCATGGCATGATCCTTGGACATGACTGTTGTTGGAAAACACTTTCGTTGTCTAGAACTGAAGCAATATACCTCATGAACTTCGTGTCTAGGAATGGAGCTTAGTTCATAGGTTATCTTGTGGTCTCTAGACTTAAAGCTAGTTGCTTCGTTAAGTTGTTGAGGAATCAAGGCTTGGGGGAGTAATCTAAGACTCTCTGCACCTAAGGAATTAGGGCTGAGAATGTTTTTATTGACTGATTTTAACATTTAAATGCAAATAGAATGTATATTGTGTGCATGCAAGAAGAGAGTAGAGAATGGTGAGATCTAACCCCTGCAACATCTTCATCTATCTGTTTTAACCTCTGTCTACTGCTGTGTTTTACTTTAAAATCACAAAAACATCTTTTTAATTTCTGTTCTGCATTAGTTCTGTTATAATCTTTCACAAAACCAACCAAAGTTTACGTTTTTATCGCTTTCTTGTGAAAACCAGTTCAGCCTAGCTAGTATTTATGTGAACATTGCCTATATCAAGCAAATCCCTTGGGAAAATGATACTTGGACTTATCCATTTACTACTTGTGCGACTGGTGCGCTTGCCAATCCGTCTAGCCAATCCGTCTAACAAGTTTTTGGTGCCGTTGCCGGGGATTTGCATCTGAATATTAGGCAACTTCACATTCATATTATCCTAGGCTTTATTCTTTATTCTTTTATTCTTTGCATTTTTATTTCTGTTGTGGTTGTTGTTTTCTTGTGCTAACTTTCTGTTCTAGTGTTCTGTTTTCTTTTTCTCTGTTTATGCACACAAGAAGTTCAGCTGATCCTTTGTATTTCGACCCGGAGATTGAGAGGACAGCAAGACTTACCAACAACTGGACAAGGAAGAGGAAGGCTCTAGAAAGACTTGCTAGCCAAGAACCACTATCTCCTGTTTCACCAAATCTGTCTTTGACATCCATTCCTGAAGAAGAAGAATTTGCAATGGCAGAAGAAGGGGAAGTAAATCAACCAAGGCGTACTTTGAACGATTATTGTCCCAACACAAGGCCGAGATTCTTCAACACCATTGCCAGACCAGAGGTGCAGGCTCACAATGTTGAAATGAAGGCATCTCTCATCCACTTGATTCAGTAAAACAAGTTCCATGGTCTTGACCATGAAGACCCTTATGCTCATTTGACTACTTTTGTTGATATCTGCAACACTGTGAAGCTACATCAAGTTAATGATGATTATATCCGGATCAGTCTCTTTCCATTCTCTCTTGATGGAAAGGCAAATGATTGGTACAGAGCCATTCCTCCTAACACTCCCTTGACTTGGGACGAGCTGGTTGACAGATTTTTGAACCGTTTCTTTCCTCAATCTAAGATCAACCAGAGGAAGACAGCTATCTCCACTTTCACTCAAGGAGCTGATGAACCCTTGTGTGAAGCATGGGAGAGATTTAATGGCCTGATAAGGAAATGTCCAGCTCATGGTTTCAATGAGGCAGCTCAAATCAACACCTTCTTAGCTGGACTTAGACCTCAAACCAAGCTTATGCTTGATGCTTCAGCTGGAAGCAAAATCATGTACAAGACACCGGATGAGGCTAAGGAAATTATTAAAAATATGGCCTCTAATGACTATGAGGTGCAGCATGACAGAACTCTTGTGCAAGTGCAGAAGAGAGGAGTTCTGGAATTAAATTCTCAGGATGCCCTCCTAGCTCAAAATAAGCTTCTCACGCAGCAACTTGATGCACTCACCAAGCAACTTGCTAAGATGCCTCAACAACTCCAAGGCTTACAAGCTATTCAGTCCAACACTCAACAAGTTCTTTGCTGTGAACTTTGTGGAGGTGGCCATTCAAATGGCCAATGCATCATGCCACCAAGTTCCTAAGAAGAAATCAATTATATGGGGAACCAAAACCGACAAGGCAATTCTTATGCTCAACCTTTCAATCAAGGTTGGAGAAACAACAATGCTGGTTAGAAGCAAGAAGTTGGCCCTTCGAACAGACCTCCTTACCAAAGTCATCAACAACAATACCAACCTCTTCATCAAGACCGTGTTTCTAAGTTGGAGGATACTCTCAATCAATTCATGCAAGTCTCTCTAACCAACCAAAAGAACGCGGATTCTTATATCAAAAATATTGAAGTGCAGATGGGACAATTTGCTAAAGATTTGGCAGAACTTAAAAGTGGAGCATTTACAGCCAACACTCCAGCAAATCCCAAGGAGCAATGCAAGGCTATAACTACAAGGAGAGGTACAATTGTGGGAGATTTGAGTAGAGAGAAAAGTGAACAAGAGGTAGTTGTGGAGGATGTAAAAGATGATGAGGAAGAAAAAAATGAGCTGAGTGAAAAAGAATTGAGTGAGAGTGAGAAAATCAGTGAGAAAAATATAGAAAAAAGTGACATCAGTGAGGCAGCTGAGCCAAAAATGACTAAACACCAGAGGGTGCGAGAAGAGAAGAAGAAGAAGGAGTCAAATTTTGTTCCTCCACAAGGATTACCCTATCCTCATGTGCCAACAAGGAAGGACAGAGAAAGGCAGTTTGCACGTTTCTTAGACATCTTCAAGAGATTGCAAATCAATTTACCTTTCTCAGATGCACTTGAGCAAATTCCAACTTATGCCAAGTTCATGAAGGAACTCCTCACCAAGAAGAAAAAGTACATTGAGAAAGATACAATTAAATTAGAAGCTGGATGCAGTGCTATAATTCAAAAGCCATTGCCCTTCAAGCATAAAGATCCTGGTAATTTTACCATTCCCTGCACCATTGGAAATCTGTCCATTGGAAAAGCTTTGTTAGATTTGGGAGCAAGCATCAATCTTATGCCACTGTCCATGCTTAGCAAAGTGGGGGATGTAGAAATCAAACCTACAAGGATGACACTTCAACTAGCAAACCGTACCATTAAGCTTCCATATGGAGTTGTTGAAGATTTGCTAGTGAAGGTGGACAAATTTATATTCCCGGTTGATTTTGTAATTATGGATATGGAAGAGGATGCTGAAGTTCCTCTCATTTTGGGGAGGCCATTCATGATGACAGCCCGTGCCTTGATTGATGTTAGTGATGGCAAATTCAAGATGAGGGTGCAAGATGAAGAAGTCACTTTCATTGTGTTTGAAGCTATGCAGCACCCTAGTGAAGATAAATCATGCTTTAGAGTGGATATTCTTGATGAAATCTACACGACCTCTAGAAAGCAAGTACCTAGTTCCTCTCCTCTTGAGAAAGCTTTAATTGATGCATTTGAGTTACTCAATGAGGAGGAAGAGAAGGAAATTGAGGAATTCTTGAAAAGCCTTGATACTTTGAAGGAAATTCCTCCAAATGAAGAAATTGTTGAAAATTTAAAGAAAGATGAGAAGGTGGAGGAAACCAAGCCTGAATTGAAGGTGCTGCCTCAACATTTAAAGTATGTGTTCCTTGAAGAAAATGGTGGCAAACCAGTCATCATTAGCAATTCCTTATCTGCTGCAGAGGAAGAAAAATTGATTGAGGTTTTGAAAGCTAACAAAGGAGCCATTGGATGGTCTATCTCTGATCTCAAAGGGATAAGTCCTTCTTATTGCATGCGTCGGATCTTCATGGAAGATGATTTTAAACCTGTGGCTCAACCTCAAAGAAGACTCAATCCTGTGATGAAGGAAGAAGTGAGAAAGGAAGTCTTAAAGCTCTTGGAAGCTGGATTGATCTACCCTATATTCGATAGTGCATGGGCGAGCCCTGTGCAAGTTGTTCCTAAAAAGGAGGGCATGATAGTTATCCGCAATGAGAAGAATGAATTAATTCCTACAAGAACTATCACGGGATGGAGGATGTGCATAGACTATAGAAAGCTCAACAAAGCAACAAGGAAGGATCATTTTCCCCTTCCTTTCATGGATCAAATGCTGGAAAGATTAGCTGGCCAAGCTTTCTATTGCTTTTTGGATGGTTACTCAGGCTACAATCAAATCGCTGTGGATCCTAAAGACCAAGAGAAGACAGCCTTCACATGTCCTTTTGGAGTCTTCGCATATAGGAAGATGCCATTTGGGCTATGCAATGCACCTGCCACTTTCCAAAGGTGTATGCTAGCTATCTTCTCGGATTTGGTGAAGAAATGCATAGAAGTCTTCATGGATGACTTTTCTATTTTTGGTGGATCATTTGAATTGTGCTTGTCAAACTTGAAAATTGTTTTGAAGAGGTGTGCTGAGACAAATCTCATCCTTAATTGGGAGAAATGCCATTTTATGGTGACCGAAGGAATTGTTCTTGGCCACAAAATTTCAGCAAGAGGAATTGAAGTTGATAAAGCCAAAGTAGATGTCATTGAAAAGCTTCCACCACCAGCAAATGTGAAAGGAATTCGAAGCTTCCTTGGGCATGCTGGATTCTATAGGCGCTTCATCAAAGATTTCTCCAAAATTGCCAAACTTTTGAGCAATCTGCTGAATAAGAACACACCATTTAATTTTGATGCTGAATGTTTAAATGCTTTTAAATTTTTGAAGTCTAGTTTAGTCTCTGCTCCTATACTCACTGGACCTAATTGGAAAATTGATTTTGAACTCATGTGTGATGCTAGTGATTATGCAGTAGGGGCTATTCTAGGCCAAAGAAAGAAAAGAAAGAATAAAATTTTTCATCCCATACATTATGCTAGCAAGGTGCTCGATGAACACCAAGTGAATTATGCAACAACTGAAAAAGAGTTGCTAGCAATAGTGTATGCTTTGGAAAAATTTTGTTCTTATCTCATTGGCTCCAAAGTAGTTGTGTACATTGATCATGCTGCAGTTAAATACTTGTTGTCCAAACCCGATTCCAAGCCTAGACTCATTCGTTGGGTTTTGTTGCTACAGGAATTTGATCTTGAAATTAGGGACAAGAAAGGAAGTGAAAACCAAGTTGCCGATCACTTGTCACGGCTTGTGAATGATGAGGTGACTACTCTTGAGAAAGAAATTCTGGATGAGTTTCCTGATGAGAAATTGCTTGTGGTGCAAGAAAGGCCATGGTTTGCGAATATGGCTAACTATAAAGCTGGTGGAATCATTCCAGCAGACATGAATTGGCACCAAAGGAAGAAATTTTTCAAGGATTCTCGCTTCTATGTGTGGGATGATCCTCATTTATTCAAAATTGGAGCTGACAATTTACTTCGAAGGTGTGTTGCTAAGGAGGAAGCAAGGAACATCCTGTGGCACTGCCACAATTCACCTTATGGAGGGCACTACAGTGGAGAGAGGACTGCTGCAAAGGTCCTCCAGTCTGGATTCTATTGGCCTACAATTTTTAAAGATGCTCATGAGCATGTGCAAAGCTGTGATAAATGCCAAAGAACCGGAGGGATATCAAGAAAGAATGAGATGCCACTTCAAAACATTCTAGAAGTGGAGGTCTTTGATTGCTGGGGTATAGATTTTGTTGGCCCCTTACCTTCATCTTTCTCCAATGAATACATTTTGGTGGCTGTTGACTATGTTTCAAAGTGGGTAGAAGCTGTTGCTTGCCTCAAAAGTGACTCCAAAACAGTCATTAAATTTCTCAAGAAGAATATCTTCTCTCTGTTTGGTGTTCCTAGAATTTTAATCAGTGATGGAGGCTCCCATTTTTGTAATGCACAATTGAAGAAAGTCTTGGAGCATTATGGAGTCAAACACAAAGTAGCTTCTCCTTACCATCCTCAAACCAATGGTCAAGCTGAGGTTTCAAATAGAGAAATCAAGAGGATCCTTGAGAAGACAGTTGCTTCTTCAAGAAAGGATTGGTCTGTAAAGCTTGATGATGCTCTATGGGCATATAGGACTGCATTCAAGACTCTAATTGGCTTATCTCCATTCCAAATGGTCTATGGCAAAGCTTGTCATCTCCATGTAGAATTGGAGCACAAAGCTTATTGGGCTCTTAAATTCCTTAATTTTGATCAGTCCTTGGCTGGTGAGAAGAGGAAGATCCAACTTCATGAGTTAGAGGAGATGAGACTCAATGCATATGATTCTTCAAGGCACTACAAACAGAAAGTCAAGGCCTATCATGACAAAAAGCTTGTGAAGAGAGACTTGCGGCCTAATAAAAAAGTTTTGTTGTTCAATTTAAGGCTAAAATTATTTCCAGGCAAGCTTAAGTCCAAATGGTCTGGCCCTTTCATCATTAAGGAGGTGAAGCCTCATGGTGCTGTTATTTTGGAGGATCCTTCAACAGGAAGAAACTGGACAGTCAATGGTCAGAGATTAAAGCCCTATTTGGGGGGTGAAATTGAGAGGCTGACCACAATTTTGCATCTAAGTGACCCTTGAGGTCACCAAATGTCAAGCTAATGACATTAAAAGAGCGCTACCTGGGAGGCAACCCAGTTTTCTTACCATTTTACTTCTGCATTCTGCATTTTGAATTGTTAAATTTAGTTAGCTATGTGTTTTGATCATTTAGAGTTCATGTGTTGATCCTTGTGTGAATTTTCTATGTTGTTTGTGTTAATTTTGTTTCTTTGTAATGTGATCATTTAGAAGCATCATTCAGTAGTTGCATATGTCCCATTTGGCTGTTACATTGTAGTACTTAGGCTCAATTATGCATAATTCGCATTTTGGTCATGTCTGTGCAAAAATTATTGCTCTTAAGTGACTTTTGGCTCAAGCCACTGATACTGGGTCCAAGCCAAAACCACTGGAAGCAATAATTTCATTCACATGCATTTTTTAGTCTAGCCACGTTCCATGGTTAAGCCAAAAGCCACTTTGTGATCCCTGTCCAAATTTGTGCTTTCTGCTAAGCCAGGTTTCATGGCCAAGCCGTTATCCACTTATTCAGACCCTCTGATCTTTTTTCAAATTTTTTCCCGCGTTCCAAGACCTTTGATTTACCCCATAACGTCTCCACCCTTCCCAGTCACATTTCCCTATAGCACTACTTTTACCTTTCCCTATTCACCTCTCTTGTCCTCCAATCACGTCGCCTCACCCATCTTCCCCTCCAATCAGAATTTTCTGACACTTTATTATAGCTACCTACTTTCTACCCTTCCATAAATCAGACTTAACTTTTCACCTTTCCTACCTTTTCTCCACACCCTCACGTCTGTCCCTAGGTTCTCAACCCTTCAACTCTCCACTCATTCCTACTCTTACAATCCCATCATACCTCTAAGCTTACAACTTGCTTCATCCCTAAACTCATCATCCATCACTAGGACTATGACTCCTCCCTCTCGGTCTACTCTCCATCTCCACCTCGAGCACCGTCGTTTCTGTCCACGCATGAGTGTTTCTTCCGCGATTTCTGCTCCCTTGTCTATTGTCATTTTCATCTCTTTTTTGGAAAAGATCCTAGGGTTCTTTGTTTTTCATGAATGTGTTTGGTTATGTTTGTGTTTTCATGTTAAAACTTTGACCTTTTGTGAGTTTTCTGTTCTCTTCCCTTTTTCACTGACAAAGATCGAAGCTTTTGCTAGAACCTTCTTTTCTATCTTTTGTTCTGAAATTTCCCTTGAGTGGTATGTCTTTTTCTACCTTTGGTTGTTGAAAAAGTGCAACCTTTTGTGTGTTTTCTGTTGTTTGTGCCTTTTTGGGATATCTTTCCCTATTGGAGGTAGTCACGTGTTTGTTTTCTCTTTTTCCTTTTGTGTTTGTTGTTCATCTTTTGGGAAATCTACCTTTATTCTTTCTATTTTTCCTTTTTCAATTTCTGTTCTTGCTTTTAATGTTTGGATCTGTGTAGATCTTGTCTTTTTCATTATTTTCGAGACCACTGATGGTTCAAGTGCTGGTTTTCTGAATATCCTTCGAAGGTTCTTATTTTCTCTGTGTTTTGGGACCACGTTTTGGGTCCCTATGTTGTTGTATCGTGTTTAAATTTCTTCTGTGTACTGCTGCTTCTGTGTGCTAAAGGGGAGCACATGGCCTTTTGTGAATTCCCTATTTTTACCCAAAAAGCACCCTTTTGTCTTTTTGTTTTTCTTCTTGTTTGCACATGTGTATTTCACTACCTAAGAACTGGGACCACTCTGTCTTTCTTGTTGGATTGGTCAACCACAAGTGCTGGAACCTCATCTTTCTGCAAAATTTTAGAAGCACCAGATTAGTGGAATTTGGCGAAGCCACCCTGCGAATGCTTAGCCAAAACTGCTGCACATTGCTGAGTGCATATTCTGTTCTTGCACTTGTGTGTGACGAAAGTTCCTTGCTGTTCTGTGGATTCTCAGTTCTCCCTTTAGTCTTTCATTAATTTCTTTTTCAATTTTTCTTTTCTTTTAAACGTGTTGTGTTTCAATTTTGTTGTGATTTATGTTTTATCTTACTCTTCTGTTTCTTGTTTCTCTTTCGTGTCACTGACATATTTCATTTTCGTGCCTTCTGTTCTATTCTGTTTTGTTTCTATTCTGTTTTGTAGCATGGCTCCTAAGCACAAGCAACCTGCTGATGATTCCACCCCCTCTGCGAAGAAGCAAAGAGTCACTAGGAGAGGTTCTTCTTCCCGTGCTCTTCCTCAAGCCTCACGAGAAGATGATGAAGTGGAAGAGATTCCACCCCCACCACCACAACCTCAAACTCCACGTGAACCTCTGCAAAAGAATCGCTTCCTTGCTCCCCCTAATCAGGAGCGATTCAAGAACAATGCCAATAGAAGCTTGATCAAGGAGCGAGAAGTGCAACTGCTGGCTGGAGATTTCCAGGAGATACAAGATGAAATCGTTTGAAGGAAGTGGCAGAAACTTACCAACTTCCCCCTCAAGATCAATGAGGAAGTGGTGCACGAATTCTACGCGAATGTTATTCCCAGGCGCACCAGCGATCCTACCCGTAGGTCTTGGGTGAGGGGTTGCTTTGTCTACTATGATGCTCTTTCCATCAACCGATTTTTGGCCAATGTCTTCACCGATCCCAACAGCCAAGACTGTGGCTATTTCCTGATGTCTACTAGGAGAACCCCTGTTACCAACACTGCTATGAGCAACAACCTCTGCATTCCAGGGCGGTCTTTTGTAGAAAATGATGTTGGAAAGGCCTTACGCTTCAAGAGGGCTGCTCTGAAAACCATTTCGCAAATTTGGGCCTCCTTCCTTTTCTCTAACATCACACCTACAACTCATACCTCTGAGTTAAGCATGACCAGAGCCTTCATTGTGTACTGCATCATGAATGACATTGACATCAACATCGGGAGGATAATATCAAGAGAACTCCATAAATTTGTGACTGCAAAGGCTCCTACCTCCCCTCCAAGGCCTCTTGGCTTTCTGGCCCTTATCACTGCATTATGTGAGAGCCACAGAGTGAATGTCTGCCGCCCTCCCCTCCTTAACCTTCGGGAACCACTCAACATGCGCTTCATTGACCAGCATTGCTGTAACCCTGCGGAAGTGGAGGAACCTCAGCCTCCCATTCCTCCTGCTGTGGAGCCGTTTAACCGATCCCAACTAGCAATTGCTTTCATTTTCCTTTTCCAGCAGTTGGCAGTGATTCATCATGGCCAACAGAATTTAAATGCTTCCATTTATTATTATCTAACCCCTACAGCACCGCGACCTCATGGTCGTCTCCATTGGCCAACCCCTTTTGAGTTTGAAGCTATGATTGCATGGCCTGGGGACATACCTCCTTTTTTGGGGGGTGCTGGAGCTGCTGATGTCCCAGAAGGTGCTGCTGTTGGAAATGCAGAAGCTAGTGACCAAGGAGCTGAAGCTGCAGGTGAGGATGAGACCGTGGCAGAGGAGGAGAGTGAAGTGGAGGAAGAAGGAACTGAAGAGGAAGAAGAGGAGTATGGTAGTTCTGAGGCAGAGGAAGATGTTGATGTTTGATGGGGGATTTGTTTGTTTAATCCCCATTTTACCAGGACAATTTAATTTTCTGCTTTTATTAATTCAGTATTTTAATTTCAGTGCATGGTTAGCTACTTTGTGGATTTGCTGTTAGCTTAGTTGTTATTTTGGTGATGTTGGCCAAGGCTCATTCGTTTGCTGAACTTGGTACTTTTGTTGTGTCTGCAAGTTTAATGTTAATGTTGTGGCTATTTCATGGTTTTAGAAAAATCCCATCGTTCGTTTTCCTAGCTTGCTTCCCGCGCTTTTTAAAAGAAAAATGCGTTTGCAAAACCTTGATTTGATCAATTTTTGTGGCTGCGCGTTTCGTTAGCATAGCTTGGATGCATGTATGTTTTTGAGAAAAGTTTCAAGCATGATTTGATTCTAAGAACAGATTTGAGAATGTTTGAGAAATGATTCTTGTGAGTTGTGTGTTGTCTTAAATGATTATGAGTGCCACCTTTGGCACCACTGTTGGTTTTGAATATTTCTCTTGTGATAATTCTTGCACGTTAATAAAGAAATGATCAAGGCAAATTTTGTTTGATGATTGTAAAGCCTAGAGCCAAAAAGCCTTCCCTGTTTCTGTCATCCTTTTTGTGCAGCCCCTTTGAGCCTTAATTGAAATTAATTTCTGTCATGATAACCCATGAGCCTAAATGAAAAACAATTCACTTTCCTTACCATTGGATAGGAGAGCAATTGCATGTGTTGGGTTTAGAATAAGTTTGGGGGAAATCTTGCATGAAAGGAAAAATTTGGGAACAATTGTAGGTCACTGTCATTCAATTAAAAGAGGTGTCACAGCTGTGTTTTTGTTTTAAAAAAACAGAGAAAAGAAAAAGAAAAAGAAGATCAAGGAAAACAAAAAGAAATAAAAACTGTTATATTTGTTGTAATTATAGTGGCATATTTGTGAGCTTAAAATTGAGAAATGTAAGGTTTTGGTATCTTTGTCATTGTGAGAAATAAGGATTGGGAAAACTTTGTGAAATGCATTGGTTGCTCTCTTTATCTCATGGTGTTTGTTTATCCAGAAAAACCAATTTCCTTTCAAGCCTAGCCACATTTCAGCCCTTGATCAAGTCCTTGTGATCTTAATTTGTGTGCATAATTTCATTGCATTGAGAAGGAAAACAAAACTGAATTGTGGTTTCCATTGTGTGTTGACTGTGAGAGAATTCAGCACCTAAACCAATTGGTGTTTGAGTGAGACACTTGAGTGAAAAGAATCAAACATTCTTGGATTTTGTCAAATTTTGATTGTTATGCTTGGTTCATTTCTTGAGAAATTAGGTACTTGCATCCTTGTTATGGTTTCAGTTTAAGACACCATGCTTGAAATTCAAATCATTGGTTTGGTCCTTTTCAATTCTTAGATGGAAGCTGGTTTTGGATTTGTTAGGATGGGATTGATCTTGATCCATGATTTCTATTTTAGTGGTAGTTATTTTCAGTTTAGTTAGTTAGTTAGTTGTTGTCTTTTGCTTGAGGACAAGCAACACTCCAAGTTTGGGGGAGTTGTTAGTTGCTATAATTACTTACTTTCCAAGTAGTTTTTAAGGCAATTATCTATCTTTTTCTCTCATTTGGAGTGTTGTTTTACTCAATTTCTATTAATATTGCAATTTAGTTAGAATTTCCTTAGTTTTTCTAGTTTTATGGTTATGTCTTAGTGTTTTGCCCCACTTTTTGTAGGAATTGGAGATTAAAGTTGAAGAACACGTTTGGGAGCTGCATTCTGAGCTTTGGAAGCAGTGGAAGGTCCTTTGCAAGAGAAATCTGTTGAAGTGCAGAATTTTCAAATCAGCCAAGCCAAAATCCCTGGCTGAGGCAAATGTCACTTTGGAGAAATTCTGCACATGTATATAAAGGACTGACCCTCAGAAGTTTAGGGAGCTTGGACATTTTTCAGTTGTAGTTTCTATAGCTCGTTTTGTACTGTTTAGTAAGAGAGAAAAACTCTCTCTTGAGTTCTTAGTTTTCTCTTCATCTCCTTCCCCTCCATGTGTAATTTCCAGCTGCTCATACCCATGAGTGGCTGAACTCTGTAGTTGTTAGGGGTTAGATGTAACCATTCTCAAAACTCTCTTGTATCTTTTGATATTATATATATATATTCTGCATATTTGTGTTTAAAGTTAGTATTTTTCTTCTTTTCTTAAAGCTTGTTGTGGCTTGATCACCCATGGCATGATCCTTGGACATGACTGTTGTTGGGAAACACTTTCGTTGTCTAGAACTGAAGCAATATACCTCATGAACTTCATATCTAGGAATGGAGCTTAGTTCATGGGTTATGTTGTGGTCTCTAGACTTAAAGCTAGTTGCTTTGTTAAGTTGTTGAGGAATCAAGGCTTGGGGGAGTAATCTAAGACTCTATGCACCTAAGGAATTAGGGCTGAGAATGTTTTTATTGACTGATTTTAACATTTAAATGCAAATAGAATGTATATTGTGTGCATGCAAGAAGAGAGTAGAGAATGGTGAGATCTAACCCCTGCAACATCTTCATCTATCTGTTTTAACCTTTGTCTACTGCTGTGTTTTACTTTAAAATCACAAAAATATCTTTTTAATTTATGTTATGCATTAGTTCTGTTATAATCTTTCACAAAACCAACCAAAGTTTACGTTTTTATCGCTTTCTTGTGAAAACCAGTTCAGCCTAGCTAGTATTTATGTGAACATTGCCTATATCAAGCAAATCCCTTGGGAAAATGATACTTGGACTTATCCATTTACTACTTGTGCGACTGGTGCGCTTGCCAATCCGTCTAACAAACTTCCAATTAGGAGATGCTTCATATTGTAGATCTAGCCTACAATAATTTTACTGGTATACTACCTGGACCATTTTTGAGAAGCTGGACAAAAATGATAGGTAATGAGACTGAATCCCATGAAGAGTACGGAACTTTGTTTTTTGACATGTTTGATAATCATGACAATATGCGTTACAATAATTTGTTCTCTGTTATCAGCAAGTTTCTTGTAATAAAATTACAAAAATTGTTAGCAACTGAACCTTATACAGTGGTTGACCACATATTTGCTTATTATGTCGCTTCTAACCAATTTGGCGGTTGCTACTTGGATTCAGTTACAATTGTGAGCAAAGCTCAACAAATGAAGTTTATCACAATTTTCACTGTCTTTACTTCGCTTGAGCTCTCCTCCAACCATTTTGAAGGTCCAATTCCTCAAGAACTTGCGAGTTTTAGAGCACTGCATGTTCTTAACTTGTCACATAATGCTTTCTCAAGGCATATCCCCTCATCAATTGGAAATTTGATGCAACTTGAATCCTTGGACTTGACAAATAATAATTTGCGTGGAGAAATCCCTCCTGAGCTTGCTAGTTTAAATTTTCTAGCATACTTGAATATGTCATTTAATCATTTGTGGGGGGAAATCCCAACAAGTGGTCAAATGCACACATTTGAATCAAGTGCTTTTGAAGGCAATGAAGGATTATGTGGGCCACCCTTAAAAGATTGCACCAATGATAGAGTAGGACATTCCCCTCCAACACCAGTATATGAAATGCATGGATCAATTGAGTGGAATTTCATAAGTGTGGAGTTGGGATTGATTTTTGGCTTTGGAATCGTCATCCTTCCCCTTATGTTCTTGGAGAGGTGGAGACTGCTGTATTGGCAACATGTGGATAACTTGTTGTACAGGGTTGTCCCTCAGCTTGATTTTGTTTATGAACACTATAGAGGGCAAAAGTACATAACTCTAAGGTGGATGGGGTAGCTAATCTGATGATGGTAAAGCAATCATATGTATTTTCTTTCTCGTTTAGGTTTTTGTGTTTTCTTCTTATATTTCTGTTTTAGTTTGTGCAAAATAAAGAGTTTATGCTATAATGGTGTATTTAGTGCAGAAACATCTTCAACTTGCTTTATTTATTAATGATTTTAATTACTGGTTCCTATACTTGCATAATCTTTATATTTTAGTCCCTACAGCTACTCGTTTTAGTCCCTTTATGAGAACTTTTAGTTACATTTTGGTCCTTGCCGTCAAATACAATTTAATGTCATTAACAGTGCGACAACCTGACATTGATATGACATTGACGTATTTACACTTCATGTTTTTAGTCTCTATATTCTTCAGCAAAAAAAAAAAAAAAAGTCTCTATATTTGCACCATTGTTATGTTTTGGCCCCTGTACCTAACAAATCTACATTTTGGTTCTTATACAAGCAATTTTTTTTGTTTTATGTTTTAGTCCTTGTCAACACATCCCCACGCTCTTCTTCCTCCTCCTTCTTCACCACTCCCCCCCTCTCTCTATTTCTTTTTCTTCTTTATCAAACCTTCCCTTCTTCTTTTTTTCGGTTCTGGCTTTTATAAATCCTCTTGCATCAACTAATTTTTATTGACCCTAAATTGAAGAGTCTCAAGTTGTAGAATTCAAACGCACTTTTTGAACAAGATGAGGTAGCCCTCGAATAGCAATTTGTATGGGCATTCCTTATAGTGGTGATGACTTGCTACATCGTTTTAATTTTGTTGCATCAAATGCTTGAAAACATGGAAGTTGTCATCTAATTCATTTTCTCGATCACATAATGGTTAGGTTTTGGAGTTAGTTCTCAAACATATTAGCATAAGGAAGATGCATGCTCATCGACATGAAACAATGAACGAAATGCTTTTGTTGTAAGTTGGTTGGTTTCTATGAAGGGTGAAAGAAGGGGAGAGGGGAAGAAGAAGATGGAAGAAGAGAAGGGAAGAGAAAGAAGGAAAGAGAAAAATAAAACAAAAGAAAGAAGGAACAGGGTGAGGGGCTCGCCACCAAAAAAATTGTCTCTAGCTGCTATGCGTGACAGAAACATTTTGCTTTCAAATTTCTGGTGGTTTAACAATATCTAGAAAAATTCTAGCAGTTTTATACTGCCAATTTTGATTTTGTGGTAGTGTTACAGAACCTATTACATGGAAACTAATGGAATATATTTTAATTATAATATAATTTATATATTTAAAAATTATTATCATTTACTATAAATTATAAATTTTAGTTGTATAAAATAAATATTTATTCTATGCAATGCACGTGCTAAAATACTAATTACTTATAAAATAATGAAATTTAAAGGTAGCTCCGCCCGTGCTGTGTCTAGGGATGGCAAAGTATATCCGGACCCTACGGGTACCCGCAAAAATATCCGCAAGCGGGTCGGGTAAATACCCGCTTATTGGGGCTGTGGCCGGGTATTTACCCGTAATTTTTTGCGGGTACGGGTACGGGTACGGGTACTATAGTACCCGCCCCGCCCCACCCCGCACTTACCATATATATATATAATTAAAATAACTTAAATAAATAATTATGTTATATATATACTTTTCTGCAAAAAAAAATTATAAATTCCATAAACTAACACTAATAGTAAAAGATTTATGTTATAACTTACAATAATTTTATATTTTATATTTTTAATATTATGTGTGGAAGCTTTTAATTTTAAATTTGAATTATTTAAGCATGAATTTTCAATTTATTTGTAATAATTTTTTAATTAATATTTTTATAGCTTAAATGCAATTTTGGTTCATCTATTTTGCACAATCCGCAATTTTGGTTCACCTATTTTAAAATAGAGACGTTTAGTCTCCAAATTTTGTAAAATATGTAATTTTGGTCCTTCCATCAAATTTAAAGTGTTGACTATTAAGAGATTAATGTTAACCTTAACGTGGTCCAAATATAGTGACGTGACACGAGATTATTTATTTGGCTTTTAATTATTTTAAATACTGATTAGAATAATTGATGAAAAATATATTTAAAAAAAAGGTAATATCATTTATTTGACTACGACGTGCCATGTACTTCAACAATGTAGAACTAGTTTAAAATAAATGATTAAGACTTGTGATTTCTATTTTAGGACTCACGACTACCCCAACAATTAAAATCAATGTGACATGTGCTTTAGTGACGTAGATAAACAAATAATTATTACTCAGTATTTAAAATAATTAAAAAATAAATAAATAATCTCGTGTCACATCACTATATTTGGGTCACGTCAAGGTCAACGTTAATCTCTTAACTGTCAATGCTTTTAATGTGATGAAAGGACCAAAATTACGGATTTTATAAAATTGGGGGACTAAATGTCTCTATAGAGAGACCAAGATTGCTGATTGTGCAAAATAGGAGGACTAAATGTCTCTATTTTAAAATAGGATGACTAAAATTGCAGATTGTGCAAAATAGAGGGACCAAAATTACATTTAAGCCTATTTTTTATTGATTTATTAACTTCACACATAAGTAAAGTGCGGGTAGCGGGCGCGGGTATGGGTATATAGGTACCCAGCGGGTACGGGGATGGGGATTAAAGTTGCTACCCGCGCGGGTATGGGGCCGGGTACGGGTCTTTTTTTTAAACGCGGGTATGGGAACGGGTACTATAGGACCCTACCCAGACCCTATCCATTGCCATCCCTAGCTGTGTCCTTATTTTGCACCAAATGAAAACACAGAAACTCAAATGAGAAAGAAAACTACAAGATATGTTTGCTTTACCAACATCAGATCAACTACACTATCCACCTTAGAGTTCTGTACCTTTGTTGGAAAGATTCAGATAAAGCAGAGAGTCAAATCTCCAGATCCAGTTAGGTATTTTTCCTTGAATCTGGTTGTTGGCTATGTCTGAAGCATATAGTTGGGGTTGGTTTCTCAAGAACCCTGGAAATTCCCTCAGCCTGCAAGAAGCCAACAATATACATTTCATTCTCGGAAAAGATGACAGATGATCATCGTTAAGAGATATATCAACTGATAATTTGTTGTGCGAAAGACCTAATATATGCAAATTCTGTAGCCTCTGAATCATATCAAGCCGTATGGTGCCCTTGAATTCATTATCAGAAAGTTGTAGGAAACGAAGTCCTTTAATGTGAAAGATAGACACAGGAATAGGGCCTTGCAATTTGTTGATGCTCAAGTCAATCAACAGTAATTTCGAGGAAGAAACCTTTGGGAATTCATCTAATAGACCATCAAATCCATTTTGAGAGAGTGTAAGTTCTTGCAAAGAGGGAAGTGTAAAAAGAGACACAAGAATTTTTCCACTGAGGGAATTGTGTCCTAAATTGATACTGAGAAGATTTTCAAGTCCCTCAAAATGAGTTGTAGGAATGGCTCCTGTCAAATTGTTGTGCAAGAGAGATAAATTTCTGAGATTTTTTACCATCTTGAAAGAGGGAAGTGGACTGGTAAACATGTTAAAAGACAAGTCCACATGAACAAGTTGAGTGCGTTCTGACATTGAAATTGGGAGTGTTCCAGTGAATTGGCAGTTAGATAGATCTAATATGGACAACTTCTTTAAATTGGAAATAGAACCTGGTAATTTCCCAGAGAAATTTGTGTTGCTAAGATTCATGGTGTGAAGATCTGCATGTTGTAGGAAGTTTGGCAAAACCCCTTGAAGATCCTGGTTGTTTGAGATATCAAGAACATTTAGTGATTGTATTTGGAAGATAGCCTTTGGAAAATGACCACTCAACCCGCAACTGCTAAGCTCCAAGACATTCAAATTGGAGAAATTTGCAAAGAATTCTGGCACCGGGCTTGAGATATCATTTAGATTCAGTCGAAGTACTGAGAGTCCCTGAAGTGTTGCTAGTGAAGAATCTATTGGTCCTGAGATATTGCATGATGACATGCTCAACACTTCAAGTTTTTGAAGAGAAGATAGAGCATGACACCACTCTTTTCCCTCAGCAGATACCCTTACACCATCAAGATATAGTTATGTGATGTTTGTAAGTTCTGCAGAAACATTCTATTATTTGGATTCTGGAGTTTGATAATACGTTGTGAGGCAAGTGATGTAGACATGTCAAGTGTTGTCAAATTTGTCAGATGCGAAATCTGAGCAGGAATCTGCCCTTGAAATCCAGCATTTGACAAATTTAAACACCTCAAATTCTTGAGCTTGTCAAACTCCAAAGGAATGGAAGAATTGAAATCATTGTAAGCCAGATTCAAATCCTGCAAATATTGCAGCTTGAAGAGACTCGAATTATTTAGTCCTCCAGAAATAAATTCCTCACTCAAGTCAAGACCAATTACTTGGCCCAAGCTGCATGTTACTCCTTTCCATTGACAGCAATTGCCACTTTGGTTCCAGTGAACCAATTTTTTGGATGTGGCAGGGTTGAATACAAGGTTGTTCTTCAAGTGGAGTAATAAGAATTGCTGATGATCAAGACAGTGGCATTTTGCTACGTCAATGCTGATAAATTTATCAAGCACAAGGGTATAAAGATATTAAAGAAGATTTGATGGATTCTCATTGGAGATGACTACTAGAATCAACTCAATGACTGAAATGTTAAGGAGGGCGAGGATGGTGTAGATTTGATGGTTGAACATACTCCTTTTATAAGTCAACTAAATAGTTTTTTTATTTTATTGTCAAGTCTTTTTTAGTCAAGCAACTTTAAAATTTTAGAGATATATGGGTTAAATAGTTATTAAATAGGGATTATAATTGTTAATTTATAATTCAAATAAAAGAATTTAGGATTTGAAGGAAAAATCTAGATTCAGGATCCTTTGGACAAACAACAACTTAATTAAGATATTTTTCGATAAATTCTTATTATATAAGAGCTTATGTTATAAGTACTTAAAATTCAATAAGTTATTTGTATTTGGATATATATATGTTAATAAGCCCTTATACAATTTGAAGTGTTTGGATGCATTACTACAAAAACACTTATAAGAAGTTGTCTCATTTTAAAAAGTAAAAAAAAAAAATTAAATCATGATTAAAAAATTAAAAATTAACTAAGCAATTAGTATACTAAAAAAAATTAATGATAACGAGTCATCAATTACCTATTTTTAATTTTCAAAAAGCAAAAATTTAAGTATCATAATTTTTTTAAAAAAATTTAAGTAACTAACACAAAAAAAAAGACCATACACTATCATTAATTTCAAAAATTAAAATATTTAATAATCTAAAAATGACTCAAATATAACAAATGTGTTATAGTTAAAATAGTATATCATAAAATCATGATATGAGCTTAAAAAAATCACCATTCACTTGTATAAATAAATATCAAGTTACTTCCTCCACCTTTCATTTTTGTAATCTAACGGTGAAAGATGAATTACTACTCGGAACTATTAGATTGAAAAAGATGAAAGGCGGGCATAAGAAGTAACTCTTTTAAAGTTACTTTTGGAATAATCATTTTTTTATGAATAGAATGGGGAAACCCCAAAGACAAGACTAAAAACCATTATATTTGATAGTGAAAAAGAAGGAAACATATAGTATAAAAAAACAAATTTACTAGCAACGAATAATTGTAATATGTTTTGTATAGAAGTTAATATTTATATTAATTTGGGTGAATAAAAAAAATATTTAATTTGGGGGGAAAACAAAAAAAAAAATTAACACAGTAAATTACTATAATAACCCTAAACTAAATTAATAAAATAAAAGAGGTGTTAGGTTTTTTGTCTTAAAGTTTTGGTATAGGTTGCTAATGTGTGTGTGTGTGTCACACCAAAAAAATTGTATTTATTTTAGTCAACAATATATTCATATTAATAGTGTCTTTATTAAGTGACTTTTAAACAAAATAATAATTTAGCATTATTTCTTTTATTTAAATAAATTATATTTTATTTTGTAAAAATATTATTGTATAATAATATTAAAGATTAAAAATTATATTTTTTAATTAAATAATTTTTGACATGTCATGTAGTAATAATAAAAAGAAAGAAGGAGAAAAGAAATAAAAAAGTAAAAGAAAAAGAGAAAAAAGTGGGAGGAAATATAAGGGGAAAGATGACGATTCCAAAGCCAAAAATCAATCCCAACTCCACACTTAAGAAATTCCAATCAACTGATGTATGCATTTCATATTCTAGTATTGGAGGTGAATGCCCCGCTTCATTGTTGGTGCAATCTTTTAATGGTGACCCACATAATTCTTCATTGCCTTCAAAAGAACTTGAATCAAATGTTTGCATTTGAGCACCTCTTGGGATTTTCCCCCACAAATGATTAAATGACAGATTCAAGTATGCTAGAAAATTTAAACTTGTGAGCTCAATAGAGATTTCTCTGCTCAAATTGTTATTTGACAAGTCCAAAGATTTTAGATAAACCAAATTTCCAATTGATGAGGGGATATGGCTTAAGAAAGCATTGTGTGACAAGTTAAGAACATTGAGTGCTCTCAAACTCACAAGTTCTTGATGTATTGGACCTTCTAAATGGTTGGAGGAGAGATCCAACGAAGTGAAGTTCCTTGTTACATGACATTTAAGGAGAACAAGGATGGTGTAGATCTGAAGTATGAACACACTCCTTTTCTAGTTCTAAACATTCAAAAACTCTTATTGTTAATGTTGACTACAAACACTAACGCTGAACATGACATGATTAAGGAGGACGAGGATGGTGTAGATCTGAAGTATGAACACACTCCTAATTTTCTAGTTCTAAACATTGAAAAACTCAAGTTGTTAATGTTGACTACAATCACTACATCACCCAAGTCTTACACTAACGCTGAAAGTTCCTTCGTACATGACATGATTACTTATCATCATCAATCTTTGATTTTATACGTGAAGGAGACTGGCATTAAATTAAGGAAAGCCATTTCTCCTTTCTGATCCAAAGTAAACTTGTAATCACTAATTTGGTCCAAATCACAAACAACCATCATAAACATACATCTCCTTTTTCCTCCATCCTACCTCTTTTTCTTCTTATCTCCACCATTCCTAGCTATTTGGTACCAAAATCATTCACACTGGTGTCTGGTGACAACTTACTAACATTTTGCCATCTCTCTCTCTGCCAGGTCACTCTCACATTCCCTTTCCATCCTTTTCTATTTTATTCTTTCTAGTATAGACCTTTCCACACTTTGGGCGCATGTAACATGTGATGAATCAATTGTCCTCTTAGGCATGCTTCTTCACTATAGACTTTATCATTGTCCTCCTCCACTGTTTCAATACTTGTGGCAGTTTTCTCCCCCTTGAGTCACATTTTTGGGTAGCTAGCACAGTACGTAGCAGGTTCTGTTATATCAGTGCCTTGAGGCAACTCATCCTCAACCTTGTAATTTTCAACTGCTTTCTTGAGTAATGACACATGAAACACTGCATGTATTTAATTTATTTTAGAGGACTCAAGCAGCTTGAGCTTGTAAGAAACTGCACCTATACGTTCTAATACTTGGAAAAAACCATAATACCTTGCTCACAGATTGGGATTTATTCTAGGCTTAAATATCTTTTTAGTCTATGAAATTTGACCCAAATCTTATTTTGGTCCCTAAAATTTAAAATTGCTCTTTTAGTCCCTGAAATTTTAAAAAATGCTAGTTTTGGTCCCTAAGGTCTGACGACATTAACTGGGTTTCCTACGTGGCTGACGGATTCCATATCATCGATTGCCACGTGATTTTATTGCTTTATGATTTCTGTATGAATTTTTTTTAATGTATTACATTAACAAAATGACATTGAATTTATACATGGAACAACACAAGTAACAATAATTCCAGATAAAAATGGTGACATTGCAAATAAAAATGCAACAGAAGTTGTGCATTTAACGTCATAGCAATTGATGACATATAATCCGTTACCAAAACAAGATTTGGGTCAAATTGCAGATACTAAAAAGATATTTAAGCCTATCAATTTTATTACAATGGATAACTTTGGAATTAAGATATAAATCATCATGTGTCCTTAATTAAAACCTGCAAGATCTATGAATGCCAGCACACATAATCCTTGACCCAACTCACTGCAAAAGTCTGTTGCGTTTAGTGCTTTGTATACTTTAGGATCCCAATTTTTTTTTTCACCTTTGTCACGTCAGAGGTTTTAGAATATTAGCAATTAAGAAAATCCACATTAGAAAAGTTTACCTCATGAATATGCTTGCTTACTTTGGTTGTGATTCACCCACAGTGAGATTCTATAAATAATAGATTATAAATAGAAATACAATGTACATATTTTTTATTACACATTATACGTATACTTTTCTACATATTATTACTTTATTAATTTATACACTGACTTAGGTATAAAATTCAAAATGCTTTTAGAAGTGTTCATCATCCTTTTCGTCATTGTATTAGACCAACATTCCAGTCATAACTCATAAGTCATAACCACTTCATGGAAATCAAGTGGGCCTTAAAAAGCCCAACTTGATCAATTTTTATGCCTAAAAGGTATCACAAAATCTTGTAAAAGAAAATAAAAGATTATAGGAAGAAAGTTAATTGTTTAAATTAAAACCAATCGTAATGGGAATAAACTATTGCTAACATTAACCAATCAAAATATGAACCTTGAAGTAAGGAAGGGGATAAGAATCATAAGCCGGACTTGACTAATCAATCCATCAACAACGCACCAATTTTTTCATTTTCCATGATAGCAAGTAATAGATTTCTACGATTCAATGGGTATGGTAACTGTAAGTTGTGATTTTTAATAAAATAAAATATATACGTATATGTTTTTTTTTTTTATGTGTACATCATACGTATATGGTTTATCATGTTTAGAGAATTTTTCTTTTTTTACAACAAAAATATTTTAACTGTTAGAAATTAATCCATTCTATGATATAAAAATTCTTGACGTGGGCTTTGTCCATTCTGTGATAAAAAATATATATATGACTGCCTTTCCCATATACGATTAAGAAAATAATCATAATATATATATATATATATATATATATATATATATATATATAGTGAATATTATATAAGATAAATAATTATTTTTATATAACTAAAATTTATAACAAACAATTTAAATGGTTATATAAGATTTGTTTTAGTTATAGGTACTTTTAAAAATATTGGAATTTAATTTTGAGATAGGATATATAAAAGAGGGTAGATTGTAGCAGCTGAGAGAAAAAAAATTTAGCTAGTTGCAAGAATAATATGTGAATTTAATTTGGTTGACATATAACAAACTTATGTTTGTAGAGTAATTAATTGACGTGTCAACGTAATAACTCACATTTTAGCTAGATTTTATATATTATAATAGATAAATAAATATAAATAGGTGATACTTTTTTTGTTTTAAGGCAATACCTTAATTAGGATTGCTTCTAATAAAAAAATTTATGAAAAACGAAAATAAGAATTATAATTAAGAGACATATATTAAGTGAAAGGTATTTTCTCCTGTACCATCATCAAATTGCAGATAGTAATATCATCTATATTAATAATCGATTGAGACAAGAATTTATTGTCACCTAGTTCTTTTTTAGCTTAGTAATGGTTTACTTCAAAGATTAATATTTGAAATCTACCCGCAAGTTTTCTCTGTTAACTAAGATCATCTCTATTTGTTTAAAAAATTTAAACCTAACCATTAATCTGCTCAAAGTAAAATCCTAATTTTGTTTCTGCAACAATCTTCATCCCTTTTAATTCTTAGCCCTTTAATTCTGGCCTAATTAAAAACTTGAAATTACAGAATATTCTCCCACACCCCTATCATGAATAATTGTTGGCAATTAGCTGAATTCATGTTGTATTTGGCGTTATTACCATATTTTTTTTATCCTTAAATTCTTGCAAGGACAATAAGATGTAGAAAATTATACGGTTATAAGAAACCTAATAATTAATAACAATCAAAACAAACAAAGTAGGGCCATCAACATTTCTAAGTTAATTTAATGCTTGATCGTGTCATATACTATCACCTGTCTCGATCTGTTTTGTTTTCTGACGTTAATTATTGTCACTGTTATGTCTGTTTTCATTCTACAATTCTAGTCTGCGCGCGCGAGGTTACTTATATTCTCCTTCTACAATGGTTTATGTCTTGTTTGTTTGACTTTAAACACTTTGAATGTGCAATTCACAAGGCTATAAAGGAATGCAACATTTGTTCATGATCATCGTGTGTCGTCAAAGTTTTGTTGTTTGAATCAAATACTTAAATCCGTATGTACATACAACATTGGTATTATTTATTAATTAGAAAATTCTAAACATATAACAGTGACACCAATATAATAAAAATAATGAGATGGAAAATTGCTGCTAACTTGACTTAGAATAAGATGAGTAGTAAATGGTGCAAAATTGAAAAAGAAAATAGTGAATGCCTGATAGGACAGTGAGTTTTTATACTTTCATTCAATAAAAAATTGTCATGTATAATAAGTTTTTTTTTTTTAAAAAGACATGTATAATACGTTTGTTAACTTTTACAATAAATATTATTTTATAAGAACCATCTTAAAAATTATATAAACAATGATTGTTAATCAATTTACACTCAAATTAAAATTCATAAAATAACAATATTCAAATTGTCGAAAGGAGATTAAAACATGCAAGAGAAAAAGGAGTAAGTTTTCAATTTCAACACGTTAGAGATGACATAGAAAACTAAGAAATTTAACTGAACCTCACTCATTGAGTCATCCTATATTCACATACATTGGCTAAGTGGAACATGGTGGTTAAGGGTACTAAAATAAGTCAGCCGCCTGACAAGAGTATATGACCTAACCTATATTAGGTCTAGACTAGGTCATACTATTTTTATAAATAAATCAAGTCTATATTTTTATAAAAGTCTATTTAGTTAAGAATTTCTTACTTTAAGTTATTTAAAAAGTCTTTAAGCTTGTAAAGCAGACCTATTTAAGAAAATATGAATAATAATTTTTTAGTTATTATTATTATTATTATTAAATTTGTTAACTATAACGTGTTAGAATCATATATTTATTTATCTTTTTTTAAATATTAAGCTTGTTAACCTACATATAAAGTGAAGCCTATAAATTTAACTTATTGAAGGATAAATTTATACCTTGTTATGCCGTATTACAAAATAGATTTTTAAATAAGTTATCATGAAGATTAAATTAGATATTAAAAGTAAGCTTATATTATATAAATATGTTAGATTTAACTCTTATAAAACATTTCTATTTATAATATCCAATTACCTAATTCATGAGGATTAAGGAAGGTGGTTAATTTAGTTGATAACGATAAATTTATTCTAAATTTATATGTTTTTTTTTCCAAAACTACAATTGTCATTAATGTTCTTCTCTTTCTTCTAAAAATTTATCAATACAATCTCTCTTATTTAATTAGGATACTTTAGTATAAAAATAATTAACGTAAAGAACATTATGAATTGAGTCTTATAAAAAAGAATGGAGATAGTAATTTATATGTAAATAATATTTATTTATTAAAAATTTAATTATAATATAATTTATATATTCAGAAATACTTATTTATTATAAATTTTAATTATTATAAAAACATTTATTTACTCTGTGCAAAGCAAAAACTAAAATACCAATTCTTAATTCTAAGGCGTTAGTTCCTTCTGCACTTCATCGAATATTTCCAGATTGTGTCGGGCCACCAAAAGAATGTCACTCACGTTTACTTGACTCAGTAAACTACTGATGAGTATTAGATTTTGTGATAAAATAATACGTCTACTTAAACATTGACTCGACTAACTATTGACCCCATCCTTGGATACCAACTTCATTTGTTGATTAAGAAACAAAAGCATTATACAGCAAATTAAAGATTGGCAAATGCTAACTTAAGGAAGTAAAAGAAAAAAATATTTTTATTTGAATGTGTAAAAATATTTTCTCTTTCAATTTCTTAACTAGTGTTCTAATATAAGAACATCGATAGCAGGACCCTTAAAAGATTTAGGTGGAGACAACCATAAAACCACCATATTAATCCAACTATATATCCAAGTATAGTTAAAAACTAGTATAGCACCCGCATAATGTACGGTAAAATTAGATTAAACATGATTATATTATTTACCTAATAATAATAATAATAAATTTATAATATATATATAGAGAGAGATAGAGAGAGTGATACACGCACAAAAATGAATAGCGTTGACTGAAAATGCAAGGAAAATAAGAGAAAATAAACAATCATTCAGTATGGACATGACACTGTTAGGAATTTTATAATTCCTAATTAATTAATATGGGCTACATATTATATTATAACATTTATATTAGTTATTTACATTTAGATGGGTTTAATATAAAGTGATCTAATTAAGTGAGCCCATTAGACTGTCAACAAAAAAATTGATATGGGCTTAATGAGCGAAAACTAGTTTGGTCCATTAGCAGATAATGGGAACCCTAATAGATTAAAACCTAAGGCATGGTTATGTTCCAAATACACCAAATCAAGAAACAGTTCTTCCTCTCCCCATCTGAAGAGAAAACGAAAGTCTCATAAGGAAGAGGATGATTTGATTGAGGAAGGTCATTGAACCAATTGTTCGTGACTGCTGTTAGATTCCGCTGCGTGTTGATCAAGTTCTATTTTATAAATTCCAACAGACACATCTTAAAAAATTAGGATGAAATTCATTTTTCCAAGGCACCTACGCTGATATTACGCGTTAACATGTATATTACACGTCGACATGTAATCGACAATTCGCTTCCTTCGTAACAAAAGTTTGTTCTTTTTGTTGTAAAGTCCACCATTTAATGTGCTTATTATTCTCATTCAGAATCATGCAGCGTAAATAAGAAGGGTGGGTGTTGACGGCAACGACAACACACACAAAAAACAAAACAAAAAAAGTCTTGAGAAAATTCTTGCCTATTGTTATGGTGAAGAGTGAGTGATGGTGCCTACTAATTTGAACTCTCACGTTAACTTTTTGGAATGTCAAAAGGGGATGTCCCATTTTCGTATGCTGTAGTAGACGTTGTCTCTCATTTTTGTGGACTTTTAACTAATAGGACATGAAAACAGTGTCATATTATTCTAAAAGATGATGCAAGTTGCAAGTGGCAGTAAGAGTTGCTCCGTTGATTTGGACAATTTTTTCTCTCCCATTTTGGCCGTCTGTCGTCCATTTAGTGCTGACTGACTTTGCTGGCAGAGAATAATATCCGACTGGTGCAGTGATGATGCAAATGCCAGTGAGAGTTGCTAAGATGATTTATTTTGGACGATTTTCTTTACCGTTTTGGCCGTCTGTCTCTTTTCGTGTTGACTGAGTCGCAAAGTACATGATGTGAATTGGCTGTCTTACGCTTCTAAGATTACTACTCTTACTAACACCTTGTTTGTTAGCTAGCCGTGAAAGAGAGTTTAAAAAAAGTTAAATGAACAGTAAAATGAAGTGGAGTCATACTTTTATACTCTATTTTAATTAAAAAAAACTTTCATCTCAATTTATTTTCATTTCATTTCAATCCATTCTACCAAACACATTTATGGATGTCAAAACTGGTTTAATCTGACCAATCAATTCGTGTAACCTGTCCAAACAAGTTAAATTGGGTTGAAAAGTTGAACTCCCAAACCGAATACCACCAAAATCCTTTACTAGCTTCAATCGGCTGATTTCTCAATATGCCAAGTTATTGATTCAGCTAACAATAAAGAAGCCTTGCATCCTAAATCCTAAACAACAGGTTCAAACCCAATCCATGTAAGCACACCAACTTGGCATGAGAAAAAAAAAGCCTTATGATTCTTAATCATGAAAACCATTTAATGCCATTAAATATAATTTAATCACTTACGAATATTCAATGTTTCTATTCGTTAGTAGTACATTCGGTCATTTATGAAATATAATTGCAAAGGATATGTAATCTTTCCACTTCTGGACCTTGTAAATAACATTCTCATTAATCCAAGAAGACCTGGTTAGACTTTGAGTTGAGGTGATTTAGAAATGGTGAGGGCGAACGAAGATTCAAGTTGAGGTGAAAGATTTGAGTTGGATGGGTGGTTTGAGTGGTGGAGTTTGCAGGATGTGACTATGAATATGACAATGACGTCGAGGATGACGAAGAGGTAAGAAGCCTTGCATCCTAAACAACAGGTTCGAAACCAATCCATGTTAGCACACCAACTTGGCATGGGTCAAATTACATCATCCAAGATTAAAATTGACACGAATACATTATTTCATTTATCAGCCAAATTAACCAAGGTAAAAATTGCAAAACCAACAAGAACATGACATCGATAAAGTCGCATTATATTACTAGATCGTTAAAAGATCATTCAATTAATAAAGCAACCACATTTTATTCCTTCACTACTACTAGACCGTTTGATCGAGTAGGTAGGTCAACCATAAAGTGCTTACACCTTTTAGGCTCAACACTTGAGGGGCTAGATGTGGACCATCCAAATAGATTGACCGAGTATAACAAGCACCTATGTCTTTTAGGATCAACGCTTGAAGGGATGTGGATCGTTCTATTGCGGGCTCTTCATAATGGGTCAACCTCTTGCCCTTAGACACAATCACATTCAATAAATAGGTGTGACTCTCCTAGATCACGCATAAGAAAGGTCAATACTCCCTAGGATCCTTAGATGTGAATAATATCTTTAAAAAGTAAGTATAAAATTAGAGTACTAATTTCATATAATCACATTGTTTTCACTTACCAATAACATTTAACACTATTAATTTAAACGTTTTTCTAACCTTGCATCAAAAGTGCTTTCCATATATAATGATAGTTATAAAATAGAAAAAAAAAATTGTTGTCAACTCTACATATGCATCAATCCCAGAATATGGTTTGTAGATTTTTTTTATTACAATAATTTTTGTACTTAATTAAAATAATAAGTATAAAAAACAAAAGTACTAATATTTTTAACTGAAATTATGTATTTATATGTACTTAAAATATAATTATATTTTCATATGAAAACAAATTTTTTATTAATTTTTTAGTAAACTTGTTAAACATTTATTAGGTATTAAAAATTAACAATGAAAATTGAAGTAAAAGTAATATAATATAATTCTAATACTATTTATTAAAAACATATGTAATATATATATATATATATATATATATATATATATATATATCACACCAAAAAAGTTGTTGTATTTATTTAATCAACAACATATTCTTATTAATAGTTTCTTTATTAGTGACTTTTAAACAAAATAATAATCTTAAATTATTTCCTTTATTTAAATAAATTATATTTTCTGTCAAAAAAATAAATTATATTTTATTTTTTAAAAATATTATTGTATAATAATATTGAAAATAAAATTATATGTTTTTTAATTAAATAATTTTTTTACATGTCATATAGTAATAATAAAAAGAAAGAAGGAGAAAAAAATAAAAAATTGAAAGAAAAAGAGAAAAGAGTAAAGTAATTTTGACAGTATCTTCTTTCTCGATATAATAGATGATAGACACAAATGTGTGCAGTTTTTTATTTTTGTTTTTTGCAATAGCAAGTGCATATAGCTTTTTCTTAAACTCAACACTTACATGGAAAAGCATGATAAATTATAAAGCAAGTTGTAACTATGTTTTTGTACCAAGTCAGGGCAGGCCCTAAGGGGTGGCAAGGTGGGTGACTGCCCTGGATCCATGGTTGAAAAAGGCTCAAAAAAATTCAGACAATTTTAATATGAGAAGAAAAAAAGTTTTTAATCTTTTTTTTATATTAATGCTTCAACTTCATCTTCTAAGCTTGTCTGAAACTCTTAGTTCTCAAATTTTAACTTATACAAACATTAAAAGTAACAAAAATTTTAATTTCCACCAAAAAAATTAAACTCCTGTTAACATGTAATATTTGGTATTTGTGTTGTTTATAAGTAGAAAAAAATATTTTGTGTGAAATATAATATACTATTATGAAATATTTATTTATATTTTGAAATACTTACAGGTTGTTTACCATTTTGCCTCAAGCCTATAAAATGTCAGGATCGGACTTGCACTAAGTATACCATTATTGCATTAACTCTTTATTTTGGTCAATAAGAAAATATAAAATCCCAAACAAGAAAGTATACCATGTTCATAAACACTACAAGAAAATATAAGAACTACAAGATATGTTCATAAACACTAAGTATACCATGTTGCTTTACCATCATCACATCAGCTACACTTACACTATCCACCTTAGAGTTCTGTATCTTTTCCCTCTATAGTGTTCATAAACAAAACCAAGCTGAGGGACAACCCTGTAAAGCAAATTATCCACATGCTGCCAATACAAAAGCCTCCACCTCTCCAAGAAGATAAGGGGAAAGATGACAATTCCAAAGCCAAAAATCAATCCCAACTCCACACTTAAGAAATTCCAATCAACTGATGTATGCTTTTCATATACTGGTGTTGGAGGTGAATGTCCCCCTCTATCAGTGGTGCAATCTTTTATTGGTGACCCACATAATCCTTCATTGCCTTCAAAAGAACTTGAATCAAATGTTTGCATTTGAGCACCTGTTGGGATTTTTCCCCAAAAATTATTAAATGACAGATTCAAGTATGCTAGAAAATTTAAACTTGCGAGCTCAAGAGGGATTTCTCCACTCAAATTGTTATTTGACAAGTCCAAAGATTCTAGATACATCAAATTTCCAATTGATGAGGGGATATGGCCTGAGAAAGCATTGTGTGACAAGTTAAGAACATTGAGTGCTCTCAAACTCACAAGTTCTTGAGGTATTGGACCTTCAAAATGGTTGGAGGAGAGATCCAATGAAGTGAAGATAGTGGGAATTTTGATAAAATTCATTTGCAAAGCTTTGTTCACAACTGTAACTGAATCCAAGTAGCGACCACCAAATTCGTTAGTAGTGATATAATAAGCAAATATGTGATCAGCCACAGAATAAGGTTCAGTTGCTAATAATTTGTGCAATTTCGTTACAAGAAATTTGTTGATTAGTGAGAACAAATTATTGTAACGCGTATTCTCAAGATTATCAAACATGTCAAAAAATAAAGTACCATACTTCTCATGGGATTCAGCCTCACTGCCCATCATTTTTGTCCAGCTTCTCAAAAATGGTCCAGGTAGAATACCAGTGAAATTATTGGAGGCTAGATCGACAATATGAAGCATCTCCCAAATTCTAGTGTTATGTGGGCATGCAATGGGACCATTGAGTTTGTTTGACCTCAAAATTAGCACTCTCAGGGTGGAAATGTTCCTTAAGAAGCATGGAAATCTATCACCAAATTGATTATTTCCAAGATTTAAGACTTGTAGACTCTGACAGTTGGCGAGAGAGTTTGGGATATCACCACTCAAGAGATTTCCATTGAGATTAAGGAACCTTAAATTGCATGCACTTGAAATGCTATCAGAAAGATAACCCTGGAGTTTGTTTCCAGCAAGATTTAGCACCCTGAGGGTACTATTCCTTCTCATCAAACATATGGGAATGAGGTCACTGAAGCGATTATGGGAAAGATCAAGCATCCTCAGAGAAGAAAAATTACAAAAGGCTTCATGGATTTTCCCTTGAAAGCTGTTATTTGAAAGGGAGAGAAAGTATACAAAAGGGATATACTTATCCATGTCAAGTGGGGCAGTGCTGAATTTATTGCTTGAGTAGTCCAAATGGACAGCATATTTTGTGAAAGTCGGAATTGATCCAGGAAGTTGATTGGAATGAAGATCAAGGATGTATAGATTGGAATTCAGATCATCAAAGGGTCCTTCCATATTTGTGAGAAAATTGTTGGAAAGATTTAGATAAACCAGAGAGTCAAATCTCCAGATCCAGTTAGGAACTATTCCTTGAATCTGGTTGTTGGATAGGTCTAAAGCATTTAGTTGGGATTGGTTTCTCAAGAACCCTGGAAATTCTCTCAACTTGCAAGAAGCCAACAATATATATTTCATGCTGGGAAAGGATGATAGGTCATGATCATCATTGAAAGTTATGTCAACTGACAATTTGTTGTGTGAAAGACCTAATGTATGCAAATTGTGTAGCCTCTGAATCATAACAAGTCTTATGGTGCCATTGAATTCATTTGCAGAAAGTTGTAGGAAACGGAGACCCTTAAAATGAAAGATAGACCCGGGAATAGGCCCTTGCAATTTGTTGCTGCTCAAATCAATCAACTGTAGTTTAGAAGAAGAAACATTTGGGAATTCATCTAATAGGCCATCAAATCCATTATGAGAAAGTGTTAGTTCTTGCAAAGATGGAAGTGTAAAAAGAGACACAGGAATTTTTCCATTGAGGGAATTATCTCCTAAATTGATAGTGAGGAGGTTTTCAAGTCCCTCAAAATGAGTAGTAGGAATGGTTCCTGTCAAATTATTGTGCAAGAGAGATAAATATCTGAGAGTTTTTGCCATCTTGAAAGAGGGAAGTGGACCAGTAAACTTGTTAAAAGACAAGTCCACATAAACAAGTTGAGTGAGTTTTGACATTGAAATTCGGAGTGTTTCAGTGAATTGGCAGTTGGATAGATCTAATATGGACAACTTCTTTAAATTGTAAACAGAACCTGGTAATTTTCCAGAGAAATTTGTGTTGCTAAGATTCATGGTGAGAAGATCTGCATGTTGTAGGAAGTTTGGTAAAACACCTTGAAGATCCTGGTTGTTTGAGATATCAAGAACATTTAGTGATTGTATATGGAAGATACCCTTTGGAAAATGACCACTCAACCTGCAACTGCTAAGCTCCAAGACATTCAAATTGGAGAAATTTGCAAAGAATTCTGGCACCGGGCTTGAGATATTATTCAGATTCAGTCGAACGACTGAGAGTCCCTGAAGAGTTGCTAGTGAAGAATCAATTGGTCCTGAGATATTGCATGATGACATGCTCAACACTTTCAGTTTTTGAAGAGAAGATAAAGCATGACACCACTCTTTTCCCTCAGCAGATACCCTTACACCATCAAGATATAGTTCTGTGATTTTTGTAAGGTTCTGCAAAAACATGCCAATACTTGGCTTCTGGAGTTTGAGAATACGTTGTGAGGCAAGTGATGTAGACAAGTCAAGTGTTGTCAAATTTGTCAGCTGAGAAATTTGAGCAGGAATCTGCCCATGAAATCCAGCACTTGACAAATTTAAACACCTCAAATTCTTTAGCTCGTCAAACTCCAAAGGAATGGAAGAACTGAAATCATTGTAAGCCAGACTCAAATTCTGCAAATATTGCAGTTTAAAGAGACTGGAATTACTTAGTCCTCCAGAAATAAATTCCTTACTCAAGTCAAGACCAATTACACGGCCCAAGCTGCATGTTACTCCATTCCATTGACAGCAATTGCCTCTATGGTTCCAGTGAACCAATTTTTTGGATGTGGCAGGGTTGAATACAAGGTTGTCCTTCAAGTGGAGTAACAAAAATTGCTGATGGTCAAGACAGTGGCATGTTGCTAGGTTGATGTTGATATTCAGGTTTATCAAGCACAAGGGTATGAAGATATTAAAGAAGATTTGATGGATTCTCATTGGAGATGATTATTAGAATCAGCTCAACGTACGACTGACAAGTTAAGGAGGGTGAGGATGGTGTAGATTTGAAGTAACATATATACTCCTTTTCAAAAATTCAAAAACTCACTTAGAGAAGTGCTCGCAATATATTTTCTAATACATTTTTTTTAACACACTTTTATTTTTAGTTAAAACTTATTAATTTAATTACGTGTGTGATACATTAAATAAGACGTAAGATCTACTAAATTTTGTGATTTCTAATAAATTGTAGATAGAAATAAAGAATGTGTTCAAAAGAATATATTATAGAGTGTGTTGTTAACATTTTTCAAACTCAATTATTGTTGACTTGATCATCTAAGTCTGACACTAACGTACAAGTTCCTTCCCAGCATCACTCCTTATCATCATCAATCGTTGAATTTCTACGTGAAGGAGACAGCCATCAAATTAAGGAATGCGACTTATCCTTTCTAGTCCAAGTAAACTTGTAAGCACTAATTTGGTCCAAATTACAAATATATTCCTTGGACTATTAGTAGAATGTATAGCTGAAAGTCAAGGAGCTAGTTTCCTTCCAATAAAACTATTTTACCTAACTAAAAGGTTTGAGTTAATAGTAAACCATGACAGAGCAAAAGTGTTGTATGCGTTGGTTTGGCAATTACTGGCGAATCAGGTTAACTAGCACGTAGTTTTAGACCGAAAAGGGATGTATGCTGTATGCCACCATGTTCTACTTAGCCAATACGATATATACTCTCACCAATATACGTGATGGCCAATTTCTCAATTTTCTATGTTATCTGTAACGTTTCTAAATCGAATACTTATTCCTTTTTCTCTTTAAATGCGTTTAATCTCTTTTTCATCAATTTGAATTAATATTATTGTTTTAAGTATTTTAATTCTGTACTTCATTTGTTACTTATGCAAACTCAAGTTAGCTGCAATTATCTATCTCATTATTTATATTATATTGGTGCAATAATCGTTATATGCTTACAATTTTCCAATTAAATACAACTAACATTGTGAAGATTATATATATACTCCTCTTAATCTCCACTCTTTTATTTACTTTACACGATTTAGACTTCACCTCATTCGTAGCCATCACTTTTCTTACAAGAGCCCACCACTTGAAGTACAACAAATTAATTCTAAGGCAATTGATCTTGTCAAGGACTCTAGTTCACCTTAAATGCAATGTAAGATATTCCATATAACTTTAAATTCAGAACCCCACCAGATATCATATATCCCCCTACAGCTACCCTTTGGTTATTTTTTGCATTCCAATCACGTTTCCATTTTGTAACGTGAATCAATACAAAATGAAAATATATTTCCGTTATATATTTGAAGATGTGCAAGTGTAATATAAAATGAAAATACGTTTCTGTTTTGTGTTGTGAACCAATATAAAACATAAACGCATTTTGTGTTGTAATGTACTAGCACACTCCAGTTTCTGCTATATATATGTAGCAATGAAAAAATGTTTTTGTCAGAGGTATTTTTGCAAAACAAAATAAATTAAAAATTGACGTAAAAGCAAGAGGTGAACTTAGAAAAAAAATGGTGCGAGAATAGCATAGCGCCTCCTATCTTGCTATAGAGATTTTTTTTTTGTTACAATTCTTGGAGATTGTAACTTCAACCAATGAATAACATGTTTGTACAATTAGATCAGTTGCAGGGGAAGTCGAGTAGACTTTGCAAAGGTGGATCCAGTGAAGACTATGGGTGTGTTTGGGAACAATTACATACAACATAACGGCTGTTAAAAAAAAAACTATTCTCACATTACTTTTGTTTTTATGCCTTAGAATGTGTATTTTTCCGTTGAACGTGGATTCAAACGATTAACCAAACACACACTATATGATAAAGATGAGTTAAAGTACTTGTTTGACTAATCCGTAATGTATGATAAGTGATAACAGTGAGAACTCAATTTTTTGTTTTGAAAAAAAATTAAGAAACACAATCTAAAACCTAAACTTTAGAGGGACTAAAATGAAAAGGTTAATACACTCATAAGACAAAAATATATTCAAGTCTATTTTATATATAAAAAATATTTTGCAACATAAATATTAATTTTATTACAACGTATAACTTTGGAATTAAGATCCAAATCATCATGTGTCCTCAAAACCTGCAAGATCCATAAATGCCAACAGCCCAACACAACATAATCTTTGACCCAACTCACTGCAAAAGTCTGTTGTCGTTAGTGCTTTGTATTGTATACTTTAGGATCCCAATATATATATATTTTATTTTTGCACCTTTGTCATTGTGGTTTTAGCAATTAGCAAAAGTTTACCTCATGATTCATGAACATGCTTGTTTACTTTGGTTGTGATTCACCCACAGTGAGATTCTATAAATAATAGATTATAAATAGAAATACGATGTACAAATACTTTTCTACAAAATATTACTTTATTAATTTATACACTGACTTAGAGGTTTCAAAATGCTTTTACAAGTGTTCATCCTCCTAATTTACGTCATTGTATTAAACCAAGTATCCAACATTCCAGTCATGAGTTATAACCACTTCATGGAAATCAAGTGGACCTTTACAGCTCAACTTGATCAATTTCCTTAAATTAAAACCAATCGTAATGGGAATAAATTATTGCTAAAATAACCAAACAAAATATGAACCTTGAAGTAAGGTAGGGGATAAGAATCATAAGTCGGACTTGACTAATCAATCCATCAACAACGCACCAAATTTTTCAAATGTCCACTAAAGGACATAACAATGGCTACTAAATGTTAGTTTTGGTGTAGTGCTTGAAGTAAGGTAGGGGATAAGAATCATAAGTAGGACTTGACTAATCAATCCATCAACAACGCACCAAATTTTTCATTTTCCATGACAGCAAGTAATATATTTCTACGATTCAATGGGTATGGTAACTGTAAGTTGTAATTTTTAATAAAATAAAATATATACGTATATGTTTTTTTTTCTTTATGTATACATCATACGTATATGGTTTATCAAATTTAGAGAATTTTTCTTTTTTACAACAAAAATATTTTGACTGTTAGAAATGAATCCATTCTATGATATAAAAATTCTTGACGTGGGCTTTGTCCATTCTGTGA
Organism: Pueraria montana var. lobata; assembly: GCA_026413185.1. Classification (NCBI taxonomy): domain Eukaryota; kingdom Viridiplantae; phylum Streptophyta; class Magnoliopsida; order Fabales; family Fabaceae; genus Pueraria; species Pueraria montana. The sequence goes on from CM048650.1 coordinate 78,983,955, forward strand.
TAAAAAAAAATATGACTGCCTTTCCTATGTACGATTAAGAAAACAATCATAATATATATATATATATATATATATATATATATATATATATATATATATAATTAATATTATATAAGATAAAAGATTGTTTTTATATAACTGAAATTTATAATAAAATAACTATTTTTAATATATAAATTATATTTTAAATTTATAATAAACAATTTAAATGGTTATATAAGATTTGTTTTAGTTATAGGTACTTCTTAGAGATTCTTTTGGCTACTGGATTGAAGGGTATTCAGGTTTTTGTGGATTGACTACCATCCTCAATGCAGAACTTCATGGTATTTTGTATGGTATGAGGCTTGCCTGGAGTCTTAATTTTCGTAACTTGGTTGTAGAGTCAGATTCTAAAGTGGCTTTGACTCTTATATCCAAGGGCGTTCCTCCTTCACATTCTCTAGCTTCTCTGATCAATAATATTCAGACTCTTGCGGGATCAGATTGGATTATATCTTTTCAGCTTTGTCCTGCTAGTTTCACAAACCTTCTGCTGGCTGATGCTACAGGAGTTTCTCATACTAGGATGTAATTCTCCTTTTTGTTCTGCTGTATTTATTTCCCATTGATAAAAAAAAAAAAAAAGATTGTAGCAGTTGAGAGAAAAAAAATTTAGCTAGTTGCAAGAATAATACGCGAATTTAATTTGGTTGACGTATAACAAACTTATGTTTGTAGAGTAATTAATTGACGTGTCAACGCAATAACTCACATTTTAGCTAGATTTTATATATTATAATAGATAAATAAATATAAACTAGTGCATGTTCCCGTGTAACAGGACAAATTATTCATAGGGGAGTAATATTTTTTATTATTTTAAAAAATAAAACTTGAAAAGAATGAAAAGAAATAAATAAGTTTTTATAAAAATTAATATGACATAACAATATAAATTTATTTTAACTTGTCATAGTGAAGCAACCTCTAAATTTATATTTTTTTGTTTTAAACTTCAGCTATGCGCTAAATAATTTATTATCTTAATATATTTTTATTAAAGACCAGAATAATAACAATTATAATTAAATACAATAATGTGAAAGCAATTATCATTGTGATTTTTTAATAGTTATTCCACTTAAAAGTATAAAATGATATATCTCTTAATTTATTTTACATAATTTTTGTAATTAATCTGCTGAACTACTCTTTATTCTATCAATCATATGTTGCCATAATTATAGAATCAAAAGTCTTGAAAAAAATTAAGATTTTAGATTTATCATAAATAATTTATATTATGATTTATGCAACATAAATAATTTATACTCGTTATCATTGTGATTGTTATGATTTATACAAAATAAAAATGAAACAAAACAAAATAAAAGTTGATTTCAAATTGAGAATTTTTTTTTTTGAAAAAAAGTGAGACTAAACAAAGATTTCAAATTGAAAAAACAGTTATGATCGTTACAATTTAGTAATATATTAAAAAACAAATTAATATTTTTTTTGGTACATTGAGAGGGAAAAAAAAGACCAAAAAGGAAAATTACAATTTGCAAAATTCAATAACCATGGCATCAGCCATGATCATATGCAACAGCTCCTGCGGGGGGATTCCACGATCTGGAGGTCTACACCAAATTTCGGACCCATCTTCGTCAGGCTATCAGGGCACTGGTTACCTTCTCGAAGATAAAAAAAATATGAAAAAGAGGAATCGGCAAGTTGATAAGAAAAAAAAATAGATGAAGAAAAAGATAAAAGATATAACAATGATGATGATGAAGAAAAAGATAGGAAAAAATGATGATTTTGGCTTCAACTTACATGTAAAAGAATAAATAAAGTCTCAAAGAATGGGTCACCGGTTCCTTCTTGCTTGATGCACAAGTTTTTTCAGCAATATGAAAATTGCTTGAAGCGACTTAATAAGGTTCTTTCACCAATATAAAAATGTTATCCTTTGCTGCTTCCTTCTTAGTTGAAGCTTTTCTTTTTTTCGACTATAAAATAAACACAGTAAGAAAAAATAAGCTATATATGCCCATGGCTTTCTTTTCCCTCAAACACAAAGATTAGGGGGGGGAAAAAAAACTTATAGCCTAAATGAAGAAACAGGGCTTCACCCATCACCCTACAATGAAAAAGGCAAAGGAGATGCAATAAAAAAAAGGGGGGGAAAGCAGGGTAAAAGGAAAGAATACAGGAGCGCCAGTTTTTAAAAGAAAATTTGAAACTCTGTATTTATATTTTCTGAATAAAAAATTTGAAACTCTGTATATTACTTTTAAGTAATAAAGGATGTTAACTAATTGAAAACGTCCCATTATATTGTATTAATTGTACATAATAATTATAATCATTAAAATACATTTAATACTTTCTTTTTAATTTGATTTTGAATTTTTATGATTGTTTTAATGCACCTGAAATAACCAAAATATCCTTCAACTTTTGGGGGGAAAAATTTTGCAGCAGTGTATATTACTTTAAGTAAAAAAGGATAAATATAAATAGGTGATATTTTTTTTTGTTTTAAGGTAATACCTTAATTAGGATTTCTTCTAATAAAAAAGATTATGAAAAACGAAAATAAGAATTATAATTAAGAGACATATATTAAGTGAAAGGTATTTTCTCCTGTACCATCATCAAATTGCAGACTTCAGAAAAAAAAGAAAAAAAAAGCATCAAATTGCAGATAGTAATATCATCTATATTAATAATCGATTGAGACAAGAATTTCTTGTCACCCAGTTCTTTTTTAGCTTAGTAATGGTTTACTTCAAAGATTAATATTTGAAATCTACCCACAAGTTTTCTCTGTTAACTAAGATCATCTCTATTTGTTTAAAAATTTTAAACCTAACCATTAAGCTGCTCAAAGTAAAATCCTAATTCTGTTTCTGCAACAATCTCCATCCCTTTTAATTCTTAGCCCTTTAATTCTGACTTAATTAAAAACTTGAAATTACAGAATATTCTCCCACACCCCTATCATGAATTATTGTTGGCAATTAGCTGAATTCATGTTGTATTTGGCGTTCTTTTCTTTTTTGACCAATGTATTTGGCGTTCTTTTTTTTTTTTTTTTACAGCAAATCTATTATCATGAATAAGAAATGTATTTGGCGTTCTATTACCATATTTTTTTATCTTTAAATTCTTGCAAGGACAATAAGATGTAGAAAATTATACGGTTATAAGAAACCTAATAATTAATAACAATCAAAACAAACAAAGTAGGGCCATCAACATTAATTTGTTAGTCAATTTAATGCTTGATCGCATCAAATACTATCACCTGTCTCTGTTTTAATTTGTTTTCTGACGTTTATTGTCATGTTATGTCTATTTCTACTCTACAATTCTAGTCTCCGAGGTTATTTATATTCTCCTTCTACAATGGTTTATATCTTGTTTGCTTGACTTTAAACACTTTGGATGTGCAATTCACAAGGCTATAAAGGAATGCAACACGTTCATGATCATCCTGTGTGGTCAAAGTTTTGTTGTTTGAATCAAATACTTAAATCTCCGTATGTACATACAACATTAGTATTATTTAAGGAAAATTCTAAACATATAACAGTGACACCAATATAATAGAAATAATGAGATGGAAAATTGCTGCTAACTTGACTTAGAATAAGATGAGTAATAAATGGTGCAAAATTAAAAGAGAAAACAGTGAATAGCCCATTAAAAGACCAAGGTAGAAGTGCATCAGACTTGACTCTTATAAAACTTAGTCCACCTATTTTTATTTTAATTTTCACAAGTTATAGTCCAAGTAGAGAGAGAAGTTAGACTTAGATAAAAGTTTTAAATAGGCCTAAAAATAAAACTTTCCGGTTATGTAAAGTCTTATTCAATCTAACCTATTTTCATCTCTAATGGTGGTATATCGTATACAGCCCTTTTCGGTTTCATGCTACGTGCTAGTGAAGGGATTGTCTTGTCTCGAACCTGAGACCATTAATATGGTATTGCGACAAGCAATCCAATGGACCAGGTTGAAGATAGACTTTTTCATGCTACTTGCTAATTAACCTGTTTCGCCAGTAACACCCAAAGCAACGCATACAACAAATTTGCTCTGTCATAGTTTACTACTAACTCAAATTTATACATAATTGATACATCCCTATTAATAGTCCCATAGAATATATTTCTTATTTGGACTAAACTAGTGCTTACAATAGTTTACTTGGACAAGAAAGAAGAAAGAGTATTCTTTAATTTGATGGCCGTCTCCTTAACGTAAATACATAAAAGAAAGATGATGATAAGTAGTCATGTAAGGAACTTCCACGTTTGTGTCATGCTTATATAATACTTGATCTAGTCAACAATAAGTGAGTTTTTGAGTGTCTATAAATGGAGTATGATCAAACATCAAATCTACATCATCCTCAATCTCCTTAACCTCTCAGTCATTGAGCTGATTCTAATAGCCATCTCCAATTAAATCAGTAAAAGCTAAAGAGATTTGAATTTAAACTAGTCCTAACAGAATGATAACTTATCAGCAGGATTTGAATTATAAAATGATAACAGCAAACATTTGAATTTTAGTTGGAACAGCTGGAGCAGCAACATTTGAATTTCAGTTGGAACAGCTGGAGTCTGTTAGTACTCCTACAAGGGATACCTCACTCTAGCAATCCTAAAGGATACCTTATCCTTATCAAACTTAAGGGATACCCCATCTTTACAAAACAAAACGAAAAAGTTAATCACATTTGTAATGAGATAATACAAATTGAAGCACAGTAATCTAAAGGGAATGAATCAAGATAGGCTCAATGTAACGAAAATTGTAAATTTGCTTTCAGAACGAACCTTGTTTTTTTGTAGACTTAATTAATTATTTTTTTAAGAAATTGTAGACTTAATTCTAAATTAAGGTAAGTGGGTATGTAAAATTAGAACATTGAAACCCACCAGATAATCAATTAGGTTGTTGCTATGTACACTCCTCCTCTTTGCTTACACACTCCTCTTTTCAATTTGTTTTCCAAAAAAGCCCTCTTTAAAAAAATATACTCCCCTGTTAACACTTTCGGAAATTATTTTTCCGGAAGCATGATTCTCATATTCTTTAGTTCCTAAATACACACTCTTTGATCCCACATTGTTGAGGCCACGAAGATTCTCTAAATTTATATTGGACTTTTAATTTCTCACTGCCTCAACTCCTTTTCCCCTCACATCGTCAAGCAATCTATTTGTCGCCTCATCATTGACTCCATCATCATCGTTTTGTGCACGTTTTCTAGAGCTCCAATATGCACTTCTAGGATCCGAGCCGAAACTCATATACCTCTTTGTCAATGAATGTCTCAATCATAAAATTGTTAGTTTTGGAGTCATACTCCTCACCGTTTGCGATACAACTGGTATGGTCGACTGTGGTGTTCTGTTTTTTGCACAAGTCCTTAAGAAGAAGCATGGGATATAATGCGTTAAATTAATTCTTCATTTTGGTCATTATGTTTTATTAGTGTAGTGATAGGTGGAGTGAAATGATAGGAGAAGCTCCCTTACCATGTTAAGCATGTCAAATCAAAACATAGAGAGAGAATATTATGTGTGTAGAAACCTGGGAGTATTACACTTCGAAGTTCACAAACCTGGTATTCACCACTAGAAAATGTTTTGGCTAAATATAGAAATGGTCCCTTAACTTATTTTTTGATTTTAAATTAGTCCCTTAATTTTTAAGAGTTTCAAAATGATCCCCTAATTTTTAAAGACTGTTTCTAGGGTGGACCACTATCACAAGTGGTACACCAAACACTGGTTTTAGGACCCTTTAGATTAATCTAAGTCACACATTTTTATTATACACCCTCCACACAATAATTTTATCTCTTTAGTCTCCCTCCCTCTTTGGCGCTCCTGCACCATCACCAATAGCTGGTCACCACCTACCACCGCCACAAACATTGCCATCACTCACCAACCCTCCTCCTTCTTCCCCAAACTTCACATTGTTGACATTGTGGAACACAGAAAATCCCCTAAATCCTTCAAATGCCAGCTGAACCCAACACGACCACCGTTTGCAATCGGCAAATCTAAACAAAACACAGAGGAATTTCACGTAAATGAAAAGTAGGTCGAGTTTTGAAATTGCATTGCAATGTGACAGAGATTCAATTGGAAAGAGGCGTGCCTTAAGAATCATAGAGCCAACACACACATTTCATCACACACAACATCACTGCAACCTATCCTATGTGAAGCCAGCAAGCCACCGCGAATCTGTTCATGTCACTCTCTTTCATTTTTTCGCATACTCCTATTGTGCTATCCTGTTCAAAGACAACCAGCAGCCATAGTGTCACCACGAAGCCGAAAATAGTGTCACCACTTTCACACACGATGTCGTTGCCTTCACATTGGATCTTGAAACCCCTTCACTTCTCTTGTGTTGTTCTACTTTTCCCTTTTTAATTTTAACATGCACTTAACAATCAAAACCCCACACACCGCGCTTATGCCGTCGGAGGTGGTGTGCAACCACTGAAGGAGAGAAGGAAAGAGGAAAAAAAAATGCCACCGCCAAAAATCTCTGACGGTGGCGGTGCAAGGTGGTCGATGGCTAGGAGTGGTTGAAAGAGGCTTAGATTCTGGGAGAGGGGGGATATGGTGTGAAGGGTGCAGAATATTAAAGCAAGGATGCATCTAATCTAAAAGCTAAAAAATGTGGTGCATGGTGGACCACTTGTGATAGTGGTCTACCCTAGAAGTAGTCATTTTTAAAAGTTCTAAAATGGTCCCCTTATTTAATTCATGATAAGTTAGACATTTCGAAAAACTTATCATTTTTTATTTTCAAGCACGATTTTGAACCTTTTTTTAATTGATTCAAGATGTGAAACTTGTCCCATTAGATTCACTTACATGAATACTAAGAAAACCAACTAGTGTTCAAACCAAAAAGGGACAAAAACAAGTTAAAAAGTGCATGAAAAGTAAGTCTCACGAGCAACTAGAAAACTGAAAAATCTAATACTACCTCTGGTCCTAATTATAAGCAATATATGACAAATCATCAATACCAAGAAAAGTAATTAAATTAGTTATTTTTAATTAATTCTACCATAAATGAAAATTTTATTCCAAAAATACCCCTTGCTTCAAGTGTTTGTCATAGAGAATAAGTGAATGCATAAGAAATAGAGTTAATAATAAATTAAGGGTATAAAAGAAATTTAACCGAGTAACTTTAAAAACTGATGATTGTTGCTTATAATTAAGACAAAAAAAATTCAATTTGTTGCTTATAATTAGGACCAAATGTAGTATCGTATTCTTTTCTTATTGCCTATGAGACTCACTTTTCACGTGATTTTTACTATGTTTATGGCCTATTTTGTTTTGAAGATTGGTTGGCTCTTATAGTTTTCATGTAAGTGAATCTACTTAGAAAAGTTTCAAGTCTTGAATTAACAAAAAAAATGTTCAAAATCGTGCCCAAAAATCGAAAATGATAAGTTTTATGAATTGACTAACGTGTTGTGAATTAATTAAGGAAACCACCATTTTAGAACTTTTAAAAATCAGGACACCAATTTATATCCAAAAAATAAGATAAATGACCATTCCTATATTTTAGCCAAAATGATTTTTAGAAAAAGGGTATTTTAGAGAGAAAAATTAAAAGGGAAGTGAGTAAGTAAAATAGGAGAATGTAAATAGCAATTGCCTTATTAGTATGTGTAACGACCCGCTGTCACTACATGACACTTTTCAATGGGATAATGGAATTTGTTTTATTTTAATTAAAACCCTTAATTAATTTATTTATAAAAATATGTATAAATTTTTCGCGATTTCAAAACTAGTCTTTAGCAAGAAAAATTTGCAACTTAAAGGTAAGAGAACATATACTGAATCACATGCATAGATAACATAACCAACAGAAACATAAGTACTATTCCTTATGGCACTACAACCCATATACCAAACAAGATAAAAAATCTCAAAAGATGGCATACATACTGGTACGAGATAACCCATGAGATAGTACATCAAAAGAGGGAGGGAAATCTAATACATTAACTCACTCCCTAGCTGGCCAAAACACATCTACTACTCCTAAGGACAATAGAGACGAAAATATAACTACGATCCAACTAACGACGTCCTATCCGCTGTTCATCGAATCTGATTACCGGGCACGAAGTCTTCCACACTTCCTCCACGTCTGATAGCGGTATTCAGTAATCTAACGTAGAGCCTCGTTAGGAACCGACAAGTCTCAAGCTTCTGCTCCCGCAAACATATCGTCGCGATCATGATAGTTAAACACAAACAATGCAACGGTAAGCTTACATAACTAAGAATAATCTAAGCTTCACAATTCATACATCCATAATACCAAACTTTAATATTCAATAAAGACAATAGACAAAATTATATAATAGATATGTCTATGATAACAGTCATGACATATATACAGACTCGACTCCATGGAGATCTCCAACAGGTTGAGCGATCAGTCTGAGGTGTCCCTAAGCATGGTACAACAACAACAACAACACCGGACCACGCGGATCCAAGAAAAACGATATGTGTCAAATAAAAACCATTGGGGTGACACTAGATCTGATCTTGGAGCAACTGTGGCTTCATCAAGATATACGTATGTGGGTGGTCGCCACCACAACATGGGGTTTGCAATGGTCCTGGCCACATGTGGATTCGCGCATCCGTACATCCTCAAGGATACCAATGGTACCTCCACTAGCCTTCCCAATGCTTATTCAGAGTTCCTCAACGACTCATACATGAATGTGTGTTACTAAACAACATTCAACAAACTTAACATCACCGCTTAGATTTTCTCTTATGTGGATTAGACATATCAAAATATGTCTGCCACCTCTCATGGGTCAGGCCTTTCCACGAGGTACTAAGCAAAAACATCACCTTACTATCAAAGTCTTATATAACAAAATCCCTTAGAATTTTCAACAACTATTTTTTTCTCACACTTTCGACATTACTAAATATGTCAAATAACATATGTCATGTTTTCTCTAACACAATTATTAATTAATATCCTATTCATCAAGGTATTAAATCTTAAAATTATTATGATTACCTTAAGAATTTAAAATTTTAAATGCTTAAATCTGCTAAAGAGCTCATTAAATAAATATTAATATTTCCAATAATAGGAAAGTTAGTAGTGATCATTATTATTATTTTTATTTATTTATTTATTTAATTTTCTAAATGATTTTATATTAAACATCTTTACTATATATATTTTATGGCTACTGAAGTTTAGTAACGATCATACAATTTTCAATGATTTGTAATTTTTTTATTTTTTTTCTAACTAATTTTAAATTAATTTGCTTTGCCATTTTTACATCTGTTTTGAACTTTTCTGGAATATTTAGAATACAAAATTATATCGTTGTCTATCACGTCACTTCCTCTAGATTTTATTGGGACCATTCCTACTTACAAAGTTCCTTTATTTTCCTTATATAGTCACCGGATCACAAAAGTTGTTAGAGAAGGAAACCGTTTGAAACTTTAAATAAGATGAATTGCTATTTTAAAATAATTATCTTAACATCTAAACTTAAGTTCTTAGTTTAGTTTCTCTCATTCTTCATCTAACTAAATAAACTTAGTCTTTATCCTTTATAACTTTCATATCTGCTTTCAGTCCACACAGCAGGACTTAAATAGTCCCTAACTATATGGTCCACGGGTCTACTCTCATGCAGTGATAAAAAAAATCTTCAATGATAATTTATGGTTTAAAACTTGAGTATTATAGGTATTTATAACTTTGCAAGACTAACCATAATATTCATGTTAAGGCTTTTAGGTATAATAATTCTTTCTACTCTACCATGTAAAAACAGTAAACATATATAGACTTATGGCTTCTATTCTCGGGTAGCATAAGGTCTAAGTATCATGCTAAAATTTTATCTAAGCGCATGAAGATTTCACCAACTCAAGTAATTATTATTATTATTCTTTATAAATTCATATTAGAAACCAAATTTTCTATCACTAAACAGTAATTCAATATTTTCATAATAACACTGAGCAACGGATGGAGAGGAAACAAGCAAGGAGTAAGCTCCCTTATCTCAAGAGATGCTAAAAAGATTGAGTTTTTTTGGAGAGTGGAAAGTGGAAGTAAATTTGTTCTTTGAACAAGGTCTTGAACAAATCACCATTAATCCAATAATAAACCATTTCCATGAACAAAATAAAAATAGAAATGGTTAGGACAGAAAAATGTTCAAACTTTATAAGGAAAAGGAAAGAAAAGGATTAAGAATAACTTACAAATATCACATAACTTTATAACATTAAAAATTAAAATAAAACTTAAAACATCACTTTACAAGGTTTTAACATTCAAAATAAATATAAAAGTTTAATCAAATATACCATAATACTTAAGTTCAAATTTTAATAAAATAAAATAATGTTCATTAAAAATAACAAATTTACATTTAGAATAAAGAAAGAAAATGACAAATTAATATATCATAAAATTATCAAAAATCAAGATATAAAAAAATTATAAATTAATATAAATGAGCAAATTATATGTTTTACAAGAAAATAATAATAATAATTGATAAAATAATTTATATCTATTTGAGATATTTATTAAATATGTATTTTTATTTATCTTTAAAATATTTTATATTAAATTTAAATTTTTTTAAGAAAATAAAAAAATTAAAAAAAATTAAAAAATACCGATTCAAACCGATTTTTTGTACCGGTTTTGGCCGGTTTTAGACCTGTTTGACTGGTTCTTGGCCGGTTTCCACTGGTTCCGAATTCCTTTAGTTTTATAGAGTATCCGGACTGGTCACCAGACCGACTCCCGGTTGAACCAGTCGAACCAGCCGGTCAGGTCCAGTTTTGATAACAATGTTAAGTACAAATCAAGCCAAGAAAAGAACTTAATTTCCTAGCTTTGAATACTCTTTGAACCCATAATTATGGAACTGGCAGTGAGGGACGGTGAGACAAAGAAAGTAATGTTGAAAGAATAGAGAACAAGAATTGTTGGTGAACCTCCCGTTGGGTAAAGAAAGAAAGTGTGAAATTCATTCTCTCGTTACATCATTTTTATAATAGCCAAGTCTTTTTTTTTTTCTTTTTTGAATTTGTGTTGCTAAATGACAAGTTAAAGAAAAAAAAAGTGGAAGTTGCTATGTTTTCTTTTGTCAACGCAGAGCCGCCTGTCAGCAAAAATAAAGGGCACTTGTGTTGAAATTTTGGCAACTTACAAATTGGATTTAAACAAGTTGGTCTTTCAAGTTTAGACCGCGTGAAGAAATAGGGGGCTTATTTATAATAGCAATTTTTTTTTTGTCCTTTGAATTTGTATTGCCAATTTACTAAGCGAAGTGTACTTGAGACCTGGTCTTCAAGTCAGACCATGCATTACTTGATCAATTAAATTTTCAAGGATTTGTATCTTTGAATTGGAAACCAACGTACAAGGTAGGCTTACCATAGAAAAGCAAAGTGTGACTACGTTAACAATTGTCCCACAGTAGGTGTAAGTAGGCGGAAGCTATAGGGAGAGTAAAGTAAAAAATTATTACATTTCTTTAATGCAGTTGAAAAGCAAACAATAAGATGTACTTGCAAAGAAATAAACCATTCTTTAAAAATTCTTTGTCCTACCCTCCTAACAATTCACGTACTAAGCAAAGAGAATGAGAGTGTGAAGAAAGTTAAACCTCACCATTAAATAGCAAATGTGTAATGGTTGTTTTTCTTAAAAGAAATTGAAGGAATGTTATTTGGTAGTACACTCTCCATACTCCATACTCACCGTGTATGCAACAAGAAAAAGAGTTCTAAATGCTATAGCCTACTTTCTTTGACTTTTCAACAACTACTAGTAACACTTAAAGCAATTGGTACTTCATTTTTTTTTCTCCTAAAACTAAATCTCTGTAAGGAAGGAAAAGAAAGAAGGAGATATAGTTATTTGCTTTAAATTTCTAGTTTATGTGAGTGTGTTGAGTCTATAGGGTCTTTTCCAATTAAGAAAAAATAAAATAAAATAAAATAAATCACACATATGAATTAATTATTATTTTTTAAAATTAAATTAAATTATCTCTTATAATTATTTTCAATCACTTTGTCATGAATTAGAAAAATCACGGTGTTACAATTTGGACGGAAATTAATAGGCCCACCCATGATAGGGAGTGCGACAGTTCTTGCATGTCCTAGTTTTACAAACTCTTGCAAGGTTTGAAGATAACAGGATACTTCTTCGACATGTCTTCAACAAGTATAACACTAGTGTGCTAATTTCATATAATCTCATTTTTTTTTTTTTCACTTAGCATTAACACTGTTTAAACCTTTGTCTAACCTTGCCTTAGAATTGCTTTCCATATATAATGATAGAGAGACATGCGTGCTTTTTATTATTTTAATTTTCTTTTTTTGCAATAAGAGCATATAGCTTTTCTTAAACTTAGCATGCACTTACATGAAAAAACATGATAAATTATGAAGCAAGTTGTAACTATGTTTTTGCACTAAGCACACCATTATTATTGCATAAACTCCTTATTTTGCAGAAACTACAACAGAAATATAAGAAGAAAGCACAAAAACCCAAATGGGAAAGAAAAGTACAAGATTTGTTTGCTTTACCAGCATCAGATCAGCTACACTATCCACCTTAGAATTCTGTACCTTTGCCCTCTATAGCTTTCATAAACAAAACCAAGCTGAGGAACAAGCATGTAAAGCAAGTCATCAACATGCTGCCAATACAAAAGCCTCCACCTCTCCAAGAACATAAGGGGAAGGATCACGATTCCAAAGCCAAAAATGAATCCCAACTCCACACTTAAGAAATTCCAGTCTATTGATCCATGCATTTCATGTACTGGTGTTGGAGGTGAATGTTCCCCTCTGTCATTGGTGCAATCTTTTATTGGTGGCGCACTTAATCCTTCATTGCCTTCAAAAGAACTTGAATCAAATGTTTGCAGTTGAGCACCTGTCGGGATTTTCCCCCACAAATGATTAAATGACAGATTCAAGTATGCTAGAAAATTTAAACTTGCGAGCTCAAGTGGGATTTCTCCGCTCAAATTGTTATTTGACAAGTCCAAAGATTCTAGATACACCAAATTTCCAATTGACGAGGGGATATGGCCTGAGAAAGCATTGTGTGACAAGTTAAGAACATTGAGTGCTCTCAAACTCACAAGTTCTTGAGGTATTGGACCTTCTAAATGGTTGGAGGAGAGATCCAATGAAGTGAAGATAGTGGGAATTTTGACATAATTCAATTGCAAAGCTTTGTTCACAACTGTAACTGAATCCAAGTAGCGAGCACCGAATTCGTTGGAAGTGACATAATAGGCAAATATGTGGTCTGCCACAAAATAAGGTTCAGTTTCCAACAATTTGTATAATTTCTTTACAAGAAATTTGTTGATAACTGTGAACAGATTATTGTAACGCACATTGTCATGATTATCAAACACGTCAAAAAACAAAGTCCCATATTTTTCATGGGATTCAGCCTCATTACACATCATTTTTGTCCAGCTTCTCAAAGATGGTCCGGGTAGTATACCAGAGAAATCATTGTAGGCTATATCAACAATATGAAGCATCTCCCAGTTGCTAGTGCTATGTGGGCATCCAATGGGACCATTGAATTTGTTTGACCTCAAAATTAGCACCCGAAGGGTGGAAACGTTCCTTAAGAAGCATGGAAATCTATCACTAAACTGATTGTTTCCAAGATTTAAGACTTGTAGACTCTGACAATTGGCTAGAGAGTTTGGGATAACACCACCAAAGAGATTTCCATTGAGATTAAGGAACCTTAAATTGCATGAACTTGGAATGGTATCAGAAAGATGACCCTTGAGTTTATTTCCAGCAAGATTTAGTACTCTGAGGGTACTAGTCCTTCTCATCAAACACTTGGGGATGAAGTCATTGAAGCTATTATAGGAAAGATCAAGCAACCGGAGAAAAGAAAAGTTGCAAAAGGATTCATGGATTTTCCCTTCAAAGCTGTTATTTGAAAGGGAAAGGAAGTATACGAATGATATATACTTATCCATGTCAAGTGGGGCAGTGCTGAATTTATTGCTTGAGAAGTCCAAATGGACTGCATATTTTGTGAAAGTGGGAACTGGTCCAGTAAGTTGATTGGAATGAAGATCGAGGACATATAGATTGGAATTCAGATCATCAAAAGGTCCGTCCATGTTTGTGAGAAAATTGTTGGAAAGATTTAGATAAATCAGAGAGTCAAATCTCCAGATCCAGTTAGGTATTTTTCCTTCAATCTGATTGTTGGATAGGTCTAAAGCATGTAGTTGGGGTTGGTTTCTCAAGAACCCTGGAAATTCCCTCAGCCTGCAAGAAGCCAACAATATGAATTCCATTCTGGGAAAGGATGACAGATCATGATCATTGTTAAGGGTTATATCAACTGATAACTTGTTGTGCGAAAGACCTAATATATGCAAATTCTGTAGTCTCTGAATCATATCAAGCCGTATGGTGCCATTGAACTCATTGTTCGAAAGTTGTAGGAAACGAAGTCCTTTGATGTGAAAGATAGACACAGGAATAGGGCCTTGCAATTTGTTGAAGCACAAGTCAATCAACTGTAATTTCGAGGAAGAAACATTTGGGAATTCATCTAATAGGCCATCAAATCCATTATCAGAAAGTGTTAGTTCTTGCAAAGATGGAAGTGTAAAAAGAGACACGGCAATTTTTCCATTAAGGGAATTATCTCCTAAATTGATAGTGAGGAGGTTTTCAAGTCCCTCAAAATGAGTTGTAGGAATGGTTCCTGTCAAATTATTGTGCAAGAGAGAGAAATATCTGAGATTTTTTGCCATCTTGAAAGAGGGAAGTGGACCCGTAAACTTGTTAAAAGACAAGTCCACATGAACAAGTTGAGTGAGTTCTGACATTGAAATTGGGAGTGTTTCAGTGAATTGGCAGTTAGATAGATCTAATATGGACAACTTCTTTAAATTGGAAACAGAATCTGGTAAGTTCCCAGAGAAATTTGTGTTGCTAAGATTCATGGTGTGAAGATCTGCATGTTGTAGGAAGCTTGGCAAAACACCTTGAAGATCCTGATTGTTTGAGATATCAAGAACATTTAGTGATTGTATTTGGAAGATACCCTTTGGAAAATGACTACTCAACCTGCAACTGCTAAGCTCCAAGACATTCAAATTGGAGAAATTTGCCAAGAATTCTGGCACCGGGCTTGAGATATCATTCAGATTCAGTCGAACTACTGAGAGTCCCTGAAGTGTTGCTAGTGAAGAATCAATTGGTCCAGAGATATTGCATGATGACATGCTCAACACTTCAAGTTTTTGAAGAGAAGACAGAGCATGACACCACTCTTTTCCCTCAGCTGATACACTTACACCGTCAAGATATAGTTCTGTGATGTTTGTAAGGTTCTGCAGAAACATTTTAATATTTGGATTCTGGAGTTTGAGAATACGTTGTGAGGCAAGTGATGCAGACATGTCAAGTGTTATCAAATTTGTCAGGTGAGAAATCTCAGCTGGAATCTGGCCATGAAATCCAGCATTTGACAAATTCAAACACCTCAAATTCTTGAGCTTGTCAAACTTCAAAGGAATGGAAGAATTGAAATCATTGTAAGCCAGACTCAAATTCTGCAAATATTGCAGTTTAAAGAGACTGGAATTATTTAGTCCTCCGGAAATAAATTCCTCACTCAAGTCAAGACCAATTACATGGCCCATGCTGCATGTTACACCATTCCATTGACAGCAATTGCCACTATGGTTCCAGTGAACCAATTTTTTGGATGTGGCAGGGTTGAATACAAGGTTGCCCTTCAAGTGAAGTAATAAGAGTTGCTGATGGTCAAGACAGTGGCTCGTTGCTACGTCAATGCTGATATTCAGGTTTATCAAGCACAAGGGTATAAAGAAAGTAAAGAAGATTTGATGGATTCTCATTGGAGATGACTATTAGAATCAACTCAATGACTGAGAGGTTAAGGAGATTGAGGTTGGTTTAGATTTGATGTTTGAATATATATACTCCTTTTAGAGACATTCAAAAATTCAGTGTTAACGTTGATTTGAAAATGTTTCCATTCCGATGAGGTTCCAAACACGCTAGTACATCATCTAAGTCTGATACTAAAGCGGAAATTCCTTCTTACGTGGCATGATTACTTATCATCATCAATCTTTGACTTTCTACGTGAATCATACATTAGAGATTGTCGCTTTATTTCAAGTGTGGAAAACGTAGTCATATCATATGGTCTCAAATTGCAGACAACCTGTTCCTACTGGTGGAGCGGTTTGGGTGTGAGCTAACCATGTTAAATTGTGATCCTCGGTAATATACTTCCTCCGTTCTAGATTATACGATGTTCTAGAGAAGAAAAAAAATTGTTTCAAAATAGATGTTGTTTTACAAAATTAATATTCTGTCCTTAATCAATATTTAGTGAGAGTAGTGTATTTTTTTTTATGCATAGTGTATGATGGCAAATTCAATTTTTCTGAAGACACGTTTAATCTGAAAAAGAAAACACGTACCTTCTCATCAAACTTTTCTGAAGACAAATTCAATTTTTTACCAAAATGTTTTATCTCTTTTCTACTCTAATTCTCACATTGTCTTATATATATTGAAATTGAGAAAATATATTTCTAAGAAAAAATAGGTGATGCACTAACGGTATAAAAAAGTTTTATACCGTCATTCAATCATAACCCATCATATATAGTAAGTTTGTTAACTTTTACAATAATTACCAACTTAATATCCAATTTGGTCCCTTTGTTTATTAAACATGTTCAATTAGATTCCTTAGTTTTTGAGTATGCAATTAGGTCTTTTAATTTTTAAATTTTACCCAATTAGATCCCTTTATTTTTTGAATATACAATTAGGTCCTTTAATTTTTTATTTTTACCCAATTAAATCATTTCCATCAAGTCTGTTAAGTATGTTAGACCTAACGGATATCTATATTTTAAAAAGTAGTAAAATATAGTTATTTTCTTGTTCTTTTAGAGTTTAAATAATTGCAGGCTAGCCACTAGCCTAGTTTAATTAGGAAATATCAAATAGGTTCCTAATAAAACAATAAAAACATTGGTCATAAATAAAATAATGTTTTGTGAAAGAAATGGACACCAAATACAAGAAAAAAAATTAGACAAACAAAATAGAAGTAGTCTTGATTTTAGATGATAAACCATATAAGCAAAATTAACTATTAATTATGAATGAAAAAGTTTTGTGATTAATTATTTTAAATTAGAGTAATAAGGAAGAAACTATTTAAGAAACTTATAGAATTAAAATCATCTTGATAAAATAGTTAATTTTAATAAAGTATTAATTAATAACCAATGTCAATATAAGTCAACTACATATTTTTTATTTTATTGTCAAGTCTTTTTTAGTCAAGCAACTTTAAAATTTTAAAATTAAGATCTTTTTCAAATAAGTTCTTATTACATAATAGTTTTTTTTTTTTTTTTGTGTGTGTGTTTTTATTGTCAAGTCTTTTTTAGTCGAGCAACTTTAAAATTTTAAAATTAAGATCGAGTTTATTTTTGTGCGTGTGTGTGTGTTACTCTTAGAAACCATTTTTTTTTTTTATGAATAAAATGGGAAAACCCCAAAGACAAGACTAAAATCCATTATATTTGTTAGGGAGTTAGTGAAAAAGAAGGAAACATATATAAAAAAACAAATTTACTAGCAACAAATAATTGTAATCATGTTTGTGTAGAAGTTAATATTTATATTAATTTGGGTGAAGAAAAAAAAATTAATTTGGGGGGAAAACAAAAAAATATATATATAATTTGGGGGAAGAAATGAAAAAAAAAAAAAAAAAAAAAGTACACACACTCTATTAAGCGAAGGTTGCCTTAACAGGATTTGATGAAGGTGGGTTTTTTCATAAAACTTGCATAAGCTATTCCTACAAGTCAGGGATGGTATTTTAAAGAAATGTAATGCTTGGTGTATATGGGGAACATATAGGGATATGTACGTGATGAGCTGTTTATATGGGTTGCGAGGTTGTTAAAAATAACTGACGGTGATGGAGGGTCATATAGGTTCATAAGGATTGTGCCACTGCTACCACATGTTGGAAGTATCAAGGGGTGGTGATGAACATCAAAATCATGTTTTGATTTTCTCTTTTACACGTGTGCTTAGTTATGCAAGAGAAAAAAAAAAGCCTTATGATTGTTAATCATGAAAAGCATTTAATGCCATTAAATATAATTTAATCACTTACGAATATTCAATGTTTCTATTCGTTAGTAGTACATTCGGTCATTTATGAAATATAATTGCAAATGATCTAATCTTCCCACTTCTGGACCGTGTAAATAACATTCTCATATTCATCCAAGAATACCTAGATAGAATTAACCCAAATTAGGAGCAAATTGGTCGGAAGGCGATATAATTACATAATTGAATTGAAAATCAACTTTTATATGCGTGACCCTTAAATGGTAAAGATCGTGTAATCAAAACATTTTAGTCCAGCTTGGTCACATGAAGCATATGTCAAGCAAGAATTCAAGTTCAAATTGAATTCCATATAAATCGTGTAATCAAAACATTTTAGTCAAGCTTGGTCACGTGAAGCATATGTCAAGCAAGAATTCAAGTTCAAATTGAATTCCATATAAGTCAAAAAACAATTAATTATGAAGCATTTAATATAAATATATGATTTTATATATTTACCGCAAAGCTTTTTCTGTGAAATATGGCCTTTCGTTCCTACATATTCACACTTGGTATAGTCAAATTTTTTTTATTCACCAATAAAAAAAAAAGGGCATCTAACCTTAGGTAAGCTAACCCCAATAACCAATTAACTTAGGCTAACTTCTTAATTCCATCATTTTGGCCCCTTTGTCTCTTACGACAACTTTAGCTCCTCTCCACTCTCCACCTATTTTTTCAACAACCTTAAACCATTGACTATAAACACAATTCCAAACTTCTATATAAGTACTCTTATATCCTATTTTGCACAAAATCAAGCAAATTTCACCACTTAATTTCTCACACATTTTACTAACTAATGTAGGGGGAGGATAACTTTGTCATGTTCAAAAATGAAGAAATATAATTTAAATTGACCCATAGGGTGATCCTAGTCATAATTCTAGTCATAATTTTACATTTATTTACTTTCAAAACGGGTAAGAAGTCTTCTATTTGACAGGAGTTATTTACTTTTATGCCTTCTTTTTTTTGACAGGCTTGTTTGTTTTGGATCAACCTCATCTTCTTCATTCACAATTTGGCAAAGTTGCCCTGCAAGAATGCAACATCTTTTCCTTGCTGATGCAACAAACATGTTTGATATAATAGTGTAGTTTGTTTTGTCTGTTTTGTCTTTCCTGCTCATAATAATAATAAAAAAAAATCAGCAGCCTTTCAAAACGGGTGAAATATCCAAAAGGCATGTGAATTAACTCTGAGATTTAGTTAATGTGATCGGACAAATTGTGGAATATTTTTGTATTGACATATAGTCACTTAATTGAAGTAAAGAGTTAGTCAAAGAAAAAAAAATAGAACAACAACCCTAATTGTAATGCGTATATATTTTTTAAAATATTTGTCCAAAAAGGCAGATTTTGCTCCATAGATGAGGAATGAAAGTCATGAGGGGTTCTTCCCACTATATGGTTGTCAAGGAATGTTTTTCCTACTAGATTACACAAAGTCATTTTGAAAAGTGTTTTCTCTATGCCATAAATCTACCTAAAGCAACTAAAATAACTCTTACACCTCCTATTTTAGCAAGCATTTGTGTTTATTGATGATCAACAATGGTTGACTACTTTATTCTCTTCTTCATTTTCATCGACCATGCCTATGGCGTTTACCCACGCAATTTTTACTTTCAAAAGTGGTGATTCAGAAATTGTGAGGGCGAACGAAGATTCAAGTTGAGGCGAAAAATTTGAGTTGGATGGGTGGTTTGAGTGGTGGAGATTGCAGGATGTGACTATGAATATGACAATGACGTCAAGGATGACAAAGAGGTAAGAAGCTTTGCATCCTAAACAACAGATTCAAAACCAATCCATGTAAGCACACCAACTTGGCATGGGTCAAATTACATCATCCAAGTTTAAATTACATTATTTCATTTATCAGCCAAATTAACCGAGGTAAAAATTGCAAATTCAACAAGAACATGACATCGATAAAGTCGCATCATATTACTAAATCGTTAAAAGATCATTCAATTAATAAACCGACCACATTTTATTCCTTCACTGCTACTGGACCGTTCGAGTAGGTAGGTCAACCTTAAAGCGCTTACACCTTTTAGGCTCAACACTTTAAGGGCCAGATGTGGACCATCCAAATAAATTGACCGAGTATAACAAGCACCTATGTCTTTTCGGATCAACACTTGAAGGGATTGGATCATTCTATTGAGGACTCTTCATAATGGGTCAACCTCTTGCCCTTAGACACAATCACATTCAATAAATAGGTGTGACTCTCCTAGGTCACACATAAGAAAGGTCAATACTCCCTAGGATCCTTAGATGTGAATAATGTCTTTAACAAGTAAGTATAAAATCATAGTACTAATTTCATATAATCTCATTTTTTTCGCTTACCAATAACATTTAACACTATTACTTTAAACCTTTTTCTAACCTTGCATCAGAAGTGCTTTCCATATATAATGATAGTTATAAAATAGAAAAAAAAAAATTGTTGTCAACTCTACATCTACATCAATCCCATAATATGGTTTGTAGATTTTTTTTATTACAATAATTTTTGTACTTAATTAAAATAATAAGTATAAAAAATAAAAGTACTAATATTTTTAACTGAAATGATGTATTTATATGTACTTAAAATATAATTGTATTTTTATAAGAATACAAAATTTTTATTAATTTTTTTAGTGTGCTTGTTAAACATTTATTAGGTATTAAAAACTAACATTGAAAATTTAAGTAAAAGTAATATAATATTATCCTAATACTATTTACTAAAAACATATGTAATATATATAAATATATATGTGTACATATATATCACACCAAAAAATTGTTGCATTTATTTAATCAACAATATATTCATATTGACAGTTTCTTTATTAGTGACTTTTAAACAAAATAATAATTTAACATTATTTCCTTTATTTAAATAAATTATATTTTATTTTTTAAAAATATTATTATATAATAATATTGAACATTAAAATTATATGTTTTTTAATTAAATAATTTTTTACATGTCATATAGTAATAATAAAAAGAAAGAAGGAAAAAATATAAAAAATTGAAAGAAAGAGAGGAAAAAGTAAAGTAATTTTGACAGTATCTTCTTTTTTGATATAATAGATGATAGACACAAATGTGTGCAGTTTTTTATTTTTGTTTTTTTGCAATAGCAAGTGCATATAGCTTTTTCTTAAACTCAACACTTACATGGAAAAGCATGATAATTATAAAGCAAGTTGTAACTATGTTTTTTTACCAAGTCAGGACAGGCCCTATGGGGTGGCAAGGGGGGTGACGGCCTGATCCATGGTTGAAAAGGGCCCAAAAAAATTCAGACAATTTTAATATGAGAAGGAAAAAAAAAGTTTTTAATCTTTTTTTTTATATTAATGCTTCAACTTCATCTTCTAAACTTGTCTGAAACTCTTTTAGTTCTCAAATTTTAATTTATCCAAGCATTAAAAGTAATAAAAATTTTAATTTCCACCAAAAAATTAAACTCCTGTTAACATGTAATATTTGGTATTTGTGTTGTTTATAAATAGAAAAAAATATTTTGTGTGAAATATAATATACTATCATGAAATATTTATTTATATTTTAAAATACTTACAGGTTGTTTACCGTTTTGCCTCAAGCTTATAAAATGTCAGGACCGGACTTGCACTAAGCATACCATGTTGCTTTACCATCATCACATCAGCTACACTATCCACCTTAGAGTTCTGTACCTTTGCCCTCTATAGTGTTCATAAACAAAACCAAGCTGAGGGACAACCCTGTAAAGCAAATTATCCATATGCTGCCAATACAAAAGCCTCCACCTCTCCAAGAAGATAAGGGGAAAGATGACAATTCCAAAGCCAAAAATCAATCCCAACTCCACATTTAAGAAATTCCAATCAACTGATGTATGCATTTCATATACTGGTGTTGGAGGTGAATGCCCCGCTTCATCGTTGGTGCAATCTTTTATTGGTGACCCACATAATCCTTCATTGCCTTCAAAAGAACTTGAATCAAATGTTTGCATTTGAGCACCTGTTGGGATTTTTCCCCAAAAATGATTAAATGACAGATTCAAGTATGCTAGAAAATTTAAACTTGCGAGCTCAAGAGGGATTTCTCCACTCAAATTGTTATTTGACAAGTCCAAAGATTCTAGATACATCAAATTTCCAATTGATGAGGGGATATGGCCTGGGAAAGCATTGTGTGACAAGTTAAGAACATTGACTGCTCTCAAACTCACAAGTTCTTGAGGTATTGGACCATCAAAATGGTTGGAGGAGAGATCCAATCAAGTGAAGATAGTGGGAATTTTGATCAAATTCATTTGCAAAGCTTTGTTCACAGCTGTAACTGAATCCAAGTAGCGACCACCAAATTCGTTAGTAGTGATATAATAAGCAAATATGTGATCAGCCACAAAATAAGGTTCAGTTGCTAATAATTTGTGCAATTTCGTTACAAGAAATTTGTTGATTGGTGAGAACAAATTATTGTAACTCATATTCTCAAGATTATCAAACATGTCAAAAAATAAAGTACCATAATTCTCATGGGATTCAGCCTCACTGCCCATCATTTTTGCCCAGCTTCTCAAAAATGGTCCAGGTAGAATACCAGTGAAATTATTGGAGGCTAGATCGGCAATATGAAGCATCTCCCAATTGCTAGTGTTATGTGGGCATGCAATGGGACCATTGAGTTTGTTTGACCTCAAAATTAGCACTCTAAGGGTGGAAATGTTCCTTAAGAAGGATGGAAATCTATCACTAAACTGATTGTTTCCAAGATTTAAGACTTGTAGACTCTGACAGTTGGCTAGAGAACTTGGGATAACACCACCCAAGAGATTTCCATTGAGATTAAGGAACCTTAAATTGCATGAACTTGAAATGGTATCAGAAAGATAACCCTTGAGTTTGTTTCCAGAAAGATTTAGTACTCTGAGGGTACTATTCCTTCTCATCAAACACTTGGGGATGAAGTCATTGAAGCTATTATATGAAAGATCAAGCAACCGGAGAAAAGAAAGATTACAAAAGGATTCATGGATTTTCCCTTGAAAGCTATTATTTGATAGGGAGAGAAAGTATACAAAAGGGAAATACTTATCCATGTCATGTGGGGCAGTGCTGAATTTATTGCTTGAGTAGTCTATTTTATATAAAAAAAAATATTTTGCAACATAAATATTAATTTTATTTCAACGTATAACTTTGGAATTAAGATCCAAATCATCATGTGTCCTCAAAACCTGCAAGATCCATAAATGCCAACAGCCCAACACGACATAATCCTTGACCCAACTCACTGCAAAAGTCTGTTGTCGTTAGTGCTTTGAATTGTATACTTTAGGATCCCAATATATATATATTTTTTCTTGCACCTTTGTCATTGTGGTTTTAGCAATTAGCAAAAGTTTACCACATGATTCATGAACATGCTTGTTTACTTTGGTTGTGATTCACCCACAGTGAGATTCTATAAATAATAGATTATAAATAGAAATACAATGTACAGATACTTTTCTACAACTTACTACTTTATCAATTTATACACTGACTTAGAGGTTTCAAAATGCTTTTACAAGTGTTCATCCTCCTAATTTACGTCATTGTATTAAACCAAGTATCCAACATTCCAGTCATGAGTTATAACCACTTCATGGAAATCAAGTGGACCTTTAAAGCTCAACTTGATCAATTTCCTTAAATTAAAACCAATCGTAATGGGAATAAATTATTGCTAAAATAACCAAACAAAATATGAACCTTGAAGTAAGGTAGGGGATAAGAATCATAAGTCGGACTTGACTAATCAATCCATCAACAACGCACCAAATTTTTCAAATGTCCACTAAAGGACATAACAATGGCTACTAAATGTTAGTTTTGGTGTAGTGCTTGAAGTAAGGTAGGGGATAAGAATCATAAGTAGGACTTGACTAATCAATCCATCAACAACGCACCAAATTTTTCATTTTCCATGACAGCAAGTAATATATTTCTACGATTCAATGGGTATGGTAACTGTAAGTTGTAATTTTTAATAAAATAAAATATATACGTATATGTTTTTTTTTCTTTATGTATACATCATACGTATATGGTTTATCAAATTTAGAGAATTTTTCTTTTTTACAACAAAAATATTTTGACTGTTAGAAATGAATCCATTCTATGATATAAAAATTCTTGACGTGGGCTTTGTCCATTCTGTGATAAAAAAAAATATGACTGCCTTTCCTATGTACGATTAAGAAAACAATCATAATATATATATATATATATATATATATATATATATATATATATATAATTAATATTATATAAGATAAAAGATTGTTTTTATATAACTGAAATTTATAATAAAATAACTATTTTTAATATATAAATTATATTTTAAATTTATAATAAACAATTTAAATGGTTATATAAGATTTGTTTTAGTTATAGGTACTTCTTAGAGATTCTTTTGGCTACTGGATTGAAGGGTATTCAGGTTTTTGTGGATTGACTACCATCCTCAATGCAGAACTTCATGGTATTTTGTATGGTATGAGGCTTGCCTGGAGTCTTAATTTTCGTAACTTGGTTGTAGAGTCAGATTCTAAAGTGGCTTTGACTCTTATATCCAAGGGCGTTCCTCCTTCACATTCTCTAGCTTCTCTGATCAATAATATTCAGACTCTTGCGGGATCAGATTGGATTATATCTTTTCAGCTTTGTCCTGCTAGTTTCACAAACCTTCTGCTGGCTGATGCTACAGGAGTTTCTCATACTAGGATGTAATTCTCCTTTTTGTTCTGCTGTATTTATTTCCCATTGATAAAAAAAAAAAAAAAGATTGTAGCAGTTGAGAGAAAAAAAATTTAGCTAGTTGCAAGAATAATACGCGAATTTAATTTGGTTGACGTATAACAAACTTATGTTTGTAGAGTAATTAATTGACGATTAAGAAAAAAATCATAATATATATATAATGAATATTATATAAGATAAAAGATTATTTTTATATAACTAAAATTTATAATAAAATAAATATTTTTAATATATAAATTATATTTTAAATTTATAATAAACAATTTAAATGGTTATATAAGATTTGTTTTAGTTATAGGTACTTCTTAGAGATTCTTTTGGCTACTGGATTGAAGGGTATTCAGGTTTTTGTGGATTGACTACCATCCTCAATGCAGAACTTCATGGTATTTTGTATGGTATGAGGCTTGCCTGGAGTCTTAATTTTCGTAACTTGGTTGTAGAGTCAGATTCTAAAGTGGCTTTGACTCTTATATCCAAGGGCGTTCCTCCTTCACATTCTCTAGCTTCTCTGATCAATAATATTCAGACTCTTGCGGGATCAGATTGGATTATATCTTTTCAGCTTTGTCCTGCTAGTTTCACAAACCTTCTGCTGGCTGATGCTACAGGAGTTTCTCATACTAGGATGTAATTCTCCTTTTTGTTTGCTGTATTTATTTCCCATTGATAAAAAAAAAAGATTGTAGCAGCTGAGAGAAAAAATAGTTAGCTAGTTGCAAGAATAAGACTTAAATATGATTTTAGTTCTCTAAATTAAAAATTATTTTTTTTAGTCCTCCAAATTTGTAAAATACTTTTTTTTAGTCCTTTTCTAGATATGTTGTTAGGGTGAACCAAACATGAAATATCAAATTTGTAATTTGTGGTGACTTTTAATTGTTAGAATTTGATTTTTATTTTAAATTCTAAAATACGATTTATGGGAATTAAAAGCCGTCACAAATTATGGGAAAAAAAATAAAAATAAAAAAGAATCGAGTATTAGATCTATCTTCCATCATCGTTAAACTCCTTCCACCGATCATGGTCATCCACGACGCCATGTCTTTCTCCAGCATTTCATCAAACAGCTTGCGCGCATCAAGCATGAGGCCACATTTCACATGCATAAACAAGACCCTGTTCATCACATACAAATCAGGCTCAATTGAACACCATCTTAACACCTCTAATCGATCTCAAACCAACACAAGCACTCACCAAAGAATCAAAATCATCATGTTCAAGTTCCAAAATTTCAAACAACTCCATTGCCTCCCGGTACCTATTACTTCACCACCACGAAAAGGAAGGGTTCCCACGAGAGGAAGAACCCAGAAGAGGGGTTTGGGATTTGAAGAACCCACCGGCGGCAATCGCAAGCTCAGCGCGCCTCCACCGCACCACCACCACCACCAAGACAAGCGCTCTGGCCTCAGAATCGACCTCAACGAAACCGAAAACCTATCGGACTCTGTTGCTGTCGCGGAGGTCTTTACGGGAGCAACAGAGTGGTGACTCTTGTTCGTTTGTGCTTGTTCTCTGGTGTCGTCCACTCTCACGAAGACATCCACTCCACACTCTCTCATTTATTGCAAGTTCATGAATTGAAATTGAAAAACTTATGTTAATTTATAGAGTAATTAATTGACGTGTCAACGTAATAACTCACATTTTAGCTAGATTTTATATATTATAATAGATAAATAAATATAAATAGGTGATACTTTTTTGTTTTTGTTTTAAGGCAATACCTTAATTAGGATTGCTTCTAATAAAAAAGATTATGAAAAACGAAAATAAGAATTATAATTAAGAGACATATATTAAGTGAAAGGTATTTTTCTCCTGTATCATCATCAAATTGCAGACTTCAGCAAAAAAAAAAATCATCAAATTGCATATAGTGATATCATCTATATTAATAATCGATTGAGAAAAGAATTTCTTGTCACCTAGTTCTTTTTTAGCTTAGTAATGGTTTACTTCAAAGATTAATCTTTGACATCTACCCACAAGTTTTCTCTGTTAACTAAGATCATCTCTATTTGTTTAAAAATTTTAAACCTAACCATTAAATTAAGGTAAGTGGGTATGTAAAATTAGAACATTGAAACCCACAAGATAATCAATTAGGTTGTTGCTATTTACACTCCTCCTCTTTGCTTACACACTCCTCTTTTCAATTTGTTTTCCAAAAACGCCCTCTTTAAAAAAATATACTCCCTTGTTAACACTTTCGAAAATTATTTTTCTGGAAGCATGATTCTCATATTCTTTAGTTCCTAAATACACACTCTTTGATCCCGCATTGTTGAGGCCATGAAGATTATCTAAATTTATATTGGACTTTTAATTTCTCACTGCCTCAGCTCCTTTTCCCCTCACATCGTCAAGCAATCTATTCGTCGCCTCATCATTGACTCCATCATCATCGTTTTGTGCACGTTTCTAGAGCTCCAATATGCATTTCTAGGATCCGAGCCGAAACTCATATACCTCTTCATCAATGAATGTCTCAATCATAAAATTGTTAGTTTTGGAGTCATACTCCTTGTTGTTTGCGATGCAACTGGTATGGTCGACTGTGGTGTTCTATTTTTTGCACAAGTCCTTAAGAAGAAGCATTGGATATAATGCATTAAATTAATTCTTTGTTTTGGTCATTATGTTTTATTAGTGTAGTGATAGGTGGAGTGAAATGATAGGAGAAGCTCCATTACCATGTTAAGCATGTCAAATCAAAACATAGAGAGAGAATATTATGTGTGTAGATGTAACATCCCGAAAATTTCAACCCAATAAGTATGAACGTGAGAGATTTAATTAGAAAATTTTCTTGTTGGGGAGAATTGTAATGTTGTGATTTTCTTAATTGTATGATTAAGTGATTGATTAATAATGAAAGAGCAAACTAAATTTAAATTATGTTGATTGATATAATAATTAACTTAAGTTCTATGTTTTGTTATGTGCCATAGTGTTATTGTGAGATTTTGAAACTTTTACGTAAGTTCCGTAAGTTGTAGAAAAAGGAAAAAAAAATAACATAAAGGGGTGTCCTTAGAGGAAGGGTGGCTGCAAATAGCAAAATATTCTCTCATTTTTCATTCTTGTTCCTTCGAAGCTATCTTCTCTTTTTTGTTTCTGCTCGTGGCTGAGGCACCCTACAAGGGAGGAGGATGCCATTTTTGAAAGCTTAGAAGCTTTGCATGCAAGTCTAGTATTGTCCCAACATCCTCTCTACCTTGTTTTCTACTCTCCTCTTCCTTCTGCTGCCAAGCATCAACAAAGGTGAGGGAGACTCTTTGTAGATTCTATTTTTAGTCTAAGGGTGGTTGAGAGTTAGGGGACTCAACTACCTACAGCATGTATGCCTCTCTTTTGACTGTTGTGTGTGTTTGTTTGAATGCTTGAACATGAAAAGTTGATGAAATGGGTTGGAAACCCTTTTGGCAGTGGCTGTGTGAGTACATGTCCTGGCCTTAATGCTGTTTTTATTCTTATGAAACTGAGTGGGAAGGCCCCTGGAACAAGGTTGCATGTTGAACACAAATCCCAAAACAATATAACAGTAACTGTCAGGTTCGCGTGTCCCTGGACAGATCCCACGGTTTGGCAATTTTTGGGAGATCTAACCGTTGGTTTTTCACGAAATTTGTTTTGAATGAAAATAGACACAAAAAGGAACAACTTTTATTTTGACACAATGGAGAGAAAATCTTGTCCTGAAGTTCATCCGTGGCTTTCAATATGGCTGTTCTGTTTTCATATTTCCCTGGAACATGTCTCGATTTTTCTCAAATTTCCACTTGTGTGCTTAATGTTTCTTTTTTGTTTTTGAACCATTAAAAACTAGAAAAAACAAGATTTTTAACCATATAAATTACAAAAATTATCATATCCAATTTCTAAATTAACTTTTAAAAAGAAACAGGGCAAGGGGTTTTGAGCTCTGTTTTGAATCTGAAACTTAGGCTGTTAGAAACAAATTTACTGGGAAC
This sequence comes from Pueraria montana var. lobata, assembly GCA_026413185.1. Lineage (NCBI taxonomy): Eukaryota > Viridiplantae > Streptophyta > Magnoliopsida > Fabales > Fabaceae > Pueraria > Pueraria montana. Next base: position 79,013,106 of record CM048650.1, read on the forward strand.
AATAGGGAAAGAATTTGGGGGCAAGGGTTATCTTTTTAGAAAGATAAAGATGTTAAATTTCTACTGTAAAAATTTCAGCTCAAAACAAGTGTGGTAAGTGGGAGAAATTTACATTTCTTTGAGCTATGTTTAGTGAGCACTCAAAATTCAGGGCTGCTGACTTAGAAAATTTTTATAAAATTTTCTAGATGTTGATTTTAGAAGTGGGATACCTTTCTATAAAATAGATTTCAAGAGCTTCGATTTAATATAAAAAAATTTAAATTCCGAGATCATTTGCTTGTATCAGTGAGAGCTCATATTCAGTACTGTCAAAGAGAAATATTTGGAAGAAAAATCCTAAAATTTCAAAGAAGACAAAGGAGAAAGGGAGAAAAGGGATTCAAAGGTTTCTCCATCAAACTAAGGATTCTAGGTAAGGATCATGGCATTTAATTTCATTTTAGACCATTTGGAATGTAGAAAAACATGTTGTTAGGTTTAGATTCAAGATTTGATCAAGAGCCATGAAAATATGAAATTGATTTATACAATTGATATTAGAAGCTTGAAATAATTGTTTGGAACCATGTTTGATTGATTGGATGGTGTGTTGTGGTGGATTGAAATTGATTGGTTGGTTTGTTGTTGGATTGAAATTGCTTGATTTGGCTTGATTGTGTTGTGAATGATGTTGGAAATTGTTGAATGTTTATATTTTTGTAGGTGATTGTTTAAAATTACTTATTTAATTGTGATTATTAACATATTGCATATGCATGAGTCTTTTTGGGGGATTTATAAAGATTCAATTGAAAAATGATTGATGTTGGCTAACCGGACAACGGTAGCCATGAAAAAATGATTTGACAGATGAGAAATGATTTGACAGATGAGTAATGATTTGACAGATGAGAAATGATTTGATTTGACATATGAGGAATGATTTGACAGATGAGAATTGAATCTTTGGGGTGGTGAGCAGAATAAGTTAGACAGGGTTGTATAGTCTGTGATTATATAGTCTGTGGGGTGAAGGATATTGGCAATTCCACATGTGGCTGGAAACTGGACTGAGTTGCGGTCGTGGTGGCCTTCCGGTATCCTGATCTCCTAATTCTGTTTAGTTTATTCGCGTTTAGTAGGGGCTGATAGCTGAATTGCAGTATGTAATGGTAGGCCAGTTACTTACTAAACACTCAAAGGGGAAGTCTCCATGGAGCAGGGTAAAAAATGATTTTGAGTCAAAAACTGCATTTGCATAAATCATACTGCATTTTGCTTATGTATGTAATTGATTAATTATTATATGAAATGTACATGGTTGATATGGATTCTAATTGTATGAGTAATTAAATGCCTGATCCTGTAAAATTTTGTCCCTAGATTCTAGGGAAGTTTGATTTGCAGGTGTCTGAAGATATAGTTAAAAGATGAAGATGCAGAAATTCCAGAGCATATAGGATGTGACTATTTTGGGTAGACAATAATTTGTAGTACTTAGAATTATTTTGTAGCAGTGTTTATATAAATTTTAATGATGTAAATTACATAACATATTTTGGATTGTAAGAGAACGTATCAGAACTTTGAAATAAATATATAATATAAATTAAATAGTTAAATTATGTTTTATAAGAAAGGGGGGTTACAGTAGAAACCTGGGAGTATTACACTTTGACGTTCACAAACCTGGTATTCACCACTAGAAAATGTTTGGCTAAAATATAGAAATGGCCCCTTAACTTATTTTTTGGTTTTAAATTGGTCCCTTAATTTTTAAAAGTTTTAAAATGATCCCCTAATTTTTGAAGACTGTTTCTAGGGTGGACCACCAAACACCGATTTTAGGACCCCTTAGATTAACCTAAGTCACACATTTTTATTATACACCCTCCACACAATAATTTTATCTCTTTAGTCTCCCTCCCTCTTTGGCGGCTCCTACACAGTCACCAGCAGTTGGTCACCACCTACCACCGCCACAAACATTGCCATCACTCACCAACCCTCCTCCTTCTTCCCCAAACTTCACATTGTTGATATTGTGAAACACAGAAAATCCCCTAAATCCTTCAAATGCCAGCTGAACCCTACACGACCACCGTTTGCAATCAGCAAATCTAAACAAAATGCAGAGGAATTTCATGAAAAGGAAAAGTAGGTTGAGTTTTGAAATTGCATTACAACGTGACAAAGATTCAATTGGAAAGAGGCGTGCCTTAAGAATCATAGAGCCAACGCACACATTCCGTCACACATAACATCACCGCAACCTATCCTATGTGAAGCTAGCAAGCCACCGCGAATTTGATCATGTCACTCTCCTTCATTTTTTCGCATACTCCTATTGCGCTATCCTGTTTAGAGACAACCAGTAGCCACGGTGCCACCACGAAGCCGAAAATAGTGTCGCCACTTTCACACACCATGTCGTTGCCTTCACATCGGATCTTGAAACCCCCTTCACTTCTCTTGTGTTGTTCTACTTTTCCCTTTTTAATTTTAACATGCACTTTACAATCAAAACCCCATATGCCGCATTTAAGCCGTCGGAGGTGGTGTGCAACCACTGAAGGAGAGGAGAAGGTAAGAGGAAAAAAATGCCACTGCCAGAAATCTCCGACAGCGGCAGTGCAGGGTGGTCGATGGCTAGGAGTGGTTGAAAGAGGCTCAAATTTGGGGAGAGGGGGGATATGGTGTGAAGGGTGCACAATTTTTAAGCAAGGATGCATCTAATCTGAAAGCTAAAAAATGTGGTGCATGGTGTACCACTTGTGATAGTGGTCCACCTTACAAAAAGTCATTTTTAAAAGTTCTAAAATGGTCCCCTTATTTAATTCATGACTAGTCATTTTGAAAAACTTATCATTTTCGATTTTCGAGCACGATTTTGAACCTTTTTTTAATTGATTCAAGATGTGAAACTTGTCCCATTAGATTTACTTATATGAAAACTAAGAAAACCAACTAGTGTTCAGACCAAAAAGGGACAAAAACAAGTTAAAAAGTGCATGAAAAGTAAGTCTAACGAGCAACTAGAAAACTGAAAAATCTAATACTACCTCTAGTCCTAATTATAAGCAACATATGACAAATCATCAATATCAAGGAAAGTAATTAAATTAGTTATTTTGAATTAATTCTACCATAAATGAAAATTTTATTCCAAAAAAACCCCTTACTTTAAGTGTTTGTCATAGAGAATAAGTGAATGCATAAGAAATAGAGTTAACAATAAATTAAGGGTATAAAAGAAATTTAACCCTGAGTAACTTTAAAAACTAGTGATTGTTGCTTATAATTAGGACAAAAAGAAAATTCAATTTGTTGCTTATAATTAGGATCAAATGCAATATCGTATTCTTTTCTTGTTGCTCATGAGACTCACTTTTCACGTGATTTTCACGACGTTTATGGCCTATTTTGTTTTGAAGATTGGTTGGCTCTTATAGGTTTCATGTAAGTGAATCTATGTAGAAAAGTTTCAAGTCTTGAATTAACAAAAAAAAAGGTTCAAAATCGTGCCCAAAAATCGAAAATGATAAGTTTTACGAATTGACTAACGTGTTGTGAATTAATTAAGGAGACCATTTTAGAACTTTTAAAAATCAGCACACCAATTTATATCCAAAAAATAAGATAAATGACCATTCCTATATTTTAGCCAAAATGATTTTTAGAAAAAGGGTATTTTAGAGAAAAAAAAATTAAAAGGGAAGTGAGTAAGTAAAATAGGAGAATGTAAATAGCAATTGCCTTATTAGTATGGGCGGAAATTAATAGGCCCACCCATGATAGGGAGTGTAACAGTTCTTGCAAGTCCTAGTTTTACAAGCTCTAACAAGGTTTGAAGATAACAGGATACTTCTTCAACATGTCTTCAACAAGTATAACACTAGTGTGCTAATTTCATATAATCTCATTTTTTTTCACTTAGCATTAACACTGTTTAAACCTTTGTCTAACCTTGCCTTAGAATTGCTTTCCATATATAATGATAGAGAGACATGCGTGCTTTTTATTATTTTAATTTTCTTTTTTTGCAATAAGAGCATATAGCTTTTCTTAAACTCAGCATGCATTTACATGAAAAAACATGATAAATTATGAAGCAAGCTGTAACTATGTTTTTGAACTAAGCACACCATCAAGGTTTTAAATTGCGGTCGCAATCGCGGTCGCGTTCACGTTAAGGTTTTCACGGTTATGGATATTGCAGATTCTGCGATACGGATTGCGGTCGTCGTGGCGTGAATGCTTCACCACTTTGTAAAAAATTATATTAAAATGTTTTATATCATTATATAATCTATAATAACCTATAATTAATATTATTTTATCACTATGAAATATCCAAAGTAAAAATCTAATTAAAAATATTAAAATAGGACTAAATTAGTAGCTACTAAATTACTAATATATATTTTACACCTAATAACTTATTGTAAATCACTTATTGGAAGAAAAATAAATGCAAAAATAAGAAGAAAAATAAATAATTCAATTAATTCTATGAATTTATGAATATTTTATATTTTTTTACTTACTATATATATTTCTTATTATTATATTATTTATAAACTTTGTTATTACTATTATTTAATTTATTGTATTGTATTTTATGTTTTATTTAGTTTTTATTACTATTATTTATAATTATTTTATCATATATTATGTTGTATTTAGATTATTATTATTATTTAGTTTATTATATTACTACTATATGTTATGCTTTAAATTTTATTATTATTATTATTATTATTATTATTATTATTATTATTATTATTATTATTATTATTATTATTATTATTATTATTATTTAGTTGATTATATATTATATCTTATATCTTATGTTTTACATAAGAAAAAAAAGCTATTGGACTCAAATTGAGGCCCAAACAACAGAAGAGAGAAAAGAAAAAAAGAACACCCTGAAATGAAACCCTAAGACCCGACCCATAAGCTGCACTGTTAGCTTGTGCCGCCCTTATTGAAGAGGAAGACAACCCAGAAGAATGAGTTAAAGGTTAGCGGCGGCAAGACGGAGGCTGTAGAAGCTATCGTCGGCGACGACGAAGGTCGCAAGGCCTTGTTTAGCAACAGCGAAGGTCGTATATCCTTCTCCGGCGACAATGCAAACGGACGAGCAGCTGCAAAACCCATAAATCGCTGCAATTTTTCCCGCGAATGGCGCCGCGACGACAGCTAGAGCCAGGCGCTCCGTGATGAGTGTCTTAGGAGCGGCAAGGGTCGTTCCGCTTCGCTACCCCACGATCGCAGAAGCAAGACGCACATGAACTTACGATGGTGGCCGCACCAGAGTCCCGTTACCGTGTTACATTCTGTTGTGTTCCGTTTGCATTTGTTGTGGCCGCAATACCGTTACATCGAGTCCGTTACACGTGATTTTCGATCGCTCCGCAATATCGGCGCGTAACGGTATCATTGAGGTTCGATACCGTTATGATGCAGACGATATTTCCGATTCAGAATGATTTTTAAAACCCTGCACACCATTATTATTGCATAAACTCCTTATTTTGCAGAAACTACAACAGAAATATAAGAAGAAAACACAAAAACCCAATTGGAAAAGAAAAGTACAAGATTTGTTTGCTTTACCAGCATCAGATCAGCTACACTATCCACCTTAGAATTCTGTACCTTTGCCCTCTATAGCGTTCATAAACAAAACCAAGCTGAGGAACAAGCATGTAAAGCAAGTCATCAACATGCTGCCAATACAAAAGCCTCCACCTCTCCAAGAACATAAGGGGAAGGATAACGATTCCAAAGCCAAAAATGAATCCCAACTCCACACTTAAGAAATTCCAGTCTATTGATCCATGCATTTCATATACTGGTGTTGGAGGTGAATGTCCCCTCTATCATTGGTACAATCTTTTATTGGTGGCCCACATAATCCTTCATTGCCTTCAAAAGAACTTGAGTCAAATGTTTGCAGTTGAGCACCTGTTGGGATTTTCCCCCACAAATGATTAAATGACAGATTCAAGTATGCTAGAAAATTTAAACTTGCAAGCTCAAGTGGAATTTCTCCGCTCAAATTGTTATTTGACAAGTCCAAAGATTCTAGATACATCAAATTTTCAATTGACGAGGGGATGTGACTTGAGAAAGCATTATGTGACAAGTTAAGAACCCTGAGTGCTCTCAAACTTACAAGTTCTTGAGGTATTGGACCTTCTAAATGGTTGGAGGAGAGATCCAATGAAGTGAAGATAGTGGGAATTTTGATATAATTCAATTGCAAAGCTTTGTTCACAACTGTAACTGAGTCCAAGTAGCGAGCACCGAATTCATTGGAAGTGACATAATAGGCAAATATGTGGTCTGCCACAAAATAAGGTTCAGTTTCCAACAATTTGTATAATTTCTTTACAAGAAATTTGTTGACAACTGTGAACAGATTATTGTAACGCACATTGTCATGATTATCAAACATGTTAAAAAACAAAGTCCCATATTTTTCATGGGATTCAGCCTCATTACCCATCATTTTTGTCCAGCTTCTCAAAAATGGTCTGGGTAGTATACCAGAGAAATCATTGTAGGCTACATCAATAATATGAAGCATCTCCCAATTGCTAGTGCTATGTGGGCATCCAATGGGACCATTGAATTTGTTTGACCTCAAAATTAGCACCCGAAGGGTGGAAACGTTCCTTAAGAAGCATGGAAATCTATCACTAAACTGATTGTTTCCAAGATTTAAGACTTGTAGACTCTGACAATTGGCTAGAGAGTTTGGGATAACACCACCCAAGAGATTTCCATTGAGATTAAGGAACCTTAAATTGCATGAACTTGGAATGGTATCAGAAAGATGACCCTTGAGTTTATTTCCAACAAGATTTAGTACTCTGAGGGTACTAGTCCTTCTCATCAAACACTTGGGGATGAAGTCATTGAAGCTATTATAGGAAAGATCAAGCGACCAGAGAAAAGAAAAGTTGCAAAAGGATTCATGGATTTTCCCTTCAAAGCTGTTATTTGAAAGGGAAAGGAAGTATACAAATGGTATATACTTATCCATGTCAAGTGGGGCAGTGCTGAATTTATTGCTTGAGAAGTCCAAATGGACTGCATATTTTGTGAAAGTGGGAACTGGTCCAGTAAGTTGATTGGAATGAAGATCGAGGACATATAGATTGGAATTCAGATCATCAAAAGGTCCGTCCATGTTTGTGAGAAAATTGTTGGAAAGATTCAGATAAATCAGAGAGTCAAATCTCCAGATCCAGTTAGGTATTTTACCTTCAATCTGATTGTTGGATAGGTCTAAAGCATGTAGTTGGGGTTGGTTTCTCAAGAACCCTGGAAATTCCCTCAGCCTGCAAGAAGCCAACAATATGAATTCCATTCTGGGAAAGGATGACAGGTCGTGATCATCGTCATGAGTTATATCAACTGATAATTTGTTGTGCGAAAGACCCAATATATGCAAATTCTGTAGTCTCTGAATCATATCAAGCCGTATGGTGCCATTGAACTCATTGTCAGAAAGTTGTAGGAAACGAAGTCCTTTAATGTGAAAGATAGACACAGGAATAGGGCCTTGCAATTTGTTGATGCTCAAGTCAATCAACAGTTATTTCGAGGAAGAAACATTTGGGAATTCATCTAATGGACCATCAAATCCATTTTGAGAGAGTGTAAGTTCTTGCAAGGATGGAAGTGTAAAAAGAGACACAGGAATTTTTCCATTGTGGGAATTATCTCCTAAATTGATCCTGAGGAGATTTTCAAGTCCCTCAAAATGAGTTGTAGGAATGGCTCCTGTCAAATTGTTGTTGAAGAGTGATAAATATCTGAGATTTTTTACCATCTTGAAAGAGTGAAGTGAACCGGTAAACATGTTAAAAGACAAGTCCACATGAGCAAGTTGAGTGAGTTCTGACATTGAAATTGGGAGTGTTTAAGTGAATTGGCAGTTAGATAGATCTAATATGGACAACTTCTTTAAATTGGAAACAGAACCTGGTAATTTCCCAGAGAAATTTGTGTTGCTAAGATTCATGGTGTGAAGATCTGCATGTTGTAGGAAGTTTGGCAAAACACCTTGAAGATCCTGGTTGTTTGAGATATCAAGAACATTTAGGGATTGTATTTTGAAGATACCCTTTGGAAAATGACCACTTCACCTGCAACTGCTAAGCTCCAAGACATTCAAATTGGAGAAATTTGCAAAGAATTCTGGCACCGGGCTTGAGATATCATTCAAATTCAGTCGAATTACTGAGAGTCCCTTAAGTGTTGCTAGTGAAGAATCAATTGGTCCTGAGATATTGGATGAGGACATGCTCAACACTTCAAGTTTTTGAAGAGAAGATAGAGCATGACACCACTCTTTTCCCTCAGCAGATACCCTTACACCATCAAGATATAGTTCTGTGATGTTTGAAAGGTTCTGCAGAAACATTGTAATATTTGGATTCTGGAGTTTGAGAAAATGTTGTGAGGCAAGTGATGTAGACAAGTCAAGTGTTGTCAAATTTTTCAGGTGAGAAATCTCAGCTAGAATCTGGCCATGAAATCCAGCATTTGACAAATTCAAACACCTCAAATTCTTGAGCTTGTCAAACTTCAAAGGAATGGAAGAATTGAAATCATTGTAAGCCAGACTCAAATTCTGCAAATATTGCAGTTTAAAGAGACTGGAATTACTTAGTCCTCCAGATATAAATTCCTCACTCAAGTCAAGATCAATTACTTGGCCCATGCTGCATGTTACTCCATTTCATTGACAGTAATTGCCTCTTTGGTTCCAGTGAACCAATTTTTTGGATGTGGCAGTGTTGAATACAAGGTTGTCCTTCAAGTGGAGTAATAAGAATTGCTGATGATCGAGACAGTTGCATGTTGCTACGTCAATGCTGATATTCAGGTTTATCAAGCACAAGGGTATAAAGAAAGTAAAGAATATTTGATGGATTCTCATTACTATTAGAATCAACTCAATGACTGAGAGGTTAAGGAGATTGAGGTTGGTTTATATTTGATGTTTGAACATACTCCTTTTATAGACATTCAAAAATCATACTGTTATTGTTGACTACCTGCATGTTTGGTTTTTCATTGGGAGGTCCTCAAACGGCCGTTGAATCAAAAGTTCCAAATTCCTACTTCTCACAAAACGTGCATTGGAATGTGTGTCCGTTCAACCTAACCTTAAACCCAACAATCCCTACATGTGTTTGGAACCACATTTAGACACACGTAAACTTCAACTCTACTGAGAGTAGGTTCCCCTTTTTCTTTCATTTTGATGTGAAATTGTTTCCATTCTGATGAGGTTCCAAACACGCTAGTACATCATCTTAGTCTTACACTAAAGAGGAAGTTCCTTCTTACATGACATGATTACTTATCAATTATCATCATCAATCTTTGACTTTCTACGTGAAGGAAACATGATTACTTATCATCATGTCTCTTCTCCTTTCTGGTCCAAGTAAACTCGTAAGCACTAATTTGGTCCGAATCACAAACAACCCTTATCAACATACATTTACTTTTTCTTCTATTTTATTTCTCCCTCTTTTTCTTTTTTATTTCTCCTTCTTTTGCATCAGATCTATCATTTTGTCTTTCTACCTTTTCTTCTTCCTGTCTCTCTCTTCTGTCCACCCTAATCTAATACAAACATGGCATCAATTATCCACAAACAAGTATTTGAACAGTGAAAACAGAAACTGTATTGTATTGAGAAAAGGAAATAAAGGGAATTACAGTGGAAAAGTATTCAAAGAAAGGTTATCAAATTGAGATTCAAATTGTGAATCGCCAAGCTAATTTTAGAGATGTGAATCATAATTTGTATCAAATAGTAAGATTCAAAGACAATAATAAATTACTTAAAATTTATCATTTACATGATATATAGTTTTTAGTGTAATAATTTTAAACTAGAAATAGATAAAACAACTTAGCCATAAGTCTTGTTAAACAAAACTATTAGTTATATTTGAGTTTGTGAAGGCATTTTTTAAGAAGAATGGAAACAAAGCAACGAAATAGCCAAATAGAGTGCATGCATTGACTGAGTGAAAAAATAAAGTAGTGGAATAATCAAATAGGATAAGTTCAGCAGTAATCCATCAATTCTTTTTTATTTAACAATTTAAACTTATATAGGACGAGATGTAGGAATTGTGGGGAGAATCATACACGAGAGATTTGATATGGTCTCAAATTGCAGACAACCAAGGGTAGCACCGTAGCAGCTACCTCCAACCCATCAAAGCCAAAACTTGTTACTACTGGTGAAACAGATTGTCCCTTATCAGGTTTAAATAATTGCAAGTTAGTCATTAGCCCAGTTTGGGAAATAGCAAATAGGTTCCTAATAAAACAATAAAAACATTGGACAGAATTAAAATAATGTTTTATGAAAGAAATGGACACCAAATACAGAAGATAAAAAAATTAGACAAACAAAATAGGAGTAGTCTTGATTTTAGATGATAAACCATATAAGCTAAATTAACTATTAATTATGAATGAAAAAGTTTTGTGATTAATTATTTTAAATTAGAATAACAAGGAAGAAACTACTTAAGAAACTTATAGAATTAAAATAATCTTTGATAAAATTGTTTATTTTAATAAAGTACTAATTAATAAGCAATGTCAATATAAGTCAACTAAATATTTTTTATTTTATTGTCAAGTCTTTTTTAGTCAAGCAACTTTAAAATTTTAGAGATATATAGGGTTAAATAGTTATTAAATAGGGATTATAATTGTTAATTTATAATTCAAATAAATTAATTTAGGATTAGAAGGATAAATCTAGATATAGGATCGTTTGGAAAAACAACAACTTATTAAGATTTTTTTCAATATATTCTTATTAAATAAGAGCTTATGTTATAAGTGCTTACTTAAAATTCAATAAGCTATTTGCATTTGGATATATATGTTAATAAGCCTTTATACAATTTGAAGTGTTTGGATGCATTACTACAAAAACACTTATAAGAAGCTATCTCATTTTAAAAAGTAAAAAAAAAAAAATTAAATCATGATATGAGCTTAAAAAATTCACCATTCACATGTATAAATAAATATCAAGAGTTACTTCCATCTCCACCTTTCAATTTTGTAATATAACAGTGAAAGATGAGTTACTCCTCGAAACTATTAGATTAAAAAAAAAATGAAGGGTGGTCATAAGTGTAACATCCTCATTTTTATTATTTTACCATTTGTAAATATATTTATATAAATAATTATGAGAAATTAAGTACTGTATTTTAGAGAATATTTTCTATACATATTTTCATAATAACATTAATACAGTTCTATTCAGTAAAATTTTCTAAATCTTTTAGTACTTTTGTTTATGCCTAAATTTCTTGTTGACCGGACAGTTGTGTCAGACAGCTATCCAGGATAAAAATTTTCAGTACAACATTTTGGATTAAACTGTACTCTAATAAATAAATAATTTAATGTAGATTTAAAATATATACAGTTGAGAAATGAATTACTTGTTGACTGGACCGTTGTGTCAGACAGCTGTCCAGGATAAATTTTCAAGTGTAAAATTGTGGACTAATCTGTAACTTAATAAAAAGATAATTGAATATAGATTAAAAATATATACAGTTGAAGAATTAAAATGTTAATTCCGAATTGTTAGAATTTTCTGAAAGTTAGAACTTTGAGAAATTCTTACGATAAAATTCTAAGGTAGAAAATTAAGAGAAAATTTGTATGACATCCATGGCATTATCTAATAATTGTAATATACTTAGAATAATTATTTAAAAAATTTAACCAAGAAAAATTAAATTTAGAGTATTAACTAATCAAAATGTGACAACTCAAATTTTCTAATGTCACTAAATTAAGCTAATTAGACTTGGATTAAGAGATAAGTAAGACACTACCCGAAGGTTTTTGATAATGAGGAATCCAATGGTGGTGTTAGTTTCTTCAAATTCTAATTAGTTTGTAAGATAATTAAGAGCCTAAAAATATTCTAGAAAATTCTACATCTTTGACCTATTGACTAAGCAAGTTGGAAGGTCATTCAAGGCACCAAGCTTGGCTGTCCAAGTGGGCTGGAAACTTAGCTAAATTGGCTGCCCCATTCTCACGTAAGTGACTGCCTTTGGCCAGCAGCTGGACGTGAAACACCAATTAAATTGGGAGTAGAAAAATTAATTAAAACATAAGAAATCAACACAAAGGAAAAAGCAATCAAATCTAGCTCTAAAAAAAAACTCTCCAAACCGTGAGCTCTCTGTCCAGCAGCCCCTTCATTTTCTTTTCACCTTTTCTTCTAAAAATCAAGAGAGAAACCAATCTAAACCTCACAAAATTTAAATCACCTTCAACCAAAGAGAAGAGATTTAGGAGAAAAAGCTCAAAATTCCAAAAGACAAGAAGACCAAGGAGGAAGGGAGTAAAAGGATTCAAGGGTTTTCCATCAAATTAAGGATTCAAGGCAAGGATCTTGGCATTTAATTTCAAATTAGACAAATTGGAGGTAGAAGAAACATGTTCTTAGGTTTAAATTCAAGATTTGATCAAGAAACATTAAAAGATGAAATTAAATTGGGGCTTTTATATCTTTGGTAAAATAAGTTGAAATTTGGTGGTTGAATGAATGTTTTGGTTGATTTCATGATGTGTTGTGATTAATTGAACCTTGGATTGATTTGTTCTTGATTGAAATTGATTGGTTGGGTTGTTATTGGATTGAAATGGCTTAAGTGAATTGTTTTTGAATTGAATTTGCTTTGTTGATGTTGGAAATTGTTGAATTATTGTTGGAAGTGAATGAGAACCATTCGGTCATGACTAGAAGCAAGGGATACTATGTGAAATTTTTTCAAAAACAAGGGTAAAATAGTCATTTAACATGTAGGGACACATTGAGAATTTTAGAAAAAGTTTAAGGGCATTTTTGGCAATAATTAAAAAGTATAAGGGTAATTAGGTAATTTCACATTTAGAGGACACAATTGGAATTTTATAAAAAGATTGAGGGTAAATAGGTAATTTTATATATTCTAGAACAATTAGGGACATATTCGGAATTTCATAAAAAGATCAAGGGCAAATTGGGAAATTTTAGAAAATAGTAAGGGTAATTTAGTAATTTCACCCTTTGAGGGCAAAAATTGGAATTTTAGAAAAAGAGTAAGGGTATTTTAGTAAATTTTATAGTAATGACCTAATTGGTATTTTAGTACAATATTAATGTTATAATGTTAATTGTTGAATGTTTATATTGTTTTATGATTGTTTAATATTAATTATTTACTTATGTACATTTTCACATGGCATAAGCATGCATGAGTCTTTTTGGGGGAAACACAAATAAAATGATCTCAAGATTTCAATTAAAGAATAATTAATGTTGGCTAATCGGGATTGCGGTAGCCATGATTTTTTTAGATAAATGTTGACACTGGGACTGCAGTAGCCATGAATTATGAAAGATATATGTTGACACCGGGATTGCGGTAGTCATGTGAAATGATAAATGTTGGCACCAGGACTGCGGTAGTCATGAGAAATGAAAACTGTTGACACCGAGAATGCGGTAGTCATGAGTAAGTTGGACAGGACTATATAGTCTGTGATTATATAGTCTGTGGGGTGAAGGATATTGGCAATTCCACATGTGGCTGTAATCTGGACAGAGATGTGGTCGTGGTGGCCTTCCTGGGTATCCTGATCGCCTAATTCTGCTAGCTTATTCGCGTTTAGTAGGGGCTGATAGCTGAATTGCAGTACGGAATGGTAGGCCAGTTACTTACTAAACACTCAAAGGGGAAGTCTCCATGAAGCAGGGTCAAAATGATTTTGAGTCAAAATTTCATTTGCATAAATCATACTGCATTTAATTATTTATGTTACTGATTAATAATTATATGATGTGTATATGTTTGAAATTGTTTTAAATTGTATGAGAAATTAAATGCCTGATCCGGTAAATTTTGTCCCTAGACTCTAGGGAAGTGTGAATTGCAGGTGCTTTGAAGATTAGTTAGAAGATAAAGATGCAGAAATTTCCAGAGCTATAGGATGGAGACTTTTTGGATATATAATACTTGTATTAATTAGAATTATTTTGTAGTAGTATTTCTATAAATTTTAATGATGTAAATTAAAGTGATATATTTTGTGTTATAATCGAATATATATATATATATATATATATATATATATATATATATATATATATATTAGAGCGTATATAAATATAAGACAAATTACATAATCAGATTTTTATTTGAAGGGGGTTACAATAAGAAGTAACTCTTTTAAAGTTACTCTTGAAAATAACCATAATTTTTTTTATGAATAAAATGGGGAAACCCCAAAGACAAGACTAAAAACCATTATATTTGTTAGTGAAAAAGAAGGAAACTTATATAAAAACAAACAAACAAATTTACTAGCACCGAATAATTGTAATCTATTTTGTGTAGAAGTTAATATTTATATTAATTTGGGGACGACATCTAAGGTGGACCACTTTCATAAGTGGTTGATAATTGTATTATATTCCTACTTTTTGTAGTAGTTAGGAGCAATTATTTGACACCTTTCACACTTTTGAGCTTTGTTTATCCTCATTTTAGTTGAGTTTTAATAAAAGTTTAGTTTAGGAATTTCTTGTTTTTAGCCTTTTATGCTTGATCTTGGGTTGTTTTCTTGTGTTTTTAGGAACTTATGTGAAGCTTAGAGTAAGCAATGGAGATGTTCCATTAGAGATTTGATGCGTTGAAGATCATTTGGGTTAAAGTTTAGAGCTTTGGAAGTCTTACGGAGGCAAAAAGAGCATTTTCGGAAGTCCTGGGAGCTTTGCACACCTGTGCAAACCAAATCAAATGCCTGTGCAAGTGCCATGCAAGTTTTTAAAGTGTCTGAAATTTTAAGTCTGAGAGCGTTGCATGCTCGTGCACTCTGAGTCCACACCTGTACATCGAGCTCTGCGAGATTTATCTCTATTTTTCTGCTTTGATCTCTTTTGGGCTTGAACCCTTATTGGCCCATAGCCTTAATTAGGGATTTTTTGTTCTAGCCTAGGCATCCAATACTTTGTACGTGAAAAGAAACAAGAGCTCCGAGACGTGGGTTTAATGTGTTTGGCTTCACCCCTCATTGATCTTCCCTCTTGTGCTTCTTTCCCCATGGCTATGCGTAGCTAAATCCACTTTTGTTGAGGTTTGATGTAATTGGATCATCTTTCATGTAATTCCTACTTTATTTCTATTCAATTAAATTCAGTTATTGTTTCTCTTCTACACTTATTGCTTGTTCTTGGCTCGATCACCCGAGTGCATGATTCTTTTAATTGATTGTAATTGGGAAATTCAATTGATTTGCGAACTGAAGGGAACACCCAATAATTTTTATGCCTAGGGATTGGGTAAAAAGGATTGGGTATCGTTAAACCCTCATTCTTAATGCAAGTGCTTTGATTACACTAATTCAAGGAATTGATAGTGAAATCAAAGGACTTAGGTTCTCTCGCTTAAGGGATTAAGTTTAGAATAAATTATGGGTTAATGATAACATCTGTATAATTGAATAGGAATAATTAGGAATGCATGTTAGGTTGATTCAATGAAGTTAAACCCCGACAATTCCCACCATTGATACAAACCTTGTTTTCTACGCACACAAAGTGTTCGATAAAATTTCTCTACAAAAATTCTTCTCTTTCACTCTTTAATTTTTCTGCAATTGTCTTTAAATTTAATTACTTAAGTTTCCTCAATATTTGTAGTCTACTTAATTTACAAAAATTACCCAATTATCTTACAAGTCCCTGTGGATATGATACTATACTTATCATTGTGTTACTTGAGCGATTTGGTATACTTGCCAAAATCCCAACAAGTTTCTGGCGCCGTTGACGGGGACTTGTGTCTCGGTAATTGGGCAAATTTTTAGTATTTTTTGTGGACTTTAAACATTCTTTCATTCTTTTGCATTTTAATTTTTTTTTCTTCTCTTTTATTTTCCTTTTCCTCATCCGGTTCTAACAGTCCTTCTAATTGCTCTAGCTGTTTGTTATTTTGTGCATGCCAGGTATTATTGGTACAAGGAGCAAAACTAATCCTGAAGAGCTCTGCTTCATTCCTAAGATCGAGAAGACCGCTAGGCTGATTAGCGGTCAAACAAGAAGAGCAAAGCAACAAGCACAACAGGTGACATTGGAGGAGAGTTCCTCTATCCCACCTTCATAAGAGCCTTCCAGTTCATATGAAGAGGCCACCACATCTGAAAAGGAGATGGCAGGAGAAGAATAGCCTGCCAGGAGAACTCTTGCGGATCATGTCAACAATAATGGTCCAAGAGTGTTCTCTAGTATTGCCAGGCCAAGGAACACCAACCGCATAGTTAAAGCTAAGCCAGCATTACTCACACTTCTCAGTCAACATGCGTTTGCTGGCTTAGAAAATGAAGACCTCTACAACCATCTGACCACTTTTTATGATCTATGCTACACAGCAGGGGTGGCCCAAAATGAAAAGGAAAGCCTGTATATGAGGGTGTTCCATTTCTCCCTCATAGGCAATGCATTGAAGTGGCTCAACAACCTTCCATCTCAGAGTCTTACCACTTAGATTGAAGTGGAAAGAAAGTTCTTGGATCGGTTCTTCCCTGAAGTGAAGAAAAGCCAAGCAAAGATTGACATATTGGGCTTCCACCAAAGGAATGATGAGTTGCTCCATGAAACTTGGGAGAGATACAAGACTCTCTTGATTAAGTGCCCCAACCACGGGATTGGATAGGTTGATCAACTTTATATCTTCCTTGGGGGTCTGAAGGGGCAAACAAAGGTGATGCTTAATGCTGCAGCTGGTGGAGGAGTGATTAAAAATAAGTCACTGGATGAAGCCATAGAATTGATTGAAAACATGGCAATCAGTGATTTTGAAGCTCAACATGGTAGAGCCCCACGCAAAGGAGTAATGGAGCTTAACTCTCAAGATGTTATTCTAGCCCAAGTGGAAGCACTCAAGGTGCAAGTATCCAATCTTCCTAATAGTTAATGAAGGCTACCTCTTCTCAGTCACATCACCGAGTGCTCAGTTGTGAAATTTGTGGGGGCGATCATCATGTAGAGCACTATCCTTATACTTCCAGCACACAAGAGGAAGAGGTGAATTATATGGGGAGACAAAACAACTATGGCCAAGGGAAGCAGAATTTCTACGGTAACAATTCTAACCATAGTGGCTTTCAAACTCATCTTGTCTTTTATAAAGGATCTGGTGAAATATCTTTCCAACAAAAGCCTAACCTTTATGACCACACAACAAAGTTGGAAGAGACTCTCACAGATTTTATGCAAGTCTCTATTTCTAATCAGAAGAGCATTGATGCCTCTCTCAGAAACTTGGAAACTCAAGTTGGGCAGCTTGCAAAATAAGTGGTGGAATTGGCAGAGTACACTAAGAGTGGCTTTTCAGCCAACACTCATACCAATCCAAAGGCTAACTACAGTGCAATCTTTACCATTAGTGGGTTAGAGTGTGATACAGTGAATAGAGAAGATGAGGTAGTAGAGGAAGTTGAAGTGAAGAGATTAGAGTTCAAAGCACAGATGGGGACTCAAAGATGAAGAGGGCTAGAGCTCGGAAAGCCAAGGAAGAAAAGTTAATAACCAAAGCTCCTCTCACTATAAAGCTCCCTTATCCTAAAGCACCAACAAAAATTGATAAGGAGAGACAGTTTGCTCGGTTCTTAGACATTCTCAAACAACTCTACATCAACATCCCATTCTCTGAAGCCTTAAAGCAAATTCCAATCTATGCCAAATTCTTGAAGGACTTCTTGACAAGAAAAAGAAGTTCATTGAGAAGGATACCATTAAGTTGGAAGCGGAGTGTAGTACTATAATTCAGAAGACATTGTCTGCCAAACATAAGGACCCTGGGAGCTTTACTATTCCCATCACCATTGGGAACCTTTCTGTTGATAAAGCATTGCTTGATTTGGGGGCGAGCATCAACTTGATGCCCCTATCTATGCTAAAGAGAGTTGGAGATGTGGAGGTAAAGCCAACTCGCATGACATTACAGCTTGCTGATCGCTCCATTATATACCCTCATGGGGTGGTGGAAAACATGCTGGTGAAGGTCGATAAATTCACAATTCCCGCTGATTTTGTTGTCATGGACATAGTGGAGGATTCATAGATTCCCATCATATTAGGACGACCTTTTATGAAGACTGTTGATGCTCTAATTGATGTTGGCAAAGAAGAGTTTAAGCTTAAAATGCAAGATGAAGATGTGACTTTCAATGTTTGTGACTCTATGAGCCCCGTAGGAGGTTGGGGTTGACCAGAACCATTGATCTTAGTAACCCTTGAGGTCACTCATCCATCAAGCTAGTGACGTTAAAGAAGTGCTTACTAGGATGCAACCCAGCTTTCTCTCTTTTTTCTCTCTTAATTTGGTCCTTATTTTGACTTCATTTTCTTTATTATGCTTGTTCTATTTTATGTTTTTGTGTTTCTTTTGTGATTGTTTCAGGTTGCTATGAACATGATGAAGATATTAGGAAACATCCTAAAAAAAAATGCGAGTTGCACAACCGTGCACTCTGAGCGCACACCTGTGCATCTTATGCTGATGGAAATGCAAAAAAAATGACACGAGTTGGACAACTGTGCAGTCGAAGTGCACACCTGTGCATCTTGTGCTAAAGGAAGCTCTAATTTTCGACAAAAGTTGCACAACCATGCAATATGAGTGCACAGCCTGTGCATTTGGCACTGGAAAAACAAATTCTCAAAAGGGGTGTGAATATCAATTCAAGAGGTGCAAAAAGCAAATTTTCAAAAAAAAAAAATGACGCACCTGAATCTGAATTCTTTTTCCTCCCCTATGTTGTGCAACTCTCTTCTTCCTTCTTCTAAGTTTGAACCCCCACCATCACCGTGCGCGACCCCAGCACCTCCATGGTCCAGATCTGCGTCGCCCCCTCCGTGCTCTCTCTCCTCTCCGTGAATTGCTCCCTCCACGACCCGCGAACGGCTTTTTCTCCACAACCAGACCAAACCCTCACGGTTTGTGCATGCGTCACTAGCACCAAGCTCCTCCGCGCGCAAGCCTTGGGCTACCTGCACATTGTGTCGTCCTTGGGTCTTGTGCGCACGTCGTTCACAACATTCCTACACGTGCACGCCCCTCTGTGATCCATATCCACGCACCTCTGCTCGTGATAGCCCCACCTTGGACCTCCGACCCAATCTACATTATGAAACCATCACCACTTCTGTCAAGGCCAGATCTACTTCTTTCGTGCTTTCAACTCTCAGATCCAGTGCTCTACCATCGCTTGAAGTGAAGGATGCTCTAGCCCATGTTGATTGGCCACTGAGAGCTGGGAACCAGCACTTTCTTGGCCAAGGGGTGTGGATGGGCCTGATAATGAGCAGTGAAATAAGTTTTTCTTCTTCTTTTCTTTTACTACCTTTGTTGATTTTAGTTTTGTTAAATAATGATGTGGTTTGTGTATTTGTTGGCTTGTCCCATTGAGCATGAATTGAATGATGATTTTTACAAATTGATTTTGATTTGAGACATGTTTTGTGATTGCATTCCTGGTCATTAGTGATTGGTTCAAATTGTGGTTGATGTGTTTGACATGTTGCATATGCACCCTTATTTCTTGATGAGACCAACCACGGTGAGAAGTAACTAAATGAAATTGAGTGACGTTGTTGATACCAACATTCATATGGTTTTGCTTGAATCTCTTGAATCTTGTTGCTTGCATGTTGCTTGGAAGTGATCAAGGCCATCTTTGTTATTTTAACCATTGGCCTTTCTAGCTTACCTTTCATAATGAAATCCCTTGCACCCATCTTTGAGCCAAACAGGAAAATTCTTGATGCATGTATGAACCTTTAGCCAAAATGAAAAATAATTGCTTTCCCAATCTTAGGAATAGGAGAACAATTGAGAGATGACGTCTTATGTTAAGTTTGGGGTGTCTTGCTAGACACCCAACAACAAATGAAAAGGTGCCCCAAGGGACTTTAGTGTCATAGTCAGTGAACTGTAAAAAAAAACAAAAAAAAAAATCAGAATCAGAAAGTGTTGCTCACCTGTGTCCCACAGCGTTAAGTGTAGTAAAAAAAAAAGAGAAAAAGAGAAAAGAAAAGAAAAATGTGCAAAGGAATAAAGTGGAACTTGGGTGGAGCTTAATAATTGGTTTGGGTGATTAAAAAAACTTAGGGCACGAATTGTGTGTTTGTTGAGCAATGATTAAGTTCTCTCTCTTGTTCTCATATTCTTTAAGATGTTTGAATCCTAAGAAAAACCATTGTTGTTGTTTATTAGCCCAGCCAAGTTACAAGCTCAAAAAGTCCTTAGTGATCCTTTCTGGCATGTTTGTGACTTTGTACTTTGGGAGATGAAAAGCAAAACTAATATGTGTGGTGTTGACATGTGATGGAGTGATACACTCACCTTGTTTTGTGTGCTTGAGATCTGTGAGGACCAAGGAACGTGGGTTGTTGATTGCAATTGTGTTATTCATGTTGATCCCTTATTGAACTGTTTCATAGATGCTTTGTGTGGACACCATAACTTGTCTTGGATTGAAATTAGCAAATTGAACTTGTGAGAAATAAAGCATGCTAAGTGGTGATGAGTCTATGAATACTTGAGTCATGTCTTGTTAGTTTTTATTAGGAATTGAGTCTAGTTTGTTTTCATGTTTTCATGTCTTTTTTGCTCTATGTTCTTGTTTTGTTGCTCGAGGACGAGCAAAGTTCTAAGTTTTGGGTGTTGATAATTGCCTTATATTCCTACTTTTTGTAGTAGTTAGGAGCAATTATTTGACATCTTTCACACTTTTGAGCTTTGTTTATCCTCATTTTAGTTGAGTTTTAATAAAAGTTTAGTTTATTTAGGAATTTCTTGTTTTTACCCTTCTATGCTTGATCTTGGGTTGTTTTCTTGTGTTTTTATGAACATGTGAAGCTTAGAGTAAGCAATGGGGATGTTCCATGAGAGATTTGATGCGTTGAAGATCATTTGGGTTAAAGTTTAGAGCTTTGGAAGTCTTGCGGAGGCAAAAAGAGCATTTTTGGAAGTCCTGAGAGCTTTGCACACCTGTGCAAACCAAATCACATGCATGTGCAAGTGCTCCGCAAATTTTTAAAGTGTCTGAAATTTTAAGTCTGAGAGCATTACACACCCGTGCACTCTGAGTGCACACCTGTGCATCGAGCTCTGCGAGATTTATCTCTATTTTTTTGTTTTGATCTCTTTTGGGCTTGAACCTTTATTGGCCTATAGCTTTAATTAGGGATTTTCTGTTCTAGCCTAGGCATCCAATACTTTGTACGTGAAAAGAAACAAGAGCTCTGAGACGTGGGTTTAATGTGTTTGGCTTCACCCCTCATTGATCTACCCTCTTATGCTTCTTCCCCCATGGCTATGCATAGCTAAATCCACTTTTGTTGGGGTTTGATGTAATTGGATCATCTTTGATGTAATTCCTACTTTGTTTCTATTCAATTAAATGTAGTTATTGTTTCTCTTCTACACTTATTGCTTGTTCTTGGCTTGATCACCCGAGTGCATGATTCTTTTAATTGATTGTAATTGGGAAATTCAATTGATTTGCGAACTGAAGGGAACACCCAATAAATTTTATGCCTAGGGATTGGGTAAAAAGGATTAGGCATCATTAAACCCTCATTCTTAATGCAAGTGCTTTGATTACACTAATTCAAGGAATTGATAGTGAAATCAAAGGACTTAGGTTCTCTCGCTTAAGGGATTAAGGCTAGAATAAATTGTGGGTTGATGATAACATCTGTATAATTGAATAGGAATAATTAGGAATGCATGTTAGGTTGATTCAATGAAGTTAAACCCCGACAATTCCCACCATTGATATAAACCTCGTTTTCTATGCGCACAAAGTGTTCAATAACTTTTCTCAACAAAAATTCTTTCACTCTTTAATTTTTCTGCAAATGCCTTTAAATTCAATTACTTAAATTTCCTCAATATTCATAGTCTACTTAATTTATGAAAATTACCCAATTATCGTACAAGTCCCTGTGGATACGATACTCTACTTATCATTATGTTACTTGAGCAATTTGGTATACTTGCCAAAATCCCAACAGTGGTCCACCATGTACCTAAAATAATAGTCGTCAGATTAATCTGGAGTATAGAGTTTTATTCTAGTCCCTCCTCATCAAATCCGCACCTCGCACTCCACAGTTCTCCAAACCTAGTCGCCGTCACAACCACTTAGTAGCGCCATCGTCGCAACCACCTTGTTGGCTTCAGCAACCGCAACCACAGTGGTACTAGGCACCACAACCGCGACGGCAATCCTTGGCCATCCAGCATCAACACTCATTCTCTACTCATAACCACGGTGGTGTGACATTGCAATCGTGACGGCTGTCCGACGTCTCCCACTTTTCCTATCATCTCTTTCGCCATTTCAACAAAGGAACACATAAACAAACGAAACTCACACGCAGAGGAACCATAGAAGAATCAAAACACAAAAAGAAAAACCCATTCACGAGGGCAGCTAAACCGCGAGAACCGTGGATGTATCGCATGGTGATTGGAATTGAGGTCAACAACGAAGGCGTGTGTTGCAAGATTTGGTTTTGTTAATTTTGGGGGTTTTGCTTTTTATTTTCTTTTGCATTCTTTACAACCATTTCTATCAAATTGGGGATTAAACAAAAATCAAGGAAATGATTAACCGCACGGTGACCTCCGTTTCTGTTTAATCATTTTTGTAGCTTTTATGTCATTGAATCCCTAATTTAGGGGCGCTCTTGCCAGTGAGGAGGAGGTCACGGAGCCCTGCATTTGCATGAGGTTGGAAAAGAAGGAAAAAAATGAAACGCCGCTGCCGGAAATCACCTCTGACAGCGACGCACAGTGGTTAGCGGCAAGGGTGGCTTAAATTTGGGGTGGGAGAAGGAATATGGTGTGGAGAGTGCATCATATTAAAGTGAAGGTAAGATTAATCTAAGAGTAACAAATTGGGGTGCTTGGTGAACCACTTATAAAAGTGGTTCACCTTAGAAGCAGTCTAATTAATTTGGGTGAAGAAAAAAAAATTTAAATTGGGGGAGCAACAACAAAAATAAAATAACACATTAAATTACTATAATAACCCTATAATAAATTAATAAAATAAAAGAGTGTGCGCGCACACACACACACACATCACACCACAACAAAAAAGTTGTTGCATTTATTTTAATCAACAATATATTCATATTAATAGTTTCTTTATTAAGTGACTTTTAAACAAAATAATAATTTAGCATTATTTCCTTAATTTATTTAAATAAATTATATTTTATTTTGTAAAAAAATTGTTGTATAATAATATGAAGATTAAAATTATATTTTTTTAATTAAATATTTTTTGTCATTTCATATAGTAATATTAAAAAGAAAGAAGGAGAAAAGAAATAAAAAAGTGAAAGAAAGAGATAAACAAGAGGGAGGAAAAATAAGGGACCGAGAAAGATGACCATTCCAAAGCCAAAAATCAATCCCAACTCCACACTTAACCAATCAACTTATGTATGCATTTCATATACTGGTGTTGGTGGTGAATGCCCCACTTCATCATTGGTGCTATCTTTTAATGGTGAACCACATAATCCTTCGTTGCCTTCAAAAGAACTTGAATCAAGTATGCTAGAAAATTTAAACTTGCGAGCTCAAGAGGGATTTCTCCTCTCAAATTGTTATTTGACAAGTCCAAAGATTCTAGATACATCAAATTTCCAGTTGATAAGGGGATTTGGCTTGAGAAAGCATTGTGTGACAAGTTAAGAACATTGAGTGCTCTCAAACTCACAAGTTCTTGAGGTATTGGACCTTCTAAATGGTTGGAGGAGAGATCCAACGAAGTGAAGTTCCTTATTACATGACATGATTAAGGAGGATGAGGATGGTGTAGATCTGAAGTATGAACACACTCCTAATTTTCAAGTTCTAAACATTGAAAAACTCATGTTGTTAATGTTGACTATCACTGCATCACCCAAGTTTGACACTAACGCTGAAAGTTTCTTCGTACATGACATGATTACTTATCATCATCAATCTTTCATTTTATACGTGAAGGAGACTGGCATCAAATTAAGGATTGCCATTTCTCCTTTCTGATCCAAAGTAAACTTGTAATCATTAATTTGGTCCAAATCACAAACAACCATCATAAACATACATCTCCTTTTTCCTCCATCCTACCTATTTTTCTTCTTATCTCCATCATTCCTAGTTATTTGATACTGAAATCATTCACACTGGTGTCTGGTGACAACTTACTAACATTTTGCCATCTCTCTGCCATATCACTCTCATATTCCCTTTCCATCCTTTTTCTATTTTATTCTTTCAAGTATATATATAGACCTTCCACACTTTGGGCACATGTAACATGTGATGAATCAATTGTCCTCTTAGGCATGCTTCTTCATTGTAGACTTTATCATGAAAACTATGAAAATCAACTAGTGTTCAGACCAATAAGGGATAAAAATAAGGTAAAAAGTGCATGAAAAGTGTCTCGTGAGCAACTGGAAAATCAAAAAATCTAACATCATATTCTTTTTTTATTGCTCATGAGACTCACTTAATTTTCACGTGATTTTCACTATGTTTATGGCCTATTTTGTTTTGAAGATTAGTTGGTTCCTATAGTTTTTATGTAAGTGAATTTAATTAAATAAGTTTCATGTCTTGAATCAACAAAAAAAAGGGTTCAAAATCGTGCTCAAAAATCGAAAATGATAAGTTTTTCGAAATGACTAACGTGTCATGAATTAATTAAGGAAACCATTTTAGAAATTTTAAAAATTAGGACACCAATTTAGATCCAAAAAATAAGATAAATGACCATTCCTTTATGTTAGAATATGTGGGTTATGTTTTGTGTTATTGGGCCTTAAGCCCAATTATGTTATTGTGTAATATATCTCTTTTCCGATCAATGAATGACATAACAGTAATTTTCCACTAAGTAACATGGTATCCA
This sequence comes from Pueraria montana var. lobata, assembly GCA_026413185.1. Classification (NCBI taxonomy): domain Eukaryota; kingdom Viridiplantae; phylum Streptophyta; class Magnoliopsida; order Fabales; family Fabaceae; genus Pueraria; species Pueraria montana. The sequence continues at coordinate 79,038,150 of CM048650.1, forward strand.
GAGCTTAAGGTTCTGTCGTCGTGCCTTCCTTCTGGGGAGCTTTCCATCATTGTCCGCAGCCTTCGGCTACCATCCACCGTCCACCATCGTCGAAAAAAAATTTTGATGAGTTTTCAGGCCGATCTACTACTATTAGGAGTGTCTTTCCCCGATCTATCAGCTGGTCCAAGTCTTATTCCCAAAAACTCGGGCACGCGCCCACACGTGCCTTTCTCAGTTTCTGATTTCTTCCTTTTTCTGGTTACCTTTGTAACGCGTGACGGCGCATCCAGCAACGTCTCCAGTCACTGCAACCATTGTCAAGGTCATCGGACTACACTAGTGCATTTTCTGCTCCTGTTTGGCCTTTTTTAGGGACGCGTGGACCCCTTTTCTGCTCCAACAACACTGCTTTCCTTTCCTCTTGGCTAACCCATGACTAGCTCTCAACCCATAAAGGTCGATTCTTCCATCTTTACTAATTATGCTACTGTCCCACTCTCCTTTGACAAGTTGGATGGTAGCAACTATGATTCCTGGGCCTCCAATGTCAAGCTTTGGCTCCGCAATCAAGGTTACAAAGACCATCTTACACGCACAGTTACTTCTATTCCTAAGGCAAACTGTCCTCTGTGGACAAAGATTGATACCCAGCTATATAGCATCCTCAAATCCATTATTAATCCCTCTCAAAAGCAAATATTTCGTGCTCACGAAACATGTGAGGCTATATGGTAGTAGGCTAAGGTTCTCTACACTAATGATATACTCAACAACTCTAGAAAGTTTGCCAAAATCTTGTCAATATCATTGCTTCTAGAAACATTCATGGCACCATGGCTGACTACTTCCATGATTTCAATGAACCATTGCCTCCAGCATCCACTCCTGCTAAGGAACTTGAACATGGAGCCTTTTCATGTTATTCGCATTGTATGGGTTACCTACTGAGTATTCCTTGGTTCATGATTAGATTTTGAGTTCTCCCATTGTTCCCACAAATGCATGCAATTTTTTATTTTTGTCTTTTGCAATAGCATTTTCTTAAACTCGACACTTAGATGCAAAACCATGACAAATTAACAAATTGTAGCTTTGTTTTTGCACTAAGTATATCATTATTACGTAAACTCCCTATCAAGGATGGATCTAGAATACTTTAAGTGGTAAGGGTGTTTACGAGTTGGGTTGGGTTTGACTAAAACCAAGACCCAACCTAATTAAACTTGTACGGGTTGGGTTGAGTTGGGTTAGGTCAATCGGGTCAACAAACAGGGTAGGTCAATCGAGTTAGAGTATTTAAATTTATTTATTATTTTCTAAAATCCAGTATTATTATTACACAGTGCACAGGTCTTGTCCATGTCACGACAACATTTAAATTAACAATTATGAAAATTCCAAATAATTTCCAAAAGGAAAAAAAAGTGAAATAGAAGGAAATAGTTATACACTGCACAGGTCTACATTCTATTACATACTAATGCTTGAAAATGCAACCAACAGCAGAAGACAATCTTAGCATGTACACCTAGTTTATCATTCAATTAATTTGCAACATCATATGCGGCATAAGCTTTCATCCTATTCTCAAACCTTTTTTTAACTTTACAGTACACGATATATAATAATAATAATAATAATAATAATAATAATTTTAAAAGGTACAAACAGGTAATGGGTCAATGAATTTAAAAAATTAAAACCTATGACCCAACTTGTACATGACTAGATTTGAACGGGTTAAGTTGGGTTTGACCCAAAAACTAAAAAAACCAACCCAAAGTGTTTGGATCAATTTTGGTCAAATCGGGTTCGCCGATTACCCGTACTCATGAACACCTCTATTAAAAGTGGGCTGGCCAAATACATAAAATATTAATAATGAAGAGATTTTTTTTTTTATTGTTGTAAAATTTTATGTTAGACAATAATCATTTTATAAATTCAGCAGAAGTCTTATAATCATTTAATATGTAGGTCATATAAGCAATTTTATATGGAGATTATTGACTAAAAAAAAGTAAATCAAACTTCATAATTTTATAGACAACTACGCACAAGTTTCACAAATTGAAACATGTTTATTTAATTTGAAAAAATAATTTTAATTGGATTGACATCAACACAATTAGAAAATGTTTACAAACCATACTATAATACATGTATATGTAAAAACATTACCACCTCACATGCAAAGAAAGTTCAGCTATAAATTTACTATATCACGTCGAAAATTATGTATTATAATACTCAATTAAGTTTTTCTCTTAATATAAATTTCTTTATAAATATTGTAAATTTTAACTATAAAATACATATTTTTTTTTTGTAATCCATATATAACAAGAGATTCATCGAATTAAATTGTAAAATTGACTGAATTTTAAACCCCTTACAACACAAGTAGCTCTGTCCCTGCCGAGTCCTTATTTTGCACAAGAAGAAAACACAAAAACTCAAATGAGAAAGAAAACTACAAGATATGTTTGCTTTAGCAACATCAGATCAACTACACTATCCACCTTAGACTTCTGTACCTTTGTCCTCTATAGTGTTCATAAACAAAATCAAGTTGAGGAACAACCCTGTAAAGCAAATTATCCATTTGCTGCCAATACAAAAACCTCCACCTCTCCAAGAGAATAAGGGGAAGGATGACGATTCCGAAGCCAAAAATCAATCCCAACTCCACACTTAAGAAATTCCAATCAACTGATGTATGCATTTCATATACTGGTGTTGGAGGTGAATGCCCTGCTTCATCGTTGGTGCAATCTTTTATTGGTGACCCACATAATCCTTCATTGCCTTCAAAAGAACTTGAATCAAATGTTTGCAGTTGAGCACCTGTTGGGATTTTCCCCCACAAATGATTAAATGACAGATTCAAGTATGCTAGAAAATTTAAACTTGGGAGCTCAAGTGGGATTTCTCCACTCAAATTGTTATTTGACAAGTCCAAAGATTCTAGATACATCAAATTTCCAATTGATGAGGGGATATGGCTTGAGAATGCATTGTGTGACAAGTTAAGAACCCTGAGTGCTCTCAAACTTACAAGTTCTTGAGGTATTGGACCTTCTAAATGGTTGGAGGAGAGATCCAATGAAGTGAAGATAGTGGGAATTTTGATATAATTCAATTGCAAAGCTTTGTTCACAACTGTAACTGAATCCAAGTAGCGACCTCCATATTCGTTGGAAGTGATATAATAAGCAGATATGTGGTCAATCACAGAATAAGGTTCTATTGCTAACAATTTGTGCAATTTTATTACAAGAATTATGTTGATAAATGACAACAAATTATTGTAACCCACATTGTCAAGATTATCAAACAAGTCAAAAAATAAAGTCCCGTACTTCTCATGGGATTCAGCCTCACTCCCCAACATTTTTGTCCAGCTTCTCAAAAACGATCCAGGTAGTATACCAGTGAAGTTATTAGAGGCTAAATCAACAATGTGAAGCATCTCCCAATTGCTAGTGCTATTCGGGCATGCAATGCAACCATTGAGTCTGTTTGACCTCAAAATTAGCACTCGCAGGGTGGAAATGTTCCTTAAGAAGCATGGAAATCTATCACTAAACTGATTGTTTCCAAGATTTAAGACTTGTAGACTCTGACAGTTGGCTAGAGAGACTGGCATAACACCATCCAAGAGATTTCCGTTGAGATTAAGGAACCTTAAATTGCATGAACTTGGAATGGTATCAGAAAGATGACCCTTGAGTTTATTTCCAGCAAGATTTAGTACTCTGAGGGTACTAGTCCTTCTCATCAAACACTTCGGGATGAAGTCATTGAAGCTATTATAGGAAAGATCAAGCAACCGGAGAGAAGAAAAGTTGCAAAAGGATTCATGGATTTTCCCTTCAAAGCTGTTATTTGAAAGGGAAAGGAAGTATACGAAAGGGATATACTTATCCATGTCAAGTGGGGCAGTGCTGAATTTATTGCTGGAGAAGTCCAGATGGACAGCATCTTTTGTGAAAGTGGGAACTGATCCAGTAAGTTGATTGGAATGAAGATCGAGGATATATAGATTGGAATTCAGATCATCAAAGGGTCCTTCCATGTTTGTGAGAAAATTGTTGGAAAGATTCAGATAAATCAGAGACTCAAATCTCCAGATCCAGTTAGGTATTTTTCCTTGAATCTGATTGTTGGATAGGTCTAAAGCATATAGTTGGGGTTGGTTTCTCAAGAACCCTGGAAATTCCCTCAGCCTGCAAGAAGCCAACAATATGAATTCCATTCTGGGAAAGGATGACAAATCATGATCATTGTTAAGAGTTATATCAACTGATAATTTGTTGTGCGAAAGACCTAACATATGCAAATTCTGTAGTCTCTGAATCATATCAAGCCGTATGGTGCCATTGAACTCATTCTCAGAAAGTTGTAGGAAACGAAGTCCTTTAATGTGAAAGATAGACACAGGAATAGGGCCCTCCAATTTGTTGAAGCACAAGTCAATCAACTGTAATTTCGAGGAAGAAACATTTGGGAATTCATCTAATAGGCCATCAAATCTATTATCAGAAAGTGTTAGTTCTTTCAAAGATGGAAGTGTAAAAAGAGACACGGCAATTTTTCCATTGAGGGAATTACCTCCTAAATTGATAGTGAGGAGGTTTTCAAGTCCCTGAAAATGAGTTGTAGGAATGGTTCCTGTCAAATTATTGTGCAAGAGAGAGAAATATCTTAGATTTTTTGCCATCTTGAAAGAGGGAAGTGGACCCGTAAACTTGTTAAAAGACAAGTCCACATGAACAAGTTGAGTGAGTTCTGACATTGAAATTGGGAGTGTTTCAGTGAATTGGCAGTTAGATAGATCTATTATGGACAACTTCTTTAAATTGGAAACAGAACCTGGTAATTTCCCAGAGAAATTTGTGTTGCTAAGATTCATGGTGTGAAGATCTGCATGTTGTAGGAAGTTTGGCAAAACACCTTGAAGATCCTGGTTGTTTGAGATATCAAGAACATTTAGTGATTGTATTTGGAAGATACCCTTTGGAAAATGACTACTCAACCTGCAACTGCTAAGCTCCAAGACATTCAAATTGGAGAAATTTGCCAAGAATTCTGGCACTGGGCTTGAGATATCATTCAGATTCAGTCGAACTACTGAGAGTCCCTGAAGTGTTGCTAGTGAAGAATCAATTGGTCCCGAGATATTGCATGATGACATGCTCAACACTTCAAGTTTTTGAAGAGAAGATAGAGCATGACACCACTCTTTTCCCTCAGCAGATACACTTACACCATCAAGATATAGTTCAGTGATGTTTGTAAGGTTCTGCAAAAACATCCTAATATTTGGATTCTGGAGTTTGAGAATATGTTGAGGCAAGTGATGTAGACATGTCAAGTGTTATCAAATTTGTCAGGTGAGAAATCTCAGCTGGAATCTGGCCATGAAATCCAGCATTTGACAAATTCAAACACCTCAAATTCTTGAGCTTGCCAAACTTCAAAGGAATGGAAGAATTGAAATCATTGTAAGCCAGACTCAAATTCTGCAAATATTGCAGTTTAAAGAGACTGGAATTATTTAGTCCTCCAGAAATAAATTCCTCACTCAAGTCAAGACCAATTACATGGCCCATGCTGCATGTTACACCATTCCATTGACAGCAATTGCCACTATGGTTCCAGTGAACCAATTTTTTGGATGTGGCAGGGTTGAATACAAGGTTGCCCTTCAAGTGGAGTAATAAGAGTTGCTGATGGTCAAGACAGTGACATGTTGCTACGTCAATGCTGATATTCAGGTTTATCAAGCACAAGGGTATAAAGAAAGTAAAGAAGATTTGATGGATTCTCATTGGAGATGACTATTAGAATCAACTCAATGACTTAGAGGTTAAGGAGATTGAGGTTGGTTTAGATTTGATGTTTAAATATATGCTCCTTTTATAGACATTCAAGATATCGTTGTTAATGTTGATTTAAAAATGTTTCCATTCCGATGAGGTTCCAAACACGCTAGTACATCATCTAAGTCTGATACTAAAGCGGAAATTCCTTCTTACATGGCATGATTACTTATAAATCTTTGACTTTCTACGTGAAGGAGACTTTCTACGTGAATCATACATGAGAGATTGTCGCTTTATTTTAAGTGTGGAAAACGTAGTCATATCATATGGTCTCAAATTGCAGACAACCTGTTCCTACTGGTGGAGCGGTTTGGGTGTGAGCTAACCATGTTAAATTGTGATCCTCGGTAATACTCCCTCCCTTCTAAATTATACGATGTTCTAGAGAAAAAAAAATTGTTTCAAAATAGATGTTGTTTTACAAAATTAATATTATATTAAATTTATTTTTTCAAGACTATTCTTAATCAATATTTAGTAGGAGTAATGTATTTTTTTTTTATCCGTAGTGTATGATGGCAAATTCAATTTTTCTGAAGACATGTTTAATCTGAAAAAGAAAACACGTACCTTCTCATCAAATTTTTTTGAAGACAAATTCAATTTTTTACCAAAATGTTTTATCTCTTTTCTACTCTAATTCTCACATTGTCTTATATATATATTGAAATTGAGAAAATATATTTGTAAGAAAAAATAGGTGATGCACTAACGGTATAAAAAAGTTTTACACCGTCATCCAATCACAACCTATCATGTATAGTAAGTTTGTTGACTTTTATAATAATTACTGACTTAATATCCAATTTGGTCTCTTACTTTATTAAACATGCTCAATTAGATTCCTTTGTTTTTGAGTATGCAATTAGATCCTTTAATTTTATCCAATTAGGTCCCTTTGTTTTTTGAATATGCAATTATGTCCTTTAGTTTTTTATTTTTACCCAATTAAGTCATTTCCATCAAGTCCGTTAAGTATGTTAGACCTGACGGATATCTATATTTTAAAAAGTAGTAAAATATAGTTATTTTCTTGTTCTTTTAGAGTTTAATTAGGAAATATCAAATAGGTTCCTAATAAAAACAATAAAAACATTGGTCATAAATAAAATAATGTTTTGTGAAAGAAATGGACACCAAATACAGGAAAAAAAATTTAGACAAACAAAATAGGAGTAGTCTTGATTTTAGATGATAAACCATATAAGCAAAATTAACTATTAATTATGAATGAAAAAGTTTTGTGATTAATTATTTTAAATTAGGGTAATAAGGATGAAACTATTTAAGAAACTTATAGAATTAAAATCATATTGATAAAATAGTTAATTTTAATAAAGTTCTAATTAATAACCAATGTCAATATAAGTCAACTAAATATTTTTTATTTTATTGTCAAGTCTTTTTTAGTCAAGCAACTTTAAAATTTTAAAATTAAGATCTTTTACAAATAAGTTCTTATTACATAATATATAGTTTATTTTTTTTTTGTGTGTGTTTTTATTGTCAAGTCTTTTTTAGTCAAGCAACTTTAAAATTTTAAAATTATGATCGAGTTTATTTTTGTGCGTGTGTGTGTGTTACTCTTAGAAACCATTTTTTTTATGAATAAAATGGGAAAACCCCAAAGACAAGACAAAAATCCATTATATTTGTTAGGGACTTAGTGAAAAAGAAGGAAACATATATAAAAAACAAATTTACTAGCAACAAATAATTGTAATCTGTTTTGTGTAGAAGTTAATATTTATATTAATTTGAGTGAAGAAAAAAAATATTTAATTTGGGGGGAAAACAAAAAAAAAATATTTAATTTGGGGGAAGAAATGAAAAAAAAAAATACACACACTCTATTTAGCGAAGGTTGCCCTAACAGGATTTGATGAAGGTGGGTTTTTTCATAAAACTCGCATAAGCTATTCCTACAAGCGACCTTGAAAAGATTATAAAAATATCTTATAAATTAGTCATTAGATGGTTTTATAAGCTCTCAAAAACACTTGTAACATAAGTCTAAATAAGTTGTTTAAGAATCTTGCCTTAACTTGCTATTAACACCTTAACTATTTTACTGTGTTTTAATCAATTTATTTAACACCTTAATCACTTAGATTACCCAATTTAGCATGTGTTTAAATTAGCGTCAAATATGTGTGTTGTGGCCTCAAATCTGTGTCCACCTAAGAAAAAGGCGCAGAAGCTAAGAATACATGCTTCAATATTGACGCACATATATCTGGACACTCATCCAAACGTGCAGTTAATACCAAGTCCTTCTTGCTAAGCAAGGAATCACATCTCACTCCAAAGAATATTTCCACGCATGAATACGCCTTATGGTTATATGGAGGCTCAAATTCTGCTGGGATAAGTCAAACATGGCAAGGCAGGGATGGTATTTTAAAGAAATGTAATGCTTGGTGTATATGGGGAACATATAGGGATATGTACGTGATGAGCTGTTTATATGGGTTGGGAGGTTGTTAAAAATAATTGACGGTGATGGAGGGTCATATAGGTTCATAAGGATTGTGCCACTGCTACCACATGTTGGATGTATCAAGGGGTGGTGGTGAACATCAAAATCATGTTTTGATTTTCTCTTTTACACGTGTGCTTAGTTATGCAAGAGAAAAAAAAAAAGCCTTATGATTGTTAATCATGAAAAGCATTTAATGCCATTAAATATATAATTTAATCACTTACGAATATTCAATGTTTCTATTCGTTAGTAGTACATTCGGTCATTTATGAAATATAATTGCAAAAGAATATGTAATCTTTCCACTTCTGGACCGTGTAAATAACATTCTCATATTAATCCAACAAGACCTAGTTAGATTAACCCAAATTAGGAGCAAATTGGTCGGAAGGAGATATAATTACATAATTGAATTGAAAATCAACTTTTATATGCGTGACCCTTAAATGGTAAAGATCGTGTAATCAAAACATTTTAGTCAAGCTTGGTCACATGAAGCATATGTCAAGCAAGAATTCAAGTTCAAATTGAATTCCATATAAATTGTGTAATCAAAACATTTTAGTCAAGCTTGGTCACGTGAAGCATATGTCAAGCAAGAATTCAAGTTCAAATTGAATTCCATATAAGTCAAAAAAACAATTAATTATGAAGCATTTAATATAAATATATGATTTTATATATTTACCGCAAAGCTTTTTCTGTTCTATATAAGTACTCTTATATCCTATTTTGCACAAAATCAAGCAAATTTCACCACTTAATTTCTCACACATTTTACTAACTAATGTAGGGGGAGGATAACTTTGTCATGTTCAAAAATGAAGAAATATAATTTAAATTGACCCATAGGGTGATCCTAGTCATAATTCTAGTCATAATTTTACATTTATTTATTTTCAAAACGGGTAAGAAGCCTTCTATTTGACAGGAGTTATTTACTTTTATGCCTTCTTCTTTTTGACAGGCTTGTTTGTTTTGGATCAACCTCATCTTCTTCATTCACAATTTGGCAAAGTTGCCCTGCAAGAATGCAACATCTTTTCCTTGCTGATGCAACAAACATGTTTGATATAATAGTGTAGTTTGTTTTGTCTGTTTTGTCTTTCCTCCTCATAATAATAAAAAAAAAAAAAAAATCAGCGGCCTTTCAAAACGGGTGAAATATCCAAAAGGCATGTGAATTAACTCTGAGATTTAGTTAATGTGATCGGACAAATTGTGGAATATTTTTGTATTGACATATAGTCACTTAATTGAAGTAAAGAGTTAGTCAAAGAAAAAAAAATAGAACAACAACCCTAATTGTAATGCGTATATATTTTTTAAAATATTTGTCCAACAAGGCAGATTTTGCTCCATAGATGAGGAATGAAAGTCATGAGGGGTTCTTCCCACTATATGGTTGTCAAGGAATGTTTTTCCTACTAGATTACACAAAGTCATTTTGAAAAGTGTTTTCTCTATGCCATAAATCTACCTAAAGCAACTAAAATAACTCTTACACCTCCTATTTTAGCAAGCATTTGTGTTTATTGATGATCAACAATGGTTGACTACTTTATTCTCTTCTTCATTTTCATCGACCATGCCTATGGCGTTTACCCACGCAATTTTTATTTTCAAAAGTGGTGATTCCGAAATTGTGAGGGCGAACGAAGATTCAAGTTGAGGCGAAAAATTTGAGTTGGATGGGTGGTTTGAGTGGTGGAGCTTGCAGGATGTGACTATGAATATGACAATGACGTCAAGGATGACAAAGAGGTAAGAAGCTTTGCATCCTAAACAACAGATTCAAAACCAATCCATGTAAGCACACCAACTTGGCATGGGTCAAATTACATCATCCAAGTTTAAAATACATTATTTCATTTATCAGCCAAATTAACCGAGGTAAAAATTGCAAATTCAACAAGAACATGACATCGATAAAGTCGCATCATATTACTAAATCGTTAAAAGATCATTCAATTAATAAACCGACCACATTTTATTCCTTCACTGCTACTGGACCGTTCGAGTAGGTAGGTCAACCATAAAGCGCTTACACCTTTTAGGCTCAACACTTTAAGGGTCAGATGTGGACCATCCAAATAAATTGACCGAGTATAACAAGCACCTATGTCTTTTCGGATCAACACTTGAAGGGATTGGATCATTCTATTGAGGACTCTTCATAATGGGTCAACCTCTTGCCCTTAGACACAATCACATTCAATAAATAGGTGTGACTCTCCTAGGTCACACATAAGAAAGGTCAATACTCCCTAGGATCCTTAGATGTGAATAATGTCTTTAACAAGTAAGTATAAAATCAGAGTACTAATTTCATATAATCTCATTTTTTTCGCTTACCAATAACATTTAACACTATTAATTTAAACCTTTTTCTAACCTTGCATCAGAAGTGCTTTCCATATATAATGATAGTTATAAAATAGAAAAAAAAAATTGTTGTCAACTCTACATCTACATCAATCCCATAATAGGGTTTGTAGATTTTTTTTATTACAATAATTTTTGTACTTAATTAAAATAATAAGTATAAAAAATAAAAGTACTAATATTTTTAACTGAAATGATGTATTTATATGTACTTAAAATATAATTATATTTTTATAAGAATACAAAATTTTTATTAATTTTTTTAGTGTGCTTGTTAAACATTTATTAGGTATTAAAAATTAACATTGAAAATTTAAGTAAAAGTAATATAATATAATCCTAATACTATTTACTAAAAACATGTAATATATATAAATATATATGTGTACATATATATCACACCAAAAAATTGTTGCATTTATTTAATCAACAATATATTCATATTGACAGTTTCTTTATTAGTGACTTTTAAACAAAATAATAATTTAACATTATTTCCTTTATTTAAATAAATTATATTTTATTTTTTAAAAATATTATTATATAATAATATTGAGCATTAAAATTATATGTTTTTTAATTAAATAATTTTTTACATGTCATATAGTAATAATAAAAAGAAAGAAGGAAAAAATATAAAAAATTGAAGAGAAAGAGAGGAAAAAGTAAAGTAATTTTGACAGTATCTTCTTTTTTGATATAATAGATGATAGACACAAATGTGTGCAGTTTTTATTTTTGTTTTTTGCATAGCAAGTGCATATAGCTTTTTCTTAAACTCAACACTTACATGGAAAAGCATGATAATTATAAAGCAAGTTGTAACTATGTTTTGGGAATTGTTTAAGGCACCTCAATTTTTTCCTGGGACACCCCATTGAAAATAAAAAATCATTGTAGAGACTATTTTGCCCTTTTTCTCCCTTTATTCAGCGCACCCCAGTTTTTTTTTAGGATTGACGGATTATGCAATCCGTAGTTATACTGTGGCATTCCATAATATAGCATATATTACGGAATGAGTAATCCGTAATATATGTTATGTTACGGAATACCTATTCCGTAGTACAACTGAATATTACGAAATACCCATTCCGTAATATAACAATATATTACGAAATGCATATTCCGTAATAGATTTCCATAATTCCGGATTTGATAATCCGTAAGAAATAAAAATGTATAACGCGATATTTAACATAATAATCCCCCCCACCCCCGATAATCCATAACGCCCCCCCAACCCCCCCCCCCCCCCCCCCCCCCCAACCAAATCCGTAACCCACCCCACCCCCCCCCCCCCCCCCAAAGACAAAAAATGGATAGACAATCCGGAACAACCCCCCCCCCCCCGATAATGCGTAACGCCTCCCCCCCCCCCCCCCCCACCCAAAACACAAAAAATGGATTAGACAATCCGTAACAACCCCCCCCCCCAATACGCCATTAGACAATCCCCCCCGGAGGGGCTACGGATTAGACAATCCGTAGCTTTATATACAACCCCGCAGAAAGGCTTACGGATTAGACAATCCGTAGCATATAATAAATATTCATTTACGGATTATATACGGATCGTATAATTCGTAATTGTATTAATAGTATTACGGATTGTATAATCCGTAATACTTTATACAATTACGGATTATACAATCCGTAATGCATTTTATATAATTACGGATTGATAAATCCGTAATACTATATACAAGGAAAAAGGGTAAAATAGTCTTAATAAATTTTAATGGGGTGTACCAGGAAAAAATGGGAGGTGCCTTCAACAAATCCCCTATGTTTTTTTACCAAGTCAGGACAGGCCCTATGGGGTGGCAAGGGGGGTGACGGCCTGATCCATGGTTGAAAAGGGCCCAAAAAAATTCAGACAATTTTAATATGAGAAGGAAAAAAAAAGTTTTTAATCTTTTTTTTTATATTAATGCTTCAACTTCATCTTCTAAACTTGTCTGAAACTCTTTTAGTTCTCAAATTTTAACTTATCCAAGCATTAAAAGTAATAAAAAATTTAATTTCCACCAAAAAATTAAACTCCTGTTAACATGTAATATTTGGTATTTGTGTTGTTTATAAATAGAAAAAAATATTTTGTGTGAAATATAATATACTAAGCATACCATGTTGCTTTACCATCATCACATCAGCTACACTATCCACCTTAGAGTTCTGTACCTTTGCCCTCTATAGTGTTCATAAACAAAACCAAGCTGAGGGACAACCCTGTAAAGCAAATTATCCATATGCTGCCAATACAAAAGCCTCCACCTCTCCAAGAAGATAAGGGGAAAGATGACAATTCCAAAGCCAAAAATCAATCCCAACTCCACATTTAAGAAATTCCAATCAACTGATGTATGCATTTCATATACTGGTGTTGGAGGTGAATGCCCCGCTTCATCGTTGGTGCAATCTTTTATTGGTGACCCACATAATCCTTCATTGCCTTCAAAAGAACTTGAATCAAATGTTTGCATTTGAGCACCTGTTGGGATTTTTCCCCAAAAATGATTAAATGACAGATTCAAGTATGCTAGAAAATTTAAACTTGCGAGCTCAAGAGGGATTTCTCCACTCAAATTGTTATTTGACAAGTCCAAAGATTCTAGATACATCAAATTTCCAATTGATGAGGGGATATGGCCTGGGAAAGCATTGTGTGACAAGTTAAGAACATTGACTGCTCTCAAACTCACAAGTTCTTAATGTATTGGACCTTCTAAATGGTTGGAGGAGAGATCCAATCAAGTGAAGATAGTGGGAATTTTGATCAAATTCATTTGCAAAGCTTTGTTCACAACTGTAACTGAATCCAAGTAGCGACCACTAAATTCGTTAGTAGTGATATAATAAGCAAATATGTGATCAGCCACAGAATAAGGTTCAGTTGCTAATAATTTGTGCAATTTCGTTACAAGAAATTTGTTGATTAGTGAGAACAAATTATTGTAACTCATATTCTCAAGATTATCAAACATGTCAAAAAATAAAGTACCATAATTCTCATGGGATTCAGCCTCACTGCCCATCATTTTTGCCCAGCTTCTCAAAAATGGTCCAGGTAGAATACCAGTGAAATTATTGGAGGCTAGATCGACAATATGAAGCATCTCCCAATTGCTAGTGTTATGTGGGCATGCAATGGGACCATTGAGTTTGTTTGACCTCAAAATTAGCACTCTAAGGGTGGAAATGTTCCTTAAGAAGCATGGAAATCTATCACTAAACTGATTGTTTCCAAGATTTAAGACTTGTAGACTCTGGCAGTTGGCTAGAGAACTTGGGATAACACCACCCAAGAGATTTCCATTGAGATTAAGGAACCTTAAATTGCATGAACTTGAAATGGTATCAGAAAGATAACCCTTGAGTTTGTTTCCAGAAAGATTTAGTACTCCGAGGGTACTATTCCTTCTCATCAAACACTTGGGGATGAAGTCATTGAAGCTATTATATGAAAGATCAAGCAACCGGAGAAAAGAAAGATTACAAAAGGATTCATGGATTTTCCCTTGAAAGCTATTATTTGATAGGGAGAGAAAGTATACAAAAGGGAAATACTTATCCATGTCAAGTGGGGCAGTGCTGAATTTATTGCTTGAGTAGTCCAAATGGACAGCATATTTTGTGAAAGTGGGAACTGATCCAGTAAGTTGATTGGAATGAAGATCAAGGATATATAGATTGGAATTCAGATCATCAAATGGTCCTTCCATATTTGTGAGAAAATTGTTGGAAATATTTAGATAAACCAGAGAGTCAAATCTCCAGATCCAGTTAGGTATTTTTCCTTGAATCTGATTGTCGTCTAATTCTAAAGCATATACTTGGGGTTGGTTTCTCAAGAACCCTGGAAATTCCCTCAGCCTGCAAGAAGCCAACAATAGATATTTAATGCTGGGAAAGGATGACAGATCATGATCATCGTCAAGAGTTATATCAACTGATAACTTGTTGTGCGAAAGACCTAATGTATGCAAATTGTGTAGCCTCTGAACCATATCAAGCCGTATGGTGCCATTGAATTCATTATCAGAAAGTTGTAGGAAACGAAGTCCTTTAATATGAAAGAAGGAAGTGGACCGGTAAACATGTTAAAAGACAAGTCCACATGAACAAGTTGAGTGAGTTGTGACATTGAAATTGGGAGTGTTTCAGTGAATTGGCAGTTGGATAGATCTAATATGTACAACTTCTTTAAATTGGAAACGGAACCTGGTAATTTCCCAGAGAAATTTGTGTTGCTAAGATTCATGGTGTGAAGATCTGCATGTTGTAGGAAGTTTGGCAAAACACCTTGAAGATCCTGGTTGTTTGAGATATCAAGAACATTTAGTGATTGTATTTGGAAGATACCCTTTGGAAAATGACCACTCAACCTGCAACCGCTAAGCTCCAAGACATTCAAATTGGAGAAATTTGCAAAGAATTCTGGCATCGGGCTTGAGATATTATTCAGATTCAGTCGAACGACTGAGTCCCTGCAGAGTTGCTAGTGAAGAATCAATTTGTCCTGAGATATTGCATGATGACATGCTCAACACTTTCAGTTTTTGAAGAGAAGATAAAGCATGACACCACTCCTTTCCCTCAGCAGATACCCTTACACCATCAAGATATAGTTCTGTGATTTTTGTAAGGTTCTGCAAAAACATGCCAATACTTGGCTTCTGGAGTTTGAGAATACGTTGTGAGCCAAGTGATGTTGACAAGTCAAGTGTCGTCAAATTTGTCAGGTGAGAAATCTGTGCAGGAATCTGCCCATGAAATCCAGCATTTGACAAATTCAAACACCTCAAATTCATAAGCTTGCCAAACTTCAAAGGAATGGAAGAATTGAAATCATTGTAAGCCAGATTCAAATTCTGCAAATATTGAAGCTTAAAGAGACTTGAATTCTTTAGTGCTCCAGAAAAAGATTCCTCACTCAAATCAAGACCAATCACACGACCAATGCTGCACGTTACTCCATTCCATTGACAGCAATCCCTGCTTTGGTTCCAGTGAACCAGTTTTTTGGATGTGGCAGGGTTGAATATAAGGTTGTCCTTCAAGTGGAGTAATAAGAATTGCTGATGGTCAAGACAGTGGCATGTTGCTACATGGATGTTGATGTTCAGGTTTATCAAGCACAAGGGTATAAAAATATTAACGAAGATTTGATGGATTCTCATTGGAGATGACTATTAGAATCAGCTCAATAACTAACAAGTTATGAAGGGTAAGGTTGGTGTAGATGTGAAGTAACATACTCCTTTTTTAGACATTCAAAAACTCACTTTGAGGGGTACTTGGAATACATTCTATAATATATTTTTTTAATACATTTTCTGTTATGTTATGGAGGGCGAGGATGGTGTAGATTTGAAGTATGAACACACTCCTTTTCTAATTCTAAACATTCAAAAAACTCATATTGTTAATGTTGACTACAATCACTAACTACATCACCCAAGTCTGACACTAATGCTGAAGTTCCTTCTTACATGACATGATTACTTATCAATTATCATCATCAATCTTTGACTTTCTACCTGAAGGAGACTGCCATCAAATTAAGGAATGCCACTTATGCTTTCTGGTCCAAGTAAACATGTAAGCAATAGCACTAATTTGGTCCAAATCACAAACAACCATGATAAACATACATGCATCTACTTATTCTTCCATCCTACCTCTTTTTCTTCTTATTATCTCCAGCCGTCCTATTTGATACCGAAATCATTCACACTAGTGACAACTAAGTTTTCACCTCTCACATTCCCTTTCTATCCTTTTCTATTTTATTCTTTCTAGCATACAGACCTTCCACCCTTTAGGCACATGTAACATGTGATGAATCAATTGTCCTCTTAGGCATGCTTCTTCATTATAGACTTTATCATTGTCCTCCTCCACTGTTTCAATAGTTGCGACAGTTTCTCCCCCTTGAGATGAAACACTGCATGTGTTTAATTTAGAGGACTCAAGCAGCTTGAGCTTGTAGGAAACTGCACCTATACGTTCTAATACTTGGAAAAAGCCATAACACCTTGCTGACAGTTTGGGATTCATTCTATAAACCACAGAATTTTGCCTGTGAAGTCTTCACTTTAAGAACACACTCTCTTCGATTTAAAAACTGTTTTTCTTTCCTTTGTTAGCTTGATTCTTCATTCTCCTCTGATGCTTCAATTGCCTTAAGGCTTCATCCTTATCCAGTGGCTCGTGTTGCACTGCTTCCATTCTAGTCTCCCCTTGTAAGAATCGAATAAGCACATGGGGTTTTCTCCTATAAACAACTTCAAATGGAGTGACTCCAGTGGATTCATGGAAGGTAGTATTGTATCAATACTCATCCCAATGTAAGCACTGGACCATGTCCTAGGTTGATCTACAATAAAACATCTAAGAAATCTTCCTAAACACCTATTCACCACTTCTGTTTTCCCATTTATTTGCAGATGATAGGCATTAATCATCTTGAGGTGCGTTCGTTGCAACTTGAATAAAACAAGAAATGTAGGCATTTTACTTTTTAAAACAGGATAGAAATTACTATACAGCAGGAATTAAAATAAAAATATATATTTAAAGAACTAAATCAAAACAAAAATCTTTAAAAGACCAAAATAAAAAAAAAAGGCAAATGCATTTTAAATTTAAAAAATTCTTATTTCATAGGACCAAAAGATTATTTAAGCATTCTAAATTTTATGACTTGTAGTTTTTTTTTTTTTTTGTATCCATCATAATTAATCTCTGTTGAAAAATTTGACTGTCTATTTTTAATAGAGTCTTCTCTCAATTACATTTTTTTCATTCATAAAATTCAAACTCAAAACTTTACTTAAGAAAATCGAGTCCAGTTCCATTTACACCAACGACTTGTTAATTAATTCACCACAGTCAATGTTGTATTCAGTTATTCTAAACGATTGCAGGCAATTCCGATACACATACTTAATGAGAGGAGCAAGGCACTGCAATTTTTAAGCACCATTGCGCAAGACTATATGGACTATGGAGTTACACTACTCCATACTAAATAAACAAGAAATACAAGTGTTACCATAAACCAACAAAAAAATCTCAAAAAATAAGAAAAAGGAACACTGACTAAATACATGACACGGTGCAAAATAATCCATTTTGGTGTACTTTGAGTTGAAGAATTGCTCTGCTTAGTCACGAACAAGACAGTTAATTAAAAAAGTGGCCTCGTCTGCTGTGGGAACCGCACCATCTGGTCAAAACAAGACAGTGTAAATCAAATGCAAAAAAGAAAAAAAAATCATTAATGTAGCTACATAATGTATTGAAAAAATAAAAAGTTTTGTACTGTTTTAACTAATAAAAAAATCATCATATATAATAATTTTTATTAATTTTTACAATAATTATTTTAAAAATTATAACAACATTTTTTTAGCACATGACCGTGTAAGCACCATTAGTCAAAAAGCTTAAAATAATAAAGTAATTTTAACACAGGTTTTATTATTATGTTAATATATCTTAAACTTTTCATGGGTTGTAAGCACTATATTCACACACGAATTAGTCCTAACTATAAAGTGAATTAGCAACTAAAAAATATAACAAGGGGATTAAATCCAAGGCAAAAAGGAACAGTACATCTTTTTTATTTTATAAAACCTCCTGTCCTATTTATTTTATAACTTGTTTCTTATAATTATAAATAGGACGGAGGTAGTATTATGGAGTAAGGTAATAATCTACTATGGTTTAAAAAACTGCATACAGCAATGCTAGAATGATATAGATGTTGTTGCTTAATTACCTGGGATTGAAGCAGGTAAATGAGAAACAATGTTATGAATGATGCCTCCATTCTGTGTCTTCAACCGTTTGATTGATTTTTCACCTGCCATGATTTCCTCCCCTTCACCTTCACTTTGATGGAAGAAATTGGAAACCATTTTGCTGATGATCCCTCCTCCTTCTTCACAACCATCATCAATCCTTCCTTTTTCTTCATGATCACCTCCAACATCATCAGCATGCTCAGAAGCTTTCCCATTGCTTGGACTCAAGGGTGTTATCAAAGTAGAAACCAAGTTGTTAATAAGGCCTCCACCACCACTTTCTTCTTTACCCACATGCTCTTCTTTCACCTTCTCAACTTTCTCTGAGGTTGCATCTTCTGAATTGAGATTCGGAGAAGGAACCAAGCTCTCAACGTTTGTTCCACCGTCTTCCATTATGGACTATGGTATGTGAATTTCTCCTGCTTCCTCTTAAGTCTAACGAAATAGATAAACATAGGATACTGATATTTATAATAGGTGAAGTGGGACATTAAAAACTGTGTCATATGACACGTACTTAAGCTTTTCCTCTGATAAAAAAAAAAAAATATATATATATATATATATATATATATATATATATATATATGACACGTACTTCGCATTGTCTCTTTGAACAACTTTAAGTTTAACCAATTAAGTTAAGACAAGTGGTGCTTCATTTAGCCATCCACGACTCTGGACATGAAGTCGGTGGAGTAAATTAGTCCTTGGATTTTGTAGCCACCCTCATCTTATCTTTAAACCAGTATATTTAATATTGAATATTTAATACTTTACATAATCAAGTGGGGGTAAGTGTAAAAAAGGTTGAAACTTTCTACCTAGTACAAAACTTTCTTAGGCAAGTGATTACCATTTATTTTATTTTTATTTTTTTGTAGAGATTACCATTTAAATGATATTTATTATCTCATTTATATAGATTAAAATTGACGTAATATAAACTTTTCAAAATATACTAAAATATGGATAATTTGATTGCTTTCTTATTATTGTTCAATTTTGACAAATTTTGACACAAATAATCTTAGTAATATTTAGATATAATTCAACAGTTTGATCGATAAAATTTTCATTATATATCAAGTTACTAAAATGGTATAGCTCTTTTAGAGTTACACTGGTATAATTTGATCCCTCCTCAAAATAAAGAAGGGATCAAATTATACCGGTATAACTTAAATAACTATTACATCATTCAATAACTTTCAACTGGATGATATTTTCTTAAAACTCACCATTGGATTGAAAGTTCCTTTCACATAGATCATGTATACAAAATTTCAAATTAATCCAAAATTATTTGCTACCTCATTCATATAGATTAAAATCGACGTAATATAAAATTTTCAAAATATACTAAAATATGCATCATTTGATTACCTTCTTATTGTTGTTCAATTTTGACAAAATTTGACACAAACAATCTTAGTAATATGTAGATATAATTCAACGGTTGGATCGATAAAAATTTCATTCTATATCAAGTTACTAAAATGGTGTAACTCTTGGTGTAATTTGATCCCTCCTCAAATAAAAGAGGGATCAAATTACACGGGTGTAATCCTCTTAAAAATAATGTCGGCTGAAAAAATTTAGGCAAAGTTATTAATTTTGAATTTGGAGGTTTCATTTAACTTCATGATCTTGTTAACAAGACACTGATTAAAGAATTAAAAGGAAAAAGTAATTTATATGAAATTTATAGGAAAGTACAAAAAAAATTATGAGTAACGCAATTTTTTGCCTTCCAATAAAAATATTTCTTCTTCTAATTTCTTAATCAGTATCCTAAAGACCCCATTTGCCTTAACCTTTAACCTACTTTCTCCTTACTAAATTTCAGTATCAAAAAGAGAAAATTAAAAAAAAAAATCTTTTGAATGAAAATAAGACAAATCATAACATCCCGTTACATTAGACACAATTCACACTAGTATTTATATTTGTTTTAATATTTATAAAAATAAGGGTAAATTTTTTTTTTAAATCATATTTATTAAACATATTTAGATAAGATGAATAAATAAAGGCATAAATATTATATAAAGAACTATTTCCTTATGAAATTAAACATCAGTTCATGATACAGTATTGTACATAGAGTTTAACAGATACAGGAAAATCAAGTATTAGTTATTCCTAACCCATACATGTAATATCCTAGTCAGAGCAGTGAACAAGTTCTACACTAACCCAAAACATAAACGTAAATAACACTAGCCTTTAGATTTCGTATCTTCTAGTATCTCTTCTTAGTCTTCGCAATCTCTGAAATGACCACATCAACAAGGAACTTAATCATTAGGCTTGACCATCATCTTTAATATCCAATCAGCAAGTACATACAGAAAAGAAAGAAAGAGGAGTGAGACTTGATTCTAATATATATAGGTATTACTAACGGTATAAACTACCGTCATTTAATAATAGTGGGGGAACCTAATATTTATCTAATCATAACGTCCCAACTCCTAACAATTCAAACCTCTAGATGCAGTATGGATCCATACTCCCCGATTGGAAGTGATTGGGAGTACATACGCCTCAACCCTATGGCAAAAACCTTCATCTTCCCTAGATGAACTCATATTATCTCAATTTAGGACATCCACAGTCCTATATAACTCAGGCGTACTCTCGCACCAATCAATGGAATGCTGAGCAGTTGTTGGGGTTGCCAAGCTTGGTCAGATGAAGTCCCCGGCACAGGGTGCTCTCCTGGCCTTTAGTTACTTCATCACTCGACACCGTACCCCCTAGACTTCCGTCAGTGAGTCCCTGCCTTTCACTCCTCAGCTTGCCAGGCTGTGTCTTCCACTATAGGCAACATGCCGTTGCATGTTCCTCTTTTAACAGTACTCACACTAGAGTACTCACAAGTCACTTTCATCATTTGACATAACATCTCTGTCCCTCAGACAGATAAACAGTATATAACTAATATACATCACCATTCACTATATCACATCTAATATCACTGGTCTCATTCACTGAGTACCAGTGCAGAGTAACAACACAAGTCTTACCGACAGATAAATAACATTGTCAGAGTACAATCATCAGGTCATGTCAACACATCAAAGCATCTTATCACATATTAAGTATATAAAGATTTATGTAATATCACAAGGTATTTAAGCAAGACAGTAGATACTTTTCTAATCATTAATCTAATAATTAACTAATATTTAACTAATCATTATTTGTATTAAAATCTTATTTAAAACTTATCAAGTTAAATTTATTTGCTTTATCTTTTTCTTTGTCTAATCCCTTAATTTAAATTGTAAAGAGAAACAACTTTCTAACTTACTATAAGTATTTCTGGTACAATCATAAATAGATTTTTAATATTTAGAAATTCCTTTCTGGTGTGGAAGATCAGATAATACCGCAACCACAGAGCATACTTAGAATTTCCATAGACTATGTTCAAAAACTTAGTAGTAAGAAAAAAAATCATTTTTCTGGTGTGGAAGATCAGATGAAACTGCAATCACAGAGCATACTTCAGATCTTACTCTACTAATTTTAAAAAAACTCAGTTTAATACAAAGAAAATAAATTCTCATCATAATCTTCTTTTAAGTATCTCAAATTAATGGTCAAGTAGTTTTGAAAATATTTTATACTTATTCTAATATATATTTAGAATTAAATCATTTTCTAAGCCTATAAACATAATTTGAGTATATTTATAAGTTTTCAAGATAAAAATCAAAATTTTCAAGAAACTTCAAAAAAATTCAAGCTATCCAGAATTTTTTTCATTTTCGGGCTATTTTAAGTTTCAGATTTTTAGTTTGATGCATGTTTATTGAAATCAGTCCGTTCTTGTTTCGTTAGAAGCCTAAAACATAATATTACAACATATATATAATTTTTTCTAAATTTGTTCTATATTCTCATTTCCAGTGAAATCAAAAGTTAAAGAGATAAACTTTTTAAAATTTCCAGAAAACTTTGAACCATCTAGTAGACTTTGTCGATTTTATAAAAATAGTAAAAGAACTTATTTTGTTATGAAATTTTTATGGGAGATCTATAAGACATGTATAAACATCATGATATTTTTATTTTTCCAGAAAACCGTCCATATTTGTCCCAGTAATTTCCAACAGAATGGAAATTTTTCAGAAAGTTCAGAACAGGTGGTTCAATTTGTAACTGGAATATATAATTCATTTTAGCATATTTTGTAGTGATTCCAAAAGAAAAGTTGTATATTTTTAAGTTTATTTTCATTTAAAACTGGTTTCATATGATTTCGTTAAGTATAACTTGAGATATTCATAAAATAGTGAATGGTGTCCGGGTCAAAATGATGGAACATAGTTATATATTGCTTTGTTCTGTGTCAGTTTATGTTTGTTCCTTCTTATTATAAGAATAGGAACGTATACTGGAAAGAACAATGTTAAGTATAACTTGAGATATTCATAAAATAGTGACTGGTGTCCGGGTCAAAATGCTGGAACATAGTTATATATTGCTTTGTTCTGTGTCAGTTTATGTTTGTTCCTTCTTATTATAAGAATAGGAACTTATACTGGAAAGAACAATAAGAAGAAAAATTATAACAAAAATTGGGCATGGTCTCCTCTAAAAGAGGGACACTTATAACAGTTCCAATAACAAGAAAATTCACAAATAATGAAAATATAGCAGGAATAGTAAATAAGAATTTAAAGTGATGCAGAAAAATAATCAAAGGTAAAACTTATATAATATAAAGTACAAAAGTAAGAAAAAGCAACAAAAGAATTAAGGTTTTACTCCCCCCTTACCTAGGAAATGAGTTCAGATTCACCAAGGAGGAGGCTTTGAAAAGCTTGAAAGGAAGATGAAAGAAAGAGAGAGAGAAAATTGGATGGGAGTGTAGAGAGAGAAAAAAAAAAACAGAAACGGAAGAGACAGAGAGAGAACGTAGGTGCTGGGCAGAAAAGTGAAGGAAGCAGCTTCCTTTTTATAGAGAGGTAAGTGAGTTTTTTTTTTTTTTTTTACATTGACTTGAGTGGGTAGCTGAAGCTCACGTGCCAACCAACTACGTGAGAAAGATTTTTATGCATAAAATTTTACGTTTTCTCATACTGCTAGTATAAATTTATACGCTTAAATTTTTAACTTTTTTATCAAACAATTTTATTTTTATATGTGTGACTTAAAAATGAACTGACTTTATCAGTTTCATCAAGTTTTGATATTAATCCTATACTAACTGACTTATCAATAGTACACTTTAAGCATTTTACGACGAATTACTTTTTGCACCTATGTTTTTACTGTTCACATCATTTTTGTTGATTTTGCATCATTGTTTCAATTTGATTAAAAATTCAACATCTTGGGTATTCACCCATATAAAACATATTTAAACCTATAAAACATGATTTCAAGTTCAAATAATTATTTCGTAATTATTTGAGACTTTTCCTCATATATACCATAAATACAAACAATTATATACTCAATCGTTGTTTTAATAGTTTTTTGTACTTTGGTCCAAAATAATTATTAAAAATTCACGATTAAGTAGAACAGAAAATTTTGATCACAATAGTATGAATCAATATTAAATTATTAATAAAAAGAAAATAGACCAATTAAAAATGAGGATGTTACATTTGACCATTACAAATTTTCTAATGATAAATATGTTTAATTTTGTAATACTTCTTGTGGTTTAAAAAATCCAGTGTTTGTAATTTTGATTTTTTTTGTTTTTTTATTTTTATAACATTTCAAAGTTTTTAGTCTACCAAAAAATTTGCAGCGATTAAAAACTGGCAGGAACTTTAAACAAAAAAAATTTCAAATACAAATTATGCTTATCATGTTGTCACTTAACCGTCAAAATTAGTATCAGGAACTAAAAACAAAATGGAACAATTTATGAGAGATTAAAAACAGACATCAAGATAAAACAAGAAATCAAAAACATACTTTATCCTAAATTTTAACTTTAATTGATTGATGATTTATTTTCTTTACTTAACACATTCTCTTTTTATTTATTTTATTATTATTTATTCTTTAAATCTTTGATAAAAAGATATCTTGAGAGTTTTTTTTTTCAGAGTTTTTTTAAATCTCTGATTTTTTTTTAATATGTACCAAATCAATAATATACTTATTTTGTAACAAAAAAAAAATCAACAATATATTTATCTATTATTATTTGATGATGATAGTAATAATCAGTAAAAATCTTATAAATTACAAACTGTCAATTATGAAATACATAAAAATATCATCATTTTAAATATAGTTTTGATCTAATTGCCTTCCGTGACTTTTTTTTTTTTTTTTTCTTTTAAAATCTGAAGCTTTGAATTAATCTGCCGCTGTCCGCGCCGTCAACAAGTCCGCACTATCCACAGCCATAAAAGGGAAAAGCCAACAGTTCTGCGTTCTGATTCCTAAAGCTTTGGGCTGTATTTTATTTTATTTTTTTCCAAAACATTTCTTCATAGGCGCGCGCAGTTTGAATTCATTTGATTCGGGTTCTGTTTTGTTACCTCCAGGAACCAAACCAGGTAATCAAACAACCTTATTCTGACTTTCTCTTGCTTACCTCCAAATATCTCACATTTTCTCTCTCTTACAGACTAATGCTTTCACAATGCGATCATTCAGTTGGGGATCATGAAGAGGACCATGATTCAGTGCCCGGAATTCCATTACCACCTCATAGCCACAGCTCAAAACGTGGTGGAGTCTATTTCATTCTTGAGAAAGCCTCACTGGTTGCTGCTTATGTTGGCAAAGTTAGTTTTTTTTTTTTTTTCCTTCGTCTCCCAAACTGGCTCATTCTGCTCTCTCTCTCAGAAATTAAGTTTTTTCTCTCTGATCATTGCATGACCTATTTCAGAAATACCAAATTTTAAATCCAGATGAGCATGCCAATTTCTTGCGGAGGAAAAATATGAATCCTTATGATTTTAGGCCTGACATTGTTCACGAGGTTAGCTATTGTTTACATTTTCTGTTTTGGATTTTTTTATTCTCATATGTAGATGTTGAGATACTAAAGCTTAAGACTTTCCTAATTCCTAGTGAATTATTAGTAACTTTTGCGTACAATGAAATTGGTGGTTTGGTTTTGTTTGGTCAATGCTTGAATGTGAAATAATTCATATTTTTGTATTCTATAAGAGTCTAATTACAATCTAGCTTTGTTATTTAGTTTTCTATTCCATTGTAATTTTACCTTGAATAAGTATTGTTTTTCTTGATTAACTTGACTCTGAATGTTTATGGAGTTTAGGCTCTCCTTCAAATTATGAGTAGTCGACTTTGCCTGTCTGGTAGATTACGCGTTGTATTCATCAGGACTGATGAAGGAAATCTTATCAGAGTTGAACCACAAACTCAGATACCAAAAACTCTGGGAAGCTTTTGTAATATGATGGGTAATTTTCTCTATTCATAATTGTATTACTCCATAATCCACCCTTATTTTTGGTTCTTGTCAACACATCTCTACCATTCCTTATTTTGAAATATTCATTAATTTTTGTAGCGGAGTTGCTGCAGAAGTTCAGTATCAAATCAAAAGGTGGTCATGGAAAGCTTCTAAGGTTAATTCAAAACCCTGTGACTGATCACTTACCTGTCAACTCCCGTAAAGTAGGTGAGTACTATAATTAGGCAATGTTAAATGTCAATGTTTTTTGTGAAGAGTTCTTATGTGCTGCCCTTGTGCTATTGTAGGTCTTTCTTTTAGTTCACCAAATGCAGTTCAAATAAGGGAATATGTTAATAATTCTAATTGTGATGAAAACCTTGTATTTGTGGTAAGCTTTTGCTAGCCTTTATGTGCATTGTTCAAACGAGGTTTATTCTGTTATTTCACTAATTAACTATGATGTTTGACTGTTCAGGTTGGTGCGATGGCTCATGGAAAAATTGACGCTGACTACATTGAGGATCTTATATCAGGTTATTCATAAAATAAATGTGTTTATTTCATATTCAAGTCCTAATTTGTGGTTACAATGCCTTTTCATATTGTATGAGAGTTAGGAGAGAGTGAAGTTCTTGTGATGCTTATTCTTAACAATGATTGACATGCATTTTGTATCCAATCCATCAATATGGTTAGTGAATATATCAGTGCTCCACTGTTTAGCAATTTCAATAAAATTTGGATAGGAAAATTCAAAATTCTGACTAGGTGCATCATCTACAGTCGCATGGTGAATTCCTAAATTTTCATGCTTGGGCTAGGAGCAGCTTCTATAAAAAGCTTCTCTCCTAAACATAACAGCCAACTTCTAAAGCTTTTAACCTTAAAATAAGGTTTAATGTGATTAATTATGTACATAACTTATATAGAGATTTCTTTTTAAACTAGTTGCCCTATCATAGGACTTACTCCTCAAGTCCTCATGATACTTTGATAGAATCCTTGGGGGCCCGAATTATTCACATGCATTATTTTGCTAACTATTAAGCTTTTGGAGTTTGGAAGATTTTCAAAGTCCTGCACTCTTGCTGCAGTGGAAATCTAGTAACCATTATTCAATGTGTTCCCATCTATTAAAATCTAGTGTTGATGATTGTACAACTGAAACCGTTCTATATTTTTCATTTGTTTCTAATAGTAAAATACTGAATAATCTTTTGTTTAATGAAAATAAGACTGTTTAGTTAAAGGAGGGGTACAAATGGATAATCTTAATACAGTCCCCATATCAAGTTTGTAAATCTAAATTGACTACATCTTAATTTTGTGGATTTGATTAGTTTACTGACCATTTCCTATTGCACTATTTAAGTTGCCAATGCATATTTTGCATATCAAAGTATAAAGCTATCAATTACATGGTTGTTTGTCAGTTACCTTTGGCATTACTTAATTTTCTGCTTCTGCTATTACTAGTTATTATTGTTATTGTTAATCTCATACTTAGTATTATTGTTTGATTTCTATGTTTCTTTGTTTTTTGTTTTTATAGTTTCAGGTTATCCACTGAGTGCTGCGACTTGTCTTAGGCGTATCTGCGTTGCATTAGAGAGAAATTGGAAGATCCAATGAATTTAATTTTTCTTTCATTTTTGTAAGTACGCTTACTTGTCAAGAGGGTGCTTCTATTAACAACCATTCCTTATTCATTTTTAAAAATATTTTATAATTCTCTTAATTCATAATTGAAAAGTAGCTCTTTTCCTTTTTCTTTCCATCCAAGCCTCTCCGTTCAAATCCAAAGACATATCAATATATCATGTAACATCTATTTTATGAAAATATATTTTATGACTTTTTGAGAGGATTTTTCTAAGAAAATATTATTTTCCGAATATTATCTTTAAACAAACAAGTGTGGTATTTTTTTTTTATCAGTAGAAATCGAAGACAGTATTAGGAGGTTTACAACACTCATCTGCTCAACCAACTGAATTAGACCCCTTGATCAAGTGTGGTATTCATATGCGTGATTCATATTTTGTGATAATATTATTTAAAAGCTCTTTTTTTGTTCTATTTCTTTGAAAAACCTTTTTTATATTTTTGAGCTTTTATAAATTTGTATTGACACCATTTCTCCTTCTAAAAGAAATAGAAGTTCAAAATTTGAGCCAAACACTATATTATTTATATATAATTCATTAAAAGTTTACTGAATTTCATTTCATTTTAATAGAACTTATATTAAATTCATTTAATAATAAAAATTGTGTTGAAAAGTATATTGCTAACATTTACGATATCATATTTTGATTTTAAATGCTTTCGTTTGTATAAACTAAATCTTAAAAGAATAAATTTATTGTAAAAGTAATATTTTTAAATTTTCATTTATACAGACGAAATTCTTAAGAAGCAAAGCAACATTTTTCATAGATTAAATCATTTATTTATTCGATATATTTAAGAACAAAAGCCAAAGAAAAAGAAACCGAAAACTGACTAAGGACAAAATTAACGCAATTGAAAGTCCAACAATGAGTTTTGTACAGCTTAGAGTTGGTAAAGATAAAGCAGAGTTAGGGAAGAGCGTTAGAGGTAGGCAAAGGGAGGAATGAGGATGCACAAGAAATAGAAACACGCAAGAATGCCAACTTTAAAATAGCTGGACATTTATTTATTTTTTTCTTTTATAGATAGATGATCATGGCTGATATGGTTGTAGGAATTGATCTTGTGTATTTTTGGGGCTTCATTACCCATTATTTACCTGGTGAAATAAATAGAGATGAGGATTATATTTTTGGTCTTAGCAAAAATAAATTTGAAATTTGATTTATCAACATATGGCAAAAACTATCTTATATATATATAAAACTATCTTGTGTTTACATTGAGGTTTTCCATAAAGCCGTATACAAACAAAGAAACTCAAAGTATTAGCTACGATTGGGTACCGTAGGTCAATAACTAGCTGCCTTTTCTACACAAACTCTCATGTTTTAAACATTTTTTTTTAAAAAAAAATATGTTGTTAGTCTTACAAAATATCTCAAAATTTGATTTTATCTCTATAAAAATTTAATATATTTTTAGTTTATATAAATATTTAATATGTTTTAGTCCTTATATTTTAACAGAAATATATGTTTATAGTTCTAATGAAAAATTAAAACGACATTATTTTTTATAAATGTAGAAACTAAAACAAATTAATTTTTTATAAAGAATAAAACTGAATTTTGAGATATTCTGAAGGCAAAAAAAAAAATTATTTTACTCTTTTTTGTTTGTGCTTTATGATACATGAATGACTTATTTATTAGAGTCAGTGCAACATTCATTACACCCAGAACCAGAAACATAGCAGGGAAAGTTCTCCTAGTTTTGCAGGTTCTGAAAAAGAAAAATGGTTTCTCCAAAACTAGCTATCATCACTGCACTAGCATTACTCCCTTTGATTTTCATCAATGAATCTGATGGTGCTTCTTATTCCCCTTCTGGTTTACATGCTGCTAATAGTGCTGAGGTTACTGCACTTTCTCAGAAAGTTAATCTTTCAGTGTACTATGCAAGCTTAAGCCAACCTTGTGCAACTTTCATTGTTAAGAATCTGGAGGAAATTTTCCACAGTGATCTCATCAACATTGTCAACCTCCAGCTAGTTCCTTGGGCCAATGCTTATGTTGATAAGACTAACCATTCCATAATATGTCAGGTTTTATTCTATCCCTATTGTCTTTGTTATGCTTGAAAAAATTAGAAGTTTGATTATGTAATTAAGGTTGTGCCATAATAAGATTAAGATAAAAATTGATTGATTTGGTGCCATGCAAAGCATTAAAAGTTTCAGAAATTAACATCATTGAATTTTCTGTCACTGACAAAACTTGTTCTGATATCAATTCGGTTCAAGGGTTTGAGAGAAAATTGAGGGTAGACCAGCTTATTGCTTCTGAGTTCTGGTGATAAAAGATGTAGATGATGCATTTCTGGGAAATAAACAATAATGAAACATTAAAATAGTACAGTATGTATTCCTCCTATCCTAGCTGCTAGGACTTTGGCTGAGTTGTACATACTATTCATTTGCTTTAAATTATTCTATTTATGGGATCTATTAATTTGCTTTTTATATGTGCCTTTTTCCTATGATTTTCTGGTCACCTTAATAGTTCAATGGAGGAAAAGAGGTTTAACAATAACCAGGGCTTTCAATTTTTATTTGGTAAATGTTTTGGTCAATGACCATTAGTATTATAGTCAAAACCGATTGTAATTCCTAACAAATTTTCAACTCAGAATTCCCCACTTGATGAGTTGTGTTATACACTCACAAACCATGACAGTAGAGAAAATTTGAAAAAGAGAAATCACATTATTAAAGGATCTATAGGTTTTTTTACAACAATGAGAGAGATAAAAAGAGAAAATAAAGAGTGGCATAATGTTGTAAAAAGATAGTGTTGTAAACAATGTATGAATAATAAAATTCCTTGAAAAACTTTCCATGATTATAATATTTTTTTCTTTATTCACTATAATGTCTTTTTTTTTTATATAGTTTTGACTGCTATTCTATTAGTATTGAGCATTCATTTTATTTGGACAATAATTGTAAAAAATATGAATATTTGATGATTATCTTCAAAATTAAACTTGTATTTCAATATAAATTTTCAGAATGGCCCAGATGAATGTGAGCTAAATTCATTGGAAGCCTGTGCTCTCAACGTTTTGGATGATGTAGTAAGTGTGATGTGCCTTCCCCTGTTCTTTAGGCAACCTCACCTCAGAGGGTTAAAAACTTAAAATTTCAAACAAAGCATTCTTTCTGCTGGATCTCTGATATCTACAATCAATTTATGATGCAGAACAAACATTATGCTTTGATTTACTGCTTTGAGTTTCTTGCAATTGAGGGAAGACACAAGAATTGGCAGGACTGTTTCAGCCAATTGGACTTGCCCAAGGAACCTATTCTGAACTGCTATAACAGAGGAAATGGAACAGAGGTTACTGTTAGTGAAGTCAATATGCTAAAAATTCATGGTTAATCATAGTAGAACCTAATCATAACTATAGTGCTATGCAAAATTATAGATGTTGTATTAACCTTATAAATACAATAACTACCAAAAACCTTATAGATATAACCTTGAATTTAATTGATTTTCTACTTTATGAACCGTGCTTTATGGTCTTTAACATAGACCTTTAATCACTTTGCAGCTTGGACAAAAATATATTAATGAAACAGCTCTCCTTTACACACCCCACGAATTTCTGCCTTGGGTGGTGGTAAACAATCAATCTATTGGAAAGGTTTGTTCTTTCTCTCATTTTTCTCTCTTATTTAAGAGAAATTATTGTATGGTCTGAGATCATCACACATGTTTATGATTCTGGTTAATCTTCGCGTGACATGTAATTGAATTTTTTAATTTATAAAAAAAGAGTTAATAAAACTCAGTTACATGTCATGTAGATATTAAGCATAACCATAGACACAAAGTGGTCCTCCACCATACAATAATTTCTTCTCATTTACACATGCTTGAGCACACACATACAAATACACATATCACTATTCACTAGTACATTTTCCATATTCTTGCCATGATAGTCATCAACAAAGAGTTAGAGATTAATATCATTTGTGTTAATTCAGGAATATGAAAATTTTACACGCTATGTTTGTGAGGCTTATAGAGGCATTCCGGCTCCAGCAGCATGCAACCTTCATTAGGAATTTGATGAAGTCCAAATAAACTATAAAGTGTGTATATTCGCCAAGCATGGCTTTACAAAAATGAGAAGAACATTTTGGTGAAAGCTCTTCAGGAAAATCACAGAACCTAGTAGAACAACTTACATTTACGGTAGTCATCAAGGCATTGATAAGCCACCTTATATGTACATGATTCACAAAAGAAAAAAAAAAAAAAAGAAGCAAATATCCAAATAATATTAATACATATGTTGCGATATGCATGTTTTATGTTATGCCTAATGACATTGTCCTCCAAACTCTCTACACAACTTGAGAACGTCAGAATACATGCCAGATAGTTAATTATTTCATACCTCATGCCTGCCACATAATGAAGGCTGCATATGCTTGATACTAATTAACATTGATAACCATAATACAGAAGACATTGTTTTTTCATCATTATGTTCATTCGAAAAATGACCATTTCCCCCCCTTTCTCCTTGGAAAGATGATACGAATTATATTAATTCCATGGCTATGCCATTTTTTTTTTTTAAAATCATACCTTCGGAGGAATGGAAAACTGAATGATATTTTGTTAGTATAAAGCAAAAATTTAATTAGAATATATTTATAGTATAAAAATAATTTACATTATCATCCAATTATAAAGTGTCGTTCATAATAAAATTATTAACTTTTTTAACAAATACTTTAAAAATCACATTTAGAATTTCTAATTAATCAACACGGTAAAACTATTTATATTAACAATGTATAGAAATTAAACTCAAAACAATAAACAAGAAAATATCATAAATTTTCACCTCAAAAGAAAAACCAGTTCCAGAGGATATGGTTTACCTGAAATGATTTCTTGCAACTAAAGGGAGACATAGAGGGTAGGTTGCAATAATCCGGCTAGCAGCTTTAGCCACCAGGTTTCTTTAAATATTAATGTCGCGTTGCAATTTGCAGACTTTATGACAAGTCATGGCTTATGATTGAAGCAAAAATGAATACAAGGATTAATTTTATGGATGTATAAAATCTTGATACGAAATTGCAGGTTATAACTCAAATCCTAGAATTCAATATCTTTTTATAATCTGCAAGATTTAAGTAATGGACAGTTAAAGCCTAAAGTATTAGCCGTGTTTCCACAAATAAGGCAACCACCAGTGTCAAGTATAATTGGTAACCAACGTCTTGTCTAGAGTAAATAATGTCATCTGTTGTCTGGCCAATGATGATGCAAAAGGAGAATTATTTCTCGTTTGCATGTTCTACAACTCAGTTCATGAACTTTAACATGTTTTATTTGAACATTGTCACTTATTTCTACCCACCTCAGATTACCCCAGTTGAAATGGTCAAGTTGGACACGAGTAATGGAACTAATCAATGGATGAAGTTTATAAACTTGGATGACAGTGTTGTTAGTTGCAAATGCATGGTAATGTCAAGGGTTGCCCTTAATAGCACTTAAGAGTTTATCAAAGGAAATAGTACCTATTTTGCTGAGGTCAAAATAATCATTTGATTCTTGTAAATGATAATCATTTCAGAATTAGTCCTTCTATGAAAAAAATCCATAAGTTTTAATCCCTAGTTATATGTCCTTATTAATACACTTTAGTCCTTGTTACTATGTTTATGAAGTTTTAGTCCCTAACAAACTTAAATTTTAAATCTTTATAGTTTATCTTTATTCACTTTTGTAAGAACCAAAACTTAAATTTTTTTTTTTATATAAGAACTAATTTCCAAATGAGTCACCTTTTTTTTTTTTGGTGAATAATGAGTGTCACCTAAAGGATCAAATGATTAACTTTTTGCTGCTCAATATTAATGTTTACGAAATGCATTCAATTGGAGATGGTTTGCTTGATTGATAACTTTTTTGTCTAGAGAAATCAAATCATATTAATGGCTTATCCTTTCTTATTTGTACAAAATGTTTGATAATTCACTATGTCGACACTTGCACATGTTTGATGTCAATGTTATTTCGTGAATTGATTGCTTTTTATGTCACGTAGTCTAGACATATGGTAATGTTTTTTCACTTACATTGCGGATCCACCCTATCAATATCACGCCACAGATTACCATATCCTACCATTTAACAGTATTAATTCCATATTTTCTGAAACCAACATGAAAAGTATAGATTAATGTACAAAGTCCAACAGAAAAGTAGAATAATAAAGTTTCAACTAACCCACAAAATGTGCTAACTGAAAAGTGAAAACTGAAGCAAATGAAAAAACAGATTCATCATTTTGGATGAGTGGAGCCTTTGCCTTGTAATCGCAGGAGAAAATACTCCACCAGCACTAGAATCTTCACACAGGGACGGGGACCTCTGCTAACTTGAAAAGGCTGAATTTTTTATATATGCTTAAAATGCACTGCATACTAGTTGATAGGCCAAGTGGCCAACTACGAAAAGAGTCAAACAAGTATCTGATTATTGATGAAAAGCCACTCGATGAAACTGAGTATTGCAATCTATATTGCCCCCTCTCAGTAGTCAATATCAACATTGCAAGATTTTCATTCATAATAAATTAAGACATTGAATTCTTACACCAATAAGTAAGTGAATTGCAGGATCACTAAGATGCCACACAAAATTGAGAAATAATACATTGTTGCAAGTATCAACTTATCTGGTTGACATGCATCACTCACTTATTATTTTCCAAATACCATTACATATATCAAGGGCAGTCATCTTTGAGGTGTCATATTCAAACTTCTCAACAGCGTCTTTATCCTTTTCAACAATATCTGCAATCGAGGGTTAAGGAGCAACCAAATTTTGTTGTTTTTGAAGAACAGGATCAACAGATAATATCATATACAGAATACCAGATGAAAAAGATGAGGGGACAGAGAATAGTAAATTCATCAAAAGGATACAGCCTGAAATTTTGGACTGTTCATCCAAGTTAGGCACAATATTTGTGACAGAAGCATACATTGAAAGTACCATCCTGAAACAGAAGAGAAGAGTGCATTTATGTTCCACTTTATGTAGAATATGTTAAAGTCAAACACTGTCATTAGTTTAGAACAAGTAATTGAGAGATTCTAACATGAAAGAAGACAAGAATAACAAGAAAATTATATGTACGTGGCATCTTTACTATCTTAGATTCAAGTTCTGTAATTTACTCACTGTGTCCTCTGCTTATTTTTCTCAATTTTCTGTAAGGTCTTCTTTTGCTCTTGGACAGAAATCCATTGCTGTTCTAGATCATTAAACTCATTGCCGATGGCTGTGTTGACGAAAGATAGTTGGTAAGATATACCATGCTGGAAAGCTAATAATCCAAAATGAGCATACAAATGAAAAGACGAAAACCACTAGAGACTTATCTAAACTCCTCTTTCAACAAGCGTTCTTTCTCAAGTTCTTCCTCCAGTTCTCTCTGTAGAAGATCCAGCTCTGCATCAGCAGCAGTCTCGGATCTAGCTTCCTCTATTTTCTGCTTGCATGCATCTACTTTTTTCTGATAGTCTGATTCATACAAGCACAGTCACCAGCATAATACAATCAAGAAGACCCACTCACAGCAGACAACAGTAATATGAACTGCTCAAGAAATAGTAGAATTTCTAGCAGAATTTGTAATCAAGGTTTTATAAAGCAGTCTGCAGCCAAAATTTCGCTGCAACATTAAGGTTTTTGGGGTGTTTGCAACCGCAATTGTGGCCACATTTGTCCACAATTCCCCGCAATATTAAGGAACGTGACGAAATGACAACTGCAATTTAAAACCTTTGTAATTGTTAGCAATTAGCATACACACAATCCACTTCCAATTGAATCACTAGAAACTTTCTGTCAAATCCACCAATTTTTAATTTTTTAGTATCCAATACCATTATTTAAATTAAATATAAAATCAAATAGTTTCAAAGTTAACACCATAACCAAGAGAGGGGGGAATACAAACATCAAAACACTTCAACTCCATTCATAGTGATTCATAATATTACTCAAGTCTTCATAATGTTAACAAAGACTTGTTTGTAATCAAAGGTTAGCAATCAAAACCTTTACACCAAATTCACAACATCTCAAATAGAAAAATAATAAATAGGGTGAAAAAATTCCTAATGGCACTATAACCCCTAAGTGAAATATTTGCATTGGCATTGTACATAAAATTGAATTTGACTCCTTTAAACCGAGTAAAGGTAACCAAAGACATGTGGCAAACAGTTAAAGCAAAAATACACTTTACTTTTATCATCAAGGCTTGCTCAGCACAACAACCATTATCACAAAAAGGAAAACTCGAATCTAAAACCTTAAACTCCCACATTTTTTTTAACCACCGAACGAGACCCAAATGTATCCCCCACAAATTTTAGTCCTTTGAATCGATTATGAGACTAATCTTCGGTTTGGAACTAACTTAGTCACAGTAAAGCTCCTCACCCCTCTTGAGAATGTGTTATGTGGGAATTGAACACAAGTCCTCCTCCACAAA
This sequence comes from Pueraria montana var. lobata, assembly GCA_026413185.1. Classification (NCBI taxonomy): domain Eukaryota; kingdom Viridiplantae; phylum Streptophyta; class Magnoliopsida; order Fabales; family Fabaceae; genus Pueraria; species Pueraria montana. The sequence continues at coordinate 79,074,348 of CM048650.1, forward strand.
TTTGACATGTGTTGTCAACTGAACTGCACACGTTCAGTCAAACTCCAACATTTTAATTTTATTTTATCGTTTCCGTTTGCAAAATTGGAAAACTAAACCTAGGAACAAGACACGAAAGAAAGGAAAGAAGTGTTAAATTGATTGACCTTGGAGGAAGGAGCGAACCTCGTTGAGGTCGGAGTCGCAGGAAGAAGAGAGGGAGAGTTTCTGTTGGAAACAGTGGGAGAGGTTGTTGAGGTCGCGCGGACCCTGCGACAGTACCTTAACGAGGTCGTCGCTGTACGAGATCAGCTTCTCCACGTCGATGTTTCTCGAAGCTTCCGCCATCACTCTCTGTAAATGCCTTTCCCTTCTCTTCTTCAGAGATCGGACAGAAAATTGAAAATTTGGTTCGTTCGGGTTTCTCAACTCTTTTCCGGGAAGGGGTTTCAACTTTGAATTTTGTTCTTTACCATTTTAAGGAGGGAAACATTTTAATTAACGTTGCTGGATTATAATCTCTTTTTTTTTTTGGGGGGAGGGGGGTTGATAGGAAAAATATCCTTTTTAGTTTTTAGAGCTAGGAATAAATAACGATTGTTTTAATTTGATTCATTTATTATTCTTCCCTATTGGTTGTAAAAATAACTACTGTTGATTGTAATAATATATGAATGAATTTTATAGTAGTTTTTGTGGATCAAAATTAAATCCATGGCAATCTTCGTACTTTGAGGTAAAAAAAAAGTAGTAATTTTTTATAAAAAAAATTAAAAAGATCGTACCAAGGTTTTTTTTTTTGGTCCTGTTAAAATATATTATTATCACATTTTAAATTAAAATAAAAAACTTTATTTGACATTTATAAATAAAAATAAAATATTTTTAAGTCTCACAATTTTAAGTCAAAATTAGTCTTAATTTTTATATTTTAAAAATGCTAAATGTCATTTTTGTCTTTTATATTTTAGTATTTTTTTATTTTGGTATATTAAGTTTTAAAAGTCTTATTTTGATCCTTTATGTTTTCGAAAGGTTTCATTTTGATATTTTTTTCAATTTTTCGTTAGAAACATTAGTATTCAGTTAATTTTTAAATTTTAAAATAATTAATTTAATATAGCGGAGGTTAAAACCGTCACTATCTTTATTTCATTTTAAAAATTATATAAACTACTAAAAGTGACGACATTTCGTTTGCGCATAATGCCGAACACTTTGAGGACGTATATGATTATGACCTATATAAGATGGTTAGTCTGGGTGCTGCTATATTCAATAAAGTTGCGTGGAGACAAATTAGCAAAAGCAAAGTTTATTAGAATCTGAGAGCTATATGAAATGTGAAGGAGTTAAAAGACAACTGAAATTGATTGGATCAAACAATATTATCTTTGGTGTTAGTCAGCGGCGAAGCTTCAACTAAAATTTAGGAGAGCCATAATAAGATTTAATTCATAAATCTAATGTGCAGTTTAATAATACATATTTAAAATTTAAGTTTTAATGTAAACACAAAGTTGATCAAAAACTAATATTAAAATAAATGTTTAGAAATTACCTTAAAGTGTTTTTCTACTTTTTTTTTTTTTTTTGGTATATAGACTACAGGTGCCTCCCACTTTAAAATTCAATAAGCATATATAGGACTCAAACCAAGAAAAAAATATATTGTTCTACTCTTTAAAATTATCCTATTTTAAATAAGTCCTTCATATTTCATCCACTTTATTTCGTGGATATTGACATATTTGAGTGTGCTTTCCATAATTTATGTTCTAAAGAATCATCAAATTCATCATATGTCACTAGGAACTTTGAAAAGTTGCTTATCAGGACTCTCTTTTTTGGCAAATTCCCTTCATTCCTTTGGTTTTCAAGACATGTTTTGGATCCAAATAATGTGGAAGTTAAATTTTCTTCTTTTTTTTATCACAAGCTTTCCTCTTGAAAAAGATTAATTATTTTACTCTTGATTACTATTTTTCTAAAATAAATTTATCAACTACATAAAAAAGAAAAGAAAAGTCATCTAAATAAAAAAAAATCATCTAGATAATTATGACAAATCAAAATAGATAAAAATTATAATTATTTACTTGAGCATGCATGCACATGAACTCTCTTAACTAAAGAATTTAGTGGACAAATAATATATATATATATATATATATATATATATATATATATATATATATATATATATATATATATATATATACTATTGCATAAAAAATGGGCATTAAGATGAAAAACAAAACACCAATCACGGATTAATCAATAAATTGAGTATAGAGTGTGGCAATTTGAGGTTGTTGGAAACTTGGAGAAGCAATGGAATTTAGAAGAACTTTTTTATTTTAGTTGAAAAGAAAAACCTCTATTTTTCTAACTCGCAAGTAAGGAGAAGAAAATATATAGGAGGAGAAGTTTCCAGCAGGTTTAATTTGAGTATATAGTGTTTTTCTTTGCTGTTTTTTTTTTTTTTTTCTTATGCATGTAACCAAAAAAATATAATACATATATATAAGTTTAAAAAATGTACGGGGACCATGGCTCCCCCCTGTCCCTTCAATGCTCCGCCCCTGGTGCTAATGGTTTATATATATCAGGTGGAAAGGAGCTTTTGCAGCTGATTATGTCCATTGTTTCGGTTGATCATGGTTCTTCTCGATTTGAAATGTTCACATATAATTATTTAAAATTATTCTATCCATATAAATTTTTTTTCTTATATATTATCTCTATTCATATATATAAGAAACAAATAACTAATTTATCAAAACAAATAAAAAATAATTAAGTTAATTAATTTTAATTAATAATGACATAGAATTAAATAGTTTAAGCGGTAGTTATATTTAATAACATTATTCGTAATTTAAAGAAATTTTTTTTTACTTTAAATGTTAATAGGTCAATAAATACATATCCTTGTAAAATAATTTAGTGTCTCATTAATAAACACTTTAATAAATTAAGGGTATAAAAATGGTATACAATTAATAAAATGAATCTATGTTTCTATAATTAAAATTAGAAAAATTCTATTGTTTCTTATAAAAAAATCAAAGATAGTATTATTCTTTTACTCGACATAGTTATATTTTTTTAAGTTTAATGATGATATACTGACGGTGTAAAATCATTTTACACAATCATCTAATCATAAATTACCGTTGATATTACTTTTAAGGTAATTTTGTAAAACTCAACAAACTTACCATATATAGTGAGTTGTGATTGGATGTCGATATAAAATTTTGTATACTGTCAATGCATAATCTTTTTTCTCTATTATATATATATATATATATATATATATATATATATATATATATATATATATATATATATATATATAATTTTTTTATATTATATGCATGCAAAAATTTAAATTTTATTTATTAAATTATATTTTTTCTTTGCCCTACTTGAACCGAATTTTTGGCTCTGCCCCTGTTTGGAGGGTGATAGAGGCAATATTACAAAAATAATTCATTCTTAAGAATGAGGCATCTGCTCTCTGCTGCAACAATAATTCACAAAGACTAACGACTACGAGAGCGAAGGCTGCTCCATGGTGCTACATGCAATCGGAGGGTACAATTAGAAATTCATTCGATGCTTTAGAAAGAGAATACAACTGAATAGAGAGAAAGAGAAATTCATTCGATGATGACGGTGTTCCACACTGCAGTGGAGGCTCGTGGAAGGTGTCCAGAAGATGGCGTGCCACGTGAGGTTGTCCTTGTTGGCACAGTTTACTTAGGCGAGACTGAATGCTAACGCCGCGGCTTGGGTTTCCGCCCTCAACTGGAACCGAAACAGGAGGAACGGGAACCACCGGAGAAGCCATTGAGCTTCTGGCTTGCTTTGAAGTGGTTTATAATTTTTGAAATAAAATAAAGATACTGACGGTTTTTAGCCGTCACTATTTTAAATTAATTATTTTAAAATTTAAAAATTAACGAAACACTAACGTTTTTAATGAAAAACTGAACAAATGATCAAAATGAAACCCTTAAAAAACAAAAAGGACCAAAATGATATTTTAAAAACTTAATGTACCAAAACGAAAAATCACTACAACATAAAGAAACAAAAGTGACATTTAGTCTTTTAAAAATGATAAGTTTGCTCCTTGTATTTTTTATATATGGGTTACCTATGCACCACAATGGTGAAGTGCATAGTAGATGAATTTTTTTTTTTTTTTTTGTACATTAGAAAAAATAAAGTCAAAACTAAAACAAAATAGTATCCATTCCTAATGCTGCCAAGACACCATCAGGAGGAGATAACCAACAACTATTGTTATCAAAGGAATGTGAACCCCAAGACGCCAAAATATCTGCTACTACATTGGCTTCACACGAGACATGATCCAGTGGAAATTGCCAATTACTCTTCATTAACCTTTTCGTCTCTTGCAACAAGTCCTTATTAGGGTGCCTGATAATAACCTCCTCGGAGTCACTATTCAACAAGTTGACTAACTCCAAGCAATCACATTCACAATGGAGAAATCGATACCAACGACTCTAGCCAGTAACGAGACCCTCTTTGACAGCCAACAGTTCAACAAGGAATGTGTTCCCTGAACCTATGGATTTCGAGAAACCAAAGAATCATTTACCTATATCATCTCTAAAAACTTCCCCTATACCTATTCAGGAAAAACGTTCCACAAAGCTATCGTTTACATTGAGTTTGATGAAAGGCTTTACTGGCAAAGTCCAAGAAACTCCAGGGAGACCCACTATGTGGTTGGGTCTAAAAAGTTTGAATTCAGCATGTGACAGGTTCACTTGCCGACAAGCAAAGTCCAACGTCCACTTCTGTTGGAGTACAAGTGTGAAGGTGAAGTCCCATATTGGGTAGAAATGGGCGAGTTGAGCAACATATAAGTGAGGAAGACCCACAAACCTAATGCCTTAAGGTTTTGGGTTGAAGGTGGTGTTAGGTCCGCTTATGTGGTGTGCTCGTAAGCCCATTGGTGAAGATCTCCCCAGAATTTAACCCCCTTGGTGCACAACAAATGGTATCAGAGCCGAAGGTTCGAACAGGTGACCGGCTCGGATGAGTACGGTGGATTAGCGATGGATCCGGGCATGGACATGGGGATCCCTTGTATCGAAAGTCTTCCTGGCGATGAGTCCATACATGGAGGCCAAGCGGTGTGTCCCACACCGGGAACCGTGGAACGGCGGTTCAAGGTACTAGAGCATTAAGCTCTAAAGGCGCCATCATTGGATACTCATGGAATAAAATGTCTTCCGCTTGAGGGGGAGCTACCATGTGGAAGAGACTCACACTTGAGGTGGAGATTGTTGGAGTACAAGTGTGAAGGTGAAGTTCCACATTGGGTAGAAATAGGCGAGTTGAGCAACATATAAGTGAGGAAGACCCACAAACCTAATGCCTTAAGGTTTTGGGTTGAAGGTGGTGTCAAGTCCACTTATGTTGTGTGCTCGTAGGCCCATTGGTGAAGATCTCCCCGGAATTTAACCCCCTTGGTGCACAACAACTTCTTATCCGCAAATAGTAGGTTATTACGCCATTTCCAAGCTACCCAAGTAACAGTTGCAACCTTACTCAAGTCCTTCTGACATAGAATCATCCAAACCCAAGTGACCAAATTGGTGTAATTAAGTAAGCCAGGGACTAAAATTCCATATCTCATCCATAGTTCTCGAGAGTGAGGACGGTCTCAAAGAGCATGCATGATACTTTCTAACTGAGCTAAGCAACGAAAATAAGCTTCAGAGGCACTAAGGTGACATTGCATACGCTTCGAGTTAATTGGCAAAGCCTTATAAGCCAACTACCAAAAAATGAACCTTAGCTTCTCAGGTAAAGGAAGTCACCAAATGTTGCTCCAAATTGAGCTAAAAGTGGGCACTAAAGTGGTGTTAGACAACCACTTATAAGCTGATGCTGCTGAATAGAGACTTGAGGTGTGACCATCCCACACGAAGGAATCTCACCCATGCTAAATACTCGGAATGTTAACATTCCTAATTTGTTGTAAAACATGTTCCGGTAGTTGTGTATACAATCTATTAAGATTCCAAGTTTGGTCTTGCCATAAGCCAGCTACTGTTAACTGAGTGTCAATAATATGGACATATGGAACAAGGTGCCCCCAAAATGCAAGTGCCCAGCCAGTCAGAAAATAAAACTGAAGATGAACCATCTCCTAGCTTAGGCTTGAACCCTTCGCAAAAAGCCTCCACAACCTTAACAATACCATTCCAGATAGGAGAAGATCCAGGTTTAAGAGATGTGGATAAGACAAAACATTGACTCAAATATTTGTGTGACAAAACTTTCACCCAAGGCTTATCATGAGAGACTAAAAGCTGCCAAACCAATTTTCCTAAGAAGGAAATATTTGTCCTTCTAGCTTCATGAATACCAAGCCCTCCATGATTTTTAGACTTAGTAATCTCATGCCAGGCTACCAAATTCCTGCCCTTGGAGACACCATCCTTAGACCAGATAAAATTGCGGCATAATTGGTCAAGTGTAGAACAAACAGACAAAGGAAGCCAATAAGGCTGCACAGTATGAATTGGAATGGAATTAATCACTGATTTAGCAAGGCAGACTTTGCCAGCTCTATTTAGTAGCTTGCTTTTCCATGATGCCAAACGAGATTGGACTTTGCTAACAACATAAGATAAGTCTGAAGCCTTAACTCTACCGAGAGCATATGATGGCCCAAATATTTGGAAATTAAAAGATGCCAAGGTTTTAAATTGCGGTCTGTAACCCCCTAATGGGTACTACCATTTAACTTACATTTTAGTCATCAACCTAGATAATATAAACATATATGATATTATTACTCAAGAGTATAACTATTCAAGGGCCTATGTCATCCTTAAGTAATTACATCATATACATGAAAGGTAATCCCTATACATGGGATCCTATGCCAAAAGAATACATGAAGAGTTCTTTTAACAAAAACTAGTCTATAAAGATATTGCTATATAAACATAATATCTTCTAGGCCTCTTGTCTCCATACTTCAAACCTGTTTAATCTAGAACATAAACACTAAACTAATGAGACAGGGTCTCAGTGAGTGTTAAAGACATGCATTATAATCTTTCATCATTTATAAACGTACTATAAAGTACTATAATATGCTACTTTTACATCTCTATTAACATAATCTTAACATTTACTTTGCATGCTTTAAATTAACTTTCTTTATTCTTCTTCCGTCCTACGGCATCTATTGAGCTCAATATATCGAAAGACGTCTCTTTCCTTTTATGCCTTGGCCTCCTATTTTTCTCCTCCGGCCTGAGGAGCTATGCCACATCTTTGGAAAGTAGGAAGTGACGGAAGGGGTCCCGCCTACCTTCTAAAGAGGGCAAATCTTTTCATTTGTATGCTTAACTTATCAAAACATTATACTTTCTTTGATCCCCAAAGGAATCTCCTCTTTCTTTAATTAAACATATCTTTATCCTCATAAATCATGTAAACATATAAAACATATTAATAAAAATAACTTGAAAAGATAGAACTCAACATATTGTTCCAGGGGTCAGTCGCTTAAGCGAGGATATCCCTTAACCAAGCCTGACCCTGACGCTTCGCGCTTAAGCACCAAGTCTCTGCGCTTAAGCGCCAAAGCACTAGGCTTAAGCGCCAGAAAATCCAGGCTTAAGCTAAAATTCCAGAGAGCACCTCTAACTCCAGTGGCTCCTCGCTTAAGCGCCAAATCCTTACGCTTAAGTGCCTGAGTGCTATGCTTAAGCGCCAGAAAATCAAGGCTTAAGCGAGAGTCTGCGACTCTGCAGATCACAGGGGTCGTGTTTGTGCATAACCCCTTTGCCAAAAAATGCTACCCAACAACCCAAATCCTTACAAAAGATACAATAATGCTATTTAAACGATAAATCAACAACCCAAATCCTTACAAAAGATACAATAAGACAACTATGATTTATGCATCTCTTGCAATAAATCCAAAGATTGGGGGTTGGAGTTCCTTTCCATGGAAAGAAACCTAACCCTCCTACAATCTCTGTCCAAGCCATAGATGGAGGGATAGAGAAGGGTGCAAAACACTCACCAAGGACCTCTGGACTAAGGATGATGAGTGGGTGTTGTGGATTCCCTAGCTTCCTCCTTCTTCTTCTCTTCCTTTCTCCTTCTTCTCTTTTCTCCTCCTTCTCTCTTCTTTCTCTCTCTAAATTTCTGTTGGTGTGTGTTCTATGTGTGGGAGGGAAGGGTTTGGGTTTATATATATATATATATATATATAGCTAGTATTGGTTTTATGGTTCCTTACTCTATAAGTTACTCTAATGCACACATTGCACTATAACACCACAAAAGCTAAATAGACATGTCCCATTTTATTATTATCATCATAATTATTATTATGATTATGATTTATGGGGATGTTACACGGTCACGGTCGCAGTGGCGTTAAGGTTTTCACAATTGCAGATGTATCAGTTGTTGCGATACCGATTACAGTCATTGTGGTGTGAATTACACACAATATTACAAAAAAATTACTTTAAGATTTTCTCTATTGTTATATGATTCAAAATAACTTATAATTTATTCTTAATTCTCTCTTAATTAACCAATTTCCCACTAATTACTCATCTAATCAATCAATTAATTGTCTTCAGCCCAAATATTTCCTCCCACCCATATTTCATTTTTCATTTTAAATTTCAACTTCCCACTCCAATTTATCATACTCCCAGTTTCGTCTCCATTTAACTTTTCAATCCCACCCATCATCCCACTATTTCTTTATCAAATTTATATTTCCGAAGGGTCTTTTCCTCTCTCTCTCATGTCTTTATACTCTGTCCCAACTCCCAAGTATCCTTTCATTTCCCGTTTTCCCCAAATTTCATTTTTTCAAGACTTTTACTCTCTCACTTCTCTTTCTCGTCTCACCTCACCCTTTCTCCTTCCTTGCCAAAACTTACATATCCATCACAACAAAGGGAAAATGGGTTAGGGCGATGGGTTGCCTATCGCTAGAACATAAGAATGGAGAACAAGTGTGATGGCAGTCGGCGATAGAAGCATGAATGGACAACAAACGGCAGAGGCTTGTGTTGAAGACATGCACAACTCTTGCAAGATTTTTTTCCACATTAAAGTTTCTATTTTTTATTCATGTATGTTCTGATTCTTCGTTTTATTGGATTCTTTTGTAAAAAGTTTTCATTTTCAAATGGGACTTTTGGGGGAAAAATGTGTTCCGGCTAAAACGGAGTTTTGTCACGCCTGTTGCGACCGCAACACCGTTTTGTTGCGGTCATTTTCTGTGATTTTCAGCCACGACGAGATTTCGGTCCGTAACGGTATCGTCAAGCACCGATACCATTATGTTGCGGCCGATATTAGAGTTAAGGAGCAATATTTAAAACCTTGGAAGATGCCCTTCTAATGTCCAAAGATTCTTCCAAACTGTCTAAAATTGCCCCATCAATATTCTTTGAATGCACAAATTTAAATTTGGCTAAATTTATTTTGAGCCTTGACACATCACAGAATTGAGAAAAAGTGGATTCCACTAGCCTGGTTAGATCCACAGAAGCTCTGCAAAATAACATAATGTCATCTACAAAAAATAAATAAGTTAAAGAAGGACATCCACGAGAAAGATTGATAGGTAGCCACTCCTTCCACTCAGACAAATCATGAATCCGTAAAGCCAATTTCTCCATACACAACACAAAGAGGTAAGGAGATAAAGGGTCTCCCTGATGGAGCCCTCTAGCTGGGGAAAAGTCCTCTGAGTGAGAGCCATTCCAAAGCACAGATAAATTTGATCCTGTGACCCCCTCATGATCAACCTGATGATGATTGGGGGAAAGCCAAAGTCTCTCAATGTCTTTTCCAGGAAGGACCACTTAATTCTATCATATGCCTTCTCTAAATCTATTTTGATTGCTTGGAGTCCATTTCTGCTACTGGTTCTTTTAATATGGTGAATAGCTTCTTGGGCCAGGATAGCATTATTAAGAGTGCCCCCTCTCGGAATAAAGCTTCCTTGAAACGGGCCAATCAAATCATTCAAAAACGGCAGGAGTCTGGCGAAGAGGACTTTAGTGATAACCTTGTAAGCCACATTGCAAAGTTATTTATTATAATTAAAATATAAATAACACTTAAATTAGTCTAAATGATTAAATAGAACCCATAGGATTGACGCAGTGGTGTAAGGCCCCACTGCGTTCACATGCAGGGGAACGATTTATTTAGCGGAAGAAGTCATGTTTAATTCCCTCTATGTGCAAAATTCTCTTGGACCAGCGGCAGCCACACATCACAAGTGGGATTAGTCTCTAACCCAGTGATTGGGGGACACCGTGGTCTCTGACCCGAGACAAACAAAAATAGTCTAAATAGTTTAATTAGGTGGAAAAAAAAAGATTTATTTAGCTAAAAAATCTTCAAAAAATTATTACTTAGGTGAGAAGACATTACAAAGAAAAATATATATTTATATAAAATTATTATAATAGTATATTAAAGAAAAGTATTAAAATTGTGATAAAGTATGCTTTTTTTTAGTAATTCAAATGGTAATATATTAATGCAAAAAGTACATTTCCTCTTATTATATTTAACTTTAATTTAACTACTACCTTTAGTCAATTTCCAAATAGACGTTAATGTGAGAAAGAAAATTCATATTTACTCACGTTAAAGAAATTTTTCAATAAAATAGATGAAATGATAATAAATAAGAAAGAAAGACTAATTTACCTGAAAATTTTTACCCAAAACACAGAGATGACATTGTTTTAAATTTCATGGAGAATATTTTTTTTAATAATAATTTCATGGAGAATATTAAAACATACATATGAATTGAATTTTTTTTTGTCATGTAATGAAATAAAAAATTAATTAGATAAAATAAAATTCACATTCCTTTAAATAAAAGAAAAATATATATTAGGCAATAAATAAGATAAAAATATATTTATACTATTGTTTTTTTAAAAATAGCATATTATAAAAGTTTTGAAATTAAAATAAATTAGTATCATCACTTGTGCATGAACATAATTTTACTTTAAAATATTTGATTTATTTAATACATACCGTTATACAAACATAGTCATTTTTTTAATTCTTGATTTTTTTAGTATTTCACAAATTCAAAATAAAAAATGTTTCTCCTTCTTTGAATAAATAAATTTTTTTTTAACTTTTCATATTTTCTATAATTTAATATAAAAACTAATTATTAATATAATATGAACAAAATTATTTTTATAACTCGAGTAAAAATTAGCGTAATTATATATATTTTTCCTATTTATTATTGAAAGATTTTCGATACGAATTAACCTGTTAATAATTTTTAAACATCACCCAACATTTAATTCGTATTACATTCCATGCAGTTCAATTACAATTCAAAATGAACTATCCACTTCTATAAAGACGGAAAAATTAAGTAAAATAGAGCAAATTTTGGTCTTTGAAATACTCAATGGTTAGGAAATTACTTATTTTAAAAATAGTTTTATAAAGGTAAATGATTTATTTTTTATTTTTAAAAAGGTTAAATTAAACTTGCAACAGTATGAATACTTAGATTGAATTTAACGAATTGATTATCTTTACTTTTTTAGTTAGTCTCCCGATCTAAATTATAATTCATTTTTAGTTTTATCGGATCGACAAAAAGAGGTGGACGATATGATTGTGCTGAATGTGTTTTTATTGCTTGACAAAAATCCAATCCAGAAGTAAAACTTTCCTTTTATTTCTATTTTTATTTACTTTATTTAATTTAGGTGCAAGAAACAATAAAAAAAAGCTATTTGCAAACAAGCTATTATGGAAAAAAAGAATATACGTCTTTATATAATTTTTTTTTGGGGTACATATGACTGATGTGAGCATGAATATGTACAAATCAGGGACGGATCCAGAAATGGGGGGCTAGATTTTTTTTTTTTTTCTTCCTTTATAATTGTTTAAATTTTTAAATTTTAATAAATGATAATTTTAAAAAAATATTTACTATTTTTACACGTAAAATTGAAATTAATTTTTATTTTAAACGATAGTAATCTTAACCATTACCATAATAATAATAAACACAATTAGTTTTACATAATTTTACACTAGTTATCATCTTAACTATTGCAATAATAATAATAAATACAACTAGTTTTACATAATTTTATATTAGTTAACCTTAACTAGTTATATAATAACAACATACATAATTAATTTTATATAATTCTACACTAACTAATTTAAAAATATATATATATGTATATGAAAAATCCCGAGGGAGGAGGGGCTGGCGCCCCTGCCCGCCCCCCTTTATCCGTCCCTGCTACAAATCAAATTATAATAACTACTATGATTGTATAATTTTGATTACTATACACACACAAAAAGTACTGTCAAATCCTTAGTCCTTAACCATTTGGCTTTAGTTTTTCCAAGTTGAAAATCTTAATAGTTGAGTTCCTTTGTACTCCAAAACTAGTTATGTTCGCTCTGTGTAAGTATACAAGCAAGTAAGACTCCACTTTTTTTTTTTGGGCAACGACTATGTGATATAATAGTTTATAAAATTAGTCAATGGTTGTTGTTTTTATTCATGGTAAAGAGTTTTATATAGAATAAGTTTCAAATTACTCTATAAATTATATTTTATATGAACACAAGTCAATCTACCTACACTAAATATAAGTAAAACTTATATTATACCTTTAAATACCTGTTATAGATTTAGAATTTTATCAATTTAATCATTAAAATAAATGTTTTCATATAACTTAAAAGAAGATAGTGAAAATATTAGGCTTCCAAGATTTATACCTAACAAAGTGTGGCCTAAATATTTTATAATAATAATAATAGTAATACTATAAAATTTACACAATTAGTTTTAAATTTATTTACAAACTTTTAATTGCTTGTAAAGATTTTATATATTATTTAATAATTATAAATAATTATATTATTGAAAAACGTTGATAAATAATTACAGTGTAAATCTTTATAAGTTAGAGTGATAATGTATTAAAATTGTTTTTTTAAATAAAAAGTATAATAAAACAAAAATTTTAAAAGGAGACTAAAGTATTGAAGTTTATTCATTCTCAGTACAAATAAAGCGAAGATCAAAATATAATTTTAACTACAAGCATTTGAATCTTACAAAATATATATATATATATATATATATATATATATATATATATATATATATATATATATATATATTGTAGTGATGTATAACATTTTTTAAGAAAAAAAATATATATATGTAAAGACATCATAATGTTCTTTTACTCAGCTGTCCAAGGAATATGACATGTGGTATGGTTTGTGGTCTTTTGGGTTATTTGGAAAATCAGAAACTTTTGTGTATTTACATCAAAGAAACCAGATTTGTCTCAAATGGTGTAAACACGTGAGAAGTGTGGTGAGATCCTATTGCTTTCACTTCTGTTTTTTTTGTTTGAATCATGGCAGGTACTGGTGGTGAAAATAATCCTCCTCGGAGACAACAGATTGCTAATTGATGCCATTACAATTCAAATGCAAAGGATGACGAGAGAGCATACAGAGGAGTTATATGAGAGAATTGAGCAATTAGAAAATCAAGGGAATCATGATGATGATGGAGGAAGAAGGAGGTTTGATAGAAGGAGGAGAAGAGATAATGCTGGTGATGCTAGAGAGGAGAGAATTGATTCAAAAGAAACCAGATTTGTCTCAAATGGTGGAAAGGGTGCAGATACTGTCACGGAGATGGATCTCGAATAAATGGGGTTTTTCATAGCCATTACCATGCCATGCTGGATTAATGATCATGTATCATGTATTGCAGCAAGCTCATGAAAATGAGCCCCGAATACATTCACGGGATTTTGCTTTGGAGTGGGTATCATCTGCATGACAGAATTGTTTTCGAGATAACACAATAGAGGGGCTTGGTAAGATGTGGTTTTTTAATTTGGTTTGTTGAGTAATACGTATTATCATGAAGTTATGGACATCAATCTTTCTGTGGAATGCTGAAATGGTTGGGTGGTTTTTTTTTTATCAATTATATTATATAAAAAAAGATTTCGTTACGTAGGTTGATGTCACGTGACAACACCATATTGATTCTTTTTCTGCTGAAATAAAGACGAATTTATTTTTATAGTAATTTTAAATTTTAAATTTTAAATTATTTAATTTATATTAATTGATAACATTAATTTAAATTTATATTCATATTCAAACTTGAACGTGACTAATATTTTAAGATATTTATTATTTTAAATTTTAAATTATTTAATTCATAATAATTGATAACACTAATTTAAATTCAAATTCATATTCAAAATTATAACAAATTAAATAAATAAATCATGCAATTAGATTTTTTTATCTCATAATTTTATAATACAAATATGTAATTGATAATTTAAACAATATCTATATATACATGTGTGGATGATAATAAAATTTGAATATTATCAATATTTTAAGATATTTATTATTTGATATTTTAAATTAATTAATTCATATTAATTGATAATACTAATTTAAATTCATATTCATATTCTAATTGAACGTGATTAATATTTTAAGATATTTATGATTTGAAATTTTAAATTATTTAATTCATAGTAATTGATAATACTAATTTAAATTAAAATTCATATTCAAATTGAAAATTATAACAAATTAAAATAAAGAAATCGTGCAATTAGATTTTTTATCTCATAATTTTATAATGCAAACATATAATTAATAATTTAAACAATATCTATATATACATGTGTGGATGATAATAAAATTTGAACATTATCAATATTTTAAGATATTTATTATTTGAAATTTAAATTTTTTTAATTCATATTAATTGATAACACTAATTTAAATTCATATTCATATTTAAATATTTGAACGTACCAATATTTTAAGATATTTATGATTTGAAATTTTAAATTGTTTAACTCATATTAATTGATAACACTAATTTACAGGGTTTACCACTGTTATGGGAGGTTTTTTTTCTTGCTATATGCAGTTTCATGTATCAGACTTTTGGTTTTGGCTTTTAGCACTTCTTGTGCTAAAGCAAAGAATTAATATATCTTTTTCTTAGCCTTTCAAAAAAAAAAATTTACAACACTAATTTAAATTCAAATTTATATTCAAATTCAAAATTATAACAAATTAAAATAAAGAAATCGTATAATTAGATTTTTATCTCAAAATTTTATAATGCAAATATGTAATTGATAATTTATCGATTTTTTATTTTATTTTTTAATTCATATATGCACATAATTATATTAAATATAGTAATTAAGATCATTATAATGGGAACATATTATGATTAAATTAATCAATTAAATCATTAAATGTTAAATAGATTTTCATTTTATATAATATGATAATCAATTATTTATTTTATGAAATAGTTTTTATAATTATGGAATATTTTTTATAATTATGATAATCTTTTGTTAATTATCATAAATTTAAAATCAATTATCATTATCAATCAATTATTTAATTATTCAATTATATAGATTTTTATTTAATATAATACGCTAATACACACACACACACACACACACACACACACATATATATATATTAGGCGATGTCTACAGTGAACCCATTAAAAATATGGTTCATTGGTGGACCATGAATTTATCAGTGTTAGATATAAGTTAAAAAAAATGGACGGATAAGATTTGACACCGGTTACCTGTCTTGCAATTAGTGAATAAATTTGATTAAAATTAATGTATAAGATGCATTGTCCTTTTTGACCCTATTGTAAAAATGGTTTTTTTTTTTTACTGGTTAAATTGAATATTCTTTCTGTAAAGAAAAATGATTGTACGCGCTCAAATTAAATTATTTTAATTTTTAGTATTATTTGTAATCTTATTTTTATTCCTCTATTGAAAGATTAAAAGTAATTATTAAATTACTTTTTATTTATTAACATATAATTACCTACTTTTCATAAAATAATTAAATTATTTTATATAAATAAATAAAAAGTTATTACTTTTAATAAAATAAAGTAATAAACTATAATATATTTTAATGGTTAATAATTAAAAAAAATAATTATTTATATAATTATATATAATTCTGCATTTAATTATATAATTCTAAAAGCATAAAATTTATAATTATTTATATGATTATATATAATTATTTATATTTAATTTTGCATATAGAAATAATTTTTGTTGTCATCGCTTAAATATTTTACATTTTTATTATAAATAAAAGAAAATTAATAGTTGGAGAAATATTAACGCTTTGTTGTCTTTAAATATATTAAAATTATTTGTGTTTTTTTTTAAATAAAGATTATTTATTTTTTTAACAAAAAAGAATATTTTTTTATATTTTTTTATTGGAATCAGAGAATCAGAAGGGGGTGACGGTGGAGTGGAGGTCAGGGAAGAAGAGAAACCGAATCTTAATTTTTCATCTATTTTTAAAAGGGTTTAATTGACATTTTATATTTTTAAAATAAAAAAAACTATTTACCTGATAAATTATTTGTTTACCTTCTATACCAGGTTATCTTACTGGTCCACTAATGAACCATATGAAATATATCTTCACCTTAGCCTTTGCCTATATTTTAATTTAAATTTAAAGCATAATCAATTTTAAACTGAAAAAATCTCGTATCATTTGAATTTCATTAAAAAAAATTATTTGATCAAATCACATATAAATTAAATATCTATTTATACTTTGTTATTTTTCATTTCACCGTTTCTTTCTAAATATTATTGCTAACATATTTTTTTATTTCTTTTATCATACTTTCTTTTTAAGTAGTATTGCTGATATTTTTTTTTATTTCTTTCATTCAGCGTTAATGGAGAGATAAATACAAACAAGAAAGACAAATTCATAGATCTTTTTGTTGTTTCTCCAAGATAATGTTCTATTCTTCTCGGTTCTATTTGAATTTTTTTACATTTTTTCTCCTAATAGTTGGTTTTAAAAAGTTTGTTCACTGATATTATTTTAGAGTTTCTCACTCTCAACTATTGAAATAACACAAAAGGTATGATAAGTTCTACTATATTATTAAAACAAGATTTAGTCTTTCTTATATTTCTCTTTTTATAATTTTCACATATATACCTTTTTTTTTCTTTTTTTTCACCAGGCTTTCTATTTTTCTTCCAACAGAGTGGGAGTCCTCTTGAAAGTCAATAACTATTTTATAAATAACTCGCTCTACATGAGAGGCTTTGACTCTATTAGAAATAAAATTCATGAATTTAAAATGCATATTAAAGATGCATATTAAAGAATACAAATATCATAAAGAAATATCAAATAAAAATAAGTAAATGTGAATTCGAGTGAATTTATTTAATTTAATTTAATTTAATTTGTGAAAAAATTGTACTGAATCTCAATCACTTAAATCCAAATATATTCAACAAATATAATTTACATAATATAACTTATCTTTATATAGTTAAACAGGACAAAATAAGTAAATAAATAAAATTAATCAGTTGAAATAAATTTATATTTTAAATTGAAATATAATTCAATTTAAGAGAAAAAAATTAAATGTATTTTACTTAATAAGTTTCGTATTATTCATACTTAAATATTATCTTATATTATTATAGATTAAAAATTTTAAAAAGTGAAAAGGTAATATCATTATAATAAATTTATTTAGATAAATGAATTCAATTGAATTTACTTTTAAAATCAAATTAATTAGGGCAAATAATATGAAAATATCTTAACTTAAAAATCATTTTAAATCAATAGAAACAATATCATGAAAACAAATATTACTATAAATAAAATGAGTAATATATCCATTGTGGGAAGGTCTTGTTTGCTTTTGCTACTGATATTGGTGTATGTTCAGTAATTGCTGCTGAGCTTTGGGCTATACTGATCGGTATTCAACTAGCTTGGAGTCGTGGCTTTAAGACTTTAATTGTGGAATCTGATTCTTTAATAGCTATTTCTTTGCTGGATAGTGGCTGCCCTTCATGCCATCAAATGTTTAGTCTGGTTCAGAGTATTCATTAAATTGTCCTGAATGGGGGTGAGGTTCAATGGGCACATACTCTGCGTGAAGGGAATCAAGTGACTGATAGTCTTGCTTTGTTTGGTTTATCGTTACAAAGCCAATTGAGAATTTTTTATGTAGTTCCATCTTTTATTTTAAACGTTGTTTTGACGGATGTATCTTCTACCGCGTTTCCTCGTGGTTTCTAGTGTTCTTTGGGGGTCTCTTTCCCCTCCTCTTTATCAAAAAAAAAAAGAGAGAGAGAGAGAGTAATATATACTTAAAATAATGTCAACTGTAAATAAATTAAATCCTGTAAATAAATATCTTTTAGGTTTGCCTAAAAAAATATCTTATAGGATAAAGCTTTTACTAATTGGCTAATATCAGGTGATAAAAGTTTATTTATGTTCTTAAATTATTTTTTTTATTTTCTAACAACTTTAATTTATGTATTTCAATTAATATATCAAATCAATTTTCAACTTAATATTTATGTTATTAACAATTATATATGTCAAATAAAAATTATATGTTTTTGGTGTGATTTTTTTTTTTTTTTTTTTTATAAATCATGTCAAAATCTAAAGCGACTTAGTTTCACTCTCGATATGAAAAAATATTTTTTTCATTGTTGATTCTTCAAAATCTCTATTCTAGCCCTTACAAAGTTAATTTTAAGATTTCTTTTCTTTAAATTTTATCTTTGAATAATCAATCAACAATTAAAAAAAATAGATCTTAATCATAAAAAATAGTATTTTTAAGTCAATATGATTAAGTGAATTTTATTTAGACATATGTTTAAAATATATTCGTCGAGATACGGGTACCAACCCAACTTAACACGTATTGAAAATTTTGCCCTTTTTTTGATGTTTATATTATTAATGATGTGTTATTTCAGTATTGGTAGTATCCAATAACGGTACATTGAGTATATGTCTACAAAGTTTTGTTTTTAATGCATATGATTAGAAATTAAATCTTAAATAACATGCTTAGAGGACTTAATTATTTTCCATAAGATAAATAATATTATTATATATGCATTATCTTATCTTCGTATTCGTAACTTATTTTTTTATTATAATTTTTAAGTTCAAATATCCACACATCTCTTTTTTATAATTAATATTAGTCATTTCATTCTTTTATGGTAGAAAAATATATTTTAAAAAACTAATAATTATAAAGTGTACTATAAAATATTTATTATTAATATTTCTTATTAAAATTATATTTATATATTATATACAAATGAAAATATATTTATAAGGATAATATTTTTTAAACATTTATGTAAATTAAAATTATACAAGATATGAATATATAAAATTATTTAAATATATATTGATTTTGATATATATATATATATATATATATATATATTAATAAATATATAAATTTACATATCTACTAATATATACTTATATAAAATTTTAAAATAATAATAAAATTATAAATTATAAACTTAACACCCTGCAGGGATTATTAAGCTAGTTGGTTCTTAAAATTGTAGAGGCTTTTGGTCTTGGGGTAGAAATACTGTATGTACACATGTCGCACTTGGTGTAGCTGTCATGTGGTTTGGGTACAACGGTTTTGGAGAACGTTTGTTATGTGTATTGTTTTGGCTGCGTGGGCCACAACTTGTGGTCTTACCTCCTTGGTACCTTGATTTAATAAAATTTCTTAGTTTTGTTAAAAAAAAAAAAAAATTACAAACTTTAAATTTGTTAACTTTCATTATAACTATTTAAAAGTAATATCAAACATAATTTATAATTTATTGACAGTGTAAAATTACAATCACTATTTAAACATCACCTAGCAGCAAGTTTTGTAAATGGAAAAAATGTGATTAGGAGAAAATATCCCACTAAAGGTGGTCAGTTAGGTTTTCTGACGGAGATTAGTCATCAGTAAAAGCTGGTAGATGTTCTGCACCAATATCATGGGTACAAAAAAAAAAACATCACCCAACATTGAATTCAGTATTACATTCCATGCCGTTCAAAACAAATTACAGTTCAAAATTAACTATCCACTTCTATAAAAAGGGGGAAAATAAGTAAAATAGAGCAAATTTTGGACTTTGAAATACTGAATGGTTAGGAAATTACTTATTTTAAGAATAGTTTTATAAAGATAAATGTTTTTTTTAAGGCTAAATTAAACCTACAACAATAACTAAGGTGGTCTAGCTCAGTTGGCTGAGAATGCGTGAGTGTTTTAAACTCCTGATATTGTCTTCAATTCCTACGGATAAAAAAAAAAAACCTGCAACGATATGAATACTTTAGATTGAATTTAACGAATTGATCCCGATCCAAATTATAATTCATTTTTAGTTAATAGAGGTGGATGGATTATGCTGAATGTGTTTTTATTGCTTGACAAAAATCCAATCCAGAAGTAAAACTTTCCTTTTATTTATATTTTCATTTACTTTATTTAATTAAGGTGCAAGAAACAATAAAAGAAAGTTATTTGCAAAGAAGCTATGTTATATATTATGGAAAAAAAAAATATATATACATCTTTATATAACTTTTTGGGGGTACATATGACTGATATGAGCATGAATCTGTACAAATCAAATTATAGTAACTACTATCATCTGATTGTGTAATTTTGATTAGTATACACACACAAAAAAAGTACTGTCAACTTCTTAGTCTTTAACCATTTAGCTTTAGTTTTTCCAAGTTGAAAATCTTAATAGTTGAGTTCCTTTGTACTCCAAAACTAATTCATTGTCATGTTGTCCTTCAATCCTGGCCTGATATGAACCTTCACTTCCTCTCAACACTTCTCTGACTTCCATTAAAATATTTTTGCTCAATTGGCATCCCTCTAAGTTAATCTGTGCCTCAAGATGGCCACCCCTTATCATCTCCTCCCATGTTTGTAACCAATCAAGAGAAGAGATGCAAGGTTGCAAAAATAATTGCTCCATGGCAATTCTTGCTTCTGAGAAATGAGTTGGGAAATGTGACTCAATTGATTCTAACAAGGCTTGGTAATGCACCAAATGTCCATCAAAAAATGACCTGAAATTCATGTCGTTTTTTACTTTCTCAAAAGCACCCCCATCCCCAAAAGTGATAATTCCCCTGTTGCCAGAGGTGTTGATCAAATCCTCTGCTACCCTTAGAAACTCTAAGGCATGTCTTCTGCTCCTTACTTTTCCCATATGTGGCAGATCAATCATGCAATTGAAGGCCAAAAACTCTCCCCTCCCACCCCTTTTGTTCATTTTCTTAATCTCACTAACCAATTCCTCCACTCCTTTCTCCTCTACCTTCAACTTCAAACCACAGGATTTGGCTTGCTCATAGAGCTGCCTTCTAGTTTCCTCAAAATTGCATGGACTAGAAACACATTCAGGGCCCTCACCACCCCATTTGATTGATGTCAATTTCAATGTTTTGTGCATGTGTGCAACAGCCTCAATCATTGTAGGCCATTGAACACCATGTCCAACACAGAAGTCCACTATGTGCACAACATCACAATCTTGTGGCATGGCTTCAAGAATTGCTGAAACAGCTGCAAAGTGAGCAATTTTCCCAATTGGGAGGCCTTGATAGAGTGCCCTCAGAGCAGCCTCAAAGTTCTTGAAGGCCTCACCTTTTAGATAGTCTCCATGATTGGCCATGCCTTGAGACAAGTAGAATGCAAGGCGCTCTAGAGACTCACCAAGTGGGCTAGCTTTCTGGCTTATGCACCTCAAAATCACTTCTGCTAGTGCTTTTTGTCCTTGCTCCAAGGCCTCTCCATAGGCCTTCAGCAAGTGTGGAAGGCTCACTTGGTTTTCAATTTCCATGTTTTCTTGTGGTAAAGTCAATGGTGATGTTTGATTTGTGGACAACTCTGACCTCACAGATGGGGTAGGACTCCATGGATTTTCCACCTTACTTGACAAATTCTGTGAAGGGAAGAAGCTCCCTTCACTTTCTCCATGACCTTGAATACTAATAATTTGAGTATCCAAGATGGAGTCAAAATCATCCAATTCCATCAATGATGGAAGTTGCATGGTTTCTTCATTGATTGGGTATTGGATATGAATATGATCATTGGGGAATATTATGGGGGAGAAAGGAAAGGGGATGGAACAAATTTCAGAAGTGGAATCCTCTAGAGTGCTCAATAGAGTATTGAGTCCACAATCACCAACATGGTCATCCATAGTGAAGCCATAAGGTCCACAATCACCAACATGGCCATACATGGTGGTGAAGCCATAGGACTCAACACCTTGATCAAAAGTTGAGTTCATGTCTTCAAAGAATGGCCATGCGGATTGCAGATCCTCTGGCTGCATCATCTTTTCTATTGGATTTTTTTTTTTTTCACACTGAAAAGAAGGGGATTCTTGTTTTGGGGGAGGTTTAATGAGTGATAATGTTTGACTATTTATAATAGGAGAAAGCTTGTTCCCCCTCACTTTCAGCCAAATCCTTATGCTAATTAAAATAAGCATGAATTATATTTTAATGAGGCATTATCTTATTCCACAAAACTCACGCAAAGGATTGAATTAACAAATATTATATAAGTAGATTATTTTTCAGTGAAACCAATTAGCTTATATTTTAATCTCTCAATTCTTTTTTTGTTTGAGCTGATATTTTAACCTGTGAAACTTGAACACCAAGCCTGGGATATCCTTTAAAAGAAACACTAATACAAAGTTACATTAATAAAATAATACGTAATTTGTTTTTTTTTAGAAATTACATATATCTTCTACTATGGGTAATCTTATTTGAATCAAATAAAATTATTATAGGCATTAAATCTCTTTTTTAGAATATTTGACATAATTGCATACTTAACTGATTAAGTTAGAATAATTATACGTTAACGCATTTGATGGTTAATATAATAATATGAATATATTGAAATCACACTATATTTAATAATATAGTAGCAAAATTATTGACCAATCGTTATCTTTACATGATAGGAATAGAAAATGACGAATCACTTTCACGCAGTTTTTAGAGAGTTTTATTAGTACAAGGTTGGCATGCAAAGTCTGCCTCCTCTTTTGGCAGCTTCGATGGAACGCGGAACTCAATGGGTACCCCAATTCTCCGGTGATATCACTATTCCATATTATAATGAAAAAAATTGATTAGTTAATAGTTCATGTCCTTTCAACACAATTACGTATCAATTTCATGAGAAATTGAACTTCAATGACTATGAAATTTCACTGCCTTCTGCATAGCCGTGTACGTATGGTGAAATATTATGTACACGTGTCCACGTGCGAAGGCTCTTAATGAAGTGACACGTGTTATCCTAATTTGATCATTAGAAAGGTGCTTTCGAAAACCAGACAAAATTAGAGCTCTACTGGTAATTATAGATGGCATAATTATTAATTTTATTTAAAATATTTAATTAGGTTTCTTTCTTTCACAAAACTTCAATCAGATTCTTTATTTTTAAAAAATGTTTCAATTAGACATTTTCTGTCCAATTAACAAATAAATACTAGCTGTGTTGATTTACGTATAATAATGGTTATGAATCGCCACTATTTTCTAAAATTTTATTTTTTAAAATATTTTTTCTTTAAAATAATAATAAATATAGTGATGGTTAAAAACCATAATTATTCTTAAATGAAAATTGCTATAATTCACAACCTAATGACATAAGTCTCAATTGGATAAAATGGTCTAATTGAAATATTTTTAAAAAATAAAGGACCTAATTGAAGTTTTTAAAAAGAAAAAAGACTTAATTGAATATTTTAAATAAATAAATGGACCAAATTAATAGTTAAGCTGTATATATATGGATAATGTCGTAATGTTATTTCCATTTAAATTTCTTACAGTTATTTTTATAATAAAAAGATATGTAAAATAAAATGAAACATACGATAGCAAAAATTAAAAGGCTTAATTAATTACAATTTTTACCCCAAATTTTTACTTTTTGGTGAATTTTATCCCCAACAAATTAATTTGGAGCATTTTACCCCCAACTTTTTTCAAAAGTTGCAAATTTTACCTTCTACCATTTTGCTGACGTGGCATGCTAAAATAATTGTACTTTTTACCCCCAATTTTTTTACTTTTTGACAAATTTTACCCCTAACTTTTTTACTTTTTGGCAAATTTTACCCCTAATTTTTTATTTTTTTGGTGAATTTTACCCCCACTTTTTACGCTTATATCAACATGCCATGTCAGCAAAACAATGGAAGGTAAAATTTGGAACTTTTTAAAAAATTGGGGGTAAAATGCGCCAAATTAACTTGTTGGGGATAAAATTCACCAAAAAATAAAAAGTTGAGGTAAAAATTGTAATTAAGCCAAATTAAAAAAATATTGAAAGATTTTTAAATGAAAGTAACATTACGCTTAAAATATTATCTCCAAAACAACATAATAAAATATTGTCTCCAAAGTAACAAACTTTTACTTAAAGATATAGTTGGAGTTTATTTAAAACTAATTTTAAAGAGATAATTTAGCGTGCAAATAAAACAGGAAGAAACATAATAAAAAATATTTTCTTTTATTGTATTTTTTATTTTATTAAATTTAAATTTAATAATTTCCTCAAAAAAAATTAATTTAATTTATTTTTATAACAGATTATATAATAAAATTTATTTATTCAATCCGTTTTATTTTAGCACGTATACTAAATATTATCTTAAAATCGAATAATACTAATAAAGAATGTTTTACTATTAAATTTTATTGACAAAGCATATATTATCAATAATATTATTATAAAACCAATTGAGACTTGGAAATTGGAATATACTCTATATGAGAAATGGATAACTTTTCTATATCTAAAACATATTTCTCACAGAAGAGAAAATATATAATATTGCATGAAAGCTTAATTATAGTACATGGAGTGAACAACTAAGGACGTACAGTTGTACTACTAAATAATCTAATACGTACTCTTCATCCAATTTCTCAATCTTAATTTCTTGTTGATTTTTTTTTGAGAAATTTATCTTTTAATTCCAATCAAGAAATTTTAGGAGTGGTGAAGTTTGTCATAATCCCGACATTGGGTATCAGTTCCATTCTTATGCCTTAATCAAAGCGTTTTCCATTAGAATCATCATCGCTTGATGAAGCACGATGGCCTTCGGTGGACCTAAATTTAGGCATGGAAGGCGAGGATAAAATCTTGTATTTAATTATCATTCTCTTTATAATTTTAAAATTAAAATATATATATATAATATTCCCTACCAATATATATATATAATATTTCATTTTTTTTACAGGTTTTATTCGTGTAAGGTGTCTTCTTATACCATCACTTAGGTCATAATTCAAGGATCCTAATCCATTTTGGTCAGACATCTCTAAAAAGATCATTAATAACTGGTTATTGAAATTTAGGGTAGAGGTTCTTTAACATCAACAACTCATCCTTCATTGGCTTGATTTATCGGAAGTAAGTTGTTGATTCATGAGATCACTGATTGTGGATTTTCCTGTGGGATCTAATCTGCTAACTTTTTTTAATGTGTAGTTAATAAATTAACCCTTTGAAAGTTTGAAACTCAACATTCCCCAATGATGTAAAGTAGAAGGGGTCAACAAATAAAACAATTTTACTTCCAAATTATCCTTTTATAGAACCCTGATCTGGCATGCATACCTCAGAATCATAACATTATTGTCATTTTCTAATTTCCAACAGCCAAAGCCAAGACCAACGTCCTCCCCGGAAGCTCTTCAATTCTCGATTATAATATTACATTATAATAAAAGTTGTTAACCGGCACTCTTTGGAACTTTTTCCTTTGTAGTATTTTGGTTAAATTAATCATTAGCTTCTTGAATAATTTGATAATTTTTAATTAAGTCTTTAAATTATTAAATATTTTGAATTGCTTAAAATGTAAATATTAAATATTTGTTTATAATATAATAGCTATTTCTATTTTCATTTAATACTTTAGCTTTTTATATAAAAAAATTAAAATAAAAAAAAGTTAACCAATGTCCTTGTTTAGCATTTTCAATTTTTCATATTCAAAGCATGATCTACATATATTATTTTCTTTCTTACAAAAGAGGATATTTTTCTTATATATTTTCTTGTTTCCCACGGGAAGTATAGCCTTTCAGAGACAATTCTACTCAAAACACGGTTGACCATTAAATGTAGGTGCCTTTCTTAGTAAATTTTTAAACCTTAATTTGTCATGTTATTAGAGATTAGCCCTTTTTGTTAGACTAAACTCTGCTGATATTTTTTTCATTATATTATTCTTACATAAACATGCATGTCATGTAATAATTCTTAGTGATTCTTAACTTTAAAGATAATTATAAGTTTTAATAGCCAAAGCGTCAATGAGACAAAATACATGAAGATTATATACCACTTCAAGATATTTGCATGAATTGAAGAAGACTTGTACGTATTTCTTTAAAATATATAGGTTAATATGCTTACAACTCTTTGGATCCAACATGGGAAGGGTGGATTCAAAGAAAAAACATGGGAAGGGTTAATAAAAGATAAGGTTAAAACGTATTTTAATTGAGTGCCAAAGAATCAATAGCTTGATTGAAAATTTTGCGTTAATTTAAGCTAAAGAAGACATAATGTCCTTATATTTGTTTCCTTTCGCTTTCCTTAATGATTTTTTCCCCTTATCTCAAACTTTATCTTATGTAAAATAACAAAAGACAATTTATACTATTTTTACGTGAATCAACTAGTGTGGAATTATTCCATATGCATTCTCAAGTTTGAATTTTGGATATGTAACTACTTAAATACTCGGAGAGAAAATTTTATTACTCATAATGATTCTACCCAGTGCAAATAAAAAATACACGTGTTCTATTAAAAAAAACTACTTTTATTATATCATGTTTTCCATACAATTAATATATAATATATCTTGCTATATATAGGGAGATATTTTGAGATGTTAAAACATCCCAAACTTATGAGTAATGCCAAAATTTTGTTTAAATATAATGGATTTTGTCTGTCATTGAGCCATTTCATACTCCTCATGTATCACTCAAAATAAAAAATAAAAAATACTCCTCATGTTCTGCTTTGAATAATTAAGAATTGTATCTTCTTTTGACCAAGTTTTATCATGTATGGCTAAGTTAATTCCTCGAACAATTTAAAGGAAAATGTTATTTGAATATTAAATGAGATAAGAAAAAAATATTTCTTTTAATTTTATGAGATATTTTAAAAAGATTAATTTTTATACACTATCAGTGTAAAAAGTTTTACATTGTCAACCAATAAAAATTATGAAAAATATGATTTTTAAGATAATTATTGTATAAATCAATAAAAATATAATAAAAAACTATATATTTAATGTCACATACGATATCAATTTTTTATATTTAAATAATAAAAATTATAAATTCCTTTTTTTGTGTAACCAGGAAGTATTTGGAGCTTCTTATTTGGCATCCAACTAATTTTTCTCCCAATGAGTCGACCCATTTATGATAAATTCTTTGAAATTAATTGTCATACATTGTCAACATATAATTTTTACAGTACTATCAATCAATCATAAA
Organism: Pueraria montana var. lobata; assembly: GCA_026413185.1. NCBI lineage: Eukaryota > Viridiplantae > Streptophyta > Magnoliopsida > Fabales > Fabaceae > Pueraria > Pueraria montana. The sequence goes on from CM048650.1 coordinate 79,101,978, forward strand.
TCATCTCAATTATTATAAAAAATCAACAAATTTTATTTGGATGATAGTTTAAATATCAATTATTTTAATTAAATTTAAATTCTTTTCCTTTTTTTTTTCCAATGAATTTCCCTTTTTTCCTTTATTATAATTTATTTATACGGTCTTTACTCCTTTGAGCCTATATTTCCAATTTTGGCCTTATTCTATGGTTGCATTAACTCAAAGTCCTATATAGTTTATGTTATAACCATGAATATTATTTTTGGTTAAATTTAAAAATACACTTAGTTTAATTTTAATATTCTCATAAATATTTTTGATAATTCAGATTATTAGAAGAAAAAATAAGAAAAGGAATGAAAGTTATAATTAAGTTAAGAGCAATGTTACGGTGGACCACCATGATAGGTGGTTCACGATGAACATGAACAATGTTAGACTAATATAAAAATATACGATTGTCCACGCTAGATCTCCGCCCCCACCCAACAACTTCCCTCCTACCAATCCCTCCGGCCATTGTTTACTGTTGCCGGAGGCGATTTTTGATAAAGATGTTCAATTTTTTTCTTCTTTCCTCCAATGACGCAAAACACACCGACGACCACCGTATCTCCACCCTCGACAGTTTTGACACCTACACCACACCAATTTCAGATGTTGTTGAATAGCGACATCAACCTCCGACAACAACGAAGAAGGAATGATTTGAAGGTCAAACTTTTCCTTCCCATAAATAATTTGATGTGTTGTAAAATAAACAAGTCTTTTAATCCAAAAATTTTAATTTTTGAGTAAAAAAATGAACAAAGAAAAATACAATTTTCCAACAAATCCCTAATCACAACAATGTCATAATCACTTGGCGACGGAGACGCCGACGATCCATTGCAGAAGGCGGACACAGAGGATCTCCAAAACGCTACTGTCAAAATAGATGTGGATCCTTTAGTCCTCTCGAAGAACATGTAGAAGAAGCTGGCGAAGCAGTAGAGGTTTGATTTAAGGTGAAGAAGGCATAGATAAGAAAGTCATGGCGAAGGAGCAGAAGCGAATACAGGTAGAGAGAAAGCGAAAAGATCTGAATCTCGTGTGGTGCGGAAGTTGACGGTGTGTTTTGCGTTAATGGAGGAACTGTTAGAGGAAAGAAGGAATAAAAAAACAAACAAACACCACTGCTATTGAAAATCGCCTTCGACAGCGGCGAACAGTGGCCAGAAGGATTGGTGGAAGGGGGAGTTGCAGGGTGGAGGTGGGTGAAGGTAGGGATCTGGTGTAGACAATTCTAATATTAAAAGATTAATCTGACGGTTAAAAGTAAATGGTTCACAGTAAATCACCCGTCAAGGTGGTCCATCCTAACCTTGTTTATAAGTTAAAAAAGTAACTTCTTATATATAATTATATAATTTCACTAAAGTTTGACTTGTTTACCCTCAATATAGAAATAAATAAAAAAACCAAATTTGTAACTTCAAAATATAACTAAAATATATATTTAAAAACATTTTTTAAAAAATTACGTTCATAACCTGGAAACATCACATTTCTAAGTTCATATTTTCAGAAATAAATTTGTAAACTTTGACACAATACCCTCCAGGAGGAAAACTATGAGGAGAAAGGAGGAAGAACGCGTTCCTGTCTCTTTCTTTCTTGTCCCCTATTAAAATTCTTCTAAACAACAGTATGTTAAGTCTTTGTTCAATTCATCATTTTTCTAATTTGATATAAAAAAATCATTGTAAAAAGGGTAAATTTTTAGATAAATTAGAATGAAATTAAGTTTAAAGTGTCTATTTACAAAAATGATAAAGTTTAAAGATCAATTAGAATGAAATTAAAATTCACGGTATCTATTTACAAATGAGATAAAATTTAAGGATTAATCAAGATAAAATTAAAGTTAAGGGTGTCTATATATAAAAAAGGTAAAGTTTAGGATGGTTATTTAGTGTTTTTTTTTTTTTTTTTTTCAAAAAAACAAAAACAAAAAAGTCATCAACGTTCACCACATATTGAGTAAAGACAGCGATTTTACGCCACAATCGCTTCTTTCCTATTTAACTCATTGTCTACAAAGAGTCAAGACTAATGTTCAATAGGAAAGTTAAAATCGAAATACCATTGAATATTTATACCTTAATTAATTCATATTCGTCTCAATATAATAATGAAGTTGCTCTAAGCCACTGTTTCGGTACATATCTTAATTAATTTCGTCCTTTATTTTGTTCAGCGAACGATATTAATTACATTATATTGACTTTGGAATGAAGTAGAAGTTTTAAAGCAGCATCTCTCATCTCTCTAATTATATGCGTATTTTTAAAGTTGGAATATACTGCTTCTTATCTAAAAGATAATCACGATCTTCGCAAATTAGTGTAACATTAAGTTTATTGCAGATTCCTATCTAAAAGATAAGCACACACACGAGATGCAAACAGCCAAAATATGAATCAACGTGTTTACGTAGCGTTAATGTTAAGTCTTAAGATATTTGCATGACAAAGGAATAGGACTCTAGCTATTGAATTTAGTCTATTTTTTTTTTTTTTTATAAAAAAAACATTGTTAATTAAAGACCATGAAAGGCCTTAAAGATTTTTTTGACCGAAGGCAAATGAATTTGATATATAACAACTCTGCTCAAAGACAGAGAAGAAAGAGAGATACAATTAATGCACACAGTAATTAATCCTAGTCATCCTATCGCAAAAATGAGAAAAACACCAACACAATAACAACAAATTCAAATAAAACTAGCTCCAATTCACAGTCCTATATGCTCACGTTTATTGAGAAACATCAATTTGATTGTTGATTTCGGCGAAGTTTATTTTTCAACAAATCTCACAATTTCTATTTGAAAGAGAAATGACAAATACAAAGACACAACCCTAACAAACAATAACTGGGTGGTTGAGAATTTCTGACCAGGTGCAAAGCAATGGATCGGATGAGTCAATTTTCAACTATTCATATATATATATATTTTTTTTGGTTTTCAAACATATATAATTTTTCAGATAGAATCTTGTTCAAAATATTATTAAACTATAAATATAGTCTCTTCTCTTAGTAGAGATTTGAACCTTAATTTATTAATTTATCATGCAATGAGAAACTAATATCTTTCACTAAACTCAACTCTATTAATATACAATATTCATATTTAATGTTAAGGTTTAATTTTGTGGACATGTAAATCTTTTATTTTATTTATATCTGTCATCATATAAGTCATTAAAGTAGGCTAACAATAATTATCAAAATCAAGAAAACAAAAAGACACGATATATAAGGAATTAACGTGTTTTTGTAAATAGTTTAATTGAGTATTATTTCATAAAATCTTATTAAACTAGGGTTTATTTCTATTACCAAAAAAATATAATTTAATTAGAAACAAAATATATTCCTATAAACTCTTATAATTAACAATATTTGTGAGTCACTCAAGCACCTTTCCATTTATAGCTGATAAATTGGGTTTGACCTAAACAATTCATAAATAAAGTCAGAGTAAAAAATCATGTCAATCTGGCCTAATGAACCCAATGGGCTAGGTTGGGCCTATAAAATATAGACCCAAAATTCCTAGGTCTATTCGACCAAAATTATTATTATTTTCTTTAAAATTTATATAAATTTAGACAAAGAAAGGGACAAGTTAACTCGACTTAATGGACTGGTGGGCTAGGTCAAGGCAGCCTATAAGAATTTTGAGCTAATCCAATCCGGCTCACTTTTCATACCTGGGCTATCGGGCTAGACAACCCATTTGTCAACTCTATTTCCAGTATGACAATTACTTAATGCACCACAATTTTTGCTTGGTGCACTCCCAATATTCCTAATATTCCATTTTTACCCTTCTTCTCCCAAACAAACTCTAGCCTCCTCTCCCCCAAACCTCCTTGACCACCGCATCCCACCTCCACCCAACTCCACTGACGTACCCAAACACCACCATTGCAAGCACTCAACGCCACCTTCACACCGCACCAAACCCACCACCTCCATGCTCATCACTATGACCCACGAACCTCCACATCGCACCAAATCCACCATCGCATCGCATCACCCCCATATATTTACGAATTAAGTAATCCGTAAAACAAATATATTACAGATAACTCAATCCGAATAGATTCTTATGTATTACGGATTGCTCAATCCGTAATACATACACTACTAAGGGACATAATAGTTCAATCCAATTTATTATTTTAGCTTATGGGTGCACTAAGGAAAAACGTGGCACGTTAAGTAATTACCTTCCGGTATATTCAAAGGTTGATGCATGGATGTTGGACCCAGGAATGAAGGCCCTAAGTAATTGTTCAAGTCTCACAAGGCAATTACTTAATGCAACCCATTTTTTGCTTGGTGCATCTCCAAAATTCTTAATATTCCCTGCTTACCCTTCCTCTCCCAAGCAAACCCTGGTTGTCTTCCATTCCAATGCAGTAGCGAGCACCGAGCCATCGCACCCGAGCCACAAGCCTACGAAGCCATTCCTCTTCGCCACTATTTCTCTCTCTATTCACTCCTACTCACTCTCTCTATCTTTTCCTTGAAGCGGAGCCCTTCAAATCGTTCCTCTTCTAGCTCGCACTCTCTCTCTTCCTCGGCCCCTTTGCTCCTCCCTCCCTCACTGGCGGCGATGTTCGTGTCGGCCGCGGCGAGGTCATCAACTTCCTCGATCCGGAGCTAGACGATGATGCCAGTAGAAAGTCCTCGCAGTGGCGATCCAGACAGCGAAGACCCAAGGAAGTTGTTGTCGTCGGTCCGGTGGTTTCCGTCAGTGCGGCAGAGAAGAGAAGACAAGATTCTGGAATCGAGAAGCGTGTGACTGTGGTGGAGAAGGAGAAGGAGTGGAGTGAGGAGGATATTGAGGTGCTGAAGAAGCAGATGGTGAATAATCCATAATACAAATAAATGTATTACGGATTGAACAATCCATAATACAACAAATGAATTACGGATTGAGCAATCCGTAATGCATTTGTGTTACGAATTTCTCAATCCGTAACTATATGAGAGTGGTGCGGCGCAATGTGTTCAGGCTTGTGGGTCGCATGGCAGTGGCAGGTGGTTGAGTGACGACGCAGTGTGAAGGTGACATTAGATGGTTGTAGTGGTAGTGTTTGGGTGTCGTGGTGGTGTTTGGTGGTTGGGTGGAGGTTGGGTGAGGTGGTCATGGAGGTTCAGGGAGAGGCAAATAGGGTTTGCTTGGTAGAGGAAGAGTAAAAGAGAAAGGCTAAGATGGGAAGTTTACAAAATTAGGAGGTGTACCAAGCAAAAAATGGGGTGCATTAAATAATTGGCGTCTCACAAATGTCGAACGATGTTAATCCTTAAAAGTAAAAAGTCGTTGCTGTTTGACATTAGGACTTGCCAAATATAATTGCAGACTAGCTTATCTATGAGTTGATGAATAATCCATTTGCCTTTCATTAGCATATTGGAGCGATAAGGGAGAAGTGTAATAGAATAGTCTACAAAAAAATAGATTGGACTGCTCAATAAAATATAGGGTAAAATATATTTTTTGTCCTTATATTTTAACTTAAAATTAGTTTTAGTCCCTATACTTTCAAATCAACTATTTTGGTCTCAAACTTTGAAAAACATGTGAATTTAGTCACTCTCCTTTATTGATGTTAGTAATGTTAAGAGACTAAATCCACATGTTTTTCAAAGTTTAAGAACTAAAATGATCAATTTAAAAATACAGGGACTAAAACCAATTTTTAGTAAAAGTACAGACACTAAAAACATATTTTACTCTAAAATATAGTTGGAGTTGTTTATGGAATTATGGTATGTCTATGGACGTACAATAAGAAACAAAATGGTATATTTATGGTATGCCTACGACATGTCCAAATCTTTCAATTATATCGTGCAAATTTTCCCCACTTCAAGAGAAATGTTTATTTATGATTTATCTATTTTATCACAAAGTTTGAGAAGGATTTATTACGTTATTATTTGTTTTCAGTGAAATTTTGCTGTGGATTTTAGGAAAATTGGTTGCAAAATGGGTGGCAGAGGATACCTCCGTAACCCACAATTTTTATGAAATATTTATGAAGTAAAAAATAGTTTGAAAGAGATTTTCATTTACATTAGAAAATTCCGTTAATGGAACTTTCAAAACATATAATTCAATTGAAAAGTCCAATCCTAATTATGGAGAAAAGTTTAATTCATGAAGAAAACTAGAGGATAAAAATAAGGTAAATGCTAACCAGTGCCCTTAGGGTACTGGTTAATGAATTAAAAGGAAAAATATTTTTATTGGGAGGCGTAAAATTATGTGGTTCATGATTTTTTTTTTGCACTCTCCTATAATTTTCACAATAAATATTTTTTTTAATTCCTTAATCTGTGTCCTAAGGGACACTGGTTAGCAAAATCCTAAAAATAAATTTAAAAGTTAGATTCACAAACTTACAACAAACACATAAACCTATGTCGGATTAGAGTATTTTTCTTCTCTTCTGGAAACCTAATAAAATTCATATCCAAATACAGTTTATTGTTGTAATCAAAATTAATGTTAGTGTCGACTTCGAGACCGATGCTAAAATAGTTATTAGCATAGGCTTTTCACAATTAACGTCGACTTTTGGTCAATAGTAACATGCGTTTTTATTGTTGTACTCAAAATTAAAATCTTTAAAATAGAGAAAAAAAATATAAACTTAAAAAACAATACATTTTTATTTTACAAAAAAATGAAATCAATCCAAAGAAAATAGATCAAATAAATATTTGATTACAACACTTAAAATAAAAATTTAATCACAAGCTTGATTACTGTTTTGTTTAGATAAATTTCTCAATAAACACTTATTAGAAGAGAAAATAAGAAGGTAAAATAAACTAGCTTCTCCCCATAAGTTAAAATTAAGTTACGCATAAGTTGAAATTAACTTTTAGAAAAGTTAAACAGAAGAACTTTTATAAATTAGCTTATGCATAAGCTAATTTTAACTTATGGGTAGGAGTGTAAATGAGCTAAATTATTTGTGACCTATTCAAGCTCGATTAGTTAAATGCTCGATCGCTCAATGCTCGATTGCTCGTTTGTTTAATTAAATAAACAAACTCAAGCTTGAGACTAGACTCGATTATTTAACAGAGTCAAGCCCAAACTTTACAGACTTGACATTAACCGCTTGTGAATAGCTCATTTATATATGTGCGAGAAAAGAGAGAGAAAAAATAAAAGAAAGGAGTACTGATCAAGTTAGTTCAAGAGTTACTCCTCATTCTTATTCTTCATTTTCTTTTAATCTCATTGTCAAATATGAATTACTTGTTAGAACAATTAAATTAAAAGAAAATGAAATGTGAGGATGGAGAGTAACTATTTTAAAATTACTCTTTGATTCCCTTCTCTCTCTCTCTTTATATATATATAAATTATAATTGCATATATTTTACAATATCATATCACATGTTTAACACATATTTCTATTTGTATATTATTATCTAATATAAAAATGTTTTATTAAATATTAAATTGATAAAGTTACAAAATAATTTAAAGAAAAGTTTCACAAAATAAAAAAAAGAATTAAATTATAAATGAACCAAACAAGTTAAGCTCAAGCTTTATTATTTTTTTTAAACAAGTTAAGCCAAGCTTTTAGTTAGGCTCGATTAAATTAATGAGTTAAGCTTGAATCATCCATTTTTTTTCATAAATCAAGCCTAAATTTTTAATGTTTGACTCGGCTCCACTCGTTTACACCCTTACTTGTGGGAAAAACTTAATTCATTTTATTTCCTATATTTTTATAAGTACTTATTAAAAATTTATACAAACGAAACTTACGTAATTGCACTCTTTCTACCCCCCTTCTCTCCTTGCATTTGCCTCTTCACAACTTCATGTAATCTACAACGGAGTGAAGTATATATATATATATATATATATATATATATATATATATATATATATATATATATATATATATATATATATAACTTATCTTATTGTTTTAAATAAAGAGAAATATCAACAATACACTATTTATAGTGTTCTTTAAATTTGCAGTTTATTAGATATATTTTATTCCGTTAAATAACCATAACAGTATAACACATTTTTCATTCATTCAGTAAAAAATTCACATGAAATGCATACAAGTATGTCACTAGCATTCTCTATCTCATGTTAAGTAACGTAGGAAAATGGAACGTCAATGAAGTATCACTATCCTCCAAGATCGAGGATGCTACCAGAAATTAATGAAGAAACTCCAATATTACGTGGGACATTGTTATTTCTTTTGTTGTCTAAATAAATTCGAATCATCCCTCTCCAATTGATTCCACGCAACTTTCTCAAGAACATCCACCGTAAATATGGCAGCATATACTAATAAGCTTCCTAAACAGTGGCGGTCTTCCCACGCATGGGGTCTTTTTCATTCTTCATTTTCTTAGAAAATACTCAAAATTGTGTTTGTCAATTCAAGTGCTTGTGCAAGTTGCCATCAAAATGAAAAACTGGTGCATGTGGGGTTGTCTTTACTCTTTAGGGTCCTTCATATCTTTTTCGGATGTGGTCCATTTTATAATGTGAAATTGCAAATAATTGAAAGGTTCACTTGGATATTTCAAAACCACAACAAATCAAAGAAATAATTAAGAAGCCTGCAGCTTGCGGTCTTATTCCATTACGCAAAAAAAAAAATCAACTTGCCGAAGACTTTTTATACCAAATCGTTTGTGGCTCTTATCTCTTTTGTGTGTGATGAGATTCTCATCACTTTCTAATGGTGGGACATTTAAGCCTAGAAGCTGAGAAAATTCAAACCCATGCAATATTTTTATCACGAAAGTTGGCTGAAAGGAAGAAAATTTACTTCCGTCCAAGGACATTGGAATGTCAGCATTCATGTAATATGAGCCATTCCATCAGTGTTGAAAAGTGTATCACATTAAGTGCGTTTTAAACTAAACAAGTCTTATTTGGCTCCTAGTCTTAGAGAAAATACAATAATTATTGACAAATGCTGAAAAAAAACTATTAACACATTTTTTTGAACACATTATTTATTATTAATTGAAATTTATTGAAAATCATAAAATATTTTAAGTATAGAGACCAAGTTAAGAATACATTGTATGTATAAGGATCATATTAAGAATGCATTACATTACATGTATAAGGACCAAATTAAGAATCCATAAAAAGGTTAACAATTAACATATCATCGTTAGAGATGGCATCATGATTATAGGAATCAAACTGGTAACATTTACTCGTATAGGAATCGATTTAATAAGTTTTTATATATAGAAATTAAATTGAGAATCCGCAACATGTACATGGACTTAATTATGTGTTTAACCTACTTTTTATTAAAAAAATGAGGCCTAATTAAGACTAAGGTCTGTGAAAAAATATAACACAAAAGTACTTTTGGTACTATTTTGAAATTAAAATTAAAGTTTTGCTTCACTAATTTGCATTATAAAAATTTGCATTAAAAGCTAATGTAAGTTATTGAAGTGAAACTCCAATTTTAATTAAAAAAACAATACTAAAAATACTTGAAAAACAGCATCTAAGTTTTGTAAACAAAAATGTGAAGAATATATTTTTATAGAAAATTTGAAAACAATTATTTTGCCGTTTACACTTGTTTGATTATTTGCATTGCTTTCCACTCACACATTCACATGTTAATATGGCATCATATAAAAAGACTTTCCTTGCATGTTCTTGGCATTGACCCGTTCAGTACTTAAAGGCCCCCACAATTGATTCATGATCACTTGCTATCAACCAATGCCTATATCTCTCAGCATTGCTTTATTCTCTAAGCCTCTTATGGCTTCTGCAACTCTTCTTGTCCTCCTCCTATTTCTCCCTCTATTACACCAAGTTGCCTCCAAGACTGTGGTCTTTGAAGGATTTGATGAAAACGGTGAACTCAATCTTGAAGGATCTTCCATCATCAAAACCAGCCGTTTACTTAAACTCACCAACAGATCAACCAATATTGTAGGCCATGCATTCTATGCCACACCCTTCCAAATGCTTCACAATATTACAAACCAGACACACCAACCCTATGCTTATTCCTTCAGCACCAATTTTGTTTTCTCAATTGTATCCCCAAGTTCTGGCTCTGGGGGCTTTGGCCTTGCCTTCACCATAGCACCCTCAACACAGTTTCCAGGGGCTGAGGCTGGCCATTTTCTTGGCCTTGTTAACTCCACCAATGATGGGAGTGCCTCAAATCACATCTTTGCAGTTGAGTTTGACACAGTAAATGGTTACAAAAGTGCCTCAGACACTGAAGGAAACCATGTTGGGGTCAACATAAATGGCATGGGCTCAACTATTACTGAACCAGCTGCATACATTGAAGAAGGTACTGATACTGTAAAGGAAGATTTTAGAATGGCCAGGGAGGATGCTGTCCAAGCTTGGATAGAATTTGATGGTGAAAAGGAAACTCTGAATATAACAATAGCTCCTTTTCCATTACTAAGGCCAAGCAAACCAATTATAGAGAATCATCCAATTAAGCTTAACACTGTTATGAAGGAAAGCATGTATGTTGGTTTCTCAGCATCAACAGGCCAGGAATCAAGCTCTCATTATCTTCTAGGATGGAGTTTTGCAGTGGATGGTGTTGCCCCTCAACTGAATACTTCTAACCTTCCAGAGCCACCTCCAAAGGAGAAAGATCCAACCTCATTTCCTTGGATCAATGTTGCAATTGGCATCTTGTCTGCTTTGACTTTTAGCCTCTTGTGTATTCTATTTTGTCTAACATGTTATAGGAGATACATGGATTTTGAGGTTCTTGAGGACTGGGAGATGGATTGTCCTCACAGGTTCAGATACAAAGATCTTAACATAGCCACAAGGGGGTTCATAGAGAGCCAGCTCATTGGAGTTGGAGGCTTTGGTGCTGTGTACAAAGGTGTGTTGCCTTACACAGGAGCTGAGGTTGCTGTCAAGAGGATTGTGAGGAGTCCTTTCCATGGAATGAGGGAGTTTGCAGCTGAGATTGAAAGCTTGGGAAGGTTGAGGCACAAGAATTTGGTGAATCTTCAAGGCTGGTGCAAGAAAAAGAATGATCTGCTCCTAGTCTATGATTTCATTCCAAATGGAAGCCTTGATTATGTCCTATATAACCCCAACAACAACTTTGTTTTGAATTGGGAGCAAAGATTCAACATTCTCAAAGGCATCAGTGCTGGACTATTGTACTTGCATGAAGAGTGGGAGCAAGTGGTGATCCATAGAGATGTGAAAACTAGCAATATTTTGATAGATGGGAACTTGAATGCACGTTTAGGTGACTTTGGACTTGCAAGGCTCTATAACCATGGTCAAGTGTCACACACAACCAATCTGGTTGGCACTATTGGATACATTGCACCAGAGTTAACTCGCACAGGAAAGGCTTCTAAAAGCACAGATGTGTATGCATTTGGGGTTGTGCTCCTTGAAGTGGCAACAGGTAAGAGGCCTCTTGATTCAGATCAGTTTTTCTTGGTGGAGTGGGTTTTTGAGAATTACCATTTGGGTCAAATTCTTGAGGTGGTTGATCCTAAGCTGAATTCAGTTTATGATGAGGAAGAAGTTGAGTTGGTTCTCAAGTTGGGTCTACTTTGCACTCAACATAGAGCAAATTATAGACCAACCATGAAACAAGTTACAAGGTACTTAAACTTTGATGACCCTCTTCCTAATATTGCTGATTGGTGGGGACATGGTGTATCAGCTGGGAGCAGTAGATTGAGTTCAGGTTTCTTAGAAGTCACGTCTTCTATGAGAACTGTTGAAACATCAGCGTATTTGTCCTCCATTAGCATGAGCACCAATTCCATAGATGCTGGTAGATAGCAGATAATCATATTGTAACATTTTTCACTTTAATGTATATCTCTCTCTAAATAATTCCATAGTTCTTGTGTAGTTGTGTAATTCTTTTATTTGTTAATAATAACAATGCTTTCCTTATTCCATTAACACGTTGTATTTAGGGGTGGAAATGATTTAGGTTCAGTTTTATTTTAAATTAAATAAAGCCTGCACTTTATGCAGGTGTCATGAACTTGTAAACTAAACAGTTAAGGAAGGAAGAACAATACATGAAAACATAAGGATGAAAATAGTTTGCATTTTTAATATAAATATAATTTGAATGTGATTTTATCGGAAAGAATAATTTCTTATTGAAATTTGGTTAACAAATTTATTCAATTATTATTTTTGCAATTTGGTTAACAGTATATTAATGAAACCGTTACTATATGTTAATGAAACAAGTTGCTATAGATGTAAGAAAAAAAAAATACACTTGAGTGTTGTAAATTCCTAATATTATCTTCGATTCCTTCGGATAAAAAAAAATACACTAAGAAAAGTTCTGTTCATATATTTATGATTTATCTATTTTATCACAAAGTTTGAGAAGGATTTATTACGCTATTATTTGTTTTCAGTGAAATTTTGCTGTGGATTTTAGAAAAATTGGTTGCAAAATGGGTGGCAGAGGATACCTCCGTAACCCACAATTTTTATGAAATATTTATGAAGTAAAAAATAGTTTGAAAGAGATTTTCATTTACATTAGAAAATTCCGTTAATGGAACTTTCAAAACATATAATTCAATTGAAAAGTCCAATCCTAATTATGGAGAAAAGTTTAATTCATGAAGAAAACTAGAGGATAAAAATAAGGTAAATGCTAATCAGTGCCCTTAGGGTACTGGTTAATGAATTAAAAGGAAAAATATTTTTATTGGGAGGCGTAAAATTATTTTGTCCATGATTTTTTTTGCACTCTCCTATAGTTTTCACAATAAATATTTTCTTTTTTTAATTCCTTAATCTGTTCATATACTTTAAAGACTTTGACCTTGTTTGAAGATGAGATACAAGTAGCAATTAGTGATTTGATAGCTTTTAAAGCCATTGAATATACACTTGACGTTATAGAAATTTGTACAAGAACATTAGCTTTCCATGTTTTACGTGTGAGACATTTAGACGTTATTGTTAACTGATCTTGTCTGATAGTTGTTACATTAGAGAAAATCCAAAATTCAAGGTGTGAAAGGGTAAAAAAGAAATAAAAATAATAAATAGTTTCATAAAATCCATATTCATATTTATGTATATTAAAATAAAAAATAACCCAGTTAATATGTTCATTAATATTCAAATAAAAAAATAAATTGAGTAAAAAAAATTAATATTCAAATAAATTAATAAAATAGTTTTATTTAAAAATCATTGGAGAATTGTTTAGGCTTTGTTTTAATGACAGGCATGTTCTCCATGCTATAAAATGGTAGAGAAACCCGTTTAAGCATTTATTAGGTATTGTGACACAATAATTTGATACTTTCATGAAGAAGAATTAATTTTAAGGAGAACATGATATTTCATCAGAATATCAATAAATTTTTTTATGATTTTTTTATGAAGATCAAAATATCAATAAATAATATATAATGTTAAAATTCCAAACTAAAACTCCTACATAACAATAACATTAGTAATATAATAGGTGCATCTCTAGAAATGATTGTTTTCGGGATTGTTTATTTTAAAAAATTTCTTTCAGGAAGTTAAAAAATGTGATTTTTTTTTTTAAATAAGTTAAACTAAACACACTAGTCATATTCACTTAAATAAGTAGTTAGGCGTAAAAAAATAATTAAATGACATGTAGTTTAATTTTTTTTAAATCCATTGTTTTTTTATTAAATCTTACCTTATTTAATAGTTAATAAATGAATAAATGAGCTTATGTAGTGGTCTTATCTTATTCAAATAAGATTCTCTCTAATAAAAAATATTTATGGTCTCTAAAAAAAAATAAATGGGCTTATGTCAAGTTGGACCATACACTTTAGTAGATCAATTTGACCTATTTTAATATCTTTTTATTATGCCTTCTTAAAAATATTTTATTATATATTTTAGGCATAAAAAATGTTTATATTGATCAAACAAGAACTCTCTCCCTCTCTCTCTCTCTCAAAATATGTAAAGATCTTTAATGTCTTAATCATAAAAACACAAAAATATATCGTGTAAGAGCATTATTGGGATGAGTACTATAATATTCAAATTTGTATCTATACTCATAAATTTTTGTGAATAACAAATTATTCGTATATTAATTTCAGACTTAGTTAATGGATAAAGACTATTCATTATGCAGGTACCAACAAATTGAATTCAATTGCCATTATACTACGAGTTCTTGCTGGATTAATTGCAGATTGACATTGTTCTTCTATAATTGATCTCATAAATGTTGTAATATAGCAAAGCTTTCATGAAAGTTTCCTAATAATGATAAGCTTCTTTCTCAAATATCGAATGAAAAGTTTGGTAGATTAATTACAAATGGTTTGACTAGAAACTGAGGGGAGTGTCCGGCATGCACCGCAGTGATTGATACTTGATAGGCTTCTTTCTCAATTTGATGCGTTGGAAATTCTTATATTTTTGGAGTTTTATATTAAAATTTTAAGAAAATTTCTAGTACTTAACTCAATTTAGGTCCTAAAAGAAAGTGACCAAATAATCCCTCGACATTTTAGAGGAGGAAAATGAATAAAGGAATAAAAAGTTTTTGTAATCTTAAGGAATTATTTAGTAACTTTTTTTATTTTCTTTAAAGACTTAAGCAAGTGATTTTTCAAAGAATGAATGGAATGTTCACTCTGAATTTTTTTATTTAATTATAACTATTTTAAATTTAACTAAATTAAGTTATCGTATTTATTTTATGTTTAATTTAAAATTTAAAGAATATTCTAAAAAAATATTTTCTTTGACTTCATGAAGATATTCTGGGAATCTGGTTGTAATATTTGTAGATTATATCCTAACAGCTGAATGCGACTAGAGAAAAGAAAAAGATAATTCCAAGGATCCATTGTAATTATCACATCTTTGGTGAGATGGAGTTTGTCCTCATCATTTTTATGAAGTCAGAAGAATTAGACTGAGCAAGTTTCAGGTAATGTCATTTAGTCAAAAGCTGTCAAATAAATCAATACTTTTCACTTACCAGTTGTTTGTTATCTGTTGACTTTTGGGGTTAGAGGGAGGTGTTTTGGGCATGTATGCCAGCAATCAAATTATTGTTTAAGATCATTAAATCTATGATATCAAGCTTGCACAGGTATAAGTGTTTGGACTTCATAGTTTGTCATTTATGTTAAGAATTACTATAAGGTTAACCTCATAATTTCAGCTCATTTTCCTTAGCTTATATGACATTCTTCCTGTAGTGTTGGAGGTTCTTCAACTTCAACAACTATCAATTGAAATTATGATTACTATTCCATCAGAACTAAAATGATTTGTACAAAATCATTGTGACATTTTTCATCTAAATGTGACATGTTTGGGTAAATTCTCAATAAGTACTTATAAAAGAAGAAAATAAAAAGGTAAAATAAATTAAATTTCTCCTATAAGTTAAAATTAGCTTTTCCAAAAGCTAATTTTGACTTATAAGCTAATTTTAATTTATGGGAGAAATTTAATTGATAAGTTTATCCAAATAAGGCCTAATTCTACATCTTCTATGCAATTCTGAATCACTACATGAAATGAATTTATCTATACATTACTGGTTTCCCAGAAAGGCAGCAACTGGCCCCAAGTTGGATTGAGATTTTTTTACACTCTAATTGAACTGATTAAGCAGTGACATAGAACAGGGGCACATTGTTTCAGCAGGTACGTAAAATAGAACAAAAGGATTGTGTATAAAAGAAAAATGAACAAAAGAACTTAGTTACAAAATAATATACTAAATCATTGTATTCCTCAAATATCTCCTTTCACATTTATGCAGGGCTTGTGGACTGATGAACGATGCTTCTTATGTTTTGAACTGTGCCTATGCTTCTGCACATTTGTAAATGATGGTAGGACAGGGCTCTTTATAGCACAAAGCTTATTTTTCATAAGCCAAGAGAAGAGAAATTCCAGGACACAACCTTTTGGAGAAGAAGCAGCATATGAATGCCTAGTGGAACCTTTGAGATAACCCTCATGACTACAATTATCACAAACTTTGGAATCATTGGAAAAATGTTCAGAAGATGATGCAACCAATGCATTGGCATCAGTGAGAAAGCGGTTGATCATATAAGTTGGAGATTGACCACCCTTAGACTCTGCAAGCTTTAGTCTCAACCCATCTTTGCTGTCACTATGGGCTGCCTCTGACTGTTGCATAATGTCTGATGCCTCTGATAGTGATAAAACATCCATTGCATCTGAGAAAACATCATTCTGCTGGTCATCATCCTCATCGTCGTCGGCATCGCAACCATCATCTTGATCAAATGCAAGAACACCATTACTAGTTGCTTCTTCTAGTGGATGCCAAAGGCAAGGAGGTGGTCTTAGCCGAGGCGTGTCTATGTCTCCTTCATAGATGCTATCACTCCTCTCCATGGCTTTTGGCTTCCCTGGGGCTTGTTCCCATGAAAATGGAACACTTGTATGTAGTACTGTGCTACCAAGTGACCTTGACAAGCAAGATCTATCTGCAACACCTGAAAAACCTAAGCGTTTTGTTGACAAAAGAGGTGCATTGAAGTTTAACTTTCTGGGTCGTTTAAAATCCATGGTCTGCAGATTATTTTCTCCTTCCTCCATGTAGGGGAGGTTCTATGACTGGAAAGACTGTCTGAAATAACTAATTAATTGGCAAAAGGTTCATTAAAATCTTGATTAGAGAGAACATGGCATCTAGTTAGTTGAGTGGAATAAAAATATCAGTTGAAAATATGGATATCTCGTGAAAATCATTAAACCAAGACCTGCTTTAAAATGGTCACGGGTGAGTTGATAAGCCCCTTCCATGTGGGAGAGAGACAAGATGCCAGATATTTAAAGTTAAATAGTTTGAAAACGAGGGGGTGTCATGCATGCAGCGTGAAAGGAAGAAGAAAAACAAAAATTATGTCGGGTATACAACACCAGCTGAATTGACATGGCTGTGTTTAAACTTTTTAATAAACACATATCACAAGGTAGGTATATGTTTAAGACAAATTAAATAATCAACAGCAGAGTCAAATAGAGTTATTTTTTTGTTTTTTCTTTTTTTTGGGATAAAAAGAACAAAAATATAGACGAATTGAATAGAGGAAAACTTTCATAGCTGGTATGGATATGGTTCTCCAAAGAGAACTCGTCACAATACACAGTGAAAAAGAGTTGCACGGGAAATTGTGTTTGTACAACATAGAGGAGTGAGAAAAAGTTACAACACAATGTGAATTGGCGATTGCACAGCCAAAAATATTGTGGTAAATATCTAAATCTGTTGCACAACAAACTGACTTTCATGTACAAGTTTCGTCTAAAACTGTGGTAACTTATCACCATCCATGCCAGTGTTGTATATTGGAAACAGCAGCGGCATCTGCACTAGAACCATAAGCTGGCAAAACCATAATTCATTACATATATTTACAAGCTATCTTCCTCTACTTCCCCTTCAGTTTCAATCCAGATGATCTTTCTAACTTACCCTTTTTCCCTTCTATAATTCAGCATCCAGAAGGTTAGCCTAAAAGATATATAGACCAGACAGCTTCTGGAGACAAAATCCAATAGATAAATAGCACTAATGATTACCGGGTCGTGAGGTGTAAAAAAGTTCAGGTTGGCAAGAATAGTCCTGTCACCACAAGGAACACCGAGAAAACATGATTACTGGTTCCTGATTCACTGACTTTTGTTCATTAGTTCGCTCCCGTGCCTTATTACAAAGCTCTAACGTCTCAGCATGGCTAGGATCAAGACAAAGGGCCGCTTCACAGTCTCGGACAGTAGAATCATAATCACCCATTGAATCATGAAATGCTGCTCGGAGATGTAACAGTTGCAGACCTGGCTTAAAATCAATGGCCCTTGAAAGTTCTGCTATTGCTTCATCTTCCTTATGATCATCCATTAAAACTGACAGAAAGAGACTCCATGTCAGAACTTGATAATTTATGTGCATACTAAGGAGTCTATGACAAACATTTCATAAACAGGTTTCAAGGATTCAAGACTAAATCATGATTGCATTATGCTGTCAGTGTTTATAGCAAACAAAATACATCTGCATGAATTAAGGCCAAAATCAAAACAACAAAAGCATACAAAACAAATGAGGCTAATGAATTAGGCTATCAAACTAGAATAGGCTCAATCTCAATGGTTGCTGGTGGGGTCAAGATAAAATAGCCCAAAATGGGGATGACACCTTCCGGAATGTGTAATTGCTAATTTGATAGGCATGTTATCAACACAGAGTCACAAACTATCTAAACTACTATGGTAGGGTAATCCTCCAAGACTTAAGGCAATGCCTAAAGCTCATTTTATACTCAATAAGTGTGCAAAATACACGTGTTATTTCCCATAATCTTTCACCATTATGATGCTACGAAGAGTTTAATGGAAGCTAGCATTGATGCAATATTTTAGATTATAGGAAACTTAATCACATATGCTGCCAACTTAAACAAGTCAGATTACATAAACAAGTAAATGAAAACAGCTGAAGGATAGAAAACCATTCAGTTCAAGTAGGTATTAAAACGAATCCTTCCAAAAAAGAGAAATTACTAGTATTTTAAGGAGAGTTGAAATATCTATCCACAAAGTTACTATGATGAGCATCCATAATAGACTACTACGTGATAAAGAAAAAAAAAGTTTATGGGAATAGCATTGATTATGAAGATTACGAAAATAGATTAAGGGTTATGACATAAGTATTTGTGTAAAAGGAGCGTATGATATGTCCACAAGCTGTTTTCAGCTTACTTCAACAAGCTCTCTAGAATAACTTATAAAAACAGCTTACAGCTATATGAAAATAGTTTTATCCTATTTCCTTTATACAAATAACTTATACACAAGTGCTTATATGATTAGCACTCGGGCCTTATTTGAATAAACTTCTTTATAAATACTTATAGGAGAAGAAAATAAGAAAGTAAAATAAATTTAACTTCTTTCATAAGTTAAAATAAAACTATGTATTTCATTTTTATAGATGTTGTCTCATCTAACTTCTCCACAAGCTGGATTCTCCAAAAGTTGTCTCAAAACTGGATTCTCCCAAAGTCCCAAACATATTATTTCTTCAATTGATCATGCGGTACTGAAACCCAGCATAATGGAAAAGTGCTGGTTAAAACACACAATGAAAGATTACAGCATCTCTAACATCCACTCAATGCCAAAACCATTATAGCTATAACAGGCAAGGATCTGTATCAGCCACAACAAATGTTTGAAATACAAAGGCTTAAAATCACAACCAAGTTCCCACCTATAGTCCTATCTCACCCCGCACCCACAAAAAAAAAAAAAAGACAAGAACAGAGAATAATATAACTAGTTGAATGGAAATTACCTGCTGCCCTGTATCTGTAAGGATAAGTCCTTAGGGGATCCAACTGTGTTGCCAAACTAAGATCGCTCTTCGCCATGTCACGATCACAATATTCTGAACGTTTCTCATAAGCAGATGCATTATTCCGGGCCTTTGCTATTAGTTTTGTCATCTCATCATATGCAGCTTTGTGCTGCTCTTTAAGATGATATACACGTGCCAACCCTTGATGTGCTCGTGTATGCTTGATGTTAAGTGCAAGCTTGTAGCAGTCAGCAGCAAGGTCCAGCTTGCCGCAATCTACATATACACTCCCTAAATTATTCAGTGCCTACAATGTAAAAGAATGACAAAAATAAATTCGTTGTTTCAGCACTGAAATCCAGTTTATGTTTAATCTGGAAAAAAAAAGTATAATACTCACTTGTCCTTTACGAAGACCATCTGAGGGGCATTTAAGGGCTTCCTCCAAGAGATTGATCACATAGTTTGAAGACTCTGAATCAAGACTTGAGTCAGCTAAGGCATAAGCTTTGAGAAAGAAAGCTTCAAATGACCTTTGAATAGAAATGGACTCCTCAGCTTTTGCCAATGCTTCTTCACGATAACCAGTGTCATACAATATCCATCCTTCATAGACAAGCCTTTCATATGCTGAAGATGAATGATTTCTAGCTAGACGCAAACTACGCATGGCTGCCTTTTGAGAATTCAACCTGCAAGATTCAGAAGTATCAATGCCTACAATGGACAGCGTCATGCACTCATGCTCAGGCATTAAAAATAAGGGAGGACTGAAACACTAGATAACCTATGTGAATAACAAACAAGCAACAATTAGAAAGAGTTTAATTCATAGTGTGCCTTATTTGTGATGGATACTGAAAAGTAAAAAAACTATTAAAAAACTATACACCCACATCACAGGTAGAAAGGATAGTAGCATACAATAACACAATGAAAAGTACATTGCCTGGATCAAAACTTAAAACTTAAATAAAGCAAGGAAACATCTCAATTTTGAAACTCGGCCATACACAATTTCCAACTGTAAAATATGACCTTTTACTACCCACCAATCTTTGTAATTTCTGCATATACCACATTCTTCATGCTGTGGAATAAGGGTTCAACAAAGCTTATAATTTCTGCTATACCACATTCTTCATGCTGTGGAATAAGGGTTCAACAAAGCAGTTTCTTAATATGAGGGATGTTGACACAGGTTATGTCAGAAGAGCTCACTGTGGCTATTAAATCTTTTAACCAAGGAAAGATATCTGGTCTTGGGAAAATGGAGATATCACTTAAACTGGTAGTAACTAGTTATTAGCAACATAGAGAAAATGTAATAGGAAATTTCATGACTTTTTAAGTGAGTTGTTCTTGGATTGAGAATTCCTCCCTGCTAACCTTTCATTTTACACGAACAGAAAATAACCTGATTTCTTTTTTCCTCTTTTGCCTACTTTATGCTATAAAATTGTTCATTCTTAATGCTCGTATTTGAACTCTAAAGAATCTAGAAGAACAGGAGAAGATAGCTTAATCTACACAAAAATGAGCATCGACTGGAACATGCAAGTTGCAACTAAAACTGTTCTACAGTACTTGGTTACTTTGTCTAGTTTGATGGATGACCAGTGACCACGCAACAATTTCTTCTAATTTTAATATAGTACAAGGTCACAAGTCACAACAAACTAATCTATTTAGCAGCAAATAGAGCCACAAGTTCCATGCAGAAATATGTTCATAATTTAGTTCAGTTTAAACTGAAAAATAATAATAAAAACAGATCTAGCTATATTTAGATATGAATCACACTCGCTAATAACAGAGAGAACTATAAAACAATCAACAGAAAATAATTCTATAGAGAGAATTCTTGATGGAAGAAACTTACAACTACAAGGTTAGAAAAATTATACTAGTAATTGAATTGATGTAAGGCTTACACTTACCGTAACAGAAGGAGAGATTGCCGAAAGCGTAGAATACTTTTCCCTGGGTCATTTTCTAACATTTTGTGTACAACAGCCAAAGAACCAATATCATCGACAGAAGACCATCTGTCATACAATTGCATCCAGCAATCCGCTTGGCTCCACTGCTGAGCAACAGGGCGGAGGAGTTCTACCAAGTGACCACCATGCATATTCCCATAGAACATCATATAATTTGGATCCAAAGTCAAAATTGCCCTGACATCTCTAAGGGCCCCTTCATAATCCTTCATAGAAATCAAGAACCAAGCTCTCAACTCAAGGCAGTCTGGAGAAACCTTGAAACCAATTATTTTATCGATTTCAGAAATGGCGTCTCGAATCTTGTTCTCCTCCAGCAAAGAAACAGCCCTGTATTTGTATGGAAAAGAAAGAGTTGGGTCCAACTCAGTTGCAGAGACCAAGTCCACCATTTTCTCCTTCCCAGTGCAATACAAAGACCTCTCCTGATACATCCAACCAACAGGCCTATAATCTTCTATAAGGGAGTTTATCATCTTATATGCTGAAAACACGTTACCACACTTATACTTGGCCCTCGCAACACCCACTAAAGAATAAACATGCCCTGCCTCAACAGCTGCCTCAAACCAATGCTGTGCATCTTTGTATTCCTTTCTCTCAAGCATAACAACACCCAATTGGTGATAAGCAAGCTGCTTCTGCCAACCTTCCACTGCACATTCTCCCAATCTTTCCAAAAGCATCACAGTCATGTTAGACCTCATTTCCTCCTCCATCGCAACCTGACTCAAAAAATAATACAACACAAAGGACACATGCCCCGCAAGAGCCAATCTATCCCTACCCTCGGGACTACAAAACAGCCTCATAACACTCCAAAGCTGCATCGAACCAGGAAGCTCTCTCAGAAACACCTGCAAGCAAGCCGCCACAAGCAGATGCGCAGTCTCCTCCAGTCCATACTCAATCAGCAACACCGCATCATCCATGTCCAAAACCAGAGAAGCCAAATGCGCATCGCAAGCCCTCTTCATCTCCTCACAACAAAACTTATTCGCAAAAGAAAGCATCTCGAGAATAACATTAGGGGGAAACTGACTCAGCCTCTTGGTTCTACTAAAGACCTCAACAGCCATCATTGCCTCAACAGAAACACAATTCAGAGAGAAATTTATCTTCTCCCTCCTACACTCAACAAATCCACCACACAACATTGTCTCAAACGGCCTCGAAAGCGCAGCCATAGAGTACCTCCTACACCTAATTTCACTATCACCAATGCAAAAATAAACATCATTATCATCACCACCACCACCACCACCACCATCATATTCATGAGAAGTTGAGCATTCACCTTCACATTCCTGATTATCAACAACATAATTATTAACTACCTCTCTACGAAAACACGAACAACGATCAAACACCGATTCATGATCATACCCGGGGACCAAACTAGCCTTGGGGCACTCAAGGTTTCTTCCACAGCAATCCATCGAATTGGACCCCACAAGGTCGTCCTGTCTCCGCTCATACCTCAGCCACGAAGCCAGCACCACCTTTGCGTGCACCTCCACCGCGTGGCGCCGAGCCTCGCAGAGCCCTCGCCGGAACAGCTTCGGATCCGGCAGGCCCCGGAACACCGCGCATTGCTCCAAATAAACCTCGGATTTCTCGAGCGCCGCGCAATTCTCGGCCCTGCGATGAACGCGGGCGAGGGTTTCCACCAAATCCAAGGGCTTCAAGCAAACCTCGACCGAAGGTTCTAGAAGCTCCGAAACGGGAAGCCCGCACGGTAGAAGAGTCTCCAAAACGGCGTCGTGCTTCGGCGAAACCGGTTTGGTTTGACCGGTTTGACTTTTTGAATTGTCGAGTGGATTATCATGCAACACTTTCTCCGCAGCACTTCCGATGCCGCCGCCGCCGCGGCGATCGGCGGCGGCGGCGAGTGGTTTGAGCGCGTGGACCTGCGTGCCCTTACAACCGTCCATGATTTTCATGCTACGAATCGAGGTGAAGATGTTGTGCTGCATCTTCCGTTTTTTCAACGGTGGAGCTTTCAGCTTTGAGAAATTGAGAACAATTGAAGCTGTCAAGAGAACAAAATCGGGTTCGGGAATATTTATTTAAATTTAAAATAAAAAATAAATAAATAGTGGCTTCTAAGTTCTAACTTCTTTCTTTCTCTATTTTTTTAAATGGAAAGGGTGGAGGAGTGGTGGTGGTGACGGTCGGTAACGAGGCGTTGATGCTGACGTGGCGGTGGAGCTGGCCGTTGCAACGGCCACTCCCGTTGTCTGCTTTGTGAGAATCTCTTGTTCTTCTTCTGAGAATACGAATTTAAGAATTTTCCCACTTTTTATGAGCTGGAAGAAGATGCACGTTGGATGATGAAAATCATGTTATGTAATACTAACTGCGTTTTTACCGGTCTAACTGTTTGAACTTAATGCCGGTGATTTGATCTTTTATCGAGTTAATTTAAAATCTGTTTGTTTAGGTACTTGCTTGCACTTAAATTTAATTAAAAAACAATATTAATAAATAAAAATAAAATAAAAGACTCAATTATAATTTTTACCCTTAATTTTTTCATTTTTAGTGAATTTTACCTCAATAAATTAATTTGGCGTATTTTAACCCCAACTTTTTTAAAAAGTTACAAATTTTACTCTCCACAATTTTGATAATGTGACATACTAAAATAATTATAATTTTTATCCCAATTTTTTACTTTTTGGTAAATTTTACCCTTAATTTTTTCATTTTTTGCAAATTTTACTTCTAACTTTTTATTTTTTGGTGAATTTTATCCCATTTTTTATGCTTATGTCAGTATGTCACGTCATCAAAACTGTGAAGGGTAAAATTCGTAACTTTTTCAAAAGTTGGACATAAAATGTGCCAAATTATTTTGTTTGAGGTAAAATCTGTCAAAAATAAAAAAATTGAGGATAAAAATTGTAATTAAGCCAAAATAAAATAAATAGATTAGTACTTTTTGGTAGGTTAAAATTGAAGATGGGAATAGGGGATGAGGCGACAGCTTTCGGACACAATTCAAACCTACAATTTATGATGTGTGAAATTTTGTTTTGTTCGACTTGATCAATTCCTTAAAATTTAAATATATAAATATAAATTATATTTTATATTTGCAATAAATAATTTAAATTGTTATATAAAATTATTTTTAATTTTTAATTAATGACAATTTCTTTTTAAAAAGTTATTAAAATTCAATTTAAAGTTACATAAAAGATGATAAATGGATCAAAATAACAGTTAAGAAGATGAGATATGTAAATAAAGATAAAAAGAGAATAATTTGAAATGATCCAGAAAAAAACTTGTTGATTAGTTATAGAGATATTGTATAGAAATACATGTTTAAAGGAAAGGTTGAAAAAAATATTGAAAAAATATTTTTAAGAATTTAATGGTGATGCAGTGACAGTATAAAATAGTTTTATACTGTCATCCAATCACAAATCACCGTTTACATGACTTTTAAAATAATTTTATAAAAGTCAACAAACTTACCTTAAATGGTGGGTTGTGATTGGATGACAGCGTAAAATTATTTTACACTGTCAATGCATAATCATTTTTCTCTATTTCTAAATAAGAGAATGAAAAGAGCGAAAAATTCAAAAACTTATCCACAAGTTTAATATTTTAGACCCGTTACGAGACTAATTTTTAATTCAAAAATTTCACACACTTAAAACTCTACTCTTCTTCAAAGATGAGTTATACTAAAATCAAATTAGATTTTTTCCTATAAGCTCAATATATATTATCAATTGAACCATACTCAGTTACTTCATTATTTAAATTATACTTTCTAATCTATAATACAAGAATATATTTTCTTTATAATACAAGAATGTATTGAGGTGATGCGAAGAACACCTTCCAAATTTTTTATGAAGAAGATGAATTGGTATCTCGTCCTCTTCTTGCGTGTCTGCCTGTGTAAACCTAATAATTCTTAGGAGGGGCCAATGAAAACGGACCTACTATATATTTATGCCATGCCATGTCCTCCACATCTTACATTATAATAATAATTATCAATATTTTTTTGCTTACACAAAATCTCTCTCCCCTCTCCTACTTTTTGGAGAAGAGAAAAAGCAAGAAACTGGTGTTAGCTTTGGCGTGAGTAAGCACATGTGATGAAAAGTGAAACTATATGATTGTAGCAAATTATTAGGGTGATCTATTAATGAGAGTGGCCTGTGGCCATTTTGCTTTTTGTCTTGTTGACCTTTCCTTTCTCAGTTCAATTAATAATATTCTCCCACTCCTCCAGATTAAAGAGAATAATACATTTTAAAAGAAAAGATTAAAGTTATATCTTTATTTAATACTTTTATATTTAACAAATATAAAGATTAGTAGAAAAATGTGGTAGAAAAGGTTAGAATTACTCAACAGAAAAACCATACTAATAATAGTTAGTTAAAATATTAACAGTTGAAATCATATATATATAATTATATAATTTTATTATAATTTCAACCATTAATTTTTTAATTAATTATTATAAATATATTTTAGTTTCTGAAATACAACTTTTAAACTTTTAGAAAAATCAAATCCTTTCTTGAAAATTGGCGTATTGATATCTATAAAAATAACAACAACAAAAAAACTTGTGGGGAGTTAAGGAATTATATTTCTTAATAAATAAACTTGTCGGGAGTACTATTGAATGTTGAGAAAAAAAAACTATAAACTGACAGTATAAAATAATTTTATAAAAGTTAACAACCTTATCATAAATGGTGATTTGAAATTAAATGACAATATAAACTTATTTTATACTGTCAGTGCATCATCAATATTAAATTCTTGAATATTCTTATTATATTAATTATTTTTCTTCAAAAAGTACATTATCTTAAAAGAAAAATACAAATAATAAGAATTAGAAGGAACAGCTTTATATTGCATTGAAAAAATGTGTGAACGCCGGAGTACTCATAATTAATACTCCTCTTTATGAGGTAAGTTGATTGAATGTTTCCTGCAATTTGTAGGTTTTATATTGGGTTGGTATACACTTAAAACTGGATTTCAAACTGAACTTCAATATATCATAATTGACTTTTCAATAAGTATTTAATTGAGAAAAAAATAAAAAATAAAATAAAATAAATTTTTAAATTAAATTACTTTATGCATTTTAATTCTTATAAAAAGATCATCTAATTTTTTTAAAGCTTAAATATATAAGTTAATTTTAAGAATTTTATTTGATTTTATTTTTTATTTCTTTTCTTATAAATATTTATTGAGAATTTTATCCAAACCAAACTTAAGTCTTACTTTTGTCTTCTAGATTATGAATTTTAATACTTGAGGATATAATTTTTAAGGCACTAAAGCATTTTCTCAATTTTGACTCATTATTATTGCAACTGCTATCAATCTCCACCATTATATTCCTCATAGTTTAGGGAAACGATTTATCTAGCGGAAAAATTCGTGTTCGATTCCCTCCATGTGCAAAATTCTCTTGGGTTAGCGGTAACTACGCATCGCGAGCGGGATTAATTTCTGACTTAGCGGGTTAGGTAACACATGTGGTATTTGACCCAAGACAATATATATATATATATATATATATATATATATATATATATATATATATATATATTCCTCATAGTTTCAGCCACTAATACTAATATTTTTATTATATAAGTAGGGAAGAGATATATAACTTAGTTAAGTGATCAAATTTTGAATATTATTGTCACACACATGCAATTTTAAATATGGTGATAATTTAAATTTTTAATTTGAAGAAATAATTTGGTAACTAAATTTTTTGAAGAATTAAATTGAGATTTTTTATTTTTACAAATAATTGTTAGTACAACATTATAATTGTTGTGTTTTCTCTCTCTTACTCATATTAACATGAAAAGATCTAAATCCTTAAAAGTTTGATATATAATAGAAATTTAAAAATATTATATATAAGATATATCTCAATTAACAGAATGTGTTCCATATAGACTAACTTTAAAAAAAAAATTTAATTCAAACACACTAATATTGTAAAGTTTTTTTTTATACGGTCATCTGATTACAAATTATTATACATTGTAAATTTAATTATTTTATAATAATTATTTTAAAAATTATACTTAAAATAATTTATAATTTATTGATAGTGTAAAAATTTTATGTATGTAAAAATCAACTCAAATTATACCAGTTTAATTCCCTCTAAAAATATCTTGTTTCAGATGCTTGTACCAAAATAATCATTTCTATACACAAAAATATCTGAAGACTATTTTTTCTAGAAAAAGAAAAAGAGAATCCAAGATATTTATGACTTAAACACTAAAGCAAAGGGCCATGGTGATATTAGTAGCTAATTAATTATACTTTTCTTGAAAAAATATAACAAGTCTCTATCTCACTACATTTGAATCAGGCCTAAGTATTAAAAATACATAAAATGCTGACAGGTGGCCTAAGTATTAAAAATATAACAAGTTTCTATCTTCACTCCATGTCTGACAATTGTGTGTAACTATTTTTTTGTACACGTATTTTACGGTCGTAAATTTTCTAATTTTTTTTTAAAATAAGATATTTTCATAGTCAAAAGTTATGACACTAATTTTTGAAACATAAAGATTATCAAAGTGAATTTTATATCTCCTAACAAAGTTTTCTTTCATACACATGATCAGAAATCAAATTTCTGTCAACATATTTAAAGAACTCAGTTATTTACCAATTATGTTTACGTTGAATCATCTAAAAAATATATAGTAGTTAATTTGGCATCCAAATTTCAAAGGAACCCGTCGGTGAAGCGCGTGCGAAAACGAGTTCATAGGGTATGTTTGGATTGGCGTTGAAATCACGTTCAACTGAAAAATTGGACGTTCCAAGACAAAAATCCAAAAGCTATGTGAGAGAAACTTTTTTTTGAAAGACAGTTTGGTTGAATCCAACTCGTATCCCAACACACACATAGAGCATGGTGTTGAACATCCGTGCACGTATCATACACCAACAGTGTTTAATTTTAATAAACGGCAATGGATCATCTCATCAATTGTGTATGGGTCCAACCAGTGTGTTTGTTACTTTATTTTATTCTTTCTTTTATGTTCTCCTTACGTGCCAATTGTGATTGTTTTATTAAGAAATAACAATATTTTGTAGGTCATTTTTTTAATTTAATCTTTACTTATAATTTTATAATTTTAATTAATTTTGACCAATAATAAAAAATGTACAAAAGTCAACAAACTTATCATATATCATAATTTGTGATTAAATGACATTATAATCGTGCATAACCTTTTTTCTCATTTTAGAAATTGTTAAATTCTTTATCCAAATCTCTACCAAAAAAAATTCTTTATCCAAATACAATATGTTAGTGTATTTTATTCTACTTACGAATCTACTTTTGGAGTTTGGACTATTAGCATTCTGGGGGAAAAAAGTAAACATAACTTATCAATAACAGTTGTGGTCGAATGTGGGAGTGACTATGCCTACACGAGCTCTCTCGTGATTCTTTTCTTCCATGAAGAATAATAAAAAAATAATACTAAAAGAAAAGTGAAAAAGTTTGAGAAGATTTTATTGGACAAAAGTTAAAAGAAAACAAGTGGAGTATATTTAATTTCATAAATAAGATTTATTTTACATTAAACTAAATATACATTTTTATTTATTCACGTTAAAGGCAATTTTACTAATATGTGTGCGTGTTAATGTGAAGAATTGAGAGAAACTGGTAACGACAAAGGATAACCTTAAAAAATGTGGCATGGCTTTATATTCTTAGGGAATTATAAAATACATTCAAAGGGGTCGAAAAGTTAGGTGCAAAATTACGGAGATAGATAGGAGGTTTCGTTCCTATCCAAAACAAAATTTAAAATAAAAAATAAAAAGTTATATGTAGTAGTGGGCATCCTTTATTACTTAAAGGAGTATACATTGTCTCCAAAAAATTTTCCCCCAAAAGTTAAAGGAATACATTGGTAATTTTAAGTGTATTAAAACAGTCACAAATCAAGATAAAATTAAAAAGAAAATAATAAATATATTAAATGTGCGTTCATTCACCATAAAGGAAATTAAAACAATCATGATTATCATTCACCGTGTTTAGAGCAGTCACGAAAATTAAAAAAAATTAAAAAGAAAGTAATAATTTTTTATTTATTTATCATTTATTTACAATTAATAAATATAAAAAAATAATAAATGATTTATTTGAATCATTAAAAATATTACGGAACATTTTCAATCAATTAAGATAATAATGGATTCTAATATATTTTAATTTAATACAAAAGATAAAATATAACAATTGATTCTAATATATTTTATATTAATGTAAAACAATTACCACGGTGAATTTTAATCAAATATCTAATAAAAATAAAAGATAACAATGAATTCTAATTATAAATATAGATGTTATCTTTTAAAATTATAAAATATTATAATCAATAGTTATAATATTAAAATATATTAATCATGCACAATTGCTGGATTCAAATATCTTATGCATCAATTAGTTAAATAATAATTCAAATTTCACAATAATACATTGTTAGTTACATCTATCATTTCAGATTTCAAATTAATTATTTGTCACAATTAAGAGAATTAAAAATGGAAATTAAAAGTTGCAACGTTACCCTAATTATATTTCAAATTTTCTTAACAATTCTTAAAACCCCTTTCTTCTACAGCTTAATATCAAAACATTTTGGCCTCTATGTGGCCCTAGGTGCATGATGGCATTGTTGCGTATGATTGCACCATATGCGGCAACAAACAGTAGCATCTCTTCTTCATAGTATGTGTTTGGATACGAGTTGAATTCAACCCAAGCTTCCCAGTTCACATAGTTTTTGGATTTTTGCCTTGGAACGTGTAATTTTTCCGTTGAACGTGGTTTCAACGCCAATCCAAACATACCCATAGTCTTCGCCGAAGAATCACGATTAAGAATTTTCAAAGCTAACATTTTGTTATCTGAGAAATCTTCCAAGATATATTCTCCCAATTCCAATTCATTCATACCCTTTCATTTCTTTCTTTTGTTCAGTTCTTCACTTTCCATCTCGATATTTCATTTGCCTTGACTTTTTCATGTTTGGTGTAAAAGACACCATTTTGAACTTAAAATAATGACTCAACTCCATGTCTCACTTATTGCAGCAATGAAATAGCATAATCCAAGATGAAGGAAGGTGAAAAATCTTTTATTTTTTTTTACATATTTATTTTGTGAAAGATGATAAATATAGCAAGGATTTTACCGTGATTCTTCCTTTAAACCACTATAATTAAGACAATTCGTGACATTTTATGAATTGAGTGGCAAAACTCACGAAAAAATAATTATTTGGAGATAAAATTCCCTGGATTGTACAACTTTGAAGATAAAAAATACAATTAAGCCAATATAAATTAATATTTTCAACTCGACTCTTTTACACTAAATCCCTTCTATGTTAATCATTTTAAAATTAAATCTACCAACACTTTAAATGAATCGACCTTTAGCACTACCTAGATCTGACAGACTCTTAAGCAAAGATATATATGCTCATTATTCATTTATCATGTCAATAATTAACAAATCTATAAATTAATATGATAGGACTAAAAATAACTGCGACTTTTGAAAGTATTAAAAACAAAAAAAAATGGAATTTAATACTAATTAAAATAAAATAAAAAATAATTTTCAGACTAATAAAAATAAAAAAATAATTTACACTAATAATTAAAACATATGAATGAAAAGAGAAAACTTATTTTCGAAAAATAATTCATTTTACTCAAATAAATCCGAAAACATACTAAACCTTATCATTATGACAAGATTGATGCAACTTTTATACCTAAAACAAATTATAAATACCGACAAATGTTCAATTATCAATCTTATTTCTTTTTTTTTTTTGACAGAAATTATCAATCTTATTTCTGTTCTTTATTATTATTATTTTTTCTAATACAATATCATTTATTCTTTCTCATGCATGTGCGAGTGTTACAACCTCCTTTTTCTCATTCTCTCTTCAATAAATTAAACCTTACCTAAGCCTATTCAAAAGAAACAGAAAGAATAAGCTTTGTTGCAATATCTAATTGGCATGAATATGGATATCTACATGGCACTTGCAGAGACAATGCTACATTCTCAAAATATCATAATATTATCAACAAGATCTTGATCTGCTGAACTGAACATACCAGCCAGCCAAACTCAGAAATCAGAATAATTGCTCATAAGTATATATATGAACTATAAGTAGACAAATCATTAATGCCCATGACAAATACTAAACATAACAGGACAGCATTCATCGTTTGATTGGCACGGACTGTACTTATTACTAAGCCTGGATATACATATATGATTTAACAATTCCTCTCTAATTATAATAATTGAAATTTGAGTAAAACACTATTTGGGTTTTCAAAAGTGTATAATGTTATTATATTAGTCTCTA
This sequence comes from Pueraria montana var. lobata, assembly GCA_026413185.1. Classification (NCBI taxonomy): domain Eukaryota; kingdom Viridiplantae; phylum Streptophyta; class Magnoliopsida; order Fabales; family Fabaceae; genus Pueraria; species Pueraria montana. The sequence goes on from CM048650.1 coordinate 79,133,898, forward strand.
AATTTAATAAAAGGATAAATGATTTCTTTCGTTTCTAAAATTATAAAGTAGTGATAATTTAGTTAGAACAAAAATTCTGAAATAGTTTCTAAAAGGTGCATAAAAAACATCATGTCATTTAGTGTGAAATGTTAACTTTAAAGTCTTGCATCAAATAGTTTTTAAACTTTATAACTTAATGTCCAATTAGTCATAAAAAATTATAACTTAATGTCAAAGTGGTCTTTAAACATTACAGTTTAATGACAAAACAATCCATGAAACAGATATATAATTAAAGTTAACATTTCGCACTTAACAACATAATGTTTTTGACATACATTTTATACTTTCAGGAACTATTTTAGAATTTTTGTTTATTCAGGGACTAAGTTGTCACCGCTTTACACTTTCAAGAATGAAAATGATAATTTATCCTTAATAAAATTTTAAATAAGTCTTTAAAATTTCTAATCGTTTCATTTTTGTTTCTAAATTTAATTATTTATTAATTATTATTTTGGTCTCTTTTTTATTAGGATTATATTATTTGGTCTCTAAACATATATTAATATTATTACTTAATTCACACATTTTTTTAAATTCTAAACTGATGTGATTGATGGATTACAATTTTTAGAAACTTATTTAGATTTTTTTTATTTCAAAGACTAATTATTTGACACGTTGAATAGTGAGAGACTAAAAAATTAATTCATGATACTTATTTTTTCTTCTCTAAAAAATTATGTACGTTTGATTATTTGCATGATCTCCTTATCCATCCAGCAGGATTGGTTTACACATGGGAGTCCTGTACCTCTGCTCGTGTTGGCCATGAGTTCATGATGCATGGATACACGCAAGAAAATGCATGAGTTAGTGGCGTGGACCTTCTTGTCTCCTACATCTATGGGGTGGAGGAGGAATTACGTGGCTTCTTTATATACTTAACATTTATATTTATAAAATATATATTTTTGTTATTTATTTGACATGTGTATGATGAACTAATCTACTCTAGGGAATTCATATTATGAATAAAAAAGAGTTGTTGCTTCTCTTATTAATGATTTGGGATTCGAAGTTCACATCATGTGTGCAGTGGTCGGTGTGAATCTGCAAGGAAATTTCACTTGGCTTGATGAGGAGCCAAATCTTGATGAAAGCCAGCAATAGGAGAAACTTCAATATATATTCCCCTAAATTATATATAAAAAAAAATGAAACACATAATAGTATAATTAAATATCTTTCTCTGATTAAGCAAAATGAATCTCAATAGTAAGTATAAGGGTAAGCTTTTTCTAAGCAAAATGAATCTTAATAGTAAGTATAAGGGTACTCAAATTCTTATATCAAAGTTCATACAAGGAATAAACTAAAAATAAAGATATAGGTTACAGTTTTTTTTACCATATTCTTCTCCGAAATTTAATCTAATTTCAATTTCAATATGAATGATTCAATTCACAGCAGTTTTTTATTATTATTATTATTATCAATAAAAAAAATTTAGATTAAGAGAAGACAAGACTAGGATACATTATCAATCACAACAAAAATTTATAATGAAATTTATTTATCGCCTATACTAATTTAGAAAATATGATAGTCAAATTCAAGTTATATGTGAACAAAAAATTCGACCAAATGTGTCAACTCCTGTTGACTTCATATATTGCATATTAAAGGTTGGAGTAAGTGATGAAGACATTGAATTAGATGGTGAAGTTTTTAGATGAAGTGTGGGTCCAAATAACTTCTAAGCCTAATTTAGTATATAATAATGGTGATTAGAGATAGAAAATATGAGGAATTGAAGCTTGTTGAACGTTTTAATAAATGTTTTTTAATTGTGGGAATTAAAGACAAGTAATAAGGAGTTTATAACAACTCACGCACCTTATTCAACTAATTGAACTAGACTCTCTCAGTAATGGTTTAATTATGGTTAAATTGTGGTTGAACCGGTAATATTTTTAATATTATATAAATATTTCAAGTAATAAAATAATAAAAAATTATAAGAAATCAATATCTAAAAAATTGCATATTAATATAAATGACTAAATTATGTTTTATAAGATAAAAATTAATAATAATTGACAAAATAATTTATTCTTATGTGAAATCTTTAAATATGTATTTTTACTTATCTTAAAAATATATTAAACAGTTAAATGTTGTGTCAACTTAGAGTCAACCTGGCTGATGTTAAATTGAATGCTTATACCAACGGTTAAATGAAATGTCGACTTAAATCGAACACTAACAACCCATAGGGGAACGATCTACTTAGCGAGAGAACGCGTGTTCGATCCCTCTGTGTGCAAAAATTTCTTGGGCCAGCGACAGTCATGCACCGCGAGCGGGATTAGTCTCTGATCTAGTAGATTGGGGGGCACTCGTAATCTCTGACCTAAGACAAAAAAAAAAAAATCGAACACTAACACCAATGATTTATTAATAATTTGTTAAGCCTTTATTACATATTTAAATATAGCATCAACTAGAGCTTGTGCTACTAGTGTCGGTGTTACGATTTCTGACGATTTTTAACTGCCCATTAATTGTTTTAAAAACCGCTTTTTGATTCTAATAGTTTTTAACTAAAATAGAAAATCAAATTCTAGTGGTAAAAAATTGCCACAAATTGCAAATCTCTATTTGGCTCATATTGTGGAGAAGAGAAACTAAAAAGAGCATTATGCAAATTAAAGGGACTAAAAAAAAAACTTCAAATTTAGAAGACAAAAAAAAACTCAAATTGAAGAGACTAAAAACATATTTAAGTCCAAATTTACATTCATTTCATTACATAAAATTTTGACAACTAACTACCTTTTTCCTACTTCTCCAAGTATACTAAAATCTAAATTATGACGACAACAAGAATTACATTACATTCTCTAATTACAAAACATTTGAATGTCTTAATTCCAGCTTCTAAATTTCTTCTATTCCACCAATAAATGTTCATTTCCCACTCTTTATTCAGCTTCTAAGTTTCTTCTATTCCACCAAATGTTCATTTCCCACTCTTTATTCTCTCATGTTGCAACCACCGTATCTTTCATGGCTTCAGTACTAGTACCATTATCTTTTGTGTCTACCTAACAAACGTATCTACAATGTTGACCACCCTACGAAAATCACAAAATCACGTTCATTAAGTAAACAAAATCAGTATCAATTGAAAAAACACAACCTTATTACTCTATACTTGAGACAACAATAATCAAGATTTTAAATTATGATTGCAGGTTATTTCGTCACATTTCAATAGAACCAAATTAAATACAGGTATTTGAAATGTGAGATAAATGTATTTAAGAGGCATGCATCAAAAAATGTTCAACTACTAGAGCAGAATTCGAATTCATAGTTCGACATATCCGAAGTTATTGTCAACAGGGACTCAAATGATATAGATGATTAATACAATGCAAACTAATAGACCTTGAACAGCTCAATGTCTGATCCTAGCAGCCTCAAGTTGTCCTCAACATTTTCACCGGATCTAGGTACTTCTCAATAAGGCTTAAATTCAAACTTAGAGATAACCAAGTTGTCTTGGTGAGTAACCCGTAGTGGAACTGCAAATGATCATAACAAAAACAGACCGTGCTCAGCGATATGCCTTCCATGCAATTATTACTAGTTAAAGAACGATCTGTACATATATATGCATACCTAAATTGAGGGGAACTCGGGCTATAGTCTAGGCTCACACCACAATTATATGGGCTACAAGGAAAAAATGAACAAGTCACGTATAAATAACCACAGTTTAACAAATAACAACACAAAAGAAAAAGAAAAATCTCCAATTCTGCTACTGTTCTTATCACAGACATGAGGTAAACTGTTTAAAGGCTTGGCAGGATCACAAATGAAGTTAACTTACCTGCTGGGACTGTATGTTGGTGAATATGATGGAGTCATCGGGCTGGAAAATAATAATTTAGACATATGCTTGGAGTAAAGAATTAACTCAAAATAAATATGCAATTGAGAAACGAAAAACACAGGACCATAAACTTTAGAGTAAACTGCATTGACACTTCCTGAGGTTTTTTCATATTACACATAATCTTCCTATTTTTTTTTTTTTTTTAATGTTTACAAAACCTCTCTTGTAAGATATACCATGTAATGTTTTTCAAATAATAAACATTTAAGGAGTTAGTGTAGAGATAGAAAAGGAGAAATATTGTGTGCAATCTAAAAAAACTTAGAGAGTGTTAGTGTAATTTACTCTAGATTTTATTAAACCACCCAACAAGCTAAAGGTGAACAATATGGAATACACCAAAAAGCAAAATAACTCGTATTGCAAAAGGTTGAGGTTCCTCCTCAAAACCAAGTTCTTGACTGAAAAATGAAGGGAATGAGATTGAAATTATTGGCATATCAGGTTCTCTATATATCACATTCAGTACTGAAAATAAATATTAAAAAAATCCAGACCTGTATGGAATTGATGGAGACAATCTTTTTACTGCTTGGAGAATATGCTAAGGAAGGACTATATTTTGCTGACAGTAGATTGTAACTAGGGGAAGTAGGGTTGTATGCAGGTGTTGTGGGAGAGTAGGATGGACTGGTAGGACTATATCCTGAAGAGCTAGAACTATAAGTTGGAGATGAAGTAGGAGAAAATGCCTGTTTGTATGGAGGGCCCTGTTACACTTTTGTACATGGTTGGAGTATCCTTTATACCCTCTTTAAGATAGCTTTATTTTGCTGATAAAAAAAAAAAGTAGGAGAAAATGCCATCCCACCAACATAAGGTGAAAACTGCTTAGCATCCATAGTATGAGACAGAGGGCTCAACAAATAACTGGGAGACATCAAGCCTTGATGATATGGAGTTGTTCCAGATATTGGGGAGAGAGCAGAAGTCATGCCAAAATCAAGACCATCCATGATATAACTAGGCAGTTGGAGCTCAATGGCATTCTTCTTCAGCATCTCATCATTAAGATACAAGGCACATTCACCGGTGCTGATGGGGGCGAGCTGACCTAACATTATGTTTTCAGTGACTCCTCTCAAGTAATCAGTCACAGCACATACTGCAGCATCAAGAAGAATATCAACTGTCTCCTCAAATGAGCATCTCATCATTGGCCCAGTATCACCCTTGTGTGCTTCATCATTCATAACACGGATACGAAGTACAAGTTTTTCAGCATTCTCATCATTAAACATACAAGTCAAATCATCTTCAAATTCAAGGTTAATCTTCTCTGCAATGTTGGCCATACTCAACTTCTTATCCGCCATCATTTCACGATTCAGCTCTACGCGAAACAACCAAAGTGAGATTTTTTCATGAGCAACTTCTTCATCAGGCATTTCATAGTAAGACTTCACAAAATCGACATCCTCTTCAATTGTTGTACTCATCGGGTCCGGATCATACCACACCTCTGTAGCCTGAGTCACACTCCCGAGAGTGGTATATTCTAAAGCACACTGCACACTCTTGGCTCTCTCTTTAGTCTTACCAACATCAGGTTTCAAGTACACAGACCAGGGTCAGCCTCCAACTTCTTCTCTTGAGCATCCCTGATAAGTTGTTTCACTTTCTCCTTAGCTACTGAAATAGTCTGATTTATGGTTTCCATAGTGCAAGCATCAGCAATTGTATCACCAATTCCAATGCTAAAAGCTTTCTGCAAAAGCCAGTAGTTTACAAGCCACTGAGTATGACCAAGAAATTTCCGAGCTGCATCAGGGCCAACCTCTTCCCTGTATTCAAGTAGACATACATTCAGTAAAGTAAACAAAGAAGAATGGTTACAAGCCACTGTGTATGACCAAGAAATTTCCGAGCTGCATCAGGGCCAACCTCTTCCCTGTATTCAAGTAGACATACATTCAGTAAAGTAAACAAAGAAGAATGGAACTGATTGAAACAAATTCCAGAGCCACAAAGTTTCACCACTTTTATCAGAAAGCACTTCATAACGTTATACTTATAAAATTACTTAACAAGGTCACTTGAGAGTTGGAGTTTGGATCAATATTCAATAGAAAACAACCCCCTCTCCTTTGGAAGAGCCTGTAAAGGTAGATTGACCATTACATAATCCAATTCATCAAGTAATTTCAAGTAGAAATATTTATATAATTATGGATCCCCTTTCAAAAGGTGATCACTGCTTTTCTTTAAATATCCGAGATCAAGTCTTCGTCCATCATCACGAATGATATACTTGGCACCAGTTTTTCCAGGTGGAGGATGGGGTCCATACTCAACAAGTTCCTTCAAACTTAATTTGAGACTTATTTTTTCTTCAAACAGAACACGACACTTATTATGAAACGGAAGAAGTACCAAGTTTAAATAAGAACTCAGATAACAGATTTCAATCTCCTTCCTTCTATTTAACCGACCCAATCAGTTCAAAACCCAATTGACCACTAATCACGACCAATGGAACTCGGATTCTCGTGTTCTCATTTCTCACAACCACATAAACAGCTAATAAATTCGGTATTATATGCAAAGCTCGCTTTCGAAGTACCTCATCAGCTAGAATTTTAGAGCAGTTGAAGCAAACACAACGCAATATAGTTAAGACAGTCTTCAAAAACCCAATATGTAGCATTGGCTTGGCAAGCTCCAAGTGGCCAAAATGGCCAGGGCACTCAACCATACTTGCAGTACAAGTCTCACGCTTGAGCTTTCTGTCAATAGTTCCAAGCCGAGGGTCACTCAATCCTCCAACCTTCACCTTCCCTCTCTTCATTTGCCTATGAAAAACACAGTCACACAAACAAACACACAAAACAATCAACAACCAGCAATTGCTTCACGAACAACAAACCATAAAACCAGAAAGAAGACTCATTCCAATTCTATTTGAGAATTTTCGAAACAAAATCAGATAGCGTAGGGGTTATGAACCACTTATACTTTTTGCTTCACGTATCTGATACGTATACTCTTAGATACTTCTCCAACAAGTAAATGTGAAGTATCCAGGACTATAAAAAAATTATGAAAATTCAATATAGTTATTCTGGACATATAAGCATTGTCTATTGATAAACCAAAAATAAAAGCTGTCTTCTTTGTAGATTATTTCAAAAAAAGAATGAGATTAATAATACTATCCTTATTTATAAATAAAGTTTAATGATCATGCACTAACGGTGTAAACTGTTATTCAAACGCATGTCAACCAATCATAAATCAACATTGCTATGAAGTATGTCCAAGAACTATGTTTTTAATTTGGATTTGTAGAATTGCAATTATATATTTATCATATTTTGTGAATTTTTATATATGCACATCATATTTTATATATTTTTAAAATAATCTTATCGCTGTATCGGGTACGTTTATAATATTAGTGCATCATAGCGTAGGGGGGAAATTACGATCTCGTCGGGACTGAGTATTCCGAATTGAACCATGCAGACTTTGGCTACCTCCACCGGGGAGAAGGAAATCGAATATTCATGGCGGTGGCAAAGTTGTAGGGTTTTGGAGGGAACCAGATATTGTGAGGGAAAATTCAAATTTAACTTTAACACAAGAGGTAGCAGTTCTGTTAGTCTGGGGTTCACTTTCAGTGATATGCTAGTGTTAGAAGAGATCGGCTGCAATAGCCTTCTCTCGGGTAAGAAAATCTCTTCTGCTTTTGGTGTCTCAGAATGCGCAAAGCGACGTTTAGAAACTTTCTAATGTTAATCCAAACACACCCAAATCCAGTCCCCCATAGAATGCTAGGCATTACTTATCATACCACATATATGTATGTTTAGTGCATGGTCTGTGTTATGATAGGTTTTTTAACAAAATAATGTTATTCAGAAAAAATAAAATTGAAAAAGATTAATTAACTGGGTTCATTGTAAGGAGCCATCACTCATCAACACCACTAATTAAAAAAAAAAAATTGTCATGAATTAGTATTCTAATGTTGACGCTACTTGTCGCAAACCTTTCAGGGTACCACATAGAATAGAATCATTTACAGAATGTTGACATGTGACAACAAATGCTATGTATATATATCCAAAAATAAATATATGGAGAAAAGAAATAAGAGACATAAAAATGAAGAGCTCGTTTGATTCGCTAAAATATGAGGGAAACAAGAGCAGTTGTTCTATGTTTGATTTTAAAAATAATTATGGGATTGAACAAAAAACTGTCAAGGGACAAAACAAAAGCGTGAAAACTTGTTACTCGCTGAACCAAGAAACAACTTTTTGTCCTGGGTAAGAAAAGATAAAATTCTCCCTTTCACTTTTGTACTTCTCCTTACTTTCCTCAACAACGTTGCCACGCTTCTCCTTCTACTCCTCCGATCTAGTTCTTCTCTCCAAAAATTCCTATTTTTGGTTTCCTCTTTATTCTCATGCTTTTAGGCTTAACCTCTTTTAAAAGAAATTTCTTTTATTTCATTCCTCTGTTCTGCGTGCTTAGCTTTCACTTTCCACACAGCAAAATTTTCTCGAGAAAACCCAAAAAATAAAATAAAACAAATCAAATTATTATTATTATTTTTATGGGGAAAAAATTGACTCTCGCAAAGGAAAAAAGAATGTTACAGAGTCGTTGAAGTTTCGGAGCAAGAGGCAAAAGGACGTTGTTGAGGTTGAGATTAGGTGAAGAGGAAGCAAAAATTCAAAGAGGCATTGCGCGAGTAGGAGGAAGCAATTAGAGCTTATAAAGATGGTTCTGCAGAGAAGAAGGAATTGCAAGTTCACAATTGAACACAGCCAAATGGGTGAAGGGAAGATCGTAGATTATGTATTCTGGTCTCTATGGTGCTTCAATAATTCTATTAATAATTAATATTAAAAGGATCTTTTGATAATTTTTATATTATTTAAATTGTGTTGTTCTGTAATTTAAGTGATTGTCCTGTACTATTCTCTCTGTCATGTATCTCAATGTGTATCAAACGGACCGAAGAGAAATAATTGGGTAAAGATTATTTATTGCTTGGATGAATAGAAAGTGATATAGAAATATTTTCTTACTTATTTGGTTAAAAAGAAAAGTGAAAAAAAATTAAAATGTTTATTGAAAGTCAAATTACATTTTAAGTTTTGTACCAAAGAAAATTACCTTTTAAGTTGACACTTCCCCCCTTGCCCCGGATATTATAGATTAGAAAAGGAAAAATAAAAGGATAAAGAGCTTGGGAAGAATACATATGCATATGCATTTTGGGTGAAAGAAAGAAGAATATTTTCCATATTAGCAGTCTCACATATCCTGGTGGGCACAGGTTAGATTGGATTGTGTTTAGGAATAATTTTTTTGATAAATAGTCTTAAAATTCGAATTATATATTACACAACATAAAAAATATAGAAATATAATTACACAACATAAAATTTAAAATTTTTCTAAAATAATATAGGTTCGGATTGATTTGAGTTTCGTATGTTCATATTTGATATTCAAGCCAATATTATCGAGTTTGCAATTTTAAAATCTAAACCTAACTGATAGTCTAAACTAACTCAAATATTTTCTTTCAATTTGGTTCGAATAGATTGGATCATCAGATTGATCCGGACTCATGTCTAACCTTACTCACATATGAAGGGAAAAGTTGTTTAATTTGGCACCCTCGTGCATATTCTTCTTTTCTCCCCACCCCTAATACCTAATTCAACAAGGTGAAGATGATATTTCCTTTTTAATTTTTATTTTTTCTAAATCACTCCTCTCTATTTGTTTCTCTACCAAATCAATCTATCTAAACAAATGTAAATGCATGCTCATAAATATTTAATAGAAGTAATTGCAAGTTTTTTTTTTTTTTTTTATCAAGAGGATCTAGCTTGTTGTAAAATCTTGATACCTGAATTCAATTTCTACAAATAAAAAAAAAAAGAATTGCAAGTTTTTTTTTTTTTTTTGAGAATAGTAATAGCAAGTTGAAGTGGATCTAATTTGACAAAAAAAAAGCTAACTAAATTAAATTAAATAAATTTATTAATATTTTTTTTATAATAATCCAACCAAAACCAACTTGTTGAAGTTCAAGTGTGAAGATAAAGTCTCGCATTGGGTAGAAATGGGCAAGTTGAGCAACATATTAGTGAAAAGACCCACAAATCTAAAGCCTTAAGGTTTTGGGTTGAAGTGTGGTGTCAAGTTCACTTGTGTGGTTTGCTCGAGACCCGTGGGTGAAGATCTCTCTGGTATTCAATCCCCTCGATTGCACAACAATTGGTATCAAAACGGATAGTTTGACTAGGTGACTGGCTCAGACAAATATGATGGATTGGCGGTGGGTCAAATCATGTTCAATTTTGTTAAATTTTAATGCAATTATAAATCGGGTTTGGTGATCTATATACTATATGTTATTCATAATTCATGTAGTGCAGGGTAGAGCTAAGCAAACAGGTAAGCTCGCCTGTTTAGCCAGTAAATCATTTAGCCTGTTAATCGTTTAGCTCGCCCGTTTAGCCTGCATTTTAAACGGGCTCTGATTTTTCGATCTCGTGACCATCCTGTTTAGCCCGCGGGCTAAACGGGCAGCCCAGCAAACAGAAAAAAAATTAAAAAATTTGAAAATTAAAATTTTTAAACTAAAATTTAACCATTTTTTAAATCTTTCTTTTTTTTAAAAAAAAAGAAGCCAAAAAATTTTATATACATATGTAGCGGCACCTATCCGTTAAGATATTTATATACATATGCAACGACACCTATCCCGCGACCGTCCCCTTTTTTTATTTTAATTTAAATTTTATTAAGGTATTTAAATTATATATATTTTTAAAGTAAAATACATAAAGTCCGCAGACTACCCGTTAAGCCCACGGATTAAACCCGTTTAACCCGTGGGTTAAATGGGCCGGGCTAAAAAACTCAGCCCATATACCGTACGGACTACGGGTAAACAGGTTAGTCCGCTGTCTCAAGCCCAAATGCCCAACTTTAGTGCAAGGTTTGGTATTCGCCGATAATAATCCAACTACGTACCATTTTAATTTATTTTCTATATCACCTTGTTGAAATGTGCTTTTTTTTTTCCTATGCTCCTTATTTTTATCCTTATTTTAAATTTGTTTTTATTGATTTCTTTTTCGCATGAAATTTATTAAATTTTACTGCAAATTAAAAGAAGAGAGAAAAAAAAATACACATTATGAGTTGCTTGAGAGGACCTCCTAAGTAGGTATTGATGATTTTATGAGGGAAAGTCGCACTCCAAAGTGGAAAACCTCCCCCGATAATTATTTACATTAAATTATTACTACTATTACTACTAATGATTTTTAAACAGTCTGCATTCTAGCATTACCTTGGTTCTATTCCAAAATTGAGTCAATTGTCAACTATTTATACGTGAAGATGCAATGATCTTATTTTAATTTTTTCTTGACAAACCAAAGACATTATTTGAGTGGTCCCATCATCCTTATAACTTGTCAACTATTGAGATAGGCAAATTAAATATTTTTACATATATTTTGGTAATTAAGCTTATTGGTTGTATAGTTGCATGAGTCAACAATACTTCCAAATAATGCCATTTAATTTATATTTATAATTTAGTATGAAAAGTTTGTGTTGAAGCTTACACATATATTTCCTAACTTTGGTGGGTGAAAGGATGAGCTTTGAATGTAGACCTAGCCAGAGAGAAGGTCGTAAGGTCGTCCACCCATATAATTCTGGAAAGAATTTATTTAAACATTAATGTCGCGTCACTAAAAATATATGTCAAATTCCAAATAATGTCAGTATACATGCACTAGTAAACCAAGACTATTATAATATTATTCTCCATCCCTTTGTTAATTTTTAAATTATGTACTGCCTTCACCTAATTGGCCTTGAGGAGAAAAGGAGTATTTGGTAATTCGTAGTTTGTTGTATTATTTACCAAATGTCAATAAACATAGAAGATACTGTACGTGATAATTAAATAATATATGATAGAAAACTAATAATAAAATGAAGAAAAATTACGAGTTTTGAATAACATGAAAAAGTAATATTTAACGAGTAAAAAAATAAAAACTAAAATACGTTTTTCATTCTTTTAAAATTTGAAAAGTTCAGTTTTTGTTCTGCAAAATTTTTATTCATTTTTCGTTCTCTTAAAATTAAAACATGTTAAAATTTGACTTGGAATAAGATTTGATTATATTCGAACTTATGATTTTTAATTTAAATTTTAAAATATGATTTCTGAGAAGTTAAAAACTGTCACAAAACGCTGAAAAACTGTCACAAAGCGCTGAAAAATTGTCACAAATTTTTGAACCCCTCTTTCCTAACCTTCTTCGTCTTCTTCGAACCCCGAACTGCGGTGGTCTTTCATCCGAAAAGTGTACTCCATCATCGCCATCCAGTTGCTCATCACCATCATCGTCGGCGCCATCGTCCACCACCACCGGCGCCGGATTGGCTCTCTACACCATCCTCATCTTTGTCCCCTTTATCAGTGCGTCCTCTAACCTAATTGGTTCCGATTTCGTCGATTACTTTTTCTTTAATTTTTCTCTAACGATATTTTTTTGCGTGCAATTGCAGCTTTGTGTCCACTTTACTACTATTACCAGAAGCACCCCGTCAATTACTTACTCCTAGGGGTTTTCACCGTGTCTCTTGGATTTGTCGTTGGATTGAGTTGCGCCTTCACTAGTGGTAAGATTCATAATCTCGTCAATTCATCATCTATGTTCTTGTTTTATTTGAGATGATAAGATGCTTTTCTTTGTTGTGGTGATGCGGTTTAAATTTGGGATTTGTTTATTTGTGTATTTTTATTTTCATTTAAAAATATAGAACTGAAATAATTTATGGTTTATGTTGTTTTAATTGTTGAACTTGGAACTTACAGTGTGATTGGTCCTAGAGCAGGGAGGAATGTTTTAATGGACCTGGTTTGATTTAAAAATCTACTGGGAGGAGAGGAGAAACGAGAGGCTAATGGGGTTCGAAGAAGATGAAGGTCAGGGAAGAGGGGTTTAGAAATTTGAGACAGTTTTTATGTAATTTGTGGTGATTTTTAACTTCCAAAAAATTGTAAGAGAAGAAGTCAATTATGAAACCAATGAGCGAGTGACACGTAAGAAGAAAAGTGACATGTAAGTATGGGAATCAATCGAAGTTCGAGGCCAAAAAATAGTATATTTTAATTTTAGGAGGACGAAAAAATGAATGAAAAATTTTATAGGGATGTAAATCGAATTTTTTGAATTTTATAAGGATTAAAAATATATTTGAGCCAAAAATTAATTAAAAAAATTCTTTTTAACTGTTCGGACATAACTTGCATTAAAGTTATAAATTATATATATAACTTTCATTTGAAGTTGGCCAAAACTTTACCACAAACAAATTAACCAATGGAATTGGGTTATATAATCAATTATTTTCTTAGATAATTGATTATCTGGGCGAGTAGGAATTTTTTCAAGGGTCAAATAATCGATTATCTTAAATGGCTAATAGATTATTTGCGCACCATCGCAAATCCTAAGTCACAGGGCATGATATAATCGATTATTTTGTTCACTTAATCAATTATTTTGTTCTTCATCTTAGAACTTTCAATTTTCAAACACATTTTCTCCCAAATTTAATCTTATTTTATTTAGAACTTCAGTTGTACATTCAAGAGTGCTTTAGTGAGCCTATCATCAAAGGATTTCTACCCTTGATGCATGCACACACACACAATTGTGCAATTAAAAAGAAAATCAAAGGCAAGCATAGTTCCTAAACTATTACAGCTTCATTTTTACAAATCTTCATTTTTACATGACATCATCAAAACTACATAAACCAAATCTTCAATCAGCTTCAAGCTTCCATTCATGGTCATCAACATGACCCAATGCGGGCTAGCCCGATGCAGGTTTCGAGTTTTTTTTTTTAATCAGCAAATAAACTATTAATTAAGAAAGAGGATAAGGGTACAAGGGGTACCCACCCTTACATAGTCCTATCCTCTACCCCCAACAAATACAATTTTGTATGTATGAACCCGTCCTTATGTATCTATTGTAGACATCTACATATTACCCAGCACAAAAAACATTACCCCACTGTAAGTTTTGAATCCCCAATACAGTCCATGAACAGGTATGTATCTAATAAAATTATCCAAATCAACTTTGTAATATCCAAAAACTTGGGCCTGCACCTCGGATCAAACACGCGGCATATGCTGACCCCCGGGTAGAGCATCAGATACCAGAAGCATCAAAGTGATCCAGCAAGTTGATATAAATTAAAACATGCACCAGGATTACTCTGCCACACAGTGAAAGAGTGATCAAAGTTATCAGTGAAAATTTTCAACCATGCCCACGTGTAAAACATAACATCATTCATAATGTTATCCATATCAACAGCCATACCCTGGAAAATACACTTGTTTCTGTGTCTCCAAACATTCCAAACTATTGCTCCCCAAACCACCAACCATCTGTCCAGTTGTGTTTTGTTAAGGCAAACTAAGGCATGTTGTTGAAGATGTAGCATCGGATTATCAGGCAACATAGTAGCATAATTAATCCATGCATAGCATTTTTTCCAAATGCTTTGAATGGCCTCATAAGAGAAAAAAATATGGCTTACATTTTCCACCTCTTGAGCACAAATAATGCACATTTCCTTATTCGAATCCAGTTGTACCTGCTTGCGCCTTAAATTAGCTTTCGTGGGTAACCTGTCCAACAATAGTCTCCAAATAAAAAATGCCACTTTTGGTGGTACCTTCATGTTCCACACCAAATTGAATGACTCATCACTCTGCCCACCTAGATTCAAATCACATATTGCTTCATAAGCCGAGTGCACCGAGAACACCCCTGAATTTTCCCCCAACCACCACCAATAGTCCTGAGCATGATTCCTCATCACAACCGTAGCTACCTGGTTCTTAAACAAGTGTAACATATTTAATTCCCAAGTGAACCACTGCTTACACCACTGTAAGTTCCACCACCAAATGTCTCCCTCCCAAGCACCCATCTCAAAAATGGTATTGTTTTGCTGATGAGAATTGAGATACAATCTAGGAAACTTGTTCGCTAAAGTATCTTCACCAAGCCAATCATCGTGCCAAAATTTAACTTCATCACCCACCCCCACTTTCCACTCCACTAATTTACCAAACCAATTTGTCTCTTCTAACCCACCACAAGCTTACACAAATCCCTCCACCAAATTGAAGAATTTAAATTCCTCTCCTCTTGGATGAGTCCTCTCCACCCTCTATATTTAGAAATAAGAATTCTACACCAAAGAGACTCTCTATTGTGAAAGAGATCCCACCTTCATTTACCTAGTAGGGCAACGTTAAATTTCCCAATATCTTTTATACCTAGCCCACCTTGGTTTTTTTGTTTACAAATTGTTTCCCAACTCACCCAACTAATTTTGTTTCTATTTTCATCCCCACCCCAAAGGAACTTTCTTTGCAACCTCACAATATTTTGTACTACCCCTCTTGGCATTTTGAAAAAAGACATAAAAAAGAGAGGTAAAAAATTCAATACCGAATTAATGAGGCATATCCTTCCTGCAAAGGACAACATCTTATGTTTCCATCTTGAAAGCTTCTTTGTAATCTTGTCAATAATGGGCCTCCATGTAAGTTCCCTCCGCGGATTTGCTCCAATTGGAATGCCAAGGTAAGAGAATGGTAGCTTGAGAATTTTACAATTTGACAAGTCCACATACCTTTCCAAAGCATTTGTGTCCACACCAATAGCCCCAAAGTTGCTCTTTTGAAAATTAACCTTCAAACCCGAGATAAGCTCAAAGCACTTGAGGATACTCATAATCATAAGAACATTACTTAGAGATGCCTCACCAAAAAAGAGTGTATCATAGGCAAATTGTAGAAGATTAACATCCACAAGATCATGGCCCACCTTAAGACTATTAAACAAATTCTTACCAATGGCTTCTCTCATCATCCCACTTATCCCTCCGCTACAATTGTGAACAAGAAGGGAGCAAGCGGGTCACCTTGTCTCAAACCCCTTTGTATTCTAAACTCCGAAGACGGACTACCATTGACTAATACCGAAGTGATACTAGAGAATAAGCATCCTTTTATCCATGCAATCCATTTCTCCTCAAAACCCAACCTCTTCAACATGTAAATAAAAAATTTTCAGGAGACCGAATCATATGCCTTTTCATAGTCAACCTTAAAAATAAGGCAATTTTTCTTCAATCATTTAGCTTCATCAATAGCCTCATTAGCCACCAAAACACTATGGAGCAAAAATCTACCCCCAAGGAATGCACTTTGTCTTTGGTCTATTACACAAGGAAGCACTTTTTTTAATCTATTAGCAAGAACCTTCGCCACAATCTTATACATGCAACCAACCAAAGATATAGGCCTAAAATCACCAAGGCCAAGAGGAACATCAACTTTAGGTATCAAAGTAATAAATGATGCATTACTACCTCTAGGAAAAACACCATGATCATGAAATTCATTCAAGAATCTAACAACACCCCCTTTTATGTCATCCCAAAAAGATTTGATAAATTTAAAATTTATACCATCGAGGCCCGGGCTTTTTAAGTTTCCACAATCCCAAACCGCTTCTTTGATCTCCATTTCTTCAAATTTAGCCACCAACAAGTCTTTGTCCCCTTGCGAAATTTGATCAAAAGATACTCCATCCAAATTTGGTCTATGCCTCACATCTTCACTAAACCTCTTAACAAAAAAATGCTTTGCCTCTTCCTTAATTCTACATGGGTCTTCCACCCACGCACCATCAATGTTAAGGCCTCTTAGCATATTCTTCCTTTTCCTCCAATTCACCAAGCAATGAAAATACTTAGTGTTTTGATCACCCTCCACAAGCCATCTCACCCTAGCTTTTTGGTTCAATAAAGATTCACTACACATAACAACATTCCAAAAGTCCTCTTGCAATTTCTTTCTCTTCAAGATCTCCTCCTCACAAAGCCCGCACTCTTCTTCTTTCTTGTCAAGTGCTTTCATCTCCTCTTGAATGTGTTGTTGTCTTCTCTCTAAGTTCCCAAACAAATTTTTATTCCACCATTTTAACCTTCCTTTTATAGCTTTATCTTTTCTTTGAGAACAAAAGCTCCCCACCCCTCCACATGCAAATCCCTCCAAGCCTCTTTAACAAAACCCACAAATCTCTTATCCAAAAACCAACAATCAAGGACTTTGAACGGTTTAGGTCCCCAATCGATGGTTGTATTTCTCACAATAATTGGACAATGATCTGAGATGTTTGTCATAACCAGGGTCACGGCGGGACGGTAAAAAATATGTTAAAAAATAGAGGAGTCGCCACCATAGTTTATTAAGGAAAACTATGGGAAAAACCTTTAAAAGAAAATGGTCTTGAAAACCAGATTTTGGGTTCGGGAGTCAATTACGCGTAGGGAAGGTATTAGCACCCTACGACACCCGTCCGAAGACAGTTACCTCTAATTAAATGTGCAAATTTTAATAACTTTTAAAATTATTTATTTTACCCCTTAAAATAAAACAAGAATATTTTTGGATATTTTATTTATTGTTATTAGCATGAAAATATTATTTAAAAGAGAAGTTTATTATTATGAAAAGAGAGAATTATTATTATATTTTATCTTTTTAGCTCGACAGGAGTGGTCTCCTGCTCCTACGTATCTCCAGGTGCAATGGAGAATTCAGAGTTACGTAGTTCTTTGGGATAGAAAACATTTGCGTGTTGATATATCTTTTTTTTACTCTTATTTTTTTTATTTAGGATTTCTGAACTGTCACAACTCATACGTCCTAAAAATATAAGACTGATAGAGGTGTACACCCAAGTCAATCTATTTAAAAAATTAATTCTTAATTGAAGCAAACAAATTTCGTGTTAATATTTTTTTAGAGAAGAATTTTGAGATATCAAGTTGTCACAACTTGTACCTCAAAATCTCAATATTAAGAGAATGTCACATCCAATTAATCTTTTTTTCTATTAACTTTATTTATTATTATTATTATTATTATTATTATTATTATTATTATTATTATTATTACTATTCTTCTTCTTATTATTATTATAAAGATGAGGCATTAATAAAAAAAGGCACGTGAAATTTAAGATGGGATTTTCTTACTAAATTAGATTTGATTTTTATTATTCTTTTTTTCTACCATATTTATTTGCTCCTGCACGTTAAAACAAACAAAAGAAAAGGCAATAGAAAGAGATACTAGACAATAACTCACAAAAATCTTATTTCACGGCAATTTACATTCAATATTTCAAATAAATAAAATGAAACATATTAAGTTGAAAACATGAAACATGGAATAATTTGAAAAGATAAATGACGAATAGCAGGAACACACAAATCACAAAACGCTAACAAAATATAATGGTAAACATATGCTAACAACGTGTGCAGTTAACTAGTGGGCTAAAGAACTAACTTAATGGAGAACAAACAAATAATAAGGGAAAAAGACGAAAATGTAATATCCTAGAAGTGTTGTATTAGTTCCACCAGCTGCCAAGTGATGAACCCACAGATAAACAGCGCAATGGAGCCCCGACAATTGTCCCCAAATTAAGAGTGAATTCGGAACAGCAATGTCACGAGATGCCAAAAAGAAGTATACAATTAAAATTAAAATTTGTCAGTTTCTCACTTCATAAATTCCAATATAAACAAAAAAAAAACATTCAAGTCCAACATTTTCATTTCATTCAGATCCAAAATTAACCAATCAATCCATCAACTCACCTGAACAAGTTCATCGGAGCTTAACGCGCAAGGAGGCAAACGGTCATCCTTGAGGATCCGGATCTGCGAGCCAGTTTCGCTTCGTGTATTCTGCACGATCTGGCCTCCTTTTCTGATCACGCATCCGATCTGGTCGGACGGCACTAGAAGCTTTGCAGTCACATGATTCCTCTCATCATCCTCGTCATCACGTGCGTCCTCCGCAATCACGCACTGGTGGACCCTGAACAGCACATCCTGCGCGAGCGAGACGGGATCGCCGGGGTCGTTGACGTGGTTGGTCTCCTCGGAGGGGCTGTGGATGGTGACCACGAGCTCGTCGCAGCCGGGGAACACGTCGCCAATGGGGATCTTAGCCTTGATGTCGGCTCGGAGCTGCTTGACGAGGTCGTCGCCGCTGTCGATGATGCTGCCGATCTTGCAGACAGGGCAGAGGTAGCATAAGACGGTGTCGTTGTCGTCGGTGGTGATGAGGGAGGACTCGTCGGCAGTGGGGTTGCGGCGCTTGTTTTTGGAGCCGGCGTCGGAATCCGAGCGGGAGTGGGAGAAGGTCCTCCTCCTTGAGTCCGGATCTGTGTCCGTCTTTTGAAGCCCAAAAGGAAGAGAGACTAGATCCAATTTTTAGGGATAAAAAGCCTGTTACCTTGTCTGAAATTGGAAGATAGGTGCGGCTCAACAAAGGTTATGAGTAAGAGGGTGGAGCTCTGGATAAAAGTGAGGAGGCTACGGATCAGAGGAAGAATTTTCAGAGATCTACTTCCTCTCTTTTCTTTTTTTTTTTAATTATTTTTCGTTTCTTTTTCTTCATTTTTCTTTTTGGAGCTGAGTTGCATTTTGAATTTTAGAAAGCAACTTTAAATTGACTTGTTTACTAGTTTTTTGTTATTTTTATTTTTCAATTTTTTTTTTTGCATTTATTTGTATTTATCCGGACAAAATTGGGTGCTGACAATGTTCCTATCCATAACATATTGTGTAGATCCGGGCCAAGATGCCAACCATTCTCCGGACACCAAAACTCTATCAATTCTACTTCTTGCCCTTCCATTTGGTCGGAACCATGTGAACTTTCTTCCCGCCATAGCAATATCAAGCAACTCCATTTCTTCAATAAACTTATTAAATTCTCCCATATCCCTTCTCCCATATATCTCCCCTCCCAAACCTACTCTTTCCTCCGGCCTCCTCACACAATTAAAGTCTCCTAACACACACCAACTTTTGGTGTTGCAAGTTGCCCTTTTGTGTTTTAGTTCTTCCCAAATCACTCGATTGCCTTCTCTATCACAAGGTAAATATACATTGACAATAACAACCAATGAATTTGTTTCTTTCCAATTACCTTCCATACCAATATAACCGTTTCCACTAAAGGAGTTGATAAGCTCAAAGCTTTCTATATCCCACACACACAAGAGGCCCCCCGCGACTCCAGAAGAAGGAACCATCAACAAACTAGCCTCACAATCTCCCCATAAAGCACCACACATAGCTTGACTAATTTCTTGCTTTTTGGTTTCTTGAATACATAAGACTTGGACCTCTTATTTGATAACCAAGCTTCTAATAAATTTTCATTTTACTTTCCCCCCCAATCCTCTCACATTGTAAGACATAATCTTCATAACTGACCTTCACGCACACCCTTCAAGCATTCCTTTGTTGCTTTCTTAGCCCCATTTTGATCTCTTTTCTCCATCTCCACAATTTTTTCTATCATTTCCCTTTCACCCCCTTCAAAAGTAACCCCAACACTCTTCCCAAGCTCCCACAGTTTCTTGGCTTCAACAACATCATCTTTTAGCCAATATAGCTTGTTGCAGTTTTGAATACAGCTGTCAGATAGATCGTTTGAGAATTCAACTGAAAATGGCTTCTTCTCTGGTCTTCCCTCCGAGCTTCTATTTCTTTTTCTTTTGTAGAAATTAGCCCATCCAAATTATCCCTATTCTCATGGTCGTTGAGTGCACAACGAAATAATCCAACTGCATTGCCCATATCTTCTATAATTAATGCATCCTTCTCCATAAACGGCCCATCAGCAGATGCTTTATCCAATTGGGCCGAAGTAACCTGTGTAGGCCCAAAAAGTGCTCCATAGTTATCTGTATCCACCTTTTCCGTATTTTCTTCCCTAATTTCTTGTAGCTCCAGTAGTTGCCCATACTTTCCACTATCACCCCTATCTAACGCTGGCCCCACATTTACATGCGTTGTAGCCTTGTCAACCTCCTCGTCAGGCCTAAACTTTTCGTTTACTTCATTGAGCTCATTGCCACCTTTATCCACACAACCAATTTGAATTTGAAGCTCTCCTGTCACATGTTGTCCTTCACCGTCACTATCATCCATACAATCTTTGACATGATCCTGAATGCACCTTTGGGTACTTTCTTCATCCTGGTTATTATCCTCCGGGCAAAAAACTGACGTCTCCTCCCTCACCTGTTTCCCGAAATTGTCTCCGCTGTGTCTTCCCCTTGTTCCTCCGGCTGC
This sequence comes from Pueraria montana var. lobata, assembly GCA_026413185.1. Taxonomy (NCBI): domain Eukaryota; kingdom Viridiplantae; phylum Streptophyta; class Magnoliopsida; order Fabales; family Fabaceae; genus Pueraria; species Pueraria montana. Next base: position 79,155,121 of record CM048650.1, read on the forward strand.
ACCTTCAACATACTCATATCTATCTTCTGAACATTCAGAGGATGAAGAGAGACACTTCATCCCTGTTATGCTTCCCATCGTGTCCTCCCCCTTGGATTGGTTGTCGTTATGCCATAGTCTACAGCAACATTGATTCACCTGGGTTTTGAACTCCTCCATAATACTGACTCCATAAATCCTACCATCGATTTTCATCCTTTTGTTTGCGTTTATAAATTGGGGTGTGGACAACATGACTAGTATCCGGGCTGCATCCACCCTTTCCATGTCCTTTGTCTCCTTTGCCAAGTCAATGAACTGGCCAAAGGATCCCACCACCTGTGAAAAGCACTTTTCCCCCCAAAGATGCAGTGGAATTCCCGAACATAATACCCATGCCAATCTTCCTCCCCCGATAGTATCAAGATTCCACTTATGGATTGAATGTATCATAGATGAAAGGCCATCTTCCTCTGTACCCAAACAGTCTTGTATTTTCTCCTCTTTAACTCCCGTAATAAGAACCATATCATCACCCAAATACCTCACGCGTACCTCATTCATATCACTCATCATGTATACTTCATGTAGCTTATCGAAGGAAGTAGGATCCTTCAGAGTTCCCACCAAACATCCCTCCAACCAGTCCTTGTTTTCCTCCTTGACAGTGATAACCTGTCCCTTCCATGTATCTTCCCCATCCGAGTCTGCATTTGGCTGTTTGATTCTCCATACCTTCCTTACTAGTTTTGTCTCCCTGGTGACAGCTTGAGCATAAGTAAAACGATTAGTTCTTCTCTCTGCATATTTTGGTCTATCCCCATCTTTATGAAGATCTTCTCCACCACTCACCCCCGCTGTCTTGTTCCTCTTCATATCACATCTGTCCTGACCCTCCCGTAAATTTCCCCTCCTGTACTTGGGAATATTAACCATCATCTTCATATTACCGATCCTGATTGTATCCAGTTGCTTCTCAAGTTCTTTGTCATTTTTCACATCCGAGAACCTTACAAATCCATATATATTACCCCATTTGTTTCTCCTCTTAGCAATGAAAACCTCTCTTACCCTCCCCCACCTTTGAAAGATTCCCCACAGGTTTATCTATTTGAAGTCGTCCGGGAATCTTGCAAAGAAGAAAGTTGAGATACCCTCCTGGTCTCTCCAGTTCTTCGAACTCTCACCAGCTCTTCGAACTCTCACCAGCTCTCATTCTTTGTCACTATCCGTTATACGCATATTTCGATGTAACAAGATTACTGCAGGTTTCGAGTTACCGGCCAAAAAAGCCCAGATTCAATTCAGGCATCTAAAATGAATCCCAAGCCCTATAAAAGCTCAATTTTTTGGGTTTTTGGCTAGTTTTTGCTGGCTGAGCCCGCATTGAGCCATTATCGGATTTGGCTAAAAAGGCTCACGTTTAATTCGAGCTCAAAATTTCAAGCCTAATTCCTATATTTTTATTTGGTTGGCCCAACTAGCTTGGTCCATTTTATTACCTTTAATATAAATGCAAATATAAAGAATTAGAACAATATTCATATAAATACAAAGTATCAAAATAAGCAACAAAAACATAAGGCGTCAAATAGTATGGCTGAAAATGCTAAGATAGTGTCAAAGTACAAGATAGAATAAGAGAACAAAGAAAGCTATATGAAATTTGATTTTGATAATATCCATCAAGACGATTTAATACAATATATATGGTTTAAGTCCTAAGACTATATGATCTTCGGTCTATGTATCATTGTACTATATATATTCATCAACTTTATTCTTCCTCCCCCTTTGTTAGTCATCATCAACAGGTCCAAAGTCAGCATCTTGTGAAGGTTGCCATGGCCAAGTTAATAGCCTAACACATCCTTAAAGGAAAGCATGTCATCTCTCTAGACACCTCCTATAGGTTCACCAACGTCTATTTATTTTAAAATAAGGACGTGGCTTTTGAGATGTATCTTTTATATAAAACTGGAAATAGAAAATTAATTAAATAAAAATTAAAAGAGTTAAATTAGGTATTTTTATTTAATTACTTTTGCAAAAAAGAAATAATTCATGAAACAACTCCATGTGAATAATATTTTTGAATTTTTTTTATCCGTGAAAATCGAAAATAAGTATTGTTGTTTACAACTAGACCTCCTCGGTAATGATATTTTTGATTGATACGTGGAATGAGAAATCCATATACGCAAGGATCGTGATTGCGTGATACCCAATACTTTTACTTTTGGTGGGAGATTTCTAAATATTTTAATAATTCCATTTCTAAATAATTTAGAGAAGACTGGTATAAAAGGACAGACATACTCATTCTCAAATAAAAATACTGGGGCTTTTGTAAAAAAGAAAATAAAAATGAAGTTTGATCCGAATTTATAGGCTCACCCACTCTATTGTAGCTTGACGTATTAGAATTAAAAATGGTAGAAATAGCGAAGCACACGACAATACTGTTTAGCGTTGACCTCTTCAAAGACATAGATGCTCAATTTGGAGTGAATCTTCGCAAATCACGAACATATTTACTGTAAAATAAGTAAGTTATTATCGAGATGTGTTCTTTGTTTTGATTACTTGAATTTAAGTCTTGAGTTATTCTTTTATTAGAACTACTAGCATTCAAACATTTTAATTGTATCGAGTACAGTCATTATACATAACAAAATCCTCTATCTTGTAAAAATAAATTAGTTAATAAACTAAACAAATTGAATTTGGATTTGAAAATTAATATAATATAATTATTTACATTATTAAACATGTTCCAAAAATATAATTTAATAAATATTTGAATAAAAGATAACTTTTTAAGAACTTTAAGAATTAAAATTTTATTGTTTTGTATCATTTGATATATTTTTATTGTTCAGCACCAACTCAAAAGAAACAATATACGAAGCCTAATATGGAATCTTTGGTGGTTTTTAGCAAGCCAAATTCTGGTCATTTACAAGTATTCTAGTGATTGTACCTTGTAAGAGATGGTCAAGTAAGTGACAATTAGACAGTGATCATTGTACCTTGTACTTGTTAGGCTTACTTATAGGTCCTTGTTTGAGTTGTGGTGATGCTTCCTGCGTGATGGTGTGTGAAGAGAGCCTCCATATTAAATCTCTTGATTTGTGGGTGCTCATTGCTAATAGTTTAGGGTTGTATTGTAGTATTTTGTATCTACACAAGCTTTTGTGCAGTGTAAAGAAGATTCTCAACTAGGAAAGGTGTTTGGATTGTAATCGAGGTAGTGATGTATTGAGCCTTATAATCTTTAGGCAACCATGTTTTCTTTATTTAGTTGTATGGGGTCGAGGTGACTCTAGTAGTGGCCTAGAACAACTGTGCCCAAGTTTATATGTTGGCTTAAGAGTAGTTGCCTTTATTAGGTCTCAAAATATTGTCCTAAACTTGCTTTTCAAAATTTAGCAGCATATTTTAGTGAGTGGACTTCTGCAATCTACTTGGCTTAATAGATTGTCATAAACTTGTTTTTCTTGGCTTAATATATAGCTAGGATGTCTGCTTATGCATTATGTTATATATGGGAACGTGGTGTACTTCTGCGCTTTGCAGAATTTTGCAAGCAAGTCATGTACTTTGACTAAGTTCTTTTGCAATAGGGGCTCTTTAGCTTGGTAAAGTCCCTTAACTTGGGTGGTGACTAATTGAGAATCGCTAAAATAATTGAACTCTTGCAGCCTTAAGATATAAAGCCATTTTGTAGTTGTAACACCCTATATATTTTTCTTAATCTTTGCTTAAATTAATGTTTACTATTAAAATAAAAAAAATGATTTTCTTTAAAAAAAAAAGTAAGAGAATAATAATTAAAATGATTTTTTAAATGTTTGTTACTCCCTCCGTTCCAAATTATATGACGTTTTAGAGAAAAAAAATTTGTTCCAAAATAGATGTCGTTTTACAAAACCAATGCTGCATTAAATGTCTTTTTCCAGGACTACCCTTAATTAATACTTAGTGGGAGTAGTGTACTATGAGTAATTAATTAGAGAGATAAAGGATATATTAGGAAGTTACCTAATATTTTCTAGGAAATTCAACAAATTAATTGTATTTCTTAATACCTGTGCCAAAACCTTAAATATCATATAATTTGGAACGGAGGGAGTATAATAATAGGCAAATAAATATTTTTTTTACTGTAATAAATGATTGATCATTCTTTCTCCCTTATCTTGAAATACTATTAATTAAGGTTAAAGGATTAGCTTTTGAAGAATGAATCATACTTGATCTATATGAGTATAATTATGGCTTATGCTTTGATGATACTACCTAATAGTATGATTGACAACTTTTAGCCTTTTACACGATCTCCAAATAAAATTGTTCACTTATATGGAGACAATTAAACAAACATAAACAATATAAATTAACTTCTCGTATATTCCGACGGGTGATAATATACACCTCATGGTGGTGGATCCCAATATGTACTGCATGGATTTGGTCTCGTGGAGTGGAGTTAATGCTGCTCCTTGTTGGTAGGTTTTATAGGCATGTTCGTGTGGTTTTTGTAATTTTGGGTTCTATTGTTGCGTATTGGGTGTGGAAAACCGTGTTGGTAGGTGTTGGATAGTGCACACGTTGTTTTTTGTTGGGGACAGTTCTCCATGGTTATTTTGCATTTATTACTGTTGAGGGTAATAAATTCCCAGTGACCATTGAATGTGTTATTATATGTTTTCCTTGGTACCACTGGTACCTTATCAGTACAATTTTATTTGCTGACAAAAAAAAAAAAAAACTTCTAGTATATTCTTTAATTGTTGTTAATATTAATTAAAATGTGAATTAACAAATTTATAATTATTATATAAATTTTAATTGGATGTGTTATTTTTATTTCTTTCTAAATTTATATTATACTAGTATTTTGGTTTAATTACTCATTTGGTCCTTAACTCCTTATAATTGCATAAACTTTATCTTTTAGTCCTTATATTTAAAATTTATTTATTTTAGTCCCTACACATACCATTTTTAGTCCTTTTTAGTCCCTATACATATCATTTATAATTTCTTTTAGTCTCTACCATCTAAACATATAGGGACTAAAAGAAATTAAAAATAGCATATATAAGGACTAAAATGGATGATTTTTAAGTATAGAGACTAATTAGGTAAAGTTTATATAACTATAGGGATCAAATGAGTAATTAATCCTTATATTTTTTTAAACTTAAGCAAACTAATTGATAATTAATCTAGACTTAAATAGTTTTTTTGTCCTTATAAATATAAAATATGCAACTTTCTCATTTTAGTCCCTATAAATATGCAACGTTCTCATTTTAGTCTTTACAAATATGTTACTTTCTCGATTATTTAGACCATATAAATATGTGACACATCCACGTGGCTACAACGTGAATGCCAACCACATCACACAAGACATAAACATGACAGGGCTAATATATACTCCCTCTGGACTGAAATATAAGCAAAAAAATTGCATGTGTGTTGGACTAAAATATAAGCAAATTTTAACTAACTTTATCCTATTTAATGATACCATCTCCAAAATACCCTTCATTTAATTAGAGTTTTATTTCCAACACCTTTTCTTTTCCTATGCAATTAAATGTAAGGAGTACTTTAGAAAATGAGTTAATTGTTTTATTGAAACTATCAAAATTAAATGATACTAACTAATTTTCTTAAATGGTGTGATTCAATTTTTTTTTTTTGCTTATATTTCAGTTCAGAGGGAGTACTTCCATTGGACACATTAGCACTTAACCGTCTCAATTTAATGACAATGAAAGAAATGTGGACTATAAATTTAATTGAATCATACAATTATAAACATATATACATAGATGATTAAAATTATAAGTTAGTTGGTCGCATAACCACTTAAGAAAGTCAAATGCATTTATTGTCTATTATATTCAAATAAGATCTAATGGTCTATATTTTATAGTTTTCATTTCTCACATTAAACAAGAATTCTAATAGGAGTCTCTCTCTCTCTCTATCTATCTATCTACTCCCTCCGTTCCAAATTATATGACGTTTAAGGTTTTGGCACAGGTATTAAAAAATGCAATTAATTTGTTGAATTTCCTAGAAAATATTAGGTAACTTCCTAATATACCCTTTATCTCTCTAATTAATTACTCATAGTACACTATTCCCACTAAGTATTAATTAAGGGTAGTCCTGAAAAAAGACATTTAATGCAGCATTGGTTTTGTAAAACGACATTTATTTTGGAACAAATTTTTTTCTCTAAAACGTCATATAATTTGGAACGGAGGGAGTATATTGTACAACATTTCTGAGTAGTTGGCTATTAGAATTAATGGGTAGACTCCCTTGCTGCAATGCTTGATAATAAAGTTGACATATGTTGGAGTTGCGAAACCTACCATTATCAAGAACCTCGTGATTGATAGAAAATAAGAAAAGATTTCCTTTCCCATGCCTTTGTTGATGAGTCATGCACGATCCATGCATGCATAGATGCCCACACGGTTACGCACGAGTGAGGAATGAAAAAGGTTCCTTTAATTACCAACCAAAATGCATTCTCTTTTTGGACCAAAGAGGAATGAGAGAATGGTAATATTAGCCTCGAAGAGAGGGAACAGTTCCTTTGACAAACCAAAAGTATTCATGAATAATTTAAAAAATTCAAAATAGAGTTTATAGACTTTAAAAATAATCAATATGTAAATATGTCCAAGGTGAATTTGAGATTGTTTTTCAATATTTACTAGTAAAATCAAATGACGAATCAATATTTTTGACACCAAATAATATAATATGAGCAATGATATCCCTGCCTCAGCTCATTGAAAATTCAAAAGAAAACAAAACTGAAATAATATATGAAAAAGGAAATTAAAATATTTAAAGAAAATTAAAATATTGAAAGAAAACAGAGTTTAGCAAATAATGTATATATATAAGGAGGAGCAAGCCCCGTGATTCCCGACGAAAGGACATATTATTTCATATTATCTTTTTTGAGAGGGTTTGGGTCTGCATCAGAGACAGCACAGCATCACATTTTCACAGTCTCACACACGCATCAATGAAATATTGAAAATAGCCACCTTCTCTTCTGTTACTCACTGCTGTCTATTCATACATTTCTTACTGTCATTCATATGTGGCTGGTAATTCATATTTACAATAATATATATTGTGGTACCCACCTTCAATATTTGCTTTCATTCCAAATTCTCATGAATAATGACTCATATATATATTGTTAATTATCATCCGTATAAATAACTTGTGTAATGAGAATCATGAGGCTGATGAGTGACCGATAACGAATGTATATAATATAAATAACATGTACGAGTTTAAGTATAACGTGATTTATTATCTCTAATAATTTATATGTATCTAATTTTCGTAAATATGTAAGCAACTGTCATGACGAATGGAAAATATTTTTTTTGTATGGAATAATAATAAAAAATAATCATTTTGAATAAGAAAAGTGAATAATAAAAGATTTTTTATATTCAGGATTTTCTATAAATCACCAATATTTCACCCTCTTCATTAATTGTACTTTTCTTTCTTTCGAAATATATGGGACTAAAATGATTATTGCCCCATTTTTTTCTCTCTTATCAAATTAAAAAAATTACCAATATTGCAAATAAAAAGGAGAATGGCATACCAATAAGACAAGTATAATTGATAAATGGTTAAGTTGTTTAAATATGTTAAACTATATATATCTAATATTAGACCATATATATATATATATATATATATATATATATATATATATATATATATATATATATATATATATATAACTATAAAAAAAACGTGTTGTACTTTCCAACTTAATGAGTTCTTCGCTTGAAAAAAGTTTAGTATTGAGTGTTACTTAAGATTGTCTTTGGTGCACATAAAAAGGAAAAAAAATGGCATTACCACGTTCCCTACCATGTTCTAATTTAATAAAGCTAATTTTATTTATAAGTTATACATGTATATGCATATTTTATTATTTCTCATATACCCACAATTATAGTTCATAGCCCGTTTCTTGAGTCTACTCACCTCAATTATGCTATACATTTTTTTAAGCACCTGGATATCATCCTACTATAAGCAATCTGAAGCATTGTTTGTGTTTTGACGAAGAGATCAATTTTCCCCTCATATCAACGTATTTGAATCCTTTATTAATAATAAGTTCTAGATTAGGCTCGAGGCCAATCCATCTAACAAGCTACTTTTTGGGTCTAAGAGGAGAATTAACCTAAACTGCTAAGTGTAGATCGACCGAAATTAACATTAATTCGTACAAGCAAGGAACAAGACCACTATAATAAATTTACGTACGTACAGGAGAACTTACCTTGCCACGAAATAAACTTATAGTGTTCTATTTTAAAATAGGTTAGCATTATTTTTGAGAGATCTTGGACACTATGCCAAGTGATGCAACTCATATTGGACACCCTATAAATATAATGAACCTCAAAAATGTCAGGTACATATTTATTAATATACATAGTCACTGTGATAAAAACACTGCTGACTTGAGTATTGAGTGCTTGTACAGGTACTGCACCACCTCCATTGTAACTCAACTATGTGAGGAGAAAGAGTCATCATCCATACAACTCGGATTTAACAAGAGCCACATCTCAATCAAAGTCAGACCTGAGTTCGATGAGAGTCAACTTCGAGTACCTGATCAGACACAAGCATGACAAAACATTAATAAGAAATTTAAAAAAAAATTAATGCTTTTATTTTTAAATGTACTTATATTCTCTATTTTAAAAAAAATGAATTCTTCATTTATTAACAATTTGGTATTTTTAATTTCCTCTAAACTCAAAACTAAGACCTTAGAAGTCCATAGAAGGAGGACTAAAAAGTGGATGAAGACCATGGTTTAACTTCATATTTGGCCTCGGAATTTTGGGGAGTGAAACCCTGAGACCGACTTGATATTATTATTGTTCTTTATTAATTTATTAGTATCAGTTCTAGTATTGTTATCATGAGAAGAATCAGACTCGTGTTTCAAATTTCTCGGGAAACATTTTATATTTTTGCCTATTGTATGCTATGTACGGCTCTACTAACGTAATACTAAACAATTACTATGACTGGCTATAATATATATTCATATGAACTACTTTATTATTATCACATAAAAAGAAAAAGAAAAATTGTTATCCAAGTTGGAGAGATAAAATTGGACTCACATGAAATAATCAAGTATATTCCTTCCATTCCTTGATGTCCATGCATATATTAAATACACCAACATGCTTACGATATGAGAACCAAATTATTCGTTTACTCATCTCAAAGAGAGAGAGAGAGAAGCTATTCTAAATTCTGTGTGAAGATCAATCTACGATTTAGACTCTTTCAGTATCTGGGTATCACATAGGTACGGGTTGTCATCGATTTATGTGATTATAGCCATATGGTGTTGCTAAGATCAAGGATTTTCTTTTTCAATGTCCAAGCATAGAGGAGGATGAACAATAGGAGGAGTTGCAAAAAAGTTGAATTGGTGGTTCAATTCCACCAATAATTAACATATAAAGACATAGAGGAAACTGTTTCTTTTGTCTTGCTGCTTCAAATTGAGCTCTTAAAATCCAGTTTCCAAGGCAAGTGTGTGGAAGGGTATGAGGATGGAAGAGGAGAGACATGGCTCGGAATGTTCCAAGACAAGCCCTTCTAAGGAAGAAGGTTGTGATGAAGAAAGTGAGGGCAATGAAGATGAAAGTAATAAGCAAAACAACAATGGAGGAAGCTCAAGCAACAGCACTGTGGAAGAGAACGAGAAGAAGACAACAGTGAGGCCTTATGTTAGATCCAAGTTTCCAAGGCTACGTTGGACACCTGATCTTCATCTTCGCTTTGTTCATGCTGTTCAAAGACTTGGAGGACAAGAGAGTGAGTTCAACACACACACATACATAGCTTGTTTGTGACTTAATTTCTAGCTAGATTTCAATTTTCTGGAGGGTTTTTATCACTAATCCTTGCTAGGTTAATTAATTCAACAATTAATTTGAATAGTGTTATATTTATTAATTTTTTCTGAATATATATATTGGTTTTCTTGGGTGTAGGAGCAACCCCAAAGTTAGTTCTTCAGTTGATGAATATCAAAGGTTTAAGTATTGCTCATGTCAAGAGTCATTTACAGGTAAACCATAGAATAATTGCTATCAAAGTTTTTCTTTAAATAGATTTTTGTTTTTTTAATTTGTTTACCAATTTGGTTAAATTAATTCTTTTATTTTCCCATGTTTCTTTTGCCAGATGTACAGGAGCAAGAAGGTAGACACAAATCAAGGTACAATAAGGTTTCCTTTTTTGTATAATACTACAATAGTTAGTGTGATTAGGGTTTTTTATGGTTAGAAGTCCCTAATGAATATTTGAATTATATATGACAGTATTGGCTGATCCTAGGCTTCTTGTAGAAACTGGAGACAGAAATGTTTACAATCTTAGCCAACTTCCCATGCTTCAAGGCTACAATCCAAGCCAAAGTTCAGCATACAGGTACACATACTGCTACCAACTTAATTTCACTTCAAATTCTCTCAAACATGCATTTAGAATTGCACAACTGAATAAGATTCTTTCTTCTTTTTACAGATATGGATATGGGGATGCTTCTCTTGGTATCTATGAACACATGGTGCATAGGCCTTTCATGAATAGGAGTTCATTAGATGAATCTGGAGCTGAATTTTGTGGCAGCAGATTGACTGAGAGGACCCATGGGACCAATAGTAACATCAATTGGAGTCATAACATGTTCCAAGTTGATTCTTCTAGTTTTAATGAACCACCAACAACCAAAGTTCATGAACCAAAACATAAGTTCTTCTCATTTCGTGGCAATGAATCCTCATGCACACAAACCAAAATGAGCCAGGTTGATCTACATCAATCAACTCAACTGCAGCCAAGTGCACAAGAGCTCATGCCTAATAATAAGTTGGCTTCAAATCCAGTGGAACTGAAGACCTTGAAAAGGAAGGCTTCAGATATTGATCTTGATTTGAACCTTTCACTTAAGTTAAATTCAAGAATCAATGCTGAGAACCAAGGAAGCATGGTGGACCATGAAGTTGTTGATAGCAATCTATCACTTTCTTTGTGTTCACAATCCTCCTCCTTTAGCAGCAGCAGGTTGAAAAAATCACAAGATCATTCTAAGGAGCAAAGGGAAATTAGAGCCAGTGCTCTGGATCTGACTATATGAATGAGACAAACTCTAAGTGAGATCCTGAGGTACCTGTCAGAAAATTATGCATATTGTAACCAATTATTACATTTATCTGACACAAATATATTTTCTTCTTGTCTCTATATGAACAGTGAATAACAGTTTGTCTATTAAATAGTGGCACTAGCTAGGTGCTAAGAATCATTATCTCAACACCAGCGTTAGTTCTACACTTTGTCACAGAAATGCTAAAAGAGAAAGTTCAGACAACTAAATAATAATCATATAAGAAAAACGAAGCTGCTGTAATTTGTGCACCTCCTCGATCAATAATGGGTTCGAGATTTTTTTTTCTTAAAAAAATTAAACAAACTGTTTCTGTGTGACTGTCATACTGTGAAGCTTGTTTATTAATTAACAACCTTTAGTGTTGACTTAATAGCTTAAGTTTTAAGATTGATTGGTCCATTGAGATGAAATTGGAACTGTCGACGTTAACTTCAAATAGTTGGATCCTACATGTGTTCCATCCTAAAATTTATATAGATAATTGGGCTTTTTTTTTTAGTAATCAAATCTTAGAAAAAGAAAAAAATGATGATCCAGTAGTAACCAAGTTTTATTTTTTTTAAGAAGTAAAAAAAAGTTGTTTTTATTATTGTTTTTCTAGCAGTCCTATTTATTTTATTTGAATGTATCAATAATAGAATATAATAGAAATTACTGGAAAGAATAAATTCTTGTTTGAATAAATTGTGATAGAGAAGTTAAGAAAACAAAGAAGAAATGTCATAATTGAATTTGTTTAATTGAAAATTGATGGATAAAGGAGGGGGACAATAATTATTTTAAGAAAACTCGATATAAGGTTTCAGTATTTATATTCATTAACTAATTTATTATAAAAATTAAATAATTAATTCATGTATATTCATTTAGTACTATAGATCAAGGTTGTTAAATTCGATATTTCACCTAGGATTAAAAGAGGGATGGAAGATCATAACTCGGGGATGTTAAGTGAAAGGCTTAAATACCTTTTTAGTCCTTGCAATTTAGCATTTTTTTGTTTATTATCCTTGCAATTTTTTTTTGGTTTTAGTCCTTGCAAATTATGTTTTTTTTGTTTTATTATATGTTATGTTTTATTATTATTATTATTATTATAATTATTGTTATTATTATTATATCATCATATGCGATGCTTATTTTAAAAAAACAAATAAAGAGAGAAGCTAAACTTGGCTGAGTTAGTTTAAAATGAAGGCCTAGCAAACTAAATAGATAAAATGTAGTTAAAAAAAACATGTTTGGCCCATTGGCCCAACTCTCCAACCTTAGTTTTACCATAACCCTAAGAGACTCAAGACTGCAGCAATTCAGCCGTCTCCCATCTACAAATACGAAGAGCAGAACGCAACAGCCGCAAAAGAGATACGCGTAACAATGAAGACCCTTATCGGTGACACAAATCGATGGCGACGATGTGGCTGCAACATCTAGTTGTTGCAAACAACAAAGAAGTTGCACATGAATGGATCAGGAGATAGGGTCGCGCAACAATTGTAGGTGATTTCAAACGGAAGAAGAAAAGATTTAGGATTTTCAAGATCGTCAGAGATCAACAATCATACTTTTTAAGAGTATCGCAATTCTACTACGATCTTACCTCCCAACGATTCTATCTCCGATCTAGCACGAAAGCCCTTCATTTACTTGTTGAATCTTGCGATCTCACGAGTATAATCGTGATTTTAATATCCATGGGTATGAAATTTCCTCTTTTTTGTGGTTGTTTCCGTGTCTTTTTGTTCCAATACAACCAATTTTGCTTCTTTTTTCTTTCTCTTTTTGGTCGTGCTAGAAAAATTACAACTTTGATATCATAATCATTTCTACTTTTTTTAGTCTTTGTAGTTGTGGGATCAACCTCCTCTACCAAGAAGAAGGACATCTATCGATTAAATAAAGCCAAGGAGTAGTGGTTCTATACAATGAGAACTCATCCTTGTCTGCACCAAACATACTGTAGATGCTGCCAACATCACAATTTCTAAATTTCTTCGCAATGGATGCCGCTTATTCACTTTGTTAGGTACAACAAATAAAGTATATTGCTAATTTATGGGTTAGAAATGGTGCATCTTAATTAGGTAACAATAAATGTCCACATTTAATGTAGAATTATGCCTCAAGTAGGATTGTTTCCAATGGAGATATCTATGGGAAACTAAAAAAATGGTAATTAATAAGGAGTTTTGGGGCGTATAGGCTATAGATCTAGTTTGAATCAAGATTTTGTGTCACAAAACAAATTAGTTTCATCTTTCATTACTAAATCTATGATTTACTAAGCACATTTTCTATGGCAATAACAAACAAACTTTTATTTAATGGGTGGATAATTTTTTCCTCCCTTTTGGTGATATATTAGAGAGAGAAATGAAAGCATCTAGGTACATATTGTTACTATGATGCTTTGCACATAAATAAAAGCTAGGATACTAGAATATGGAATGAAAATTATGTAAAAAAATCCATGAGGTACGATGCATATTTGTGCTTAGACTCAAGCGAGCATTATTCATATTTACTTCTCTAACTAGCATTAGGAATAATGGAATATGCCACTATTGATGCAAATGGAACCGGTGATGAAAATATTCTAAATGTGAATAGAGAAATAAGTTCATTTGCAAATGGTCACCAGAGTAACACTCGAGTCAGTGACGAGAATTCCAGGACTCGGTGCCTCTCCAAATTTATTGATCATCTTCGCAACTCAGATATAAATGATGATGAGGTAATTTTTTTCTTGTAATGATTGCTTAAATACTGGTGGACTATAGACTACTAGAACTTTTTGCTTTTAAGGTCGCTCAACCTATTTGAGAATTATTATCATATGCTAATATTTAGACCATGGCTAAAGATTCATCTAAAAGGTTGCTAAGTTCTCATTTTTATGATTTTGTATTCTTTTGCAATCATGATTCTTTGCTTAGGCACAGGTACGACCCCAATGGTACAGTTGGAGATCCCCCTTATGCTTGTCTCTTTGGATGAGTAAAAGATGCCAAGTTTACAGAAGCCATACCTTTATTGCAAGCCTACTTTGTCAGTGAAGATATTGTGCAAGGTTATTATCTCTGCATCTTATTAAGACATTTCTATGTAGTATATTTCTTATTGATTCTAATTGGTTTTCTATCTACAATATGTTGTACTTAAAGCTAAGTTATTGGCTAATCAAGTTGAATTATGATTGGTAGAAGACTTATAAGCCAACATTATAAGAGGTTAAATAATCGTTGATTCAGACAAGGATAAATTGCATGATCTAGGAAATGAAGAAACTTTGGCCGAACTATACACTCGGAATGTCATCAATTGTGCTTATTTGGTAAACTCTCGAGGGCCCTTTGTTTGTAAAAACTTCAAAATAAATATTTATAAAGGAAAGAAAGTAAGAAAAATTAAAATAAGTTTCTCTTACAAGTCAACTTATAAGACAAACTTATTTTATTTTATTTTCTTTCCTTATAAATATTTATTGATAAGTTTTTCTAAACAAAAGACCTTTGAGAGTTTACCAGATGACCACAATTGGTGACATTTTGAGTGTATAGTTCTGCTAAAGTTTCTTCATATCCTAGAACACATAATTTATCTTTGGCTGTATCAACGGACCTTTCACCTTTTATAATGTTGGCTTGTGAGTCTTCTACCAATCATAATTCACTTGATTAGTTAGTAGCTCAGCTTTAAGTGCAACATATTATAGATAGAAAACCAATTAGAATCAATAAGAAATATACTACATAGAAATGTCTTAATAAGATGGAAAAATAATAACCTTGCCCAATATCTTCACTGACAAAGTAGGCTTGCAATAAAGGTATGGCTCTTGCAAACTTGGCATCCTTTACTTATCCAAAGAGACAAGCATGATGGGGATCTCCAATTATATCACTGGGTTCATACATGTGCCCAAGCAAAGAATCATGATTGCAAAAGAATACAAAATCATAAAAATGAGAACCTAGCAACCATTTAGATGAATCTCTAGCCTTGGTCTAAATATTAGCACAAGATAACAATTTTCAAACAAGTTGAGCAACCTTGAAAGCAAAAAGTTCTAGTACTCTATAGTCCACTAGTATTTAAACAATCATTACAAGAAAAAAATACCTCATCATCATTTACATCAGAGTTACGAAGATGATCAATAATTTGGATAGGCGACAAGTCTTGAAATTCTCGTCATTGACTCGAGTGTTACTTTGGTGACCATTTGCAGATGAACTTATTTCTCTATTCACATATAGAATATTTTCATCACCAATTCCATATGCGTCAATAGTGGCAGATTCCTAATGCTAGTTAGAGAAGTAATAATGCCTAATGCTCGCTCAAGTCTAGGCATAAATGTGCACTATACCTCTTGGCTTTATTTACATAATTTTCATTCCATATTCCAGTATCCTAGATTTTATTTATGCAAATTAATATTATAGTCACAATTTGTAGCTAGATGCTTTCATTTCTAATTTGTACTTTAATACCCAATGATAACATGCAAGGCTTATTTTACTGTTCATATAATAGTGTCATTTCTGTTTTGCCATTTTGACCAAACCATATTATCTCGAGGACTACCACATTTGAATTGTGCTTGGTTTATTGTTGTAACAAATGCAATAGGTGGTTGACAATGTTTTCAATGATGTCAAAAAGTTGCTGTGATTTTCAATTTTACAGTCTAATGCAAGTTGACTATGCCTGTGAAAGACATATATATTTTCAACCTTATTGCTTCTATATACAAGAATGGTTTATGCAAGAAGTATTTTTTTTCATACCTATGCCTCCCTCTGTGCTTCTCTCTCTCTCTCTCTAGGTTTCTGTTGTTGTGTCTTGATAGCATTATAAATATCGACGATGGTCAGATTTGTTATCATTGTTGTGTTGTATTTGAATTTGAATTCAAAAAATTGAAAATTATCATGCCTTATAACTTTTGCTTTATGAATTTTTCTCTATAAAAAGGGAAGAAGTAATGAGCCCATTATAGTGGAAGAGTAACAATGTCTGTTTTGAAATTTTCATCAGCTTTTGAAAGCTTTGAATTTGTGAAGCTTTGTTCTCTCCTTTTACACATTGAAGATCACTACAAAAAAAAGGCTGATTACCGACGGAAATTTACCTACGGAAATAAATCCGTCGGTAATTTGACGTTTTCGACAGATATTTTTCGACGGATTTGGATCTGTCTGTAATTTGATTTTTCTGACAAATTTTTTCCGACGGATTTGGATCCGTCGGTAATATGAAATTTCTGACGGATATTTCCGACGGATATGGTCCGTCGGTAATGGAAATTTTCTGATGGATGGTTACCGACGAAATTTACCTACGGATTTTCCGTAGGTAATAAAATCCGTGGGTAACATAAAAAATCCGTAGGTAATGATAAAAAAAAAAAGTGAGAGAGAACAATCCCATGGTGATGCCAACAAATAAAAATAAAGAATGAAATCCTTAAATGCCCAAACAAATTTGCATACTTAACGTTGTTAAATATGTTTATATATATATATATATTAAAAGTTTTATTATTCTTATTATTGATTTAAAAACTTTATAAAATATATTTTAAAATAGAAAATTTTAAATAGATATATTAATATATAGAAATTTAGATAAATTGATAAATATAATATATATATATATATATATATATATATAATTTAATTGGTTTTTAATTTCTACTCTTAATTATAATTTTAAATAAATTATTAATTGGTTTTTAATTTCTACTCTTAATTATAATTTTAAATAAATTACTATAATTTATATATATATATATATATATATATATATATATATATATATATATATATATATATATATATATATATATATATATATATATATAACACGCACCTGAATTTTATTATTTATTAACATATATGTAATGGAGCTGTCAAAATGGGTCAATCTCACCCACTAGACCTGCCCCACCACAGCTCGCTTAATAGGTGGACCAATCCAACCCAGCTCACTTCTTGGTGAGTCTATAAAATGCTATCCTGGCCCTGCCACCACATATTGGTGGTTAAACGGGTTGGCCCAACTAAAATAAAAAAATAAAGAAAAATCAATTTTTTTTTTAAAAAAAAATCTAAGACAATTCTCTCTCTCTCTCTTTTAAATGCAAAACAATAAGTGAGGGCCAAACTCACAGGACTAAAGTGAGTTTCTTTGTTTTACAAATTGTAGCACAATAAGCGAGTGAGGGATTGAAGTGGGTTTCTTTTTTTAGTACTTAGGCAAACTTGCAGGGTAACTCGGCACAGTACAGGTTCAACCTAATGGGCCAAGTCATGGGTGGGTCGGGTCAATTTTTTGTGATTACTAAAAATGGCTATTTTTTTCAACCCAACTTGGCCTAAACCCGTGTGGGCCGGGTTAGTCCACGGGTTTCGATCCATTTTAACGCCTCTAATATGTAATTCACCTCTAATTAATATTTAAACCTTACTTGATGCACGTGTTTTTTGGCTAGCAAATCACAACAAGCATGATTAATTCATTCTAAAATCACTCTTAATATTTTCCCCTGGTTGAATTGCTTATTTCAGCACCAAATATCAAAATCAACTTCATTGCCATCAATAACATTAAATAATTTCCATCTATTTTAAAATTTATATTCATTTTTTAACCTTAGTATTTCCATATGCCACAAAGTCACAAATGAAATAATGACATACTGAAATTCAAACTTTAATATCAAAATTTAATAATATAACATTTATAATAATTAATTTCTATAATATATTGCCATGATATTAAAATATAATGTGGTATATTATTAATTATTGGTATTAATAATTATCGTAAATGTTATAATTGAGTCAAAATTAATTAAGTTGCTCTAAAAATTCAAAATTAATACTCAATTTAATAATATAACATTTAAGAATGAGTCAAAATTGAACCTATATTTTTTTATAATATGTACATAAAAAAGTTTTTTTTTCATAGAACCAAACCGAACCCACTTTTTATATTATGGAAGTATTTTTTTTATTAAATGATATGGAAGTAATTAAACATATTAATAAATATATATATATATATATATATAAGTTTTTTTTAAAAAAGAAATCCCCCAAAACGGCGTCATTTAAGAATCAGGAAAGGAGTGAAAACCTCATTCCTCACCCTTCACTCGAAACCCTATTCTGCAGCCTCACTCCCTCACCCGCGCAGCCTCCCTCACCTGCGCATCCACCTTCAACCGCGCAGCCACCCTCATCGGCGCAACCGTGAGCCGTCACGTTTGCAGTTTCCGACTCAGAAACCGTGACCCCTCCGTTTGCTTCGTTCGACGCTCAGAACCGTGCTTTGCGGTTTCTCTATTCTATCGTGCTTTGCTTTGTGCCTCTCTCAATCGTTCTATTTTGCTTCTCAGTGAGTTGGATGAACCCTAATGCTTTTATTCTTAATTTCCATTTCATGTTTCTTTCAATTAGCTTATTGTTTTTCTTACCATATTTTAGCCCATTAATGCCACTGTTGTGCCCAGATTTTCCCTAATTTTATATCTCTGACTCTGTTCAGGTTTGATAATTTGATAATTTTTCTGTCTTCTCATTGATTTCGCTTTAAAGAGTTGAGTCTAGCACTGATTTCTCCTCAACTTCCAAGTTCTAATTTGTCTTTCACACTATCTACATTTTATTTGATGCATTTTCCCTTTCTTTTTTTAATTGGTCTTCTTGAATATATTCTCAATCTCAATCAATTTAGTCAAATTGAGAGAGTGCGTAGTACCATACTGTTGATACCATACTGCTTTTGATTCCTTTCAAATTCTTATAGCTAACTAACTAATTATCTGTGAATAAAAGGTGTTGGGTTTTTGTTGCTTCTTCACTGTGCGTTTCATCTGATTCTTTGGGAGACTGCTAGAGCTAAGTAAGATTCTAGATTTATCACAAGTTCCTTTGCGTCAAAGTTAATAGGATCAATTGCTAGTAAATGTAAGTGCCATTCTTGATGATGTGTGCGTATGTGTTCTGGCTTCATGTTGTTTGGTTGAAAAGTAGTGTATGTAAGCGTCATTTCTTTCTTCTTTTTCTACTTAAAAGTAGTTTATATTTATTCATATTTATTTATTTATTTATATTGATCTTGAAATTAATTGGAAGACACAAAAATTAATTGGAGCGAATTGGGAAAATGCTTAGAATGGTTGGTTGACAGAGGTTACAAAAAAATAAGAGATGGGTTGCTGCACCTTCTTGACTAGTGGGTTGAAAAATAGTATTCTTTATGAAATTTTGAATTTTGAGGATGGGCCAATTTTGAATTTGAAGACGAAACTAGATAGCCAAGAAAAGTATAGAAAATGGCAAAGTGTCAAAGCCTTGAAGATGTTAAAGACTTCACTGTCTTTAATTTAGAAGGTGAAGATATATTTTGAAGGTGATTCTTTTATATAAATAGGAGATCCTTTTATTATACATCATAAATCACAGTCTTTAATTTTGAAGGTGAAGATATATTTTATTGTACTTTTATATGATATTTCATATTTGATTTTTATAACATTTAAGAAAGTAAATAATTCTTTTTTTAATCTTTTCTTTTATATAAAATTTGGGAATTTGGCAATTTAGTAGCAATCGTGGAAATGGAATAGGATGACCTATAGAGGAAGAGGATCAACCATTGGTGCAGTGTGAAAAAATGCTAGTCCTCGTGGTCATGATGTTAAAATAGTGATTAGAGAAAAAAATATCAATGGAGAGGGAGATTGCTAATCATTGACGATTGAGAGAGTAAAACTAATTCTCTGAAGATTTGAACTAAGTGTTTTTCTTATGTTTTGCTTTTACTATTCTTAATATCACAAAGCATGGGCTAGGAGGACTAAAAAGTTACTGATAAGTAACTCTATGGAATGTTAGGCCCTCGCCTAATGCTTTTATTCTATTTTGCTTATTTTATTCTCTTTTACTTTTTTTTTTTATCTTTTGCCTAATTTTGCATCTCTGACTCTGTGCAGGTTTGATAATTTGATAATTTTTTTGTCTTCTCCATGCTTTCGCTCTAAATAGCTGAATCTAGCTTCTCTCAATCTAAGGTAATGATAGTTGCAATAGCCGAATTGAATTCTTGAGTTTTGGTGTTCATGTTATCATATATTAATGTCCCCTTGTTGTTTTCTTCGCATGTATACATTCTATATGGATTGATTTATGGTAACCAGCAACTACTTACTAATTTGGTCACATGTCTTTGTAAGTTCTCAATTCAGATCAAACTGAAAACTAATATGTATATTCTGATTTTTTTTAAAAAGAGCTTAAACCTGGTAAAACTTATTGCATTGCGAGATAGATTGGCAGTTATGGTGGACGATGTTTGGATAACATTGGATTTCTCCTAGTTTGGAATTCTATTTTTTCTCTTAATTTTATAATCCACTTTAAAGGTTTTGTGAGTACAAAGGAGAGTCAAATGTGCTGGAATTATGTTCTTTTAACTGGACTGCTGGCTGTACATTTGGTTGGAGCATAGCTTTAGAGTCCTTAGATAGAAGATAGATATTTTTTGGGATAGGCTTGTTTTTCCAAGCATTTTTTTTAAAATTTTTTGTGAACTTCAATTTATTTCCAGTAATTAATTGTGACCTTTAATTGCTTAAATTTTAAATATTGTGAAAGCTTCTATTTACGTAGTCAAGCTTGCATTGTTATATCTATTTTAACAACTAAGTTAACAGTGAACTAAATAATTGTGAAATTGAAGTTTTGGTTTGTGGTTTGTGTTGGAAGGAGCTCACTTTCTGGCTACTGGTGAGCTCGTGAGCCTTCTTGGCAAGCAACTGCTTGCGGTTAGTTTCTCTCACTACTGTAGCATCTTTTTGAGTTATCTATAAAAATTGGCTAATATATCAAATTATTTTGAATATACAGAACATTTTTCAACAGCAGCAGCAGGAGGATGGCATCCCGCAGCAGCAGCAACAGGATGGCAACCAACAATAGCAGGATGACGACCAGCAACATGATTCTCTGGGATATTCTATTATTAAATTGTATTAAGATATTACTTACGAGATAATTTATCATTTACTTCTCCAAATGTTTGTTGTCCAAACATAATGTTATGACTGTTGAATTTTTAGAACAATTTTTTTTATTATATACATTGTGTCTAGTTGACTATTGCATTTTTAGAATGGTTTCCTTTCTTGTTTATATATGCACTATTGTTTTAATATTTAAATTTAGCTATTTTTAAATAGGAAATATATGAATTTTAAACACGAAATATATATAAAGAATTTTTTTTTTTTTTTAAAAAACGTAACAATTACCGACGGAAATATCTGTGGAAAATTACACAAAAATTACTTGATGCTGTTTTCGACGGATATATCCGTAGGTAATTATCGACGGATATATCCGTCGGTAATTACCGACGGATTTTCGACAGAAATATCTGTCAGTAATTACCGACGGAATTAAAAATCCGTCGGTAACTGTTAGCTACGGCTGTTTTACCGATGGATTTTTGTCCGTCGGAAATCCGTCGGTAACTTTACATTACCGACGGATTTCAAGCATTACCGACAGATTTTGACAGTCGGTAATACTGAAATTTCTTGTAGTGAGACACTATCCTTATTTTGCCAGTTGATTCCCTTTTCTATTTACTTCTTCTTCCCCTTTATGAAAATGTTCAACCTACTCATATTTTCCCTTCTCCTTCTCATGACCAAAAACAAGATTTAGTGAGCATTATACAATGGCCAAACACATTGGGTATTTTTGGACGTGACAAAGGTATTAATGTATTTTGTGCTTTCCATTTTGCTATTAATATGGAAATTGTGATGGAGGTTTTTATTAACCCTCTTCTTTCTCTCTCTATGATTGTATCCTATGAAGCATTGTTGTTTGTCTTTGTATCCATCACACTCATTTTTCTTATATAAACACAGTATTTGCCTATTTTGTGGTTTTGAATTACATTATTAATTGTGTGTGCTTCTTGTGGGTTATGGTGTGTGTGTGTGTGTGTGATTTCTTGAGACAAGTAAAAGGCATAAAAGTGGAGCCAAAGGGCTCCACTCTATTTCAAGTTTATGTGTGTATGTGATTTATTGTTTTGGTTGTATTGTAGGTCTTATTTCTTAATACCAATTTTTTTTAAAAAATAATATAAGGTATTGGATATTGAAACAAGTGTGTCATTGTTTCTATCACTGCATCTTGCGAGTTTTTCAACTAATTTCTTTTGTTTTGTTTTGTTTCTATTGTTAGGAAACTATAAAGGCAAAAATCACAAGAAGACGGTTTGAATTTAGATTTTAAAAATTTCGCAAGCTTTTTCGCAAAAAAAACTATTGTATGTTGAACGGTTTAAAAAGACAAGCTTTGTCAAAGACAGACAGACGATGGTTTTGGTTCAAAAATGAGTTTTCAAAAACAAAAATCACAACTAAAGGTCAGTTAAAAAGCAGATAAAGAACATAGAGATAAAACACAAATATTTTATATTGGTTCATCTTTATCATTGAGACTACATCCAGTTATTGACAACCCACCAAGTTTTCACTAACTTTTCACAAAGTTACAAGTATTGTTTACTGCCACTTCTGACTCAACCCAAATAGTTTTACAATAGTCTCTCCAAGCTAAAAACCTAAGTATTGTTTACTACCAAGCCACTTCTGGCTCTAAAACAAATCAGCAAATTTGTTTAAGGTTGGGTGCATACAAATTAGTTTTTTCGTCTTATAGACAGATGTACAAGATATAGCTCACAGTTTTTCGCTCTCAGAATGAAATAAATGGAACACACTAGAAGGGGTTGAAAAGTGTGTTAGTGAAAACTTAAAACCTTTTTCTCAAAGATGAAAACCTTTACGAAAGCAAGTATCTCAGCAACTTTGAAAACAAACTTGTAAGAAGATCGTCTAACGATTAAAGAACAATTTTCACAAAGACTTATTTTCACAGAGATCGTCCAACAGCTTGAAAATAGTTTTCTTAAAGACATATTTGAAAAAGTATCTTGCGCGTCCAAACCTACGTGGATCTGTCCAAGGAGTTAGGCCCAAACCTAAAATTTTAAGATGGTATTAGAGTCTATCCTAGTAAGTGTTGTTAGACCTATCGACGGGGCCACTTGCTATCGGGACGTTATCAGACCACCCATGGATATTCAGTTATGCAAACTACACATCAGAAATAGTGCTAAGATAGAGTATATATATGAAAGAAAACATTCACCTTACAAGCTAGTTTTATAAGGTTGAATTAGGCTCAAACTTAAATTCGAAGAAAAGGTCAGTGGTGGCCTTGAGCACTGTCAAGGTGGACGACCGCCCAGGGCTCCATTTTTAGAGGGGTACCAATTTTTTTATTTAGTATATATAAATATTAAAATAAAATTTTTATATAATGTCATAATATAGCAAAGTCAATGTAAAGAGGGATAAGTTATGTTCAGTTGGATTGCAAAATGTAAAGAGAGATAAGTTATGAACATAAAAGAAAATAATAAAAATTGAAATTTATCTAAAACATGATAATTCTTATGATCTTGGTGGTGGAATTTTATTTGAAGAATTAGAAGTCATTAGAGAAGTTTTAAATATTGAATCAAATCAAGCTTTATGTGTGATATTGAGTTGTTTGAAGACAATTAATTACTTTTCTAATGCATGTATAACTTATAGAATAATATTAACTACTCATGTTATCGTTGCATATACTAAAAGAAGTTTATCAAAACTGAAAATGTCAAAATCTTATTTGCGATCTACTATGTAACAAAGTAGATTAAATAGTTTTGCTTTGATTTCTATCAAAAATGATTTTTTAAAGAACCTTGATTATAAATGGATCAATAATGAGTTTTGCAACAAAAAACTGAAAGAAGGACAATATTGAAATGATTATGAGGACATAATATTTTCGATTTGCATAGGACACAAAAAATCTCAAGACCAACCTTGGAGAAAGTATATATATTACTAAAACTATTGCCAAGAGAGTCATTTTGTGGTGGGTATGACAATTTATTTAATGTGGAATCAAACTCACCCTCTATTCATAAGAGACGATGTGATATAAGGTCAAGTCTAATCTTTTTTTTTTTTAATATATATTCATTGAAAAGATTACAAAACAAACTCAACCTAAGCTATCCTTAAAAAGAAAAAAGCTTAGTTGAAGAGAAGGAACATCCAAACAACTAGAGGTTAGAATTGACGTACCCAGCATTTGCAAGAAAATGAGCTGCCCTAAAGGCTAGAAAATGACAAAGTCCAATCACTATTCTGCTACCAACAATCATTATTAATGGCTTAATGCGTTTTCTTGGCATTTTTCACTGATAATTGTATCATCATTGTTGTGGCCAATTAAATTAGTCTGGGTCATATTATATGAGACGTAGACTTTTACTTTCTACACCCCAAAAATCCAAATAGGCAAAAATACTCTTACCTCTCCCGAGCAAGCCCCACCTCCACCCAACCACCCATTACCACCGCCAAACACCACCACTACAACCACCCAACACTGTAACGACCCGTCTACGTTACATAACTATTAAAGCTAAGGTTCCTTGATTTCCTTTTAGTTTAGAAACTCTTTCATTAGTTTACTTTATGAAAATATCGTGTGAACTTTTCGCATTTCCAAAAATAATAATTAAAGTTCAAAACTAAAAGAAAATAAAATTTTATCTACAAACAACTCTTGGAGCTTATACATGAGACAAACCTAAGCTGGTCATCTCTATACACATAACTATATATACCAAACAAAGAAAAGAGAGAACGCAGCTTGAATCTCGTGCTCGCTCCATCTACTAAGCCTGCAAGAGGAGGAATCCACCTAGAAAGTCATCTGCTCCCCCGAACACAACGTCTGAGATCATCACAGGCACAAACCACACGTGCAAACAGTGCAAGGGTAAGCTTACCAAACAAAATTATACATATAAGTAGATAAGTAAATTTCTAATTATTAAGGAAAAGGACGAGAAAACTAGATTTTGTATACTTCAAAATACTATACATAATAACTTAAAATGGCATACAAAACTTAGTTCATAATTTCAAAACACAGTTCAACAATAAACACCAATAAACAACACCATCATGACTCAACCATCTCAATTAGTTCATACAACATAGTTATAACATGAATCCTTAAAATATCAATGACAACATAGTTCTATCACCAATTATTACCATGAATCATCAAATCTCATGGATTACATCCAATCAACAATTCTCATAAATCCTCATCTAACATCAACAACATAAACCATCACCGCTCATCATCACGAGCCATAAGCATCATAAGTCACATCTCAACATAATACAATCACCAACATATCTCATCACAAAGTGATGTACAACATAAACCACTAGACAACCTTAGTTGACAAGACTGACTCTACTCCATGGAGTTTCAACATCATATGAGCGGTCCTCATAGGCCCTATCCCCTACCATAGTCTCACCTTTGACCATCCCTTAAGCTACCCTGTGGAGGAAGTCTGGATTTAATCGAATATAGACAAGTGTGGGTATTGGTTTACCTCTATAAGGTTCGCAAAATCTTACATCTATAGGAATTCGCCCACTTGGCTATTCTATAGGCCCACCATTAGCCACCACGAAAACCTCCGGCACTAGGTTGAGAGCCTACCTAGCTCCCTCAACTTACGTGCCTACCCATATGCATGTGCACCAACTGTGCACACCTATGCACCAACTGTGTAAATACAACATTCGGAATATTTCTGTGCATCAACTATGCACACACCGTATTCCAGCGGCAAAGCATATTTGGAATCCCTTATAGTCTGAGATACGGCACCTCCGTACCCACCATCTCCAATGGCCCGACTTAAGGGTCCAAATATATCTCAACAACATCAACAATCCTCAACCACGACAATAATCCATCCCCTATACACTAACAGAGTCACTAAACCTCTTGGGAAGTAGTTCTCAACACTCCAACACGTCATTCGGAGTCAAAACATAGGGGTGGTACTTGGGAAGATATCCCACTAGGCGAGACCCCCGGGTCGCTTTAGTGGGCCGGAGTTCTGGCGTGAAACTCCCCCTCTCAAGTATACAATTTTTCTATAAAAGTCTTCCCAAAGGACATAGCTAACTCTTCTTTGACATATAGGGATGGTTCCAACACGTAATTCACATACACATCACATATATCGTTATCTCATCAACATTCCATTTCAATTTCTCAAAATATCGTAATCTCTTTAATATCACATTCAACAAATACCTCAACTTAACATAATTATTTATAATTCAACATTGATAAATCAAATGCACATCA
This sequence comes from Pueraria montana var. lobata, assembly GCA_026413185.1. Taxonomy (NCBI): domain Eukaryota; kingdom Viridiplantae; phylum Streptophyta; class Magnoliopsida; order Fabales; family Fabaceae; genus Pueraria; species Pueraria montana. The sequence continues at coordinate 79,181,737 of CM048650.1, forward strand.
CTATATTTTCATAAGAAAAGCATAAGTCTAAGTGACTCATGTAGAGAAAAAGAAAAACGTGTCATCATCTCATCAATAATTCATACATCATTTGTATAAACATTTAAAATCATTTAAATACTCAAAAAGGGAAATATTTTAAGAGAATTTAAAAAAAAAAATCTAGCCCAGCCGGCCAAAATCGCTGCCCATCCGGAGCTCCCCTGAATTTGTGTTATTTCTCCTCTGTCACATTTCGACCCAGCTACACCAAGTTTCGGTTGGGCTGAAACTCCCTTGGAGCTAATTTCTCTTCTACCCAATTTCGGCCCAGCTACACCGAGTTTCGGCTGGGCCGAAACTCCCCTGAAATTATTTTCTCCTCTCTGTCACATCTCGGCCCAGCTGCACCAAATTTCGGCTGGACTGAGCGAAAATGGGTTTGCGAATTTTGCAAGTTCCATGGCCATCAATGGCATACCCAATCATTTCATCCTTATGAAATAGCTTACCCAAACTCATAGACATCAACAAACATCAATTAAATCATCAATCCAAACATAAAACACCACCAAATCATTCAAATAAATTTAAAGCTTCCCTTACCCAAAATTGACCCAAAACCTTGAAGAAGAATCTATGGAGGAGACTTGGTGATCCAAGAATGATCTCTACCCAACTTTGACTATGAAATCAACTAGAGAACACCTAAATTAATTCCAAAATAAGCTTCAATCAAATTTTCACCCACCAACAAAGATACTACATGAGACCCATTTCAAGTCCTTGGTAGGAGAAGGAAAATGAATTGAAGAGACCAAAGGAGAAGAGGAGGGGTACTTACCAACTAAAATAAATCAAAGAAGCTCTTGAAATTAAGGAAACAAAGTCCTCTTTGAAGGAATTTCAAAAATCCTAGCTCTTGAGAGGAAAAGAGAAGCTCATAGGAGGGGAAGAAGAAAATGGAAGAAACGTGAACCTTCACGTTCAAATTGAAATTTATTTAACAAAATTACTTTTCGCACCTATCTTCCTCTAAGGACACCCTCTTCTCTTTTTTTTTTTTTTTACAACTTACGGAACTCACGTAAAAGTCCCAAAAATCTCACAATAACACTATGACACATAACAAAACATAGAACTTAAGTTAATTATTATATCAATTAACATAATTTAAATTTAATTTTCTCTTGCATTATTAATTAAATCACGTATCATACATTACGAAAAATCACAGTGTTACAAACACCATTGCCACAACTACCCAACACCACACAAACAACACCGTGCAAACACTCAACATCACGAAAACATGAATTTTGTTTTCCGGAAAAGCATTTCTAGAATTATGTAACATAATTTCATAAACACATTTCTAGAAAGCAATAATGTTGTTTTTCATAAATGTGTTTTTGGAATTATGTTATATAATTCCGGAGTGTGGTGGCAGATTTGGTGGTGTTTGCGTGGTTGCTTGCATGGTGTTGGGTGGTTGCGGTGGTGGTGTTTGGGTCAGTGGTGGTATTGTGTGGTTGGGTGGAGGTGGGGCTTGAGAGAGGCAAGGGTATTTTGATCTGTTCGGGGTTTTTTTGGGGGGTGCAAGAAGCAAAAAGGGGTGCAGGAAGTAAAAGCCTGGGTCGCATCATGCATTCAACAAGGTCCGGTGCAATTTTTGGGCCATAACTTTTACAATATAGACCTTAAATAAAAGGGCATCTCCCCTTATTCTTTTGAAATTGTTGTTCAGCTAGTAATATAACCTGAAAAAAAAAAAGTAATATGAATAAAAAAGTAAAAAATAAAATAACATGAAATTATTGTGATACACTGATATATTTTTTGTATTGATACACTGATAAGTTATCAAGCAATTGATTTCTTCATGTGTAAATTGTATTTTTGTTGCAAATTTTCATCATGATATTTTTTTTGAAAGACTTTTCATCATGATATAAAATCTATCAGTATATGATATTTTAATAAAATTATTGTGCTAGGTAGTTCTAACTCATGGTCTCAAGTTTGAGTCTCAATTATGCAGCTAAATTAACTATTCGAAGAAAAGTTTGGTCTCCTATAATAATTCTATCTAGTTCAAGTAAGATTGCCTCCCACAAAAAATACTTGTAGTCTTCTAAAAAAAATGGCAAGAAACTGTTAAAAAAAACCATAAATACTTGCTTTAAACAGGTGAAAAGTAGTTTTTATCACTTGTCTTAATTTCTTGTTTTAATAGTTTCTTGACATTTTAATTTTATACTACAATACTTGCTCTAATACGTGCTTTAATTTTTTATGTTTTAAATAATTTATGTTCCAATTGCAATTCAAAAGCATGAAATGGCTAAGTGGATTTTTTTTATAGACCATAAATATTCTTTACTGAAAGCAATCTTATTCGAGGTAGGTAGAATCATTATATGCAGTAAAGTTCTTCCTTTAAATATTTAATGTAATTGTCATACTCAGAATTTAAAATCGAGATCATTGATTAAACTAAAACAATCATACACGTTTAGTGATTGGCTAAGTGGGATTTGTCATCAGGCTTGTTACCAAAAAGAAATTGGTCCCAACTTTTGTTAGACATGCAAAGAAAATAATTAGTTACATGTTTAAAAGATGATTTTTTTTTACAGTCTCTTAAAAAATTAAAAAAGTGATTATTTGTCATTATTTAAGTTTGTTCAAATATTTATTTTAAATATTTGTTTCTTGACCTAATATGCATCCATTTTTATCCAGGAGTCTAGCTCAGTAGGATACATGAGTTATTGTAAACTCTTCAGTATCTGTCTTCAATTTTTACGTATAAAAAAAAATCATCCATTCCCACCTAATACATTTAGTTTTTGGCAACTATGAGTTGTGTTGCATCATCAGGAAAACTAATTTAGTGGTAGTTGGAATATATTTTTCCCACAGTCTCATTCTTTTCTTCTTGATGTCTCCTCCACTCTTCTGGAAAAGGCCCATTTTTTAATTGTTCCTATTTGATCCATTAGAAAATAAAAATAAAATAAAAATGTTGATCTGGAAAACATGTTCACTGTTCAGTTCCCGTTTTATGCTGCTGATTATTTGGACAAATTCCAACAAAAATGTGAGCGTAGTTTGATGTATGTATTGACAAGTTAGCAAGCTTCCGTACGAAGTTGATAACTGTCAGCATCTAGGTCCAGGTTGTTATCATTAACAATTTATGAGCATTGCTAAATACTAGTAGGGAAAAATTTGGGTACAAAAATTTGACGAAGAATTTGTTAAACCAAAATAAAGTTTTCTCCCTTATTTTAATTATTGGATTTAGTTTAGTTTCTTAAATTTAAAATTTTTTATTTTAATCTCTTAAATGTTTGTTAGACTGAATTGGACCTTTTGTTAGTATATTATATTTCCTCTGGATTCAATTATAAGAGGAAAAAAAGTGTGGTAGACTCGAACATAAACAAATTTTAATTATTTTTATCTTATTTAATGATATCATTAAAAAAATATTCTTCAATTAATTTCTATAACTCTTTTTTATTCTTGAGATCAAGCTCTAATAAAGGATATTTTAAAAAAAATTATATTTTAAGCCTGATTAGTAGAATTAAATAATATTAGCTAACTTTTTTATTTAGCGCAAAAGTTAGTTAATTTTCCTTATATTTGAATCTAGAAGTAATACTAATTTGATCAACTAGATTATATATGACAAACTGTGAAAGATATCACGTCAATCAATTATTAGTCTAAAGAGAAAACCAAAAGAACAATTTGATCTTTTTCTGATATATAGGAAGAGCAATTTGATCTAGAAAAATAATTTAGTGTAACACTTTAAGCCTTAAGGAATTAAAGTGAAACTTTTTAAAATTAGGAAATCAAACTAAAAATAAAAATTAAAATGAGAAATCAAAATTTTGTTTTAGCCAATATATTAATACTTTATTGGTTGAATAATAAGTTAAAAAATAAAAATTCAAAAAAATTCAAAAATACTACTCCCTTCGTTCCTCAACTCTTGATGTTTTATACATTCCAATGTTCATTAATTATTTTTTCTCACATATTCCTCTATTTAACATGATCTAGATTTTTATAATTTCTTCTCTTATAGATATTAAATGAGGATATTTTAGACTAAATATATTATTTATGCATAATATTAAATATTTTTTAAATTATATATATTAATTTTGAACATCAAGAATATAGGAACTTATGAAGTATATATTTATGTTGCTTTAAGCCTTTAACGTCCTAAAAATAAATTGTTGCTTTGACAGTTGTCGTACTCAACCAATTCGTACCATCCACCGTTATCCTACAATAATATCGTGACCGACCAATCCTTATAACATTAATTTCGTTTACTACCTCTGTTTCTCTCAAATTTGAAAGGTAAAAGATGTAGATTTTACCTTTTTTTTTTTATTTTTTATCATTCCAACTTCCTCGAGTACTACCGAACAGGAGAAGGACCATGAATGATGCATCTTATTCTTATACTACATTTCTATCCCTCTTCCATAATTCCTCTTTCATTCATTACAAATGGTTAATCAAGGTAATTATTATAAGAAAAAGACATTTGAACACTCAAGAGGTGTTTATACATAAAGATAAGAAGAGATTAGAGATAAATAATTATAATTGATGATGTAATATGATAAAAAAAAAGAAAGAAAAAGATAAATGTCCACCGTGTCTTTAGACCCACCAATCACAGTACTTTACCATCCATTCACACCACGTGGTGGTAACATTCCCCAGTCCTCTTGTATTCAAAAACCGTACCTATCATTTCCAACTAAAAGTCAAAGTTCGCCTAAGAAACTTTGACTTTGTCTTTTAACTTTAGTGAATTGCTGCAGCCACTTATGAAAAGCCAACTACAGTTTACACGAAGTTTCCAAAGATTCAATCAAACCGAGTATCCGAGTTTTCAAATTACTGTGAAATTATATATGCATAATAGTAATACCATCCCACAAAAGCCACAAACAATTCACATATTATCCCTCTGGTAGGCTAGCACATACACACAATTTTTGTTTTCTTTTTCACATGGTGTTTGAGTCACGATCAGATATTAAATGTAAGTACTTGATCCATCGGGAATTTGAACTTAGTTTATCTCATACTTTATTTTGTTATATCTAAAGAGACTAGTTCCTTCTTATAGACACAACTTTCGTTCACATACACATAATTTGTATGTATATATAACATCAAAGAGAGAACAATCCTGAAGGGTGAAAAAACTTGATCAAGAAATTAATTGAAGCAATCTTCAACCATGGCCACTCCCTTGGCCTACCAAGAGCACCTTCCTGCAGCACCCGAATGGCTGAACAAAGGGGACAACGCATGGCAGTTAACAGCAGCTACCCTTGTTGGTCTTCAAAGCATGCCGGGTCTTGTGATCCTCTATGCCAGCATAGTGAAGAAAAAATGGGCAGTGAATTCAGCTTTCATGGCTCTCTATGCCTTTGCAGCAGTTCTCATATGTTGGGTGCTTGTGGGTTACCGCATGGCCTTTGGGGAGGAACTTTTCCCCTTTTGGGGTAAGGGAGCCCCAGCACTAGGCCAGAAGTTCCTCACAAAACGAGCCATAGTCGTTGAAACCACTCACTACCACAACAATGGCACTGTTGAATCCCCTGCTGAAGAACCCTTTTACCCTATGGCCTCACTTGTGTATTTCCAATTCACTTTTGCTGCTATTACTGTTATTTTGTTGGCTGGCTCTGTCCTTGGCCGAATGAACATCAAGGCTTGGATGGCTTTTGTGCCTCTTTGGTTAATCTTTTCTTACACTGTTGGGGCTTTCAGCCTTTGGGGTGGTGGCTTTCTCTACCAATGGGGGGTTATTGATTATTCTGGCGGCTATGTCATCCATCTCTCCTCAGGAATTGCTGGCTTAACTGCTGCTTACTGGGTACATATATTTTACTTTCATTTTCTTCATATACCATAACTCTTATCAAATTTGCTTCAAAAGTCTAAAGGCTACCTTTCTTAGCCAATGTTTTAAATTCTGCCGACAGTTGCAGTTTTGTCACGATCTTTAATATTGTGGCCGTAGTTTTGTTATGGTCTTTAATATTGTAAGAAATTGTGAAAAAAAAAAAAAGAAAGTCATCCATACAGCTGCAATTACAATCACGATGTGGGGTTGTGGAGAGGCCAAAAACTTTGAAGTTGCGGCCAAAATTGCAATTGCAAACCTTTTTTAAAAAGCATGTTCTTACATAATAGGAGTTGATGCGACACCTATCTAAATTGTCTTTGGTTGTTGGTTGTTGGTTTTCAACACAGATACTAAAATTCAGTTATTTTCATTTTGGAAGAAATAAATTTTATTATTAATATTTAAAAAAAAAAAATTAATCAATTTTGTTAGTTTTTGATAAAAAATAATGTTATTTTCCTAAAGCAACAATTTCCATACATGTTAGTAGAATAATCATCAAGCAATAAATGTTTGATAATTAATTTTTCCCCCAAGCTGATTCATGTACGACGGCAACTTGGTTTTTGATGGTGGGTGCATTAAATATACATGTGCAGGTTGGACCAAGGTTGAAGAGTGATAGGGAGAGGTTTCCACCAAACAACGTGCTGCTGATGCTTGCGGGTGCTGGGTTGTTGTGGATGGGGTGGTCAGGGTTCAACGGTGGAGCACCATATGCTGCAAGCATTGCATCTTCAATTGCAGTGTTGAACACAAACATTTGTGCAGCCACTAGCCTCCTTGTGTGGACAACTCTTGATGTCATTTTCTTTGGGAAACCTTCTGTGATTGGAGCTGTTCAGGGCATGATGACAGGACTTGTATGCATCACCCCAGGAGCAGGTATGGTTTCCTATATAGCAGCTGAAGAAGAAAAAAAGAGAATTTGTCTTTGGCTCTTAATTAATTATCACATTTGTTGACTATGCAGTGATAAAATACAAACTCCTTGAGCATTAATGTTTTGAAAAGTAAATAATACTTTTTTTTGTTTTTCACTTTGCAACCTGGGTTATATTGAATAAATCTCTCGTTGGATTAAGTAGTATTTTGAAATGTTTTACAATTAGTATACTGGACTTTAAATTCGCTGGCAAGACATGATTTATGTTTACATAAACATTCAATAAGGAATTTGCTTTATTGTCACGTATAAATTAAACTCTTTTAATTTTATCCAAAAAAGGTATTATAAATAATGAAAATGACTCCACTCATTAATGAGCATGTGTGTGTAGATGCAGTTTTTGTTGACAATTAATATGAGGGGTGTGACTACAACTTGCAGGGCTTGTGCAATCGTGGGCGGCTATAGTGATGGGAATATTATCTGGGAGCATTCCGTGGGTGACCATGATGATTTTGCATAAAAAGTCAAGCTTGTTACAAAAGGTCTGCGTTTCTTTACTCACGTCACACCAATTTTTCCACCCAAATTACTTAACTTATACTCATTTTCTAATACATTTAACTTTCATTTTATTTTATTTTTTGTCACATCATTTGGTATACTTATTATTTTCTCTCTTTCTTTATATTTTTTTATCCATCTCTTTCTTCAAGTTCTTGTTGTTTTCACACATACACCCTTACGTTTACTATCATTTAAGCATAGAATTTAGGTGTAGCTTCACTTTTGCTGTGCACGTGTTTGTGAATTTTCATTTAATATTAGAAAAAAAATGACCAAAACTCCAGGTCATCTGTTGATTCCAACCACTTTCATTTCTTTTTGCCCACTTACGTGTTATTTATTATTTTTTTATATAAAAAATAGAAAATAGATGAGGTAAAGAGGAAAGTCATCTTCATTTTTTTTAATTTAATTGATTTTTATTAAAAAAAATGCTTTTTAATTAAATTAATATTTAAAGAGCAGAAGTAATTAATTAACCTATTAAAATGACAATAAACACTACGCATTTACCTTGTTCTTCGATTTTTCTGTTTGATTAATTTTGTTTACTCAATTTGCCAAATACATCTTTTTTCTTGACATAAGGTTGTGAAAAGATTATTCTCTTCATTGCTTTAATAGATTCTTTGAATCCTTCTGTTTACCATAATGGCGTGACGACATTTTCGTCTAAGCATAATCTAGGCTAGCCTAATTACTCCTCAAAGATCACTATCATACCACCAAAACTTCAACTACACATTAATAATAACATTTTGAATCTTATTTTTCGTTCCTAGAAAAGCATTTCGTGGATCATGCATTTTTAGCTAGTTAGGTCACCTTCCATTTGTCTATTTATCGAACTTTAATATATAAATTTTATCATATTCATTAACCGACTTGAATTTTAGATGAAAATTAATCAACATTGACATTGGAATGCACATAACTTATCATATACGGAATGTAACAAGAATTCCAACATGTCAATCGAACCCTCCATTTGTTTTTTTTAGAAAATAGTACTAGTATATAAAAAAAAATTACATTATCAAATAACAAGATATTGTCATATGTAATTTTTTTCTTGACTTTTACGATAATTAACTTAAAAAGTCATTCTAACATGATTTGTGATTAGTTGATTATATAAAATTACTTTATATTATCAGCATATATATTTTGAACTCTTGTTTTTTTGAGTGAATAGTATATGCAATTAGAGTATAAAATATTTTTACACTATTATCTAATAACAAATTATTATATATAATAAATTTATTGATTTCGAAAATGCTAATTGGTACGGAGATTTTTTCTTAAAAGGTATACGATGATGCTGATTGGTTACATTTAAAAAACAAAATTATCTTGTATCCCGTCAAAATTATTGGTTTAAAAGTGGATTCGTGCAATTCGTGCAAGAATGTTTTCTTACCAAATAGCAGTCCTCTATTGATTTTTATAACAATCATCTTAAAAATCATATCTATCATGATTTTTAATTGATTCATAGTTCTATTGACTGTGCATAGATATTAAACTTTTTTTTTTTGCTTAGTATTTAATTTGTCCTTACCATAATTTTGTGAAATATATTCTGTTCAGGTAGATGACACCCTTGGTGTGTTTCACACACATGCTGTAGCTGGCCTTTTGGGTGGTCTCCTCACAGGTCTATTTGCAGAACCTGCCCTTTGTAGACTACTATTGCCAGTTACCAACTCAAGGGGTGCATTCTATGGTGGAGATGGTGGTGTGCAGTTCTTGAAGCAATTGGTGGCAGCCATGTTTGTCATTGGATGGAACTTGGTGTCCACCACCATCATTCTCCTTGTCATAAAATTGTTCATGCCCCTGAGGATGCCGGACGAGCAGCTGGAAATCGGCGACGATGCCGTCCACGGCGAGGAAGCCTATGCCCTCTGGGGTGATGGAGAAAAATATGATCCAACTAGGCATGGTTCCTTGCAGAGTGGCAACACTGCTGTGTCACCTTATGTTAATGGTGCAAGAGGGGTGACCATAAACTTATGAGTCAAGAAATTAGGCTGTGCTTTGCTCACACATGTGTATAAAGTTACTCTGTGCATGATATGATTAACAAATGTGATGAATCTGTGAGTGTAAGTAGAAATTTGATTTTGTCATGGTTGAAAATTTCAAGTTTTGAGATCTGATCATTCGAAGACCAGATCATATATTTCTGGCACAGAATGTCTTGACATGTGTATAAAATTTAGGTTTGTCAATTTCTGAAGGAGCTTGTGATTTTTTTTTTTTTACATATATGTTTTTAATTACTAGAAAAATATCAAATTTTCTTTTTATGAAATGCTTAGTACGTATTTGTTAAAAATAATTTTTTTTGTCATTATGTTTTTAGTGTGAAATATTTACTGTTTGTTTATGACTAATCTCTATCGAATAACTTGATTAATTACTTTTAAAAGGTTTATCATAAGTATAAATTTTAAAAGAATGTTTTTAATCTCCAGATATTCACCATAGTTCTTCTCAAACAGATTTTATTTTGGCTCACTTACACTTAGTCTGGTAGGAACAATTTTGAGAGGAGGGGTGGTAACAAAAATTGTATCGGATGTTTGGTGATGATATAAGGGGGAATTAATTTGGGTAAGTGGGTTCCACAACTAATTTAGGTCAATGTGAGGAGTATATATATTTACAAGTGTGTCTTTTCTGTGTTTGTTGTGTTAGTTTTTCATCTATTTTTCTTGAACCAAACAATCCAAGATCTTATTTTATTTCCACTCTATTTTTTTTTTTTAATTATTTCTCTTTTATTTTTATCCACTCTATTTCTCTTCTCACGATTATCAGAGTATTAAAGGGTAAAAGTTTGTACATTACTTTAGTTACGCATTTCTGAATGAAGTTTGGTTATAAATATTTTGACAGTAGACCAAATATAAATTCTTCAAAAGAAAAAAATCTAGATTATTTTACAGCAAAATAGATAAGTTTCTCATAAACTGTGCTCAAATTTTCCAAATTGATGGTACTACAAATGTACTTCCGTCCAAAGTCATTGACTCTGGAATGGAGCGACTTCAAGTATTATGTTAGAATTCGCCTAAATTATAATGTGGAATGGAGAGCGGCGAAAAGAAAGGAAAATTGATGTTTTAATATAAGAAAATGTTTTTATTTTTGACAATAAAATTGGTCTTTTTCACAATTTATAAGTACAGTGAACCTTCTATGAAAATTTTAATTAATCAATGTGGAAAAGTGACATTTGGTAGGTTAGAAGAATCACAGGATAGGATGAAAAGAAGTTGGAAAAATCCATCACGTTAAGTGGTTTGTTTTATACGGAAATTGAATGAGAAGGCAATTTCATTTGTCTGCCCGTGGGACAACACCGGTCCTCACTCACCTTTTGAGTTGGAATGTGCAAACCAAAGACATTTGTCCTTTCACTTATTGATAATTAGTAGTTCTTTTATTTTATTTTTTAATATTAGTAGTCATGTTTGCTCGTTTATTCTATTTTGAAAAGTCCACCACTAGAGCAGTCTCTTTGGACCTGGATGTTACAGTTTTTCTCTATATCAATTATCATGGTAGAGGCAAGTAGGAATTAGGCAACCATATCTGATATATTTCTTACGAGGTTACTTAGAACACGTTTGGATTTTCCGTGAGAGGATCAAAAGTATGTTTGAGAATAAAATTATTTTAGAATTATGTTTGGTTATTCTCAAAAGTATGTTTGAGAAATTTTTTTTGCCTTGAAACTGAGTTGGGAAGAAGTAAGATTTAGAATATTTTTGCAAACTCAGTTTGTAAATTTAAATTTAACTCAAACTTAAATTTGTAAACTTTAACCAAAACATCCACTTATATGGTGAAAAAGTTTACTCTGTCTTCATCTTGAATATCTTGTTCTTGGATTAATTTGACAAGAAAATATTACAAGAAACTCAATCTTTTACCATATATCCAGCCTTAAATTCAAGAGTGAATGAAATGGACTACAGCTTCCCTTAATTTATAGCGAGACAAAAGTTTTTCAAAGTGAAAAGATATGAAAAGCTTCGCTCTTTGAATTCGTGTATTGTGACTGAAATTAATTGCACGAACGAGAGAAATGGATATGAATTTAAATTTTGAAGAAAATGAAAAACCCAAGATTATTTTACAAAATATTAAAATTTGTATGTATATACCCTGTGTTTAGTATGTCAATACATTTTACCGCAAACCAAATTCATTTATATGTTTCTACCGCATTGTTCATGGAAAAAAATTGTAAGGTAAGAATCACTAAAATTTGTAATTTCTAATAAATTTAAACACTTTTCACTTGATAAGATGAAACTGTTATTGTTGATGTGTTGAATTTCATTACAATTTGCTAACGTACGAGTACCACCATTCGTTTCATTGTTATAGGATAATAGGATTTCGTTTCCCCTCATGGTTTTACTATGTTGAAATTTTTTTATCCACTTTGATAACATTCTCCATAAACAAATCTTGCCATTTCTAAGTTCTGACTTTTATCAAATGGCTGTAGTGAACTTGCTATCAACAATCTTTTCAGAGCATATCAGAACTGACAATGGATGCACTCTCAAAATTTCATGGACGAATTTATGTGAAGGAGTAACCAGATTATGCTCCTCCATTTTCTTCTTCATTCCAAATTCTAAGTCCAAAGTATGCCCCCTAAGGCAGTCAAATAGTTTACAGATATTCTTGTCTTCAGCAAACTACAAAAAATTCAACCTTAATTTAAGAATCAAGGTCCTAAAATATGGTGTTGTATATGCTTTGTCGTTTAAAGTTACATGGCAATTTCTGAGCTAATCAAGCCGCTCCCAATCTTGATTTACATTTCTAGAAGATGACATTGAGGTTGGGGCATTCAAGCTTCCCATTCCAGAGTCAAAGGTCTCCCATTGGGTTGCTACAGAGACAGCTTTTCCAATGGTGGTAAAAGGGTTGAAGTTTCTTGCCTTCAGAGAATCTAACGTATCTACAAAGTTCTGCACACGACGCACCTGTTGATGGGTAAAAAAGCTGATGTTCAGGCCTCCAAAGATAATGCAATTATGAAAGATTATTAAAATGGGATAGTATTTAATTGATAGTGACAAAAAAATATAATTCAAGTTTCAACTCCCAACACACGTCAAAATGGTTAACTAGACATAATGATCTGTAGTGGGATCTAGTTTACAGAAAAACAATGGTGAGAAATGAGAAGTGTTAAGACAAGAGGGCATGATTAGGTGATCTACAATATTAACATGGACAAAAATCAGTAAATTATAATGACATGGCAAGAATTCACAAATGAAAAATAATAATAGAAACAGCCGAGGCATAGAACTCAAATTTTCTCATGGTAATAGACAATAACCGTGCCATATAGAGATAAGCTTGAAGGGAAAGGTGAAGGTTGAACTAAAGCCACTATTTCTACCAACATCAAAATTTGGGTTATAAAACTCAACCTAAATTTAGAAAACTACACTCATTCTTATAACTATCCTTTAACATCACCACGTATCATTTTCATCCCCTAGCCACTTCAAATGCATTTGTCCTTTATGAGAAAAGTCTCGTTACTTGACCAGCAATAACCATTGGCATTTTCATAATAAATTTCCATGACCGCGACAGGAACTAAGACTATACCAAACCAACACAATTTTCTAGTGGAAGTAATTTTAGAAAATGCTTGCTAAGAAATTTCACTCACAGGGGGTAGAAAATATATCAGAAGTCATCTTAAAAAAATACACAAGAGAACATTTTTAAAGAAATTCATGCAATAGGAGTTCGTTAATGCTGAATTTTTGTGGAATATCTAATGTATATTATGAAAATCTTATTTACTTTACCAATACAAGTCTCGCATTCTTTCTAAGCTAAGGTAAACTATTCTTCAAAATATCACCATCCACTTCTAGCTCTCTAATCCAGAGCATCAAATCCAGTAAACAAAAATCTCATATACATGGATACTTTTAGGTTAAGAAAACAAAGCTTTGATCTCCATGCTGGCACAAAATACGGAGCCACATTGCATCAATGACAACTGATTTATAGATAAATGTTGAAATATATCATGGTAAAAACCACTTCAGAAAAATCATAGCATGTAAACCCCCAAGTGCTACTTTATAATATATATAATACTAAGAGAAGTCAGTGTCCATGACTTACCAATATATTGGATTTTGTAAATACCAAAATAAACACAATAATTAATACACAAGTAGTTAAAATTTCAAGTTAGAAACTCTAACACCATAAACACTACCTCGGCTTTTCTCTGCAGCTTTACTTCACCTTCAGCCTCAATACCATCCAGTTTCAGCAATTGCCTCATAAGCAATTCTGTGGACATCAAAAACTCTTTGTCCGAAACCCTGGTCCCTCCATCCACAGCCACTTCCAAGACAGATACCTGCAAATCAAAATCAGTCATATCCTCATTCTCAGCTCCAGTTATTATGTTTCTATAACCAAAGATAATATGGGAAACACATGCTCACCCTCTCAGCGAGCTTGTCCACCTCTGCTCTGACTTCAGCAACAGCTTCAGAAGCCTTTAACATTTCATTGTGTTTTCTAATTTCCTCACGTTTCCTCTCTTCACTAGCAGCATCCTCCAAAAGCAAAAGCTTTGATTTGTCCTTCACACCTTCCACGTGCAGATGCTCTTCATTGTCCTTTTCTTTTCCTCCAAAGAAGAGTCGTTGCTCTTCAGGCTGTAAACCAGTTTTGTGTACAAGCAGTCTCTTAACATCCCCTGCCATTGAAGACTAAGTTAAGACAAAGACACATACCAAAGACAACAGAATATAATCTTATTGAAGGCATATAACATAAATGCTTATGCAGAGCTTATTTGGCTTATAAACATTCCATAAACTTTTTCTAACTTATTTCAATAACCTTCCAAGTTTATGATGGAAGCTCCAATGTGATAAATTCATTTTATATAAATGTTTAATTAAGTTATTTTTCCATAAACATCTTCTAAAGTATAAGCTACTTGTACACTGTAATTTCTAAGACAAGTTCCTCACATATTCTAGATGAAGGAACAACCAATGTCTCAATGGAGGACAGAACTATAATCTGTTATGAACATAGTATGGAAAGAAATCAAGCAATTTGTTTCAGTTCCTCTTCTTTTTTCACAAAATACAATTTAGTACATGTTTGGATTAAAGTTTGCAAACTTAAGTTTGGGTTAAACTTAAGTTTGCAAATTGAGTTTGCAAAAATATCCTAAGTCTTGCTTCTTCAAAATTAAGTTTGCCGGCAAAATTTTACTCTCAAACATACTTTTGATGGGTAACCAAACATGATCTCAAACTGATTTTGCACTCAAACATTCTTTTGGACCCTCCCACCTGAAATCCAAATATGCTCTTAGTCACTCTGTATATCAACTGCGTGTATAAGGAAAAATTTTAGGTAGTCTTGAACCACCAAGTGTTCATAATCCCAATCAATCTCTATGTAACATGTATTTAAGTTTTTCAATTCACAAGAAATAATTAATAACACTAAATTACATGTCATATGCAAATTATTGGGGACCATGATGGCCGCAAACCACCTAATAATTTCTTGTGTATAAGTACCCAAAATAACAAAATTCATAGTTTTAAAAAAGGTCCACAACCACAACTGTGGCCACAATGTCAAGGTTTTCTTACTTACTTGCGGTTGCATCAGCCACATTGTCCTACAATGTCAAGGATCGCGACAAAACCACATCCATAAACACAATTTAAAACCCTTGGCCTAAAATACAGTCTGCAACCGCAATTGCAGCCACATCATCAAGCTTTTTTTTTTTTTTACTCGTTGTGACTGCATCAGCTGCAATTTTTTTTTTTTTTTTTGCAATATTAAGGATTGCAATCACGAAACCACAATTGCAAACACTACCACAATTTAAAACCATGAAATAATTAAACAAAAACAAGAGAAATTTCTGTCGGCAGATGCATATTCTCAAAATCTATAAAACTACAGTCCCACGATTTTGCTTCCTTCTATAACACATCTGGTTCAGTTTTCAAAAATTACCTATTCCAAAATAACGAACGTATTAATCTCGATAGAAATCCCTCGTTTTCTTTTCTTTTTTTAGAGCATTTTTTTTTTTTGCATTAATTATATCTCTATTCTCATCAATCAATCACTTCCCATCTTAATATATACATAAAGTGAGTGACAATGGAAATGCTGATCCATGGAAATAAAATTAAAAAAAAAAAAACGTGAAATATCGTTGACCATATGTCATAAGTCAAGGAAACTTCAATTGAGCAAATGGCGAAAAATTGAAAATTGGAGAAGTGTTTATGGGAAGAGAGAAAGAGAGAAGAGACTAACAGAAAGTGGAGTGCGTGGGAACGTAGAGGTCGTGGTGGGAAGAAGCGTGTGCGACAGTGATCATCATCATGTTGCCGCCGCCGTTATCCGCCGCCGCTTGGCGTCTCTGCACGAACATGCCGGCGGGCCTCATCTCCCACTCCATCGAGAGATCAGAATCACAAATTCAGGCTTAAAACGGTGGCTGCTACTGTCATCCACTTTCAATTGCCTTTCTCTTCTCGAAAACACCACCGATATATTTGGCGATAAATGTGAATCAAATATTATAATTTGTTCATTATCAATTTATAGAAAAGATTGTTATTTTTAGATATGAAATTTATGATATGAATCTATCAGTAACAAGAATCTCGATTGTTATTTTTATGATATGAAATTTAAATTTATAGATAAGATTTAATCATAAGTTATTTTATCAAATAAAAAAATAATTAAAATGTACTAACAATATTGTGATTTGGTCAAAAGTTATAATTGAATTTTGTTGACTTTAAAATGTACCAACAATAAGTGGAAGTTTAATAGCAGATTTTACAATTCAATTTTTATTATTTAAGTGTTTTTTTTTTTTCAAATTTTACTATCAAACTTTTATCATTTTGTGAATTTTACCATTCAAGTTATTTTTTTGTAAATTTTACCATCCAACTTTCATCATTTTACAAATTTTACCATCTAAGTTTTCAATTTTTGAGCATTTTATCACCATGATATTTCACAAAAAAAAATTTCAATTCTTTAACTTTTTTTTTTAAATATCAGGATGGTAAAATACGAAAAAATTAAAAATTTAAGTAGTAAAATTTGCAAAAATAAAACTTGGATGGTAAAATTAGTAAAATTATGAAAGTTAGGTGATAAAATTTACAATTAAACCTAACTTAAATCACCATCATAAGTGCACCTTCTACATCATATTCCTTCTCCCTCCATTGTCATGCCTCCTTTGTTTAATGCCCAATTGTTGGAACTAAAGACACTGAAGATATCTAACTCCTCAAAAATCTCATTATTTTGATAAGGCTTAAATATGTTTATAATCCCTCAAATATAGGAGTATATCTGTTTTGGTCCCTCAAATTAAAAATTATTTTTTTTAGTTTCTCAAAGTCAGAAAATGATTTTTTTAGTCCTTCTGTCAAGATGGCGTTAAATGAGTTTGTGATATGGCAAACAATGTTACGATTTGTGATGGCTTTTCATTGCCAAAAATATGTTCTCAATTTAATGTTTAAAAACGATTTATGACAGCTAAAAATCGTCAGAATATATATAAAAAAAAAATGAGTATCTCTAAACATCAAAAGCCATTATTTAAAAATTCCTAAGCCCCAAATCAATAAAATGGTCTTAATCTTATCTGCATAACCAAAACAGTCAAATCAAAACGGTGGTGTCGCTCTTGCAAGTGCTGCAATGTCGAGACGGAGGGGCAGCCAGAGAGGCCGTGGAGGCGGTGGCAGTGGTGGAGAGAGGAGGAAGGGCCAGCGTGGGTGTCGATGTTGCAGTGGTGACAGAGGACGAGGTTGTCGGTGGAGCAGCGAACAACGGCGGTGTCGCTCTTACAGGTGTCGCAAATCTGGTAGCGCACATGCTTGAGAGAGAGGGCGTTGGCGGCGTGCACGTGCTGGTCACAGATCAAAAACAGTTTAGCAGAATCTATTATGCAGAAGAGTAATGCGGGTTTGGAGTCGCAATAATCGCAGGGCAACATGATGATGATGGGTTAATGTGTTGGAGAGGTGCACATGATAAGCATAGGGGGGTAGAAGGAGACACAATCTGAAGTGAGGGATATGAAATGGACGGGTGGGGAGCTCTTTTCTGCTACTTGCACCTCCTTTCCTTTGCAACATTCCCTTTATTCCATGCTCTATTGTTTCCGTGAACGCTCGGGGCGAGTTTTGAAATTGGGCAGTTTTTTTTTTTTATATATATAGTCTGGCGGTTTTTAGCTGCCACAAATTGTTACACTGTTTGTCAATTAACGCCATCTTGACGGATGGGCTAAAAAAATCATTTTTAACTTTGAGGGACTAAAAAAATTAACTTTTAATTTGAGGGACTAAAAAAAAAAATCTCATATTTAAAGGACTAAAAACATATTTAAGCCTTTTGATAATAACAAAATATTTTAAACTTTGATGGATTAATGAGTTTGATAAATGATATAGGAATTATATGTGTCCAAAGCTTACAAAGGTATAACGTGTCTACCTTATGGGAAAAAATTGTTTTAAATGAACTTGAGTCCAACATGCATAAATGGACTTTCGTCAAATGCTTTTACAAAGGACAAGTGTCCAGAGACTACATAACTGAACTTGCATCCAAAAAGTTTTCATGAAAATATCTAGCATCCAAAGCATTGTTTTCGTCCAACGCTTAACAAAAAACTTTCACTATAATTTATATATTCACTTAAGTTTTTCATCCAAAGCAAGCACGTGATGAGTTCTTTATATGATGCTTTCGAATGCTAAGGTTGTACATGCTCCTATATCTGGTATTCCCTTTAGTTTTTCAATATGCTTTAACGTTTGAATTTCAAGTATTTAATGAAAATCAAGGTCTTTTGAATATAAGTACAACATTTGATCAAAAGCAAGTCATAAGTCGAGGTCCAACATAGTAAAGAGACTGAAATGGATATAAGTAGAAAAAAGCAGTACAAGCTTTCAGAGAGTGTTAGTACTTTCTAGGAAAGAAATGACACCTACTCTTTCTCTCTCCTATGGAAAAGTAAACAACGTCAAAAGCATTTTTGTGCCAAGCTCTCCATTCATTTAATGAAGCTCAGAACGGGAAGAAATGCAAAGGATCGAACACATAACAAATACATTCTACTTTGATGCCTATATGAAGACTGAAGAAAAGATCATGAGAAAAGAAAACTATCATATTAGACGAAACATTATTCTCTAATACATCTATCTAGACAAAACTTCTAAGTTATACATCCTTTGCATTGCAAAGATATTTGTAACTTGTGCTAAACTTCTATATCCTCGCTCTGTGAGTTGATTATTTATAATCTTCAAATACTTTGTTTGTGAAAGCCAAGAATGTCTTAGTGTTAAAGAATACTCGGGTTATCAATCTTAGGGGGAGATTGTTTGTTTTAGCCAAGATTGACATAAAAAATATTTGGTGTAGCCATAAGTGACATAGAGAATACTTGTTTTGTAACCTAGTTTTGGTTAATGGAACCCTTCTAAGGTTGAAGGAGAACTGGAAGTAGCTTAGGTTGAGTGAATCAGTATAAAAACTCATGTTCTTGTGTTCTTTACTTTTCTTCATCCTTCACGTTTTCTTTGGTCGAAAAAATTGCGAGCTTATTTTCCATCTAAGCTTTGCGAAAAGTTTTCAAAAAGTCTTTAAAATCACATACACAATATTCACCCCTTCTAGTTTGTTTCTTCTTTTTCACCAATTGTCGCTTATGACCTCTGCTCCATCTTCTTCCCCTCCCCTTTTCAAGGTTCAAGGATAGCAATGCTACGAATGACGGCATCATCAACCACCATGGCAACTCCTTCGTCACGAACTGTAGCAGAAACTTCATCTAGAAGATCACCACCGATGGACATGTCTCAATCTTCTCCAAATCCGTGATGTGCATGGCAATGACCTGCAATCCAGTAGATGACGTCGTCAACCACCAAGGCAATGCCTTCGTCACGAACTCGAGCAGAAACTTCATATAGAATGTCATTTTCGACGGATCTGCCTTGATCTTCTCCATATTTGCAATTTACATAATGACGACAAACTATTAGACGGATGATGCCTTGTGCCTAAGCTTGTGTGTTAGCTAGAACACCCTCATCACGCACGCCACCAACATTTGAATCGGCGGTGGTGGCACTCGGCCCCTCCTCCTTTGTGTGTTTGTCCTTTGTCGACGACTGCTTCATCGACGATTTCTTCACTGATGTTGGTTGTTGAATTTGATCCTTAACCTTGTCTTTTCCCTCCAACGAACGTGGAAGGAGTTGTGGGAAGGATACTCTAGTATGGAGGATGTAGGGTATAACAGTGAGGATTAGATGAATCCAATAATGAATAAAGGTCGTGCACTATACCATAGAAAAAAAAAGTCATGCATTATAGACCACCTATAAAGGTAGTCCACAGTCGCCTTCATATTATTTTATTGAAGAGAAAATGAAAAGAAAGAAAGAAATTTTAACTTTAAAAATTAATTTAAATTTTTCTTTCTTTCTACTTTCTCTTCAATTCAAATTTCAAACTGTTTTTTCCTGTCTCATTTTCTTTCCACCTCACCGATCATATAATAATGTTTCCTAAAAGATGTTCATTTATGTTGTTTTTGGTTGTTGTGATTTACAGGGAGTAGGTGCGGGCGGATATTAGCGTAGGCATTTGGTGAAGGGAGTTTACGAGGAAATAAGTTTCAAATGAGTGTGTTCCACACACAAACCCTTTTGTTTCCCAGTAATCAGGTGTGCACATTACCATATATGAGGTGATTGTTTAATGAGCCTTTTGCCCTTCTATGTGTTTTGTCCCAAAATTCACCCCCAAAATCGAAAGCTTCTAACCCGTACCTCCTTGTAAGAAATTGTGTTGGTGGGTGTGTTGTTTGTGTCTGTTGCCATCAACATTTGTTGTGCGAAGGTTGCGTTGCTACTACTCTGTGGAGGTCGTGTCCCCGTCCAATTTCAACGCTGTTACTATATGAAGCTCGTGCTAAATTCATTTGCTTCAACTATAATCGATTATTTGAGTTATATAATCAATTAAATTAATCAATTTAATCAATTATATATCAATTTTAATCGATTATTTACGATCTGCTGACACGAGTATAATAAGGGAAGAATAGTAGTTTTACACTATTATTTAAGGCTTAATTATATATTTGATCCCTTAATTATTTAGGAATGTTCATACCCTTTCTGTCTAATTGGAGTTGACGGTGTTAAGTTACAAATTTCAGCAGTTTAATTTTACAAATAATGAAGGTTTTCTAACCGCCAATAAAAGATAAATTTAACAAAATAAAATATTAAAAAAGTGGCCGTTTATAGCCGCCACTTTGTTTATTAGTATTTTAAAACTTATTAAGCGGAACCAACACGTTCTCAGGTTCCTCCTCTTCCTTGCTCCGCCACTTTGTTTGCTATTTGTCACGGTCTTGGTGATTCCATTCTTGTACGCTTACGGTGTACTGAATAACCTTATCTATGGAAGAATAAATTATCCAACAAAGGAATTTGCAAAGTGAACCCCAGGCTAGGCATATAATGGAATTGGAGTCTCGGAACTAACGAACAAAATAATAAGGTTTAAAAAATGAATAGGAATTGATACAGAAGCATAGACTGAGGACGATGAGAGAGGTACCGAAGCAAGCATGGGGGGGCCAACCTTCGTCTCGTCCACGCCGCTCTTGTCCGAGTCATGGCGCCTCTGCAGCTAGGCAACGCCACCCCCTTCCGGAGCTTCGTGACGGAGCATGTCGGCGCCACCGTCCACGTCGCCTTCTCCGGCATCCAGATGACCGGCGGGTCCGACTCGAACTGGAGAGACTTGGTGCCGTTGGAGAGCATTGGCGGCGTGCCTCTGTTTCATCGCAGCGGAGCAAGGAAGGGGAGGAACCTGAGAACGTGTTGGTTCTGTTTATAAATTTTAAAAGAGTAAATTAATGAATTTTATATATATTACACCGATACACTCTGTCTTTTTAAACTATATAAAAAATCCCTTGATTCTAAATTACACGGATCCCTCCTGAATTTTATTTATATTACACGGACCCCTCCTGAGTTTTACTTATATTACACCGACACTCTTACTTTTTTGAACTACATGGAAAGATGGAAAGTAATGTTTAAAAAAATAGGAAATATCAGTGTAATATATGTAAAACTCATGGAGATCCGTGTAATTTACTCATTTTAAAACAATAATAAATATAATAAATATAGTGGCGGTTTTCAACCACCACTATTCATAAAATAAACCACTTAAACTTTTAACTTAACACCGTCAGTTTTAATTTGACGGAAAATGTATGATTATAGTGTTTTTAATAATTAGAGAATTTGATTGAACTTTTTATAAATTGAGAGATCTAATTGAATATTCTTAAATAATTAAGGGATCAAATATATAATTAAGCCATTATTTAACTATCTCCTCTAATTTCATCTAAATCAAATAATTTTACAATATTATTTCCACTCTATTTTCCACACATTTCTCTTATACTAAATAATCCAATATTCAACTTTATTTTTACTCTATTTTTTTTCTCAAATTATCTCTCTTCTATTCTGATTAGGGGTGGGTAAGCGGGCCGGCCCGGCCCGTTTAAGGCCCGGCCCGCGAAGCCCGCGTTTTGACGAAACGGGTCAGGCCTGGCCCGCGAATTAAATGGGCTTTTTTTTAGGTCCGTGCCCGCCCCGCGAGGCCCGCGGTTAAACTGGCCGACCCGCGGGCCTTTAAAAAATTATGGCTTTTTAAATAAAAAAAATCCTTAAAAATATGAAATTCTTAAAAACCTTAAATTTGTCTTAAAAACCAAGTTTATTATTATTTCCTCTCAAATTGTTGCCACATGCCAACATGTTTAAACAAACTTAAGCATTCAATTTGCTTTGACAACATTTCTAACTAAAATATATCATGTTTAAAAAATCATAATCTCAACTCAACAAAACCTTTCTATCTCAACCACATCAAACATTCAAAATAAAAACATCAAAGTCTTAATGTCTAAATAAAACATCAAAGTCTTAATATCTAAATAAAACATCAAAGTGTCCCAATACACCAACAAAATATTCTTAAGTCCAAATAATCAAACTTCTTCAATAACTACATTTGACTCCATGTTTGATGTAGTTTGATCTTCCTTCTCCATGTCCACTTTTTCATCTTCTTTTCCTACAACTCATCACAAGTCACAACATCATAAGTTCATAACATTACTAAAAAATAAAGTAGTTAAAAGAAAAAATAATTTATTTCAACATCTAGGAAAGTAATATAATATTTACCTAGCAAATCAAATCCTAACAACCAATTTTTAGTACATATCAAGGCTTGCACATTTTCGGCAAGAAGTGAAGTGCGATATTTATTTAGCACTCGTGAACCAATACTAAATGCCGATTCTGAAGCCACAGTTGTAATTTGGATGCTTAAAATGTCACAAGCCATCAAAGCAAGTTCTGGAAACCTAGCTTTATTCTCCTTCCAATATTGCAAAAGATCAAGATTTGGATGGTATTGAGAAGAAAGCTTTTGCTCTTCCAAATAAGTGTCCAATTGAGATTTTCCCACTTGTGACAAGTTTTCATTTTCATATTGTATAAATTCCTACATTATTTCCAAAAAAAATTACTAAGTGAAAGTAAATAAACAAAAATAGTGAAATTGAAAAAAAAAACATAAAACTTACATTCACAATAAGCCACTGTGATGAATCTCCTTTAGCAAAGTTACCACTAGAACAATTCTCTTGTAATGAACTTTGGCTTGGATCAACATTGCAAGTTGTTTCTTTTGAGTACATTTTAACATACTCATTATACAAAGTATACAACTTATGCTTCACAACTTTCAACTTTGCTTGGCAAGTTAGAGGGTCAAGACCAAGCTTTGAATAACAAAACTTCAAGAATTCAAACTTCAAGCGGGGATCAAGAATGCACCCAAAGGAAAGCACAATGCTATATTCACTCCAATATTTATCAAATTTCTCTTTCATATCAACTGCCATATCTCTAATTGTCCCATCTTCATTACTCAAATTTTGTATCAACAAACAATCAATTTTCCACACTTGCATAAAATACAAGTTAGATGTGGGATAAGAGGAACCAGAAATCAACTCTGTAATTTGATAAAATGGACGCAAAAATTCACACATTTTTTCAGCCCTATCCCATTCTTCATTAGTAGGACAATTCAAATATCCCCTATCTTCAAATCCAAGACTACAAAAAGCACGTCGATATAAAAGTGCACTCTCAAGCATCAAAAAGGTGGAATTCCACCTAGTAATGACATCCAAACACAAACCCCTCTTTGTATCAATACCACCAACTTTAGCAACACAAGCTTTAAAGACCCTCTTTCTCCCCTCCGACCCCTTAACATACTTGATGCTTTCTCTTATTTTATGAATACCATCACTAGCAACATTCATCCCCGCTTGAACTATAAGATTTAAAATGTGAGCACAACAACGGATATGAAAAAAATCACCACCACATACCAAACCATCATTTTGCAAAAGAAGTCTTTCCTTCAAATACTCTTGCATCTTGTCATTAGAAGATGCATTATCCAAAGTCAATGAAAAGATTTTTCGCTCAATTCCCCATTCTTCCAAGAAACCATATACAATTTTAGCCATTTCACGTCCAGAGTGTGGAGGAGGAAAATGAGAAAAATTAAGTATTTTGCTATTCAACTTCCAATTAACATCAACATAGTGTGCAGTTAATGAAATGTAACCCTCTGTTGTACAAGAAGTCCACACATCAGATGTCAAGTTTATTCTACTAGGGACTTTAGACAACAAGTGTTTCAATTTATGCTTTTCATTGCCAAACATATTGTTCACATTATTAGTGGCAACACGCCTAGAGGGTATCTTAGCTTCAGGACACAAATATTGTATTAACTCTCTAAACCTCCTATATTCAACAAAAGAGAATGAGAGGTCATGTTCTATTATCATCATAGAAATCATGTCACACAACACATCTTGATCAATTTTTCTACTTCTTAATTTCCCAGCATGATCAAGCATAAGTTTCCCAACCTCGGAATCTTCATAAGTTTTTGGCCTATTCTCACATCTCCCCATGTGACGAATTAAAGTTGAAGTTCCATTTTTACTCCCACCACCTATAAGATCTTTCTTACAATACTTGCATTTAGCCCTCATTTTTCCATCATTTCCCAAAACAGGTTTGTTAAAAAAGGTCCACACAGAAGATGAAAGATTCCTAGACCTTTTATTTGACATTGTAGACTCATTTGCTTCACCTTCATTAGCTGACATGTTTTCATCCAAATCAACATCATCAACATCAGCATTTTCATCAAACGCAGGCTCAAAAGAATCCATATTTCAATTATCAAAGCTGAAATAATTAAACCAAAATCAAGTTAATTGAACTTTCCTATTAAGAAATTAAAATTTAATTACAAGCTTACAGCACACCAACAGTCCAACATACAATACAAATTATACAATACAAGCATATGCAGAATAATTAAAACAAAATCAACAGCAACACAAATCATCCAAATCCAAACCAAATAAACAGCAACACAAATCATCCAAAATTCACAACATAAACTGTTTCATTCAATAATTAAAACCAAATTAGACAATAAAATAGAACCTCTGCAGCTGCACATGCACCACCGAGAGCACCACCAGAGAGGCAGAGACACCCACGCGAAGCAAGCAGAAGCCGCGCAGGCGCAACACACCCAAGTGCAGCAGAGGTGACTCAAACTCGCAGATGAAAGACCAGAAGCGGAGGTCCAGAGGATTTAGGTTTTAGGGGTTTCAAAATTGGGGGAGGGGGGGGACTGCGCGCCGCTGCTGCTGCGTCTCGTGATTCTCCTTCTCCTCTTCAATTTGTGACTCTGCTGTGAGTGAGAGAGCGTGAGACAGAGAGAGTCGAGAGACCAAGGTCCAAGATCGAGAGTGAGAGATGAGATTGTCGTCGCCGTTGTGCTGTGCCTGTGCGCACTTGTGTTGTGTTGTGCAACTTGTGCTGCCTGCTTCACTCTGCTGTGAGTGAGAGAGCGTGAGACAGAGAGAGTCGAGAGACCAAGGTCCAAGATCGAGAGTGAGAGATGAGATTGTTGTCGCCGTTGTGCTGTGCCTGTGCGCACTTGTGTAGTTGTGTTGTGTACTTGTGTTGTGTTGTGCAACTTGTGCTGCCTGCTTCAGTGCTTCAGCGGTTCAGCCCGTGCCCGTGAATGCAAAGCAAAATGCTTGTTTTGTTAAATGAATGCGGGCCCCCGCGGGCCCCGTGGTCCAGGCCCGTTAAATCCGCGGATTTCGCGGGCCGGGCTCAAAATCCGACAATATTATACGGTCAAATTTTTTTTAGGCCCGTTAACCGTGAAATCCGCGGGCTTTACGGGTAGGCCCGCGGGCCCAAGCCCATATACCCACCCCTAATTCTGATTAGTTCTATTTCTCTTCTCACGATCATACATATTGTTAGATATATACATGGTACTCTTTTAATCAGCTGTCAACCTGACCTAATTCTTTTTCTCCTTGTATTTTCACCCAAGCGCTGTCAAAATGGTCACTATCCAATCCATAAAGGGAGTATTGCAGTGCCAGTTTTCTCTATAAGACACACATCTTCTCCATTAGGAAGGAGTGTATAACGGTCCTTTTGGTAACGTTTCTGTTACTCAAAAGACTGTCACAAGTCATAACTATGGAGCAGCCTCCCCACTCACCATAAATAGTTGAAAACAATCCGTGTCTGTCCCAAACAGGGACTCTTCCCCCCCTTCCCAGAACTAAAATCAGATCTTGTTAGAGCCATGTTTCACCAACATAAAGCAAATGGCAACCACACACACTGTTTTACCACCCTTCATCATGAGCGGGACCCAAATCCAATGGCTATTCTAAAAGCTAAGCCCACCTACTTCATTTACACCTTTTTTGATTTGGATTTGTTATCAAGTCCAATCACTAGCTAACCCCCACTCACGAGGCATTTGCATGTGTGGAAAATGGAAATAGGGAAAGATCAGTGTAGAGAAAATAAGAGGATTATATTGTTTTTTTTTTAAATAATTAAGGGAGAAAAAATATACAAAAATGATTGAGGACACTTCTAACCTATTTAGTATTTAACACATAGGTAGTGAAAGAAAAAGAAAAAAAAATATAAACATAATAGGCGATAAAATATGATCGAAAAAAAGAGATAAGCAAAAATAATAAGTGTTAAATGAATGAGGAGTTTATAGTAAAGAATGATTTATGTATCATTATTAAAAATTAAAAAATATAATAAATTTACATTTTTTTGGAGAAGACAAAACAAGAGAAAAATGATCAAATGATAAGATTTACTTATTTATCTAACTAATCATTGACAATATTTCATTAAAAATGTAAAAGTTATTTAATTTAATGATATTTTATTTGCTCTCGATATTTTTATAATCAAATAAAATAAAAGAATACTTTTATTGTTTGTTTTATCTTAATACAAACAATAAAAAATAAATTTATCTCTAAATTTTTTTTTGCTTTTATTTTCATTTGAGTGCAACCATGCTTCCATTAAAAAAGAGTGCAATCATGCTTATTACGCATATTTACAACTCCTTTCACATTAAAATGCGAGTAATTGGATAATACTTTGAATTTTCCAAAAAAAAAAAAAAAGACTTCATCGATCATATTATGCATTTATCAAACATAATTTGTGCAAGTATTTTTATTCTTCACTAGCTAATTCACCCAAATTAGTTCATTTAATCAATAAATGGTAGGGTAATTGATTTTTTACTTTACTCCTTTATACATTTCTTTATTTATATTATATATTATATATTATATATTTTTGGTGCAGAGGTTGATAACTATCATAACTTGATATTTGTTTGACAAGATGAGCAACATATCTGAGTGGACAAGTAAAGCTGGGGATTTTCATATGCACAAGTAAGCATAATTAGAGTTCTATCTACCCCCCACTGAAATGCCGGAGCCACATGTGCTTGTGCTTTACCTTTGTCCCTCTGTCTCTGACTACAAGCATTTTCTCATTTTCCTGATAGTTACAAGCACTATTTTCAGCTTTTAACTTGTTTTTTTTCCAAATCAACGTAATGTGACATGATTAGTAAATTGTTGTCTTTTAAATATGTAGTTGGAGATTTAATCTTTAAGTCTGTATGCATGAAAAACGTTTGTTGAAAAAAGTCAGTCTCTTAACATATTAGTATTTTAAGAAATTAGTCTTTAACTTTAACTTTCGGTTAGAAATACTTGAGTTAACTTTTATAAGATAAAAAAAAAAAAACCTTAGTTTAAAGAGAAAAAAAAACCCTTGCTATCTGTATTTCTGGGATATTTTTCTGCCATCAATCACCCTTTGTGGAGCAGAACAAATACTGATCCTGCAGCATTGTAATGTCCACCACAAGGATGGAACTACTAAACCACTTTACAGCAAGCTACTATATAGATTCTTCAAGTATGCCCGTGTGACCCAACAGATAGAGGGTTTCAATCAATTTGAAATAAAGAGCAATTTTAGACGTTGTCACTTTGTCCATATCTACCATGCATGGGGGTCCCTTTGTGATTGTAAAAGGGTCTCAAGAAAAATTAATTTGTAACATAAAAACACTGCTTTTTGGGTAAGATACCCCCAACAAAGACCCCGCAAAAGTAAATTTTAAAAGTATAGCCTTTGTAGTGTGAAAGGCCATTTAGTGGTGACCCTAACCATGTAAGAATACTTATTTAAATGTATATTTTCAATATTTAACATAGCTTTTTAATTGGTAAAGTAATATTTGTTTAGCCTCTTTTTTATGAAAACAAAACTTTAATACAAGGTTCAAGTAAACTTTGGTTTATCAAATATTTTTTCTTGAAAAGAAGAGCTAAATGCTTGATTGGACCTAATTAAGCTCTTTCCTTTTCTCCTTTGAAAGCAACATCCAAATGAAATGAAGGGAGAAAAAAAACAAATAACATGCATTGTTATTCTCTTTTAACACACAGTGTATAACCTTATAGGATGAAAAGCACAAACCGTACATAATAATAAAGCCAGGCAACTAATGGTCTATTTCGTCCTTGGATTTAGACACCCTTGCAATTGTAAAACATTTGCTTCGATTTCAGAGGAAGGACCCCCCCAACAATTCCTTGCTTTCTCTCTTGATCATCAGATTCATCACTGACCCATGTAATCAAAGACAAATAGATGGCCTAATCTCTGTCACTTGCCAATTGGTTTGTGTTTTGGCCCTCTTTCTGTGGTGGGTCATAATGTCACAACAGATTTAATCTGTCTAACTTTAATGGTCGAAGAAATGAGGAGACCCCTTTAATCATTAAGTTAAGCATTAGTTAGGGTGCAAACACACAAATGAAAAGACTTGACATACACAATATTTGATAACTCATTATAAATATTATGTCTTATTAACATAACCATTAAACTATATAACATTATTAAATAATGTAAATGTATGTTTCATTTACATATTTAAAAAATTCAAAAGATACCTCTAATTTATAATTACAAGTTATTTTGACAAAAAAAAAAAGTTAAGTATTTGGATTAGAGCTCCCAAATTTAAGTTTGAATGAATTTCATTTTGCAAACCGGGTTTGCAAAAGCGATCCTCCCTTTTCTTTCATTTAAAAGTGAGTTTCAAGATAAAATTAAAGCAAAACTCAATTTATAAACAAGAGACTTTTCAATTTTATTTTTCAAACGGATGTTGGGAGTCTCTTAATTGAAAATCAAACATAGCCAAAGTGCATGTTTAAACACATCAAAAGAACTCAAAAGTATTTTTACTCTCAAAATAACAAATTCTATCTTTTTTTTTTATTTTGTACTTTAGAATTTAGGAATATGCATTAGAATTTCTAAAAGTACATTCAATTCCCAACTTCTATCCAAACATAACTCAAGTACTCTAATATAATTACTTTTTAATTACGTTTATCACAGAATTCAATGTTAAGAAATCATAGAAGGCAGAGTGACTGAAGAGAACCAACACAACCAAAAGAGCACAAAGAGAAAAGGAAAAGAAAATGAGCTGATGATGGCCCTTAGCCCCCGGGTCCCTACCTAAAACTGCCGTATCCTGCGCCAAAGATGGCTGATTCACATTTTTTTTTATTATGGACTGATTCACATGACAACACCTCTTCCATCCCCTCATTCAAAATCATTGAAACCAATATCACACTCTCACTCACTCACTCACTCACTCACTCACTCACATCCTTCTTCATGCTATATAAACATGTGTTACAACATGAAAGGAACTAAGTCCCCTACCAAATTCAAAGCTAAGTTAAGTTACTTACACCTTTCACAACCCTCTTTTACAACACAGTACTTTTTTTTGCAAAGTTAGCAGCTAGTACATGGAGTGCATCATCAACAACCCTACCTCTTGTGAAGGGTCATCATCATCTTCCAAGCACTCCAACAACAAGAGCAATAAGGAGAAAAAGGGTGTGAGGGAAAGCAGCACCAAGGGTGGAGGAGTGAGGCTTTCCACTGATCCACAAAGCGTGGCTGCCAGAGAAAGAAGGCACAGGATCAGTGACAGGTTCAAGATCCTTCAGAGCATGGTCCCTGGTGGGAGCAAGATGGACACTGTTTCCATGTTGGAGGGTGCCATTCACTACGTGAAGTTCCTCAAGTCACAGATTTGGCTCCACCAGGCATTGATAGACTTTGTAGATGTTGATCATGAGTCTCCACTGTTCCTCCCCGCAGAATATAATTTCCCTGATGAAGGCACCATTTCCCTTCAGCAAAACCCTTCTTCTTCAGTTTCGGTGCATTCTCATCATCAGCAGAGTTTGCCACAGTTGCCACTGGCACAGTGCTGCTTCCAAGGGGAAGAAGAATATAACACCTTTGATGCCACTATGAAATATTGGCCAGCTTAGTGTCTTGTCTTGTTTACATATATATCATATCTAGCTCTTTATGTAGTAATGCAGTGTTAATATATATTAGCTGTGAACTTGTAATGGCTAAACTGCTATACATCTTATGTGAGTCAGTGAGTAATATTAATGTTTAGATCATGCATGTGATGTAGTTCTTGCATGCAAGTGTCTTTCTCTATCATCACAAGTACTCATTATTTTTAAATTACGGCTAAACTTCTTCCTGAGCATTATAAGAGAAGAAAATAAAAAAGTAAAATGAATTGAATTTTTCTTATAAATTAAAGTCAATTTAAATGGACAAATCAAATAAGAATTTCTATAAAAAAATTAAGTGCATAAAATTTTAAGTTAAAGAGAGAAATAATTCAATTTATTTTAGCTTTTTTTTTTTCTTGTACAAGTATTTACAGGAAAATTTATCTCGACATAATCTTAGTGCCTTTACTCAATATGGTCCTGCTTATTTGCGTTGTGCTAATTAAGCTTTGGAGTTTTGAAAAAGACGACATGAATTAGAGCATTCGTAGAAGGCCAAGTGTTCGAAAGTGAGCTAGGCAGGGCCACTTTATTTGTCGTCATTCTTCACTAACCTTGACTATTATTATATGATTTTTTTTTCCCACATTAACGTTAATTTAAAAAATAGCAGAATCTTTGAGCCTTGCTAAAGTGAAAAATGGGTGCTATGAGGACTTCTTAATCGCATCAAATTCCACCCGAACAGTTCTACTTATACAGTTGGATTTTAGATGTTTATACCACCTTTAAATATATACATAGTTAATTAACTATATATGTTCCATGGTTCAGTTATGGCAGATTTTTCCATCTTACAATCTCAATTTGAAGTTAGATAGTTATCAATGTTCTCTTCAAAGACTACTTTCTCAGTAGTATTCTTGTCCAATTATTTCTTTTCTTCAAGAGGTTGTTAATCCTAGTACACTGATTACAAAGTCAAACCAAAAGGCTGAAACTGATTTTTTCTTTTTCCTTTTCTTTTTTTTATCAGCAAAAGCTGAAACCAATTAGAAATTGTTAGATATATTTTGAAAATAATTATTATAAAAATTAACAACTTTATCATATGACAATTTATTATTGATTTTTCAATATATTCTAATTAAACTTATATAAAAAATATTTAAATAATGTACAGGTTTAATAGCATTTTTATTCATTTTCATTTGAATTATGTGTAATTTATGTTCCTTCAAGTCTCTTTTTTAAAAGCCAATTTTATTTACCTCTAAATTTA
Source organism: Pueraria montana var. lobata (assembly GCA_026413185.1). Classification (NCBI taxonomy): domain Eukaryota; kingdom Viridiplantae; phylum Streptophyta; class Magnoliopsida; order Fabales; family Fabaceae; genus Pueraria; species Pueraria montana. The sequence goes on from CM048650.1 coordinate 79,213,481, forward strand.
AGTTCTACATAATACTTGAAGTTCTTATTTTTTATCCAAATATTTAGGGGTGTACAACGGAATTGAGATTTGAAAAAAATTTAAGAGTTTAGAAATAAATAAAAAATTAAGTAAAAATTTGATAAAATTTGAAGGATTATTTATGATGTGAACTTAGAATTTGAAGAGGGGGAAATTTAAGATTTTTTTTATTGTGAGCAAAATTTGATATTATGGTTAATAAATTAATTGCGAGTAAAGGAATTAATGTCTAAAATAATTTAATTCAATTTATGAAGATTTTGGGTAGAAAATAAAAAAATTGAGGATTTTAGTAGAAGGAATCAAATTTGTTTAATTTTAAAAATAAGATAAATTAATTAACTAAAAAAATAAAAATCCATTAGCACACTTTTTTTTTTGCAGCAATCCATAAGCACACTTAATTCAAATTAAAGAGATCAAAAAATATAATCAAGATTAGTTAACCTAATAGTTTATTATTCAAATATATTCTTCACCTTAAAAAGAATTTTTCTTCTTTTAATTATCTTAAAAAAATGTTATTGGCAAAAAAATCTTTGGAAATGAAAATAAAGTTTTTTCCGTAAATTTTTGCCAAATAATTATCAAAGAATTAATTGTTGGTTATTGATTTTAAAAATAAATCAACCTGAAACAAATGATTAGTTGATATACGAGTTAAAAAATATTTCTATAGAAAATGAGTCTTAGAAAAACAAAAACAATACATATAACTTTTTGATGACCATTTGACTAAGTTTTTAAACTTGTCTCTAATAGTTATAAATGACTAGTTTGAAGTCTGAAAGTCTATAAATACAACCTTTATTTGAAGAACTCATTGCAAGGGGAAAAAAAACACAACTTAGTCAGGGGTAATTTCAAAAAATTGTGCTTTTAAGAAAAAAAATGCTTCTAAATGAGAGTCCTCCTTAATTAAGCACTCTAGTCTTGTGTCTAACACATCTATATCTTAAACAATGTATGTAAACATCTTAATTAGTCTCATTGTATATCTCTTCATTGAGTGATTAGAAGGAGAATGAGACAAAATAAAAATAAAAATTGAGAGAGACAACTCAAAAGATTAGACAGGGGATTGATGTTTCTGGAGTGAGTCTATGAGCACAAATTATTTAGTTGTTAGTTAATTCAATTGTAGAGTTATGAGTTTAAGCCTGAAAAGGCTTGTGAAAGAAAACTTGGGTGTTGAAACCTAGGCGCTTGGAGGATAAAATACTTGAAAAGTGGTTAAGCTTGAATATGCTTGGAGAAAGCATACTTGAGAGCCCGAAGAGACTTGGGAAAGAATACTTGGTGTGTTTAGAACCTACAGAGGTTAAGAATACTAGTTGTATGTGTGGCTTGCAGAGGCTCGAGAAGAATACTTGCATGAGCCTATGGAGGCTTGAGAAGAAAGAATAAATGTGTAGTTGGTGTGATTGCAATGAAAAATCCTATAGAAGGTATATATGGACTAGATGTAGCCTAAGGTTGAGGATGAACTAGCCCTCTCTTATTTGCTTCTCATCTATTTATACTATTTTGTTGTTTGATACTTGAAATTTGTTTTCTGATTTTACCACTAAGAACCCTAAGCTTTGATTTAGGAAATTAGGAAATATATTTACATTTAAGAAATAGAATTAATCTAGAAGGTTTCAAATTATTCTAAATTGATTTCACACTTTAGAAGCAGTATTACAAACTATTGCATCAAAAAACTAGTTTTTTTTTTGTTACAAAAAAAGTTTAGGTGAATTAGGTCCTAGGAGCTCACCAGGGCCAGGTCAGGCCTCAAGACTCGATGAGCGCTTACAAAGGTACTTACAAATTATCCACCAACAAGATCCTCGTATTGGCAGCGAGAATTGAACTCACGTTCTTATGGGATATGAATTTGTTCCTCAAAAAACTAGCTTTTGATAACAACTAGAAGTAGCATTTTGCAAACAATTTTTAATTAACTAGCTTCTTAATACTTAGATATTTTTTTGGTATACAATAGTCGCATTGAGGTTAGAATCTAAGATTTCATATATATATTACCCAAACTCCCCACCACTAGGTCAACCCTAATAGTTCTTCTTAATACTTAGATATACTCTAACTCTATATATTATTAACTTGTTACTCAATTGTGAGAAAGTATTTTATTACATCTGATTGCCAAAAAAGTTGCTTAAGCATAAAAGAAAAACATAATTTGTTTCTGTTTTGTAGGTCAAGTCTATAAATCTCTATAAAATTTTAAAACTATTTGATGTTTCATTAAATAAATTCAATTTAACATATGTTATAAACTTTGCCTATAGTCTCATAATTGGTCCCAAGTCAGGATAAAGGAACAAAGTTGTGTTTGACTCTTAGTAATCAAGTAAAACTTGTGGAAATATAACACCATTAATCAAACTCGACGACTTCACTTTTTGTTGTTGTTGTATCATATAATATACTTTTTTTTTTTGGTGAATTCGTATAATATACTTAATTATAAGTAAATATCGATTATAAAATTACCGAACTATAAATATCTTATTTATTTAAAATTTAGTATGCATGATCATTATTATAGGTGAGTAAGACTTAATCTGTCCTCTCTAACTCAGCCTGCCCAAGTTTGATTTGGACGGATTTTGATTTTAAAAATTAATTAGATCCAGTGTATTTTGAGGACAGGTTTAGGTTATCCTTTGGGTTGTCCCAACCTGGTCCAATGTCCTATATTCTTTTAAAAAAATAAGTTTTTTGAACAAATATATATTATTAATCATTTTTTATCTAGTGGATAATATTTTGTATAATATAGTATTATATTTATAATGATATTATTTATTTTGAAAAGTATACTATAAAATATACCTTAATTTAAGTTATTATGTTTTTCATTCTATGATTTAACTATACATAATATTAAGATTGATATATTACGATAATAAGTCGAGTTACTCTGATCTTGTCCTCAATTTACTGGGTTTTGATCCGGTTGGGCCCGAGTTCAAGTAAATCACCTGAACAAATTTTCAGGTAGGGTAGGGACAAGGAGAAACCCATCCTAACTCGTGTCATGCTCACCCTTAATCATTATTGAAATACTATCAAAATACTCAATAGTTCAATTATTGAAATTTAATATGCACTAAGACTTATTAAATGAAATAATTCTATAAAAAATTGCTTCTAGAGTAACTTAATTCTCACCCACATGTACATACACACACCCCTAGAGTTTAATAGTTAAGCACTGATAGTGTAACTACCAACTAATAAAAAATAACTTTTAAGGTAATTATTGTAAAAGTCAATAAACTTACTTACATGGTAGTTTGTAATTAGATGTCATTATGAAACTATTTTCCATTGTCAGTTCATAGCCTATCTTCTCATATACATACAAGGGATTTATCAAGTGAAAATAGTTCTCATTTTATGAATGTGAGAACTATAAATCTAGACCATATAACCAAACATTGATGGTCAAAACTAAAAGTTAGTTGTCACATAACCACTTCAAAAAGTCATGGACTTTTTTCTTTTAATTTTGATCATTCAAATATGATTGAATGCTCTATATTTGTAATTCTGGTTTCTCACAATAAGAAATATTCTCATTTAATACATTCCTTATATACACATAGTGTATCAAGTGAGATAAGTGTTTATAACAAAAAGGTAAGAAAAACAAATCTAGACTATACAAATACATGGATTGTTGGGATTAAATTACAAAGTTACGTGACATTTTGAAGTAACAATGTAATCATTAAATAACTTTTAATCTTAACCATCAACATATATTTATATCTTATAGATTTGTTCCTTGTTATAGGCACATCTATCTTTTTTTTTGTTACACAAACACATCTATCTATTTATCTATATCTATATTAACTATTTTGCAATTTTTGTACTTCGATTTGGGGGAAGGAAAAAACTAGTAGTCTAGTAGTACATTTAATTTAGGACACTAAAACAAGGATGCAATTGTATAGCTTACCTGGTTGTGACGCACTAATCTCCAATTGTGGCCCTAATCTTCACAATGCCCAAACCCCTTTATTGGATTCTAGTAATAGTTTTAGGGTACCACCCCCTGTCAGCATAACTACCCACACCACTCACTTTTTCCCTCTAAAACCTCTACGATCTTAAAATCTAACCACGACTTTTGCTCCATCAATACTTTCAGGTTCGTATTTTTTGCACTTTTTAATTATTTAGCCATTTTCCCACCAGAGAAAATAGCTGGTACAAGTGCGTGCAATTGTGCAAAATCATAAACGTTGCAGCAATTCAGTCAGTGAACTATTGAGTCTCAAATGTTTAATGATAATCCTGACTGAGAGCATTGGCATTCCATTACTCAATGAGTTTTCTAGTCATAGAATACCCACAAAAAACCACCTCAAAAATCAGAGAGGTACATGGTTGCTTTCTCTCATTGTATTTTGCCACCCTTGGGTTCATTTTCTATTTGTAGGTGCATGCAAAATAGAAAGAAAAAAAATAAAATAAAGGGAAAACAAAGAATAAAGGGAACAATCAGAGAGGTACATATATGTAGTCTGAACAAAGAATAAAGGCAAAACAAAAGAAAAAGATGAGCATGTTTTCATCATGTATGTGAATGAGAAGAATATGAATCTGGATAAGTTGATGTTGAGATGGGTGGTGAGGGGTAACATGTACACCTTGGGTCATGAATTACCTTCTTCTTACTGATATCAAGCTTGGAACACAAGACACAATACCGCCCTTGAAATGTTTGATGGACCAAATTATTTTGCTCCTCATTGTAATCACACTCCTCTTCCATGTCAGAGTTATTTTCTTCAGTATCTTCCTCTGCTTCATCATCATCAATAGGTATCCAAGTCAAACCAAACATTGGAAGAACGACAAGGAGAATTTTATCAATTTTATGGTTGCTCCATTTTTTCAGTCTCTCCAAAAACAATGATGGAGCTACAACCAATCCTGCTCCAACCCCAAAACCCACTCCAATTGATACACAAGTCCAGTCAAATTTAACTCCAGAATCTGTATATACTTTAGGTGTTGAATTGCTTGGATCAGGGCACTTTTTAGTCAAAGGACTTCCACATAATTTTACATTTCCAACATATGAAAGATTGTCAAATGTGTTAAGCTGGCTACCTTCAGGGATTTTTCCCTCCAGATGATTAAAGGAAAGGTTCAGGTATGCGAGGAAATTTAAACTCGCAAGATGTGTGGGAATTTCTCCAGCAAGATAGTTGCTTGACAGGTCCAATGACTCAAGCTGTTTTAAATTCCCTATAGATGAAGGGATTTGATCTGCTAAAGCATTATGTGACAAGTTGAGCAAACGAAGTCTTGTAAAATTCATAAGCTCTTCTGGTATCGTTCCTTGAAATTTGTTGGATGAAAAGTCAACAGATGTGAAGATAGTTAGGATTTTAACAAACTCCATCTGTAAACCTTTGCTTGTAAGTGTCACAGAATCCTGATAATATATACCACTATATGTAAGAACTTGAGATTCAATGCGAATAAGCTTTGATCCATCATGATATTCGTCAAGCATCATTGCCTTCCAAGTTTTGAAGCATTTTGCTGGAAGTAAACCACTGAAATTGTTGAAAGCCAGATCAATAATTTGAAGCATATGCCAAGTACTATTAGTATGAGAACACCCAATGTGACCATGAAATTTGTTTCCCCTCAAAACCATGACACGGAGTGTGGATATTGTCTTTAAGAAGCATGGAAATCCATCATCTACATGATTGTTTCCAAGATCCAACACCTCTAATGATGTGCAATTTGCTAGAGACCTCGGAATTGGGCCCCTCAATAGATTACTATTGAGATCCAGAGTCCTTAGAGCACAAGATACTGGAAATTTATCTGGAATGCTGCCATTGAACTTGTTATTTTGCAGATTTAATACCACAAGTGTGCCACTCTGTGTTAAGCAATCTGGAATTTTCCCATTGAAGTGATTATAGGAAACATCCAGAACTAGCAGATTTGAATTATTGCACAAGGATTGAGGAATACTCCCAGATAAACTGTTATTGGAAAGAGACAGGAAAATTATGGAAGACAGATAAGTACCAACATCTGATGGAATAGTGAAACTGAAGTGATTGCTTGAATAGTCCAAATAAATTATATTCTTCGGAAATATTGGAAGCTTCCCTTGGAGTTGGTTAGAGTTGAGGTCAAGGAGCCTCAAATTGGAACTAATGTTCTGCACAGGTCCTTCTAAATTGCTGAGCAAATTGTGAGAAAGATTTAATTGACCAAGAGAGTCAAGTTGCCAAATCCATGTTGGTATAGATCCTTGAATATGGTTGCTTGAGAGGTCTAAAGTGCTTATTTGGGATTGGTATCTCAAGAAACTAGGGAACTCTGTCAGATTGCAGGAAGCCAACTCTACACTGATCATCTCAGGGAAGGAAGACAATAGGCCTACATCCGTACCATTTGTGTCTATTGACAATTTGTTGTGTGAAAAAGCTAGTGTAGTTAGATTTTCAAGTCTCTTAATCACATGTAGCTTTATTGTTCCATTTAACTTGTTGAATGACAGTTGGAGGACATTAAGTGACGTGAGACTAAAAAAAGATGGAGGAATGGGCCCTTCTAAATTGTTACTGCTTAAATCTAGCGTCTCTAACATGGAGGAAGAGATATTTGAAAATTTATTCAGCTGACCCTGAAAACTGTTGTTGGAAAGTCGTATAATTCGTAGCAACGGGAGAGAGAAAAGAGAGGAAGGAAGGTTACCGTTGAGGAAGTTGTCCTGCAAATCAATTTGGTGAAGATTTCTTAGGCCTTCCAAATGAACAGATGTGATTGAACCTGTGAAACCATTGTGTGAGAAGTCTAAATGCTTGAGATTCTTGGACATATTAAAGGATGGAATTGGACCAGTGAAGTCATTAAATGACAAATCCAGATAAGTGAGTTTCTGGAGTCTTGACATTAAACTGGGTAGTGTTCCATTAAAATGGCAATTAGAAAGTTCCAAGATGGATAACTGCCCAAGATTACTTATAGAAGCAGGTATTGCTCCTGAGAAATTTGTGCCACTTACAATCAATGTCCGAAGAGAACCATTCAGTGGGAATTGAGGCAAAGATCCATAAAGATGAGAATTGAATGATAAGTCTATATCAGACAATGTTGCTACCTGAAAGATCTTCTCTGGAAATATTCCAGTCAATCCACAAGAACTAAGGTGAAGAGTTGTCAAATTTGGAAAATAAGCAAAGGTTTCTGGCACTGAGGATGATAAATTGTTCCCATCAAGACGAATGATTGATAGTTTCTGAAGTCCTGTCAGGGTAGGATCAAGGGGTCCGGAGAGATTGCAGTTTGACATGCTCAGCTCCTGCAAGTTAACTAGTTTCGACAAAGCATGGCACCATTCATTTCCCTGAGCTGATACACTTACACCATCCATATACAGTTGCCTAATCTTGGTGAGGTTTTGGAAAAGCATTTGTAGATCTATGTTTTCAAGTTTCAGCGGCAGCTTAAATAAATAGGGAAGATGAGAGATATCAAGCGTTACCAACCTTGTCAGGTAAGAAATGTCTATTGGAATCTGCCCCACAAAACCAGCATTTGACAAATTCAGATATGCTAAGTCCTTCAACTTGTTGAATCCGGATGGTATCTCAGAACTGAAGTTATTAGCAGACAAATTAAGTATCTGGAGATTTTGCAGACTGAAAAGAGTACTTGAATTGTCAAATCCACCATTGATAGATTCTCCACTCAGGTCAAGGCCAATAACATGTTCCTCCTCATCACAGGTAACACCCCTCCAATCACAGCAATCTGTGCTTGAATTCCAGAACACAAGCTTGTGAGATTTTTCATGGTTGAATTTGAGGCTGTTCTTCAGATTGAGCAATGATTGTTGTTGATCCTCAACTATTTGGCCAGAAACCCCGGTGAAGTAAACACTGTGGTGTATCCAGAAGCAGTAGCAGAATATGATGGAAAAGAATGGAACATGGGGAATTCTCATTGGAGTCTACTGAGAGAGACACACAATGAACCAAAACAAAGGCTGAAGAAGGGAGCAGGCTAATGATGGGCTATAGACCCTTTGTTTTCCAGTGTTTATGTTACAATGCAATTTGGCAAGGAAGTGTCATCAAAAGTGATTCTACAATGCGATTTTTAAGTTAGCATCATGCGACTTATATGTGTGACCATTGGATCCGAATAAAATATATAATATTAGGTTTAATTGCACTTTTGATCTGCTACTTTCTCAATTTTATAAATTTTGTCTTTTTATTTTATTTTTTCAAATTTGATTCCTCCACTGTTTTAATTAATGTAATTTTGGTCTAGTACATTGACAGTGGATGTGATAATTCATGAGAGTGTCACGTTAGTATTTCTACTAAATAGTAAATGTTAAATTAACAGATAGACCAAAATCTCACAATTAAAATAGTAGGAGGATGAAATTTGAAGAAAAAAGTTTGGAGGACGAAATTTGTAAAAATGAAAAAATGGGGATAAAAATACAATTAAATATAATATCTATGTGTTCTATTATATTCCAACGGTGTGATGTGTACCGTGCAGAAGAAAAGTTGAGTGGGAGAGACGGCTCAGCCACAGAAAAAGAGTGTAAGATGGTGAAGCAAAGTCAAAGTAAACCACGTCCTAAGGTGCCAGTCTTTTGTTTTTTTGTTTTTTCCCCCCTTTTTTCTATTTTTCTTCGCCGTGTGGCGTTTGTAATTAATTATCCTTACCAGAAAAGAAAGAAAAACTATGTCGCCCTTATTGCATTCATTTTCCAAGTCACTTCTTGTCTGAAGACTTTTTTGATAGCTTAGCTTGGGAAATGCAGCTGGCAATATTGACAACTTTTAATAAAGAGGTATAGCATGAAATAATTTTAGAATTGCATGGTTAGCAAAAAAAAAAAAAAAAAATCTGGTTTTAATAAAATTCCATTGAATTTATTGAACACAGTTGGATAGTTGGATTAGATAAAATTATAATTGTCACTATTTTATTCCAAATTCAATAAATATGTTGCTTTTATTATTTTTTAGGGCAAAGAAATATACACGATAAACATTGCACTGTTCTTCACTTGTATATAAGTGGGTGGTTGAATTTTTTTTGTGATATGTGAAAAATAATAGTGCTTTTGCCATGATTTATTATAATTAATAAATATCTTTGCTTATAAAAAAATGTGAAAAACAATAGATAAATATTGTTAGCCACAGATTTCATCAGTTTTGTTAATTGGACAATTGTCTCAGTTGCTGTTAGGGGATGCTATAGGAACGTTGTATTGTATCCTAGGGGTAGCTAGTCTTTTTGTTGCTGCTTGTTTTGTTTTATTCCAACAGATAAAAAGAAAAAAAAAATTGAACTATAGAGCCTTCGAACTTTAAATTTGAATCCCACGCTCTTGACGTAATTCATGGTTAAGAACACAAATGAGTTGAGATAGGTTAAAATTTTATAAGACTTAAACTAGTTTTTATACTCGCGCGATGGATGGGATTTTTTTATGTTCAACATAGATTATAATAATTAATTAAATTATAATTTATATCTTATTTATATTTTTTCAAATATTTTAAAATGATTTTTATAGTTAAAAATTGTTGATGGAAAATAAAGAATTAATTCTTTAATTTTTTTATATTCTTATAAATATTTAATTATTTAAATGGACTATCTTTAATTGATTAAAATATAAAAATATTTAATTATTATTTAAAATATTTTATTATTTATATTCTTATAAATACGGGAAGAGCTACTGCTTACATAGCAGAACTTTGGGAAGTTTTCCAAGGGCTTTTCATGGCTCGAAAAAGAAACATCAGTAAGCTGGAACTATAAGTTGATTCTATTGCAGTGGTGCATAGTATTACTAAAATTGGTACTGGTAATGCTACTGGTTGGAGATTAATTCAGGAGATTAGGAAGGTGCTCATGCATGACTGGCAATTGAAGATTATCCACATCTATAGAGAAGGGAATGTGTGTGTAGTTGCCTTAGTCCTTGGTGCACTATGACCAGGTTCCTTCTAACCTGGGTCCTTTACTTGTTTCTGATGTTATGGGAGCATGTCTCCCCCGTTTAGTCCCTCTGTAATTCCTTCTTGGGCCTAGGTCCAGTTTATAAAAAAAAAATATAAATTTTATATTTCAGTTTTAAATTATAATTCCTTAATTTAATTGTTTTTATGATATATATATATATATATATATATATATATATATATATATATATATATAATAAAACTTTATTTTCTTTTAAATATATTAAGCCAAAATAATTTCAATTGATTGTATAAAAAATATTATTTTATATCACATAGGAAGTAAAAAAAAAAAAAATTGTTATTTATGCCAATTTGAATTCAAAATAGAAAATATACTTATCATTTGTTTTATACATGACTATCATTGTTCATCAAATTCACTTCATCCGAACAATCTTAGCAACAATCAAATTCACTTTTTCAATTAAAGTTTATCACAATTAAACTTCTTAAAAATATATAAATAATTTATTTCTTGATAGCTTTTCACTTATCTCAACCTTTTAAAATATTATCAAACCTTTCAAGAATAGGTTTCCACTAAAGATATAATATTCTACAAAAAAAAATTATAAAAAAAACAACACATTCTAGTAATTTTGAATAAAAAAACCCAAAAAATTAAAAACATACAATAGAAATACAATCTTGAAACTTAAATCTTGAAACAAGTGCATATATTAAATGAGTAGAAGAAGAGAAATTGGATTTAGGTAAATTCGCCAAACACGTAGTGTGCGCAGAAAATTGGATTTAAATCAATGAATGAATTACGTCGGGGTTTAACTTCATCTAGTCATCCCAGTATACAATCACTATTTTTCTTATTCAAATAAGCTTTTGTTTTCATCAACCCACAAATTTATTCAAACCTTAATCCCTTAAGTGAGAGAACCTAAGTCCTTTGATTCCACTATCAATCCCTTGAATTAGTGTAACCAAAGTACTTGCATTAAGAATAGGGGTTCTAACGATGCCCAATCCTTTTTACCCTATCCCTAGGCATAAAAAGCATTGGGTGTTCTCTCCAGTTCGCAATTCAATTAAATTTTCCAATTATAATTGAATATATAGAATCATGCAATCGGGTGATCAAGCCAAAAACAAGCATTACGCATAGAAGAGAAACAATAATGGTGCTTAATTGAATAATAAAAGAGTAATTACATGAAAGTAGATTTGATTACATTACACCCCAACGAATAATGGACTTAGCTATGCATGGCCATAGGGGAAGAAGCAAGAGATGATGAAAGCATGGAGAACCGAGCCAAATGCATTCTAAGCCGTCGTCGGACCTCTTGTTTCACTCTACGCACAACGTATCGTAACCCGGACTAGGACAGAAAATCCCTATTTAAGATGATGGGCCAAAAAGAGTTAAGCCCAAAATAAAGCAAAACAGAAAAATAGGGGTTTTTCTCTTAGCTGCTCGTGCACAGGCTGTGTAATTTTTACACATAGATTTGCACGGCTGTGCAAAACACTAACTTCAGAATTTCAGACTTTGCACAGGTGCACAGTTTGGTTGCACAAGCATGTTCCAAGGCTTCCAACAAGCTTCTTTTGCTCCTGCAAGACCTTCAAAGCTCTCAACTTCACCCCAATTGATCCTTGACTCATCATTCCTCTCAGGATATCTCTAAAGCTTTGTCCAAGTTTCAACAAAGTTCCTAAAAACATACTAAACAACCAAAAGATCAAGTGTAAAAGGGGTAAAAATTAAAACTTCTAACTAAACCAAACTTTTATTCAAAACTCAACTAAAATGAACATAACAAGCTCAAAAGCATGAAAGATATCAAATAATTGTCCCTAAACTACTACAAAAAGTAGGAATATAAGGCAATTATCAAAGTCCAACATTTGATTTGTGGGAATCTTCAGACTACTCTGCAGAGTTGCCCATGAAGCTGCAGACGTATAAGGAGGAGATTAAGAAGAGACAAAACTCCTTCAGGCAAATCTAAAGGCAAACACAGATGATACCTCATTTCCTAGGCACATAATTTCACTGTGTGGCCTCCAAACAAACTCAGTTCAAGCTTGTGTTGGACAAGGTCATTCCAGTCCTTCCAATCTTGAACTATAAAGGAAAGGAAGAGGCAGAAGAAGAAGATGATGCTCCCCAACGCAATATTCAGGTTCGCAGAGGCAGGCCCTTCAGATGCAAAGTTAAAGCCATTCTTCAGAAGACAGATGCTGAAAGAATGTCTGAAGACTGCAAGACCATCAGACGCGTAAGAAAGTTTGATGCCTTCTGCTCTGGTCTGGAACCTAAAGAAAAGCCTCCTGCAGATGGGTATCATCTGAAGATTGGAAAGCTATCAATGCAAAGGGCATCAGCCCTTTCTCCCTGCGACTAGCACCTCTGAACTCATGCCATGGAAGTCCACCTTCTACTATCAGTCTGATAGGGACTTCTCATTTGCTGTGGAGCTGCCATATTCAACCTTCTTCTTCTCCAAGAGTATTCTAGGCATAGTGCAAGAACTCGAAGATGCCATTGTTCCATTTAGACCTCCTATCTCTGATGAAGAAGTCTATGATCTGTATGCTGAACTCTGGGCAACCAGAAAAGCTCTACGTCAAGCACTAGAAGACAAGAAAGCATTAGAGGCTGAGCTCAAGAAGTGGATCAATATTGATGCCTTCTTTCGCGGACGGCGCCACAGATGCACTTCCACTCCACCAGGGTCCCCTATGGTACTCTCATCAGACTCAGACTCTGATTTTGATGGTCCAATTCCTGGGGAACCAGGTTTTGCTGATCGCCATGCAAAAGGGGGAGAAGGGAAGAGTAAAAAGAAAGCATGAAGATAGGGATGCATCTGAGGGGGAGCAGAAGTTGACAAAGAAAGGGGGAGAGTATTTTCTCTATTTTTATCTATCGTCTGTAAAAACACATCATCTTGATGTGAAAATCGTTCAATAAGACAAGTTGTTTGGTTGCTCATCAAACCTGAGTCTTCTTTTCTCTCTGTTTATATTCTATGCTTATAGTTTATGTTATAAGTAGCTCTGATACATCTTTTTACAATATTTGCTTGGCATCATAAAAAAGGGGAAGATACTAACAAGCCATATAAGTAAAATTCGTTAAAAAATTGATGGTAGAGTGATAATAAGTCAAGTTGACCCTATCTTGCCCCCAATTTATTGAGTTTTGATCTGGTTGGTTTAAAATGACCAGAACAAATTTTCAAGTTGGACAGGGACAGGGAGAAACCCATCCTAACTCGTGCCACACTCACCCTTGACCATTATTGAAAAACTATCAAAATACTCAATAATTGAATAATTGAAATTTAATATTCACTGGAACTTATTAAATGAAAAAATTCTATAAAAAAAATTACTTCTAGGGTAACTTAATTTTAAAACCCCCCATGTATAGACACACATCCTAGTGTAACTACCAACCAATAAAAAAAATTACTGTTTGTATGACTTTTAAGGTGATTATTGTAAAAATCAATAAATTTACTTACATGTTGTTTTGTAATTAGATGTCATTATGAAATTGTTAATTAGATGTCATTATGAAATTGTTTTACACTATCTGTTTATAGTCTATTTTCTCATATACATACAAGGGATGTATCAAGGGAAGATAGTTCTCATTTTATGAATGTGGGAACTATAAATCTAGAGCATGTGACCAAACATTTGTGATCAAGATTAAAAGTTAGTTGTCACATAACCACTTCAAAAAGTCATGGACATTTTTCTCTTAATCTTGATCATTCAAATATGATTGAATGGTCTATATTTATAGTTCTCCTTTCTCACAATAAAAAATATTCTCATTCAATATGCTCCTCATATATATAGGACTCTATCAAGTGAGGTAAGTATTTATAACAAAAGGGTGAGAAGAACAAATTTAGACCATACAAACATACATAGATAGTTAAGATTAAATCACAAAGTTATATGACTTTTTTAAGTGATCATTAAATAACTTTTAATCCTAACCATCAACATATATTTGTATGTTATAGATTTGTTCCTCAGTACAATCACATCTATCTTTTTTTTTTTTTGGTCACACAAACACATCTATCTATTATCTATTTAATTATCTATATCTATATTAGCTATTTTGCATTTTTTGTACTTCGGTTTGGCCCGTTTGGGGCAAGGAAAAAACTAGTAGTACATTTAATTTAGGACACTAAAACAAGGATGCAATTATATAGCATACCTGGTTGTGACGCACTAATTCCAATTCTGGACCTAATCTTCACAATGCCCAAAACCCTTTATTGGATTCTAGTAATAGTTTTAGGGTACCACCCCCTGTCTGCTTAACTAACCACACCACTCACTTTTTCCCTCTAAAACCTCTACTATCTTAAAATCTAACCACGACTTTTGCTCCATCAATACTTTCATGTACATATTTTTTGCACTGTTAAATTCTTTAGCCATTTTCCCACCAGAGAAAAAAGTTGGTATAAGTGCGTGCAATTGTGCAAAATCATAAACGTTGCAGCAATTCAGTCAGTGAACTATTGAGTCTCAAATGTTTGATGATAATCCTGACTGAGAGCATTGGCATTCCATTACTCAATGAGTTTTCTAATCATAGAATACCCACAGAAAACCACCTCAAAAATCAGAGAGGTACATGGTTGCTTTCTCTCATTGTATTTTGCCACCCTTGGGTTCATTTTCTATTTGTAGGTGCATGCAAAATAGAAAAAAAATAAAATAAAGGGAAAACAAAGAATAAAGGGAACAATCAGAGAGGTACATATATGTAATCTGAACAAAGAATAGATGGAAAAGAAAAGAGACAGACGAGCATGTTTTCATCATGTATGTGAATGAGAAGAATATAAATCTGGATAAATTGATGTTGAAATGGGTAGTGAGGGGTAACATGTACACCTTGGGTCATGAATTACCTTCTTCTTACTGATATCAAGCTTGGAACACAAGACACAATACCACCCTTGAAATGTTTGATGGACCAAATTATTTTGCTCCTCATTGTAATCCCACTCCTCTTCCATGTCAGAGTTATTTTCTTCAGTATCTTCCTCTGCTTCATCATCATTAATAGGTATCCAAGTCAAACCAAACATTGGAAGAACGACAAGGAGAATTTTATCAATTTTATGGTTGCTCCATTTTTTCAGTCTCTCCAAAAACAATGCTGGAGCTACAACCAATCCTGCTCCAACCCCAAAACCCACTCCAATTGATACATAAGTCCAGACAAATTTAACTCCAGAATCTGTATATGCTGTAGGTGTTGAATTGCTTGGATCAGGGCACTTTTTAGTCAAAGGACTTCCACATAAGTCTGCATTACCAACATAGGAAGATGCATCAAATGTTTGAAGCTGCATACCTACAGGGATTTTTCCCACCAGACGATTAAAGGAAAGGTTCAGGTATGAGAGGAAATTTAAACGTTCAAGATGTGTGGGAATTTCACCACTAAGATAGTTGCTTGACAGGTCCAACGACTCAAGCTGTTTTAAATTCCCTATTGATGAAGGGATTTGGCCTGTTAAACCATTATGTGACAAGTTGAGAGCATAAAGTCTTGTAAAATTCATAAGCTCTTCTGGTATTGTTCCATGAAAATTGTTGGATGAGAAGTCAACAGATGTTATGAGAGTTAGGATTTTAACGAACTCCATCTGTAAACCTTTGCTTGTAAGTGTCACAGAATCTTGATAATATATACCAGTACCATATCTAAGGACCGGAGATCCAATGTGATTGAACTTTGATCCATCATGATCTTCATCAAGCATCATTGCCTTCCAAGTTTTGAAGCATTTTGCTGGAAGTAAACCACTCAAATTGTTGAAAGCCACATCAACTATTTGAAGCCTTGGCCAAGTACTGTTAGTATGACTATGGGGACATCCAATTTGACCATGAAATTTGTTTCCCCTCAAAACCAGGACACGGAGTGTGGATATTGTCTTTAAGAAACATGGAAATACATCATCTACCTGATTGTTTCCAAGATCCAAAACATCTAATGATGTGCAATTTGCCAGAGATTTGGGAATTGGGCCCCTCAATAGATTACTATTGAGATCCAGAGTCCTTAGAGCACAAGATGACGGAAATTTATCTGGAATGCTGTCTTCGAACTTGTTATGTTGCAGATTTAATACTGTGAGTGTCTCACTGTGTGTTAAGCACTCTGGAATTTTCCCACTGAAGTGATTATAGGAAACATCCAGAACTAGAAGATTTGAATTATTGCACAAGGATTGAGGAATACTCCCAGCTAAACTGTTTTTGGAAAGAGACAGGAAAATTGTGGAAGACAGAAAAGTACCAACATCTGACGGAATAGTGAAACTGAATTTATTGCTTGAATAGTCCAAATAAGTGGCATGCAATGGAAATATTTGAAGCTTCCCTTCGAGTTGATTAGCATGAAGGTCAAGGAGCCTCAAATTGGAACTAGTGTTCTGCACAGGTCCTTCTAAATTGCTGAGTAAATTGTGAGAAAGATTTAGTTGAACAAGAGAGTCAAGTTGCCAAATCCATGTTGGTATAGATCCTTGAATATGGTTGCTTGAGAGATCTAAAGTGGTTATTTTGGATTGGTTTCTCAAGAAACTAGGGAACTCTGTCAGATAGCAGGAAGCCAACTCTACACTTCTCATCTTGGGGAAGGAAGATATTAGGCCTACATCTGTAACATTTGTGTCTATTAACAAGTCGTTGTGTGAAAGAGATAGTGTAGTCAGATTTTGAAGTCTCTGAATCACATCTAGCTTCAATGTGCCATTTAACTTGTTTGAAGACAAATTGAGGACATTAATTGATCTGAGATAAAAAATATATGTAGGAATGGACCCTTCTAAATCGTTACCACTTAAATCAAGGATCTCTAACGTGGAGGAAGAGATATTTAAAACATGATTCAGCTGACCCTGAAAATTGTTGTTGGAAAGTCTTGTACTTCGTAGCAATGGGAGAGAAAAAAGAGAGGAAGGAAGGCTTCCATTGAGGAAGTTGTCCTGCAAATCGATTTGGAGCAGATTTCTTAGGCCGTCCAAATGAACTGATGTGATTGAACCTGTGAAACCATTGTGTGAGAAGTCTAAATGCGTGAGATTCCTGGACATAATCAAGGATGGAATTGGACCAGTGAAGTCATTCAATGACAAATCCAGATAAGTGAGTTCACCGAGTCTTGACATTGAACTGGGTAGTGTTCCATTAAAATGGCAATTAGAAAGATCTAAGATGGATAACTGCCCAAGATTACTTATAGAAGCGGGTATTGCTCCTGAGAAATTTGTGCCACTTACAATCAATGTCTGAAGAGAACCATTCAGTGGGAATTCAGGCAAAGATCCATAAAGATGATAATTGAATGATAAGTCTATATCAGACAATGTTGCTACCTTAAAGATCTTCTCTGGAAACATTCCAGTCAATCCACAAGAACTAAGGTGAAGGATTGTTAAATTTGGAAACTTAGCAAAGGTTTCTGGCACTGGGGAGAATAAATTGTTCTGATCAAGACGAATGATTGATAGACTCTTAAGTCTTGTCAGGGAAGGGTCAAGGGGTCCGGAGAGATTGCAGTTTGACATGCTGAGCTCCTGCAGGCTAACTAGTCGCGACAAAACATTGCACCATTCATTTCCCTGAGCTGTTACAATTACACCATCCATATACAATTGTCTAATCCTGGTCAAGTTTTGGACAAGCATTTGTAGATCTAGCTTTTCGAGTTTCAGCGGTTGCCCATATAAAATGGAAAGAGAAGAGATATCAAGAGTAACCAACCTTGTAAGGTAAGAAATCTCTTTTGGAATCTGCCCCACAAAGCCAGCATTTGACAAATTCAGATATGTTAAGTCCTTCAACTTGTTGAATCCGGATGGTATCTCAGAACTGAAGTTATTAGCAGACAAATTCAGTATCTGGAGATTTTGCAGACTGAAAAGAGTACTTGAATTGTCAAATCCACCATAGATTGATTCTCCACTCAGGTCAAGGCCAATAACATGCCCCTCATCACAGGTTACACCCCTCCACTCACAGCAATCTATGCTTGAATTCCAGGACACAAGTTTGTGAGATTTTTCATACTTGAATTTGAGGCCGTTCTTCAGATTGAGCAATGATTGTTGTTGATCCTTAACAGTTTGGCCAGAAACCCCGGTGAAGTAAACACTGTGGTGTATCAAGAAGCAGTAACAGAATATGATGGAAAAGAATGGAACATGGGGAATTCTCATTGGAGTCTACTGAGAGAGACACACAATGAACCAAAACAAAGGCTGAAGAAGGGAACAGGCTAATGATGGGCTATAGTCTCTTTGTTTTCCAGTGTTTATGTTACAACTTACAAAGCAATTTGGCAAGGAAATGTCATCAAAAGTGATTCTCTACAAAGCGATGTTTAAGTTAGCAGCATCATGCGACTTATATGTGTGACATTGGATCCGAACAAAATATATAATATTAAGTTTAATTGCACTTTTGGTCTTCTACTTTCTCAATTTTATAAATTTTGTCCTACTTTTTTTTTTTTTTCAAATTTGATTCCTCCACTGTTTTAGTTATGTAATTTTGGTCTCTAATACATTGACAATGCATGTGATAATACATGAAAGTGTACCGAGGAGTCTAGCTTAATTGGTTGAACATGGTGCATGAGTAAATGAATTGTTATACATCTTCCGGTACCTGTTTTCGATTCCTATATATCAAATAAGAATACATGAAAGTGTCATGTCGGTATTTCTGTTAAATATTAAATTTTAAGTTAACAGATAGATGAAAATCTCAATTAAAATAGTAGGAGGATGAAATTTGCAGAAAAAATTTGGAGGACGAAATTTGTAAAATTGAAAAAATGGGGATGAAAATACAATTAAATATAATATTTATGTGTAGAAGAAAAGTTGAGTGGGAGAGACGGCTTAGCCACAGAAAAAGAGTGTAAGATGGTGAAGCAAAGTCAAAGTAAACCACGTCCTAAGGTGCCAGTCTTTTGTTTTTTTGTTTTTTTCTCCCTTTTTTTCTATTTTTCTTCGCCGTGTGGCGTTTGTAATTAATCATCCTTACCAGAAAAGAAAGAAAAACAATGTCGCCATTATTGCATTCATTTTCCAAGTCATTTCTTGTCTGAAGACTTTTTTGGTAGCTTAGCTTGTGAAATGGAGCTGGCAATATTGACAACTTTTAATAAAGAGGTATAGTATGAAATCATTTTAGAATTGCATGATTAGCAAAAAAAAAATCTGGTTTTAATAAAATTCCATTGAATTTATTGAACACAGTTGGATAGTTGGATTAGATAAAATTATAATTGTCACTATTTTATTCCAAATTCAATAAATATGTTGCTTTTATTATTTTTTAGGGCAAAGAAATATACACGATAAACATTGCACTGTTCTTCACTTGTATATAAGTGGGTTGTTGAAATTTTTTTGTGATATGTGAAAAATAATAGATAAGATATTGTTAGCCACAGATTTCATCAGTTTTGTTAATTGGACAATTGTCTCAGTTGCTGTTAGGGGATGCTATAGGAACGTTGTATTGTATCCTAGGGGTAGCTAGTCTTTTTGTTGCTGCTTGTTTTGTTTTATTCTAACAGATAAAAAGGGAAAAAAAAATTGAACTATAGAGCCTTCGAACTTTAAATTTGAATCCCACGCTCTTGACGTAATTCGTGGTTAAGAACACAAATGAGTTGAGACAGGTTAAAGTTTTATAAGACTTAAACTAGTTTTTATACCCGCGGGATGGGATTTTTTTATGTTCAACATAGATTATAATAATTAGTTAAATTATAATTTATATCTTATTTATATTTTTTCAAATATTTTAAAATGATTTTTATAGTTAAAAATTGTTGATGGAAAATGAAGAATTAATTCTTTAATTTTGTTATATTCTTATAAATATTTAATTATTTAAATGGACTATCTTTAATTGATTAAAATATAAAAATATTTAATTATTATTTAAAATATTTTATTATTTATATTCTTATAAATACGGGAAGAGCTACTGCTTACATAGCAGAACTTTGGGAAGTTTTCCAAGGGCTTTTCATGGCTCGAAAAAGAAACATCAGTAAGCTGGAACTATAAGTTGATTCTATTGCAGTGGTGCATAGTATTACTAAAATTGGTACTGGTAATGCTACTTGTTCCTGTCGTGGGATAAGGGGAGGCCTTCCGTTGTCTCTTAGTGTTCTGATATCTTTGTAACTTGTCGGAAAGGTGGGGTACCTGCAATAAACACTCCAACGTTCAAGTTAGGGTTCGGCGCAGAGCATTTAATGTGTGTAATAAATGCGAATTTAGAGAGTTTACCTTGGGGAGTGGATCCCCTATTTATACATATTCTTATTGGGCTTGGGCCTTCATGGGCCTTTTGGCCCTGAAGGGCCCTTTTCTTAATCATACATGTGGTAATTAAGAGTATTTAATTACCTTTTAACCTTATGTTTACGTTGTCTTTAGTTACTTAATGATGCATATATTTCTACCAGTGTTCGGCCTATTTATGCCGAACACTATCATTTGGGCCCGGGGTGAGGGTTTTAGGGGTATTCGGTTTTATAGATGTCGAATACTTCTGTCTGCCGAACGGATCATATAGCGTTGGGGTGTTCGACTATGCTTCGGGTACTAAACACCTGATCCTACTGTCGGGGGGGGGGGGGGGTATTCGGTTTGTATGTGTTGCCGAATACCCCCACTAGTACACATGCCCCCCAGCCTCAAGCGAAGGAAAAAAAAAGCGAAGAGGTTTGTTTGTTTGATATTGGCGTTTTAAGGTTGTGTCGTTTGAAATCACTGCCATTTATGGCAGAATAAAGCCGTTGGGTCGGAGGAATCGAAGCGTTGCGTTACGTGAACCGTTAGATCTTGACATATCTAACGGTTGGGGGGTTCTGGACTGTTATGGGCTTGGGCCCTATAAATAGGGGAGAGATGTCGTTCTCGTTGCTCATATTTACGATTTCACTAAAACCTTCTTCTCTTGCTCTCGGCCGAATAGTTGTTCTAGCTTCCTTCTTCTCGTCTTAATTAAGGTACGAGGGTTCGGTTTTTGCTTTTTTTTCTTTTTTGTTATGAGTTCGGTTGGCCGTGAGGTTTCTGGGGGAACCGAGGTAGTTGACTTTCCGTCCGCTCCCTCTAACAGTGGAGATTCTGGCGAGGGGTCTTCGACTGCCTCGTCTTCTGAGTCCGTTTCTTCTTCTTCGGCTTCTTCTTCTTCGTTTCCAAACCGAGAAGGGATGGGTGAGAATGTTATGGGTCCTGCGGCCTCTTCTGCCTCTTCGGCGGAGGAGGGTTCTGGAGCAAAACCAAAGCGTAGACCTCGGGTTGCTCATGTGAAAAAGGCTTTTCCACCCATTACCCTTCCCGGGTATACCTGGGTTGCTGGGGAAGTCGGGGCCTATTGGTCTCGGTATGACGATAGGAATAGCGTCCTTAACTTTGTAAATTATGTAGATGTGTCTTCTATTGCCGAAAATGAATTTTGTCCTGTAGGATTACAGTGTTGTCGGCGAGAGCCCAACCCTGAATTTGTTTTTATGGGGAAAGACAACTCGAAAAGGGATTTCTTTTATATGTATGATTGCGTATTTCGTGATTTACATGTAAGGGTTCCTTTCGACGACTTCACTATGGGGGTGCTTCGGGTTTTAAACGTGGCACCCTCGCAGTTGCACCCGAATGGGTGGGCTGCCATCCAGGCATTTCGGGCCCTTTGTATTTTTAATTTTATAGAGCCTTCGGTGAACGTGTTTCTATATTACTTTTGTACTCGGCCTAAAGATGGTCTATGGGTCTCTTTAATAAGAAAACCGAAAAGGCCTCTTTTCAAGTCATTCACTACCTCTTATAAGAATTTTAAAACTGGTTTCTTCAAAGTAGTTGTTAGGCCGAATATAGGGACTCACCATCTTTATGATACGAGTGGGAAGTCCCTATTTCCGTTCTACTGGGAGCAAAACCCTCGGCGTTATGACAAGTTTCCGAAATCCATGATGACCGAAACGGAACGCGAGGATCTCCTTTTTCTAGAGTCTCTCCCCCGAAAGCTCCCTGCTAGGCAGCTTGTGGCCCTGTTAAATTCTTCCACTGTTTTAGCAGATATGTGTGGTAAGATTTTTGTTCTTTCTTTGCAAGTGTTTAAAAGTTTTGGCTTTTGTTATTGACTAAGTGTTTTTTGGTGTAGGTATTATGGTCGATGCCGGAGGTGATGTATTTTCATACCGGAATGCCCGGAGGAATCGGGCTCAAGCTGCAGGGAACAAGTCCGGAACTGCTGCGGTGCCCTCCATTCCCAAACAACCGACCCCCCGACCACCTCCCGTAGACACTGTGCCTCCTCCAGCAGGAGAAAAGAAAAGCAAAGAGAAAGAGCACAAGAAGAGGCACCAGAGCCGTGAGGCTTCGGAAGAAGAAAGGGTTAAGAAGCTGAAGCAACAGACCTTGGGTTTTCCTGCTTCATCTTCTTTATCTGCTATTAACGCCTTGACTGCCGAAGGCTTTTTTGTTAAAGACTTTAGGCCCAAGAGGATGGTAAGCTCTAATGACATTTCGGATACCGGGAAGGCCATCCTCAGCAAATCCGATGCTGCCGCCAACTGGTCGGCCTTTTGTGAATTTCAAGCGAGGGCGACCGCAGTTGCTTATCATTTGTTTGGGAATCCTTTGAAGGAGGCCGAAAAGTTGAAGGAGGATTTGGAGGAGGCCCAAGCGTCTAATAAACAGGTGTTAGAGGCCAACTTGGTTTTGGCCGATGATAATGGGCGTTTGAAAGATGAAGTTAAGGACCTCTCGGTCAAAGTGCATGATTTAGATACTAAAGTAATAATGGCCGAGAAGGATGCTAAGCTTCAATCTGATGAGATTGAGCGGCTAAGGGCTCTGTTGGCCGAGGCTCGGGAAGAACGGGATGCGGAACGTCTTGCGAGGGAGAGGTTTCGTTCTTCGGCTGAAGAAAAGATTGTTGCTGAACACGAGGCTGGTTTCCTCCATGGGATGCGGCAAATAACGCATTTTTATAATGTTCGTGACCGCAACATCTTTGATATGGAGAATGATGTTTATCAAGGGCAACTGGTGCCTATTGATGACATCCCGGATGATGCCATTCTCGAGAATCCTCTTGATGGTGTGGAGCTTGGGGCCGCTGACGAGGGGGGTGATGAAGAAACCGTAGACGCCGATGTTCATGATAATTAGGCAAAAGTAGAATGATTTTGTAGTTTTTAGGCCGTTAGAGCCTTTTGTCTTTTTGTATACATGGGCTCGGCCCTTTTTGCTAATCTAATCTTCCTTTCGGTTTTTTAACTTAGCTTATTTCGCTCTTTTATTTATTTTTGTGATACTTGCATTTTTATTTTTGGACGAAGTAGGACTGTAAGCGTTTTTCGAGGATGCGGCTCTTCTATTGAATGGTGCATCCTTAGCCGAGTGGGAGCACTCGGGAGGGAACCATTTTGAAGAAGATCCGAATGGTGCATCCTTAGCCGAGTGGGAGCACTCGGGAGGGAAACCATTTTGAAGAAAATCCGAATGGTGCGTCCTTAGCCGAGTGGGAGCACTCGGGAGGGAAACCATTTTGAAGAAAATCCGAATGGTGCATCCTTAGCCGAGTGGGAGCACTCGGGAGGGAAACCATTTTGAAGAAAATCCGAATGGTGCATCCTTAGCCGAGTGGGAGCACTCGGGAGGGAAACCATTTTGAAGAAAATCCGCATGGTGCATCCTTAGCCGAGTGGGAGCACTCGGGAGGGAAACCATTTTGAAGAAAATCCGAATGGTGCATCCTTAGCCGAGTGGGAGCACTCGGGAGATTGAAGAAAATCCGAATGGTGCATCCTTAGTCGAGTGGGAGCACTCGGGAGGGAAACCATTTTGAAGAAAATCCGAATGGTGCTCAAATAATAATAATAGCGATTTGTACATCCTTTTACATTTTCGTAGGGATGATAAAAATAAGGAGGGAAGAAAGTATCACATTTTAAATATATAGTGAAAAAATACATCAACTGAAGTAATATTTAAGATGAGTGGAATTCCAGGTTCTTGGTATTATTTTTCCTGACAGTTCTTCCAACCTGTATGCTCCATTGTTGAGGTTTTGCCGAACTCTGAACGGGCCGTCCCAATTGGCCGCCAATTTTCCTTCTTTGGAATCTCTTCGGGCCTCGCCTTGGGCCCTTAGGACTAGATCTCCTTCTTGAAAGTCTCGCGGCTTCAGCTTTGAGTTGAATCTTCGAGTCGAATCTTCGAGTCATTCGTTGTTTGCATGCTTCGGCATTGAGACGTGCTCGGTCACGTATTTCTTCAACCAAGTCTAGTTCGTATCTCAAGGTACTTTCGTTTTCGGAAGTCTTAAAGTTTTGCCTTCGGAATGAGGGTTCTCCTACTTCGACTGGGATCATTGCTTCGGTCCCATAAACCATTCTGAAAGGTGTTTATTTGATGGTTGATTGAGGGGTGCACCTGTATGCCCACAATATCTCAGGTATCTCCTCGGCCCAAGCCCCTTTGGCTGTTCCCAACCTTCTTTTCAGTTCTCCTAAAATGACTTTGTTTGCGGCTTCTGCTTGTCCGTTTGTTTGGGGGTGCTCGACCGAGGTAACTTTATGCTTTATTCCCAAACCTTCAAGGAAAGCGTTTAACCTTTTGTCCGTGAATTGTAGGCCGTTATCTGTGACGATTGCATATGGAATGCCGAAGTGAGTGATGATATTTTTCCACAAAAATTTCTGTACGTTCTGAGCCGAGATGATAGCCAAAGGCTCGGCCTCTATCCATTTTGTGAAGTAATCGACAGCTACTATCAAGAACTTGCGTTGTCCTGTGGCTACAGGGAAAGGTCCTAGAATGTCGGTTCCCCATACAGCAAAAGGCCAAGGTGACGATATGGAGTGTAACTTATCTGCTGGTTGGTGAATAAGGTTAGCATGTTTTTGGCATTGGCTACACTTTTTTACGTGCTCGGCGCAGTCAGTTTTGAGGGTCGGCCAGTAATATCCTGCTCGGAGAACTCGTGTTGCCATCGTTCGTGCTCCAGAATGCATGCCACAGATTCCCTCATGCAGCTCCCTCATCACGTATTCTGCTTGTTCTTTCTCAAGACATTTTAACAAGGGCATGGAAAATCCCCTTCTGTACAACTCTTCGGCTATCATAACGTATCTTGAAGCATTGATCCGTAATCTTTTGGCTTGTTCTTTATCCTCCGGAAGGAGTCCTTGTGCCAAGTACTGTTGTATTTCGGTTATCCACGTACTCTTGGTTGCCGAAAGCTGCATGCACTCTCCAGCGGTTATACTTGGTTCGGGCAGCGTCTCCTGGATGAAGGTTCTCAATTGTCCGGGTTTTTGGATAGTAGCTAATTTAGCGAGCCGATCTGCCCTATCATTGTGTTCTCGGGCTAAATGATTCACCCTTACTTCCTCGAACTCTTGTTTCAGCTGAATGAAAGTATGATAATATTTCAGCAATTGAGGGTCTTTGATTTGGAAAACACCGTTGATCTGTTCGGCTGCTACTTGCGAATCACTCCAACATTGTATCTTTCGGGCTCCCATCTCTCTGGCCAATCTGAGCCCAGGTAATAAGGCCTCATACTCGGCCTGATTGTTGGATGCTTTAAAACCGAATCGTAATGACTGTTCCAGGCGTATTTGGTTGGGTCCTTCCAGTATGATGCCTGCACCACTTCCCCTTTGGTTTGACGATCCGTCAACATGTACCGTCCACCATTCTTCTTCAAAGGTTTCAGCAGGGTGTAGTTCATTGATGAAATCTGCTAGACACTGTGCCTTGATTGGACCCCTCGATTCGTACTTTAAGTCGAACTCTGAGAGCTCTACTGACCATGCTATCATTCTCCCTGCTAATTCTGGTTTCCTTAATACCTTTGCAATTGGGCAATCGGTTTTGACAATCACCCGATGTCCTTGAAAGTATTATCTCAGGCGTCTTGCAGCATTCACTAATGCTAGGGCAGCCTTCTCTATCGTTTGGTACCTGGTCTCGGCTTCCTGTAGTACTCGGCTAATGAAGTATATGGGTGCCTGACCACTTTTCCGTTCCTGTACTAAAACCGCACTTATGGCTGTTTGGGAAACCGAGATGTACAGCACTAGATCTTTTGTAGGTTCCGGTTTTTGGAGTATGGGAGGGGCCGAAAGGGTCTTTTTTAGTTCTTGGAAAGCCTCTTCGCACTGCTGGTTCCATGAAAAGTTCTTGGCTGTTTTCAGCAATCGCATAATGGGTTTTACCTTCTCGGCAATTCTAGGCAGGAATCGTGATAGAGAGGCAATTCTCCCTGTGAGTCTCTGGACATCCTTTGGGGTTCTCGGGCTTTTCATGCGAATAACCGCCTCGCATTTATCTGGGTTGGCTTCTATGCCTCGGCATGTTAACATAAAGCCCAAGAATTTTCCCCCTTGGACGCCGAAGACACATTTTTCAGGGTTTAGGCGCATGTTATGTTTCCTGAGTTCCTTGAAGATCTCTTCCAGGTCCTTTGCGTGTTCGTCAGACATGGAAGATTTAACCACCATGTCGTCGACATACACCTCTAGGTTTCGTCCTAGCTGTTTCTGGAAAACTTTGTCCATCAATCTTTGATAAGTGGCTCCCGCGTTTTTCAGGCCGAAGGGCATTACTTGGTAGCAGAAATTGGTTGATTCGGTTATGAAAGTTGTCTTGTCTTCATCTGGAGGGTGCATTCGGATTTGGTTGTACCCTGAATAAGCATCCAAAAAACTAAGACAAAGATGTCCAGCTGCCCCATCGACCAATCTGTCAATGTTTGGTAGCGGGTAGGCATCTTTTGGGCAAGCTTTATTTAGATCCGTGTAGTCCGTGCACATCCTCCACCTTCCATTTGCCTTCTTTACCATGACGACATTGGCTAACCTAGTGGAATACTTAACCTCTCGGATGAAATTGGCGGCCAACAGTTTGGACACTTCTCCTTCTACTGCTCTCCTCCTATCCTCTCCCATTTTCCTTTTCTTTTGAGAAATCGGTCTTGCTTCCCGGCATATTGCCAACTTGTGGCAATGGAATCTTGGGTCAATGCCGGGCATGTCGGCAGCTTTCCAGGCAAAGAGATCGGCGTTTTGTTCTACTACTCTTTGAATCCGAAACCTGCCCTCTTCGGATAGATTGTTTCCGAGGTATGTAATTTGAGTTTTTTCTTGCCCAATTTGAAATGGATGGACTTCCTCATTCGGCTTTATTTGCTGGTCCTCGATTCTGGGATCGAGATCTAAAGTTTGCTGCGAGGGTTCAACCGCTGAGACCATGTGTACCGACTTGCTGTCGTCTTCCCTTAGTTGAGTAACCTTTAGACTGGCTAGGTAACATTCTCTTGCTGCCTTTTGATCGGCGTGGACCGTGACGACCGTGCCTCGGTTTGATGGGAATTTCATGGCTAGATGTGGAGTGGAGACTACGGCTCCAAGAGTGTTCAACGACGGTCGTCCTAGTAGTATGTTGTACGAGGTGTTGGCGTGGACCACAATGTATCTCACTCTTATGATTTTGTACTCCTTTCCCTCATAACCGAAGGTTGTGTCCAACTCTATACACCCTCTGGTGTTAACCCTCTCACCGAAAAATCCGACTAAGGGTTCGTCATAGGGCATGAGCTTTTTCTCTGGTATGTCCAGTTGTTTGAAAGTGTTCCGGTATATGATGTCGGCCGAGCTTCCCTGATCTACTAGGGTTTTTCGTACTGTGCAGTCGGCCACATCTACACTGATGACCATTGGATCATCTTGCATTGGGTCGGTCCCCTGAAAATCTGCATCTGTGAAGGTGATGGGCGGCATTTTCAGTGTGTTTGTAGTTGAAGTCATGTTGACTGATCGGACTAGCCGGAGGTGCTTTTTTCGGGCCGAAGAAGTACTTCCTCCTCCCGCAAACCCTCCGGCAATCGTGTTGATGACCCTCCTAGGATTAGAGGGTTTGATGTCTTGTCGTTCCCTGGACCTGCTTCTTTGTCTTTCGTCTCTTTTAACATGGCTAAAGTCCGTCCTGTAGGTTCTGTCATTGTCTTTATCTCTCCAGAAATGAGATCTTTCGGTCCTCGGATCATGGACGAAATTTTTAAGGTGTCCCATTTTGATGAGATCTTCGATTTTGTCTTTAAGGGCGGCACATTCTTCAGTGGAGTGACCCTTGTTGCGGTGGTATCGGCATTGCTTGCTGTAATCGGCTTTAAGGGGAGTGTTGGCCCTTTTCGGCATGGCCAAAATTTCTGTGTCCAGAGCCTGTTCGAGTATCCGGGATCGACTAGTGTTAAGCGGGGTATAAGTCGTATACCTGGAGCCACGGTACTCCTTTTCTTTGCCGATCTTGTCTTTTCCCTTTCCTTGATAATCTTTTTCTTGTTCCCTCTTCCTTGGGTTGGATTCTGCTTGGACCTGGCTTCTGTATTCGGATAATTCTTCCATATGCATGTATCTTGCTGCTCGTCGTCGGAGGTCATCCATGTCAAGAGCCGGTTTTTTGCAGAGACTGTTGACGAAGGCTCCTGGCCTAAGAGCCGTCACTAACTGGTGCATAGCCACAGCCGAGTCTAGGTTCCGGATATTTAATGCAGTCCTGCCGAACCTTTCCATGAACCTTCTTAGAGATTCCCCTTTCTCCTGCCGAATATTGACTAGTGCCACTGAAGTTAGATGATGGGGTCTGCTAGTTGCAAATTGATTGCCGAATCTGGCGACCAACGTCTCGAAGCTGTCGATGGAGTTCGGTGGTAGGCGAGTAAACCAACTGAGGGCGTGTCCCTTGAGGGAGGTGGGGAACACCCTACATAGAACGGCATCTTCAGAGGTGTATAAACTGATCTGGGTTATATACACATCTACATGTTCATCTGGATCCGTGCTACCATCGTATCGGTCCAGACTAAGGTTCTTCCAGTTTGGAGGAAGGGGAGTTTCCATGATCCCTGAGACAAAAGGGTGCCTACAGGGACGTGACTGATTGTTAAAGGTAGAAAAGGAAGGCCGATTTGTCGTACCCTGCATGCTAAGGTTGATTATCGACTCCTCTTCATGATTTTTGTCTGGTTTCTGGTTTTCTCGTCTCCTGGATTGGTTCAAGTCTCTCAACTCGGCATTTTCTCGGCGGAGGGCCGACAACTCTTGAGCGTGCTGTTGCCTTATTGCCGAGATGTCGGCTCGCAACTGCCTCAAATCTGACGAAAGATTTGTCTGATCTTCCACCAGATTTTCGTCGACGAGACGTTCTTCCATGTGCGCGTGACTTCGAGTAGTAACCATTCTTTGTGAGGCTGCGGGGAAGGTTTTACCGGGCCCCACGGTGGGCGCCAAAATGTTCCTGTCGTGGGATAAGGGGAGGCCTTCCGTTGTCTCTTAGTGTTCTGATATCTTTGTAACTTGTCGGAAAGGTGGGGTACCTGCAATAAACACTTCAACGTTCAAGTTAGGGTTCGGCGCAGAGCATTTAATGTGTGTAATAAATGCGAATTTAGAGAGTTTACCTTGGGGAGTGGATCCCCTATTTATACATATTCTTATTGGGCTTGGGCCTTCATGGGCCTTTTGGCCCTGAAGGGCCCTTTTCTTAATCATACATGTGGTAATTAAGAGTATTTAATTACCTTTTAACCTTATGTTTACGTTGTCTTTAGTTACTTAATGATGCATATATTTCTACCAGTGTTCGGCCTATTTATGCCGAACACTATCATTTGGGCCCGGGGTGAGGGTTTTAGGGGTATTCGGTTTTATAGATGTCGAATACTTCTGTCTGCCGAACGGATCATATAGCGTTGGGGTGTTCGGCTATGCTTCGGGTACTAAACACCTGATCCTACTGTCGGGGGGGGGGTATTCGGTTTGTATGTGTTGCCGAATACCCCCACTAGTACACTACTGGTTGGAGATTAATTCAGGAGATTAGGAAGGTGCTCATGCATGACTGGCAATTGAAGATTATCCACATCTATAGAGAAGGGAATGTGTGTGTAGTTGCCTTAGTCCTTGGTGCACTATGACCAGGTTCCTTCTAACCTGGGTCCTTTACTTGTTTATGATGTTATGGGAGCTGGTCTCCCCCGTTTTGTCCCTCTGTAATTCCTTCTTGGGCAAATTATAATTCCTTAATTTAATTGTTTTTATGATATATATATATATATATATAATAAAACTTTATTTTCTTTTAAATATATTAAGCCAAAATAATTTCAATTGATTGTATAAAAACTATTATTTGATATCACATAGGAAGTAAATTTTTTTATTTATTTATGCCAATTTGAATTCAAAATAGAAAATATACTTATCATTTGCCTTGTACATGATTATCGTTGTTCATCAAATTCACTTCATCCGAACAATCTTAGCAACGATCAAATTCACTTTTTCAATTAAAGTTTATCACAATTAAACTTCTTAAAAATATACAAATAATTTGTTTCTTGATAGCTTTTCACTTATCTCATCCTTTTAAAAATACTAGTATAATAACCCGTGCAATACACGGGAATATATTAAAACTAGAAATATATAATAAATTTTAAAAAATTATTATATAAAAAAATTAACGATGTCTATATTTTTTAAATTTAATCATATTACAAATATATTTTATATCTTAATGTGTAATGTTTATTTAATTTTAAATTATTTTGTCAAATAGCCAAAATTAGTAATTTAACTTATAAAGTAAATAAATAGTAATATTATACCTGATATATATTTGAAATTATAAACATTATACTGCAAAAATTATATTAATATATAATTTCTATAAAAAAATATCAACAAAATTTTAACATTAATTTTATTTCATATATAATATTCAATCCTTGTGTCTGCCTATTATTAAGATTTTACTTCATATATAAAATTTTCATTATCAATAAACTAAAATTTTAAATAATTTTAAATAAATATTTTTATATTTTATATGTATTTTCATATACTTGAAAATATACTGATATAAACTTTTAAGCATCGCTTACTTATTTCGATACTCATAATAATTAATTAGAAAATTACATATCAGATTTCTTGTGTAATTTATTGTAGACTACCTTCTCTTATTTTTAATATTCTTAATTGATTATCTAAATAAAAGATTGGCTAAAACATGGTTTTGGTTCCTTAAGTTTAAAAAGATTGACTAAATAGAAATATATATTAAAATAAAATTAATTTTTAAAACTCCGTACATTAAGTGCTTGAATGACTGCATAATTTATATATTAATTTATCTTCTCAATATAAATGAACTAAAATTTTAAATGCTTTTTAAATTAAATATTTTTCATATTTTTATGTATTTTCAAGAACATGAAAATATATAAAATTTCAACTAATTTAAATTATTAAACATTGTTTATTCGTTCTATAAAAAAAACATTGTTTATTCGTAGTTGTACTCAAAATAATTAATTAGCATATTACATATAATTAATGGACATTCAATTTTTTTTGAGAAGGAATTAATGGACATTCAATTACTAATTAATCATTATTTTGTTTAATAAAACTTGTTACATGCACATATTACTATATTTTGAAATAATATGTTTACCTTAATTGAAAAAATATTTGAAAAAATATATGTCATAATTACCCCAATTAATTCAAATTAGAATATATACCATTTGTTACTTTAATTATTATAATTATGAAGTTTTATGTATTAAAAAATAAAACACAAAAAAAGCTAATACAAAGGTGATTTGAACTCATCCAAATATTCAAATTTAAATATTTCTTAAAGTTTTAATAATAATTTCCACTGGTACGTTTAGTTATTTCTATTAGATATTAAAATAGTTAAATATACTATATGTAATGGACAATTTATATTTCACTCTATTAATTCTTCAAGATATTTTACATTAATTTTATAATAATATGGGCTATTATCTATGTTTATTATCATTCATCTTTGAGCGGTGGTTATGTTTTTTCTAGTACTAAATGGATAAAATTATCTCATTTATTTACAAAATAATTAATACACAACTTATATCTAAATCAAATTAATAATAAATTTAAATTGGAAATATAAATATAAAAAATTATATTGAATTATCGTTACAATGAATTTAAAAAACTATTAACAGCACTAAATTTGAAGTCAAAATTTAATTTACATGAAAAAAATAGAAACAAACAAATTAGAGAATGGTACAGATTTTGATTTATTAATTCAAATGTTATCTTATTCTTAACATATATTTTTTTTTTGTTACAAATGTATCCATAAAATTCAAATGTTTGACTTTGTTATATCTTTTAGTTCCATTTGATGAACTTCTTGGTCGATAATCTCCATCTTAATCTTGTAGTTCCACAATATTTTGAGTTATAATTAACTTCTTCAACAATGGTTGCTTTCTTCGAATAAGATTCATAAGCAATATTCGTTCCATTGACAACTTACTTGAAATTTGCAATAATAAGTGATAAAAAAAATTATTTCTTAAGCAACAATACCAATACAATAACATATGATATATGCAAATAATGAAAAGAAAATTAATAGAAAATTAAGACGGTAGAATCATTTTTCGCATATTAAGAAGTTGTTGTTCTCTAATAAATACCAACCTTAACTTATCATTACGTGAAGCAGTGTTTGTAAAATGAGAGAAAACTTGAAATTAAGAATTGTAAAATATAAAACAAATCTAAATAAAATAAATATTGACCTTCATTCTCAAAGAGCTTACTCTACAAACTCAAATCAGGACTGCAAAAAAAATTGTAAATATTAATGATTTTCAATGAAAGAAAGGAAAACAATGTAGTGGAAAAAAAATCATTTTTCAATGAAAGAAAGGTAGAGGAAATAAATTTGTATTGATTTTCAAAAAGAAAAAAAGAAAAATAGTGTATAAATAATATTTATCATCAGAAATAATACCTTTGCTTACTCATAGGGAAGGGATTATCAAATCACATGTTCTACATTTCTATATTCTCATGATGTTCTCATTCTTTTAGAAAGAATGTAGAATCTCAAATCACATTCTCTATATTTCTATATTCTCACGATGTTCTCATTCTTTCAGAAAGAATGTAGAATGAAGGTTGAGGAAAAACAACATTCAATTTAATAATTTATAGAGAAGCAACAAAGAAAGGAATTTTTCTAAAAAAATATTATATTAATATATTGTACGGATTTTTTCTTAAAATTAACAAATTGTGGTCTTCTAAAGAATTACAGTATATATGTATTTTATAAAATTTATGCAAATTAACTTAATTGCGAGATCTTATATTTGATTTGGTTAATTAAAACTAAATTCAAATTTTATTCAATTTAACTTAATTACAAATCACAGTACTAATTATATTTTTTTGAAAGGACAGTACTAATTATATTGGAAACCATAAAATTGAATACCGCCCATTAAATTATTATTATTATTCTCCATTAAATTAAATTAATTTCAAATAATTTCTTATTTAAGTTATTTTCATAAATAAATGTCATATTATATTATTTTCATTACATAAATAAATTATTTTCAGAAATAATTTCTTATTTAATTAAAAAATATTATATATTTAATACTGTATTTAACAGCATTTTGATCATTCTCATTTTTAAATTGAATTATTTATTAAAATATATTTCAAATAAAAATATTTTTTAAATGATTGTTTCCTTAAAAAAATTAAGTCTAATTAATTGATTTACTTATATTGATGATTCCATTTTTAATTTTGAAAATTAAATATCAATTGAAATCAGATAGTTTGATTTTAATTAAAAATGATTTTGAATTAATTTTTGTTCCGAATAAATTAATGAGACTTAAATGTATTTGAATTTGAATTTGGTTCGTAACCGAACCAAATAATTCCGAAGCAAGAAATGATGACAAGTGTCATCCAATGCTTGAGAAGCAACCTTGTTTTGCCATATGTTTTCCAGAGCTATTTTTGGATTCGTAAATTTTATATACTAGTATAATACCCCGTGCAATGCACGGGGATATATTAAGATTATTACTATATAATAAATTTATTATATAAAAATATTAATGATGTTTATATTTTAAAATTTAAATTATATTTTAAATTTATTTATATCTTATTGACTAATGTTTATTTAATTTTAAATTACATTGCCAAATAGGTAAAATTAATGGCCAATCATTGTTTGTCAACTAAGTGATTGAAAACATATTTGGGAGTTTGCAAAATAAAATGTTAATCAATAAGTGTTTGACATCAATTTGTGGTTTGTTACAATTTTTTAAATGACTCGTATTGGTGCTCAATTTCCTCCGTGTTCAAAATTTTCTTCATGTGCAAAAATTTCTTTGGACCAGCGGCACTAGGGATGGCAAAGCGGGCCAGGCCAGGCGGGCTGACCGGCCACCAATTTGGCTGGGGCGGGGTGGGGTTTGCAGCCCGCTAGCCCGCCAACCCACCGGGCCACAGGTAGGGCGGGGCGGGTTGACCCGCCAGTACTTTTTTTTTAAAAAAAAATTAATATATCTAATAACATAAGTTATTAGGGACTATTAATATTTTGTGGTGTACTTTTGAAAGACTATTTGTTTGTGATAAGCCTTTTTAAGATGTTATTTATGGTGATGTTGAACTTGTGGTGTTAAAAGACTATTAGTTTGTGGTTTATTGAAGAAAATGAAACAATATTGCAATTTTTTTTAATTATTTTCACAGTAACAAAAATGCTCTCTATTGTCCTTTTATAATACAAGTGATTCAAGATCATTTTATTTATATCTTATTTGCAATAAATTTAAAAAAAAAAAAACTGACGAGCCAACCCGTCAACCCGCTCTTAGGCGGGGCAAGCCAAGCTTTCCAGGCTGTCCCCATATTGGTGGGCCAACCCAGCCTGGCCAGTTTTTGACGGGCCGGGCCAAAACGGGCCAGTCCAGCTCGTTTTGCCATCCCTAGCAACCACACACCATGAGTGAGATTAGTTTCAAACTCAGTGGGTTGAGGGACACCATAATCTTTGACCAACACTACAAAAAATGGCATTGTGGCATTAAAACCTTTCCACATTTCTTTAATCATGATACTATTTTCATGATATTAAAAATTGTACAAATATGATACTATATATATTTAACGATAATATTTTGTAATTATGACTTTTTTTCACGTTCTTACTTGTAAATATATAAAATAATTTCTAATATATTATTAAACATTGTTTATTTGTATTGGTACTTAGAATAATTGATTAGGAAATTACATATCAAAATTATCTCTTTTTTTTTTGTCCTAGGTCATATCAAAATTATCTATTAATGAGTAATGACATTCAGTGACTGATTTTCAATTTTAGTTGTTAATCTGCTTATAAAAAAATTAGTTGTTAATTTGATCATCATTCATGATTTTTTTTCTCACTTTATCTGTAACCACGGTATTAAAATGGCATTGTGGCATTAAAACCTTTCCACATTTTTTAAATCATGATACTATTTTCTGATATTAAAATATATACAAATATGATACTATATTTTTAATGATAGTATTTTGTAATTATGAC
Organism: Pueraria montana var. lobata; assembly: GCA_026413185.1. Classification (NCBI taxonomy): domain Eukaryota; kingdom Viridiplantae; phylum Streptophyta; class Magnoliopsida; order Fabales; family Fabaceae; genus Pueraria; species Pueraria montana. The sequence continues at coordinate 79,249,116 of CM048650.1, forward strand.
TTTTTTCACTTTCTTATAATCACGATACTAAAATTTTAATGTCTTATATATTGTTTTAATTTAATAATCATCATACCTTAATTTAATATTAATATTTACAATTTTTTGGTCCTTGAACCGTATATTAAATTATTGTCATAATTAAATATGTTATTAACATTAATTATTTTCATAAATAAATTGTTTTCAAAATTTAATTATAATCACAATAAAAAATAAATATTAATGTGTTTAAATATTCACATATGCTGAAAGATTTTTAAATTTGAAATTCAAGTTAAGATAAAATTTTAAATATTCGCATAATCACGTTTATTTAATACTATAATTAATATATTGTTGAAAGGGAATTGATTTTGGTACTTAAAACTATAATTAATATAAGTTGATTTGGGTATACCCGTTAATTTAATCTTAGGAATTCTCTTTGTTTTAATAATATAAATTTAATACTATAATTTTTTTTTGGACTGATAATATACCTGTTTATTTAATCTTAGGGATTCTCTTTTTTTTTTCTCCTTTCAAAATTATACGTATAAATTATAATTGAACAAATTAATATCATTTAATCAATTAATTTTTAGATTAAATTTGAATTCAAATTATATTTTGCATAAATGTGGTCTGTAATCGAACCAACCAGCTACGAAACACTATATGATGACACGTGTTATCCGAAACTTGAAAACGATCTTGAATCGCCATGTGAACTCCAAACCTATTTGTGGATTCATAAATATATTATTATTATTATTATTATTATTATTATTATTATTATTATTATTATAGATTGATTATAGATTAATAATAATAATGATAATTTCTTAAAATATATTTTATATTAAAATATGTCTAAAGATGATTGTACTCTTAAATTATTTCTGTACTTATTGATTTTTTTTATTTGATCGATCATTTTAAATTAATGATCGCTTAATTGTTGGAGTAATTATAATTAATAAATTTAATGGACATGCGTGTAATAAGGAAAAGATGACATGTAAGCCTTTTAGGTTCAAATACTTATGACACGTGGCTGATAGGGATTATATGAAGGAATTACTTTGTATATAGTATAGATATAGATATTGATTATCAAACCTTTCAAGATTAGATTTCATTCTACAAAAAAATTATAAAAGAACAACACATTCTAGTAATTTTGAATAAAAAAACCCAAAAAATTAAAAACATACAATAGAAATACAATCGTGAAACTTAAATCTAGCACTATGTCTAGCATTCTTGAAATTCAAAGTACTTCATTTGCATTCTTGAAACTTATGTCTTACACTATGGTGACAAATTGAATAATTTATACTAATAAAATTTATTAGCTCCATATTTAGAGAGTTTTAGATAGTTAATGCATGAGATTAAAGAATCCAAGTTAATTGTTTGTAAAATATATAATAATAAATACAAAAGAAAAAGTAATAGGTGATAGATGTTATCATTAAAATATTTTTTTTATTAATTTAAGGAGTTCTATAATTTTTTTCAAGGAGTTTAATGGTCACAGTGTAAAGCAGTTTGCAGTTTACATTGTCATTCAATCACAAACCATCGTTGATATCAGGGACGGATCCAGGAAAACATGAAAGGGGGGGCTGGATTTTTTTTTACTTTAATTAATTAAATCTAACTTCTAGCAAATAAATATTTAATAAATAATGACTTTTATAAAATTATTTATTAGTTTTAAATGTAAAATTAAAATTGATTTTTATTTCAAATGATCATACAAAAAGGAAATACATGTATTTATAACTCGTACTAATTTATAAAAAAAAAAACCTTGTACTAATTTTTTTGTCAACTTTTGAAAGACTTTTTAGTCTCATAAACACAATAACAATCGATAGGATTCACAATAATAATTTCACAATCAAAAACAGAAACAAACTCATCAAATATAATAATAACTAAAAATCACCAAATTTTATCACAATTATATATAATATATATAAATATGTTTATAATATAATGTTAATAGTTAAATATATAAACAAATAAATGAGACTTGTAATAATACACAAAATATAGTTAGCCTAAGTAATAATAATTGATGAAAAGTCATAAAAATATCATTTTTATCATATCTATTAATTAGTATATATATATATATATATATATATATATATATATATATACTAATTAATAGATATGATAAAAATGATATTTTTATGACTATATATATATATATATATATATATATATATATATATATATATATCTTTGGGTGAGATTATAATTAGTGACAACATATATTATTAAAAAGATTAATGATAACATATATTATTAGTTTTATTAATTAGTACATATTATTTTATTTATTTATTTACTGAAAGTAGTATATATATAATTAATCAATATATTATTATTTGCATGCATGAAAGAAGTTTGGAGGGGGGTTAGTATATTATTTTTAAGACTTAAATATATTTTTAGTCCTTCAAATTTTAGTCTTTTTTTTACTCCAAATTTAAAGTTGTTTTTTTGTTCCTGGAATCCACATAATGTTCTTTTTAGTCCTTTCCTACAGCCAGCCAAATAGGGAAATAAGATATTCGTAATTTGTGACAACTTTTGATTGTCAAAAATTGATTTTCTATTTTAAATTTTAAAGTACAATTTTTGACACGTCAGAATCAAGTCAATAAAAAAAATTAAAATCAAACTCCCGTATATAAGTTGATTTTTGAAGTAATTATCGTAAAAGTAAACAAATTTATTGTACAAATAACATTTTTTTCTTCTTTTTTACTTTTGTCAATACCCGCGACTAAGTTGAATTTACTGTTGCTGCAATTTTAATACTCGTGTTTCGTTACCATTGAGTTTTATCTTTACAAATTTTTATTATTAATTCGAAGAACCAATTCACCCTCACTTCAGTACTCTCTCACCATTTTTTCCTTCAAATTCTTCATTTTATTTACTCAAGATTTTCTTTTTAAATACTTAATTAAATGTAGTACTAGATAGTATCTTGTTACTTCAGACAATATTTCCTTGAATAAGAAAATTTGAATAGGCTATATTTTCTTATAATCGATTATTGAATGAAAACACAATCATCTATATAAGCTTACAGACTCTAAATGGTGAGAAATCTTACATGTGTAGTATTTATTTCCAGATCCCATCATTATTCATACACTGTTTTTATTTTCTCAACTTATATAAAATATGAACTCAGCCCAAAGAGCAATCAATGCAATACAAAAATGCAGGTTGAAGAAGACATTCTCACCAATGGCACGTGGTGACATGGATACCCCATATGCTCCCTCACTACAGGTTTTATTCAAAGGTGTTCCACACAATTCTGGATTACCAGCATAGGAAGATGCATCAAATGTTTGAAACTGGTTACCTACAGGGATTTTTCCCACCAGACGATTATAGGAAAGGTTCAGGTATGAGAGGAAAGTTAAACTTTGAAGCTGTGTGGGAATTTCTCCATCAAGAAAGTTGCTTGACAGGTCCAATGACTCAAGCTCTTTTAAGTTCCCCATAGATGAAGGGATTTGGCCTGCCAAAGCATTATGTGACAAGTTGAGAGAAATAAGTCTTGTAAAATTCATAAGCTCTTCCGGTATTGTTCCTTCAAAATTGTTGGATGAGAAGTCAACAAATGCGACGAGAGTTGAAAGGAATGGAGATCGTGTGTGATTGAACTTTGATCCATCATGATCTCCATCAAGCATCATTGCCTTCCAAGTTTTGAAGCATGTTGCTGGAAGTGAACCACTGAAATTGTTGGAAGCCAGATCAACAATTTGAAGCATATGCTCAGTACTGTTGTTAGTCTGAGGACATTCAGTGTTACCATGAAGCTTGTTTTCCCTCAAAACCATGACACGGAGTGTGGATAATGAATTTAAGAAGTATGGAAATCCATCATCTATCAGATTGTTTCCAAGATTTAACACCTTTAATGACGTGCAATTTGCAAGGGATTTGGGAATTGGGCCCTTCAATATGTTACTATTGAGATCCAGAATCATTAGAGGACAAGATGCTGGAAATTTATCAGGAATGCTGCCATCCAACATGTTATGTTCCAGATTTAATTCCACAAGTGTCTCACTCTGTGTTATGCACTCTGGAATTATCCCATTGAAGTGATTATAGGAAACATCCAGAACTCGAAGATTTGAACTATTGCACAAGGATTGAGGGATACTCCCAGATAAATTGTTTCTGGAAAGAGACAGGAAAATTGTGGAAGACAGATGAGTACCAACATCTGATGGAACAGTGAAACTGAAGTTATTGCTTGAATAGTCCACATAAGAGGCATTCACTGGAAATATTGGAAGCTTCCCTTGGAGATGGTTAAAGTGAAGATCAAGGACCTTCAAAGTGGAACTAGTGTTCTGCATAGGTTCTTCTAATTTGCTGAGCAAATTGTGAGAAAGATTTAATAGAACAAGAGAGTCAAGTTGCCAAATCCATGTTGGTATAGATCCTTGAATATTGTTGCCTGAGAGGTCTAAATGCTTGAGATTCTGGGACATGTTCAAGGATGGAATTGGACCAGTGAAGTTATTAGATGACAAGAGCAGAGAAGTGAGTTCCTTGAGTCCTGACAATGAACTGGGTAGTGTTCCGTTGAAATGGCAATAAGAAAGATCTAATATGGATAACTGCCTGAGATTAATTATAGAAGCTGGTAATGCTCCTGAGAACTTTGTGTGACTTACAATCAATGTCCGAAGAGGACCATTCAGTGGGAATTCAGGCAAAGATCCATAAAGATCAATATTGAAGGATAAGTCAATATCAGACAATGTTGCTACCATAAAGATTTTCTCTGGAAATATTCCAGTCAATCCACAAGAACTAATGTGAAGGGTGGTCAAATTCGGAAAATTAGCAAAGGTTTCTGGCACTGTGGATGATAAATTGTTCTGATCAAGACGAATGATTGATAGATTCTCAAGTTTTGTCAGGGAAGGATCAAGGGGTCCAGAGAGATTGCAGTTTGACATGCTCAGCTCCTGCAGGCTAACTAGTTGCAACAAAGCATTGCTCCATTTATTTCCCTGAGCTGTTACAATTACTCCATCCAAATACAATTGTCTAATCATGGTGAGGTTTTGGACAAGCATTTGTAAATCTATGTTTTCAAGTTTCAGCGGCTGCCCATATAAATAAGAAACAGAAGAGATATCAAGAGTTACCAACCTTGTCAGGGAAGAAATCTCTAGAGGAACCTGCCCCACAAAGCCAGCACGAGACAAATTCAGATATGTTAAGTTCTTCAACTTGTTGAATGCGGATGGTATCTCAGAACTGAAGTTATTAGCAGACAAATTCAGTATCTGGAGATTTTGCAGACTGAAAAGACTACTTGAATTGTCAAATCCACCATTGATTGATTCTGCACTCAGGTCAAGGCCAATGACTTGCCCCTTCTCATCACAGGTAACTCCCCTCCACTCACAGGAATCTATGCTTGAATTCCAGGACACAAGTTTGTGGGACATTTCATGGTTGAACACGAGGCTGTTCTTCAGTTTGAGCAATGATTGTCGTTGATCCTCAACAATTTGGCCAGAGACCCCAGTGAAGTGGACACTGTGGTATATCCAGAAGCAGTAGCAAAATATGATGGAAAGCAATGGAACATGGGGAATTCTCATTGTAGTGTACTGAGAGAGACACATAATGAACCAAAACAAGGCTGAAGATGGGAACAGATTAATGATTGGTTATAGACCCTTTGTTTTCCAGTGTTTATGTTCCAATGCAATTTGGCAAGGAAATGTCATCAAAAGTGATTCTACAATGCAATTTTTAAGTTAGCTGCATCATGCCACTTATATTTGTGCCCATTGGAGCTGAACAAAATAAATAATATTTGTGTTTTATTCTGATCCAATGGTGAGAGAAGCACGGTGCATAAATGCATGTTAGAAATTTAGAATTACTCGTAGAAATACATGCAGAAGAAAAGTTGAGTGGGAGAGACCGCTTAGCTACAGAAAAAGAGTCAAAGTCAAAGTAAACCATGTGTTTTCTATTTTTCTTTGTCGTTTGCCAGTCAAAGTAAACCCCCGACTTTGTAATTGTTGTCTGCATTTTCCAAGTCACTTCTTGTTTTAAGACTTTTTTGGTAGCTTAGCTTGTAAAATGGAGTTGGCAAAAATGGCAAGTTTATATAAAGAGATAGCTTGAAATAATTTTAGAATTACATGGTTAAAAAAAGTTATTTCTAACTTTAATAAAATTTCGTCGAATTTATTGAAAAGTCAATAAATATGTTGATTTACTTTATTTTAGTTTTTGGACAAAGAAATATGTATGATAAAAAATGCATTGTTCTTTTGTTTATAATAAGGATATCTCTCAACCGATAGATGGAGACTAATTCCTTTGGAGTAATTCTTGACAACATACTTAAGGAATTTAGCTATTTACCAATTATGCTAGGCCTTGTTGATAATTGTATTGTTCTTCACATGTATATAAATGGGTGGTTGGTTTTTTTTCTTGTGATAAGTGAAAATAATGAATAAAATATTTAAAGCTATGTTAAGATTTATTGGCAAGCGTACCAAGTTCGTACAAGTAGTATAAAATGGAAGTCCAAGTATCGTATTCGTAGGGACTTGCGTAATATTTGGCAAATTGGCAATGTCCACTAACTAAGCCTATCGGAAACAAAGATTTTACTAGGATTGCAAGAATGTAAATGGCAAGAACTTAAATAAACAGAAAATTAAAGAGCAAAAGAATAAGAAACTATTTTTAGGTAATTTTTACGAACACATGGAATGCGATAAAAGAAAGATTAAACAACAATGAATAAAAGTGCTGGTTTGACTTCCCCAAACCATCACCTCATGCATACAAGGGTCACTCACCTAGTTTAAGGTTAATTTATTCAACTCACAAAAATACTCAAATCTCAATTCCTTGGATGGAAAAGGCCTAAGTCCCTTAATTAAACTATCAATCCCTTGAATTAGTTTAGCCAAGTAACTCGCTTTAAGAACAAGAGTTAAAAGATGACTAACAAGCTTTGCTCTATCCCTTGACACAAAACCCATTAGGTGCTCTTCTCCATTTCAAGGTTCAAATACATTTTCCAATGACTATTCAAACCACAAAATCAAGCAAAGGGTAATCAAGCCAAGACAAGCATTAAGCATAGAAGAGAACACTTAATAATGAACAATAAACATAGATTAATAACTAGAATATATACATGAAGATAGGTTCAGCTACATCAACCCCACTAAGGGTGAACTAACTACTTAGCTACAAGAAGAAGAAAAGAAAATGATACTAAAGATGAAGAGAGTTGATAGAGAAGCCATGGAAGCAAGGGAGAGCTTCCCAACAAGCACCGCCTCCAAAGGGGATGTTCTCCTATCCAATCTAGGTCAAAACCCTTGCTATTTGCCTTAAATAAGGCCTGACACGTGCTCTTTTAAAAAATACATGTGACGCGCTGGCGCTTAAGCGCCAGTTTCATCAGGCTTAAGCACTAGTTTTGCTGATGAAATTTAAGCTCTGGAACAGGTCGTGCTTAAGCGCGAGTCAGGTCATGCTTAAGTGTGGCTTTGCCTTCAATCTTGGCAGCTACTGGAATCTACGCTTAAGCAAGGTTGAGGGCTCGCTTAAGCATGGATTTTTCTTCAAATTTGCTCTTGTTATTGGCTATACCATCATCTGCCACCTTCATCCTCTTGATCCTACATTAAAAATAAACCTAATTAGATGAAAATTCACCTAATTAACTATTCTAATGCTAATCTAATTTATTTACGAATTAATTATTAACAAGGTCTAACAAAGTTACAAAATTTGAAATATTAAGATAATTGTCTTCACTTTTTATCATCAAATTAACGTTTTCAAGGCAATTATCAAGCTACATATTTCATTAGTTTTGTTAATCGGACAATCTGAGCCTTCAAACTTTTAATTTGAATCCCACGGTGTTGACGTAGTTAGTGGTTAAGAATACAAATGAGTTGTGATAGGTTAAAGTTGTATATAAGACTTAAATTTTGTCTAATTTTTAAATTAAAAGATCCATTATACCACTAGGGTCGGCATAGTGGTGAGAGTTGAGATATATACATAACGACTTAAGTTTGATCTTTATTGTCACCATTGTACAAAAAACAAATTTAAAAGATCCATTATGATGTATTTATTTGATATAAGTAATTTGGTTTAATTCTATTTTTAGTTTTCTTACTATCATCATTTTGTAAATTTGGTCCTCCATTTTTTTTTAAATTTGATTTTCTACTATTTTAATTGTACAATTTTGATTGATTCGTTCAATCAATTTAGAAATTCTATCCAAGAATTTCAAAATATGAACACATACTATATTGTTTTTTTAACAATCAATCTAAAATCTCAATCTCAATATATAAAAAAATATATGTGATCGGTTGTCTCAAAACCAATGTAAATTATTGATGTAAAAAATATTTTTTGCACTAGTATTAAAGAATCCAATCCTACATATCATGTCACTACGAAGAACTCTTTGACCCATATTATTGTGGTGACATCAGAGGTTATGCTGATTATTGGAAATGCATCTTGGTGAGTGGGGTTTTAACCAGTGTAGCGGAACAAAATTGCAAGGTGGTAAGTGGAAGCATGTTTGCCTTACAATATAGCTAAGAAATAGTATCTTTTTGTATTGGTAAGTGTTCATAGCTTATATTTTGAGATAATATCTCATAAGATGTATTTGTTTGGTGGTGGAGAGTGGCACGCCTTGTGCTTCTGTCCATAGTTTTTAATAAATATATAATTTTTGGCTTTTTAAAAAAAAAAAATATTATTGTGACTTTTGTCAATGGAGTTTAGCAAGTGTTCTATGTAATGTCCAACCGATGTAAATCCGAGATAGGATTGCGAAAATGAATCTATCCAGGGCCAAACGCAAGATCCATCATGGATGAATATTGAAGAACACAAAAATAGAAATATGGAGAGATTAAAATGGTAATTAAATATTTTAAATATTTTTCATGATTTATCATTACATAGTAATTATGCATGTATGAATCGAGTCTCAAGTTGTTGAATTTGAAACCAATGAAATGAACTCATAATTCAAACTAAACGTGACGAAGTTTCATTAAGTTGAACCTGAAAAAAAAATAAAAAATCGAACCAATTATAATTTGTTTGGATATGTGTCCCACAAAATCAAATGCGCGTAATTGACTAGCAATATGCAGCTTCGATGTTTTTCTCAATATTGACGTGAAAATTAGAGGAAACGTGCGTAACGGACGGATTACCAAACACATACTAGATCGATTTGAGTTGAAATTTCATATTTATCGAATTAGTCCAGAGCAAGTAATACCCTTAATTTCAACATTCAATAGTTGGTTATTGAATCTTTCTAGAAAAGGATATAAGTTTTACAACAACTATTTTTCATTTCTTCTGTCTTTCTTTTCTTTGTTGTTACATTAAAATAAAATTCAATAAAACTAATATTAATAAAAAATAATTTTGAATTATTGAGTTATCAATCAATCAATTATATTATATAAAAGAAGATTTTGCCATGTAGGTTGATGCCACATAGCAACACCATATTGATTTTTTTCTCGTCGAAATGAAGACAATTTTATTTTTATTGTAATTTTAAATTATTTAATTTATATTAATTGATAATACTAATTTAAATTCATATTCATATTCAAATTTGAATGTGATCAATATTTTAAGATATTTATAATTTGAAAATTTAAATTGTTTAATTCATATTAATTAATAACACAAATTTAAATTCAAAATTATAACAAATTAAAATAAAAAAATCATGCAATTAGATTTTTTTATCTCATAATTTTATAATGCAAATATATATATGATAATTTAAACAATATCTATATATACATGTATGATAATAAAATTTGAACATTATCAATATTTTAAGATATTTATGATTTGAAATTTGAAATTGTTTAATTCATATTAATTGATAACACTAATTTAAATTCATATTCATATTCAAACTTGAACGTCATACATATTTTAAGTTATTTATGATTTGAAATTTTAAATTGTTTAATTCATATTAATTGATAACATTAATTTAATAATAATAATAATAATAATAATAATAATAATAATAATAATAATAATAATAATAAATTATCAATTATCAATTCATTAAATTCAATTTTATTTTATATTATATAAAAGAAAGTTTTGCCATGTAGGCAAATATCCCGTGGCAACACCATATTCATTCTTTTTCCTCCATAATGTCATTAAATAATTCTATTTTATTTTTAATTCATAAAAATATATTTATGGTGATTAACATGATTATTTATTTATAAAATACTTAATTATGGTAATCAATCATGGCTAGAATATTATAATTATTTAATAATATAATTATTTTTAATTCATAAAAATACATCAACTATATATTATTTTATTTTTAATTCATAAAAATATACATTTATGATAATTAAAGTGATTATTTAATAGTGAAATACTTAATTATGGTAATGAATCATGATTAAAAAATTCTAATTATTTAATAATATAATTATTTACACTTATTCAAATTAATTAATAACATTAATATATATTTTGATTCAAATTTATAGTAAATATAAATTTAAATTTAAAAATTTTGCGAGATTTATTTTAGACAAATAGTATATCTTAAGAATTTTTCTACCTGAAATACAAATGATCAATTAACAATCAATCGATCATTCATTATTATTATTATTATTATTATTATTATTATTATTATTATTATTATTACTGATTTTGTATATAATGAGTATATATTCTTATTACATTAATTAATTGATCCATTAAATCTTAAATGAATTTTGATTCTATTATTTGATTATGAATTTTGATTCTATTATTTGATTATAAATTTTATGGATAATTTTTAAAATTTAACTTTTTATTTATTATCATGATTTTAAAATAACTTATTGTAAATAGTAATTAATACTAATTGATTCTTACGTGTTAATAATTAAAAAATAATCATTATATTATTCATTTAAGTTTATAATAATATTTTAATCTATTATTGATTATATTAGTATTTAATAATAAATATTTTATTCTATTAACACGTATTAATAATTATAATAACTTAAATATTTTATTCATGAATGTATTAGTATTTAATAATAAATATTTTATTCTTTTAACTCGTCTAATACAATATGAAATCTTTTAAATTTTAACAACTTTTATTTTTTATCCAATTTTATAAATATTCTATTCATGATTATATTAATATTTAAAAATAGATATTTTATTATGTTAACATTTATTCATAAACTTAAATTAATATTATCTTAAATTATAATTTATTATTTTATTATTGAATTGTTGAATTAGGTGTATAATGGATATGATAGACTTTTTTTTTTACGATTATGTAATGTAATATAAATATATGCTTATGATTCTATGTTAGTAAATAAATAAATAATTATTTTTTATTAGTATTGAATTATTGAATTATAAAAATAATAATATATAAAAATACATAATACATAAATATGGTAAATAATAATAATAATAATAATAATATCTAAGAGATAGATCATGTTCCTTAATTAGGGATGGCAAAGTGTACCCGGACCCTATGGGTACCCGCAAAAATATTCGCAAGCGGGTTGGGTAAATACCCGCTTATTGGGGCTGGGGCCGGGTATTTACCCACAATTTTTTGCGGGTGCGGGTACGGGTACTATAGTACCCCCCCCCCCCCCCCCCCCCGCACCTACCATATATATATATATATATATATATACTTAACTTAAATAAATAATTATGTTATATATATACTTTTCTGTAAAAAAAAAATAATTTTATATTTTTCATAAACTAACACTAATAGTAAAAGATTTATGTTATAACTTACAATAATTTTATATTTTTAATATTATGTGTGGATGCTTTTAATGTTAAGTTTGAATTATTTAAGCATGAATTTTCAATTTCTTTGTAATAATTTTTTTAATTAATATTTTTATAGCTTAAATGCAATTTTGGTCCCCCTATTTTAAAATAGAGACGTTTAGTCTCCCAATTTTGTAAAATATGTAATTTTGGTCCTTCCATCAAATTGAAAGCGTTGATTGTTAAGAGATTAACATGAACCTTAACGTGATCCAAATATAGTGACGTGACATGGGATTATTTATTTAGTTTTTAATTATTTTAAATATTGAGTAGAATAATTGATGAAAAATATATTTTAAAAAAAAGTAATATCATTTATTTGACTACGATGTGCCATGTACTTCAACAATGCAAAGCTAGTTTAAAATAAATGATTAAGACTTATGATTTCTATTTTAGGACTCATGACTACCCCAACCATTAAAATTAACGTAATATGTGCTTTAGTGACGTAGATAAACAAATAATTATTTCTCTGTATTTAAAATAATTAAAAAATAAATAAATAATCTTGTGTCACATCACTATATTTGGGTCACGTCAAGGTCAATGTTAATATCTTAATTGTCAATACTTTCAATTTGATGAAAATACCAAAATTACGGATTTTACAAAATTGGGGGACTAAATGTCTCTATATAGGGACCAAGATTGCTGATTGTGCAAATTAGGATGACTAAATGTCTCTATTTTAAAATAGGATGACTAAAATTACGGATTGTGCAAAATAGGGAGACCAAAATTACATTTAAGTCTATTTTTTTTATTGATTTATTAACTTCATACATAAGTAAAGTGCGGGTAGCGGGTGCGGGTATGGGTATATAGGTACCCAGCGGGTACGGGGATGGGGATTAAAGTTGCTACCCGCGCGGGTATGGGGTCGGGTATAGGTATTTTTTTTAAACGCGGGTATGGGGACAGATACTATAGGACCCTACCCAGACCCTACCCATTGCCATCCCTATCCTTAATCCATCAAAAATTAAAAATAAAAAAATTACGTTCTTTATTTGCTAAGAGATAAATCATGTTCTTTAATTATCAAAAATAATAATATTATTTTTTTTATAGAGATAAATCATGATGATCTTTATTTACTTAGAGATAGATCATGTTTCTTAATTAAAAAAAATAACAATAAACTACCTTCCTTATTTGCTTCTTTTCTCTTTTTTTTTTCTTTTCTATTTATTATGTTTTATAAAAATCTTTGAATGAGATTTTAATTTAATTACTATTCTATTTTTAATCAATATTTTATTAATCAAGTTTTCATAATTAATTAAAGTGCAGGTAACGGGTATGGATTGGATACAAACATTTACATACCCAATGGGGAAAGACACGGATATTAAAGTTACTATTAAATACATATTTGCTAGCATATATTTATATAAAATTTAAAAATAATTAAGAAATACACAAAAATATAATAATATAAAAAATGTAGATTATATATTTAACACCCGTGCAGGACACGGGTTATTAAACTAGTAAGATTAAAGGAGAAGGAAGGGAATGATAGATCATGACTTTGAATCTCCCTTAATTGAAGGTTGACTCTTACTCTCTTAGGTAGGGTCTCTCCTTTCAATTTTTTTTTTTTTTCATTCACAAAGCTTTAATACAAAACTATGCTTAAGATAAATATTAAAAGGAAAGAGTAATTTCCAATTTATTAATTATTTGCTTATTATTTAAAATAAAATTAATAAACTTGAGTAAATTATATTAGATAATAAAAATTCAAATTTCTGTCATATTAAAAAAATATTTAATTTAATAAATTTTAAAGAAATAAAGAAATGATTAAAATCAAAATAAGAAATTATTTCATTATTCAATTCTCCAAATCATGCATTTTAATTTTTTTATTTTAGCACATTAAAAAATTAAAAATAACTCAAAATAAGGTTCGGATTATTTAAACTTAAAAAAAATATTATAAAAAAAGATTTTTTTTAAGAAATAATTACTTCCTAAAAAAACAGAAAAATATTAAAAAAATAATTTAAACATAATTTAAAAAAAGATTATGCGTATTTGGATTCTCTAACGTTAGAGTGCGTTCTCTCCTCCAGAAAAGCTTAGTCACAACGCAAATCTCTCCTCCAATTCAAGCCTCCCGAATCCCTCCACATAGCCGCGGCGGCGGCGGCGGCGGCGGCGAGCACAACTCAAATGAGATTCCCATCGTCTGCGACGGCCTTCGCCGGTGCCAGCGCATGACAATTGACAATACATTACTCTTCACTAATTAAGGACAGTTTACAGTTGCTCCAATTGTAACATTTGTGTTTTGTTTCCATCGAGTTTTATCTCCATAAAATTTTATTATTAATTCGAAGAACCAATTCACCCTCTTTTAACTCTCTCACTGTTTTGTCCTCCAAATTCGTGATTTGATTCTTCGTTTTATATACTTGAATTTTTCATATCTCATCACTTCAAATAACATTTCCCTTTTTATACACATAGACGTGGAAATCTATTTAAGAACACGAATATCTGCTATATTTTCTCATCATCATTTATATCGATTATTAAATGAAAACACAATCAACAATTTGAAGCATATGCCAAGTACTGTTAGTATGAGGACATCCAATGTGACCATGATATTTGTTTCCCCTCAAAACCATGACACGGAGTGTGGATATTGTCTTTAAGAGGCATGGAAATCCATCTTCTACGTGATTGTTTCCAAGATTCAACACCTCCAACGATGTGCAATTTGCTAGAGATTTGGGAATTGGGCCCCTCAATAGATTACTATTGAGATCCAGAGTCCTTAGAGCACAAGATACTGGAAATTTGTCTGGAATGCTGCCATTGAACTTGTTATGTTGCAGATTTAATACCACAAGTGTCTGACTTTGTGTTAAGCACTCTGGAATTGTCCCATTGAACTGATTATAGGAAACATCCAGAACTAGTAGATTTGAATTATTGCACAAGGAATGAGGAATACTGCCTGATAAACTGTTATTGGAAAGAGATAGGAAAATAATGGAAAACAGATAGGTACCAACATCTGATGGGATAGTTAAACTGAAGTTATTGCTTGAATAGTCTAAATAAGAAGCATGCACCAGAAATATTGGAAGCTTCCCTTGGAATCGGTTAGCATGAAGGTCAAGGAGCCTTAAATTGGAACTAGTGTTCTGCACAGATCCTTCTAAATTGCTGAGCAAATTGTGAGAAAGATTTAATTGAACAAGAGAGTCAAGTTGCCAAATCCATGTTGGTGTAGATCCTTGAATATGGTTGCTTGAGAGATCTAAAGTGGTTATTTGGGATTGGTTTCTTAAGAAACTAGGGAACTCTGTCAGATTGCAGGAGGCCAACTCTACAGTTCTCATGTTGGGGAAGGAAGATATTAGGCCAACGTCTGCAAAATTTGTGTCTATTGACAAATGGTTGTGCGAAAGAGCTAGTTTAGTTAGATTTGCAAGGCTCTGAATCACATCTAGCTTCAATGTGCCATTTAACTTGTTTGAAGATATTTCGAGGACACTAAGTGATCTGAAATGAAAAATATTTGTAGGAATGGACCCGTCTAAATCATTACCACTTAAATCAAGGATCTCTAACACAGAGAAAGAGATATTTGAAAATTGTTGTCCGAAAGTTGTATACTTCGTAGCAATGGGATAGAAAAAAGAGAGGAAGGAAGGCTTCCATTGAGGAAGTTGTCCTCCAAATCAATTTCGAGCAGATTTCTTAGGCCGTCCAAATGAACAGATGTGATTGAACCTGTGAAACCATTGTGTGAGAAGTCTAAATGCTTGAGATTCATGGACAGATTCAAGGATGGAATTGGACTAGTGAAGTCATTAAATGACAAATCCAGATAAGTGAGTTCCCTTAGTCCTGACATTGAACTGGGTAGCGTTCCATTAAAATAGCAATTAGAAAGACCTATGATGGATAACTGCCTAAGATTATTTATAGAAGCTGGTATTGCTCCTGAGAAACTTGTGCCACTTACAATCAGTGTCTGAAGAGGACCATTCAGTGGTAATTCAGGCAAAGATCCATAAAGATAATGATTGAATGATAAGTCTCTATCAGACAATGTTGCTACCTGAAAGATCTTCTCTGGAAATATTCCAGTCAATCCACAAGAACTAAGCTGAAGGGTTTTTAAATTTGGAAAATTAGCAAAGGTTTCAGGCACTGGGGAAGATAAATTGTTCTGATCAAGACGAATGATTGATAGGTTCTGAAGTCCTGTCAAGGAAGGATCAAGGGGTCCGGAAAGATTGCAGTTTGACATGCTCAGCTCCTGCAGGTTAACTAGTTTCAACAAAGCATGGCACCATTCATTTCTCTGAGCTGTTACAATTACACCATCCATATACAGTTGCCTAATCCTGGTGAGGTTTTGGAGAAGCATTTGCAGATCCAATTTTTCAAGTTTCAGCGGTTGCCCATATAAATAGGAAAGAGAAGAGATATCAAGAGTAAACAACCTTGTCAGCGAAGAAATCTCTATTGGAATCTGCCCCACAAAGCCAGCATAAGACAAATTCAGATATGTTAAGTTCTTCAACATGTTGAATCTGGATGGTATCTCAGAACCGAAGTTATTAGCCACCAAATTCAATTTATAGAGATTTTGCAGATTGAAAAGAGTACTTGAATTATCAAGTCCACCATTGATTGATTCTCCACTCAGGTCAAGGCCAATAACATGTCCCTCCTCATCACAGGTTACACCCCTCCACTCACAGTAATCTATGCTTGGACTCCAAGACACAAGTTTGCGAGACTTTTAATGCTTGAATTTGAGGCCGTTCTTCAGTTTGAGTAATAATTGTTGTTGATTCTCAACAATTTGGCCAGAGACCCCAGTGAAGTCATCACTGTAGTTTCTTACATGTGCATTTGATGTTGTTTTGTGTTCCTTTGTCTTCATTTCTACCTTCTCCATATTTTAAAAAAAATTATTCTTTATAATCGTTCTTTAAAGTAATTAAGATCATAAAAAGTTAAATTGTTAACCTTAATTTGTTTCACCATAGTATTAAGCTATTTTTTTTCTTTTCATATTAACAATAAAAAAAATTTCTATTTAACTTGCATGTGTTAAATTGAATGTTATTAATGAAATTCTAAAATAGACTATTAAATTTTAATTATTTCTGTGCAGTGCATAGTATAAGAAAAAATAGGTTGACTTTTGTCTTGTTCCATTTTTTTTTATAAAAGCATAATGCATGATATAAGAATAAATTTGAAACTTTATCAATCTAAATATATAAAATAAAATAAATATTTTACTACATGAAAATTAACTTCAACTTTGTGGCTAGCCAAATTTTCTGGGGTAGTCACCAGCTTGACTCCACACAAATGTCATTTTGATTAAAAAAATTAACTTCAACTTTAAATGGCAATGATAATAGTAATAATTAAATTATGATAAAGAAAAAGATTTAATTAATCATCACTTATAATATGTGAATAATTCTTTTATGTGTAAAATTAGATAATAAATTATTCTAAGATGCTAATGATCTGTGCATCGCATGGGTAGGAAACTAGTAATTTTACACTGTGCATAGTCTTTTTTCTCATAATTTAAAACTTGTTGAGCAAGTGTTGAAGAAATATAGAAAAGGTTTGTTTTTGCGTTTTTTTCGTTTTGGTACTTTATGTTTTAAAAGTCTTATTTTAATTCTATAAGTTTTAACAAAGACTCAAAATGGTTCTTCCATTAGTTTAACACTAACACCATTAGTATTTAAATCTGAAAATAAACCTTTGAAACCTGCATCACCATTAAGAACAATATAATCAATTATACTATATTCTCATACATATAATTGATTTTTAAAATAATTTAATTTTCGCAACAATTCCAAACATAGTTTACTAAACTTGGACAACAAAATAATATAAAATGACCCTAAATCAGGTTTAACACATTAATTGTAAGACCTTACATAAAAACCAAACACATCTTTGTTCCACTCCTGGAGCGTTATATGAAAAGCCTTAATTCTTTCAGACCAAGAGAGATTCAAGCTCCAAAAATTGAGGTGGTGAAAAACTGAGGCCTCTTGGAATTTGATCCTCTGCTGCAAGTTAACAAGGAGGTCATCAAGTCATTCCATCAAATTACCATGCTTCCAAGTAAAGGCAGGACCATTGAAACCTGCATCCAAAAGATTACAATCCTGAATAAACTTTTGAAAGTCCTGAGCGCCATGCAACCACGAATTCGGAGAACCACCCTATCTTTGTTTCATTTCCATTGAGTTTTATCTTTCACAAATTTGTATTATTAATTCGAAGAACCAATTCACCCTGTCTTCTTCTCTCACCATTCCCCCCACAAATTCTAGATATTTGCTTCTTTTTATGTGCATAGGTGTTTTTCTTTTTAAATACTTAACTAAATAAGAGATATCTTGTTACTTCAGATAATATTTCCTTGAATAGGCTACACTTTCTTATCATCATTTCATTTCTATTTAATTATATCGATTATTTAATATAAACACAATCATCTATATAAGCCTACCGACTCATATTTTTTAGCAGAAATTTCACATGTGTATTTCCACACCAGATTATACACTGTTTTTACGTTCTCAACTTAAGTAAAATATGAAATCAACCCAAAGAGCAATGCAATAGAGAAATGCAGGTTGAAGAAGACATCCTCACCAGTGCTTGTGAGGCTGATCTGCTATTAGCATTTTACTACTGTCTTATGACTAATGCCTCCACCTTAAAACTTGATAGCTTTTTCCTCCACTGGTTTCGTATTCAAGATTCAGCTGTGGGAAGATACGACACAGAATGGAGTCCACACGCTTCCAGTACCGTTGCCTCCATTGCTTCCAAAACAGAGGGGGAACAATGACAAGTGCAAGCCCAAAAACAAATCCCAATTCAGCCCTCACGATATGCCAACCAATTGCATGCGACCTTGCATGTGGTGACATTGGCAGCCCATATGTTTCATTACTACAGTTTTTTATCAAAGGTGTTCCACATAATTCTGCATTTCCAACGAAGGAAGATGCATCGAATGTTTGAAGCTGGTTACCTACAGGGATTCTTCCCACCAGATGATTAAAGGAAAGGTTCAGGTACGAGAGGAAATTTAAACTTGCAAGCTGTATGGGAATTTCTCCATGAAAATGGTTGCTTGACAGGTCCAATGACTCAAGCTGTTTTAAATTCCCCATAGATGAAGGGATTTGGCCTGCTAGAGCATTATGTGACAAGTTGAGAAAAATAAGTCTTGTCAAATTCATAAGCTCTTCTGGTATTGTTCCTTCAAAATTGTTCGATGAGAAATCAACAGATGTGACAAGTGTTAGGATTTTAACAAACTCCAACCGTAAACCTTTGCTTGTAAGTGTCACAGAATCCTGATAGTATATGCCACCAAATGTAAGGACCTCAAATCCAATGCGATTGAGCTTTGATCTATTATCATCTTCATCAAGCATCATTGCCATCCAATTTTTGAATCTTTTTCCTGGAAGTAAACCACTGAAATTGTTGAAAGCTAGATCAACAATTTGAAGCATATGCCAAGTACCGTTACTATGAGGACATCCAATTTGACCATGAAATTTGTTTCCCCTCAAAACCATGACACGGAGTGTGGATATTGTCTGTAAGAAGCATGGAAATTCATCATCTACTTGATTGTTTCCAAGATCCAACACCTCTAATGATGTGCAATTTGAAAGAGATTTGGGAACTGTGCCCCTTAAAAGATTACTATTGAGTTCCAGAGTCCTTAGAGTACAAAATACTGTAAATATATCTGGAATGCTGCCATGCAACTTGTTATGTTGCAGATTCAATACCACAAGTGTCTGACTCTGTGTTAAACACTCTGGAATTATCCCATTGAAGTGATTATAGGAAACATCCAGAACTAGCAGATTTGAATTATTGCACAAGGATTGAGGAATACTCCCAGATAAATTGTTTTTGGAAAGAGACAGGAAAACTATGGAAGACAGATAAGTACCAACGTCCGATGGAACAGTGAAACTGAAGTTATTGCTTGAATAGTCCAAATAAGTGGCACGTGGTAGGTATATTGGAAGCTTCCCATGAAGTTGGTTAGAGTGGAGGTCAAGGAGCCTCAAATTGGAACTAGTGTTCTGCATAGGTCCTTCTAAATAGCTAAGCAAATTGTGAGAAAGATTTAATTGAACAAGAGAGTCAAGTTGCCAAACCCATGTTGGTATAGATCCTCGAATATGGTTGCTTGAGAGGTCTAAAGTGATTATTTGGGATTGGTTTATCAAGAAACTAGGAAACTCTTTCAGATTGCAGGAAGCCAACTCCATATTTCTCATCTCAGGGAAGGAAGATAATAGGCCTACATCTCTAAAATTTGTGTCTATTGACAAGTCATTGTGCGAAAGAGCTAGTGTAGTTAGATTTGCAAGTCTCTGAATCACATCTAGCTTTATTGTGCCATTTAGCTTGTTGAATGACAGTTGGAGGACATTAAGTGAAGTGAGAGACAAAATAGATGGAGGAATGGGCCCTTCTAAATTGTTACTGCTTAAATCAAGAGTCTCTAACATGGAGAAAGAGATATTTGAAAATTCATCCAGATGACCATTAAAATGGTTGTTGGAAAGTTGAATACTACGTACTGAAGGGAGTGCAAAAAGAGAAGAAGGAATGCTTCCAGTGAATAAATTGTCCTGTAAATCAATTTGGACCAGTTTTGTTAGGCCTTCCAAGTGAACAGAAGTGATTGAACCTGTGAAATTATTGTGTGAGAAGTCTAAATACTTGAGATTCCTGGACATATTCAAGGACAGAATTGGACCAGTGAAGTCATTCAATGACAAATCCAGATAAGTGAGTTCACCGAGTCTTGACATTGAACTGGGTAGTGTTCCATTAAAATGGCAATTAGAAAGATCTAAGATGGATAACTGCCCAAGATTACTTATAGAAGCGGGTATTGCTCCTGAGAAATTTGTGCCACTTACAATCAATGTCTGAAGAGAACCATTCAGTGGGAATTCAGGCAAAGATCCATAAAGATGATAATTGAATGATAAGTCTATATCAGACAATGTTGCTACCTTAAAGATCTTCTCTGGAAACATTCCAGTCAATCCACAAGAACTAAGGTGAAGGATTGTTAAATTTGGAAACTTAGCAAAGGTTTCTGGCACTGGGGAGAATAAATTGTTCTGATCAAGACGAATGATTGATAGATTCTCAAGTCTTGTCAGGGAAGGATCAAGAGGTCCGGAGAGATTGCAGTTTGACATGCTCAGCTCCTTCAGGCCATGTAGCTGCAACAAAGCATTGCACCATTCTTTTCCCTGAGCTGATACACTTACACCATCCATATACAGTTGCCTAATCATGGTGAGGTTTTGGACAAGCATTTGTAGATCTAATTTTTCAAGTTTCAGCGGTTGCCCATATAAATAGGAAAGAGAAGAGATATCAAGAGTAACCAACCTTGTCAGGGAAGAAATCTCTAGAGGTATCTGCCCCACAAAGCCAGCATGAGACAAATTCAGATATGTTAAGTTCTTCAACTTGTTGAATCCGGATGGTATCTCAGAACTGAAGTTATTAGCAGACAAATTCAGTATCTGGAGATTTTGCAGACTGAAAAGAGTACTTGAATTGTCAAATCCACCATAGATTGATTCTCCACTCAGGTCAAGGCCAATAACATGCCCCTCATCACAGGTTACACCCCTCCACTCACAGCAATCTATGCTTGAATTCCAGGACACAAGTTTGTGAGATTTTTCATACTTGAATTTGAGGCCGTTCTTCAGATTGAGCAATGATTGTTGTTGATCCTTAACAGTTTGGCCAGAAACCCCGGTGAAGTAAACACTGTGGTGTATCAAGAAGCAGTAACAGAATATGATGGAAAAGAATGGAACATGGGGAATTCTCATTGGAGTCTACTGAGAGAGACACACAATGAACCAAAACAAAGGCTGAAGAAGGGAACAGGCTAATGATGGGCTATAGTCTCTTTGTTTTCCAGTGTTTATGTTACAACTTACAAAGCAATTTGGCAAGGAAATGTCATCAAAAGTGATTCTCTACAAAGCGATTTTTAAGTTAGCAGCATCATGCGACTTATATGTGTGACATTGGATCCGAACAAAATATATAATATTAAGTTTAATTGCACTTTTGGTCTTCTACTTTCTCAATTTTATAAATTTTGTCCTACTTTTTTTTTTTTTCAAATTTGATTCCTCCACTGTTTTAGTTATGTAATTTTGGTCTCTAATACATTGACAATGCATGTGATAATACATGAAAGTGTACCGAGGAGTCTAACTTAATTGGTTGAACATGGTGCATGAGTAAATGAGTTGTTATACATCTTCCGGTACCTGTTTTCGATTCCTATATATCAAATAAGAATACATGAAAGTGTCATGTCGGTATTTCTGTTAAATATTAAATTTTAAGTGAACAGATAGATCAAAATCTCAATTAAAATAGTAGGAGGATGAAATTTGCAGAAAAAATTTGGAGGACGAAATTTGTAAAATTGAAAAAATGGGGATGAAAATACAATTAAATATAATATTTATGTGTAGAAGAAAAGTTGAGTGGGAGAGACGCTTAGCCACAGAAAAAGAGTGTAAGATGGTGAAGCAAAGTCAAAGTAAACCACGTCCTAAGGTGCCAGTCTTTTGTTTTTTTGTTTTTTTCTCCCTTTTTTTCTATTTTTCTTCGCCGTGTGGCGTTTGTAATTAATCATCCTTACCAGAAAAGAAAGAAAAACAATGTCGCCATTATTGCATTCATTTTCCAAGTCACTTCTTGTGTGAAGACTTTTTTGGTAGCTTTGCTTGTAAAATGGAGCTGGCAATATTGACAGCTTTTAATAAAGAGGTATAGCATGAAATAACTTTTAATAAAGAGGTATAGCATGAAATAATTTTAGAATTGCATGGTTAACAACAAAAATTCTGGTTTAAATATAATTCCATTGAATTTATTGAACACAGTTGGATTAGATAAAATTATAATTGTCACTATTTTATTCCAAATTCAATAAATATGTTACTTTTATTATTTTTTAGGGCAAAGAAATATACACGATAAACATTGCACTGTTCTTCACTTGTATATAAGTGGGTGGTTGAAATTTTTTTGTGATATGTGAAAAATAATAGATAAAATATTGTTAGCCACAGATTTCATCAGTTTTGTTAATTGGACAATTGTCTCAGTTGCTGTTAGGGGATGCTATAGGAACGTTGTATTGTATCCTAGGGGTAGCTAGTCTTTTTGTTGCTGCTTGTTTTGTTTTATTCCAACAGATAAAAAGAAAAGAAAAATTAACTATTGAGCCTTCGAACTTTAAATTTGAATCCCACACTCTTGACGTAATTCGTGGTTAAGAACACAAATGAGTTGAGACAGGTTAAAGTTTTATAAGACTTAAACTAGTTTTTATACCCGCGGGATGGGATTTTTTTATGTTCAACATAGATTATAATAATTAGTTAAATTATAATTTATATCTTATTTATATTTTTTCAAATATTTTAAAATGATTTTTATAGTTAAAAATTGTTGATGGAAAATAAAGAATTAATTCTTTAATTTTGTTATATTCTTATAAATATTTAATTATTTAAATGGACTATCTTTAATTGATTAAAATATAAAATATTTAATTATTATTTAAAATATTTTATTATTTATATTCTTATAAATACGGGAAGAGCTACTGCTTACATAGCAGAACTTTGGGAAGTTTTCCAAGGGCTTTTCATGGCTCGAAAAAGAAACATCAGTAAGCTGGAACTATAAGTTGATTCTATTGCAGTGGTGCATAGTATTACTAAAATTGGTACTGGTAATGCTACTGGTTGGAGATTAATTCAGGAGATTAAGAAGGTGCTCATGCATGACTGGCAATTGAAGATTATCCACATCTATAGAGAAGGGAATGTGTGTGTAGTTGCCTTAGTCCTTGGTGCACTATGACCAGGTTCCTTCTAACCTGGGTCCTTTACTTGTTTCTGATGTTATGGGAGCATGTCTCCCCCGTTTAGTCCCTCTGTAATTCCTTCTTGGGCCTAGGTCCAGTTTATATAAAAAAAAATATAAATTTTATATTTCAGTTTTAAATTATAATTCCTTAATTTAATTGTTTTTATGATATATAGATATATATATATATATATATATATATAATAAAACTTTATTTTCTTTTAAATATATTAAGCCAAAATAATTTCAATTGATTGTATAAAAAATATTATTTTATATCACATAGGAAGTAAAAAAAAAATTGTTATTTATGCCAATTTGAATTCAAAATAGAAAATATACTTATCATTTGTTTTATACATGACTATCGTTGTTCATCAAATTCACTTCATCCGAACAATCTTAGCAACAATCAAATTCACTTTTTCAATTAAAGTTTATCACAATTAAACTTCTTAAAAATATATAAATAATTTGTTTCTTGATAGCTTTTCACTTATCTCAACCTTTTAAAATATTATCAAACCTTTCAAGAATAGGTTTCCACTAAAGATATAATATTCTACAAAAAAAAATTATAAAAAAAGCAACACATTCTAGTAATTTTGAATAAAAAAACCCAAAAAATTAAAAACATACAATAGAAATACAATCTTGAAACTTAAATCTTGAAACAAGTGCATATATTAAATGAGTAGAAGAAGAGAAATTGGATTTAGGTAAATTCGCCAAACACATAGTGTGCGCAGAAAATTGGATTTAAATCAATGAATGAATTACGTCGGGGTTTAACTTCATCTAGTCATCCCAGCATACAATCACTATTTTTCTTATTCAAATAAGCTTTTGTTATCATCAACCCACAAATTTATTCAAACCTTAATCCCTTAAGTGAGAGAACCTAAGTCCTTTGATTCCACTATCAATCCCTTGAATTAGTGTAACCGAAGTACTTGCATTAAGAATAGAGGTTCTAACGATGCCCAATCCTTTTTACCCTATCCCTAGGCATAAAAAGCATTGGGTGTTCTCTCCAGTTCGCAATTCAATTAAATTTTCCAATTATAATTGAATATATAGAATCATGCAATCGGGTGATCAAGCCAAAAACAAGCATTACGCATAGAAGAGAAACAATAATGGTGCTTAATTGAATAATAAAAGAGTAATTACATGAAAGTAGATTTGATTACATTACACCCCAACGAAGAATGGACTTAGCTATGCATAGCCATAGGGGAAGAAGCAAGAGATGATGAAAGCATGGAGAACCGAGCCAAATGCATTCTAAGCCGTCGTCGGACCTCTTGTTTCACTCTACGCACAACGTATCGTAACCCCGGACTAGGACAGAAAATCCCTATTTAAGATGATGGGCCAAAAAGAGTTAAGCCCAAAATAAAGCAAAACAGAAAAATAGGGATTTTTCTCTTAGCTGCTCGTGCACAGGCTGTGTAATTTTTACACATAGATTTGCACGGTTGTGCAAAACACTAACTTCAGAATTTCAGACTTTGCACAGGTGCACAGTTTGGTTGCACAAGCATGTTCCAAGGCTTCCAACAAGCTTCTTTTGCTCCCGCAAGACCTTCAAAGCTCTCAACTTCACCCCAATTGATCCTTGACTCATCATTCCTCTCAGGATATCTCTAAAGCTTTGTCCAAGTTTCAACAAAGTTCCTAAAAACATACTAAACAACCAAAAGATCAAGTGGAAAAGGGGTAAAAACTTCTAACTAAACCAAACTTTTATTCAAAACTCAACTAAAATGAACATAACAAGCTCAAAAGCATGAAAGATATCAAATAATTGTCCCTAAACTACTACAAAAAGTAGGAATATAAGGCAATTATCAAAGTCCAACATTTGATTTGTGGGAATCTTCAGACTACTCTGCAGAGTTGCCCATGAAGCTGTAGACGTATAAGGAGGAGATTAAGAAGAGACAAAACTCCTTCAGGCAAATCTAAAGGCAAACACAGATGATACCTCATTTCCTAGGCACATAATTTCACTGTGTGGCCTCCAAACAAACTCAGTTCAAGCTTGTGTTGGACAAGGTCATTCCAGTCCTTCCAATCTTGAACTATAAAGGAAAGAAAGAGGCAGAAGAAGAAGATGATGCTCCCCAACGCAATATTCGGGTTCGCAGAGGCAGGCCCTTCAGATGCAAAGTTAAAGCCATTCTTCAGAAGACAGATGCTGAAAGAATGTCTGAAGACTGCAAGACCATCAGACGCGTAAGAAAGTTTGATGCCTTCTGCTCTGGTCTGGAACCTAAAGAAAAGCCTCCTGCAGATGGGTATCATCTGAAGATTGGAAGATGCTATCAATGCAAAGGGCATCAGCCCTTTCTCCCTGCGACTAGCACCTCTGAACTCATGCCATGGAAGTCCACCTTCTACTATCAGTCTGATAGGGACTTCTCATTTGCTGTGGAGCTGCCATATTCAACCTTCTTCTTCTCCAAGAGTATTCTAGGCATAGTGCAAGAATTCGAAGATGCCATTGTTCCATTTAGACCTCCCATCTCTGATGAAGAAGTCTATGATCTGTATGCTGAACTCTGGGCAACCAGAAAAGCTCTACGTCAAGCACTAGAAGACAAGAAAGCATTAGAGGTTGAGCTCAAGAAATGGATCAATATTGATGCCTTCTTTCGTGGACGGCGCCACAGATGCACTTCCACTCCACCAGGGTCCCCTATGGTACTCTCATCAGACTCAGACTCTGATTTTGATGGTCCAATTCCTGGGGAACCAGGTTTTGCTGATCGCCATGCAAAAGGGGGAGAAGGGAAGAGTAAAAAGAAAGCATGAAGATAGGGATGCATCTGAGGGGGAGCAGAAGTTGACAAAGAAAGGGGGAGAGTATTTTCTCTATTTTTATCTATCGTCTGTAAAAACACATCATCTTGATGTGAAAATCGTTCAATAAGACAAGTTGTTTGGTTGCTCATCAAACCTGAGTCTTCTTTTCTCTCTGTTTATATTCTATGCTTATAGTTTATGTTATAAGTAGCTCTGATACATCTTTTTATAATATTTGCTTGGCATCATAAAAAAGGGGGAGATACTAACAAGCCATATAAGTAAAATTCGTTAAAAAATTGATGGTAGAGTGATAATAGGTCAAGTTGACCCTATCTTGCCCTCAATTTATTGAGTTTTGATCTGGTTGGTTTAAAATGACTAGAACAAATTTTCAAGTTGGACAGGGACAGGGAGAAACCCATCCTAACTCGTGCCACACTCACCCTTGATCATTATTGAAAAACTATCAAAATATTGAATAATTGAAATTTAATATTCACTGAAACTTATTAAATGAAAAAATTCTATAAAAAAAATTACTTCTAGGGTAACTTAATTTTAAAACCCCCCATGTATAGACACACATCCTAATGTAACTACCAACCAATAAAAAAAATTACTGTTTGTATGACTTTTAAGGTGATTATTGTAAAAATCAATAAATTTACTTACATGTTGTTTTGTAATTAGATGTCATTATGAAATTGTTAATTAGATGTCATTATGAAATTGTTTTACACTATCTGTTTATAGTCTATTTTCTCATATACATACAAGGGATGTATCAAGGGAAGATAGTTCTCATTTTATGAATGTGGGAACTATAAATCTAGAGCATGTGACCAAACATTTGTGATCAAGATTAAAAGTTAGTTGTCACATAACCACTTCAAAAAGTCATGGACATTTTTCTCTTAATCTTGATCATTCAAATATGATTGAATGGTCTATATTTATAGTTCTCCTTTCTCACAATAAAAAATATTCTCATTCAATATGCTCCTTATATATATAGGACTCTATCAAGTGAGGTAAGTATTTATAACAAAAGGGTGAGAAGAACAAATTTAGACCATACAAACATACATAGATAGTTAAGATTAAATCACAAAGTTATATGACTTTTTTAAGTGATCATTAAATAACTTTTAATCCTAACCATCAACATATATTTGTATGTTATAGATTTGTTCCTCAGTACAATCACATCTATCTTTTTTTTTTTTTTGGTCACACAAACACATCTATCTATTATCTATTTAATTATCTATATCTATATTAGCTATTTTGCATTTTTTGTACTTCGGTTTGGCCCGTTTGGGGCAAGGAAAAAACTAGTAGTACATTTAATTTAGGACACTAAAACAAGGATGCAATTATATAGCATACCTGGTTGTGACGCACTAATTCCAATTCTGGACCTAATCTTCACAATGCCCAAAACCCTTTATTGGATTCTAGTAATAGTTTTAGGGTACCACCCCCTGTCTGCTTAACTAACCACACCACTCACTTTTTCCCTCTAAAACCTCTACTATCTTAAAATCTAACCACGACTTTTGCTCCATCAATACTTTCATGTACATATTTTTTGCACTGTTAAATTCTTTAGCCATTTTCCCACCAGAGAAAAAAGTTGGTATAAGTGCGTGCAATTGTGCAAAATCATAAACGTTGCAGCAATTCAGTCAGTGAACTATTGAGTCTCAAATGTTTGATGATAATCCTGACTGAGAGCATTGGCATTCCATTACTCAATGAGTTTTCTAATCATAGAATACCCACAGAAAACCACCTCAAAAATCAGAGAGGTACATGGTTGCTTTCTCTCATTGTATTTTGCCACCCTTGGGTTCATTTTCTATTTGTAGGGGCATGCAAAATAGAAAAAAAATAAAATAAAGGGAAAACAAAGAATAAAGGGAACAATCAGAGAGGTACATATATGTAATCTGAACAAATAATAGATGGAAAAGAAAAGAGACAGACGAGCATGCTTTCATCATGTATGTGAATGAGAAGAATATAAATCTGGATAAATTGATGTTGAAATGGGTGGTGAGGGGTAACATGTACACCTTGGGTCATGAATTACCTTCTTCTTACTGATATCAAGCTTGGAACACAAGACACAATACCGCCCTTGAAATGTTTGATGGACCAAATTATTTTGCTCCTCATTGTAATCCCACTCCTCTTCCATGTCAGAGTTATTTTCTTCAGTATCTTCCTCTGCTTCATCATCATTAATAGGTATCCAAGTCAAACCAAACATTGGAAGAACGACAAGGAGAATTTTATCAATTTTATGGTTGCTCCATTTTTTCAGTCTCTCCAAAAACAATGCTGGAGCTACAACCAATCCTGCTCCAACCCCAAAACCCACTCCAATTGATACATAAGTCCAGACAAATTTAACTCCAGAATCTGTATATGCTTTAGGTGTTGAATTGCTTGGATCAGGGCACTTTTTAGTCAAAGGACTTCCACATAAGTCTGCATTACCAACATAGGAAGATGCATCAAATGTTTGAAGCTGCATACCTACAGGGATTTTTCCCACCAGACGATTAAAGGAAAGGTTCAGGTATGAGAGGAAATTTAAACGTTCAAGATGTGTGGGAATTTCACCACTAAGATAGTTGCTTGACAGGTCCAATGACTCAAGCTGTTTTAAATTCCCTATTGATGAAGGGATTTGGCCTGTTAAACCATTATGTGACAAGTTGAGAGCATAAAGTCTTGTAAAATTCATAAGCTCTTCTGGTATTGTTCCATGAAAATTGTTGGATGAGAAGTCAACAGATGTGATGAGAGTTAGGATTTTAACGAACTCCATCTGTAAACCTTTGCTTGTAAGTGTCACAGAATCTTGATAATATATACCAGTACCATATCTAAGGACCGGAGATCCAATGTGATTGAACTTTGATCCATCATGATCTTCATCAAGCATCATTGCCTTCCAAGTTTTGAAGCATTTTGCTGGAAGTAAACCACTCAAATTGTTGAAAGCCACATCAACTATTTGAAGCATTGGCCAAGTACTGTTAGTATGGGGACATCCAATTTGACCATGAAATTTGTTTCCCCTCAAAACCAGGACACGGAGTGTGGATATTGTCTTTAAGAAACATGGAAATACATCATCTACCTGATTGTTTCCAAGATCCAAAACATCTAATGATGTGCAATTTGCCAGAGATTTGGGAATTGGGCCCCTCAATAGATTACTATTGAGATCCAGAGTCCTTAGAGCACAAGATGATGGAAATTTATCTGGAATGCTGTCTTCGAACTTGTTATGTTGCAGATTTAATACTGCGAGTGTCTCACTGTGTGTTAAGCACTCTGGAATTTTCCCACTGAAGTGATTATAGGAAACATCCAGAACTAGAAGATTTGAATTATTGCACAAGGATTGAGGAATACTCCCAGCTAAACTGTTTTTGGAAAGAGACAGGAAAATTGTGGAAGACAGAAAAGTACCAACATCTGACGGAATAGTGAAACTGAATTTATTGCTTGAATAGTCCAAATAAGTGGCATGCAATGGAAATATTTGAAGCTTCCCTTCGAGTTGATTAGCATGAAGGTCAAGGAGCCTCAAATTGGAACTAGTGTTCTGCACAGGTCCTTCTAAATTGCTGAGCAAATTGTGAGAAAGATTTAATTGAACAAGAGAGTCAAGTTGCCAAATCCATGTTGGTATAGATCCTTGAATATAGTTGCTTGAGAGGTCTAAAGTGCTTATTTTGGATTGGTATCTCAAGAAACTAGGGAACTCTGTCAGATTGCAGGAAGCCAACTGTACACTGATCATCTCAGGGAAGGAAGATAATAGGCCTACATCCGTACCATTTGTGTCTATTGACAATTTATTGTGTGAAAGAGCTAGTGTAGTTAGATTTTCAAGTCTCTGAATCACATGTAGCTTTATTGTTCCATTTAACTTGTTGAATGACAGTTGGAGGACTTTAAGTGACGTGAGACCAAAAAAAGATGGAGGAATTGGCCCTTCTAAATTGTTACTGCTTAAATCAAGAGTCTCTAACATGGAGGAAGAGATATTTGAAATTTTATTCAGCTGACCCTGAAAACTGTTGTTGGAAAGTCGTATAATTCGTAGCAACGGGAGAGAGAAAAGAGAGGAAGGAAGGTTACCGTTGAGGAAGTTGTCCTGCAAATCAATTTGGTGAAGATTTCTTAGGCCTTCCAAATGAACAGATGTGATTGAACCTGTGAAACCATTGTGTGAGAAGTCTAAATGCTTGAGATTCTTGGATATATTCAAGGATGGAATTGGACCAGTGAAGTCATTAGATGACAAATCCAGATAAGTGAGTTCCCTGAGTCTTGACATTGAACTGGGTAGTGTTCCGTTAAAATGGCAATTAGAAAGATCTATGATGGATAACTGTGTAAGATTATTTATAGAAGCTGGTATTGCTCCTGAGAAACTTGTGTTATGTACAATCAATGTCCGAAGAGGACCATTCAGTGGGAATTCAGGCAAAGATCCATACAGATGATAGTTGAATGATAAGTCTATATCAGACAATGTTGCTACCTGAAAGATCTTCTCTGGAAATATTCCTGTCAATCCACAAGAACTAAGGTGAAGGGTTGTTAAATTTGTGAAATTAGCAAAGGTTTCTGGCACTGGGGATGATAAATTGTTCTGATCAAGACGAATGATTGATAGATTCTCAAGTCTTGTCAGGGAAGGATCAAGGGGTCCGGAGAGATTGCAGTTTGACATGCTCAGCTCCTTCAGGCTATGTAGCTGCAACAAAGCATTGCACCATTCATTTCCCTGAGTTGATACACTTACACCATCCATATACAGTTGCCTAATCATGCTGAGGTTTTTGACAAGCAGTTGTAGATCTAATTTTTCAAGTTTCAGCGGTTGCCTATATAAAAAGGAAAGAGAAGAGATATCAAGAGTGACCAACCTTGTCAGGGATGAAATCTCTATTGGAATCTGCCCCACAAAGCCAGCATAAGACAAATTAAGATATGTTAAGTTCTTCAACTTGTTGAATCCGGATGGTATCTCGGAACTGAAGTTATTAGCAGACAAATTAAGTATCTGGAGATTGTGCAGACTGAAAAGACTACTTGAATTGTCAAATCCACCAATGATTGATTCTCCACTCAGATCAAGGCCAGTAACAAGTCCCTTCTCATCACAGTTTACACCCCTCCACTGACAGCAATCTATGTTTGAATTCCAGGACACAAGTTTGCTAGATTTTTCATTCTTGAATTCAAGGCTGTTCTTCAGATTGAGCAACGATTGTTGTTGATCCTCAACAATTTGGCCAGAAACCCCGGTGAAGTAAACACAGTGGTGTATCCAGAAGCAGAAGCAGAAGCAGAATATGATGGAAAGGAATGGAACATGGGGAATTCTCATTGGAGTCTACTGAGAGAGACACACAATGATCCAAAACAAAGGCTGAAGAAGGGAACAGGCTAATGATGGGCTACAGACCCTTTGTTTTCCAGTGTTTATGTTACAATGCAATTTGGCAAGGAAATGTCATCAAAAGTGATTCTACAATGCGATTTTTAAGTTAGCAGCATCATGCGACTTATATGTGTGACCATTGGATCCGAACAAAATATATAATATTAAGTTTAATTGCACTTTTGGTCTTCTACTTTCTCAATTCTATAAATTTTGTCCTTCTAATTTTATTTTTTTTCAAATTTGATTCCTCCACTGTTTTAATTAATGTAATTTTGGTCTAGTACATTGACAGTGGATGTGATAATTCATAAAAGTGTCACGTTAGTATTTCTACTAAATAGTAAATGTTAAGTTAACAAATAGACCAAAATCTCACAATTAAAATAGTAGGAGGATGAAATTTGAAGAAAAAAGTTTGGAGGACGAAATTTGTAAAATTGAGAAAATGGGGATAAAAATACAATTAAATATAATATCTATGTGTTCTACTAGTTGAAATATATGCAGAAGAAAAGTTGAGTGGGAGAGACGGCTTAGCCACAGAAAAAGAGTGTAAGATGGTGAAGCAAAGTCAAAGTAAACCACGTCCTAAGGTGCCAGTCTTTTGTTTTTTTTGTTTTTTTCCCCCTTTTTTTCTATTTTTCTTCGCCGTGTGGCGTTTGTAATTAATTATCCTTACCAGAAAAGAAAGAAAAACAATGTCGCCATTATTGCATTCATTTTCCAAGTCATTTATTGTCTGAAGACTTTTTTGGTAGCTTAGCCTGTGAAATGGAGTTGGCAATATTGACAACTTTTAATAAAGAGGTATAGCATGAAATAATTTTGGAATTGCATGGTTAGCAAAAAAAAATCTGGTTTTAATAAAATTCCATTGAATTTATTGAACACAGTTGGATAGGTTGGATTAGATAAAACTATAATTGTCACTATTTTATTCCAAATTCAATAAATATGTTGCTTTTATTATTTTTTAGGGCAAAGAAATATACACGATAAACATTGCACTGTTCTTCACTTGTATATAAGTGGGTTGTTGAAATTTTTTTGTGATATGTGAAAAATAATAGATAAGATATTGTTAGCCACAGATTTCATCAGTTTTGTTAATTGGACAATTGTCTCAGTTGCTGTTAGGGGATGCTATAGGAACGTTGTATTGTATCCTAGGGGTAGCTAGTCTTTTTTTTGCTGCTTGTTTTGTTTTATTCTAACAGATAAAAAGGGAAAAAAAATTGAATTATAGAGCCTTCGAACTTTAAATTTGAATCCCACGCTCTTGACGTAATTCGTGGTTAAGAACACAAATGAGTTGAGATGGGTTAAAGTTTTATAAGACTTAAACTAGGTTTTATACCCGATCGATGGATGGGATTTTTTTATGTTCAACATAGATTATAATAATTAGTTAAATTATAATTTATATCTTATTTATATTTTTTCAAATATTTTAAAATGATTTTTATAGTTAAAAATTGTTGATGGAAAATAAAGAATTAATTCTTTAATTTTTTTTTATATTCTTATAAATATTTAAATGGACTATCTTTAATTGATTAAAATATAAAAATATTTAATTATTATTTAAAATATTTTATTATTTACTGCTTACATAGCAGAACATTGGGGAGTTTTCCAAGGGCTTTCCATGGCTCGAAAAAGAAACATCAGTAAGCTGGAACTATAAGTTGATTCTATTGCAGTGGTGCATAGTATTACTAAAATTGGCAGTGGTAATATGCTACTGGTTGGAGATTAATTCAGGAGATTAGGAAGGTG
The DNA here is from genome assembly GCA_026413185.1 of Pueraria montana var. lobata. Lineage (NCBI taxonomy): Eukaryota > Viridiplantae > Streptophyta > Magnoliopsida > Fabales > Fabaceae > Pueraria > Pueraria montana. The sequence goes on from CM048650.1 coordinate 79,283,152, forward strand.
CTCATGCATGACTGGCAATTGAAGATTATCCACGTCTATAGAGAAGGGAATGTGTGTGGTAGTTTGCCTTAGCCAATATGGCTGTTGACTTGAATAGTAACTTGATGCACTATGACCAGGTTCCTTCTAACCTGGGTCCTTTACTTGTTTCTGATGTTATGGGAGCTGGTCTCCCCCGTTTTGTCCCTCTGTAATTCCTTCTTGGGCAAATTATAATTCCTTAATTTAATTGTTTTTATGATATATATATATATATAATAAAACTTTATTTTCTTTTAAATATATTAAGCCAAAATAATTTCAATTGATTGTATAAAAACTATTATTTGATATCACATAGGAAGTAATTTTTTTTTTTTTTTTATTTATGCCAATTTGAATTCAAAATAGAAAATATACTTATCATTTGCCTTGTACATGACTATCGTTGTTCATCAAATTCACTTCATCCGAACAATCTTAGCAACGATCAAATTCACTTTTTCAATTAAAGTTTATCACAATTAAACTTCTTAAAAATATACAAATAATTTGTTTCTTGATAACTTTTCACTTATCTCAACCTTTTAAAAATACTAGTATAATAACCCGTGCAATACACGGGAATATATTAAAACTAGAAATATATAATAAATTTTAAAAAATTATTATATAAAAAAATTAACGATGTCTATTTTTTTAAATTTAATCATATTACAAATATATTTTATATCTTAATGTGTAATGTTTATTTAATTTTAAATTATTTTTTCAAATAGCCAAAATTAGTAATTTAACTTATAAAGTAAATAAATAGTAATATTATACATGATATATATTTTAAATTATAAACATTATACTACAAAAATTATATTAATATATAATTTCTATAAAAAAAAATATCAACAAAATTTTAACATTAATTTTATTTCATATATAATATTCAATCCTTGTGTCTGCCTATTATTAAGATTTTACTTCATATATAAAATTTTCATTATCAATAAACTAAAATTTTAAATAATTTTAAATATATATTTTTATATTTTATATGTATTTTCATATACTTGAAAATATACTGATATAAACTTTTAAGCATCGCTTACTTATTTCGATACTCATAATAATTAATTAGAAAATTACATATCTCACTACAAAAAAAAGGGATTTTACTGGCGATTTATTTCTGACGGTCTAAATAAACCGCTAGAAACTGTTACAATTCTGACTGAAAAGTAAACTGCCACAATTTTCAAATACATTGCCGTGTGTCACTGACCAATACTCCATGTCACTTAGCACATGTCCACCCATTCACCAAATAAATATTTTTATATTTTATATGTATTTTCATATACTTGAAAATATACTGATATAAACTTTTAAGCATCGCTTACTTATTTCGATACTCATAATAATTAATTAGAAAATTACATATTAGATTTCTTGTGTAATTTATTGCAGACTACCTTCTCTTATTTTTAATATTCTTAATTGATTATCTAAATAAAAGATTGGCTAAAACATGGTTTTGGTTCCTTAAGTTTAAAAAGATTGACTAAATAGAAATATATATTAAAATAAAAATTAATTTTTAAAACTCCATACATTAAGTGCTTGAATGACTGCATAATTTATATATTAATTTATCTTCTCAATATAAATGAACTAAAATTTTAAATGCTTTTTAAATTAAATATTTTTCATATTTTTATGTATTTTCAAGAACATGAAAATATATAAAATTTCAACTAATTTAAATTATTAAACATTGTTTATTCGTTCTGTAAAAAAAAACATTGTTTATTCGTAGTTGTACTCAAAATAATTAATTAGCATATTACATATAATTAATGGACATTCAATTTTTTTTTTGAGAAGGAATTAATGGACATTCAATTACTAATTAATCATTATTTTGTTTAATAAAACTTGTTACATGCACATATTACTATATTTTGAAATAATATGTTTACCTTAATTGAAAAAATATTTGAAAAAATATATGTCATAATTACCCCAATTAATTCAAATTAGAATATATACCATTTGTTACTTTAATTATTATAATTATGAAGTTTTATGTATTAAAAAATAAAACACAAAAAAAGCTAATACAAAGGTGATTTGAACTCATCCAAATATTCAAATTTAAATATTTCTTAAAGTTTTAATAATAATTTCCACTGGTACGTTTAGTTATTTCTATTAGATATTAAAATAGTTAAATATACTATATGTAATGGACAATTTATATTTCACTCTATTAATTCTTCAAGATATTTTACATTAATTTTATAATAATATGGGCTATTATCTATGTTTATTATCATTCATCTTTGAGCGGTGGTTATGTTTTTTCTAGTACTAAATGGATAAAATTATCTCATTTATTTACAAATTAATTAATACACAACTTATATCTAAATCAAATTAATAATAAATTTAAATTGGAAATATAAATATAAAAAATTATATTGAATTATCGTTACAATGAATTTAAAAAACTATTAACAACACTAAATTTGAAGTCAAAATTTAATTTACATGAAAAAAATAGAAACAAACAAATTAGAGAATGGTACAAATTTTGATTTATTAATTCAAATGTTATCTTATTCTTAACATATATATCTTTTTTTTGTTACAAATGTATCCATAAAATTCAAATGTTTGACTTTGTTATATCTTTTAGTTCCATTTGATGAACTTTTTGGTCGATAATCTCCATCTTAATCTTGTAGTTTCACAATATTTTGAGTTATAATTAACTTCTTCAACAATGGTTGCTTTCTTCGAATAAGATTCATAAGCAATATTCGTTCCATTGACATCTTACTTGAAATTTGTAATAATAAGTGATAAAAAAAATTATTTCTTAAGCAACAATACCAATACAATAACATATGATATATGCAAATAATGAAAAGAAAATTAATAGAAAATTAAGACGGTAGAATCATTTTTCGCATATTAAGAAGTTGTTGTTCTCTAATAAATACCAACCTTAACTTATCATTACGTGAAACAGTGTTTGTAAAATGAGAGAAAACTTGAAATTAAGAATTGTAAAATATAAAACAAATCTAAATAAAATAAATATTGACCTTCATTCTCAAAGAGCTTTCTCTGCAAACTCAAATCAGGACTGCAAAAAAAATTGTAAATATTAGTGATTTTCAATGAAAGAAAGGAAAACAATGTAGTGGAAAAAAAAATCATTTTTCAATGAAAGAAAGGTAGAGGAAATAAATTTGTATTGATTTTCAAAAAGAAAAAAAAGAAAAATAGTGTATAAATAATATTTATCATCAGAAATAATACTTTTGCTTACTCATAGGGAAGGGATTATCAAATCACATGCTCTACATTTCTATATTCTCATGATGTTCTCATTCTTTTAGAAAGAATGTAGAATCTCAAATCACATTCTCTATATTTCTATATTCTCACGATGTTCTCATTCTTTCAGAAAGAATGTAGAATGAAGGTTGAGGAAAAACAACATTCAATTTAATAATTTATAGAGAAGCAACAAAAAAAGGAATTTTTCTAAAAAAATATCATATTAATATATTGTACGGATTTTTTCTTAAAATTAACAAATTGTGGTCTTCTAAAGAATTACAGTATATATGTATTTTATAAAATTTACGCAAATTAAGTTAATTGCGAGATCTTATATTTGATTTGGTTAATTAAAACTAAATTCAAATTTTATTCAATTTAACTTAATTACAAATCACAGTACTAATTATATTTTTTTGAAAGGACAGTACTAATTATATTGGAAACCATAAAATTGAATACCGCCCATTAAATTATTATTATTATTCTCCATTAAATTAAATTAATTTCAAATAATTTCTTATTTAAGTTATTTTCATAAATAAATGTCATATTATATTATTTTCATTACGCAAATAAATTATTTTCAGAAATAATTTCTTATTTAATTAAAAAATATTATATATTTAATACTATATTTAACAGCATTTTGATCATTCTCATTTTTAAATTGAATTATTTATTAAAATATATTTCAAATAAAAATATTTTTTAAATGATTGTTTCCTTAAAAAAATTAAGTCTAATTAATTGATTTACTTATATTGATGATTCCATTTTTAATTTTGAAAATTAAATATCAATTGAAATCAGACAGTTTGATTTTAATTAAAAATGATTTTGAATTAATTTTTGTTCCGAATAAATTAATGACACTTAAATGTATTTGAATTTGAATTTGGTTCGTAACCGAACCAAATAATTCCGAAGCAAGAAATGATGACATGTGTCATCCAATGCTTGAGAAGCAACCTTGTTTTGCCATATGTTTTCCAGAGCTATTTTTGGATTCGTAAATTTTATATACTAGTATAATACCCCGTGCAATGCACGGGGATATATTAAGATTATTACTATATAATAAATTTATTATATAAAAATATTAATGATGTTTATATTTTAAAATCTAAATTATATTTTAAATTTATTTATATCTTATTGACTAATGTTTATTTAATTTTAAATTACATTGCCAAATAGGTAAAATTAATGGCCAATCATTGTTTGTCAACTAAGTGATTGAAAACATATTTGGGAGTTTGCAAAATAAAATGTTAATCAATAAGTGTTTGACATCAATTTGTGGTTTGTTACAATTTTTTAAATGACTCGTATTGGGGCTCAATTTCCTCCGTGTTCAAAATTTTCTCCATGTGCAAAAATTTCTTTGGACCAGCGGCACTAGGGATGGCAAAGCGGGCCAGGCCAGGCGGGCTGGCCGGCCACCAATTTGGCTGGGGCGGGGTGGGGTTTGCAGCCCGCTAGCCCGCTTTGGCCCGTCCCGCCTAGCCCGCCAACCCACCGGGCCACAGGCAGGGCGGGGCGGGTCGACCCGCCAGTACTTTTTTTTTAAAAAAAAATTAATATATCTAATAACATAAGTTATTAGGGACTATTAATATTTTGTGGTGTACTTTTGAAAGACTATTAGTTTGTGATAAGCCTTTTTAAGATGTTATTTATGGTGATGTTGAACTTGTGGTGTTAAAAGACTATTAGTTTGTGGTTTATTGAAGAAAATGAAACAATATTGTAATTTTTTTTAATTATTTTCACAGTTCACAGTAACAAAAATGCTCTCTATTGTCCTTTTATAATACAAGTGATTCAAGATCATTTTATTTATATTTTATTTGCAATAAATTTAAAAAAAAAAAAAAACTGGCGAGCCAGCCCATCAACCCGCTCTTAGGCGGGGCAAGCCAAGCTTTCCAGGCTGTCCCCATATTGGTGGGCCAACCCAGCCTGGCCAGTTTTCGGCGGGCCGGGCCAAAACGGGCCAGTCCAGCCCGTTTTGCCATCCCTAGCAACCACACACCATGAGTGAGATTAGTTTCAAACTCAGTGGGTTGAGGGACACCCATAATCTTTGACCAACACTACAAAAAATGGCATTGTGGCATTAAAACCTTTCCACATTTCTTTAATCATGATACTATTTTCATGATATTAAAAATTGTACAAATATGATACTATATATATTTAACGATAATATTTTGTAATTATGACTTTTTTTCACGTTCTTACTTGTAAATATATAAAATAATTACTAATATATTATTAAACATTGTTTATTCGTATTGGTACTTAGAATAATTGATTAGGAAATTACATATCAAAATTATCTCTTTTTTTTTTGTCCTAGGTCATATCAAAATTATCTATTAATGAGTAATGACATTCAGTGACTGATTTTCAATTTTAGTTGTTAATCTGCTTATAAAAAAATTAGTTGTTAATTTGATCATCATTCATGATTTTTTTTCTCACTTTATCTGTAACCACGGTATTAAAATGGCATTGTGGCATTAAAACCTTTCCACATTTTTTAAATCATGATACTATTTTCTGATATTAAAATATATACAAATATGATACTATATTTTTAATGATAGTATTTTGTAATTATGACTTTTTTCACTTTCTTATAATCACGATACTAAAATTTTAATGTCTTATATATTGTTTTAATTTAATAATCATCATACCTTAATTTAATATTAATATTTACAATTTTTTGGTCCTTGAACCTTATATTAAATTATTGTCATAATTAAATATGTTATTAACATTAATTATTTTCATAAATAAATTGTTTTCAAAATTTAATTATAATCACAATAAAAAATAAATATTAATGTGTTTAAATATTCACATATGCTGAAAGATTTTTAAATTTGAAATTCAAGTTAAGATAAAATTTTAAATATTCGCATAATCACGTTTATTTAATACTATAATTAATATATTGTTGAAAGGGAATTGATTTTGGTACTTAAAACTATAATTAATATAAGTAGATTTGGGTATACCCGTTAATTTAATCTTAGGAATTCTCTTTGTTTTAATAATATAAATTTAATACTATAATTTTTTTTTGGACTGATAATATACCTGTTTATTTAATCTTAGGGATTCTCTTTTTTTTTTCTCCTTTCAAAATTATACGTATAAATTATAATTGAACAAATTAATATCATTTAATCAATTATTTTTTTAGATTAAATTTGAATTCAAATTATATTTTGCATAAATGTGGTCTGTAATCGAACCAACCAGCTACGAAACACTATATGATGACACGTGTTATCCGAAACTTGAAAACGATCTTGAATCGCCATGTGAACTCCAAACCTGTTTGTGGATTCATAAATATATTATTATTATTATTATTATTATTATTATTAATATTATTATTATTATTATAGATTGATTATAGATTAATAATAATAATGATAATTTCTTAAAATATATTTTATATTAAAATATGTCTAAAGATGATTGTACTCTTAAATTATTTCTGTACATATTGATTTTTTTTTATTTGATCGATCATTTTAAATTAATGATCGCTTAATTGTTGGAGTAATTATAATTAATAAATTTAATGGACATGCGTGTAATAAGGAAAAGATGACATGTAAGCCTTTTGGGTTCAAATACTCTAATATGATGACACGTGGCTGATAGGGATTATAGGAAGGAATTACTTTGTATATAGTATAGATATAGATATTGATTATCAAACCTTTCAAGATTAGATTTCATTCTACAAAAAAAATTATAAAAGAACAACACATTCTAGTAATTTTGAATAAAAAAACCCAAAAAATTAAAAACATACAATAGAAATACAATCGTGAAACTTAAATCTAGCACTATGTCTAGCATTCTTGAAATTCAAAGTACTTCATTTGCATTCTTGAAACTTATGTCTTACACTATGGTGACAAATTGAATAATTTATACTAATAAAATTTATTAGCTCCATATTTAGAGAGTTTTAGATAGTTAATGCATGAGATTAAAGAATCCAAGTTAATTGTTTGTAAAATATACAATAATAAATACAAAAGAAAAAGTAATAGGTGATAGATGTTATCATTAAAATATTTTTTTTTATTAATTTAAGGAGTTCTATAATTTTTTTCAAGGAGTTTAATGGTCACAGTGTAAAGCAGTTTGCAGTTTACATTGTCATTCAATCACAAACCATCGTTGATATCAGGAACGGATCCAAGAAAACATGAAAGGGGGGGCTGGATTTTTTTTTACTTTAATTAATTAAATCTAACTTCTTGCAAATAAATATTTAATAAATAATGACTTTTATAAAATTATTTATTAGTTTTAAATGTAAAATTAAAATTGATTTTTATTTCAAATGATCATACAAAAAGAAAATACATGTATTTATAACTCGTACTAATTTATAAAAAAAAAAAACCTTGTACTAATTTTTTTGTCAACTTTTGAAAGACTTTTTAGTCTCATAAACACAATAACAATCGAATAGGATTCACAATAATAATTTTACAATCAAAAACAGAAACAAACTCATCAAATATAATAATAACTAAAAATCACCAAATTTTATCACAATTATATATAATATATATAAATATGTTTATAATATAATGTTAATAGTTAAATATATAAACAAATAAATGAGACTTGTAATAATACACAAAATATAGTTAGCCTAAGTAATAATAATTGATGAAAAGTCATAAAAATATCATTTTTATCATATCTATTAATTAGTATATATATATATATATATACTAATTAATAGATATGATAAAAATGATATTTTTATGACTATATATATATATATATATATATATATATATATATATATATATATATATATCTTTGGGTGAGATTATAATTAGTGACAACATATATTATTAAAAAGATTAATGATAACATATATTATTAGTTTTATTAATTAGTACATATTATTTATTTATTTATTTACTGAAAGTAGTATATATATAATTAATCAATATATTATTATTTGCATGCATGAAAGAAGTTTGGAGGGGGGTTAGTATATTAAATTAATATATTATTATATGTATGCATGAAGGAAGTTTTGGGGGGGGGGGGGGGGGGGGTGCGTGCCCCCCCCCCCCCTAAATCCGTCCCTGGTTGATATGATTTTTAAGACTTAAATATATTTTTAGTCCTTCAAATTTTAGTCTTTTTTTTACTCCAAATTTAAAGTTGTTTTTTTGTTCCTGGAATCCACATAATGTTCTTTTTAGTCCTTTCCTACAGCCAGCCAAATAGGGAAATAAGAGATTCGTAATTTGTGACAACTTTTGATTGTCAAAAATTGATTTTCTATTTTAAATTTTAAAGTACAATTTTTGACACGTCAGAATCAAGTCAATAAAAAAAATTAAAATCAAACTCCCGTATATAAGTTGATTTTTGAAGTAATTATCGTAAAAGTAAACAAATTTACTGTACAAATAACATTTTTTTCTTCTTTTTTACTTTTGTCAATACCCGCGACTAAGTTGAATTTACTGTTGCTGCAATTTTAATACTTGTGTTTCGTTTCCATTGAGTTTTATCTTTACAAATTTTTATTATTAATTCGAAGAACCAATTCACCCTCACTTCAGTACTCTCTCACCATTTTTTCCTTCAAATTCTTCATTTTATTTACTCAAGATTTTCTTTTTAAATACTTAATTAAATGTAGTACTAGATAGTATCTTGTTACTTCAGACAATATTTCCTTGAATAAGAAAATTTGAATAGGCTATATTTTCTTATAATCGATTATTGAATGAAAACACAATCATCTATATAAGCTTACAGACTCTAAATGGTGAGAAATCTTACATGTGTAGTATTTATTTCCAGATCCCATCATTATTCATACACTGTTTTTATTTTCTCAACTTATATAAAATATGAACTCAGCCCAAAGAGCAATCAATGCAATACAAAAATGCAGGTTGAAGAAGACATTCTCACCAATGGCACGTGGTGACATGGATACCCCATATGCTCCCTCACTACAGGTTTTATTCAAAGGTGTTCCACACAATTCTGGATTACCAGCATAGGAAGATGCATCAAATGTTTGAAACTGGTTACCTACAGGGATTTTTCCCACCAGACGATTATAGGAAAGGTTCAGGTATGAGAGGAAAGTTAAACTTTGAAGCTGTGTGGGAATTTCTCCATCAAGAAAGTTGCTTGACAGGTCCAATGACTCAAGCTCTTTTAAGTTCCCCATAGATGAAGGGATTTGGCCTGCCAAAGCATTATGTGACAAGTTGAGAGAAATAAGTCTTGTAAAATTCATAAGCTCTTCCGGTATTGTTCCTTCAAAATTGTTGGATGAGAAGTCAACAAATGCGACGAGAGTTGAAAGGAATGGAGATCGTGTGTGATTGAACTTTGATCCATCATGATCTCCATCAAGCATCATTGCCTTCCAAGTTTTGAAGCATGTTGCTGGAAGTGAACCACTGAAATTGTTGGAAGCCAGATCAACAATTTGAAGCATATGCTCAGTACTGTTGTTAGTCTGAGGACATTCAGTGTTACCATGAAGCTTGTTTTCCCTCAAAACCATGACACGGAGTGTGGATAATGAATTTAAGAAGTATGGAAATCCATCATCTATCAGATTGTTTCCAAGATTTAACACCTTTAATGACGTGCAATTTGCAAGGGATTTGGGAATTGGGCCCTTCAATATGTTACTATTGAGATCCAGAATCATTAGAGGACAAGATGCTGGAAATTTATCAGGAATGCTGCCATCCAACATGTTATGTTCCAGATTTAATTCCACAAGTGTCTCACTCTGTGTTATGCACTCTGGAATTATCCCATTGAAGTGATTATAGGAAACATCCAGAACTCGAAGATTTGAACTATTGCACAAGGATTGAGGGATACTCCCAGATAAATTGTTTCTGGAAAGAGACAGGAAAATTGTGGAAGACAGATGAGTACCAACATCTGATGGAACAGTGAAACTGAAGTTATTGCTTGAATAGTCCACATAAGAGGCATTCACTGGAAATATTGGAAGCTTCCCTTGGAGATGGTTAAAGTGAAGATCAAGGACCTTCAAAGTGGAACTAGTGTTCTGCATAGGTTCTTCTAATTTGCTGAGCAAATTGTGAGAAAGATTTAATAGAACAAGAGAGTCAAGTTGCCAAATCCATGTTGGTATAGATCCTTGAATATTGTTGCCTGAGAGGTCTAAATGCTTGAGATTCTGGGACATGTTCAAGGATGGAATTGGACCAGTGAAGTTATTAGATGACAAGAGCAGAGAAGTGAGTTCCTTGAGTCCTGACAATGAACTGGGTAGTGTTCCGTTGAAATGGCAATAAGAAAGATCTAATATGGATAACTGCCTGAGATTAATTATAGAAGCTGGTAATGCTCCTGAGAACTTTGTGTGACTTACAATCAATGTCCGAAGAGGACCATTCAGTGGGAATTCAGGCAAAGATCCATAAAGATCAATATTGAAGGATAAGTCAATATCAGACAATGTTGCTACCATAAAGATTTTCTCTGGAAATATTCCAGTCAATCCACAAGAACTAATGTGAAGGGTGGTCAAATTCGGAAAATTAGCAAAGGTTTCTGGCACTGTGGATGATAAATTGTTCTGATCAAGACGAATGATTGATAGATTCTCAAGTTTTGTCAGGGAAGGATCAAGGGGTCCAGAGAGATTGCAGTTTGACATGCTCAGCTCCTGCAGGCTAACTAGTTGCAACAAAGCATTGCTCCATTTATTTCCCTGAGCTGTTACAATTACTCCATCCAAATACAATTGTCTAATCATGGTGAGGTTTTGGACAAGCATTTGTAAATCTATGTTTTCAAGTTTCAGCGGCTGCCCATATAAATAAGAAACAGAAGAGATATCAAGAGTTACCAACCTTGTCAGGGAAGAAATCTCTAGAGGAACCTGCCCCACAAAGCCAGCACGAGACAAATTCAGATATGTTAAGTTCTTCAACTTGTTGAATGCGGATGGTATCTCAGAACTGAAGTTATTAGCAGACAAATTCAGTATCTGGAGATTTTGCAGACTGAAAAGACTACTTGAATTGTCAAATCCACCATTGATTGATTCTGCACTCAGGTCAAGGCCAATGACTTGCCCCTTCTCATCACAGGTAACTCCCCTCCACTCACAGGAATCTATGCTTGAATTCCAGGACACAAGTTTGTGGGACATTTCATGGTTGAACACGAGGCTGTTCTTCAGTTTGAGCAATGATTGTCGTTGATCCTCAACAATTTGGCCAGAGACCCCAGTGAAGTGGACACTGTGGTATATCCAGAAGCAGTAGCAAAATATGATGGAAAGCAATGGAACATGGGGAATTCTCATTGTAGTGTACTGAGAGAGACACATAATGAACCAAAACAAGGCTGAAGATGGGAACAGATTAATGATTGGTTATAGACCCTTTGTTTTCCAGTGTTTATGTTCCAATGCAATTTGGCAAGGAAATGTCATCAAAAGTGATTCTACAATGCAATTTTTAAGTTAGCTGCATCATGCCACTTATATTTGTGCCCATTGGAGCTGAACAAAATAAATAATATTTGTGTTTTATTCTGATCCAATGGTGAGAGAAGCACGGTGCATAAATGCATGTTAGAAATTTAGAATTACTCGTAGAAATACATGCAGAAGAAAAGTTGAGTGGGAGAGACCGCTTAGCTACAGAAAAAGAGTCAAAGTCAAAGTAAACCATGTGTTTTCTATTTTTCTTTGTCGTTTGCCAGTCAAAGTAAACCCCCGACTTTGTAATTGTTGTCTGCATTTTCCAAGTCACTTCTTGTTTTAAGACTTTTTTGGTAGCTTAGCTTGTAAAATGGAGTTGGCAAAAATGGCAAGTTTATATAAAGAGATAGCTTGAAATAATTTTAGAATTACATGGTTAAAAAAAGTTATTTCTAACTTTAATAAAATTTCGTCGAATTTATTGAAAAGTCAATAAATATGTTGATTTACTTTATTTTAGTTTTTGGACAAAGAAATATGTATGATAAAAAATGCATTGTTCTTTTGTTTATAATAAGGATATCTCTCAACCGATAGATGGAGACTAATTCCTTTGGAGTAATTCTTGACAACATACTTAAGGAATTTAGCTATTTACCAATTATGCTAGGCCTTGTTGATAATTGTATTGTTCTTCACATGTATATAAATGGGTGGTTGGTTTTTTTTCTTGTGATAAGTGAAAATAATGAATAAAATATTTAAAGCTATGTTAAGATTTATTGGCAAGCGTACCAAGTTCGTACAAGTAGTATAAAATGGAAGTCCAAGTATCGTATTCGTAGGGACTTGCGTAATATTTGGCAAATTGGCAATGTCCACTAACTAAGCCTATCGGAAACAAAGATTTTACTAGGATTGCAAGAATGTAAATGGCAAGAACTTAAATAAACAGAAAATTAAAGAGCAAAAGAATAAGAAACTATTTTTAGGTAATTTTTACGAACACATGGAATGCGATAAAAGAAAGATTAAACAACAATGAATAAAAGTGCTGGGTTGACTTCCCCAAACCATCACCTCATGCATACAAGGGTCACTCACCTAGTTTAAGGTTAATTTATTCAACTCACAAAAATACTCAAATCTCAATTCCTTGGATGGAAAAGGCCTAAGTCCCTTAATTAAACTATCAATCCCTTGAATTAGTTTAGCCAAGTAACTTGCTTTAAGAACAAGAGTTAAAAGATGACTAACAAGCTTTGCTCTATCCCTTGACACAAAACCCATTAGGTGCTCTTCTCCATTTCAAGGTTCAAATACATTTTCCAATGACTATTCAAACCACAAAATCAAGCAAAGGGTAATCAAGCCAAGACAAGCATTAAGCATAGAAGAGAACACTTAATAATGAACAATAAACATAGATTAATAACTAGAATATATACATGAAGATAGGTTCAGCTACATCAACCCCACTAAGGGTGAACTAACTACTTAGCTACAAGAAGAAGAAAAGAAAATGATACTAAAGATGAAGAGAGTTGATAGAGAAGCCATGGAAGCAAGGGAGAGCTTCCCAACAAGCACCGCCTCCAAAGGGGATGTTCTCCTGTCCAATCTAGGTCAAAACCCTTGCTATTTGCCTTAAATAAGGCCTGACACGTGCTCTTTTAAAAAATACATGTGACGCGCTGGCGCTTAAGCGCCAGTTTCATCAGGCTTAAGCACTAGTTTTGCTGATGAAATTTAAGCTCTGGAACAGGTCGTGCTTAAGCGCGAGTCAGGTCATGCTTAAGTGTGGCTTTGCCTTCAATCTTGGCAGCTACTGGAATCTACGCTTAAGCAAGGTTGAGGGCTCGCTTAAGCATGGATTTTTCTTCAAATTTGCTCTTGTTATTGGCTATACCATCATCTGCCACCTTCATCCTCTTGATCCTACATTAAAAATAAACCTAATTAGATGAAAATTCACCTAATTAACTATTCTAATGCTAATCTAATTTATTTACGAATTAATTATTAACAAGGTCTAACAAAGTTACAAAATTTGAAATATTAAGATAATTGTCTTCACTTTTTATCATCAAATTAACGTTTTCAAGGCAATTATCAAGCTACATATTTCATTAGTTTTGTTAATCGGACAATCTGAGCCTTCAAACTTTTAATTTGAATCCCACGGTGTTGACGTAGTTAGTGGTTAAGAATACAAATGAGTTGTGATAGGTTAAAGTTGTATATAAGACTTAAATTTTGTCTAATTTTTAAATTAAAAGATCCATTATACCACTAGGGTCGGCATAGTGGTGAGAGTTGAGATATATACATAACGACTTAAGTTTGATCTTTATTGTCACCATTGTACAAAAAACAAATTTAAAAGATCCATTATGATGTATTTATTTGATATAAGTAATTTGGTTTAATTCTATTTTTAGTTTTCTTCCTATCATCATTTTGTAAATTTGGTCCTCCATTTTTTTTTAAATTTGATTTTCTACTATTTTAATTGTACAATTTTGATTGATTCGTTCAATCAATTTAGAAATTCTATCCAAGAATTTCAAAATATGAACACATACTATATTGTTTTTTTAACAATCAATCTAAAATCTCAATCTCAATATATAAAAAAATATATGTGATCGGTTGTCTCAAAACCAATGTAAATTATTGATGTAAAAAATATTTTTTGCACTAGTATTAAAGAATCCAATCCTACATATCATGTCACTACGAAGAACTCTTTGACCCATATTATTGTGGTGACATCAGAGGTTATGCTGATTATTGGAAATGCATCTTGGTGAGTGGGGTTTTAACCAGTGTAGCGGAACAAAATTGCAAGGTGGTAAGTGGAAGCATGTTTGCCTTACAATATAGCTAAGAAATAGTATCTTTTTGTATTGGTAAGTGTTCATAGCTTATATTTTGAGATAATATCTCATAAGATGTATTTGTTTGGTGGTGGAGAGTGGCACGCCTTGTGCTTCTGTCCATAGTTTTTAATAAATATATAATTTTTGGCTTTTTAAAAAAAAAAATATTATTGTGACTTTTGTCAATGGAGTTTAGCAAGTGTTCTATGTAATGTCCAACCGATGTAAATCCGAGATAGGATTGCGAAAATGAATCTATCCAGGGCCAAACGCAAGATCCATCATGGATGAATATTGAAGAACACAAAAATAGAAATATGGAGAGATTAAAATGGTAATTAAATATTTTAAATATTTTTCATGATTTATCATTACATAGTAATTATGCATGTATGAATCGAGTCTCAAGTTGTTGAATTTGAAACCAATGAAATGAACTCATAATTCAAACTAAACGTGACGAAGTTTCATTAAGTTGAACCTGAAAAAAAAATAAAAAATCGAACCAATTATAATTTGTTTGGATATGCGTCCCACAAAATCAAATGCGCGTAATTGACTAGCAATATGCAGCTTCGATGTTTTTCTCAATATTGACGTGAAAATTAGAGGAAACGTGCGTAACGGACGGATTACCAAACACATACTAGATCGATTTGAGTTGAAATTTCATATTTATCGAATTAGCCCAGAGCAAGTAATACCCTTAATTTCAACATTCAATAGTTGGTTATGGAATCTTTCTAGAAAAGGATATAAGTTTTACAACAACTATTTTTCATTTCTTCTGTCTTTCTTTTCTTTGTTGTTACATTAAAATAAAATTCAATAAAACTAATATTAATAAAAAATAATTTTGAATTATTGAGTTATCAATCAATCAATCAATTATATTATATAAAAGAAGGTTTTGTCATATAGGTTGATACCACATGACAACACCATATTGATTTTTTTCCTTTCGAAATGAAGACAATTTTATTTTTATTGTAATTTTAAATTTTAAATTATCTAATTTATATTAATTGATAACACTAATTTAAATTAATATTCATATTCAAATTTGAATGTGATCAATTAATTAGGGATGGCAAAGTGTACCCGGACCCTATGGGTACCCGCAAAAATATTCGCAAGCGGGTTGGGTAAATACCCGCTTATTGGGGCTGGGGCTGGGGCCGGGGCCGGGTATTTACCCACAATTTTTTGCGGGTGCGGGTACGGGTACTATAGTACCCCCCCCCCCCCCCCCCCCCCGCACCTACCATATATATATATATATATATATATATACTTAACTTAAATAAATAATTATGTTATATATATACTTTTCTGTAAAAAAAAAATAATTTTATATTTTTCATAAACTAACACTAATAGTAAAAGATTTATGTTATAACTTACAATAATTTTATATTTTTAATATTATGTGTGGATGCTTTTAATGTTAAGTTTGAATTATTTAAGCATGAATTTTCAATTTCTTTGTAATAATTTTTTTAATTAATATTTTTATAGCTTAAATGCAATTTTGGTCCCCCTATTTTAAAATAGAGACGTTTAGTCTCCCAATTTTATAAAATATGTAATTTTGGTCCTTCCATCAAATTGAAAGCGTTGATTGTTAAGAGATTAACATGAACCTTAACGTGATCCAAATATAGTGACGTGACATGGGATTATTTATTTAGTTTTTAATTATTTTAAATATTGAGTAGAATAATTGATGAAAAATATATTTTAAAAAAAAGTAATATCATTTATTTGACTACGATGTGCCATGTACTTCAACAATGCAAAGCTAGTTTAAAATAAATGATTAAGACTTATGATTTCTATTTTAGGACTCATGACTACCCCAACCATTAAAATTAACGTAATATGTGCTTTAGTGACGTAGATAAACAAATAATTATTTCTCTGTATTTAAAATAATTAAAAAATAAATAAATAATCTTGTGTCACATCACTATATTTGGGTCACGTCAAGGTCAATGTTAATATCTTAATTGTCAATACTTTCAATTTGATGAAAATACCAAAATTACGGATTTTACAAAATTGGGGGACTAAATGTCTCTATATAGGGACCAAGATTGCTGATTGTGCAAATTAGGATGACTAAATGTCTCTATTTTAAAATAGGATGACTAAAATTACGGATTGTGCAAAATAGGGAGACCAAAATTACATTTAAGTCTATTTTTTTTATTGATTTATTAACTTCATACATAAGTAAAGTGCGGGTAGCGGGTGCGGGTATGGGTATATAGGTACCCAGCGGGTACGGGGATGGGGATTAAAGTTGCTACCGCGCGGGTATGGGGTCGGGTATAGGTATTTTTTTTAAACGCGGGTATGGGGACAGATACTATAGGACCCTACCCAGACCCTACCCATTGCCATCCCTATCCTTAATCCATCAAAAATTAAAAATAAAAAAATTACGTTCTTTATTTGCTAAGAGATAAATCATGTTCTTTAATTATCAAAAATAATAATATTATTTTTTTTATAGAGATAAATCATGATGATCTTTATTTACTTAGAGATAGATCATGTTTCTTAATTAAAAAAAATAACAATAAACTACCTTCCTTATTTGCTTCTTTTCTCTTTTTTTTTTCTTTTCTATTTATTATGTTTTATAAAAATCTTTGAATGAGATTTTAATTTAATTACTATTCTATTTTTAATCAATATTTTATTAATCAAGTTTTCATAATTAATTAAAGTGCAGGTAACGGGTATGGATTGGATACAAACATTTACATACCCAATGGGGAAAGACACGGATATTAAAGTTACTATTAAATACATATTTGCTAGCATATATTTATATAAAATTTAAAAATAATTAAGAAATACACAAAAATACAATAATATAAAAAATGTAGATTATATATTTAACACCCGTGCAGGACACGGGTTATTAAACTAGTAAGATTAAAGGAGAAGGAAGGGAATGATAGATCATGACTTTGAATCTCCCTTAATTGAAGGTTGACTCTTACTCTCTTAGGTAGGGTCTCTCCTTTCAATTTTTTTTTTTTTTCATTCACAAAGCTTTAATACAAAACTATGCTTAAGATAAATATTAAAAGGAAAGAGTAATTTCCAATTTATTAATTATTTGCTTATTATTTAAAATAAAATTAATAAACTTGAGTAAATTATATTAGATAATAAAAATTCAAATTTCTGTCATATTAAAAAAATATTTAATTTAATAAATTTTAAAGAAATAAAGAAATGATTAAAATCAAAATAAGAAATTATTTCATTATTCAATTCTCCAAATCATGCATTTTAATTTTTTTATTTTAGCACATTAAAAAATTAAAAATAACTCAAAATAAGGTTCGGATTATTTAAACTTAAAAAAAATATTATAAAAAAAGATTTTTTTTAAGAAATAATTACTTCCTAAAAAAACAGAAAAATATTAAAAAAATAATTTAAACATAATTTAAAAAAAGATTATGCGTATTTGGATTCTCTAACGTTAGAGTGCGTTCTCTCCTCCAGAAAAGCTTAGTCACAACGCAAATCTCTCCTCCAATTCAAGCCTCCCGAATCCCTCCACATAGCCGCGGCGGCGGCGGCGGCGGCGGCGAGCACAACTCAAATGAGATTCCCATCGTCTGCGACGGCCTTCGCCGGTGCCAGCGCATGACAATTGACAATACATTACTCTTCACTAATTAAGGACAGTTTACAGTTGCTCCAATTGTAACATTTGTGTTTTGTTTCCATCGAGTTTTATCTCCATAAAATTTTATTATTAATTCGAAGAACCAATTCACCCTCTTTTAACTCTCTCACTGTTTTGTCCTCCAAATTCGTGATTTGATTCTTCGTTTTATATACTTGAATTTTTCATATCTCATCACTTCAAATAACATTTCCCTTTTTATACACATAGACGTGGAAATCTATTTAAGAACACGAATATCTGCTATATTTTCTCATCATCATTTATATCGATTATTAAATGAAAACACAATCAACAATTTGAAGCATATGCCAAGTACTGTTAGTATGAGGACATCCAATGTGACCATGATATTTGTTTCCCCTCAAAACCATGACACGGAGTGTGGATATTGTCTTTAAGAGGCATGGAAATCCATCTTCTACGTGATTGTTTCCAAGATTCAACACCTCCAACGATGTGCAATTTGCTAGAGATTTGGGAATTGGGCCCCTCAATAGATTACTATTGAGATCCAGAGTCCTTAGAGCACAAGATACTGGAAATTTGTCTGGAATGCTGCCATTGAACTTGTTATGTTGCAGATTTAATACCACAAGTGTCTGACTTTGTGTTAAGCACTCTGGAATTGTCCCATTGAACTGATTATAGGAAACATCCAGAACTAGTAGATTTGAATTATTGCACAAGGAATGAGGAATACTGCCTGATAAACTGTTATTGGAAAGAGATAGGAAAATAATGGAAAACAGATAGGTACCAACATCTGATGGGATAGTTAAACTGAAGTTATTGCTTGAATAGTCTAAATAAGAAGCATGCACCAGAAATATTGGAAGCTTCCCTTGGAATCGGTTAGCATGAAGGTCAAGGAGCCTTAAATTGGAACTAGTGTTCTGCACAGATCCTTCTAAATTGCTGAGCAAATTGTGAGAAAGATTTAATTGAACAAGAGAGTCAAGTTGCCAAATCCATGTTGGTGTAGATCCTTGAATATGGTTGCTTGAGAGATCTAAAGTGGTTATTTGGGATTGGTTTCTTAAGAAACTAGGGAACTCTGTCAGATTGCAGGAGGCCAACTCTACAGTTCTCATGTTGGGGAAGGAAGATATTAGGCCAACGTCTGCAAAATTTGTGTCTATTGACAAATGGTTGTGCGAAAGAGCTAGTTTAGTTAGATTTGCAAGGCTCTGAATCACATCTAGCTTCAATGTGCCATTTAACTTGTTTGAAGATATTTCGAGGACACTAAGTGATCTGAAATGAAAAATATTTGTAGGAATGGACCCGTCTAAATCATTACCACTTAAATCAAGGATCTCTAACACAGAGAAAGAGATATTTGAAAATTGTTGTCCGAAAGTTGTATACTTCGTAGCAATGGGATAGAAAAAAGAGAGGAAGGAAGGCTTCCATTGAGGAAGTTGTCCTCCAAATCAATTTCGAGCAGATTTCTTAGGCCGTCCAAATGAACAGATGTGATTGAACCTGTGAAACCATTGTGTGAGAAGTCTAAATGCTTGAGATTCATGGACAGATTCAAGGATGGAATTGGACTAGTGAAGTCATTAAATGACAAATCCAGATAAGTGAGTTCCCTTAGTCCTGACATTGAACTGGGTAGCGTTCCATTAAAATAGCAATTAGAAAGACCTATGATGGATAACTGCCTAAGATTATTTATAGAAGCTGGTATTGCTCCTGAGAAACTTGTGCCACTTACAATCAGTGTCTGAAGAGGACCATTCAGTGGTAATTCAGGCAAAGATCCATAAAGATAATGATTGAATGATAAGTCTCTATCAGACAATGTTGCTACCTGA
This sequence comes from Pueraria montana var. lobata, assembly GCA_026413185.1. Classification (NCBI taxonomy): domain Eukaryota; kingdom Viridiplantae; phylum Streptophyta; class Magnoliopsida; order Fabales; family Fabaceae; genus Pueraria; species Pueraria montana. The sequence continues at coordinate 79,303,411 of CM048650.1, forward strand.
AAGATCTTCTCTGGAAATATTCCAGTCAATCCACAAGAACTAAGCTGAAGGGTTTTTAAATTTGGAAAATTAGCAAAGGTTTCAGGCACTGGGGAAGATAAATTGTTCTGATCAAGACGAATGATTGATAGGTTCTGAAGTCCTGTCAAGGAAGGATCAAGGGGTCCGGAAAGATTGCAGTTTGACATGCTCAGCTCCTGCAGGTTAACTAGTTTCAACAAAGCATGGCACCATTCATTTCTCTGAGCTGTTACAATTACACCATCCATATACAGTTGCCTAATCCTGGTGAGGTTTTGGAGAAGCATTTGCAGATCCAATTTTTCAAGTTTCAGCGGTTGCCCATATAAATAGGAAAGAGAAGAGATATCAAGAGTAAACAACCTTGTCAGCGAAGAAATCTCTATTGGAATCTGCCCCACAAAGCCAGCATAAGACAAATTCAGATATGTTAAGTTCTTCAACATGTTGAATCTGGATGGTATCTCAGAACCGAAGTTATTAGCCACCAAATTCAATTTATAGAGATTTTGCAGATTGAAAAGAGTACTTGAATTATCAAGTCCACCATTGATTGATTCTCCACTCAGGTCAAGGCCAATAACATGTCCCTCCTCATCACAGGTTACACCCCTCCACTCACAGTAATCTATGCTTGGACTCCAAGACACAAGTTTGCGAGACTTTTAATGCTTGAATTTGAGGCCGTTCTTCAGTTTGAGTAATAATTGTTGTTGATTCTCAACAATTTGGCCAGAGACCCCAGTGAAGTCATCACTGTAGTTTCTTACATGTGCATTTGATGTTGTTTTGTGTTCCTTTGTCTTCATTTCTACCTTCTCCATATTTTAAAAAAAATTATTCTTTATAATCGTTCTTTAAAGTAATTAAGATCATAAAAAGTTAAATTGTTAACCTTAATTTGTTTCACCATAGTATTAAGCTATTTTTTTTCTTTTCATATTAACAATAAAAAAAATTTCTATTTAACTTGCATGTGTTAAATTGAATGTTATTAATGAAATTCTAAAATAGACTATTAAATTTTAATTATTTCTGTGCAGTGCATAGTATAAGAAAAAATAGGTTGACTTTTGTCTTGTTCCATTTTTTTTTATAAAAGCATAATGCATGATATAAGAATAAATTTGAAACTTTATCAATCTAAATATATAAAATAAAATAAATATTTTACTACATGAAAATTAACTTCAACTTTGTGGCTAGCCAAATTTTCTGGGGTAGTCACCAGCTTGACTCCACACAAATGTCATTTTGATTAAAAAAATTAACTTCAACTTTAAATGGCAATGATAATAGTAATAATTAAATTATGATAAAGAAAAAGATTTAATTAATCATCACTTATAATATGTGAATAATTCTTTTATGTGTAAAATTAGATAATAAATTATTCTAAGATGCTAATGATCTGTGCATCGCATGGGTAGGAAACTAGTAATTTTACACTGTGCATAGTCTTTTTTCTCATAATTTAAAACTTGTTGAGCAAGTGTTGAAGAAATATAGAAAAGGTTTGTTTTTGCGTTTTTTTCGTTTTGGTACTTTATGTTTTAAAAGTCTTATTTTAATTCTATAAGTTTTAACAAAGACTCAAAATGGTTCTTCCATTAGTTTAACACTAACACCATTAGTATTTAAATCTGAAAATAAACCTTTGAAACCTGCATCACCATTAAGAACAATATAATCAATTATACTATATTCTCATACATATAATTGATTTTTAAAATAATTTAATTTTCGCAACAATTCCAAACATAGTTTACTAAACTTGGACAACAAAATAATATAAAATGACCCTAAATCAGGTTTAACACATTAATTGTAAGACCTTACATAAAAATCAAACACATCTTTGTTCCACTCCTGGAGCGTTATATGAAAAGCCTTAATTCTTTCAGACCAAGAGAGATTCAAGCTCCAAAAATTGAGGTGGTGAAAAACTGAAGCGTCTTGGAATTTGATCCTCCGCTGCAAGTTAACAAGGAGGTGATCAAGTCATTCCATCAAATTACCATGCTTCCAAGTAAAGGCAGGACCATTGAAACCTGCATCCAAAAGATTACAATCCTGAATAAACTTTTGAAAGTCCTGAGCGCCATGCAACCAAGAATTCGGAGAACCACCCTATGTTTGTTTCATTTCCATTGAGTTTTATCTTTTACAAATTTGTATTATTAATTCAAAGAACCAATTCACCCTGTCTTCTTCTCTCACCATTCCCCCCACAAATTCTTGATATTTTCTTCTTTTTATGTGCATAGGTGTTTTTCTTTTTAAATACTTAACTAAATAAGAGATATCTTGTTACTTCAGATAATATTTCCTTGAATAGGCTACGTTTTCTTATCATCATTTCATTTCTATTTAATTATATCGATTATTTAATATAAACACAATCATCTATATAAGCCTACAGACTCATATTTTTTAGGAGAAATTTCACATGTGTATTTCCACACCAGATTATACACTGTTTTTACCTTCTCAACTTAAGTAAAATATGAAATCAACCCAAAGAGCAATGCAATAGAGAAATGCAGGTTGAAGAAGACATCCTCACCAGTGCTTGTGAGGCTGATATGCTATTAGCATTTTACTACTGTCTTATGACTAATGCCTCCACCTTAAAACTTGATAGCTTTTTCCTCCACTGGTTTCGTATTCAAGATTCAGCTGTGGGAAGATACGACACAGAATGGAGTCCACACGCTTCCAGTACCGTTGCCTCCATTGCTTCCAAAACAGAGGGGGAACAATAACAAGTGCAAGCCCAAAAACAAATCCCAATTCAGCCCTCACGATATTCCAACCAATTGCATGCGACCTTGCATGTGGTGACATTGGCAGCCCATATGTTTCATTACTACAGTTTTTTATCAAAGGTTTTCCACATAATTCTGCATTTCCAACGAAGGAAGATGCATCGAATGTTTGAAGCTGGTTACCTACAGGGATTCTTCCCACCAGATGATTAAAGGAAAGGTTCAGGCACGAGAGGAAATTTAAACTTGCAAGCTGTGTGGGAATTTCTCCATCAAAATGGTTGCTTGACAGGTCCAATGACTCGAGCTGTTTTAAATTTTCTATAGATGACGGGATTTGGCGTGCTAGAGCATTATGTGACAAGTTGAGAAAATGAAGTCTTGTAAAATCCATAAGCTCTTCTGGTATTGTTCCTTGAAAATTGTTGGAAGAGAAGTCAACAGATGTGATGTCAGTTAGGATTTTAACAAACTCCAACTGTAAACCTTTGCTTGTAAGTGTCACAGAATCCTGATAGTATATGCCACCAAATGTAAGGACCTCAAATCCAATGCGATTGAGCTTTGATCTATCATCATCTTCATCAAGCATCATTGCCTTCCAATTTTTGAATCTTTTTCCTGGAAGTAAACCACTGAAATTGTTGAAAGCTAGATCAACAATTTGAAGCATATGCCAAGTACCGTTACTATGAGGACATCCAATTTGACCATGAAATTTGTTTCCCCTCAAAACCATGACACGGAGTGTGGATATTATCTCTAAGAAGCATGGGAATCCATCATCTACCTGATTGTTTCCAAGATCCAACACCTCTAATGATGTGCAATATGCAAGAGATTTGGGAATTGTCCCACTCAATAGATTACTATTGAGTTCCAGAGTCCTTAGAGTACAAAATACTGTAAATATATCTGGAATGCTGCCATGCAACTTGTTATGTTGCAGATTCAATACCACAAGTGTCTGACTCTGTGTTAAACACTCTGGAATTATCCCATTGAAGTGATTATAGGAAACATCCAGAACTAGAAGATTTGAATTATTGCACAAGAATTGAGGAATACTCCCAGATAAATTGTTTTTGGAAAGAGACAGGAAAACTATGGAAGACAGATAAGTACCAACGTCCGATGGAACAGTGAAACTGAAGTTATTGCTTGAATAGTCCAAATAAGTGGCACGTGGTAGGTATATTGGAAGCTTCCCATGAAGTTGGTTAGAGTGGAGGTCAAGGAGCCTCAAATTGGAACTAGTGTTCTGCATAGGTCCTTCTAAATTGCTAAGCAAATTGTGAGAAAGATTTAATTGAACAAGAGAGTCAAGTTGCCAAACCCATGTTGGTATAGATCCTCGAATATGGTTGCTTGAGAGGTCTAAAGTGATTATTTGGGATTGGTTTATCAAGAAACTAGGGAACTCTTTCAGATTGCAGGAAGCCAACTCCATATTTCTCTTCTCAGGGAAGGAAGATAATAGGCCTACATCTCTAAAATTTGTGTCTATTGACAAGTCATTGTGCGAAAGAGCTAGTGTAGTTAGATTTGCAAGTCTCTGAATCACATCTAGCTTTATTGTGCCATTTAGCTTGTTGAATGACAGTTGGAGGACATTAAGTGAAGTGAGAGACAAAATAGATGGAGGAATGGGCCCTTCTAAATTGTTACTGCTTAAATCAAGAGTCTCTAACATGGAGAAAGAGATATTTGAAAATTCATCCAGATGACCATTAAAATGGTTGTTGGAAAGTTGAATACTACGTACTGAAGGGAGTGCAAAAAGAGAAGAAGGAATGCTTGAATAAATTGTCCTGTAAATCAATTTGGACCAGTTTTGTTAGGCCTTCCAAGTGAACAGAAGTGATTGAACCTGTGAAATTATTGTGTGAGAAGTCTAAATACTTGAGATTCCTGGACATATTCAAGGACAGAATTGGACCAGTGAAGTTATTAAATGACAAGAGCAGATAAGTGAGTTCCCTGAGTCTTGACATTGAACTGGGTAATGTTCCGTTAAAATGGCAATTAGAAAGATCTAAGATGGATAACTGCCCAAGATTACTTATAGATGCGGGTATTGCTCCTGAGAAATTTGTGCCACTTATAATCAATGTCTGAAGAGGACCACTCAGTGGGAATTTAGGCAAAGATCCATAAAGATGAGAATTGAATGATAAGTCTATATCAGACAATGTTGCAACCTGAAAGATCTTCTCTAGAAATATTCCAGTCAATCCACAAGAACTAAGGTGAAGGGTTGTTAAATTTGGAAAATCAGCAAAAGTTTCCGGCACTGGGGATGATAAATTGTTCTGATCAAGACGAATGATTGATAGATTCTCAAGTCTTGTCAGGGAAGGATCAAGAGGTCCGGAGAGATTGCAGTTTATCAAAAGAAAAGGACTACAGTCACTTAGAGGGCAGTTGATACAATTGTCCTTTTGTACAGAATAGTAGTTGTAATTGTCCTTGCTAGTCCTTCCATTCAGGATAGTGGTTTTGACTATCCCACGGTTTTGCTTTCTTCTCTGTTTGTATATATTCAGACCTTGGCTTATCTAATCAAAAGAAGAAAGGCAGAAACTATTCACACAAGCTTCCTTTTTATCAGTTTATTTTCTCATATGGTATCAGAGCTCTGAACTTCAGAGCTCTGGTTGCTGCATTCAGTCATGACTACAAATAACATTGATCCATCCCAAGACCCCACTTCACCATACTACCTTCATCCATCAGAAAGCCCTTCATTAATCCTTGTTCCCAGTATCCTTGATGGTCCAAACTATCATCAATGGTCACGTTCAGTTCGCATGAGTCTTGTTTCCAAAAATAAGCTTGGTTTCATTGATGGCACAATTTCAGCTCCAGCTCGCACTAACTCACTGTATCCTGCGTGGGAAAGAGCCAACATGATGGTTGTTTCATGGCTTCTCAGATCACTGCCATCATCTATTGCCCAAAGTATCATTTGGATGGACAAAGCTTCAGATATATGGTCTGATCTACGAGAGAGATTTTCTCAAGGTGATATGTTTCGAATTGCTGACCTTCAAGATACACTCTCATCCTTTAAACAAGGAGAATTGAATGTTACTAACTATTTCACTGAACTAAAAATTCTCTAGGATGAACTTGATATTTTCCGCCCATTACCTGATTGTATTTGTGCAACTAAATGCTCTTGCAATGCTCTTTCTAATGTTAAAAAATACAAAGTTGAAGATCAGGTGATTAAGTTTCTCCGAGGCCTGAATGATAATTATTCCACTGTGAAGTCCCAAATTATGTTGATGGATCCACTTCCATCCCTTAATCGTGTATTCTCCTTAGTAGTTCAACAAGAAAGACAAATGTTGGGTGATGTGATAGATCAACCCAAAGTCATGGCGATTGCTGGCAGAGGAAACATTCAAGGAAATGGTGGTCGTGGGAATGGTTCCTCAGGTTTAGGGAGAGGAAATTTCTCTCAGTTTAAACGCAATTCTGGAATTGGTAGTAGCATAAAGATGTGTAGTCACTGTGGCAAGCCAGGTCACACTATTGACTCTTGTTATAGGAAGCATGGCTTTCCACCACACTTCAAGTTCAAAAATCAAAGTCAGAATCAATCCCACGTCAATGCAGTTGTTTTGAACGAGGATCATGGCATTATTCAAAGGGAAGCTGAGAATACTAATGTAGATATACAACCCCAGCAGTTTAGATTCACTGCAGAGCAATATCAAGGTTTGTTGGACCTTCTTCAGCAGTCACAAATTTCCAACAATAGTCATGTTTCAAACCAAGTTTCAGTTGGTCCTTCTTCCTCTGCTGCTTCTGTTCATGATGGTAAAACTTTTCCCTCTTTTAGCTCTTGGATACTTGATAGTGGTGCCACTGACCATATTTGTTCTTGTCTTTCCTATTTCACTTCCTTTCATCAAATTAAACCAGTTCATGTAAATTTGCCAAATGGGAATAAAATAGTTGCTAATTATTCTGGTAGTGTACTCTTAACTCAAAATCACATGCTCTATGATGTGCTTTATATTCCTTGTTTTTCTTTCAACCTCTTGTCTGTTGCAAAGTTAACCATAAGTTTGTCTTGTATACTCACCTTTGACTCCAATCATTGTCATATTCAGGACAAGAATTCCTTGAAGACGATTGGTTCAGCTGATATTCATGATAAACTTTACATACTCAGGGTGCCTTTTTGCCAATTACCTCCATACACCAAGACTTCACCACAAACTACCAATGCTGTTAATTTTGTTTCTACTGATCCTGCCACACTTTGGCATTTTCGTCTTGGTCATATTTCAAACAAATGTGTTGATGTTATAAAGAACAAGTTTCCTTTTGTTAAATGTGACAGGTCTTATGTTTGTGATGTTTGGCATTTTGCTAAACAAAAGAAACTTCCTTTTCCCATTAGCAGTTCAACTTCTACTAAATGTTTTGACCTTATACATACTGATCTTTGGGGACCTTATTCCATACCATCTGTTCATGGACATAAATATTTTCTTACAATTGTTGATGACCATTCACGGTACACCTGGGTTTTTCCTTTAAAACAGAAATCTGAAACAACTAAAGTGTTGCAAAACTTTGTTTCATTAGTTCAAACACAATTTGAATCAATGGTAAAAATTATTAGAAGTGACAATGGCACTGAGTTCTTCATGACTGATTTTTATGCTTCTAAAGGAATAATCCACCAAACATCTTGTGTAAATACACCGCAACAAAATAGCATTGTTGAAAGAAAACATGGTCACTTGCTGAATGTAGCCCGAGCTCTGATGCTTCAATCAAATTTGCCCAAAATATATTGGTCCTATGCCATCTTGCATGCTGCACACATAATAAATATGCTGCCCACACCAGTTTTGAAAAATTCTTCTCCACATAATATTCTTTATAAAAATGAACCAGATTTTTCACAATTAAAGGTCTTTGGTTCATTATGTTTTGCTAATACCTCATCTATTCATAGGACCAAGCTTGATCCTCGTGCTTGTAAATGTGTTTTTCTTGGCTTTAAACACGGGACTAAAGGCTATATTGTTTTGAATGTTCATACAAGAGAATTATTTGTGTCCAGAGATGTGATTTTTCATGAACATATCTTTCCATATTTTCAATCTCAGATTAGGAATGATGAAATTAACAGCATCTCCCCAATAAACAATGATTCAACCCCACTAACCTTTGAGACCATTCCTCATTCTTCCACAAATACTCATCCCGCCATTGATAATAATAACACTTGCTTACCACAAACTCCATCATCCACCCCTAATCCCGTAGTTAGTTCACCTCCAACCATCGAACCCGACACAACCTTTAATTCCCACACACCTGCACTTCAACCAACTCGTCATAGCCTCAGAATAAAAAGGACCCCTGATTATTTAAAGAATTATCATTGTAATTTCAGCACTGTTACTAATCCTTCTTCACATATTATTTACCCTCTTTCTTCTATTTTATCTTATCATTATTTATCACCAACTTACACATCTTTTGTCATGTCTTTGTCTTCTCATGTTGAACCGAGCTCATACACAGAAGCAATCCAACATGACTGCTGGAAGAAAGCCATTCAAACTGAGTTATCAGCTCTTGAGGTGAATCAAACCTGGATTGTTACAGATTTACCCAAAGGCAAAGTTCCCATTGGCTGTAAATGGGTTTTCAAAATCAAATATAAAGCTGATGGAACCATTGAGAGGCACAAGGCTAGATTGGTGGCCAAAGGGTATACACAAACTGAAGGGATTGACTATCTTGATACATTTTCCCCTGTAGCCAAGATGACCACTGTGAGGTTGCTTTTATCCTTGGCTTCTATTCATAATTGGCAGCTTCAACAGCTTGACATTAACAATGCTTTCTTACATGGGGAGTTAAAAGAAGAGGTCTATATGGTAGCCCCACCAGGTCTTGCTTCTATTTTACCTGGACAAGTTTGCAAATTACAAAGAGCCTTATATGGGCTTAAACAAGCTAGTCGAGAATGGTTTGCACGACTATCATCATTTCTTGTCAAAGCTGGATATACTCAATCTATGCAAGATTATTCTCTATTTATCAAGTCCTCTAATGATTCTTTCACAGCCCTTTTGGTATACGTGGATGACATCATTTTAGCAGGAAATGATGACCAAGAAATCAAGCATATTAAACAAGCTTTGGATGCTTCTTTCCGCATTAAGGATTTAGGTGAACTGCGATTCTTCCTTGGCCTTGAAGTAGCTCGTAGTAGAAAAGGAATCCTGGTGAATCAACGGAAATATGCTTTGGAGCTATTATCTGAGGCTGGTCTCTTGGGTTGCAAACCAGCAACAACACCTATTGACAATGCTCAAAGACTTTCACATGATTCAGGACATCCCTTCTCTGATATTCCTGCTTACAGACGATTGATAGGACGTCTCATGTATCTTACTAATACTAGACCAGACATAGCCTTTTTTGTACAACAACTCTCATAATTTCTTTCCAAGCCAACATCTGCGCATTATAATGTTGCTTTGAGAGTCCTACGCTATATCAAAAAGGCACCGGGCTTAGGCTTACTCTTTCCATGTGATTCTGATCTTCAGTTAAAAGCCTATAGTGACAGTGATTGGGCCTCTTGTCCCGACACTAGACGTTCTATCACTGGTTATAGCGTCTATCTTGGTTCTTCTCTCATATCCTGGAAGTCAAAGAAACAAACAACTGTATCTAGAAGTTCTTGTGAAGCTGAATATAGAGCCATGGCAGCTGTAACTTGTGAAATACAGTGGCTTACCTTTCTTCTACAAGACCTCAAGATCCATTTTAAGACTCCAGCTCTCCTTTACTGTGACAATCAATCTGCATTACACATTGCTGCAAATCCAGTGTTCCATGAGCGTACCAAACACATTGAAATTGATTGTCACGTTGTACGAGAAAAGACTCAACATGGTCTACTACGTTTATTGCCTATTTCTTCTTCATGGCAACTCGCAGACATCTATACTAAGGCTTTGAGTCCTCAAAAGTTTGGTCTCCTTTGTTCCAAGCTGGGTCTTTTAAATATATACTCCCCAGCTTGCGAGGGGGTATCAAAAGAAAAGGACTACAGTCACTTAGAGGGCAGTTGATACAATTGTCCTTTTGTACAGAATAGTAGTTGTAATTGTCCTTGCTAGTCCTTCCATTCAGGATAGTGGTTTTGACTATCCCACGGTTTTGCTTTCTTCTCTGTTTGTATATATTCAGACCTTGGCTTATCTAATCAAAAGAAGAAAGGCAGAAACTATTCACACAAGCTTCCTTTTTATCAGTTTATTTTCTCATACAGTTTGACATGCTCAGCTCCTTCAGGCCATGTAGCTGCAACAAAGCATTGCACCATTCTTTTCCCTGAGCTGATACACTTACACCATCCATATACAGTTGCCTAATCATGGTGAGGTTTTGGACAAGCATTTGTAGATCTAATTTTTCAAGTTTCAGCGGTTGCCCATATAAATAGGAAAGAGAAGAGATATCAAGAGTAACCAACCTTGTCAGGGAAGAAATCTCTTGAGGTATCTGCCCCACAAAGCCAGCATGAGACAAATTCAGATATGTTAAGTTCTTCAACTTGTTGAATCCGGATGGTATCTCAGAACTGAAGTTATTAGAAGACAAATTCAGTATCTGGAGATTTTGCAGACTGAAAAGACTACTTGAATTGCCAAATGCACCTTTGATTGATTCTCCACTAAGGTCAAGGCCAATAACACGTCGCTCCTTATCACAGGTTGCACCACTCCACTCACAGCAATCTGTGCTTGGATTCCAGGACTCAAGTTTGTGAGATTTTTCATGCTTGAATATGAGGCTCTTCCTCAGATTGAGCAATGATTGTTGTTGATCCTCAACAGTTTGGCCAGAGACCCCGGTGAAGTAAACACTGTGGTGTATCCAGAAGCAGTAGCAGAATATGATGGAAAGGAATGGAACATGGGGAATTCTCATTGGAGTCTACTGAGAGAGACACACAATGATCCAAAACAAAGGCTAAAGAAGGGAACAGGCTAATGATGGGTTATAACTTATCGCCCCTTTGTTTTCCAGTGTTTATGTTACAATGCAACTTGGCAAGGAAATGTCATCAAAAAAAGTGATTCTACAATGCGATTTTTAAGTTAGCAGCATCATGCGACTTATATGCGTGACCATTGGAATTTGGATCCGAACAAAATATATAATATTAAGTTTAATTGCATTTTTGGTCTTCTACTTTCTCAATTTTATAAATTTGACCTTCAACTTTTTTTTTCAATTTGATTCCTCCACTGTTTTAATTATGTAATTTTGGTCTAGTACATTGACAGTGCATGTGATAATACATGAAAGTGTCACGTCGATATTTCTGTTAAATAGTAAATTTTAAGTCAACAGATAGATCAAAATCTCACAATTAAAGTAGGAGGATGTTATTTTCCATTGAATAAAAAAAAGTAGGTGGATGAAATTTGCAGAAAAAAATTTGGAGGACGAAATTTGTAAGATTGAAAAAATGGGGATAAAAATACAATTAAATATAATATTTATGTGTAGAAGGAAAGTTGAGAGGGAGAGACGGCTTAGCCACAGAAAAAGAGTGTAAGATGGTGAAGCAAAGTCAAAGTAAACCCCGTCCTAAGGTGCCAGTCTTTTATTTTTTTGTTTTTTCCCCCTTTTTTTTTTTTTTCTATTTTTCTTCGCCGTGTGGCCTTTGTAATTAATTATCCTTTCCAGAAAAGAAAGAAAAACAATGTCGCCATTATTGCATTCATTTTCCAAATCACTTCTTGTGTGAAGACTTTTTTGGTAGCTTTGCTTGTAAAATGGAGCTGGCAATATTGACAGCTTTTAATAAAGAGGTATAGCATGAAATAACTTTTAATAAAGAGGTATAGCATGAAATAATTTTAGAATTGCATGGTTAACAACAAAAATTCTGGTTTAAATATAATTCCATTGAATTTATTGAACACAGTTGGATTAGATAAAATTATAATTGTCACTATTTTATTCCAAATTCAATAAATATGTTACTTTTATTATTTTTTAGGGCAAAGAAATATACACGATAAACATTGCACTGTTCTTCACTTGTATATAAGTGGGTGGTTGAAATTTTTTTGTGATATGTGAAAAATAATAGATAAAATATTGTTAGCCACAGATTTCATCAGTTTTGTTAATTGGACAATTGTCTCAGTTGCTGTTAGGGCTATAGGAACGTTGTATTGTATCCTAGGGGTAGCTAGTCTTTTTGTTGCTGCTTGTTTTGTTTTATTCCAACAGATAAAAAGAAAAAAAAATTGAACTATTGAGCCTTCGAACTTTAAATTTGAATCCCACGCTCTTGACGTAATTCGTGGTTAAGAACACAAATGAGTTGAGATGGGTTAAAGTTTTATAAGACTTAAACTAGGTTTTATACCCGCGCGATGGATGGGATTTTTTTATGTTCAACATAGATTATAATAATTAGTTAAATTATAATTTATATCTTATTTATATTTTTTCAAACATTTTAAAATGATTTTTATAGTTAAAAATTGTTGATGGAAAATAAAGAATTAATTCTTTAATTTTTTTATATTCTTATAAATATTTAATTATTTAAATGGACCATCTTTAATTGATTAAAATATAAAAATATTTCATTATTATTTAAAATATTTTATTATTTATATTCTTATAAATACGGGAAGAGCTACTGCTTACATAGCAGAACTTTGGGAAGTTTTCCAAGGGCTTTTCATGGCTCGAAAAAGAAACATCAGTAAGCTGGAACTATAAGTTGATTCTATTGCAGTGGTGCATGCATAGTATTACTAAAATTGGTACTGGTAATGCTACTGGTTGGAGATTAATTCAGGAGATTAGGAAGGTGCTCATGCATGACTGGCAATTGAAGATTATCCACATCTATAGAGAAGGGAATGTGTGTGTAGTTGCCTTAGTCCTTGGTGCACTATGACCAGGTTCCTTCTAACCTGGGTCCTTTACTTGTTTCTGATGTTATGGGAGCATGTCTCCCCCGTTTAGTCCCTCTGTAATTCCTTCTTGGGCCTAGGTCCAGTTTATATAAAAAAAAAATATAAATTTTATATTTCAGTTTTAAATTATAATTCCTTAATTTAATTGTTTTTATGATTTTATTATATATATATATAATAAAACTTTATTTTCTTTTAAATATATTAAGCCAAAATAATTTCAATTGATTGTATAAAAAATATTATTTTATATCACATAGGAAGTAAAAAAAAAAATTGTTATTTATGCCAATTTGAATTCAAAATAGAAAATATACTTATCATTTGTTTTATACATGACTATCGTTGTTCATCAAATTCACTTCATCCGAACAATCTTAGCAACAATCAAATTCACTTTTTCAATTAAAGTTTATCACAATTAAACTTCTTAAAAATATATAAATAATTTGTTTCTTGATAGCTTTTCACTTATCTCAACCTTTTAAAATATTATCAAACCTTTCAAGAATAGGTTTCCACTAAAGATATAATATTCTACAAAAAAAATTATAAAAAAAACAACACATTCTAGTAATTTTGAATAAAAAAACCCAAAAAATTAAAAACATACAATAGAAATACAATCTTGAAACTTAAATCTTGAAACAAGTGCATATATTAAATGAGTAGAAGAAGAGAAATTGGATTTAGGTAAATTCGCCAAACACGTAGTGTGCGCAGAAAATTGGATTTAAATCAATGAATGAATTACGTCGGGGTTTAACTTCATCTAGTCATCCCAGCATACAATCACTATTTTTCTTATTCAAATAAGCTTTTGTTATCATCAACCCACAAATTTATTCAAACCTTAATCCCTTAAGTGAGAGAACCTAAGTCATTTGATTCCACTATCAATCCCTTGAATTAGTGTAACCGAAGTACTTGCATTAAGAATAGGGGTTCTAACGATGCCCAATCCTTTTTACCCTATCCCTAGGCATAAAAAGCATTGGGTGTTCTCTCCAGTTCGCAATTCAATTAAATTTTCCAATTATAATTGAATATATAGAATCATGCAATCGGGTGATCAAGCCAAAAACAAGCATTACGCATAGAAGAGAAACAATAATGGTGCTTAATTGAATAATAAAAGAGTAATTACATGAAAGTAGATTTGATTACATTACACCCCAATGAAGAATGGACTTAGCTATGCATAGCCATAGGGGAAGAAGCAAGAGATGATGAAAGCATGGAGAACCGAGCCAAATGCATTCTAAGCCGTCGTCGGACCTCTTGTTTCACTCTACGCACAACGTATCGTAACCCCGGACTAGGACAGAAAATCCCTATTTAAGATGATGGGCCAAAAAGAGTTAAGCCCAAAATAAAGCAAAATAGAAAAATAAGGGTTTTTCTCTTAGCTGCTCGTGCACAGGCTGTGTAATTTTTACACATAGATTTGCACGGTTGTGCAAAACACTAACTTCAGAATTTCAGACTTTGCACAGGTGCACAGTTTGGTTGCACAAGCATGTTCCAAGGCTTCCAACAAGCTTCTTTTGCTTCCGCAAGACCTTCAAAGCTCTCAACTTCACCCCAATTGATCCTTGACTCATCATTCCTCTCAGGATATCTCTAAAGCTTTGTCCAAGTTTCAACAAAGTTCCTAAAAACACACTAAACAACCAAAAGATCAAGTGTAAAAGGGGTAAAAATTAAAACTTCTAACTAAACCAAACTTTTATTCAAAACTCAACTAAAATGAACATAACAAAGCTCAAAAGCATGAAAGATATCAAATAATTGTCCCTAAACTACTACAAAAAGTAGGAATATAAGGCAATTATCAAAGTCCAACATTTGCTTTGTGGGAATCTTCAGACTACTCTGCAGAGTTGCCCATGAAGCTGCAGACGTATAAGGAGGAGATTAAGAAGAGACAAAACTCCTTCAGGCAAATCTAAAGGCAAACACAGATGATACCTCATTTCCTAGGCACATAATTTCACTGTGTGGCCTCCAAACAAACTCAGTTCAAGCTTGTGTTGGACAAGGTCATTCCAGTCCTTCCAATCTTGAACTATAAAGGAAAGGAAGAGGCAGAAGAAGAAGATGATGCTCCCCAACGCAATATTCGGGTTCACAGAGGCAGGCCCTTCAGATGCGAAGTTAAAGCCATTCTTCAGAAGACAGATGCTGAAAGAATGTCTGAAGACTGCAAGACCATCAGACGCTTAAGAAAGTTTGATGCCTTCTGCTCTGGTCTGGAGCCTAAAGAAAAACCTCCTGCAGATGGGTATCATCTGAAGATTGGAAGATGCTATCAATGCAAAGGGCATCAGCCCTTTCTCCCTGCGACTAGCACCTCTGAACTCATGCCATGGAAGTCCACCTTCTACTATCAGTCTGATAGGGACTTCTCATTTGCTGTGGAGCTGCCATATTCAACCTTCTTCTTCTCCAAGAGTATTCTAGGCATAGTGCAAGAACTCGAAGATGCCATTGTTCCATTCAAACCTCCCATCTCTGATGAAGAAGTCTATGATCTGTATGCTAAACTCTGGGCAACCAGAAAAGCTCTACGTCAAGCACTAGAAGACAAGAAAGCATTAGAGGCTGAGCTCAAGAAGTGGATCAATATTGATGCCTTCTTTCGTGGACGGCGCCACAGATGCACTTCCACTCCACCAGGGTCCCCTATGGTACTCTCATCAGACTCAGACTCTGATTTTGATGGTCCAATTCCTGGGGAACCAGGTTTTGCTGATCGCCATGCAAAAGGGGGAGAAGGGAAGAGTAAAAAGAAAGCATGAAGATAGGGATGCATCTGAGGGGGAGCAGAAGTTGACAAAGAAAGGGGGAGAGTATTTTCTCTATTTTTATCTATCGTCTGTAAAAACACATCATCTTGATGTGAAAATCGTTCAATAAGACAAGTTGTTTGGTTGCTCATCAAACCTGAGTCTTCTTTTCTCTCTGTTTATATTCTATGCTTATAGTTTATGTTATAAGTAGCTCTGATACATCTTTTTACAATATTTGCTTGGCATCATAAAAAAGGGGGAGATACTAACAAGCCATATAAGTAAAATTCGTTAAAAAATTGATGGTAGAGTGATAATAGGTCAAGTTGACCCTATCTTGCCCTCAATTTATTGAGTTTTGATCTGGTTGGTTTAAAATGACCAGAACAAATTTTCAAGTTGGACAGGGACAGGGAGAAACCCATCCTAACTCGTGCCACACTCACCCTTGATCATTATTGAAAAACTATCAAAATATTCAATAATTGAATAATTGAAATTTAATATTCACTGGAACTTATTAAATGAAAAAATTCTATAAAAAAAATTACTTCTAGGGTAACTTAATTTTAAAACCCCCCATGTATAGACACACATCCTAGTGTAACTACCAACCAATAAAAAAAATTACTGTTTGTATGACTTTAAAGGTGATTATTGTAAAAATCAATAAATTTACTTACATGTTGTTTTGTAATTAGATGTCATTATGAAATTGTTAATTAGATGTCATTATGAAATTGTTTTACACTATCTGTTTATAGTCTATTTTCTCATATACATACAAGGGATGTATCAAGGGAAGATAGTTCTCATTTTATGAATGTGGGAACTATAAATCTAGAGCATGTGACCAAACATTTGTGATCAAGATTAAAAGTTAGTTGTCACATAACCACTTCAAAAAGTCATGGACATTTTTCTCTTAATCTTGATCATTCAAATATGATTGAATGGTCTATATTTATAGTTCTCCTTTCTCACAATAAAAAATATTCTCATTCAATATGCTCCTTATATATATAGGACTCTATCAAGTGAGGTAAGTATTTATAACAAAAGGGTGAGAAGAACAAATTTAGACCATACAAACATACATAGATAGTTAAGATTAAATCACAAAGTTATATGACTTTTTTAAGTGATCATTAAATAACTTTTAATCCTAACCATCAACATATATTTGTATGTTATAGATTTGTTCCTCAGTACAATCACATCTATCTTTTTTTTTTTTTTGGTCACACAAACACATCTATCTATTATCTATTTAATTATCTATATCTATATTAGCTATTTTGCATTTTTTGTACTTCGGTTTGGCCCGTTTGGGGCAAGGAAAAAACTAGTAGTACATTTAATTTAGGACACTAAAACAAGGATGCAATTATATAGCATACCTGGTTGTGACGCACTAATTCCAATTCTGGACCTAATCTTCACAATGCCCAAAACCCTTTATTGGATTCTAGTAATAGTTTTAGGGTACCACCCCCTGTCTGCTTAACTAACCACACCACTCACTTTTTCCCTCTAAAACCTCTACTATCTTAAAATCTAACCACGACTTTTGCTCCATCAATACTTTCATGTACATATTTTTTGCACTGTTAAATTCTTTAGCCATTTTCCCACCAGAGAAAAAAGTTGGTATAAGTGCGTGCAATTGTGCAAAATCATAAACGTTGCAGCAATTCAGTCAGTGAACTATTGAGTCTCAAATGTTTGATGATAATCCTGACTGAGAGCATTGGCATTCCATTACTCAATGAGTTTTCTAATCATAGAATGCCTACAAAAAACCACCTCAAAAATCAGAGAGGTACATGGTTGCTTTCTCTCATTGTATTTTGCCACCCTTGGATTTATTTTCTATTTGTAGGTGCATGCAAAATAGAAAAAAAAAATAAAAATAAAGGGAAAACAAAGAATAAAGGGAACAATCAGAGAGGTACATATATGTAATCTGAACAAAGAATAAATGGAAAAGAAAAGAAACAGATGAGCATGTTTTCATCATGTATGTGAATGAGAAGAATATGAATCTCGATAAATTGATGTTGAAATGGGTGGTGAGGGGTAACATGTACACCTTGGGTCATGAATTACCTTCTTCTTACTGATATCAAGCTTGGAACACAAGACACAATACCGCCCTTGAAACCTTTGATAGCCCACATTATTTTGCTCCTCATTGTAATCACACTCCTCTTCCATGTCTGAGTTATTTTCTTTAGTATCTTCCTCTGCTTCATCATCATCAATGGGTATCCAAGTCAAACCAAACATTGGAAGAACGACTATGAGAACTTTATAAATTTTATGGTTGCTCCATTTTTTCAGTCTCTCTAAAAACAATGATGGAGCCACAACCAATCCTGCTCCAACCCCAAAACCCACTCCAATTGATACATAAGTCCAGTCAAATTTAACTCCAGAATCTGTATGCACTTTAGGTACTTGTTCTGCATTGCTCATATCAGAGCAAATTTTAGGCAAAGGAGCTCCACATAATTCTACATTACCATCAAAGGAAGATGCCTGAAATGATTGAAGCTGTGTACCTAAAGGGATTTTTCCTTCCAGACGATTAGAGGAAAGGTTCAGGTATGAGAGGAAATTCAAATTTGCAAGCTCTGTGGGAATTTCTCCATCAAAACGGTTGCTTGACAGGTCCAATGATTCAAGCCATTTTAAATTCCCTATAGATGAAGGGATATGTCCTGCTAAAGCATTATGTGACAAGTTCAGAAAAATAAGTCTTTTAAAATTCATAAGCTCTTCTGGTATTGTTCCTTCAAAATAGTTGGAAGAGAAGTCAATAGATGTGACGAGATTCAGGACTTTAACAAACTCCAACTGTAAACCTTTGATTGTAAGTGTCACAGAATCCTGATAATATATACCACCAAATGTAAGGACCTGAGATCCAATGTGATTGAGGTTTGATCCATCATGATATTCATCAAGCATCATTGCCTTCCAAGTTTTGAAACATTTCCTGGGAAGTGAACCACTGAAATTGTTGAAAGCCACATCAACAATTTGAAGCATATGCCAAGTACTATTAGTATGAGGACATCCAATGCTACCATGAAATTTGTTTCCCCTCAAAACCATGACACGGAGTGTGGATATTGTCTTTAAGAAGCATGGAAATCCATCATCTACCTGATTGTTTCCAAGATCCAACACCTCTAATGATGTGCAATTTGCAAGAGATTTGGGAATTGGGCCCCTCAATAGATTACTATTGAGATCCAGAGTCCTCAGAGCACAAGATACTGAAAAATTATCTGGAATACTGCCATGGAACTTGTTCTGTTGCAGATTTAATACCACAAGTGTCTCACTCTGTGTTAAGCACTCTGGAATCACCCCATTGAAGTGATTATAGGAAACATCCAGAACTAGCAGATTTGAATTATTGCACAAGGATTGAGGAATACTGCCAGATAAACTGTTATTGGAAAGAGACAGGAAAATTATGGATGACAGATAAGTACCAACATCTGATGGAATAGTAAAATTGAAGTTATTGCTTGAATAGTCCAAATAAACTAAATTCACTGGAAATCTTGGAAGCTTCCCTTGGAGTTGGTTAGAGTGGAGGTCAAGGAGGCTCAAATTGGAACTGATGTTCTGCACAGGTCCTTCTAAATTGCTGAGCAAATTGTGAGAAAGATTTAATTGAACAAGAGAGTCAAGTTGCCAAATCCATGTTGGTATAGATCCTTGAACATAGTTGCTTGAGAGGTCTAAAGTGCTTATTTTGGATTGGTATCTCAAGAAACTAGGGAACTCTGTCAGATTGCAGGAAGCCAACTGTACACTGATCATCTCAGGGAAGGAAGATAATAGGCCTACATCCGTACCATTTGTGTCTATTGACAATTTATTGTGTGAAAGAGCTAGTGTAGTTAGATTTTCAAGTCTCTGAATCACATGTAGCTTTATTGTTCCATTTAACTTGTTGAATGACAGTTGGAGGACTTTAAGTGACGTGAGACCAAAAAAAGATGGAGGAATTGGCCCTTCTAAATTGTTACTGCTTAAATCAAGAGTCTCTAACATGGAGGAAGAGATATTTGAAATTTTATTCAGCTGACCCTGAAAACTGTTGTTGGAAAGTCGTATAATTCGTAGCAACGGGAGAGAGAAAAGAGAGGAAGGAAGGTTACCGTTGAGGAAGTTGTCCTGCAAATCAATTTGGTGAAGATTTCTTAGGCCTTCCAAATGAACAGATGTGATTGAACCTGTGAAACCATTGTGTGAGAAGTCTAAATGCTTGAGATTCTTGGACATATTCAAGGATGGAATTGGACCAGTGAAGTCATTAAAAGACAGATCCAGATAAGTGAGTTCCCTGAGTCTTGACATTGAACTGGGTAGTGTTCCGTTAAAATGGCAATTAGGAAGATCTAAGATGGATAACTGGCTAAGATTATTTATAGAAGCTGGTATTGAGCCCGAGAAATTTGTGCCACTTACAATCAATGTCCGAAGAGGGCCATTCAGTGGGAATTCAGGCAAAGATCCATACAGATGATAGTTGAATGATAAGTCTATATCAGACAATGTTGCTACCTGAAAGATCTTCTCTGGAAATGTTCCTGTCAATCCACAAGAACTAAGGTGAAGGGTTGTTAAATTTGTAAAATTAGCAAAGGTTTCTGGCACTGGGGATGATAAATTGTTCTGATCAAGACGAATGATTGATAGATTCTCAAGTCTTGTCAGGGAAGGATCAAGGGGTCCGGAGAGATTGCAGTTTGACATGCTCAGCTCCTTCAGGCTATGTAGCTGCAACAAAGCATTGCACCATTCATTTCCCTGAGTTGATACACTTACACCATCCATATACAGTTGCCTAATCATGCTGAGGTTTTTGACAAGCAGTTGTAGATCTAATTTTTCAAGTTTCAGCGGTTGCCTATATAAAAAGGAAAGAGAAGAGATATCAAGAGTGACCAACCTTGTCAGGGATGAAATCTCTATTGGAATCTGCCCCACAAAGCCAGCATAAGACAAATTAAGATATGTTAAGTTCTTCAACTTGTTGAATCCGGATGGTATCTCGGAACTGAAGTTATTAGCAGACAAATTAAGTATCTGGAGATTGTGCAGACTGAAAAGACTACTTGAATTGTCAAATCCACCAATGATTGATTCTCCACTCAGATCAAGGCCAGTAACAAGTCCCTTCTCATCACAGTTTACACCCCTCCACTGACAGCAATCTATGTTTGAATTCCAGGACACAAGTTTGCTAGATTTTTCATTCTTGAATTCAAGGCTGTTCTTCAGATTGAGCAACGATTGTTGTTGATCCTCAACAATTTGGCCAGAAACCCCGGTGAAGTAAACACAGTGGTGTATCCAGAAGCAGAAGCAGAAGCAGAATATGATGGAAAGGAATGGAACATGGGGAATTCTCATTGGAGTCTACTGAGAGAGACACACAATGATCCAAAACAAAGGCTGAAGAAGGGAACAGGCTAATGATGGGCTACAGACCCTTTGTTTTCCAGTGTTTATGTTACAATGCAATTTGGCAAGGAAATGTCATCAAAAGTGATTCTACAATGCGATTTTTAAGTTAGCAGCATCATGCGACTTATATGTGTGACCATTGGATCCGAACAAAATATATAATATTAAGTTTAATTGCACTTTTGGTCTTCTACTTTCTCAATTCTATAAATTTTGTCCTTCTAATTTTATTTTTTTTCAAATTTGATTCCTCCACTGTTTTAATTAATGTACATTGACAGTGGATGTGATAATTCATAAAAGTGTCACGTTAGTATTTCTACTAAATAGTAAATGTTAAGTTAACAAATAGACCAAAATCTCACAATTAAAATAGTAGGAGGATGAAATTTGAAGAAAAAAGTTTGGAGGACGAAATTTGTAAAATTGAGAAAATGGGGATAAAAATACAATTAAATATAATATCTATGTGTTCTACTAGTTGAAATATATGCAGAAGAAAAGTTGAGTGGGAGAGACGGCTTAGCCACAGAAAAAGAGTGTAAGATGGTGAAGCAAAGTCAAAGTAAACCACGTCCTAAGGTGCCAGTCTTTTGTTTTTTTCCCCCTTTTTTTCTATTTTTCTTCGCCGTGTGGCGTTTGTAATTAATTATCCTTACCAGAAAAGAAAGAAAAACAATGTCGCCATTATTGCATTCATTTTCCAAGTCATTTCTTGTCTGAAGACTTTTTTGGTAGCTTAGCCTGTGAAATGGAGTTGGCAATATTGACAACTTTTAATAAAGAGGTATAGCATGAAATAATTTTGGAATTGCATGGTTAGCAAAAAAAAATCTGGTTTTAATAAAATTCCATTGAATTTATTGAACACAGTTGGATAGGTTGGATTAGATAAAACTATAATTGTCACTATTTTATTCCAAATTCAATAAATATGTTGCTTTTATTATTTTTTAGGGCAAAGAAATATACACGATAAACATTGCACTGTTCTTCACTTGTATATAAGTGGGTTGTTGAAATTTTTTTGTGATATGTGAAAAATAATAGATAAGATATTGTTAGCCACAGATTTCATCAGTTTTGTTAATTGGACAATTGTCTCGGTTGCTGTTAGGGGATGCTATAAGAACGTTGTATTGTATCCTAGGGGTAGCTAGTCTTTTTGTTGCTGCTTGTTTTGTTTTATTCCAACAGATAAAAAGAAAAAGAAAAAATTGAACTATTGAGCCTTCGAACTTTAAATTTGAATCCCACGCTCTTGACGTAATTCGTGGTTAAGAAAACAAATGAGTTGAGATAGGTTAAAGTTTTATAAGACTTAAACTAGTTTTTATAACCGCGCGATGGATGGAATTTTTTTATGTTCAACATAGATTATAATAATTAGTTAAATTATAATTTATATCTTATTTATATTTTTTCAAATATTTTAAAATGATTTTTATAGTTAAAAATTGTTGATGGAAAATAAAGAATTAATTCTTTAATTTTTTTTTTATATTCTTATAAATATTTAATTATTTAAATGGACTAACTTTAATTGATTAAAATATAAAAATATTTAATTATTATTTAAAATATTTTATTATTTATATTCTTATAAATACTGGAAGAGCTACTGCTTACATAGGAGAACTTTGGGGAGTTTTCCAAGGGCTTTCCATGGCTCGAAAAAGAAACATCAGTAAGCTGGAACTATAAGTTGATTCTATTGCAGTGGTGCATGCATAGTATTACTAAAATTGGCAGTGGTAATGCTACTGGTTGGAGATTAATTCAGGAGATTAGGAAGGTGCTCATGCATGACTGGCAATTGAAGATTATCCACATCTATAGAGAAGGGAATGTGTGTGTAGTTGCCTTAGTCCTTGGTGCACTATGACCAGGTTCCTTCTAACCTGGGTCCTTTACTTGTTTCTGATGTTATGGGAGCTGGTCTCCCCCGTTTTGTCCCTCTGTAATTCCTTCTTGGGCAAATTATAATTCCTTAATTTAATTGTTTTTATGATATATATATATAATAAAACTTTATTTTCTTTTAAATATATTAAGCCAAAATAATTTCAATTGATTGTATAAAAACTATTATTTGATATCACATAGGAAGTAAATTTTTTTTTTATTTATGCCAATTTGAATTCAAAATAGAAAATATACTTATCATTTGCCTTGTACATGACTATCGTTGTTCATCAAATTCACTTCATCCGAACAATCTTAGCAACGATCAAATTCACTTTTTCAATTAAAGTTTATCACAATTAAACTTCTTAAAAATATACAAATAATTTGTTTCTTGATAGCTTTTCACTTATCTCAACCTTTTAAAAATACTAGTTTAATAACTCGTGCAATACACGGGAATATATTAAAACTAGAAATATATAATAAATTTTAAAAAATTATTATATAAAAAAATTAACGATGTCTATATTTTTTAAATTTAATCATATTACAAATATATTTTATATCTTAATGTGTAATGTTTATTTAATTTTAAATTATTTTGTCAAATAGCCAAAATTAGTAATTTAACTTATAAAGTAAATAAATAGTAATATTATACCTGATATATATTTTAAATTATAAACATTATACTGCAAAAATTATATTAATATATAATTTCTATAAAAAAATATCAACAAAATTTTAACATTAATTTTATTTCATATATAATATTCAATCCTTGTGTCTGCCTATTATTAAGATTTTACTTCATATATAAAATTTTCATTATAAATAAACTAAAATTTTAAATAATTTTAAATAAATATTTTTATATTTTATATGTATTTTCATATACTTGAAAATATACTGATATAAACTTTTAAGCATCGCTTACTTATTTCGATACTCATAATAATTAATTAGAAAATTACATATCAGATTTCTTGTGTAATTTATTGCAGACTACCTTCTCTTATTTTTAATATTCTTAATTGATTATCTAAATAAAAGATTGGCTAAAACATGGTTTTGGTTCCTTAAGTTTAAAAAGATTGACTAAATAGAAATATATACTAAAATAAAATTAATTTTTAAAACTCCGTACATTAAGTGCTTGAATGACTGCATAATTTATATATTAATTTATCTTCTCAATATAAATGAACTAAAATTTTAAATGCTTTTTAAATTAAATATTTTTCATATTTTTATGTATTTTCAAGAACATGAAAATATATAAAATTTCAACTAATTTAAATTATTAAACATTGTTTATTCGTTCTGTAAAAAAAAACATTGTTTATTCGTAGTTGTACTCAAAATAATTAATTAGCATATTACATATAATTAATGGACATTCAATTTTTTTTTGAGAAGGAATTAATGGACATTCAATTACTAATTAATCATTATTTTGTTTAATAAAACTTGTTACATGCACATATTACTATATTTTGAAATAATATGTTTACCTTAATTGAAAAAATATTTGAAAAAATATATGTCATAATTACCCCAATTAATTCAAATTAGAATATATACCATTTGTTACTTTAATTATTATAATTATGAAGTTTTATGTATTAAAAAATAAAACACAAAAAAAGCTAATACAAAGGTGATTTGAACTCATCCAAATATTCAAATTTAAATATTTCTTAAAGTTTTAATAATAATTTCCACTGGTACGTTTAGTTATTTCTATTAGATATTAAAATAGTTAAATATACTATATGTAATGGACAATTTATATTTCACTCTATTAATTCTTCAAGATATTTTACATTAATTTTATAATAATATGGGCTATTATCTATGTTTATTATCATTCATCTTTGAGCGGTGGTTATGTTTTTTCTAGTACTAAATGGATAAAATTATCTCATTTTAGTACTAAATGGATAAAATTATCTCATTTATTTACAAAATAATTAATACACAACTTATATCTAAATCAAATTAATAATAAATTTAAATTGGAAATATAAATATAAAAAATTATATTGAATTATCATTACAATGAATTTAAAAAACTATTAACAGCACTAAATTTGAAGTCAAAATTTAATTTACATGAAAAAAATAGAAACAAACAAATTAGAGAATGGTACAAATTTTGATTTATTAATTCAAATGTTATCTTATTCTTAACATATATATCTTTTTTTTGTTACAAATATATCCATAAAATTCAAATGTTTGACTTTGTTATATCTTTTAGTTCCATTTGATGAACTTTTTGGTCGATAATCTCCATCTTAATCTTGTAGTTTCACAATATTTTGAGTTATAATTGACTTCTTCAACAATGGTTGCTTTCTTCGAATAAGATTCATAAGCAATATTCGTTCCATTGACATCTTACTTGAAATTTGCAATAATAAATGATAAAAAAAATTATTTCTTAAGCAACAATACCAATACAATAACATATGATATATGCAAATAATGAAAAGAAAATTAATAGAAAATTAAGACGATAGAATCATTTTTCACATATTAAGAAGTTGTTGTTCTCTAATAAATACCAACCTTAACTTATCATTACGTGAAGCAGTGTTTGTAAAATGAGAGAAAACTTGAAGTTAAGAATTGCAAAATATAAAACAAATCTAAATAAAATAAATATTGACCTTCATTCTCAAAGAGCTTACTCTGCAAACTCAAATCAGGACTGGAAAAAAAATTGTAAATATTAATGATTTTCAATGAAAGAAAGGAAAACAATGTAGTGGGAAAAAAATCATTTTTCAATGAAAGAAAGGTAGAGGAAATAAATTTGTATTGATTTTCAAAAAGAAAAAAAGAAAAATAGTGTATAAATAATATTTATCATCAGAAATAATACCTTTGCTTACTCATAGGGAAAGGATTATCAAATCACATGCTCTACATTTCTATATTCTCATGATGTTCTCATTCTTTTAGAAAGAATGTAGAATCTCAAATCACATTCTCTATATTTCTATTTTCTCACGATGTTCTCATTCTTTTAGAAAGAATGTAGAATGAAGGTTGAGGAAAAACAACATTCAATTTAATAATTTATAGAGAAGCAACAAAAAAGGAATTTTTCTAAAAAATATCATATTAATATATTGTACAGATTTTTTCTTAAAATTAACAAATTGTGGTCTTCTAAAGAATTACAGTATATATGTATTTTATAAAATTTACGCAGATTAAATTAATTGCAAGATCTTATATTTGATTTGGTTAATTAAAACTAAATTCAAATTTTATTCAATTTAACTTAATTACAAATCACAGTACTAATTATATTTTTTTGAAAGGACAGTACTAATTATATTGGAAACCATAAAATTGAATACCGCCCATTAAATTATTATTATTATTCTCCATTAAATTAAATTAATTTCAAATAATTTCTTATTTAAGTTATTTTCATAAATAAATGTCATATTATATTATTTTCAGTACGTAAATAAATTATTTTCAGAAATAATTTCTTATTTAATAAAAAAATATTATATATTTAATACTATATTTAACAGCATTTTGATCATTCTCATTTTTAAATTGAATTATTTATTAAAATATATTTCATATAAAAATATTTTTTAAATGATTGTTTCCTTAAAAAAATTAAGTCTAATTAATTGATTTACTTATATTGATGATTCCATTTTTAATTTTGAAAATTAAATATCAATTGAAATCAGACAGTTTGATTTTAATTAAAAATGATTTTGAATTAATTTTTGTTCCGAATAAATTAATGAGACTTAAATGTATTTGAATTTGAATTTGGTTCGTAACCGAACCAAATAATTCCGAAGCAAGAAATGATGACATGTGTCATCCAATGCTTGAGAAGTAACCTTGTTTTGCCATATGTTTTCCAGACCTATTTTTGGATTCATAAATTTTATATACTAGTATAATACCCCGTGAAATGCACGGGGATATATTAAGATTATTACTATATAATAAATTTATTATATAAAAATATTAATGATGTTTATATTTTAAAATTTAAATTATATTTTAAATTTATTTATATCTTATTGACTAATGTTTATTTAATTTTAAATTACATTGCCAAATAGGTAAAATTAATGGCCAATCATTGTTTGTCAGTTAAGTGATTGAAAACATATTTGGGAGTTTGCAAAATAAAATGTTAATCAATAAGTGTTTGACATCAATTTGTGATTTGTTACAATTTTTTAAATGACTCGTATTGGTGCTCAATTTCCTCCGTGTTCAAAATTTTCTCCATGTGCAAAAATTTCTTTGGACCAGCGCCACTAGGGATGGCAAAACGGGCCGGCCGGCCACCAATTTGGCTGGGACGGGGTGGGGTTTGCAGTCCGTCAGCCCGCTTTGGCCCGTCCTGCCAGTACTTTTTTTATAAAAAAAATTAATATATCTAATAACATAAGTTATTAGGGACTATTAATATTTTGTGGTGTACTTTTGAAAGACTATTAGTTTGTGATATGCCTTTTTAAGATGTTATTTATGGTGATGTTGAACTTGTGGTGTTAAAAGACTATTAGTTTGTGGTTTATTGAAGAAAATGAAACAATATTGCAATTATTTTCAATTGTTTTCACACTTCACAGTAACAAAAATGCTCTTTATTGTCCTTTTATAATACAAGTGATTCAAGATCATTTTATTTATATCTTATTTGCAATAAATTTAACAAAAATGCTCTTTATTGTCCTTTTATAATACAAGTGATTCAAGATCATTTTATTTATATCTTATTTGCAATAAATTTAAAAAAAAAACTGGCGAGCCAGCTCGTCAGCCCGCTCTTAGGCGGGGCAGGCCAAGCTTTCCAAGTCGTCCCCATATTGGTGGGCCAACCCAGCCTTGCCAGTTTTCGGCGGGCCGGGCCAAAACGGGGCAGCCCAGCCCGTTTTGCCATCCCTAGCAGCCACACTCCATGAGTGAGATTAGTTTCAAACTGAGTGGGTTGAGGGACACCCATAATCTTTGACCAACACTAAAAAAAAATGGCATTGTGGCATTAAAACCTTTCCACATTTCTTTAATCATGATACTATTTTCATGATATTAAAAATTGTACAAATATGATACTATATATTTAACGATAATATTTTGTAATTATGACTTTTTTTCACGTTCTTACTTGTAAATATATAAAATAATTACTAATATATTATTAAACATTGTTTATTCGTATTGGTACTTAGAATAATTGATTAGGAAATTACATATCAAAATAATCTCTTTTTTTTTTTGTCCTAGGTCATATCAAAATTATCTATTAATGAGTAATGACCATTCAGTGACTGATTTTCAATTTTAGTTGTTAATCTGCTTATAAAAAAAATTAGTTGTTAATTTGATCATCATTCATGATTTTTTTTTTTTCACTTTATCTGTAACCACGGTATTAAAATGGCATTGTGGCATTAAAATCTTTCCACATTTTTTAAATCATGATACTATTTTCTGATATTAAAATATATACAAATATGATACTATATTTTTAATGATAGTATTTTGTAATTATGACTTTTTTCACTTTCTTATAATCACGATACTAAAATTTTAATGTCTTATATATTGTTTTAATTTAATAATCATCATACCTTAGTTTAATATTAATATTTACAATTTTTTGGTCCTTGAACCTTATATTAAATTATTGTCATAATTAAATATGTTATTAACATTAATTATTTTCATAAATAAATTGTTTTCAAAATTTAATTATAATCACAATAAAAAATAAATATTAACCAGTGTAGCGGAACAAAATTGCAAGGTGGTAAGTGGAAGCATGGTTGCCTTACAATATAGCTAAGAAATAGTATCTTTTTGTATTGGTAAGTGTTCATAGCTTATATTTTGAGATAATATCTCATAAGATGTATTTGTTTGGTGGTGGAGAGTGGCACGCCTTGTGCTTCTGTCCATAGTTTTTAATAAATATATAATTTTTGGCTTTTAAAAAAAAATATTATTGTGACTTTTGTCAATGGAGTTTAGCAAGTGTTCTATGTAATGTCCAACCGATGTAAATCCGAGATAGGATTGCGAAAATGAATCTATCCAGGGCCAAACGCAAGATCCATCATGGATGAATATTGAAGAACACAAAAATAGAAATATGGAGAGATTAAAATGGTAATTAAATATTTTAAATATTTTTCAAGTTTTATCATTACATAGTAATTATACATGCATGAATCGAGTCTCAAGTTGTTGAATTTGAAACCAATGAAATGAACTCATAATTCAAACTAAACGTGACGAAGTTTCTTTAAGTTGAACCTGAAAAAAAAATATAGAATCAATTATAATTTGTTTGGATATGCGTCTCACAAAATCAAATGCGCGTAATTGACCAGCAATATGTAGCTTCAATGTTTTTCTCAATATTGACGTGAAAATTAGAGGAAACGTGCGTAACGGATTACCAAACACGTACTAGATCGATTTGATTTGAAATTTCATATTTATCGAATTAGCACAGAGCAAGTAACACCCTTAATTTCAACATTCAATAGTTGGTTATTGAATCTTTCTAGCAAAGGATATAAGTTAGACAACAACTATTTTCCATTTCTTCTGTCTTTCTTTTATTTGTTGTTACATTAAAATTTGATAAAATTAATATAATAAAAAATAATTTTGAACTATTGAGTGCAATTTGTACATGTGTATCTAAATTAGTTTCAGTTATAAATTTTATATTAGACGGTATATCACGGTTAAAGGATTTGATTTTAGTATAAATAAATACAGAGAATCTATTTAGTAGCACAAAGAAAGAAAAGAGCAATCCCGAAATTTGCATGTGGCTAATTCCACCTGCGTTTGGACAAGGTATTTTAAAAAATATAATATTTGAAAAAAAATACTTTACATAAAAATTGTGTTCAAATACTTATTCAAATAAACTTATAAACATTTGATGAAACAAATAAAATTTTAAAAATTTAAATCAATTAGTATTTAACTTAATGCACAAGTAATTTTTATATTTAAATCAATTATGTATTTGAGTCTCCATGTTGTAGGTGCGAAATATCCATAATTTTTTGCTGATTATTAATATTTGTCCAAACTTGGTTAACTTCTTTAAGTGGGATCTCTCTTTTCATTTTTTTTCATTCACAAGGCTTGAATACAAAACCGTGTTTAAGATAAAAATATTAAAAGAAAAAGGTAATTTTTAATTTATTAGTTATTTGCTTATTATTTTAAATAAAATAAAAAAAATTCATGAAAATTATATTAAATAATAAAGATTCAAATTTTTTTCATATTAAAAAAATTATTTAATTTAATAAATTTTAAACAAATAAAGAAATGACATGCATAGTATTAGATAAAGATAAATTTAAATTATATATTAATAAGAAACTTTTTAATTTATCATTAAACTTTTTATTAATTTTTAATTCATACTTAAATTAAAATCAAAATAAGAAATGATTTTATTATTCTCCAAATCATGTATTTTAATTTATTATTTTAGCACCTAAAATCAAGAATTTAAAAATAACTCAAAATAAGAGACAGACTGTTTAAACTTTAAAAAAAAGTGTTTTAAAAAATAATTTTTAAAGAATTATATAAGAATTACTTTTTTTTCAAAAAAAGCAGAAAAATATTTAAAAAAAATGGTTTAAATTTTTATGGGTAAAATATGTTTTTGGTCTCTCATTTTATCTTGATTTCTGTTTTTAGTCTCTCGTAATTTTTTTTACTGTTTTTAGTCCCTAAGAAATTGTTCTGTTCTGTTTTTAGTCCCTCATAAATTATTTTGTTCTGTTTTTAGTCTCTGACGTTAATTTCAACTGTTAAGTGATGACATGATAAACATAAACTGTGTGTGTGAAAATTTTCTAATTAAGTTTCTAGTGATTTTTAACCGCTACAACTTTTTTGGCGATCAGAAATGTTTACCTTTGTAACATTTCTTTTGATTTCAGAAAATTTGGTGTTTGAAGTTTTGATATTTTTTTTTACTATTTTTTAACATTTCTGACAGTTTTAGTTTGCAAAAAATTTTGCAGTTATGTCAGAGACTAAAAATAAAAGAAAACAATTTTTGAGGGACTAAAATACAGAAAAAATTTATGAGGAACTAAAAACAGAAATTTAGATAAAATGAGGGACCAAAAATATATTTTACCCAATTTTTTTATTAAAATACAGTGTTTCTTTTTTTAAAAAAAACATAAACAAACATACGCTCGAGTGAAATTGCGAAAATCCCTTTACCAGCTTCACTGAGATTCAGATTCGGATGCATTGTCGTCTTCACTTGACAGTGTGAGCAGAAAAGCTTAGTCACAACGCAAGTCTCTCCTCCAAATTCAAGCCTCCGGCAGCGGCTAGGAATGGCCGGAGGAGGACAACCTCCGTCATTAGCGGCGGCGAGCACAACACAAATGAGATTCCCAGCGCATGACAATTGACAATACATTACTCGCCACTAAGGAGAGTTTACAGCTGCTGCAATTGTAATATTCAATCCACCCTCTCTCCAGTACTCTCTCACCATTTTGTCTTTCTAATTCTTCATTTGATTCTTCGTTTTATATACTTGAATTTTCCATATCTCATTACTTCAAGTAACATTTCCCTGAATAAGAAAATTTGTTTAATATCTAGTTAAGGGACTGAATTGATTGACCTCTCCTAACAGGTTTTTTATTTTATTTTTTTATTTATACACACAGACGTGGAAATCTATTTAAGAGACATCAATATCTGTTGTACCATACCATGTTGGTGATTAGACTATATTTTCTCATCATCATTTCATTTTTCTTCATTTATATCGATTATTGAATGAAAACACAACCATTTATATTATTCTACACACTCTTATATTTATTAGGTCTTAGGGGAAATCTAAGTGTATTTCCAGACCCGATCATACACACACTGTTTTTATTTTCTCAACTTATATAAAATATGAAATAAACCCAAAGAGCAATGCAATAGAGAAATGCAGGTTGAAGAAGACATTCTCACCACTGCTGGTGTGGCTAATCTGCTATTAGCATTTTAGTACTCCCTCATGACTAATGGCTCCACCTTAAAACTTGATAGCATTTTCCTCCACTGGTTTCGTATTCAAGATTCAGCTGCGGGAAGATATGACACAGAATGGAGTCCACACGCTTCCAGTACCGTTGCCTCCATTGCTTCCAAAACAGAGGGGGAACAATAACAAGTGCAAGCCCAAAATCAAATCCCAATTCAGCCCTCACGATATTCCAACCAATTGCATGCGACCTTGCATGTGGTGACATTGGCAGCCCATATGTTTCATTACTGCAGTTTTTTTTTATCAAAGGTGTTCCACATAATTCTGCATTACCAACAAAGGAAGATGCATCGAATGTTTGAAGCTGGGTACCTACAGGGATTCTTCCCAAATCCCACGAGACGATTAAAGGAAAGGTTCAGGTATGAGAGGAAGTTTAAACTTGCAAGCTGTGTGGGAATTTCTCCTTCAAGATAGTTGCATGACAGGTCCAATGATTCAAGCTGTTTTAAATTCCCTATAGATGAAGGGATTTGGCCTGCTAAAGCATTATGCGACAAGTTGAGAGCATAAAGTCTTGTAAAATTCATAAGCTCTTCTGGTATTGTTCCTTCAAAATTGTTGGAGTTGGATGAGAAGTCAACACATGTGACGAGATTCAGGACTTTGACAAACTCCAATTGTAAACCTTTGATTGTAAGTGTCACAGAATCCTGATAATATATACCACCATATGTAAGGACCTGAGATCCAATGCGATTGAGCTTTGATCCATCAGGATCTTCATCGAGCATCATTGTCTTCAATGTTTTGAAGACTTTTACTGGAAGTGAACCACTGAAATTGTTGAAAGCCACATCAACAATTTGAAGCATATGCCAAGTACCGTTAGTATGAGGACATCCAATGTGACCATGAAATTTGTTTCCCCTCAAAACCATGACACGGAGTGTGGATATTGTCTTTAAGAAGCATGGAAATCCATCATCTACCTGATTGTGTCCGAGATCCAACACTTCTAATGATGTGCAATTTGAAAGAGATTTGGGAATTGGGCCCCTCAATAGATTACTATTGAGATCCAGAGTCCTTAGAGTACAAGATGGCAGAAATTTATCTGGAATGCTGCCACCGAACTTGTTATGTTGAAGATTTAATACCGCAAGTGTCTTACCCTGTGTTAAGCACTCTGGAATTATCCCATCGAAGTGATTATAGGAAACATCCAGAACTAGCAGATTTGAACTATTGCACAAGGATAGAGGAATACTCCCAGATAAATTGTTTTTGGAAAGAGACAGGAAAATTATGGAAGACAGATAAGTACCAACATCTGATGGAACAGTGAAACTGAAGTTATTGCTTGAATAGTCCAAATAACTGGCATACACTGGAAATATTTGAAGCTTCCCTTGGAGTTGATTATCGTGAAGGTCAATGAGCCTCGGATTGGAACTAATGTTCTGCATAGGTCCTTCTAAATTGCTGAGCAAATTGTGAGAAAGATTTAATTGAACAAGAGAGTCATATTGCCAAATCCATGTTGGTATAGATCCTTGAATGTGGTTGCTTGAGAGGTCTAAAGTGGTTATTTGGGATTGGTATCTCAAGAAACTAGGGAACTCTGTCAGATAGCAGGAAGCCAACTCTACACTGCTCATCTTGGGGAAGGAAGATATTAGGCCAACGTCTGCAAAATTTGTGTCTATTGACAAATGGTTGTGCGAAAGAGCTAGTTTAGTTAGATTTGCAAGGCTCTGAATCACATCTAGCTTCAATGTGCCATTTAACTTGTTTGAAGATATTTCGAGGACACTAAGTGATCTGAAATGAAAAATATTTGTAGGAATGGACCCGTCTAAATCATTACCACTTAAATCAAGGATCTCTAACACAGAGAAAGAGATATTTGAAAATTGTTGTCCGAAAGTTGTATACTTCGTAGCAATGGGATAGAAAAAAGAGAGGAAGGAAGGCTTCCATTGAGGAAGTTGTCCTCCAAATCAATTTCGAGCAGATTTCTTAGGCCGTCCAAATGAACAGATGTGAATGAACCTGTGAAACCATTGAATGCTTGAGATTCATGGACAGATTCAAGGATGGAATTGGACTAGTGAAGTCATTAAATGACAAATCCAGATAAGTGAGTTCCCTTAGTCCTGACATTGAACTGGGTAGCGTTCCATTAAAATAGCAATTAGAAAGACCTATGATGGATAACTGCCTAAGATTATTTATAGAAGCTGGTATTGCTCCTGAGAAACTTGTGCCACTTACAATCAGTGTCTGAAGAGGACCATTCAGTGGTAATTCAGGCAAAGATCCATAAAGATAATGATTGAATGATAAGTCTATATCAGACAATGTTGCTACCTGAAAGATCTTCTCTGGAAATATTCCAGTCAATCCACAAGAACTAAGCTGAAGGGTTTTTAAATTTGGAAAATTAGCAAAGGTTTCAGGCACTGGGGAAGATAAATTGTTCTGATCAAGACGAATGATTGATAGGTTCTGAAGTCCTGTCAAGGAAGGATCAAGGGGTCCGGAAAGATTGCAGTTTGACATGCTCAGCTCCTGCAGGTTAACTAGTTTCAACAAAGCATGGCACCATTCATTTCTCTGAGCTGTTACAATTACACCATCCATATACAGTTGCCTAATCCTGGTGAGTTTTGGAGAAGCATTTGCAGATCCAATTTTTCAAGTTTCAGCGGTTGCCCATATAAATAGGAAAGAGAAGAGATATCAAGAGTAAACAACCTTGTCAGCGAAGAAATCTCTATTGGAATCTGCCCCACAAAGCCAGCATAAGACAAATTCAGATATGTTAAGTTCTTCAACTTGTTGAATCTGGATGGTATCTCAGAACCGAAGTTATTAGCCGCCAAATTCAATTTATAGAGATTTTGCAGATTGAAAAGAGTACTTGAATTATCAAGTCCACCATTGATTGATTCTCCACTCAGGTCAAGGCCAATAACATGTCCCTCCTCATCACAGGTTACACCCCTCCACTCACAGTAATCTATGCTTGGACTCCAAGACACAAGTTTGCGAGACTTTTAATGCTTGAATTTGAGGCCGTTCTTCAGTTTGAGTAATAATTGTTGTTGATTCTCAACAATTTGGCCAGAGACCCTAGTGAAGTCATCACTGTAGTGTATCCAGAAGCAGTAGCAGAATATGATGGAAAGCAAAGGAACATGGGGAATTCTCATTGTAGTCTAATGAGAGAGACAAACAATGAACCAACACAAGGCTGAAGAAGTGAACAGACTAATGTTGACTTATAGACCCTTTGTTTTCCAGTGTTTATGTTCCAATGCAATTTGGCAAGGAAATGTCATCAAAAGTGAGTCTACAATGCAATTTTTAAGTTAGCTGCATCATGCCACTTATATTTGTGATTGTGACCATTGGATCCGAACAAAATAAATAATACTAATGTGTTTTATTCTGATCCAACGGAGAGAGATGCACCGTGGATGGATGCATGTTAGAATAATTCGTAGAAATATATGCAGAGGAAAAGTTGAGGGGTAGAGACGGCTTAGCCACAGTAAAAGAGTGCAACATGGTGAAGCCAAGTCAAAGTAAACCACGTCCTAAGGTGTCAGTCTCTTCTTGACCCTTATTGCATTAATTATCCTTACCAGAAATGGGAAAAAACAATACTGCCATTATTGCATTCATTTTCCAAGTCCCTTCGTGTCTGAAGACTTTTTTGGTACGTAGCTTAGCTTGTAAAATGGAGCAGCCAATATTGGCATGTTTATATGAACAGGTAGCACTTCACGAAGTAATTTTAGAATTACATGGTTAAAGAAAGTTACTGTAATTTTAATAAAATTCCGTTGAATTTATTGAAAACTGTTGGATTAGATAAAACTATAATTATCCTCGTTTATTTAAAAGTCAATAAATATGTTCCTTTTATTATTTTTGGGGAGCAAAGAAATATACACAATAAACATTGCAATGTTCTTTACATGTATATAAATGGGTGGTTGACATCTCTCTGTGATATGTGAAAAATAATAGATAAAATGTTTTTGGCTACATATTTCATCAATTTTGTTAATTGGACAATCTGAGCCTTAAACTTTTAATTTGAATCCCAGTACGTGTTTGTTGTAGTTCATGACTAAGGGTGGAAATGTAGCTCCTGACTAAGGATGGAAACAAATTCCGGCAAGTTACAGTTTTATAAGACTTGAATTTCCTTGGTTTTTAAATTAAAACTTTGAGTTTGATGTAGTTACTTTATAATAAGATGTTTTTTTTTTTTTTTATAACTTTTATAATAAGATGTATTAAATCACAAACATATTTATTGACTAATGAGACTATACTTATATACTAGTTAGACAGTTTAAGTATTTAAATAGATTATAAGTATATATTCTTAAAATATTAAAAAATTAATATAATAGTAATAACATAATATTATTATTGTTCTATTATTTATATTTATTTAAATAGACTGACTTATTAGACTTTTTTAATGGCCCAAAATTATACCTTTCTATTTAAATAGGTTTTAAAAAATGTCTTAATCTAACTAATTAACAAATAGACTTGAGTTAACTTGGGGGTTTGATATAGGTTAAATCATAATCTTAACTACTTAATTAACCTATAGACACAAGGAGATCTCAGAAGATTGCTCACCAAACAATATTTTAGTGACTTCAAAGGAGTCAAAATAAAAAAAAATCTAAAATCTAATAGAACATACTTTATTATCATTTTATATTTTGTTTAAGAGTTAAATGATCATGCACTGACATGTCAACCAATAAAAAAATTACTGTTTATATGACTTTTAATATAGTTATTATAAAAGTCAACAAATTTATTATATATGATAGTTTGTGATTGAATGACAGTGTAAAACTGTTTTACACTGTCATACATCACCTATCTTTTCTTTGTGTAAATGAAAACAAAAAATGTTGAAAGGAGACAGGCCCTTAACTATTTGAATGAAAACACAATGATCTATATAAGCCTACAGACTTTTATATTTATATAACGCAATTTTCTATAAAATTTAGGAGAAAATTTTACATCTGTACCTCCAGATTACACCAGACAGTGTTTTAAAATCAACCCGAAGGGCAATAATTGAGAAATGCAGGTTGAAGAAGACATCATCACAAATCTCTTGTGTGGCTGATTTGCAGTAAACATTTTTTTTTTCACTTCCTAATGACTAATGCCTCCATCTTAAAACTTGATAGCTTTGTCCTCCACGTCTTTCGTATTCAAGATTCAGCTGGGGGAAGATACGACACAGAATGAAGTCCACACGCTGCCAATACCATTTCCTCCATTGCTTCCAAAACATAAGGGGGCCAATAACAAGTCCAAGGCCAAAAATCAGTCCTATTTCAGCACTCATGATATTCCAATCAATTGCATTTGCATGCACCCTTCCACTTGGTGACAATGACAAAACATGCACTTCATGACCCGGATTTTCAGTTAACGGAGATCCATATAACCCATCATTCCCTTCATAGAACCTTGCTTCAAATGACTGAAGTTGTGTACCTGTGGGGATCCTACCCACCAGATGATTGAAGGAGAGGTTCAGGTATGAAAGGAAACTTAAACTAGCCAGTTGTGTGGGAATTTCTCCATCAAAATAGTTGCTAGACAAATCCAATGACTCAAGCTGTTTTAAGTTCCCTATAGATGATGGGATTTGGCCTGTCAAAGCATTATGTGACAAGTTGAGAACATGTAGCCCTGTAATGTTCACAAGCTCTTCTGGCATTGGCCCTTCAAAATTGTTGGATGAGAAGTCAATTGATGTGTCCACAGACAAGATTTTGAAAAACTCCATCTGTATTCCTTTGCAGGTAAGGGTCAATGAGTTCCCATAATATATCTCACCAATTGTATGTCCAATGTTATTGGCCTTTGATACATCTTGAACTTCATCAAATATCATTGCTTCAAAGGTTTTAAAGAACTTTCCTGGAAGTAAACCACTGAAATTGTTGAGAGCCAGATCAATAATTTGAAGCATATGCCAATCACCGTTGGTGTGAGGACATGCAATTGGACCATGGAATTTGTTTCCCCTCAAGACCATGACACGGAGTCTTGATAACTTCTTCAAGAAGCATGGAAATACATCATTAAGGTGGTTGTTTCCAAGATTTAATGCTTCTAATGACATGCAATTTGCAAGAGAGCTAGGAACTGGCCCCTCCAATGAATTCTCATTGACATCTAGAGTCCTTAGAGCACAAGATGCTGGAAATGTGTCAGGAATCTTGCCATGAAACTTGTTATGTTTCATATTCAATACCCCAAGCATCTTGTTCTGTGTTAAGCACTCTGGAATTGTCCCTTCGAAGTGATTATGGGAAACATCAAGAACTAACAGATTTGGTTTATTGCACAAGGATTGAGGAATACTCCCAGATAAATTATTTTTGGAAAGAGACAGGAAAACTATTGAAAACAGGTCAGTGCCGACATCTGATGGAATAGTGGAACTGAAGTTATTGCTTGAATAGTCCAAATAAGTGGCATATAGTGGAAATAATGGAAGTTTCCCTTGGAGTTGGTTAGAGTGGAGGTCAAGGACTTTCAAAGTGAAACTAGTGTTATGCACTGGTCCTTCTAAACTGCTGAGAAAATTGTGAGAAAGATTTAATTGAACAAGAGAGTCAAGTTGCCAAATCCATGTTCGTATAGATCCTTGAATATGGTTGCTTGAGAGGTCTAAAGTGCTTATTTGGGATTGGTTTCTCAATAAACTAGGGAATTCTATCAAGTTGCACGAAGCCAACTTCACAATGTTCATCATAGGGAAGTAAGATAGGTGTGCCTCGGTAACATTTGGGTCAATTGACAATTTATTGTATGAAAGAGCTAGAATAGTTAGACTTGCAAGACTCTTAATAACATCTAGCTTTAATGTGCCATTGAACTTGTTGGATGACAGTTGGAGGACATTAAGTGATCTGAGATGAAAAATAGAGACAGGAATGGGTCCTTCAAAATTATTGCTGCTTAAATCAAGAATCTCCAACTTGGAAGAAGAGATATTTGAAAATTCATGCAGCTGACCATGAAAATAGTTGTTGGAAAGATCTAAAATAGATAACTTCCTAAGATTACTTATTGAAGCTGGTAATTCTCCTGGGAACTTTGTGTGACTTACAATCAATGTCCGAAGAGCTCCATTCAATGGGAATTCAGGTAAAACACCATAAAGATTGTTGTTGAATGATATGTCTATATCAGCCAATGTTGCTACCTGAAAGATCTTGTGTGGAAACATTCCTGTCAACCTGCAAGAACTAAGGTCAAGAGTTGTGAGATTTCGAAAATTTGCAAAGGTTTCTGGCACTGGTGATGACAAGTTGTTGTGATCAAGACGAATGACTGAGAGGTTCTCAAGTCTGGTCAGTGAAGAATCAAGGGGTCCTGAGAGATTGCAGTTTGATATGCTCAATTCTTCAAGACTAAGCAGTGGTAGCAATGCATTGTACCATTCCTGTCCCCATGTTGTTATGCTTACACCGTCCATATACAGTTGCCTAATCCTGCTGAAGTTTTGGACAAACTTTTGTAGCTCTAGGCTCTCAAGTTTCCGCGGTTGTCCTGTTGAGTAAGAGAAAAAAGAGATATCAATAGTAACCAACCTTGTCAACTGAGAAATCTCCATTGGAATATGCCCCACAAAGCCAGCATATGACAAATTCAGATAAGTTAAGTTCTTCAGTTTGCTGAATCCTGATGGTATCTCAGAATTGAAATTGTTTCTAGCCATATTCAAAACCTGTAGATTTTGGAGACTGAAAAGGGTACTTGAATTCTCAAGTCTGCCATAGATTGATTCTCCACTCAGGTCAAGACCAATAAGATGCCCCTCCTTGTCACAAGTTACTCCTCTCCACTCACAGCATGCAATGCTTTGATTCCAGGACACAAGTTTGTGGGAACTTTCTGACTTGAATTTGAGGGTGTACTTCAGTTTGAGCAGCATAGATTGTTGATCCTCAAGACAAAGGCCAGAAACAACAAAAATAAGGTCGAATAGGCACACAAAGTAGAATATTGTTATTGAAAACCACCAGAATGTTTGGATTTTCATTGAAAATGATCTCTTTTGCCACCTGCAGAAACACCTTAAACTTTTTGGAATAGTTATTCTAAATGGTGGTTACTAGAGGATGAAGTGTATAGTTTCATTTGCTCAACACTTTTTATAAGTGGAGCCAGCTATGATTCGCGTGGTTCAAACCGTGGCAAATTTACAGTGCAGTTCAATTATTGCAACAAAACACTCTTTTCTTTTTGACATGTCACTGTAAAGTTCAAAGAATTATTCGTTTTCCACAAGTATTAATCATTGTTTTGGCCCTGAATAGTGAGGTTCAAACTAGTGGGAAATGTATTTTCCAGTTCAATTTTTGCAACTATTTGAACACTCTTTTTGACGTGTATGTATACATGAAAAAAAAAGAAAAGGTGTAACTAACAACTAATACAAATCTAATTATCATTCAACGTTTGGCAGATAGGAACATTGACAGTTGGAACTCGACACATGTTTTGTAAAATTCACCTGAAATTGGAAGTTGATATTATTTGTATGGTTTTTGAAAATGAAAATTTTCAGTCGAAGCAATATGACTTTTGCAATTGGAAGTTGATAATATTTGTAGAGTTTAATAGTAATGCATTGATAGTATAAAACAGTTTTACACCGTTATCCTATTACAATTTATCGTTAATATGACTTTTTAAGATGTTATTATAAATGTCAACAAATATACTATATATGATGGTTTGTGATTGGATGACAGTGTAATATCTATTAATATTACAAAGTGAAACTTATGATTATACTGTATATTTTAATGGGCTGGCCCATTTTCTATTTTCATTTGTAGGAGTATTTTATTATTTTATTTACACTAACCTTCTGATATCCTACCTACCAGTGTACGCTACTCATCGACTCACAAAGCCAAAGTTCTGAATACCTACTAGTTTCTTACTGTTTTCCATCAATTTGTGCAATCCTAATCTTCCTTGCGTGTTTGATTTGAGATTGTTGTTTTATTGATGGGATGACGGAGAAAGAGAGTGGAGAAAGCAACATTTGGTTGTTCATTGGGAGGTGTTCAAAACCTTATCTCCCTCAGCACGTTATCTTTCCAAATTTAAGTTCTCACCACCGAACATTACCCCATCCCCATGTATCTATTTTTTGCCTTCATTTCTCTTGGCGTGGACAAGGTAGTGCAGGTTTCTCAGCCTGGAGCACCAGTGGCAGGGGCCAGATTGCCTTGGTCGAGCCTTGAAGACCAATATATCTACTTTGTAAGATGCTCACACCAACACTCTTGTAAGACCATCAAAATTAGATAAAAGGGAATATCACTTTATGAACAACTTGGCCTTTAATGATTATTCATTTGTCAAGTATTGCAATAA
Organism: Pueraria montana var. lobata; assembly: GCA_026413185.1. Taxonomy (NCBI): domain Eukaryota; kingdom Viridiplantae; phylum Streptophyta; class Magnoliopsida; order Fabales; family Fabaceae; genus Pueraria; species Pueraria montana. Next base: position 79,344,914 of record CM048650.1, read on the forward strand.
TGGTCATTCCCATTTGCTATGCAAAATAACAATAAGAATTAATTTCTGTATGTAGGACCTTTTCTATTTTAAATGGATTAATTTCTGTATCAGTATATTGTTTTGTCAAGTATTTGGTAATGTATAACAGTAGGTCAATTCTTCAATGATCATTGATTTACAGTTATGAGCTTCTACCACATTTAGTATATCATCTGTGAATAGGGAAATCTGTCATTCAAGGGAGAGAATTCTGAAGTTTCTTGGGAAGGAATGGATGGACTTGAAACTTCAATACCTGTATCTTTTACAAAGGTATTGCAAATGACCTAATTGATTAACTGGCTTTATTCCCTAAATCACAGAAAGGAAATGTTTTACTTGATTCTTATCAAATGTATATTTTTTACTTACAACTTAAAAAGTAGTAACACTAATTTCAAAAGAATAGGGAAACTTAAAGGTTGCCGGTGTTCTTTTTCCTATAATCCTATTCTCTTGTAGTGTTATTACTTTTAGTCAATATTTGATGCTTGCTTAAGAAATGATAGAAAGTAAGTAATTCTAAGAGAGACTTGAGAGAGTAATCTATTAGAAGTGTTATTATGATTGATGTCGAACCTGTAGACAGGTTTTGGAACACAGGAAAAGGAATTGTGAGCAGCAGTTAAAGACTTATAGATGCAGGGAATGAAACCATGTTTTGTTATTTTTCTTGCTGTAGTTTCATTAGGATCTTTATTGTTGTAGTTTCATTAGTACCTTTGGACCTTAAGACTAAAGGTAACATTATTTCATTTTCAATCTTTAATGTAATTGAAAACTTTTTTGTACAGATCGATACTGATTGAGTTATATGTTTGTGTTAAGAGGGTTATTATGTATCTTCTATTTTCAAAGTCTTAACATCTGATCTTGCTAACCTGCTGTAATTTGAGCTTCCATTGCGAGTTATGTGTCAGCAATAGAAATCTATAACCAAATTCAGTGCATGCTGTTTAAAAGTGTCAAGTCATTTTATTACTTTACTTGGATGAACTGTTAATAAGGAATTATTATCTTAGCCTTTCAAAAGCCTAAGACTTGTGCGTGTCAGTTATATTGCATGCTTTTATACATGGATAATGAATAATGATTTCTTTTACTGTAAGATGGGCTTAACATAGGGGAATCTCAAGAAAGGAAGTCATTTGAGAGTGAGAGTGTGGCGAAGCTACCAATATAATTTTGTATCCTTGAAATAAATCAAATAATTTAACAAGTTAGGACAAAAATATCAATCCTTAAACTAAAATGGAATCGAATGCCCTCAAATTTAACTATATTTGAATTGACATAGATTTGTATAAAATTAAAACAAAAAATGTAAATACAATCAAATTATTTTCTAAAATATACTCAACTCAAAAGTGTTATGAAATGTTTGGATTTGGGGTCGAGGGTAAACTAATTCTTAACAAGTCTGTTAAGATTTTGATTAGATGATATAAAACAAATAATATTAAGTAGACTTTCATTTTAATCCTGGAATGATTTTAGAAACATCAATGAAGTTTCTATTTCAAATTCGTATAATTTTCCTTGATACTTGTAGCAGCCTTTATTTATTTAATATATTAATTCCTATAATACTTGAATTTATTCCAAATTATTTCAAACTCGTATAGTTTTTTTTGAAAAAACAAAAAAATAAATGGCTTCATCCAGGTTCGAACTGGAGACCTTCAGTGTGTTAGACTGACGTGATAACCAACTACACCATGAAACCTTGATGCTTATAGCAGCCTTTATTTATTCAATATATTAATTCCTATAATACTTGAATTTGTTCCATATTAAAAATTAAAAATTATATAAATTGCCTGAGCGCTTCATATGTTATATTATTAATTTAATACTTAATTGAGTATACTTCTAATTTAGTCCTTAGATTCCAAATAATAAAAGAAAAGGGTTATCAATAAAAGGTGTGAAAATTGAAAAGCCTTAAGGTATCGTGGTGTAGTTGGTTATCACATTAGTCTAACACAAAAAATATCATTTTAACTTTTGATATTTTATAAAATATCATTTAAAAAATACTTGACTAGTTATTTGGATATTATACCCATCAAGTACCATTGCAACTCTATGAAGTTGATGGCAAATTGATATCCCAGAGAAGGTAGAGGCAGGTGTCGCAGACACTCCAACAGATGCAGCTAAAACCAGATAGTTTTATTAATCTTTTCTTTTAGTGTGTTCTCAATTCTAACTTGGTAAAAAGAGACTCTCTCAGTAGTTACAGACACTTAAGCTCCACTCTTACAATTTAATTGAATACTTTAACACTCAACAAACTCCCTTTATATAATACTATTGCAAATCTCCATCTCCTTACATTAAGAGTTACACGAGAGATTCTCAAAAGTCACAAATAAATTTAAAGAACATCACAATTCATGATTGGAATCACAATTTCCAAAGTTTAAAAATTTCAATTGTCTTTGTCAGCACTTCTCTATCAAGGTTACCAAAAGTCAATTCGTTATCTCCTAAAGCTTCTCTATTGATTTCTAAATTCTAATGAGTAGTGAGTGATAAAGAAATGGTACTATCCGCAAGAATTTTTATAAATGACCAACCCAATCTGAGTGAAAAAGAAACGGTACCAACCACAATTTTTTTCTAAATGAGCAACGCTAAAGCACGAGATGATGGTTCTAATATCTTGAAAGTATTAGATTAAAATTTAGTACATAGTTATTCCCTTACTTGCTTTCACTTATTATGTGTTAATTTTTTTCATCATTGAAGGATATTGAATTTCTAAGTCAAATGGATACTGGACATCTAGTTTTGTATATCCAGCATATGAATTTTTTTAAATGACTGGAAATCAATTTCGTTTGAAAAAGTTATTGATGGTAAGATCATTCACCATGAAGAGGAAAAATGTCTTCATTTGTTGCTTGTAACGATGTTATGTCTTTTACTTTTATAACTTAGGAATCACTTAATGATGAGTGAAGATCAGTCAAGAATGTGGTTCCTGTACATTCTTTGCGAGAGTAGAATGAAGTCTTCTTTCTTCAATCATTTCCTTGAGGCCCATCTCTTTTTTGGTTGCAGAATTTTGACTCAAGATCAATAGCATAAAAACTGAATCAATGAGTAAATATTACTCTTGTGGCTGTAATTATTTGAGTATGTAAAATCCCTATCAATGCAATTGGTTCTTGTTGGATTCTTGCTATTGAAGATTGCACCCGTGTAACAAACAATCACGGTCTGAATGGTTATTAGTCACCCTGGTTTTCTTTCAATTTGTGTTTTCAAGTTGCAAGTGATGTTGTCTTTATCACTGTGTTGTTAAGGTCCTGATATTAGTACTAGTTAATATCATGTCAAATAGTGCTTGATTCGTCACAGATTTGAACAATGAGATCATAACTAAATAATATACAGATAAAACATTTTTAAAATTGAGAGTTATTGATCCAAGCTAAACACAACGAATTTATAGAAGCCGAAGCGTTGATGTATCAGGTAGCATCTGGACATAAGTATAAGGCTACTAGATCATTTCACTATCGAAAAAGTTAAAAATAATGACATCTCAATAGCACTCGGGACCAGCTCATACAGCTTTAGCTGTCTCACGAACAAGAGAAAGCTTAGCCAATAGACCACACAACTGAAGATAAGAACCAACTCCATCACAAATTCTCATATGAGCAAACCCAGTTTCCTGCAATTTAAAAACTATGTCACTCAGATATTTTATATATGTATGTATGTGTGTATAAGCCAACAGATAATTAACTACCTTCATGAATTCCAATTTCAGGTATTCAGCCATGTCATAATTTTTTATTATACGAAAAAGTGTCGTGATGATATCCGTGGGGGAATATCCCAAGTCATACAGTTGCTTGAGGCCTGAACAAGCTTCATCAAAATTCCCTTCAATCACATTACGCACCAGATTCTTCACATGCAGTGGATGTGACTGGTCACACACCTGAAACCAACCATAGATTTCAACAAAACTAATGGTAAACTGAAAAACACAAATCACAAATCATGGTTGATTCTAACCTTGAAAACATTTTTATTCACATTTTGGTCTCCACTTTTTGTTCACATTTTTGCCCCTTGAAACCATACAAAACTTTGGTTTACACGTATTTTTGAGAGAGAGATATATGAGGGATACACGAGGGATAACTGCACACCAGTAGAGATATGGGGGTAACTACACGATCACACTCCAAGTCTCTGCTCACAATATTGTAACCGCACACTCTCCGTATTTGTATTGTTTTATGTGGTTCGTCTTTCTATCTTTCCATCTCTCTCACTCTCAATTCCTTTTCTTCTCCCACATGGTGCCCTCCTTCTTCACTGTTTTCATAACATCTGGAGTCTTTTTTACTTCTTTTTTTTATTTCATAAAGGTTTTTATACTGAATTCTGGAATGAAGATCCTATGTAAGTATTATTGTAGCCATGTCATTTGGAAATCATTTCACCAAACCTAACATCTCACTAATTTTGCTATTCCTTTTCTTCTATTGCAGGTCATCAAAGTGTTTAACATGATTAAACTTTATATGAAAAAAATCTACATGAAGCTTATACCCTGACTTTTGTTCTCCTCTGTGTGGACGTGGTATTTAAGTATGAAATCTGCAAACAAGAAGCTTATACTGTGACTTTTGTTCTACTATATTTCTATATTCCCATCTGTACTTGACTACTTGCCAACACAAGCACCAATTTTCTCTTTAAATTGCTTCTTATGTAACTGTGTACTTTTATACATTGTCGTTCACGGTTTTTCCTTCTGTAACTGTATATCTCTGCTTTTAGTCTCATTTTACTGCAGATGTAACCGCACACTCTCAATCATGGTCCTTAACGTTCCTTCCCTCGAACGGACGGAACAAGACGGCTTCCATTTTCTATCATTCACCCTTCTCCCTTCTCTTCTTTCTCATGCCATCTAAGGTTTGCCACTATGGTTATCTCATTTTTTCTGAAGTTTCTAAAATCTCTTTCTTTCTCTATCTGATTTTTCTTTTCCTTCTTTAACTTTCTCTTTTGCTATGTTTTTTAGTTTCATCATCCTCTAAATCTGTTTGGTCTTCTTACTCGGTACTAACCCAGGTCAGTTTTATCTTTTTCAATTATTTTTGGACTTTATTTTTTTGAATTTTATTTCTCAATTATTTTTCTTTTTTTAAAAAAAAAAAAATTCAGGGTGGAGATTGAGATTTTCAACAAGTGTTGTATGCACTAAAACTTTAAGCGCTCTCTTGGGTCCAATTGAAACTTGATCTCTCCCGTTTTTTTTTTTTTTTTTGGTTTTATTGAGTTTGATTCTTCATATATAACTTACTACATTTTAAGCATATTTTTTTAATATTGCAGGATGGTGCAAAGAGGCATGGTGCTGTGTTGGCAAGTTTTTGATGCAATTAATTAAAGAGTTTGGGAATGAATGTCCTTGATTGCATTTTGGTGTTTACGTATGTAAAAGGGAAAGGGGAAATAAAGGAAAACGTAATTTTTTTTTCTCATTTCCTTTTTACTGTAAAAAGAGATTATACAATGAAAGTGTACAAAAATCAAGTCTTGGAGTAACATTTCTGTTCCTTTATTTTCCTTTGTATTAATTTTCATACATGCAACCCAGTATAGTAATAGCCCATTCTACTATTATCTGTTGGGATAGAAAATAAGAACCGCAAAAGCAACTTCTGGAGCAGACATCAAGTTCTTTTCCCCACAAATGAAGTGTTAAATAGTGAAATTTGGTGGTGCTAATGTGATAGTTCTTGAATTAACTTTTTATTTTATTTTTCTTTTTACATATATTCTTTTGTCATTGTGCAGGTCCTAATCTATGCATGAACTATCATAAAATTACATTCTATCGGTTCTATTCTACTAAAAGTTACTGTTAATCTCCAAAAAGCTGCTGCAAATCCTGAGAAGCTCAGTTCTTCAATTAAGCTTTTTTTTTTCTTTTTTTCTTTTTTTTTTAATTTTGCTTTCTTAAATGTGAGACTCTTATATTTCTTCTACCAATTACTTTCTCTTCTTTTCTTTTTTCTCAACATGGCTCAACCTGCAGGCACAATGACAGAATGCAATGTAATCCATCTATTTTTTATTTTTATTGTATTTTTCTTTTAAGGGCCATGTAATCGAATGGATAAGAACTTCTATTATGCTCACAATAATGCAATTTAACTTAGTTTCTCACATGTGCATTTGATGTTGTTTTGTGTTCCTTTGTCTTCATTTCTACCTTCTCCATATTTAAAAAAAAAATATTCTTTATAATCGTTCTTTAAAGTAATTAAGATCATAAAAAGTTAAATTGTTAAATAATTTCATGTGTTTTTAAACATTTATTTTTTCACTTATTATTAAACAGAATTATTTAGTGAGCTTCATTATTTTTAAATGTATAACCAAGATTCATTCCAAGAAAAACTAACTCTTTATAACCGTTTAAGGTGAAGAAATAAAAAAAATTAATTCAATTAAAAGGCATTCTAATCTTAATAACTTATTAAATAATTCAATATGTTATAGCGTAATAGAAATGCGGACATATTGATATATAATTTTTTTGCGATAGTGTAAAAATATATCAATTTTGTAACATTATAACATATTGAATTATTTAATAAGTTATAAAAATATGTTATTATAAAATATATAATATGTCAATAGTGTTATAAAAAATATGTAAAAATATGAAAATATATAACATTATAATACTATATTTTCACTACATTTTCATATTAAAATAGTGTATATAACATTATGTTTAAAAATATTTTTTATGCATATAATGTAAGACATGTGTTTCATATTTGCGTTAGTGTAAATATATAACACTATTATAGATTTATAATTGTTACAATTTCAATATCCGCATATAATGTATTAAAATACATCCGCATTTTGATATTACTATTTAAATATTTCAATTGTTATATACTGTAGCAATAACTCAAATGTATTTAAATTTATAAGCTTTTAACTGTATTTAAGATGGAAGAGCGTGGTATTACTATTATGATGATATATAACAATATCCGCAAATTCAGTTAAAAGCTTATAAATTTAAATACATTTGCATTAGTAAGAAAATATATTTACTGTATATCCAAAATGTAGTAAACATTTAATATAAAAAATATGTATGATGATATATAACAATATCTTCAGCGTATTTTAATATTTTCTTACATTATATGCGGATATAAAAAATAGTAATAAATTCAATTGTTATAGTAATACCACAATTCAATATCCACATTTAAATACATTTAAAATATGATAAAATATTTTAGTGTTATAAAAATAAAAAATATTTTTAAACTGTATTGCGTTAATGTTATATATAAAAATATCTTTACACCAATACACATGTCTTACGCATTTTCTGCTATTAAAATATATTTTGTAATATGAAAATATATAACATTATAACACTATATTTTTGCGATAGTGCAAAAATATATCAATTTTGAGTGGGAAATTTTTTTATAAGAAGATGACACTTGTCCTAGTGGTACATTGTTTTAATAAGAGTAACAGATTAGAGAATTTAATTTAATCAAATAAATAATTTAGTGGAATATTATTATATTCTTTGCTAGCACCAAGAATATAATTAATATAAATATAAAGAGTACCATCTTCTTAAATATGGAAGTTGTCCGCAAGATAAGAATAAGATTCTATTGCTACATATTGGGATTAAATCATGTGATTAGTTATCGTAATTAATCTTGTGATTATTTGAAAATTATCTTTTCCTTAAATCAGGAAGGTGGTTGAAATAAAAAGATATGGGATTATTTTAAATCAAATATCTCCTTTTTGAAAAACCTAAATCCATATCTCTTTAACACTATAAATAGAAACCTTTACCTAAGAACAAAGTGCGTAAGAGACAGACTAGAAGAGTAAAATATTTTTTTTCTTCTTCTCAAAATCCAAAACTATTCGCTTGTGAGAAGTAATGGGTAAGGCGTCAAAGTGGTTTTGCGGGCTTCTCGGTATCAAAAAAACAGAGTATAGTGCCTCACTCGCCAAGCCACCCAAACAGAATCGCCGATGGAGCTTCTTTAAATCATCATCATCATACACAGAAAATGACAACACCACTGCCGCCACGTGTCCACCACAAAGAGACAACAACAACGGTAACAACAAGCATGCCATGGCAGTGGCAGCAGCCACCGCTGCTGTGGCGGAGGTGGTGGTGGCTGCCCCCTAAGCGGCCGCCATCGTGGCGAGACTAACATGCAGCAACGGCAGGTGCACCGACGCCGCCAGACCCACTAGGATTCGGCAACATTGGGTTGCTGTTAAGATCCAAGCTGCTTTTCGAGGATGTTTGGTTCTATCTTTTACTATTATTAATCTCACTAATTTTATCAATATTCTTTTTTTTATTGTTATTATTTAGTTTCTCTGCTATGTACACACATAATTTTTTTTTCTTTTTTTAGTTTTATGGTTTTGTTGTTGTTGAGCTGATTCCTTCTAGTTCTATTCGTAGTGTTACTGAGCTGTTCTGTTTTGTCGCTTTGCTCCAAAACAAAATGTGTCATTTTGTAATTTCCTTCTTCTTTATCGTACCCGTATTAAAGGGATCAGAATTGTTCTTCAAGAGTTGACTTCACTTTCACATTTATTAAAAAAAAAATCCTCAAATCTCTTAATGGTTATTTACAAGGCAAAACATTTGCTTAATATTATGGTTATTTACGAGTTAAACATCTACTTGGTGGGTAATTTTTACGTGGTTTTTTTTTATGAAATTTATGCGTAGAATTTTTTTTATGGATCTAGCGGTGAAATACTGTCATGTTTCTCAGTAACACTACAAATAGAACTAGAAGGAATTAGCTCAGCAACAACAAAACCAGAAAACTAAAAAAAGAAAAAAAAAATTATGTGTGTACATAGCAAAGAAACTAAATAATAACAATAAAAAAAAGAATATTGATAAAATTGGTGAGATTAATAATAGTAAAGGATATAACCAAACATCCTTGAAAAGCAGCTTGGATCTTAACAGCAGCCCAATGTTGTCGAATCCTGGTGGGTCCGGCAGCGTCGGCACACCTGTCGTTGCTGCTTGTTAGTCTCACCACGACGGCGGCCGCTTAGGCTGCAGCCATTGCCGCTGCCTCCGCCACCGCAGCGGTGGCTGCTGCCACTGCCATGGCGTGCTTGTTGTTACCGTTGTTGTTGTCTCTTTGTGGTGGACACGTGGTGGCAGTGGTGTTATCTTTTTCTGTGTATGATGATGATGATTTAAAGAAGCTCCATCAGCGATTCTCTTTGGGTGGCTTGGCGGGTGAGGCACTATACTCTGTTTTTTTGAGACCGAGAAGCCCACAAAATCACTTTGATGCCTTACCCATTGCTTCTTACAAGCGAATAGTTTTGGATTTAGAGAAGAAGAAAAAAAAATATTTTACTCTTCTAGTCTGTCTCTTATGCACTTTGTTCTCAGGCAGATGTTTCTATTTATAGTGTTAAAGAGATATGGATTTAGGTTTTTCAAACAGGAGATATTTGATTTAAAATAATCTCATATCTTTTTATTTCAACAACCTTCCTGATTTAAGGAAAAGATAATTTTCAAATAATCACATGATTAAATACGGTAACTAATCACATGATTTAATCCCAATATGTAGCAATAGAATCTTATTCTTATCTTGTGGACAACTTCCATATTTAAGAAGAGGATACTCTTTATATTTATATTAATTATATTCTTGGTGCTAGCAAAGAATATAATAATATTCCACTAAATTATTTATTTGATTAAATTAAATTATCTAATCTGTTACTCTTATTAAAGCAATGTACCACTAGGACAAGTGTCATCTTCTTATAAAAAAATTTCCCGCTCAAAATTGATATATTTTTGCACTATCGTAAAAATATAGTGTTATAATGTTATATATTTTCATATTACAAAATATATTTTAATAGCAGAAAATGCGTAAGACATGTGTATTGGTGTAAAGATATTTTTATATATAACATTAACGCAATACAGTTTAAAAATATTTTTTATTTTTATAACACTAAAATATTTTATCATATTTTAAATGTATTTAAATGTGGATATTGAATTGTGGTATTACTATAACAATTGAATTTATTACTATTTTTTATATCCACATATAATGTAAGAAAATATTAAAATACGCTGAGGATATTGTTATATATCATCATACATATTTTTGATATTAAATTTTTACTACATTTCGGATATACAGTAAATATATTTTCTTACTAACGCAAATGTATTTAAATTTATAAGCTTTTAACTGAATTTGCGGATATTGTTATATATCATCATAATAGTAATACCACGCTCTTCCATCTTAAATACAGTTAAAAGCTTATAAATTTAAATACATTTGCGTTAGTGCTACAGTATATAACAATTGAAATATTTAAATAGTAATATCAAAATGCAGATATATTTTAATACATTATATGCGGATATTGAATTGTAACAATTATAAATCTATAATAGTGTTATATATTTACACTAACACAAATATGAAACACATGTCTTACATTATATGCATAAAAAATATTTTTAAACATATTGTTATATACACTATTTTAATATGAAAATATAGTGAAAATATAGTGTTATAATGTTATATATTTTCATATTTTTACATATTTTTATAACACTATTGACATATTATATATTTTATAATAACATGTTTTTATAACTTATTAAATAATTCAATATGTTATAATGTTACAAAATTGATATATTTTTTCACTATTGCAAAAAACATTATATATCAATATGTCCGCATTTCTGTTACACTATAACATATTGAATTATTTAATAAGTTATTAAGATTAGAATGCCTTTTAATTGAATTATTTTTTTTTTCTTCACACACAATACTGCAGAAGAGGATATGCACCACCCCAACAATATCTTTTACCTCATGGATCACCAAGATTTTCTTCTTCCTTATTTTATTCCTAAGTAGAAGTATATACGGTTAAAATTACTGCTATGCTTCATTTATTTAGTCCTTAAGAGAGCACTCCATGAATGTGGCACTCCAAGCAAGAGATTGGTTTTTTGATAGTTATTGTGAAATTCTTTTTATCATTGGGAGAAAATATTGCCGATGTAGTTCTTAAGGTCACCGATGAATTGGGAATTGGAGCAGTGCTACTTGCTGCCTTTGTATTCGTCCTATAATTAATGTGGATACTGTACAATTGCCATAAATTCATTTTATGTCTGTATGTATAATCCTGTTAATTAGAAAGTAAATTTTCTCACTTTCTAATCTCTGTATAAAGAAAATTATATCCCTTCACTTTGTGCACTTGAATTCTTCCCATACACATGCAGAGGTCCAATCATGCACTCATTGTATGAAAACAAAATGTAGATAAAAGAAATTGGCAAAAAATGTCGAACATAGTCAGGCTTTTAATAATTAAGCATTGATCCTTTCATACTGATTTCTTTTTTTGTAAAGGATAGTTGGACATGAGAAAGTTGTCAAACTACTATACCATTATTTCACCTAAATATAATTTAATTTTTCTATTAAAATTAATAATTTGAAAGTAATAAATAGTTAATTCCAAGTGTACATTTGGAATATATACCATATTCTGCTGTAATGAATGATATATATATATATATATAGAGAGAGAGAGAGAGAGAGAGATGCTATATTTAAATTTTCATTTCATTTTATTATTTTTTTTCTATATTTTAAAAATAACCACAAAAGAACCCCTGGTCATATGTATATTGTATTTATCTTACATATAATACTTTAAAAAAAAAAAAAAGATACATAGTAATAGTATACAATTTCTATTAAACACAGGTTCCATAGTATTATTATTGACGAGCACATGGAAGATGTTGTTATTTGGATGCATTCTCCAAATGGGGTTTATACTTCCAAAACCGCCTTCCATTGGTTGTTGTCCGAGAATCCATCTTCTACTTCTGACTTTGAGCACTGGTCCTGGGTCTGGAGATTAAAAATACCAGAAAACTTAAAACACTTTCTTTGGATTATCTTTCATGATAATCTTCCAACTAACAGTTTTAGAGTTTATAGACATGTTTCTTTTGATTCTTTTTGTAACAGGTGTGGAGTTCCTCACGAGACAACCCTCCATCTCTTTAGGGACTGCTATTTGTCTCTTCAAATTTGGCAGTTACTGAAGATACATGGAGCAGCTCATTTCTGGGAAGCAAATTGCTCCAATTGGTTCTACTACAACATCAGAAGTCCTCATGGAATCCTCTTTATCGTAGCTTGTTGGATAATTTGGAAGTCAAGGAATGCTGTCATCTTTGAAGATAAATCATGGAATACCGTGTATATCATAAATCAAATTACTACACTGCATTCTGATATCACAAGAATTTTCAATAATCAGAATTCAGAGGTGTCATCTTCTCTTCGCTTGGTTAAATGGAATGCACCAGAATACCCGTTTGTAAAACTTAACACTGATGGAAGTTCTTACGGAAATCCTGGATTCTCTGGCTTTGGTGGAATCTTGAGAAATCATCTTGGAAAATGGATCTCGGGGTACTCAGGTTCGTTTGGCAATCTTGCCCATCCCAGCTGTCGCTATCTATTTTAGCTGATGCAACTGGGATTTTAAGAGTTCGTTTGTAGCTGTCTTTCTTGTTCAGATGCATCAAAAAAAAAGTATACAATTTCTATCTTAATTTCTCTACTTTTGTTCTACCTTTTCTTATTGTGGTAGTTGGTTTAAATATACGTAATTATGCTATCAATTATATTTTTTTACGGTTAATTATATGTTGCATTTTTACAAATAAAGAGTAAGTCAAATTTGAAGATTTTGACTTTTGATGAAAAATATGAAAAGATTCAACTACAAAATGATGTGTTTCAAAAGATATATTATGTCTTCATTCAAACAAAAAAAGAAGATATATTATGTCTCTTAAAAAAAATATAAAATGTATTGAATTATTAATTTTTAAATATGACTTAAAATTTGTATTTTAACCTTAATTTGTTTCACCATAGTATTAAGCTTTTTTTTTTTTCTTTTCATATTTAACAATAAACAAAATTTCTATTTAACATGCATGTGTTAAATTGAATGTTATTAATGAAATTCTAAAATAGACTATTAAATTTTAATTATTTCTGTGCAGTGCATAGTATAAGAATAAATAGGTTGACTTTTGTCGTGTTCCATTTTTTTTTTTTATAAAAGCATAATGCATGATATAAGAATAAATTTGAAACTTTATCAATCTAAATATATAAAATAAAATAAATATTTTACTGCATGAAAATTAACTTCAACTTTGTGGCCAGCCAAATTTTCTGGGGTAGTCACCAGCTTTTGTTGGTGACTCCACACAAATGTCATTTGATTAAAAAAATTAACTTCAACTTTAAATGGCAATGATAATAGTAATAATTAAATTATGATTAACAAAAAGATTCAATTAATCATCACTTATAATATGTGAATAATTCTTTTATGTGTAAAATTAGATAATAAATTATTCTAAGATGCTAACGATCCGTGCATCGCACGGGTAGGAAACTAGTAATTTTACAATGTGCATAGTCTTTTTTCTCATAATTTAAACCTTGTTGAGCAAGTGTTGAAGAAATATAGAAAAGGTTTGTTTTCGCGTTTTTCCGTTTTTGTACTTTATGTTTGAAAAGTCTTATTTTGATTCTATAAGTTTTAAAAAAGACTCAAAATGATTCTTCCATTACTTTAACACTAACACCATTAGTATTTAAATCTGAAAATAAACCTTTGAAACCTGCATCACCGTTAATAACAATATAATCAATTATACTATATTCTCATTATTAAAATAATTTAATTTTCGCAACAATTCCAAACATAATTTACTAGACTTGGACAACAAAATAATATAAAATGACCCTAAATCAGGCTTAACACATTAATTGTAAGCCTTACATAAAAACCAAACACATCTTTGTTCCACTCCTTGAGCGTCATATGAAAAGCCTTAATTCTTTCAGACCAAGAGAGACTCAAGCTCCAAAAATTGAGGAGGTGAAAAACTGAGGCATCTTGGAATTTGATCCTCCGCTGCAAGTTAACAAGGAGGTGATCAAGTCATTCCATCAAATTACCATGCTTCCAGGTAAAGGCAGGAGCAGGAGTATTGAAACCTGCATCCTAAAGATTACAATCCTGAATAAACTTTTGAAAGTCCTGAGCACCATGCAACCACGGATTTGGAGAACCACCCTATCTGTGTTTCATTTCCACGGATTTCTATTATTAATTCGAAGAACCAATTCACCCTGTCTTCTCTCTCACCATTCCCCCCACAAATTCTTGATATTTTCTTCTTTTTATGTGCTCAGGTGTTTTTCTTTTTAAATACTTAACTAAATAAGAGATATCTTGTTACTTCAGATAATATTTCCTTGAATAAGAAAATTGAATAGGCTACATTTTCTTATCATCATTTCTTTTCTATTTAATTATATCGATTATTTAATAAAAACACAATCATCTATATAAGCCTACATACTCATATTTTTTAGGAGAAATTTCACGTGTATTTCCACACCAGATTATACACTGTTTTTACCTTAACTTATATAAAATATGAAATCAACCCAAAGAGCAGTGTAATAGAGAAATGGAGGTTGAAGAAGACATCATCACCAGTGCTCATGTGGCTGATTTGCTATTAGCATTTTACTACTCCTTTATGACTAATGCCTCCACCTTAAAACTTGATAGCTTTCTCCTCCTCGGGTTTCGTATTCAAGATTCAGCTGGGGGAAGATACGACACAGAATGGAGTCCACACGCTGCCAGTACTGTTGCCTCCATTGCTTCCAAAACAGAAGGGGACCAATAACAAGTCCAAGGCCAAAAATCAATCCCAATTCAGCACTCAGGATATTCCAAACAATTGTGTGTGGCTTTGCATCTGGTGACATTGACAGCACATGTGTTCTATCGCTACAGTTTTTAATCAAAGGTGCTCCACATAGTTTTACATTACCAGCAAAGGAAGATGCATCAAATGTTTGAAGCTGGTTACCTACAGGGATTTTTCCCACCAGACGATTAAAGGAAAGGTTCAGGTATGAGAGGAAATTTAAACTTGCAAGCTGTGTGGGAATTTCTCCATCAAGATAGTTCCTTGACAGGTCCAATGATTCAACCTGTCTTAAATTCCCAATAGATGAAGGGATTTGGCCAGCTAAAGCATTATGTGACAAGTTGAGAGCATAAAGTCTTGTCAAATTCATAAGCTCTTCTGGTAATGTTCCTTGAAAATTGTTTGATGAGAAGTCAACAGATGTGACGAGATTTGGGAATCTAAGAAACTCCAACTGTAAACCTTTGCTTGTAAGTGTCACAAAATCCTGATAATATATACCAGCAAATGTAGGGACCTGATATCCAATGTGATTGAGCTTTGATCCATCGTGATCTTCATCGAGCATCATTGCCTTCCAAGTTTTGAAGACTTCTCCTGGAAGTGAACCACTGAAATTGTTGAAAGCCAGATCAACAATTTGAAGCATAAGCCAAGGACATCCAATGTGACCATGGAGTTTGTTTCCCCTCAAAACCATGACACGGAGTGCGAATATTGTCTTTAAGAAGCATGGAAATCCATCATCTACCTGATTGTGTCCAAGATCCAACACTTCTGATGATGTGCATTTTGCAAGAGATTTGGGAATTGGGCCACTCAATAGATTACTATCGAGTTTCAGAGTCCTTAGAGAACAATATATTGGAAATTTATCTGGAATGCTGCCAACAAACTTGTTATGTTGCAAATTTAATAGCACAAGTGTTTCAATCTGTACTAAGCTCTCTGGAATTATCCCATTGAAGTGATTATAGGAAACATCCAGAACTAGCAGATTTGAATTATTGCACAATGATTGAGGAATACTCCAAGATAAATTGTTTTTGGCAAGAGACAGGAAAATTATGGAAGACAGTTAAGTACCAACATCTGATGGAACAGTGAAACTGAAGTTATTGCTTGAATAGTCTAAGTGCATGTTTGTATTAAAGTTTACAAACATAAGTTTGAATCAAAAGTATGTTGCAAACTTAAGTTTGATAAAAATGAGTTTACTATAACATGATTTATATTTGGATATTTTTTGTTCAAAAGTATGTTAATAAAATGAAATTTGTTTGGATAATATCAATCAAAAATACTTTTACTTCATGTTTCTATTGTAAATATACAAATCAAAAGTACTTTTACTTTAAAAGCATCAAATTTGTTGTTTCTGATCCAAACCCGGGTTTAGCCCAAACGTAGGTTGCAGAATTACTTTTCGGAGCACCCAAACATGATGTCAAACTGAGTTTGGAGCTCCAAAAGTATGTTTGAGGTACCCAAACGGGTATCAAAGCATACCCTAAATAAGCAACATGCACTGGAAATATTGGAAGCTTCCCTTGGAGTTGGTTAAAGTGAAGATCAAGGTACATCAAAGTGGAACTGATATTCTGTAGAGGTCCTTCTAAATTGCTGAGCAAATTGTAAGAAAGATTTAATTGAACAAGAGACTCAAGTTGCCAAATCCATGTTGGTATATATCCTTGAATATGGTTGCTTGAGAGGTCTAAAGTGCTTATTTGGGACTGGTTTCTCAAGAAACTTGGGAACTCTGTCAGATTGCAGGAAGCCAACTCTACACTTGTCATCTCAGGGAAGGAAGATATTAGGCCCACATCTGTAACATTTGTGTCTATTGACAAGTTGTTATGTGAAAGAGCTACTGTAGTTAGATTTGCAAGTCTCTGAATCACATCTAGCTTCAGTGTGCCATTTAACTTGTTGAATGACAGTTGGAGGACATTAAGTGACGTGAGATAAAATATAGAATGAGGAATGGGCCCTTCTAAATTGTTGCTGCTTATATCAAGAAAATTTAACATGGAAGAAGAGATATTTGAAAACTCATCCAGCTGACCATGAAACTGGTTGTTGGAAAGTTGAATACTACATACCAATGGGAGTGCAAAAAGAGAAGAAGGAATGCTTCCATTGAGTAAATTGTACTGTAAATCAATTTGGACCAGTTTTCTTAGGCCTTCCAAGTGAACAGAAGTGATTGAACCTGTTAAGTCATTGTGTGAGAGGTCTAAATGAATGAGATTCCAGGACATATTCAAGGATGGAATTGGACCAGTGGAGTCATTAAATGACAAATCCAGATAAGTGAGTTCCCTGAGTCTAGACATTGAACTGGGTAATGTTCCATTAAAAAGGCAATTAGAAAGATCTATGATGGATAACTGCCAAAGATTATTTATAGAATCTGGTATTGCTCCTGAGAAACTTGTGTCTCTTACAACCAGTGTCCGAAGAGGACCATTCACTGGGAATTCAGGCAAAGATCCATAAAGATCAGTATTGAATGATAAGTCTATATCAGACAGTGTTGCTACCTGAAAGATCTTCTCTGGAAATATTCCAGTCAATCCACAAGAACTAAGGTGAAGGATTGTTAAATTTGGAAACTTAGCAAAGGTTTCTGGCACTGGGGATGATAAATTGTTCTGATCAAGACGAATGACTGATAGATTCTCAAGTCTTGTCAGCGAATGATCAAGGGGTCCTGAGAGATTGCAGTTTGACATGCTCAGCTCCTGTAAGCTAACTAGTTGCGACAAAGCATGGCACCATTCATTTCCCTGAGCTGTTACACTTACACCATCCATATACAATTGTCTAAGCATGGTGAGGTTTTGGAAAAGAATTTGTAGATCTATGTTTTCAAGTTTCAGCGGCTGCACATATGTATAGGAAACAGAAGAGATATCAAGAGTTACCAACCTTGTCAGGTAAGAAATCTCTATTGTAATCTGCCCCACAAAGCCAGCATGGGACAAATTCAGATATGTTAAGTTCTTAAACTTGTTTTATCCGGATGGTATCTCAGAACTGAAGTTATTAGCAGACAAATTCAGTATCTGGAGATTTTGCAGACTGAAAAGACTACTTGAATTGTCAAATCCACCACTGATTGATTCTCCACTCAGGTCAAGGCCAATAACATGTCCCTCCTCATCACAGGTTACACCGCTCCACTCACAGCAATCTATGCTTGGATTCCAGGACACAAGTTTGCCAGAGTTTTCATGCTTGAATTTGAGGCCGTTCAACAGTTTGAGCAATGATTGTTGTTGATCCTCAACAATTTTGCCAGAGACCCCAGTGATGTCAACACTGGGGTGTATCCAGAAGCAGTAGCAGAATAAGATGGAAAGCAATGGAACATGGGGAATTCTCATTGGAGTCTACTGAGAGAGACACACAAGGAACCAAAACAAAGGCTGAAGTGAACAGACTAATGATGGCTTATAGACCCTTTGTTTTCCGGTGTTTAATTATGTTCCAATGCAATTTGGCAAGGAAATGTCATCAAAAGTGATTCTTCAATGTGATTTTTATGTTTAGCTGTATCAAGCAACTAATATTTGTGACCTTGGATCCGAACAAAATAAGTACTCCATCTTGTCCTTTATATAAGAAATAAATAACTAATTCATCAATAGCAATAAAAGAAGATAAATTAGTTAATTTTAATAAATAATATCATAAATTTAAATTTTATTCCAAAAATAACGATAGAAAGTAGTGGTTGACACTACACTTAATTCAAGACATAATTTTCTTCTACCAATGAATATGACTTATATTGTTGATAAGACAATAAATGCATCCACTTATGGAGAATGAGCGGACATCTCATTAATAGATATCACACAGTAAATTAAGGTATAAAAGAGAATTAGCCATTAATACATCTTAAGGTGGATCCATGTTTCTTATAATTAGAACCAAAAAATGGTCTCATTTGTTTCTTATATATGTATAAAGGACTGAAGGGAGTAATATTTATGTGTTTTATTCTGATCCGTTGGTGAGACATGCATGGTGCATGGATGCATGTTGGAATAACTCATAGAAATATATGAAGAGGAAAAGTTGAGTGGGAGAGACGACTTAGCCACAGAAAAAGAGGATAAGATGGTGAAGCTAAGGCAAAGTAAACCACGTCCTTGTCGTGTGTCGTTTGTAATTAATTATCCTTACCAGAAAAGAAAGAAAAACAATGTTGCCATTATTGCATTCATTTTCGAAGTCACTTCTAGTCTGAGGACTTTTTTGGTAGCTTAGCTTGTAAAATGGAGCTGGCAATATTGACAACTTTATATAAAGTGGTAGTTTAATGTGCCATTGAACTTGTTGGATGACAGTTGGAGGACAGTGATCTGAGATGAAAAATAGACATAGGAATGGGTCCTTTGAAATTATTATTGCTTAAATCAAGAATCTCAAACTTGGAAGAAGAGATATTTGAAAATTCATGCAGCTGACCATGAAAATTGTTGTTTGAAAGATCTAAGAGTGATAACTGCCTATGATTACTTATAGAAGCTGGTAATACTCCTGAGAACTTTGTGTGACTTACAATCAATGTCCGAAGAGCTCCATTCAATGAGAATTCAAGTAAAAAACCATAAAGATCATTGTTGAATGATATGTCTATATCAGCCAATGTTGCTACCTGAAAGATCTTGTGTGGAAATATTCCTGTCAACCTGCAAGAACTAAGGTCAAGAGTTGTGAGATTTCAAAATTTGCAAAGGTTTCTGGCACTGGTGATGACAAGTTGTTGTGATCAAGACGAATGACTGAGAGGTTCTCAAGTCTGGTCAGTGAAGAATCAAGGGGTCCTGAGAGATTGCAGTTTGACATGCTCAATTCTTCGAGACTAAGCAGTGGTAGCAATGCATTGTACCATTCCTGTCTTACACCATCCATATACACTTGCCTAATCATGCTAAAGTTTTGGACAAACTTTTGTAGCTCTAGGCTCTCAAGTTTCCACGGTTGTTCTGTTGAATAAGAGAAAAAAGAGATATCAATAGTAACCAACGTCAACTGAGAAATCTCCATTGGAATATGCCCCAACTGTCAATTTGCTGAATCCTAATGGTATCTCGGAATTGAATTGTTGAAATTGTTTCTCCACTCAGATCAAGACCAATAAACCACAGGTTACAAACATTGTTTCCTAACACCCAAGTATTCTTTATACTTATCTCTCTAGACACTTTTCCCAAGTATTTTCTTCTACAAGCCTTTTTAGATTTCACACACTTACCAAAAGTTAATGCAAGAAAAGATAACTTAAGACTATTGTTTGTTTAGGACAGCTAGAATAAATTATCCTCCTTGTCACAAATTACACCTCTCCGCTCACAGCATGCAATGCTATGATTCCAGGACACAAGTTTGTGGGAACTTTCTGACTTGAATTTGACGGTTTCCTTCAGTTTGAGCAGCATAGATTGTTGATCCTCGTGACAAAGGCCAGAAACAACAAAAATAAGGTCGAATAGGCACACAAAGTTCAAAGAATTACTCGTTTTCCATTTAATCATTGTTTTGGCTCTGAATAGTGAGGTTCAAACTAGTGGGAAATGTATTTTCCAGTTCAATTTTTGCAACTGATTGAACACTCTTTTTTGACGTGTATGTATACATAAAAAAAGGTGTAACTAGCAACTAATAGAAATTATGATTCAACGTTTTGCGGATAGGAACCCTGTGATAGTTGGAATTCAACACATGTTGATATTTGTATGGTTTTTGAAAATGAAAATTTTCAGTCATAATTTAAAACCTGCCGAGCAAGTGTTGAAATATAGAAAAGGCTCGTCTTGTTATAAACAGAATTAGCAACGAATTAGCTAGTTTGTGAGCCAACTTGCAGCTTAATAGAGTTGAAAATTTCAGCTTGTTTTTAAATGAATTGAACTTTAACATTCATATCATTATTTATTATTTAACATAAGCCAGCTCCTCGTGTCTTCATTTTTTAAGAATAACATAGTACAAAAAGAAATGTTTTTATTTAATATGTAGGCAAATAAACCACGATCTTACAGTAATGGATAACAACTTCTGTCATTGATTTCTAACTTTAGCAATTAGTGTAGTTTTTAATGTAACAAGCCAGAAAAACACCAGTTCACTTTATACTTCATTACCATATCTGATCAAAGCAAAAAAACACAATATCCCTTAACATGGGAAATTACTTAATGCACCCCATTTTTTACTTGTGCACCTCCAAAATTCTTAATATCCCCTTTTTACCCTTCTTCTCCCAAGCAAACCCCCTATGACCACCGCACTCCACCTCCCACCAACACCACCGTCGCACCGCACTCCACCACCAGCCAACACCATTGCCACACCCAAACACCATCGTCGCCGCACTCGAAGGTAAGTGGGTGTGTATTACGGATTGAACAATCCATAATACACACAAATGTATTACGAATTGAGTAATCCGTAACATTTGTATTACGATTACTCAATCCGTAATACATTTGAGTGTATTAGTGATACACATAATTGTATTACGGATTGAGTGATCCGTAATACATTCTTATGTATTACGGATTGTTCAATCCGTAATACATACACTATCAAGGGGCATAATAGTCTATTTCGGTTCATTATTTTAGCTTATGGGGTGCACCAAGCAAAAAATGTGGTATATTAAGTAATTGCCCTTAACATGATCACAGTAGAAACACAAAAAAGCTGGCCCAATCAAAACCAACATTACCGCACATAATTGTCAACAAAGGCCTTGCCTTCTCAGAAAAAAGGTTTCTCTGCAAAGGATTGACCAAATGCTAATTTCCTGCCATACCTACAGGTGGCCATCTCAGTGCTATGTTAGCTACTTAACGTGCCAAATTGACACTTGCATTAATTAAAATGGACAGAATTTAACTCAGGGACTAACTTGCTTAACAGATTTATCTTTCAGGGACATCGTTGGGTTTAGCTAGTCCAGAGAGACAAATGTGAAATTGGTGGAATTTTTAGGGACGAAAGTAGTGCTTTACTTCTATAAATACTAGAGCCAATATCACTTCAGTTGCAAACAGTAGTTCATTATGCTATTTGGTGCTTCAAGTAATTAGTTTCAAAGTAACACAAGCCATGTTTATTGCCCAAGCTAAACAAACTAGTAAAGTTGATATTAGCCTATCTCTTCATTATATCAGCAGAAGCCTTCTACCAAACAATTTGCTCATGATACAAGTATGAGTAAACGTAATCCCTACTGATGCTTAATAAACTTTATCAATAGATATTTTCTGGCTTTGGGAGTTTGGGTTGAAGAGTGAATGTGAAAAAATAATGTCACAAATTGTGTTCCTTCAATAGCAAGTTTGTGCTCCTATATTTGAAATTCCTAACATGCAGTGTTAAGACTAGCCAAGAAAGTACCTTTGATTAAAGGACAATTTTTTTCGTGTAAAATTGTGGCTAGAGGGAGAATCACTTGAAACAAAGAATGCATTGCAAAAAAAAACTTTTTGTAATGTCCAATTCAAATGAACACAATAAAAACCACAATTTTTTTGTGGGCTAAGGTGCTTAAGGGAGTCTTCTTCCCAAACTTTGACTTTCTCATTGCAGAAAAGAGTAGGAATAGGTATTCATGCTGGAACAGCCTAGTTCCATAGATTTCCTAAGAAAAGCATAAAGAAAAAGGGATGGCTTGTTGGAAATGGGAGTGCCATTAGAATTTGGTATGGCAGATGATTTTTTAATGGCCAAATCATAATACAAAAATGAGCAAATTAATAGAACTACTAAAGCACCCCAGAACTTCAAATGCCTGACTGAAGGGCAAAATCGGGACAGAAGCAATGCTGCTGCATGCACATGCGATATTCATACATGAAGAATACAAGTTTGAAGACAATTTTTTATTAGAAGCAATGTAATCTGCATAAGCATATTGAAGTCTACACAGAAATATTTGTTTGGTACTCCTTGTGTGATTTTTTCTTTTTTACAATCTCCTTCGGCCATTGCTCTTGTTCACAGAGATTGGATGGAGGGACATCATAAACATCACTAAAAGTATCTGTGCAAGTGAAGGTTTCTCTATACTCTCTACTACTTGAAATGTATGCAGAAGCTGTAGTGGACTAATAGGAAAATTCTGAGTTAGAACAACAATTGAACATCAAATTTAAAACAGTAATACAACAACAATTATGATCATAAAACTGCAAGATCCTTTGTACATTTTTAAGTCACAATACAAGAAACCAAGTTATCAGATATCCAACAGTTCTGGCAATTGTCATCATTCAAGATTCAAGGAAGGAGTCTTTAAGAGTAGTCTAGATCAAATTCAAAGAATACACTTCCGAGAACCAGTATTCATGATTTTGACAATAAAAGTGAAAGGTCCCAAGTACAATTTATTTTGAAGTTCCAATGAACAAAATTTATTAAATGCACTATCTCTCATACCTTTTCCACGTCTAATTATTCATGTAATTTGTTTCAAGAGTCCATCATAACGAATCCAATGAATATACTTTCAGGAACATGCACAAAGTTCTCAGATAACACAGGCCTGAGTTACCAGGTAAATCCGTTAAAACCACTTGTAACCAACCATGTCCATAAGATTTTCAATGTCAGGGTCATCATTATAGGGTTTATGTATCCTAAATTTTCAAATGAATAGAGAATCCATCTCATAGAGGCAACCACACTTTTCCATTTTAAAGGTCAGGATCAACCTTATAGATACCCTAATTTTTCAGATGATGGATAAAGAATTCACATCATAGTGGCAACTGCACTTTTCCATTTTCAAGATCAGGATCAACTTTATAGGGTTTATATACCCTAATTTTCAGATGATGGATAGAGAATCCATCAAATAGGGGCAAACGCACTTCTTCGTTTTCATGGTCAAGGTCAACCTTATAGGGTTTATATACCCCAATTTTGCTCATGATGAATAAAGAATTCATCTCATAGAGGCAACCACACTTTTCCATTTTCAGGATCAGGGCCACCCTTATAGGGTTTATATACCCTAAATTTCAAATGAATAAAGAATCCATCTCATAGAGGCAACCACACTTTGCCGATTACAAGGTCAACCTTTATAGGGTTTATATATAACCAAATTTTGCATATGATAAATAAAGAATTCATCTCATAGAGGCAACTACATTTTTCTGATTACAGGTTCAAGTTCAACCTTATAGGGTTTAAATACCCAAATTTTGCAGATGAATGAATGAAGAATCCATCTCATATAAGCAACCACACTTTTTCGATTTCAGGGTCAGTGTCATTCTTATATGGTTTTAATACCCAATTTTTGAAGATGAATGAATGAAGAATCCATCTCATATAGGGAACCACACTTTTTCGATTTCAGGGTTAGTGTCATTCTTATTTGGTTTTAATACCCAAATTTTGCAGATGAATGAATGAAGAATCCATCTCATAGAGGCAACCATACTTTTCCGAATTCAGGATCAGGGTCATTCTTATATGACAAATGCTAACCAGTGCCCTAGTTAAAGAACTAAAAGGAGAAAAGTTTTTATTGGGAGGCGGAAAATTATGCTGCCCATGATTTTTTTGTGCTCTCCTATGAATTCCACACTAAATACTTTCTCCTTTTATTTTCTTAATCAGTGCCAGCACTGGTTAGCAAGATCCTTCTTATATACCGAAATTTTGCAGATTCATCTCAGAGGCAACCACACTTGTCTAATTTCAAGGTCAGGATCATTCTTATATATGGAAATTTTCCAGATGATGAATAAATAATTAATCTCGTAGAGGCAACCACACTTTTCCGAATTTAGGGTCAGGGGTCATTCTTATGTTAAACATAGTTTTGAGAGACAGAATGCGTTTGCACGACGAAAGTCACCGGTTACGTCAAATCAATTATAAAAAGAATTTAAAAACAGAAACACATAAAGATTTTGAAAATCTAGAGCTAGGAAGAGAAAGAAAGAGATGTTGTAGTGATAAAGTGCCTGAAAGATTACAAGAAATCAAATTCAGACAAGTGAGACTGCTTCTTCATATCGCAAAGAAAGATATTTCATTGGACTCTACATTCATCAATCTTCAATCAAGAAGCTGATATTGGTGTTTCTATTATCTCCTCTCTCTCTCTCTCTCTCTCTCTCTCTCTCTCTCTCTCTCTTCATATCGCAAAGAAAGATATTTCATTGGACTCTACATTCATCAATCTTCAATCAAGAAGCTGATATTGGTGTTTCTATTATCTCTCTCTCTCTCTCTCTCTCTCTCTCTCTCTCTCTCTCTCTCTCTCTCTCTCTCTCTCTCTCTCCCTATATTCGACGATTTGAGTTTCATCGAATCAAACAGAACCCGTAGACAAAATGCGTGTGATGCTTATAAAGGCATCATCCAGGTTTTGTTTTGTTTTTTTCTTCGGATATATGGGCCTAGGCTCGGGCCAGGATTAACTATTTATAATTAATTTTAATTTATTTATAGTTTATAATTAATAAGTAATTAATTAAATAGATTTTGGTAATTGCCTTTCGTGGAATCTGTAGGGATAACGTTGAATTTGGCTTAAAATTGGTTTTAAAAACTATTTTTAATTCAAAAGCAATTTTAAAAATGGTGTATAATTTAAAAGAAATTTTAAATCTAAGAATTATTTTAAAGTATCTCAAAGTTAATTTAAAGGCTTTAATCTACTTTTAATCCCTATAATTTTATGATTGTGCAATTTTGGTTCCTCAAACAAAATTATTGCACATTTGGTCACTCACGTTTTCAAAATTTAACAATTTTGGTCCACTGTTAATTTTGAAGAAATATTATTACTTGAAGAAAGAACAAATCATAATATATTTCAATAAGCTTAATATATTTTAAGACAACATATGCTAAACTAAAAATATAATTAATCATATTCTTCGGTCAATTTTAATGTAATTATATATAATATGCTACTAAATAATTTAAAAATTGATAATTTTATTTATGTATATATGTTTTTATAAAACATACTAAATAAAAATATTTTAAATATATAATTTAAACGAATCTATACATCGCATGGGTATAAAATCTAGTTAAGGTGTATTAGAAACTTATAAACTAGTCTAATTTAATGCTATGGATATTTCCTAATATCCCTAATTACTATATTTCAAATTAATGCTATGGATCTCTCCTAATTTCTCTAATAATAATAATAATAATAATAATAATAATATTATTATTATTATTATTATTATTATGTCAAATAAAAACCTTAATTAAGGCTTGAACAAACCAACAAGCCATGCAGCCCAAATACAAGAACATCAAAGAAAATAACAAGCTCAAATGCATCTAAACAAGGTCCTAATTGGTTAAAGGCCCAAAAAGCTTAAATAAAATAAGTTCCTAACGAGAGTCCTCTTTAATTTGGATTATTTGCACCTTTTTGGACTCGTCTTCTCTTACCTTGAATTTGAACTTGTGTGTGTTGAACACCTCTAAATACTTCTTAGATGTTTTTACATTTTTTTCTCATAGATTCTCCTATCCTAATCATAGGTTTTAATAAATATAATATATAGTAATATTATTAAAATTAATTATATATTATAGTCAATAAATGTAATAATTAATACTATATAGAAACATATCAATTTATTCAAATATTTATAAAAATACTATATTAATAAAATAAATTAAATACTATCTTAATACTTGTGTTTAATTTTATTTTACTTATATATATATATATATATTAAATTTTTATTTTAAAAAATACTTTAAAATAATCAAATTAAAAATAATATACATTATTTTTAATTTTATAATTTTAAAATATTTTTTAAATATATAATTAAATTTAGGAAGAATTCATAATAATTTTTTAACAAAGTAATTATAGGTAAATTGTTATATATAAAATAAAATTTAATATATTTTCAATTGTTAAGGGAGGATAGTGTTTATTTTATCATAAGGAGGGACGACTATGTGATATTTGCATCTTAAGGGATGGTAGTATAAATGATGTTTTAGGAAATTTTTTTTTTAACGGAAGTTGAACAAAAAATTTAAAATGGAATAAATTGTCACAGATATGAATTTTTTAGGGAAGGAGAATATAATTTTTAACTTAAGAGACGAGGACATTGTAATGTTTATATCTCTCAAGAAAGAATTGTAATTTATTCTTTTTTTTTTAAGAAATGTAATTTATTCTAAAAACAGTAATATTTTATCTCTTTCTTTTTGGTGTGCAAATAACAGTATACTCTTAAATTAAGAAAATATCACCCATTCAAGTGTTAGTAAAATCATAACAAAAGATACTTAAAAAAAAAATCATAACAAAATACAAAATGTCTGAAGTGTTGGTGAATCGTACCAAAAGACATAAAATCTCTTAAGAGAAAGTATAGTATTAAATTATATTAAATAGATATAATTCATAATTGTTGCTACAAATATTGTTTTAATATGAAAATTATAAGAAAATTATTATAATAAATTAGCACTAGAAAAATACTGAATATATATTTACTTTTTCTTTCATATAATTTTTCTTTTTATCTCTATTTTTATTTTTTATTGCATCATTTATTACATTTATCAATCTCTCTCTCTTTTTTTTTTTTTCTCTTTTTCGCTTCTTTTCACTCATACACAGTGATAGATGCAGAGGGGGGCAGGCAACGGCGCTAGCCCCCCTTCCCTTGGAATTTTTTGTGTATATACATATATATTTTTAAATTAGTAGTATAAATTTGTATAAAATTAATTATATATATTGTTATTATAATACTAGTTAAGGTTAATTAGTGTAAAATTATGTAAAATTAGTTGTATTTATTGTTATTATTGCAATAGTTAAGATGATAATTAGTATAAAATTATGTAAAACTAGTTATGTGTTTGTTGTTATTATGGTAACGGTTAAGGTTATTATCATTTAAAATAAAAATTAATTTCAATTTTATGTGTAAAAATAGTAAATATATTTTAAAAATTATTATTTATTAAAAGTTAAAAATTTAAACAATTATTACTCTGGTCTTTTTTTTATATAAGAAACAAGCTA
Organism: Pueraria montana var. lobata; assembly: GCA_026413185.1. Lineage (NCBI taxonomy): Eukaryota > Viridiplantae > Streptophyta > Magnoliopsida > Fabales > Fabaceae > Pueraria > Pueraria montana. The sequence goes on from CM048650.1 coordinate 79,372,948, forward strand.
TAGTGTAAAATACACTATAATTTCTTCTTATAAAGAAAGAAAGAAAAAATTCAGCCGGTTTCTGTATAACTCCATGCTCATACGTCCCAAAAATGAGACGCACGTGTATCATTACTCTTAACACTATATCGTCTAAAGACATCTAAAGCTATGAAGGAATTTTTTTTTCCGACATACTTTTAATAAAAACAATAAAACACTTCATATATTTAAAATCCATATCTACACATAATAGCCAAACTCGCTTTACATATAATAACCCAAAATATTTTTATTCCAGTTCATATTATAAATACTTTTTATCTTCTCATTTTTGCCAAATCACACGAAGGATCAAAAACTGTACCAACTACGAAGATTCACTTCCTGTGTATAGCATGTGGAGCCCCTCTCACCTATGCTTTTCAACCGGCACCGTCACACCTTTCATCATGCAAGACGACACAATCGACACCGTTTATAACCCCTATAAAAAAATCTCAATGTTCTGCAACTCATCACATGCATCATCGATGAGCAAATAATGTAAAATTTGACGAGGAAGTTTTGTTGTTTAGCTGGTGTTCACAGATGTGACAGGCCCTCGTACTGATAATAAGAAAATAAATTAAACCAGCACCGCTCAATATATTCACATGGCATTTTCATCCTAAAAATCCAAAATCTAGCCATCTCAAATTCTCAATTGAGCCGCACGCTTTCCAAACGCAACCCAAGTAAAGATGCTTTAACAAAATGTGGCAAACAAAAAGCAAAGGAGAAAAAACTATGCTTTACATAAGAATCGTCGAAATGAACAAAGGTGATTGGATATGTTTTTATCTCAAGTGAAAGAATTTACACAAACAAGTGGACTCAATTGCATAAATGTTGCAAGCCATTAACAAAAGTAAATTCATCTCAAAGGATTCTCCCTTTCATAGAGCTAAAGGGCAATTGCAGCAATTTAGTCATAGGCTGAAATAAGTTTACTGAGGATTGGGAGGACGGCTATTGGCAGCAGAGACCCTGGAGCCCCATTCAAGCAATTCTTTGCTGGTGTCATCCTTGTGAACAATCACCTCAATGAAGCATAAGGAGTCTTTCTCGGGTCCTGTGGCTGTGGCAATTGCTTCAACTAGCTCCTCTTCACAGAACACCTGAAATGAAGCATGCATGAATCAATACAAGGTATTCAAGTTTCCACACTCCTCCATGTTACTTACAGCAATGAAGTTTGAGGATAACGTCTAGAAACTCACCTTGGCAGTCCAGCATTTCCCTTCACCATTGTGGATTGCATCAATCAACCCAGTGTAATTCCAGTTCTTAATCACATTGTATGGCCCATCATGAATTTCAACCTCAATGGTGTATCCACCATTGTTTATCAGGAAGATGATGGTCTTTTGCCCGCACCGCAACATTGTCGATACATCTTGGGCAGTTACCTGTAAAACATTTTAAAAGTAAAAGATTAAACCACCATAGTTCAGTTCAAGAATTGTATTTGAGTGAAGATTTAGAGAAATTTTGAAATGCTCGAGGAAAATTATATTACATTCTGATGGAAATCATGGTTTAAGTAGTTATGCAAAACAAACCTGAAAGCTTCCATCACCAATGCAGGCAATCACTCGTTTCTCAGGAACAGCTTGAGCATAACCAAGAGTAGCACCAACAGACCATCCAATTGAACCATATTGCATTTGGAACTCATACCTGTCAACAAAGTTTTTTATTAACACTATAAACACTAAAAAAAATATATATAAATACAACACATCACATTCTATGAGATACTTACCCACATCCCTCTGGCAATTTCAGCTTTTGGCAGTTAAACCAGGAGTCCCCTGTCTCAGCAATTACAGCAGTTTCACCAGACAGCATCTTTTGTATATGTTGGAACAGAACATTAACCCTCAAAGGTTCTTTTGGTGCAGCCTTCAAAGGATGTCCTTCAGGGACAAATATCCTGTGGTAATTTTCATATGCAGTATTGTTGTGCTTGAGCCGCTTCGCGAGTGCCTGGAGGAAATCCTTCATCAGCACACACCCAAATGCAGGGCCATTCGCGATCACAACCCGATTAGGCTGCACAATGATCGCCTTCTCCTTCTTGAGAAGAAGGGAATACCCCACAGAGCTGTAGTCATTAAAAATGGGACCAGCAAACAAGTATGCATCTGCAGACTCGACAATCTCAGCACAGAAGGCTGTGCTCACAGCACCCCAATAAGTTCCAATAAAATGGGGATGGTGCTCTGGAACCTGTCCTTTAGCAGATGGCATCACAGCAAGCGCATAACCACACGCATCAGCCAGTTCAACAAAGGCATCAGATGCTGTTGCCACCCTCAGTTTAGGACCACCCACCAGCACTGGTTTCACTGCCTTGTTAAGGAACTCTGCAGCTGCCTCCACTGCCGCCTCCAACCCCAGCTTGTTACTCAATCTACAAAAGAAACAAAAGACACAAACATAAACAACTAATCGCCAACATTTCCAATCAAGTAGTCAAGTACAAAATAAAAATAAAAAAAGGGCTTACCTCGGAGACAATGAAAAAGGAACTGGATCACGACTGAAAGTGGGGTGAGGAATCCCAGGCAAGTTACAACTAATGCTTATATACACAGGCTTGCTTTCTTTCAGTGCGGTAGAGATTGCTGTATCAATCAACTCATGAGCATCTTCCAAGTTATTCACCACAGCCTATCATCAAACAAAACCAATCACCAAAGCCACATTAACGCCATCACCATAAAATAAATAAATAAATAAATAATAACTTCACACAACACAAGCACAACCAAAACAAAAAAAAAAAAAAAACTACATAACTTACACCCTATTTGAATAAACTTCTCAATAAACACTGTTTGGATAACCTTCTCGATGAACACTTTGTAGGAGAAGAAAATAAGAGAAAAAACGAATCGAGTGAAAATCAACTTATGCTCATGAGTAAAGGATAAGTCACACAGCATATAAGCTTTATCCTTAAAAAAAAAAAAAAAAAAAACACATATAATCTTTGAGTTAAATTGTTGCGACTGTCTGAGAGTAAAACATTTTACATTGTAAACCAAATAAAAATTACGTTTATATGACTCATGCAATAGTTTATTATAAAAATCAGCGAACTGAGACAACTTGTGATTAAAAATCACAGTGACTATCAGTACACAGGACACAGTGATGGACTATTTACTCCTTTTTTTATAATAAAAACCAAAAAATAGCAGCACACTTCATGACACATTCACATTAACAAATAAAAAAATGAAAAAAAAGTGAGTGAGAGAGAGATTTGGGACCTGGAAGCAAGTGATGGTCTGAAAGCACCTCAACTCCTGGCTGAAATCGGGTAACCCGATGGTGTGGTGGAGGATCCGACTGGTCCCGTAGTCGTTGGAGTTGGGCCCACCGACGATGCAAATCAGCGGCAAGTTCTCGCTGTACGCTCCGGCGATCGCGTTGAGCACGCTGAGCCCGCCGACGGTGAACGTCACCACGCACGCGCCGACTCCCCTGGCGCGCGCGTAGCCGTCGGCGGCGTACCCGGCGTTGAGCTCGTTGCAGCAGCCGACGACGTTCAGCGCGGGCTCGGCGATGAGGTGGTCGAGCAGCGTCAGGTTGAAGTCGCCGGGAACGGAGAACACGTCGGTGGCGCCGATTTCGGCCAGCCGCCGCGCGAGGTGGCCGCCGAGAGTGGAGTCGGCGCAGGCGCCGTTGATCACCGTCGCCGGCACGCAGGGCTGGATGGCGGCGCTGTTGGTTATGTTGCACGATACAACGTCGTTGCTCGCGGGCTTGGCCGCGTCCAATGACCCTATCTTCGAGTCCATCACGGGGTGTGAGGCTTTCTCAAGGTTTAGTGAGAACTGGAAGCTTAGAGAGAGAGAGAGTGAGAGTATTTTTTAGAGTGAACACAACTCAGGCTCGTGAATGGTTTTTCTTTTTGGTGTGGAAAAGTGAAGAATATTGGAGCGGTTGAATGGGTTTTTTGGTATTTCGGGATTTGAATGTGAAGAGTGTAGAAAGGACTGGATGGGTTTATATAGTATGTGGTAAAAGGTTTTGGAATTGTGTGAGCGTGTGGCTTGGGAAGGTGGTAAGTGGTAACGGAAACACAGTGGGAGTAGTTTGGAAATGGGATTGGGATTGGGATTGGGATTGGATTGGCATATATACCAGGGGCGCTTTACTGTTTCTTCCATTTTGGTGCGGTTGGTCGTTGAGTGGGTTTTTTTTTTTTTTTCTTTTTTTTTTGAGTTTTTGTGTGTTGTAAGAAAAAAAATAAAGGAAAAAGTGTTTTTAATCTGGATTTTGAGTCAAACGTGATCAACATTTCAATATTTTTGTATTATTGAATTTGGTTTTTAAATTTTTAAAAATATATAATTTTAGTCTTTCTTTTGTAAGAGTTAGTCATTTTTTTTTTAAATTAAAAAGAATTAAATTTATATTTTTAAAGCTTGAAGACTAAATTCATTGATATGAAAATACCTAATTTATAATTTTAGTTTCTCTTTAATTTTTAATTTACAATTTTGGTCTTTTTTTTCTAGAAATTTTAGTTTCTAGCTTTTAAAAAATTCAATACTTTGATTTAATCTTTAATGTTGTATACATTTATTTTTTTTATTTTTACATTTTAATTAATTAAATTATTTTTTAATTATTAAATTTTAATTTCAACCTCATCACAATATTCACACATCACTAATTATCTGTTAATTTAAACGGTCAACATATCAAAAATTGAGAATTTGATTAAAATTATAAATTTTTTAAAATATGATGACTAAAATTATATAAAAAATAATAAAATCAAAATTGTGAATCAGAAATTAAAAAAAGACTAAAATTACAATTTAGTCTATAAAAATATAAGCATTAAAAACATATTATTATTAAAAAATAATGAATTTGGAAAGTGTTGTTTGCGTTTTCCTTTTCTTCGCTGATTTGGAATGTAGAAAGTTCAAGTTCAAAGACAAACTAGATGTCTACTATTCAGCGAACAAGTGGAAAGAAAAGTGCAAAATGAATACAAAGGTTTGCTTGGTCCTAAAATAGAATAATAATAATAATGGACCACAAAACCAAAAGGAAAATCGCAACCGGTATTATGGTCATGGTCGATGGCACAGCGGAAGACGCGCATTTCCTACTCAATTGCTGAAACTTCTTTCAGTATTAGTAGTAATTAATTAAGTGCAATTAAAAAAAAGCTTAAAAATGTGTAAAAATATAAAAAGAAATTATCTTTTTGGTTCATAACAGAAATTATGAACATTGATAATAATTTTGTGGTAATTTTTATTTTTTACTTATAAACATTAAATAAATATGACTTAATCACTATAATTGAGGTGAGAGGTTTAAGTAATTTAAACAAGATCTTAAGTTCTAATCTTATTGTTGTCATTGTATAAAAAAATTAAATAAAATTACTAATATATAATTATTAGTATACCAATATATATATATTTATGTTTAATTACATTACTTAACACGTGAATTGAGATTAATTTATTTGTTTGATTCATTGTTAAAATGATGTCATATTTACAATAAATAACTTTGTAATCAAGTTAAATAAAACAACATGAAAATTTGACTTTGAGTTGTGGTCATTTATTATAATTTGAAGATAAGCGGTTGTTCTTCCGTATGATTTACACTTAAATTAATAATAAAATGTTAATGTGATATAACTTCATTTTAATAAAATAAAAATATATAATAAAGTTAACCTATGTCATATATCTAAGTTTAGGAAATAATAATAATAATAATATTATTATTATTATTATTATTTCCCTATAATGTTATATTTGAGATTATATAATTATTAATCTAATTAAAGATTTAAACTTGTTGACCTATACATAAATTTAAATTTATTAGCTTAGTTAGAGATAGTCTTAACTTATTTAAAATATCTTACTTTAACTTCTTCTTCTTCTTTTTTTGACGAGGGAAAAGCGGGTACTATTAAATTCAATATAACTTTTAAAATGTTAATTCAATTCTATAAAAATAAAAAATAAAAAAACCATGTCAAATAAATAGGTCAAGTTTGTGCTTAATTTTGGAAAGAAAGTTAAGTTCATTATTTTATAAAACCTAACTTAATTTAATCCATTTTGTCCGCACTTCGATTATATTATATTATATTCATTCTTTATGTGAATTAATTATTATAAAATATATATTTCAAACTAAATATGTTTTTTGTGATATTTTAAATTTTGTATGAAATTTAAATCATTAAATAAAATTATGATATGTAATGTTAATTTTTGTTTCATTTTACGATTATTGAGATTTTACTTAAAATTCTTAAATAATCATAAATATTTATTAATACACATTTATTCATATCGAAACATTAATAATAGAGTTGGGGAAGCACCACCTGCCTGACATTACTATCCAACACAATTATTTTTAACGATTATTAAAAATATAAAACTAGATTAATGCCCGTACAAAGTACCGTGAAAAAGAGTTGACAAATAAGAGAGAGAGTAAAAACAAAAGTGAAAAAAAAAAATTGAACTCACAATGTACTATACAATGACATGCACAAATACTTGAACAGATTATATATATATATATTAGTTGAGTTGCTGAATTGAGTAAATTCTTGTCCTTATTTAGAATTTAAAATAATAATGGAAAAATATTTTTTTATTTAATTTTTTTTATTATTTGTAGGAATCAAAGACGATACGGAAGACTTATAATAACTCAAGCATCCTGCTCAATCAACTGAGCTAGACCTCTTGATTAATTATATTGATTCAATATACCAAAAATAAAATCTAATGTTTTCTAATTTTTTTTTTTGGTATTAAATGTTTTCTAAATTTAAGTAATTATGAATGTAACTCATATCAACAAAAAGAAAAAAAAAAATTAAAAACAGTAGACAAACATACGTCCAGCTAAAAACTAACAAATATATTTGAAAAATAAAAGGTGTCCATAATCCATTGGTTTGGTGAGGTCAGGAACCAGGGATGTCGCTGGTAATTGAATCTAACAGCCAAAATCACGCAGGCTTTGAAGCAAGTTGGAATTAATGAATTGAAGCCATGTGCATGTCCTATGAATCGTGTACGTTCGTCGTGACTCTCACGTGTCGCGGTGAGATTCCAAGAAGCAATATATATTTGCCATGATGTGGACGGTGACTCATGACTCATGAGTGTGCATCACTCTCATAAAGTGTCAAACAGATGGACATAAAGTAAAGTTATTATTGTGTACGATGTAATATAATTTTGGTTTAATTGTATTTTTTATTTTTTTATTTTTTAAGTGAATTTTATTTATAATAAATTAATTTGATATATTTTATCTCTAATTTTTTAAAAAATTTATAAATTTTACCTTTTATTGTTATACTGACGTAGTATGCTGACATAAACATAAAAAATAGAGATAAAATATACCCAAAATTAAAAAGTTTGGAGTAAAATTCACCAAAAAGCAGTGTTATCAGACCCGGCCCGGTCATCGACTCGGCCGGGGTACCGGGTCACTGGGTCAGGGGTCAACTCGGTGAGTCAATGGTTGACCCGCATGACTCGGTCTGTATTAAAAAATAATTAAAAATTCATAACCTGTAAACTTTTTAATAAATTTTTTTCAATAATTTCATAACCTGTAAATTTGTACACTTTTTTTGTGTGCAGAAAAGATAGCTTATAAACTTATACCCTTAAATATTTAAAGTTTAACAAAATTCAACACATTTAGAAGCATAGTTATGAACTTGTTTAAGAATCTTGAGCAACATATTTTATTCTAAAATTCAACATACACAACCTTAAGTTATAATTTAAAATATATCATTATCATCTATTTATTAAAAGCTAAAGCTATCATTGTTGTACACCGGCAGACATAATATATATATAAACCTATTTTATTTAAATAATACAATTTTTTCATTCATCTCACTATTGCTCTGATAAAAAATAATAATTTTTCGAACCAGTAAGTATATTGGATGAGATAAGATAAATACAAGTTTTACTCGTAAATAACAATATAAGCCAAGGAGAAAAAGCAAAATTGGAAGTGACAATAGCTTTTGCCTTTATTATATCAAATCCTAATATGCGATTATGCTTGGTAAAAAAAAGTAAGTAAATATATAAATAACATAAGTGTAAGATATAAATTAAATTTTCTTATATGAGTGTTATTGTTCTCCTGTAAAAAAAAAAAAATCAAAATTCGTGACCCGCCGAGTCAACCCGGTCACCGGGTCACCGGGTCACATCAAAACCGGCCGGATCAACCCGGGTCATACCGGGTCGATTGCATAACCGGTCCGATTGGTGACTCGGACCGGTTGGGTGACCGGTTCGCGGGTTATTGGGTCGACCCGGCCGGTTCGAGCCGGGTCTGATAACTATGCCAAAAAGTAATAAGTTTGGGATAAAATTTGTCAAAAATTAAAAAATTAGAATAAAAAATACAATTATTTTAGTATGTCACATCAGCAAAATAATAAAAGATAAAATTTGTAAGTATTTTAAAAAGTTAAAGATAAAATATGTTAAATTAATTTATTAAAAATAAAATTTGTCAAAAATTAAAAAGTTGATGATAAAAATTGGCGTATAATTTTCTTCTTATTCATTTTTTATTACTTTCTTTGACTTGTTGATATCCTTTATTCCTTGTACAACTTATCTATATAACACTACTACTCACCTGAGTTTTATTCCGTATATTTTCACTGTTTAATTAACAGTATTTTATATGTATTGACATTTCTTTTTGTTTTTGCATACTGTTCATTACCTCCAAGCCTTTCTTGCCAAGTGGCTTTTTACTGTACTTTGAACAGTATGAATTACGTGTCATTAGCGGTGGAAATAGGCCAAACGGCCTGTGAGGGGTCTACGGTTTTGGCGGGTCTGGCCTGCCCGTTTATTAAAAAGGCTAGGCTTAGACTTTTTAAAAAGCATTTTTGATTAAAAAGGTCAGACTTTAGGTTTTAAAAAAAGCTTATTAAACCTAACAGGCTAGCCTATTTATATAATAATATATATAATATTATATATTTATATATATTACATTAATATAATATATATAATATTTATATTTAATATTAGTCTTTAGAAATATTGAATATTTTAAGTTATCAATAAGGCCCGTTAGCCTGTTTAGGCTTGTTGGCCTAATTAGGCCTATTGGCTTGTTTATAGGCCCCTTTTGTAGAACAGGTTACGTAAACAGACTTTCAGGCCAGGCCAGACTTTTAAACAGGCCAGACTAAGGCTTAAAAAAGGACTTGTAACAGGTAAATAGGTCAGACACAGGCTTAATAATTATGATGTAGGCCAGGCTCAGACCAGCCAAAGCCTGACCTGGCCTGACCTATTTCCACCCTTACGTGTCATGTATCCTTTGAGTTCCATGCTTCTTTGGGAGGCAAAGCCAAGAGCATTATTTACTGTTTTATGAATAGTACACATTCGATTGTGTCATCCTGTTGTGCAACTCACGGTGAGTTTTTTTTTTTTATCATTTATTTATAGTTTGATTTTTTTAGTTTTACATATTTTATGTGTATGTTTTTAGGTTTTACTAATTTGGCTGATCCTAATTTTGAATATAGAAATTTTATGTAATATATTAAATAGGTAATAGTTTATATATTTTTTTTTCAATTCAATGCTGAGTTGATTTTTGAGTTTTAATGGTAATTAATTTAGGGATGAAATTTTGCCTATTAACACACAAAAAATATTATATGCAATTTTCGTTACATTACCTCCTAATGTTGGACCAATTTTTTTTTTTATAGAGACTAGAAAAAAACTAATGTAAATAATTATCTATTTTAATATAATGTATATTTGCACACAGCTGTAAATTGAACTTTTAGTTTTAAATAAATTGATTTTTCTCTCTAAGCGGAGCATCTCATTTGAAATAAATTGAGATTTTATTATTAAATCCTTTTATGTTTTAATTATTAAATTTATATTGAAGTTCTCTGATTCAATATTATTATTAAATAATATTGAATATTTAATTTTGATAAATAATAATAATTAATAAAAGTTATTAATAAAGAACTACATAATAATAAAATATTTAATGTAAATTATTAAGTAATTTTTACTGTGATATTTACGTAAAAATTAATTAAAATATAATTAAAAAAAAAACGGGACGTGAGAATAAGAATAATAGTACATTGGTATGTATGTCATACACAGATTAGGTATATATTCTTTTGCAGTCTAAAAAGTGTTTAGACTCCTGTCATGTAGAGGCAGTTTGATATTTGGGTTGTAAAAGTCAACTACATTTTGTTTCCACATGTGTGCAAGCATGCTGGAGTATGTACAGGCATGGAAGAAGATCAAGTAGGGGTCATCCATTTATGGGATATGTATCGCATCAGCAACCCAGAGAAGGCTCTACCAGTGGATATGTTTATAGACGCATGCTAAAATGGGGGATCTTATAATGTTTTCTATCGTGGGAAACTAATATGCACCGTTAAATTTTGAGATCAATGTGGGATTACCGTACAACTGTCCACACTAGATTTTTTTTTTAATTTTTAAAAAGGGATTTTTTTTCTGTTTAAGTTTTTTTTTTTTTTAAAAAACGACCATTCTTCTCCGTTGTTGCTTTGTTTCTGCCTCTCTTCCCATTTTTTTGTCCGTCATTTTATCTTGATTTTTATTTTTAGTCCCTCATAAATTTTTTATTATTTTTAGTCTCTCATAAATTGTTCTGTTCTGTTCTATTTTTAGTCCATCATAAATTGTTTTGTTCTATTTTTAGTCCCTAACATTAATTTCAACTGTTAAGTGATGACATAATGTGAAAATTTCCTAATTAAGTTTCTAGTGACTTTTAACCGCTGCAAATTTTATGGTGGTCATAAATGTTTATTTTGTAACATTTTTTGTGATTTCAGAAAATCTAGTGTTCGAGATTTTGATTTTTGATTTTATTTTTTAACATTTCTGACAGTTTTAGTTTGCCAAAAAATTTGCGGTAGTTAAAAATCACTAGAAACTTTAAACAGAAGAAGAAGGATCCCTTTTTAAAAAAAAAATCTAGTGGAAACAGTTGTATGGTAGTTCCACATCAATAAGCAACAATGGAGAAGAATGGTCATTTTTAAAAAAAAAACTTAAACAGAAAAAAAAATCCCTTTTTTAAAAAAAAAAAAATCTAGTGTGGACGGTTGTACAATAGTCCCACATTGATCTCAAAATCCAACGGTGCATATTAGTTTTCCACTGTGAGGGACATTATAAGGTCCCCCATTTTAGCCTGCGTCTATGTTTCTAATTGATGCAGATGTGAAGTCTTATCTTGAACTATTTATTTACGTTTTTGTTGGTGAACCATCAATATTCCCAGAACAAAGGGAACCAAGTGGATCTGGGTGGGGTTGATTTTCTTCTTCTTGCTTGGTTATATATACTCTATGTAATGTCGTATGTATTTCCATACACTGAGGGCAAATGCTCAAGGAATACAGTAATATTGTTGACATAAATCAGACTAGGCGTAGCTGGTCAACCAACATTTTATTTGTAATTAAATTTGTTTTTTTTTTAAACCTTAAGTTACCTCCATACGCTCTCACAGAGATACGTCTTTATCTCTACTCAAAGACATGATTCTCAACTAGATTTTTGTTTTTTTCATTATGTTCACAACTCTTTCATGGAATTTATTGGTTTTTATTTCAGAAAACAAAATAACAATTCAATCATTTCTTTCACATAATTTTTTTAAAAGATAATTTTTTATTTATGTATAAGTTAATTTTAGTCAATAGAAAAATTTATTTTATTTTTACTTCTCATTTAAAAGATGATTTTTTATTTATGTATAAGTTTATATTCTCATTTACGAATACAAGTTAAGTATATATGAGATATGCATTTCCAGTATGTTTGGAGAAGTATGAACGTTCATTGTTATGATAATTTATTTCCTAACACAATAGAAAGCTCGTACGCGAATAGAATCTATCAAGTTCATGATCCAGTTTCAATTCCGATACAATTAAATTTTTAAAATCATATCTATTTGAATCTCCTTATAGTACGAATACTGTGACTTCTTCAGCTATCGATTTGTCAGAATAAAAAACATTTTTCATTCGGTTGATTATATTAATGGTTTATATTTTGGAGAATCTCTCACTGATACATTTTAGCTGGTACTCCATCTTGAAGCTGAGGCTTCCCCTACAATATGAATTGTCACATACAATTAATGCTTCACTACTTTTTTACGGATAGGACCTTTTTTTTTTAAGGCAAATGCTAACCAGTGTCCTAAGGGCATTGGTTAAGGAACTAAAAAGAGAAAGATTTTTATTGGGAGGCGAAAAATTGCGCTGTCCATGATTTTTTTTGCGTTCTCCTATGAATTCTACACTAAATACTTTCTCTTTTTATTTCCTTAACCAGTGCCTTTAGGGCACTGGTTAGCAAGACCCTTTTTTTAATTATGAATCACCGCACTGAGATTGTTGGAAACAAATAATTAAAAAAAATATTATATGAAGATTCAATTAGTAAGAATTTAAAATATGTGCAAAACAAAAGGCTATTATTACTTGATCGGTTAATAATAATAATAATAATAATAATAATAATATGTGATTAGAATATAAATCTAATATTTTCTCGATGTAGGTTCAAATGGAATTTTGTTTTTTTTTTAGAGGAAGGTTCAAATGGAGTTGATTTTCTTTCTTCCTTTCAAATAATTAAAATTGATCATTTTATTATATTTAATATGCTTTTATATAATTTATATATATTAGCAAATTTACATATATTGAAGTTGAATGTAATTAATGAAAACCCCTTTTCTATATATAACAAATTCAGCAGGCCTTAAAATTTAAGATTACAAAAGGTGAAGAAAATTTAAAGTGAAAAGATAAAAAATAAAAAAAAATTGGAATGCGATGTCACAATCATAGCATGATTGATAAGTTAAGGAAAATTCACCACAAAGAAATGTTTCTTTAATAAGAATGTAAATATTTAATACAAGAATCAAGAGGAACAATGTTGACTTATTTAGGACAAAGCTAATTTAAATTCAGAAGCTTTTTTACAATGAGTTTAAGAGTCACATTTATACCCCTGACTAACTTGACTCATGGGCCTAATAGCTAAGCACATGCTAACTAACAAACCAATCACAATTGCCCAATAAAAAGCCCAATTCAGCTATAATTACATAAACATAAAAAGCTCAATAAATATCCAAATTAAGTCTAAATTACATAAATTCTTATATTAAGATTTGATCTCATTTAAGTTCTTCTTATAACTTCTCAGTAATTCTATTTAAAATAGTATTTCAATAAAGTGTTACATTACAATTAATGAAAATTACTTACTAGCAAGTTGTATGAATTAATGGAATCGTTCTAATTTAATAAGTAGTCTTGAGATCGAATTCTAAAAATATAATTGTGTTAATTATTTAAAAAAACATTTTACCGTTCATAATAATTATATCACCTTCAGTGTGATCTATATATTAGAAAAAACAAATTATCGTCAGTTTCGTAAGTCATTTTTTATGAGATTCCATTGTAGCAAATCATCTCTGTTTTTTTTTTCAGTTCAAATAACCTTTTTAGTAATTCAACTCTAGAAGTTTATTAAGATGGGTTCTCTAAATTATTTCAACTCTTTAATTTTCAATTTTATTTTAATTTAAAATTTTAATTGAATTTATTTTTTTTAATTTTAAAGTAACAAAACATAACAATATAATATATTATAAAAAATAAATATAATAATTTTATTTCTATTAATTTTTTATAAAATATTTTATTTTCAATTATTGAATTTGTTGAGGATAAAACAGTCTCACCCTAAGATTTTAATGACTAATAAATAATTAGATGAACAAGTGTTTTATAGTTATTGATACTTTTACTAAGTGTACAGAAATAAGTACATCAACTAATGGAAGTATGGAGAAACACCTTTTATTTCATTCAAATAATAATAATAATAATAATAATAATAATAATAATAATAATAAAAAGAAAAAATATTAATATTCATTTTTAATTAAATTCTTAATTTCAAAACTAATTTATTTTTATCATATTTTTTAAAAAGTAATTATTATGAAACTCTTAATTAATATAAGTTTATAATTAAAGTTAAAGCAATTTAAAATAAAGTTAGAAGACAGATCATACACATAATAAACATATACATTATAATACAATCCCAAAATATTTTAGGGCATTGCTATTCTCACCCCCAAAATTTCTATTCACACGCCCACGTGATCAATTTTTTTCTTTTACCGAAAATACCCTTTTCACAGAATCATGATTCTGTTGTATAAAATGTACAACGGAATCATGATTCTGTTGTGTACCTGGAGGTTCAAGAAAAATAAGAAACTGAATCGTGATTCCGTGGGCAAAATACGAAACAGAATCGTGATTCCGTTGGTAAAATACACAACGGAATCATGATTCCATTGTGTATTTTTTTTGAACCTACAGGTACACAACGGAATCATGATTCCATAGTATATTTTTCCATGAAATCATGATTCTATGGAAAGGGTATTTTCGAAGAAAAAAATTCAGAGCACGTGGGGGTGAAAATAGCAAAAGTCAGGGTGAGAATAGAAACTCCCAATATTTTACTTGTGCCTAAACCTAATACCATAAGAGGATTAGAGTCATATTAAGGCCCAAAACAAACAAATTACACTTCATGTTGAATGAGCCCAAATTGCGCTGAAAACCCAACTGCCACGTGCCTTTGTGATTCCTAAACGCACCCGCAAAAGCAATCTTCAATCCATTGTTTTGGACAGAAGCATTCGTGTTGCCACTTGGTCCAACCAGGATTAGGAGGAATCCAACTAATTTGATGCATAACAATGTTTTTACTTTTTACAAGGAAGAAGACCACTAAATGGTTAGCCAATAGCCATACAACTCTTAGATCGAGCAATTGACAAAACATGTAGGTCAGTTCCTTTCAATATCATTCAAAACAGAATTAAAAAAATGAAGGCAAAAAATGTAGGTCAGTTCCTTTCAATATCATTCAAAACAGAATTAAAAAGATTTAGCTTCAACCAAGAGTGAAGGTCCAATGAAAAGAACCAAGGATCTTGGGTGGTAATGATTAGTCTCCAAGACTGTTGGACAAAAATATCCAAGAGGAGGTTGAGTTGAATCTTGAAGAAAAATCCTCCCAAAAAATTTTACCAAAAACTTTAAAATTTTCTTTCAAAAGGATTACACCAATTTACCTATAGTTTGAGATGGATTAGAAAATGATCAAGCAACCTAATTGCAATTACTATATGAACCATATATCAAGAATGCCGCATATATGAAACATTATTCAATCTATCACAAATTCAAGAAGTAAAGGAGAGATAGATAAAGATAGAAAAGACATAAAAGATTTTTTTTATCGTGATTCGATCACTCCATTATGATCTACCTATAGTCTCCAACCAACCCGATTGAGATTCTTAACTAAATATGCAATCGTTTTACAATCACATAACCACGTTCAAGATTACACTTACACTTGACCCACAAGGTTTCTTGTACCCTTCAAGAACTCCTTACAACAAATTGTAGAACTTTTCTACAATATCCTTTTGAGAAAGACCCTTTTCTCAAAAACACAAACAAAAAAGAGCCCAAGGTCAAACTGTCATTAGTCTCCTTACATGCTAAGAGTCATTTAAAAGGTATCAACCAAGAGGAGGCATTACTGCCATAATTAATCAAAATAATAAACTCAAGAGAAAGCTACAATTGAAAAATAAGTAATAGGAAGTTATAAATTTTCTATCTCACAGTAAACACAATTATCTAAAAAGTGAGCAGTTTGCTCTCAACATAAGAATTGAATTCTCTCATTATTAGACGAAGAACTATAAACTAGAAATAAATTTAGGTACTCATCCTTGATTCCTCTTTACTAGTATTAGTGATATGCTGTAATTTGTATCTATGTATATGATTTAGAAATTTTACAATTGTTTTAAAATTCATCACGACTTACTAAAATTTTATCATTAGTTTATGAAATTTACCCAAACTCTTTTGTGCCTGACTATTAAATTTATTGATTTTATCATTTAATTACATTTTAGTCTATTTGGATAAATTTCTTAATAAATACTTACAAGAAAAGAAAATAAAAAGATAAAATAAATTAAACTTCTCTCGTGAGTTAAAATTAATTTATGTATAAATTAAAATCAAATTTTGGAGAAGCTACAAAAGAGAATTTCTATAAATTAGTTTATGCATAAGTTAATTTTAATTTATAAGAAAAGTTTAATTCATTTTAGGTTAAAACCATAAAAAGGTAAAAATAACTATTTATTATTTTACCTCCATCAAGAAAAATCAATTGATTATTTTTCACTAATAAATCTAATCCAAACTCACTAGTAGTACTATAATTTGGCAGAACCCTCGCTAAATTCGGCTAACAAACTCCAACATTGCATATATAAGCAGTTGCCAAGCCCTCTTGTGATCTCAGCATTTGGCAGTAATAGAACACTGTCAAATCTGTTCATGGTAGTTAATAGATAGCACAAGTTGAACATGCTGAGATAAATACAAACCACACCATGATTCATTGTCTTACATTTATGGTCTTAACAAATATGCCAGGATATAAATACAGAGAATGTTGACCAATAACTTCTTCCTAAATCCCAAGGCATAGGAAAAATTTGGAACCAAGCCAAGAACACAAACATGAAACACTGAAACTGTTCTACAAGACCATAATAAGAGAGAATAGCAAGGGTAACAACTTCCCTGCCTTAATTAAACCAGGGCTGAGAAGACAAGGAATTTGCTTGATGACAGCTTCAGAAGCTAGAAAAGCATGATACTTCTTGGCAAGCTTCTTCACAAGTTTTTTTTAATTTCATTGAGTTTTTTCAGTGCTTCCACATCCATGTAGTCCAGCCCATTTTTTTCGGCCTGTGTGTACATACATGTCATTAACACCATGTAATTCAAAGTTGTTTTTTAGTGATTTTTATACATCTTAGAAAACAAATATTTGAAAATAGAAAACAAATTGAAAACAAGGTAATAATTTTGTAATTAAAAAGTAAAAACAGAGAATGAAAACAGGAGATAAAAACACAACTAAACACCCGTAAGTTAAATTAGAAATTGAATTCAGTTTCGAACTAATTAACTCGTTGACAATGCTGTATGACATGATGAGTTTTAATAGAACGTTATTAAAATTACTAAACAGATGCCCCCCCTCCAAATAAGACTAATAATAATATCACAAAACTTGTCCCTATTTACTGCTTAATTTTTTGCTATGCCTGCCTACTCCTCTTCTTGGATAACTTCCAATTCTGGAGTGACGCGCCTAGTAGAGATGTTGGTATCTTGTCTTGCTGGAATTGAGGCAGCAAAAGGATTGGGAGGAATTGTTAAGCCTTGTCCATCGCTTTCCAACATCTGAACCGCAACAGTGATGGACACACGATCCACAGGGTGCCACTGAATGCACCAGAGCCCCACAATTGCGAGTTTCTTGGCAATTTCAGCATCCCCTTCTTCCTCAACACAAACTCTTATGTCATCTCTTTCTTCCAAGAGATTGTAGATCCAACTTGGGTAACACACATCGCTGCTTCTGTTGTTCCCTGCAGTGACTCCAGTTACCTTCCTCCCTCCTATCATTTCAAGCAGCACCATTCCAAAACTGTAAACATCTGACTTGCAAGACACGCTTCCGAAACATCGAGAGAAGACTTCTGGCGCAATGTAGCCCATCGTCCCTTTAACTGTTGAAATCGACACCGCGCTCTGCGCCTTGGCGCAGAGCTTAGCCAAGCCGAAGTCACAGATTTTGGGAGTGAAGTTGTGGTCTAGCAGAATGTTTTGAGGTTTTAGATCAAAATGGAGGATCCGTTGGTCACACCCCTGATGAAGGTATTCAATTCCTTTAGCTATGCCTATAGCAATTGCCTCCAACTTTGGCCACCCGAGGAAATTGGTGTTGTCTGGTGAAGTTATGAACCTGTCAAGTGAACCATTTGGTGAGAACTCATAAACAAGAGCTCTTCTGCAACATTCAGCACAGTAGCCAACAAGCCGAACCACGTTTATGTGATGGATTCTGCATAGCGTTTTAACTTCGGTTATGAACTCTTCCCCGTTTCCGTACGAAACTTTGAGGATTTTCACTGCAACTGTTATATCTTCTGAAATCCTTCCTTTGAATACCGCTCCATAAGCTCCTTCTCCTAATCTCTCTGCAAAGTGATTTGTAATTTTCTTAAGCTCGTTATAAGAGTATCTCGTAGGCGTGAAACCTTTGTAGTCTTTCAAAAACTTTTCCATCATTGCTTGATTTGCCTTTCGTATTCTGTAAGAGATGTAAACGGAAACCACTGCAACAGCCACAACTGCAAAAAAGAATGGGCCTAGTGTTGCTCCTGCACGTTAACAACTACCCCGTATCAAGGAAAGTGTCATATATATATATAGCATCGTAAAGAAAGAATCGAGTAACATAATCTTGAAAAATTAATGACCTGTAATTACTATTGCTCTTGATGATGTACCTGTAAAAGATAATAATAATACATATCATGATCAATCCAAAGATATCATCAATAAACATGAGTATATGACATTCGATTTATATGGTTATAAATTTAAAAAACTTGAATTTTGCTACTTTATATTAAAAATCCCAACATTATGAAAAACTTTTAGAAATATAGAGAGATCATATGATAAAATAATTTAAATTCAAGAGTGTTAATGTTACCTTTACCGAAACATTCAGTTTCCAAACTTGGGTTGTATGAACCATTATCTTTCAACCGGCATGACTTCCCTTTCAATTCACAATGTTTACACGATGGCTCAGACCACAGCAAAAGAAAAGTGTCATGAAAGGATGGAAGGGATGAAACGTAATACATTTTGGTGCAGGATGATAAGGGCAAGGTTATAATATCTGATTTGGATGAGATGGGATATACTTGATAGGTTGAGTTGCTTAGGCATGGAATATATGATTGCGAGTAACCTGATCTATCCATTGGCGAACAATTGAAAAAGGTATAGTCATCAAAAGTGTGGGGTTTGAACTGGAAAGGGGAGCGAGAAAGATCGAGTTCATGAATGTGCCAAGGAAAGCATCCTTGTTGATCATATAATTGAATTGTTTGGGATTTGTAGTCAATATGCTTGACGTTGAACTTCAATGACCCAGATAGCTCAAGCAGGGTTTCACTTATTGTATCGTTAGAGCATGATAACTCAAAGCCAGGGTAGCCGCAGTGTTGTGGTTGGAGGCCTTTGATACGGAAAGGGAAGCGTGCAACTGGCTCATCATCTCCACATTGTGCCTCCCTGCACCCACCTTTCAAATCCACGCTTGCTTCAAGCTTTAGAAAAAGAACCATCAACAAGAAAGACGCGGTTATCATTTTATTTCTCTGCATTCTTCTTTTCTTCAGACTTGATTTTTAGAGTACTTGGCAGAAATTGATTCAGCAACTCGCCATAAAATTCGAAGAAATGGATAAGGTTGCGAGAAACTACTTGTGGAAATTAATTTAGCTATTCTTTTTGTCAAATTTTCTGAAATTTAAATTCTATATATTTGAGAGTGTAAAAACTTTATGGTAATGAATTTAGTTTTTTTTTAAAACATTGTGAAAACTAGTATTTTAGCATGTGTATTGCACAAAATAAATATTTATTTTATACAACTAAAATTGATAATTTATAATAAATAAATATTTTTAAATATATATAAATTATATTATAATTAAAATATATAATAATAAATATTTTTGAAAATATAACTTATATTTTAGAATTATGATAAATAATTTATGTTGTGATGTATTGTTATTTTTAATTATTGATCATTTCTTTTTAAAAAATATTCAAATTAGAATGAAAGATATTGAAATGATATATTAAAAGAGATAAGAACTAAGAAATTATGTTAAACCGTTAAATTGGTATTAAAATCAAAAGATGACATGTCATATGCATGTTAGGAGTGTATTTAAACTTTGAGGAATATATATATATATATATATGAAATGGGTTTCTAATATTTAATTATACTGTAAGTTTGATATCTACTAAGGTATAGCACAAGGAAAAGGCATAGAACAATTGTTTAAGTTACATGACAATTTTTTGTTTTGTGCATTGTTTGGTGGATAATCAACAGCATAAGTTTTTTGTTTTGTGCATTGTTTGGTGGATAATCAACAGCATAAGTAAAATAATATCAAATTCACTATTATACCATTTTTACTATTAATTATTTTAATAGAATTAATATTATTATATCGTATTCATGTAACAGCATAAAACAAAATTTTTCTTTTTTTATATATAAAAGAAAAGCTTTGCACTTGTTATATTAATAACCGTATAAAAATCTTAAAAAAAATAAGATAGTAACCGTCCATACAAGATAAGATAAAACAATTTTTCAGTAAGTTAAGTGGGGAGAGAGAAAAATATTGTATTTTACATCTCTTGTACTACTTGAAACAAAAAGTTGTACCATGGTAGGCTAAGAATATACATATATATAAAATATGAATATATGTGCAAGTTCAGTTTGGATTGGATAATTTTTTTAAATCAAATCCGAAATCCGATCTATCCAATAAAAAATTTCAATTTTTCAAATTTTTATCCGTTTGATTTTTAATTTTTTTAATTTTTGGGATAGATTTTTTTTATTTTTATTGGATTGAATCGGTTTATGGACACTCTTACTTTGTGAAACCTGTTTATCACACTCAGTGAATTCAAATTGCATAGAAGTGTGGGAGAATACTTTGTGAAAATGATTTAGTGACTTTCTGCTAAATATTGTAGAAATTGCAACAAAAAAAATGTGAGAGTACTTTGTGGAAATTTATTTTGAACTGCTTTGTCAAACTTAGTTCAAATTAAATAAAAGTTACGAAAAATGCTCTGTCAAAATTGATTTAATGCCTCTTTGATAAACTTCGTTGAAATTGTTTTAAAATGAGAGAATACATGGTGAAAATTGATTTAGCACTTCTTTATCAAACTTTGGTGAATTCAAATTGCATAAATGCATAGGAGAATAATGGTGGAAATTGATTTAGCACCTCTTTGTCAAACTTTGATGAATTCAAATTGCATAAATGCATGAGAGAATACATGGTAGAAATTGATTTAGCACCTCTATTTCAAACTTTGATGAATTCAAATTGCATAAATGCATGGGAGAATACATGGTGGAAATTGATTTAGCACCTCTTTGTCAAACTTTGTTGAATTCAAATTGCATAAATGCATGGGAGAATACTTTGTGGAAAATGATTTAGTGACATTTTGTTAAATTTCGTGGAATTTGCATAAGGCTTAATTACTTAATTGGTCCCTTTGTTTATTTAAAATGCTAAATTAGATCCTCTTGTTTTTTTACTATGCAATTAAGTGCTTTTGTTTTCAAAATTGATTCAATTGGGTCATTATCGTTAGATTAGGTTTAACGTCGTTAGGTTGTGTTCTCCAACAATTTCAATTTACAATTGGTGGCAATTTTTAACTGTCGCAATATTTATTATTAAAATTAAAAATAAAATAAATATAATTTAAAATAAATATAAAAATTAAGATTTAGGGTTAAATTCATTTCTGTTGCTGCAACAATGAATGATCACATCGTTTTGAAGACACCAACCCCCGATGGCGCCACTGCCGCTACCTAACAGCCATTTCCCTAATGCTTGCGTAGACCTGCAAGCAGAGAAACATTCCCTTGTTTCTTACCCTTCACGTTGGCAATTCCCTCAGTTTCAGAAGACTTAACTTTAGTTGGAACCTTCTCCTCTATCATAAAAGGTGGCGTTGTAGCTTTATCAGACTTCGACGAATCCATGTCGACCTACTCGAAAAACCCCAACTTCTCTGCATACCCTCTATATCCCTTACGTATAGTGGCTTAACCATTTTCAAATACTTTCTCATTAAGCGCTTCTCCTCATAACCAAACAAAACTATCTCTAGCTGTGTCTGATGATTCTGATTTCTATGTGTTGTGGTTCTGTATGGTGTTGGTGTTTTGGGTTTGGAGCGGTAGTGACATTGGAGTCTTTATTGTCAAATGCAGTGTTAGGCTTCTTGTCGGCAGCGAGAGGCTACGTTCAAGTGTCCAGAACTGAACGATTGTGCCTATTGTTTGCGTCACCTATGCTGAACTGTTCAAGTGTCCAGATTTGTTGTAATTGGTTGAAATTTGTGTGATTAATTGTTTTTTTAGCCCAATTTTATTCATCATCTTGTTCTTCAAAATCCTGAAAAATGTTAGTGTTTGATCTTGTAAAAATTCTGAAGGGGCCTGAGTTTGTTCTTCAAATTTGCTATTGAAGAATTTTTTTTTAAATGCAGTAAATAAAGTGGTGGTTTTTTACCATCATTATTTTTGTAAATTTTAATTTTTTAAATTATATTTATAAAATTATATTTTTAATTTTAATAATAAATATAGTAGCGGTTAAAAACCGGCACTAATGTAAATTGAAACCGTAAGAAAATACAACCTAACGGCATTAGTCCCAATCTGACGGAAAGGATCCGATTGAATCAATTTTGAAAACAATAGGACCTAATTGCATAATCAAAAAATAAGAGGACCTAATTGAGCATTTTAAATAAACAAAGGGACCAATTAAGTAATTAAGCCTTTGCATAAAAATGTGAGAGTAATTTGTGAAAATTGATTTATTTTAAATAAACAAAGGGACCAATTAAGTAATTAAGCCTTTGCATAAAAATGTGAAAGTAATTTGTGAAAATTGATTTAGCACCATTTGTCAAACTTGGTGGAATTCAAATTGCATAAAAGCCTAAGAGAAGACTTTGTGAAAAATGATTTATTGATATTTTTTTTTATTAAATTTCATGGAAATTGCATAAATTAGATAACACTTTGTGGAATTTGATTTACTTTTCTTTTTGTCAAATTCCTTGAAATTCAAATTGTATAAATTTGTGATAGTATAATTCGTGGATAGTGATTTAGAACTTCTTTATTAAACTTCATGGAATTCAAATTATACAACAGTGTGAAAAAAAAAACTTTATACTAATTGATTTAGTGACTTTTTGTTTAACTTTGTGAAAAATGCATAAAAATGTGAGAAAACACTTTATGGAAACCTATTTACCAAACTCAATGGAATTCAAATTGTATATAAGTGTGGGAGAATACTTTGTGGAAATGATTTAATGACTTTTTGTTAAATTTTGAGAAAATTGCATAAAAAGTACTCTGTGAAAATTTATTTAGAATCGTTTTGTCAAACTTAGTTCAAATTAAATAAAAGTCACAACGAATACTTTGTGGAAATTGATTTAGTGCCTTTTTGATAAACTTTGTTGAAATTGCCTAAAAAAATGAGAGAATACATACGTGTTTGGAAACACGTTTTTGAATGATAAAATCATGTCAATTTAGTATTTAAGGAACAAACTACTTTTTGGAGAGCGGTAACCAAGATGCACATAATTAGAGTTTTTTATGCAATTCCAAACATGTTCTTCATGATGAAAATTGATTTAACACCTCGTTGTTAAACTTTATTAAATTCAAAATGCATAATTGCATGGGAGAATAAATGGTGGAAATTGATTTAACACCTTTTTGTCAAACTTTGTTGGATTCAAATTACATAAATGCATGGGAGAATACATGGTGAAAATTAATTTAGCACATCTTTGTCAAATTTTGTTGAATTCAAATTACATAAATGCATAGGAGAATACTTTGTTGAATTTTTGTTAAATTTCGTGGAAATTGCATAAATTAGAAACACTTTATAAAAATTGATTTAGCTCTTGTTTTTGTCAAATTTCCTAGAATTCAAATTGTATAAATTTGTGAGAGTTTACTTCATGGAAAGTGATTTAACACTTCTTTATTAATCTTCATATAACAGTGTGGAAAAAAAACTTTATGAAAATGGATTTAGTGTCTTTCTATTAAACTTTGTGAAAATTTCATTAAAATGTGATAATGTACTTTGTGGAAACCTATTTATCAAAATCACTGGAATTCAAATTGCATAGAAGTGTGGGAGTATATTTTGTGGAATTGATTTAGTGACTTTTTGTTAAATTTCATAGAAATTGCCCAAAAAAAGTATAGAATACATGGTGGAAATTGATTTAGCACATCTTTGTCAAACTTTGTTTCAAATTGCATAAATACATGAGAGAATACATGGTGGAAATTGATTTAATACCTCTTTGTCAAACTTTGTTGAATTCAAATTGCATAAATGCATGGGAGAATATATGGTGGAAATTGATTTAGCACCTTTTTGTCAAACTTTGTTGAATTCAAATTACAAAAATGCATGAGAGAATACTTTGTTGAATTTTTGTTAAATTTCATGGAAATTGCATAAATTAGAAAGCACTTTATAAAAATTGATTTAGCTCTTATTTTTGACAAATTTCCTAGAATTCAAATTGTACAAATTCGTGAGAGTTTATTTCATGGAAAGTAATTTAGCACTTCTTTATTAATCTTCATGAAATTCAAATTACATAACAGTGTGAAGAAAAAAAACTTTATGAAAATAGATTTAGTGTCTTTCTGTTAAACTTTGTGAAAATTTCATTAAAATGTAATAAAAGTACTTAGTGGTAACCTATTTATCAAAATCATTGGAATTCAAATTGCATAGAAGTGTGGGAGTATATTTTGTGGAATTGATTTAGTGACTTTTTGTTAAATTTCGTAGAAATTGTCCAAAAAAATTATAGAATACATGGTGAAAATTGATTTAGCACATATTTGTCAAACTTTGTTTCAAATTGCATAAATACACAGGAGAATGCATAATGAAAATTGATTTAGCACTTCTTTGTCAAATTTTATTGAATTCAAATTGCATAAACGCATGAGAGAATGTCCGACCTATAAAAAATGATTTAATGACTTTTTGATAAACTTCGTTGAAATTGCCTAAAAAAATTGAGAGAATACATGGTAGAAATTGGCTTAACATTTTTTGTCAAACTTTCAAATTGCACAAATGCACGAGAGAATACGTGTTGAAAATTGATTTAACACCTCTTGTCAAACTTTGTTGAATTCAAATTGCATAAATGCATGGGAGAATACATGGTGAAAATTAATTTAGCACCTTTTTGTCAAACTTTGTTGAATTCAAATTACATAAATGCATGAGAAAATACTTTGTTGAATTTTTGTTAAATTTCGTGGAAATTGCATAACTTAGAAAACACTTTATAAAAATTGATTTAGCTCTTGTTTTTGTCAAATTTCCTAGAATTCAAATTGTATAACTTCGTGAGAGTTTACTTCATGGAAAGTGATTTAACACTTCTTTGTCAAACTTTATTGAATTCAAATTGCATAAACACGTGAGAGAATGCTTGACCTATAAAAAATGATTTAATGACTTTTGGAAACTTCATTGAAATTGCCTAAAAAAATTGAGAGAATACATGGTGGAAATTGGCTTAACACCTCTTTGTCAAACTTTGTTAAATTCAAATTGCATAAATGCATGAGAGAATACGTGGTGAAAATTGATTTAACATCTCTTTGTCAAACTTTGTTGAATTCAAATTACATAAATGCACAGGAGAATACTTTGTTGAATTTTTGTTAAATTTCGAGGAAATTGCATAAATTAGAAAGCACTTTATAAAAATTGATGTAACTCTTATTTTTTTCAAATTTTCTAGAATTCAAATTGTATAAATTTTTTAGAGTTTACTTCATGGAAAGTGATTTAGCAATTCTTTATTAATCTTCATGAAATTCAAATTGCATAATAGTGTGAAAAAAAAAAAGCTTTATGAAAATGGATTTAGTGTCTTTTTGTTAAACTTTGTGAAAATTTCATTAAAATGTGATAAAGTACTTTGTGGAAACCTATTTATCAAAATCACTGGAATTCAAATTGCATAGAAGTGCGGGAGTATATTTTGTGGAATTGATTTGGTGACTTTTTATTAAATTTCATTGAAATTGACCAAAAAAAAGTATAGAATACATGGTGGAAATTGATTTAGCACATCTTTGTCACACTTGTTTCAGATTGCATAAATACACAGGAGAATGCATAATGAAAATTGATTTAGCACTTCTTTGTCAAACTTTATTGAATTCAAATTGCATAAACACATGAGAGAATGTTCGACCTATAAAAAATGATTTAATGACTTTTTGATAAACTTCGTTGAAATTGCCTAAAAAAATGAAAGAATACATGGTGGAAATTGGTTTAACATCTCTTTGTCAAAATTTGTTAAATTCAAATTGCATAAATGCATGAGAGAATACGTGGTGGAAATTGATTTAACACCTCTTTGTTAAACTTTGTTGAATTCAAATTACATAAATGCATGGGAGAATACTTTGTTGAACTTTTGTTAAATTTCGTAGAAATTGCATAAATTATAAAGCACTTTATAAAAATTGATTTAGCTCTTGTTTTTATACTCCCACTTAGGACCTATCTTGCAGCTTTTTATCTAGCTAATATATATCTTTTTTTTTTATGCAAATTAGAGCATATGTTTGGGAAAGTTTTTTTCTTCTTCTCAATTTTAGCTGTTTTTGTTCCATTTTTGAGCTGTTTATAAAAAAGGCTAGATGTTTGGGAATCTTAAATTTAGAAAAAGTTTTTTGAAAAAAATAAGTTGTTTTTATAAAGCTGAAAATTTGTAGCTTATAAATATTTTTCAACAACTTATTTTTTTCAGCTATTTTTATACCTTTTTACTATATAAAAGCTAATTTTTGTTGCATCCAAACAAAATTAATTATTTTCAAACCACTTTTCAACAAACTTACCAAAACAAAAAACTGATTCTAATTATAATCGATTATAACGATAATCGATTATACATAATCGATTATTAAAATAATATAATTTTCGCAACCATCCCAAACACATCCTTATGCAAAAATGAACAAGAAGACATTTCTCACCAACATTCTAGGGCGGTTTTATTTTGTTGGTTAGAAACAGGTAGAAATGACATTTACGGGGAATTTAAGTGTTTACTAGCGATTTAAAATCAATAGAAACATATATAATCGATTTTTTAAGAACAATAATCAACTTTCACAGATGACAATTGATTTTCACAATATATGACAACAAATTGTTTGTTAAAAAAATATTACCAATATTTTTTTTCCTCTATTTTTCTCAAATCAAACATTCTTAAAATTCACTCTATTTTTTTTTCTATTTCTATCCACCATAATTCTCTCTTCCTTATTTTCATATGGTTTCCTCCAGCCAAATGCATAGTAGGATAATGATATATGGACACCCATATATTATAAATACCTATTTAACACTCATTCTTTCTCTCTATTTCTCTTTTATTATGATGTTATATTATTTATCTTATCATACTTATATTTCTTTCTCTCTCTTATTGTTCTCCGGAAATGACTGACGTGCTTTGATACGGAAGAACATCTCTAATGCTATTTTTTTTTGCTTAAATATGTTTTTAATCCCTCAATTTCTGGAGGTTAAAAACGTCCAGTTAATAAAAAAAAATAAAAATCCATTAACTACTTTAATTTTTTTATGGACTTGATTCTAGCGGTTTAAAACTGCCAGAAATCGTACTTTAAAATTTAAAATAGAAAATCAATTTATAGCAGTAAAAAGCCGTCACAAATTATGAATCTTTTTATTTCCTATTTGGCTCACACTATGGATAGAGACTAAAAAGAGCATTATACGAATTTCAAAGACTAAAAAAAACAAATTCAAATTTGGAGGATAAAAATAAAAATAATCCAAATTTAAAGAACTAAAAATATATTTAATTTTTTTTCTTCAGTATTCCATGTTTCTACAAATTTAAATCTCGCTAATAATCTAGATTTATATATGCTAATTTGAATTGATTAATAGTACACATTATTATAAATCCTTTTTTTTTTTTGGATTAATATTATTTGATTGATGGATACGATTGATTTTCTATTACAGTAAATTGAGAAAACAATACTCAGTCCAATAATTAAGTGATGTGAAATTGCATGTGGGTGGTGGACATACGTCTTTATCCAAACATTATAATAATTTATCAATGAACTTGCGTTGGTGCTTACGTGGGCCACAGAACTAGATTTTTTTTTACTGTAAGCACGTGAAATGAAGTGACTATATATTAACTTTTTTTTTTCTAACAATATATTTTTAACATCGATTAAAATTTATCAAAAATTATAAAAATATTTTATTCTTTATTTAATTAAACTTGTTCATAATTTTAGAGTTTTCGTTAAATTTCATAAATAAAAAATTATTAAAAATTATTAGTAAATACAGATTTAAATACTCTTTTGGCTTCTAATGCACTTACTTTCCAATTTAGTACATATAGTTTAAAACATGTCAATTTGATCCTTGTAGTTGCATTTTTTATCCAATTTGGTAATCACCATGAAATCACCTTAACATCATTTGTTCAACCACGACATTTTACTACTCATTGAACTTCCCTCCTCTATCTTTGACAACATATTACTCATTCAACTGTTCAATGACCCCAAGTCCCCAACCTTCCAATCACAATCCACCACCACTCATAACAATTGTCGTCATGGACTTGGATGGATCTAGAAACCTATTAAATGGGGGTTAGATTTTTTTTTCTTCCTTTATTTAAATGTCTAATTTTTAATAAATAATAATTTTTAAAAATATTTACTATTTTTACATGTAAAATTGAAACTATTTTTTTTTAAATGATAATAACCTAATAGTTATCATAATAACAACAAACATACAACTAGTTTTACACAATTTTACACTAATTATCACCTTAACCATTGCAATAATAACAACAAACACAACTATTTTTACACAATTTTACTAGTTAACTTAACAATTATTATAATAACAACATTCATAATTAATTTTACACAATTTTACACTAACAAACTAAAAAATATACATGTATATACATGAAAAGTTCCAAGAGAGAAGGGCTAGGGCCCCTGCCTGCCTCCTTCTGGATTCGTCTCTGACGAACTAAAGACAAGAACCATAGCTTCACCACCTTCTAGGGTTTCTTCTTTAAATAACCTGTTCTCCAACATCACAAATGCACTCCACCCCCTTGAAAGTCAAGTGCCATGGAAAGCCACGTCTAGTCGTCTACAAAACTCCATAGTGGAAAGTCAGGTCATTTATCGATCGAACGACTTTAAAGGTGATTTCACGATGAGGACCAAATTAAATAAAAAAAATGCAACTATAGGAACCAAATTGACATGTTTTAAACTATAGACACCAAATTGGAAAGTGAGTGCAACTATAGGAGCCAAAAGGGTATTTAAACCATAAGGGTTAATTAAGTTTTTAGTCTCTCAATTTTTTCAAATTTCAATTTTTAGTTCTTCAAAAAAAATTTGACAACTTTTAGTCCTCCATTAATTTTTTGTTAACATTTTTAGTCCCTCTAAAATTTTTTGTCCATTTTTAGTCCCTTGTTTATTTTTATTGCTCAAAATTAGTCCCAAATATAAAATAAACGACGGACTAAAAATGAATAAAACATGGATTAATTTTGAGTCAAGAGACTAAAAATAGACAAAAATTTAGAGGGACTAAAAATGTTGATGAAAAATTAATGGATGACTAAAAGTTGTCAAAAAAATTTGAAGAATGAAAAATTAAAATCTAAAAAAATTGAGGGACTAAAAACTTAATTAACCCAATATATTACTACCTATGTCCCTAATTATAAGACATAGTTTTGAAATTTTCTTGCTCCTTTTTATAAGACTTAATTTCAACTATCTTGTGCATTAATTTTTTTCACTAAAATACCCTTATTTATTTTAATCTATGATTGAATGCTACTCTAAATTGTCTCTTTCTCTCTCCTATGAAGATTGAAGAAGATGAATAGATTTCCAATAATTAAGGATAAATTTGAAAAAATATTATAATTACAGACAAATTTAATACTAATATTTAAATTAACAATTTTTCTTAATATACATAAATTAGTCAATAATGTTGACTTTTTTTACCAAAATGGAAAAATTGTTTTACTATTTTAGTAAAAAAAAGTCCAACAATGTCTTAAAAATAAGGAGAAGGTGGTATTATATATTGTTCCTCTTGTTCTTATCCTAATACGGAGAAGTGATGACAAAAAAAAAATGAGCGGAGAAGTGACAATATATTAATTATTTTCCTTATATAAAGAGAATATTTAATTATTGAGAGTGAAAATGCAAATGGTTGAAACCCTTTACATGTATTCGTTTTTGGTGCTTCTCATCCTATTCTTTGAAGCCTGTCATGCGGCCTGTGTTCCTTCTTCCTGTGGCAGCATCCATAACATACACTACCCTTTCCAGCTAAACGATGATCCGGAACACTGCGGTGACTCCAGGTACACTTTATCCTGCGAGAACAACCTCACAGTTCTGTACCTAAATTCAATCAAATACTATGTGAAGGCAATCGATTACACTAACTACACAATCCGAGTGGTAGACTCTAATATTGAGGAGAATAGTTACTCATTTCTTCCTCGTTATTCTTTGGCTGCCTTTAACTTCAGCAAGAGCAACATTAGTGACGACTATAGGTATGATTGTGATCGGATCCCCACGTCCTATTTATCAAACGGTTCATATTGGTTGCCAATCATACGTACAAAAACTTACGAGTTGTCAAAGCTTGTAACATATTTGAGTACTGAAAGCTCAATAAATTCGTCGAGGTACGTGGAAATTGGTGGGTGCGTGAATGATTCGCATTCATCTTATTGGCCATCGCAAAACCAGAAAAGGAGGCTTTATATTAGCATCGGAGGCAATTATTTAAGGGATTTGAAGCTGATTGATGAGTATCGTGTGGAGATGATATACATGACGTCCTGGCCTGGCGCTTTTAAAGATAACCTAAGCACTTCCTGCTCCGATATTCGAAATGGATTGGAATATGGTGTTGAGCTTTCGTGGCTGGAAGGATTCTGCAGCAAATGGATTATCCCAAAACACAAAGTCCTACAACTGGTTGAATCCGAGAATATTTGTGGCCGTGCCTCACGTAGAGGACCGTTTGGTAAGAACATTTCTGTGCTATACCTGAATCCCCCTGGTATATATCCTGAGATTTTATCTTTGGGGATAAGCTTAATATGTCATTGAATTGGGAAACTACCAATTCACTGTTTATTTGATTTAATTTCAGGTAAAGATTTTAATTTTATATAATATACAATTTAAATAATATGATAAATTTAAATTAGTTGATAAGATGAGTTGGACTTGTCCAACCAATCTATTTTAACTCATTTTTTTGGTAGGATTGGTTTCGATTTTCAACCCACCTAACCCAACCCACATGATCCGCTAAAAAATAGGCTAATCGCATAATGTTACTAAACTTCAAGAGGGTATTGACTCGGTCCAATTCAAAAGATTTATAGTAAGATTTAAATATAATTATGTTTGATATGTCATTTAAGTTAATTTTTGACTTTTTTTTTAACTAGTTGGAAAAGTTTTTTGGACCTTATTAATAGTGTTTGCTATTTTTATTTTATTTTAATTTGATTGAAAATATTTTAAGATATAGTATAACATTAATAGTAAAATATGAAATATGAAAAAACATAGTAATTAAAAGTAAAAAAATATATATAAATAAATAATTTATCTATAAATAAAAAAATTACAAGAGTTTAAAATCAATTAAAAACTAAAATTATTAATACCCTAAAATATATTCTTACTTAAAATTTATATAAAAATACTATATAAACATGTACATTTTTGTCATTTTACATCTATCAACTACTTCAATAGATAATTTTACCTAACATTTATAATTTATTAAGCTAACTTAATAGTTTTCAGTTACCAACTACTAATTTTTAGCTACCAACTAGTTTTTCAGTTTTCAGCTATTTTTTCAATTTTCAATTAACTTTTCAACTACTTTTGTCAAACATAGTCATGAGTAAATAATATATGCACTAAGAGAGTAAATAATTTTTACATTTTTATCCAATCATAAATGATCATATGATAATTTTGTTGACTTTTACAATAATTATCTTTAAAATCATACAATATGTAATTTTGAATTTGATTAACGATATAATTTTTTAATTAATATTACATAAAAATTCAACTCTTTTTATAATCTAAAAACGTAAGTTCATACTATACCTTAAAAATCCAAAAATAAAAGAATAAAAATTTGCTCGGTCGAACCATTTGAGTCACCAGTTCACTTAAAAACTGGTTGAGTCACATCGATTCCATAGCATTTCCAATTTAACAATTAGCACTTATTTCTATTTTAATTTTTCTCTACCAAACTATCAAATTATTTCCCTCTCTCCCTCCTCTCAATTTTTTCTCTACCAAACATAGTAATGTTGTTGCATAATTTAAATTTTGTTTCTCTCGTGTAATTTGTTTTATCTTCATCATTTACCAAAAAAAAAAATAGTTTCGTATCTAATTTGAAATCCATTTTGTGTCATTAAGTGGAGGTTCTCAACTGCTAAATCTCATGTGTTCAGTAGGATTGTGTGATTGCGCGTCCGTGTAAATGAGTCAATTAATCGTGAGATCCAATAGAGGTTTGAGAGAAAAAGAGGAGGAAAAATAAGAAGCGGAGATATTTAAGTAAAATTAAAAATAAATAAATTATGGAAAGTATGTTTAATAATTAATGTTATGTAGTTAAATCTTTCAACTCGCATAACATAATCCACCAACTTGATGGGTCGGATTGGGAAGACTTATCGGTTTTTTTTTTTTTTTTGTCTTTCCTTGAATTAAGTTAGGATGAGTGATTTATTATTATCTCTGTTCCTATTTATAAGATCTAATTACATAATTCATAGTGATTATTTAGTTGATAACAATAAATCTATCCCAAATTTATATATTTTTCCAAAAATACCATTGTCATTAATGTTCCTCTCTCTTCTAAAGGCTTATCAATACAATCTCTCTTATCTAATTAGGGGTACTTTAATCTAAAAATAATTAATGCATGAGACATTTGGTCTTATAAAAAGGAACAAGCATTACTTCTAACTTGGGTCTTATAAATAGGAATGGAGGTAGTATATCTTTTCTTTGTTTAAAATTGTGAACCCATTGAGGAGGTTTAGCTCAGTTGATTGAGCATGATGCATAAGTTATTATAAACCTTTCGATACCTGTCTTCAATTTCTATCGATAAAAAAAAAATTGTGAAGCCCTAAGAAGACAAATTTTTTAGGGGGCGTTTGTTTAACGGATAATTTTTCTAGTCCTGTGAATATGTTTTCCTGGAAATATAACATGAGAGTGTTATTCCCGGGTATTATTAAAAAATGTATTTGGTTAACTATTAAAATTGGTTGGGAATATTTTTTATATTCCAAGGAATAATTAAAATATGTGTTTGGTTGAGTTATTTTTTCCTGGTCCTGAGAATATATATTATAATTACTAAAATATTCTTACAGTGTTAAAGATGTTTTTTTAACGAATGTGGAAAAGGATATATTTAGATTTTTACTCATGAAGACGGGTTTTATCCCATGGGAATAAATTTTCCTTACCCCTTCGTCAGGATTAAATATTGGTTGAAAGGTGGGATTATGGCTTTCCCAGGAAAAAAATATAGCCAAAATTAATTATTTTATTACTTCATAACAAATGTGTGATAAATTTTTTCACCCCAGTATTTTGGAACTAAAAAAGTTATTCGTGAAACAAACGTCTGATTACAATTTAAAGCAAATAAAAGTGTAGCTTAAAGTTTATATAGTCATCTCTTAAGTAATAAGTGAGTTCCTTGATTTATTAATTCTGTAACATTTTCTTCTTTTTTAATTATATTTGATCATAAAATTTGAAGAAAATGTAAGACAAATAAAATAATTAAAAGTTTTATATAATATTGTTCTTTCTTTTAATTGATTGGCGTGTCAACCAAGCTCCATCCCGCCAACTCACACACGTTGGATTGGACTGAGATTTTAATTTAATTTAAAAACGGGTTCAACTTAAATAATTGGGTTAACTCATTTGATATTCCTATTTTTAATTAATTGAAAGTGTGAAATCCTTATTTTGATAATATATGAAAATTAAAATCTTTATATTACATATTAACTCATTGTTACGTTATGCCTCCTTTCTTTTTGTGAATCGCATTTGATGGCTTAATTAATGATTTTATTATTTTGATGAACATATGCGTTTAAATGTACGCGGTTAAATAGTTACATAAACTTACAATTGCCTTTGGTTGATGCAGATTTTATGAAAAACAGTTTAAGAGGTGAGGAAATTTCCAATCGATTGTCTCTGTATATGGATAACGATCAAACAACGACACGTCGTAGAAATTCTCTCTCCCACACTCTTTCAATATCCAGTCCATCCAAGTTCATGCATATATATCCGGTTGAATTTTCATCGACTTATGTATAAGAATTAGAGTAGAAGTTCAATTGATTCCTGAAAATTTTAGAAATGGATATATTAATCTTTTATTTTTTTCAATGAAATATATTAAGATGGATTCATAAATTAATCTATAGAAATATAAAAATCTTACTTTAGTTCTTAAAAAATGTTAGTACTTCTTAAGAATTAATTGTGTCTTGATTAAAATGGACTTAAAATGACTTGTAATTGTGATTTAAATTTTAAGGTTACTAATGTGTTCTAGATTAATTCTGTCAAAAAAAAAAAAAGTGTTCTAGATTAAGTTTATCAAATTTGAATATTAACTCAGAGATTAAAAGGAATGCAGTAACTGTGCATATTACGCATTGATGCATTTCCATAATGATTCATATTAACGCAAATATTTTCTTGCAGATTATTTCCGTGGACTTGTGGAAGGTAAGATCCCGTACCTTTTTCAGCTAGTTGTATCACTACGCTCCATTGCATATATAGCATAGGTTTCTAGTCATCAGATAAAAAATATTGATATATGCTTTAATTTTAAGAGAAATAAATTGACATTGCAAATATGTTTCTACATATCTCACCTTGGTGGCACCTGCACAGGACTATATGAGTTGCGTCATGGCCATGAGTTGCTGACCGCATCTGTCAGTGGTTTTACGGGAACAGCACAATATTACCTAGGACTATACACAGCACGGCATGTTCTTCCACCATACCTTATCTTCAGAATTGTGTCTGGAGTATCATTTGTGATCGGTATTTTCATCACCGTATTTAGTAAAAGGCATTTGTCAACATACGAAGATATTGAAACTTTTCTGCAAGATAACAGCCTTATGCCTATAAGGTACTCTTATTCAGAAATCGTGAATATGACCAAAGGTTTTGAGGATAAGCTGGGTCAAGGGGGATTCGGATCTGTGTACAAAGGAAAGCTACGCAGCGGGCTTTATGCTGCTATAAAGATGTTGGAAAAATCAAATACCAATGGCCAAGATTTTATCAGTGAAGTCGCAACCATTGGAAGGATACACCATGTGAATGTGGTTAGGCTTATTGGATATTGTGTTGAGGGATTAAAGCGTGCACTTGTTTATGAATTCATGCCCTCTGGCTCTCTTGACAAGTATATATTCCCTAAGGAAGAAAGTAGACTCTTAAGTTATGATCAAATATATCAAATATCCCTTGGAGTGGCCCGTGGGATTGCCTATTTGCATGAAGGGTGTGACATGCAAATTTTACATTTTGATATCAAACCCTACAACATTCTTCTTGATGAAAACTATGTTCCAAAGATTTCAGATTTTGGACTTGCAAAGTTGTATCCGGTAGATGATAGCGTCGTCATTTTGACTGCTGCAAGGGGCACAATTGGCTACATGGCTCCAGAATTGTTCTATAAGAATATCGGAGCAGTCTCCTTCAAGGCCGATGTTTACAGCTTTGGAATGTTGTTGATGGAAATGGCGCATAGACAGAAGAATGTGAACCCACATGCAGAAAACTCAAGCCAAGTTTTCTTTCCCACTTGGATTTATGATCAATTTGATAAAGAAGAAGACATAGAATTGGATGATAGCACAGAGGAGGAAAAGAATATAGTAAAGAAGATGATCATAGTTGCGCTATGGTGCATTCAATTAAAACCTTGTGATCGTCCTTCGATGAAAAAAGTAGTAGAGATGCTAGAAGGGGAACTTGATAACCTAGAAATGCCTCCAAAGCCTTTGTTGTATCCAGAAAAAGAGTTTGTTGAGGTTCCAAGAGTCTACTCGGGCCAAACCTCATCAGATGACTTCACAAGTGGTGAAAGTTATTCAGTTGAAGACAGTGGGGATATTACACCTGAGAGTTGCCCATGATCAAGTGAGAGGTGTTAATTAATGTCCCCATCCAATCAAAAGAGACATTGTTTTTCAAGAATTCTAGATGTAATGAATAAGAGTTGCATGGTTTATAGAACACTACTACTACATATCTAACATTTACATTTAACAATGTTTATTTAGCAGCCGGTATTAAAATGTTCTAATACTTGCAAGGTTATATCTATTACTATAGCCATTTTATATCTATTATAATGTGTTATAGTGCATGAAAATTTCATGCCTTTGATGCATTGAAAGCTTGTTTGCTATGTTTATCCATTCTAGCGACGTGAGAGTCAAATTGATTTCTTAATTTTGTGAGTTAATGAAAACATGGCAAATTTCAAGTTTTCCCTTTAGTAAAAAAAGCCCTACGACTCTTATTATTCCCACTCAGCCTATTTCTGTCCCAGAGCTCTGCATGTTCTATGTTCTGCTGCAGATATAATTTTTACCTCAGTTGCATCTCTGTTTCCATATCTAAAAAAGCTTGTTAGTTTTGTTGCTTTAAATTATTATTGGAATGAGCCTGTTATATCAAGGGGACTTGCGCATCTTGCGAATAAGGGCATTGCTTGTAACACCCCAAATTACTATTAAGGAATTTAATATTAGAAATTTTTATTATTAGTGAAAATGATGCCATTGCAATTTATAAAATATCATTCGTAGAATACGTGGAAAATTTGCTTTTTTTTTTCTTTCTTTTTACCTCAAAACCTTATTAGTTTTAATTCTAAAAGATGATTGTTCTTATTAACTTATCATTCATTTAAAAGCGTCCTTGAATGAAATATCTTTTTAGTAAAACAAACTCCATTTGTAAAACACTAGATCCACAATGAACCATTTAAAACACAATTAAACTTTATTTACACATCCTCGATTCCATCACTAACCAATTTTATTACACAAATATGAATGCACTCTTACATCCTTGAAAATAATTACACTTTACATTTGAGTCACATACAAGAGGATGATATATCATAAAATTAAAGGCTAGTCTACCCTCTTTTATATAAGAAAAGACTGGAACTCAAAGCAGTGACTAAAAAAGAAATTCAGCCCTAATATACCCCCTTTAACCCATGAGGCATCCTCAGGAAAATCTTCTGTTTCCTTGAACCAGTCCATCCACATCTTTAGCACTTATAGTAGTCATTTCATTCCATTTCCGACGATCGCACATAATCATTCGTCTCTATCTGAAAAATAAGGTGTATGGAGTGAGTCTCCCGCCTCCAAGCCACAAACAAACGACCTCACGGTCACATACACATAACTGAACCACACAATAGGGTTCTCTCACGGTCTCACTTGTGACCCTAATCACGCTTGTTGACTAATTCTTAATTCGTCAATCTCGGGCCCGCTGCCATCGGAACTTCCAGAACTCAGTGGTCTTACACATTTAAGTTGGATGACTATTGGGAGTACACCCTCATCATGGAACGATAATGGGGTTCTCACCAACATGATAATGGCTCGCATTTAGTCGAGGTTGCCAAGTCGTTTATGTGACCCAAAGTCACAACCCAGCCCTTACCCCTAAGGTCGATCACGCCTGCGATCATTTCCCAGGTACCACTTTGTGGTCATCCAATCTCTGAGGACTAACTCTTCAACGACTCTCCCCATTGGGATTGTCCTTACAGGTTTGTGTGGACTCCTCTGTTAAAGGTACCAAACGGCGATCAATTTAGTACCATGAGCTCATCACGTATCACATAGCGATCCCATCCTTCATAACGACACAAGTCACAGTCGGAGCTCCCCACACAACCTCTCCAAGTTTTCTTCCACAGCTAACCATCACGGAGAATCACGTTCCACGATTACGTCGTACTAAACGACCTCACCACGTTGGGAGTGGAAAAGGTTCCTCCTTCCCCTCCCATTAACATTGCAAACAAACAAACATACAAGAGTAGATGCACTAAGTACTACTAATCTCATCATGAACCCATTCATGATTCTAAACATTTTTTATTAAATTTTATGTAAATCCTTACCCTCTCTCAAGTATTATGCTAAATTTTATTCTTTAGTATGCAACTCCAAGCAAAGGTCCTAGTTTATTTTCTAAGTCCAAGTTTAAGATTTGATGCCCAAATGTCAAGGTTCCTAAAATTTACTAAGTCCGAATAATTATAATTATTCACACTTTTTTTTTTTAAAAGGTTTATTTATTATTTTCACAATAAATCAAAGTTAAGTGCTAGAACTTCATTTTCTAGCCTACAAATGCACTCTTACAAGGAGTCCATTTGTTCCCTTCCCACAATCATATATCATTCAATACACATAACACAACATGCACATTCAATTTTCAGCACACAGATTGCTCGAGAACACATTCCTTCCGATTTCCAATTCAAGTCAAGTAAATACGATGAATAAGGCAAGAATAAACATTACATTCACAAATAATCAAATATATAATAATAAAGTGCAGAGGTCTTTTCTTTGGGATAAAACCACTCATTCATAGTCCAAAACAATTAAATAACATACTTAAAGCAATTAATTTAACCAAACTCTAATATTCTACATAGATCGAATTCTACACTCCAAGAATTATTTAACATATCATTTCAATTCAGAATAGTATAGAAGTTTGCAGAGACATTATTCATCATGCAAATAGTCACACATAAATTTAGTTCCTCAAAATTCACTTCAAAAATATTATTTTTAAATTATTTTTCCAAATCTGACTGCATACTGAAAACAGAGTATAGGAAATTTAGAAAATAGCAAAACTCATCATTAATTAGTGAAAGTTTACAGAGACCATATTCCACAAGTAAATTACAACATATATTTTTCCCATAATTTAATTCCTACCCCAAATATCATTTTTCCATCTATTTTCCCCTACTGTCAGAAATCAGTTTTTACAATAATATATCATCTAAAAATAGTAAAACAACTTAATGAATTATAAGAAAATTACAGTACACTATAAAGAGGTGAATTATCATCATATATTTTTCCACACTAAATTTATCACTAAAAATATTTTTCTCCTATTTAAACGTGACCTAGCAGATTTCTGAAAACAAAAAGAGAATTTATTTATAAATACTAAATCTACCCAATAAAATCTGAAAAAATTCAGGAATATCATTAACACCTAGTAGCAAGGTTTTGTGGTCTTACTTTATGAAAATATCACTCCAAAATAGATAAAATACTCGAAACAGTATATTTAGCAAATTTAGAGCACTCACAAAAATAATTCTATTTAAAATACCAAATCAACTCAATAAATTCTGAAAATAAATTTATGCATTCCAGAGGCCTAAAAACAGTTATTCATGGTCTCAAATCATCATAAAGGTCCACGAAAATATCAAAATAAAATCCAAACAGTCAGCAGCCACCATGAACAAAATGGTGTATTTAACCAAAGTTTAAGGGGAAAACTCTTCCATACCTCAATATAGCTCAAGAAAATAGAAAGGATTAAGGGAATGAGCCTTAAGAGAATCTTTAAGTCCCTAAGTATCAAAATTAAAATTTTAAACCATACACTTGTAAAGCTTGAAATTCTAAACAACCCTATGGAATCAAAATTTAATTTTGATAAAAATTACCTAAGTTTTGGAGATGAGGAATTATGGAGAGCAATGGAGAAAATGGGAAAAAGTTTTTATCTGAGAGGGTTGAATTTTTTTTAATTAAAAGAGAATTCAAAGGGGTTTTAAGTCCATAAATTAATATGAGATTTTAATATCCCTAGTATTAAGGCTTTTTGAAGGTTTGGAGTGTTTAAATGAACTAAAATATTGGAGAAGCAGCTCAGGCCCTTTTTTTTTTACGGGTTGCTTTGTTTTTTTTTATAAAAAAAAAACTTAAAATGGGTAAAGTGAGATTAAACAAAAAATGGTAATTTTACTTTTACCATAAGTAGTTAATTACTAGCTAATTAACATAGAGTATTGTGCTAATTATCTAGAACATTGTGTAATTTAAATTAATCCTACACAGTATTAATTTACATAGTATTTTTCTTGATGGCAACCCAAACATACTCTTAACCAAACACATAAATAAGTCGTTGAGTACACTTACAAGGTCACTTTTTAAGCTAATTTTGTTTGTGATCAACGGGTTTGTAATTTAGAAATAGATCGAGGTTCATAATTGATCGGTTCGAGATAAATTGTGCTTCTTAGTTGATCGTGATTATGGACAGTAAGGACAACATGTTTTTCCTTTGAATCATAGTTGCTATTTGTTAAGTTAGTTATGTAGAATTGCCATTGAAATCTAGCCAGTTTTAGATAGAACGCATTTTTCTCTATATTTGGTAAGGAACCATAAGCTAATAGGATGACCAGTCATCATTACTTTTCTTTGAATTTTATGTCCATCTATCTATTGAGAATGGAAGAACCCTCTTAGCTAATTTAATAAAAAAAATAATGTCATAATAATTTGTTACTCTACTATTTTCAAAAGATGCCTGTAATCTTACATTTTCTGTCTTCACAAGTTTTGCTTCAAACAATTACTAATATCTTAAGATGCAGAAAACTGACATATTTGCTAATTAACCTGATGCATCTAGCTTGACAAAATTAAAATTTTGACACATGACATGAGCGCCATTAAGGATGAAATTGATATGGTTTAAGCTAGTTTTACATTATTCTTTTTTATTTTGAATTTTTTGTTATTATATAATGTTGAGTTATTTATATAATGTTGAGTTATTACTACATGTCTCAGCTTTAAAAATAAAAAAAAACACTACATGTCTCAAATGTAAATGCAGTAATGGAAATGCAGAGAACTTACTTTCAAAAAGAAGAGAACTTACTTCGAGCTCAAAATATTCCAGTAATGGAAATGCAGATCCAATTATTTATGTATTTTTTTAAATTAAATATATAAAACTTATATTAAGTATATGGCATGTCTGTGTGTGTAGACGTATAAGCATATGGACATATAATTAAATGGAATGCAATTATGTAGGATATATCTATATGACATATTTACAAAGTATTGAATTTCTCTTATATAATTTTGAAAATTTGGACCAAGAAATTAAGCTCACTAATTTGAAATTTAGTAAATGAAAAAAATAAACAAGATCCAAAAAAAAAAAAAAATCTTTTATGACTAATGGATTGATCTATTTAAATTATCATCATTATTATTATTCAACATTTTCTTAATAATTTTTCTAAAATTGTTGAATTTATGATTTTGTTATCACTATAGGAAAACAATAAAGATTATCTATTTTTATGAAATTATTGTTATTATTAATTTATCTAAAATTATTTTTTTATGAATTTGTTAACACTAAGAAAATAAGATTACCTATTTATATATTAATTAATGGTAAAAAAAAGAAATTACTAATTCAATATTTATATATTAATGGAAAAAAAACAATTTAATATTCATACGATTTAGTCTCTGAAAGTTTAACGTTACTCATTTTTTAGTCTCTCTATTAACGTTTGTTACTGGAAGGATTAAAAGTAGAGTAACTTAAAACTTTTCAGTACTAAATTGTACAAAGTTATATATTTAGAAACTAAAAATAAAAACCTTGTCACTTTTAGAAATTAAATTGTTGGTTAACTTTTTTAATTGATTTGATATTTTTTGGAAAAAAAAAATACAGGAAAATCTAAAGATAATTCTTGCAAATTTTCCAATGAATTGCAACTTTATTTACAATATTTTTATTTTTTTAAAAAACACAAGTAATTCTTATAAAATTTCTTATGGCTGATTTATTTAAGGTTTTTAATATATTTTTTTGGGAAAATAGCATTAAGCCCCCTTAAACTTTACTTCTTTTGCAAATAGACACCCTAAACTTTAATTTTGTCTCAATTAATCCTTAAACTTTGTCTCTTTTACAAATAGACACCATGAACTTTAAATTTATTATGATTGATACTATAATTTTAACTTTTTTGTAAATAGACACCTTATTATGATTTGTAAATTAATTACATTTTAATTTATCTTTAACATTTATCTTTTTTACAAATAGTTTTTTCAAGTTATTTATCTTAAATGTTAATCGTTTATTAATTTTTTTATTACAACTAATTTTTTAATATTTAAAATATAATAAAGAATATGAATTTAGAAGATATATAAAAAGGAGAAATAATAACATTAATCAAAAAAGTTTTTATTTGATTTTTAATTTTTAGTTTTATTATATTTTAATGTTTGGAAAAGTAATCAGATAAAGGTCTGAAGCACACGTTTGCGATTTGGTGAGGATTTAATAGCTATACAATGAGTATAGAAATTTAGGAGTGAAATTGTATTGTAATACATAAATGTTAGCTTCAATTTACTGTATGTTTTTTATGCAGTAACTTGCTCTTGTAATGAGTTTTATTTTGGGCACCTTTTGTGCTCATAACAAGCAATCTTATATTAATGAATTATTTAGCTTATAAAACAAATGTTTGGAAAAGTGATTTAAAAAAATAAAACTAATAAATAGTTAAGATTAAACAAATAATCAGTTGAGATTTTTTTTATTAGTAATTTAACTCTAATTTAATATAAAAAATTATTTATGAAGTTGGTAAATTTTAAGAATTAATTGAGATGAAATTGAAATTTAGGTGTCTATATGTAAAAGAGGTAAAATTTAAGGATTGATTGAAACAAAATTAAAGTTTATGGTATTTATTTGTAAAAGAAATAAAGTTTAAGAATCAATTTGGACAAAAATAAAGTTTAGGATGTCTATTTATAAAAGGAGTAAAGTTTAGGGGCTGAATACTCTTTTTCCTTTTTTTTTTTTTTAAAGTTCGCACACCTGCGAATTTTCCCGGGATCTCGTTAACGCAAATAAAAAAGTGACTTGTCGAGGTTTGAATCATGAATTAGGGATTTAGGGTATTTTAGCG
The DNA here is from genome assembly GCA_026413185.1 of Pueraria montana var. lobata. Lineage (NCBI taxonomy): Eukaryota > Viridiplantae > Streptophyta > Magnoliopsida > Fabales > Fabaceae > Pueraria > Pueraria montana. The sequence goes on from CM048650.1 coordinate 79,416,295, forward strand.
TGTTTCGGATTACGCTACACAGTTCCTACTCCAACCTCAAATGCAGCAGCAATTCTACTCTACCCTGTAAGTTATTATATATATATATATATATTTCTCTTTCGTTTCGTGTTTTATTATACTCTGTTTTGTTTTCCCCCTTTTTTGTTTATCGCATAATTCCCCCGTTATTTCAGTTACCTACACTGACTCTCAGCTTTGAACCCTGAACTCCGCCGCCGTCGTCAACCACCGTTTTCCGCCGCTTCAACCTTCTCCGGCCACTTCAGGTACCTATATGGTGATTTAGGGTTTTATTCAAAGTTCATTTTGTGTATTTTTTACTTGAACGACTTCAATCTTCTTCGTTTCATGCTTTTGAAAATTTTCAGATTACTTATGCGAAGCTATTAGAATTCTGAGATTCGTATTTCAGATTCTTAATTTTATTTACATAACTGCCGAAGGGAGAAACATCGTTTATGCCCTGGCTGGCATATACTGCTGGATTTCAGTGCTAATTAGGACTGTTATTAGATTTCTATGTGGTGACTTGGTGTCTTGCTCATGTGTTTGGAAACCCTCTCGTGTTTTTTGTAAGCAGAATCATTGTGTCCTGTAGAAAAATAGTTCTCTAATTATTTTGTTTAAATTGATTTTTTCCTTGATTGAATTCTGCAGTTGGTGATTCTTATATGCATTTGAAATTTTCGAGGTTCCTGATTTGAGTCCAGAGTAATATTGTATTCGTTTGTGTGGGTAGTTTAGTGTAAGGTCCATTTGTGAAGCAGGGAAATTAGAGCATGCCATACTTTAAGGTCATTTGCAAGTTCATGCTTCTACAGCAGAAGTTTTGTTGTACTCTTCCTCTTAACCATATCCTTGGAAACTACCAACCAATTATGCCCCCTGCCAGTGCAATGAACCTAAAGTTGACAATAGTACTTCATTGTTATTAACCACTCAATCTGAATCAGTTCTCTTCTGTGCCACTGGATGAGTCCCCCCAAAAGTGTCTCTTTGGTCTTGTTTGGTCTTGAACTTAAGTTTTGGTGTGATTTGTCTGACACTGGTGTTTTTCTGCCCCTTGTTTTGCATGCCAAACAGATTGGCTGTTTGTTACTGTCTATTACTATAAGTGAAATAGTTTAAGCTGGGAATTCAAAGTTTAAGATCTTATATCATGTTGTGATCCAATATAAACTCAAATCCTTGTTTACAAAACCTCTTCTATTTGTCTGTGCATGATGATGTTGGTTGGGTTTTCTCTGCCTGTTCACATGCATTTTTGTAATTGTATTACAACTATTTTATGTGACTGCCTGACTGGTCTCTCAAGATTGTTAAATCACTAATTGCTAAACTTTTGGTTTGAAGGAAAACCAAACATGGATGTTAAAGACTGAGACAAGATTTAAGGTATAATCCATCTTTATGATGTTTACTATATTAAGTTATATCTTTCAGGTTGCCGCATTATTGCTTTTATCACAATAGGGAGGGAAACTCTTAAAAAAAATTTCATTATGGTGATACTGGCATTGCATTCAATTTTGTTTATAAGAGTTGAAATTGAATTTGTTCCAAATGTATCTATCTGAAAGTTTAAATGTTGGAGTCATGAGTTTATATTAGATTTTTAAAATTTTGATTGATGGATTAAATAGCAACATTATTGTTTGATTAATGTCTCTTATCTTACTTTTTGATTTCTAACATTTGAAATAAATACTTATCATACAGTAATTTTGGAGCTGAGTTGAAAAATGGAAAAGCCTGCACACCGAACATGGATGTATAATAGGCTTCTTCCTGGTCGAAAGGGTTATACAACTGAATTTTTAAAAGGTGTCGAAGATTTTATTGATTTTGCTTGTCAGCAACCAAAGCATTTGAATGAAAGTGTAATAAGGTGTCCATGTAAGCTATGTAAAAATGAGCAGCATTTAACCCCAGAAGAAGTAAATGTTCACATTATTAAAAAAGGGTTTACACCCAGATATTGGCTTTGGACATCCCATGGAGAGAAACTTCCTCATATTAATGATGATGTTGAAGTGCATTCAGTGCCGTCGAGGTGTAAAAATACATCAGAGTTGTCTGCTGCTGTTACAATGTTAAACATGTCGCAGGCTTGCTTCAATGATCAACCTCAACTCACTCAATCTCAACCTCGAACCCGATCTCGAACTCGACCTCGACCTCGAATTCAACCTCAACCTCAACCTACTCAACCTCAATCTCAATCTCATACCACCCAACCTACTCCACCTCCACCTCCACCTCAATCACAATCTCATACCACCCAATCTCAACATATCCCTACTCAAGTCCTTCGTTTGGAAGAATATCCAATTGTCAATAATGTCCCATCTTCTTCATCTAGTCAAGTCAGTGGAGGCAATAACGAGAACAAAATCATGATACTCCCAGAGGGGGATGGGTGGGTCTTTTTATTTTCTTAGCATATGATATGTATTACTATTATTTGATGTTTAATTATTCATCAATTTTTGTTGTTTTACATAGGTTTGATCAACATAAGTTGGTAGTTGGGACAATTGCTTCAATCATACGTACTAACTTGGAGGAGGCAAAACCATCATGGAAGCAGTTATCTATAGGTCAAAGGGATTCGTGGTTTAATATATTTAAAGTAATCAAATTTCAACGTTTGATTAAAAATATTCAATTTTTTATATTATTTTTAAAAATGTGTCTAATTTAATCATTTTTTTTCATTCTGGTCAAAACCAATGTAGTCAAAGTTTACATGGCCACCTCAATATAAGGACATGGTGCGGCGCAACTTTGAGAAAAGGGGTTCAGCTAAAATGACTCAATTAATGCAAGATGTTCGAAAAAATTTAAATAAAAAACCAACTTGGATGGAAGATGGTGTGTGGGCACAATTGAAGGCACATTGGGAGTCCTCAAGTTTCAAAAATAAATCTGAAATAAATAAAAGAAATCGTAAGTCTATGGACGGTGCATCTCTTCACACCGGTGGATCAATTCCTCATCGTTTGCATTGGAAGAGAATGGTATCATTAATTTACTATTATATTTTATTATTGGCTGAGTTTTAAGTTTATGATATTTAAGTTTATTTCATCATTTATTACAGAAGGAGGAAAAAGGGACAGATCCATCATTGGCTGAGTTTTATTTTCGTACTCATCGAAGAAAAAAGGATCAAAGTTGGGTGGGTCCTCATGCAGAGTCTGCTTATGTAAGTTTTATACTAATGAATGCATTTGAGACTTATTTTGTTTTTCATTTTGATTATAATCTCAACTTATATACTGCAAATATTGGCGTATGTCAATGTTGTAATTCTTCTTTGTTGTTTAGAAATTAAGTGTTTGCCAGAATAAGGTGCACCAACCAAAAGATTAATAATAATAAATTGAGTACATGTTGAGTATTATTAAAATAGCATTTATTACTCACTATATATATATATAGTGATGTCTTTAGGATTTGGTTTTCACAATTAAAAAAATTGAACTTAAGATATGTTAGAAAATTTCTCATGGAATTTTGCATTGATTAATTTTTATGGCATTTGATTCTAATGCACATGCGGCATTCCTATTGCCATTCTAAAATCCTTGACAATTATATGAGCACGCTTAATATGTTGATCTTATTTTGGGTATTTTATTTATGGTTGAGGTCCCCACGGCAAACTGAGTATGCCAGCAATTAGCTTAGGTCTTAGAATAATAGATATAACATTGGTCCAAAGTGATATAACTTTTTTTATGGTACATTTAAATTTCCCCACACTAATAAATCTCTGGGAATATTTAATCCTTTCTATCTATTTTAATATGTGTAAATTCTTTGTGAATCTTTACACTCCGTATTCATGAATTCTTTGTGAATCTATACACTTTGTATTCATGCATTATGTTTTAGTATCACATAGAGAGAGAAAATGAGAAACTAAGAATTGGAGTGAGTGAACAAAAATTAATATTGGATCCAACAGTGGCCCCTATTGCATGTGCACCACTGGGAATGTTAACTGTTAACCATGTCTTGTGTTGAAGTAAATACCTAAGATTCAAACCTTCACTATGTCATTGACCAAAAAAAAAATCCTTACTACGTTAATTTTACTCTTAAGCAATAGTTAAATGAAGGCAATTGTCACTACTACATACGTATTAATGCCTTTGTGGTTAGCACATTAGACAAGTTCAATTAGGGCAGAAATTGATAACATAACCCACGTGGGGAGGCTTCATGATTAAATTGAGCAAAAATTGGTGTTCAACCTCCTTGGTAGAAGGTCTGGAGATTTCACAAAAAGTAACCACTATTCTATTTGTTGTTCCATTCTACTATGTCTTTATTTTCTTATTTGCATTTTTTAGATTTCAACTATATGCAGAGCAGATGCAATCTTATTAAAATAACATGTTATTTGAATTAATTAGAGAATATCCCTCTGGGCAGTTACACTTTGACATTTGGTCATCTTATCGAGCAGCACATTGACAATATGTATATACACATAGATGTGTGGTTCTTGAAGGGATGAACTAACCTGTTATTACTTTGAACCAATGGCACATTTGGGTATGATTGGTCTGACCTGATACTGGCGGCGCCCCATTTGTCATACTACACAAACATCCTGACTCAAGTGACACGATTAAAAATAGTTATAATTGCCCCTTTTTTTTTTTTCAAATTTATGATACTTGCTTGTTGCTATAAACCTCTAGTATTATGTTAATATTTGGTCTGAGAAGATGGTATTTTACTCATGCTAGTATGTTACTTGTGATGTAGGATAAATTTGAACAGAGGAAGTCTGATTTATCTTCTAAGAGTTCAAAGTTTACTTCGGGGGAGGGTGCAGCTGAGAGTCAAGCTGATATTCAACCATCTATGGATCATATGCCATCAGACTTCGATATATGGGCAGATTCAGTTGGAAAGAAAAAAGGGAGGATCTTTGGCCTTGGATCCATAGCCAAAACATTATTTACATCCTCAAGTCAACCAATGAAACTTTCTGCAAATTTAGAGGAGGTTGATGCTTTAAGAAATCAAATTCAGGAATTAAATGAATCACTACAAAGACAAGAACAAGAGAAACTAAAGACGAGACAAGAGTTGACTCGGACCAAAAAACAAGGATCCACAGGCAAAACATTATTTACATCCTCAAGTCAACCAATGAATCTTTCTGCAAATTCAGAGGAGGTTGATGCTTTAAGAAATCAAATTAAGGCATTAAATGAATCACTACAAAGACATGAACAAGAGAATCTAGAGATGAGACAGGAGTTGACTCAGACCAAAGAACAAGTAGTAGCTTTAATGCAACACATAGGATTTGTTGGTTCTTCTTCACGTCCATCTTCATCACCTCAACACGTCAGTGTAAATGACGATGATGATAGTGACACTATTAGTGATCATATTGATTAGGGTTGTATTTGATATCTTGCTACATTCTTTTAAAAAGGTGTGTTAGGGCGATAGTGACACTAATAGTGATCATATTGAATGGGGATGTATTTGATATCGTGCTACATTCTTTTTAAGGTGTGTTGCCTTAACATACTCTCTTTAATTGGTTGTAATTTCTTTATTTGTTTTGAAAGAGATATTGCCTTAACATACTCTATCTGGTTGGTTGTAAGTTCTTCAGTTTTTCTTTTATTATGATGCATGGCATGGTCTGCTCAGAGCCATAGATTCATTGTTTAGAATGAGACTACAGTACTGGCTCAGTGATGGAGATAGGTGTTATGGGCCCTTGCGTAGGACCGAGTCACGAGTCTAGACACGGTAGACACCTTAGGATCTATAGTGCAGGCAAGAAGCAGACTCGTCCTTGACTGAGCCCCTCCTTAACCAACAACAAAAGTTTTCTGAAGAAATAATTTCTGATGATTTCCTTCCAGTAGTAAATTGCCTTTTTAAAGGCTACAATAAGAAATCCTAATAGATAAGATCTTATCTAAAACTTATTCTAAATCAAGACTGAATTCAAAACTAAGGATTCTGTTAAGCAGAATCTTATCTTATTAAAACAAAAAGAAATCTAAAATTACCCTAATCTGAACAACTAATAAGATTATGCAAATCTTATCATAAAGAAAATCTCAAATCATCAGGAAATAGAAATATAAAATTATCCTAATTTGAACTGAAGATAAAATATGAAACTATCCTAATCTTTCATGTTTTTCCTGCGTTGATATTTCTTTCCAATAAATGCATCCATATCATCACTCCCCGCCTCGACTTTGAGCGTGTCCTCAAGCTCAAATTCAAGATAAATTGTCTGAAATTGAACAAGAGGTTCCCATGTAGCTTCCTCTGGAGAATGGCCCATCCAGTGAATGAGTAACTCTCTAGTGCCTCTATTTAATCTACTGCGAAGGACTGCTTGGGGAGTAGGCAAGGCTTTGCCATTGAACACTGGGGGCAAGGTGCCTGCAGTAACTGGTTGGGGTCCCTTATATGGCTTGAGAAGAGAGACGTGAAAGACATCATGCACTCTGCTCTCTTTTGGTAGTTCAAGTCTATAAGCAATAGGACCAACTTTGGCCATAATTTGAAAAGGCCCAAAAAATTTTGGGAGGAGCTTGTGATGTTTTTGCTTGGACACCGTGAGCTGTCTATAGGGAGGTAGACGTAGCCAAACCCAATCGCCTACCTCAAAGTTCAATTCTCTATGCCCCATGTCATAGCTATTTTTCATGCGGTGTTGAGCTTGCGATAATCTAGCACGAGCTTCTTGGAGGACTGAATCACGCTCCTGCAATGCCTTATCAACAACTTCAAGTCTAGTGGAACCACTAGAGTAGGAAAGAAGATGCAGGGGTTCTCTGCCATATACCAGCTGAAAGGGGGTGGTACCCAAGACAGTATGGTAAGAGGTATTATAGCATAATTCCGCCCATGGACAACCCATTTGCGAGGATGATCACTAGTAAGGCAGCGAAGATACATCTCAATAGTGCGGTTAACCACTTCTGTTTGGCCATCAGATTGGGGATGGTAAGCAGAAGAAAAGGCCAATTTGATTCCACTAAGGCGAAATAACTCCTTCCAAAACAAGCTAAGGAAAACTTTGTCGCGATCAAAAACTATAGACTCTGGTAGACCATGAAGGCGGAACACCTCTGCAAAGAAAGCTGTGGCAACTGATAGGGCTGTAAAAGGGTGTGCAAGAGGCAAGAAATGAGCATACTTTGAGAGTCTGTCCACTACCACCAGTAAAACTGATTTACCACGGGTTTTGGGCAAGCCTTCGACAAAATCCATGGAAATATCAGCCCAAATTTGTTGCGGAATTGGGAGAGGTTGAAGCAAACCAGCAGGTTGAAGATTTTGCCACTTATGTTGCTGGCACACTGAACAATTCTGCACGAACTCAAGTACATGAAGCTTCATTCCTTTCCAATGAAAATCTTGCCTAATACGGTGAAGTGTTTTTAGGTTGCCTTCATGTGTCAAATCATGAATGGCTGAGAGAATTGTAGGGATGAGAGGGGAAGTGGGCAGTAAATGTACTCTTCCTTTATAAAAGATTAAGCCATCAGTTGTAGACCAAACTGGTCCCAACTCTCCATTTGTAATGCTTTGTTGCAGCTGAAATAACTCGGGGATGGTGGCTGTTTCTTTGCGAATGGCATCTAGAATTTCAGCTTGAGGAAAGGTCACTGCCATGACTTGCAAAACATCCTCATCTCGCCTGGACAATGCATCAGCACCCTTATTTAATTTTCCTGTCTTATATTCCACTTTAAAATCAAATCCCATCAATTTACTCACCCAATATTGTTGAGGAGATGTAGTAAGACGTTGTTCTAACAAATATTTGAGGCTGAAATGATCAGTGCGGATAAGGAAAGGCCTACCCCAAAGATAAGGACGCCAATAAGCAACTGTCTTGGCTAATCCTATCAATTCTCGTTCATAGGCAGGCAATTTCAAGTGCCTTTCTGCTATTTTCCGACTAAAAAAGGCAATGGGATGCCCCTGTTGTTGTAAGACAGCACCAAAGCCACTACCAGAAGCATCACATTCGATCACGAATTCTTCTTCAAAATTTGGTAATTTCAGCACGGGGGCAGTGGACAACAATTCCTTCAATGTGTTGAAGGCATTTTCAGCTGTGGCAGTCCATTGGTAAGCCTTCTTCTTCAAGAGACTTGTCAAAGGAGCTGCAATTTGGCCATAATCCTTAATAAATTTTCGGTAATAGCCTGCTAACCCAAGGAATCCTCGGAGGGCCCTGGCTGTTTGAGGAACAGGCCAATCTGTAATGGCCTTGATTTTAGTCATATCCACCTCTACTCCACCACCATGGATGATATGACCAAGATAAGCAACCTGTGGCATGCCAAAATAGCACTTGGATTGCTTCAAAAACAGCATATTAGTCCTCAAAAGTTCAAAAACTGTCCGCACATGATGCATATGTTTCACCCACGTCTTGCTATAAATTAAGATGTCATCAAAGAAAACCAAAACGAACTTACGTAAGTATGGTTGGAAGACTTCATTCATCAAACTTTGAAAAGTTGAAGGGGCATTGGTGAGCCCAAATGGCATTACTAGAAACTCAAAGTGGCCATGATGTGTTCGAAATGCTGTCTTCTCTATGTCGGATTGTGCCATTCGTATTTGGTGGTACCCCGATCGTAAATCTAATTTCGTAAAATGTTGTGCCCCATGAAGCTCATCTAACAATTCATCTACTATGGGAATAGGAAACTTATCTTTAACAGTGCGAGCATTGAGTTCCCGATAGTCTACACAAAAGCGCCACGAATCATTATGTTTCTTGACCAGAAGGACCGGGGAAGAGAATGGGGACCTGCTGGGTCGAATAAGCCCCTGTTGCAGCATTTGCGAACACTATTTTTCGATCTCGTCCTTCTGAAAATGTGGGTATCGGTATGGCCTCACAACAACTGGTTCTGTCCCTGGGATAAGATTGATGTGATGATCACAACCTCTGCTAGGGGGTAAGCAAGAGGGCTCCAAGAATAAGTCTGCAAATTCAGCCAGCAAGTTGTCCATGAGCACTGCTGGAGAATTTTGTCCTTGCATCAAATTGAGTCTTGGTGCTGTTCCAGGTGGTCGTCCTTCCCAAAGCACCTTTTGTCCATTAATCTTAAATGCCATTGTTAAGGAATTGAAGTCCCATAGGATTGGGCCAAGTGTGCGCAACCATTTGACCCCTAGGATCACGTCAAATCCTTCTAATGGGATAGTATAAAAATCTGCATGGAATTTGTCATGAGCAATTGAAAATAAAACCGATTTACAAATGCCCATACTGAGCACTTTTTCTCCGTTTGCCACATATACTTGCAACCCTAGTCTCTTCCACACTTCCAATCCCAAATGTGGGATTAAGCCTTCACGCAAAAAGTTGTGTGTGCTTCCCGAATCTACCAAAATTGATACAGTCACTCCTGCAATTTCTGCAAGCAACTGCATGGTATGGGAATCACAAGTCCCCTTGATGGCATGTAAAGAAATCTGAGGGTCTAGCACAATCTCCTCTTCTGAATCGCTGTCCTCATTGGGCACCTCAATCCAAAATAGCCTTTTGCACTTATGCCCTATTGCATAAGATTCATCGCAATTATAACACAGCCCTTTCGCCCTTCTCTCTGCCATTTCTGCTCGTGTCAGTCTTTTTACAAACGGTGCTAAAGAACCCACTTTGGTAGTGTTTCCAGCTATCCTATGTGTGTGTTCTGCCTCCCTTGCTGTCAAATTTTTATGAGTGGAAGTAACAGGCCCACTTCTAAAAGATGTTCTCATTGTATCTTATGATGTTAGCCTCCCTTGAGAGACCCTTTGCTTGCGTTCTAATGCCCGAGCCATGTTCATGGCAATGCCCAAATTACCTGGTTGCTGGAACTCAATATCAATTCTTAATTCCTCTGACAATCCAGCTGTAAAAAGATCCACTTGTTGACGAGGTTTGAGATCAGAGGTTCTGGCCAGTAAGGATTGAAACTGGTGTTGATAGTCCTCTACAGAACCTGTTTGCTTGAGGTTGGACAACTCACCTAGTGGATTATTGCTCATAGGTGGCCCAAACCGTACATGACAGCATTCCTTGAAGCGCCCCCAATCGAGATCTGTCTCTTCTCCTTCTATTTGGTCAAACCATAGTTGTGCCTCTCCTATTAGATGAAAGGCTGTTAATCCCACTTTGTCTCCATCAGCTATCCTCTGGTTTATAAAGAATCTCTCACAACGTTTCAGCCATCCCAATGGATCCCCAGTGCCATCATAATTGGGAAATTCCAGTTTGGAATAACGAGGCACCATGGATCCTCCAGAATGTGATTCACTTTTGTCTCCTGAATTGCCTTTGTTATTACTGCTCTTTCCCCCCGAATTCTCTCCTATTGAGCCTTTGGTAACCGCCGCAGAAAGGTTAGCCATCTGCTCCTCTAGCGCGCTCTGCCTGGCAGCCATCTGCTCCATGAAGTCATTCAGTTTTGATATTACATCCGCGTCACCCATGCTGGCTCTGGATACCAAGTTGTTATGGGTCCTTGCGTAGGACCGAGTCACGGGTCTAGACACGGTAGACACCTTAGGATCTATAGTGCAGGCAAGAAGCAGACTCGTCCTTGACTGAGCCCCTCCTTAACCAACAACAAAAGTTTTCTGAAGAAATAATTTCTGATGATTTCCTTCCAGTAGTAAATTGCCTTTTTAAAGGCTACAATAAGAAATCCTAATAGATAAGATCTTATCTAAAACTTATTCTAAATCAAGACTAAATTCAAAACTAAGGATTCTGTTAAGCAGAATCTTATCTTATTAAAACAGAAAGAAATCTAAAATTACCCTAATCTGAACAACTGATAAGATTATGCAAATCTTATCATAAAGAAAATCTCAAATCATCAGGAAATAGAAATATAAAATTATCCTAATTTGAACTGAAGATAAAATATGAAACTATCCTAATCTTTCATGTTTTTCCTGCGTTGATATTTCTTTCCAATAAATGCATCCATATCAATAGGATCTCAAGTCGCTATTTTGGGTTTTTCGTAAGGCACCTCTATTTTTTCCTGGGACACCCCATTGGAAATAATAAATAGTTGTACTAACTATTTTACCCTTTTTCCCTTTTATTGTGAACCCTTATGGATTACCCTTTCTATAGAACAACTCCACATTCGGATTATGCAATCCGGAATATTTAGGGCATTCCAGAAATGTATTACGGAATGCCCAATCCGTAATACATTGTTGTATTACGGAATGGGTATTCCGTAATATATTTCTGGAATGTCCCTAAATGTTCCGGATTTAATAATCCGTAATAAATTAAAAATATATAATTTATTGTGTAGGGAGAAAATATGCTTACGGATTGCCCTTTCATATATGTATATAATAATTCGTAATAATCCGCAACCTTTTCATATATGCTTACGGATTGCCCTTCCATATTTGATAATCCGTAACCTTTTTCATATATGTATCTAATTAAGTAATGTATATAATATAATGCTTACGGATTGCCCTTTCCGTAACGCACCTCCACATTCAGATTATCAAATCCGAAATGTCCCTAAATATTCTGGATTTGATAATCCGTAATAAATTAAAAATATATAATTTAATTTGTAATTGTATAATTTAATATGTAATTGTATAATTTAATTTGCAATTGTAATAATATAATTTAATTCTGGATTTAGATAATTTAATTTGTAATCCGTAAGAAATTAAAATTGTATAATTTAATATGTAATTGTATGATTTAATTCGTAATTGTATATAGTATTACGGAATGTACAATCCGTAATTCTATTTATACGATTACGGATCATACAATCCGTAAACCTTATAATACAATTACGGATTGTGTAATCCGTAATGTATAATATATATTATACATTACGGATTACACAATCCGTAATTGTGTTATAAGGTTTACGGATTGTATGATCCGTAATTGTATAAATAGAATTACGGATTGTACATTCCGTAATACTATATACAATTATGGATTGTTCAATCCATAATGTATAATTATGGATTGTTCAATCCATAATGTATAATTATGGATTGAGCTATATTCTATTACGGATCCATCATTCCGTAACATTGTTAAATGAAAAAAAAAATTTACCACATGAATAACTTAAACAGAAACCTCATCTACGAAGGAAAGAGGAGGAACGAGGACGAGAGAAGAAGAATGGATTGTGTGCGAAGGAGAGACAGCGAGAATGGGGTGCGAAGGAGAGAGCAGCATAAAGATGTATAATAAATAAGGGTATTATAGAAATATTGAAAACTATGGGTGCACCAAGAAAAAAATGAGGTGCCTTAAGTAAAAGCCCGCTATTTTCTGTTGCCGAAATTGAGTATTCGAATTAGACCTTTTTTCTTTGTGCAGAGGGCTCCTCCTGCAGTTGCTACCAAATCACGTACCTAATTCAACATCTTTCTCTTTTCTCTTATTTTTCAGTGTACTCTTGATTTTATTATTTTTATTAATTATGACATTAATGTCTCCTCTTGGTTGATACCTTTTAAATGACTCTTCAACTTAGCATTTATGGAGACTAATGTCAATTTGATCTTGGGCTTTCCGAGCCACTGTAGCTTTCTCACTTTTTGTAGCATTTATTTATTGAAAATGATATTCATACCCTTATTTAATCTTCGCATTCCACTCCTTTTTTGGGTTTTTTTGTTTTGACAAAAACATCTTTGACGGAAACAAGTTTATGTTGTATATCTTAACAGAATTTTGACGAGATATACAACGGAAATTTGTTCCTGTTAAGGGACCTGAATAAGATTTTGTCAAAATACACAATAAAAACTTGATTTTATTGTGTATCTTCACAAAATCTTGCCAAGATGTAAAATAGAAACAACTTTTTTATCTTGACAAATTCTTTTCGTACAATAAAAACTTTCGTAGAAGTATTTTGTAAAAAACCATCACAAAAAAAAAAAAGAGAAGGGAGTACATGGATAAAACAATAGTGTGTGAGTTTAGCTCTTTTTGTCAAGTGCAGACTGAGACTGCACTCGTCACGGTGCCACTAACATAAGTTCAATAGGCTTTCTTTCCTTTCCAATTCCACTGTCTAATACTCCCATCCCAATCTAAATTCTCTCATTCAACTGATAAAATGAATAAGAGAAAAAAAAATTGAAACAACTAGCAATCAACCAAATTAAACAATAAACACAACAATTCCCACATAGTAGCAAATATAAATAAAATTACCACATGAGGGTTCGGATGACAATATCCCTTTTTATTTTATTTGAAAGGCCATTATTGATGACGGAGCTGGGAGGAGGAGGAGACACATGATAAGCACATACGACTCACATATAGTTAATGTCAATATGATTGGAGCAATGGTTGAAAAAAGTGAAGGAAGCAGAGGAATGAAAGCAAAGCAAAACACAAACCTCCTATCCCTCTGCTATCTTTCTCCTCTTTTTCTCTTTAGTAGTTTAGTTTAGTTGGAATAGACTATGAAAGATTTGGATACTTAAAACCAAAATTGTTTATCTTGCACATCTCCTTAATGATAAGGAGATTTACTTTATCACATGCATATAATCAACTATAAAAAGGAAATAAAAGTAATTTGGCATTAAAATTAAAATTTGAATTATTAAAATCAAATTATGATTAAATTTAATTCAATTAAATTTTTTTAAATTAAAATCACAACAAATAAATTTGGTTATAGTTAATGATACATTGTACCGGGGAAATATAAAAATTTACAGGAAAACATTTTTTTTTTTTTGACAGATAATTTACAGGAAAACTTAAGACGACAATTAGTGTTTTATGATTTTAACCATTAGGCTACAATAATTTCGGCAGGTACTCTTTTTTTTCCTTTCAGGGTCAGTTTGATTTTAGGAAAACACCACATTATCCATTCTTTCCACGGTTTGGAAGCTGCTAAACAGGAGAAAGGAAGAGAAAAAAATTATTGGATTCCACAGACAGCCTTCCATCCTAATTTGAGCAGAAAAGAGTGAAAGGAAGCTTTTTATATATATATAAAGACAAAAACGCCACTATTTATATCTCATGTTTTTCTTTTATTTAGAAGATTTATGTCATTTTACATATTTCTTTCCTTTTATTTTCTTTCTTGCAATCATCTCATTTTCTACTCCCCTCTCTTTTCTGTCACTTTCATCTCATTTTCTATTCCTCTTTCTTTCCTTTCACTTCCTTTTTTTCTCACTTTCTTTCCTAAATCAAAGATCACTGCAGAATTCACAATGAAAGTGAAAGCTAGATGAAGCATCCTCGAGGAACAAGCATGGATCAATAATATCCTATTTGCTGTTATATCTTACTTAGATAATTTGTAATCTTGCTAGTATCAAAAAAACAAAAGATTCTATATATCTCTTGACTATGTACATGAGCATGCAACCAAAACAGTGCAAAACTCACTTTTATTATGACCTAATACTCAAGTACAGGCTTCCCGCGTGTTGTTTCTCTGAAGGGTATATCTCCACTGAGAACGGAGCTAATGAAATTCTCTACCTCCTCTACTGTCATTTCACCCATAAATACACTGTACTTCCCTCTACGAGGTTTGTATGCAATCAACAACTTATTTGATGATTTATAACCAGTTTTGTCAAATGCCTTTAGAAATGACTGTTGCTTTGCAGCATCTAAGAGAGCATAGGAAATGGAGTCCCTAGAGCTGCTGGATCCCTGATTTGGTCGTCTTGACAAAGATTTTTGAGAGACCTGAAAATTTAGCACAGTGCACCCTTTGAGAAAAAGTTTACATAACCCCATTAAACTAGTAAGTGAACGAAATGTACACTTACCAAGGAGAGGATTGATTCTAGCTTTTCTTTAGCTTTGGAAGATCTGAAGGCACCAATTATGCAGACAGGAGTTTTCTCACCACAAAGAGCCTCAAAGTTTGACTTAGAAAGTAATGGTACAAGTCCCTCGTCTGAATTAGTTTGTGCCTTCTTGGCTTGACCTGATGATTCCTTTTTACTTGCTTTTTCAAAACTATCAAGTATGTTACTAAGATCAAGAACTGCAGATTTTAAATCTTTCACAGAAATCCCAGTTTTCAGAACACGCTTTTCGCCATTAGGTAGCCAACCTACAATAGCTGGAAGTACATCAACTCCTAGCGTTTTCACTCTTGGATCAGAAACATCATGAACCTACAAATCATTCAAGATATACATTAAATCTTACCCTTTAAAACAAAGTATAAGACTTTCCTTATAGGTCTAAAGAAATTTCACAACTAGCATTTACTGATTTACATACCTCTGCATCACTGAAAGTAATGCGTTTGTGATACAAGCCACTAAGGACACGCCAAATTACAGGAGTGTCCTTCTTGGTGGAGAGAAGCAGCACCCTAGGCAACTTTCCAGTAGTGCTGAATTGATCAAGATGATTCAAGTCGGTTCGTTTTGAAAACCTTGGCAAGTGTTCTTGACAGAAAGCCTTCAAAATCTTGGCAGCCAAGTCTCCACTGTACTCCACGAAGGAACCTTTTTCATTCTCCTTGTAAGAATAAACAAAAAGCCTTGGAGCTCTGCGTGGATATATGCCAAGCTCCTTACAGAATGAGACTTCCTTTTCACAGTTAATGCTTCCAACCTGTCACACAAAAGAGAGATATAAGCCATGCCAACTCCAAAACAATCAATGAAAGTGAATAAATAAGTATATACTTAAGCCACTTAAAAATTAAGTAAGAACCTTCAAAGCTCCCTGCAATGAACTGGCAACCTCCTCTATAGTGGATTCAAAGTATTGGATCTCCTTCAATGAGGGTACATAAGATAATAAAAGCCAAGTCATCCCTGCATTTTCTATTTCTTTTTTGTATATCTGTGAATTTATAGCTCTAAGACTTTTGGCAGAACTCTTGGACCCAGATTGAGACTTGGCTGAACTGCCAAAACCACCAAACTGACTCCCACCACCTCCACCACCAAAAAAACTGCCAAAAAGATCATCCAAGCCAAATCCAAAAGGATTGGAATCGCCTGAGCCGCCAAAGGAAAAGGAGAATGACTTAGATCCTCCTTGCCCACCCATACCCTGCCAGTCCCCCCCTTGTTTGAAGTTAAAATGGCTGTGTCCAGGACCACCCCCTGTAAAATAAGTATATCCACCCTGACCTCCAGGATGGCCACCTTGAAATCCAGGATTTCCTTTCTCATCTCCATACATGTCATAATTCTTTCTCTTCTCTTCGTCAGATAAAATCTCATACGCTGTTCAAAGAAAGGAAAGGCACACATGAATATCCTCAAACAAGGTAAAGGTAGAAAGCAAGCACAAAAACAGCATGCCACTACTTATATAGTTATATAATTGATTATAGTATCAACTTTTGTTCAAGTAATTGTGTGCGCGCATGTGTGTGCGTGTGTATGTGTGAGAGGGAGAAAGAGCAAATTTGCATACCATTATTGATCTGAGAAAACTTCTCTTGTGCACCCTTGGATTTGTTCTTGTCAGGGTGATACTGAAGAGATAGCCTGAAAAACAAAAATATGAGCCAAGTCAATAAAGAAAAATCAGTTATCAGACAGAAACTATATGATGAAGTTTGAAAAACAAGAATACCAAGTATACATACTTGTGAAAAGCCTTCTGAATTTCCCGCTGACTTGCATTTTTATCAACCCCAAGAACCTGAGAAAATTGAAGCATGTACAATCAGTTCACGCTCTCAAAATATACAAATAAATACATAAATAAAAAATCCCCTTTTCTTTCTTCATCAGTGACAGCTTGAAACAGATATATAGCACTCTTTTCTCGTTCAGGTTTTGAACTTACGCTCCAACTCCAAGTAAAGACAAAAACTCGCAAATGAATATTCTTCAATTTAAACACACAACACATTGCTTGATACGATCAATCCAACAAAGAAAAACCAAACTTTGGTAACGTGATTCAATAAACACCCTAATTTATCAATTTTTAAAAGAACCCAAATTGAGTATTCAATATAGCAACCAAAAATTAAGCTGGGTAACAAATTCCCAAAAATGCAATGCAACTAACCCAAACCCACCAATCAATCCATTAGAAATCACACAAATTTAACACCTTTCCACCTTTTCCACCGCAAATTCCCAAACCCCAACCAAATTCCACTAAAAAAAATGACACTTTTCTAACCTTGTAGGGGTCGATGGTTTTTGCTTCAATTAATTCGGAGAAGCTTGCGAGTAAACAGAGCGAGGCCACGAAGACGACCCGATTGGAGGGATAACGGGTCCTCATATTCGGATCCGAATGTGTCACCGGAGGGAATTTGAAACCGAAAATGGGAACGTTAGTCAATCGGAGAGATAACCGTGACGGTGACGGAATGACGCTTTTATATTTATGTGAATAGAGTTCGCGGGAGAGAGTCCAGACTCTAGATGCTTCCAGGTTAAGGACGTTATGTACACGTGGCACTTTGATGTGTCACCACGAATGTCGGCCAATGAGATTTCAGAGATTTCTATTTGTGATGTCATCTGCCTACGGATATCACATTTAGAATTTGTTATTTGTAAAAGACTTAAATATCACTTTTTTTTTCTGCACCAAAAAAAAAAACTTAAATATAAAATATAAAATTAAATTAAATCGTCAGTCATACTCTAAAATATAAAATAGAAAATTAAATTCTGACGATAAAAAATGTTACAAATTATGAATATCTTATTTTTCATTTGGTTCATACTGTGGACACTAAAAAGAACATAATGCGAAATTAACACAAATTTGAAGGACTAAACAAAATAACACAAATTTAAAGGACTATAAACATATTTAAATCTTTCTAAATTGTCTTGTATTATATGGCTGGCTTGGGCATGGATTGACAGCTAGAAGTATTATTTTTATTTTAAAATGGGTCGATTATGTTGAGAGAAAAATTAATTAGATGTCAAATAAGGAGCCCAGGTACCTGGTTACAAAAAAAAAGTGTTATTTATAAAACATCTTATACAAAATAGAAAATATATATATATATATATATATATATATATATATATATATACATATATATATATATGATATGAAATAAAGAAATCTTTATCTTTATGTAGAGTTTGCATCTTAAAAGGGAAATATTTTCCCACCTAAAAGAAAAGTGTTTTTTGTATTTTTATTTTATCCCAAAAAAAAATATTTTTTTTGCCCAAAAGAGTGGCGTTTTTTTATTTTTTTATTTTATCCCAAAAATAATATATTTTTCCATCCAAAAGAGAGACACTTTTGTATTTTTATTTTATGTCCATTTCTAAGATTTTATTCACATTTATTTATAGACTTTTTTATTAAAAAAATTTAAAAGAAATGTGAATTGGTATAAATTTATTTGTTTTGGTAATTTTAAAAATATATGTGATTAGTCATATAGAGTTGTCAAAATTGGTTTGACTTGTCGGATTGAATGAAGCTACTAAATTAAAGGCTAAAAAAGAATCAGACCAAATTGAACTACTAGGCCTATTTGACCTAGTCCTTTTTTTTTCTTTTTAAAATTCATATAAATTTAGAAGAAAAAAAATTAACCAAGTTGTTCACCCTAGTAAACCAATGGGTCAGGCTAGGCCAACCAAAAAGTAGCTTTTAAGAAATTCAATATACTTATGGTTATATGGATGTTTTTATGAAATATCTTTGACTATGAATGTAAAAAAAAAAATAGTTAAATTCAATTATTTTGTTGAAAAAATAATAATTGAGGGAATTCTATTTGTGAGTTTTTTATTTATGGGAGAGACTATAAAATATGTGGGAGGTGGGTGAATTTCTTTGTATATGATACTCAAGTTATAGGCATTCAATATATTTTAAATTACAACTTGAACTTAGACTAAAACTTTATTGAACATAGATTCGACCATTGCTATGTTGTATAAAAGATATTTTATGTCTAATTCGAATAGAAATGAAGGACCAAATACATAAAGTTTGAATACTTCAAATAAGCAAATAAACCTTCAATTAGATAATGACATAAGATATTTTCCACCAACCAATATTTCAAAATGGCACTCTCATCCTAAAAAGTCAACATAAGTGTTATGTGTATCTTCATCCTGTTACTCTTATTTTATGCTCTAGGTCAATTAGTTATTTTGCCTTATCTTGATTGGTCTCTAAAGAAATTTATGTGAACATATGGTCAAAGTAGGCCTAAGGTTCAACTAATCAAAGAGGAAATCCTAATTAAGATCCATAAAATCTTAATTAAGCATTTTCCCAATGCCTAAACAGAACCCAAACATGGAACACATATTGGCTTTTCAAGATGGAAAGTTATTTGAGTATAATCTGCAAATGAATTGAACAGAACCTAAGATAATAAAAAATGAAATAACCTATCTCATTTAGAGTTTCTCAATTTATGTCTCTCCAATCAATAGGTGCCACGTCAATAAAAAAAATACAATGTAGATTTTTCATCATTCTCTCTATTCTTTGACATTGTTAACCTACCTCCCCCTGGAGTTCTCTGTTGCCTACCATTGTCAAACTAGCATCGCTCTTAGTTATTGTGCACAAAACCCTAACCACATTAACATTTTTCACAAAAAAAATAAGAAGTTATTTTTCTTTGTATTTTGAATGAATATTTGGGGTCAAACATGCATAAAGTTTGAATTGAAAATCCCTTTATTGAATAGTTGTGATGCAACCCACTAAATGTTTCTTGGTTAAGGTTATGTTACCGAAGTGGGGTGCAGTGGTGGAAATCATTTTGATGGCTAATGGAGCAAGGGAGTTGTAGGGTGTAATGAGAGATGGATCAAACAACTTCCATGATGACGTCAATTGCCCATGAATTGAAGGAGATTACATTATTGGTGGGGGGCATCGAATGGAAGGTTTTTGATTACTAATGCAAGTGCTTTATCGACGAGGTGTTTGGGAAAATGGCACACAAGGTTTGTTGTTATCATTGAGATTTCACACGATGGAGTGTGGGGATTATGATTGGCAAGGGTTAGCCATCACATCTAAACCCATAATTGGGGATTGCCTCTGTGGCTAAGGGGAGGCATGGATTGATGATGTCAAGGAAGAGCAAGAAGAACGAAAAATTTATGTGGCATTTTTAATTGACATGACAACTTTCGATTGAAGGGACAAAAATTGAGACACAATAAATGAGGCAGGTGATTTCAATATAGACAATAAATACCATTACTAAGTTTCATAAAAAAAAACACCTAAGTCCAATTTCATGAGGAAATAAATATTGAATACCTTGAGATCAGACACATTAAATGAACAAAATAGACCTTTAGCTAAGATTGTATGATTTATACTATCACTCAACAATAAATTTGTTAGACTGACATCATCATCCTTAAAACTCATTTATACGTGTAAAAGATGCATCTTCACCCCCATTTATTCTCATTGACTAGCATAAGTCTAGTCTAATTTGTATTAATTTGGTAAGTAAAAAGTTTGTGTAAACACAAGTAATTAAAAGGCTTATTAATAATCTCTCTCATCTATTAAACTATTATACTACAAGTGGTCTTGTAGACCGTATTCAATTTCTTTAAATATTTAAAACTATTTTTAGGGATCAAGATAATAATATCACCACTTTATACAAAAAAAAAAGCTAACAAAGCTAACACTTATAAAAAAAAATGCAAAATCCCTCCTTAATATTTTCCAATAATTGATCTCTTGGTCATTTTCTTAAGAGAAAAGAGCATTCAGCCCCCTAAACTTTACTCCTTTTACAAATAGACACCCTAAACTTTAATTTTGTCCAAATTGATCCTTAAACTTTATTTCTTTTAAAAATAAACACCACAAACTTTAATTTTGTTTCAATCAATCCTTAAACTTTACCTCTTTTACATATAGACACCTAAATTTTAATTTCATCTCAATTAATTCTTAAAATTTACTAACTTCATAAATAATTTTTTATATTAAATTAGAGTTAAATTACTAATAAAAAAAATCTCAACTGATTATTTGTTTAATCTTAACTATTTATTAGTTTTATTTTTTTAAATCACTTTTCCAAACATTTGTTTTATAAGCTAAATAATTCATTAATATAAGATTGCTTGTTATGAGCACAAGAGGTGCCCAAAATAAGACTCATTACAAGAGCAAGTTACTGCATAAAAAATATACAGTAAACTGAAGTTAACATTTACGTATTACAATACAATTTCACTTCTAAATTTCTATACTCATTGTATAACTATTAAATCCTTACCAAACCGCAAACGTGTGCCTCAGACCTTTCTCTGATTACTTTTCCAAACATTAAAACATAATAAAATTAAAAATTAAAAATCAAATAAAAACTTTGTTGATTAATGTTATTATTTCTCCTTTTTATATATATTGTAAATTCATATTCTTTATTATATTTTAAATATTAAAAAATTGGTTGTAATAAAAAAAATAATAAATGATTAACATTTAAGATAAATAACTTGAAAAAAATTATTTGTAAAAAAGATAAATGTTAAAGATAAATTAAAATGCAATTAAAGTTTAAGGTGTCTATTTACAAAAAAGTTAAAATTAAAGTATCAATCATAATAAATTTAAAGTTCATGGTGTCTATTTGCAAAAGAGACAAAGTTTAAGGATTAATTGAGATAAAATTAAAGTTTAGGATGTCTATTTGTAAAAGAAGTCAAGTTTAAGGGAGCTTAATGCTCTTTTCCCTTTTCTTAATTAGATGTCAACATGCAAACACTTTTGGGTGGAACATGCACAACTTTTTCTTTTTTTAGACCAACCATAGAAATATATAAAAGAAGCCATGACTATATTTTCACTGAACAATTCAAATTTCTAAGGAAGTTAAGTCATGTCTATGTTAAAAACCCATGTAAGTAAACAGCTATGTAAAGTATGACCTTTGTGGCTTTTCATTACAAGTGTGCTAGATTAGATATCTATCACATGAATCATCCTCATCACACTCACCAAGTCACACACACAATACGAGCCAGCCCATCACTGTTTTAGAAATGGACCGAAACCAAAGAAAGCAAAGAAAGAAAAAGCAATCCTAGTTGGCAGAAAAGGGGCTAAATGGCGCAGCTACGCTGCTTGGTCTGAATCTGAAACGCTTATGACGACGCCATGGGTCCCAATAATTAGCCTCCACACTCCCATTTTTTGTTCTCTGATAAACGCTCTGTCACACTCCCAACCCTCTCTTCAACAAACTCTCTCTCTCTCACTTTCTCTTTCAAGCACAAACACAAACACTTTCTTCTCATTCTCCTTCTTCTCTATATATCTCTTTCATTTCTAGTTAGCTGCAATACTAACACAAAACAAATCACCGATTTCACTCGCACACTCACTCTTCAAATCAAATCTTAAAGAAACTAACACTTCTCTCTTCTTCAACCACCGTTGTTGCCGATGGCGCTTTCGGCTTCCGACGTGGCGGCGATGTACTCGCTGCTGGCGAATTCCATGAGCGCCGATCACCGCCTCCGCGGTCCCGCGGAGGAAGCGCTTGCGCAATCGGAGTCCAGGCCTGGCTTCTGCTCCTGCCTCCTGGTAACGTTCTCTCTCTCTATGTTAGGGTTCCGATGAAGTTTGCATTGCGCTTTCTGTTTCGTTTTTTGATGTTTTGGTTATGGTTTTGGCTTTGGTGAACGGAACTGCAGGAAGTGATTACCGCGAAGGATTTGGCGTCGCAAACGGATGTGCGCATGATGGCCACCGTGTATTTCAAGAACAGCGTCAACCGCTACTGGCGCCACCGCCGCGATTCCTCGTAAGCGCTTCTGAGTTTTACTGTTAGGGAGTGTTTGTTTCTGTTACTTTCTGTGCAGAAAATGCAAAATAAAATGATAAAACTTATAATCGAAATGCTGCTGAGAGGTCCTTTTTTGTTTTTAGTTTTGATAGGCGAACGGTAGAGTTGTTTTTGTGTGAAAATCTAGCTGAAGCGTACATGCAACAATGTGTGGATAGTAATGTGGCTTTTTTATGTGTGTTTTTCTTCGTTTTGTTCAGGGGAATTAGCAATGAGGAGAAAATACACCTGAGGCAGAAGTTGTTGATGTACTTGAGAGAAGAGAATGATCAGGTGCTTTTATTTTTCTTTCTTTTAGTGGCTGTGTTGTATGTCTACTACTACCTCAATGCCGAGCTCATTAGTTACTTCGATTCTAGAAATGGTCTTTGTTGTTCGGTGATGGGTTGATTGATTCATAACCGTGCTGTTCAATTTGCATGGGTTACAAGTTGTTCCCTTTCCATTGTGACGGACTTTCTGATTTTAGATACTTTGTCATGGACTCATGGTTTTGGTTAGACTTAATGGTAAATGATAGCCATCCTTCACCCGAGCATGCATTTCGAACACACATAGTATTTTATTTTTATTGGCTATGCTTGTGAATTGTGATGAGTTGTAGATATTTACTGCTTCTAACTCCTTTCATTTTATAAAATGCAGATAGCTCTGATGCTGGCGGTACTCATCTCCAAAATTGCTCGCATTGATTATCCCAAAGAATGGTACTTTTTGATATTTATTTCTTTGGTTTTCAAGAATATTTACAGTGTCTACAATACTGCAATTGAAATTTCACCCCCTCCCTCCTTTTACTTTTCTCTTTCGTTGTTCGTATTGGCTCACTATTTATCTTAATGAACTCCCATGGCAATATGTTTTGTCTAATGGGTTTTACACAAGTCATATCTTACAAAATGATTTGTCTAAATTGTCTTTTAATACATTTTTAATATTTATACAAAAATGTTTCAGTTTTTTAATTTTCTTCAAGAGGCATTATCAACATGCATGGTATTTTGCTGCATACATGTTATAAACTATCTTAATGTTTGGCTTCTATGCATTTTCCTGATTTTAGCATTCCCCTTAAAGCAAGTCCTATATATTGATATGCTAATTTAATGACTCCTCAGGCCAGACATCTTTTTGGTTTTATCACAACAACTTCAATCAGCAGATGTTCTTGCTTCCCATCGAATCTTTTTGATTCTATTTAGGACCTTAAAGGAGTTGTCCACAAAACGCCTTACATCAGACCAACGCAACTTTGCAGAGGTGCAGTTCCTTCTGTTATTCTTTTTCTGTTTACTATTGCTTTCAACTGTCTAAATCTTTACCTTTATGCTGTACATTGCAAAATGTTTTCTGTCATTATTGGAATAACATGCAAACCTCAATAATAATTTTGTCTTTCTTTTTCTTTAGAAAAAAAAAAAATCTTCTATACAAAGCAAAACCTTGTTTAAACAGATTTGCTGTCAGCATAATGAAGAGATCTTGGCTACAGATATACATATCCAAAGTCACAAATATACATGACTTTTTTCATAATATGTTTTAACTTGTTCTTACAAGGGTAGCAAGGAGGTTCTATTGGTGAGTTGTTGGAAACTTGGATGTAGGTATTTGAAGGCTCTATGGCTCGATACATTAAACTTTTGAGGAGGCAGTATCGCCACTCTCCCTTAAAAGGTTGTCCCAACTATTTAGTAGTTAAGGTCTATAGGGGTAGCTTAATTTGTTTTTTCATTCTGGAAGGGATGTGTATCACTCAACCTAGTGTGTTCTTCAATTTTAGGCATATCTGCATGGGAGTATGACTCATTGCCTTTTGTGGGTCATTTTTGAATTTCAACCAAATTTTGAGTTGATTGTGGTAGACTAAGGAACTTTTAATAAACTTTAATATAATCACGTCAAGAGGGTGATGAACTTAATTTATAGAAGAGGAATATCAGTAAATGATATGTAGTATTGAGTAGAGCCAGGTGCTTGAGTCCAATTTATTGCAATGTGTTGTATGTCTTAGGTGGTCTCTATCTATATCTATATCTATATCTATATCTCTAGCTACTACATTAGCTAGATAAAAACATTTGATGCCGCTGGCAACCTAAGTTTGTCACTTCTCAATACTAACATCACCGAGGATAACTGTTCTTTCGTAATGATAGAGCCAGAATGAATGGTGGGGTGTATGTGCTATAAGTTGTATTGAACTCCATTATCTTTTTATGTTTGGTACTTCATTCTTAATTTTTTCAAACACTAATGGTTGCTCTTATCTAGCCTTATGGAGTACATATGGTCTATATTAGAGAATACTGTAAGAGGTGCAGTTACTCAACTGCAACCTCAGTTAGTTTACTCAGTCATATTTAGTGTCTCTGATTAGTTAGTTTAGATTAAGTCTGTTATGACAACTGTCAATAGATAACTGTCAACTGTCTATAAATAGTTTGTAATCAGTTTAGTCAAGTGGCTTAATAATACAAGAACTTCTACTTTCTGTTTTTCTGAATTCTCTCAATCCTCTGAATTCTAATATGGTATCCAAAGCTCTACGATCCAGAGCTTAGTAGTCAACAATGGCGACTTCTACTCCCACCTCTTCCGCTCCTCAAACCTTTTCTCATGCTATCACAGAGAAACTTGACGACTCCAATTTTCTTCTCTGGCGACAACAAGTCGAACCAGTTATCAAGTCACATCGCCTTCAACGATTTGTGGCAAATCCGTCGATTCCGCTACGATTTCTTACAGAGGAAGATCGCGAGGCAGGGAATGAAAACCCTGCGTACTCCGCTTGGGAACAACAAGGTCAGGTTCTTCTGACATGGTTACAATCGACGTTATCTTCGTCTTTTCTTTCTAGGATTTTAGGATCTGTTCACTCGTTTCAAGTTTGGGAGAAAATCCATGACTATTTTCACAAACAAACACGCGCGAAGGCTCGGCAATTACGAACCGAGTTGCGCGCAACAAATCTTGACGATGAGCCTGTGCGCGAATTTCTTCTTCGAATTAAAGCCATCGCTGATGCTCTTGCTTCCATAGGAAATCCTATTACGCATCAAGAACACGTTGATGTCATTCTTGAAGGACTTCCGTCGAATTATGGTTCTGTAATCTCTGTCATTGAAAGTCACTTTGAACCTCTTCCAATCGAAGAGGTTGAAGCGCTTCTCCTTGCGCATGAAGCTCGTCTACTCAAATTTCGCAAGAAACTTTCAGAATCACCATCGATTAATATGTCCCAAACTGCTCCGACGAACCCTAATTCCAATTTGTCATCCAATTCTGATGCGTTCACTGTGTCAAACAAACCCTCTCAAGCATCTGATTCGGACAATTTCTCTCCTAATAGTCGTGGTGGTTTTGGCCGCGGAGGTAGCTACGATCGTGGTGGCCGGTGCGGTGGTGGCAGAGGCCGCGGTGGTCGTTTTGCAAACACACAGTGTCAAGTGTGTCTCAAGTTTGGACACACTGCCACCTTCTGCTACTATCGTTTTGACCAACATTATCAACCTAATCCTTCATTGACTCTTCAAGATTCACAGAGCTTCAATCAGTCTTATCAACCTCAGACTTATCAATCTCAGAATAGTTTCAATGGTGCTTTTGGACAGTATAATGGCTATCGCCCATCTCACACTTGGATGAACAGTTCTTACAGGCCTCCAAATCCGACTCATTTTCAGTTTCAAGCTCAACCTAACAACGGAGTACACCCTAGTGCTATGTTGACAAGTTCCAATACTCAGTCACAACTTGTCTCTACTTGGGTTCCTGATTCAGGTGCCTCCTTCCATGTCACAGGAGAGTCTCAGAACATTCAACAGCAAGGACCGTTTGAAGGTCCTGACCAGATTTTCATTGGCAATGGCCAAGGTTTGCACATACACTCTTCTGGTTCCTCCAGTTTTATGTCTCCTCTTAACTCTAAAGTATCTTTGTCCTTAAATCAACTCTTGCATGTCCCGTCCATAACCAAAAATTTAATTAGTGAGTAAGTTTGCTAAGGATAACAATGTCTTTTTTGAATTTCACTCCAATTATTGTGCTGTCAAATCCCAGGTTACCAATGAAGTCTTGCTTCAAGGCTCTGTTGGTGCTGATGGGCTATACACTTTTCCCAATCTCAAGCTGCAAGATTCTTCAGCTGCTGCAGTTTCCTGTTATATTTCTACTTCTCAAAATTCTGATGTACATAGTCCTAAGATTTCTGATGTACATAGCTCTAATAATTCTAGTACATTGTGGCACAATAGACTTGGCCATCCCAATCTTCATGTACTCAGATTAGTTCTTAATCATTGTAATATACCCAATGTTAATAAAACTAGCAGTGATTTCTGCTCTGCTTGTTGTGTTGGCAAATCTCACAGACTTCCCTCTTCTATGTCTGAAACTGTTTATAGTTCTCCCTTGGAATTGGTGTATAGTGATCTCTGGGGTCCCTCTCATATTCCCTCCATGAATGGTTTCCTATACTACATCACTTTTGTAGATGCTTATTCCAGGTTTACCTGGCTTTTTCTTCTTAAAACTAAGTCTGAAACCCTCACTGTTTTTCAACAATTCAAGGCTATGGCTGAACTTCAGTTTAATACTAAAATTAAAAGCCTACAAACTGACTGGAGAGGTGAGTTCAGACCTCTGTCCAACTACTTAGCTAATCTTGGCATTAATCATAGGGTCATTTGTCCTCACACACATCATCAAAATGGTGTGGTTGAGAGAAAACACAGACATATTGTAGAACTTGGACTCACACTACTCAATCATGCTTCTTTACCTCTTAAATTTTGGGATTTTGCTTTTACCACTGCTGTCTATCTTATAAATAGGCTTCCCACAACTTCTCTTAAGTTTGATGTCCCTTATACTGTCCTGTTTAAACAAAATCCAGATTATGGTTTCCTCAAAATTTTTGGTTGTGCATGTTTTCCTTTTCTTAGACCCTATAACAAACATAAGTTGGACTTCAGGTCTCATGAGTGTGTTTTCTTGGGGTATTCCACTAGTCACAAAGGTTACAAATGTCTTTCTCCCACTGGGAAAGTTTTTGTTTCCAAAGATGTTGTATTCAATGAGTTCAGGTTTCCTTATACTGAATTATTTGAATCTTCATCTATTGCCACTTCAGTTCCATTCACTCATTTTCCTATGGCATCTATACCTATTGTAACACCCTGTCCAGCCACTATTCCTGTATCCCCACAGATCACTACATCAAATTCTATTCCCTCTCCTCCACTTAGTGAACATATAAACATGCCATCTCCTGTTCAACAATCTCCTGTTCAGCCAACTAGCTCTCATCCTGCTCAACCCTCTATTTCTAGTTCTGATCAGTCTTCTGACAATGATAACTCTGACATTGTTCCTACTCAGTCACCTACTTCTATATCTAATACTGCTGAGTCTGATCAGTCTTCTCTCAGGACTGTCAATGTTCATCCTATGCAAACTCGGTCCAAGTCTGGAATACACAAACCCAGACTTCATCCCTCTCTTTTTTTAGCTCACTGTGAACCGAAGAGTGTTAAGCATGCCTTAGCTGATACCAACTGGCTCTCAGCCATGCAACAAGAATATGAAGCTCTTATAAAAAATAATACATGGGATCTAGTTTCTCTGCCATCCAATAGGAAAGCTTTTGGTTGTAAATGGGTATTCAGAATTAAAGAAAATGCAGATGGTTCAGTTAACAGGTATAAAGCAAGATTAGTTGCAAAAGGTTTTCATCAAGTTCATGGGTTTGACTTTCATGAAACCTTTTCCCCTGTCATCAAACCTGTCACTATCAGACTTATTCTCACTCTTTCATTAACAAATCAGTGGGATCTCTTTCAGTTGGATGTTAACAATGCGTTTCTCAATGGGTTACTCACTGAAACAGTTTACATGACTCAGCCTCCTGGCTTTGAAAATAAGGACAAATCTTTGGTCTGCAAACTTAACAAGGCACTCTATGGGCTCAAACAAGCCCCCAGACAATGGTTTGATCGTCTACAATCTACCTTAATTCAGTTTGGCTTCAAAGCAAGCAAATGTGATCCATCATTATTTATTTATCAAGCTCACTCTCATACTGTCTATCTCCTGGTGTATGTTGATGATATCATCATTACTGGCAGTTCTACTCAGTTAATCCAGCATCTTACAAACAGACTTAACTCTAGTTTCTCTCTGAAACAACTTGGCAAACTGGACTATTTCTTGGGCATTGAGGTAAAAACTATGGCAGACAATTCTCTAGTTTTAACTCAGAGTAAATACATTCGTGATCTCCTTCAGAAGACAAAAATGACTGAAGCTCAATCTATTTCATCTCCTATGATCTCCAACTGCAAGCTTACTAAGTCTGGTTCAGATCTTTTTCATGATCCCACTTTATATCGGTCAGTAGTTGGTGCTCTACAGTACACTACCATTACTAGACCTGAGATCAGTTTTGCAGTTAATAAGGTGTGTCAGTTCATGTCCAACCCTCTTGACTCTCACTGGATTGCTGTTAAAAGAATTCTGAGATATCTCAAAGGGACTGTCTACTGTGGTTTACATCTCAAGTCTGCTACTCCAAGAAAACCTTTCACTCTTCAAGCTCTTTGTGATGCTGATTGGGCATCAGATATTGATGATAGAAGATCCACCTCTGGTGCAGCAATATTCTTTGGTCCCAACCTAATTTCCTGGTGGTCTCGCAAGCAACAAGTTGTTGCTCGGTCAACCACTGAGGCAGAATATCGAAGTCTAGCACAAACCACAGCGGAAATTCTTTGGATACAAACACTGTTGACTGAGTTGGGGGTTCCTTTTTCTACTCCTCAGATCTTTTGTGATAATCAAAGTGCTGTTGCCTTGTCTCACAATCCTGTGCTTCATGCTCGCACAAAGCATATGGAGATTGATGTGTTCTTTGTGCGTGAAAAAGTTCTAACCAAACAGCTTCAAGTTCATCATATTCCTGCTCTTGATCAGTGGGCAGATGCATTAACTAAGTCTCTTTCTCCAACACGGTTCCTGTTCTTAAGAACCAAACTCAATGTAGTTGAAACTTTGCCAAAGTCTCACCCACCTTGAGTTTGCGGGGGGGTATTAGAGAATACTGTAAGAGGTGCAGTTACTCAACTGCAACCTCAGTTAGTTTACTCAGTCATATTTAGTGTCTCTGATTAGTTAGTTTAGATTAAGTCTGTTATGACAGCTGTCAATAGATAACTGTCAACTGTCTATAAATAGTTTGTAATCAGTTTAGTCAAGTGGCTTAATAATACAAGAACTTCTACTTTCTGTTTTTCTGAATTCTCTCAATCCTCTGAATTCTAATAGTCTAGCATATAGGCTCTGTTGAGGTTTATATTGTATTCCATTTTATTGTTTCCCCTATTTTTTGCATCTTCACCTTTCTGCCTCAAAATTCTGCATCTGATTGATGTACTTCTTCTACAATAAGATTACTGTTTAGTACTTGTTCATGGCTTA
Source organism: Pueraria montana var. lobata (assembly GCA_026413185.1). NCBI lineage: Eukaryota > Viridiplantae > Streptophyta > Magnoliopsida > Fabales > Fabaceae > Pueraria > Pueraria montana. Next base: position 79,446,621 of record CM048650.1, read on the forward strand.
GAAAATATGATATATTCAAATATTCAACCAATTTGTTTGGCAGATATCATCCCAGTTCTTTGATTATAGCTGGCACCTTTGGCAAAGTGATGTGCAGACAATACTGCATGGTTTCTCGTCTCTCTCTCAAAGCTGCAATGCTGAAGATCAGCCTCATGAACTTTATCTTACATGTGAGAGATGGTTGTTATGTTCGAAGATTGTTCGACAATTAATTATTTCAGGATTTCAAAGTGATTCAAAGTGTTTTCAGGTAATTATCTATCCATCTCTTGTTTTAATTCTCTATGATGATTTCTGTGTCTTGAAGAGTTTAGCACCCTTTTATTTATTTTTTCAACTTAATTAATTCAAAATTTAAGGTATTGGGCCCTATATTACTATTTTGTAGGAGGTTCGGCCAGTCAAGGAAGTCTCACCTGTGTTCTTGAGTGCCATTCAATCACTCCTTCCATACTGTGAGACTTCTATTTCGTATGTATATATGTTCATCCTCGTGAAGTTAGTACAAATAACTATGTTATAAACGTTTGTAAAATGAAAACATCAAGAATCATTTGGTTCCTGGACAAGAGTCATTCCCTCATAACGTGCTACATAGAAGTATGTCAAGTTACAGTTTTGTAGAATGATAATGTGTAATGGAGACTTCCCTCTATATTTTTAACTGGGATTTTGATGATCCAAACATGGTGTGAATAAATTTTCATTTAATTGGTATACAAACTTGTGGAGGTGTAATGGAAGATTTGTACCATAGGTCAACTGTGTCTCCACACTCTTTAACTTAGGATTGAATGTACTTAGGCACACCGTAGAGCTGGATGATTTGTTCTTAGGAGTGAGTCTAAACATGCTTTAATGCATCATTTTGCCAGAAGTTGGATGATATAACCTTAGTTGGTGAGTCAGGAGGAGTAAGTTCTAAACTTGAGTTGTGGAGAGAATGATGTCACACATTGTAGTCAAGCTGAAAAATTTGAGCATAACTTTTTATTGGAAAGTGCCTATCAAATTCAAAGAAAAATTCTCCTCTACAGCTACAAGACCAGCAATACTCAATGGTAGTGGATATTGCATAGTGAAGTGTCAACAAAAAACCGAAAATCAACAAATAAATATAGCAAAGTTAAAAATACTGAGGTAGATAGTGGATTTACAAGAAAAAATAAAATAAGGAGTGAATGATCCTTAAAATGATGTTTTTGTAAAGCACAATGGGGAAATACATTGACTACCTTTTCTTTCATCTTTAGCAATGGCTTTGTAGCTTTGTATATTTAACATATATCGTTATGACCATGTTTATGTGTTTCTTAATCTATCTTTATCTTTCAGTGCCCAGGATTGTAGTACATTAGTTTTTGTTTTTGTGCAAGTAATAAACAGTACTATATGCTATGTAATGAGATGCTGTGCTAAAAAATTTGAACCTTTAAATGCTAATATTTCCTTCCCTAGTCACTCTTCAATCTACAATGTCTAGTTCTCATATATAGTGCAAGAAAAAGTAAAATATTATTTATCTACTTTCTGTGCCTTTTCTTGTGCATAAAATGTTACTTATCTTTTCCCGTTTATTCTCACAAGACATTTTGGTTGTTTGCAGATTCGTCTTTTCAAAAACAATATCCTAAATTTTGGGACTTTGTAAAGAGGGCATGTACCAAATTGATGAAAATTTTAGTTGCCTTTCAGGGCAGACATCCTTACTCATTTGGTGATAAATTTGTGCTTTCATCCGTCATGGACTTCTGTTTGAATAGGATAACAGATCCTGAGCCATATCTATTGTCATTTGAGCAATTTCTCATTCAGTGTATGGTGATGATTAAAAATATTCTGGAATGTAAGGAGTACAAGCCAAGTCTTACTGGTAGGGTGATGGATGAAAATGGAGTTACACTGGAGCTGATGAAGAAAAACATTTCCAGTGCAGTTGGTGGTGTTTTAACTTCCCTTCTTCCCACTGAACGGATAGTCCACTTGTGTAATGTATTGATATCGAGGTATTCACTTTGCAACCCCTTCTTGGCTTGCTTATTTTACTTGTATTTGTCTTTGTTTTCTCAGCTGAGTGAGGCCTAAAGGTATGCTATGTGTTTATAATTGTTATGTTTTATGCAAATAGAGTCAAATTAAAAAAAGGAGTTGTTCTGAGCCATGTGATTTCTCCAAATCATTGAAAGAGATCCCTTGTCTAGTAGTCATTCTTTAGAGGTTCATTTTTTTTGCTAGATTGAGTGCTATCGTGTGTTTGTGTTTTATGGATGGAGCTGAACATATTTAGGAAATCATCTGTATTTGTAAGGTATATAAGGGTCTGAATTGTTTTAGGATAAAGTCTTCCTCAGATTAAAATGGTTTGGATAGGGAGGCTAATAGATGGGATTTGAATAATCAATACCAGGATAATTTTGTATGAGATCACAAGTCATTATTTTAAATATACTCTTGGAAATAAAACATGTGGAAATCTCCTGAAATTGTATGTCTACCCTACTGCTTCCAATAATGTTATGATATTGAGGCAAAATAGTGGCAATCTGCACTGCAAAACCAAAGCTGTTGCTTTCAACTTCAAGTTATGGAAAATATGTGATAGCAAGCAAGTTCAGGGGTTTTTCTGTCTCATTTGAGTATATACTCATGGCTGTATGTTTGTACATATTTGACTGAACTGTGAGCTATATCTTGTGTTGATGTAGGTTTTGAAATTCACTGATTATTACTTACGAGAGACAAAATTAAACTTCTTTTTTCTTATATTTTGGAGGTGATGAGCTGCTGTTATTCAGCTATATGATTGTAATTTGCTTTGAGACTTAGTGATATTTCTCCTTATGATTATGCACTCTATTACCGGCCTAATGCCTTTGTCTTCCAACAGGTATTTTGTTCTGACAGCAAGTGATTTGGAAGAGTGGTATCGTAACCCCGAGTCTTTTCACCATGAGCAGGATATGGTTCAGTGGACAGAAAAATTGAGGCCATGCGCTGAAGCTTTGTACATCATATTGTTTGAAACTAATAGCCAAGTAGGTGCCATTTAAACATCACAGGTTATCTTGTATTTTCTCTTGTTGAGATATTTCAATCATTGACTGTGTTGACGATAGATTAATATGGGTGTGGTTGTGACTGTTATTTTTAGTTGCTAGGTCCTGTTGTGGTCTCTCTTCTTCAAGAGTCTATGAATAATTGTCCAACTTCAGTGACGGAAATTACTCCTGCATTGCTTCTTAAAGATGCTGCTTATGGTGCTACTGCTTATGTTTATTATGAACTCTCAAACTACCTGAGCTTTAAGGACTGGTAAGTTCAAAGCTACTATGCTTTATTTACGTAAGTTATCCATATTTCGATCTTATTATTCCTAAAAAAATTGATCATTTTAGTTTGGCTTAAAAATGTTTTTAGTCCCTCAAATTTGGAGTACTTTTGGTTTTGGTCCCTCAATTAACAATTTTCTTTTTTTAGTCCTTCAAATTTGTGAAATGTTGTTTTTAGTCCCTCAACATAATTTTTTAGGACTAAAAATTTGCTCTTTTTAGTCCCTCAAATTCACTCCAAGGGACTAAAATCAGCATTCTACGAATTTGAAGGACTAAAAAGAGCAAATTTTTAATTGAGGGACCAAAACCAAAAGTGACTCAAACTTGAGGGACTAAAAACATATTTAAGCCTTTTAGTTTTGTTGTGTATGGACTTTGGTAACTCAAGAAATCACAGAGCCACCCATTACTAGTAATGGAACTTTGTACAAAGTTTCCTCCTATGATGAGTTACTATCCCCTGATCACTTATACTACTTATAACATCTGACTGCATTTCCCAACTAAAATGGAATATTACTACTGAAATTGCATTGTACATCTAAAATAGTCCCAAGAACTAAGAAGACATGATCCCAAGCAGATACTTGGCATGTCTCCCCTTTTCCAGGGTCCATCACACTGGAAACAAAAATTTAAAGATAGTTTCTTAAGATCATACCCCTTTTTCATGTGTGTTATCATTATTATTATTATTATCCAATTTCTGGTAATTGTAAAATTGTAGATAATAAAATAATCATTAAATTGAGGAGCTCATAATTAGGTGACTTTTGTTAAATTTTTGTTGTATAGAAAAATAAATTTTGTTAGAGAAAGAGAGGAATAGAAGTACATAATGTCAGGATAATATAGTCTCAACAAAGACAAAACAAAGAGGAAAAAGCAGACAAAAAATGGGAACTCCTAAAAGCTAGTCAGCCTAGGATAGCTGTACAGTCTCTTTGCATGTCTGAATACTGTTTCTGCTAAAATGTACATGTGCTGAACACTATGAAAACAATTCTATCCCATAACCAATGTTTTAAATCCCGAATAGCAGTGCGTAGTGGCTGGCCCCAAAAACATTATAGCGGGATAGCTGCTATTTTGAAATTATTTATATAGTTTATATAATGTATACTATCTACTTATAAATTCTCAAAAATGATAAAAATTAATGGCATTCATAATTAACAACAAAAAGTCATAGGTGTCTTAAACAATACAAGTAAAAACCAACAAAAGTCAAATACAAGTTTCCCAGATAGGAATCATCAATCATGATCTTCTAAATTCAAGTCTTCTGATTTTATTAATAGCCATGATCTTCTACATTCAAGTCTTCTAATTAAGACACATTAGGACACCCAAATCTCATTCTCACCAAAAGTAAGTTTGTTCCAAGATAACCACACAATTGCACTGTGGAAATATGAATGAGGCACGGTTTCAGTGTCAGATCTACACATAAAACACATATTCGGGGAGCTGAGGCAATCTAACATGCAACAAGTCATTAGACTTAACTTATTAACATGCAACAAGTCATTAGACTTAACTTATTAACATGCAACAAGTCATTAGACTTAACTTATTTGATGGTTCAGATTTATGTTTCTTTAATGTATTAACTATTAAAATATTTTTTGATATTAGTTCTTTTGTTAGGCTGTCACTGGATTTTAAAGTACTCTGACTATTCCTTCTAAACCATTCATTTGCAGGTTTAATGGTGCTTTATCACTTGAACTCTCAAATGAACATCCAAATTTGCGTATCATTCATCGTAAAGTTGCTATAATTTTGGGGCAGTGGGTTTCTGAGGTATATAATTTATTGAGTTGCGTTGTGAATAAACTTCAAAATTTTCAAAGTTCAATTTTATTAAAAGATTTGATGAGAAGCTTTCTTAGTTTCTTTCATGTCTCAAGTGTTGTGAATTTCAAAACCTATACAGGTTAAATAATTTCTATGTTGGTTTAGTAAAGGTTTATGACTGTAAAATAACTCATTATTGATTATTGTCTTAATCCATCTAAAACCTTAAAATAAGGAAAAGTCATTTGTATTCACTTTATTATGTCTCTTCTATGGCTTCACAGATCAAAGATGATACGAAAAGGCCTGTATACTGTGCATTAATCAGATTGTTACAGGGCAAAGATTTATCTGTCCGGGTATGTTACATAGACATGTATTCTTATTATTATCATTACTTATGTTTCTCTGGTAGTTCAACATATATATTCCTCTTTATCTTGTTTTGAACTAACCATGTGCATGTATTTTTTTTAGTTGGCAGCATGTCGATCCCTATGCTTACATATTGAAGATGCAAACTTTTCAGAGAGGGAGTTTGTTGATCTTCTTCCTATTTGTTGGGACTCATGTTTTAAGTTGTTTGAGGAAGTTCAGGAATTCGACTCAAAGGTAAATACTACTGCTAGGCAACTTTTTCCTTCTTGATGGAAAAATAAATTCTTCTAGACACTATTTGAAAAGGTGTAATGCAGGGTACAGAAGGGAATAATTCTCCTTGGTTGGGAGTTTAAAATTCATGGACCTAGCCTGTCATGTGACCCCACCCAAATAGCCTGCAGTGGCAAGCAATTTTCAAGGACATTTGTGGTGGAAGCAGAGGGTTGTGTAGTGTACTAAATCTCATACTAAGTAAGGTTGTAAAACCTCAGCAACAGTGAGGAATTGGGTCTATTGGGATTACAGTTTGGGTGATAAGTGGCTATTCCATAAAATATGCATTAATAATAGTGAACTTTCTTCGTTTTGCCCTTGGATGGATGTAGCAAGTAGGTCATAGTTCACTGTAGGTTAAACCACGTTAACTTCTGTATCCATTTGTCTTTAGCCTGTTTTCTGTTTGTCCGTCTGGTTTCAACAAACTAAACCTTGCTTTAAATAGTTTTGCTAAAAAATTGGTTCTGGTTGATCCCAACGACATCATTTGGTCCATGCAGCCGGCATGGATGTTACTGTTGACTAGCCGGCATGGATCAAACATTGTTTGATCCCCCTTTTAATTAGCAAGTTAGATGGCTGGGCTTTTGGAGCTTTTTGTTTCGGTTAGTTGCTAAGGACTAGCATCTTGTCTAAGGCAGCTGAGATGTGTGCCTCATTAAAGGGGCTTCACCTCAACCTCTAAGTGCCTTTGACTACACCGGCACATTACATTTTCTTCCATGTCACTGAAATTTATCTGCATGGCAAGAGCAAACATATATTGTGTAAATTATGATCTGAAACTGAATTTTCATTCAACATTTGGTCCTATTAGTGAACTGTTGTTCATGTTCTTTAAATATTTCTTCAGGTTCAGGTTTTGAATTTGATCTCTATCCTTATCGGACATGTTAGTGAAGTTATTCCATTTGCAAACAAGTTGGTGCAATTTTTTCAAAAGGTAACATAAGAAATATCCAGTCTTTTCTTTTATTGTCTACTAAGTTTTGTATTTTAATACTTGGTTAGGTTCAATGAAAGAAAAGGTGCATTTTTTTTTTCTTTTTCAGTAAATTGTGAATCAGTTTCTTTATTAGAAAATAGGTATGGCATGAGTAAATAAATCAACTCATTAGTTTTATGCTCTGATTTGTGTACAACTCTCTAAGTTTATTATTAATTTGCTGCTAAAGATAAAAAAATTGAGATGACATGCCACGCATAATATGGATGAGTTATTAAGAAGAAATTTAGGGTTGATTTGATATGCACATCAAAGCATATCTTGTTATGAGATTCTTAATCATTAATGAAAAATAGCAATTAGAATTTGGGTTTAGGCCCAACTCAACCCCACAAAATTGGCTTATAAGGTGAGAATTGCCTCTTTCTTATATACACTACTTTGGTCAATCACTAGTCGATGTAGAATCTTCAACACCCCCCTCATGCTGAGGACTAGACATCTCGAGTGTGAAGTTTGCAGGATTGAACATTTGTGGGTGGTTCGATAATGACCCAATAGGCCTAAAAAAATTGCTAGGATAGGCTCTGATACCAAATTAGAATTTGGGTTTGGGCCAAACTCAACTCCCCAAAACCAGTTTGTAAGGTGAGGATTCCCCTGTACTTGTATACTTTATTTTGGCCATATCACTAGTCAATGTGGGATATTCAACAAAATCAGGAATCAAATCGTGAATGGGAAAGCTTATTTTCCAGATCACAAATCAAAACATATCTTGAATTATGAGATTCTTAATCAATAATGAAAAATAGCATATATTTTTCACTTAACGAAACATTACAAATGTCTAGATATTAGCATTAAGTCAAATAACTCCTGACATAATTGACAAATTTAAATGTATTATAAACTTAAGAATATAGCTAACATGTAATGAACCACTGGACTACACATACACAGCACAGCACGCAGAACACAGAAAGCACAGCACTACCACAAAGCACTGCAGCTGAGAGCCAGATGGCAATGGAAGACGAGAGAGGACCAGCATTAGGAGGAGAGGCAGAGGGTGGGGTGCACTGGAACATGGTAGAATTTCCTAAGGAAGGGCAGCAGACCAAACAATTTGACACATTCCCTCTGCCTTCATTAAAAAAAAATTGAAATTAAGAATTTAAGATTGGTCTCTTTAATGAGGCAGACTATTTGTGTAGTCTTTTCTCTTCCCTTTTCAGAAAAGGAATTGCTATAAAATAAAATAAAATAAAAATAGGGTTTTTGAAACAGGATCTTGAAGGACTTGGCTGGGGTAGATGACCTGGCTGTGCAAAAATTTTGTGCATTGCAAGTGAAACATGATTACACTGATTTGAAGTGATTCTCCCAATGGATTTTCTACAATGTATCAGTAACTTGATGAATAGGATTAGGATCAAATCTTAGTTTACATAGCTACAGGAACTAAAGCAAGAAGTTTTCTAAGCAGTATGATTAATTTTATTTAACTTTATGATTCAACTGATTCTGGCTTACCTGAATCACTTGCCAAGAAAGGTAGAATAATTGGTTTTAGATGGTAGAATACATACAAAAATATACTAACATGTTAATCACATTTTTGTTTAGGTCTTACCCTGCAAGTTACATATCAGAGTAGCTATAGTTAAATCCCAGACTAATCAAAATTGAATGTCTTCTCTCTATTGCTTTTGTTATGGCAAGGTCTGGGAGGAGTCTTCTGGTGAAAGTCTGCTGCAGATACAGCTTCTTGTTGCTCTGAGAAACTTTGTGGTTGCACTTGGTTACCAGTCACCCATTTGCTACAATATACTACTTCCAATTCTGGAGAATGGGATTGATATTAATAGTCCAGATGAAATAAATCTCCTAGAAGATAGCATGCTGGTAATCCTGCTGTCTTTTTTAACTAATTAGATGGTATTATTGTTGTGAAGAATATATTATGAAAATTCAACTGCATAACCTTTCAGTTATGGGAGGCCACACTTTCTCATGCTCCATCAATGGTGCCTCAGTTGTTACAATATTTTTCACGCCTTGTGGAGATTATGGAACGAAATTTTGACCATTTACAGGTTAGACTTGGCTCCATACTCTAATAAATTTTCAATTTACTATTTACTCATGTTCTCTATATTCAAGAGAAAGATAGTGATTGTGTTAATGGCACTAGGATGAAGTAGTCTTTGTAAAAGTTTCAGTGTGCATGATTGCTGGATTGCGACAATTATATTATGTGTACTTGTGTTTATATGATGTACATAATATTTGAATTGGTGATAATAAGTTCCTTCTATTCAAGTTCCTTTGCCTGCCACCACTTTTGTACCTACTAAAATTTTAAGATAATTGGTTCATGTGTCAGAATTGGTTAGATAGCATAGTTGAGCCTCTTACATCGGGAACTAAGTCTGTAAGGTTAAAGATACTAACAGGGAAACTGTTCTTGGATATGTATTAGAAAAAGGGACTTAGTGTAATCTATATATGGAAGGGAAATCAATGTAGTTTTCTTTCAGCTGGGTTCCAGATAAGTCAACAACTATCAAGTTTGTGCAGCACAATGTGAAAAAATGTAATCATTCAGTTTTGAATTTGATGGAGGTATCGAAATTTCAGCCAATTGCATCCCATTACTTTTTGCTGTATTTATCAACTTGATAACTTTGTTGGGCTTATGATCATTATTGCTGTTACATATTCTTGCTGGTTTAGTTAGTGCCCACCCCTAACAGCCAGTTGGTGACCTGATTTTAATATCTTCGTGATATTTTTTATATTCATTCTCTTTATCTGAAGTACAGGTTACTGTGAACATAATTGAAGATTACATAATTTTGGGTGGAAATGACTTTCTGAGCATGCATGCAACAAATATTGCTAAAATTCTCGATTTAGTTATTGGAAATGTCAATAACAAAGGCCTTCTTTCAGTTCTTCCTGTGATTGATATCTTAATACAGGTATGTCATTTCAAACTTGTCAATTTTCAAACTTAACAATGATGGATATGAACTACTGGGACTTTTGGTATTATGATGATGCCTCCTGTTATGAGTTATAGGTTTAGCAAACAGTAATAGCATTGGGCATATTATTGATATATGATAGGATGTAATAGAATACTCTAACCTAATACCTTTATTCAATACTGATATCTTCTATCTCCTTTTTTTTTCCTCCTCTTCACCCTAAGCTTTTGTTTGAATTTGGGTTAGGTGCTTTCATAGGTCCTAGCTTCATTAGCATCTTGTGGTTAACTTGTTAAGCTTCTGAGGCATTAGGCATTTTGTTTTTGGACCATTATGATCATGTAGGGTGCTTAGCAACACTAATTTATTTTTAATCACCTATTGATGGATCTAATATCAATTTGGATAGGTTTTCTAAAAAAAATTATTTTTAATCACCTATTGATGGATCTAATATCAATTTGGATAAGTTTTCTAAAAAATTACATGTTTAATTTAAAAAAAGAACTCCATTAAATATTTAACTTCTGTAGAATCACCAAAAAAAAATACGAATCGTTCCAACATTTATTAAAACTGATTTCTTTTGGCAAAAAAGCTTTCTTTATGTCATTGCCACCTTTTTGGCTTTTTAGAAATAAACCAATCCAAATGCACATGTAATTAAATTACTATGTTATATAGCTAACATAGAAGTTTTGGCAACTAAGTTTTTATATTTAGTTCTTAAGTCAATTGGCATGTTTTTGTTTTGATTGAGTGGAAAGCCTATTTTTAGGAATTATAATTTCCTGTGCTCGTGCCTATATATAGGATTATTCTGTAATTTTTTTCGTCTTAAATCTTAATAAGATAGTTTTGCTTTATTTTCATATATATTTTAAAAATCCTCAAAAACAGTATTTTTATTTGATTTTGCCTCTTTACAGTGTTTCCCCATGGAAGTGCCGCCACTTATTAGCAGTACTTTACAAGTAAGTCTGTTATAAGCATATAAGATATTATAGTAAATCAAACTATGTGCTGTTCAATTAATGTTTCATAGTTCACAATGTAAGAATTTTTTTGATGCCCTTGAATTTTTTATTGTCTGCAGAAGTTAATTGTAATATGTTTGAGTGGAGGAGATGATCATGATCCTTCTAAAACATCTGTTAAAGCATATTCTGCTGCCATCCTGGCTAGGCTTTTGGTGATGAATACAAATTCACTTGCCCAATTAGCATCAGATCCATCAACTTCTCAACTGCTTCAGACAGCATCCATCCCAGTTCAAGAAAATATACTTCTTTGTCTGGTTGACATTTGGGTTGATAAGGTTGGTGTGGCTATGCTTTAGAGACAGTGTTTGGTTCTAAATATATTGCATATTTGTGTCTTGTCTGTGCTTAGACAAACCTGTGAGTTGCATTAATTAATACACCACAACTTTAAAATGAATTATATTTGTGACTTTTGATGTATGTATCAGTATCTGAAGTATATATAATTTTGGAAAGGAAGTGTCATGTTTGAATCTCATTGACAGTATCTTGGCCTTGTTTAGGTTCACTATGCTGCATTTGATACATTTACTTTTTAACTTATGCAATATGCACCACTATGTGAAGGGGGTGGGGGCAAAATGTTTGCCCATGGCCGGAAGAAGTTATATGATGTCCTCTGCAACGTGCTGTGGGATGTCACATCATTTCTTAAAATCAATATCTGATTAAGTTTTCAGTCAGTATTTAGTTGCTATGTGTAAATGTGTCATCTTGGCCTATTTAATATTGTATCTTTCTTTATTGTGAATTTATGTATATAATTTTTCCAGGTAGATAATGTTTCTTCCATCCAGAAGAAGACAATTGGCTTAGCCCTCTCAATAATTCTGACGTTAAGATTGCCTCAAGTACTTGACAAACTGGATCAAATTTTGAGGTACTAATCTTTAAATATTATTCATTGTTTGCAAATGAGGAGTAAGTGACCCCTGTATATGTTTTGATGTGCAGTGTTTGCACTAGTGTAATTCTGGGCAGAAATGATGACTTAACTGAGGAAGAGTCCAGGTTAGTTTTTTACACTTATAGTCTGTTTTTTGGCACTTAGTAAAGAGTAGTAGGTAGGAACTTTGGCTGATTCTTGATCTTGATCTGGTTTCTGTGTTTTGTTTAGTCTTATTAGAGATGTAATATAAATACCATTAATGTATTTTCGTTTAATAGCTTAAACTGTTGCCATAGTTGGTTATGGCAAGTCTCTTATATATTATCATATATAAGAGACTTGCCACAACCAACTATTGCAAAAGCTTAGTTCTGAAGGGACCTCAATTGTTTAGAAACTATAAAAGGGGGTTATCCCTGGTTTTATATGGCATTCAGTCATGTTTTAAAAGCATAATTCTTCATGTCTATTTTCTATAACAGTGGTGACATGAGCTCCAGCACATCTCCTGAAGAGGGCACTATTCCTAGTAAAGAATTGAGAAAAAGACAGGTAACAGATCTACGAAAACTAGATGAAATTTCCATTTTGGAATGATGTACATCGTGAGAGTAACAAGGGAAGTAATGCATTTATTTATTTTGCTGCTAGATCAAATTTTCAGACCGTATCAATCAGCTGTCTCTTGAGGACTGTGCGAGAGAAAATCTACAAACATGTGCTGCTATTCATGGAGAATCATTTAATGCTGCAATGAGCAGTATGCATCCATCTGCATTTGCACAATTGAAGCAGGCGTTAAAGATGGCATAACTGGGTGGGACATTTAATTCTTATGACCTGGTGGTGCTATGTGCAGGCTCTCAGTTTTTGTGTTCATAGATTGATACTTCTTATAGGGTATATTTCCTTTCTCTGTCCATCTACTTTGCTTTTCTACTCTCTCCCCCCTCCCCTCCCTTTCTTTTACTAATTTACTTTCCCTAGTTACCAATTCCCTAATGTGTTAGGTTTCCTTTCCCTAGTTAATATAAGCCATTCTCTATTTTCATTAACCCGAGTGACACAAGATTGATGACAGAATCAGTCATACAGAATAACTGTTGGCCGTGTAATTGTGACTTCCAAGAATAATACAGTAAATCATTAGACTGAGAAGCATTTAGTTATGTACTCATGATGATAATAATAGTAATAATAATAATAAACTGTTGGTAAGGATTGCCTTATCTTAATGGACTGGTTGGTTGTTTCCAGTTTCCATTTTTCCTTCTCTCCTTTTCCTCCATTTTTCCCATTGTAGTTTTATCTGGCCCAAGACATTTCAGTGAGTGATCAAAATGAAAATTAAATGTTGATTGAAATTACTGTGACTATCCTCTTTGAAAACTGTGATTATGGATTATTGTAATTTATGACTTCTTTAGTTGTATCTGACGTTAACAATCTCTCTCTTTTTTTTCATTTTCCAGGATGATATTGAAGTTTTATTAATTGGACTGGTGGTTTTTCCAGGTCATGGTTTTCTCCTCATTATAATGATTTTCATTTGTCTATGCCTGTTGGCAGCGTGAAACTCTGTAAATAGGATGCTGCTCCTTTATTATATATAAAAAGGGGCAGCATTGAGTCAATAGTGTTCATTTACTTTACTGAGAATGACAGGAAATGTGAAATGTTTGTAGATGCTGTTTTGGGCACATTCGGATGTGTAGTGCAAATTTTACCAAAAGTTCTTTGAATTGCAGGTTTCACCCATGGGTAATGATATATACACATACTTTTTCATACATTCCTCAAACTACGCTGTGTTGCGTTAAATCAAATGATAAGTTCATTCACATGATAAGTGTTCGACTAAATTATTGATTTTACTGGTTAGGATAATTAGTTAATTCAAGTGAGGGATATATGAACAATAAATCATTACAAGACTCGAGTTTATTTAAAAATCGGCAAATGATGAGTCTACTTGTAACATAAGTTATTTCTTTCATTCGGAACGAAGTTTAGCCGTTTCTTTAACTGATTAACATTCACTATAGCCACATTGAAGTGTTGAGATCGTAGGATTTACTTATGATTTAATGTGTATTAGATTGTTCAAAAGTGATGATGAGAAGAAAGTGTGTATTTCTTGATTTAAAAGTGAGTTTACTTGTTGTCTAGAGGCTTTTTGACGCATAAGATCCTCGTAAAGGTTAGCTGTAAGTACACAGCATATTAACATGTTTAGAGGGTGTGGTATAATTTTTTTTTTCTTTTCCGAAAATGAGTTTTCTAAAGAAGACATGAAAGCCCTATGCAAATGTAAGAATTTTAGTGCATTATCTACTCTATACGAGGAGTAAAAACTAATAGTTAGCATTTTCCACAATCATGTTTATGTAAAACACTACATGTCACTGTAATTTTAACAAAAACTTCGGGTGCAATCATTAAGATTCTTTCACTCAAATACAACTTTTATTGTACTGAACTCTAAAGTGCTTTTATTCCATGTAATAATTTTACTAAACGTGGGATAAAATAAAAGACAATCTGCTTTACCGTTAATCTTGTCTCTGCTTTGGAGAACGTCATATTGAATTTTGATTTAGTATTATCGATTATGTTCAGAAATCAGAATTAATAATTCCATGCATGACGATACACCACCAAGGACTGTTTGATTCACTGTCAGTTTTTTCCTATCATGTTTTAGTCCATTACTTTTGCATTAGGATCATGACAACCTGGCATGTCATTTCCTGCATTATAAATTTATAATCATGAGAATTTGTCCAATTTTAGGGAAGTTAAATCCCTTTCCATATCTACCTCTGCTTTTCTGTTTCCCATTATGACTTGCTTATCTTTTTCTTATCCACCTTTATTAGTTCTTTCTCGTATACTACACCAATAGCTGGTTTGTAATGGAAATTGACGGGTAAATTGGCATTTTGATCATTGAAAGTGTCAAGCAGTGACAATTTGGTTCCTGAAAGATGAAAAATTAGTATTTAGTCCCTGAAAGTGAAAAAAGTGTGATAAATTCATCCTCCCGTTAACTCTTCTCCGTTAAAGTTAACGGATGTGACTACGTGACACTTATGGTGATGACGTGACAGCTGACGGTTGTCACGTCATCCACGTGGCTACCACACGTCTAAAAATTGGCTTTTCACTGTAGCCTCTGAACTTAACAACTTGCTGTCATTTTAGTCCTGAACTTAATCACTTACTGACATTTTGTTCCATGAACTTAACCACTTACTGACATTTTGATCCCTAAACTTAACCATGTACTGTCATTTTGGTCATTGAAAGTACTTTTGAATATTTAATTAAGTCTCATGCTACATGTAAATTATTAACATAGTCATTATCATATTCCCTCACTTCCATTTTTTATCTCTCATATTTTTCACCTTGCTCTTACCAATTCTGCCATTTAAATTATACTATAAATATGAAACTAATTTATGAGTGATCACATAGCAGTAGTTAGCTGTTAAATCCAGGACATTGCTAACAAGATTCTATAAGGTTCCAATTTATGATCACTCACATAGTAGTTAGTGGCTATATAATGGGTATTAGAGAACTTGAGTGGACACGATCTTCTGGTAGCACACGAAACATGTGTCATTTTTCATTCTTTTGATAACATTTGGAGTGTAGAGAGTGAAAAAATTTGAGGATGAAGGAGGTGTAAGTGAGAAGGGTGGCATAGGATCCATGCGATCGTTTAGCACATGATCGATGATCAAAATAAAAGGATCAAACATATAAGAAAATGTAAACAACGAAAGTTGTGGTTTTCATGAACTACTACCGCAAGGTATATATAGACATCAAAGAGTTTTAAATGTAGTGGTTACTTGAGAGTGTTGAAAAAGCTATTTGAAAATTTTTAATTTAATAAAATGTAACTTCTTAAAAAAGCTAGACAATGTTTATTAAGAAGAAAAAAATTAAATAGTTTTTAAAGATGTTTTTGTGTTATTTTCCTATTATAATTGATGTTTCAGTTGAATAAATGACGAACTTTGCATGTAGATGATGGAGGTGAAAGTCAAGATGAACTACAAAGTGTGGAAGAGGAAGGTGAAAAATATGAGGGATATGGAATGGAAGTAAGGGGATATGGTGATAACTATGCTAATAATTTACATGTAGTGTGAGACTTAATTAAAAATTCAAAAGTACTTTCAAGGACCAAAATGACAATACATGGTTAAGTTCATGGACCAAAATGTCAGTAAGTGGTTAAGTTCAAGGACTAAAATGACAGTAAGTTGTTAAGTTCAAAGACTAAAGTGAAAAGTCAACTTTTAGCCATGTGACAGCCACGTGGATGACACGTGGCAACTGTTAGCTGCCATGTCATCATCAGAAGTGTCACGTAGGCACTTCCGTTAATGTTAATGGAGAAGAGTTAACGGGAGGACAAATTTGTTGCACTTTTTTCACTTTCGGGGACTAAATTCGAATTTTTCATCTTTTAGGGACCAAATTGTCAGCGCTTACACTTTCGAGGACCAAAATAGTCATTTACCCAGAAATTGACATTATCTAAAGATCTTGGTTTCCGTTGTGATTCAGCCAATCCCTTGTATAGTTGTCATGGAAGTCTTACTCCTATAGTTTGGTGGATAGAAAAATAATGTAGTAACTATATACAACAAAATAGAAAATTAAAAAGATAAAAGAAAAAAAGAAAAGCGTTTCCTATTTAAAGAAAACTAATATGCAGCTGGGTTGACAAAAAAGAGTTAAATTTAGGGGTAATAGTTGAATGAAATGATAGGAATTACTTATCCATCAAAGTTAAGAAATAAGTAAAATTATCATCGATATTACGTTGATCCAAATAGAACTTGCTTCACATTCCTTAAACAATATCTCATATTCAAGTTTTGTAGATGAAAAAAGAAAATAAAAATAACCAACTAAATTTTTCAGTGAAGATTACTCATCACTTTATACACCATTACAAAGCCGAAGGTTGAAGCCTAAAACTATCACATTTAGACAAAGGAACCTCAAGTTCTATGTTATTCAGGTACTAAAGTTCCAGCTACTTCTGATAAAAACACGTGCTAACGTTAATATGCAGCATGTGACAAATTTGTAACACGCTGACATGTATTTTGTACTACTCGGACTCGGCCCGGCACTGAGTCAAAGGACCAGCCGAGTAAACGAAGATAGACTCAAACTAAGGCAGTTATAACGGAAAGTATATCTTATTAAAAGATAAGATACGCAAAGATTAAGATAAAATATAATGATAGAAGATAAACCTATCTCTATCACAATTAACGAGATTTGATAAGATTTGATAGGAAAATAACCCTATCAAATCATAAATACAAAGCAATTCATCCCTATCAAGGTACGAAATTCTACACCATTGTGATACCTGTCTCCTACCTCTGCGCCTTTAACTTGAGCGTCGGAGTGTCTTTGCAGGTACACCCCACCACCGTTGACGAAGGAGCTACTGAAGGAGCCACCGCAACCGGAGGTTCTACTAAATCTGGTAGGAACATTTGGCGCCCACCGTGGGGCCTGGTAAAACTTTTCCCAGCCACACAAATCAAGAATTTTTGCTCTTCTATGATCGTCGTCCAACCAATATGCATTAACAAGGTTTTATCTTTTCTACTCTCCCCGTTAATTTGCCTAATTTACGAGCACTGTTAACGAAGGTGCATCTAAAATTGATTTGGCATACTAGATATTACCTATATGCATATGATAGCCACCGAGAGCATGGCATCAATTTCTTTTCATCATTGCGAGAAAACAATTACAATAGATGTTAATAATATCATCATATTCAACTTGATATAATATGGCAACATAATTTGCCTTATGTTTGCACATGAATTGTCGCCAAGTGGTCGTGCCGCCAATTGATATGGCAAGATATAATGTGGCGAGATAATTTATCTTATTTTTGCAGATGAATCATCGCCTGTACTGTCATTTTTTTTTGTTCCGAAAACTATCAGCATCTTGGAGCACTAGTATCCTGGAATATACTAATCCTATTAATATACTTATACCGATAATAGCAGCAATATCTCCAATTAAAGCATTAGGCACCACAGCTTTTGATATTGCGGTCAACTTCAAAATATTCTATTCACAAAATATTGATATTGTACATTACTACATGACTTTGACACCAATTCCAAATTGCGGCAGCGATCATGTGAATGTGGTCAACATCCTAATATCATGTAATTATCTCATGATAAACTACCCCAATATCTTGACATCATGAGTATTAGCATCTGATGCATTATTATTTGGTGTGTTCTTTATCCCATGATTGAAAATCGGTGCCATGCATCTAGAATATCATGACTTTATAACTAATATTGCGGGATGAATTAATAGTTGTGCTGCATAATGTGCCTTCTTTTTGTTACTCTCTAATCAAAACACTATATGATATGACATCTCCTCACACGTTTGATGATATTGTTTGGAGAATGCATATATTGTGTCATTTTAACTTGAATGCTAGTGATTGTTCGAGTAATCAAAGCTCACAAGGTGCAATCAAATTATCATTCGAACCTCATCCTTTGGGGTCGTGTTAATTAAGCTCGCCACATCAAGTACGCGAAGATGGCTACACATGGGATTGAATAACTTTTGAATCATCAGATCCAATTTTGGCTAGAATCACCTTCGATGGTGGTAAACAAAGGATGCGATGATTATTATCAATCCACGGTGATGTAATTTCTTAAAAAAGACTATATAAGAGCAACCAAAGAAGGAAAATCCCTAGTCCCCACATCTACTTGCAACACGTGAACCGAGTAAGCAAAAGGTACATTTGGTGATGTGGTATCTAGAATGATGATGAGGGAGATCAAAATTAAAGATGACAATGTGAACATGTCATTCCTTAGCAGTGTGGACAAGCCCAAGATAATATCTCAGTGCTTGAAACTATTGACCCTTGGTCTGCAAACCACAAACCAAAGTGGTGCGATAACCTTGAGTATATTTATCTTTTAATAAAAGAAAGGCCTGGAGCAAATGGCACGGGCACTAGTCACACCGTCACAGCACCCCAGGAAAACTTCAAATTACATGGCTCTCGAGCAAGGCTATCATACATGACGACCTCGAAGAGACCATCATAAAGAGGTTGCCAGCATTATGTGGAAATTATCTGTGAAAGAAACATTCAGGGGAAGAGACCATCATAAAGAGGTTGCCAGCATTAATTATGTGAAAATCATGCATCCACTTTACGGTTCTATCTCTCCTACTTCCATTTACTATATTGCTTAATTCACCTTTACTGTTATTAAACTACAATCAGTTATAACATATTCCTATATATTCTCATCACGAAGAAATTTGAGAAAGAATTAATGTATAATTCTTATCTCTCACACAGTGTTATAATAATCTTAAATTAGATTATTATTATCATACACTCGTCAATTTCTTCGGATATCATGAATCATCTTAGCATTAATTTTTACAAATATCATGAATTATGCCTATCAATATCTGATCCCCCGTATAGGAGTGGATAATATGATCCCATATTAAGATCAATTACACGGTAATTGAATTTGACATTTCAAATAGTATTATTATGGTACAGTAAATATGTAGTGTGAATTGGCGAGATATGATATGGAACTAAGTTAATCTCCATATATGGCATATCGAACAATTTTAATTGAATTGTCCAATTTCAAGATCCCTGTATATATCTTTTCATGGATTATTCTGAGGACAAAGCTAATTACGTGATATTTGGATTGCCAAAATCAAATTGTTATTACTATATGTTTTTGCTATCTACAATATGACATTAAGTTAATTGTATAATGGCACTACAATATATGCTATTAGATCTCCATCATGCCATCAAGTTATGTGCATGATGCATCAATTATCATGACTTTATATGCTTTATTTTTATGACATTTGAATTATCAAATTTAAAATATAATCACCTCCAGTGGTGAGCAACGGAGGGAGATTAATAAGATTGGTAGGTAGGATAAAA
Source organism: Pueraria montana var. lobata (assembly GCA_026413185.1). Classification (NCBI taxonomy): domain Eukaryota; kingdom Viridiplantae; phylum Streptophyta; class Magnoliopsida; order Fabales; family Fabaceae; genus Pueraria; species Pueraria montana. The sequence goes on from CM048650.1 coordinate 79,466,325, forward strand.
TGCTCATTATGTCAGAGTCACTCAAAATTCTCGCTAATAGTGAAGAGATTTTAAGCATATGACATGAAAATTTAGTGTTATTATTACTTGATTTGTTGATCATAAAACTTATATTCGATATATGCATGATGGCGCACAATTGATGTTTCTAGTGCTCGATATAAAATCAGCATTGATGGAGATTCAAATGCTAGAAGTCGAGTGAAAATGAGATAAGGCCATCGTGCCACATGTACACAAGTTATGCATCATCATATTAACAATATGCTCAACAAGGACACCGATATGCAAGGATTCTCACACCATTGACTCGCGTAAAATGACGTGCACCAACTCGTCATGTCAGGATTAAAAGATGTGTTTTCTTAACTCTCGGAAGTTGTCACCCTGCACAACTCATCCCAAGCAGGAATGGCTCCTGGTATTGCTGACTTGCATCCACTTTACGCTTTGTTTATAACAAAGTCTTAGTTCTTTGGCAGGACAGGTAGTGCCAAGTCGTCCACTGATTTCATTAGCCACCGATTCGACGCTAAAATAGCACTCGAGAACCGAGATGGCCTAGTTCATCTGCCACCGCTCCGATGTTAAAAAGCGTCCGAGGATTAAGAATGAGATGGATGCAAGTTCAAAATCACATTTGATAACCGAGTAGACCCTCACGGGATACAAAAACGAGTTAAGTACATTAACCGAGTAGACCCTCACGGGATACAAAAGACGAGTTAAGTACATTAACCGAGGGATACAAAAGACGAGTTAAGTACATTAACCGAGTATACCCTCACAGGATACAAAAGACGAGTTAAGTATATTAACCAAGTAGACCTTTATGGGATACAAAAGACAAGTTAAGTCTGACCTCCATGCAACATTCCGGTTTGGCCCTTCGGCACTCCGATTTGACCTCTCGGCACTCCGGTTTGATCACTTAGGAAGTTAGGAGTTCCAGCTTGATCCAACGACAAGCTGAGAAGTGAGCTAACGCGGCATTCCGAATTAACGTCTCGACATTTCGGTTTGACTACTTAAGCATTCTAGCTTGATCCAACGACAAGTTGAGAAGCGAGCTAACACGACATTCTAGACTGACCTCTCGGCATTCTGGTCTGACCTCTCGTCATTCTAGTCTGACCTCTTGGAATTCCAGTATGACATTTAGACATTTCAAATTGATCTTGGCATTCTGGTTTAACCTTTTGGCATTCCAGTTTGACCTATCGGCATTTCGGTTTGATCACTTAGGCGTTCCAACTTGATACAATGACAAGCTGAGGAGTGAGCCAACTCATTTCCACTTGACCCCTCGACTTCTCTGTTTGACCTGTATTTGGCATTCCGGTTTGATCTACTTGGCATTTCGATTTAACCTCTCGACATTTCGGTCTAACCCTTTAGTTTCCAACTTGATCCGAAGACAAGTTGAGAATCACACATCACTTTAGTTTAACCTCTTGATTTTTCCCTTGGGTTGATCACTTAGGCGTTCCAGCTTGATCCAATGACAGGCTGAGAGACGACCCATCTAGAAATTTTGGTTTAACCTTTTGATATTTTGACTAGACCGACTTGGCTTTCGGTTTGACTATTCATCCAACTTGATCTAAAAAAGACAAAGTTGATAATTCGGCATTCCATCTAGACCTACCCGACTTTCGGTTTGACCATTCATCCAACCTGATCTAAAATAACTAAGATGACGACTAGGCATTCCAGCTTGATCTAACGACAAGCCGAGTCCGACCTTCACTCGACATCCTGGATTGACCCTAAGGGCATTCCGGTTGATCATTAAACATCCCAGCATGAATTAAATGACCAACACTCGGTTTAAAGAACCCAAGGCAAGGTACTTCTACTCGTATCAACTTTCTTGCCATGACTTGAAGCTTTGGAGGCATGGGCATTACTTAGTCTTGGCAAGGCCCCTCAAGAAGGCACTTGACCGATTAATGATTGGGACCTACTGAATGGCACACAGTTCAAGGGACCTAGAGTTGAATACCACCTAACCTTACAATACGCGAAAGAGGGAAGTGGGACACTGACATTTGAATTATCAAATCCAAACATGGAGAAAATCACCTCCAATGGTCAACAACGAAAATACAATATGACTAGCTGGAAATCATTAAAAAAAGCCTCAAGTGTCTTAAATTGCCTCGAGCATTTCCAATGCCATTGGCCAATTCTTCCTCGAATGACTTCGACTCGGCCTTGAGTACCTTACACTCTGCCAGTTCCACTTAGAGTATCTTCAACTCAATGAACCGAGCCTCAATTATCTAATACTCAACTCGGCCTCGCACTTTATGAGTCTTCATCTGCATCTCGAGACTTGAGCATGTTCAGCTCGGCCATGCCATCTTGGGTATCATTAGCTCAACCTTGGGTCATGAGCTTAGAGCATCTTCAGATCGGCCTCGCCACCCGAGACTCTTTAGCTCAGCCTTACGCCTTGAGCCTATAGAGCATTTTCAGCTCAGCCTCATGCTTAGAGCATCTTGAGTTCGACCAGACACCTTAAGCATCCTCAGATCAACCACGAGCTCAAAGTACTTGCAACTCGACTAGAAGGATCAGTTGTCAGGCCATAATGAAGCTCGGCTATGTAAAAACATCTTACAAGCTCTTACAGCCTACTTCAGAGCTTGGGGGGCATATGTACTACTCGGACTCGGCCCGGCACTGAGTCAAAGGACCAGCCGAGTAAACGAAGATAGACTCAAACTAAGGCAGTTATAACGGAAAGTATATCTTATTAAAAGATAAGATACGCAAAGATTAAGATAAAATATAATGATAGAAGATAAACCTATCTCTATCACAATTAACGAGATTTGATAGGAAAACAACCCTATCAAATCTATCTATTTACCTTTTATAAATACAAAGCAATTCACCCCTATCAAGGTACGAAATTCTACACCATTGTGATACCTGTCTCCTACCTCTGCGCATTTAACTTGAGCGTCGGAGTGTCTTTGCAGGTACACCCCACCACCATTGACGAAGGAGCTACTGAGGGAGCCACCGCAACCAGAGGTTCTACTAAATCTGGTAGGAACATATTTCAATAATAGAAAGCTAACAAAAATGAACTTTCATGCGTCATTTATCTAAACATGAAAGAAGTGAAGCGAAAGAATGTCATCAGGAAGAAGTTCCAAAAGAATATAGTGGATTCACTTTCAACAAAGACAAACATAATACCGACCTCATCATTCAAATTCCCATCCGCATAATCCGAGGCATGCCTCACGCATGATTTATCATTCGAAAATGATTTTGTTTTGTCAAAGTGGGATAAACTGGAAAATCACAAAACATAACATACATCCTCACTGAAATATCACAAGAAATATCCATCTTCTCTCATTACATAAAATACACAAACAATTCGCAAATGAAAAAGGCTACAATATCAAATCTAGTAAAATGGCATATTTTTATTTAGTAAAATGGCATATTGACTTGTGATGATGTTGTGTAAACCTCTTTATCTCCTATATTAAATCTTAACATTCCTATGTTTTCAACTTCTCTCATTTTTGCTTCATATCATGTCAATGTTATTTGCAAATTATGAATTATGATGATAATCACTTTCTCTTTGAATAACTCTATTTTTTTTTCCTTTACTCCTTATTCACCTTTAATAATGTAATCATTCACTAACTTTGCACTCTTTTTCTTGTTCGTTTTATTCTGTTACATAATTTCTAGTTGTTCTCTCGAACTCTATAGAAGTCAGAAGGTACCCTCTGGATTAATTTGTTTTTTTCTTGTGTAAGATGTATATGATTGAGGGATTAAGTATTATATTTATGAAGTGTGGATTTGAATCTCTAGTTAAAATTGAGTGTACCATTCACAGGAATGGATCCTCTCATGTGAGATTTTCATTTGAATTTTCTCGTGTGAAAATCTCCACCATTCAAACCTCATTTTTTTTATTATTTAAATATTTTCTCTCTTACTTTAATTTAATGGTTAAGATTTCACATGACAAAAATGTCACATGAAAGAAAGAAAAAACTACAAAAAGTCAAAAACCATCCCCAAAGGGTGTTTCTTTTTCACTTAATCAAATGTAAATTAAGAATAAAACTAATTTATTGGTCATTATTTATTTTAATTGCAATGAAGTTTAATTTGTCGAAGGAGAAAAATTATTAGATATCAATGCCTATAACAGTAGTTGATATTTGATTTAAATTGTCATATAATCTATATCTAAAAATATAAAAGTCAAAGTATGAGCCGTAAAAAATTCATATCATTTTTTATTATTTTTAAGCCACATAAAAAATAAATATTGATTTCTCTATTTTTTTTTCAAGTTCTCCTACTTTCACCTCATGACATTGCAATGCTATTAGAAATATATGATGTTAGCCACTTCTTTTTTAAATAATATCTCAACTTTTTTTCTTAACTTTTATATTTCATCATCCCGACATTCTTTTTTCCAGCTCAATTTATTGTCTAATATAGCCATTAATTAATTATTCTCCATTTCTCTCAAATTTTGCATAATCTAAAGGATGTCCTCTCTCCAAGTTTAAATCTAGTTTCAATTTAATTTTAACAGCATATATGATATGAACCAACGAGGGTTGGCACAAACGGTTGGTGGTTTGTAAGCCACGCTCAAGGTCCCAGGTTCGATCCTGCCTTGGAGCGTAAAAAATCCTTGTCGGGAGGGGTAACACCGCCCGTACGACCCCGAACTCGGAGTAGTCGCATAGCCCATCCAATGTGGCGGTGATGCGGACACCGAGTGCTCCCACTGGGCCCCAAAGGGGCTAATTACGGTGGGTCAGCAAAAAAAAAAAGAGCATATATGATATGATATGATGATAATGCTGTGTGCGTGAATTATGTTACTAGTGCGCTGAATATATTACTTTTTAACAAGTAATAAATTCTCACAAGAGGCATACTTCATTTTTCCCGGTAATTTTTTTTTCTAGAAAAGAACAAGATTTAGCATCAATACTGTCGCTGTCATGTAGGAAACATCATGGCAAGAAGATTGTAGACGTTGAGCATCACATGGAAAAGCAATAATCAGACCAATTCTGTTAGAAAATGTGAGATATGCCCACAAGAGTTACAAACGTGTCACAAGCGACATGAAGTTAGTCCCACATCGGGAGCGCTTATCAAAACACAAGCGTTTATATAACTATATGCTGAGGCACATGGTCACGACCTTACTTGAACAGGATCTGTTCTATAGGCTCGTACCTCTGTGTCCTTGAGTTCTAAGGAGACGGGAACCTACGTCTGGTGGATGAATCATGACCGTGTGATCGGAGCGTGATTAACGGTCTGATGAACTTCTCTGTGGAGGGGTGACTTCATTGGCTGTAGAGGATCGTTCTCAGACAGATGAATCTGACTGGGATGGTCACGCGGTTGTCTGACAGACTCAATACATTTTTATCATTCAATTTGTTTGGCAAATTTATTATTGAATAACAATTTTTTTAGAAAGAAAAGTGCAAGATAGCATTTATCATGCAGGTAAAAAAACAAAGGATGGAGTACAAAATGAACAATTCTCTGTAAGTGTAACCATGACAGAAACAGGCTTCATTGGAATTTATCCATAGCCTATAATGTCTTCATCATACAAAGATCAGCTGATCAAATTTACAATATATTATAAACAAAATTAAGATTGTTCTGCAAGAAAGTGGAAAACTGGTAAGACCCGAGAGATATATCCAGATGATTTTTTTTACCAACAATTTCAATCATAACAAAATCAAATAGTTTGATGAAAGTGCATGATAGCATTCATCATGCAGATAATAAAAAAATGTCCAAAAGGCTTGAAGTCTTGAACTGACAAATCTCAAAAGAACAAAAACATATAGAAAACATCAATTCCATGTGAAGAACTGATCATTTAAAATGAATGACATGAAGGCTCACATAAATATGACACCGTGGGGATCTAATTATGATACTGGCCATTAACCAGGCTTTTCATGCAGAAAAGGATAGGCTACAAGAGCTCATGGTTGACGCATTCCACTAAAACCTAGCTCTTTTCTCTTCCAAGTCCTATTATAAAACAAATTATGAAATAAATTTTAAGAGGAATGAAGAAAATCTGAATTAGAACACTAGACACAATATTACCAAACAGTCAAATTTTTAATACTGTGTCTAGCAGGGTGTTCTAATAAAAGTTTTCAAAAGTAATCCAAGTCTTGATCATCAAGCAGCGGTATATTAGACAATAAATTGAGCTGGAAATAACCCTAAACCCTAAACATGAAGGTAGTCAAATTACCAAGCAGAGAATGTCATGATTAGAAATTTTGGGCTTATTTCATTAAAAATAAACCTAGATGCTTTCATCTTCAAGTGATAACTCTTGTCAAGTGTCAATAGCCCTCTTATAAATAGTTCTGATTCTCAACCAATTGGTTAGTGTATGTTTGGATAAAAGTTTGCAAAGGCAATCTAAGTCTTGTTGCTACAAAACTGAATTTCCAAGCAAAAATTTAATGTGCAAATGTATTTTTTGACGGTAACCAAACATGATCTCAAACTGAATTTACTCTCTAAATTGAGTTTGGAGCATCTCAATCAGAAAACCAAACATAGCCTTAGGATGCAAGACAACGAAAAGTCGAAAATTTACTTTTTATCATGCATAAGTTGTACTATATATACTAGAAAATATGTTGATATAATTAACCTACCTTGCCATCCCCAGTGCTTGTTACTATATCAATTGCATAAACTTCGTTCTCCTCAAACTCTGCTTCGTCAACCCTTGTGTCTGGATTAGACAAACTAAGCACAACTTCATTAATTCCCATCAATAACAAACTGCTTCATTTGGTAGCTAGGAACACCCTCAACAACTTTACAGTTATAGGCAGCAGCAACCTTTTGAATTGCACCAGTTACATCCTTGTTCTGAGGAAAAAAGAAAAATGATTAAAAAATTTAGTACCTACTGCTAAAATTAAATTAAAACGTCATTTATGTATACGTATATTAATATTGTGCTGGCTAAAATAGACAAACATGCTGACAATACATAAATCATCATAAGTATAAAATAATTTCCAGCTTATTTTAAATTAGGCCATAGGGAAAGGAGGAATTCAATATACCACTAATCACCTCTGCAAAGCTTTCCTTACTCTAAATGCTACTGTATGTTCAGGATCCATAAACTTATTAAGGGGGGGCTAGATTTTTTTTTTTCCTTTATAATTGTTTAATTTTTTAACTTTTAATTAATAATAATTTTTAAAAAGTATTTAGTATTTTTACACGTAAATTTGAAATTATTTTTTATTTTAAATGATAATAACATTAACTGTTGCCATAATAATAACAAACACACAATTAATTTTACACTAATTATCATCTTAACTATTACAATAATAAAAAAAAATACAACTAGTTTTATATAATTTTACTTAACTTGTATTATAATAACAACATACACAATTAATTTTTACATAATTTTAAACTAACTAATTTTAAAATATATATGTATATACACAAAAAATCCCGAGAAGCCCCCCTCTAGATCCGTCCCCATGTATGTTAGAAAAGTATATTTATCTTTTTTTCATATTAGAATAACATTAATATTTTTTTTTTGTAGTAGTGTATCTTCTTTATTTTATGACATATGTTTTATGATTTTTTATATTAAATTAAATCTATAATTTTCTTTTTCTTTATTTAATTATCCAATTAAAGATAATTTTTAATTCCATTTATTATTTTAATCAATACTAATTTCATTAAAATTAAAATTTCACGCATATTTTGTTAATGATGTTATACATATTTATAAATCATTATTAAAAGAGTATTTTATGAATTAAATTAATTTTTAAAATTTATAAAAGTAGAATACTTGTGCTTTTATATTTTAATCTATATTATGTATTATTAGTAAGATCATTGTCTATATTTTTTTTCATATTTACGTGTATTTTACAAAATGATAGCTTGTTAAATCACATCAATCAATTAGTTTCTTGTTAATCGGTTATTGGTAGTTAGGAATTAATCAATTTTCATTCATTTATTGATCACAATTGACTGATACTAACAAAAAACATTATATAAGCTATTGTATATGAACCTTCACCAATCAATACAATGAATCAATACTTTTTTATTTTAATGGAAATCAATACTTAAATCTTTAATATATTTTTTCCTCATTCTTCTTATTTTCTTCTTTTATCTTGTGCGATAAACTCATTAATTGAACACAATTGACTAATACCGGTAGAGAGCGTTATATAAGCTCTTGTATGTGAACCTTCACCAATCAATGCAATGAATCAATAATTGAGTCTTTAATAGATTTGTTTCTCTTTCTTCTTTTATCATATACATGAAACTCATTAATTGAACACGATTGACTTATACTGACAAAGAGCGTTATATAAGCTCCTTTATGTGAACCTTCACCATTAGTGCAATGAATAAATAACTAAGTCTTTAACAAATTTGATCATCTTTCTCCTTTTATACTATACTTTAATCTCATTAGTTAAACATGATTGATTGATACAGTAGAGAGCGTTATATAAGCTCCTATATGTGAACCTTCACCAATCAATGCAATGAATCAATATAGTCTCTAACAAATTCGTTCCCTTCTTCTTTTATCATGTACGTAAAACTCATTAACTGAACACAATTGACTTATATTGACAAAGAGTGTTTATATAAGCTATTGTGGCAATGCATTAATAATTGAGTTAACATATTTGTTCCTCTTTCTTCTTCTTTATCCTATACGTAAAACTCATTAATTGAACATGAAGGACTAATTATAATATTGACAAAAAGTGTTGTATAAGTTCCTATATGTGATCCTTTAGAATATGATAAAATCATGATAAGTTCTTACATTGTTTAATGTTTGATGCACACTAAATAATCTCTAAGATGGTATCTATGTTATCCTGTTATATATATTGTTACACTGGACTAATAAGATATGATAAACAATAGTATAAGGTAATTATATTCTATCATTACATTAAACAATTGATTATAATAGGATAAAATAGTTATCTTAACCTATTCTAACAACCAAATGGGTTCCGATCATATCAGAGCTTTGTTTGTTGTACCATTGATCCAAGAAGTCGAGAAACAATGAGGTGGGTTTCAATCATTCTTCAAATAATCAATGGTCTACTTCTAACAATCCTCATCTAAATTCTTCTTCTCCATATTTTATTCACCCAAGTGAAAATCCAGCCGCGATCTTGATTTCACCGCCACTGAAGAGGAACAATCATCAACTTGTGGGCACGATCATTGAGGAGAGCATGTTAAATGGAACACAAAGGGAGAGTGAAGCACCGAGGAAGAAACTTTTGAGTGGTAAGAACGACAAGCCATGAAACAGTGAAATGATGCTACCATCTTTTATTTTAGACGTGCATTGTATAATTGGTTGTGCCTAATTGTGAGTTATTGAATCTGTGCCCATGCAAGAATTACTCAAATGTAGCTTACTAAATGAAATTCAGCATCATTATCATATTGTGATTTTTTTTTTTTTGGAGGTACATTATCATTGTGAATTTAATATTTATCTTTAGTGGTGGAAATAAAGTAGAATTCTCTTATTACCCAATTCTTGTATTATAATTGAGTATAAGCAAAGATGTCTGAATATGGGGGATATGTTTGGTGCATTAAATTACTTGTTGAAAGATAAAGATTGAAATGGGAATAAAACTAAATAAAGTAAAGACTAGTCGTGTTTAAATTTTGGTTTTACAAATACAATCATTCGGTTAAATTAAATTTTCTTTTAAACTATGAAAAAATAGATTATGTACTGACAGTGTAAAACTATTTTACACTGTCATCCAATCACAACTCACTATGTATGATAAGTTTGTTAACTTTTATGATAACTACTCTAAAAATTATATTAAAGATGATTTGTAATTGATCACTATCATTGCATGATCATTAAACTCTTAAACTATTAAATCGCCGCAAATTTCAATAGGAGTAATGGTATCACTAAATAACGACGAGTTAAGTCAAAAAGATGATGCAAAATAATAATGTCATAAGTCACAACTAAGAATAAAATATGTTGTCAGTACTGTTCGTATTAACTGGACAAAATCTTAGCTCACCTTCCCAATCCCTTCAAAATGAGGTCAGCATGGTCGTAAGCTAAGGTTTAACAGAATTTATTGCTAATTTTAAAAAGATAGCATTTAGCCACATCATATGCACGTCATGTTTTGTTTCTCTTATAAAAGAACGAAATAGATCCTATTATAATTATCTTGTTATTTTCTTACATCACTTGTGCATCCATTTCACCTTCAACATGTATGCCTAAAGTGGCTAGAGTGACAAACAGTTTACATTTTAAAAAAGAGTAAATTACACATATTTTCCTAAATTTCTTTCTCAACCCTACAAAAAATCTCTCTAATTTTTTGCACTTCATTATACTTGGCTCCCTTGAACGTTAAACACTACAAAACCTTAAGGATATGTTTAATTTACTATTTAAAAAACCATGAACAAAACAAATCATAACACATTTCCACACGCATCTGGGAAGCCCTCTATTCAGAAACCCATCACAGATACTTACGCTATCCCACCAAGTAACCCTTCTAATTCATCCTCGCCACTCCTAATCCTCGATCTAAATCATCTCTTTCGCCCCCCAAGTAAAACTGATTTTAAAGTGATATTATTAAACACAAACAACCTACGGTTGCTTCAACTCAATTAATTTTAGACCTAGAATCATTCTTCAACATAAAATCAAACATTTAAAAATTTACCTTAAGCCTTGCATATTAAAATTTTGGTTTGTCTTCTTCACTCCAGGCCAATCCTCCCCCCATTGCATTCTAACCTTGATCACCTTAAACTCACCTCAAAAGCTGAATCATTTCAAAAGCTGTATATTTGGAGAACTGTTTTAAAAACCGTTTCACACAAAAATCAAGATTCAAAACCAGTTCGAAACTAGTTTGATTTTAAAATCCAGCATGAAACTGGTTCAGTATCAATTCACCAAAAACCAAACCACTTTATTAAATTATCAAACAGTTTGGATTAAGAACCGATCCATTAAAGTGGTTTGATTCGTTTAAAAAAAAAACATGCACACACCCCTAACTAAAATGTGCATATGAAAATTGCTATTAGAATCAATGTCGGGAACACTATACTAAAATTGATATCCAAGCAAAATACAATTTGGTGAACAATGTACCAAAATTGAAAAGGGGTGTCGAAAATGAAATGAAAAGCTTCTTTCATTGTTTAGGGAGAGGGGAGGGGGGGTTAACTCAATCTTGAGTGGCCCCGTTTGTTGAGTCCATAGGCTCAGCTTCAGCTGACTCATCTGCCTTGTCCCCTTTCTTACCTGTGCAAACAACCAAGCATTATTTGTTGAACCATTCTAACACAAGGAACATTGTGCAATAACATAGAAACATGATGCAACACAAGGAACAATATAGCAACATGCTCTTTCAGCCTACCTTTTTTCTTCTTTCCACCACCTTTCTTCTTTGTCTTTGTGCCCAAGGCTAACCAGGCCTTAATATCAGGATCATCTATTGTTTTTGTAGGCTGCACTTCTTGGAGTGGATGAGATGTGATTCGATCCGATCCATTTGGCATTAACAAGACTGTGAATTTAATGTGTGCAACAACATCACCTGAAAAGCAACCAAGATAATGCATGACATGAAGGCTCACATAAATGACACCATGGGGATCTAATTATGCTATTAGCCAATAAATTTTTTTACCAGGCTTTTCATGTAGAACTGGATATGGCTGCAAGAGCTCATGGTTGACGCATTCCACTAAACCAAGACGAGCTCTTTTCTCTTCCAAAGCCCTATTATAGAACAAATGAAATTTTAAGAATAATGATGAGAATAATAATTAGAACACCAGCTAGACACAGTAATAAAAACATGCAAGTAATCAAATTACCTAGCAGAGAATGGCATGATTGGAAATTTTTGGCTTATTTCACTGAAAATGAACCTAGACGCTTTCATCTTCAAGTGATAACTCTTGTCAACAGCCCTCTTATAAATAGTTGTCTGCTTCTCATCCAACAGCTTAGGCTGCAAGAGAATGAAAATTTACTTTTTATCTTGCACAAGCTCTATCATACTAGTAAATATGTTGATATAATTAACCTACCTTGCCATCCCCAGTGCTTGTTACTATATCAATTGCATAAACTTCGTTCTCCTCAAACTCTGCTTCATCAACCCTTGTGTCCGGATTAGACAAACTAAGCACAACTTTATTCCCATCAATAACAAACTGCTTCATTTGGTGGCTAAGAACACCCTCAACAATTTTACAGTCATAGGCAGCAGCAACCTTTTGAATTGCATCAGATACATCCTTGTTCTGTGGAAAAAAGAAAAATTGATTAAAAATGAGTACCTACTGCTAAAAATAAGGTCATTTATGTATATGAATAATAAATAATAATATTCATACTGCTAAAATATTAATACTGTGCTGATTAAATGAGTACCTACTGCTAAAATATTAATACTGTGCTGATTAAATGAGTACCTACTGCTAAAATATTAATACTGTGCTGATTAAAATAGACAAACATGTTGACAATAATAGATCAGCATAACCGTAATAATTTCCAGCTTATTTTAAATTAGGCAACAGAGAAAGGAGGAAATCAATATACCATTAATCATCAAAGCAAAGTTTTCTTTACAAAAGTTTTTATTAATGCTACTGTATTCAATCCCACGTGAAAAATAATAAAATAACTCAACCATGGTTTGAATATAGTACTATATTCCTCTTCACTAGTTCTACATAAGTGTTAAGTAATGGTTTTAATAGTTAAAGTTAATACAGTAGTATGGTACTATGTTGGCTATACTAGACAAGTGTACTGACTATATAAATAAGCAAAACCATGAAACTATTTTCAGCCAATTCTAGTATCGGCAACAGGGAAAAGAGGAAACCAATATGGTACTGATCACCTCGGCAAAGTTGCCTTTATTATAGCACATGCTACAAATATTAGAATCCACATATACACTGATAAAGCTAACAAGAGAGGAAAATTACAGTCACATTAAAAAGTAAATTAAGGGATTATTGGCAGTCAGGTATCCACTATGAAAATGGTGGGCACTGGTCAGTCAGGTATATATAGAACAGAGGATGAATGCTTCTCTATCAGTGTAACTATGACATAAACAGGCATCATTGGAGTTTATCCATAGCCTATGATATCTTCATCATATAGAGATCAGTTCATAAAATTTACAATATAATATTATGGATCAAGATAGTTTTAAGAGGAAAAGGGTATATGGAAAGAAACAAGAGAGATCCTGTCAAGATTTTTTCTTAAATTTCATCAGAATAAAAAATAACAAGTGTTTGATGACAGTGCATGATAGCATTCATCATACAGGTAAAATAACAGGATGGAATACAAATTGAACAAATCTCTGTCAGTGTAACTATGACAGAAACAGGCTTAATTGGAGTTTATCCATAGCCAATAATGTCTTCATCATACAGAGATCAGCTTATCAAATTTACAATATATTATAAACCAAATTAAGATAGTTTTAGGAGAAGGTGGAAGACTGAAAAGAAAAGAGATATATCCGGCTGAAATTTTTTGAAACAATTTGAAACAGAATAGAAAGCAAATCAAGTTTTTGATGAAAGTGCATGATAGCATTCATCATGCAGATAAAAAAGGCTTGAACTGACAACCAAGTAATCTCAAAAGAACAAAACATAGAGCATATGGTGACAAATACACATTACAGACAAGAGGAGTTCCAAAAAAGAGCTATGTGCACTTAATTGGAGAGACCGCACATGAAAAACCATGAATGACCTCTATCAGTGTAACTATGACAATAAAGCTTCATCGGAGTTTATCCATAGCCCATGAGAGTTTTCATCATTTAGAGATCAAAATCCACAAGGCACACATTTAGGCAAAGAAATCCCTTCAAATAATACACATGAAGCAACCTAATTTTTCTCCAATTTTACTAAGCTGAATTGCTTATATAGTGTATGACCTTACACCTATCAACCAACGGTACAATCAATAAAGGCAACATGTAGTAAAAATCCAAATCAACTTGATTTATAAACATGCAGATACAGGAAAAAAAACTTGTTGCAATTCATTACCTTCTTTCCTGGCCTGACAAGCCTCAAGGCCACCTCAGCAGCAGTATTTGCGGCAGCAATGACATCAGCTGCCCTTCCTGTAACAGGACCTTTCTGAAGAACATGGGTGTGAGCCACGGCAGCAATGAAACCATCTATATGACAAGCCATATCACTGCAACCAACCAAAGAAACTACCATCAAGTTCCGAGTAATAGCAAAAACCACCGGCTTCATTCTCCCACCACTTATCACAAATTCATGCTCTGAAAATCTTACATTTTCAATATATCACCTTCTTCCAACACTGTCTCATCACTGGCTAGTGGAGAGAAATGGCAGACCACGTTGTTTACTGATAAACATGTTGGGAAAGCAACACCTCTCTCAATCTTCCTCTTCACATTCTTGTATACATTTCCAGTTTGCCTACACAGACACAAAGCATACCCTATAAGCTAAAATCCATATCCATATAAATCTTAAAATTAAAATTAAAAACACAAAGCAGCAATTACATATTCACATATGTTAAAAAAAATATCACAAACAATGCTGCATCATATAAGAATAATATAAGCTTACTCTCTAATATATGAATCCCCTTTCTCACAAATGTCCACAACCTTGGCCTTCGGTTTACATTCTGAAATAACTAGCTTCAAGGCCTCTGTAAAATCATAAACAAAACAACACACACACAAAAATCAAATCTTACATAAAGCCAAAAATGTAAATTTGAAAAAACGTGAACTTCAGCTATCTTCCAGAAAAAACAAAATTGAGTCCAATATATGAATAACAAAAACCCAGATAGAATTTGAGAACACAAAGACATTAAGAGAGTGAGGAACACACTGTTGACGATCTCAGCGGCGGTTTTGTATTTGGTGACAACTTCAGCAGAAGAGAGATCCAACTCCTTCTCCTCCCTTTCATCGTCCGACATGGTGTCACAACTCTTTAGTCCCTGTGACCTCTGAAACACCCAAATGGAATGGGACAAAAAAATGAGGAAAACAAAAACCAATCTTTATCCAATTGGGTCGTGGAATAGAATGAAAAAGGGGGAAACAAAGAAGACCCGGATGAAAAGTTGAGAAATTGATGGATTTTGAAGTAACACTCACTGTGAGGAGGCTGGGAATGATGTCAGTGCCGAGGAATGAGCGAAGAAGAATAGGGTTTTAGGAATGAAATAGAAGAGGGGGTCTTGTAGAGCCAAACGGTGCTTTGTGCAACTAGGGTTACAGCCACAGAGGCAGCTTTGGCTTATATAGGAGTTTTCATTCTCATTGCAAGAATACAAATCTTGGAGTAGGGTTTTTACACTCCATTTTTTCCCCTAGTTTATTTATTTATTTAATTAATTTTATATTTATAGTACATTACTCTTTTGTACTTAATGTGTACTGTACTATACACAACAAGTTAACACTGCAACATGGGTGCAATAAAAAAAATTAAGTATATGTTTTAAATATAAGTATATATTTTAAAAAAAAATTAACAAGTTAATAGTAGGAGACAATTTTAGTTTTAAATAATAATAATAATAATAGTATGACTTACTCCAAGTTGTTTATCATTTATCATTAGATTATAATATATGTTTTTATTCTTAATAATGGAGAGAAATATTTATAATATTTTTTTATTATTTTTAATATATTCTTTATTATTAAGTAGAATTCATATAAATTTTATTAAATACTAAATAAAAATTATTATATAAAAAGTAAAACTTACAAATTTTAATGTTAAAAAATATGTTAAAAAATGTGTTGTATAATATTTATATTTTTGAAATTAGAATAACATTAATATTTATTTTTTTATGAAACATTAATATTTATTTATTTTTCTTAGTTGAGTGTCTTTCTTTTATTTTATGACATATGTTTGGATTTTTATATTGAATAAATCAATATTTTCTCTTTTAAAAAAATCAATATTTTCTTTTCCTTTGATTAGTTATCCCATCAAAGATAATATTTTTAAAATTTGTATTTTTATTATTTACATGTATTTTACAAAATGACAACTTGTTAAATAACGGTATCAAATAATTAGTTTTCTGTTAATTGGTTATTGGTAGTTAGGAATTAATCAAGTGTCATTCGTTAATTGAACACAATTAACTAAGAAAGAGCACATATATGTGAACATTCGCCAATCAAATGAATCAATAATTAAGTGTTTATCATATTTGTTCCTTTTTCTTTTTCTTTCATCTTGTATGTGAAAATCATTAATGGACAATTTGTTAAATAACAATTATCAATCAGTTAGTTTTTCTTAATCGGTTATTAATAGTTAAATTAATCAATTGTTGTTTATTAATTGAACACAATTGATTGATACTTACTGACATATATGAAAAGTTGGGGTTCATCCATCATTTGGATGTAAACAATGCATTCTTGCATGGAGAACTCGATGAAGATGTATATATGATGGTTTTCCAAGTTCTTCATTGTCTACAACCAAGAAAGGCTTGCAAGTTGCTTAAGTCCCTTTATGGACTTAAGAAAGCTAGAAAGAAGTGGTATAGGGGGCTTTATTTCTTCCTTATTAACCTTGACTTACATGAATGATATAATTTTGGTGGGTGATTGCATGTAAGAGCTTTCCAAGGTGAATGAATTTTTGCATCATTAGTTTGGTATCATAGACATTGGACCCCTCAAGTATTTCCTAGGGATAGAAGTTGCTCATTCTTCAAAAGGAATCTCTTTATGCCAATGAAAATATTAGCTGGATTTCCTTAGTGATACATGTGTTCTTAGTTGTAAGCTCACTGGTACACCCTTGGAGAATACAAGAGAACTATAGGGAGATTGTTATAACTAACCACCACTAGGTTAGATATCACATATGCGGTGATTTTGTCTTGCCTCATGGTGACACACTATAAAGCTTTCCATCATGTACTAAGATACCTAAAAGGGTGCCCAAGCTATGGAATATTTTTCCCTCAAGGATCCTCATTATAGTTCACTGGTTTTAGCAATGTAAATTGGTCAATATTTTAGTCGCTTCATCAGCAGGTATTGTATCTATTTGGGAGACATTCTTGTTCGGGTTTCACGGTCTATAATATTAATTTTTTTCAGAAAGACCATGAGCGGAAAGAACCCCATCCCATGGAACACGCATTACGCAAGAGTCACTAAGGGTTTAGATGTTACCTTTGTAGCGCGCTTTCAAACAACGAGTTGTTTTTTATCACCAAGCATTGAAATTACGACGCTTCTACTCAGTGCACGCGAGCAACTATTGGAGCGGGGTCTCGGTGCTAGCCGATGGCAAACGCGTAGGATTTAGAAAGAGCTCACAAAACTGTGTTTTTCTCATGCGTCAGTTGTGAGGTATGTGTAATCCCCCCTTCTAATAAAATAAAATTTTATTAATTACTTTATTTAATTGATTAAAAGTATTAGTATGTTTATTATATTTATATATATATATATATATATATATATATATATATATATATTTTACACAACTAAAATTTACAGAACAATATTACAAAATGTTCTAATTAATACAATTATTTTATACCTAACAGTCCCCATCCTATAGCTCTGGAAATTTTTGCATCTTTATCTTCTACAAATCTTCAAAGTACCTGAAATTTAAACATCCCTAAAATCTATGGACAAATTTTACCGGATCAGGCATTTAATTTCTAAAAATCAAAACAATATTTAACCATACACAATTCATATAATAATTAATCAATCACATAGATATAAAATAAATGCGATATGATGTATGCAAATGCAGTTTTGACTCAAAATCATTTTGACCCATGCTCCATGGAGACTTCCCTTTTGAGTATTTAGTAAGTAACTGGCCTACCATTACCTCATGTAATTCAGCTATCAGCCCCTACTAAACGCGAATAAACTAGACAGAATTAGGAGATCAGGATACCCAGGAAGGCCACCACGACAGCATCTGCTCTCACAGATTCCGGTCATCTGTGGAATTGCCAATATCCTTCACCCCACAGACTATATAATCACAGACTACATAGTCCTGTCTAATAGATTCTACTCACCCCAAAATCTTATTCTCATATATCAAATTATATCTCAGGACTACTGAAATTTCGATTAGTCCACATCATTTCTCATTCAAAATTTCATGGCTCTCAAAATATCGGTTAGCCAACATAATCATTTCTCATATGTCAATCATTTCTCATGACTACCGCAGTCCCGGTTAGTCAAAATCACTGATCTTTGGAATTCCCCCAAAAAGACTCATGCATGCTTATGACATGAAAAATGATTATATACAATGTAATTAAAATAATTACAACTATCACATAAAGCAATCATAAATACTTACAATTAACATTTTAATTTTTTAATACTTTACAAAAATGTTTAATACTAAATTAACATTTTAATGTTTAATACTTTACAAAAATGTTTATTAATTCCTCATTGTGTAAAATTTCTAAACTACCCCAAATCTTTTCTAAAATTCTCATTTTGTCCTTAAAAGGAAAAATTACAAATCTAACCCTATTATTTTTGAAAATTCCAATTTTGCCCTTAATCTTTTTGAAAAAATTCCATTTTACCCCTAAACTTTTTATAAATTGTTATTTTACCCCTAAACTTTTATAAATTGCTATTTTATCCCTAAACTTTTATAATTTATTATTTGGTCCCTAAACTTTTATAATTTACTAATTTACCCATAAACTTTTTGTAAAATTCCCAATCTGTCCCTACATGTGAAATGACTATTTTGCCTTTGGTCTTGGAAAAAATTTCACATAGTCTCCCCTAATTATTAGCCATGGCCGAATGGCCCTTACCCAATTCCAACATCAAATTCAAAATCAACCAACAATTTCAATCCAAAAACAAATCAAATCAAACAATTTCAATCCAAAACAATTCAAACTAAGTCTCAATCAAACTCAAACACATCAACCAAAGTTCAATCCATCACACATATCATAAAATCAACCAAACATTTATTTCAATTATTTATTTCATGCTTCAAACATCAAAACACATAAAAGCCCTAAATCAATTTCCTATTTTCATGGTTCTTGATCAAATCTTGAAATTAAACCTAAGAACATGTTTCTCCTACTTCTAATTTATCTAAATTGAAATTATATGCCAAGATCCTTACCTAGAAGCCTTAGTTTGATGAAGAACCCTTGAATCCCTTTTCTACCTTTCTACCTTGTCTTCTTGAAATTTTAAGCTTTTTCTCCCAAATCTTTCTCTTTGGCCAAAGGTATGTTGAAATTTGAGAGGTTTTGGTTGGTTTAATTTTTTATTTTAGAAGAAAGGAAGAAGTGTTAATGGAGGGGCTGCAGCTGCCCAACTCACGGTGGTGGGAGCTTTGGAGAGCTAGTCTTTTTGGTTTCTATTTTTACTTGATTTCTTATGCTTTTAAAGGAAAATTTTATTCACCCAATTTGATTCTTCTCACATGTCCAGCTGCATGGTCCTAGACAGCCCATTTGATCACAATTTCCAGCCACTTGGACGTACAAAGGAGGTGCCTTACGTGAGTTGCCAATTGCCTTGGTCAATTGGTCAAAAGTTGTAGAAAATTATGGATTTTTCTAGAATTTATTTGGGGCTTTTAATTATCTTACAAACTAATTAGAATTTGAAGAAACTAACATCACCATTGGATTCCTCACTATCAAAAACCTTGGATTAGTGTCTTACTTATCTCTTAATCAAGATCTAATTAGCTTAATTTAATCACATTAGAAATGTCAATTTGTCAAATTTTGATTGGCTAATACTTTTCTTTTTCTTTTTCTTAGTTAAATAATTTTAATAATTATTCTAAGTATGTTATAATTAATATATAATTCTATAGATGTCATATAAATTTTATCTTAATTTTCTACCTTAAAATTTTACCGTAATAATTTCTCAGAGTTCTAACTCTAAAAAATTCTAGTAATTCGAAACTAGCATTTTAATCCTTCAACTGTATATATTTATATAATCTATATTCAATCACCTTTTTATTAGGTTACAGATTAGTCGAAAATTTTACACTTGAAAATTTATCCTGGACAGTTGCCTGACACACTGTCCAGTCAATAATCAATTTAAAAGAAAACAAAGGTATCAAAAGACTCAGAAATTTTTTTTGAATAGAACTATATTAATTTTGTAATGAAAATATGTATAGAAGATTTTTATAAAATACTGTTCTGGACAGTTGTCTGACACAACTATTCGGTCAACAAGCAATTCAAACAAAAACAAAGATATCAGAAGACCCAGAAAATTTTTCTGAATGGAACTGTATAAATTTTATTATAAAATATGTACAGAAAGTTTATATAAAATACAGTACATAATTTCTCATAATATTCATAGAAAAATATTTACAAACAGTAAAATTAAAAATGAGGGTGTTACAGTATGCACCTCTTTATATAGAAACATGAGCTTTATCTTAATTCCATAAAATATCTTATCAAATCTCATTTGATCTTATCAAATCTTATTTGATTAGATATTGATCTCATCAAATCTTATTTGATTAGATATACAGATAATTATCTTATCAAATCTTATTTGATTAGATAATTACCTTATCAAATCTTATTTGATTTAGATAATTAATTAAATCATATCTAATTAATTATCTTATCTTTTTGCGTCTTATTTAATTAAATCTCATTTAATTAAACATGTTGATTAATTAATTAAATCACATTTTATTAATTAATCATAAACTAAAATAAATCCCATTTAATTTATTCATCTGCTCCAATAAATTACTTTATGTGTGTGACCCTATAGGCTCCCACTAAACTAGCAATAATATTATCTCTATAACATTATAGACAGTGATTGGCATCTAGCAATGCATCACTGCCACCCAGCCTATGAGATAATCGGTGATCCGATTTCAACCTTTACGACAACCATTTTCACCGTGTAGCCTTTGTCCCTTTGTCTGAATGTCTCGATTGAACACGAGGCATAAGAGTGTCATCCTCGTTAAGTCCAATCGTTTATTTCTCAATACCCAAGTAGATGTTTAAATTCAAACGGACCCAATATCTCATATTCGTCCATTTGCACATGGCCACGCATATTGCACGTCTCACTCTATCAAGAGGCCTATAGACATAACTCCTGTTATGTAGGAGGAACGAATCCTATCTACATCACTCACATTCATCAACATGATTCATTGCATGCCTAAGTACTACCTTTATAATCACCATGTTACAGATGATGTTTGATAGCATTAAAGCATACAACTCCTGCATGTAGGAATCATAGTGACTTCAAGTCGAAGGACTACTATCACCTTATGGTTGCCATGAGAAGCGCTTATGACACTTACATAACTATTATGAAGTCTTCTCATAGTGGGTATGTCTAGTATAAATATTACTCCTAATATTTATACCTGTGTGCCAACATGATATCTCATATCCCTGACCTGTGAGATGCGATCGTCATGCTACTCACACAATAGTCTTGATGCATCATTGTCGTCCTGGTTAACAATGATGCTCGACTACAAACACTTTAAGAATCACGTTCTATTATTCAATGAATCTCACATCATCGAATAGCCCGCATATTCTAAGGACGTTACAATGTTATATAACAAATAATATAGTAACTGAAATGCCTCATATATAAAATATATAAATAAAAGTCGTAATACAAATTTAGTCTACAATGGATTGGCCACTAGGGCTAACTCCAACAATTCTTACTAGCCAAAATTCAAAGAAATATAAATGATTGTTAGATCCTCGTTAATCTTATAATTCTTTAATTATATATATATATATATATATATATATATATATAATGTTGAGATTTATTTATTATATTAATAATCTTCAAATATATTTTTGGTCCCACAAAATATAATGAGTTTTGTTTTAGTTTCTCATAATTTTTTTAGCACTTTTAATCCCTTGTTTATTTTTCGCCAAGACAATTTATAATCCTCACTATTAAATCTAAACATGAAGCAACTTGAACACAATAACACCTGTCATGTGGGTTAGTGTAAAGGCAAAAATCACAAGAAGGGGGGTTGAATTGTGATTTATAAAAAAATTTCGCAAACTTTTTATAAACGGCTTGTATCGTCTGTTGAACAAGAGAGATAGATTTTTGAAGAAAACCTTTTTACAGACGATACTACATAGATAAAAAAAAACCTTTTTAAGAAAAACAGATTTAAATCACAAGACAAAGTCAGTTCAAGTAGTTATAGATAATGAAAGAGCAGGAAAGACAACACAGAAATTTATACTGGTTCGTCTCACCCCGAGACTACGTCCAGTTCTTGGCAAACCACCAAGTTCCACTAACTTTTTCAAGTTATAATTATAAGTATTCTTCACTGCCACTTCTGGCTCACCCAAGTAGTTTTTTCACACTTTGCCTCTCCAAGCTAAAAACCCAAGTATTCTTTACTACCAAGCCACTTCTGGCTCTAAAACAAATCACAAGATTTGTTTTTGAAAGGGCGCACAGACTTTTTAACTGTCGTCTTACAGACGGATATACAAGATTAAGAACTAAGTCTTTTTCTCTCAGGATATACAAAGTGATTTGAGAGCTTTTTAACAAAAGAATTTTTTCAAGAGAAAAAATGAAGGCTTGAAAGAATGCTTGAATTTTGAATTTAGTTCGTGTGTTGTCTATGCAGCATTTCAAATCTTCTTCTTTATATAAACTTGCTGAGGAAGTAACCGTTGTCTCTAAACGGTCTTCTTTCTTGCGTTTGACCATCGTCTGAAGGAGGGTGGTTGAGGGGCATTTAATGCGAGCATTAAATGCTTGTCACCAACTAATCATTCTGAGCTAATAAAGCATTCTACTTATCTTTCTTGAGATATACTCCATATCCTTTTGTTGCAGTGGTCACATCGCTTGCTCAAACAAGTACTCATTGCTAGTTGTAGCGCGTCTTTTGAGGCGAGGGAAACTTCTGAAACTTTGACTCTTCTCTTTGTTCCCCTTTATGCACTTCGACAGATCCTAAGAGGATGTTCTATGAAAATACTCTACAAAATAGATTACAAAAAGATAGTGCATTTACTATGCCTTTTAAATGCTTCTTCAGACTTAAGCATCTGTCTGCGTATCATCTGTATCTTATAGACGTAGAGACAACGTTTTCGTCTGTTGGCATTTATAAGACACAGTCTTTTTACTTAATATTTATTTTGCATAAAATCAAAATAATTGAGGGTCCTGATTCGTCTTGTGACTCAACAATCTCCCCTTTTTTTTATGATGCCAAGCAAATATTGTAAAAAGATGTATCATAGCTTACTGAAAAACATTAGCTATAAACATAGAATTTAGACAAAGAGAAAAGAAGACTCAGGTTTGATGAGCAATCAAACAACTCGTCTTATTGAAAGGTTTTTGCATCGAGATGATGTGTTTTTACAGATGAAAAAAAATAAATACTCTCCCTTTTTCTTAGCCTCCTCTTAGATGTAGCTCCCCCTTGGATGCATCCCTATCTTCATGTTTTCTTTTTACTCTTCCCTTCTCCCCCTTTTGCATGGCGATAAGCAAAACCTGGTTCCCTAGGAATGGGACCATCAGAACCAGAGGTGTCAGAGTCTGATGAGAGTACCATAGGGGATCCTAGTGGAGTGGGAGTGCGTCTGCGGCGGCGTGCTTTGAAGAAGGCATCAATGTTGATCCACTTTTTGAGCTCAGCCTTGAGTGCTTTCCTATCCTCCAGAGCTTGACGCAGAGCTTTCCTGGTTGCCCGAAGTTCGACATACAAATCATAGACTTCTTCTTCAGAGATGGGGGGTCTATGTGGCACAATGACCATCAGATAATCTTCTGGTTCTTGCACAGAGCCCAGAATTAGCGTGGAGAAGAAGAAGGTGGAATATGGCAGCTTCACAACAAAGGAGAAGTCCCTATCAGATTGATAGTAGAAGGTGGACTTCCAGGGCATAATGTCGGAAAGGGCAGATGAAGATGGAAAAGTCTGATGTACGTGGCATTGATAACATCTTCCTATCTTCAGATGATACCCATCTGCAGGAGGCTTATCTTCAGGTTCCAGACCAGAGCAGAAAGCATCAAACTTCCTGATGCGTTTGATGGTCTTTAAGTCTTCAGACGTTCTTTCAACAGCAGACTTCTGAAAGATGGTGTCAATCTCCCGTCTGAAGGGTCTGCCTCTTCGCACTCGAATGTATCTTTAAGGAACATCGTCTTCTTCTTCAGCTTTCTCCTTACCCTTATAATTCACGATTGGAAGAATAGGAATGACCTTGTCTAGGGCAAGCTTGAATTGGGTTTGATTAGAGGCCACACAGTGAAATTGTGTGCCTAGGAAATGAGGCAGCGTTTGTGCTCGTCGTTGAATCTACTTGAGAGAGTTATGTCTCTTCTTTATCTCCTCCTTGTACGTCTGCAGCTTCATATGTAACTCTGCAGAGTAGTCTGAAGATTTCCACAGATGAAAAGTGGGACTTGCTTCTGGATCGTCCAAGTTAATATCTTCAGAATAGACAGAACGGTCTGACTCAGAATGATTCCAGGGGAGAATCACATTGAGGTAGGCTAGCAGACCCATCATCTGTTTAAGATTGACATACTCATAAAAAGGTACCTCATCAGTGAGCACTAAGAGCCTTCTCCAGATTGAGGCTTCAGGTGGATAGCTGCGTCTACCACGCGGATTGTGCTCGAAGATACTGGAGTTTGGGTCTGGTGTTGCCATCTGTCAAGGAGGGAAGATTATGAAATGAGGTTCCTCCTTATAGTATGAGAGAGCAGGCATTTCTTCTTCTGGAAGAACTTCGAAGTTGTGAAGATTGAAGGGATCAATTCCAGGAACACCTTTCTTCCACAACTCTACAAAGTTGATGGAACCAAGTAGGAAGGCTTGATCCTCATCAGTGCAGATTTCCTTCCTCCTTCATTCCCTGTTGCAGCATTCCCATTCATTCAAGTGCTAGACTTCCATAGATATATCCGAGAGAGAGTGTGGCCTTTGCAGCATACCTTCTTCGTCTGAAGAGTTTATCTTCAGTCAGAGTCTGAATTTCTTCATTGATATGAGTTTGAAGTTCATTTGAGGGTACAAATGAAGAGCCACCATAAATAACCATCTGTTTGGCAGTGCGGTCTTCTTCAGACTGTGCTAAGTGCTCATCTACTTTTCTCTCATCCTCTTCAGTGATTGGCTTGTAGATAGCATGAGGTCCTGAGTCATTAGTTTCAACAAGGTCTTCTCCAATATCCAGACCTTGGGCGCTTGCCTCCAAAACAGATTGAAGAAGAGCTTCATTTAGTTCTTCTAGTTCAGCTTCGTCTGCATCGTCGTCTACTGGGAACGTCTGAAGCTTCATTTGCTTATGGGCAACTTCTGCAGACGCTATCTCAGTTGCTTGAATCAAGGCAAATTCAATTCTTGTGAGATCTTCCATAGCTGCCTACCTCTATTCATCTTTCGATAGAGTCTTGATAGACTCAAGAACATCTTCTTTTATTGCTTCATCTTCTGCAGCATTATCTGTAGGAGCCAAGGCTTCTTCATCAGCCTTCCTCCTTAATTCTTCAGCTGATAAAGTCTTAACAGACTCTATGTTAAGACTCTATCACAGATTGTTCTATCTCAATCCGTTCCTTCTCTTCAAGGCTTTTATCTATCTTGGCCTTCTTGGCAACTTCCTTGCGAGATAATTCCCGAGCCTTCCTGATGGTTGCTGCTTCCTTCTTGTCAGCTGGTGGAGGAAAAGATGAAGGTTTGGGCTTGGGTGTAGACTTTGGTTTGGAAGAGGTTAGGAGTTTAGAGAGGGGTGCATCAAAAATCTTAACATCAGATTCTTGGGTTTTGGAAGGTGAAGGTTGAGGTTCAGATTGGGGTGCTGGTGAGGTGGTGAGTTTGGCTTTGGTGACGATGTAGATTTTGGTGGTTCTGGTGAAAGGCTTTTTGAGGGGAGATTCAGGGATTGGTTCAGATGGTGCTTCTAAACCTTTCTCTTTAGGGATGAGGGAGGATCTGAAGATGGTTGTTGTTTGGGCTTTTTGGGTTGGTCTGAGGAAGGAGGTTGGGTGCGGCTGGTGGTTGGTTTGGTTTGTGCAGGTTTGGGTTGTAGTAGAGTCTGTGTCTCTGTAATAGACGCAGGTTCTTCAGACGATTCCTCCTTGAGCTCTTTTTTCACTTTGATTCCTTGCTTCTTTACCCACTTAGGGAACTTGTGAGCTATCCCCATTCTCACAAAGGTGGTCCCTGTCACCTGTATGGGTCCTCCAAAGGCTTCAAACTCTGTCAGATCAACACCAGCATCCCTCATTAGTTGAGTAAACAACATACAGTAAGGGATGGGGTTCTTCTGCTTCTTCGTTGAAAATTTGTCCTTGAAGGCTTGCTCCAGATGATAGAAGATCAGATCTGGAAGATTGATCTTTTCTCCTATGACGATGTTGTAGATGCAGAATCTGTCTCTTTCACTTACGTGGTCCCTTGACCCCGTCCTTGGGAGCACTATATTGAAGAGCATGTTGTGAAGAAGTTTGCAGACGTGGGTCATGTTGGCAGACCTAAGAAAATTCTTCATGGCTGCAGCTTTCTTCTTGGGGTCTTCGTCTGCAGGTCTCATCTCATCATAGAGAAGTTTGTCCACCGTCTCCTGAGTGATGGTCTTCTCTCAGTCTTTGTGGAAGATCAGTCCCTCTTCAGCACAACCAATAGCCTTGGCTATGGTTGCAGGGCTGATTTCCACTGTCGTCTGACCAATCGTGCCCCTGATGCATTGGTCATCCTCCATCTTTGCTATTCCCCAGAAGAGGGCATAAGGACCATGGTACTAGACACTGTGTTTTCCAATGAACTTGGTCCACCCAACTCTGGTGAACATGTCCAAGACATCAAAACCCTCCTTGGGAGCACTATATTGAAGAGCATGTTGTGAAGAAGTTTGCAGACGTGGGTCATGTTGGCAGACCTAAGAAAATTCTTCATGGCTGCAGCTTTCTTCTTGGGGTCTTCGTCTGCAGGTCTCATCTCATCATAGAGAAGTTTGTCCACCATCTCCCGAGTGATGGTCTTCTCCCAGTCTTTGTCGAAGATCAGTCCCTCTTCAGCACAACCAATAGCCTTGGCTATGGTTGCAGGGCTGATTTCCACTGTCGTCTGACCAATCGTGCCCCTGATGCATTGGTCATCCTCCATCTTTGCTATTCCCCAGAAGAGGGCATAAGGACCATGGTACTAGACACTGTGTTTTCCAATGAACTTGGTCCACCCAACTCTGGTGAACATGTCCAAGACATCAAAACCCTCCTTTGCCAGCTCCTTTAGACTCGCCCACTTTCCAGGGATAAAAAGCTCTTCTGGAAAGGTTGTAGTGGCTTCATCCATGTTGCGGATGAGAAGAGCAGCATAAGCTAAGACTTGCCTTTTTGGTGTCATTGTTCACAGAAAGATTATGTTTTTAGAAAATAAGAGATGAGAAAGTTTTGATCTTTGAAGTCTTTGAGAAACTTAGAAAATTTCATAGAGATTAGAAAGATCAAAGGAACCTTCTTCTTTAGGCACTTCGTCCTTTTATATAAGAGGAGATGAGAAGGGAGAGAGAAAGTCATAAAATGAGCAATTTTAAAATCATTAAAAACTTTTTGAAAACTGTCTCATCATGGCGAAAAGGGCAGCGCACGTTTTGAATGAAAATGAAAAGACTTATAACCGTTGTGAACATGGGCACTCTAACGTCTGTACACTTGAACACACATTAGTTCCAACAGATTAATGAAGAAAATAAGACGAGGGGTATCGTCTGATGAATGCAAACATTAATCTGAAAGCATGTGCATATGCAGATGATCCCTAATACAGACGAAACATTCTTCAGACAAAGGTTTTGTAAAGATATCAGCCCATTGGTGATCTGTATCTACAAACTTAATATCGAAAACACCTTTTTGAACATAATCACGAATGAAATGATATTTGATTTCAATGTGCTTTGCCTTATAATGTTGTATGGGATTTTTTGATAAATTGATTGCACTAGTATTGTCACAATATACAGGTATATTGTTTTCAAAACTAGAGTAATCATCTAATTGATATTTACCATAGCAGCTGTGAGCAGCAACTTGCAGCAAACACATATTTAGCTTCTGCTGTAGACAAGGCAATTGAGTTCTTCTTCTTGCTAGCCCGTGAAATAAGACACGATCCTATAAAATGGCATCCTCCACTTGTATTTTTTCGTTCAACTCTGTCTCCTGTATAGTCTGCGTCGCAATATCCTACTAACCTGAAATCTTGATTTTTCTTATAGATTAGGCTAAGATTAGTAGTGCCTATTAGATAACGTAAGATCCTTTTAACAACTTTAAAATGAGACTCTTTAGGATCTGACTAAAATCTAGCGCACAGACAGACGCTATGCATAATATCAGGTCTACTGGCTGTAAGATAAAGAAGTGAACCAATCATACCTCTGTAGATTGTCTGATTTACTGGTTTACCTGATTCGTCTTTGCTTAAGGGGCTGGAAGCATGCATAGGTGTTTTCATAGGTTTAACATCTTCCATTTTGAACTTTTTAAGAAGCTCCCTTGTATACTTCTGCTGATGAATGTAGATTCCCTTGTTGTCTTGTTTGATCTAAAGACCTAAGAAGAACTTAAGTTCTCCCATCATACTCATTTCAAACTCGCTTTTCATCAGATCCGAAAAATCCTTACACAGAGATTCATTAATAGCTCCAAAAATACTATCATCTACATAAATTTGAACTATAATGAAATATTTGCCCACTTCTCTTCTGAAAAGAGTAGTGTCTACTTTTCCTCTCATAAAACCATTTTCTAAAAGAAAAGAGCTCAGTCTGTCATACCAAGCACGAAGTGCTTGCTTCAGACCATACAAAGCCTTTTTGAGTTTGAACACATGATCTGTAAGAGTGGGATCTTCAAAACCAGGAGGTTGTTTAACATAAACTTCTTCTTTGATAAAACCATTTAAAAAGGCACTCTTAACATCCATTTGAAATATCTTAATGTTTTTATGAGCAGCAAATGCAAGCATGATTCTTATAGCTTCTAATCTAGCTGCAGGAGCAAAGGTTTCAGTGAAATCTATACCTTTCTGCTGATTATAGCCTTGAACTACTAATCTAGCTTTGTTTCTTACTACCTTTCCTTGCTCATCCAGTTTGTTTCTGAAGACCCATCTTGTTCCAATGATACTTTTATTCTTTGGCTTAGGAACTAGGGTCCAGACGTCATTTTTGGTAAACTGGTTCAATTCTTCTTCCATGTAGGATGCTTGATCTCTAAAGGATGATATGGTCTTTACGCCTTCTTTCTGATCTCCTATGATCTGATCTTGTGGATGATAGGTTATGAATTTTCAGTCTCTTGTTTGTGGTTGAGAGTCAGGTGCTCCTTCAATCTGAGGAAGAATTTCCTGAGAGGGTTGAATTTCGTCTGACTTTGGTGCTACAGACGGACCTATCTGCATATCTACAAAATCATCTTCAAGATCTGATAGTCTCCTATCAGACGTTAGTCCATCATTGAACTTAACATGGATAAATTCTTCTACAACTAAGGTCCTTGTATTAAAAACTCTGTAAGCCTTAGATGTATCAGAATATCCTAGAAAGACACATTTATCCACCTTAGAATCAAATTTTCCCAATTGATCTTTGGTGTTTAAGATGTAGCACTCACATCCGAAAGGATGAAAGTAAGCAATGTTGGGTCTTCTTCCTCTCCATAGTTCATAGGGAGTCTTTTCAATCATAGGTCTGATCAATACTCTGTTTTGAACATAACAAGCACTGTTCACAGCCTCTGTCCAGAAGTGTTTAGGAAGAGAGTTCTCACAGAGCATGGTTCTAGCCATCTCTTTCAGGGTTCGATTTTTCCTTTCAACTACCCCATTTTGTTGAGGTGTTCTCGGTGAAGAGAAGTTGTGGAAAATCCCATTCTTTTCACAAAGATTTGAACTCAGCATTCTCAAACTCAGTTCCATGATCACTTCTGATGCTAGAGATGCAAAAGCCTTTTTCATTTTGAACTCGTTTACAGAATATTTCAAAGACCTTGAAAGACTCATGTTTATGGTCTAGGAAGTATACCCATGTATATCTTGAATAGTCATTTACAATAACTAAGCCATATTTCTTTCCGCCCAGACTCAATGTTCTAGTAGGACCAAATAAATCCATATGCAAGAGTTGCAACGGTCTAGAGGTGGAAATATCATTTTTAGATTTAAAAGAAGTTTTAATCTGTTTCCCCTTTTGACATGCTTCACAGAGAATATGAGTTTTCCAAGAAATCTCGGGCAATCCTCTTACTAAACCCTTTTTCAAAATTTTTGAAATGTATTTCAAATTCACATGCCCAAGCTTTTTATGCCAAATCTATCTTTCATCTTTTCTAGATAGCAGACACGTTACCTTCTGCTTGCTAAGGTCTATAAGATCAATTTCATACAGATTATTGTGTCGTCTGGCAGAGAAGATAGACTTGCCATCATCTGTTTTGACTATACATCTGTCCTTGTTAAAGGAGACTATATAACCATTGTCACATAATTGACTTATGCTTAGTAGGTTATACCTCAGACCTTCAACATATAAGACGTTGTCTATGGAGATTAGGGAGGACATACCAACTTTACCTACGCCTGAGATGCGTCCCTTTCCCATGCCTCCAAAGGCAACTGCTTCGCCTTCAATTGGCTTTAGGTCTAGGAACATAGACCTTTCTCCCGTCATGTGTTGTGAGCAGCCACTGTCCAGGTACCAGCTCAAACCCTTGCCTTTTCCTACCAAGGATATCTGAAATAGAAATAATCTGAGACTTTGGTACCCAAATCTTTTTGGGTCTAGCAGCATTAGTGCCCTTAGACATTTGCTTCTTCTTGTGTATGCATCTGAACTTAGAGTGTCCAGATTTTTCACAAAAGTCACATTTGTCTGGATCAGACTGAGTAGAAGCAGATGCATCTTTTTCTAAGCCTAAACCAGATTTATCATGGGGATGTTGATGATGTTTTAAAAGCATAGTGAGAGTGTTAGAACTCTCCAGAAATTTCCCAAAATCCTTAGTTAAACAGACTACTTCTTCCCTTAGTTTTTCAACTATGGATGAATCGTCTGTTTGACTAGGGGTGCTAGTTTGACTTAGGCTCTCTTCCAGAGTCTTGACTTTTTCTTCTAGTTCTACATTTGATTTCTTCAGCAATTCTATTTCACAAACAAATTGTTTGAGTTTTTGTTTAAACTTTTTACATTGTTGAGAGATCATATGACAGTTTTGAAGTAAAACGTCATAAGGCATCTCTTCTTCATCGTTTGATGAAGAACCAGATGAGCTTTCAGATTCAGAATAAGTTTTTATCTCAACTTTTTCTTCTATTTCTGCCATCAGACAAATATTTGCTTGTTCATCATTTGAGCTGCTGTTTTGCTCACTATCTAAGTCGTCCCATGTGGTCATCAGACTCTTCTTCTTTTTCTTGCCACTGCAGGACTTCTTTTTCTTTAACCTCGGACACTCATACTTCATATGTCCTGGCATTCTGCATTTGAAGCAGATGATCTCCTGACTGTCCTCCTTGTCTTTTCTTTTGAATATGGAATCTTTCTTTCTAGAGGACTGTCTGAACTTGTTTTTCTTCTTCAACATCTGCTTGAATTTCCTAGCCATGAGGACGACTTCATCGTTTGTAGATTCGGTAGAGATTTCATCTGATTCATCTGACTGAACAGTTTGAACTTTCAGAGCTTTGGGAATTCTTTTTTTTCTCTTCATTTTTGGTTTTGGCTTCACCAACTTTGAGGGTAGTGAAATTGTTTACTTTGTTTGCAGGTAGTTGGTCCATGTTCTGCAAATGCACTTCATGCACTCGTAGAACTCCCAGCAACTCATCCCAAGACAAAGTTCTCGTGTTTCTTACTTCTTGGATAGCTGTGGTCTGTGGTTCCCATACTTTGGGCATACTGTCAAGAATCTTCAGATTGGTCTGAGCTTTAGTGTAAGTGTGCCCAAGAGATTCCAGGTCTGAGAGAAGAACGTGAAGTCTCTCAAACATGTCATCGACACTTTCTCCTTCTTTCATGGAGAAACTCTCATAGTGTCTGGTCAGAGTGGCAGCTTTTCTTAGTTGAACATCTTCTGTTCCTTCATAGTCGGTGTAGAGAGAATCCCAAATCTCCTTGGCTGGTTTTAGTCTACGCACCTTCTTGTACTCATTTCTGGTTAAAGCACAGGTCAGAGTATATCTAGCCTTGTTGTTGAGTTTAAGGATGTTGTAGTCATCTTGAGTCCATTGATCCTTGGGCCTTGTGATGGAAATATCTCCATTTATGATGATGTTCCATAGTTGATACTGGTTGGACTTGATTTACATCTCCATACGGTCTTTCCAATAGGGATAGTCATATCCAAGAAAGGCTAAAGGCCTTCTTTGAGAGGCTCCCTTAGGAATGAACTGATTGTCATGACTAACCATCTGGATCTTTTCCTCTAGACACGGTCAGGTGCTCAACCCTTAGAGGCTGAGCTCTGATACCAAACTGTAAAGGCAAAAATCACAAGAAGGGGGTTGAATTGTGATTTATAAAAAAAATTCACAAACTTTTTATAAACAGCTTGTATCGTCTGTTGAATAAGAGAGATAGATTTTTGAAGAAAACCTCTTTACAGATGATACTACACAGATAAAAAAAACCTTTTTAAGAAAAACATATTTAAATCACAAGACAAAGTCAGTTCAAGCATTTATAGATAATGAAAGAGCAGGAAAGACAACACAGAAATTTATATTGGTTCATCTCACCCTGAGACTACGTCCAGTTCTTGGCAAATCACCAAGTTCCACTAACTTTCAAGTTACAAGCATTCTTCACTGCCACTTCTAGCTCATCCAAGTAGTTTTTCACACTTAGCCTCTCCAAGCTAAAAACCCAAGTATTCTTTACTACTAAGCCACTTCTGGCTCTAAAACAAATCACAAGATTTGTTTTTGAAAGGGCGCACAGACTTTTTAACTATCGTCTTAATGATGGATATACAAGATTAAGAACTAAGTCTTTTTCTCTTAGGATATACAAAGTGATTTGAGAACTTTTGAACAAAAGAATTTTTACAAGAGAAAGAATGAAGGCTTGAAAGAATGCTTGAATTTTGAATTTAGTTTGTGTGTTGTCTATGCAGCACTTCAAATCTTCTTCTTTATATAGACTTGTTGATGAAGTAAACAGTCTTCTTTCTTGCGTCTGACCATCGTCTGAATAAGGGTGGTTGAAGGGCATTTAATGCGAGCATTAAATGCTTGTCACCAACTAGTCATTCTGATTCTGAGCTGATAAAACATTCTGCTTATCTTTCTTGAGATATACTCCATATCCTTCTGTTGCAGTGGTCACATCGCTTGCTCAAACAAGTACTCATTGCTAGCTGTAGCACGTCTTTTGAGGTGAGGGAAACTTCTGAAACTTTGACTCTTTTCTCTGTTCCCCTTTATGCACTTCGACAGATGTTCTATGAAAATACTCTGCAAAACAGATTACAAAAAGATAGTGCATTTACTATGCCTTTTAAATGCTTTTTCAGACTTAAGCATTTGTCTGTGTATCATCTGTATCTTACAGACGCAAATACAACGTTTTCGTATGTTGACATTTATAAGATGCAGTCTTTTTACTTAATATTTGTTTTGCATAAAATCAAAATAATTGAGGGTTCTGATTTATCTTATGACTCAACAGTTAGTAAGGCGAGGTGGCTACCACACGAATATGTCATTGTATCACTATTAATTTATTGTTTTATTAATTAAATAATTGGTAAATTAAGTTAAATAAATAACATTTTTAAAATAAAATAGAAAAATGATCTAAAGGAAAGGATTTGAGAATTTGATGGAGGAAGAAGGGTTGGTCATTAGTTGCTAAATTGAAAAGATAAACTTAGACAAAAACAAAATCACAAGAAAATATCATCAAATGGAGAATATACAGTAGTCATATTGATGGAAGCTTGTTGCATGGATGACTGATGTTGATGGGTCAAACATGGTGCTGTGTGAGGCATGGTTGTTAGGGATATGGTTCACAACAAGTTAGGAGATGGTGATGGTCAGAACGGGAGTGTGGGTTTAAGGATCAGTAGCTTGTCATACATTGCCACAATAGAGGGAGATTTGAGTAAGAGTCATAAGTTCGTAATGGATAACAATGGTTTTATTTAAGGTCACTCAATGGTGTTTGAATTTTGGTCCAATGGATTGGTTCATGGCTTGATAGGGATGTCAATAAAGGTTTACCTTAGCTCATAGGGTCATGGTGTTGTGTATGGATACATGCTTGAAGAGATGATTGTTCAAGGTAGTGAAGACGAAATTGATAGCTTGCAAAAATACCAAAGTCTTGTTTCATTCCTTTTTTGCTTTTGGAGATTTTTGCCAAATTAAAAGTGTAATTTTTAGGCAAAATTCTAGGGTGGAGAAATTTTATTTGGTGTAGGACACGTTGTCACTACATTTTTTTAGGATGAAATTTGGCAATTAAGATAGCAAATGCAATGACCAAAGGGGTCTAACTCAGTTGGTTGAGCAGTATGCATGAGTTGTTGTAAATCCTCTGGTACCAAAGTTTGACTCTTCTCTATGAATAGAAAAAGGTAGCAAATGCATTGACTAATAAGTTTGAGGTGTGTAAATTTGATTTAGTTTATGGGAATGTACCTTTTATTGAACTGTGAATAAATCATTCAAAGAAATTATTCTAACAAGTTTTTTTTTCTACATGATATTATGTCCTCTTTCATTTATATGCTGCTAAGTAATTTTATCAAGTATCATTGCTTTAAAGTTGATAATAGATTTTGGAACAGACAACTTTGAGGTTGATTTCAAAAGCATACCCTTAACCTACGTTGTGCTTATTATTGTAGAATCAACATGTGAGAATAAATATGAAAAAAAATGACTATATATGATGCTCATAATTTATTGGTTAACCTCAAGAAAAGAAAGTCTCAAACTATTTTATAATGCTTTACTATTGTCGAAACAATAACTTTTTATTATTATTTTCACTTCTAATCTGTAAGGTGATAAAACCTTCTTTAAAGTTTGTAGAGAAGGAAGTTTGTTATAACTTGGTTATCTAAGAGTTAACTAATAAGTATTGTGATTAATGTAAAGTACATGTATGGTGGTCGAATAGATTTGGAATTGTTTTAATTCTATTATAAGAGGTCAAAAGGTAGCATGTTATTGGAAGTCCTGTAACATTTTTGGTAATTCATTGATTGTAACGTTACTTCTCTAGAATGTAGGAGACAATACATATATTATGTATGCAAATCTAAGAGGTTAATTAGATTATGTGTCTTGGTGGAATTGACGTCTTAAATTCAATATATAGTATAATATTGTTAGAAAGTGAAAATTACAATAATAAGTTGGAACTTTTGGATACTGATTATGATTTTACTAATTTGTTGTAATATATAATCATTGTGTATTAAAACTCAAACTTTCCCAATCGTGATTAGTCAATTAGTTTCATTTCTACATGCTTAGTTGAGAATTGATTATGTTATTATTCAATCGGGATTTTAAGATGGTTTGCTAGTGTGAAAAAAGCTTTTCTTCAACTACCGATAAGCATACCAAACATTGAAACATTGCATTTTCATAGTTTTTTTTTTAAAAATAAAATAAAATTGGCGGGTTAGCTTGCTAGCCCACCAACAAACAAGGTGAGCTATTAGTTTCAACCCATTTGCCTATAGCAGGCCAACTCACCCCACAACATTTTGGTGGACTAGGCCAAAATGATATGGGTTGGCGTGTTTTGTCATCTCTACTCTTTATTTTTTTTTGTGAGATGCTTTTCACAGACTATCCCAACAACTAGTCAAAAACTTCTATCAATCATGTAAAATTATTTTCTTTTTATCTTAATTTATATATTTGATTTTATTACATGCTTATCCATTTCAATTTAAAAATAATCTTACATCACAATTTAAATTATTTATTATAAATTTAAAATATATAATTTATATATTTAAAAATATTTACTTAGTATAGATTTTAACTATAAATAAATTTAAAAATACTTATTTATTATGAATTATAATTATGATTATATACAAATAAATATTTATCTTGTAGTTCAAATAATAATTAATGAGAAAATTAATAGTTAATATTATATGCACTTATAAATCAAATCATGAATTAGCTAAAATCTATCTCCTTAAGTTTCTTTTTTCACTTTTTATCAAAAAAAAAAATGCTTCACTTTTCTATATTTAAAGTTTAAAAAGGACTCAAATCCTATAAAATCACTAATTGTCACTTATAAGTAGCACAATGAATTAATTATTATGTTTATAATTATTATTTTTACTGGAAAATACTCATATCATTTTATTCAAGATAAGAGTGTCAATACAAGTTGGACTCAAATAAAAAAATATGATGACTATTAAGATATCATATCATTTTATATCTTTGTAATTGTTTCTTGCATTAATGTTTGATCGGAATACAAAAAAATAGTTGTTCCTTCTTAAAAATAATCGACATAAATCTATAGTTCATTTAACTAATTCTAGTTTAAATATATTTCTTATGCAATATTAAAGGCATGTATTGGACTAGGATTTTAAAAGACTATTTTGGCATAAAAAAATCCTGTGAATTTTAAAAGATTTTATAAGAATGTAATGACTTTTAAGATTTTTTCAAAAGACTTTTATGATTAGAATTTTGTAGTTTGGATTTTAATGGATTTATAACATATGAATTCATAAATTTGAAAAATACTTTATAGATTTACAAAATTTTAAAATATTCCATAAATTTTTAGAAAAACATTCAAAATTATAATGTGTGGACAAATGATAAGAAGTTGTTATAACTTAACTAGTGATATCAAATTTGAGTCTCGCGTATACAATTGTATTAATCACTTAAAAGAATAATCTTATATCTTATAATAGTGTATTCCAACCTGGACATAATTGTTTTCAATAAAATATGTTTGTGATTATTTTTCTTTTGGGCTAAGATTTGTTTACCGTAGAAAGACACTTTGAGAGTGATAAAAAAAGTTTAGAAACATTGGATTTAATAGGAAAGAAGATTATCAATGTGATATTCTAGGTTAAGAATGACATTTGCAAAGTAGGTAAGTACAGGTACTGTTCTAAACTTAAATATAAGAAAAAACAAATTTAATTAAAATATTAATTAACTTTATTTAATTTTTAATTTTATTTAAAAATAAATTTTATTTCTTAAATTATAGTTCACGCGAATTGATAGAATTAAAATTTATTATACGAGAACTTGTTTCAAATGAGAATTTTTTTTCTCTATTTTGAATGGCATGTGTTTGATATCACGATAAATAAAGGTATATTAAAAATAAAATCTGAATTAAATAAAATATATTTTGAAAATTATTTTATTATATAGAATGATACTAGTTAAGATTTATTTATATTTAAGACTTAGACTATCATGTGTGTGAGCTCTTTTTATTTTTTTTTTCTTATATTCAAGTTTGAAGGGAATACGTTATTAGGGTTTCTCTTTTTCAAAATTAATCTTTTCACCAAATAGAATTGATTTTAAAAGAGAAGTGAAAAATGGCTTTCAAGACAAATAGAGTTAATTTTAGGCTACCAAATTTTTAAACGTATACCTATATTAATACTTCAAAAGTAATTCTTTTTTTTTTTTTTTTGCTGATTCTATTATACTACTACTTAAACAAAATCAATTCTTTTAAACTTAATTCTAAAACCAGATAGTACTCGTACGATGCACGGGTTTATTGAGGAGTGAATGAATTTTTTGTATGTATAAAATTTTAAAATTACTTTAATTAAAATCAATATATATTATGCAGGTTATCAAATATTCAAAATATAATTTTAAATTTTGATTCTCACGACATAAAATTGATCAGGATATATTATTTTAAAATTTGGTTATTTAAATTGGAAAGAGAAATATAAACATATTTAAATGTCTTACAAATATTAAATTTGTGATGTGCTAATCAATGATTAATTAATTAATAATAGTAAAATTAGAAATAAAAAAAAGAGGGGAAAAATGTCACTAGAATGTGACACTTGTACTAACAATCCTAGTCAACAACTGTGTTTTTATATAATATATATTGATTGATTGATTGATTATGTGATGCACGAGAAAATTTTGGGAGTAAGATAGAGTAATCTATATATTATTGATATTAATGATTATTCCTATAAATTATTGATTTAAAATTAATTAAAATAAGATAGTTATTATCTTCATTTATCGATACATATAAAAAGAACACCTAATAACAATTGACTAAACACTTAAAATAGTTTATTAAATATATCAAAGTATTTCACGTTTATACTTATTTTCAAAATAAATTTCATATTATTAGTGAGATAAATATGATTCAATTTAAATACTTTATAATAAAACTATATTCACTAATTTATTAGCAATAAATAAAATTATATTTAAATCAATTTTAGAA
The DNA here is from genome assembly GCA_026413185.1 of Pueraria montana var. lobata. Classification (NCBI taxonomy): domain Eukaryota; kingdom Viridiplantae; phylum Streptophyta; class Magnoliopsida; order Fabales; family Fabaceae; genus Pueraria; species Pueraria montana. The sequence continues at coordinate 79,505,107 of CM048650.1, forward strand.
TTTAATTTGAATATGTTTTTGTATATATTTATTATAGTGATACTTTATTAATAATTTTCATTGCTATTATAAAGTTTTCATTCTCATGATGCAAATATTCACATTGTAATTTAAATTTAAAAATGATTTTCCTTACTTTTTTAAGATCGGATGGTGAAAGTATGAACTACGATTATTCTTTCAAAACATCTTTGCATATTATTATATTTTGTTATAAAGTTTTCATCTCTTTATTGCGTAATTAATGTTTAGGCTTGTAATTATATTTTATTTAAATTTTAATATTTTTTTATACAAAACTTTCATTCATAATTGATGTAAATATTTACCTTTGGTTTAAATAGGTTTAAAAAACTTTTCAATTTTATGAATATTTGTATAAATAAATTTAAGTGCAAATGTTACTTCTGATAATTTGAAGAAAAATACATTAATTTAATATTAAAAAATTATCTATCATATGATTAAGTTTATATTATGTTTTTTTTTGGAATAATAACTTTTTGATTAACTTTTAGAAAAAATGATCATCTAATCTTGCCCTAAACTTAATATTACCCTTGCAAAATAAGTAGACCAAAATATTGCCCAATCATAATGCCAAGTCCCATTTAAATTAGGTAATAACAATTTTAAATCTTCTAAAAAAATAACACTTTTAAATACTCACTATTTACCTTCCCTTTTAAAAATATATATGTCATGATTATATATCGTAATTAATTCAAATTAGAATATATATTTAATTATCTTAATTATTATAACTATTTAATCGGGCAGGGACGTTAATTTCAGGTGAATTTGAATAAAAAAATAATTTATTTTCATTTAAAATTTTATTTATAAGAAAAAAATCAATGAAAAATTTGGATCCATTTCAATTAAATAAATTAACATTCCATATTAACAAAAACATTTTTGACCAAACAAAAAAATTATTAGAAAAGAAGACTTAGGCATAAAATAAAAAGTTTTGTTAATGTAATTTAATATGTCGTTATTTATTTAAATATCTTTATATTGATCCTATTTTGAAAGATAAGATTATGATAATAGTCATAAAAAAAATAAGTGGGCAATAGAAATGAGAATTAACAACATAACTAAAAACAAATAATATTCCCTTAAGATTATGACAAACTCATTAAATTCTATATTGTTCCCTTCCTTTCTTCCTCCCTCCTTCACAGAAAAATTGTCAAGGTTGTTGTCATCTCCCTTTTCTACCACCACACCAAATCAATGTCTCAATAAAGAATCAGTCACCAATAACCATGTAGATCCAAAAAATTGTAAAACTATCTAATAAAAAATTACAAAACCAAAAATAAAATAAAAAAACTTACAAACAAAAAATAATTAGCAACAATGGCCTCTTTTCCTTCCCAAATATGCAATAGAGTTAATGTCACCACGTGGAATCGAAGATCAAAAGACAGACATGAGAAAATAAAAGAAAAACAAAAGCAAGATAGGAATAAGAAAAATAAAAGAAGAACAAAAGAGAAAATATTAGAAGAAAAAAAATTCATTACAATACTGTCAAAACAACACCATGTATCGGCCATCAACGTCACCACCTGTAATCGAAGATCAAAAGATAAACATGAGAAAATAAAAGAAAAACAAAGGCAAGATAGGAATAAGAAAAACAAAAGAAGAACAAAAAGAGAAAACATTAGAAGAAGGAAAAAAATCCACTACAACATTGTCAAACTAACACCATGTGTTTGTCATCAACGTCATCCGAAATCACAATTATCTCTTCACAGTACCCATATCATTTGGAAACATGCTTTAGGAGAATGACAACGATATAAATAGAACACAAACATCCTTTGAAATTAAATAAGGAAATGAGACTCTTCAATTTGGAAAAAAATATAAATGAGGAAATAATTCTTCAATTTTCACATAATATTTGTTCAATTTGTTGAAATCACACAATCCAAAATTAAATGAGGAAAGAATGGCTATTCAATTTTCAATATTCAATTGGTAACATATAGTAGAATATAATATAAAATCAAATATCATATAATTTTAAAATTACTTTAATTAAATATTAAATTATTTGAGTGATTTAATCAATATAATTTTAATATTACTTTTTAAAAAAAATTAAAATACATATTAAAATATTAAATCTAATTCACGATTACCATATATTATACATATAATTGAAAATAGTAAATAATATTTTCAAATCGAATAAATTAATATCAATATAATTTTAAAATTACTTTAATTAAAAAAATTAAAATATATATTTAAATATTAAATATGAAAAGAAAATTAATAATATATTAAATGTCTTACAAATATTAAGATTATGATTGTGCTAATCAATAATTAATTAATTGATTATCTATCTATCTATCTATTTATCTATATTTGTCTATATATTATATAAAACACAGTTCAATGCGACACGTGGACTACCAGTCCCAGTCAGCAACTATGTTTTATATAATATATAGATAGATTCATCACCATTTGTTATATTTTTTCATACTTTCCATGTTCCTAAAAAAAAATTCAATAAATTGTTTAAGAGAAAAAGGATTATGCACTGACAATGTAAAATAATTTTACACCGTCATCCAATCACAACCCACCATGTATGGTAAGTTTGTTGACTTTTACAAAATTATCTTAAAAGTCATACCAACGATGATTTATGATTGGATGACCGTGTAAAACTTTTTTACACTGTCAGTGCATCACTATTAAACTCATTGTTTAAATAAAGAAAAAGACATCCATAAAAAAGTACATTCAAATTAGAATTATTATAATAAAAAATATAATTTCACCGTAATAATTTAGATATTAATATGACTTCAGGTAAATTGTTCATCATGTGAATTAAGTAATAATTTTTACTTGTTTTTATAATATATATATATATATATATATATATATATATATATATATATATATATATATATATATATATATATATATTCATAGCTATGTGTTATATTTTATTTATAATTTTTATACATAACAATGTCTAAAAGAAAATTAAAATTTGTTTAGGTAGAAGAAAATCATGAATAATTTATTTAAGTGGGAAGATACTAAATAAACGAATAATTATTTCCTTAAAATTAATTTTAGACACTAATTGTGCCTGGACAAAAAAAATGGTGATTATGTTGATTTAATTTGATTTTTGTTATGTAATTAGATATATATTAATTATGTAAAAAAATTAATTTTGATTAGACAAAAATCTTTAGAAAAAAAGTTTATTCTTGTGAATTCAGTATAAATTTTTTACTTATTTGTATAAAAAAATTCATCCCCGTGTGTTATATTTTATATGGTAAGTTAAGTCTAAATTTTTCTTGATACTTTCATGAAAAATATTCATCCCCATTTATTATAATTTTTTTTTGTACTTTCTGTATTCGTAAAATAAAAAATTCAATAAATTATTATAGTCAGGAAAGAGAGAACCATCAAAAATACATTTAAATTAAAATTATTATAATAAAAATATAATTTCACCATAATAATTTAGATATTAATGTGATTTCAAGTAAATTGCTTATTCCCATGAATTAAGTGTAAATTTTCTACTTGCTTTCATAAAAAAATAAATTCATCCCTATGTGTTAAATTTTATATATAACTTTTATTTTAATATATTGGCATATACATATCAATGTATAAAAAAAATTAAAATTTGTCTAGTTAAAAGAAAATCTTGAATAATTTATTTAATGGAGAAGATAATAAATAAAAAATGATTAATTATTTGCTTAAAAGCTAATTTTAAACACTAATTTTGCATGGTGAAAAAAATAGTGATTATGTTGATTTAATTTGGTTTTTGTTATGTAATTAAATATATATTAATTATGTAAAAGAAATTTTAATTTGGTTTAGACAAAAACCTTTATTAAAAAAGTTTATCCATGTGAATTGAAAGTAAATTTGTCTACTTGTTTTTATAAAAAAATGTTCATCCCCATGTATTATATTTTATATGTTTAATCCGGTAAGTTAAGTCTAAATTTCTCTTCATATTTTCATGAAAACAATTCACTCTCATTTTAATATTTTTCTTATACTTTCTATGTTCGTAAAATAAAATATTCAATAAATAATTTAAGTTAGAAAAAAGTTAGTCGTAAAAAAACAATTAAACTAAAATTATTATAATAAAAATATAATTTCACCATAATAATTTAGATATTAATATGATTTCATGTAAATTGTTCTTCCTCGTGAAGTAAGTGGAAATTTTCTACTTGCTTATATGAAAAAAAATCCATCCTTATGTGGTTTCGTTTATATATAACTTTTTATTTTAATATATTATCGTATACATATCAATGTATAAAAGAAAATTATAATTTGTCAAGGTAAAATAAAATCATGAATAATATATTTAAGTGAGACAATAATAAATAAAAATAAATAATTATTTGCTTAAAAATTAATTTTAGACACTAATTTTTCTTGGAAAAAATTATAATGATTATGATTATTTAGTTTGATTTATGTAATGTAATTAAATATATATTAATTATGTAAAAATATTATTTTTAATTGGACAAAAATCTTTAGTAAAAAAAGTTTATCCCCATGAGTTGAGTGAAAACTTTCCTACTTATTTTTTATAAAAATTATTTATCCCCGTGTTTTATATTTAATATATCAAATATGGTAAGTTATGTCTAATTTTCTCTTTATACTTTCATGAAAAATATTCATCCCTATTTTTTTTATATTTTTTCATACTTTTTTATGTTTGTGAAATAAAACATTTAATAAATTATTTAAGTCGGGAAATAGACAGCCAAAAAAAACACATTTAAGTGAAATTTATTATAAAAAAATGATTTCACCATAATAATTTAAATATTAATGTGTTTTCAGGTAAATCGTTCATCCCAATGAATTAATTGGAAAATTTCTACTTGCTTTTATATAAAATAAATATTCATCATTTTGTATTATATTTTATATATAATTTTTATTTTAATATGTTGGAATATACATATCAATTTATAAAAGAAAATTAAAATTTGTCCAGGTAGAAGAAAATCATGAATAGTTTATTTAAATGAGAATATAATAAATAAAAAATGAATAATTATTTGTTTAAAAGTTAATTTTAGTTACTAATTTTGCTTGGAGAAAATAATATTGGTTATGTTGATTTAATTTGATTTTATGCAATTAAATATATATTAATTATGTAAAAGAAATTTTAATTTTGATTGGTCAAAATTCTTTAGTAAAAAAATTTATCCCCGTGAATTCAAAGTAAAATTTCCTACTTGATTTTGTAAAAAAAATTCATCCACGTGTGTTATATTTTATATATCTAATATGATAAGTTAAGTTTAAATTTCTCTTCATACTTTCATGAAAAAATATTTTTAATATTTTATTCTTACTTTTTATGTCCGTAAAATAAAACATTCAATAATTTATTTAAGTGATGAAAGAGACATCTATAAAAAAGTACATTTAAATTAAAATTTTATAATAAAAAATATAATTTTACAATAATAATTTAGATATTAATGTGATTTCAGGTAAATTGTTCATCCCCGTGAATTAAGAAAAAATTTCTTCTTAGTTTTATATAAAAAGAAATATTCATCCCTATGTGTTTTATTTTATATATAAATTTTATTTTAGTATATTGACATATACATATCAATTTATAGAAGAAAATTAAAATTTGTCCAGGTAGAAGAAAATATTGAATAATTTATTTAAGTGAGTGGATAATAAATAAAAAATGAATAAATATTTTCTTAAAAATTAATTTTAGACACTAATTTTACGTTGAGAAAATAATAATGATTATTTTGATTTAATTTGATTTTTGTTATGTAATTAAATATATATAAATATGTAAAAGAAAATTTAATTTTGATTGGATAAAAATCTTTAATAAAAAATTTCTTCTCCGTAAATAATTCTTTTTGTCAACTGTAAATCTCACTTATCAGACATTAAGCTTGGTTGAGTTAGGTTGCACCTCCAATTTGACTAATTGCATTGTACTCAGTGCATTGTATGAAATATTAGGTTCATTAGGCTATACGAAAGACATTTCTATACTCAGTGCATGAAATATTACTATAAATGAACACAAAAACAAACAATGATTCCTAAAATATAATGGGTATAAAGTAGAAGATAACATGTCAATGTTATTATTATTCAAGAATTAAACAATATAGTCTAGTCGTGTCTTATGAAACAAATTCTTTTCCCCATGCATCATTCATTAAAAACCTCTTCATTTATATAATTTTTAAATGACAAAATGCAACTTTTATTAGGTCCGTAAAATTGGATCATTTAATTAATTATAACCTTTTTTATTCAAAGATAATTGCTATCAACTATAATATGAAAACTTTAAATTTGATTTTAAATTTCAATATGATGACTCATTAAAATATTATTATTTGACATAAATATTTTCCTTATTAGGTTCCATATAACAATGCATTAAATATTAATAGTATTTTTTTTTTCATTTTAGTATATTCGTTTCATAAGTATGGAATTTAAAATTATATAATTTTTTTTTGTAAATGTTAATATTAATTTTTCCAATGAAGTGGAAAGGAGAAGAAATTACGTGTATAAGAATTTTATAGCAGATTTGATATGCCCAAAAAATAGCCCTTAATTTGATTCAGTTTAGACATGTAATGCAAGAATTTTTCCATTATATCGCATAATAGCCGTGATGTTTTGAAATTAATTTTTTAAATAAATATTTTGAATTTGGATTGAATTTTTTATTATGTAATTTTAAAGAGAATCAATCTTTAATATTAATTTGATTCAATTTAGATATGTAATGCGATAATTTTTTAATTATAACATAATAGTCCCGATGTTTTGATATCAATTTTTCAAATAAATTTTTGCATTTGAGTCGAATTTTTTATTACCTTCATACTTATTTTCTTTTCCTTTTAAAAAAAAAATAACATGTCTCACATTACATGACTAAGTTTTGCCTTTAATTAATTAATAAAAAACATTACCTGGTAGCCTAGCCATAATAAGATGTGCATAGTGTAATAACCACTAAAAAAATGTATAAGATATAAATAAGTATGAAGGTATGTATAAATAAGTTCTATCTGCCACAATTCTGAAATTGCAATAAAGGTTTTTTTTTAGATAGCAATAAAGTTTATTATTAATAAGAAGAAAATAATCTAAAACATAAATAAACAACAACTCTAAATCCAAACTTTCAGTAAAAAAATTCATAGAAACTTCCGAAACAACTTTTAAAACCACATAATAAAATTGACGCAACTATCATTAAACTGACAGCAAATGGTCATTATCAAATTTATAGAATTTTGACATTTGTAGTCCCCAATTATAAAACATTGGCACTTTCTTTACTGTCGCCATAAATATCTACTTGCAAAACTTTGCCGAATCCATGGTATATGCCAAACTAGACCTCAATATGTCACCCCACAAATGATTCTCGATCATCATAACGTCCTAAGCAAACAAAAAAAATAGTACTATTTAACAAAAACCTATCGACAAAAAAAAATGAAATACTTGCTCTTGGTTCAACATTGAAGAAAATGATTTGAACCATTTGCTACTGAAAACTTCATTCAGGGTCACTCACGTTTAAATAGAAGAGAAGACTTCAATCATTTTGAAATCTTCCCCAAAATAAATTCCTGCAAAAAAATTCATGAATAATAAATGCTTTTTAATGTAATTTGCAAATTGACATGAAACGGGGAAATTGTCTCTAATCTCTATTATAAATGAAATTAATAATTATGTTTGTCCAATCTATTAGTGTACACATATTCAACATGATTGTGCACCTATTTAACGTGTGCACTCATGTGATATCACAAATATTTCACTTTAATTATTAATAACATTTATAATTATAATTATAATATCTTTATATATATATATATATTAAAATTAAAATTAATGAATTAAAAATATCATTACACAATAACATTATGATACATATAAAAAAATTATAATAAAAAAATTATTCAATTAAACGGGATATTATATTTCACCAGAAAATAATTATAATTATAATTATAATATAAAAATATTATTCATCTATAAATAAATGAGGTAATAAAAAGATTTCTATAATTACTCTTTTTTCTTTAAAAAGAGCGGAAAAGTTAAAATTACTCTTGTAGCCTTAAAATTATGAGCGGGAAAACGACTAATAGAATTACTCATTTATCCTTAAAGTGAGCGAAAAAATTAAAATTACATAAATATCCGTGACTCCTACTTTTATATATATAAAGATGTCATTTCTAAACATAAATTAATTTTTTAACATCATATTTTTAAAATTAATTCTTTTTAATATTATTTTTTCTTAATCAATTTTATCACAAGTTAAACTAAATAATCCTTTTACTTACTTAAAAATCAATGTTTTTGGCATTCTTTACTCCATTAATCATAGGTTAAATTAATATGTAAGTCCCTATACTATTTGATAATTTTTAATTAGGTCCCTAAACTATTTTTTTTTAATTGGGTCCCTGAACTTTTATTTAATTTTTAATTAGGTCCCTGCCGTTAACTACCGTTAACTCCATTAACGGTAGAGACCTAATTAAAATATAAATAGAAGTTTAGGGACTCAATTAAAAAAATTGTTTAGGGACCTAATTAAATTTTTTAAATAGTTCAGGGACCTACTGAATAAATTAAAAGTAAATTAAAAATCATACAAAAAATATCACTTAATTGAAAAATGTATTTAGAAGGAGTGCATTAGGTTTGTCCAAACAGAATCTGTATGGAAAGACTAGAAGTGCAGTAAGGGGATTAATGCTTCTAGAGTTTGAGAATACTGGTTGAAGAATCTGCAGAGGTTGAGAATACTGAGTTTAGAATCCGCAAAAGTGAGAATATTGGACTGGAGAGGTGAGAATACTAACTTGGAGAGTTAAGAATACTCAATGCAAATCTGTAGAATGGACAATAGTAAATTTAGAAGTAGTCTACTTATGCTTGAGAAGTATAGTGTGATAACCTGGGTAGAATTTGATAATTATTCAGTAGGTCCCTGAACTATTTAAATTTTTTTAATTAGGTCCCTAAACAATTTTTTCAATTAGGTCCCTAAAGTTTTATTTATTTTTTAATTAGGTCCCTACCGTTAATGGAGCTAACGGTAGTTAACGGCAGGGACCTAATTAAAAAATAAATAAAAGTTCAGGGACCCAATTGAAAAAAAATAGTTCAGGGACCTAATTAAAAATTCTCGAATAGTATAGGGACCTACAGATTAATTTAACCTTAATCATACAAAGGGAGAGATATATAAGAAAAGAAAACTCGAATAAGCATTAAAAGAATATCTATTTTCACAAATCCATCAACAGATTCTTCCTAAGTCAAGAATCCAGAAACGTGACACAAATTAAAACAAAGAAAAATTATAACAGCCACAAAACACAACATATATGAGAAACTCTAACTCTATGTGAACAGGGTATAGTGTCATAGTTTGATAGTGGTGCTTTCTCTAGAGAGGCAACAACCTAGCACCGTGTGATGGAGCCTTAATCCAATTCTTGATCCTACTAGGAACACCATAGTAATAGGCAACCGATGTGAATATTCCAACCCATATGGCCAAAGTGATCCAAGCAAGGGTGGTTGAGATGAAGCTCAAAGCCAGAACTGAAACAACAGCTCCCACAATAAGCATGACACAAATTATGATTGGAAGAAGGCTTCCCTTATATATCTGAAGTATTGTCCCAATGGTAGCACAGAAGAAGTATAACACAATGGTCAAAACTAGAGACATCATCAGCTTGTGTAGTTCTATAAACAAAAGCTTTGCTGAGTCAGTGCTTCTTAGTGTAATCAAGGCAATCAGCAGTGATAAGAATTTGACGAGGATATCCTACAATTCCTTGAATACATTCACCATTTGGTCCTAAGTAAGCACAATCATTAAGGGAAAATAGAAGTTAGACATGCACTAGAATTATGATGCAGTCTGGCTATATATGCAGCTCAATGCAGAATCTGACAGAAAACCTAAACACAACAAAAAAAATGTCCAATTTGTTAATAAGAGACAGAAGAAACTGGATAACAAAATAACAGGTGGAATGAAGCATGTAAAAGATGTTGAAATGGTAAATGGGAAAGAGCATATATATAACATATTTATGGTTACAGAGTAGTTATAGTTACACTAACCTCATTAAAGTGGAATTCATGGCAGGCATGTTTGGTTCTGTTATGAGATGAGAGCTGGTAGGTGCTCGCTTTTTAGAGGAGCAGAGCTGCAGAGGAAACCTCGTACATGCTAACTTTGCAAGGCGAAGTCTATGGTGGAAAAGTTAAACATCTTTAACACCGTGCGTAAGTTATTGAGGAACAAATATTGAGTGTAGGATATGCATCCTTTAGAATTAACGGTTAAGATAAGTGAGATACTACGTGGGAATACTTGCGCCAGAATAATTAAAAGAATATTAAATAAAATTTCACAAGCTTCTCGATCCTCCGTCCTCCCCCACCCGCTCCCTCAAACTTGGCTCCCACACCCTCCTCGCGAACGTCACCGACCACTCCATGTTCTTGGCCACGGGCGTCGCTACCGGCATTGTCAGTTACGTCAACATCAACACCTCCACTCTCTTTTTCTTACAACCAAAGGACACACTATGAGCCTTGATCTGAAAAAAGGACCAAATCAATGGAGAGGCTCTCAAACTTAGGTTTCGAGCGTTTCATACACTGAGGGGGAGGACGCCGCCGTCAACCACCAAACCAAAGAAAACGACAAAGAGCTCAAAGCGGTACCTCACTCTGACAACGGCGGTAATCCGCCTCCAACCACCTAATGAAGAAATGGCCCATAGAGAAACGCTCTGTATACAAAACAAATTTACTCCAAACCCAACCGAAATCAGAGAGCAACTGTATTCACTTTATTGATTTTTTTTATTTCTTTGAGGTGTAATTATTTTATAAGTTTATTAATTAATTAAATTTGGAGCTATCCGTCTTACTGCATTGACATTGTATGAAGTGAGTGTGGGTGAAGGGGAAGGTTGTGGAATTGTGGGTGGTGGTGTCGTGGGTGAGGCTGACTGAGAATGGTGGGAGATTTGAGTTTTGAAGAAATCGTGAGTGAGTTCAGGAAGAGGAAACCAGTCTTAATATTTTTTATTTTTTTAAGATCTATTCCAGTGTGGTATCTCCACGGTAGTTCCTAACTAATTTTGGCTGTTGATTATAAAGACCACACATCCTACGCATGATATTTGTTTCCCACGATGGGAAAGATGCTTAACTTTCCCACCTTAGACTCCGTCAACTTTGCAATGCAAATGTTGAATTCAAAGGAACCTTTTAGGTCCTGTTTGGAAGAGTTTATGAACAACTTATTTATACTTATCTTCTAACACAAGTGTTCATAAGAATTTTTGGGAAAACTTGGAAAATGCTATTATGCACGAATTTGTGTATATGTACGAATAATCTTATAACTGCATCTGCCCTTGATTTTTGTCAATGATTTTATTTTTTATTTTTTAATTTAATATGTAGCCAATAATATTTAGACACTTGTTTTCGTACTACGTTCATGCATATAGTATTCGTACTATACAACACTGTTGGAAAAACTTATAGAAATATCTTATGGTAGTCAATAAGGGCTGCGTCTACGGTGGACCATTTTTACAAATGGTTTACCATGAACCACTTTTAATAACCTTTAGATTCATCTTAAGCTTACAATAATACCATGTATCCTTCACACTGGATTCCTTTCCCAATTCCTTCTATAGAACTACAGCCACTCTCCGTCGACGCTCGGCCGTGCAAAATCGCTTGAGACGATTTCCGACGGCGGTGCCACTTTTTTTTTTTCTTCTCCCTCCCTATCCTACTCTTGTGATACCATTGACTATCTTGCATCGTTGTTCATCCAATTTGAACATGTTGCACACAAAAAAACTTTTGTATAGGCTAAGTAATTGTTTCTGCATCCCAGAAAGTCTTTGAACTTTGGAGCTTCCCATTGCATCGTGTCATGTCTACCAATATTTAAGTTTTTTCCAGAAAGAACAACAATAATAATGAGTGTGAGTTTGTTCACATTTGATTCCAACATATTGGCACGCTTATGGGAACCACAAATAATAAGAACAATTGCAACCTTTGTAACTTCAGAATCTGAAACCAAAAAGCCTTATTAAGAATTCAAATCTTTATTAGGCATTTCATCAAATACTTTTATAAACAATATTTTTCTCAATTAGATAACGATATTGATTACCTCAAACTTTAAGGTGACAAACCAATTTTATGAAATGGTGAATCTTTATAAGGAATTTCATCAAGGACTCGTTTCATCAAGGCATTTCAGAATCTTTATTATCCATTTTTTGCAAATAATGTTGCTGCTTATGCCCTGCAATTGCGCCGAATATAAGCTCAGTGGAAAGTATGCGTGTTTGAATTTCCACAATCTCAAGTACCCCAACAAGTTTGGCTTCAGAGATTTTGCGAGATTGAATGCCTTGAAGAGCTCACAGCGTCGGTTGATGGGAGTTTTTCTAGTGGTTTCGGTCACATAAGAGATTCACTTCCTAACCCACTGGAAAAGCACCACTTGCAGATAACGAGCCAAGGTTGATGTCAATGGTGCCACGTAGAAGAGGACGGGAGAGAGAGAAGAAGCGAAAGAACAAAAATAATAATAAAGTGGTGTCGCCGCCAGAAATTGTCTCAGGCAGCGGCCCACGACAACACACCGAGGAAGTGGCTGTAGAGGGAATTGGGGAAGGGATCTGGTGTGTAAGATACATGGTATTATTCTGAGTCTGAGATGAATCTAAAGGTTATTAAAAATGATCCTTGGTAGACCACTTATATTAGTGATTCACCGTAGACATAGTCAGTCAATAAGATCTTTTAAGCTTATTTCAAAAATAAGCTATTCAATATAGCTTATTAGCTACAGCTTATGCGACACTTCTAAGAAAGTCACTATTCGAATCCCGATATCCCAAGTCCGGATCCTCTCCATTTGTTAGGAAAATGGACATCTCCATTTCTATGAAGGAAGAGCAGACACGTGGCATAAAAGAAAATCAATGACTGAGATTTAATTTGGTTTAATTCAATTTAAATTTAATAAAATTGAAAGCCTGTGAGTGATGAAAGCCGGAAAGCGAGGCATGTGTTGCTCTTTTGTGTTGTGGATTTTGGTCGGCCTCAACAAGCTGGCAGCGAAGATGGAGTGCGATGACCCATTAGAATGGTCTTTTTTCTTAGTGTTCCCAGCACCAGTACCTTCGCGTCTATGAATTCGTTTCTCGGTTCTTAATTCCCCTTAACTATTGACCATTGAAAACTCGTCAAAATGAATACTGGGTAAAGTTTTGTTGGGTTGTGCCATTACATTGTTCTTCACTTATTCGCCTCCTTGATCAAATCTAGGATTGGAAAGCAACTAGACCAATTCATTTAATATAGTCTTAGTGTTCAACATTAATTTTTTGTGTAATTACCATAATTTCTCTCCCTTTGTTCCTAAATTAATTGTAATAGGAAAGGAAAAAAAATTGAGCACTTTCTCACTTTCTATCTTTCCCCAATCGTCAAATGCAAACCTCTCCTACTCCTAACGTCGTCGTTCCGATGGTATGCCAGTTTGAGCAATGCTCCTCCGCAAACAAACCATCCAACCTCAAAAACCCCCTCCGTCCCCGTAAGATCTAGAAGGTCTCTCCGGACCCGTCCACCTCTGAATCCCAAAGGCAGCGAGATCGGGGGTTGGAAACACAAGGTTATATGGCTCGTTCACTGTCGTGCAAAGGCGAGGTTAAGATCGTAGTGTAATGGATTTCTACTATGTAATCTCTGTATTATTGATAGGTATATGATATTTTTTATATTTTTAATCATGTTTTAATATATATATATATATATATATATATATATATATATATATATATATATATATATATATATATATATGGAATTGATTTTAAATTTTAAATTTATGATTCATAATGTTATTTTTTAATTATTTAGTTACTTTTTAAATTTTTGTTTATTTATAATTAGTTATAATTTGATTCTTAATTTTTTAATTTATAAAATGAGACAACATTTCATAAGTACTTATGTGACAATGTATCCAAATACTTTAAAATTGTGTAAGCACTTTTTAATAAGCAAATAACTTATTTAATTTTAAGTACTTATAGCATAAGTTCTTATGTAATAAGAATTTATTAAATGAAATTTTAATTAAGTTATTTATCTAAATGGGCCTTAGTTTTTAACTAGCTATGTTTTAACATCTGACTCACTCTCTATTTTCAGTTGTGACGTGCGAAAGTAAAACATTTTTCGTACGAAAGATACCTAGATCATTGTATTTTTTTATATTTCATCCGATGGCTCAATTTTTTTTTCTTTTTTTCTTTTCTTTTTCTCTCTTTTTCTGCTTATCTTTCCCAATTTGCCCCTTTTCTTTAACCTTTCTCTTCTCTCTCCCCCGATCTTCTCCCCCTCTCTCCTTCTATCCACCACCACCGTACACCACCATGTCCTTCGTACTGCTATCTGTCTCCACCATCAGCGACGCCATCGTGCGGCTTCTCTCTCCTGAGTGGACTCTGGAAGATCTGCTCGTCGCCTTTTCCGTGACGCCACCACGAACCAGGAACCTTGCTACGAGCCCGCCTCGAACCCCGCCGTGAATCACACTGTAAATCGTTGCAAACCCCACTGCAAAACCTGCCACGAACCAGATCATAAAACCCGCTGTGAATCGCACCGTAAATTGATGCAAACCCCAGCAGGAACTGCACCATAAAGCTCATTGCAGACCGCACCGTAAAGGTTTTGATTTGTTTGCTATATGTTCTGGCATGGGGGTGGTAGCGTTATTTCTCCATATTTGAGAAAGGAGGATTGCTTTTTTTTTTTTTTTTTTTTCTGATTTGAGAAAGGGAGGGTGATTTGCGATTTCCAGATCTAAGAAAGAAAGGGTGGTGGTTTAATTTAAAGGTTTAGATTAAAACTCCAAAAAAGTCAAAAGTTCACCCATTTTTGTCCTGTCCGTGCTCTCTCTCTCACGCTTTGAATGAAATTCCATTTGTACCCTCCCATTGCAAGAAACTCCATGGAACAACCTTTGCTGGACTATGTGAGTGTGACCCACAATCTCCATACCCATTTTTGAATGATAAACCTTTGTTGGCACCTCCATACTCATAAGTTGAAGATTGAAGAACTCAACCAGGACCATTCCTTTGTTAGAGAATGGATTCCCCTGCCATGCACACATGAACAATAGCGGTATTTGAAAGCAACAAACAGTAACAATGGATTCTCACTTGTGCCCAGGGAGGTAAAGTTTTTGGTACTAGTAGAGCTGTCAATTTGGCCCTAAGTCCTAGGGCCAACCCACTTGGCCCACTATAATGGCCCTAAGTTTTCTAGCCCATTTAATGAAAGGGCCAAAAAAAGCCCTAACCCATAAAGCCCCACTTTGTAAAGGGCTAGGGTTAGGGTCTTGAAGGATCAACCCACAAATTATAACAATTTCAAAAATATTTTTTCAGTTGACCATCCTAGGGTATTTTTTTGCCGACTTCAACCGAGGCATCTTTCGACTTGCCTTAGATAAGGCATTTTTTGGCCAATCTCGGCTAGGGTATTTTTCGGCCAACTTCGGCCTGGATTTCTTTCGGCCAGCCTTAGTTAGTGCTTCTTTCGACCAGCCTTGGCCAAGACATTTTTTAGCCAACCTCAGCTAGGATAGTTTTTGGCTGACCTAGAACAGGGACAATTTCAGCTAACAGTCGTGGCAGTTTTCGATGATGTCAGCTGGAACAATTTTAGACCGATGTCGACCAAGTCTGTTTTTGGACTAACATTGGCCAGGGCAATTTTCGGCCGACCTCAACCAGGACAATTTTCAGTCGACCTTGACCAGAGCCATTTTTTGGCGGACATCGGCTGTGAGAGTTTTTGGGCGACATTGGCCAGGGCTGTTTTTGCCTGACCTCGGTCAGGGCTGTTTTTCAGCCGACATCAACTGCGGCAATTTTTAGTCGACCTCGACCAGGGCAGTTTTCGGCCGACCTCGGCTAGGGTTGTTTTCGGCCGACCTCAACTAGGGCAGTTTTCGACCAACCTTGACTAGGGCTGTTTTTTGGCTGACATCAACCGCAACAATTTTTGGACGACCTTGACCAGGGCAGTTTTTGGCCGACCTCGGCCATGACTATTTTTCTGCCAAAGTCGGCTTGGGGAGTTTTTGGGTGGCGTCAGCTGAGGCAGTTTTTGGCCGACCTCAACCAAGACAGTTTTTGGCCGATCTTGACTAGGGCTGTTTTTCGGATGACGTCGGCTAGGGAAGATTTTTGTAACACCTCTTTTTACTATTAAAGATTTTCTTATTAATTAAGAAATTTGTGAAGTAATTCGATATCCAATTATTGAAAATAGCCTTTATAATTCGGGAAGATTTGTTTTTCCTTTAAAAAAAAAAAAATTGTTACTTAAAACTCCAAACAAAATCATCCCCAATAACTTATTAATATATATAAAAATTCCTTTTAATAAAATACCAGTCTTAATAAATCAGACTCATGTTATAAGATATTAACTTCGATGCAAACCCTGAAACATAACCAAAATCTTCTTTAATTAAAAATATCATCAGATCCATCGTTATACTATTCTATTATACCGAATATATTCATGCATTTACATTCTTGGAATTTTACACATTATTCATTTGAGCCACGTATAAAGAGTTGTACATCATAATATTAAAACCAAGTCTACCCCTTTTTATACAAGAAAGTACTAAGACTCAGAGCAGTGACTCAATGAAAATTTCAAAAATACCCAATTAACCCAAGTAACATCCTAGAAGGATCCTCTTCTTTCTCTTAAAACATCCACTCGTGTTCACAGTGCTTGTTGTAGCCTTTCGTTCCATCTTTGTTGTCTGCATAAGATCATTTGTCTCAATCTGAAAAATAAAGGCGTATGGAGTGAGTCTCTCTCCTCCTCTAAACCAACAACCAAACGACCTTCCGGTCTCAAACAAACATACAATATCAACCACTTCACAGTGGTGCTCTCACGAGTCTCACTCGAAACCTATTCGTTTCCACAACTATTCTTGTAAATTATTTCACACTGGCCAGCTGCCACTGGAACTTCCAGAACTCAGTGGTCTTACATATTTTTGAGTTGGATGACTGTTGGGAGTACACCTCTCACCATGGTACTATGGCGGGCTCTCACCAACCGATGATGGCTCGTATTTTTGTCAGGGTGGCCGAGTCAGCTATGTGATCTATCGTCACAACTCAGTGCCTTACCCTCCAAGGTCAACCTGCCTTACGATCATCTCCCAGGTACCAACTGTGGTCATCCATTACTCCGAGGACTGACTCCTCAACACTCTCTCACAGAGTTTATTTTCTTTCTTCGTCGCATGTGGGTTTCCCGCTGCACATGGTACAGGTGCGGACGAATTGACGCCGAGCTAAAGGTACCACCTCTACGCTCACATATGCATATATAAATAAGGACTTTGCCTTTATCGCTACATCGTAACGATCTCATCACCTCAAGTGACGCGTCATTCGCAATCCGACCTTGGTTCACAGATAACTCGCAGCTGAAATATCCCACGCGACCTTTTACAGGTATGTGTGAGCTTTTCTACCAAAGGCACTCGACGGCGGTCCTCAATCAACATCTGTCCCAGACATACAACACGGAGATCAAACTCCCCCACTATTACAGTGGTTAAACATTACGGCCCCGTCATCTCATAAGCACAATGCTCACCGTAGATAAAGCCTCCACACGACCTCTCAACACTTGCCCATTTGGCTTTCGGTCACGTAGATTATCCTTCTAAATCGACGCGTAGCAGTTATCCACTACACCAGTCACACGTGACCCCCAATGAAAAGGTTTCCCTTCTCATTCGATCCTCACCAACACAAAACAAGGATCACAGAATTACTTATGCCAATCATCAATTACTAAATTCACACTCTTTTTACGGATTAATTCATTACTTTTCGTCATTTTAATCACAAAATCACTGTTTTCCACAAATGTGCTCCGCATGGAGTTCATTTGTTTCCACGAAGATTATAAATCTTCGTCCTCACATTCAACATCCAAAATACATCAAAATCATGCGCACACAACTTTTCCACAATGCCCAGGGTTCACACCCCCCAGGTCTCAGTCCACAATATACATAATACAGTTAATTTGTATAATGAATCAAGTCACAGATAATTAGTGAACACATAGCATATTGATGAATATTCACCTTTAGAGGTAGAATATCATCTCTCAAGCTTAAATACATCATATCACATCAATAATTTTATCACATTAACAAAATTGACCAAATGAGGTCGATTTTTCTTTGACAGTACTGAATGTGAGCTCTCACTGATACAAGCAAATGACCTCAGAATTTAAAACTTTTTATATCAAATCGAAGCTCTTGAAATCTATTTTATATAAAGGTATCCCACTCATAAAATCAACATCTAGAAAATTTTATAAAAAATTTCTAAGTCAGCAGCTCCGAATTTTGAATGCTCACTGAACATAGCTCAAAGAAATGTAAATTTCTCCCACTTCCCGAATTCGTTTTGAGCTGAATTTTTTACAGTAGAAAGCTAACATCTTTATCTTTCTAAAAAGGTAACCCTTGACTCCAAATTATTTCCCTATTGTTCCCAGTAAATTTGTTTCTCACAGCCTAAGTTTCAGACTCAAAACAGAGCTCAAAACCCTTGCCCTGTTTCTTTTTAAAAATTTAATTTAGAAATTGGGCATGATAATTTTTTTAATTTATATGGTTAAAAATCTTGTTTTGTCTAGTTTTTAATGGTTCAAAAACGAAAAAGAAACATTAAGCACACAACTGGAAATTTGAGAAAAACCGAGACATGTTCCAGGGAAACTTGAAAACAGAATATCCATTTTGAAAGCCACGGATGAACTTCAAAACGACGTTTTCTCTCCATGGTGTCAAAATAAAAGTTGTTCCTTTTTGTGTCTATTTTCATTCAAAACAAATTTCGTGAAAAACCAACGGTTAGATCTCCCAAAAATCACAAAACCGTGGGATCTGTCCAGAGACACACGAACCTGACAGTCACTGTTCCATTGTTTTGAAGTTTGTTTTCAACATATAACCTTCATCCATTAATTCTACGAAAATTGGACATCGATTCCCTTGTTCCAGGGACCTTCCCACTCAGTTTCAACCGAACAAAAACAACACTAAAGTCGGGACATGCACCCACACAGCCACTGCCAAGGGTTTCAAACCCATTTTATCAACTTTTTACATTCAACCATTCAAACAAATACACACAACAGCCAAGAGAGGCATACATGTTGTAGGTAGTTGAGTCCCCTAGCTCTCAACCACCCTTAAACCAAAAATAGAATTCACAAAGAGTCCCCCTCACCTTGGATTTTTTTGTTCAGCTGAGAGAGATGAAGAGAAGATGAACGGTTGGTAATTAAGAGTGGACTATCAAGCTTTGTATGCAACCAACAAAAATAGCTTCTTTGCCCCTTTGAGTGCCATGGCCGTAAGGAGAAGAGAAGAGACAGAGAGTTTCCGATGAAAGAAAGAATTGAAGAGAATGAAGCAAGAAGGAAGCTCGTTCACGGCAATATATGGGTAAAATTTGCAATTTTGCTATTTGTACCCTCACTTCCTCTAAGGATACCCCCTTCTCTTTTTTTTTTCCTACAACTTACGGAACTTACGTAAAAGTTCCAAAAATCTCACAATAACACTATGGCATATAACAAAACATAGAACTTAAGTTAATTATTATATCAATCAACATAATTTAAATTTCATTTGCTCTTTCATTATTAATCAATCACTTAATCATATAATTAGGAAAATCACAACGTTACCATTCTCCCCAACAAGAAAATTTTCTAATTAAATTTCTCACGTTCATACTTATTGGGTTGTAATTTTCGGGGTGTTACAATTTTGGGCGATGTTAGCTGGGGCAATTTTCGACCTACCTCGGCCAAGGTTATTTTTCATTTGACATCGACCATGACAGTTTTTGGTAGACCTCGACCAGGGTGATTTTTGGCCGACTCGGCCAGGACAGTTTTCGGTCGACCTCGACTAGGGCTATTTTTTGGCCGATGTTAGCCGAGGGAGTTTTTGACTGACGTCGATCGGGACAATTTTAAGCATACTTCGGCCAAAAATATTTTTCGATCGTCGTCAGCCGTTGCAATTTTCGGCCAACATTTGCCGCGACAATTTTCGACCGACCTCGAGCAAACCAATTGTTGGCTGACCTCGGCCAGTGTTAGCTCACAAGAAAAATTCTCTTAATTTTTGAAATTTTAATTTCTAGAAGTTGATTGACCCATGAGTTGGCCCTAGCCCTAAGGACTTTTTGGCCCTATGGACCATTTATTATGTGGGTCATTTGACTCTATGGGCCAGTTTGGCCCTAATCCATGTGGACTAGGGCCAAATAGGTTAGAATCGGCCCATTTGACAGCTCTAGATACTAGAGAGAGCACCGTCTTCAAATGCGTGGGAGGCAATATTAAAGCTTGAACAGAGACAAGTTATATTCCAATGCCTACAAATTATTCACTACTACAAAAAAGGCATTTAACATCGGTTATTTTAGGCTTTTAACATCGGTTATTAACCGATGTTGTATCGAACGATGTTGAAAGTGGCAACTTTCAACATCGGTTCTTGAACCGATGTTAAAATACAATACAACATCGGTTCGGAGCACAAGCGATGTCAAAAGGATGCCCACATAGTGAAAATTATGTGTTGAAAACAACATCGGTTTTTTCCAAAACCGATGTTGTTAGGTGACTAACAACATCGGTTATCCCAAAACCGATGTTGTTTGTGCCAGAATAGTCAAAATATGTGTTGAAATCAACATCGGTTATGGAAAAAACCGATGTTGTTAGGTGACAAACAACATCGGTTGTCCCAGAACCGATGTTGTTTATGCACCTACCAACATTGGTTTTTGCCATAACCGATGTTGTTTGTGCGCAAATAACATCGGTTATGGTCAAAATCGATGTTGTTTGTGCACTAACAACATCGGTTTTTACCATAACCGATGTTGTTTATGCTGTTTTTTTTTTAATTAGCATTCTGTTTTAGATTGAACCAAACCTGTAATTTCAAAAACAAATCCAGACCAGGCAATTTGTATAATTAATAATCAATTATCTATGCTTTATATTGTTATAAATAAAATACTAATTAATGTATAAACAAACACTAAGCAATATATCCAATATACAAATAGAATCCATTAATAAGCTAACATTCTACGCCATTGTTCAGTGCTTCATTTCTAATTCTCAAAAAGTGGCGTGCCCACTGAATGCGAATATCTTCAATTGTCGTTGCCTCCAATGGTTGAGAATCGCAAAATGTCTACATCATATATAAACAAATGTTAGTTAATCACATCGAATATTAATAGTTATAATAAATGAAACATGTTAAAGTAAACAAATATATTACCGTTTCCCAGTTATCCTTGAATCCCCCATGGATGATGGTCCACATCCAATGCATGACATAATAGCCACACTCAGTGCCTCCGCTTTGTAGATTACACTAAATTCAATATGAAATTTAATAGTGTTTAAGACAAATTATTGTAAAAAAAAAAAACTAAGTAAACATTTTGGATATTCAAACATTGGTTAAATAACTTACTTTTACATTTATCCAATCAATTTTCTTCGATTTACTTGGATGGTTACCTTGCAAGGCCTTTAAAGCACTGGTTAATTAAACATGCAAATATAAGTGTAAGACCAAGATATTCATGTATAATAGGTTCCATACAATCAATTTGTTACAAATTTAAACGTACCCTATAACTGTGGCTTTGATGTCTACATCGGGCTTCTTGTGTAGGGAACAAAACCAGACAACAACATTGGACCTAGGACAAATAACCAGGAGTTGCCAATGTTGGCTGCATTGGAAAATAGTTATTAGTAACAATGCAATCATTATTTAAATGCATTTATTAATGAAATTTTACTTACTTATTTAAGTAAGCTCCTAGGTAGACTTCTTTTTGAGATTCCTGTATCCATCTTTGAATGTAATTTTGAGCATGATCTC
The DNA here is from genome assembly GCA_026413185.1 of Pueraria montana var. lobata. Classification (NCBI taxonomy): domain Eukaryota; kingdom Viridiplantae; phylum Streptophyta; class Magnoliopsida; order Fabales; family Fabaceae; genus Pueraria; species Pueraria montana. Next base: position 79,527,350 of record CM048650.1, read on the forward strand.
TCGTATTCCCTGATCTCTGTATGCTCTGAGGCTCAAGGAGTCCATAGACAGAACCATGCTCGAATTCCATACATAAGTCATTCAAAAACCTATTTTTGTTCAAATAAATGTAAATTGTTAATCACTTACAATTAAATACGTAATTGACCTAAAATTAAAATGTACTTACGTCATCCACAACTGTATAATACTGATATTAAGATATTGATTGCCACTCAATATCTCCCCAACATCACTATGATTTATGTAGATGGGGAACTGTTCATTATGCACCCCAAACAAGCTCGCATCCCACGACACCTGGAAAGGATGTCTGAATAGTAACAGGCTAACCTGTACCAAATTTAGTAATGGATCATCATCAGGGACCGACCTATCATGAGGTTCAACTGGTTCCTTTGGTCTCTGTTTACAATCCTACACAATTAATAAATACAAGTTACTTGTAGTCAACAATTTATTCTATTCAATTGTATTGATTATACCAAAAAATAAAATCAATTAAAGAAGCTACCTCCCGTGCTACCTCCCATGAAACAGGCTTCACAAGATGACTCGGCCATGCAATAAAGGTGTTGAGGGCGTCCCCCACTAATTGAACCTCATCAGTCGGTAAAGGGACTCGAGCAGTAACATCTAAAACCTCTTCAACCCCCACCTTGACCATATCATCCGTCAAACACGTGTGGTGTATGACTGAAGCCCCATGATAAATTCTCCCAATGGCCACCAAGCGGGGAGGATGCTCATCAACATAGAAGCCACACTGTTCAGCTGTTGTGTCAGTGCCAGGCTCCTCCCCTGAGGGATGAATATCAGTACCAGCACAACTCCCCTTCGTGCTAACACGGGCACCGGAAGGAGCTACATATGGGTGAACATGCTCAGGCGGCTGCTGGGAGGTCATCTGGCTCAACTCCATTAACAATTCTCTCTTAAGCTCATCTTTAAACTCCTCTTTTAACTACTCTTTAAACTCCTCTCTAAACTCCTGTTTAAACTCCTCTCTGAAGCTCTCTTTCAAGCTCTCTTTCAACGAAGCCACAAGCTCTGCAGTGATGGAGGAAGAAGTATGCGAGCCACGTGATAGTGGTCCAAAGTAATGGTTAATGGTCACACCATATCCAGCAGCACGAACACGACAACCGTGCTCCGGTCGACCAATAGCAGTGGTCAGTATATCCTGACGTCCATGGGGAACAAAGGTACCCTGTGTGCACTCCTCCTCTAGGGAATCCTACAAGCAAAAAAACATAAAGGAGTCAACTTCTGTTGTTACTATATGTAGTTACATTTTAAGCTGCATAATAACTTACAATCCTATCAGCAACATGTTGTGCTGCCTCAGATGTCATCTGCCCAGAACGTTTTGTACTGGCCTTCTTCCACTTCACATGTCGTTTAATGGGAGATGGAGGATCAACTACACTTGTACTCCCAGATTCAGCAGCTTCAGACTGTTTTATCTTCATCTTCTCGGCCATCATGTTTTCCTCAAGCCATTGATAACCCCCACGAGACATTACATGTGGCATGTTGTTCTGTTTCTGGATTTCTTGAGCCTTTTGTCTGATTTTCTGTGAATAATAAGACATACTTTTAGCAAAATAATTAATCAAATTTGGATATAGACAAATTAAAAAACATTGCCTACAACTTACCTGCCAAGCAGAAGTATTACGGCTGGCTTTAAATTCCCTCCACATGTCCTTCTCAATGCCAAATTTTACACAAGGAATCTCATCATCATCCTCATCTACCTCTTCCTCCTCATCACCCTTCTTTTTTTTAAGTGCATATTTCCTTGTAAGGTCTGCCTTAAACTGCCTCCATCTTGTTCCCACATGGGAAATAATTTTCCTCTTAGCCTTGGACGCTTCTGGAATATCAAATTGTTCCTACAACAGAGAATCATATGTAACAGTCAATGACAATAATATGCAAGTTAAATACATACAATTACTATAACATAAAGAGATTATTGCAAATACCAGAATGTCCTCCCAAATCATGTTCTTCTTAGTTTCCGGCACATGGTGCCAATCTTTATATGTAATATCAACCCTGTCTCGGGCAGCAATCCCCAAATAGGTCCTGAAATGTGATCTATTTGGACCTGAAGCTTTCCCAGTTGCAGGATCGACATCAACTCGTGGCTTCTCCCCAGACAAGCGTTTAGCAGTGAATTGTTTGAGTCGTGTGGATTGTCAGTCCTCCTGGACGTAGACTCAGAAGGAGCTGATGACTCAGGATGAGGGGAACCTGGTGGTGTACCCATGTGCCTGTTCAAACAAAAAAAAATTAAGTGTTATTTGCAATTGTACAAAGTTTATAAATTGTAAATGGAGATAAAAAATAAGTTGACAAAATTATTCAAGTATACAATAACATAGACATTACTTATATATAACATGGTTAGGTAGGAATGTTCTCCCATAAGCCTTCATCATGATCATGACGATTTGCGTGTACGCCATCCTCCTCATTTTCTTCAATGATGGTAGGCATGCGTGTGTAGAAAGATAAAGGCTCACAAATATCAAGTGTTGAATCATCATTTTCATGAATAACACCGCTGGTTCTTCCTTGTAGAACCACTGACCACCTTGCATTACAGGGATCTTCGACATAAAACACTTGTTTTGCTTGTTCTGCCATGATGAAAGGCTCGTCCTTATAAGCAACCTTTGTAAGGTCTACAAAAGTGAATCCCAAATCATCAGTCTTCACACCGGTGTTGCTATCAACCCAATTACACTTAAAAACAGGCACTTTGAAAATAGTATAATCAACCTCCCAGATTTCTTCAATCACTCCAAAGTAAGACATGGACCCCAATTTGGGGTTGTTATCTTTTGCACTAGAAAAGTGTTCTGATTCAGCCCGAAGACTAACCCCACTGTTTTGAACTGTACTCTTGTCATCTTGTGACTTCGTGTAGAATGAATACTTGTTGATATCATATGCCTTCCAAGTTGGAACATTTAGCTTAGGCCCATTTGCTAACCACTTTAACGTTTCAGAAGGATCATCAAGAGCAAAAATGGTGTCTTTAAACCAGTTTAAGAAAGTTTTGTTATGCTCAATCAACACCCGATTCTTGTTCATTTTTGGGTTACTGGCCTTCACAAATTCTTTGTGTGCATTTATGTATGGTGTCACCTCATCGGTATTATTCAATATATACAAATGTGCTTCATTCAGTGCCTTAAGACCCATGGTTACAACAAGTAACCCTCGTGTACCCTTACCTCTCACTCTATTCTTGTGACGAGACTCAGGAACCCCGACAGGTTTCGTCTTCTCCATGTACTCTGAACAAAACTCAATAGCTTCTTCTGCAATGTACCTTTCAACAATGGATGCCTCAGGACGGTATTGATTCTTCGTATACCCTTTTAAGATCTTCATGTATCGCTCAATTGGGTACATCCACCTTAAATAAACGGGTCCACATAATCTAATCTCCCTCACTAGATGAACAATTAAGTGAACCATGATGTCAAAAAATGAAGGAGGAAAATACATCTCCAACTGACACAAGATAATAGCAGCCTCATTTTCCAAGTCATCCAACTTTACAGGGTCAAATACTTTGCTACATATTGCATTGAAGAATAAGCACAGGCGAGTTATGGCAACCCTGACTTTGTTAGGCAAGATGTTTCGTATCGCCACGGCTAGAATTTGTTGCATCAAGACGTGGCAATCATGAGACTTTAAGCCAACTAATTTGAGATCCTTCATCGATACAAGACTCCTTACATTTGAAGAGTATCCCTGTGGCACCTTAACATCCCGTAGACACTGACAAAAACTTTTTCTCTCTTCTCTGGACAAAGTATGGCATGCTGGGGGCAAATATGTTCGTTTACCTTCAGACCTTGGATGTAACTGCTCACGTATACCCATCTCAACCAAATCTTGCCGAGCATTCAGACCATCCTTTGTCTTGCCTTTAATGTTAAGAAGCGTGCCGATTAAACTATCACACACATTTTTCTCCACATGCATAACATCTATACAATGTCTAACATCTAGATCGGACCAATATGGAAGATCAAAGAATATCGACCTCTTCTTCCATATTCTTTTCTCACTTGCATCCTTCTGTTGCGTCTTGCCAAACATATTTTGGATTTCCTCCACCCGCTCATAAACCTGCTTTCCAGTCAAAGGTATCGGTGCACTTACATCCTCTTGTCTTCCATTGAAAGCTTTTTTCAATCGCCGATACGGGTGATATGGTTTGAGAAATCTCCGATGCCTAGTGTAGTCTGTCTTTCTTCCATGCTTGAGTTGCACGTAGCTTGTGTTTTCTTCACATATAGGACATGCGTGATGCCCCTTAACACTATATCCACTCAAATTCCCATATGCTGGAAAGTCATTAATGGTACAAAATACCATTGCACGCAACTTGAAGGTTTCCTTGCGATTCCCATCAAAGACATCAACCCCTTCGTCCCACAACTTTGTCAAGTCTTCAATCAACGGACTTAGATAAACATCAATGTCATTTCCTGGCTGTCTTGGACCCGAAATCATCATAGACAACATAATGTATTTTCGCTTCATGCACAACCAAGGAGGCAGGTTGTAAATTACTAGCAAAACAGGCCATGAACTGTGGTTAGTACTTAAGTTACCAAAAGGATTCATTCCATCGGTAGCAAGTCCAAGCCTAAGGTTTCTTGACTCTTCCCCGAAATCTGGAAACAAATGATTACTATTGTCCCACTGGGGAGAATCAGCCGGATGCTGGAGCAATCCATCACATTTTCGACTATCTGCATGCCATGTCAGGTTTTTTGCGTCATCTCCATTAGCAAACAATCGTTTAAACCTTGGAATTATTGGAAGATACCAACACACCTTTGCTGGGGACTCTTTCTTTGTGCTTTCATCACTACCACACGCATCATCCTTCAATTTGTACCGTGACACTCCACACATGGGGCATTTATGCATATGTTCAAACTCATTTCTGTACAATATGCAATCATTAGGGCATACATGTATTTTCTGATACTCCATACCCACCGGACACAGTATCTTCTTTGCCTCATAGTTATTTTTCGGCAACGTGTTATTTTTTGGAAGCATCATTTTCAACACCTCAAGCAAATCAGTGAAGCTTTTATCACTCCACCCATATCTTGCCTTCAAATTGACCAAACTTAACACCGTTGACAACCGTGTGAAGTTGTTGCACCCTACATACAAAGGCTTCTTCGAATCACTTTCCAATGCATCATACAAAGGGGCATGTGCTTGATGAAAAGACTCTTGTCCAACATCTCGGATCATATCCTCTAATCGATCTCCCATTTCAACATCAACAACAGACTCAGTTTGGGACACCGTCGGCATGTCTATGAATTCACCATGCCATATCCATCTTGTATATGTTTGAAGAATCCCATCACAGAGAAGATGTGTCCTTATGTCGTCCACGACATGTCGTCTCCCATTCAGACAGTTAACACAAGGACAATAATATTTCCCCCCCATATTCGCTGAATTTTGTTGAGCAAATTCCAAAAACTTTTCAACCCCATTCTCATACTCCTCAGTGATGCGAATAGCTTTCATCCAACTTCGATCCATCTTTCCTCTTCTGTGACATGCATGAAGATCTCACTTTTTCATAAAAGGTGTGGCCCTATCCCATTCAGGAAGACATTTTTTTAATACTTGATTCATACATAGAGCTTTAGTCTCTTTTGTTAAATTTGACGAATTTTCGACAGCATTTCGCATTGATCTCCAAGTACACGACATGAAAGTGGTGACATAAATTCCACCACAATCAAGTATGCACCCGGAGAACAAAATGAAATGCACTAAATCAAAATTTCATCAAATTTAACAAAAGAGACTCAACCTCCATGTATGAATCAAGTATAAAAAAATGACTATTCCCAAACTGTCCAAACGGACAATTCAAGATTCAATAAAACGATTAATCCAAACTATCCGTATTAATCATTGTATTGAACCTCAAACGGGAAACTAAGGTTCACTCATAATGCTTAACTTGAATAAAAAATAATACTCATAAATTACACAAACAAGTTATAAAGCATTATTATAATTGTAACAAGTACTGAAGTGTAAGAATGAGATACGTACCTGAAAAGATGCTCACTAACAATAACAAAAAGTGCAGTGATGACGGTGAAAACAACAAAGGAAAAAGAGTCTGCAAATTAAATCGTGTTTCATTTATGGTTCAAATCTTTAAAGATAAATAGAAGTGCTGGAAATTGATAATAACAGAGAATATATGGCCATTTATGGTGTTAAATTGTAAAACAAATTATTAAGTAATAATGCCTAAAACTAAGGAAGAAATGATAAGATAATAACAAACATCAATCTCAGTATTTCCTTTTGGTAAAGTATAAAATGTAAAGGAAAAGAAAAAAAAATGCTAAGTAGCTAACAAAGAGTAACAACAAAGTTTTAAACTAACATTAGTACATGGCTTCCATGTTACCAAATCCAATCTCAATATAAAGACTTTTTAAAATATTTTAGTCTTTTCCCAGAGTTTGCTAACACTTTAAAATATATCCCTAGCTTGTTTTTATTATGGACGTTAGAGTAGTATAATTACATCCTTAATATACACCTAGATAGAATGCCACTCCTACCAAGAACTAAAATTCATAATAATCAAATTATTTGCCTAGGAAAAATATTCAAATGAGAAAAAATAGGTAAATTCAGAGAAAGGGTCCCTTGCACTTAGACAATTATTAGGGCATCTTCTAGTTTATTTTAAGAAATAAATTTACTTTCAATGTAAAGTTATAGATCAATGTACCACTTAGCATAACTCAAGCAGTGAAAATTGGGTAGAATTCAAGTGGAAGTCTTGATGTTCAATCTTTATTTATATTGCCAAAATAAATACATAAATAGAAACTTGATGCATTGAAAGGAAAGCTAAAAGAAAGGCACAACCGCACAACAGAAATCATTCTCATTCTCTACAGTTCTATCATTAGAACTGAAAATATTAACTCTTGATAGCAAGTTTTCTGTACTTACAGGAGTAGCCCTCTTGTTGTCAATGCTGGTAAACAACCTTTAACCACATCCCCTTTAACATATAATTCCCAGCAAACAACCCCAAAACAACGTAAACTACTATTGGGGCATTTAATCAAACAGGCAAAAAGCATCAAACAAAAGGCGAGCTATTACCTGACTGGGTTAGAGGACACGCGCTGGCCAACAGAGGTGCGTTAAATGGCAAAATGGTTTCTTGTAATGGGTGCGAACAAAGTGCTGGAAGAATCAGTGGTCAGAGAAGCAAATCAATGGAAGAAAAAAACAAAAACAAGAGGCAAAGAAGATAGCGAAGAGGGTACCTGGCGCAACAACTGCGTAATGAGGAAGAGAAGTCGAAGGTTGCGACAACAATAACACTGACCCTTTCAACAACGGCGCGACTTCTTCATTGTTGAGAGTAATGGCAGTGATGGAGCAGTGTAGTGCAATGGAGGTGGTGTTTGTCAGCAAGAGAACGAACAATGGTGGTTCGTCAGTGCGAGGGAGAAGGGTTTGTGAACACGACGGGGCAAATAGAAGACAAGGGGCGACAATGATGGTGACACAGGGCGACGGTGACGCTGGTTGAAGGGTTGGACAAACGAAAGAGTGAGAGCACTAGGGATGGCAGAGACGAACGAAAGTGAGGGACGTGCCAGAGACTGAGAACCAAACTAATTTTAGAAGGCTTAGAAAACATTGCCAACATCGGTTGTCATATAGAAACGATGTCAACAAGCATTGACAACATCGGTTATTAAATATAACCGATGTCAATAATGATTTACAACATCGGTTATTAGATAACCGATGTTAACTACTATCAGTTATTTACAAAAATGCCAGTGTGCATTTTTTAACATCATATCTCACATAATCGATGTTAAATGGACGATGTAGAATGTATATTTTCTAGTACTGACATGGATAACATCGGTTATGAGGTATAACCGATGTTAACGAAGACAAATGACATCGGTTATGAGGTATAACCGATGTTAACGAAGACGAATGACATCGTTTATGAGGCAACCGATGTTAAGTACGTCCAATTATTTACAAAAATGCCACCGCACATTTTTTTACATCGGTCCTCATACAACTGATGTCATTTCGACAATGTTAAATGCCTTTTTTGTAGTAGTGATTTTGTAATAATATCCTTCTAATGTTGAACAATGGAGAACAGAGTCTAGTCAAAAAGTGACGTGTTACATGGTCTAAATTTGTACTTGTTCAAAAAAGTTTTGGTGCAAGTGTGTAATTAAGAATGTGGTTCATCATCAATAATAATGATATTTAAACAAAATATAAGAAAAACAATATTCAAAAGGAATTTTGCGGTAGCATTCATTTAGCACATCAGGTTAAGCAAAAGACCATTACTTATTTGGGTACTTAAAATCAATGCAAAGTACCTGCACAGAATTGGCCTGTTCTAAATTTGGGTACGTTCAATGCAAAGCAAAAGAGTATACCATAGATTACCTAAGTGATTATGCAAATTTCAAACAAGTTGTCTCTGAATCAGTTAAGGAGGATGATACCTCATCAACAGAAATTGCATTGGCAGTCAAGGACCTATGACAACATACACCATCGGCACGTCTAAGAATGTTGTAAGCCAACTTGAAATTGGAGATAAGCACCCATGCCATGTATTTAGTTGAACACTACTCTTACAAAAAGAAAACAAAGATTGAAGATATTAGAACAATTACCCACCTCACTTTTTACTAGAACAACATGCTGTTTGATCGTGTTGGTGTAAATCGGAGGGTGCAAATGGAATTGCACACAAAACAGAAAGGGTGAACTTTTGATTGATTTTTTGGAGTTTTAATCTCAACCTTTAAACTAATCCAAAGTTCATAGTTGTTGCTGGACAGAGGATACACTCACACACGTATATTGGCCAGGTTATAGCTTCGGAGTTCGGACATTCACGTTACACTTACATCACAAGTCAAAAAGTACAAAGTATATAGCACTAACGTGGTAATGAGTGTCGAACCCCAGAGTTTTTATCTAAGTGTGCGTTTGTGTTAAGGTATTGTAAAGGATTCCTGGAAAAACGAGTGATAATGGGTCCATTCGAGGAGTTTTAAGATATTGTTAAAGAATAAAATGACCAACTTTACATATAATTTTTTTAAAGTAATTTTGTGCATATTATAAGTATAAATAATTTAATAATTTTTTCACAATGATTTCTTCATTTACAAATAGATGAATCACTTATAATTTTAAATTAATACCTTTTTATTATATTTTACTTACGTTATTTTTGACATTTTTAATATTTTTTTGACGCTATTATAGTAAATGTAAATGGAAACTCATGTAAAATATTGTCCCATTGACGTTATTATGCATCTCCCTCCCCCCCTTGATCAGACCAGTAAAATAATGTCCCATTTACGTTATTATATCCACCTTTAAATATACTCCCTCACCAAAGAAAGTTGATCAGACCAGTCAAATATTGTCCCACCCCCCAAAAAATGAACCTTAAAATACTACCCTCATCAAACTCTATTATTTTCCAATCTACCACAAAGTATGTACTATTCATGTTAAGAAATTCTCTTCCCTATTCCTTCCTTTAAATTAAAAAATATAATTAAAATTAGATTTTAATTATTTTGTTATTGTATGTATTAATCTTTGCATAGTTGCAATACACAACATTTCTTATGTTGGATGCAGATTATAATAATTAATTAAATTATAATTTATATTTTTTTATAGATATTTTAAAATGATTTTTGTAATTAAATATTATTGATGGAAGTTAAACAAATAATTCTTTTATTTTTTATATTCTTATAAATATATAATTATTTAAAGTGAATACTTTTAATTAAGTAGAATATATATTTTATTTTTAGTTAAGAATTATAATTTCTTAATTTAATTGTTTATATATTTATTTATTTTAAAAATATTAAGCCAAAACAATTTCAACATATTTATATAAAAAAGATTATCTTATAATATTATTTCATACCATATAGGAAGTGAAATTTTTTGTCTAAGCTCATTTTAATTCTAGTAAAAGAAAGTTAAACTCCCTCAACCCTTCTGATAAACACCCCTAAATCCAAGCCATTGAAATATACCAGTTTATACACCAGTTCATTAAAATTGGGAAATACATGCAAAAAATGGGGATCAGGTTTTGATGGCTGGTAAATGTGGGGGTTGTTCGTGTTTTTTTTATCCGCAAAAGGTATGAGCATAGCAACACGTATTTCTCTGCCTTAGTTTTCCGGTAATTTCGTTGATTGCATTTTGGAAGTAGTTGGGAAGCTTGTCTCTGTCAAGTATGATAGTCTAAAAAGCTTAAGGTAATAAAGTGATACTATTTTAATATATGGACAAGTGCTTTGGATAAGGAGTGAGGGGGCGTGGAAGCTTTGAAGCTGCACTTTTTGCTTTTTATTTTGGATCTTGGATGCTTTATTTCATGTGTAGAAAGCTTACTGTTATGAGATTCATTTTGTATTTTGGGTAGTTTGACTGTTTTTGTAGATTGTAATGGTTGGACACGTCTTGTGCTTCTGCCCTGATCTTTTATAATTAATAAATATCTTTGCTTATAAAAAAAATAAACAATTGCATGATGATTCTTATTTCCGTGTCCAAAGAGCCCGAATCTAGTGCTCGGATGTAGTGAAAACGTGTCAATAATCTCACAAGCATCAACGTTGCCTGAACCTTGAGATTAAACAAGGCTGTCAAATTTGTGGAATTACCATATTAATATAAAATTACTAGGACAAAAGGATCTAAAAACAAAATTAGAAACAGCAACCAAACTTGGACGCTGGCTAAAGTGGGAGACATCAGTGGGAAACTAATGTGCACCGTTGGATTTTGAGATCAATGTAGGATTACCGTACAACCGTCTACATTGGATTTTTTTTTTTTTTAAAAAAGGGATTTTTTTTTCTGTTTAAGTTTTTTTTATTTTTAAAAATTACTATTTTTCTCCATTGTTGTTTATTGATGTGGGACTACCATACAACTGTTTACACTAGATTTTTTTTTTAAAAAGGGATCCTTCTTCTTCTGTTTAAAGTTTCTAGTGATTTTTAATTACCGCAAATTTTTTCGCAAACTAAAACTGTCAGAAATGTTAAAAAATAAAATCAAAAATCAAAATCTCGAACACTAGATTTTCTGAAATCACAAAAAATGTTACAAAAATAAACATTTATGACCACCAAAAAATTTGCAGCGGTTAAAAGTCACTAGAAACTTAATTAGGAAATTTTCACACACACAGTTTATGTCATCACTTAACAGTTGAAATTAATGTTAGGGACTAAAAATAGAACAAAATAATTATGATGGACTAAAAATAGAACATAACAGAATAATTTATGAGAAACTAAAAATAATAAAAAAATTTATGAGAGACTAAAAATAAAAATCAAGATAAAATGACGGACAAAAAATGAGAAGAGAAGCAGAAACAAAGCAACAACGGAGAAAAATGATCATTTTTAAAAAAAAAAAAACTTAAACAGAAAAAAAATCCTTTTTTAAAAAAAAAAAAAATTCAGTGTGGACAGTTGTACGATAGTCCCACATTGATCTCAAAATCTAACAGTACACATTAATTTCTCATGATAATGTCTCCCATTTTAGCCAGCGTCACCAAACTTGTACTTGTACGTGAGAGAGCAGAACCAAACGTCGCGTGAGACAGCTGGAGCCAGCAGCAGCACTGATCAACACGGGACTCGAGGAGCAGTAAGTGCATTAAAAAGAAAATATGCTAATGTGCTTCATTCTTAATTGCATTAATCATGAAAAGATAGAAATAAAAGAAAAGAAAACACCATAAAGCATTAAAAAGAAGAGTTACATTCATGAATCCAGCAACAGATTGTTATTCCCTGAGTGAAGAATATATAATCCAACAACAGCCACAAGGCACAGCAGAACTGAGAAGCTCTGGCGGTGCTTTCTCTAGAGGGGCAACAACCTAGCTCCGTGTGATGGACCCTTAATCCAATTCTTGATCCTTTTAGGAACACCAGAGTCATAGGCAACCAATGTGAACGTTCCAACCCACATGGCCAAAGTGATCCAAGCAGAGGTGGGTGAGATGATTCTCAAAAGCAGAAATGCAGCAGCACCTCCCATTATAAGCATGGTACAAATTATGTTTGAAAGAAATCTTCCTTTAAGTATTGTCCCAATCATAGCAAAGAAGGAGTATAAGACAATTGTCAAAAACAGTGGCATCATCACCTTGTGCTGTTCTATAAACAATCGCTTTCCTAAGTCGGTGTTTGTTGCTGTAACTAATTCGGTGTTTGTTGCTGTAACCAAGGCAATCAGCAGTGTCGAAAATTTGATAAGGATCTCCCGCAATTCCTTGAAAACATTTACCACTGGCACTTGGTCCCTAAGCGCAATCATTAATAATAATAAAAGAAGGTTAGCATGGTAGAATTATGATGCAGTTTTGTTAGAAATATATGCAGCTCAAAGCATAATCTACAACCTAGCTCCGTGTGATGGACCCTTAATGCGGTTCTTGATCCTTTGACGAGCAACATAGTCATAGGCAACCAGTGTGAATGTTCCAACCCACATGGCCAAAGAGATCCAAGCAAAGGTGGTTGAGATGGTTCTCAAAAGCACAAATGCAGTAACGCCTCCCATAATGGGCATGGCAAAAATTATGATTGGAAGAAATTTTTTGTCATTGTATATCTGAAATGTTGTCCCATTTATAGCAAAAAAAGAGTATAAGACAATGGTTAAAAGTAGAGGCTTCACCAGCTCGTGTTGTTCTATAAACAAATTCTTTCCCGAGTCAGTGTTTATTGCTGTAACCAAGGCAGTCAGCTGTGTTAAGGATTTGTTAAGGATCTCCTGCAATTCTTTGAATACATTGACCACTGGCACTTCGTCCCTAAGCACAATCATTAATAGCAAAAAAAGTTAGACATACAAGACTTATGTTGCAGTTGTGTTACAAGTGCATGCAGCTCAATGTAGAATCTACAACCTAGCTCCGTTTGATGCACCCTTAATGCTATTTTTGATCCTTTGAACAACATAGTTATAGTTAACCGATGTGAACATCCCAACCCACAAGACCAAAGAGATCCAAGCAAAGGTGGTTGAGATGGTTTTCAAAAGCACAAATACATCAGCACCTCCCATAATAAGCATGACACAAACTATGATTGGAAGAAATCTTCCGTTATATATCTGTAGTATCGTCTCAATGATAGCAAACATGGAGTATAAGGCAACGGTCAAAAGCATAGGCATCATCAACTCGTGCTGTTCTATAAACAAAAACTTTCCTGACTCAGCATCTGTTGCTGTAATCAAGGTAATCAGCAGTATTAATAGTATGTTGAGGATCTCCTGTGATTCCTTGAATCCATTAACTACTTGCTCCCTAAGCACAATCATGAACAAAAAAAAAAAAAAGTTAGACATACTAGAATAATGATGTAGTTTTGCTATAAATACCCTGCAACTCAAAGCAGAGTCTGACACAGGAAAAAGTGTCCAACTGATCAATAATAGAAGGAAGAAATGGGGTAAAATAGATAGTAGGATGTGCAAGGAAGCATGTAAAAGATGTTGAAATGGTAACCAGAATAACTACAAACAAGGTTATGGGAAAGAGCATAAAACATATATTTGTAGCTGCTGAGTAGTTATAGTCAGAGTGTTACACTAACCTCATAGAAATGAAATAAGTAGAATTCAGGACAGGCACGTTTGGTTCCCTGGCTGACTACTAACTCAGCTCTTCACAGGTGCAGTGGATACGAATGGAAGTACCTTAAAGACGTGCAGAGTTTGGTGTAAGCTCTAAGCAGTATTCGAGGGGATGGAAAGACATTGCCAAGTAACACAGAATTTAACGTGCACACAAACAGTCAATCACAAACAAAAAGTCAATGTGCACAATACCGTACAAATGAAGTTCTGAATTCGCTTTAGGAAGGGACTAACGAGTTGCCTATCAGAAAGTAAATTATTTTAAATTTTATTTCATTAAAAACTGGATATATAATCAGTTACCTACCAAAAGAAAGTAAGGTGATGTTTGATTTGAGAAAATGTTTTTTATTTTTATTTCTTATTTTTATTTTTTTGAAAATTATTATTTTTATTTTTAAATTTTCAGAATTTAGAAAACATGTTTGTTTTTATTTTTTATTTTCTGTTTTTGGATAAAAAATATTGAAAATGTGTTTGTTTTGATATCTTATTTTCATAAAATATTTTATTATATAATTTGAAATAATAAGAATATATTTATATATTATTATTAATAACCAATTTATAAAAAAAAAATATTAATAATATTAAATTCATTATATTGTTTATTTATAAATATAAATGTAAAAGATTTTTATATTTTAATTATAACATTGATAACAAAAATAATAAATAATAAATATAAACTAATTATCATCACGTAAATTAGTCTTGGCCACTTCTTGATTAATAGTTTAAGGGAAATGCTAAGAACACTGGTTAATGAACTAAAAAGAGAAATGTTTTTATTGAGAGGCAGAAAATTGTGTTGTCCATAATTTTTTTTTTGTGCTCTCTTGTGAATTCTACAATAAATACTTTTTTCTTTTATTTCTTTAACAAGTGTCCTAATTAACCAGTACCCTTAGCAAGACCCATAGTTTAATACTAATTATTCAATCCGCACAAATTAACACAACAAGCTTGATTCTCACATGACAAGGCCCGCCATATATAGCCTAGCTTGGTCAATCCACATGCTGCCAGATGTTGATATCGTGATGGTGTGTTATCTATTTCTACAATAGAAAAGAGATACCTTTTCTATTATCTACATAAGAAAATTTGGTCCTTGCTATTGTCATTATTTTTTAACATGTACCATTTTATATTTTTACAAATTTATATCATTATATTATTTATATTTTTATTATATTATTATTTTATATATTTGTTCCTGTTGCTAGATCTTACCTAGGAAAGTAGGAGACCTGACCCAAAAGCATTCAATAGTGTATCGTAACCTACCTATCTTTAGTCTAATCCCTCATTATATACTGCATTCCCTCCTATCAGGATGTCCCCTGATCTTCCCGGAACGGTTTCCTTATCATGATCTAAACATCACTCCCGGATTCTTAGGCGCATACTAGAGTGGTTATGATATCGTTTATCATGGAGTTATGTGGGCCCGGGGGTCACGATGTGATGGTCGGAGTCCAAACAAAGAGAGTCGTCGGGCTACTCATGAGGGCATACGGTCAACAGACGAACGATATGGATTATGGCTAATCGGTCGGCCAATGACCAATAGAGGTACACAACCCCTCAATCTCGAGAGCGTAAGCGAGAAGATACTAAGTGCTTTGAAGAATCGGTCAGCCAATGACCGATAGGGGTACACAGCCCCTCAATCTCAAGGGCGTAAGCGCTAAGAGACTAAGTGCTTTGAAGGACCGGTCGACCAATGACCGATAGAGGTACACAGCCCCCCAGTTTGGAGTGCGTAAGCACGAAGAGACTAAGGGCGACGAACATCCCCTTAGTCTCAAGCTTGATAATGCGAAAGGACTCGAAATGGGGAAATTCGATCGGCGGATGACCTATGTGGTCGAACCGCTGTGGCGCTTCGTCGGGGTTTATGAGGAGTGTGACGCTTTGATTACTCCAACTCGCACACGAAAGGGCGCATTAAATACTCATCAGGCACGCATGATTACCTTGGCAACCTTTGCCACACGTCATCTTGTGAGTGGTGAGTTTTTTGAACCGATGGGACGGGTAACGAAAGGTCGTGCGTGGAACGTACATGCGACTTCTAGAGGGT
Source organism: Pueraria montana var. lobata (assembly GCA_026413185.1). Classification (NCBI taxonomy): domain Eukaryota; kingdom Viridiplantae; phylum Streptophyta; class Magnoliopsida; order Fabales; family Fabaceae; genus Pueraria; species Pueraria montana. The sequence goes on from CM048650.1 coordinate 79,543,266, forward strand.
CTTGTCGCTTGGGAAGCGACTCCACGCACTGTAGGGGCCCTCTATATATAGGCTGGGTGGACATAGGTCTTCTCACTCCCACCCATAATACTCCATTTGCTCCACGTTGCGTTCGAGTTCTTTGGTGGTGAAAGCGATTTTCGGCAGGCAGAGGACGGTGAGGATTGCGACGGCGGAGGAAGAAACGTCACCGGAAACTGGGCGCACAGACTTCGAGAGGAGAAGGTACTCCTTACCCACCCCCACTTGTTTAAGTTCTTTGAGTCTTGATTTTAGGGTGGGTTTTGGTGGTGTTAGAGGCTGAGCAAATGGAAGTAGATTACTCCTCCTTGTATGTGTGGGCCAAGGCCGAGGTTCTGAAGGAAAAATCGGTACTCAGTGATTGGCCCACCATTGCGAAAATTAAAGATGAGTTAGTGTTCACTATTGATGGGGTAGAGGAGATTATTCAGCCATGTCTCGTGGGGGAACCGGTTTATGTGGGTCGACAAAGGAATGAGCCTAGGTTTTCTCTCTTCTATGAAACCATCTTTAGTAGGTTAGGAGTGAGATTTCCGTTGACCACCTTAGAAAAGGGAGTGTTATTAGCGTTAAATATTGCTCCGACTCAGTTACACTTGAATAGTTGGGCATTCGTGCGGGGTTTCGAAATACTATGTAAGGCCCTCGATGTTTTGCCAACTGTCTCTAAGTTTTTTTATTTCTTTGAATTTACTACCACCAAGAAGACATCATGGGTCTCTTTGCGTAATGTTGGAGGACGTGGAATATTGTCATTGTACACGACTTCCTATAAGGCATTTAGGATAGGTTTTTTTGAGTGCGTCCGGCTACTGAGAATTTTAACATGTTAGAGGGGTTTCCTAACTACTGGACTAGCAATCCTCGCAACTATGGGAATATGGATTTAGATGACCTGCCAGAATCAGATCGAGTAGATATTTAGAACCTTAAACACTTAACTTACTTCACCACCATGTTCAAAACCTCCAAGATTATAGTGTTGGAATACTGAATGGTGGACTTGAGATTATGTATTGGTACCCTATATAATAGAACTTTAGTGTTTGGCTTGTACGTTGGTATTTTCAAGTGTATATTAATGTTTGTTGTAATTGTTTCAGAGAGGACTGCGAAGAGAAGTATGCCTCCCTCCAGATGCAAGATGGCTCGGCTACTTGCCAAGAAGGAGAAGGCCGCACAAGTCGCTGCTGCTGTGGCTATTGGTGGAAACGCCATTGCGGGTTCATCGATGTTGACTACCCCACAACTTAATGTTGCAGCAGGTGTTGCTCTGAATACACAAAAGAGGCTGAGGGCTCAAATAGACGCCCAGGAATACATAGATGTGGATTCCGGTGAGCACCGAGAGCATCCTGCTGCTGCGTTGGCGAAGACGGTTGATGAGTCGCTGGTGGAGGAAATAGGGGAAAACTGGAACCCAATGGACTTCGGGACCCCCCAGGGGCGAAGGCAAATCCTTTTGGGATATCGCTTTTCCGCATACTGTTCACAATCATACCCACAACCTTCTTGAGGCCAACCGAGCAGAGTTGGGGAAGCTTAGCTTCGTCAGCTATGTGAAAGGAGCCCATGCTAAGGCGAATCAATTAACAACGTTGTTGTGCACTGTGGAAGACCGAGGGAGGCAACTGATGGCTAAAAAGAAGGGTCTCGAGGAAGATAAGGCTCGTCTGAATGCCGAAGTGGAAAGGCTACGGCAGAAAGTGGTAGATGTCGAATTCGATAGGGTTGCCCTTGAGAGAGCCAAAGTTGATTTTGAAAAAGATAAGAAACTACTCGAAGATAAAGAGAAAGAGATAGCACTCGGTCTGCAAAATGATAAAAAAGAGAAGGATAAGCTTAAAGAGGAGTTGTCGGTTATGAAGGTGCAGTTGGATAGTGCCACAGCTGAGGTGGAGAAATTGAATGGAAAACTCGTGGTGGCAAATACCGAGGTTGTTGAGCAATTTGTGGCCGACTTTAATGCGGCCTTGGAGCAAGCAAAGGTGATCACTCCTAATGTGGACTTCTCGGCTGCGGATTTCCTGAAAGAAGTGGTGGATGGGGCAATTGTTGATGTTGCCGATTGAAATAGTTTTTAAAGCACCTTTTGTTGTGTTTCTATGGACCCTTCCTTTTGTAAGTGCCGATAGGCAACATTATTAACAGATGAAGTAGCTATGACAACCGAATATTTTCATATTAAGGAACTCGTGAGTTTGTAAAGATTTGTGTTCCTTATACTGATTCTGATGTAGCGTTGAAATGAAGCAAATTGGGAAATAACTAATTTAATCAGTAAACGGTGTGTAGCTTCGTTAATATGCCGACTGGTCATTAAAAATGAAACCAATGACATGCGTAAATTAATATTTGGCAAAGTTATCAATAACCATATGTAGCTTCGTTATTACGCCAATCGGGTCTATATTATTCCCTGGCGGTGTGTAATCGTGTCAAAATCGACCAGGTCTACAATATTGCCTAGTGGCGAGTAGTCGTGTCGAAGCCAATTCCCTGGTGGCGAGTAGTCGTATTGAAGCCGACCAGGTCTTCATTATTCCCTGGTGGCAAGTAGTCTTGTCGAAGCCGACCAGGTCTACATTATTCCCTGGCGGCGAGTAGTCGTGTCGATGAAAGATAAATAATTTGGACTGTTAAAAGAGATCGCATTTTATTGAATCATAAGACAAAACGGAAAGGTATGAAATCCGAATGGACAAAATAGTAAATTCGATCGGTCGGTGGAGGACATCCCAACAAGGTTGGCACCCCCTCCTCCGATTGCAGTTAAAGCAGAATCTCAATGAGGTTGACACCTCTACCTTAACCGATCTACAACTTTATTGAAGCATTGAATGAAGATAAATAAAAGAAAAAATTGGTCCTAACCAACTAAGGTGTCGTCAACTGTAGTAAAAACGAAGGCTAGCAGCATTCCATGTCCGGGGAATTGCTCCACCATGCAAAGTATGAAGTCGGTATGCCCCTTTTCCAACCACCTCATATACACGATACGATCCGACCCATTTGGGAGAAAGTTTGTTGAGTATCAGGTTCGGCTGAGCTTTTTTCAAGACTAGATCTCCCACCTTAAAGGCTCTAGGTACAACCCGAGAGTTATACTTTTGTTCAGCTCTCCACTTTACTGCCGCCTCTCAGATGTGAGATGTGAGCTATCTCCCTAACCTCTTCTAGGTTATCCAAATCAACCCGTCGGTCATTGGACGAGGCACCTTCATCAAATATCTCCACTCGAAGTGTGGGCTCGAGAATTTCTATAGGTAACATGGCATTAGCATAGTATACCAAGGTGAAAGGAACTTCATGGATGGACGAGTGTGGGGTCGTATGATAAGACCATAAGATCCTAGGGAGCTCGTCCACCCACGAGGACCGAGCTACCTGTAGTTGTCTCTTCAATCCTGTCAACACAACTTTGTTGGCGGCCTCCACCTGACCATTCAACTGTAGGTGCTCTACTGAGGTGAAGATCAGTTTTATTTTGTGGCTTTGGCAAAACTCCCGAACACCGGAACTTGCAAATTGCGTTCCATTATCCGCGATCAGAGTACGCGGTACGCCGTAACATCAAATGATCGACTTCCAACGAAATTTCTTCACCCTTTCGGTCGTTATGGTCGCCACAGGCTTTACTTCAACCCACTTATTGAAATAATCAACCGCAACGATCAGGAACTTCAATTCTCTAGCCGCCATCAGAAATGGACTGAGGATATCGATACCCCATTTGTTGAAGGGCCATGGGAATGCCAGGGAGTGAAGCTGCTCGGTCGACAACCCATAAAGATTAGCATGCTTTTGACACGGATTGCACTTCTTCACAAACTCCATGCAATTGGTTTCTAAAGGTCGGCCAGTAGTAACCTGTCCTTATTATTTTGTTGCCTAATGTCCGCCCCCGATATGGCTTCCGTAAACTCCATCGTGGACCTCTCTAACCACCACTGCTGCCTACGTAGGAGTGAGGCATCGGAGAAGGGGGGAGCTAAAACCCCTTCTATAGAGTTTGTCTGCAACGATCATGTATCGTAAGGCTTCTTTCATGCACTTTCCAGCCTTGATTTTGTCGATTGGTAAATCGCCACTCTCCAGGTAATGAATGATAGGACCTATCCAAGATTCCATCTCCTCATGCACAAACATTACCTGTTGCTCCATCAATACTGTACTAGGTCGGTCAAGTGTTTCTTGTATGATCGTTCGGTTGCCTCCGGATTTTTTCGTACTTCCCAACTTCGATAGCAAGTCAGCCTTAGCGTTATCATCTTTAGGGACGAAGTCGGGGTCAAATTTCACAAAGTGCTGGGCAATTTCCTTCACCTTCTCCAAGTACTTCGCTAGGTGGGAATCTTTGGCTTGATAGACACCTTTGACTTGGTACATCACTACCTTGGAATCTCCTCGAACCACCAACTCGGTGACACCCATCTCCCGAGCTAAGCGCATACCTACCAATAGTGCCTCGTATTCGGCCTGATTGTGACTCGGACTAAAGTTGAATTTTGGGGACTGGTCCAACAGAACCTCGTCCGACCCCTCTAATGCGATTCCGGCCTCACTACACGCCTGATTTACAGCTCCGTCCACAGACAATATCCAGGGTTGTGACACGTTATGCTCGGTCGGTGGTGGAGTTAGTTCCACTATAAAATCTGCTAAGACTTGGGCTTTGATTGATCCTCGTTTCTCATAGGAGATGCCAAATTCGGACAATTCAACCGACCACTTAACTATTCGGCCTGCTAGGTTTAGTTTTTGGAGAATCTGCCGAATCGACAAGTCCGTTCGAACGACGATCGGATAGCTATGAAAGTAATCCCGTAGCTTCCTTGTTCTTATCAACACTGCCAAGGCCAACTTCTCTAGCTTCTGATATCTTAACTCGGCACCTCGTAGCACTTGGCTCACAAAGTATATCGGTTTTTGGTCACCACCGAATTCCTGCACCAACAACAAGCTAATGGCATAATCGGAAATCGACAATAGGCAAACCTGGTTGAGGCTTGGTTAAAATTGGTGGACTAGACAAGAATTCCTTCAACCGGCCGAATGCTTCCTTACACTCCTCTGTCCATACAAACTTTTGACTCTTACGTAGGCAACAACAAAGGAGAAGAGCCTTATCCGCTGACTTAGACAAGTATCGTGAAAGTGAAGCGATATGACTGGATAGCTGCTAGACCTCTTTAACGCTACTTTGGCTCCTCATGTTAATCACTACCGAGCATCTGTCTGGATTCGCCTCGATTCCTCGGTGTGTGAGCATGAAACCGAGGAACTTGCCAGCTTGCACACTGAACGGGCACTTATCCAGATTCAGCTTTAGCTGATACCATTCTAAGGTATTGAAGACCTCTTGGAGGTCGGTTATATGACGACCGCCCTTTGTGGACTTTACTACCATATCACAAAGAAAACGTTGGAAACAGCTTTTGAGCATTTTCAAAATTGGGCCTTATTCTGAAATGTTTTCACCGAAAACATTCTCTAAATTTTAAAAAACATATTTTCAATCTTATTTTCTATTTTTATTGAAAATGAAAACAGAAAATAGGCAAAGTAAATGCTCACTTAATTATTTTAATTTTTATTTCAATGAAAAGTACACTTGATTTTTATACATTTTACTTTTACATTGTTAAAGAATACCAATGAGTTTACTGTAACACTGAAACTATAACTACCCTGTGGCCACAAATTATGTTATATGCTCTTTGCCATAACCTTGTTTGAAGCTGATTCTAGTTAGTTAACTACAAATATGCATAAAATTAGTCATTTTCATTAAAGTGTAATGAGAGGAATTCAGGGCAGGCATGTCTAGTTCTTTTTTTTTTTTTTTTTTTTTTTTTGTTGCTTGCTTCAAATGTGAACGATTGTTTTTCTGTTTGATAATCATAATAATGGTTCATTAGTGGGCTCATAATATATAGAGTAAATTATACATATCTCCTAAGGTTTGCTCTTATTACATCTAGCACCATTCTATTTTTTTACATTACTTTGAACACCTCTAAGAGGGGGTAAGTGTAATATTTTTTAAACTTGAGAGGGGGTCAATGTAATGATTTATACATATGAAGGGGGGTCGGTATAACGAAAGTCTAAAAATTAAGAGGTTTTCTATAAGGTTAAAAAATGGAGGGTGCTGGGCATAATAAAGGTAAATCCTAGGGGGTATAATTTACTCTAATATATAAGACTTAAGAGGATAGAGACTGGTAAACGAAATCCAATTACTCAGAAAATTCCCCACGCGAGGGACTTCAAGGACTGATTCTAGGGTGCACAAGTGGAATGGGTCTTGCACCATACATAAGTAATAAGGACCGTTAGATGTGGGCTGGCAAATTTGTGTAGCTGAGATGAATGTAGGTATAGGTGTTCCATAACACACCTGATTTAGGTTTTTATAAATTAAAAAAAATACTAATGCGCTGTCTCATCACTGCTCTCCTTTTTTTTTTTTGCTACAGCCATCACCGCTCTCTTTGGACTTGGACCCCACACTAAATCTATGTTAATTATTGAACTTGTCTTTTTTAATGAGCTTAGTTAATACATTTTTTTTACTGCAGTTAATACATATTTTAAGAATACTATTTAAGAATTATTTAAATATTTTTTAATTATTAAATAATCTTATAGTTTTAATATAATAAATATTTTCAAACATTTTTTAATATCGGTTTTTTTTTAACTAAAATATTTTTGACAGCAGAAATTTATGTACTATTAACTTTTCAAATATTCTCTAGTTGAGAAACTATTTTATTTCTGTATTTAAACTTTAAAATTCATTTAACGAATAAAATTCTAATAAATATGATTTAACATTGTATATATAAGAGGATTTCTTTTAAAAAAAATATTCAAATTAAAGTTAGAATTAAAGACTTTGAAATGATAAATTGAAGGAGATAAGAAGTTAAATTAAACCGTTTAATTGATATTAAAAACATAAGATCATATTTCAAATGCATGTTAAGAGCGAATTTGAATTTTGAAGATTATATATATATATATATATATATATATATATCTTATGAGAGCAATGCATCTTATATGAGAGTGAGAGGGTTAAATCTGGACCATATAATCATACATGGAGGGTCAAGATTTAATATTATGTGACTACTTAAAAAAGTCATGTGACTTTTTTAAAAAACTCACATCATTCAGTGTGTTTTAATATTAACCATTCAAATAGGATCTAGTGGTCAATATTTATTCCTCTCACTCTCATATAAAATAAGTCATCTCACTAGATATATTTCCTATATATATGTATATTTGAAATTGATTTTTTATATTCGATTACATTTTGTTAAATCGTTTAGTTGATATTGATATTAAAATCATGAGAGGATATACTATATGTATTTTAGGAGAGTGAAATTCATCACTTCATGAGAGGAGAGAACATTCAAACGAGAAGAGATGTGAGGAAGAGTGGAGAGAGTGAAGTAATGAAAGTACAAATAGATTTAAATGAGGGGATTATTTTTAAATTAACTAATATTTAATAACAATTTTTATGAATATCAATGTAAACTTACACTACCGTGATCGTCCTTTTAAGAATAAAATAAATTCTTCATTCATAAAAATTTGGTTAGTATTATTCAAAGAGAAAAAAAGGTTATGCACTAACAACGTAAAAAGTTTTACACTATCATCCAATCACACCCCACTATGTATGGTAAGTTTGTTGACTTTTATGATAATTACTTTAAAAGTCATATCAACGGTGGTTTGTTATTGGATGACAGTGTAAAATTATTTTACATTGTCAATGCATCATCATTAAATTCTTATTCAAATATTGATGCATGTTATATATTTTCCTTTCAAAACCAAAACCCATATTGGTAACACACTTTAGTAGCTTATAAGCTACTTTAACTAGCATATTTCAAGGACAAAAGAAGAATAAATATAGGCTATGTTTGACACATTATTTCAACTAGCTTTTAGATTTTTTTACTAGCTGAGAGCTTGTTTGGCCTAGTATTGTTTGATAAACAAGCTTATAGGTTGTAGTGTTATTTGAAACACCACCATCAACACACTGCCACCGCGTCATCACCATTGGCACCGCCACTACACACCGCTAATGCCGCCTCCACCACCACCACTATTGTCACTGGCACTAGTACTGGCACCACCACCCCACCACCATCACCATTAGCACCACCACCACCATCACAGCTACCACCACCATCACAGCTACCACCACTGTTGCTGCCATCATCAGCACTATCAGCACCACTAACTACCATCTGCACTGGTATTGCCACCGCTATCTCCGCCATCAATACTGGCACTATCGTTGTCGTCGTTTTCATCACCACAAAAGCACACCCTTAAACTGATTTTAATAGGATTAGAAACTTTCAAAATATTTTGAAACTAAAAATTAGAGAAAATAGCCTACAACTAAATTTTAAAAATTGGTTTTTAACATTTTTGAAATTAAAACTAAAAACTGATTGTTGTTTTTAAAATTTTGAAAACTTATAACTAAAAATCACCCCCTAACAGGTTCTAAAATAATTTAACTATAAATAGAAATTACAAGTGTTTAATTAAAATTATTCAAAAAACTAAAATTATAAATACCCTAAAAAATATTTTTATCAATAAAATAAAATTGAAATTTATATAAAAATATCACATAAATATGTTCATTTTCTGTCATTTTAAATTTTCAACTACTTCAACAAATAATTTTATCAAACACTTATGATTCAATAAACTAACTTAACAACTTTTAATTACCAATTACAAGTAAAAATAAAATGTATCAATTGTAACAATAAACAAATACTAAAAGCAAATTGGGTTTCGTAAGGCTATTGCAGACGTTATCTTCTTGTGTTAGCTCATGGCTACCTTCTAATAGAAAAAATAATTCTATAAGTTTGTAGCTTGCAATGAAAAAAAAAAAACCTTGGTTGTTCATATAATTGAATAGTTTTATATACACATTTATACATATTATTTTCTATTTTAAATTTTTATTATTTGATTATAATGGTTTATCTTTTCATTACTTCGTAACAAAAAACAAATCTTTACTTACACTTTAACGTCATTATTCTAGACAGATATGAGATGATGCATTTATAATTATTTAGAGACCTTTTACCTTATTCTTATTATGATCCTTATCCAATCTTAAAAATACACAATTGAATGTTTGTTATTTTTTTCATAAACTCACTTTAATAATATTTTAAGACCACACATAAAAACTATTGCAAAAATGTATAATTGTAAAAAATATAATTTGTATTTTGTAAAATAAAGCTTGTTAGGAAAATACAAATCATATTTATTAGAATTTTATTCATTAAATGAATTTTAAAGTTCAAATAAAGAAACAAAATAGTTTCTCAACTAGAAAATATTTGAAAAGTTAATTTTACATAAATTTCTGCTATCAAAAAAATTTTAGTTAAAAATTAAATAATAACCGATATTAAAAAATGTTTGAAATTATTTATTATATTAAAACTATAAGAATGTATCAAAAAATATTAAAACTATGAGATTATTTAATAATTCTTAAATAGTATTCTTAAAATATGTATTAACTAAGCTCATTAAAGCTGTCAAAAAAAATAAAAATTAAGCTCATTAAAAAAGACAAGTTCAATAATTAATATAGATTAATTGTAGGTTCCAAGTTCAAGGAGAGCAATGATGACTGTAGCAAAAAAAAAAGAAAGAACAGTGATGAGACAGCACGTTATTTTTTTTTTTTAATTTATTTAGGTGCGTCATGGAACACCTATACTTGAATTCATCATGGAACACCTATGTTTTGCCATCTGAAATCTGAACGGACAATCACCTATCATGTGTGGGCCAGTGTCTCAAATAGAAAGTGTATTTTATAGTATTTTTTTGGCGCATTTAGACCTATCCATGACTCTGTTATCCATACCCCCCTCAACCTCAACCCAAGAATCAGCCTTTCCTAGGGATGGCAATGGGTAGGGTCTGGGTAGGGTCCTATAGTACCCGTCCCCATACCCGCGTTTAAAAAAAATACCCGTACCTGGCCCCATACCCGCACGGGTAGCAACTTTAATCCCCATTCCCGTACCCGCTGGGTACCTATATACCCATACCCGCACCCGCTACCCGCACTTTACTTATGTATGAAGTTAATAAATCAATAAAAAATAGGCTTAAATATAATTTTGGTCCCCCTATTTCCACAATCCGCAATTTTAGTCATCCTATTTTAAAATAGAGACATTTCTATTTTGCACAATCAACAATCTTGGTCCCTCTATAGAGATATTTAGTCCCCTAATTTTGTGAAATCTGTAATTTTGGTCATTTCATCAAATTGAAAGCATTGACAGTTAAGAGATTAACGTTGACCTTGACGTGGCCCAAATATGGTGATGTCACACGAGATTATTTATTTATTTTTTTAATTATTTTAAATACTGAGTAATAATTATTTGTTTATCTACGTCACTAAAGCACATGTCACGTCGACTTTAATGGTTGGGATAGTCGTGAGTCCTAAAATAGAAATCACAGGTCTTAATCATTTATTTTAAACTAGTTCTACATTGTTGAAGTACATGGCACGTCGTAGTCAAATAAATGATATTATCTTTTTTTAAAATATATTTTTCATCAATTATTCTACTCAGTATTTAAAATAATTAAAAACTAAATAAATAATCTCGTGTTACGTCACTATATTTGGACCACGTTAAGGTTAACGTTAATCTCTTAACAGTCAACGCTTTCAATTTGATGGAAGGACCAAAATTACAAATTTTACAAAATTGGGAGACTAAACGCCTCTATTTTAAAATAGGGGGACAAAAATTGCGGATTGTGCAAAATAGATGAACCAAAATTGCATTTAAGTTATAAAAATATTAATTAAAAAAATTATTACAAATAAATTAAAAATTCGCACTTAAATAATTCAAACTTAACATTAAAAGTATCTACACATAATATTAAAAATATAAAATATAAAATTATTGTAAGTTATAACATAAACCTTTTACTATTAGTGTTAGTTTATGGAAAATATAGTTTTTTTTACATAAAAGTATATATATATATATATATATATATATATATATATATAACATAATTATTTATTTAAGTTATTTTAATTATATATATATATATGGTAGGTGCGGGGCGGGGCGGGGCGGGTACTATAGTACCTGTACCCGTACCCGCACCCGCAAAAATTTGCGGGTAAATACCCGGCCCCGGCCCCAGCCCCAATAAGCGGGTATTTACCCGATCCGCTTGCGGATATTTTTGCGGGTACCCGTAAGGTCCGGGTAGACTTTGCCATCCCTGGCCTTTCCTTCACAATTCGCAATCGGCCAACTTCTATTTACTATTAATTAAAAAAAGGTTCTGATATGACACGTGTCCTTCCTTTATTAGTGTGCTTTCCCGCTTTTTTTTTCTTTCCCGCGGCCGGTCATTGGTCTCTGGTTCGTTATATTATACTGGTCAGCACAGTCATTTCCTTTTTTAACTTCCGCTTTTTTTTTTTTTTTTTCTTCTTCTTCTTCCTGTCATAATAACATAACCGTTTGCTTACTCTAAAATGCATTTGTTTTTTTTTTTTTTTCATTTTTTCCGCCATAATAACATAACTGTTTTTTCTTTTCTCTAAAATGCATCTGTTGCTATCTACGCATTTTATATCCGACATCTTTTTAACATTATTATGGGTTGTGAAATTTTTTTGAGTAATATCTTAAAGAATTAAATCTCATTTTTTTTATAATAAAAATACACATATCTTGATATAAATTCATGACTTGTAATAATTTAAATGCATGTTATAATTACAGTTAATAATATAAAAAAATCTATTAATATTAATTGAATATAAAATTTTACCAATATTAAATATATCAATTCATGTAGTTCAACCATTTTTTTTTGGTAAAATATATTTTTAGTCCCTGTACTTTTGAATCAACCATTTTAATCCTTGTACTTTCAGAAAAACTTGGTTTTAGTTCCTATACTTTCAAAAAAACTTAGTTTTAGTCAATCTCCTCTAATGGTGTTAATACTGTTAGCGAAAATATAATTTTTGGTGGCTATAAACTGCCACAAAATACACATTCTTCATGTATTTAAAGTTAACATCATTGGTAGCTAAAAATTGCTACAGATTATTAAAAAAAAAAGACTCAAACTCAAACAGAAACTCGTCTCTTCCATTAACGATGACACATTATGTGTCTATTTTTTAATAATCTATGGCAGTTTTTAGGCGCCAATGATGTTGAGTTTAAATACATGAGAAATGTGTATTTTGTGGCAGTTTATAGCCATCGGAAACTGTATTTTCGTTAACAGTATTAACACCATTAGAGGAGAGGGACTAAAACCAAGTTTTTTTTAAAGTACAGGAACTAAAATGGATTCGAAAGTACAGGGACTAAAACCAAATTTTTTTGAAAGTACAAAGACCAAAAACATATTTTATCCTTTTTTTTCAATCTGTAAAAATCGAATGCAAATATCAAGGAGATTATAACAACTCATGTATTTTGCTCAACGAATTGAGTTGCATCTCCTTGGTAGTTCAGCTTCAACCAATTCTTAGTTACTATGATAAGGAGACACATGTAATTAAGACTTTGGTATTTAATTATGTATAAACATATTTTTGTTGTCTTAAAAATATTGATTTTTTTTTACAGAAAAAAATATTAACTTTTGATTATATAATAATTCATAAATCTATTAATCTTTTTTTTGAAGGACATAAATCTATTAATCTATTAATTAACTTTAATTACTAATCAACTTTAATCAACTATCTAATAAAGGAAGCTTTTCTTGTGACATGTGTCAACATTTTTACAAAAAATTTCCCACTCAAACTTTTCAGCTTCTTTTTTATTTTCTTAACTTATTTTCCAAATTTTTAATTTGACGTTCCTTCACTTTCTTTTTTTCTTTTAACTTTTAATTTTACTTATGTTTCTCTAACGGGTCTTTGTATAAAATTATATATTATATATTATTAAAATAAAAAAATTATTATAAAAGATAACAAACTTACTATACATAATAATTTTTGAGTGGATAAAGTTGTAAAAAAAATATTTATATTATTAATACAATCTAATTAAGTTCTTAAAGAAGTTGATATTCTCTACGTCATAAAATAAAAATAAATAAAAAATTGAAATAATAATAAAAATTATTAAAAAATTTAATTCAACATAAATTTTAATTTTTTTTAAAACTTTCTTTTTACTCCTTTTCAACTTCTTTTTTCCATTGTTTTCCTAATCCATTTTCCAATTTTTTAATTTGACGTTCCTTCACTTTCTTTTTTCTTTTAATTTTTAATTTTACTTATGTTTCTTGCACAGGTCTTAGTAAAAAAAAAATATATCATATATTATTAAAATAAATAAAACTATCATATAAGATAATAAACTTACTATACATGATAATCTTTGAGTACATAAAGTTGTAAAAAAAATCTTTATAATAAACTTAAGAAGTTGATTCATCTACATAATAAATTAAAAATTGAAATAATAAAAAAAAAATTATTGATATGCTTATTCAACGTAAACTTTAATTTTTTTCAGAATTCTTTTAAAATTAAAAAATATTTCTATAAATAACTCAAATAAAACATATATTAAGATTGCTTGAAATATAAATTAAAAAATTATTAACAAGAGTCAGATAAAAAAATATATTTATAACATTTTTTAATAATTATTTTATGAATCGTGTCAATTTTATTTTGTATTTAAAGCTAAAGTTTTATATATCTATCAAACTATTTAGGATGTAGGATAATTATTATTTTTAATTTGAAAATAACTTTACATTATCAGCATATAAACTATTTATGTTTATGATTTTATTCATATAATTTTTTAAAATTTATGTTTATTTCTACAAATACACACACGGACAATATTTTTAAAAATTATAAAATTAAAAAATGTGACCGACCTGTGCAATCGCACGGAAATTTTGCTAGTTTATACAGAAAAATAATTCTCATAATAGTCTGTGCATTTTCTAACTTTCTTTCTTTGTATCCTCAAAATCATTTTTTTGCCATCATTTAAAATGGTATCTTAAAGAGTGGTAGCTAATTTTAACCATAGTATTATTGATGTGACTTAGCAATAATAGTGTAACAAATCATGGGGCGTTACGTGACCCAATTCTTCCAAAAATTTCATCTCTCTACGTGGAACTAAAAATGTTTTTTAATTTGCATACGTTATTTCTCATTTTAGCTTTATTTAATTCCCACAAAATATAATTTATGATGGTTAATGAAATTGTGTACCATAAGTTCTGACGCTAAATATTTCTCAACAATTATGTAGCGAGGAATTAAGAATCGTCACTAAATATTTGAGCCGAAGTTAAAACCATCACAAATTTGCTTTTCAAACCACAACTAAAACTTTTTTTTTTTTCAATTGCAGTGAATGTTAAATGTTTAAAGTTAGTAAGAGCATATTTTCATTATTTTAGTCAAAATGTTTTTTTGGTCAAAGTAACACCGAGACATACTGTTGGGGGGTGAGAGTAAAATTCTCACCATAAACACATACCCGGGATAGAGCACCTATATATATTTTTTTGATAAGCAAAACTTTATCGATATGGAAAGGCACAAGTAGTGCCATATACAAGTATTTATCCAGTTACATGATTAAACCATCAACATGTATATGTGCTTGATTAAATGTATTACCACTATATCCCACTACAATCCACCTTAGTACAACTGCATCAGACGGGGCAAACCACGACTGCAGCATCTTAATATATACACATCCCGTGCATATAGGAAGATACCAGAGGACAAAGTCCTATGCCCCGAATAGTGGATCAAGGTTCCTGCACCAAAAAACAAAGTAACTTCAGACTAGGATTGGCAACATCTATACCTATACCCCATCCAAATTCTTTATGCACTCCCCAGGGAAATTGATCCACTCAAAAAATGAGTAGTTAAACCCTTTAATCTTGGCTCTGGCCCAGCTCCATGCCTTCAGCTGAACTGATTCCTGCAGACCTTCAAATGATAGAATACCTGCATTAAAGATCATATCGTTTCTCATCTTCCACAACGTCCACAAAACTGCCACCCAAACTGCCCTCCACACTTCTAAGCCTCTTCCTTTACGCACCAGTGATGAATGCATTAGAAAATGATGTTCAGCATTTTGTGGAATGGCTAGTTGTACTCCCAACCAGCTATAGCACCATTTCCAGACTCTGTCCGCCACGTAGCAGGTGATCAGCAAATGGTTACTGATCTCCTCCACCAGCCCACAAAATGGGCAGTTTGCATTGCCATCAGACAGTTGGATACCCCTTCTAGTTAAGTTACACTTTGTAGGTAATCTATCATGGAGCACCTATATATATTGTGAAGTAAACAGAATAAATGCACGTTATTTCTTCCCTAATAGTAATAGCTTTAGGATAAAAATATTAGATATTTAGTAATAGAATAAACCAATTCACCATCTTAGTATAAAAAATAATTATTGAATCTCATTTGAATGATAATATATATTAGGGTTAACTAAGTTTTTAGGAAAATATATCTAGTGAAAGAATTTATTTTATATGAGAGTGAGAAGAATAAATATTGATCACTAGATCTTATTTGAATGGTCAAGACTAAAACACACTAAGTCATGTGAGTTTTTTAAAAAGTTATATAACATTTTTAAATAATCATATAGTATTAAATCTTGATCCTCCATATATAATTATATGATCCAGATATAATCTTCTCACTCTTATATAAGATATCTATATAATCCGTAGGATGAAATGTTAAATTAAATAGGGGCAGAGAGGATATAATATTCAAAACAAATACAATCACCCTCAATATTCATCTGGGACCCCACCACGTACTAAACGCGCTTCCTTTTATACGTATTTATAATTTTACATTCACGCACACACACATAACCGTCAACCATAGCTGCTTTTAACCATAGCATTATTAATACTAGATTTTAAATTTGTATGATGCATGAGTTCAATTAAATTATATATTTTTTATATTAAATTACACAGATTTTTTTGAAATTTGCTCTTGTTATAATTAATACTCTTCCATTTTTTTACTCTTCCACTTTATTACATGGATTCTCTTGAGATTTACGGTAAGTGTAACTTCTTTTTATGCCTAAGAGGGGATTGAGGGGAGTCGGTGCAACGAAAGTCCAAAAATTAAAGGATTTTTTGTAGGGTTCAAAATCGGAAAGATATCGAGTGTAATAAAAAAAACCTCAAGGAGGTTCATTTAATTTCCTCTTTTTTATATTTATATTTAGTATTTATATAGAAAATATATCCACATAAATAAAAGGGTAAAATATGTTTTTAGTTCTTGTACTTTCAAATCAACCATTTTAGTCCTCAAACTTTGAAAATCGTGTGGATTTAGTCCCGTAACATCACAAACATCAATAAAGGAGAGAGATTAAATCCACATGTTTTTCAAAGTTTGACGACTAAAATGGTCAATTTAAAAGTATAGGGACTAAAACCAATTTTAGGTGGACCAAAAACTTATTGTGAAGGCAAAAGTCACAAGAAGGGGGGTTGAATTGTGATTTATAAAATTTTTTGCAAATATTTATAAACATAGTGTAACGTCTGATCAGATATAGAAGTTTTGAGAAAACGTTGCGACAGACGATAACTTAACAGATGAAAGCCTTTTTAAAAGAAACAGGTTTTAATCATAACCCAAAGTCAGTTCAAAGTAGTTATAAAATATGTAAGACAAAGAAAGACAATGTAACACCCCGAAAATTACAACCCAATAAGTATGAATGTGAGAGATTTAATTAGAAAATTTTCTTGTTAGGGCGAATTGTAACGTTGTAATTTTCCTAATTATATGATTAAGTGTTTGATTAATAATGAAAGAACAAACTAAATTTAAATTATGTTGATTGATATAATAATTAACTTAAGTTCTATGTTTTGCTATGGACCATAGTATTATTGTGAATTTTTTTAGACTTTTACGTGAGTTCCGTAAGTTGTAGAAAAAGAAAAAAAATAATAAGAGAAGAGGGGTGTCCTTAGAGGAAGGGTGGGTACAAATAGCAAAACTTCAAATTTTATCCTGTTCATTCTTCCTTTCATCCGAAGCTATCTTCTCCTCTTTTTTTTCTCTGCTGGCCGAGAGCTATCAAGGGAGAAGGGAAGCCATTTTTGTTGCTTGGCTGATTACATACAAGGCTTGACGGTCCACTCTTAATTACCAACAGCTTATTTTCTCTTCATCTCTCTCAGTTGAACCAAAAATCCAAAGTGAGGGGGACTTTTTGTGGATTCTATTTTTAGTCTAAGGGTGATTGAGAGTTAGGGGGCTCAACTGCCTACAGCATGTATGCCCTCTTTGGCTGTTGTGTGTGCTTTGTTTGAATGCTTGAACATGAAAAATTGATGAAATGGGTTGGAAACTTTTGACAGTGGCTGTGTGAGTGCATGTTCTGGTCTTAGTGTTGTTTTTGTTCTCTTGAAACTGAGTGGGAAGGCCCCTGGAACAAGGAAATCCATGCCCAAATTAATTGATGAAGGTTGCATGTTGAAAACAAACCCCAAAACAATGTAACAGTGGCTGTTAGGTTCGAGTGTCCCTGGACAGCTCCCACGGTTTTGTGATTTTTGGGAGATCTAACCGTTGGTTTTTCACGAAATTTATTTTGAATGAAAATAGACACAAAAGGAACAACTTTTATTTTGACACCATAGAGAGAAAACCTCGTCTTGAAGTTCATCCGTGGTTTTCAAAATGGCTGTTCTGTTTTCAAGTTTCCCTGGAACATGTCTCGTTTTTTCTCAAATTTCCAGTTGTGTGCTTAATTTTTATTTTTCGTTTTTGAACCATTAAAAACTATACAAAACAAGATTTTTAACCATATAAATTACAAAAGTTATCATGTCCAATTTCTAAATTAACTTTTTAAAAAGAAACAGGGCAAGGGTTTTTGAGCTTTGTTTTGAGTCTGAAACTTAGGCTGTTAGAAAAAATTTACTGGGAACAATAGGGAAATAATTTTGGGGAAAGGATCACCTTTTTAGAAATATAAGGATGTTACCTTTCTACTGTAAAAATTTCAGCTCAAAACAAGTTTGGAAAGTGGGAGAAATTTACATTTCTTTGAGCTATGTTCAGTGAGCACTTAAAATTCAGGGCTGCTGACTTAGAAAATTTTTATAAAATTTTCTAGATGTTGATTTTATAAGTGGGATACCTTTCTATAAAATAGATTTCAAGAGCTTCGATTTGATATAAAAAATTTTAAATTCCGAGGTCATTTGCTTGTATCAGTGAGAGCTCACATTCAGTATTGTCAAAGAGAAATCTGTCTTTTTACTCAATTTTGTTACTATATGTGTGTTATTTTGAATTGTGGCCATTATAATTAATAATTGTGATTTTGTAAGGTAGTGGATATGTAATATCCATGGACCTATTCTATTTTGGGTTTAAATCCTAGAGATGTGAATCTTGGGTACTTAATCTTTGAAAGTGTGGTTTTGTGTGCTTTTGTGATACAGTCCTTGGACTATAGGTTGAACTTTGTGATAAAGTTGTTTGTCCGTGTGATATGATGTATTTAAGCTTGAGAGATGATATTCTACCTCTAGAGGTGAATATTCATCAATATGCTATGTGTTGACTAATTATCTGTTACTTGATTCATTTTACAAATTAACTGTACTATGTATATTGTGGACTGAGACCTGGGGGGTGTGAACCCTGGGCATTGTGGAAAAGTTGTGTGCGCATGATTTTGATGTGTTTTGGATGTTGAATGTGGGGGCGAGAATTTATAATCTTCGTAGGAACAAATGAACTCCATGCGGAGCACAATTGTGGAAAACGGTGATTTTGTGATAAAAATGACGGAAAGTAATGAATTAATCCGTAAAAAGAGTGTGAACTTAGTAATTGATAGTTGGCATAAGTAATTTTGTGATCATTGTTTTGTGTTGGTGAGGATCGAATGAGAAGGGAAACCTTTCCGTTGGGGGTCAAGTGTGACTGGTGTAGTGGATAAATGCTACGCGTCGATTTAGAAGGATAATCTTACGTGATCGGAAGCCAAATGGGCAAGTGTTGAGAGGTCATGTGGAGGCTTTATCTACGGTGAGCATTGTGCTTGTGAGATGACGAGGTTGTAATGTTTAACCACTGTGATAGTGGGGGAGTTGGATCTCCGTGTTGTATGTCTGAGACATATGTTGATTGAGGACCGCCATCGAGTACCTTTGGTAGAAAAGCCCACACAGACTTGTAAAAGACGAATCCCAATAGGGAGAGTGGTTGAGTCAGTCCTTGGAGTAATGGATGATCACAGTTGGTACCTGGGAGATGATCGTAAGGCAGGTTGTTCTTGGAGGGTAAGGCACTGAGTTGTGACGATAGATCACGTAGCTGACTCGGCCACCCTGACAAAAATACGAGACATCATCGGTTGGTGAGAGCCCGCCATTGTACCATGGTGAAGGGTGTACTCCCAACAGCATCCAACTCAAAAATGTGTAAGGCCACTGAGTTCTGGGAGTTCCAGTGGCAGTTGGCTAATGTGAAATAATTTACAAGAATAGTTGTGGAAACGAATAGGTTTCGGGTGTGACCGTTAGAGAACCACATCGTGGTAGCTAGTAGGATTGTGTATGTGACTGTGAAGTCGTTCTGTGTGTACTGCTTGATGAAACATAGAGTTCACCCTCTGTTTATTTTTCTTTTACGAACCGGTGGCAGTACCTGTAGATGTCATAAAGACGTTATCTTCATCAGCTTTGTCACTTTTCGTTTGGAGGTTGGTCTAACATGCAGGGTTGGGTATTAGTGATGTCTGCTCTGAGTCCTAGGACCCTTTTTCCTTTTCATGTATCTTGGCATGAGTAGACCTAGGTTTCAGATTGTTGGCATGTATATTCAGTTTTCGTACTCTATTATCCTATGTATTTGGTATACGCTTTGGAAATGTATATATATTACTATTACTTCGAAAAATATTTGGGTTATGAAATTCTCTAGTTCATGTATATATGTAAGACCGGATTTAGGGTGTTACAGACAACACATGAGTTTATACTGGTTCGTCTCACCCCGAGACTACGTCCAGTTCTTGGCAAACTACCAAGTTCCAATAATTTATCACAAGTTACAAGTATTTATCACTGCCACTTCTGACTCACCCAAGTAGTATTTCACACTTAGTCTCTCCAAGCTAAAACCCAAGTATTCTTTACTACCAAGCCACTTCTGGCTCTAAAACAAATAACTAGATTTGTTTTTGTAAATGGCACACAGTCTTTTAGAGCTATCGTCTTACAGACAGATATACAAGATTAAAAGCTAAGTCTTTTTCTCTCAGGATACACAAAGTGGTTTGAGAGCTTTTACAAAACAAAGAATGAAAGTTAGAAAGAATGCTTGAATTTTTAATTCAGTTCATGCGTCGTATTTAGCACTTCAAATTTACTTCTATATATACCCTTGCTGAGGAAGTAACCGTTGTCTCTAAACAGTCTTCTTGCTTGTGTCTGACTTGCGTATGAAAGGAGGTAGTTGACGGACATTTAATGCGAGCATTAATTGCTTGTGACCAACTAGTCATTTTGAGTTGATAAAGTATTTTGCTTATCTTTCTTGAGAAGACTCCATATCTTTCTGTTGCAGAGGTCACATCGTTTGCTCAGACAAGTACTCATAGCTAGTTGTAGCACGTCTTTTGAGGTGAGGGAAACTTCTGAGACTTTGACTATTTTCTCTATTCCCTTTATGCACTTCGACAGATCCTAGGAAGATGTCTTAAAAAAAATCTCTGCAAAACAAACTTCAAGATGATAGAGCATTAACTATGTCTTTAAATGCTTCTTCAGACTTAAGCGTTTGTCTGCGTATCATCTGTATTCTACAGATGCAGATACAACGTTTTGTCTGTTAGCATTTATAAGACACGGTCTTTTTATATAATATTTGTTTTGCTTTAAATCAAAATTATTGAGGGTCCTGATTCGTCTTATGACTCAACACTTATTTTACCCTAAATAAAATTATCAATTTTTAAAATATTTAGTAGCATATTAAATATAATTATATTAAATTGAGGAAGATAACTAATTATATTTTTAATTGAGGAGATGTTATTAAGCCCGTTGAAATTTATTTTGATTTGTTCTCTCTTCAAGTAATAATAGTGATGTAATACTTATATGAAATGTATAAATTAAAAAATAATAAATATAAATTTATAACTATTTAAATTTGAGAATTCATTTTTGTTATTGTAAATATTATGTTTACATGTACTTGAATTTTGTGTGTTTATAATTAATAATTTATAATGCTTTTATTGTAAAAATTAAAATTTTATTTTAAAATGATATTTTAATCATTTTGAAGATATTAGTTTTAATTATGTGATATTGTTGAAGTTTTGAATTTGTTAACCTCATTACAACTTAAATTGAACACTCTCTATCATTGCAATGAGATTTGTTTATTATTATTATTATTATTATTATTATTAGACCCAAGGGGGTCTAGTTCAATTGGTTTACCAGGGTACGTGAGTTGCTGTAAACTCCTTGGCATGTCTTCGATTCTTACATATCATAAAAAAATTATTATGTGATCCAAATTGTATATCTTATAATTTAATTGTTATAAGTATTATTTATCTATACAAAATATTATTGATATGTGTTACTATATTTTTAATTTTTAATATTATTACATCTTATTTTTCATATGTTACCATTTTTTTCTTTAAATTAAAAAAGACAACGTTATTATTAATAATAATAATTATACTATTAATTATTGTATACTTTACAACTATTTTATATTTTTTATATGTAATGAATATGTATTACTTTGTGGTATGAATTTATAAGAATAAAAAATCATAATATTTTATAATTGACCATTATGAAAGAACTCTATTAAGAGCATTAAATTCAATTATATATATACAATTAGGAACATTAAATCCAATTACATTCGACGAATATTATAAAGTTGAATGATCGATATAATGGCTAGAAAAACTTCAAATGAATTTTATTATATATAGAGATAGAGATAGATAGATAAATATAAATAATGGTAGTAAAAAGAAGTGTAAATACAAAAAGAAAGAAAAAACAAAAAAAGAAAAAAAAAGTCAAAAGAAAAAACATAAAGGAAAAAAGACAAAAGAAATGCAGGACAAAGAAAAAAAAACAATTTTTGTTGAAGAATAGAAAATATTTTTGGAGAAAAGACAGAGAAAAAAAAAAGTAAAAAAAAAAATCATGGGGGCGGGAACATTGTTCTAGTGTTAACCAGATTTTATTATATTATGGATTATGGATTATGGATGACTAGTTTTAATGTATCAAGTCATATGGAGCATCACATGACCCAATTTCCCCTAGTTTCACTAGTCACTATTTCTTGACACCACTCACACGAGGGCTGTGCAAAAAATCGTTAAACCAAACCTGTTTATTTCTAAATTTAATGTTGTAGAGCGATTTAAGAAATTCTCACTTTCTACGTTGTTTGATTGTTGATTTAAAAAATAAAAAAGAACCAATTTAAAAAGTCGTTTCTACCTTAGTGCACGAGGAGTTTTATCTGTTATTTGTAATCTGATATTGCTAGTTACTAATTTTGCATTATTGTTTTTCGCAATATCTCCTGTCAATCAAGACCAATCGCTTCCTGAAGTGCAATTTAGATTTCTCGTGAAGTACATCCCTAAGGGAAGAAGCTAAGCATTTTTTTTTGTGTGATACAGCACACACGGATACCAATAATTTTTTCTCATTTATAATATTAATCATTAGACTTCAACTTTAATTAGCTTATTTTAAGTCTAATAATCAATTCTCATTATCCATTTTAATTATAAGCTCTTTCACTAGTAAATACAGGTGTACTTACATAGTATGTAAATTGACAAAAGTAAACAAAGAAGTAGAAACATGTACTTGACTTTGTGTTATCTCCATCTTTCAGTCATGAAAAACAAGAGATAACTAAGTAACTGGATTTTAGCAAGAAAAGTGTATATTTGATATGATTGTATCTAATAATGGTCTTACTACAAAGAAAAAGGATTGATTTTGAAAGAAAAAGGATTTAAGCTAAAACTCAAAATTATTGATTAAGTTGAAATAACTTGCCAATTGATTCTTGTATTTGGTGATACAAAATCAATCTTTCTAATGTAAATATTTTTCTACACAATATATTTTCTCGTGTAAGTTAACCTTTAATATAGATTGGTCAAAAATTCTAAAACTCTCTCTCTCTTTTTGTGTGTGTAAGAGAGTTGATTTTGTATGCATTCTCTTTAATTAACTACAATGGTTAGACTTATCTTTAAGCATATGCTAGATAAAAATTGATTTCTGTCTACAAACTTTTTATCTTAAAAGTACAATAAAAGGGACAAAAAGAAAAGAATGTTGTTTGGCACTCTTTACTCCTCCATCGATCATTAAAAAAAAAAAAAAAAGAACATAGAAATACAATAAAAGAAAACAAAGTTATTTTCATCAATCCAACAATAAATTCATCCCGAATCATGAATCCAAACTCAATTTAAGAAAAAGAAATGAGAAGCATAACGGCAACAAAGAACAGCAGAACTAAGAAACTAGTGCGAGCAGAGTTTGTCAGTGGTGCATTGGTGCTCTACCCAGAGAGGCAGCAACCCTTAGCTTCCTGTGATGCGACCCTCAATCCAATTCTTGATTCTTTGAGGAACACCACTGTTGTAGTCAACCAATGTGAGCATTCCAACGCATAAAACCAAAGTGATCTAAGCAATGGTGGATGAGATTATACTCAATGCCAGAACTGAAGCTGCAATTCCCACTATAAGCATGGCAAATGTTAAGATTGGAAGAAGACTTCTCTTATATATCCGAAGTATTGTCCCAATGATCACCAGGAAGGAGTATAGAACAATGGTCAAAACCAGAGACATCATCAGCTTGTGCTGTTTCGTGAACAAAGTCTTTCCTGAATCAGAATTCACTGCTGCAATCAAGGCAAACAGCAGTGTTAAGAATTTGTTAAGGTTCTCTGACAACTCCTTGAAGAGATTCACCACTTGGTCCCTAACCACATTTATCAAAAGAAAGAAAAGGTTAAACTTAGACATAATAAAAGTATGATGCAGTTTTGCTAGCTAATAGTTATATATGCGCAACTCAATGATGAATCTGACAGAAAAGAAAACTCGGATACCACTAATAATATCCATTTGGTCAATAATATAAAGAAAAAAGGAATAAGAACAAAACTGTGTGAGTGAAGCATATGAAAAATGATGAAGCAGTCACTAGAAGCACATTCAAATTCAAACAAAGTTATGGTGAAGAACATAGAAGAGTTGTAATTAAACTGACCTCAATGAAGTGAAGTGAGTGGAGTCCATTGCAGTTATGTCTGGTTCTGGCTTTGTTTATTTTGTTTCTCTCGATTTGCTAATCTTCTGAGACAAAAAGAATGCTTTTGGTTGAGGGAGGTTCATTTGATGTATATTTATAGTTATATGAAATGGGGCAGAGTCATTGGTATGAAAAGGATACCAATGACTCACAAACTAGTTTGTCCACTTTTATACTTGATTCTCCAAACTTAACCAAAGTATTAAACGTTTTCGTTTTATACGCGTTTTATATCCTATTCTCATTCTGGCAGAGAGAGACGGAGAAATGTACCAATAGACCATCATTAATTGATTTATTTCTATCACTATCATATAACATTTTTTTCACATGCTAACTTGTACTTTACAACCTTCGAAAATTTTTGCTGTTTCTGTGGAATTTCTTTTGTTTTTTGAAATCGATTATACCGAGATTTTATAATTTTACAAATGTAAAAAATAAAATAAAATAAACTTGAAGGAACAAAGGACGAAGGATTACTCCGGCGTGTTCCATTCCTACGGATAAACTAATTAAATGAAAAAGGCATGCCCGTGTGCAGTAAAAGTTTTATCTTAGGCAATTTTTTTACAACGTTGTGTTAAAAATGGGAATCAAGTTTGGATGAAGAACCATTGTAGGAAATCTAGTAATACAGAGAAAATTTTCTCATAATATAATAGTCTGAGTATTTTCTAACTTTCTTTATTTGTATCCTCAAGATCGTATTTTCTGTTTTTTTGCCATCATTTAAAACAAGGCGTGAAATGATATCTTTGACAATGGTAGCTAATTTTAACCAAAGCATTATTAATGTGACTTGACAATAATAATGTAACAAATCGTGGTGCGTTACATAACCCATTTCTCATATTTAGCTTTATTTAATCCCCATAAAATATAATTTATTTGAGCCGAAGTTAAAACCATCGCAAATCTCCTTCTGAAACCACAACTAAAACTTTTTTTTTTCCCGCAGTTGCAGTTAATATTAAATGTTTAAAGTTAGAGAGAGCAAATTTTATTCAAAATGTTTTTTGGTCAAAGTAGCACCGAGACATACCCTCTTGCCTTGTCAAAAGAAAAAGCACTTCCCGAGTTTAAAACCAAACGTATTATACCCGATATTGAGCACCTATATATATATTGTGAAACAAACACAATACATGCACGTTAGATTCTTCCCTAATAGTAATAGGGTTAGTTTCTCGTGTTATTAAATAATATTTTATGTTTTCTTCCCGGTAGCTTTGGGTGAATGATAGAAGATTCCTATTTGCATTAGGCTGTTTGTGGTTTTCTAAGATAACAGTAACAGTGATCATGTTTAAAATTTTTTAAAACAACTATTTTTTAAAAAATAAAATAAAATCCATAACTTATAATAATATTTTTTAAAAAATAAAAATATTATTAAAATACTTTTTTAAAAATTATGGAAATATGCAAGTACATACTACACAGTATATTCTAAAATAAGTAAAACAATTAAATGTGGCTAAATTAGATCAATTATAAATCCAGATTTATTTACTGCAAGAAGATATTGTAAACTGAAAGTAGTTAATGCAAAACAAAAATTGAAAAGTGGAAATATGATACATGGACCTGAGTGTTAGCTTTAATGACTAATTTAGAATTTGTTTATTTTAATGTTGAATTGTACATTAATTTTGATAAAATAAATTTTAAACTAGTATTAATTGTAATTAAAATATAGGAGTATATCTAAATTAATTTCAACCATAAATTTTACATTTAAATGTGTGTCATGGTGAGTGAAATCAATTACGGTGTTTTACCAATCAAACACTTGATGGTTGACGACTAATTAAAGTATAAGTAGATGCACAAATAATAATTATGACAATTAATTGGATATAGGCAAAAGAAAAGTAATGTTATTTAATATATTTATTCAGACATATAAAAAATATTAGAAAGGTAAGTTTAAAGTTTCAAAACTTTCTCTCTTTATTATTTTGTCCATTTTAATTAATTACAAGGATGATTAAACTCATCTTTTAGGATTAAGCCTAAAGTTTAACAGCAGAACATAATTAACTTTAAAAAAATTATTATTTGCGCAAAGTTACTTTACTTGCAGGAAAGTTATGTATGACTTACATGACTTGATTTCTTCCAATTCTCTAATTTTACTTATATATTTATATGATAATAAATACGTAAGGAAGTCAAATTTACCATATATTTGTGTGAGATTTTTCCTTACTAAATAGCATAGCTTATTAACTTTATCTCAAGTCCTTCGTCTCCTTATCTCTATTTAGACATAACAAAAGAAAGACACCTTCCATTAAGCAGTAAAAAGAACACTGTTATTATTTCATCAATCCAATGATAGATTCTTTCTAACTAAAGAATTCAAAACTCAAATCAAAACAAAGGGAAGTATAACAAATACCAAACAAAAGATAATTGAGACACAATGACACTAAACAAGTGTGAACAGAGTTTGGCTGCAGGGGTGCTCTGCTTTCGTCTAGAGAGGTAGTAACCCTGAGTTTCTTCTAGCAACAACATACATATACACAACTAATATGGAAACTCCTATCCACAAGGCCAAAGTGATAACAGCAACAGTGAACGAGATGATAGTCAAAGCTAGAAATGAAGCAGCACCTCCCACTAGAAGCATGGAACAAATTATGATTGGAAGAAGGCTTTTGTTATACAATTGAAGTATTGTCCCAATGATCACCAAGAAGGAGTACAGAACAATGGTCAAAACCAGAAGCATCATCAGCTTTTGCTGTTTCATGAGCAAAGAGCTCGTTGATGTAATCAGAGCAAACAGCAGTGTTGAGAACTTGTTAATGTTCTCTGCTAACTCTTTGAATAGATTCCTAACAACATTCATTAAGAAAAAAAATAAAAAAATAAAAGGGTTAGTTAGACATAGGAGAATTATGATGCAGTGCAGCTTTGCGAGATACACATTACGTGCAACTCAATGGTGAATCTGGCAGAAAACTGATATACTACTAGTTACTACTAATGTCCATTTGGTGTCAGAATAGTTCAAAGAAAAAGGGAATGAAAAAAATGAAGAGGGTGTGCGAGTGAAGCATGTGGTAGATTATAAAATGGCAACTAGAAGCACCTTCTTACAAAGTTGTGTGAAAACTAGAAAGCATAAAACATGTATACATTTCTGGATTCATAGAGTGATAATGATTATACTAACCTCATTGAAGTGAAGTGAATGGAATTCATAGCAGGCATGTCTTCTTTTCTTTTCTTTTCTTTTCTTTCTTTCTCTCAATTTGCTAAACTTCTGAGCTGAAAACAAACGATTCAGTTTTGGTTGAGGGAATGAGAGTGATCGTTGATGTGGCTACGATACGAATGGGTGTTTATATGAAGCGGTTTTCCACTTTTTCTACTTGTTGATTCCTAATAGAAGCAAAGTACTAAAACGTTTTATACGTTTTATACGTATTTTATCAGAGAAAGGGAGAAAATGACCAATAGACTATTCTTAATTGATTTCTCTCTTTCACTGCGGCAAAATCTTTCTTTAAGGAATTGTCCAGTTCTCTTGTACTTTATATATAACTTCCAATATTTTTGCTCTGTTTCGGTGGACATGATTGATCTTCTTTCAAAATGTCTGAACAAAAAAGTATAAAAGAATTTGAACTCATAAACAAATTTCATGATTAAAATTAAATATTTAAATATATTAATTAATCAGTTTCCTTAATTATTTTAATTAATATATAAGTTTCTTCAATTAACATTAAATATAAAATAACATTTAAATAATGATTAAAATAATATTCTATCGATTGAACTAATTTTTAATATTTTTAAAATTAATTAGTTTCAATGTTTATATTTTAATGTATATTTTGTTATCCGATTGTAGGTTTTTTGGTAAAAAAAATTATTGACAAAGGCGGTAAAAAAATTCCTCATCTTGATTGGATATGAATAGGAAAAGTAATTATTTATAAATAAAGTATCAAACTTACAACTTTTAATTTAATGCTACTATTCAAAATGTTACACTACAAATTTAAAGGTTTTAAACTTTTCGCATTTTTACTATTAATTTTTGTCTATAAAAATTGAAAGTTTTGTTTTAGAATGTTTCTTGGCCAAAGTAAGTCAGCACATAACCTCTAGTTGAAATAAAAGAAGCCAACATAATTAACAAAAAATTGATCAAGTTTCACATTTGGTGTTTAAAACGAGACGTATTATTATAGAATTGATTTTGTGAGGTAGACAAGATATATGTCAACAATACACATGCATTTTTTTTTAATAGAACCGAACACATGCATATGCGCCCGTACATATATGAATACAATAATTTCTTTTTTTTGAGGTAATAAATTTCTACCTCAAAAGCAAGAAATTTCTACTGATTCATAGTAGTTTTATCAACTTTATATATATAACTTTATATATATATATATATATATATATATATATATATATATATATATGAGGAGAGATCAAATTACAGCGGTGTAACTTAAATAATTATTACACCATTCAATAACTTTCAACTGGATGATATTTTCTTAAAACCCACCGTTGGATTGAAAGTTCCTTTCACATAGATCATGTATACAAAATTTCAAATTAATCCAAAATCATTTGCTACCTCATTCATATAAATTAAAATCAACGTAATATAAAATTTTCAAAATATACTAAAATATGGATCATTTGATTACCTTCTTATTGTTGTTCAATTTTGACAAAATTTGACATAGTCAGTCTTGGTAATATGTAGATATAATTAAACAGTTGGATCGATAAAAATTTCATTCTATATCAAGTTATTAAAATGGTGTAACTCTTTTAGAGTTACACTGGTGTAATTTGATATCTTTTATATATATATATATATATATATATATATATATATATATATATATATATATATATATCAACTTGACTCCAATGTTGAAGGTGGTATATAAATAATTCTAATATGAAAAAAATATGGATTAAGATTGTTTTAATTTAATCAGTGATTTTGAATTAAAAAATTGTTTGCCTGGACTAGAAATTTTTTTACTTGAACCGAACAAAATTTTCCTTTGATTTGATGCACGATTGAAAATGGCTTGATTTTTTTAACTTTCGGTTCAATTTGGTACATAGTTAACTTTGCTTCACATATACTTTTTGAACAGTCATAGTCACACTCGATTAATTAAATGTGTAAATATAGTTAATTTTACCTTACAATAATAATTTAGAGTAAATGAACATGATTGTATATAATTATGGATTATTGATGTGTGGTTAATAACGTCATGTAATTATTGGAATATCTAATAGTGATTATGTAACACCCTAAGGATATTACCGTAACTACGCTTAATATTTCTAAAGACACAAAAATTAAAAACATTTACACAACAATCTCATGCGGAAGCTAACATATAAACATATAAATTACTACTTGATTTAATAATTACAACTTATTTCTTGTAACATTTACATCATACAACATATAAGAAAATTACATAGAAATATAAAATAACTAAGCTACATCTTCCATGACAAGGCTCCATGCTCCAACGACACGCGTCATCACCTGTTTCCTGAAAGGAGGGAACTTAAAGGGGTGAGACATAAGGTCTCAGTGAGTGCTCTAAGACTCTACGGCTGGGTTAAACCCTTCTACCCGAACAATTCATCTATTAGTCTTTATGGATTTACCCTCTCCGAACCTCTATCAAACTCTATTATTTCTATAGTTGGTCTACATCCATCGATCATAAACACTTTCCTCTAACACATCTCTCATGCTCACTCTACTATGCTGGTTCACCATCATCAATATCTTAGTATTTATTATTTAACGAACAAGTTACTTCCATTACTCCCTCTCACGTTAACTTCACTTTCCATTCTCGTATTCTACTATCTAACACTTTCTTTGCTTTAGTCTATTTCTTAATAGCAAAATACATCATGACCTATACTCACATAGCGTCGTTCTAGATACATCTCTCTCTATGCCTATAAAGAGTCACATCCTATCCCATTCCATTACAAGTCTAGATATATATACATTCACAACATATTATGATTATGGATAGAATCATTCACACATCACATAAGTACAACACAAGGTATACATGGCATCCACTTCATAAACCACACAAGTCAGACAAAACTTACAATAATGCACGTATACAATGCAATGTTCCATTCTCTTTTCTCATATGCATGTGGTACCAGTAAAACACTCTTGTGAAAGTAGCCTGGGAGTACGTGCGAGTCGACGAATAGCCACACCATGGGCATCCGACACTAACAGTCTCAACCAGGATGATACCCCTAGCGGCTCGTTAGGGTTATCCAGTCTTGCAAGGATACTCCAACCCATGGGATCAGCATGAGTTTAAAGGAGATTCCAAACCATATAACACTCCCAAGGTCAGAACTCATCGAGTTCTTCACGACCTCCCCAGTTAGGTTCATAAACAACTTTCGAAAACACATATATATCATGTTATGATGCATGATTCACATAGATGTTCATGGCTTCATTAAACCTCACATAGGCTAGGTCATCCATCTCAATGGCATCTAACATCATCTCTTAACTCAAAGTCAAAGACACTTAATACTCATACATTGCAATTCACACTTTAGGGATAATGTAAATCATTCAATGATTGCACAACACTCACAAATCACCATTCAAGTTATAACATCAACACACATGTATTCAATATCATTATTCAATCAAGTCAAGATAAGACAATTATCTATAACTTCTATGTTGGCCTCAAAATCTAGTTTTACAATCTTATATGCCTAAATTAAGAACAACACCAACTTATCGCAAAATCCTGACAGCTTGACCTTTGCTCCCTAATTCGTTGATATCTAGAGTTCTAGAATTCCAATTACCGTGAAACCAAAGCCATTAGTTAGATAACATCTAGGGCTATATTTCTTATGAAGACACCTAAGCCTAATTCGGTCGTCTTCGTAACTCGTTTTTCACATTAAAATCACGTTCATGGTTACTATATTCACATCTCTTGATTTCCATATCATTCTTCTAAACTATGATAAGATATCTAGTTCCTGAGATACGTTAAGATACTTAAATATCTACAATTCGAACACAATCAATTCTCATTAAAGAAAACATAATGCTTCAGGGTATTCACAACCCGTCCAATTAACATATAAAAGCGAAGGGTAGGGGAAAGCACTCACTTGGGAAGCACGAAGATGATCTCCGACTGACCCGGGAGAGCTTGGTGGCGTTGTCCATCATGACCACCGCAACAACTCTTACTATGGCTAAAACTTGGGTGTGAGAAAAACACGATCACAAGCCGCCTATATGCCCCGAGTTTGGAAACTCTAAGGGGGAGATAAAAATATTAACTATAAGGGGCTCCGCGCTTAACGCTAAACCCACTTTATTCTTTGGTTCCATTAAGGCTTGGTGATCTCCTCTATATATATAGAGGAAGGAAGGGATTTATGAAATTATTTTGCCCAATGTGGGACTTAAAGGGTTTTTCATAATCAAGTGACCTACTTTAAAGCCGATTTTCTCTAAGATGGAAGCCGATTTTGGTTTCTAAGGT
Source organism: Pueraria montana var. lobata (assembly GCA_026413185.1). NCBI lineage: Eukaryota > Viridiplantae > Streptophyta > Magnoliopsida > Fabales > Fabaceae > Pueraria > Pueraria montana. Next base: position 79,575,404 of record CM048650.1, read on the forward strand.
GTAGGGATAAATTGTAGTTTTTTCAGCAGGATTTCCAACGACGCAAATGACACCTCATATGGACAAGTACAACTCAAGATATGACGTAGTCTTTCTAGGGTTTTCATCATAAAGCTCATCACTATACTTAAACATTTTTCAAGCATTCTAATTATAAGAACTTAATCTAACACTCCTCTAACACCAAATATAATAACTATAACACTAACATAATATAATATAATAAAGATAATAATAATAATCTAACATCCACACCAATAAGATCACAAATGACAACAACAGTAGCAATAAAATACACACGACAAACGTGCATAGAAAAGCACAAACATTATCACAACATAGGTACATGTTTGGGACAAAACCAATAATATACAAGTAATAATAACAAGAATTTACAGAAAATATAACAAAAGAGTCCTAATAAGGGTTCTCCTTAAGGTATATTCCTAGTACCCGAAACTTGGGGTGTTACAGATTAGCTTTGTCTTATGTAACGACCCGTCTTCGTTACATATCTAATAACTAAAGATTTATTTCGTTAAATTAAAAAAAAAACTCTCTATACAAAAATTAAAATTCAATGCTCAAATATAAACATCTCTTATACAAAGCTTAACTAAATAAAACTATGTGTACATACATCTTTACACATGATAAATACATAATACCCCTAAACTAAACCATTCTATACAGAAGACCAAACAAAAAAAGAGAAAGAAATGATCATGTTTTCAATCTCTCGTACGCTCTATCCGCAATATCTCCAAGGAAAAGATCCACCTAAACTCCATCTGCTCCCCTGAACACAGTTTGAGATCATCGTAGTCACAACCACATGTGTCACACGCAAGAGTAAACTTACTAGAATAAACATATTTAAATACAATTTGCTATTAAATAAAATCATAAAGATGTACATATATAATTTTCTCAACATTAAAACTTGGTATTTTAAAAGAAAGAATACATGTACATTTAACTTGTCATAAGGGATCTCATATACTCAACCAATCATCAACAACATAGTTCAAACATCCATTATCACATAAATCACCAAACATCATGAATCACATCTAAGCATCAACCATCACAAATCCTCAATCACCATAGTACATCAACTATAAAAAGTCCCATCATAAATCAATAATCAAAATTGTCATACACCAACAACCATTAGGAAACCTTAAACCTCAGATGTTGACTCTACTCCATAGAGTTTCAACATCATATGAGCGATCCCCCATAAGTCTCATCCCCTAACATAGTCGCACTCTCTGACTATTCGGGGAGTCTCTTGGGCTGACCCTATGGAGGAAGTGTGATTTTATTGAATATAGATAAGTGTGGGTATTGACTTACCTCTGTAAGGTTTGCAAAACCTTACATCTATAGGGATTTGCCCACCTGTCTACTCTATAGGCCCATTCCTGCAAGCCACCACGAAAACCTCCAACACTAGGTTGAGAGCCCACCAAACACCCTTAACTTACGTGCCTACTCATATGTCTGTGCACCAACTGTGCACACCTACGCACCAATTGTGCACACCTACACACCAACTGTGCGAATATAACATTCGGAATATTTCTGTGCACCAATTATGTGCACCCATTATATTCCAGTGGCAAAACATATTTGGAGTCCCTTACAGTCTTAGATACGATACCTCCATACCAGCCATCTCCAATGGCCTGACTTAAGTATCAAAATACATCTCAACAATCCACAATCCTTAACCACGACAACAATCCATCCCCTATACACTAAAAGAGTCACTAAACCTCTTGGGAAGTAGTTCTCAACACTCCAACACACCATTCAGAGTCAAAACATATGGGTGGTACTTGGGAAGATATCCCACTAGGCGAGACCCCCGGGTCGCTTTAATGGGCCGGAGTTTCTAGCGTGAAACTCACCCTCCCAAGTATATCATTTTTCTATAAAAATCTTCCTAAAGGACATAGCTAACTCCTCTTTAACATATAGGGATGGTTCCAACACATAGGTCACATACACATCACATATATCGTCATCTCATCAACATTCCATTTCAATTTCTCAAAACATCGTAATCTCTTTAACATCACATTCAACAAATAGCAATTTATATTTCTTCATGTACATATAAATACCTCAACTTAACATAATCATTTATCCTTTTGTGAAAATTAAAAAAATAGAAATCCATTAGAAACCATATAAATTGAGCTTTCAACAAGTTTCCTCGCTTAAGCGCCAGACAAATCTCGCTTAAGCTAGAATTTCATAAACCAGCTTTTCATTCTCAAGTTTTCTCACTTAAGCCTGGGTAAATCCTCACTTAAGTGTGGTCTCGCTTAAGCTAGGATTTTCCCTCGCCTAAGCTAGAACTGCATCTAGGCCAAAAAGTTCCCTTGTCACCTGTCTCGCTTAAGCGAGAACCACTCTTCGCTTAAGCGAACCAAGGTTGCAAAACCTCGAAAACCTACATAAAACTCTTCGATGGCTACCAAATCCATTCGAATTAGAATTTTACATTAAGCATAACATATAAACACCATCCCATACTCAAAAACATCATTCCAAGCATAGAAAATTCAAACAAAGCATTCAATCATATTAAAGCTTCCCTTACCCAACAAATTTGAGATTTTTCTTGAAGGAGTAACTAAAGAAGGACTCTTGAAGCTCCTAGAGAGACCTTTTCCCAATTCTTGATGCAAGTCCAACTAGAGAGGATCTAACCAACATGAAAGTAAGCTCAAATCAAATTTTGATCCACCAACCAAGATTCTACATGAAACCCATCATGTAGTTTCATGGAAGAAGAAAGAGAAAAGGATAAAGAGATCAAAGGAGGAAGAAGAGATGAGCTCACCAATCTAATGGCAATCCAAGAAGCCCTAGAGAAGAAGGAAACAAGCTACAAATGGCATAGAAGCTCAGTCTTCAACTAAAGAAGGAAGAAAGGCTTGGGAGAGAAGGAAGGAAGAAAATGAGGAAAGGAGAGGAGTTTTCCTACGTATAAGAGAATGGGAGTTTATTTAAGTTTTGCTATTTGTCCATTTAATTCATCTAACCACACCCTTTTTTTTTACAACAAAACTCACTTACAAAACCCAAAAGACACGAGACTCGTAATCTAAGCCCAACACTCATGAAAATTCATCAAAACACTATGTCGGCAAATAACAAAACAACTTATTTATTAAATTCTTTTATAAATATCATGAATTTAATTTTAATTTTCTCTTGCGGTATTTATCAAGCACTTATCATACATTACGAAAAACCATAGTGTTACATCTTACAAGGAGTTAATGGTGTCATAAAGTTATTAAAATGTCTAATGTTAGTTACTTTTGCCTCACAAATGATTAATATTAATCACATCGGTAATTGTATATAATTATGTTTATTTATTTTTAATCACTTATTAAGTAAAATTAATCATTAATTATATTTATACATATAGTTATATCTGGGTGAATGCTTAATGAACATTAACCGTGTTTATTTATTTTTAATAATTTATAAAGTAAAATTAATTATTAATTATATTTATACATACAGTTATGTCCAGGTGAATGCTTAGTTTTTTTTTTTGTTGAAACAGGTGAATGCTTAGTAGACATAACTCAATGAGACATTCAATTTTTTCCTCGATTTATTTCTATAACTATGATACAACATTTTTTTCTTTTTTTAAAATGCTAACTTGTGCTTTACAACCTTTAAACATATATTTTTGCTCTGTTTATGTGGAATTATTTTTGTTCTTTGAAATTGATTTTGGCCGAGGTTTTATAAATGTGAATTCATAAGATTCGATATTTGTACAAAAGTAAAAAATGTAAAAAATAAAATAAAATTGAACGAAACAAAGGATAAAGGATTTTGATGAGCTAATTAAATCAAAAGGCATGCCCATGTGCTGTAAAAGTTTTATCTTAGGCAAAAATTTTACAATGCTGTGTTACAAATTGGAATTAAGTTTGGATGAAGTTGTAGGAAATCTAGCTAGTAAAAAAAAAAAACACTCATAATATAAGAATGACTAAAATATACTTTTAGTCTTTTTTTTTCTTCAGATTAATCTCTTAAGTTTATCAAATTTCACTCTTTATGTCTCTATTAAATCAAGTTGATCCTTCATTCAATTTATTACACTAATTTATCAATTTGGTGGTACGTAACAAATTATGAGTGATCTAACACTGGACAGACGTTTGTCCGAGTCAAAATTAATGTCGTTTCTATGAAAATAACTTATATAGAAGGATCAATCTATTTATTATAATATTAAAAAAATGTCTTAAACTGACACGTGTCACATTTTTATTAGCTTTGATTTCCCACCTATTTTCCTGTTTTCCGCGCGCTGCGACTCTCCAATGATCCAATCCTCCGGATTCTCCTGGGCTGTGAGCCTCCAATCCTCATTTTTACTACGGGTGTACACGGGTCGGATTGGGTCGGATTTGGCTAAATTCGTTATCCGATCCGATCAAAATTTTACAGATTGGATTGGATCGGATTTGTGCAACTTTATTGTGAAATCCGATCCAACCCAACCCGTTAAAAAACGGGTTGGGTTGGGTTGATCGGGTCATAACATTTAAAAAATATTTTTTATTTTATAAAAATTAGCATTTTTTAGAACAACAATTTATTTTTGCCTAGAACTTTGCAAATATATAATTTCTACATATCCTCCAAAAAGATCAAATTGTGACAATATTTGATTAATAAAATGAATAATTTCAATGCTAATACAAATATTTTATTTTAAATAGATATTAGCATGAGAAAACATAAATAAAATCAAGACAAAAAATAGAAACAATTAAAAAAGAGAAATATAATTCATGTGTAGTTTACAATTAGCAAAAAAATATGATGTTTTGTATTTCTTAATTTAATAATAATATATATATATATATAAAAAAATTAATTTTATGGTACGGGTCGGGTCGGGTCGGGTCAGGTCACGGATTCAAAATGCAAAACCCGTTACCCGACCCGTACATTAACGGGTTGGATCGAGTTGGCTTCAGGTTTGACCCGAACTCTAAAAAAATTCGATCCGAACTAATCGGGTCGGGTTGGGTTCACGAGTTACCCATACCCGTGAACACCCCTAATTTTTACCAACTATACTTCTCACTAGGGATGGCAAAGCGGGGCGGGCCGGCCTGCCAGCCCGCCAACACTTATAATTGTTCTATTTTAATTTAATGTCTTAAATAATTATATATTAATAATAAGATTTTTTTAACTTAATTGATAATATTTTACATAAGATAAAAAATATTTATATTAATATTATTTGTTTTAAAATATATTGTAAAATATACTTTAATATTAATTTTATACTTCTTTATTTTTATAATTTAGTTATATATAATATTGAAATTTATATATTATATAAACAAAAGATCTTAGTTAAATTAGACTTAAAATCCAAATTAACAAGTAATCTTATCAAAGTTTTAAATTTGGTGAAAAGAAAGTTAATCTCCCTCAACTCTTCTATAAACTCCCCTAAATCTAATAAACTTTTTTTGATCAAGTGTCACCCTCGAACTCACGCACTGATGGTTTCTAAATCTAACAAACAATTGCATGATATTTCTTATTTCGGTGTCCAAAATTTTGCTTATTACTTATTTAGACGTTTTTTTTTAATATATTTTCAAGGTATTAAATATAATTATTTTTATTTAATATTTTCTTTATTAAATAATAAGAAGATTAGTGATAAAATCTTATAAAAGAATATAACGTTACTCTTAAAGGTTTATTTGACCTATAAAATTAGAATTAGTTCAAAATCATAATTTTTACATTTGGTTTAGATAAAATCACTTTAGAGAAAAAAAAAATAAAGAATCTTGATCATTAAAGAAAAAATTAATAATTGATATATATATATATATATATATATATATATATATATATATATATATATATATATATATATAAACTTACGTAATAAATCACGAACTTATTAAAATCTATCTAATTTTTTTCATTAATGATGATATGCCTCATTTTTTCCATCTAAAGTGAATTACTAAGAATAAAAAGAAAATATGATCATAATAATATGCTTCATTCTTAATTGCATTAATTAATCATGAAAAGAAAGAAAAGAAAAGAAAACACGATTAAGCATTAAAAAGAAGAGTTACTTTCATCAATCCAACGACAGATTATTCCGGAGTGAAGAATCTATAATCCTTACTCAAACTAAAACAAAGAAAAAAACATAACAGCCACAAGGCAGAACTGAGAAACTCTATTACCATATGTGAACTGTGTGCAGGCAGTGGTGCTTCCTCTAGAGAGGCAACAACCTTAGCTCAGTGTGATTGATGACCCTCAATCCAATTCATGATCCTTTGAGGAATAGTGATCCAAGCCACATGGCCAAAGTGATCCAAGCAACTGTGGTTGACATGAAGCTCAAGGCCAGAACTGAAACAACAGCTCCCACAATAAGCATGACCCAAATTATGAGTTGAAGAAGGCTTCCCTTATATATTTGGAGTATTGTCCCTATGGTAGCACAGAAGAAGTATAACACAATGGTTAAAATCAGAGACACCATCAGTTTGTGCTGTTCTATAAACAAAAGCTTTCCTGATTCAGTATTTGTTACTGAAATCAAAGCAATAAGCAGTGTTAAGAATTTGATAAGGATCTGTTGCAATTCCTTGGTTTGGCAGAGAAAGCCCTCTGGTTCAAGGCAAAAACCTGCAATTCATCTGCTCCATCATAAAAAGCTTTAGAAAGAGCTTTCCAGATATCTTGTGCAGTAGGTAGACGAATGTATCGCTTCATAATTTCTGGGGGACATAGACATCAATAGCCATCTCTTGACTTTCTGGTTGTCTACATACCACTTCTCATATTCATCATCCTTTTCATTGGGTGGTGGTGATTTCCTGCGAATTAGTGAGAGCTTTTCCTTTTCAGCAATATGCATGTCCATGATTTGAGACCAAATATCATAATTTGTGTCATTGAGTACAATGCCTGCACTGAATATGAGCCTCCAGATTGAATAATAATTGGAGCAGGCTTGGTCCCAGATGTTTCAAAACCTGATTTGTCCATGGTACAAGATCGGCTCTTGATACCAAGTTAAAAAGAATGTATTTTTATTCATTTGCATATTTGATATAGAAACAGTACAGATACATATATAGACTAAGGAATTAAAAGAATCCCTATGTTTATGCTAGTACCTCTATAATTAAGCTATATGACAGTACAATCTGTCTACCTAATTTACAGCTGCAATATCTCTAAAAATCAGGAAATAATTACAAGGATAATGGACAATTAATCAAATATCTCATCAGAAAAAACATCACTGTCTGGATAGGGGATCACTTTAGCAAGTCACAAACACATCACTATCAGGGTTACTATCGGGAATTTTCATTTTTCAGGAGTGTTTGACTGTTTGCACAATGTCTATATTATGAGCAATTGGAGCACACCACCTATGAACCATTCTGAAACGGAAAAGGTCTGTTCTCATCTCAGCATGCAACGAACAAACATGTCTGCACTGAGCTCCACACATTTCACTTCTTTGAGGTTAGTATGCTGTTTCCCATACTTACCTTTTATGCCATTATTTCTTCTTTCTATTATTAACAAATTAGACAATCTTTCTTGTGTCTGGGTTTTCTGTCAAATTCTACTTTGATGTATTTCTAGCAAGACTAACTTACTTTTATTTTGCCTTGATGATTGTGCTTAATTATTTAGGGACCAAGTGGTGAATGTATTCAAGGAATTGCAGGAGATCCTTTTCAAATTCTTAGCACTGCTCATTGCTTTGATTTCAGTAGCAAACACTGAGTCAGGAAAGCTTTTGTTTACCAGCACAAGCTGATGATGTCCCTGGGTTTGACCATTGTGTTATACTTCTTCTGTGATCGATTAAGGCTCCATCACATTGAGCTAATTAAGGTTGTTGCCCCTCTAGAGAAATCTGTTGTGTTCACAATCACAAAGTGCCAGAGCTTCTAAGTTCTGTTGTGCCTTGTGGCTCTTATGCTTTTTCTTTGTTTTAGTTTGAGTAAGGATTATATATTCTTGACTCAGGAATAATAACATGTTGTTGGATTGCTACAAGGTTTCTATTTTCTAATATATACAAATATATACAACAAATTGGTAATTTTAATGGCCTACACAAATTGGTAATTTTAAATTATAAAAAAGAATTGATTTCAATAACAACAATGTAATGATTTTTTGTCACCTTTTTGTCACTTTTGTACCAATTTGAAAATTCAACATAAAGGGATGATTTGTTGAACGATATTCTTCCAAATTTGCAGCAACACCAAATATAAGGTAAACAAAGCCCTCCGTTAATTCGTTTTTAAATTTGTAAATAATCTTCTTTTTGACTGAAGCATGGATTTTGTTACCCTGAAAATAAGAACATTGCGTAAAAATTGGTATGATCAGAAACATGTATCTATAGAGATAATCGAAATTACAAACCATGATGCTCGTCAACACCATTTCAAAGGAAAGCAGTATTTTATTGGTAGCAAAATCAAGCAGTCTTCATATCCTTATCACTCTCTCACAAGTATAATCCAATTCTCATGTTTTGCAGGTGATATCAAAAACCAAGTCGCACCTTGGTGCCATTTGAGTGGTCTAAAATCACAAATAAAAAAAATGATGAATTGGGGAGCGAGAAAGCATAGGAATTTGTTACAACACATGTGATATTTAAATACCGAGATGAATATTCTAACAAATTATGGTAAATGAGAATTTGTCCAATTTAAATGACAATAGATATATTACTTGAATGACGCATATATTCAATACTCATAATTGATTGATATTTATTTTCGTAAATAAAATTGTTATTTATAATATAATTGATTGATTAAATATGTTTAGCTCAGACAAATCAAATAATATATTTTAACTTATTTATAAATATTCTCTATTTATTTAGGCTTTATTTAGACTAATGCGATAACTGATTTGAAATTATTTAGGTTAATTGGCACAAAAGTTATAATCAATAAGGATTTTATTATATATTATTAGATTTTATATATTTATAAATATGGTAATTAAAACTTCAAATAATTGATTGATCCAATAAATATAATAATTATTTTATTTTTAAATCATATTAATCTATAATTAGTCAATAATAATTTATTCAAGAATCACAACTGATTTATATATTCAACAACCGTATTTAAATTAGTTAATATGTTAACAACATTATTGTAATTTTTTCTATATATAGACTATTCTATAAATTTAATTCTTTTTATGAGTTCTATAAATTTAATTTGAAAATAGTGCAATTGAATGTGAGCAATAACCGAAATGATTTAGGTTAATTGACACATAAACTTCAGAGAGATCCCTCCCTGTGGATACCACTTCCATTTCCATTTTTAGCTGCCTTGGCCAATAATTTACTGGGCTGGCCCCCACCGCCAAAGCACTTTGTTGCTTATGCGCGTGGCACCACGGGATCTATTATTCTTTTTCTCAATGTGTTGATATTCTCCCCTGAGCCGCCGAACACTTTTGCTTGAAATAGTCATGTGTTGTAAAAAAAAAAAAAAAATAGTCACGTACCATTAAATGCACTTATTTGCCCGTCATGTTTATCACTCTCCTATAGCGCATTAAATCCAATATGCATTTCTTGCTTTTCTTCTATGCGAAAGCTTTGTTTTTTTTTTTAATTCAATTTTGTAGTTTGGAATTACTTCTTGTTCCTGTCTTGGGATACTGGGGTCTTCAGCTGCTGCTTTGTGTTCTGAGATCTTTTATATTTGTCCGGAAGGTGGGAGTACCTGCAAAAGACACTCCAACGCTCAAGTCAGGTTTCGGTTCAGAGCATTTAATGTACGTAATAAATGAGGATTCAGAACCCCTTACCTTGGGGGGCGGATCCCCTTTTTATACTTATCTTATTGGGCCTGAGCCCTCATGGGTCATGGCCTCTTCTTAATCACAGGTCTGTGGTAATTAAGGGTACTTAATTACTTTTTAACCTTAGGTTTATGTTGCCATGAGTCGCTAATGGTGTTTATACCTCTACTGGTGTTCGGCCCTGGTGGTGTCGAATACTACTATTAAGACCTCTGGGGTGAGGGGTTAAGGGTGTTCGGCTTTATAGATGCCGAATACTCCTGTCTGGCAAGCGGACCGGACGGCGCTGAGGGTGTTCGGCTATACTGTAGACACCGAACACCTGTCTATTTACGAGAATGTTCCGAATACTATCGGGGGGTACTCGGTTATATGTGTTGCCGAATACCCCAATTAGTACACATGCCCCCCAGCCTCGAGTGAGGGAGGGTAACGAAGAGGCTTTGCCTTGGGACTGGTGCTTTATTGTTGTGTCGTTTAAAATTACTGCCATTTATGGCAGAAAAAAGCCGTTGGGTTGGAGGGGATCGAAGTGTTGCGCTATGTGGACCGTTAGATCTTAGTGGATCTAACGGTTGACAATGTTCAGGGGCTTTTGGACCGTTATAGGTCTGGGCCCTATAAATAGGGTGAAGGATGTCGTCTTCGTACCCCGTATTTATGATTTCGCAAAAATCTTCATTTGCTCTCGGCCGAATAGTTACTTCTAGCTTCATTCTTCTCGTCTTAACCAAGGTACAAGAGTTCGGCTATTTCTTTTTCTTTCCATTATTATGAGTTCGGATGGCCATAAGCTTTACGGGGGAACCGAGGTGGTTGACATTTCGTCCGCTTCCTCGACTAGTGGGGACTCTAGTGAGGGATCTTCGACTGCCTCGTCGTCTTCGTCTTTTCTTTCTTCCTCTTTGGTGTCCCCTTCTTCGTCCCCTGTCCGAGAGGGGGTGGGTGAGAGTGTTATGGGTCCTTCGGCCCCTTCAGCCTCTTCGGCGGGGGAGGCATCTGGTACAAGACCGAAGCGTAAACCCCGGGTTACCCGAGCGAAAAGGGAATTTCCGCCGATTACCCTGGAAGGGTATACCTGGGTTGCTGGAGAGGTTGGGGCCTATTGGTCTCGGTATGACGATAAACGTAGCGTGTCGAACTTTGTAAACTATGTAGATGTGTCTTCCATTGCTGAAGATGAGTTTTGTCCTGTAGGGTTACAGTGTTGTCGGCAAGAGCCGAATCCTGAATTCGTTTTCATGGGGAAAGGTGACTCGACAAGGGACTTCTTTTACATGTATGATTGCGTATTTCGTGATCTACATGTAAAGGTTCCTTTTGACGACTTCACTATGGGGGTGCTTCGGGTTTTAAACGTGGCACCCTCGCAGTTGCATCCGAATGGGTGGGCTGCTATCCAAGCCTTCCGAGCTCTCTGTATTTTTAACTTTATAGAGCCTTTGGTGAGTGTATTTTTGTATTACTTTTGTACTCGGCCCAAGGATGGTTTATGGGTTTCCTTGATAAGGAAACCGAAGAGGCCTCTTTTCTAGTCATTTACTACCTCTTACAAAAATTTCAAAACCGGTTTCTTTAAGGTAGTTGTTAGGCCGAACATAGGGACTAACCATCTTTACGATATGAGTGGAAAGTACCTGTTTCCGTTCTATTGGGAGCAAAACCCTCGGCGTTATGACAAGTTTCCGAAATCCATGATGACCGAAACGGAACGCGAGGATCTCCTCTTTCTTGAGTCTCTCGCCCGAAAGCTCCCAGCTAGGCAGCTTGTGGCTTTGTTAAATTCTTCCACTGTTTTAGCCGACATGTGTGGTAAGGTTTTTGTTCTTTCTTTCCTAGTGTTTCAATGTTTAGCTTTCGTCACTGACTAAGTGTTTTATGTAGGTATCATGGCTGATGCTGGAGGAAATGTGCTTTCATTCCGGAATGCTCGGAGGAATCGGGCTCAGGCTGCGGGGAACAAATTTGGTATCGCTTCAGTGCCCCCCGTTCCCAGGCAACCGACCCCTCGGCCAACCCCGGTAGATACTGTGCCCCCCCCCCGGCGGGAGAAAAGAGAAGTAAAGACAAAGATCACAAGAAAAGGCACCGAAGTCGTGAGGCGTCGAAAGAAGAAAGGGCTAAGAAGCTGAAGCAACAGACTTTAGGTTTTCCGGCTTCGGCGTCTTTATCTTCCATCAACGCCTTGACCGCCAAGGGCTTTTTTGCCAAAGATTTTCGACCGAAGAAGATGGTGAGCTCCAGCGACATCTCGGATACTGGGAAGGCCATCCTTAACAAGGCCGATGCTGCTGCCAACTGGTCGGCTTACTGCGAGTTTCAGGCAAGGGCTTCGGCCATTGCGTATCATATGTTCACAAATCCTCTAAGGGAGGCCGAGAAGTTGAAGGAGAGTTTGGAGGAGGCCCAGGTATCTAACAAACAGGTGTTAGAGGCCAACATGGTTCTAGCCGACGAGAATGGGCGCTTGAAGGAGGAGGTTAAGGACCTCTCGGCCAATGTTAACGATTTAAACACCAAGGTAATAATGGCCGAGAAGGATTCCAAGCTTCAATCTGATGAGATCGAGCGGCTAAGGCGCTGTTGGCCGAGGCCCAGGAAGAGCAGGACGCGGAGCGTGCTGCCAAGGAGAGGATTCTTGCTTCGGCTGAAGATAAGATTTTAGCCGAACATGAGGCTGGTTTTCTCCACGGCTTGCGACAAATAACGCATTATTATAATGTTCGTGACCGCAACATTTTTGACATGGAGAAGGATGTTTATCAAGGGCAATTAATGCCTATTGATGACATTCCGGAGGATGCTATTTTGGAGAATCCTCTTTACGGCTCGGCTGTTGAAGGTGGTGCGGATCCTGGGGCCAATGAAGATGGGGGGGAGGATGATGTTGCTGATGCCGAGGTTCGTGAGGACCCAGCAGAATAGAATATTTGTAGAGTGAGGCCGTTAGAGCCTTTTTTTTTTTTAATGTTTTGTAAATGACTCTACCCCTTTTTGGTAATTAATGAAATATGCCTTTATCTTTTCGGTATTTACTTGTTGAGTTTGTTTCGCATTCTTACTCTTGTCCGATTACCTTGCGATACTTGCGTTTTTAATTTGGGCAAAGTATGGTTGTATGTGTTCTTCTAGAAAGCACCTTCGAGTGATGCGTTGCTGTTTGTTATCTTCGGCGTCTTTGTAAGACTAGAAATTCTTGTTTGAAATAAAGAAAGGGGGGTGTGGGGATCCGAATGGTGCATCCTTAGCCGAGTGGGAGCACTCGGGAGGGAAACCATTTTGAAGAAGATCCGAATGGTGCATCCTTAGCCGAGTGGGAGCACTCGGGAGGGAAACCATTTTGAAGAAGATCCGAATGGTACATCCTTAGCCGAGTGGGAGCACTCGGGAGGGAAACCATTTTGAAGAAGATCCGAATGGTGCATCCTTAGCCGAGTGGGAGCACTTGGGAGGGAAACCATTTTGAAGAAGATCCGAATGGTGCATCCTTAGCCGAGTGGGAGCACTTGGGAGGGAAACCATTTTGAAGAAGATCCGAATGGTGCATCCTTAGCCTAGTGGGAGCACTCGGGTGGGAGCACTCGGGAGGGAAACCATTTTGAAGAAGATCCGAATGGTGCATCCTTAGCCGAGTGGGAGCACTCGGGAGGGAAACCATTTTGAAGATCCGAATGGTGCATCCTTAGTCGAGTGGGAGCACTCGGGAGGGAAACCATTTTGAAGAAGAGACATTATGCTGCACTTAAATAATGATAGCGAAGCGTAGGATGTTCTTATTAGAATTCATTTGAATTATGCCTCATTAAAACCTTATCCGATAAAAACCCTTTTACATTCTTGAAGGGATGAAAGACCGAATGAGGGAAAAGAGTACAACATTCGAATACATAGTGAAATGATACATTAACTGAAGTAAAATTTGAGATGAGTGGAATTCCAGGTTCTCGGTATTATTCTTCCTGACAGTTCTTCCAACCTGTAGGCCCCATTGTTGAGGTTTTGCCGAACTCTGAATGGGTCATCCCAATTGGCTGCCAGTTTTCCTTCCTTGGAGTCTCTTCGGGCATCGCCTTGCACCCTTAGGACTAGGTCTCCTTCTTTAAAGTCTCACGGCTTCAACTTTGAGTTGAATCTTCGGGTCATTCTCTGTCTGCATGCTTCGGCATTGAGGCGTGCTCGGTCGCGTATTTCTTCAACCAAGTCTAGTTCGCATCTCATGGAGCTTTCGTTTTCTGGAGTCTCGAAGTTTTGTCTTCGGAATGAGGGTTCTCCTACTTCGACCGGGATCATTGCTTCGGTCCCATAAACCATTCTGAAGGGTGTTTCTTTGATGGTTGATTATGGGGTGCACCTGTACGCCCACAATATTTTGGGTATCTCCTCGGCCCACGCCCCTTTGGCTGTTCCTAACCTTCTATTCAGTTCTCCCAAGATGACTTTGTTTGCAGCCTCTGCTTGTCCGTTCGTTTGGGGGTGTTCGATCAAAGTCACTTTATGCTTTATTCCCAAGCCTTCGAGGAAAGTGTTTAACTTTTTGTCCGTGAATTGTAGATCGTTGTCGGTGACGATTGCATGCGGAATGCCGAATCGAGTGATGACATTTTTCCACAAAAATTTATGTACGTTCTGAGCCGAGATGATTGCCAAGGGCTCGGCCTCTATCCATTTTGTGAAGTAGTCGACAGCTACTAACAAGAACTTGTGTTGTCCTTTGGCTATAGGGAAAGGACCCAAGATGTCGGTTCCCCATACAGCAAAAGGCCAAGGTGACGAGATGGAGTGCAGTTCATCCGCTGATTGGTGGATAAGGTTGGCATGTTTTTGGCACTGGCTACATCTTTTGGCGTATTCGGCACAGTCAATTTTGAGGGTCGGCCAGTAATATCCTGCTCGCAAAACTCGAGTTGCCATCGTTCGTGCACCCGAGTGCATGCCACAGATTCCTTCGTGCAGCTCCTTCATCACGTATTCTGCTTGCTCTTTCTCTAGACACTTTAATAAGGGTGTGGAAAATCCCCTTCTGTATAACTCTTCGGCTATCACAATGTACCTTGCAGCATTGATTCGCAACCTTTTGGCTTTTTCCTTATCCTCTGGAAGGGTTCCCTGTGCCAAATACTGTTGTATTTCGGTTATCCACGTACTTCTGGCTGCCGAAAGCTGCATGCATTCCTCGACAGTTACACTTGGTTCGGGCAACGTCTCTTGGATGAATGTTCTCAACTGTCTGGGTTTTTGGGTGGTAGCTAATTTAGCGAGTCGATCTGCCCTGTCATTGTGTTCTCGGGCTAAATGATTTACCCGAATTTCCTCGAATTCTTGTTTCAGCTGCATGAAAGTGTGATAGTACTTCAGCAACTGTGGGTCTTTGACTTAGAAACCACCGTTGATCTATTCGGCTGCTACTTGCGAATCACTCCAACATTGCACTTTTCGGGCTCCCATCTCTCTTGCCAATCTGAGCCCAGCTAATAAGGCCTCGTACTCGGCCTGATTGTTGGATGCTTTGAAACCGAACCGTAGGGGCTGTTCTAACTGTATTTGGTTGGGTCCCTCCAGTATGATACCTGCCCCGCTTCCCCTTCGGTTTGATGAGCCATCGACATGTATTACCCACCACTCTTCTTCAAAGGTTTCAGCAGGGTGTAGCTCATTGACAAAATCTGCTAGACACTGTGCCTTAACGGGACCCCTCGACTCGTACTTTAAGTCGAACTCGGAGAGTTCTACTGACCATGCCATCATTCTCCCTGCTAGTTCTGGTTTCCTTAATACCTTTGCAATTGGGCAATCGATTTTTACAATCACCCGGTGTCCTTGAAAGTATTGTCTCAGGCGTCTTGCAGCATTCACTAGTGCTAGAGCCGCCTTCTCAATTATCTGGTACCTGGTCTCGGTTTCTTGTAGTACTCGGTTGGTGAAGTATATGGGTGCTTGGCCTTCTTCATGTTCTTGCACTAACACCGCACTTATGGCTGCTTGAGAAACCGAGATGTAAAGCACTAGATCCTTTGTAGGTTTCGGTTTCCTGAGTATGGGTGGGGGGTCTTTTTCAGCTCTTGAAAGGCCTCTTCACATTGTTGGTTCCATGAGAAGTTCTTGGCTGTTTTTAGCAAACGCATGATGGGTTTTGCCTTCTCGGCGATTCTTGGCAGGAATCGTGATAGAGAGGCAATTCTCCCTGTGAGTCTCTGGACATCCTTTGGGGTTTTCGGGCTTTTCATACGAATAACTGCTTCACATTTATCAGGGTTGGCTTCTATGCCTCGGCATGTTAACATGAAGCCCAGAATTTTCCCCCTTGGACGCCGAAGACACATTTTTCGGGGTTTAGGCGCATGTTGTGTTTCCTGAGTTCGGCGAAGATCTCTTCGAGGTCCCTTGCCTGTTCGTCAGGCTTGGAAGACTTAACAACCATGTCGTCGACATACACCTCTAGGTTTCATCCTAGCTATTTTTGGAAAACTTTGTCCATCAACCTTTGATAGGTGGCTCCTGCGTTTTTTAGGCCGAAGGGCATTACTTGGTAGCAAAAATTGGCTGATTCGGTTATGAAAGCGGTCTTGTCTTCATCGGGAGGGTGCATTCGGATTTGGTTGTATCCTGAATAAGCATCCAAAAAACTAAGACAAAGATGTCCAGCTGCCCCCATCGACCAATCTGTCAATGTTTGGTAGTGGGTAGGCATCTTTTGGGCAAGCCTTGTTCAAATCCGTGTAGTATGTACACATCCTCCATTTTCCATTTGCCTTCTTTACCATGACCACATTGGCTAACCAAGTGGAATATTTGACCTCTCGGATAAAACTGGCGGCTAGCAACTTGGACACTTCTTCTTCTACTGCTCTCCTCCTATCCTCCCCCATCTTCCTTTTCTTATGCGAAATTGGTCTTGCCTCTCGGCATATTGCCATTTTGTGACAATGGAATTTTGGGTCGATGCCAGGCATGTCTGCGACCTTCCAGGCAAAGAGATCGGTGTTTCGTTTTACTACTCTTTGAATCCGAAGCCTGCCTTCTTCGGATAGGTTGCTTCCGAGGTATGTAGTTTGAGTTTTCTCTTCACCAATTTGAAATGCATGGATCTCCTCATTCGGTTTTACCCGCTTGTCCTCCTCGACTCTGGGATCGAGATCCAAAGTTTGGTCCGAGGGTTCAGCCGCCGAGACCATGTATACCAACTTGCACTCATCTTCCTTCAGTTGAGTAACCTTGAGGCTGGCTAAGTAGCATTCTCTGGCCGCCTTTTGGTCCGCGTGAACCGTAACGACCGTGCCTCGGTTTGATGGAAATTTCATGGCCAGATGTGGAGTGGAGACTACGGCTCCGAGAGTGTTCAACGACGGTCGTCCGAGTAGTATGTTATATGAGGTGTTGGCATGCACTACAATGTATCTCACTCTTATGGTCTTGTACTCCTTTCCCTCATACCCGAAGGTCGTGTCTAACTCTATACATCCCCTGGTGTTAACCCTCTCGCCAGAGGATCCGACCAAGGGTTCGTCATACGGCATGAGCTTCTTCTCTGGTATGTCCAGTTGTTTGAAGGTGTTCCAGTATAGGATGTCGGCTGAGCTTCCTTGATCTATCAGGGTCTTCCGGACTATGCAGTCGGCTACATCTACACTAATGACCATTGGATCGTCTTGCATTGGGTCGGACCCCTGAAAGTCCGCATCGGTGAAAGTGATGGGTGGCATTTTGAGCTTGTTTACAGTCGACGCCATGTTGACTGACCGGACTAACCGGAGGTGCTTCTTTCGGGCCGAAGAGGTGTTTCCTCCTCCCGCAAATCCCCCGACAATCGTGTTGATGACTTTCCGAGGATTTGAGGGTTTTATGTCTTTTCGCTCCCTGGACCTGCTTCTTTGTCTTTCGGCCCTCCTGCCGTGGCTAAAGTCCGTTCTATAGGTTCTGTCACTGTCTTTATTTTTCGAAAATTGAGACCTTTCGGTCCTTGGATCATGGACGAAGTCTCTGAGATGCCCCATTTTGATGAGGTCCTCGATCTTGTCTTTAAGTGCGGCGCATTCTTCAGTGGAATGGCCTTTATTGCGGTGGTATCGACATTGGTTGTTGTAGTCAGCCTTAGGAGGAGTATTGGCCCTCTTCGGCATGGCCAATATTTCTATAGCCAGGGCCTGTTCGAGTATTCGGGATCGGCTAGCGTTGAGCGGCATGTAAGTCGCATGCCTGGAGCCACGGTACTCCTTCTCCTTGTTGATCTTGTCTTTTCCCTTTCCTTGATAATCCTTTTCTTGTTCCCTCTTCCTTGGGTTGGCCTCTGCTTGGACCTGGTTCCTGTATTCGGATAATTCTTCCATTTGCATGTATTTTGCTGCTCATCGCCGGAGGTCATCCATGTCGAGAGCCGGCTTTTTGCAGAGACTGTTGACGGAGGCTCCTGGTCTAAGAGCCATCACTAACTGATGCATGGCCACCACCGAGTCTAGGTTTCGGATGTTTAAGGCAGTTCTGCCGAACCTTTCCATGAACACTCTTAGAGATTCCCCTTTTTCCTGCCGAATATTCACTAGTGCCACTGAAGTTAGATGATGAGGTCTACTAGTTGCGAATTGATTGCCGAATCTAGTCACCAACGTCTCGAAACTGTCAATGGAGTTAGGTGGTAGGTGAGTAAACCAACTAAGGGTGTGTCCCTTGAGGGAGGTGGGGAACACCCTACATAAGATGGCATCTTCTGCGGTGTATAGACTGATTTGGGTTACATATACATCTACATGTTCATCCGGATCTGTGCTACCATCGTATCGGTCCAGACTGAGGCTCTTCCAATTTGCAGGAAGGGGAGTTTCCATAATCCCGGAGACAAAAGGGTGCCTACAGGGGTGTGACTGAGTGTTAACGGTAAAAAAGGGAAGGCCGATTCGTCGTACCCTGCACGCTAAGGTTGACGGCCGACTCGTCTTCGTGATGTTTGTCTGGTTGCTGATTCTCAGGTCTCCTGGATCGGTTCAAGTCTCTCAACTCGGCGTTCTCTTGGCGGAGGGCCGATAACTCCTGAGCGTGTTGCCGCCTTATTGCCGATATGTCGGCTCGCAACTATCTTAGTTCTGACGAAAGATTTGCCTGATCTTTCACCAAGTTTTCGTCTACGAGACGTTGTTCTTCCATATGTGCGTGACTTCGAGTAGTAACCATTTCTTGTGGGGCTGCGAGAAAAGTTTTACCGGGCCCCACGGTGGGCGCCAAAATGTTCCTGTCTTGGGATACTGGGGTCTTCGGCTGCTGTTTTGTGTTCCGAGATCTTTTATATTTGCCCGGAAGGTGGGGGGGTACCTGCAAAAGGCACTCCAACGCTCAAGTCAGGTTTCGGCTCAGAGCATTTAATGTATGTAATAAATGAGGATTCAGAACCCCTTACCTTGGGGGGCGGATCCCCTTTTTATACTTATCTTATTGGGCCTGGGCCCTCATGGGCCATGACCTCTTCTTAATCACAGGTCTGTGGTAATTAAGGGTACTTAATTACTTTTTAACCTTAGATTTATTTTGTCATGAGTCGCTAATGGTGTTTATACATCTACTGGTGTTCGGCCCTGGTGGTGCCGAATACTACTATTAAGACCTCTGGGGTGAGGGGTTAAGGGTGTTCGGCTTTATAGATGCCGAATACTCCTGTCTGGCAAGCGGACCGGACGGCGCTAAGGGTGTTCGGCTATACTGTAGACACCGAACACCTGTCTATTTACGAGAATGTTCCGAATACTGTCGGGGGGTACTCGATTATATGTGTTGCCGAATACCCCAATTAGTACACTTCTTAATATGTTGATCTTGAAATTAATTGAAGATGTGAAGCATTGGAATTATGATAGTATTTTTGTCACTTGAATAATATTTCCTCCGAATTCATTTATAAGCAACAATTTTTTTTAACTCAAATATAAACAAATTTTAACTACTTTCACTCTATTTAATTATACATTTCAAAACTACCTTTCAATTAATTGAGATTCTATTACCAATACTCTTTTTTATTCTTGATATCAAATTACAATAAAGGTCATTTTAGAAGAATTTTTTTTTAGCTTTCATGTGCTGTGTTTGGTAGAGAGGAGAGAAATAGAGTAGATGAAAAAAAAAAATAGAAATAGGTGAGAAATAAAATAAATAAAATTGTTTGGTTGAAGAAAAATAGAAAAGAGATAAAGAGAGAGATAGAGAGATGAGTGAAAATATGTAAGAAAAAGTAGAAGCGGGTTCCACCATTTTTAAACTTATTTCCACTTTATTTTTCCTCCACCAAACATTCAAAATTATTTCCATCTTTCCAATATTGTTTCCATCAATTAAACCAAACACAACGTCAATGATATTAACTAACTTTCTTAGCGTAAATGTTACTCCCTTCGTCCAAATATAATTGTCGTCCTAGGTTATTTTACACAGGCAAAAATAATAATAAATGGGTGAAAGAGAATAACAATTTTACAAAATTAACCTTATCATCGTTAATTCATTTTTAGTTTTGATTGTTCATCATTAATATTATAAAGGATATAAGTGGAAAAATTAATTAATGTTACATTGATAAACTAAAATGATAATTATTTTGGACTTATTTTTTCCTCTTACACGACAATTATTATGAGATGAAGATAATAATAGTTAATTTTGCTATATTTGAGTTTAGAGGGAATAAGTACTCCCTCCAGACCTAAATATAAGCAAAACTAACCAACTTTTATGATAATTAAGAAAGTTAGTTAATATTACTTTCGTCCCTATATATAAGACCATTTCAACTAATTCACATCCTTTCAGAAAATTGGTTGATTTATACTACTTTTCCAAAATTATCTTTCATTTCTCTCTTCACTTAATTGCTTATCTATTGGAAAAATTAATGTTTGGAGAGTTAATGATATTATAGGAAAAAATAATTAACGCACCAAACAATTAAAAAATGATTTTTATAAAAAAGGACAATTAATAAAGTGAAAAGAGGGCAGAGGTAGCATCATTTAATTTAACTGTATGCATTTAAGAAATAAACTTTTTCCTGATAAAATATTTTTTTATTGAAATTTGATATAAGAATAAAAAAAATTGCAAATATAATCTCAATTAATTAAAAGATATATTTGAGATAGTATAATTAAATAAAGTGGAAGTAGTTAAAATTTATTTATATTTGAGTTTAGATTTTTTTTTTACTTATATTTAAGTTTAGAGAGAATAGATAAGTAATTTTCTTATTTTTCGGAAAACGACATAGGTTCTGAACTCCCAAGCTATATATCTCACTATCAGTTTGAAGCAGAAAATGTAATATTTTCTTACAGGTGTGGATGTTTTCAATTTTTAACGATTTCGACATTTTTGACCCAAATCGGATCAAATCCGACCGTCCCCCTCGCCCACACCTAACTCCTATCCTCTACAGTTATAATATATTAACTACCAATTGTAACTGCAAAGATCAATGGTCTTCAAATTTTTAGTTCCACTTCCACAAAGAAAAGTAACTATAAAAATAAAATAAAAAGGCAAAATTATCATTCTCATATTCAAAATTTAATTTAAATTTTTGTTTAGTCATTTAATTTTTTAATTTAATTTAGTGTTTTAGGTTATTTTATCTAACGTTTTTGTAATGCTAAGATGCTTAGCTTTTTTTTTTTTTTTTTTTTCTAACTTTACTTCGCCGTGGAAAGTTTCTTAAATGACACTATTTCAAACTAGGATTTCTAAATTTTTTTTTCCAATCTTTTTGCACTTCTCCATCAAATTGCTATCCTAAACTCTCAAATTTTCACTTAAAACCTTTTAACTGCTCCTAAATTGCTCTTATCCAGCCATCTGATTCCTAGTTTATTTTCCATTTTAGACACACACACACACACAACAACAATCTTAACCATCAACATGAAACTATAATCACATCAGCCACCAGAATTAGAAGTTGGAAGACAGAGTTAGAGGAAAGCAGCATTCAAAGAAAAAAAAAGTTAGAGGAAAACATTGGCTTAAATAACTTAGAAGACTAAACTAAATAAAAAATGTTAACATGAAAATAGCTTAAAGAATTAAATTGAATAAAAAAATCAAACTAAAATCCAACCTAAACTTAGTAGACTGAAAATTATAATATTGCCAAATAAAAATTTAGAAACAATGGATTTAATAGGAAAGAAAAGATTAACAATATGATATGTCAACGGTGTATAAAAATTAACCTTTTTGGCATTCTTAACTCCATTAATCATCTGTCAAACATCATTTGTCAAACAAACTCCATTAATCATGAAAAGAAAGATATGAAAGGAAAGAAAACATGACTAAGCAGTAAAAGGAAGAGTTATTTCTCTTTCATCAATGCTATGGGAGATTTTTCCTGAGTCAAGAATCTAGGAACCTTATTTAAAACAAAAAACAAACATACCAGCCACAAAACAGAGCAGAACTGAAACTCTGGCACTATATATGGAACATAAAAGATTTTGACAGTGGTACTTTCTCTAAAGAGACAATAACCTAGGTCCGTGTGATGGACCCTTTAATCCAATTCTTGATCCTTTGAGGAACACCAGAGTCATAGACAACCAATGTGAACGTTCCAACCCAAACGGCCAAAGTGATCCAAGCAGAGGTGGGTGAAATGATTCTCAAAAGCATAAATGCTGCAGCACCTCCCATGATAAGCAAGGTACAGATTATGATTGGAAGAAATCTTCCTTTAAGTATTGTCCTAATCATAGCAAAGAAAGAGTATAAGACAATTGTCAAAAACAGAGGCATCATCATCTTGTGTTGTTCTATAAACAAACGCTTTCCTAAGTCGGTGTTTGATGCTGAAATCAAGGTAATCAGCAGTGTTATAAATTTGATAAGGATCTCCCGCAATTCATTGGATACATTTACCACTGGCACTTGGTCCCTAAGCACAATTATTAATAGAAAAAAAAAATAGTTAGACATACTAAAATTATGATGCTGTTCTGTTAAAAATATATGCAGCTCAAAGCATAATCTACAACCTAGCTCCGTTTGATGGTCCCTCAATGCAATTCTTGATCCTTTGATGAACAACATAGTCATAGGCAACCAGTGTGAATGTTCCAACCCACATGGCCAAAGAGATCCAAGCAAAGATGGTTGAGATGGTTCTCAAAAGCACAAATGCAACAACACCTCCCATAATTGGCATGGCAAAAATTATGATTGGAAGAAATCTTCCGTCATTATATATCTGAAGAGTTATCCCAATGACAGCAAAGAAAGAGTATAAGACAATAGTCAAAAGCAGAGGCATCACCAGCTCGTGCTGTTCTATAAACAAAATCTTTCCCGAATCGGTGTTTATTGCTGTAATCATGGCAATCAACAGTGTTATGTTAGGAATTTTATAATTCCTAATTAATTAATATGGGCTACATATTATATTATAACATTTATATTAGTTATTTACATTTAGATGGGTTCAATATAAAGTGATCTAATTCAGTGAGCCCATTAGACTGCCAACAGAAAATTGATATGGGCTTAATGAGCGGAAACCAGTTTGACCCATTAGGGGATAATGGGAACCCTAATAGGTTAAAACCTAAGGCATGGTTATGGTCCCCAATACACCAAATCAAGAAACAGTTTCTCCTCTCCCCATCAGAAGAGAAAACGAAGGTCCCATAAGGAAGAAGGTGATTTGGTTGAGGAAGGTCATTAAACCAATTGTTCGTGACCGCTGTTAGATTCCACTGCGTGTTGATCAAACTCTATGGATCCAGGTATTCCTTAAAACCTCTTGATAATCTAACGTAATGTGTTTTGGTGCTCATTTGGTATTTTATAAGGTTTATTAAAAATTCCAACAAGTGGTATCAGAGCCACCATTACTGTTAGATTATTGGGATTTAAAGTTGTTTGATTCGTATAATACCTGAATCATTTTGGTTATATGAACTTTTTTTTATTTTTTGGGGGAAACTATTATGTATTTGAGATAAAGGTTTATCCGCGTTGGTCGTTGGATTTCTTGAGCATTATCTTTGACTTTAAAGATTCGGTGATGTATAAAAGATTATAAAAGGCACGAGGTGTCTTTCCATTCTTTGGGTTTCGTATATATGGATTATACATTAAGGCTGCAACGTTCCCTTTAAGATTCAAATCAATTTCTTGAGCCATATATATATTTCGTAAGCATGAAAGTTTTTCGTATAAGGCAATATTTTTTTTTGTCTTATATGAATAATCTTTTTGGCTTATTTTGTTTTTTTTAGAAGCTTTCTTTCAGCTTTTATCCATAGAAAGCCGTAAAGTTTTCCTTCATGTTTTAATAGATGATTTATGAATTGGTTATTCCCCTTTATGAATCGGTGATGTTAGAATAAATCTGTGATAGTGTTATGGTATATTCATGTATTTACTGCTATCACGTTTGGGTGCAAATTTAACCGTTACAGACCCTTCCCATTTATTCGCATGTCCGATAATTTTTTAATTAAATTGATTGAACCAATATGTTGCCAAAGTAACCTCTATTGTGTAAATTGATTTAATTAAAATTGTATGGATGCTAGTATGGAATTATTTATGCGAATTGTGCTCGGCCCAAAGGAAGACACAATTTGGCCAAATAATAACATACCTGCGATGATAAATATGTAACAATTATAAAGTTTTTTTTTTCATGTGAATAATAGTCGGTCCAAAGAAAGGCTATTATTTGACAGAACTAATTGTCAATATTTGATCATTGCGTTGAGAGTACCAATTACAAATTAATTTCTCTGTCCAAAGACTAGAATTAATGTTGTGCTGGGTATCTTGTGATGGATCTGTTATGGGAAATATTTGCATGTCTTGTTATATATAATTTATATGACTTGCTTGATTATTTGTGAACATGTTATTAATTTTTGTTCTCTCTTTAGTTAATATTGCTAGTGCTGCAAATGTTACTGCCCAAGTGAATTCTATCCCAATGCTGAATGGGACAAATTTTAAGGTCTGGAAGGAAGCCGTAGAAATTGTTCTTGGCTGTATGGATTTGGACTTGGCACTGAGGACGGGACGACCCATTTCCACTCCGGAAACCTCTAATGAGGTAAAAATTGAGAAGTGGGATCGGTCCAACCGAATGTGCCTTATGATCATGAAGCGCTCTATTCCAGAGGCATTTCGGGGCTTTATTTCTGAGGGTCAAAGTGCAAAGAAATTCCTTGAGGAAATTGAGCAATACTTTGCCAAAAATGAAAAAGCGGAGACGAGTAACCTTTTGGCTAAACTCATCTCCATGAAGTATAAAGGCAAAGGGAACATAAGGGAGTACATTATGGAGATGTCCAATCTCGCATCGAAACTCAAGTCACTTAAGTTAGAGCTTGGTGAAGACCTGCTCGTGCACTTGGTTTTGATCTCGCTTCCTGCACACTTTGGGCAATTCAAAGTGAGCTATAACACTCAGAAGGACAAATGGTCCCTCAATGAGCTTATATCTCACTGTGTGCAAGAGGAGGAGAGGCTGCAGAGAGATAGAACTGAAAGTGCTCACTTGACTTCGACCTCTCAGAATAAGAAAAGGAAGAAGACTAAGGGTGCTGCGGAAGAGACTTCTCAGCAAAAGAAACAAAAGAAGGATGAGGAATTTACCTATTACTTCTGCAAGAAGTCGGGACACATGAAGAAAGAGTGTCCCAAGTATGCCGCATGGCGTGTGAAGAAAGGTAAATTTCTTACTCTAGTTTGTTCTGAAGTTAATTTGGCCTTTGTACCTAAAGATACTTGGTGGGTAGATTCTGGTGCTACTACTCACATAAGTATGACTATGCAGGGTTGCTTGTGGAGCCGACCGCCAAGTGATGATGAAAGATTCATCTTTGTGGGTGATGGCAAGAAGGTTGTAGTGGAAGCTATTGGAACTTTTAGATTACAGTTAAAAACTGGATTTTATTTGGATTTATTTGAGACTTTTGTTGTACCGTCTTTTAGACGGAATTTGATTTCTATTTCTGGTTTGGACAAATTTGGATTTTCTTGTTCATTTGGAAATAATAAAGTTAGTCTCTACCAAAATTCAAATATGGTTGGTTCTGGTTCTTTAATTGATAATCTTTACATGCTTGATGTTGTTAGTTCCTATAATGAAATACTGCAAATAAGTTCACGTGGTACAAAACGAAAGTTGAATGAGAATTCAGCCACCTTATGGCATAAGCGTTTAGGCCATATCTCTAAACAGAGAATTCAGAGACTTGTGTTGGATGAAATTCTTGACCCTTTGGATTTATCGGACTTTGAGGTCTGTGTTGAATGCATAAAGGGAAAACGAACAAACATAAGGAAATTAGGTGCCGAAAGAGCTAAAGACGTCTTAGAACTAGTGCATACAGACATTTGTGGTCCTTTTCCTACAACTTCTTGGAATGGACAACAATATTTCATTACGTTCATAGATGACTACTCTAGATACGGTTACCTATATTTGATACATGAGAAGTCCCAATCCCTAGACGTTTTTAAGACTTTCAAGGCTGAGGTTGAACTTCAACTTGGAAAGAAAATTAAGGCTGTCAAATCTGACCGTGGTGGTGAGTACTATGGCAGATATGATGGATCAGGAGAACAACGTCCAGGACCTTTTGCGCTTTTCCTCAAAGAGTGTGGAATTGTTCCGCAATACACTATGCCGGGCAAACCTAGCATGAATGGTGTAGCAGAACGAAGAAACCGAACTCTTAAGGATATGGTGAGAAGTATGATTAGTCATTCTTCTTTGCCAGAGTCACTTTGGGGAGAAGCCTTAAAGACCGCAGTTTACATCCTTAATAGGGTGCCAAGTAAAGCAGTTAACAAAACCCCTTATGAACTTTGGACTGGTAAAAGGCCAAGCATTAAACATTTGCACATTTGGGGTTGTCCAGCTGAGGCACGGCCTTATAGGCCACATGAAAGAAAGTTGGACTCAAGAACAATTAGCTGCTATTTTGTTGGCTATGCTGAACGCTCTCGGGGCTATAAATTTTACAATCCCACCTTAAGATCCTTTTTCGAGACGGGAAATGCGAGATTTCTTGAGGAAGTTGAGTTTGGGAAGGAAGAGAACATAAGGAATGTTGTCTTTGAGGAAGAACCTGTTATTTACAGTGATCAAGTCCTCGTACCTATTACTGTTCAAGACACAACTCTAGTAATAGAAGACAATGTTCAAGCTATTGACATTGTTCCAGAACAAGACAACAATGAGGTTCTCCCTCAAATACCTTTAGAGCAACCTCAACAACCTCAAGAAGTGCCATTAAGGAGATCCATTAGAGAGAGGAGAAGTGCAATCTCAAATGATTATATTATATTTCTCCAAGAACATGAGGATGGCGTTGGTTTAACAAAGGATGATCCAATCAACTTCTGTCAAGCTATGCGCAGTTCTAACTCTCAAAAATGGATTGACGCCATGAAGGATGAGATGAAGTCTATGAAAGACAATGAAGTTTGGGATCTAGTCGAATTGCCTGAAGGTGTGAAACCTATTGGTTGTAAATGGATATATAAAACCAAGAAGGATTCAAAGGGTAATATCGAGAGATATAAGGCTCGTCTAGTTGCTAAAGGCTTTACTCAGAAGGAAGGCATTGACTATAAAGAAACCTTTTCTCCAGTATCTTCAAAGGATTCTTTTAGAACTATAATGGCACTGGTAGCTCATTTTGACTTAGAGCTACATCAGATGGATGTCAAGACTGCGTTTCTAAATGGTGACATTGAAGAAACGATTTATATGGTGCAACCAGAAAACTTTGTGTTAGGTGACTCAAAGTCCATGGTATGCAAACTAAAGAAATCCATCTATGGTCTCAAACAGGCTTCCCGTCAATGGTATTACAAGTTCCATCAAGTCATTACCTCATATGGTTTCGAGGCAAATGTAGTTGATGATTATGTATATCATAAGTTCAGTGGGAGTAAATACATATTCTTGGTATTATATGTCGATGATATACTGCTTGCTAGCAGAGATATAGGCTTCTTACAGGAGACCAAGAGATTTCTAACGAAAAATTTCGAAATGAAAGATCTTGGGGAAGCTTCTTTTGTGTTAGGTATTAAGATACTACGAGATCGCTCTCAAGGTATCCTAAGGTTGTCACAAGAGAGCTATATCGATAAAGTACTTGATAGATTCGGCATGAAAGATAGTAAACCAGGAGATACCCCAATAGCTAAAGGAGACAAATTCAGTCTCAAACAATGCCCCAATAATGACCTTGAAAGAACTGAGATGCAGAAGATTCCCTATGCGTCAGCAGTAGGAAGTCTGATGTATGCTCAAGTTTGTACTCGTCCCGACATAGCATTTGTCGTAGGAGTTCTGGGCAGATACTTGAGTAATCCTGGATTGCAGCATTGGAAGGCAGTGAAACGCGTAATGCGTTACTTGAAGAGAACAAAAGGCTACATGCTCACTTATCAGAAGTCTGACAATTTGGAGATCATCGGGTACTCAGACTCTGATTTTACTGGATGTCAAGACAGCAAACGCTCCACTTCTGGATACATATATATGTTGGCTGGAGGAGCTATCTCTTGGAAGTCTGCTAAACAGACTCTTGTAGCTTCTTCAACCATGGCTGCGGAGTTCATTGCTTGTTTTGAGGCATCTAATCACGGGATATGGCTGCGAAACTTTGTCACTAGTTTCCGTGTGGTCGATGGCATTGAAAGACCATTGAAAATTTATTGTGATAATAACTCTGCAGTTCTTTACTCCAACAACAATAGGAGTACAACCAAGTCAAAATTCATTGACATCAAGTTTCTGGTTGTGAAGGAAAGAGTTCAGAATAGGCAGATTTCCATAGAACATATAGGGACTGATTCCATGCTAGCTGACCCACTTACTAAAGGTTTGGTACCTAGAGTTTTTCATGAGCACACTGCTCATATGGGTGTAGTTCCCAACAGTACCTTAGTTTAGTGGGAGTCCCATTTATGTTTTATATCTTATGTTTTCCAGATATTTGTATTGTTTGGATTTTCTGCAGAAATGAAGTTGATGTTTATCATTCTATTCTGAGCTTGTTTTGTGTGCAATATTTGTATTGCATTTTGGATTGATCTCTATAAAGAATAAAGTTTGGACTAGTTGGAAATAAACATGATTAAGATCACATTGTATGTAATTTCCATGCCGCTTATCCATATTTGATCTATGTCATCGAGTATGAGTAACAGTGGTGATCATTGTGGCTTAGTCACGCTGAATTGTGATGAAAACTGCAGTGGTTTCCTGTTGCTATATGAGATGGACCAGATTGTATAAAAGGAGTCTAAAAGTAAATAACGTACGGTTGCGCGCCTAAAGAATTTTGTGATATAAATGTCTAAGGTTAATATGAAGCCCAAGTGGGAGATTGTTAGGAATTTTATAATTCCTAATTAATTAATATGGGCTACATATTATATTATAACATTTATATTAGTTATTTACATTTAGATGGATTCAATATAAAGTGATCTAATTCAGTGAGCCCATTAGACTGCCAACAGAAAATTGATATGGGCTTAATGAGCGGAAACCAGTTTGGCCCATTAGGGAATAATGGGAACCCTAATAGGTTAAAACCTAAGGCATGGTTATGGTCCCCAATACACCAAATCAAGAAACAGTTTCTCCTCTCCCCATCAGAAGAGAAAACGAAGGTCCCATAAGGAAGAAGGTGATTTGGTTGAGGAAGGTCATTAAACCAATTGTTCGTGACCGCTGTTAGATTCCGCTGTGTGTTGATCAAACTCTATGGATCCAGGTATTCCTTAAAACCTCTTGATAATCTGACGTAATGTGTTTTGGTGCTCATTTAGTATTTTATAAGGTTTATTAAAAATTTCAACATGTTAAGGATTTGTTAAGGATCTCTTGCAATTCTTTGAATACATTGGCCACTGGCACTTGGTCCCTAATCACAGACATTAATAGCAAAAAGAAGTTAGACATACTACAATTATGATGCAGTTGTGTTAGAAATATATGCAGCACAATGCAAAATCTACAACCTAGCTCCATCTGAGGCACCCTTAATGCAATTATTGATCCTTTGAACAACATAGTCATAGTCTACCGATGTGAACATTCTAACCCACACGGCCAAAGAGAGCCAAGCAAAGGTGGTTGAGATGCTTCTCAAAAGCATAAATACATCAGCACCTCCCATAATTATAAGCATGACACACATTATGATTGGAATAAATCTTCCGTTGTATATCTGAAGTGTTGTTCCAATGATAGCAAACATGGAGTATATGACAACGGTCAAAAGCATAGGCATCATCAGCTCGTGCTGTTCTATAAACAAAAACTTTCCTGACTTGCTGTCTGTTGCTGCAATCAAGGTAATCAGCAGTAATAACAGTATGTTGAGGATCTCCTGTGATTTCTTGAATCCATTGACTACTAGGTCCCTAAGCACAATCATTTATAGAAAAAATAAATAAATAAATTGTTAGACATACCAGAATTATGGTGTAGTTTTGCAAGAAATACCTGCAACTCAAAGCAGAGTCTGACAAAAAACCCATACACATAAAAAAATGTCCAATAGGTGAATAATAGATAGAAGAAATGGGATAAAATAGATAGTAGGATGTGCAAGGAAGCATGTAAAAGATGTTGGAATGGTAACTAGAATCATGTACAAACAAGGTTATGGGAAAGAGCATAAAACATATATTTGTAGCTACAGAGTAGTTATATGAGAATGTTACACTAACCTCATTGAAATGAAATAAGTAGAATTCAGGAACGTTTGGTTCCCTAGCTGGCTACTAACTCGCTTTTTACACGAGCAGAGGATAATAAGAATGGAAGTACCGTAAAGACGTGCAGTTCGATGTTATACAATTTTTTTCCCTAAAACGTCGTAATCTGTAACTGAGGGAGTACTTAAGTAATGCAGATGTAGGCTCTAACCGGTTGGGCAGGTTTTAGGTTCGGTTCGAAACGGACAAACACACACAAGTCACAAAGTCAATATACACACTGACGAGCCCGTTCATGACATCTTGTCATTTTCGGAGTCGCTCACGAGTCACGACGTATTCGGAGTCTAGGACAAAATAAAACTCCTTTCGCTCATTTATATAAAAAACAAATAATTAGATCGTCAAAATTAATAAAAATAATTAAATTAATTAATTATAATTAATAATATCGTAAATTTTAATTTTATTGTAAAAATATCTTTTAAATTGATTGGTTTAAGTAGTAATTACATTAATGACACTGCATCTCCACTAATAAGTGTAACTTCTATTGTTAATAGACCAATAAATGCATGAGAAATTAGCAAATGTCTTATTAATGAATTTCACAAGATGAAGGGTAAAAAAAAAACTAGCAATTAATACATCTTAAAATGGGTCTATATTTTTTATAATTAGGAAAAAAAAAAAACACTCTATTATTTCTTATTAAAAAGTCCAGAGGGAGGAATAAGATACTCTTATATATGAAAATTCAAAAATATAAATATATACTTCCTCCGTTCCAAATTATATGACGTTTTAGAGAAAAAAATTTGTTCCAAAATAGATGTCGTTTTACAAAACCAATGCTGCATTAAATATCTTTTTCCAGGACTACCCTTAATTAATATTTAGTGGGATAGTGTATTATGAGTAATTAATTAGAGAGATAAAGGGTATATTAGGAAGTTACCTAATATTTTCTAGGAAATTCAACAAATTAATTGTATTCCTTAATACCTATGCCAAAATCTTAAACGTCATATAATTTGGAACGGAGAGAGTATTACATAAAAAATAAATATGTAATTTATTAAAAATAATATGTTTTATTACATCAAGTGAATAACATGATTTTAATAAATTTAAAAAAAAATGTATCGCATTTTTCATTTAATTTACTCAAATTTCCATCTATCATTTAATTTACACATCCAAAAAAAATTATTAATGCAGAAATATTTATCTATAAGAACACCCTATAAAAAAAAGCAAATATACATAATATGTATATATAATTTTTCTATAATGATTTTATAAAAAAAAAATTCATAATTTCTTCCCCATTTTCTTTCTCTTCCTCTGTTTATCTTCCTTTTTCGTCACATTTTGTATTAGATTTCACATTGTCTGTCTCTCTTCTTCATGTTTCTCTTATCATAAAAGATAATACACCTCCCAAAAAATATACAACCATCATTTTCAATAATTTTTAAGGATTTTCTATTTTTCCTAGATATTTTTAATAAAAATATTATTTAATTGTTTGAAGCAGAGCATATATTATTCTTATTATTCTCAGGTTTAAAAATAAAATTTCCTTCAATAAAAATTAATGGTCAATTATGCTTTTAAAACTTTAAACATGATATTTAAAATAAAGATTTCCTATCATTAGAATTGCTATAGTGAATTTTAAAAATTAAATCTCGTTTCTCCAACTGCAATTCTATAGTCTTGTATCTTTTGTTTAATTTATATAAATTTGGTTTTTATGGTATGTGGCCAATTATTATGATTATTTTAGTTGTGGGTTAAATTTAATATATTAATTTAAAAATTATAATTTAATTTTTTATATTTGGCTCCTAAAAAAATGCTTAGTTCTATCCCTATCATCTATTATCTACAAAATATCATCATTTTATATTAAAACTGACATATACTTATGTTCTTTATTAATATACTAACTTTTAGTTTTAATTCCTTTATAATTTAAGTTTTAATTTGTGTTTCTTATCTTGTTAAAAAAAATAAACACATCTATTATTAAAGATCCTTTACATGTTGATATGTCATAATTAACTAGAAATTTATTTAACATTGGTTTATGAATATAACCATTAGAAGATAAAAAAAACTAACAATTAAAAGAATGATACTTTTTAATCACATGTCATATTTTAATTTGAATAAAGAGATATAAAATAAAACAACAATTTTAATCCATTTATAAAAATAATATAAAATAATATAACTTTTTTTTTTACTATATATATATATATATATTTTTTTTAAATTTTGGGCCCCTCCTAGTCGTGGGCCCTAGGCCATCGCCCCTTCAATCAAGTGAAATGAGCCAAAATCAATTTTAATTTCACGATGAAAGTGAAGCAACACATTGTTGCTTTGAAAAAATCATGGTGATACAATAGTTTTGAGGTAATCACTGTAATTTTACATGGCATCCAACCATACTATACTTCTACCAAAATCAATTTCAGTTAGATTTTGTCTAATTTACCTCACATCAAATTAATTTTAAAAGTGTACATAGACATTAAAATTCATTTTGATCATTATACATTCAAAATCAATTTTGATTCAAAATATTCAAACAATATTCTCTTAAAAAATCACTTTTCTTATATTTATTATCCAAACAAAAATCACGTTACTTCATAATCAATTCTAATCCTAAACAATTATGTAAAATCAATTTTACCAACCAGAAGTTAAAACCACCACAATTCTGCTTCTCAAGCCACAATCCTGCTTCTGAAGTCAACATATTAAGAATCGTCAAATCACCTGTCTCAAGAGTGTGTCACAAATCCTGTCCCACCACTAAAAAATTGACACGTCATTTAAAATAATTTATCTTTCTTACATTACCCTTAATGCCCTTATTCCTCTTCCCTTTCTCTGCTACCCATCTTATTTCGCTTCGTCGGGGCAAACAGATTGCTGGATGATTGGCCATTGTTTTGATTCCGATCAAAACCTTTGCACCTCTCACCGTCAACATTGTTGAACCGCCGGCGACCGTTCACCACTCAATCCGGTCATCATGCTCCGCATCAAGGGGACAAGCCACAACCATGGCTTCGACCTTTACTACGACAACCATGTCGGTTTCGGTCGCTGCCTTCAAGGAGACACCACGAATGATCTAGCCATGGCTAACAATTCGAAATTATTGCCCCATGGATCTCCACGAGTTGCCCTGTGAAAACTGACGTGCGGGATTGAAGCACGTGCATGTTAAATGTTAAATGTTAAATGTTTAAAGTAAGAGATATACCCGAGATTGAGCACCCAAGTAAAAGAAGTCCTGTTTTTTTTCTTTTTTTTTTTTTAAATAAAAGAGAAGCCACTTCCGAGTTTAAAACCAAACGTATTATACCTGAGATTGAGCACCTATATATATTGTGAAGCAAACAGAACAAATTCACATTAGTTTCTACTTTCTTATGTTATTGAATAATATTTTATGTTTTCTTTCCCAGTAACTTTGGGTGAATGATATAAGATTCCAATTTGCATTAGGCATTTGTGTTTTTCTAAGATAAAAGTGATCATGTTTAAAAGTTTTTAAAACAACTAAATATTATTTTAAAAGTAAAATCCATAACTTATAATAATAATTTTTAAAAAATAAAAATATTATTGAAAGACTTTTTTTAAAAAAAAAATTATGGAAATATGCAAGTACATACTACATAGTACATTCCAAAATAAGCAAAGAAATTAAATGTGTCTAAATTAGATCAATTATCAATCCAGATTTATTTACTGCAAGAAGTTATTGTAAACTGAAATTAGTTAAGGCAAAGCGAAAATTGAAAAGTGGAAATATAATACATGCAGCTGATTGTTAGCTTCGATGATTAATTTAGAATTTAAAGTTGAATTTTATTGATTTTGGTAAAATAAATTTTAAATTATTAAATGTGATTAAAATGTATAGTATCTAAATTAATTTCAACCATAAATTTTACATTTAAATGTGAGTCATAGTGAGAGAAATCAATTAGGTTTTTTTACCAATCAAACACTTGTTTAAAGTTTTAAAACTTTAACCTAAATGGGCTGATCCATGAGTGGAAGATTAGTTGAGTTGCATATAAAAAGTTCCAAATACCTGTTGGTTAATTTTTTTTTTTTAAAAAACTTTCTTTCTTCGTAAAACTCATCTTTTAGGATTAAGCCTAAAGTTCAATTGTAGAACAAAATAAACTATAAAAAATTATTGCACTAAAGTTATGTAAAACTTACGTGACATGATTTCCTACCAAATTTTCAATTTTACTTATATATTTATCTGATCATACGTAAAAAAGTCAGATTTACCATTTTATTTTGTGAGATTTTTGCTTACTAAACAGCATAGCTAACTTTAACTGAAGTCCAACATCTTTATATTTTTTGTCCGGCATCTATTTTGCATTCTTATCTCTATTTAGACATAACAAAAGAAAAACACCTTCCATTAAGCAGTAAAAATAATACTGTTATTTCATCAATCCAATGAGAGATTCTTTCTGACTCAAGAATCCAAACTCAAATTTAAACAAAGTAAAGTATAGCATTAATAGATACCAAACAAAACATAATTGAGAAATAATGACACTAAACAAGTGTGAACAGAGTATGGCAGGGGTGCTCTGCTTTTGTCTAGAGGCAGCAACCCTGAGCTTCTTTGAGGAACAACATACATAATTGAGACAACCAATGTTAAGATTCCAACCCACAAGGCCAAAGTGATAATAGCGACAGTGAATGAGATGACGGTCAAAGCTAGAAATGAAGCAATCCCTCCCACAATAAGCATCGCACAAATTATGATTGGAAGAAGGCTTCTGTCATGTATCTGAAGTATTGTACCAGTGATCACCATGAAGGAGTACAGAACAATGGTCAAAACCAGGAACATCAGCTGCTTCTGCTGTTTCATGAACAAAGAGTTTGTTGATGTAATAAGGGCAAACAGCAGTGTTGTGAACTTGTTAAGGTTCTCTGACAACTCTTTGAATAGATTCCTAACCACATTCATTAAGAAAAAACAAAAGGGTTAGACTTAGACATAAGAGAATTATGATTTCAATAGTGCTATATGGTACGAAGGGTCTAGGTACGCAAATTTACGAAAAGCTTATGTGTAATTAGTTTTAAAATTAATAAATTAAAATGTTGAGATTTTAAAATCAAACCGCAATATCCCAGTAATCAAAATATTATCGTAGTATCCCGCTAATTGTGGAAGCTTCCCTACAGTAATAACAACCAACTCAATTGCAGCGGGCTGGGAAAATTTTTATCCAATAACACTGGAACCGAAACTTGTATTTCAAACATAGAAAATGAAATCGAGATTAAAAATCAAACTTGTTTGATAGCATAGGGGAGAGAATGGGGTGGAGTTCTTTTTCGTTTTTTTTTTAAATAAAAAAAAAAAGATGAGTTTAGGCATATGAGAATGGGGGTAGAGTTCTGATTGAGACATTGAACTAAAGACTACGTATATGGGGCGTGAGTGAGAGCGAAGCTGAGTCAGTCGAGGGAATTGAAATTGAAATTGCATACCAATAAAATTAATATTTTTTTTAAAGAATTAAAATTAAAATTTTAATTTCAATGACATGAAAATTTCAGTCCAGTGCCATTGAAGAGGATTGAGCGAGGAAGATGACCATGAGTAAAATGAGACACTAAGTTAGGAAGACCACGAGCAATAAAATTAAAATTGGAATCGTGCCATTCGTACGAAACATCATTCGTAGCATTAAGCATTTTCCTTATGATTTATGATCATGCAGCTTTGCAAGCTATACATTACATTTACGTGCAATGCAACTCAATGCTGAAACTGACAGAATACTGATATACTACTAATAATGTCCATTTACTCAATACTAGAAAGAAAAGGGAAATAAAAAAAAATGAAGCGGTTGTGCAAGTGAGGCATGTAAAAGATTATGAAATGGTAACTAGAAACACCTTCAAACAAAGTTATGGTGTGAAAACAAAGGCATGAACATGTATATTTTTGGATATATAGAGTGATATTAATTATACTAACCTCAATGAAGTGAAGTGAGTGGAATTCATAGCAGGCATGTATGTCTTCTTTTCTTTCTTTCTCTCAATTTGCTAAACTTCTTAGCTGAGAACAAATGATTCAGTTTTGGTTGAGGGAATGGGAGTGATCGTTGATGTGGCTACGAATAGGTATTTATATATTATGAAGTGGGGCACTGTTGTTGGTAGCTAAGCCAAAGACACGAAATCTAAGTTTTTCCAAATTGAAGCAAAGTACTAAAACGTTTTATACGTATTTTATCCCTGAGGGAGCAAATGACCAATAGACCATTCTTAATTGATTTCTCTCTTTCACTGCCAAAAAATCTTTCTTTAAGGAATTGTCCACTTTTCGTTGAATGTCAACTTGTGCTTTATAACTCACAACATTTTTGCTCTATTTCGGTGCACATGATTAATCTTCTTTGAAAATGTTTGAACAAAAATATATAAAAGAATTTGAATTGATAAACAGGATTTCATGACCCATGTTTCTATACATAATTAATCAATTTTCTTAATTATTTTAATTAGTATATAAATTTCTTCAATTAACATTAAATATAAAATAACATTTAAATAATGATTAAAATAACATTCTATCGATTAAACTAATTTTTAATATTTTTAAAATTAATTATTTTCAATGTTTATATTTTAATGTATATTTTGTTATCCGATTGTAGGTTCTTTGGCATTTTTTTTATTGACAAAGGTGGTAAAAAAAACTTCCTCTTGATTGGATATGAATAGAAAAAGTATTTATTTATAAATAATGTATCAAACTTATAACTTTTAATTTAATGATACTATTCAAAATATTACACAACAAATTTAAAGGTTTTTAAATTTTCGCATTTTTACTATTAAGTTTTGTCTATAAAAATTGAAAAGTTTAATTTGTTTTAGAATGTTTCTTAGCCAAAGTAGCATCAGCACATAACCTCTAGTTGAAATAAAAGAAGCCAACATAATTAACAAAAGATTGATCAAGTTTCACATTTGGAGTTTAAAACGAGACGTATTATTATAGAATTGAGATTATGAGGCAGACAAGATATATGTCAACCGTACACATGCATATGCGCCCGCACATATATGAATACAATAATCTTTTTTTTTTTTTGAGGTAATAAATTTCTACCTCAAAAGCAATGAATTTCTACCTGGATCATAGTAGTTTTATCAACTTTATATATATATATATATATATATATATATATATATATATATATAAGGCAGTTATATCAACTTGATTCCAATGTTGAAGGTAAGGGTGTTCATAAACCGATCTAATCCAATAAAAACCGAAAAAACCGATCCAAAAAATTGAAAACCGGATAAACCGAAAATCGAACGGATCAAAAATTTGAAAAACTAAATTTTTTTATTGGATTTTCGGATTTGATTTTTAAAACCGATTCAATCCAATCAAAATCGAACTTATATATATATATATTGATAATATCACTCATGTTTATATTTTATTTCTTATATATTTGTAAGATTATCACATAATTTATACCTGTTTATAAAAATATTTAATTAAAGATAATCTTTTACTATCTATTTGAGTTAAGATGCATAAATATAATTATCAAGTTGTATAAAATTTATTTTTGATATAGTTATATAATGACGTATAAATGAAATATTTGATCTTTTGAAATATTTTTTATTATATGTATTATATATCTTACTATTTATTTAATATTTTATTAAAATAAAATAAAATAAAGATTAAAACCGAAAACCGATCCAATCCAAACCGCTTTAAATTGGATCAGATCGGATTAAAATCTGGAAAAAAACCGATTGGATGATGAATTAGGAAAACTGAAGTGATTGGATCAGATGATTTTTTCCTTCAAAATCGATCTAATCCAATCCGCGAACACTAAGGATGGCAATTCTATCCAGACCCTATGGGTACCCGCAAAAATTATCCACGATGGGTAGGAAAATTACCCACTTAATGGGTATGGGCTCGGGTACAGATAATTACCCACAAATTTTAACGGGTACGATTGCGGGTATGGGTACTACCTTAGTACCCAACCCTACCCAGACCCATAATAATAATAATAATAATAATAATAATAATAATAATAATAATAATAATAACAATACCTAAGAGATAAATCATATTCCTTAATCCATCAAAAAAAAATATATATATCACGTTCTTTATTTGCTAAGAGATAGATCACGTATTTAATTCACAACAAAAAAGGATTATGTTCCTTTATAAAGATAGATTATGATCTTTAATCTTTATTCACTTAAAGATAGATCGCGTTCCTTAATTTTAAAAAAAAAATCACCTTCCTTATTTGCTTCTTTTATCAATTTTTCCTATTTATTATATTAAGATCGTTGAATGGGATTTTAATTTAATTACTATTGTATTTTTAATCAATATTTTATTTATCAATTTTTTATAATTATTTAAAGTGTGGGTAATGGGTACGGGTACGGACAGTTAGGTATCCAACGAGGAAGGACACGGATATTAAAGTTACTATCCACGCGGGTATAGGTCAGGGTAAGGGGATTTTTTTAAAGAGCGGGCATGGGGATGGGTACTACAGTACCCTACCCAGATCCTACTCATTATCATCCCTAGCAAACACCCCTAGTTGAAGGTGGTATATAAATAATTCTAAACTGAAAAAAAAAATATTATTTGAGGTTATTCCAACTTAATCAGTGATTTTGAATTAAAAAATTGTTTGCTTGGACTAGAAATTTTTTTACTCAAAGCGAACAAAATTGTTCCTTTGATTTGATGCACCATTGAAAATGGTTTGATTTTTTAACTCTTGGTTCAGTTTTGTACATAGTTAACTTTGATTCACATGTACTTTTTGAACGATCATAGTCACACTCAATTAATTAAATATGTAAATATAGTTAATTTTACCTCACAAGTATAATTTAGAATAAATGAACATGATTGTATATAATTATTGATGTGTGGTTAATAACGTTATGAAATTATTAGAATATCTAATAGTGATTAGCTTTGTCTTACAATGGGTTAATGTTGTCATAAAGTTATTCAAATGTCTAATGTTAGTTACTTTTGCCTCACAAGTGATTAATATTAATCACATTGGTAATTACATATAATTATGCTTATTTATTTTTAATCATTTATAAAGTAAAATTAATCACTAATTATATTTATACATATAATTATATTCGGGTGAATACATGGTAAACATTAATCATGCTTATTTATTTTTAATCACTTATAAAGTAAAATTAATTATTAATTATATTTATACTTACAGTAATGTCCAGGTGAATGCATAGTGAACATTACTCAACAAGACATTCAAATTTTTTCTTGATTTATTTCTATAACTATGATACAACATTTTTTTTTTCTTTTTTCAAAATGCTAACTTGTGCTTTACAACCTTCGAACATTTTTCTCTGTTTATGTGGAATTGTTTTTGTTCTTTGAAATTGATTTCGGCCGAGGTTTTATAAATGTGAATTCATGATATTTGTAACACCCTCAATTTTATTATTTTACCATTTGTAAATATTTTTATATAAATATTATGAGAAATGATGTACTGTATTTTATAGAAACTTTCTGTACCTATTTTCATAATAAAATTAATACAGTGCTATTC
Organism: Pueraria montana var. lobata; assembly: GCA_026413185.1. Lineage (NCBI taxonomy): Eukaryota > Viridiplantae > Streptophyta > Magnoliopsida > Fabales > Fabaceae > Pueraria > Pueraria montana. The sequence goes on from CM048650.1 coordinate 79,615,762, forward strand.
AGTAAAAATTTCTAAGTCTTTTAATACTTTTGTTTATACCTAAATTTCTTGTTGACCGGATAGTTGTGTTAGACAGCTGTCCAGGATAAGATTTTCCAGTATAATATTTTGGATTAAACTGTACTCTAATAAATCAAGAATTTAATGTAGATTTAAAATATATACAGTTGAGAAATGAATTTCTTGTTGACTAGACCGTTGTGTCTGACGGCTGTCCAGGATAAATTTTCAAGTGTAAAATTTTGGACTAATCTGTAACTTAATAAAAAGGTAATTGAATATAGATGAAATATATATACAGTTGAAGAATCAAAATGCTAGTTTCGAATTATTAGAATTTTCTGAGAATTAGGACTCTGAGGAATTATTACGGTAAAATTTTAAGGTAGAAAATTAAGATAAAATCTATATGACATCTATAGAATTATCTATTAATTATAATATACTTAGAATAATTATTAAAATTGTTTAACTAAGAAAAAGAAAAATAAAAGTATTAACCAATCAAAATTTGACAAATTGACATTTCTAATGTAATTAAATTAAGCTAATTAGACCTTGATTAAGAGATAGTTAAGACACTACCCCAAGGTTTTTGATAATGAGGAATTTAATGGTGGTGTTAGTTTCTTCAAATTCTAATTAGTTTGTAAGATAATTAAAAAGCTCTCTAAGATTCTAGAATAATTTACTTTTTCTACAATTTTGACCAAGTAACAAAAGCATTTAGCAACTAACGTAAGGCACTTGCCTTGTCCGTCCAAGTGGCTGCCAATCTCATCAAATGGATTGCCTTGGAGACCATGCAGCTGGACGTGAATGTTGAATTAAATTTGGTGGAGAAGAAATCTCTTTAAATATTGATAATTAATAAAACAAAAGAAAAAGCTTTAAACACTAACTCTCCAAGCTCCAAAACCGTGAGCTTGGTACAGCTGCAGCCCCTCCATTTCTCTTCATCCTTTCTTCCAATTCCAAGAATTAAACCAACCAAAACCTCCCAAATTTCAATATACCTTTGGCCAAAGAGATGAGATTTGGGAGAAAATCTCAAAAATTTCAAAAGACAAGAGAGAAAGGGAGAAAAGGGTTCAAGGGATTTCTTCATCAAACTAAGGATTCTAGGTAAGGATCATGGCATTTAATTTCAATTTAGACCACTTGGAATGTAGAAAAACATGTCTTGATGTTTAAATTCAAGAATTGATCAAGAGCCATGAAATTGAATTTGGGGCTTAAATAAATTTGATGTTAGAAGTGTGAAATTGGTGTTTGATGTAATGTTTGATTGATATTAATGATGTGTTATGATTGAATTGAACTTTGATTGGTTTGTTTGTGATTGAAATTGCTTGGTTGATTTTGAGATGTTGGAAATTTTGAGAAAAAATCATTCACGGCCATGAAGGAATTGAAAGGGTGCTAGGTGGAAATTTTTCAAATGACCAAGGGCAAAATAGTAATTTCACATGTAGGGACACATTGGAAATTTTACAAAAAGATTAAGGGCATTTTCGGCAATAATGAAAAAGTATAAGGGCACAATGGTAATTTTACATATTCTAGAAAGTTGGAGGACATAATTGGAATTTTGAGAAAAGATTAAGGGTAATTTAGTAATTTTACATTTTTAGGACATAATTGGAATTTTAGGAAAAGATCAAGGGTAATTAGGTAATTTCACATTTAGATGACACAAATGGAATTTTATAAAAAGATTGAGGGTAATTAGGTAATTTCACATTTAGAGGACACAATGGGAATTTTATAAAAAGATTGAGGGCAATTAGGTAATTTTATAGATTCTAGAACAATTAGGACATATTTGGAATTTCATAAAAAGATCAAGGGCAAAATGGGAAATTTTAGAAAATAGTAAGGATAATTTGGTAATTTCACCCTTTGAGGGCAAAATAGGAATTTTAGAAAAAGATAGGGGTATTTTAGTAATTTCCATAGTAAAGAATAATTGATATTTTTAGTAAAAGTTTAGTAATTTTTCCTAGTAAAGTACTAGTTAGTATTTTATTAAGGTATTGATGTTATAATGCAAAATAGTGAATTTTTATAATTTTTATGTGATTGATTAATATTAATTATTTGTTTATTAGCATCATTGTCATATTGCATAAGCCTGAGTTCTTGGATAATACAAAGATTTCAAATGAGAAATGAGTTTTCAAATGAGAAATGATTTTGTTGACTAACCGGGACTGCGGTAGTCATGAAAAATGAGTATTTTTGGGGGAATTGATTTCCAGGACTATGTTGACTGACCGGACTGCGGTAGTCATGTATTTGAAAAGATGATTGAGATTATGAACAGAGAACTGTGTTGACTGACCGGACTGCGGTAGTCATGTATTTGAAAAGATGATTGAGATTATGAACAGAGAATATGATAGTCCTGAGAAATGGGTGAGCAGAGTAAGTTAGACAGGACTGTATAGTCTGTGATTATATAGTCTGTGGGGTGAAGGGTATTGGCAATTCCACATGTGGCTGTAATCTGGACAGAGATGCTGCCGTGGTGGCCTTCCGGGTATCCTGATCTCCTAATTCTGCTAGCTTATTCGCGTTTAGTAGGGGCTGATAGCTGAATTACAGAGTGTAATGGTAGGCCAGTTACTTACTAAACACTCAAAGGGGAAGTCTCCATGGAGTAGGGTCAAAATGATTTTATGGTCAAAAAGATTTTCGAGTTAAAAGGATTTTGAGTCAAAACTGCATCTGCTTTATAAACTTGCATTTTCATAAAGCATACTGCATTTGCATTATTTATGTGAATTCTTAATTATGAAATGAAATGTCATTGATTGTGATTGTTTTCTGTGTATTAGAAATTAAATGTCTGATCCGGTAATGTTGTCCCCAGATTCTAGGGGAGTGTGATTGCAGGTATTTGGAAGATTAATTAGAAGTTACAGATGCAGACATGTTCCAGAGCTATAGGAATAGGGGTTTTGGCTTTAGATACTTTTGTATTAATTAGAAAAGAAAAAAAAATTGGTAGTAGTATTTTCTGTAAATTTTAATAATGTAAATTATAATGATACATCTTGAACTTTAATGGATTGTATTTATTTTATTTAGAAATTTTTTTTATGGATATTAGATATAAATTAATTAATTAGAATGGGGGTTACAATATTTGTACAAAAGTAAAAAATGTAAAAAATAAAATAAAATTGAACGAAACAAAGGATGAAGGATTTTGATGAGCTAATTAAATGAAAAGGCTTGCCCATGCGCTGTAAAAGTTTTACAATGTTGTGTTTCAAATTGGAATTAAGCTTGGATGAAGTTATAGGAAATCTAGTTAAAAAAAAAAAAAAAAAAACTCATAATATAAGAGTGATTAAATATACTTTTAGTCTCTCTCTTTTTTTTCAGATTAGTTTCTTAAGTTTATAAAATTTCACTCCTTATGTTTCTCTTAACTCTTAAATCAAGTTGATCCATCATTCAGTTTATTACACTAATTTATCAACTTGGTGACATGTAACAAATTATGAGTGATGTAACACTGAACGGAAGTTTGCCCGAGTCAAAATTAATGTCGTTTCTAACAAAAAAAAACTTATAGAAGAATCAATTTTGATGTTAAAGACTGATTTGTTATTTGGTTAATAGGTTTCGGGTTGGACGGTGTCTAGCATGGACCATGAAGGTAAGTGATATTTGGTGGGCCACAATTTTTAACTATTAGATTAATCTCATCCTCGCATCCTTACGGTGTACCCTCCATACAATATTCCTTCTCCTTTATCAGATCTGAGATACTTCCGACCATTCTTCATCTCCAACCACCGTACGCCGCCGCCGGAGGTCATTTTCGACGGCGGCATTTCGTTTCCCCCTCCCCTTTCTTCACATTTGCTTCAGATTCGTATGATTGCCATTATTGTTCACAAACAGTGTAGCAAAGCAAGCAAATCTGTGTGTTGTGCGCAGCACCTTTGTGAGTGTGATCTTATAGTAGCATTTTGTTTAGAATCGCAGATCTCCATCCAAGAAGCTCTCACGGGCGCGGTTATAGTCGAGGCAAACTTTGGGATTAGATGTTCCTCGCACTATATCCTAGCATCTGGGTCATTCGATGTGGCCATGAGCAGGTCTGAATCGACCACCGCCATTGATCGACGTAGCTGTAGCAGACGATGGCGTTGGCGAAGGGAGAAGGAAAGAGGAAGAAGAACAACGAAAGTGTGACGATGACAGTGGAGATGCGACTGCGACAGTGGAGATCTAGAGACGATGGTGGAGCCACAACGATGGAGGAGTTGTGACAACGATGATCTAGAGATGGAAGTGTCTAGAAGAATGGCGGAGGCACGACGGTGGCGGAGGCACGATGTTAGAGATCTAGAGAGGGGAGTCTCTACAGATCTGAGAGGAAGAAAATATATGTTGTGGAGGGTGCATTGTAAGGAAGTGAGGGTAAGATTAATCTGATGATTAAAAATTGTGGTCCACCAAAGATCATTTACTTTCATGGTGCATGCTAGATGTGGTCTTCGGGTTTTGATGTGTTGTGGTTTTGGGGTGCGTACAGTTTCATATGTTCACGAGGTTAAGGGCTCGTTTGGAACGCGAAATTAGGTCGGGTTCGTTATTTGTTTTGTATACTGGAATACGCTTTTGGTCTTGCGGAGATTATTATGTAGGTTCACATGACGTGATAGGAGTATATGGCCTAACAATAATAATGTAACATATCCCTGATCGGAAAAAAATAATGTAACATATCATGATTAATATGGCTTGACAATAATAATGTAACAAATCATGATACGTTACATGACCCAATTCTTCCAAATTTTCTTTTCTATACCTTACATTAAAAATATATTTTGCACAACTTTTTGTGACAACTTTTGTTATCATTTTAAATGTAAAAAAATATTTTTGATATATAATATATATAAAAAGAATAAAAAGTAAATGAAATATAAAATCACATATGAAATATAAATATTATTATATACAATATCACATGTAAAATCAGTTATTTAATATAAAAATAATGAAATTAACGTGGCATGTGGAATGAGAGGGAAAAAGTCAAAGCAAGATGAAGGAAATAGCAACGAACTTTCCATTTGGAGACCATGAATATCCTTTAAAGGCGTTTGAGATGCTTCTCGTTCTATTAGTTCAATTCAGTTTGAAATTAATTTTTATGGATTTAAGTTTTGAAAATTAAATGTTTTAAAGAGGAGTTTGAATTATGTTTAAAATTGTTCTAATTTAATTTAATGTCTTGTATTTTTAAATAATTATATATTAATAATAAGATTTTTTTAACTTAATTGATAATATTTTACATAAGATAAAAAATATTTATATTAATATTATTTGTTTTAAAATATATTGTAAAATATACTTTAATATTAATTTTATACTTCTTTATTTTTATAATTTAGTTATATATAATATTGAAATTTATATATTATATAAACAAAAGATCTTAGTTAAATTAGACTTAAAATCCAAATTAACAAGTAATCTTATCAAAGTTTTAAATTTGGTGAAAAGAAAGTTAATCTCCCTCAACTCTTCTATAAACTCCCCTAAATCTAATAAACTCACGCACTGATGGTTTCTAAATCTAACAAACAATTGCATGATATTTCTTATTTCTGTGTCCAAAATTTTGCTTATTACTTATTTAGAGGTTTTTTATATATATTTTTAAGGTATTAAATATAATTATTTTTATTTAATATTTTCTTTATTAAATAATAAGAAGATTAACGAAGGAGTCTAGCTCAGTTGGTTGAGCAGGATGCATGAATTATTGTAAACCCCCCGGTACCGTGTTCGATTCCTACGAATCAAAAAAACAATAATAATAATAATAAGATTAGTGATAAAATCTTATAAAAGAATATAACGTTACTCTTAAAGGTTTATTTGACCTATAAAATTAGAATTAGTTCAAAATCATAATTTTTACGTTTGGTTTATATAAAATCACTTTAGAGGAAAAAAATAAAGAATCTTGATCATTAAAGAAAAAATTAATAATTGATATATATCACGAAATAAATCACGAACTTATTAAAATCTATCTAATTTTTTTCATTAATGATGATATGCCTCATTTTTTCCATCTAAAGTGAATTACTAAGCATTAAAAAGAAAATATGATCATAATAATATGCTTCATTCTTAATTGCATTAATTAATCATGAAAAGAAAGAAAAGAAAAGAAAACACGATTAAGCATTAAAAAGAAGAGTTACTTTCATCAATCCAACGACAGATTATTCCTGAGTGAAGAATCTATAATCCTTACTCAAACTAAAACAAAGAAAAAAGCACAACAGCCACAAGGCACAGCATGCAGAACTGAGAAACTCTATTACCATATGTGAACTGTGTGAAGGCAGTGGTGCTTCCTCTAGAGAGGCAACAACCTTAGCTCAGTGTGATGGACGACCCTCAATCCAATTCATGATCCTTTGAGGAACACCATAGTCGTAGGCAACCACTGCGAATATTCCAACCCGCATGGCCAAAATGATCCAAGCAACTGTGGTTGACATGAAGCTCAAGGCCAGAACTGAAACAACAGCTCCCACAATAAGCATGACCCAAATTATATATTTGGAGTATTGTCCCTATGGTAGCACAGAAGAAGTATAACACAATGGTTAAAATCAGAGACATCTTCAGTTTGTGCTGTTCTATAAACAAAAGCTTTCCTGATTCAGTGTTTGTTACTGAAATCAAAGCAATGAGCAGTGTTAAGAATTTGATAAGGATCTCTTGCAATTCCTTGGTTTGGCAGAGAAAGCCCTCTGGTTCAAGGCAAAAACATGCAATTCATCTGCTCCATCATAGAAAGAGCTTTCCAGATATCTTGCACAGTAGGTAGATGAATGTATCGCTTCATAATTTCTGGGGACATAGACATCAATAGCCATCTCTTGACTTTGTGGTTGTCTACATACCACTTCTCATATTCATCATCCTTTTCAGTGGGTGGTGGTGATTTCCTGCGAATTAGTGAAAGCTTTTCCTTTTCAGCAATATGCATCTCCATGATTTGAGACCAAATATCATAATTTGTCTCATTGAGTACAATGCCTGCACTGAATGGTGAGCCTTCAGATTGAATAATAATTGGAGCAGGCTTGGTCCCAGATGTTTCAGAACCTGGTTTATCCATGGTACAAGATCGGCTCTTGATACCAAGTTGAAAAGAATGTATTTTTATTCATTTGCATATTTGATATAGAAACAGTACAGATACATATATAGACTAAGGAATAAAAAGAATCCCTATGTTTATGCTATTACCTCTATAATTAAGCTATATGACAGTACAATCTATCTACCTAATTTACAGCTGCAATATCTCTAAAAATCAGGAAATAATTACAAGGATAATGGACAATTAATCAAATATCTCAACAGAAAAAACATCACTGTCTGGATAGGGGATCACTTTAGCAAGTCGCAAGCACATCACTATCAGGGTTACTATCGGGAATTTTCATTTTTCAGGAGTGTTTGACTGTTTGCACAATGTCTATATCATGAGCAATTGGAGCACACCACCTACGAACCATTCTGAAATGGAAAAGCTCTGTTCTCATCTCAGCATGCAACGAACAAACATGTCTGCACTGAGCTCCACACATACTTACCTTTTATGCCATTATTTCTTGTTTCTATTATTAACAAATTAGACAATCTTTCTTGTGTTTGGGTTTCCTGTCAAATTCTGCTTTGATGTATTTCTAGCAAGATTAACTTACTTTTATTTTGCCTTGATGATTGTGCTTAATTACTTAGGGACCAAGTGGTGAATGTATTCAAGGAATTGCAGGAGATCCTTATCAAATTCTTAACACTGCTCATTGCTTTGATTTTAGTAACAAACACCGAGTCAGGAAAGCAGAACAGCACAAGCTGATGATGTCCCTGGTTTTGACCATTTTGTTATACTTCTTCTGTGCTACCATTGCGACAATACTACAGATATATAAGGGAAGCCTTCTTCAACTCATAATTTGGGTCATGCTTATTATGGGAGCTGTTGTTTCAGTTCTGGCTTTGAGCTTCATCTCAACCACAGTTGCTTGGATCACTTTGGCCATGTGGGTCGGAATATTCGCAGTGGTTGCCTACGACTATGGTGTTTCCTCAAACGATCATGAATTGGATTAAGGCTCCATCACATTGATCTAATTAAGGTTGTTGCCCCTCTGGAGAAATATGTTGTGTTCACAATCACAAAGTGCCAGAGCTTCTAAGTTCTGTTGTGCCTTGTGGCTCTTATGCTTTTTCTTTGTTTTAGTTTGAGTACGGATTATATATTCTTGACTCAGGAATAATAATATGTTGTTGGATTGCTACAAGGTTTCTATTTTCTAATTTTTTTTTTGTTCTTTTTGGTCTAGTAATTTTATATTAATATGGTAATTCGACTAATTTGACGCTGACTGCAATTTTTGTACCGACTTGTTTAATCTCAAGGTTCAGGCAACATTGATGCTTGTGAGATTATGGCACGTTTTCTAGATTCGGGGCTCTTTGGACACAGAAATAAGAATTATCATGCAATTGTTTATTGGATTTAGGGGTGTTTATAACAAGAGTTGAGGGAGTTTAACTTTCTTTTACCTAGTTTAAAACTCTGATATTGGATTTTAAGTCTAATTTAACTAAGATCTTTTGTTGGTATATTATATAAATTTTAATATTATATATAACTACGTTATAAAATTAATATTAAAGTATATTTTACAATATATTTTAAAATAAATAATATTAATATAAATATATTATTATTTTATGTAAAATATTATCAATTAAGTTAAAAAAATCTTATCATGAATATATAATTATTAAAAAATACAAGACATTAAATTAAATTAGAACAATTTTTAACTTAATTCAAACTCGTCTTTAAAACATTAAATTTTCAATACTTAAATCCATCAAAATTAATTTCAAACTGGGTGAACTAAATTAATAGAATGAGACCCATCTCAAACACCCTTAATAAGATAAAGTTTAGAATTCATCTTGATGCTTACCCCTAGAGGATATTTATGGTCTCCATATGGAAAGTTCGCTGCTATTTCCATCATCTTGCTTTGACTCTTTCCACATGCCATGTTAATCTCATTATTTATATTAAATAATTGATAATTGATTTCGCATGTGATACTGTATATAATGATATTTATATTTCATATGTGATTTTATATTTCATTTACTTTTTATTCTTTCTATATACATGTATCTCAAAAATATTTTTTAAAATTTGAAATGATAACAAAATTTGTCACAAAAATATTTGTTCAAAATATATATTTTAACGCCATGTAGAGAAATGAAATTTTGGAAGAATTGGATCACGTAACGTACCATCATTTGTTACATTATTATTGTCAGTTAAAATTAGCTATATCATTTATGCCTTTTTTTAAATGATGGCAAAATTAGAAAGAGAAAATATGATGCAATAAAATTAGCTATATCATTGTGCAATAACATAGAAACATGATGCAACACAAGGAACAATAGAATAGCAACATGCTCTTTCAGCCTACCTTTTTTCTTCTTTCCACCACCTTTCTTCTTTGTCTTTGTGCCCAAGGCTAACCAGGCCTTAATATCAGGATCATCTATTGTTTTTGTAGGCTGCACTTCTTGGAGTGGATGAGATGTGATTCGATCCGATCCATTTGGCATTAACAAGACTGTGAATTTGATGTGTGCAACAACATCACCTGAAAAGCAACCAATATAATGCATGACATAAAGGCTCAGATAAATGACACCATGGGGATCTAATTATGCTATTAGCCAATAAATTTTTTTACCAGGCTTTTCATGTAGAACTGGATATGGCTGCAAGAGCTCATGGTTGACGCATTCCACTAAACCAAGACGAGCTCTTTTCTCTTCCAAAGCCCTATTATAGAACAAATGAAATTTTAAGAATAATGATGAGAATAATAATTAGAACACCAGCTAGACACAGTAATAAAAACATGCAGGAAATCAAATTACCTAGCAGAGAATGGCATGATTGGAAATTTTTGGCTTATTTCACTGAAAATGAACCTAGACGCTTTCATCTTCAAGTGATAACTCTTGTCAACAGCCCTCTTATAAATAGTTGTCTGCTTCTCATCCAACAGCTTAGGCTGCAAGAGAATGAAAATTTACTTTTTATCTTGCACAAGCTCTATCATACTACTAAATATGTTGATATAATTAACCTACCTTGCCATCCCCAGTGCTTGTTACTATATCAATTGCATAAACTTCGTTCTCCTCAAACTCTGCTTCATCAACCCTTGTGTCCGGATTAGACAAACTAAGCACAACTTTATTCCCATCAATAACAAACTGCTTCATTTGGTGGCTAAGAACACCCTCAACAATTTTACAGTCATAGGCAGCAGCAATCTTTTGAATTGCATCAGTTACATCCTTGTTCTGTGGAAAAAAGAAAAATTGATTAAAAATGAGTACCTACTGCTAAAAATAAGGTCATTTATGTATATGAATAATAAATAATAATATTCATACTGCTAAAATATTAATACTGTGCTGATTAAAATGAGTACCTACTGCTAAAATATTAATTCTGTGCTGATTAAAATAGACAAACATGTTGACAATAATAGATCAGCATAACCGTAATAATTTCCAGCTTATTTTAAATTAGGCAACAGAGAAAGGAGGAAATCAATATACCATTAATCATCAAAGCAAAGTTTTCCTTACTAAAGTTTTTATAAATGCTACTGTATTCAATCCCACGTGAAAAATAATAAAATAACTCAACCATGGTTTGAATATAGTACTATATTCCTCTTCACTAGTTCTACATAAGTGTTAAGTAATGGTTTTAATAGTTAAAGTTAATACAGTAGTATGGTACTATGTTGGCTATACTAGACAAGTGTACTGACTATATAAATCAGCACAACCATGAAACTATTTTCAGCCAATTCTAGTATCGGTAACAGGGAAAAGAGGAAACCAATATGGTACTGATCACCTCGGCAAAGTTACCTTTATTATAGCACATGCTACAAATATTAGAATCCACATATACACTGATAAAGCTAACAAGAGAGGAAAATTACAGTCGCATTAAAAAGTAAATTAAGGGATTATTGGCAGTCAGGTATATATAGAACAGAGGATGAATGATTCTCTATCAGTGTAACTATGACATAAACAGGCATCATTGGAGTTTATCCATAGCCTATGATATCTTCATCATATAGAGATCAGTTCATAAAATTTATAATATAATATTATGGATCAAAATAAGATAGTTTTAAGAGGAAAAAGGTATATGGAAAGAAACAAGAGAGATCCTGTCAAGATTTTTTTAAAATGTCATCAGAATAAAAAATAACAAGTGTTTGATGACAGTGCATGATAGCATTCATCATACAGGTAAAATAACAGGATGGAATACAAATTGAACAAATCTCTGTCAGTGTAACTATGACAGAAACAGGCTTAATTGGAATTTATCCATAGCCAATAATGTCTTCATCATACAGAGATCAGCTTATCAAATTTACAATATATTATAAACCAAATTAAGATAGTTTTAGGAGAAGGTGGAAGACTGAAAAGAAAAGAGATATATCCAACTGAAATTTTTTGAAACAATTTGAAACAGAATAGAAAGCAAATCAAGTTTTTGATGAAAGTGCATGATAGCATTCATCATGAAGATAAAAAAGGCTTGAACTGACAACCAAGTAATCTCAAAAGAACAAAACATAGAGCATATGGTGACAAATACACATTACAGACAAGAGGAGTTCCAAAAAAAAGTAATGTGCGCTTAATTGGAGAGACCGCACATGAAAAACCATGTATGACCTCTATCAGTGTAACTATGACAATAAAGCTTCATCGGAGTTTATCCATAGCCCATGAGAGTTTTCATCATTTAGAGATCAAAATCCACAAGGCACACATTTAGGCAAAGAAATCCCTTCAAATAATACACACGAAGCAACCTAATTCTTCTCCAATTTTACTAAGCTGAATTGCTTATATAGTGTATGACCTTACACCTATCAACAAAAGGTACAATCAATAAAGGCAACATGTAGTAAAATTCCAAATCAACTTGATTTATAAAAATGCAGATACAGGAAAAAAAACTTGTTGCAATTCATTACCTTCTTTCCTGGCCTGACAAGCCTCCAGGCCACCTCAGCAGCAGTATTTGCGGCAGCAATGACATCAGCTGCCCTTCCTGTAACAGGACCTTCCTGAAGAAGGTGGGTGTGAGCCACAGCAGCAATGAAACCATCTATATGACAAGCCATATCACTGCAACCAACCAAAGAAACTACCATCAAGTTCCGAGTAATAGCAAAAACCACCAAAAACCACCAGCTTCATTCTCCCACCACTTATCACAAATTCATGCTCTGAAAATCTTACAATTTCAATATATCACCTTCTTCCAACACTGTCTCATCACTGGCTAGTGGAGAGAAATGGCAGACCACGTTGTTTACTGATAAACATGTTGGGAAAGCAACACCTCTCTCAATCTTCCTCTCACATTCTTGTATACATTTCCAGTTTGCCTACACAGACACAAAGCACACCCTATAAGCAAAAATCCATATCCATATAAATCTTAAAATTAAAATTAAAAACACAAAGCAGCAATTACATATTCACATATGTTAAAAAAAAAATCACAAACAATGCTGCATCATATAAGAATAATATAAGCTTACTCTCTAATATATGAATCCCCTTTCTCACAAATGTCCACAACCTTGGCCTTCGGTTTACATTCTGAAATAACTAGCTTCAAGGCCTCTGTAAAATCATAGACAAACACACACACACACACACAAAAAATCAAATCTTACATAAAGCCAAAAATGTAAATTTGAAAAAACGTGAACTTCAGCTATCTTCCAGAAAAAACAAAATTGAGTCCAATGTATGAATAACAAAAACCCAGATAGAATTTGAGAACGCAAAGACATTAAGAGAGTGAGGAACACACTGTTGACGATCTCAGCGGCGGTTTTGTATTTGGTGACAACTTCAGCAGAAGAGAGATCCAACTCCTTCTCCTCCCTTTCATCGTCCGACATGGTGGCACAACTCTTTAGTCCCTGTGACCTCTGAAACACCCAAATGGAATGGGACAAAAAAATGAGGAAAACAAAAACCAATCTTTATCCAATTGGGTCGTGGAATAGAATGAAAAAGGGGGAAACAAAGAAGACTCTGATGAAAAGTTGAGAAATTGATGGATTTTGAAGTAACACTCACTGTGAGGAGGCTGGGGATGATGGCAGTGCCGAGGAATGAGCGAAAAAGAATAGGGTTTTAGAAATGAAATGGATATACAAACTAAGTGAAATAAAGAGTCTTATTTTATTGATGATGATACCTGTTAAATTTATAGAACTAGTTGTAGCTGTGAATTTAAATTAAAGATAAACTTCTAGAAAGATAAATACATCAGCTAATAAATTCAAAAGTCTAATATAAAAGATAATAACTTGAAAGATAAATGCATATTCAAAAGTTTGTTGCACTTATGTTGTTCCAATACGTCCCCTCAAGATCAAGTTGTCATTTGCAACTTGAATCTTGATTGTTAGATCCGCAAATCTTGTTGTTGGTTGCATTGTCCACACGTTGATGATTAGATCAATTGACCATTAAGCAGAAGTCATAATACAAGACTTAGCCACTTAAGAGAAGCAAACATGCTTAACCACCAAGTAGAAACTATACCTCAAAGTTTAACCACTTGGTAGAAGCAAACAAATAAATGAGAATGCTTAACCACCATAAGATAGAAGCAATCAAGCTTAACCATCAAGAGCAGAAGTCAAAACAATGTTTAACCACTCAAGAGTCAAGACAGAAGCACAAACCAATGAGAATGCTTAACCATCATAAGGCATAAGCAATAAGCTTAATCATTAAGAGCATAAGCCAAACAATGCTTAACCACTCAAGACAGAAGCACAAACCAATAAGAATGCTTAACTACCATAAGACAGAAACAATAAGCTTAACCATCAAGAGCAGAAGCCAAATAATGTTTAACCACTCAAGAGTTAAGACAGAAGCACAAACCAATTAGAATGCTTAACCACCATAAGGCAGAAGTAATAAGCTTAACCATCAAGAGCATAAGCCAAACAATGCTTAACCACTCAAGACAGAAGCACAAACCAATAAGAATGCTTAACTACCATAAGGCAGAAATAATAAGCTTAACCATCAAGAGCAGAAGCCAAATAATGTTTAACCACTCAAGACAGAAGCACAAACCAATGAGAATGCTTAACCACCATAAGGCAGAAGCAATAAAGCTTAACCATCAAGAGCAGAAGCCAAACAATGCTTAACCACCATGGACAAAAGGTCCTGGCGTTTTCAGTGTGAATGGGTTGGATTGGATACAGATGCACCATCAAAATTGATTTTGGATGGAGGATACGATGTGGTCCTCGTTACATAGCCAAGAAGTTCATTGGCTTCAAGGAGACGAGTCATTTACTTGTATCACGTATGATAATTGGCAGAGATTAAATTTAATAGATAGATTGGAAGTAAGTGGCCATGAGAGGGGGGGGAAAGACCGATTTAGCTGTTAAGCTCCTGGCTCTGTGATACCATATAGAAACTAAGTGAAATAAGGAGTCTTATTTTATTGATGATGATAAGTGTTACATTTATAGAGCTAGCTGTAGTTGTGAATTTAAATTAAAGATAAAACTCTAGAAAGATAAATACATCTGGTAACAAATTCAAAAGTCTAAAAGATAATAACTAGAAAGATAAATGCATATTCAAAAGTTTGTTGCACTTATGTTGTTCCAATAATGGAAAAGGGGGTGTTGTAGAGCCAAAGGGTGCTTTGTGCAATAAGGGGATAGACTGATTTAGTTGTTAAGCTCCTGACTCTGTGATTGTAACACTGTGATTTTTCGTAATGTATGATAAGTGATTTAATTAATAATGTAAGAGCAAATTAAATTTAAATTATGTTGATTGATATAATAATTAACTTAAGTTCTATGTTTTGTTATGTGTCATAGTGTTATTGTGAGATTTTTGGGACTTTTACGCGAGTTCCGTAAGTTGTAAAAAAAAAAAAAAAAAAATATGGTGGCCTTAGAGGAAGATAGGTGCGAAAAGTAATTTTGTTAAATAAATTCCAATTTGAACGTGAAGGTTCACGTTTCTTCCATTTTCTTCTTCCCCTCCTATGAGCTTCTCTTTTCCTCTCAAGAGCTAGGATTTTTGAAATTCCTTCAAAGAGGACTTTGTTCCCTTAATTTCAAGAGCTTCTTTGATTGATTTTAGTTGGTAAGTACCCCTCCTCTTCTCCTTTGGTCTCTTCAATTCATTTTCCTTCTCCTACCAAGGACCTGAAATGGGTCTCATGTAGTATCTTTGTTGGTGGGTGAAAATTTGATTGAAGCTTATTTTGGGATTGATTTAGGTGTTCTCTAGTTGATTTCATAGCCAAAGTTGGGTAGAGATCATTCTTGGATCACCAAGTCTCCTCCATAGATTCTTCTTCAAGGTTTTGGGTCAATTTTGGGTAAGGGAAGCTTTAAATTTATTTGAATGATTTGGTGGTGTTTTATGTTGGATTGATGATTTAATTGATGTTTGTTGATGTTTATGAGTTTGGGTAAGCTATTTTATAAGGATGGAATGATTGGGTATGCCATTGATGGCCATGGAACTTGCAAAATTAGCAAACCCATTTTCGCTCGGCCCAGCCGAAATCTGGTGCAGCTGGGCTGAGATGTGACAAAGAGGAGAAAATAATTCCAGGGGAGTTTCGGCCCAGCCAAAACTCGGTGCAGCTGGGTCGAAATTGGGCAAAGGAGAAATTAGCTCCAGAGGAGTTTCAGCCCAGCCGAAACTTGGTGCAGCTGGGCCGAAATGTAGCATAGGAGAAATAACACAAATTAAGGGGAGCTCCGGCTGGGCCGCGATATTGGCCGGCTGGGCTAGAATTTTTTTTTTAAATTCTCTTAAAATATTTTCCTTTTTGAGTATTTAAATGATTTTAAATGTTTATACAAATGATGTATGAATTATTGATGAGATGATGACATGTTTTTCTTTTTCTCTACATGAGTCACTTAGACTTATGCTTTTCTTACAAAAATATAGTGATGTGCATTTGATTTATCAATGTTGAATTATAAATAATTATGTTAAGTTGAGGTATTTATATGTAAATGAAGAAATATAAATTACTATTTGTTGAATGTGATATTAAAGAGATTACGATATTTTGAGAAATTAAAATGGAATGTTGATGAGATAACGATATATGTGATGTATATGTGAATTACGTGTTGGAACCATCCCTATATGTCAAAGAGGAGTTAGCTATGTCCTTTGGGAAGACTTTTATAGAAAAATTGTATACTTGGGAGGGGGAGTTTCACGCCAGAACTTCGACCCACTAAAGCGACCCGGGGGTCTCGCCTAGTGGGATATCTTCCCAAGTACCACCCCTATGTTTTGACTCCGAATGGCGTGTTGGAGTGTTGAGAACTACTTCCCAAGAGGTTTAGTGACTCTGTTAGTATATAGGGGATGGATTATTGTCGTGGTTGAGGATTGTTGATGTTGTTGAGATATATTTGGACCCTTAAGTCGGGCCATTGGAGATGGCGGGTACAGAGGTGTCGTATCTCAGACTATAAGGGATTCCAAATATGCTTTGCCGCTAGAATATGGTGTGTGCATAGTTGATGCACAGAAATATTTTGAATGTTGTATTTGCACAGTTGGTGCATAGGTGTGCACAGTTGGTGCACAGACATATGGGTAGGCACGTAAGTTGAGGGTGCTAGGTAGGCTCTCAACCTAGTGCCGGAGGTTTTCGTGATGGCTAATGGTGGGCCTGTAGAATAGCTAAGCGGGCGAATTCCTATAGATGTAAGGTTTTGCAAACCTTACAGAGGTAAGCCAATACACACACTTGTCTATATTCGATTAAATCCACACTTCCTCCACAGGGTAGCTCAAGGGACTCCCTGAATGGTCAAAGGTGAGACTATGGTAGGGGATGGGGCCTATGAGGACCGCTCATATGATGTTGAAACTCCATGGAGTGGAGTCAGTCTTGTCAACTAAGGTTTTCTAGTTGTTTATGTTGTACATCACTTTGTGATGAGATATGTTGGTGATTGTAGATTGTATTATGTTGAGATGTGACTTATGATGCTTATGGCTCATGATGATGAGCGGTGATGGTTTATGTTGTTGATGTTAGACGAGGATTTATAAGATTTGTTGATTGGATGTAATCCATGAGATTTGATGATTCATGGTAATAATTGGTGATAGAACTATGTTGTCATTGATATTTTGAGGATTCATGTTATAACTATGTTGTATAAACTAATTGAGATGGTTGAGTCATGATGGTGTTGTTTATTGGTGTTTATGGTTGAACTGTGTTTTGAAATTATGAAGTAAGTTTTGTATGCCATTTTAAGTTATTATGTATAGTATTTTGAAGTATACAAAATCTAGTTTTCTCGTCCTTTTCCTTAATAATTAAATATTTACTTATCTACTTATATGTATAATTTTGTTTGGTAAGCTTACCCTTGCACTGTTTGCACGTGTGGTTTGTGCCTGTGATGATCTCGGACGTTGTGTTCGGGGAAGCAGATGACTTTCTAGGTGGATTATTCCTCTTGGAGGCTTAGTAGATGGAGCGAGCACGAGATTCAAGCTGCGTTCTCTCTTTTCTTTGTTTGGTATATATAGTTATGTGTATAGAGATGACCAGCTTAGGTTTGTCTCATGTATAAGCTCCAAGAGTTGTTTGTAGATAAAATTTTATTTTCTTTTAGTTTTGAACTTTAATTATTGTTTTTGGAAATGCGAAAAGTTCACGCGATATTTTCATAAAGTAAACTAATGAAAGAGTTTATAAACTAAAAGTAAATCAAGGAACCTTAGCTTTAATAGTTATGTAACGTAGAAGGGTCGTTACAATGATACCATATAGAAACTAAGTGAAATAAGGAGTCTTATTTTATTGATGATGATACGTGTTACATTATAGAGCTAGTTGTAGTTGTGAATTTAAATTAAAGATAAAACTCTAAAAAGATAAATACATCTGGTAACAAATTCAAAAGTCTAAAAGATAATAACTAGAAAGATAAATGCATATTCAAAAGTTTGTTGCACTTATGTTGTTCCAATAATGAAAAAGGGGGTGTTGTAGAGCCAAAGGGTGCTTTGTGCAACTAAGGTTACAGCCACAGAGGCAGCTTTGGCTTATATAGGAGTTTTCATTTTCGTTGCAAGAATACAAATCTTGGAGTAGGGTTTTTACACTCCATTTTTTCCCTAATTTATTTATTTAATTAATTAATTTTATATTTATAGTACATTACTCTTTTTGTACTTAATGTGTACTGTACTATACACAACAAGTTAACACTACAACATGGGTGCAATAAAAAAAATTAAGTATATGTTTTAAAAAAAATTATCAAGTTAATACTAGGAGACAATTTTTGTTTTAAATAATGATAATAATATGACTTACTCCAAGTTGTTTATCATTTATCATTAGATTATAAATATATGTTTTTATTCTTAATAATGGAGAAAAATATTTATAATATTTTTTATTATTCTTAATATATTCTTTATTATTAAGTAGAATTCATATAAATTTTATTAAATACTAAATAAAAATTATTATATAAAAAGTAAAACTTACAAATTTTAATGTTAAAAAAATATGTTAAAAAATGTGTTGTATAATATTTTATATTTTTGAAATTAGAATAACATTAATATTTTTTTTATGAAACATTAATATTTATTTATTTTTCTTAGTTGAGTGTCTTTCTTTTATTTTATGACATATGTTTGTGGATTTTTATATTGAATAAATCAATATTTTCTCTTTTAAAAAAATCAATATTTTCTTTTCCTTTGATTAGTTATCCCATCAAACATAATATTTTTAAATTTGTATTTTTATTATTTACATGTATTTTACAAAATGACAACTTGTTAAATAACAATTTCAAATAATTAGTTTTCTGTTAATTGATTATTGGTAGTTAGGAATTAATCAAGTGTCATTTGTTAATTGAACACAATTAACTAAGAAAGAGCACATATATGTGAACATTCACCAATCAATGAATGAATCAATAATTAAGTGTTTATCATATTTGTTCCTTTTTCTTTTTCTTTCATCTTGTACGTGAAAATCATTAATTGACAACTTGTTAAATAACAATTATCAATCAGTTAGTTTTTCTTAATCGGTTATTAATAGTTAAATTAATCAACTGTTATTTATTAATTGAACACAATTGATTGATACTTACTGACATATATAAAAAGTTGGTTCATCCATCATTTGGATGTAAACAATTCATTCTTGCATGGAGAACTCAATGAAGATGAATATATGATGGTTTCCCAAGTTCTTCATTGTCTATAACCAAGAAAGGCATGCAAATTGCTTAAGTCCTTTTATGGGCTTAAGAAAGCTAGAAATAAGTGGTATGGAGGGCTTTATTTCTTCCTTATTTACCCTCACTTTCTAGAATCATCAGTTGATCATAAACTTATTGGGAGAATTATTTCTTAGCCTTGTTAATTTACATGAATGATATAATTTTGGTGGGTGATTACATGTAAGAGCTTTCTAAGGTGAATGAATTTTTACATCATTAGTTTGGTATCGTGGACATTGGATCCCTCAAATATTTCCTAAGGATAGAAGTTGCTCATTCTTCAAAAGGAATCTCTTTATGCCAATGAAAATATTAGCTGGATTTCCTTACTAATACAGGTGTTCTTAGTTGTAAGTTCACTAGTACACCCTTGGAGAATACAAGAGAACTATAGGGAGATTGTTATATCTAACCACCACTAGGTTAGATATCACATATGTGGTGATTTTGTCTTGCTCCACGGTGACACACTACAAAGCTTTCCATCATGTACTAAGATACCTAAAATAGTGCCCAAGCAATGGAATATTTTTTCCTCAAGGATCCTCATTATAGTTCACTGGTTTTAGCAATGCAAATTGGTCAGGGTACCCATATTTTAGTCGCTTCGTCAGCAGATATTGTATCTATTTGGGAGACATTCTTACTAGCCAAAATTCAAAGAAATAGCAAATGATTGTTAGAACCTCGTTAATCTTATACTTATTTAATTATATATATGAGGTTACTCCTTAAGAGAGTTACTCCTTTATTTAATTATAACTTTAAGAGAGTTACTCCTTATCATCACCATTCATTTTCTTGAAATCTAATGGTTAAGATTAGTTACTCATTACAATCATTAGATTTCAAGAAAATGAATGGTGAGGATGATGAGTTACTCTTGGAGTAAGTGGATTCTTCCTCTCTCTCTCTCTCTCTCTCTCTCTCTCTCTCTCTCTCTCTATATATATATATATATATATATATATAATGTTGAGATTTATATATTATATTAATAATCTTCAAATATATTTTTGGTCCCTCAAAATATAATGAGTTTTGTTTTAGTTTCTCATAGTTTTTATTGAGCACTTTTGATGCCTTGTTTATTTTCTTAAATTTGTATTAAGAATTATTTATGATTAAAGTATAATATTTTTAATTATTAATTATTGTTGTCCATTATAGATATATAGTTGATTATATATCTGGTAGACTATGATTTTTAAAATACAATAAATGAGAGAAATAAAAAATAATTATGTGTTTTTTTTTTTTTTGACACAAAAAATAATTATGTGTTAGGTAAGGTAGTAATTTAAATAATTATTGTGAAATAATATTTCAAACAATCTAAAGTACTACTTTGTACTATAAATAACATGTTGAATATCTAATTACTTATTATATTTAAAATAAAAATATGAAGAAAAATAAAAATAAAAATCTAAATTATGATTAATATTTCATATGTATAATAGATTATTATGTTAATTTTTATTTCTTATAATTAGTATGACAATGAGTAGGGTCTGAGTATGGTACTGTAGTACCTGCCCTATACTCGCACATTAAAAAAAAATTCATACCGGACCCATACCCATGATAATAGCAACTTTAATACTCGTATCATTTCCTGTTGGATACCTAAATACCTATACCTATATCCATTACCTGCACTTTAATTAATATGAAAACTGATATATAAATAATATTAATTAAAAATACAATAATATTAAATTAAAATCTTATTAAAAAATCTTTCAAAAAACATAATCATAGTTATAAAAGATCACAAAAATTAAAATCTTATTCAAAGATTTTTTACAAAACATAATCTTTTAGCAAATAAGAAACATTATTTTTTTTTGTGAAATAAGCTAATTACCTTTCATTATCTTAATTAATTCATATCCCGATATATATCTGTCTAATTATCATGATTAATAGAATTATGTAAATAGTATTAATTTTTTTTAAACATTAATAATTATATTTCATAAAAAACAAATTATATATAAAAATTACATCTAATTATCTAATTAAGTATATTTAATAATTACAATAGTTATTTTAGTTACATCAATAAAAATTTCCAACAAAATTATTAACTTATATATAATACGTGTCATGAATTTCATATTAAAGGAGATTGATAAAGGAGATTGATACTTTCTATTTAATCAAATCAAATTAAATGTTATTATAATTATTGAAATGGAGGACAGGGACGTTAATTTCATGTGGATTTGAAAGAAAAAGATAATTTATTTCCATTTAAAATGCTATTTAAAATGAAAAGCCAGTGAATATTTTTTTTCCATTTTTATTTAAATAAATGAATATTACATATTTAAATGAAATTAATCGTTGATTTTAAAGTTTGATTCATCAAAATGGTAGGTAATAACAAATGAACAGTTATATATTTAGGTTAAATTAATAGTCAATTTTATTATATTACATATTTAAGTCAAATTAATCATCAATTTTAAATTTTAATCCATCAAAATGTTTATATTACATTTCAAATTATATTTTTTTTTGAATTGATAACATATTATTCAATGAATAATAAAGAAATAGTGCAAAATGAACAATTTAATTAACTATATTATCAATGAATAATGACATGTTATCAACACTAATTATTATATTAACTATTAATTATATTTATCAATTACATGTAATTATACTAATTACAATTACAATTAGATTAATTATAAACACGAAATAGACATTCTAATTATATTCATTATTAATTAATTATATATATCAATTACATGTAATTATTTTAGTTTTAAAGAAATACATTTAATAATTACATTAGTACTAAATCCATGCAATGGGAGGAGTGATTGTTCAGAACATGTAAAAAAAAATTGATATTGGAGAAATGATAGGAGAGAGTCGATACAAAATGAAATTAAAAAATAAAAGAAATCAAATTGCTAAAGAAAAAAGAAATACTCAGATTGAGCTTCTCTCGAACATGCGTTCCTTTCTCAATTCTTCTTAGCTTGGCGGCCTTTTATTGTCTAACTTTTTCTTTAGAGGCAAAATTTCAACAAAAAAAAAATGCTCAAACACCAAAAGTGCAAGCAAAATTACAAAGACGCTACCAATATTAATCGCCATACCCCGGTAAATAATTATATCAACAACCTTACCATCCAAATCCCTCTTATAGGA
The DNA here is from genome assembly GCA_026413185.1 of Pueraria montana var. lobata. NCBI lineage: Eukaryota > Viridiplantae > Streptophyta > Magnoliopsida > Fabales > Fabaceae > Pueraria > Pueraria montana. The sequence continues at coordinate 79,638,465 of CM048650.1, forward strand.
GTTGTAAAAAAACAACCTCATAACCTTGCATCCTTTGTTCCAACGTATACAATACACACGAACATTCCAAGGCCTCACTTGGTGCCATGATTAGACTTTATTTTGCACCACTTCATGACCATCCCAAGGTCCTTTATATATTGATCCAGCTGATAGATCCTGCACACATATTTTTTCAATTTAATTATGTTTGAATTTCAAAATATAAATATTATGTATTTATAATTCCCGTTATCTTTATATATATAAAAGCAATAGTTTTTGCATCTCAAAAAGGAAATATCTTCCCGCCTAAAAGAGCGTTATTTTTGTACTTTTTAATCCAAAAATAAAATATTTTCCCACCCAAAAGAAGGGTGTTATTGTATTTTTTTATTTTACATCAATTTGTCAATTAATTAATTAGCATTTGAAAATTTATCAATTACATTAAAAAGCATTTACTATTCATGTTTTAAATTTGGAAATTTTCAAGAAAATACTCACAGTAAGTAAATTAAATTTGGTATAAAAACAAAATTAACAACGATTAATTTATTTAGTCCCTTTTATTTATTTATTTATTTATTTATTTATTTATTTATTTATTATTATTATTATTATTATTATTATTATTATTATTATTATTATTATTATTATTATTCCTTTTGTTATATATAAACATAGAGATAAAGATATTTATTTATAATTATATAATTACTAAATATTTAATTAATTAATTAGTAATCTGTGTCATGATCCTAAATATGATTTTGCATAGAATAATTACTATTTGTAAAATAGTAATTTGAAAATCTTTATATATATATATATATAAGTAATAGTTTTTGCATCTCAAAAAGAAAATATTTTCCAGCCTAAAAAAGGGGTATTTTTGTATTTTTTTACCCAAAAATAAAATATTTTCCCACCCAAAAGAAGGGTGTTATTGTATTTTTTATTTTACGTCAATTTGTCAATTAATTAATTAGCATTTGAAAATTTATCAATTACAAAAACAAAAAAAATTACTATTCACATTTTAAATTTGGAAATTTTCAAGGAAATACTCACAGTAAGTAAATTAAATTTGGTATAAAAACAAAATTAACAACGTTTAATTTATTTAGTCCCTTTTATTATTATTATTATTATTATTATTATTATTATTATTATTATTATTATTATTATTATTATTATTCCTTTTGTTATATATAAACATAGAGATAAAGATATTTATTTATAATTATATAATTACTAAATATTTATTTATAGATATTTAATTAATTAATCAATAATCTGTGTCATGATCCTAAATATGATTTCCGCATAGAATAATTAGTATTTGTAAAATAGTAATTTAAAAATTGTAGTAATTTAAAGAGTGTATCCAATAAAATTTCAAATGATAAGAAATCTTTGCGTTAAAGGTGGATTTTTAATTAATATATATAACAGAAAAGTTAAAAAATAATATAAACATTTATATTAATTACTGAAAATAAATAATTAATAAGGAAATATAAAATATTTTCGATATGAATCCTGTTTAGATTGATTTGGAGATTAATTTGTCTATATTAACTTTATTCTGTTATTAAATTTCTAAATATATTTGTGTCATGGATTCAAATTCAAACATAATTCACGATTACTAATAATTTTTTTGAAGAATGATTACTAATAACTAGTATTAATTAATTTTAATAAATCTCTATATTGTTAGCATTTTCGAAATCAATTAATTTGATAGTAATTAGTATTTTAGTTTAATAAAATCTTTATATAGAAAAATTAATAGTGTTGGGATCTCATAAGGAAACTTTTTCCCGTTTAAAATAGGTGAGTTTTTATAATTTTGTTTTGTGTTAATTAATTACCATTTGTCAATTACATTAAATTCAATTAATGGGGGAAATTAGGCAACAAATGGGAATTTTATATGATTTTTCTCTTCTATTTAAACCTAATTTGCCATGATGTAACCTCATACTCAACCTTTTTCAGTGTAAAGAAAATCTGTCGGTACTTTTCTCTCTTCTTTTCAAATATTTTGTTTTATTGTAAAAGTGCATAAACTAAATGCATGTTTTTTTTTCTTTCTGGAAAATCTTTAATGAATTCAAAGAGACGAATAGGGAAGCTGATATCGTTTTTACGTTTTAAATATTTGTTTATAGTGGAAATGATTTTGTTTATTGTCTACCATTAACAATTTCTTTGATTTAATCTGTTAACATTTTGATATTGATTTTTTATGATGATTTCTGCAAGATTTTTATAGGTCATCCTCACTAGATTTGTTGATAATATTGTCTCTCTTCAACAATATTTTTATTCATCCTCAATAAGGGCAAAGCTATGACTGTAGAATTATGTGCAGTAAGAGAAGAATAATTACTGAACGATACAAAATTGTACGACTTTGTGAAGGAAAAGTCATTGTGTGCAAGAGATCTTTGAAGTTTTGATGGGTTGAAGATCCGTATGATCTTTATGTAACCTTCATTAGGGCTAATTAGATGGAAAGAAATCAAATCAAATATTATTTTGTTTTTATTATGCAATTTTAGAGATGAATTTGGTTTTTTATTGTAATTTGGTTTATATGTACTTATGGTTTCTATGAGTACATCTTCGTAATTTTCCTTTTGATGTAGTGGTTTTGAATATAAAAATATCTTTATTTTTGTTTATGATGATGTTGATTGTTACCGTATTTTGTGCTATAATGATATATTTGTCTTAATTATGAGTTTATAATTGTTTCCATGAAATTAGGACAAAGGAAAATATGATTTATTTTAAAAATAAGTACATAAATCAACTTTATCATCAGTTTTATGATGGTCTTAAATATTTTTTATAATAAATTTGAAAATTTTGGGCATAAATCAACACATTAGTTATATATATATATAAAGTTTTCTTTCCAAAGGTAATTGAGCTCAATCCTTTTAATAAGCACACTATAACTTTGGGCATAAATTACGCTTTTATTGAAAAAGGCAATCTTTTTAAATTTTTGGAAAAATCAGATTTTCCAATATTCATAAAAAAATCCCACATAATAGGTGATGCCGAATTATTCAATTGAAATCGAACGTACTCTTATTCTTTCTTAAAAAAACATATGCATGCTCTATTTTTTATAAATCGCACTCATGATTTTAATTGTACCATGTTATATTAAATCACAACAACAACAAAAAAACAAAAAAAATACGCATGTTCGATTTTTTATAAATCACACCCGTGATTTTAATTGTATGGCATTATATTAAATCACACCCTTATTAATATTAAAGGTATTTCTTTATATTAAAGGTAACATGCTAAATTTAAAAAATATTATAAATGTATTTCTTATTAATTATAAATGGAATAAACGATTAGAGGAAAATAAATAATTAACATCCATTTAGACAATTTAAATATATAAAGCCATTTTGCATAAAAAAATATATAAAGACATTTATTTAACAAAGATATCATGTAATAATACACTTTAATATAATTCTATATTAAAATATATAAGAAATAAGAAATTGAAATAGAACACACTTTTATTTTTTCTATAAAAAACAAAATATAAACACCACTACAACATTTTTAGCTTTAGGCCACAACAAAAAATTATGGTCACATGTGTAAAAACCGTGCACGCTAAATTTTTTTATAAATCACACCCATGATTTATATTGGATGGCTTTATATATTAAATCACACCCTTACTAATATTAGATCTTTATATTAACAGTCACATACTTCAGCAAAAAAAAAAAAAAAAACTTCAGAAAAAAAATATTAACTGTAATATATTCAGTTTTATTTTTAATATTTGTATATTAAATATTAAAATTTATATTTGTATTTATTATTATTTAATATTGTTAGTAATTAGTAATATCTTTTTATTAAAGGTAACATATTCATTATTATATTTATTATTAGTAATAACTTCCTGATTATGAGTAACTGTATTTTGATTCATTTTGATTGTTACTATATTTTGTAGTATACTGATATATTGATCTTAATTATGAGTTTATAATTGTTTTCATAAAAAGACACTACAAAATATGATTTATTTTAAACAAAGGCCAACTCATTATATCATGGTGTTAAATATATTTTTATATTTAAACATTAAATATTAAATATTTAAACAAAATAGATTAAAAGTAATAATTTTTACGTTACCCACAATAATTATAATAAATAGACACTGATGGTTTTTTCTAAAAAAATAATATTTTTTCATTAATAAAAACATTTACATTAATTAAATTATTTTTAACAAATTAAATTGTTTTAAATTAATTTTTTTAATTCATCCTTTTTTGAATTGGGTTTTATAAATTACGGTATTTTTTTTAAAAGAAATCATACACATGTTTTTAAATTCAGACTTAACTTACCATATTAGATATATAAAATGTAACACACGAGGATCATCTTTTTTCATAAAAATATTAGGAAAATTAATACTAAATTCACGGGAAAAAACTTATTCACTAAATTTTTTTTGTCCAATCAAAATTCAGATTTCTTTTATATAATTAATATATTTAATTACATAACAAAAATCAAATTAACTCAACATAATCACTATTATTTTCTCCACTCAAAATTAGTGTCTAAAATTATTTTTTAAGCAAACAATTAATTGTTTTTTATTTATTATCTCCTTACTTAAATAAATTATTGATGATTTTCTTATATTTGGACAAATCTTAATTTGCTTTTATACAATAATATGTATATGCCAACATATTAAAATAAAAATTATATATAAAATATAACTCATAGGAATGAACATTTTTTTTATAAAAGTAAGTGGAAAATTTTCACTTAATTCACGAGATGAAGAAATTACCTAAAATCACATTAATATCTAAATTATTATGGTGAAATAATATTTTTATTATAATAAATTTAATTTAAATGTATTTTTATGGTTGTCTCTTTCTTGACCTAAATAATTTATTGAGTGTTTTTATTTTACGAACATACAAAGTATGAAAAATTATAACAAATGGGGACGAACATTTTTCAAGAAAGTATAAGGAGAAATTTAGACTTAACTTATCATATTAGATATATAAAATTTAACACATGGAGATGACCAATTTTTTTTATAAAAACAAGTAGGAAAAAACACTTAATTCATGGGGACAAATCTCTTTACTAAAGATTTTTGTCCAATCAAAATTAAAATTTCTATTATATAATTAAAATATATTTAATTACATAATAAAAATCAAATTAAATCAACATAATCACTATTATTTTCTCCATGCAAAATTAGTTTCTGAAATTAATTTTTAAGCAAATAATTATTCATTTTTTATTTATTATCTTCTCACTTAAATAACTTATTCAAGATTTTTTCTACATGGAGAAAAATTTATTTTCTTTTTTACATTGATATGTATATGCCAATATATTAAAATAAACTTTATATATAAAATATAACACATAGGGATGAATGTGTTTTTTAAAGCAAGTAAGAAATTTCCACTTAATTTACGGGGATGAACAACTTACCTGAAATCACATTAATATGTAAATTATTATGGTGAAATTATATTTTTTATTATAATAATTTTAATTTAAATGTATTTTTTTATGGTTATCTCTATCCTATATTAAATAATTTATTGAATATTTTATTTGATGAACATAAAAAGCATGAAAAGATATAACAAATGGGACTAATATTTTCATGAAAGTATGAAGAGAAATTAACTTATCATATATAAAATATAACACACAAGGATCAACTTTTTTTTAGAAAGAAAATTTACACTGAACTCATGGGGATAAACTTATTTAGCAAATCTTTTTGTCTAATCAAAATTAAAATTTCTTTTATTTAATCACTTCATCACTATTATTTTCTCCACACAAGATTAGTGTCTAAAATTATTTTTTAAGCAAACAATTATTCATTTTTTATTTATTATCTTCTCACTTGAATAAATTATTCATGATTTTTTCTACCCAGACAAATTTTATTTTATTTCTATACATTGATATATATGCCAATATATTAAAATAAAAATTATATATAAAATAAAACACTTAGGGATGAATATTTTTTTTTTATAAAAACAAGTAAATTTTTTTACTTAATTCATAAGAAAGAAAAAATTACCTGAAATCACATTAATATTTAAATTATTATGATGAAATAATATTATTTTTATTATAATAATTTTAATTTTTTTTTATGATTATCTCTTTCCCGACTTAAATAATTTATTGAATGTTTTACGTTACGAACTTATAAAGTATGAAAAAAAATATAACAAATGAGAATGTATATATTTTTTACGAAAGTATGAAGAAAAATTTAGATTCAACTTACCAAATAAAAGATATAAAATTTAAATTCAACTTTTTTTTTTATAAAATCAAGTAGGAAATTTACGTTGATTTCACATGGATAAACTTATTTACTAAAGATTTTTGTCCAATCAAAATTAAAATTTCTTTTTCATAATTATTATATATTTAATTAAATAACAAAAATCAAATTAAATAAACTTAATCCCTATTATTTCCTCCACGCAAAATTAGTTTCCAAAATTAATTTTTAAGCATATAATTATTCTTTTTTTATTTTTATCTTCTTACTTAAATAAATTATTCAAGATTTTCTTCTACCTGGACAAATTTTAATTTTGTTTTTTGATATTTATATGCCAATATATTAAAATAAAAATTATGTATAAAATATTTTTTTTTTTTGGTCAGCCAAGAAAAGATGCATTAAAATAAAAGGTACCAGTAGTACCAAGGGTCTGTTACAATAATGTAGAAACTTAACAGATTGAAGATGATTACAAACCAATAAATGTTGTTGCATGACCCAACCAACCCACGTTTGTTTCCCAACAGAAATAAAGGTTATCTTAACACGTAGCTTGCAAGGCAGTGAACTCCATTCGTGTAGTTCATCCCCTGCATGGCATGTGTACACATCTCCAAACATGTAATAAATGACAGAGCTGTTTTACTGAACATAATAAAACCCATCCTCACCAGTTATTTACCCCAAAAGAATCATGCAGCAGTAACGTTCATCATATGACATAGGTTAGTTCCCCCACCTCCTTTCAGGCCATTACATTGCTTTCAAACACCATAAAGGCTGTGAATGCCATTCGTAAAGGGAGAAACGAAATCCTGCCAATTTGTTTGCAGACCACAGCCAGGAACGAAAAACAATTAATTCTTCCACAGTTGCAGCCTCAACCTCTTGTTGATTAAACAGAATATTATTTCTATGAGTCCAGAGTGACCACACAGTGGCGCACCATACTGAATACCACGCTTCCAGGTTTTTACCCCCCAACCAGACAATATAGTGTTGTTGGAAATGCTGAATAGGATCACAATGTTGGGCCACAGACACACCCAGCCAGTTATACACAAAACCCCAGATTTTACTGGAAAAACTGCAAGTAAAAAATAAATGGCTCAAAGACTCTTCCCTTGTTTGACAGAACGGGCAGTTGTACCTGGCATTGGTTAAGATGATACCTCGGAGCCCCAAATTATCTTTGGTAGGAAGTCTATTTAGAGACATCCTCCATATAAAAGTGGCTATGTTAGAGGGGATAGGCAACCTCCATAAGCTCTTGTAAAAAGTTACATCCCTGCAGTTCATGTCACCGAGCACGGAAAAATATGCTGACTTAACAGTGTAGGAATCAGATTCATCTACCTTCCATACTATGTTGTCACCAACATTTTCTCTAAGCTGGATACCCTCCAAAAACAACATTAGTTCTTCCTGCAAAGGTATTTCCCAAACAAACAAAGGTCTTCTCCACTGTATATTCCATTTCCAATGGCCATCCTCCCACTCCCCAACTTCCTTTACACAACATTCTTTCTGCATAGAGATCATGTAAAGTCTTTTGTACTTGTTAGACAAACATTGATCACCATCCCACCTATGTTCCCAAAAAGATATATCCCTCCCATCCCCTATTTGCCACCCAACATTCCTGTCAAACCACTGATTCCCGGAGCCTCCCCCGCAAACCTTCACGAGATCCCTCCACCAAAAGGAGTCACAGCCCGAGTTTCTTTTCACCACCTTACAATTCTTTTCCCCATACCTTGACACCAAAACCTTCCTCCAAAGTCCATCTTGGTTATTAATAAGCCTCCACCTCCATTTCCCTAATAAAGCCCTATTGAAGCATTCTAAGTCTTTTATTCCTAACCCACCCTCACATTTTGGTTTACACACATCACCCCACTTCACCCAAGCTATCTTCCTCCTCTCGCCCCCACCAGCCCATAAAAACACCCTTTGTAACCTAACAAGCCTCCTCACAACCTTTTTAGGAACCATAAAGAAAGACATAAAGAAAAGAGGGAGGGAAGAGAGAGTAGAATTAATAAGGGTAACCCTCCCACCAATTGATAAATTTTTTTGTTTCCAGAGTGCCAATCTCCTACCAAACTTGTTAATTACAGAGGACCAGGTATTCTCCTTCCTTGGGTTAGCGCCAATTGGTATCCCTAGATACAAAAAAGGTATACCCATAGTACTGCAATTAAGCAACGATGTGAATCTACGTACATCCTCCGTCCCCAACCCAATAGCTGCCAAATGACTCTTGTGAAAGTTGACTTTAAGCCCAGAAACTAGTTCGAAACACCTTAGAAGAGCTTTCAAACACATGACATTTTGATTAGATGGTTCAGCAAAGAATAGAGTATCATCAGCAAACTGCATAAGGGACACTTCCACCCTTTGGTTACCTACTTTATACCCTGTAAATAACCCACCCCTAATAGCTTCCCTCATCATACCTGCCAAACCCTCCGCCACAATTAAGAACAGAAAAGGTGCAATAGGATCCCCTTGCCTCAAGCCTCTAGTAGTAGTGAACTCCTCTGTAGGGCTCCCATTCACTAGGATGGAAACAGTAGAAGATTCCAAGCAACATTTTATCCAGTTTATCCACCTAATATCAAACCCCAAACTCCCCATCATGTAGAACAAGAAATCCCAGCTAACAGAATCATACGCTTTCTCAAAATCAACCTTGAACACTAAGCATCCTTTCCTCCTTTTCTTTGCATCATCAAGGGCCTCATTTGCAATAAGAACTCCATCTAAAAGGAACCTCCCCCCAACAAAGGCACATTGCCTCTCATCAATAACCTTACCCAAGACCTCCTTCAACCTTTTAGACAAAACTTTTGAAATAACTTTATAAACACAACCAATAAGTGAAATTGGTCTGAAGTCATCCATCCCCTGTGTGTTGTCCCGTTTTGGGGCCAAGGCAATAAATGATGGATTAGCTCCTCTTGGGAGCTTCCCAAACTCCCAGAACTCATCCATAAGTTTCAAAAAATCCAGTTTCAGAATTTCCCAACTTTTTCTAATAAAAGTGAAATTAAACCCATCTGGCCCTGGACTTTTGTCCCCACCGCAGTCCCAAACTGCACCCTTGACCTCATCTTCGGTGAACTTCTGACACAACAGCATATTGGCCTCCTCACCAATTTGATCAAAGGTAACCCCCTCCAAATGCGGTCTATGTGCATTGGCTTCCGTGAACCTAGCTGCAAAGAAATCTTTTATCCCTTTTTTCACAACAACCGGATCCTCTTCCCACCTACCGTCTATCTCCATACCTTTCACAGCATTTATCCTCCTCCTCCAATTGATCCTTGAATGGAAAAAATTAGTGTTCCCATCACCTTCTTTAATCCACCTTGTTCTAGCTTTTTGGTACAACAACGACTCGTTGCTCTTTGATACCCTCCAATATTCTCTCATAAGAGCCCTTCTACTTTCAATCTCTTGATCCCCCAAACCGTCTTGCTCATCTTTAATATCCAGCTCATTAATCTTATCCACCAACACCTTACTCCTTTTTTGTAAATCCCCAAAACTTTCACCATTCCAGCTTTTCAACCCCCTCTTGAGCATTTTCAACTTTTCTTTTAAGACATAGGCCGCTCTTCCCTGAATAAACGTAGACTTCCATTGCTTGTCGATGACCTCAAGGAAACCATTTTCTTGGAACCAGCAATTGAGGACCCTGAAAGGTTTGGGTCCCCAGTCAGCCGTTGTGTTTTTCAATACAATTGGACAATGATCAGAAAAGCTCCTTTCCAAGATGTACTGTGTACTTCCAGGCCATGTCTGAGCCCACTGTGGAGACACCAAGAATCTATCCAACCTACTCTTAGCATGGCTGTTAGACCGATACCAAGTATACCTCCTCCCAACCATAAGAATGTCGTCAAGTTCCATATTGTTAATGAAACTATTAAACAGCCCCATATCTCTTCCTCCTGACGGATTATTGTTGTTATCCCTCCTTTCATCCAAGACTCTGACAGAGTTAAAATCACCCATTACACACCACACTTCCTCCTCACATTGATTTTTAAGCAGTAACAACTTTCCCCACATATTCTTTTTGTCCTCCATGTCTAATGGCGCGTAGACATTGACAATTACACATCTTACATTTTTTTCTAACCACACCCCTTTTAAGGCCAAAAAACCATCACCCGATACAGTATCATAGAGCTCAAAACTCCCCTTCCTCCAAATACATAAAAGACCCCCTGCCGCATTCCTCGCCGGAAGTTCTTGCCATTCCAAATCCCCTCCATCCCATAGGGCTGAACAAGTTTTTTTACATAGCCTCCCCATTTTAGTTTCCTGAAAACATGCTAACTCCACCTGCTGAGATGCAACCATATTTCTTATTGCCCTCCACTTTACTTTGCTCCCTAGACCCCTCACGTTATGGCTTAGTAAAATCATTATGACAACTGACCTTTACCCTTCCTTGCTTTGTCCTCCATTAGCTTTTTCTCCTTTATATCTCTCAATTCCATGTCCAGGATTTTCTTCACCATTTCCTCCTCATTCCCTTTGAAAGACACCCCCATCTGTTGACCCATCTCCCAAATGTTCTGGGCTTCTTCTTCATCATTTTTCAGTATACGTCCCCCTATACTTGATTGTAGAGTAGATGATGATGTAGACTTACAACGACTCTGATGCGTCACCTTGGGGCCTCTAGCTCTCCTGTTCTTTTGGGCTTTTTGCATAATTATTGCCAACTCTGTATCATCCATTGCCACTCCGGTCAAATGTTCTTCACCTTCCACACCAACAACTACACATCCACCTGTGACCTTATTCTTGAACGTACATGTCACTTGTTGAACATCATCTATTACCTCCATATTACCCACCGCATGTGTTGCTTCTCCAACATAAGGCCCAGGATCCCCTTTATCGAAAGATTCACCCGAGTTCAACAGTCCCCCATCATCTTCCTTCCTATACTCATTGATTTGCTCCGTCACCAGCTTTGTTCTACTTGGCCCAACACTATTCAGCCCATTACTATCATTCCCACTTACCTCTGTTTCCATTTTATCTCCCTCCACACACCCCCGCTTTAACCTGCTAGTTTGTGGCCCAGGGTTGGTAGTCGCCTGCTTTTTCCTGCCTTTAGTTGTCCTTTTGTAATTGTACTTGGGCTTTCCCCACCAGCCCAACCCAATCCCTACTACCTTTTGTGAGACTTTGCTTTTTCCTTTACGTAATTTCATAATCCTAGCTTCTTCCCCACTCTTTGTAATTTCCCCTATACCTTCCCCTAGAGTGCTTCTGACCTCCATGATCTCCTCGATATCTTCCTGATCTTTGACCCCTGCATTTGTCTCATCAGCCTCCTGACTATATGATTTGCCTCCTAGCCTCCCACTTGCAACCCCGCTCCCCTCCGTACCACCCTTTCCCCTTTCGTGTATATTTTTTGAAAACCCCTCCCCCTTTTCCCCAAGCATGCTGCCACCATCCACAAAGTACTTTTTACCCTCCTTATCCGTACCCCTCTGCAATGATTCATGATTCTGAATCACATTATTGACCCTTATGCCCTCCATATGAATCGAATTACCGGTGCTATCCTTGATCTCCCCCATTGGTTGGTCACCGGTGTAAACCCCCCTTTGCCACTCACCGAGAGCTCCCAGACCAACATCAGAAGAACATTCAGACATACTTGATACCATGTCTGCACCCATGATAGAAGATCCATCCCCCGATAGGGATGAAACCCTCTCGCAACAACATACATTTACCACCTCCTGCCTAAACACCTCCTCCACCAGCCTTATCCGGTAAATATTCCCGTTGATTTGGATGCTTTGGCTCTTACATATGTACTCGAGGTATGATGTCCGAATCAAAACCCTTGCAAATTCAAGTTTGGACATATCCTGAGTACCTACATCCATCTTTACATAAGACCCCATCGGCTGGACAATCTGCTCCAAACAACTTCTATTCCAGTAATGAAAAGGAATGCCAGTTATCCTTAACCAAGCTATCCTATAACTCACGCCGATTTTCGGGGTCCATGGTATAATGAACTCAAAAATTTCATTCAACCACTCCCCCGCATCCTCCGTTAACTTCAACGTCTCATCACCTTCAGGAGGTGTTAAAAGAAGAAGATTATCTCCCATGTACCTGCACCGAATAAAACGGAAACCTTCTGTAAAAAAGAGTTCTTGAATTTCCTTTACGTCCTTCGTGACGGTGCATTTTGCCACATAGCTTTTTTGTAGCCAGTCCATATGGCTCGTTTCCACTTTGACTACTTGATCGTTCCAACCTTCCACCCCCCGTGAAGCTCCCTGAGGTTGTTTTCTCCTCCATGTTTGTGCTGCAAAGAGGCGCTTACCAGCTACAACCTGAGCATATGAGGCCTTTCCCCCACCTACCGCTCCATTAGACGCTTCTATCTTCTCTATACCTTTGCCATTATGTTCAACCCTCCTCCCCTTTATATGCTCCGTTGTCCTCTTTTCCCCCTTCCCAAACCTTGGCAAGTTTGCATAAAGCTTCATGTCCCCAATGTATATACTATCCAGCTGTCTACCCAACCTGATAGGGTTATCCACCTCCAGAAATCGAACAAACCCATATCTCTGTCCTAGCATGTTTCTTCTTGGTGAAATGAATACCTCGCAAACTTTCCCCCACCTCATAAAGATCTTCCAAAAATCCAACACTTGATGTGTTTCTGGGAAGTGTGAAAAATAAAAACTGGTAGCTTTCCCACGATCACCATACGTCTTCTGCCATGGTTGAACAACTCGTTGACGAACCCCTCCCTCCCCACCCGCACCCCTCAAGTTCATAGTCATTCTAATTGCTATTTCCATGTATAAAATATAACACATACGGTGTGTTTGATACGAAATATAGCACATCACAAACAAGAATTTAAGATTTTGTCCTGTCCATTTGCAATTATTTTGCGTTGTCCGGTGATCTATTTTTAAATCAAACGTGGTACAATTATAATTGTACTGTCCAATACCATGCTTTTTTAGCAAATCACGCGGACCCATAGGGATGAATATTTTAAAAAAAAAAAAACAAGTAAATTTTTTTCACACAATTCATGGGGATAAACAATTCACCTAAAATCAATTTAATATCTAAATTATTATGGTGAAATTATATTTTTAATTATAATAATTTTAATTTAAATGTATTTTATTGTGGTTGTCTCTTTCCTAACTTAAATCATTTATTGGATTTCTTATTTTATGATCATAGAAAGTATGAAAAATATAACAAATGGGGATGGATGTTTTTCAAAGAAGTATGAAGATAAATTTAGATTTAACTTATCATATTAGATATATAAAATACAACACACAGGAATGAACATTTTTTTTATATATAAAAACAAGTAAGAATTACACTGGAATCAAGGGGATAAGTTTTTTTTACTAAAAGTTTATGTCTAAACAAATTTAAAAATTCTTTTTCATAATTAATATATGTTTAATTACATAACAGAAATCAAATAAAATCAATCTAATCACTATTATTTTTTTCACACAAAATTAGTGTCTAAAATTATTTTTTAGGCAAATAATTATTCATTTTTTATTTATTATCTTCTCATTGAAATAAGTTATTCAAGATTTTGTTTTACCTAAACAAATTTTAATTTTTTATACATTTATATGTTTATGCCAATATATTAAAATATAAAATTTATATAAAATATAGGACATAGGGATGATTTTTTTTATAAAAGCAAGGAAAAAAATTCCACTTAATTAACATGAATGAACAATTTTGCTGAAATCAAATTAATATGTAAATTATTATGGTGAAATTATATTTTTTATTATAAATAATTTTAATTTAAATGTATTTTTTATTACTATTTCTTTTCCGACTTAAAAATTTATTGAATATTTTATTTTACAAACATAAAAGTATGAAAAATACCAATTGGACATGAATATTTTTTCATGAAAATATGAAGAGAAATTTAAACTAATTTACCAGATTAGATATATAAAATATAACACACGGGGATGAATATTTTTTTATAAAAATAATTAGAAAATTTTATAGTGAATTCATGGGGATAAACTTTTTCACTTAAGATTTTTATCCAATCAAAATTAAAATTTATTTTACATAATTAATATTTATTTAATTACATATCAAAAATCCTATTAAATCAACATAATCACCATTATTTTCTTATCACAAAATTAGTTTCTAAAATTATTTTTTAGGCAAATAATTATTCATTTTTTATTTATTATCTTCTCACTTAAATAAATTATTCAGGATTTTCTTTTACCTAGACAAATTTTAATTTTCTTTTATGCATTAATATGAATATGACAATATATTAAAATAAAAATTATATACAAAAATATAGCACATAAGGATTTTTTTTTTATGAAAGCAAGTAGAAAATCTCTACTTAATTCATGGATACGAACAATTTACCTGAAATTCCATTAACATCTAAATTATTGTGGTGTAATTATTTTTTTATTTTAATAATTTTAATTTAAATGTTTTTTTGTGGCTTTCTCTTTTGTAAGTTAAATGATTTATTGAATATTTTATTTAATGAACATAAAAAGTATGAAAAAATATAACAAATGAAGATAAATATTTTTTTTTACAAAAGCATGAAGAAAAAAATATAATAAATTACATTACATACAATACAATACAAAATCTAAATAAAAATTCTTAAACATTATGTTTATTTCGTGCAACGCACGGGTCAAAATCTAGTTATGTGTAATGGTGATTGTGAAAATTATGCTCAATTAGAAGATATACAGTAAAAAAAGAAATAATTGATAACCAAAAGAATTAATTGTGTTATTTTTTTGTTCAAAATATACATATCATTAAAAATAAGTGCTGAAACTTCGGTATAATTCAGTTAATATATAATAGAATTGATTACTTTTTCCCAATTGTTTAATTCAAAGAGTGCAAATTAATTACCATTTATAGGAATATTAATTTGAAAATATTTAAATTAAAATAGTATTTAGTTAATGAGACTTATTATAGATATTGATTTATATTATTAAAGATATTGATTTTCGATATTAATTATAAATGATTTTGAATTAATATTTGTTCCTATTAAATTAATGAGACTTAAATGTATTTGAATTTGAATTTTATTCGTAATCGTAATCGAACCAAATAATTACGAAACATGAAATGATAACATGTGTCATTCAATACTTAAGAAGCAACCTTATTTCATTAATTAAAGGACCAGAGGTGGCAATTTAAGAATACATAGCATTACATTAATACATAAACGTAACATTAATTAAAATAAAAGGAAACTCTAAATTGGTTAGTGAGAGCCTTGCCTTACGAAAGCCGCTGGGAGTAACTGGGCATGGAGTTGCGGACTAGGAAAAAGGAAGAGAGAGTACACGAGCAGGAGAGAGGAAGGAGAGGGGAAGATGTGAGGAGGACCAGTGGCGTGCATGGTAGAGGACGCATAGAAATGTCGTCGTGTGCGGTGGCAACAGGCATGACCGAGAACGAGGAAGAGATTGAAAAGGAGGGGAAAAGTGGCGGGAAGGGAGAAAGACACAAGAAAAGAATGAAAGTACAAGATTAAGTCAATGATGAAGGAAGCCAAAGATAGGAGCGAGAAGAAATCGCTTCCTACAGTGGAGCACAACAGAAGTAAAAATTGTTTTTTTTGTCCTTTTTTCAACTCCTTCTTCTCTGTTTGTTGATTCTCCCTTGCTTCCTTTATGGATTATGGGCTCTGTTTTAATTTTTAAAATTTAATAAAAAAAATTAATGGTGGTTAAGAAACTCCACAACGTTTAAATCAATGCTTACTATTTTTTTTATCCTTAAACTTTCTTGGAGTTTTGTTTTCCGCACCTAATCTAAATTTTGACCTGTCAAATTTTTAAAATTTTTAAAATTTTTTCTCCATTACCACTTTTAGTCCCTACATTCAAGTAACAAATGACGTAACAATGATGTTAGTAGCCTAACGACTTGTCACATCATCAAGATGTCTAACAAAGCAGTCACATGTAATTTTTTTTATAAACTGTGTTTTTAATTCCTCATCGACTAATCTAACATTACCAACATAGACCTAATTAAAAAACAAATTCAAGTTCAATGACCAAATTGAAAAATAAAAAGTTCAGGGACTTGCAGATTAATTTAACCTTATTTTTTTTTTGTTAGACATCTATTTTACATTCTTATCTCTATATATATCAAAAGAAAAACACCTTCCATTAAACAGTAAAAAAAACACTGTTGTTTCATCAATCCCATTACAAATTCTTTCTAACTCAAGAATCCAAACTCAATTAAAATTTAAAATAAAGGAAAGCTTAACAGATACCACACAAAGAATATAATTGAGAAACAATGACACTAAATAAGTGTGAACAGAGTTTGGCATGAGGTGCTATACTTTCGTCTAAAGAGGCAGTAACCCTAAGTTTCTTTGAGCAACAACATGCATATAGACAACTAATACGAAAATTCTAACCCAAAAGGCCAAAGTGATAATATGGAGTGAATTCATTGGGCGAATTCAGCTTCACAAAATAGGTGCTCTTTGACTCTCATTCGCTGGGTGAATTTCTCTCTCAAAATTTGGTGCTCTTTGACTTCTATTTGCTTGACGAATACTTGACAGTATAGAGAGGTGATCTCTGGAAGACTGGATTCCCTGGACGAGTGTATTGATTCGTTAGGCGAATTCGTTACTCCACTTTGACCTTGAGTCCAAAGCTGCTCTAAAAACTAAGCTCTAAATCCTACATTAAAATGCTTAAAAACATTAGCAATAAATCCTAAGTTTAACAAACTAACTAAATTCCTAGACAATTAAATTCTAAACTAAAAGTGGGGCAAACAAGGCTTTAAATAAGGGATAAAAGAGATAGTTGTTATTAGGCTTAATTGCAATTTTGGTCCCCCTATTTTGCACAATCCGCAATTTTAGTCCCCCTATTTTAAAATAAAGACATTTAGTCCCTCTATTTTGCACAATTCGTAATTTGGTCCCTCTATTTTAAAATAGAGACATTTAGTCCTCCAATTTTGTAAAATCCGCAATTTTGGTCCCTCTATTTTAAAATAGAGACATTTAGTTCCCCAATTTTGTAAAATCCGTAATTTTGGTTCTTCTATCAAATTGAAAGCATTGACCGTTAAAAGATTAACGTCAGCCTTGACGTGGCCCAAATATAGTGATGTGATACAAATTTATTTGTTTAGTTTTTAATTATTCTAAATACTGAGTAGAATAATTGATGAAAAATATATTTTAAAAAAAGGTAAAACCATTTATTTTAATGGACAATAGTAGTCGTAAGTCCTAATATGAAAATCACGAGTCTTAATAATTTATTTTAAACAAATTCCACGTCACTGAAGCACATACCACATCGTAGTCAACGTTAATCTCTTAAAGATCAACACTTTTAATTTGACGAAAGGACAAAAATCACGAATTTTACAAAATTGTGGGATTAAATGTCTTTATTTTAAAATATGGGGACTAAAATTGTGAATTGTGCAAAATGGAGGGACTAAATGTTTATATTTTAAAATAGGGGGACTAAAATTGAGGATTGTGCAAAATAGAGGGACTAAATGTCTCTATTTTAAAATAAAGGGACTAAAATTACGAATTGTGTAAAATAGAGGGATCAAAATTGCATTTAAGCCTTGTTATTATATGTGCCCAAAAAGGTAAGCACATCATGCAGTTATCAACAATAAAATAAGAAATTAGAGACAATATGTTTAAATATATAAAAATAAGGAACAAAATAGAAAAACTCTAAATATATATATTTATAATTTTTTCAAGACAAATGCTAACCATTGGTTAAGAAAATAAAAGAATTTTTTTTTGTTAAGATACTTAAAAATACACTATTCTATAATTTTTAGATACACTCTTATATGATTTTTAATAAATTTTTTCTGTTTTTAATTTCACCAGTCAGCAAGATCCTTTTTTTAAAGTTGAGAGAGTGCAATTTCACACTCTCACTCCCAAGTAGTAGGCCCGAGCCATGCTGTGACGTTAACGTCTGTTGCATGCATAAGGAGCGCTACGCCATTGTACACACCCAATGACATATGCAGAAGGGGTCCGGCAGGGCCCTACCCCTACCCCTCCCCAGTCCCCCTCCCCCCTCTCGAGATTTTATATATATATATATATAAGTTGATTAGTATAAAATTAATTGTATATATTATTATAATAATAATTAAGATTAATTAATATAAAATTACTTAAAACTAATTATATTTATTGTTATTATTACAGTGATTAAAGTGATAATTAATATAAAATTGTGTAAAATTAATTGTATATTTATTATTATTGTGATAATAGTTAATATTATTATTATTTAAAATAAAAATTAGTTTTAATATTACGTGTAAAAATAATAAATATTTTTAACATTATTATTAGTAGAAATTAAACATTTAAATAATTAAAGGAAGGAAAAAAAAATTCTAACACTCCTTTAATAGGTTTTTAGATACCTCCCTGTGGATACCACTTCCATTTCCATTTTTAGCTGCCTTGGCCAATAATTTACTGGGCGAGTAAATTACATAGAATTTCTTTGAGTTTTATTTATATTACACCGATATCTCTATTTTTTTGAACCATACAAAAAAACTTCTTATTTGTTGATTCTAAATTACATGGATCCTTCATGAGTTTTACTTATATTACTTCTACTTTTTTGAAAGACTATTACTTGAGCAATCGGTCAAAAATAATATTTTAAAAAATAGAAATATTAATATAATATAGATAAAACTCTGAAAGATATGTGTAATTTACTCTTTTCTCAATGTGTTTTTATTCTCCCCTGAGCCGCCGAACACTTTTGCTTGAAATAGTCATGTACTGTAACAAAAAAAAAAAAAGTCACGTACCATTAAATGCACTTATTTGCCCGTCATGTTTATCACTCCCCTATAGCGCACTAAATCCAGTATGCATTTCTTGCTTTTCTTCTATCCGAAAGCTTTGTTTTTTGTTTTTTCTTTTTTATTCAATTTTGTAGTTTGGAATTACTTCTTAATATGTTGATCTTGAAATTAATTGGAGATGTGAAGCATTGGAATTATGATAGTATTTTTGTCACTTGAATAATATTTCCTCCGAATTCATTTATAAGCAACAATTTTTTTAAACTCAAATATAAACAAATTTTAACTACTTTCACTCTATTTAATTATACATTTCAAAATATCTTTCAATTAATTGAGATTCTATTACCAATACTCTTTTTTATCCTTGATATCAAATTACAATAAAGATTATTTTAGAAAAAAAATAATTTAGCTTTCATGTTGTGTTTGGTAGAGAGGAGAGAAATAGAATAGATAAAAAAAAAAGGAGAGAAATAAGTGAGAAAAAAATAATAAATAAAATTGTTTGGTTGAAGAGAAATAGAGAAGAGATGAGGAGAAATATAGAAAGATGAGTGAAAATATGTAAAAAAAAAGTACAAAGCGGGTTCCATCATTTTTAAACTTATTTCTACCTTATTTTTCCTCCACCAAACATTCAAAATTATTTCCATCTTTCCAATATTGTTTCCATTTATTAAACCAAACACAACGTCAAATGATATTAACTAACTTTCTTAGCGTAAATGTTACTCCCTTCGTCCAAATATAATTATCGTCCTAGATTATTTTATACAAACAAAAAAATTTAATAAATGGATGAAAGAGAATAACAATTTTACAAAATTAACCTTATCATCATTAATTCATTTTTAGTTTTGATTGTTCATCATTAATATTATAAAGGATATAAGTGAAAAAAAATTAATTAATGTTACATTGATAAATTAAAATGATAATTATTTTGGACTTATTTTTTCTTCTTACACGACAATTATTATGAGATGAAGATAATAGTTAATTTTGCTTATATTTGAGTTTAGAGGGAATAAGTACTCCCTCCAACCTAAATATAAGCAAAACTAACCAACTTTTATGCTAAGTAAGAAAGTTAGTTAATATTACTTTCGTCCCTATATATAAGACCATTTCAATTAATTCACACCCTTTAAGAAAATTGGTTAATTTATACTGCTTTTCCAAAATTACCCTTCATTTCTCTCTTTACTTAATCGCTTCTCTATTGGAAAAATTAATGTTTGGAGAGTTAATGATATTATAGGAAAAAATAATTTACGCACCAGACAATTAAAAAAGGATTTTATATAAAGGGACAATCAATAAAGTGAAAAGAGGGTAGAGGTAGTATCTTTAATTTAAATGCAAATCATAAAAAAAATTAATTTAACTGCATGCATTTAAGAAATAAACTTTTTTTAATAAAATATTATTTATTGAAATTTGATATCAAGAATAAAAAAAATAATTACAAATATAATCTCAATTAATTGAAAGATATATTTTTGATAGTATAATTAAATAAAGCGAAAGTAGTTAAAATTTATTTTTATTTGAGTTTAGATTTTTTTTTTTGTTACTTATATTCAAGTGTAGAGAGAATAGATAAGTAATTTTCTTATTTTTCGGAAAACGACATAGGTTCTGAACTCCCAAGCTATATCTCACTATCAGTATCAGTTTGAAGCAGTTACAGGTGTGGATGTTTTCAATTTTTAACGATTTCGACATTTTTGACCCAAATCCGATCAAATCCGACCGTCCCCCTGGCCCACACCTAACTCTCATCCTCTACAGTTATAATATTTAACTGCCAATTATAACTGCAAAGATCAATGGTCTTCAACTATGATGCAGTTTTGTTAGAAATACATGCAGCTCAAAGCAGAATCTACCACCTAGCTCCGTGTGATGGACCCTTAATGCAATTCTTGATCCTTTGATGAGCAACATAGTCATAGGCAACCAGTGTGAATGTTCCAACCCACATGGCCAAAGAGATCCAAGCAAAAGTGGTTGAGATGCTTCTCAAAAGCACAAATGCAACAACACCTCCCATAATGGGCATGGCAAAAATTATGATTGGAAGAAATCTTTTCTTATTATATATCTGAAGTGTTGTCCCAATTATAGCAAAGAAAGAGTATAAGACAATGGTCAAAAGCAGAGGCTTCACGAGCTTGTGTTGTTCTATAAACAAATTCTTTCCTGAGTCAGTGTTTATTGCTGTAATCAAGGCAGTCAGCTGTGTTAGGATTTTTTAAGGATCTCCTGCAATTCTTTGAATACATTGACCACTGGCACTTCGTCCCTAAGCAAAATCATTAATAGCACAAAAAGTTAGACAAACTAGAATTATGATGCAGTTTTTTAGAAATATATGCAGCACAATGCAGAATCTACAACCTAGCTCCATCTGATGCACCCTTAATGCAATATTTGATCCTTTGAACAACATAGTGATAGTTAACCGATGTGAACATCCCAACCCACAAGACCAAAGAGATCCAAGCAAGGGTGGTTGAGATGGTTCTCAAAAGTACAAATACATCAGCACCTCCCATAATAAGCATTACACAAACTATGATTGGAAGAAATCTTCCGTTATATATCTGTAGTATGGTCTCAATGATAGCAAATATGGAGTATAAGGCAACTGTCAAAAGCATAGGCATCATCAACTCGTGCTGTTCTATAAACAAAAACTTTCCTGACTCAGTATCTGTTGATGTAATCAAGGTAATCAACAGTATTAAT
This sequence comes from Pueraria montana var. lobata, assembly GCA_026413185.1. Classification (NCBI taxonomy): domain Eukaryota; kingdom Viridiplantae; phylum Streptophyta; class Magnoliopsida; order Fabales; family Fabaceae; genus Pueraria; species Pueraria montana. Next base: position 79,660,528 of record CM048650.1, read on the forward strand.
AGTATGTTGAGGATCTCCTGTGATTCCCTGAATCCATTGACTACTTGGTCCCTGAGCACAACAGTTAACAGAAGAAAAAAAGGAAAAAAAGAAAAAAAAGTTAGAAATACTGCAACTCTGCAGAATCTGGCAGAAAACCCAGACACGGCAAAAAAAGTCCAATTGGTCAATAATAGAAAAAAGGAAATGGGGTAAACTAGATAGTAGGATGTGCGAGGAAGCATGTAAAAGATGTTGAAATGGTAACCAGAAAAACTACAAACAAGGTTATGGGAAATATATAACATATATTTGTAGCTGCAGAGTAGTTATAGTCACAGTGTTACACTAACCTCATTGGAATGAAATAAGTAGAATTCAGGGCAGAGATGTTTGATTCCCTGGCTGACTACTAACTCAGCTTTTTATAGGTGCAGAAGATAGAAATGCAAGTACCTTAAAGACGTGCAGATTTTGATGCAAGCTAGGGTCTATAAAAAGCTAATTTGCACACTATGGGACAAATTAACTACACTACCATAGTGTAGTTAATTTGTCCCATAGTGTGCAAATTAACTTTTTATAGCTACACTTGTTTTTAATACAATTTACGTTGTTAAAGAATAAAATGACTGAGTTTTATGCATATTTGTGGTTAACTAACTAGATTCAGCTTCAAACAAGGTTATGGCAAAGAACATATAACATATTTTTGGCCACAGGGTAGTTATAGTTTCATTTTCAGTGTTACAGTAAACTCATAAATGTGGAAAGAGAGTTTTTTTTTTTTTTATTATTATTATTATTTTATTATTAACTTTTTACATAAATGTGGAAAGAGAGTCAAGTGAGTGGAATTCGTAGAAGACATATCTTGTTCTTGCTTTCTCTCAATTTGTAAAAAGGAAGGAGAGTGGTTCTTTGATGTGTCTACGATGAGGGTATTTATAATTATATGTAGTGGGGCATGGTGATAATTACCTTAAATACTTAATTTTCATATTATTTATAAGGTAATTAATGTAATTTTTTTCACATTTAGGTTGATGTTTTACTATTTTATTTTAATTTTGTAAATATTAAATTTTTAGTTTAGATATTTAATTTCTTAGGTTGCATCTAATATTTTTTTGTCTACTTTTTGTAAAAGTGGAGTGAAAAGTGAAAAAACTTTAAAGTCATTTTGTAGAAAAAATAAACTTTGGTTTAGCTAAACTAAGGAAGAGAGTTGCAGCTAAATTCCGACAATCCGACAACAAGAAAAAAAAGGCTTCTGCAAGCTTGGGCTAAATTTGAGAGCATAACTAGATTCTGTTTTTGTATTTAGATTGTTTTATACTTTACTAAGCTAAAATTTCGAACTTAAGTTAAAAGTCACTAAAAATAGAATCTTTTGGCTCTTGTATAAATAGGCATGACTGTCATTTATGAGAAGGGGTACTTAGTTTGGCACAAGTTCATGGTCTCGTCCAGAGGAAAAGCTTCATTTGGGTTCCATTCTTCATCTTCTTCCTTCCTCCATATATTTTGAGGCTACCCATGGAAATAGGTAGCTAAGTTCTTCCATTGTTGGGGTTAGATGTAACCAAACTCATACTCTCTTGTATCTTTTGATATTTTTATATATATATTTAGTGTTTTGATGTTAGTATTTGCTTCTTTACTTAATGCTTGTTGTGGAATGACCAACCATGGCATGTTTTTGAGACTTGATTGTTGTTGGAAAATGCTTTCATAGTCTTGAATTGAAGCAAAATATCCAATGAACTCTGTATCTATGAATGCAGCTTAGTTCATCGATTATCTTGAATCACTAGGCTTAAAGCTAGTTCCTTTCTTTAGTTTTTGAGGAATCGAAACCTAATAAAGGAACTAAGACTCTTTTCACCTAAGGGATTAGGGCTAAGAAAGCATTTATTGATTGATTTTAACATCGATTCACAATTGGTATATGTATTGTGCGTTCAAGCAAGAAGAGAGTGAGCTTTTGTGAAGTATAATCTCGACAATATTTTTATCATTTGAAAATCCCTTTGTTTTAAGCTTTGTTTTAAGCTTTGTTTTACTATAAAAACCAAAAAATAGTGTCTTTAACTTTGGTTCTGGTTTTATTCTGTTTTATAGTTCGCAAACACCAACCAAAATTTCATATTTTTATCGCTTTCTTGTATTATTTGTTAGCTTAGTAAGTAATTACATGAATATTATCCAATATTACGCAAGTTTCTTGGAAAAAAATACTTAAACTTTCCAAGATATTACTTATACAATTTGGTTCACTTATCAATGAGTCAACACACAGTCATTAGTAACTTGGTATGAAAAGAAGCCAAAGACTCAAAATCTAAGTTTGGCCACTTCTCTACTTGATTCGCAAAGTGAAGCGAAGTACTAAACGTTTTATACCGTATTTAATACCCCTCCGCTAAGAGTGGCAGCAAGAGACCAATAAGACCATGGTTATTTAAATTAATTTATAAATTTCTTTAATTAACATTACATATAAAATGATATCTACAAACAATGGTTAAAATAATTTTTAATATTTTGAAAACTATTTTTTCAATGTTTATATTTTTTATATTTTAATGTATATTTTGTTATCTGATCCTATGTTTTATGGTATTTTTTTTTCACTCACATGTTGTAAGAAAGCTTCCTTCTTTTGATTGGATACGAAGAGAAAAAGTCTTTATTTATAAATAAAACATTGATGTAAAAATGATCAAATATTGACGTAAAAATTATATCTCTCTTCTCTCCCCCTTCTCTCTTTTCTTTCTTATTTCTATCATTATTGACGTAAAAAATTATTAATATTTATATTTTTGGATTATTAAATATTATCTAATATTAAAATTATTTTTGAATTATTAAATATTTAAAAATTGTTTAATGTTTATTTTTTTTTATAAAATTTCAATTCTTTAAATATATATTTTAAAAATAGATTCTGTATATGGCAGAAATTAGATTGTCCTGTCCAAATTAAGGATTTGAAATTTAAGAATTTTGAATTGATTTATCTAAATAAAGTATTTAAAAAATTAAAGATATTTAAATGAAAGAAATTCAAATTTCAAATTCTTTAAAATTTTAAAATTCCTTGTCCAAACACAATATTATATTTTTGGCTAAATTGTAGTTTTGGTCTCCCTATAATTCTTAATTCACGATATTGGTCTCCCTATTTTTTTTCGCGATTTTGGTCCTTTGTTTTAAAAAATTCACACTTTTGGTTCAATCTTCAATTTTGCATACATTTATTTCTTTTATTTTTTATATTTTAATTAAATAAATTATTTTTTTATGATTTCTTAAGTGAATATGTTAGGTTTATGATTCAACTAGACCAAAATAAAAGGAAAAAACATATACAAAATTGAGAATTGGATCAAAATTACAAATTTTTTAAAACGGATGGCCAAAATCACGAGAAAAAAATATGAGGATCAAAATCGCGAATTAAAAATTATAGAGGGATCAAAATTGTAATTTAGCCTATATTTTTTAATTTGACATTATTGTTCAAAATATTACGCTTACAAATTTAAAGGTTTTACTTTTTTTTTCTCCATATTTTACTTAATTTTTGTGTATGAAAAATGGTAGTGTTTTGTTCAAAATATGTTTCTTGGCTAAAATAGCGTCACCGACTCACCGTGTAATCTCCAGTTGAACTCTAGTTTATTATTTCCTCCTGTCATTTTTATAGGAAATAAATGAAACACTATCATTTATATTTTATAAAAAGGATTGGAGGTAGCAATTTACCCCCTTCTTTTTTTCCTTCTCACTTTAACAATCGCTAGATTCGCTACCTCTTCCACGAGTCCGGATCCTCTCCATTTTATGGATTAAATGACGATCTCCAGTTGATTCAATCTGCGCATGACACGTGGATTAAATCCTTTCAATGGTTCAGATGTAACTTCAGTTTAATCAAATTAATTAAAAAAAATGAAACAGGGCTTTGCGTTAAACGAAATGCGTTCTAGGTTGCAACAAGCCAACAAGGTTCCAAGGGTAATCGAGAGCAAAATGGTGGAGAACCCATGAGATTCAGATCTTCTATTCTTCTTGTTCACAAAAAATGGTCTTCTTGGCTCTTGGTTATTGAGAGTTAGCTTTAGTCGCTCCCCCTCTTCCCTTTGCGGTGTCGCCTTCTCACCAACGACCTACCAATTGAGACCACTGCGATAGCGAGGAACCTGTTGGCCACCGCTTCGCCACCCTCTCCCACCTCCTCCTCCTACCGCTCCCGCACTCCCTGCCCCTCCACACGCCCTCAAGGGACTCTCTGCCGAGCTCTCCAAGGCTGCCGAAATCGTCTCCCTCTACAACAACGGCAACAAGATACTCGTCCTCGTCAACTGCAAAAGTCACTCGGGATTTTTGCTCTAGCACATTGAAATGCGACAAAAAAAGGAGAATCAATGCACACTATGGGAACATCTCGAAAGAGAGTTTACGAAGTTAAGAAACATGTGCAAGCCGCTTATGTTGTGTTTTGTACAGAAATTTAGGAAATCTGATTTCATTAATCGAAAGGTGATACAATCAGTGAATATAGTAGCAGATTCAAAATAAATACAATTTGAATTGCTGTTACAATTGATAACAAATATGCTACCACAATATGTCAACTGATAATGCCAACATTTTGTGCCATTGGTAACTTATGTATCAACTATCAACCCTTCCAGTAATGGACTCATTTAGTGAGAAACATTTCATTAACAAGCTTAATCTCATTTTCTGTTGTTCTTAACAAGTTTTTACACCCCTTCTAGTGAGACACACAATTTGTTTCTGAGATGCAATTCCAGGGAGAGTGCTAAAATGTTGTTTTTGGAATGGATGTCGAACACTATTTTGATTTCAGGAAAAAGCCTTCTCATATCACAACATAACGTACACTTGATTAGAAAATGGTCTTACTTTTGTTCAATAAGATCCTTTATTGCTACAAAAAAAAAAAAAGCATTGGATTTTGAAATTGATAGCTTTAATCAATGTGTTTTTATGACTGATGATTGTTTCAACTGTGCAAAGTAATTAAAATCACTGTTAAAATGTTATTCTCAAAACCAATTAAAACCACAAGGAGTTCAATGTTACTCCCAAAGTAGAACTTTTAATACACTCTGGACACATCCAATCTAAAGAAGCTTTTAGGCTATTTGGGTATGCTTTCTTTTAGGTTTGAAAAGTTGCAAAAATCCAATTATCAGCCTTACACATAGCTTCCATCTCCTAAAACAACAGAATAAAATTCAGGTCTCTAAATGGCAAAAGTTTAACCTTGATCATGCTGAAAAATATTAATCACACATTTTCAAAAGCATAACTCAACACAAATTATATGGAAGTTTTCAAATTTTTGTAAGTTTTTCATGTTTTGTGTAAAAGAAGAAGGAATAGAGGAGTATAGAAGAACTTTCTAGCAATGAAGAACAAGGCACCAGCAATGTAAAAATGGAGAGTGTAGCATTCTCGCGGGAAATGATACAGGAGTTCTCAAAAATAATAAATTCTTTAAGTTTTACTTATTGCGTAAACGACATCGTGTTTTGCTAAGGGGAGTACCTGAACTACATCCATTTTGTCTTCATTTCATCTTTTTAAAACTTCAAAAAAAAAAAATTAACCATTGGATCATTTTTACTCCACGTGTAAGTAGGGGCTACAAGGGACCGGAGATGTCCATTTCTTTTAGCAAATGGAGAGGAGTTGTACACCTTACTATTGCAATAATAACAACAAATACAACTAGTTTTACATAATTTTAGACTAGTTAACCTTGATTAGTATTATAATAATAACTTACACAATTAATTTTACATAATTTTACACTAATTAATTTAAAAATATATATGTATATACACGAAAAATTCCGAGGAGGGGGGGGGGGGGGGGGGGGGGGGGGCGCTAGTGCCCTTGCCTACCCCTTCTAGATCCGTCCCTGATGATAACTAGTGTAAAATTAGTTGTGTTTGTTGTTATTATTGTAACAGTTAATGTTATTATCATTTAAAATAAAAAATAATTTTAAATTTACGTGTAAAAATAGCAAATATTTTTTAAAAATTATTATCTATTAAAAGTTAAAAATTTTAAACAATTATAAAGGAAGAAAAAAAATCCAATTCCCCTTTAATAAGTTTCTAGATCTGTCCCTGATAAGAAAAGAGTTATTTTCATCAATCCAAATCCAACATAGATTCTTCCTTAGTAAGAATCTAGAAAGGAAAGCAGAGTAACTCATGTTTATTTCCCTCTTGGATTCTAGTTATTAATTTAGTTTTCTCACCAATAAAATAGAAACGAAAGTAGAGAAGAGTCACCTATTGTGCACCAAGGGGGTTAAACACCAGGGGGATTTTCACAAATGGACCACGAACACACCACATAAGTGAACTTGACACCACCTTTAACCCAAAACCTTAAGGCATTAGGTCATCTTACTCATCTGAGCTGGTCATCAAGTTGAACCATCGGCTTTGATACTAATTGTTGTGCAAACCGAGGGGGATTAAACACTAGAGAGATTTTCACAAATGGGCCACAAGCACATCACACAAGTAAACCTGACACTACCTTCAATCCAAAACCTTAAGACATTAGGTCATCTTACTCATCCGAGCCGATCACCAAGTTGAACCATCGGTTCTGATACCAATTGTTGTGCAAACCGAGGGATTAAACACCAGGAAGATTTTCACAAATAGGCCACGAGCACACTACACAAGTGACCCTGACACCACCTTCAACCCAAAACCTTAAGGCATTAGATTTGCGGGTCTTTCCACTTATATGTTGCTCAACTTGTCCATTTCTACCCAATATAAGACTTCACCTTCACACTTGTATTCCAACATCACCCTCTCATACAAATAATACAATACTAATTTCTCCAATAAAACCTTTCAGAAAAAAAATCTAGAAACATAACACAATTTAAAACACAGAAAAAGTGTAGTAGTAACATTACCTAATATTAAAAAACAAATTTGAAAAAGGGCAAGGGGCAAGGCCCCCCCAAGTGAAGTTGTAGGTCCACCACTGATAACCACTGAGGACATATTTTATGAGAAGAAGACATCTTATATGAGAGTGAGAGGGCTAAATCTGAACCATATAATCATACATGGAAGGTCAATATTTAATGTCATGTGACTACTTAAAAAGTTATGTGACTTTTTAAAAAACTCACATGACTTAGTTTGTTTTAATCTTGACCATTCAACATAGATCTAGTGATCCAGATTTATTCCTCTCACTCTCGTATAAGATAAGTTCTCTCACTACATATATTTTCCACAATCACCTCCCTTATTATTTTTAAATTAATTAGTATAAAATTGTGTAAAATTAATTGTGTATGTTGTTATTATAATACTAGTTAAGGTGAACTAGTATAAAATTGTGTAAAACTAGTTTTGTTTGTTGTTATTATTGCAATAAAATGATAACTAGTGTAAAATTATATAAAACTAGTTACGTGTTTGTTGTTATTATGGTAACGATTAAGATTATTATCATTTAAAATAAAAATTAATTTCAATTTTAGTGTAAAAATAGTAAATATTTTTTTAAATTATTATTTTTTAAAAGTTAGAAATTTAAACAATTATATAGGAAAAAAAATGTAGTCCCCCTTCAATAGGTTTCTGCATCCATCCCTGATTGGAAAATAACAAACTATAATAGCTCCTTTTATAAAATGCACGATATAGGTTTATGATTTATTTATTTAATTACATTTTAAATTATTTTCTTATGTATGTATGCATTTCAAGTTGAAGCTTAAAAAATAAAAATATACTTGTGAAAAATAAGTAATATTTTTTTTTGAATAATTACTTTAAGAGAAATATATATCAAGCATTATACTAGTTGGAATCCTCATTTTCTAAAACTATGTAATGATTTATCTATCTTATTTTCTAACAGGAGTCTTATGAACTTTTATATAAAATAAATTTATTTTTCCTTCTTTAATTAGTTATTTAAATAAATGAGATGTTCGTATTCCTCAATTACTTTAATTAATATATAAATTTCTTTAACCAACATTAAGCATAAAATTATATTTATAAATAATATTAAAATAATATTCTATCAACTAAATTAGCTTTTTTAAAATTAATTATTTTCGATGTTTATATTTATTATATTTTAATGTAGATTTTGGTATCCAATTCTATGTTCTATGGTAAACAATTTTTTTTTTATTGACATAGGGGGTTAAGAAATTAAGCTTCATTATTTTGGTTGGATATGAAGAGAAAAAAGTATTTATTTATAAATAAAATATTGAAGTTATAATTTTTATTTTGGTGATATTATTCAAAATATTATGGGTACGAATTTTAAGGTTTAATTTTTTTTTTTTTGCATTTTTTACTAATATTTTTTTTCTATAAAAAATTGAAGAGTTTTGTTTAGAATATTTGTTGGCCAAAACACAAAACCTCTAATATTTGTTGGCCAAAGTAGCATCAACACAAAACCTCTAAAAAATTGAAGAGTTTTGTTTAGAAGTGAGAGGAATATTAACTCTAACATGTCGTCGTAAAACAAGATATATAGTCTCGTAATTGACAAGTTGTAAATTCGAGTTTAGGGTATGGTAAATGTAAGTATTTCTATAAGCATTTATTGAACCTGAATATTTTCTCTATCTTGGATTGAGACACCATTCCTAACTCTTAAATTTTTGTAACAAAAAAAAATATCTGATTGAAGGAAAAGAAGCCTTTTATAATTAGGTGAAGGCTAAGGTGGATTACCTTGATAGGTGGTCCATAGTGGACCATAAATTTTAGCCTTAGGATTAATCTCATTTCCATATGTATACTAAAAATCAATCATTTTTCTTTGTAGTAAAACTCTTTATATGAGTATTTAACATAATTCTATATCCAAAATTTAAACTCAAGACTATTGGTTAGATCGAAACAATTCTACTCTAGTTAATTCTTGCATTTGGTGATACAAAATCAATCCTTCTAAATTCTAATGTAAATATTTTCTACCCAATATATTTTCTCATGTATATTAACCTTGAATATAGATTGGTCAGAAATTCTAAAACTCTCTCTATCTCTCTCTTTTTGTGTGTGTGAGAGAGAGAGTTGATTTTGTATGCATTCTCTTTAATTAACTACAACGACAATAGTTAGACTTATTTTCAAGCATATGCTAGATAAAAATTGACTTCTATCAACAAACTTTTTATCTTAAAAGTACAATAAAAGGGACAAAAGAAAAGAATGTTGCTTGGCATTCTTTAGTTGTCCATCAATCATTAAAATAATAGAACATAGAAATACAAGAAAAGAAAACTCTACTAAGCATTGAAAACAAAGTTATTTTCATCGATCCAACAATAAATTCATCCCAAATCAAGAATCCAAACTTCAGTTAAAAAAAGTGTTAGCAATAGCAACCGGAATTCTAAAGATCAGAGTAATCACACGCACACACACAGAGACACGAGATTTAACGAGGTTCGGCAAGTGTGCCTACGTCCTCTGGAGCAGAGCGGCTATTTCTATTATTATTATTTGGCCAATAGGGTTACATCAGTATATATAGAATAAACCATGATACAGACTTACAATATTACCCCTGTACCGTACCGCCGGGCTAAATCCCCGCACCCCCAACCCACTTATTTCGTAACCCAACAACAAGTGGCCTAAACCCAATCTACTCACTCATAGAATATGAGCCATGCACAACAATCTCCACCTTGGCAAATATTCGGCCCCATGGAAGATAATAGCAAGTCCACTTCATATCCTATATGTCTCTTGGGTTGGGGGTTCCAGTCACGTCTAGCACCGAGCAACATTCAACAAGTCCAAGCAATGCTTGAACTTGTCAGCTGTGACCGCCTTGGTTAACATATCAGCTCATTCTCTGAAGTGTGAACCTTCCTGAGCAAAATCTAACCAGATGCCATCAACTCCCTGATCTTGTGGAACCTCACATCAATATGCTTGGTTCTAGCATGATACACCTGATTCTTTGCCAAATCAATAACACTCTGACTATCACAATGCAACTGAACTCCACCTTGCTCAATGCCCAGCTTCTTTGCTAGCCCTGTGAGCCACACAGCTTCTTTACTAGCCTCTGCTACTGCCATGTACTCTGCTTCAGTTGTTGACATTGCCACAGTAGACTGAACAATGGACTTCCAACAAATAGGCCCACCTGCAAGAGTAAAAACATACCCTGTTGTAGACCTCCTGTCATCCAAATCACCAGCATAGTCAGAATCCACATAACCCACAACTGAAGGATCACCCTGTTGACTGCCAAACATGATACCATGCCTTGTTGTACCCTTTAGGTACCTGAAGATCCACTTCACTGCTTCCCAATGTCGCTTCCATGGCTTCAACATAAACTTACAAACTTGACTTACAGCATGTGCTAAATCTAGTCTAGTGCAAACCATAACATACATCAAGCAACCAACTGCATTGGCATAGGGAACCTTTGACATGTATTCCACCTCTTCATCTGTCTTCGGGCACTGATCTACAGAAAGCTTGAAGTGGTTTGCAAGTGGAGTACTCACTGACTTAGCATTACTCATGCTAAACTTGTCCAGCACCTTCTCAACATAGCCCTGCTGTGAGAGCCATAGTCTTCTGGACCTCCTGTCCCTGTGAATCTCCATCCCAAGAATCTTCTTGGCAAGACCCAAGTCCTTCATGTCAAACTCCTTACCCAACATGGATTTCAACTCATTCACATCACGCAAATGGTTACTAGCAATCAACATATCATCCACATAAAGTAGCAGAAAAATAAAAGAACCATCATCAAGGCTCCTCACATAAACATAGCAGTCATACGTCTATAGCCAATCCAAAGCATGTAAGAATCAAATCGCTTGTACCATTGCCTTAGAGACTGCTTCAATCCATACAGAGACCTCTTCAACTTACAAACTAGCCGGCCCGGTCCATTTTTACTGAACCCCTCTGGCTGCTCCATGTAAATCTGCTCCTCTAGATCACCGTGAAGAAAAGCTGTCTTCACATCCATCTGCTCCAAGTGCATATCTCGACTGGCTACCAAGGCTAACACTGCCCTGATAGAAGTATGCCTCACGACTGGGGAGAAAACCTCATCATAGTCAATCCCCTTCTGCTGTGAATATCCTTTTGCTACTAGGCGAGCCTTGAACTTTTCCCCTTCTTTTTCTAATACTGGAGGTTTCCTCTTGTACACCCATTTGCACCCTGTGGCTCTCTTGCCTGGAGGAAGCTCAACTAGCTCCCATGTCTGATTCTTTCGCAAAGACTCCATCTCCTCCACCATAGCACCCATCCATCTGTCTTTCTCCTGGCTGTTCATAGCCTCTTGAAAGGTAGACGGGTCTCCTGAACTGGTGAGAAGTGCAAAAGAAGCCAACTCTTCAAATCCATATCGGACAACGGGTTTAATAGTGCAACGTTCTCTATCTCTGACAAGAGTGTACTCATGCGGTCCTGTTGGACTAACTGGTCTAGGCTCAGGTGCAGGTGTGGTCTCAGGCCTTGAACTGCATGGTTCTGCCCTCTTAGGAATCACCGGCAGATGCTCAAAGTCCACCTGAACCTCCACGGAGCTAGGGGAAGCTCCATTTGGCACTGGCTCATGTGTCTCAACTGTCTGTGGCATCATGGACTGCTCATCAAACACTGCATCCCTACTGATCACCATCTTCTTGGAAGCTGGATCCCAAAACTTGAACCCCTTCACGCCTTTGGAATAACCTATGAAAATACACTTTTTCGACTTTGGATCAAGTTTAGATCTTTCATCACTGGATATATGCACAAAAGCAGGACACCCAAATATTCTTAAATTGTTAAAATCAACCGGGTTACCTGTCCAAACTTCCTATGCAACTTTCCCATCCAATGAAGCTCGTGGTGATCGGTTGAGCAGATAACACGCCATGTTCACCGCCTCTGCCCAAAAGTCTTTGGAAAGGCCAGCATTCAACCTCAGACACCGGGCCTTTTCAGTAAGGGACCTATTCATCCTCTCTGCAACACCATTATGTTGTGGTGTTTTCTGCACTGAGAAGTGTCTTTGAGTGCCATGTTCCTCACAGAATTTCTGAAACCGTGAGTTTGTGTACTCCCTGCCATTATCAGACCTCAAATACCTGACTTTTCTGCCTGTCTGGTTCTCCACCTCAGCCTTCCACAGCTTGAACTTCTCAAAGACTTCAAATTTCTGTTTCATGAAGTACACCCAGACCTTGCGAGAAAAATCGTCAATGAAGGTGACAAAATAATGGGAACCACCCAAGGACGGATCTCTAGTAGGACCCCACACATCAGTATGCACATAATCAAGGATCCCCTTGGTGGTGTGCTTCGCAGCTTTAAACCGCACTCTTGACTGTTTACCAAGCACACAATGCTCACACAAGTCTAACTTGCAACTCCGAACTCCCTTCAAGAGTCATCTCTTATGAAGCTCCACCATCCCACACTCACTGAGATGGCCCAAACGCATGTGCCATAATCTGGTAGCATCATCATCAGACTCAACAGATGCAACGCGGCCTACAACTGTGCTTCCCAGCAGTCTGTAAATATTGCCTACAGTCCGCTGTGCTTTCATCACAGTCAACGCACCCTTACACACTCTGAGGGTATCCTGATCTCCATGAATCCTGTAACTGAAACCATTGGCCTACAAAGTACCAAGTGAGATCAGATTCTTCCTCAACTCAGGGATATGCCGAACATCACACAACGTTCTCACTCCACCATCATCCATAGCAATCTGCACCTGTCCCATTCCAACAACAGCACAAGCTTTGTCGTCACCCAAATAGACATTGCCAAAATTGCCCGACGTGTATGTGGTGAACCATTCCCTATTGGGAGTCATATGGTAAGAACATCCAGAATCAAGAATCCACGCATCTGTAAGCTGACTGCACGAAATCGAGAGAACATCTCCCTCACTGTAACAGTCTGAGTCGTTAGTCTCTGCCACATTCGCAGAGCGGGATGCCCCTTCACCAGCCTGCTTCAACTTTGGACAATTATTTCTGAAATGCCCTTGTTGTTTGCAATTGTAGCACAAAACTGATTTGTCGTGTTTGGTTTTGGACTTATTCCTCTTCCTAAAACTCCCTTTGCCTTTCGTCCTCCCACGTTCTTTATTCCCCTTTGCATACAAACCCTCGCCTTGAGAACACTCCCCTGCATTCTGTTTCCGTTGACAGTGGGACATAAGTGCAGCCGTGATCTCCTCCAGACTAATGGTGTCTTTCCCGTACATTAGGGTGGTCACTAAATGCTCGTAGGAATTAGGCAAAGAACACAACAGAATTATTGCCTTATCCTCGTCCTTAATCTTCACATCAAGCCTTAGTAAATCACTGATAATTTGATTGAAGACATTGATATGCTGTTGCAAATCAGAACCCTCATGCATCTTCAGCCTGTACAATTTCTGCTTCATGTACAGCTTGTTCGTCAGGGACTTGGACATATACTGACTCTCCAATTTCGTCCATACTTCCCCCGGAGATGTCAGGTCCATAACGTGGTACATGACTTCGTCTGCCAAACACAACCGTATAGTTGCCACAGCCCTCTCCTTCAACTCCTCCCAATCCGCATCCTCCATGTCTGTAGGTTTTGTTGTGCGCAGCGCCTTTTGAAAACCTTGTTGTGCCAACATATCCTTAACCCTCCTCTGCCACACTGCAAAATTCCCAGTTCCATCGAACTTCCCCACTTCGAATTTCGCACCAGGGTTAAGTGCCATCTGATACCAGTTGTTAGCAATAGCAACCGAAATTCTAAAGATCAGAGTAATCACACGCACATACACAGACACGAGATTTAACTTGGTTCGGCAAGTGTGCCTATGTCTTCGGGAGCAGAGCGGCTGTTTCTATTATTATTATTTGGCCAATAGGGTTACATCAGTATATATAGAATAAATCACGATACAAACTTACAATATTACCCCTGTACCGTACCGCGGGGCTAAATCCCCGCACCCCCAACCCACTTATTTCGTAACCTAACAACAAGTGGCCCAAACCCAATCTACTCACTCATAGAATATGAGCCATGCACAACAAAAAGAAAAGCATAACGGCTACATAGAACAACAGAACTAAGAAACTCTAGTGTGAGCACAGTTTGGCAGTGGTGCTCTCCCCAGAGAGGCAGCAACCCTTAGCTTCCTGTGATGCGACCCTCAATGCATTTCTTAATTCTGAGGAACACCATAGTCCATAGCTGCAATCAACCAATGTGAACATTCCAACACATAAATGCAAAGTGATCTAAGCAATGGTGGATGAGATGATACTCAAAGCCACAACTGAAGTTGCAATTCCCACCATAAGCATGGCAAATGTTATGATTGGAAGAAGGCTTCTCTTATATATCCGTAGAATTGTTCGAATGATCACCAAGAAGGAGTATAGAACAATGGTCAAAACCAGTGACATCATCAGCTTGTGTTGTTTCGTGATCAAAGTCTTTCCTGAGTCCGAATTCACTGCTGCAATCAAGGCAAACAGCAGTGTTAGGAATTTGTTAAGGTTCTCTGACAACTCCTTGAATAGATTCACCACTTGGTCCCTAACCACATTTATCAAAAAAAAAAAAAAAAAAAAAGAGGTTAAGCTATAATAAAAGTATGATGCAGTTTTGCTAGCTAATAGTTATATATGCGCAACTCAATGATGAATCTGACAGAAAAGAAAACTCGGATACTACTAATAATATCCATTTGGTCAATAATATAAAGAAAAATGAATAAAAAAGAAGAAGCAGTGTATGTGTGTGAGTGAAGGATATGAAAAATGATGAAGAAGTCACTAGAAGCACATTCAAATTCAGACAAAGTTATGGTGAAGAACATAGAAGAGTTGTAATTAAACTGACCTCATTGAAGTGAAGTGAGTGGAGTCCATTGCAGTTATGTCTGGTTCTGGCTTTGTTTATTTTGTTTCTCTCGATTTGCTAATCTTCTGAGACAAAAAGAATGCTTTTGGTTGAGGGAGGTTCATTTTGATGCAGCTATGATGAGGTTATTTATAGTTATATGAAATGGGGCAGAGTCGTAGGTATGAAAAGGATTCCAATGACTCACAAACTAGTTTGTCCACTTTTATACTTGATTCTCCAAACTTAACCAAAGTATTAAACGTTTTCGTTTTATACGCGTTTTATATCCTATTCTCATTCTCGCAGATAGAGACAGAGAAATGTACCAATAGACCATCATTAATCGATTTATTTCTATCACTATCATGCAATATTTTTTTTTTCAAATGCTAACTTGTGCTTTACAACCTTCGAAATTTTTTGCTGTTTTTGTGGAATTGCTTTTGTTCTTTGAAATTGATTACTACCTAGATTTCATAAATGTGAATTCATAAGTTCAATATTTGTACAAAAGTAAAAAATGTAAAAAAAATAAATAAAATTGAACGAACAAAGGACAAAGGATTTTGATGAACTAATTAAATGAAAAAGGCATGTTCATGCGCTGTAAAAGTTTTATCTTAGGCAATTTTTTTACAAGGCTGTCTTAAAAATCTGAATCAAGTCTGGATGAAGACCCGTTGTAGGAAATCTAGCTAGTAATACAGAGAAAATTTTCTCATAATATAATAGTCTGTGTATTTTCTAACTTTCTTTATTTGTATCACAAAATCATATTTTATGTTTGTTTCACATCATGTAAAAGAAGGCGTAAAATGGTATCTTAGAGAATGGTAGCTAATTTTAACCAAAGCATTATTAATGTGACTTGACAATAATAATGTAACAAATCGTGGTGCGTTACGTGATCCAATTCTTCCACGAGCAATGCTATTTGGTACGAAACCAAATAGCACGAAACGCACAAAATAGTTTTTTTTTTTTTTTACTGCAAACGCACGAAATAGTTAATGTGTGCAATTATTTTAAAAATAATAAATTTCTGATTCTATCCGAGATTCCCACTAATCGTGAATGCTCTCTCACCAAAATCTTCATGTTTCTCCTCCCTTGATGGTCTTCTGTGATAACAACTTTAATTTATAATCACAAGTTTAATTTTTGTGTTTGAAAGGCAGGATTTTTTTGCTTATTTTAAAAGGGTCCTTCATATTAAATAAAATTTTCGATTTAGTAACTAAAGGGACCTTTTAAAAATTTCAAAATTGAAATGCAGAATCGATTTCCAGAAGATAGATTGATTGCTAATAAAATTTAATTAATTATGTAACTTATAAAGAAATTATCAAGAGTTAATTACACGGATCCCCTTAAGGTTTACTCTTATTACATTTAGTATTCTTTTATTTTTTTACATTACTTTAAATACTCCTAAGGAATGTTAATGTAAAAATTTTCAAATTTAAAAGAGAGATCGGTGTAATGAAAGTTAAAAAATTATTAAAGATTTTTATAGAATTAAAAAAATAAAGAGGTATTGAGTATAATAAAAATAAACTTCAAGAAAAATCCGTGTAATTTATTCAATTATGACAACTCTGCCAAACAAAAAGTAGTAGAAATTTGTTCGAAGAGATTGTTTTCTAAGTTTTATTGGAATTCTAATAACTGCTGAAAGAAGAAGAATACGGAAGGGAATCACGTGCTACGTCATTCGTACTTTTAATAAGAATTTTGTTTCATACCAAGAAGCATTTCCCTTCTTCCAAAATTTCATCTCTCTACGCGGAACTAAAAATATTTTTTAATCGCAATTTGTGAGCAAGTTATTTCTCGTATTTAGCTTTATTTAATCCCCACGAAATATAATTTATTTGAGCTGAAGTTAAAACCATCGCAAATTTGCTTCTGAAATCACACCTAAAACCTCCTTCTTTTTTTTTTTTTTTCCGCAAATGCAATTAATGTTAAATGATTAAAGTTAGAGAGAGCATATTTTATTCAAAATGTTTTTTGGTCAAAATAGCACCGAGACATAACCTCTTGTCTAAATAAAAGAAGTGTTTTTTGTTAATAAAAGAGGAGCCCACTTCCCGAGTTTAAAACCAAACGTATTATACTCCAGATTAAGCACCTATGTATATTGTGAAGCAAACAGAATACATGCATGTTAGTTTCTTCCCTAATAGTAATAGAGTTAGTTTCTCGTGTTATTAAATAATATTTTGTGTTTTATTTCCTAATGATATAAGATTCCAATTTGACTAATGAGGTCTACTTCAGTTGGTTGAACAAGATGCGCAAATTATTGTAAACTCCAAGTACTTGACTTCGGTTTCTACGGATAAAAAAAATTTCGACTTGCATTAGAGTTTGTGTTTTTCTAAGATAAAAGTGATCATGTTTAGAAGTTTTAAAAAAGAACTAATTTTTTTTAAAAAATAAAACCCAAAACTTATAATAATAATAATAATAATAATAATAATAATAATAATAATAATATTTTTTTAAAAAATAATATTAAAATACTGGTTTAAAAATGATCGAAATACGCGAGTACATACTAATTGCGTAAAAAAAAGTATATTCTAAAATAAGCAAAGCAATTAAATGTGTCTAAATTAGATCGACTATAAATCTAGATTTATTTACTGCAAGAAGTTTTTTTTTTTTAATGAGTGCAAGAAGTTATTTTAAACTGCAAGTAGTTAGTGCAAAACGAAAATTGAAAAGTTGAAATATGATACATGCAGCTTTTTTTTTTTTACATAATGATACATGCAGCTGATTGTTAGCTTTAACGATTAACTTAAAATTGGTTTATTTCATAGTTGAATTGTATTAATTATGATAGAATAAATTTTAAACTATTAATTGTCATTTAAATGTATATCTAAATTAATTTAAACCATAAATATTACATTTAAATGTGTCTCATGGTGAGAGAAATCAATTGTAGTGTTTTGCCAATCAGACACTTGATGGTATAGACTACTAATTAAACTATAAGTAGATGAACAAATAATAATAACGACAATTAATTGGACATAGACAAAAGAAAAGTCTTGTTATTTATTCAGACATATAAAAAAGATTCGAAAGGTAAGTTTAAAGTTATGTAAAAAAAAAAGGTAAGTTTAAAGTTTCAAAACTTTCTCTTCTTTATTATTTTGTCCATTTTAATTAATTGCGAGGATGATTAAACTCATCTTTTAGGATTAAACCTAAAGTTTAACAGTAGAACACAATTAACTTTTAAAAATTGATTATTTGCGAAAAGTTACTTGTCCTAAATTTATGTACGACTTACGTGACATGATTTCTTCCAATTCTCTAATTTTACTTATTATATGATAATACTAAGGAAGTCAGTTTTACCATCTATTTGTGTGAGATTTTTCCTTACTAAATACTAGCATAGCTTATTAACTTTATCTCAAGTCTTTCATCTTTGTTCCTTTGACCAGCATCTATTATTCATTCTTATCTCTATTTAGACATAACGAAAGAAAGACACATTCCATTAAGCAGTAAAAAGACACACTGTTATTATTTCATCAATCCAATGATAGATTCTTTCTTACTCGAGAATCCAAACTCAAATCAAAACAAAGGAAAGTATAACAAATACCAAACAAAACATAATTGAGAAACAATGACACTAAGTGTGAACAGAGTTTGGCAGGGGTGCTCTGCTTTCGTCTAGAGAGGTAGTAGGTAGTAACCCTGAGTTTCTTCGAGCAACAACATACATATACACAACTAATATGGAAATTCCAATCCACAAGACCAACGTGATAATAGCAACAGTAAACGAGATGATGGTCAAAGCTAGAAATGAAGCAGCACCTCCCACTAGAAGCATGGAACAAATTATGATTGGAAGAAGGCTTTTGTTATACATTTGAAGTATTGTCCCAGTGATCACCAAGAAGGAGTACAGAACAATGCTCAAAACCAGAAGCATCATCAGCTTTTGCTGTTTCATGAGCAAAGAGCTCGTTGATGTAATCAGCGCAAACAGCAAGGTTGAGAACTTGTTAATGCTCTCTGCTAACTCTTTGAATAGATTCCTAACAAGTAACAACAGTCATTAAGAAAAACATAATAAAAGGGTTAGACATAGGAGAATTATGATGCAGCTTTGCGAGATACACATTACGTACAACTCAATGGTGAATCTGTCAGAAAACTGATATACTACTAGTTACTGCTAATGTCCATTTGGTGTCAGAATAGTTCAAAGAAAAAGGGAATGAAAAAAATGAAGAGGTGTGCGAGTGAAGAAGCGTGTAGAAGATTATAAAATGGCAACTAGAAGCATAAAACATATATGTTTCTGGATTCATACAGTAATAATGATTATACTAACCTCATTGAAGTGAAGTGAATGGAATTCATAGTAGGCATGTCTTCTTTTCTTTCTTTCTTTCTTTCTTTCAATTTGCGAAACTTCTGAGCTGAGAACAAATGATTCAGTTTTGGTTGAGGGAATGAGAGTGATCGTTGATGTGGCTATGAATAGGTATTTATATATTATGAAGTGGGTCACTGTTGATTGTATCTAAGCCAAAGACACGAAATCTAAGCTCTTATACTTTTTCTGCTTGATTCCTAATTGAAGCAAAGTACTAAAACGTTTTATACGTTTTATACGTATTTTATCCCAGAGGGAGCAAATGACCAATAGACCATTCTTAATTGATTTCTCTCTTTTACTGCCGCAAAATCTTTCTTTAAGGAATTGTCCAGTTCTCGTTGAATGTCAACTTGTACTTATGTTTCTATACATAATTAATCAATTTTCGTAATTATTTTAATTAGTATATAAATTTCTTCAATTAACATTAAATATAAAATAACATTTGAATAATGATTAAAATAATATTCTATCGATTAAACTAATTTTTAGTATTTTTGAAATTAATTAATTTTCAATGTTTATATTTTGATGTATATTTCGTTATCCGATTGTAGGTTCTTTGGTAATTTTTTTTTTTGACAAAGGGTAAAAAAAAAAATTCTTCCTCTTGATTGGATATGAATAGAAAAAGTAATTATTTATAAATAAAGTATCAAACTTATATCTTTTAATTAAATGTTATCATTCAAAATATTACACGTACAAATTTAAAGGTTTTAAAATTTTTGCATTTTTACTATTAATTTGTCTATAAAAATTGAAAAGTTTTGTTTTAGAATGTTTCTTGGCCAAAGTAGCATCAGCACATAACCTCTAGTTGAAATAAAAGAAGCCAACATAATTAACAGAAGTTTTGTTTGAAATAAAAAATCATTCCAAACAGTAAAAATCAATTATTTCACTTAAATAATCAATTTTTTGACCAATTTAATCAATTATTTGTATATTATAATCAATTATTTGTGTATTATAATTGATTATTTGAGCATTTTAATCAATTATTTGTGTATTATAATCGATTTTTGTATGTCTATTTAATTCTCTCCTCTCTATTTCATCTATACCAAATAACTTTACAATATTATTTCTATTTTATTTCTCACCCATTTTTCTTAAAACGAACAACACAACATACAACTTTATTTCTACTTTATTTCTTCTTTTTTAAATTATCTTTCTTCTATTTCTATCTATCTTATTTCTTTCTTCTAAACCAAACACAGCGTATGGGTCACATTCAATATGGGTTGTAGGTGGACTTTTTTCCCTCAATAGCAACTTTTCATTTTGTATTTCCCCAAATGGCCATGTTTATTGTGTTTATTTCCCTCAATAGCCATGTTTCCATTGGACATTGTGAATTCGGGTACGTGAATCACCGAATTCACACCATGTTTTTTTTTTCTAATTAGGAAATCGGGTTTGGAACACTCGAAAATTGACCCTTTTTTTCTGTATGATTTTTTAAAACCCTTTTTTAGAATTAAGTTTAATAATAATAGTTTTTAATATATAAAATTTATATATTAAAAAATAGATTTACTTTATTAATATATCCAAATAATGTAATTTTTTTATAATTAAAAAATAAAAATAATTAAATTAATTGGTTTACATTTAATTTTATTATAAAGTTGATTAAATTTAATTACATTTTTCTAAATACAATTAAAATACAAATTAGTACTTTTGAATATAGTTAGATAATTACGAGTTAATATATCATCTTAAATAATAAATGTTAATGTGAATTAGAATTACTAATAATATGGAAAAAACATTACATTGAACTTAAACGACAGTGCACATGATTAATAAAAAACAAAGACAAAGAAAATCTTAACCTACAAACATTAATGATCACAAAAATAGGGGAAATGATAACCTAAAAACAGCAAATGATAACCAACAGACAATAATATTAGTGGTCAAGACTTCTCCGATCCATGCCGACGACCAAGATTGCCCAAATTCAAACGTCATTACTAGTCAACCGTCATGAATTCATTTAGAGATTCATTTTTGTGACAGGGAATGGAAAAATAAGCAACAAACCTAAAGAAGCGACAAACATATTTTTTTATGATCAAACCATGTTTATCAACATAATAAAAATAACCAATCTCCAAATTCATGTTGAGTAGACCAGAATTCACAGTAGCCTTTTAATAAAATAAAAAATTACAATGAGAATTCGATATATGTAATTTACAAAAAAATTATATAAAAATAAACATCATTTGGTAATTTAATTTTACACTAATTTTTATTATTCTACCAATAATAAATTAAATAAAGTTTTCTAAAAAAATTAATTTATTATGAAAATTTGAAGATTAAAAAAATATAAAAATAAAAAAGCTCTACCTATTAAATTTAAATAGGATACATTTTTAATTAATTGTATATATAATTAAATATTATTTAGTTTAATAATAAAAATAGTTCATAAACAAAAAAAAGTAATTCGAAAAAAAAAAAACAGGATCAAATTTCGATTGTTATAAACCCGATTTCCTAACTAGAAAAAAATAAAAAAAAAATAAAAATTATGGTGTGAATTCGGGATTCACATACCTGAATTCACAATGTCTACAGGAAACATGGCTTTTTTTTTTGTTTTGAAGAAAGGTATTGAGGGAAATAAGATGAATTCTACGGGAAATAAATCACAATGAATGCCATTCAGGGAAATACAACATGAAAAGTTGCTATTGGAGTTCAGCTCCTCTCCATTTCCTAAAGAAATGGACATGTCCATTTCTTTTCATCCTCATGTGACACATAGTCTTACAATATTTCAAAGGTTGAGATTCAATTTCCTTTTTTTTTTTTAAGAAAAAATTGAACACTTTTCCTTTCCCTTCAACAGCTAGCCTCCTCTCTCTCTCTCTCTCTCTCTCTCTCTCTCTCTCTCTCTCTCTCTCTCTCTCTCTCTCTCTCTCTCTCTCTCTCTCTCTCTCTCTCTCCTAGGATACGCCCCTTCGCTAGGGATGACAACTGGTGCGGGCGGGCGCGGGTAGTAGCTACCTGCCCCGCATGCTAGAAAATCCGTACGTACCCACCCGCGAACCCATAGGTACCTGCATACAGAATTACCTGCAAATTTTTGGTAAACCTACAAATACCCATGGATATTCGAAAAAAAAAATTAAAAATTATTTTTTTTTTCTTTTGATTGGCAAAAGAAATTTTTTTTAGGGTTAATTAAGTTTTTTGTCCTTAAACTTTTTCAAAATTTAGTTTTTAGTCCCTAAACTTTAGTTTGACTGGTCAAGGTCCCTAAACTTTTTAAAACTTCAGTTTTTAGTCATTGAACAAAATTTTGACCGGTCAAAGTCCCTACACTTTTTAAAAATTCGATTTTTAGTCCCTAAACTTTTTAAACATTCAGTTTTTAGTCCCTGAATTAATGAGATTTTAGGGACTAAAAATTGAATTTTTAAAAAGTTTAGGGACTAAAAACCGAATTTTTAAAAAGTTCAGGGACCTTGACCGGTCAAACTAAAGTTTAAGGACTAAAAATTGATTTTTTAAAAAGTTTAGAGACCTTGACCAGTCAAACTAAAGTTTAGGGACTAAAAACTGAATTTTAAAAAAGTTTAGGGACTAAAAACTTAGTTAACCCTTTTTTTATTACATCATAAGAATGAGCATAAGAAGTGCCTTTACATCAAGAGAAGAATATAAAAAATTCTAAAAATCCAAATAAAATTAGTCTCTTTAAAACATATGTCCATTACATAACTTCAAAGCATAAATTCAAATAAAATTATTCTCTTTAAAACAAAAGTCCAAATAAAATTAATTTATCTAAAACATAAGTCCAATAAAAAAAAAAAAACAAGTTAAAGTGCTTCAATTTCTTTAAGTCTAAATAAATATACAAAAAAAATATGAAATTCTCCAATTCGCGGGTACCTGCGGGGCGGATAGTATCATACCCGTACCCATCCGTTTAACAAACGCGTAATGAAAAAATCCGTTTATTTTACCCACGGATATTCATTTAGATATTCATCTTCTATCCATTGCGGATTTTATCTGTGGATATCTGCGGATGCGGATTTTTTTGTCATCCCTACCCTCCACCCTCCCTCTTTCTCGTTGCTGCGGGAATGAGGTTGTGCTATTTTGTACAGTAAACGAAAATTTAAAAAAAACTGTCTTCTCTTAGCAAAATGGTGGTTCAATGTCAGTCTTCTAAAGCTGTATTTGTGCTTATCAAAACACACCTTTTCACTCTCAGCAATTAGCTCCTCCCTGTTTCCAGTCTCCCATCATCCCTCTCCTCTAATCCAAAATTTCACATAACCACCATTAGAGAAAATTAAATAAAAAAGGGAAAAAAAAGAGAAAAAAGAAGAAGGGAAGACACCTTTTTTTATTTTTTATTTTGATTTCCATTTACTCCGTGTTGTTTAAAATGCTGTCAACAAACTCAGTCCCATGGCAACGTGAAAAAGAATAAAGAGGAGCCAGTGGCAGATCCATAAAATTTTTCCAGTAGGGGCAAAAAAATAGTTTATAATATTTTTATAGAAGAAAAATAGTATAAGTTTGTACAAAGATGACAAAAAAAAATACTTAAACTTTTACAAATTTCAATCTACATATTTTTATATTTTGAAAATATTGTATGATATTTTTATTGTTGGTATTACAAAAGATATTTCTCTCTATGTATGTAACCAAACAATTATACATATTTCTCTTTATTGATCCGAGCGCTTGCTATTGAGGGAAAAAAAGTCTTATAGGTGGGCAATGATTTAATGTTTCCTAAACCTCAGATCACATAGAAGTGTCATAAACGTCAGATTACAGACAACTTTCCAGGCTACTTCATATTGAGTCCCGTTCGTTATTGAGATTTTCATATCCTACTGAAAATCACAAATTGAAAAATTATACATATTCCCCAACTCTTTTTCAAAGCAATAACCTACTCTTCAATGCACCTTATTTCAACTTTTAATTATCCATCTCCAACATCTTAAGTTCTTAATCACTACGTTCACCCTCTTTGATTACTCTCTTCCCTTTCGAAGATGAATCCACAAAAAACCGTTGTTCACGGCATTACATCTACAACACTGCGAGGTAAATACAAGAGAAAAAAACAAATTGAGAGGGAAAATGATCAAAGTCTTCTATCATAACGCTTGATATATGAAACAGTACGTGTCTATTCCAAACGAACACTGAACCTGTTATTAATGTTAAGAATTTGATGAAACTGGAGAAAATAGGCTCTATTAGTTTGGGTTATAAAATTCTTTTCAGCTTAATTTAATTAAATTATATTATGATTCTATTAATTCAATCACCAATTAATGCAATTGTCGATGCTTATTAAATCAAACTCACACGCTTCGTTCTGCATGTTATCAACCTTTTTTTCTTTATTAAAATAGAAGTGTATAACAATTATCATTATCAATAGAAATTACATATTAAAAATTAAAACTCATTTATAATATTTTCATTAATTTAAATAGAAATAAAGTTAAAGATCAATTTTGAAATAAATTCAAAATAATATATATCTTATACATTATATATTTCATTATCAAATAAAAACAAAATATCAAAATATGAATAAAATAAACATAATTTTTTATTATAAATATTTAAAATATAGAAAGATCTATACGTTTCAATTATTTTTTTTAAATATAATTTTCGTTTAAATATGTTTTTAATCCCTCAAATATGGGTCATTATTTTTTTAGTTCTCAAAATTTGAAATTACTTTTTTTAGTCCTTGGAATTTGCAAAATGCTTTTTTTAGTTCCTCTGCACAAAGTGAGCCAAATAGAAAATAAAAAATTCACAATTTGTGACGACTTTTGATCGTCAGGATTTGATTTTCTATTTTAAATTTTAAAGTATGATTTCTGACGGTTTAAAATCATCAAAATCAAGTCAATAAATGAAATTAAAGCGGTTTTTAAAGCAATTAATGAGTTTTTAATTTTTTTATTGACTTGATTTTGACAATTTTTAACCGCTAGAAAATCCTACTTTAAAATATAAAATAGAAAATCAAATTCTAACTGTCAAAAGTTGTCATAAATTACGAATTTCTTATTCCCCGTTTGCTCACATTGTGCAGAGGGACTAAAAAGAACAGTTTGCGAATTCCAGGGACTAAAAAAATACAATTTCAAATTTGGAGGACTAAAAAAATAATGACTCACGTTTGAGGGACTAAAAACATATTTAAGCCTATAATTTTATATAAAAAAATATTGAATTCATGTAGACCTTTCCTGTAATTATAAAAACTTGGTTAAATTAATTTTTTGATCTCTTTATTTATTTAGTAAATTCAATTTGATCCTCTATATCGAGACTAACGACATTAATAAAATTGAGACATGTCACGATTCTACACTTTTTGGTGGTTTAAAACTATCATTAAGTGGTTTTCGCATAATGGAATTTAAAAACCCGACTAGTTGGTGTAGTGGTTAGGCACCCCGCGCTCACACGTTTTGGGGACGATCTATTTAGAAACTTCACAATAAATTAAAGGTATAAAAGGAAAATATCAATTAATGCATTTGAAAGTAATCATATGTTTCTTATAATTAGGACTAAAAAAGTACTGCCATTTATTTCTAATATAAAACACTGGCGGTAGTAATTTAAGAATTACTCCCTCCGAACAAAAACTCTTGATGTTTAAGCTTCTTGTTTTTGTTTCAAAACTCTCGATGTTTTACATATTCCAAGTTTCATTAATTATTTTCTTCCACATATACCCTTATTTAATACAACCTAGATTTTTACAACTACTTCCATTATAGATATTAAATGAGGGTATTTTAGACTAAATATATTATTTGTTAGTAGTATTAAATATTTCTTGAGTTGTGTATATTAACCTTAAACATCAAGAGTTTTGGTTTGGAAGGACTATAATATAACATATAACATTTGAATACAAAAACATAACATTAATTAAAATAAAAGGAAACCCTAAATTGGTCAATGAGAGCCTTGAAAAATCGACTTAAACCGGCTGGTTGGACTGGGAATCAATGGTTTGGCTAGTTCGAGCATAATGTGAATGTCTAATTTTGTAAAATGTAAAAAAGTGCACAAGATGGGACTTGAACCCAGGTTTCCTTACTTGCCACAATGTTTTTAACCACTAAACCAACAAATTTGCTTGATATATATCTGCTAAGTTTTATTTACATATGACATCTTATATATAATTTTAATATATTTAATATGGACCGAGTCACGTAGTTCAATTAATGACCCACTGGTTCAACCATTGACCAGTGACTTAGTGCATTGACTGGGTCGATCATCGATTCTATTTTTAAAATTATGCTTGCCCTACGAAAGTGCTGGGAGTAGTTGGGCATGGAGTTTCAAACTAGGAAAGGGGAAAAGAGAGTACACGAGCAGGAGAGAGGAAAGAGAGGAGAAGCGAGGAGGACCACTAGCATGCATGGTAGAGGACACACAACATTGGCGTTGCATGTGGTGGCAACAAGTTTGACCGAGAACGAGGAAAAATGATGGGAAGGAAGAAAGAGACAAGAGAAGAAAGAAAGTGCGAGATTGAGTCGATGATAAAGCAAAAGATAGGGGCGAGAAAGGGAAGCATCGCGGTTGAAATCACCTCTAGCTGCGGAGCATGATAGAGGTTAAAATTGTTTTTTTTTTGTCTTTTTTTTCTGCTCTTTCTTCTCAGTTTGTTGATTCTCCCTTGCTACCTTTATGGATTATGGGCTTTGTTTTGCAAGGGGTGAGGTTTTAGCAGTGGTTCTAGCCCTGAGAGTGATTTAGGTTGATGATGCAGGTTGGTGTGTTTGGAATTTGGATTTGTAATTGGACTAGATGGTTTCTTGGCTATTGCTATATCCACTCCCCTTTTTTGCTAAGTACACTCCGTTTTCCTTTTTCTAAAATTCAATTACTTAAATAACCTTCCCCCTTCAAACCTTCTTCTCTCCCCCTTCATACTCTTTTTTTCAACGCAACAACACACTCCCTTTTTCATAGTATCAACACATTTTCTTCTTTTTATTACACTCTCTAATCTCTTTCCCTTCCTTCATCCCTTTGATATCTTACTCTGGTCTCCCTTTGCTCTTCCCTTGCTTAGTCTCTTGCTTTAGTGTTAGGGTTTTTCATCCTCCAAACTTCAAGTTGCTACAATGACAAGCCTCTTTGAGTCGTTTAGATTAAAGGACCAATATCAATTATATGTTTTCTCTACTTCAATTGCTTCACTATTGTACAATTTTTCCTTTATATGAGATTTTTAATGGTTCTAGTGTTTTGTTTGAATTTTTTTAGATGTTTTTCTTAACATTCCGAACAATTTTTTTTGACATTCCGAAAAGAACTTTCCAGAATACTATTGTTATGTTCCGGAAAGTACTTTCCGGTATACAAATTTATTTTTTAACATTCCGGAAAGTATCCGGAATACTATTTTGTGTTCTGGAAAGTACTTTCCGAAAGTTAAAAAATAAAATTGTATTCCAGAAAGTACTTTTTGGAACACAACAATAGTATTCCGGAAAGTACTTTCTGGAATAATAATTTTGTATAAATGTTATGTGTATAAAGGGTATATAAGGAAAAAATAATAGAAAAAATTCAATGGGAGTGGATATAGCAAAAGCCTGGTTTCTTTTGTTTAGTTGATTGTTGATTGAGGTTAAGTGTTGAGCTGTTGGTGGTATTTGATGGAGGTTAATTTAGGTTTGATGGTTTGAGGATGATAGGGTTACAAGGAGTGTGGCTCTCAAATTTGTTGATGAAAGAATTTCTAATTTTTAAAATTTAACAAAATCAATTTAATGGTGTTTAAGAAACCCCACAACGTTTAAATAAATGTTTATTGTATTGTTGGTTCCTAAATCTTTTTGAATTTTTTTCTCCATTATCACTTTTAATCCTTGCATTTAAGTAATAACGTTAACAGATGATGTAACAATAACATTGATAGCCCAATGACTTCCCACGTCATAAAGTATGACGTGACAGTCATGTGTAATTTTTTTTATAAACTATGTTTTTAATTTCTCATCAAATAGTTTGATGTTACCAACATGGACCTGATAAAAAAAACATATACAAGTTTAACAACCCTATTTTAAAAAAAAAATAGTTCAAGAATCTAATTAAAAATTGTCAAATAGTTTGGCATCTATTTTTTTTTTCTAGCATTTATTTTGCATTCTTATATCTATTTAGACATAACAAAAAAAAAATACCTTTCCTTAAACAGTAAAAAGAACATTGGTATTTCATCAATCCAATTACAAATTCTTTGACTCAAGAATACAAACTCAATTAAAATTTAAAATAAAGGAAAGCTTAACAGATACCAAACAAAGCATATAACTGAGAAACAATGACACTAAACAAGTATGAACAGAGTTTGGCAGCGGTAATATTGTGAAATTAAAACTGAAATATGACATACGCCCAGCTAATTAATAACTTTAACGATGGTGAACGAATGAGAGACTCCAATCATCTGCAGTTATAATACTTAACTGCCAATTAATATAACTGCAAAGATCAATGGTCTACAAATTTTCAGTTCCACAAAAGAAAAATAACTATAAAAATAAAATAAAAAGGCAAAAATATCAATTTCATCTTCTAAATTTAATTTAACTTTTAGTTTAGTCATTTAATTTTTTAATTTAATTAGTTTTTTAGTTTATTTTATCTAATGTTTTTGTAGGCGAAACTAAGGTGAAGAAGTGTATCAAATGATTTATGAGTGGACCACCATTATTAGCCTTTAGATTTATTATTAAAATATTTCAATGGTTGAGATTGAAATTAGATATTTTTTAACAAATAAAAAAAAGCAAAATGACAGCTTAGTCCCCACCTTCTTCACCCATCATCTGGAGAATTGTTCGGAAACTAGAAATTAAGTGTTTTAAGAAAAGAAAAAAAAAAAAACTCATACATGAGAATTGATAAAACAAAAAATTTCATTTTGTCCTTAACCATCCACTACCATGTGTGTGTCCAGTAGAACATTCCCATCACATGAACAATAGAACAATTTGACTAAAGCTTCCAACACCATTTTTTTTATCAGAAAAAAATATTTATATATAACATTCAAATTTCAAAAGACACAAGTAGCACAATATGTAGGGGCGGAACCAGGAAAAATAGTTAGGGAGGACAAAATTTAATACTCAAATAATAACTAAAAATAATTTTTCTTATAGAAATTAATGAGAAATGCGTGAGCGTCCGAATTGTGGCAGCCGAAAAATCAAACGACCCAATTAAAAAGTGACACCTGTTAATTAATTAATTATAAAATTTTAATCTTTTAAAACCTTTTCTTTTTCCAAACTTACCCTTTACTCTTTCTTCAGAACACAGCCCCTTCATTACCGGGAATGCAGGGATGACAAGCCACGCTGTTTCACATATCCGGCGTTTCAAATGATGGATGACGGAAACGAGACGAAAGTGATTCATCCACCCTGAAGCACTTTACAGTTCAAAAAATGGATTTAATTAAATTTTATGTTTTGGTGAATGGAGGAGGCGTTATAATTGGTTGGACCTTGTTTAATTAGGAATGCTTGTAGCTTTTTTATGTGCAGCATCATATAACAATCAATGGCTTGTTTTAATTTCTATAGGTGTCTATGGCATTACATTAATGCAGGCTGGTTGTATTTGGGGGAACTTTGCTGTAGAGGGTAAGGTGTCTTATGAGGTGTTTTCTTTATCAAAAATGGAGGTGCTGGAAATGTGTAAATTGCCATTAGCCATTGTTATAATGTGGGAGCAGCAGTCACAACTCATCTTTTTTGGATCCAACTTTTTGTTGTAGTTACCTTCTATTTTGATTCAATCAACCGCTTTTGAACTGGCCACCGTGGTGACTGGTAACATTTTTCGTGGCACCTCGGAACGACCTTGTCATTAGCCAAAGCAGGTTCTTCACGAAGCATTGGGCGCGTGTGTGACGAATGAGAGAGAGTGGCCAACCTGTTGATGGGTTGTAAGGGAAGGGTGCGCAACTGAGCATGTGCGACGAAGGAGAGAGAGAGAGTGGGCAACTGGTTGAGTGATTGTAAGGAAAGGGGTAAGTTTGGAAAAAAAAATTAAAATGTTGATACGTGTCACATTTTAATGGAGTAGGAGGATATTTCGGACAGATTGATTCGGAGGCTTTAGCAAAGCTCGAAATTAATTTATCTATCATATTAAAAGAAATTTAATTTTTTTTATGTGCTAAAGAAATTTAAAATTTAACAAAAAATTAATTTAAAAACGTAATATGCAAATGAGAAAACATATCTGAAAGCAATCAACGTAATTAAAAGCAATTTCCGTCAAAGATTAATTTCTGTTGAGAAATTTAATTTATTAGGATCTCCTTTTCTAACTATATTTTGATTGACTTTTTCTTTTTAAAAAAAAAATAATACCTTACTTAAGAAATTTAATTTCAATTCTATTTTGGACCAACATAATATTGCTCTTCGTGTTACTATAATTAATAAAAAAAAATAATAACAATTTATATAGCTATTAATGTATATTAAAATAATTTATGCAGGCTTGGCTTTGATGAAAAATGGAAAGCTTGGATACGAGCTTATGTTTTTTCAAGTCGCATCTCCATTTTGGTGAATGGCAGCCCAACTTAGGAGATTGTGGTGCAAAAGCGTCTCAAGCATGGGGACCTCCTTGCCCCCTTCCTTTTCCTTATAGTGGCTGAAGGCCTTACAGGCCTCTTCAGGAAAGCAGTGGATGATGGTTTGTATAGAAGTTTCTATTTGGATGAGGAGGTTCACTTTTCCATTCTACAGTACGCAGATGATGCAATTATAGTTGGAGAGGCTTCAGTTGATAACTTATGGGTCATAAAAGCTGTCTTTCGAAACTTTGAACTCATGTCAAGATTAAAAGTTAACTTCCACAAAAGTCATATTTATGGCATTAATGTCAACCACCTATTCCTGTAGACAGCAGAGGAGTTTTTACACTGCAATATAAGCTCGTTGCCATTTAAATTTTTGGGACTGCCAGTTGGATCTAATCCGAGGAGATTCAGTACATAGGAACCGGTGATATCATCTTTTCAAAAAAGATTAGCTATATGGAAGGGTAGGAATCTTTCTATAGGAGGGAGGTTAGTGCTGATAAACTTTGTCCTAAATAGCCTACCTCTATATTTCTTCTCTTTTTTCAAAGCTCCAAAAAGAGTTTTAAAAGTCTTGGTTGGTATACAAAGGAGATTTCTTTGGAATGGATTGGGAGATAATCACAAGATCTGTTGGGTGAGCTGGGATCGTATCTGTCTTCCAAAATCAGAAGGTGGCCTTGGGGTGAGAAATCTTGAATTATTCAATTACAGTTTACTGGCTAAGTGGAAATGGAGGTTTATTAATGATACGTCAGCTATATGGCATAAATTCACGGTCTTGAAATATGGAGATATCTCAGAACCTTCCAACCATGATATTTCTTTACCCTGCTACTCTTTATGGTGGAGAGATATTGTTGTAGTAAATTTAAATCCCCAAGGCTGGTTTACTAATTTAATCACAAAGAAGATTGGTGATGGTGAACATACCCGATTTTGGACTGATATATGGCTGGGTTCTAATTCTATTAAAAACTCTTTTCCAAGATTGTATCAGGTGGCAGATAACAAGATGTGCTTCATTTCAGATATTGTTAGTGGGGGAGTACAGCGAAACTCTCGGGGATGGAGCTAGAGGCGCCCTCTCTTTGCTTGGGAAGAGGATCTGTTGGATACCTTAATCCAATCTCTGCAACAGGTACAGTTACAGCATGGTATTTTAGATAGCTGGATATGGAGACCGAATGTTTCGCATGGCTTCACGGTAACCTCGGCTTATAAGTCCCTTATGGATGTTCACCAACAACACATCAATAATTTTGGTCCTTTGCTGAAAAAACTCTAGGATTGTGATGTTCCATACAACGTGTTGATATTCTCTTGGCGCCTTCTACAGGATCGGTTACCCACTTACTGTCAATTACAGAGACGTGGAGTGGAAGTGCAAAATTTGCAAAGCTCTTGTGTTTTGTGTAGGGAACACCCAGAGGGCAAAAATCATATTCTTTAGTTGTAATTTTGCTCTCAGGTTGTGGAATGCGGTTTTTGCGTGGATGGGAATCACAGCAGTTCTGCCACATGATATTAAAAAGCTGTTTGTGCAGATGGAAGGGTTCATTTTGGGGTCAAAATGGAAAAGGATGGAGCATTTAATTTGGCACACTACCTGTTGGTGTGTTTGGAACTTACGCAATAATATCATTTTTAGGAATGGAGAGGTGGAATTTATGGGATGCTTAGCTCGAATTAAATCAATATCAAGGCAGTGGTTCCTTTATAAAAGAGGATCCAAGCCAGGTCTCTTTTTTTCATCCTGGTGCACAAATCCTATGGGGTGCATTCTATCATAATTGGTTTCTGTCATCCTTCACTTTTGCCTTTTTGATGCATACTTTGAAGGACCATATCGCTGGTGGTATGGAGCTTCAATTCTGTCTTTTGGTGGAGGAATGAAGCTCTCCTTTCTTTTGATTATTCATACATGTACACATGTATACTGTACTCCTTGTACAGGCTTTTGTATATCATGACTTAAATATATATTATATATCTTTGCGTTAAAAAAAAGTATATTAAAAGCAATTAATATAAAATGAAATAATTATAGTTAAAATTAACATGAGCAATTAAAAGTAATTATAACAATTAACATATTTTATTTACCTAATGTATAAAATTATTGTTATAAATAATATCTATAAAATGAAATAAAAGTAAAATTCATTACTGCAGTATTTGGTTGACAATAACTTTTGGTAAAAACGTAAAGGTAATAAAGCTGATCATCATTTACGTAAATGGGAAGAGGGGGGGACAAACATATGATACTAAAGGGAATTATATTCATCGAGGGGGGGCGATCGCCCCTATAACATCTGGTTCCGCCCCTGACCGTATGCACATATCATTGTTCTCATTGGTTAATAAATATTTAAAATCATAGAAGATTAAATACTGCTTAACCACCAAAACCCATCCTTACAATTGAAAACCGAAGGAGTTGCAGACAATACCATGACCAACGATGGAGCCAACCACAAACCAACCAACAACTGCAAACAATACATTGACCCAAATTCCAACCAAATCTAAATATAGCTTCCAACACCATATATTGAACAGTTTGAACATAAATTAAAAGTTGGACAATCGAAGGACAAACATTATAGAACAAAAAAAATGACATTATAGTTGCTGTTACATGATTTTTTCTAAGCTATAACAACGAGACACATTATAAATTAGATCCAATTCAAAGGAGCCGGAAGGAGAATAAGATCAAACATTGAATTGAACAACAACTCCGGAACCGTTTAATACACAGGTCACTGTTTCAACTCTGGAACCCTTCCTTCTCCGGCGCAAACCCAAAAATACTCAGAATCTCGTTTGGTTCTAGTTCGAATTGCGTTTGCCATAGTCAACTCCGAGTGCATTTGGGAGTTTCGAATCCACGCGGCAGCGTTCTGCACGTGAACTAGTAGAGGGCGATGTGGAATCTACTGTGTGCGACTGTTGGGTAAATTGATGCGGCTCAGCGATAATGGTTATAGTTTTCTCCGCAACACACCTAAGGCCATCGCCGGCATCGACGACGGTGACCGCCGGCGTCGACAACGGTCCTCAACGGCATCAACGACAGTCCTTAATGGCATCAATGATGGTCCTCAACGACATTATGTTTTTGGTTCCTCATTTTATCTTGATTTCTGTTTTTAGTCCCTCATAATTTTTTTTACTGTTTTTAGTCCCTCATAAATTGTTCCGTTATGTTTTTAGTCCCTGACGTTAATTTCAACTGTTAAGTGGTGACACGACAGACATCAATTGTGTGTGTGAAAATTTCCTAATTCAGTTTCTAGTGACTTTTAACCGCTACAAATTTTTTGGCAGTCAGAAATGTTTACTTTTGTAACATTTCTTGTGATTTCAAAAAATCTGGTGTTCGAGGTTTTGATTTTTTTATATTATTTTTTTAACATTTCTGACAGTTTTAGTTTGCTAGAAAATTTGTAGTAGTTAAAAACCGCTAGAAACTTAAACAGAAAATTTTCAAGCACAAATTATGCTCGTCACGACATCACTTAACAATTAAAATTAATGTCAGGGACTTACAAACAAAAGAAAACAATTTTTGAGGGACTAAAAACACAGAAAATTTTTATGAGGGAACTAAAAACAGAAATTTAGATAAAATGAGGAACCAAAAACATATTTTACCATAAATTAAAAGTTGGACAATCGAAGGACAAACATTATAGAACAAAAAAAAAGACATTATAGTTGTTGTTACATGATTTTTTCTAATCTAATGACCTCTTACATGAGCTATAACAACGAGACACATTATAAATTAGATCCAATTCAAAGGAACCATAAGGAGAATAAGATCAAACATTGAATTAAACAACAACAACAACTCCAGAACCGTTTAATACACAGGTCACTGTTTCAACTCTGGAACCCTTCCTCCTCCGGCACAAACCCAAAAAAACTTAGAATCCTGTTTGGTTCTAGTTTGGATCGTGTTTGCCATAGTCAACCCTAATGCGTTTGGGAGTTTCGAATCAAAGCGGCAGCATTCCACACATGAACTAGCAGAAGGCGATGTGGAATGTACTGTGTGCGATTGTTGGGTAAGTTGAGAGGATGCAACTGTTGGTTATAGTTTTCTTCGCAACACACCTAAGGCCATCACTGGCATCGACGGCGGTGATTGCCGGCGTCGACAATGGTCCTCGACGGCATCAACGATGGTCCTCAACGACATTCGTGTACTGGGTTGATGTTGATGGTGTATTGGGCTGTGTTGTTTTGACGAGACATTGGTGAGGGCAAAATTGATTTTAGACAAATAAAAAATATATATAAAAGTTAGTGGTTCACCCATGAATAGAGTTGTCAATTTGGGCTCGACCTGAAGGGCCGGCCAGGCGAGGCTTTAAAAATGATAACCTAAATAGAATCAGGCCTTTTGGCTTAGCCTGTTAGGCCCAACAAATTAAACAAAAGTATGCACTACACTAGTCACTACACCTAATTAGGCCCTCCGTAAATGGATTGAGTCTGTGGCCCATGATTGCAGTGCTGCACCCACGAAGGTTGAAAGGCACAAACAATCAAACACAATCAAGTGACCAACCCTAATTTTCCCAAAGGCACTACGACTGCAAGCGACGAGCGTGCGACCTTCCTCCAAGCAACGACGCAACGCAACACCTTGCTTCCTCCACGCGACGGCGCAACACCTTGGAATATTTTTGGATTTCTAGTTTATAGATTGATAAGTTGATTTATAGCTTTTGATTGGTTGTGTTTTTTTTTTTATTGTGGATATTCTTTTGGGAGGTATTATATCAGGGGGTCTGTTATTCATTTTTCATAATTATTTGTAACATATGTTTTCTATTTGGAACACATCTTGTGTGCCAAATTTGTTTCAATAAAATTTTGCCTTTCAAAAGAAAAAATAAGGAAGCAAGGCTACTGTTGCGGCGACCAAAGTATGCTTGTGTGCAGCAGCCAAAGTAAGAAATTTAAGTGCTCCTCCTTTATTTTTTTTATTCATTTTAAATTCAAGCCAATTTGGCCAGTAAGACCAGTGGCCCGATATAGGGCTAGGCTGGGCCCAAAAAATAGTGACCTGAATGTGATACGGGCCAGACCAAGCTGGCCCAAAAAATTGATTGGCCCGTATGGGCCAGGCCGGCTCGACCCATTTGACACCTCTACCCATGAACCACCTATTGAATGGTTCATGTTAGACTTCGTCGTTTTTGTAGGTGGAGGCTACGGTGAAGTAGTGAAATTACTCCCTCATTAGTGAGGAATAAGAAATGACCGTAGGATATATTACTAAAATATTCAGTGGCTGAGATTTAAGAAAGAAAACTGGATGAACCATTTTTTTAATATATATATATATATATATATATATATATATATATATATATTTTTTTTTTTTTTTTCTAATAAAATATTTTTTTACCTTTTTTTTTTCCTTCAACTCCTTTCAACTTCTCCATACCTTCACCGTTCTTCTGCTGCAATGGAGAGGAAGGAAGCTTCAACTCATCCCTACCACCACTATTTTCTACTGTTGATTTCTTGAATTTTATTCCAAATAACAACTCATTTCAGATTTCAAATCCTTACCACCAACAACACTCTTCTCCCGTTACTTTCTGCAATTTCATTTCAAATTTCAAATATTAGAGAACAACAAACCCACTCTTGCAACCCATCAATACATGTAGAGGTCAGGAACCCATCATAAGCTCACAAAAGAGAACCACAAACTGTAAAGGCAAAAATCACAAGAAGGGGGGTTGAATTATGATTTATAAAAATTTTCGCAAACTTTTTATATACAGCTTGTAACGTCTGTTGAGCAAAAGGAGATCGTTTTTGAGAAAAACCATTTTACAGACGATACTGCACAGATGAAAGCCTTTTTAAGAAAAACAGGTTTAAATCACAAGACAAAGCTAGTTCAAGCAGTTATAAGCAGAGAGAGGGCAGAAAAGATAACACATAAATTTATACTAGTTCGTCTCACCCCAAGACTACATCCAATTCTTGGCAAACCACCAAGTTCCACTAACTCTTACAAGTTACAAGTATTGTTCACTGCCACTTCTGGCTAACCCAAGTAGTTTTTCACACTTAGTCTCTCTAAGGTAAAAACCCAAGTATTCTTTACTATCAAGCCACTTCTGGCTCTAAAACAAATCACAATATTTGTTTTTGAAAGGGCGCACAGACTTTTGACTATCGTCTTACAGACGGATATACAAGATTAAGAACTAAGTCTTTTTCTCTCAGGATACGCAAAGTGAGTTGAGAGCTTTTACAAAAAGAAATTCTTACAAAAGAATGAAGGCTTGAAAGAATGCTTGAATATGAATTCAGTTCATGTGTTGTTCTCTCTACAGCACTTCAAAACTTCTTCTATATATAGACTTGCTGAGGAAGTAACCGTTATCTCTAAACGGTATTCTTCCTTGCGTCTGACCATCATCTGAAGGATGGTGGTTGAGGGGCATTTAATGCGAGTATTAAATGCTTGTCACCAACTAGTCATTCTGAGCTGATAAAGCATTCTGCTTATCTTTCTTGAGATATATTCCAAATCCTTCTGTTGTAGTGATCACATTGCTTGCTCAGACAAGTACTCATTGCTAGTTGTAGCGCGTCTTTTGAGGCGAGAAAAACTTCTAAAATTTTGACTCTTCTTTCTGTTCCTTTTTATGCACTTCGACAGATCCTAGGAGGATGTTCTATGAACATTCCCTGCAAAATAGATAGCAACACGATAGTGCATTTACTATGCCTTTAAATGCTTCTTCAGACTTAAGCATCTGTCTACGTATCATCTGTATCTTACAGACGCAGATACAATGTTTTCGCTTGTTAGCATTTATAAGACGCAATCTTTTTACTTAATATTTGCTTTGCATAAAATCAAAATAATTGAGGGTCCTGATTCGTCTTATGACTCAACACAAACAACAAAAAAACAAAACCATAATTCCCAAAACCATCTTCAATTTAATTAAATTCACATAGACAAAGCAACCACAAACTTGCAACAGAGAAAAAAAAAATCAATGTAACTGTGCAAACAACGAGAGAGAACAAATAGAGAGAGAAAAAAACAAAAAAAAGAACAAAAATGAAAGTATTAGAATCGTTGAAAATAACTGTGGCAATTTCCGGCCGCTGTATGCGGCAGTGTTTTTTTTTCCCTCATTGTTCATCTCTCTCTTCTCTCTGTCTTGACGTCACCACCATCCCTGTCGTCACCATCTTCACTATCTCCGAGGATGGAGGGGTTGGAGGGAGGAACAAATCTCAGATATGGGTGGAGGATCTCAGATCTAGAAAAAAAAACAAAAAATGAAAGAGAAATGAATCTACAGTGGTGTTGTTGTTTCTCATGCTGAGATTCAGATTGACGAACTTTTTTCCGTTTAACAGAGATCGGAAATCAATGGCGGTGCAAGGAGGTTGGGCATGGTGGTGGTGGGAGTTGCGGTGAGTTTGAGACCGAAGATAAAAGCACCGCAGAGGGAAGGATTGCATGAGATTTGGAAAAATAGCAAAGCAGATATGGAGATCTGATCTGTACCAAAAAATAAAAAATCTGTACCAAAAAAAGATATGGAGATCTGAAAACAAAATAATTTTTTAATGATTTTTATTTAATTAAAATTTAATTAAATTTTTTTTCTTCCGATTTTCAACCTGCTATTACCCGTCAGTTTACTCCCTCACGGGTGAGGAAGTTGCTTTACTACTTCACCGTAGCCTCCACCTTTCTACTATTGCATACTTTTATTCAAACCCCACAAAATACTATAATTTATTATGGTTAATGAAACTGTGGTAATTATACCGTCGGATCTAACGCTAAATATTTTTCAACAATTATGTAGTGAGTAATTAAGAATCGTCAATATATATTTGACCCCAAGTTAAAACCATCAAAATTCTGTTTCTGAAACTACAACTAAACACCCCCGCCCCCCCTACCGAGACATACCCTCTTGTCTAAGTAAAAGAAGTATTTTTTTTGTTAATAAAAGAGAAGCCACTTCCGTGTTTAAAACCAAACGTATTATAGCCGAGATTGAGCGCCTATATATATTGTGAATTTTATGTTTTCTTTCCCAGTAACTTTGGGAGAATGACATAAGATTCCAATTTGCATTGGGCATTTGTGTTTTCGTAAGATAAAAGTGATCATGTTTAAAACAACTAATTTTTTTTTTAGAAAGTAAAATCCATAACTTATAATAATAATTTTTAAAAAATAAAAATATTATTAAAAGACTTGTTTTTAAAAAAAATTATGGAAATATGCAAGTACATACTACATAGTATATTCCAAAATAAGCAAAGAAATTAAATGTTTCTAAATTAGATCAATTATCAATCCAGATTTATTTACTGCAAGAAGTTATTGTTAACTGAAATTAGTTAATACAAAGCGAAAATTGAAAAGTGGAAATATAATACATGCAGCTGACTGTTAGCTTTGATGATTAATTTAGAATTTATTTATTTTAAAGTTGAATTTTATTGATTTTGGTAAAATAAATTTTAAATTATTAAATGTGATTAAAATGTATAGTATCTAAATTAATTTAAACCATAAATTTTACATTTAAATGTGTGTCATAGTGAGAGAAATCAATTAGTTTTTTTTACCAATCAAACACTTGTTTAAAGTTTTAAAAGTTTACCCTAAATGGGCTGATCCATGATTGGAAGATTAGTTGAGTTGCAAATAAAAAGTTCCAAATACCTCTTCGTTAAAAAAAAAATTTAAAACTTTCTTTCTTAGTAAAACTCATCTTTTAGGATTAAGCCTAAAGTTTAATTGTAGAACAAAATAAACTATAAAAAATTATTGCACTAAAGTTATGTAAAACTTACGTGACATGATTTCTTACCAATTTTTCAATTTGACTATATATTTATTTGATCATACGTAAAAAAGTCAGATTTACCATTTTATTTTGCGAGATTTTTGCTTACTAAATAGCTTAGCTAATTAACTTTAACTGAAGTCCATCATCTTTATTTTTTTTGTCCGGCATCTATTTTGCATTATTATCTCTATTTAGACATAACAAAAGAAAAATACCTTCCATTAAGCGGTAAAAATAATACTGTTATTTCATCAATCCAATGTGAGATTCTTTCTCACTCAAGAATCCAAACTCAAATTTAAACAAAGGAAAGTATAGCATTAATAGATACCAAACAAAACATAATTGAGAAATAATGACACTAAACAAGTGTGAACAGAGTATGGCAGGGGTGCTCTGCTTTTGTCTAGAGAGGCAGCAACCCTGAGCTTCTTTGAGGAACAACATACATAATTGAGACAACCAATGTTAAGATTCCAACCCACAAGGCCAAAGTGATAATAGCAACAGTGAATGAGATGACGGTCAAAGCTAGAAATGAAGCAATCCCTCCCACAATAAGCATCGCACAAATTATGATTGGAAGAAGGCTTCTGTTATGTATCTGAAGTATTGTACCAGTGATCACCATGAAGGAGTACAGAACAATGGTCTAAACCAGGAACATCAGCTGCTTGTGCTGTTTCATGAACAAAGAGTTTGTTGATGTAATCAGGGCAAACAGCAGTGTTGTGAACTTGTTAAGGTTCTCTGACAACTCTTTGAATAGATTCCTAACCACATTCATTAAGAAAAAACAAAAGGGTTAGACTTAGACATAAGAGAATTATGATTTCAATAGTGCTATATGGTACGAAGGGTCAAGGTACGAAAACTTACGAAAAGCTTATGTGTAATTAGTTTTAAAATTAATAAATTAAAATGTTGAGATTTTAAAATCAAACCGCAATATCCTTGTAATCAAAATATTATCGTAGTATCCCGCTAATTGTGGAAGCTTCCCTACAGTAATAACAACCAACTCAATTGCAGCGGGCTGGGAAAATTTTTATCCAATAACATTGGAACCGAAACTTGTATTTCAAACACAGAAAATGAAATGGAGATTAAAAATCAAACTTGTTTGATAGCATAGGGGAGAGAATGGGGTGGAGTTCTTTTTTTAAATAAAAAAAAGATGAGTTTAGGCATATGAGAATGGGGGTAGAGTTCAGATTGAGACATTCAACTAAAGACTACGTATATGGGGCACGAGGGAGAGCGAAGCTGAGTCATTCAAGGGAATTGAAATTGAAATTGCATACCAATGAAATTAAAATTTTTTTTTGAAAAGAATTAAAATTAAAATTTTAATTTCAATGACATGAAAATTTCAGTCCAGTGCCATTGAAGAGGATTGAGCGAGGAAGATGACCATGAGTAAAATGAGACACCAAGTTAGGAAGACCACGAGCAATAAAATTAAAATTGGAATTGTGCCATTCGTACGAAACATCATTCGTAGCATTAAGCATGCTACGAATTTTTTTGGAATACTCATCTACATAGAAATTTATTCCATCCAAGGCGAAGGAGATACAAAGAGTCATATTCTAATCACATAAGTTGCTAATGAATTTAAACTTATAGTTTATATTTGAAAGATTCTTATTCATTTTAACTTAACTGTTGGAAAAAGAACACTATTCCTCTGGATCTGCGACTTGCTGATATGAACTATGCATGTGAAGTTATAATTTTTGTTCCTTCAGTCTTTTAGGTTATTAGGCTCTTATGAGGAGTTCTTTCTTTCAGCGGAAGTTATAATGGAACAAGGGAATGATGTAGGTCAACTACATTTTGTCTGTCATGGAATGCTTGTGTGATTTTATATTTCCTAGCCTGACTATAAGATCTGATATTGTTCTTGGCATGCTGTTGCAGTGACCTCAAAGCATGGTTCCACTTGCAAAACCCAAGTTCATCTTTCAAGGCTTCCATTGCCCCAATGCTTGATGCTACTACCCAAGCTTTCTTAATTAGTTGATTCTGAATTTATATTAGAGATCAGGTACCATGTGAATAGGAAAACAAAACTAGGTGCAGTTGAAATCTTTGCACCATATGTTGGGAACTTGGTAAATGAATCTTGGATATTGTCATTGCCAAAATTTGTACTATGTTATTATTGATTGAGCCTATAAGATTCGTGACATACACTGGGTACCAACCATATATTTTAACATTATTTATTAATGAATTAATAATGGGCATTGGATTCAACCGGTTCAATTGGCTATTATGCTTATTGATGTATACTAATTTATACGTCATTTTATATGCATAATTTTGTATTATTTTATTTATTATACAAACAATTCTAAAATTATGTGGATTTCACTACAGCCTAGAAAATTACTGCTAAAATTCTTTATTTTTTCCAGCAATAAAATGAATTTTTTTACCGGCAATAATAAAGGTTAGTAAAGAGGTGAAGTAAGAATTGGAAAATTGTTTTTAGTAGCCATTTAAATAGCCACTAGTATTGCCATTAAAGGCACTTTGTTTTCCTGGCAATAAAAAGGGGTTTTACCAGATATAATTGCTGGTAATACTTTTAGCGACCCTGGATACACCAGCTCTACTCTGATTGCCGGTAAATACTTCAGCGGCTATTTATATTGCCGCTAAAAGGGAAAACAATTGCCACCAAAAGTCATTTCTGGTGTAGTGGCATTTTCCTTATGATTTATGATCATGCAGCTTTGCAAGCTATACATTACATTTACGTGCAATGCAACTCAATGCTGAAACTGACAGAAGACTGATATACTACTAATAATGTCCATTTACTCAATACTAGAAAGAAAAGGGAAATAAATAAACAAATGAAGCGGTTGTGCAAGTGAGGCGTGTAAAAGATTATGAAATGGTAACTAGAAGCACCTTCAAACAAAGTTATGGTGTGAAAACATAGGCATGAACATGTATATTTCTGGATATATCACTACTACATATATAAGATTTTGCAACATTTAATTTGTAACACAGGAAAAAATGTTACTATTTTCGTATTAAGTAGTATTTTAATAACATTTATAAACAAAAATGTTACCAAATGTAAATTTTTTTTAGGCGGCCCTCAACACATGATTTTATTTGCGAAATTTTTAGAATGCCCTTTAGCCTTTCTCTCTCGAGCTCTCTCACGGTCACAGTAACACTCTCTCCCATTTGCGTTTGTTGTGTCTCTTGAGCTCTCTCTCACCGCGTCACATTCTCTCTCTCATGATACGCATCTTGCATTCGTTTCTTTTTTGTGTGGCTACACTTATCTTCATGGCTCTCTCAATCGCAACAACCTATCCTCTCATAGTGACTAATCACTTTCTCCTCTCAGCAACTTCTCTCAACGGAATATCTCCATTGAAATCCTCTGTTCCGTAATGAAATTTTGTATCACTTTTATCATGCAATTTTGACTTCAATTCCAATTTTAGGGTTTATTTTCTAAATTCAATTTTCGCTTTCAGGTCAGGGCTTCCACCATCTGTTTTCAGTTAAGGCTAGATCATTCATTTCATTTCATTTTGCTTGATTAGAAATGAAGAACTAAAGTTCAAGTTCTCTATATCTTCGAAGGTGAGCTTCAATCACTAGAGGTTTTTGTAATTTTTCACTATGAGTTTAGTAAGTTAATAGTTAAATTAATTTCTTGGTTAATATTTCCTTCATCAATTCATTTTCTTAAATTAAAATTCTATTTTTTTCATGTAATTATTTCCAATATGTGCGTATGTAAGATTTGAAGTTGGCTTAGGTTATTGTGGTTGTTAGTTTAGTAGAGGTTCTGTATCTGTATTGTATCATGTTTTTTTGCATTTGAAGTGTTTGATAAATGTCCTGAGTGACCATTCTTATATTAGTACCAATGTATGCTATGTTGAATCAATATTATTGGTCACTAACACTCTAATATGTGATTATAGGTTTAAAGAAATGTGGAAGAAGTTGCAGATTGGGATGGCTTAACCAATTTCTGTTCCTTCAAGTAATTGCATAAGCACAAGTAACCTGATAATATTTTAGAAGATTTAATCATTTGTATGAATAGATCAAACCTCAGTTGTCAATAATTTAAGATATGCTATTTCGACGATGTTTGGTTGATATTTCCTTGTCCATTTCCTCATGTGACCTATATTCCTTAGACAGGGTACTTTGTTCAAAGAACTTTGGAGTGCTCTAGAGATTCAGTAGTAAAGTTGAGGCTTACAACTATAAGTGGTGCCTCTAATCTGTTCTAATATTTAAGAGATATAAGTAAATTTTCTATAAATTTTCTGTTATTTTACATATAGTGTTTTATGTCATAGATCATACTTGTTTTCACCCTTCTATATTGAATTTTTCTGATTTTAGGTACTACAAGCAGATAATAGTGGTCTTGCAAATGACATTCAAGAAGAAATCAAGGTGAGCTTTAGAACAAAAGTCACACAGGTTGATATTTCTTTCCTTTTCCCTTTTTTGTTCAACTAATAAGTAAAATAGTATTTGGTTAATATAATCTCGTAAAACATTCTTAATTTATTTAGTATAGGAAAAAACTTCTACCACATAAAATTGCTTCTTTACTAATCTTTTTTTAGTATAATTTTTCTATTTAATAATAGAAAAGGTTGCAGTGAAGTTTAATTGTTTTATTTGCTTTATGCAGATACATTTTCAAAACCAGTATCTCATCCTGATGAATCCCAGTAGAGTGGTTGGTTTCGACTTTCTCACTTGTTGCTTACAAACCGTACTTTGATAGTTGACTGAAATTGTCAATTGAAACTTTCTGCTATGTTCTGGAATCTAGATCTA
Organism: Pueraria montana var. lobata; assembly: GCA_026413185.1. NCBI lineage: Eukaryota > Viridiplantae > Streptophyta > Magnoliopsida > Fabales > Fabaceae > Pueraria > Pueraria montana. The sequence continues at coordinate 79,705,276 of CM048650.1, forward strand.
TCTTTCTGGTTTAAAATTATAGCTTAACTTTGTTGTCATTTTTTGTTTTTGCATAAGGTACCAATTTGTGGGATGAGTGATGCAATGGGGTCAGTTCATAACTTCATGCAAAGGAGAGGCTAAGTTCTGAAATTCAGTCCTGTATTGATGCAGGGACAAGTGGTTTGAACCTATATTGTTTTGAATCTTTTGATAGTGGATATTCATGTTTTCGTTATTTCATTGTTCTTTTAAGGAATTGTTATTTTGAAAAATGAAATCTGGTTTATGATTTGAATATCTTGTTCTGCAGGTAGTGAAACTTCTTAAGAATCATATGACCTTCGAGTTCAGGGTCAAGCTTTTCTCTGGACAGAATCATTATCAATTAGTATTTACAGACACAACTGGTTTAGTTTAATTTTAATATACTTATTGATATTTATGGCCTACTCTAGTTTTCAATTTTCAACTATGTCACAGGAAGTTGATACAACTAGTTTACGTTACAAACTTGTTTCAAAGGCATTAGTTGATAAGGATACATTAAGCAAGCAATGAATAATAGTCTAATGTAGTGTGCTCTATGCTATTCTTGGTTTTCTATTAGGATAGTCTAATGTAGTGTGCTCTATGCTATTCTTGGTTTTCTATTAGGACATATGGGAATGCACCACATATGGATTGTTCAACACATGTTTGCATTTAAAAATAATTTATTGAGTTTCTATAATATTAAAATTTTCAGCTTGGAACTAATTTTGGCAATGTGACTTTATGTTACAATATAATTGACCTGTAACATTTTTATAAATGTTAAATTAATTTAGCGACATTTTTAAAATGTTACAAAATGCTACATTGGTAACATTTTTAAAATGTTACAAAATATTATATTGGTAACATTTTTAAAATGTTGCCATGAATATGTAAAAATGTTGTCAAAAGGCTTTAACGACGTAGGCCTGATACAACATTTGATAAAATGTCACGAAAGTATATTAGTAACATTTATACATAATTTGGTAACATTTTTCAAATGTTACTAAAAACACATTTTGTTGTAGTGTATAGAGTGATATTAATTATACTAACCTCATTGAAGTGAAGTGAGTGGAATTCATAGCAGGCATGTCTTCTTTCCTTTCTCTCTCTCAATTTGCTAAACTTCTGAGCTGAGAACAAATGATTCAGTTTTGGTTGAGGGAATGGGAGTGATCGTTGATGTGGCTACGAATAGGTATTATTATGAAGTGGGGCACTGTTGTTGGTAGCTAAGCCAAAGACACGAAATCTAAGGTTTTCAAAATTGAAGCAAAGTACTAAAACGTTTTATACGTATTTTATCCCAGAGGGAGCAAATGACCAATAGACCATTCTTAATTGATTTCTCTCTTTCACTGCCAAAAGATCTTTCTTTAAGGAATTGTCCACTTTTCGTTGAATGTCAACTTGTGCTTTATAACTTACAACATTTTTGCTCTATTTCGGTGCACATGATTAATCTTCTTTGAAAATGTTTGAACAAAAATATATAAAAGAATTTGAATTGATAAACAAGATTTCATGAAGCATGTTTCTATAAATAATTAATCAATTTTCTTAATTATTTTAATTAGTATATAAATTTCTTCAATTAAAATTAAATATAAAATAACATTTAAATAATGATTAAAATAATATTCTATCAATTAAACTAATTTTTAATATTTTTAAAATTAATTATTTTCATGGTAAACATTTTTGCTCTATTTCGGTGCACATGATTAATCTTCTTTGAAAATGTTTGAACAAAAATATATAAAAGAATTTGAATTGATAAACAAGATTTCATGAGGCATGTTTCTATAAATAATTAATCAATTTTCTTAATTATTTTAATTAGTATATAAATTTCTTCAATTTAAAATTAAGTATAAAATAACATTTAAATAATGATTAAAATAATATTCTATCGATTAAACTAATTTTTAATATTTTTAACATTAATTATTTTCAATGTTTATTGCTTTTGAGGTAGAAATTTATTTATACATATAATTATATTCGGGTGAATGCATGGTAAACATTAATCATGCTTATTTATTTTTAATCACTTATAAAGTAAAATTAATTATTAATTATATTTATACATACAGTTATGTCCAGGTGAATGCATAGCGGACATGACTCAACGAAGACATTCAAATTTTTTCTTGATTTATTTCTATAACTATGATACAACATTTTTTTTTTCTTTTTTCAAAATGCTAACTTGTGCTTTACAACCTTCGAACATCTTTCTCTGTTTATGTGGAATTGTTTTTGTTCTTTGAAATTGATTTCAGCCGAGGTTTTATAAATGTGAACTCATGATATTTGTGCAAAAGTAAAAAATGTAAAAAAATAAAATAAAATTGAACGAAACAAAGGATGAAGGATTTTGATGAGCTAATTAAATGAAAAGGCGCCCATGCGCTGTAAAAGTTTTATCTTAGGCAAAACTTTTACAATGCTGTGTTACAAATTGAAATTAAGTTTGGATGAAGTTGTAGAAAATCTAGTAACAAAAAACAAAAAAACTCATAATATAAGAGTGATTAACTATACTTTAAGTCTCTCTCTTCTTTTTTTCAGATTAATTTCTTAAGTTTATAAAATTTCACTCCTTATGTTTCTCTTAACTCTTAAATCAAGTTGATCCATCATTCAGTTTATTACACTAGTTTATCAACTTGGTGACATGTAGCAAATTATGAGTGATGTAACACTGAACGGAAGTTTGCCCGAGTCAAAATTAATGCCGTTTCTAACAAAAAAAAACTTAGAAGAATCAATTTTGATGTAAAAGAATGATTTGTTATTGGGATAATAGGTTTCGGGTTTTGATGTGTTGTGGTTTTGGGGTGCGTACAGTTTCGTATGTTCATGAGGTTAAGGGCTCGATTGGAACGCGAAAGAAGGTGGGGGTTCTTTATTTGTTTTGTAAACTGGAAAACGCTTTTGGTCTTGCGGAGATTATCATGTAGGTTCACATGACGTGATAGGAGTATATGGCCTGACAATAATAATGTAACATATCCCTGATCCAAAAAAAAATAATGTAACATATCATGATTAATATGGCTCGACAATAATAATGTAACAAATCATGATATATATATATATATTTTTTTTTGGGAAGGTAAAGACAAATCATGATACGTTACATCACCCAATTCTTCCAAATTTTATTTTTTCTACCTGACGTTAAAAATATATTTTGCACAACTTTTTGTGACAACTTTTGTCATCATTTTAAATTTTAAAAAATATTTTTGATATATAATATATATAAAAAGAATAAAAAGTAAATGAAATATAAAATCATATATGAAATATAAATATTATTATATATAGTATCACATGTAAAATCAGTTATTTAATATAAAAATAATGAAATTAATGTGGCATGTGAAATGAGAAGGAAAAAGTCAAAGCAAGATGATGAAAATAACAGGGAGCTTTCTATTTGGAGACCATGAATATCCTTTAAAGGCTTTTTGAGATGCGTCTCGTTCTATTAGTTCAGTTCAATTTGAAATTAATTTTTATGGATTTAAGTTTTGAAAATTAAATGTTTTAAAGAGGAGTTTGAATTATGTTTAAAATTGTTCTAATTTAATTTAATGTCTTGTATTTTTAAATAATTATATATTAATAATAAGATTTTTTTAACTTAATTGATAATATTTTACATAAGATAAAAAATATTTATATTAATATTATTTGTTTTAAAATATATTGTAAAATATACTTTAATATTAATTTTATACTTCTTTATTTTTATAATTTAGTTATATATAATATTGAAATTTATATATTATATAAACAAAAGATCTTAGTTAAATTAGACTTAAAATCCAAATTAACAACTAATCTTATCAAAGTTTTAAATTTGGTGAAAAGAAAGTTAATCTCTCTCAACTCTTCTTATAAACGCCCCTAAATCTAATAAACTTTTTTTGATCAAGTGTCACCCTCGAACTCACGCACTGATGGTTTCTAAATCTATCAAACAATTGCATGATATTTCTTATTTCTGTGTCCAAAATTTTGCTTATTACTTATTTAGAGGGTTTTTTTATATATTTTTAAGGTATTAAATATAATTATTTTTATTTAATATTTTCTTTATTAAATAATAAGAAGATTAGTGATAAAATCTTATAAAAGAATATAACGTTACTCTTAAAGGTTTATTTGACCTATAAAATTAGAATTAGTTCAAAATCATAATTTTTACGTTTGGTTTATATAAAATCACTTTAGAGAAAAAAAAATAAAGAATCTTGATCATTAAAGAAAAAATTAATAATTGATATATATATATATATATAAACTTACATAATAAATCACGAACTTATTAAAATCTATCTAATTTTTTTCATTAATGATGATATGCCTCATTTTTTCCATCTAAAGTGAATTACTAAGCATTAAAAAGAAAATATGATCATAATAATATGCTTCATTCTTAATTGCATTAATTAATTAATCATGAAAAGAAAGAAAAGAAAAGAAAACACGATTAAACATTAAAAAGAAGAGTTACTTTCATCAATCCAATGACAGATTATTCCTGAATGAAGAATCTATAATCCTTACTCAAACTAAAACAGAAAAAAACATAACAGCCACAAGGAACAGCATGCAGAACTGAGAAACTCTATTACCATATGTGAACTGTGTGAAGGCAGTGGTGCTTCCTCTAGAGAGGCAACAACCTTAGCTCAGTGTGATGGACGACCCTCAATCCAATTCATGATCCTTTGAGGAACACCATAGTCGTACGCAACCACTGCAAATATTCCAACCCACATGGCCAAAGTGATCCAAGCAACTGTGGTTGAGATGAAGCAAGGCCAGAACTGAAACAACAGCTCCCACAATAAGCATGACCCAAATTATGAGTTGAAGAAGGCTTCCCTTATATATTTGGAGTATTGTCCCTATGGTAGCACAGAAGAAGTATAACACAATGGTTAAAATCAGAGACATCATCAGTTTGTGCTGTTCTATAAACAAAAGCTTTCCTGATTCAGTGTTTGTTACTGAAATCAAAGCAATGATCAGTGTTAAGAATTTGATAAGGATCTCTTGCAATTCCTTGAATACATTGACCACTTGGTCCCTGAGTAAGCACAATCATTAAAGGAAAAACAAAAGTTAGACATGTATACTAGAATGATGATGCAGTAGTCTTGCTAGAACATGCAGCTCAATGCAGAATCTGACAGAAAACTCAAACACAACAAAAAATGGTCCAATTTGTCAAAGATAGAAAGAATAAATGGCATAAAATAAATGGCAGGGTGTGGGAGTGAAGCATGCATTTAAAAGATGTTGAAAATTGTAATGGTAAGTAGATTGACCTTGAAACAAGGTTATTTATGGGAAAGAACATATAACATATTTGTGGTTAGAGAGTAGCTATAGTTACACTAAGTACTAACCTCATTGAAGTGGAATTCAGGGCAGGCATGCTTGGTTCTGTTCTGGCTTTGTTTCTTGCTTCCCTGAGATGCGAGCTAGTAGGTTGGGGAGGTTTTAGCTTTAACCAGTTGGGGAGGTTTTTAGCTTCCGATACATGTTTAGACGTCACAACGATCACAAACCTTTAACTGGTTGCTCAAGTTTGTGCTTCTAACATGCATAAACTTCACATCACAGACAAGGGTCATAGTGGAGGATGTTTTAAAGGTAGACTAAACGTCAAATCACAGACAAGTGTCATAGTGGGGTATGTTTTAAATTTCCACGAGCACTTTGACTTTCCAGGCTACTTCATATTGAATCCCGTCATTGAGATTTACATATCCTACTGAAAATCACAAATTGAGAAATTATATGGTTAATTATATTTTTAATCTTTAAATTTTTTAAAATTTTTATCTTCTGAATAAAAAATTAACTAGTCTTAGTCTATGATATTTTTGTCTGTCTACATTTTTAATTTTTGCTGTCAAATCTTATTGTTAAGTGATGATGTGACATTAATTTTATTATTATTTAATTATATTTTTTAGCGATTCATTTTTTAGTGGTTGGAAACTATTAGAAAATATTTAATTAATGTGTTTAAAATATATTAAACACTTTATCTGACTGTTAAAACTGTCAGAAATTTTCACATTTTTTTGGAAAAACACAAATCAGATCCACACACAAATCAAAATCCAACATCATTCGAATTCCATGTAGGGTTGGATGAAGGCGAAGAAACCCGCTTCTGTCATTTTCGAGCTTCATCCATCAACACTGCGACCGTCTTGGGTCTGACCTTGTGACTCGTTTGAATGACACGAAGCTAACCCTAGCTCATCAATTTGGGGCGGGTCATGATGTAGAGGATTATTAAAACAAGAAGAAAAGTGAGGAGAATAAGAATTAAAGTTGTTATCCGAGCGGGTATAAGGACGGGTAGAAATATTTTTTTATCCCTTCTGAAGATGAATCCACAAAAAACGTTGTTCATGACAATACATCTACAACTACAAGAGAAAAAAATTGAGATGAAAAATAATCAAAGTCTTCTATCATAACGCTGGAGATATGAGATGGAGCAAAAACACTAAACCTGTTATTAATGTTAAGAATTTGATGGAATCGGAAAAAATAGGCTCTATTAGTTTGGGTTATAAAATTCTTTTCAGCTTAATTAATTAAAATATATTATGGTTCTATTAATTCAATTGCCAATTAACATGCAGTTGCTTATTAAATCAAACTCACACATAACCAATAGGGTTGACGCAGTGGTGTAAAGTCTCTATGTGTTTACATGTAGAGGAATAATGTATTTAGTGGAAGAACCCATGTTCAATTCCCTCCATATTTAGCGGAAGAACACGTGTTCGATTTCCACCATAAAATTTTCCTTGAGCCAATGGCAACCACACACCACGTGTGAGATTAGTATCTGACTTGGTGATTTGGGGGACACTCATAGTATTTGATATAGGACAAAAAAAATCAAACTCACACGCTTCGTTCTGCATGTTATCAACCTATTTTTTCTTTATTAAAATAAAAATGTATAACAATTATCATTATCTTATTATCAATAGAAATTACATATTAAAAATTAAAATTTGTATATAATATTTTCATTAATTTAAATAGAAATACAATTAAAGATCAATTTTTAAATAAATTCAAAATAATATATATATTTAAAATAAAATATTAGATCAATTCTTATACTTTATATATTTTCTTATTAATTAAAAATAAAATATCATTTTATGAATAAAATAAACATAATTTTTTCTTATAAATATTTAAAATATAGAAATATTTATGTGTTTCAATTATGTTTATTTTAAATATAATTTATTAAAAAAAGGAAATATAGAATTCATGTAGACCTTTTTTGTAATTATAAAAACTTGGTTAAATTACTTTTTATGTCCCTCTATTTATTTTCTAAATTCAATTTGATCCTCTATCTTTTAAAGAAACATTTGATATTATCTTCCAGTCCAAATTGAGACTAACTGTGTTAATACAATTGGGACATGTCACGATTTCACACTTTTTTGTGGTTTAAAACAACCAATAAGTGGTTTTTACATACTAGGATTTTTAAAATCGTCACTAATTTTTTTAGTTTATTAAATTTTAAAAACCATAATAAAATTATAATAATTTAATAACTTTTACTTATATTCTTATTAAAATTAATGTTTTAAATTTTATAAAAATAATATTTTTAGATTATTAAAAAATTATAATTTAATTTTTTTGACAAATTATAATTAAAATTTATTTTATTAAATTAAAAACTATAATAAATTATTATAATTTAATAATTTTTAGTTATTTAATATTTATAATGTTATTAATATTAATATTTTTATTTTTATAAAAATATTATATTGTATTATAGTTATTATTTCTATTATACTTTTTAGCTTACTTATATAATTCTACTTCCAATCCTATATATAAGAATACATACCTAATTCATCAAGTCCAATAAAATAGTTAATTTTAATTAATATTATCATAAATTTAAATTTTATCTCAAAATACCCATAGAATTAATTGGTTTAAGTGATTGTTAGATATTATGACACTACTCATAATCCAAGAAACAATTCTTTCAACCAATTTGTAAGTATGAGTTATATTGTTAATAATTTAATAAATGCATCAATTTTCATGGGAAATGAGTGATATTTCATTACTACCTCTGTCCCTAAATATAAGACTCTTTTAACTAATTCACACCCTTTAAGAAAGTTGGTTGCTTTAGTTAGTAGCATTAAATTTGTTAACAATTTGTATTATTTTTTCAATATTACCCTTGCAATTATTAGGACTCGTCATCTCTCTTTTCACTTAATTACTTTCTACCTAATTAATTAATGAGTGCTAGTCATTTTCTCCAATCCTCATAAGAGAGAGAATGTACTTATCTTATTAATTTATAGTATTCATTGTAAAGTGATTGAGGGTATTTTGGTCAAAAAATAATCAATGCAAGAAACAACTTAACGGAGTCTTACAAAAAGGGACAACTTTTTTTTTTATAGAAAAGAGTCTTATATTTAGGGACGGAAGTAGTAGTAAACTTCACAATAAATTAATGGTACAAAAGGAAATTAGCAATTAATGTATTTTGAAAGTAGTCATATATTTCTTATAATTACTAATTAAAATGAGTGACCCGTGCCATGCACGGGTTAAAAATCTTTTTATAAAATATTTTAAATATATAAATATTTTCTTAAATTTGTATTAAGAATTATTTATTATTAAAATATAATATTTTTAATTATTAATTATTGTTGTCCATTATAGATATATAGTTGATTATATATCTGGTAGACTATGATTTTTAAAATACAATAAATGAGAGAAATAAAAAATAATTATGTGTTAGGTAAGGTAGTAATTTAAATAATTATTGTGAAATAATATTTCAAACAATCTAAAGTACTACTTTGTACTATAAATAACATGTTGAATATCTAATTACTTATTATATTTAAAATAAAAATATGAAGAAAAATAAAAATAAAAATCTAAATTATGATTAATATTTCATATGTATAATAGATTATTATGTTAATTTTTATTTCTTATAATTAGTATGACAATGAGTAGGGTCTGAGTATGGTACTGTAGTACCCGCCCTATACTCGCACTTTAAAAAAATTTCCATACCCAGACCCATATCCACGTTAATAGCAACCTTAATACTCGTGTCATTTCCTGTTGGATACCTAAATACATATACCTGTATCCGTTACCTGCACTTTAATTAATATGAAAATTGATATATAAATAATATTAATTAAAAATACAATAATATTAAATTAAAATCTCATTAAAAAATCTTTCAAAAAACATAATCATAGTTATAAAAGATCACAAAAATTAAAATCTTATTCAAAGATTTTTTACAAAACATAATCTTTTAGCAAATAAGGAACATTATTTCTCTTTTTTTTTTTTGTGAAATAAGCTAATTACCTTTCATTATCTTAATTAATTCATATCCCGATATATATCAGTCTAATTATCATGATTAATAGAATTATGTAAATAGTATTAATTTTTTTTTAAAATTTAATAAGTATATTTCATAAAAAACAAATTATCTATAAAAATTACATCTAATTATCTTAATTAAGTATATTTGATAATTACAATAGTTATTTTAGTTACATCAATAAAAATTTCCAACAAAATTATTAAGTTATATATAATACGTGTCGTGAATTTCATATAAGGAAATTGATAAAGGAGATTGATACTTTCTATTTAATCAAATCAAATTAAATGTTATTATAATTATTGAAATGGAGGACAGGGACGTTAATGTCATGTGGATTTGGAAGAAAAAAATAATTTATTTCCATTTAAAATGCTATTTAAAATGAAATGTTAATGAATATTTTTTTCCATTTTTATTTAAATAAATGAATATTACATATTTAAATGAAATTAATTGTTGATTTTAAAGTTTGATCCATCAAAATGGTAGGTAATAACAAATGAACAGTTATATATTTAGGTTAAATTAATAGTCAATTTTATTATATTACATATTTAAGTCAAATTAATCATCAATTTTAAATTTTAATCCATCAAAATGTATAAATTATATTTTAATCATCAATTATATTACATTTTAAATTATATTTTTTTTGAATTGATAACATATTATTCAATGAATAATAAAGAAATAGTGCAAAATGAACAATTTAATTAATTATATTATCAATGAATAATGACCTGTTATCAACACTTATTATTATATTAACTATTAATTATATATATCAATTACATGTAATTATACTAATTACAATTACAATTAGAATAATTATAAACACAAAATAGACATTCTAATTATATTATATATATATATATATATATATATATATATATATATCAATTACATGTAATTAGTTTAGTTTTAAAGAAATACATTTAATAATTACATTAGTACTGAATCCATGCAATGGGAGGAGTGATTGTTCAGAACATGTAAAAAAAAATTGATATTGGAGAAATGATAGGAGAGAGTGGATACAAAATGGAATTAAAAAAAAATAAAAGAAATCAAATTGCTAAAGAAAAAAGAAATACCCATATTGAGGTTCTCTCGAACACGCGTTCCTTTCTCAATTCTTCTTTGCTTGGTAGTCTTTTATTGTCTAACTTTTTCTTTAGAGACAAAATTTCAACAAAAAAATGCTCAAGCACTAAGAGTGCAAGCAAAATTACAAAGATGCTACCAGTATTAAGTGCCATACCCCGGTAAATAATTATATCAACAACCTTACCGTCCAAATCCCTCTTATATGAGTTGTAAAAAAACAAACTTCATAACCTTGCATTGATCCTTTGTTCCAACGTATATAGTACACACGAATATTCCAAGGCCTCACTTGGTGCCATGATTAGACTTTATTTTGCACCACTTCATGACCACCCCAAGGTCCTTTATATATTGATCCACTTGATAGATCCTGCACATATATTTTTCCAATTTAATTATGTTTGAATTTCAAAATATAAATATTATGTATTTATAATTCCCGTTATTACGTATAATGGTGATTGTGAAATTATGCTCAATTAGAAGATATACAGTAAAAAAAGAAAGAATTGATAACCAAAAGAATTAATTGTATTATTTTTTTGTTCCAAATATATATATCATTAAAAATAAGTGCTGAAATTTCGGTATAATTCAGTTAATATATAACAAAATTGATTACTTTTTCCCAATTGTTTAGTTCAAATAGTGTAAATTAATTACCATTTATAGGAATATTAATTTGAAAATATTTAAATTAAAATAATATTCAGTTAATGAGACTTATTATAGATATTGATTTATATTATTATAGATATTGATTTCAGATATTAATTAAAAATGATTTTGAATTAATTTTTGTTCCTAATAAATTAATGAGACTTAAATGTATTTGAATTTGAATTTGGTTCGTAACCGAACCAAATAATTCCGAAGCATGAAATGATGACATGTGTCATTCAATGCTTGAGAAACAACCTTGTTTAATTACGTATTTTCCGAAGCTGATTTTGGATTCATAAATTTTTTATATATTGATTGTTGTTCCTAATAAATTAATGAGACTTAAATGTGTTTGAATTTGAATTTGGTTCATAATCGAACCAAACAATTCCGAAACATGAAATGATGACATGTGTCATTCAATGCTTGAGAAGCAACTTTGTTTCACCACATATTTTCCGAAACTGTTTTTGGATTTGTAAATTTTATATATATTGATATTGATATTGATAACAAAAAAAAATACTACAATTTGTTTCTTATATAAAGAACTAGAGGTGACAATTTAAGAATACATAGCATTACATTAATACATAAACGTAACATTAATTAAAATAAAAGGAAACCCTAAATTGGTTAGTGAGAGCCTTGCCTTACGAAAGCCGCTGGGAGTAACTGGGCATGGAGTTGCGGACTAGGAAAAAGGAAGAGAGAGTACACGAGCAGGAGAGAGGAAAGAGAGGGGAAGATGTGAGGAGGACTAGTGGCGTGCATGGTAGAGGACGTGTAGCAATGTCGTCGTGTGCGGTGGCAACAGGCATGACCGAGAACGAGGAAGAGATTGAAAAGGAGGGGAAAAGTGGTGGGAAGGGAGAAAGACACAAGAAAAGAATGAAAGTGCGAGATTGAGTCAATGATGAAGGAAGTGAAAGATAGGAGCGAGAAAGGGTAGCACTGCTACTGAAATCGCTTCCGACAGTGGAACACAACAGAAGTAAAAATTGTTTTTTTTGTTCTTTTTGAAGCTCCTTCTTCTCTGTTTGTTGATTCTCCCTTGCTTCCTTTATGGATTATGGGCTCTGTTTTAATTTTTAAAATTTAATAAAAAAATTAATGGTGGTTAAGAAACTCCATAACGTTTAAATCAATGCTTACTATCTTTTTTTGATCCTTAAACTTTTTCGGAGTTTTGTTTTCGGTACCTAATCTAAATTTTGACCGGTCAAAATTTCTAAACTTTTTCTCCATTACCAATTTTAGTCCCTACATTCAAGTAACAAATGACGTAACAATGACATTAGTAGCCTAACGACTTATCACATCATCAAGATGTCTAACAAAGCAGTCACATGTAATTTTTTTTATAAACTGTGTTTTTAATTCCTCACCGACTAGTCTAACATTACCAACATAGACCTAATTAAAAAACAAATTCAAGTTCAATAACCAAATTGAAAAATAAAAAATTCAGGACCTCCAAATTAATTTAACCTTATTTTTTTTGTTAGACATCTATTTTACATTCTTATCTCTATATATAACAAAAGAAAAACACCTTCAATTAAACAGTAAAAAAAACGCTGTTGTTTCATCAATCCCATTACAAATTCTTTCTAACTCAAGAATCCAAACTCAATTAAAATTTAAAATAAAGGAAAGCTTAACAGATACCACACAAAGAATATAATTGAGAAACAATGACACTAAATAAGTGTGAACAGAGTTTGGCATGCGGTGCTCTACTTTCGTCTAAAGAGGCAGTAACCCTAAGTTTCTTTGAGCAACAACATGCATATAGACAACTAATACGAAAATTCTAACCCAAAAGGCCAAAGTGATAATATGGAGTGAATTCATTGGGCGAATTCAGCTTCACAAAATAGGTGCTCTTTGACTCTCATTCGCTGGGTGAATTCCTCTCTCAAAATTTGGTGCTCTTTGACTTCTATTTGCTTGACGAATACTTGACAGTACAGAGAGGTGATCTCTGGAAGACTGGATCCGCTGGACGAGTGTATTGTTGATTCATTAGGCGAATTCGCTACTCCACTTTGACCTTGAGTCCAAAGCTGCTCTAAAAACTAAGCACTAAATCCTACATTAAAATGCTTAACAACATTAGCAATAAATCCTAAGTTTAACAAACTAACTAAATTCCTAGACAATTAAATTCTAAACTAAAAGTCGGACAAACAAGGCTTTAAATAAAGGATAAAAGAGATAGTTGCTATTATATGTAACCAAAAAGGTAAGCACATCATGCAGTTATCAACAATAAAATAAGAAACTGGAGACAATATGTTCAAATATATAAAAATAAGGAACAAAATAGAAAAACTCTAAATATATATTTATAATTTTTTCAAGACAAATGCTAATAATTGATTAAGAAAATAAAAAAATGTTTTTTTGTTAAGATACTTAAAAATACACTCTTCTATAATTTTTAAATACACTCTTATATGATTTTTAATAAAAATTTTCTTTTTAATTCCACCAGTCAGCAAGATCCTTTGTTTCAAGGTGAGAGAGTATTTCATACTCTCACTCCCAAGTAGTAGGCCCGAGCCATGCTGTGACGTTAACATCGGTTGCATGCACAAGGAGCGCTACGCCATTGGACACACCCAATGACAGATGCAGAGGGGGTCCAGCAGGGTCCTACCCCTCCCTCCTCTCGAGATTTTCCATATATATATATAAAAGTTATTATTATAATAATAATTAAAGTTAATTAGTATAAAATTAATTATGTTTGTTGTTATTATTATAACAATTAAGATGATAACTAATATAAAATTTTGTAAAATTAATTATATGTTTATTGTTATTATGATAACAGTTAATATTATTATTATTTAAAATAAAAATTAGATTCAATATTACGTGTAAAAGTAATAAATATTTTTAAAATTATTATTATTAAAAATTAAACATTTAAATAATTAAAAGAAGAAAAAAAAAATTCAACACTTCTTTAATAAGTTTTTAGATCCCTTCCTGTGGTACCACTTCCATTTCCATTTTTAGCTGCCTTGGCCAATAATTTACTGGGCTGGCCCCCACCGCCAAAGCACTTTGTTGCTTATGCGCGTGGCACCACGGGATCTATTATTCTTTTTCTCAATGTGTTGATTTTCTCCCGAGCTTGAAATAGTCATGTACTGTAACAAAACAAAACAAAAAAAATAGTCACATACCATTAAATGCACTTATTTGCCCGTCATGTTTATCACTCCCCTATAGCGCATTAAATCCGGTATGCATTTCTTGCTTTTCTTCTATGCGAAAGTTTTTTTTTTTTTTTTTAATTCAATTTTGTAGTTTGGAATTACTTCTTAATATGTTGATCTTGAAATTAATTGGATATGTGAAGCATTGGAATTATGATAGTATTTTTGTCACTTGAATAATATTTCCTCCGAATTCATTTATAAGCAACAATTTTTTTTAACTCAAATATAAACAAATTTTAACTACTTTCACTCTATTTAATTATACATTTCAAAAATACCTTTCAATTAATTGAGATTCTATTACCAATACTCTTTTTTATTCTTGATATCAAATTACAATAAAGGTCATTTTAGAAAAAATAATAATTTAGCATTCATGTTGTGTTTGGTAGAGAGGAGAGAAATAGAGTAGATAAAACAAAAATACCTTTCAATTAATTGAGATTCTATTACCAATACTATTTTTTATTCTTGATATCAAATTACAATAAAGGTCATTTTAGAAAAAAAATAATTTAGCTTTCATGTTGTGTTTGGTAGAGATGAGAGAAATAGAGTAGATGAAAGAAAAAGAATAGAAATAATTGAGAAATAAAATAATAAATAAAATTGTTTGGTTGAAGAAAAATAGAGAAGAGATGAGAAGAGAGATAAAGAGATGAGTGAAAATATGTAAGAAAAAGTACAAGCGAGTTCACCATTTTTAAACTTATTTCCACCTTATTTTTCCTCCACCAAACATTCAAAATTATTTCCATCTTTCCAATATTGTTTCCATCTATTAAACCAAACACAACGTCAATGATATTAACTAACTTTCTTAGCATAAATGTTACTCCCTTCGTCCAAATATAATTGTCGTCCTAGGTTATTTTACACAGGCAAAAAAATTAATAAATGGATGAAAGAGAATAACAATTTTACAAAATTAACCTTATCATTGTTAATTCATTTTTAGTTTTGATTGTTCATCATTAATATTATAAAGGATATAAGTGAAAAAAATTAATTAATGTTACATTGATAAACTAAAATGATAATTATTTTGGACTTATTTTTTCTTCTTACACGACAATTATTATGAGACGAAAATAATAGTTAATTTTGCTATATTTGAGTTTAGAGGGAATAAGTACTCCCTTCATACTTAAATATAAGCAAAACTAACCAACTTTTATGCTAATCAAGAAAGTTAGTTAATATTACTTTCGTCCCTATATATAAAACTCTTTCAATTAATTCACACCCTTTAAGAAGATTGGTTGATTTATATTGCTTTTCCAAAATTATTCTTCATTTCCCTCTTCACTTAATTGCTTCTCTATTGGAAAAATTAATGTTTGGAGAGTTAATGATATTATAGGAAAAAATAATTAACACACCAGACAATTAAAAAAGGATTTTATAAAAAAAGACAATTAATAAAGTGAAAAGAGGGCAGAGGTAGTATCATTTAATTTAATTGTATGCATTTAAGAAATAAACTTTTTTCTAATAAAATATTCTTTATTGAAATTTGATATCAAGAATAAAAAAAATAATTATAAATATAATCTCAATTAATTGAAAGATATATTTGAGATAGTATAATTAAATAAAGTGAAAGTAGTTAAAATTTACTTATATTTGAGTTTAGATTTTTTTTTTACTTATATTTATATTTAAGTTTAGAGAGAATAGATAAGTAATTTTCTTATTTTTCGGAAAACGACATAGGTTCTGAACTCCCAAGCTATATCTCACTATCAGTTTGAAGCAGAAAACATAATGTTTTCTTACAGGTGTGGATGTTTTCAATTTTTAACGATTTCGACATTTTTGACCCAAATCCGATCAAATCCGACCGTCCCCCTCGCCCACACCAAACTCCTATCCTCTACAGTTATAATATTTAACTGCCAATTATAACTGCAAAGATCAATTGTCTTCAAATTTTTAGTTCCACTTCCACAAAGAAAAGTAACTATAAAAATAAATTAAAAAGGCAAAATTATCATTCTCATATTCTAAATTTAATTTAAATTTTTGTTTAGTCATTTAATTTAGTGTTTTAGGTTATTTTATCTAACGTTTTTGTAATGCTAAGATGCTTAGCTTTATTTATTTATTTTTCTAACTTTACTTCGCCGTGGAAAGTTTCTTAAATGACACTATTTCAAACTACGATTTCCATTTTTTTTTTCCAATCTTTTTGCACTTCACCATCAAATTGCTATCCTAAACTCCCAAATTTTCACTTAAAACCTTTTAACTGCTCCTAAATTGCTCTTATCCAGCCATCTGATTCCTAGTTTATTTTCCATTTTAGACACACACACACACAACAACAATCTTAACCATCAACATGAAACCATAATCACATCAACCACCAGAATTAGAAGTTGGAAGACAGAGTTAGAGGAAAGCAGCATTCAAAGAAAAAAAAAAAGTTAGAGAAAAACATTGGCTTAAAAAAGTTAGAGAAAAATTGCAAAGATAAAAAACAAAAAATATATTAAATTATAACGACTAAAAATGTATTTAAGAAAAAAAAAAAAAGAGGTAGTGACCCGTGCAACGTGCAAGTATGTAAATGGTTATTGGGATACGGGAATTCCTATTCTTACCCCCCAAATTACTATTCTCACCTCCTACTTTTTCAAAATTATATGGAAGGATATTATTGCCCTTATTACCATTTCCTCACACCCCTCCCCTCCCTGCCTCTCTCCTTCCGCTGCTTTCTTTCTCTCTCTCTCCTATATTTTTTCTTCACACCTCACATAATATTTTATGTTTTTCTTATTTTTTAAACTTTAAATTTTATTAAAATTTTGTATAGATATATTTCAACTTAAATTATTTTAAAATTATGTGATATATGTATATATTATATGTATTCATTATGTAAGCCATTTAGATTTTTGTTAATTTAAATTTTTAATATTTTATATATATGGATTTTTAAGTTTTAACATGGTTGTTGAAATTTAAATTTAAATTTTTTAATATTCATATTTATTAAAAATAAATTTTAAAAACGTAAAAATAAAGATGACAAATAAAGAAAAAGGAACTTCAAATAGCAAAATTATAAAACGTTTCAACTGAATATAATATAACGGAAATGTAATCCCGTTGCACACCATTTCATTTAATGTAACGGAATTGTAATTCCATTTCTGTGCAACCAGGTGAAAAAAAAGGTAACGGAATCACGATTCTGTTAAATTAATTTTTTTCCCCGCATATATTGTAACGGAAACACGATTCCATTGTACAAATGTACAACGAAATCGTGTTTTCGTTGTGTATTTTTTTTGACACCCTATTCATTGCAACGGAAACATGATTCCATTGTACAAATGTACAACGGAATCGTGTTTCCATTGTGTATTTCTTTTTACACCTTATTCATTGCAATGGAAACACGATTCCGTTATACAAGTACACAATGGAATCGTGATTCCATTGTGTAGTGTGGAGGTGAAAAAAAATATGTGCAACAGAATCATGATTTTATTGTATACGTTGTAAAGTGGAATCGTGATTCCGTGGGAAGGGTAATTTTGGATAACAAAAAAACCACCCATGTGGGTGGTGAGAATAGCAAAGTTGGGGTGAAAATAGCAACTCCCTTGGGATAATGGGTTTCGGGTTTTGATGTGTTGTGATTTTGGGGTGCGTACAGTTTCGTATGTTCACGAGATTAAGGGCTCGTTTGGAACGCGAAAGTGGGTGGGGCTTCTTTATTTGTTTTGTAAACTGGAATACACTTTTGGTCTTGGGGGGAGATTATTATGTATGTTCACATGACGTGTGATAGTATATGTAATGTGATTTGCTTAAAAGTAGTTCTAGAATGGTTTTGGTGTATCTTCTGGTCTTACCTTGATATATTGAATTAATAAAATTAGTCTTGTTTAAAAAAAAAATTGATCTAAAAGAAACATTTTAATTTAAAGGATGAAAGTAAATTTTTTTTAAAATTTAAGAGACTGAATAAATAAAATAACACGAGAGACAAAAATTATATTTTAACCTATAATAATATGTGTATTTTCCAACTTTCTTTATTTGTATCCTCAAAATCATATTTTCTCTTTCTTATTTTGCCATCATTTAAAAGAAGGCATAAAATGATATTTTAGACAATGATAGCTAATTTTAACCGTAGCATTATTACTATGGCTTGACAATAATAGTGTAACAAATCATGGTACTTTACATGACCTAATTCTTCCAAATTTTCTTTTCTCTACGTAACGTTAAAAATATATTTTGCACAACTTTTTGTGACAACTTTTGTTATCATTTTAAAAATATTTTTGATATATATATAAAATAAAAATTAAATGAAATTTAAAATCACATATGAAATATAAATATTGTTATATACCATATCACATGTAAAATCAGTTATTTAATATAAAAATAATGAAATTAACGTGACATGTGGAATGAGAGGGAAAAAATCAAAGCAAGATAATGGAAATAGCAGGGAACTTTCCATTTGGAGAATGAATATCCTTTATAAAGGTGTTTGAGATGCATCTTCTTCTATTAATTCAGTTCAGTTTGAAATTAATTTTTATGGATTTAAGTTTTGAAAATTAAATGTTTTAAAGAGGAGTTTGAATTTTGTTTATAATTGTTCTATTTTAATTTAATGTCTTAAATAATTATATATTAATAATAAGATTTTTTTAACTTAATTGATAATATTTTACATAAGATAAAAAATATTTATATTAATATTATTTGTTTTAAAATATATTGTAAAATATACTTTAATATTAATTTTATACTTCTTTTTTTTTATAATTTAGTTATATATAATATTGAAATTTATATATTATATAAACAAAAGATCTTAGTTAAATTAGACTTAAAATCCAAATTAACAAGTAATCTTATCAAAGTTTTAAATTTGGTGAAAAGAAAGTTAATCTCCCTCAACTCTTCTATAAACTCCCCTAAATCTAATAAACTTTTTTTGATCAAGTGTCACCCTCGAACTCACGCACTGATGGTTTCTAAATCTAACAAACAATTGCATGATATTTCTTATTTCTGTGTCCAAAATTTTGCTTATTACTTATTTAGAGGTTTTTTTTATATATTTTTAAGGTATTAAATATAATTATTTTTATTTAATATTTTCTTTATTAAATAATAAGAAGATTAGTGATAAAATCGTATAAAAGAATATAACGTTACTCTTAAAGGTTTATTTGACCTATAAAATTAGAATTAGTTCAAAATCATAATTTTTACGTTTGGTTTATATAAAATCACTTTAGAGAAAAAAAAAAATAAAGAATCTTGATCATTAAAGAAAAAATTAATAATTGATATATATATATATATATATATATATATATATATATATATATATATATATATATATATATATATATATAAACTTACGTAATAAATCACGAACTTATTAAAATCTATCTAATTTTTTTCATTAATGATGATATGCCTCATTTTTTCCATCTAAAGTGAATTACTAAGCATTAAAAAGAAAATATGATCATAACAATATGTTTCATTCGTAATGGCATTAATTAATCATGAAAAGAAAGAAAAGAAAAGAAAACACGATTAAGCATAAAAAAGAAGAGTTACTTTCATCAATCCAACGACAGATTATTCCTGAGTGAAGAATCCATAATCCTTACTCAAACTAAAACAAAGAAAAAAACATAACAGCCCCAAGGCACAGCATGCAGAACTGAGAAACTCTATTACCATATGTGAACTGTGTGAAGGCAGTGGTTCTTCCTCTAGAGAGGCAACAACCTTAGCTCAGTGTGATGGACGACCCTCAATCCAATTCATGATCCTTTGAGGAACACCATAGTCGTAGGCAACCACTGCGAATATTCCAACCCACATGGCCAAAGTGATCCAAGCAACTGTGGTTGACATGAAGCTCAAGGCCAGAACTGAAACAACAGCTCCCATAATAAGCATGCAAATTATGAGTTGAAGAAGGCTTCCCTTATATATTTGGAGTATTGTCCCTATGGTAGCACAGAAGAAGTATAACACAATGGTTAAAATCAGAGACATCATCAGTTTGTGCTGTTCTATAAACAAAAGCTTTCCTGATTCAGTGTTTGTTACTGAAATCAAAGCAATGAGCAGTGCTAAGAATATGAAAAGGATCCTTGAATATATAAGGGAAGCTTTGAGTTTCGTCTCAACCACAGTTGCTTGGATCACTTTGGCCATGTGGGTCGGAATATTCGCAGTGGTTGCCTACGACTATGGTGTTCCTCAAACGATCATGTATTGGATTAAGGCTCCACCACATTGAGCTAATTAAGGTTGTTGCCCCTCTAGAGAAATCTGTTGTGTTCACAATCACAAAGTGCCAGAGCTTCTAAGTTCTGTTGTGCCTTGTGGCTCTCATGCTTTTTCTTTGTTTTAGTTTGAGTAAGGATTATATATTCTTGACTCAGGAATAATAATATGTTGTTGGATTGCTACAAGGTTTCTATTTTTAATATATACAACAAATTGGTAATTTTAATGGCCTACACAAATTGGTAATTTTAAATTATAAAAAAGAATTGATTACAATAACAACAATGTAATGATTTTTTGTCACCTTTTTGTCACTTTTGTACCAATTTGAAAATTCAACATAAAGGGATGATTTGTTGAACGATATTCTTCCAAATTTGCAGCAACACCAAGTATAAGGTAAACAAATCCCTCCGTTAATTCCTTTTTAAATTTGTAAATAATCTTCTTTTTGACTGAAGCATGGATTTTGTTACCCTGAAAATAAGAACATTGGGTAAAAATTGGTATGATCAGAAACATGTATCTATAGAGATAATCGAAATTACAAACCATGATGCTCGTCAACACCATTTCAAAGGAAAGCAGTATTTTATTGGTAGCAAAATCAAGCACTCTTCACATCCTTATCACTCTCTCACAAGTATAATCCAATTCTCAAGTTTTGCAGGTGATATCAAAAACCAAGTCGCACCTTGGTGCCATTTGAGTGGTCTAAGATCACAAATAAAAAAAAATGATGAATTGGGGAGCGAGAAAGCATATGAATTTGTTACAACACATGTGATATTTAAATACCGAGATGAATATTCTAACAAATTATGGTAAATGAGAATTTGTCCAATTTAAATGACAATCGATATATTACTTGAATGACGCATATATTCAATACTCATAATTGATTGATATTTATTTTCGAAAATAAAATTGTTATTTATAATATAATTGATTGATTAAATATGTTTAGCTCAGACAAATCAAATAATATATTTTAACTTATTTATAAATATTCTCTATTTATTTAGGCTTTATTTAGACTAAAGCGATAACTGATTTGAAATTATTTAGGTTAATTGGCACAAAAGTTATAATCAATAAGGATTTTATTATATATTATTAGATTTTATATATTTATAAATATGGTAATTAAAATTTCAAATAATTGATTGATCCAATAAATATAATAATTATTTTATTTTTAAATCATATTAATCTATAATTAGTCAATAATAATAATAATAATTTATTCAAGAATCACAACTGATTTATATATTCAACAACCGTATTTAAATTAGTTAATATGTTAACAACATTATTGTAATTTTTTTTGTTTTCTATATATAGACTATTCTATAAATTTAATTCTTTTTATGAGTTCTATAAATTTAATTTGAAAATAGTGCAATTAAATGTGAGCAATAACCGAAATGATTTAGGTTAATTGACACATAAACTTCAGAGAGATCCCTCCCTGTGGATACCACTTCCATTTCCATTTTTAGCTGCCTTGGCCAATAATTTACTGGGCTGCCCCCACCGCCAAAGCACTTTGTTGTTTATGCGCGTGGCACCACGAGAAATTATTATTCGGTTCAGGACTATCACGTAAGCTCTGGTCCCAATTAATAATTATGTGACACGTGGACAATCAAACTCACTAATAACATGATTAGAATTAATAGTGTTATCCTCCTTTAACATAATGAGATATGAAATTTAAATCTTCCTTGATCAATTTAACCTGAAATCTTGTGCAAATCTCGGTTAGAGGTTAATATGAAATTTAAAGCTTCCAAAATCATATGAAATTTAAAACTTTCATAACTGCTCTTAGTTATCTGCAACAATGAACGCTGATCTTCCTCCTTCACATGTTCTCTGATGCATATCCACCAAATAAAAATGAATGCTAGGAATAATCACCGTGCAACATACATAACACCTGAAGTTTGTGACAACAATTAGCCATTATTTTTCTTCAAATGTGAAATGATATCTGCCTCCGGGGTGCTAACCCTACAGCTTATAATAACTTTTATTTCCTTTCAGCCATTGGGGTATATCAGCTTTTGTTATTGGTTTCAGGCTTTAATTCTTAAAATCGCTTCTACAAACTTAAAAATATAAACCCCACTTAATTTGTTTCAATCTAACCTCCACCTAACTTTTAGGATAATTACGTGATGATCAATAGTTGTTTTTGGAAGTTTTAAATTTTATATTAATCCCGAGATTTGGGGTTGAATTGATTAGTGAAGACTTTAAATTTCTTATCATTCTATTAAAGGATAATACCGTTAATCCTAATCATATTGTTAGTGAGTTTGAGTGTCCACATGTTGCATGATTATTGCCCTGGACTACAGCTTACGTGGTGATCTTGGACCAAGTAATAATTTTTCTAGCACCACGGGATCTATTATTCTTTTTCTCAATGTGTTGATATTCTCCCGAGCCGCCGAACACTTTTGCTTGAAATAGTTATGTACTGTAACAAAAAAAAAAAAAAAAATCACGTACCATTAAATGCACTTATTTGCCCGTCTTGTTTATCACTCCCCTATAACGCATTAAATCCAGTATGCATTTCTTGCTTTTCTTCTATGCGAAAGCTTTGTTTTTTTTTCTTTTTTTATTCAATTTTGTAGTTTGGAATTACTTCTTAATATGTTGATCTTGAAATTATTTTGGAGATGTGAAGCATTGGAATTATGATAGTATTTTTGTCACTTGAATAATATTTCCTCCGAATTCATTTATAAGCAACAATTTTTTTTAACTCAAATATAAACAAATTTTAACTACTTTCACTCTATTTAATTATACATTTCAAAAATACCTTTCAATTAATTGAGATTCTATTACCAATACTCTTTTTTATTCTTGATATCAAATTACAATAAAGGTCATTTTAGAAAAAATAATAATTTAGCATTCATGTTGTGTTTGGTAGAGAGGAGAGAAATAGAGTAGATAAAACAAAAATACCTTTCAATTAATTGAGATTCTATTACCAATACTATTTTTTATTCTTGATATCAAATTACAATAAAGGTCATTTTAGAAAAAAAATAATTTAGCTTTCATGTTGTGTTTGGTAGAGATGAGAGAAATAGAGTAGATGAAAGAAAAAGAATAGAAATAATTGAGAAATAAAATAATAAATAAAATTGTTTGGTTGAAGAAAAATAGAGAAGAGATGAGAAGAGAGATAAAGAGATGAGTGAAAATATGTAAGAAAAAGTACAAGCGAGTTCACCATTTTTAAACTTATTTCCACCTTATTTTTCCTCCACCAAACATTCAAAATTATTTCCATCTTTCCAATATTGTTTCCATCTATTAAACCAAACACAACGTCAATGATATTAACTAACTTTCTTAGCATAAATGTTACTCCCTTCGTCCAAATATAATTGTCGTCCTAGGTTATTTTACACAGGCAAAAAAATTAATAAATGGATGAAAGAGAATAACAATTTTACAAAATTAACCTTATCATTGTTAATTCATTTTTAGTTTTGATTGTTCATCATTAATATTATAAAGGATATAAGTGAAAAAAATTAATTAATGTTACATTGATAAACTAAAATGATAATTATTTTGGACTTATTTTTTCTTCTTACACGACAATTATTATGAGACGAAAATAATAGTTAATTTTGCTATATTTGAGTTTAGAGGGAATAAGTACTCCCTTCATACTTAAATATAAGCAAAACTAACCAACTTTTATGCTAATCAAGAAAGTTAGTTAATATTACTTTCGTCCCTATATATAAAACTCTTTCAATTAATTCACACCCTTTAAGAAGATTGGTTGATTTATATTGCTTTTCCAAAATTATTCTTCATTTCTCTCTTCACTTAATTGCTTCTCTATTGGAAAAATTAATGTTTGGAGAGTTAATGATATTATAGGAAAAAATAATTAACACACCAGACAATTAAAAAAGGATTTTATAAAAAAAGACAATTAATAAAGTGAAAAGAGGGCAGAGGTAGTATCATTTAATTTAATTGTATGCATTTAAGAAATAAACTTTTTTCTAATAAAATATTCTTTATTGAAATTTGATATCAAGAATAAAAAAAATAATTATAAATATAATCTCAATTAATTAAAAGATATATTTGAGATAGTATAATTAAATAAAGTGAAAGTAGTTAAAATTTACTTATATTTGAGTTTAGATTTTTTTTTTACTTATATTTATATTTAAGTTTAGAGAGAATAGATAAGTAATTTTCTTATTTTTCGGAAAACGACATAGGTTCTGAACTCCCAAGCTATATCTCACTATCAGTTTGAAGCAGAAAACGTAATGTTTTCTTACAGGTGTGGATGTTTTCAATTTTTAACGATTTCGACATTTTTGACCCAAATCCGATCAAATCCGACCGTCCCCCTCGCCCACACCAAACTCCTATCCTCTACAGTTATAATATTTAACTGCCAATTATAACTGCAAAGATCAATTGTCTTCAAATTTTTAGTTCCACTTCCACAAAGAAAAGTAACTATAAAAATAAATTAAAAAGGCAAAATTATCATTCTCATATTCTAAATTTAATTTAAATTTTTGTTTAGTCATTTAATTTAGTGTTTTAGGTTATTTTATCTAACGTTTTTGTAATGCTAAGATGCTTAGCTTTATTTATTTATTTTTCTAACTTTACTTCGCCGTGGAAAGTTTCTTAAATGACACTATTTCAAACTACGATTTCCATTTTTTTTTTCCAATCTTTTTGCACTTCACCATCAAATTGCTATCCTAAACTCCCAAATTTTCACTTAAAACCTTTTAACTGCTCCTAAATTGCTCTTATCCAGCCATCTGATTCCTAGTTTATTTTCCATTTTAGACACACACACACACAACAACAATCTTAACCATCAACATGAAACCATAATCACATCAACCACCAGAATTAGAAGTTGGAAGACAGAGTTAGAGGAAAGCAGCATTCAAAGAAAAAAAAAAAGTTAGAGAAAAACATTGGCTTAAATAACTTAGAAGACTAAACTAAATAAAAAATGTTAACGTGAAAATAGCTTAAAAAATTAAATTGAATAAAAAAATCAAACTAAAATCCAAACTAAACTTAGAAGACTGAAAATTATAATTTTGCCAAATAAAAATTTAGAAACATTGGATTTAATAGGAAAGAAAAGATTAACAATATGATATGTCAACGGTGTATAAAAATTAACCTTTTTGGCATTCTTAACTCCATTAATCATCTGTCAAAAAAACTCCATTAATCATGAAAAGAAAAATATGAAAGGAAAGAAAACATGACTAAGCAGTAAAAGGAAGAGTTATTTCTCTTTCATCAATGCTACGGGAGATTTTTCCTGAGTCAAGAATCTAGGATCCTTATTTAAAACAAAAAACAAACATAAAAGCCACAGAGCAGAGCAGAACTGAAACTTTGGCACTATATGTGGAACATAACAGATTTTGGGAGTGATTCTTTCTCTAGAGAGGCAACAACCTAGTTCCGTGTGATGGACCCTTAATCCAATTCTTGATCCTTTGAGGAACACCAGAGTCATAGGCAACCAACGTGAACGTTCCAACCCAAACGGCCAAAGTGATCCAAGCAGAGGTGGGTGAAATGATTCTCAAAAGCATAGATGCTGCAGCACCTCCCATGATAAGCACGGTACAAATTATGATTGGAAGAAATCCCTTTAAGTATTGTCCCAATCGTAGCAAACAAAGAGTACAAGACAATTGCCAAAAACAGAGGCATCATCACCTTGTGCTGTTCTATAAACAAACGCTTTCCTAAGTCGGTGTTTGTTGCTGAAATCAAGGTAATCAGTAGTGTTATAAATTTGATAAGGATCTCCCGCATTTCCTTGCATACATTGACCACTGGCACTTGGTCCCTAAGCACAATCATTAATAGAAAAAAAAAAAAAAGTTAGACATACTAGAACTATGATGCAGTTTTGTTAGAAATACATGCAGCTCAAAGCAGAATCTACAACCTAGCTCCGTGTGATGGACCCTTAATGCAATTCTTGATCCTTTGATGAGCAACATAGTCATAGGTGTTAACTCTTTGGCAAGCATACCAAATCGCACAAGTAATAAAATGGAAAGTCCAAATATCATTTTCCAAGAGACTTAAGCAATATTAGGCGAACTTCACAAAATTTACTAACTAAGCTAATAACTACCACAAAAAGCAATAAAACATGAACGTTTAGGTTGATATTTTATGACTTTAAAATAGAACAAGTGAAGAAACAAAGTTAAAATAATATTTTTGTGATTTTGTAGTTAAAATAAAGCTTAAAAACAAAGGGGTTTCAGATGATAATGGTATTGTCGGGGTTAGACTTCACCAAACTTCACTCTTTTCTTGCTTGAACGCACAATATATATCCATTGTAAGTCAATGTTAAAATCAACCAACACATTACTTTCTTAACCCTAATTCCTTAGTTGAAAAGAGTCTTAGTTCCATTAGTAAGTTTCGACTCCTAAAAAACTTAAGAAAGGAACTAGCTTTAAGTCTAGTGACACAAGATAACCAATGAACTAAGCTCCATTCCTAGATACCAAGTTCATTGGGTATTTTGCTTCAGTTCAAGACAATGAAGGCATTTTCCAACAACAATCACGTCATAAAAACAAGCTATGGTTGATCAATCCACAACAAGCATTAAGCAAAGAAGCAAATACTAACATTGAATACACTAATATATATAAAAATATCAAAAGATACAAGAGAGTTTGAGTTTGGTTACATCTAACCCCAACAATTGAGGATTTAGCTACCCATTTCCATGGGTAGCCTCAAAATACATGGAGATTGGAAGAAGATGCTCCCATGGAGCAAGAAGGAGCTTCTCTCCCAAATAGAACAATGAAGATCTGTGCCCCTCTGTACAACCCTTTCCCTCCTTAAATGACAACTAACTCTATTTATACATCAGCAAAGTTTCTACTTTAACTGACAGTTCACTTAAGCCATCTCTGCTCGCTTAAGCAAAACTGCAAAATGGTAAGTCTAAAACTGGATCTTGCTTTAGCCACCTGAGGTTGCTTAAGCCAATTTTTGAATATGATGTTTTCGCTCTAATTTTCGCTTAAGTCACTTGTCCTTGCTTCAGCCAAACAAACATGTTTTACTATTCACAAAAAGGTAATTTTGCTTAAGCCAACTGAGGTGGCTTAAGCAAAATTTGCTGTTCAAGGTAATTCTTCAATGCTTCAAAATAGAGATCCAAATGAATCTCTCAATCTTCAATTCTCCATTTCTACATAGAATGCAGACAAAAAATATAAGATGCAACCATGAAACTAAAATACTAAACTAGAAACTAGATACTTAAAAATTTACAACTAAATGAGTCAAACATTACTCTAAATGAGGGTGAAAGTGAGATAATTGCCTTAACAATCATTCAACAATTAAGTAAATAAGGCAATTATCAAACTCCCCCAAACTTAGAACTTTGCTTGTCCTTAAGCAAAAGTAACAGAAAACACAATTTGAAAACTTAAACTACTTAAAACTAAAAGTATTAAACACATTAAACATGGGTTGAGATCCATCACATCCTCACATATCCAAAACATGCACTTCTATTTTAAGATTTTCAAAAGATCGACCCAATGCCTTAACTATCAGCTGTGGTGCCCTAAAAAGAGACCATAACAAGGATGCAAGTGTTAAGATTCTTAAGGAAACAATAAGCATGAATATCCTTTATTGACACAATCAAAGAATGCATAATCCTCACAAATTAAGTGTTTCTCTCATTCACAAAAGTGCATTCAAGTGTTTGTACCTCTCATTCACACACATTAGAAACATCACACTTTAACTTTGCTTTTCTTCTCAAATGCAGTCACAAGTCATGCACACTATTTAAGATCACAGGGACTTTTTATGGCTTGTAATGGGGGTGGGCTTTGAAAGAATTTTCGTATTTCTAGATAAAGAAAAAGACACCAAGAGACATAGAGAGCAATCATCTCATTTAACTTTATCACTCACCCACTCTCCATTTTTCCACAAGATTGAAGAAATCCCAAAACATGAAGTTTTCCCAGCTATGTTAACTCAATTGCCACAAAATTCATTGCAAGTATCACACTTTTATTTGTGTTTTTTTTTCAATCTTTTTTTTTTCTTTTTCTTTTTTTTTTCTTTTTTTTGAAAATGAACTTTGCAAAAGATTATAAAGATGTATAATATGATACTTTGCTTCTTTACTGAAGGTGACTCACAAACATATTCCCCAACTTGTCCCCATAAGCATTCCCCCAAACTTACTTAAGAACCCATGATGTACAATTGCTCTCCTATCCCTAAGGTGTGGAAAGTAAATTATTTTTCTTCTAGGCTTTGGGTTTCAAGAAAGAAAGAAATTCATGTTAAAGCTCAAAGGGGTTTGCAAAGGACAAAATTATGGGTTAGCTTTTTGGCTTAGTGGCTCACAATCATAGAACAAAATTGCCTTGATCCCTTCTAAACAAGCATGCAAACTAATCAAAAAGAGAATCAAGCAAAACCAAGTGTAATGCCCCAATGGTGGCACTCATTATCTTGAACAAGGAAACACAATCTCATAGTGTATAGCTCAATGCATTCAAAGATTCGCAACAAAATCATGCCACACACATTGCTTGCTTGAAATCACAAAATGCATCCAAGTTATGCTAACTATGAGTACAACCATGTGCATTCAGTCAAAACAAAGGATTACAATCAAAGAATGTGCTAAGGAACATGCATGGATAACACAACAGTGAAACTTTTCTCAACCCACAAGAACATAGCAAAAGAAACCTTTTTTTTTGTTGAAGAAAAACCCAAAAGGGCCATCACCCCCCATGAAAAAGGGCTGGTCCCCAGGCCAAAAGAGTGGGAGAGAGGAAATTAGTGGAGTGAGTAGGAGAAGATGTGGCATTTGGAAATTGGAAAACGGAATGGATCAATGAAAGTGGTTGTGGGGAAGTGGGGAATTTTGAATTAAATGACTTTTTTTTTTTTTTTTTTTTTTACATTTTTGTGCTTAAGCCACCACTTGTGGCTTGAGCGAAATTTACTGCGAATTGAAAAGTCAAGAAATTAGCTTAAGCCACCACAGACGGCTTAAGCCAAATTAGTTGCGAATTGAAAATTGGATAAATTCACTTAAGCCAACACGGGTTGCTTAAGCGCAAATCAAGTCGAATCTAAAATGAATTCTCCCAGTGATTTTCGCTTAAGCTGTGGGAGATGGCTTAAGCCAATTTTGCAGCGCAACAATTTGTTGTCAAATCTGCTTGAGCCTCCACAGACAGCTTAAGCCAAAATCACAGCGCAACAAAATTTCAACAAGCTCGCTTAAGCAAGCGACAATGGCTTAAGCGAATTGTGCAGAGATGACCTTTTATAAACATGAACCTAATGTAAAAAGGAACCTAATTACCACAACACAACATACGTATAACACATGTACATCTACATAACAAAATGTTTAAAAACAACCATACCAACATAAGCATATGACAAACACTAAAGATTAAACAAAAGGAACACATGAAAATGTACACAACTAGCTGAAACACCCAAGCTTTACAACAAAATCACATGGCATGCATAGGTATTGAAGATTCAATGATTTAACAAGTAGCAACACAAACTTAATGTAACATGAACAAAGCCAAGGAGTAAACACCGAAAACACACATATGTACATAATTGACTAAACTACTAAAATAAATGCAAAGTGCAATAAATAAAAAGGGAAGAAAGTTGGGTTGCCTCCCAAAAAGCGCTTCTTTAACGTCATTAGCTTGACGAAACAATGTTGCTTAAGGTGGCACATAAGTCACAAAGAACACATCCTGTAACACCCTAAAAATTTACACTCGTTATGCCTGTCATGTGTGAAGTGGTATGATTTCAATTACGTATTTGTGGAATTATTTTCATTAAATGAAAATAATTAAAATTGTGTGAATTAGAGTCAAGTACATAATTTATAGTTTTAATTAATTATTTCTCTGTTAAATTAATTCTCAGTATTTGAATAATTAAAGAAATACAATTACTGATGAAAATAAATTTACTGAAGATTTAATTAATTAATTAAATATGCTTTAGAAAAATATTAAATAGAATGATAGTGAATTAAAAATCTTTTTACTCGTTGATTAAAGACCAGATGACCAAATCCCGCAGAGACCCAAAACCCAAAACTGGAAAATACCCTAACCCTAGACCTAGTGGGCCCAACACAAACAAAACCCTAGCTAAGGACATAGGGGAGATTTTTTTAAAAGTTTCACTTTCCTCTCTCTTCCTTTTTAGGGTTTGCAAGAGAGATTTTCTCTCATTTCACCTTTTCTTCTTCCCTAAGTTTCTTATTTTCTCCTCCTTCTCTCTAAAATTCTGCACCTTCTCTCTAAGATTCAAGTACTCAAATCAAAGTTTTCACCGATTAAATTCGGATATATTGTTGAGGAGGACAAGGGCTACCCAACAACACCGTTTTTGCTTCTTTTGAGTGAGGAACCAAAGAGGTATGGAGGGGTTTCTATTTTTCCTAAGATATTTATTATTTCTCTTGATGTTTTTGGGCTGTTCATATGATTCTGAGTCTTTTGACACCATGGGTGTCTCAAGAGTATGTGAAACATGTTGAAATGCGTTGTTTGTCAATTGTGCACTGCAGCTGTTTTCATTTTTTCGAAAATATTTTCGTACATTATTTTGCAATGTAAAGATGTTTTCCTATGTTTTGGAACCTCTGGATATCATGGTATTTTTTTCATAATTTTATGAACAGTAGAACTATTTTTTTTGGAATTATTTTCAGATGTTGCTGATTCTGTAAAAAGGGTTGTTTCGAATTTTATAAAAATTTTGGGATATGTTTTTGAAAAAATGGGCTCACGAATTAGATTTATATGTTATGAGGGTAATTCCTGAATTTTTTTAAAGTCATAAAAAATCGGGAAGCAGTTTTAGGAAATTAATATTGTGAAAATCGAAAAACTGGAAAGTAGAGTATTTAAATGTATAAAATATCTTTTTTATGAGAATTTTGCTTTGAGAAATTTTTTTTAACAATATATGGACTATGTGGACTGCCTATGAATTTTATCATAATTTTATGAACACTTTTTGTAATTATTTACATTTTTTTATGGAAAACTCTGTTCTGAAGCAATAATGTTTTAGAAATATAAAAAGGGCATTTTCGGTAGGAATTTGGTGCTGAGAAAATTCCATGTGTTTTTCCACATGTTGGGGACATTCCCTGTGAAGTGGAAGAGAAAATAGAGTTGGTTTTCTATTTACCAAAAATGTGGAAGTGCACTTTACAGAGCCTGTCCAAAAACCATAAGTAATTCAAAAATAATATTTATGGATTGAATTTTTGGGAGAAAATTTATATAATGAAATATATGTGATGTATTATGTCTCTATAAAATATACCAAATTCTAAGTTAATTTGCTAAGTTAAATAAGTTTTGGTGTGTGTGCACAGCTATAGGTATATGCATGAAATTTAATTGTGTGATTGTGTAATTGTGCCTAATGCCATTCGTTGGATTTGCTAATGAACATTTCACCTCAAAAGGGAAATTTCTATTGAAAATGTGTGTGCAATTTTGTTTAATGGATTATGTTGAATTATTGAATTATAGTTTGTTAATGATTATTATATTATTAACTGTAAATTGGAGACCAGGAGGAGTGTGATCCTCGGGCAAAGAGTGCTGAAATTTTCTTGTGCATGTGACTTGTTTGCAATCTTTTGTGGTTGTGGGGACAAGAATAATTCCTTCTTGTGTGGGAGCAAGTGAACTCCAAATGGGGTACACTTGTAGATACTAGAAAGTACTCTAATGATTAATGACATTTACTATGTGCAATAGTAAATTAATTATAATTAAAGAGTGGGAACTTAATAATATTACGAGTTAATAACTAGGAATTTCCTATGCGCACGGAGGACATCGGATAATGGACTTAGAAAGGAATCTAGGACCCTTGCATGGATTTGGAAAAAATGACTTAAGTAAGCATAAAACGTGAGAGTGGGTGAGGATTTCAAAAAAACAAAGTAAGACAGTTAAGATCATGATGTGGGTCATGATTGGGTAATGTGCAATATGCACATATGATTGAAAGTTTATAAATTGTGATTGTCCGAATTGTGGTGAGAACCGAAAGGAGAAAGGAGCCTCCAGCGCTAAGTCGTGTGAGACGGTTGAACAAATTTGTTCGTGGACAAAGCTTGAATGGACAATTGTGGAAGAGGTTGTGTGGGGGCTTCACCTGTGGTGAGCAATATGCTCGTGAGGAATGGGGTCGGAATGTGTGACCACTGTGGTGGTGGAGAGTGGATCTCCGTATGGTATGTCGGGAACATACGTCGTGGAAGACTGCCGTTCGGTACCTTTGGCAGAAAAGCCACACCAACCTATAAAATATGAACCCGATGAAAGGGAATGATTGAGGAGTCAGTCCTCAGAGATTGGATGACCTCACAGAGTGGTACCTGAGGTGTGCTCGCTGACTTGCTGTTTCTTGGGGATTTGGCGCCGAGTTTGTGGTCGTGTTTCCACAGTGCCGACTTGGCAATCCCGACAAATACGAGGCACAACCGTGTTGGTGAGAGCCCTGCCATTGTACTATGGTGAAGGGTGTACTCCCAACAAGTCATCTGACTTAAATTGTGTAAGTCCACTGAGTTTTGGGAGTTCCAGTGGCAGCGGGCCCGAGTTGTGTTGAGATTGTATGATATAGAGAAATAGTATAATAGACCAGGAACTTCGAGTGAGACTCGTGAGAGCACCATTGTAAGGTGGTTGATTGTTGTAGGTTGCTTGAGACCGAGCGATCATTTGTTTGTTAGTTTAGTGGAGGAGAGGGGCTCACTCCATACATTTATTTTTCCAGATATCGATGGCGCAGCAGAGGCCCTCCACGAGGGTATGGGTGGTGACGTTTGAGGGTCACTGGACCCACGATGGGGTACTATACGAGGATCACTTCATGGGCCACGTGCGTTTTGGGGTGGTTTCACTCACGCGCCAGTTTGAACAGCCGACATACTACGACTTCTTTTTATGGTTTACTCAGCCTACTCTGTCGTACTATCGTCATACTGTGCCGGTGGAGATCGTGGAGCTTTCTTCAGACACTTTTGAGTCGTCATCCTCATCTTCTTCTGATCCGCCATTAGAGGATCCGGAGGAGGATCCCAAGCCGATAGATGAGGATCCCGAGGAGGATCCCATGGACGAGGGTCATGAGATCTCTTCTCAGGGGTCTTGCTAGAGATTCCTCTGACATCTTTTCTCTATGGGTACAGTCTGACATAGGGGTAGGGTTTAGAGATGACTGCTATGAGTTATAGGTTTTTTCCTTCTTTTGTATTTTGATATGGGTAGGCCTAGATTAAGAAATTTTGTGTGTTGTTTCAGTCATCTATTTTCTTATTTCGGTGTATTTACTACTTTAGACTTGGGCTGTACATGATAATGATCCTGTGCGTGAGACATTTCTAACCCTTATTCTCATAAACTTATTTATATATGTATATTTTGGTGGCCACGGAGGCACACCTTGTTTATATCTGTTTTAAGTTGTTATTCCAATGAATGTTTATTTTCGATATAAGGGTTGTGCGACTTTTATAAAATGTGGTTTTGCGCTAAATTATTTTACTGCAAGTTGAGTTTGAAAATGTTTTAAATC
This sequence comes from Pueraria montana var. lobata, assembly GCA_026413185.1. Classification (NCBI taxonomy): domain Eukaryota; kingdom Viridiplantae; phylum Streptophyta; class Magnoliopsida; order Fabales; family Fabaceae; genus Pueraria; species Pueraria montana. Next base: position 79,739,815 of record CM048650.1, read on the forward strand.
TACTACTATTTTTGTTTAATTACTTCTCTCTTTCATGTTCCAACGAATTGCGAAATTGAACAAATTGATCACGTTTTATTAATGTAAAATAAAATAAATGGATTATATGTAAACTTGGATTTAGGGTGTTACACATCCTCCTTGCTCTTTAGCTTCTTAGGTAGGAACTCCATGAAAATCATGTATCCATGAAGCGACTTCCAGAACATTGCAGAGGAAGTGTTGGTGAACAAGGCAAAAATGGCATATAAGGATTTATCATGCTTTTCATGCCTTTCTTCCTTGTCAATTAGTTGGTGGAGAGAGATATTGACTTGAGGAAGGCTTTCTTGTTAAATTTCTACTTGTGAGCACTTCTCCCACTATTTTTGTGTTCTCTCCTCAGTTTTCTCTTCTTTTTCTTCACCTTCTTCTCTTGAATCATGCTCTTCTACAAGACTCTCCTCATGTGCTTCAACTTTTGTTGAATTTTCTTCCCTTATGGCCATATAAGACATTTCAGCAATTTCTTTTGCTAGCTTACCAACTTGAGTCTCAAGATTTTTAATTGACTTTTGATTGGCTTCAAAGCTAGCTTGGGAAGCTTCCATGAATTGCATCAGCATATTCTCAAGATATGAGAGTCTATTTTCTTCAAGTTGATTGTGAAGGTGTAACTCTTGCTCCCACAAAGAATTTTCCATGGAGTAAAGATGACAATCACCATTTAAATGCTCTCCTCCACATAAATCACAATTGATAGGTTGTGGGTGACTGACCCTTAGCTGGATGATTTCAAGATGCTCAGACAATATCTCTAATTGATTACTAAGAAGCCCTTGTTGTGTGAGCATACTACTCCAAAAATCTTCCATGGATCGAGTTCTTCAAAGGTTCTACCCTGCATGCATAGACTAAAAAAAACAGAGTATTTTTTTTTTGACAATTAGCATAAGACAATAAAAGTACAAAGGAAAAACACTTGAAAGAATAACAAAAGGATAGAATTAAGCCTAGGTAGCAAGAATGTGAAATTGCCTAATATTGAGATGCAAGTCCCCGACAACGGCGCCAAAAACTTGTTAATTCTTTGGCAAGCGTACCAAATCACACAAGTAGTAAAATGGAAAGTCCAAGTATCGTTTTCCTTGACTTGCGCAATATTAGGCGAACTTCACAAAATTTACTAACTAAGCTAATAACTACCACAAAAAGCAATAAAACATGAACGTTTAGGTTGATATTTTATGACTTTAAAATAGAACAAGTGAAGAAACAAAGTTAAAATAATCTTTTTGTGATTTTGTAGTTAAAATAAAGCTTAAAAACAAAGGGGTTTCAGATGATAATGGTATTGTTGGGGTTAGACTTCACCAAACTTCACTCTTTTCTTGCTTGAACGCACAATATATACCCATTGTAAGTCAATGTTAAAATCAACCAACACATTACTTTCTTAACCCTAATTCCTTAGTTGAAAAGAGTCTTAGTTCCATTAGTAAGTTTCGACTCCTAAAAAACTTAAGAAAGGAACTAGCTTTAAGTCTAGTGACACAAGATAACCAATGAACTAAGCTTCATTCCTAGATACCAAGTTCATTGGATATTTTGCTTCAGTTCAAGACAATGAAGGCATTTTCCAACAACAATCACGTCATAAAAGCAAGCTATGGTTGATCAATCCACAACAAGCATTAAGCAAAGAAGCAAATACTAACATTGAATACACTAATATATATAAAAATATCAAAAGATACAAAAGAGTTTGAGTTTGGTTACATCTAACCCCCATAATGGAGGATTTAGCTACCCATTTCCATGGGTAGCCTCAAAATACATGGAGATTGGAAGAAGATGCTTCCATGGATCAAGAAGGAGCTTCTCTCCCAAATAGAACAATGAAGATCTGTGCCCCTCTGTACAACCCTCTCCCTTCTTAAATGACAACTAACTCTATTTATACATCAGCAAAGTTTCTACTTTAAGTGACAGTTCGCTTAAGCAAAACTGTAAAATGGTAAGTTTGAAACTAGATCTTGCTTTAGTCACCTGAGGTTGCTTAAGCCAATTTTTGAATCTGATGCTTTCGCTCTAATTTTCGCTTGAGTCACTTGTCCTTGCTTGAGCCAAACAACCAAGTTTTACTATTCACAAAAAGGTAATTTTGCTTAAGCCAGCTGAGGTGGCTTAAGCAAAATTTGTTGTTTAAGGTAATTCTTCAAAGCTTTAAAATAGAGATCCAAATGAATCTCTCAATCTTCAATTCTCCATTTCTACATAGAATGCAGACAAAAAATATAAGATGCAACCATGAAACTAAACAACTAAACTAGAAACTAGATACTTAAAAATTTACAACTAAATGAGTCAAATATTACTCTAAATGAGGGTGAAAGTGAGATAATTGCCTTAAAAATCATTCAATAATTAAGTAAATAAGGCAATTATCAATAGGCAACCAGTGTGAATGTTCCAACCCACATGGCCAAAGAGATCCAAGCAAAAGTGGTTGAGATGGTTCTCAAAAGCACAAATGCAACAACACCTCGCATAATGGGCGCCATGGCAAAAATTATGATTGGAAGAAATCTTTTCTCATTATATATCTGAAATGTTGTCCCAATCATAGCAAAGAAAGAGTATAAGACAATGGTCAAAAGCAGAGGCTTCACCAGCTTGTGTTGTTCTATAAACAAATTCTTTCCTGAGTCACTGTTTATTGCTGTAATCAAGGCAGTCAGCTGTGTTAAGGATTTTTTAAGGATCTCCTGCAATTCTTTGAATACATTGACCACTGGCACTTCGTCCCTAAGCAAAATAATTAATAGCATAAAAAGTTAGACAAACTAGAATTATGATACAGTTTTTTAGAAATATATGCAGCACAATGCAGAATCTACAACCTAGCTCCATCTGATGCACCCTTAATGCAATTTTTGATCCTTTGAACAATATAGTGATAGTTAACCGATGTGAACATCCCAACCCACAAGACCAAAGAGATCCAAGTAAGGGTGGTTGAGATGGTTCTCAAAAGTACAAATATACATCAGCACCTCCCATAATAAGCCTTACACAAACTATGATTGGAAGAAATCTTCCGTTATATAGCTGTAGTATGGTCTCAATGATAGCAAATATGGAGTATAAGGCAACGGTCAAAAGCATAGGCATCATCCACTCGTGCTGTTCTATAAACAAAAACTTTCCTGACTCAGTATCTGTTGCTGTAATGAAGGTAATCAACAGTATTAATAGTATATTGAGGATCTCCTGTGATTCCTTGAATCCATTGACTACTTGGTCCCTGAGCACAACAATTAACAGAAGAAAAAAAGAAAAAAAGAAAAAAGTTAGAAATACTGCAACTCTGCAGAATCTGGCAGAAAACCCAGACACGGCAAAAAAATGTCCAATTGGTCAATAATAGAAAAAAGGAAATGGGGTAAACTAGATTGTAGGATGTGCGAGGAAGCATGTAAAAGATGTTGAAATGGTAACCAGAAAAACTACAAACAAGGTTATGGGAAATATATAACATATATTTGTAGCTGCAGAGTAGTTATAGTCACAGTGTTACACTAACCTCATTGGAATGAAATAAGTAGAATTCAGGGCAGAGATGTTTGGTTCCCTGGCTGACTACTAACTCAGCTTTTTATAGGTGCTGAAGATAGAAATGCAAGTACCTTAAAGACGTGCAGATTTTGATGCAAGTTCAATGCAGCAAACCGTTAGGGCAGGTTTTAGGTTCGGAGTGGGACACACACAACACAATCACAAAAACACACAAAGTCAATGAAAGTAAATTATTTTAAATTTTATTTCATTAAAAACTGGATATATAATATAATGAATTGCCTACCAGCAGAAAGTAAATTATTTTAAATTTTATTTCATTGAAAAGTACACTTGTTTTTTATACAATTTACTTTGTTAAAGAATAAAATGACTGAGGATACACTCACACGTATATTGGCCAGGTTATAGCTTCGGAGTTCGGACATTCACGTTACACTTACATCACAAGTCAGAAAGTACAAAGTATATATCACTAACGTGGTAATGATTGTCAAACCCTAGAGTTTTTATCTAAGTGTGCGTTTGTGTGAAGGTAGTGTGTGTTTGTGTTAAGATTCCTGGAAAAACGAGTGATAATGAGTCCATCCGCGGAGTTTTAAGATATTGTTAAAGAATAAAATGACCAACTTTACATATAATTTTTTTAAAGTAATTTTGTGCATATTATAAGTATAAATAATTTAATAATTTTTTTTTTTGTAATGATTTCTTCATTTACAAATAGATGAATCACTTATAATTTTAAATTAATACCTTTTTATTATATTTTGCTTACGTTATTTTGGACGCTATTATAGTAAATGTAAAATTGTTACACTAAACTCATACGGAACATGTCATTCCACTTGTCATATTATAATGGAAGCTCATGGCAAATTTGCCAAATTATGCCCTTCACAAGGGGTTGCCGTGCCTTATTTGATTAGACCAATAAAATATTGTCCCATTGACGTTATTATTCATCTCCCTCCCCCCCTTGATCAGACCAGTAAAATAATGTCCCATTTACGTTATTATATCCACCTTTAAATATACTCCCCCACCAAAGAAAGTTGATCAGACCAGTCAAATATTGTCCCACCCCCAAAAAATGAACCTTAAAATACTACCCTCATCAAACTCTATTATTTTCCAATCTACCACAACTTACGTACTATTCATGTTAAGAAATTCTCTTCCCTATTCCTTCCTTTAAATTAAAATTAGATTTTAATTATTTTGTTATTGTATGTATTAATCTTTGCATAGTTGCAATACACAACATTTCGTATGTTGGATGCAGATTATAATAATTAATTAAATTATAATTTATATTTTTTATAGATATTTTAAATTGATTTTTGTAATTAAATATTATTGATGGAAGTTAAACAAATAATTCTTTAATTTTTTATATTCTTAAAGTGACTACTTTTAATTAAGTAGAATATATATTTTATTTTTAGTTAAGAATTATAATTTCTTAACTTAATTGTTTATATATTTATTTATTTTAAAAATATTAAGCCAAAACAATTTCAACATATTTATATAAAAAAGATTATCTTATAACATAAAGTTACATCTCATATGTTTATACAAGATTTCATGACGCATGTTTCTATATTTAATTAATCAGTTTCCTTAATTATTTTAATTACTATATAAATTTCTTTAACTAACATTAAATATAAAATAATACAAATTTCCTTAATTATTTTAATTTAATGTTATTATTCTAAATATTACGTGTACAAATTTAAAGGTTTTAAATTTTTTGCATTTTTTACTATTAGACTTAAAATCCAATATCAAAGTTTTAAATTGAGTAAAAGAAAGTTAAACTCCGTCAACTATTCTTCTAAACACCCTAAATCCAATAAACAATTGCATGATAATTCTTATTTCTGTGTCCAAAGAGCTCGAATCTAGTAACCGAATCTAGCGAAAACATGTCAATAATCTCACAAGCACCAACGTTTGCCTGAGGTTTAATTAAACAAGGAATCGAACACGGTATTGGGATTTAATTAAAGAAGGATCTGATTAAGTGGGAGACATTAATGATGTACCTGAGTTCATTGACAGTGGATACTTATAAGAAGAATATAAATTCATCTGTAATTTATGTTTTATCAATAATTTACAAATATATTAAGTCTATCTGTCGCTCTGTTTTTCACCCCCCCCCCCCCCCCCTTTTGTTTTTCTGTAGGTGATAGTTTTGTTATTTTTTTTTTTAAAAAAAATATAGACATTTGATAATTGAATAATCTACAATAATTTTTTAACTGACTCTTTAACTTATTAAGCAAAAGATTTTTTTAATATATATTTTCAAGGTATTAAATAAATTTATTTTTATACAATATTTTCTTTATAAAATAGTAAGAAGATTAGTAATAGAATCTCATAGAAAAATATAAAATTACTCTTAAATGTTTATTTGACCTAGCTATAAATTCTAAAATTCTTCTCAGCCATGCTGCTTGTGTGGCACAACTAGTTGCTGCAATATATTCTGCTTTCGCTGTTGAAAGTGCAACAATTGATTGTTTCTTCAAAGACCATGATATTGCACTTGAACCCAATTGAATTACATACCCTGACATGCTTTTTCTTGTTTCTACATCTCCAGCCCAATCACTATATGTATATCCAATAAGCTTCACATCATTATTGTTAGCATAAAAAATTCCTTCAGTCAAAGTACCTTTGATATAACGAAGAATTCTCTTAGCTGCTTGCAAATGACAAACATGAGGCTCCTCCATAAATCTGCTAAGCAAACCAATTCCAAAAACTATATCTGGTCTAGTTGCAGTCAAATACCTCAGACTTCCAATCAAACTTTTATATTGGGTTGCATCCACCCTTTTTTCCGTCACTGTCTCTTGTTAGCTTCAACTTATCTTCAAGTGGTGTGGAAACTGGCTTTCAATTCTCCATCTTGAACTTCTTCAGAATGTCACCTGCATACTTCTTTTGAGAGATAAAAATCCCATCTTCCTGCTAAACGACCTTAATGCCAAGAAAATAGGACATTAGGCCTAAATCCGTCATCTCAAAACAACTTATCATAGCCTCCCTGAATTCTGCAATCATCCTTGAATTATTGCCAGTGAAGATTAGATCATCAACATAAAGACACACAATGAGAATATCTCCAGGATCAACAAATTTGACATATAACGTGTGCTCAAAAGGACATCTCTCAAAACCATGTTGCACAAAGTAAGAGTCAATTTTCTTATACCACGCTCTTGGTGCCTGCTTCAACCCATACAAAGCTTTCTTCAATCTGTAGACTTTATCTTCCTTTCCTCTAACTACATATCCTGCAGGTTGCTCAACATATACTTCTTCTTCCAAAATACCATTCAGCAAAGCAGATTTAACATCCATTTGATATATCTTCCAATTATTTTGAGCCGAAAGAGTAATAATCATACGAATAGTGTCTAATCTTGCAACAGGAGCAAATACTTCAAAATAATCAATACCTGGCTTTTGTTTATATCCTTTTGCAACCAATCTTGCTTTAAAGTGATCAATTTCTCCATTTGGATTGTACTTCATCTTGTACACCCACTTCACTCCAATAGGCCTTTTATCTGCTAGCAAATCTATTAACTCCCACATATCATTCTTCTCTATAGCATGTATCTCATCATCCATGGATTTTCTCCAATTCTCATCACTTGAGGCTTCTTCAAAGGTCACTGGCTCACAATATGCAAATAAAGCAAAATTGACAATCTCTTAATCAGATGGGTCATTATCATTACCCATAACACAATCTCGATATTTGGCTGGCATTTGATGATTCCTCTACGGCTTGCTAGACGATTCTAGTTCATCAGGAGTTGGATCTAGCTGTCTTTCATTTTCTTCATAGTTGTCAGGAATCACCATCTACTCCTTTTGAGACTTTGCAGACCAATCCCACATGCCTTTCTCATCAAACGTCATGTCTCAGCTGATAATCACCTTCTTTGTCTCCAGGTTGTAAAGCTTGTATGTGTAACACCCTAGAGGATATTATCTTTTTCTCCTTATATTGCTAAATTAATAGAAATTAGCATATAAGAATATCAGAGTTAACTATGCGAAAATTAAAACTTAAACTTATATTACATGAAATAAATCTAGTACAAAGCTCTTGGCACTTATGTGTCGTACAAGTCATAAGCAATATACATAAAACATAAACTAAATTCCCATCCATTGGAAATTATACAAAAACTATACTAACAACATCTTCCTCCTGGAAAGTAGCTCCATGCTCCAAGCTCTTCCCTCAAGGTGTCCACCTGCTAACCTGTAAAAACATGGAAACTAAACGGGATGAGACATAATGTCTCAGTGGGTGTTCCAAGGACTCTAGGCTGACTCTCTATTCTAGAGATCCTTTTCTTAACTCTCTGGCTTCTCTTTTCTTTTATAGATGCTCACACTCACAACTATTACCTCATCATGCATGTTACTTTGGCACTTAGAGTTGGTCTCCTATGCCAAATCTAAGGCCACTAGTGCACTAAGGCACCTAGACATCATTCTTTTCTTCTTGACCACTAACTAGGGTCTCACTTTACTATAGCATTGGATGGGAATGTGCATAATCTTTCCTTCCTCTGACTTGCCCAACTTGGGCTTACATCGCCTCTCTCTGTGAGGCATAACATCTTGCATACCTCTCTCGGTAGCTTACATTAACTTTCTATAGGTATAACCCCTCTCTTACCTCTAAGGGTAGTATCCAGCTACACACGTCCTCATCTAATGTATAGATATATCTTACATCACTCACCTAACAACTAGGCTCATGACTCCTCTCATGTTCTAACATAGAACATACATACATCAAGCACATCAACATATCATAGATTGTTTCTACAACTGTGTGGTTGGTATTATTCTTGTATTTAAGTTATATCTTAAGTTCCGTCATTACCTTTATTGGCTGAGCTCTAGCCATCAAGAGGCGTCCCTCTTGCTTACAACCTTTAATTAATCCCCACCGGTCCAAGTGGATTGACTACAACTCCGTTATAAGGAGGAATCTCCTCTCTAACTTGTTCTTCTCTATGAAGAACCCCTTCTCCCTATGAAGAAGGTTGGTTTTCCCCCATGGGTGTCTGGGTGACGGTCCCTTCGCTCACCACTAGGGGGGCCTCTTAGCCCTTTTCTCTTACAACTCCTCATGAGTTGCATAACTTATTCCCTTTCTTGGGATCATAACTTTCCTTTGAAACTCTTTAATAAAACCTTTTCATAATGAATCCTTTTCATAACCTTTTTGAAACTCATCACTCCTTGGTGACATAAAGGATCCTTAGCCCTTTGCACACCGTTGTACGCCGAGCGTGCGGCTCTCGGACGTGACTGGTACCGGAGAAGGTTCCACCCTATGTCACTGAGGCGATATCTTTTTCTAAAAACCTTTCTTGAAACTATAAACTTTGCTTAAAAGCCTTTTCTGAAACTTAGGGGTAACTCCCCACCTTTTTCTGAAACTTAGGGGAAAACTCCCCACCTTTTTACTAAGAGGCATAGGCATAGTCTTAAGTATTTTAGGTGTCTTTTATTTAAAGGGTTTATCGTTACATACAATCAATCCTAAGAATAAGGCATAACCATAAAAATACAACTACCATACAATCATCTAAACACCTCAAAACAACATAAACATCTTATAATTAAACATACTACATCATATAAATAAAAAGGGAAAAGCTTCAAAAGAATATCGACTAACTAAACTCTAGCCCGACCGCACAAGCTTTCGTGCTGAGCCAGAACTCCCATGCCCGGCCTCGCAAGCGTTCATGCTGAGCCAGAGCCCCATGCCCAGCCTCGCAAGCATTCATGCTGAGCCCGAGCCCCCTGGAGCTAAATACATATTCTGGTACTCTCATGCTCGACATCACGAACTTTCATGCTGAGCATGAGCTCTCCTGGAACTAAAAATCGCTACTAACTCTTTCATGCCCGGCATCCCCAATGAGAATCCCTGGAGCTAAAAACACATACTGATACTGACACTCTCATGCCTGGCATCCCAAACTTTCATGCTGAGCATGAGCACCCCTGAAACTAAAAATCGCTACTGACTTTCTCATGCCCGGCATGACCAAAAATTCATGCTGAGCATGAGCAAAAACATGGGCTGCGACCTACGACCTCCATGGCCATTAATGGCTTACCCACTCATCCTAACCCTATGCAAAGACTCACCCAAGCATACAAATCAAACGCTAAACACTTCTATTACATTACCAACCGATTAAACTACTCAAAAACATCCAATGAAAATACACTTTTCTCCTTTGTCATCCAATTTCTTTCTGAGCTGGTCTGGAACATATGCATATGCTATGCACCCAAAAACTCTAAGGTGTCTGATTGATCGTCGCCTTCTGCTCCAAGCTTCTTCTAATGTCTTGTCACGAACACTCTTTGTTGGGCACCTATTCAAAATATAGACAACGGTAGCTACTGCTTCTGCCCAAAACTCTCTAAGCATTTGCTTGGCCTTCAACATGCATCTCACCATGTCCATGATTGTTCTATTCTGCCTTTCAGTAACTCCATTTTGTTGAGGTGTGTATCTAGTTGCCAGTTGATGTTGAATTCCATGCTGCTTAAAGAAGTTTGTACATTCTGAGTACTTTGATTCTGCATCCACTATGCTTTTCTACGAACACCTTGAACGTCTTGAAGACATCACATGCTTCTGACTTCTGCTTCAAGAAATAGACCCACGTCTTTCTACCAAAATCATCAATGAAAGTGATGAAATATTCGCTACCACCATGTGTTGGAATCTCAACTGAACACAAATCTGAATAAACTATCTCCAACAGCTTTTTTGCCCTCCAAGACTTTCCAGTTGGAAATGATTCTCTGTGCTTCTTTCCAATCTCACATGTCTCACATACTCTATTAGGAATATTCACAACAGGCAAACCAGAAACAAATTCTTTTCTTGACAAATAATTCAATCCAAAAAAGTGAAAGTGTCCAAAACGCATATGCCACAACCAATCATCATTTGGAATCACAAAACTCAAGTAAGATAACTTTTCATGATGAATTCTTAAAGGGAATAGGTGATTGGGAGTCATTTTTACCTTGGCAATGAATCTTCCATTTCTGTCAATCAATGTGTAGTAGCCATGATGAATCTACCTTTCTCTGACAATTGTCCCATACTCAATAAATTTTGATGAAGAACAGGAGCATAGAAAACATCAGAGATAAAGTTTTGAGAACCATCTTTCAACCTGATAGTAATTTGGCCTTTCCCCAATACTTCCTTGCAATTCTGCTACAGTCATGGTGTCTGTGTCGTGGGACTCAATTATTGTAGTCTCCACATCATCAAACTTCATTGGCATAGTGCGTAGAATTTTGTCCACCACCTTATTGTCGGGGATATCTTCTCCATACACTCTCATCTTATTGACGAGATCTGTAACACGTGAAAAATATTGTTCCACAGATTCAGAACTAGACATTTCGTATCTTTCGTATTCTCTCCGTAGAGATTGCAGCTTGGATTTATGGGCTTTTTCCACTCCTTTGTATGACAACTTCAAAATATCCCACGCTTCTTTGGCTATTTTAGCAATTGCTATTTTGCCAAAAATCGAATAATCTATTCCTTGATGAATCTGTGACAGTGCCAACTGATCTCTCCTTCGAGCAGTATTATCGGCTCCTTGTGCTAATTCCGATTCAACAAAGCTCCAAATATTGTGAGCTCTCAAATGCGTCGCCATCAAAGTTTTCCAATAGTTGAAATCTAACTTCCCATCTAACTTGGGACCAGACCAAACAATATTGTAGTTGGTCATGTCTCTCTCTCTCTTAATAGTGTATCAACTCTCTATTTTTTTTTAAACACAGTGAGAACACTCTTGTTCCTCACACACTCAAATATTTTTTTTTACTCACACTACTACTTTCAAGCTTTGATGCCAATTGATAGCAGTGGGATAAAATAAACCCACTAAACTAAACTCAACTCACTCACGCAGCAGAAGAATTTGAGAGAGAGAAGAAATAAAATTGTTACACTCACACACTTAGGCAGAGGAAGAGAAAGATGATGAAACTTAACATTTACTATTTATACACCCTCAAAAGATTCATTCACTCATTTACTCTAATCTCATACTACAAACTGTTACAAAGTGGCCTTATATAGGCATTATAAAATATAATAAAATATTAAAGCCTTAATGGTTAAGCAAAAGCTAATGACGGTGGCACTACTTAATATCTAGGAAATATGATGGGTGGTGCAGTGATTTTTTCTGCTACTTGCCATTTAAACAACATTTGTAGTTTCAAAGCCGTAATATCTAAATGTCAGTAGCTTCTCCATGCTTCTAGTTAGGCGGTGCTATTTTTATAACTTCTCAAATCTTCTAGGTTTGTGGTTTAATTTTTTATTAGCTTGATTTAATTTAATTTTTTAACCGACATTTGGTTTGCATAAAATAATAGAGAATTTTGACCACTAAAGAAAAAAATAATAATTGATACATAAAGACACGCATAATAAATCATGAACTTGTTAAAATCTATCTTAATTTTTTTATTTATGATAATATGCTTCATTTTTCTATCTAAAGTGAACAATTATAAGCATTATTTCACAAAAAAAAAAAACTATAAGCATTAAAAAGAAAATATGATAATATGCTTCATTCTTAACTGCATTAATCATGAAAAAGATAGACATAAAAGAAAGGAAAACTCAATTAAACATTAAAAAGAAGAGTTACTTTCATCAATCCAACAACAGATTATTATTCCTGAGTGAAGAATCTATAATCCTTACTCAAACTAAAACAAAGGAAAAGCATAACAGCCACAAGGCACAAGAACTGAGAAACTCTATTACCATATGTGAGCTGTGAACGCAACAGATTTTGGCAGTGGTGCTTCCTCTAGAGGCAACCTTTAATCCAATTCATGATCCTTTGAGGAACACCATAGTCGTAGGCAACCACTGTGAATATTCCAACCCACATGGCCAAAGTGATCCAAGCAACGGTGGTTGAGATGAACCTCAAGCCCAGAACTGAAACAACAGCTCCCACAATAAGCATGACCCAAATTATGATTGGAAGAAGTCTTCCCTTATATATCTGAAGTATTGTCCCACCCAATGGTAGCAAAGAAGAAGTATAACACAATGGTCAAAACCAGAGACATCATCAGTTTGTGCTGTTCTGTAAACAAAAGCTTTCCTGAGTCAGTGTTTGTCACTGTAATCAAGGCAATCAGCAGTGTCAAGAATTTGATGAGGATCTCCTGCAATTCCTTGAATACATTGACAACTTGGTCCCTAAGTAAGCACAATCATTAAAGGGAAAACAAAAGTTAGACATGTATACTAGAATTATGATGCAGTAGTCTTGCTAGAAACACATGTAGCTCAATGCAGAATCTGACAGAAAACTCAAACACAACAAAAAATGGTCCAATTTGTTAATAATAGAAAGAAGAAATGGCATAAAATAAATAGCAGCGTGTGGGAGTGAAGCATGCATTTAAAAGATGTTGAAAATTGTAATGGTAAGTAGAATGACCTTGAAACAAGGTTATTTATGGGTAAGAACATATAACATATTTGTGGTTAGAGAGTAGTTATAGTTACACTGAATATTAAAGAAGTTAAGTGGCATCCTCCAATTCAGGGATGGATAAAATGTAATACAGACGGATCAGCTAAAGGTTGTCCTGGAAACTCAGGATGCGGGGGGATCTTCAGAAATCATTCAGGTGGTTTTATTGGCTGTTTCGCAGCAAACCTCGGTATCAATCACTCCCTTTTTGCTGAGTTAATGGGGGCTATTTTAGCCGTTGAGATGGCAAAGAAAAAAAACTGGAACTGCTTATGGTTGGAATGTGATTCTTTGTTGGTTGTTCATGCTTTTAAAAACTTTGATTTAGTTCCTTGGAAGATTAGAAAAGGTGGATAAACTGTACAGAAATTACAAAGAATATGAACTTCTTGGTTGGCCATATTTTTAGAGAAGGCAACATGTGTGCGGATTTGTTAGCTTCTCAGGCACACTCCATTTCTGATTTCTGCTGGTGGGATTCCCCACCTTCTTTTGTTTCAGCAGAGTATATTAGGAATAGAATTGGTCTTCCTAACTATAGGTTTAAATAGTTGTCTTATCCATGGGTTTGGTTTTTGTCCCCCCATGCTTTTGTATATGCTTATCATTCCCTTTTATTTAATATATTGCTTGGTATGCTTTGGTACAGGGGTATCTTTGTGGGTGCCAACCTAGTTGGGATCAACTTTGTTACCTGCTGGGCTTGCCATGCTTTTTGCTTAAAAAAAAAAAAGTTACACTAAGTACTAACCTCATTGAAGAGGAATGAGTGGAATTCAGGGCAGGCATGTTTTGTTCTGTTCTGGCTTTGTTTCTTGCTTTCCTGAGATGAGAGCTAGTAGGTTGGGGAGGTTTTAGGATTTTAGATGTCACATCGATCACAAACGTTGATTAGTGGGAACTTTGACTTCCATGGACACTTTGACTTTTTCATCTTGAATCCCCTTATTGAGATTTTCTTATCCTACTGAAAATCACAAATTGAAAAATTATACATATTCCCCAACTCTTTTTCCAAGCAATAACCTACTCTTCAAATGCACCTTATTTCAGCTTTTAATTCTAGCTCCATCTCCAACATCTTAACCACTACGTTCACCCTTTGTGATTACTCTCATCCCTTCCGAAGATGAATCCACAAAAAACGTTGTTCACGGCAATACATCTACAACTACGAGGTAAATACGAGAAAAAAAAAATTGAGAGAAAAAATAATCAAAGTCTTCTAGCATAACGCTGGATATATGAGATGGAGCATAAACAATGTCTATTCCAAACGAACACTGAACCTGTTATTAATGTTAAAAATTTGATGGAACTTGAGAAAATAGGCTCTATTAGTCCGGGATATAAAAGAGAGACTGTGATCAATGGTTGAGATTGTTGCTGTAGAGAAAATGATGCCGTAGAGGCTGCAGAGGCCCCTGAGCCGTCGAAGACTTTTGTTTTGCTTGAAATAGTCATGTACCATTAAATGCACTTATTTTGCCCATCTTCTTTATCACTCACTTATGAGAGAAATAAAATACTTCAGTAAGTGAGAAATAAAAAGATAGAAATAAAAAAAGTAAAAAAAAAAGTTGAAAAAAATAGAAAAATAAATAAAAATAGATAAAAATAGTACATTAAGTTCATAGTTTTAAAAATCGGACCAACCCGGCCTATCGGACCGTGACCCGGAGGTTAGACCGGATCGAGCAGGCTATCGGATCGGCCATCGACTCGGTGCCACCCCTGGTTAAACCGATGACCTGTGTGACCCGACCAAGGTCACGCACTTTTTTTTTTAAAAAAAAAATGCTCGAAACGACGTCGTTTGGATAAAAAAACCAAAAGAAAGAAAGGTCTTGTGGCTGTGAGCGTTTGGCAAAGCATTGCTTGCTGTGTCGTGTTTGTGAGTCTGTGACTCTTCTTCTTCAAACTTCAAAGTGCACATAGATAAACCCTAAGGCCCTCAACTCAACCACATCGGTCCACACCATAGGCCCTCCGACCACCGTCGGCATCGCCCTTAGACCACCGTCGGAGTTGCCGTCGTTGTTCTTCCTCCTCGCGATTCATCATATTTGGCTACTTCGATCCTTCTTCCTTCCTCACGTCCACCATTGAACCACCAGATCCTCCTCCCTCACATTTGGCCGTACCACCATTGAACCACCAAGTCCTCCTTCCTAGCATTTGCAACGTTCCTTCCCTTGTCACTTAGTTGCACCACCCAAAGGTTCTTTACTCTCAATCCAATTTTTTCTATTAACCCTATTTTTTCTATTACTCAGTTACTGTAATTCTGTTGTTTTTAGTGTGATTCTTTGCTTTATGTTTTTGTTAATCCAACTTGAGTACTTTGATTTTGTTATTGTTACTATGATTCTTTGCTTTATGTTTTTGTTACTGTGATTCTATTTTATCATTTATGAGTAGTGATTATTTTACATGATTCTGTTTAATCCAACTTGAATGTTATTTTTAATTGATTCTGTTTTATTATTTATGAGTGATGATTCTTAGGTAATTGACACTGTGATTATGTTATTGTGAATTTTGTTTGAAGAAATGATAGTATAGTTGATAGTGTGATTCTATTATTTTGAATTCTGTTTAAACTTTAAAGAAATGTAATAAGTAATTTATAATGTGATTTTGTTACTGTGAATGTCAATGGATTTGAACTTGAAAAATGAACTTATGGAATTATATTAATTTGTTATGTGATTTTTTTTTTTACTTTTTTAAGGCAGGTATAAAATTTTCAAATTTTTTAATACAGACCCGGTCATGCAGGTCAATTAGTGACCCACTGGTTCGACCATTGACCCAGTGACCCAGTACCTTGACCGGATCGATCACCGGTTCAATTTTTAAAACTATGATTAAGTTTAGGGATGACAATGGGTAGGGTCTGGGTAGGGTCCTATAATACCCGTCCCCATACCCGTGTTTAAAAAAATACCCGTACCCGGCCCCATACCCGCGCGGGTAGCAACTTTAATCCCCATCTCCGTACCCGCTAGGTACCTATATACCCATACCCGCACCCGCTATCCACACTTTACTTATGTATGAAGTTAATAAATCAATAAAAAATAGACTTAAATGTAATTTTGGTCCCTCTATTTTGCACAATCCGCAATTTTAGTCATCCTATTTTAAAATAAAGACATTTAGTCATCCTGTTTTGCACAATCAGCAATCTTGGTCTCTCTATAGAGACATTTAGTCCCCCAATTTTGTAAAATCCGTAATTTTGGTCCTTTCATCAAATTGAAAGTATTGACAGTTAAGAGATTAACATTGACCTTGATGTGACCCAAATATAGTGATGTGACACAACATTATTTATTTATTTATTAATTATTTTAAATACTGAGTAATAATTATTTGTTTATCTACGTCACTAAAGCATGTCATGTCGATTTTAATGGTTGAGGTACTCGTGAGTCCTAATCACAAGTCTTAATAATTTATTTTAAACTAGTTCTACATTGTTGAAGTACATGGCACGTTGTAGTCAAATAAATGATATTACCTTTTTTTAAAATATATTTTTCATCAATTATCCTAATCAGTATTTAAAATAATTAAAAACTAAATAAATAATCTTGTGTCACGTCACTATATTTGGACCACATTAATATTAACGTTAATTTCTTAACAGTCAACACTTTCAATTTGATGGAAGGACCAAAATTATATATTTTACAAAATTTGGAGACTAAATGTCTCTATTTTAAAATAGGTGGACCAAAATTGCGGAATGTGCAAAATAGATGACCCAAAATTGCATTTAAGCTATAAAATATTAATTAAAAAAATTATTACAAATAAATTAAAAATTCACACTTAAATAATTTAAACTTAACATTAAAAGCATCCACACATAATATTAAAAATATAAAATATAAAATTATTGTAAGTTATAACATAAATATTTTATTATTAGTGTTAGTTTATGGAAAATATAAAATTATTTTTTTTTTACAGAAAAGTATATATATAACATAATTATTTATTTAAGTTATTTTAGTTATATATATATATATATGGTAGGTGCGGGGTTGGGCGGGGTGGGTACTACCTTACCCGTACCCGTACCCGTAAAAAATTGCGGATAAATATCCGGCCCCGGCCCCAGTCCTAATAAATGGATATTTACCCAACCCGCTTGTGGATATTTTTGCAGATATCCGTAGGGTCCGGGTACACTTTGTTATCCCTAATTAAGTTTCATCTAATTTAGAGTACTAATATTCAGTACGAAAGGAGACAACACCAAATGCACGAATAAACAAGCATAGGGTTAACTTTTTTTATTTAACAATTCTAAATTAAAAATTAAAAAAACATAGATCGGTGTTTTTTATGGAAAACAAAAGTTCATTTTTTTTTTTACAAAAATAGTTTTATACTAATTAGCATTTTTCTTTAATTTAATATTATCAGTTATTTCAAACAGCCATTGTTATTTTCGTCTGCTGTATTTTATCAGTTATTCCCCGCAGCAGATTGGCGTGGAATCCGAACAGCAAACTAGGACTTTGTTCAGAATCAAAAAAAAAAAAACTTGGACTTTGTCGTCTTCTAACTTAACGGAAGTTTCTTAAATGACACTATTTCAAACTAGGATTCCCGTTTTTTTTTTTTTTTTTTTTCTTTTTTACAATCTTTTTGCACTTCACCACACGTAAAACCTAACCATCTCATTCCTATTTTATTTTCCATTTTGGATACACAACAACCTTAACCATCAACATGAAACCATAATCACATCAACCACCAGAACATCCTTAGAATCATTAAAAGTTGAAAGACAGAGTTAGAGGAAAGCATTGACTTAAATAACTTAGAAGACTAAACTAAATAAAAAATGTTAACATAAAAATAACTTAAAGAATTAAATTGAATAAAAAAAAAATTAAATGATCAAACTAAAATCCAAATTAAACTTAGAAGACTGAAAATTATAATTATGGCAAATAAAAATTTAGAAACGTTGAATTTAATAGCAAAGAAAAGATTAACAATATGATAATGTAGAGTTATCAAAATTAACCATTTTGTCATTCCTAACTCCATTAATCATGAAAGAAAAGACATAAAAGAAATTTAACTAAGCAGTAAAAGGAAGAGTTATTTCTCTTTCATCAATACAACGACAGATTTTTCCTGAGTAAAGAATCTAGGATCCTTACTCAATTAAAACAAAGAACAAGCATAACAGCCACAACCCACAAGGCACGTACAACAGAACTGAGAAACTCTATTACTATATACATGCATGTGAACACAACAGATTTTGGCATAGGTGCTTTCTCTAGAGGGGCAACAACCTAGGTCCGTGTGATGCGACCCTTAATCCAATTCTTGATCTTTTGAGGAACACCAGAGTCATATGCAACCAATGTGAAAGTTCCAACCCACACGGCCAAAGTGATCCAAGCAGAGGTGGGTGAGATGATTCTCAAAAGCAGAAATGCAGCAACACCTCCCATAATAAGCATGGTACAGATTATGATTGGAAGAAATCTTCGTTTAAGTATAGTCCCAATCATAGCAAAGAAGGAGTATATGACAATTGTCAAAAACAGAGGCATCATCACTTCGTGCTCTTCTATAAGCAAAAGCTTTCCTAAGTCAGTGCTTATTGCTGTAACCAAAATATTCAGCAGTGTTAAATGTTTGATAAGGATCTCCCGCAATTCCTTGAATACATTGACCACTGGCACTTGGTCCCTAAGCACAATCATTAATAGAAAAAAAAAAAAAAAGTTAGACATACTAAAATTATGATGCAGTTCTGTTAGAAATATATGTAGCTCAAAGCATAATCTACAACCTAGCTCCGTGTGATGGACCCTCAATGCAATTCTTGATCCTTTGATGAACAACATAGTCATAGGCAACCAGTGTGAATGTTCCAACCCACATGGCCAAAGAGATCCAAGCAAAGGTGCTTGAGATGGTTCTCAAAAGCAGAAATGCAGCAACACCTCCCATAATTGGCATGGCAAAAATTATGATTGGAAGAAATCTTCCGTTATTATATATATGAAGTGTAGTCCCAATGATAGCAAAGAAAGAGTATAAGACAATGGTCAAAAGCAGAGGCATCACCAGCTCATTCTGTTCTATAAACAAATTCTTTCCCTAGTCGGTGTTTATTGTTGTAATCAAGGAAATCAGCAGTGTTAAGGATTTGTTAAGGATCTCTTGCAATTCTTTGAATAAATTGACCACTGGCACTTGGTCCCTAAGCACAGACATTAATAGAAAAAACATGTTAGACATACTAGAATTATGATGCAGTTTTGTTAGAAATACTCAAATACATGCAGCTCAACGTAGATTCTACAATACAACCTAGCTCCATCTGATGCACCCTTAATGCAATTCTTGATCCTTTGAACAACATAGTCATAGTCAACCGATGTGAACATTCCAACCCACATGGCCAAAGCGATCCAAGCAAAGATGGTTGAGATGGTTCTCAAAAGCACAAATACATCAGCACCTCCCATAACAAGCATGACACAAATTATGATTGGAATAAATCTTCCGTTGTATATTTGAAGTATTGTTCCAATGATAGCAAACATGGAATATAAGACAACGGTCAAAAGCATAGGCATCATCAGCTCGTGCTGTTCTATAAACAAAAACTTTCCTGACTCAGTGTCTGTTGCTGCAATCAAGTTAATCAGCAGTAATAACAGTATGTTGAGGATCTCCTGTGATTCCCTGAATCCATTAACTACTTGGTCCCTAAGCACAATCATTAACAGAAGAGGAAAAAAAAGTTAGACATACTAGAATAATGATGTAGTTTTGCTGCAGATACCTGCAACTCAATGCAGAGTTTGATAGAAAACCCAGACACAGCAAAAAATGTCCAATTGGTGAATCATCTACAAACAAGGTTATGGGAAAGAGCATAGAACATAGGTTAGTGTAACCTTGTTATATAGCTTCAAACAAGGTTATATAACCACGCTACAGAGGAGTGAGGCAGAGCCCATGGGGAAAATGGGCGGCAGAAATACGTGACGAAAAAAAGGCAGCAAGTGCATATGACAAAGCGGCACTCAAGTTCAAAGGCACAAAAAGCTAAATTTCCCTGAAAGAGTTCATCCCTGAAAGAGTTCATCAAAGATGTTGCCCATATGCAACACCAAGCTTCACCAAAGTGTGGCTAGGTACCTTTGAAACTGCTGAGGATGCAGCCATAGCCTATGACAAGGCAGCTCTCAAGTTCAAAGGCACAAAAGCTAAATTGAAACTTACAAAGAAATAAAGAGATTAAATTGAAGGAGGAAAATTGCCATTGAAATCAAAAATGAGAATGCCTACGTATAAACTTACAACCAATTTGAAAATCTTAAAAAATCTAATATGCCATCAGATTTATTTGAAATTACATTAACTAATTGAAACAAAGCATAAAAGGTAAAATATGCAACAATAACAAAAATTTAATTTTTTTTTGTCACCATGACATTGGTGCGCGGAATATCTACAAGTTTTGCTGATAACAACAAAAACTTAATCTAAAACTTATTCAAAATTCAAATTTCAAATTAGGCAAAAATTTCATAACTCTAACATTCGTCCTTGAGATTTGCTATGTAAATGCCAAATTTTAGCTTCATAAACTTCAAACTTGATTTTGGAAGCACTTTAGTCATTATGTCAGCAAGTTGAACATCAATTTCTTGGCTTAAATCATTGTCATCATAACCAATAAGTTTAACTCCTCTAGTACATCAGATGCCAAGATTTGTCATCTCAAATTCATCTTGCATGAACTTTAATGACTTCAAGTTGATGTAACCAAATCTCCTATGTCAAACATCACTCTCTTTAATTTTGTAAGTAGAATAATGACCTTTAACTAAATCAAACTTCAAATAAAAACTATTTCCAAGCTTTTCCATCTTTGTTCCATGCTCATCAATGATAAAAATAATTTTCTTTGAAAGAGATTGCATATCCATTTCTTAGCATTTGTGCAACACCAAGAAGATTTTGATCTAGTTTTGGAATGTAAAAAATATCTTTGACAATTATCATAACTTTCTTGGTTGATATAGAAATTACCCATTTTTCTTTGACTTGCACAATTCAGGGTCGACCTAATAGTGAGTGAGACCTAAAACAAATTTTAAGAGAAACATTTTATCTTTAAATGAGATAGCTATATAGTAGGCCTTTTTTGCCAACATACGTGAACTTTTTGTTAACATATGAGGCCTTTTTGTTTTATAAAAACTAATAAAAAATATTTTTTTTCGTGGGCCTAAAGCTTGAGCTTTAGTTGCTTTACCCTTAGGCTAGCCCTGACACGATTTTACAATCCTAGCTTGACTTTTGGTTGAATTGATTTATAATGGTGCAATCATTATCAATAAGTCAAGTATTCGATCAATGTGAATTGAGTTCTTGTGATGCCATGAATAAATGTTCAGAATCAATGTTATCTTCTTCAGTCAATTTTGTATGTTATTCTGGTTGTTGCTTAGATTATTTTTGACTTAAATATGTTTTTAGTCCCCGATAAATGACTGATTTTTGTTTAGGGTCCCTAATAAAAAAATTTCATTGCATTGGATCTAATATATCAAAACTTTTGTTTTGAGTCCCTACCATTAGTTAACTGATGACGTGACACCTTGCGAAAAGATATTTTCAATATATATCACGTTGAGATGGTCACTAGAAGAGTGAAAAGTGAAGCATATGAAAACTAATGAAGTAGTCACTAGAAGCACATTCAAACAAAGTTATGTTGAAGAACATAGAAGAGTTTGTAATTATACTGACTTCATTGAAGTGAGATGAGTGGAATTCATTGTAGTTATGTCTGGTTCTTGGCTTTGTTTATTTTGTTTCTCTCAATTTGCCAACCTTCTGAGACACAAAACGAATGCTTTTGGTTGAGGGAATGAGAATGGTCAGTTTGATTCAGCTATGATGAGGTTATTTATATTTATAGTTATATGAAACTAGTGTTTTAGCCCATGCGTTGCATGAGCTTATTAAAATTTTCACTACCTTATGTATATAGTCTATAGAAAGAAATTTGAAAAAAAAAACAAAGAATTATATAGCACATTAAAAGAAATTTTAAAAAAGAGATAATTATAAAAGAAATTAGAAACTATAAAATTAAAAAAAGATAAGGGAAGATGTAACAATGTAACTTTAATTTTTTTAATATTAACTTTGAAAATTGAAAAGTAAATTGAATTAAGGATTTAGAATTATTGACTAAAGAGAGAAATATTCGGAATTAAAAAATAGAGTTAGAAAATCTGATAAAAGAAATATTAAAAAAATAATAGATTAGGGAGTATAAAATTTGAAGAAAAAAATTATATAGTACATCGAAAGAAATTTTGAAAAAGAAATAATTATAAAAAGAAATTAGAAACTATGATTTTTTTAAAAGGAAAAAAAATAAGGGAAGATGTAATGATATAACTTTAATTTTTTTTAATATTAAATTTGAAAATTGAAAAGTAAATTGAATCAAGAATTTGGAATTATTGATGAACGAGAGAAATCTTTAGAATTAAAAAATAGAGTTAGAAAATCAGATAAAAGAAATATTAAAAAAAAGCCCAAAAGATTAGAGAGTATAAAATTTAAAAAAAAAAGAATTATATAGCACGTCGAAAGAAATTTTGAAAAAAAAGATAATTATTAAAGAAATTAGAAACTATAATTTTTTTAAAAGATAAAAAAGATAAGGGAAGATGTAATGAAGTAACTTTAATTTTTTAAATTAACTTTGAAAATTGAAAAGTAAATTGAATTAAGAATTTGAAATTATTTATGAAAGAGAAAAACCTTCGGAATTAAAAAATAGAGTTAAAAAAATTGATAAAAATATTTAAAAAAATATAGCATCAAATAAAGAAGTGAATGAAGGTAGTTATATAAATATTGTAAATGTGGGGTAGTTACAAAAATTGATAAGAGAAATTTTAGGAAAAGTAGAAGAACCAGATGCATGTTAGGAGAGTGAACTACTGCACTACTCCATGAGAGGAGGGTATTTAAATAAGAGTGAATGTAAGAGAGAGTGGGAAGAGTAAAACGAGGAGATAATCTTTTAGTCATCTATTTATATAAAAGAAAAGAGAACCCCTCACTTGACACGTGTCACTCTCTCATAAAAAAATTTTCCTCCAAAACTTCTCTCTCTTTCCCACTTTTCTCTCTTTCTTACTTTTTTCTTTTGCTTTTTTGTGATTTTTTCATTTTTTTTTCTTTTCTATTATCTATATAAGTAAATTTGGTCATTTCTATTGTCATTATTTTTTAACGTGTATTGTTTTATACTTTTTATATATTTATTTATATTATTATATTAGTTATATTTTTATTACATTACTATTTTATATCTTTTATTTATAAAATTTTATATTCTTGAAATCTTTAATAAAATAATATGCTCAATATTACATAAAAGTATGTTATTATTTATATTAAATGCATGATAAATTTATATAATTACCTATTTAAATTAATTATAATTTATTAAATAAAATTTATATTAATTAGTTAACATATTTACTACAAAATAACATTTGGATTCTATGTTCAATAAGTTTATATGTAATGATTATATGTTTTATACTTTTTTATAGTTATATTATTATATTATTTATATTTTTATTATATTTATTTACAAAATTTTATATTCTTGAAATATTTAATATAATAATATGCTCAATATCACACAAAAATATGTTATTATTTATATTTAATTATAATTTCTTTAAATTAATTATACAATATTTACTTGAGACTAAAAGTGAGGTCAATATAAAATATAAAAATATTAATTATGATATTCCTTCCATCCTAAATTGATTGATGTTTTAACATTGAAAAAATTCCATATTAAAACATTCATTTCAATTTTTTCCTCTAATAAATACTACTGTTATAAAAGACTTAATAATACATTTATTGAAATTAAGAAAGGGAATAAAGATATTTTAGTAAAATTGTTCCTATATAAATACTATTATCTTGGAATACTTACTTTCGTAATCTGTATAAAAAAAAATCTTAAATACCATTCAATTTGGGATGAAAGGGGTATATAATATATGATTTTAGTATTTATATAATATGAAAATGTTAAAGTGATTTAAATTTGTGTAAATATTGTATCATACATGTATCAAAAAAAATATTGTATCATACATACACAATGAATATAAAACTCAAGTGTGCAATATAACACAATATATAATATTTTAATAATTAAAATCAATGTAAAATATTTATTATATATCAACCTTTAAATAGTTTGAAAATAAAATTATCAAGCTCATGCACTGTGTATTACAAATTCTATTATATTGTTCTAATATTTACTTAATATTGAAATGATATATTTATATGCAAACTATATAAATATTTATAAAATATGAGAAGGGATCAAGTTATTCCAAGAATAACTCTAAAAGAGTTACTCTCTATCATCACCATTTTAATATACTTACTACATATAATATCGTTATAAATCCTTCATAAAAAACTGATTGAAATATTTAGACAGAATTTTTAACTTAGTAGGTTTTCTACTCACGGGTCAAAGATAATACTAAAAATCTATAACAACTCATCTTACACAAGTACTTACTAATGAAATATAAATTGTCTATTAGAGAATAAAATAATAATTTATTAGTATCCATTGACGTTAGCAAGATCTCTTTCAACCATAAGACTTGAACCTAAAATCTTACTTAAGAAATTCGATCTCAATTCCTCTCGAATCAACATGTTAGTAAGTAATATTTGATTTCAAAAGTTTGCATTTAATTTAATTAATTCCTAGACTTTATATTATTTGAAGTATTATTTATAAACTATAAATATTATAAAATTAATATTTTTTTATTTTCAATATAGTTGTAAAATAATTGAATTATTTTATCATTTCACATTTCAAAATTACAAAAAAAAAAATTGAACATAAGTTAAATCCTTTCTAAGTTTTTAAACATAAATTTCTCATACAATTTTATAAATATTTTAAATGAAATAAGAAATATCTATGAAATTATAAGTAAATATATTTTTTTCTGATTGAATACTCTAACTCTTTTTGCATTTTTGGATAATTTAAATAGCTAATTACATTTGTCTCAATATAAAAAATTAATTTTATAAACATGTGTATTTCAAACATGTATGAAAATTAGTGACCCATGTGAATACATGGACATCTTCTCCTATTTTTGCTGGTGTTTTTTTTAGTAACACTTTCAGAGACATTTGTTACCATGAGACTAAATTTTTTATTATGTTTCAAATTACTATTTTAACACAGGATATGCAACATTAACCAGGTCAACCATTCTTGCTCTATCATTCTTACTAAACATTCATGTTTTAATTTCTTATTGCTATTGAGCAATAAATATATATCTAATATTTATTTTTAAGTAAATTATTATATATGTAAATTGTCTAAAAAAATACATAAAAATCAAAATAATCCGTGCGAACACACGGGTAACTAGCTAGTTTATATATATAAGGAGACGGGGCAGAGTAGTTGGCATGAAAAGGATTCCAACGACTCACAAACAAGTTTGTCCACTTTTATACTTGATTCTCCAAACTTAACCAAAGTATTAAACGTTTTCGTTTTATACGCGTTTTATATCCTATTCTCATTCCGGTAGAGAGAGACAGAGAAATGTGGAATTGCTTTTGTTCTTTGAAATCGATTACGACCGAGGTTTTATAATTGTGAATTCATAAGATTTGATATTTGTACAAAAGTAAAAAATGTAAAAAAATTAAAATAAAAATTGAACGAAACAAAGGATGAAGGGTTTTGATGAGCTAATTAAATGAAAAGGAATGCCCATGCGCTGTAAAAGTTTCATCTTAGGCAAATCTTTTACAATGCCGTGTTATAAATCAGGATTAAGTTTGGATGAAGGACCGTTGTACAAAATCTAGTAACACACACTGGAAAAAAAAACTCATAATATAATAGTGACTAAAATATATTTTGTCTTTCATTTTTTTTTTAATTTAGTCTTTTAAATTTATAAAATTTCACTTTAGTTCCTTATGTCTATGTTAAATAAAGTTGATCCTTTATTCAGTTTATCACACTAACTTATCAACTTGATAACATATGACAAATTGTGAGTGATGTAACATTGGATAAACGTTTGTCCGACAAGTTAAAATTAACATTGTTTATATAATAAACTTATAGAATGATCAATTTGATCTAAAAGAGATATTTTAATTTTATTTTTTTATGTAAAAATATTTTAATTTAAATGATCAAATTGAAGCTTTTTAAATTTAAGAGACTAAATAAAGAAAAATAAAATAGGATAAGAGACAAAATTTATATTTTGACCTATAATAGTACGTGTATTTTCTAACTTTCTTTATTTGTATCCTCAAAATCATATTTTCTCTTTCTAATTTCGCCATCATTTAAAAAAAAGGCGTAAAATAGTATCTTAGACAATGATATAGCTAATTTTAACTGACAATAATAATGTAACAAATCATGGTACATTACATGACCCAATTCTTCCAAAATTTCATTTCTCTACATGATGTTAAAATATATATTTTCAACAACTTTTTTATATTTTTGAGATACATATATATAGTAAGAATAAAAAGTAAATGAAATATAAAATCACATATGAAATATAAATATTATTATATACAGTATCACATGTAAAATCAATTATCAATTATTTAATATAAAAATAATGAAATTAACGTGGCATGCGGAAATAGAGGAAAGAATGAAAGAGTCAAAGCAAGATAATGGAAATAGCAGCGAACTTTTCGTATGGAGACCATGAATTGATATCCTTTAAGGGGGTAATTATCAAGATGAATTCTAAACTTTATCTTATTAAAGGTGTTTGAGATGGATCTCATTCTATTAATTCAGTCCAGTTTGAAATTAATTTTGATGGATTTAAGTTTTGAAAATTAAATGTTTTAAAATATATTGTAAAACATATCTTAATATTAATTTTATACTTCTTTAATTTTATAATTTAGTTATATATAATATTAAAATTTATATTTATATCAACAAAAGATCTTAGTTAAATTGGACTTAAAATCCAATATCAAAGTTTTAAATTGGGTAAAAGAAAGTTAAACTCCCTCAACTCTTCTTATAAACACCCCTAAATCCAATAAACAATTGCATGATAATTCTTATTTCTGTGTCCAAAGAGCTCGAATCTAGTGCCCAAATCTAGCGAAAACATGTCAATAATCTAACAAGCATCAACGTTGCCTGAACCTTGAGATTAAACAAGCCGGTACAAAAATTGCCGTCATTGTCAAATTGAAATTAGTGGAATTACCATATTAATATAAAATTACTAGACCAAAAGGATCTAAAAACAAAATTAGAAACCTAGTAGCAACCAAACTCTGATTGAAGCAAACTGTATGGAGGTACATAACTGTTTTTTGGCCAATAGAAGTACACAGTTTGCCAGTTTGAGTAATTCAAAATTGGTAACATATTAATGATGTACCTGAGTTCATTGATTGGGCATACTTATAAGAAGAATATAAATTCACCTGTAATTTATGTTTTATCAATAATTTACAATATAATTCCTTCATTCTTAGATTCTTGATGTTTAAGGTTAATACGTGTAGCTTAAGAAACATTTAATATTACGTACAAACAATACATTTAGTCTAAAATACCCTCATTTAATATCTATGAGAGAAGAAGTTATGAAAATCTAGGACATATTAAATAGGGGTATACGTGAAAAAAAATAATTAATGAGCTTTGGAATGTGTAAAACATAAAGAGTTTAGGAATAAAAATAAGAAGCTAAAACATCAAGAATTTAGGAACGGAGGGAGTATTAAGTCTATCTGTCGCTCTATTTTTAACTTTTTTTCTGCCAATGATAGTTTTGTTATTTTCTTAAAAAAAATATAGACATTTGATAGTTGAATAACCTATAATAATTTTTTAACTAACTCTTTAACTTATTAAGCAAATTAAAGATTTTTTTTTATATTTTCAAGATATTAAATACATTTATTTTTATTTAATATTTTCTTTATAAAATACTAAGAAGATTAGTAATAAAATGTTATAGAAGAATTACTCTTAACTGCATGCATTAAGCATGAAAAGATAGAAATAAAAGAAAAGAAAACTCAATTAAACATTAAAAAGAAGAGTTAATTACTTTCAGATTATTATTCCTGAGTCAAGAATATGTAATCCTTACTCAAACTAAAACAAAGAAAAAACATAAGAGCCACAAGGCATAGCAGAACTTAGAAGCTCTGGCACTTTATGTGAACACAACAGATTTCTCTAGAGGGGCAACAACCTTAATTAGCTCAGTGTGAGGGAGCCTTAATCCAATTCATGATCCTTTGAGGAACACCATAGTCGTAGGCAACCACTGCGAATATTCCAACCCACATGGCCAAAGTGATCCAAGCAACTGTGGTTGAGATGAAGCTCAAGGCCAGAACTGAAACAACAGCTCCCACAATAAGCATGACCCAAATTATGAGTTGAAGAAGGCTTCCCTTATATATTTGGAGTATTGTCCCAATGGTAGCACAGAAGAAGTATAAGACTATGGTTAAAATCAGAGACATCAAAGTACAGAAGAAGTATAAGACTATGGAGTATTGTCCCAATTTGTGTTGTTCTGTAAACAAAAGTTTTCCTGACTCAGTATTTGTTACTGAAATCAAAGCAATGAGCAGTGTTAAGAATTTGATAAGGATCTCCTGCAATTCCTTGAATACATTCACCACTTGGTCCCTAAGTAAGCACAATCATTAAGGTAAAATAAAAGTTAGTCTAGCTAGAAACACATGGAGCTCAAGGCAGAATCTGACAGAAAACCCAAACACAAGAAAAAAAAAATGTCTAATTTGTTAATAATAAAAAGAAGAAATGGCATAAAAAAAGATGTTGAAATGGTAAGTAGAATCATCTTCAAACAAGGTTATGGGAAAGAGCATATATATAATATAATACTAAGTAGTAACCTCAAAGGGTTTTTCCTTCTGTCCAGTCTTTGAATAGACTGTATGAGTGCAATCCGTGATGTGGACCAATGGCATTCGTCCACATGTAATTAGTTTCCACGTCAATATATTGCTCTCTCTTTCTGAGATTCTATGCTTTCTAAGGGGCCTGTTTGCAATTTCTTTGTAGTTGGTTCAGGTTTTGGCAACTTCAACACAACAACTTATCCCCTCACGTTCAACCTTGTAGATCCACCTGTGAGGAACACCATTGGAACACCTCTTGGAGGATTGGTGGCTATTCGTTTTGTGGCTGACAATCCAGGTAAGTTAATATTCTACTGCAAAGCTTTGTCTTCTGCATTTGTATCAGGATCACATATTAATCTGTTACATGGTTTTCTTTCACTGCTGCAAATCAGGAATTTGGTTTGTCCATTGTCATATAGACTCACTTCTAAATTGGGGTTTAGGAATGGCACTTCTCGTAGAAAATGGAGTTGGCCTTTCACATTCAGTATTATCTCCACCACCATATCTACCACAATGTTAAGGTTAATGAACAAGGTCAGACGAGATTGTCCTTCGGATGAACCCTAGAGCTAGTAAAAGAGGGAAAAAGAGGAACGTTTGACAAAATAAGGGATTTGTGTGTCTGATTTCAATAAAACTTAATTTGAAACATTTCAATAAGGGATTTCTGTCAAATAAAACTTAATTTGAAACATTAAATAATCAGTGTAATTTAAAAACAATGTTAGAATAAAAAAATATCTTAAAAAGTTGCAAACACACCCCTTAGAAAGCATAGAATCTCAGAGAGAGCAACTTGTTGATGTGAAAACTAATGACACATGGACGAATGTCATTGGTCCACATCACAGACTACAGTCTATCCAAAGGCTGCACGAAAGGAATTATCCGTGATTTTTTTTCTTTTGGTGAACACGATAGTGACCCCTGATAGTAGATGAGAAGTCTTGCATAAACCCAACCCCGCCACGTAATAATATTTAAAATTTAAGTGATGTGGATTGCGAATTGCAAAAATGTGTCCCGACTCCAAATAGTGATGTGGGTTTTTTTTTTTACTGTGATGTCATGTGGGTTTAGATTCTTAGAATCACTTCAATCATAATTTTTATACAGGTTTGAATATGTTTTCGTTCCTTTGAATTAGGTTATTTTTTGTTTTTTTTTTCTCAAATTTAAATTTTCTTTTTTTAATACCTTAATTTTAAAAAATACTCTTTTTAATTTCTGTTACAGTAAAAAAAAACAACAAAAAATTATGTATTTAACCGTCAAAAAATCAGTTAGAAGAGATTAAAAGAAATATTTTTTGAAATTAAGAGACTAAAAACAATAAATATAAATTTGAAGGACAAAAACAAAAATATTCAAATTTAAAGAATTAAAAACATATTTAAACCTTTGGTTGTTTAAACTTCAGTTAAGAGAGAAAAAAAAATCTTGACCATTGATATATATATAATAATAGTTGAAGAGGAATGGTTAATGATTGTAAAAATTGAAAATATATTAAGTACAAAATAAATTTTAGTTCACGAGTAGTTGTATATGTACAAAAGCTGATGTTTAAAGTATAATATTTTAAACTACTAAAATTGTTATTTAAAAAGAATGATTATATTATATAAAAATTTCTTAATTAGTTTCAAGTTTATATGATATTTTAAATTTAAATTAATTGGATTTTATTAAGTAAATTCCATTTTGAGGTAAAACAAAAAAGATTGTTCTTTTCTCTCAAACCCACGCTGGCCTTGAGAGGTAAAACAAACAGCCCCAATTAATTTCTTCAGAAATTCACCAATTGTATACACCAAGTGGAACTATACCAGAATTTTAAAAGATACAGTTTGGTGTAGGGAACTCATTCTTATTCTACTCATGAAAATTATCATATTAATAATTAGGAAAGGTAAATCAATCCATTTATCTGTCGTCCATTTAACTCATCCATAAGTAAATTCATCAAATCCATCTATTACAAAAAAAAATAAAAAATCAAACGAATTGGATTCAATCTATCTATTTAATTTTATGGATGGTTAATGATCCATTTATTATTTTTCAAAATCCAATGAATTCTTCAATCAATACTTAATGGATCAAAATTGATCCAACATACTTATTTCATATTTAAATCATTCTTAAATTTATTTTTTAAATTTTTTCAAAAAATATATTTTAAAAAAGTTTTAAAAAATATATTTCGACCGAACATTTTTTGGCCGAACTCGGCTGGATTTTTTTCGGCCAATAAGCATGGAGCTCAAAGCTAGAACTGAAACAACAGCTCCCACAATAAGCATGACCGAAATTATGATTGGAAGAAGGCTTCCTTTATATATTTGGAGTATTGTCCCAATGGTAGCACAGAAGAAGTATATATAACACACTGGTCAAAACTAGAGACATCATCAGCTTGTGCTGTTCTATAAACAAAAGCTTTCCCAAGTCGGTGTTTGTTACTGTAATCAAGGCAATGAGCAGTGTTAATAATTTGATAAGGATCTTCCACAATTCCTTGAATGCATTCACCACTTGGTCCCTATAAGTAAGCACAATCATTCAAAGAAAATAAATGTTAGACATATAGTAACAAAGAACGTATAACATGTTTGTGGTTAGATACACTAACCTCATTGAAGTGGAATGAGTGGAATTCAGCCCAGACATGTTTAGTACTCCCTCCGTTTCTTTTTATATGTCGTTTAAGGTTTATTTGTAAAAATCAAGGAAAGTATTAAATTTTCTTAATTTCTAATAAAGTAATTATGAGATTTTCTATTTTACCCTCTTTTCATTTCTACTCTACATAAATGCATGTGTAAATTCATTAAAGATTAGGAGAGAAGTAAAGGTATAATTGACAAAAGAACAATTAATGTGATCTTCAACTTTGCAAACGACATATAAATAGAAACAATTTTTTTCAAAAAATCCGACACCTAAAAAGAAACGGAGGGAGTACTAGCTTTGTTTCTTGCCTCCCTAAGATGAGAACGACTATTATTTGCTCAACTATAAAAAAAAAAGAGAAATGTTACACACTCTCTATCACACTCTTTTGAACACACC
This sequence comes from Pueraria montana var. lobata, assembly GCA_026413185.1. Classification (NCBI taxonomy): domain Eukaryota; kingdom Viridiplantae; phylum Streptophyta; class Magnoliopsida; order Fabales; family Fabaceae; genus Pueraria; species Pueraria montana. Next base: position 79,772,145 of record CM048650.1, read on the forward strand.
CTCTAAGATTGGTTAAAATTTATTGGAAATCACAAATTTTTATGGGTCTCACTTGTTATTTAATGACTCTCTCTCCTGATTTTGTAGTTTTCAATAAATTTCAATCAATGATAGAGTGTGTAGTGTGTTTGGATGATTGGATGAGTATGTTAGAGAGTGTATTGCTAGCACTCCTCGTAAAAAAAAAAACAAAAGAAAGAGAACTAGCTTTTATAATATGGGCAGAGAATATGGTGTGGTAAACTTTAACCGGTTCGGTCGACGCAGGTTTTAGGTTCGGATGGTCTCAAACACACACCAAGTCAACAAAATTGGCTTTTAACCGGTTTGGGCAGGGACGAAGGCTTTAGGTTCGGACGCTCACTATCTGGCATCGACAAACATTGGCTATGTAGCAGAATTTATGTTGTGTTTGATTTAGAGAAGAGAAATAGGATAGATAGAAATAGAAAAAAGATAATTTGAAAAAGAAGAAATAGAGTAGAAATAAAGTTGTATGTTGTGTTGTTTGTTTTAAGAGAAATAGAGTAGAAATAATATTATAAAGTTGTTTGGTATAAATGAAATAGGGAGAAGAGAATTAAATATACAAAGAAAAATATCATTGTGTCCTTATGTGAGTAGTCCTGACAACCATAAAAAATCGATTATTAGGCACCAATAATTGATTATTTTGGTAAAAAAATCGATTATTTAATTGAAATAATTGATTTTTTCTTGTTCAAAATGAATCTTACGAGCCAATTTTTAAAAAGTCATTTCCTGTCAACTAGTGTGGCATCTAAATGAAAGAGTAAAACAAGGGTTAAAAAGTCATTTCTCAAACATTTCATTTCCCTCCTCTGTTCCCGCCAACTAGCGAAGATAGAAATTTAGTGGCTGGGTCTCACATAATTACAAATTATCTCTACTGAAAATTTCTCAAACCAAACCGCCAGCACATAATTCCATCTCCGCAAAATTGTTTCCATCTGCAGTTCCAAACAGAGCGTTAAAGTATAACACACTTGACCAGATTGGGCAGGGTAGATCGACGCAGGTTCGAAGTTCCGAAATTCACACGAAATTACTGAACTAGACAATGATGTCGAAGCTCTAAATCTTACTTTTTAGATTACTGTTCATTTGGTATATTCATTTTATAGCTTTGGACTTCAAATTGGCCTTTGTTCTTCTGGAGCAGAAGTTTGGGACTTTACACATAAAGTGTTTAATTTATTTTGTTTATATCATTTAAATCCTTTCTATGTATCTCTTTGAGTTTTTTTTTTAATTATTTAACTCCTTATTCGTCTGTGTATTGAGTTTCATTCATTTTTTTTAGTACATTTATTATTGTTGGACTGTGTCTAAGGTGGACCACTATCACAAGTGGTTCACCATGTACTAAAATTTATAGTCTTTGGATTAATTCTTAGTGTACAATCTTATCCTACACCCTCTTTACCAAATTATTTCTTTTGTGCCCCTCTTCCTCGTCTGTTCCATTTCCTGACCAGCAACCAGAATCACCGCCGCTCACCGTTGTCGGAGGCGATTTCCAGCGGCAGTGACCCCCTCCCTTTTTTTCCCCTTTTTTCCCTCTCTCCTTCTCTTTCTTCTTCTCCCTTCTTCACACAACAAAACTTATAGCACAAAAGTCAGCAAAAGGTTGAATTATGGCGGCTTCGTGTGAGAACGTTCAGATCTCATGGTCGTCGTTGCGGACGACCTCCGACGAGACATACTCCTTCGTGCCACAAACGAGTTGGAGCATTTGCCATCGGAGAAACTCGGTGCCGCCGTCGTCGAAGTTCGTGTTGAAGGCTTCGTTTGTTGTTTCACGGCTCGGTGCTATTGTTTCACGGCGGAGGTTCCCTGTGAGATGGTGGTGTTGAAGGCTTCGTCGTTGCTGTCGTGGTTCATGTGGCGCGGGGGATAATGGAAGTCGCGCTTGCGGTGGCCGATGAGTCTCCGACACGACAACAAGGGTTTTGTCCTTTTCTTTCTCTGATTAATTTTGTAGTGATTTTTATTGATCCCTTTCAATTACTTTGTCTTGTTATGTGGTTGAGTTGTGGCTTTGCGGTGGTTCAAGAAGCTGAAAATGACCTTTTTGGAACTCAGGTTGAAGATTTGCTCATATTGTGCAGCGACAGCGAGGGAGTTTGGGGCTTGTTATTGCGGCGGCGGAAGGTAGAGGATGTGGTGGCGGTGGTGTTGAGGAGGATGGCGGAGTGTCGCTGGTGACGGCAAGGATTCACCGGCGACAACGAGGGATTCGCCAATGACAAAAGTGTAGATAACAGGGAGGGAAAGAGGATGGTGAGAAATAATGCAGTGTTGAGGGTCCACCGTAATAACATAAGTCCAAGATCAATCTAACAATTATAAAATGTGGTGCATCATGGACCACCTATAAAGGTGGTCCATGGTAGAAGTCGTCTTATTGTCGATCGATAATTTAGGTTACAGACTCGAGATCACAACTTCAACAAATAAGATTTTTTAAAAGAATAAAATATCATTTTTGAACCCTTATAATTTTAGAAATTTTTATTTTGATCCTTTATATTTTAAAATTTTTATTTTGATCCTTTAAGTTTGCAAAGTTATCCAAAATAGATAGCCCTTCTGTCAATTTTACACTAACATTGTTAGAATTTTTTATTTTAAAACAATTAATTTTAATATAGTTGCAGTTAAAAAACTATCACTATCTTAATTTTATTTTATTAAATTATTTTATTAAACTTTAAATAATCAAAATTAATTATTTTAAAATAATTTTAACATTGTGACATCTTAATTTTATTTTATTAAATCTTTACAATTTGTAAACCATTTCCTCTGATATCACTATTCGAAAGCATGTGTTACAAAGTGGAATTGAATTACAAAACCTGTATTGGAGAGAATATTAACCAAAGAAATCCACCAATTTCTATAGGTTTCTTCCATAATCATCAAATAAATTCTACTAACACAATTTAATGATTCCGTTACTAGGCAGCCAAAAACACATTGACGCTAATTCTAAGACACCTATTACATTCAAGGAGCATCCTGTATCCCAAGTTCCAAATTCACCACCAAATCTGTAAAAAAAATGCCAGGACTGACTTATGAACAAGCTCCACGAATTCCAAGTCCACCAACAAATCCCAATTTCTACAAGGTCCGGGAACCTTCAAATCCCAAATCCACCAAATCTATTTTAATCCACAATGGGGTCGTGATCTACGCTAGTTACTCAATAGCATAGCTGAGTAACTTTATCTCAAGTCCATCAAATCTTTCTTTGTTTTTTTTTGTCCGGCATCTGTTTTGCATTCTTATCTCTATTTAGACATAACAAAAGAAAAACACCTTCTATTAAGCAGTAAAAAGAACACTGTTATTCAATCAATCCAACAACAAATTCTTCCTGACTCAAGAATTTATAATCAAATTAAAATAATGGAAAGTATAACATTAATAGATATCAAACAAAACGTAATTGAGAAACAATGACACTAAACAAGAGTGAACAGAGTTTGGCAGGGGTGCTCTGCTTTTGTCTAGAGAGGCAGCAGCAACCCTGAACTTCTTTGAGGAACAACATAGATATACACAAACAATGTCAAAATTCCAACCCACAAGCCCAAATTGATAATAACAACAGTGAATGAGATGATGCTCAAAGCCAGAAATGAAGCAGCATCTCCCAAAATAAGCATGGCACAAATTATGAATGGAAGAAGGTTTCCGCTACATATCTGAAGTATTGCTCCGATGATCACCAAGAAGGAGTACAGAACAATGGTCAAAACAAGAAACATCATCTGCTTGTGCTGTTTCATGAACAAAGAGTTTGTTGATGTAATCAGAGCAAACAGCAGTGTTGAGAACTTGTTAAGGTTCTCTGACAACTCTTTGAATAGATTCCTAACCACTTTCATTAAGAGAAAAAAAAATAAAAGGTTTAGTTAGACATAGAAGAATTATGATGCAGTGCAGCTTTGCGAGATACACATTACGTGCAACTCAATGGTGAATCTGTCAGAAAACTGATATACTACTAGTTACTACTAATGTCCATTTGGTGTCAGAATAGTTCAAAGAAAAAGGGAATGAAAAAAATGAAGAGTGTGTGCGAGTGAAGCATGTACAAGATTGTAAAATGACAACTAGAAGCACCCTCGAACAAAGTTGTGTGCAAACTGGAAAGCACAAAACATATATATATATTTCTGGATTCATAGAGTGATAACTTTTATACTAACCTCATTGATATGAAGTGAATGGAATTCATAGCAGGCATGTCTTCTTTTCTTTCTTTCTTTCTCTCAATTTGCTAAACTTCTGAGCTGAGAACAAATGATTCAGTTTTGGTTGAGGGAATGAGAGTAATCGTTGATGTGGCTATGAATAGGTATTTATATATTATGAAGTGGGGGCACTGTTGATAGTATCTAAGCCAAAGACACGAAATCTAAGTTCTTCCACTTTTCTACTTGATTCCTAATTGAAGCAAAGTACTAAAAGGTTTTATACGTTTTATACGTATTTTATCCCAGAGGGAGCAAATGGCCAATAGACCATTCTTAATTGATTTCTCTCTTTAAACGCCGCAAAATCTTTCTTTAAGGAATTTTCCACTTTTCGATGAATGTCAACTCGTGCTTTATAACTTCCAACATTTTTGCTCTGTTTCGGTGGACATGATTAATCTTCTTTGAAAATGTTTGAAAAAAAATTATAAAAGAATTTGAACTCATAAACATAATTTCATGATGCATGTTTCTAAATTTAATTAGTCAATTTTCTTAATATTTTAATTAGTATATAAATTTCTTCAATTAACATTAAATATAAAAGTAATATTTAAATGATGATTAAAATAATACTCTATCGATTAAATTAATTTTAAATATTTTTTAATTAATTATTTTCAATATTTATATTTTTTATATTTTAATATATATTTTGTTACCCGAACGTAAGTTGTTTGATAATTTTTTTTTATTGACAAAGGTGGTGAAAAAAATTCCTCTTGATTGGATATGAATAGAAAAATTATTTAATTATAAATAAAGTGTCAAACTTACAATTTTTAATTTAATGCTATTATTCAAAATATTACACGTATAAATTAAAGGTTTTAAAATTTTCAATTTTTTTACTATTATTTTTTGTGTATAACTATTGAAACGTTTTGTTTTAGAATTTTTCTTGGCCAAAGTAGAATCAACACATAACCTCTGGTTGAAGTAAAAGAAGCCAACATAATTAACAAAAGATTGATCGAGTTCCATCACTGGAGTTTAAACTTTAAAATGAGACGTATTATAAATTATAGAATTGAGATTGTGAGGTGCACAAGGTATATGTCAACCGTACACATGTATATGCGCCTGCATACATACGAATACGATAATTGTTCTTTTTTTTTTCTTTCTTAAATATGAATTTAGTATATGTAAGTTGTGTTTTTTTAATTTTGGTCTTTGTAAATTATTTTGTTTATTTTTAGTCTTTGTAAGTTTTTACTTTTACAATTTTCGTTCCGTAAGTTTTTTTTTCATTTTTAATCCGTATAAGTTTGCACTTTTCCAATTTTAATTCCTTTAAAATATCAAAATTTTCATTTTTTTAGTCCATGTAAATTTATGCTTTAGGGACCAAAATTAGAAAAATGTAAACTTACATGGATAAAAAATGAAAAAAAAAACTTATAGGGACCAAAACTGAAAAAACATAAACTTATTGGGACTAAAAATGAACAAAAAAAAATCTACAGGAACAAAGACTGAAAAAGTGTAAATTTACAAAGATTAAATTCACATCTAAGTTTTTTTTTTTAGAAATGTATAGTAAGAGTGATAAATTTCTACCAAAGAAAAAAAAAAGAGCAATAAATTTCTACTTGATTCATAGTAGTTTTATCAACTTTTTTTAAGCAGTTATATCAACTTGACTCCATTGTTAAATGTGGCATATAAAGAATAAAAAATATGTGGATGAATTGACGTGGTATATAAAATCAAGTTTATCCTTCATTTACTTAATTTATCACACTAACTTATCAACTTGGTAACACATGACAAATTGTGAATGATGTTTGTAATGACCAACTGCTGATACATGATGACTCAATAACTAAAGAAGTGGAAGACTTTATTTTAATTTATTTCAAACTCTTAAATTATTTTATTTATGAAAATACTTACGAACTTTTCGCGTTTCAAAACTAAAAGCTAAAGATCATGACAATAAGATAAAACACTATCTGTAAGACTATTAACTGAATAAACCATATGCCCTATGGCATTTCAACATGTTAACAAAAGATACAACATCAGAGCAACCCTACGCATATCTATATAGACATATATATAACACTATACAAGATAAACTTCCTAAACAATTGAGCTGGTCAACACTATACATGAAACTAATCAAAAACAAGAAAAGAAGGATCACATCTTTACGTCCATTCACATCCATCCACGATGCTCCCAAGGGAAGGATCCACCTCCTAGCCATCTGCTCCCACAAACACGAAGTTCGAGATCATCACAGTCACAATCACATGTGCCATGACGCAAGAGTAAGCTTACCAAGAACATATATACTTCAAACAAATAAAACTTAATAGAATAAAACATAATTAAAATACTATCATCTTTAAAACATAGAATTTGAAAATCAAATAATAACAACATCTAACTATCATTAAAGATTATCACAAGTATAGCCATCATGAATCTCAAACAAATATCAACCTCAAAAGTCAACCATCAAACATCATCATCATGAGTCTATCAATCATCATCACCAAGTGCACCAAACTCAATCACCAAAGACAGGCTCTACTCCATGGAGATTTACACCACATGAGCGATTAACCCAAGTACATCCCTTAACATAGTCACCTCTCTGACCATTCGGGGAGACCCAGATTAATCATACGGAGGAAGTGTGGTTTTATCGAAAATAGATGAGTGTAGGTAATGGCTTACCTAAGTAAGACTTGCAAAGACCTTAGCCTCTATAGGGATTCGTCCACCCATCTATTCTATAGGCCCATTCAGCGTTAGCCACCATGAAAACCTCCAACACTAGGTTGAGGACCCACCAAGCACCCTCAACTTACGTGCCTACTCACAAACAACAACAACTAAACTTAGATTCCTTGAGGTTTAGGATATGACACCTCCATACCCACCATGTCTCACTCATGGTCTGTCTCAAGGAACTAAGTTTCACCACCAACTATAATTCATCCCATATACACTAAAAGAGTCATCTACGCCTTTTTGGAAAGCAATTTTCATCACTCCGGTACGCCATTCGAAGTTAAAAATATAGGGGTGGGTATTCGGGAAGATATCTAACCAAGAGAGACCCCTAGGTCGCTTTAGTGGACGGAGTCCTAGCGTGGAACTCACCTTCCCTAAGCAACCATTTTCTATAAAATCTTCCCAAAAGAAAATAACTAACTCCATTCAATATATATAGGAATGGTCTCAACGCCAAAATCACATCACATATATCATCATCTCATCAATAATTCATATACATCTCAATAATAATACATTCACCTCATCAAAATATAATTATTACAACAATAATGCAACTCCCTTACCATAATATAAACACCTCAAGAACAACATAATCATCTTATAATTAAACATACTACATTTGTATAATATTTTTAAAATCATTTAAAACATAAAAAAGGGAGTGTTTCAAGAGAATTTTCAAAATAACCAGGTTCTGGCCCAGCCGGTAGAAATCGCGGCTTAGCTGGAATTGTTCCAGTGACAAAATTTTCAAAACAAGAATTTCAGCTCAGCCGAAAGAAATCTTAGCCCAGCTGAAATCGTTCCAGTGGCAAAATTTTCAAAACACGAATTTCAGCTCAGCCGAAAGAAATCTCAACCTAGCTGAAATCGTTCCAGTGGCAAAATTTTCAAAACACGAACTTCAGCTCAGCCGAAAGAAATCTTAGCTCAGCTGAAATCATTCCAATGGCAAAATCTTCAAAACATGAATTTCAGCTCAGCCGAAAGAAATCTTAGCTCAGCTAAAACTTGTGTAGAGAAGCTGCGAACTAGCTAGTTTTCTTCTCCAAATTTTTCATTTTTAAAGTTTTGAGGATCAAATTCATTCCACAACAAACCCAAACAATTCTTCTTTTAATTCTAACACATAAACAACATCAAAACAACTTAAAGTTTGAATTTTTCATCAATATCAATCAACAAATCAAAGCACAATTCAAATTCAAAACTTCAAATTGTCCAAGCATTCACCTTTATGCATTCACCCCATTCCCAAATAGATTTTGCAAGGTGATAAACTACAACAAAACACATAGATAAGTTAAGTTTCCCTTACCTTCACAACCCAAGATGGTGACTTTTGAAGAATGAAGGGAAATGAAGGGTTTTTGGGCCAAAGCTAGAAGTTTTCCTCAACTCCAACAACAACTCTCACTACAAGGGCATGCAACACACCCTAAACCAACCAAGAGTTCAGAATCAAACCAAAAAACAAAGCTTTTCCATGGGACCTCCATGGGTGTTTTAAAGTAGAAAAGGAAAATGAAGAACAAGAGAGGAAGAGAGTGAACTTACCACTCTATGGGCAACAAAGGAACACCCAAAAGAGGAGAAATGAGTCTCCTTTGAGCACAAGCACCAAAACTCCAAGCTCTCAAGAATGGGTTTTCTTGGAGAAGAAGAGGAAAAGTGTAAGGAGAGGCTTTTGAAAGAATTTTATGAATATAAGGGTTTAGAGAAGGGTTTAGAACTCTAGAAATTCCTCCCTTTCACACTTAAGCTTTTCTATACACACCCACCTCTCCTATCATAACTAAAGCCCATCCTCTTTAGCCCAAACCACTAAAAACTCACTAAACATATATACAACATATAATTAAACTACCACTAACATTAATTAATTTATTTTCAAGCACTTAAATTAAATTTAATTCTTCTTGTAATTTAATTAAATCACTTGAACAATCAATTATGGAAAACACAACATCACATGTCACATTAGACGACTAACCAAAATTAACATTGTAACCCTTAGTATAAAAAAACTTATAGAAAGATCAATTTGACCTAAAAAAGACGTTTTAAATTTAAGGATTGGAGTGAAACTTTTTAAACTTTAGAGATCAAACATAAAAAAAAAAAAATAAGATGATAGACAAAAATTATATTTTAACCTATCATAATATGTGTATTTTCGAACTTTCTTTGTATACTCAAAATCATATTTTTCTCTCTCTTATTTTGCCATCATTTAAAAGAAGGTGTAAAATGGTATTTTAGACACCAACAAATCGTTGGCCTGAGTGGTACTAGACACTGTCTCCTTAAGCAAAATCTCGAATTTGAACCTTGTGAATGGAAAAAACATCCTTAGGAAGGGAGACCCCACCAAAGGTGGCTAGGGGGGTTAAAAATATATTTTGTGAGAACTTTTGTGCATTTTAAATTTTAAAAAGTATTTTTGAAATACATGTATAGAAAAAGAATAATAAGTAAATGAAATGTAAATATTATTATATACAGTATCACATATCAAATCAATTATTTAATATAAAATAGTGAAATTAACGTGGCATTTGGAAGGTTAGTAATAAAATCTCATAGAAAAATATAACATTACTCTTAAAGGTTTATTTGACCTAAAAAATTAGAATTAATTAGAACAAAATCATAATTTTTATGTTTGGTTTGTATAAAGTCACTTTAGAGAAAAAAGATAAAGAATCTTGACCACTAAAAAAAAAAAAAATTGATATATATACACCTGCATAATAAGTTATGAACTTGTTAAAATCTATCTTAATTTTTTGATTAATGATAATATGCTTCATTTTTCTATCTCAAGTGAATAACTATAAGCATTAAAAAGAAAATATGATAATAGGCTTCATTCTTGACTGCATTAATGAATCATGAAAAGAAAGAGATCAAAGAAAAGAAAAGTCGATCGACTAAGCATTAAAAAGAACAGTTATTCCTTCAAAAAAAAAAAAGAACAGTTATTTTTTCCCTTAACCACTGGGGCAAACCTTCACTATTGGAGCGATGCATTACGTGTGAACACATTGACAGATATTTCCTGAGTCAAGAATATAGATTTCTTACTCAAATTAAAGAAAAGAAAAAGACTAAACAAAACAAAACTGATGAGAAACTCTATTACTATATATACGTGCTTCCTCTAGAGAGGCAATAACCTAGCTCCGTGCGATGGACCCTTAATCCAATTCTTGATTCTTTGAGGAATACATAGTCATAGGCAAACAATGTGAATATTCCAATCCATAAGGCCAAAGTGATCCCAGCAAGGGTGGTTGAGATGAAGCTCAAAGCCAGAACTGAAACAACAGCTCCCACAATAAGCATGACACAAATTATGATTGGAAGAAGTCTTCCCTTGAATATCTGAAGTATTGTCCCAATGGTTGCAAAGAAGAAGTATAAGACAATGGTCAAAACCAGAGACATCATCAGTTTGTGTTGTTCTATAAACAAAAGGTTTCCTGAGTCAGTGTTTGTTATTGTAATCAAGGCAATCAGCAGTGTTAAGAATTTTACGAGGATCTCCTGCAATTCCTTGAATACATTGACCACTTGGTCCTTATAAGTAAGCACGATCATTAAAAGAAAATAAATGTTAGACATATAGTAACAAAGAACGTATAACATGTTTGTGGTTACATACACTAACCTCATTGGGGTGGAATGAGTGGAATTCAGCCCAGGCATGTTTAGTTCTAGCTTTGTTTCTTGCTTCCCTGATATGAGAACGACTATTACTTGCTCAACTATAAAAAAAAAAAAAACAAAAGAAAGAGAACTAGCTTTTATAATATGGGCAGAGCATATGGTATGGTTAACTTTAACCGGTTCGATCGATGTAGGTTTTAGGTTCGGATGGTCTCAAACTTCAAACACACACCAAGTCAACAAAATTGGCTTTTAGGTTTGGAGTTCCGAAATTCTAACGAAAATAAATGTTAGACATATAGTAACAAAGAACGTATAACATGTTTGTGGTTACATACACTAACCTCATTGGGGTGGAATGAGTGGAATTCAGCCCAGGCATGTTTAGTTCTAGCTTTGTTTCTTGCTTCCCTGATATGAGAACGACTATTACTTGCTCAACTATAAAAAAAAAAAAAACAAAAGAAAGAGAACTAGCTTTTATAATATGGGCAGAGCATATGGTATGGTTAACTTTAACCGGTTCGATCGATGCAGGTTTTAGGTTCGGATGGTCTCAAACTTCAAACACACACCAAGTCAACAAAATTGGCTTTTAGGTTTGGAGTTCCGAAATTCTAACGAAAATAAATGTTAGACATATAGTAACAAAGAACGTATAACATGTTTGTGGTTACATACACTAACCTCATTGGGGTGGAATGAGTGGAATTCAGCCCAGGCATGTTTAGTTCTAGCTTTGTTTCTTGCTTCCCTGATATGAGAACGACTATTACTTCCTCAACTATAAAAAAAAAAAAAACAAAAGAAAGAGAACTAGCTTTTATAATATGGGCAGAGCATATGGTATGGTTAACTTTAACCGGTTCGATCGATGCAGGTTTTAGGTTCGGATGGTCTCAAACTTCAAACACACACCAAGTCAACAAAATTGGCTTTTAGGTTCGGAGTTCCGAAATTCTAACGAAATTACTGAACTAGACAATGATGTCGGACTGTCAGAGTTCTAAATCTTACTTTTTAGATTACTGTTCGTTTGGTATATTCATTTTATAGCTTTGGACTTCAAATGGGCCTTTGTTCTTCTGGGCCAGAAGTTTGGGACTTTTCACACATAAAGTGTTTAATTTTTATTTTTTTATCATTTAAATCCTTTCTATGTATCTCTTTGAGTTATTTTTTTAATCATTTAACTCCTTATTCGTTTGTGTATTGAGTTTCATATATTTTTTTAGTACATTTATTATTGTTGATCAATAATTTAGGTTTCAGACTCGAAAAGACTAAAATAAGATCCTTATGGTTTTAGTAATTTCTATTTTGATCCTTTATATTTTAAAACTATAGTTGAAGTTAAAAAACTGCCACCATTTTAATTTTATTTTATTAAACTTTAAATAATCAAAATTAATTATTTTATAATAATTTTAACATTGTGACATCTTAACTTTATTTTATTAAATCTTTACAATTTGTAAACCATTTCCTCTTATATCACTATTTGAAAGCATATGTTACAAAGTGGAATTGAACTACAAAACCTGTATTGGAGAGAATATTAACCAAAGAAATCCACCAATTTCTACAGGTTTCTTCCATAATCATCAAATAAATTCTACTAACACAATTTAATGACTCCGTTACTGGGCAGCCAAAAATACATTGATGCTTATTCTAAGACACCAATTACATTCAGGGAGCATCCTAAATTCCAAGTTCCAAATCCACCACCAAATCTGTAAAAAACAAATGCCAGGACTGACTTATGAACAAGGTCCACAATTCCAAATCCACCAACGAATCCCAATTTCTACAAGGTCCTGGAACCTTCAAATCCCAAATCCACCAAATCTATTTTAATTATGTTCCTGTAGCTAGATCGTACCTAGGGAAGCAGGAGACCTAGCTCAGAAGAATTCAAGTGTGTATGTGTAACCTACCCCCATCTGCTGAGGGTTATAATATATATATTCACCCTATCAAGCTGGATTCTGTCCCGATCTTCGAGGGACGATTTTCTCCATATCCAAGCGCCATTCCGGGGATATCGAATACACTCCCTAGGTGGTTATGTTGAGATTGTGTGTCAAGCAGCCAGTCAGTCGGAGACCTTAATCGATGGATCGATGGATGACTGACACTAAAAGGTTTTGAAGACTTGGTAGACAAATGACCGATACAGGTACATAACCCCTTAGTAGCACGTAAGTGTGAAGAGACTAGAAAGTGTGACAATTGGTTGACAGATGACTAGAGGGATACACAGCCCCTTAGTCTCGATCGCGTAAGTGTGAAAAGACTAAAAAGTATGCCAGTTGGTTGACAAATGTCTGGAGGGGTACACAGCTCCTCAGTCTCAAGCGTGTAAGCACAAAGAGAGTAGAAAGTGTGGCAGTCGGTCGACAGATGACCGAAGGGATACAAATCCACAATGGAGTCATGATCTACTCTAGTTACTCAATAGCATAGCTGATTAACTTTATCTCAAGTCCATCGAATCTTTATTTTTTTTTTTTGGTTCGGCATCTATTTTACATTCTTATCTCTGTTTAGACATAACAAAAGAAAAACACCTTCTATTAAGCAGTAAAAAGAACACTGTTATTCAATCAATCCAACAACAAATTCTTCCTGACTCAAGAATTCAAACTCGAATTAAAATAAAGGAAAGTGTAACATTAATACATACCAAACAAAACGTAATTAAGAAACAATGACACTAAACAAGAGTGAACAGAGTTTGGCAGGGGTGCTCTGCTTTTGTCTAGAGAGGCAGCAACCCTGAACTTCTTTGAGGAACAAGATAGATATACACAAACAATGTCAAAATTCCAACCCACAAGCCCAAACTGATAATAGCAACAGTGAATAAGATGATGCTCAAAGTCAGAAATGAAGCAACACCTCCCACAATAAGCATGGCACAATTTATGAATGGAAGAAGGCTTCTGTTATGTATCTGAACTATTGTTCCAATGATCACCAAAAAGGAGTACAAAACAATGGTCAAAACAAGAAACATCATCTGCTTGTGATGTTTCATAAACAAAGAGTTTGTTGATGTAATAAGGGCAAACAACAGTGTTGAGAACTTATTAAGGTTCTCTAACAACTCTTTGAATAGATTCCTAACCACACTCATTAAGAGAGAAAAAAATAAAAGGGTTAGACATAGGAGAATTATGATGCAGCTTTGCAAGTTATACATTATGTGCAACTCAACGCTGAATACTGAGATACTACTTGATAAACTAGATTTTCATTGTATTTTGATGTGAATTTAGATGTCATTTTCATATATTTTGAATATATTTTATTGGCAAAACTGACTGTTTGGTGTTAGTTGATGCAAGACAGGTACTCAAGAGGCTTCATGAGGAAAAGAGTTAAAAATTGCACTTTTTGGAGCAAAAATGCCACTGTCTAGAGGACCAAGAAAAAAAGGCCAGAATTGAAGTAACGTAAGGACCATGGCCATGGTAAATTTACCATGATCATGCTGGTTGCATAGCAAAATTGGACCTTGAGTACCATGCAAGGACCACGGCCATGGTCATTTACCAGGGCTGTGGTAAGTTGCGTTGTCAGCCCATTTAAATTTTGAATTATTATAAATAGGAGCTGAGAAACCATTTTATCTTTATCTTTTGTTCTATTTTGAAAACTAAGGGTTCTAGGTGAGAATGAGGTCCTGTGAGAGACTCTGAGCTGCTGGAGGACGTAGAGAGCATCATTGCGGATCACCACTATAAAGTTTCTTCCCTTTTGTAATCTTTATGTCTTCTTTTGAGTTTCTGGCTTAATCATGAACATGAGTGGCTAGTTTCTCTTAGCCCCGGATTGTGATGTAACTATACCTTTGTACCCCAGTTTTGATTTTAATAAAACCTCGATGTTATTCAGTTAATTGTATCTCTTCACTGCTTTTATTGCTTTATAGGACCAATCAGTCTAAACATAAGTTAATCTCTTGTCTATGATCAATTGCTTGCTATTAACTGAACTGTGAAGTGATTGATTCGTACAATTTGCATAATCAAACCTATTGTATTTGTATGAATTTCCAGTAGATTAACATGTTAATCAACCTCTCTGAGATTCATCATTTGCTCTAAATTAATTCACCTATGATCAATTGGGAATTAAATTAGGGGAAATAGTGTTATTAACTATGATCAATTGTTAATTAACGAATTTAAGAGGTCGCTGGCAAGTAACGCATTTAAGAATTTTATTGAGATTAAAATTGGGGGAAAAGGGGTACATGTGAAATCACAATCCTAGGCTTCTTTATTATAATTGTTCTCACATTAATCTTTCTGCTCTGATTCTCTTTCTTTTGAAAAGAATAATTGAACACATTCCCCTCAATTTGGTTTTTAATTCTGGATTGTTTGATTATTTGCGAAATTAATCATTTGGGAAAGCGGCTGGTCCTTTGGGTTCGATATTCGGACTCCTAGAGTCCACTGTTACTAATGCGTAGGGTACACTTGCCCTTTGCGAATGCATTTTACACATCAATACTAATAATGTCCATTTGATCAATAATAGAAAGAAAAAAGGGAATAAAGAAATGAAGAGGGTATGCGAGAGAATCATGTTAAAGATGATGGTAATTAGAATCATCTTGAAACAAGGTTATGGTGTGAAAACTAAAAGGCATAAACGTGTATATATTTCTAGGTATATAGAGTGGTGCTAATTATATTGACCTCAATGAACACTACAACAAAAGGTTCTTTTGGCAACATTTGAAAAATGTTGCAAAAATAGGCATAAATGTTGCTAATTTACTCTTGCGACATTTTCTCAAATGTAGGATAAAGCCTACGTCACTAAAGGCTATTAGCAACATTTTTACAAGTTAATTGCAACATTTTAATAATGTTACCAATCTAACATTTTGTAACATTTTAAAAATGTTACCAAGTTATTGTAACATTACAAAAATGTTTTTATAACATTTTAAAAATGTTGCCAAATTATTGTAACATTTATAAAAATGCTTTTGTAACATCTTAGAAATGTTGTAAGTTGCCGAAACATTTATAAAAATGTTGCTACATTGTTGTAACATTTTAAGCCTAGTCTAACTTGAGAAAGAAGCTCCTCCCTAGCATCTTTACCCATCTTCATATTTTCAACATGCAGAGAAACTATCAATTCTACCTATAGAAATCAATCAACCACACACACTCACACACACACATATAGAGAGAAAGAGCGAGAGAAACAAAACTATGTAATTAGCTAAGAACAATCAATGCTTCAATCCAGAATTAGCTGGTACAGTAACTTTGGCATATCCATTCATACATTGGAGATTAAACTTTCGATAGATTTTTTTGATACTTCTCTTCGGGAAGCTAGACAAAAAAAAAAAGAAGGAAAAAAACAAACTGAATTAAACACACTGAATTTCAGGGTTCCAAAGGAACATGGTAAAATCATCAGGTCCAAAGACCAATCTTTCAAGGAGCATTGCCTTTCATTGCTTGATACCTTTTCAAGAGCAACCTGCATTCATCAGGTGCATAAACTAGTATTAGTAAAACAAAGATGGAAGAAGTTCCTAGAGAAAGGAACTTGTCAAAGAATTAAAAAGAAAGAAAAAAAAAATAAGGGCCCTCAGCAATCCAATACAACCATACATATGTTAGGTTTTAAGACCTTGGACGATGTCCAACCCCTCGAATTTCGGTTTTGATGATAATAACTAAAGGATAAATTTTGAAGTATCTAATGATCTAGTTTGAGTGTTATAGGATTTACGTCGTCCAATTCCGCAATGGTATTGTATCTCTCAAACCTGGACTTTATGTTTTAATAAAGAAAGCGTCCAAATGTATTTTATAAAGAACCCTACAGGCAGCGTCCAATGCTCCTGTGAGAGCAAGCGTCCAACGCTTGAAAAAACACTCTCTGTAGTTTCTATCTTAAAAATACGTTTTCAATGTTGATTCAATATAAGGCAACGATCACTCTCTCATATTTTAACATGCCGTTCTATTTGATCTTTTCGAATAGTACTGAACAGGAAAAGAAGAAGCTTCTCTCTGCAGAAAAAGTACAAGTAGGAGAGGCGCTACAAGTACGGCTGTCACTTCCATCACTTCACCCTAAGTCAAAATGTGACAACGACCATATGCTACAGAAAGAATCGCTCTTGGAAAAGGAACAGATCCCTCAACGGATACCTTTCAACAAGCTTCCTATATATAGAAGAATGAAGCTCACATATCAACTGACGAGAAAATTTGATAAAGAGCTGAATCCCTGTCAAAACGACTGGACGATCATAAGCAAAAAGAGCATTCATCTTAGCTTTGCTAAGCGAGTCTGTATATTAATACTTATTGTAATATCCTCTCAGTGAGAGTTAAGTTTTACTTACAATATCAAACAATTCTGTTTGGAAAGCCAGGAGTGGCTTAGTGTTAAAGAATACTTGAGTTTTGTGTTTAATCTCAAGGGGAGATTAAGGGTGTGCCAGAAGTGGCCTAGAGAATACTTGTAGCCAAAAGTGGCAAGGTTAGAATACTTGAGAGTAATCAGATCTTGATTAGTAGAATCCTTCAAAAGTTTTTGAAGGAGAACTGGACGTAGCTCAGTTGAGTGAACCAGTATAAAACTAAGTATTCTATTCTCTCGCCTTCTAGCTTACTTGCATTTCTTTTAAACTATCTCTTCAACATACTACGAAAAGGTTTCTATACACATTTTATCTAAGTTTATCTATTACGTGTATTCTAACGAAAAGGAAGAAGAGTAGTTTCTTTGGACTGTTGTTTTTAATCGACTGGGCGATAGCTTATTTTTCTCTGTTTTACTAAGTTCCTGTAAAACGTAAAGATACACTATCTTCACATTAGCTAAAGTTTTCCAAAGAATTTTTAAATACACTATTCAACCCCCCTTCTAGTGTATTTCTCTATATTTCAGTTGGTATCAGAGCTCGACCTCTTGGGTTGAGTTCTTAACAGTACAGAGGAAAGATCCTGAGAAAGATGGAAAACGAAGGACAAGCTGTGAACAGACCACCACTCTTCAAGGGTGTCAAATATTATTACTGGAAACAAAGAATGATAGCATTCTTTGAATCTAGCCATATTGACATGTGGGAAGTTGTGGAGATGGGCGATTATATTCCACTTGATGCAAGCCTCAACGAAATCCCAAAGGCTAGATGGACGGAAGAGCAAAAACAAAGATTTTATCTCAACTCCAGAGCCAGAAACATCATCATGTGTGCACTAAGCGAACAAGAATATAACAAGGTGCACAGTCTCAAAAGCGCAAAACAAATGTGGGACACTCTTGCATTAACATATGAGGGTTCCACTCAGGTAAAACGTAACAAACTCAGTCTCCTTACTCGTCAATATGAGTTGTTTAGTATGGAAGAAAACGAGGACATACAAAGTATGTTTGGACGGTTTCAAACCATACTAAATGAACTTAGAGCACATGGTAAAGATTATAATAACTATGAACATATTGACAAAATTCTAAGAAGTTTGCCTAGAAAATGGAGACCACAGGTTACAGCTTTGAGAACAAAAAAGGAGCTGGACGATATGTCCCTAGAAGAACTCGTGGGAACCCTCAAGGTGCATGAACTAGAACTGCATCAAGATAGTGATGGTAAGAAAAACAAGTCTCTGGCGCTCAGCGTCCAGAAACCAAGGAAAGCATCATCGTCCAAAGCCATGCAAGCTGAAACATCATCAGACGAACAATATGAAGATGATGACTCAGACGAGAATGACGAACTATCCTTTATATCCAAAAGGATACATGCTATATGGAAGAAGAAATGTGGATCCAGATGGAGAAACCTAAAGAGGAAAGACTTCAAAGAAAAGAAGGAGAAGAGTCCAATTGTATGCTACGAATGCAAAAAGCCAGGACACTTCAAATCAGAATGCCCAGATCTCGACAAAAGCAAGGACAAGAAGAAGAAATTCTTCAACAAAGGAAAGGGCAAGAAAGTTCTGATGTCCACATGGGAAGACCTGGACGATGACTCATCATCGGACGATGGAGAAGAAGAGGAAGCACATATATGCCTGATGGCAGACACCTTGACTGATTCTTTTGAACCAGAAGAAGAAGATGAGGTAGATTTTAATGACATAGATTCAATTCAAGAAGCTTATCATGAATTACTTTCAAACTCTTCTATTTTGTCAAAGGCCTATAGAACTTTAAAGAAATCATCCAAATCACTTTCAAAAGAAAAAGAAGCTTTAGAAGAAAGTGTTAGACAACTGGAAAGTGAAAAGGAGGATTTACAGAAAAAGTTTACAGAGCTCTCAAGGCAAAATGAAACTACAAATATGGAGAGGCGAACTCTCTGGAATGATGCTGCTCAAGCCCATAAATCCTATAAGGATTCAAGGGATGGAGAAAGAAATCTTTCCATAGAGATTCGAAATCTCAACGCAGAAAACAAAAGACTAGTTGTGAAGCTTCTGAAAGTTGAAGCGGATACTTCCTTAAGAGGTCAATCACATGATGTTGTAAAACTTCATGAAGAAATTGACAGCCTAAAGAAGGATCTGTCAAACTTTGTCAAGGGCTCTAACAACCTCAAGAAACTTTTAAAATATGAAGGTTGTAAGAGACCAAATGACAGGTCAGGGCATGGATATAAGGGAAAGAAATATATTCATGATGAGGAAACAAATGTTTGCTACTTCTGTGGGAAACCTGGACATATAACGTCCAAATGCAGACACCTGCCTAAGAAGGGAGCATTCAATACCCTTCGAGCTAACAAAAAAGGACCCAAGTCAATCTGGGTACCTAAGGATAAAATTGTTTCTGTTGCAGACATGCTTAACAGCAGGAAAGAAACTCCAATCATGGTACCTGGACAATGGGTGCTCACATCACATGACGGGAGAAAGGTGTATGTTCCAAAGTCTCCTACCCAAGACTGGTGGGACAGTCACTTTTGGAGGGAATCAGAAAGGGATGATAGCTGGCGTAGGTAAGATTGGTATACCACCCTATCCTTGTATTGATAAAGTTCTTTATGTTAAAGGTCTTAAACATAATCTACTTAGCATAAGTCAATTATGTGACAGTGGATATGATGTTGCCTTTAACAAAGGTGAATGTACAGTCAAAAACTTTGATGGGTCCTTTCTCTTTACCGCAAAGAGGCAAGGCAATCTGTATAAGATTAAACTTGGGGAACTATCAAGTCAAAATGTATCATGCCTAGTTTCTGTACAAGAAAATCATTGGTTATGGCATAAAAGACTTGGTCATGCAAGCTTGAGGTTAATCTCAAAGCTGAACAGGCACAACCTCGTAAGAGGACTACCAAGTATGTCATATAAAGATGATCTTCTTTGTAAAGCTTGTCAGAAAGGGAAACAAGTGAAAAGTTCTTTTCAAAGTAAAAACACTGTTTCCACTTCTAGACCTCTTGAGCTATTACATATTGATCTGTTTGGACCCACAAGAACAGCCTCGGTAAGTGGTAAAAGATATGGATTAGTTATAGTGGATGATTATACTAGATGGACATGGGTCTTATTCCTATCCCACAAAGATGAGTCCTTTAAGGCCTTTTATAATCTCTGCAAAAGAGTTCAAAATGAAAAAGGAGTATGCATTACTTCGATCAGAAGTGATCACAGGGGTGAATTCGAAAACGAAAGTTTTCAAAGGTTCTGTGAGGATAATGGTATCCTTCACAACTTCTCAACACCAAGAACACCACAACAAAATGGTGTAGTTGAGAGGAAAAATAGGTCACTGCAGGAGATGGCCAGAACCATGTTGAATGATAATTCGACCCCTAAACACTTCTGGGCTGAAGCAGTGAATACTGCCTGCTATTTACAAAACAGAATCTATATAAGGCCGATATTGAAAAAGACTCCATATGAATTGTGGAAGGGTAGAAGACCCAACATATCCTACTTCCATCCATTTGGATGTCAATGTTTCATTCTGAACACTAAGGATAACCTGGGAAAATTTGATTCTAAGTGTGATGAAGGAACATTGCTTGGATATTCTGAAACTTCAAAGGCATACAGAGTCTATAACTCTAGAACCTTAGTTGTTGAAGAAGCTATCCATGTGAAGTTTAATGACAACAAGCCTGATAAGGAATTATCAGAGCTGGACAAATCATTTGCAGATCTCAGATTGGATGATGCAAGTAAGTCATCAGATTCGTCCAACCATGATGTCTCAGTTGAAGAATCAAATGCACTACTGGACCGTCCAGTCGCAGAACAAAGAGAACCAACTGGACGTAACTGGCAAATGAAGAAACATCATCCACAGGAGCAAATCATTGGGGATCCAAAAGACAGAGTCAAAACCAGATCTTCACTTCAACGACAGCAAGGTCACGCAGCACTCATATCTCAAATAGAACCTAAGACTATGGACGATGCCTTAGAAGATGAAGGCTGGGTCAAAGCAATGCAAGAAGAACTTGACCAATTCCAAAAGAACAATGTCTGGAAGCTAGTAGAACTCCCCAACGACAAAGAAGCTGTAGGAGCAAAGTGGGTGTTCAGAAACAAGCTGGACGAAGCAGGTAATGTTATGAGAAACAAAGCAAGGTTGGTAGCAAAAGGTTACTCACAACAAGAAGGTATAGCTTATACTGAAACTTATGCTCCCGTTGCACGTTTGGAGGCAATTCGCATTTTACTATCATTTGCAGCTCATAGCAATATGAAGCTATACCAAATGGACGTAAAAAGTGCATTCCTCAATGGACTCATAAAGGAAGAAGTCTATGTGGAACAACCCCCAGGATTTGAAAGTGATGATTTTCCAAACCATGTTTTTAAACTTAACAAAGCCTTATATGGGTTGAAACAAGCCCCTAGAGCTTGGTATGAAAAACTCAGCACATTTCTGTCAGAAAATAGTTTTTCAAGAGGAAAAGTAGACACTACGTTATTTCGCAAAGACTACTCTTCTGATTTTATTATTGCACAAATATATGTTGATGATATCATATTTGGTGCCACTAATGAATCTCTCTGTGAAGATTTTGCCAAATTAATGCAAACAGAGTTCGAGATGAGCATGATGGGTGAGCTGAAATTCTTCCTTGGACTTCAAATCAAACAAACTGAAAAGGGAATATATATACATCAGACTAAGTATGTCAAAGAGCTGCTGAGGAAGTACAAGTTGGACGATGCAAAACCAATGAAAACTCCTATGCATCCAACAACAGTTCTTGGACTGGACGACAACTCAAAGAAAGTAGATAATACTCTATACAGAGGTATGATAGGATCACTCCTGTACCTCACAGCGTCCAGACCTGACACCATGTTCAGCGTATGCTTATGTGGCAGATTTCAATCTGACCCAAGGGAAGTTCACTTAACTGCTGTTAAAAGAATCTTTCGATATCTTGCTGGAACCACTAACCTTGGGTTATATTTCAAAAGGCAGAAAGATTTCAAGCTAATAGGATATTGTGATGCTGATTATGCTGGAGATCGCATTGAAAGAAAAAGCACCAGTGGAGGATGTCACTTCATCGGTGGTAATCTAGTCTCCTGGACATGCAAGAAGCAAGGAACTATTGCTCTGTCCACTGCTGAAGCAGAGTATATTTCAGCTGCAAAATGCTGTTCTCAAATCTTGTGGATCAAACATCAACTTGAGGACTACAACATATATGAGAGTAACATTCCTATCTTCTGTGATAGTAAAGCTGCCATAAATCTCTCTAAAAATCCCATATTGCATTCAAGGGCCAAACATATAGAGATTAAACATCACTTTATAAGAGACCATGTTCAAAAGGGAACTGTGGAATTACACTTTGTAACCACAAATAATCAGCTTGCTGATATATTCACCAAACCCCTTACTGAAGACAAGTTAATCCTTCTGAGGGACAAACTTGGCATGAACTCTGTAAAGGAATGATTAACATCTACATGATGCGTCCAATAAAATCATAGCGTCCAAAGGACATGTCGTCCAAGGAACACTAGAGTCATGCACATGCATTACATATATTTCACTTAAGTCCAATATATGGACGATGTCTTTTTTATCTTAGTCTTTTCTTCTGATTCAAATTAACAAAACGGATCGTTTTAAGGATAAGTATGAGCTAATACTCTATGCTGAGTCACCAAAATGCCAGTAACCGTACACAATTACCCACATCCTTTGCACGTCTCATCATGGCGGGTTTTATGGCGTCAGTTACTTTTCAAATATTCAAAAAAAAAAAAACCAAAACCGCTTCATATCCTCCAAACAAAACCCAAGTAAACACTTATCAAATCCTCACCGAAAAACACCACCATATCATCAAACCTAAACTCTCTCTCTCTCAGAAACCCCAAAACCCTCTCAGAAAACCTAAAAATCCAAACTTTACAAGAATGGCAATCTCTACAAACTCAAGCAACTCAGAACTCGACGTCCTCACCTACCCTGAAACTACAGTTGTGTGCCAAGGAGCTGCTACAGTGCACATTGGGCACTTCTTCGACATTGAAGAGCTTGAGAAGCTGGGCCTGAACCTGAACGAGAGCCTTCTGAAGTGTGGAATCAGAGGCTACTTCAATAAAAACCAGAAAATATTCCCTGAGTTGATCAGAATGTTCTGGAGGAATGCCAAGTTCCAGAGCTCAAGGGAGCTCGTGGCCACGATTCTTGGACGAGAAGTGACTCTGTCCATCGAGGTCATAGCAAAGGTAACTGGTTGCATAAGGGAGCAGAACCAGTACAGAACAAACTGGGCCAAGCAGTACGGCAATCATGTTGCGACTGTGCTTTGCAAGACCAAAATCCCCGAGTCAATGAAGATTGAGTACAGGAATCTGTGTGAGGAGGCAAAAATCTGGCAGCAGGTGTGCAACAAGAGTATCCTGCACAAAGCTGGGTCTAAGGACTCAGTCACAGACTTACACAAGTTTGTGATATTCCATCTCATGGAAGGCATTCCCTTCAATCTCCCTCACATCATCTACGTCAATATCGTGAGGATGATGAAGTCTGTGGGTGGGAATGATGACATTTTCTACGCCGCCCTAATGAACAAGATCTTCTGGGATCAGAAGGTTTATCAACGCTTCTTTGATGAATTGGATGAAGAAGCCTACGAAGCTATTGTGAAGAAAGGGCCAATGGTAGCAACACAACAGTTGTTTGGTGAGTCCAACATAAAACCAATGAAGATCAAGCTAACAGCCAAGGTCTTAAGGGACCTGGACGAGGACACCATCAACAAGCAACGTCATGAACAGAGCAAGATCATCTCCAATGATGAAGAAGAAGAGATTGATCTTCTGGGTATTGGTAGAAAGATCAAAAGGCTGATGGAAGAACAGGAGGGCAGAAAGATCACACACCAAATGTCTCATATGCATGAGGAAGACGCTGAAAAGGAGAGAAGAACCAAGAAAAGGCATGCTGAGACATCTGCTGCTCAGTCACTAGCAGGGAAGCGTCCAAGGATTGATACGTCCAAACCTGTTCAAGATGAGAGGCGTCCAAAGGCAGCTCCAGTAAAGGTTGCCCCAGAAAAGCAAAAGGTACGAAAGCTTCAATTACTGGACGACTCTGATGATGATGACCAGATCCCAATTGGTCAGATCATGAAGGAGACAGAAGGTCCTCAGCAAAAGAAGCAGAAGGCACAACCTGCTAAAACACTTCCTTTTCTTGCTAATGTGCCACGACGAGTAAAGACTCAGGCAATAAGGCCAAAGAGAATTGCAGTGCAACCATCTTCCTCTCAAGACACCGACAATGTATCCACCAGCACCATTCTACCAACAACATCAAGTGCTCCTTCCACATCAGCAAGCCAGCAACCACCTTTTCGGTTGGACCTGTCCAAGTTTGTGCGTCCAAGAGATGCATGGAGGGATACATGGTCCCCATGGACTATTCCCCCCAAGCAGAAAACCAAAGAGGAGAAAGACAGAGAACGCTTTCCGGTTGCATTCCTTACTCGCAATGATCAGAATCTCTGTAAAGAAGGTGATGTGATCCAGAGGCCTCTGCAAGAGCCTCTGAAGCGGCATTTTACTACTGCCTCAGCACCAGAGTGGACGAGGTATGTTTGCACTGAATCTCTGTCAGCTGCTTATAATGCTATGCCAAAAGGAACGATCATCAGCAACCCTCTGCCCAATTGGACGAGAGAAGTGTACCCACACTTAGTACGCATGCCTCATCCTTACATCTGTCCAACTGGAACTCAGCAGAGAGTGCGTCCAGCAGCAGAAAATCTACAGAAGCCAGAGGTGGAAGTTGCCTCTCGATTCACCAAGACGGTTGCGGAGCAGAAAGGGAAGGCTCCAAGGAAAAAGAAGGCATCGTCCAAGAAGTCCTCTGCTAACAAAGATATTGAGCTGGCTGCAGAATTACAGTTGGCCATTAAAGAAAGTCTGGACCCGTCAATAACGAAGCAGCGTCCAGACGCAGGGTGGGTCAGGGATGTTCAAATCTGGACTCCAATAACAAAGTTCCTGCCTCTACCAGCTGGGACTCCAGTGCTAAACTTCCAGCCAGGCAACTATGATGAACTTGGAAAGCTTCTGCAACAAATGTACATACCAAACCAAGCCATCGCCTACCCACCAAACATGCACATAAGCTGCGCGACAGAAATAAAGTTTGTACCAGACAGAGTATGTCCTAGACTACCTGTATATGATGCTGGTCGCAAGAAAGACTTCAAATTCTACGGCATTGAGATGCCCAGCAGGGAGGAGAAAGTTGAAACCCTGCAAAAATCCTCTCACACCTGGGGTCATTTATTTGATAAGACTGGTAAGCTTACGCGTTCACTTGGAACCTTTGATTCCATAACATTTTGGCGCCAGATCTTATGGAACAATTCCCAGCAAGCCTCATCCTCAGGCAGCTCCAAGGATGACTTTGTTCATCCCCCTCATGGTATAGAGGTGCTGCATCCAGTCAAGACTCATCATTTCTCATACACCTTTGCCTGCTTTCTGAAAGACTCAGATGATTATCTGGAGTTAATGAAGACTCTACCAAAAATCAGAAGCAACAAAGTGTTTGACCTTCGAACACTGGATCGCACAGAGTTTGTGGAGGAACTCCAAACTCTGCATGAGGAGTATCAAGCAGAAGAAGCCGCAGCAGCAGAACAAGCTCGTCTAGAGCAGCTGGCTCTTGAGGGAGCTGAGACCGCAACCATAGAAAAGGAAGATACGGTTGCTAAGTCAAAAGCTACACAGGCGGAGCTGGATGAAGCATCTGCCAAAGTAACAAAGGTGCTAGCTCATCTTGACCTGGACTCATCTGTACCAGTGGACGTAGAACACTTTGTCACGTCACATGAAGAACCTACCGTCCAATCTGATAAGTCCGCGGATGATAGAGAGCTCGTTGTTGAAGCCTCCAAGCCAATGGAAGTCTCTACAGTACAGCCTATTGCTGAAGAAATCACCAGCTTCCCCATTGTTGATGCCTCTACTGAAGCACATTCGGGCACACATCAACTGGTTCCCACTGGATCTTCAAGTCCAAGGGGCATCAATCCCTTGCGATTTGCTGAACCACAAGGAGTCTCAGAAGATCATGTTCACGAGATAGTGCAACAGGCTCTGAGGCAACAACAGCTGGAGACCGAAGCCGCTTTTCAAGCTTTTCAGCAAAGACAACAGGCTGAGGCTGATCAACATCGACTGATGCTGCAAAATGCAATCACTGAGCAGTTCATGAGTCTCTCCCATACGCTTGTGAACCAGATTCAAAATACCGCAGCCACCTTACTTGGACACGTTGCTCATGCAGTTCCACCTGTCCAACAACAACCTCCACAACCAGCACCACAAATTCAAGCACCACCAGAACAACCACCACCACCACCACATGAACCACCTCCACAGCCATAAGGTGACCATGATGGCCAAATTTTTTTTCCATCTTTCAAACCTTTTTGTTAATGACAAAGGGGGAGAAATTGGAATTTTGATGAGTAATAGCTAAACAAACTGTATTCAAAATTTTTTTTGGCATATATATATTGGCTCCTTTATCAAAACATGAGGTGTTTATTTTCATAAATTCCGCATCCATATCATTGATATGTTTTTCACTATGATATCTGTTACACATGATTTATACTTGCCTTTATATTTATCTGTTATCAGATGCATAAGAAATGTTGAACTCAGGGGGAGTACTTCATTTCACTTTTATACTCTGGCATAACATAATCATCTCTAACTTGATACATTGTATTCTTATATGATTATGTGTCTGTTAACATCAAAATTTACCATTATTTGTCATCATCAAAAAGGGGGAGATTGTTAGGTTCTAAGACCTTGGACGATGTCCAACCCCTCGAATTTCAGTTTTGATGATAATAACTAAAGGATAAATTTTGAAGTATCTAATGATCTAGTTTGAGTGTTATAGGATTTACGTCGTCCAATTCCGCAATGGTATTGTATCTCTCAAACCTGGACTTTATGTTTTAATAAAGAAAGCGTCCAAATGTATTTTATAAAGAACCCTACAGGCAGCGTCCAATGCTCCTGTGAGAGCAAGCGTCCAACGCTTGAAAAAACACTCTCTGTAGTTTCTATCTTAAAAATACGTTTTCAATGTTGATTCAATATAAGGCAACGATCACTCTCTCATATTTTAACATGCCGTTCTATTTGATCTTTTCAAATAGTACTGAACAGGAAAAGAAGAAGCTTCTCTCTGCAGAAAAAGTACAAGTAGGAGAGGCGCTACAAGTACGGCTGTCACTTCCATCACTTCACCCTAAGTCAAAATGTGACAACGACCATATGCTACAGAAAGAATCGCTCTTGGAAAAGGAACATATCCCTCAACGGATACCTTTCAACAAGCTTCCTATATATAGAAGAATGAAGCTCACATATCAACTGACGAGAAAATTTGATAAAGAGCTGAATCCCTGTCAAAACGACTGGACGATCATAAGCAAAAAGAGCATTCATCTTAGCTTTGCTAAGCGAGTCTGTATATTAATACTTATTGTAATATCCTCTCAGTGAGAGTTAAGTTTTACTTACAATATCAAACAATTCTGTTTGGAAAGCCAGGAGTGGCTTAGTGTTAAAGAATACTTGAGTTTTGTGTTTAATCTCAAGGGGAGATTAAGGGTGTGCCAGAAGTGGCCTAGAGAATACTTGTAGCCAAAAGTGGCAAGGTTAGAATACTTGAGAGTAATCAGATCTTGATTAGTAGAACCCTTCAAAAGTTTTTGAAGGAGAACTGGACGTAGCTCAGTTGAGTGAACCAGTATAAAACTAAGTATTCTATTCTCTCGCCTTCTAGCTTACTTGCATTTCTTTTAAACTATCTCTTCAACATACTACGAAAAGGTTTCTATACACATTTTATCTAAGTTTATCTATTACCTGTATTCTAACGAAAAGGAAGAAGAGTAGTTTCTTTGGACTGTTGTTTTTAATCGACTGGACGATAGCTTATTTTTCTCTGTTTTACTAAGTTCCTATAAAACGTAAAGATACACTATCTTCACATTAGCTAAAGTTTTCCAAAGAATTTTTAAATACACTATTCAACCCCCTTCTAGTGTATTTCTCTATATTTCAACATAGTATACAAGACAATAAAGAGGTGCAAGCTCGTAATGTCAGCAACAACAATCATTTATCTCAGAAACTATGCTATTTTTTATATTAAAAATTCAAAAAGCATACCTATCAAATATGTTAACATACACATATTAAAAAAAAGCATAAAAGATCACAAAAAATACTTCTATGCTCATGGCTTTTCCAATTTTCCAGAACTCAATAACACAACCAAATCCTGAGCCTGCAAGAATCATCTGAGGTGTTGATGTCAAGCAAATAAAGGAAGATAATAAGCTGAAAAATAAAGCTCACAACAACAATCTTTGCAGAGAGTCCTTCCATAGATTTATTTTTCTTCAAACGTTGGATGTATGGGTAGAGAGAAAATAATTAGATGATAACCTATCCCTCTAACCAAATCCATATAGTTACTTATTTCTATAACATTAAGGTTAAAGATCTTTCTGACAAAACACTACCTGAATAGCAAATTGCGAATCAAATGATTGGGATCCAAGTGTTGGAAGTTGGATCAGGTAAGCATTGTGGGTGGAAAACTTTCTATCAATTGTGATGTTTTATATTTGCCTTGCTAGCTGCCAATTAGCATACTATATACGGTAGATGGTTGTAGCCAGCATAAGTTAGAACAGAGGAACAATAAGGAAATTAGGGTACTTGCCTTACCATTTGCTTCATATATAAAGATGTCTCTGCTCATAGTATTTGACCACTTAATAACTGTCAAAGGCTTCTTAGTTAATGCAATAATTAACTTCTTAAAAAAAAATCATGAAGTTGACCCAACTTAAAATGTCCCTTGACCTCTAAGCAAAGTTGCAATAGTAATGGATAAGTTTTCAAATGGTTACCTTCACACCAAGAACACCAGCACTTAAGAGTCCTTTAAGAATACTTGTATTAAGTGCATTTTCAGGGATTAGGCCTCCCCATAATACTGTATAAGATTACATAAGAAAATATTTGTCACTCAATTAATTGTGTGCTAAGAGTTTGTTGGTCACACCAACATCAACACAGATTTTAGCCTCTATAGCTTTAAGCTAGAAATTTAATGTAGCCTTGTAAATTTTACTAATTTGATTTGATTTAAAATCAAATGCATAATTAATTTAATGTATTTTTTTAAGTTTATCCTATCTGTCCAAACTAAAGAACAAAGCCTCATGAAGAATAATGAAAGAAAATAAAAGAACCTCAATCAAGCATTTCTACGAATAGTTGAAGTGCAAACCTTGTAGTCCGTTGTAAAGTGTGAGGAACAAGAAACATTCCAGGGATACACTTCTTTAAGCAATTAAGTTGGAGATAACTCAAAATTGAAACTCAAATTGAAACACTAAGGAGGGACACAAATTAGTGGATACAAGCAAGATAGATAGAGAGAAGAAAAATTACTTGAAGAGAAGAAGAGAAAGAAGAATCAATGTATGGTTAGTGAAGAGCATGGTGGAGGATTGCAATTGGAGAGGGCGAAGAGCAAAGTAGTTACTTTGTGTGACATTTTGTGAAGCGAATATGAACCCTAATCACGAACCCAAGCTATTAAATCTTTCTAGTGAGCTCGTGAATGAAGAAGATCGAATGGGTAACATTTTTGTTTTGTTTAATGTAAGTGAGAAGTGAGAACTTTTTTTTTTAAAGAATGTGAGAAGTGAGAACTAAAGTTATGGGGAGGGGAAGTTTTCTTTCTTTTTTTTTCTCTCTGACCCTCTCTCTTTTCTTATAGTGTTTTCATTTAAAATCAATAAAATAAAAAGTTAAATATATAAAAGAAGTTGTTTGATAAATGTTGCCAAGGGAAACATTTCTTCTAATAGATGTTGCGGAGGTTGAGGTAACATTTCCTTTGATAAATGTTATAAAATCCCTTTATTACTAACATTTGCTAAAATATAATTAAATAAATGTTACTAAAAGCCTTATATCCAGTAGTGGAAGTGAAGTGAGTGGAATTCATAGAAGACGTGTTCTTTCTTTCTCTCAATTTGCTAACCTTCTAATATGAGAACTAATGATTCGGTTCTGGTTGAAGGAAAGAGAGTGGTTCTTTGATGAGGGTATTTATAATTATATGTAATGGGGCACAGTTATTAGTAAATTGGTATGAAAAGAGAATCTGGCTAGCGTGGGGGACCTCGTCATGTCCCCCACTGTGCGAAAGTTATTTCGACCATAGGATTAGAACTTTTTTTGAGATAAGTGTAGGACTACCGTAAACATGCCTACACTGGAATTTTTTTTTAAGAGAAAAAAATCCCTTTTGCTATCTCCGTTCTCTACCTCGTCTTTCCCTTTGCTGCTTCTATCTTCGTCCTCACCAACAACGACTCCATAGTCTCCGTCCATGAGCTTCTCCACCAACTCCGCTTTCTGTCGCCACGAAAACAAACACCGCCACTTCGACACGAAAAGGTAGTCCTTGTTGTCGGCCTCCGCGGGGTGGCGGTTACGACGAAGTGGAGGCTGTGGCAGGACTCATGGAGGAACATCGATACACAATATAAGGAATAAAAAGGGGACAAAATCTAGGGTCGAAGATTGGGAATTGGAAGAAAAAACTCGTGTTCTTCTTCCTTTTTTTTTTTTGTTATTTTGGGAATTGAAAGAAAAATTATGAAAATATGGATATTGATGGATGGTTAAATACACAGTGATAACAAAGTCGAGGCAGCGGCGGGAATCGCGGAGGTGCGTGAGGAGGGCATCCTTGCCGTCGACCTCGGGTGGGGCGGCAACAAATACGATAACAAGAAAAGGGGATGGAAGCAAAGCAATTTTTTTTTAAAAAAAAATAATCCAATGTAAGCAGTTCTACAATAATCCCACGAAAAATACACATCCTATGGCTAATATATCTTTCGCACAGTGGGGGACATGATGAGGTCCCCCACGCTAGCCAGTTTCATGAAAAGAAGCCAAAGACTCAAAATCTAAGTTTGGCCACTTCTCTACTTGATTTGCAAAGTGAAGCGAAGTACTAAACGTTTTATACGTATTTAATCCCCCTCCCGCAGAGAGTGGCAAAAAGAGACCAATAAGACCATTTAAACTAATTTATAAATTTCTTTAATTAACATTATATATAAAATGATTTCTACAAACAATGATTAAAATAATATTCTATAAATATAAATTAAAATAATTTTTAATATTTTGAAAATTATTTTTTCAATGTTTATATTTTTTATATTTTAATGTATATTTTGTTATCAGTTCCTATGTTTTATGGTATTTTTTTTATTCACATATGTTGTAACAAAGTTTCCTTCTTTTGATAGGATATGAAGAGAAAAAAGTCGTTATTTATAAATAAAACATTGATGTAAAAATTATCAAATATTGACGTAAAAATTATATCTCTTTACTCCCCCCCTTTCTTCTCTCTTTTCTTTCTTATTTCTATCAATATTGACGTAAAAATTATTAATATTTATATTTTGAATGATTAAATATGATATAATATTAAAACTATTTTTGAGTTATTAAATATTTAAAAATTGGATAATTCTTATTTTTATAAAATTTCAATTCTTTAAATATATATTTAAAAAATAAATTTTGCATATGGTGGAAATTAATTATCCTGTCCAAACTAAAGATTTGAAATTTAAGAATTTTAAATCCATTTATCCAAACAAAGCATTTAAAAAATTAAAGAAATTTAAATCAAAACAATTCAAATTTCAAATTCTTTAAAATTTTAAAATTCCTTGTCCAATCACAATATTATATTTTTTAATCTGACATTATTATTCAAAATATTACGCTTACAAATTTAAAGGTTTTATTTTTTTTTTCTTCATATTTTACACTTAATTTTTGTCTATGAAAAATTGTAGTGTTTTATTCAAAATATGTTTCTTGGCTAAAATAGTGTCAACAACACGTAACCTCTAGTTGAACTCTAGTCTATTATTTCCTCCTGTCATTTTTATAGGAAATAAATGAAACACTATCATTTATTTTTTTAAAAAGGATTAGAGGTAGCAATTTATCCCCTTCTTTTTTTGTGCTTGCTTCGGTGCTAATTTAAATTAAACGTTTTTTTTTTTAAAAAGTATTTTTTTAAGAAGCTAATAGGATTTGCTTCTTAAAAAAAAGAAAAAAATTATTTAAAAAAAAAACATTTTAGATAAAACACTAAAAAGGCAAAAAAACTTCTCACTCTGACAATCGCTACCTCTTCCACCTCAATTTCGAAATCCAAATTGTCGTCAAAGACCGACGAGGATCAAATTACCTAGCCACCTTAAGAGTATCTTTGGAAATATGTTTGCCAACTTCAAACATACTTTTGAAAGGCTAAACTCAGTTTAGATGAATGTTTGGATACCCCTAGAATTAATTCTAGTGCCTACGTTTTGGTCCAAACTGAGTTTTGAGCAAAAGCAACCAATGGCATGCTTTTCATTGTTCCGACTCGGTTGAAAGCAATTATGAGAATTAATTTCCATTTTTACCCACTCTTCCATTCAGCATTTACACGGTTACAATGAGGGGGATCATTTCCAAGTTCATGATTGTGGACATCTTAGCACTTGGCATTTTTCTTTTCTTTTCATTTTTTTTCCGATAGCAAGCACTTGGAAATTTTCTTTTTCACTATTTCAGCGTACGTAAGGTAACGTAAATAGCCACTTGTTTTTTTTTTTTTTTAATATTCTTAGATAATTTAGAGCATATTTCACAATTCATTTTACTTAATTTGTATATTATTTCACTAAAAAAAACATGGTGCTACTTAGAAGTATTTATTAAATTTGTTCATTTCACTAAGTTTGGATCATATATAAAGTTTAATTATTAATGTTTTTTGGAATCTTATTATTTATTAATGAAAATATTTAATATTATTTTAATACTTTTTAATGATTTGTTGATTATTTTTAACAACATATTGTTACTTCATATTTAATATTACATTATAAAGTTCATACCCTTTTAAGTAATTATACATTTAAAAGTACTTTTGATTAATATTATTCAAACAAGTTTCATTTCATCAAAGATACTGTTGAACTAAGAAATATCTAAACATAAATCACGTTGTGTAAACTCATTTTTTGGCAAACATAAGTTTCCAACATACTTCTGATTCAAATTTAAGTTCGTGAACTTTAATCTAAACATGCACTAAATAATCACTAGGCATGACGTAAGCATCATCATGCAAAATCAATTTTTTAATTTTTTAATATTAATATAAAAAAAATCAATTTATCAAAAGTTAAACTAAATAATCTTTTATTTATATCAAAATCAACCTTTTTGACATTCTTAACTTCATAAAAATACAGAGATATAAGAAAAGAGTTATTATTTTCATCAATCCAAGTCCAAATCAATCCAAATCCAACACAAATTCTTCCTGAGTAAGAATCTAGAAACGAAAGCAGAGTAACTCATGGTTATTTCCCTCTTGGATTCTAGTTATTAATTCAGTTTTCTCACCAATAAAAAGGAAACGAAAGCAGAGAAGAGTCACCCTCTCATACAAATAATACAATACTAATTTCTCCAACAAAACCTTTCACAAAAAAAGAAAAAATCTTGAAACGTAACATAAATGAAAACAAAGAAAAAGTATAACATCCACGAAGCACAACATAACTGAGAAATTGACTCTATGTGAACAGGGTATATAGTGTCAGAGTTTGGGAATGGTACTTTCTCCAGAGGGGCAACACCCTCAGCACCGTGTGATGTGACCCTTAATCCAATTCTTGATCTTTTGAAGAACACCATAGTCATAGGCAACCAATGTGAACATTCCAAGCCATATGGCCAAAGTGATCCAAGCAAGGGTGATTGAGATGAAGCTCAAAGCCAGAAATGAAGCAGCAGCTCCCACAATAAGCATGGCAAAAATTATGATTGGAAGAAGGCTTCCATTATATATCTGAAGTATAGTCCCAATGATGGCAAAGAAAGAGTATAAGACAATGGTCAAAAGCAGAGGCTTCATCAGCTTGTGCTGTTCTATAAACAAATTTTTTCCCGAGTCAGTGTTTGTTGCTGCAATCAAGGCAATCAGCATGATTAAGAATTTGTTAAGGACATCCTGCAAATCCTTGAAG
Organism: Pueraria montana var. lobata; assembly: GCA_026413185.1. Classification (NCBI taxonomy): domain Eukaryota; kingdom Viridiplantae; phylum Streptophyta; class Magnoliopsida; order Fabales; family Fabaceae; genus Pueraria; species Pueraria montana. Next base: position 79,806,549 of record CM048650.1, read on the forward strand.
AGATTGACCAATTGGTCCCTAAGTAAGCACAACCATTAAGGGAAAATAAAAGTTAGACATATAATATAATTATGATGCAGCCCTGCTAGGAAAACATGCAGCTCAACGCAGAATTTGACAGAAAACCCATACGCAACAAAAAGTATTCAATTGGTTACGGAGCATGTATGGTGTAGCGTATTTGTAGTTACAGAATAGCTATTGTTAGTTACACTAACCTGGTAGAAGTGGAATGAGTTGAATTCTGGGCAGGCATGTTCGGTTCTGGCTCTGTTTCTTACTTCCCTAATATCATGAGAGCTAATCCTCGCTTCTAACATCACATTCACAGACACAGGGGGGCGGAAGGTCGTTGTCCGTTGGGGGGACCTTTGCCCGCCAGACCCTTTCCTAAATTTGATATTTTTTATATAAAATATATTTTAATATTATATTAAGAGAAATGCTGTAGCATCCGAAAAACAAAAGCTGGTTGATTGTCCGACCCACTCAAAGTTTGACATGTGTCAACTGATTTGATTATAAAATACTTATTTAATTTAATCTGTTAAAAAATATCTCTTTCTAAATTTGACCTTTATCTCTTACCACCACACCCACTTGGAGTTCCACAGAAAATACTTGCTTTCCACGGCACAGACTAGGGTGGGAAAGCCTCTCATGTCTCCCACCATGAGAAAATAATTTGTATCTATTAGATTAATTCATTTAAAATCTAATGGTTGAAAATTTTCTTCTTTTTTCTTCTATTTTTTCCTTTTTCTTTTCTTATTTCCCAGTTTGTCCCTCTCTCTCAGTTCCGTGTTCCTAAACTTTTTCGCCGTGGTCATCCTCGTCCACTTCCTCCGCGCCACGCCTTCAGCTACCCCCACCACTGCACCTTCTTCGCTGCCCACCGCAACAACAACCACTCTCCTAGCAACCACCACCAATCTCCCTCTGTCACCGCTGCTACTTCGACAGTTCAGCACATACAAGTGACAGATCAAGAATAACACATCACACATCAACAACAATCAGAAAAAGAACAAGAAATCGAAGAGATCACAAAACAAATTCAAAAATGAGATCCAAAATCTCGTCACTGTCGTCGCGCTCGGGAGCCTCTTCGTCGACCTCCTCCCTGCAACCAGATCTGAAAAAAAATAACTAAAACCCTCACATACACTGCCACAACGAGATCTAAAAAAAAAAAAAAAAAAACAAGAGCCATTGTTGGGGAAGGCGAGGTGAGCGGTGCGGTGGGTCGTAGATGCAATGCGGTGGATTGTCGTTGTGGTGCAGTGGTTCGTCGACGCAATGCGGTGGATTGTCGTTGTGGTGCAGTGGTTGGTCGACGCGGTACGGTGGGTAGTCGTCGCGGTGCACCGGTGCGATGGTTCCTCTACGCAGTTGGGAGGCTGGCGTCGTAGAAAAGTGAAGGGAAAAATGGGGTATAATAGTAAAGCAAGACAAAAAAAATATAAAAGAAAAAGTTAAAAAATAAAAAATTATAACCGTTGATTTTTAGATGAGATAATCTGACGGATGAAATTTACTTTCCCATGATGAGAGACCTAAGAGACTTTTCCACCCTAGCCTGCGCCTGCTTTCCACACCCTCTCTCACCATTGAATCTTACAGGTTAAATTAATATGTAGATCCTTATACTATTCTAGAATTTTTAATTAGGTTTCTGAATTTTTTTTTTTAATTGGGTTCTGAACTTTTATTTAATTTTTAATTAGGTTCCTGCCGTTAACTATCGTTAACTCCATTAACAGTAGGGACCTAATTAAAAAATAAATAAAAGTTCAGGGATCAAATTAAAAAAAATTGTTTAGGGACGTAATTAAATTTTTTTAAATAGTTCAGGATCTACTAAATAAATTAAAAATAAATTAAAAATCATACAAAAAAATATAACTTAATTGAAGAATGTATTTAGAAGAAGTGCATTAAGTTTGTCCGAACAGAATCTATAGGGGAAAACTAGAAGTGCAATAAGGGGATTGATGCTTCCAGAGAGTTTGAGAATACTGGTTGAAGAACCTGTAGAGGTTGAAAATAGTGAGTTTAGAATCCGCAAAGGTGAAAATATTGGACTAGAGAGGTGAGAATACTGACTTGGAGAGTTAAAAATACTCAATACAGATCTGTAGAATGGACAATACTAAATTTAGAAGTAGTCTACATATACTTGAGAAATATAGTGTGATAGTCTTGATAGAATTTGAGAATTACTTAGTAGGTCCCTAAACTATAATAATTTTTTTAATTAGGTCCCTAAATTTCTATTTATTTTTTAATTAGGTATCTGCCGTTAATGGAGCTAACGATAGTTAACGGCAGAGATCTAATTAAAAAATAAATAAAAGTTTAAAGACTCAATTGAAAAAAAAAAAAAATAGTTCAGGACCTAATTAAAAGTTATCGAATAGTATACGGATTTCCAGATTAATTTAGCCAATCTTATATGGGGGGTTTTGTTCTGATACATGAATCTCAGTCACAAAAGTTAATTTTCATGCAATATCTCAAGAATCTGTTGTTGCTGAGAGAGCTATGTGAGTTGGTTGTCCATGGTGGGGATTTAGAGGAACATAGTGGGGTGGGTCTGTGACCAACGATGACGCAGTTTGATTGTTCGGATTCTGATAGATGTTGCACGAGGTGGGTCAGTGGTGGTTTTATCTCGCAGCTGTGGAGGACTATTTGGATCTCGCTACAACAGGGGAGAAAGGTTGGGGACGATGATGGCACTCGAGATCCATGTTTGATAATTTTGCTTGCAGAAACTCTTGTCTTGTGTTATTGTGATCTTTCACTCGGGTGAAATCTACAGAATATGATTATCATATTTTGTCTCTTCATTATTTTATTTTATAATAACCTGTGCATTGCACGGGAATATATTAAGATTTATCAATATATAATAAATTTAAAATAAGGTTAACTAAGTTTTTAGTCCCTAAATTTTAGTTTGACATGTCAAGATTTCTAACCTTTTTTAAAATTTGATTTTTAGTCCCAAAACTTTAGTTTGACCGGTCAAAGTCCCTAATCTTTTTAAAAATTAAGTTTTTAGTCCTTGAAATCTCATTAATTTAGGGACTAAAAGTCAAATTTTTAAAAAGTTTAAGGACTAAAAATCAAATTTTAAAAAAGTTTAGGGACTTTGACGGATCAAAATTTTGTGTAGGGACTAAAAATCGAATTTTTAAAAAGTTTAGGAACCTTGACCAGTCAAACTAAAGTTTAGGAACTAAAAATCAAATTTTTAAAAAATTTAGGGACTAAAAACTTAATTAACCTTTTAAGATAAATTTATTATATAAATATATTAATGATGTGTCCACATTTTCTCACATTATATTATAATTTTATATTATAATTTATTGAGTATTGTCCATTTAATTTTAAATTGTGTTGTCAAATAGACAAAATTAGTATATTAATAGTGCAAATAAATAGTAATACTATATACAATATATATATATATATATATATATATATATATATATATATATATATTAAATTATAAATATTATACGAAATAGTTTATATTAATGTATAATTACTATAAGAAAAATTATCAACATGATTTTAACATTACTTTTACTTTATATATAATATTCAATTCCTATATGAAATTATGTCTATATTTTTCAAATTATTGAAATAAACAAAGAGATGTTACTAGGATTTTAATCTGTTATTTAAAATGATGATAATACTATCGGCTTGTGTTATTTTTTGTGTTATGCATTCCTCTTTGTCCCGAATGGTAAGAATTATATTGTCTTTATTTTTCTAGGATCCGATTACTCAATTATAAGTTTGTTTTGTGCTTTTAAATGTGCTTTTACTTTTATATGTTATTTTGTGGTGTTCTTTGAGAAAGATGAAAAATCGTATTGAAGAACAACAATCACATTTATAGAAAAACACACAACTATGATAATTTGATTTCAAGGTATCAAGATATCCATGGTCTAGTGTGTGGACCCGTGCGATGCAGGGGTAAAATTTTGTGTGAGAGACGAAGTAATTTTTTTAATTTGTTTGTCACAATATTTAAAAAAAATTATATACACAGTTTAAAAATATTTGATATATTTGATATATGAATCATGTTCTAAGAAATTGTTTATTAATAATAAATATTTATAATTACTAAATTAACTTCATCTATTGTCAGTTTCAAAAAAGTATTTATAATATTTTTAAAAATTAAAAAATAAATTTTTTTAAATAATTAAAATTAGTATATACGAATTTAATTATTTAATCCCAACTATGATTAGTTTTGAAAAATGCATTAATGACATTTTAAAATTTTCAGAATGCATTTATAAAAATTAAATTTAGTAAAATTGAAATTGCTTATTTAACCCAAAAAAATATAGATTTTTAAAAAAAATGTTTAAAATTTCAAGAAAATATTTAAAATAATTTTAAATAATTAAAATTAATAATTTGGAGTTAATTATTTAATGTCAACTAATCATAGTTTCGATAAAGAATTTATAACTTTTTTAAAAGTTTAAAATTTTAAAGAAGAATTTACAACAAATTTTAAATAATTAAAGTTATTAAATTTTAATTTAACTATATAATTTCCTTAATTCCCCGTTTAAATAAAGCATTTGTTCGATTTTTTAAAAGTTTAAATTTTCAAGAAATCATTTACAACCATTTTCAAATAATTAAAATTAGTAATTTTGAAATTACTAATTTAACCAAAGAACAATTATAATTTTAAATATTTTAAATTAATAAATTTGAGTTTAATTATTTATTGTCAAATAGTCATAGTTTCAATAAAATATTTAGAACATTATATAAAATTTTAAAATTTTATAAAATAAATTATAACAACTTTAAATAATTAAATGTTAACTATTCATAGTTTCAATAAAGCGTGACATAATTACAAATTAATTTAAATACATAAATTAACATTAATTACATTAAAATTATATTATTATGTTCAAATTTATCTCTTTTAGTTAAATTGTAAATTAAATTATTAGTATTAATTAATTAATACTAATATTAATTAATATAGAATAAATAATAAATAACAGCTACACCTATTTGAACATTTCTCCATGACATTGCGTTTATACTAATAATTTATTAATTGGATAACATTTATATATATAGTTTGATTCTATGATTTTGTAAATTCATCTTTAATTTTGTAGAGGTTTTTAATTAATGTGAAATAATAGGAAAAGTGAAAATGCTTAATATATAGCATGTCTGGGAGCAAGGAATAGTGCTCTAAGTTGAAAATAGTTTAGTTAGTATTTGCACATTATCTTTTTTTTTTGACAGGAGTATTTGCACATTATCTATTTTGTTAAATTAATATATATTTTTAGCCTATAGTGATTACTTTGTGTTTACCAGAGTAGCCGTCACTAAAATGCAATCTCTTAAAATGTGACGAGCTACCAAACTTTTATTTTTCTTCTTAAAATTTGATTTCAAATTTATCTTAAAAACTATATGATAATGTTTACTTAAAATAAGACATAAAATCAAATAAGATACTTAAAATCAAAATAAAATTAATTCAAAATGTCAAACCAAATTATCGTAAAAGTTCACAACTTAAACACATTTCATGCCCACATGACATGATTTTAAAAAATCTAAACGCAAACAATACAAAATAGTCATAGTCATTATAATCTAAGGTAATTCCATGTCACAACATGAATTTTAATTAGGACTAGAATTTTATAGGAAAACTTAAATGGATATGTATGCTTAATAATGCAATAATATGCTTAATAATTTACTTCCTTAAATTATGAACAACTTATGAATGGGGATTAAAACTTCCTCAAATATATGCTTAATATGCAATAAATATATGCTAAATAATATATGTTAAATTTTATCTCGTTAAGGTAATTTTACCTGCTATATAATTTTATATTTCCTTAGTAATGTATGTTGAATTTTCTCTAGTCTAATAAATATTTGCATATGCATAAAGAAAAAGTTCAAATATATCTAATTAAATTCATTAGTATAATAATTAATTAATTGATTAATTGCATAACTGTTTAATGTCCACATTAATTTTTTTAATCTGGAAATTTGTTACAAACTATCTTTTTTTTTTCACCAACATTAATTTTTTGTTAAATGTCCACATTAATTGATTATACAATTAAAAGATTTTAATTCGCTGCAAAATAATATATATTATGGTTTTTTAATTAATTATCAAGTGAAAAATGTTAACGTTAAATGTAAAAGATATATAGTCAAATCAATTAATAGCCATTTAATCATTTTAATTTTTGTATATAGTTCTCCATTTTACTCATTTTTTAAGAAAAAATGTTTCCCTAAGACAATCCAATGTTTTTTGTCCTTCTAAAATATTTATAACAACTCACAAACCTTACTCAATCAATTAAACTAAATCCCTTAGTACTATAATATTATACTCTGAACAAAATCCAAAATATTGCAAAAAAATTTAAAATTTGCAAAATGCACAAAGGATACAATGTAAAAAGAAATGAAAAAATAATAAAGCACATTAGTTCCAATTTCCGCTTTCTATTTTCCACCACGTAAGAACTTTCTTATTTTCTACAGAAAAAAATAGTTATAAGTTAACATAGACATCAGTTAAAAAAAAAAAAAAGTTAGCATAGACATATTAGGTAAGACTCTTTATATATATATATATATATATATATATATATATATATATATATATATATATATATATATATATATATATATATATATATATATATATATATATCAAACTTTTACTGCACATTGTGTGTAGGGAGGGAAATAAGCTTGCAGATTCTCTTGCCAAGTTGGGTGCTAATTCCACAAATTCGATGGTCATTTGGCCTTCATGTCCTCATGATTTGTCTACTCTTTTATTGGGCGATGCTTTAGGCACTCTATTCCTAATGGGTAGTTAGTTTTGTTGTTGCTTTCTCTTTTGCTTTTTTTTTTATTTTTTTATTTTTCCACAAATAAAAAAAACTTCTACTACACAATGAGAGTAAAAAAGTGCAAAAGTCTGAAAAAAACAATTAGCAAATCCATAAACTTAACAAAATTAAGTAGAGATTATTAGAAATTAAAATTATTAAATAAATAAATAACAAAAATGAGATAAAAGAATGCTTGAAAAAAGAACGCTCATGTCAAAGTGTCAAATGCCCAAGTTGAAAAAAGAAAAAAGTGTCCCATGTCAAGAACACACACATCTACCGTTTACACCTTACATTACCATATGAAAAAAGAACGTATGGATTAAGAATGTGGGTAAATCCCTCTTGCGTCACTCCGTTATATACTATAAATATCATAATAATTAGGATGGTATAATTGTAGTAATTTACGGAAATAACGATTTAAAAATGGGAACAATATATTTTTGGATTTTATTTTTAAATTGCAATGTAATCATTATTTTAAATTCAAAATTTGAAAAGAATTTTTAAATTTAAAGTGCAATATAATCATTATTTAAATTGTAATATAACGTATAATGATTACTTTTATTCAATTACAATATGATTACTGCAAAAATCAATTATGTTAAAATATGATTATAATTAATGGCTACGCAATTGTTAAAATCAATTAGATTAAACAACTACAATTAGATGATATGAATCAATTTGCATGGCACGTAATTACTTAATCTCGAAAGGACAATATTTCTAATTAAAAATTATACTTATAATTTCTTAAATCAATTAATATTTACGACTCTATTTTTAATAAATTTATCATTAATCAATTGAAATCATATATATTAAAAAAATTAAGTCTGATTAATTTATTTACTTATAATTAACAAAAATTAAGGATGATTAATTGATATACTTATAATTTTGTAAATCTATAATATTGATGATTCAATTTTTAATTTTGAAAATTAAATATCAATTGAAATCAGACAGTTTGACTTTAATGATTAGTTGTGCAAATTATAAATTATTTAATTTTAATTTCGGATATTAATTAAAAATGATTTTGAGTTAATTTTTATTCCTAATAAACTAATGAGACTTAAATGTATTTGAGTTTGAATTTGGTTTGTAACTGAACCAAACAATTTCGAAGCATGAAATGATGACATGTGTCATCCAATGCTTGAAAAACAACCTTGTTTAGCCACCTGTTTTCCGAAGTTGTATTTGGATTCGTAAATTATATATATATTGATATTGATTTATTGTGAAGATAAAATATTTTATCTTTTTAGATAAATAATCTACTTCTCTTTTATAATATTTATTGTGAAGATAATTATATATTTTTCTTTTAAGACAAAATATTCAAATACTATTTATTTTTCTTTTCAATAGTATTTTTTTTATCATCTATTATTTCTATTTTAAAGACTATAAATAATTACATTTACAAGACTTTATTAACATTCTCTTTATATGAATTTGATTATAAATAATTTGATAATTAAAAGTTATTTATTAACATTTGTAATAGAGTAAACTTAATTACAAACACTGTATAAGATATTGACATATTGAAGTTTGAGACACACTAATTAACAAATATTTTCTCTTTCCATTCACTTTTTTGTATAGTTTTTTTTATTCTTTTTCTCCTATTGTCTTTGTTTATTTGGGCATTGTTAGTATATGAGTTCAAACATGTTACTGAACAAATCTTGTGAAACAAACCAAACATCGAGTTGTACTAGATATATGTCAAAATTCTAGGACACTAACTATTATCATGAAAAACCTGTCAAAAAAAAAAAACTATTGTCATGAAAAATGTGATTAATGTAAACACATTATTATAAATTCATGAAATTTTTGTGACATGTTAATGATTGAATTTTGTAATCTTAGGCCTTTAAAAAATGTTTAGTTTGTTTTTTGTTTTAATATATTTTCTCTTAATATTATAATAAATTATTGATATAATTAGTATTTTAGAACATATGAATATTTCATATGACATTTGATATATGAATAAATAATGTACCACATGTCCTTAGCCAGCATTGTTTTACATTAAGTTTAAACAAATAAAATAAATAATTTTTTTATTTATTTAAACTATTTTTTCTTGAAAAATTAATTTCTTTTCAAGTTCAAATAAACTGGCCCATAGTCTACCCTCCATTAATTTTATTTGTTTATTTTACAACAAGACACGTGTCATTGTTTGCCAAAAAAATTTCCCACTCATTATTATATACTAACATAAATACATAAATACATAATGGCGAGCGAGTCTTCCAGTAACCACAGCATATTAGAAATTTGTTCTGGACTTCTGGATTATAATTTATTATATTATTATGATATTATATATTAGTTATATATTATAGTAATATAATCATATAAACTATAATATTATAAAATTATATATATATATATATATATATATATATATATATACATTATAATATGTTTTAAATACATATATACCAATGTATTTATACTTATTATACAATTATAATAATATATATTATTATAATTGTATAATAAATTACATATAATAAGAATTTTATTTTATAAATTATATGAGTAATTAATTTATTAAATATAATTTATTGATTCAATCACTTATCTATGGAAGATCATTTTTTCATTATATATTATTTTCACACACACACACACACACACACACACACACACACACACACACACACACACATATATATATATATATATATATATATATATATATATATATATATATATTTGTTTTTTATACCAATACCTTTAAAATAGTATATAAATTTTAATCATTATTCAAGGAAACATTCTTACTCTTATGGTCATTAATTATAATTTTAACTAGAAATCTTATTGCTTCTCCTTCTTATGACAGTTTGAGTATGACAAATTTTAGTATTTTTGTTATCAAATTTAATCCAAATCTCATGGGACTTTCGAAACCAAAAAATCTCCTCCTGCTTCAAGACTTGCTCATAATCCTTTTGCAACTGCTGTTCAAACTTCATCAGGTCAGAAAAGTAGTAGGTATCAAGTCAGGGCCAGCTCAATAATGAGTGAGACCTAAAGCAAATTTTAAGAGAATTTTTTTTTTTACTTTAAATGAAAGAACTATATGTTAGGCCTTTTTTATCAACACATGTGGTTTTTTTGTGAACATATGTGGCCTTTTTTTACTTTAGAAAAACTAATAGCAAATAATATTTTATTAGTGGGCCTAAAGCTTGAGCTTTAGTTGCTTTACTCTTGGGTGGACCTTGTATCAAGTTGTTTGTGGATTCCCTTAATTCTAGCCTCCAACTTTCTTTTCCTTTTGAATATATTGCCAAAAATCTCTTTCTTAAATAGCATAGATTGTTTCTTAACCCTCTCTAATTTAGTAATAATGTCCCTTGAAGTTATAGACCAAGTTTAGGAAACCAAATGGTTATAATCTGGGTGAGTTATCTAAGTTGTCTGAAAGTGAAAGGATGGATTTTTATTGCTAGGAGCCTTCAAATAGTGGAGAAGAAGAGGATTATGGTCAGAACCATTAGATGACACAAGCTTCACCAATGCATGAGGAAAAAGGAGATGCCAATCCAAATTAGACATGCACCTATCCGGCTTTTTCTGCACATGACCCCCATTTTGGATGTTTTTCCTCTAAGTAAAATGACCACCAACAGTATCAAAGTCAATGAGGCCACAATTAGAAGTCATCTAAGTCATCAAGAGAGAATTAGACAAATTAAAATTACCACTAAGAACTTTTGAAGGGTGGATGATTTCATTGAAGTCTCCCAATAAAATCCATTGGCCACGAATATTGGAAGAGAGATTGGAGAGATAGTCCAAAAATGCACCCAAACTATTGGAGTAGGGGATGCATACACTATTATATATAACCATTAACATGAGAGCTTTGGTAGATGCTTTATATGCTTACATATCTTAGCATTTATCTTACATTTTTCATGACTTAGAACTTTGTTTTAATCAATTTTAGGCTAATCTAACTAGTATTTAGAAGTAGTGTTAACATTGCTAATCCATTAGGAGTTTTACTAGGTTTTGATATTTTGTTGTAGGAATAGAAGAAGAATTAAAGAATTTGGAGCGTGAGTCATTGGAAGTTCATGCCAACATCTTTGGAAGCATATTTTGAAAGCCAAAAGCCAACATCTTCCTTTTATTTTGCTGAGGTCGAGCTTGAGAGATTTGAGACTGAGCCTGAGAATGAAGAAATTTTCCCTTTCTTGTTGTCAACCTGAGGCTGGGCATGAGAAGTCTGAGGCTGGGCATGAGGACCTTCGAGTTACACCCCTGATGACTTTTCTAAAGTTGAGCGTGGAAAGACTTGAGGCTGGGCGTGAGAGTGCTGATGTGGCTTAAGTGGTGCGAAAACAAAGATATTTATGAGGGAAAAGTTGTCATTTTGGCATTCATTCATGTTGCAGACCTCTTCTTGGCTTGGAGTGACACTTGGAGAGCTTCCCTTGGGTTCCCATGGCTTTTACCTCGAGTCTCTTCCTTTCTTCTTCATTTTTGTTGTTGTACATGTCTATGTGTAGCTAATTTCACCCTTGTTGGGGTTTGATGTAGTTGACCCAAAACTCATGTATACTGTCTAAGTTTTTAATTAAAGTTTATTATTCATGTTATGTGCTTTATCCTTCTCTTAATGCTTCCTTGGGCTTAATCACCCTTTACTTGATTTTGTGGTTTGAATCCGATTGGAAAATGTTTTTAAACCTAGAAATGGAGAAGAGCACCTAATGGGGTTTGTTGCTAGGAATAGAGCAAAACCCATTAGTCATCCTTAAACTCTTGTTCTTCTCTCAAGTATCTTGGTTGATTTATGCAAGGAATTGATAGGTTGGTCAAGAGACTTAGGTTTTCACTATAAGGAATTAGGGTTTAAACATTTTTGTGAGTTGATGATAACATTTGGATAATGAACTTGATTGATGGCTTTTGTATGCATGGGTGAGTGGTTAACAAAGTCAAACCCCAACACGTCGTATTATTGTCTTGAAATCTCTATTTTCAGCATTTTACTTATTTGAGAAAATCCCAAAAAATAGTTTCTAGTTGATTTAATTGTCAAGTTTAGATTTTTAGTGCTTTATTCCAACTTTAAATCTATTCCATTGCATATTTACTGTTTTATTTATTATTCTAGTAAGTGTCCTTATGAAAATAGCCAAATATCGAACAAGTCCATGTGGATACAATACTTGGACTTCCATTTTATATTACTTGAACGACTAGGTTCACTTGCCAAGGAGATATCAAGCTTCTATATAGAGTGATAGCTTGGGGCATGGTGTCAACCAAGTTAAAGTTTACATCCAATCGGTTTGAGAGGACCCATATACCACCAAAGTGACCTTTAGCTTCTTGGATGAAGATTGCACCGAAACCCAAAATCTTCCAAAAGTCATCCACTTTATTAAAAGGAGCATGCGTCTTATAGAGTGACCTTGTGCATACTATCCAAATCCTTCCTCTAGGCCGACCTAGTGGGTTAAAAGTTTATATTAGGGGAAGGCACGCCCTTTTTCAAGTCCAAGGAAAACCACCAACTTCAACGAGAATTTACAGTGAAATTTGCATTTCACCTATCAACAAAGAAAATTTGAGAATCAAACCCAAGTTACAATTAGTGTGAGTGGAAAACTTGACCAGATGTTCAATGGCAGATCTAGAAATTTTCTTTAGTGGGGGCAAAAAAATAATTTACAATATTTTCATTGAAGAAAAATATTACAAGCTTTTATAAAATACATAATGTCATAGCAAAAAAAAAATCCAAAATACCTATGCTTTTACAAATTATAATTGCTCTTTTCACATTTTCAAATTTTAAAAATGATGTATGTTTTTTTCATTATCAATAAAGGTAATGTAGTAAAATTAAATATCAATTTATTTTCTCTTTTTATCTCTTATAAATGTTTACATTCATTTTAAAAAAATATCTTATGGGACAACATTAATAAAAGTTATTAATAAAAAAAAAAATCTAGTGAGGGCAATTGCCCCCATACCTTTCAAGGTGGATCCGTTAAGGTATCCCTTGATCGAGGGTTAAAGTTAATCCCTCAAGGTATATCTTGAGATCTATTTAAGGGGGTTGACTTCTCCCAACAGATGTTTTTCCATCTAAGTGTTGTAATTTCTTCTACCTAGTGAAATTCTTTTCTTGCTCATTGAGATCTCATATGCTATTTTCTCATCTCTTATTTTAGTTATGAGTCATTATTCTATTAATCTGGTACCCAACACGGACTAGGGATCAAATCCCTGACCACATTCTCAAAGGACAAAGTTATCTATCAACCATGTCATACCATGTTGATAAAATTTCTATCACAATATTGTTACATATAAACTGTAGAATATTGAATTAATTTTTATTTTTTATAATTATTTCTTGCATTAATATTTGGCCAGAATACTATAAATTAAGTTGCTCCTTTTTTAAAAATAAACAACACAAATCTATGGTTCATTTATTTAATTACAATTCAAATATTTTTCTTATGCCTGTAGGTATTTCAGAGTTGAAGCTTAAATAATAAAAATATACCTATGATATATAGTCATACTTATTTTTTTAATAGTTATTACTTTTTATTCTTCAATCCAATCCTAAAGTAGGTAGTAACTAGTAAGAAAGCTTCCTTCTTTTGATTGGATATGGAGAAAGGCATTTATTAATAAAGGGAATATTTGGTTTTTTGTTTTGGATTAATAAAAGAAATATTGAACTAATAATCTTTACTTTGATGTTATTATTCAAAATATTAAGCGTACAAATTTAAAGGTTTGAAATGGTTTTCATCTTTTCTTATTATATTTGCATATACAAAACTTGAACAGTATTTTACGGTCAAAGGAGCTTAACTCCACGTTGTAAGTGAAAGATGCCTTTTTAACAACAGAAGAGGTTTCTACTTCAGAAGTTAAAAACCAGACGTATTATATATTCTAGACTTAAATATGTTTTTAGTCCTTCAAATATAGGGGTATGTTTGTTTTAATCCCTCAAATTAAAAGTCATTTTTTTAGTCTCTCAAATTAGATAAATGCTTTTTTTTAGTCCTTCCATTAAGACGGTGTTAACTGAGCATGTGGAGTGATAGATTGTTTCATAATTTGTGGTGATTTTTAACCGTCAGAATTTGATTTTTTATTTTAAATTTAAAAATATGATTTTTGGCTGTTTATAATCGCCAATATCAAATTAAACAAAAGAAAAAATAAACCTATATGTATTGATGAGACAAATCCATTAACAATCCAAAATCCTCAGCATAATAAGTAGCAACGCAAGAAATAAAGCAAAATGGACTTCACTCAGGGTGGTAATTAAGGAACAAAATAAGAGCAATTGGCAATTAAGGAAATCAGTAAACTAATACGAGAAACAAAACAAAATAAAATTGTGAAAGGAAAAGGGATGAGTTATGAATGGAAACCATGCTGGGTTCGTGAGGGTGGTGATTTTCGCTTTGAGGTCCACGAAGGTACGAATGAGCTCGAAGGAGAAATACTCTTGTCGGAATGCAGGCAACCACAAGATCTGGCCGATTTTGCTAGCAGCAATGGCGATGAGCACCCCGTCGAAGCTGAACCTCACGGTGGCGATGGATGCTTGAAGGTGATGTGGTGGAGGGTGCGATGATGGGTGTTGATGAAGAGGCAGTGACTGTGGACATCGACAACGAGGAAGAAGCTGGCGTTGAGGGAGACAACGATGTGGTATATGTTGGAGGATGACTTATGGTTTCATTTTCTTTAATTTCGATCTAGTCTCATGGTGAAACAGTGCCTTTTGAAGTTTGAAAATTTTAATTTCGATCTTGGTTGGCTTGCCCTCTTTGAAATTTAGGGATTTCAACCTTTTTCTATTTTTTTTTTACATATTCTGGCGATTAAAACAGCCACAAATAGAAACAAAAAAACATTAAATCGACATCATTGACCAACTGAACGGAGACTTCACAAAAGGACTTAAACAAGCATTTCTCCAATTTGGAGGACTAAAAAAAGCAATTTATTTTAAGGACTAAAAAAAACATAGGTCACATTTGAAGGACTAAAAACATATGTAAACCTATATTCTAAGAGAAATGAGAGGCTAAAGGGAACATGCTAACCATATATACAAAAACATATACGGTAAGTACACACTTGAACTCGAAGTATCCTTTGGCAGGGAGTTAAGGATTAAACTCTTGAGGTACTGAGATTCATTTAAGATGTTGACCTTTCCCAACAAATATTTTTTATACGCACTTTATAGGCCCAAATTTATTTACTATAGAAAGTCACTTTGAGAGAGATAATTAAATTGGATTAAATAAGAAACAAAGGATTAGCAACATGATAGTTTAGGCTAAGAATGGCATTTGCATACAGTAAAGTAGGTAAGTAATATAGGTACTTCTTACGTCAAAAAAAAATATATAGTTACTTCTAAAATTTTTAATCATATTAACTATATACTTCAAAATTAATTCTATTATACGATTTAAATAAAACCAATTCTTTTATACTTCTAAATATAATTTCTAATCATAAATTTTTTTTTAACACAATTTTTTTTAAAATGAATTCTTTTTTATAATTTTTTTTAAAATTTATTTTATCAAAAGTTAAACTAAATTAATAATCCTTTACTTATATCAAAATCAACCTTTTTGGCATTCTTAACTCCATTAATAATAAAAAGATAGAGATATAAGACAGACTTATTTTCATCAATACAACGACAGATTCTTCCTGGGTCAAGAATCTAGAAACCAAACAAATTAAAACAAAGAAAAAGTATAATAGTCACAAATGCACACACAACATAACTGAGAAACTCTGACTCTGTGTGAACAGAGTATGGTGTGAGAGTTTGGCAATGGTATTTTCTCTAGAGAGGCAACAACCTCAGCTCTGTGTGATGCAACCCTTAATCCAATTCTTGATCCTTTGAGGAACACCATAGTCATAGGCAACTATACCGGTGGGGTATTCGGCTATATGAATGTCCGAATACCTTCCACCACGGAAAAGCCGAATACAGGTGTTCGGCCTAAATTTGGCCAAACACGTGTCCCTAACGAACAACCACTTATATCGCCGAATATCATTATGGGGGTATTCGGCACCACCCCAGCCGAATACTAAGCATAGCACTCAGACGGTGCATATCCCTTTAAGTGACTATTATCAAGATAAACCAGGGGTTAGAAGATAATTAAAGCCACCTTAATCAGTATGGACCAGTCATTAAAGAATAGTCAGGGCCCATAAGGGTCTAGGCCCAACAAGATAAGTATAAAAGGGGGTATACCCCTCAAGGTAAAGGACTTTTGACCCTCATTTATTACTCACATTAAATGCTATGAGCCGAAACCTAACTTGAGCGTTGGAGTGCCTTTTGCAGGTACCCCCTACCATTCGCGTAGAAGCACTCGAACATCTATTGAAGACCTCGAAGAAGTAGAGGATCACCCCAGCATCCTCAGACAGGAACATTTTGGCGGCCACCGTGGGGCCCGGTAAAACTTACCCCATAGCCCCTAAAGGAATTGTTACTATCCGAAGCCACACACACATAGACATACCTGAACCATCGATAACAGCCAGGCAACAGCACGTACCAGGACAGCACCTCGTCGGTGAAAACATGGAGCATGTGGAAGATCAAGCGAACCTGTCATCGGAGTTAAGACAGCTGAGAGTCGATATGTCAATGATGAGAAGGCAGCACGCGCAAGAGATATCGGCCCTTCGACAGGAAAACATTGAGCTGAGAAATCTGAACCGATCGTGGAGACCCGAGGATCAGACACCAGACAAGCAACAAGAGGTTGAGTCTGCGGCCAAACTTAGTATCCATGGAGTAACCAATCGGCCGTTGACCTTTACCGTAAACACTCAGTCACCCCCTGCAGGCACCCTTTCATCTCCGGAATCATGGAAACCCCTCTTCCCCCGAATTGGAAGAGCCTTAGCCTAGACAGGTATGATGGTAGCACTGACCCAGACGAGCACATAGACGTCTACGTCACCCAAGTTAGCCTTTATACGGCCGAAGACGCCATCCTATGCAGAGTGTTCCCCACGTCCCTAAAGGGACAAGCTCTAAACTGGTTCACCCGACTCTCACCCAGCTCCATTGACAGTTTCGGAACACTTGCAACCAGATTCGACAACCAATTCGCAACAAGCAGACCTCATCACTTGACTTCAGTTGCACTGGTAAACATTCGGCAAGAAAAGAGGGAATCCCTTAGAACATTCATGGAAAGGTTTGGCCAAGTTGCCCTAAACATCCGAAACCTTGAGCCGGCAGTAGCCATGCATCATCTCGTGACGGCCCTTAAGGCGGGGGCTTTTGTCAATAGTCTCTGTAAAAAATCGACGCTGGACATGGATGACCTCCCCCGAAGAGCAGCAAAATACATGCAGATGGAAGAGCTGTCCGAATACCGGAACCAGGTCCGAGCGGAAGCCAGCATAGGAAGGAAGGAGCATGAAAAAGATAATCAGGGGAAGGGTAAGGACAAGTTTCACAAAGAACGGGAGTACCATGGCTCCCGGCATACGGCCTATACCCCCCTCAACACTAGCCGCTCCCGGATACTCAAACAGGCCCTGGCAACGGAGATATTAGCGGTGCCAAAGAAAGCCAACACCCCCCAAAAGCCGATTACAGCAAGCAGTGCCGATACCACCGTAATAGAGGTCACTCGACCGAAGAGTGCACAGCACTCAAAGACAAGATCGAGGACCTCATTAAGATGGGGCATCTTAAAAATTTCCTCCACGATCCTAGAGCCGAAAGGCCACAATTCTCGAAGTACAAAGGCGATGACAGAACATACGGGAGGGAATTCAGTTACAACCGAGAACATCACCAAAGAATCGAAAGACCAAGAAGCAGGTCCCAAGAGCGGCATGAAACAAAACTGTCCAAACCCTGAAAGGTCATAAATACAATTGCGGGAGGATTAGTAGGAGGAGGAAACACATCATCGGCCAGGAAAAAACATCTTCGATTGGTCCGATCAGTCAACATGACGTCGACCATAAGCAAACTAAAAATGCCGCCCATCACATTCACTGACGCGAACTTTCAAGGGTCCGATCCCGTACAGGATGACCCAATGGTCATCAGTATAGACATAACAGACTGCACAGTCCGGAAAACTCTGGTAGATCAAGGGAGTTCAGCCGACATCTTGTATTGGAGTACCTTCAAGCAGCTAGATATACCGGAAGGGAAGCTTATGACCTACGACGAACCTCTAGTTGGATTCGCAGGAGAGAGGGTTAACACCAGGGGGTGTATAGAGTTGGACACAACTTTCGGTTACGGGGAGAAGGAATGCAAAACTATAAGAGTTAAATATATAGTTGTGCACGCTAATACCTCATACAATATACTGCTCGAACATCCATCTCTGAACGCCCTCGGAGCTATAGTCTCCACTTCGCACCTTGCCATGAAATTTCCTTCGTGCCGAGGCACCGTCATCACGATTTATGCTGACCAAAAAGCAGCCAGGGAGTGCTATCTGGCCAGTCTCAAAGTCACCCAGCTGAAAGAAGAACAATATAGGGCAGTACATCTAATCTCGGCAGCTGAACCTTCAATCCCAACCCTGGACTTGGATCCCCGAGCCGATGAAGGCAAGCGGGTCAAACCAAATGAGGAGATCGGTATGTTTCATATTGGAAAAATAACGACCCAGATCACATACTACGGAAGCAACTTGCCAGAGAAAGACAAGATTCAGATCCAAAATGTTGTAAAGAAAAACGCCGACCTATTTTCCTGGAGGGCCTTGGACATGCCGGGTATCGACCCAAAATTTCACTGCCACAAACTAGCAATATGCCGAGAAGCAAGGCCTGTCGCTCAGAAGAAAAGAAAAATGGGTGAAGAAAGACGAAAAGTTGTAGAAGAAGAGGTAGCTAAGTTGATAACGGCCCATTTCATCCGAGAAGTCAAGTATACCACTTGGTTAGCCAATGAGGTTATGGTAAAGAAGGCAAACGACAAATGGAGAATGTGCACAGACTATACGGATCTCAACAAAGCCTGTCCAAAGGACGCATATCCACTACCAAACATTGATCGATTAGTTGACGGGGCAGCCGGACATTCTTGCCTCAGTTTCTTAGACGCATATTCAGGATACAACCAGATCCGAATGTACCCACAAGACGAAGACAAAACAGCCTTCATAACTGAATCAGCCAACTACTGTTACAAAGTCATGCCCTTCGGATTGAAGAACGCTGGAGCTACATATCAAAGGCTGATGGATAAGATTTTCCAAAGGCAACTCGGACGAAACATTGAAGTATACGTTGATGATATGGTGGTTAAGTCTGCAAAGGTCGAGGTACACACAAATGACCTGGAAGAAATCTTTGCCGAAATCAGAAAGCACAATATGCGGTTAAATTCTGAAAAATGTGTTTTTGGTGTACAAGGGGGGAAATTTCTGGGTTTTATGTTAACATTCCGAGGCATAGAAGCAAACCCTGATAAGTGTCAGGCTGTCATTTCAATGAGAAGTCCGAAAAGACCAAAGGAGGTCCAGAGGCTCGCAGGAAGAATCACCTCCCTATCGCGATTTCTACCTAGGATAGCCGAAAAGGCGAGACCCATCATGCAGCTGTTGAAGGTGAACAAGAACTTTTCATGGAACCCTCAATGTGAAGAGGCTTTTCAAGAACTAAAGAAAACCCTTTCGGCACCACCCATACTGAAGAAACCGGATCCCCAGAAAAATCTGATACTATACATCTCAGTATCCCAAGAAGCCATTAGCGCAGTGATGGCTCAAGAACATGAGCAAGGTCAGGCTCCCATATATTTTATTAGCCGAGTGCTACAAGAGTCCGAGACCAAGTATCAAATAATAGAGAAAGCGGCTCTAGCACTAGTCAATGCCGCAAGACGCCTAAGGCAGTATTTCCAAGGCCACCAGGTGATCGTCAGAACCGATTGTCCCATTGTGAAAGTGCTAAAAAAGCCCGAGTTGACCGGAAGGATGATGGCGTGGTCCGTAGAACTATCAGAATTCGACATCAGGTATGAGTCGAGAGGCCCTATAAAAGCACAATTTTTAGCAGACTTTCTCAATGAACTACACCCGACCAAGAACTTTGATGACGAGTGGTGGGTAGTGCACGTCGACGGATCGTCCAATCGAAAAGGAAACGGAGCGGGCATCATGATAGAAGGACCAAACAAGATATTACTCGAGCAGTCTGTGAGATTCAGATTTAAAGCATCCAATAATCAAGCCAAGTACGAGGCCTTACTGGCCGGACTCAGACTTGCCAGGGAAATGGGAGCCCGGAAAGTAGAGTGTTGGAGCGACTCCCAAATTGCAGCTGAACAGATTAATGGTGCATTCCAGGTCAAAGACCTGCAGCTGCTTAAGTATTTCCATACCTTCATGCAACTAAAGCAAGAGTTCGATGAGGTCCAAGTAAGGCATTTGGCTCGAGAACACAACGACCGAGCTGATCAACTTGCCAAATTGGCTAGTACTCGGAAGCCTGGACAACTGAGGACGTTTATTCAAGAGACGTTACCAGAACCAAGTGTGACTACTGAAGAGTGCCTACAAATCTCGGCATCTAAAGACAATTGGATAGCCGACATCCAACAGTATCTGTCTAAAGGCACCCTTGTGGAAGACAAAGGCCAGACCAAGAAGTTGCGAACCGCGGCAGCAAGGTACGTCCTGGTTGCCGGAGAATTGTATAGAAGAGGGTTTTCCACACCATTACTCAAATGCCTTGACAAGGACCGGGCCGAATATGTCATAAGAGAACTGCACGAGGGAGTATGCGGAATGCATTTGGGGGGCCGAACAGTGGCCACACGAGTACTCAGAGCAGGGTATTATTGGCCAACCCTCAAAACAGATTGTGCCAAATATGTAAGAAAGTGCGGCCAGTGCCAAAAGCATGGCAACCTTATTCACCAGCCGGCCGATGAACTACACGCTATTTCGTCACCCTGGCCCTTCGCTATGTGGGGAATCGATATCTTAGGACCTTTTCCTATAGCTAAGGGGCAGTGCAAGTTCTTGATAGTAGCCGTCGATTACTTCACAAAGTGGATAGAACCCGAACCGCTAGCAACCATCACGCCCCAAAATGTACAGAAGTTCTTGTGGAAAAACATAATCACACGTTTCGGCATTCCTTGCGTAATCATAACGGCCTGCAGTTTACAGACAAGAAATTGAATACCTTTTTGGAAGGCCTAGGAATAAAACAAAAGGTGACCTCAGTCGAGCACCCACAAACAAACGGACAAGCTGAATCCGCCAACAAAGCCATCCTGGGAGAATTAAAAAAGAGATTGGGTGCGGCTAAAGGCGCGTGGGCAAAAGAGATACCAGAAATTTTGTGGGCTTACCGGTGCACCCCACAAACAACGATCAAAGAAATGCCCTTCAGAATGGTGTATGGAACCGAAGCCTGATACCGGTAGAAATAGAGGAACCCTCACTCCGGAAGCAACACTTCGAAGCAGCTGAAAATGAAGACTCTTTAAGACGTGAGCTCGACCTGGTAGATGAGGTACGCAACCAAGCATGCCTCAATGCCGAAGCATGCAGGCAGAGAATGAACAGAAGGTTCAACTCAAAGCTGAAGCTGAGGGATTTTAAAGAAGGAGACTTAGTTCTAAGGATGCAAGGAGATGCACGAAGAGATACCCGGGAAGGGAAGCTTGCCGTCAATTGGGATGGCCCATTCAAAATTCAGCAAACCCTTAACAACGACGCTTACAAGTTAGAAGAGCTTTCAGGAAAGATGGTGCCGAGAACATGGAACTCGACGCACCTTAAGTATTATTTTAGTTGATTATGTAACCGGGGTGTTGTACTCTTTTTCCTGACTTGGTTTTTTATCCCTAAAAAAATACGAAAGGGTCTTTTACCGAGAAGGTTTTAACGAGGCACACCTTTTTCAATTAAATCAATGAAGCTTATCTTCCCTACCAACTATATGTCTATTTTTTCAGCATCATTCGGATCTTCTCGCAAATGGTTTCCCTCCCGAGTACTCCTAGTCGGCTAAGGATGCACCATTCGGATCTTCTCGCAAATGGTTTCCCTCCCGAGTACTCCTACTCGGCTAAGGATGCACCATTCGGATCAACTCAAGCATTGATCTCCATAGTTAATAAAGGAAGGAATCCATTCTTACGAAGTTATCGACTGCAAATAAGTTTGCAAAAACATTCTAAGTATGAATGCATGAAACAAAAGTCGAGAGGTAAATACTATTTCATTAATCACAAAAAAGAGGGTTACAAAAAACTCTCATGAAAAGCAAAAAATGGCTCTAACGGGCCCAAGTAACAAATGTTTCATTCAGTCAGATCCTCTTGGACCACGGCATCGGCAGCATCTTCCTTGTTCTCCTCATTCGTCCCAGCATCACCGTCACCATCCGGAGCAGACCGGTGCAGAGGATTCTCAAGAGCCGCATCCTCCGGGATATCGTTAAAAAGAAGCAGGCGGCCTTGGAAGACGTCATTTTCCATGTCAAAAAAGGTAGGGTTTCGGACGTCATAGAAGAACAGCATTTGCCGAACAGCATGAAGGAACCCGGCTTCATGTTCGGCGATAATTTTATCCTGCGCCGAACCAATAATCTACTCCTTAGCAGAACGTTCGGCGTCCCTCTCCTCTCTAGCCTGAGCCAACATCACCTTCAAACCCTCGATCTCTTCAGCTTGAAGTTTAGCATCCTTTTCGGCCATTAAGACCTTGGCATTTAAATCATCAAGGTTAACCGAAAGGTGCTTCACCTCATCCTTCAGACGAGCGTTATCGTCTGTTAAAGCTATGTTGGCTTCCAGAGCTTGTTGGTTAGAAGCTTGGGATTCCTTCAAACTCTTCTTCAGCTTCTCGTTCTCCTTCAACGGAGTCGTAAACATGTGATAAGCAATTGCTGAAGCCCTTGCTTGAAATTCACAGTACGCCGACCAGTTGGAGGCAGCATCAGCCTTATTTAAGATATCCTTTCTGGCCTCGGAAATGTCACTTGAACTAACCATTTTCTTCGGCCGAAAATCTCTTGAGAAAAAGCCCTCGGCAGTCAATGCAGGAATTGAAGCCAGAGACCCCGAAGCCAAAAAGTCCAATGTCTGTTGTTTCAACTTCTTCGATTTCTCCTCCTCTGAGGCCTCGCGGCTTCGGTGCCTTTCTTGTGATCTTTGTTCTTGCTTTTCTTCTCTCCTGCCAGGGGGGTAAGGTGTCCACCAGACAAGGCCTCGGCGTTGGTTGCTTCACAACAGGAGGAACAATAGCAGCACCTGAGGTGTTCCCCGCAGCCTGAGCCCTGCTCTTCCTAGCATTTCGGAAGGAAAGGACATCACCACCCGCATCGGCCATAATACCTACACCCCACAAAACACTTCGTCAACCATAAGAACCGAGCACCAAATAACATAATAGAAAGAACCAAGGCCTTACCACACATATCGGCTATAACAGTTGAAGAATTAAACAAGGCCACGAGCTGCCTAGCCGGAAGCTTTCGAGGGAGGGACTCAAGAAAGAGGAGGTCCTCGCGTTCCCTTTCGGTCATCATAGATTTCGGAAATTTATCATAAGGACGAGGGTTTCTCTCCCAATAAAAAGGAAATAAGGGCTTCCCATCCCTATCATAGAAATGGTTAGCCCCTATATTCGGCTTCACTATCACTTTAAAGAAGCCGATTTTGAAATTTTTGTAAGAGGTGGTAAAAGATTGGAATAAGGGCCTTTTTGGTTTCCTTATTAAGGACACCCACAAACCACTCTTAGGCCGAGTACAAAAATAATACAAAAATACACTTACCGAAGGCTCTACAAAATTAAAAATACAAAGGGCACGGAAGGCCTGGATCGCGGCCCACCTGTTCGGATGCAACTAAGAGGGTGCCACGTTCAAAACCCGAAGCACCCCCATAGTAAAATCATCAAAAGGAACTGTTACATGTAGGTCGCGGAACACGCAATCATACATATAAAAGAAATCCCTCGGAGACGGACCCTTTCCCATAAAAACAAATTCGGCATTTGTTTCACGCCTACAACACTGTAAAGCTATAGGACATAACTCATCCTCAACGACGGAAGAAATATCGACATAATTTACATGGTTGGAAATACTACGCTTATCATCATACCGAGACCAATAGGACCCAACCTCCCTGTGTACCCATTCGTACCCCTCAAGGGTAATCAGCAGGAACACCCTTTTCCCTTGTGTAACCCGAGGCTTACGCCTCGACTTTTGGCTGGAATCATCATTCCCAACCGAATAGGACACTATGTTATCACCCACCCCCTCTCCGGCAGGAAGCGAAGAAGGGGACGGTGATGGACAAGATGAAAATAAAGACGAGGAAGCCGAAGACTCCCCACTAGCAGAGGCAGATGATCGAAGGTCAACCACCTCGGTTCCCCCAGAAAGCTTATGACTAGACGAACTCATGGTAACGATAAATAAAAGAGAAAAAGTCGAACTCTCGTACCTTGGCTAAGACGAAAAGAGAAGAAGCAAGAAAGAAGTACTCGGCCGAGAGCGAAAAATGAAATGTTTGTTGGATTGTAAATAAGGGATGCAAAGACGACATCCCTCATCCTATTTATAAGGCCCAAGCCTATGACGATCCAAAGGTTTCAAGTGTTGCCAACCGTCAGATTAACCACGATCTAACAGTTCACAAAAACATAACTCCTCGATCCCACCACCTAAACGGCTTTTTCAGTCATAAGGACAGGATATGAAACGACACCACGAAACGCGCCTTTCGAATCAAAGCCTCTTCGTCATGACTTATTTCTTAAGGCTGGGGGGCATGTATACCGATGGGGTATTCGGCTATATGAATGTCCGAATACCTTCCACCACGGAAAAGCCGAATACAGGTGTTCGACCTAAATTTGGCCGAACACGTGTCCCTAACAAACAACCACTTATATCGCCGAATATCATTATGGGGGTATTCGGCACCACCCCAGCCGAATACTAAGCATAGCACTCAGACGGTGCAGATCCCTTTAAGTGACTATTATCAAGATAAACCGGGGGTTAGAAGATAATTAAGCCACCTTAATCAGTATGGACCAGTCATTAAAGAATGGTCAGGGCCCATAAGAGTCCAGGCCCAACAAGATAAGTATAAAAGGGGGTATATCCCTCAAGGTAAAGGACTTTTGACCCTCATTTATTACTCACATTAAATGCTCTGAGCCGAAACCTAACTTGAGCGTTGGAGTGCCTTTTGCAGGTACCCCCTACCACTCGCGTAGAAGCACTCGAACATCTATTGAAGACCTCGAAGAAGTAGAGGATCACCCCAGCATCCTCAGACAGGAGTAAAGAACAATGGCCAAAACCAGAGACATCATCAGCTTGTGCTGTTTTATTAACAAAGAATTTCCTGTGTCAGTGTTTGTTGCTGTAACCAAGGTAACCAGAAGGGTTAAGAATTTGTGATGGATCTCTTTCAATTCAATGAATAGATTGTCCACTTGGTCCCTAAATACACTCATTAAGACAAAAAAAAAAAAAAGAAGAAGAAGAAAAGTTAGACATACTAGAATTATGATGCAGTTTTGCTAGAAAATAAATGTAGCTCAACACAGCAGAATGTGACAGAAAACACAACAAGAAAAAATGCCCAATTTGGTGAATAATAGAAAGAAGAAATGGGGATAAGATAGACATAGCAGGGTGCAAAAGATGTTTGAAATGGTAAGTAGAATCACCTTAAAACAAGACTATAGGAAAGAGGCAAAGAGCATATTTGTAGTTGTTATAGAGTAGTTATAATAGTTACACACACTAACCTCATTGAAGCAGACATGTTTGGTTCTGGCTTTCTTTCTTGCTTCCATGAGATGAGAGGACGAGTGCTTTACCAGTTTGAGAATTGTTGGTTGGTGTGTGAATTGTGATCATAATATATTGGATGGAATGTTAATTTAAATAGGGCAGAGGATATGGAATATTGAAAACAAATACTATCACTTTGAATATTCATCTGGGACCCCACCACGTATTAAACGCGCTTCGTTTTATACGTATTTTATTAATTTTACATTCATTCACACACACACATCACTTTCACTATTGGACAAACTCTTTTGAGATTTTGGACTTTTGATGTAAGTTATTGCTTAATGTTAACTTCTGTTTTAAACTTGGAAAATTCTTGTTGTTTTCGGATGGGTTGCTTTTTCGTCCTTGAAGAGGATTACTATCGTGTAATAATAATGGACTAGGTTCTAATTAAACATTCATCACGATGTAATTTTTTTTAACTTAGTGTTTAATGAATTATTACTGTATATCTTTATTTTTTTTAACCATGTTACGTTGTTGATACAAAGTAACTATGTTATTAGTAACGTCTCTTTTTCAAATCAAGTTTTTTATTTCAAGGTTTAAATTTGAGATTTTGCTTAAAAGATTCGAGCTTAGCTTCATTTCAACTAACAACTTATTGGTATTGTATATTTATATTTACTGATGAAAGATTTTGCTAAAAAAAATTTAAATTGCTGCCGTGCACACATGGATACCAATAATTTTCTTATTTATAATATTAATTATTAAACTTCAGCTTTAATTAGGTTATTTTAAGTCTAATAATCAATTCTCATTGTCCATTATATAAGACCTTTCACTAGCGAAGACAGGTGTACTACATAGTATGCAAATTTACAAAAGTAAACGATGTAGGAACATGTACTTGACTTTGTGTTATCTCCATCTTTCAGCCATGAAAAACAAGAGCTAACTAGGTAACTGGATTTTAGCTAGAAAAGTGTATATTTAATATATGTTTTATCTAATAGATTTGTATTTATAATAAGCAAGTTTTATTTTGGAATTTTCTGTGATCTTTTATCATTTCAGGTTGTTGAATTCTTCTCTTCATCACAAAATAGTGTCCAAGTTTACTAAAGAGAGTTTCAAATCTAAGTCAAAAGGGTTTGTTAACAACTCATTATTAATTGAATAAGTATATATTAGTTACAACTTTATAATTTATTTATTACTTTCCAATTTTAATTTGTCTATATTAATTTCCTATTGGAGTCACTTCGTAAATTTACAGTTTATTAATATAAAGTGAAGATCGTATACAATATTGTAAA
This sequence comes from Pueraria montana var. lobata, assembly GCA_026413185.1. Taxonomy (NCBI): domain Eukaryota; kingdom Viridiplantae; phylum Streptophyta; class Magnoliopsida; order Fabales; family Fabaceae; genus Pueraria; species Pueraria montana. Next base: position 79,833,712 of record CM048650.1, read on the forward strand.
TTTAGAAATAAAAAAATATTTTTTTATTAAAGATTTCTATGCACTTCTTTGATATTTAAGTGCATGCTGTAATTTTATTGTTATGTATTTTATTTTGAATATTTGTAAATAAATACATTAAATTCAAATGTGTAGTGACAAGAGACTAAATTAAAAAGGAATATTGAGGAATGGTTAAAATTGACAAGAAAAGATTATTGACAATTTAATAGTCACAAAGTATAAATTTAAATGCCACTATTGCACAAGTTATTTATCATATTTAGCTTTATTTAGCCACGGTTTTAATCCCCCACAAATACAATTTTGCATAAAATTGACGCTAAATATTTCTCAACAATTATGTAGTGGGCAATTAAGAATCGTCAATAAATATTTGAGCAGAAGTTAAAACCATCACAAATCTACTTCTGAAACCACATCTAAAACCCTTTTTTTCACAATTTGCAGCGAATGTTAAATGTAGCTACAACTAGTTTGCTAGAGATATGAATGATGAGACCATGCAATGACCGAATATGGTTTATTGTGTGCCAGAGCCAGACCATCCACTCTTCATCTTCAATTAATACTTCAAGGTTACAAGCTCTCCAAATCATCCAACACACGACTGTGAACAAAATGCCCTTAATTGGTGCTTGTCGCATTGCTTCAAATTATTTGATGTCATCCTCAACGGACGGATTTTGAGGGTCCATGTCAACCATCCTCCAAATCCTTTGAGCCTTGCAACAGTCTCTTAGCATATGAATGACACTAACTTTAGCTCGCAGCCACATCCAAGATTTTATGCGAATAGCATCCAAAATACCTTCAAAGGACAGAACACCATCACTAAAAATCATGTCATTTCTTATTTTCCAAAGAGACCACAAAACTGCCACCCACACCAGTTTCCAAGTCTGTGATCCTTTTTTCCCATGTACTAGTGAGCCATGCTGCCAAAAGTGCATCTGTATATCCTGTGGAACAACAGTATGGATTCCCAGCCAGCTATAACACAATTTCCAAATTCTATCCGCCACATAACAAGTAAGTAACTAACAAGTGAGAGCATGATTCCTCCACAACCCCACAGAAGTTGGAGAGACCATATTTTATTCAAAATGTTTCTTGGTCCAAGTAGCATTGACATATCCTCTTGTCCAAGTAAAAGAAATATTTTTTGTTAATAAAAGGTAAGCCACTTCCCGAGTTTAAAACCAAACGTAACGTATAATACGCGAATTTGAGAACCTACATATAATATTGAGGCAAACAGAATACATGCTAGTTAGTTTCTTCCCTGTAGCATTTGTTGAATGATGTAAGATTCCGATTTACATTAGCCTGTTTGTGTTTTTCTAAGATAAAAGTTATCACGTTTAAAAGTTTTTTAAACAACTAAATAATTAAAAATAAATTAAAACCCCCAAAAAGAGGTTAACTTATAATAATAGTTTTCAGAAAATAAAAATATTATTAAAATACTTTTTTAAAAATTATCAAAATACGTAACTACATACTACAATTTTTTTTAGTGAATACAAGTTCATACTACATAATATATTCTAAAATAAGCAAAGCAATTAAATGTGTCTAAATTGCATTAATTATAACTCCAGATTTATTTACTGCAAGAAGTTATTGTAAACTGAATGTAGTTAATGCAAAACTAAAATTGAAAAGTGGAAATATGATACATGCAGCTGATTATTAGCTTTAATGATTAATTTAGAACTTGTTTATTTCAAAGTTGAATTGTATTAATTTTGATAAATAAATTTTAAATTACTAATTGTAATTAGAAATAAATTGTTGTGTTTTACCATTCAGACACTTTTTTTTAGGCTTAATTGCAGATTTTACCATCCAACTTTCATAATTTTACAAATTTTACCACCTAAGTTTTAATTTTGCAAATTTTACCACTCAACTTTCATAATTTTGTGAATTTTATCACTCAAGTTTTTTTTTTACGAATTTTACCATCCAACTTTCATTATTTTACAAATTTTACCACCTAAGTTTTCAATTTTTGCGCATTTTACCATCCTAATGTTTCACAATTTTTTTTTTTTGAATTCTTTAACTTTTTTTTTGGTAAAATATCATAGTGGTAAAATGTGCAAAAATTGAAAACTTGGGTGATAAAATTTGCAAAATTAAAATTAAAACTTGGATGGTAAAATTCACAAAATTATGAAAGTTGGGTGGTAAAATTTGTAATTAAGCCTTTTTTTTAGTGCAACCATTCATATACTTGAAAATAATTATTTGCCCAAATTTACTTGCACTAAAGTTATGTACGACTTACGTGACATGATTTCCTACCAATTTTCAAATTTTACTTATTTCTTTAACTTATATATTTATCTGATGATACATTAAAAAGTCAGATTTACCATCTATTTGTGAGATTTTTGATTACTAAATAGCATATCTGATTAACTTTTATCTCAAGTCCATCTTCTTTATTTTTTTGACTGACATCTATTTTGCATTATTATCTCTATTTAGACATAACAAAAGAAAAACACCTTCCATTAATCAGTAAAAAGGGCACTGTTATTTCTTCAATACAATGACAGATTCTACCTGACTCAAGAATCCAAACTCAAACTAAAATAAAGGAAAGTATAACATTAATAGATACCAAACAAAAGATAATTGAGAAACAATGACACTGAACAAGTGTGAACAGAGTTTGGCAGGGGTGCTCTGCTTTTGTCTAGAGAGGCAGTAACCCTGAGTTTCTTCGAGCAACAACATATATATAGATAACCAATATGGAAATTCCAACCCACAAGCCCAAAGTGATAATAGCAACAGTGAACGAGATGATGGTCAAAGCTATAAATGAAGCAGCACCTCCCACTAGAAGCATGGAACAAATTATGATTGGAAGAAGGCTTCTGTTATGCATTTGAAGTATTGTCCCAGTGATCACCAAGAAGGAGTACAGAACAATGGTCAAAACCAGAAGCATCATCAGCTTTTGCTGTTTCATGAGTAACCAGAGCTAGTTGATGTAATCAGAGCAAACAGCAGTGTTGAGAACTTGTTAATGTTCTCTGACAACTCTTTGAATAGATTCCTAACAATATTCATTATGAAAATAAATAAATAAATAAATAAAAGGGTTAGTTAGACATAGGAGAATTTGTAATTAATTTAAATGATCAAATTGAAGCTTTTAAATTTAAGAGACTAAATAAAGAAAAATAAAATAGGACGAGAGGCAAAATTTATATTTTAACCAATAATAGTACGTGTATTTTCTAACTTTCTTTATTTGTATCCTTAAAATCATATTTTCTCTTTCTAATTTTGCCATCATTTAAAAAAAGGCGTAAAATAGTATCTTAAACAATGATATAGCTAATTTTAACTGACAATAATAATGTAACAAATCATGGTACATTACATGACCCAATTCTTCCAAAATTTCATTTCTCTACTTGACGTTAAAATATATATTTTGAACATTTTTTTTTTTGTGACAAATTTTGTTATCATTTTTAGGAACGAAGATATTAGTAAGAATATTAGTAATATAAAATCTTATAGAAGAATATAAAATTACTCTTGACTGCATGCATTAGTTAAAATAATTTTGAAAAATAATACAAATCTTATAAAAGACTAACACACATTAATTTTTCACTTTTTTAAATGGTATGAATTAGTTAAAAGAGTTTTATATTTAAAAAGGAAGGTATTAGTAAAAATATTGGTAATAAAATCTTATTGAAGAATATAAGATTACTCTTGACTGCATGCATAAATCATGAAAAGATAGAAATAAAAGAAAAGAAAACTCAATTAAACATTAAAAAGAAGAGTTAATTACTTTCATCAATCCAACAACAGATTATTATTCCTGAGTCAAGAATATATAATCCTTAAACTAAAAGAAAAAGCATAACAGCGACAAGGCACAACATGCAGAACTGAAAAACTCTATTACCATATGTGAGCTGTGATGGCATCAAAGACAACAACATTAGTTTAGCTCAGTGTGATGGACGAGCCTTAATCCAATTCATGATCCTTTGAGGAACACCATAGTCGTAGGCAACCACTGTGAATATTCCGACCCACATGGCCAAAGTGATCCAAGCAACAGTGGTTGAGACGAAGCTCAAAGCCATAACTGAAACAACAGCTCCAACAATAAGCATGACCCAAATTATGAGTTGAAGAAGGCTTCCCTTTTATATCTGAAGTATTGTTCCAATGGTAGCACAGAAGAAGTATAACAATTAACACAATGGTCAAAACCAGGGACATCATCAGTTTGTGCTGTTCTGTAAACAAAAGCTTTCCGGACTCGGTGCTTGTCACTGTAATCAAGGCAATCAGCAGTGTCAAGAATTTGATGAGGATCTCCTGCAATTCCTTGAATACGTTGACAACTTGGTCCCTGAGTAAGCACACACAATCAATGGTCAAAAATTATGATGCAGTTATGCTAGAAAATAAATGTAGCTCAACGCAGAATGTGACAGAAAACACAAACACAACAAGAAAAATGTCCAATTTGGTGAATAATAGAAAGAAGAAATGGGATAAAATAGATAGCAGGTTGCAAAAGATTTTTGAAATGGTAAGTAGAATCACCTTAAAACAAGGCTATGTGGGAAAGAGGCAAAGAGCATGTTTGTAGTTATGAGTAGTTATCATAGTTACACTAATGTTATCTCTTTGGCAAGTGAAGCAAATCGTAAAAGTAGTATATTGAAAAGTCCAAAGTCCAAGTATTGTTTTTTCAAGGGACTTGTGTAAATATTAGACAATATTCACATAATTACTTACTAAGCTAACAATTATCACAAGAAAGCAATAAAAACATGAATGTTTAGCTGGTGTTTTGGAATTTAAAAAACAAAACAAGCAATAAAAAAAAGATCTTTTTATGGTTTTGTAATAAAACAAAGTTAAAAAAAAGAGGATTTTTCAAATAACAAAGATATTGCCGGAGTGAGATTTTACCAAACTACACTCTCTTCTTGCTTGAACGCACAATAAAGTTCATTGGGTGAAAAAAGTCTTAGTTTCATTATTAAGTTTCGATTCTTCAAAATTTAATAAAGAAACTAGCTTTAAGTCCAGTGACTTCAAGATAATCGATGGACTAAGTTTCATTCATAGATACAAAGTTCATTGCATATTTTGTTTCAGTTCAAGACTATGAAAGTATTTTTCAACAACTTAAGGCTAATTAACACAATATTCATTTTAATTAATTACAATTTATAATTTTAATCACACTTATTATTTTTTATCAACTTAAGAGTAATTAACACAAAAATGAGTGAATAGAAATTAAAATGGGGTTTTTTAAATTTTTAAAAACCAGAAAAAAATTAGAAAATCACATTAAGAAATCGGGTTTAGGAAAACCGATTTCTCAACGTCAAAACAGAAAAATAAAACATAATCTGCATGAGAAATCGGGTCTAGAGGCACCAATTTCTCACTATGAACAATGATGTGTATCATTCTTGTAAATAATCTGAACATTGCATTATTTGTGTAAATATTTTTTTTAAATGTATTATTCTTGTAAAAAATTCTTAATCGCAGCATTATTATAAGTATGACTTGACAATAATAATGTAACAAATCATGGGACATTACATGAGCCAATTCTCCCATAATGTCATTTCTCTACGTGACGTTAAAAATGTATTTTGAACATTTTTTTAACAACTTTTGTTACATTTTTAACTTTAAAAAATATTTTCGAGATGCATGTATATAAAAATAATGAAAAGTAAATGAAATATAAATATTATTATACACAGTATCTCATATAAAATCAATTATTTAATTTTAAAATAATGAAATTAACGTTGCATGTGGAAATTGAAATGAGAGGACAAGAGTCAAAGCAAGATAATGAAAATAATGGCGAACTTTCCATACGGTCCACGAAGACCATGAAAATCCTTCAAGGCGTAAGCATCAAGATGAATTCATCCGATCTTTATTAATGGCGTTTGAGACGCGTCTCTAATTCAGTTTAGTTTTTAATCATAATTATAATCTTTGATTCTTTATAGTAACACTGCAAAGTATTTGCACAAGTTTAAGTTTTTTGGTTTAACTATGAGATTGGTTTTTATTCGAGATCTAGTCACATTTAATTCTTTTTTAAAATACATTTTGTGAGAAATTAATTTTGATTGAATTTAACTTTTGAAAATTAAATGTTTAAAAGACGAGTTTGAATTATGCTTAAAATTGTTCTAATTTAATTTAATGTCTTGCATTTTTTAAAATTTGTATTTTATTTTAAAAAATATATATTAATAAGATTTTTTTTAACTTAATTGATAATACTTTACATAAAATAATAATATATTTATACTATTTGTTTAAAACATATTGTAAAATATACTTTAATATTAATTTTATAATTTATAGTTATATATAATATTAAAATTTATATATTATATCAACAAAAGATCTTAGTTAAATTAAACTTAAAATTACCGATAAATGTTGGTTCAGTTGATAAGAATCGGACTCATATCTTACAAGGATGTGGGTTCAAATATGGCTACTAATATGAAAAACTTTGTTGATGAGTAATTTGTAAGTATTCGTGTAATTGCTCTTTGAGCCTTGAGGTATTAGAAAGAGAGTGTGCTAGCATTCTTCTTCCATTACTTATTTTTGTGTCCAAAGTTTTGCTTATTTCTTATATATATATATATATATATATATATATATATATATATATATATATATATTAAGATATTGAATATATTTATTTTTTATTTAATATTTTCTTTATAAAATACTAATAAGAAGATTAGTGATAAAATCTTAAAAGAATATAACATTATTCTTAAGGGTTTATTTGACCTATAAAATTAGAATTAGTTCAAAATCATGATTTTTACGTTTATTAAAGAAAAAAAATTAATAGTTGATACATATACACTTGCATAATAAATCATGAACTTGTTAAAATTTATCTTAATTTTTTTTGTCCGAACCAAAAACCTGCGTCTCTATATAACCAGTTAAATTCTGCAATGTAGCCAATAAAGGTCACTCATCTTTTCTTATCCTCTGGTTCTACAAAAGCGAGTACCTACTACTAGCAGCTCTCATCTCAGGGAAGCAAGAAACAAAGCCTGCCCAGAATTCCAGTCATTCCATTTCGATGAGGTTAGTCATTAGTGTAACTATAACTACTCTCTTATGTAACTATTAACAAATTGGACATTTTTCGTTTTGATTCTGCATTAAGGTGCATGTGTTTCTAGCAAGACTGCATCATAATTCTAGTATGTACATGTCTAACTTTTATTTTCCTTTAATGATTGTGCTTAGGGACCAAGTGATCAATGTATTCAAGGAATTGCAGGAGATCCTTAACAAATTCTTAACACTGCTTATTGCCTTGATTACAGTAACAAACACCGAGTCAGGAAAGCTTTTGTTTACAGAACAGCACAAACTGATGATGTCTCTGGTTTTGACCATTGTCTTACACTTCTTCTTTGCTACCATTGGGACAATACTTCTGATATATAAGGGAAGTCTTCTTCAACTCATAATTTGGGTCATGCTAATTTTGGGAGCTGTTGTTTCAGTTCTGGGTTTGAGCTTCATCTCAACCACACTTGCTTGGATCACTTTGGCCATGTGGCTTGGAATATTCGCAGTGGTTGCCTATGACTACGGTGTTGCTCAAAGGATCATGAATTGGATTAAGAGTCCATCACGGTACTGAGTTAGGTTGTTGCCTCTAGAGGAAGCACCACTGCCAAAATCTGTTGTTTGTTCACATATGATAATAGAGTTTCTCAGTTCTGCATGGTGTGCCTTGTGGCTGTTATACTTTTTCTTTGTTTTAGTTTGAGTAAGGATTGTATTATTGACTCTGGAATAATCGTTGGATTGATGAAAGTAACTCTTTTATTAGTATTTCTTTTCTCTCTTTCTTGTCATGGTCAATATTAATGTAGTTAAGAATGAAACATAGACGAAGGCTTTGGGTGGGAACTTCTTTATTAATGTTAGATATATTTATTTTTAAATTGATGATTAAGATTTTTTCTTATTCTCCATCTATTCCCGTTATACTCCTCCTTCTTCATCACCGTCACCCTCCCCCTCCCCCTCCATCTCCTTCTTCCTTTGTTGACCAAATCCAAATCAGACAACCCAAAATCCCCAATCCCAATAGCCACGGTGCACCACCGCGCTTCATCCCACTCTTGATTCTTCATACCACCGCGTTTCATTGTATTAAATTTATCGATTTTCCAACAGTCGCGAGGGATCCCCTTGTAACGACGTGGTGAGAGTTTTTTATCTCCGTGATTCTGTTAGAGAAGTTTGATCCCGGATCGGGCTTAGGAGTTCATGGTGACAGTTTTGATCTCAGTCGTCAAAGGGCTACGACGCCAGTGGCGAAGCCTATTCTGCTTATTGTAGAAGCGCGCCACACTCCCTAGACCCCTCCCCCTAAGGAGGAGTGACGTTGGAAGGGAAATATTGGGGGTAAATCGAGGAAATAAAAATAACATAATAAAAAAATCTCAGTCATTTGAAATAAAAATTAACACATTAACACATGTAAGCAATGTTTTAAGGACTGGATCGGCTATCAAATTGATCGAAGTACTGGATTAATGAATTATTGGTCGGATCGATGGGTCACTGGTCGGACCAATTTGACTCGGTATATATTAAAAAATTAAAAAATATAATATAATTAACATAATTTAACTATTAAACATTTCAAATTTAAAATTATTGTCATTAAAAAATACATAATATTCTAAATAAGAAATAATAACAAATAATCATGACAATATAAATACATAAATAAGTTTTATATACAAAAAAAAATTTTAAAAAATTAAAACATGTCGTTTCAGTATTTTTTTTCAAAAAAAAAATTATACCACAATCCGATTTTTTTGAAAAAAATCGCCCCATTCAACCCGGGTCGTACCCGATCAAATACATTTTCGATCCATTCATCAAATTGAATCGATTAAATTATCAAATTTTGATTGAACCTATCAGTCAAGTTTGATTCTTAAAACAATGCATGTAAGGTGACAATATACGATAGGAGAAAGTCTCCTCTCAAGTCAAGTCTCCTCCCTACGGTATCATATTACGTATCATATTTTCTTCCTAATGCCGGTAATTCACTTTAGATAGAAAAATGAAGCATATTATCATTAATGAAAAAATTAAGATAAATTTTAACAAGTTCATGATTTATTATGCAAGTGTATGTATCAACTATTATTTTTTTTTCTTTGATAAACGTAAAAATTATGATTTTGAACTAATTCTAATTTTATAGGTCAAATAAACCCTTAAGAATAATGTTATATTCTTTTAAGATTTTATCACTAATCTTCTTATTAGTATTTTATAAAGAAAATATTAAATAAAAAATAAATATATTCAATACCTTAATATATATATATATATATATATATATATATAAAATAAGAAATAAGCAAAACTTTGGACACAAAAATAAGTAATGGTAGAAGAATGCTAGCACACTCTCTTTCTAATACCTCAAGACTCAAAGAGCAATTACATGAACACTTACAAATTACTCATCAACAAAGTTTTTTATATCGGTAGCTAGATTTGAACCCACATTCTTGTAAGATATGAATCTGATTCTTACCAACTGAACCAACATTTATCGGTAATTTTAAGTCTAATTTAATTAAGATCTTTTGTTGATATAGTATATAAATTTTAATATTATATATAACTATAAATTATAAAATTAATATTAAAGTATATTTTACAATATGTTTTAAAACAAATAGTATAAATATAAATATATTATTATTTTATGTAAAATATTATCAATTAAGTTAAAAAAAAATCTTATTAATATATATTTTTTAAAATAAAATACAAATTTAAAAAAATGCAAGACATTAAATTAAATTAGAACAATTTTAAGCATAATTCAAACTCGTCTTTTAAACATTTAATTTTCAAAACTTAAATTCAATCAAAATTAATTTCTCACAAAATATATTTAAAAACGAATTAAAGAATTAAATGTGACTAGATCTCGAATAAAAACTAATCTCATAGTTAAACCAAAAAACTTAAACTTGTGCAAATACTTTGCAGTGTTACTATAAAGAATCAAAGATTATAATTGTGATTAAAAACTAAACTGAATTAGAGACACGTCTCAAACGCCATTAATAAAGATCGGATGAATTCATCTTGATGCTTACGCCTTGAAGGATTTTCATGGTCTTCGTGGACCGTATGGAAAGTTCGCCATTATTTTCATTATCTTGCTTTGACTGTTGTCCTCTCATTCCAATTTCCACATCACGTTAATTTCATTATTTTAAAATTAAATAATTGATTTTATATGAGATACTGTGTATAATAGTATTTGTATTTCATTTACTTTTCATTATTTTTATATACATGTATCTCGAAAATATTTTTTACAGTTAAAAATGTAACAAAAGTTGTTAAAAAAAAGTTCAAAATACATTTTTAACGTCACGTAGAGAAATGACATTATGGGAGAATTGGGTCATGTAATGTCCATGATTTGTTACATTATTATTGTCAAGTCATACTTATAATAATGCTGCGATTAAGAATTTTTTACAAGAATAATACATTTAAAAAATATATTTACACAAATAATGCAATGTTCAGATTATTTACAAGAATGATACACATCATTGTTCATAGTGAGAAATTGGTGCCTCTAGACCCGATTTCTCATGTAGATTATGTTTTATTTTTCTGTTTTGACGTTGAGAAATCGGTTTTCCTAAACCCGATTTCTTAATATGATTTTCTATTTTTTTTTTCTGGTTTTTAAAAATTTTAAAAACCCCATTTTAATTAACTATTCACTAATTGTTTGTGTTAATTAGTCTTAAGTTGATAAAAAATAATAAGCGTGATTAAAATTATACATTGTAATTAATTAAAATGAATATTGCGTTAATTAGTCTTAAGTTGTTGAAAAATACTTTCATAGTCTTGAACTAAAACAAAATATCCAATGAACTTTGTGTCTATGAATGAAACTTAGTCTATCGGTTATCTTGAAGTCACTGGACTTAAAGCTAGTTTCTTTCTTAAATTTTTGAAGAATTGAAACTTAATAATGGAACTAAGACTTTTTTCACCTAAGAGATTAAGATTAAGAAATTTATTGATTGATTTTAACATTGATTCACAACATATATATGTATTGTACGTTCAAGCAAGAAGAGAGTGTAGTTTGATGAAATCTAACTCCGGCAATATATTTGTTATTTGAAAAATTCTCTTTTTTTAACTTGTTTTATTACAAAACCATAAAAATATCTTTTTTTTTATTGCTTTTCGTTGCTTGTTTTGTATTTTAAATTCCAAAACACCAACTAAACATTCATGTTTTTATTGCTTTCTTGTGATAATTGTTAACTTAGTAAGTAATTACGTGAATATTGTCTAATATTTACACAAGTTCCTTGCAAAAATAATACTTGGACTTCGAACTTTTCAAGATACTACTTTTACGATTTGCTTCACTTGCCAAAGAGATAACATTAGTGTAACTATGATAACTACTCATAACTACAAATATGCTCTTTGCCTCTTTCCCATAGCCTTGTTTTAAGGTGATTCTACTTACCATTTCAAACATCTTTTGCAACCTGCTATCTATTTTATCCCATTTCTTCTTTCTATTATTCACCAAATTGGACATTTTTCTTGTTGTGTTTGTTTTTTTCTGTCTCATTCTGTGTTGAGCTACATTTATTTTCTAGCATAACTGCATCATAATTCTAGTATGTCTAACTTTTCTTCTTTTTTTGTCTTAATGAGTGTGTTTACTGTTTAGGGACCAAGTGGACGATCTATTCAAGGAATTGAAAGAGATCCATCACAAATTCTTAACCCTGCTGATTACCTTGGTTGCAGCAACAAATACTGACACTGGAAATTCTTTGTTAATAAAACAGCACAAGCTGATGATATCTCTGGTTTTTGCCATTGTTCTTTACTCCTTGGCTACACTTCGCTTGGGACAATACTTCATATACATAACACAAACCTTCGAGTTCTTCCTATCGTAACATGTTCAATGCTTATGCTGGGAAGTGCTGTTTCAGTTCTGGCTTTGAGCTTCATTTCAACCACTGTTGCTTGGATCACGTTGGCCATGTGGGTTGGAATGTTCACAATTGGTTGCCTATGACTATGTGTTCTTCAAAGAATCAAGAATTGGATTAAGGGTTACATCACACGGTGTTAAGGTTGTTGCCTCTCTAGAGAAAGTAGTCAAAGACTCAAAGTACCATTGCCAAATTGGTGAAGTTAAGAATGCCAAAATGGTTGATTTTGATATACCATTAATTGATTAATGCTAGAGTATAAGCCAAAGCGTCTTCATAGTTAAAAGAGGATTCAAAAATTGAGAGAAAGTTTTATAATGTTAAACCAAATAAAGGATTATTTAGTTTAACTTTTAATACTGAGCTTAAAAGAATTAAATTCTTTTAAATAGTATAACAGAATCATGTTTGAAGTATACACATAAGAATACTTTTAAAAACTTGATAAGTCTACACCTATTATTAATTCTATTAATCTTTGAAAGGTATTTTTTTTTCACTTATCTTTCTAAAATCAATTTTATCGGTGCAAAAATTGATTTTGAAACAGAAAAATTCTAACCACATACTTATACTTTCCTAGTTTACTATATGCAAATACTATTCTTAGCCTAACATATCATGTTGTTAATCTTTTGCTTCCTATTAAATCTAATGTTTCTAAGTTTTTATTTCACAAAATTATATTCTTTAGTCTTTTAAGTTTAATTTGGATTTTAGTTTAGTTTTTTCACTCTTTTTTTTTATTTACTTTAGTCCTTTAAGATATTTTTATGTTAACATTTTTTTTATTTATTGGAATTTATTCATGCCAATGTTTTGTTAACTACAATTAACTTTGTCTTCCAACTTTTATTTATTCTAAAAATGTTCTAGTAGTTGATGTGATTATGGATTCATAACGAAGGTTAATAGCAATAAATTAAGATGAAAGTATGAAATTTGTTAATGACCGGGCTTTTAAGGTTGTTGTTGAACATCTAAAATGACAAATAAAATAAAAATGAGATGGCTAAATAACAACAATTTACATGTGGCTGTAAAGGTTTTCTATAGGTTTATACTACTATTTTACTAGATCTATATTTTACTGAGTTTGTTTTTGATGCATTGTCTTGTTAGTCTGAAAGAATTTTTAATGGTTCAGGGTCTTGTATTTTTTATAGAACCTCCTCGTTTTGTACAGGGGTTGCTTGCTGCGGATTGTGCAGCCTTAGGTGTTTCTGTAGTGTTGTTCTGTTTTGGGCTTTTGGCCCGTCTTTATCAGCAAAAAAAAAACGGTCAACCTAGTTTTATTTTTTATTTTTTATTTTTTATTTTTTTTTTTAAAGAAAAGTTCGACCTAGTTGATTATAGATAGTTGAGTCTTTTAGACATACTAATCAAGGTTCGATATTCACCAAAAAAAAAAAATCAAGGTTCAATACTTTGATTTCTAAATATGTATATGAAAGCTCTTCAAAAAAAAAAAATATGTATATGAAAGATGACTTTATTAAAACATTCAAAACTTACTTTGAAAAAGGTCAACCTAGTTTTTTTTTTTTTTTTTAAAGAAAAGTTCAACCTAGTTGATTATAGATAGTTGAGTCTTTTAGACATACTAATCAAGGTTCGATATTCACCAAAAAAAAAAAATCAAGGTTCAATACTTTGATTTCTAAATATGTATATGAAAGCTCTTCAAAAAAAAAAAAAATATGTATATGAAAGATGACTTTATTAAAACATTCAAAACTTACTTTGACTGTCTTAATCCTTTGAAGCAGTAAAAAAAATCTTAATCCTTTGAAGGAATTGGTTATTAACTATTGGTCTACACATATAAAAGAAAATTAATTTTAATGATGCGTTATTGTATCATTTGATTGCAATATCAATGATGTGATAATGGATCTATTTGTTTAAGTTTTTTTTTTTTTTAAAAAAATCTTTTTTAATAAAATAAGTAATTTTTTTATTTTTTATGTGTTTGTTTAAACTGTTTATTTTTTTAAAAGAAAAAAATTCTATTTTTTCAAGAAATAAATTTATCTGCTTCTTTAAAAAAAAAATTTAATTTTTTTTAAGTTTAACTAAATTGACCAATTTGTTAATGTGAAACTTTTGTATATAATAATGCATTAAATCTAAATTTTTTTAGATAGGATCTACTTACTATAGGAGTAAGTTTTGGACACTCATCACTTCATTTAATAACTCAATCAATATAATACATTTAATTATTAAATTATGTGATATTTTTTATGATATTACCTAACAAATTTTAAATAAAGTAAACATTAAAGATGTGTTGTTTTATAATTGAGATTTATAATGGTCGGCCAACCAAAAAGTGAGACCAAAAGCCAAATTTGAAGAAACTTTTTATACTTTAAATAAAATAGTGATATGTGGGGCTTTTTTTGATGACATATGGAGCATTTTTTGTTTTAAAAAATTAATAGCAAATATTTGTTTTTGGTGGGTGTAATACTTGAGGTTTAATTGTTTTACCCTTGAGTTAGTCCTGAGATTTACTTATATTTCAAAAGTATGTTATGCATTAAAATAAGTTTAATCGATAAATTATTAATTAATCTTAAATTATACGAACATTTATAAATGTGATATGCTTGTTTTTCTTCTTCTTTGTTTTGCTGAATATAAATGTGATATGCTACTTAATAAGAAATCTCAACTTAACGATTATATTAATAAAATTCAATATTTATAAGAAAAAAAGTTTGGTAATATTTAAACTTAAAATAAGTGAATCCCTATCATCTTTTTTATTTGACAATGGTTTCTATTTCTTTTAAATTTTATTTTTCAGTGTTAATTTGAATGTGGTTAAGGCTCAAGCAACAATGGGCCATTGGGCCTGGTCCTTGTGAAATTATGTCAACTTGTCTTCACTAGATTTTACCTGTTTCTAGAAGGAAAAAAAAAATCAGCAAATAAATATTTTCTCATGAAAGCACAGGTGGATAATAATGACAGTGGGACAGTATCACGGCAACCACTTCAATTGTGAAGGCATAATTTGGCAAGTTTGCCATACTGCCATTGGTTTCCATTATAATATGGCAAGTTGAATGACATGTTCCACATGAATTTGACATTTTGGTGTAAGAATTTTACATAATAACGTCAAAAAAATATTAAAAATGTAAAAAAAAATACTAACACGTAAGAAAAATACAATAAAAGGTACTCATGTATTTGTAAATGTAGAAATCAATCATATGTTTTATTTTGCAAAAATTATTAAATTATATTTATACTTATAATATACACGAAATTACTTTAACAAAAAATTATACATAAAATTGGTATGTTATTCTTTAGCAAATAATGTAAAATGTATAAAATTAAAATTTATTCATTCCCACCAACCTTAGTGATAGTTTTGACTTCGTGTGTTGTGATGTATACAGTTTACATGTGAGTGTCTGAAGCCGAACCGGATAAGAAGTCTACATTTTTGTCTTCATGTGTTGGTGATGTGTACGACTCGTTCTTACAACTAAGAGCATGTTTGATTAAATTAAATGTTGTTGAGACAAAACTTAAGTTTGTTAATAAATCAGGATCCTTTCTTTTATGTTTATTTTACTTTGGTATGTTTGTTCCGAAATATATACGGCAACAATTTGGACTAAAAATCAAACATGCACCGAACCTTTTTGCGATACGTATGTTTGAATCGTGTGTGTTTGATAGCACTCTGTTTTCATGTCTCGATCGACTTACTGCCTTTTTCTCGGTTGCCATCCAACGGCTCACGCTCCTCATTGCCTCGCTGCCCTCGGATCCCACCTGCGCCCTCAAAATTGTGTGACAAAAATCTTGGACCAAGTGGATTCTGGTTCAAGAAGCATGGAAGAGAGAGAGAGAAAAAAAAAACAAAACAAAACAAAAACAAAAACTTGATATTTGCACAATTTGCTCTACAGCCCCAATTAACTACATCTTTTAATTAAAGTTTACAAATTTAAATGTATATTTAAATTAAAGTTTACAAATTTAATTTTTGTAAATGAGTTTGCAAAAATAATCTAAATCTTATTTGTATAGAATTGAATTTTTAGGTAAAAATTTGATGTGTAAACATTCTTTTAAGGATAACCAAACACATTACAAAACTACATTTACTCTCTAAACTGAATTTGGAGCACCCCAAACAAAAACCAAACATAACCTAATTTTGAGTTAAATTTAAGTTTGCAAGTTGAGTTTGTAAAAGTATCCAAAGTCTTACTTTTTTAAACTGAGTTTTTAGACAAAACTTTACTCTCACACATACTTTTGGAATAACAAGAAATAATCACAAAACTGATTTTAAAATACTTTCCCAAAAAAAATTTACTCTCAAACATACTTTCAAAATACTTTCCCAAAAAAACCCAAACATACCCTAATTCCTTACCAACCCAAATCTAATTTAACTCCAACTCACTCACTTAATTGGTTTAATTCAACAATCTTCTAATTCTTTAATTTAACTCTCATCTCAACTAAATATTTTCATAATAATTTTTTTTAACCAAAATATTCAATATTTGAATTTACTAATTTTATTTTAAATTCCTACACATATATTTTTAATTTATGTAAATCCCTAATATTTTTCCAAAACAAATTAATATAATTTCTTTTAATTATACTCTAGCCAAGATAAAATAATATTGCAAATTTGCAATACCATTATTAGAATTATCAATTAAAATATTAGCAAGCAAAAAAATATTCATTTATTTAATTTTTGCAAATAAAAAATTAAGAAAAAGAAAATAGGATGAAATATTTTCTCACAAAAAATACTTTCCAATGCCATGAGAAAATTAGAAACGTTCGTCCTCTCCAAAGTCCAAAGACTCTAATTCGGCGGAAGGAAGATTTTTCATGAAGGAAACAACAAACTTTACTATGCATTGGGTCGTTATCCAGTTGAAAAACGAACCTATCGGCAATTTGCATAAGTGTTACTGTTTGCAAATTTGCAAACGGAAAATGCTATTATGAAACAAAGCTCTCCCAGGTGTAACAAACAAGCACGTGTGCTCTGAATTCCACTCATTTCACTTCAATGAGGTTACCTTGTTTTTTAAGGTGATTCTACTTACCATTTCTATATATTTCTTTTATAATTGCAATAGCATTATTAAAACTATCAATTATTAGCAAGAAAAAAAATAAAATAAAATACTAATTTATTCAATTTTTGCAAATAAAGAAAATTAGCATCTTTAACTAAGGAATACTTTCCATGCGTATATATACTTGTCCAAAGACAAAAATATTTTCACGTCGTGCAAGTCAAACTTTGCCACCAAGGCAAGGCTTCACCTTCACGTCGTGCAAGTTAAACTTTACCACAATGGGCAGGTCACTATCACAATTTGAACCATGGTTGGGTTATTGTCTATATTATGATCACACCGATGAACCATTCTGAAACGAAAAAGCTATCTGTTCTTAGCTGGGATGCAACAAATAAACATATCTGCCCTGAGCTCCACACATTTCACTTCTTTGATGTTAGTGTGTTATATATGCTCTTTCCCATAACCTTGTTTGAAGGGTGATTCTACTTACCATTTCAACATTTTTTCTAACATGCTTTACTCGCACACCTTGCTATCTATTTAATTTATTCTATTTCTTCTTTCTATTATTAACAAATTAGACTTTTTTTTTGTGTGTGTTTGGTTTTCTGTCACGTGTTTCAAGCTGTATGTCTAACATTTATTTTTCTTTAATGATTGTGCTTACTTAGGACACGGGTTATTAAGCTAGTATATATATATATATATATATATATATATATATATATATATATATATATATATATATATATATATATATATGTATGTGTGTGTGTATGTGTGTGTGTGTGTGTGTGTGTGTGTGTGTGTGAATAAGTCTATTTATGCTCTCATTACTCCACTCTCTCCACTCTTCCTCACATTCACTCTTATTTGAATACTCTCCTCTCGTAAAGGAGTGTAGCTCATTCTCTTAATAAGCATGTATCTGGTTCTTCTACTTTTCTTAAAATTTTTCTTATCATTTCTATATATAACTACCCACATTAACAATATTTCTATAACTACTTCCATTCACTTCATCTAATGCTATCTTTTTTTTAATATTTTTTTTATCAGATTTTCTAACTCTATTTTTTAAATTCGAAGATTTCTCTCCTTTATCAATAGTTTCAAATCCTTAATTCAATTTATTTTTCAATTTTCAAAGTTAATATTAAAAAATTAAAGTTACATCTTGTAACACCCCGAAAATTACAACCCAATAAGTATGAACGTGAGATATTTAATTAGAAATTTTTCTTGTTGGGAAAAATTGTAACGTTGTGATTTTCCTAATTATATGATTAAATGTTTGATTAATAAGGAAAGAGCCAACTAAATTTAAATTATGTTGATTGATATAATAAATAACTCAAGTTCTATGTTTTGTTATGTGTCATGGTGTTATTGTGATATTTTTAGAATTTTTACGTGAGTTCCGTAAGTTGTAGAAAAAAAAAAGACAAAAGGGGTGTTCTTAGAAGAAGATGGGTGCAAAGAGTAAAAATCCTAATTAAAATCCACCACCTACGAGAAACAACGTGAACATTCCGATTTTTTTTGTGCTTTCTCCCTAAGCTCTCCTCTCTGTTCTTTTCTTCTTCTGGCCGAGACAACTAAAAGGGAAGGAGGAAGCCATTTTTTTTGTGAAGCTGGTGGGCTGCATGCAAGTTGGGAGGTCATCTCTTTATCACCAACAACTTATCTTCTCTTTATCTCTCTTAGCTGAACCAAAAACACAAGGTGAGGGGGACTCTTTGTGAATTCTATTTTTGGTTTAAGGGTGATTGAGAGCTAGGGGACTCAACTACCTACAGCATGTATGTCTCTCTTGGCTGTTGTATGTGTTTGTTTGAATGGTTGAATGTAAAAAGTTGATGAAATGGATTTGAAACCCTTGGCAGTGACTGTGTGGGTGCATGTCCTGGCTTTAGTGTTGTTTTGTTCTTTTGAAACTGAGTGGGAAGGTCCCTGGAACAAGGGAATCCATGCCCAATTTTCGTAGAATTAATTGATGAAGGTTGTATGTTGAAAACAAACTCCAAAACAATGTAACAGTGGCTGTCAGATTCGCGTGTCCCTGGACAGATCCCACGGTTTTGTGATTTTTGGGAGATCTAACCGTTGGTTTTTCATGAAATTTCTTTTGAATGAAAATAGACACAAAAAGGAACAACTTTTATTTTGACACCATGGAGAGAAAACGTAGTTTTGAAGTTCATCCGTGGCTTTCAAAATGACTGTTCTGTTTTCAAGTTTACCTGGAACATGTCTCGGGTTTTATCAAATTCCCAGTTTTGTGCTTAATGTTTCTTTTTCGTTTTTGAACCAATAAAAACTAGACAAAACAAGATTTTTAACCATATAAATTACAAAAATTATCATGCCCAATTTCTAAATTAAATTTTTAAAAAGAAACAGGGCAAGGGTTTTGAGCTCTGTTTTGAGTCTGAAACTTAGGCTGTGAGAAACAAATTTACTGGGAACAATAGGGAAATAATTTGGACGCAAGGGTTACCTATTTAGAAATATAAAGATGTTAGATTTCTATTGAAAAAAATTCAGCTCAAAAAGAATTTGGGAAGTGGGAGAAATTTACATTCTTTGAGTTATGTTCAGTGAGCACTCAAAATCCAGGGCTGCTGACTTAGAAAATTTTTATAAAATTTTATAGATGTTGATTTTATGAGTTAGATACCTTTCTATAAAATAGATTTCAAGAGCTTCGATTTGATATAAAAATTTTTAAATTCTGAGGTCATTTGCTTGTATCAGCAAGAGTCTCAGGGAGGAAAACCTTGAGTATTTGATATTGGAAAGTGTGATTTTCTCTGTTTTTGTGATACGGTCTGTTGACTGTAGTTTGAATCTCGTGGTGAATTGTTTGTTGGTGTGATGTGTTTATAAGACTTGATTCATTATACAAATTAACTGTATTATGTATATTGTGGACTGAGACCTGGGGGGTGTGAACCCTGGGCATTGTGGAAAAAGTTGTGTGCGCATGATTTTGATGTATTTTGGATGTTGAATGTGAGGACGAGGATTTATAATCTTCGTGGGAACAAATGAACTCCATGCGGAGCACATTTGTGGAAAATAGTGATTTTGTGATAAAATGACGGAAAGTAAAGAATTAATCCGTAAAAAGGATGTGAACTTAGTAATTGATGGTTGGCATAAGTAATTATGTGATCCTTGTTTTGTGTTGGTGAGGATCGAATGAGAAGGGAAACCTTTTCGTTGGAGGTCACGTGTGACTGGTGTAGTGGATAAATGCTACGCGTCGATTTAGAAGGATAATCTTACGTGACCGGAAGCCAAATGGGCAAGTGTTGAGAGGTCATGTGGAGGCTTTATCTACGGTGAGCATTGTGCTTGTGAGATGACGGGGTCGTAATGTTTAACCACTGTGATAGTGGGGGAGTTTGATCTCCGTGTTGTATGTTTGGGACAGATGTTGATTGAGGACCGCCGTCGAGTGCCTTTGGTAAAAAAGCTCACACAGACCTGTAAAAGGTCGCGTGGGATATTTCAGCTACCAGTTATCTGTGAACCAAGGTCGGATTGCGAATGACGCGTCACTTGATGTGATGAGATCGTTACGATGTAACGATAAAGGCAAAGTCCTTATTTATATATGCATATGTGAACGTAGAGGTGGTACCTTTAACTCGGCGTCAATTCGTCCGCACCAGTACCATGTGCAGCGGGAAACCCACAGGCGACGAAGAAAGAAAATAAACTCTGTGAGGAGAGTGTTGAGGAGTCAGTCCTCGGAGTAATGGATGACCACAGTTGGTACCTGGGAGATGATCGTAAGGCAGGTTGACCTTGGAGGGTAAGGCACTGAGTTGTAACGATAGATCACGTAGCTAACTCGGCCACCCTGACAAAAATACGAGTCATCATCGGTTGGTGAGAGCCCGCCATAGTACCATGGCGAGAGGTGTACTCCCAACAGTCATCCAACTCAAAAATGTGTAAGACCACTGAGTTCTGAAAGTTCCAGTGACAGCTGGCCAGTATGAAATAATTTACAAGAATAGTTGTGGAAACGAATAGGTTTCGGGTGTGAACGCTAGAGAACCACATCGTGGTGGCTAGTAGGATTGTGTATGTGACTGTGAAGTCGTTCTGTGTGTATTGCTTGATGAGACAGAGAGTTCACCATCTGTTTTATTTTTTTTTAGGAACCGGTGGCAATACCTGTAGATGTCATAAAGACGTTATCTTCATCAGCTTCGTCACTTTTCGTTTGGAGGTTGGTTTAACATGCAAGGTTGGGTGTTAGTGATGATTGCTCTGAGACTAGGTTTCCTCTTTTTATGTATTTGGATATGGGTAGACTTAGGTTTCAGATTTTTGGTATGTATATTCAGCTTTCGTACTTTATTACCCTATGTATTTGATATACACTTTGGGAATGTACATATTACTCTATTTCATGTATACTTATAATTGAAGCGACGATACGCAACTTCTAAAATTAATTAATGAAAAGTTTTAAAAATTTAGTAAAATTCCGATCTATGTTTTATTAACTTCACAGTTTTTGGAAAATTTAAAGTTAGTTAAGATGCCTATTGAATTAAAATAAATTTAAGAATGAGAATATTTGTAAACCCGGATTTATGGTGTTACACATCTTCCCTTATTTTTTTTTATAAAAAAATTATAGTTTCTAATTTCTTTTATAATTATCTCTTTTTTAAAATTTCTTTCTATGTGCTATATAATTCTTTTTTTTTTCTTCAAATTTTATAGTCTCTAATCTTTTGGGTTTTTTAATATTTCTTTTATCAGTTTTTCTAACTCTATTTTTTAATTCCGAAGATTTCTCTTTTCATCAATAATTTCAAATTCTTAATTTAATTTACTTTTCAATTTTCAAAGTTAATATTAAAAAATTAAAGTTATATTGTTACATCTTTCCTTATTTTTTTATTTTAAATTTTATAGTTTTTAATTTTTTTATAATTATCTCTTTTTTAAAATTTCTTTCGATGTATTATATAATTCTTTTTTTTTCTTCAAATTTCTTTCTATTGACTATATAAATAAGATAGTAAAAATTTGAATACACGGGCTAAAATACTAGTACTATTAATTGGTTAAGGCTATGTTCAGCAAAAGTAGCTGAAAAGCTAGTTAGAAGCTGAAAAATTGGCTGGTAGCTAGTAGTTGAAAGCTGAAATCTGGTAGCTAAAAGCTATTAAACTAGTTTATTAAATAATAAGTGTTCGTGAAAAATGTAAAATGACAAAAATACACATATTTATATGATATTTTTATATATATTTCAATATTATTTTATGGATAAAAATATATTTTGACGTGTTATAATTTTAGTTTTTCAATTAATTTTTAACTATTGCAATTTTTATAAATAAATTATTTTCATTACATTTTTAGTTCCAATTATTACATTTTTTCATATTAAGTATTCTACGATTAATCTTATATTATATCTTAAAATATTTTTAATCAAGATTAAAGTAAAGTAAAAAATAAAAATATACACTTAAATAGACTTTATACTTTTATTTTGTTAATTAGCGTAATAGTTAAAATAAATTATCTAATATATAAAAATATTCAAAAAATAATGGAAAAATAAAATAAATCTAACATTTATCATTGTCAATTTCGTAAAATATAATATTGAAATAATAAATAAATATTATAAATAGTAAAATGGTTAAAATAAATAGTGTAATATAAAAAAAATATATGAAAATTAATAGTACAATGATTAAAATAATAAAAACATGTTTTATTTAAAAATAATAATAAGAAAATTTAATAAATATTTTAAGAATAAAAAAAATATATAAAAAACTAGAACCCAGAAACTAGTATTTTAAAAAACAATGGAAACTATTAAAAAAGATTAAACAATCAAACAAAATTTTCATTTAATAAAAAAATTAAAAACTAGCTGAAATAGCTTCAATAAAACCTAAAATATAAGTGTTGTCGGTCGCTATTTTCAGTTTTCATGCCTCGACGTAGTGAAGGAAAAATAAACTCCACTGTTGCCATCCAACGACTCACACTCCTCACTGCCTAACAGCCCTTGGATCCCACCTGTCCCCATTCGCCTCTCTCAGCCAATAGACACATTACAAACTGAGTCACAAATTTTGGACCGACTGCTTTTTTTTTTTTTTTAACTGCCATACTTGGGGCTTTTAACTTTTCGATGAGATACTAAAATATATTCCTACAAATTTCATTCTTTTAGGTTGATTATGAAACTAATTCTTATTTGAAACCGTCTGCATTCTAGTATATAAAGTAAGGGAGAGAGGGGAAAAAACAAAAAAAGTTTAAATAATCTTTTGATCCTATATAATAGGGTATTTTTTTTATTTTAGTTTTTTAATTTTTTTTAATCCTTTGAAGATTTAGAATTTTTAGTTTTAGTTGTCCAGTAACACTGTTAATTGTGGCATAGCAGCGACGTAGTTCATTGACTTATCATAGTGACGTATAATTTTTTTGTAAACTATTTTTTAATAAATCTTTTATCAAGTAGTCTGACGTCTTCATTTGTTTTGAATAAATGAGGATTTAAAAATATAATTTACCAAAAAATATATATATGACTATCCTATTAGACTCCTTGATGACGTGACAAGTCAATGAACAACTAACATCATTATTACGTCATCATTTAACATTGTTAATTAACAGCAGGGACTAAAATAACAAAAAAATAAATCTTTAAAGGACTAAAATCAAAAACTCCCTATTTTATAAGGACTAAAATGTTATTTAAGCCAAACAAAAATTGACCGTTGCACAATTGGAACAAACCAAAAATTGATAGTTACCGATTAAGTTATTTCTAGCACAAATCTAATTCTTTTGTCACCATGACAATGATGCGACATATTCATCAGTTTTGTTGATGATTAATTTTCATTAAAGAACATGACTGGTCACTTTTAGTGAAGTTTCCTTCCCAATAACATTTTTTTCATCTACAAATTTCAAACTTGAGATCTTGTTTAAGAAATCTAATATAGCACTAACTCGCTGAATTAGTTTAATTTAACACTCCTCTAATTCTTTAATTTAACTCTCAACTAAATATTTTCATACAAATATAATAAATCTTAAGTTTTTTTAACCAACATACTTCTAATTTTATTTTAAGTTCCTACACACAAATCTTTAATTTATTTAAATACATAATATTTTTCCCAGAACAAATTAATATAATTTCTTTTAATTACTCTAGCCAAGATAAAATATAATTGCAATGCCATTATTAGAACTGTCGATTAAAATTTTAGCAAGCAAAACTAAAAAAGGATATTAATTTATTTAATTTTAGAAAATAAAGAAAATAGGATGTTATAGCAAAAAAAAAAAAAGAAAAAGAAAAAGAATGGAATGTTTTGCAACGCGTTGTTAACCAAAGAATACTTTCCAATGTCCTAAGCAAACTTTAGCCGATAGCAGTTTAGGAAGAGAAATGCACAAACTAATGGGTTATGTTCACCATCGCAATTAGGAATTGTTATAGAGGATCTGATTTGAAATAATTGACAAGACACATCACTATCAGGGGATCACTATTCGTATGAACACATCACTATCAGGGGATCACTATTTGTATGGAAAGCGACCCAAACACATCACTATGAGGATTACTATCGGGAATTTTCATTTTTCAGCAGCGTTTTACTGTTTGCAAAATGTCTATATCATGAGCAATTGAGCACACCACCTATGAACCATTCTGAAACGGAAAAGCTCTGTTCTCATCTCAGCATGCAACGAACAAACATGTCTGCACTGAGCTCCACACATTTCACTTCTTTGAGGTTAGTATGCTGTTTCCCATACTTACCTTTTATGCCATTATTTCTTCTTTCTATTAATAACAAATTAGACAATCTTTCTTGTGTTTGGGTTTTCTGTCAAATTCTGCTTTGATGTATTTCTAGCAAGACTAACTTACTTTTATTTTGCCTTGATGATTGTGCTTAATTACTTAGGGACCGAGTGGTGAATGTATTCAAGGAATTGCAGGAGATCCTTTTCAAATTCTTAGCACTGCTCATTGCTTTGATTTCAGTAACAAACACTGATTCAGGAAAGCTTTTGTTTACAGAACAGCACAAGCTGATGATGTCCCTAGTTTTGACCATTGTGTTATACTTCTTCTGTGCTACCATGAATTGGATTAAGGCTCCATCACATTGAGCTAATTAAGGTTGTTGCCCCTCTAGAGAAATCTGTTGTGTTCACAATCACAAAGTGCCAGAGCTTCTAAGTTCTGTTGTGCCTTGTGGCTCTTATGCTTTTTCTTTGTTTTAGTTTGAGTAAGGATTATATATTCTTGACTCAGGAATAATAATATGTTTTTTTTTGGTAAAGAGGAATAATAATATGTTGTTGGATTGCTACAAGGTTTCTGTTTTCTAATTTTGTTTTTTTTTGTTCTTTTTGGTCTAGTAATTTTATATTAATATGGTAATTCGATTAATTTGACGCTGACTGCAATTTTTGTACCGGCTTGTTTAATCTCAAGGTTCAGGCAACATTGATGCTTGTGAGATTATTGGCACGTTTTATGCAATTGTTTATTGAATTTAGGGGTATTTATAAGAAGAGTTGAGGGAGTTTAACTTTCTTTTACCCAGTTTAAAACTTTGATATTGGATTTTAAGTCTAATTTAACTAAGATCTTTTGTTGATATAATATATAAATTTTAATATTATATATAACTACGTTATAAAAACTAATATTAAAGTATATTTTACAATATATTTAAAAATAAATAATATAAATATAAATATATTATTATTTTATGTAAAATATTAGTATCAATTAAGTTAAAAAAAATCTTATTATGAATATATAATTATTAAAAAATACAAGACATTAAATTAAATTAGAACAATTTTTAACTTAATTCAAACTCGTCTTTAAAACATTTAATTTTCAATACTTAAATCCATCAAAATTAATTTCAAACTGGGTGAACTGAATTAATAGAATGAGACCCATCTCAAACACCTTTAATAAGATAAAGTTTAGAATTCATCTTGATGCTTACCCCTTAGAGGATATTCATGGTCTCCATATGAAAAGTTCGATGTTATTTCCATCATTTTGCTTTGACTCTTACCTCTCTTTCCACATGCCACGCTAATCTCATTATTTTTATATTAAATAATTGATAATTGATTTCGCATGTGATACTGTATATAATGATATTTATATTTCATATGTGATTTTATATTTCATTTACTTTTTATTCTTTCTATATATATGTATCTCAAAAATATTTTTTAAAATTTAAAATGATAACAAAATTTGTCACAAAAATATTTGTTCAAAATATATATTTTAACGTCATGTAGAGAAATGAAATTTTGGAAGAATTGGATCCCGTAACGTACCATCATTTGTTACATTATTGTCAGTTAAAATTAGCTATATCATTTACGCCTTTTTTTTAAATGATGGAAAAATTATAAAGAGAAAATATGATTTTGAGGATACAAATAAAGAAAGTTAGAAAATACACATACTATTATAGGTTAAAATAAAAATTTTGTCTCTCATCCTATTTTATTTTCCTTTGTTTAGTCTCTTAAATTTAAAAAATTTCAATTTGATAATTTAAATTAAAATATCTTTACGTAAAAAATAAAATTAAAATGTCTCTTTTAGATCAAATTGATCCTTCTATAAGGTTTTTATACAAACTGTGTTAATTTTAACTTGTTGGGCAAACATTTATCCAATGTTACATCACTCACAATTTCTCATGTGTCACCAAATTGATAAGTTAGTGTGATAAACTGAACGAAAGTTCAACTTAATTTAACAAGATATAAGGAACTAAAATAAAATCTTATAAATTTAAGAGACTACACTGAAAAAAAAAATGAGAGACTAAAAGTATATTTTAGTCACTATTATATTTTCTTCAAAAAAAAAAAGAGTCACTATTATATTATGAGTTTTTTTTTCGGTGTGTGTTACTAGATTTTGTACAACGGTTCTTCTGAAAAAAGAAAAAAAAAACTGAATTCCGATTTGTAACACACTAACATGGCATTGTAAAAGTTTTGCCTATGATAAAACTTTTACAGCGCATGGGCATGCCTCTTCATTTAATTAGCTCATCAAAATCCTTCATCCATTGTTTCGTTCAATTTTTTTTTTTTTTTTTACATTTTTAACTTTCGTACAAATACGAATCTTATGAATTTACATTTATGCAGTCAAAAAATGAATTCACATTTATAAAACCTCGGTCGATTTCAAAGAATAAAAGCAATTCCACATAAACAGAGCAAAAATGTTTCAAGGTTGTAAAGCACAAGTTAGCATTTGAAAAAAGAAAAAAAATAGTCTTTTCAAAAAAAAAAAAATATTGTATCATAATTCATAGTGATAGAAATAAATAAAGGAGAAAATTGGTTACTTATAAAAAAAAAATATCAATGTGGTTAATATTAATCACTTGTGAGGCAGAATTAATCAACATTAGACATTTTAATAATTTCATGGTACTAATTAGACATTTTAATAACTTCATGCTACTATTAACCCTTCATAAGACAGTTAATCACTATTATATATTTTAATAACTTTGTGATGTTATTAACTACACATCAATAATTGTATACAATCATGTTCATTTGCATATGTAACTTGTAAGATAAAATTAACTATATTTAATACAGTAATTAGGATACTAAAATTATTATATTAAATTAATATATTAAACACATATATTTATCAAATTTAGGAAAAAATTCTAAGAAAAATATGAATAATATAAAAATATTTCACTTATGGAATATTTCTTAGAAATATTTCTATATTAATCTAGTGTAAGACTTTGACTCCCATATAATATAATGCATGTACATAAAATGTCTATTCTCCAAATAATATAACTGTCCAAACTGTAATTCACCTTTAGTAAAATGAGGTTTATCTTTACTTGTAGAAAACTTTCAGGTCGATAAGATTATCATTCACGTCTATAACACGTGCTAATCCTGGCTCCAAATCATCTCCATGATATGAGAAAAAAGATGGACATGTTGTAATAATATCCCACCATTAAATAATAATATATGTGAGTCCGGGTGAAAATAAAGATAAATATTAACTAAAAAATTCAAAATAATTATTATACTTTCTTTGGATAAATTGAAGTTATAAATGTTCTAAACCAATGGTCCTCCTCAATGATATTGTTATAGTTTGTCATCCTGTTGCTGGTGTACCTTTAAAATGTTTAGCTTGAACAATGAAGGTTAACGAAACTGGTGGAAATACATATATACAAATAATTTGATTTGAACATGTTAAGGAGGTTATTTAAAAAGGGCAAATTTACAAAATGAGAAAATGGATTATAAATATTGCAGCACTTTTACGTTAGATATCTTTTTAAATCAATCACCATGTGGAAATTTAAATAACAAATAATTTGATTTGATTTGAATATCTTTATGTGAATTTATGTTATTGTTGTCAATAATTTGAATATGGAAGAATAACTAGTATTTAAAAAAGGGTAACATAATATTTATGATAAATTATTCACCGATTCAAATCAAATATTTATTAATTTTATTTTATATTTATTAATTGTACATAAATGCTAATTGAGAATATATTGATTAGTGTCCATTTAATTTGTCTTTGAAAATTCATAACCGTTTACATGAATTGAAAATTACAGATAAAGGATTACTAAATATGCATTTATTTATTTAATTCCAACTAATATCAATTTCAAAAAAATATTTATAACATTTTTTAAAATTTTAAAAGTTTAAGAATGCATTTATAATAATTTTAAATAATTAAAATTAGTAAATTTGAAATTACTAATTTGGCATTACTAATTTAACCCAAAAAAAATATGAGAAAATAGGTGATGCACTGACAGTGTAAATTTTTTTTACACCGTCATCCAATCACAACTCATCATGTATGGTAAGTTTGTTAATTTTTACAATAACTATCTTAAAAATCATATCAACAGTGATTCGTGATCGGTTGACAGTGTAAAATAGTTTTACATTGTCAGTGCATCACCAGTAATCGCGATGCATTGACAGTGCAAAACTATTTTACACCGTCATCCAATCACAAATCACCGTTGGTATGACTTTTAAGATAATTTTTTAAAAGTCAACAAACTTATCATACATGATGGGTTGTGATTGAATGACTGTGTAAAACTTTTTACACTGTCAGTGCATAACATTTTTTCTCAATTAATAATTTTGAATTTAATTATTTAATGTCAATTATTCATAGTTTTAATAAAACATTTATTCCCTAAACTCTAAACCCTAAACATTTATAACATTTTTAAAAGTATAAAATTTCAAAACAAAATGATAACTTTGAAATAATTAAAGTTACTACATTTTAATTTAATTACTCAATGTCAATTATTCCCAGTTTCAATATAGCATTTGTAATGTTTTGGAAAATTTTAAAATTTCATAAAAGCACTTATAATAATTTTTAAATAATTAAATTAGTACTGTAAAAAAAATTAAATTACTAAATTTAAATTTAATTTTATAATCTCAACTATTCTTAGTTTTCAATTTTTTAAAATTTTTATGTTTCAAGAAAGCATTTATAAAAAAATTTAAACAATTAAATTCATTAAATTTGAAATTATTTATTTAACTTCAATTTTTATTAATTTCAATTAAATATTTAGAACACTTTTTAAAATTTTAAAATTTCAATATTTATAACATTTTTTAAATAATTAAAATTAGTAAAATTAAGTTTAATTATTTAATCTCTAAAGTTTATGTACACTTTTTTTTGTCATGTGTGTTAGATCAAATATATAACATTTAGGTAGATGTGTTACTGGTTTGAAGCTACCAATTTAGAATATCCTCCTCATACTTATATACTTTAACATTTATTTTTCTCAATCTAAAGACTATTTGAATTATCAATCGTCTATTTCTTATATCCATCACCAATGGCTTATGGTTGGTGGTCATATTTTTTATTGAGTGTCATCCTTTAAAACTTTTTTTTCTTACGATGATTTATCAAACAAAAAATACTTTTTAGTCTATAACTCAGGAGGCAAATATCCAAAATTATTTATTATCACCTTTATTCATGTTAAATTTTTTCCTGGCATGAAGCCAGCGACTCATTGCACACACCAAAACTTGAATTTTGTATTACCAAGTTGCATATAACTAACATAAGTTCAAACAATTGCATACCAAGAATAAACTTTTCTTAGGCAAACAGTTGCATAACTAACATAAATTCAAAATCTTATGATTTGCAAAAAAAAAAAAAAAACCACACTAAAAAACATGTAAAATAAGTCTTCTACCTGAGACATCCTAATATACTTACTATTATTAACCATTTACTAACAATATATGTGAACATACAAGAGTTAAGGACCACCTTTGCACCAAAACTTCACTGTCTCCCTTAGCTAAATTTTGGTCCCAACATAATAGGTACCACTAATTCCGAATAGCACTCAAAATGTCTTTCCTCTTCAACAATTCACATTGATGGACATCATCATTCTCATAACTATAACAAAGCAAAATGGAAAATGAAAAACAAAATGGACATCATCACTTCTTTGAGGTTAGTATGCTGTTTCCCATAACTTTATTTGAAGATTATTCTACTTACCATTTCAACATTTTTTTTATGCCATTTCTTCTTTCTATTATTAACAAATTAGACAATCTTTGTTGTGTTTGGGTTTTCTGTCAAATTCTGCTTTGATGTATTTCTAGCAAGACTAACTTACTTTTATTTTGCCTTAATGATTGTGCTTAATTACTTAGGGACCAAGTGGTGAACGTATTCAAGGAATTGCAGGAGATCCTTATCAAATTCTTAACACTGCTCATTGCTTTGATTTCAGTAACAAACACCGAGTCAGGAAAGCTTTTGTTTACAGAACAGCACAAGCTGATGATGTCCCTGGTTTTGACCATTGTGTTATACTTCTTCTGTGATCATGAATTGGATTAAGGCTCCATCACATTGAGCTAATTAAGGTTGTTGCCCCTCTAGAGAAATCTGTTGTGTTCACAATCACAAAGTGCCAGCTTCTAAGTTCTGTTGTGCCTTGTGGCTCTTATGCTTTTTCTTTGTTTTAGTTTGAGTAAGGATTATATATTCTTGACTCAGGAATAATAATCTGTTGTTGGATTGCTACAAGGTTTCTATTTTCTAATTTTGTTTTTTGTTCTTTTTGGTCTAGTAATTTTATATTAATATGGTAATTCGATTAATTTGACGCTGACTGCAATTTTTGTACCGGCTTGTTTAATCTCAAGGTTCAGGCAACATTGATGCTTGTGAGATTATTGGCACGTTTTCTCGATTCGGGCTCTTTGGACACAGAAATAAGAATTATCATGCAATTGTTTATTGAATTTAGGGGTGTTTATAAGAAGAGTTGAGGGAGTTTAACTTTCTTTTACCCAGTTTAAAACTTTGATATTGGATTTTAAGTCTAATTTAACTAAGATCTTTTGTTGATATAATATATAAATTTTAATATTATATATAACTACGTTATAAAAACTAATATTAAAGTATATTTTACAATATATTTAAAAATAAATAATATAAATATAAATATATTATTATTTTATGTAAAATATTAGTATCAATTAAGTTAAAAAAATCTTATTATGAATATATAATTATTAAAAAATACAAGACATTAAATTAAATTAGAACAATTTTTAACTTAAGTCAAACTCATCTTTAAAACATTTAATTTTCAATACTTAAATCCATCAAAATTAACTTCAAACTGGGTGAACTGAATTAATAGAATGAGACCCAT
Source organism: Pueraria montana var. lobata (assembly GCA_026413185.1). Taxonomy (NCBI): domain Eukaryota; kingdom Viridiplantae; phylum Streptophyta; class Magnoliopsida; order Fabales; family Fabaceae; genus Pueraria; species Pueraria montana. Next base: position 79,865,794 of record CM048650.1, read on the forward strand.
CTCAAACACCTTTAATAAGATAAAGTTTAGATTTCATCTTGATGCTTACTCTTTAGAGGATATTCATTCATGGTCTCCATAGGAAAAGTTCGCTGCTATTTCCATCATCTTGTTTTGACTCTTTCCTCTCTTTCCACATGCCACGTTAATTTCATTATTTTTATATTAAATAATTGATAAGTGATTTTGCATGTGATACTGTATATAATAATATTTATATTTCATATGTGATTTTATATTTCATTTAATTTTTATTCTTTCTATATATATGTATCTCAAAAATATTTTTAAATTTTTAAAATGATAACAAAATTTGTCACAAAAATATTTGTTCAAAATATATATTTTAACGTCATGTAGAGAAATGAAATTTTGGAAGAATTGGATCACGTAACGTACCATCATTTGTTACATTATTATTGTCAGTTAAATTTAGCTATATCATTTACGCCTTTTTTTTTTTTAAATGACGGCAAAATTAGAAAGAGAAAATATGATTTTGAGGATACAAATAAAGAAAGTTAGAAAATACACATACTATTATAGGTTAAAATAAAAATTTTGTCTCTCATCCTATTTTATTTTCCTTTGTTTAGTCTCTTAAATTTAAAAAATTTCAATTTGATCATTTAAATTAAAATATCTTTACATAAAAAAAAAATTAAAATGTCTCTTTTAGATCAAATTGATCCTTCTATAAGGTTTTTATACAAACTGTGTTAATTTTAACTTGTTGGGCAAACATTTATCCAATGTTACATCACTCACAATTTCTCATGTGTCACCAAGTTGATAAGTTAGTGTGATAAGTTGAACGAAAGTTCAACTTAATTTAACAAGATATAAGGAACTAAAATAAAATCTTATAAATTTAAGAGACTAAACTGAAAAAAAAAATGAGAGACTAAAAGTATATTTTAGTCACTATTATATTTTCTTCAAAAAAAAAAATAAGAGTCACTATTATATTATGAGTTTTTTTTTTCGGTATGTGTATTACTAGATTTTGTACAACGGTTCTTCAAAAAAAAAAAAACTGAATTCCGATTTGTAACACACTAACATGGCATTGTAAAAGTTTTGCCTATGATAAAACTTTTACAGCGCATGGGCATGCCTTTTCATTTAATTAGCTCATCAAAATCCTTCATCCTTTGTTTCGTTCAATTTTTTTATTTTTATTTTTTTACATTTTTAACTTTCGTACAAATACGAATCTTATGAATTCACATTTATGCAGTAAAAAAAATGAATTCACATTTATAAAACCTCGGTGATTTCAAAGAACAAAAGCAATTCCACATAAACAGAGCAATGTTTCAAGGTTGTAAAGCACAAGTTAGCATTTGAAAAAAGAAAAAAGAAATATTGTATCATAATTCATAGTGATAAAATAAATAAAGGAGAAAATTGAATGTCTCGTTGAGTCATGTTCACTCAGCATTCACCGGACACAACTACATATATAAATATGATTAATGATTAATTTTACTTTATAAGTGATTAAAAATAAATAAACATGATTATATATAATTACCGATGTGGTTACTTATAAAAAAATATATCAATGTGGTTAATATTAATCACTTGTGAGGTAGAATTAATCGACATTAGACATTTTAATAATTTCATGGCATTAATTAGACATTTTAATAATTTCATGGCACTATTAACCATTTATAAGATAGTTAATCACTATTATATATTTCAATAACTTTGTGATGTTATTAACTACACATCAATAATTAATATATACAATAATGTTCATTTACTCTTAACAACTTCTGAGGTAAAATTAATTATATTTGCATATTTAATTAACCAAGTGTGACTATAACTGTTCAAAAAGTATTTGTAAACCAAACTTAACTATGAACCAAACTAAACCAAAAGTTAAAGAATCAAACCATTTTCAATAGTACATCAAACCAAAGGAACAATTTTTCAGTTTAGGCAAACCGTTTTTCAGTTTGAGACTATTGATTAAGTGAACAATCTCACGCTTTTTTTTAACAAAAAAAAAAGTGAAATTGTTCAAAAAAAAACCTCACATTAATTCATCCATATATATATATATATATATATATATATATAGTTTAGAGTTATTTATATAATATACCACATTTAACATTGGAGTCAAGTTGATACAACTTCTTTAAAAAAATTTGATAAAACTACTATGAACCAGGTAGAAATTTATTGTCCTTTTTTTTTAGGTGGAAATTTATTACTCTTACTATGTACATTTCTAAAAGAAAATAATAATAAGATTATTCTATTCATAAATGTGCGGACGCTTATGCTTGTGTACGGTTTTTTCGTTGACATATACCTTGTCTGCCTCCCAATCTCAATTCTATAATCTATAACTAGTACATGTATCCCGTGCGATGCAAGGGACAAATTATGTATGAAGAATAATATTTTTATTATTTAAAAAAACTAAATTTAAGTTGAATAGAATAATATGAGATAAATATATTTTTATAAAAATTATTTTAGCTTTTCACGATCAAGCAACCTCTAACTGATTATATTTAGCTCATTTTCCCAATTAGTATAGAAATATCATAATATTGTACTAATTTTCAAGTTCACAATATATTTAAGAACAGCTTCAACTCCTAATTTTTTAAATAAATAGATGAAAATCACACCTGAAGCATAATGCAAAATGTTGTAGCATAAAGAATAATATTATGATCATTATTGATCATTAAGTTAATATCTAATTTTATTCGTGCTTTTTCATAGAAATAATTTTTGATCTATTTTGATAACTTGAAAATATAATAAAAAAAACGAATTTAAAGTATACGTCCTAATTAGAGTCATATGGAATTTTAGGTGCCAGATAGTAATTAGTATATTAATTTTAGTATACTAATTATTGTACCATTTACACCTATTTAATATTTTTATTTTTAAACTAATATATTTTTAACTAATGTTAAGAACAATTTAAATGGTTTAAACTATTTTTTTATATTAAATAATAAATTCACCTAATTTAAATTTATTAATTTAGTAGATTAAATTTAATACAGTAATTAGGATACTAAAATTATTATATTAAATTAATATATTAAACACATATATTTATCAAATTTAGGAAAAAAATTCTAAGAAAAATATTAATGATATAAAAATATTTCACATATGGAATATTTCTTAGAAATATTTCTCTATTAATCTGGTGTAAGACATTGACTCCCATATAATGCATGCACATAAAATGTCTATTCTCGAAATAATAGAACTGTCCAAACTGTAATCCACCTTTAGTAAAATGAGGTTTATCTTTACTTGTAGAAAACTTTCAGGTCGATAAGATTATCATTTGCATCCATAGCACGTGCTAATCCTGGCTCCAAATCATCTCCATGATATGAGAAAAAAGATGGACATGTTGTAATAATATCCCATCATTAAATAATAATATATGTGAGTCCGGGTGAAAATAAAGATAAATATTAACTAAAAAATTCAAAATAAATATTATACTTTCTTTGGATAAATTGAAGTTATAAATATTCTAAACAAATGGTCCTCCTCAATGATATTTTTGTAGTTTGTCATCCTGTAGCTGGTGCACCTTTAAAATTTTTAGCTTGAACAATGAAGGTTTACGAAACCGGTGGAAATACATGTATGCAAATAATTTGATTTGAACATGTTAAGGAGGTTATTTAAAAAGGGAAAATTTACCAAATGAGAAAATGAATTATAAATATTGCAGCACCTTTACGTTAGATATCTTTTTAAATCAATCACCCTGTGGAAATTTAAATAACTAATAATTCGATTTGATTTGAACATCTTTATGTGAATTTATGTTATTGTTGTTAATAATTTGAATATGGAAGAATAATTAGTATTTAAAAAAGGGTAACATAATATTTATGATAAATTATTCACCGATTCAAATCAAATATTTATTAATTTTCTTTTATAGTTATTAATTGTACATAAATGCTAATTGAGAATATATTTATTACTTTCCATTTAATTTGTCTTTGAAAATTCATAACCGTTTACATGAATTGAAAATTATAGATAAAGGATTACTAAATATGCATTTATTTATTTAATTCCAACTTATATCAATTTCAAAAAAGTATTTATAACATTTTTTAAAATTTTAAAAGTTTTAGAATGCATTTATAATAATTTTAAATAATTAAAATTAGTAAATTTGAAATTACTAATTTGGCATTACTAATTTAACCAAAAAAAAAATGAGAAAATAGGTGATGCACTGACAATGTAAAAAATTTTTACACTGTCATCCAATCATAACTCATCATGTATGGTAAGTTTGTTGACTTTTACAATAACTACCTTAAAAATCATATCAACAGTGATTCGTGATTGGTTGACAATGTAAAATAGTTTTACACTGTCTGTGTATCACCATTAAACTCAAAAAAATTACTAAAATGTTTAAAATTTCAAGAAAACATTTATAAAAATTTAATATAACTAAAATTAATAAGAGTTTAATGGTGATGCACTGACAATGTAAAACTATTTTACACAGTAATCCAATCACAAATCACCGTTGGTATGACTTTTAATTAAGATAATTTTTTAAAAGTCAACAAACTTACCATACACGGTAGGTTGTGATTGGATGACTATGTAAAACTTTTTACACTGCCAATGCATAGCTTTTTTTCTCAATTAATAATTTTGAATTTAATTATTTAATGTCAATTAATAATTTTAAAAAAATGATAACTTTGAAATAATTAAAGTTACTACATTTTAATTTAATTACTCAATGTCAATTATTTCCAGTTTCAATATAGCATCTGTAATGTTTTGGAAAATTTTAAAATTTCATAAAAGCATTTATAATAATTAAATTAGTAAATTTAAATTTAATTTTATAATCTCAACTATTCTTAGTTTTCAATTTTTTAACATTTTTATGTTTCAAGAAAGCATTTATAAAAAAAATTTAAACAATTAAATTCAGTAAATTTGAAATTATTTATTTAACTTCAATTTTTATTAATTTCAATTAAATATTTATAACATTTTTTGAAATTTTAAAATTTCAATATTTATAACATTTTTTAAATAATTAAAATTTGTAAAATTAAGTTTAATTATTTAATCTCTAAAGTTTATGTACACTTTTTTGTCATGTGTGTTAGATCAAATATATAACATTTAGGTAGATGTGTTACTGGTTTGAAGCTACCAATTTAGAATATCCTCCTCATACTTATATACTTTAACATTTATTTTTCTCAATTTAAAGACTATTTGAATTATCAATCGTCTATTTCTTATATCCATCACCAATGGCTTATGGTTGGTGGTCATATTTTTTTATTGAGTGTCATCCTTTAAAACTTTTTTTGTTACGATGATTTATCAAACAAAAAATACTTTTTAGTCTATAACTCAGGAGGCAAATATCCAAAATTATTTATTATCACCTCTATTCATGTTAAATTTTTTCTTGACGTGAAGCCAGCGACTCATTGCACACACCAAAACTTGAATTTTGTATTACCAAGTTGCATATAACTAACATAAGTTCAAACAGTTGCATACCAAGAATAAACTTTTCTTAGGAAAACAGTTACAAAACTAACATAAATTCAAAATCTTATGATTTGCAAAAAAAAAAAAAAAACACACTAAAAAACATATAAAATAAGTCTTCTACCTGAGACATCCTAATATACTTACTATTATTAACCATTTTTCTAACAATATATGTGATCATGCAAGAGTTAAGGACCATCTTTGCACCAAAACTCCACTGTCTCCCTCAGCTAAATTTTGGTCCCAACGGAATAGGTATCACTAATTCTCAATATCGCTCAAAATGTCTTTCTTCTTCAACAATTCGCATTGATGGACATCATCATTCTCAGAACTATAACAAAGCAAAATGGAAAATGAAAAAAAAAAAATAAAGTAGCAATAAAATCACCACAAAATCAAAATTAAAAGCAAAACAAAATATAAAAGTAATATAACAACCATGGGTATAAAAGGTACTAGAAGAGAAATTCGAAGAGAATCAAAACAATTACTTATTAATAGTTCCACATAAGAGTCAAAAGCATATAACTTTGAATTTTTCAAAAAGAAAAGGTAAAAATAAGTCAATCAAGCATATAAAATAAATTATCATTATTAATATTTTTTTTTCATAAGAGTTAAAAAAGTACCTTTTTTGCTTAATCAACAATGAACCGAGTTACTCACAAAATACTTTCCACCCTTCTACATAAAATCATCCAAAAGCAAAACAAAATAATGAACATATAAAGCAATTTTTTTAAAGAACTAAAAAAAAAACATACCTCTTTTGGTGAATCAAGTGCAAACTACCATTTTTTTTATATGTATCAAAAATGAAAATAACTTTGTATCACTAAATAAGACATTAAATAAGAAAAAAGAAGGAAAACCAAAATTTCAAAGTAACAGTAACAATAAAGGTATCAGAAGAGAAATAAAAAAAATGAAAACAATATCATATCAGAAGTAGGAAAAAAAGAAGTATAAGCAATGTCCGGAATGCGTTAAAAAGATGAACATATACTATAGAAAAAAATTTCATGTGGAAGATTATAGTGCGGTCAATAATATAAGTAGCAATTTTTCCAGATAATTTATTTTTCCACAGAGGTATAAAAAAGATAGGACGGACTCAATCAATTGTTGCCAATTTTCGCAGAGCTGTAGAAAAAGAACACATAAGAAGCAATTCTTTTAGAGAAATATAAAAAGACCATACCTTTTTTTTTTTATGAATCAAGCACAGAGCACCATTTTCTGTATACAACGTATTAAATTAAAAAGAATATTGTATCAGAAGTAGAAAAAGAAAGATGTAGAAGCGAAATTCATAATGCATTAAAAAATGAACATATATGAAGCAAAATTTTACATAGAAGTAGAAGATTACAGAGATGTGCTGAATAATATAAGAAACAATTTCTTTTTAGAGAATTAGAAAAATTCCATACCGCTTAGTCTAAATAATCAACATGAAGATTTTGGAGAATACCCCAAATCCTTTACCTATTAGGAAAAAAAAAATGAAATTGCTGGTACCTAAATTCTAAAAATGGGACGTGAATGATACTTACTGTTAATGACAAATTATATGAAATTTGAATTTAATTAGATAATTATCCTTGTATGAGAGAGAAAAGGAAGATGAAAACAGTCAACCAAAATTGTGCATCTATTTTTATTTTAAACTGAAAGTAGTTAATGCAAAACGAAAATTGGTTTATTTCATAGTTGAATTGTATCCTTTATTAAATTTTAAATTTGAAATTTCCGTCACTTTTGATTGTATTTAAAATTTTAAATTTTTGTTACCTATTTTAATGCAATTGAAATTACTTGATTGTCCTTGAAACTTTGGGAGGGAAAATTTTTGTGAAAGTGTATATTCCTTTAAGTAATACCAGTGCGTGTATCCCGTGCGATGCACGGGATAAATTTTTGGTAAGAGGCAAAATAAATTTTTTAATTAGTATTTAACAATATAAAAACGAATTTATATACTCAATTTAAAAATATCTAATATATGAATCGTATTTTAAAAAATTATTTATCAATAATAAGATTTTATAATTACTAATTTAACTACAACTATTAATATATTCAAAAAGTATTTATAATAATTTTAAAGTTTAACATTTCAAGAACTCGGTTATAACAAATTTTAAATAATTAAAATTAGTAAATATAAATTTAATTATTTAATTACTAATTTCTTTCTTTGAATATTTTTTCTTAGTTTAATAGTATATACATTGAAATTAAATAATTAAGGAACAAACATTAATCCACATACACAATTTCCTTTTTTTCAATTATTACTGCATGTAACATTAAATATTTTTTTTCTAATTCATTTCTTCTTATTAAAAGTTTTAATTCACGATATACCATGAATGTTAATTATAAAACATTCAACTAAATTTATATGTTTTAATTAATGATATTAAAGATATATTAACAATTCAATACGAAATTAAATTTGTCTGAAAGTTGACAATTCAATTCAAAATAAAATATGATGGGAATTAAAATTTTATTTGATTAGTTTTTTCTTTTACTATTTTATTATTGATTTTTAATTAATGATTAATTTTGTAAATAATAATATTTACTTTATTTTTGTCTCTTATTTTTTTTCTTTTATTTTGACAAATTTATAGTTTTTTTAATTTATTCTTTTACTATTTATAGTATTCTTTTAATTTATATTATTATTTTTATTTAAAAATATTCGTTAAGGAATAGGAAGCTATGCTGCAATAAAGGATATGTAGCTTTCGAAATCAATTTGTAACTTTGCATACAGTCCGTAAAATCATACCTCAAACAAAGTTCCATTATGAGAAATCATACCCCAAAAGCTCAAACATATTATGTTATTGTTTTGTGTAATGCTAGTACATATGAGGTTTATTTATAGGACTTCAAGAGATTATATATGCAAGAACAAATTGCTTCCACTGTAGAAAAGTTTTTTATGGTCTTTGTCCTTATAATGATGTTCAAAGTGGTGTTGAAGTATTTTGGTTTTCATTAATTGGTTTCATGCTTTCATGCAAGAAATGTTTTCAATTATTCAGAAATTTCCAATGTAGAAGAATGAGTTCCTCTTGATTAATAAAAAAAAAATCTGTAATTTATAATATTATTGTCTTATATATGTTCTACAGGAACGTGCTCCTAAGCCTGTTCAATCATAAAAAAATAAAATTAAGCACTCTAAAATATCAAACTAAGCTGAAATCAAACAATAAAAAAATTTCACATAAAATAACATGGAAAACAGTAAAACACTACAACACCTAAAGCTTCACTCTAACCAATCACACATTGCATCCGTGTGTCAATTAAAGAATGAAACCTCACTATATACAATATATAAAAATTGAAAAAAAATGTCGAAAATAAAAGCTCACTTGAATAGCAGAAAATTAATCTATTAAAAGACTTGTAACAAAATTTCATTAGAATGAATAAATAGATACAGATGGTGGAATATGAATGGTGACCAACCATTTTGCTTCTTCTCATGGAGAAAAGGAAACTCCAGAAGATAATTGCTAAGGGTAGGGAAGGGAAAAACAATATATCCTCTCGCATGCCTGATGGGGAATAATGCTGGTTGCAAGGCTACAAAACAAAACATAAAAAAAGGATTGAATGTGAACTATGATGAAAAATGAAGAGGACAAATTCAACAAAATAAAAAACAAACTCAAATAACCCTAATTTGGGAAAAAGAGGCCAAAACTCTAAAAATCTAAATACCTGAACTTGAGTGAAGAAAAAAATGTGACAACCCTACAACAAAACAAATGAAAACAAAAATGGTAAACAACCAAACATGAAACCACCATTTAGAATGTGTCTAAAAAACAAATGTAAAATTGGGAAAAAGATGTTGGAACAACAGAAACAAAATACCTAAACTTTGGTTAAGAAAAGTCGCCAAATCCTTCCAATAAATTGTATAAAACAACGATTGAAAACAAATGTTAAAATCACCATTCAAAATCCTAGATAAATCTTCAAATAGATGGAGAAGAAAATAAGATGTTTATACCTACAGCTTCGAATTATTGATGAGCAATAGTTGCAAAAAAACAAATAAAAAATTGAAAGGTAGAACAGAGATAGCTCTTGCTCTTGTAACGTTAGAATAGATGAATACACTTTTGATCTTACCTTATTTTTTAAGCAAACAAACGTAAATTAATAAATTTAAAAATAAAACTGTGTATGTGGAATGAATTTATAAAAAACTTCTTACAATGGTTGGGCCACAATTTATGACCGTGAATTAATTATGCACGTTAATTAGTCATTAGCATTAATTTGAAATTTGAATTATGTTGTGATCTTCATATATGCACGTTAATTATTATTCACAAAGCATTCTTTTTTAGAAAGTGAAATTAATTTTTTATATTTAAATATCTATATATATTTATGGTGATAAATGATATTTATTTAAATGGTAATAGAATTCAAATTTAAAATTTTTCGTAGCATTTAATTTATTTTAATTATGTTGACCTTTTTTTAGAATATAAAATTACTTTTTTATATTTAAATCCACGTATTTTCGGTGATAATTAATTCTCTATGTTAAGTGTGTCACATTCTTTATATTAAAATCTCTGTATTAGAAGGGTACAAATTAAAGGCATGCATAATCCTAAATTAAAATGGCATTTTATTCATTTTAATCATGAAAAATTTGAGACCGGATTAAATCAACAAAACTAGAAATTATATCAAGATAAGAAAAATAGATTTGGCAGATATTTGCTTATGTTTGATCAGTGAGAAATTTTCGGTAATAAATTAATTTAAATTAAATGGTATTTATGGTGATAAATGGTAATAGAATTCAAATTTCTAAAAAATTGGAAAGATTACACCAAATTTCGGTTACATTTAATTCATCTTATTTATGTTGACCTTTTTTTTACAAAATATAAAATTACTTTTTTATCCTTGAAATTTTTGGAGAAAAAATGTGACTGCTGAATGTATAATGATAGTCTCGTTTTAAACCCCGAAGGTGGAACTCGATCAATCTTTTGCTATTTATGTTGGCTTCTTTTATTTCAACCAGAGGTTATGTGTTGATTCTACTTTGGCCAAGAAACATTCTAAAACAAAACTTTTCAATTTTTATAGGCAAAAATTAATAGTAAAAAATGCAAAAAAATTTAAAACCTTTAAATTTTTACATGTAATATTTGGAATAATAACATCAAATTAAAATAATTAAGGAAATTTATATTATTTTATATTTAATGTTAGTTAAAGAAATTTATATACTAATTAAAATAATTAAGGAAACTGATCAATTAAATATAGAAACATGCGTCATGAAATCTTGTTTATGAGTTCAAATTCTTTTATATTTTTTTGTTCAAAGAAAATTAATCATGTCCACCGAACAGAGCAAAAATGTTGGAAGTTATAAAGCAGTTGACATTCAACGAAAAGTGGAAAATTCCTTAAAGAAAGATTTTGTAGCAGTGAAAGAGAGAAATCAATTAAGAATGGTCTATTGGTCATTTGCTCCCTCTGGGATAAAATACGTATAAAACGTTTTAGTACTTTGCTTCAATTAGGAATCAAGTAGAAAAAGTGGAAGAACTTAGATTTCGTGTCTTTGGCTTAGCTACCAACAACAGTGGCCTACTTCATAATATATAAATACCTATTCATAGCCACATCAACGATCACTCTCATTCCCTCAACCAAAACTGAATCATTTGTTCTCAGCTCAGAAGTTTAGCAAATTGAGAGAAAGAAAAAAAAAAAAGAAGACATGCCTGCTATGAATTCCATTCACTTCACTTCAATCAGGTTAATTGGTATAATCATTATCACTCTATGAATCCAGAAATATATATATATGTTTTGTACTTTCCAGTTTTCACACAACTTTGTTCGAAGGTGCTTCTAGTTGCCATTTTATAATCTTGTACATGCTTCACTCGCACACACTCTCCATTTTTTTCATTCCCTTTTTCTTTGAACGATTCTGACAGCAAATGGACATTAGTAGTAACTAGTAGTATATCAGTTTTCTGACAGATTCACCATTGAGTTGCACGTAATGTGTATCTCGCAAAGCTGCACTGCATCATAATTCTTCTATGTCTAACTAACCCTTTTATTTTTTTTCTCTTAATGAATGTGGTTAGGAATCTATTCAAAGAGTTGTCAGAGAACCTTAACAAGTTCACAACACTGCTGTTTGCTCTGATTACATCAACAAACTCTTTTTTCATGAAACAGCACAAGCAGATGATGTTTCTTGTTTTGACCATTGTTCTGTACTCCTTCTTGGTGATCATTGGAACAATACTTCAGATACGTAACAGAAGCCTTCTTCCATTCGTAATTTGTGCCATGCTTATTGTGGGAGGTGCTGCTTCATTTCTGACTTTGAGCATCATCTCATTCAATGTTGCTATTATCAGTTTTGGCTTGTGGGTTGGAATTTTGACATTGTTTGTGTATATCTATGTTGTTCATCAAAGAAGTTCAGGGTTGCTGCTGCCTCTCTAGACAAAAGCAGAGCACCCCTGCCAAACTCTGTTCACACTTGTTTAGTGTCATTGTTTCTCAATTACGTTTTGTTTGATATCTATTAATGTTATACTTTCCTTTATTTTAGCTTGAGTTTGAATAATTGAGTCAGGAAGAATTTGTTGTTGGATTGATTGAATAACAGTGTTCTTTTTACTGCTTAATACAAGGTGTTTTTCTTTTGTTATGTCTAAGACTCTAAATAGAGACAAGAATGCAAAACAGGTGCCGGACAAAAAAAAAAAACAAAGATTCGATGGACTTGAGATAAAGTTAATCAGCTATGCTATTGAGTAACTAGAGTAGATCATGACCCCATTGTGGATTAAAATAGATTTGGTGGATTTGGGATTTGAAGGTTCCCGGACCTTGTAGAAATTGGGATTCGTTGGTGGATTTGGAATTCGTGGACCTTGTTCATAAGTCAGTCCTGGCATTTTTTTTTTTAAAGATTTGGTGGTGAATTTGGAACTTGGGATACAGGATGCTCCCTGAATGTAATAGGTGTCTTAGAATAAGCATCAACGTGTTTTTGGCTGCCTAGTAACGGAATCATTAAATTGTGTTAGTAGAATTTATTTGATGATTATGGAAGAAACCTATAGAAATTGGTGGATTTCTTTGGTTAATATTCTCTCCAATACAGGTTTTGTAGTTCAATTCCACTTTGTAACATATGCTTTCGAATAGTGATATAAGAGGAAATGGTTTACAATTTGTAAAGATTTAATAAAATAAAATTAAGATGTCACAATGTTAAAATTATTTTAAAATAATTAATTTTGATTATTTAAAGTTTAATAAAATAAAATTAAGATGGTGGCAGTTTTTTAACTCCAACTATAATTTTAAAATATAAAGGACCAAAATAGAAATTATTAAAAACATAAGGATCTTATTTTAGTCTTTTCGAGTCTGAAACCTAAATTATAGATCAACAATAATAAATGTACTAAAAAAAATATGAAACTCAATGCACAGACGAATAAGGAGTTAAATGATTAAAAAAAAAAACTCAAAGAGATACATAGAAAGGATTTAAATGATAAAAACATAAAAATTAAACACTTTATGTGTGTAAAGTACCAAACTTCTGGCCCAGATTCATTCAAAGAAAAAACTTCTGGCCCAGAAGAACAAAGGCCCATTTGAAGTCCAAAGCTATAAAATGAATATACCGAATGAACAGTAATCTAAAAAGTAAGATTTAGAACTCCGACATCATTGTCTAGTTCAGTAATATCGTTTGAATTTCGGAACTCCGAACCTAAAAGCCAATTTTGTTGACTTGGTGTGTGTTTGAAGTTTGAGACCATCCGAACCTAAAACCTGCGTCGACCGAACCGGTTAAAGTTAACCATACCATATCCTCTGCCCATATTATAAAAGCTAGTTCTCTTTCTTTCTTTTTTTATTTTTTTATTTTTTTTATATTTTTTTATTTTTTATAGTCGAGCAAATAGTCGTTCTCATCTTAGGGAGGCAAAGAAACAAAGCTAGTACTAAACATGGCTGGGCTGAATTCCACTCATTCCACTTCAATGAGGTTAGTATATGTAACCACAAACATGTTATATGTTCTTTGTTACTATATGTCTAACATTTATTTTCTTTTAATGATTGTACTTACTTATAGGGACCAAGTGGTGAATGTATTCAAGGAATTGCAGGAGATCCTTATCAAATTCTTAACACTGCTCATTGCCTTCATTACAGTAACAAACACCGACTCGGGAAAGCTTTTGTTTATAGAACAGCACAAGCTGATGATGTCTCTAGTTTTGACCATTGTGTTACACTTCTTCTGTGCTACCATTGGGACAATACTCCAAATATATAAAGGAAGCCTTCTTCCAATCATAATTTGGGTCATGCTTATTGTGGGAGCTGTTGTTTCAGTTCTGGCTTTGAGCTTCATCTCAACCACCCTTGCTGGGATCACTTTGGCCTTGTGGATTGGAATATTCACATTGTTTGCCTATGACTATGGTATTCCTCAAAGAATCAAGAATTGGATTAAGGTCCATCGCACGGAGCTAGGTTATTGCCTCTCTAGAGGAAGCACCACTGCAAAAAACTGTTGTGTTACTTGTATATATAGTAATAGAGTTTCTCATCAGTTCTGTTTAGTCTTTTTCTTTTCTTTAATTCGAGTAAGAAATCTATTTTCTTGACTTAGGAAATATCTGTCAATGTGTTCACACGTAATGCATCGCTCCAACAGTGAAGGTTTGCCCCAGTGGTTAAGGGAGAAAATAACTGTTTTTTTTTTTTGAAGGAATAACTGTTCTTTTTAATGCTTAGTCGATCGACTTTTCTTTTCTTTGATCTCTTTCTTTTCATGATTCATTAATGCAGTCAAGAATGAAGCATGTTATCATATTTTCTTTTTAATGCTTACAGTTATTCACTTTAGATAGAAAAATGAATCATATTATCATTAATAAAAAAATTAAGATAGATTTTAACAAGTTCATAATTTATTATGCAGGTGTATATATATCAATTATTATTTTTTTCTTTAGTGGTCAAGATTCTTTATCTTTTTTCTCTAAAGTGACTTTATACAAACCAAACATAAAAATTTTGATTTTGTTCTAATTAATTCTAAGTTTATAGGTCAAAAAAACCTTTAAGATTAATGTTATATTTTTCTCTGGGATTTTATTACTAACCTTCCACGTGCCACGTTAATTTCACTATTTTTATATTAAATAATTGATTTGATATGTGATACTGTATATAATAAAAATATTTTTTAAAATTTAAAATGCACAAAAGTTCTCACAAAATATATTTTTAACCTCGCTGGCCACTTTTGGTGGGGTCTCCCCTCCTAAGGACCTTTTTTCCATTCACAAGACTCGAAACCGAGATCTTGCTTAAAGAGACAGTGTCTAGTGCCACTCAGGCCAACAACTTGTTGGTGTCTAAGATACCATTTTACGCCTTCTTTTAAATGATGGCAAAATAAGAAAGAGAAAAATATGATTTTGAGTATACAAAGAAAGTTTGAAAGTACACATACTATGATAGGTTAAAATATAAGTTTTGTCTATCATCTTATTGTTTTTTTTATGTTTGATCTCTTAAGTTTAAAAAGTTTCATTCTAGTCCTTTAAATTAAAACGTCTTTTTTAGGTCAAATTGATCTTTCTATAAGTTTTTTTATACTAAGGGTTACGGTGTTAATTTTGGTTAGTCGTCTAATGTGACATGTCACATTGTGTTTTCCATAATTGATTTTCAAGTGATTTAATTAAATTACAAGAAGAATTAAATTTAATTTAAGTGCTTGAAAATAAATTAATTAATGTTAGTGGTGGTTTAATTATATGTTGTATATATGTTTAGTGAGTTTTTCGTGGTTTGGGCTAAAAAGGATGGGCTTTAGTTATGATAGGAGAGGTGGGTGTGTATAGAAAAGCCTAGGTGTGAAAGGGAGGAATTTCTAGAGTTCTAAACCCTTCTCTAAACCCTCATATTCAGAAAATTCTTTCAAAAGCCTCTCCTTACACTTTTCTTCTTCTTCTCCAAGAAAACTCATTCTTAAGAGCTTGGAGTTTTGGTGCTTGTGCTCAAAGGAGACTCATTTCTCCTCTTTTGGGTGTTCCTTTGTTGCCCATAGAGTGGTAAGTTCACTCTCTTCCTCTCTTGTTCTTCATTTTCCTTTTCTACTTTAAAACACCCATGGAGGTCCCATGGAAAAGCTTTGTTTTTTGGTTTGGTTATGAACTCTTGGTTGGTTTAGGGTGTGTTGGATGCCCTTGTAGTGAGAGTTGTTGTTGGAGTTGAGGAAAGTTTCTAGCTTTGGCCCAAAGACCCTTCATTTCCCTTCATTCTTCAAAAGTCACCATCTTGGGTTGTGAAGGTAAGGGAAACTTAACTTATCTATGTGTTTTGTTGTAGTTTATCACCTTGCAAAATCTATTTGGGAATGGGTTGAATGCATAAAGGTGAATGCTTGGACAATTTGAAGTTTTGAATTTGAATTGTGCTTTGATTTGTTGATTGATATTGATGAAAAATTCAAACTTTAAGTTGTTTTGATGTTGTTTATGTGTTAGAATTAAAAGAAGAATTGTTTGGGTTTGTTGTGGAATGAATTTGATCCTCAAACTTTAAAAATGGAAAATTTGGAGAAGAAAACGAGCTAGTTCGCAGCTGCTCTACACAAGTTTTAGCTGAGCTGAGATTTCTTTCGGCTGAGCTGAAATTCGTGTTTTGAAGATTTTGCCACTGGAATGATTTCAGCTGAGCTGAGATTTCTTTCGGCTGAGCTGAAATTCTTGTTTTGAAAATTTTGTCACTGGAACAATTCCAGCTGAGCCGCAATTTCTACCGCCTGGGCCAGAACCTGGTTATTTTGAAAATTCTCTTGAAACACTCCCTTTTTATGTTTTAAATGATTTTAAAAAAAAAATTATACAAATATAGTATGTTTAATTATAAGATGATTATGTTGTTCATGAAGTGTTTATATTATGGTAAGGGAGTTGCATTATTGTTGTAATAATTATGTTTTGATGAGGTGAATATATTATTATTGAGATTTATATGAATTATTGATGAGATGATGATATATGTGATGTGATTTTGGCATTGAGACCATTCCTATATATATTGAATGGAGTTAGTTATGTTCTTTTGGGAAGGTTTTATAGAAAATGGTTGCTTAGGGAAAGTGAGTTCCACGCCAGGACTCCGATCCACTAAAACGACCTGGGGGTCTTGCTTGGTTGGATATCTTCCCGAGTACCCACCGCTATGTTTTTAACTTCAAATGGCGTACCGGAGTGATGAAAATTGATTTCCCAAAAGGCTTAGATGACTCTTTTAGTGTATATGGGATGAATTATTATTGGTGGTAAAACTTAGTTCCTTGAGATAGACCATGAGTGAGATGGTGGGTATGGAGGTGTCATACCCTAAACCTCAAGGAATCTAAGTTTAGTTGTTGTTGTTTGTGAGTAGGCACGTAAGTTGAGGGTGCTTGGTGGGTCCTCAACCTAGTGCTGGAGGTTTTCGTGGTGGCTAACGCTGAATGGGCCTATAGAATAGATGGGTAAGCGAATCCCTAAAGAGGCTAAGGTCTTTGCAAGTCTTACTGAGGTAAGCCATTACTTACACTCATCTATTTTCGATAAAACCACACTTTCTCCGTAGGATTAATCTGGGTCTCCCTGAATGGTCAGAGAGGCAACTATGTTATGGGTTAATCGCTCATGTGGTGTAAATCTCCATGGAGTAGAGTCTGTCTTTGGTGATTGAGTTTGGTGCGCTTGGTGATGATGATTGATAGACTCATGATGATGATGTTTGATGGTTGACTTTTGAGGTTGATATTTGTTTGAGATTCATGATGGTTATACTTGTGATAATCTTTAATGATAGTTACATGTTGTTATTATTTGATTTTCAAATTCTATGTTTTAAAGATGATACTATTTTAATTATGTTTTATTCTATTAAGATTTATTTGTTTGAAGTATATATGTTCTTGGTAAGCTTACTCTTGCGTTGTGGCACATGTGATTGTGACTGTGATGATCTCGAACTTCGTGTTTGTGGGAGCAGATGGCTAAGAGGTGGATCCTTCCCTTGGGAGCATCGTGGATGGATGTGAATGGACGTAAAGATGTGATCCTTCTTTTCTTGTTTTTGATTAGTTTCATTTATAGTGTTGACCAGCTCAATTGTTTAGGGAGTTTATCTTGTATAGTGTTATATATATGTCTATATAGATATGCGTAGGGTTGCTCTGATGTTGTATCTTTTGTTAACATGTTGAAATGCCATAGGGCATATGGTTTATTCAGTTAATAGTCTTACATATAGTGTTTTATCTTATTGTCATGATCTTTAGCTTTTAGTTTTGAAACGCGAAAGGTTCGTAAGTATTTTCATAAATAAAATAATTTAAGAGTTTGAAATAAATTAAAATAAAGTCTTCCGCTTCTTTAGTTGTTGAGTCATCATGTATTGGCAGTTGGTCGTTACAAACATCATTCACAATTTGTCATGTGTTACCAAGTTGATAAGTTGGTGTGATAAATTAAGTAAATGAAGGATCAACTTGATTTTGTATACCACGTCAATTCATCCACATATTTTTTATTTTTTATATACCACATTTAACAATGGAGTCAAGTTGATATAACTGCTTAAGAAAAAGTTGATAAAACTACTATGAATCAGGTAGAAATTTATTGCTCTTTTTTTTTTCTTAGGTAGAAATTTATCACTCTAACTATACATTTCTAAAAAAAAAAAAAACTTAGATGTGAATTTAATCTTTGTAAATTTACACTTTTTTAGTCTTTGTTCGTGTAGATTTTTTTTGTTCATTTTTAGTCCCAACAAGTTTTTTTTTTTTTTTTTCAGTTTTGATGCCTGTAAGTTTTTTTTTCATTTTTAATCCATGTAAGTTTACATTTTTCTAATTTTGGTCCCTAAAGCATGAATTTACATGGGCTAAAAAAATGAAAAATTTGATATTTTAAAGGAATTAAAATTGGAAAAGTACAAATTTATAGGGACTAAAAATGGAAAAAAAAACTTACGGAACAAAAATTGAAAAAGTAAAAACTTACAAAGACTAAAAATAAACAAAATAATTTACAAAGACCAAAATTAAAAAAGCACAACTTACATATACTAAATTCATATTTAAGAAAAAAAAAAAGAACAATTATTGTATTCGTATGTATGCAAGGGCATATGCATGTGTACAGTTGACGTATACCTTGTGCGCCTCACAATCTCAATTCTATAATTTATAATACGTCTCATTTTAAAGTTTAAACTCCAGAGATGGAACTCGATCAATCTTTTGGTAATTATGTTGGTTTCTTTTACTTCAACCAGAGGTTATGTGTTGATTCTACTTTGGCCAAGAAAAATTCTAAAACAAAACTTTTCAATAGTTATACACAAAAAATAATAGTAAAAAAATTGAAAATTTTAAAACCTTTAATTTTATACGTGTAATATTTTGAATAATAGCATTAAATTAAAAATTATAAGTTTGACACTTTATTTATAATTAAATACTTTTTCTATTCATATCCAATCAAGAGGAATTTTTTTTACCACCTTTGTCAATAAAAAAAATTATCAAAGAACTTACGTTCGGGTAACAAAATATATATTAAAATATAAAAAATATAAACATTGAAAATAATTAATTAAAAATATTTAAAATTAGTTTAACCGATAGAGTATTATTTTAATCATTATTTAAATATTACTTTATATTTAATGTTAATTGAAGAAATTTATATACTAATTAAAATATTAAGAAAATTGACTAATTAAATTTAGAAACATGCGTCATGAAGTCTTGTTTAAGAGTTCAAATTCTTTTATAATTTTTTTTTCAAACATTTTCAAAGAAGATTAATCATGTCCACCGAAACAGAGCAAAAATGTTGGAAGTTATAAAGCACAAGTTGACATTCAACGAAAAGTGGAAAATTCCTTAAAGAAAGGTTTTGCGGCAGTGAAAGAGAGAAATCAATTAAGAATGGTCTATTGGTCATTTGCTCCCTCTGGGATAAAATACGTATAAAACGTTTTAGTACTTTGCTTCAATTAGGAATCAAGTAGAAAAAGTGGAAGAACTTAGTCATAATATATAAATACCTATTCATAGCCACATCAACGATCACTCTCATTCCCTCAACCAAAATTGAATCATTCGTTCTCAGCTCAGAAGTTTAGCAAATTGAGAGAAAGAAAAAAAAAAAAGAAGACATGCCTGCTATGAATTCCATTCACTTCACTTCAATCAGGTTAATTGGTATAATCATTATCACTCTATGAATCCAGAAAAATATATATGTTTTATGCTTTCTAGTTTTCACACAACTTTGTTCGAAGGTGCTTCTAGTTGCCATTTTATAATCTTCTACATGCTTCACTCGCACACACTCTTCATTTTTTTCATTCCCTTTTTCTTTGAACTATTCTGACACCAAATGGACATTAGTAGTAACTAGTAGTATATCAGTTTTCTGACAGATTCACCGTTGAGTTGCACGTAATGTGTATCTCGCAAAGCTGCACTGCATCATAATTCTCCTATGTCTAACTAACCCTTTTATTTTTATTTTTTTTTCTTAATGAATGTTGTTAGGAATCTATTCAAAGAGTTGTCAGAGAACATTAACAAGTTCTCAACACTGCTGTTTGCTCTGATTACATCAACGAGCTCTCTGCTCATGAAACAGCAAAAGCTGATGATGCTTCTGGTTTTGACCATTGTTCTGTACTCCTTCTTGGTGATCACTGGGACAATACTTCAAATGTATAACAAAAGTCTTCTTCTAATCATAATTTGTTCCATGCTTCTAGTGGGAGGTGCTGCTTCATTTCTAGCTTTGACCATAATCTCGTTCACTGTTGCTATTATCACTTTGGCGTTGTGGATTGGAGTTTCCATATTAGTTGTGTATATGTATGTTGTTGCTCCAAGAAACTCAGGGTTACTGCCTCTCTAGACAAAAGCAGAGCACCCCTGCCAAACTCTGTTCACACTTAGTGTCATTGTTTCTCAATTATGTTTTGTTTGGTATTTGTTATACTTTCCTTTGTTTTGATTTGAGTTTAGATTCTTCAGTCTGAAAGAATCTATCATTGGATTGATGAAATAATAACAGTGTATCTTTTTACTGCTTAATGCTTAATGGAAAGGGTCTTTCTTTTGTTATGTCTAAATAGAGATTAGAATGCAAAATAGATGCCAGTCAAAAGAACAAAGATGATGGACTTGAGATAAGCTATGCTATTTAGTAAGGAAAAATCTCACACAAATAGATGATAAATCTGACTTCCTTACGTATTATCATATAAATATATATAAGTAAAATTAGAGAATTGAAAGAAATCATGTCACATAAGTCGTACATAACTTTAGTGCAAGAAAAATCATTTTTTAAAGTTAATTATGTTCTACGGTTAAACTTTAGGCTTAATCCTAAAAGATGAGTGTAATCATCCTCGTAATAATGGACAAAATAATAAAGAGAGAAAGTTTTAAAACTTTAAACTTACCTTTCTAATCTTTCTATATGTCTGAATAAATAACAGCACTTTTCTTTTGTCTATATCCAATTAATTGTCGTTATTACTATTTGTTCATCTACTCATTCTTTAATTAGTAGTCTATACCATCAAGTGTCTCATTGGTAAAACACTACAATTGATATCTCTCACCATGAGACACATTTAAATGTAAATTCATGTTTAAATTAATTTAGATATACATTTAAATGAAAATTAATAGTTTAAAATTTATTTTTTCATAATTAATACAATTCAACTATGAATTAAACCAATTTTAAATTAATCGTTAAAGCTAACAATCAGCTGCATGTATCATATTTCAACTTTTCAATTTTCGTTTTGCATTAATTACTTTCAGATTAAAATAACTTCTTGCAGTAAATAAATCTAGAATTATAATTGAACTAATTTAGACACATTTAATTTCTTTGCTGATTTTAGAATATACAAATTACTGTGTACTTATATGTAGTATGTACTTGCGTATTTCGATAATTTTCAAAACGTTATTTTAATAATATTTTTGTTTTTTTAAATTATTATTATAAGTTTTCGGTTTACTTTTTGAAAAAAAAAAATTAGTTTTTAAAAAAAAACTTTTAAACATGATCACTTTTATCTTAGAAAAACACAAACAGTCTAATGCAAATCGAAATCTTATACCATTCACCCAAAGCTACTGGGAAAGAAAACATAAAAGCTACTGGGAAAGAAAACATAAAATACTGTTTAATAACAAGAGAAACTAACCCTATTACTATTTGGGAAGAATCTAACGTGCATGTATTTTGTTTGCTTCACAATATATATAGGTGCTCAATGTCGGGTATAATACGTTTGGTTTTAAACTCGGGAAGTGCCTTTTCTATTACTTAGACAAGGCAAGAGGGTATGTCTCGCTGCTACTTTGACCAAAAAAACATTTTGAATAAAATATGCTCTCTCTAACTTTAAACATTTAACATTAACTACAATTGCGGAAAAAAAAAAAAAAAGGTTTTAGTTGTGGTTTCAGAAGGAGATTTGCGATGGTTTTAACTTCGGCTCAAATAAATTATATTCTGTGGGGGATTAAATGAAGCTAAATATGAGAAATGGGTTATGTAACGCACCATGATTTGTTGCATTACTATTGTCAAGTCACATTAATAATGCTTTGGTTAAAATTAGCTACCACTGTCAAAGATATCATTTTACGCGTTCTTTTAAATGATGGCAAAAAACAGAAAATATGATTTTGTGGATACAAATAAAGAAAGTTAGAAAATACTCGGACTATTATATTATGAGAAAATTTTCTCTGTATTACTAGATTTCCTACAACGATTCTTGA
Organism: Pueraria montana var. lobata; assembly: GCA_026413185.1. NCBI lineage: Eukaryota > Viridiplantae > Streptophyta > Magnoliopsida > Fabales > Fabaceae > Pueraria > Pueraria montana. The sequence continues at coordinate 79,888,316 of CM048650.1, forward strand.
TCCAAACTAGATTCCGATTTTTAACACAGCGTTGCACTGTTAAAAAAAAAAACACACAGTGTTGCAAATAATTTGCCTAAGATAAAACTTTTACAGTGCATGGGCATGCCTTTTTCATTTAATTAGTTCATCAAAATGCTTCGTCCTTTGTTCGTTCAATTTTATTTTATTTTTTTTTACATTTTTTACTTTTGTACAAATATTGAATCTTATGAATTCACATTTATAAAACCTCGGTAGTAATCGATTTCAAAGAACAAAAGCAATTCGACAGAAACATAAAAGAATTTCGAAGGTTGTAAAGCACAAGTTAGCATTTGAAAAAAAAATGTTGTATGATAGTGATAGAAATAAATCAATTAACGATGGTCAATTGGTACATTTCTCTGTCTCTCTCTACCAGAATGAGAATAGGATATAAAACGCGTATAAAACGAAAACGTTTAATATACTGGTTAAGTTTGGAGAATCAAGTATAAAAGTGGACAAACTTGTTTGTGAGTCATTGGAATCCTTTTCATTCCAACGACTCTGCCCCATTTCATATAACTATAAATATAAATAACCTCATCATAGCTGCATCAAAGTGACCATTCTCATTCCCTCAACCAAAAGCATTCGTTTTGTGTCTCAGAAGGTTAGCAAATTGAGAGAAACAAAATAAACAAAGCCAAGAACCAGACATAACTACAATGAATTCCACTCATCTCACTTCAATGAAGTCAGTATAATTACAAACTCTTATATGTTCTTCAACATAACTTTGTTTGAATGTGCTTCTAGTGACTACTTCATTAGTTTTCATATGCTTCACTCTTCACTCTTCTAGTGACCATCTCAACAGTTGATATATATTAAAAAGATCTTTTCACAAGGTGTCACGTCATCAGTTAACTAACGATAGAGACTCAAAACAAAAGTTTTGATATATTAGATCCAATGCAATGAAAAATTTATTAGGGACTCAAAACAAAAATCGGTCATTTATCGGGGACCTAAAACATATTTAAGTCAAAAATAATCTAAGCAACAACCAGAACAACATACAAAATTGACTGAAGATGATAACATTGATTATGAACATTTATTCATGGCATCACAGGAACTCAATTCACATGGATTGAATACTTGACTTATTGATAATGATTGCACCATTGATAGATCAATTCAACCAAAAGTCAAGCTAGGAAATGGTAAAATTGTGTCCGGGCTAGCCCAATTGTAAAGCAACTAAAGCTCAAGCTTTAGGCCCATGAAAAAAAAAATTTATTAGTTTTTATAAAGCAAAAAGGCATCATATGTTGACAAAAAGTCCACATATGTTGGCAAAAAAGGCCTACTATATATCTATCTCATTCAAAGGTAAAATGTTTCTCTTAAAATTTGTTTTATGCCTCACTCACTGTTGAGCCAGGCCTGAATTGTGCAAGTCAAAGAAAAATGAGTAATTTCCATATCAACCAAGAAAGTTATGATAAATGTCAAAGATGTTTTTTACATTCCAAAACTAGATCAAAATCTTCTTGGTGCTGCACAAAGGCTAAGAAATGGATATGCAATCTCTTTCAAAGAAAATTATTTTTATCATTGATGAGCATGGAACGAAGATGGAAAAGATTGAAATGATTGGAAACCATTTTTATTTGAAGTTTGGTTTAGTTAAAGGTCATTATTCTACTTACAAAATTGATGAGAGTGATGTTTGACATGGGAGATTTGGTTACATCAACTTGAAGTCATTAAAGTTCATGCAAGGTGAATTTGAGATGACAAATCTTGGCATCTGATGTACTAGAGGTGTTAAACTTATTGGTTGTGATGACAATGATTTAAGCCAAGAAATTGATGTTCAACTTGCTGACATAATGACTAAAGTGCTTCCAAAATCAAGTTTGAAGTTCATGAAGCTAAAATTTAGCATTTCCAATACAAATCTTAAGGAGAAGTGTTAGAGTTATGAGATTCTGCCTAATTTGAAATTTGAATAAGTTTTAGATTAAGTTTTTCTTGTTATTAGCAAAACCTGTAGATACTCCGCGCACTAATGTCATGGTGACAAAAAAAAAGTTTTTGTTATTGATGCATATTTTTACCTTTTATGCTTTGTTTCAATTAGTTAATGTAATTTCAAATAAATCTGATGGCATATTAGATTTTTTAAGATTTTCAAATTAATTGTAAGTTTATACGTAGGCATTCTCATTTATGATTTCAATGGCTATTTTCCTCCTTCAATTTGATGTCTTTATTTCTTTGTAAGTTTCAATAATTTTATTTTTATTTTACAAATGATTTCCGACACTCTAAAATATCATATCATTATTTAACAAAGTGCATCATTATTTTTTGTTTATGTATTATTAAAGATTTATATTTAAAATGATAATAATTTGTTATATTACAAGTATTTAATGAGGATAGCTCTATAATAGCGTGAGATACTATAGGATTTGAAGCGTTCTTTCAAATTTGTATGTTTGCTCAGAAGAAAGTTAGAAAATAATTCACAGTGTCTACAAGGAAAAGATCAGTTATTGTTTCTATTAGATTAAGTAATTTAAAAACTAGATTTGAAATTTAAAAAATAGTTAACCAGTGTTCTAAGAGTAAAGAAATTAATTTTTTTTTACTGAAAAGTGTGATAATACACTCGCATAATTTTCAATATAATTATTTCAATAAAAAAAACTTCATTATATTTATTTCTTAACCAGTATCTTAATAGGACTCTAAAAAAATTTGACATTAATGTATTTGGGATAGTCGTGAAAATTAGATTATTTCAATAATCAATTATATGTATAATCGATTATAATCATAATCAATTTTTGTTTGGATAAATTTACTGAAAAGTTGTTTAAAAATAATTAATTTTGTTTGAATGCAACAAAAAATTAGTTTTTCCATAGTAAAATAATATGAAAACAGTTAAAAAGAAAAAGAAATTTTTGAAAAATAATCATAAGTTACAAATTTTCATATTAAAAAAACAGCTTATTTATTTTTTAAATTAAAGCTAAATTCTCAAAGACGTTTGACTATTTTAGAAAAAGCTTTTTTTTGGGGGGGGGGGGGGGGGGGGGGGGAGGGAACAGCTGAAACGTCCCAAACATCCCGTGCATTACAAGGTAATTATCCAAGTATTCAACTTTCTGATATTGAACTTGTATGTTTGCTCCCCCTACGTGGGACCCAGGGACTTTTCTGAGTCATTGTGTTTCGTTCACTAGCTTCTGCCCTGTTAAACATCCTACATATTATATATATTATGAGCTCACTAACGAGCCATTGTGATTATCAATCAGAAAAACACTCGTTCACAGTTGAAGCAAGCAAAAAAAAAAAAGAAAAAGAAACCAGAAACATACAGTCCTGCACTGAATTCCTCTCGTTCCACTCTAATGAGGTTAGTGTAACACTGTAACTATAACTACTCTATAGTAACCATTTCAACATATAAAACAGTTATATGCTCTTTGTCATAAGTCCATAACCTTGTTCCATAGTCACATAATTCGCCATACGTGTCGGTACGTGGTACGGGTTCGGGTACGCGGTACGCGACCTCATAAAGTATTGGTACGTGGGGGGTATACATATTCTTCGGTACACTATTTTAATTTATAAATTAGTGTCAATAATTTGTTTATCTTGTTAAAAATTACTATAAATTATAAATTACATATATAATGTAAACATTATTATAAATGTTATTTTATTATGTTAATCTTTAATAATTAATGATATTATTTTATTTTGTTAGTCTTTAATAATTAATATTATTTTATTTTATTAGCCTTTAATAATTTATAGTATTATTTATTCTGCTGACCTTTAACATTTAAAATTATTTACTATTGTGCTTTTATCAAGAGAAGTGGTGCCCAGCTGTATGGCACCATTCTCCAACTACAATTCTAGTTTCTAGACTCTACAACTCTTCGGTAAAATCAAAAGCTTTTCATCTTTCTTACTTTTCAACTTTCAATACCGTTTTTCCTTACAGTTGCTCTGCCTTACACTACAACGCCTCACTGCTCACCGTATTTCTCATTCTTCATCTTCTATTATTACAGTCTTCATCCTCTGTTGCTGCACAGCGCTTCTCACTGCCAAACAGAACGCCCCACTGTCAGGAATGGGACAATTCTTCACCTTCACGAATTCAGCAACGAATTTGGGTGTACCGGTTCATAAAAGAACCGCGAATTGGTACGCACGAACCAATTCGCGGTTCTCTACTCAGTTGGACGAATTATGTGACTATGCCTTGTTCCGTGTAACACTGTTGCAAGGAAGGGAAAAACGTTTCTGTTTGATGAACCACAAGAAGACCGGATATCAGTTATTTTGTCCAACAGCTCAGCCAATTCATGAGCTGTCCCACCACTACTCATCATCAAGCAGCAATGCGTGTTCTTCGATATCTCAAAGGCACCCCTGCACATGGCCTTTTTTATTCTGTCAATTCAGAGCTGCAACTTAAAGCCTTTTCAGACTCCGATTGGGCCAGTTGCATCGATACTCGACGGTCAACAACCGGATTCTGCATTTTTCTAGGAGATTCATTAATTTCCTGGCGTTCAAAGAAGCAAACTACAGTTTCAAAATCTTCCTCAGAGGCTGAATATAGAGCTCTAGCAGCCACTGTTTGTGAGATTCAGTGTCTCAATTATATTCTTCAAGAATTGAAGCTCCCTTTCGTTTCCCCAGCTCTCTTATACTGTGACAATGAATCAGCACAACATCTTGCAGCCAATCCAAAATTCCATGAGCATACCAAGCACATAGAGATCGATTGCCATATTGTTCGAGAGAAATTGCAGTCCAAACTATTTCATCTTCTACCTATCTCCACCACAGATCAGTTAGCAGATATCTTCACCAAACCTTTAGATCCTCACCAGTTTCATACTTTGTTGTCCAAGCTGAAAGTGAACACTATCTACTCTTCAGCTTGCGGGGGGTATTAGAGTTAAACAAATAGAGTTAAATAAACAGTCATTTTCTATTGTAAAAGTAGTTCGACTTTTGACTTGGTCTTCTAGTTAACTAGTCATTTGTTATGTTTTCTCAAGGGTTCCATATCCTATATAAATGGTTCCCTTTCTCTTATGAGAGCGTGTGAAACAGTCAGTAATACAATTCTATTTTCTCTTTTCTGTACACTCTGAATTTTGAGTTCTGATAATACATATAGGCAACATCTTGATACTCTTTCAGGGAAATTTTAGCTTAGCTTTTGTGCCTTTGAATACGAGAGCTGCCTTGTCATCATAGGCTATGGCTGCATCCTCAACTGTTTCAACTATAAAGGTACCTAGCCACACTTTGGTGAAGCTTGGTGATGCATATGGGCAACATCTTGATGAACTCTTTCATGGAAATTTAGCTTAGCTTTTGTGCCTTTGAACTTGAGAGCTGCCTTGTCATAGGCTATGGCTGCATCCTCAGCAGTTTCAAAAGTCCCTAGCCACACTTTGGTGAAGCTTGGTGTTGCATATGGGCAACATCTTTGATGAACTCTTTCAAGGAAATTTAGCTTTTTGTGCCTTTGGACTTGAGTGCCGCTTTGTCATATGCACTTGCTGCTTTTTCTTTCGTCACGTATTTCTGCCGCCCATTTTCCCCATGGGCTTTGCCTCACTCCTCTGTAGCGTGGTTATTTAACCTTGTTTGAAGCTATATAACAAGGTTACACTAACCTATGTTATATGCTCTTTCCCATAACCTTGTTTGTAGATGATTCACCAATTGGACATTTTTTGCTGTGTCTGGGTTTTCTATCAAACTCTGCATTGAGTTGCAGGTATCTGCAGCAAAACTACATCATTATTCTAGTATGTCTAACTTTTTTTTCCTCTTCTGTTAATGATTGTGCTTAGGGACCAAGTAGTTAATGGATTCAGGGAATCACAGGAGATCCTCAACATACTGTTATTACTGCTGATTACCTTGATTGCAGCAACAGACACTGAGTCAGGAAAGTTTTTGTTTATAGAACAGCACGAGCTGATGATGCCTATGCTTTTGACTGTTGTCTTATATTCCATGTTTGCTATCATTGGAACAATACTTCAAATATACAACGGAAGATTTATTCCAATCATAATTTGTGTCATGCTTGTTATGGGAGGTTCTGATGTATTTGTGCTTTTGAGAACCATCTCAACCATCTTTGCTTGGATCGCTTTGGCCTTGTGGGTTGGAATGTTCACATCGGTTGACTATGACTATGTTGTTCAAAGGATCAAGAATTGCATTAAGGGTGCATCAGATGGAGCTAGGTTGTATTGTAGATTCTACATTGAGCTGCATGTATTTGAGTATTTCTAACAAAACTGCATCATAATTCTAGTATGTCTAACATGTTTTTTCTATTAATGTCTGTGCTTAGGGACCAAGTGCCAGTGGTCAATTTATTCAAAGAATTGCAAGAGATCCTTAACAAATCCGTAACACTGCTGATTGCCTTGATTACAACAATAAACACTGACTCGGGAAAGAATTTGTTTATAGAACTGAATGAGCTGGTGATGCCTCTGCTTTTGACCATTGTCTTATACTCTTTCTTTGCTATCATTGGGACTACTTCATGTATATAATAACGGAAGATTTCTTCCAATCATAATTTTTGCCATGCCAATTATGGGAGGTGTTGCTGCATTTCTGCTTTTGAGAACCATCTCAACCACCTTTGCTTGGATCTCTTTGGCCATGTGGGTTGGAACATTCACACTGGTTGCCTATGACTATGTTGTTCATCAAAGGATCAAGAATTGCATTGAGGGTCCATCACACGGAGCTAGGTTGTAGATTATGCTTTGAGCTACATATATTTCTAACAGAACTGCGTCATAATTTTAGTATGTCTAACCTTTTTTTTTTTTTTCTATTAATGATTGTGCTTAGGGACCAAGTGCCAGTGGTCAATGTATTCAAGGAATTGCGGGAGATCCTTATCAAATATTTAACACTGCTGAATACTTTGGTTACAGCAATAAGAACTGACTTAGGAAAGCTTTTGCTTATAGAAGAGCACGAGGTGATGATGCCTCTGTTTTTGACAATTGTCATATACTCCTTCTTTGCTATGATTGGGACTATACTTAAAGGAAGATTTCTTCCAATCATAATCTGTACCATGCTTATTATGGGAGGTGTTGCTGCATTTCTGCTTTTGAGAATCATCTCACCCACCTCTGCTTGAATCACTTTGGCCGTGTGGGTTGGAACTTTCACATTGGTTGCATATGACTCTGGTGTTCCTCAAAGGATCAAGAATTGGATTAAGGGTCGCATCACACGGATCTAGTTTGTTGCCCCTCTAGAGAACCTATGCCAAAATCTGTTGTGTTCACATGCATGTATATATAGTAATAGAGTTTCTCAGTTCTGTTGTACGTGCCTTGTGGGTTGTGGCTGTTATGCCTGTTCTTTGTTTTAATTGTGTAAGGATCCTAGATTCTTTACTCAGGAAAAATCTGTCGTTGTATTGATGAAAGAGAAATAACTCTTCCTTTTACTGCTTAGTTAAATTTCTTTTATGTCTTTTCTTTCATGATTAATGGAGTTAGGAATGACAAAATGGTTAATTTTGATAACTCTACATTATCAGATTGTTAATCTTTTCTTTGCTATTAAATTCAACGTTTCTAAATTTTTATTTGCCATAATTATAATTTTCAGTCTTCTAAGTTTAATTTGGATTTTAGTTTGATCTTTTAATTTTTTTTATTCAATTTAATTCTTTAAGTTGTTTTTATGTTAACATTTTTTATTTAGTTTAGTCTTCTAAGTTATTTAAGTCAATGCTTTCCTCTAACTCTGTCTTTCAACTTTTAATGATTCTAAGGATGTTCTGGTGGTTGATGTGATTATGGTTTCTTGTTGATGGTTAAGGTAGTTGTGTATCCAAAATGGAAAATAAAATAGGAATGAGATGGTTAGGTTTTACGTGAAAATTTGGGAGTTTAGGACAGCAATTTGATGGTGAAGTGCAAAAAGATTGTAAAAAAGAAAAAAAAATTGGAAATCCTAGTTTGAAATAGTGTCATTTAAGAAACTTCCGTTAAGTTAGAAGACGACAAAAGTCCTAGTTTGCTGCAAGGATTCCACGCCAATCTGCTGCGGGGAATAACTGATAAAAAAACCAATCTGTTAAATAAAATATAACTCTGAGCTGGGAAAGTAGAGAGAAAAGTAACGAAGAAGAGGAGACTAGAGTTTAGAAAGAATGATAATTGTGTGTATTTTTTCTAGGAGGAGTAGCGTATTTATAGATACAAAAGATATCTGGGAAGTTACAAAAGATAAATAGAAATAAGGAAAGATCATAAAAGATAATACAAAAAGATATGAACATGCACAAATAGATAAGTCATAACACTCCCCCTTGGATGTCCATTATTTAAGAATGTGTCCCATTAAAAACTTTACTAGGAAAAACCCTGTGGGATAAAATCCTAGTGAAGGAAAAAGAATACATCATCCTTTAATACGTTATCCCCTGCCTCATTAAAAACCTTACCAGGAAAATCCAATGGGACAAAACCACGGCGAAGGGAAAAAGGATGTGTATTTATTTCTTTCCCTCATGCAGACAATCATCTTTAAGACGACAAAGTCCAATCTTGTGGGCTAGTTTCTCAAAAGTCTTCCTTGGCAATGACTTTGTAAAGTGATCTGTTAGATTCTCACACGAACAAACTTGTTGAACATTTATGTCACCATTCTTTTGGAGATCATGAGTGAAAAAGAATTTTGGTAGAATATGCTTTGTTCTATCTCCTTTAATGTATTCTAATTTCAACTAAGCGATACATGCAACATTGTTTTCACATATGATCGTTGATGCCATTTTTCCTGAGGATAAACTGCAGGTTTCTCGCACATGTTGAATTACATATCTCAACCAAACACATTCACGACTTGCCTCGTGTAATGTTAAAATTTCTACATGATTAGATGATGTTGCTGCTATGGTTTGTTTCACAGACCGCCATGAAATGACTGTACCACCACATGTAAATAAATATTCTGTCTGTGATCTACCATTATGAGGATTTGATAAATAACCTGCATCTGCATAACCAATTAGATTTGACTTTGAAACATTTGAATAAAACAAGCCCATGTCCATAGTGCCTCTAAGATAATGAAGTATGTGCTTCACTCCATTCGAATGTCTTTGTGTAGGTGAAGAACTATATCTTGCTAATAAATTAACTGCAAATGATATATCGGGTTGTGTATAATTAGCAAGATACATTAATGCTCCTATAGCACTTAAGATATGGTACTTCAGGACCAAGTAGTTCTTCATCCTTTTCTTTAGGTTTGAAAGGGTCGTTATTCACATCTAAAGACCTTACAACCATTAGAGTACGCGATGGATGTGATTTGTCCATATAGAACATTTTAAGCACCTTTGTTATATAAGTTTGTTAATGCACAAAAATTCTGTCTTTTGAATATTCAATTTGTAATCCCAAGCAAAATTTTGTCATTCCTAGGTCCTTCATTTCAAACTCTTTCTTTAAGCAATCTATGGCTTTTGGAAGCTCTTCAGGAGTTCCAATGATATTTATGTCATCTACATAAACAACAATTGTGGCAAATCCATTTTCAGATTTTTTTTCATGAAAATACATGGACAAATAGGATCATTTTTATATCATTCCTTAAGCAAATACTCACTAAGACGATTGTACCACATGCGTCCTGATTGCTTTAATCCATAAAGAGACTTATTCAATTTGATTGAGTAATCTTCTCTAAAACTTGCACTGCTGGGCAAATTAAATCCTTTGGGGAGTTTCATATAAATGTCATTTTCCAGAGAGCCATACAAATTGGCTGTAACAACATCCATTAGATGTAAATTGAGTCCTTCATGAGCAACCATTAAATATAAAAATACTTACATCCACTACAGATGAATATGTCTCTTTAAATTCAATATTGGGTCTTTGTGAAAATCCTTAAGCAACTAGTCATGCTTTGTATCTCACAATTTCACCATTCTCATTTTGCTTTTGCACAAAACCCATTTGTATCCAATTAGTTTTACACCTTCAAGGTGTATGGACTACAGGTCCAAAAATGATTTGCTTAGCAAGCGAGTCTAATTTAGCTTCAATAGCATCTTTCCATTTTGGCTAATCATTTCTTTGTCGACAATCACTAATGAACTTTGGTACTTGATCCTCAATATCATTTATTTCATTTAGCGCTATATTATATGCAAACACTTCGTCAACGTTGACTTCATTTTGGTTCCATCATACCATTCATGACATAATTTAAGATCTCTTTATTTTCACTAATTTCAGGTACCTGAGTTCTTCTGGAACTAAAATATTAATTATGTCAAAGAAATCTTTTAAAGTTTTCATAACCTCAATTTAGCCATCTTACTTTTCAGCTATTTTTCTTGAGGATTTTTCATCTTTGGAACCAATGGGTTTATCACGTTTCATGCGTGTCTGAGACTCGTTTTGCAATATTATACTGTCCAACAAGGACATCAAGTTTTATTGGAGTATTAGCAGTTGATACATATGATTAAGCCACTCTTTTGGCTAAAGTTTGTAAATGAATTATCTTTTGAACTTTTGGTTCAAAATGTTTTTGTACGAGGATCAAGATAATGATAATTCATTCAAACTAATCTCCCTTTTGCAACTGCTTATTATCTCTCCCTCATGTTGGGAAAACTAATTCAAAATAACAATTGACACATCAAGTCATCTATTATTGATGATTCAACATATTTTATTACATATGGAGATTCATACCCAACATATATTTCCAACCTTCTTTTAGGACTCATCTTAGTGTGTTGTAGTATAACAATTGGAATATACATCACATCCACAAATTTTCAAATGGAAAATATTAATAGGTTGCTTAATAAATTTCAATGGGGGAGAGCTAATTATAATTTGTTGGCATGATGCGAATCAATACTACAACATGCAAGATTGCATGTCTCCAACAAACCATTGGAAGTTTTGATCACATGAATAATGGTCTTGCAGCTAACTTTAGATGTTTACTAAGTGATTCTGCAAGTCCATCTTATGTATGAACATGTGCTACAGGATGTTCAATATCAATTCCAATAGACATACAATACTCATTAAAAACATGAGATGTAAACTCACCAGCATTATCAAGGCGGATTTTCTTAATTGGATAATCAGGAAAATGAGCTCTTAGTCGAATTAATTGAGTTAACAATCTCGTAAACACCTGGTTGCGAGTTGACAACAAACAAACATGTGACCATCTAGTTGATGCATTAATTAAAATCATAAAATATCTAAATGGTCCACATGGTGGGTGTATTGATCCATAAACCCTGTATCCCTTCTAAAAAAATGAAATGGATTCATTCTCAATTTTCCTGGTGATGGCCTAATTATCAACTTCCTTTGGGAAGATGTTGTATATAATAAATCATTGAAGAATCTTCTGGCTCTTCAATGGGTGTCCACATGAATTTTACAATATTTTCACATCATAATAGACCCAGGATGACTCAACCGGTCATGCCAAACAACAAATTTATTTTGATTTGTAAACTTCTGGTTTATGACATTATGCTTTTCCATTGTACTAATATTCATGTAGTACAAACTATAAGAAAAGGCATGTAATTTTTTCAATACACAATTAAGTCTCATGATATAAAGATATTTCACATTTCCTTCATTATTTGTTTTAATATAGTATCCATTTAGATGAATATCCTTGAAACTTAATGTGCAACCTTGTTCCTCCAGGTAACAATACATTAGCTCTTCTGGAGCTTTCAATTATATTTGTAGTACCGAAAATAGTACTATCATTAACTTCTCGCATTACTAAACAAGAGAAAAATTTATTATTCTTGATAGAAACTATCATAGTACTATCATTAACTTCTTTCATGACCATGTCCACGACCATGATCATGATACAACCCTGACCACAAGATTGTCCATAAGCATAATAATAAGATATTACTGCATTCACTTCTAGGAATATAGTAGAATCGATCAGGCGGACCTTATGATTTTTCATTGAAAACTCATTGTTTTACTTAGTCGCAAGGAGGCAAGAAATTAAATATATATATATTGTCGAGAAGGGGAGCACATGGCTAAAGTGTAAAGGTCCACTTCATTAACAATAGAAATTTTCAATTATATTCTAAACAAAATATATAAACCATGGCCATATCGAAAAATCTCTCAGATGAAAGTCTCACATACAGTATATGGAAAAAACTTTTGTCTGCTTTCTTTATTGGAACTTACAAAAACAACAAATAAAACTTTCACACATAATATGTAATTTATGTATTAAAAACATATTCAAGACCCATTGCAGTTAAATGTATTTTCGCATCTAATAGAGTTTTGATTAGATGTTTTATTTCCATTTTTTTTAATAAAGTCTTCAAGACCCATTGCAGCTAAATGCTTCTGCATCTAATATCCAAGATAAATAATTCTTTCCCGTAATATCAAGAGCCACAAATTCAAGTTTTATAAGGTTTGACATGTTTAAAGACTATCATAAAAATTAAAATAAACATATAGTAGCTTGCAATTTTCCAGAATAAACATCTAATCAATACCAGTAATTTCTTTAAATTAATATAAAACAATGTAATATATATCCCCGACATTGATCTGACTGTATTGTTCATAACGTATAAAATACTGTATATAGATTCACGATCCTCTCTAAATCACCGCATAACATATATGTGTTTATAAAGCAATATTTTCATATAAACCTGAAAATCAATTATAAACCACCGAATGCACTTATAAACATTGTAGCACACATTTTGCTTCTTAAAATAATATAAAAGACAAAAAAAAAATTCCATGGCTAAATTCTTTAGATAAATGCAACGTATATAACAGATCAAAATTTTAATTAATTATTTATTAAAGGAATGTACGAAGCTAAATCCATTATTTATAATGGTTGTAAAATGTACTGCGTATACAGATACGAAATTTTAAAGAGGTGCTGATATCAACAATCATAATAAATAGATTAATTTTTAAAGTAAAAGATAAAATAGATAGATAAATTAGTTTCAAAATATCTTGACTAAATGTCAAGCAGTACACCTAAACTTCAGGAGGTGCAACATCAAGGGACAAATAATCAAGAAGAAAAATTATTCGCACTACCTTCTCACTTCTGGTGGGAGAAATTATTTTCACTTTTGCATTATTTTCTCACTTCTGGTGAGAGAGATTATTTTCACTTTTGTATTATTTTCTCACTTCTGGTGAGAAATTATTTTTATAGAGAAATATAATCAGTTCAGAGTCTTGGTCTCTCAAATAATCTTCTTCTTTGATAGAGTCTTCAGGACTCTCAAATAATTCTCTTCTTTGATAGAGTTTTCAGGACTCTCAAATAATTAATTTGTAAATAGAACACAAATTTTATCAAACACATAGTATGAATAATGAAATTGGAGAAAGAGAAAATCTGATCTTGAAATTTGCATTTGAAAGAACAACTTTCTCCAATCAAATTATTTACAAGACCTTTTCTTGCAGGTTGCGATACCAATTGTGGATGACCCGTGGAAGAAAGATAATCATGCTGATAACGTGTTAAATAAAATATAACTCGGAGCAGGAAAAGTAGAGAGAAAAGTAAAGAAGAAGAGGAGACTAGAGTTTAGATAGAATGATAATTGTGTGTATTCTTTCTAGGAGAAGTAGCCTATTTATAGATACAAGAGATATCTGGGAAGTTACAAAAGATAAATAGAAATAAGAAAAGATCATAAAAGATAATACAAAAAGATATGGACAGCCACAAATAGACAATTCATAGCACAATCTATGTTTTTAAAATTTTTAATTTTTAATTTTTAATTTAGAATTGTTAAATAAAAAAAGTTAACCCTCTGCTTATTCATTCGTGTGTTTCGTGCTGCCTCCTTTTGTACTGAATAGCTAAATTAAATGGAACTTAATGTACTATTTTTATTTATTTTTCTATCTTTCTTTTTATTTTTTTCACTGATTTTTACTCTTTTTTTTTCTATCTTTTTATTTCTCACTTAATGTAATATTTTATTTCTCTCATAAGTGAGTGATAAAGAAGACGGGCAAATTAGTGCATTTAATGGTACATGACTATTTCAAGCAAAACAAAAGTCTTCGGCGGCTCAGGGGAGAATAGCAACACATCGAAAGAGAACAAGAGATTCCGTACGTGGTGTCACGCACGCACATAAGAAACAAAGTGCTTTGGCGGTTTTGGCCAACACAGCTAAAAATGGAAGTGGTGTGTCCAAGTCCAATGGCGTCGCGTTCCTTATGCATGCAACTGATGTTAACGTCGCAGCGTGGCTTGGACCTGCTTGGGAATGAGAGTGTGCAATTGTATTCTGTCACTTTGAGAAAAGAATTTTGCTAACGAGTAAAATTTAAAAAAAGAAGAAGTTTTTTTTATTAAAAATCATATAAAAATACATTTAAAAATCATAGAACATGTAACCGCTCCGAATTTTGAATACCAACCTGCATCATCAACCTAAATTCCACTTGAGGCCAGAACCACCACTAAAACCTCACCCCCTGCAAAACAAAGCCCATAATCCATAAAGGAAGCAAGGGAGAATCAACAAACTGACAAGATGTTAGTTGACCTCAGTCAAATTAATATAAGTTAGTTTGTAATTTTGTTAGCTAGTTATCTGATTGGTTTATTAGACCTCTCTCTTGTATTCACTTGATATAAATACTATTTACTATACTGATTCAAGATTAGAATAAGATTTTCTCCTTGAGCCTTTTTGTATGTCATTTTCTCTCTTTGCACTTGTTGATGGAACCCTTCATCTTTTACATGGTATCACAGCTCCTTTCCTAGGGGCTTTGATTACTGTTACCATATCTAACTGTTGTTTTTCTTCATTGATCTTCATTTCGAGCTTCTTATAGCTTCGATTATGGAGGAAGTTGTAAATCCTAATCGCAATGCAAATGCAAATTTCACAAATCCCTTCTTTGTGCATCCGAACGAAAACCCTGGTTCGGTGCTTGTATCTTCACTGCTAAATGGTGAGAAGTATCACCAATGATCAAGATCAATGAAGATGTGTCTCATATTGAAGAACAAACTTCAATTCATCGATGGTTCATTGCCAAAACCAACGCATGTCGATCCAAATTTCTTGGCCTGGGATCATTGCAATACTTTGGTGTTATCTTGGATCATTCATTCTTTGGATTCTTTATGCGTAATATATGTTCACTAAGGGCAAGCATGCCTACGCAGTAGTAACAGTAGACCTAAGTTCAGATATCGTACCCAAAGGACTAAAGGAGTTCCCAAAATAATTCAATTTATAATAAACTAAACAATTTAGATCTAATTGTCATTTTGAGAGAAAATTGTGCTAAATTATTCCATTAGGAAAAGTGAAAGATAGAGCAGAAAGTTTTAATGTGTGAACAAGTATTAAGAGAACAACCTAAGATCACGTGTACCCTTTTCCCCCCAATTCATATTCTAGTGAAATCCCAAATTAAGTTCAATTGCCAATTACCTCTTAAAATCATTGATTAACCATTTATCATAATTTAACAACGTTGTTTTCCCTAATTCAATTCTCAATTGGTCATAGATAAATGGCATTAAGGCAAACGATATATCTCAAAGAGGCTAATTAAAACAATTTAATCCACTGGAAATTCATACAATAAGTTTGGTCATGCAAATTATATGAATTCAATCACTTCACGATTTGGTTAATTACAAACAGTTGATCATTGACAAGTAACTAACTTACTTAGGTTTAGAGTGATCAGTTCTAATAGTAAAAGTAGTGAAGAGATACAATATATTGAATAACATCGAAGATTTCATTAAAATTAAAATCGGGGTACAAGGCTACTGTTGCATCACAATCCGAGCTGTGAGAAATTAGCCGCTCATGCTCATGAAGAAGCAAAAAATCTCAATAGATAACATAAAGATTACAAAAAGAGTAGAAACTTTACAGTGACGGCCCCCAATGATGCTCTCTATGTCCTTTTGTAGCTAAGGATCTCTCACACTGCCTCCTTCTCACCTAAAACCCTTAATTTTGTTAATAGAATAAAATATAAAAGTAAAAGGGTTTCTCCTTCCAATTTAAAAAGACCACATAAAATAACTAGAGTCACAGGCCACCACGGTCGTGCTGGTGTGACCACGGTCGTGGTCCTTGAGTGGCAATTTTAAATTTCAAATTTTGCTCTTTCGGCACCAAATTGCTCCCAGGATCAGCACAGCTATAGTCATGTTAACCATAGCTGTGCTCGAAAAATTAACGTTTATGCTTAAAATTGACCACTTTTGCCTTGGCTGTATTGATTTTACCATAGTTGTGCTAAACCCACCATGGTCGTGATCTTCCAAACAATGGCATATTTGCTCTAAAATGCATGCTTTTCAGCCATTTTCCTTGTAAATCCTCTTAGGCACATGTCTTACACAAACTTATACCAAATCATGAGTTTTGTTAATATAAATATGCTTAAATGTATGAAATTAGCGTAAAAAGTCACTAGTACTACGAAAGACAGTGAAAATCCGGTTTATCAATTCTTCCATCGCACAGAGTGTGCTTTGGATGGACAATGCCTCTGAAGTGTGGGATGATCTTCGAGATTGATATTATCAAGGTGATGCCTTCCGCATTTGTGAGTTGTAAGAGGAAATTTATCTACATAAACAAGGAAATTCTTCCATTACTGCATATTTTACTCATCTCAAAGGATTGTGGCAAGAACTTAATAATTTCAGACCAATCCCCTCGACCTCGTGCTCTTGTTAGGTACCTTGTTCTTGTCGATTGATTCCCATAGTGATAACATATAGAGAAAATGACTATGTCATCAGGTTCCTCAAAGGCCTCAATGATTAATACTTCGCGGTTAGATCCCAAATTATGCTCATGGAACCCCTTCCCAATATTAATAAAGTCTTCTCCCTATTAATCCAGCAAGAAAGACAAATGAGTGTGCAACCTGATGAAACGCAAATCTTGATGAATAATACTGAGAATTATGGTAGAGGAAGAAGGGAGGATGTCGGAAGAGGAAGGGGTCAAAATCTTAATTCTGGTGGAAGAGGATATAAAGGTCGTGGCAAGAACAATAAAGTGTGCACATATACACTGTAATAGATTTGGCCATAGAAGGAGCAGGAACAAAAAAACAATTTTAACCTCTGTCGCGCTCTGCAGCTGGAGGCGATTTCAGCAGCAGTGCTTCCCTTTCTCGCCCCTATCTTTCGCTTCCTTCATCATTGACTCAATCCCACACTTTCTTTCTTCTCTTGTCTCTTTCTCCCTTCCCACCACTTTCCCCCTCCTTTTCTATCTCTTCCCCATTCCCAGACAGATTTGTTGCCACCGCATGCGACGGCATTGCTACACATCCTTTACCATGCCATGCACGCCAGTGGTCCTCCTCGCTTCTTCCCCTCTCTTTTCTCTCTCTTGCTCGTGTACTCTCTCTTCCCATTTCCTAATCTGAAACACCATGCCTAGCTGCTCCCAACAGCTTTCGTAGGGCAAGGCTCTCATTGACCAATTTGGGGTTTCCTTTTATTTGAATTAATAGAATGTATGACAGAGCCATGTACGGGTAAACATTTTTTATATAATATTTAAATATTATATATATTTTCAAATTTTTTATTAAGAATTATTTTTAATTAAATTATTTATTTATTTATTTTCAATATAATATTTTTAATTATTATATTAATTTCCATTATAGATATATAGTTAATTATATATCTAGTAGATTATAATTTTAAAAATAAAATAAATAAGAGAAATAAAAAATAATTACACATTAGGTTAGGTAGTAATTTAAATAAATATTATGAAATAATATTTCAATTAATCTAAAGTGAGAGTTCCTAGATATAATAAAAAATAATTAAAACATAATATTTGTTGTGAAATGACATTTTTAACTATATATTTTTAAATAAGTTCAAGCAATGCTTGTCATGCATGACATATATGTTGATTTGTGAACAATGCTATAAAATATTTTAAATTTCTAACATAAAAGAATTTATTAAATTTTGAATTTAGAATTATAAACTAAAAATAATAAGAATTTTGTGCTAGATATTAGTAATATATATATATATATATATATATATATATATATATATATATATGAGGACATATCATATGAGAGGAGACTATCTTATATGAGAGTGAGAGGAACTAATCTTAGTCGTCGGATATAAATTAATGGTTCAGATTAAAAATTCACTAAAGTGATGCACGTGCCTCACTTAGCAACTATACCAAACCTTACTATTGCGCAAGTACTCTGCATTGCTCCTTTCCTCTTCTCCCGCGCCCTTTTCTCCCTCGCCCGCCACTGAAGGTGGTTTCACTGCTGCACTTGTCTCTGCTCTCGCAATCGATTACAACAGGAACACTAGTACGAGGCTTCGTGGCTGCCTTCTCCTCACGTGTCCACCGAATGCCACCAAATTCTGCGTCCTCCCTCACCCACCACCGAATGCCACCAATTCCTTCACCAAAATCTGCATCCTCCCACACCCACCACCAAATGCCACCAAATTCCTTTTCCTCCTATAGACGCAGTAGAAATCACATCCATGGTCAGAGTGATTGAAACGTCAATATTTTTTCTTTATACTAATCAGGGCAATTATAATTTTAGGCTTAAAAATCTAATATTTTGTTTTCAAATTATTGTTTGGTTGTAAATATTGGATTAAGGAGAGATGACGACAATAATTTTATAATATTTTAGTTTAATGTATAACAATTGATATATAATTAACATCTTTAATTAAGTTTGAGATTCCTTATAAGAAACAAAAGTAAGAATAAAATAAATTAGAAGTTGAAAAAGGACTGAATAAAGTTATTAATAAATATTTAGGAATAATATTAACATTATTGAATTAGCTGCTATAAGAACTTAAATTCAATAAGAAGAAATAAAAGAATATGATATGATGATACTATTTAATGGATTCAAGTAAATTTAGGATTCATTGAGTTCAATTTTTTTAAAAAAAATATATGTCTAAAAATATAAAATATAATTAATCAATGACAATGCCAACAAAATTAATATTCACTTTAAGGATAAAAATTAATTTAAAGAACATATATATTTTTTTATCAGTTAAAGAACATATATATAAGATAAGGTGGTATCGTTAAAATGATTCTTATTAATTTCAATGTCATATAGCAAAATATTGATTGTGTGAATCTGAATAATATCTCATTTCCTTGATTTTATAAGTAGAAGGCCTAATAGTTTCTTGATTTGTTTTCGAATAGCTTTCTAATTTTTAGAGGTTTGTTTTCTATGGACTACTTACCTATTGTATACCCGTTTAATTAATCGATACTATAAATTGTAGTTAAAAAATTTATTAATTTTTTTTCTCTAAATACTACAATATGAAAATAAAACTATGCTAATCATTAGTCCTTTTAAATTATCGTTTTGTGATTTGATATGAAACATAAGTAATATTGTGATTTAATTTTAATTAATGGTTGTTTGACAAATAAGAATACATTACATGTAAAAAAAGGTCCAATAATGATAGTGCCATGACAATATTTAGTAGGTTATATAATTACACTTAATTGTCTTAATTACATAAAAGTTAAAACACCACATTACCCTTGATTGGGGTTGGAAAAATTGTTGCAAATTAACTTTCTTTTATTTTTTATATTTTTAATTGATAGTCTAATTAAAAGATTTTAATTTTATGTAAATTACCTTGTTGCAAAATAATATATGAAGATTTTTTCTATTGATTATCCAGTCAACAATATTTCATTTTTAAATTGTTTCAATTAATACTAAAAAAATTAATCGACGATAAATATAAAGATATATTCAAATCATAATTAATTCTTTCTTTAATAATAATTAATTTTTGAAACTTTTTAAATTAAAAAATAATTTATATTTTAATTATCAACAAACTAAATTTTTAAATACTTTTAAATATAATGTTTTTCTTATTTTATATGTATTTGAAAATATTTATTTGCTCATATATAGTATTAAACAACATTTATTTATTTCAATAATAAGAATATTCAATAAACAAATTACATATCAAAATTCACAATTAATAATCATTCAATTACTTATTAGTTACTAATTATATTTAATTAAAATTATTTATTGAACTTAACTTGCTTAATTCCATAAAAGTCTAATCATTACAATACTCTTAATTTGTGTCTAAAAATTTGCCTCATACTACCTTTCTTTTATTTTTAAGATTTTTTAATTGGTTATCCAATTAAAATATTTTAGTTTGCTACAAAGTACCTTGTTGCAAAATAATATAATAATCTTTAATTATTATTTTTTTGCTTTAAATTAATTTATTATTCAACCAAATATCTTTTAATTTTTAAATATTTTAATTAATACTCAAATTTTTAAATAACGTATATATAAAAATATATATTCAAATCAATTAATAACCATTCAATTACTTCAACAAAATCAATTAATACACGCAATATTTTGTTTATCACTTCTCCACTTTATCCCCATTTTAGGCGCAAAAATGTTTTCCTAAGGCAACTTGAATACTTTCGTCATTCTTCTCCTTTGTTGAAATAATATTTTTACTTTTAACTGCATCTAAAATACTGCACAAAAAAATTAAAAATGGTAAAATGAGTAATGAAAAATGATGTAAAAATGAGACATATACCAAAAGAAAAAATAGTTGTAAAAAGTATCATTGCTGCAAGTGCATAATGAGAGAAAGAAAGTGAGAAGCCTAGAAAAATAATCAATAAACAAACCCATAAACGCAACAAAATTATAAGAAATGATTGAAAATATCTTTTTTTTTTTTATAAACATTGATATGAATGCATCACAATAGGGAATTCCAATGCAGATTTTACTTAGGTTATCTCTAAATCGAAACAAAAAAAGTAACAGGTAACAGGGAAATAAAGTTATTAACATACAACATCATAAACCTCGTTCTAAAGGTGGTCCTTCAAACTTTGCTTGATGAATATCCTTTTCTGGAATGTCAGAGGATTGGCAAACCTGGATTTCAGACTGGTCTTAAAAATGTTGTGCTTAAGACAATTTTTTTTTAAAAATCAGTAGAAAAAACTAGTAGGCAAGAAGAAATTAGTTACAATACAACTTTCAATTTCATAATTTATAAAGAAGTAGCAAAATTTATTTACGGAAATAACCTTTTATTACATTTATTTTAGTCCATGAAACTGTAATTAAAATATTGCCCTAAATAAAATCCGTTATTAACATGATTTGTTTTTTTAGATCAGTTTTTAACATAAATTATTGTCCTAAATAAATTGTTTACGAACATTAAATAACATGAAATTTATTTTTGAAAAAAATTATTTAAATGCAAAACAGTCAACATGAGAATAAATATGAAAATTTTCTATAAAAATAAATTAATACGTAGCATTTTAGTGGGCCAAATAAAATTAAAAAATAATTTAATATAAAAGTAATTAATATGCCAATTATCTGTTTGAATTAATTTAATTAAAAATAGATTATTTAATAACATAATAAAAGTCAAATTATTTTTTTCCTAATGCGTAAAAAAGGTGTCATATTAAATTGCACTAAAAATTGCATTTTCAAATTTTTTTTCCAGAATTAATGTTCCTAATGTTTATTGATATTGATTGATTTTTGTTCCTAATAAATTAATGAGACTTAAATGTATTTGAATTTGAAATTGATTCGTAACCGAACCAAACAATTACGAAGCATGAAATAATAACACGCGTCATCTAATGCTTGAAAAGCAACCTTGTTTCACCACATGTTTTACAAAGTTGTTTTAGGATTTGTAAATTTTATATATATTGATGTTATGTTTTTGTATTTAATTACTATATATTATATTATATTTCTTAAATTGCTACAATGGTAGTATTTTTTATCCTCAAGAAACATATGATTACTTTCAAATGCGTTAATTGATAATTTCTCTTTAAACTCTTAATTTGTTGTGAAGTTTATTAATCAAATATCACTCATTTCCCATAAAAATAGATACATTAATCGAATTATTAATAATATAATTCATACTCATTAGTTGGTTGAAAGAATTATTTCTTGGATAAAATCTAACCACCACTTAAACCAATTAATTCTATGGATATTTTGGGACGAAATTTAAATTTATGATAATATTAATTAAAATTAAATAATTTAACTACATTTATTAGTCTTGATGAATTAGGTATTTGTTTCTTATATATAGGATCAGAGTAGTATTATATAAGTAAATTAAAAAATATATATAAATAATAATTATAATACAATATAACATTTTTTATAAAAATTAAAAATATTAATATTAATATTAATAAAATTATAAATATTACATAAGTAAAAATTATTAAATTAAAATAATTTTATTATAGTTTTCTAAAATTTAATAAAAATAAATTTAAATTATAATTTTTAATAATCTAAAAATATTATATTTATAAAATTTAAAATATTAATATTAATAATATTATAAGTAAAAGTTATTAAATTATTATAATTTATTATAGTTTTTAAAATTTGAAAAAATAAAAAATTAGTGGCAATTTTAAATCCTAGAATGTGAAAACCACTTACTGGTGGTTTAAAACCACAAGAGAGTGTAAAATCACAACATGTCCGAATTGTATTAAGGTCGTTAGTCTCAATTTGGATGGAAAGATAATATCAAACTTTTTTAAAATATAGAGGATCAAATTGATTTTAGTAAAATAAAGAGACAAAAAAAGTAATTTAACTAAGTTTTTATAATTACAAAAAAGGTCCACATTGATTCTATATTTAAAACATTTTTTAATAAATTATATTTAGACAAAAAAAATAATTGAAACATATAGATATTTCTATATTTTAAATATTTATAATAAAAATTATGTTTATTTTATTCATATTTTGATATTTTGTTTTTAATTAATAATGAAATATATAATGTATAAGATATATATTATTTTGAATTTATTTAAAATTGATCTTTAACTTTATTTCTATTTAAATTGATGAATATATTAGAAATGAGTTTTAATTTTTAATATGTAATTCTATTGATAATGATAATTGTTATACAGTTCTATTTTAATAAAGAAAAGGCTTAAATCTACTTTTAATCCCTATAGTTTCGCAAATGTGCAATTTTGGTCCCTTTAAAAATTTTATTGCAATTTTGGTCCTTCATGTTTATAAAATTAAGTAATTTCGGTCTACCGTTAACTTTCCATCCAGAATCTAACGGACAATGCTAACATGTGTGTTTGATGTCAAGGGGCTCTTATCCATACGATGACACGTGTTTATTTATTTTAAAAAAAATTTTTATTCCAACTGTATTTATTTTTAGGGTTTAAAATGGTATTTGGGGTAGAAATTGCCCTTTCGACATTCTATATATGATGTTCTCGGACATTTTCCTCAAGCCCTTTCTTAATTCTTCTTCAACAAACAAGATTTCTAGACCTTCAAATGAACGTATGAGATCTTATTTGGATAAAAGAATTTCACTTCTTATTTTTTAAATACAAATTAAAATTCATTAAAATAATTTCATATGTAATTTTTAATATTGTGATTTTCCAACGTGGATAAGTAACAACTAGTTGGCATCAAATATGGATATGGCATCAAATATTCATCACTATGTGTTATATTTAATATATGATTTTTATTTTAATATATTGGCATATAGATATCCATGTCTAAAAGAAAATTAAAATAGGTTCAGGTAAAAGAAAATCGTGAATAACTTATTTAAGTGAGAAGATAATAAATAAATGAATAATAATATACTTAAAAATTAATTTTAGACATTAATTTTGCATAAAGAAAATAATAGTGATTATGTGTATTTAATTTGATTTTTTTATGTAATTAAATATATATTAATTATTAATTATGTCTTTGTTCTACTTTGAGGCTTCGCACTCTACAACCCTTTATATAAAAAAAAAATATATTAATTATGAAAAATAAATTTTAACTTTGATTTTTAGTAAAAAAATTTATTCCCGTGAATTCAGTGTAAATTTTTCTACTTGTTTTTATAAAAAAAAAAAATGTTCATCCCCATGTGTTATATAAATGTTAAAATTATGTTTAACCGCCATTATGTTAAAATTAATTAATTTAAAATATAAAAGTTAACGGAACACTAATGTTGTTAAGAAAAATGGAAGAAATGGCCAAAATGAAACTTTAAAAAATATGAAGGACCAAAATGAGACTTTCAAAAACATAAAGGACAAAAAGCAACATTTAGCCTAAAATTAATTATTTTAAAATATAAAATTTAATGGAACACTAACTAACGGAAAACGAAAGAAATGACCAAAATGAAACTTTTGAAAACATAAAGGGCCAAAATGAAACTTTTAAAACTTAATGCACCAAAACGAAAAAATACTAAAACATAAAGGACCAAAAGTAACATTTAGCCTATTTTTAAAATTTTATTAAAATAATTCATGGTCCTTTATATTAAAGTTTTAAAAATATAAAAAATGGGGATAAATAACATTTATTAAAGTTTAACATATAGGGATGAATTTGTTGTTTTTTTATTATATAAAAGCAAGTAGAAAATTTACTTTTAATTCATGGAGATGAATAATTTACCTAAAATCACATTAATATGTAACTTATTATGGTGAAATTATATTTTTATTATAATAATTTTAATTTAAATTATTTTTTTATGGCTGCCTCTTTCTTGACTTTAATAATTTATTGAATGTTTTATTTTACGAACTTAAAATGTATGAAAATAATATAAAAAATAGGGATAAATATAAAGGACCATGAATTTTTTATATTTTTTCATACTTTCTAAGTTCGTAAAATAAAACATTCAATAAATTATTAAAGCAGGAAAGAGGCAGCCATAAAAAATAATTTAAATTAAAATTATTATAATAAAAATGTAATTTCACCATAATAATTTACATATTAATGTGATTTTAGGTAAATTATTCATCTCCATGAATTAAAAGTAAATTTTCTACTTGCTTTTATCAAAAAAAAAAAAAACAACAAATTCATCCCTATATGTTAAACTTTATATATAACTTTTATTTTAACATATTGCATACATATGTTAATTATAAAATAAAATTAAAATTTGTTCGCATAGAAGAAAATTTTGAATAATTTATTTAATTGAGAAGATAATAAATAATAAATAAATAATTATTTGCTTAAAAATTAATTTTAAGCATTGATTTTGTGTTGGTAAAATAATAGTGATTATTATTGATTTAATTTAGATTTTATTATAAAATTAAATATATATTAATTATGTAAAAGAAATTTTAATTTTGATTGGATAAAAAATTTTAGTGAAAAAGTTTATTCCCGTGAATTCAGTGTAAATTTTCTACATGTTTTTATAAAAAAAAATTCATTCCCTTGCGTTATATTTTATGTATCTAATATGATAAGTTAAGTCTAAATTTCTATTCATACTTTAAAAAAATGTTCATCACCATTTTTTATATTTTTTTCATATTTTTTATGTTCTTAAAATAAAACACAAAATAAATTATTAAAATTAGGAAAGAAACAGTCATAAAAAATTACATTTAAATTAAAATTATTATAATAAAATAATATAATTTTATCATAATTAATAATTTAGATATTAATGTAATTTTAGGTAAATTGCTTATCGTTGTGAATTAAGTGTAAATTTTCTACATGTTTTTTTATAATAAAAAAAAAAAAAGCAAATTCATCCCAATGTGTTAAATTTTATATATAGCTTTATTGAGAGGGTCTAGCTTAGTTGGTTAAGCAGAGTACATGAAATGTGGTAAACCCTACAGTACCTATGTTCAATTCCTATGGATCAAAAAAAATTTATATATAACTTTTATTTTAATATTTTGGCATATATATATATATATATATATATATATATATATATATATATATATATCAATGTATAAAAGAAAATTAAGATTTGTTTGTGTAGAAGAAAATATTGAATAATTTATTTAGTTGAGAAGATAATAAATAAAAATAAATAATTATTTTCTTAAAAAATTGTTTTAGACACTAATTTTGCGTTGAGAAAATAATAGTGATTATGTTGATTTAATTTGGTTTTTGTTATGTAATTAAATATATTAATTATGAAAAATAAATTTTAATTTTGATTGGACAAAAGTCTTTAATAAGAAAGTTGATCGTCATGAATTCAGTGTAAATTTTCCTATTTGTTTTTATAAAAAAAAATGTTCATTCCCGTGTGCTATATTTATATATCTTATTTGGTAAGTTAAGTCTAAATTTCTCTTCACACTTTCATAAAAAATATTCATCCCCATTTGTTGTATATTTTTCATACTTTTCATATTCACAAAATAAAATATTCAACAAATTATTTAAATCAGAAAAGAGACGGTCATAAAAGAAAATACATTCAAATTAAACTCAAAGGGTTGGCGCAGTGGTGTAAAATCCCGTTGTGTTGACATAAGGGGAGTGATCTATTTAGCGGGAGAATCCGTGTTCGATTCCGTCCATGTGCAAAATTTTCTTGGGTCAGCGGCAGCCACGCACCGCTAGCGGGATTAGTCTCTGACCGAGTGGGTTGGGAACACCCGTGGTCTCCGACCCAGGACAAAAAAAAATACATTCAAACTAAAATTGTTAAAATGTAATTTTACCATAATAACTTAAATATTAATGTGACTTCAAGCAAATTGTTTATCTTGTGAATTAAGTGAAAAATTTTACATACTTTTATATTAAAAAAAATTCATCCCTATCTGATATATTTTATATATAAATTTTATTTTAATATATTGGCATATACATTAAAAATGTAACTATTTTACTATAAATTTTAATTATAATTTAACAGATATCTTTAAAACATTTGTTTTTAATAAATTTTAATTATAAAAAAGTGAGTTATTGCCCAAATCATATATTATTATTATTATTATTATTTTAAATATGTATAAAAAAATTCTATTTCTCTATAAATATTATTTTATCTTAGGATTGTGTATCCATTAATGTATAAAATATTTTATTTTCTCCATAAATATTATTTTAATAAACTACATTAGAAAAATTTAGTGGAATGTTTTCTGCTAAATGTAATAATTTCATACTTTTTTGAAATGATCCTTTTATAACCATAAATTGATTACGGAAAGTAATCCATCACCATATTTTCTCCTTAATTTTGGAAAGTAATTAAAGAAACAAATACTTAAAATTTGTATAATGGAAAGCTAGAGAGAATAATATATGATTATTTTCAATTAATATATATATATATATATATATATATATATATATATATATATATATAATGGAGCCATAAATATAAAATAATGGAAAGTTAGTGAAAACTATATAAAATTAAATCAATAAACTAACCAAAAAATATTACATATAAATGTTTAATTCATTGTTTATATAAATTAATTTGACCTGAAATATCTATTATACTTTCACCAATATTTATATTATAAATTAATAGATATATTTTCTCCTTGATTTCAAAAAGTAAATAAAGAAACAAAAAAATATATTAATATTATTTGAAGGCTGGAATATTAATATGCAGTTAAAATCATAATGCATGATTTACATGGATTACAAATAAAATTAATTTGATTTCATACATGCACACATAATATAATTCATTGTTTCTATAAATTAATTTCATTAGAATATTTCAAAACCAGACATGTTTTTGGGTCAAAATCATAAAATATTAAATCACAAAATTAGCTTTAATATAATAATAATAATAATAATTATAATATATATACCAATAATAGATAATAAAGTAGTTATTTTAACGTTGAATGCTTGGAATCGTAAATCAAGTTTAAGAACATATTTTTTATTTAAATAGTTTAAGGACATAATAATTAATTGTAGGAAAAATTACAATGTTAACATTGATGAAAAACTATTGCTTTTATATATATATAGATTATTATTATTATTATTATTATATAAATGCCAAAATTTTGAGAGGGAAATTTTTTTTTTATGAGAATAACATAGCATGAAAATATAAATATGCCTTATTTTAGGCGGAAAATTATTTTCTTTTTAGGATGAAAAACTATTACTTTTATATATTATTATTATTATTATTATTATTATTATTATTATTATTATTATTATTATTATTATTATTATATAAGTGCCAAAATTTTGAGTGGGAAAATATTTCCTTTATGAGATTAACATAGCCTGAAAATATAAATATGTCCCTATTTTAGGCAGGAAATTATTTCCTTTTTAGGATTAAAAACTATTACTTTTATATATATAAAGATTATTATTATTATTATATAAATGCCAAAATTTTGAGGGGGAAAATATTTCCTTTATGATAATAACATAGCATGAACATATAAATATGCCCCTATTTTAGGCGGAAAATTATTTTTTTTTTAGGATGAAAAACTAATACTTTTTTATATATAAAGATTATTATTATTATTATTATTATTATTATTATTATTATTATTATATAAATGCCAAAATTTTGAGTCGAAAAATATTTCCTTTATGAGAATAACATATAGCATGAAAATATAAATATGTCCCTATTTTAGGAGGGAAATTATTTTCTTTTTAGGATGAAAAACTATTACTTTTATATATATAAATATTATTATTATTACTATCATTATTATTATTATAATATAAATGCCAAAATTTTGAGCCGAAAAATATTTCCTTTATGAGAATAACATATAGCATGAAAATATAAATATGTCCCTATTTTAGGCGAAAAATTATTTCCTTTTTAGGATTAAAAACTATTACTTTTATATATATAAAGATTTATATATATAAAGAGATATATATATATATATATATATATATATATATATATATATAAAGATTATTATTATTATTATTATTATTATTATATAGTAAATGCCAAATTTTTGAGCGGAAAAACATTTCCTTTATGAGAATAACATAGCATAAAAATATAAATATGTCCCTATTTTAGACGGAAAATTATTTCTTTTTTAGGATGAAAAACTATTACTTTTAAATATATAAAGATATATATATATATATATTCAATTATTATTACTATTTTTAATTTTTCATGATTGATTGAAATCATAATTGAGAGAATAAAGACCATTATCTCAAAAATAAATGTTATCTTTAATAAAATATGAATAAAATATTTTAATATCTAACCCATTATATATAACCTTTAAAAGTCTCCCTTAGGATTTTTTTAGTCTGAAATAATATTTTTTAATTCATCTTTAAATACTACAGCGACGGAAAGAAGTGGCTTATATAAATAATTTGTTTTACAAATTATATTTTTTATTAAATTTTAATATTTGTTTTAAAATTTATTATTAAAGTTAAATATTATTTCTACCCCTTAAAGTTAAAATTAATTATTAAAGTTAAATATCATTTGTGTGGGTTCTTCCTCTTTGTAGATGTTTCAAAATCTGCCATCTTATCTTATAAAAGGTAAAAACAATGAACAATTGTTTAATCAAAGGGTTTCATACGAAATATGGATTGATTAAATGTTTAACCTTGTCTACGTCTATATATTTATAAATAAATAAAAGATTAAAGAATATGAAAAGGCATTGACTAAAATCAAAATACAACAGTACAATAGAAATATGAAACAGGTTTGATTGGTTTTCATCCATTTGTTTCATTTTTGCCGGAAGCAACCACCGCACCACTATATTCATTGTCTTGGAAACCTAGCGTCACAAATTCTCAGTTGTAATTCTCCAACGAAAACCACAAAGAAGAGGCGTCATCGTCCACTGCTGTATATCATGAATAGAATGTGCAGTACAAATTAATTTACTAATTAACATACACAATCATATAAATATATGAAGACAAATTGTAGAAAGCAAAACCCAAAACAGAAAAGAGAAAAAATCAATGCCACTATATTTTTGCGATTAAAAAAAAAAAAAACAAAGACATCTACATACCTATCAAAATCTGATGCATTTGCCCGTTCCCTAAAAACTGTTTTGAAGAATATGGTAGATACAAGTTTGAACTTGTCACAAATAATAAAAATAATAATAATAAGACAAAATCGAAAAAGAAAGAAGAAGAGAAAATGCAAAACTTTAGGGTTTTTGAAAGAAAGAATAGAACATGCAGAATTTCTTCTTCAAATGGATATGGATGGGAAATAAGGAAGGAATAAAAAAGAAAAAAATAAAGATTGGCGAACCTTGTAAGGGTCACTCACATTTAAATAAAAGAGAAGATCCTTTCAAATTTCAATTTGAAATTGCTTTATTAAAAGGCGTAAAACATAAATGTTTTTTAATGTAATTAACAAATTGAAAATGTCAATTAATGACAAAATGACATAAAATAAAATTACAAAAACACTCTTATTTTAGGCAAAAAAACTTTTCTTTTTGAAAACCCAACACTGTTATAAAATATTATGTTTATATTTATATAAAGATAAAGATATTCTGTCAAAATTAAACTCCCATATATATGTTTATATTTATAGTAATAAAATATTATAAATTATAAATGTCAAAAAATTGTGACACATTATATGTTTATATTTAAAGTAATAGAATTAATAATATAATTTAAGAAATTAATGATAGAATAAAGTTTTTTTTACAAAAAGATAGAATAAAGTTAATTCTCCTGACCAATCTCTATATTAATCTCCATAATAACTATGATAATAATTGCTTTCTATTTTTTTTGTTTTATATATTATTTTATACTTATTTTTTGTTAATTTAATTATATATTTAAATTTAAATTATATTAATGTTTATGTCAAAATCTTTACATTAGACTTATTATATTAAAATATTTTGATTACATCCATTTTATAAATATCGTGAATAATAATATAATATAAAAAATCATGAATATATATATATATATATATATATATATATATAATAACTTTTCATATATTATAAATTTTATAATATCATGAATAATAATATAATATAAAAATAAAAAATATAATATAAAAAATTGTGAATATATATATATTATAACTTTATATATATATATATATATATATATATAATATAAAAAATAAAAACTCATGAATATATATATATATATATATATATATTATATTTTTATGTTTTATAAATTATAAATAATGCTCTTTAATATTTTCTATAAAGATAAAATTAAAAATACAAAAATACCAAAATTTTGTGTGGGAAAATATTTCCTTTATAAGAATAACATCTTATGAAAATATAAATATGTCCCTATTTTAGGCGGAAAATTATTTGTTTTTTAAGATGAGCGGAAAAATATTTACTTTTTAAGAGCAAAATAACATAAAAATACAAAAATAACCCTTTTTTAGGTGGGAAAATATTTCCTTTTTAGGATGCAAAAACTATTACTTTTATATATATAAAGATTTAAAACTTTGATATTGAATTTTAAGTCTAATTTAACTAAGCTCTTTTGTTGAGATAATATATAAATTTTAATATTATATATAACAAAATTATAAAATTAAAGAAGTATAAAATTAATATTAAAGTATATTTTACAATATATTTTAAAATAAATAATATAAATATATTATTATTTTTAAAATATTATCAATTAAGTTAAAAAAATCTTATTGTTAATATATAATTATTTAAAAAATACAAGACATTAAATTAAATTAGAACAATTAATTTTAAATAATTCAAAGCCGTCTTTAAAATATTTAATTTTCAAAACTTAAATCCATCAAAATTAATTTCAAACTGGACTGATTTTTTTTTTTGGATAGAAAACTTAACTGAATTAATAGAATGATACCCATCTCAAACACATTTAATTTAATAAGATAAAGTGTAGAATTCATGGTCTCCATATGGAAAGTTCGCTGCTATTTCTTGTTCTTACCAGCATTTGAACCATAAGGACCAAGAATGCCAGTTGCTATTTCCATCATCTTCCTTTGACTCTTTTCTTCTCATTCCACATGCCACGTTAATTTCATTATTTTTATATTAAATAATTGATAATTGATTTTACATGTAATAGTGTGTATATTAATATTTATATTTCATATGTGATTTTATATTTCATTTATTTTTTTATTCTTTCTATATATATGTATCTCACAAATATTTTTTAAAATTTAAAATGATAACAAAATTTGTCACAAAAAAAATGTTCAAAATATATATTTTAACGTCATGTAGATCTTTCAAAAAAAAAAAAACTTTATGTAGAGAAATGAAAATTTGGAAGAATTGGGTCATGTAATGTACCATGAATTGTTACATTATTATTGTCAAGTCATATTAATAATACTACGGTTAAAATTAGCTATATCATTGTCTAAGATACTATTTTAGCCATCCTTTAAATGATGGCAAAATAAGAAGTAGAAAATATGATTTTGTGGATACAGATAAAGAAAGTTAGAAAATACACATACTGGTATTATAGGTTAAAATATAAATTTTGTCCCTTATCCTATTTTATTTTTCTTTGTTTAGACTCTTAAATTTAAAAAGTTTCAATTTGATCATTTAAATTAAAATGTCTTTCTGCATAAAAAAAAAATGTCTCTTTTAAATCAAATTGATTCTTCTATAAGTATTTTAAACAAACTGTGTTAATTTTGACTAGTCGAGCAAACGTCTATCCAGTGTTACATCACTCACAATTTGTCATGTATCACCAAGTTGATAAGTTAGTGTGATAAACTGAATGACAAATCAACTTAATTTTTTTTTTTTTGTCTAAACCATAGGTATCATCTATTGGAAACAATATTGTTCAAGCTTTGTAGGACTATTGGCGGCAAATTTTCTATGAGTATTTAACATAATTGTATATCTAGAACTCAAACTTAATTGAGATTATTGATTAAGCTGGAATAATCCCATATAAAGTTGATCAGGCACTTGGTGGTAGATCAACTTGATTTAACAGAGACATAAGGAATCAAAGTAAAATTTTATAAATTTATGAGACTTAACTGGAAAAAAAAAAAACATGAGACACTAAAAGTATATTTTAGTCACTATTATATTATGAGGTTTTTTTTTTTTTTTTGTGTTACTAGATTTCCTACAACGGTTTTTCATCCAAACTTAATTCCAATTTGTAACATTGCATTGTAAAAGTTTTGCCTAAGATAAAACTTTTATAGCGCATGGCCATGCCTTTTCATTTAATTAGCTCATCAAAACCCTTCATCCTTTTTTCGTTCAATTTTTATTTTATTTTTTTTTACATTTTTTACTTTTGTACAAATATTGAATCTTATGAATTCAAATTTATAAAACCTCGGTCCTAATCGATTTCAAAGAACAAAAGCAATTCCACATAACAAAGCAAAAATGTTCAAACATTGGTATTAGTTTTAGCCTTCCAGTTTTGTCCTTAAAAGACATTTTGGGGGGTTAAGAAATGAGAGTGTTTATAAACTATTCATAGCCTCAATTCCTAAGAAGGCCTGTCTGTCCTCATTTGTGGCTTAGGCTCTCCTTCTAGAGTCAATGTTCTGATCTCAAGTCTGTTGCATCAATAGGGTCACCGTATACGAGGTATTGTCTGTTTTGGTGTTGGTCTAAGCATTACAGTTTTGCCCTTAAAAGGCGCATTGAAGGGTTAAAGGAGGAAGATGTTTATAAACTACCCTTAGCCTCGATTCTTAAGCGATGCAGGACTATTTTAGTGTACCAGAACAGTTGCAAAGCACAAGTTAACATTTGAAAAAGAAAAAAAAATGTTGTATCATAATTCATTATGATAGAAATAAATCAAGGAAAAAATTCAATGTTCGTTAAGTCATGTCCACTCAGCATTCACTCGAACACAGATACATGTATAAATATGATTAATGCATGATTAATTTTACTTTACAAGTGATTAAAAATAAATAAATATGATTATATATAATTACCGATTTGGCTAATATTAATTACTTGTGAAGCAAAATTAACTGATTAGACATTTTAATAATTTCATGGCACTATCAACCCCTTATAAGATAGTTAATCACTATTAGATATTTTAATAACCTCACGATGTTATTAACCACACATCAATAATTGTATACAATCATGTCCGTTTATTCTTAATTACTTGTGAAGTAAAATTAATTATATTTTTATATATGTAATTAACCAAGTGTAACTATGGCTGTTCAAAAAGTATTTGTGAACCAAACTTAACTATGAACCAAATTGAACCAAGAGTTTAAAAATCTAACCATTATCAATAGTGCATGGAACCAAAGGAACAATTCGATTCGGTTCAGGTGAACAATTTTTCAGTTTAGGCAAACTATTTTTTAGTTTAAGATCACTGATTAAGTGAAATAATCTCACGTTAATATTTTTTTTTCAGTTTAAAGTTATTTATATATAACATTTAACATTGGGAGGACATATCTTATGAGAGGAATGTATCTTATATGAGAGTGAGAGTGTTAAATCTGGACCGTATAACCATACATGGAGGGTCAAGATTTAATGTTATGTGACTACTTAAAAAAGTAATGTGACTTTTTAAAAAAGTCACATGATCTAGTGTGTTTTAATCTTGA
Organism: Pueraria montana var. lobata; assembly: GCA_026413185.1. Lineage (NCBI taxonomy): Eukaryota > Viridiplantae > Streptophyta > Magnoliopsida > Fabales > Fabaceae > Pueraria > Pueraria montana. The sequence continues at coordinate 79,922,999 of CM048650.1, forward strand.
CCATTCAAACAAGATCTAGTGGTCAATATTTGTTCCTCTCACTCTCATATAAGATAAGCCCTCTCACTATATATATTTCCTAACATTGGAGTCAAATTGATATAACTGCTTTCAAACAAAATTTTTTTTGATAAAACTACTATGAACCAGGTAAAAATTTATTGCTTTTTTTTTAGGTGGAAATTATTACTCTTACTATATACATTTTTAAAAATAATAATAATAAGATTATTGTATTCATATATGTGTGGCACATATATATGTGTACGATTTTCTCGTTGACATATATCTTGTCTGCCTCCCAATCTCAATTCTGGAATCTATAATAATACGTCTCGTATTAAACTCCTGAGGTGGAACTCGATCAATCTTCTGTTAATTATGTTGGCTTCTTTTACTTCAACTACAGTTTATGTGTTGATGCTACTTTGGCCAAGAAACATTCTAAAACGAACCTTTTCAATTTTTATAGGCAAAAATTAATAGTAAAAAGTGCAAAAATTTTAAAACCTTTAAATTTGTGCATGTAATATTTAGAATAATAACATTAAATTAAAATAATTAAGGAAATTTATATTATTTTATACTTAATGTTAGTTAAAGAAATTTATATACTAATTAAAATAATTAAGGGAATTGATTAATTAAATATAGAAACATACGTCATGAAATCTTGTTTATGAGTTCAAATTCTTTTATATTTTTTTGTTCAAACATTTTCAAAGAAGATTGATCATGTCCACCGAAACAGAGCAACAATGCTGGAAGTTATAAAGCACGAGTTGACATTCAACGAAAAGTGGAAAATTCCTTAAAGAAGATTTTGTGGCAGTGAAAGAGAGAAATCAATTAAGAATGGTCTATTGGTCATTTGCTCCCTCTGAGATAAAATACGTATAAAACGTTTTAGTACTTTGCTTCAATTAGGAAAAACTTAGATTTCGTGTCTTTGGCTTAGTTACTATCAACAGTGCCCCGCTTCATAATATATAAATACCTATTCATAGCCACTTCAATGATCACTCTCATTCCCTCAACCAAAACTGAATCATTTGTTTTCAGCTCAGAAGTTTAACAAATTGAGAGGAAGGAAGAAAAGAAGTATAAATACCTGTTATGAATTCCACTCACTTCACTTCAATGAGGTTAGTATAATCATTACCACTCTATGAATCCAGAAATATATATATATATATATATATATATATATATATATATATATATATATGTGTGTGTGTGTGTGTGTGTGTGTGTGTGTGTGTTTTATGCTTTCTAGTTTTTACACAACTTTGTTCGAAGGTGCTTTTAGTTGCCATTTTATAATCTTCTACATGCTTCACTCCAACACCCTCTTCATTTTTTTCATTCCCTTTTTCTTTGAACTATTCTGACACCAAATGGACATTAGTAGTAACTAGTATTATATCAGTTTTCTGACAGATTCACCATTGAGTTGCACGCTGTGTTTTAAATAGCGGCCCACATCACGTATTGCGGCCGCAATATAGCGGTTGCGGACCGCTCCGCAACCGCATCAGGCCGCTATTGCGGTGTGATCTCAAATCACACGTTTTGCCGCAACGCAACGCCGTAACGTCCGCGACACGACCGTTATGTCTCCGCAACGGGACGCAACTTAAAAAGAACTCCGTTCGGTTTCATTTTTGTCAAGATTCTCAAGAAAGAAAGACAAAAAAAATCAAATCAATCTCAGAAATGTAGAGTAAAGTAGATTTCAGTTCAATCAGAAACTTTTTGACCACAAAACCCAATCAAAAGTTCTTAGGATTATAGGACAGATTCACTCACACAATCACGCTTATGGACTCCTCTGTGCGGTGTGCGCTTTTGCTCCCGTGACTCATGTTTTTGCTTCTCCACAGTCCAGATTCAAAAACCTGCAACCAGCAACAAGACCCATCCTTCATTCCTGGTAGTTCGACTCCAATCGTAGAAGTGGAAGCCATTTCTGATTTCGTAAGCTCTTCCCTCTGTCTTTCTCTCCTTCGTTGATGACTTGATGTGTTGTTGTGCGAACGTGATTCACGGTTTTTTTTTCTTCTATTGATGGGGGAAGGGATGGTCACGATGGTGGGAAAGGGGAAGAGGGAAAACTGGGATCGTGGGATCTTCGATCCCGTCCGAGTGTGGGTCGCAGACTCGCTGTGTCGCACCATTGTCGCCACCGCGTTTGGGTCGTCACCGACGCGTTTTGGTCGCAGTATCGCACCGCTGTCGCCACCGCGTTTGGGTCGTCACCTCCGCATTTGGGTCACAGTGTCGCACCGCAGTGCCGTCGCCGGCGTCACGTTTGGGTTTCTGTTTCTCCCTCACGGGCCTCACCCTCAGCGTGTTTCTCTGTTTTGTGTTTCTCTGTTTTGTGTTTGTTACTTTGTTTTTTACTTTACCTTTACTAATTGATGTGAACTGCTTAAGCCTTAAGGTGAGCGTGAGACCGTGAGAGAGAGATTAAGAAAAAAAATTGAAAAGAGACGTTGATTGATTGATACTTCTATTATCTTTGTTTGATTGATTTTATTTTTGTTTGATTGATTTTACTGAACTATTTTAAAATATTTAAATTACATATAGTACTTTATTTGTGAAAAATAAACATTGATGTTCATATAATTTCATGATATTAATTATGGATTTTTATCATATTTTTCTTTGTAGGGATAATGTATCTCTTAAGGATGACATTGCTTTTTAGATGATTAATGACAATCAAACTTGAAGACAATTATGTTCCTTTGACAGACCATTTCCCTTTTATTATGTCTATTTGATATTTGATTAGATTTATGTACCTTTTAATTTCTTATTTTTCTATTTGAAACAATTTATCCTCAATTAAATATTTGTCAGACCAATTAGTTTTGTGTTCCTATTGCTTTCTAGATTTGTTTAGATTTATATACCTTTATTTCCATTATAGATGTATTCTAAATTATTCATTAAAATGATAACAAAATAAAAAAAAAATGAATGAAAACTATATAACCTTATAAATAAAACATATATAATTAATTATAGAACTTTTTTCTTTGTTTGGTGTAAACATCTTTTAATTTCACGCCGCAACGGCCGCAATCCGCATCGCAGTAGCTGCAATGGCCGCAACCGCAATGGCCGCAACCGCGATCGCAATCGCGACCGCTACCGCTATTCAAAACCATGGTTGCACATAATGTGCACGTAATGTGTATCTCGCAAAGCTGCACTGCATCATAATTCTCCTATGTCTAACTAACCCTTTTATTTTTTTTCTTAATGAATGTGGTTAGGAATCTATTCAAAGAGTTGTCAGAGAACCTTAACAAGTTCTCAACACTGTTGTTTGCTCTGATTACATCAACAAACTCTTTGTTCATGAAACAGCACAAGCAGATGATGTTTCTTGTTTTGACCATTGTTCTGTACTCCTTCTTGGTACAATACTTCAGATATGTAGCGGAAACCTTCTTCCATTCATAATTTGTGCCATGCTTATTGTGGGAGGTGCTGCTTCATTTCTGGCTTTGAGCATCATCTCATTCACTGTTGCTATTATCAATTTGGGCTTGTGGGTTGGAATTTTGACATTGTTTGTGTATATCTATGTTGTTCCTCAAAGAAGTTCAGGGTTGCTGCTGCCTCTCTAGACAAAAGCAGAGCACCCCTGCCAAACTCTATTTACACTTGTTTAGTGTCATTCATGGTTTTAAATTGTGGTCGCAGTTGTGACTACTGCGGTTGCGGGCATTGCTGCTACTGCGATGCGGATTGCGGCCATTGCGGCATGAAATTATTTCTTGTTTGCACCAAACATTAAAAAAAAAACTATAATTATTGTAATTATTGGAATATCTTTTATTTATAAGATTATATAAATTTTCATTCATTTTGTTATCATATATATATATGTTATGTTTTAATTTTTCAATTACATTTTTAATACTATTATATTAATTATTATTATTATTTATTTTATTATATTATATGTTATGTTTAAAAAAAACAAAAACAAAAAAGAGAAACTAAATTGGACTCAAATTAAGGCCAACAAATCAAATCAGAAAAAGAAAAATAAAAAAAAAATGTTTGGGCCCAATTCCTTTGAAACCCGAAGACCCATCAGTTTCTCTCCTAAGTGGTAAGTGCTGCCAGCCACTTAGAGCAAGTGGAGCCCCAATTCCTTATGCCAGACTACACAGAACGTAGATGGAAGAGTGTAAGGAGGCCAGCGGCTGCAAGAACAGAGGTTGTTTGGTGAGTCCTTACCAAGCCTGCAAAACGCAGCTATTTGCTCACCCACGAAGCTCAGAAGGGATCGCATATCCCACGATCCCACGCACAAGAGCGTGATTTTACTCTGATCTCTGCACTCCGGCGATCCCAACGATGATGCAGCACGGAGAGGTCTTCACAAGGGCACTCGCCAACGGAATCACACTCGCAAGTCTGATCTAGTTTTTTTGAGAAAAAAGGAGGACCAAGATCGTGTTGCAGTTCTGTTGCAGACGTTGCGGCTCCGTTGCGGCTTTGTTGCGGACGCGACGACGTTGCGTTGCGGCGTTTCTCGTGAATTTGATTCACACAGCAATTGCGGTCTGTTGCCGTTGCGGTGAGCTCCGCAACCGCAATATTGCGGCCGCAACAAGTGTTGCGGTCCGCAATTTAAAACCATATGTCATTGTTTCTCAATTACGTTTTGTTTGATATCTATTAATGTTATACTTTCCTTTATTTTAATTTGAGTTTGAATTCTTGAGTCAGGAAGAATTTGTTGTTGGATTGATTGAATAACAGTGTTTTTTTTTACTGCTTAATAGAAGGTGTTTTTTTTTGTTATGTCTAAATAGAGATAAGAATGCAAAATAGATGCCGGACCAAAAAAAAAAGCAAAGATTCGATGGACTTTAGATAAAGTTAATCAGCTATGCTATTGAGTAACTAGATCATGACCCCATTGTGGATTAAAATAGATTTGGTGGATTTGGGATTTGAAGGTTCCCGGACCTTGTAGAAATTGGGATTCGGTGGTGGATTTGGAATTCGTGGACCTTGTTCATAAGTCAGTCCTGGCATTTATTTTTTACAGATTTGGTGGTGGATTTGGAACTTGGGATTCATGATGCTCCCTGAATGTAATTGGTATAAGCATCAATGTGCTTTTGGCTGCCTAGTAACGGAATCATTAAATTGTGTTAGTAGAATTTATTTGATGATTATGGAAGAAACCTGTAGAAATTGGTGGATTTCTTTGGTTAATATTCTCTCCAATACAGGTTTTGTAGTTCAATTCCACTTTGTAACATACTAGTATCCTAACCCGGCTATGCCGGGTCTTTTTTATTTTCAAAATATAGAAAAATTAACAATGATATAAATTAATACTAAATTTCAAAGTAAAATAAGACCGATACATTCTAGTAACTTTCATTTCACATTTAGGATGAAGTTAATAATTATTTATTTTATACCATATCATATTTTTTAATGGTTTTATGTCAATGAAGCCCACAAAAACTACCGCACTATCTTTTTCAAGAATAATCTCATAGTATAGTGACTTGTGTTACACAGGTCTTAGAATTTTTATGTGTTTAATTAAAATATTATTATTTAGATGTATTAATAAAAATTGACTGAAATGAAATAGATTAAAATTATTTTAGTAGATCAAACTTTTAAAAAATAAAACCACCAAATATTCTATTTTTAATTTTTTATAGCTATATACAGAACCATTTGGTTGTCTTTCGCTATCCATTTGGCAGCCAAGTTGTGCAATTTTGGCAACTGCCATATAGTTTATAACTAGATAGTATCCGTGCATCGGGTTTATTAAGAAGAGAATGAATTTTTTGTATATATAAAGTATGTTGACAATGTTGTTAATTTGTTGTTACTTAAAAAAGATGTAAAACTAATTCAAATTTTCACAATAAGAAACTTATTCATTAATAAAAATAATTAGATGTGTTTATTTCATAATATAAATCATTTAAAAAAATCTATAATACAACTATAAATTTAAATTTCACAATGGCACTTCGTTGAAGTAAATTTTTTTTCTATATATAGACAAATAAAATTATATAACAAAAATAAGATGAAAATAATAAGAAAAATAATTTTAACTAAAAGAACTCACATATTGTTGCATTAAAATTTTTTTTATTGAGTTCATTAATTTAATATTAGAAACAAAATTAAGAAATGAATGAAACAATATAAATTTAGCAACACGTATTTAAATTGTTGTTTCCTTTAAATATAAAATATTAGAAACAAAATTAAGCAATGAATGGAACAACATTTTTTATGCAATATTGTCCTCTTTATATTTATTATCATTCATGTTTAATTAATTTTTATTTTTTCAGATACTTAGGTGATGAAATTATATATTTTATTATAAAAAATATGTAAAATATAACTAATATCTAAATATATTTAAATTTGAAAGATAGATATAAATATTTATACTAAATTATTTTAATAGTGAAAAATAAAAAACTATTAAACCTTACTTTTGATTTGATCTTAAAATACATATAAAAACTTGTGTTTTATACTAAAATAAATAATGAAAAAACCTTTTGTAGTTTTTTTTTTTTAACCATATTACATATGTTTCATACCACCAACACTATATACCAAAAATGTTCCTTTAATTATCCAGTAACTCCTTTCGAACATATTTTTTGAATAGTTTTTATCCTTTCTTGGCAACTATCAATGTGCCTAAACTTTTGCTTTCCCAAAACCTCCAGCAACTACTGCCATTTACTCCCAATTTATGCCATCTATAATATACCAAATTAAGTTATATAGAAATAAACAAATAATATCGGCATGTAAATGTTAAATGACAAATATTAAGAAAATTCAAGAGAATGAAGAAAAAGGTAGAAACTTACCTCCAAGAAAGACAAAAAGAAGATTAAGCTATAAAACAAAACAAAAATCAATAATATAAAATTATGAAGCAAGTAAAATCAATAAAAATAAAAGCTATAAAGTTTTGATGCGAGCATTGAGTAATCTTGAACACTGATGTGAAGATACATTAACGTAGATGAAGAAGTTTGCGCAAGATTTGATGTTGACTCTGTAAAATATTTATAATAATAATTAGAAATTAAAAAAATGAGTTGTTTAGAAATAAACAAATAATATCAGCATGTAAATATTAAATGACAAATATTAAAAAAATCAAGAAAATGAAGAAAAAGGTAGAAACTTACCTCCATGAAAGAAGACAAAAAGAAAATTAAGCTATAAAAAAAAGCAATAATAATAAAATTATGAAGCAAGTAAAATCAATAAAAATAAAAGCTCTAAAGTTTTAATACGAGCACTGAGTAATAATCTTGAACACTGATGTGAAGACAGATTAGCATAGAGGAAGAAGAAGTTTGCACAATGTCTAATGTTGACTTTGTAAAATATTTATAATAATAATTAGAAATTTTAAAAAGGAATTACTGAAATTTCAAATCATATATTTCTTATTACCTTAATTTGAATGTCTTGTAATTAGCTTTGCATCATAATATATAATTTATCCAAATCAACTTATTTCAGTATTTTAATAATCAATAATTGAATAATAGAACGAATTTGTTTATTTTTATTTATTAACATGTAATCATAAAATTAAATCAATTTTGTCTCAAATATTAATATAATCGTTAAAAGAATATTCATATTTTTTTTTTATTATAAATCTAAATGAAAAATAGAATGATTATTTTTATTTATTAACATGTAACCAATTAATTAGTATTTTTTGGTGAATCAATTAGTATATAAGATAATATCGATTATTATTCTCTATGATAATATTAATATTTACATTGAGTTATTTTAAAATTATGATAATAAAAAAAAAGTTACTACAATTATAAATAATATTTCATAAAATTTAATAAATTATTATCTAATTAAATAAAAACTTAAATCAATTTTATCTCAAATACTAATATAATTGTTAAAAGAATATTCATATTTTTTTATTATAAATCTAAATGAAAAATAGAATGATTATTTTTATTCATTTACATGTAACCAATTAATTAGTATTTTTTTGGTGAATCAATTAGTATTTAAGATAATATTAATTATTATTCTTTACGATAATATTAATATTTACATTGAGTTATTTTAAAATTATGATAATAAAAAAAACTTACTAGAATTATAAATAATATTTCATAAAATTTAATAAATTATTATCTAATTAGATAAAATAAAATATTATTTAAGATTTAATGATTTAATGATTTAATTGAGTAGTTTAATCAGAATATATAATTATTATAAACCTTCTTTTTATAATATTTGAAACCTACTTTATATTATATAATTGATAATTGATTATTGATATTGATATTACTATAATTATGTATTTTATGAATTAAAACAAATTATATTTCATCTAGAGATTTTTTTGAGATGTATTTGCCTAAACCGACACAATTACTGGAAGTCTGGAACGTATGGGTCTTGTCCAAAGCATCATACTCTTTTATAGCAAAAAATGATAATAGGTCTTGTCCATTAAAATATATAAGGGTGTTCACGGGTCGTGTTGGACCGGATTTGGCTAAATCCGTTATTAGGGATGGCAATGGGTAGGGTCTGGGTAGGGTCTTATAGTACCCGTCCTCATACCCGCGTTTAAAAAAAATACCCGTACCCGGCTCCATACCCGCCCGGGTAGCAACTTTAATCCCCATCTCCGTACCCGCTAGGTACCTATATACCCATACCCGCACCCGCTACCCGCACTTTACTTATGTATGAAGTTAATAAATCAATAAAAAATAGACTTAAATGTAATTTTGGTCTCCCTATTTTGCACAATCCGTAATTTTAGTCATCCTATTTTAAAATAGAGACATTTAGTCATCCTATTTTGCACAATCAGCAATTTTGGTCCCTATATAGAGACATTTAGTCCCCCAATTTTGTAAAATCCGTAATTTTGGTCTTTTCATCAAATTGAAAGCATTGACAGTTAAGAGATTAACATTGACCTTGACGTGACCCAAATATAGTGATGTGACACGAGATTATTTATTTATTTTTTAATTATTTTAAATACTGAGAAATAATTATTTGTTTATCTACGTCACTAAAGCACATATTACGTTAATTTTAATGGTTGAGGTAGTCGTGAGTCCTAAAATAGAAATCACAAGTCTTAATCATTCATTTTAAACTAGTTCTACATTGTTGAAGTACATGGCACATTGTAGTCAAATAAATGATATTACTTTTTTTTAAATATATTTTTCATCAATTATTCTACTCAATATTTAAAATAATTAAAAACTAAATAAATAATCTCATGTCACGTCACTATATTTGGATCACGTTAAGGTTAATGTTAATCTCTTAATAGTCAACGCTTTCAATTTGATGGAATGACCAAAATTACATATTTTACAAAATTGGGAGACTAAACGTCTCTATTTTAAAATAGGGGGACCAAAATTGCGGATTGTGCAAAATAGATGAACCAAAATTGCATTTAAGCTATAAAAATATTAATTAAAAAAATTATTACAAATAAATTGAAAATTCATGCTTAAATAATTCAAACTTAACATTAAAAGCATCCACACATAATATTAAAAATATAAAATTATTGTAAGTTATAACATAAATATTTTACTATTAGTGTTAGTTTATGAAAAATATACAATTATTTTTTTTACAGAAAAGTATATATATAACATAATTATTTATTTAAGTTATTTTAATTTTATATATATATATATATATATATATATATATATATATATATATATATGTGTGTATGGTAGGTGCGGGGCGGGGTGGGTACTATAGTACCAATAAGCGGGTATTTACCCGACCCGCTTGCGGATATTTTTGCGGGTACCCGTAGGGTCCGGGTACACTTTGCCATCCCTATCCATTATCCGATCTAATCAATTTTTATGGGTTGGATTGGGTTGGGTTTGTGCAATTTTATTGTGAAATCCGAACCAAACCAACCCGTTCATAAACGGGTTGGGTCGAGTTGGATTAATCAGGTCTGAACATTTAAAAAATATTTTTTATTTTGTAAAAATTAAAATTTTTTAGAATAACAATTTGTTTTTACCTAGAGCTTTGCAAATATATAATGACTACATGCTCTCCAAAGAGATCAAATTGTGACAACATTTGATTAATAAAATGAATGGTTTCAATGCTAATACAAATATTTTATTTTACATAAAAATAAACTATTATATTAGCATGAGAAAACATAAACAAAATCAAGACAAAAAATAGAAACAATTAAAAAAGAGAAATATAATTCATGTGTGGTTAAAAATTAGCAAAAAAATATAGTGTTTTGTATTTCTTAATTTAATAATATAAATATAAAAAATTAATTGCATGCTACATGTCGGGTCGGGTCACGGGTTTAAAAAGCAAAATCCGTTACTCGATCCGTACACTAATGGGTTTGAACGGATTGAGTTGGATTTGACCCAAACCCTCAAAAAAACCGAATCGAAGATTGGTTTAGGTTAGGTTGGGTTCACGGGTTACCCATATCCGTGATTCCCAACTACTTCCAAAATGCAATCAACGAAATTACCGGAAAACTAAGGCAGAGAAATACGTGTTGCTATTTGCGGATAAAAAACACGAACAACCCCCACATTTACCAGCCATCAAAACCTGATCCCCACTTTTTGCATGTATCTCCCAATTTTAATGAACTGGTGTGGTGTATAAACTGATATATTTCAATGGCTTGGATTTAGGGGTGTTTATAAGAAGGGTTGAGGGAGTTTAACTTTCTTTTACTAGAATTAAAATGAGCTTAAACAAAAATTTTCACTTCCTATATGGTATGAAATAATATTATAAGATAATCTTTTTTATATAAATATGTTGAAATTGTTTTGGCTTAATATTTTTAAAATAAATCAATATATAAACAATTAAAATAAGAAATTATAATTCTTAACTAAAAATAAAATATATATTCTACTTAATTAAAAGTAGTCACTTTAAATAATTATATATTTATAAGAATATAAAAAATTAAAGAATTATTTTTTAACTTCCATCAATAATATTTAATTACAAAAACCGTTTTAAAATATCTATAAAAAATATAAATTATAATTTAATTAATTATTATAATCTGCATCCAACATAAGAAATGTTGTGTATTGCAACTATGCAAAGATTAATACATACAATAACAAAATAATTAAAATCTAATTTTAATTATATTTTTTAATTTAAAGGAAGGAATAGGGAAGAGAATTTTTTAACATGAATAGTACGTAATTTGTGGTAGATTGGAAAATAATAGAGTTTGATGAGGGTAGTATTTAAGGTTCATTTTTTGGGGGTGGGACAATATTTGACTGGTCTGATCAACTTTCTTTGGTGGGGGAGTATATTTAAAGGTGGATATAATAACGTAAATGGGACATTATTTTACTGGTCTGATCAAGGGGGGCAGGGAGATGAATAATAACGTCAATGGGACAATATTTTATTGGTCTAATCAACTAAGGCACGGCAACCCCTTGTGAAGGGCATAATTTGGCAAATTTGCCATGAGTTTCCATTATAATATGACAAGTGGAATCACATGTTCCGTATGAGTTTAGTGTAACAATTTTACATTTACTATAATAGCGTCAAAAAAATATTAAAAATGTCAAAAATAACGTAAGTAAAATATAATAAAAAGGTATTAATTTAAAATTATAAGTGATTCATCTATTTGTAAATGAAGAAATCATTGTGACAAAATTATTAAATTATTTATACTTATAATATGCACAAAATTACTTTAAAAAAATTATATGTAAAGTTGGTCATTTTATTCTTTAACAATATCTTAAAACTCCGCGGATGGACCCATTATCACTCGTTGTTCCAGGAATCCTTTAGAATACCTTAACACAAACGCACGCACACTTAGATAAAAACTCTGGAATCAATCTAAGGTGAAGTACTTCAGTTCCTGCTACACCGGTGAGGCACAATTTTGACCTCCTATAGAAGGTTTTTAACCGGAACGTTTATTTTATATTAAATCGATAACTTTTTTAATTTGCAAAACAGTCCTAAACATATTTTATGATATGGGGTGCAAAACTTTAATTATTGCCATCAAGTATTTCTAATTTAAGTCACTACTCCTAAATAAGTACATATACATCCTCCTACCAATGGAAACACAATCGCATGACAAGCAACATCAGGCTATGTTTTTTCTCTTTTGTATCTTATTGCTCATATCAACAAAAAAATAAAGTAACATTATAGACGATGCCCAAAATCATCACACAGTGATGCTTCTTCATTCTTAAGTTATAAAATATTACAAAAAAAAAAAGTAATAATAATATTACAACATGACAACCCCTCATCTTTTTTTCAACGACACTTGGTACCTAAGGTGAACTTCATTTCAACTCACTTTTGCTTATTTCCCAAAATTACATAATATTCCTTCACTTTTTAACTTTGATTTTGCCTTGCCGGTTAAGCACCTAGTTATCGCATGTTGCCAATACAGAATCATTGATCACCACAAGTAGCTGCCATCACTATTTATCAACCTACTCAGCAATCCTTCCAGAGCTGCAACCACCGAACTTCCCAAATGAACTCACTGGTTAATCCCTTGAAGCTGCTACTAGCTACCACTATCGTTCACGTTTCTAACTTTCCTTGACTTGCTCAGCTTGGAACAATTGATATCACAGAAACAAAACTTGTTATCATGTTTTCAAGTTTGAACACACACAGAATGGAGCTAAAAAAGAAAACCAGTTCAAAATGCAAATAAGATCCTTCAAGGACCATAAATCAATATTTAAAAAAATATAATTTAAATTTAATTTTACAAACACCACTTCTTCTCAAATTTCTCAACCCTAGAGTACCTAATGAACTTTCTCAATATCTGGAAGCATGTCTATCTTCATCTTTTTCCCCACAGAAGCTTCTGTTCTGTTTTTACTTGAGAAAAGCTTCTCCTGTGTGAGTAGATGAAAGAATTGAATAAATTCATATAGACACGCAGCTCAGTGTAAAGAAAAAGAAGATGCACTTCATAATAAGAGCAGGGATGCATGATTCTTTGTTTTTTATTCTTACTAAAAATGAAAAAGGAAAAAATAAGGGTGAATCCAATCATCAGGATAAAGTTTTATGTATTAAATAACATTGACCAAAGAGTAAAATCATCGAGAATAAATTACATAAACCCTCCTGAGGTTTGCTCTTATTACACCTAGCACTCATCTATTTTTTTACATTATTTTGAACACCTCTAAGGGGGAGTAAGTGTAATATTTTTTAAACCTGAGAGGAGGGGTCAATGCAATGATTTATACCTATGAGAGAGGTCGGTATAACGAAAATCTAAAAATTAGGAGATTTTCTGTAAAATTAAAAAATAGAAGGATGTCGAATGTAATAAAGACAAACCTCATATGGTGTCCGTGTAATTTACTCAATCATCAAACAATTGAATAAGACAAATGCTTCCACATTGAACATCTGATCTCATTAAATAATAGTAACAACTAACTTTGACCTCTGACTCGCATTGCAGATGAAGACTACAGTGAGTATAATTCAATAAAGGCTTAGCTATAAATATTTGGTATTAGTTTGGTGAACATTTTTAGCTAAGCCCTTATTGAATGTCTATATGACCAGGAATGTCTACATTAACAAATCACACAGAAAGATATCAAACATGTATGCATACTGTTTCTTTTCCTTTCATTCAGCACCAGAATTTGAATTGGAAGACCTAGAAGACCAATTGTATAACGCTATTTAATTTACCTATTAACAAAAACTTGAGCTATCAAATTTAATAACAATAAGAGAGTAGAAAGTTATCAAACCAAAATAACATGTACATCTATACGTTAGTCAAATCCTCTTGAATGCAAGGAAAACATAATGGCTTAGCTGTCCATCTTTACCTTTGGTGATTTTGGGTCCTGACACCAAAGTGCTGTCTTCCACTGTACCCACTGCTCACCCACTCATGCAAGCTCAGCATGCACAATTAATTCCACAGGTTTCAATCAGATCTTTACATGGGAAAATCAAACTTTTCAACTCAAACAATTTTCAATCCCAAATCCAAACCATTAAGATTAGTACAAGTTGACCAACACGTAGGAGAATAGAATATGCAAACAGAAAAAGGAAAGATAAACCAAAATTAAATTATCATGGGTCAAACATTTTTAACAAATTTACCAAAAATAATTTATAAAAAAATCTTGTAAGTAGAGGCAAGGAGACAAAAACTTACCAAAACCATTTAAGAGTCTGGGATGGTGAACAGGGCTTTCAGCACGTCCTTCATCGTGCAAGGAGGTGAAGACACGTGGCCCCACGTGTTAACTGCCATGGATAGACGGGTACGTTCCGTCGAGGACGCCTGCCGAGTTGATGAGGATGTAGAACGAGTCCAACGCTCACTCGACTGACTCGAAGAGGGACTTCCCCCGAGTGGTGTCGGACACGTCAACTCGGACCACGACGGCGCGCGGCGCTGCATAGGTTGATTCATTTCGGCGTTGAACGATCCATCTCAGAGAAACCACCCAAGCTCTGTAGGGTTTCATGTTCCCATTTCCCAATCGAGGAAAATTGCAAATGCATCCAAATGCTTCTTTTATAGGAGGACTAAATTGCAAATCTCTAATAAGTACATTAATCGGTAGTAAATCTATAATCTCAACCGTCTAATTTTTTATTATTATATCTATCGGTGATTTTGAGTGCTTCACCAGTGTAGCACAATTTTAGATACTTCATCTTAGACTGATTCATAACGAATCTGAACCATTCAATATTTTTATAATATATCTCACGGTTAAAAATAGTGCTTCATGGATGTACCACTAAAATAGGTACTTCACGTTATCTCGATTCTCAAGACTCTGGGGTTCGACACTCATAACCACGTTAGTGATATACGTCCTTTTTATAACAAATAAGTTTTAGTGTAAAATACACTATAACTTATTTCTTATAAAAAGGACCGGAAGAAGTATATTATATACTTTGTACTTTTTGACTTGTGATGTAAGTTTAACTTGAATGTCCAAACTCCGAAGCTATAACCTGGTCAGGTGGAAGCTA
The DNA here is from genome assembly GCA_026413185.1 of Pueraria montana var. lobata. Taxonomy (NCBI): domain Eukaryota; kingdom Viridiplantae; phylum Streptophyta; class Magnoliopsida; order Fabales; family Fabaceae; genus Pueraria; species Pueraria montana. Next base: position 79,938,158 of record CM048650.1, read on the forward strand.
GGGTGAAGTCGTAACCTTCCTCCCTCATCGGTGAGGAACTAAATTACTGGTAATTACTGGTTTTTTACCGGAAAAAATAATTAAAATTTTAATTATTTTTAGGCTAAAATATGTTTTTCGTCCTCACATAATTGTAAGAGTACATTTTTCGTCCTTGCAATTTTTTTTGTACGTTTTTCGTCCCTGCAAAATTGAAATATGTCAAATTTTGGCTCGGAGTTGATTCGGATCTACATTTGGATTTTTGGCGATTAAAAACCGTCACAAATTGCCTAAAAAGTGTCACAAAATATAAAAAATATAACAATAAGAATACATTTTGTGGCAGTTTTTGTGAAATTTGTGGCGATTTTTGTACAACTTATGACAGCTTTCTTTAATTTGTGACGGTTTTTATGTAATTTGTGACGGCTTTTAACCGCCAAAAATAAAACCGCCACAAATTTTAAAAAAACCGTCACAAATTACAAAATATAGGTTCGGATATATGGACCTAGTTCCGAGCCAAAATTTGACACATTTCAATTTTGCAGGGACGAAAAACGTGCAAAAAATTTTGCAGGGACGAAAAACGTACTTTTACAATTTTGTGAGGACGAAAAACATATTTTAACCTTTTTTTTAATCTGCAATCTTCTTTTTCTTTTATTTTCTCTGGATTAATTTTCTTCAGATCTACTCCACGACCTCCTTTCCTCCAATCCTCCACCACCGCTGCACCTTACCCGGGTTGGAACCCAAACAGCAGAAGGAGGTTTTTAATAGAGAAGAAAAAAAAATTTATATGCAAGTTATTAAAATTTTTAATTTTTTTTTTGTAACCCACTCTGACTGTTCCAAGGGGAACCCTCTAGCCTCCTCCGACTAGAGTTCCAGCCTCCTTGCACCGTCGTCGATTTCCAACACTATCGATGTCTCACCTCCGTTGATTCCCAACGCAAATGCTTTTGTTTTTATCTTTTTTGAGATTAAGGGAACCACGAAAGCTTTTAGATTTGAGATTTTAGTTTTTTCTTTTCTTTTTTGTGTTTCTGGGTGTGCGTTTTACGTTTGTGTTTGTTTGATTGTGTTTATGCTTTTGTTGTTGGTGAAGAAAGGGGAAAGAGGGGGAGGCGGTGTGAAAAAGGGAGGAAACAAGGAAGAAAGAGGAAAATAGGAAGAGAAGAGACAGAGAGATGACGGATATAGATGAACCGGAGTGAGAAGCTTTGAGAACTGTAATTGGGGATGAGTTCACGAAATAAAAAAAAATTATCAAAAAATTTGGTTATGTTCTTCTATTTGCTGCAATCACGATGTCCTTGTTTAAGATTAATAATATAAATGTATGTAATTTGTTCAATTCCCAAATTTGCATGCGTGATGAACTAATGATATCTTAAAGGAAAATAGTAAAATCTCATTGAGTGTTTTAGGTGTGTTAATTTTCATATGTTTTAAGAACCGGACGATGGTGCGGTGTCAACGGGAGTTTGACGGTGATGAATGATAAATTAAAAAAAAAAAAAGAAGGAATTTTTTATCAAAAAATTAATTAAAATATATTAAAGCTTACTTGTTAAGTCAGTTGTCCTTCTCAAATCTTAACCGTTTAATATTTTATAAATATATCTAAAGGTAAAAACTGGCTCTTCACCGGTGAGGTACCTATTTTGGTACTTCACCATAGCATCCACCAACCTGGCCAATATACGTGTGTGAGTGTATCCTCAGTCATTTTATTCTTTAGGCTTAATTACAATTTTTACTCCTAATTTTTTAATTTTTGACGGATTTTACCCCCAACAAATTAATTTGGCGCATTTTATCCCCAACTTTTTTAAAAAGTTGCAAATTTTACCCTCCACAGTTTTGATGACGTGACATGCTAAAATAGTTGTACTTTTTATCCCTAATTTTTTTCATTTTTGACAAATTTACCCCTGACTTTTTACTTTTTGGTGAATTTTAGCCTCATTTTTTATGCTTATGTCAGCATGCCAAGTCATCAAAATTGTGGAGGGTAAAATTTGTAACTTTTTAAAAAAGTTAGGGGTAAAATGCACCAAACTAATTTGTTGAGGGGGGTAAAATGCGCCAAATTAATTTGTTGAGGATAAAATGTGCCAAATTAATTTGTTGAGGATAAAATCCGCTAAAAATTAAAAAATCGGGGATAAAAATTACAATTAAGCCTATTCTTTAACAAAGTAAATTGTATAAAAAACAAGTGTACTTTTCAATGAAATAAAATTTAAAATAATTTACTTTCTGCTGGTAGGCAATTCATTATATTATATATCCAGTTTTTAATGAAATAAAATTTAAAATAATTTACTTTCATTGACTTTGTGTGTTTTTGTGATTGTGTTGTGTGTGTCCCACTCCGAACCTAAAACCTGCCCTAACGGTTTGCTGCATTGAACTTGCATCAAAATCTGCACGTCTTTAAGGTACTTGCATTTCTATCTTCAGCACCTATAAAAAGCTGAGTTAGTAGTCAGCCAGGGAACCAAACATCTCTGCCCTGAATTCTACTTATTTCATTCCAATGAGGTTAGTGTAACACTGTGACTATAACTACTCTGCAGCTACAAATATATGTTATATATTTCCCATAACCTTGTTTGTAGTTTTTCTGGTTACCATTTCAACATCTTTTACATGCTTCCTCGCACATCCTACAATCTAGTTTACCCCATTTCCTTTTTTCTATTATTGACCAATTGGACATTTTTTTGCCGTGTCTGGGTTTTCTGCCAGATTCTGCAGAGTTGCAGTATTTCTAACTTTTTTCTTTTTTTCTTCTGTTAATTGTTGTGCTCAGGGACCAAGTAGTCAATGGATTCAAGGAATCACAGGAGATCCTCAATATACTATTAATACTGTTGATTACCTTCATTACAGCAACAGATACTGAGTCAGGAAAGTTTTTGTTTATAGAACAGCACGAGTGGATGATGCCTATGCTTTTGACCGTTGCCTTATACTCCATATTTGCTATCATTGAGACCATACTACAGCTATATAACGGAAGATTTCTTCCAATCATAGTTTGTGTAAGGCTTATTATGGGAGGTGCTGATGTATATTTGTACTTTTGAGAACCATCTCAACCACCCTTACTTGGATCTCTTTGGTCTTCTGGGTTGGGATGTTCACATCGGTTAACTATCACTATATTGTTCAAAGGATCAAAAATTGCATTAAGGGTGCATCAGATGGAGCTAGGTTGTAGATTCTGCATTGTGCTGCATATATTTCTAAAAAACTGTATCATAATTCTAGTTTGTCTAACTTTTTATGCTATTAATTATTTTGCTTAGGGACGAAGTGCCAGTGGTCAATGTATTCAAAGAATTGCAGGAGATCCTTAAAAAATCCTTAACACAGCTGACTGCCTTGATTACAGCAATAAACAGTGACTCAGGAAAGAATTTGTTTATAGAACAACACAAGCTGGTGAAGCCTCTGCTTTTGACCATTGTCTTATACTCTTTCTTTGCTATGATTGGGACAACATTTCAGATATATAATGAGAAAAGATTTCTTCCAATCATAATTTTTGCCATGGCGCCCATTATGCGAGGTGTTGTTGCATTTGTGCTTTTGAGAACCATCTCAACCACTTTTGCTTGGATCTCTTTGGCCATGTGGGTTGGAACATTCACACTGGTTGCCTATTGATAATTGCCTTATTTACTTAATTATTGAATGATTTTTAAGGCAATTATCTCACTTTCACCCTCATTTAGAGTAATATTTGACTCATTTAGTTGTAAATTTTTAAGTATCTAGTTTCTAGTTTAGTTGTTTAGTTTCATGGTTGCATCTTATATTTTTTGTCTGTATTCTATGTAGAAATGGAGAATTGAAGATTGAGAGATTCATTTGGATCTCTATTTTAAAGCTTTGAAGAATTACCTTAAACAACAAATTTTGCTTAAGCCACCTCAGCTGGCTTAAGCAAAATTACCTTTTTGTGAATAGTAAAACTTGGTTGTTTGGCTCAAGCAAGGACAAGTGACTCAAGCGAAAATTAGAGCGAAAGCATCAGATTCAAAAATTGGCTTAAGCAACCTCAGGTGACTAAAGCAAGATCTAGTTTCAAACTTACCATTTTACAGTTTTGCTTAAGCGAACTGTCACTTAAAGTAGAAACTTTGCTGATGTATAAATAGAGTTAGTTGTCATTTAAGGAGGGAGAGGGTTGTACAGAGGGGCACAGATCTTCATTGTTCTATTTGGGAGAGAAGCTCCTTCTTGATCCATGGAAGCATCTTCTTCCAATCTCCATGTATTTTGAGGCTACCCATGGAAATGGGTAGCTAAATCCTCCATTATGGGGGTTAGATGTAACCAAACTCAAACTCTTTTGTATCTTTTGATATTTTTATATATATTAGTGTATTCAATGTTAGTATTTGCTTCTTTGCTTAATGCTTGTTGTGGATTGATCAACCATAGCTTGCTTTTATGACGTGATTGTTGTTGGAAAATGCCTTCATTGTCTTGAACTGAAGCAAAATATCCAATGAACTTGGTATCTAGGAATGAAGCTTAGTTCATTGGTTATCTTGTGTCACTAGACTTAAAGCTAGTTCCTTTCTTAAGTTTTTTAGAAGTCGAAACTTACTAATGGAACTAAGACTCTTTTCAACTAAGGAATTAGGGTTAAGAAAGTAATGTGTTGGTTGATTTTAACATTGACTTACAATGGGTATATATTGTGCGTTCAAGCAAGAAAAGAGTGAAGTTTGGTGAAGTCTAACCCCAACAATACCATTATCATCTGAAACCCCTTTGTTTTTAAGCTTTATTTTAACTACAAAATCACAAAAAGATTATTTTAACTTTGTTTCTTCACTTGTTCTATTTTAAAGTCATAAAATATCAACCTAAACGTTCATGTTTTATTGCTTTTTGTGGTAGTTATTAGCTTAGTTAGTAAATTTTGTGAAGTTCGCCTAATATTGCGCAAGTCAAGGAAAATGATACTTGGACTTTCCATTTTACTACTTGTGTGATTTGGTACGCTTGCCAAAGAATTAACAAGTTTTTGGCGCCGTTGTCGGGGACTTGCATCTCAATATTAGGCAATTTCACATTCTTGCTACCTAGGCTTAATTCTATCCTTTTGTTATTCTTTCAAGTGTTTTTCCTTTGTACTTTTATTGTCTTATGCTAATTGTCAAAAAAAAAATACTCTGTTTTTTTTAGTCTATGCATGCAGGGTAGAACCTTTGAAGAACTCGATCCATGGAAGATTTTTGGAGTAGTATGCTCACACAACAAGGGCTTCTTAGTAATCAATTAGAGATATTGTCTGAGCATCTTGAAATCATCCAGCTAAGGGTCAGTCACCCACAACCTATCAATTGTGATTTATGTGGAGGAGAGCATTTAAATGGTGATTGTCATCTTTACTCCATGGAAAATTCTTTGTGGGAGCAAGAGTTACACCTTCACAATCAACTTGAAGAAAATAGACTCTCATATCTTGAGAATATGCTGATGCAATTCATGGAAGCTTCCCAAGCTAGCTTTGAAGCCAATCAAAAGTCAATTAAAAATCTTGAGACTCAAGTTGGTAAGCTAGCAAAAGAAATTGCTGAAATGTCTTATATGGCCATAAGGGAAGAAAATTCAACAAAAGTTGAAGCACATGAGGAGAGTCTTGTAGAAGAGCATGATTCAAGAGAAGAAGGTGAAGAAAAAGAAGAGAAAACTGAGGAGAGAACACAAAAATAGTGGGAGAAGTGCTCACAAGTAGAAATTTAACAAGAAAGCCTTCCTCAAGTCAATATCTCTCTCCACCAACTAATTGACAAGGAAGAAAGGCATGAAAAGCATGATAAATCCTTATATGCCATTTTTGCCTTGTTCACCAACACTTCCTCTGCAATGTTCTGGAAGTCGCTTCATGGATACATGATTTTCATGGAGTTCCTACCTAAGAAGCTAAAGAGCAAGGAGGATGTGTAACACCCTAAATCCAAGTTTACATATAATCCATTTATTTTATTTTACATTAATAAAACGTGATCAATTTGTTCAATTTCGCAATTCGTTGGAACATGAAAGAGAGAAGTAATTAAACAAAAATAGTAGTAGATTTAAAACATTTTCAAACTCAACTTGCAGTAAAATAATTTAGCGCAAAACCACATTTTATAAAAGTCGCACAACCCTTATATCGAAAATAAACATTCATTGGAATAACAACTTAAAACAGATATAAACAAGGTGTGCCTCCGTGGCCACCAAAATATACATATATAAATAAGTTTATGAGAATAAGGGTTAGAAATGTCTCACGCACAGGATCATTATCATGTACAGCCCAAGTCTAAAGTAGTAAATACACCGAAATAAGAAAATAGATGACTGAAACAACACACAAAATTTCTTAATCTAGGCCTACCCATATCAAAATACAAAAGAAGGAAAAAACCTATAACTCATAGCAGTCATCTCTAAACCCTACCCCTATGTCAGACTGTACCCATAGAGAAAAGATGTCAGAGGAATCTCTAGCAAGACCCCTGAGAAGAGATCTCATGACCCTCGTCCATGGGATCCTCCTCGGGATCCTCATCTATCGGCTTGGGATCCTCCTCCGGATCCTCTAATGGCGGATCAGAAGAAGATGAGGATGACGACTCAAAAGTGTCTGAAGAAAGCTCCACGATCTCCACCGGCACAGTATGACGATAGTACGACAGAGTAGGCTGAGTAAACCATAAAAAGAAGTCGTAGTATGTCGGCTGTTCAAACTGGCGCGTGAGTGAAACCACCCCAAAACGCACGTGGCCCATGAAGTGATCCTCGTATAGTACCCCATCGTGGGTCCAGTGACCCTCAAACGTCACCACCCATACCCTCGTGGAGGGCCTCTGCTGCGCCATCGATATCTGGAAAAATAAATGTATGGAGTGAGCCCCTCTCCTCCACTAAACTAACAAACAAATGATCGCTCGGTCTCAAGCAACCTACAACAATCAACCACCTTACAATGGTGCTCTCACGAGTCTCACTCGAAGTTCCTGGTCTATTATACTATTTCTCTATATCATACAATCTCAACACAACTCGGGCCCGCTGCCACTGGAACTCCCAAAACTCAGTGGACTTACACAATTTAAGTCAGATGACTTGTTGGGAGTACACCCTTCACCATAGTACAATGGCAGGGCTCTCACCAACACGGTTGTGCCTCGTATTTGTCGGGATTGCCAAGTCGGCACTGTGGAAACACGACCACAAACTCGGCGCCAAATCCCCAAGAAACAGCAAGTCAGCGAGCACACCTCAGGTACCACTCTGTGAGGTCATCCAATCTCTGAGGACTGACTCCTCAATCATTCCCTTTCATCGGGTTCATATTTTATAGGTTGGTGTGGCTTTTCTGCCAAAGGTACCGAACGTTATATGTGACTATAACTACTCTGCAGCTACAAATATATGTTATATATTTCCCATAACCTTGTTTGTAGTTTTTCTGGTTACCATTTCAACATCTTTTACATGCTTCCTCGCACATCCTACAATCTAGTTTACCCCATTTTCTTTTTTCTATTATTGACCAATTGGACATTTTTTTGCCGTGTCTGGGTTTTCTGCCAGATTCTGCAGAGTTGCAGTATTTCTAACTTTTTTCTTTTTTTCTTCTGTTAATTGTTGTGCTCAGGGACCAAGTAGTCAATGGATTCAAGGAATCACAGGAGATCCTCAATATACTATTAATACTGTTGATTACCTTCATTACAGCAACAGATACTGAGTCAGGAAAGTTTTTGTTTATAGAACAGCACGAGTGGATGATGCCTATGCTTTTGACCATTGCCTTATACTCCATATTTGCTATCATTGAGACCATACTACAGCTATATAACGGAAGATTTCTTCCAATCATAGTTTGTGTAAGGCTTATTATGGGAGGTGTTGATGTATATTTGTACTTTTGAGAACCATCTCAACCACCCTTACTTGGATCTCTTTGGTCTTCTGGGTTGGGATGTTCACATCGGTTAACTATCACTATATTGTTCAAAGGATCAAAAATTGCATTAAGGGTGCATCAGATGGAGCTAGGTTGTAGATTCTGCATTGTGCTGCATATATTTCTAAAAAACTGTATCATAATTCTAGTTTGTCTAACTTTTTATGCTATTAATTATTTTGCTTAGGGACGAAGTGCCAGTGGTCAATGTATTCAAAGAATTGCAGGAGATCCTTAAAAAATCCTTAACACAGCTGACTGCCTTGATTACAGCAATAAACACTTACTCAGGAAAGAATTTGTTTATAGAACAACACAAGCTGGTGAAGCCTCTGCTTTTGACCATTGTCCTATACTCTTTCTTTGCTATGATTGGGACAACATTTCAGATATATAATGAGAAAAGATTTCTTCCAATCATAATTTTTGCCATGCCCATAATCCAATTCTTGATCCTTTGAGGAACAAAAATTAAATTAAAAAAATTAAATGACTAAACAAAAATTTAAATTAAATTTAGAATATGAGAATGATAATTTTGCCTTTTTATTTTATTTTTATAGTTACTTTTCTTTGCGGAAGTGGAACTAAAAATTTGAAGACCATTGATCTTTGCAGTTATAATTGGCAGTTAAATATTATAACTGTAGAGGATAGGAGTTAGGTGTGGGCGAGGGGGACGGTCGGATTTGATCGGATTTGGGTCAAAATGTCGAAATCGTTAAAAATTGAAAACATCCACACCTGTAAGAAAATATTACATTTTCTGCTTCAAACTGATAGTGAGATATAGCTTGGGAGTTCAGAACCTATGTCGTTTTCCGAAAAATAAGAAAATTGCTTATCTATTCTCTCTAAACTTAAATATAAGTAAAAAAAAAAATCTAAACTCAAATATAAGAAAATTTTAACTACTTCCACTTTATTTAATTATACTATCTCAAATATATCTTTTAATTAATTGAGATTATATTTGCAATTTTTTTTTATTCTTGATATCAAATTTCAATAAAAAAATATTTTATCAGGAAAAAGTTTATTTCTTAAATGCATACAGTTAAATTAAATGATACTACCTCTGTCCTCTTTTCACTTTATTAATTGTCCTTTTTTATAAAAATCATTTTTTAATTGTTTGGTGCGTTAATTATTTGTTCCTATAATATCATTAACTCTCCAAACATTAATTTTTCCAATAGAGAAGCAATTAAGTGAAGAGATAAATGAAGGATAATTTTGGAAAAGTAGTATAAATCAACCAATTTTCTGAAAGGATGTGAATTAGTTGAAATTGTCTTATATATAGGGACGAAAGTAATATTAACTAACTTTCTTAATTATCATAAAAGTTGGTTAGTTTTGCTTATATTTAGGTCTGGAGGGAGTACTTATTCCCTCTAAACTTAAATATAGCAAAATTAACTATTATTATCTTCATCTCATAATAATTATCGTGTAAGAGGAAAAAATAAGTCCAAAATAATTATCATTTTAGTTTATCAATGTAACATTAAGTAATTTTTCCACTTATATCCTTTATAATATTAATGATGAACAATCAAAACTAAAAATGAATTAACGATGATAAGGTTAATTTTGTAAAATTGTTATTCTCTTTCATCCATTTATTATTATTTTTGCCTGTGTAAAATAACCTAGGACGACAATTATATTTGGACGAAGGGAGTAACATTTACGCTAAGAAAGTTAGTTAATATCATTGACGTTGTGTTTGGTTTAATTGATGGAAACAATATTGGAAAGATGGAAATAATTTTGAATGTTTGGTGGAGGAAAAATAAGGTAGAAATAAGTTTAAAAATGGTGGAACCCGCTTCTACTTTTTCTTACATATTTTCACTCATCTCTCTATCTCTCTCCTTATCTCTTTTCTATTTTTCTTCAACCAAACAATTTTATTTATTATTTTATTTCTCACCTATTTCTATTCTTTTTTTTTCATCTACTCTATTTCTCTCCTCTCTACCAAACACAGCACATGAAACCTAAACAAAAATTCTTCTAAAATGACCTTTATTTTAATTTGATATCAAGAATAAAAAAGAGTATTGGTAATAGAATCTCAATTAATTGAAAGGTAGTTTTGAAATGTATAATTAAATAGAGTGAAAGTAGTTAAAATTTGTTTATATTTGAGTTAAAAAAAATTGTTGCTTATAAATGAATTCGGAGGAAATATTATTCAAGTGACAAAAATACTATCATAATTCCAATGCTTCACATCTCCAATTAATTTCAAGATCAACATATTAAGAAGTGTACTAATTGGGGTATTCGGCAACACATATAACCGAGTACCCCCCGACAGTATTCGGAACATTCTCGTAAATAGACAGGTGTTCGGTGTCTACAGTATAGCCGAACACCCTCAGCGCCGTCCGGTCCGCTTGCCAGACAGGAGTATTCGGCATCTATAAAGCCGAACACCCTTAACCCCTCACCCCAGAGGTCTTAATAGTAGTATTCGGCACCACCAGGGCCGAACACCAGTAGAGGTATAAACACCATTAGCGACTCATGGCAACATAAATCTAAGGTTAAAAAGTAATTAAGTACCCTTAATTACCACAGACCTGTGATTAAGAAGAGGTCATGGCCCATGAGGGCCCAGACCCAATAAGATAAGTATAAAAAGGGGATCCGCCCCCCAAGGTAAGGGGTTCTGAATCCTCATTTATTACGTACATTAAATGCTCTGAGCCGAAACCTGACTTGAGCGTTGGAGTGCCTTTTACAGGTACCCCCCCACCTTCCGGGCAAATATAAAAGATCTCGAAACACAAAACAGCAGCCGAAGACCCCAGTATCCCAAGACAGGAACATTTTGGCGCCCACCGTGGGGCCCGGTAAAACTTTTCCCGCAACCCCACAAGAAATGGTTACTACTTGAAGTCACGCACATATGGAAGAACAACGTCTCGTCGACGAAAACTTGGTGGAAGATCAGGCAAATCTTTCGTCAGAACTAAGACAGTTGCGAGCCGACATATCGGCAATAAGGCGGCAGCACACTCAGGAGTTATCGGCCCTCCGCCAAGAGAACGCCAAGTTGAGAGACTTGAACCGATCCAGGAGACCTGAGAATCAGCAACCAGACAAACATCACGAAGACGAGTCGGCCGTCAACCTTAGCGTGCAGGGTACGACGAATCGGCCTTCCCTTTTTTACGGTCAACACTCAGTCACACCCCTGTAGGCACCCTTTTGTCTCCGGGATTATGGAAACTCCCCTTCCTCCAAATTGGAAGAGCCTCAGTCTGGACCGATACGATGGTAGCACAGATCCGGATGAACATGTAGATGTATATGTAACCCAAATCAGTCTATACACCGCAGAAGATGCCATCTTATGTAGGGTGTTCCCCACCTCCCTCAAGGGACACGCCCTTAGTTGGTTTACTCGCTTACCACCTAACTCCATTGACAGTTTCGAGACGTTGGTGACTAGATTCGGCAATCAATTCGCAACTAGTAGACCTCATCATCTAACTTCAGTGGCACTAGTGAATATTCGACAGGAAAAAGGGGAATCTCTAAGAGTGTTCATGGAAAGATTCGGCAGAACTGCCTTAAACATCCGAAACCTAGACTCGGTGGTGGCCATGCATCAGTTAGTGACGGCTCTTAGACCAGGAGCCTCCGTCAACAGTCTCTGCAAAAAGCCGGCTCTCGACATGGATGACCTCCGGCGACGAGCAACAAAATACATGTAAATGGAAGAATTATCCGAATACAGGAACCAGGTCCAAGCAGAGGCCAACCCAAGGAAGAGGGAACAAGAAAAGGATTATCAAGGAAAGGGAAAAGACAAGATCAACAAGGAGAAGGAGTACCGTGGCTCCAGGTATGCGACTTACACGCCGCTCAACGCTAGCCGATCCCGAATACTCGAACAGGCCCTGGCTACAGAAATATTGGCCATGCCGAAGAGGGCCAATACTCCTCCTAAGGCTGACTACAACAAACAATGCCGATACCACCACAATAAAGGCCATTCCACTGAAGAATGCACCGCACTTAAAGACAAGATCGAGGACCTCATCAAAATGGGGCATCTCAGAGACTTCGTCCATGATCCAAGGACCGAAAGGTCTCAATTTTTGAAAAATAAAGACAGTGACAGAACCTATAGAACGGACTTTAACCACGGCAGGAGGGCCGAAAGACAAAGAAGCAGGTCCAGGGAGCGGCAAGACATAAAACCCTCAAATCCTCGGAAAGTCATCAACACGATTGCCGGGGGATTTGCGGGAGGAGGAAACACCTCGTCGGCCCAAAAGAAGCACCTCCGGTTAGTCCGGTCAATCAACATGGCGTCAACTGTAAACAAGCTCAAAATGCCACCCATCACTTTCACCGATGCGGACTTTCAGGGGTCCGACCCAATGCAAGACGATCCAATGGTCATTAGTGTAGATGTAGCCGACTACACAGTCCGGAAGACTCTGATAGATCAAGGAAGCTCAGCCGACATCCTATACTGGAACACCTTCAAACAACTGGACATACCAAAGAAGAAGCTCATGCCGTATGACGAACCCTTGGTCGGATTCTCTGGCGAGAGGGTTAACACCAGGGGATGTATAGAGTTAGACACGACCTTCGGGTATGAGGGAAAGGAGTACAAGACCATAAGAGTGAGATACATTGTAGTGCATGCCAACACCTCGTATAACATACTACTCGGACGACCGTCGTTGAACACTCTCGGAGCCGTAGTCTCCACTCGACATCTGGCCATGAAATTTCCATCAAACCGAGGCACGGTCGTTACGGTTCACGCGGACCAAAAGGCGGCCAGAGAATGCTACTTAGCCAGCCTCAAGGTTACTCAACTGAAGGAAGACGAGTGCAAGTCGGTATACATGGTCTCGGCGGCTGAACCCTCGGACCAAACTTTGGATCTCGATCCCAGAGTCGAGGAGGACAAGCGGGTAAAACCGAATGAGGAGATCCATGCATTTCAAATTGGTGAAGAGAAAACTCAAACTACATACCTCGGAAGCAACCTATCCGAAGAAGGCAGGCTTCGGATTCAAAGAGTAGTAAAACGAAACACCGATCTCTTTGCCTGGAAGGTCGCAGACATGCCTGGCATCGACCCAAAATTCCATTGTCACAAATTGGCAATATGCCGAGAGGCAAGACCAATTTCGCAAAAGAAAAGGAAGATGGGGGAGGATAGGAGGAGAGCAGTAGAAGAAGAAGTGTCCAAGTTTCTAGCCGCCAGCTTTATCCGAGAGGTCAAATATTCCACTTGGTTAGCCAATGTGGTCATGGTAAAGAAGGCAAATGGAAAATGGAAGATGTGTACAGACTACACGGATTTGAACAAGGCTTGCCCAAAAGATGCCTACCCACTACCAAACATTGACAGATTGGTCGATGGGGGCAGCTAGACATCTTTGTCTTAGTTTTTTGGATGCTTATTCAGGATACAACCAAATCCGAATGCACCCTCCCGATGAAGACAAGACCGCTTTCATAACCGAATTAGCCAATTTTTGCTACCAAGTAATGTCCTTCGGCCTAAAAAACGCAGGAGCCACCTATCAAAGGTTGATGGACAAAGTTTTCCAAAAACAGCTAGGACGAAACCTAGAGGTGTATGTCGACGACATGGTTGTTAAGTCTTCCAAGCCTGACGAACACGCAAGGGACCTCGAAGAGATCTTCGCCGAACTCAGGAAACACAACATGCGCCTAAACCCCGAAAAATGTGTCTTTGGCGTCCAAGGGGGAAAATTCTTGGGCTTCATGTTAACATGCCGAGGCATAGAAGCCAACCCTGATAAATGTGAAGCGGTTATTCGTATGAAAAGCCCGAAAACCCCAAAGGATGTCCAGAGACTCACAGGGAGAATTGCCTCTCTATCACGATTCCTGCCAAGAATCGCCAAGAAGGCAAAACCCATCATGCGTTTGCTAAAAACAGCCAAGAACTTCTCATGGAACCAACAATGTGAAGAGGCCTTTCAAGAGCTGAAAAAGACCCCCCGCCCATACTCAGAAAACCGGAACCTACAAAGGATCTAGTGCTTTACATCTCGGTTTCTCAAGCAGCCATAAGTGCGGTGTTAGTGCAAGAACATGAAGAAGGCCAAGCACCCATATACTTCACCAGCCGAGTACTACAAGAAACCGAGACCAGGTACCAGATAATTGAGAAGGCGGCTCTAGCACTAGTGAATGCTGCAAGACGCCTGAGACAATACTTTCAAGGACACCGGGTGATTGTAAAAATCGATTGCCCAATTGCAAAGGTATTAAGGAAACCAGAACTAGCAGGGAGAATGATGGCATGGTCAGTAGAACTCTCCGAGTTCGACTTAAAGTACGATTCGAGGGGTCCCGTCAAGGCACAGTGTCTAGCAGATTTTGTCAATGAGCTACACCCTGCTGAAACCTTTGAAGAAGAGTGGTGGGTAGTACATGTCGATGGCTCATCAAACCGAAGGGGAAGCAGGGCAGGTATCATACAGGAGGGACCCAACCAAATACGGTTAGAACAGTCCCTACGGTTCGGTTTCAAAGCATCCAACAATCAGGCCGAGTACGAGGCCTTATTAGCTGGGCTCAGATTTGCAAGAGAGATGGGAGCCCGAAAAGTGCAATGTTGGAGTGATTCGCAAGTAGCAGCCGAATAGATCAACGGTGGTTTCCAAGTCAAAGACCCACAGTTGCTGAAGTACTATCACACTTTCATGCAGCTGAAACAAGAATTCGAGGAAATTCGGGTAAATCATTTAGCCCGAGAACACAATGACAGGGTAGATCGACTCGCTAAATTAGCTACCACCCAAAAACCCATATAGTTGAGAACATTCATCCAAGAGACGTTGCCCGAACCAAGTGTAACTGTCGAGGAATGCATGCAGCTTTCGGTAGCCAGAAGTACGTGGATAACCGAAATACAACAGTATTTGGCACAGGGAACCCTTCCAGAGGATAAGGAAAAAGCCAAAAGGTTGCGAATCAATGCTGCAAGGTACATTGTGATAGCCGAAGAGTTATACAGAAGGGGATTTTCCACACCCTTATTAAAGTGTCTAGAGAAAAAGCAAGCATAATACGTGATGAAGGAGCTGCACGAAGGAATCTGTGGCATGCACTCGGGTGCACAAACGATGGCAACTCGGGTTTTGCGAGCAGGATATTACTGGCCGACCCTCAAAACTGACTGCGCCGAATACGCCAAAAGATGTAGCCAGTGCCAAAAACATGCCAACCTTATCCACCAATCAGCGGACGAACTGCACTCCATCTCGTCACCTTGGCCTTTGGCTGTATGGGGAACCGACATCTTGGGTCCTTTCCCTATAGCCAAAGGACAACGCAAGTTCTTGTTAGTAGCTGTCGACTACTTCACAAAATGGATAGAGGCCGAGCCCTTGGCAATCATCTCGGCTCAGAACGTACATAAATTTTTGTGGAAAAATGTCATCACTCGATTCGACATTCCGCATGCAATCGTCACCGACAACGATCTACAATTCACGGACAAGAAGTTAAACACTTTCCTCGAAGGCTTGGGAATAAAGCATAAAGTGACCTCGATCGAACACCCCCAAACGAACGGACAAGCAGAGGCTGCAAACAAAGTCATCTTGGGAGAACTGAATAGAAGGTTAGGAACAGCCAAAGGGGCGTGGGCCGAGGAGATACCCGAAATATTGTGGGCGTACAGGTGCACCCCATAATCAACCATCAAAGAAACATCCTTCAGAATGGTTTATGGGACCGAAGCAATGATCCCGGTCGAAGTAGGAGAACCCTCATTCCGAAGACAAAACTTCGAGACTCAAGAAAACGAAAGCTCCATGAGATGCGAACTAGACTTGGTTGAAGAAATACGCGACCGAGCACGCTTCAATGCCGAAGCATGCAGACAGAGAATGACCCGAAGATTCAACTCAAAGTTGAAGCTGCGAGACTTTAAAGAAGGAGACCTAGTCCTAAGGGTGCAAGGCGACGCCCGAAGAGACTCCAAGGAAGGAAAACTGGCAGCCAATTGGGACGGCCCATTCAGAGTTCGGCAAAACCTCAACAATGGGGCCTACAGGTTGGAAGAACTGTCAGGAAGAATAATACCGAGAACCTGGAATTCCACTCATCTCAAATTTTACTTCAGTTAATGTATCATTTCACTATGTATTCGAATGTTGTACTCTTTTCCCTCATTCGGTCTTTCATCCCTACAAGAATGTAAAAGGGTTTTTATCGGATAAGGTTTTAATGAGGCATACCTCAAATGAATTCTAATAAGAACATCCTACGCTTCGCTATCATTATTTAAGTGCAGCATAATGTCTCTTCTTCAAAATGGTTTCCCTCCCGAGTGCTCCCACTCGACTAAGGATGCACCATTCGGATCTTCAAAATGGTTTCCCTCCCGAGTGCTCCCACTCGGCTAAGGATGCACCATTCGGATCTTCTTCAAAATGGTTTCCCTCCCGAGTGCTCCCACTCGGCTAAGGATGCACAATTCAGATCTTCTTCAAAATGATTTCCCTCCCGAGTGCTCCCACTCGGCTAAGGATGCACCATTCGGATCTTCTTCAAAATGGTTTCCCTCCCGAGTGCTCCCACCCGAGTGCTCCCACTAGGCTAAGGATGCACCATTCGGATCTTCTTCAAAATGGTTTCCCTCCCAAGTGCTCCCACTCGGCTAAGGATGCACCATTCGAATCTTCTTCAAAATGGTTTCCCTCCCGAGTGCTCCCACTCGGCTAAGGATGCACCATTCGGATCTTCTTCAAAATGGTTTCCCTCCCGAGTGCTCCCACTCGGCTAAGGATGCACCATTCGGATCTTCTTCAAAATGGTTTCCCTCCCGAGTGCTCCCACTCGGCTAAGGATGCACCATTCGGATCTTCTTCAAAATGGTTTCCCTCCCGAGTGTTCCCACTCGGCTAAGGACGCACCATTCGGATCCCCACACCCCCCTTTCTTTATTTCAAACAAGAATTTCTAGTCTTACAAAGACGCCGAAGATAACAAACAGTGACGCATCACTCGAAGGTGCTTTCTAGAAGAACACATACAACCATACTTTGCCCAAATTAAAAACGCAAGTATCGCAAGGTAATCGGACAAGAGTAAGAATGCGAAACAAACTCAACAAGTAAATACCGAAAAGATAAACGCATATTTCATTAATTACCAAAAAGGGGTAGAGTCATTTACAAAACATTCAAAAAAAAAAAAGGCTCTAACTACCTCACTCTACAAATATTCTATTCTGCTGGGTCCTCACGAACCTCGGCATCAGCAACATCATCCTCCCCCCCATCTTCATTGGCCCCAGGATCCGCACCACCTTCAACAGCCGAGCCGTAAAGAGGATTCTCCAAAATAGCATCCTCCGGAATGTCATCAATAGGCATTAACTGTCCTTGATAAACATCCTTCTCCATGTCAAAAATGCTGCGGTCACGAACATTATAATAATGCGTTATTTGCCGCAAGCCGTGGAGAAAACCAGCCTCATGTTCGGCTAAACTCTTATCTTCAGCCGAAGCAAGAATCCTCTCCTTGGCAGCACGCTCCGCGTCCCGCTCTTCCTGGGCCTCGGCCAATAGCGCCCTTAGCCGCTCGATCTCATCAGATTGAAGCTTGGAATCCTTCTCGGCCATTATTACCTTGGTGTTTAAATCGTTAACATTGGCCGAGAGGTCCTTAACCTCCTCCTTCAAGCGCCCATTCTCGTCGGCTAGAACCATGTTGGCCTCTAACACCTGTTTGTTAGATACCTGGGCCTCCTCCAAACTCTCCTTCAACTTCTCGGCCTCCCTTAGAGGATTTGCGAACATATGATACGCAATGGCCGAAGCCCTTGCCTGAAACTCGCAGTAAGCCGACCAGTTGGTAGCAGCATCGGCCTTGTTAAGGATGGCCTTCCCAGTATCTGAGATGTCGCTGGAGCTCACCATCTTCTTCGGTCGAAAATCTTTGGCAAAAAAGCCCTCGGCGGTCAAGGCGTTGATGGAAGATAAAGAAGCCGAAGCCGAAAAACCTAAAGTCTGTTGCTTCAGGTTCTTAGCCCTTTCTTCTTCCGAAGCCTCACGGCTTCGGTGCCTTTTCTTATGATCTTTGTCTTTACTTCTCTTTTCTCCCGCCGGGGGGGGGGGGCACAGTATCTATCGGGGTTGGCCGAGGGGTCGGTTGCCTGGGAACGAGGGGCACTGAAGCGATACCAAATTTGTTTCCCGCAGCTTGAGCCCGATTCCTCCGAGCATTCCGGAATGAAAGCACATTTCCTCCAGCATCAGCCATGATACCTACATAAAACACTTAGTCAGTGACGAAAGCTAAACATTGAAACACCAGGAAAGAAAGAACAAAAACCTTACCACACATGTCGGCTAAAACAGTGGAAGAATTTAACAAAGCCACAAGCTGCCTAGCTGGGAGCTTTCGGGGGAGAGACTCAAGAAAGAGGAGATCCTCGCGTTCCGTTTCGATCATCATGGATTTTGGAAACTTGTCATAACGCCGAGGGTTTTGCTCCCAATAGAACGGAAACAGGGACTTTCCACTCATATCGTAAAGATGGTTAGTCCCTATGTTCGGCCTAACAACTACCTTAAAGAAATCGGTTTTGAAATTTTTGTAAGAGGTAGTAAATGACTAGAAAAGAGGCCTCTTCGGTTTCCTTATCAAGGAAACCCATAAACCATCCTTGGGCCGAGTACAAAAGTAATACAAAAACACATTCACCAAAGGCTCTATAAAGTTAAAAATACAGAGAGCTCGGAAGGCTTGGATAGCAGCCCACCCATTCGGATGCAACTGCGAGGGTGCCACGTTTAAAACCCGAAACACCCCCATAGTGAAGTCGTCAAAAGGAACCTTTACATGTAGATCACGAAATACACAATCATACATGTAAAAGAAGTCCCTTGACGAGTCACCTTTCCCCATGAAGACGAATTCAGGATTCGGCTCTCGCCGACAACACTGTAACCCTACAGGACAAAACTCATCTTCAGCAATGGAAGACACATCTACATAGTTTACAAAGTTCGACACGCTACGTTTATCGTCATACCGAGACCAATAGGCCCCAACCTCTCCAGCAACCCAGGTATACCCTTCCAGGGTAATCGGCGGAAATTCCCTTTTCGCTCAGGTAACCCGGGGTTTACGCTTCGATCTTGTACCAGATGTCTCCCCCGCCGAAGAGGCTGAAGGGGCCGAAGGACCCATAACACTCTCACCCACCCCCTCTCGGACAGGAGACGAAGAAGGGGACACCAAAGAGGAAGAAAGAAAAGACGAAGACGACGAGGCAGTCGAAGACCCCTCACTAGAGTCCCCACTAGTCGAGGAAGCGGACGGAATGTCAACCACCTCGGTTCCCCCAGAAAGCTCACGGCCAGCCGAACTCATAATAATGGAAAGAAAAAGAAATAGCCGAACTCTTGTACCTTGGTTAAGACGAGAAGAATGAAGCTAGAAGTAACTATTCGGCCAAGAGCAAAAGAAGATTTTTGCGAAATCGTAAATACGGGGTGCGAAGACGACATCCTTCACCCTATTTATAGGGCCCAGACCTATAACGGTCCAAAAGCCCCTGAACATTGTCAACCGTTAGATCCACTAAGATCTAACGGTCCACATAGCACAACACTTCGATCCCCTCCAACCCAACGACTTTTTTCTGCCATAAATGGCAGTAATTTTAAACGACACAACAATAAAGCACCAGTCCCAAGACAAAGCCTCTTCGTTACCCTCCCTCACTCGAGGCTGGGGGGCATGTGTACTAATTGGGATATTCGACAACACATATAACCGAGTACCCCCCGATAGTATTCGAAACATTCTCGTAAATAGACAGGTGTTCGGTGTCTACAGTATAGCCGAACACCCTCAGCGCCGTCCGGTCCGCTTGCCAGACAGGAGTATTCGGCATCTATAAAGTCGAACACCCTTAACCCCTCACCCCAGAGGTCTTAATAGTAGTATTCGGCACCACCAGGGCCGAACACCAGTAGAGGTATAAACACCATTAGCGACTCATGGCAACATAAACCTAAGATTAAAAAGTAATTAAGTACCCTTAATTACCACAGACCTGTGATTAAGAAGAGGCCATGACCCATGAGGGCCCAGGCCCAATAAGATAAGTATAAAAAGGGGATCCGCCCCCCAAGGTAAGGGATTCTGAATCCTCATTTATTACGTACATTAAATGCTCTGAGACGAAACCTGACTTGAGCGTTGGAGTGCCTTTTGCAGGTACTCCCACCTTCCGGGCAAATATAAAAGATCTCGGAATACAAAACAGCAGTCGAAGACCCCAGTATCCCAAGACAGGAACAAGAAGTAATTCCAAACTACAAAATTGAATCAAAAAAAAAAAAAAACAAAGCTTTCGCATAGAGAAGAAAAGCAAGAAATGCATATTGGATTTAATGCGCCATAGGGGAGTGATAAACATGACGGGCAAATAAGTGCATTTCAAGCAAAAGTGTTCGGCGGCTCAGGGGAGAATATCAACACATTGAGAAAAAGAATAATAGATCCCGTGGTGCCACGCGCATAAGCAACAAAGTGCTTTGGCGGTGGGGGCCAGCCCAGTAAATTATTGGCCAAGGCAGCTAAAAATGGAAATGGAAGTGGTATCCACAGGGAGGGATCTCTCTGAGTGTCAATTAACCTAAATCATTTCGGTTATTGCTCACATTCAATTGCACTATTTTCAAATTAAATTTATAGAACTCATAAAAAGAATTAAATTTATAGAATAGTCTATATATAGAAAACAAAAAAAATTACAATAATGTTGTTTACATATTAACTAATTTAAATACGGTTGTTGAATATATAAATCAGTCGTGATTCTTGAATAAATTATTATTATTATTATTGACTAATTATAGATTAATATGATTTAAAAATAAAATAATTATTATATTTATTGGATCAATCAATTATTTGAAGTTTTAATTACCATATTTATAAATATATAAAATCTAATAATATATAATAAAATCCTTATTGATTATAACTTTTGTGCCAATTAACCTAAATAATTTCAAATCAGTTATCGCATTAGTCTAAATAAAGCCTAAATAAATAGAGAATATTTATAAATAAGTTAAAATATATTATTTGATTTGTCTGAGCTAAACATATTTAATCAATCAATTATATTATAAATAACAATTTTATTTACGAAAATAAATATCAATCAATTATGAGTATTGAATATATGCGTCATTCAAGTAATATATCTATTGTCATTTAAATTGGACAAATTCTCATTTACCATAATTTGTTAGAATATTCATCTCGGTATTTAAATATCACATGTGTTGTAACAAATTCCTATGCTTTCTCGCTCCCCAATTCATCATTTTTTTTATTTGTGATTTTAGACCACTCAAATGGCACCAAGGTGCGACTTGGTTTTTGATATCACCTGCAAAACATGAGAATTGGATTATACTTGTGAGAGAGTGATAAGGATATGAAGACTGCTTGATTTTGCTACCAATAAAATACTGCTTTCCTTTGAAATGGTGTTGACGAGCATCATGGTTTGTAATTTCGATTATCTCTATAGATACATGTTTCTGATCATACCAATTTTACCCAATGTTCTTATTTTCAGGGTAACAAAATCCATGCTTCAGTCAAAAAGAAGATTATTTACAAATTTAAAAAGGAATTAACGGAGGGATTTGTTTACCTTATATTTGGCGTTGCTGCAAATTTGGAAGAATATCGTTCAACAAATCATCCCTTTATGTTGAATTTTCAAATTGGTACAAAAGTGACAAAAAGGTGACAAAAAATCATTACATTGTTGTTATTGTAATCAATTCTTTTTTATAATTTAAAATTACCAATTTGTGTAAGCCATTAAAATTACCAATTTGTTGTATATATTTGTATATATTAGAAAATAGAAACCTTGTAGCAATCCAACACCATATTATTATTCCTGAGTCAAGAATATATAATCCTTACTCAAACTAAAACAAAGAGAAAGCATAAGAGCCACAAGGCACAACAGAACTTAGAAGCTCCGGCACTTTGTGATTGTGAACACAACAGATTTCTCTAGAGGGGCAACAACCTTAATTAGCTCAATGTGATGGAGCCTTAATCCAATTCATGATCGTTTGAGGAACACCATAGTCGTAGGCAACCACTGCGAATATTCCGACCCACATGGCCAAAGTGATCCAAGCAACTGTGGTTGAGACGAAGCTCAAAGCCATAACTGAAACAACAGCTCCCATAATAAGCATGACCCAAATTATGAGTTGAAGAAGACTTCCCTTATATATTTGTAGTATTGTCCCAATGGTAGCAAAGAAGAAGTGTAAGACAATGGTCAAAACCAGAGACATCATCAGTTTGTGCTGTTCTGTAAACAAAAGCTTTCCCGACTTAATGTTTGTTACTGTAATCAAGGCAATAAAAGCAGTGTTAAGAATTTGTTAAGGATCTCCTGCAATTCCTTGAATACATTGATCACTTGGTCCCTAAGCACAATCATTAAAGGAAAATAAAAGTTAGACATATACATACTAGAATTATGATGCAGTCTTGCTAGAAACACATGCAGCTTAATGCAGAATCAAAACGAAAAATGTCCAATTTGTTAATAGTTACATAAGAGAGTAGTTATAATTACACTAATGACTAACCTCATCGAAATGGAATGACTGGAATTCTGGGCAGGCTTTTTTTTCTTGCTTCCCTGAGATGAGAGCTGCTAGTAGTAGGTACTCGCTTTTGTAGAACCAGAGGATAAGAAGAGATGAGTGACCTTTATTAACCGGTTCGGATGCAGGTTTTAGGTTCGGAGTTTGTACACTTACAAGTCACAAACACAAGATGACAGTGGACAACAGTATTTGATCGGAGGAGAACGACAAATATTGGCTACATTGCAGAATTTAACTGGTTATATAGAGAGGCAGGTTTTTGGTTCCGACAGTCACAAACTACGTTTCAGATTAAGAGACACGAGTATTTGAAAAAAGAAGCAGACGGAACACCGAATGGAAGTACTGATTCGGACGCTCACGAACGCACACTAAGTCAACATACACTATCGGACAAGGACAAACATTGGCTACGTTGCAGAATTTAAAATTACACTTAACCGGTTTGGGTAGGGTCAGGTACGTAGGTTTTAGGTTCGAACACTCACATACGTGTCCCTCATCTTACTTTTCAGTTTTCAGTATTATACTGTTTATTCGGTGTATTATTCTTTGATAAATACTAACAAGTGTGCTATCAACGTTGATTAAGAAATTAAAAAAATATATTTTTGTTAGAATATGTAAAATTGTGTTGTTCATAATTTTTTTACACTCTCCTATAATTTTTATAATAAATATATTTTTTTAATTATTTAATTCTTCGGACACTAATTAACAAAATCCTTATTCTTTTTATAACTTTAAACATCAAATGGGCCTTCGTTCTTCTAAGACGTACAAAAGAAACACGAGTGTGTAACCCTATGTTTGTTTTGAGAGAAAGAGAGGAAGGAGGAGAAAAATTTACCTTTTTAATGTAGGTTCCACACTTCTTATATTTTACTCTAATTCAAATATATTCCTCTTATTTTCATCTTTTCTATTTCCATCTTTTATACTAAAGAGAGCATAAATTTTTTCTAGACTTAAACTTTTTGCTTCCTATGAAATAAGATTTTTTATTTATTTTAATCTTTTAAATTTATTTTAATTACTATTAATGTTGCCTAGTCTTAATTGAGAATAAACAAGGCACACACAAAGATTCTGATTAGTGCCAAATTAAAACTGAAAAATAAAATTTAAAAGAAATAGAAACCAATCATCAGTATTAAAATATTATTTCTAAGCATAAATAATTTTTTAACATCCTCTTTTTTAAACCAATTATTTTTACTATTAATTCTTTCAAAATCAATTTTATAAAAAGTTAAACTAATTGGTTTAAAATTCTAAAACTTTCTCTGTCCCTCAAACTTCCAATCCTCTTTGACTATGAGCACGGTTAGGCTTATACTTTTTCGGCATTCTTAACTCCATTAATAATAATAAAAAAAAGGACAGAAATAAAACAAAAGAAAACTAGACTAAGCATTAAAAAACATGAGTTACGTTCATCAATCCAACGACAGATTCTTCCTGAATCAAGAATATACTCAATCTAGCATCCTAACTCAAGTTAAAACAAAGAAAAGGCATAACAGCCACAAAGCACAAAAGAATTGAGAAACTCTAACTCTGTACAGAGTATAGAGTCAGACTTTGGCAATGGTACTTTCTCTAGAGAGGCAACAACCTTAGCACCGTGTGATGCGACCCTTAATCCAATTCATGATCCTTTGAGGAACATCATAGTCATAGGCAACCAATGTGAACATTCCAACCCACATGGCCAAAGTGATCCAAGCAAGAGTGGTTGAGATGAAAATCAAAGCCAGAACTGAAACAGCACTTCCCAGCATAAGCATGGCACATGTTACAACAGGAAGAAGGTTTGTGTTATGTATATGAAGTATTGTCCCAACCGTAGCCAAGAAGGAGTAAAGAACAATGGCCAAAACCAGAGACATCATCAGCTTGTGTTGTTTTGTAAACAAAGAATTTCCAGTGTCAGTGTTTGTTGCTGAAATCAAGGCAATGAGCAGTGTTAAGAATCTGTCATGGATCTTATTGTGGGTCCAGCCAAACAAATGTGAAAGCAAGAAACTTGTATTCAAAATTTCCAGCCAACAATTTGGTGCATGAGAAAATCTTACCAGCTATGTAAATGTGAAACCTGCAAAACGGTGTAAAGGAAGGTGAAAAAATTTCAACCTTCAAACTGCATTCATTCAGTACATTAAATGCTAGCAAATTATGCACGGTGAAATCCCTCAATAAATAGAGGAAGTGAAGTGAAATGGAAGCACAACAACACAAGCAAGAAGCAAGAGTTTCTCACATTTAGAGAGAAAAATTGTGAGAGAAAAATAGAGAGAGTCTTAGAGTTTCTAAGAGAGAAAATTAGTGAGCCAATTTATGAGAGAGTTGTATTCACAAATTGAATATTGTTGTATTTTGTATTCCCATTATTATTATAGTGGAGATTTAAGAGGCCTATGGTCCCGTGGTTTTTTCTTATTCACATTGAGAAGGTTTTCCACCCTAAAATTTTACCGTGTTATTATTCTACGTTTCCGTTAAATGTCTATTTTTGAGTTCACAGAAGAGGGAAATTATGATGGCATTTCCCAACTCTTATCCAATTCCTTGAATAGATTGTCCACTTGGTCCCTAAACACACTCATTGAGACAAAAAAGAAAAGTTAGATAACACTAGAATTACGATGCAGTTTTGCCAGAAATAAATGCAAGCTAATTGCCAAATCTGGCAGAAAACCCAAACACAACCAAAAATGTCCAA
This sequence comes from Pueraria montana var. lobata, assembly GCA_026413185.1. Classification (NCBI taxonomy): domain Eukaryota; kingdom Viridiplantae; phylum Streptophyta; class Magnoliopsida; order Fabales; family Fabaceae; genus Pueraria; species Pueraria montana. Next base: position 79,963,572 of record CM048650.1, read on the forward strand.
TTGGTCAATAATAGAAAGAAGAAATGCAATAAAATAGATAGCAGAGTGAAGCATGTAAGAGATGTTGAAATGGTTATGGGAAAGAGCATAGTTATAGTTACACACACTAACCTCATTGAATTGAAATGAGTGGAATTCAAGACAGGCATGTTTGTTTCTTGCTTCCCTGAGATGAGAGGAGGAGTGCTTTCCCGTTTGAGAATTGTTGGTTGGTTGGTGTGTGAATTGTGATCATAATAATAATATTGGATGGAATGTTAAATTAATTAAGGGATATGGAATATTGAAAACAAATACAATCACTCTGAATATTCATCTCGGACCCCACCACGTACTAAAAGCGCTTCCTTTTATATGTATTTTATTAATTTTACATTCACACACACACATCACTGTCAACCATAGCATTATTAATGTGACTACTTTTAATGTATCAAGCAATGTTATCAAAATCAGATCGGACCGACTGGTTCGATCGGTTCAACTGGGAACCAGTCTGATGACCGATCCGGATATTCTATAAAACCAGAGGAATTTGGAACCGGTGGGAACCGGTCAAACCGGACCAAAACCGGCCAAAATCGGTCAAGAACCGGTACCAAGTCATATATGGGGCATCACATGACCCAATTTCCCCTAGTTTCACTACTCACTATTTCTTGACACCACTCACACCAGGGCTGTGCAAAAAATGGTTAAACCAAACCGGTTTATTTCTAAATTTAATGTTGTAGAGCAATTTAAAAAATTCTCACTTCCTACGTTATTTTATTGTTGATTTAGACTCATAACCGATCTAAAAAATAATAAAGATCAAATTTAAAAAAGTCGTCTCTACCTTAGTGCATGAGGATTTTATCTGTTATTTGTAATCTGATATTAGTAGTTACTAATTTTGCATTATTCTTTTTCGCAATATCTCCTGCCAATCAAGACCAATCGCTTCATGAAGTGCAATTTAGATTTCTCGTGAAGTACATCCCTAAGGGAAGATGCTAAGAATTTTTTTTGTGTGTGATACAGCACCGTTATCTGACAGTGGTCACAGTGCACACACAGACTTCAACTTTAATTAGGTTATTTTAAGTCTAATAATCAATTCTCATTAATTATAAGATCTTTCACTAGTGAAGACTCATGTATTTACATAGTAGTATGTAAATTGACAAAAGTAAACAAAGAAGAAGGAACATGTACTAATTAACTTTGTGTTATCTCCATCTTTCAGCCATGAAAAATAAGAGCTAACTAAGTAACTGGATTTTAGCAAGAAAAGTGTATATTTGATATGATTGTATATAATAGATTTGTATTTATGATATGATGTATGTGTATTTTGGGTTAACATTGTGAAATTTTCAAGAAATTATTCCCCCTATTAAACAAGTAAGAAAGTTTTATTTTGAAATTTTCTGTTGTCTGTGATATTTTATCATTTCAGGTTGTTAAGTTCTTCTTTTTCATCACATAATAATTAGTGTCGAAGCTTACTAGAGAGAGTTTCAAATCTAGTCAAAAGGGTCTGTTAACAACCCACTAATTATTAATTGAATAATTATATATTAGTTGCAACTTTATAGTTTATTTATTACGTTACAATTTTAATTTATTCTATATTAATTTCCTTTGGAGTCACTTCGTAAATTTACAGTTTATTACTATGCAGTGAAGATCATATACAATATTGTAAATTTAGAAATAAAAAAAATTAGAAATAAAAAAAAATTATTAAAGATTTCTATGCACTTCTTTGATATTTAAGTGCATGCTGTAATTTTATTTTGAATATTTGTGAATAAATTCATTAAAATCAAACGTGTAGTGAGAAGAGATGAAATTAATTAAGAATATTAAGAGAAATGGTTAAACTTCAAAGAAAAAATTACTGACAATTTTAGTAGTCACTAAGTATAAATTTTCTGTAAAAACAAAAATGTATAAATTTAAATTTCTGTCAATTTTAACTGCCACTATTGCACAAGTTATTTCTCATATTTAGCTTTATTTACCCACAGTTTTAATCCCCCAAAAATACAATTTTGCATAAAATCGATGCTAAATATTTCTCAACAATTATGTAGTGATCAATTAAGAATCGTCAATAAATATTGAGCAGAAGTTAAAACCATCACAAATCTACTTTTTTTTTTTTTTTGACAGAATCACAAATCTACTTCTGAAACCACAACTAAAACCTTTTTTTTTTTTTTTTTCACAATTGCAGCGAATGTTAAATGTTTAAAGTTGGAGAGACCATATTTTATTCAAAATGTTTTTAAGGTCAAAGTAGCATCGAGATATGTCCTCATGTCTAAGTAAAAGAATTAGAGAAATGCTAGCAACACACTCTTTATCACACTATTTTAAACACATTTTCTATGATTGGTTAAAATTGATTGAAAATCACAAATTTTTGGATCCTACTTGTTATTTAATTATTCTCTCTTTAAATGTTTTAGTTTTTAATAAATTCTAACCAATGATAGAATGTATGTTGAAAGAAGTGTGCTAGAAAGTGTGTTGCTAGCACTCCTCAAAGAATTATTTTTCGCTAATGAAAGAGAAGACACGTCCCGAGTTTATAACCAAACGTTTTATACACGTGAAACGAGTTTGAGAACCCATATATTGTGAGGCAAACAGAATACACGCTAGTCGTTAGTTTCTTCCTTAATAGCGTTAGTTTCTTGTGTTAATGAATAATATTGGATTAAATATGATTTTGGTACTCTTGACTCATTGATTTTGGTCCTCCAAAAATAATGTTATTGCATTTGATCTCTGAAAATTTTAAAATTTTCCTTTTAAATTTTTTATTTAACTCTATTAATTTTTTTGTTAATCGGTTATTTGTAAATTAATGATTTTTCATTCATTAATCGAAGACGATTGATTGATACCTACAGACATTATCTGAAAAGTTGGTCCATCCATCATTTGGATGTAAATAATGCACTATTACATGAAGTTGTATATAGGAGTAGGATGGTTTCGTAAGGTCTTCACTTCCATGACCAGTAAAGGCGTGCAAGTTGATCAAGATTGAGTTAAATAGAATTGATTTTAAAAGAGAGGTGAATGGCTTTCAAGACAAACTAGTAAGGTACCCGTGTATTCGTATGGGTCTTTCCTGTTTTGAGGGGTATTCAAAATACATTAATTTATACAGTTAAATATTTTTTATTTACACAAATATAATTAGTTAATTAAGTTCTCAATCAAGGGTCTAGCTCAGTTGGTTAAACAAGTTACATGAGTAATTATAAATCTCTGATCTTTGATTTCTACAGATAAAAAAAAAGTTAATTAAATTCTAAAAAATAGCAGAAAGATTGAGAGAGAATATTCAAGCAGAAAAAATATATTTAGTTATAATCTCACTTATACTTCTAACTTTATTTAAAATATTTATAAAATTGTATGAGAAATTTATTATGTATAAAAAATTAAAAAGAATTTAACTTTTGTTAAATTTAAATATTTTTTTAATTTTAAAATATGAAATGATAAAATAATTCAATTATTTTACAATTATATTGTAAAAAAAATTAAATTTTATAATATTATAGTTTATAAAAAATATTTTGAATAATTTAAAATATAAAATTAATTAAATTAGATGCAAACTATTAAAATCAATATTACTTAAAATAAATTATTATTTTATTCTCAAAGAGATTATTTATATGTCATTAGCACTTATGTAAGATGTATTATTATAAGTGTTTAGTATTATCTTCGTTCTGTGAAAAGAAAATATACTATGTTACTAACTATTAAGTTCTCTAATATATGTATTTTTTCCTCCTTAATTAACATAATCACACAATATTAACTAATTATAAAAAAAAATATTAGTTGTAACAAATACTCAAAAGACTAATATTTTTGTCCAAGTATTTTGATCAAATTTTCATTAAAGATTTATAATGATATTACATCTTATAAGTATATTAAAAATAACAATATAAAATAAAGTTAATTTCAAAATAAAGTTTTTTAATTTACAGCAAAATTATATATTTAAAAAAAGAATAATATAATATAAAATTATTTTAGTTTCAAGGATATAGTTATATTTTAGATTTAAGTCAATCGTTGCATAATTATATATTCAACCAAATAAATTATAAATTAGATCAAATATGCTTATTTATAATTAGATTAATAATATTTATTTTCTTTTTTTACTAATAATATTTAATTTCTAAATTAACATAATATTTTTTATATAATTCAACTTAGAAATTTAGCTTATTTATTTTTATATCCGGAAAGTTACAAATTTTTTATTTAGATTGAGATCTACTTAGCAATTATGGCCATTAATACAAACATAGAAACACTTCTTAGGGACGTGCTAATTAAAACATCTAGTTTCTGCTATTACACTTTCTTTGTGTGGAAAAAATAGTTGAAAGATACATGTGGTCCCTATCTTTAAAAGATAAAAAATATTTAATATATGATATTATTGATGAAATAATTTAAAACAATTATTTGTAATAAAAATATTCTTAATAAATTAATTGTAATATATTTATTATATATATAAATTTAACATTATTATATAGATATTAATCAACAAAATTTTTGCATATGAAGTTATTAAACATACAGACAAAATATTATTTTATAATAAATATATTAACTAATTAAATTTAAATTAATTTTTAGTATAAAAATTTTAACCTCACAAAATAAATATTATTCAACAAAATATTCATTTATGAAATTATTTAAAATTATTTTATACAAATTCTAAGTAAAAATGATTTTATAAGATTTAAAAGTTAAAAAAAATATTGTCGAGTCTTAGACGTGCAGTTATGTTAAATATTCAAAGAAAGAGATTTGTCGCCTATAATGGTCCTACCTAACTCGAGTAGGATTATCTATTGTCGTGAATGATACTTGTGGTCTTTGTCATAAAAAAATAAAACTAACTTCATTTATGATATTATTAATAAAATAATTTTAAACTATTTTGTAATAAAAAAATATATTTAATAAATTAATTATAATGTATTTGTTTTATATTTTATATTAATCAACAAAAATTTTGTATATAAAATTATTAAACAGAAAGTCAAAATATTATTTTGTAATAAATATTTTAACTAATTAGACTATAATTAATTTTAAGTATAGAAATTTCAATCTCATAAAATAAATATTATTCAACAAAAAATTATTTTTGAAATTATATAAAATTATTTTATATGATTTCTAAGTAAAAATAATTCAATAGGATTTAAAAGTAAAAAAAAAATATTGTTGAGTATTGGGTATGCAGTTTTGTTAAATACTCAGTGAAAAAGATTTGTCGTCCACAATGGTTCTATCTAACTCTAGCAGAATTATCTCCCGTGAATGATATATAGTGACTCAACCATAAAAAAATATTTAATTTATGATATTATTGACGAAGTAATTTTAAAAAATTGTAATAAAAATATATTTAATAAATTTATATATATATATATATATATATATATATATATATATATTTAACATTACAATATACATATGAATCAACAAAATTTTCATATTTGAAGTTATTAAACGTAGAGTCAAAATATTATTTTGTAATAAATATATTAACTAATTAGATTTATATTAATGTTTAGTATAAAAATTTTAACTTCATAATATTATTCAACAAAATATTCATTTATGAAATTATTTAAAATTATTTTATACAATTTCATAGTTAAATGATTTTATAGGATTTCAAAGAAGAAGAAAAAAATCAATTAAGTCTTAGATATGCAGTTGTGTTAAATATTCAGATAAAGAGTTTTATCACTTATAATGGTTACACCTGATTCAAGTAATTACATTGTATCCCATAAATGATACTTGTGATTTTTACCAAAGAAAAATAAAACTAATTTAATTTTATGATATTATTGATGTGGTAATTTAAAACTATTTTGTAATAAAAATATGTTTAATAGATTAATTTCAATATATTTATTATTTATTTAGGTAAAAATTATTATTATTATTATTATTATTATTATTATTATTATTATTATTATCAATAAAAATTCCATTTATGAAATCATTAAACATAGAGTCAAAATTTTAATTTATAAAAAATATATTATTATTATAAATAAATAAATAAATAAATTTATGTATTAGTTAATATGAATAAAAATATTTATAATAAATTCAGAAAATATTAATATTACAAATAAATAAAAAGGAAAAAGAGAACATTAAAAGAAAAAATAATAATGTAAAAAAATAAATGAAAAGAAAAGAAAAAATATAAAATAAAAAAAGGAATAACAAAAAGAGAGAAGGAATAAACGATTAAAAGAAAAAAACTGAAAAAGCTTAAAGACAAAAAATTGAGTAAGATAGATAATAAAAAGGAATTTATTTTTCTATATAGAAAACATAGATTTCATAGTAAAATGATTTTATAGGATTTCAAAGAAGAAGAAAAATTCAATTAAGTCTTAGATATTCAATTTATTAAATATTCAAAGAAATAGTTTTATCGTTTATAATTGTTATACTTGACTCAAGTAAGATTGTATCTCATAAATGATACTTGCGGTTTATACCATAGAAAAAATAAAACTAATTTAATTTATGATATTATTGATGAAGTAATTTAAAAATATTTTGTAATAAAAATATGTTTATAGATTGATTTTAATATATTTATTATTTATTTATGTAAAAAATATTATTATTATTATCATATATATGTTAATCAATAAAAATTCCATTTATGAAATTATTAAAAATCTCAACATCATAATATAAATATTTATATTTATAATCTTATTATAAATAAATAAATTAAGGTATCATTTAATATAAATAAAAAAATTATAATAAATTCAGAAAATATTAATATTACAAATAAATAAAAAGGAAAAAGGAAAGTAAAAACATTAAAAGAAAAAAAAAATGTAAAAAGTAAATAAAAAGAAAATGAAAAAAAAGAAAAGAAAAACATAAAATAAAAAAGAATGAAAAAAAGAGAGAAGGAATAAACAATTAAAAGAAAAAAAAAACTGAAAAGGCTTAAAGAAAAAAATATATAATAAAAAGAAATTTATTTTTCTATGTAGAAAACATAGATAATAGAATAGAAAAATATAAAAACAAAAAAAAATTAAAAAAGAAAAGTTGGAAAGAAAAGACAAAAAGGAAGAAAGAGAAAAGGGTTTGGTAAATGTTATTCAATTAAAAAAAGGTAATGTTATCTTTTCTAGTGGCTATAAAATTCTTATATAAAAAGTAGATAGAATTAAATTAAGATTGACCTATATTTTGGACTATTATATACCAGCTTTTTTCTTTTTTCTTTTTTTCTTATATTCAAGTTTGAAGGCAATACGTCATTAGGATTTCTGTTTTTCAAAATTAATCTTTGCACCAAATAGAATTGATAATGACTTTCAAGACAAATAGAGTTAATTTTAGGTGTAGAACCTACCAAATTTTTAAACGTATACCTATATTTTTTTTTTTATCAGTAAACGTATATTAATACTTCAAAAGCAATTCTATCATACTATTTAAATAAATTCAATCCTTTTAAACTTAATTTTACAATATCATTTCTAAACATAAATTAATTTTTTAACATATTTTTTTAAAATTAATTATTTTTAATATTATTTTTTAAATCAATTTTATCACAAGTTAAACTAAATAATCCTTTTACATCAAAATCAGTCTTTTTGGCATTCTTACCTCCATTAATCATAGAAAGGGAGAGATAAAGGAAAAGAAAACTTGCCTAAGCATTGAAAAGAATATATGTTTTCACAAATCCAACGACAGATTCTTCCCACCATAAAAATTACCTGTCCCATCTTCCTGTCTCAATGTTCGGTCGCACCAATCAGAAGGCACGTTTCTTTAACTCAGATTTACTTGCGTATGGTTCGAAACAGGGATGGATATTGGATACAGCGAGTAGCATAAAGGGTTCACAACCACCTCCCTTAATTTTTTTTATATACATATATATTTTAAAATTAATTAATATAAAATTGTGTAAATTAATTATATATGTTGTTATTATAAGACCACGTCTATCATGAATTACTTTTACAAGTGGTTTACCGTCAACAATGTTTAATCACCATAAGATTCTTATTGGCCTTACAATTATATCATACACCTTCAACACTGGATTCCCATCTCCAATTATCCTTCAGAAACTCCTCCACTACCTCCACCATCAGCTGTGGTGGATCCACCCCCTTCGCACTTAATCTTGCTCCTGAGAAAATCCTCCACCAGCAGCAGCAGCAGATCCACCCCGTCAATCATCACCACCCGTTTAAACACCAAAACGTAAGTTCAATCCAAAACAATGACCACCACGGAGAGTGGAAAATTGAAATTGGAAGGGGAATCCAGTATAGCAGGTGTATGATATTATTGTGAGGACCAGATGAATCCAAGGTAAATAGAGATGGTTCACCATAAACCAAAAAGGGTTCACGGTAGAAGTTGTCAATATTATAATACTAATTAAGGTGAATTAGTATAAAATTATGTAAAACTAATTTTGTTTGTTGTTATTATTGTAATAAGATGATAACTAGTATAAAATTATATAAAACTAGTTACGTACTTGTTGTTATTATAGTAACGGTTAAGATTATTATCATTTAAAATAAAAATTAATTTCAATTTTAATATAAAAATAGTAAATATTTTTTAAAAATTATTATTTATTAAAAGTTAGAAATTTAAACAATTATAGAAAAAGAAGAAAAAAATCTAGTCCCCCTTCAATAGGTTTCTGCATCGGTCCTTGATAGGAAAATAACAAACTATAATAGCTCCTTTTATAAAATGCACGATATAGATTTATGATTTATTTATTTAATTACATTTTAAATTATTTTCTTATGTATGTATGCATTTCAAGTTGAAACTTAAATAATAAAAATATACTTGTGAAAAATAAGTAATAATTTTTTTTGAATAATTACTTTAAGAGAAATATATCAAGCAGTATACTGGTTGGAATCCTCATTTTCTAAAACTATGTAATGATTTATCTATCTTATTTTCTAACCGGAGTCTTATGAACTTTTATATAAAACAAATTGATTTTTCTTTCTTTAATTAGTTATTTAAATAAATGAGATATTTGTATTCCTTAATTACTTTAATTAATATATACATTTCTTTAATCAACATTAAGTATAAAATTATATTTATAAATAATATTAAAATAATATTCTATCGACTAAACTAATGTTTTTAAAATTAATTATTTTCGATGTTTGTATTTACTATATTTTAATGTAGATTTTGGTATCCAATCCTATGTTCTATGGTAAACAAATATTTTTTTTATTGACATAGGGGGTTAAGAAATTAAGCTTCATTCTTTTGGTTGGATATGAAGAGAAAAAGTATTTATTTATAAATAAAATATTGAAGTTATAATTTTTATTTTGGTGATATTATTCAAAATATTATGGGTACAAATTTTAAGGTTTAATTTTTTTTTGCATTTTTTACTATTATTATTTTTTCTATAAAAAATTGAAGAGTTTTGTTTAGAATATTTGTTGGCCAAAACACAAATCCTCTAATATTTGTTGGCCAAAGTAGCATCAACACAAAACCTCTAAAAAATTGAAGAGTTTTGTTTAGAAGTGACAGGAATATTGACTCTAACATGTTGTAGTCAAACAAGACATATAGTCTCGTAATCGACAAGTTGTAAATTTGAGTTTAGGATATGGTAAATGTAAGTATCTCTATAAGTATTTATTGAACTTGAATCTTTTTTCTATCTTGAATTGGGACACTACTCCTAACTCTTAAATTTTTGTAACAAAAAAAAATCTCTAATTGAAGGAAAAGAAGCCTTTATAATTAGGTGAAGGCTAAGGTGGATCACCTTGATAGGTGATCCATAGTGGACCATAAATTTTAGCATTAGGATTAATCTCATATCCATATGTATACCAAAAATCAATCATTTTTCTTTGTAGTAAAACTCTTTATATGAGTATTTAAAATAATTCTATATCCAAAATTTAAACTCAAGACTATTGGTTAAATCGAAATAATTCTACACTAGTTAATTCTTGCATTTGGTGATACAAAATCAATCCTTCTAAATTCTAAGGTAAGTATTTTTCTACCCAATATATTTTCTCATGTATATTAACCTTTAATATAGATTGGTCAAAATTTCTAAAACTCTCTCTATCTCTCTCTTTTTGTGTGTGAGAGAGAGTTGATTTTGTATGCATTCTCTTTAATTAACTACAACGACAGCAGTTAGACTTATCTTCAAGCATATGCTAGATAAAAAATGACTTCTATGAGTTCTATCTACAAACTTTTTATCTTAAAAGTACAATAAAAGGGACAAAATGAAAAGAATGTTGCTTGGCATTCTTTAGTTGTCCATCAATCATTAAAATAATAGAACATAGAAATACAAGAAAAGAAAACTCTTCTAAGCATTGAAAACAAAGTTATTTTCATCAATCCAACAAATAAATTCATCCCGAATCAAGAATCCAAACTTAAGTTAAAAAAAGAAAAGCATAACAGCAACATAGAACAACAGAACTAAGAAACTCTAGTGTGAGCACAGTTTGGCAGTGGTGCTCTCCCCAGAGAGGCAGCAACCCTTAGCTTCCTGTGATGCGACCCTCAATGCATTTCTTAATTCTGAGGAACACCATAGTCCATAGCTGCAATCAACCAATGTGGACATTCCAACACATAAATGCAAAGTGATCTAAGCAATGGTGGATGAGATGATACTCAAAGCCACAACTGAAGTTGCAATTCCCACCATAAGCATGGCAAATGTTATGATTGGAAGAAGGCTTCTCTTATATATCCGAATAATTGTGCCCATGATCACCAAGAAGGAGTATAGAACAATGGCCAAAACCAGAGACATCATCAGCTTGTGCTGTTTCGTGAACAAAATCTTTCCTGAATCAGAATTCACTGCTGCAATCAAGGCAAACAGCAGTGTTAAGAATTTGTTAAGGTTCTCTGACAACTCCTGGAATAGATTCACCACTTGGTCCCTAACCACATTTATCAAAAGAAGGAAAAGGTTAAACTTAGACATAATAAAAGTATGATGCAGTTTTGCTAGCTAATAGTTATATATGGGCAACTCAATGATGAATCTGACATAAAAGAAAACTCGGATACCACTAATAATGTCCTTTTGGTCAATAATATAAAGAAAAAAAGGAATTAAAAAAATAAGAGCAGGGTGTGAAGAGTGAAGCATATGAAAAATGATGAAGCAGTCACTAGAAGCACATTCAGACAAAGATATGGTGAAGAACATAAAATAGTTATAATTATGTTACTGACCTCATTGAAGTGAAGTGAGTGGAATTCATTGCAGGTATGTCTGGTTTTGGCTTTATTTATTTTGTTTCTCTCAATTTGCTAACCTTCTAAAACAAAACAAAACGAATGCTTTTGGTTGAGGGGGGTTGATTTAATGAGGTTATTTATAGTTATATGAAATGGGGCAGAGTTGTAGGTATGAAAAGGATACCAATGACTCACAAACTAGTTTGTCCACTTTTATACTTGATTCTCCAAACTTAACCAAAGTATTAAACGTTTTCGTTTTATACGCGTTTTATATCCTATTCTCATTCTCGCAGATAGAGACACAGAAATGTACCAATAGACCATCGTTAATTGATTTATTTCTATCACTATCATGCAACATTTTTTTCAAATGCTAACTTGTGCTTTACAACCTTCGAAAATTTTTGCTGTTTTTGTGGAATTGCTTTTGTTCTTTGAAATTGATTACTACCGAGACTTCATAAATGTGAATTCATAAGATTCAATATTTGTACAAAAGTAAAAAATGTAAAAAAAAATAAAATAAAATTGAACGAACAAAGGACAAAGGATTTTGATGAACTAATTAAATGAAAAAGGCATGCCCATGCGCTGTAAAAGTTTTTTCTTAGGCAAATTTTTTACAACGCTGTGTTAAAAATTGGAATCTAGTTTGGATCAAGAATCGTTGTAGGAAATCTAGTGATACAGAGAAAAATTTCTCATAATATAATAGTCTGAGTATTTTCTAACTTTCTTTGTTTGTATCCTCAAAACCATATTTTTGGTTTTTTGGTCATCATTTAAAAGAAGGCGTAAAATGATATCTTTGACAATGATAGTTAATTTTAACCAAAGCATTATTAATGTGACTTGACAATAATAATGTAACAAATCGTGGTGCGTTACATAACCCATTTCTCATATTTAGCTTTTTTTAATCCCCACAAAATATAATTTATTTGAGCCAAAGTTAAAACCATCGCAAATCTCATTCTGAAACCACAACTAAAACTTTTTTTTTCCGCAATTGTAGTTAATATTAAATGTTTAAAGTTAGAGAGAGCAAATTTTATTCAAAATGTTTTTTGGTCAAAGTAGCACCGAGACATACCCTCTTGCATTGTCTAAGTACAAGAAAAAGCACTTCCCGAGTTTAAAACCAAACGTATTATACCCGAGATTGAGCACCTATATATATTGTGAAACAAACAGAATACATGCACGTTAGATTCTTCCCTAATAGTAATAGGGTTAGTTTCTCGTGTTATTAAATAATATTTTATGTTTTCTTTCCCATTAGCTTTGGGTGAATGATACAAGATTCCGATTTGCATTAGGCTGTTAGTGTTTATCTTATGTTTAATTTTTTTTTTTTAAAAGTAAAACCGAAAACTTATGATAATAATTTTAAAAAAGCAAAAATATTATTAAAATACTGTTTTAAAAATTATCGAAATACGCGAGTACAAACTACATAAGTACACAGTAATTAGTATATTCTAAAATAAGCAAAACAATTAAATGTATCTAAATTAGTTCAATTATAAATTTAGATTTATTTACTGAAAGAAGTTATTTTAAACGGAAAGTAGTTAATGCAAAACGAAAATAGAAAAGTTGAAACATGATACATGCAGCTGATTGTTAGCTTTAACGATTAATTTAAAATTGGTTTATTTCATAGTTGAATTGTATTAATTATGATCAAAAAAATTTTAAACTATTAATTGTGATTTAAATGTATATCTAAATTAATTTAAATATTACATTTAAATGTGTCTCATGGTGAGAGAAATCAATTGTAGTGTTTTACCAATCAGACACTTGATGGTATAGAGTCTATAGACTACTAATTAAAGTATAAGTAGATGAACAAATAATAATAACGACAATTAATTGGATACAGACAAAAGAAAAGTGCTGTTATTTATTCAGACATATAAAAAAGATTAGAAAGGTAAGTTTAAAGTTTCACAACATTCTCTCTTTAATATTTTGTCCATTTTAATTAATTACGAGGATGATTAAACTCATCTTTTAGGATTAAGCCTAAAGTTTTACAGTAGAACATATTTAACTTTAAAAAATGATTATTTGCGCAAAGTTGCTTGCACTAAAGTTATGTACGACTTACTTGACATGATTTCTTCCAGTTATCTAATTTTACTTATTTATATGATAATACGTAAGGAAGTCAGATTTACCATCAATTTGTATGAGATTTTTCCTTACTAAGTCTAAATAGCATAGTTTATTAACTTTATCTCAAGTCCATCATCTTTGTTTTTTTGACTGGCATCTATTTTGCATTCTTATCTCTATTTAGACATAACAAAAGAAAGACACCTTCCATTAAGCAGTAAAAAGACACACTGTTATTCAATCAATCCAACAACAAATTCTTCCTGACTCAAGAATTTATAATCAAATTAAAATAATGGAAAGTATAACATTAATAGATATCAAACAAAACGTAATTGAGAAACAATGACACTAAACAAGAGTGAACAGAGTTTGGCTGCAGGGGTGCTCTGCTTTCGTCTAGAGAGGTAGTAACCCTGAGTTTCTTCTAGCAACAACATACATATACACAACTAATATGGAAATTCCTATCCACAAGGCCAAAGTGATAACAGCAACAGTGAACGAGATGATAGTCAAAGCTAGAAATGAAGCAGCACCTCCCACTAGAAGCATGGAACAAATTATGATTGGAAGAAGGCTTTTGTTATACAATTGAAGTATTGTCCCAATGATCACCAAGAAGGAGTACAGAACAATGGTCAAAACCAGAAGCATCATCAGCTTTTGCTGTTTCATGAGCAAAGAGCTCGTTGATGTAATCAGAGCAAACAGCAGTGTTGAGAACTTGTTAATGTTCTCTGCTAACTCTTTGAATAGATTCCTAACAACATTCATTAAGAAAAAAAATAAAAAAATAAAAGGGTTAGTTAGACATAGGAGAATTATGATGCAGTGCAGCTTTGCGAGATACACATTACGTGCAACTCAATGGTGAATCTGGCAGAAAACTGATATACTACTAGTTACTACTAATGTCCATTTGGTGTCAGAATAGTTCAAAGAAAAAGGGAATGAAAAAAATGAAGAGGGTGTGCGAGTGAAGCATGTGGTAGATTATAAAATGGCAACTAGAAGCACCTTCTTACAAAGTTGTGTGAAAACTAGAAAGCATAAAACATGTATATATTTCTGGATTCATAGAGTGATAATGATTATACTAACCTCATTGAAGTGAAGTGAATGGAATTCATAGCAGGCATGTCTTCTTTTCTTTTCTTTCTTTCTCTCAATTTGCTAAACTTCTGAGCTGAAAACAAACGATTCAGTTTTGGTTGAGGGAATGAGAGTGATCGTTGATGTGGCTACGATACGAATGGGTGTTTATATGAAGCCGTTTTCCACTTTTTCTACTTGTTGATTCCTAATAGAAGCAAAGTACTAAAACGTTTTATACGTTTTATACGTATTTTATCAGAGAAAGGGAGAAAATGACCAATAGACTATTCTTAATTGATTTCTCTCTTTCACTGCGGCAAAATCTTTCTTTAAGGAATTGTCCAGTTCTCTTGTACTTTATATATAACTTCCAATATTTTTGCTCTGTTTCGGTGGACATGATTGATCTTCTTTCAAAATGTCTGAACAAAAAAGTATAAAAGAATTTGAACTCATAAACAAATTTCATGACGCATGTTTCTATATTTAATTAATCAGTTTCCTTTAATTATTTTAATTAATATATAAGTTTCTTCAATTAACATTAAATATAAAATAACATTTAAATAATGATTAAAATAATATTCTATCCTTTACCAAAAAAAAAAAAAATATTCTATCGATTAAACTAATTTTTAATATTTTTCAAATTAATTAGTTTCAATGTTTATATTTTAATGTATATTTTGTTATCCGATTGTAGGTTTTTTGGTAAAAAAATTCCTCATCTTGATTGGATATGAATAGAAAAAGTAATTATTTATAAATAAAGTATCAAACTTAAAACTTTTAATTTAATGCTACTATTCAAAATATTACACGTACAAATTTAAAGGTTTCAAACTTTTTGCATTTTTACTATTAATTTTTGTCTATAAAAATTGAAAGTTTTGTTTTAGAATGTTTCTTGGCCAAAGTAGCGTCAGCACATAACCTTTGGTTGAAATAAAAGAAGCCAACATAATTAACAAAAGATTGATCAAGTTTCACATTTGGTGTTTAAAACGAGACATATTATTATAGAATTTAGATTGTGAGGCAGACAAGATATGTCAACCATATACATGCATTTTTTTTTTTGGCTTAATTACAGATTTTATCACCCAACTTTCATAATTTTACGAATTTTACCACCCAAGTTTTTTTTTTACGAATTTTACCATCCAACTTTCATAATTTTGCGAATTTTACCATTCAAGTTATTTTCTAGCAAATTTTACCATCCAACTTTCATCATTTTGCAAATTTTACCACCTAAGTTTTCAATTTTTGCGCATTTTACCACCCTAATGTTTCATAAAAAAAATTGAATTCTTTAATTTTTTTTTGTGAAATATCAGAGTGGTAAAATGCGCAAAAATTGAAAACTTAGGTGGTAAAATTTGTAAAAAAAAACTTTGGTGGTAAAATTCGCAAAATTATGAAAGTTGGGTGGTAAAATTTGCAATTAAATATTTTTTTTAATAGAACCGAACACATGCATATGCGCCCGTACATATATGAATACAATAATTTCTTTTTTTTTGAGGTAATAAATTTCTACCTCAAAAGCAAGAAATTTCTACTGGTTTAGTTTTATCAACTTTATACACACACACACACACACACACACACACACACACATATATATATATATATATATATATCAACTTGACTCCAATGTTGAAGGTGGTATATAAATCATTCTAAACTGAAAAAAATATGGATTAAGATTGTTTTAATTTACTCAGTGGTTTTGAATTAAAAAATTGTTTGCCTGGACTAGAAATTTTTTCACTCGAACCGAACAAAATTGTTCCTTTGATTTGATCCACGATTGAAAATGGCTTGATTTTTTTAACTTTTGGTTTAGTTTGGTACATAGTTAACTTTGTTTCATAGATACTTTTTGAATAGTCATAGTCATAGGGTACGCTTGCCCTTTGCGAACGCATTTTACTACTGCGTAGGGTACACTTGCCCTTTGATGCGTAAAATGCATTCGTAAAGGGCAAGCGTACCCTACGCAGTAGTAGTAGTGGATCCTAGGAGTCCAAATATTGAACCCAAAGGACCAGTCATGTTCCCAAATAATCAATTTCACAAATAACTAAGCAATTCAGAATATAAAATCAAATTGAGAGGAATGGTGGTCAATTATTCTTTTCAAAAGAAAGAGAATCAGAGCAAAAAGATTAAGGTGAGAACAATTATGACAAAGAAGTCTAGGATTGTGATTTCACATGTACCCCTTTTTCCCCCAATTCTAATCTCAATAAAATCCCTAAATGTGTTACTTGCCAGCGACCTCTTAAATTTGTTAATTAACAATTGATCATAGTTAATAACGCTATTTCTCCTAATTTAATTCCCAATTAATCATAGGTGAATTAATTTAGAGCAAATGATAAGTCTCAAAGAGGTTGATTAATATGTTAATCTACTGGAAATTCATACAATAGGTTTGATCATGCAAATTGTACGAATCCAATCACTTCACAGTTTAGTTAATCGCAAACAATTGATCATAGACAAGAGATTAACTTATATTTAGACTGATCAATCCTAAAAAGCAATAAAAGTAGTGAAGAGATACAAATAACTGAATAACATCGAGGTTTTATTAAAATCAGAACCGGGGTGCAAAAGTACAACTACATCACAATCTAGGGCTAAGAGAAACTAGCCACTCATGTTCATGATTAAGCCATAAAACTCAAAAGAAGACGTAAAGATTACAAAAGGGAAGAAATTTTACAGTGGTGATCCCCAATAGCGCTCTCTACGTCTTCCCGCAGCTTAGAGTCTCTCACAAGACCTCTTTCTCACCCAAAACCCTCCGTTTTCAAAATAGAATAAAAGATAAAAGATAAAAGATAAAAGGGTTTCTCCTCCTATTTATAATAATTCAAAATTTAAATGGGCTAACAGCGTAACTTACCACGGCCGTGGTAAAATGACCACGGCCGTGGTCATTGCATAAAGGTCCAATTCTGCTACGCAACCAGCATGGCCATGGTTCTTGCGTTACTTTAATTCTGGTCTTTTTTCTTGGTCCTCGCATTTTTGCTCCAAAAAGTGTAATTTTCAATTCTTTTCCTCATAAAGCCTCTTGAGTACCTGTCTTGCACCAACTAACACCAAATAGTGAGTTTTGCCAATAAAATATATTCAAAATGTATGAAAATGACATCTAAACTCACATCAAAATACAATGAAAACCGGTTTATCAACTTCCCACACTTGAGCATTGCTTGCCCTCAAGCAATTATTCTGAGTCAAATATCAAAACCAATTCCCTCTAGTTAAGAACTTGTAATAGAACCCCAATTTATTTAGAATGGAAAATGAAACATAAGCAACAATAAAAACAACAAAATGCAGCAGAATTTTTCCAAAGAATCCATTAGGCTTAAAAACCTGCATAAATGACCAATTTCCCATGAGCTTGGTTCACTCATATCTCATTCTCTCAGTGTTCAGGGTCAATAGAAATTCTCTCAAACTTAATTGAGCATGTTCACAAATCTATTCATCAATCAACTCAACTCAATCGACTTTTCACAAACAGAACAAATGAGGCATGACAGGGTGTAATGGGGCCAAGTTTATAGTGATAGGTAGATGCTGAACGGAAAGGATAACAAAGGGCTCTAATGTTAGTTCACACTCAGTGATCTAAAATCAAAGAGAGTCAATGCCTTCTTTCATCCACTTTTTCACTACCCATATTTCAGCTCTCACTTCTTCTCCCATTATTCTTTTTCTCTCTTTTTTCTTCTTCTTTTTTTTTTTGAAGGTTTTTGACCTTATTTTATTCAATTCACAGGAAAGGAAGTTGAGAGACATTGGATTTTTTTTTACTTGGATGCTCTGCATTACATTGACTTTTCCCCTATCCTTCATATCACCAAGCATAAACAAATATACACTCACAGAGCAAGGTGACCAAAGAATATTCAATCAAGCTCAAAACAGACAACTAGATGGGGATGTAACACAAAATCTAAATCCACAAAAAAAAATGCCTAACCAATGCCTCAACAGTTTCAGAAAATAAAAAGCCAATTAAGGATATGTTTTTCAAGATAGAAAATAGAACATGCTTCCTAAGGTGGATCAGAATCATACACTGAAAGAATCAAAAGCTCAAAACTCACATTTCTATGGCTAAGCTCAAAGGAAAACAATTTATTCAATTATGTTCAGTGTTAATGTTTATTTCCTTGAAGAAAATCCCACTGCTATGCTGCAAATTTTTTTTCAAAGGGGTTTCTGAAAACAAAATTTCATAACTATCAAGAATTCAAAAATAACACAAAACAATGCACTGTCATAATCACAAATCACAACATCTCAAAGCTGGGGAGAAAAACCGTGACCCCCTCCCCACACTTAAAGTATGCAATGTCCTCAATGCATCCAAAAGCATAAATCAACAAGACATGAAAATAAAATGTACTGAAAGGGAAATATAAAATAAAGTACTGAAACAAGAAAACTAAAAAATAGAAAAAGAAACAGAAAAACCTCCTCAAAAGTAGGCCTCTAAGGTATTTAGTAATGCTTCTGGTGAGGAGGGACCATGAACCTGAAAAAGAAAATAAAGATTTTTTTTTTACCAGGGCGGTGGTAAAATTTACCACAGCCGTGGTCGAAAAATTTTGACGCTGATTTTCACAAAAATTGCAAAATTCCACTTCCAGTGTCCATTTACCACACCTGTGGTCATTGACCACGGCCATGGTCAATTTAGCACGGCCGTGGTCGTAAATGACGTTGTTTGGGGATGCTGGGAGCATAGCTGTGGTCAAATATAACCACAACCTTGCTTCTACCACCACTGTTGTGCTCAATTTAGCAGGGTCATGGTCCCCACATGCGAGAACAACAAAAAATAAAAACAATTCCTAAGCTCTAGAATGCAAAATAAAATAATTAAAAGGATACAGTGGGTTCATGAACCCACTCTTCACAGGTTGCCTCCTGAGCAACGCTTGTTTAACGTCCTGAGCCTGATGGGTGAAAGGGAAATCAACTTCCCTCAAACAATGTGGTATTCCCTTCTTATAGTAAACCTTCAGCATGCCCATCCACTCTATAGCTAGGAGCTTCCTTCCCCACACTTGGGTGAAGCTCAGTATCAATAATCTCTAACTTGTCAATGGCTTGTACAAAATTACAAGAAGGGGAAGAGGAGGAGCTTTTTGCAGTTTCATACACTTTAATCACTTCCTCCACATCACCTAGCCTCCAAGTTAATCTCCCTTTTTCGGACCTCAATCATGGCATCTCTTGTGTTGAGGAAGGGTCATCCCAAAATAATTAGGATTTCCTCATCCTCCTCAATGTCCAAAATCACAAAGATAACATGAAAAATAAATTTCCCAACCTTAACCAGCAAGTTTTCCACTACTCCTCGTGGATAGGTGAGAGTACTGTCTGCAAGCAAAATAGAGATGTCAGTGGGTTGGGGTTCTTGTAACCCCAACTTCTTATAAACAGAATAAGGCATTAGATTAATGCTAGCACCCAAATCACATAATGCTCTATCAAATTGCAAATTGCCAATAGTACAAGGAATTGAAAAACTCCCTGGATCCTTAAGCTTAGGAGGCAATTTCTTTAAAACCATAGCAGAGCATTCTTCGTTGAGGCCAATTGTAACAAAGTCCGCCAGCTTTCATTTATTTGAAAGAATTTCTTTTAAATACTTGGCGTACTTTGGCATTTAAGCAATTGCCTCAGCGAAGGAAATATTAATATGCAAATTTTTCAGCATCTCTACAAATATAGCAAAATACCTATCCTCGCTCTTATCTTTCAACCTTTGGGGGAAAGGAACACTTACCTGAGGAGGTGTCAGTGCCTCCTTTTCATTCTCTTTCTCAATAGTTGGGTTCTCTTCAGTAAGAACCTCCTCTTCTGGAGTTGGAGCTGACTCTTCCTTCTTCTTCTGCTCCTCTTTAGCCTTCTTGCTCCTAGTCATCACAACATTCGCCTCCTCCCTCTTAGGATAAGTTTCAGTTTGAGAAGGAAGGGTACCATAAGCTCTCTGGGATAGCAAAGCTTGCATGCTAGAAAGTTAAGACTCCATAGTCTTCATGTGCTCGTCACTCTTGGCTATATATTGCATCATGACATCCTCCAATGATGGCATTCTCTCTTCTTGTCTTGACCTCTGATTTTGCATATGTGGAGGCCTATACACATTTTGATTTTGCTCCTGCCTAGGACCTTGGTCCCTCTGGTCTTTCCAAGAAAGGTGAGGATGATCCCTCCATCCTTGGTTGAATGTGCTAGAGTAGGGATCATATTCTGCACTCTTCCTACCGACATAATTTACCTCTTCCATAGCTTGAGCAAGTGCATTACTCACAGGGCATTCTCCTTTATGGGCTTCCCCACACTTATCACAAGTGGGTGGTGGAAGAGCTGCAGTCAGAAGTTGTACCTGTGCTTTCATCACGGTCTCCATCTGCTTAGACAACTTCTCCAGCTTCTGATCAATGTTTGAACTATATGTTCAAGCTTCCACTTGGCTTACAGGTTTCATCAGAATACGCCTATCAGCAGTGTGGTTTTAGGCATTAGAGGCCATGGCTTCAATGATTCTATTTGCCTCTGTTCGTGATTTAGCCATCAAGGAACCTCCACAAGCAACGTCGAGGCTAGTCCTATTATGGCTGGACACACCTCCATAGAAAATCTGGATGATTCTCTACTGGCTAAACCCATGATGTGGGCAACTCCAAAGCAGCTCCTGAAATCTGTCCCAGGCTTCTGACAGGCTCTCCTGCTCCCTTTGAGAAAAATTGCCTATATCTCTCTGCATCTTGTCTGTCTTCACTACAGAATAGTACTTATGGAGGAATTTGTTGGTGCACATCTCCCAGGTGGCGATGTTGTTGGCCAAAAGTGAGCACAACCAACTGAGAGCTTTCCCGTTGAGTGAGAATGGGAAAGCGGCCAGTCTAACATATTCAGCAGACACCCAGGGATATTTTACAGTGCTTGCCATCCTCATGAATCTTCCCAGATGCTCCACCGGGTCCTCAGTAGCCAGCCTATTGAACTAGTTACTCTCTATCATCTGGAAGAAGCCATGTTTTAATTCAAAATTGACATCCCCCAGTGCTGGCAATAAGATGATGTTAGCTACCCCAACTTGAAGAGTGAGATAGTCTAAAAGAAACTGCTCCACCGGTGGATCATTTTCTTCAGCCATTACTCTTCTTCTCTGTTCCGCTCTATTCTTTCGAGCAAGTTTTTCGATTTCAGGTTCGTTCACAAGCTCTGGTCTCTGGGACCTGGTTAGCATACACTGTCAACACAGAAAAAGGGATTAAAACGCAACTGACAAAAGAGAATGAATAATTAAAATAAAAAGAGTTTTGTTTTTTTATAAAAATAAAATAAAATATAAATTCAGAAATTAAACAAACAAAAACAAAAAAAAAAAGAAAAAAAATAGATAAAACAAAAAATTAAAAGGAACGAAAACTATGCACAATATGAACAAGAATTGCTTATTTTTCACAAAATAAATTATCTAGGAACTACACAACTAATCCCCAGCAATGGCACCAGAAACTTGATGCGTAAAATGCGTTCGCAAAGGGTAAGCGTACCTACGCAGTAGTAATAGTGGACTCTAAGAGTCCGGATATTGAACCCAAAGGACCAGTCGCGTTCCCAAATAATTAATTTCACAAATAACTAAGCAATCCAGAATATAAAATCAAATTGAGAGGAATGATGGTCAGTTATTCTTTTCAAAAGAAAGAGAATTGGAGCAGAAAGATTAATGTGAGAACAATTATGATAAAGAAGCCTAGGATTATGATTTCACATGTACCCCTTTTTCCCCCAATTCTAATCTCAATAAAATCCCTAAATGTGTTACTTGCCAGCAAGCTCTAAAATTTGTTAATTAACAATTGATCATAATTAATAACGCTATTTCCCCTAATTTGATTCCCAATTGATCATAGGTGAAATAGAGCAAATGATAAGTCTCAGAGAGGTTGATTAACAGGTTAATCTACTGGAAATTTATACAATAGGTTTGATCGTGCAAATTGTACGAATCCAATCACTTCACAATTCAGTTAATCGCAAGCAATTGATCATAGACAAGAGATTAACTTATATTTAGATTGATCGATCCTAAAAAGCAATAAAAGTAGTGAAGAGATACAAATAACTGAATAACATCGATGTTTTATTAAAATCAGAATCGGGGTAGAAAGGTACAGTTACATCACAATCCGGGGCTAAGAGAAACTAGCCACTCATGTTCATGATTAGGCCAGAAAACTCAAAAAAAGACAAAGATTACAAAAGGGAAGAAACTTTACAGTGGTGATCCCCAATAGTGCTCTCTACGTCCTCTTGCAGCTTAGAGTCTCTCACAGAACCTCTTTCTCACCTAGAACCCTCTGTTTTCAAAATAAAACAAAAGATAAAAGATAAAAGGGTTTCTCCTCCTATTTATAATAATTCAAAATTTAAATGAGCTGACAGCGCAACATACCACGACCGTGGTCCTTGCATAAAGGTCCATTTCTGCTACGCAACCAGCATGGCCATGGTCCTTGCATTACTTCAATTCTGGCCTTTTTTCTTGGTCCTCCAGACAGTGGCATTTTTGCTCCAAAAAGTGCAATTTTCAACTCTTTTCCTCATGAAGCCTCTTGAGTACCTGTCTTATACCAACTAACACCAAATAGTGAGTTTTGCCAATAAAATATATTCAAAATGTATGAAAATGACATCTAAACTCACATCAAAATACAATGAAAATCCGATTTATCATACATTCTATCCGTAATATCTCCAAGGAAAAGATCCACCTAAACTCCATCTGCTCCCCCGAACAGAGTTCGAGATCATCATAGTCACAACCACATTTGCCACACGCAAGGATAAACTTACTAGAATAAACATATTTAAATACAATTTGCTATTAAATAAAAACATAAAGATGTACATATATAATTTTCTCAACATTAAAACTTGGTATTTTAAAGGAAAGAATACATGTACATTTAACTTGTCATAAGGGATCTCATATACTCAACCAATCATCAACAACATAGTTCAAACATCCATTACCACATAAACCACCAAACATCATGAATCACATCTAAGCATCAACCATCACAAATCCTCAATCACCATAGTACATCAACTATAAAAAGTCCCATCATAAATCAATAATCACAATTATCATACACCAACAGCCACTAGGAAACCTTAAACCTCAAACGCTGACTCTACTCCATGGAGTTTCAACATCATATGAGCGGTCCCCTATAAGTCTCATCCCCTAACATAGTCGCACTCTCTGACTATTCGAGGAGTCTCTTGGGCTAACCCTATGGAGGAAGTGTGGTTTTATCGAATATAGACAAGTGTAGGTATTGACTTACCTCTGTAAGATTTGCAAAACCTTACATCTATAGGGATTTGTCCACCTGTCTACTGTATAGGCCCATTCCCGTTAGCCACCACGAAAACCTCCAACACTAGGTTGAGAGCCCACCAAGCACCCTTAACTTACATGCCTATTCATATGTCTGTGCACCAACTGTACACACCAACGCACCAACTGTGCAAACATAACATTCGAAATATTTTTGTGCACCAATTGTGTGCACCCACTGTATTCCAGCGGCAAAACATATTTGGAGTCCCTTACAATATTAGATACGAGACCTTCATACCCGTTATCTCCAATGGCTTGACTTAAGTATCCAAACACATCTCAACAATCCACAATCCTTAACCACGACAACAATCCATCCCCTATACACTAAAAGAGTCACTAAACCTCTTGGGAAGTAGTTCTCAACACTCCAACACGCCATTCAGAGTCAAAACATGGGGGTGGTACTTGGGAAGATATCCCATTAGGCAAGACCCCCGGGTCGCTTTAGTAGGCCGGAGTTTCTGGCATGAAACTCACCCTCCCAAGTATATCATTTTTCTATAAAAATCTTCCCAAAGGACATAGTTAATTTCTCTTTAACATATAGGGATGGTTCCAACAGATAGTTCACATACACATCACATATATCGTCATCTCATCAACATTCCATTTCAATTTCTCAAAACATCGTAATCTCTTTAATATCACATTCAACAAATAGCAATTTATATTTCTTCATGTACATATAAATACCTCAACTTAACATAACCATTTATCCATTTGTGAAAATTAAAAAAATAGAAATCTATTAGAAACCATAGAAATTGAGCTTTCAGCAAGTTTCCTCACTTAAGCGCTAGACAAATCTCGCTTAAGCTAGAATTTTAGAAACCAGTTTTTTATTCTCAAGTTTTCTCACTTAAGCCTGGGTAAATCCTCACTTAAGTGTGGTCTCGCTTAAGCTAGGATTCTCCCTTGCTTAAGCTATAACTGCTTCCAGGCCAAAAAGTTCCCATGTGACCTGTCTCGCTTAAGTGAGAACCACTCTTCGCTTAAGCGAACCAGGCTTACAGAACCTCGAAAACATACATAAATCTCTTCGATGGCTACCAAATCCATTCCAATTCGGATTTTACATTAAGCGTAACATATAAACATCATCCCGCACTCAAAAACATCATCCCAAGCATAGAAAATTCAAAAAAAGCATTCAATCATATCAAAGCTTCCCTTACCCAACAAATTTGAGATTTTTCTTGAAGGAGTAATTAAAGAAATACTCTTGAAGCTCCTAGAGAGACTTTTTCCCAATTCTTGATGCAAGTCCAACTAGAGAGGATCTAACCAACATGAAAGTAAGCTCAAATCAAATTTTGATCCACAATTCTACGTGGAACCCATCATGTAGTTTCATGGAAGAAGAAAGAAAAAAGGATAAAGAGATCAAAGGAGGAAGAAGAGATGAGGTCACCAATCTAATGGCAATCCAAGAAGCCCTAGAGAAGAAGGAAACAAGCTACAAATGGCATAGAAGCTCAGTCTTCAACTAAAGAAGGAAGAAAGGCTTGGGAGAGAAGGAAGGAACGAAGGAAATGAGGAAAAGAGAGGAGTTTTCCAACGTATACGAGAATGGGAGCCTATTTAAGTTTTGCTATTTGCCCCTTTAATTCATCTAACCACTCCCCTTTTTTTTACAAAACTCACTTACAAAACCCAAAAGACATGAGACCCGTAATCTAAGCCCAACACTCATGAAAATTCATCAAAACACTATGCCTACACATAACAAAAACAACTTATTTATTAAATTCTTTTATAAATATCATGAATTTAAATTTAATTTTTTCTTGCGGTATTTATCAAACACTTATCATACATTATGGAAAATCACAGTGTTACATCTTACAAGGAGTTAATAGTGTCATAAAGTTATTAAAATGTCTAATATTAGTTACTTTTGCCTCACAAATGATTAATATTAATCACATTGATAATTGTATATAATCATGTTTATTTATTTTTAATCACTTATTAAGTAAAATTAATCATTAATTATATTTATACATATAGTTAGATATGGGTGAATGCTTAGTGAACATTAATCGTGTTTATTTATTTTTAATAATTTATAACGTAAAATTAATTATTAATTATATTTATTACATACAGTTATGTCCAGGTGAATGCTTAGTTTTTTTTTGTTGAAACAGGTGAATGCTTAGTGGACATAACTCAATGAAACATTCAATTTTTTCCTTGATTTATTTCTATAACTATGATACAACATTTTTTTTTCTTTTTTTTTTAAATGCTAACTTGTGCTTTACAACCTTCAAACATATATTTTTGCTCTGTTTATGTGGAATTATTTTTGTTCTTTGAAATTGATTTTGGCCGAGATTTTATAAATGTGAATTCATAAGATTCGATATTTATACAAAAGTAAAAAATGTATAAAATAAAATAAAATTGAACGAAACAAAGGATGAAGGATTTTGATGAGCTAATTAAATCAAAAGGCATGCCCATGCGCTGTAAAAGTTTTATCTTAGGCAAAAATTTTACAATGCTGTGTTACAAATTGGAATTAAGTTTGGATGAAGTTGTAGGAAATCTAGCTAGTAACAAAAAAAAAAAACACTCATAATATAAGAATGACTAAAATATACTTTTAGTCTTTTATTATTATTTTTTTCAGTTTAATTTCTTAAGTTTATCAATTTTCACTCTTTATGTCTCTATTAAATCAAGTTGATCTTTCGTTCAGTTTATTATACTAATTTATCAATTTGGTGATACTTAACAAATTATGAGTTATCTAACACTGGGCAGACGTTTGTTCGAGTCAAAATTAATGTCGTTTCTATGAAAATAACTTATATAGAAGGATCAATCTATTTATTATTATTATAATAAAAAATGTCTTAAACTAACACGTGTCACATTTTTATTAGTTTTGAATTCCCACCTATTTTCCTGTTTTCCACATGCTGCGACTTTCCAATTCTCTAGATTCTTCTGGGCTGTGAGCCTCCAATCCTCATTTTTACCAACTATACTTCTCACTGCTTGGATTGAAAATTTATACTCCCGGCATTTATTTGGTGCAGTACAGGAATTACTATTAAAAAAAAAACAGAAATTAAGAAGAGCCATGCAGCAAAGCGGCTAAGTGCTAACACAACTGCACTTTTTTTTATTCACCTAAAAAAAATAAGAAATTTAAATATATTATGTATGTTTATAAATTTAAATGATTTAGAAATTATCAATGAGAAATAAATATACATGTGTATACATGGTCTAAACACTTGATTATATATTTGTAACAAGCGTTTGTAGTTGCAACATGAGAAAAAATGTGTGATTAAGACTTTAATACTTGATTATCAATGAATAGATAAATGTTGTCTTAATTATATTGTGTCTAATTATATAGTAATTCCAAACTTCTTATATCATTCCTTTTTTTACTGAGTTTACGTCAATCATCTATGTCTTCAACCTAGCTTTTGGCTTTAAATAAAATATTACATAAGACTTAAATCATCAATCCAAATTACTCTAATGATAACTTGCATACATTATTATATATTTATTATTTATTGTACTTTATAAGTATAACAAGTTTTATTTAATATTAAAAGAAAACTCAACCTATTATACTTCAAACCATTTTGATATATACTTAAAAACAAACATACAATAAAAAAAAGGTTTAAATACATTTTTATTCATTGCTATTTAGAGTTTTTTTGCTTTTCATTCTTACAAAAAAAAATTTGTTTTAGTCCTTGCAAATTATGTTCGTTTTGTTTTTCGTCCTTAAAATGGTTTAAATAACTTTTTTTCACTATTCAAAGCGTTATCTAAACCGTTGTAAGGATGAAAAACAAAACAAATATAATTTAAAAGGATTAAAACAAAAAAAAATTACAAAGATAAAAAATAAAAAAAAAATATTAAATTATAATGACTAAAAATGTATTTAAAAAAAAAAAAAGGTAGCGACCCTATGTAAAAGAATGATTTGTTGTTATTGGGATAATAGGTTTTGGGTTTTGATGTGTTGTGGTTTTGGGGTGCGTACAGTTTCGTATGTTCACGAGGTTAAGGGCTCGTTTGGGATAATACAATTATATATTCTAATTCAAATTAATTAATATCACTAATATATATTTTGATTCAAATTTAAATTAAATTTAAATTTAAATTTAAAAATCTCGCAAGATACATTTTAGACAGATACATCTCGAAAAAAATTTCTATTTGAAATACAAATAGTTTTCTTTTTCATTCTTAATTCATAAAAAATACATAATTATATTAATTAAGGTAATTCTAATCAATATGATTTTTATAATTTAAAAATTAAAATTGATAACACAATTATATTCTTATTCAAATCTTGCAATTAGATTTATTTTTATTTCATAATTTTGTAATGCAAATCTATAGTTTGGTTCAAATTAACAAATAAGAGAATGAATCAAATTACATCAGTGTAACTCTAAAAGAGTTACATCATTTCAATAACTTGTTATAAAGTGAAATTTTTATCAATCCAACCGTTGAATTATATCTACATATTACCAAGATTGTTTATGTCAAATTTTGTCAAAATTGAACAACAATAAGAAGGTAATCAAATGATCCATATTTTAGTATATTTTAAAAAGTTTATATTACGTCGATTTTAATCTATATGAATGAGGTAGCAAACAATTTTGGATTAATTTGAAATTTTGTATACATGATCTATGTGAAAGAAACTTTTAATCTAACGGTAGATTTTAAGAAAACATCATCCAATTGAAAGTTATTGAATGGTGTAATAATTATTTAAGTTACACCGGTGTAATTTGATCACTCCTCAATAAATAACACTATTACATATTTTGTTTCAAATTTAAAGTAAATTTAAATATATTGCGAGATTTATTTTAGTAGATTAATCTTTGGCATTATTTTGTTACAATATTATAATCATATCATTAAAATAAATAATTTAAATTAAATTAAATAGTTAGATATTCACCCCATCTCCATTAAAAAAATTCGGATAATACCCATATCTATACTCGATCAAAGTGGGTATTTTTATCAAAGTTGGGTCGGATTCAGGTTGATATCCATGGGTTCGGAACTATTTGGCATGCCTACTTGAAATTACTAAAAAAAAATTTATAGTCTCTCAGTTATTAGCCTAAATAAAATATGATTAAAATATGATTATATGCACTATTTTATTTTTGTATTGATCATTAATATTTTTATTGTAATCTACTAATCAATAAGTTCAATTGCCCACGAATATTTTTTTTTAATAATTAACATTAAACATTTATCTTCTTTATGATGAAAATATATTTTTTAAAGAAAAATTAATAATTACAAAATAAATTATAAATTTTGTTATCATTAATATTTTTATTAAAATTATGTATATATTTAAATTATATATAAATGCAAATATCTTTATAAAGATAAAAGTGTTCTAAAACAAATGTTTATATAAATTAAAATGATATAAGACATGTGTAAATATAAAATTATTTAAATATATATCAATATTCATAATTAATTTTATATATCTTTTACATATACATACTAACACATACATATATAAAAATATTAAAAATTAAAAAATATATTAAAAATTAAAAATTATAAACTCAACTTCCGTGCAAGGCACGGGTTATTAAGCTAGTTTAATATAAAAATAATGAAATTAACATGGCATGTGGAATGAGAGGGAAAAGGTGAAAGCAAGATGATGCAAATAGCAGCGAACTTTCCATTTGGAGAATGAATATCCTTTATAAAGGTGTTTGAGATGCGTCTCGTTCTATTAATTCAGTTTGAAATTAATTTTTATGGATTTAAGTTTTGAAAATTAAATGTATTAAAGAGGAGTTCGAATTTTGTTTATAATTTTTCTAATTTAATTTAATGTCTTGTATTTTTAAATAATTATATATTAATAATAAGATTTTTTTAACTTAATTGATAACATTTTACATAAGATAAAAAATATTTATATTAATATTATTTGTTTTAAAATATATTGTAAAATATACTTTAATATTAATTTTATACTTCTTTATTTTTATAATTTAGTTATATATAATATTGAAATTTATATATTATATAAACAAAAGATCTTAGTTAAATTAGACTTAAAATCCAAATTAACAAGTAATCTTATCAAAGTTTTAAATTTGGTGAAAAGAAAGTTAATCTCCCTCAACTCTTCTATAAACTCCCCTAAATCTAATAAACTTTTTTGATCAAGTGTCACCCTCGAACTCACGCACTGATGGTTTCTAAATCTAACAAACAATAGCATGATATTTCTTATTTCTGTGTCCAAAATTTTGCTTATTACTTATTTAGAGGTTTTTTTTAATATATTTTTAAGGTATTAAATATAATTATTTTTATTTAATATTTTCTTTATTAAATAATAAGAAGATTAGTGATAAAATCTTATAAAAGAATATAACGTTACTCTTAAAGGTTTATTTGACCTATAAAATTAGAATTAGTTCAAAATCATAATTTTTACGTTTGGTTTATATAAAATCACTTTAGAGAAAAAAATAAATAAAGAATCTTGATCATTAAAGAAAAAATTAATAATTGATATATATATATATATATATATATATATATATATATATATATATATATATATATATATAACTTACGTAATAAATCACGAACTTATTAAAATCTATCTAATTTTTTTCATTAATGATGATATGCCTCATTTTTTCCATCTACGAACTTACGTAATAAATGTTAAATGTTTAAAGTAAGAGATATACCCGAGATTGAGCACCCAAGTAAAAGAAGTCCTGTTTTTTTTTTCTTTTTTTTTTTTTAAATAAAAGAGAAGCCACTTCCGAGTTTAAAACCAAACGTATTATACCTGATTGAGCACCTATATATATTGTGAAGCAAACATAACAAATTCACATTAGTTTCTACTTTCTTATGTTATTGAATAATATTTTGTTTTCTTTCCCAGTAACTTTGGGTGAATGATATAAGATTCCAATTTGCATTAGGCATTTGTGTTTTTCTAAGATAAAAGTGATCGTTTTTAAAACAACTAAATATTTTTTTTAAAAGTAAAATCCATAACTTATAATAATAATTTTTAAAAAATAAAAATATTATTGAAAGACTTTTTTTTTTAAAAAAATTATGGAAATATGCAAGTACATACTACATAGTACATTCCAAAATAAGCAAAGAAATTAAATGTGTCTAAATTAGATCAATTATCAATCCAGATTTATTTACTGCAAGAAGTTATTGTAAACTGAAATTAGCTAAGGCAAAGCGAAAATTGAAAAGTGGAAATATAATACATGCAGCTGATTGTTAGCTTCGATGATTAATTTAGAATTTATTTATTTTAAAGTTGAATTTTATTGATTTTGGTAAAATAAATTTTAAATTATTAAATGTGATTAAAATGTATAGTATCTAAATTAATTTCAACCATAAATTTTACATTTAAATGTGAGTCATAGTGAGAGAAATCAATTAGGTTTTTTTACCAATCAAACACTTGTTTAAAGTTTTAAAACTTTAACCTAAATGGGCTGATCCATGAGTGGAAGATTAGTTGAGTTGCATATAAAAAGTTCCAAATACCTGTTGGTTAATTTTTTTTTTTTTTAAAAAACTTTCTTTCTTCGTAAAACTCATCTTTTTGGATTAAGCCTAAAGTTCAATTGTAGAACAAAATAAACTATAAAAAATTATTGCACTAAAGTTATGTAAAACTTACGTGATATGATTTCCTACCAAAATTTCAATTTTACTTATATATTTATCTGATCATATGTAAAAAAGTCAGATTTACCATTTTATTTTGTGAGATTTTTGCTTACTAAACAGCATAGCTAATTAACTTTAACTGAAGTCCAACATCTTTATATTTTTTGTCCGGCATCTATTTTGCATTCTTATCTCTATTTAGACATAACAAAAGAAAAACACCTTCCATTAAACAGTAAAAATAATACTGTTATTTCATCAATCCAATGAGAGATTCTTTCTGACTCAAGAATCCAAACTCAAATTTAAACAAAGTAAAGTATAGCATTAATAGATACCAAACAAAACATAATTGAGAAATAATGACACTAAACAAGTGTGAACAGAGTATGGCAGGGGTGGTCTGCTTTTGTCTAGAGAGGCAGCAACCCTGAGCTTCTTTGAGGAACAACATACATAATTGAGACAACCAATGTTAAGATTCCAACCCACAAGGCCAAAGTGATAATAGCGACAGTGAATGAGATGACGGTCAAAGCTAGAAATGAAGCAATGCCTCCCACAATAAGCATCGCACAAATTATGATTGGAAGAAGGCTTCTGTCATGTATCTGAAGTATTGTACCAGTGATCACCATGAAGGAGTACAGAACAATGGTCTAAACCAGGAACATCAGCTGCTTCTGCTGTTTCATGAACAAAGAGTTTGTTGATGTAATAAGGGCAAACAGCAGTGTTGTGAACTTGTTAAGGTTCTCTGACAACTCTTTGAATAGATTCCTAACCACATTCATTAAGAAAAAACAAAAGGGTTAGACTTAGACATAAGAGAATTATGATTTCAATAGTGCTATATGGTACGAAGGGTCAAGGTACGCAAATTTACGAAAAGCTTATGTGTAATTAGTTTTAAAATTAATAAATTAAAATGTTGAGATTTTAAAATCAAACCGCAATATCCCAGTAATCAAAATATTATCGTAGTATCCCGCTAATTGTGGAAGCTTCCCTACAGTAATAACAACCAACTCAATTGCAGCGGGCTGGGAAAATTTTTATCCAATAACACTGGAACCGAAACTTGTATTTTAAACATAGAAAATGAAATCGAGATTAAAAATCAAACTTGTTTGATAGCATAGGGGAGAGAATGGGGTGGAGTTCTTTTTAGTTTTTTTTTTAAATAAAAAAAAAAGATGAGTTTAGGCATATGAGAATGGGGGTAGAGTTCTGATTGAGACATTGAACTAAAGACTACGTATATGGGGCGTGAGTGAGAGCGAAGCTGAGTCATTCGAGGGAATTGAAATTGAAATTGCATACCAATAAAATTAATATTTTTTTTAAAGAATTAAAATTAAAATTTTAATTTCAATGACATGAAAATTTCAGTCCAGTGCCATTGAAGAGGATTGAGCGAGGAAGATGACCATGAGTAAAATGAGACACTAAGTTAGGAAGACCACGAGCAATAAAATTAAAATTGGAATCGTGCCATTCGTACGAAACATCATTCGTAGCATTAAGCATTTTCCTTATGATTTATGATCATGCAGCTTTGCAAGCTATACATTACATTTACGTGCAATGCAACTCAATGCTGAAACTGACAGAATACTGATATACTACTAATAATGTCCATTTACTCAATACTAGAAAGAAAAGGGAAATAAAAAAAAAATGAAGCGGTTGTGCAAGTGAGGCATGTAAAAGATTATGAAATGGTAACTAGAAGCACCTTCAAACAAAGTTACGGTGTGAAAACAAAGACATGAACATGTATATTTCTGGATATATAGAGTGATATTAATTATACTAACCTCATTGAAGTGAAGTGAGTGGAATTCATAGCAGGCATGTCTTCTTTCCTTTCTCTCTCTCAATTTGCTAAACTTCTGAGCTGAGAACAAATGATTCAGTTTTGGTTGAGGGAATGGGAGTGATCGTTGATGTGGCTACGAAAAGGTATTTATATATTATGAAGTGGGGGCACTGTTGTTGGTAGCTAAGCCAAAGACACGAAATCTAAGTTTTTCCAAATTGAAGCAAAGTACTAAAACGTTTTATACGTATTTCATCCCAGAGGGAGCGAATGACAATTGATTTCTCTCTTTCACTGCCAAAAACTCTTTCTTTAAGGAATTGTCCACTTTTCGTTGAATGTCAACTAGTGCTTTATAACTTACAACATTTTTGCTCTATTTCGGTGCACATGATTAATCTTCTTTGAAAATGTTTGAACAAAAATATATAAAAGAATTTGAATTGATAAACAAGATTTCATGACGCATGTTTCTATACATAATTAATCAATTTTCTTAATTATTTTAATTAGTATATAAATTTCTTCAATTAACATTAAATATAAAATAACATTTAAATAATGATTAAAATAACATTCTATCGATTAAACTAATTTTTAATATTTTTAAAATTAATTATTTTCAATGTTTATATTTTAATGTATATTTTGTTATCCGATTGTAGGTTCTTTGGCATTTTTTTTATTGACAAAGGTGGTAAAAAAAACTTCCTCTTGATTGGATATGAATAGAAAAAGTATTTATTTATAAATAATGTATCAAACTTATAACTTTTAATTTAATGTTACTATTCAAAATATTACACAACAAATTTAAAGGTTTTTAAATTTTCGCATTTTTACTATTAAGTTTTGTCTATAAAAATTGAAAAGTTTAATTTGTTTTAGAATGTTTCTTAGCCAAAGTAGCATCAGCACATAACCTCTAGTTGAAATAAAAGAAGCCAACATAATTAACAAAAGATTGATCAAGTTTCACATTTGGAGTTTAAAACGAGACGTATTATTATAGAATTGAGATTATGAGGCAGACAAGATATATGTCAACCGTACACATGCATATGCGCCCGCACATATATGAATACAATAATATTTTATTTTTTTGAGGTAATAAATTTCTACCTCAAAAGCAATGAATTTCTACCTGGATCATAGTAGTTTTATCAACTTTATATATATATATATATATATATATATATATATATATATATATATAAGGCAGTTATATCAACTTGACTCCAATGTTGAAGGTAAGGGTGTTCATAAACCGATCTAATCCAATAAAAACCGAAAAAACCGATCCAAAAAATCGAAAACCGGATAAACCGAAAATCGAACGGATCAAAAATTTGAAAAACTAAATTTTTTTATTGGATTTTCGGATTTGATTTTTAAAACCGATCCAATCCAATCAAAATCGAACTTATGTATATATATATATATATATATATATATATATATATATATATATATATATATATATATATATATATATATATATATATATATATATATATATAATATCACTCATGTTTATATTTTATTTCTTATATATTTGTAAGATTATCACATAATTTATACCTGTTTATAAAAATATTTAATTAAAGATAATCTTTTACTATCTATTTGAGTTAAGATGCATAAATATAATTATCAAGTTGTATAAAATTTATTTTTGATATAGTTATGTAATGACGTATAAATGAAATATTTGATCTTTTGAAATATTTTTTATTATATGTATTATATATCTTACTATTTATTTAATATTTTATTAAAATAAAATAAAATAAAGATTAAAACCGAAAACCGATCCAATCCAAACCGCTTTAAATTGGATCAGATCGGATCGGATTAAAATCTTGAATAAAAACGATTGGATGATGAATTAGGAAAACTGAAGTGATTGGATCAGATGATTTTTTCCTTCAAAACCGATCTAATCCAATCCGCGAACACTAAGGATGGCAATTCTATCCAGACCCTATGGGTACCCGCAAAAATTATCCACGATGGGTAGGAAAATTACCCACTTAATGGGTATGGGCTCGGGTACAGATAATTACCCACAAATTTTAACGGGTACGATTGCGAGTATGGGTACTACCTTAGTACCCAACCCTACCCAGACCCATAATAATAATAATAATAATAATAATAATAATAATAATAATAATAATAATAATAATAATACCTAAGAGATAAATCATATTCCTTAATCCATCAAAAATATATATATATATCACGTTCTTTATTTGCTAAGAGATAGATCACGTATTTAATTCACAACAAAAAAGGATTATGTTCCTTTATAAAGATAGATTATGATCTTTAATCTTTATTCACTTAAAGATAGATCGCGTTCCTTAATTTTAAAAAAAAAATCACCTTCCTTATTTGCTTCTTTTATCAATTTTTCCTATTTATTATATTAAGATCGTTGAATGGGATTTTAATTTAATTACTATTGTATTTTTAATCAATATTTTATTTATCAATTTTTTATAATTATTTAAAGTGTGGGTAATGGGTACGGGTACGGACAGTTAGGTACCCAACGGGGAAGGACACGGATATTAAAGTTACTACCCACGCGGGTATAGGTCAGGGTAAGGGGATTTTTTTAAAGAGCGGGCATGGGGATGGGTACTACAGTACCCTACCCAGATCCTACTCATTATCATCCCTAGCGAACACCCCTAGTTGAAGGTGGTATATAAATAATTCTAAACTGAAAAAAAAAATATTAATTGAGATTATTCCAACTTAATCAGTGATTTTGAATTAAAAAATTGTTTGCTTGGACTAGAAATTTTTTTACTCGAAGCGAACAAAATTGTTCCTTTGATTTGATGCACCATTGAAAATGGTTTGATTTTTTAACTCTTGGTTCAGTTTTGTACATAGTTAACTTTGATTCACATGTACTTTTTGAACGATCATAGTCACACTCAATTAATTAAATATGTAAATATAGTTAATTTTACCTCACAAGTATAATTTAGAATAAATGAACATGATTGTATATAATTATTGATGTGTGGTTAATAACGTTATGAAATTATTAGAATATCTAATAGTGATTAGCTTTGTCTTACAATGGGTTAATATTGTCATAAAGTTATTAAAATGTCTAATGTTAGTTACTTTTGCCTCACAAGTGATTAATATTAATCACATTGGTAATTACATATAATTATGCTTATTTATTTTTAATCATTTATAAAGTAAAATTAATCACTAATTATATTTATACATATAATTATATTCGGGTGAATACATGGTAAACATTAATCATGCTTATTTATTTTTAATCACTTATAAAGTAAAATTAATTATTAATTATATTTATACTTACAGTAATGTCCAGGTGAATGCATAGTGAACATTACTCAACAAGACATTCAAATTTTTTCTTGATTTATTTCTATAACTATGATACAACATTTTTTTTTCTTTTTTCAAAATGCTAACTTGTGTTTTACAACCTTCGAACATTTTTCTCTGTTTATGTGGAATTGTTTTTGTTCTTTGAAATTGATTTCGGCCGAGGTTTTATAAATGTGAATTCATGATATTTGTACAAAAGTAAAAAATGTAAAAAATAAAATAAAATTGAACGAAACAAAGGATGAAGGATTTTGATGAGCTAATTAAATGAAAAGGCTTGCCCATGCGCTGTAAAAGTTTTACAATGTTGTGTTTCAAATTGGAATTAAGCTTGGATGAAGTTATAGGAAATCTAGTTAAAAAAAAAAAAAAAAAAAACTCATAATATAAGAGTGATTAAATATACTTTTAGTCTCTCTCTTTTTTTTCAGATTAGTTTCTTAAGTTTATAAAATTTCACTCCTTATGTTTCTCTTAACTCTTAAATCAAGTTGATCCATCATTCAGTTTATTACACTAATTTATCAACTTGGTGACATGTAACAAATTATGAGTAATGTAACACTGAACGGAAGTTTGCCCGAGTCAAAATTAATGCCGTTTCTAACAAAAAAAAACTTATAGAAGAATCAATTTTGATGTTAAAGACTGATTTGTTATTTGGTTAATAGGTTTCGGGTTGGACGGTGTCTAGCATGGACCATGAAGGTAAGTGATATTTGGTGGGCCACAATTTTTAACTATTAGATTAATCTCATCCTCGCATCCTTACGGTGTACCCTCCATACAATATTCCTTCTCCTTTATCAGATCTGAGATACTTCCGACCATTCTTCATCTCCAACCACCGTACGCCGCCGCCGGAGGTCATTTTCGACGGCGGCATTTCGTTTCCCCCTCCCCTTTCTTCGCATTTGCTTCAGATTCGTATGATTGCCATTATTGTTCACAAACAGTGTAGCAAAGCAAGCAAATCTGTGTGTTGTGCGCAGCACCTTTGTGAGTGTGATCTTACAGTAGCATTTTGTTTAGAATCGCAGATCTCCATCCAAGAAGCTCTCACGGGCGCGGTTATAGTCGAGGCAAACTTTGGGATTAGATGTTCCTCGCACTGTATCCTGGCATCTGGGTCATTCGATGTGGCCATGAGCAGGTCTGAATCGACCACCGCCATTGATCGACGTAGCTGTAGCAGACGATGGCATTGGCGAAGGGAGAAGGAAAGAGGAAGAAGAACAACGAAAGTGTGACGATGACAGCGGAGATGCGACTGCGACAGTGGAGATCTAGAGACGATGGTGGAGCCACAACGATGGAGGAGTTGTGACAACGATGATCTAGAGATGGAAGTGTCTAGAAGAATGGCGGAGGCACGACGGTGGCGGAGGCACGATGTCAGAGATCTAGAGAGGGGAGTCTCTACAGATCTGAGAGGAAGAAAATATATGTTGTGGAGGGTGCATTGTAAGGAAGTGAGGGTAAGATTAATCTGATGATTAAAAATTGTGGTCCACCAAAGATCATTTACTTTCATGGTGCATGCTAGATGTGGTCTTCGGGTTTTGATGTGTTGTGGTTTTGGGGTGCGTACAGTTTCGTATGTTCACGAGGTTAAGGGCTCGTTTGGAACGCGAAAATAGGTGGGGTTCGTTATTTGTTTTGTGTACTGGAATACGCTTTTGGTCTTGCGGAGATTATTATGTAGGTTCACATGACGTGATAGGAGTATATGGCCTAACAATAATAATGTAACATATCCCTGATCGAAAAAAAATAATGTAACATATCATGATTAATATGGCTTGACAATAATAATGTAACAAATCATGATACGTTACATGACCCAATTCTTCCAAATTTTCTTTTCTATACCTTACATTAAAAATATATTTTGCACAACTTTTTGTGACAACTTTTGTTATCATTTTAAATGTAAAAAAATATTTTTGATATATAATATATATAAAAAGAATAAAAAGTAAATGAAATATAAAATCACATATGAAATATAAATATTATTATATACAGTATCACATGTAAAATCAGTTATTTAATATAAAAATAATGAAATTAACGTGGCATGTGGAATGAGAGGGAAAAAGTCAAAGCAAGATGAAGGAAATAGCAACGAACTTTCCATTTGGAGACCATGAATATCCTTTAAAGGCGTTTGAGATGCGTCTCGTTCTATTAGTTCAATTCAGTTTGAAATTAATTTTTATGGATTTAAGTTTTGAAAATTAAATGTTTTAAAGAGGAGTTTGAATTATGTTTAAAATTGTTCTAATTTAATTTAATGTCTTGTATTTTTAAATAATTATATATTAATAATAAGATTTTTTTAACTTAATTGATAATATTTTACATAAGATAAAAAATATTTATATTAATATTATTTGTTTTAAAATATATTGTAAAATATACTTTAATATTAATTTTATACTTCTTTATTTTTATAATTTAGTTATATATAATATTGAAATTTATATATTATATAAACAAAAGATCTTAGTTAAATTAGACTTAAAATCCAAATTAACAAGTAATCTTATCAAAGTTTTAAATTTGGTGAAAAGAAAGTTAATCTCCCTCAACTCTTCTATAAACTCCCCTAAATCTAATAAACTTTTTTTTGATCTAGTGTCACCCTCGAACTCACGCACTGATGGTTTCTAAATCTAACAAACAATTGCATGATATTTCTTATTTCTGTGTCCAAAATTTTGCTTATTACTTATTTAGAGGTTTTTTATATAT
This sequence comes from Pueraria montana var. lobata, assembly GCA_026413185.1. Classification (NCBI taxonomy): domain Eukaryota; kingdom Viridiplantae; phylum Streptophyta; class Magnoliopsida; order Fabales; family Fabaceae; genus Pueraria; species Pueraria montana. The sequence continues at coordinate 80,003,336 of CM048650.1, forward strand.
ATTTTTAAGGTATTAAATATAATTATTTTTATTTAATATTTTCTTTATTAAATAATAAGAAGATTAACGAAGGAGTCTAACTCAGTTGGTTGAGCAGGATGCATGAATTATTGTAAACCTCCCGGTACCATGTTCGATTCCTACGAATCAAAAAAACAATAATAATAATAATAAGATTAGTGATAAAATCTTATAAAAGAATATAACGTTACTCTTAAAGGTTTATTTGACCTATAAAATTAGAATTAGTTCAAAATCATAATTTTTACGTTTGGTTTATATAAAATCACTTTAGAGAAAAAAAATAAAGAATCTTGATCATTAAAGAAAAAATTAATAATTGATATATATCACGAAATAAATCACGAACTTATTAAAATCTATCTAATTTTTTTCATTAATGATGATATGCCTCATTTTTTCCATCTAAAGTGAATTACTAAGCATTAAAAAGAAAATATGATCATAATAATATGCTTCATTCTTAATTGCATTAATTAATCATGAAAAGAAAGAAAAGAAAAGAAAACACGATTAAGCATTAAAAAGAAGAGTTACTTTCATCAATCCAACGACAGATTATTCTTGAGTGAAGAATCTATAATCCTTACTCAAACTAAAACAAAGAAAAAAGCACAACAGCCACAAGGCACAGCATGCAGAACTGAGAAACTCTATTACCATATGTGAACTGTGTGAAGGCAGTGGTGCTTCCTCTAGAGAGGCAACAACCTTAGCTCAGTGTGATGGACGACCCTCAATCCAATTCATGATCCTTTGAGGAACACCATAGTCGTAGGCAACCACTGCGAATATTCCAACCCACATGGCCAAAATGATCCAAGCAACTGTGGTTGACATGAAGCTCAAGGCCAGAACTGAAACAACAGCTCCCACAATAAGCACGACCCAAATTATATATTTGGAGTATTGTCCCTATGGTAGCACAGAAGAAGTATAACACAATGGTTAAAATCAGAGACATCTTCAGTTTGTGTTGTTCTATAAACAAAAGCTTTCCTGATTCAGTGTTTGTTACTGAAATCAAAGCAATTCAGTGTTTGTTACTGAAATCAAAGCAATGAGCAGTGTTAAGAATTTGATAAGGATCTCTTGCAATTCCTTGGTTTGGCAGAGAAAGCCCTCTGGTTCAAGGCAAAAACATGCAATTCATCTGCTCCATCATAGAAAGAGCTTTCCAGATATCTTGCACAGTAGGTAGATGAATGTATCGCTTCATAATTTATGGGGACATAGACATCAATAGCCATCTCTTGACTTTGTGGTTGTCTACATACCACTTCTCATATTCATCATCCTTTTCAGTGGGTGGTGGTGATTTCCTGCGAATTAGTGAAAGCTTTTCCTTTTCAGCAATATGCATCTTCATGATTTGAGACCAAATATCATAATTTGTCTCATTGAGTACAATGCCTGCACTGAATGGTGAGCCTTCAGATTGAATAATAATTGGAGCAGGCTTGGTCCCAAATGTTTCAGAACCTGGTTTATCCATGGTAAAAGATCGGCTCTTGATACCAAGTTGAAAAGAATGTATTTTTATTCATTTGCATATTTGATATAGAAACAGTACAGATACATATATAGACTAAGGAATAAAAAGAATCCCTATGTTTATGCTATTACCTCTATAATTAAGCTATATGACAGTACAATCTATCTACCTAATTTACAGCTGCAATATCTCTAAAAATCAGGAAATAATTACAAGGATAATGGACAATTAATCAAATATCTCAACAGAAAAAACATCACTGTCTGGATAGGGGATCACTTTAGCAAGTCGCAAGCACATCACTATCAGGGTTACTATCGGGAATTTTCATTTTTCAGGAGTGTTTGACTGTTTGCACAATGTCTATATCATGAGCAATTGGAGCACACCACCTACGAACCATTCTGAAACGGAAAAGCTCTGTTCTCATCTCAGCATGCAACGAACAAACATGTCTGCACTGAGCTCCACACATACTTACCTTTTATGCCATTATTTCTTGTTTATATTATTAACAAATTAGACAATCTTTCTTGTGTTTGGGTTTCCTGTCAAATTCTGCTTTGATGTATTTCTAGCAAGATTAACTTACTTTTATTTTGCCTTGATGATTGTGCTTAATTACTTAGGGACCAAGTGGTGAATGTATTCAAGGAATTGCAGGAGATCCTTATCAAATTCTTAACACTGCTCATTGCTTTGATTTTAGTAACAAACACCGAGTCAGGAAAGCTTTTGTTTACAGAACAGCACAAGCTGATGATGTCCCTGGTTTTGACCATTTTGTTATACTTCTTCTGTGCTACCATTGCGACAATACTACAGATATATAAGGGAAGCCTTCTTCAACTCATAATTTGGGTCATGCTTATTATGGGAGCTGTTGTTTCAGTTCTGGCTTTGAGCTTCATCTCAACCACAGTTGCTTGGATCACTTTGGCCATGTGGGTCGGAATATTCGCAGTGGTTGCCTACGACTATGGTGTTCCTCAAACGATCATGAATTGGATTAAGGCTCCATCACATTGATCTAATTAAGGTTGTTGCCCCTCTGGAGAAATATGTTGTGTTCACAATCACAAAGTGCCAGAGCTTCTAAGTTCTGTTGTGCCTTGTGGCTCTTATGCTTTTTCTTTGTTTTAGTTTGAGTACGGATTATATATTCTTGACTCAGGAATAATAATATGTTGTTGGATTGCTACAAGGTTTCTATTTTCTAATTTTTTTTTTGTTCTTTTTGGTCTAGTAATTTTATATTAATATGGTAATTCGACTAATTTGACGCTGACTGCAATTTTTGTACCGGCTTGTTTAATCTCAAGGTTCAGGCAACATTGATGCTTGTGAGATTATGGCACGTTTTCTAGATTCGGGGCTCTTTGGACACAGAAATAAGAATTATCATGCAATTGTTTATTGGATTTAGGGGTGTTTATAACAAGAGTTAAGGGAGTTTAACTTTCTTTTACCTAGTTTAAAACTCTGATATTGGATTTTAAGTCTAATTTAACTAAGATCTTTTGTTGATATATTATATAAATTTTAATATTATATATAACTACGTTATAAAATTAATATTAAAGTATATTTTACAATATATTTTAAAATAAATAATATTAATATAAATATATTATTATTTTATGTAAAATATTATCAATTAAGTTAAAAAAATCTTATCATGAATATATAATTATTAAAAAATACAAGACATTAAATTAAATTAGAACAATTTTTAACTTAATTCAAACTCGTCTTTAAAACATTAAATTTTCAATACTTAAATCCATCAAAATTAATTTCAAACTGGGTGAACTAAATTAATAGAATGAGACCCATCTCAAACACCCTTAATAAGATAAAGTTTAGAATTCATCTTGATGCTTACCCCTAGAGGATATTCATGGTCTCCATATGGAAAGTTCGCTGCTATTTCCATCATCTTGCTTTGACTCTTTCCACATGCCATGTTAATCTCATTATTTATATTAAATAATTGATAATTGATTTCGCATGTGATACTGTATATAATGATATTTATATTTCATATGTGATTTTATATTTCATTTACTTTTTATTCTTTCTATATACATGTATCTCAAAAATATTTTTTAAAATTTGAAATGATAACAAAATTTGTCACAAAAATATTTGTTCAAAATATATATTTTAACGCCATGTAGAGAAATGAAATTTTGGAAGAATTGGATCACGTAACGTACCATCATTTGTTACATTATTATTGTCAGTTAAAATTAGCTATATCATTTATGCCTTTTTATAAATGATGGCAAAATTAGAAAGAGAAAATATGATGCAATAAAATTAGCTATATCATTGTGCAATAACATAGAAACATGATGCAACACAAGGAACAATAGAATAGCAACATGCTCTTTCAGCCTACCTTTTTTCTTCTTTCCACCACCTTTCTTCTTTGTCTTTGTGCCCAAGGCTAACCAGGCCTTAATATCAGGATCATCTATTGTTTTTGTAGGCTGCACTTCTTGGAGTGGATGAGATGTGATTCGATCCGATCCATTTGGCATTAACAAGACTGTGAATTTGATGTGTGCAACAACATCACCTGAAAAGCAACCAATATAATGCATGACATAAAGGCTCAGATAAATGACACCATGGGGATCTAATTATGCTATTAGCCAATAAATTTTTTTACCAGGCTTTTCATGTAGAACTGGATATGGCTGCAAGAGCTCATGGTTGACGCATTCCACTAAACCAAGACGAGCTCTTTTCTCTTCCAAAGCCCTATTATAGAACAAATGAAATTTTAAGAATAATGATGAGAATAATAATTAGAACACCAGCTAGACACAGTAATAAAAACATGCAGGAAATCAAATTACCTAGCAGAGAATGGCATGATTGGAAATTTTTGGCTTATTTCACTGAAAATGAACCTAGACGCTTTCATCTTCAAGTGATAACTCTTGTCAACAGCCCTCTTATAAATAGTTGTCTGCTTCTCATCCAACAGCTTAGGCTGCAAGAGAATGAAAATTTACTTTTTATCTTGCACAAGCTCTATCATACTACTAAATATGTTGATATAATTAACCTACCTTGCCATCCCCAGTGCTTGTTACTATATCAATTGCATAAACTTCGTTCTCCTCAAACTCTGCTTCATCAACCCTTGTGTCCGGATTAGACAAACTAAGCACAACTTTATTCCCATCAATAACAAACTGCTTCATTTGGTGGCTAAGAACACCCTCAACAATTTTACAGTCATAGGCAGCAGCAATCTTTTGAATTGCATCAGTTACATCCTTGTTCTGTGGAAAAAAGAAAAATTGATTAAAAATGAGTACCTACTGCTAAAAATAAGGTCATTTATGTATATGAATAATAAATAATAATATTCATACTGCTAAAATATTAATACTGTGCTGATTAAAATGAGTACCTACTGCTAAAATATTAATTCTGTGCTGATTAAAATAGACAAACATGTTGACAATAATAGATCAGCATAACCGTAATAATTTCCAGCTTATTTTAAATTAGGCACCAGAGAAAGGAGGAAATCAATATACCATTAATCATCAAAGCAAAGTTTTCCTTACTAAAGTTTTTATAAATGCTACTGTATTCAATCCCACGTGAAAAATAATAAAATAACTCAACCATGGTTTGAATATAGTACTATATTCCTCTTCACTAGTTCTACATAAGTGTTAAGTAATGGTTTTAATAGTTAAAGTTAATACAGTAGTATGGTACTATGTTGGCTATACTAGACAAGTGTACTGACTATATAAATCAGCACAACCATGAAACTATTTTCAGCCAATTCTAGTATCGGTAACAGGGAAAAGAGGAAACCAATATGGTACTGATCACCTCGGCAAAGTTGCCTTTATTATAGCACATGCTACAAATATTAGAATCCACATATACACTGATAAAGCTAACAAGAGAGGAAAATTACAGTCGCATTAAAAAGTAAATTAAGGGATTATTGGCAGTCAGGTATATATAGAACAGAGGATGAATGATTCTCTATCAGTGTAACTATGACATAAACAGGCATCATTGGAGTTTATCCATAGCCTATGATATCTTCATCATATAGAGATCAGTTCATAAAATTTATAATATAATATTATGGATCAAAATAAGATAGTTTTAAGAGGAAAAAGGTATATGGAAAGAAACAAGAGAGATCCTGTCAAGATTTTTTTAAAATGTCATCAGAATAAAAAATAACAAGTGTTTGATGACAGTGCATGATAGCATTCATCATACAGGTAAAATAACAGGATGGAATACAAATTGAACAAATCTCTGTCAGTGTAACTATGACAGAAACAGGCTTAATTGGAATTTATCCATAGCCAATAATGTCTTCATCATACAGAGATCAGCTTATCAAATTTACAATATATTATAAACCAAATTAAGATAGTTTTAGGAGAAGGTGGAAGACTGAAAAGAAAAGAGATATATCCAACTGAAATTTTTTGAAACAATTTGAAACAGAATAGAAAGCAAATCAAGTTTTTGATGAAAGTGCATGATAGCATTCATCATGAAGATAAAAAAGGCTTGAACTGACAACCAAGTAATCTCAAAAGAACAAAACATAGAGCATATGGTGACAAATACACATTACAGACAAGAGGAGTTCCAAAAAAAAGCAATGTGCGCTTAATTGGAGAGACCGCACATGAAAAACCATGTATGACCTCTATCAGTGTAACTATGACAATAAAGCTTCATCGGAGTTTATCCATAGCCCATGAGAGTTTTCATCATTTAGAGATCAAAATCCACAAGGCACACATTTAGGCAAAGAAATCCCTTCAAATAATACACACGAAGCAACCTAATTTTTCTCCAATTTTACTAAGCTGAATTGCTTATATAGTGTATGACCTTACACCTATCAACAAAAGGTACAATCAATAAAGGCAACATATAGTAAAATTCCAAATCAACTTGATTTATAAAAATGCAGATACAGGAAAAAAAACTTGTTGCAATTCATTACCTTCTTTCCTGGCCTGACAAGCCTCCAGGCCACCTCAGCAGCAGTATTTGCGGCAGCAATGACATCAGCTGCCCTTCCTGTAACAGGACCTTCCTGAAGAAGGTGGGTGTGAGCCACAGCAGCAATGAAACCATCTATATGACAAGCCATATCACTGCAACCAACCAAAGAAACTACCATCAAGTTCCGAGTAATAGCAAAAACCACCAAAAACCACCAGCTTCATTCTCCCACCACTTATCACAAATTCATGCTCTGAAAATCTTACAATTTCAATATATCACCTTCTTCCAACACTGTCTCATCACTGGCTAGTGGAGAGAAATGGCAGACCACGTTGTTTACTGATAAACATGTTGGGAAAGCAACACCTCTCTCAATCTTCCTCTCACATTCTTGTATACATTTCCAGTTTGCCTACACAGACACAAAGCACACCCTATAAGCAAAAATCCATATCCATATAAATCTTAAAATTAAAATTAAAAACACAAAGCAGCAATTACATATGTTAAAAAAAAAATCACAAACAATGCTGCATCATATAAGAATAATATAAGCTTACTCTCTAATATATGAATCCCCTTTCTCACAAATGTCCACAACCTTGGCCTTCGGTTTACATTCTGAAATAACTAGCTTCAAGGCCTCTGTAAAATCATAGACAAACACACACACACACACAAAAAATCAAATCTTACATAAAGCCAAAAATGTAAATTTGAAAAAACGTGAACTTCAGCTATCTTCCAGAAAAAACAAAATTGAGTCCAATGTATGAATAACAAAAACCCAGATAGAATTTGAGAACGCAAAGACATTAAGAGAGTGAGGAACACACTGTTGACGATCTCAGCGGCGGTTTTGTATTTGGTGACAACTTCAGCAGAAGAGAGATCCAACTCCTTCTCCTCCCTTTCATCGTCCGACATGGTGGCACAACTCTTTAGTCCCTGTGACCTCTGAAACACCCAAATGGAATGGGACAAAAAAATGAGGAAAACAAAAACCAATCTTTATCCAATTGGGTCGTGGAATAGAATGAAAAAGGGGGAAACAAAGAAGACTCTGATGAAAAGTTGAGAAATTGATGGATTTTGAAGTAACACTCACTGTGAGGAGGCTGGGGATGATGGCAGTGCCGAGGAATGAGCGAAAAAGAATAGGGTTTTAGAAATGAAATGGATATACAAACTAAGTGAAATAAAGAGTCTTATTTTATTGATGATGATACCTGTTAAATTTATAGAGCTAGTTGTAGCTGTGAATTTAAATTAAAGATAAACTTCTAGAAAGATAAATACATCAGGTAACAAATTCAAAAGTCTAATATAAAAGATAATAACTTGAAAAATAAATGCATATTCAAAAGTTTGTTGCACTTATGTTGTTTCAATACGTCCCCTCAAGATCAAGTTGTCATTTGCAACTTGAATCTTGATTGTTAGATCCGCAAATCTTGTTGTTGGTTGCATTGTCCACACGTTGATGATTAGATCAATTGACCATTAAGCAGAAGTCATAATACAAGACTTAGCCACTTAAGAGAAGCAAACATGCTTAACCACCAAGTAGAAACTATACCTCAAAGTTTAACCACTTGGTAGAAGCAAACAAATAAATGAGAATGCTTAACCACCATAAGATAGAAGCAATCAAGCTTAACCATCAAGAGCAGAAGTCAAAACAATGTTTAACCACTCAAGAGTCAAGACAGAAGCACAAACCAATGAGAATGCTTAACCACCATAAGGCAGAAGCAATAAGCTTAATCATTAAGAGCATAAGCCAAACAATGCTTAACCACTCAAGACAGAAGCACAAACCAATAAGAATGCTTAACTACCATAAGACAGAAACAATAAGCTTAACCATCAAGAGCAGAAGCCAAATAATGTTTAACCACTCAAGAGTCAAGACGGAAGCACAAACCAATTAGAATGCTTAACCACCATAAGGCAGAAGTAATAAGCTTAACCATCAAGAGCATAAGCCAAACAATGCTTAACCACTCAAGACAGAAGCACAAACCAATAAGAATGCTTAACTACCATAAGGCAGAAACAATAAGCTTAACCATCAAGAGCAGAAGCCAAATAATGTTTAACCACTCAAGACAGAAGCACAAACCAATGAGAATGCTTAACCACCATAAGGCAGAAGCAATAAAGCTTAACCATCAAGAGCAGAAGCCAAACAATGCTTAACCACCATGGACAAAAGGTCCTGGCGTTTTCAGTGTGAATGGGTTGGATTGGATACAGATGCACCATCAAAATTGATTTTGGATGGAGGATACGATGTGGTCCTCGTTACATAGCCAAGAAGTTCATTGGCTTCAAGGAGACGAGTCATTTACTTGTATCACGTATGATAATTGGCAGAGATTAAATTTAATAGGTAGATTGGAAGTAAGTGGCCATGAGAGGGGGGGAAAGACCGATTTAGTTGTTAAGCTCCTGGCTCTGTGATACCATATAGAAACTAAGTGAAATAAGGAGTCTTATTTTATTGATGATGATAAGTGTTACATTTATAGAGCTAGCTGTAGTTGTGAATTTAAATTAAAGATAAAACTCTAGAAAGATAAATACATCTGGTACCAAATTCAAAAGTCTAAAAGATAATAACTAGAAAGATAAATGCATATTCAAAAGTTTGTTGCACTTATGTTGTTCCAATAATGGAAAAGGGGGTGTTGTAGAGCCAAAGGGTGCTTTGTTCAATAAGGGGATAGACCGATTTAGTTGTTAAGCTCCTGACTCTGTGATTGTAACACTGTGATTTTTCGTAATGTATGATAAGTGATTTAATTAATAATGCAAGAGCAAATTAAATTTAAATTATGTTGATTGATATAATAATTAACTTAAGTTCTATGTTTTGTTATGTGTCATAGTGTTATTGTGAGATTTTTGGGACTTTTACGCGAGTTCCGTAAGTTGTAAAAAAAAAAAAAGAAGAGGGTGGCCTTAGAGGAAGATAGGTGCGAAAAGTAATTTTGTTAAATAAATTCCAATTTGAACGTGAAGGTTCACGTTTCTTCCATTTTCTTCTTCCCCTCCTATGAGCTTCTCTTTTCCTCTCAAGAGCTAGGATTTTTGAAATTCCTTCAAAGAGGACTTTGTTCCCTTAATTTCAAGAGCTTCTTTGATTGATTTTAGTTGGTAAGTACCCCTCCTCTTCTCCTTTGGTCTCTTCAATTCATTTTCCTTCTCCTACCAAGGACCTGAAATGGGTCTCATGTAGTATCTTTGTTGGTGGGTGAAAATTTGATTGAAGCTTATTTTGGGATTGATTTAGGTGTTCTCTAGTTGATTTCATAGCCAAAGTTGGGTAGAGATCATTCTTGGATCACCAAGTCTCCTCCATAGATTCTTCTTCAAGGTTTTGGGTCAATTTTGGGTAAGGGAAGCTTTAAATTTATTTGAATGATTTGGTGGTGTTTTATGTTTGGATTGATGATTTAATTGATGTTTGTTGATGTTTATGAGTTTGGGTAAGCTATTTTATAAGGATGGAATGATTGGGTATGCCATTGATGGCCATGGAACTTGCAAAATTAGCAAACCCATTTTCGCTCGACCCAGCCGAAATCTGGTGCAGCTGGGCTGAGATGTGACAAAGAGGAGAAAATAATTCCAGGGGAGTTTCGGTCCAGCCGAAACTCGGTGCAGCTGGGTCGAAATTGGGCAAAGGAGAAATTAGCTCCAGAGGAGTTTCAACCCAGCCGAAACTTGGTGCAGCTGGGCCGAAATGTAGCAGAGGAGAAATAACACAAATTAAGGGGAGCTCTGGTTGGGCCGCGATTTTGGCCGGCTGGGCTAGAATTTTTTTTTTTAATTCTCTTAAAATATTTTCCTTTTTGAGTATTTAAATGATTTTAAATGTTTATACAAATGATGTATGAATTATTGATGAGATGATGACATGTTTTTCTTTTTCTCTACATGAGTCACTTAGACTTATGCTTTTCTTACAAAAATATAGTGATGTGCATTTGATTTATCAATGTTGAATTATAAATAATTATGTTAAGTTGAGGTATTTATATGTACATGAAGAAATATAAATTACTATTTGTTGAATGTGATATTAAAGAGATTACGATATTTTGAGAAATTAAAATGGAATGTTGATGAGATAACGATATATGTGATGTATATGTGAATTACGTGTTGGAACCATCCCTATATGTCAAAGAGGAGTTAGCTATGTCCTTTGGGAAGACTTTTATAGAAAAATTGTATACTTGGGAGGGGGAGTTTCACGCCAGAACTTCGACCCACTAAAGCGACCCGGGGGTCTCGCCTAGTGGGATATCTTCCCAAGTACCACCCCTATGTTTTGACTCCGAATGGCGTGTTGGAGTGTTGAGAACTACTTCCCAAGAGGTTTAGTGACTCTGTTAGTATATAGGGGATGGATTATTGTCGTGGTTGAGGATTGTTGATGTTGTTGAGATATATTTGGACCCTTAAGTCGGGCCATTGGAGATGGCGGGTACGGAGGTGTCGTATCTCAGACTATAAGGGATTCCAAATATGCTTTGCCGCTGGAATATGGTGTGTGCATAGTTGATGCACAGAAATATTTTGAATGTTGTATTTGCACAGTTGGTGCATAGGTGTGCACAGTTGGTGCACAGACATATGGGTAGGCACGTAAGTTGAGGGTGCTAGGTAGGCTCTCAACCTAGTGCCGGAGGTTTTCGTGATGGCTAATGGTGGGCCTGTAGAATAGCTAAGTGGGCGAATTCCTATAGATGTAAGGTTTTGCAAACCTTACAGAGGTAAGCCAATACACACACTTGTCTATATTCGATTAAATCCACACTTCCTCCACAGGGTAGCTCAAGGGACTCCCTGAATGGCCAAAGGTGAGACTATGGTAGGGGATGGGGCCTATGAGGACCGCTCATATGATGTTGAAACTCCATGGAGTAGAGTCAATCTTGTCAACTAAGGTTTTCTAGTGGTTTATGTTGTACATCACTTTGTGATGAGATATGTTGGTGATTGTAGATTGTATTATGTTGAGACGTGACTTATGATGCTTATGGCTCATGATGATGAGCGGTGATGGTTTATGTTGTTGATGTTAGACGAGGATTTATGAGATTTGTTGATTGGATGTAATCCATGAGATTTGATGATTCATGGTAATAATTGGTGATAGAACTATGTTGTCATTGATATTTTGAGGATTCATGTTATAACTATGTTGTATAAACTAATTGAGATGGTTGAGTCATGATGGTGTTGTTTATTGGTGTTTATGGTTGAACTGTGTTTTGAAATTATGAACTAAGTTTTGTATGCCATTTTAAGTTATTATGTATAGTATTTTGAAGTATACAAAATCTAGTTTTCTCGTCCTTTTCCTTAATAATTAAATATTTACTTATCTACTTATATGTATAATTTTGTTTGGTAAGCTTACCCTTGCACTGTTTGCACGTGTGGTTTGTGCCTGTGATGATCTCGGACGTTGTGTTCGGGGAAGCAGATGACTTTCTAGGTGGATTATTCCTCTTGGAGGCTTAGTAGATGGAGCGAGCACGAGATTCAAGCTGCGTTCTCTCTTTTCTTTGTTTGGTATATATAGTTATGTGTATAGAGATGACCAGCTTAGGTTTGTCTCATGTATAAGCTCCAAGAGTTGTTTGTAGATAAAATTTTATTTTCTTTTAGTTTTGAACTTTAATTATTGTTTTTGGAAATGCGAAAAGTTCACGCGATATTTTCATAAAGTAAACTAATGAAAGAGTTTATAAACTAAAAGTAAATCAAGGAACCTTAGCTTTAATAGTTATGTAACGTAGAAGGGTCGTTACAATGATACCATATAGAAACTAAGTGAAATAAGGAGTCTTATTTTATTGATGATGATACGTGTTACATTTATAGAGCTAGTTGTAGTTGTGAATTTAAATTAAAGATAAAACTCTAGAAAGATAAATACATCTGGTAACAAATTCAAAAGTCTAAAAGATAATAACTAGAAAGATAAATGCATATTCAAAAGTTTGTTGCACTTATGTTGTTCCAATAATGAAAAAGGGGGTGTTGTAGAGCCAAAGGGTGCTTTGTGCAACTAGGGTTACAGCCACAGAGGTAGCTTTGGCTTATATAGGAGTTTTCATTTTCGTTGCAAGAATACAAATCTTGGAGTATGGTTTTTACACTCCATTTTTTCCCTAATTTATTTATTTAATTAATTAATTTTATATTTATAGTACATTACTCTTTTTGTACTTAATGTGTACTGTACTATACACAACAAGTTAACACTACAACATGGGTGCAATAAAAAAAATTAAGTATATGTTTTAAAAAAAATTATCAAGTTAATACTAGGAGACAATTTTTGTTTTAAATAATGATAATAATATGACTTACTCCAAGTTGTTTATCATTTATCATTAGATTATAAATATATGTTTTTATTCTTAATAATGGAGAAAAATATTTATAATATTTTTTATTATTCTTAATATATTCTTTATTATTAAGTAGAATTCATATAAATTTTATTAAATACTAAATAAAAATTATTATATAAAAAGTAAAACTTACAAATTTTAATGTTAAAAAAATATGTTAAAAAATGTGTTGTATAATATTTTATATTTTTGAAATTAGAATAACATTAATATTTTTTTTATGAAACATTAATATTTATTTATTTTTCTTAGTTGAGTGTCTTTCTTTTATTTTATGACATATGTTTGTGGATTTTTATATTGAATAAATCAATATTTTCTCTTTTAAAAAAATCAATATTTTCTTTTCCTTTGATTAGTTATCCCATCAAACATAATATTTTTAAATTTGTATTTTTATTATTTACATGTATTTTACAAAATGACAACTTGTTAAATAACAATTTCAAATAATTAGTTTTCTGTTAATTGATTATTGGTAGTTAGGAATTAATCAAGTGTCATTTGTTAATTGAACACAATTAACTAAGAAAGAGCACATATATGTGAACATTCACCAATCAATGAATGAATCAATAATTAAGTGTTTATCATATTTGTTCCTTTTTCTTTTTCTTTCATCTTGTACGTGAAAATCATTAATTGACAACTTGTTAAATAACAATTATCAATCAGTTAGTTTTTCTTAATCGGTTATTAATAGTTAAATTAATCAACTGTTATTTATTAATTGAACACAATTGATTGATACTTACTGACATATATAAAAAGTTGGTTCATCCATCATTTGGATGTAAACAATTCATTCTTGCATGGAGAACTCAATGAAGATGAATATATGATGGTTTCCCAAGTTCTTCATTGTCTATAACCAAGAAAGGCATGCAAATTGCTTAAGTCCTTTTATGGGCTTAAGAAAGCTAGAAATAAGTGGTATGGAGGGCTTTATTTCTTCCTTATTTACCCTCACTTTCTAGAATCATCAGTTGATCATAAACTTATTGGGAGAATTATTTCTTAGCCTTGTTAATTTACATGAATGATATAATTTTGGTGGGTGATTACATGTAAGAGCTTTCTAAGGTGAATGAATTTTTACATCATTAGTTTGGTATCGTGGACATTGGATCCCTCAAGTATTTCCTAAGGATAGAAGTTGCTCATTCTTCAAAAGGAATCTCTTTATGCCAATGAAAATATTAGCTGGATTTCCTTACTAATACAGGTGTTCTTAGTTGTAAGTTCACTAGTACACCCTTGGAGAATACAAGAGAACTATAGGGAGATTGTTATATCTAACCACCACTAGGTTAGATATCACATATGTGGTGATTTTGTCTTGCTCCACGGTGACACACTACAAAGCTTTCCATCATGTACTAAGATACCTAAAATAGTGCCCAAGCAATGGAATATTTTTTCCTCAAGGATCCTCATTATAGTTCACTGGTTTTAGCAATGCAAATTGGTCAGGGTACCCATATTTTAGTCGCTTCGTCAGCAGATATTGTATCTATTTGGGAGACATTCTTACTAGCCAAAATTCAAAGAAATAGCAAATGATTGTTAGAACCTCGTTAATCTTATACTTATTTAATTATATATATGAGGTTACTCCTTAAGAGAGTTACTCCTTTATTTAATTATAACTTTAAGAGAGTTACTCCTTATCATCACCATTCATTTTCTTGAAATCTAATGGTTAAGATTAGTTACTCATTACAATCATTAGATTTCAAGAAAATGAATGGTGAGGATGATGAGTTACTCTTGGAGTAAGTGGATTCTTCCTCTCTCTCTCTCTCTCTCTCTCTCTCTCTCTCTCTCTATATATATATATATATATATAATGTTGAGATTTATATATTATATTAATAATCTTCAAATATATTTTTGGTCCCTCAAAATATAATGAGTTTTGTTTTAGTTTCTCATAGTTTTTATTGAGCACTTTTGATCCCTTGTTTATTTTCTTAAATTTGTATTAAGAATTATTTATGATTAAAGTATAATATTTTTAATTATTAATTATTGTTGTCCATTATAGATATATAGTTGATTATATATCTGGTAGACTATGATTTTTAAAATACAATAAATGAGAGAAATAAAAAATAATTATTTGTTAGGTAAGGTAGTAATTTAAATAATTATTGTGAAATAATATTTCAAACAATCTAAAGTACTACTTTGTACTATAAATAACATGTTGAATATCTAATTACTTATTATATTTAAAATAAAAATATGAAGAAAAATAAAAATAAAAATCTAAATTATGATTAATATTTCATATGTATAATAGATTATTATGTTAATTTTTATTTCTTATAATTAGTATGACAATGAGTAGGGTCTGAGTATGGTACTGTAGTACCTGCCCTATACTCGCACATTAAAAAAAAATTCATACCCGGACCCATACCCATGTTAATAGCAACTTTAATACTCGTATCATTTCCTGTTGGATACCTAAATACCTATACCTATATCCATTACCTGCACTTTAATTAATATGAAAATTGATATATAAATAATATTAATTAAAAATACAATAATATTAAATTAAAATCTCATTAAAAAATCTTTCAAAAAACATAATCATAGTTATAAAAGATCACAAAAATTAAAATCTTATTCAAAGATTTTTTACAAAACATAATCTTTTAGCAAATAAGAAACAATATTTTTTTTTTGTGAAATAAGCTAATTACCTTTCATTATCTTAATTAATTCATATCCCGATATATATCTGTCTAATTATCATGATTAATAGAATTATGTAAATAGTATTAATTTTTTTTAAACATTAATAATTATATTTCATAAAAAACAAATTATATATAAAAATTACATCTAATTATCTAATTAAGTATATTTAATAATTACAATAGTTATTTTAGTTACATCAATAAAAATTTCCAACAAAATTATTAACTTATATATAATACGTGTCATGAATTTCATATTAAAGGAGATTGATAAAGGAGATTGATACTTTCTATTTAATCAAATCAAATTAAATGTTATTATAATTATTGAAATGGAGGACAGGGACGTTAATTTCATGTGGATTTGAAAGAAAAAGATAATTTATTTCCATTTAAAATGCTATTTAAAATGAAAAGCCAGTGAATATTTTTTTTCCATTTTTATTTAAATAAATGAATATTACATATTTAAATGAAATTAATCGTTGATTTTAAAGTTTGATCCATCAAAATGGTAGGTAATAACAAATGAACAGTTATATATTTAGGTTAAATTAATAGTCAATTTTATTATATTACATATTTAAGTCAAATTAATCATCAATTTTAAATTTTAATCCATCAAAATGTTTATATTACATTTCAAATTATATTTTTTTTTGAATTGATAACATATTATTCAATGAATAATAAAGAAATAGTGCAAAATGAACAATTTAATTAACTATATTATCAATGAATAATGACATGTTATCAACACTAATTATTATATTAACTATTAATTATATTTATCAATTACATGTAATTATACTAATTACAATTACAATTAGATTAATTATAAACACGAAATAGACATTCTAATTATATTCATTATTAATTAATTATATATATCAATTACATGTAATTATTTTAGTTTTAAAGAAATACATTTAATAATTACATTAGTACTAAATCCATGCAATGGGAGGAGTGATTGTTCAGAACATGTAAAAAAAAATTGATATTGGAGAAATGATAGGAGAGAGTCGATACAAAATGAAATTAAAAAATAAAAGAAATCAAATTGCTAAAGAAAAAAGAAATACTCAGATTGAGCTTCTCTCGAACATGCGTTCCTTTCTCAATTCTTCTTAGCTTGGCGGCCTTTTATTGTCTAACTTTTTCTTTAGAGGCAAAATTTCAACAAAAAAAAAATGCTCAAACACCAAAAGTGCAAGCAAAATTACAAAGACGCTACCAGTATTAATCGCCATACCCCGGTAAATAATTATATCAACAACCTTACCATCCAAATCCCTCTTATAGGAGTTGTAAAAAAACAAACCTCATAACCTTGCATCCTTTGTTCCAACGTATACAATACACACGAACATTCCAAGGCCTTACTTGGTGCCATGATTAGACTTTATTTTGCACCACTTCATGACCATCCCAAGGTCCTTTATATATTGATCCAGCTGATAGATCCTGCACACATATTTTTTCAATTTAATTATGTTTGAATTTCAAAATATAAATATTATGTATTTATAATTCCCGTTATCTTTATATATATAAAAGCAATAGTTTTTGCATCTCAAAAAGGAAATATCTTCCCGCCTAAAAGAGCGTTATTTTTGTACTTTTTAATCCAAAAATAAAATATTTTCCCACCCAAAAGAAGGGTGTTATTGTATTTTTTTATTTTACATCAATTTGTCAATTAATTAATTAGCATTTGAAAATTTATCAATTACATTAAAAAGCATTTACTATTCATGTTTTAAATTTGGAAATTTTCAAGAAAATACTCACAGTAAGTAAATTAAATTTGGTATAAAAACAAAATTAACAACGATTAATTTATTTAGTCCCTTTTATTTATTTATTTATTTATTTATTATTATTATTATTATTATTATTATTATTATTATTATTATTCCTTTTGTTATATATAAACATAGAGATAAAGATATTTATTTATAATTATATAATTACTAAATATTTAATTAATTAATTAGTAATCTGTGTCATGATCCTAAATATGATTTTGCATAGAATAATTACTATTTGTAAAATAGTAATTTGAAAATCTTTATATATATATATATATAAGTAATAGTTTTTGCATCTCAAAAAGAAAATATTTTCCAGCCTAAAAAAGGGGTATTTTTGTATTTTTTTACCCAAAAATAAAATATTTTCCCACCCAAAAGAAGGGTGTTATTGTATTTTTTATTTTACGTCAATTTTTCAATTAATTAATTAGCATTTGAAAATTTATCAATTACAAAAACAAAAAAAATTACTATTCACGTTTTAAATTTGGAAATTTTCAAGGAA
Source organism: Pueraria montana var. lobata (assembly GCA_026413185.1). Lineage (NCBI taxonomy): Eukaryota > Viridiplantae > Streptophyta > Magnoliopsida > Fabales > Fabaceae > Pueraria > Pueraria montana. Next base: position 80,021,347 of record CM048650.1, read on the forward strand.
ATACTCACAGTAAGTAAATTAAATTTGGTATAAAAACAAAATTAACAACGTTTAATTTATTTAGTCCCTTTTTTATTATTATTATTATTATTATTATTATTATTATTATTATTATTATTATTATTTTTCCTTTTGTTATATACAAACATAGAGATAAAGATATTTATTTATAATTATATAATTACTAAATATTTATTTATAGATATTTAATTAATTAATCAATAATCTGTGTCATGATCCTAAATATGATTTCCGCATAGAATAATTAGTATTTGTAAAATAGTAATTAAAAATTGTAGTAATTTAAAGAGTGTATCCAATAAAATTTCAAATGATAAGAAATCTTTGCGTTAAAGGTGGATTTTTAATTAATATATATAACAGAAAAGTTAAAAAATAATATAAACATTTATATTAATTACTGAAAATAAATAATTAATAAGGAAATATAAAATATTTTTGATATGAATCCTGTTTAGATTGATTTGGAGATTAATTTGTCTATATTAACTTTATTCTGTTATTAAATTTCTAAATATATTTGTGTCATGGATTCAAATTCAAACATAATTCACGATTACTAATAATTTTTTTGAAGAATGATTACTAATAACTAGTATTAATTAATTTTAATAAATCTCTATATTGTTAGCATTTTCGAAATCAATTAATTTGATAGTAATTAGTATTTTAGTTTAATAAAATCTTTATATAGAAAAATTAATAGTGTTGGGATCTCATAAGGAAACTTTTTCCCGTTTAAAATAGGTGAGTTTTTATAATTTTGTTTTGTGTTAATTAATTACCATTTGTCAATTACATTAAATTCAATTAATGGGGGAAATTAGGCAACAAATGGGAATTTTATATGATTTTTCTCTTCTATTTAAACCTAATTTGCCATGATGTAACCTCATACTCAACCTTTTTCAGTGTAAAGAAAATCTATCGGTACTTTTCTCTCTTCTTTTCAAATATTTTGTTTTATTGTAAAAGTGCATAAACTAAATGCATGTTTTTTTTTTCTTTCTGGAAAATCTTTAATGAATTCAAAGAGACGAATAGGGAAGCTGATATCATTTTTACGTTTTAAATATTTGTTTATAGTGGAAATGATTTTGTTTATTGTCTACCATTAACAATTTCTTTGATTTAATCTGTTAACATTTTGATATTGATTTTTTATGATGATTCCTGCAAGATTTTTATAGGTCATCCTCACTAGATTTGTTGATAATATTGTCTCTCTTCAACAATATTTTTATTCATCCTCAATAAGGGCAAAGCTATGACTGTAGAATTATGTGCAGTAAGAGAAGAATAATTACTGAACGATACAAAATTGTACGACTTTGTGAAGGAAAAGTCATTGTGTGCAAGAGATCTTTGAAGTTTTGGTGGGTTGAAGATCCGTATGATCTTTATGTAACCTTCATTAGGGCTAATTAGATGGAAAGAAATCAAATCAAATATTATTTTGTTTTTATTATGCAATTTTAGAGATGAATTTGGTTTTTTATTGTAATTTGGTTTATATGTACTTATGGTTTCTATGAGTACATCTTCGTAATTTTCCTTTTGATGTAGTGGTTTTGAATATAAAAATATCTTTATTTTTGTTTATGATGATGTTGATTGTTACCGTATTTTGTGCTATAATGATATATTTGTCTTAATTATGAGTTTATAATTGTTTCCATGAAATTAGGACAAAGGAAAATATGATTTATTTTAAAAATAAGTACATAAATCAACTTTATCATCAGTTTTATGATGGTCTTAAATATTTTTTATAATAAATTTGAAAATTTTGGGCATAAATCAACACATTAGTTATATATATATATATATATATATATATATATATATATATATATATATATATATAAAGTTTTCTTTCCAAAGGTAATTGAGCTCCATCCTTTTAATAAGCACACTATAACTTTGGGCATAAATTACGCTTTTATTGAAAAAGGCAATCTTTTTAAATTTTTGGAAAAATCAGATTTTCCAATATTCATAAAAAAATCCCACATAATAGGTGATGCCGAATTATTCAATTGAAATCGAACGTACTCTTATTCTTTCCAAAAAAAAACATATGCATGCTCTATTTTTTATAAATCGCACTCATGATTTTAATTGTACCATATTATATTAAATCACAACAAAAAAAAAAAACAAAAAAATACGCATGTTCGATTTTTTATAAATCACACCCGTGATTTTAATTGTATGGCATTATATTAAATCACACCCTTATTAATATTAAAGGTATTTCTTTATATTAAAGGTAACATGCTAAATTTAAAAAATATTATAAATGTATTTCTTATTAATTATAAATGGAATAAACGATTAGAGGAAAATAAATAATTAACATCCATTTAGACAATTTAAATATATAAAGCCATTTTGCATAAAAAAATATATAAAGACATTTATTTAACAAAGATATCATGTAATAATACACTTTAATATAATTCTATATTAAAATATATAAGAAATAAGAAATTGAAATAGAACACACTTTTATTTTTTCTATAAAAAACAAAATATAAACACCACTACAACATTTTTGGCTTTAGGCCACAACAAAAAATTATGGTCACATGTGTAAAAACCGTGCACGCTAAATTTTTTTATAAATCGCACCCATGATTTATATTGGATGGCTTTATATATTAAATCACACCCTTACTAATATTAGATCTTTATATTAACAGTCACATACTTCAGCAAAAAAAAAAAAAACTTCAGAAAAAAAATATTAACTGTAATATATTCAGTTTTATTTTTAATATTTGTATATTAAATATTAAAATTATATTTGAATTTATTATTATTTAATATTGTTAGTAATTAGTAATATCTTTTTATTAAAGGTAACATATTCATTATTATATTTATTATTAGTAATAACTTCCTGATTATGAGTAACTGTATTTTGATTCATTTTGATTGTTACTATATTTTGTAGTATACTGATATATTGATCTTAATTATGAGTTTATAATTGTTTTAATAAAAAGACACTACAAAATATGATTTATTTTAAACAAAGGCCAACTCATTATATCATGGTGTTAAATATATTTTTATATTTAAACATTAAATATTAAATATTTAAACAAAATAGATTAAAAGTAATAATTTTTACGTTACCCACAATAATTATAATAAATATACATTGATGGTTTTTTCTAAAAAAATAATATTTTTTCATTAATAAAAACATTTACATTAATTAAATTATTTTTAACAAATTAAATTGTTTTAAATTAATTTTTTTAATTCATCCTTTTTTGAATTGGGTTTTATAAATTACGGTATTTTTTTTAAAAGAAATCATACACATGTTTTTAAATTCAGACTTAACTTACCATATTAGATATATAAAATGTAACACACGAGGATCAACTTTTTTCATAAAAATATTAGGAAAATTAATACTAAATTCACGGGAAAAAACTTATTCACTAAATTTTTTTTGTCCAATCAAAATTCAGATTTCTTTTATATAATTAATATATTTAATTACATAACAAAAATAAAATTAACTCAACATAATCACTATTATTTTCTCCACTCAAAATTAGTGTCTAAAATTATTTTTTAAGCAAACAATTAATTGTTTTTTTATTTATTATCTCCTTACTTAAATAAATTATTGATGATTTTCTTATATTTGGACAAATCTTAATTTGCTTTTATACAATAATATGTATATGCCAACATATTAAAATAAAAATTATATATAAAATATAACTCATAGGAATGAACATTTTTTTTATAAAAGTAAGTGGAAAATTTTCACTTAATTCACGAGATGAAGAAATTACCTAAAATCACATTAATATCTAAATTATTATGGTGAAATAATATTTTTATTATAATAAATTTAATTTAAATGTATTTTTATGGTTGTCTCTTTCTTGACCTAAATAATTTATTGAGTGTTTTTATTTTACGAACATACAAAGTATGAAAAATTATAACAAATGGGGACGAACATTTTTCAAGAAAGTATAAGGAGAAATTTAGACTTAACTTATCATATTAGATATATAAAATTTAACACATGGAGATGACCAATTTTTTTTATAAAAACAAGTAGGAAAAAACACTTAATTCATGGGGACAAATCTCTTTACTAAAGATTTTTGTCCAATCAAAATTAAAATTTCTATTATATAATTAAAATATATTTAATTACATAATAAAAATCAAATTAAATCAACATAATCACTATTATTTTCTCCATGCAAAATTAGTTTATGAAATTAATTTTTAAGCAAATAATTATTCATTTTTTATTTATTATATTCTCACTTAAATAACTTATTCAAGATTTTTTCTACATGGAGAAAAATTTATTTTCTTTTTTACATTGATATGTATATGCCAATATATTAAAATAAAATTTTTATATAAAATATAACACATAGGAATGAATGTGTTTTTTAAAGCAAGTAAGAAATTTCCACTTAATTTACGGGGATGAACAACTTACCTGAAATCACATTAATATGTAAATTATTATGGTGAAATTATATTTTTTATTATAATAATTTTAATTTAAATGTATTTTTTTATGGTTATCTCTATCCTATATTAAATAATTTATTGAATATTTTATTTGATGAACATAAAAAGCATGAAAAGATATAACAAATGGGACTAATATTTTCATGAAAGTATGAAGAGAAATTAACTTATCATATATAAAATATAACACACAAGGATCAACTTTTTTTTAGAAAGAAAATTTACACTGAACTCATGGGGATAAACTTATTTAGCAAATATTTTTGTCTAATCAAAATTAAAATTTCTTTTATTTAATCACTTCATCACTATTATTTTCTCCACACAAGATTAGTGTCTAAAATTATTTTTTAAGCAAACAATTATTCATTTTTTATTTATTATCTTCTCACTTGAATAAATTATTCATGATTTTTTCTACCCAGACAAATTTTATTTTATTTCTATACATTGATATATATGCCAATATATTAAAATAAAAATTATATATAAAATAAAACACTTAGGGATGAATATTTTTTTTTTATAAAAACAAGTAAATTTTTTTACTTAATTCATAAGAAAGAAAAAATTACCTGAAATCACATTAATATTTAAATTATTATGATGAAATAATATTATTTTTATTATAATAATTTTAATTTTTTTTTATGATTATCTCTTTCCCGACTTAAATAATTTATTGAATGTTTTACGTTACGAACTTATAAAGTATGGAAAAAAATATAACAAATGAGGATGTATATATTTTTTACGAAAGTATGAAGAAAAATTTAGATTCAACTTACCAAATAAAAGATATAAAATTTAAATTCAACTTTTTTTTTTTATAAAATCAAGTAGGAAAATTTACGTTGATTTCACATGGATAAACTTATTTACTAAAGATTTTTGTCCAATCAAAATTAAAATTTCTTTTTCATAATTATTATATATTTAATTAAATAACAAAAATCAAATTAAATAAACTTAATCCCTATTATTTCCTCCACGCAAAATTAGTTTCCAAAATTAATTTTTAAGCATATAATTATTCTTTTTTTATTTTTATCTTCTTACTTAAATAAATTATTCAAGATTTTCTTCTACCTGGACAAATTTTAATTTTGTTTTTTGATATTTATATGCCAATATATTAAAATAAAAATTATGTATAAAATATTTTTTTTTTTGGTCAGCCAAGAAAAGATGCATTAAAATAAAAGGTACCAGTAGTACCAAGGGTCTGTTACAATAATGTAGAAACTTAACAGATTGAAGATGATTACAAACCTATAAATGCTGTTGCATGACCCAACCAACCCACGTTTGTTTCCCAACAGAAATAAAGGTTATCTTAACACGTAGCTTGCAAGGCAGTGAACTCCATTCGTGTAGTTCATCCCCTGCATGGCATGTGTACACATCTCCAAACATGTAATAAATGACAGAGCTGTTTTACTGAACATAATAAAACCCATCCTCACCAGTTATTTACCCCAAAAGAATCATGCAGCAGTAACGTTCATCATATGACATAGGTTAGTTCCCCCACCTCCTTTCAGGCCATTACATTGCTTTCAAACACCATAAAGGCTGTGAATGCCATTCGTAAAGGGAGAAACGAAATCCTGCCAATTTGTTTGCAGACCACAGCCAGGAACGAAAAACAATTAATTCTTCCACAGTTGCAGCCTCAACCTCTTGTTGATTAAACAGAATATTATTTCTATGAGTCCAGAGTGACCACACAGTGGCGCACCATACTGAATACCACGCTTCCAGGTTTTTACCCCCCAACCAGACAATATAGTGTTGTTGGAAATGCTGAATAGGATCACAATGTTGGGCCACAGACACACCCAGCCAGTTATACACAAAACCCCAGATTTTACTGGAAAAACTGTAAGTAAAAAATAAATGGCTCAAAGACTCTTCCCTTGTTTGACAGAACGGGCAGTTGTACCTGGCATTGGTTAAGATGATACCTCGGAGCCCCAAATTATCTTTGGTAGGAAGTCTATTTAGAGACATCCTCCATATAAAAGTGGCTATGTTAGAGGGGATAGGCAACCTCCATAAGCTCTTGTAAAAAGTTACATCCCTGCAGTTCATGTCACCGAGCACGGAAAAATATGCTGACTTAACAGTGTAGGAATCAGATTCATCTACCTTCCATACTATGTTGTCACCAACATTTTCTCTAAGCTGGATACCCTCCAAAAATAACATTAGTTCTTCCTGCAAAGGTATTTCCCAAACAAACAAAGGTCTTCTCCACTGTATATTCCATTTCCAATGGCCATCCTCCCACTCCCCAACTTCCTTTACACAACATTCTTTCTGCATAGAGATCATGTAAAGTCTTTTGTACTTGTTAGACAAACATTGATCACCATCCCACCTATGTTCCCAAAAAGATATATCCCTCCCATCCCCTATTTGCCACCCAACATTCCTGTCAAACCACTGATTCTCGGAGCCTCCCCCGCAAACCTTCACGAGATCCCTCCACCAAAAGGAGTCACAGCCCGAGTTTCTTTTCACCACCTTACAATTCTTTTCCCCATACCTTGACACCAAAACCTTCCTCCAAAGTCCATCTTGGTTATTAATAAGCCTCCACCTCCATTTCCCTAATAAAGCCCTATTGAAGCATTCTAAGTCTTTTATTCCTAACCCACCCTCACATTTTGGTTTACACACATCACCCCACTTCACCCAAGCTATCTTCCTCCTCTCGCCCCCACCAGCCCATAAAAACACCCTTTGTAACCTAACAAGCCTCCTCACAACCTTTTTAGGAACCATAAAGAAAGACATAAAGAAAAGAGGGAGGGAAGAGAGAGTAGAATTAATAAGGGTAACCCTCCCACCAATTGATAAATTTTTTTGTTTCCAGAGTGCCAATCTCCTACCAAACTTGTTAATTACAGAGGACCAGGTATTCTCCTTCCTTGGGTTAGCGCCAATTGGTATCCCTAGATACAAAAAAGGTATACCCATAGTACTGCAATTAAGCAACGATGTGAATCTACGTACATCCTCCGTCCCCAACCCAATAGCTGCCAAATGACTCTTGTGAAAGTTGACTTTAAGCCCAGAAACTAGTTCGAAACACCTTAGAAGAGCTTTCAAACACATGACATTTTGATTAGATGGTTCAGCAAAGAATAGAGTATCATCAGCAAACTGCATAAGGGACACTTCCACCCTTTGGTTACCTACTTTATACCCTGTAAATAACCCACCCCTAATAGCTTCCCTCATCATACCTGCCAAACCCTCCGCCACAATTAAGAACAGAAAAGGTGCAATAGGATCCCCTTGCCTCAAGCCTCTAGTAGTAGTGAACTCCTCTGTAGGGCTCCCATTCACTAGGATGGAAACAGTAGAAGATTCCAAGCAACATTTTATCCAGTTTATCCACCTAATATCAAACCCCAACCTCCCCATCATGTAGAACAAGAAATCCCAGCTAACAGAATCATACGCTTTCTCAAAATCAACCTTGAACACTAAGCATCCTTTCCTCCTTTTCTTTGCATCATCAAGGGCCTCATTGCAATAAGAACTCCATCTAAAAGGAACCTCCCCGCAATAAAGGCACATTGCCTCTCATCAATAACCTTACCCAAGACCTCCTTCAACCTTTTAGACAAAACTTTTGAAATAACTTTATAAACACAACCAATAAGTGAAATTGGTCTGAAGTCATCCATCCCATGTGTGTCGTCCCGTTTTGGGACCAAGGCAATAAATGATGGATTAGCTCCTCTTGGGAGCTTCCCAAACTCCCAGAACTCATCCATAAGTTTCAAAAAATCCAGTTTCAGAATTTCCCAACTTTTTCTAATAAAAGTGAAATTAAACCCATCTGGCCCTGGACTTTTGTCCCCACCGCAGTCCCAAACTGCACCCTTGACCTCATCTTCGGTGAACTTCTGACACAACAGCATATTGGCCTCCTCACCAATTTGATCAAAGGTAACCCCCTCCAAATGCGGTCTATGTGCATTGGCTTCCATGAACCTAGCTGCAAAGAAATCTTTTATCCCTTTTTTCACAACAACCGGATCCTCTTCCCACCTACCGTCTATCTCCATACCTTTCACAGCATTTATCCGCCTCCTCCAATTGATCCTTGAATGGAAAAAATTAGTGTTCCCATCACCTTCTTTAATCCACCTTGTTCTAGCTTTTTGGTACAACAACGACTCGTTGCTCTTTGATACCCTCCAATATTCTCTCATAAGAGCCCTTCTACTTTCAATCTCTTGATCCCCCAAACCGTCTTGCTCATCTTTAATATCCAGCTCATTAATCTTATCCACCAACACCTTACTCCTTTTTTGTAAATCCCCAAAACTTTCACCATTCCAGCTTTTCAACCCCCTCTTGAGCATTTTCAACTTTTCTTTTAAGACATAGGCCGCTCTTCCCTGAATAAACGTAGACTTCCATTGCTTGTCGATGACCTCAAGGAAACCATTTTCTTGGAACCAGCAATTGAGGACCCTGAAAGGTTTGGGTCCCCAGTCAGCAGTTGTGTTTTTCAATACAATTGGACAATGATCAGAAAAGCTCCTTTCCAAGATGTACTGTGTACTTCCAGGCCATGTCTGAGCCCACTGTGGAGACACCAAGAATCTATCCAACCTACTCTTAGCATGGCTGTTAGACCGATACCAAGTATACCTTCTCCCAACCATAGGAATGTCGTCAAGTTCCATATTGTTAATGAAACTATTAAACAGCCCCATATCTCTTCCTCCTGACGGATTATTGTTGTTATCCCTCCTTTCATCCAAGACTCTGACAGAGTTAAAATCACCCATTACACACCACACTTCCTCCTCACATTGATTTTTAAGCAGTAACAACTTTCCCCACATATTCTTTTTGTCCTCCATGTCTAATGGCGCGTAGACATTGACAATTACACATCTTACATTTTTTTCTAACCACACCCCTTTTAAGGCCAAAAAACCATCACCCGATACAGTATCATAGAGCTCAAAACTCCCCTTCCTCCAAATACATAAAAGACCCCCTGCCGCATTCCTCGTCGGAAGTTCTTGCCATTCCAAATCCCCTCCATCCCATAGGGTTGAACAAGTTTTTTTACATAGCCTCCCCATTTTAGTTTCCTGAAAACATGCTAACTCCACCTGCTGAGATGCAACCATATTTCTTAGTGCCCTCCACTTTACTTTGCTCCCTAGACCCCTCACGTTATGGCTTAGTAAAATCATTATGACAACTGACCTTTACCCTTCCTTGCTTTGTCCTCCATCAGCTTTTTCTCCTTTATATCTCTCAATTCCATGTCCAGGATTTTCTTCACCATTTCCTCCTCGTTCCCTTTGAAAGACACCCCCATCTGTTGACCCATCTCCCAAATGTTCTGGGCTTCTTCTTCATCATTTTTCAGTATACGTCCCCCTATACTTGATTGTAGAGTAGATGATGATGTAGACTTACAACGACTCTGATGCGTCACCTTGGGGCCTCTAGCTCTCCTGTTCTTCTGGGCTTTTTGCATAATTATTGCCAACTCTGTATCATCCATTGCCACTCTGGTCAAATGTTCTTCACCTTCCACACCAACAACTACACATCCACCTGTGACCTTATTCTTGAACGTACATGTCACTTGTTGAACATCATCTATTACCTCAATATTACCCACCGCATGTGTTGCTTCTCCAACATAAGGCCCAGGATCCCCTTTATCGAAAGATTCACCCGAGTTCAACAGTCCCCCATCATCTTCCTTCCTATACTCATTGATTTGCTCCGTCACCAGCTTTGTTCTACTTGGCCCAACACTATTCAGCCCATTACTATCATTCCCACTTACCTCTGTTTCCATTTTATCTCCCTCCACACACCCCCGCTTTAACCTGCTAGTTTGTGGCCCAGGGTTGGTAGTCGCCTGCTTTTTCCTGCCTTTAGTTGTCCTTTTGTAATTGTACTTGGGCTTTCCCCACCGGCCCAACCCAATCCCTACTACCTTTTGTGAGACTTTGCTTTTTCCTTTACGTAATTTCATAATCCTAGCTTCTTCCCCACTCTTTGTAATTTCCCTATACCTTCCCCTAGAGTGCTTCTGACCTCCATGATCTCCTCGATATCTTCCTGATCTTTGACCCCTGCATTTGTCTCATCAGCCTCCTGACTATATGATTTGCCTCCTAGCCTCCCACTTGCAACCCCGCTCCCCTCCGTACCACCCTTTCCCCTTTCGTGTATATTTTTTGAAAACCCCTCCCCCTTTTCCCCAAGCATGCTGCCACCATCCACAAAGTACTTTTTACCCTCCTTATCCGTACCCCTCTGCAATGATTCATGATTCTGAATCACATTATTGACCCTTATGCCCTCCATATGAATCGAATTACCGGTGCTATCCTTGATCTCCCCCATTGGTTGGTCACCGGTGTAAACCCCCCTTTGCCACTCACCGAGAGCTCCCAGACCAACATCAGAAGAACATTCAGACATACTTGATACCATGTCTGCACCCATGATAGAAGATCCATCCCCCGATAGGGATGAAACCCTCTCGCAACAACATACATTTACCACCTCCTGCCTAAACACCTCCTCCACCAGCCTTATCCGGTAAATATTCCCGTTGATTTGGATGCTTTGGCTCTTACATATGTACTCGAGGTATGATGTCCGAATCAAAACCCTTGCAAATTCAAGTTTGGACATATCCTGAGTACCTACATCCATCTTTACATAAGACCTCATCGGCTGGACAATCTGCTCCAAACAACTTCTATTCCAGTAATGAAGGGGAATGCCAGTTATCTTAACCAAGCCATCCTATAACTCACGCCGATTTCCGGGGTCCATGGTATAATGAACTCAAAAATTTCATTCAACCACTCCCCCGCATCCTCCGTTAACTTCAACGTCTCATCACCTTCAGGAGGTGTTAAAAGAAGAAGATTATCTCCCATGTACCTGCACCAAATAAAACGGAAACCTTCTGTAAAAAAGAGTTCTTGAATTTCCTTTACGTCCTTCGTGACGGTGCATTTTGCCACATAGCTTTTTTGTAGCCAGTCCATATGGCTCGTTTCCACTTTGACTACTTGACCGTTCCAACCTTCCACCCCCCGTGAAGCTCCCTGAGGTTGTTTTCTCCTCCATGTTTGTGCTGCAAAGAGGCGCTTACCAGCTACAACCTGAGCATATGAGGCCTTTCCCCCACCTACTGCTCCATTAGACGCTTCTATCTTCTCTATACCTTTGCCATTATGTTCAACCCTCCTCCCCTTTATATGCTCCGTTGTCCTCTTTTCCCCCTTCCCAAACCTTGGCAAGTTTGCATAAAGCTTCATGTCCCCAATGTATATACTATCCAGCTGTCTACCCAACCTGATAGGGTCATCCACCTCCAGAAATCGAACAAACCCATATCTCTGTCCTAGCATGTTTCTTCTTGGTGAAATGAATACCTCGCAAACTTTCCCCCACCTCATAAAGATCTTCCAAAAATCCAACACTTGATGTGTTTCTGGGAAGTGTGAAAAATAAAAACTGGTAGCTTTCCCACGATCACCATACGTCTTCTGCCATGGTTGAACAACTCGTTGACGAACCCCTCCCTCCCCACCCGCACCCCTCAAGTTAATAGTCATTCTAATTGCTATTTCCATGTATAAAATATAACACATACGGTGTGTTTGATACGAAATATAGCACATCACAAACAAGAATTTAAGATTTTGTCCTGTCCATTTGCAATTATTTTGCATTGTCCGGTGATCTATTTTTAAATCAAACGTGGTACAATTATAATTGTACTGTCCAATACCATGCTTTTTTAGCAAATCACGCGGACCCATAGGGATGAATATTTAAAAAAAAAAAAAACAAGTAAATTTTTTTCACACAATTCATGGGGATAAACAATTCACCTAAAATCAATTTAATATCTAAATTATTATGGTGAAATTATATTTTTAATTATAATAATTTTAATTTAAATGTATTTTATTGTGGTTGTCTCTTTCCTAACTTAAATCATTTATTGGATTTCTTATTTTATGATCATAGAAAGTATGAAAAATATAACAAATGGGGATGGATGTTTTTCAAAGAAGTATGAAGATAAATTTAGATTTAACTTATCATATTAGATATATAAAATACAACACACAGGAATGAACATTTTTTTTATATATAAAAACAAGTAAGAATTACACTGGAATCAAGGGGATAAGTTTTTTTACTAAAAGTTTATGTCTAAACAAATTTAAAAATTCTTTTTCATAATTAATATATGTTTAATTACATAACAGAAATCAAATAAAATCAATCTAATCACTATTATTTTTTTCACACAAAATTAGTGTCTAAAATTATTTTTTAGGCAAATAATTATTCATTTTTTATTTATTATCTTCTCATTGAAATAAGTTATTCAAGATTTTGTTTTACCTAAACAAATTTTAATTTTTTATACATTTATATGTTTATGCCAATATATTAAAATAAAAAATTTATATAAAATATAGGACATAGGGATGATTTTTTTTATAAAAGCAAGGAAAAAAATTCCACTTAATTAACATGAATGAACAATTTCGCTGAAATCAAATTAATATGTAAATTATTATGGTGAAATTATATTTTTTATTATAAATAATTTTAATTTAAATGTATTTTTTATTACTATTTCTTTTCCGACTTAAAAATTTATTGAATATTTTATTTTACAAACATAAAAGTATGAAAAATACCAATTGGACATGAATATTTTTTCATGAAAATATGAAGAGAAATTTAAACTAATTTACCAGATTAGATATATAAAATATAACACACGGGGATGAATATTTTTTTTAAAAATAATTAGAAAATTTTATAGTGAATTCATGGGGATAAACTTTTTCACTTAAGATTTTTATCCAATCAAAATTAAAATTTATTTTACATAATTAATATTTATTTAATTACATATCAAAAATCCTATTAAATCAACATAATCACCATTATTTTCTTATCACAAAATTAGTTTCTAAAATTATTTTTTAGGCAAATAATTATTCATTTTTTATTTATTATCTTCTCACTTAAATAAATTATTCAGGATTTTCTTTTACCTAGACAAATTTTAATTTTCTTTTATGCATTAATATGAATATGACAATATATTAAAATAAAAATTATATACAAAAATATAGCACATAAGGATTTTTTTTTTATGAAAGCAAGTAAAAAATCTCTACTTAATTCATGGATACGAACAATTTACCTGAAATCCCATTAATATCTAAATTATTGTGGTGTAATTATTTTTTTATTTTAATAATTTTAATTTAAATGTTTTTTTGTGGCTTTCTCTTTTGTAAGTTAAATGATTTATTGAATATTTTATTTAATGAACATAAAAAGTATGAAAAAATATAACAAATGAAGATAAATATTTTTTTTACAAAAGCATGAAGAAAAAAATATAATAAATTACATTACATACAATACAATACAAAATCTAAATAAAAATTCTTAAACATTATGTTTATTTCGTGCAACGCACGGGTCAAAATCTAGTTATGTGTAATGGTGATTGTGAAAATTATGCTCAATTAGAAGATATACAGTAAAAAAAGAAAGAATTGATAACCAAAAGAATTAATTGTGTTATTTTTTTGTTCCAAATATACATATCATTAAAAATAAGTGCTGAAACTTCGGTATAATTCAGTTAATATATAATAGAATTGATTACTTTTTCCCAATTGTTTAATTCAAAGAGTGCAAATTAATTACCATTTATAGGAATATTAATTTGAAAATATTTAAATTAAAATAGTATTTAGTTAATGAGACTTATTATAGATATTGATTTATATTATTAAAGATATTGATTTTCGATATTAATTATAAATGATTTTGAATTAATATTTGTTCCTATTAAATTAATGAGACTTAAATGTATTTGAATTTGAATTTTATTCGTAATCGTAATCGAACCAAATAATTACGAAACATGAAATGATAACATGTGTCATTCAATACTTAAGAAGCAACCTTATTTCATTAATTAAAGGACCAGAGGTGGCAATTTAAGAATACATAGCATTACATTAATACATAAACGTAACATTAATTAAAATAAAAGGAAACTCTAAATTGGTTAGTGAGAGCCTTGCCTTACGAAAGCCGCTGGGAGTAACTGGGCATGGAGTTGCGGACTAGGAAAAAGGAAGAGAGAGTACACGAGCAGGAGAGAGGAAGGAGAGGGGAAGATGTGAGGAGGACCAGTGGCGTGCATGGTAGAGGACGCATAGAAATGTCGTCGTGTGCGGTGGCAACAGGCATGACCGAGAACGAGGAAGAGATTGAAAAGGAGGGGAAAAGTGGCGGGAAGGGAGAAAGACACAAGAAAAGAATGAAAGTACAAGATTAAGTCAATGATGAAGGAAGCCAAAGATAGGAGCGAGAAGAAATCGCTTCCTACAGTGGAGCACAACAGAAGTAAAAATTGTTTTTTTTGTCCTTTTTTCAACTCCTTCTCTGTTTGTTGATTCTCCCTTGCTTCCTTTATGGATTATGGGCTCTGTTTTAATTTTTAAAATTTAATAAAAAAAATTAATGGTGGTTAAGAAACTCCACAACGTTTAAATCAATGCTTACTACTTTTTTTATCCTTAAACTTTCTTGGAGTTTTGTTTTCCGCACCTAATCTAAATTTTGACCTGTCAAATTTTTAAAATTTTTTAAATTTTTTCTCCATTACCACTTTTAGTCCCTACATTCAAGTAACAAATGATGTAACATCCTCATTTTATTATTTGTACGCATTTATATATGTATATTATGAACATTTATGCACTGTATTTTATAGAAACTTTATGCACATATTTTATTAATGAAATTAATACAGTTCTACTCAGAAGAATTTTCTGAATTTCCAAATGTCTTTGTTTTTGCCGAAATTGATTGTTGACTGGACTGCTATGTCAGACAGCTGTCCAGGATAAATTTTCAATTATAGAAATTTGAACTCATTTATAACTTAAAAGAAAGGTAATAGAATATAGATTAAAAATATATACAGATAAAGAATTAAAATGCTTATTCAGAATTGTTAGGATTTTCTGAAAGTTAAAACTTTGAGAAATTATTACGGTAAAATTCTAAGACAGAAAATTTAGAGAAAATTCGTAGGATATCTATAGAATTATCTAATAATTGTAATATACTTAGAATAATTATTAAAAATGTTTAACCAAGAAAATTTTAATTTAGAACCTTAACCAATCAAAAAGTGACAACTTAGGCTTTTCTAAGATCACTAAATTAAGCTAATTAGGCTTGGATTAAGAGATAAGTAAGACACTACCCCAAGGTTTTTGATAGTGAGGAATCCAATGGTGATGTTATTTTCTTCAAATTCTAATCACATTGTAAGATAATCAGCAGCCCTAATTACCTTCTAGAATTTTCTACCATGTTCTTGAAAAATGTTGACTTTGGGGTAGGCAAGTGACTTGGAACTCCTTGGCTGTCCAAGTACCTTTGGTGACTCAATTCCCTTGGCCAATAAGGATATTTGGACGTGCAGCAGCTGCTGGAACTGAAGGGGGAATCCAATTTGGTTAATAGCTTAATTAAAGGAGCATTAAAACATAAAACAAAGCAAAAGTCACCAAAAAGCTAGCCTTGGCCAAAACAGAACCGTGAGCTCTCCAAACCCAGCAGCTGCAGTTTTCATTTCAATTTCATCTTAACTTCATCATCTCATCTCAAATTAAGAAACCAAACCATCCAAACTTCCTAAACCCTAAGCTAATCGGCAAAAAGGAAAAGAAATTGGAGGAAATCCCAAAAATTCCTACAAGACCAAGGAGTGAGGGAGAAAGGAATTCAAAGCTTTTTCTTCAATTAAAGAGCTTAAGGTAAGGATCTAGGCATTTAATTTCAATTAGAACCCTTGGAATTAGAAGAAAACATGTTGTAGGGTTAGATTCAATTTGTGACCTAGAATCATGAAAACTTGAAATTGATTTAGGGGTTTTGTGTTTTTGATGCTTGTGATTGTAATTCATGGATTGGAATGATGTGTGATTGAATTTTTAATGTGTTGTGATGGTTGAAATTTGAGTTGCTTGATTTTTAATTGAATTGAAATTTGGTTGAATTTTGGTTGGAATTGGAGTTTGTTGCTTTGGAAAAGATGTTGGGAATGGTAGTGAGACCATTCGGCCAACCCTAAATGCAAGGGATATTATGTGGAAATTTTTGTAAAACCAAGGGCAAAATGGTCATTTTACATGTAGGGACACATTGGGTATTTTGGAAAAGATTGAGGACATTTTTGGAATTACTAGAAAGTTTAGGGATACACTTGGAATTTTTGAAAAAGAGCAATGGTAATGTGGTCATTTCAAAAATCTAGAACATAGATGGAATTTTGAGAAAAGATTAAGGGTAATTTGGTAATTTTACATTTTTAGGACATAATTAGAATTTTAGGAAAAGATCAAGGGTAATTAGGTAATTTCACATTTAGAGGATACAATTGGAACTTTATAAAAAGATTGAGGGGTAATTAGGTAATTTCGTAGATTCTAGAACAATTAGGGACATATTCGGAATTTCATAAAAAGATCAAGGGCAAAATGGAAAATTTTAGAAAATAGTAAAAGTTTAGTAATTTTTTCTAGTAAATGACTAATTAGTATTTTATTAAGGTACTGATGCTATAATGCAAAATAGTGAATTTTTATGTGATTGCTTAATATTAATTATTTGTTTATTAGCATCATTGTCATATTGCATAAGCTTGAGTTCTTGGAAAATACAAAGATTTCAAATGAGAAATGAGTATTTTTGGGGGAATTGATTTCCAGGACTGTGTTGACTGACCGGACTGCGGTAGTCATGTATTTGAAAATATGATTGAGATTATGAACAGAGAACTGTGTTGACTAACCGGACTGCGGTAGTCATGTATTTGAAAATATGATTGAGATTATGAACAGAGAACTGTGTTGACTGACCGGACTGCGGTAGTCATGTATTTGAAAAGATGATTGAGATTATGAACAGAGAATATGATAGTCCTGAGAAATGGGTGAGCAGAGTAAGTTAGACAGGACCGTATAGTCTGTGATTATATAGTCTGTGGGGTGAAGGATATTGGCAATTCCACAGAGGACCGTAATCTGGAGCGCAGATACTGTCGTGGTGGCCTTCCGGGTATCCTGACCTCCTAATTCTGTTTAGTTTATTCGCGTTTAGTAGGGGCTGATAGCTGAATTACGTGAGGTAATGGTAGGCCAGTTACTTACTAAACACTCAAAGGGGAAGTCTCCATGGAGCAGGGTCAAAAATGATTTTGAGTCAAAACTGCATTTGCATAAATCATATTGCATTTAATTATGTGTGAGAAGGTTAATTTGTATCAGATATGTATATGTTTGAAATTGTTTTAATTGTATGAGAAATTAAATGCCTGATCCGGTAATGCTGTCCCTAGATTCTAGGGAAGTTTGATTTGCAGGTGTTTAAAGAATAGTTAGATGGAAAAGATGCAGCAACTTCCAGAGCTATAGGATGGGGACTTTTTGGGGTATTTTAATGCTTGTAATAACTAGAATTATTTTGTAGTAGTATTTCTGTAAATTTTTATGATGTAAATTATAACGATAAAATTTAAATTTAATGGAGTGTATTTATTTTAATTTTAATTTTTTTTTTTTGGATTTTAGATGTAGATTAATTAATTTGAAAGGGGGTTACATTAGTGGTATCAGAGCTCTGGTTATGCATCTCTAGGACTTGCGAGTAGTGGGTCTATTAGGTATTTTGCTGTGTTACCCTGATTAGAATTGTTTGTTTGTTAAGAATATTATGGAAAAAAGGGTAGTAACTAGATCTGAAAATTTAAGACAAGTAGAAATGAGAAGAGGAATGCTAGTTATAAATCCTAGAGTTCAAACTAATAGTATAGCTGAGATGGCAGAAAGGAAGAAAGGAAATCTTGATAGAGTTGTGAGGGTGCACACTCAGGACTCAGTCGAGATGACTTTCCCTCCTAATATTAAATTTTTTAAGTTGTGTTATTTTCCATGTTCCTTATATTGTGAATTTAAGAGTTATACCCTTGAGTTAGTTGAGGAAGGAGATCCAAAGATCTAGATTCGTAGATCAAGGTTGAGAATAGGGGTCCAAATATTTGAGTTATAGTATAAGGATGAGTTTAACAAAGGAAAGAAAAGAAAGTTTTGAAGGCTGAAATAATGTATTGTAGTATAAATTTGTCGCAGGATTGATATCTTAACTATTAGCACTTGAAATTTTGTGTTTTAGACAAGAATTAGAACCAAAATAGTGCATTTTTCTGGTGCAGTAAAATAGCCTGCGGGTTTAATATGTTTAATTACATTCCCATGGTGTAAGTGATGATTTAAGACTTGTATAATTGAGGTTATCAAGGATCCATGTTATAGGTCTTAGTTGGTAGGTATATATATATATATATATATATATATGAGAATTCTTGATGGTCAAACCTTGATTAATAGGGTAGAATAGGACCCAAATGCTAAGTTAGTAGTAGTTGTCCTAAAAAAAAAAAAAAAGTTGAAAGAGTATGTGATTGGAAGGCCTAAGGGTGTGTGTCTTGATATTGGAAATTTAAGTAACAATTAAATTGGTAGTAGTGAATTGGAGTAATTTGAGGTATTTTGAAAGTCTTTCTAATAGTGATTTGTTGGAATTAGGGTTCTAAAGTACAGCTGTAATTTGAGGATGTTAATCATGTTTAAAATCCTAACCTCTAAAATACATTTGAATTGTGTGATAACTATCCGAGATAGACAATTTGTTGTGAACTTGATTTGTTCGCCTTTGATTGACCTTGATGTGATATTAGGAATGGATTGGTTAGCAGCCAACCGTATTCTAATAGATTGTGCTTCTAAAACTTTAATTTTTCCTAAACTTGATGTTTCTAGACTTAAGCCTATCCAACCTAAGGAAATATCATTTAAAAGTGAAATTCAAAAATACAAATTATCATCTCTTGGAACTAAGGAAGATAAAATTGAAATAGACTCTATGCTAGTTGTAAATGAGTATCCTTAAGTTTTTCCTGATGATGTTTCTGGTTTGCCTCCTGAAAGAGAAATAGAATTTAGTATAGATTTGATGCCTGGTACTAGACCAATTTCTATGCAACCATATAGAATGTCATTATTGAAATTAATTGAGTTAAAGAAACAATTGGAAGAATTATTAGAAAAACAGTTTGTAAGGCCTAGTGTGTCCCTATGGTTAGCCCCAGTATTATTAGTTAAAAAGAAAGATGGAGGATCTAGGTTATGTATAGATTATAGACAATTAAATAAAGTAACTATAAAGAATAAATATCCTTGATCTAGAATAGATGATATATTAATATATTCTAAAAATAAAGAAGAACATGAAAATCATCTTAGAATAATATTAGAAATTTTAAAAGATAGAAAATTATATGCTAAATTGTCTAAGTGTGAATTTTGGTTGGAGGAAGTGAAAATTTTAGGACATGTAATTTCTAAAGATGGAATAAGTGTAGATTTTTTTAAGGTAGAAGCGGTTTTTGGAATGGGACAGACCTAAAACAGTAACTAAAATTAGGAGTTTCTTGGGATTAGCTGGATATTATAGAAGATTGATTGAAGGATTTTCTAAGATAGCTGGACCCTTAATAGAATTTTATTTGGAGTGAGACTTGTGAGAAAATTTTCCAAGAATTGAAACATAAATTGACTACCTCACTAGTTTTAGTTTTACCCGACCCAAATGAATCCTATGAGGTATACTGTGATGTTTCATCTCTAGGGTTAGGATGTGTGTTGATGTAAAATAGGAAAGTGGTAGCTTATGCATCTAGGCGGTTGAAATCACATGAGAGAAATTATCCTACTCATGATTTGGAGTTAGCAGCTATAGTTTTTGCTTTGAAGATTTGGAGACATTATTTATATGGATCAAGATTTGATGTATATAGTGATCATAAGAGTTTAAAATATTTGTTTGAAAAAAAAAAAATTTGGAAAGGAGACAAAGAAGATGGATGGAGTTTATTAAAGATTATGATTTTCAATTAAGGTATCATCTAAGAGAGGCTAATGTAGTAGAAGATGCTTTAAGTAGGAAAATTGTGCATATGTCAACTATGAGGATTAAAGAATTAGAATTAATAGAATAATTTAGAGATTTAAATCTATGTACAGTTAGGAAAAAAGATAAAATTCCATTTGGAATGATTACCATCACTAATGAATTTTTGGAAGAAATTAGGAAGAAACAAGATGTAGATGAATGTATTCCAGAAAAGAAAGGATTAATGGGAGCAGGTAAGGAAAAAGAATTTAATTTAGGAATGGATGGAATTATTAGGTTTAAAATAGAATTTGTGTACCTAATGATCAAGAATTTAAGGAATTAATTTTGGAGGAAGGGCACAAAAGTAAACTTAGTATTCATCCTGGAACAACAAAAATATATAAAGATTAAAAGGGAATGTTTTGGTGATCTAGGTTGAAGAGAGATGTAGCAGAATATGTGGCTAGATGTTTAACATGTTAGAAAACAAAGATTGAATATCAGAAACCCTTTGATCTGTTACATCCTTTAGAGATAGCTATATGGAAACGGAATAGTATATCAATGGATTTTGTGGTAGGATTACCTAGAACTAATAAAAGAAATAGTTAGATTACATGGAGTACCTACTAGTATAGTGTCAGATAGAGATCCTAGATTTGTTTCTAAATTTTGTAGAGAATTTCAGAAAGCCTTAGGAAGTAAATTACATCTTAGTTCAGCATACCACCCCCAAACTGATGGCCAAACAGAAAGAACCATTCAATCATTAGAAGATCTTTTAAGAGCTTGTACATTAGAAGAAAAAGGGAATTGGGATTATATCAAAGGTGATGCTACATGGGAGTTAGAGGATAAAATGAGAGAGGCATATCCTCATTTATTTGTATAGTTATTGTGTTGTATAGTTGTATGAGTGTATAGTTGTCTTAGAAATTTCGAGGTCGAAATTTTTATTAGTAGGGGAGAATTGTAACATCCTCATTTTATTATTTGTACGCATTTATATATGTATATTATGAACATTTATGCACTGTATTTTATAGAAACTTTATGCACATATTTTATTAATGAAATTAATACAGTTCTACTCAGAAGAATTTTCTGAATTTCCAAATGTCTTTGTTTTTGCCGAAATTGATTGTTGACTGGACTGCTATGTCAGACAGCTGTCCAGGATAAATTTTCAATTATAGAAATTTGAACTCATTTATAACTTAAAAGAAAGGTAATAGAATATAGATTAAAAATATATACAGATAAAGAATTAAAATGCTTATTCAGAATTGTTAGGATTTTCTGAAAGTTAAAACTTTGAGAAATTATTACGGTAAAATTCTAAGACAGAAAATTTAGAGAAAATTCGTAGGATATCTATAGAATTATCTAATAATTGTAATATACTTAGAATAATTATTAAAAATGTTTAACCAAGAAAATTTTAATTTAGAACCTTAACCAATCAAAAAGTGACAACTTAGGCTTTTCTAAGATCACTAAATTAAGCTAATTAGGCTTGGATTAAGAGATAAGTAAGACACTACCCCAAGGTTTTTGATAGTGAGGAATCCAATGGTGATGTTATTTTCTTCAAATTCTAATCACATTGTAAGATAATCAGCAGCCCTAATTACCTTCTAGAATTTTCTACCATGTTCTTGAAAAATGTTGACTTTGGGGTAGGCAAGTGACTTGGAACTCCTTGGCTGTCCAAGTACCTTTGGTGACTCAATTCCCTTGGCCAATAAGGATATTTGGACGTGCAGCAGCTGCTGGAACTGAAGGGGGAATCCAATTTGGTTAATAGCTTAATTAAAGGAGCATTAAAACATAAAACAAAGCAAAAGTCACCAAAAAGCTAGCCTTGGCCAAAACAGAACCGTGAGCTCTCCAAACCCAGCAGCTGCAGTTTTCATTTCAATTTCATCTTAACTTCATCATCTCATCTCAAATTAAGAAACCAAACCATCCAAACTTCCTAAACCCTAAGCTAATCGGCAAAAAGGAAAAGAAATTGGAGGAAATCCCAAAAATTCCTACAAGACCAAGGAGTGAGGGAGAAAGGAATTCAAAGCTTTTTCTTCAATTAAAGAGCTTAAGGTAAGGATCTAGGCATTTAATTTCAATTAGAACCCTTGGAATTAGAAGAAAACATGTTGTAGGGTTAGATTCAATTTGTGACCTAGAATCATGAAAACTTGAAATTGATTTAGGGGTTTTGTGTTTTTGATGCTTGTGATTGTAATTCATGGATTGGAATGATGTGTGATTGAATTTTTAATGTGTTGTGATGGTTGAAATTTGAGTTGCTTGATTTTTAATTGAATTGAAATTTGGTTGGAATTGGAGTTTGTTGCTTTGGAAAAGATGTTGGGAATGGTAGTGAGACCATTCGGCCAACCCTAAATGCAAGGGATATTATGTGGAAATTTTTGTAAAACCAAGGGCAAAATGGTCATTTTACATGTAGGGACACATTGGGTATTTTGGAAAAGATTGAGGACATTTTTGGAATTACTAGAAAGTTTAGGGATACACTTGGAATTTTTGAAAAAGAGCAATGGTAATGTGGTCATTTCAAAAATCTAGAACATAGATGGAATTTTGAGAAAAGATTAAGGGTAATTTGGTAATTTTACATTTTTAGGACATAATTAGAATTTTAGGAAAAGATCAAGGGTAATTAGGTAATTTCACATTTAGAGGATACAATTGGAACTTTATAAAAAGATTGAGGGGTAATTAGGTAATTTCGTAGATTCTAGAACAATTAGGGACATATTCGGAATTTCATAAAAAGATCAAGGGCAAAATGGAAAATTTTAGAAAATAGTAAAAGTTTAGTAATTTTTTCTAGTAAATGACTAATTAGTATTTTATTAAGGTACTGATGCTATAATGCAAAATAGTGAATTTTTATGTGATTGCTTAATATTAATTATTTGTTTATTAGCATCATTGTCATATTGCATAAGCTTGAGTTCTTGGAAAATACAAAGATTTCAAATGAGAAATGAGTATTTTTGGGGGAATTGATTTCCAGGACTGTGTTGACTGACCGGACTGCGGTAGTCATGTATTTGAAAATATGATTGAGATTATGAACAGAGAACTGTGTTGACTAACCGGACTGCGGTAGTCATGTATTTGAAAATATGATTGAGATTATGAACAGAGAACTGTGTTGACTGACCGGACTGCGGTAGTCATGTATTTGAAAAGATGATTGAGATTATGAACAGAGAATATGATAGTCCTGAGAAATGGGTGAGCAGAGTAAGTTAGACAGGACCGTATAGTCTGTGATTATATAGTCTGTGGGGTGAAGGATATTGGCAATTCCACAGAGGACCGTAATCTGGAGCGCAGATACTGTCGTGGTGGCCTTCCGGGTATCCTGACCTCCTAATTCTGTTTAGTTTATTCGCGTTTAGTAGGGGCTGATAGCTGAATTACGTGAGGTAATGGTAGGCCAGTTACTTACTAAACACTCAAAGGGGAAGTCTCCATGGAGCAGGGTCAAAAATGATTTTGAGTCAAAACTGCATTTGCATAAATCATATTGCATTTAATTATGTGTGAGAAGGTTAATTTGTATCAGATATGTATATGTTTGAAATTGTTTTAATTGTATGAGAAATTAAATGCCTGATCCGGTAATGCTGTCCCTAGATTCTAGGGAAGTTTGATTTGCAGGTGTTTAAAGAATAGTTAGATGGAAAAGATGCAGCAACTTCCAGAGCTATAGGATGGGGACTTTTTGGGGTATTTTAATGCTTGTAATAACTAGAATTATTTTGTAGTAGTATTTCTGTAAATTTTTATGATGTAAATTATAACGATAAAATTTAAATTTAATGGAGTGTATTTATTTTAATTTTAATTTTTTTTTTTTGGATTTTAGATGTAGATTAATTAATTTGAAAGGGGGTTACATTAGTGGTATCAGAGCTCTGGTTATGCATCTCTAGGACTTGCGAGTAGTGGGTCTATTAGGTATTTTGCTGTGTTACCCTGATTAGAATTGTTTGTTTGTTAAGAATATTATGGAAAAAAGGGTAGTAACTAGATCTGAAAATTTAAGACAAGTAGAAATGAGAAGAGGAATGCTAGTTATAAATCCTAGAGTTCAAACTAATAGTATAGCTGAGATGGCAGAAAGGAAGAAAGGAAATCTTGATAGAGTTGTGAGGGTGCACACTCAGGACTCAGTCGAGATGACTTTCCCTCCTAATATTAAATTTTTTAAGTTGTGTTATTTTCCATGTTCCTTATATTGTGAATTTAAGAGTTATACCCTTGAGTTAGTTGAGGAAGGAGATCCAAAGATCTAGATTCGTAGATCAAGGTTGAGAATAGGGGTCCAAATATTTGAGTTATAGTATAAGGATGAGTTTAACAAAGGAAAGAAAAGAAAGTTTTGAAGGCTGAAATAATGTATTGTAGTATAAATTTGTCGCAGGATTGATATCTTAACTATTAGCACTTGAAATTTTGTGTTTTAGACAAGAATTAGAACCAAAATAGTGCATTTTTCTGGTGCAGTAAAATAGCCTGCGGGTTTAATATGTTTAATTACATTCCCATGGTGTAAGTGATGATTTAAGACTTGTATAATTGAGGTTATCAAGGATCCATGTTATAGGTCTTAGTTGGTAGGTATATATATATATATATATATATATATGAGAATTCTTGATGGTCAAACCTTGATTAATAGGGTAGAATAGGACCCAAATGCTAAGTTAGTAGTAGTTGTCCTAAAAAAAAAAAAAAAGTTGAAAGAGTATGTGATTGGAAGGCCTAAGGGTGTGTGTCTTGATATTGGAAATTTAAGTAACAATTAAATTGGTAGTAGTGAATTGGAGTAATTTGAGGTATTTTGAAAGTCTTTCTAATAGTGATTTGTTGGAATTAGGGTTCTAAAGTACAGCTGTAATTTGAGGATGTTAATCATGTTTAAAATCCTAACCTCTAAAATACATTTGAATTGTGTGATAACTATCCGAGATAGACAATTTGTTGTGAACTTGATTTGTTCGCCTTTGATTGACCTTGATGTGATATTAGGAATGGATTGGTTAGCAGCCAACCGTATTCTAATAGATTGTGCTTCTAAAACTTTAATTTTTCCTAAACTTGATGTTTCTAGACTTAAGCCTATCCAACCTAAGGAAATATCATTTAAAAGTGAAATTCAAAAATACAAATTATCATCTCTTGGAACTAAGGAAGATAAAATTGAAATAGACTCTATGCTAGTTGTAAATGAGTATCCTTAAGTTTTTCCTGATGATGTTTCTGGTTTGCCTCCTGAAAGAGAAATAGAATTTAGTATAGATTTGATGCCTGGTACTAGACCAATTTCTATGCAACCATATAGAATGTCATTATTGAAATTAATTGAGTTAAAGAAACAATTGGAAGAATTATTAGAAAAACAGTTTGTAAGGCCTAGTGTGTCCCTATGGTTAGCCCCAGTATTATTAGTTAAAAAGAAAGATGGAGGATCTAGGTTATGTATAGATTATAGACAATTAAATAAAGTAACTATAAAGAATAAATATCCTTGATCTAGAATAGATGATATATTAATATATTCTAAAAATAAAGAAGAACATGAAAATCATCTTAGAATAATATTAGAAATTTTAAAAGATAGAAAATTATATGCTAAATTGTCTAAGTGTGAATTTTGGTTGGAGGAAGTGAAAATTTTAGGACATGTAATTTCTAAAGATGGAATAAGTGTAGATTTTTTTAAGGTAGAAGCGGTTTTTGGAATGGGACAGACCTAAAACAGTAACTAAAATTAGGAGTTTCTTGGGATTAGCTGGATATTATAGAAGATTGATTGAAGGATTTTCTAAGATAGCTGGACCCTTAATAGAATTTTATTTGGAGTGAGACTTGTGAGAAAATTTTCCAAGAATTGAAACATAAATTGACTACCTCACTAGTTTTAGTTTTACCCGACCCAAATGAATCCTATGAGGTATACTGTGATGTTTCATCTCTAGGGTTAGGATGTGTGTTGATGTAAAATAGGAAAGTGGTAGCTTATGCATCTAGGCGGTTGAAATCACATGAGAGAAATTATCCTACTCATGATTTGGAGTTAGCAGCTATAGTTTTTGCTTTGAAGATTTGGAGACATTATTTATATGGATCAAGATTTGATGTATATAGTGATCATAAGAGTTTAAAATATTTGTTTGAAAAAAAAAAAATTTGGAAAGGAGACAAAGAAGATGGATGGAGTTTATTAAAGATTATGATTTTCAATTAAGGTATCATCTAAGAGAGGCTAATGTAGTAGAAGATGCTTTAAGTAGGAAAATTGTGCATATGTCAACTATGAGGATTAAAGAATTAGAATTAATAGAATAATTTAGAGATTTAAATCTATGTACAGTTAGGAAAAAAGATAAAATTCCATTTGGAATGATTACCATCACTAATGAATTTTTGGAAGAAATTAGGAAGAAACAAGATGTAGATGAATGTATTCCAGAAAAGAAAGGATTAATGGGAGCAGGTAAGGAAAAAGAATTTAATTTAGGAATGGATGGAATTATTAGGTTTAAAATAGAATTTGTGTACCTAATGATCAAGAATTTAAGGAATTAATTTTGGAGGAAGGGCACAAAAGTAAACTTAGTATTCATCCTGGAACAACAAAAATATATAAAGATTAAAAGGGAATGTTTTGGTGATCTAGGTTGAAGAGAGATGTAGCAGAATATGTGGCTAGATGTTTAACATGTTAGAAAACAAAGATTGAATATCAGAAACCCTTTGATCTGTTACATCCTTTAGAGATAGCTATATGGAAACGGAATAGTATATCAATGGATTTTGTGGTAGGATTACCTAGAACTAATAAAAGAAATAGTTAGATTACATGGAGTACCTACTAGTATAGTGTCAGATAGAGATCCTAGATTTGTTTCTAAATTTTGTAGAGAATTTCAGAAAGCCTTAGGAAGTAAATTACATCTTAGTTCAGCATACCACCCCCAAACTGATGGCCAAACAGAAAGAACCATTCAATCATTAGAAGATCTTTTAAGAGCTTGTACATTAGAAGAAAAAGGGAATTGGGATTATATCAAAGGTGATGCTACATGGGAGTTAGAGGATAAAATGAGAGAGGCATATCCTCATTTATTTGTATAGTTATTGTGTTGTATAGTTGTATGAGTGTATAGTTGTCTTAGAAATTTCGAGGTCGAAATTTTTATTAGTAGGGGAGAATTGTAACATCCTCATTTTATTATTTGTACGCATTTATATATGTATATTATGAACATTTATGCACTGTATTTTATAGAAACTTTATGCACATATTTTATTAATGAAATTAATACAGTTCTACTCAGAAGAATTTTCTGAATTTCCAAATGTCTTTGTTTTTGCCGAAATTGATTGTTGACTGGACTGCTATGTCAGACAGCTGTCCAGGATAAATTTTCAATTATAGAAATTTGAACTCATTTATAACTTAAAAGAAAGGTAATAGAATATAGATTAAAAATATATACAGATAAAGAATTAAAATGCTTATTCAGAATTGTTAGGATTTTCTGAAAGTTAAAACTTTGAGAAATTATTACGGTAAAATTCTAAGACAGAAAATTTAGAGAAAATTCGTAGGATATCTATAGAATTATCTAATAATTGTAATATACTTAGAATAATTATTAAAAATGTTTAACCAAGAAAATTTTAATTTAGAACCTTAACCAATCAAAAAGTGACAACTTAGGCTTTTCTAAGATCACTAAATTAAGCTAATTAGGCTTGGATTAAGAGATAAGTAAGACACTACCCCAAGGTTTTTGATAGTGAGGAATCCAATGGTGATGTTATTTTCTTCAAATTCTAATCACATTGTAAGATAATCAGCAGCCCTAATTACCTTCTAGAATTTTCTACCATGTTCTTGAAAAATGTTGACTTTGGGGTAGGCAAGTGACTTGGAACTCCTTGGCTGTCCAAGTACCTTTGGTGACTCAATTCCCTTGGCCAATAAGGATATTTGGACGTGCAGCAGCTGCTGGAACTGAAGGGGGAATCCAATTTGGTTAATAGCTTAATTAAAGGAGCATTAAAACATAAAACAAAGCAAAAGTCACCAAAAAGCTAGCCTTGGCCAAAACAGAACCGTGAGCTCTCCAAACCCAGCAGCTGCAGTTTTCATTTCAATTTCATCTTAACTTCATCATCTCATCTCAAATTAAGAAACCAAACCATCCAAACTTCCTAAACCCTAAGCTAATCGGCAAAAAGGAAAAGAAATTGGAGGAAATCCCAAAAATTCCTACAAGACCAAGGAGTGAGGGAGAAAGGAATTCAAAGCTTTTTCTTCAATTAAAGAGCTTAAGGTAAGGATCTAGGCATTTAATTTCAATTAGAACCCTTGGAATTAGAAGAAAACATGTTGTAGGGTTAGATTCAATTTGTGACCTAGAATCATGAAAACTTGAAATTGATTTAGGGGTTTTGTGTTTTTGATGCTTGTGATTGTAATTCATGGATTGGAATGATGTGTGATTGAATTTTTAATGTGTTGTGATGGTTGAAATTTGAGTTGCTTGATTTTTAATTGAATTGAAATTTGGTTGGAATTGGAGTTTGTTGCTTTGGAAAAGATGTTGGGAATGGTAGTGAGACCATTCGGCCAACCCTAAATGCAAGGGATATTATGTGGAAATTTTTGTAAAACCAAGGGCAAAATGGTCATTTTACATGTAGGGACACATTGGGTATTTTGGAAAAGATTGAGGACATTTTTGGAATTACTAGAAAGTTTAGGGATACACTTGGAATTTTTGAAAAAGAGCAATGGTAATGTGGTCATTTCAAAAATCTAGAACATAGATGGAATTTTGAGAAAAGATTAAGGGTAATTTGGTAATTTTACATTTTTAGGACATAATTAGAATTTTAGGAAAAGATCAAGGGTAATTAGGTAATTTCACATTTAGAGGATACAATTGGAACTTTATAAAAAGATTGAGGGGTAATTAGGTAATTTCGTAGATTCTAGAACAATTAGGGACATATTCGGAATTTCATAAAAAGATCAAGGGCAAAATGGAAAATTTTAGAAAATAGTAAAAGTTTAGTAATTTTTTCTAGTAAATGACTAATTAGTATTTTATTAAGGTACTGATGCTATAATGCAAAATAGTGAATTTTTATGTGATTGCTTAATATTAATTATTTGTTTATTAGCATCATTGTCATATTGCATAAGCTTGAGTTCTTGGAAAATACAAAGATTTCAAATGAGAAATGAGTATTTTTGGGGGAATTGATTTCCAGGACTGTGTTGACTGACCGGACTGCGGTAGTCATGTATTTGAAAATATGATTGAGATTATGAACAGAGAACTGTGTTGACTGACCGGACTGCGGTAGTCATGTATTTGAAAAGATGATTGAGATTATGAACAGAGAATATGATAGTCCTGAGAAATGGGTGAGCAGAGTAAGTTAGACAGGACCGTATAGTCTGTGATTATATAGTCTGTGGGGTGAAGGATATTGGCAATTCCACAGAGGACCGTAATCTGGAGCGCAGATACTGTCGTGGTGGCCTTCCGGGTATCCTGACCTCCTAATTCTGTTTAGTTTATTCGCGTTTAGTAGGGGCTGATAGCTGAATTACGTGAGGTAATGGTAGGCCAGTTACTTACTAAACACTCAAAGGGGAAGTCTCCATGGAGCAGGGTCAAAAATGATTTTGAGTCAAAACTGCATTTGCATAAATCATATTGCATTTAATTATGTGTGAGAAGGTTAATTTGTATCAGATATGTATATGTTTGAAATTATTTTAATTGTATGAGAAATTAAATGCCTGATCTGGTAATGCTGTCCCTAGATTCTAGGGAAGTTTGATTTGCAGGTGTTTAAAGAATAGTTAGATGGAAAAGATGCAGCAACTTCCAGAGCTATAGGATGGGGACTTTTTGGGGTATTTTAATGCTTGTAATAACTAGAATTATTTTGTAGTAGTATTTCTGTAAATTTTTATGATGTAAATTATAACGATAAAATTTAAATTTAATGGAGTGTATTTATTTTAATTTTAATTTTTTTTTTTTGATTTTAGATGTAGATTAATTAATTTGAAAGGGGGTTACAAATGACGTAACAATGATGTTAGTAGCCTAACGACTTGTCACATCATCAAGATGTCTAACAAAGCAGTCACATGTAATTTTTTTTATAAACTGTGTTTTTAATTCCTCATCGACTAATCTAACATTACCAACATAGACCTAATTAAAAAACAAATTCAAGTTCAATGACCAAATTGAAAAATAAAAAGTTCAGGGACTTGCAGATTAATTTAATCTTATTTTTTTTTTGTTAGACATCTATTTTACATTCTTATCTCTATATATATCAAAAGAAAAACACCTTCCATTAAACAGTAAAAAAAACACTGTTGTTTCATCAATCCCATTACAAATTCTTTCTAACTCAAGAATCCAAACTCAATTAAAATTTAAAATAAAGGAAAGCTTAACAGATACCACACAAAGAATATAATTGAGAAACAATGACACTAAATAAGTGTGAACAGAGTTTGGCATGAGGTGCTATACTTTCGTCTAAAGAGGCAGTAACCCTAAGTTTCTTTGAGCAACAACATGCATATAGACAACTAATACAAAAATTCAAACCCAAAAGGCCAAAGTGATAATATGGAGTGAATTCATTGGGCGAATTCAGCTTCACAAAATAGGTGCTCTTTGACTCTCATTCGCTGGGTGAATTTCTCTCTCAAAATTTGGTGCTCTTTGACTTCTATTTGCTTGACGAATACTTGACAGTACAGAGAGGTGATCTCTGGAAGACTGGATCCGCTGGACGAGTGTATTGATTCATTAGGCGAATTCGCTACTCCACTTTGACCTTGAGTCCAAAGCTGCTCTAAAAACTAAGCACTAAATCCTACATTAAAATGCTTAACAACATTAGCAATAAATCCTAAGTTTAACAAACTAACTAAATTCCTAGACAATTAAATTCTAAACTAAAAGTCGGGCAAACAAGGCTTTAAATAAAGGATAAAAGAGATAGTTGCTATTATATGTAACCAAAAAGGTAAGCACATCATGCAGTTATCAACAATAAAATAAGAAACTGGAGACAATATGTTCAAATATATAAAAATAAGGAACAAAATAGAAAAACTCTAAATATATATTTATAATTTTTTCAAGACAAATGCTAATCATTGATTAAGAAAATAAAAAAATGTTTTTTTGTTAAAATACTTAAAAATACACTCTTCTATAATTTTTAAATACACTCTTATATGATTTTTAATAAAAAATTTCTTTTTAATTCCACCAGTCAGCAAGATCCTTTGTTTCAAGGTGAGAGAGTATTTCATACTCTCACTCCCAAGTAGTAGGCCCGAGCCATGCTGTGACGTTAACATCGGTTGCATGCACAAGGAGCGCTACGCCATTGGACACACCCAATGACAGATGCAGAGGGGGTCCAGCAGGGTCCTACCCCTCCCTCCTCTCGAGATTTTCCATGTATATATATATATATATATATATATATATATATAAGTTATTATTATAATAATAATTAAAGTTAATTAGTATAAAATTATATAAAATTAATTATGTTTGTTGTTATTATTATAACAATTAAGATGATAACTAATATAAAATTTTGTAAAATTAATTATATGTTTATTGTTATTATGATAACAGTTAATATTATTATTATTTAAAATAAAAATTAGATTCAATATTACATGTAAAAGTAATAAATATTTTTAAAATTATTATTATTAAAAATTAAACATTTAAATAATTAAAAGAAGAAAAAAAAAATTCAACACTCCTTTAATAAGTTTTTAGATCCCTTCCTGTGGTACCACTTCCATTTCCATTTTTAGCTGCCTTGGCCAATAATTTACTGGGCTGGCCCCCACCGCCAAAGCACTTTGTTGCTTATGCGCGTGGCACCACGGGATCTATTATTCTTTTTCTCAATGTGTTGATATTCTCCCGAGCTTGAAATAGTCATGTACTGTAACAAAAAAAAAAAAAAAATAGTCACATACCATTAAATGCACTTATTTGCCCGTCATGTTTATCACTCCCCTATAGCGCATTAAATCCGGTATGCATTTCTTGCTTTTCTTCTATGCGAAAGTTTTTTTTTTTTTTTTTAATTCAATTTTGTAGTTTGGAATTACTTCTTAATATGTTGATCTTGAAATTAATTGGATATGTGAAGCATTGGAATTATGATAGTATTTTTGTCACTTGAATAATATTTCCTCCGAATTCATTTATAAGCAACAATTTTTTTTAACTCAAATATAAACAAATTTTAACTACTTTCACTCTATTTAATTATACATTTCAAAAATACCTTTCAATTAATTGAGATTCTATTACCAATACTCTTTTTTATTCTTGATATCAAATTACAATAAATGTCATTTTAGAAAAAATAATAATTTAGCATTCATGTTGTGTTTGGTAGAGAGGAGAGAAATAGAGTAGATAAAACAAAAATACCTTTCAATTAATTGAGATTCTATTACCAATACTATTTTTTATTCTTGATATCAAATTACAATAAAGGTCATTTTAGAAAAAAAAATAATTTAGCTTTCATGTTGTGTTTGGTAGAGATGAGAGAAATAGAGTAGATGAAAGAAAAAGAATAGAAATAATTGAGAAATAAAATAATAAATAAAATTGTTTGGTTGAAGAAAAATAGAGAAGAGATGAGAAGAGAGATAAAGAGATGAGTGAAAATATGTAAGAAAAAGTACAAGCGAGTTCACCATTTTTAAACTTATTTCCACCTTATTTTTCCTCCACCAAACATTCAAAATTATTTCCATCTTTCCAATATTGTTTCCATCTATTAAACCAAACACAACGTCAATGATATTAACTAACTTTCTTAGCATAAATGTTACTCCCTTCGTCCAAATATAATTGTCGTCCTAGGTTATTTTACACAGGCAAAAAAATTAATAAATGGATGAAAGAGAATAACAATTTTACAAAATTAACCTTATCATCGTTAATTCATTTTTAGTTTTGATTGTTCATCATTAATATTATAAAGGATATAAGTGAAAAAAATTAATTAATGTTACATTGATAAACTAAAATGATAATTATTTTGGACTTATTTTTTCTTCTTACACGACAATTATTATGAGACGAAAATAATAGTTAATTTTGCTATATTTGAGTTTAGAGGGAATAAGTACTCCCTTCAGACTTAAATATAAGCAAAACTAACCAACTTTTATGCTAATCAAGAAAGTTAGTTAATATTACTTTCGTCCCTATATATAAAACTCTTTCAATTAATTCACACCCTTTAAGAAGATTGGTTGATTTATATTGCTTTTCCAAAATTATTCTTCATTTCTCTCTTCACTTAATTGCTTCTCTATTGGAAAAATTAATGTTTGGAGAGTTAATGATATTATAGGAAAAAATAATTAACACACCAGACAATTAAAAAAGGATTTTATAAAAAAAGACAATTAATAAAGTGAAAAGAGGGCAGAGGTAGTATCATTTAATTTAATTGTATGCATTTAAGAAATAAACTTTTTTCTAATAAAATATTCTTTATTGAAATTTGATATCAAGAATAAAAAAAATAATTGTAAATATAATCTCAATTAATTGAAAGATATATTTGAGATAGTATAATTAAATAAAGTGAAAGTAGTTAAAATTTACTTATATTTGAGTTTAGATTTTTTTTTTTACTTATATTTATATTTAAGTTTAGAGAGAATAGATAAGTAATTTTCTTATTTTTCGGAAAACGACATAGGTTCTGAACTCCCAAGCTATATCTCACTATCAGTTTGAAGCAGAAAACGTAATGTTTTCTTACAGGTGTGGAAGTTTTCAATTTTTAACGATTTCGACATTTTTGACCCAAATCCGATCAAATCCGACCGTCCCCCTCGCCCACACCAAACTCCTATCCTCTACAGTTATAATATTTAACTGCCAATTATAACTGCAAAGATCAATTGTCTTCAAATTTTTAGTTCCACTTCCACAAAGAAAAGTAACTATAAAAATAAATTAAAAAGGCAAAATTATCATTCTCATATTCTAAATTTAATTTAAATTTTTGTTTAGTCATTTAATTTAGTGTTTTAGGTTATTTTATCTAACGTTTTTGTAATGCTAAGATGCTTAGCTTTATTTATTTATTTTTCTAACTTTACTTCGCCGTGGAAAGTTTCTTAAATGACACTATTTCAAACTACGATTTCCATTTTTTTTTTCCAATCTTTTTGCACTTCACCATCAAATTGCTATCCTAAACTCCCAAATTTTCACTTAAAACCTTTTAACTGCTCCTAAATTGCTCTTATCCAGCCATCTGATTCCTAGTTTATTTTCCATTTTAGACACACACACACAACAACAACAATCTTAACCATCAACATGAAACCATAATCACATCAACCACCAGAATTAGAAGTTGGAAGACAGAGTTAGAGGAAAGCAGCATTCAAAGAAAAAAAAAAGTTAGAGAAAAACATTGGCTTAAAAAAGTTAGAGAAAAATTGCAAAGACAAAAAACAAAAAATATATTAAATTATAACGACTAAAAATGTATTTAAGAAAAAAAAAAAGAGAGGTAGTGACCCGTGCAACGTGCAAGTATGTAAATGGTTATTGGGATACGGGAATTCCTATTCTTACCTCCCAAATTACTATTCTCACCTCCTACTTTTTCAAAATTATATGGAAGGATATTATTGCCCTTATTACCATTTCCTCACACCCCCTCCCCTCCCTGCCTCTCTCCTTCCGCTGCTTTCTTTCTCTCTCTCTCCTATATTTTTTCTTCACACCCCACATAATATTTTATGTTTTTCTTATTTTTGAAACTTTAAATTTTATTAAAATTTTGTATAGATATATTTCAACTTAAATTGTTTTAAAATTATGTGATATATGTATATATTATATGTATTCATTATGTAAGCCATTTAGATTTTTGTTAATTTAAATTTTTAATATTTTATATATATGGATTTTTAAGTTTTAACATGGTTGTTGAAATTTAAATTTAAATTTTTTAATATTCATATTTATTAAAAATAAATTTTAAAAACGTAAAAATAAAGATGACAAATAAAGAAAAAGGAACTTCAAATAGCAAAATTATAAAACGTTTCAACTGAATATAATATAACGGAAATGTAATCCCGTTGCACACCATTTCATTTAATGTAACGGAATTGTAATTCCATTTCTGTGCAACCAGGTGAAAAAAAAGGTAACGGAATCACGATTCTGTTAAATTAATTTTTTCCCCCGCATATATTGTAACGGAAACACGATTCCATTGTACAAATGTACAACGAAATCGTGTTTTCGTTGTGTATTTTTTTTGACACCCTATTCATTGCAACGGAAACATGATTCCATTGTACAAATGTACAATGGAATCATGTTTCCGTTGTGTATTTCTTTTTACACCTTATTCATTGCAATGGAAACACGATTCCGTTATACAAGTACACAACGGAATCGTGATTCCATTGTGTAGTGTGGAGGTGAAAAAAATATGTGCAACAGAATCGTGATTTTATTGTATACGTTGTAAAGTGGAATCGTGATTCCGTGGGAAGGGTAATTTTGGATAACAAAAAAACCACCCATGTGGGTGGTGAGAATAGCAAAAGTTGGGGTGAGAATAGCAACTCCCTTGGGATAATAGGTTTCGGGTTTTGATGTGTTGTGATTTTGGGGTGCGTACAGTTTCGTATGTTCACGAGATTAAGGGCTCGTTTGGAACGCGAAAGTGGGTGGGGCTTCTTTATTTGTTTTGTAAACTGGAATACACTTTTGGTCTTGGGGGGAGATTATTATGTATGTTCACATGACGTGTGATAGTATATGTAATGTGATTTGCTTAAAAGTAGTTCTAGAATGGTTTTGGTGTATCTTCTGGTCTTACCTTGATATATTGAATTAATAAAATTAGTCTTGTTTAAAAAAAAAATTGATCTAAAAGAAACATTTTAATTTAAAGGATGAAAGTAAATTTTTTTTAAAATTTAAGAGACTGAATAAATAAAATAACACGAGAGACAAAAATTATATTTTAACCTATAATAATATGTGTATTTTCCAACTTTCTTTATTTGTATCCTCAAAATCATATTTTCTCTTTCTTATTTTGCCATCATTTAAAAGAAGGCATAAAATGATATTTTAGACAATGATAGCTAATTTTAACCGTAGCATTATTACTATGGCTTGACAATAATAGTGTAACAAATCATGGTACTTTACATGACCTAATTCTTCCAAATTTTCTTTTCTCTACGTAACGTTAAAAATATATTTTGCACAACTTTTTGTGACAACTTTTGTTATCATTTTAAAAATATTTTTGATATATATATAAAATAAAAATTAAATGAAATTTAAAATCACATATGAAATATAAATATTGTTATATACCATATCACATGTAAAATCAGTTATTTAATATAAAAATAATGAAATTAACGTGACATGTGGAATGAGAGGGAAAAAATCAAAGCAAGATAATGGAAATAGCAGGGAACTTTCCATTTGGAGAATGAATATCCTTTATAAAGGTGTTTGAGATGCATCTTCTTCTATTAATTCAGTTCAGTTTGAAATTAATTTTTATGGATTTAAGTTTTGAAAATTAAATGTTTTAAAGAGGAGTTTGAATTTTGTTTATAATTGTTCTATTTTAATTTAATGTCTTAAATAATTATATATTAATAATAAGATTTTTTTAACTTAATTGATAATATTTTACATAAGATAAAAAATATTTATATTAATATTATTTGTTTTAAAATATATTGTAAAATATACTTTAATATTAATTTTATACTTCTTTATTTTTATAATTTAGTTATATATAATATTGAAATTTATATATTATATAAACAAAAGATCTTAGTTAAATTAGACTTAAAATCCAAATTAACAAGTAATCTTATCAAAGTTTTAAATTTGGTGAAAAGAAAGTTAATCTCCCTCAACTCTTCTATAAACTCCCCTAAATCTAATAAACTTTTTTTGATCAAGTGTCACCCTCGAACTCACGCACTGATGGTTTCTAAATCTAACAAACAATTGCATGATATTTCTTATTTCTGTGTCCAAAATTTTGCTTATTACTTATTTAGAGGTTTTTTTTTATATATTTTTAAGGTATTAAATATAATTATTTTTATTTAATATTTTCTTTATTAAATAATAAGAAGATTAGTGATAAAATCGTATAAAAGAATATAACGTTACTCTTAAAGGTTTATTTGACCTATAAAATTAGAATTAGTTCAAAATCATAATTTTTACGTTTGGTTTATATAAAATCACTTTAGAGAAAAAAAAAATAAAGAATCTTGATCATTAAAGAAAAAATTAATAATTGATATATATATATATATATATATATATATATATATATATATATATATATAAACTTACGTAATAAATCACGAACTTATTAAAATCTATCTAATTTTTTTCATTAATGATGATATGCCTCATTTTTTCCATCTAAAGTGAATTACTAAGCATTAAAAAGAAAATATGATCATAACAATATGTTTCATTCGTAATGGCATTAATTAATCATGAAAAGAAAGAAAAGAAAAGAAAACACGATTAAGCATAAAAAAGAAGAGTTACTTTCATCAATCCAACGACAGATTATTCCTGAGTGAAGAATCCATAATCCTTACTCAAACTAAAACAAAGAAAAAAACATAACAGCCCCAAGGCACAGCATGCAGAACTGAGAAACTCTATTACCATATGTGAACTGTGTGAAGGCAGTGGTTCTTCCTCTAGAGAGGCAACAACCTTAGCTCAGTGTGATGGACGACCCTCAATCCAATTCATGATCCTTTGAGGAACACCATAGTCGTAGGCAACCACTGCGAATATTCCAACCCACATGGCCAAAGTGATCCAAGCAACTGTGGTTGACATGAAGCTCAAGGCCAGAACTGAAACAACAGCTCCCATAATAAGCATGCAAATTATGAGTTGAAGAAGGCTTCCCTTATATATTTGGAGTATTGTCCCTATGGTAGCACAGAAGAAGTATAACACAATGGTTAAAATCAGAGACATCATCAGTTTGTGCTGTTCTATAAACAAAAGCTTTCCTGATTCAGTGTTTGTTACTGAAATCAAAGTGTTAAGAATTTGATAAGGATCTCTTGCAATTCCTTGGTTTGGCAGAGAAAGCCCTCTGGTTCAAGGCAAAAACCTGCAATTCATCTGCTCCATCATAAAAAGCTTTAGAAAGAGCTTTCCAGATATCTTGTGCAGTAGGTAGACGAATGTATCGCTTCATAATTTCTGGGGACATAGACATCAATAGCCATCTCTTGACTTTCTGGTTGTCTACATACCACTTTTCATATTCATCATCCTTTTCAGTGGGTGGTGGTGATTTCCTGCGAATTAGTGAGAGCTTTTCCTTTTCAGCAATATGCATCTCCATGATTTGAGACCAAATATCATAATTTGTGTCATTGAGTACAATGCCTGCACTGAATGATGAGCCTTCAGATTGAATAATAATTGGAGCAGGCTTGGTCCCAGATGTTTCAGAACCTGATTTGTCCATGGTACAAGATCGGCTCTTGATACCAAGTTGAAAAGAATGTATTTTTATTCATTTGCATATTTGATATAGAAACAGTGCAGATACATATATAGACTAAGGAATTAAAAGAATCCCTATGTTTATGCTATTACCTCTATGATTAAGCTATATGACAGTACAATCTGTCTACCTAATTTACAGCTGCAATATCTCTAAAAATCAGGAAATAATTACAAGGATAATGGACAATTAATCAAATATCTCAACAGAAAAAACATCACTGTCTGGATAGGGGGATCACTTTAGCAAGTCGCAAACACATCACTATCAGGGTTACTATCGGGAATTTTCATTTTTCAGGAGTGTTTGACCGTTTGCACAATGTCTATATCATGAGCAATTGGAGCACACCACCTATGAACCATTCTGAAATGGAAAAGCTCTGTTCTCATCTCAGCATGCAACGAACAAACATGTCTGCACTGAGCTCCAAACATTTCACTTCTTTGAGGTTAGTATGCTGTTTCCCATACTTACCTCTTATGCCATTATTTCTTCTTTCTATTATTAACAAATTAGACAATCTTTCTTGTGTTTGGGTTTTCTGTCAAATTCTGCTTTGATGTATTT
This sequence comes from Pueraria montana var. lobata, assembly GCA_026413185.1. Classification (NCBI taxonomy): domain Eukaryota; kingdom Viridiplantae; phylum Streptophyta; class Magnoliopsida; order Fabales; family Fabaceae; genus Pueraria; species Pueraria montana. Next base: position 80,061,292 of record CM048650.1, read on the forward strand.
CTAGCAAGACTAACTTACTTTTATTTTGCCTTGAAGATTGTGCTTAATTACTTAGGGACCAAGTGGTGAATGTATTCAAGGAATTGCAGGAGATCCTTTTCATATTCTTAGCACTGCTCATTGCTTTGATTTCAGTAGCAAACAGTGAGTCAGGAAAGCTTTTGTTTACAGAACAGCACAAGCTGATGATGCCCCTGGTTTTGACCATTGTGTTATACTTCTTCTGTGCTACCATTGGGACAATACTACAAATATATAAGGGAAGCCTTCTTCAACTCATAATTTGGGTTATGCTTATTATGGGAGCTGTTGTTTCAGTTCTGGCTTTGAGTTTCGTCTCAACCACAGTTGCTTGGATCACTTTGGCCATGTGGGTCGGAATATTCGCAGTGGTTGCCTACGACTATGGTGTTCCTCAAACGATCATGTATTGGATTAAGGCTCCACCACATTGAGCTAATTAAGGTTGTTGCCCCTCTAGAGAAATCTGTTGTGTTCACAATCACAAAGTGCCAGAGCTTCTAAGTTCTGTTGTGCCTTGTGGCTCTCATACTTTTTCTTTGTTTTAGTTTGAGTAAGGATTATATATTCTTGACTCAGGAATAATAATATGTTGTTGGATTGCTACAAGGTTTCTATTTTTAATATATACAACAAATTGGTAATTTTAATGGCCTACACAAATTGGTAATTTTAAATTATAAAAAAGAATTGATTACAATAACAACAATGTAATGATTTTTTGTCACCTTTTTGTCACTTTTGTACCAATTTGAAAATTCAACATAAAGGGATGATTTGTTGAACGATATTCTTCCAAATTTGCAGCAACACCAAGTATAAGGTAAACAAATCCCTCCGTTAATTCCTTTTTAAATTTGTAAATAATCTTCTTTTTGACTGAAGCATGGATTTTGTTACCCTGAAAATAAGAACATTGGGTAAAAATTGGTATGATCAGAAACATGTATCTATAGAGATAATCGAAATTACAAACCATGATGCTCGTCAACACCATTTCAAAGGAAAGCAGTATTTTATTGGTAGCAAAATCAAGCACTCTTCACATCCTTATCACTCTCTCACAAGTATAATCCAATTCTCATGTTTTGCAGGTGATATCAAAAACCAAGTCGCACCTTGGTGCCATTTGAGTGGTCTAAGATCACAAATAAAAAAAAAATGATGAATTGGGGAGCGAGAAAGCATATGAATTTGTTACAACACATGTGATATTTAAATACCGAGATGAATATTCTAACAAATTATGGTAAATGAGAATTTGTCCAATTTAAATGACAATCGATATATTACTTGAATGACGCATATATTCAATACTCATAATTGATTGATATTTATTTTCGAAAATAAAATTGTTATTTATAATATAATTGATTGATTAAATATGTTTAGCTCAGACAAATCAAATAATATATTTTAACTTATTTATAAATATTCTCTATTTATTTAGGCTTTATTTAGACTAAAGCGATAACTGATTTGAAATTATTTAGGTTAATTGGCACAAAAGTTATAATCAATAAGGATTTTATTATATATTATTAGATTTTATATATTTATAAATATGGTAATTAAAATTTCAAATAATTGATTGATCCAATAAATATAATAATTATTTTATTTTTAAATCATATTAATCTATAATTAGTCAATAATAATAATAATAATTTATTCAAGAATCACAACTGATTTATATATTCAACAACCGTATTTAAATTAGTTAATATGTTAACAACATTATTGTAATTTTTTTTGTTTTCTATATATAGACTATTCTATAAATTTAATTCTTTTTATGAGTTCTATAAATTTAATTTGAAAATAGTGCAATTAAATGTGAGCAATAACCGAAATGATTTAGGTTAATTGACACATAAACTTCAGAGAGATCCCTCCCTGTGGATACCACTTCCATTTCCATTTTTAGCTGCCTTGGCCAATAATTTACTGGGCTGCCCCCACCGCCAAAGCACTTTGTTGTTTATGCGCGTGGCACCACGAGAAATTATTATTCGGTTCAGGACTATCACGTAAGCTCTGGTCCCAATCAATAATTATGTGACACGTGGACAATCAAACTCACTAATAACATGATTAGAATTAATAGTGTTATCCTCCTTTAACATAATGAGATATGAAATTTAAATCTTCCTTGATCAATTTAACCTGAAATCTTGTGCAAATCTCGGTTAGAGGTTAATATGAAATTTAAAGCTTCCAAAATCATATGAAATTTAAAACTTTCATAACTGCTCTTAGTTATCTGCAACAATGAACGCTGATCTTCCTCCTTCACATGTTCTCTGATGCATATCCACCAAATAAAAATGAATGCTAGGAATAATCACCGTGCAACATACATAACACCTGAAGTTTGTGACAACAATTAGCCATTATTTTTCTTCAAATGTGAAATGATATATGCCTCCGGGGTGCTAACCCTACAGCTTATAATAACTTTTATTTCCTTTCAGCCATTGGGGTATATCAGCTTTTGTTATTGGCTTCAGGCTTTAATTCTTAAAATCGCTTCTACAAACTTAAAAATATAAACCCCACTTAATTTGTTTCAATCTAACCTCCACCTAACTTTTAGGATAATTACGTGATGATCAATAGTTGTTTTTGGAAGTTTTAAATTTTATATTAATCCCGAGATTTGGGGTTGAATTGATTAGTGAAGACTTTAAATTTCTTATCATTCTATTAAAGGATAATACCGTTAATCCTAATCATATTGTTAGTGAGTTTGAGTGTCCACATGTTGCATGATTATTGCCCTGGACTACAGCTTACGTGGTGATCTTGGACCAAGTAATAATTTTTCTAGCACCACGGGATCTATTATTCTTTTTCTCAATGTGTTGATATTCTCCCGAGCCGCCGAACACTTTTGCTTGAAATAGTTATGTACTGTAACAAAAAAAAAAAAAAAATCACGTACCATTAAATGCACTTATTTGCCCGTCTTGTTTATCACTCCCCTATAACGCATTAAATCCAGTATGCATTTCTTGCTTTTCTTCTATGCGAAAGCTTTGTTTTTTTTCTTTTTTTATTCAATTTTGTAGTTTGGAATTACTTCTTAATATGTTGATCTTGAAATTATTTTGGAGATGTGAAGCATTGGAATTATGATAGTATTTTTGTCACTTGAATAATATTTCCTCCGAATTCATTTATAAGCAACAATTTTTTTTAACTCAAATATAAACAAATTTTAACTACTTTCACTCTATTTAATTATACATTTCAAAAATACCTTTCAATTAATTGAGATTCTATTACCAATACTCTTTTTTATTCTTGATATCAAATTACAATAAAGGTCATTTTAGAAAAAATAATAATTTAGCATTCATGTTGTGTTTGGTAGAGAGGAGAAAAATAGAGTAGATGAAACAAAAATACCTTTCAATTAATTGAGATTCTATTACCAATACTCTTTTTTATTCTTGATATCAAATTACAATAAAGGTCATTTTAGAAAAAAAATAATTTAGCTTTCATGTTGTGTTTGGTAGAGATGAGAGAAATAGAGTAGATGAAAGAAAAAGAATAGAAATAATTGAGAAATAAAATAATAAATAAAATTGTTTGATTGAAGAAAAATAGAGAAGAGATGAGAAGAGAGATAAAGAGATGAGTGAAAATATGTAAGAAAAAGTACAAGCGGGTTCACCATTTTTAAACTTATTTCCACCTTATTTTTCCTCCACCAAACATTCAAAATTATTTCCATCTTTCCAATATTGTTTCCATCTATTAAACCAAACACAACGTCAATGATATTAACTAACTTTCTTAGCATAAATGTTACTCCCTTCGTCCAAATATAATTGTCGTCCTAGGTTATTTTACACAGGCAAAAAAAATTAATAAATGGATGAAAGAGAATAACAATTTTACAAAATTAACCTTATCATCGTTAATTCTTTTTTAGTTTTGATTGTTCATCATTAATATTATAAAGGATATAAGTGAAAAAAATTAATTAATGTTACATTGATAAACTAAAATGATAATTATTTTGGACTTATTTTTTCTTCTTACACGACAATTATTATGAGACGAAAATAATAGTTAATTTTGCTATATTTGAGTTTAGAGGGAATAAGTACTCCCTTCAGACTTAAATATAAGCAAAACTAACCAACTTTTATGCTAATCAAGAAAGTTAGTTAATATTACTTTCGTCCCTATATATAAAACTCTTTCAATTAATTCACACCCTTTAAGAAGATTGGTTGATTTATATTGCTTTTCCAAAATTATTCTTCATTTCTCTCTTCACTTAATTGCTTCTCTATTGGAAAAATTAATGTTTGGAGAGTTAATGATATTATAGGAAAAAATAATTAACACACCAGACAATTAAAAAAGGATTTTATAAAAAAAGACAATTAATAAAGTGAAAAGAGGGCAGAGGTAGTATCATTTAATTTAATTGTATGCATTTAAGAAATAAACTTTTTTCTAATAAAATATTCTTTATTGAAATTTGATATCAAGAATAAAAAAAATAATTGTAAATATAATCTCAATTAATTGAAAGATATATTTGAGATAGTATAATTAAATAAAGTGAAAGTAGTTAAAATTTACTTATATTTGAGTTTAGATTTTTTTTTTTACTTATATTTATATTTAAGTTTAGAGAGAATAGATAAGTAATTTTCTTATTTTTCGGAAAACGACATAGGTTCTGAACTCCCAAGCTATATCTCACTATCAGTTTGAAGCAGAAAACGTAATGTTTTCTTACAGGTGTGGAAGTTTTCAATTTTTAACGATTTCGACATTTTTGACCCAAATCCGATCAAATCCGACCGTCCCCCTCGCCCACACCAAACTCCTATCCTCTACAGTTATAATATTTAACTGCCAATTATAACTGCAAAGATCAATTGTCTTCAAATTTTTAGTTCCACTTCCACAAAGAAAAGTAACTATAAAAATAAATTAAAAAGGCAAAATTATCATTCTCATATTCTAAATTTAATTTAAATTTTTGTTTAGTCATTTAATTTAGTGTTTTAGGTTATTTTATCTAACGTTTTTGTAATGCTAAGATGCTTAGCTTTATTTATTTATTTTTCTAACTTTACTTCGCCGTGGAAAGTTTCTTAAATGACACTATTTCAAACTACGATTTCCATTTTTTTTTTTCCAATCTTTTTGCACTTCACCATCAAATTGCTATCCTAAACTCCCAAATTTTCACTTAAAACCTTTTAACTGCTCCTAAATTGCTCTTATCCAGCCATCTGATTCCTAGTTTATTTTCCATTTTAGACACACACACACAACAACAACAATCTTAACCATCAACATGAAACCATAATCACATCAACCACCAGAATTAGAAGTTGGAAGACAGAGTTAGAGGAAAGCAGCATTCAAAGAAAAAAAAAAAGTTAGAGAAAAACATTGGCTTAAATAACTTAGAAGACTAAACTAAATAAAAAATGTTAACGTGAAAATAGCTTAAAAAATTAAATTGAATAAAAAAATCAAACTAAAATCCAAACTAAACTTAGAAGACTGAAAATTATAATTTTGCCAAATAAAAATTTAGAAACATTGGATTTAATAGGAAAGAAAAGATTAACAATATGATATGTCAACGGTGTATAAAAATTAACCTTTTTGGCATTCTTAACTCCATTAATCATCTGTCAAAAAAACTCCATTAATCATGAAAAGAAAAATATGAAAGGAAAGAAAACATGACTAAGCAGTAAAAGGAAGAGTTATTTCTCTTTCATCAATGCTACGGGAGATTTTTCCTGAGTCAAGAATCTAGGATCCTTATTTAAAACAAAAAACAAACATAAAAGCCACAGAACAGAGCAGAACTGAAACTTTGGCACTATATGTGGAACATAACAGATTTTGGGAGTGATTCTTTCTCTAGAGAGGCAACAACCTAGTTCCGTGTGATGGACCCTTAATCCAATTCTTGATCCTTTGAGGAACACCAGAGTCATAGGCAACCAACGTGAACGTTCCAACCCAAACGGCCAAAGTGATCCAAGCAGAGGTGGGTGAAATGATTCTCAAAAGCATAGATGCTGCAGCACCTCCCATGATAAGCACGGTACAAATTATGATTGGAAGAAATCCCTTTAAGTATTGTCCCAATCGTAGCAAACAAAGAGTACAAGACAATTGCCAAAAACAGAGGCATCATCACCTTGTGCTGTTCTATAAACAAACGCTTTCCTAAGTCGGTGTTTGTTGCTGAAATCAAGGTAATCAGTAGTGTTATAAATTTGATAAGGATCTCCCGCATTTCCTTGCATACATTGACCACTGGCACTTGGTCCCTAAGCACAATCATTAATAGAAAAAAAAAAAAAAGTTAGACATACTAGAACTATGATGCAGTTTTGTTAGAAATACATGCAGCTCAAAGCAGAATCTACAACCTAGCTCCGTGTGATGGACCCTTAATGCAATTCTTGATCCTTTGATGAGCAACATAGTCATAGGTGTTAACTCTTTGGCAAGCATACCAAATCGCACAAGTAATAAAATGGAAAGTCCAAGTATCGTTTCCCAAGAGACTTAAGCAATATTAGGCGAACTTCACAAAATTTACTAACTAAGCTAATAACTACCACAAAAAGCAATAAAACATGAACGTTTAGGTTGATATTTTATGACTTTAAAATAGAACAAGTGAAGAAACAAAGTTAAAATAATCTTTTTGTGATTTTGTAGTTAAAATAAAGCTTAAAAACAAAGGGGTTTCAGATGATAATGGTATTGTCGGGGTTAGACTTCACCAAACTTCACTCTTTTCTTGCTTGAACGCACAATATATATCCATTGTAAGTCAATGTTAAAATCAACCAACACATTACTTTCTTAACCCTAATTCCTTAGTTGAAAAGAGTCTTAGTTCCATTAGTAAGTTTCGACTCCTAAAAAACTTAAGAAAGGAACTAGCTTTAAGTCTAGTGACACAAGATAACCAATGAACTAAGCTCCATTCCTAGATACCAAGTTCATTGGGTATTTTGCTTCAGTTCAAGACAATGAAGGCATTTTCCAACAACAATCACGTCATAAAAACAAGCTATGGTTGATCAATCCACAACAAGCATTAAGCAAAGAAGCAAATACTAACATTGAATACACTAATATATATAAAAATATCAAAAGATACAAGAGAGTTTGAGTTTGGTTACATCTAACCCCAACAATTGAGGATTTAGCTACCCATTTCCATGGGTAGCCTCAAAATACATGGAGATTGGAAGAAGATGCTCCCATGGAGCAAGAAGGAGCTTCTCTCCCAAATAGAACAATGAAGATCTGTGCCCCTCTGTACAACCCTTTCCCTCCTTAAATGACAACTAACTCTATTTATACATCAGCAAAGTTTCTACTTTAACTGACAGTTCACTTAAGCCATCTCTGCTTGCTTAAGCAAAACTGCAAAATGGTAAGTCTAAAACTGGATCTTGCTTTAGCCACCTGAGGTTGCTTAAGCCAATTTTTGAATATGATGTTTTCGCTCTAATTTTCGCTTAAGTCACTTGTCCTTGCTTTAGCCAAACAAACATGTTTTACTATTCACAAAAAGGTAATTTTGCTTAAGCCAACTGAGGTGGCTTAAGCAAAATTTGCTGTTCAAGGTAATTCTTCAATGCTTCAAAATAGAGATCCAAATGAATCTCTCAATCTTCAATTCTCCATTTCTACATAGAATGCAGACAAAAAATATAAGATGCAACCATGAAACTAAAATACTAAACTAGAAACTAGATACTTAAAAATTTACAACTAAATGAGTCAAACATTACTCTAAATGAGGGTGAAAGTGAGATAATTGCCTTAACAATCATTCAACAATTAAGTAAATAAGGCAATTATCAAACTCCCCCAAACTTAGAACTTTGCTTGTCCTTAAGCAAAAGTAACAGAAAACACAATTTGAAAACTTAAACTACTTAAAACTAAAAGTATTAAACACATTAAACATGGGTTGAGATCCATCACATCCTCACATATCCAAAACATGCACTTCTATTTTAAGATTTTCAAAAGATCGACCCAATGCCTTAACTATCAGCTGTGGTGCCCTAAAAAGAGACCATAACAAGGATGCAAGTGTTAAGATTCTTAAGGAAACAATAAGCATGAATATCCTTTATTGACACAATCAAAGAATGCATAATCCTCACAAATTAAGTGTTTCTCTCATTCACAAAAGTGCATTCAAGTGTTTGTACCTCTCATTCACACACATTAGAAACATCACACTTTAACTTTGCTTTTCTTCTCAAATGCAGTCACAAGTCATGCACACTATTTAAGATCACAGGGACTTTTTATGGCTTGTAATGGGGGTGGGCTTTGAAAGAATTTTCGTATTTCTAGATAAAGAAAAAGACACCAAGAGACATAGAGAGCAATCATCTCATTTAACTTTATCACTCACCCACTCTCCATTTTTCCACAAGATTGAAGAAATCCCAAAACATGAAGTTTTCCCAGCTATGTTAACTCAATTGCCACAAAATTCATTGCAAGTATCACACTTTTATTTGTGTTTTTTTTTCAATCTTTTTTTTTTCTTTTTCTTTTTTTTTTCTTTTTTTTGAAAATGAACTTTGCAAAAGATTATAAAGATGTATAATATGATACTTTGCTTCTTTACTGAAGGTGACTCACAAACATATTCCCCAACTTGTCCCCATAAGCATTCCCCCAAACTTACTTAAGAACCCATGATGTACAATTGCTCTCCTATCCCTAAGGTGTGGAAAGTAAATTATTTTTCTTCTAGGCTTTGGGTTTCAAGAAAGAAAGAAATTCGTGTTAAAGCTCAAAGGGGTTTGCAAAGGACAAAATTATGGGTTAGCTTTTTGGCTTAGTGGCTCACAATCATAGAACAAAATTGCCTTGATCCCTTCTAAACAAGCATGCAAACTAATCAAAAAGAGAATCAAGCAAAACCAAGTGTAATGCCCCAATGGTGGCACTCATTATCTTGAACAAGGAAACACAATCTCATAGTGTATAGCTCAATGCATTCAAAGATTCGCAACAAAATCATGCCACACACATTGCTTGCTTGAAATCACAAAATGCATCCAAGTTATGCTAACTATGAGTACAACCATGTGCATTCAGTCAAAACAAAGGATTACAATCAAAGAATGTGCTAAGGAACATGCATGGATAACACAACAGTGAAACTTTTCTCAACCCACAAGAACATAGCAAAAGAAACCTTTTTTTTTGTTGAAGAAAAACCCAAAAGGGCCATCACCCCCCATGAAAAAGGGCTGGTCCCCAGGCCAAAAGAGTGGGAGAGAGGAAATTAGTGGAGTGAGTAGGAGAAGATGTGGCATTTGGAAATTGGAAAACGGAATGGATCAATGAAAGTGGTTGTGGGGAAGTGGGGAATTTTGAATTAAATGACTTTTTTTTTTTTTTTTTTACATTTTTGTGCTTAAGCCACCACTTGTGGCTTGAGCGAAATTTACTGCGAATTGAAAAGTCAAGAAATTAGCTTAAGCCACCACAGACGGCTTAAGCCAAATTAGTTGCGAATTGAAAATTGGATAAATTCACTTAAGCCAACACGGGTTGCTTAAGCGCAAATCAAGTCGAATCTAAAATGAATTCTCCCAGTGATTTCCGCTTAAGCTGTGGGAGATGGCTTAAGCCAATTTTGCAGCGCAACAATTTGTTGTCAAATCTGCTTGAGTCTCCACAGACAGCTTAAGCCAAAATCACAGCGCAACAAAATTTCAACAAGCTCGCTTAAGCAAGCGACAATGGCTTAAGCGAATTGTGCAGAGATGACCTTTTATAAACATGAATCTAATGTAAAAAGGAACCTAATTACCACAACACAACATACGTATAACACATGTACATCTACATAACAAAATGTTTAAAAACAACCATACCAACATAAGCATATGACAAACACTAAAGATTAAACAAAAGGAACACATGAAAATGTACACAACTAGCTGAAACACCCAAGCTTTACAACAAAATCACATGGCATGCATAGGTATTGAAGATTCAATGATTTAACAAGTAGCAACACAAACTTAATGTAACATGAACAAAGCCAAGGAGTAAACACCGAAAACACACATATGTACATAATTGACTAAACTACTAAAATAAATGCAAAGTGCAATAAATAAAAAGGGAAGAAAGTTGGGTTGCCTCCCAAAAAGCGCTTCTTTAACGTCATTAGCTTGACGAAACAATGTTGCTTAAGGTGGCACATAAGTCACAAAGAACACATCCTGTAACACCCTAAAAATTTACACTCGTTATGCCTGTCATGTGTGAAGTGGTATGATTTCAATTACGTATTTGTGGAATTATTTTCATTAAATGAAAATAATTAAAATTGTGTGAATTAGAGTCAAGTACATAATTTATAGTTTTAATTAATTATTTCTCTGTTAAATTAATTCTCAGTATTTGAATAATTAAAGAAATACAATTACTGATGAAAATAAATTTACTGAAGATTTAATTAATTAATTAAATATGCTTTAGAAAAATATTAAATAGAATGAGAGTGAATTAAAAATCTTTTTTCTCGTTGATTAAAGACCAGATGACCAAATCCCGCAGAGACCCAAAACCCAAAACTGAAAAATACCGTAACCCTAGACCTAGTGGGCCCAACACAAACAAAACCCTAGCTAAGGACATAGGGGAGATTTTTTTAAAAGTTTCACTTTCCTCTCTCTTCCTTTTTAGGGTTTGCAAGAGAGATTTTCTCTCATTTCACCTTTTCTTCTTCCCTAAGTTTCTTATTTTCTCCTCCTTCTCTCTAAAATTCTGCACCTTCTCTCTAAGATTCAAGTACTCAAATCAAAGTTTTCACCGATTAAATTCGGATATATTGTTGAGGAGGGCAAGGGCTACCCAACAACACCGTTTTTGCTTCTTTTGAGTGAGGAACCAAAGAGGTATGGAGGGGTTTCTATTTTTCCTAAGATATTTATTATTTCTCTTGATGTTTTTGGGCTGTTCATATGATTGTGAGTCTTTTGACACCATGGGTGTCTCAAGAGTATGTGAAACATGTTGAAATGCGTTGTTTGTCAATTGTGCACTGCAGCTGTTTTCATTTTTTCGAAAATATTTTCGTACATTATTTTGCAATGTAAAGATGTTTTCCTATGTTTTGGAACCTCTGGATATCATGGTATTTTTTTCATAATTTTATGAACAGTAGAACTATTTTTTTTGGAATTATTTTCAGATGTTGCTGATTTTGTAAAAAGGGTTGTTTCGAATTTTATAAAAATTTTGGGATATGTTTTTGAAAAAATGGGCTCACGAATTAGATTTATATGTTATGAGGGTAATTCCTGAATTTTTTTAAAGTCATAAAAAATCGGGAAGCAGTTTTAGGAAATTAATATTGTGAAAATCGAAAAACTGGAAAGTAGAGTATTTAAATGTATAAAATATCTTTTTTATGAGAATTTTGCTTTGAGAAATTTTTTTAACAATATATGGACTATGTGGACTGCCTATGAATTTTCTCAGAATTTTATGAACACTTTTTGTAATTATTTACATTTTTTTATGGAAAACTCTGTTCTGAAGCAATAATGTTTTAGAAATATAAAAAGGGCATTTTCGGTAGGAATTTGGTGCTGAGAAAATTCCATGTGTTTTTCCACATGTTGGGGACATTCCCTGTGAAGTGGAAGAGAAAATAGAGTTGGTTTTCTATTTACCAAAAATGTGGAAGTGCACTTTACAGAGCCTGTCCAAAAACCATAAGTAATTCAAAAATAATATTTATGGATTGAATTTTTGGGAGAAAATTTATATAATGAAATATATGTGATGTATTATGTCTCTATAAAATATACCAAATTCTAAGTTAATTTGCTAAGTTAAATAAGTTTTGGTGTGTGTGCACAGCTATAGGTATATGCATGAAATTTAATTGTGTGATTGTGTAATTGTGCCTAATGCCATTCGTTGGATTTGCTAATGGACATTTCACCTCAAAAGGGAAATTTCTATTGAAAATGTGTGTGCAATTTTGTTTAATGGATTATGTTGAATTATTGAATTATAGTTTGTTAATGATTATTATATTATTAACTGTAAATTGGAGACCAGGAGGAGTGTGATCCTCGGGCAAATAGTGCTGAAATTTTCTTGTGCATGTGACTTGTTTGCAATCTTTTGTGGTTGTGGGGACAAGAATAATTCCTTCTTGTGTGGGAGCAAGTGAACTCCAAATGGGGTACACTTGTAGATACTAGAAAGTACTCTAATGATTAATGACATTTACTATGTGCAATAGTAAATTAATTATAATTAAAGAGTGGGAACTTAATAATATTACGAGTTAATAACTAGGAATTTCCTATGCGCACGGAGGACATCGGATAATGGACTTAGAAAGGAATCTAGGACCCTTGCATGGATTTGGAAAAAATGACTTAAGTAAGCATAAAACGTGAGAGTGGGTGAGGATTTCAAAAAAACAAAGTAAGACAGTTAAGATCATGATGTGGGTCATGATTGGGTAATGTGCAATATGCACATATGATTGAAAGTTTAAAAATTGTGATTGTCCGAATCGTGGTGAGAACCGAAAGGAGGAAGGAGCCTCCAGCGCTAAGTCGTGTGAGACGGTTGAACAAATTTGTTCGTGGACAAAGCTTGAATGGACAATTGTGGAAGAGGTTGTGTGGGGGCTTCACCTGTGGTGAGCAATATGCTCGTGAGGAATGGGGTCGGAATGTGTGACCACTGTGGTGGTGGAGAGTGGATCTCCGTATGGTATGTCGGGAACATACGTCGTGGAAGACCGCCGTTCGGTACCTTTGGCAGAAAAGCCACACCAACCTATAAAATATGAACCCGATGAAAGGGAATGATTGAGGAGTCAGTCCTCAGAGATTGGATGACCTCACAGAGTGGTACCTGAGGTGTGCTCGCTGACTTGCTGTTTCTTGGGGATTTGGCGCCGAGTTTGTGGTCGTGTTTCCACAGTGCCGACTTGGCAATCCCAACAAATACGAGGCACAACCGTGTTGGTGAGAGCCCTGCCATTGTACTATGGTGAAGGGTGTACTCCCAACAAGTCATCTGACTTAAATTGTGTAAGTCCACTGAGTTTTGGGAGTTCCAGTGGCAGCGGGCCCGAGTTGTGTTGAGATTGTATGATATAGAGAAATAGTATAATAGACCAGGAACTTCGAGTGAGACTCGTGAGAGCACCATTGTAAGGTGGTTGATTGTTGTAGGTTGCTTGAGACCGAGCGATCATTTGTTTGTTAGTTTAGTGGAGGAGAGGGGCTCACTCCATACATTTATTTTTCCAGATATCGATGGCGCAGCAGAGGCCCTCCACGAGGGTATGGGTGGTGACGTTTGAGGGTCACTGGACCCACGATGGGGTACTATACGAGGATCACTTCATGGGCCACGTGCGTTTTGGGGTGGTTTCACTCACGCGCCAGTTTGAACAGCCGACATACTACGACTTCTTTTTATGGTTTACTCAGCCTACTCTGTCGTACTATCGTCATACTGTGCCGGTGGAGATCGTGGAGCTTTCTTCAGACACTTTTGAGTCGTCATCCTCATCTTCTTCTGATCCTCCATTAGAGGATCCGGAGGAGGATCCCAAGCCGATAGATGAGGATCCCGAGGAGGATCCCATGGACGAGGGTCATGAGATCTCTTCTCAGGGGTCTTGCTAGAGATTCCTCTAACATCTTTTCTCTATGGGTACAGTCTGACATAGGGGTAGGGTTTAGAGATGACTGCTATGAGTTATAGGTTTTTTCCTTCTTTTGTGTTTTGATATGGGTAGGCCTAGATTAAGAAATTTTGTGTGTTGTTTCAGTCATCTATTTTCTTATTTCGGTGTATTTACTACTTTAGACTTGGGCTGTACATGATAATGATCCTGTGCGTGAGACATTTCTAACCCTTATTCTCATAAACTTATTTATATATGTATATTTTGGTGGCCACGGAGGCACACCTTGTTTATATCTGTTTTAAGTTGTTATTCCAATGAATGTTTATTTTCGATATAAGGGTTGTGCGACTTTTATAAAATGTGGTTTTGCGCTAAATTATTTTACTGCAAGTTGAGTTTGAAAATGTTTTAAATCTACTACTATTTTTGTTTAATTACTTCTCTCTTTCATGTTCCAACGAATTGCGAAATTGAACAAATTGATCACGTTTTATTAATGTAAAATAAAATAAATGGATTATATGTAAACCTGGATTTAGGGTGTTACACATCCTCCTTGCTCTTTAGCTTCTTAGGTAGGAACTCCATGAAAATCATGTATCCATGAAGCGACTTCCAGAACATTGCAGAGGAAGTGTTGGTGAACAAGGCAAAAATGGCATATAAGGATTTATCATGCTTTTCATGCCTTTCTTCCTTGTCAATTAGTTGGTGGAGAGAGATATTGACTTGAGGAAGGCTTTCTTGTTAAATTTCTACTTGTGAGCACTTCTCCCACTATTTTTGTGTTCTCTCCTCAGTTTTCTCTTCTTTTTCTTCACCTTCTTCTCTTGAATCATGCTCTTCTACAAGACTCTCCTCATGTGCTTCAACTTTTGTTGAATTTTCTTCCCTTATGGCCATATAAGACATTTCAGCAATTTCTTTTGCTAGCTTACTAACTTGAGTCTCAAGATTTTTAATTGACTTTTGATTGGCTTCAAAGCTAGCTTGGGAAGCTTCCATGAATTGCATAAGCATATTCTCAAGATATGAGAGTCTATTTTCTTCAAGTTGATTGTGAAGGTGTAACTCTTGCTCCCACAAAGAATTTTCCATGGAGTAAAGATGACAATCACCATTTAAATGCTCTCCTCCACATAAATCACAATTGATAGGTTGTGGGTGACTGACCCTTAGCTGGATGATTTCAAGATGCTCAGACAATATCTCTAATTGATTACTAAGAAGCCCTTGTTGTGTGAGCATACTACTCCAAAAATCTTCCATGGATCGAGTTCTTCAAAGGTTCTACCCTGCATGCATAGACTAAAAAAAACAGAGTATTTTTTTTTTTGACAATTAGCATAAGACAATAAAAGTACAAAGGAAAAACACTTGAAAGAATAACAAAAGGATAGAATTAAGCCTAGGTAGCAAGAATGTGAAATTGCCTAATATTGAGATGCAAGTCCCCGACAACGGCGCCAAAAACTTGTTAATTCTTTGGCAAGCGTACCAAATCACACAAGTAGTAAAATGGAAAGTCCAAGTATCGTTTTCCTTGACTTGCGCAATATTAGGCGAACTTCACAAAATTTACTAACTAAGCTAATAACTACCACAAAAAGCAATAAAACATGAACGTTTAGGTTGATATTTTATGACTTTAAAATAGAACAAGTGAAGAAACAAAGTTAAAATAATCTTTTTGTGATTTTGTAGTTAAAATAAAGCTTAAAAACAAAGGGGTTTCAGATGATAATGGTATTGTTGGGGTTAGACTTCACCAAACTTCACTCTTTTCTTGCTTGAACGCACAATATATACCCATTGTAAGTCAATGTTAAAATCAACCAACACATTACTTTCTTAACCCTAATTCCTTAGTTGAAAAGAGTCTTAGTTCCATTAGTAAGTTTCGACTCCTAAAAAACTTAAGAAAGGAACTAGCTTTAAGTCTAGTGACACAAGATAACCAATGAACTAAGCTTCATTCCTAGATACCAAGTTCATTGGATATTTTGCTTCAGTTCAAGACAATGAAGGCATTTTCCAACAACAATCACGTCATAAAAGCAAGCTATGGTTGATCAATCCACAACAAGCATTAAGCAAAGAAGCAAATACTAACATTGAATACACTAATATATATAAAAATATCAAAATATACAAGAGAGTTTGAGTTTGGTTACATCTAACCCCCATAATGGAGGATTTAGCTACCCATTTCCATGGGTAGCCTCAAAATACATGGAGATTGGAAGAAGATGCTTCCATGGATCAAGAAGGAGCTTCTCTCCCAAATAGAACAATGAAGATCTGTGCCCCTCTGTACAACCCTCTCCCTCCTTAAATGACAACTAACTCTATTTATACATCAGCAAAGTTTCTACTTTAAGTGACAGTTCGCTTAAGCAAAACTGCAAAATGGTAAGTTTGAAACTAGATCTTGCTTTAGTCACCTGAGGTTGCTTAAGCCAATTTTTGAATCTGATGCTTTCGCTCTAATTTTCGCTTGAGTCACTTGTCCTTGCTTGAGCCAAACAACCAAGTTTTACTATTCACAAAAAGGTAATTTTGCTTAAGCCAGCTGAGGTGGCTTAAGCAAAATTTGTTGTTTAAGGTAATTCTTCAAAGCTTTAAAATAGAGATCCAAATGAATCTCTCAATCTTCAATTCTCCATTTCTACATAGAATGCAGACAAAAAATATAAGATACAACCATGAAACTAAACAACTAAACTAGAAACTAGATACTTAAAAATTTACAACTAAATGAGTCAAACATTACTCTAAATGAGGGTGAAAGTGAGATAATTGCCTTAAAAATCATTCAATAATTAAGTAAATAAGGCAATTATCAATAGGCAACCAGTGTGAATGTTCCAACCCACATGGCCAAAGAGATCCAAGCAAAAGTGGTTGAGATGGTTCTCAAAAGCACAAATGCAACAACACCTCGCATAATGGGCGCCATGGCAAAAATTATGATTGGAAGAAATCTTTTCTCATTATATATCTGAAATGTTGTCCCAATCATAGCAAAGAAAGAGTATAAGACAATGGTCAAAAGCAGAGGCTTCACCAGCTTGTGTTGTTCTATAAACAAATTCTTTCCTGAGTCACTGTTTATTGCTGTAATCAAGGCAGTCAGCTGTGTTAAGGATTTTTTAAGGATCTCCTGCAATTCTTTGAATACATTGACCACTGGCACTTCGTCCCTAAGCAAAATAATTAATAGCATAAAAAGTTAGACAAACTAGAATTATGATACAGTTTTTTAGAAATATATGCAGCACAATGCAGAATCTACAACCTAGCTCCATCTGATGCACCCTTAATGCAATTTTTGATCCTTTGAACAATATAGTGATAGTTAACCGATGTGAACATCCCAACCCACAAGACCAAAGAGATCCAAGTAAGGGTGGTTGAGATGGTTCTCAAAAGTACAAATATACATCAGCACCTCCCATAATAAGCCTTACACAAACTATGATTGGAAGAAATCTTCCGTTATATAGCTGTAGTATGGTCTCAATGATAGCAAATATGGAGTATAAGGCAACGGTCAAAAGCATAGGCATCATCCACTCGTGCTGTTCTATAAACAAAAACTTTCCTGACTCAGTATCTGTTGCTGTAATGAAGGTAATCAACAGTATTAATAGTATATTGAGGATCTCCTGTGATTCCTTGAATCCATTGACTACTTGGTCCCTGAGCACAACAATTAACAGAAGAAAAAAAGAAAAAAGTTAGAAATACTGCAACTCTGCAGAATCTGGCAGAAAACCCAGACACGGCAAAAAAATGTCCAATTGGTCAATAATAGAAAAAAGGAAATGGGGTAAACTAGATTGTAGGATGTGCGAGGAAGCATGTAAAAGATGTTGAAATGGTAACCAGAAAAACTACAAACAAGGTTATGGGAAATATATAACATATATTTGTAGCTGCAGAGTAGTTATAGTCACAGTGTTACACTAACCTCATTGGAATGAAATAAGTAGAATTCAGGGCAGAGATGTTTGGTTCCCTGGCTGACTACTAACTCAGCTTTTTATAGGTGCTGAAGATAGAAATGCAAGTACCTTAAAGACGTGCAGATTTTGATGCAAGTTCAATGCAGCAAACCGTTAGGGCAGGTTTTAGGTTCGGAGTGGGACACACACAACACAATCACATTCACAAAAACACACAAAGTCAATGAAAGTAAATTATTTTAAATTTTATTTCATTAAAAACTGGATATATAATATAATGAATTGCCTACCAGCAGAAAGTAAATTATTTTAAATTTTATTTCATTGAAAAGTACACTTGTTTTTTATACAATTTACTTTGTTAAAGAATAAAATGACTGAGGATACACTCACACGTATATTGGCCAGGTTATAGCTTCGGAGTTCGGACATTCACGTTACACTTACATCACAAGTCAGAAAGTACAAAGTATATATCACTAACGTGGTAATGATTGTCAAACCCTAGAGTTTTTATCTAAGTGTGCGTTTGTGTGAAGGTAGTGTGTGTTTGTGTTAAGATTCCTGGAAAAACGAGTGATAATGAGTCCATCCGCGGAGTTTTAAGATATTGTTAAAGAATAAAATGACCAACTTTACATATAATTTTTTTAAAGTAATTTTGTGCATATTATAAGTATAAATAATTTAATAATTTTTTTTTTGTAATGATTTCTTCATTTACAAATAGATGAATCACTTATAATTTTAAATTAATACCTTTTTATTATATTTTGCTTACGTTATTTTGGACGCTATTATAGTAAATGTAAAATTGTTACACTAAACTCATACGGAACATGTCATTCCACTTGTCATATTATAATGGAAGCTCATGGCAAATTTGCCAAATTATGCCCTTCACAAGGGGTTGCCGTGCCTTATTTGATTAGACCAATAAAATATTGTCCCATTGACGTTATTATTCATCTCCCTCCCCCCCTTGATCAGACCAGTAAAATAATGTCCCATTTACGTTATTATATCCACCTTTAAATATACTCCCCCACCAAAGAAAGTTGATCAGACCAGTCAAATATTGTCCCACCCCCAAAAAATGAACCTTAAAATACTACCCTCATCAAACTCTATTATTTTCCAATCTACCACAACTTACGTACTATTCATGTTAAGAAATTCTCTTCCCTATTCCTTCCTTTAAATTAAAATTAGATTTTAATTATTTTGTTATTGTATGTATTAATCTTTGCATAGTTGCAATACACAACATTTCGTATGTTGGATGCAGATTATAATAATTAATTAAATTATAATTTATATTTTTTATAGATATTTTAAATTGATTTTTGTAATTAAATATTATTGATGGAAGTTAAACAAATAATTCTTTAATTTTTTATATTCTTAAAGTGACTACTTTTAATTAAGTAGAATATATATTTTATTTTTAGTTAAGAATTATAATTTCTTAACTTAATTGTTTATATATTTATTTATTTTAAAAATATTAAGCCAAAACAATTTCAACATATTTATATAAAAAAGATTATCTTATAACATAAAGTTACATCTCATATGTTTATACAAGATTTCATGACGCATGTTTCTATATTTAATTAATCAGTTTCCTTAATTATTTTAATTACTATATAAATTTCTTTAACTAACATTAAATATAAAATAATACAAATTTCCTTAATTATTTTAATTTAATGTTATTATTCTAAATATTACGTGTACAAATTTAAAGGTTTTAAATTTTTTGCATTTTTTACTATTAGACTTAAAATCCAATATCAAAGTTTTAAATTGAGTAAAAGAAAGTTAAACTCCGTCAACTATTCTTCTAAACACCCTAAATCCAATAAACAATTGCATGATAATTCTTATTTCTGTGTCCAAAGAGCTCGAATCTAGTAACCGAATCTAGCGAAAACATGTCAATAATCTCACAAGCACCAACGTTTGCCTGAGGTTTAATTAAACAAGGAATCGAACACGGTATTGGGATTTAATTAAAGAAGGATCTGATTAAGTGGGAGACATTAATGATGTACCTGAGTTCATTGACAGTGGATACTTATAAGAAGAATATAAATTCATCTGTAATTTATGTTTTATCAATAACTTACAAATATATTAAGTCTATCTGTCGCTCTGTTTTTCACCCCCCCCCCCCCTTTTGTTTTTCTGTCGGTGATAGTTTTGTTATTTTTTTTTTAAAAAAAAATATAGACATTTGATAATTGAATAATCTACAATAATTTTTTAACTGACTCTTTAACTTATTAAGCAAAAGATTTTTTTAATATATATTTTCAAGGTATTAAATAAATTTATTTTTATACAATATTTTCTTTATAAAATAGTAAGAAGATTAGTAATAGAATCTCATAGAAAAATATAAAATTACTCTTAAATGTTTATTTGACCTAGCTATAAATTCTAAAATTCTTCTCAGCCATGCTGCTTGTGTGGCACAACTAGTTACTGCAATATATTCTGCTTTCGCTGTTGAAAGTGCAACAATTGATTGTTTCTTCGAAGACCATGATATTGCACTTGAACCCAATTGAATTACATACCCTGACATGCTTTTTCTTGTTTCTACATCTCCAGCCCAATCACTATATGTATATCCAATAAGCTTCACATCATTATTGTTAGCATAAAAAATTCCTTCAGTCAAAGTACCTTTGATATAACGAAGAATTCTCTTAGCTGCTTGCAAATGACAAACATGAGGCTCCTCCATAAATCTGCTAAGCAAACCAATTCCAAAAACTATATCTGGTCTAGTTGCAGTCAAATACCTCAGACTTCCAATCAAACTTTTATATTGGGTTGCATCCACCCTTTTTTCCGTCACTGTCTCTTGTTAGCTTCAACTTATCTTCAAGTGGTGTGGAAACTGGCTTTCAATTCTCCATCTTGAACTTCTTCAGAATGTCACCTGCATACTTCTTTTGAGAGATAAAAATCCCATCTTCCTGCTAAACGACCTTAATGCCAAGAAAATAGGACATTAGGCCTAAATCCGTCATCTCAAAACAACTTATCATAGCCTCCCTGAATTCTGCAATCATCCTTGAATTATTGCCAGTGAAGATTAGATCATCAACATAAAGACACACAATGAGAATATCTCCAGGATCAACAAATTTGACATATAACGTGTGCTCAAAAGGACATCTCTCAAAACCATGTTGCACAAAGTAAGAGTCAATTTTCTTATACCACGCTCTTGGTGCCTGCTTCAACCCATACAAAGCTTTCTTCAATCTGTAGACTTTATCTTCCTTTCCTCTAACTACATATCCTGCAGGTTGCTCAACATATACTTCTTCTTCCAAAATACCATTCAGCAAAGCAGATTTAACATCCATTTGATATATCTTCCAATTATTTTGAGCCGAAAGAGTAATAATCATACGAATAGTGTCTAATCTTGCAACAGGAGCAAATACTTCAAAATAATCAATACCTGGCTTTTGTTTATATCCTTTTGCAACCAATCTTGCTTTAAAGCGATCAATTTCTCCATTTGGATTGTACTTCGTCTTGTACACCCACTTCACTCCAATAGGCCTTTTATCTGCTAGAAAATCTATTAACTCCCACATATCATTCTTCTCTATAGCATGTATCTCATCATCCATGGATTTTCTCCAATTCTCATCACTTGAGGCTTCTTCAAAGGTCACTGGCTCACAATATGCAAATAAAGCAAAATTGACAATCTCTTAATCAGATGGGTCATTATCATTACCCATAACACAATCTCGATATTTGGCTGGCATTTGATGATTCCTCTACGGCTTGCTAGACGATTCTAGTTCATCAGGAGTTGGATCTAGCTGTCTTTCATTTTCTTCATAGTTGTCAGGAATCACCATCTACTCCTTTTGAGACTTTGCAGACCAATCCCACATGCCTTTCTCATCAAACGTCATGTCTCGGCTGATAATCACCTTCTTTGTCTCCGGGTTGTAAAGCTTGTATGTGTAACACCCTAGAGGATATTATCTTTTTCTTCTTATATTGCTAAATTAATAGAAATTAGCATATAAGAATATCAGAGTTAACTATGCGAAAATTAAAACTTAAACTTATATTACATGAAATAAATCTAGTACAAAGCTCTTGGCACTTATGTGCCGTACAAGTCATAAGCAATATACATAAAACATAAACTAAATTCCCATCCATTGGAAATTATACAAAAACTATACTAACAACATCTTCCTCCTGGAAAGTAGCTCCATGCTCCAAGCTCTTCCCTCAAGGTGTCCACCTGCTAACCTGTAAAAACATGGAAACTAAACGGGATGAGACATAATGTCTCAGTGGGTGTTCCAAGGACTCTAGGCTGACTCTCTATTCTAGAGATCATTTTCTTAACTCTCTGGCTTCTCTTTTCTTTTATAGATGCTCACACTCACAACTATTACCTCATCATGCATGTTACTTTGGCACTTAGAGTTGGTCTCCTATGCCAAATCTAAGGCCACTAGTGCACTAAGGCACCTAGACATCATTCTTTTCTTCTTGACCACTAACTAGGGTCTCACTTTACTATAGCATTGGATGGGAATGTGCATAATCTTTCCTTCCTCTGACTTGCCCAACTTGGGCTTACATCGCCTCTCTCTGTGAGGCATAACATCTTGCATACCTCTCTCGGTAGCTTACATTAACTTTCTATAGGTATAACCCCTCTCTTACCTCTAAGGGTAGTATCCAGCTACACACGTCCTCATCTAATGTATAGATATATCTTACATCACTCACCTAACAACTAGGCTCATGACTCCTCTCATGTTCTAACATAGAACATACATACATCAAGCACATCAACATATCATAGATTGTTTCTACAACTGTGTGGTTGGTATTATTCTTGTATTTAAGTTATATCTTAAGTTCCGTCATTACCTTTATTGGCTGAGCTCTAGCCATCAAGAGGCGTCCCTCTTGCTTACAACCTTTAATTAATCCCCACCGGTCCAAGTGGATTGACTACAACTCCGTTATAAGGAGGAATCTCCTCTCTAACTTGTTCTTCTCTATGAAGAACCCCTTCTCCCTATGAAGAAGGTTGGTTTTCCCCCATGGGTGTCTGGGTGACGGTCCCTTCGCTCACCACTAGGGGGGCCTCTTAGCCCTTTTCTCTTACAACTCCTCATGAGTTGCATAACTTATTCCCTTTCTTGGGATCATAACTTTCCTTTGAAACTCTTTAATAAAACCTTTTCATAATGAATCCTTTTCATAACCTTTTTGAAACTCATCACTCCTTGGTGACATAAAGGATCCTTAGCCCTTTGCACACCGTTGTACGCCGAGCGTGCGGCTCTCGGACGTGACTGGTACCGGGGAAGGTTCCACCCTATGTCACTGAGGTGATATCTTTTTCTAAAAACCTTTCTTGAAACTATAAACTTTGCTTAAAAGCCTTTTCTGAAACTTAGGGGTAACTCCCCACCTTTTTCTGAA
Organism: Pueraria montana var. lobata; assembly: GCA_026413185.1. Classification (NCBI taxonomy): domain Eukaryota; kingdom Viridiplantae; phylum Streptophyta; class Magnoliopsida; order Fabales; family Fabaceae; genus Pueraria; species Pueraria montana. The sequence continues at coordinate 80,084,515 of CM048650.1, forward strand.
ACTTAGGGGAAAACTCCCCACCTTTTTACTAAGAGGCATAGGCATAGTCTTAAGTATTTTAGGTGTCTTTTATTTAAAGGGTTTATCGTTACATACAATCAATCCTAAGAATAAGGCATAACCATAAAAATACAACTACCATACAGTCATCTAAACACCTCAAAACAACATAAACATCTTATAATTAAACATACTACATCATATAAATAAAAAGGGAAAAGCTTCAAAAGAATATCGACTAACTAAACTCTAGCCCGACCGCACAAGCTTTCGTGCTGAGCCAGAACCCCCATGCCCGGCCTCGCAAGCGTTCATGCTGAGCCAGAGCCCCATGCCCAGCCTCGCAAGCATTCATGCTGAGCCCGAGCCCCCTGGAGCTAAATACATATTCTGGTACTCTCATGCTCGACATCACGAACTTTCATGCTGAGCATGAGCTCTCCTGGAACTAAAAATCGCTACTAACTCTTTCATGCCCGGCATCCCTAATGAGAATCCCTGGAGCTAAAAACACATGCTGATACTGACACTCTCATGCCTGGCATCCCAAACTTTCATGCTGAGCATGAGCACCCCTGGAACTAAAAATCGCTACTGACTTTCTCATGCCCGACATGACCAAAAATTCATGCTGAGCATGAGCAAAAACATGGGCTGCGACCTACGACCTCCATGGCCATTAATGGCTTACCCACTCATCCTAACCCTATGCAAAGACTCACCCAAGCATACAAATCAAACGCTAAACACTTCTATTACATTACCAACCGATTAAACTACTCAAAAACATCCAATGAAAATACACTTTTCTCCTTTGTCATCCAATTTCTTTCTGAGCTGGTCTGGAACATATGCATATGCTATGCACCCAAAAACTCTAAGGTGTCTGATTGATCGTCGCCTTCTGCTCCAAGCTTCTTCTAATGTCTTGTCACGAACACTCTTTGTTGGGCACCTATTCAAAATATAGACAACGGTAGCTACTGCTTCTGCCCAAAACTCTCTAAGCATTTGCTTGGCCTTCAACATGCATCTCACCATGTCCATGATTGTTCTATTCTTCCTTTCAGTAACTCCATTTTGTTGAGGTGTGTATCTAGTTGCCAGTTGATGTTGAATTCCATGCTGCTTAAAGAAGTTTGTACATTCTGAGTACTTTGATTCTGCATCCACTATGCTTTTCTACGAACACCTTGAACGTCTTGAAGACATCACATGCTTCTGACTTCTGCTTCAAGAAATAGACCCACGTCTTTCTACCAAAATCATCAATGAAAGTGATGAAATATTCGCTACCACCATGTGTTGGAATCTCAACTGAACACAAATCTGAATAAACTATCTCCAACAGCTTTTTTGCCCTCCAAAACTTTCCAGTTGGAAATGATTCTCTGTGCTTCTTTCCAATCTCACATGTCTCACATACTCTATTAGGAATATTCACAACAGGCAAACCAGAAACAAATTCTTTTCTTGACAAATAATTCAATCCAAAAAAGTGAAAGTGTCCAAAACGCATATGCCACAACCAATCATCATTTGGAATCACAAAACTCAAGTAAGATAACTTTTCATGATGAATTCTTAAAGGGAATAGGTGATTGGGAGTCATTTTTACCTTGGCAATGAATCTTCCATTTCTGTCAATCAATGTGTAGTAGCCATGATGAATCTACCTTTCTCTGACAATTGTCCCATACTCAATAAATTTTGATGAAGAACAGGAGCATAGAAAACATCAGAGATAAAGTTTTGAGAACCATCTTTCAACCTGATAGTAATTTGGCCTTTCCCCAATACTTCCTTGCAATTCTGCTACAGTCATGGTGTCTGTGTCGTGGGACTCAATTATTGTAGTCTCCACATCATCAAACTTCATTGGCATAGTGCGTAGAATTTTGTCCACCACCTTATTGTCGGGGATATCTTCTCCATACACTCTCATCTTATTGACGAGATCTGTAACACGTGAAAAATATTGTTCCACAGATTCAGAACTAGACATTTCGTATCTTTCGTATTCTCTCCGTAGAGATTGCAGCTTGGATTTATGGGCTTTTTCCACTCCTTTGTATGACAACTTCAAAATATCCCACGCTTCTTTGGCTATTTTAGCAATTGCTATTTTGCCAAAAATCGAATAATCTATTCCTTGATGAATCTGTGACAGTGCCAACTGATCTCTCCTTCGAGCAGTATTATCGGCTCCTTGTGCTAATTCCGATTCAACAAAGCTCCAAATATTGTGAGCTCTCAAATGCGTCGCCATCAAAATTTTCCAATAGTTGAAATCTAACTTCCCATCTAACTTGGGACCAGACCAAACAATATTGTAGTTGGTCATGTCTCTCTCTCTCTTAATAGTGTATCAACTCTCTATTTTTTTTTAAACACAGTGAGAACACTCTTGTTCCTCACACTCAAATATTTTTTTTTACTCACACTACTACTTTCAAGCTTTGATGCCAATTGATAGCAGTGGGATAAAATAAACCCACTAAACTAAACTCAACTCACTCACGCAGCAGAAGAATTTGAGAGAGAGAAGAAATAAAATTGTTACACTCACACACTTAGGCAGAGGAAGAGAAAGATGATGAAACTTAACATTTACTATTTATACACCCTCAAAAGATTCATTCACTCATTTACTCTAATCTCATACTACAAACTGTTACAAAGTGGCCTTATATAGGCATTATAAAATATAATAAAATATTAAAGCCTTAATGGTTAAGCAAAAGCTAATGACGGTGGCACTACTTAATATCTAGGAAATATGATGGGTGGTGCAGTGATTTTTTCTGCTACTTGCCATTTAAACAACATTTGTAGTTTCAAAGCCGTAATATCTAAATGTCAGTAGCTTCTCCATGCTTCTAGTTAGGCGGTGCTATTTTTATAACTTCTCAAATCTTCTAGGTTTGTGGTTTAATTTTTTATTAGCTTGATTTAATTTAATTTTTTAACCGACATTTGGTTTGCATAAAATAATAGAGAATTTTGACCACTAAAGAAAAAAATAATAATTGATACATAAAGACACGCATAATAAATCATGAACTTGTTAAAATCTATCTTAATTTTTTTATTTATGATAATATGCTTCATTTTTCTATCTAAAGTGAACAATTATAAGCATTATTTCACAAAAAAAAAAAACTATAAGCATTAAAAAGAAAATATGATAATATGCTTCATTCTTAACTGCATTAATCATGAAAAAGATAGACATAAAAGAAAGGAAAACTCAATTAAACATTAAAAAGAAGAGTTACTTTCATCAATCCAACAACAGATTATTATTCCTGAGTGAAGAATCTATAATCCTTACTCAAACTAAAACAAAGGAAAAGCATAACAGCCACAAGGCACAAGAACTGAGAAACTCTATTACCATATGTGAGCTGTGAACGCAACAGATTTTGGCAGTGGTGCTTCCTCTAGAGGCAACCTTTAATCCAATTCATGATCCTTTGAGGAACACCATAGTCGTAGGCAACCACTGTGAATATTCCAACCCACATGGCCAAAGTGATCCAAGCAACGGTGGTTGAGATGAACCTCAAGCCCAGAACTGAAACAACAGCTCCCACAATAAGCATGACCCAAATTATGATTGGAAGAAGTCTTCCCTTATATATCTGAAGTATTGTCCCACCCAATGGTAGCAAAGAAGAAGTATAACACAATGGTCAAAACCAGAGACATCATCAGTTTGTGCTGTTCTGTAAACAAAAGCTTTCCTGAGTCAGTGTTTGTCACTGTAATCAAGGCAATCAGCAGTGTCAAGAATTTGATGAGGATCTCCTGCAATTCCTTGAATACATTGACAACTTGGTCCCTAAGTAAGCACAATCATTAAAGGGAAAACAAAAGTTAGACATGTATACTAGAATTATGATGCAGTAGTCTTGCTAGAAACACATGTAGCTCAATGCAGAATCTGACAGAAAACTCAAACACAACAAAAAATGGTCCAATTTGTTAATAATAGAAAGAAGAAATGGCATAAAATAAATAGCAGCGTGTGGGAGTGAAGCATGCATTTAAAAGATGTTGAAAATTGTAATGGTAAGTAGAATGACCTTGAAACAAGGTTATTTATGGGTAAGAACATATAACATATTTGTGGTTAGAGAGTAGTTATAGTTACACTGAATATTAAAGAAGTTAAGTGGCATCCTCCAATTCAGGGATGGATAAAATGTAATACAGACGGATCAGCTAAAGGTTGTCCTGGAAACTCAGGATGCGGGGGGATCTTCAGAAATCATTCAGGTGGTTTTATTGGCTGTTTCGCAGCAAACCTCGGTATCAATCACTCCCTTTTTGCTGAGTTAATGGGGGCTATTTTAGCCATTGAGATGGCAAAGAAAAAAAACTGGAACTGCTTATGGTTGGAATGTGATTCTTTGTTGGTTGTTCATGCTTTTAAAAACTTTGATTTAGTTCCTTGGAAGATTAGAAAAGGTGGATAAACTGTACAGAAATTACAAAGAATATGAACTTCTTGGTTGGCCATATTTTTAGAGAAGGCAACATGTGTGCGGATTTGTTAGCTTCTCAGGCACACTCCATTTCTGATTTCTGCTGGTGGGATTCCCCACCTTCTTTTGTTTCAGCAGAGTATATTAGGAATAGAATTGGTCTTCCTAACTATAGGTTTAAATAGTTGTCTTATCCATGGGTTTGGTTTTTGTCCCCCCATGCTTTTGTATATGCTTATCATTCCCTTTTATTTAATATATTGCTTGGTATGCTTTGGTACAGGGGTATCTTTGTGGGTGCCAACCTAGTTGGGATCAACTTTGTTACCTGCTGGGCTTGCCATGCTTTTTGCTTAAAAAAAAAAAAGTTACACTAAGTACTAACCTCATTGAAGAGGAATGAGTGGAATTCAGGGCAGGCATGTTTTGTTCTGTTCTGGCTTTGTTTCTTGCTTTCCTGAGATGAGAGCTAGTAGGTTGGGGAGGTTTTAGGATTTTAGATGTCACATCGATCACAAACGTTGATTAGTGGGAACTTTGACTTCCATGGACACTTTGACTTTTTCATCTTGAATCCCCTTATTGAGATTTTCTTATCCTACTGAAAATCACAAATTGAAAAATTATACATATTCCCCAACTCTTTTTCCAAGCAATAACCTACTCTTCAAATGCACCTTATTTCAGCTTTTAATTCTAGCTCCATCTCCAACATCTTAACCACTACGTTCACCCTTTGTGATTACTCTCATCCCTTCCGAAGATGAATCCACAAAAAACGTTGTTCACGGCAATACATCTACAACTACGAGGTAAATACGAGAAAAAAAAAATTGAGAGAAAAAATAATCAAAGTCTTCTAGCATAACGCTGGATATATGAGATGGAGCATAAACAATGTCTATTCCAAACGAACACTGAACCTGTTATTAATGTTAAAAATTTGATGGAACTTGAGAAAATAGGCTCTATTAGTCCGGGATATAAAAGAGAGACTGTGATCAATGGTTGAGATTGTTGCTGTAGAGAAAATGATGTCGTAGAGGCTGCAGAGGCCCCTGAGCCGTCGAAGACTTTTGTTTTGCTTGAAATAGTCATGTACCATTAAATGCACTTATTTTGCCCATCTTCTTTATCACTCACTTATGAGAGAAATAAAATACTTCAGTAAGTGAGAAATAAAAAGATAGAAATAAAAAACGTAAAAAAAAAAGTTGAAAAAAATAGAAAAATAAATAAAAATAGATAAAAATAGTACATTAAGTTCATAGTTTTAAAAATCGGACCAACCCGGCCGATCGGACCGTGACCCGGAGGTTAGACCGGATCGAGCAGGCTATCGGATCGACCATCGACTCGGTGCCACCCCTGGTTAAACCGATGACCTGTGTGACCCGACCAAGGTCACGCACTTTTTTTTTTAAAAAAAAAATGCTCGAAACGACGCGTTTGGATAAAAAAACCAAAAGAAAGAAAGGTCTTGTGGCTGTGAGCGTTTGGCAAAGCATTGCTTGCTGTGTCGTGTTTGTGAGTCTGTGACTCTTCTTCAAACTTCAAAGTGCACATAGATAAACCCTAAGGCCCTCAACTCAACCACATCGGTCCACACCATAGGCCCTCCGACCACCGTCGGCATCGCCCTCAGACCACCGTCGGAGTTGCCGTCGTTGTTCTTCCTCCTCGCGATTCATCATATTTGGCTACTTCGATCCTTCTTCCTTCCTCACGTCCACCATTGAACCACTAGATCCTCCTCCCTCACATTTGGCCGTACCACCATTGAACCACCAAGTCCTCCTTCCTAGCATTTGCAACGTTCCTTCCCTTGTCACTTAGTTGCACCACCCAAAGGTTCTTTACTCTCAATCAAATTTTTTCTATTAACCCTATTTTTTCTATTACTCAGTTACTGTAATTCTGTTGTTTTTAGTGTGATTCTTTGCTTTATGTTTTTGTTAATCCAACTTGAGTACTTTGATTTTGTTATTGTTACTATGATTCTTTGCTTTATGTTTTTGTTACTATGATTCTATTTTATCATTTATGAGTAGTGATTATTTTACATGATTCTGTTTAATCCAACTTGAATGTTATTTTTAATTGATTCTGTTTTATTATTTATGAGTGATGATTCTTAGGTAATTGACACTGTGATTATGTTATTGTGAATTTTGTTTGAAGAAATGATAGTATAGTTGATAGTGTGATTCTATTATTTTGAATTCTGTTTAAACTTTAAAGAAATGTAATAAGTAATTTATAATGTGATTTTGTTACTGTGAATGTCAATGGATTTGAACTTGAAAAATGAACTTATGGAATTATATTAATTTGTTATGTGATTTTTTTTTTACTTTTTTAAGGCAGGTATAAAATTTTCAAAATTTTTAATACAGACCCGGTCATGCAGGTCAATTAGTGACCCACTGGTTCGACCATTGACCCAGTGACCCAGTACCTTGACCGGATCGATCACCGGTTCAATTTTTAAAACTATGATTAAGTTTAGGGATGACAATGGGTAGGGTCTGGGTAGGGTCCTATAATACCCGTCCCCATACCCGTGTTTAAAAAAATACCCGTACCCGGCCCCATACCCGCGCGGGTAGCAACTTTAATCCCCATCTCCGTACCCGCTAGGTACCTATATACCCATACCCGCACCCGCTATCCACACTTTACTTATGTATGAAGTTAATAAATCAATAAAAAATAGACTTAAATGTAATTTTGGTCCCTCTATTTTGCACAATCCGCAATTTTAGTCATCCTATTTTAAAATAAAGACATTTAGTCATCCTGTTTTGCACAATCAGCAATCTTGGTCTCTCTATAGAGACATTTAGTCCCCCAATTTTGTAAAATCCGTAATTTTGGTCCTTTCATCAAATTGAAAGTATTGACAGTTAAGAGATTAACATTGACCTTGATGTGACCCAAATATAGTGATGTGACACAACATTATTTATTTATTTATTAATTATTTTAAATACTGAGTAATAATAATTTGTTTATCTACGTCACTAAAGCATGTCATGTCGATTTTAATGGTTGAGGTACTCGTGAGTCCTAATCACAAGTCTTAATAATTTATTTTAAACTAGTTCTACATTGTTGAAGTACATGGCACGTTGTAGTCAAATAAATGATATTACCTTTTTTAAAATATATTTTTCATCAATTATCCTAATCAGTATTTAAAATAATTAAAAACTAAATAAATAATATTGTGTCACGTCACTATATTTGGACCACATTAATATTAACGTTAATTTCTTAACAGTCAACACTTTCAATTTGATGGAAGGACCAAAATTATATATTTTACAAAATTTGGAGACTAAATGTCTCTATTTTAAAATAGGTGGACCAAAATTGCGGAATGTGCAAAATAGATGACCCAAAATTGCATTTAAGCTATAAAATATTAATTAAAAAAATTATTACAAATAAATTAAAAATTCACACTTAAATAATTTAAACTTAACATTAAAAGCATCCACACATAATATTAAAAATATAAAATATAAAATTATTGTAAGTTATAACATAAATATTTTATTATTAGTGTTAGTTTATGGAAAATATAAAATTATTTTTTTTTACAGAAAAGTATATATATAACATAATTATTTATTTAAGTTATTTTAGTTATATATATATATATATATGTATATATATATATATATATATATATATATATATATGGTAGGTGCGGGGCTGGGCGGGGTGGGTACTACCTTACCCGTACCCGTACCCGCAAAAAATTGCGGATAAATATCCGGCCCCGGCCCCAGTCCTAATAAATGGATATTTACCCGACCCGCTTGTGGATATTTTTGCAGATATCCGTAGGGTCCGGGTACACTTTGTTATCCCTAATTAAGTTTCATCTAATTTAGAGTACTAATATTCAGTACGAAAGGAGACAACACCAAATGCACGAATAAACAAGCACAGGGTTAACTTTTTTTATTTAACAATTCTAAATTAAAAATTAAAAAAACATAGATCGGTGTTTTTTATGGAAAACAAAAGTTCATTTTTTTTTTTACAAAAATAGTTTTATACTAATTAGCATTTTTCTTTAATTTAATATTATCAGTTATTTCAAACAGCCATTGTTATTTTCGTCTGCTGTATTTTATCAGTTATTCCCCGCAGCAGATTGGCGTGGAATCCGAACAGCAAACTAGGACTTTGTTCAGAATCAAAAAAAAAAAAAAAAAAAAAAAAACTTGGACTTTGTCGTCTTCTAACTTAACGGAAGTTTCTTAAATGACACTATTTCAAACTAGGATTCCCGTTTTTTTTTTTTTTTTTTTTTTTTTACAATCTTTTTGCACTTCACCACACGTAAAACCTAACCATCTCATTCCTATTTTATTTTCCATTTTGGATACACAACAACCTTAACCATCAACAAGAAACCATAATCACATCAACCACCAGAACATCCTTAGAATCATTAAAAGTTGAAAGACAGAGTTAGAGGAAAGCATTGACTTAAATAACTTAGAAGACTAAACTAAATAAAAAATGTTAACATAAAAATAACTTAAAGAATTAAATTGAATAAAAAAAAATTAAAAGATCAAACTAAAATCCAAATTAAACTTAGAAGACTGAAAATTATAATTATGGCAAATAAAAATTTAGAAACGTTGAATTTAATAGCAAAGAAAAGATTAACAATCTGATAATGTAGAGTTATCAAAATTAACCATTTTGTCATTCCTAACTCCATTAATCATGAAAGAAAAGACATAAAAGAAATTTAACTAAGCAGTAAAAGGAAGAGTTATTTCTCTTTCATCAATACAACGACAGATTTTTCCTGAGTAAAGAATCTAGGGTCCTTACTCAATTAAAACAAAGAACAAGCATAACAGCCACAACCCACAAGGCACGTACAACAGAACTGAGAAACTCTATTACTATATACATGCATGTGAACACAACAGATTTTGGCATAGGTGCTTTCTCTAGAGGGGCAACAACCTAGGTCCGTGTGATGCGACCCTTAATCCAATTCTTGATCTTTTGAGGAACACCAGAGTCATATGCAACCAATGTGAAAGTTCCAACCCACACGGCCAAAGTGATCCAAGCAGAGGTGGGTGAGATGATTCTCAAAAGCAGAAATGCAGCAACACCTCCCATAATAAGCATGGTACAGATTATGATTGGAAGAAATCTTCGTTTAAGTATAGTCCCAATCATAGCAAAGAAGGAGTATATGACAATTGTCAAAAACAGAGGCATCATCACTTCGTGCTCTTCTATAAGCAAAAGCTTTCCTAAGTCAGTGCTTATTGCTGTAACCAAAATATTCAGCAGTGTTAAATGTTTGATAAGGATCTCCCGCAATTCCTTGAATACATTGACCACTGGCACTTGGTCCCTAAGCACAATCATTAATAGAAAAAAAAAAAAAAAAGTTAGACATACTAAAATTATGATGCAGTTCTGTTAGAAATATATGTAGCTCAAAGCATAATCTACAACCTAGCTCCGTGTGATGGACCCTCAATGCAATTCTTGATCCTTTGATGAACAACATAGTCATAGGCAACCAGTGTGAATGTTCCAACCCACATGGCCAAAGAGATCCAAGCAAAGGTGCTTGAGATGGTTCTCAAAAGCAGAAATGCAGCAACACCTCCCATAATTGGCATGGCAAAAATTATGATTGGAAGAAATCTTCCGTTATTATATATATGAAGTGTAGTCCCAATGATAGCAAAGAAAGAGTATAAGACAATGGTCAAAAGCAGAGGCATCACCAGCTCATTCTGTTCTATAAACAAATTCTTTCCCGAGTCGGTGTTTATTGTTGTAATCAAGGAAATCAGCAGTGTTAAGGATTTGTTAAGGATCTCTTGCAATTCTTTGAATAAATTGACCACTGGCACTTGGTCCCTAAGCACAGACATTAATAGAAAAAACATGTTAGACATACTAGAATTATGATGCAGTTTTGTTAGAAATACTCAAATACATGCAGCTCAACGTAGATTCTACAATACAACCTAGCTCCATCTGATGCACCCTTAATGCAATTCTTGATCCTTTGAACAACATAGTCATAGTCAACCGATGTGAACATTCCAACCCACATGGCCAAAGCGATCCAAGCAAAGATGGTTGAGATGGTTCTCAAAAGCACAAATACATCAGCACCTCCCATAACAAGCATGACACAAATTATGATTGGAATAAATCTTCCGTTGTATATTTGAAGTATTGTTCCAATGATAGCAAACATGGAATATAAGACAACGGTCAAAAGCATAGGCATCATCAGCTCGTGCTGTTCTATAAACAAAAACTTTCCTGACTCAGTGTCTGTTGCTGCAATCAAGTTAATCAGCAGTAATAACAGTATGTTGAGGATCTCCTGTGATTCCCTGAATCCATTAACTACTTGGTCCCTAAGCACAATCATTAACAGAAGAGGAAAAAAAAGTTAGACATACTAGAATAATGATGTAGTTTTGCTGCAGATACCTGCAACTCAATGCAGAGTTTGATAGAAAACCCAGACACAGCAAAAAATGTCCAATTGGTGAATCATCTACAAACAAGGTTATGGGAAAGAGCATAGAACATAGGTTAGTGTAACCTTGTTATATAGCTTCAAACAAGGTTATATAACCACGCTACAGAGGAGTGAGGCAGAGCCCATGGGGAAAATGGGCGGCAGAAATACGTGACGAAAAAAAGGCAGCAAGTGCATATGACAAAGCGGCACTCAAGTTCAAAGGCACAAAAAGCTAAATTTCCCTGAAAGAGTTCATCCCTGAAAGAGTTCATCAAAGATGTTGCCCATATGCAACACCAAGCTTCACCAAAGTGTGGCTAGGTACCTTTGAAACTGCTGAGGATGCAGCCATAGCCTATGACAAGGCAGCTCTCAAGTTCAAAGGCACAAAAGCTAAATTGAAACTTACAAAGAAATAAAGAGATTAAATTGAAGGAGGAAAATTGCCATTGAAATAAAAAATGAGAATGCCTACGTATAAACTTACAACCAATTTGAAAATCTTAAAAAATCTAATATGCCATCAGATTTATTTGAAATTACATTAACTAATTGAAACAAAGCATAAAAGGTAAAATATGCAACAATAACAAAAATTTAATTTTTTTTTGTCACCATGACATTGGTGCGCGGAATATCTACAAGTTTTGCTGATAACAACAAAAACTTAATCTAAAACTTATTCAAAATTCAAATTTCAAATTTAGGCAAAAATTTCATAACTCTAACACTCGTCCTTGAGATTTGCTATGTAAATGCCAAATTTTAGCTTCATAAACTTCAAACTTGATTTTGGAAGCACTTTAGTCATTATGTCAGCAAGTTGAACATCAATTTCTTGGCTTAAATCATTGTCATCATAACCAATAAGTTTAACTCCTCTAGTACATCAGATGCCAAGATTTGTCATCTCAAATTCATCTTGCATGAACTTTAATGACTTCAAGTTGATGTAACCAAGTCTCCTATGTCAAACATCACTCTCTTTAATTTTGTAAGTAGAATAATGACCTTTAACTAAATCAAACTTCAAATAAAAACTATTTCCAATCTTTTCCATCTTCGTTCCATGCTCATCAATGATAAAAATAATTTTCTTTGAAAGAGATTGCATATCCATTTCTTAGCATTTGTGCAACACCAAGAAGATTTTGATCTAGTTTTGGAATGTAAAAAATATCTTTGACAATTATCATAACTTTCTTGGTTGATATAGAAATTACCCATTTTTCTTTGACTTGCACAATTCAGGGTCGACCTAATAGTGAGTGAGACCTAAAACAAATTTTAAGAGAAACATTTTATCTTTAAATGAGATAGCTATATAGTAGGCCTTTTTTGCCAACATACGTGAACTTTTTGTTAACATATGAGGCCTTTTTGTTTTATAAAAAATATTTTTTTTCGTGGGCCTAAAGCTTGAGCTTTAGTTGCTTTACCCTTAGGCTAGCCCTGACACGATTTTACAATCCTAGCTTGACTTTTGGTTGAATTGATTTATAATGGTGCAATCATTATCAATAAGTCAAGTATTCGATCAATGTGAATTGAGTTCTTGTGATGCCATGAATAAATGTTCAGAATCAATGTTATCTTCTTCAGTCAATTTTGTATGTTATTCTGGTTGTTGCTTAGATTATTTTTGACTTAAATATGTTTTTAGTCCCCGATAAATGACTGATTTTTGTTTAGGGTCCCTAATAAAAAAATTTCATTGCATTGGATCTAATATATCAAAACTTTTGTTTTGAGTCCCTACCATTAGTTAACTGATGACGTGACACCTTGCGAAAAGATATTTTCAATATATATCACGTTGAGATGGTCACTAGAAGAGTGAAAAGTGAAGCATATGAAAACTAATGAAGTAGTCATTAGAAGCACATTCAAACAAAGTTATGTTGAAGAACATAGAAGAGTTTGTAATTATACTGACTTCATTGAAGTGAGATGAGTGGAATTCATTGTAGTTATGTCTGGTTCTTGGCTTTGTTTATTTTGTTTCTCTCAATTTGCCAACCTTCTGAGACACAAAACGAATGCTTTTGGTTGAGGGAATGAGAATGGTCAGTTTGATTCAGCTATGATGAGGTTATTTATATTTATAGTTATATGAAACTAGTGTTTTAGCCCATGCGTTGCATGAGCTTATTAAAATTTTCACTACCTTATGTATATAGTCTATAGAAAGAAATTTGAAAAAAAAAACAAAGAATTATATAGCACATTAAAAGAAATTTTAAAAAAGAGATAATTATAAAAGAAATTAGAAACTATAAAATTAAAAAAAGATAAGGGAAGATGTAACAATGTAACTTTAATTTTTTTAATATTAACTTTGAAAATTGAAAAGTAAATTGAATTAAGGATTTAGAATTATTGACTAAAGAGAGAAATATTCGGAATTAAAAAATAGAGTTAGAAAATCTGATAAAAGAAATATTAAAAAAATAATAGATTAGGGAGTATAAAATTTGAAGAAAAAAATTATATAGTACATCGAAAGAAATTTTGAAAAAGAAATAATTATAAAAAGAAATTAGAAACTATGATTTTTTTAAAAGGAAAAAAAATAAGGGAAGATGTAATGATGTAACTTTAATTTTTTTTAATATTAAATTTGAAAATTGAAAAGTAAATTGAATCAAGAATTTAGAATTATTGATGAATGAGAGAAATCTTTAGAATTAAAAAATAGAGTTAGAAAATCAGATAAAAGAAATATTAAAAAAAAGCCCAAAAGATTAGAGAGTATAAAATTTTAAAAAAAAAAGAATTATATAGCACGTCGAAAGAAATTTTGAAAAAAAAGATAATTATTAAAGAAATTAGAAACTATAATTTTTTTAAAAGATAAAAAAGATAAGGGAAGATGTAATGAAGTAACTTTAATTTTTTAAATTAACTTTGAAAATTGAAAAGTAAATTGAATTAAGAATTTGAAATTATTTATGAAAGAGAAAAACCTTCGGAATTAAAAAATAGAGTTAAAAAAATTGATAAAAATATTTAAAAAAATATAGCATCAAATAAAGAAGTGAATGAAGGTAGTTATATAAATATTGTAAATGTGGGGTAGTTACAAAAATTGATAAGAGAAATTTTAGGAAAAGTAGAAGAACCAGATGCATGTTAGGAGAGTGAACTACTGCACTACTCCATGAGAGGAGGGTATTTAAATAAGAGTGAATGTAAGAGAGAGTGGGAAGAGTAAAACGAGGAGATAATCTTTTAGTCATCTATTTATATAAAAGAAAAGAGAACCCCTCACTTGACACGTGTCACTCTCTCATAAAAAAAATTTCCTCCAAAACTTCTCTCTCTTTCCCACTTTTCTCTCTTTCTTACTTTTTTCTTTTGCTTTTTTGTGATTTTTTCATTTTTTTTTCTTTTCTATTATCTATATAAGTAAATTTGGTCATTTCTATTGTCATTATTTTTTAACGTGTATTGTTTTATACTTTTTATATATTTATTTATATTATTATATTAGTTATATTTTTATTACATTACTATTTTATATCTTTTATTTATAAAATTTTATATTCTTGAAATCTTTAATAAAATAATATGCTCAATATTACATAAAAGTATGTTATTATTTATATTAAATGCATGATAAATTTATATAATTACCTATTTAAATTAATTATAATTTATTAAATAAAATTTATATTAATTAGTTAACATATTTACTACAAAATAACATTTGGATTCTATGTTCAATAAGTTTATATGTAATGATTATATGTTTTATACTTTTTTTATAGTTATATTATTATATTATTTATATTTTTATTATATTTATTTACAAAATTTTATATTCTTGAAATATTTAATATAATAATATGCTCAATATCACACAAAAATATGTTATTATTTATATTTAATTATAATTTCTTTAAATTAATTATACAATATTTACTTGAGACTAAAAGTGAGGTCAATATAAAATATAAAAATATTAATTATGATATTCCTTCCATCCTAAATTGATTGATGTTTTAACATTGAAAAAATTCCATATTAAAACATTCATTTCAATTTTTTCCTCTAATAAATACTACTGTTATAAAAAACTTAATAATACATTTATTGAAATTAAGAAAGGGAATAAAGATATTTTAGTAAAATTGTTCCTATATAAATACTATTATCTTGGAATACTTACTTTCGTAATCTGTATAAAAAAAAAATCTTAAATACCATTCAATTTGGGATGAAAGGGGTATATAATATATGATTTTAGTATTTATATAATATGAAAATGTTAAAGTGATTTAAATTTGTGTAAATATTGTATCATACATGTATCAAAAAAAATATTGTATCATACATACACAATGAATATAAAACTCAAGTGTGCAATATAACACAATATATAATATTTTAATAATTAAAATCAATGTAAAATATTTATTATATATCAACCTTTAAATAGTTTGAAAATAAAATTATCAAGCTCATGCACTGTGTATTACAAATTCTATTATATTGTTCTAATATTTACTTAATATTGAAATGATATATTTATATGCAAACTATATAAATATTTATAAAATATGAGAAGGGATCAAGTTATTCCAAGAATAACTCTAAAAGAGTTACTCTCTATCATCACCATTTTAATATACTTACTACATATAATATCGTTATAAATCCTTCATAAAAAACTGATTGAAATATTTAGACAGAATTTTTAACTTAGTAGGTTTTCTACTCACGGGTCAAAGATAATACTAAAAATCTATAACAACTCATCTTACACAAGTACTTACTAATGAAATATAAATTGTCTATTAGAGAATAAAATAATAATTTATTAGTATCCATTGACGTTAGCAAGATCTCTTTCAACCATAAGACTTGAACCTAAAATCTTACTTAAGAAATTCGATCTCAATTCCTCTCGAATCAACATGTTAGTAAGTAATATTTGATTTCAAAAGTTTGCATTTAATTTAATTAATTCCTAGACTTTATATTATTTGAAGTATTATTTATAAACTATAAATATTATAAAATTAATATTTTTTTATTTTCAATATAGTTGTAAAATAATTGAATTATTTTATCATTTCACATTTCAAAATTACAAAAAAAAAAAAATTGAACATAAGTTAAATCCTTTCTAAGTTTTTAAACATAAATTTCTCATACAATTTTATAAATATTTTAAATGAAATAAGAAATATCTATGAAATTATAAGTAAATATATTTTTTTCTGATTGAATACTCTAACTCTTTTTGCATTTTTGGATAATTTAAATAGCTAATTACATTTGTCTCAATATAAAAAATTAATTTTATAAACATGTGTATTTCAAACATGTATGAAAATTAGTGACCCATGTGAATACATGGACATCTTCTCCTATTTTTGCTGGTGTTTTTTTTAGTAACACTTTCAGAGACATTTGTTACCATGAGACTAAATTTTTTATTATGTTTCAAATTACTATTTTAACACAGGATATGCAACATTAACCAGGTCAACCATTCTTGCTCTATCATTCTTACTAAACATTCATGTTTTAATTTCTTATTGCTATTGAGCAATAAATATATATCTAATATTTATTTTTAAGTAAATTATTATATATGTAAATTGTCTAAAAAAATACATAAAAATCAAAATAATCCGTGCGAACACACGGGTAACTAGCTAGTTTATATATATAAGGAGACGGGGCAGAGTAGTTGGCATGAAAAGGATTCCAACGACTCACAAACAAGTTTGTCCACTTTTATACTTGATTCTCCAAACTTAACCAAAGTATTAAACGTTTTCGTTTTATACGCGTTTTATATCCTATTCTCATTCCGGTAGAGAGAGACAGAGAAATGTGGAATTGCTTTTGTTCTTTGAAATCGATTACGACCGAGGTTTTATAATTGTGAATTCATAAGATTTGATATTTGTACAAAAGTAAAAAATGTAAAAAAATTAAAATAAAAATTGAACGAAACAAAGGATGAAGGGTTTTGATGAGCTAATTAAATGAAAAGGAATGCCCATGCGCTGTAAAAGTTTCATCTTAGGCAAATCTTTTACAATGCCGTGTTATAAATCAGGATTAAGTTTGGATGAAGGACCGTTGTACAAAATCTAGTAACACACACTGGAAAAAAAAACTCATAATATAATAGTGACTAAAATATATTTTGTCTTTCATTTATTTTTTAATTTAGTCTTTTAAATTTATAAAATTTCACTTTAGTTCCTTATGTCTATGTTAAATAAAGTTGATCCTTTATTCAGTTTATCACACTAACTTATCAACTTGATAACATATGACAAATTGTGAGTGATGTAACATTGGATAAACGTTTGTCCGACAAGTTAAAATTAACATTGTTTATATAATAAACTTATAGAATGATCAATTTGATCTAAAAGAGATATTTTAATTTTATTTTTTTATGTAAAAATATTTTAATTTAAATGATCAAATTGAAGCTTTTTAAATTTAAGAGACTAAATAAAGAAAAATAAAATAGGATAAGAGACAAAATTTATATTTTGACCTATAATAGTACGTGTATTTTCTAACTTTCTTTATTTGTATCCTCAAAATCATATTTTCTCTTTCTAATTTCGCCATCATTTAAAAAAAAGGCGTAAAATAGTATCTTAGACAATGATATAGCTAATTTTAACTGACAATAATAATGTAACAAATCATGGTACATTACATGACCCAATTCTTCCAAAATTTCATTTCTCTACATGATGTTAAAATATATATTTTCAACAACTTTTTTATATTTTTGAGATACATATATATAGTAAGAATAAAAAGTAAATGAAATATAAAATCACATATGAAATATAAATATTATTATATACAGTATCACATGTAAAATCAATTATCAATTATTTAATATAAAAATAATGAAATTAACGTGGCATGCGGAAATAGAGGAAAGAATGAAAGAGTCAAAGCAAGATAATGGAAATAGCAGCGAACTTTTCGTATGGAGACCATGAATTGATATCCTTTAAGGGGGTAATTATCAAGATGAATTCTAAACTTTATCTTATTAAAGGTGTTTGAGATGGATCTCATTCTATTAATTCAGTTCAGTTTGAAATTAATTTTGATGGATTTAAGTTTTGAAAATTAAATGTTTTAAAATATATTGTAAAACATATCTTAATATTAATTTTATACTTCTTTAATTTTATAATTTAGTTATATATAATATTAAAATTTATATTTATATCAACAAAAGATCTTAGTTAAATTGGACTTAAAATCCAATATCAAAGTTTTAAATTGGGTAAAAGAAAGTTAAACTCCCTCAACTCTTCTTATAAACACCCCTAAATCCAATAAACAATTGCATGATAATTCTTATTTCTGTGTCCAAAGAGCTCGAATCTAGTGCCCAAATCTAGCGAAAACATGTCAATAATCTAACAAGCATCAACGTTGCCTGAACCTTGAGATTAAACAAGCCGGTACAAAAATTGCCGTCATTGTCAAATTGAAATTAGTGGAATTACCATATTAATATAAAATTACTAGACCAAAAGGATCTAAAAACAAAATTAGAAACCTAGTAGCAACCAAACTCTGATTGAAGCAAACTGTATGGAGGTACATAACTGTTTTTTGGCCAATAGAAGTACACAGTTTGCCAGTTTGAGTAATTCAAAATTGGTAACATATTAATGATGTACCTGAGTTCATTGATTGGGCATACTTATAAGAAGAATATAAATTCACCTGTAATTTATGTTTTATCAATAATTTACAATATAATTCCTTCATTCTTAGATTCTTGATGTTTAAGGTTAATACGCGTAGCTTAAGAAACATTTAATATTACGTACAAACAATACATTTAGTCTAAAATACCCTCATTTAATATCTATGAGAGAAGAAGTTATGAAAATCTAGGACATATTAAATAGGGGTATACGTGAAAAAAAATAATTAATGAGCTTTGGAATGTGTAAAACATAAAGAGTTTAGGAATAAAAACAAGAAGCTAAAACATCAAGAATTTAAGAACGGAGGGAGTATTAAGTCTATCTGTCGCTCTATTTTTAACTTTTTTTCTGCCAATGATAGTTTTGTTATTTTCTTAAAAAAAATATAGACATTTGATAGTTGAATAACCTATAATAATTTTTTAACTAACTCTTTAACTTATTAAGCAAATTAAAGATTTTTTTTTATATTTTCAAGATATTAAATACATTTATTTTTATTTAATATTTTCTTTATAAAATACTAAGAAGATTAGTAATAAAATGTTATAGAAGAATTACTCTTAACTGCATGCATTAAGCATGAAAAGATAGAAATAAAAGAAAAGAAAACTCAATTAAACATTAAAAAGAAGAGTTAATTACTTTCAGATTATTATTCCTGAGTCAAGAATATGTAATCCTTACTCAAACTAAAACAAAGAAAAAACATAAGAGCCACAAGGCATAGCAGAACTTAGAAGCTCTGGCACTTTATGTGAACACAACAGATTTCTCTAGAGGGGCAACAACCTTAATTAGCTCAGTGTGAGCGAGCCTTAATCCAATTCATGATCCTTTGAGGAACACCATAGTCGTAGGCAACCACTGCGAATATTCCAACCCACATGGCCAAAGTGATCCAAGCAACTGTGGTTGAGATGAAGCTCAAGGCCAGAACTGAAACAACAGCTCCCATAATAAGCATGACCCAAATTATGAGTTGAAGAAGGCTTCCCTTATATATTTGGAGTATTGTCCCAATGGTAGCACAAAAGAAGTATAAGACTATGGTTAAAATCAGAGACATCAAAGCACAGAAGAAGTATAAGACTATGGAGTATTGTCCCAATTTGTGTTGTTCTGTAAACAAAAGTTTTCCTGACTCAGTGTTTGTTACTGAAATCAAAGCAATGAGCAGTGTTAAGAATTTGATAAGGATCTCCTGCAATTCCTTGAATACATTCACCACTTGGTCCCTAAGTAAGCACAATCATTAAGGTAAAATAAAAGTTAGTCTAGCTAGAAACACATGGAGCTCAAGGCAGAATCTGACAGAAAACCCAAACACAAGAAAAAAAAAATGTCTAATTTGTTAATAATAAAAAGAAGAAATGGCATAAAAAAAGATGTTGAAATGGTAAGTAGAATCATCTTCAAACAAGGTTATGAGAAAGAGCATATATATAATATAATACTAAGTAGTAACCTCAAAGGGTTTTTCCTTCTGTCCAGTCTTTGAATAGACTGTATGAGTGCAATCCGTGACGTGGACCAATGGCATTCGTCCACATGTAATTAGTTTCCACGTCAATATATTGCTCTCTCTTTCTGAGATTCTATGCTTTCTAAGGGGCCTGTTTGCAATTTCTTTGTAGTTGGTTCAGGTTTTGGCAACTTCAACACAACAACTTATCCCCTCACGTTCAACCTTGTAGATCCACCTGTGAGGAACACCATTGGAACACCTCTTGGAGGATTGGTGGCTATTCGTTTTGTGGCTGACAATCCAGGTAAGTTAATATTCTACTGCAAAGCTTTGTCTTCTGCATTTGTATCAGGATCACATATTAATCTGTTACATGGTTTTCTTTCACTGCTGCAAATCAGGAATTTGGTTTGTCCATTGTCATATAGACTCACTTCTAAATTGGGGTTTAGGAATGGCACTTCTCGTAGAAAATGGAGTTGGCCTTTCACATTCAGTATTATCTCCACCACCAGATCTACCACAATGTTAAGGTTAATGAACAAGGTCAGACGAGATTGTCCTTCGGATGAACCCTAGAGCTAGTAAAAGAGGGAAAAAGAGGAACGTTTGACAAAATAAGGGATTTGTGTGTCTGATTTCAATAAAACTTAATTTGAAACATTTCAATAAGGGATTTCTGTCAAATAAAACTTAATTTGAAACATTAAATAATCAGTGTAATTTAAAAACAATGTTAGAATAAAAAAATATCTTAAAAAGTTGCAAACACACCCCTTAGAAAGCATAGAATCTCAGAGAGAGCAACTTGTTGATGTGGAAACTAATGACACATGGACGAATGTCATTGGTCCACATCACAGACTACAGTCTATCCAAAGACTGCACGAAAGGAATTATCCGTGATTTTTTTTCTTTTGGTGAACACGATAGTGACCCCTGATAGTAGATGAGAAGTCTTGCATAAACCCAACCCCGCCACGTAATAATATTTAAAATTTAAGTGATGTGGATTGCGAATTGCAAAAATGTGTCCCGACTCCAAATAGTGATGTGGGTTTTTTTTTTTACTGTGATGTCATGTGGGTTTAGATTCTTAGAATCACTTCAATCATAATTTTTATACAGGTTTGAATATGTTTTCGTTCCTTTGAATTAGGTTATTTTTTGTTTTTTTTTTCTCAAATTTAAATTTTCTTTTTTTAATACCTTAATTTTAAAAAATACTCTTTTTAATTTCTGTTACAGTAAAAAAAACAACAAAAAATTATGTATTTAACCGTCAAAAAATCAGTTAGAAGAGATTAAAAGAAATATTTTTCGAAATTAAGAGACTAAAAAAAATAAATATAAATTTGAAGGACAAAAACAAAAATATTCAAATTTAAAGAATTAAAAACATATTTAAACCTTTGGTTGTTTAAACTTCAGTTAAGAGAGAAAAAAAAATCTTGACCATTGATATATATATAATAATAGTTGAAGAGGAATGGTTAATGATTGTAAAAATTGAAAATATATTAAGTACAAAATAAATTTTAGTTCACGAGTAGTTGTATATGTACAAAAGCTGATGTTTAAAGTATAATATTTTAAACTACTAAAATTGTTATTTAAAAAGAATGATTATATTATATAAAAATTTCTTAATTAGTTTCAAGTTTATATGATATTTTAAATTTAAATTAATTGGATTTTATTAAGTAAATTCCATTTTGAGGTAAAACAAAAAAGATTGCTCTTTTCTCTCAAACCCACGCTGGCCTTGAGAGGTAAAACAAACAGCCCCAATTAATTTCTTCAGAAATTCACCAATTGTATACACCAAGTGGAACTATACCAGAATTTTAAAAGATACAGTTTGGTGTAGGGAACTCATTCTTATTCTACTCATGAAAATTATCATATTAATAATTAGGAAAGGTAAATCAATCCATTTATCTGTCGTCCATTTAACTCATCCATAAGTAAATTCATCAAATCCATCTATTACAAAAAAAAATAAAAAATCAAACGAATTGGATTCAATCTATCTATTTAATTTTATGGATGGTTAATGATCCATTTATTATTTTTCAAAATCCAATGAATTCTTCAATCAATACTTAATGGATCAAAATTGATCCAACATACTTATTTCATATTTAAATCATTCTTAAATTTATTTTTTAAATTTTTTCAAAAAATATATTTTAAAAAAGTTTTAAAAAATATATTTCGACCGAACATTTTTTGGCCGAACTCGGCTGGATTTTTTTCGGCCAATAAGCATGGAGCTCAAAGCCAGAACTGAAACAACAGCTCCCACAATAAGCATGACCGAAATTATGATTGGAAGAAGGCTTCCTTTATATATTTGGAGTATTGTCCCAATGGTAGCATAGAAGAAGTATATATAACACACTGGTCAAAACTAGAGACATCATCAGCTTGTGCTGTTCTATAAACAAAAGCTTTCCCAAGTCGGTGTTTGTTACTGTAATCAAGGCAATGAGCAGTGTTAATAATTTGATAAGGATCTTCTACAATTCCTTGAATGCATTCACCACTTGGTCCCTATAAGTAAGCACAATCATTCAAAGAAAATAAATGTTAGACATATAGTAACAAAGAACGTATAACATGTTTGTGGTTAGATACACTAACCTCATTGAAGTGGAATGAGTGGAATTCAGCCCAGACATGTTTAGTACTCCCTCCGTTTCTTTTTATATGTCGTTTAAGGTTTATTTGTAAAAATCAAGGAAAGTATTAAATTTTCTTAATTTCTAATAAAGTAATTATGAGATTTTCTATTTTACCCTCTTTTCATTTCTACTCTACATAAATGCATGTGTAAATTCATTAAAGATTAGGAGAGAAGTAAAGGTATAATTGACAAAAGAACAATTAATGTGATCTTCAACTTTGCAAACGACATATAAATAGAAACAATTTTTTTCAAAAAATCCGACACCTAAAAAGAAACGGAGGGAGTACTAGCTTTGTTTCTTGCCTCCCTAAGATGAGAACGACTATTATTTGCTCAACTATAAAAAAAAAAGAGAAATGTTGCACACTCTCTATCACACTCTTTTGAACACACCCTCTAAGATTGGTTAAAATTTATTGGAAAACACAAATTTTTATGGGTCTCACTTGTTATTTATTGACTCTCTCTCCTGATTTTGTAGTTTTCAATAAATTTCAATCAATGATAGAGTGTGTAGTGTGTTTGGATGATTGGATGAGTATGTTAGAGAGTGTATTGCTAGCACTCCTCGTAAAAAAAAAAACAAAAGAAAGAGAACTAGCTTTTATAATATGGGCAGAGAATATGGTGTGGTAAACTTTAACCGGTTCGGTCGACGCAGGTTTTAGGTTCGGATGGTCTCAAACACACACCAAGTCAACAAAATTGGCTTTTAACCGGTTTGGGCAGGGACGAAGGCTTTAGGTTCGGACGCTCACTATCTGGCATCGACAAACATTGGCTATGTAGCAGAATTTATGTTGTGTTTGATTTAGAGAATAGAAATAGGATAGATAGAAATAGAAAAAAGATAATTTGAAAAAGAAGAAATAGAGTAGAAATAAAGTTGTATGTTGTGTTGTTTGTTTTAAGAGAAATAGAGTAGAAATAATATTATAAAGTTGTTTGGTATAAATGAAATAGGGAGAAGAGAATTAAATATACAAAGAAAAATATCATTGTGTCCTTATGTGAGTAGTCCTGACAACCATAAAAAATCGATTATTAGGCACCAATAATTGATTATTTTGGTAAAAAAATCGATTATTTAATTGAAATAATTGATTTTTTCTTGTTCAAAATGAATCTTACGAGCCAATTTTTAAAAAGTCATTTCCTGTCAACTAGTGTGGCATCTAAATGAAAGAGTAAAACAAGGGTTAAAAAGTCATTTCTCAAACATTTCATTTCCCTCCTCTGTTCCCGCCAACTAGTGAAGATAGAAATTTAGTGGCTGGGTCCCACATAATTACAAATTATCTCTACTGAAAATTTCTCAAACCAAACCGCCAGCACATAATTCCATCTCCGCAAAATTGTTTCCATCTGCAGTTCCAAACAGAGCGTTAAAGTATAACACACTTGACCAGATTGGGCAGGGTAGATCGACGCAGGTTCGAAGTTCCGAAATTCACACGAAATTACTGAACTAGACAATGATGTCGAAGCTCTAAATCTTACTTTTTAGATTACTGTTCATTTGGTATATTCATTTTATAGCTTTGGACTTCAAATTGGCCTTTGTTCTTCTGGAGCAGAAGTTTGGGACTTTACACATAAAGTGTTTAATTTATTTTGTTTATATCATTTAAATCCTTTCTATGTATCTCTTTGAGTTTTTTTTTTAATTATTTAACTCCTTATTCGTCTGTGTATTGAGTTTCATTCATTTTTTTTAGTACATTTATTATTGTTGGACTGTGTCTAAGGTGGACCACTATCACAAGTGGTTCACCATGTACTAAAATTTATAGTCTTTGGATTAATTCTTAGTGTACAATCTTATCCTACACCCTCTTTACCAAATTATTTCTTTTGTGCCCCTCTTCCTCGTCTGTTCCATTTCCTGACCAGCAACCAGAATCACCGCCGCTCACCGTTGTCGGAGGCGATTTCCAGCGGCAGTGACCCCCTCCCTTTTTTTCCCCTTTTTTCCCTCTCTCCTTCTCTTTCTTCTTCTCCCTTCTTCACACAACAAAACTTATAGCACAAAAGTCAGCAAAAGGTTGAATTATGGCGGCTTCGTGTGAGAACGTTCAGATCTCATGGTCGTCGCTGCGGACGACCTCCGACGAGACATACTCCTTCGTGCCACAAACGAGTTGGAGCATTTGCCATCGGAGAAACTCGGTGCCGCCGTCGTCGAAGTTCGTGTTGAAGGCTTCGTTTGTTGTTTCACGGCTCGGTGCTATTGTTTCACGGCGGAGGTTCCCTGTGAGATGGTGGTGTTGAAGGCTTCGTCGTTGCTGTCGTGGTTCATGTGGCGCGGGGGATAATGGAAGTCGCGCTTGCGGTGGCCGATGAGTCTCCGACACGACAACAAGGGTTTTGTCCTTTTCTTTCTCTGATTAATTTTGTAGTGATTTTTATTGATCCCTTTCAATTACTTTGTCTTGTTATGTGGTTGAGTTGTGGCTTTGCGGTGGTTCAAGAAGCTGAAAATGACCTTTTTGGAACTCAGGTTGAAGATTTGCTCATATTGTGCAGCGACAGCGAGGGAGTTTGGGGCTTGTTATTGCGGCGGTGGAAGGTAGAGGATGTGGTGGCGGTGGTGTTGAGGAGGATGGCGGAGTGTCGCTGGTGACGGCAAGGATTCACCGGCGACAACGAGGGATTCGCCAATGACAAAAGTGTAGATAACAGGGAGGGAAAGAGGATGGTGAGAAATAATGCAGTGTTGAGGGTCCACTGTAATAACATAAGTCCAAGATCAATCTAACAATTATAAAATGTGGTGCATCATGGACCACCTATAAAGGTGGTCCATGGTAGAAGTCGTCTTATTGTCGATCGATAATTTAGGTTACAGACTCGAGATCACAACTTCAACAAATAAGATTTTTTAAAAGAATAAAATATCATTTTTGAACCCTTATAATTTTAGAAATTTTTATTTTGATCCTTTATATTTTAAAATTTTTATTTTGATCCTTTAAGTTTGCAAAGTTATCCAAAATAGATAGCCCTTCTGTCAATTTTACACTAACATTGTTAGAATTTTTTATTTTAAAACAATTAATTTTAATATAGTTGCAGTTAAAAAACTATCACTATCTTAATTTTATTTTATTAAATTATTTTATTAAACTTTAAATAATCAAAATTAATTATTTTAAAATAATTTTAACATTGTGACATCTTAATTTTATTTTATTAAATCTTTACAATTTGTAAACCATTTCCTCTGATATCACTATTCGAAAGCATGTGTTACAAAGTGGAATTGAATTACAAAACCTGTATTGGAGAGAATATTAACCAAAGAAATCCACCAATTTCTATAGGTTTCTTCCATAATCATCAAATAAATTCTACTAACACAATTTAATGATTCCGTTACTAGGCAGCCAAAAACACATTGACGCTAATTCTAAGACACCTATTACATTCAAGGAGCATCCTGTATCCCAAGTTCCAAATTCACCACCAAATCTGTAAAAAAAATGCCAGGACTGACTTATGAACAAGCTCCACGAATTCCAAGTCCACCAACAAATCCCAATTTCTACAAGGTCCGGGAACCTTCAAATCCCAAATCCACCAAATCTATTTTAATCCACAATGGGGTCGTGATCTACGCTAGTTACTCAATAGCATAGCTGAGTAACTTTATCTCAAGTCCATCAAATCTTTCTTTGTTTTTTTTTGTCCGGCATCTGTTTTGCATTCTTATCTCTATTTAGACATAACAAAAGAAAAACACCTTCTATTAAGCAGTAAAAAGAACACTGTTATTCAATCAATCCAACAACAAATTCTTCCTGACTCAAGAATTTATAATCAAATTAAAATAATGGAAAGTATAACATTAATAGATATCAAACAAAACGTAATTGAGAAACAATGACACTAAACAAGAGTGAACAGAGTTTGGCAGGGGTGCTCTGCTTTTGTCTAGAGAGGCAGCAGCAACCCTGAACTTCTTTGAGGAACAACATAGATATACACAAACAATGTCAAAATTCCAACCCACAAGCCCAAATTGATAATAACAACAGTGAATGAGATGATGCTCAAAGCCAGAAATGAAGCAGCATCTCCCAAAATAAGCATGGCACAAATTATGAATGGAAGAAGGTTTCCGCTACATATCTGAAGTATTGCTCCGATGATCACCAAGAAGGAGTACAGAACAATGGTCAAAACAAGAAACATCATCTGCTTGTGCTGTTTCATGAACAAAGAGTTTGTTGATGTAATCAGAGCAAACAGCAGTGTTGAGAACTTGTTAAGGTTCTCTGACAACTCTTTGAATAGATTCCTAACCACTTTCATTAAGAGAAAAAAAAATAAAAGGTTTAGTTAGACATAGAAGAATTATGATGCAGTGCAGCTTTGCGAGATACACATTACGTGCAACTCAATGGTGAATCTGTCAGAAAACTGATATACTACTAGTTACTACTAATGTCCATTTGGTGTCAGAATAGTTCAAAGAAAAAGGGAATGAAAAAAATGAAGAGTGTGTGCGAGTGAAGCATGTACAAGATTGTAAAATGACAACTAGAAGCACCCTCGAACAAAGTTGTGTGCAAACTGGAAAGCACAAAACATATATATATATTTCTGGATTCATAGAGTGATAACTTTTATACTAACCTCATTGATATGAAGTGAATGGAATTCATAGCAGGCATGTCTTCTTTTCTTTCTTTCTTTCTCTCAATTTGCTAAACTTCTGAGCTGAGAACAAATGATTCAGTTTTGGTTGAGGGAATGAGAGTAATCGTTGATGTGGCTATGAATAGGTATTTATATATTATGAAGTGGGGGCACTGTTGATAGTATCTAAGCCAAAGACACGAAATCTAAGTTCTTCCACTTTTCTACTTGATTCCTAATTGAAGCAAAGTACTAAAAGGTTTTATACGTTTTATACGTATTTTATCCCAGAGGGAGCAAATGGCCAATAGACCATTCTTAATTGATTTCTCTCTTTAACTGCCGCAAAATCTTTCTTTAAGGAATTTTCCACTTTTCGATGAATGTCAACTCGTGCTTTATAACTTCCAACATTTTTGCTCTGTTTCGGTGGACATGATTAATCTTCTTTGAAAATGTTTGAAAAAAAATTATAAAAGAATTTGAACTCATAAACATAATTTCATGATGCATGTTTCTAAATTTAATTAGTCAATTTTCTTAATATTTTAATTAGTATATAAATTTCTTCAATTAACATTAAATATAAAAGTAATATTTAAATGATGATTAAAATAATACTCTATCGATTAAATTAATTTTAAATATTTTTTAATTAATTATTTTCAATATTTATATTTTTTATATTTTAATATATATTTTGTTACCCGAACGTAAGTTGTTTGATAATTTTTTTTTATTGACAAAGGTGGTGAAAAAAATTCCTCTTGATTGGATATGAATAGAAAAATTATTTAATTATAAATAAAGTGTCAAACTTACAATTTTTAATTTAATGCTATTATTCAAAATATTACACGTATAAATTAAAGGTTTTAAAATTTTCAATTTTTTTACTATTATTTTTTGTGTATAACTATTGAAACGTTTTGTTTTAGAATTTTTCTTGGCCAAAGTAGAATCAACACATAACCTCTGGTTGAAGTAAAAGAAGCCAACATAATTAACAAAAGATTGATCGAGTTCCATCACTGGAGTTTAAACTTTAAAATGAGACGTATTATAAATTATAGAATTGAGATTGTGAGGTGCACAAGGTATATGTCAACCGTACACATGTATATGCGCCTGCATACATACGAATACGATAATTGTTCTTTTTTTTTTCTTTCTTAAATATGAATTTAGTATATGTAAGTTGTGTTTTTTTAATTTTGGTCTTTGTAAATTATTTTGTTTATTTTTAGTCTTTGTAAGTTTTTACTTTTACAATTTTCGTTCCGTAAGTTTTTTTTTTCATTTTTAATCCGTATAAGTTTGCACTTTTCCAATTTTAATTCCTTTAAAATATCAAAATTTTCATTTTTTTAGTCCATGTAAATTTATGCTTTAGGGACCAAAATTAGAAAAATGTAAACTTACATGGATAAAAAATGAAAAAAAAACTTATAGGGACCAAAACTGAAAAAACATAAACTTATTGGGACTAAAAATGAACAAAAAAAAAATCTACAGGAACAAAGACTGAAAAAGTGTAAATTTACAAAGATTAAATTCACATCTAAGTTTTTTTTTTTAGAAATGTATAGTAAGAGTGATAAATTTCTACCAAAGAAAAAAAAAAGAGCAATAAATTTCTACTTGATTCATAGTAGTTTTATCAACTTTTTTTAAGCAGTTATATCAACTTGACTCCATTGTTAAATGTGGCATATAAAGAATAAAAAATATGTGGATGAATTGACGTGGTATATAAAATGAAGTTTATCCTTCATTTACTTAATTTATCACACTAACTTATCAACTTGGTAACACATGACAAATTGTGAATGATGTTTGTAATGACCAACTGCCGATACATGATGACTCAATAACTAAAGAAGTGGAAGACTTTATTTTAATTTATTTCAAACTCTTAAATTATTTTATTTATGAAAATACTTACGAACTTTTCGCGTTTCAAAACTAAAAGCTAAAGATCATGACAATAAGATAAAACACTATCTGTAAGACTATTAACTGAATAAACCATATGCCCTATGGCATTTCAACATGTTAACAAAAGATACAACATCAGAGCAACCCTACGCATATCTATATAGACATATATATAACACTATACAAGATAAACTTCCTAAACAATTGAGCTGGTCAACACTATACATGAAACTAATCAAAAACAAGAAAAGAAGGATCACATCTTTACGTCCATTCACATCCATCCACGATGCTCCCAAGGGAAGGATCCACCTCCTAGCCATCTGCTCCCACAAACACGAAGTTCGAGATCATCACAGTCACAATCACATGTGCCATGACGCAAGAGTAAGCTTACCAAGAACATATATACTTCAAACAAATAAAACTTAATAGAATAAAACATAATTAAAATACTATCATCTTTAAAACATAGAATTTGAAAATCAAATAATAACAACATCTAACTATCATTAAAGATTATCACAAGTATAGCCATCATGAATCTCAAACAAATATCAACCTTAAAAGTCAACCATCAAACATCATCATCATGAGTCTATCAATCATCATCACCAAGTGCACCAAACTCAATCACCAAAGACAGGCTCTACTCCATGGAGATTTACACCACATGAGCGATTAACCCAAGTACATCCTTTAACATAGTCACCTCTCTGACCATTCGGGGAGACCCAGATTAATCATACGGAGGAAGTGTGGTTTTATCGAAAATAGATGAGTGTAGGTAATGGCTTACCTAAGTAAGACTTGCAAAGACCTTAGCCTCTATAGGGATTCGTCCACCCATCTATTCTATAGGCCCATTCAGCGTTAGCCACCATGAAAACCTCCAACACTAGGTTGAGGACCCACCAAGCACCCTCAACTTACGTGCCTACTCACAAACAACAACAACTAAACTTAGATTCCTTGAGGTTTAGGATATGACACCTCCATACCCACCATGTCTCACTCATGGTCTGTCTCAAGGAACTAAGTTTCACCACCAACAATAATTCATCCCATATACACTAAAAGAGTCATCTACGCCTTTTTGGAAAGCAATTTTCATCACTCCGGTACGCCATTCAAAGTTAAAAATATAGGGGTGGGTATTCGGGAAGATATCTAACCAAGAGAGACCCCTAGGTCGCTTTAGTGGACGGAGTCCTAGCGTGGAACTCACCTTCCCTAAGCAACCATTTTCTATAAAATCTTCCCAAAAGAAAATAACTAACTCCATTCAATATATATAGGAATGGTCTCAACGCCAAAATCACATCACATATATCATCATCTCATCAATAATTCATATACATCTCAATAATAATACATTCACCTCATCAAAATATAATTATTACAACAATAATGCAACTCCCTTACCATAATATAAACACCTCAAGAACAACATAATCATCTTATAATTAAACATACTACATTTGTATAATTTTTTTAAAATCATTTAAAACATAAAAAGGGAGTGTTTCAAGAGAATTTTCAAAATAACCAGGTTCTGGCCCAGCCGGTAGAAATCGCGGCTTAGCTGGAATTGTTCCAGTGACAAAATTTTCAAAACAAGAATTTCAGCTCAGCCGAAAGAAATCTTAGCCCAGCTGAAATCGTTCCAGTGGCAAAATTTTCAAAACACGAATTTCAGCTCAGCCGAAAGAAATCTCAACCTAGCTGAAATCGTTCCAGTGGCAAAATTTTCAAAACACGAACTTCAGCTCAGCCGAAAGAAATCTTAGCTCAGCTGAAATCATTCCAATGGCAAAATCTTCAAAACATGAATTTCAGCTCAGCCGAAAGAAATCTTAGCTCAGCTGAAACTTGTGTAGAGAAGCTGCGAACTAGCTAGTTTTCTTCTCCAAATTTTTCATTTTTAAAGTTTTGAGGATCAAATTCATTCCACAACAAACCCAAACAATTCTTCTTTTAATTCTAACACATAAACAACATCAAAACAACTTAAAGTTTGAATTTTTCATCAATATCAATCAACAAATCAAAGCACAATTCAAATTCAAAACTTCAAATTGTCCAAGCATTCACCTTTATGCATTCAACCCATTCCCAAATAGATTTTGCAAGGTGATAAACTACAACAAAACACATAGATAAGTTAAGTTTCCCTTACCTTCACAACCCAAGATGGTGACTTTTGAAGAATGAAGGGAAATGAAGGGTTTTTGGGCCAAAGCTAGAAGTTTTCCTCAACTCCAACAACAACTCTCACTACAAGGGCATGCAACACACCCTAAACCAACCAAGAGTTCAGAATCAAACCAAAAAACAAAGCTTTTCCATGGGACCTCCATGGGTGTTTTAAAGTAGAAAAGGAAAATGAAGAACAAGAGAGGAAGAGAGTGAACTTACCACTCTATGGGCAACAAAGGAACACCCAAAAGAGGAGAAATGAGTCTCCTTTGAGCACAAGCACCAAAACTCCAAGCTCTCAAGAATGGGTTTTCTTGGAGAAGAAGAGGAAAAGTGTAAGGAGAGGCTTTTGAAAGAATTTTATGAATATAAGGGTTTAGAGAAGGGTTTAGAACTCTAGAAATTCCTCCCTTTCACACTTAAGCTTTTCTATACACACCCACCTCTCCTATCATAACTAAAGCCCATCCTCTTTAGCCCAAACCACTAAAAACTCACTAAACATATATACAACATATAATTAAACTACCACTAACATTAATTAATTTATTTTCAAGCACTTAAATTAAATTTAATTCTTCTTGTAATTTAATTAAATCACTTGAACAATCAATTATGGAAAACACAACATCACATGTCACATTAGACGACTAACCAAAATTAACATTGTAACCCTTAGTATAAAAAAACTTATAGAAAGATCAATTTGACCTAAAAAAGACGTTTTAAATTTAAGGATTGGAGTGAAACTTTTTAAACTTTAGAGATCAAACATAAAAAAAAAAAATAAGATGATAGACAAAAATTATATTTTAACCTATCATAATATGTGTATTTTCGAACTTTCTTTGTATACTCAAAATCATATTTTTCTCTCTCTTATTTTGCCATCATTTAAAAGAAGGTGTAAAATGGTATTTTAGACACCAACAAATCGTTGGCCTGAGTGGTACTAGACACTGTCTCCTTAAGCAAAATCTCGAATTTGAACCTTGTGAATGGAAAAAACATCCTTAGGAAGGGAGACCCCACCAAAGGTGGCTAGGGGGGTTAAAAATATATTTTGTGAGAACTTTTGTGCATTTTAAATTTTAAAAAGTATTTTTGAAATACATGTATAGAAAAAGAATAATAAGTAAATGAAATGTAAATATTATTATATACAGTATCACATATCAAATCAATTATTTAATATAAAATAGTGAAATTAACGTGGCATTTGGAAGGTTAGTAATAAAATCTCATAGAAAAATATAACATTACTCTTAAAGGTTTATTTGACCTATAAAATTAGAATTAATTAGAACAAAATCATAATTTTTATGTTTGGTTTGTATAAAGTCACTTTAGAGAAAAAAGATAAAGAATCTTGACCACTAAAAAAAAAAAAAATTGATATATATACACCTGCATAATAAGTTATGAACTTGTTAAAATCTATCTTAATTTTTTGATTAATGATAATATGCTTCATTTTTCTATCTCAAGTGAATAACTATAAGCATTAAAAAGAAAATATGATAATAGGCTTCATTCTTGACTGCATTAATGAATCATGAAAAGAAAGAGATCAAAGAAAAGAAAAGTCGATCGACTAAGCATTAAAAAGAACAGTTATTCCTTCAAAAAAAAAAAAGAACAGTTATTTTTTCCCTTAACCACTGGGGCAAACCTTCACTATTGGAGCGATGCATTACGTGTGAACACATTGACAGATATTTCCTGAGTCAAGAATATAGATTTCTTACTCAAATTAAAGAAAAGAAAAAGACTAAACAAAACAAAACTGATGAGAAACTCTATTACTATATATACGTGCTTCCTCTAGAGAGGCAATAACCTAGCTCCGTGCGATGGACCCTTAATCCAATTCTTGATTCTTTGAGGAATACATAGTCATAGGCAAACAATGTGAATATTCCAATCCATAAGGCCAAAGTGATCCCAGCAAGGGTGGTTGAGATGAAGCTCAAAGCCAGAACTGAAACAACAGCTCCCACAATAAGCATGACACAAATTATGATTGGAAGAAGTCTTCCCTTGAATATCTGAAGTATTGTCCCAATGGTTGCAAAGAAGAAGTATAAGACAATGGTCAAAACCAGAGACATCATCAGTTTGTGTTGTTCTATAAACAAAAGGTTTCCTGAGTCAGTGTTTGTTATTGTAATCAAGGCAATCAGCAGTGTTAAGAATTTTACGAGGATCTCCTGCAATTCCTTGAATACATTGACCACTTGGTCCTTAAAGTAAGCACAATCATTAAAAGAAAATAAATGTTAGACATATAGTAACAAAGAACGTATAACATGTTTGTGGTTACATACACTAACCTCATTGGGGTGGAATGAGTGGAATTCAGCCCAGGCATGTTTAGTTCTAGCTTTGTTTCTTGCTTCCCTGATATGAGAACGACTATTACTTGCTCAACTATAAAAAAAAAAAAAAACAAAAGAAAGAGAACTAGCTTTTATAATATGGGCAGAGCATATGGTATGGTTAACTTTAACCGGTTCGATCGATGCAGGTTTTAGGTTCGGATGGTCTCAAACTTCAAACACACACCAAGTCAACAAAATTGGCTTTTAGGTTCGGAGTTCCGAAATTCTAACGAAATTACTGAACTAGACAATGATGTCGGACTGTCAGAGTTCTAAATCTTACTTTTTAGATTACTGTTCGTTTGGTATATTCATTTTATAGCTTTGGACTTCAAATGGGCCTTTGTTCTTCTGGGCCAGAAGTTTGGGACTTTTCACACATAAAGTGTTTAATTTTTATTTTTTTATCATTTAAATCCTTTCTATGTATCTCTTTGAGTTTTTTTTTTAATCATTTAACTCCTTATTCGTTTGTGTATTGAGTTTCATATATTTTTTTAGTACATTTATTATTGTTGATCAATAATTTAGGTTTCAGACTCGAAAAGACTAAAATAAGATCCTTATGGTTTTAGTAATTTCTATTTTGATCCTTTATATTTTAAAACTATAGTTGAAGTTAAAAAACTGCCACCATTTTAATTTTATTTTATTAAACTTTAAATAATCAAAATTAATTATTTTATAATAATTTTAACATTGTGACATCTTAACTTTATTTTATTAAATCTTTACAATTTGTAAACCATTTCCTCTTATATCACTATTTGAAAGCATATGTTACAAAGTGGAATTGAACTACAAAACCTGTATTGGAGAGAATATTAACCAAAGAAATCCACCAATTTCTACAGGTTTCTTCCATAATCATCAAATAAATTCTACTAACACAATTTAATGACTCCGTTACTGGGCAGCCAAAAATACATTGATGCTTATTCTAAGACACCAATTACATTCAGGGAGCATCCTAAATTCCAAGTTCCAAATCCACCACCAAATCTGTAAAAAACAAATGCCAGGACTGACTTATGAACAAGGTCCACAATTCCAAATCCACCAACGAATCCCAATTTCTACAAGGTCCTGGAACCTTCAAATCCCAAATCCACCAAATCTATTTTAATTATGTTCCTGTAGCTAGATCGTACCTAGGGAAGCAGGAGACCTAGCTCAGAAGAATTCAAGTGTGTATGTGTAACCTACCCCCATCTGCTGAGGGTTATAATATATATATTCACCCTATCAAGCTGGATTCTGTCCCGATCTTCGAGGGACGATTTTCTCCATATCCAAGCGCCATTCCGGGGATATCGAATACACTCCCTAGGTGGTTATGTTGAGATTGTGTGTCAAGCAGCCAGTCAGTCGGAGACCTTAATCGATGGATCGATGGATGACTGACACTAAAAGGTTTTGAAGACTTGGTAGACAAATGACCGATACAGGTACATAACCCCTTAGTAGCACGTAAGTGTGAAGAGACTAGAAAGTGTGACAATTGGTTGACAGATGACTAGAGGGATACACAGCCCCTTAGTCTCGATCGCGTAAGTGTGAAAAGACTAAAAAGTATGCCAGTTGGTTGACATATGTCTGGAGGGGTACACAGCTCCTCAGTCTCAAGCGTGTAAGCACAAAGAGAGTAGAAAGTGTGGCAGTCGGTCGACAGATGACCGAAGGGATACAAATCCACAATGGAGTCATGATCTACTCTAGTTACTCAATAGCATAGCTGATTAACTTTATCTCAAGTCCATCGAATCTTTATTTTATTTTTTTTGGTTCGGCATCTATTTTACATTCTTATCTCTGTTTAGACATAACAAAAGAAAAACACCTTCTATTAAGCAGTAAAAAGAACACTGTTATTCAATCAATCCAACAACAAATTCTTCCTGACTCAAGAATTCAAACTCGAATTAAAATAAAGGAAAGTGTAACATTAATACATACCAAACAAAACGTAATTAAGAAACAATGACACTAAACAAGAGTGAACAGAGTTTGGCAGGGGTGCTCTGCTTTTGTCTAGAGAGGCAGCAACCCTGAACTTCTTTGAGGAACAAGATAGATATACACAAACAATGTCAAAATTCCAACCCACAAGCCCAAACTGATAATAGCAACAGTGAATAAGATGATGCTCAAAGTCAGAAATGAAGCAACACCTCCCACAATAAGCATGGCACAATTTATGAATGGAAGAAGGCTTCTGTTATGTATCTGAACTATTGTTCCAATGATCACCAAAAAGGAGTACAAAACAATGGTCAAAACAAGAAACATCATCTGCTTGTGATGTTTCATAAACAAAGAGTTTGTTGATGTAATAAGGGCAAACAACAGTGTTGAGAACTTATTAAGGTTCTCTAACAACTCTTTGAATAGATTCCTAACCACACTCATTAAGAGAGAAAAAAATAAAAGGGTTAGACATAGGAGAATTATGATGCAGCTTTGCAAGTTATACATTATGTGCAACTCAACGCTGAATACTGAGATACTACTTGATAAACTAGATTTTCATTGTATTTTGATGTGAATTTAGATGTCATTTTCATATATTTTGAATATATTTTATTGGCAAAACTGACTGTTTGGTGTTAGTTGATGCAAGACAGGTACTCAAGAGGCTTCATGAGGAAAAGAGTTAAAAATTGCACTTTTTGGAGCAAAAATGCCACTGTCTAGAGGACCAAGAAAAAAAGGCCAGAATTGAAGTAACGTAAGGACCATGGCCATGGTAAATTTACCATGATCATGCTGGTTGCATAGCAAAATTGGACCTTGAGTACCATGCAAGGACCACGGCCATGGTCATTTACCAGGGCTGTGGTAAGTTGCGTTGTCAGCCCATTTAAATTTTGAATTATTATAAATAGGAGCTGAGAAACCATTTTATCTTTATCTTTTGTTCTATTTTGAAAACTAAGGGTTCTAGGTGAGAATGAGGTCCTGTGAGAGACTCTGAGCTGCTGGAGGACGTAGAGAGCATCATTGCGGATCACCACTATAAAGTTTCTTCCCTTTTGTAATCTTTATGTCTTCTTTTGAGTTTCTGGCTTAATCATGAACATGAGTGGCTAGTTTCTCTTAGCCCCGGATTGTGATGTAACTATACCTTTGTACCTCAGTTTTGATTTTAATAAAACCTCGATGTTATTCAGTTAATTGTATCTCTTCACTGCTTTTATTGCTTTATAGGACCAATCAGTCTAAACATAAGTTAATCTCTTGTCTATGATCAATTGCTTGCTATTAACTGAACTGTGAAGTGATTGATTCGTACAATTTGCATAATCAAACCTATTGTATTTGTATGAATTTCCAGTAGATTAACATGTTAATCAACCTCTCTGAGATTCATCATTTGCTCTAAATTAATTCACCTATGATCAATTGGGAATTAAATTAGGGGAAATAGTGTTATTAACTATGATCAATTGTTAATTAACGAATTTAAGAGGTCGCTGGCAAGTAACGCATTTAAGAATTTTATTGAGATTAGAATTGGGGGAAAAGGGGTACATGTGAAATCACAATCCTAGGCTTCTTTATTATAATTATTCTCACATTAATCTTTCTGCTCTGATTCTCTTTCTTTTGAAAAGAATAATTGAACACATTCCCCTCAATTTGGTTTTTAATTCTGGATTGTTTGATTATTTGCGAAATTAATCATTTGGGAAAGCGGCTGGTCCTTTGGGTTCGATATTCGGACTCCTAGAGTCCACTGTTACTAATGCGTAGGGTACACTTGCCCTTTGAGAATGCATTTTACACATCAATACTAATAATGTCCATTTGATCAATAATAGAAAGAAAAAAGGGAATAAAGAAATGAAGAGGGTATGCGAGAGAATCATGTTAAAGATGATGGTAATTAGAATCATCTTGAAA
This sequence comes from Pueraria montana var. lobata, assembly GCA_026413185.1. NCBI lineage: Eukaryota > Viridiplantae > Streptophyta > Magnoliopsida > Fabales > Fabaceae > Pueraria > Pueraria montana. The sequence continues at coordinate 80,122,492 of CM048650.1, forward strand.
CAAGGTTATGGTGTGAAAACTAAAAGGCATAAACGTGTATATATTTCTAGGTATATAGAGTGGTGCTAATTATATTGACCTCAATGAACACTACAACAAAAGGTTCTTTTGGCAACATTTGAAAAATGTTGCAAAAATAGGCATAAATGTTGCTAATTTACTCTTGCGACATTTTCTCAAATGTAGGATAAAGCCTACGTCACTAAAGGCTATTAGCAACATTTTTACAAGTTAATTGCAACATTTTAATAATGTTACCAATCTAACATTTTGTAACATTTTAAAAATGTTACCAAGTTATTGTAACATTACAAAAATGTTTTTATAACATTTTAAAAATGTTGCCAAATTATTGTAACATTTATAAAAATGCTTTTGTAACATCTTAGAAATGTTGTAAGTTGCCAAAACATTTATAAAAATGTTGCTACATTGTTGTAACATTTTAAGCCTAGTCTAACTTGAGAAAGAAGCTCCTCCCTAGCATCTTTACCCATCTTCATATTTTCAACATGCAGAGAAACTATCAATTCTACCTATAGAAATCAATCAACCACACACACTCACACACACACATATAGAGAGAAAGAGCGAGAGAAACAAAACTATGTAATTAGCTAAGAACAATCAATGCTTCAATCCAGAATTAGCTGGTACAGTAACTTTGGCATATCCATTCATACATTGGAGATTAAACTTTCGATAGATTTTTTTGATACTTCTCTTCGGGAAGCTAGACAAAAAAAAAAAGAAGGAAAAAAACAAACTGAATTAAACACACTGAATTTCAGGGTTCCAAAGGAACATGGTAAAATCATCAGGTCCAAAGACCAATCTTTCAAGGAGCATTGCCTTTCATTGCTTGATACCTTTTCAAGAGCAACCTGCATTCATCAGGTGCATAAACTAGTATTAGTAAAACAAAGATGGAAGAAGTTCCTAGAGAAAGGAACTTGTCAAAGAATTAAAAAGAAAGAAAAAAAAAATAAGGGCCCTCAGCAATCCAATACAACCATACATATGTTAGGTTTTAAGACCTTGGACGATGTCCAACCCCTCGAATTTCGGTTTTGATGATAATAACTAAAGGATAAATTTTGAAGTATCTAATGATCTAGTTTGAGTGTTATAGGATTTACGTCGTCCAATTCCGCAATGGTATTGTATCTCTCAAACCTGGACTTTATGTTTTAATAAAGAAAGCGTCCAAATGTATTTTATAAAGAACCCTACAGGCAGCGTCCAATGCTCCTGTGAGAGCAAGCGTCCAACGCTTGAAAAAACACTCTCTGTAGTTTCTATCTTAAAAATACGTTTTCAATGTTGATTCAATATAAGGCAACGATCACTCTCTCATATTTTAACATGCCGTTCTATTTGATCTTTTCGAATAGTACTGAACAGGAAAAGAAGAAGCTTCTCTCTGCAGAAAAAGTACAAGTAGGAGAGGCGCTACAAGTACGGCTGTCACTTCCATCACTTCACCCTAAGTCAAAATGTGACAACGACCATATGCTACAGAAAGAATCGCTCTTGGAAAAGGAACAGATCCCTCAACGGATACCTTTCAACAAGCTTCCTATATATAGAAGAATGAAGCTCACATATCAACTGACGAGAAAATTTGATAAAGAGCTGAATCCCTGTCAAAACGACTGGACGATCATAAGCAAAAAGAGCATTCATCTTAGCTTTGCTAAGCGAGTCTGTATATTAATACTTATTGTAATATCCTCTCAGTGAGAGTTAAGTTTTACTTACAATATCAAACAATTCTGTTTGGAAAGCCAGGAGTGGCTTAGTGTTAAAGAATACTTGAGTTTTGTGTTTAATCTCAAGGGGAGATTAAGGGTGTGCCAGAAGTGGCCTAGAGAATACTTGTAGCCAAAAGTGGCAAGGTTAGAATACTTGAGAGTAATCAGATCTTGATTAGTAGAATCCTTCAAAAGTTTTTGAAGGAGAACTGGACGTAGCTCAGTTGAGTGAACCAGTATAAAACTAAGTATTCTATTCTCTCGCCTTCTAGCTTACTTGCATTTCTTTTAAACTATCTCTTCAACATACTACGAAAAGGTTTCTATACACATTTTATCTAAGTTTATCTATTACGTGTATTCTAACGAAAAGGAAGAAGAGTAGTTTCTTTGGACTGTTGTTTTTAATCGACTGGGCGATAGCTTATTTTTCTCTGTTTTACTAAGTTCCTGTAAAACGTAAAGATACACTATCTTCACATTAGCTAAAGTTTTCCAAAGAATTTTTAAATACACTATTCAACCCCCCTTCTAGTGTATTTCTCTATATTTCAGTTGGTATCAGAGCTCGACCTCTTGGGTTGAGTTCTTAACAGTACAGAGGAAAGATCCTGAGAAAGATGGAAAACGAAGGACAAGCTGTGAACAGACCACCACTCTTCAAGGGTGTCAAACATTATTACTGGAAACAAAGAATGATAGCATTCTTTGAATCTAGCCATATTGACATGTGGGAAGTTGTGGAGATGGGCGATTATATTCCACTTGATGCAAGCCTCAACGAAATCCCAAAGGCTAGATGGACGGAAGAGCAAAAACAAAGATTTTATCTCAACTCCAGAGCCAGAAACATCATCATGTGTGCACTAAGCGAACAAGAATACAACAAGGTGCACAGTCTCAAAAGCGCAAAACAAATGTGGGACACTCTTGCATTAACATATGAGGGTTCCACTCAGGTAAAACGTAACAAACTCAGTCTCCTTACTCGTCAATATGAGTTGTTTAGTATGGAAGAAAACGAGGACATACAAAGTATGTTTGGACGGTTTCAAACCATACTAAATGAACTTAGAGCACATGGTAAAGATTATAATAACTATGAACATATTGACAAAATTCTAAGAAGTTTACCTAGGAAATGGAGACCACAGGTTACAGCTTTGAGAACAAAAAAGGAGCTGGACGATATGTCCCTAGAAGAACTCGTGGGAACCCTCAAGGTGCATGAACTAGAACTGCATCAAGATAGTGATGGTAAGAAAAACAAGTCTCTGGCGCTCAGCGTCCAGAAACCAAGGAAAGCATCATCGTCCAAAGCCATGCAAGCTGAAACATCATCAGACGAACAATATGAAGATGATGACTCAGACGAGAATGACGAACTATCCTTTATATCCAAAAGGATACATGCTATATGGAAGAAGAAAGGTGGATCCAGATGGAGAAACCTAAAGAGGAAAGACTTCAAAGAAAAGAAGGAGAAGAGTCCAATTGTATGCTACGAATGCAAAAAGCCAGGACACTTCAAATCAGAATGCCCAGATCTCGACAAAAGCAAGGACAAGAAGAAGAAATTCTTCAACAAAGGAAAGGGCAAGAAAGTTCTGATGTCCACATGGGAAGACCTGGACGATGACTCATCATCGGACGATGGAGAAGAAGAGGAAGCACATATATGCCTGATGGCAGACACCTTGACTGATTCTTTTGAACCAGAAGAAGAAGATGAGGTAGATTTTAATGACATAGATTCAATTCAAGAAGCTTATCATGAATTACTTTCAAACTCTTCTATTTTGTCAAAGGCCTATAGAACTTTAAAGAAATCATCCAAATCACTTTCAAAAGAAAAAGAAGCTTTAGAAGAAAGTGTTAGACAACTGGAAAGTGAAAAGGAGGATTTACAGAAAAAGTTTACAGAGCTCTCAAGGCAAAATGAAACTACAAATATGGAGAGGCGAACTCTCTGGAATGATGCTGCTCAAGCCCATAAATCCTATAAGGATTCAAGGGATAGAGAAAGAAATCTTTCCATAGAGATTCGAAATCTCAACGCAGAAAACAAAAGACTAGTTGTGAAGCTTCTGAAAGTTGAAGCGGATACTTCCTTAAGAGGTCAATCACATGATGTTGTAAAACTTCATGAAGAAATTGACAGCCTAAAGAAGGATCTGTCAAACTTTGTCAAGGGCTCTAACAACCTCAAGAAACTTTTAAAATATGAAGGTTGTAAGAGACCAAATGACAGGTCAGGGCATGGATATAAGGGAAAGAAATATATTCATGATGAGGAAACATATGTTTGCTACTTCTGTGGGAAACCTGGACATATAACGTCCAAATGCAGACACCTGCCTAAGAAGGGAGCATTCAATACCCTTCGAGCTAACAAAAAAGGACCCAAGTCAATCTGGGTACCTAAGGATAAAATTGTTTCTGTTGCAGACATGCTTAACAGCAGGAAAGAAACTCCAATCATGGTACCTGGACAGTGGGTGCTCACATCACATGACGGGAGAAAGGTGTATGTTCCAAAGCCTCCTACCCAAGACTGGTGGGACAGTCACTTTTGGAGGGAATCAGAAAGGGATGATAGCTGGCGTAGGTAAGATTGGTATACCACCCTATCCTTGTATTGATAAAGTTCTTTATGTTAAAGGTCTTAAACATAATCTACTTAGCATAAGTCAATTATGTGACAGTGGATATGATGTTGCCTTTAACAAAGGTGAATGTACAGTCAAAAACTTTGATGGGTCCCTTCTCTTTACCGCAAAGAGGCAAGGCAATCTGTATAAGATTAAACTTGGGGAACTATCAAGTCAAAATGTATCATGCCTAGTTTCTGTACAAGAAAATCATTGGTTATGGCATAAAAGACTTGGTCATGCAAGCTTGAGGTTAATCTCAAAGCTGAACAGGCACAACCTCGTAAGAGGACTACCAAGTATGTCATATAAAGATGATCTTCTTTGTAAAGCTTGTCAGAAAGGGAAATAAGTGAAAAGTTCTTTTCAAAGTAAAAACACTGTTTCCACTTCTAGACCTCTTGAGCTATTACATATTGATCTGTTTGGACCCACAAGAACAGCCTCGGTAAGTGGTAAAAGATATGGATTAGTTATAGTGGATGATTATACTAGATGGACATGGGTCTTATTCCTATCCCACAAAGATGAGTCCTTTAAGGCCTTTTATAATCTCTGCAAAAGAGTTCAAAATGAAAAAGGAGTATGCATTACTTCGATCAGAAGTGATCACAGGGGTGAATTCGAAAACGAAAGTTTTCAAAGGTTCTGTGAGGATAATGGTATCCTTCACAACTTCTCAACACCAAGAACACCACAACAAAATGGTGTAGTTGAGAGGAAAAATAGGTCACTGTAGGAGATGGCCAGAACCATGTTGAATGATGATTCGACCCCTAAACACTTCTGGGCTGAAGCAGTGAATACTGCCTGCTATTTACAAAACAGAATCTATATAAGGCCGATATTGAAAAAGACTCCATATGAATTGTGGAAGGGTAGAAGACCCAACATATCCTACTTCCATCCATTTGGATGTCAATGTTTCATTCTGAACACTAAGGATAACCTGGGAAAATTTGATTCTAAGTGTGATGAAGGAACATTGCTTGGATATTCTGAAACTTCAAAGGCATACAGAGTCTATAACTCTAGAACCTTAGTTGTTGAAGAAGCTATCCATGTGAAGTTTAATGACAACAAGCCTGATAAGGAATTATCAGAGCTGGACAAATCATTTGCAGATCTCAGATTGGATGATGCAAGTAAGTCATCAGATTCGTCCAACCATGATGTCTCAGTTGAAGAATCAAATGCACTACTGGACCGTCCAGTCGCAGAACAAAGAGAACCAACTGGACGTAACTGGCAAATGAAGAAACATCATCCACAGGAGCAAATCATTGGGGATCCAAAAGACAGAGTCAAAACCAGATCTTCACTTCAACGACAGCAAGGTCACGCAGCACTCATATCTCAAATAGAACCTAAGACTGTGGACGATGCCTTAGAAGATGAAGGCTGGGTCAAAGCAATGCAAGAAGAACTTGACCAATTCCAAAAGAACAATGTCTGGAAGCTAGTAGAACTCCCCAACGACAAAGAAGCTGTAGGAGCAAAGTGGGTGTTCAGAAACAAGCTGGACGAAGCAGGTAATGTTATGAGAAACAAAGCAAGGTTGGTAGCAAAAGGTTACTCACAACAAGAAGGTATAGCTTATACTGAAACTTATGCTCCCGTTGCACGTCTGGAGGCAATTCGCATTTTACTATCATTTGCAGCTCATAGCAATATGAAGCTATACCAAATGGACGTAAAAAGTGCATTCCTCAATGGACTCATAAAGGAAGAAGTCTATGTGGAACAACCCCCAGGATTTGAAAGTGATGATTTTCCAAACCATGTTTTTAAACTTAACAAAGCCTTATATGGGTTGAAACAAGCCCCTAGAGCTTGGTATGAAAAACTCAGCACATTTCTGTCAGAAAATAGTTTTTCAAGAGGAAAAGTAGACACTACGTTATTTCGCAAAGACTACTCTTCTGATTTTATTATTGCACAAATATATGTTGATGATATCATATTTGGTGCCACTAATGAATCTCTCTGTGAAGATTTTGCCAAATTAATGCAAACAGAGTTCGAGATGAGCATGATGGGTGAGCTGAAATTCTTCCTTGGACTTCAAATCAAACAAACTGAAAAGGGAATATATATACATCAGACTAAGTATGTCAAAGAGCTGCTGAGGAAGTACAAGTTGGACGATGCAAAACCAATGAAAACTCCTATGCATCCAACAACAGTTCTTGGACTGGACGACAACTCAAAGAAAGTAGATAATACTCTATACAGAGGTATGATAGGATCACTCCTGTACCTCACAGCGTCCAGACCTGACACCATGTTCAGCGTATGCTTATGTGGCAGATTTCAATCTGACCCAAGGGAAGTTCACTTAACTGCTGTTAAAAGAATCTTTCGATATCTTGCTGGAACCACTAACCTTGGGTTATATTTCAAAAGGCAGAAAGATTTCAAGCTAATAGGATATTGTGATGCTGATTATGCTGGAGATCGCATTGAAAGAAAAAGCACCAGTGGAGGATGTCACTTCATCGGTGGTAATCTAGTCTCCTGGACATGCAAGAAGCAAGGAACTATTGCTCTGTCCACTGCTGAAGCAGAGTATATTTCAGCTGCAAAATGCTGTTCTCAAATCTTGTGGATCAAACATCAACTTGAGGACTACAACATATATGAGAGTAACATTCCTATCTTCTGTGATAGTAAAGCTGCCATAAATCTCTCTAAAAATCCCATATTGCATTCAAGGGCCAAACATATAGAGATTAAACATCACTTTATAAGAGACCATGTTCAAAAGGGAACTGTGGAATTACACTTTGTAACCACAGATAATCAGCTTGCTGATATATTCACCAAACCCCTTACTGAAGACAAGTTAATCCTTCTGAGGGACAAACTTGGCATGAACTCTGTAAAGGAATGATTAACATCTACATGATGCGTCCAATAAAATCATAGCGTCCAAAGGACATGTCGTCCAAGGAACACTAGAGTCATGCACATGCATTACATATATTTCACTTAAGTCCAATATATGGACGATGTCTTTTTTATCTTAGTCTTTTCTTCTGATTCAAATTAACAAAACGGATTGTTTTAAGGATAAGTATGAGCTAATACTCTATGCTGAGTCACCAAAATGCCAGTAACCGTACACAATTACCCACATCCTTTGCACGTCTCATCATGGCGGGTTTTATGGCGTCAGTTACTTTTCAAATATTCAAAAAAAAAAAAACCAAAACCGCTTCATATCCTCCAAACAAAACCCAAGTAAACACTTATCAAATCCTCACCGAAAAACACCACCATATCATCAAACCTAAACTCTCTCTCTCTCAGAAACCCCAAAACCCTCTTAGAAAACCTAAAAATCCAAACTTTACAAGAATGGCAATCTCTACAAACTCAAGCAACTCAGAACTCGACGTCCTCACCTACCCTGAAACTACAGTTGTGTGCCAAGGAGCTGCTACAGTGCACATTGGGCACTTCTTCGACATTGAAGAGCTTGAGAAGCTGGGCCTGAACCTGAACGAGAGCCTTCTGAAGTGTGGAATCAGAGGCTACTTCAATAAAAACCAGAAAATATTCCCTGAGTTGATCAGAATGTTCTGGAGGAATGCCAAGTTCCAGAGCTCAAGGGAGCTCGTGGCCACGATTCTTGGACGAGAAGTGACTCTGTCCATCGAGGCCATAGCAAAGGTAACTGGTTGCATAAGGGAGCAGAACCAGTACAGAACAAACTGGGCCAAGCAGTACGGCAATCATGTTGCGACTGTGCTTTGCAAGACCAAAATCCCCGAGTCAATGAAGATTGAGTACAGGAATCTGTGTGAGGAGGCAAAAATCTGGCAGCAGGTGTGCAACAAGAGTATCCTGCACAAAGCTGGGTCTAAGTACTCAGTCACAGACTTACACAAGTTTGTGATATTCCATCTCATGGAAGGCATTCCCTTCAATCTCCCTCACATCATCTACGTCAATATCGTGAGGATGATGAAGTCTGTGGGTGGGAATGATGACATTTTCTACGCCGCCCTAATGAACAAGATCTTCTGGGATCAGAAGGTTTATCAACGCTTCTTTGATGAATTGGATGAAGAAGCCTACGAAGCTATTGTGAAGAAAGGGCCAATGGTAGCAACACAACAGTTGTTTGGTGAGTCCAACATAAAACCAATGAAGATCAAGCTAACAGCCAAGGTCTTAAGGGACCTGGACGAGGACACCATCAACAAGCAACGTCATGAACAGAGCAAGATCATCTCCAATGATGAAGAAGAAGAGATTGATCTTCTGGGTATTGGTAGAAAGATCAAAAGGCTGATGGAAGAACAGGAGGGCAGAAAGATCACACACCAAATGTCTCAGATGCATGAGGAAGACGCTGAAAAGGAGAGAAGAACCAAGAAAAGGCATGCTGAGACATCTGCTGCTCAGTCACTAGCAGGGAAGCGTCCAAGGATTGATACGTCCAAACCTGTTCAAGATGAGAGGCGTCCAAAGGCAGCTCCAGTAAAGGTTGCCCCAGAAAAGCAAAAGGTACGAAAGCTTCAATTACTGGACGACTCTGATGATGATGACCAGATCCCAATTGGTCAGATCATGAAGGAGACATAAGGTCCTCAGCAAAAGAAGCAGAAGGCACAACCTGCTAAAACACTTCCTTTTCTTGCTAATGTGCCACGACGAGTAAAGACTCAGGCAATAAGGCCAAAGAGAATTGCAGTGCAACCATCTTCCTCTCAAGACACCGACAATGTATCCACCAGCACCATTCTACCAACAACATCAAGTGCTCCTTCCACATCAGCAAGCCAGCAACCACCTCTTCGCTTGGACCTGTCCAAGTTTGTGCGTCCAAGAGATGCATGGAGGGATACATGGTCCCCATGGACTATTCCCCCCAAGCAGAAAACCAAAGAGGAGAAAGACAGAGAACGCTTTCCGGTTGCATTCCTTACTCGCAATGATCAGAATCTCTGTAAAGAAGGTGATGTGATCCAGAGGCCTCTGCAAGAGCCTCTGAAGCGGCATTTTACTACTGCCTCAGCACCAGAGTGGACGAGGTATGTTTGCACTGAATCTCTGTCAGCTGCTTATAATGCTATGCCAAAAGGAACGATCATCAGCAACCCTCTGCCCAATTGGACGAGAGAAGTGTACCCACACTTAGTACGCATGCCTCATCCTTACATCTGTCCAACTGGAACTCAGCAGAGAGTGCGTCCAGCAGCAGAAAATCTGTAGAAGCCAGAGGTGGAAGTTGCCTCTCGATTCACCAAGACGGTTGCGGAGCAGAAAGGGAAGGCTCCAAGGAAAAAGAAGGCATCGTCCAAGAAGTCCTCTGCTAACAAAGATATTGAGCTGGCTGCAGAATTGCAGTTGGCCATTAAAGAAAGTCTGGACCCGTCAATAACGAAGCAGCGTCCAGACGCAGGGTGGGTCAGGGATGTTCAAATCTGGACTCCAATCACAAAGTTCCTGCCTCTACCAGCTGGGACTCCAGTGCTAAACTTCCAGCCAGGCGACTATGATGAACTTGGAAAGCTTCTGCAACAAATGTACATACCAAACCAAGCCATCGCCTACCCACCAAACATGCACATAAGCTGCGCGACAGAAATAAAGTTTGTACCAGACAGAGTATGTCCTAGACTACCTGTATATGATGCTGGTCGCAAGAAAGACTTCAAATTCTACGGCATTGAGATGCCCAGCAGGGAGGAGAAAGTTGAAACCCTACAAAAATCCTCTCACACCTGGGGTCATTTATTTGATAAGACTGGTAAGCTTACGCGTTCACTTGGAACCTTTGATTCCATAACATTTTGGCGCCAGATCTTATGGAACGATTCCCAGCAAGCCTCATCCTCAGGCAGCTCCAAGGATGACTTTGTTCATCCCCCTCATGGTATAAAGGTGCTGCGTCCAGTCAAGACTCATCATTTCTCAGACACCTTTGCCTGCTTTCTGAAAGACTCAGATGATTATCTGGAGTTAATGAAGACTCTGCCAAAAATCAGAAGCAACAAAGTGTTTGACCTTCGAACACTGGATCGCACAGAGTTTGTGGAGGAACTCCAAACTCTGCATGAGGAGTATCAAGCAGAAGAAGCCGCAGCAGCAGAACAAGCTCGTCTAGAGCAGCTGGCTCTTGAGGGAGCTGAGACCGCAACCATAGAAAAGGAAGATACGGTTGCTAAGTCAAAAGCTACACAGGCGGAGCTGGATGAAGCATCTGCCAAAGTAACAAAGGTGCTAGCTCATCTTGACCTGGACTCATCTGTACCAGTGGACGTAGAACACTTTGTCACGTCACATGAAGAACCTACCGTCCAATCTGATAAGTCCGCGGATGATAGAGAGCTCGTTGTTGAAGCCTCCAAGCCAATGGAAGTCTCTACAGTACAACCTATTGCTGAAGAAATCACCAGCTTCCCCATTGTTGATGCCTCTACTGAAGCATATTCGGGCACACATCAACTGGTTCCCACTGGATCTTCAAGTCCAAGGGGCATCAATCCCTTGCGATTTGCTGAACCACAAGGAGTCTCAGAAGATCGTGTTCACGAGATAGTGCAACAGGCTCTGAGGCAACAACAGCTGGAGACCGAAGCCGCTTTTCAAGCTTTTCAGCAAAGACAACAGGCTGAGGCTGATCAACATCGACTGATGCTGCAAAATGCAATCACTGAGCAGTTCATGAGTCTCTCCCATACGCTTGTGAACCAGATTCAAAATACCGCAGCCACCTTACTTGGACACGTTGCTCATGCAGTTCCACCTGTCCAACAACAACCTCCACAACCAGCACCACCAATTCAAGCACCACCAGAACAACCACCACCACCACCACATGAACCACCTCCACAGCCATAAGGTGACCATGATGGCCAAATTTTTTTTCCATCTTTCAAACCTTTTTGTTAATGACAAAGGGGGAGAAATTGGAATTTTGATGAGTAATAGCTAAACAAACTGTATTCAAAATTTTTTTTGGCATATATATATTGGCTCCTTTATCAAAACATGAGGTGTTTATTTTCATAAATTCCGCATCCATATCATTGATATGTTTTTCACTATGATATCTGTTACACATGATTTATACTTGCCTTTATATTTATCTGTTATCAGATGCATAAGAAATGTTGAACTCAGGGGGAGTACTTCATTTCACTTTTATACTCTGACATAACATAATCATCTCTAACTTGATACATTGTATTCTTATATGATTATGTGTCTGTTAACATCAAAATTTACCATTATTTGTCATCATCAAAAAGGGGGAGATTGTTAGGTTCTAAGACCTTGGACGATGTCCAACCCCTCGAATTTCAGTTTTGATGATAATAACTAAAGGATAAATTTTGAAGTATCTAATGATCTAGTTTGAGTGTTATAGGATTTACGTCGTCCAATTCCGCAATGGTATTGTATCTCTCAAACCTGGACTTTATGTTTTAATAAAGAAAGCGTCCAAATGTATTTTATAAAGAACCCTACAGGCAGCGTCCAATGCTCCTGTGAGAGCAAGCGTCCAACGCTTGAAAAAACACTCTCTGTAGTTTCTATCTTAAAAATACGTTTTCAATGTTGATTCAATATAAGGCAACGATCACTCTCTCATATTTTAACATGCCGTTCTATTTGATATTTTCAAATAGTACTGAACAGGAAAAGAAGAAGCTTCTCTCTGCAGAAAAAGTACAAGTAGGAGAGGCGCTACAAGTACGGCTGTCACTTCCATCACTTCACCCTAAGTCAAAATGTGACAACGACCATATGCTACAGAAAGAATCGCTCTTGGAAAAGGAACATATCCCTCAACGGATACCTTTCAACAAGCTTCCTATATATAGAAGAATGAAGCTCACATATCAACTGACGAGAAAATTTGATAAAGAGCTGAATCCCTGTCAAAACGACTGGACGATCATAAGCAAAAAGAGCATTCATCTTAGCTTTGCTAAGCGAGTCTGTATATTAATACTTATTGTAATATCCTCTCAGTGAGAGTTAAGTTTTACTTACAATATCAAACAATTCTGTTTGGAAAGCCAGGAGTGGCTTAGTGTTAAAGAATACTTGAGTTTTGTGTTTAATCTCAAGGGGAGATTAAGGGTGTGCCAGAAGTGGCCTAGAGAATACTTGTAGCCAAAAGTGGCAAGGTTAGAATACTTGAGAGTAATCAGATCTTGATTAGTAGAACCCTTCAAAAGTTTTTGAAGGAGAACTGGACGTAGCTCAGTTGAGTGAACCAGTATAAAACTAAGTATTCTATTCTCTCGCCTTCTAGCTTACTTGCATTTCTTTTAAACTATCTCTTCAACATACTACGAAAAGGTTTCTATACACATTTTATCTAAGTTTATCTATTACGTGTATTCTAACGAAAAGGAAGAAGAGTAGTTTCTTTGGACTGTTGTTTTTAATCGACTGGACGATAGCTTATTTTTCTCTGTTTTACTAAGTTCCTGTAAAACGTAAAGATACACTAACTTCACATTAGCTAAAGTTTTCCAAAGATTTTTTAAATACACTATTCAACCCCCCTTCTAGTGTATTTCTCTATATTTCAACATAGTATACAAGACAATAAAGAGGTGCAAGCTCGTAATGTCAGCAACAACAATCATTTATCTCAGAAACTATGCTATTTTTTATATTAAAAATTCAAAAAGCATACCTATCAAATATGTTAACATACACATATTAAAAAAAAGCATAAAAGATCACAAAAAATACTTCTATGCTCATGGCTTTTCCAATTTTCCAGAACTCAATAACACAACCAAATCCTGAGCCTGCAAGAATCATCTGAGGTGTTGATGTCAAGCAAATAAAGGAAGATAATAAGCTGAAAAATAAAGCTCACAACAACAATCTTTGCAGAGAGTCCTTCCATAGATTTATTTTTCTTCAAACGTTGGATGTATGGGTAGAGAGAAAATAATTAGATGATAACCTATCCCTCTAACCAAATCCATATAGTTACTTATTTCTATAACATTAAGGTTAAAGATCTTTCTGACAAAACACTACCTGAATAGCAAATTGCGAATCAAATGATTGGGATCCAAGTGTTGGAAGTTGGATCAGGTAAGCATTGTGGGTGGAAAACTTTCTATCAATTGTGATGTTTTATATTTGCCTTGCTAGCTGCCAATTAGCATACTATATACGGTAGATGGTTGTAGCTAGCATAAGTTAGAACAGAGGAACAATAAGGAAATTAGGGTACTTGCCTTACCATTTGCTTCATATATAAAGATGTCTCTGCTCATAGTATTTGACCACTTAATAACTGTCAAAGGCTTCTTAGTTAATGCAATAATTAACTTCTTAAAAAAAAATCATGAAGTTGACCCCACTTAAAATGTCCCTTGACCTCTAAGCAAAGTTGCAATAGTAATGGATAAGTTTTCAAATGGTTACCTTCACACCAAGAACACCAGCACTTAAGAGTCCTTTAAGAATACTTGTATTAAGTGCATTTTCAGGGATTAGGCCTCCCCATAATACTGTATAAGATTACATAAGAAAATATTTGTCACTCAATTAATTGTGTGCTAAGAGTTTGTTGGTCATACCAACATCAACACAGATTTTAGCCTCTATAGCTTTAAGCTAGAAATTTAATGTAGCCTTGTAAATTTTACTAATTTGATTTGATTTAAAATCAAATGCATAATTAATTTAATGTATTTTTTTAAGTTTATCCTATCTGTCCAAACTAAAGAACAAAGCCTCATGAAGAATAATGAAAGAAAATAAAAGAACCTCAATCAAGCATTTCTACGAATAGTTGAAGTGCAAACCTTGTAGTCCGTTGTAAAGTGTGAGGAACAAGAAACATTCCAGGGATACACTTCTTTAAGCAATTAAGTTGGAGATAACTCAAAATTGAAACTCAAATTGAAACACTAAGGAGGGACACAAATTAGTGGATACAAGCAAGATAGATAGAGAGAAGAAAAATTACTTGAAGAGAAGAAGAGGAAGAAGAATCAATGTATGGTTAGTGAAGAGCATGGTGGAGGATTGCAATTGGAGAGGGCGAAGAGCAAAGTAGTTACTTTGTGTGACATTTTGTGAAGCGAATATGAACCCTAATCACGAACCCAAGCTATTAAATCTTTCTAGTGAGCTCGTGAATGAAGAAGATCGAATGGGTAACATTTTTGTTTTGTTTAATGTAAGTGAGAAGTGAGAACTTTTTTTTTTAAAGAATGTGAGAAGTGAGAACTAAAGTTATGGGGAGGGGAAGTTTTCTTTCTTTTTTTTTCTCTCTGACCCTCTCTCTTTTCTTATAGTGTTTTCATTTAAAATCAATAAAATAAAAAGTTAAATATATAAAACAAGTTGTTTGATAAATGTTGCCAAGGGAAACATTTCTTCTAATAGATGTTGCGGAGGTTGAGGTAACATTTCCTTTGATAAATGTTATAAAATCCCTTTATTACTAACATTTGCTAAAATATAATTAAATAAATGTTACTAAAAGCCTTATATCCAGTAGTGGAGTGAAGTGAGTGGAATTCATAGAAGACGTGTTCTTTCTTTCTCTCAATTTGCTAACCTTCTAATATGAGAACTAATGATTCGGTTCTGGTTGAAGGAAAGAGAGTGGTTCTTTGATGAGGGTATTTATAATTATATGTAATGGGGCACAGTTATTAGTAAATTGGTATGAAAAGAGAATCTGGCTAGCGTGGGGGACCTCGTCATGTCCCCCACTGTGCGAAAGTTATTTCGACCATAGGATTAGAACTTTTTTTGAGATAAGTGTAGGACTACCGTAAACATGCCTACACTGGAATTTTTTTTTAAGAGAAAAAAATCCCTTTTGCTATCTCCGTTCTCTACCTCGTCTTTCCCTTTGCTGCTTCTATCTTCGTCCTCACCAACAACGACTCCATAGTCTCCGTCCATGAGCTTCTCCACCAACTCCGCTTTCTGCCGCCACGAAAACAAACACCGCCACTTCGACACGAAAAGGTAGTCCTTGTTGTCGGCCTCCGCGGGGTGGCGGTTACGACGAAGTGGAGGCTGTGGCAGGACTCATGGAGGAACATCGATACACAATATAAGGAATAAAAAGGGGACAAAATCTAGGGTCGAAGATTGGGAATTGGAAGAAAAAACTCGTGTTCTTCTTCCTTTTTTTTTTTTGTTATTTTGGGAATTGAAAGAAAAATTATGAAAATATGGATATTGATGGATGGTTAAATACACAGTGATAACAAAGTCGAGGCAGCGGCGGGAATCGCGGAGGTGCGTGAGGAGGGCATCCTTGCCGTCGACCTCGGGTGGGGCGGCAACAAATACGATAACAAGAAAAGGGGATGGAAGCAAAGCAATTTTTTTTTAAAAAAAAATAATCCAATGTAAGCAGTTCTACAATAATCCCACGAAAAATACACATCCTATGGCTAATATATCTTTCGCACAGTGGGGGACATGATGAGGTCCCCCACGCTAGCCAGTTTCATGAAAAGAAGCCAAAGACTCAAAATCTAAGTTTGGCCACTTCTCTACTTGATTTGCAAAGTGAAGCGAAGTACTAAACGTTTTATACGTATTTAATCCCCCTCCCGCAGAGAGTGGCAAAAAGAGACCAATAAGACCATTTAAACTAATTTATAAATTTCTTTAATTAACATTATATATAAAATGATTTCTACAAACAATGATTAAAATAATATTCTATAAATATAAATTAAAATAATTTTTAATATTTTGAAAATTATTTTTTCAATGTTTATATTTTTTATATTTTAATGTATATTTTGTTATCAGTTCCTATGTTTTATGGTATTTTTTTTATTCACATATGTTGTAACAAAGTTTCCTTCTTTTGATAGGATATGAAGAGAAAAAAGTCGTTATTTATAAATAAAACATTGATGTAAAAATTATCAAATATTGACGTAAAAATTATATCTCTTTACTCCCCCCCTTTCTTCTCTCTTTTCTTTCTTATTTCTATCAATATTGACGTAAAAATTATTAATATTTATATTTTGAATGATTAAATATGATATAATATTAAAACTATTTTTGAGTTATTAAATATTTAAAAATTGGATAATTCTTATTTTTATAAAATTTCAATTCTTTAAATATATATTTAAAAAATAAATTTTGCATATGGTGGAAATTAATTATCCTGTCCAAACTAAAGATTTGAAATTTAAGAATTTTAAATCCATTTATCCAAACAAAGCATTTAAAAAATTAAAGAAATTTAAATCAAAACAATTCAAATTTCAAATTCTTTAAAATTTTAAAATTCCTTGTCCAATCACAATATTATATTTTTTAATCTGACATTATTATTCAAAATATTACGCTTACAAATTTAAAGGTTTTATTTTTTTTTTCTTCATATTTTACACTTAATTTTTGTCTATGAAAAATTGTAGTGTTTTATTCAAAATATGTTTCTTGGCTAAAATAGTGTCAACAACACGTAACCTCTAGTTGAACTCTAGTCTATTATTTCCTCCTGTCATTTTTATAGGAAATAAATGAAACACTATCATTTATTTTTTTAAAAAGGATTAGAGGTAGCAATTTATCCCCTTCTTTTTTTGTGCTTGCTTCGGTGCTAATTTAAATTAAACGTTTTTTTTTTAAAAAGTATTTTTTTAAGAAGCTAATAGGATTTGCTTCTTAAAAAAAAGAAAAAAATTATTTAAAAAAAAAACATTTTAGATAAAACACTAAAAAGGCAAAAAACTTCTCACTCTGACAATCGCTACCTCTTCCACCTCAATTTCGAAATCCAAATTGTAGTCAAAGACCGACGAGGATCAAATTACCTAGCCACCTTAAGAGTATCTTTGGAAATATGTTTGCCAACTTCAAACATACTTTTGAAAGGCTAAACTCAGTTTAGATGAATGTTTGGATACCCCTAGAATTAATTCTAGTGCCTACGTTTTGGTCCAAATTGAGTTTTGAGCAAAAGCAACCAATGGCATGCTTTTCATTGTTCCGACTCGGTTGAAAGCAATTATGAGAATTAATTTCCATTTTTACCCACTCTTCCATTCAGCATTTACACGGTTACAATGAGGGGGATCATTTCCAAGTTCATGATTGTGGACATCTTAGCACTTGGCATTTTTCTTTTCTTTTCATTTTTTTTCCGATAGCAAGCACTTGGAAATTTTCTTTTTCACTATTTCAGCGTACGTAAGGTAACGTAAATAGCCACTTGTTTTTTTTTTTTTTTAATATTCTTAGATAATTTAGAGCATATTTCACAATTCATTTTACTTAATTTGTATATTATTTCACTAAAAAAAACATGGTGCTACTTAGAAGTATTTATTAAATTTGTTCATTTCACTAAGTTTGGATCATATATAAAGTTTAATTATTAATGTTTTTTGGAATCTTATTATTTATTAATGAAAATATTTAATATTATTTTAATACTTTTTAATGATTTGTTGATTATTTTTAACAATATATTGTTACTTCATATTTAATATTACATTATAAAGTTCATACCCTTTTAAGTAATTATACATTTAAAAGTACTTTTGATTAATATTATTCAAACAAGTTTCATTTCATCAAACATACTGTTGAACTAAGAAATATCTAAACATAAATCACGTTGTGTAAACTCATTTTTTGGTAAACATAAGTTTCCAACATACTTCTGATTCAAATTTAAGTTCGTGAACTTTAATCTAAACATGCACTAAATAATCACTAGGCATGACGTAAGCATCATCATGCAAAATCAATTTTTTAATTTTTTAATATTAATATAAAAAAAATCAATTTATCAAAAGTTAAACTAAATAATCTTTTATTTATATCAAAATCAACCTTTTTGACATTCTTAACTTCATAAAAATACAGAGATATAAGAAAAGAGTTATTATTTTCATCAATCCAAGTCCAAATCAATCCAAATCCAACACAAATTCTTCCTGAGTAAGAATCTAGAAACGAAAGCAGAGTAACTCATGGTTATTTCCCTCTTGGATTCTAGTTATTAATTCAGTTTTCTCACCAATAAAAAGGAAACGAAAGCAGAGAAGAGTCACCCTCTCATACAAATAATACAATACTAATTTCTCCAACAAAACCTTTCACAAAAAAAGAAAAAATCTTGAAACGTAACATAAATGAAAACAAAGAAAACGTATAACATCCACGAAGCACAACATAACTGAGAAATTGACTCTATGTGAACAGGGTATATAGTGTCAGAGTTTGGGAATGGTACTTTCTCCAGAGGGGCAACAACCTCAGCACCGTGTGATGTGACCCTTAATCCAATTCTTGATCTTTTGAAGAACACCATAGTCATAGGCAACCAATGTGAACATTCCAAGCCATATGGCCAAAGTGATCCAAGCAAGGGTGATTGAGATGAAGCTCAAAGCCAGAAATGAAGCAGCAGCTCCCACAATAAGCATGGCAAAAATTATGATTGGAAGAAGGCTTCCATTATATATCTGAAGTATAGTCCCAATGATGGCAAAGAAAGAGTATAAGACAATGGTCAAAAGCAGAGGCTTCATCAGCTTGTGCTGTTCTATAAACAAATTTTTTCCCGAGTCAGTGTTTGTTGCTGCAATCAAGGCAATCAGCATGATTAAGAATTTGTTAAGGACATCCTGCAAATCCTTGAAGAGATTGACCAATTGGTCCCTAAGTAAGCACAACCATTAAGGGAAAATAAAAGTTAGACATATAATATAATTATGATGCAGCCCTGCTAGGAAAACATGCAGCTCAACGCAGAATTTGACAGAAAACCCATACGCAACAAAAAGTATTCAATTGGTTACGGAGCATGTATGGTGTAGCGTATTTGTAGTTACAGAATAGCTATTGTTAGTTACACTAACCTGGTAGAAGTGGAATGAGTTGAATTCTGGGCAGGCATGTTCGGTTCTGGCTCTGTTTCTTACTTCCCTAATATCATGAGAGCTAATCCTCGCTTCTAACATCACATTCACAGACACAGGGGGGCGGAAGGTCGTTGTCCGTTGGGGGGACCTTTGCCCGCCAGACCCTTTCCTAAATTTGATATTTTTTATATAAAATATATTTTAATATTATATTAAGAGAAATGCTGTAGCATCCGAAAAACAAAAGCTGGTTGATTGTCCGACCCACTCAAAGTTTGACATGTGTCAACTGATTTGATTATAAAATACTTATTTAATTTAATCTGTTAAAAAATATCTCTTTCTAAATTTGACCTTTATCTCTTACCACCACACCCACTTGGAGTTCCACAGAAAATACTTGCTTTCCACGGCACAGACTAGGGTGGGAAAGCCTCTCATGTCTCCCACCATGAGAAAATAATTTGTATCCATTAGATTAATTCATTTAAAATCTAATGGTTGAAAATTTTCTTCTTTTTTCTTCTATTTTTTCCTTTTTCTTTTCTTATTTCCCAGTTTGTCCCTCTCTCTCAGTTCCGTGTTCCTAAACTTTTTCGCCGTGGTCATCCTCGTCCACTTCCTCCGCGCCACGCCTTCAGCTACCCCCACCACTGCACCTTCTTCGCTGCCTACCGCAACAACAACCACTCTCCTAGCAACCACCACCAATCTCCCTCTGTCGCCGCTGCTACTCCGACAGTTCAGCACATACAAGTGACAGATCAAGAATAACACATCACACATCAACAACAATCAGAAAAAGAACAAGAAATCGAAGAGATCACAAAACAAATTCAAAAATGAGATCCAAAATCTCGTCACTGTCGTCGCGCTCGGGAGCCTCTTCGTCGACCTCCTCCCTGCAACCAGATCTAAAAAAAATAACTAAAACCCTCACATACACTGCCACAACGAGATCTGAAAAAAAAAAAAAAAACAAGAGCCATTGTTGGGGAAGGCGCGGTGCACCGGTGCGGTGGTTCCTCTACGTAGTTGGGAGGCTGGCGTCGTAGAAAAGTGAAGGGAAAAATGGGGTATAATAGTAAAGCAAGACAAAAAAAATATAAAAGAAAAAGTTAAAAAATAAAAAATTATAACCGTTGATTTTTAGATGAGATAATCTGACGGATGAAATTTACTTTCCCATGATGAGAGACCTAAGAGACTTTCCCACCCTAGCCTGCGCCTGCTTTCCACACCCTCTCTCACCATTGAATCTTACAGGTTAAATTAATATGTAGATCCTTATACTATTCTAGAATTTTTAATTAGGTTTCTGAATTTTTTTTTTTAATTGGGTTCTGAACTTTTATTTAATTTTTAATTAGGTTCCTGCCGTTAACTATCGTTAACTCCATTAACAGTAGGGACCTAATTAAAAAATAAATAAAAGTTCAGGGATCAAATTAAAAAAAATTGTTTAGGGACGTAATTAAATTTTTTTAAATAGTTCAGGGATCTACTAAATAAATTAAAAATAAATTAAAAATCATACAAAAAAATATAACTTAATTGAAGAATGTATTTAGAAGAAGTGCATTAAGTTTGTCCGAACAGAATCTATAGGGGAAAACTAGAAGTGCAATAAGGGGATTGATGCTTCCAGAGAGTTTGAGAATACTGGTTGAAGAACCTGTAGAGGTTGAAAATAGTGAGTTTAGAATCCGCAAAGGTGAAAATATTGGACTAGAGAGGTGAGAATACTGACTTGGAGAGTTAAAAATACTCAATACAGATCTGTAGAATGGACAATACTAAATTTAGAAGTAGTCTACATATACTTGAGAAGTATAGTGTGATAGTCTTGATAGAATTTGAGAATTACTTAGTAGGTCCCTAAACTATAATAATTTTTTTAATTAGGTCCCTAAATTTCTATTTATTTTTTAATTAGGTCTCTGCCGTTAATGGAGCTAACTATAGTTAACGGCAGAGATCTAATTAAAAAATAAATAAAAGTTTAAAGACTCAATTGAAAAAAAAAAAAATAGTTCAGGACCTAATTAAAAGTTATCGAATAGTATACGGATTTCCAGATTAATTTAGCCAATCTTATATGGGGGGTTTTGTTCTGATACATGAATCTCAGTCACAAAAGTTAATTTTCATGCAATATCTCAAGAATCTGTTGTTGCTGAGAGAGCTATGTGAGTTGGTTGTCCATGGTGGGGATTTAGAGGAACATAGTGGGGTGGGTCTGTGACCAACGATGACGCAGTTTGATTGTTCGGATTCTGATAGATGTTGCACGAGGTGGGTCAGTGGTGGTTTTATCTCGCAGCTGTGGAGGACTATTTGGATCTCGCTACAACAGGGGAGAAAGGTTGGGGACGATGATGGCACTCGAGATCCATGTTTGATAATTTTGCTTGCAGAAACTCTTGTCTTGTGTTATTGTGATATTTCACTCGGGTGAAATCTACAGAATATGATTATCATATTTTGTCTCTTCATTATTTTATTTTATAATAACTTGTGCATTGCACGGGAATATATTAAGATTTATCAATATATAATAAATTTAAAATAAAGTTAACTAAGTTTTTAGTCCCTAAATTTTAGTTTGACATGTCAAGATTTCTAAACTTTTTTAAAATTTGATTTTTAGTCCCAAAACTTTAATTTGACCGGTCAAAGTCCCTAATCTTTTTAAAAATTAAGTTTTTAGTCCTTGAAATCTCATTAATTTAGGGACTAAAAGTCAAATTTTTAAAAAGTTTAAGGACTAAAAATCAAATTTTAAAAAAGTTTAGGGACTTTGACGGATCAAAATTTTGTGCAGGGACTAAAAATCGAATTTTTAAAAAGTTTAGGAACCTTGACCAGTCAAACTAAAGTTTAGGAACTAAAAATCAAATTTTTAAAAAGTTTAGGGACTAAAAACTTAATTAACCTTTTAAGATAAATTTATTATATAAATATATTAATGATGTGTCCACATTTTCTCACATTATATTATAATTTTATATTATAATTTATTGAGTATTGTCCATTTAATTTTAAATTGTGTTGTCAAATAGACAAAATTAGTATATTAATAGTGCAAATAAATAGTAATACTATATACAAAATATATATATATATATATATATATATATATATATATATTAAATTATAAATATTATACGAAATAGTTTATATTAATGTATAATTACTATAAGAAAAATTATCAACATGATTTTAACATTACTTTTACTTCATATATAATATTCAATTCCTATATGAAATTATGTCTATATTTTTCAAATTATTGAAATAAACAAAGAGATGTTACTAGGATTTTAATCCGTTATTTAAAATGATGATAATACTATCGGCTTGTGTTATTTTTTGTGTTATGCATTCCTCTTTGTCCCGAATGGTAAGAATTATATTGTCTTTATTTTTCTAGGATCCGATTACTCAATTATAAGTTTGTTTTGTGCTTTTAAATGTGCTTTTACTTTTATATGTTATTTTGTGGTGTTCTTTGAGAAAGATGAAAAATCGTATTGAAGAACAACAATCACATTTATAGAAAAACACACAACTATGATAATTTGATTTCAAGGTATCAAGATATCCATGGTCTAGTGTGTGGACCCGTGCGATGCAGGGGTAAAATTTTGTGTGAGAGACGAAGTAATTTTTTTAATTTGTTTGTCACAATATTTAAAAAAAAATTATATACACAGTTTAAAAATATTTGATATATGAATCATGTTCTAAGAAATTGTTTATTAATAATAAATATTTATAATTACTAAATTAACTTCATCTATTGTCAGTTTCAAAAAAGTATTTATAATATTTTTAAAAATTAAAAAATAAATTTTTTTAAATAATTAAAATTAGTATATACGAATTTAATTATTTAATCCCAACTATGATTAGTTTTGAAAAATGCATTAATGACATTTTAAAATTTTCAGAATGCATCTATAAAAATTAAATTTAGTAAAATTGAAATTGCTTATTTAACCCAAAAAAATATACATTTTTAAAAAAAAATGTTTAAAATTTCAAGAAAATATTTAAAATAATTTTAAATAATTAAAATTAATAATTTGGAGTTAATTATTTAATGTCAACTAATCATAGTTTCGATAAAGAATTTATAACTTTTTTAAAAGTTTAAAATTTTAAAGTAGAATTTACAACAAATTTTAAATAATTAAAGTTATTAAATTTTAATTTAACTATATAATTTCCTTAATTCCCCGTTTAAATAAAGCATTTGTTCGATTTTTTAAAAGTTTAAATTTTCAAGAAATCATTTACAACCATTTTCAAATAATTAAAATTAGTAATTTTGAAATTACTAATTTAACCAAAGAACAATTTTAATTTTAAATATTTTAAATTAATAAATTTGAGTTTAATTATTTATTGTCAAATAGTCATAGTTTCAATAAAATATTTAGAACATTATATAAAATTTTAAAATTTTATAAAATAAATTATAACAACTTTAAATAATTAAATGTTAACTATTCATAGTTTCAATAAAGCGTGACATAATTACAAATTAATTTAAATACCTAAATTAACATTAATTACATTAAAATTATATTATTATGTTCAAATTTATCTCTTTTAGTTAAATTGTAAATTAAATTATTAGTATTAATTAATTAATACTAATATTAATTAATATAGAATAAATAATAAATAACAGCTACACCTATTTGAACATTTCTCCATGACATTGCGTTTATACTAATAATTTATTAATTGGATAACATTTATATATATAGTTTGATTCTATGATTTTGTAAATTCATCTTTAATTTTGTAGAGGTTTTTAATTAATGTGAAATAATAGGAAAAGTGAAAATGCTTAATATATAGCATGTCTGGGAGCAAGGAATAGTGCTCTAAGTTGAAAATAGTTTAGTTAGTATTTGCACATTATCTTTTTTTTTTACAGAAGTATTTGCACATTATCTATTTTGTTAAATTAATATATATTTTTAGCCTATAGTGATTACTTTGTGTTTACCAGAGTAGCCGCCACTAAAATGCAATCTCTTAAAATGTGACGAGCTACCAAACTTTTATTTTTCTTCTTAAAATTTGATTTCAAATTTATCTTAAAAACTATATGATAATGTTTACTTAAAATAAGACATAAAATCAAATAAGATACTTAAAATCAAAATAAAATTAATTCAAAATGTCAAACCAAATTATCGTAAAAGTTCACAACTTAAACACATTTCATGCCCACATGACATGATTTTAAAAAAATCTAAACGCAAACAATACAAAATAGTCATAGTCATTATAATCTAAGGTAATTCCATGTCACAACATGAATTTTAATTAGGACTAGAATTTTATAGGAAAACTTAAATGGATATGTATGCTTAATAATGCAATAATATGCTTAATAATTTACTTCCTTAAATTATGAACAACTTATGAATGGGGATTAAAACTTCCTCAAATATATGCTTAATATGCAATAAATATATGCTAAATAATATATGTTAAATTTTATCTCGTTAAGGTAATTTTACCTGCTATATAATTTTATATTTCCTTAGTAATGTATGTTGAATTTTCTCTAGTCTAATAAATATTTGCATATGCATAAAGAAAAAGTTCAAATATATCTAATTAAATTCATTAGTATAATAATTAATTAATTGATTAATTGCATAACTGTTTAATGTCCACATTAATTTTTTTAATCTGGAAATTTGTTACAAACTATCTTTTTTTTTTCACCAACATTAATTTTTTGTTAAATGTCCACATTAATTGATTATACAATTAAAAGATTTTAATTCGCTGCAAAATAATATATATTATGGTTTTTTAATTAATTATCAAGTGAAAAATGTTAACGTTAAATGTAAAAGATATATAGTCAAATCAATTAATAGCCATTTAATCATTTTAATTTTTGTATATAGTTCTCCATTTTACTCATTTTTTAAGAAAAAATGTTTCCCTAAGACAATCCAATGTTTTTTGTCCTTCTAAAATATTTATAACAACTCACAAACCTTACTCAATCAATTAAACTAAATCCCTTAGTACTATAATATTATACTCTGAACAAAATCCAAAATATTGCAAAAAAATTTAAAATTTGCAAAATGCACAAAGGATACAATGTAAAAAGAAATGAAAAAATAATAAAGCACATTAGTTCCAATTTCCGCTTTCTATTTTCCACCACGTAAGAACTTTCTTATTTTCTACAGAAAAAAATAGTTATAAGTTAACATAGACATCAGTTAAAAAAAAAAAAAAAGTTAGCATAGACATATTAGGTAAGACTCTTTATATATATATATATATATATATATATATATATATATATATATATATATATATATATATATATATATATCAAACTTTTACTGCACATTGTGTGTAGGGAGGGAAATAAGCTTGCAGATTCTCTTGCCAAGTTGGGTGCTAATTCCACAAATTCGATGGTCATTTGGCCTTCATGTCCTCATGATTTGTCTACTCTTTTATTGGGCGATGCTTTAGGCACTCTATTCCTAATGGGTAGTTAGTTTTGTTGTTGCTTTCTCTTTTGCTTTTTTTTTATTTTTTTATTTTTCCACAAATAAAAAAAACTTCTACTACACAATGAGAGTAAAAAAGTGCAAAAGTCTGAAAAAAACAATTAGCAAATCCATAAACTTAACAAAATTAAGTAGAGATGATTAGAAATTAAAATTATTAAATAAATAAATAACAAAAATGAGATAAAAGAATGCTTGAAAAAAGAACGCTCATGTCAAAGTGTCAAATGCCCAAGTTGAAAAAAGAAAAAAGTGTCCCATGTCAAGAACACACACATCTACCGTTTACACCTTACATTACCATATGAAAAAAGAACGTATGGATTAAGAATGTGGGTAAATCCCTCTTGCGTCACTCCGTTATATACTATAAATATCATAATAATTAGGATGGTATAATTGTAGTAATTTACGGAAATAACGATTTAAAAATGGGAACAATATATTTTTGGATTTTATTTTTAAATTGCAATGTAATCATTATTTTAAATTCAAAATTTGAAAAGAATTTTTAAATTTAAAGTGCAATATAATCATTATTTAAATTGTAATATAACGTATAATGATTACTTTTATTCAATTACAATATGATTACTGCAAAAATCAATTATGTTAAAATATAATTATAATTAATGGCTACGCAATTGTTAAAATCAATTAGATTAAACAACTACAATTAGATGATATGAATCAATTTGCATGGCACGTAATTACTTAATCTCGAAAGGACAATATTTCTAATTAAAAATTATACTTATAATTTCTTAAATCAATTAATATTTACGACTCTATTTTTAATAAATTTATCATTAATCAATTGAAATCATATATATTAAAAAAATTAAGTCTGATTAATTTATTTACTTATAATTAACAAAAATTAAGGATGATTAATTGATATACTTATAATTTTGTAAATCTATAATATTGATGATTCAATTTTTAATTTTGAAAATTAAATATCAATTCAAATCAGACAGTTTGACTTTAATGATTAGTTGTGCAAATTATAAATTATTTAATTTTAATTTCGGATATTAATTAAAAATGATTTTGAGTTAATTTTTATTCCTAATAAACTAATGAGACTTAAATGTATTTGAGTTTGAATTTGGTTTGTAACTGAACCAAACAATTTCGAAGCATGAAATGATGACATGTGTCATCCAATGCTTGAAAAGCAACCTTGTTTAGCCACCTGTTTTCCGAAGTTGTATTTGGATTCGTAAATTATATAAATATTGATATTGATTTATTGTGAAGATAAAATATTTTATCTTTTTAGATAAATAATCTACTTCTCTTTTATAATATTTATTGTGAAGATAATTATATATTTTTCTTTTAAGACAAAATATTCAAATACTATTTATTTTTCTTTTCAATAGTATTTTTTTTTATCATCTATTATTTCTATTTTAAAGACTATAAATAATTACATTTACAAGACTTTATTAACATTCTCTTTATATGAATTTGATTATAAATAATTTGATAATTAAAAGTTATTTATTAACATTTGTAATAAAGTAAACTTAATTACAAACACTGTATAAGATATTGACATATTGAAGTTTGAGACACACTAATTAACAAATATTTTCTCTTTCCATTCACTTTTTTGTATAGTTTTTTTTATTCTTTTTCTCCTATTGTCTTTGTTTATTTGGACATTGTTAGTATATGAGTTCAAACATGTTACTGAACAAATCTTGTGAAACAAACCAAACATCGAGTTGTACTAGATATATGTCAAAATTCTAGGACACTAACTATTATCATGAAAAACCTGTCAAAAAAAAAAACTATTGTCATGAAAAATGTGATTAATGTAAACACATTATTATAAATTCATGAAATTTTTGTGACATGTTAATGATTGAATTTTGTAATCTTAGGCCTTTAAAAAATGTTTAGTTTGTTTTTTGTTTTAATATATTTTCTCTTAATATTATAATAAATTATTGATATAATTAGTATTTTAGAACATATGAATATTTCATATGACATTTGATATATGAATAAATAATGTACCACATGTCCTTAGCCAGCATTGTTTTACATTAAGTTTAAACAAATAAAATAAATAATTTTTTTATTTATTTAAACTATTTTTTCTTGAAAAATTAATTTCTTTTCAAGTTCAAATAAACTGGCCCGTAGTCTACCCTCCATTAATTTAATTTGTTTATTTTACAACAAGACACGTGTCATTGTTTGCCAAAAAAATTTCCCACTCATTATTATATACTAACATAAATACATAAATACATAATGGCGAGCGAGTCTTCCAGTAACCACAGCATATTAGAAATTTGTTCTGGACTTCTGGATTATAATTTATTATATTATTATGATATTATATATTAGTTATATATTATAGTAATATAATCATATAAACTATAATATTATAAAATTATATATATATATATATATATATATACATTATAATATGTTTTAAATACATATATACCAATGTATTTATACTTATTATACAATTATAATAATATATATTATTATAATTGTATAATAAATTACATATAATAAGAATTTTATTTTATAAATTATATGAGTAATTAATTTATTAAATATAATTTATTGATTCAATCACTTATCTATGGAAGATCATTTTTTCATTATATATTATTTTCACACAGACACACACACACACACACACACACACACACACACACACACATATATATATATATATATATATATATATATATATATATATATATATATATATATATATATATATATGTGTGTGTGTGTGTGTGTGTGTGTGTGTGTGTGTATATATATATATATATATATATATATATATATATTTGTTTTTTATACCAATACCTTTAAAATAGTATATAAATTTTAATCATTATTCAAGGAAACATTCTTACTCTTATGGTCATTAATTATAATTTTAACTAGAAATCTTATTGCTTCTCCTTCTTATGACAGTTTGAGTATGACAAATTTTAGTATTTTTGTTATCAAATTTAATCCAAATCTCATGGGACTTTCGAAACCAAAAAATCTCCTCCTGCTTCAAGACTTGCTCATAATCCTTTTGCAACTGCTGTTCAAACTTCATCAGGTCAGAAAAGTAGTAGGTATCAAGTCAGGGCCAGCTCAATAATGAGTGAGACCTAAAGCAAATTTTAAGAGAATTTTTTTTTTTACTTTAAATGAAAGAACTATATGTTAGGCCTTTTTTATCAACACATGTGGTTTTTTTGTGAACATATGTGGTCTTTTTTTACTTTAGAAAAACTAATAGCAAATAATATTTTATTAGTGGGCCTAAAGCTTGAGCTTTAGTTGCTTTACTCTTGGGTGGACCTTGTATCAAGTTGTTTGTGGATTCCCTTAATTCTAGCCTCCAACTTTCTTTTCCTTTTGAATATATTGCCAAAAATCTCTTTCTTAAATAGCATAGATTGTTTCTTAACCCTCTCTAATTTAGTAATAATGTCCCTTGAAGTTATAGACCAAGTTTAGGAAACCAAATGGTTATAATCTGGGTGAGTTATCTAAGTTGTCTGAAAGTGAAAGGATGGATTTTTATTGCTAGGAGCCTTCAAATAGTGGAGAAGAAGAGGATTATGGTCAGAACCATTAGATGACACAAGCTTCACCAATGCATGAGGAAAAAGGAGATGCCAATCCAAATTAGACATGCACCTATCCAGCTTTTTCTGCACATGACCCCCATTTTGGATGTTTTTCCTCTAAGTAAAATGACCACCAACAGTATCAAAGTCAATGAGGCCACAATTAGAAGTCATCTAAGTCATCAAGAGAGAATTAGACAAATTAAAATTACCACTAAGAACTTTTGAAGGGTGGATGATTTCATTGAAGTCTCCCAATAAAATCCATTGGCCACGAATATTGGAAGAGAGATTGGAGAGATAGTCCAAAAATGCACCCAAACTATTGGAGTAGGGGATGCATACACTATTATATATAACCATTAACATGAGAGCTTTGGTAGATGCTTTATATGCTTACATATCTTAGCATTTATCTTACATTTTTCATGACTTAGAACTTTGTTTTAATCAATTTTAGGCTAATCTAACTAGTATTTAGAAGTAGTGTTAACATTGCTAATCCATTAGGAGTTTTACTAGGTTTTGATATTTTGTTGTAGGAATAGAAGAAGGATTAAAGAATTTGGAGCGTGAGTCATTGGAAGTTCATGCCAACATCTTTGGAAGCATATTTTGAAAGCCAAAAGCCAACATCTTCCTTTTATTTTGCTGAGGTCGAGCTTGAGAGATTTGAGACTGAGCCTGAGAATGAAGAAATTTCCCCTTTCTTGTTGTCAACCTGAGGCTGGGCATGAGAAGTCTGAGGCTGGGCATGAGGACCTTCGAGTTACACCCCTGATGACTTTTCTAAAGTTGAGCGTGGAAAGACTTGAGGCTGGGCGTGAGAGTGCTGATGTGGCTTAAGTGGTGCGAAAACAAAGATATTTATGAGGGAAAAGTTGTCATTTTGGCATTCATTCATGTTGCAGACCTCTTCTTGGCTTGGAGTGACACTTGGAGAGCTTCCCTTGGGTTCCCATGGCTTTTACCTCGAGTCTCTTCCTTTCTTCTTCATTTTTGTTGTTGTACATGTCTATGTGTAGCTAATTTCACCCTTGTTGGGGTTTGATGTAGTTGACCCAAAACTCATGTATACTGTCTAAGTTTTTAATTAAAGTTTATTATTCATGTTATGTGCTTTATCCTTCTCTTAATGCTTCCTTTGGCTTAATCACCCTTTACTTGATTTTGTGGTTTGAATCCGATTGGAAAATGTTTTTAAACCTAGAAATAGAGAAGAGCACCTAATGGGGTTTGTTGCTAGGAATAGAGCAAAACCCATTAGTCATCCTTAAACTCTTGTTCTTCTCTCAAGTATCTTGGTTGATTTATGCAAGGAATTGATAGGTTGGTCAAGAGACTTAGGTTTTCACTATAAGGAATTAGGGTTTAAACATTTTTGTGAGTTGATGATAACATTTGGATAATGAACTTGATTGATGGCTTTTGTATGCATGGGTGAGTGGTTAACAAAGTCAAACCCCAACACGTCGTATTATTGTCTTGAAATCTCTATTTTCAGCATTTTACTTATTTGAGAAAATCCCAAAAAATAGTTTCTAGTTGATTTAATTGTCAAGTTTAGATTTTTAGTGCTTTATTCCAACTTTAAATCTATTCCATTGCATATTTACTGTTTTATTTATTATTCTAGTAAGTGTCCTTATGAAAATAGCCAAATATCGAACAAGTCCATGTGGATACAATACTTAGACTTCCATTTTATATTACTTGAACGACTAGGTTCACTTGCCAAGGAGATATCAAGCTTCTATATAGAGTGATAGCTTGGGGCATGGTGTCAACCAAGTTAAAGTTTACATCCAATCGGTTTGAGAGGACCCATATACCACCAAAGTGACCTTTAGCTTCTTGGATGAAGATTGCACCGAAACCCAAAATCTTCCAAAAGTCATCCACTTTATTAAAAGGAGCATGCGTCTTATAGAGTGACCTTGTGCATACTATCCAAATCCTTCCTCTAGGCCGACCTAGTGGGTTAAAAGTTTATATTAGGGGAAGGCACGCCCTTTTTCAAGTCCAAGGAAAACCACCAACTTCAACGAGAATTTACAGTGAAATTTGCATTTCACCTATCAACAAAGAAAATTTGAGAATCAAACCCAAGTTACAATTAGTGTGAGTGGAAAACTTGACCAGATGTTCAATGGCAGATCTAGAAATTTTCTTTAGTGGGGGCAAAAAAATAATTTACAATATTTTCATTGAAGAAAAATATTACAAGCTTTTATAAAATACATAATGTCATAGCAAAAAAAAAATCCAAAATACCTATGCTTTTACAAATTATAATTGCTCTTTTCACATTTTCAAATTTTAAAAATGATGTATGTTTTTTTCATTATCAATAAAGGTAATGTAGTAAAATTAAATATCAATTTATTTTCTCTTTTTATCTCTTATAAATGTTTACATTCATTTTAAAAAAATATCTTATGGGACAACATTAATAAAAGTTATTAATAAAAAAAAAATCTAGTGAGGGCAATTGCCCCCATACCTTTCAAGGTGGATCCGTTAAGGTATCCCTTGATCGAGGGTTAAAGTTAATCCCTCAAGGTATATCTTGAGATCTATTTAAGGGGGTTGACTTCTCCCAACAGATGTTTTTCCATCTAAGTGTTGTAATTTCTTCTACCTAGTGAAATTCTTTTCTTGCTCATTGAGATCTCATATGCTATTTTCTCATCTCTTATTTTAGTTATGAGTCATTATTCTATTAATCTGGTACCCAACACGGACTAGGGATCAAATCCCTGACCACATTCTCAAAGGACAAAGTTATCTACCAACCATGTCATACCATGTTGATAAAATTTCTATCACAATATTGTTACATATAAACTGTAGAATATTGAATTAATTTTTATTTTTTATAATTATTTCTTGCATTAATATTTGGCCAGAATACTATAAATTAAGTTGCTCCTTTTTTAAAAATAAACAACACAAATCTATGGTTCATTTATTTAATTACAATTCAAATATTTTTCTTATGCCTGTAGGTATTTCAGAGTTGAAGCTTAAATAATAAAAATATACCTATGATATATAGTCATACTTATTTTTTTAATAGTTATTACTTTTTATTCTTCAATCCAATCCTAAAGTAGGTAGTAACTAGTAAGAAAGCTTCCTTCTTTTGATTGGATATGGAGAAAGGCATTTATTAATAAAGGGAATATTTGGTTTTTTGTTTTGGATTAATAAAAGAAATATTGAACTAATAATCTTTACTTTGATGTTATTATTCAAAATATTAAGCGTACAAATTTAAAGGTTTGAAATGGTTTTCATCTTTTCTTATTATATTTGCATATACAAAACTTGAACAGTATTTTACGGTCAAAGGAGCTTAACTCCACGTTGTAAGTGAAAGATGCCTTTTTAACAACAGAAGAGGTTTCTACTTCAGAAGTTTAAAACCAGACGTATTATATATTCTAGACTTAAATATGTTTTTAGTCCTTCAAATATAGGGATATGTTTGTTTTAATCCCTCAAATTAAAAGTCATTTTTTTAGTCTCTCAAATTAGATAAATGCTTTTTTTTAGTCCTTCCATTAAGACGGTGTTAACTGAGCATGTGGAGTGATAGATTGTTTCATAATTTGTGGTGATTTTTAACCGTCAGAATTTGATTTTTTATTTTAAATTTAAAAATATGATTTTTGGCTGTTTATAATCGCCAATATCAAATTAAACAAAAGAAAAAATAAACCTATATGTATTGATGAGACAAATCCATTAACAATCCAAAATCCTCAGCATAATAAGTAGCAACGCAAGAAATAAAGCAAAATGGACTTCACTCAGGGTGGTAATTAAGGAACAAAATAAGAGCAATTGGCAATTAAGGAAATCAGTAAACTAATACGAGAAACAAAACAAAATAAAATTGTGAAAGGACAAGGGATGAGTTATGAATGGAAACCATGCTGGGTTCGTGAGGGTGGTGATTTTCGCTTTGAGGTCCACGAAGGTACGAATGAGCTCGAAGGAGAAATACTCTTGTCGGAATGCAGGCAACCACAAGATTTGGCCGATTTTGCTAGCAGCAATGGCGATGAGCACCCCGTTGAAGCTGAACCTCACGGTGGCGATGGATGCTTGAAGGTGATGTGGTGGAGGGTGCGATGATGGGTGTTGATGAAGAGGCAGTGACTGTGGACATCGACAACGAGGAAGAAGCTGGCGTTGAGGGAGACAACGATGTGGTATATGTTGGAGGATGACTTATGGTTTCATTTTCTTTAATTTCGATCTAGTCTCATGGTGAAACAGTGCCTTTTGAAGTTTGAAAATTTTAATTTCGATCTTGGTTGGCTTGCCCTCTTTGAAATTTAGGGATTTCAACCTTTTTCTATTTTTTTTTTACATATTCTGGCGATTAAAACAGCCACAAATAGAAACAAAAAAACATTAAATCGACATCATTGACCAACTGAACGGAGACTTCACAAAAGGACTTAAACAAGCATTTCTCCAATTTGGAGGACTAAAAAAAGCAATTTATTTTAAGGACTAAAAAAAACATAGG
Source organism: Pueraria montana var. lobata (assembly GCA_026413185.1). NCBI lineage: Eukaryota > Viridiplantae > Streptophyta > Magnoliopsida > Fabales > Fabaceae > Pueraria > Pueraria montana. The sequence continues at coordinate 80,156,487 of CM048650.1, forward strand.
TCACATTTGAAGGATTAAAAACATATGTAAACCTATATTCTAAGAGAAATGAGAGGCTAAAGGGAACATGCTAACCATATATACAAAAACATATACGGTAAGTACACACTTGAACTCGAAGTATCCTTTGGCAGGGAGTTAAGGATTAAACTCTTGAGGTACTGAGATTCATTTAAGATGTTGACCTTTCCCAACAAATATTTTTTATACGCACTTTATAGGCCCAAATTTATTTACTATAGAAAGTCACTTTGAGAGAGATAATTAAATTGGATTAAATAAGAAACAAAGGATTAGCAACATGATAGTTTAGGCTAAGAATGGCATTTGCATACAGTAAAGTAGGTAAGTAATATAGGTACTTCTTACGTCAAAAAAAAAATATATAGTTACTTCTAAAATTTTTAATCATATTAACTATATACTTCAAAATTAATTCTATTATACGATTTAAATAAAACCAATTCTTTTATACTTCTAAATATAATTTCTAATCATAAATTTTTTTTTAACACAATTTTTTTTAAAATGAATTCTTTTTTATAATTTTTTTTAAAATTTATTTTATCAAAAGTTAAACTAAATTAATAATCCTTTACTTATATCAAAATCAACCTTTTTGGCATTCTTAACTCCATTAATAATAAAAAGATAGAGATATAAGACAGAGTTATTTTCATCAATACAACGACAGATTCTTCCTGGGTCAAGAATCTAGAAACCAAACAAATTAAAACAAAGAAAAAGTATAATAGTCACAAATGCACACACAACATAACTGAGAAACTCTGACTCTGTGTGAACAGAGTATGGTGTGAGAGTTTGGCAATGGTATTTTCTCTAGAGAGGCAACAACCTCAGCTCTGTGTGATGCAACCCTTAATCCAATTCTTGATCCTTTGAGGAACACCATAGTCATAGGCAACTATACCGGTGGGGTATTCGGCTATATGAATGTCCGAATACCTTCCACCACGGAAAAGCCGAATACAGGTGTTCGGCCTAAATTTGGCCGAACACGTGTCCCTAATGAACAACCACTTATATCGCCGAATATCATTATGGGGGTATTCGGCACCACCCCAGCCGAATACTAAGCATAGCACTCGGACGGTGCATATCCCTTTAAGTGACTATTATCAAGATAAACCAGGGGTTAGAAGATAATTAAAGCCACCTTAATCAGTATGGACCAGTCATTAAAGAATAGTCAGGGCCCATAAGGGTCTAGGCCCAACAAGATAAGTATAAAAAGGGGTATACCCCTCAAGGTAAAGGACTTTTGACCCTCATTTATTACTCACATTAAATGCTATGAGCCGAAACCTAACTTGAGCGTTGGAGTGCCTTTTGCAGGTACCCCCTACCATTCGCGTAGAAGCACTCGAACATCTATTGAAGACCTCGAAGAAGTAGAGGATCACCCCAGCATCCTCAGACAGGAACATTTTAGCGGCCACCGTGGGGCCCGGTAAAACTTACCCCATAGCCCCTAAAGGAATTGTTACTACCCGAAGCCACACACACATAGACATACCTGAACCATCGATAACAGCCAGGCAACAGCACGTACCAGGACAGCACCTCGTCGGTGAAAACATGGAGCATGTGGAAGATCAAGCGAACCTGTCATCGGAGTTAAGACAGCTGAGAGTCGATATGTCAATGATGAGAAGGCAGCACGCGCAAGAGATATCGGCCCTTCGACAGGAAAACATTGAGCTGAGTGAGAAATCTGAACCGATCGTGGAGACCCGAGGATCAGACACCAGACAAGCAACAAGAGGTTGAGTCTGCGGCCAAACTTAGTATCCATGGAGTAACCAATCGGCCGTCGACCTTTACCGTAAACACTCAGTCACCCCCTGCAGGCACCCTTTCGTCTCCAGAATCATGGAAACCCCTCTTCCCCCGAATTGGAAGAGCCTTAGCCTAGACAGGTATGATGGTAGCACTGACCCAGACGAGCACATAGACGTCTACGTCACCCAAGTTAGCCTTTATACGGCCGAAGATGCCATCCTATGCAGAGTGTTCCCCACGTCCCTAAAGGGACAAGCTCTAAACTGGTTCACCCGACTCCCACCCAGCTCCATTGACAGTTTCGGAACACTTGCAACCAGATTCGACAACCAATTCGCAACAAGCAGACCTCATCACTTGACTTCAGTTGCACTGGTAAACATTCGGCAAGAAAAGAGGGAATCCCTTAGAACATTCATGGAAAGGTTTGGCCAAGTTGCCCTAAACATTCGAAACCTTGAGCCGGCAGTAGCCATGCATCATCTCGTGACGGCCCTTAAGGCGGGGGCTTTTGTCAATAGTCTCTGTAAAAAATCGACGCTGGACATGGATGACCTCCCCCGAAGAGCAGCAAAATACATGCAGATGGAAGAGCTGTCCGAATACCGGAACCAGGTCCGAGCGGAAGCCAGCATAGGAAGGAAGGAGCATGAAAAAGATAATCAGGGGAAGGGTAAGGACAAGTTTCACAAAGAACGGGAGTACCATGGATCCCGGCATACGGCCTATACCCCCCTCAACACTAGCCGCTCCCGGATACTCAAACAGGCCCTGGCAACGGAGATATTGGCAGTGCCAAAGAAAGCCAACACCCCCCCAAAAGCCGATTACAGCAAGCAGTGCCGATACCACCGTAATAGAGGTCACTCGACCGAAGAGTGCACAACACTCAAAGACAAGATCGAGGACCTCATTAAGATGGGGCATCTTAAAAATTTCCTCCACGATCCTAGAGCCGAAAGGCCACAATTCTCGAAGTACAAAGGCGATGACAGAACATACGGGAGGGAATTCAGTTACAACCGAGAACATCACCAAAGAACTGAAAGACCAAGAAGCAGGTCCCAAGAGCGGCATGAAACAAAACTGTCCAAACCCTGAAAGGTCATAAATACAATTGCGGGAGGATTAGTAGGAGGAGGAAACACATCATCGGCCAGGAAAAAACATCTTCGATTGGTCCGATCAGTCAACATGACGTCGACCATAAGCAAACTAAAAATGTCGCCCATCACATTCACTGACGCGAACTTTCAAGGGTCCGATCCCGTACAGGATGACCCAATGGTCATCAGTATAGACATAGCAGACTGCACAGTCCGGAAAACTCTGGTAGATCAAGGGAGTTCAGCCGACATCTTGTATTGGAGTACCTTCAAGCAGCTAGATATACCGGAAGGGAAGCTTATGACCTACGACGAACCTCTAGTTGGATTCGTAGGAGAGAGGGTTAACACCAGGGGGTGTATAGAGTTGGACACAACTTTCGGTTACGGGGAGAAGGAATGCAAAACTATAAGAGTTAAATATATAGTTGTGCACGCTAATACCTCATACAATATACTGCTCGAACATCCATCTCTGAACGCCCTCGGAGCTATAGTCTCCACTTCGCACCTTGCCATGAAATTTCCTTCGTGCCGAGGCACCGTCATCACGATTTATGCTGACCAAAAAGCAGCCAGGGAGTGCTATCTGGCCAGTCTCAAAGTCACCCAGCTGAAAGAAGAACAATATAGGGCAGTACATCTAATCTCGGCAGCTGAACCTTCAATCCCAACCCTGGACTTGGATCCCCGAGCCGATGAAGGCAAGCGGGTCAAACCAAATGAGGAGATCGGTATGTTTCATATTGGAAAAATAACGACCCAGATCACATACTACGGAAGCAACTTGCCACAGAAAGACAAGATTCAGATCCAAAATGTTGTAAAGAAAAACGCCGACCTATTTTCCTGGAGGGCCTTGGACATGCCGGGTATCGACCCAAAATTTCACTGCCACAAACTAGCAATATGCCGAGAAGCAAGGCCTGTCGCTCAGAAGAAAAGAAAAATGGGTGAAGAAAGATGAAAAGCTGTAGAAGAAGAGGTAGCTAAGTTGATAACGGCCCATTTCATCCGAGAAGTCAAGTATACCACTTGGTTAGCCAATGAGGTTATGGTAAAGAAGGCAAACGACAAATGGAGAATGTGCACAGACTATACGGATCTCAACAAAGCCTGTCCAAAGGACGCATATCCACTACCAAACATTGATCGATTAGTTGACGGGGCAGCCGGACATTCTTGCCTCAGTTTCTTAGACGCATATTCAGGATACAACCAGATCCGAATGTACCCACAAGACGAAGACAAAATGACCTTCATAACTGAATCAGCCAACTACTGTTACAAAGTCATGCCCTTCGGATTGAAGAACGCTGGAGCTACATATCAAAGGCTGATGGATAAGATTTTCCAAAGGCAACTCAGACGAAACCTTGAAGTATACGTTGATGATATGGTGGTTAAGTCTGCAAAGGTCGAGGTACACACAAATGACCTGGAAGAAATCTTTGCCGAAATCAGAAAGCACAATATGCGGTTAAATTCTGAAAAATGTGTTTTTGGTGTACAAGGGGGGAAATTTCTGGGTTTTATGTTAACATTCCGAGGCATAGAAGCAAACCCTGATAAGTGTCAGGCTGTCATTTCAATGAGAAGTCCGAAAAGACCAAAGGAGGTCCAGAGGCTCGCAGGAAGAATCACCTCCCTATCGCGATTTCTACCTAGGATAGCCGAAAAGGCGAGACCCATCATGCAGCTGTTGAAGGTGAACAAGAACTTTTCATGGAACCCTCAATGTGAAGAGGCTTTTCAAGAACTAAAGAAAACCCTTTCGGCACCACCCATACTGAAGAAACCAGATCCCCAGAAAAATCTGATACTATACATCTCAGTATCCCAAGAAGCCATTAGCGCAGTGATGGCTCAAGAACATGAGCAAGGTCAGGCTCCCATATATTTTATTAGCCGAGTGCTACAAGAGTCCGAGATCAACTTGCCAAATTGGCTAGTACTCGGAAGCCTGGACAACTGAGGACGTTTATTCAAGAGACATTACCAGAACCAAGTGTGACTACTGAAGAGTGCCTACAAATCTCGGCATCTAAAGACAATTGGATAGCCGACATCCAACAGTATCTGTCTAAAGGCACCCTTGTGGAAGACAAAGGCCAGACCAAGAAGTTGCGAACCGCGGCAACAAGGTACGTCCTGGTTGCCGGAGAATTGTATAGAAGAGGGTTTTCCACACCATTACTCAAATGCCTTGACAAGGACCGGGCCGAATATGTCATAAGAGAACTGCACGAGGGAGTATGCGGAATGCATTTGGGGGGCCGAACAGTGGCCACACGAGTACTCAGAGCAGGGTATTATTGGCCAACCCTCAAAACAGATTGTGCCAAATATGTAAGAAAGTGCGGCCAGTGCCAAAAGCATGGCAACCGTATTCACCAGCCGGCCGATGAACTACACGCTATTTCGTCACCCTGGCCCTTCGCTATGTGGGGAATCGATATCTTAGGACCTTTTCCTATAGCTAAGGGGCAGTGCAAGTTCTTGATAGTAGCCGTCGATTACTTCACAAAGTGGATAGAACCCGAACCGCTAGCAACCATCACGGCCCAAAATGTACAGAAGTTCTTGTGGAAAAACATAATCACACGTTTCGGCATTCCTTGCGTAATCATAACGGCCTGCAGTTTACAGACAAGAAATTGAATACCTTTTTGGAAGGCCTGGGAATAAAACAAAAGGTGACCTCAGTCGAGCACCCACAAACAAACGGACAAGCTGAATCCGCCAACAAAGCCATCCTGGGAGAATTAAAAAAGAGATTGGGTGCGGCTAAAGGCGCGTGGGCAAAAGAGATACCAGAAATTTTGTGGGCTTACCGGTGCACCCCACAAACAACGATCAAAGAAATGCCCTTCAGAATGGTGTATGGAACCGAAGCCTGATACCGGTAGAAATAGAGGAACCCTCACTCCGGAAGCAACACTTCGAAGCAGCTGAAAATGAAGACTCTTTAAGACGTGAGCTCGACCTGGTAGATGAGGTACGCAACCAAGCATGCCTCAATGCCGAAGCATGCAGGCAGAGAATGAACAGAAGGTTCAACTCAAAGCTGAAGCTGAGGGATTTTAAAGAAGGAGACTTAGTTCTAAGGATGCAAGGAGATGCACGAAGAGATACCCGGGAAGGGAAGCTTGCCGTCAATTGGGATGGCTCATTCAAAATCCGGCAAACCCTTAACAACGACGCTTACAAGTTAGAAGAGCTTTCAGGAAAGATGGTGCCGAGAACATGGAACTCGACGCACCTTAGGTATTATTTTAGTTGATTATGTAACCGGGGTGTTGTACTCTTTTTCCTGACTTGGTTTTTTATCCCTAAAAAAATACGAAAGGGTCTTTTACCGAGAAGGTTTTAACGAGGCACACCTTTTTCAATTAAATCAATGAAGCTTATCTTCCCTACCAACTATATGTCTATTTTTTCAGCATCATTCGGATCTTCTCGCAAATGGTTTCCCTCCCGAGTACTCCTAGTCGGCTAAGGATGCACCATTCGGATCTTCTCGCAAATGGTTTCCCTCCCGAGTACTCCTACTCGGCTAAGGATGCACCATTCGGATCAACTCAAGCATTGATCTCCATAGTTAATAAAGGAAGGAATCCATTCTTACGAAGTTATCGACTGCAAATAAGTTTGCAAAAACATTCTAAGTATGAATGCATGAAACAAAAGCCGAGAGGTAAATACTATTTCATTAATCACAAAAAAGAGGGTTACAAAAAACTCTCATGAAAAGCAAAAAATGGCTCTAACGGGCCCAAGTAACAAATGTTTCATTCAGTCAGATCCTCTTGGACCACGGCATCGGCAGCATCTTCCTTGTTCTCCTCATTCGTCCCAGCATCACCGTCACCATCCGGAGCAGACCAGTGCAGAGGATTCTCAAGAGCCGCATCCTCCGGGATATCGTTAAAAAGAAGCAGACGGCCTTGGAAGACGTCATTTTCCATGTCAAAAAAGGTAGGGTTTCGGACGTCATAGAAGAACAGCATTTGCCGAACAGCATGAAGGAACCCGGCTTCATGTTCGGCGATAATTTTATCCTGCGCCGAACCAATAATCTGCTCCTTAGCAAAACGTTCGGCGTCCCTCTCCTCTCTAGCCTGAGCCAACATCACCTTCAAACCCTCGATCTCTTCAGCTTGAAGTTTAGCATCCTTTTCGGCCATTAAGACCTTGGCATTTAAATCATCAAGGTTAACCGAAAGGTGCTTCACCTCATCCTTCAGACGAGCGTTATCGTCTGTTAAAGCTATGTTGGCTTCCAGAGCTTGTTGGTTAGAAGCTTGGGATTCCTTCAAACTCTTCTTCAGCTTCTCGCTCTCCTTCAACGGAGTCGTAAACATGTGATAAGCAATTGCTGAAGCCCTTGCTTGAAATTCACAGTACGCCGACCAGTTGGAGGCAGCGTCAGCCTTATTTAAGATATCCTTTCTGGCCTCGGAAATGTCACTTGAACTAACCATTTTCTTCGGCCGAAAATCTCTTGAGAAAAAGCCCTCGGCAGTCAATGCAGGAATTGAAGCCAGAGACCCCGAAGCTAAAAAGTCCAATGTCTGTTGTTTCAACTTCTTCGATTTCTCCTCCTCTGAGGCCTCGCGGCTTCGGTGCCTTTCTTGTGATCTTTGTTCTTGCTTTTCTTCTCTCCTGCCAGGGGGGTAAGGTGTCCACCAGACAAGGCCTCGGTGTTGGTTGCTTCACAACAGGAGGAACAGTAGCAGCACCTGAGGTGTTCCCCGTAGCCTGAGCCCTGCTCTTCCTAGCATTTCGGAAGGAAAGGACATCACCACCCGCATCGGCCATAATACCTACACCCCACAAAACACTTCATCAACCATAAGAACCGAGCACCAAATAACATAATAGAAAGAACCGAGGCCTTACCACACATATCGGCTATAACAGTTGAAGAATTAAACAAGGCCACGAGCTGCCTAGCCGGAAGCTTTCGAGGGAGGGACTCAAGAAAGAGGAGGTCCTCGCGTTCCCTTTCGGTCATCATAGATTTCGGAAATTTATCATAAGGACGAGGGTTTCTCTCCCAATAAAAAGGAAATAAGGGCTTCCCATCCCTATCATAGAAATGGTTAGCCCCTATATTCGGCTTCACTATCACTTTAAAGAAGCCGATTTTGAAATTTTTGTAAGAGGTGGTAAAAGATTGGAATAAGGGCCTTTTTGGTTTCCTTATTAAGGACACCCACAAACCACTCTTAGGCAGAGTACAAAAATAATACAAAAATACACTTACCGAAGGCTCTACAAAATTAAAAATACAAAGGGCACGGAAGGCCTGGATCGCGGCCCACCTGTTCGGATGCAACTGAGAGGGTGCCACGTTCAAAACCCGAAGCACCCCCATAGTAAAATCATCAAAAGGAACTGTTACATGTAGGTCGCGGAACACGTAATCATACATATAAAAGAAATCCCTCGGAGACGGACCCTTTCCCATAAAAACAAATTCGGCATTTGTTTCAAGCCTACAACACTGTAAAGCTATAGGACATAACTCATCCTCAACGACGGAAGAAATATCGACATAATTTACATGGTTGGAACTACTACGCTTATCATCATACCGAGACCAATAGGACCCAACCTCCCTGTGTACCCATTCGTACCCCTCAAGGGTAATCAGTAGGAACACCCTTTTCCCTTGTGTAACCCGAGGCTTACGCCTCGACTTTTGGCTGGAATCATCATTCCCAACCGAATAGGACACTATGTTATCACCCACCCCCTCTCCGGCAGGAAGCGAAGAAGGGGACGGTGATGGACAAGATGAAAATAAAGACGAGGAAGCCGAAGACTCCCCACTAGCAGAGGCAGATGATCGAAGGTCAACCACCTCGGTTCCCCCAGAAAGCTTATGACTAGACGAACTCATGGTAACGATAAATAAAAGAGAAAAAGTCGAACTCTCGTACCTTGGCTAAGACGAAAAGAGAAGAAGCAAGAAAGAAGTACTCGGCCGAGAGCGAAAAATGAAATGTTTGTTGGATTGTAAATAAGGGATGCAAAGACGACATCCCTCATCCTATTTATAAGGCCCAAGCCTATGACGATCCAAAGGTTTCAAGTGTTGCCAACCGTCAGATTAACCACGATCTAACAGTTCACAAAAACATAACTCCTCGATCCCACCACCTAAACGGCTTTTTCAGTCATAAGGACAGGATATGAAACGACACCACGAAACGCGCCTTTCGAATCAAAGCCTCTTCGTCATGACTTATTTCTTAAGGCTGGGGGGCATGTATACCGATGGGGTATTCGGCTATATGAATGTCCGAATACCTTCCACCACGGAAAAGCCGAATACAGGTGTTCGACCTAAATTTGGCCGAACACGTGTCCCTAACAAACAACCACTTATATCGCCGAATATCATTATGGGGGTATTCGGCACCACCCCAGCCGAATACTAAGCATAGCACTCAGACGGTGCAGATCCCTTTAAGTGACTATTATCAAGATAAACCGGGGGTTAGAAGATAATTAAGCCACCTTAATCAGTATGGACCAGTCATTAAAGAATGGTCAGGGCCCATAAGAGTCCAGGCCCAACAAGATAAGTATAAAAGGGGGGTATATCCCTCAAGGTAAAGGACTTTTGACCCTCATTTATTACTCACATTAAATGCTCTGAGCCGAAACCTAACTTGAGCGTTGGAGTGCCTTTTGCAGGTACCCCCTACCACTCGCGTAGAAGCACTCGAACATCTATTGAAGACCTCGAAGAAGTAGAGGATCACCCCAGCATCCTCAGACAGGAGTAAAGAACAATGGCCAAAACCAGAGACATCATCAGCTTGTGCTGTTTTATTAACAAAGAATTTCCTGTGTCAGTGTTTGTTGCTGTAACCAAGGTAACCAGAAGGGTTAAGAATTTGTGATGGATCTCTTTCAATTCAATGAATAGATTGTCCACTTGGTCCCTAAATACACTCATTAAGACAAAAAAAGAAGAAGAAGAAGAAGAAAAGTTAGACATACTAGAATTATGATGCAGTTTTGCTAGAAAATAAATGTAGCTCAACACAGCAGAATGTGACAGAAAACACAAACACAACAAGAAAAAATGCCCAATTTGGTGAATAATAGAAAGAAGAAATGGGGATAAGATAGACATAGCAGGGTGCAAAAGATGTTTGAAATGGTAAGTAGAATCACCTTAAAACAAGACTATAGGAAAGAGGCAAAGAGCATATTTGTAGTTGTTATAGAGTAGTTATAATAGTTACACACACTAACCTCATTGAAGCAGACATGTTTGGTTCTGGCTTTCTTTCTTGCTTCCATGAGATGAGAGGACGAGTGCTTTACCAGTTTGAGAATTGTTGGTTGGTGTGTGAATTGTGATCATAATATATTGGATGGAATGTTAATTTAAATTGGGCAGAGGATATGGAATATTGAAAACAAATACTATCACTTTGAATATTCATCTGGGACCCCACCACGTATTAAACGCGCTTCGTTTTATACGTATTTTATTAATTTTACATTCATTCACACACACACATCACTTTCACTATTGGACAAACTCTTTTGAGATTTTGGACTTTTGATGTAAGTTATTGCTTAATGTTAACTTCTGTTTTAAACTTGGAAAATTCTTGTTGTTTTCGGATGGGTTGCTTTTTCGTCCTTGAAGAGGATTACTATCGTGTAATAATAATGGACTAGGTTCTAATTAAACATTCATCACGATGTAATTTTTTTTAACTTAGTGTTTAATGAATTATTACTGTATATCTTTATTTTTTTTAACCATGTTACGTTGTTGATACAAAGTAACTATGTTATTAGTAACGTCTCTTTTTCAAATCAAGTTTTTTATTTCAAGGTTTAAATTTGAGATTTTGCTTAAAAGATTCGAGCTTAGCTTCATTTCAACTAACAACTTATTGGTATTGTATATTTATATTTACTGATGAAAGATTTTGCTAAAAAAAATTTAAATTGCTGCCGTGCACACATGGATACCAATAATTTTCTTATTTATAATATTAATTATTAAACTTCAGCTTTAATTAGGTTATTTTAAGTCTAATAATCAATTCTCATTGTCCATTATATAAGACCTTTCACTAGCGAAGACAGGTGTACTACATAGTATGCAAATTGACAAAAGTAAACGATGTAGGAACATGTACTTGACTTTGTGTTATCTCCATCTTTCAGCCATGAAAAACAAGAGCTAACTAGGTAACTGGATTTTAGCTAGAAAAGTGCATATTTAATATATGTTTTATCTAATAGATTTGTATTTATAATAAGCAAGTTTTATTTTGGAATTTTCTGTGATCTTTTATCATTTCAGGTTGTTGAATTCTTCTCTTCATCACAAAATAGTGTCCAAGTTTACTAAAGAGAGTTTCAAATCTAAGTCAAAAGGGTTTGTTAACAACTCATTATTAATTGAATAAGTATATATTAGTTACAACTTTATAATTTATTTATTACTTTCCAATTTTAATTTGTCTATATTAATTTCCTATTGGAGTCACTTCGTAAATTTACAGTTTATTAATATAAAGTGAAGATCGTATACAATATTGTAAATTTAGAAATAAAAAAATATTTTTTTATTAAAGATTTCTATGCACTTCTTTGATATTTAAGTGCATGCTGTAATTTTATTGTTATGTATTTTATTTTGAATATTTGTAAATAAATACATTAAATTCAAATGTGTAGTGACAAGAGACTAAATTAAAAAGGAATATTGAGGAATGGTTAAAATTGACAAGAAAAGATTATTGACAATTTAATAGTCACAAAGTATAAATTTAAATGCCACTATTGCACAAGTTATTTATCATATTTAGCTTTATTTAGCCACGGTTTTAATCCCCCACAAATACAATTTTGCATAAAATTGACGCTAAATATTTCTCAACAATTATGTAGTGGGCAATTAAGAATCGTCAATAAATATTTGAGCAGAAGTTAAAACCATCACAAATCTACTTCTGAAACCACATCTAAAACCCTTTTTTTCACAATTTGCAGCGAATGTTAAATGTAGCTACAACTAGTTTGCTAGAGATATGAATGATGAGACCATGCAATGACCGAATATGGTTTATTGTGTGCCAGAGCCAGACCATCCACTCTTCATCTTCAATTAATACTTCAAGGTTACAAGCTCTCCAAATCATCCAACACACGACTGTGAACAAAATGCCCTTAATTGGTGCTTGTCGCATTGCTTCAAATTATTTGATGTCATCCTCAACGGACGGATTTTGAGGGTCCATGTCAACCATCCTCCAAATCCTTTGAGCCTTGCAACAGTCTCTTAGCATATGAATGACACTAACTTTAGCTCGCAGCCACATCCAAGATTTTATGCGAATAGCATCCAAAATACCTTCAAAGGACAGAACACCATCACTAAAAATCATGTCATTTCTTATTTTCCAAAGAGACCACAAAACTGCCACCCACACCAGTTTCCAAGTCTGTGATCCTTTTTTCCCATGTACTAGTGAGCCATGCTGCCAAAAGTGCATCTGTATATCCTGTGGAACAACAGTATGGATTCCCAGCCAGCTATAACACAATTTCCAAATTCTATCCGCCACATAACAAGTAAGTAACTAACAAGTGAGAGCATGATTCCTCCACAACCCCACAGAAGTTGGAGAGACCATATTTTATTCAAAATGTTTCTTGGTCCAAGTAGCATTGACATATCCTCTTGTCCAAGTAAAAGAAATATTTTTTGTTAATAAAAGGTAAGCCACTTCCCGAGTTTAAAACCAAACGTAACGTATAATACGCGAATTTGAGAACCTACATATAATATTGAGGCAAACAGAATACATGCTAGTTAGTTTCTTCCCTGTAGCATTTGTTGAATGATGTAAGATTCCGATTTACATTAGCCTGTTTGTGTTTTTCTAAGATAAAAGTTATCACGTTTAAAAGTTTTTTAAACAACTAAATAATTAAAAATAAATTAAAACCCCCAAAAAGAGGTTAACTTATAATAATAGTTTTCAGAAAATAAAAATATTATTAAAATACTTTTTTAAAAATTATCAAAATACGTAACTACATACTACAATTTTTTTTAGTGAATACAAGTTCATACTACATAATATATTCTAAAATAAGCAAAGCAATTAAATGTGTCTAAATTGCATTAATTATAACTCCAGATTTATTTACTGCAAGAAGTTATTGTAAACTGAATGTAGTTAATGCAAAACTAAAATTGAAAAGTGGAAATATGATACATGCAGCTGATTATTAGCTTTAATGATTAATTTAGAACTTGTTTATTTCAAAGTTGAATTGTATTAATTTTGATAAATAAATTTTAAATTACTAATTGTAATTAGAAATAAATTGTTGTGTTTTACCATTCAGACACTTTTTTTTTAGGCTTAATTGCAGATTTTACCATCCAACTTTCATAATTTTACAAATTTTACCACCTAAGTTTTAATTTTGCAAATTTTACCACTCAACTTTCATAATTTTGTGAATTTTATCACTCAAGTTTTTTTTTTTACGAATTTTACCATCCAACTTTCATTATTTTACAAATTTTACCACCTAAGTTTTCAATTTTTGCGCATTTTACCATCCTAATGTTTCACAATTTTTTTTTTTTTGAATTCTTTAACTTTTTTTTTGGTAAAATATCATAGTGGTAAAATGTGCAAAAATTGAAAACTTGGGTGATAAAATTTGCAAAATTAAAATTAAAACTTGGATGGTAAAATTCACAAAATTATGAAAGTTGGGTGGTAAAATTTGTAATTAAGCCTTTTTTTTACTGCAACCATTCATATACTTGAAAATAATTATTTGCCCAAATTTACTTGCACTAAAGTTATGTACGACTTACGTGACATGATTTCCTACCAATTTTCAAATTTTACTTATTTCTTTAACTTATATATTTATCTGATGATACATTAAAAAGTCAGATTTACCATCTATTTGTGAGATTTTTGATTACTAAATAGCATATCTGATTAACTTTTATCTCAAGTCCATCTTCTTTATTTTTTTGACTGACATCTATTTTGCATTATTATCTCTATTTAGACATAACAAAAGAAAAACACCTTCCATTAATCAGTAAAAAGGGCACTGTTATTTCTTCAATACAATGACAGATTCTACCTGACTCAAGAATCCAAACTCAAACTAAAATAAAGGAAAGTATAACATTAATAGATACCAAACAAAAGATAATTGAGAAACAATGACACTAAACAAGTGTGAACAGAGTTTGGCAGGGGTGCTCTGCTTTTGTCTAGAGAGGCAGTAACCCTGAGTTTCTTCGAGCAACAACATATATATAGATAACCAATATGGAAATTCCAACCCACAAGCCCAAAGTGATAATAGCAACAGTGAACGAGATGATGGTCAAAGCTATAAATGAAGCAGCACCTCCCACTAGAAGCATGGAACAAATTATGATTGGAAGAAGGCTTCTGTTATGCATTTGAAGTATTGTCCCAGTGATCACCAAGAAGGAGTACAGAACAATGGTCAAAACCAGAAGCATCATCAGCTTTTGCTGTTTCATGAGTAACCAGAGCTAGTTGATGTAATCAGAGCAAACAGCAGTGTTGAGAACTTGTTAATGTTCTCTGACAACTCTTTGAATAGATTCCTAACAATATTCATTATGAAAATAAATAAATAAATAAAAGGGTTAGTTAGACATAGGAGAATTTGTAATTAATTTAAATGATCAAATTGAAGCTTTTAAATTTAAGAGACTAAATAAAGAAAAATAAAATAGGACGAGAGGCAAAATTTATATTTTAACCAATAATAGTACGTGTATTTTCTAACTTTCTTTATTTGTATCCTTAAAATCATATTTTCCCTTTCTAATTTTGCCATCATTTAAAAAAAGGCGTAAAATAGTATCTTAAACAATGATATAGCTAATTTTAACTGACAATAATAATGTAACAAATCATGGTACATTACATGACCCAATTCTTCCAAAATTTCATTTCTCTACTTGACGTTAAAATATATATTTTGAACATTTTTTTTTTGTGACAAATTTTGTTATCATTTTTAGGAACGAAGATATTAGTAAGAATATTAGTAATATAAAATCTTATAGAAGAATATAAAATTACTCTTGACTGCATGCATTAGTTAAAATAATTTTGAAAAATAATACAAATCTTATAAAAGACTAACACACATTAATTTTTCACTTTTTTAAATGGTATGAATTAGTTAAAAGAGTTTTATATTTAAAAAGGAAGGTATTAGTAAAAATATTGGTAATAAAATCTTATTGAAGAATATAAGATTACTCTTGACTGCATGCATAAATCATGAAAAGATAGAAATAAAAGAAAAGAAAACTCAATTAAACATTAAAAAGAAGAGTTAATTACTTTCATCAATCCAACAACAGATTATTATTCCTGAGTCAAGAATATATAATCCTTAAACTAAAAGAAAAAGCATAACAGCGACAAGGCACAACATGCAGAACTGAAAAACTCTATTACCATATGTGAGCTGTGATGGCATCAAAGACAACAACATTAGTTTAGCTCAGTGTGATGGACGAGCCTTAATCCAATTCATGATCCTTTGAGGAACACCATAGTCGTAGGCAACCACTGTGAATATTCCGACCCACATGGCCAAAGTGATCCAAGCAACGGTGGTTGAGACGAAGCTCAAAGCCATAACTGAAACAACAGCTCCAACAATAAGCATGACCCAAATTATGAGTTGAAGAAGGCTTCCCTTTTATATCTGAAGTATTGTTCCAATGGTAGCACAGAAGAAGTATAACAATTAACACAATGGTCAAAACCAGGGACATCATCAGTTTGTGCTGTTCTGTAAACAAAAGCTTTCCGGACTCGGTGCTTGTCACTGTAATCAAGGCAATCAGCAGTGTCAAGAATTTGATGAGGATCTCCTGCAATTCCTTGAATACGTTGACAACTTGGTCCCTGAGTAAGCACACACAATCAATGGTCAAAAATTATGATGCAGTTATGCTAGAAAATAAATGTAGCTCAACGCAGAATGTGACAGAAAACACAAACACAACAAGAAAAATGTCCAATTTGGTGAATAATAGAAAGAAGAAATGGGATAAAATAGATAGCAGGTTGCAAAAGATTTTTGAAATGGTAAGTAGAATCACCTTAAAACAAGGCTATGTGGGAAAGAGGCAAAGAGCATGTTTGTAGTTATGAGTAGTTATCATAGTTACACTAATGTTATCTCTTTGGCAAGTGAAGCAAATCGTAAAAGTAGTATATTGAAAAGTCCAAAGTCCAAGTATTGTTTTTTCAAGGGACTTGTGTAAATATTAGACAATATTCACATAATTACTTACTAAGCTAACAATTATCACAAGAAAGCAATAAAAACATGAATGTTTAGCTGGTGTTTTGGAATTTAAAAAACAAAACAAGCAATAAAAAAAAGATCTTTTTATGGTTTTGTAATAAAACAAAGTTAAAAAAAAGAGGATTTTTCAAATAACAAAGATATTGCCGGAGTGAGATTTTACCAAACTACACTCTCTTCTTGCTTGAACGCACAATAAAGTTCATTGGGTGAAAAAAGTCTTAGTTTCATTATTAAGTTTCGATTCTTCAAAAATTTAATAAAGAAACTAGCTTTAAGTCCAGTGACTTCAAGATAATCGATGGACTAAGTTTCATTCATAGATACAAAGTTCATTGCATATTTTGTTTCAGTTCAAGACTATGAAAGTATTTTTCAACAACTTAAGGCTAATTAACACAATATTCATTTTAATTAATTACAATTTATAATTTTAATCACACTTATTATTTTTTATCAACTTAAGAGTAATTAACACAAAAATGAGTGAATAGAAATTAAAATGGGGTTTTTTAAATTTTTAAAAACCAGAAAAAAATTAGAAAATCACATTAAGAAATCGGGTTTAGGAAAACCGATTCTCAACGTCAAAACAGAAAAATAAAACATAATCTGCATGAGAAATCGGGTCTAGAGGCACCAATTTCTCACTATGAACAATGATGTGTATCATTCTTGTAAATAATCTGAACATTGCATTATTTGTGTAAATATTTTTTTTAAATGTATTATTCTTGTAAAAAATTCTTAATCGCAGCATTATTATAAGTATGACTTGACAATAATAATGTAACAAATCATGGGACATTACATGAGCCAATTCTCCCATAATGTCATTTCTCTACGTGACGTTAAAAATGTATTTTGAACATTTTTTTAACAACTTTTGTTACATTTTTAACTTTAAAAAATATTTTCGAGATGCATGTATATAAAAATAATGAAAAGTAAATGAAATATAAATATTATTATACACAGTATCTCATATAAAATCAATTATTTAATTTTAAAATAATGAAATTAACGTTGCATGTGGAAATTGAAATGAGAGGACAAGAGTCAAAGCAAGATAATGAAAATAATGGCGAACTTTCCATACGGTCCACGAAGACCATGAAAATCCTTCAAGGCGTAAGCATCAAGATGAATTCATCCGATCTTTATTAATGGCGTTTGAGACGCGTCTCTAATTCAGTTTAGTTTTTAATCATAATTATAATCTTTGATTCTTTATAGTAACACTGCAAAGTATTTGCACAAGTTTAAGTTTTTTGGTTTAACTATGAGATTGGTTTTTATTCGAGATCTAGTCACATTTAATTCTTTTTTAAAATACATTTTGTGAGAAATTAATTTTGATTGAATTTAACTTTTGAAAATTAAATGTTTAAAAGACGAGTTTGAATTATGCTTAAAATTGTTCTAATTTAATTTAATGTCTTGCATTTTTTAAAATTTGTATTTTATTTTAAAAAATATATATTAATAAGATTTTTTTTAACTTAATTGATAATACTTTACATAAAATAATAATATATTTATACTATTTGTTTAAAACATATTGTAAAATATACTTTAATATTAATTTTATAATTTATAGTTATATATAATATTAAAATTTATATATTATATCAACAAAAGATCTTAGTTAAATTAAACTTAAAATTACCGATAAATGTTGGTTTAGTTGATAAGAATCGGACTCATATCTTACAAGGATGTGGGTTCAAATATGGCTACTAATATGAAAAACTTTGTTGATGAGTAATTTGTAAGTATTCGTGTAATTGCTCTTTGAGCCTTGAGGTATTAGAAAGAGAGTGTGCTAGCATTCTTCTTCCATTACTTATTTTTGTGTCCAAAGTTTTGCTTATTTCTTATATATATATATATATATATATATATATATATATATATATATATATATATATTAAGATATTGAATATATTTATTTTTTATTTAATATTTTCTTTATAAAATACTAATAAGAAGATTAGTGATAAAATCTTAAAAGAATATAACATTATTCTTAAGGGTTTATTTGACCTATAAAATTAGAATTAGTTCAAAATCATGATTTTTACGTTTATTAAAGAAAAAAAATTAATAGTTGATACATATACACTTGCATAATAAATCATGAACTTGTTAAAATTTATCTTAATTTTTTTTGTCCGAACCAAAAACCTGCGTCTCTATATAACCAGTTAAATTCTGCAATGTAGCCAATAAAGGTCACTCATCTTTTCTTATCCTCTGGTTCTACAAAAGCGAGTACCTACTACTAGCAGCTCTCATCTCAGGGAAGCAAGAAACAAAGCCTGCCCAGAATTCCAGTCATTCCATTTCGATGAGGTTAGTCATTAGTGTAACTATAACTACTCTCTTATGTAACTATTAACAAATTGGACATTTTTCGTTTTGATTCTGCATTAAGGTGCATGTGTTTCTAGCAAGACTGCATCATAATTCTAGTATGTACATGTCTAACTTTTATTTTCCTTTAATGATTGTGCTTAGGGACCAAGTGATCAATGTATTCAAGGAATTGCAGGAGATCCTTAACAAATTCTTAACACTGCTTATTGCCTTGATTACAGTAACAAACACCGAGTCAGGAAAGCTTTTGTTTACAGAACAGCACAAACTGATGATGTCTCTGGTTTTGACCATTGTCTTACACTTCTTCTTTGCTACCATTGGGACAATACTTCTGATATATAAGGGAAGTCTTCTTCAACTCATAATTTGGGTCATGCTAATTTTGGGAGCTGTTGTTTCAGTTCTGGGTTTGAGCTTCATCTCAACCACACTTGCTTGGATCACTTTGGCCATGTGGCTTGGAATATTCGCAGTGGTTGCCTATGACTACGGTGTTGCTCAAAGGATCATGAATTGGATTAAGAGTCCATCACGGTACTGAGTTAGGTTGTTGCCTCTAGAGGAAGCACCACTGCCAAAATCTGTTGTTTGTTCACATATGATAATAGAGTTTCTCAGTTCTGCATGGTGTGCCTTGTGGCTGTTATACTTTTTCTTTGTTTTAGTTTGAGTAAGGATTGTATTATTGACTCTGGAATAATCGTTGGATTGATGAAAGTAACTCTTTTATTAGTATTTCTTTTCTCTCTTTCTTGTCATGGTCAATATTAATGTAGTTAAGAATGAAACATAGACGAAGGCTTTGGGTGGGAACTTCTTTATTAATGTTAGATATATTTATTTTTAAATTGATGATTAAGATTTTTTCTTATTCTCCATCTATTCCCGTTATACTCCTCCTTCTTCATCACCGTCACCCTCCCCCTCCCCCTCCATCTCCTTCTTCCTTTGTTGACCAAATCCAAATCAGACAACCCAAAATCCCCAATCCCAATAGCCACGGTGCACCACCGCGCTTCATCCCACTCTTGATTCTTCATACCACCGCGTTTCATTGTATTAAATTTATCGATTTTCCAACAGTCGCGAGGGATCCCCTTGTAACGACGTGGTGAGAGTTTTTTATCTCCGTGATTCTGTTAGAGAAGTTTGATCCCGGATCGGGCTTAGGAGTTCATGGTGACAGTTTTGATCTCAGTCGTCAAAGGGCTACGACGCCAGTGGCGAAGCCTATTCTGCTTATTGTAGAAGCGCGCCACACTCCCTAGACCCCTCCCCCTAAGGAGGAGTGACGTTGGAAGGGAAATATTGGGGGTAAATCGAGGAAATAAAAATAACATAATAAAAAAATCTCAGTCATTTGAAATAAAAATTAACACATTAACACATGTAAGCAATGTTTTAAGGACTGGATCGGCTATCAAATTGATCGAAGTACTGGATTAATGAATTATTGGTCGGATCGATGGGTCACTGGTCGGACCAATTTGACTCGGTATATATTAAAAAATTAAAAAATATAATATAATTAACATAATTTAACTATTAAACATTTCAAATTTAAAATTATTGTCATTAAAAAATACATAATATTCTAAATAAGAAATAATAACAAATAATCATGACAATATAAATACATAAATAAGTTTTATATACAAAAAAAAATTTTAAAAAATTAAAACATGTCGTTTCAGTATTTTTTTTCAAAAAAAAAATTATACCACAATCCGATTTTTTTGAAAAAAATCGCCCCATTCAACCCGGGTCGTACCCGATCAAATACATTTTCGATCCATTCATCAAATTGAATCGATTAAATTATCAAATTTTGATTGAACCTATCAGTCAAGTTTGATTCTTAAAACAATGCATGTAAGGTGACAATATACGATAGGAGAAAGTCTCCTCTCAAGTCAAGTCTCCTCCCTACGGTATCATATTACGTATCATATTTTCTTCCTAATGCCGGTAATTCACTTTAGATAGAAAAATGAAGCATATTATCATTAATGAAAAAATTAAGATAAATTTTAACAAGTTCATGATTTATTATGCAAGTGTATGTATCAACTATTATTTTTTTTTCTTTGATAAACGTAAAAATTATGATTTTGAACTAATTCTAATTTTATAGGTCAAATAAACCCTTAAGAATAATGTTATATTCTTTTAAGATTTTATCACTAATCTTCTTATTAGTATTTTATAAAGAAAATATTAAATAAAAAATAAATATATTCAATACCTTAATATATATATATATATATATATATATAAAATAAGAAATAAGCAAAACTTTGGACACAAAAATAAGTAATGGTAGAAGAATGCTAGCACACTCTCTTTCTAATACCTCAAGACTCAAAGAGCAATTACATGAACACTTACAAATTACTCATCAACAAAGTTTTTTATATCGGTAGCTAGATTTGAACCCACATTCTTGTAAGATATGAATCCGATTCTTACCAACTGAACCAACATTTATCGGTAATTTTAAGTCTAATTTAATTAAGATCTTTTGTTGATATAATATATAAATTTTAATATTATATATAACTATAAATTATAAAATTAATATTAAAGTATATTTTACAATATGTTTTAAAACAAATAGTATAAATATAAATATATTATTATTTTATGTAAAATATTATCAATTAAGTTAAAAAAAATCTTATTAATATATATTTTTTAAAATAAAATACAAATTTAAAAAAATGCAAGACATTAAATTAAATTAGAACAATTTTAAGCATAATTCAAACTCGTCTTTTAAACATTTAATTTTCAAAACTTAAATTCAATCAAAATTAATTTCTCACAAAATATATTTAAAAACGAATTAAAGAATTAAATGTGACTAGATCTCGAATAAAAACTAATCTCATAGTTAAACCAAAAAACTTAAACTTGTGCAAATACTTTGCAGTGTTACTATAAAGAATCAAAGATTATAATTGTGATTAAAAACTAAACTGAATTAGAGACACGTCTCAAACGCCATTAATAAAGATCGGATGAATTCATCTTGATGCTTACGCCTTGAAGGATTTTCATGGTCTTCGTGGACCGTATGGAAAGTTCGCCATTATTTTCATTATCTTGCTTTGACTGTTGTCCTCTCATTCCAATTTCCACATCACGTTAATTTCATTATTTTAAAATTAAATAATTGATTTTATATGAGATACTGTGTATAATAGTATTTGTATTTCATTTACTTTTCATTATTTTTATATACATGTATCTCGAAAATATTTTTTACAGTTAAAAATGTAACAAAAGTTGTTAAAAAAAAGTTCAAAATACATTTTTAACGTCCCGTAGAGAAATGACATTATGGGAGAATTGGGTCATGTAATGTCCCATGATTTGTTACATTATTATTGTCAAGTCATACTTATAATAATGCTGCGATTAAGAATTTTTTACAAGAATAATACATTTAAAAAATATATTTACACAAATAATGCAATGTTCAGATTATTTACAAGAATGATACACATCATTGTTCATAGTGAGAAATTGGTGCCTCTAGACCCGATTTCTCATGTAGATTATGTTTTATTTTTCTGTTTTGACGTTGAGAAATCGGTTTTCCTAAACCCGATTTCTTAATATGATTTTCTATTTTTTTTTCTGGTTTTTAAAAATTTTAAAAACCCCATTTTAATTAACTATTCACTAATTGTTTGTGTTAATTAGTCTTAAGTTGATAAAAAATAATAAGCGTGATTAAAATTATACATTGTAATTAATTAAAATGAATATTGCGTTAATTAGTCTTAAGTTGTTGAAAAATACTTTCATAGTCTTGAACTAAAACAAAATATCCAATGAACTTTGTGTCTATGAATGAAACTTAGTCTATCGGTTATCTTGAAGTCACTGGACTTAAAGCTAGTTTCTTTCTTAAATTTTTGAAGAATTGAAACTTAATAATGGAACTAAGACTTTTTTCACCTAAGAGATTAAGATTAAGAAATTTATTGATTGATTTTAACATTGATTCACAACATATATATGTATTGTACGTTCAAGCAAGAAGAGAGTGTAGTTTGATGAAATCTAACTCCGGCAATATATTTGTTATTTGAAAAATTCTCTTTTTTTAACTTGTTTTATTACAAAACCATAAAAATATCTTTTTTTTTATTGCTTTTCGTTGCTTGTTTTGTATTTTAAATTCCAAAACACCAACTAAACATTCATGTTTTTATTGCTTTCTTGTGATAATTGTTAACTTAGTAAGTAATTACGTGAATATTGTCTAATATTTACACAAGTTCCTTGCAAAAACAATACTTGGACTTCGAACTTTTCAAGATACTACTTTTACGATTTGCTTCACTTGCCAAAGAGATAACATTAGTGTAACTATGATAACTACTCATAACTACAAATATGCTCTTTGCCTCTTTCCCATAGCCTTGTTTTAAGGTGATTCTACTTACCATTTCAAACATCTTTTGCAACCTGCTATCTATTTTATCCCATTTCTTCTTTCTATTATTCACCAAATTGGACATTTTTCTTGTTGTGTTTGTTTTTTTCTGTCTCATTCTGTGTTGAGCTACATTTATTTTCTAGCATAACTGCATCATAATTCTAGTATGTCTAACTTTTCTTCTTTTTTTGTCTTAATGAGTGTGTTTACTGTTTAGGGACCAAGTGGACGATCTATTCAAGGAATTGAAAGAGATCCATCACAAATTCTTAACCCTGCTGATTACCTTGGTTGCAGCAACAAATACTGACACTGGAAATTCTTTGTTAATAAAACAGCACAAGCTGATGATATCTCTGGTTTTTGCCATTGTTCTTTACTCCTTCTTGGCTACACTTCGCTTGGGACAATACTTCATATACATAACACAAACCTTCGAGTTCTTCCTATCGTAACATGTTCAATGCTTATGCTGGGAAGTGCTGTTTCAGTTCTGGCTTTGAGCTTCATTTCAACCACTGTTGCTTGGATCACGTTGGCCATGTGGGTTGGAATGTTCACAATTGGTTGCCTATGACTATGGTGTTCTTCAAAGAATCAAGAATTGGATTAAGGGTTACATCACACGGTGTTAAGGTTGTTGCCTCTCTAGAGAAAGTAGTCAAAGACTCAAAGTACCATTGCCAAATTGGTGAAGTTAAGAATGCCAAAATGGTTGATTTTGATATACCATTAATTGATTAATGCTAGAGTATAAGCCAAAGCGTCTTCATAGTTAAAAGAGGATTCAAAAATTGAGAGAAAGTTTTATAATGTTAAACCAAATAAAGGATTATTTAGTTTAACTTTTAATACTGAGCTTAAAAGAATTAAATTCTTTTAAATAGTATAACAGAATCATGTTTGAAGTATACACATAAGAATACTTTTAAAAACTTGATAAGTCTACACCTATTATTAATTCTATTAATCTTTGAAAGGTATTTTTTTTTCACTTATCTTTCTAAAATCAATTTTATCGGTGCAAAAATTGATTTTGAAACAGAAAAATTCTAACCACATACTTATACTTTCCTAGTTTACTATATGCAAATACTATTCTTAGCCTAACATATCATGTTGTTAATCTTTTGCTTCCTATTAAATCTAATGTTTCTAAGTTTTTATTTCACAAAATTATATTCTTTAGTCTTTTAAGTTTAATTTGGATTTTAGTTTAGTTTTTTCACTCTTTTTTTTTATTTACTTTAGTCCTTTAAGATATTTTTATGTTAACATTTTTTTTATTTATTGGAATTTATTCATGCCAATGTTTTGTTAACTACAATTAACTTTGTCTTCCAACTTTTATTTATTCTAAAAATGTTCTAGTAGTTGATGTGATTATGGATTCATAACGAAGGTTAATAGCAATAAATTAAGATGAAAGTATGAAATTTGTTAATGACCGGGCTTTTAAGGTTGTTGTTGAACATCTAAAATGACAAATAAAATAAAAATGAGATGGCTAAATAACAACAATTTACATGTGGCTGTAAAGGTTTTCTATAGGTTTATACTACTATTTTACTAGATCTATATTTTACTGAGTTTGTTTTTGATGCATTGTCTTGTTAGTCTGAAAGAATTTTTAATGGTTCAGGGTCTTGTATTTTTTATAGAACCTCCTCGTTTTGTACAGGGGTTGCTTGCTGCGGATTGTGCAGCCTTAGGTGTTTCTGTAGTGTTGTTCTGTTTTGGGCTTTTGGCCCGTCTTTATCAGCAAAAAAAAAACGGTCAACCTAGTTTTATTTTTTATTTTTTATTTTTTATTTTTTTTTTTAAAGAAAAGTTCGACCTAGTTGATTATAGATAGTTGAGTCTTTTAGACATACTAATCAAGGTTCGATATTCACCAAAAAAAAAAAATCAAGGTTCAATACTTTGATTTCTAAATATGTATATGAAAGCTCTTCAAAAAAAAAAAATATGTATATGAAAGATGACTTTATTAAAACATTCAAAACTTACTTTGAAAAAGGTCAACCTAGTTTTTTTTTTTTTTTTTAAAGAAAAGTTCAACCTAGTTGATTATAGATAGTTGAGTCTTTTAGACATACTAATCAAGGTTCGATATTCACCAAAAAAAAAAAATCAAGGTTCAATACTTTGATTTCTAAATATGTATATGAAAGCTCTTCAAAAAAAAAAAAAATATGTATATGAAAGATGACTTTATTAAAACATTCAAAACTTACTTTGACTGTCTTAATCCTTTGAAGCAGTAAAAAAAATCTTAATCCTTTGAAGGAATTGGTTATTAACTATTGGTCTACACATATAAAAGAAAATTAATTTTAATGATGCGTTATTGTATCATTTGATTGCAATATCAATGATGTGATAATGGATCTATTTGTTTAAGTTTTTTTTTTTTTTAAAAAAATCTTTTTTAATAAAATAAGTAATTTTTTTATTTTTTATGTGTTTGTTTAAACTGTTTATTTTTTTAAAAGAAAAAAATTCTATTTTTTCAAGAAATAAATTTATCTGCTTCTTTAAAAAAAAAATTTAATTTTTTTTAAGTTTAACTAAATTGACCAATTTGTTAATGTGAAACTTTTGTATATAATAATGCATTAAATCTAAATTTTTTTAGATAGGATCTACTTACTATAGGAGTAAGTTTTGGACACTCATCACTTCATTTAATAACTCAATCAATATAATACATTTAATTATTAAATTATGTGATATTTTTTATGATATTACCTAACAAATTTTAAATAAAGTAAACATTAAAGATGTGTTGTTTTATAATTGAGATTTATAATGGTCGGCCAACCAAAAAGTGAGACCAAAAGCCAAATTTGAAGAAACTTTTTATACTTTAAATAAAATAGTGATATGTGGGGCTTTTTTTGATGACATATGGAGCATTTTTTGTTTTAAAAAATTAATAGCAAATATTTGTTTTTGGTGGGTGTAATACTTGAGGTTTAATTGTTTTACCCTTGAGTTAGTCCTGAGATTTACTTATATTTCAAAAGTATGTTATGCATTAAAATAAGTTTAATCGATAAATTATTAATTAATCTTAAATTATACGAACATTTATAAATGTGATATGCTTGTTTTTCTTCTTCTTTGTTTTGCTGAATATAAATGTGATATGCTACTTAATAAGAAATCTCAACTTAACGATTATATTAATAAAATTCAATATTTATAAGAAAAAAAGTTTGGTAATATTTAAACTTAAAATAAGTGAATCCCTATCATCTTTTTTATTTGACAATGGTTTCTATTTCTTTTAAATTTTATTTTTCAGTGTTAATTTGAATGTGGTTAAGGCTCAAGCAACAATGGGCCATTGGGCCTGGTCCTTGTGAAATTATGTCAACTTGTCTTCACTAGATTTTACCTGTTTCTAGAAGGAAAAAAAAAATCAGCAAATAAATATTTTCTCATGAAAGCACAGGTGGATAATAATGACAGTGGGACAGTATCACGGCAACCACTTCAATTGTGAAGGCATAATTTGGCAAGTTTGCCATACTGCCATTGGTTTCCATTATAATATGGCAAGTTGAATGACATGTTCCACATGAATTTGACATTTTGGTGTAAGAATTTTACATAATAACGTCAAAAAAATATTAAAAATGTAAAAAAAAATACTAACACGTAAGAAAAATACAATAAAAGGTACTCATGTATTTGTAAATGTAGAAATCAATCATATGTTTTATTTTGCAAAAATTATTAAATTATATTTATACTTATAATATACACGAAATTACTTTAACAAAAAATTATACATAAAATTGGTATGTTATTCTTTAGCAAATAATGTAAAATGTATAAAATTAAAATTTATTCATTCCCACCAACCTTAGTGATAGTTTTGACTTCGTGTGTTGTGATGTATACAGTTTACATGTGAGTGTCTGAAGCCGAACCGGATAAGAAGTCTACATTTTTGTCTTCATGTGTTGGTGATGTGTACGACTCGTTCTTACAACTAAGAGCATGTTTGATTAAATTAAATGTTGTTGAGACAAAACTTAAGTTTGTTAATAAATCAGGATCCTTTCTTTTATGTTTATTTTACTTTGGTATGTTTGTTCCGAAATATATACGGCAACAATTTGGACTAAAAATCAAACATGCACCGAACCTTTTTGCGATACGTATGTTTGAATCGTGTGTGTTTGATAGCACTCTGTTTTCATGTCTCGATCGACTTACTGCCTTTTTCTCGGTTGCCATCCAACGGCTCACGCTCCTCATTGCCTCACTGCCCTCGGATCCCACCTGCGCCCTCAAAATTGTGTGACAAAAATCTTGGACCAAGTGGATTCTGGTTCAAGAAGCATGGAAGAGAGAGAGAGAAAAAAAAAAAAAAACAAAACAAAAACAAAAACTTGATATTTGCACAATTTGCTCTACAGCCCCAATTAACTACATCTTTTAATTAAAGTTTACAAATTTAAATGTATATTTAAATTAAAGTTTACAAATTTAATTTTTGTAAATGAGTTTGCAAAAATAATCTAAATCTTATTTGTATAGAATTGAATTTTTAGGTAAAAATTTGATGTGTAAACATACTTTTAAGGATAACCAAACACATTACAAAACTACATTTACTCTCTAAACTGAATTTGGAGCACCCCAAACAAAAACCAAACATAACCTAATTTTGAGTTAAATTTAAGTTTGCAAGTTGAGTTTGTAAAAGTATCCAAAGTCTTACTTTTTTAAACTGAGTTTTTAGACAAAACTTTACTCTCACACATACTTTTGGAATAACAAGAAATAATCACAAAACTGATTTTAAAATACTTTTCCAAAAAAAATTTACTCTCAAACATACTTTCAAAATACTTTCCCAAAAAAACCCAAACATACCCTAATTCCTTACCAACCCAAATCTAATTTAACTCCAACTCACTCACTTAATTGGTTTAATTCAACAATCTTCTAATTCTTTAATTTAACTCTCATCTCAACTAAATATTTTCATAATAATTTTTTTTAACCAAAATATTCAATATTTGAATTTACTAATTTTATTTTAAATTCCTACACATATATTTTTAATTTATGTAAATCCCTAATATTTTTCCAAAACAAATTAATATAATTTCTTTTAATTATACTCTAGCCAAGATAAAATAATATTGCAAATTTGCAATACCATTATTAGAATTATCAATTAAAATATTAGCAAGCAAAAAAATATTCATTTATTTAATTTTTGCAAATAAAAAATTAAGAAAAAGAAAATAGGATGAAATATTTTCTCACAAAAAATACTTTCCAATGCCATGAGAAAATTAGAAACGTTCGTCCTCTCCAAAGTCCAAAGACTCTAATTCGGCGGAAGGAAGATTTTTCATGAAGGAAACAACAAACTTTACTATGCATGGGGTCGCTATCCAGTTGAAAAACGAACCTATCGGCAATTTGCATAAGTGTTACTGTTTGCAAATTTGCAAACGGAAAATGCTATTATGAAACAAAGTTCTCCCAGGATGTAACAAACAAGCACGTGTGCTCTGAATTCCACTCATTTCACTTCAATGAGGTTACCTTGTTTTTTAAGGTGATTCTACTTACCATTTCTATATATTTCTTTTATAATTGCAATAGCATTATTAAAACTATCAATTATTAGCAAGAAAAAAAATAAAATAAAATACTAATTTATTCAATTTTTGCAAATAAAGAAAATTAGCATCTTTAACTAAGGAATACTTTCCATGCGTATATATACTTGTCCAAAGACAAAAATATTTTCACGTCGTGCAAGTCAAACTTTGCCACCAAGGCAAGGCTTCACCTTCACGTCGTGCAAGTTAAACTTTACCACAATGGGCAGGTCACTATCACAATTTGAACCATGGTTGGGTTATTGTCTATATTATGATCACACCGATGAACCATTCTGAAACGAAAAAGCTATCTGTTCTTAGCTGGGATGCAACAAATAAACATATCTGCCCTGAGCTCCACACATTTCACTTCTTTGATGTTAGTGTGTTATATATGCTCTTTCCCATAACCTTGTTTGAAGGGTGATTCTACTTACCATTTCAACATTTTTTCTAACATGCTTTACTCGCACACCTTGCTATCTATTTAATTTATTCTATTTCTTCTTTCTATTATTAACAAATTAGACTTTTTTTTTGTGTGTGTTTGGTTTTCTGTCACGTGTTTCAAGCTGTATGTCTAACATTTATTTTTCTTTAATGATTGTGCTTACTTAGGACACGGGTTATTAAGCTAGTATATATATATATATATATATATATATATATATATATATATATATATATATATATATATATATATATATATATGTGTGTGTGTGTGTGTGTGTGTGTGTGTGTGTGTGTGTGTGTGTGAATAAGTCTATTTATGCTCTCATTACTCCACTCTCTCCACTCTTCCTCACATTCACTCTTATTTGAATACTCTCCTCTCGTAAAGGAGTGTAGCTCATTCTCTTAACATGCATGTATCTGGTTCTTCTACTTTTCTTAAAATTTTTCTTATCATTTCTATATATAACTACCCACATTAACAATATTTCTATAACTACTTCCATTCACTTCATCTAATGCTATCTTTTTTTTAATATTTTTTTTATCAGATTTTCTAACTCTATTTTTTAAATTCGAAGATTTCTCTCCTTTATCAATAGTTTCAAATCCTTAATTCAATTTATTTTTCAATTTTCAAAGTTAATATTAAAAAATTAAAGTTACATCTTGTAACACCCCGAAAATTACAACCCAATAAGTATGAACGTGAGATATTTAATTAGAAATTTTTCTTGTTGGGAAAAATTGTAACGTTGTGGTTTTCCTAATTATATGATTAAATGTTTGATTAATAAGGAAAGAGCCAACTAAATTTAAATTATGTTGATTGATATAATAAATAACTCAAGTTCTATGTTTTGTTATGTGTCATGGTGTTATTGTGATATTTTTAGAATTTTTACGTGAGTTCCGTAAGTTGTAGAAAAAAAAAAGACAAAAGGGGTGTTCTTAGAAGAAGATGGGTGCAAAGAGTAAAAATCCTAATTAAAATCCACCGCCTACGAGAAACAACGTGAACATTCCGATTTTTTTTGTGCTTTCTCCCTAAGCTCTCCTCTCTGTTCTTTTCTTCTTCTTCTGGCCGAGACAACTAAAAGGGAAGGAGGAAGCCATTTTTTTTGTGAAGCTGGTGGGCTGCATGCAAGTTGGGAGGTCATCTCTTTATCACCAACAACTTATCTTCTCTTTATCTCTCTTAGCTGAACCAAAAACACAAGGTGAGGGGGACTCTTTGTGAAATCTATTTTTGGTTTAAGGGTGGTTGAGAGCTAGGGGACTCAACTACCTACAACATGTATGTCTCTCTTGGCTGTTGTATGTGTTTGTTTGAATGGTTGAATGTAAAAAGTTGATGAAATGGATTTGAAACCCTTGGCAGTGACTGTGTGGGTGCATGTCCTGGCTTTAGTGTTGTTTTGTTCTTTTGAAACTGAGTGGGAAGGTCCCTGGAACAAGGGAATCCATGCCCAATTTTCGTAGAATTAATTGATGAAGGTTGTATGTTGAAAACAAACTCTAAAACAATGTAACAGTGGCTGTCAGATTCGCGTGTCCCTGGACAGATCCCACGGTTTTGTGATTTTTGGGAGATCTAACCGTTGGTTTTTCATGAAATTTCTTTTGAATGAAAATAGACACAAAAAGGAACAACTTTTATTTTGACACCATGGAGAGAAAACGTAGTTTTGAAGTTCATCCGTGGCTTTCAAAATGACTGTTCTGTTTTCAAGTTTACCTGGAACATGTCTCGGGTTTTATCAAATTCCCAGTTTTGTGCTTAATTTTTCTTTTTCGTTTTTGAACCAATAAAAACTAGACAAAACAATATTTTTAACCATATAAATTACAAAAATTATCATGCCCAATTTCTAAATTAAATTTTTAAAAAGAAACAGGGCAAGGGTTTTGAGCTCTGTTTTGAGTCTGAAACTTAGGCTGTGAGAAACAAATTTACTGGGAACAATAGGGAAAGAATTTGGATGCAAGGGTTACCTTTTTAGAAATATAAAGATGTTAGCTTTCTATTGAAAAAAATTCAGCTCAAAAAGAATTTGGGAAGTGGGAGAAATTTACATTCTTTGAGTTATGTTCAGTGAGCACTCAAAATCCAGGGCTGCTGACTTAGAAAATTTTTATAAAATTTTATAGATGTTGATTTTATGAGTTAGATACATTTCTATAAAATAGATTTCAAGAGCTTCGATTTGATATAAAAAGTTTTAAATTCCGAGGTCATTTGCTTGTATCAGCAAGAGCTCACATTCAGTACTGTCAATGAAAATTTGACTAAATAGTCAAATGTAATTGTTAACACTTGTATTCTTGCCATTTTATCTTTAATTAATATTTTGATTCAGTGAGAGTCTCAGGGAGGAAAACCTTGAGTATTTGATATTGGAAAGTGTGATTTTCTCTGTTTTGGTGATACGGTCTGTTGACTGTAGTTTGAATCTCGTGGTGAATTGTTTGTTGGTGTGATGTGTTTATAAGACTTGATTCATTATACAAATTAACTGTATTATGTATATTGTGGACTGAGACCTGGGGGTGTGAACCCTGGGCATTGTGGAAAAAGTTGTGTGCGCATGATTTTGATGTATTTTAGATGTTGAATGTGAGGACGAGGATTTATAATCTTCGTGGGAACAAATGAACTCCATGCGGAGCACATTTGTGAAAAATAGTGATTTTGTGATAAAATGACGGAAAGTAATGAATTAATCCGTAAAAAGGATGTGAACTTAGTAATTGATGGTTGGCATAAGTAATTATGTGATCCTTGTTTTGTGTTGGTGAGGATCGAATGAGAAGGGAAACCTTTTCGTTGGAGGTCACGTGTGACTGGTGTAGTGGATAAATGCTACGCGTCGATTTAGAAGGATAATCTTACGTGACCGGAAGCCAAATGGGCAAGTGTTGAGAGGTCATGTGGAGGCTTTATCTACGGTGAGCATTGTGCTTGTGAGATGACGGGATCATAATGTTTAACCACTGTGATAGTGGGGGAGTTTGATATCCGTGTTGTATGTTTGGGACAGATGTTGATTGAGGACCGCCGTCGAGTGCCTTTGGTAAAAAAGCTCACACAGACCTGTAAAAGGTCGCGTGGGATATTTCAGCTGCGAGTTATCTGTGAACCAAGGTCGGATTGCGAATGACGCGTCACTTGATGTGATGAGATCGTTACGATGTAACGATAAAGGCAAAGTCCTTATTTATATATGCATATGTGAGCGTAGAGGTGGTACCTTTAACTCGGCGTCAATTCGTCCGCACCTGTACCATGTGCAGCGGGAAGCCCACAGGCGACGAAGAAAGAAAATAAACTCTGTGAGAAGAGTGTTGAGGAGTCAGTCCTCGGAGTAATGGATGACCACAGTTGGTACCTGGGAGATGATCGTAAGGCAGGTTGACCTTGGAGGGTAAGGCACTGAGTTGTAACGATAGATCACGTAGCTAACTCGGCCACCCTGACAAAAATACGAGTCATCATCGGTTGGTGAGAGCCCGCCATAGTACCATGGCGAGAGGTGTACTCCCAACAGTCATCCAACTCAAAAATGTGTAAGACCACTGAGTTCTGAAAGTTCCAGTGACAGCTGGCCAGTATGAAATAATTTACAAGAATAGTTGTGGAAACGAATAGGTTTCGGGTGTGAACGCTAGAGAACCACATCGTGGTGACTAGTAGGATTGTGTATGTGACTGTGAAGTCGTTCTGTGTGTATTGCTTGATGAAACAGAGAGTTCACCATCTGTTTTATTTTTTTTTAGGAACTGGTGGCAATACCTGTAGATGTCATAAAGACGTTATCTTCATCAGCTTCGTCACTTTTCGTTTGGAGGTTGGTTTAACATGCAAGGTTGGGTGTTAGTGATGATTGCTCTGAGACTAGGTTTCCTCTTTTTATGTATTTGGATATGGGTAGACCTAGGTTTCAGATTTTTGGTATGTATATTCAGCTTTCGTACTTTATTACCCTATGTATTTGATATACACTTTGGGAATGTACATATTACTCTATTTCATGTATACTTATAATTGAAGCGACGATACGCAACTTCTAAAATTAATTAATGAAAAGTTTTAAAAATTTAGTAAAATTCCGATCTATGTTTTATTAACTTCACAGTTTTTGGAAAATTTAAAGTTAGTTAAGATGCCTATTGAATTAAAATAAATTTAAGAATGAGAATATTTGTAAACCCGGATTTAGGGTGTTACACATCTTCCCTTATTTTTTTTTATAAAAAAATTATAGTTTCTAATTTCTTTTATAATTATCTCTTTTTTAAAATTTCTTTCTATGTGCTATATAATTCTTTTTTTTTTCTTCAAATTTTATAGTCTCTAATCTTTTGGGTTTTTTAATATTTCTTTTATCAGTTTTTCTAACTCTATTTTTTAATTCCGAAGATTTCTCTTTTCATCAATAATTTCAAATTCTTAATTTAATTTACTTTTCAATTTTCAAAGTTAATATTAAAAAATTAAAGTTATATTGTTACATCTTTCCTTATTTTTTTATTTTAAATTTTATAGTTTTTAATTTTTTTATAATTATCTCTTTTTTAAAATTTCTTTCGATGTATTATATAATTCTTTTTTTTTCTTCAAATTTCTTTCTATTGACTATATAAATAAGATAGTAAAAATTTGAATACACGGGCTAAAATACTAGTACTATTAATTGGTTAAGGCTATGTTCAGCAAAAGTAGCTGAAAAGCTAGCTAGAAGCTGAAAAATTGGCTGGTAGCTAGTAGTTGAAAGCTGAAATCTGGTAGCTAAAAGCTATTAAACTAGTTTATTAAATAACAAGTGTTCGTGAAAAATGTAAAATGACAAAAATACACATATTTATATGATATTTTTATATATATTTCAATATTATTTTATGGACAAAAATATATTTTGACGTGTTATAATTTTAGTTTTTCAATTAATTTTTAACTATTGCAATTTTTATAAATAAATTATTTTCATTACATTTTTAGTTCCAATTATTACATTTTTTCATATTAAGTATTCTACGATTAATCTTATATTATATCTTAAAATATTTTTAATCAAGATTAAAGTAAAGTAAAAAATAAAAATATACACTTAAATAGACTTTATACTTTTATTTTGTTAATTAGCGTAATAGTTAAAATAAATTATCTAATATATAAAAATATTCAAAAAATAATGGAAAAATAAAATAAATCTAACATTTATCATTGTCAATTTCGTAAAATATAATATTGAAATAATAAATAAATATTATAAATAGTAAAATGGTTAAAATAAATAGTGTAATATAAAAAAAATATATGAAAATTAATAGTACAATGATTAAAATAATAAAAACATGTTTTATTTAAAAATAATAATAAGAAAATTTAATAAATATTTTAAGAATAAAAAAAATATATAAAAAACTAGAACCCAGAAACTAACATTTTAAAAAACAATGGAAACTATTAAAAAAGATTAAACAATCAAACAAAATTTTCATTTAATAAAAAAATTAAAAACTAGCTGAAATAGCTTCAATAAAACCTAAAATATAAGTGTTGTCGGTCGCTATTTTCAGTTTTCATGCCTCGACGTAGTGAAGGAAAAATAAACTCCACTGTTGCCATCCAACGACTCACACTCCTCACTGCCTAACAGCCCTTGGATCCCACCTGTCCCCATTCGCCTCTCTCAGCCAATAGACACATTACAAACTGAGTCACAAATTTTGGACCGACTGCTTTTTTTTTTTTTTTAACTGCCATACTTGGGGCTTTTAACTTTTCGATGAGATACTAAAATATATTCCTACAAATTTCATTCTTTTAGGTTGATTATGAAACTAATTCTTATTTGAAACCGTCTGCATTCTAGTATATAAAGTAAGGGAGAGAGGGGAAAAAACAAAAAAAGTTTAAATAATCTTTTGATCCTATATAATAGGGTATTTTTTTTTATTTTAGTTTTTTAATTTTTTTTAATCCTTTGAAGATT
Organism: Pueraria montana var. lobata; assembly: GCA_026413185.1. Taxonomy (NCBI): domain Eukaryota; kingdom Viridiplantae; phylum Streptophyta; class Magnoliopsida; order Fabales; family Fabaceae; genus Pueraria; species Pueraria montana. The sequence continues at coordinate 80,191,714 of CM048650.1, forward strand.
TAGAATTTTTAGTTTTAGTTGTCCAGTAACACTGTTAATTGTGGCATAGCAGCGACGTAGTTCATTGACTTATCATAGTGACGTATAATTTTTTTGTAAACTATTTTTTAATAAATCTTTCATCAAGTAGTCTGACGTCTTCATTTGTTTTGAATAAATGAGGATTTAAAAATATAATTTACCAAAAAATATATATATGACTATCCTATTAGACTCCTTGATGACGTGACAAGTCAATGAACAACTAACATCATTATTACGTCATCATTTAACATTGTTAATTAACAGCAGGGACTAAAATAACAAAAAAATAAATCTTTAAAGGACTAAAATCAAAAACTCCCTATTTTATAAGGACTAAAATTTTATTTAAGCCAAACAAAAATTGACCGTTGCACAATTGGAACAAACCAAAAATTGATAGTTACCGATTAAGTTATTTCTAGCACAAATCTAATTCTTTTGTCACCATGACAATGATGCGACATATTCATCAATTTTGTTGATGATTAATTTTCATTAAAGAACATGACTGGTCACTTTTAGTGAAGTTTCCTTCCCAATAACATTTTTTTCATCTACAAATTTCAAACTTGAGATCTTGTTTAAGAAATCTAATATAGCACTAACTCGCTGAATTAGTTTAATTTAACACTCCTCTAATTCTTTAATTTAACTCTCAACTAAATATTTTCATACAAATATAATAAATCTTAAGTTTTTTTAACCAACATACTTCTAATTTTATTTTAAGTTCCTACACACAAATCTTTAATTTATTTAAATACATAATATTTTTCCCAGAACAAATTAATATAATTTCTTTTAATTACTCTAGCCAAGATAAAATATAATTGCAATGCCATTATTAGAACTGTCGATTAAAATTTTAGCAAGCAAAACTAAAAAAGGATATTAATTTATTTAATTTTAGAAAATAAAGAAAATAGGATGTTATAGCAAAAAAAAAAAAAGAAAAAGAAAAAGAATGGAATGTTTTGCAACGCGTTGTTAACCAAAGAATACTTTCCAATGTCCTAAGCAAACTTTAGCCGATAGCAGTTTAGGAAGAGAAATGCACAAACTAATGGGTTATGTTCACCATCGCAATTAGGAATTGTTATAGAGGATCTGATTTGAAATAATTGACAAGACACATCACTATCAGGGGATCACTATTCGTATGAACACATCACTATCAGGGGATCACTATTTGTATGGAAAGCGACCCAAACACATCACTATGAGGATTACTATCGGGAATTTTCATTTTTCAGCAGCGTTTTACTGTTTGCAAAATGTCTATATCATGAGCAATTGAGCACACCACCTATGAACCATTCTGAAACGGAAAAGCTCTGTTCTCATCTCAGCATGCAACGAACAAACATGTCTGCACTGAGCTCCACACATTTCACTTCTTTGAGGTTAGTATGCTGTTTCCCATACTTACCTTTTATGCCATTATTTCTTCTTTCTATTTATAACAAACTGATGATGTCTCTGGTTTTGACCATTGTCTTACACTTCTTCTTTGCTACCATTGGGACAATACTTCTGATATATAAGGGAAGCCTTCTTCAACTCATAATTTGGGTCATGCTAACTGTGGGAGCTGTTGTTTCAGTTCTGGGTTTGAGCTTCATCTCAACCACCCTTGCTTGGATCACTTTGGCCATGTGGCTTGGAATATTCGCAGTGGTTGCCTATGACTACGGTGTTGCTCAAAGGATCATGAATTGGATTAAGAGTCCATCACACTGAGTTAGGTTGTTGCCTCTAGAGGAAACACCACTGCCAAAATCTGTTGTTTGTTCACATATGATAATAGAGTTTCTCAGTTCTGCATGGTGTGCCTTGTGGCTGTTATACTTTTTCTTTGTTTTAGTTTGAGTAAGGATTGTATTCTTGACTCTGGAATAATCGTTGGATTGATGAAAGTAACTCTTTTATTAGTATTTCTTTTCTCTCTTTCTTGTCATGATCAAATTAGTACAATCTGTCCACCTAATTTACAGTTACAATATCTCTAAAAATCAGGAAACACATCACTATCAGGGTTACTATCGGGAATTTTCATTTTTCAGGAGCGTTTGACTGTTTGCACAATGTCTATATCATGAGCAATTGGAGCACACCACCTATGAACCATTCTGAAACGGAAAAGCTCTGTTCTCATCTCAGCATGCAACGAACAAGCATGTCTGCACTGAGCTCCACACATTTCACTTCTTTGAGGTTAGTATGCTGTTTCCCATACTTACCTTTTTTGCCATTATTTCTTCTTTCTATTATAACAAATTAGACAATCTTTCTTGTGTTTGGGTTTTCTGTCAAATTCTGCTTTGATGTATTTCTAGCAAGACTAACTTACTTTTATTTTGCCTTGATGATTGTGCTTAATTACTTAGGGACCGAGTGGTGAATGTATTCAAGGACTTGCAGGAGATCCTTTTCAAATTCTTAACACTGCTCATTGCTTTGATTTCAGTAGCAAACACTGAGTCAGGAAAGCTTTTGTTTACAGAACAGCACAAACTGATGATGTCTCTGGTTTTGACCATTGTCTTACACTTCTTCTTTGCTACCATTGGGACAATACTACAAATATATAAGGGAAGCCTTCTTCAACTCATAATTTGGGTCATGCTTATTATGGGAGCTGTTGTTTCAGTTATGGCTTTGAGCTTCGTCTCAACCACAGTTGCTTGGATCACTTTGGCCATGTGGGTCGGAATATTCGCAGTGGTTGCCTACGACTATGGTGTTCCTCAAACGATCATGAATTGGATTAAGGCTCCATCACATTGAGCTAATTAAGGTTGTTGCCCCTCTAGAGAAATCTGTTGTGTTCACAATCACAAAGTGTCGGAGCTTCTAAGTTCTGTTGTGCCTTGTGGCTCTTATGCTTTTTCTTTGTTTTAGTTTGAGTAAGGATTATATATTCTTGACTCAGGAATAATAATATGTTTTTTTTTGGTAAAGAGGAATAATAATATGTTGTTGGATTGCTACAAGGTTTCTGTTTTCTAATTTTGTTTTTTTTTGTTCTTTTTGGTCTAGTAATTTTATATTAATATGGTAATTCGATTAATTTGACGCTGACTGCAATTTTTGTACCGGCTTGTTTAATCTCAAGGTTCAGGCAACATTGATGCTTGTGAGATTATTGGCACGTTTTCTCGATTCGGGCTCTTTGGACACAGAAATAAGAATTATCATGCAATTGTTTATTGAATTTAGGGGTATTTATAAGAAGAGTTGAGGGAGTTTAACTTTCTTTTACCCAGTTTAAAACTTTGATATTGGATTTTAAGTCTAATTTAACTAAGATCTTTTGTTGATATAATATATAAATTTTAATATTATATATAACTACGTTATAAAAACTAATATTAAAGTATATTTTACAATATATTTAAAAATAAATAATATAAATATAAATATATTATTATTTTATGTAAAATATTAGTATCAATTAAGTTAAAAAAAATCTTATTATGAATATATAATTATTAAAAAATACAAGACATTAAATTAAATTAGAACAATTTTTAACTTAATTCAAACTCGTCTTTAAAACATTTAATTTTCAATACTTAAATCCATCAAAATTAATTTCAAACTGGGTGAACTGAATTAATAGAATGAGACCCATCTCAAACACCTTTAATAAGATAAAGTTTAGAATTCATCTTGATGCTTACCCCTTAGAGGATATTCATGGTCTCCATATGAAAAGTTCGATGCTATTTCCATCATTTTGCTTTGACTCTTACCTCTCTTTCCACATGCCACGCTAATCTCATTATTTTTATATTAAATAATTGATAATTGATTTCGCATGTGATACTGTATATAATGATATTTATATTTCATATGTGATTTTATATTTCATTTACTTTTTATTCTTTCTATATATATGTATCTCAAAAATATTTTTTAAAATTTAAAATGATAACAAAATTTGTCACAAAAATATTTGTTCAAAATATATATTTTAACGTCATGTAGAGAAATGAAATTTTGGAAGAATTGGATCCCGTAACGTACCATCATTTGTTACATTATTGTCAGTTAAAATTAGCTATATCATTTACGCCTTTTTTTTTAAATGATGGCAAAATTATAAAGAGAAAATATGATTTTGAGGATACAAATAAAGAAAGTTAGAAAATACACATACTATTATAGGTTAAAATAAAAATTTTGTCTCTCATCCTATTTTATTTTCCTTTGTTTAGTCTCTTAAATTTAAAAAATGTCAATTTGATAATTTAAATTAAAATATCTTTACATAAAAAATAAAATTAAAATGTCTCTTTTAGATCAAATTGATCCTTCTATAAGGTTTTTATACAAACTATGTTAATTTTAACTTGTTGGGCAAACATTTATCCAATGTTACATCACTCACAATTTCTCATGTGTCACCAAATTGATAAGTTAGTGTGATAAACTGAACAAAAGTTCAACTTAATTTAACAAGATATAAGGAACTAAAATAAAATCTTATAAATTTAAGAGACTACACTGAAAAAAAAAATGAGAGACTAAAAGTATATTTTAGTCACTATTATATTTTCTTCAAAAAAAAAAAAAGTCACTATTATATTATGAGTTTTTTTTTCGGTGTGTGTGTTACTAGATTTTGTACAACGGTTCTTCTGAAAAAAGAAAAAAAAAAACTGAATTCCGATTTGTAACACACTAACATGGCATTGTAAAAGTTTTGCCTATGATAAAACTTTTACAGCGCATGGGCATGCCTCTTCATTTAATTAGCTCATCAAAATCCTTCATCCATTGTTTCGTTCAATTTTTTTTTTTTTACATTTTTTACTTTCGTACAAATACGAATCTTATGAATTCACATTTATGCAGTCAAAAAATGAATTCACATTTATAAAACCTCGGTCGATTTCAAAGAATAAAAGCAATTCCACATAAACAGAGCAAAAATGTTTCAAGGTTGTAAAGCACAAGTTAGCATTTGAAAAAAGAAAAAAAATAGTCTTTTCAAAAAAAAAAAATATATTGTATCATAATTCATAGTGATAGAAATAAATAAAGGAGAAAATTGGTTACTTATAAAAAAAAATATCAATGTGGTTAATATTAATCACTTGTGAGGCAGAATTAATCAACATTAGACATTTTAATAATTTCATGGTACTAATTAGACATTTTAATAACTTCATGCTACTATTAGCCCTTAATAAGACAGTTAATCACTATTATATATTTTAATAACTTTGTGATGTTATTAACTACACATCAATAATTGTATACAATCATGTTCATTTGCATATGTAACTTGTAAGATAAAATTAACTATATTTAATACAGTAATTAGGATACTAAAATTATTATATTAAATTAATATATTAAACACATATATTTATCAAATTTAGGAAAAAATTCTAAGAAAAATATGAATAATATAAAAATATTTCACTTATGGAATATTTCTTAGAAATATTTCTATATTAATTTGGTGTAAGACTTTGACTCCCATATAATATAATGCATGTACATAAAATGTCTATTCTCCAAATAATATAACTGTCCAAACTGTAATCCACCTTTAGTAAAATGAGGTTTATCTTTACTTGTAGAAAACTTTCAGGTCGATAAGATTATCATTCACGTCTATAGCACGTGCTAATCCTGGCTCCAAATCATCTCCATGATATGAGAAAAAAGATGGACATGTTGTAATAATATCCCACCATTAAATAATAATATATGTGAGTCCGGGTGAAAATAAAGATAAATATTAACTAAAAAATTCAAAATAATTATTATACTTTCTTTGGATAAATTGAAGTTATAAATGTTCTAAACCAATGGTCCTCCTCAATGATATTGTTATAGTTTGTCATCCTGTTGCTGGTGTACCTTTAAAATGTTTAGCTTGAACAATGAAGGTTAACGAAACTGGTGGAAATACATATATACAAATAATTTGATTTGAACATGTTAAGGAGGTTATTTAAAAAGGGCAAATTTACAAAATGAGAAAATGGATTATAAATATTGCAGCACTTTTACGTTAGATATCTTTTTAAATCAATCACCATGTGGAAATTTAAATAACAAATAATTTGATTTGATTTGAATATCTTTATGTGAATTTATGTTATTGTTGTCAATAATTTGAATATGGAAGAATAACTAGTATTTAAAAAAGGATTTATGATAAATTATTCACCGATTCAAATCAAATATTTATTAATTTTATTTTATATTTATTAATTGTACATAAATGCTAATTGAGAATATATTGATTAGTTTCCATTTAATTTGTCTTTGAAAATTCATAACCGTTTACATGAATTGAAAATTACAGATAAAGGATTACTAAATATGCATTTATTTATTTAATTCCAACTAATATCAATTTCAAAAAAATATTTATAACATTTTTTAAAATTTTAAAAGTTTAAGAATGCATTTATAATAATTTTAAATAATTAAAATTAGTAAATTTGAAATTACTAATTTGGCATTACTAATTTAACCCAAAAAAAATATGAGAAAATAGGTGATGCACTGATAGTGTAAAAAATTTTTACACCGTCATCCAATCACAACTCATCATGTATGGTAAGTTTGTTAATTTTTACAATAACTATCTTAAAAATCATATCAACAGTGATTCGTGATCGGTTGACAGTGTAAAATAGTTTTACATTGTCAGTGCATCACCAGTAATCTTGATGCATTGACAGTGCAAAACTATTTTACACAGTCATCCAATCACAAATCACCGTTGGTATGACTTTTAAGATAATTTTTTAAAAGTCAACAAACTTATCATACATGATGGGTTGTGATTGAATGACTGTGTAAAACTTTTTACACTGTCAGTGCATAACATTTTTTCTCAATTAATAATTTTGAATTTAATTATTTAATGTCAATTATTCATAGTTTTAATAAAACATTTATTCCCTAAACTCTAAACCCTAAACATTTATAACATTTTTAAAAAGTATAAAATTTCAAAACAAAATGATAACTTTGAAATAATTAAAGTTACTACATTTTAATTTAATTACTCAATGTCAATTATTCCCAGTTTCAATATAGCATTTGTAATGTTTTGGAAAATTTTAAAATTTCATAAAAGCACTTATAATAATTTTTAAATAATTAAATTAGTACTGTAAAAAAAATTAAATTACTAAATTTAAATTTAATTTTATAATCTCAACTATTCTTAGTTTTCAATTTTTTAAAATTTTTATGTTTCAAGAAAGCATTTATAAAAAAATTTAAACAATTAAATTCATTAAATTTGAAATTATTTATTTAACTTCAATTTTTATTAATTTCAATTAAATATTTAGAACACTTTTTAAAATTTTAAAATTTCAATATTTATAACATTTTTTAAATAATTAAAATTTGTAAAATTAAGTTTAATTATTTAATCTCTAAAGTTTATGTACACTTTTTTGTCATGTGTGTTAGATCAAATATATAACATTTAATTAGGTAGATGTGTTACTGGTTTGAAGCTACCAATTTAGAATATCCTCCTCATACTTATATACTTTAACATTTATTTTTCTCAATTTAAAGACTATTTGAATTATCAATCGTCTATTTCTTATATCCATCACCAATGGCTTATGGTTGGTGGTCATATTTTTTTATTGAGTGTCATCCTTTAAAACTTTTTTTGTTACGATGATTTATCAAACAAAATATACTTTTTAGTCTATAACTCAGGAGGCAAATATCCAAAATTATTTATTATCACCTCTATTCATGTTAAATTTTTTCTTGACGTGAAGCCAGCGACTCATTGCACACACCAAAACTTGAATTTTGTATTACCAAGTTGCATATAACTAACATAAGTTCAAACAGTTGCATACCAAGAATAAACTTTTCTTAGGAAAACAGTTACAAAACTAACATAAATTCAAAATCTTATGATTTGCAAAAAAAAAAAAAAAAACACACTAAAAAACATATAAAATAAGTCTTCTACCTGAGACATCCTAATATACTTACTATTATTAACCATTTTTCTAACAATATATGTGATCATGCAAGAGTTAAGGACCATCTTTGCACCAAAACTTCACTGTCTCCCTCAGCTAAATTTTGGTCCAAACGGAATAGGTATCACTAATTCTCAATATCGCTCAAAATGTCTTTCTTCTTCAACAATTCGCATTGATGGACATCATCATTCTCAGAACTATAACAAAGCAAAATGGAAAATGAAAAAAAAAAAATAAAGTAGCAATAAAATCACCACAAAATCAAAATTAAAAGCAAAACAAAATATAAAAGTAATATAACAACCATGGGTATAAAAGGTACTAGAAGAGAAATTCGAAGAGAATCAAAACAATTACTTATTAATAGTTCCACATAAGAGTCAAAAGCATATAACTTTGAATTTTTCAAAAAGAAAAGGTAAAAATAAGTCAATCAAGCATATAAAATAAATTATCATTATTAATATTTTTTTTTTCATAAGAGTTAAAAAAGTACCTTTTTTGCTTAATCAACAATGAACCGAGTTACTCACAAAATACTTTCCACCCTTCTACATAAAATCATCCAAAAGCAAAACAAAATAATGAACATATAAAGCAATTTTTTTAAAGAACTAAAAAAAAAACATACCTCTTTTGGTGAATCAAGTGCAAACTACCATTTTTTTTATATGTATCAAAAATGAAAATAACTTTGTATCACTAAATAAGACATTAAATAAGAAAAAAGAAGGAAAACCAAAATTTCAAAGTAACAGTAACAATAAAGGTATCAGAAGAGAAATAAAAAAAATGAAAACAATATCATATCAGAAGTAGGAAAAAAAGAAGTATAAGCAATGTCCGGAATGCGTTAAAAAGATGAACATATACTATAGAAAAAAATTTCATGTGGAAGATTATAGTGCGGTCAATAATATAAGTAGCAATTTTTCCAGATAATTTATTTTTCCACAGAGGTATAAAAAAGATAGGACGGACTCAATCAATTGTTGCCAATTTTCGCAGAGCTGTAGAAAAAGAACACATAAGAAGCAATTCTTTTAGAGAAATATAAAAAGACCATACCTTTTTTTTTTTATGAATCAAGCACAGAGCACCATTTTCTGTATACAACGTATTAAATTAAAAAGAATATTGTATCAGAAGTAGAAAAAGAAAGATGTAGAAGCGAAATTCATAATGCATTAAAAAATGAACATATATGAAGCAAAATTTTACATAGAAGTAGAAGATTACAGAGATGTGCTGAATAATATAAGAAACAATTTCTTTTTAGAGAATTAGAAAAATTCCATACCGCTTAGTCTAAATAATCAACATGAAGATTTTGGAGAATACCCCAAATCCTTTACCTATTAGGAAAAAAAAAATGAAATTGCTGGTACCTAAATTCTAAAAATGGGACGTGAATGATACTTACTGTTAATGACAAATTATATGAAATTTGAATTTAATTAGATAATTATCCTTGTATGAGAGAGAAAAGGAAGATGAAAACAGTCAACCAAAATTGTGCATCTATTTTTATTTTAAACTGAAAGTAGTTAATGCAAAACGAAAATTGGTTTATTTCATAGTTGAATTGTATCCTTTATTAAATTTTAAATTTGAAATTTCCGTCACTTTTGATTGTATTTAAAATTTTAAATTTTTGTTACCTATTTTAATGCAATTGAAATTACTTGATTGTCCTTGAAACTTTGGGAGGGAAAATTTTTGTGAAAGTGTATATTCCTTTAAGTAATACCAGTGCGTGTATCCCGTGCGATGCACGGGATAAATTTTTGGTAAGAGGCAAAATAAATTTTTTAATTAGTATTTAACAATATAAAAATGAATTTATATACTCAATTTAAAAATATCTAATATATGAATCGTATTTTAAAAAATTATTTATCAATAATAAGATTTTATAATTACTAATTTAACTACAACTATTAATATATTCAAAAAGTATTTATAATAATTTTAAAGTTTAACATTTCAAGAACTCGGTTATAACAAATTTTAAATAATTAAAATTAGTAAATATAAATTTAATTATTTAATTACTAATTTCTTTCTTTGAATATTTTTTCTTAGTTTAATAGTATATACATTGAAATTAAATAATTAAGGAACAAACATTAATCCACATACACAATTTCCTTTTTTTCAATTATTACTGCATGTAACATTAAATATTTTTTTTTCTAATTCATTTCTTCTTATTAAAAGTTTTAATTCACGATATACCATGAATGTTAATTATAAAACATTCAACTAAATTTATATGTTTTAATTAATGATATTAAAGATATATTAACAATTCAATACGAAATTAAATTTGTCTGAAAGTTGACAATTCAATTCAAAATAAAATATGATGGGAATTAAAATTTTATTTGATTAGTTTTTTCTTTTACTATTTTATTATTGATTTTTAATTAATGATTAATTTTGTAAATAATAATATTTACTTTATTTTTGTCTCTTATTTTTTTCTTTTATTTTGACAAATTTATAGTTTTTTAATTTATTCTTTTACTATTTATAGTATTCTTTTAATTTATATTATTATTTTTATTTAAAAATATTCGTTAAGGAATAGGAAGCTATGCTGCAATAAAGGATATGTAGCTTTCGAAATCAATTTGTAACTTTGCATACAGTCCGTAAAATCATACCTCAAACAAAGTTCCATTATGAGAAATCATACCCCAAAAGCTCAAACATATTATGTTATTGTTTTGTGTAATGCTAGTACATATGAGGTTTATTTATAGGACTTCAAGAGATTATATATGCAAGAACAAATTGCTTCCACTGTAGAAAAGTTTTTTATGGTCTTTGTCCTTATAATGATGTTCAAAGTGGTGTTGAAGTATTTTGGTTTTCATTAATTGGTTTCATGCTTTCATGCAAGAAATGTTTTCAATTATTCAGAAATTTCCAATGTAGAAGAATGAGTTCCTCTTGATTAATAAAAAAAAAATCTGTAATTTATAATATTATTGTCTTATATATGTTCTACAGGAACGTGCTCCTAAGCCTGTTCAATCATAAAAAAATAAAATTAAGCACTCTAAAATATCAAACTAAGCTGAAATCAAACAATAAAAAAAATTCACATAAAATAACATGGAAAACAGTAAAACACTACAACACCTAAAGCTTCACTCTAACCAATCACACATTGCATCCGTGTGTCAATTAAAGAATGAAACCTCACTATATACAATATATAAAAATTGAAAAAAAAATGTCGAAAATAAAAGCTCACTTGAATAGCAGAAAATTAATCTATTAAAAGACTTGTAACAAAATTTCATTAGAATGAATAAATAGATACAGATGGTGGAATATGAATGGTGACCAACCATTTTGCTTCTTCTCATGGAGAAAAGGAAACTCCAGAAGATAATTGCTAAGGGTAGGGAAGGGAAAAACAATATATCCTCTCGCATGCCTGATGGGGAATAATGCTGGTTGCAAGGCTACAAAACAAAACATAAAAAAAGGATTGAATGTGAACTATGATGAAAAATGAAGAGGACAAATTCAACAAAATAAAAAACAAACTCAAATAACCCTAATTTGGGAAAAAGAGGCCAAAACTCTAAAAATCTAAATACCTGAACTTGAGTGAAGAAAAAAATGTGACAACCCTACAACAAAACAAATGAAAACAAAAATGGTAAACAACCAAACATGAAACCACCATTTAGAATGTGTCTAAAAAACAAATGTAAAATTGGGAAAAAGATGTTGGAACAACAGAAACAAAATACCTAAACTTTGGTTAAGAAAAGTCGCCAAATCCTTCCAATAAATTGTATAAAACAACGATTGAAAACAAATGTTAAAATCACCATTCAAAATCCTAGATAAATCTTCAAATAGATGGAGAAGAAAATAAGATGTTTATACCTACAGCTTCGAATTATTGATGAGCAATAGTTGCAAAAAAACAAATAAAAAATTGAAAGGTAGAACAGAGATAGCTCTTGCTCTTGTAACGTTACAATAGATGAATACACTTTTGATCTTACCTTATTTTTTAAGCAAACAAACGTAAATTAATAAATTTAAAAATAAAACTGTGTATGTGGAATGAATTTATAAAAAACTTCTTACAATGGTTGGGCCACAATTTATGACCGTGAATTAATTATGCACGTTAATTAGTCATTAGCATTAATTTGAAATTTGAATTATGTTGTGATCTTCATATATGCACGTTAATTATTATTCACAAAGCATTTTTTTTAGAAAGTGAAATTAATTTTTTATATTTAAATATCTATATATATTTATGGTGATAAATGATATTTATTTAAATGGTAATAGAATTCAAATTTAAAATTTTTCGTAGCATTTAATTTATTTTAATTATGTTGACCTTTTTTTAGAATATAAAATTACTTTTTTATATTTAAATCCACGTATTTTCGGTGATAATTAATTCTCTATGTTAAGTGTGTCACATTCTTTATATTAAAATCTCTATATTAGAAGGGTACAAATTAAAGGCATGCATAATCCTAAATTAAAATGGCATTTTATTCATTTTAATCATGAAAAATTTGAGACCGGATTAAATCAACAAAACTATAAATTATATCAAGATAAGAAAAATAGATTTGGCAGATATTTGCTTATGTTTGATCAGTGAGAAATTTTCGGTAATAAATTAATTTAAATTAAATGGTATTTATGGTGATAAATGGTAATAGAATTCAAATTTCTAAAAAATTGGAAAGATTACACCAAATTTCGGTTACATTTAATTCATCTTATTTATGTTGACCTTTTTTTACAAAATATAAAATTACTTTTTTATCCTTGAAATTTTTGGAGGAAAAATGTGACTGCTGAATGTATATTCCTTTAAGTAATAAATGATAGTCTCGTTTTAAACCCCGAAGGTGGAACTCGATCAATCTTTTGCTATTTATGTTGGCTTCTTTTATTTCAACCAGAGGTTATGTGTTGATTCTACTTTGGCCAAGAAACATTCTAAAACAAAACTTTTCAATTTTTATAGGCAAAAATTAATAGTAAAAAATGCAAAAAAATTTAAAACCTTTAAATTTTTACATGTAATATTTGGAATAATAACATCAAATTAAAATAATTAAGGAAATTTATATTATTTTATATTTAATGTTAGTTAAAGAAATTTATATACTAATTAAAATAATTAAGGAAACTGATCAATTAAATATAGAAACATGCGTCATGAAATCTTGTTTATGAGTTCAAATTCTTTTATATTTTTTTGTTCAAAGAAAATTAATCATGTCCACCGAACAGAGCAAAAATGTTGGAAGTTATAAAGCAGTTGACATTCAACGAAAAGTGGAAAATTCCTTAAAGAAAGATTTTGTAGCAGTGAAAGAGAGAAATCAATTAAGAATGGTCTATTGGTCATTTGCTCCCTCTGGGATAAAATACGTATAAAACGTTTTAGTACTTTGCTTCAATTAGGAATCAAGTACAAAAAGCGGAAGAACTTAGATTTTTAGTCTTTGGCTTAGATACTATCAACAGTGCCCCCACTTCATAATATATAAATACCTATTCATAGCCACATCAACGATCACTCTCATTCCCTCAACCAAAACTGAATCATTTGTTCTCAGCTCAGAAGTTTAGCAAATTGAGAGAAAGAAAGAAAGAAAAGAAGACATGCCTGCTATGAATTCCATTCACTTCACATCAATGAGGTTAGTATAAAAATTATCACTCTATGAATCCAGAAATATATATATATGTTTTGTGCTTTCCAGTTTTCACACAACTTTGTTCGAAGGTGCTTCTAGTTGCCATTTTATAATCTTGTACATGCTTCACTCGCACACACTCTCCATTTTTTTCATTCCCTTTTTCTTTGAACGATTCTGACAGCAAATGGACATTAGTAGTAACTAGTAGTATATCAGTTTTCTGACAGATTCACCATTGAGTTGCACGTAATGTGTATCTCGCAAAGCTGCACTGCATCATAATTCTTCTATGTCTAACTAACCCTTTTATTTTTTTTCTCTTAATGAATGTGGTTAGGAATCTATTCAAAGAGTTGTCAGAGAACCTTAACAAGTTCACAACACTGCTGTTTGCTCTGATTACATCAACAAACTCTTTTTTCATGAAACAGCACAAGCAGATGATGTTTCTTGTTTTGACCATTGTTCTGTACTCCTTCTTGGTGATCATTGGAACAATACTTCAGATACGTAACAGAAGCCTTCTTCCATTCGTAATTTGTGCCATGCTTATTGTGGGAGGTGCTGCTTCATTTCTGACTTTGAGCATCATCTCATTCAATGTTGCTATTATCAGTTTGGGCTTGTGGGTTGGAATTTTGACATTGTTTGTGTATATCTATGTTGTTCATCAAAGAAGTTCAGGGTTGCTGCTGCCTCTCTAGACAAAAGCAGAGCACCCCTGCCAAACTCTGTTCACACTTGTTTAGTGTCATTGTTTCTCAATTACGTTTTGTTTGATATCTATTAATGTTATACTTTCCTTTATTTTAGCTTGAGTTTGAATAATTGAGTCAGGAAGAATTTGTTGTTGGATTGATTGAATAACAGTGTTCTTTTTACTGCTTAATACAAGGTGTTTTTCTTTTGTTATGTCTAAATAGAGATAAGAATGCAAAACAGGTGCCGGACAAAAAAAAAAACAAAGATTCGATGGACTTGAGATAAAGTTAATCAGCTATGCTATTGAGTAACTAGAGTAGATCATGACCCCATTGTGGATTAAAATAGATTTGGTGGATTTGGGATTTGAAGGTTCCCGGACCTTGTAGAAATTGGGATTCGTTGGTGGATTTGGAATTCGTGGACCTTGTTCATAAGTCAGTCCTGGCATTTTTTTTTTACAGATTTGGTGGTGAATTTGGAACTTGGGATACAGGATGCTCCCTGAATGTAATAGGTGTCTTAGAATAAGCATCAACGTGTTTTTGGCTGCCTAGTAACGGAATCATTAAATTGTGTTAGTAGAATTTATTTGATGATTATGGAAGAAACCTATAGAAATTGGTGGATTTCTTTGGTTAATATTCTCTCCAATACAGGTTTTGTAGTTCAATTCCACTTTGTAACATATGCTTTCGAATAGTGATATAAGAGGAAATGGTTTACAATTTGTAAAGATTTAATAAAATAAAATTAAGATGTCACAATGTTAAAATTATTTTAAAATAATTAATTTTGATTATTTAAAGTTTAATAAAATAAAATTAAGATGGTGGCAGTTTTTTAACTCCAACTATAATTTTAAAATATAAAGGACCAAAATAGAAATTATTAAAAACATAAGGATCTTATTTTAGTCTTTTCGAGTCTGAAACCTAAATTATAGATCAACAATAATAAATGTACTAAAAAAAATATGAAACTCAATGCACAGACGAATAAGGAGTTAAATGATTAAAAAAAAAAAACTCAAAGAGATACATAGAAAGGATTTAAATGATAAAAACATAAAAATTAAACACTTTATGTGTGTAAAGTACCAAACTTCTGGCCCAGATTCATTCAAAGAAAAAACTTCTGGCCCAGAAGAACAAAGGCCCATTTGAAGTCCAAAGCTATAAAATGAATATACCGAATGAACAGTAATCTAAAAAGTAAGATTTAGAACTCCGACATCATTGTCTAGTTCAGTAATATCGTTTGAATTTCGGAACTCCGAACCTAAAAGCCAATTTTGTTGACTTGGTGTGTGTTTGAAGTTTGAGACCATCCGAACCTAAAACCTGCGTCGACCGAACCGGTTAAAGTTAACCATACCATATCCTCTACCCATATTATAAAAGCTAGTTCTCTTTCTTTCTTTTTTTATTTTTTTATTTTTTTTATTTTTTCTTATTTTTTATAGTCGAGCAAATAGTCGTTCTCATCTTAGGGAGGCAAAGAAACAAAGCTAGTACTAAACATGGCTGGGCTGAATTCCACTCATTCCACTTCAATGAGGTTAGTATATGTAACCACAAACATGTTATATGTTCTTTGTTACTATATGTCTAACATTTATTTTCTTTTAATGATTGTACTTACTTATAGGGACCAAGTGGTGAATGTATTCAAGGAATTGCAGGAGATCCTTATCAAATTCTTAACACTGCTCATTGCCTTCATTACAGTAACAAACACCGACTCGGGAAAGCTTTTGTTTATAGAACAGCACAAGCTGATGATGTCTCTAGTTTTGACCATTGTGTTACACTTCTTCTGTGCTACCATTGGGACAATACTCCAAATATATAAAGGAAGCCTTCTTCCAATCATAATTTGGGTCATGCTTATTGTGGGAGCTGTTGTTTCAGTTCTGGCTTTGAGCTTCATCTCAACCACCCTTGCTGGGATCACTTTGGCCTTGTGGATTGGAATATTCACATTGTTTGCCTATGACTATGGTATTCCTCAAAGAATCAAGAATTGGATTAAGGTCCACCGCACGGAGCTAGGTTATTGCCTCTCTAGAGGAAGCACCACTGCAAAAAACTGTTGTGTTACTTGTATATATAGTAATAGAGTTTCTCATCAGTTCTGTTTAGTCTTTTTCTTTTCTTTAATTCGAGTAAGAAATCTATTTTCTTGACTTAGGAAATATCTATCAATGTGTTCACACGTAATGCATCGCTCCAACAGTGAAGGTTTGCCCCAGTGGTTAAGGGAGAAAATAACTGTTTTTTTTTTTTGAAGGAATAACTATTTTTTTTAATGCTTAGTCGATCGACTTTTCTTTTCTTTGATCTCTTTCTTTTCATGATTCATTAATGCAGTCAAGAATGAAGCATGTTATCATATTTTCTTTTTAATGCTTACAGTTATTCACTTTAGATAGAAAAATGAATCATATTATCATTAATAAAAAAATTAAGATAGATTTTAACAAGTTCATAATTTATTATGCAGGTGTATATATATCAATTATTATTTTTTTCTTTAGTGGTCAAGATTCTTTATCTTTTTTCTCTAAAGTGACTTTATACAAACCAAACATAAAAATTTTGATTTTGTTCTAATTAATTCTAAGTTTATAGGTCAAAAAAACCTTTAAGATTAATGTTATATTTTTCTCTGGGATTTTATTACTAACCTTCCACGTGCCACGTTAATTTCACTATTTTTATATTAAATAATTGATTTGATATGTGATACTGTATATAATAAAAATATTTTTTAAAATTTAAAATGCACAAAAGTTCTCACAAAATATATTTTTAACCTCGCTGGCCACTTTTGGTGGGGTCTCCCCTCCTAAGGACCTTTTTTCCATTCACAAGACTCGAAACCGAGATCTTACTTAAAGAGACAGTGTCTAGTACCACTCAGGCCAACGACTTGTTGGTGTCTAAGATACCATTTTACGCCTTCTTTTAAATGATGGCAAAATAAGAAAGAGAAAAATATGATTTTGAGTATACAAAGAAAGTTTGAAAGTACACATACTATGATAGGTTAAAATATAAGTTTTGTCTATCATCTTATTGTTTTTTTTATGTTTGATCTCTTAAGTTTAAAAAGTTTCATTCTAGTCCTTTAAATTAAAACGTCTTTTTTAGGTCAAATTGATCTTTCTATAAGTTTTTTTATACTAAGGGTTACGGTGTTAATTTTGGTTAGTCGTCTAATGTGACATGTCACATTGTGTTTTCCATAATTGATTTTCAAGTGATTTAATTAAATTACAAGAAGAATTAAATTTAATTTAAGTGCTTGAAAATAAATTAATTAATGTTAGTGGTGGTTTAATTATATGTTGTATATATGTTTAGTGAGTTTTTCGTGGTTTGGGCTAAAAAGGATGGGCTTTAGTTATGATAGGAGAGGTGGGTGTGTATAGAAAAGCCTAGGTGTGAAAGGGAGGAATTTCTAGAGTTCTAAACCCTTCTCTAAACCCTCATATTCAGAAAATTCTTTCAAAAGCCTCTCCTTACACTTTTCTTCTTCTTCTCCAAGAAAACCCATTCTTAAGAGCTTGGAGTTTTGGTGCTTGTGCTCAAAGGAGACTCATTTCTCCTCTTTTGGGTGTTCCTTTGTTGCCCATAGAGTGGTAAGTTCACTCTCTTCCTCTCTTGTTCTTCATTTTCCTTTTCTACTTTAAAACACCCATGGAGGTCCCATGGAAAAGCTTTGTTTTTTGGTTTGATTATGAACTCTTGGTTGGTTTAGGGTGTGTTGGATGCCCTTGTAGTGAGAGTTGTTGTTGGAGTTGAGGAAAGTTTCTAGCTTTGGCCCAAAGACCCTTCATTTCCCTTCATTCTTCAAAAGTCACCATCTTGGGTTGTGAAGGTAAGGGAAACTTAACTTATCTATGTGTTTTGTTGTAGTTTATCACCTTGCAAAATCTATTTGGGAATGGGTTGAATGCATAAAGGTGAATGCTTTGACAATTTGAAGTTTTGAATTTGAATTGTGCTTTGATTTGTTGATTGATATTGATGAAAAATTCAAACTTTAAGTTGTTTTGATGTTGTTTATGTGTTAGAATTAAAAGAAGAATTGTTTGGGTTTGTTGTGGAATGAATTTGATCCTCAAACTTTAAAAATGGAAAATTTGGAGAAGAAAACGAGCTAGTTCGCAGCTGCTCTACACAAGTTTTAGCTGAGCTGAGATTTCTTTCGGCTGAGCTGAAATTCGTGTTTTGAAGATTTTTCCACTGGAATGATTTCAGCTGAGCTGAGATTTCTTTCGGCTGAGCTGAAATTCTTGTTTTGAAAATTTTGTCACTGGAACAATTCCAGCTGAGCCGCAATTTCTACCGCCTGGGCCAGAACCTAGTTATTTTGAAAATTCTCTTGAAACACTCCCTTTTTATGTTTTAAATGATTTAAAAAAAAAATTATAGTATGTTTAATTATAAGATGATTATGTTGTTCATGAAGTGTTTATATTATGGTAAGGGAGTTGCATTATTGTTGTAATAATTATGTTTTGATGAGGTGAATATATTATTATTGAGATTTATATGAATTATTGATGAGATGATGATATATGTGATGTGATTTTGGCATTGAGACCATTCCTATATATATTGAATGGAGTTAGTTATGTTCTTTTGGGAAGGTTTTATAGAAAATGGTTGCTTAGGGAAAGTGAGTTCCACGCCAGGACTCCGATCCACTAAAACGACCTGGGGGTCTTGCTTGGTTGGATATCTTCCCGAGTACCCACCCCTATGTTTTTAACTTCAAATGGCGTACCGGAGTGATGAAAATTGATTTCCCAAAAGGCTTAGATGACTCTTTTAGTGTATATGGGATGAATTATTATTGGTGGTGAAACTTAGTTCCTTGAGACAGACCATGAGTGAGATGGTGGGTATGGAGGTGTCATACCCTAAACCTCAAGGAATCTAAGTTTAGTTGTTGTTGTTTGTGAGTAGGCACGTAAGTTGAGGGTGCTTGGTGGGTCCTCAACCTAGTGCTGGAGGTTTTCGTGGTGGCTAACGCTGAATGGGCCTATAGAATAGATGGGTAAGCGAATCCCTATAGAGGCTAAGGTCTTTGCAAGTCTTACTGAGGTAAGCCATTACTTACACTCATCTATTTTCGATAAAACCACACTTTCTCCGTAGGATTAATCTGGGTCTCCCTGAATGGTCAGAGAGGCAACTATGTTATGGGTTAATCGCTCATGTGGTGTAAATCTCCATGGAGTAGAGTCTGTCTTTGGTGATTGAGTTTGGTGCGCTTGGTGATGATGATTGATAGACTCATGATGATGATGTTTGATGGTTGACTTTTGAGGTTGATATTTGTTTGAGATTCATGATGGTTATACTTGTGATAATCTTTAATGATAGTTACATGTTGTTATTATTTGATTTTCAAATTCTATGTTTTAAAGATGATACTATTTTAATTATGTTTTATTCTATTAAGATTTATTTGTTTGAAGTATATATGTTCTTGGTAAGCTTACTCTTGCGTTGTGGCACATGTGATTGTGACTGTGATGATCTCGAACTTCGTGTTTGTGGGAGCAGATGGCTAAGAGGTGGATCCTTCCCTTGGGAGCATCGTGGATGGATGTGAATGGACGTAAAGATGTGATCCTTCTTTTCTTGTTTTTGATTAGTTTCATTTATAGTGTTGACCAGCTCAATTGTTTAGGGAGTTTATCTTGTATAGTGTTATATATATGTCTATATAGATATGCGTAGGGTTGCTCTGATGTTGTATCTTTTGTTAACATGTTGAAATGCCATAGGGCATATGGTTTATTCAGTTAATAGTCTTACATATAGTGTTTTATCTTATTGTCATGATCTTTAGCTTTTAGTTTTGAAACGCGAAAGGTTCGTAAGTATTTTCATAAATAAAATAATTTAAGAGTTTGAAATAAATTAAAATAAAGTCTTCCGCTTCTTTAGTTATTGAGTCATCATGTATTGGCAGTTGGTCGTTACAAACATCATTCACAATTTGTCATGTGTTACCAAGTTGATAAGTTGGTGTGATAAATTAAGTAAATGAAGGATCAACTTGATTTTGTATACCACGTCAATTCATCCACATATTTTTTATTTTTTATATACCACATTTAACAATGGAGTCAAGTTGATATAACTGCTTAAGAAAAAGTTGATAAAACTACTATGAATCAGGTAGAAATTTATTGCTCTTTTTTTTTTCTTAGGTAGAAATTTATCACTCTAACTATACATTTCTAAAAAAAAAAAAAACTTAGATGTGAATTTAATCTTTGTAAATTTACACTTTTTTAGTCTTTGTTCGTGTAGATTTTTTTTGTTCATTTTTAGTCCCAACAAGTTTTTTTTTTTTCAGTTTTGATCCCTGTAAGTTTTTTTTTTCATTTTTAATCCATGTAAGTTTACATTTTTCTAATTTTGGTCCCTAAAGCATGAATTTACATGGGCTAAAAAAATGAAAAATTTGATATTTTAAAGGAATTAAAATTGGAAAAGTACAAATTTATAGGGACTAAAAATGGAAAAAAAAACTTACGGAACAAAAATTGAAAAAGTAAAAACTTACAAAGACTAAAAATAAACAAAATAATTTACAAAGACCAAAATTAAAAAAGCACAACTTACATATACTAAATTCATATTTAAGAAAAAAAAAAAGAACAATTATTGTATTCGTATGTATGCAAGGGCATATGCATGTGTACAGTTGACGTATACCTTGTGCGCCTCACAATCTCAATTCTATAATTTATAATACGTCTCATTTTAAAGTTTAAACTCCAGAGATGGAACTCGATCAATCTTTTGTTAATTATGTTGGTTTCTTTTACTTCAACCAGAGGTTATGTGTTGATTCTACTTTGGCCAAGAAAAATTCTAAAACAAAACTTTTCAATAGTTATACACAAAAAATAATAGTAAAAAAATTGAAAATTTTAAAACCTTTAATTTTATACGTGTAATATTTTGAATAATAGCATTAAATTAAAAATTATAAGTTTGACACTTTATTTATAATTAAATACTTTTTCTATTCATATCCAATCAAGAGGAATTTTTTTTACCACCTTTGTCAATAAAAAAAATTATCAAAGAACTTACGTTCGGGTAACAAAATATATATTAAAATATAAAAAATATAAACATTGAAAATAATTAATTAAAAAATATTTA
Organism: Pueraria montana var. lobata; assembly: GCA_026413185.1. Lineage (NCBI taxonomy): Eukaryota > Viridiplantae > Streptophyta > Magnoliopsida > Fabales > Fabaceae > Pueraria > Pueraria montana. The sequence continues at coordinate 80,213,350 of CM048650.1, forward strand.
AAATTAGTTTAACCGATAGAGTATTATTTTAATCATTATTTAAATATTACTTTATATTTAATGTTAATTGAAGAAATTTATATACTAATTAAAATATTAAGAAAATTGACTAATTAAATTTAGAAACATGCTTCATGAAGTCTTGTTTAAGAGTTCAAATTCTTTTATAATTTTTTTTTCAAACATTTTCAAAGAAGATTAATCATGTCCACCGAAACAGAGCAAAAATGTTGGAAGTTATAAAGCACAAGTTGACATTCAACGAAAAGTGGAAAATTCCTTAAAGAAAGGTTTTGCGGCAGTGAAAGAGAGAAATCAATTAAGAATGGTCTATTGGTCATTTGCTCCCTCTGGGACAAAATACGTATAAAACGTTTTAGTACTTTGCTTCAATTAGGAATCAAGTAGAAAAAGTGGAAGAACTTAGTCATAATATATAAATACCTATTCATAGCCACATCAACGATCACTCTCATTCCCTCAACCAAAATTGAATCATTCGTTCTCAGCTCAGAAGTTTAGCAAATTGAGAGAAAGAAAAAAAAAAAAGAAGACATGCCTGCTATGAATTCCATTCACTTCACTTCAATCAGGTTAATTGGTATAATCATTATCACTCTATGAATCCAGAAAAATATATATGTTTTATGCTTTCTAGTTTTCACACAACTTTGTTCGAAGGTGCTTCTAGTTGCCATTTTATAATCTTCTACATGCTTCACTCGCACACACTCTTCATTTTTTTCATTCCCTTTTTCTTTGAACTATTCTGACACCAAATGGACATTAGTAGTAACTAGTAGTATATCAGTTTTCTGACAGATTCACCGTTGAGTTGCACGTAATGTGTATCTCGCAAAGCTGCACTGCATCATAATTCTCCTATGTCTAACTAACCCTTTTATTTATTTATTTTTTTCTTAATGAATGTTGTTAGGAATCTATTCAAAGAGTTGTCAGAGAACATTAACAAGTTCTCAACACTGCTGTTTGCTCTGATTACATCAACGAGCTCTCTGCTCATGAAACAGCAAAAGCTGATGATGCTTCTGGTTTTGACCATTGTTCTGTACTCCTTCTTGGTGATCACTGGGACAATACTTCAAATGTATAACAAAAGTCTTCTTCTAATCATAATTTGTTCCATGCTTCTAGTGGGAGGTGCTGCTTCATTTCTAGCTTTGACCATAATCTCGTTCACTGTTGCTATTATCACTTTGGCGTTGTGGATTGGAGTTTCCATATTAGTTGTGTATATGTATGTTGTTGCTCCAAGAAACTCAGGGTTACTGCCTCTCTAGACAAAAGCAGAGCACCCCTGCCAAACTCTGTTCACACTTAGTGTCATTGTTTCTCAATTATGTTTTGTTTGGTATTTGTTATACTTTCCTTTGTTTTGATTTGAGTTTAGATTCTTCAGTCTGAAAGAATCTATCATTGGATTGATGAAATAATAACAGTGTATCTTTTTACTGCTTAATGCTTAATGGAAAGGGTCTTTCTTTTGTTATGTCTAAATAGAGATTAGAATGCAAAATAGATGCCAGTCAAAAGAACAAAGATGATGGACTTGAGATAAGCTATGCTATTTAGTAAGGAAAAATCTCACACAAATAGATGATAAATCTGACTTCCTTACTTATTATCATATAAATATATATAAGTAAAATTAGAGAATTGAAAGAAATCATGTCACATAAGTCGTACATAACTTTAGTGCAAGAAAAATCATTTTTTAAAGTTAATTATGTTCTACGGTTAAACTTTAGGCTTAATCCTAAAAGATGAGTGTAATCATCCTCGTAATAATGGACAAAATAATAAAGAGAGAGTTTTAAAACTTTAAACTTACCTTTCTAATCTTTCTATATGTCTGAATAAATAACAGCACTTTTCTTTTGTCTATATCCAATTAATTGTCGTTATTACTATTTGTTCATCTACTCATTCTTTAATTAGTAGTCTATACCATCAAGTGTCTCATTGGTAAAACACTACAATTGATATCTCTCACCATGAGACACATTTAAATGTAAATTCATGTTTAAATTAATTTAGATATACATTTAAATGAAAATTAATAGTTTAAAATTTATTTTTTCATAATTAATACAATTCAACTATGAATTAAACCAATTTTAAATTAATCGTTAAAGCTAACAATCAGCTGCATGTATCATATTTCAACTTTTCAATTTTCGTTTTGCATTAATTACTTTCAGATTAAAATAACTTCTTGCAGTAAATAAATCTAGAATTATAATTGAACTAATTTAGACACATTTAATTTCTTTGCTGATTTTAGAATATACAAATTACTGTGTACTTATATGTAGTATGTACTTGCGTATTTCGATAATTTTCAAAACGTTATTTTAATAATATTTTTGTTTTTTTAAATTATTATTATAAGTTTTCGGTTTACTTTTTGAAAAAAAAAAAATTAGTTTTTAAAAAAAAACTTTTAAACATGATCACTTTTATCTTAGAAAAACACAAACAGTCTAATGCAAATCGAAATCTTATACCATTCACCCAAAGCTACTGGGAAAGAAAACATAAAATACTGTTTAATAACACGAGAAACTAACCCTATTACTATTTGGGAAGAATCTAACGTGCATGTATTTTGTTTGCTTCACAATATATATAGGTGCTCAATGTCGGGTATAATACGTTTGGTTTTAAACTCGGGAAGTGCCTTTTCTATTACTTAGACAAGGCAAGAGGGTATGTCTCGCTGCTACTTTGACCAAAAAAACATTTTGAATAAAATATGCTCTCTCTAACTTTAAACATTTAACATTAACTACAATTGCGGAAAAAAAAAAAAAAGGTTTTAGTTGTGGTTTCAGAAGGAGATTTGCGATGGTTTTAACTTCGGCTCAAATAAATTATATTCTGTGGGGGATTAAATGAAGCTAAATATGAGAAATGGGTTATGTAACGCACCACGATTTGTTGCATTACTATTGTCAAGTCACATTAATAATGCTTTGGTTAAAATTAGCTACCACTGTCAAAGATATCATTTTACGCGTTCTTTTAAATGATGGCAAAAAACAGAAAATATGATTTTGTGGATACAAATAAAGAAAGTTAGAAAATACTCGGACTATTATATTATGAGAAAATTTTCTCTGTATTACTAGATTTCCTACAACGATTCTTGATCCAAACTAGATTCCGATTTTTAACACAGCGTTGCACTGTTAAAAAAAAACACACAGTGTTGCAAATAATTTGCCTAAGATAAAACTTTTACAGTGCATGGGCATGCCTTTTTCATTTAATTAGTTCATCAAAATGCTTCGTCCTTTGTTCGTTCAATTTTATTTTATTTTTTTTTACATTTTTTACTTTTGTACAAATATTGAATCTTATGAATTCACATTTATAAAACCTCGGTAGTAATCGATTTCAAAGAACAAAAGCAATTCGACAGAAACATAAAAGAATTTCGAAGGTTGTAAAGCACAAGTTAGCATTTGAAAAAAAAAATGTTGTATGATAGTGATAGAAATAAATCAATTAACGATGGTCAATTGGTACATTTCTCTGTCTCTCTCTACCAGAATGAGAATAGGATATAAAACGCGTATAAAACGAAAACGTTTAATATACTGGTTAAGTTTGGAGAATCAAGTATAAAAGTGGACAAACTTGTTTGTGAGTCATTGGAATCCTTTTCATACCAACGACTCTGCCCCATTTCATATAACTATAAATATAAATAACCTCATCATAGCTGCATCAAAGTGACCATTCTCATTCCCTCAACCAAAAGCATTCGTTTTGTGTCTCAGAAGGTTAGCAAATTGAGAGAAACAAAATAAACAAAGCCAAGAACCAGACATAACTACAATGAATTCCACTCATCTCACTTCAATGAAGTCAGTATAATTACAAACTCTTATATGTTCTTCAACATAACTTTGTTTGAATGTGCTTCTAGTGACTACTTCATTAGTTTTCATATGCTTCACTCTTCACTCTTCTAGTGACCATCTCAACAGTTGATATATATTAAAAAGATCTTTTCACAAGGTGTCACGTCATCAGTTAACTAACGATAGAGACTCAAAACAAAAGTTTTGATATATTAGATCCAATGCAATGAAAAATTTATTAGGGACTCAAAACAAAAATCGGTCATTTATCGGGGACCTAAAACATATTTAAGTCAAAAATAATCTAAGCAACAACCAGAACAACATACAAAATTGACTGAAGATGATAACATTGATTATGAACATTTATTCATGGCATCACAGGAACTCAATTCACATGGATTGAATACTTGACTTATTGATAATGATTGCACCATTGATAGATCAATTCAACCAAAAGTCAAGCTAGGAAATGGTAAAATTGTGTCCGGGCTAGCCCAATTGTAAAGCAACTAAAGCTCAAGCTTTAGGCCCATGAAAAAAAAAATTTATTAGTTTTTATAAAGCAAAAAGGCATCATATGTTGACAAAAAGTCCACATATGTTGGCAAAAAAGGCCTACTATATATCTATCTCATTCAAAGGTAAAATGTTTCTCTTAAAATTTGTTTTATGCCTCACTCACTGTTGAGCCAGCCCTGAATTGTGCAAGTCAAAGAAAAATGAGTAATTTCCATATCAACCAAGAAAGTTATGATAAATGTCAAAGATGTTTTTTACATTCCAAAACTAGATCAAAATCTTCTTGGTGCTGCACAAAGGCTAAGAAATGGATATGCAATCTCTTTCAAAGAAAATTATTTTTATCATTGATGAGCATGGAACGAAGATGGAAAAGATTGAAATGATTGGAAACCATTTTTATTTGAAGTTTGGTTTAGTTAAAGGTCATTATTCTACTTACAAAATTGATGAGAGTGATGTTTGACATGGGAGATTTGGTTACATCAACTCGAAGTCATTAAAGTTCATGCAAGGTGAATTTGAGATGACAAATCTTGGCATCTGATGTACTAGAGGTGTTAAACTTATTGGTTGTGATGACAATGATTTAAGCCAAGAAATTGATGTTCAACTTGCTGACATAATGACTAAAGTGCTTCCAAAATCAAGTTTGAAGTTCATGAAGCTAAAATTTAGCATTTCCAATACAAATCTTAAGGAGAAGTGTTAGAGTTATGAGATTCTGCCTAATTTGAAATTTGAATAAGTTTTAGATTAAGTTTTTCTTGTTATTAGCAAAACCTGTAGATACTCCGCGCAGTAATGTCATGGTGACAAAAAAAAAGTTTTTGTTATTGATGCATATTTTTACCTTTTATGCTTTGTTTCAATTAGTTAATGTAATTTCAAATAAATCTGATGGCATATTAGATTTTTTAAGATTTTCAAATTAATTGTAAGTTTATACGTAGGCATTCTCATTTATGATTTCAATGGCTATTTTCCTCCTTCAATTTAATCTCTTTATTTCTTTGTAAGTTTCAATAATTTTATTTTTATTTTACAAATGATTTCCGACACTCTAAAATATCATATCATTATTTAACAAAGTGCATCATTATTTTTTGTTTATGTATTATTAAAGATTTATATTTAAAATGATAATAATTTGTTATATTACAAGTATTTAATGAGGATAGCTCTATAATAGCGTGAGATACTATAGGATTTGAAGCGTTCTTTCAAATTTGTATGTTTGCTCAGAAGAAAGTTAGAAAATAATTCACAGTGTCTACAAGGAAAAGATCAGTTATTGTTTCTATTAGATTAAGTAATTTAAAAACTAGATTTGAAATTTAAAAAATAGTTAACCAGTGTTCTAAGAGTAAAGAAATTAATTTTTTTTTACTGAAAAGTGTGATAATACACTCGCATAATTTTCAATATAATTATTTCAATAAAAAAAAACTTCATTATATTTATTTCTTAACCAGTATCTTAATAGGACTCTAAAAAAATTTGACATTAATGTATTTGGGATAGTCGTGAAAATTAGATTATTTCAATAATCAATTATATGTATAATCGATTATAATCATAATCAATTTTTGTTTGGATAAATTTACTGAAAAGTTGTTTAAAAATAATTAATTTTGTTTGAATGCAACAAAAAATTAGTTTTTCCATAGTAAAATAATATGAAAACAGTTAAAAAGAAAAAGAAATTTTTGAAAAATAATCATAAGTTACAAATTTTCATATTAAAAAAACAGCTTATTTATTTTTTAAATTAAAGCTAAATTCTCAAAGACGTTTGACTATTTTAGAAAAAGCTTTTTTTTGGGGGGGGGGGGGGGGGGGGGGGGGAGGGAACAGCTGAAACGTCCCAAACATCCCGTGCATTACAAGGTAATTATCCAAGTATTCAACTTTCTGATATTGAACTTGTATGTTTGCTCCCCCTACGTGGGACCCAGGGACTTTTCTGAGTCATTGTGTTTCGTTCACTAGCTTCTGCCCTGTTAAACATCCTACATATTATATATATTATGAGCTCACTAACGAGCCATTGTGATTATCAATCAGAAAAACACTCGTTCACAGTTGAAGCAAGCAAAAAAAAAAAAGAAAAAGAAACCAGAAACATACAGTCCTGCACTGAATTCCTCTCGTTCCACTCTAATGAGGTTAGTGTAACACTGTAACTATAACTACTCTATAGTAACCATTTCAACATATAAAACAGTTATATGCTCTTTGTCATAAGTCCATAACCTTGTTCCGTGTAACACTGTTGCAAGGAAGGGAAAAATGTTTCTGTTTGATGAACCACAAGAAGACCGGATATCAGTTATTCTGTCCAACAGCTCAGCCAATTCATGAGCTGTCCCACCACTACTCATCATCAAGCAGCAATGCGTGTTCTTCGATATCTCAAAGGCACCCCTGCACATGGCCTTTTTTATTCTGTCAATTCAGAGCTGCAACTTAAAGCCTTTTCAGACTCCGATTGGGCCAGTTGCATCGATACTCGACGGTCAACAACCGGATTCTGCATTTTTCTAGGAGATTCATTAATTTCCTGGCGTTCAAAGAAGCAAACTACAGTTTCAAAATCTTCCTCAGAGGCTGAATATAGAGCTCTAGCAGCCACTGTTTGTGAGATTCAGTGTCTCAATTATATTCTTCAAGAATTGAAGCTCCCTTTCGTTTCCCCAGCTCTCTTATACTGTGACAATGAATCAGCACAACATCTTGCAGCCAATCCAAAATTCCATGAGCATACCAAGCACATAGAGATCGATTGCCATATTGTTCGAGAGAAATTGCAGTCCAAACTATTTCATCTTCTACCTATCTCCACCACAGATCAGTTAGCAGATATCTTCACCAAACCTTTAGATCCTCACCAGTTTCATACTTTGTTGTCCAAGCTGAAAGTGAACACTATCTACTCTTCAGCTTGCTGGGGGTATTAGAGTTAAACAAATAGAGTTAAATAAACAGTCATTTTCTATTGTAAAAGTAGTTCGACTTTTGACTTGGTCTTCTAGTTAACTAGTCATTTGTTATGTTTTCTCAAGGGTTCCATATCCTATATAAATGGTTCCCTTTCTCTTATGAGAGCGTGTGAAACAGTCAGTAATACAATTCTATTTTCTCTTTTCTGTACACTCTGAATTTTGAGTTCTGATAATACATATAGGCAACATCTTGATACTCTTTCAGGGAAATTTTAGCTTAGCTTTTGTGCCTTTGAATACGAGAGCTGCCTTGTCATCATAGGCTATGGCTGCATCCTCAGCTGTTTCAACTATAAAGGTACCTAGCCACACTTTGGTGAAGCTTGGTGATGCATATGGGCAACATCTTGATGAACTCTTTCATGGAAATTTAGCTTAGCTTTTGTGCCTTTGAACTTGAGAGCTGCCTTGTCATAGGCTATGGCTGCATCCTCAGCAGTTTCAAAAGTCCCTAGCCACACTTTGGTGAAGCTTGGTGTTGCATATGGGCAACATCTTTGATGAACTCTTTCAAGGAAATTTAGCTTTTTGTGCCTTTGGACTTGAGTGCCGCTTTGTCATATGCACTTGCTGCTTTTTCTTTCGTCACGTATTTCTGCCGCCCATTTTCCCCATGGGCTTTGCCTCACTCCTCTGTAGCGTGGTTATTTAACCTTGTTTGAAGCTATATAACAAGGTTACACTAACCTATGTTATATGCTCTTTCCCATAACCTTGTTTGTAGATGATTCACCAATTGGACATTTTTTGCTGTGTCTGGGTTTTCTATCAAACTCTGCATTGAGTTGCAGGTATCTGCAGCAAAACTACATCATTATTCTAGTATGTCTAACTTTTTTTTCCTCTTCTGTTAATGATTGTGCTTAGGGACCAAGTAGTTAATGGATTCAGGGAATCACAGGAGATCCTCAACATACTGTTATTACTGCTGATTACCTTGATTGCAGCAACAGACACTGAGTCAGGAAAGTTTTTGTTTATAGAACAGCACGAGCTGATGATGCCTATGCTTTTGACTGTTGTCTTATATTCCATGTTTGCTATCATTGGAACAATACTTCAAATATACAACGGAAGATTTATTCCAATCATAATTTGTGTCATGCTTGTTATGGGAGGTTCTGATGTATTTGTGCTTTTGAGAACCATCTCAACCATCTTTGCTTGGATCGCTTTGGCCTTGTGGGTTGGAATGTTCACATCGGTTGACTATGACTATGTTGTTCAAAGGATCAAGAATTGCATTAAGGGTGCATCAGATGGAGCTAGGTTGTATTGTAGATTCTACATTGAGCTGCATGTATTTGAGTATTTCTAACAAAACTGCATCATAATTCTAGTATGTCTAACATGTTTTTTCTATTAATGTCTGTGCTTAGGGACCAAGTGCCAGTGGTCAATTTATTCAAAGAATTGCAAGAGATCCTTAACAAATCCGTAACACTGCTGATTGCCTTGATTACAACAATAAACACTGACTCGGGAAAGAATTTGTTTATAGAACTGAATGAGCTGGTGATGCCTCTGCTTTGACCATTGTCTTATACTCTTTCTTTGCTATCATTGGGACTACTTCATGTATATAATAACGGAAGATTTCTTCCAATCATAATTTTTGCCATGCCAATTATGGGAGGTGTTGCTGCATTTCTGCTTTTGAGAACCATCTCAACCACCTTTGCTTGGATCTCTTTGGCCATGTGGGTTGGAACATTCACACTGGTTGCCTATGACTATGTTGTTCATCAAAGGATCAAGAATTGCATTGAGGGTCCATCACACGGAGCTAGGTTGTAGATTATGCTTTGAGCTACATATATTTCTAACAGAACTGCGTCATAATTTTAGTATGTCTAACCTTTTTTTTTTTTCTATTAATGATTGTGCTTAGGGACCAAGTGCCAGTGGTCAATGTATTCAAGGAATTGCGGGAGATCCTTATCAAATATTTAACACTGCTGAATACTTTGGTTACAGCAATAAGAACTGACTTAGGAAAGCTTTTGCTTATAGAAGAGCACGAGGTGATGATGCCTCTGTTTTTGACAATTGTCATATACTCCTTCTTTGCTATGATTGGGACTATACTTAAAGGAAGATTTCTTCCAATCATAATCTGTACCATGCTTATTATGGGAGGTGTTGCTGCATTTCTGCTTTTGAGAATCATCTCACCCACCTCTGCTTGGATCACTTTGGCCGTGTGGGTTGGAACTTTCACATTGGTTGCATATGACTCTGGTGTTCCTCAAAGGATCAAGAATTGGATTAAGGGTCGCATCACACGGATCTAGTTTGTTGCCCCTCTAGAGAACCTATGCCAAAATCTGTTGTGTTCACATGCATGTATATATAGTAATAGAGTTTCTCAGTTCTGTTGTACGTGCCTTGTGGGTTGTGGCTGTTATGCCTGTTCTTTGTTTTAATTGTGTAAGGATCCTAGATTCTTTACTCAGGAAAAATCTGTCGTTGTATTGATGAAAGAGAAATAACTCTTCCTTTTACTGCTTAGTTAAATTTCTTTTATGTCTTTTCTTTCATGATTAATGGAGTTAGGAATGACAAAATGGTTAATTTTGATAACTCTACATTATCAGATTGTTAATCTTTTCTTTGCTATTAAATTCAACGTTTCTAAATTTTTATTTGCCATAATTATAATTTTCAGTCTTCTAAGTTTAATTTGGATTTTAGTTTGATCTTTTAATTTTTTTTTATTCAATTTAATTCTTTAAGTTATTTTTATGTTAACATTTTTTATTTAGTTTAGTCTTCTAAGTTATTTAAGTCAATGCTTTCCTCTAACTCTGTCTTTCAACTTTTAATGATTCTAAGGATGTTCTGGTGGTTGATGTGATTATGGTTTCTTGTTGATGGTTAAGGTAGTTGTGTATCCAAAATGGAAAATAAAATAGGAATGAGATGGTTAGGTTTTACGTGAAAATTTGGGAGTTTAGGACAGCAATTTGATGGTGAAGTGCAAAAAGATTGTAAAAAAGAAAAAGAAAAAATGGAAATCCTAGTTTGAAATAGTGTCATTTAAGAAACTTCCGTTAAGTTAGAAGACGACAAACGTCCTAGTTTGCTGCAAGGATTCCACGCCAATCTGCTGCGGGGAATAACTGATAAAAAAACCAATCTGTTAAATAAAATATAACTCTGAGCTGGGAAAGTAGAGAGAAAAGTAACGAAGAAGAGGAGACTAGAGTTTAGAAAGAATGATAATTGTGTGTATTTTTTCTAGGAGGAGTAGCGTATTTATAGATACAAAAGATATCTGGGAAGTTACAAAAGATAAATAGAAATAAGGAAAGATCATAAAAGATAATACAAAAAGATATGAACATGCACAAATAGATAAGTCATAACACTCCCCCTTGGATGTCCATTATTTAAGAATGTGTCCCATTAAAAACTTTACTAGGAAAAACCCTGTGGGATAAAATCCTAGTGAAGGAAAAAGAATACATCATCCTTTAATACGTTATCCCCTGCCTCATTAAAAACCTTACCAGGAAAACCCAATGGGACAAAACCATGGCGAAGGGAAAAAGGGTGCGTATTTATTTCTTTCCCTCATGCAGACAATCATCTTTAAGACGACAAAGTCCAATCTTGTGGGCTAGTTTCTCAAAAGTCTTCCTTGGCAATGACTTTGTAAAGTGATCTGTTAGATTCTCACACGAACAAACTTGTTGAACATTTATGTCACCATTCTTTTGGAGATCATGAGTGAAAAAGAATTTTGGTAGAATATGCTTTGTTCTATCTCCTTTAATGTATTCTAATTTCAACTAAGCGATACATGCAACATTGTTTTCACATATGATCGTTGATGCCATTTTTCCTAAGGATAAACTGCAGGTTTCTCGCACATGTTGAATTACATATCTCAACCAAACACATTCACGACTTGCCTCGTGTAATGTTAAAATTTCTACATGATTAGATGATGTTGCTGCTATGGTTTGTTTCACAGACCGCCATGAAATGACTGTACCACCACATGTAAATAAATATTCTGTCTGTGATCTACCATTATGAGGATTTGATAAATAACTTGCATCTGCATAACCAATTAGATTTGACTTTGAAACATTTGAATAAAACAAGCCCATGTCCATAGTGCCTCTAAGATAATGAAGTATGTGCTTCACTCCATTCGAATGTCTTTGTGTAGGTGAAGAACTATATCTTGCTAATAAATTAACTGCAAATGATATATCGGGTTGTGTATAATTAGCAAGATACATTAATGCTCCTATAGCACTTAAGATATGGTACTTCAGGACCAAGTAGTTCTTCATCCTTTTCTTTAGGTTTGAAAGGGTCGTTATTCACATCTAAAGACCTTACAACCATTAGAGTACGCGATGGATGTGATTTGTCCATATAGAACATTTTAAGCACCTTTGTTATATAAGTTTGTTAATGCACAAAAATTCTGTCTTTTGAATATTCAATTTGTAATCCCAAGCAAAATTTTGTCATTCCTAGGTCCTTCATTTCAAACTCTTTCTTTAAGCAATCTATGGCTTTTGGAAGCTCTTCAGGAGTTCCAATGATATTTATGTCATCTACATAAACAACAATTATGGCAAATCCATTTTCAGATTTTTTTTCATGAAAATACATGGACAAATAGGATCATTTTTATATCATTCCTTAAGCAAATACTCACTAAGACGATTGTACCACATGCGTCCTGATTGCTTTAATCCATAAAGAGACTTATTCAATTTGATTGAGTAATCTTCTCTAAAACTTGCACTGCTGGGCAAATTAAATCCTTTGGGGAGTTTCATATAAATGTCATTTTCCAGAGAGCCATACAAATTGGCTGTAACAACATCCATTAGATGTAAATTGAGTCCTTCATGAGCAACCATTAAATATAAAAATACTTACATCCACTACAGATGAATATGTCTCTTTAAATTCAATATTGGGTCTTTGTGAAAATCCTTAAGCAACTAGTCATGCTTTGTATCTCACAATTTCACCATTCTCATTTTGCTTTTGCACAAAACCCATTTGTATCCAATTAGTTTTACACCTTCAAGGTGTATGGACTACAGGTCCAAAAATGATTTGCTTAGCAAGCGAGTCTAATTTAGCTTCAATAGCATCTTTCCATTTTGGCTAATCATTTCTTTGTCGACAATCACTAATGAACTTTGGTACTTGATCCTCAATATCATTTATTTCCTTTAGCGCTATATTATATGCAAACACTTCGTCAACGTTGACTTCATTTTGGTTCCATCATACCATTCATGACATAATTTAAGATCTCTTTATTTTCACTAATTGCAGGTACCTGAGTTCTTCTGGAACTAAAATATTAATTATGTCAAAGAAATCTTTTAAAGTTTTCATAACCTCAATTTAGCCATCTTACTTTTCAGCTCTTTTTCTTGAGGATTTTTCATCTTTGGAACCAATGGGTTTATCACGTTTCATGCGTGTCTAAGACTCATTTTGCAATATTATACTGTCCAACAAGGACATCAAGTTTTATTGGAGTATTAGCAGTTGATACATATGATTAAGCCACTCTTTTGGCTAAAGTTTGTAAATGAATTATCTTTTGAACTTTTGGTTCAAAATGTTTTTGTACGAGGATCAAGATAATGATAATTCATTCAAACTAATCTCCCTTTTGCAACTGCTTATTATCTCTCCCTCATGTTGGGAAAACTAATTCAAAATAACAATTGACACATCAAGTCATCTATTATTGATGATTCAACATATTTTATTACATATGGAGATTCATACCCAACATATATTTCCAACCTTCTTTTAGGACTCATCTTAGTGTGTTGTAGTATAACAATTGGAATATACATCACATCCACAAATTTTCAAATGGAAAATATTAATAGGTTGCTTAATAAATTTCAATGGGGGAGAGCTAATTATAATTTGTTGGCATGATGCGAATCAATACTACAACATGCAAGATTGCATGTCTCCAATAAACCATTGGAAGTTTTGATCACATGAATAATGGTCTTGCAGCTAACTTTAGATGTTTACTAAGTGATTATGCAAGTCCATCTTGTGTATGAACATGTGCTACAGGATGTTCAATATCAATTCCAATAGACATACAATACTCATTAAAAACATGAGATGTAAACTCACCAGCATTATCAAGGCGGATTTTCTTAATTGGATAATCAGGAAAATGAGCTCTTAGTCGAATTAATTGAGTTAACAATCTCGTAAACACCTGGTTGCGAGTTGACAACAAACAAACATGTGACCATCTAGTTGATGCATTAATTAAAATCATAAAATATCTAAATGGTCCACATGGTGGGTGTATTGATCCATAAACCCTGTATCCCTTCTAAAAAAATGAAATGGATTCATTCTCAATTTTCCTGGTGATGGCCTAATTATCAACTTCCTTTGGGAAGATGTTGTATATAATAAATCATTGAAGAATCTTCTGGCTCTTCAATGGGTGTCCACATGAATTTTACAATATTTTCACATCATAATAGACCTAGGATGACTCAACCGGTCATGCCAAACAACAAATTTATTTTGATTTGTAAACTTCTGGTTTATGACATTATGCTTTTCCATTGTACTAATATTCATGTAGTACAAACTATAAGAAAAGGCATGTAATTTTTTCAATACACAATTAAGTCTCATGATATAAAGATATTTCACATTTCCTTCATTATTTGTTTTAATATAGTATCCATTTAGATGGATATCCTTGAAACTTAATGTGCAACCTTGTTCCTCCAGGTAACAATACATTAGCTCTTCTGGAGCTTTCAATTATATTTGTAGTACCGAAAATAGTACTATCATTAACTTCTCGCATTACTAAACAAGAGAAAAATTTATTATTCTTGATAGAAACTATCATAGTACTATCATTAACTTCTTTCATGACCATGTCCACGACCATGATCATGATACAACCCTGACCACAAGATTGTCCATAAGCATAATAATAAGATATTACTGCATTCACTTCTAGGAATATAGTAGAATCGATCAGGCGGACCTTATGATTTTTCATTGAAAACTCATTGTTTTACTTAGTCGCAAGGAGGCAAGAAATTAAATATATATATATATATATATATATATATATATATATATATATATATATATATATATATATATTGTCGAGAAGGGGAGCACATGGCTAAAGTGTAAAGGTCCACTTCATTAACAATAGAAATTTTCAATTATATTCTAAACAAAATATATAAACCATGGCCATATCGAAAAATCTCTCAGATGAAAGTCTCACATACAGTATATGGAAAAAACTTTTGTCTGCTTTCTTTATTGGAACTTACAAAAACAACAAATAAAACTTTCACACATAATATGTAATTTATGTATTAAAAACATATTCAAGACCCATTGCAGTTAAATGTATTTTCGCATCTAATAGAGTTTTGATTAGATGTTTTATTTCCATTTTTTTTAATAAAGTCTTCAAGACCCATTGCAGCTAAATGCTTCTGCATCTAATATCCAAGATAAATAATTCTTTTCCGTAATATCAAGAGCCACAAATGCAAGTTTTATAAGGTTTGACATGTTTAAAGACTATCATAAAAATTAAAATAAACATATAGTAGCTTGCAATTTTCCAGAATAAACATCTAATCAATACCAGTAATTTCTTTAAATTAATATAAAACAATGTAATATATATCCCCGACATTGATCTGACTGTATTGTTCATAACGTATAAAATACTGTATATAGATTCACGATTCTCTCTAAATCACCGCATAACATATATGTGTTTATAAAGCAATATTTTCATATAAACCTGAAAATCAATTATAAACCACCGAATGCACTTATAAACATTGTAGCACACATTTTGCTTCTTAAAATAATATAAAAGACAAAAAAAAAATTCCATGGCTAAATTCTTTAGATAAATGCAACGTATATAACAGATCAAAATTTTAATTAATTATTTATTAAAGGAATGTACGAAGCTAAATCCATTATTTATAATGGTTGTAAAATGTACTGCGTATATAGATACGAAATTTTAAAGAGGTGCTGATATCAACAATCATAATAAATAGATTAATTTTTAAAGTAAAAGATAAAATAGATAGATAAATTAGTTTCAAAATATCTTGACTAAATGTCAAGCAGTACACCTAAACTTCAGGAGGTGCAACATCAAGGGACAAATAATCAAGAAGAAAAATTATTCGCACTACCTTCTCACTTCTGGTGGGAGAAATTATTTTCACTTTTGCATTATTTTCTCACTTCTGGTGAGAGAAATTATTTTCACTTTTGTATTATTTTCTCACTTCTGGTGAGAAATTATTTTTATAGAGAAATATAATCAGTTCAGAGTCTTGGTCTCTCAAATAATCTTCTTCTTTGATAGAGTCTTCAGGACTCTCAAATAATTCTCTTCTTTGATAGAGTTTTCAGGACTCTCAAATAATTAATTTGTAAATAGAACACAAATTTTATCAAACACATAGTATGAATAATGAAATTGGAGAAAGAGAAAATCTGATCTTGAAATCTGCATTTGAAAGAACAACTTTCTCCAATCAAATTATTTACAAGACCTTTTCTTGCAGGTTGCAATACCAATTGTGGATGACCCGTGGAAGAAAGATAATCATGCTGATAACGTGTTAAATAAAATATAACTCGGAGCAGGAAAAGTAGAGAGAAAAGTAAAGAAGAAGAGGAGACTAGAGTTTAGATAGAATGATAATTGTGTGTATTCTTTCTAGGAGAAGTAGCATATTTATAGATACAAGAGATATCTGGAAAGTTACAAAAGATAAATAGAAATAAGAAAAGATCATAAAAGATAATACAAAAAGATATGGACAGCCACAAATAGACAATTCATAGCACAATCTATGTTTTTAAAATTTTTAATTTTTAATTTTTAATTTAGAATTGTTAAATAAAAAAAAGTTAACCCTCTGCTTATTCATTCGTGTGTTTCGTGCTGCCTCCTTTTGTACTGAATAGCTAAATTAAATGGAACTTAATGTACTATTTTTATTTATTTTTCTATCTTTCTTTTTATTTTTTCACTGATTTTTACTCTTTTTTTTTTCTATCTTTTTATTTCTCACTTAATGTAGTATTTTATTTCTCTCATAAGTGAGTGATAAAGAAGACGGCCAAATAAGTGCATTTAATGGTACATGACTATTTCAAGCAAAACAAAAGTCTTCGGCGGCTCAGGGGAGAATAGCAACACATCGAAAGAGAACAAGAGATTCCGTACGTGGTGTCACGCACGCACATAAGAAACAAAGTGCTTTGGCGGTTTTGGCCAACACAGCTAAAAATGGAAGTGGTGTGTCCAAGTCCAATGGCGTCGCGTTCCTTATGCATGCAACTGATGTTAACGTCGCAGCGTGGCTTGGACCTGCTTGGGAATGAGAGTGTGCAATTGTATTCTGTCACTTTGAGAAAAGAATTTTGCTAACGAGTAAAATTTAAAAAAAAAAAAAGTTTTTTTTATTAAAAATCATATAAAAATACATTTAAAAATCATAGAACATGTAACCGCTCCGAATTTTGAATACCAACCTGCATCATCAACCTAAATTCCACTTGAGGCCAGAACCACCACTAAAACCTCACCCCCTGCAAAACAAAGCCCATAATCCATAAAGGAAGCAAGGGAGAATCAACAAACTGACAAGATGTTAGTTGACCTCAGTCAAATTAATATAAGTTAGTTTGTAATTTTGTTAGCTAGTTATCTGATTGGTTTATTAGACCTCTCTCTTGTATTCACTTGATATAAATACTATTTACTATACTGATTCAAGATTAGAATAAGATTTTCTCCTTGAGCCTTTTTGTATGTCATTTTCTCTCTTTGCACTTGTTGATGGAACCCTTCATCTTTTACATGGTATCACAGCTCCTTTCCTAGGGGCTTTGATTACTGTTACCATATCTAACTGTTGTTTTTCTTCATTGATCTTCATTTCGAGCTTCTTATAGCTTCGATTATGGAGGAAGTTGTAAATCCTAATCGCAATGCAAATGCAAATTTCACAAATCCCTTCTTTGTGCATCCGAACAAAAACCTTGGTTCGGTGCTTGTATTTTCACGGCTAAATGGTGAGAAGTATCACCAATGGTCAAGATCAATGAAGATGTGTCTCATATTGAAGAACAAACTTCAATTCATCAATGGTTCATTGCCAAAACCAATGCATGTCAATCCAAATTTCTTGGCCTGGGATCATTGCAATACTTTGGTGTTATCTTGGATCATTCATTCTTTGGATTCTTTATGCGTAATATATGTTCACTAAGGGCAAGCATACCTACGTAGTAGTAACAGTAGACCTAAGTTCAGATATCGTATCCAAATGACTAAAGGAGTTCCTAAAATAATTCAATTTATAATGTATAATAAACTGAACAATTTAGATCTAATCGTCAATATGAGAGAAAATTGTGCTAAATTATTCCATTAAGAAAAGTGAAAGATAGAGTAGAAAGTTTTAATGTGAGAACAAGTATTAAGAGAACAACCTAAGATCATGTGTACCCTTTTTTCCCCAATTCATATTCTAGTGAAATCCCAAATTAAGTTCAATTGCCAATTACCTCTTAAAATCATTGATTAACCATTTATCATAGTTTAACAACGTTGTTTTCCCTAATTCAATTCTCAATTGGTCATAGATAAATGGCATTAGGGCAAACGATAAATCCCAAAGAGGCTAATTAAAACAATTTAATCCACTGAAAATTCATACAATAAGTTTGGTCATGCAAACTATATGAATTCAATCACTTCATGATTTGGTTAATTACAGGCAGTTGATCATTGACAAGTAACTAACTTAGGTTTAGAGTGATCAATTCTAACAGTAAAAGTAGTGAAGAGATACAATATATTGAATAACATCGAGGATTTCGTTAAAATTAAAACCAGGGTACAAGGCTACTGTTGCATCACAATCTGAGCTATGAGAAATTAGCCGCTCATGCTCATGAAGAAGCAAAACATCTCAATAGAAAACATAAAGATTACAAAAATAATAGAAACTTTACAATAATGATGCTCTCTATGTCCTTTTGTAGCTAAGGATCTTTCACACTACCTCCTTCTCACCTAAACTCCTTAATTTTGTTAATAGAGAATAAAATATAAAAGTAAAAGGGTTTCTCCTTCCAATTTAAAAAGACTGCATAAAATAACTAGAATCACAGGCCACCACAGTGATAGCATATAGAGAAAATGACTATGTCATCAGGTTCCTCAAAGGCCTTAATGATTAATACAGGGTTTTAAATAGCGGCCCGCATCACGTATTGCGGCTGCAATATTGCGGTTGCGGAGAGCTCCGCAACGGCATCGGGCCGCTATTGCGGTGTGACTTGAAATCACGTGTTTCGCCGCAACGCAACGCCGTAACGTCCGTGACACGACCGCTATGTCTCCGCAACGGGGATCGTAGTAGAATCGCAAGCTTGCTCGTAGGATCGTGGGATCTTCGATCCCGTCCGAGCTCTGTGGGTGAGGAAAAACTGAGTCGTCACTGCCGTCGCATATGAAATCGTCATCGTTCCCATCGTGTTTGGGTCGCACCTCCATCGCCGCAGTGTCATCGCATTTGGGTTTCTCCCTCAGTGACTCTCGTGCTTCTCTGTTTTGTTTTACTTTACCTTCTCTCGTTGGACCTCTCCTTCACAATCACCAAAGCTCCACCTCGCACTGTGACCACCGCAGTGGGTTGCCATTGTCGTCGCGTTCCGAGACGGCGGTGGCTAGCTCTTAGATAGCAAAGAAGAGATGATGGTAGGGTTTCAGAAATTCAGAATTGGGCGTTTGGGCCAATATTTTTTTTATCCTTTACTGGTTTAGTTTGTGCAGCCAGGCCCAATTTGGTTCCTCTTAAAAATTTTGGTTGTTTTTCTTATCTTTTTTGATTAGTAGTTGTTTTTCTTATCTAAATAATTGAATAACAATAATAAAAAAATATAATAGTATTAAAAATATAATAAATTATTTAGAACATAATATATAATATAATACACTAAATAATAATCAGAAAAAACTAAAAATGCATTATATATGATATAATAAATTAAAAAATAACAGTAATAAAAACATGCATTATATATAAATATTTTAGATTTATATACCTCTATTTCATTATAGATGTATTCTAATTATTCATTAAAATGATACCAAAATTAAAAAAATAAATGAAAATCTATATAACCTTATAAATAAAACATATATAATTAATTATAGAACTTTTTTCATGTTAGGTGCAATCATATTTTAATTTCACGCCGCAATGACCGCAATCCGCATCGCAATAGCCGCAACCGCAATGACCGCAACTGCTACCGCAATCGCGACCACGACCGCAATTTAAAACCATGGATTAATACTTTGCGGTTAGATCCCAAATTATGCTCATGGAACCCCTTCCCAATATTAATAAAGTCTTCTCCCTATTAATCCAGCAAGAAAGACAAATGAGTGTGCAACCTGATGAAAAGCAAATCTTGAAGAATAATACTGAGAATTATGATAGAGGAAGAAGGGAGGATGTCGGAAGAGGAAGGGGTCAAAATCTTAATTCTGGTGGAAGAGGATATAAAGGTCGTGGCAAGAACAATAAAGTGTGCACATATATACTGTAATAGATTTGGCCATAGAAGGAGCAGGAACAAAAAAACAATTTTAAACTCTGTCGCGCTTTGCAGCTGGAGACGATTTCAGCAGCAGTGCTTCCCTTTCTCGCCCCTATCTTTCGCTTCCTTCATCATTGACTCAATCCCACACTTTCTTTCTTCTCTTGTCTCTTTCTCCCTTCCCACCACTTTCCCCCTCCTTTTCTATCTCTTCCCCATTGCCAGACAGATTTGTTGCCACCGCATGCGACGGCATTGCTACACATCCTTTACCATGCCATGCACGCCAGTGGTCCTCCTCGCTTCTTCCCCTCTCTTTTCTCTCTCCTGCTCGTGTACTCTCTCTTCCCATTTCCTAATCTGAAACACCATGCCTAGCTGCTCCCAACAGCTTTCGTAGGGCAAGGCTCTCATTGACCAATTTGGGGTTTTCTTTTATTTGAATTAATAGAATGTATGACCAAGTCAAAACATTTTTTTATAAACATTTTTATATAATATTTAAATATTATATATATATTTTTTTAAATTTTTTCTTAAGAATTATTTTTAATTAAATTATTTATTTATTTATTTTAAATATAATATTTTTAATTATTAATTATTAATTTCCATTATAGATATATAGTTAATTATATATCTAATAGATTATCATTTTTAAAATAAAATAAATAAGAGAAATAAAAAATAATTACACATTAGGTTAGGTAGTAATTTAAATAAATATTATGAAATAATATTTCAATTAATCTAAAGTGAGAGTTCCTAGTTATAATAAAAAATAATTAAAACATAATATTTGTTATGAAATGATATTTTTAACTATATATTTTTAAATAAGTTCAAGCAATGCGTGTCATGCATGACATATATGTTGATTTGTGAACAATGCTATAAAATATTTTAAATTTCTAACATAAAAGAATTTGTTAAATTTTGAATTTAGAGTTATAAACTAAAAATAATAAGAATTTTGTGCTAGATATTAGTAATATATATATATATATATATATATATATATATATATAATATTAAAATATTTTATAAAAATATTTACCCATGCATGGCATGGGTCATATACTCTAGTATATTATATTGTTAAAATTTATTTCCTACAACTATTATGACTTTTTTTTTAAATTCAATTTATCACTTAAAGAAATTAAATATCGAATAAATATATTACTATTTTGTTATACTTTTGCTATTTCCCCCTCCCTCATATTAGTACAAGTACTTGTAATTTTTAGGATCAAGAATGTTAATTTCTATTTGAGTTATTATCATTAAGTTTTTAATTAGTATAGTTAATAATGACAATAACTTTAAAGAAATAAATTTATTTTTAAAAGATTGCATTGTATAGACCTTCAATATTTTTTCTTTATACTAATCAGGGCACTTATAATTTTAGGCATAAAAATCTTATATTTTGTTTTCAAATTATTGTTTGGTTGTAAATATTGGCTTAAGGCAAGATGATGATGACGACGAAAATAATTTTATAATATTTTAGTTTAATGTATAACAATTGATATATAATTAACATCTTTAATTAAGTTTGAGATTCCTTAAAAGAAACAAAAGTAAGAATAAAATAAATTAGAAATTGAAAAAGGACTGAATAAAGTAATTAATAAATATTTAGGAATAATATTAACATTATTAAATTAGCTACTATAAGAACTTAAATTCAATAAGAAGAAATAAAAGAATATGATAGGATGATACTATTTAATGGATTCAAGTAAATTTAGGATTCATTGAGTTCAATTTTTAAAAAAAAATATAAGTCTAAAAATATAAAATATAATTAATCAATGACAATGCCAACAAAATCAATATTCACTTTAAGGATTAAAATTAATTTAAAGAATATATATATATATATATATATATATATATATATATATATATATATATTTGATCAGTTAAAGAACATATATATAAGATAAGGTGGTATCATTAAAATGATTCTTATTAATTTCAATGTCATACAGCAAAATATTGATTGTGTGAATCTGAATAATATCTCATTTCCTTGATTTTATAAGTAGAAGGCCTAATAGTTTCTTGATTTGTTTTTGAATAGCTTTCTAATTTTTAGAGGTTTGTTTTCTATGGACTACTTACCTATTGTATACCCATTTAATTAATAATTGATACTATAAATTGTAGTTAAAAAATTTATTAATTTTTTCTCTAAATACTACAATATAAAAATAAAACTATGCTAACCATTAGTCCTTTTAAATTATCGTTTTGTGATTTGATATGAAACATAAGTAATATTGTGATTTAATTTTAATTAATGGTTGTTCGACAAATAATAATACATTACATGTAAAAAAAGTCCAATAATGATAGTGCCATGACAATATTTAGTAGGTTATATAATTACACTTAATTGTCTTAATTACATAAAAGTTAAAACACCACATTACCCTTGATTGGGGTTGGAAAAATTGTTGCAAATTAACTTTCTTTTCTTTTTTATATTTTTAATTGATAGTCTAATTAAAAGATTTTAATTTTATGTAAATTACCTTGTTGCAAAATAATATATGAAGATTTTTTCTATTGATTATCCAGTCAACAATATTTTATTTTTAAATTGTTTCAATTAATACTAAAAAAATTAATCGATGATAAATATAAAGATATATTCAAATCATAATTAATTCTTTCTTTAATAATAATTAATTTTTAAAACTTTGTAAATTAAAAAATAATTTATATTTTAATTATCAACAAACTAAATTTTTAAATACTTTTTAATTATAATGTTTTTCTTATTTTATATGTATTTGAAAATATTTATTTGCTCATATATAGTATTAAACAACATTGATTTATTTCAATAATAAGAATATTCAATAAACAAATTACATATCAAAATTCACAATTAATGATCATTCAATTACTTATTACTCCCTCCGTCTCAAAATGATTGTCGTCCTAGGTTTTTTTACACAGATCAAGAAAAGCTATTAAATAGAAGAAAGAGAGAAGTAATTTACAAAATTAACCTTATTATTAATATTGCATTGAAAAGCTAAAGTGGCATTATTAGGGGTATTAGTGGAAAAAAAGTAATTAATAATGCATTGAAAAGTCAAATGCGATACTCATTTTGGGACAAATTTTTTTTTCCAAATGCGACACTCATTTTGGGAAGAAGGGAGTAGTTACTAATTATATTTAATTAAAATGATTTATTGCACTTAATTTGCTTAATTCCATAAAACTCTAATCATTACAATACTCTTAATTTGTGTCTAAAAATTTGCTTAGACTACTTTTCTTTTATTTTTAAGATTTTTTAATTGGTTATCCAATTAAAAGATTTTAGTTTACGACAAAGTACCTTGTTGCAAAATAATATAATAATTTTTAATTATTATTTTTTTTGCTTTAAATTAATTTATTATTCAATCAAATATCTTTTAATTTTTAAATATTTTAATTAATACTCAAAATTTTAAATAACGTATATATAAAAATATATATTCAAACCATTCAATTACTTCAACAAAATCAATTAATACACACAATATTTCGTTTATCACTTCTCCACTTTATCCCCATTTTAGGCGCAAAAATGTTTTCCTAAGGCAACTTGAATACTTTCATCGTTCTCCTCCTTTGCTGAAATAATATTTTACTTTTAACTGCATCTAAAATACTGCACAAAAAATAAAATAAAAATAGCAAAATGAGTAATGAAAAATGATGCAAAAATGAGACATATACCAAAAGAAAAAATAGTTGCAAAAAGTATAATTGCTGCAAGTGCATAATGAGAGAAAGAAAATGAGAAGCCTAGAAATATAATCAATAAACAAACCCATAAATGCAACAAAATTATAAGAAATGATTGAAAATATCATTTTTTTTATAAACATTGATATGAATGCATCACAATAGGGAATTCCAATGCAAGTTTTACTCAGGTTATCTCTAAATCAAAACAAAAAAAGTAACAGGAAATAGGGAAATAAAGTTATTAGCATACAACATTAGAAACCTCGTCCTAGAGGTGGTCCTTCAAACCTTGCTTGATGAATATCCTTTTCTGGAATGTCAGGGGATTGGCAAACCTGGATTCCAGACTGGTCTTAAAAATGATGTGCTTAAGACAATTTTATTTTTTTTTACAAATCAGTAGAAAAAAATTAGTAGGCAAGAAGAAATTAGTTGCAGTACAACTTTCAATTTCATAATTTGTAGAGAAGTAGCAAAATTTATTTACGGAAATAACCTTTTATTACATTTATTTTAGCCATGAAACTGTAATTAAAATATTGCCCTAAACAAAATCCGTTATTAACATGATTTGTTTTTTTAGATCAGTTTCTAACATAAATTATTGTCCTAAATAAATTGTTTACGAAGATTAAATAACATGAAATTTACTTTTGAAAAAAAAAATATTTAAATGCAAAATAGTCAACATGAGAATAAATATGAAATTTTTCTATAAAAATAAATTAATACGTAGCATTTTAGTGGGCCAAATAAAATAAAAAAATAATTTAATATAAAAGTAATTAAAATGCCAATTATCTGTTTGATTTAATTTAATTAAAAATAGATTATTTTATAACATAATAAAGGTCAAATTATTTTTTTTCTAATGCGTAAAAAAGTTGTCATGTTAAATTGCATTACAAATTGCATTTTCAAATTATTTTTTCCAGAATTAATGTTCCTAATATTGATTGATATTGTTTGATTTTTGTTCCTAATAAATTAATGAAACTTAAATGTATTTGAATTTGAAATTGATTCGTAACCGAACTAAACAATTCCGATGCATGAAATGATAACACGTGTCATCCAATGCTTGAGAAGCAACCTTGTTTCGTCACATGTTTTCCGAAGCTATTTTAGGATTCATAAATTTTATATACTAGAGTGGATGACCCGTGCCATGCACAGAATAAATATTTTTTATAAACATTTTATAAAATATTTTAAAAATATAGATATTTTTTAAATTTATATTAGGAATTATATATAATTAAAGTATAACATTTTTAATTATTAATTATTGGTGTACATGATAATATATAGTTTTTTTTTAATTCATAGATAGATATATAGTTTGATTATATATATGGTAGACTATAATTTTAAAACACAGTAAATGAGAGAAATAAAAATTAGTTGTGTTAGGTAACATTGTAATTTAAATAATTATTGTGAAATAATATTTCAATCAAACTAAAGTAAGAGTTCGTAGTTACAATAAAAAATGAATATTTTTTATTTTTATGAAATGACATTTTTAACTATATATTTTTAAATTAAAACCTAAATTCAAGCAACGCTTGTCATGCATGACATATATATTGATAAGGATGACAATAAGTAGGGTGTGGTTTAGGTACTATAATCAGTAGCGGATCTAGGATCCTAAGTCAGGGGGGACAAAATTTACACATTCAATATAGGGTAAGAGATATGATAACATTATCATACCCTATTGATACAACAAACAATGAATTATAATAGGAGATGATAATTATCTTATCTTATCCTATCTTATTGAGTCAATTGGAAAAAAAAATTAAACTTTTAAATTAAATATTTAAATAAAAGTAACAAATACATGAAAGGAGTAGAAAATTAGAAGGAGAGGGTTCAAATATATAAAATTAGGAGAGCAAAATATATATATTTAAGATATTTGTATGTAATTTTTTAAAAATGAGAGGGTGCAAGTGCACCCCCTGGATTGTACGTGCGTCCGCCATTGACTATAATACCTATCCCCATACCGACATTTTTAAAAATTCTCCGTATCTGGACCCATACTCATTGGATAACAATAAATTAAAATGGTTAGGGTCTGGACACATCATAGATAATTCTTCCATTAATTAAAATGGTTTTTTAGAGGAATTTTTAAATTAAAAATAAAGAATTAATATTTAGATATAAATGATAAATTGTACCACATAAACTTAAATACTTTGGAGTGTTTTCTTGCAGTGAAATTTTTAGTTATACTTTTATCTTGATTTTTTTAATTGAAATAAAATTTCAAAATGTGTCCATATAACTATCTTGTTGGTAAATTTATACTTTTTTTTTATCACAACCAATTTAATATTTTGTGGTTTTTTTGTTACATGAATAAATTTAATATTTTCTTTTTTAAAAGTAAATAAAAAACAATGCTAATTAAAAATGTATAGATTTTTTGACCCAATCAAATTTAATGAAATTTGTTAAAAGAATAATATTTGAATGAATTAGTTATAATTTTATATTATTTTTATATTTTTAATTTAATTAAAATTTAATTTTTCTTAAAATTATTAAATACCATTGATTAATATTTTTGGTATTTTTAACAATTGATTGTTATTTTAATTTAAATTTTTTTAATTTTGTTTATATGAAATTTATTATTTGAGTATGATGTTTTGACTATTGAATATAAATAATAAATAATATGATTACATTTAATTTAATTTTAATCAAAATATTGTTTATTGTTTATTATTTGTTGTCGTAAATTAAAATGATAAAAAGTAAACATAGAAAATATTTCTTGATAAAAAAGAGTTATTGTGATGATAATATGTTACATAAGATTCAAATTGAAACAATCTTTATATATTTTAAAATTCAAACAAAGAATTTTAAATTAAAATAATATTTTATTTTGTGAAAGAGATACTTTTAGTAAAGAAGAAAGAGCAAACAAATATATAAAATTAAATTATAAAGCAAATAAAAAAAGTCAACCTTATTTTTTTATATTGTAATAATACTTTTTTGTTTGTTTGTGAAAATCCTTTTTGAAACTTTTTTGTCATCTTAAGATGTGTTTCTGTAGTCATTCGGGAGAATTTATTTAGGAATAGATATAATCTTCCTTGTTATAGGTTCAAATGATTGTATATGAGTTTGGTCTATGCCTCCCATGACTTTTGTTTCTTTTTCTATTCAATGACAATTTGGTGGGATGCATGTGTTGGTTGGGGATTGCGGTACCAACCTAGTTGGAACCCTTGTCCTCATTTAAGCATTTGGAATTTATATCTTGCAAACGTCAAATTTCAAATATTAGAAAATTAAAAAATATATTTGAGGTGAATTGAAAATTTAGAAGATTACCTTAGAGAAAGAAGATAAAAAACAAAAAAAAATGAACTATTAAATAATCAAAATAAATGAATTGAATAACAATGTAAAATGTACATAACAAAAGAATAAAGTGACTAAAACAAAAGAATGTAAAAAAAAAAAGTAAAAGGATTCATAATTTTCATACCTTTCCATTGTCTGGACATTATTATCTGCAATGGAGTCAAAATTGAAAAACATTACATTACTTAGAGAAAAATACAAATGCAAAGTTTTCTATTCACTAAGTAAATTATTTATACTACTCATGAAACTTTTTTAAAAAGGAAAGTTTAAATATTCATATCATTTTTTTACTGCATTAAATATTCATATCATAAACATCGCTAATAAAATTATAAAAAATAATCAAATCAAATCAAATAAACTTTACGCTAAATTTTAGAATTCAAATCACTCTAAATTATTAATTTAATAATTATTACTATAAATTTTGATATTCAAATTACTCTAAATCATTTTCAAATATTTTTTTACCTTCGAATATGGTCATGCATATATTTTATTAGTATGAACATCTTGTGAATGAAAATATCTATTTACATACTATTGAGTAATAAATAAATAACTAACTAAATAAATAAATTATAAGTTTTACCAAAATCAACACGTGATTATTATGCTCATGATTTTAGTCAAATTATACTATTAATGATGAAATTGTGTAGAAAATAAATAGGGTAACCGAACCAAATAATAATTGACATTTTTTATTTTTTCCTTATTAAATTAGTTTCATAATTTAATTCCATAAATATTTCCATTATGCTATTGTTGATTGATTATTTATCTATTATTACTATTAATGAGACTTAAATGTATTTGAATTTAAATTTGGTTCCGAACCAAAAAATTTCAAAGTATGAAATGATGACACGTGTCATCCAATGCTTGAGAAACAACCTTATTTCGTCACGTGTTTTCTGAAGCTGTTTATGGATTCATAAATTTTATATATACCGTGCGATGCACGAGTTAGTTTTAAAGGGAGGTAAAGATAATAAATATTTTTAAATAAAAATGTAAAAAGACTTAATTTTGTATTAACAACAATATAATCTAAAAATAATAATACTTTTTTCTTGAATAAATATCTTATTAAGATAAATTCTAGAAAATTTCTCTATATACAACATTAATTGTACAATTTTGAAACATGTTTTCATGATTTTTCAGCAAAATTTTTAATCCTCTCTAGAACGCACTCTAAAAAAGGCAACATATAATATCCATGGGTAAACACAGGTCTTGGAAGATATAGTCCAATAGAAGAAAGTGTCTAGACTTGAGATTTATTAATTGTCATTGCAAATGACACAAAAATAGAAAATTGTCTTCACTGTAACTTAACTGGTAGCGTTTGGTTGTCAGGAATCATACTCACCCGAGATATGAACACAATACCACCAACTTTGTTTCCAATAAGAATTTGATATTGAATAACATGTTTTTCTATCTTCCTTACTTGCAATCTTATACCATTGCATAATCCATTTGATTGGTCAATATTCCTCAACATTACAGGCACTCCAACCTTCAAATTTAGCTTACGAAGAGGAAATCCCGAACAATAAAAATTACCGTCACAAATTCAATATTATATTTATTATATTTATTATCTTTATATTAAAGGTAACATGTTCATGCTAATTAAATTTATAATAATAATATTATTAATAATACTTAAATGGAAGCAATTATTAGTAAAACTTAAATTAGATTTCAAGAAACTAGATGGTGAGGATGAGGAGTAACTCTCTTATAGTTAAAAATGGTTTAAATATAATTAAAAATAGTAATGCTAAAATGGTTTAAAATTAATACTAAAATGGTTTAAAATTAATACTAAAATGGTCTTTCATTTGGGAGAATAAATTTAATTGATGAAATTAGAATGACAATAGATCTAATGTTATTGTATAAAATTAAATAAATTTAATTAGGGAAATTAGAAAAAATTATTTAACTTATAGGTAACCTTAATTTTGTAATAAATATTAATAATAATATTATTATAATCTTTATTTTAAACATGTTAGAAAATCATGTTGTTGTTTTAAGAATTTAATAATGGATTCTCTAGCACTAAAACCTTATAATTTTATCAGTAAAAAAAGCCTTATAATTTTAATTCTCTAATTCCTTATGATATCTTATGTTATATTTTGAAATCTGAATAAATTTCATTCTTTTAAAAAAAAAATCCCATCTTTGTCTATTTTTTATTTATTTTGGGATTTTTTATTACAATTTTTATTTATTTTGGGATTTGTTAGTGCATTAAATTATTTCTAATTATCATTTGTATTAATTTAATTATCTAATGATAGATCTTATCTTATTCTAAAAAAAAATTAAATAAATATAATTTAAGAAATTAGAATAAATTATTTAACTTATAGATAACCTTACTTTAATTAAGAAAATATCTTTATCTTTATATATATAAAAGTCACTTGATGGATATTTTAATCGTTATAAATATAAGTATTAGTGTTAATATAATTATTATTTAAACTAATAATTCTAAATATCTATCATATTGTGTTGGAGTATATATTTAAATTTACAAATATAATATTTTTTATTAAGAATTCCCTTATTTAATTATAATTTTTATTATAATTATTATTTCGTTATGTGTATTCTTTCCCTAATTTTAATAATTAAAATTCTTAGTCATAAAGAATTATTCATTGACTAAAATTCTTGATTGAATATAATTATAAACCTTTTTTTTTTACTGCAAAAAATAATTATAAACCTATGATTAACAACATTATATTTGTGCAACTATACCAAATTTAATAACAAAAAACTTGATTCATGTAAGCCACAAACTAAATTTGACTGCGATTAAATTCCGTAAAAGGTAGATATTTGGCTGCAATGCATGCTACTTCATCCATTATTATAAATTAAAAATGTTAATATAATAAATGAGTCAAAGTAACATGAACACAAAATGTTTCTGACTATAAACAAACCTTGAAAATATAAATATGATATGCCTTTCCGTAGGCGTCTTTGCTTCCTTCATTAAAGATGTTCTAGAAAAAAAAAATATTATAATCAGTTGTTGCATTTATCCTAAAATAATATTCAACTATACATGTAAGAGAGGCAGCACAAACAAGATTTAGTTTACATCTGGGCCAATTAGGTTTAAATAGAAGAGAAAATCTTCTAAAAAAAAATAGAGAAGATGGACTCTTTTAATAATACTCTAATATGAACAATGAAATATAAGCAAAATTAAATGGACAATCCATATTGAAGTCAAAATTAATTATTCATTCTAAATAAATTGTCATTTTAAATTTAGATTTACATTAATTAATTTTATTATGTAATAGAAAACAACCCTATATCCTTTATTTAAAATAAATTTCATTAACTTAATTGAGATATTACTATCTCTTTTTTTGTGAGCAAGAGTCCTTTTGAAGTTCCTTCCTTTCATCACAAGATGCAAATCATGATACAAAAAATTGAATTTCTAACTTCGATTTTTTTATGTACAATGGTCGAACTGACTGAGGTTCACACTTCTAATTAGTTTAAACATCAACTAAAAAGTGCTAAAATTTAAATACTTTTATGATGTTGTAACACCCTCATTTTTATTATTTTACCATTTGTAAATATTTTTATATAAATAATTATGAGAAATTCTGTATTGTATTTTATAGAAACCATCTGTACATATTTTCATAATAAAATTAATACAGTTCTATTCAGTAAAATTTTCTAAGTCTTTTAATACTTTTGTTTATACCTAAATTTCTTGTTGACCGGACAGTTGTGTCAGACAGTTGTCCAGGATAAGATTTTTCAGTATAAAATTTTGGATTAAACTGTACTCTAATAAATCAAGAATTTAATGTAGATTTAAAATATATACAGTTGATAAATGAAATTACTTGTTGACTAGACAGTGTGTCAGACAGCTGTCTAGGATAAATTCTCCAATGTAGCATTTTGGATAAATCTGTAACCTAATAAAAAGATAATTGAATATAGATTAAGAATATATATAGATAAGAAATTAAAATGTTAATTTTGAATTCTTAGAATTTTCTAAAAGTTAGAACTCTGAGAAATTTTCACAATAAAATTTTAAGGTGAAAAATTAAGATAAAATTTGTATGAGATCTATAGAATTTTCTATTAATTATAATATATTTAGAATAATTAAAAAAATTGTTTAACTAAGAAAAATAAAAATAAAAGTATTAGCCAATCAAATTTTGACAATTCAAAGTTTCTAGTGTAATAAAATTAAGCTAATTAGGCTTTGATTAAGAGATGATTAAGACACTATCCCAAGGTTTTTGATAGTGAGGAATCTAATGGTGGTTTTAGTTTCTTCAAATTCTAATTAATTTTTAAGATAATTAAAAAGTACCAAAACTTTCTAGAAAAATCTACCTTTTTCTACATTTTTGACTTTTGGTCACCAAATTGGCAAGTCACGTTGGGAACATTCTTGAACGGACAAGTGGCTGGAAAAACTTGGAAAAAAATCTGCTGCCTTGGACCAGCTGCTGGACGTGAGCGTCTAATTGAATTTGGTGAAGAATTTTTTTTTTAACTTAAGACACAAAAGCCAAAAGACAAACACATAAGCTAGCTTTCCTCACCAACCCAAACCCGTGAGTTCTGCAGCTGCTGCTTCATCCTTTCTTCCCAAATCAAGAATTAAACCAACCAAAACCTCCCAAATTTCAATATGCCTTAGGCCAAAGAGAAGGAATTAGAAGAAAAACTCTAAAATTTCAAGAAGACAAGGAGAAAGGGAGAAAAGGGTTTCTCCATCAAACTAAGGATTTTAGGTAAGAATCTTGGCATTTAATTTCAATTTAGACAACTTGGAAGTAGGAAAAACATGTCTTGATGTTTAAATTCAAGAATTGATCAAGAGCCATGAAATTGAATTTGGGGCTTATATAAATTTGATGCTAGAAGTATGAAATTGGTGTTTGATGTAATGTTTGATTGATATTGATGATGTGTTATGATTGAATTGAACTTTGATTGGTTTGTTTGGGATTGAAATTGCTTGGTTGATTTTGAGATGTTGGAAATTTTGAGAAAAAAATCATTCACGGCCATGAAGGAATTGAAAGGGTGCTAGGTGGAAATTTTTCAAATGACCAGGGGTAAAATAGTCATTTCACATGTAGGGACACATTGGGAATTTTAGAAAAAGATCAAGGGCATTTTCGGAAATAATAGAAAAGTCTAAGGGTAAAATGGTAATTTCACAGTTTCTAGAAAGTTTAGGGGTAATTTCGGAATTTTATAAAAAGATCAAGGGCAAAATTGGAAATTTTATAAAATAGTAAGGGTAATTTGGTAATTTCACCCTTTGAGGGCAAAAATTGGAATTTTAGAAAAAGATAGGGGTATTTTATTAATTTTCCATAATAAAGACCTAATAGGTATTTTAGTAAAAGTTTAGTAATTTTTCCATAGTAAATATCTAATTGATATTTTAGTAAAAATGTTTTTGATATATGAGAAAGGATTTTTGTTGACTAACCGGAACTGCGCTAGTCATGAAATCTAAAAGAATATTTGAGATTGATTAACCGAGAATTTTTTCTACTGGTGATCATTATCATGTTGCATAAGCATGAGTATTTTGGGGAAAGTGATTTCCAGGACTGTGATGACTGACCGGGACTACGGTAGTCTTGAAAATAAAGAAAGGATTGATTTTGACCAACCGGGACTGCGATGGTCATGTATTTAAAAAGATGTTTGAGATTTTCGAACTGAGAATATGATAGTCCTGAGAAATGATGGGTGAGTAGAGTAAGTTAGACAGAACTGTATAGTCTGTGATTATATAGTCTGTGGGGTGAAGGATATTGGCAATTCCACATGTGGCTGGAAACTGGACTGAGTTGCGGTCGTGGTGGCCTTCCTGTGTATCATGATCTCCTAATTCTGTCTAGTTTATTCGTGTTTAGTAGGGACTGATAGCTGAATTGCAGTGCGTAATGGTAGGCCAGTTACTTACTAAACACTCAAAGGGAAAATCTCCATGGAGTAGGGTCAAAATGATTTTGAGTCAAAAGGATTTTGAGTCAAAACAGCATCTGCTTTATAAACTTGCATTTTCATAAAGCATACTGCATTTGCATTATTTATGTGAATTCTTAGTTATGAAATGAAATGTCATTGATTGTGATTGTTTTTCTATGTATTAGAAATTAAATGCCTAATCCGGTAAATTTTGTCCCTAGATTCTAGGGAAGTGTAAATGCAGGTGAATGAAGAATAGTGAAAAGAAAAGATGCAGAGATCACTAGAGCTGTAGGATGGAAAATATTTAGGTAGACAATATTTGTAGTACTTAGAATTATTTTGTAGCAGTGTTTATATAAATTTTAGTGATGTAAATTTTGAAATACTTTAATTTTAATAGATTGTATAAGAAAATTTTATAAATTAGAACTTTTACGTATCATATAAATTATATATTTAAATAAAAAAATTTATTAGAGGGGGGTTACAGATGTACTATACATAAACTAATGTGAAACAAAATTTACATGTTTTGATTACTTTGAATAACTACATATATAGTATTAGTTTATATTATTATATTCAATAAATTAAAATTTTATATGTGTTTGCAAATAATTGCCTTAATAACTTCAAAATAATATATTAAGATTTTTTAATTGTTTATCGAGTCAAAGATTTTTTTAAATTGTTTTAATTTACAACTCAACATTTTTAACTAACATTAAATATAAAGATACATATTCAAAATATAAATAAATCTTTCATCATTTAAAATTAATTTTAAAAACTTTGTAAATTGAAAGTTTCAAATGTGTGCATGTTTTATATATTAATTTATATTTTAATTTTTAAATACATGTTAAACATATATTTTTTCATACTTTATATCTGTTTGCAAATTAGTTTTTAAATTAATATTTTGGTGCAAATTAATTTTTTAAAAACCTTGTAAATTGAAAGTTTCAAACAATTTCAATTAATTGCCATTAAACTATGTTGTTGTAAATTATAATATATTATTATTTTCTAAAAAAGACAAAATTTATCACACAAGAATTGCATTAAAAGAAAAACAAAAATGAACCATGGCTATTTTCTTAAAATAAATATTGATTAAAAGATTTGAAAACATGTAATACGAGATTTGTTACAAATCAATTGTCGTGCGGTTACACGAAGCGTACATTCATACTAAATAGCATTTTTCAATGTCTTTTATTTTTTAAATTGTTTCAACAAATATACTTAAATATATTCAAATCATATTTAATTCTTTCATCAATTTAAATTGTTTTTAAAATTTTATAAATTAAGAGTTTTTAATGATGACATATTTTATATATTAATTTATACTTCCATTATCAATAAAGTAAAATTTTAATATATATATATAATTAAAATTTTAATACTTGTTTGTTTTAAATAATTTTAAAAACTTGTAAAAATTAAGAAATAATATCAAAAGAAATAATAAGACGACACATTGGTCCGATCGCCACTTTTTATTTCTCACTAAATTTATCATGCTTATGTTACTATAAGAACTTTCCTCTTTTCTATACAAAAGAGTCACTATTGCAAGATTCTCTCTATAAATCAAAATGCATGCACATAATCATAGTAGAAAAGTGCAAAGGCATGGAAAAAACATTCAGTGAACAAATACATAATCACAAAAAAAAAAGTATAGACAAAGAGAAACATTTTATTTCAACCTTAGTATAAGCTGCAATACATGCTTGAAGTTAAAAGGTACATAGATGGAGATTGAAATAATAAAGCCCAAAATAGTAACATGTTGCTCATAAACAAAAACTTGAAAATCTCCAAATAATTAGTCTATTTCCACAATACTCACAAATTTGTGTATAGCAAAATAAAACTACGTTGTTCTTCTTGCTCGTTTATATTTTGACAAGCAATTTTATAGACCATTCCAAGAATCCCTTCACATTCCGCTAGACAATTTTATAGACCAATTAGAAAACCATTGTGCGTGGACTACATATACCCACCGCCTAAACACAACAAAGGTATTATATAGCCTTTTAATTGATTTTGGAAAGTAATCATATCATATCATATATTAATTAGAACAATAATTTATGGAAATAACTATTCAAAATGGAAACAATATATTTACAAATTTTATTTTCAAATAATTTAATATGATAATAAATTAATAGAGCACTCCATATTTAGGTCAAAATTAAATATTCATTTTAAATTAATCGGCTATTTCAAATTTTGATTCATCAATCAAAAGATAAAATAAAAATAAATTTCTATATTTGTGTGTCATAATTGTCCACAATTGATTTGTGTTTAAAGAAAGATTCTTTTCACAAAATTTTGATTATCATTTAATTGAATCAATTATATTATTAAGATTGTTTTCTATAATTTTAAATGTTATCAGAATGTGACACGTGGACAACCAGTCTTAGTCAGCAACTGTCTTTTATATAATATATAGATAGATAGATTGATTGATATTGATTCGTAAATTTTATATATATTGATGCTATGTTTTTTAATTTAATTATTATATGTTATATTATTTTTCTTAAATTGCTACAATGTTAGTGTTTTTTATCATAATAAGAAACATATGATTACTTTCAAATGCATTAATTGATAGTATTCTTTATACTCTCAATTTATTGTGAAGTTTATTAATCAAATATTACTCATTTTTCATAAAAATAGATACATTTATTGAATTATTAATAATATAATTCATACTCATTAGTTGGTTGAAAGAATTATTTCTTGAATAAAATCTAACCACCACTTAAACCAATTAATTCTATGGATATTTTGGGATGAAATTAAAATTTATGATAATATTAATTAAAATTAAATAATTTAACTACTTTTATTAGTCTTGATGAATTAGGTATTTGTTTCTTATATATAGGATCGGGGTAGTATTATATAAGTAAATTAAAAAATATAATATAAATACAATATAAATAAAAATTAAAAATATTAATATTAATAAAATTATAAATATTAAATAAGTAAAAATTATTAAATTAAAATAATTCTATTATAGTTTTTAAAATTTAATAAAAATAAATTTAAATTATAATTTTTAATAATCTAAAAATATTATTTTTATAAAATTTAAAATAGTAATATTAATAATATTATAATTAAAAGTTATTAAATTATTATAACTTATTATAGTTTTTAAAATTTGTAAAAATAAAAAATTAGTGGCAATTTTAAATTCTAGAATGTGAAAACCACTTACTGGTGGTTTAAAACCACGAGAGAGTGTAAAATCACAACATGTCTCAATTGTATCAATGTCGTTAGTCTCAATTTGGATGGGAAGATAATATCAAACTTTTTAAAATATAGAGGATCAAATTGATTTTAGTAAAATAAAGAGACAAAAAAAGTAATTTAACTAAGTTTTTATAATTACAAAACAGGTCCACATGGATTCTATATTTAAAACATTTTTTAATAAATTATATTTAGACAAAAACATAATTGAAACATATAGATATTTCTATATTTTAAATATTTATAATAAAAAATTATGTTTATTTTATTCATATTTTGATATCTTGTTTTTAATTAATAATGAAATATATAATGTATAAGATATATATTATTTTGAATTTATTTAAAAATTGATCTTTAACTTTATTTCTATTTAAATTGATGAATATATTAGAAATGAGTTTTCATTTTTAATATGTAATTCTATTGATAATGATAATTGTTATACAGTTCTATTTTAATAAAGAAAAGGCTTAAATCTACTTTTAGTCCATATAGTTTCGCAAATGTGTAATTTTGGTCCTTCATATTTCTAAAATTAAGCAATTTCGATCTACCGTTAACTTTTAATCCAGAATCTAATGGACAATGTTGACGTGTGTGTTTGATGTCAAGAGGCTCTTATCCATACGATGACACGTGTTTATTTATTTTTTAATTTTTTTATTCCAACTGTATTTATCTTTAGGGTTTAAAATGGTATTTGGGGGGAAGAAATTGCCCTTTCAACATTCTATGATGTTCTCAGACGTTTTCCTCAAGCCCTTTCTTAATTCTTCTTCGACAAACAAGATTTCTGGACCTTCAAATGAACGTATGAGATCTTATTTGGATAAAAGAATTTCACTTCTTATTTTTTAATTACAAATTAAAATTCATTAAAATAATTTCATATGTAATTTTTAATATTGTGATTTTCCAACGTGGATAAGTAACAACTAGTTGGCATCAAACACGGACACATCAGCATTTTCTGTTAGATTCTGGATGGAAAGTTAATGGTAGATCGAAATTGCTTAATTTTAGAAACATGGAGAACCAAAATTGCAATAAAAATTTTAACGAAACCAAAATTGCATTTGCAAAACTATAGGGACCAAAAATGAATTTAAGCCTAAAGAAAAAAGGTTGATAACATGCAGAACAAAGCAAGTGAGTTTGATTTAATAAGCATCGACAATTGCATGTTCATTGGTGTGATTGAATTAATGGAAACATAATATAATTTAATTAAATTAAATTAAGCTGAAAATAATTTTATAACCCAGACTAATAGAGCCTATTTTCTCAAGTTCCATCAAATTCTTAACGTTAATAACAGGTTCAGTGTTCGTTTGGAATAGACACTGTTTCTGCTCCATCTCATATATCCAGCGATATGATAGAAGACTTTGATTATTTTTTCTCTCAATTTTTTTTTCTCGTATTTACCTCGTAGTTGTAGATGTATTGCTGTGAACAACGTTTTTTGTGGATTCATCTTCGGAAGGGATGAGAGTAATCACAAAGGGTGAACGTAGTGGTTAAGATGTTGGAGATGGAACTAGAATTAAAAGCCGAAATAAGGTGCATTTGAAGAGTAGGTTATTGCTTGGAAAAAGGGTTGGGGAATATGTATAATTTTTCAATTTGTGATTTTCAGTAGGATAAGAAAATCTCAATAAGGGGATTCAAATTTCAATATGAAGTAACCTGGAAAATCGCATGTTATTGAGTTCATGACAGAATTCATTTAATAAGAATGCAATGAAAAAGACTCTCTCTGTCTATTCCATTAGATAATTACTAGATATATACATGATACAGAAAAAAAAGGAAATAAAGCCTGTAATATCTCAATTACATCTGTCACTGATATTCTTGATTTGGTCAGCTAATATTTACAGTAATAGAGGAAATAAGGTATATACGAGCTAGTTGTCCTGATAGATAGCAATCCCAAAGATTATGCCTTGAAGATACTGACTGAATATACAACATTACCCCCCTCAAGGTGGTGCATGAGGATTACGAACGCCCAACTTGCCAAGTAAAGTCTGGAATTGATGTCGTCCCAATGCCTTGGTAAAGATATCTGCCAATTGTGTATGTGTAGAGACATAAGATGGCTGAATATTATCTTGAAGTATTTCATTACGAATAAAGTGACAATCCACTTCAATATGATATGTTCGTCCATGAAAAACTGAATTTTTGGCTATGTGCAAGGCTGCCTCACTGTCACATTTAAGGCGCATGGGACCTTTATGTGGGATGCGAAGATCAGATAGTAAACTCTTAAGCCACTTTAGTTCACAAGTGGTAGTAGCCATAGAGCAGTATTCTGCTTCAGCAGAGGAACGAGAAACAGTGTGTTGTTTCTTGGTTTTCCAAGAGATAGGAGAGTGACCCAAGAACACAAACCAACCAGTGAGTGAGCGTCGAGTTAAAGGGCAACCCGCCCAATCAGAGTCACACCATCCATGCAACTGAAAATTAGATGAACCACTAAGAAGTATACCTTGTCCAGGGCTTCCTTTAAGGCATTTAACAATTCGAAGAGCTACATTCTAGTGTTCCACGCGAGGTTGTTGCATGAATTGGGACAAGATATGAACACAATGTATAAGATAACTCTGGCCTGGTGAAACACAAGTAAATGAGACGACGATAGCGTTCAGGTTGATCAAGGAGACGTCCAGTAGCGAGACTAAGCTGATGGTTCTACTCAAGAGGTGTGGAGACAGGTTTGGCACCAAGTAAACCTGTTTCTTGAATTATGTCCAAGGCATATTTGCGTTGGCATAAGAATATCCCACTTGGATTCCTTGCAACTTCTACACCAAGAAAATACTTCAAGGTCCCCAAATCTTTCATGTGAAAACACTTGCTGAGATATGCTTTAAATTGTTGGATTGCAATAGAGTTATTCCCACACACAATCAAATCATCCACATACACCAAAACTACTATTTGCACCCCATGAACAAGAAGAGTAAAGAATGAATAGTCAAAGCACGATTGGTGGAACCCAAAATTTGTCAAGGCAAAGGATAATTTAGCAAACCAGCATCGAGGGGCTTACTTCAAGCCATACAGAGATTTTTGCAACTTGCATTTGCATACTAGCCCTAGTTGAGACTTGCGAAAGCCTGGGGGCAACTTCATGTAAACATCCTCATGGAGATCACCATGGAGAAAGCATTGTGGACGTCCATTTGATGAATTTCCCACTTCTTTGTTGCTGCAATAGCAAGAACAAGACGAACAGTAACCATTTTGACAACAGGAGCGAACGTTTCAGTATAGTCAACCCCTTCTGCTTGATGATTCCCAAGAATAACCAGCCTCGCCTTGTATCTTTCTATGGTGACATCTGAGTTATGCTTGATTTTATACACCCACTTACAACCAAGTGGTTTCTTCCCTTCTGGCAGGGGTTGCAAAGTCCAGGTTCCATTAGCTTCTAGTGCTTGGAGTTCTTGTTACATTGCAAGTCTCCATTTAGCATCTTGCATTGCCTCAGAAAAATGGACAGGCTCACGTTCATGAGTAAGAGCAGCGATGAACCTGCGATGCTTTATAGGAAAATTGTCACAATTGATGTAATGAGTTAAGGGATAAGGAGCACCTGAAACATGCTGTGAAGATGGTGAACTAGGAGATGGGCTTAACTGAGGGTATCTTGATGCGGTGACCTCTTCCCAACTCCTCTGCTTTATCATGATTAACTGATTCTGATGTAGGGGGACTGAGATTAGGATTATTTGAATCTTCTCTAGATTCATCACCATGGGATCTTGATCTTGGTTCATTACCCACCTCATTATTTGAGTCATTTGTACCCCTCCTTACATTAAGGCCATATCAACATTGGTTGGGCCTATTACTGCTTGTGTCAATTTGATCAAGGGACTGAGTATCATTGTCCTCAACCAACAAAGGAAGCATTACGGGTGAATCCACTGATGAATTATTCCCTTTCTTACCTTTATGAGCAAAAGGAAATTCTGTCTCAAAAAATTCAACATCACGTGACACAAAATAACGTTGAGTATCTAAATCAAACAATTTCCAACCTTTTTGACCATATGGATATCCAACAAAAACACATTTTCGGCTCCTACTGGCAAACTTATCACCTGTTCTTCCCAAGTTATGAGCATAACACAGACAACCAAAGACCCTCAAATGTTCACGTGAGCTTGACCATGTAACATCTCATATGGTGTTTTGCCCACAACACTGGAGTGGGCGTGCGATTAATTAAGTATCCAACAGTCAAGACACACTCACCCCAAAAAGAAATAGGGAGGCTACCTTGAAATCGTAGAGCATGAGCAACATTAAGAATGTGCAATGTTTTCTTTATACCCTTCCATTCTATTGCGGTGTTCCAGGACAAGAAGTTTGAAACAAGATTCCATGCTCATGAAAGTAATGTTTCATACATGTAAATTCAATTTCGTTATCACTACGCATCATCTTGCATCATCTTAACCCGCTTATCAAATTGTCTATCTACCAAGGCAAAGAAATTTATTAATGTTCATGACACTTCCCTTTTATCAACCAATAGATAAATCCATATTGCACGGGAAAAATCATCTATTATTGTCAAAAAATATGATGCACCGCTAGAAGAAGGAGTCCATAGATCACAATGTATTAAATCAAAACTACTAGTAGCATTATGAGTACTTAACGGAAAAACATCTCTAGTTTGTTTAGCCCGAAAACATACATCACATGCTTTATTCTTCAACTCACTACTTTCATAGCCCATATTGGAAACTAATTGAGTGATCCTTAAAGACGGATGTCCCATGCATTGATGCCATATATTGAACTGACAGTTTCTGCTAGCCTTGTGCGCCTTCTCATTTCAAATACCCTTGAAAAAATAAAACCCAACTCTTCTTTCACCTGCTCCAATCAGCATCTTCGAAGTGCGGTCCTGCATCACACATAAGGTATCAGTGAAATGAACAACACAATTTGTTTCATCAATCAATTGAGAAATATATATCAAATTTCAGCTCAATTTTCGCACATACAGCACATTCTTAATTTTCAATCTTCCATCAAGTATTGTTGTCCCTTCTTTAGTGGCTAACACTTGTTTTCCATCTGGAAGTCCAACTGGGCATCCCGTTATTTCTCTCAGCCCGTGCAAGAATTTCAAGTTCCCGGTCATGTGGCTAGAAGCCCCTTGTCAACAATCCACGCATTGTGTTTACCTGTCATCTTGTCATTTACGTCCCCTTTGTGATTATTCAGAAGATGCACAAGTGTTTGCCATTGTTCAGTACTCAGTCCAATATGGTATTAGTCGCTGCAACACTAGTTTCTCCATTAGTGTGTGTTGCATTGGCTCGAACACCTCCATTTCTGCCTCTACCAGGTGTGACTCCTCCTCTTTGTCGTCCTCTTCCTCGCCCATTGGTTTTCTCTTCATCTCGTGGTCGATCTCCCCACCATTCAGGATAACCAATCAACTGGAAACAATTTTCAGCTTCATGTCCTATTCGATTACAGTTTGAACACACCATATTTTTGTCTTTTGTCTCAACAAGTCATTTGGCTCTTACACGTGCATGTGCAGAGAAATCAACCGCTTCTCCTCGTTCCTCCTTTCCCCGAGATATGGCTCTCACTCTTTCTTCTTGCACCAGAGTGGCATACACTCTATTTAATGTAGGCAAGGGATCAGTTGCAAGAAGATTAGAGCATACTGTACCATACAAAGTATCATCTAGGCCCATCAAAAACTGATGAACTTTCTCTACTTCTCGTTGTTTCTCCAACTTGCTACCAACATCACACTTGCATCCTCCACAAGTGCAAATAGGGATTTGTTGATAAGTTGCTAGTTCATCCCATAAGCTTTTCAGCTTTTCATAATAAGTCACTATGGTCATCCCTGTCTGTCGACATTCTGCCAGCTCTGCCTTTATCTGTTGAATCCTTGGTCCATTGACAATAGAAAAACGCTCCTTAATGTCCTCCCACAAGTCTTTTACATTCTCTTGGTATGAAATGGTAGAACACAAGCTTGGTTCTATCGTGTTCAGTACCATGACACCAACATGGATTGCACTGTCCACCAGTCATCCAATTCCGAAGAATCTTCCTTTGGTGGAGGGATGCTTCCTTCCACAAACCCCATTTGCGTCTTGCACGGAGAGAAGTACGCATAGCTCTAGACCACTCATCATAATTCTCTCCTTTCAGTTGAACCTGAGTAATCAGGTTTCCTGGATTATCACTCGAATTCAGGTCATATGGTGAGGGAGTCTTTTTCACCATATTGTTTTTATTTTCTGGTTCACTCTTTTCTGATTTCTCTGCCATGGAGAAAGTTTAATTCACGTTCTCACCAGTACCGTGATGGCTCTGATACCATAATAAGAATGCAGTGAAAAAGACTCTCTTTGTCTATTCCATTAGATAATTACTAGATATATACATGATACAGAAAAAAAGGAAATAGAGCCTATAATATCTCAATTACATCTGTCACTGATATTCTTGATTTGGTCAGCTAATATTTACAGTAATAGAGGAAATAAGGTATATACGAGCTAGTTGTCCTGATAGATAGCAATCCCAAAGATTATGCCTTGAAGATACTGACTGAATATACAACATTAGTCATGTATTTATACAATTTATAAACAACACAACATGGCTCTATTCATCTCACCATTCATAGCACGTACCTTCTTTTTTTTTTATTCATGATCATCACTTTGATAAAATTTATACACAACATTTATCAAATTTATACACAACATAAAACAAGCCTTGATTGTGTAATATCTTGCATCAGGCCTTTCAATTTCATGTTAGTTTCTATTTATTCTCCTTGTTCCTTATATTCTAAGGATAAACTTTTTCATAAGGCCACTCCTAAAAACTTAATTGGAACTCTATGTTTAGAGATAAGAGAACATTCATTATACCATATAAAAAGAGTCTCCACTGAAAGTTCAACACTTCCTACAACAACATAATAAACATACCCCATTTCTTGCCCTAAGATAAAGACCACCTATACTAGCTTCCTAAACCTGAAATACCTATCATTGCCACCAAACAGGAGCACGAAAACATATATTTTATAGTACTAGTCTGTAGCCTCCTACATATATTTACTGCTACT
Organism: Pueraria montana var. lobata; assembly: GCA_026413185.1. NCBI lineage: Eukaryota > Viridiplantae > Streptophyta > Magnoliopsida > Fabales > Fabaceae > Pueraria > Pueraria montana. The sequence goes on from CM048650.1 coordinate 80,257,077, forward strand.
TCACTACTTCAAAACACACACATATTAAAGGGAACTACAACAAAACACTACTTCCTAACACATTTTTTAGTTATTCCTAAACTTAGACTCATCAATGTCTATGCCTTCCTCTTCAGCACGCTCTCCACCAGACTTGTCCATGGTGCTGAGCCCTCCTTTGCGTCCCATCTCTTGGTACCCTTCTTTCCCCATCTGCTCCTTCCTAGTCTGCCCTCCTTTGGTTCCCATCTCATGATACCCCTCTGACCCTAGCTGCTGCTTCCTTGTCTGCCCTCCACGGCTCCTTCCTACACAATGCATTCACATCATATATAAAAACTCATTTTACGTAAAACACCTTACTTCAATGAAATTTAAAAAGTTGACAATTAACATTTGCATGCCTTCAGCAAGATGTTCTTGAGCCTCAAGACTCTTCCCACCAGTGCCACCAGGAACCACAGTTTCACCTTGCCTTGCCCTTTCATCAAGTTCTTCACGGTTTGCTTGCTCAGATGCCATGTTAATTACTTCTTACAGTACTTGAGATTTTTTACTCCTCAAAGAAAAAGACTTCACGATTATTCACATACCTGAGGGTAGAAAGGTTCATCATTTTATAGTGTGTAAAAGTATGCATGTAAAGTAGTAAACTAATGCAAAGTAATAAAGATAGCAGTAAAAGATAAGACTAAATTATGTCATGATGGAAACGTAGTGTAGGCATGCATGGACACGTGGCTTTAGGTGAAAGAGGACACGCACTTAGGTGATACTGTGAAAATGGCATATCATGACACATATATACGAGTCTTGGCAAGGTGAACGCTAGCAAATAACAGTCGGTTGCGGTGGTCATTACTACTCATTAAGTTTTGCCTTCAAACTAAATTGCAAAAAAATTTACGCTATACGATATATATAATTTATAAAACAACAATTTAAGTGATTTAAGAATAAAGGCAGAAGTATACTTGTTATGGCTATGAATGCACAAATTAAATTGTGATGATAGCAGAAAGCTGCTCAAATAGGTGACGAGAGAGGCTAACACGCATTCACTATTATTATTGAAATTCGTGGTTAAAAAAAGATAGATAAATAGTTGGATTGAAATGGAAATAGATCCACTAACTTAGTTCAATTATGCTCGCACACAGTTGATGTGCTTAAATTGGGTTTTAAACGGTCAAACTGATTGTTAAAGAAAAATTATTCAACAACCACATAGTTTTAATGGATAACAAATAAATTAGATAAAAATAATGATGTTATATGCTAATGTCACTGTAAGTATACAGAGATTGAATAGTGACAATTTATCTTATTGAAAGATATATATACAATTTCATGAAGATTGTCTAAGACTATATGCTTCAACAATTTGAAGACTCCATCTTCATATCACTGCTTGACAATATGATAGAAAGTTTGAAGACTATTTTCATTTTAAGATTGTTGAACATTCTTCTATAATTGGATAAAAAGAAACAAAGCATCAAAGTCAAACTTTGGACACACGACAGTCTTAAACACCATGTTTAACATAATAAAAGTAGACATGACAATATAGTCTTTCAGATAAAGTAAGTTTGTCACATGTAAAAATGGAAAATTCTATCTACTTTGAAGATAAAGTGACAACGTTCAAAATCATTAAATGCACAATATATACAATCTAATGTTCATTTATTGAATGATTGTGTAAATTTTTTGCACAATTATAATAATGTATTCAAATGACTTTCCTTTGGGAAAGGATCTACATACCATAGGAGTAAGTCTTGGTGAGTCATTTCACTCAATAACTCTGAATTTAATACATCTAACTATTAAATCATGCGATGTTTTCTTGATGATTATGCTGATATAATTTTAGATAAAATAAACATCTATGGGTCTGACATTTTATAATTGGCATTTACTTGTATTTCAAAAATTAATATATTATGCACTAAAATAAAATTGATTGATGAAGTATCAAATAATTTTTAAATTATATGAAAATTTATAGATATGATCGATTTTAAAAAAAAAAATTCAACTCAATGGTTAGATTAATGAAGTTCAATATCAATAAAAAGATGTAAAAGAGAATAAGTTTGATAACATTTACACTTAAAATAAGTGAATCTCCACCATTATTTTTATGTGGTATTTCTTTTAAGAGGAGTGCTAGTAATATACTCTTTAACATACTTTTTACACTTGATAAAATTTATTAGAAAATACAAAATCATGAGTGAAGCTCATTAAGTAAGAAGTGAGACCTATAAATTTTTATGATTTATAATAAATTTTAGCTAATGGTAGAGAGTATTCAAAAGAGTGTATTGCTAGCATTTCTTTTCTTTTAATTTTCACTTTCAGTGCTAATTTGACACAAATATCAATTTTTTGTTTGGGGCTTGTATATTGGGCCTTGTCCTTATGAAATTATCAAGGGCTTTGCTATTTTCACCCCTAAAAATTGTTATTCTCACCCCTTAACCTTGTAAAATTGCTTTGCTGTCCCTCCTCCATTTCTTACATCCCACCCCCACTCCCTTCTTCTCATAGCCTCCACCCCCACTACCAACCTCGTGTCACTCTCCTCCTTTAGTTCTTACACTTACTCATACACATAAGTTGTGTAGATCAACGGAATCATGGTTCCCCTATGTTGAATGCACAACGAAATCCTGATGTCGTTGTGTTAAAAAAAACATGCACAGCGGTATCACGATTCCGTTGTGCATTACTTTTCATACACAACGGAATCACGATTCCATTGTGTATGTCATTTTTCATACACAACGGAATAACGATTCCCGTTGTACAAATTTGTTTCACCCCCTTGCACAATGGAATCACGATTCCGTTGTAAAGTGTATAATGGAATCACGATTCTGTTGTACATTTATACGGCGGATTCACGATTTCGTTGTACACTATACAACGGAATCACGATTCCGTTGAAAAGTGTACAATTGAATCATGATTCCGTTGTGAATGGGGGTGAAACAAATTTGTACAACGGAATCGTGATTCTGTTGTACCCTTTTTTTCACCTCTTTTACAACGGAATCACGATTCTGTTGTACACTTTTCAACGGAATCGTGATTCCGTTGTAGAAGGATATTTTGGGAATTCAAGAAAAAACCACCCATATGGGTGGTGAGAATAGCAAATTGGGGGTGAGAATAGTAATTCCCAATTATCAACTTGTCTTCACTAGATTCTGGCCTATTTGTGGACAACAAAAAATGTTTTCGCTCTGTTCAACAAAAAAATATTGTCTCATGGAAGCGTGCTTATATCAGATTGAAGGTTTGGTAGAATTAACCTTGATGTCCATCCATCTGGAATGTTCATGTTCTCTAGGTGTGGAAAGTTTGGTTTTCATCTTTTTCTTTTGCTCCTTCCCACTCTCATTTTGTGTCAACTGAGAAATCAATTGTATTTGATGGTGTAGTTGACCTTGATCAGACTATTTTGTTAAGAAATAATCCAGTTTGGTTTAAGACCGATTTCTATTTTTATGTAAGTATATGGTTCAATTTGGATTTAGGTTTGGTTTGGCATAAACGGACTTTTCTGCACAGCCTTTAGTTAGTGTCAATGAGCAGTAACTAGTGAAACTTGGGTCATGTGATGCCACCACATATGACTTGTTACATTAAAATTTGTTAAGTCATTTTTTTTTTACTTGTAGGAATCAAACACGGTATTCGAGATTTACAATAACTTACACATCTTGTTCAACCAACTGAGTTAGACCCCCTCAGTTGTTAAGTCATATTAATAATGCTTAAAAAATAAAAATGCTTATAATGAAGTCGCGGAAAACATATATTCAAGGTTAAAAATTAATAATTAATTAGTCATATTATAAGAACCGGATGTACCAAAAAAAAATATATTATGAGAACTGATTATATTTTGCGTCGCTGTAAAACGGTAAAAGATTGTTAGATTTCCTACAGTGTGGTCCTTTATCCAAACTTAGCCAACAGTGATAAAACGTTTCGCCAAAACAATGATATTTTGCACAGCATAACCGCAACTTTCCATTTATTTTTTTATAAAAATCATTCATCACTAAATATAGATGCATAGTGACAATTCCATTAAACACTAATTAAAATTTTATTAGTAAAATAAATTTTGACACTTATCGTTGTGAATATTATAGAACCTAGTGTATTATACTCTTAAAAAGAAAAAAAAGCAAGTCCTCCGAAACACAAGAAGAATTTTCCACGTGTATGTGTGCATTTGGGACTTAAAAATAAAATACGTATAAAACGGAAGCGCGTTTAATACTTTGGGTCTCATATTTGGGAATTTTCTGAGTCATTGTATCCTATGGGGGTCCCATCTCCTCTGCCAACATTCCATATAAATTCTCAAACGGAAAAGCACTCATTCTCATCTCAGGGAAGCAAGAAACAAAGCCAGAACAGAACCAAACATGCCTGTCCTGAATTCCACTACAATGAGGTTAGTACTTACTCTAACTATAACTACTCTGTAACTGTAACCACAAATATGTTGTTATATGCTCTTTCCCATAACCTTGTTTGGAAGTGATTCTACTTACAATCTCAACATCTTTTACATTCTTCACTTGCACACCCTGCTATCTATTTTATCCTATTTCTTCTTTATATTATTGACCAATTGGTCTTTTTTGTTGTGTTTGAGTTTTCTGCATTGAGCTTCTTTATTTCTAGCAAAACAACATCATAATTCTAGTATGTCTAACTTTTTTTTTTTCCCTTTTTAGTGTTCTTAGGGACCAAGTGGGCACTCTATTCAAGGAATTGAAAGAGATCCATGACAAATTCTTGGCACTGCTCATTGCTTTGGTTGCAGCAAAAAACACTGACACAGGAAACTCCTTGTTTGCAAAACATCACAAGCTGGTGATGTCTTTGGTATTGGCCATTGTTCTTTACTCCTTCTTGGCTACGCTGGGGACAATTCTTCATACACATAACAACAGTAACACAAACCTTCTTCCTATCATAACATGTGCCATGCTTATGTTGGGAAGTGTTGTTTCGGCTCTGGCTTTGAGCTTCATCTCAACCACTGTTGCTTGGATCACTGTGGCCATGTGGCTTGGAATATTCACATTGATTGCCTATGAGTATGGTGCTCTTCAAAGGATTAAGAATTGGATTAAGGGTCACATCACACGGTGCTAAGGTTGTTGCCTCTCTAGAGAAAGTACCATTGCCAAACTCTGCCTCTATCCTCTGTTCACATAGAGTTAGAGTTTCTCAGTTCTGTTGTGCTTTGTGATTGTTATGTTATGCTATTCTTTGTTTTAGTTTGAGTTAGGATTCTAGATTCTTGATTCAGGAAGAATCTGTAGTTGAATTGATGAAAGTAACTCTTCTTTTTAATTAATGCTTAGTCGAGTTTTCTTTTATCTCGCTCTTTGTAGGATTAATGGAGTTAAGAATGCCAAAAAGGCTGATTTTTATATATCATTGATTAATGCTCGAGTATAAGCTTAACCGTCCTCAAAGTTGAAGAGGATTGAAATATAGGGACAGAAAAAGAAGGTTTTAGAATTTTAAACCAAATAAAAGAATATTTAGTTTAACTTTTGATAAAATTGATTTTGAAAGATTTAATATTAAAAAAATTATTTATGTTTGGAAATGATATTTTAATACTGGGTTTAAAAGAATTGATTTTATTTGAATAATATAACACAATCATTTTTGAAGTATAGATAAAAGAATACTTTAAAAAATTTGATAACCCGTGCCAATTTGACTAAAGAGTTTGGTTCTTAACGATTAATGACTGTGACGTGTATGTGTGTGTGTCTCTGGGACGTAAAATACAATACAATACGTATAAAAACGAAACTTGTTTAGTACTTGAGGGTCCCATATGGGATTCCAATTTCCATATCCTCTGCCTCTATATATATGATACATTCACAGTTTCACACCAATTAACAATTCTCAAACGGAAAAGCACTCGATCACATCTCAGGGAAGCAAGAAACATAGCTAGAACCAAACAAGCCTGCACAGAATTCCACTCATTTCATTTCAACAAGGTTGGTGTAACAAGCTATAAGTTAACTACTCTATAACCACAAATATGTTTTATGCTCTCTCCCATAACCTTGTTTCAAGGTCATTCTACTTACCATTTCAACATCTTTTACAAGCTTCACTTGCACACAGCCTTCATTCTATTATTCACCAATTGGACGTTTTTTGTTGTCTCTGTGTCTTCTGTCAGTTTTGCATCGAGCTACATGTATCTCTAGCAAAACTGCATCATAATTCTAGTATATATGTCTAACTATTCTTTTCTTTTTTGGTCTTAATGAGTGTGTTTAGGGACCAAGTGGACAATGTATTCAGAAAATGGAAAAAGATCCAATAGCAGATTCTCAACAATGCTATTGGTGATTGCCTTGGCTTCCTTGATTGCAGTAACAATCACTGACACTGGAACTTTTTTGTTAATAAAACAACCAAAGACGAAGTTTCTGGCTTTAGCCATTGTTCTTTACTCCTCCTTGTCCTCGCTTGGGACAATTCTTGAGATATATAATAACAAAAGCCTTCTTCCGATCATAAACATTTGTGCCATGTTTATTCTGGGAGGTGTTGTTTCAGTTCTGGCTTTGAGTTTCATTTCAACCACCCTAGCTTGGATCACTTTGGCCATGTGGGTTGGAATATTCAAATTGGTTGCCTATGACTTTGGTGTTCCTCAAAGGATCATGAATTGGATTAAGGGTCGCATCACACGGTGCTAATTAAGGTTGTTGCCTCTTTAGAGAAATTAAGTACCATTGTCTTTTCTTTGTTTACATAGAGTTAGAGTTTCTCAGTTCTGCTGTGCTTTGTGGCTGTTATGCTTTTTCTTTGTTTTAATTTGAGTTAGGATTCTAGATTGTTGACTAAGGAAGAATCTGTGGTTGGATTGATGAAAGTTACTCTTCAGTTTCCGGTCAATGGTTCTCATTATTGCTTCTAATCTTTAAGCAAGACAATCATTATCCACACTTCAATTCAATTTTTGCTTGGCTGCAGTAAGGTTAAGGAGATAGTTAAGAAAGATAAGTAGATAACTGAAACTATATTATAAAAGGAATCTAAATTTGGAGATTTCAGTTCCCAACTAAATATTGTTTTTAAGAACAAAGAAAAGGAACAAATTAACAAATACAAGTATGAGGCAACTAATGTGAATATCTAAACATATAATCAAGTGCTACTTTCTGAAAAGTGATTGTTAGCGAAAGCAACTGGAATTTTAAACAAATAAACACGCACACACACGGACACAAGATTTAATGAGGTTAATTTGGTAATTATGCTTATGTTCTTGAGAGCAGACTATTTTTATTTATTTATTATTGATCAGAATAAATAGGATTACATCAGTAGTAATATAAAATAAACCACGATATAGATTTGCAATCTTCAACCCACATCGTAACCCAACAAATAGGTAGCTCAAGCCCAAAGGACAAATGTTGTCATTAATACTGACTCATTATGCTTCACTTCACTACTCCGATGCGCTTTGTTACACTTCTTTCCAGCATTTGCCAACCCATAAATATAAATCATGCACAACAGTTACAAATGCAAATATATAGATCCTTATCATTATGTTGCACATACATAACCCACTTAGAACAACCACTAAGGTCACATTTAGGCACGTCACCTTCAATAGATGTCATAGTGTTATTTTATGGAAGCAAGCAAGGCAAATACTTTTATATCAACTTTTTTGTATGCCAAGGCAAATGAGGAAAAAGGAGATGGGAAAAGAGCATGCGAGTAGGAACTAGGAATCTAGGAAGGATGGGCTTGCGTAAGTAAAAGAGGAGGGAACAAATAATGTTTGTCAACTCACAAAATATATTTATTTGGCTAAATGATGATTTTGATCCTTTTTTTTTTTCTAGTTTGGTCCTTTATCTTTTAAAAAAGTCATTTTGGTCATTTATCTTATTTAAAAGATTCAAAATGGTCATTTATCTTTTAAAAAGTTCACTTTGGTACCTCATCTTATTTAAAATGTTCAAAACGATCCTTCAACTATTTAAACATAATCAAAATAATCCTTTATCTAAGTATTATTCGAAAGATAAAGTTGAATATATTTAAATAATTGAATAATCATTTTGAACCTTTTAAATAAGATAAGGTACCAAAGTGGATTTCTTAAAAGATAAAGGACCATTTTGAATCTTTTAAATAAGATAAAGGACTAAAATAAACTTTTTAAAAAATAAATGACTATTTTAAACAAAATAAATAAGTTAAAGGATGAAAAAGGTCATTTAGCCCATTTATTTCTAATCAATTAATTAACTCTTGGACTTAGTTGAAGGACCTATTATCAAATACTAGCAAGTTCAAGTGGTGAAGTGCATGTAGGCATGCATGGACACGTGGCTTTTACCTGAAAGAGGATACGACACGCACGTAGGTCAGACTAAACTCTAGCAGTAGCAAATAAGTAGCTAGCAAACGGTTACGTACCTATGGTGATCATCTTAATTAGTTTTGCCTGTAATTAAATAAGGGTTATTTAGCTTATGAAAATTTTGATGTGATAAAATCAACTATGTGCTATATATATGTCATCTGTCACTGCAATGCTCACAATTTTATTTCTAAAGTATAATAATTAATACGTTTGGTTTAAACTTCTAGAGTGGAACCTTTGTTTTTGTTCATAAAAAAAGGCTTGTTTTATTTTCAACAAATTATGTGCCAACAAGTTTTACCGAGAAATATTCTGAATAGAACTCTTCAAGTCTATGCAGACAAAAATAATAGTAAAAAATGCAAAAATATTTAAAAGATTTAAATTTGTACGTGTAATATTTAGAATAATAACATCAAGTGTTAAATATGATTAGTTCAATATTTGATTTATAAGGAAACTTTCTTACTATCTATATGTGGTAGGAAAGTCTTGCAGGCTTTAAGATGAAAGCTAATCAAATTTCACTAGTGACATCCCATTACGTTGAAAATTGAAACCAATATACTGCTATGCAAGTTTGTTCATACCCCACTTGGTTATTAGGTGCTCCAAAATTATTATAATCTCAATTAATCTTTATTATGATATATAATTCAGTGTTATTAATTCTTTCTCGTGTATTAAAAGACTTGAATACACATATCACGAAAACTGACTGAGATTATGGATACTTGGTGCTACAAAACTATTTAATAATTTCTTCACTTGGACTTGAACGTAAAAGTGAAGTAGCATGAGGTGCAAAGAAAGGCATAATGGCACACATAAATGCACCACCCATTAAACATAAACAATAAAGAATTTATTGGCACATTTGTGTCTTGCCTTGTTGTACAGAATAACCAGTGATGAAAATGAAACATAAATTAGAAAGTTGTCGTATGTAGGTAGCAGATCCTGCATGGTCATTATTCCGGTGCAGATATCCTCACGATAGTCCACACTTATCTGAGTCATTGATTATAGAGAGTCAACATCTAACGGACAATATTTGTTTCCTACGATGGAAGACCTATATTACTCTCCCACCTTAGACGTTGCCCCAAAACAAATATGAGATAAAAACAGGTTATACAGCTGGTGACAGCACAGGTTTCAAGGCATTGGACCACCAAGGTCACATGACTTGTATTTATGCATGTTGGTCACCTTCAACAGATATGCTTTTTAGGCAAATACTTTAACATCAGCTTTTTTTTTTATACCAAGGCAGATTAGGAAAAAAAAAAATGAGGGAAGGAAACTTCCAAGAAGTTTCATATTTATTCATGCAACAGAAATAATAATAGAAATAAAAAGGGTATAAAAACTTGTTGGATGCATGAGATGATAGTCAATGGTGGATCCCTCTCTTAGAATTTCAGTGTGGCATTTGGTCTAAGCAATGGTAGATGAGATGATAGTCAAAGCCAGAAGTGAAGCTGCAGTTCCCACCATAAGTATGGCACATGTTATGATTGGAAGGTTTGTGTTATATATCTGAAGTATTGTCCCAATGATCACTAATAGGCAGTGTAGGACAATGGTCAAATTGTGCTCTTTGGAAAACAAAGTCTTTCTTGTATCTGAATTTAGTGCTACAAGGAGTTGTCAAATAACCTTAACAAGTTATGTAGCACTAAATTTTGACAGAGAAAAGACTTTGTTCACCAAAGAAACAAGCTGATGTTGTTTCTGATCTTGACTATTGTCTTTACTTGTTGATGATCATTGGGACAATACTTTAGATATATAACAAAAGTCTTCTTACAATCAAAACATTTGTCATGCTTATGGTGGAAATTGCTGTTCTGGCTTTGAGTATCATCTCATTTACCATTGCTTAGATCAGTTTGAATTTATGCATTGGGATGTTCACATTGCTTGGCTACAACTATAGTGTTCTTCAAGGAAGCTCAGGGTTGTTGCCCCTTTGTTCTTGCGCGAAGATGTTACTCATACCACTGTATTGGTTGTTCATGCTGAGTCTTGAGAGTTTCTCAGTTCTGCTGTGCTTTGTGGCCGGTTCTTTTTTTCTTTGTTCTAACTTGAGTTTGGATTTTTACTCAGGATGAATCAGTCCTTGTGTTGATGGAAATAATTTTTTTTTTAATGGTTAGTTGAGAATTTCCTTTTCTTGTATATCTTTATTCCTTTTTAATTTCTTAATGATTGATGGAGGAGTTTAGAATGCCAAACAACATTCTTTTCTTTTTGTCCCTTTTATTGTACTCTTATTATGTTAAGAGATTATGGATAAAAGTCAATCTTGATCTTCTGTTGATTAATTATAGCTAAAACAAAAGTTTAACCTCTGTCTCTCACACACACAAAGAGAGATAGAGAGACTTTTAGAATTTTAAACCAATATATTAAAGGTTAGTTTACATTAGAAAATATATTGTGAAGAAAATATTACTCTAGAAGGACTATTTTGAAAGAATGGATGTTAAACAAATAATGTGCTGATCAGAAATCATAATTTAAAGCAATGGACGTTAGATCTAGCTGCTTCTTTTTTTTTTTTTTTTATCAGCCAATATTACTGAAAGGGGTTAGTTTTTCATAAATGATGAATCAAGGTTTGAATCTCCACTGAAAAAAACTCTGTCTGAACTGGATTTGCTTTTAAAGGAGGATATTTGTGGGAAACTGAAAAAATGAAAAGAAATAATAATTTAAAAGTGAATATAAAAATACGCAATCACGTTTGATTCAATCAGGCATGTATTTGAGCCTTGAGAATCCGAAAGCAAATTACTTTGACGACCATTAGTTAGTAGTTAAAAGATGAGAATTCCAATTCACTCTTTACCATTAAAGTTACTTTTTAACATCACATGTCATACTTTAGTTTTAATTTTGTATAACGATTGTCTATTACCTACCGTATTGACTTCCTATGGTAAATAAATCTAGGTTGACAACTGATTTGAGGAAAACGAGAGAAGGAAAGAATTGAGTGGAACAGAGGTAAAGGGATGGGAATGAGAAAATAAAATCTCTTTATTTGGTTAATTGGTTGAGTTAAACGAAGGGAGGTTAAAAAAAAAAAAAACCCTTTATTTGATTTGTAAATTGAGAAAAGGAAAAAATAAAAGTAATGTATCTTATTTATGCAAAAAAAAAAATTGCAAGAAATAATTATAAAAATTAAAATGAATTAAATGTGTTGCTTATACGTGACAATGCTAGTGATACAAAATTTTTATATTACTATAAACAGACACTTAAATTTTAGATAGAATATACGATATCTTTTATATTTTTTCTCCTGAATTCACGTCTATAGAAACCTGATGGTTATCATTTTCAAAGAAGAAAAAGCATTTCCACCAAAACAGAGTGAAAAATAATTTTTGAAGTTATAAAGCACAAGTTGACATTCAACCTGGACAATTTCTTAAACAAAGATTTTGTGACAGTGAAAGAGAGGAATCAATTAACGATGTCCTATAGGTCTGTTTCTCCCTCTCTCCGCATGCGTGGCATAAAATACGTTTAAAACTTTGTGAATCAATACGTAAGAAAGTGGCCAAACTTTTATTTTGTTGGTCTTTGGCTTCTTTCTTTTCACTCTAATTAAGTTTCCAACAACTGTGCCACGCTTCATATAAATACTCTCATCGTAGTTACATCGATGAACCACTCTCATTTCCTCAAACTCAAACAAAACCGAATAATTTGTTCTCAGCTCAGAAGTTTAGCTAATTGAGAGAAAGAAAGAACAAGATATGCCTTCTATAAATTTCACTCACTTCAATTCAATGAGGTCAGTACAATTATTACCTCTTTATATACCCAGAAATACATATGTTTATGTTTTAGTTTTCACACCATAGTAAAGTGGTTCTAGTTACCATTTGATCATCTTTTATATGCTTCACTCCCTCACTCTTCATTTTTTTTTCCCTGTCTTTCTATTATTGAGTAAATGGACATTATTAGTACTATATCAATCTTCTGTCAGTTTCAGCATTGAGAGTTGCACGTAAACGTAATGTATTGCTTGCAAAGCTGCATCATAAATCATAATTCTCCTATGTCTAACCCTTTTATTTTGCCTTAATGAATGTGGTTAGGAATCTATTCAAAGAGTTGTCAGAGAACATTAACATGTTCACAACGCTGCTGTTTGCTCTGATTACATCAACAAACTCTTTGTTCATGAAACAGCACAAGCAAATGATGCTTCTGGTTTTGACCATTGTTCTATACTCCTTCTTGGTGATCATCGGAACAATACTTCAGATACATAACAGAAACCTTCTTCCAATCATAATTTGTGCCATGCTTATTGTGGGAGGTGCTGCTTCATTTCTGGCTTTGACCATCATCTCATTCACTGTTGCTATTATCACTTTGGCCTTGTGTGTTGGAATTTCCATATTGGTTATCTATATGTATGTTGTTGCTCTAAGAAACTCAGGGTTACTGCCTCTCTAGACAAAAGCAGAGCACCCCCGCCAAACTCTGTTCACACTTGTTTAGTGTCATTGTTTCTCAATTATCTTTTGTTTGGTATCTATTAATGTTATACTTTCCTTTATTTTAGTTTGAGTTTGGATTCTTGAGTCAGGTAGAATCTGTCACTGTATTGAAGAAATAACAGTGCCCTTTTTACTCATTAATGGAAGGTGTTTTTCTTTTGTTATGTCTAAATAGAGATAATAATGCAAAATAGATGTCAGTTAAAAAAATAAAGATGATGGATTTGAGATAAAAGTTAATCAGCTATGCTATTTAGTAATAAAAAATCTCACACAAATAGATGATAAATCTGACTATTTAATGTATCATCAATCATCAGATAAATATATAAGTTAAAGAAATAAGTAAAATTTGAAAATTGGTAGGAAATCATGTCACGTAAGTTGTAAGTTGTACATAACTTTAGTGCAAGTAAATTTGCACAAATAATTATTTTCAAGTGTCTGAATGGTTGCAGTAAAAAAAAGTGTCTGAATGGTAAAACACAACAATTTATTTCTAATTACAATTAATAATTTAAAATTTATTTATCAAAATTAATACAATTCAACTTTGAAATAAACAAGTTCTAAATTAATCACTAAAGCTAATAATCAGCTGCATGTATCATATTACCACTTTTCAATTTTAGTTTTGCATTAACTACATTCAGTTTACAATAACTTCTTGCGGTAAATAAATCTGGAGTTATAATTAATGTAATTTAGACACATTTAATTGCTTTGCTTATTTTAGAATATATTATGTAGTATGTACTTACGTATTTTGATAATTTTTAAAAAAGTATTTAATAATATTTTTATTTTCTGAAAACTATTATTATAAGTTAACCTCTTTTGGGGGGTTTTGATTTATTTATTTTTAATTATTTAGTTGTTTAAAAAACTTTTAAACGTGATAACTTTTATCTTAGAAAAACACAAACAGGCTAATGTAAATCGGAATCTTATATCATTCAACAAATGCTATAGGGAAGAAACTAACTAGCATGCATTCTGTTTGCCTCAATATTATATATAGGTTCTCAAACTCGCGTATAATACGTTACATTTGGTTTTAAACTCGGGAAGTGGCTTACCTTTTATTAACAAAAAATACTTCTTTTACTTGGACAAGAGGATATGTCAATGCTACTTTGACCAAGAAACATTTTGAATAAAATATGGTCTCTCCAATTTTAAACATTTAACAGTCGCTGCAAATTGTGAAAAAAGGGTTTTAGCTGGGGTTTCGGAAGTAGATTTGTGATGGTTTTAACTTCTGCTCAAATATTTATTGACGATTCTTAATTGCCCACTACATAATTTTTGAAAAATATTTAGCGTCAATTTTATGCAAAATTGTATTTGTGGGGGATTAAAACCGTGGCTAAATAAAGCTAAATATGATAAATAACTTGTGCAATAGTAGCATTTAAATTTATACTCTGTGACTATTAAAATTGTCAGTAATCTTTTCTTGTCAATTTTAATTAACCATTCCTCAATATTCCTTTTTAATTTACTCTTTTGTCACTACACATTTGAATTTAATGTATTTATTTACAAATATTCAAAATAAAATGCATAACAATAAAATTACAGCATGCACTTAAATATCAAAGAAGTGCATAGAAATCTTTAATAATTTTTTTTATTTCTAAATTTACAATATTGTATACGATCTTCACTTTATATTAATAAACTGTAAATTTACGAAGTGACTCCCAATAGGAAATTAATATAGACAAATTAAAGTTGGAAAGTAATAAATAAATTATAAAGTTCCAACTAATATATACTTATTCAATTAATAATGAGTTGTTAACAAACCCTTTTGACTGAGATTTGAAACTCTCTTCAGTAAACTTGGACCCTATTTTGTGATGAAGAGAAGAATTCAACAACCTAAAATGATAAAAGATCACAGAAAATTCCAAAATAAAACTTGCTTATTATAAATACAAATCTATTAGATAAAACATATATTAAATATACACTTTTCTAGCTAAAATCCAGTTACCTAGTTAGCTCTTGTTTTTCATGGCTGAAAGATGGAGATAACACAAAGTCAAGTACATGTTCCTACATCGGTTAACTTTTGTCAATTTGCATACTATATAAGTACACCTATCTTCGCTATTGAAAGGTCTTATAAAATGGGCAATGAGAATTGATTATTAGACTTAAAATAACCTAATTAAAGCTGAAGTTTAATAATTAATATTATAAATAAGAAAATTATTGGTATCCACGAGTGCACGGCAGCATTTTAAATATTTTTTTAGCAAAATCTTTCATCAGTAAATATAAATATACAATATCAACAAGTTGTTAATTGAAATGAAACTAAGTTCGAATCTTTTAAGCAAAATCTCAAATTTAAACCTTGAAATAAAAAACTTGATTTGAAAAAGAGACGTCACTAATAACATAGTTACTTTGTATCAATAATGTAACATGGTTAAAAAAAAATAAAGATATACAGTAATAATTCATTAAACACTAAGTTAAAAAAAATTACATTGTGATGAATGTTTAATTAGAACCTAGTCCATTATTATTACACGTAATCCTCTTCAAGGACCAAAAAACAACCCATCCGAAATAGCAAGAATTTTCCAAGTTTAAAACAGAAGTTAACATTAAGCAATAACTTAGATCAAAAGTCCAAAATCTCAAAAGAGTTTGTCCAATAGTGAAAGTGATGTGTGTGAATGTAAAATTAATAAAATACGTATAAAACGAAGCGCGTTTAGTGCGTGGTGGGGTCCAGATGAATATTCAGAGCGATTGTATTTGTTTTCAATATATATTCCATATCCTTTGCCCCTATTTAAATTAGCATTCAATCCAATATATTATGATCACAATTCACACACCAACCAACAATTCTCAAACTGGAAAAGCACTCGTCCTCTCATCTTAGGGAAGCAAGAAACAAAGCCAGAACCAAACATGTCTGCCTTGAATTCTACTCATTTCACCTCAATGAGGTTAGTGTAACTATTATAACTACTCTATAACCACAAATATGCTCTTTGCCTCTTTCTCATAGCCTTGTTTTAAGGTGATTCTACTTACCAGTTCAAACATCTTTTGCACCCTGCTATCTATTTTATCCCATTTCTTCTTTCTATTATTCACCAAATTGGACATTTTTTTTTTTTTGTTGTGTTTGTGTTTTATGTCACATTCTTTATTTTCTAGCAAAACTGCTTCATAGTTCTAGTATGTCTAACTTTTCTTCTTTTTTTTTGTCTTAATGAGTGTGTTTAGGGACCAAGTGGACGATCTATTCAAGGAATTGAAAGAGATCCATGACAAATTCTTTACCCTGCTGATTACCTTGGTTGCAGCAACAAACAGTGACACTGGAAATTCTTTGTTAATAAAACAGCACAAGCTGATGATGTCTCTGGTTTTGGCCATTGTTCTTTACTCCTTCTTGGCTATGCTTGGGACAATACTTCAGATACAAAAAAAAAAACCTTCTTCCTATCATAACATGTGCTATGCTTATGCTGGGAAGTGCTGTTTCAGTTCTGGCTTTGAGCTTCATCTCAACCACTGTTGCTTGGATCACTTTGGCCTTGTGGGTTGGAATGTTCACATTAGTTGCCTATGACTATGGTGTTCTTCAAAGAATCAAGAATTAGATTAAGGGTCACATTACACGGTGCTAAGGTTGTTGCCTCTCTAGAGAAAGTAGTCAAAGACTCAAAGTACCATTGCCAAATTGTTGACACTATACTCTGTCAGAGTTTCTCAGTTATGTTGTGCGTTATGGCTGTTATACTTTTTCTTTGTTTTAATTTGTGATAGGTTTCTAGATTCTTGACTCAAGAAGAATATGTCGTTGGATTATGAAAATAACTCTTCTTTTTAATGCTTAGTCAATTTTTTCTCTCTTATATCTCTGTCATTTTATGATTAATGGAGTTAAGAATGCCAAAAAGGTTGATTTTGATATACCATTGATTAATGCTAGACTAGAGTATAAGCCATAGCGTCCTCATAGTTAAAAGAGGATTCAAAAATTGAGAGAAAGTTTTATAATGTTAAATCAAATAAAGGATTATTTAGTTTAACTTTTTATAAAATTGATTTTGGAATAGTTAATATTTTTATGCTAAAAATTATTTTTATGTTTAGAAATGATATTTTAATACTGAGCTTAAAAGAATTATTTTTTTCAATAGTACAACAGAATCATTTTTAAAGTATACACATAAGAATACTTTTAAAAACTTGATAAGTCTACACCTATTATTAATTCTATTAATCTTTGAAAGGTATTTTTTTTTTCACTTATCTTTTTAAAATCAATTTTATCGGTGCAAAAATTGATTTTGAAACAGAAAAATTCTAATCACATACTTATACTTTCCTAGTTTACTATATGCAAATACTATTCTTAGCCTAACATATCATGTTGTTAATCTTTTGTTTCCTATTAAATCTAATGTTTCTAAATTTTTTGTTTCCTATTAAATCTAATGTTTCTAAATTTTTATTTCGCAAAATTATATTCTTTAGTCTTCTAAGTTTAATTTGGATTTTAGTTTAGTTTTTTCACTTTATTTTGTGTTTACGTTAGTCCTTTAAGATATTTTTATGTTAACATTTTATTTATTTATTGGAATTTATTCATGCCAATGTTTTGTTAACTACTTAACTTTGTCTTCCAACTTCTATTTATTCTAAAAATGTTCTGGTAGTTGATGTGATTATGGATTCATAACGAAGGTTAATAGCAACAAATTAAGATGAAAGTATGAAATTTGGTTAATGACCGGGGCTTTTAAGGTTGTTGTTGAACATCTAAAATGAAAAATAAAATAAAAATGAGATGGCTAAATAACAATAATTTACATGTGGCTGTAAAGGTTTTCTATAGGTTTATACTACTATTTTACTAGATCTATATTTTACTGAGTTTTGTTTTGATGCATTGTCTTGTTAGTCTGAAAGAATTTTTAATGGTTCAGGGTCTTGTATTTTTTTATAGAACCTCCTCGTTTTGTACAGGGGTTGCTTGCTGCTGATTGTGCAGCCTTAGGTGTTTTTGGGCTTTTGCCCCCTCTTTATCAGCAAAAAAAAAAAAAAAAAGTTCGACTTTTAGGGTATGTTTGGATATCCATTTGGGTACCTCAAACATACTTTTGAAACTTCAAACTCAATTTAGCATCATGTTTGGGAGTTTCGAAAATTAATTCTGCAACCTACGTTTGGGCTAAATCCGAATTTGGATCTGAAGCAACAAATTTGATGCTTTTAAAATAAAAATACTTTTGATTTGTATATTTACAATTGAAAATGAAGTAAAAGTACTTTTTATTGGTATTATCCAAACATATTTCATTTTATCAACATAGTTTTGAACAAAAAATATCCAAACATAAATCATGTTATAGTACACTCATTTTTATCAAACTTAAGTTTGTAACATACTTTTAATTCAAACTTATATTTGCAAACTTTAATCCAAACATGTACTTAGACATACTAATCAAGGTTAGATATTCACACAAAAAAAAATCAAGGGTGAATACTTTGATTTCTAAATATGTATATGAAAGATGACTTTATTAAAACATTCAAAACTTACTTTGACTATCTTAATCCTTTGAAGCATTAAAAAAAATCCTAATCCTTTGAAGGAATTGGTTATTAACTGTTGGTCTACACATATAAAAGAAAAATAATTTTAATGATGCGTTATTGTATCATTTGATTGCAATATCAATGATGTGATAATGGATCTATTTGTTTAAGTTTTTTTTTAAATAAATATTTTTAATAAAATAAGTAATTTTTTTATTTTTTATGTATTTGTTTAAACTGTTTTTTTTTTAAGAAAAAAGTAATTTTCTGTTTTTTTAAGAAATAAATTTTATCTGCTTCTTAAAAGAAATCAATTTTTTTTAAGTTTAACTAAATTGACCAATTTGTTAATGTGAAACTTTTGTACTATATAATAATGCATTAAATCTATTTTTTTAGATAGGATCTACTTACTATAGGAGTAAGTTTTGGACACTCACTTCATTTAATAACTCAATCAATATAATACATTTAATTATTAAATTATGTGATATTTTTATGATATTACCTAACAAATTTTAAATAAAGTAAACACTAAATATGTGTTGTTTTATAATTGAGATTTACAATGGTCAGCCAATAAAAAGTGAGTCCTAAAGCTAAGTTTGAAGAGACTTTTTATACTTTAAATAAAAGAGTGATATGTGAGGCCTTTTTGATAATATGTGAAGCTTTTTTTGCTTTAAAAACTAATAGCAAATATTTATTTTTTGGTGGGCGTAAAACTTGAGTTTTAATTGCTTTACCTTTGAGTTAGTCATGAGATTTACTTATATTTCAAAAGTATGTTATGCATTAAAATAAGTTTAATTGACAAATTATTAATTAATTTTTAAATTATATGAACATTTATAAATGTGATATGCTACTTAATAAGAAATCTCAACTTAACGATTATATTAATGAAATTCAATATTTATAAAAAAAAAAATTTGGTAATATTTAAACTTAAAATAAGTGAATCCCGATCATCTTTTTTATTTGATAATGGTTTCTCTTTCTTTTAAATTTTACTTTTCAGTGTTAATTTGACACTATCTTTGTGTGTGGTTAAGGCTCAAGCAACAATGGGCCATTGGGCCTGGTCCTTATGAAATTATTTCAACTTGTCTTCACTAGATTTTACCTGTTTCTAAAAGGGGGAAAAAAATCAGCAAATAAATATTTTCTCATTAAAGCACAGGTGGATAATAATGACAGTGGGACAGTATCACGGCAACCACTTCAATTGTGAAGGCATAATTTGGCAAGTTTGCCATACTGCCATTGGTTTCCATTATAATATGGCAAATTGAATGACATGTTCCACATGAATTTGACATTTTGGTGTAAGAATTTTACATAATAACGTCAAAAAAATATTAAAAATGTAAAAAAAAAAATACTAACACGTAAGAAAAATACAATAAAAGGTACTCATGTATTTGTAAATGTAGAAATCAATCATATATTTTATTTTGAAAAAATTATTAAATTATATTTATACTTATAATATATATGAAATTACTTTAACAAAAAAATTATGCATAAAATTGGTACGTTATTCTTTAGCAAATAATGTAAAATGTATAAAATTAAAATTTATTCATTTCCACCAACCTTTATAGGAATCGAAGATAGGTATACAGGATGTGTTGTGATGTATACAGTGTACGTGCGAGTGTCCAAAGCTGAACCGAGGTCTACATTTTTCTTCGTGTGTTGGTGATGTGTACGACTTGTTCTTATAACTAAACCTTTTTGCAATACGTATGTTGACGCAGGCTAAAATGGGGGATCTTATAATGTCTCTCACCGTGGGAAACTAATATCCACCGTTGGATTTTGAGATCAATGTGGGACTACCGTACAATCGTCCACGCTAGATTTTTTTTTTTGAAAGGGATTTTTTTTTCTGTTTAAGTTTTTTTTTATAAAAAAAATGACCATTCTTCTCTGTTGTTGCTTTGTTTCTGTCCCTCTTCCCATTTTTTTGTCCGTCATTTTATCTTGATTTTTATTTTTAGTCTCTCATAATTTTTTTTATTATTTTTAGTCTCTCATAAATTGTTCTGTTCTGTTCTATTTTTAATCCATCATAAATTGTTTTGTTCTATTTTTAGTCCCTAACATTAATTTCAACGGTTAAGTGATGACATAAATTGTGTGTGTGAAAATTTCCTAATTAAGTTTCTAGTGACTTTTAACCGCTGTAAATTTTTTGGTGGTCATAAATGTTTATTTTTGTAACATTTTTTTGTGATTTCAGAAAATCTAGTGTTCGAGATTTAGATTTTTGATTTTATTTTTTAACATTTCTGGCAGTTTTAGTTTGCCAAAAAATTTGCGGTAGTTAAAAACCACTAGAAACTTTAAACAGAAGAAGAATGATCCATTTTTTTAAAAAAAAAATCTAGTGTAAACAGTTGTATGGTAGTCCCACATCAATAAACAACAATGGATAATAATGGTCATTTTTTAAAAAAAAAACTTAAACAGAAAAAGAAATCCCTTTTTTAAAAAAAAAAAAAATCTAGTGTGGACGGTTGTACGGTAGTCCCACATTGATCTCAAAATCCAACGGTGCATATTAGTTTCCCACGGTGGGAGACATTATAAGGTCCCCCATTTTAGCATGCGCCGACCAAGTGGATTCTGGTTCAGGAAGCAAGGAAGAGAGAGAGAGAAAAAAAAAAAAACAAAAACTTGATATTTGCACAATTCGCTCCACAGCCCTAGTTAACTACATCTTTTAATTAAAGTTTACAAATTTAAATGTATATTTAGATTAAAGTTTACAAATTTATTTTTTTGTAAATGAGTTTGCAAAAGTAATCTAAGTCTTATTTATATAGAATTGAGTTTTTAGGTAAAAATTTAATGTGTAAACATATTTTTAAGAATAACCAAACACATCACGAAATTACATTTACTCTCTAAACTGAATTTGGAGCACCCCAAACAAAAACCAAACATAACCTAATTTTTAGTTAAACTTATGTTTGCAAGTTGAGTTTGTAAAATTATCTAAAGCCTTACCTCTTTAAACTGAGTTTTTAGACAAAATGTTACTCTCATACATACTTTTAGAATAACAAAAAATAATCACAAACTGATTCTACTATCAAACATACTTTTAAAATACTTTCCCAAAAAAATCCAAACATACCCTAAAATTCCTTACCAACCCAAATCTAATTTAACACCAACTCACTCACTTAATTAGTTTAATTTAACACTCTTCTAATTCTTTAATTTAACTCTCATATCAACTAAATATTTTCATAATAATTCCTAATTTTTTTTAACCAACATATTCAATACACTAATATTTTTAAACATACTTTTGTTGTTTCCTTAATGAAAAATCTTCCGCCGAATTAGAGTCTTTGGACTTTGGAGAGGACGAACGTTCCTAATTTTCTCATGCCATTGGAAAGTATTCTTTGGTTAAGGACGTGTGAGAAAATATTTCATCCTATTTTCTTTTTCTTAATTTTTTATTTGCAAAAATTAAATAAATTAATATTTTATTTTATTTCTGCTTGCTAATATTTTAATTGATAATTCTAATAATGGTATTGCAATATTATTTTATCTTGGCTAGAGTAATTAAAAGAAATTATATTAATTTGTTTTGGAAAAATATTAGGGATTTACATAAATTAAAAATTTGTGTGTAGGAATTTAAAATAACATTAGTAGATTCACGGGGTCACTATCCAGTTGAAAAATGAACCTATTGGCAATTTGCATGAGTGTTACTGTTTGCAAATTTGCAAACGGAAAATGCTATTCTGAAACAAAGCTCTCTCAGGATGTAACAAACAAACATGTGTCATCAGTAGCAAATCTAAGACCTTAAGTCGGGAGAGGAGGCAAAATATATACATTCAAAATAGGGTAAGAGATATGATAATGTTATCATATCTTATTGACGCAACAAATAACGGATTATAATAGAAGGGGTTAATTATCTTATCTTATCATATCATATTGAATCATTTGAAACAAAAATTTAAAATTTAAAATTAAATATTTAAATAAAAAAATAAATACATGAAAAAAAGTAGAAAATTAGGGGTAGGAGGTTCAAATATATAAAATTAGGGAAAATAAAATATACACATTAAAGATATTTATATGTAATTTTTAAAAGTGATGGGGTGCAAGTGCACCCTCTCAAATATACCTGTGTCCGCCACTTGTGCTCTTAATTCCACTCATTTCACTTCAATGAGGTTAGTACTTACCATTATATGCTCTTTCCCTAACCTTGTTTTTGAAGGTGATTCTACTTACCATTTCTACATATTTCTTTTATAATTGCAATACCATTATTAAAACTATCAATTAATTAAAATATTAGCGAGAAAAAAATAAAATAAAATACTAATTTATTTAATTTTTGCAAATAAAGAAAATTAGCATCTTTAACTAAGGAATACTTTCCATGAGTATATATACTTGTCCAAAGACAAAAATATTTTCACGTCGTGCAAGTCAAACTTTGCCACCAAGGCTTCACCTTCACGTCATGCAAGTAAAACTTTATCACAATAGGCAGGTCACTATCACAATTTGAACCACGGTTGGGTTATTGCCTATATTATGATCACACCGATGAACCATTCTGAAACGAAAAAGCTATATGTTCTTAGCTGGGGATGCAACAAACAAACATGTCTGCCCTGAGCTCCACACATTTCACTTTTTTGAGGTTAGTGTGTTATATATGCTCTTTCCCATAACCTTGTTTGAAGGGTGATTCTACTTACCATTTCAACATTTTTTTTACATGCTTTACTCGCACACCTTGCTATCTATTTAATTTATTCCATTTCTTCTTTCTATTATTAACAAATTAGACCTTTTTTTTTGTTGTGTTTGGTTTTCTGTCACGTGTTTCAAGTTGTATGTCTAACATTTATATACTATTCGGACTCGGCACTCCACCGAGTAGTTAACCTGACCAAGTAGAATGCGCTTACTCAGACCAAGGCAATTATAACATAAAATATATCTTACTAAAAGATAAAATACTCAAAGATTAAGACATAAGATTATGATAGAAGATAAAGCATATCTCTATCATGATCTGCAAGATTTGATAGGAAAATAACGCTATCAAATCTATCTTCCTATACTCCATAAATACGAAGATATTTACCCCCAATCAAGGTACCAAATTCTACACCTTATTATGATACATGTCTCCTATCTCTGCGCCTCTAACTTGAGTGTTAGAGTGTCTTTGCAGGTACACCCCCATCATTCATAGAGGAGAGAATGACGGAGCCACCGCACCGAAACACTTACCAAATCTGGTAAGAACATTTGACTCCCACCATGGGACCCGGTGAATCTTTTTCCAGCCACACCAATCAACGTGAAACGATTGCAATGGTAGCAACCCAAGGCAAAACAGTGAACCACGAAAAGCGACCACAAGAGGAAGAAACGATTAATAAAAACAAACAAATACAAGAAAAGAATAGCCGAGTAAAAAGCACTCACGGTCTCAGTCGACTCTCGGAGTCTTTGACAAGGAAATTTTAACTAGTACCCTACACCTAAGCAAACGAGGAAGCTTGCAAAGGCCAACCATATAATCTTGGTCCTCGGGAGACATATCCATTATCTTGCAAGATAGCTTCTTATTCGGAGACCGGTTCCAGTATAAAGGGAATCTGGACCTCCCCCACCTATTAAAGAAGTTCGACATCCCATCCTTCCCAGGCCGGACTCAGAAAAATCCTCCCTTGAAGTTTTTCCAAAAGGACGTATAAGGGCCGAGTATGGACCTACCCGGGACACCGGTCAAGGAAACCCAACCCCCCTTCTTGCTTTCCTTCACTGTATAGTGGATGAAAAACTTAGGTGCTGAAGCGACTCAAAATTGGTCACAGGGCAAATGAATGGATCCTATCAAACGAAGGACCCCCAGATGATAAGGTACTACCACCTGGCTTCCTAGTTGAAGAACGAATTCACCGAGTTCGAACTCAACCAGAGCAAAACGAAAGAGCTGACTTGCTATCAAAATTGGCAAGCACAAAGAAGAAAGGCCAGCACCGAACTGTCATACAAGAGACGGTATCTGCTCCAAGTATTGACAAAAATGTTTCCAACATCAACTCGACAGACCGAGAGTGGATGAACGAGGTATGGAACTTCTTGAAAGGAGGAACCCTCCTCGAAAATTGAGAAGAAGCTAGGAAGATCAGAAGAATGACAAGTTACTATGTGATAGAAGGAGAAGACCTTTACAGAAGAGGCTTCACCGTACCACCACACCACTACTGAAATGCGTTACGAAGACACAGGGGGAATACGTGGTAAATGAGATGCATAGAGGAATATGTGGAATGCACTTATGAGGAAAAGTCATGGCCTCCTGAGTCTTACGAGTCGGATACTACTGGCCGAAAATGCACCACAACGTAAGGCCAAGTACGTAAGAAAATGTGAAGAGTGCCAGAAATATGACAACATATCTCACCTACCAGCAGAAGAACTACACAACATCACGACACCATGGCCTTTGCCATGTGGGGAGTGTGATATCTTAGGACCATTCCCACTTGCTAAAGAACAGGTCAAATTCCTCATGGTCGGAATCGTCTACTTCACGAAGTGGATCGAAGCCGAACCCTTGGCCACCATCACGGCCAACAACATACAAAAGTTCATATGTAAAAACATCATATGCTGGTTTGGCATCCCCCACTCGGTAATATCTGACAACGGAAAATAGTTCGTTGAAAAGAACCTAGAAGAGTTCTTTAAGAACCTCGGGACTCGGCACCGGGTAACTTCAGTAGAGCACCCTCAGACCAATGGGCAAACTGAAGTAGCCAACAAAGTCATATTGGGGGAACTAAAAAAGCTAGTCGGCAACGCCAAAGGAAGTTGGGCTGAGGAGCTTCCTACAATCCTTTGAGCATACCGTTGCACGTCGCAATCCACAATTGGGGAAACACATTTTCGACTCTCATATGGATCAGATGCAATGATACTAGTAGAAGTTGGAGAACCTTCTTTGCGAAGAGCAAACTTTGTTCAAGAGAACAACGACAAGTCACTAAGACATGCACTCGACATGACCAAAGAGACCCTCAACAAGGTCCAAGTCATAGCAGAGGCCTACAAAAGAAGAGTCGAGAAGAGATACAACAGCAAGATCAAGCCGAGAAACTTCGAAGTCGGAGATCTGGTTTGGAGAAAATGCGGCGAAGTAAGAAAGGCAACCGGAGAGGGTAAGTTAGCAGCCAACTGGGAATGCCCCTCAGAGTAACCGACTCATTAGGAAATGGAGCCTACCGAATAGAGCATCCATCCGGCAAAGTCATTTCTCATACTTGAAAAGCCACTCATCTGAAGTTTTATTACAGCTAGAAAATTGTAAGTGGTGATGTACTCTTTTTCCTACTTTGACATTTTTCCTAAGAGATTTTTTGTCAAAGAGGTTTTAACGAGGCACACACTTTCATTATTAATAAAAGTTCTTTTTTCCACCACATTATCTTAATTTGCATAAAGACTGAGTAGACCAACCGAATACCCGACACAAAAGCCACTTAAAGTGAGCGACACTGGGCATCCCGAAAGGAGAATGACCGAACTGCGATAATTAGTTCTCAAAAGACTAAGTTATGAAAATAAGCTAACCATGTAGACCTAAATAGGATACGAAAAATGAGTTAAGCTAAAAATCGTGCAGACCTTTAACCAGGATACGAAAAATGAGTTGAATTAGTGAACGTAGACCCTGACTGGATACGAATCTTAGCCACCACACTGAAAAGAAAGTACAAAAACTTAAGAGAAAATCAAATTTCATTAAGATAAAAGCACCCTATTAGATGGGCCGAGTGCGAGCCTTTACAAAAGAAAAACAAATAAAAAATGCCTAAAAACTAAATAGCAGGCTGGGCAGGCTAGGCCGAATCACCTGGAGCCTCATCGCCCGGGATGGTCGACTCGTCCACTAACTCCCCCTGTTTGTTGACATCCTTATCGATATCAAAAACATAGGTATCAGCATCCTTAAAAAAGAACCGGACTTGGTAAATCGCATTCTTGAACCCGGCCTCGTGAGTGGTGACGATCTCATCCATAGCCTCAGCCAAATCAGGCTTCAGTTTGGTCTCAGAGGCGGCCACACCCAACTTGACCCGCTCCAACTCTTGACCAAGACGCTCCACCTTAGCCTGAAGGTCCTTGGCGAAGCTCTTGACCTTAGTCAAAGAGAGCTTTAGAGCATCCTCTCGGGCCTCAGCTTCCTTTAACTTGGCCTCCGTCGCCTCTAAAGACTTGCGAGCTTCTCAACCGACTGAAGTAGAGTCTAGTTGGCACGGGTAGCATCCAACAAGGCCTGGTCGGCCTTCGAAGCGATCTCCTTAGCCATTGAGAGCTCGTAGTACCCATGATCAAACTCCTCAGCCCAGTATTGGGCAATAGCCCAAGAACAAGCTTGGAAGTGAGATATGGCTTCCATAGAAACTAAGGGACCAACACCCCTCAACATATCCCAATCTGCCTGACCGAGATTCTTGACACTAATGAGAGCTTGGAAATTGAAGTCCCCTCCCGTTAGAGAAGTCCGCTCATCCTTCATACAAAGGAAAGTCGGATGCCTCTCAACAGGAGAAGTGGCAGGTTGAACAAGAGGCGGACTCGGCTTGTTTTTCTTCAAGAGACCATCCTCCCCTTGAACAACTTGCTTCTTCCTCTTTGGAGAAGGAGGAGGAGGAGCAGCAGCAGCAGCAGGAGAAGTCGCCGGGATCTCTTCACCCCCAGCTTCCTTGTTCTTTAGCTTCTCGAGCCGAAGTCATTTGGTGGTCTGATAGTCGAATTTCCCCATCACAACTACAAAAAAGGAGGAACAGGCTGGACACGACAAGGGACCAAAGGTACTTCCTCGGTAGCCTCCGAATCATCCAGAACCACAACCCTCTCGGGGCAGTGGCCAAAGGCATTTCCGATTGCTCGACGGAGGGACGAACCATGCCGGCATGGACAATGGCAGCATTTGCCACTGACGCACCGTCACTAACTCCTCCAGAGTTAGAACGGTGCAAGGAAGGACCATCATC
Source organism: Pueraria montana var. lobata (assembly GCA_026413185.1). NCBI lineage: Eukaryota > Viridiplantae > Streptophyta > Magnoliopsida > Fabales > Fabaceae > Pueraria > Pueraria montana. The sequence goes on from CM048650.1 coordinate 80,284,721, forward strand.
GGAACCATCTCCGATAAGGTGAACCTCCGGTGATAGCATACGACCATCACCGGAACGCCCTGATTCCCTGGAAAAAGAAGACATTTCTGAAAGAAAAAAAAAAGGAGCAATGAAGGAGGAAGATAGGGCATACCTGGGCTGACAAAGAAAAAGAAAGAGGAGAAGGAAGAAATGGCAGAGGAACGAAGGTCGCCGAAGAAGAAAAATCAAGGAAGAAGGAGAAGTGAGTGAAAGTCATACAGTGACCCTTATATAGAGGTCCAAGAGCCTCGATTTTGAAAGGACAAAACGACTTAGAAGGTTGGATCGAGACCCTCCACCAAACGAATCAACGGTTGGGGAGTCTTAAGACCTTTGGGTATCTTGAGGACGTTTTCGAAATTAAAAAATAATCATTGTCGCCACCTTCGTGAAATATTATGAGTTAATGGATCTGAAACAATGCGACCACTCAAAAACGAAGTAACGCGACCATTACAAAGCGAAACGACGAAGCCGAATCCGACAGAATGAAACAGTAAGACGCAATGCCGACCCGGCCAAATGGAAACTCGAATTCGGAAAAACCATCACTTAAGCTCTTGCATGTTTTCAGAGCTTGGGGGCATGTATACTACTCAGACTCGGCACTCCATCGAGTAGCTAACCTGGCCAATAGGGGTGGAAATAGGCCAGGCGGCCCTTCAGGGGCCTACGGCCTGGCCTGGCCTGGCTTGTTTATTAAGAAGGCCAGACTTAGGCTTTTTAAAAAGTCTTTTTAATTAAAAAGGCTAGGCTTCAGGCTTTAAAAAAAGCCTATGAAGCCTAACAGGCTGACCTGTTTATATAATAATATATATAATATTATATATTTATATATATTACATTAATATAATATATATAATACTTATATTTAATATTAGTCTTTAAAAAATATTAAATATTTTACGTGATGAACAAGGCCCGTTGGCCTATTTAGACTCGTTGGCCTAGCTAGGCCTATAGGCTTATTAGCCTATTTATAGGCCTTTTATAAAACAGGTCATGTAAACAGGCATTCAGACCAGGCCATACTTTTAAACAGGCCAGGCTAAGGCCTAAAAAAATGTTTATAACAGGTAAATAGGCCAGGCCTAGGCTTAGTAATTATGATGTAGGCCAGGCTCAGGCCCGCCAAAGCCTGGCCTAGCCTGGCCTGTTTCCACCCCTACTGGCCAAGTAAAATGCGCTTACTTGGACCAAGACAGTTATAACATAAAGTATATCTTACTAAAAGATAAAATACTCGAAGATTAAGACATAAGATTATGATAGAAGATAAAGCCTATCTCTATCATGATCTGCAAGATTTGATAGGAAAATAACGCTATCAAATTTATCTTCCTATACTCTATAAATACGAAGGTATTCACCCCAATTAAGGTATGAAATTCTACACCCTATTGTGATACCTGTCTCCTATCTATGCGCCTTTAACTTGAGCTTCGGAAAGTCTTTGCAGACCCCCCATCATTCACAGAGGAGAGTGTGGCAGAGCCACCACACCGGAACACATACCAAATCTGGTAAGAACAATTTATTTTTCTTTAATGATTGTTCTTACCTAAGGCACAGGTTATTAAGCTAGTATCTATAAATGAAAAAGTCTATTTGTACTCTCATTGCTCCACTCTCCCCACTCTTCCTCACATTCACTCTTATTTTAATACTCTTACTCGTGAAGGAGTGTAGTTCACTCTCTTAACATGCATGCATGCATCTGGTTCTTCTACTTTTCCTAAAACTTCTCTTATCAATTTCTATATATAACTACCCACATTAACAATATTTTTATAACTACTTCCATTCACTTCTTTATCTAATGCTATCTTTTTTTTAATATTTCTTTTATTAGATTTTCTATCTCTATCTTTTAATTTCGAAGATTTCTCTCTTTTATCAATAGTTTCAAATCCTTAATTCAAATTATTTTTCAATTTTCAAAGTTAATATTAAAAAAATTAAAGTTACATCTTTCCTTATCTTTTTTTTTTAAAAGCTTATAGTTTCTAATTTCTTTTTTAAAATTTCTTTCTATGTGCTATATAATTCTTTTTTTTTTTCAAATTTTATAATCTCTAATCTTTTGGGTTTTTTTAATATTTCTTTTATTAGTTTTTTTAACTCTATTTTTTAAATCCGAAGATTTCTCTTTTCATCAATAATTTCAAAATCTTAATTTAATTTACTTTTGAATTTTCAAAGTTAATATTAAAAAAATTAAAATTACATCGTTACATCTTCCCTTATCTTTTTTTTTCTTTTAATTTTATAGTTTCTAATTTTTTTATAATTATTTCTTTTTTAAAATTTCTTTCGATGTGCTATATAATTCTTTTTTTTTTTTCAAATTTCTTTTTATTGACTATATAAATAAGGTAGTAAAATTTTGAATAAGCCCGTGCAATATACGGGCTAAAACACTAGTGCTATTAATTGGTTAAGGCTATGTTCGGCAAAATTAGTTGAAAAGTTGGTTGAAAGCTAAAAAGCTAGCTAGAAGTTGAAAAACTAGCTGGTAGCTGATAGTTGAAAGCTGAAATCTGGTAATTGAAAACTGTTAAGCTAGCTTATTAAATAATAAGTGTTCGTGAAAAATGTAAAATGACAAAAATGCACATATTTATATGATATTTTTATATAAATTTCAATATTATTTTATGGATAAAAATATATTTTGAGGTGTTATAATTTTAGTTTTTCAATTAATTTTAAACTATTGCAATTTTTATAAATAAATTATTTTCATTACATTTTTAGTTCCAATTATTACATTTTTTTCATATTAAGTATTCTACGATTAATCTTATACTATATCTTAAAATATTTTTAATCAAGATTAAAATAAAGTAAAAAAAAACATATAGTTAAGTAGACTTTATACTTTTATTATGTTAATTAGCGTAATAGTTAAAATAAATTATCTAATATATAAAAATATTCAAAAAATAATAGAAAAATAAAATAAATTTAATATTTATCATTGTCAATTTCATGAAATATGATGTTGAAATAATAAATTAAATATTATAAATAGTAAAATGGTTAAAATAAATAGTGTAATATAAAAAAAATGAAAATTAATAGTACAATGATTAAAATAATAAAAACATGTTTTACTTAAAAAAGGTAATAAGGAAATTTAATAAATATTTTAATGATAAAAAAGAAAATAAAATATAAAAAACTAAAAATTAGAAGCTAGCATTTTAAAAAATGATAAAAATTACTAAAAAAACTTGAACAGTCAAATAAATTTTTTATCTAATAAAAAAAATTAAAAACTAACTGAAATAGCTTCAACGTAGCCTAAAATATAAGTTTTGTCTGTCACTGTCATCTTATTTTGCGTCAGTTTCTTCATTCAGCGCCAAAATGATAGTATACACACGGTCACTATTTTCAGTTTTCATGCCTCGACGTAGTGAAGGAAAAATAAACTCCATTGTTGTCATCCAACGACTCACACTCCTCACTGCCTCACAGCCCTTGGATCCCACCTGTTCCCACTCGCCTCTCTCAGCCAATAGACACATTACAAAACTGAGTCACAAATTTTGGACCGACTGCATTCTTTTTTTTTTAACTGCCATACTTAGGGTTTTTAACTTTTCGATGAGATCCTAAAATATTCCTATAAAGTTCATTCTTTTGGATTAACTATAAAACTAATTCTTGTATGAAACCGTCTGCATTCTAGTACATAAAGTAAGGAAGAGAGGGGAAAAAACAAAAAAGTTTAAATAATCTTTTGATCCTATATAATAGGGTATTTTTTTTATTTTTGTCATAGTGACGTGTAACTTTTTTAGTAAATTATTTTTTAAATCCTTCATTAAATAGTCTGACATCTTCATTTGTTTTGAATAAATGAGAATTTAAAAACATAATTTATCAAAAAATATATATATGTGACTATCTTATTAGACTCCTTGATGACGTGACAAGTCAATGAACAACTAACGTCATTATTATGTCATCATTTAACACTGTTAATTGACAGCAGGAACTAAAATAACAAAAAAAAAAATCTTTAAAGGACTAAAATAAAAAACTCCATGTTTTATAAGGACTAAAAGATTATTTAAGCCAAACAAAAATTGACAATTACACAATTGGAAAACCAAAAATTAATAGTTACCAATTAAGTTATTTCTAACACAAATTTAATTCTTTTGTCACCATGACAATGATGCGAAATATTCATCAGTTTTGTTGATGACTAATTTCTATTAAAGAACATGACTGGTCACTTTTAGTGAAGTTTCCATTCCCAACAACATTTTTTTCATCTACAAATTTCAAACTTACCTTGCTTAAGAAATCTAATTTAACACTAACTCGCTGAATTAGTTTAATTTAACACTCATCTAATTCTTTAATTTAACTCTCAACTAAATATTTTCATACAAATACAATAAGTCTTAAGTTTTTTTAACCAACATATTTCTAATTTTATTTTAAGTTCCTACACACAAATCTTTAATTTATTTAAATACATAATATTTTTCCCAGAACAAATTAATATAATTTCTTTTAATTACTCTAGCCAAGATAAAATATAATTGCAAAGCCATTATTAGAACTGTCAATTAAAATTTTAGCAAGCAAAACTAAAAAAGGATATTAATTTATTTAATTTTGGAAAATAAAGAAAATAGGATGTTATAGCAAAAAAAAAAAAAAAAAAAAAGAATGGAATGTTTTGCAACGCGTCCTTAACCAACGATAGCAGTTTAGGAAGAGAACATCACTATCAGTATCAGGTCAGGGGAAATTGCTATAGAGGAACACATCACTATCAGTATCAGGGGATCACTATAGTTGTATAGCGAGTCGTAAGCGTGATCGGGGACCACTTAGCTAATAGCAAGTCCTAAACATATCAATATCACTATCAGGGTTACTATCAGGAACTTTCATTTTTCAGGAGTGTTTTACTTTTGCACAATGTCTATATTATGAGCAATTGGAGCACACCACCTATGAACCATTCTGAAACGGAAAAGCTCTGTTCTCATCTCAGCATGCAACGAACAAACATGTCTGCACTGAGCTCCACACATTTCACTTCTTTGAGGTTAGTATGCTGTTTCCCATACTTACCTTTTATGCCATTATTTCTTCTTTCTATTATTAACAAATTAGACAATCTTTCTTGTGTCTGGGTTTTCTGTCAAATTCTGCTTTGATGTATTTCTAGCAAGACTAACTTACTTTTATTTTGCCTTGATGATTGTGCTTAATTACTTAGGGACCGAGTGGTGAATGTATTCAAGGAATTGCAGGAGATCCTTTTCAAATTCTTAGCACTGCTCATTGCTTTGATTTCAGTAACAAACACCGAGACAGGAATGCTTTTGTTTACAGAACAGCACAAGCTGATGATGTCCCTAGTTTTGACCATTGTGTTATACTTCTTCTGTGCTACCATTGGGACAATACTCCAAATATATAAGGGAAGCCTTCTTCAACTCATAATTTGGGTCATGCTTATTATGGGAGCTGTTGTTTCAGTTCTGGCTTTGAGCTTCGTCTCAACCACAGTTGCTTGGATCACTTTGGCCATGTGGGTCGGAATATTCGCAGTGGTTGCCTACGACTATGGTGTTCCTCAAAGGATCATGAATTGGATTAAGGCTCCATCACACTGAGCTAATTAAGGTTGTTGCCCCTCTAGAGAAATCTGTTGTGTTCACAATCACAAAGTGCCAGAGCTTCAAGTTCTGTTGTGCCTTGTGGCTCTTATGCTTTTTCTTTGTTTTAGTTTGAGTAAGGATTATATATTCTTGACTCAGGAATAATAATATGTTTTTTTTGGTAAAGAGGAATAATAATATGTTGTTGGATTGCTACAAGGTTTCTGTTTTCTAATTTTGTTTTTTGTTCTTTTTGGTCTAGTAATTTTATATTAATATGGTAATTCGATTAATTTGACGCTGACTACAATTTTTGTACCGGCTTGTTTAATCTCAAGGCTCAGGCAACATTGATGCTTGTGAGATTATTGACACGTTTTCTCGATTCGGGCTCTTTGGACACAGAAATAAGAATTATCATGCAATTGTTTATTGAATTTAGGGGTGTTTATAAGAAGAGTTGAGGGAGTTTAACTTTCTTTTACCCAGTTTAAAACTTTGATATTGGATTTTAAGTCTAATTTAACTAAGATCTTTTGTTGATATAATATATAAATTTTAATATTATATATAACTACGTTATAAAAACTAATATTAAAGTATATTTTACAATATATTTAAAAATAAATAATATAAATATAAATATATTATTATTTTATGTAAAATATTAGTATCAATTAAGTTAAAAAAAATCTTATTATGAATATATAATTATTAAAAAATACAAGACATTAAATTAAATTAGAACAATTTTTAACTTAATTTAAACTCGTCTTTAAAACATTTAATTTTCAATACTTAAATCCATCAAAATTAATTTCAAACTGGGTGAACTGAATTAATAGAATGAGACTCATCTCAAACACCTTTAATAAGATAAAGTTTAGAATTCATCTTGATGCTTACCCCTTAGAGGATATTCATGGTCTCCATATGAAAAGTTCGATGCTATTTCCATCATTTTGCTTTGACTCTTACCTCTCTTTCCACATGCCACGCTAATCTCATTATTTTTATATTAAATAATTGATAATTGATTTCGCATGTGATACTGTATATAATGATATTTATATTTCATATGTGATTTTATATTTCATTTACTTTTTATTCTTTCTATATATATGTATCTCAAAAATATTTTTTAAAATTTAAAATGATAACAAAATTTGTCACAAAAATATTTGTTCAAAATATATATTTTAACGTCATGTAGAGAAATGAAATTTTGGAAGAATTGGATCTCGTAACGTACCATCATTTGTTACATTATTGTCAGTTAAAATTAGCTATATCATTTACGCCTTTTTTTTAAATGATGGCAAAATTATAAAGAGAAAATATGATTTTGAGGATACAAATAAAGAAAGTTAGAAAATACACATACTATTATAGGTTAAAATAAAAATTTTGTCTCTCATCCTATTTTATTTTCCTTTGTTTAGTCTCTTAAATTTAAAAAATTTCAATTTGATAATTTAAATTAAAATATCTTTACATAAAAAAATAAAATTAAAATGTCTCTTTTTGATCAAATTGATCCTTCTATAAGGTTTTTATACAAACTGTGTTAATTTTAACTTGTTGGGCAAACATTTATCCAATGTTACATCACTCACAATTTCTCATATGTCACCAAATTGATAAGTTAGTGTGATAAACTGAACGAAAGTTTAACTTAATTTAACAAGATATAAGGAACTAAAATAAAATCTTATAAATTTAAGAGACTACACTGGAAAAAAAAATGAGAGACTAAAAGTATATTTTAGTTACTATTATATTTTCTTCAAAAAAAAAAAAGTGTCACTATTATATTATGAGTTTTTTTTTCCGGTGTGTGTGTTACTAGATTTTGTACAACGGTTCTTCTGAAAAAAGAAAAAAAAACTGAATTCCGATTTGTAACACACTAACATGGCATTGTAAAAGTTTTGCCTATGATAAAACTTTTACAGCGCATGGGCATGCCTCTTCATTTAATTAGCTCATCAAAATCCTTCATCCTTTGTTTCGTTCAATTTTTTTTTTTTTTACATTTTTTACTTTCGTACAAATACGAATCTTATGAATTCACATTTATGCAGTCAAAAAATGAATTCACATTTATAAAACCTCGGTCGATTTCAAAGAATAAAAGCAATTCCACATAAACAGAGCAAAAATGTTTCAAGGTTGTAAAGCACAAGTTAGCATTTGAAAAAAGAAAAAAAATAGTCTTTTCAAAAAAAAAAATATTGTATCATAATTCATAGTGATAGAAATAAATAAAGGAGAAAATTGGTTACTTATAAAAAAAAAAATATCAATGTGGTTAATATTAATCACTTGTGAGACAGAATTAATCAACATTAGACATTTTAATAACTTCATGGTACTAATTAGACATTTTAATAACTTCATGCTACTATTAACCCTTCATAAGACAGTTAATCACTATTATATATTTTAATAACTTTATGATGTTATTAACTACACATCAATAATGGTATACAATCATGTTCATTTGCATATGTAACTTGTAAGATAAAATTAACTATATTTAATACAGTAATTAGGATACTAAAATTATTATATTAAATTAATATATTAAACACATATATTTATCAAATTTAGGAAAAAATTCTAAGAAAAATATGAATAATATAAAAATATTTCACTTATGGAATATTTCTTAGAAATATTTCTATATTAATCGGGTGTAAGACTTTGACTCCCATATAATATAATGCATGTACATAAAATGTCTATTCTCCAAATAATATAACTGTCCAAACTGTAATCCACCTTTAGTAAAATGAGGTTTATCTTTACTTGTAGAAAACTTTCAGGTCGATAAGATTATCATTCACGTCTATGGCACGTGCTAATCCTGGCTCCAAATCATCTCCATGATATGAGAAAAAAGATGGACATGTTGTAATAATATCCCACCATTAAATAATAATATATGTGAGTCCGGGTGAAAATAAAGATAAATATTAACTAAAAAATTCAAAATAATTATTATACTTTCTTTGGATAAATTGAAGTTATAAATGTTCTAAACCAATGGTCCTCCTCAATGATATTGTTATAGTTTGTCATCCTGTAGCTGGTGTACCTTTAAAATGTTTAGCTTGAACAATGAAGGTTAACGAAACTGGTGGAAATACATATATACAAATAATTTGATTTGAACATGTTAAGGAGGTTATTAAAAAGGGCAAATTTACAAAATGAGAAAATGAATTATAAATATTGCAGCACTTTTACGTTAGATATCTTTTTAAATCAATCACCATGTGGAAATTTAAATAACAAATAATTTGATTTGATTTGAATATCTTTATGTGAATTTATGTTATTGTTGTCAATAATTTGAATATGGAAGAATAACTAGTATTTAAAAAAGGGTAACATAATATTTATGATAAATTATTCACCGATTCAAATCAAATATTTATTAATTTTCTTTTATATTTATTAATTGTACATAAATGCTAATTGAGAATATATTTATTAGTTTCCATTTAATTTGTCTTTGAAAATCCATAACCGTTTACATGAATTGAAAATTACAGATAAAGGATTACTAAATATGCATTTATTTATTTAATTCCAACTAATATCAATTTCAAAAAATATTTATAACATTTTTTAAAATTTTAAAAGTTTAAGAATGCATTTATAATAATTTTAAATAATTAAAATTAGTAAATTTGAAATTACTAATTTGGCATTACTAATTTAACCCAAAAAAATATGAGAAAATAGGTGATGCACTGACAGTGTAAAAAATTTTTACACCGTCATCCAATCACAACTCATCATGTATGGTAAGTTTGTTAATTTTTACAATAACTATCTTAAAAATCATATCAACAGTGATTCGTGATCGGTTGACAGTGTAAAATAGTTTTACATTGTCAGTGCATCACCATTAATCATGATGCATTGACAGTGCAAAACTATTTTACACAGTCATCCAATCACAAATCACCGTTGGTATGACTTTTAAGATAATTTTTTAAAAGACAACAAACTTATCATACATGATGGGTTGTGATTGGATGACTGTGTAAAACTTTTTATACTGTCAGTGCATAACATTTTTTCTCAATTAATAATTTTGAATTTAATTATTTAATGTCAATTATTCATAGTTTTAATAAAACATTTATTCCCTAAACTCTAAACCCTAAACATTTATAACATTTTTAAAAAGTATAAAATTTCAAAACAAAATGATAACTTTGAAATAATTAAAGTTACTACATTTTAATTTAATTACTCAATGTCAATTATTCCCAGTTTCAATATAGCATTTGTAATGTTTTGGAAATTTTTAAAATTTCATAAAAGCACTTATAATAATTTTTAAATAATTAAATTAGTACTGTAAAAAAAATTAAATTACTAAATTTAAATTTAATTTTATAATCTCAACCATTCTTAGTTTTCAATTTTTTAAAATTTTTATGTTTCAAGAAAGCATTTATAAAAAAATTTAAACAATTAAATTCATTAAATTTGAAATTATTTATTTAACTTCAATTTTTATTAATTTCAATTAAATATTTAGAACACTTTTTAAAATTTTAAATTTTCAATATTTATAACATTTTTTAAATAATTAAAATTAGTAAAATTAAGTTTAATTATTTAATCTCTAAAGTTTATGTACACTTTTTTTTGTCATGTGTGTTAGATCAAATATATAACATTTAGGTAGATGTGTTACTGGTTTGAAGCTACCAATTTAGAATATCCTCCTCATACTTATATACTTTAACATTTATTTTTCTCAATCTAAAGACTATTTGAATTATCAATCGTCTATTTCTTATATCCATCACCAATGGCTTATGGTTGGTGGTCATATTTTTTATTGAGTGTCATCCTTTAAAACTTTTTTTTTCTTACGATGATTTATCAAACAAAAAATACTTTTTAGTCTATAACTCAGGAGGCAAATATCCAAAATTATTTATTATCACCTTTATTCATGTTAAATTTTTTCCTGGCATGAAGCCAGCGACTCATTGCACACACCAAAACTTGAATTTTGTATTACCAAGTTGCATATAACTAACATAAGTTCAAACAATTGCATACCAAGAATAAACTTTTCTTAGGCAAACAGTTGCATAACTAACATAAATTCAAAATCTTATGATTTGCAAAAAAAAAAAAAAAAACACACTAAAAAACATGTAAAATAAGTCTTCTACCTGAGACATCCTAATATACTTACTATTATTAACCATTTACTAACAATATATGTGAACATACAAGAGTTAAGGACCATCTTTGCACCAAAACTTCACTGTCTCCCTTAGCTAAATTTTGGTCCCAACATAATAGGTACCACTAATTCCGAATAGCGCTCAAAATGTCTTTCCTCTTCAACAATTCACATTGATGGACATCATCATTCTCATAACTATAACAAAGCAAAATGGAAAATGAAAAACAAAATAAAAAATAGAGTAGCAATAAAATCACCACAAAGTCCAAATTAAAAGCAAAACAAAATATGAGTCAAAAAAGTAATATAACAACCATGTGTTATGAAAAATAATCTTGAGAGTAAAAAATAGAGAAGAGATAGAACAAGAGAGAATGGAATGATTTCCTTGTGTATATTCACCAAGAGGGAGTAACCTATTTATAAGTACAAAATGCAACTCAAAGGTTGCAATTCAAAGGTTACATGCAACTGAAAGGTTACCAAATATTTGACTATTAAAGAGAAATGAATATAGAAGATAGAAAGCCAATGGACATCCACCATTATTATAATTTTTCATAACACTCCCACTTGGATGTTCATTGTTTTGAGAATGTGTCTCATTAAAACCATACTAGGAAAAATCCTGTGGGATAAAAACCTAGTGAAGGAAAAAGAATACATCATTCTTCAATATGTTATCATATGCCTTATTAAAAACCTTGCCAGGAAAAGCCAATGGGACAAAACCATGGCGGAGGAAAAAAGAGTGCAGAACGTATTTATTTCTCCCCCTTATGTAAACAATCATCTTTAATACGACGAAGTCCAATCTTGTGAACTAATTGCTCAAAAGTTCTTCTTGGCAAAGACTTTGTAAAGAGATCTGCCAGATTCTCACTTGAACGAACCTGTTGAATGTTTATATCATCATTCCTTTGAAGATCATGAGTGAAGAAGAATTTTGGAAGGATATGCTTTGTTCTATCTCCTTTAATGTATCCTTCTTTCAATTGAGCAATACATGCAGCATTGTCTTCATATATGATAGTCGATGTCATTTTTCCTGAAGATAAACCACAAGTTTCTCACACATGTTGAATTACAGATCTCAGCCAAACACATTCACGACTTGCCTCATGTAATGCTAAAATTTCTGCATGGTTAGATAATGTTGCTGCTATGGTTTGTTTCATAGACCGCCATGAAATGGCTGTACCACCGCATGTAAACAAATATCCTGTTTGTGATCTACCATTATGAAGGTCTGATAAATAACTTGCTTAACCAATTAGATCTGATTTTGAAACATTTGAATAAAACAATCCCATGTTCATAGTCCCCTTAAGATAACGAAGTATGTGCTTCACTCCATTCCAATGTCTTCTTGTAAGTGAAGAACTATATCTTGCTAATAAATTTACAGCAAATGCTATATCAAGTCGTGTATAATTAGCAAGATACATCAGTGCTCTTATAGCACTAAGGTATGGTACTTCATGACCAAGTAGTTCTTCATCCTTTTCTTGAGGTCTAAAAGGATCTTTATCCACATTTAAAGACCTTACAACTATTGGAGTGCATAGTGGATGTGATTTGTCCATATAGAACCTTTTAAGCACCTTCGTTATATAAGCCTCTTGATGCACAAAAACACCTTTATTTAAATACTCAATTTGAAATCCCAAGCAAAACTTTGTCCTTCCCAGGTCCTTCATCTCAAACTCTTTCTTTAAGCAATCAATAGCTTTTGGAAGCTCTTCAGGAGTTCCAATGATGTTTATGTCATCTACATAAACAGCGATTATGGCAAATCCTTTTCCAAATCTTTTCATAAAAATACAAGGACAAATGGGATCATTTTTATACCCTTCTTTTAACAAATACTCACTGAGATGATTATATCACATGCGTCCTGATTGTTTTAATCCATAGAGGGACTTATTCAATTTGATTGACCAATCCTCTCTAGAACTTGCACTACTGTGCAAATTAAATCCTTCAGGAAGTTTCATGTAAATATCATTATCAAGAGAGCCATACAAATAGGCTGTAACAACATCCATTAGATGTAAATTAAGTCCTTCATGTGCAACCAAACTAATTAAATATCGAAAAGTACTTGCATCCACTACAGGTGAATATGTCTCTTCAAAATTAATATCGGGTCTTTGTGAAAAACCTTGAGCAACTAGTCGTGCTTTTTATCTAACAATTTCACCATTCTCATTTCATTTTTGCACAAAAACCCAATTGTATCCAACTGGTTTTACACCTTCAGGTGTACGGACTACAGGTCCAAAAAATTTTGCTTAGCAAACGAGTCTAATTCTGCTTGAATTGCAACTTTCCATTTTGGCCAATCATTTCTTTGTCGACAATCTTTAATAGACTTTGGTTCTTGATCCTCGGTATCATTTATAATATTCAGCGCTGTATTATATGCAAAAACATTGTCAACGTTGACTTCACTTCGGTTCCATCATATCCCATTCATGACATAATTTATTGAGATCTCTTCATTTTCAACAATTTTAGGTACCTAAGGTTCTTCTGGAACCGAATCATTAATTATGTCAGAGGAATCTTTTGGGATTTCCATATCCTCGATTGGGCCATCTTGCCTCTTAGCTCCTTTTCTCATTCGAGGATTTTTATCTTTGGAACCAGCGGGTCTACCATGCTTCAGGCGTGTTTGAGACACGTTTGCAATATTAGATTGTCCAACTGGGACATCAATTCTGGTTGGAGCATTAACACATGGTACATATGATTTAGTTACCCTTTTTGTGTCTGTAAATACATCAGGTAATTGGTTGGCTAAGCTTTGTAAATGAATTATCTTTTGAACTTCTAGTTCACATTCTTTTGTACGAGGATCAAGATGAGATAATTCATTCCAAATAATATCTTTTTCCAGCTGCTTTTCTCTCCCCCTAATGTTGGGAAAACAAATTCATCAAAATGACAATCGGCAGATCGAGCCGTAAATAAATCTCCTGTTGATGGTTCAAGATATTTTATTATTGATGGAGATTCATACCTAACATATATTTCCAATCGTCTTTGAGGACCCATCAAAGTTCTTTTTGGTGGGGCAATTGGAACATATACAGCATACCCAAAAATTCTTAAATGAGAAATATTAGGTTGTTGACCAAAAACCAATTGCAATGGGGAGTATTTGTGATAACTTGTTGGCCTGATGCGAATTAATATTGCAGCATGCATGATTGCATATCCCCAAGTAGTCATTGGAAGTTTTGACCTCATAAGTAATGGCCTTGCAATCAATTTTAGACGTTTTATAAATGATTATGCAAGTCCATTTTGTGTATGAACATGTGCCATAGGATGTTCAACATCAATTTCAATGGACATACAATACTCATTAAAAGCATGAGATGTAAATTCACCAGCATTATCAAGACGGATTTTCTTACTTGGATAATCTGGGAAATAAGCTCTTAGTTGGATTAATTGAGCTAACAATCTCACAAACGCCTGGTTGTGAGTTGACAACAAACAAACATGTGACCATGTAGTTGATGCATCAATTAAAACCATGAAATATCTAAATGATCCACATGGTAGGTGTATTGGTCCATAAATATCACCATGTATCTATTCTAAAAATGAAATGGACTCATTCCCAATTTTTCCTGGTGATGGTCTAATTATCAACTTCCCTTGGGAACAGGCAGTACATGAGAAATCATTGGATTGGAGAATCTCTTGGCTCTTCAATTGATGTCCACATGAAATTTCAACTATTTTTCGGATCATGATAGACCCGGGATGGCCCAACCTGTCATGCCAAACATCAAATTTGTTTTGATTCGTAAACTTCTGGTTTACGACAACATGTGTTTCAATTATACTAATATATGTGTAGTACAAACCATAAGAAAAAGCTGGTAATTTTTCCAATACACATCTGTTATTCAAGCTAAGTCTCGTGATATAAAGATATTCCATATCTCCTTCATTGTTTGTTTCAATATGATATCCATTTAGACGAATATCCTTGAAACTTAATAAGTTTCTATGAGACTTAGGAGAATAAAATGCATTTTCAATGTGCAACCTTGTTCCTCTAGGTAACAACACATTAGCTCTTCTGGAGCCTTCAATTATATTTGCAGTACCAGAAATAGTACTAAAATTGACTTCTCGCATTACTAAACAAGAGAAAGATTTATTACTCTTGAAAATCGTATGAGTTGTTGCACTATCAGTGAGACACATATCTTCATTATTGATGCTAGTGCTAACATTCATTCTTCATAGAAATATGAAGTAGAAATAATCAATATTAGATAATATTGTTTTATAAAATATACTTGAAAGATGTCAATCTTATTAAACTATTTATTGCCTTAGAAAAGCTCATATAAAGTCCAATAACATCAAAACATAAAGAACATAAAACATTCTACTAAACATAAATTCAAGAACATAGTATAAGAAATATTTATTTCTTGACACTCCAATCACTAATGAGGATGTCAATTTTTCCATCTGGATCATCAAAGAAATCAGCAATATCAAGGTGAGTAGTATCCATATGGCCTTAATCAGAATCACCATCTTCACAAGCAAAATGTGTTTCTATCTTTTTCTCCTTGTTTTTAAGTGATTCTTGGTAAAGTTCAAAAGATGCTTTGGTGTGCGACAAGTACGAAACCAATGGCCTTTACCACTACAACGATAGCATATATTTTCTTCTTATTTTCTACTCTTTCCACCTTTTTCTTTTTCATTTTTCAGATTATTTTTCCACGTCTGGTGGAAAAAGTATTCTTAAAAATTCCTCTATGACCATCTCCACGACCATGATCATGAGTACGACCCCGACCGCGGCCGCATCAACCACGACCCCGACCACGAGTTTGTCCATAATAATCAGATGTTGCTGCATTCACTTCTGGGAATGGAGCAGAACTAGTTGGGTGTGCCTCATGATTTTTCATCAAAAGCTCATTATTTTACTCAGCCACAAGGAGGCATGAAATTAATTCAGAATATTTCTGAAATCCTTGTTCTCGGTATTGCTGCTGCTAGAACACATTAGTTGCATGAAAAGTGGAGAATGTTTTTTCTAACATATCCTCATCAGTAATTTTTTCTCCACACAATTTCAATTGAGAAGTAATTCTGAATATCGCAGAATTATATTCACTTACAGTTTAAAAATCCTGTAATCGTAAATGCATCCATTCATAACAAGCTTTTGGGAGAATCACAGTTTTCAGGTGGTCATATCTTTCTTTTAAACTGTTCCAGAGGACAAGTGTATCTTTTACAGTAAGATATTCAACTTTTAACCCTTCATGGAGGTGGTAATGAAGAAAAATCATAGCTTTAGCTTTATCTTGATTAGATGCCTTATTTCCTTCTTTAATGGAGTCTTCAAGACCCATTGCATCTAAATGTATTTTAGCATCTAATATCCAAGATAAATAATTCTTTCCCGTAATGTCAAGAGCCACAAATTCAAGTTTTGCAAGGTTCGACATGTTCAAAACTATCATAAAAATAGTAGTAAAAATAATTAGAATAAATAATAAACAATATAATAAAACAATGTCAGATCCAAAAGTTTTCAAGTGTTCACACACTTATCTTTCTTAATCATATTCAGAATATGTAATTGGCAAAGTAAGAATCTATTAGTTATACAACTTAACGAATAAAATATTAAGATAATATTTTAGACAAACAAATTATTTTATTACTAGCATGTCATGTAATCTAGAAACATAAATTCACCTAATAATAAAAAAATGACATATAATAATTAACAAGTAATCCTTAGCAACGTGCTATATATGGTTCTGCGGATTACATATGTAATCTTTAACTTTTGTGGACACTAGCACTACACGTTAATTTGTGATGTAAAAAGGAACATTAAGTTTCCATTCTATAAGGCAAAACATATATCTCAATGGACAATGGTCTTGTTATCACATAGTGAAACAGAATTGTCTCTCTTTTTTTTTCAACAAAACTAGGATCAGAATACCAAAAAGCTAAAACGAGAGTCATGCAGTGGTACAGAGATAGATTTTGTAATTGTAATTGTAGAATTTTAATCGTAGGAACATGTCAGTAGCAATAACATGGAATTGGAATGAAAGCTGGACTCAAAAACCCGAATAAGTCAGTATAATATCAGAAAAGAAATATAAGTATAATCACCTTGGTTCTATGTGATAGATTTTGATGTGTGCTCTTGAGAACTGGATTGAAAATAATCAAAATATGGCTTCTTCAGAACTTAAATAGCAACAATGAGCTTTTCGTGCTGATAACGTATTATGAAAAATAATCTTGAAAGTAGAAAATAGAGAAGAGAGAGAACAAGAGAAAATAGAATGATTTCCTTGTGTATATTTATCAAGAGGGAGTAATCTATTTATAAGTACAAAATGCAACTCAAAGGTTACATGTCACTGAAAGGTTACCAAATATTTAAAACTATTAAAGAGAAATGAATATAGCAGATAGAAAGTCAATGGACATCCACCATTATTATAATTATTCATAACACCATGGGTATAAAAGGTACCAGAAGAGAAATTCGAAGAGAATCAAAACAATTCCGTATTAGCAAATTAGACACATAAGAGTCAAAAGCATATAACTTCAAATTTTTCAAAAAGAAATGGTAAAAATAAGTCAATCAAGCATAATTGATGAACTCTAATGGACAGATTTAAATTGTTATCCTGGTTATGTACATGACTTTTGTAGTTTGCAGTTAATTCTCTGTTTTGTTTGTTTGTTTGTTTTTTTTTTTTTATCTATTGAGATAAATGAGTTGTTGAACAAGAATGGTTTTTGGCTTTTATATGCAAGATGCGTGGTCAATATTTTTTATATAGCATAATAAAAATTATTAAGAGGGTGGGCCATGGTGCAACAGTAAGACTGCAGCTTCGAAGGCTGGGTACATCACGACATCTACTCTCCCCAGCCACCACCAAGTGGGAGCCTGGTGCACTAAGCCCCCCTTTTTATATAATACGAGAAATGTTAACAACACATTCTTTAAAACATTTTTTTGAACACATTCTATTTTTATTTTTTTTTGATATGCTCAACACATTCTATTATCAAATGAAATTTATTGAAAAACACAAAATGTTGTGGCTCCTATTTCTTATTTAATGTGCTCCACTCATGATTTTGTAGTTTTTAATAAATTTTAACAATAATAGAGTATGAAGGAGCGTGTTAGAGAATATATTAGTAATACTCTTCCAATAACAATGAAGCCTTTTTCCACTTGGTAGAGTGGGCTACATGGCGCCCTTTTTATAATATTGCTTTTGGATAGCATTTTACTTTCTGAATGTGACAAGTATTGCTATAAAAACTTAATTGGGTTAATCCTACATTTCATCAACAGAGAATTTTGATTAAACTGATTTGTTTGATTATTACTTATAAGTTATAGATTCTATTTTCTGGATTTGCACTGCATCTCATAAGATCTTGATTGATTTCTTACTGACAGGTGGGCTGGTCAGGCTTTGTTTGGGACTCTTACACCCGACATAATTGTTCTCACACTCCTATACAGCATAGCTGGAGTATGTAGTATATGCTTACACGGCATTTTGTTGGATATGATAATATGTCAAATAATACCTTAATCTGTCATTAATATTGTTGCTGTATCACATTGCAGTTGGGAATTGCTATTGTCAATGACTTCAAAAGTATTGAAGGAGATAGAGCTCTAGGGCTTCAGGTCTACTCTATTATCCTTTGCCATTCAATTACAGTACTTTGAACTTTTCATGTTTTATACTTTTAGAGATTGTAATCATGCACAATCATTGAAGTAGCTTCTACTGACTTTTTCTATTGGCTACCTTGTTTGAGTAGTCTCTTCCAGTTGCTTTTGGTGCTGAAACTGCAAAATGGATATGTGTTGGTGCTATTGACATTACACAATTATCTGTAGCAGGTAAATTTTGATCCCTCAAATATATACTACAAATTAATTACTCTATATTCTATATTGCTTTGACTCTATATTCTCTAGATTCTAATGCAAAGAATTTTATTTACACTTATGGTTGCAGGATATCTACTTGGGGCTGGTAAACCGTTTTATGCGTTAGCTTTACTTGGCTTAATAATTCCACAAGTCATATTTCAGGTAAAGTACACACACATGTTAAAATATTGTTTACAATCATGTGACTGCTACATGCTAAACCGTTCTTTCCATCTAAATTTATGTTGGCATCTCACTGGTTCTTATCTTGTGCCTTGCAGTTCCAATACTTCCTCAAGGACCCTGTGAAATATGATGTTAAATATCAGGTATATATGTTGACTACTTAAATTTAGCTTCTAAGCATGGCAAATGGGCGATGTCTTATTCATAGGAATAGGAGATGGCATCTTTTTAGAGTAAATTATTCTAATTTAAATTGAACACTCGTGTTTGCAGGCTAGTGCACAGCCATTTTTGGTGCTTGGTCTCTTGGTTACTGCCCTAGCAACTAGCAACTGATCTTTCATGTGCAAAAGTTACCAAAGTGGCATAAATTCATAGAATAAAGACGAAGGGAGTCACCGGTTAGAAGGATAAGAGTGGCTTCTGTTAGTACCTGGATTGAGGACATGTGACATAGCTTTTATTTGCCTCCCTACATACAAGGAGTGTGACCAAGGCTTGTCCAGTATTATGTTTTTTGTTTTTGTTTTTGTTTTTTCCCCCTTATCTCTTTCTTGTTCTCCTCTTTTCCACTTATTCAAGTTTTGATTATTTTAGGATGAGAAAGAGGTTTCTTTTTAGGAAGCTTTAAAAGGACAATGAATTGTACAAAAAGTGTAGACACATACATTTCCCTTGAATCCGGAACCCTTATGTTGCCCATCTTTGATTAGAGATAAAAACTTAAACTATTTATTGTTCTCTCCGCTTCATCCGTTCCACCACTCATGTTATTGAGTTCATGACAGAATTCATTTGTCATGTATTTATACAATTTATAAACAACACAACATGGCTCTATTCATCTCACCACTCATAGCACGTACCTTTTTTTTTTTTTTTTTTCCATTCATGATCATCACATTGATAAAATTTATACACAACATAAAACATGCCTTGATTGTGTAATATCTTGCATCCGGCCTTTCAATTTCATATTAGTTTCTATTTATTCTCCTTGTTCCTTATATTCTAAGGATATACTTTTTCATAAGGCCACTTCTAAAAACTTAATTGGAACTCTATGTTTAGAGATAAGAGAACATTCATTATACCATGTAAAAAGAGTCTCCACTGAAAGTTCAACACTTCCTACAACAACATAATAAACATACCCCATTTCATGCCCTAAGATAAAGACCACCTAAGCTAGCTTCCTAAACCTGAAATACATACCATTGCCACCAAACAGGAGCACCAAAACATATATTTTATAGTTCTAGTCTGTAGCCTCCTACATATATTACTGCTACTTCAAAACGCACACATATTAAAGGTAACTACAACAAAACACTACTTCCTAACACATTTTTTAGTTATTCCTAAACTTAGACTCATCAATGTCTATGCCTTCCTCTTCAGCACGCTCTCCACCAGACTTGTCCATGGTGCTGAGCCCTCCTTTGCGTCCCATCTCTTGGTACCCTTCTTTCCCCATCTGCTCCTTCCTAGTCTGCCCTCCTTTGGTTCCCATCTCATGATACCCCTCTGACCCTAGCTGCTGCTTCCTTGTCTGCCCTCCACGGCTCCTTCCTACACAATGCATTCACATCATATATAAAAACTCATTTTACGTAAAACACCTTACTTCAATGAAATTTAAAAAGTTGACAATTAACATTTGCATGCCTTCAGCAAGATGTTCTTGAGCCTCAAGACTCTTCCCACCAGTGCCACCAGGAACCACAGTTTCACCTAGCCTTGCCCTCTCATCAAGTTCTTCACGGTTTGCTTGCTCAGATGCCATGTTAATTACTTCTTACAGTACTTGAGATTTTTTACACCTCAAAGAAAAAGACTTCACGATTATTCACATACCTGAGGGTAGAAAGGTTCATCATTTTATAGTGTGTAAAAGTATGCATGTAAAGTAGTAAACTAATGCAAAGTAATAAAGATAGCAGTAAAAGATAAGACTAAATTATGTCATGATGGAAACGTAGTGTAGGCATGCATGGACACGTGGCTTTAGGTGAAAGAGGACACGCACTTAGGTGACACTGTGAAAATGGCATATCATGACACATATATGCGAGTCTTGGCAAGGTGAACACTAGCAAATAACAGTCGGTTCCGGTGGTCATAACTACTCATTAAGTTTTGCCTTCAACTAAATTGCAAAATAATTTACGCTATATACGATATAAAACAACAATTTAGTGTGTGTTTGGTTAATCATTTGAACACACATTCAATAAAAAAAACACGTGTTTCAAGACACAAAAATAAAAGTAATGTGAGAGTAACTTTTTTTTAAACGACCATTACGTTTAACATAACTGATTCCTAAACACACCCTTATGTGATTTAAGAATAAAGGTAGAAGTATACTTGTTATGGCTATGAATGCACAAATTAAATTGTGATGATAGCAGCAAGCTGCTCAAATAGGTGACTAGAGAGGCTGACACGCATTCACTATTATTATTGAAATTTGTGGTTAAAAAAAAAAAAAGATAAATAGTTGGATTGAAATGGAAACAGATCCACTAACTTAGTTCAATTATGCTCGCACACAGTTGATGTGCTTAAATTGGGTTTTAAACGGTCAAACCGATTGTTAAAGAAAAATTATTCAACAACCACATAGTTTTAATGGATAACAAATAAATTAGATAAAAATAATGATGTTATATGCTAATGTCACTGTAAGTATACAGAGAGATTGAATAGTGACAATTTATCTTATTGAAAGATATACAATTTCATGAAGATTGTCTAAGACTATATGCTTCAACAATTTGAAGACTCCATCTTCATACGACTGCTTGACAATCTGATAGAAAGTTTGAAGACTATTTTCATTTTAAGATTGTTGAACATTCTTCTATAATTGGATAAAAAGAAACAAAACATCAAAGTCAAACTTTGGACACACGACAGTCTTAAACACCATGTTTAACATAATAAAAGTAGACATGATAATATAATCTTTCAGATAAAGCAAGTTTGTCACATATAAAAATGGAAAACTCTATCTACTTTGAAGATAAGGTGACAACGTTCAAAATCATTAAATGCACAATATATGCAATCTAATGTTCATTTATTGAATGATTGTGTAAATTTTTTGCGCAATTATAATAATGTATTCAAATTACTTTCCTTTGGGAAAGGATCTACATACCATAGGAGTAAGTCTTGGTGAGTTATTTCACTCAATAACTCTGAATTTAATACATCTAACTATTAAATCATGTGATATTTTCTTGATGATTATGCTGATCTAATTTTAGATAAAATAAACATCTATTAGTCTGCTATTTTATAATTGGCATTTACTTGTATTTCAAAAATTAAATATATTATGCACTAAAATAAAATTGATTGATGAAGTATCAAATAATTTTTAAATTATATGAAAATTTATAGATATGATCGATTTAATAAATTTTTTCAACTCAATGGTTAGATTAATGAAGTTCAATATCAATAAAAAGATGTTAAAGATAATAAGTTTGATAACATTTACACTTAAAATAAGTGAATCTCCACCATTATTTTTATGTGATATTTCTTTTAAGATGAGTGCTAGTAATACACTCTCTAACATACTTTTTACACTTGTAAAATTTATTAGAAAATACAAAATCATGAGTGAAGCTCATTAAGTAAGAAGTGAGACCTATAAAATTTTATGATTTATAATAAATTTTAGCCAATGGTAGAGAGTATTCAAAAGAGTGTATTGCTGGCATTTCTTTTCTTTTAATTTTCACTTTCAGTGCTAATTTGACACAAATATCAATTTTTGTTTGGGGCTTGTATATTGGGCCATGTCCTTATGAAATTATCAACTTGTCTTCACTAGATTCTGGCCTGTTTGTGGAAAAAAAAATGTTTTCGCTGTGTTCAACAAAGAAATATTGTCTCATGGAAGCGTGCTTATATCAGATTGAAGGTTTGGTAGAATTAACCTTGATGCCCATCCATCAGGAATGTTCATGTTCTCTAGATGTGGAAAGTTTGGTTTTCATCTTTGGCTTAATCTCTCTTTTTCTTTTGCTTCTTCCCACTCTCATTTTGTGTCAACTGAGAAATCGATTGTGTTTGGTGGTGTGGTTGACCTTGACCAGACTATTTTGTTAAGAAATAATCCAGTTTAGTTTAAGACCGATTTCTATTTTTATGTAAGTATATGGTTCAATTTGGATTTAGGTTTGGTTTGGCATAAACGGACTTTTTTGCACAGCCTTTAGTTAGTGTCAATGAGTAGTAACTAGTGAAACTTGGGTCATGTGATGCCACCACATATGACTTGTTACATTAAAATTTGTTAAGTCATATTTTTTTTTTATCCATAGGAATCGAACACGGTACCGGAGGTTTACAATAACTCACGCAACCTGTTCAACCAACTGAGTTAGACCCTCTCGGTTGTTAAGTCATATTAATAATGCTTAATAAATAAAAATGCTTATAATGAAGTCACGGAAAACATATATTCAAGGTTAAAAATTAATAATTAATTAGTCATATTATGAGAACTGGATGTGCCAAAAACAAATATTACAAGAACTGATTATATTTTGCGTCGCTGTAAAACGGTAAAAGATTGTTAGATTTCCTACAGTGTGGTCCTTTATCCAAACTTAGCCAACAATGATAAAACGTTTCGCCAAAACAATGATATTTTGCACAGTATAACCGTAACTTTCCATTTATTTTTTTTATAAAAATCATTCATCACTAAATATAGATGCATAGTGACAATTCCATTAAACACTAATTAAAATTTTATTACTAAAATAAAATTTGACACTTATCGTTATGAATATTATAGAACCTAGTGTATTATACTCTTAAAAAGAAGAAAAAGCAAGTCCTCCGAAACACAAGAAGAATTTTCCGAAGTTGAAAAACAATAACATTAAGCAATAAGGCATGCCAATTTCACAAAACAGTGACGTGTATGTGTGCATTTGGGACTTAAAAATAAAATACGTATAAAACGGAAGCGCGTTTAATACTTTGGGTCTCATATTTGGGAATTTTCTGAGTCATTGTATCCTATGGGGGTCCCATCTCCTCTGCCACTGTTAAACATTCCTTATAAATTCTCAAACTCATTCTCATCTCAGGGAAGCAAGAAACAAAGCCAGAACAGAACCAAACATGCCTGCCCTGAATTCCACTCATTTCACTACAATGATGAGGTTAGTACTTACTCTAACTATAATTACTCTGTAACCACAAATTTGTTGTTATATGCTCTTTCCCATAACCTTGTTTGGAAGTGATTCTACTTACAATCTCAACATCTTTTACATTCTTCACTTGCACACCCTGCTATCTATTTTATCCTATTTCTTCTTTATATTATTGACCAATTGGTCTTTTTTGTTGTGTTTGAGTTTTCTGCATTGAGCTTCTTTATTTCTAGCAAAACAACATCATAATTCTAGTATGTCTAACTTTTCTTTTTTTCCCTTTTTAGTGTTCTTAGGGACCAAGTGGACACTCTATTCAAGGAATTGAAAGAGATCCATGACAAATTCTTGGCACTGCTCGTTGCTTTGGTTGCAGCAAAAAACACTGACACAGGAAACTCCTTGTTTGCAAAACATCACAAGCTGGTGATGTCTTTGGTTTTGGCCATTGTTCTTTACTCCTTCTTGGCTACGCTTGGTACAATACTTCATATACATAACACAAACCTTCTTCCTATCATAACATGTGCCATGCTTATGTTGGGAAGTGTTGTTTCGGTTCTGGCTTTGAGCTTCATCTCAACCACTGTTGCTTGGATCACTGTGGCCATGTGGCTTGGAATATTCACATTGATTGCCTATGAGTATGGTGCTCTTCAAAGGATCAAGAATTGGATTAAGGGTCACATCACACGGCGCTAAGGTTGTTGCTTCTCTAGAGAAAGTACCATTGCCAAACTCTGCCTCTATACTCTGTTCACATAGAGTTAGAGTTTCTCAGTTCTGTTGTGCTTTGTGGTTGTTATGTTATGCTTTTTCTTTGTTTTAGTTTGAGTTAGGATTCTAGATTCTTGATTCAGGAAGAATCTGTAGTTGAATTGATGAAAGTAACTCTTCTTTTTAATTAATGCTTAGTCGAGTTTTCTTTTATCTCGCTCTTTGTAGGATTAATAGAGTTAAGAATGCCAAAAAGGCTGATTTTTATATATCATTGATTAATGCTCGAGTATAAGCTTAACCGTCCTCAAAGTTGAAGAGGATTGAAAATAGAGATAGAAAAAGAAGGTTTTAGAATTTTAAACCAAATAAAAGAATATTTAGTTTAACTTTTGATAAAATTGATTTCGAAAGATTTAATATTAAAAAAATTATTTATGTTTGGAAATGATATTTTAATACTGGGTTTAAAAGAATTGATTTTATTTGAATAATATAACAGAATCATTTTTGAAGTATAGATAAAAGAATACTTTAAAAAATTTGATAACCCGTGCCAATTTGACTAAAGAGTTTGGTTCTTAACGATTAATGACTGTGACGTGTATGTGTGCGTGTCTCTGGGACGTAAAATACAATACAATACGTATAAAAACGAAACGCGTTTAGTACTTGAGGGTCCCATATGGGATTCCAATTTCATTATCCTCTGCCTCTATATATATGAAACATTCACAGTTTCACACCAATTAACAATTCTCAAACGGAAAAGCACTCGATCACATCTCAGGGAAGCAAGAAACATAGCTAGAACTAAACATGCCTGCACAGAATTCCACTCATTTCACTTCAACAAGGTTGGTGTAACTAGCTATAAGTTAACTACTCTATAACCACAAATATGTTTTATGCGCTCTCCTTGTTTCAAGGTCATTCTAACTACCATTTCAACATCTTTTACAAGCTTCACTTGCACACACCCTTCTTTCTATTATTCACCAATTGGACATTTTTTGTTGTCTTTGTGTCTTCTGTCAGATTTGCATCGAGCTACATGTATCTCTAGCAAAACTGCATCATAATCCTAGTATATATGTCTAACTATTCTTTTCTTTGTTTGTCTTAATGAGTGTGTTTAGGGACCAAGTGGACAATGTATTCAGAAAATGGAAAAAGATTCATAACAGATTCTCAACAATGCTATTGCTGATTGCCTTGGCTGCCTTGATTGCAGTAACAATCACTGACACAGGAACTTTTTTGTTAATAAAACTGCCAAAGACGAAGTTTCTGGTTTTAGCCATTATTGTTTACTCCTCCTTGTCCACTCTTGGGGCAATTCTTGAGATACATAATAACAAAAGCCTTCTTCCGATCATAAATATTTGTGCCATGTTTATTCTGGGAGGTGTTGTTTCGGTTCTGGCTTTGAGCTTCATTTCAACCACCCTTGCTTGGATCACTTTGGCCATGTGGGTTGGAATATTCACATTGGTTGCCTATGACTTTGGTGTTCCTCAAAGGATCATGAATTGGATTAAAGGTCGCATCACACGGTGCTAATTAAGGTTGTTGCCTCTTTAGAGAAATTAAGTACCATTGTCTTTTCTTTGTTTACATAGAGTTAAGAGTTTCTCAGTTCTGCTGTGCTTTGTGGCTGTTATGCTTTTTCTTTGTTTTAATTTGAGTTAGGATTCTAGATTGTTGACTAAGGAAGAATCTGTGGTTGGATTGATGAAAGTTACTCTTCAGTTTCCGGTCAATGGTTCTCATTATTGCTTCTAATCTTTAAGCAAGACAATCATTATCCACACTTCAATTCAATTTTTGCTTGGCTGCAGTAAGGTTAAGGAGATAGTTAACAAAGATGAGTAGATAACTGAAACTATATTATAAAAGGAAACTAAATTTGGAGATTTCAGTTCCCAACTAAATATTGTTTTTAAGAACAAAGAAAAGGAACAAATTAACAAATACAAGTATGAGGCAACTAATGTGAATATCTAAACATATAATCAAGTGCTACTTTTTGAAAAGTGATTGTTAGCGAAAGCAACCAGAATTCTAAACAGATAAACACGCACACACATGGACACAAGATTTAATGAGGTTAATTTGGTGATTATGCTTACGTTCTTGAGAGTAGAGCGACTGTTTTATTATTATTATTATTGATAAGAACAAATAGGTTACGTCAGTAATATAGAATAAACCGCGATATATATTTATAATCCCCAATTCACATCATAACCCAACAAATAGGTGGCTCAAGCCTAAAGGACAAATGTTGTCATTAGTAATGACTCATTATGCTCCACTTTGCTACTCCGATTCGCTCTGTTCTACTTCGTTCCAGCATTTGTCCATCCATAAATATAAACCATGCACAAAAGTTACAAATGCAAATATATAGATCCTTTTCATTATGTTGCACATACATAACCCACTTAGAACAACAACTAAGGTCACATTTAGGCACGTCACCTTCAATAGATGCCATAGTGTTATTTTACGAACACAAGATTTAATGAGGTTAATTTGATGATTATGCTTACGTTCTTGAGAGCAGAGCGACTATTTTATTATTATTATTATTGATAAGAACAAATAGGTTACGTCAGTAATATAGAATAAACCACAATATAGATTTATAATCCCCAACCCACATTGTAACCCAACAAATAGGTGGCTCAAGCCCAAAGGACAAATGTTGTCATTAGTAATGACTCATTATGCTCCACTTTGCTACTCCGATGCGCTCTGTTCTACTTCCTTCCAGCATCTGCCCATCCATAAATATAAACCATGCACGAAAGTTACAAATGCAAATATATAGATCCTTATCATTATGTTGCACATACATAACCCACTTAGAACAACAACTAAGGTCACATTTAGGCACGTCACCTTCAATAGATGCCAGTGTTATTTTATGGAAGCAAGCAAGGCAAATACTTTTATATCAACTTTTTTGTATGCCAAGGCAAATGAGGAAAAAGGAGATGGGAAAAGAGCATGCGAGTAGGAACTAGGAATCCAGGAAGGATGGGTTTGTGTAAGTAAAAGAGGAGGGAACAAATAATGTTTGTCAACACAAAGGATATATTTATTTGGGTTAATTATGTTTTGAGTCCCTCAACTTTTCTCAATTTTTGTTTTTAGTCCCTAAACAAATATTTGACCGGTTTTAGTCTTTGAACTTTTTTTTCGTCAATTTTTTTGTCCCTAAACAAATATTTGATCGGTCTTAGTCCCTGAATTTTTTTGAATATTTGACTGGTCTTAAAATTATTCCACGTTTTGTTTGCTTCACCCCATCGAATTACCATTCACACCTCTCACCCCACCTCTTAAAAGAGATCCTCAAAGTTCAATTTTGGATCAAAGCGGTGTTGTTCCGCCACTGGTGCGTGTGCGTGCAGATAAATAAAATTGACGAGAGTGAGAGAGAAAAAGAGGGAGATGTGTTTGTTGGACTTTGCTTCACCCCACGATTCTGGTTTGGCTATATGATTTTTGAATTCCTTTGTTGAATGACTTGGCAAGTTAAATAAAATGGATTTGGGTCTGATAATCTGATGTTGTTGCGATTTTTATTCATTTATTTTTAATTAATTGTGGCGATTTTTAACCGTCAGAAATTGTATTTAAAATTTTAGCGGCTAAAAACCGTCACAAATTGCAAATTAGTTGACACATCACACGTCTGGCTAACGCCACCTTGACAGAAGGACTAAAAAAAACCATTTCTTAAGTTTAAGGGACTAAAAAAAGCAACTTTTAATTTGGAGGACTAAAAAAAACTTACTCCAAATTTGAAGGACTAAAAACATTTAAGCCTTTAGCTTATGAAAATTTTGATGTAATAAAATCAACCATGTGCTATATATATGTCACCTGTCACTGTAATGCTCACAATTTTATTTCTAAAGTATAATAATTAATACATTTGGTTTAAACTTCTAGAGTGGAACCTTTGTTTTTGTTCATAAAAAAAAGGTTTGTTTTATTTTCAACAAATTATTTGCCAACAAGTTTTACTGAGAAATATTCTGAATAGAACCCTTCAAGTCTATGAAGACAAAAATAATAGTAAAAAATGCAAAAATATTTAAAACATTTAAATTTGTAAGTGTAATATTTAGACAATAACACCAAGTGTTAAAAATGATTAGTATAATATTTGATTTATAAGGAAACTTTCTTACTATCTATGTTGTAGGAAAGTCTTGTAGGCCTTAAGATGAAAGCTAATCAAATTTCACTAGTGACATCCCATTATGTTGAAAATTGAAACCAATATACTGCTATGCAAGTTTGTCATACCCCACATGGTTATTAGGTGCTCCAAAATTATTATAATCACAATTAATCTTTATTATGATATATAATTCAGTGCTATTAATTCTTTCTCATGTATTAAAAGACTTGAATACACATATCACATGAAAACTTACTGAGATTATGGATACTTGGTGATACAAAACTATTTAATAATTTCTCATGTATTGCTAGCATTTCTATTCTTTTAATTTTCACTTTCAGTGCTAATTTGACACAAATATCAATTTTTGTTTGGGGCTTGTATATTGGGCCCTGTCCTTATGAAATTATCAACTTGTCTTCACTAGATTCAGGCCTGTTTGTGGACAACAAAAAATGTTTTCGCTCTGTTCAACAAAGAAATATTGTCTCATGGAAGTGTGCTTATATCATATTGAAGGTTTGGTAGAATTAACCTTGATGCCCATCCATAAGGAATGTTCATGTTCTCTAGGTGTGGAACGTTTGGTTTTCATCTTTGGCTTAATCTCTCTTTTTCTTTTGCTCCTTCCCACGCTCATTTTGTGTCAACTGAGAAATCAATTGGATTTGGTGGTGTGGTTGACCTTGACCAGACTATTTTGTTAAAAAATAATCCAGTTTAGTTTAAGACCGATTTTTGTTTTTATGTAAGTATATGGTTCAATTTGGATTTAGGTTTTGGTTTGGCATAAACGGACTTTTTTGCATAGCCTTTAGTTAGTGTCAATGAGTAGTAACTAGTGAAACTTGGGTCATGTGATGCCACCACATATGACTTGTTATATTAAAATTTGTTAAGTCATAATATTTTTTTTTTGGATCCCTAGGAATTGAACACGATACCGGATGTTTACAATAACTCACACACCCTGCTCAACCAACTGAGTTAGACCCGCTCGGTTGTTAAGTCATATTAATGCTTAAAAATGCTTATAATGAATTCGCGGAAAACATGTATTCAAGGTTAAAAATTAATAATTAATTAGTCATATTATGAGAACTGGATGTACCAAAAAAAAATATTATGAGAACTGATTATATTTTGCGTCGCTGTAAAACGGTAAAAGATTGTTAGATTTCCTAGAGTGTGGTCCTTTATCCAAACTTAGCCAACAGTGATAAAACGTTTCGCCAAAACAATGATATTTTGCACAGCATAACCGTAACTTTCCATTTATTTTTTTTTTATAAAAATCATTCATCACTAAATATAGATGCATAGTGACAATTCCATTAAACACTAATTAAAATTTTATCACTAAAATAAATTTTGACACTTAATCGTTATGAATATTATAGAACCTAGTGTATTATACTCTTAAAAAGAAGAAAAAGCAAGTCCTCCGAAACACAAGAAGAATTTTCCGAAGTTGAAAACAATAATATTAAGCAATAACGCATGCCAATTTCACAAAACAGTGACGTGTATGTGTGCATTTGGGACTCAAAAATAAAATACGTATAAAACGGAAGCGCGTTTAATACTTTGGGTCTCATATTTGGGAATTTTCTGAGTCATTGTATCCTATGGGGGTCCCATCTCCTCTGCCACTGTTAAACATTCCTTATAAATTCTCAAACTCATTCTCATCTCAGGGAAGCAAGAAACAAAGCCAGAACAGAACCAAACATGCCTGCCGTGAATTCCACTCATTTCACTACAATGATGAGGTTAGTACTTACTCTAACTATAATTACTCTGTAACCACAAATTTGTTGTTATATGCTCTTTCCCATAACCTTGTTTGGAAGTGATTCTACTTACAATCTCAACATCTTTTACATTCTTCACTTGCACACCCTGCTATCTATTTTATCCTATTTCTTCTTTATATTATTGACCAATTGGTCTTTTTTGTTGTGTTTGAGTTTTCTGCATTGAGCTTCTTTATTTCTAGCAAAACAACATCATAATTCTAGTATGTCTAACTTTTCTTTTTTTCCCTTTTTAGTGTTCTTAGGGACCAAGTGGACACTCTATTCAAGGAATTGAAAGAGATCCATGACAAATTCTTGGCACTGCTCGTTGCTTTGATTGCAGCAAAAAACACTGACACAGGAAACTCCTTGTTTGCAAAACATCACAAGCTGGTGATGTCTTTGGTTTTGGCCATTGTTCTTTACTCCTTCTTGGCTACGCTGGGGACAATTCTTCATACACATAACAACAGTAACACAAACCTTCTTCCTATCATAACATGTGCCATGCTTATGTTGGGAAGTGTTGTTTCGGTTCTGGCTTTGAGCTTCATCTCAACCACTGTTGCTTGGATCACTGTGGCCATGTGGCTTGGAATATTCACATTGATTGCCTATGAGTATGGTGCTCTTCAAAGGATCAAGAATTGGATTAAGGGTCACATCACACAGTGCTAAGGTTGTTGCCTCTCTAGAGAAAGTACCATTGCTAAACTCTGCCTCTATCCTCTGTTCACAGAGTTAGAGTTTCTCAGTTCTGTTGTGCTTTGTGGTTATGTTATGCTTTTCTTTGTTTTAGTTTGAGTTAGGATTCTAGATTCTTGATTCAG
This sequence comes from Pueraria montana var. lobata, assembly GCA_026413185.1. Lineage (NCBI taxonomy): Eukaryota > Viridiplantae > Streptophyta > Magnoliopsida > Fabales > Fabaceae > Pueraria > Pueraria montana. Next base: position 80,316,526 of record CM048650.1, read on the forward strand.
GAAGAATCTGTAGTTGAATTGATGAAAGTAACTCTTCTTTTTAATTAATGCTTAGTCGAGTTTTCTTTTATCTCGCTCTTTGTAGGATTAATGGAGTTAAGAATGCCAAAAAGGCTGATTTTTATATATCATTGATTAATGCTCGAGTATAAGCTTAACCGTCCTCAAAGTTGAAGAGGATTGAAAAATAGAGACAGAAAAAGAAGGTTTTAGAATTTTAAACCAAATAAAAGAATATTTAGTTTAACTTCTGATAAAATTGATTTTGAAAGATTTAATATTAAAAAAATTATTTATGTTTGGAAATGATATTTTAATACTGGGTTTAAAAGAATTGATTTTATTTGAATGATATAACAGAATCATTTTTGAAGTATAGATAAAAGAATACTTTAAAAAATTTGATAACCCGTGCCAATTTGACTAAAGAGTTTGGTTCTTAACGATTAATGACTGTGACGTGTATGTGTGTCTCTGGGACGTAAAATACAATACAATACGTATAAAAACGAAACGCGTTTAGTACTTGAGGGTCCCATATGGGATTCCAATTTCCATATCCTCTGCCTCTATATATATGAAACATTCACAGTTTCACACCAATTAACAATTCTCAAACGGAAAAGCACTCGATCACATCTCAGGGAAGCAAGAAACATAGCTAGAACTAAACATGCCTGCACAGAATTCCACTCATTTCACTTCAACAAGGTTGGTGTAACTTGCTATAAGTTAACTACTCTATAACAACAAATATGTTTTATGCTCTCTCCCATAACCTTGTTTCAAGGTCATTCTACCTACCATTTCAACATCTTTTACATGCTTCACTTGCACACCCTTCTTTCTATTATTCACCAATTGGACATTTTTTGTTGTCTTTGCGTCTTCTGTATTGAGCTACATGTATCTCTAGCAAAACTGCATCATAATTCTAGTATATATGTCTTACTATTCTTTTTTGTCTTAATGAGTGTGTTTAGGGACCAAGTGGACAATGTATTCAGAAAATGGAAAAAGATCCATAGCAGATTCTCAACAATGCTATTGCTGATTGCCTTGGCTGCCTTGATTGCAGTAACAATCACTGACACTGGAACTTTTTTGTTAATAAAACAACCAAAGACGAAGTTTCTGGCTTTAGCCATTGTTCTTTACTCCTCCTTGTCCACGCTTGGGACAATTCTTGAGATACATAATAACAAAAGCCTTCTTCCGATCATGAACATTTGTGCCATGTTTATTCTGGGAGGTGTTGTTTCAGTTCTGGCTTTGAGTTTCATTTCAACCACCCTTGCTTGGATCACTTTGGCCATGTGGCTTGGAATATTCACATTGGTTGCCTACGACTTTGGTGTTCCTCAAAGGATCATGAATTGGATTAAGGGTCGCATCACACGGTGCTAATTAAGGTTGTTGCCTCTTTAGAGAAATTAAGTACCATTGTCTTTTCCTTGTTTGCATAGAGTTAGAGTTTCTCAGTTCTGCTGTGCTTTGTGGCTGTTATGCTTTTTCTTTGTTTTAATTTGAGTTAGGATTCTAGATTGTTGAGTAAGGAAGAATCTGTGGTTGGATTGATGAAAATTACTCTTCAGTTTCCGGTCAATGGTTCTCATTATTGCTTCTAATCTTTAAGCAAGGAAACTAAATTTGCAGATTTCAGTTCCCAACTAAATATTGTTTTTAAGAACAAAGAAAAAGAACAAATTAACAAATACAAGTATGAGGCAACTCATGTGAATATCTAAACATATAATCAAGTGCTACTTTCTGAAAAGTGATTGTTAGCGAAAGCAACCAGAATTCTAAACAGATAAACATGCACGCACACGGACACAAGATTTAATGAGGTTAATTTGGTAATTATGCTTACGTTCTTGAGAGCAGAACGACTATTTTTTTTTTATTAGAACAAATAGGGTTACATCAGTAGTAATACAAAATAAACCACGATATAGATTTACAATCTTCAACCCACATCGTAACCCAACAAAGGCTTTTGCTACATCCACTCCCCTTCTAGGCTAAGTACACTCTCATTAAATTTTTTCTATTATTTTTTTCTTATATACCTTTTATACACATAAAATTTTTACAAAATTATTATTTCGGAAAGTACTTTCCTGAATACTATTATTGTGTCTGGAAAATACTTTCCGGAACACAACAATAGTATTCCGGAAATGTTAAGAAAAACATTTAAAAAAATTGGCATAATTACTGTTTTAGTCCTTCAATTTAGGGGTTATGCTTTTTTTAGTCCTTGAAAATTAAATTTGCTTTTTTTAGTCCCTGAATTTTTGAAAATTGCTCTTTTTAATCCCTCCTATGATAAATTGCCAATTTGTGACGGTTTTTAACTGCCAGAATTTGATTTTTAGTCCCTCATGTGATAAATTGACACTTTATGACGATTTTAAAATGCAAATTTTAGTGGTTAAAAATAAAAAATTAAATTCTGGCAGCTAAAAACCTTCACAAATTGTAAATTTATCACGGAAAATGACTAAAAAGAGCAATTTTCAAAATTTCAGGGACTAAAAAAAGCAAATTTAAATTTCAAGGACTAAAAAAAGCAGGACCCTCAAATTGAAGGACTAAAATAGTAATTAAGCCAAAAAAATTCAAACAAAACACTAAAGCCATTAAAAATCTCATATAAAGGAAAAATTGTACAATAATGAAGCAATTGAAGTAGAGAAAACATATAATTGATATTGGTCCTTTAATCTAAACGACTCAAAGAGGCATGTCGTTGCAGCAACTCGAAGTTTGGAGGATGAAAAATCCTAACACTAAAGCAAGAGACTAAGCAAGGAAAGAACAAAGGGAGACTAGAGTAAGAGATCAAAGGGATGAAGGGAGGAAAAAAGATTAGGGAGTGTAATGAAAAGGCAGAGAATGTATTGTTACTATGAAAAAAGGAAGTGTGTTGTTGCATTGAAAAGGGGAGTATGCGAGGGAGAGAAGAAGGTTCGAAGGGGGAAGGTTATTTAAATAATTGAATTTTAAAAAAGGAAAGGGGGGTGTACTTAGCAAAAAAGAGGAGTGGATATAGCAATAGCCCCCACAAATAGGTAGCTCAAGCCCAAAGGGCAAATGATACGTTTTGTTACACTTCGTTCCAGCATTTGCCCACCCATAAATATAAACGAGTAGTTATATTTGAACACTCCAATATTTTAGACACCCAATTGACACACTTCATTTGTCTCTATCTCTCTCTTCCTGTCACATCAAATACCTATTACATCTATCACTTTTTCCTATTACTTTTTTCTCTCTCTAGATGAATAAGAACATATGGGGTGTCCGTAAAATATTTTACAATATAAACCATGCACAATAGTTACAAATGCAAATATATAGATCCTTATCATTATGTTGCTTGTAACATCCTCATTTTACTATTTGTACGCATTTATATATGTATATTATGAACACTTATGTACTGTATTTTATAGAAACTTTATGTATGTATTTTCTTAATGAAATTCATACAGTTCTACTCAGAAGAATTTCCTGAATCTTTAAATGTCTTTGTTTTTGCCGAAATTGATTATTGATTGGACTGCTATGTCAGACAACTGTCCAGGATAGAATTTTAAGTGTGGAGTTTTGGACTCATTTATAACTTAATAGAAAGGTAATTGAATATAGATTAAAAATATATACAGATAAAGAATTAAAATGTTTATTCCGAATTGTTAGGATTTTCTGAAAGTTAGAACTTTGAGAAATTTTTACGGTAAAATTCTAAGGCAGAAAATTTAGAGAAAATTCGTAGGATATCTATAGAATTATCTAATAATTGTAATATACTTAGAATAATTATTAAAAATGTTTAACCAAGAAATTTTTTAATTTAGAACCTTAACAAATCAAAAAGTGACAACTTAGGCTTTTCTAATGTCATTAAACTAAGCTAATTAGGATTGGATTAAGAGATAAGTAAGACACTATCCCAAGGTTTTTGATAGTGAGGAATCCAATGGTGGTGTTATTTTCTTCAAATTCTAATTAGTTTGTAAGATAATTAACAGCCCTAAAAATATTCTAGAATTTTCTACAATATTCTTGAAAATGTTGACTTTTGGGGTAGGCAAGTGAGCAAGTCACCCAAGGAACTCCTTTGGCTGTCCAAGTGACTTGGTGACTAATCTCCCTTGGCCAATTAGGGCTGCTGGACGTGCAGGAGCAGCTGGATGTGAAGGAAACATTCAATTTGGCTAATAATTGTTTAAAGAAGCAATAAACTTAAGCAAACAGGAGAAAAAGTCACCAAAAAGCTAGCATTCCCTAAAACAGAACCGTGAGCTCTCCAAACCCAGCAGCTGCAGTTTTCATTTCAATTTCATCTTAACTTCATCATCTCATCTTAAATTAAGAAACCAAACAATCCAAACTTCCAAAACCCTAAGCTAATTCGGCTAGTAGAGAAAGAAATTGGAGGAAATCTCAAAAATCTCAAGAAGACCAAGGAGTGAGGGAGAAAGGGATTCAAGGATTTTTCTTCCATTAAAGAGTTTAAGGTAAGGATCTAGGCATTTAATTTCAATTTAGAACCCTTGGAATTAGAAGAAAACATGTTGTAGGGTTAGATTAAATTTGTGACCTAGAATCATTAAAAGTTGAAATTGATTTAGGGGTTTTGTGTTTTTGATGCTAGTGATTGGAATTCATGGATTGGAATGATGTTTGATTGAATTTTTGATGTGTTGTGATGGTTGAAATTTTGGGTTGTTTGATTTTGATTGAATTGTAATTTGGTTGGAATTGGAGTTTGTTGCTTTGGAAAACATGTTGGAAATGGTATGTATACCATTCGGCCAAGCTCAAAATACAAGGGATACTATGTGGAAATTTTTGTAAAACCAAGGGCAAAATGGTCATTTTACATGTAGGGACACATTGGGTATTTTGGAAAAAGATTGAGGGCATTTTCGGAAATTACTAAAATACTAATGTTATAAGGTAAATTGCTTAAATTTTTGTATTCTTGTATGTTAATGTGTACAAATTATTTATTTGATTGTGATCATGAACAAAATTCATTGGCATGAGTCTTTTTGGGGGATTTATAAAGGTATCAAATGAGAAAGAATTATGTTGACTAACCGGGACTGCGGTAGTCATGTGAATTGAGTTGATCTATGAGAAATGACTTTTGTTAACTAATCGGGACTGTGGTAGTCATGTGAAATGAAAATGATTGAGAAATGATTTGTTGACTAACCGGGACTGTGGTAGTCATGTGAAAATGAAAATGATTGAGAAAGGATTTTTGGGTTGAGCAGAATTTGATAAACAGGACCGTATAGTCTGTGATTATATAGTCTGTGGGGTGAAGGATATTGGCAATTCCATATGTGGTCGGAATCTGGACTGAGATGCGGTCGTGGGGACCTTCCGGGTATCTTGATCTCCTAATTCTGTTTAGCTTATTCGCGTTTAGTAGGGGCTGATAGCTGAATTATAGTGCGTAATGGTAGGCCAGTTTCTTACTAAACACTCAAAGGAGAAGTCTCCATGGAGCAGGGTCAAAATGAATTTGAGTCAAAAACTGCATTTGCATAAATCATGCTGCATTTAATTATGTGTGTGACTAATTAATTTGTTATGATATGTATATGTTTGAAATTGTTTTAATTGTATGAGAAATTAAATGCCTGATCCGGTAATTTTGTCCCCAGATTCTAGGGGAGTGTGAATTGCAGGTACTTTGAAGATTAAGTAGAAGTTAAAGATGCAAATATTTTCCAGAGCTATAGGACTGGGTACTTTTGGTTATATATATATATATATATATATATATATATATATATATATATATATATATATATATAATATTTGTATTAATTAGAATTATTTTGGAGTAGTATTTCTATAAATTTTAATAATGTAAATTATAATGATACATCTTGAACTTCAATGGATTGTATTTATTATATTTAGAATTTTTTTTATGAATATTAGATGTAAATTAATTAATTAGAAGGGGGGTTACATTGCTCGTACATAACCCACTTAGAACAACCACTAAAGTTACATTTAGGCATGTCACCTTCAATAGATGCCATAGTGTTATTTTATGGAAGCAAGCAAGGCAAATACTTTTATATCAACTTTTTTGTATGCCATGGCAAATGAGGAAAAAGGTGATGGGAAAAGAGCATGCCAGTAGGAACTAGGAATCTAGGAAGGATGGGTTTGCATAAGTAAAAGAGGAGGGAACAAATAATGTTTGTCAACTCACAAAATATATTTATTTGGCTAAATGATGATTTTGATCTTTTATCTTATTTTTTTTCAGTTTAGTTCTTTATCTTTTAAAAAAATCATTTTGGTCCTTTATCTTATTTAAAAGATTCAAAATGGTCTTTTATCTTTTAAAAAGTTTACTTTGGTACATCATTTTATTTAAAAGGTTCAAAATGATTCTTCAACTATTTAAACATATTCAAAATGGTCCTGTATTTGAATGTTATTCGAAGGACAAAGTTGAATATATTTAAATAGTTGAAGAACCATTTTGAATCTTTTAAATAAAATAAGATACCAAAGTGAATTTTTTAAAAGATAAATAATCATTTTGAACCTTTTAAATAAGATAAATGATTAAAGTGGACTTTTCAAAAAATAAAGGATCATTTTGAACAAAATAAATAGGTTAAAGGACCAAAAAGGTCATTTAGCCTATTTATTTCTAATCAATTAATTAACTCTTGGACTTAGTTGAAGGACCTATTAGCAAATACTAGCAAGTTCAAGTGGTGAAGTGCATGTAGGCATGCATGGACACGTGGCTTTTACCTGAAAGAGGATACGACACGCACGTAGGTCAGACTAAACTCTAGCAGTAGCAAATAAGTAGGGGCAAAATATGTTTTTGGTCCCTTATTTTATCTTGATTTTTATTTTTAGTTTTTCATAATTTTTTTTTTCTGTTTTTAGTCCCTAAAAAATTGTTTCATTTTGTTTTTAGTCCCTGACATCAATTTTGACGGTTAACTAATGTCGTGACGAGCAAAATTTAAGCTTAAATTTTTTTTTGCGTAAGTTTCTAGTAGTTTTTAACTGCTGCGAATTCTCTGCTGATTAAAACCTTCAGAAATGTTTAAAAAAAAATCAAAATCTTGGACACTAGATTTTCTGAAATCACAAGAAATATTATAAAAGTAAACATTTTTGACCGCCAAAAAAATTGTAGCAGTTAAAAGTCACTAGAGACTTGATCAGAAAGTTTTCACACACATAGTTTATGTCTTTCATGTCATTACTTAACAGTTGAAATAAACCATAGAGACTAAAAATAGAACAAAATAATTTATGAAGGATTAAAAATAGAACAAAACAATTTATGAGGGACTAAAAACAGTAAAAAAAATTATGAAGGACTAAAAACAAAAATCAAGATAAAATGAGGGAGAAAAAACATAATTTACCCAATAAGTAGCTAGCAAACGGTTACATACGTATGGTGATCATCTTAATTAGTTTTGCCTGTAATTAAATAAGGGTTATTTAGCTTATGAAAATTTTGATGTAATAAAATCAACTATGTGCTATATATATGTCATCTGTCACTGTAATCCTCACAATTTTATTTCTAAAGTATAATAATTAATACGTTTGGTTTAAACTTCTAGAGACCTTTGTTTTTGTTCATAAAAAAATGCTTGTTTTATTTTCAACAAATTATGTGCCGACAAGTTTTACCGAGAAATATTCTGAATAGAACTCTTCAAGTCTATGTAGACAAAAATAATAGTAAAAAATGCAAAAATATTTAAAAGATTTAAATTTGTACATATAATATTTAGAAGGCTTAAATACATTTTTAGTCCTTGCAATTTAGCATTTTTTTTGTTTTTTGTCCTTTCAAATTTTTGTTTGTTTTCGTTCTTGCAAATTATATTTATTTTATTTTTCGTCCTTAAACCGTTATAATGACAAAAAACAAAACAAACATAATTTGCAAAGACTAAAACCAATTATTTTTTTTTGCAATGATGAAAAACAAAAAAATACTAAATTACAAGGACTAAAAAGATATTTAAACCTATTTAGAATAATAACATCAAGTGTTAAATATGATTAGTTCAATATTTGATTTATAAGGAAACTTTCTTACTATCTATGTTGTAGGAAAGTCTTGCAGGCTTTAAGATGAAAGCTAATCAAATTTCACCAGTGACATCCCATTATGTTGAAAATTGAAACCAATATACTGCTATGCAAGTTTGTTCATACCCCACTTGGTTTTTTTTTTTTTTTTGACATACCCCACTTGGTTATTAGGTGCTCCAAAATTATTATAATTTCAATTAATCTTTATTATGATATATAATTCAGTGTTATTAATTCTTTCTCGTGTATTAAAAGACTTGAATACACATATCACATGGAAACTGACTGAGATTATGGATACTTGGTGGTACAAAACTATTTAATAATTTCTTCACTTGGACTTGAACGTAGAAGTGAAGTAGGATGAGGTGTAAAGAAAGGCATAATGGCACACATAAATGCACAACCCATTAAACATAAACAATAAAGAATTTATTGGCATATTTGTGTCTTGCCTTGCTGTACAGAATAACCAGCGATGAAAATGAAACATAAACTAGAAAGTTGTCGTATGTAGGTCAGCAGATGCTGCGTGGTCATTATTCCGGTACAGGTATCCTCACGATAGTCCACACTTATCTGAGTCATTGATTATAGAAAGTCAACATCTAACGGACAATATTTGTTTCCCACGATGGGAGACCTATATTACTCTCCCACCTTAGACGTCACCCCAAAACAAATATGAGAAAAAAACAGGTGATACAGCTGGTGACAGCACAGGTTTCAAGGCATTGGACCACCAAGGTCACATGAGGGAAGGAAACTTCCAAGAAGTTTCATATTTATTCATGCAACAGAAATAATAATAGAAATAAAAAGGGTATAAAAACTTGTTGGATGCATGAGATGATAGTCAATGGTGGATCCCTCTCTTAGAATTTCAGTGTGGCATTTGGTCTAAGCAATGGTGGATGAGATGATAGTCAAAGCCATAAGTGAAGCTGCAGTTCCCACCATAAGTATGGCACATGATATGATTGGAAGGTTTGTGTTATATATCTGAAGTATTGTCCCAATTATCACTAATAGGCAGTGTAGGACAATGGTCAAATTGTGTTCTTTGGAAAACAAAGTCTTTCTTGTATCTGAATTTAGTGCTACAAGGAGTTGTCAAATAACCTTAACAAGTTATGTAGCACTGAATTTTGACAGAGAAAAGACTTTGTTCACCAAAGAAACAAGCTGATGATGTTTCTGATCTTGACTATTGCCTTTACTCGTTGATAATCATTGGGACAATACTTTAGATATATAACAAAAGTCTTCTTACGATCAAAACATTTGTCATGCTTATGGTGGAAATTGCTGTTCTGGCTTTGAGTATCTTCTCATTTACCATTGCTTAGATCAGTTTGAATTTATGCATTGGGATGTTCACATTGCTTGGCTACAACTATAGTGTTCTTCAAGGAAGCTCAGGGTTGTTGCCCCTTTGTTCTTGCGCGAAGATGTTACTCATACCACTGTATTAGTTGTTCATGCCGAGTCTTGAGAGTTTCTCAGTTCTGCTGTGCTTTGTGGCCGGTTCTTTTTTTCTTTGTTCTAACTTGAGTTTGGATTTTTACTCAGGATGAATCAGTCCTTGTGTTGATGGAAATAATTTTTTTTTAATGGTTAGTTGAGAATTTCCTTTTCTTGTATATCTCTGTTCCTTTTTATTTTCTTAATGATTGATGGAGGAGTTTAGAATGCCAAACAACATTCTTTTCTTTTTGTCCCTTTTATTGTACTCTTATTATGTTAAGAGATTATAGATAAAAGTCAATCTTGATCTTCTGTTGATTAATTAAAGCTAAAACAAAAGTTTAACCTCTGTCTCTCACACACACAAAGAGAGATAGAGAGACTTTTAGAATTTTAAACCAATATATTAAAGGTTAGTTTACATTAGAAAATATATTGTGTAGAAAATATTACGCTAGAAGGACTATTTTGAAAGAATGGATGTTAAACAAATAATGTGCTAATCAGAAATCATAATTTAAAGCAATGGAGGTTAGATCTAGCTTTTTTTTTTTTTCATCAACCAATATTACTGAAAGGGGTTAGTTTTTCATAAATGATGAATAAGGTTTGAATCTCTACTGAAAAAAACTTTGTCTGAACAGGATTTGCTTTTAAAGGACGATATTTATGGGAAACTGAAAAAATGAAAAGAAATAATAATTTAAAAGTGAATATAAAAATACACAATCACGCTTGATTCAATCAGGCATGTATTTGAGCCCTGAGAATCCGAAAGCAAAATGACTTTGATGACCATTAGTTAGTAGTTAAAAGATGAGAATTTGAATTCACTCTTTACCATTAAAGTTACTTTTTAACAGCACATATCATACTTTAGTTTTAATTTTGTATAACTATTGTCCATTACCTACCGTATTGACTTCCTATGGTAAATAAATCTTGGTTGACAACAGATTTGAGGAAAGCGAGAGAAGGAAAAAATTAAGGGATGGGAATGAGAAAATAAGATCTCTTTATTTGGTTAATTGGTTGAGTTAAACGAAGGGAGATAAAAAAAAAAAAAAAACCCTTTATTTGATTTGTAAATTGAGAAAAGGAAAAAATAAAAGTAATGTATCTTATTTATGCAAAAAAAAAAATTGCAAGAAATAATTATAAAAATTAAAATGAATTAAATGTGTTGCTTATACGTGACAATGCTAGTGATACAAAATTTTTATATTACTATAAACAGACACTTAAATTTTAGATAGAATATACGATATCTTTTATATTTTTTCTCATGAATTCACGTCTATAGAAACCTGATGGTTATCATTTTCAAAGAAGAAAAAACATTTCCACCAAAACAGAGTGAAAATTAATTTTTGAAGTTATAAAGCACAAGTTGACATTCAACCAGAACTGGACAATTTCTTAACGATCTCCTATTGGTCTGTTTCTCCCTCTCTCCGCATGCGTGGCATAAAATACGTTTAAAACTTTGTGAATCAATACGTAAGAAAGTGGCCAAACTTTGATTTTGTTGGTCTTTGGCTTCTTTCTTTTCATTCTAGTTAAGTTACCACAACTGTGCCCCGCTTCATATAAATACTCTCGTCGTATTTACATCGATGAACCACTCTCATTTCCTCAAACTCAAACAAAACCGAATAATTTGTTCTCAGCTCAGAAGTTTAGCTAATTGAGAGAAAGAAAGAACAAGATATGCCTTCTATAAATTTCACTCACTTCAATTCAATGAGGTCAGTACAATTATTACCTCTTTATATACCCAGAAATACATATGTTTATGTTTTAGTTTTCACACCATAGTAAAGTGGTTCTAGTTACCATTTGATCATCTTTTATATGCTTCACTCCCTCACTCTTCATTTTTTTTCCCTGTCTTTCTATTATTGAGTAAATGGACATTATTAGTACTATATCAATCTTCTGTCAGTTTCAGCATTGAGAGTTGCACGTAAACGTAATGTATTGCTTGCAAAGCTGCATCATAAATCATAATTCTCCTATGTCTAACCCTTTTATTTTGCCTTAATGAATGTGGTTAGGAATCTATTCAAAGAGTTGTCAGAGAACATTAACATGTTCACAACGCTGCTGTTTGCTCTGATTACATCAACAAACTCTTTGTTCATGAAACAGCACAAGCAAATGATGCTTCTGGTTTTGACCATTGTTCTATACTCCTTCTTGGTGATCATCGGAACAATACTTCAGATACATAACAGAAACCTTCTTCCAATCATAATTTGTGCCATGCTTATTGTGGGAGGTGCTGCTTCATTTCTGGCTTTGACCATCATCTCATTCACTGTTGCTATTATCACTTTGGGCTTGTGGGTTGGAATTTCCATATTGGTTATCTATATGTATGTTGTTGCTCTAAGAAACTCAGGGTTACTGCCTCTCTAGACAAAAGCAGAGCACCCCTGCTAAACTCTGTTCACACTTGTTTAGTGTCATTGTTTCTCAATTATCTTTTGTTTGGTATCTATTAATGTTATACTTTCCGTTATTTTAGTTTGAGTTTGGATTCTTGAGTCAGGTAGAATCTGTCATTGTATTGAAGAAATAACAGTGCCATTTTTACTGATTAATGGAAGGTGTTTTTCTTTTGTTATGTCTAAATAAAAATAATAATGCAAAATAGATGCCAGTCAAAAAAATAAAGATGATGAACTTGAGATAAAAGTTAATCAGCTATGCTATTTAGTAATAAAATATCTCACACAAATAGATGGTAAATCTGACTTTTTAATGTATCATCAGATAAACATGTAAGTTAAAGAAATAAGTAAAATTTGAAAATTGGTAGGAAATCATGTCACGTAAGTCGTACATAACTTTAGTGCAAGTAAATTTGCACAAATAATTATTTTCAAGTGTCTTGAGTGGTTGCAGTAAAAAAAAAGTGTCTGAATGGTAAAATACAACAATTTATTTCTAATTACAATTAATAATTTAAAATTTATTTATCAAAATTAATACAATTCAACTTTGAAATAAACAAGTTCTAAATTAATCATTAAAGCTAATAATCAGCTGCATGTATCATATTTCCACTTTTCAATTTTAGTTTTGCATTAACTACATTCAGCTTACAATAACTTCTTGCAGTAAATAAATCTGGAGTTATAATTAATGCAATTTAGACACATTTAATTGCTTTGCTTATTTTAGAATATATTATGTAGTATGTACTTGTATTCACTAAAAAAAAATTGTAGTATGTACTTACGTATTTTGATAATTTTTAAAAAAGTATTTTAATAGTTTTTTTTATTTTCTGAAAACTATTATTATAAGTTAACCTCTTTTTGGGGGTTTTAATTTTTTTTTAATTATTTAGTTGTTTAAAAAACTTTTAAACGTGATAACTTTTATCTTAGAAAAACACAAACAGGCTAATGTAAATTGGAATCTTACATCATTCAACAAATGCTACTGGGAAGAAACTAACTAGCATGTATTCTGTTTGCCTCAATATTATATGTAGGTTCTCAAACTAGCGTATTATACGTTACGTTTGGTTTTAAACTCAGGAAGTGGCTTCCCTTTTATTAACAAAAATACTTCTTTTATTTAGACAAGAGGATATGTCAATGCTACTTTGACCAAGAAACATTTTGAATAAAATATGGTCTCTCCAACTTTAAACATTTAACATTCGCTGCAAATTGTGAAAAAAGGGTTTTAGATGTGGTTTCAGAAGTAGATTTGTGATGGTTTTAACATCTGCTCAAATATTTATTGACGATTCTTAATTGCCCACTACATAATTGTTGAGAAATATTTAGCGTCAATTTTATGCAAAATTGTATTTGTGGGGGATTAAAACCGTGGCTAAATAAAGCTAAATGTGATAAATAACTTGTGCAATAGTGGCATTTAAATTTATACTTTGTGACTATTAAAATTGTCAGTAATCTTTTCTTGTCAATTTTAACCATTCCTCAATATTCCTTTTTAATTTAGTCGCTTGTCACTACACATTTGAATTTAATGTATTTATTTACAAATATTCAAAATAAAATACATAACAATAAAATTACAGCATGCACTTAAATATCAAAGAAGTGCATAGAAATCTTTAATAAAAAAATTATTTTTTTATTTCTAAATTTACAATATTGTATACGATCTCCACTTTATATTAATAAACTGTAAATTTACGAAGTGACTCCAATAGGAAATTAATATAGACAAATTAAAATTGGAAAGTAATAAATAAATTATAAAGTTGCAACTAATATATACTTATTCAATTAATAATGAGTTGTTAACAAACCCTTTTGACTTAGATTTGAAACTCTCTTTAGTAAACTTGGACATTATTTTGTGATGAAGAGAAGAATTCAACAACCTGAAATGATAAAAGATCACAGAAAATTCCAAAATAAAACTTGCTTATTATAAATACAAATCTATTAGATAAAACATATATTAAATATACACTTTTCTAGCTAAAATCCAGTTACCTAGTTAGCTCTTGTTTTTCATGGCTGAAAGATGGAGATAACACAAAGTCAAGTACATATTCCTGTTAACTTTTGTCAATTTGCATACTATGTAAGTACACCTGTCTTCGCTAGTGAAAGGTCTTATAAAATGGGCAATGAGAATTGATTATTAGACTTAAAATAACCTGATTAAAGCTGAAGTTTAATAATTAAAATTATAAATAAGAAAATTATTGGTATCTGTGTGTGCACGGCAGCAATTTAATTTTTTTTTAGCAGAATTCTTCGTCAGTAAATATAAATATACAATACCAACATATTGTTAGTTTAAATGAAACTGAGCTCAAATATTTTAAGCAAGATCTTGAATAAAAAAAATATTTAAAAAAGAGACCTCACCGATAACATGGTTTCTTTGCACTAATAATAAAGCATGGTGGTCCAAAAAATAAAGATATATAATAATAATTCCATTAAACACTAAGTTTAAAAAAATTACATCGTGATGAATGTTTAATTAGAACCTAGTCTATTATATTATTACACGATGGTAATCCTCTACAAGGAAGAAAAAGCAAGTGTGTGAATGTAAAAATAATAAAATACGTATAAAACGTTTAGTACGTGGTGGTGTCCCAGATGAATATTCAGAGTGATTGCATTTGTTTTGAATATTCCATATCCTCTGCCCCTATTTTATTTAACATTCCATCCAATGTATTTTGATCACAATTCACACACCAACCAACCAACAACTCTCAAACGGGAAAGCACTCGTCCTCTCATCTCAGGGAAACAAGAAACAAAGCCAGAACCAAACATGCCTGTCCTGAATTCCACTCATTTCACTTCAATGAGGTTAGTGTAACTATAACTACTCTATAACCACAAATATGCTATTTGCCTCTTTCCCCATAGCCTTGTTTTAAGACAGGTTCTAGCATGCTACAGTTGCAAATGTCACGCATGGTGCCACAGAATTTGTTGAGCGTCAGATATAAAGTAACATATTGAACGGTCATGATGTTAAGGATGTAGTGTATAGAAAAAGTATAGAAAATATTCTCTTTTAAAACTGGAAGATGGGTTCCATCCACTGATAATTTTAGTTTTTTTTTAAGTTCATTTATTTTTGGTTAAAAAATTATAAGGGGAACCATCTAAGATTCCAACCCCTAACCCAAAGATTACTTATGATTCTACCACAAAGCCGTTATCAAATTAATTTCTATTAAAACAATTACGCATATTAGTATAAGCTTAATTGCATTTTAAATACTTTTTTAATCCATTTTACCACTTAAATTTTTATACATTATTATATCCATTTTTATCTATTATTATATAAATATTGCAATTAAATATAATTATAAATTATTTCATATTTTTTTAAAATCTTTAAAAATTTCTAGTAAAATAATTTATAATCAACTTAATGAATTTTTAAAATTTTAAAATTTTTTTTAGAGAAAAAAAGTTAAGCACTGACATTATAAAATAGTTTTACATTGTCATCCAATCACAACCCACAATTTATGGTAAGTTTGTTAACTTTTATAAAATTATCTTAAAAGTTATGCAAATGGTGATTTGTGATTGGATGATAGTGTAAAACTATTTTACACTATCAGTGCATCACCATTCAACTCTTTTTTTAATATATATATATATATATATATATATATATATATATATGTTGTTTTAATTTAATTTATATTATTAAAAATAAATTCTTATAATTTACCTAATCTCTAATTAAAATGTATTTGAGGATATCAATTATTATTCTTATCTTCCCTATTCCTATGCATAAGAATAAGGATGGCAAAGCGTACCTAGACCCTACAGGTACCCGCAAAAATATTTGCAAGCGGGTCGGGTAAATACTCACTTATTGGGGTTGGGACTGGGGACGGGTATTTACCGGCAATATTTGGAGGGGATGGGTGCGGGTACGGGTACTATAATACCCAGCCCGCCCCGCCCCGCCCCATATATATATATATATATATATATATATATATATATATATATATATATATATATATATATATATATATATATATTAATTAATATAATTAAAATATTTTAAATAAATGATTATGTTATATATTTTTTTTCTATTAAAAAATAATTTTATATTTTCCATAAACTATAATTATCTTTATAATGTTGTTTATTTATAACTTGAGTTTGGACGAATCAATTTTATGTTTGTTTGTTTTTAATATTATGTGTGGATGCTTTTAATGCTATGTTTGGATTATTTAAGCTTGAATTTCAATTTACTTGTAGTAATTTTTTAAGTAACATGTAGTCAAATTTTTACTATAAATTTTTTAATTAGCATGTAGTCAATTTGAAACATGTAGAAAAGTTTTAAAAAAATTTAACATATTAATTACATTTTTTATTATATGTATAAAAATCTTAAATGATAAATAAAAGATGAAAATTGTAAATATTAAATAAAAGAAGGATCTATTAAATATCTTAAAAAATAAGATATACTATTTAACTTTTCTTCATTTAATAAATAAGTAGTGTTTTAGCTTGTGCAATGCACGAACTTATTCAAATTTTTACTATCTTATTTATATAGTCAATAGAAAGAAATTTTAAAAAAGAGATAATCTATCCCTAAGAAATTAGAGATTATAATTTTTTTTAAAAAAAAAAAGATAAGGGAAGATGGATAAGCTATACAAAATATAAAGGAAGAAGAAAATAAGGGGGGAGCTGTCAAACATATATATATATATATATATATATATATATATATATATATATATATATATATATATATATATCAATAAATCTTTTAACGAATTGTGTATATTATAAAGTATCTGTCAATGATATTATAACTTTTTCTACAAATTTTAATATCAATAACAACTAATTTTGAATATCTTGTAATTAAGTATATTATTCTAAAAAGTAAAATGAATTTTTAAATTACTTTAATATTAACTTTAAAAAGTAAATTGAAATAAGGATTTAAGATTAATGATGAAAGAGATCTTCGGAGTTAAAAAATAGTTACAAAAATTAATAAAAGGAATATTTGAAAGAAAAAATATAGCATTAGATAAAGAAGTAAACACAGGTTGTTACAGAAATATTAGAGAAAGAAGTGAGTGTGAGTAGTTACAGAAATTGATAAGAGAAATTTTAGAAAAAGTTGCAAATATAGATGCATGTTAGGAGAGTGAAGTACACCACTTCATGAGAGGAGAGTATTCAAATGAGAGTGAATATGAGAGAGAGTGGAGAAATGGGAGCGCACATAGAACGTTTATATATGTAAGGAGATATTTTTTTTTATTGATTTATTAACTTCATACATAAGTAAAGTGCTGGTAGCGGGTGCGGGTATAGGTATATAGGTACCCAGCGGGTACAAGGATGGGGATTAAAGTTGCTACTCCTGTGCGGGTATGGGACCAGGTACGGGTATTTTTTTCAAACGCGGGTATGGGGATAGGTACTATAGGACCCTACCCAAACCCTACCCATTGCCATCCCTACATACGAATATGAGATTGTTTATAAAATAATTTAAGGGAATCTAACTCAGTTGGTTAAGCATTGTGCATGAATTGTTGTAAATGCTTTGGTATCGGAGTTTGATTCCTCCCTTTGAATAAAAAAACTTTAATTAATAATATCATAGTTGTTAAAAAAATAAAATGAGGTTTGATAATTTATATTAAATTAAATATTCAATAGAAAATTGTCTAAAACCTTAGACTTTTTTGTACCCCGACTTTGTACTTAAGGAATATGTCAACAGTGAGTATAGGTATATAGGTACCTAGCAGGTACGAGAATGAGGATTAAAATTGTTCGAGACAAAGTTAAAGATACTCTTACAGAGGTAGAGTTAAAGATACTCTGACCAAGACAATGTTGAAGATACTCTGGCTAATACAAAGTTGAAGATACTCTATTCAAGGCAAAGGTGAAGATACTTTGGCCAAGACAATGTTGAAGATACTATGACTAATGCAAAGTTGAAGATACTTTAGGCGTGAACGAGTTGAAGATACTCTACCTAAAACAGAGGAGAAGATACTTTGACCGAAGCCAAGATGAATATGCTTAGGCCAAAGTAATTTGACATTGGCCTAAGCCGAAGTATCTTTAACTCGCTCTTAGCCTTAGCCAAAGTATTTTCAACTCGGCCTCGACCAAAGTAATTTAACCTTGACATGGCCAAAGTAATTTTACCTCAGCCTAAGCCAAAGTATCTTCAACACTACCTCAGTCAGAGTATCTTTACCGCAATGTCAACCTCAACTAGAGTATCTTAACTCGACCCCGAAAAAATAACTTGACCGTTTCCGCAGCTAGAGTATTTTGACTTCGACCTAAGCCGGAGTATCTTTACATCTACCTCTACCAATAAAACACCAATAAGATTATTATACCTATACTCACGAGTAGTAATTTTAATCCCCATCCTTCTACCCGTTGGGTATCCATATACTTGTATCCGTTGTTGACATATTCCTTAAGTACGAAGTTGTGGTACAAGAATTTCTAAGGTTTTAGACAATTTTTTTTATTGAATATTTAATTTAATATAAATTATTACATCTCATTTTTTAACAACTATTATTAATCAAAGTTTTTTTTTTATTCAAAGGGAGGAATCAAACTCTGGTACCAAGACATTTTTACAACAACTTATGCATAATATTCAACCCAGTGCCGACCTTGGGGATAGTTTGGATGTGCGATCGCCTAAGGCCCATAGGTGAAAGGGGCTCCAAAAATATTGAGACAACTCTAATATGAAGAGGAAAAAAAATCATTCTTTTGGCAACAACTTCATTTTGTAATATTTTCAAAACTCATTCAATTGCCAAATTTTATCTTATTCCCAAAAATTTAGTTATTTCAATCAAATTTATTATATCATAATACAAACATTCCAAATAATATATATTATCATAATGTTTTTAATTCAAATAAATTCTTACACTAATAATCTTTTATACTAAATCTCATAACAACTTAATATTTTTAAATTACATTATCATATTAAAATTTTAGGATATTACACATAGAAATAGGAAAGATAAAAATAACTATTGATATCCTCAAATGCATTTTAATAAGAGATTAGGTAAATTATAAGAATCTATTTTAATAATATAAATTAAATTAAAACAACTTGTATATTAAAAAAATATTTTTAAAATTTTCATTAAGTTGATTAAAAATTACAGTTTTTTACTAGAAATTTGTAAATATTTTTAAAAAATTACCAAATAATTTGTAATTATATGTAATTGCAATAT
This sequence comes from Pueraria montana var. lobata, assembly GCA_026413185.1. Classification (NCBI taxonomy): domain Eukaryota; kingdom Viridiplantae; phylum Streptophyta; class Magnoliopsida; order Fabales; family Fabaceae; genus Pueraria; species Pueraria montana. The sequence goes on from CM048650.1 coordinate 80,335,901, forward strand.
TTAATAATAATGGATCAAAAAATGGATATAGTAATGTATCAAAAAATTTAAGTGGAAAATGGATAAAAAAAAGTATTTAAAATGCAATTTAGCTTAAAATAATATACGTAATTGTTTTAATAGAATGTAAATTCGGTAATGGCTTTGTGGTAGACTCATTAGTAAGTAATCTCTATGTCGCGGTTCGAATATTAGATGGTTGCCTTTTAATTTTTTAACAAAAAATAAATGAACTTAAAAATTAAAAAAAAAAAAAAAACTAAAACCACCATTGAGTGGATGGAAGTGTCGAACCCATCACCCAGCTTTAAAAGAAAAACTTTTCTATACTTTTTCTACACACTACACTCTCAACATCTTGACCGTTCACTATTTTACTTTATATCTGACACTCAAAAAATACTGTGGTATCGTGCATAACATTCGCAGCTTTGGCACGCTAGAACCCATCTTGTTTTAAGGTGATTCTACTTACCATTTCAAACATCTTTTGCGCCCTGCTATCTATCTTATCTCATTTCTTCTTTCTATTATTCACAAAATTGGACTCTTTTTTTTGTTTTATTTGTGTTTTCTGTCACATTCTGCGTTGAGCTACATTTATTTTGTAGCAAAACTGCATCATAATTATATTTATAGTTAATATGATTAAAATTTTGGTAGGTTCTACACTTAAAATTAACTCTATTTGTCTTTTTTTAAGAGCAACTCTATTTGTCTTGAAAGCCATTTTATTCACTTATCTCTGTAAAATCAATTCTATTTGGTGCGGAAATTAATTTTGAAAAAGAGAAATCCTAATGGCGTACCTATATTACTTACCTACTTTACTGTATGCAAATGCCATTCTTAGCCTAAAATATTATAAGTTATTCTATTATCAAATGTCTGTATTTTTTTTAAAGAAAATAACAAAACTATCATTGACTGCTGTCGCAACCGGGTCACAACTGGAACGGTGCAAAAATAATTTAAAAATAGAATTGTCACTAATATTTTAATTTTGAGAAAAAATATTGAAAAACCCTAAAAAAATGGTACCTATAATTAATTGCACAAGATTATAGAACTTTATGAATATTTATTTTACCCAAAAAAGAAAATATTTTTTTTTATTTTTTTTATTTATTTTTTTGTTAAATAAAAACAACTCTATGCATGAAAGTTTAATATAACAAATGTTTATTCTATGAACTTTTATGATTTAAGTAACATTAAAGGTAGAATTGTTACTCAATTAATGCCATAAACTATTGCAAGAGTTAAAATCATTATTTTATTTAAAAATCACAAATACTACGAATAATATGAATTAAGAAAAAGAAAGTCTGAATTTTATTTTACAATGAAACATTTATTTTGACAAAATGAAAGAGAGTTGCACTTGAACAATTTAAAAGCCGCAACACTGTTCCTAAAACTAAAGTCGTGAGCCTTTTTGTATTCTTTTCTTTTTTCATTAAAAAAAAAAACAAACCTAATGACTAACAGCGAGATCATGAAATGAAGCAAAAAAAAAAAAAAAAAACAAAATGAAATGAAATTTAAAGAAAGAAAAAAAAATGAATAAATAAACACACACAAAAACTTGACCTTTTAACCTTAAGAAGGCACCGAACTTAAGAGAATAAGAGAAACATTAATGTTCATAGACTTTTGAATGAACGTAAAAATAATAAAAGAATTAGCAAATAATTAGAATAAAATAAAAATAGAACAAATTGAAAGAAAAGAAGGCAGTGACGTGATGTGCATAACTTAAAATGAGATAAATGGTAGAATACAGGAGCCTTGCATACATATTGAACAAGAGTCATGTGTCCTACGTATTTCAATGATCAAGAATACAAATTGTACAAGAATACCAAAATTGATAAAGAAAAAAAAAAAAGAGAGAATTAACAAAAAAAGAAAACCTTTGAACCAATCAGCTTTGTTTTCAAAGGTGCTGTGGCATGAGCGTGTTGCTTTTTTTCTCCTATGTTAAGCACTGCCTTAGATTATAAATTTGGAGCATCCAAATTATAGTCAATTTGGAAGATGAGAAGGATGATGCCGAGAGGAAGTGAGAATCTACTTTTTGTCATATGAGGTTCCTCCTCCTGAGCACTTGTGAGTCCTTCTTTTATAGACAAAATTGTAACCGACAGATTCTTCTATCCTATGGTTTTTTCTCACTCAATTCTCTCAAGATTCTCTCAATTCCCTCAATTCTCTCAATATTCTCTCAATTCCCTCTCTCAATATTCTGTTTTTCAAAATAATAACTTTCTTGCATCCACTATGTGACTGTTGTCTATATCTATCACTCAATTACTTATTTTCAATTTTTTCTTTTTTTTTCTCTTTTTTTTAAATAAAAATTGAAAACAAATCACTCGGATAAATATTGGTGCTCACAACTGCAAAATGTGACAAAATATTTGACACTTGCATTAAATTAAAGCAACACAAATCTTTAGCTAAGGAATATTTTCCAACGCGTCCTTAACCAAGGAATACTTTCCGACGTCGTAACTATCGTTCAGTCAATTGGTGTCATTCAAAACTTATAAATCATAATGACACGTTAGGGTGGGTTTGGTTTCAGAAAATATTTTTTATTTTTATTTTATGTTTTCGTTTTCTGAAAATAATTTTTATTTTCAAACTTTTTAAATTTAGAAAATATGTTTGGTTTCATTTCTTGTTTTTTATTTGCAAAAAAAATATTGAAAATATATTTAGTTTAACTATTTTTAAATAATTTTTATAAATGTTTTTTTATAAAGTTTACAAACAAACTTTGAATAGTAAACTTATAATATATATATCTTTAATAATATTAAAACCTATCGTATTGTTTATTTAAAATAAATTGATAAATAAATAAATAAATATAATTATAACTAGCATTCCATCTTTAAGTATCACAATATATATATATATATATATATATATATATATATATATATATATATATATATATATAAAATCAATATCTCTTAAAAAAAATAACAATCATCTTCAAAAAAAAAAAAAATAGCAATCAATATTTTATCGCAATAAATATTGAGCATACTTGCCAACAGTGGCAAACCCAAGTGTTGTTGAGGGAGTGCAGACTTTCAGAATATATAAGTATATATTTTTTTTGTTATCTTTTTATCCTCTCTATTTTTATAATTTGAATACACTGCACCCCTGACTTTTAGAAAATATAAGTATATATATACTATTATTATCTTTTTGCCCCCTCTATTATTATAATTTGAACTCATTGCTTCCAATTTTTCAGTCGTTGTCAAATGGTGTGTTTTTGGCTAATTTTTTCTTATGTTTTGTTCGCTTTTCAACTCAATGCATTTCATTTTAATATTTGTCTTTATTTTTATATGTATGATGATAATAATTTTTTATTTTTTTAAATAAATTGTTCCTGCTGACTTAAGATCCTGGATCCGTCACTGCTTGCCAACCAATATATAATCACTATAACTAAGTAATATATAACATATGTAATTAAAAAATTATAGAATAATTTTTATTCATGTCAATTACTTTGCAATATTAACGGTCAATTGAATTTAATATACGTAATATATATTATATGTCTTTACAAAATAAGCATACAATAAATAATTAATATATAATACATATAGCAAATTGAATTATGTGTATAAAAAAAAGGAGTCAATTGAATTATGTACCTAATATAATATAAGCTTTGGAGTATTAGGATACAAGATTCCATAAAAAAAAAAAAAAAAGATACAAGATATTCTTCATGAGAACAATATCAAATAACAAAATCGGGAATGAGTCAGATTATGAGCAAAAGAAATGGAGAGAGTAAAAAGAAATGGAGACAATAGGTGACGAGATGGTTGTATACAAAATTGAAAGAAAGTAGGGAGAGCGATGGCACTGTCATAACAAAAAGGAAACAAAAACAGTTCACCAAAAAAACAATAAGGTAATTATTCTGTCACCGTTTTTTGGTCTCTCTATTTTGTTTAATTTGTAATTTTGGTCCTTTCATTTTAAAATAAAGACATTTAATTTCCTATTTTAGAAAATTCACAATTTTGGTTTAATTATCAATTTTGTCTACATTTTATTTCTTTTATTTTGGTCTAATTGAACTCTATAACTAACATATTCATTTAAAGTACTATCAAGAAATAATTTAATTAATTAAAATGTAAGAAATAAAAGAATATTAAAATGTAAGAAATAAAAGAAATAAATGTAGGCAAAATTGAATATTAGACCAAAATTACAGATTTTCTAGAACAAGGGACCGAATGTCTTTATTTTGAAATAGAGAAACCAAAATTGTGAATTTGACAAAATAGAGGGACTAAAGTTGAATTTAAGTTTATTTTTATTTTTGTTTTTATATTTATAGAATAAATTTATTATTTATAAATCAGATTTAGCATTAAATAAATATTTTAAAAATGCAATTACTCATTTAGTATTGTATATAATATAGTATTTAGAATATAACTTAAACAAGTAAAATGGTTTAGTGGTTTAGGTAGCAGTGAAGAAAAGAAAGGAACTTAGTCCTATTGTTACTATCACATTATTATAAATGTCACATCAAAAATTCCATTTAAGAAATTAGTTAAAAAAAAAAATTGTAAGTTATTCAATTATCAAATGTCTGTACTTTTTTTTAAGAAAATAATAAAACTATCATTGACTGCAAAAAGTGACAAAATATTTAACACTTGCATTAAATAAATTAAGAGTAATTATACTTGAACACCCTCATATTTTAGACATTTTATTGATATCTTTCACTTATCTCTATCTTTTTTTTTTTGTCACATCAAATACATATTACATTTAAAGCAGTTATATTTTGACACTTTACTTTTTTTAACACCTCATTAACATCTTTCATTTCTTTTTATATCTCTCTTTCTATCACATCATATCACCTATCATACTTATACTTTTCTATCTTTTTTTTCTTCTCTTTCTAGGTGTAAATTAGTATTTGGAGTGTTTATATTTATATTATTTTTTTCTCTTTCCAAGTGTATATTAGTATAAGGGGTGTTTGTGAAACATTTTCCTTAAATTAAAGCATCACTAATATTTAGCCATGGAATATTTTCCAACGCGTCCTGAACCAAGGAAAGGAATACTTTCCATCGTCGTAAATATCGTTCGGTCAATTGGTGTCCTTCAAAACTTATAAATCATAATCACACTTTACTTTTCCGGGTGGTCACTATCACACTTGAAACACAAACCTATCCAGGAATTTGATTTGTGTTTGGACCAGGATGGGTTGTGTTCTATATTATGAGCACACCAGTGATGCAACGAAAAAAGCTCTGTTCTCATCTCAAGGTTGCAACAAACAAACATGTCTACCCTGAATTCCAATCATTTCACTTCAATGAGGTTAGTACTTAGTTTTATATGCTCTTTCCCATAACCTTGTTTGAAGATGATTCTACTTACCATTTCAATATCCCTGCTATCTATTTTATCCCATTTCTTCTTTCTATCATTAACAAATTTGACATTTTTTGTTGTGTTTGGGTTTTCTGTCAGATTCTGCCTTTTTCCATGCCTTTCTAGCAAGACTAAATAACTTTTTATTTTGCCTTAATGATTGTGCTTACTCAGGGACCAAGTGGTGAATGTATTCAAGGAATTGCAGGAGATCCTCATCAAATTCCTCACACTGCTGATTGCCTTGATTACAGTGACAAACACTAAGTCAGGAAAGCTTTTGTTTACAGAACAGCACAAACTGATGATGTCTCTGATTTTAACCATTGTGTTATACTTCTTCTGTGCTACCATCGGGACAATACTACATATATATAAGGGAAGCCTTCTTCAACTCATAATTTGGGTTATGCTTATTGTGGGATCTGTTGTTTCAGTTATGGCTTTGAGCTTCGTCTCAACCACCGTTGCTTGGATCACTTTGGTCATGTGGATCGGAATATTCGCAGTGGTTGCCTACGACTATGGTGTTCCTCAAAGGATCATGAATTAGATTAAGGATCGTCCATCACACTATGGAATGTTCACATAAAGTGCCAGAGCTTCTAAGTTCTGCTATGCCTCGTGGCTGTTATGCTTTTTCTTTGTTTTAGTTTGAGCAAGGATTATATATTCTTGACTCAGGAATAATAATCTGTTGTTGGATTGATGAAAGTAATTAACTCTTCTTTTTAATGTTTAATTGAGTTTTCTTTTCATTTATTTCTATCTTTTCATGATTCATGCATGCAGTTAAGAGTAATCTTATATTCTTCTATAGGATTTTATTACTAATCTTCATGCTATTTTATAAATAAAATATTAAATAAAAATAAATGTATTTAATATCTTGAAAATATAAAAAAAAAAATCATTAATTTTCTTAATAAGTTAAAGAGTTAGTTAAAAATTATTATAGGTTATTCAATTATCAAATGTTTATATTTTTTTAAGAAAATAACAAAACTATCATTGGCATAAAAAAAGTGAAAAATACAGCTACAGATAGACTTAGTGCATGTTTGTATATGCGACAAAGACTCGGCAGCACGAAGTCCCACGCATCTCCACCGCAGAAGTATCAAATTCGATGCTTTTGTAATCGTACGTTGGGCTTGCCTCACCGGCAACCCAAACAGGCTATTAATATATTTGTAAATTATTGATAAAACATAAATTACAGTTAATTTATATTCTTCTTATAAGTATGCCCTGTCAATGAACTCAGGTACATCATTAATGTCACCAATTTTGAATTACTCAAACTGGCAAACTGTGTACTTCTATTGGCAAAAAAACAGTTATGTACCTCCATACAGTTTGCTTCAATCAGAGTTTGGTTGCTACTAGGTTTCTAATTTTGTTTTTAGATCCTTTTGGTCTAGTAATTTTATATTAATATGGTAAATATGGTAACTCCACTAATTTCAATTTGACACTGACGGCAATTTTTGAACCGGCTTGTTTAATCTCAAGGTTCAGGCAACGTTGATGCTTGTGAGATTATTGACACGTTTTCGCTAGATTCGGGCACTAGAGATATTATCTATAAATTTTAATATTATATATAACTAAATTATAAAATTAATATTAAAGTATATTTTACAATATATTTTAAAATAAATAATATTAATACAAATATATTATGATTTTATATAAAATATTATCAATTAAGTTAAAAAATCTTATTATTAATAATATAATTATTTAAAATTACAAGATATTAAATTAAATTAGAACAATTTTACACATAATTCAAACTCGTTATATATATATATGGAGGCTGCTAATATAGATCCACTTAAAAAATACTTTTTCCGGTCCTTTTTATAAGAAACAAAATTGTATTTTTTTTTGTCTTAATTATAAGAAACATAGACACATTTTAATATGTATTAATTGTTAGTTTTCTTTTTTATCCTTCATCTTATGAAATCCATTAATGAGACGCCTACTCATTTCTCATGCATTTATTGGTCTATTAACAATACAAGTTACATTTATTGGTGGAGGTGCAGTGTCATTAATGTAACCACTACTTAAACCAATCAATTTAAGGGGTACTTTTGGAATAAAATTAAAATTTATGACATTATTAATTATAACTAACTAACTTAACTATTTTTTATTGGTCTTGACGATTTAGTTATTTGTTTCTTATATAAAAGACCGGAGGGAGTATAAGATGTAAGTTAACATCCTACATATTTTTATTTGGACAAAATAATCATTCTTCTTATATTTAGATTAATATAAATTAAAGGGTATTCAAGTAAATTTTAATTACCTAATTTTATTTTATTTTATTAATCTTTTTTTTTTGTTTTCCACTTCATCTTCTCTATCTCGAACCCTATCACGTAAGAGAAAAGGTGGATGGATCATAAAAAGCGGTTGATTCTAAATAGGCTTAATTGCAAATTTTACCATCCAACTTTCATAATTTTGCAAATTTTACCACCCAAGTTTTAATTTTGCAAATTTTACCACCCAAGTTTTCAATTTTTGCACATTTTACCACTTTGATATTTTACCAAAAAAAAAAAAGTTAAAGAATTCAAAAAAAAAATTTGTGAAACATCATGGTGGTAAAATGTGCAAAAATTGAAAATTTAGGTGGTAAAATTCGCAAAATGGTGAAAGTTGAGTGGTAAAATTCGTAAAAAAAACTTGGATGGTAAAATTTACAAAATTATGAAAGTTGAGTGGTAAAATTCGCAAAAAAAAAACTTGGGTGATAAAATTTGCAAAATTATGAAAGTTGGGTGGTAAAATCTGCAATTAAGCCTTCTAAATATTGGAACAAAATAGATACTACCATGAGAAAGGAAAAGTGTGTAAAGGAAAAAAAAAAAAAAAAGGCCCAAAGTTCAATCCCACGACCACTATCAAAAGGCCAATTGCTGCAAACAAAATATAACCAAAAATCAAAAGAAACTATTCTAAACAAAACTAAAAGAGAAACTAAAAGAAACACAATCAGGAATCAAAAGAAACTATTCTAAACAAAACTAAAAGAGAAAGTAAAAGAAATACAATCAGGAATCGAGAAGAGATGCTCTAAAGCCAAGGTGGATTTTGAGGCCTTTAAAGCCAAACTTATCTTGATGCTTACCCCTTAAAGGATATTAATTCATGGTCTCCATATGGAAAGTTCGATGCTATTTCCATCATCTTGTTTTGACTCTTTCAGTCTTTCCTCTCTTTCCGCATGCCACGTTAATTTCATTATTTTTATATTAAATAATTGATAATTGATTTTACATGTGATACTGTATATAATAATATTTATATTTCATATGTGATTTTATATTTCATTTACTTTTTATTCTTTTTATATATATGTATCTCAAAAATATTTTTTAAAATTTAAAATGATAACAAAATTTGTCCAAAAAAAAATTGTTCAAAATATATATTTTAACGTCATGTAGAGAAATGAAATTTTGGAAGAATTGGGTCATGTAATGTACCATGATTTGTTACATTATTATTGTCAGTTAAAATTAGCTATATCATTGTCTAAGATACTATTTTACGCCTTTTTTTAAATGATGGCAAAATTAGAAAGAGAAAATATGATTTTGAGGATACAAATAAAGAAAGTTAGAAAATACACGTACTATTATAGGTTAAAATAAAAATTTTGTCTCTCATCCTATTTTATTTTTCTTTATTTAGTCTCTTAAATTTAAAAAGCTTCAATTTGATCATTTAAATTAAAATATTTTTACATAAAAAAATAAAATTAAAATATCTCTTTTAGATCAAATTGATCATTCTATAAGTTTATTATATAAACAATGTTAATTTTAATTTGTCGGACAAACGTTTATCCAATGTTACATCACTCATAATTTGTCATATGTCATCAAATTGATAAGTTAATGTGATAAATTGAATGAAGGATCAACTTTATTTAACATAGACATAAGGAACTAAAGTGAAATTTTATAAATTTAAAAGACTAAATTGAAAAAAAAAATGAAAGACTAAAAATATATTTTAGTCACTATTATATTATGAGTTTTTTTTTTCAGTGTGTGTTACTAGATTTTGTACAACGATTCTTCATCCAAACTTAATCCCGATTTATAACATGGCATTGTAAAAGATTTGCCTAAGAAAAACTTTTACCGCACATGGGCATGCCTTTTCATTTAATTAACTCATCAAAACCCTTCATCCTTGTTTCGTTCAATTTTTATTTTTATTTTTTTTTTACATTTTTTACTTTTGTAAGAATATCAAATCTTATGAATTCACAATTATAAAACCTCGGTCGTAATCGATTTCAAAGAACAAAAGCAATTCCACATTTCTCTGTCTCTTTCTACCAGAATGAGAATAGAATATAAAATGCGTATAAAACGAAAACGTTTAATACTCTGGTTAAGTTTGGAGAATCAAGTATAAAAGTGGACAAACTTGTTTGTGAGTCATTGGAATCCTTTTCATACCAACGATCTCATCTCCTTATATATATAAATGATTAAGAGATTATTTTCTCGCTTCACTCTCCTCACTCTCTTTTATATTCACTCTTATTTGAATACTGAGAGTGGTGTAGTTCACTCTCCTAACATTCATCTGATTCTTCTACTTTTCCTAAAATTTCTCTTATCAATTTTTGTAATTACCCCACATTCACAATATTTATATAACTAGCCCCATTCATTTCTTTATGATGCTAATTTTTTTAAAATATTTTTTATCAATTTTTTAACTCTATTTTTTAATTCCAAATATTTCTCTCTTTCATAAATAATTTCAAATCCTTAATTCAATTTACTTTTCAATTTTCAAAGTTAATTTAAAAAATTAAAGTTACATCATTACATCTTCCCTTATCTTTTTTCTTCTTTAAAAAAATTATAGTATCTAATTTCTTTAATAATTATCTCTTTTTCAAAATTTCTTTCGACGTGTTATATAATTCTTTTTTTTTTTCAAAATTTATATTCTCTAATCTTTTGGACTTTTTTTTAATATTTCTTTTATTTGATTTTCTAACTCTATTTTTTAATTCCGAAGATTTATCTCTTTCATCAATAATTCCAAATCTTTGATTCAATTTACTTTTCAATTTTCAAATTTAATATTAAAAAAATTAAATTTACATCATTACATCTTTCCTTATTTTTTTTCTTTTAAAAAAATTATAGTTCCTAATTTCTTTTATAATTATCTCTTTTTCAAAGTTTCTTTCGATATACTATATAACTTTTTTTTAAAAATTTTATACTCTCTAATATATTATTTTTAATATTTCTTTTATCAAATTTTCTGACTCTATTTTTTAATTCCGAAGATTTCTCTCTTTAGTCAATAAGTCTAAATTCTTAATTCAATTTACTTTTCAATTTTCAAAGTTAATATTAAAAAAATTAAAGTTACATTGTTATATCTTCCCTTATCTTTTTTTTTAATTTTATAGTTTCTAATTTATTTTATAATTATCTCTTTTTTTTTAAAAAAATTCAATGTGCTATATAATTCTTTTTTTTTCAAATTTATTTCTATCAACTATATAAATAAGGTAGTGAAAATTTTAATAAGCCTGTGCAACGCACGGGCTAAAACACTAGTTTACTTTTCAATTTTCAAAGTTAATTTCTTTAATAATTATCTCTTTTTCAAAATTTCTTTCGACGTGCTATATAATTCTTTTTTTTTTTCAAATTTTATACTCTCTAATCTTTTGGGCTTTTTTTTAAATATTTCTTTTATCTAATTTTTTAACTCTATTTTTTAATTATGAAGTTTTCTCTCTTTCATCAATAATTCCAAATCTTTGATTCAATTTACTTTTCAATTTTCAAGTTTAATATTAAAAAAATTAAAATTACATCATTACATCTTCCCTTATTTTTTTTCCTTTTAAAAAAATTATAGTTTCTAATTTCTTTTATAATTATCTCTTTTCAAAAAAAAATTTGATGTACTATATATTTTTTTTTCAAATTTTATACTCTCTAATCTATTGTATTTTTTATATTTTTATCAGATTTTCTAACTTTATTTTTTAATTCCGAAGATTTTTCTCTTTAGTCAATAATTCTAAATCCTTAATTTAATTTGCTTTTCAATTTTCAAAGTTAATATTAAGAAAATTAAAGTTACATTGTTAGATATTCTCTTCTCTCTCTCTTTTTTTTTTAATTTTATAGTTTTAATTTCTTTTATAATTATCTCTTTTTTAAAATTTCTTTCAATGTGCTATATAATTCTTTGTTTTTTTTTTTTCAAATTTCTTTCTATTGACTATATAAATAAGGTAGTGAAAATTTTAATAAACTCGTGCAACACACGGGCTAAAACACTAGTTTCATATAACTATAAATATAAATAACATCATCTAGCTGCATCAAACTGACCATTCTCATTCCCTCAACCAAAAGCATTCGTTTTGTGTCTTTGAAGGTTAGCAAATTGGGAGAAACAAAATAAACTAAGCCAAGAACCAGACATAACTACAATGAATTCCACTCATCTCACTTCAATGAAGTCAGTATAATTACAAACTCTTCTATGTTCTTCAACATAACTTTGTTTGAATGTGCTTCTAGTGACTACTTCATTAGTTTTCATATGTTTCACTCTTCACTCTTCTAGTGACCATCTCAACCGTTGATATATATTGAAAATATCTTTTCGCAAGGTGTCACATCATCAGTTAACTAACGGTAGGGACTCAAAACAAAAGTTTTGATATATTAGATCCAATGCAATGAAAAAAAATTAATAGGGACCCTAAACAAAAATCAGTCATTTATTGGGGACTTAAAACATATTTAAGTCAAAAATAATCTAAGCAACAACCAGAACAACATACAAAATTGACTGAAGAAGATAACATTGATTATGAACATTTATTCATGGCATCACAAGAACTCAATTCACATGGATTGAATGCTTGACTTATTGATAATGATTGCACCATTATAAATCAATTCAACCAAAAGTCAAGCTAGGAAATGGTAAAATTGTGCCACGGCCAGCCTAAGGATAAAGCAACTAAAGCTCAAGCTTTAGACCCACAAAAAAAATTATTTTTTATTAGTTTTTATAAAACAAAAAAGCCTCATATGTTGACAAAAATTTCACGTATGTTGGCAAAAAAGGCCTACTATATAGCTATCTCATTTAAAGGTAAAATGTTTCTCTTAAAATTTGCTTTAGGCCCACTCACTGTTAGGTTGGCCTTGAATTGTGCAAGTCAAAGAAAAATGGGTAATTTCTATATCAACCAAGAAAGTTATGATAATTGTCAAAGATATTTTTTACATTCCCAAACTAGATCAAAATCTTCTTGGTGTTGCACAAATGCTAAGAAATGGATATGCAATCTCTTTCAAAGAAAATTATTTTTATCATTGATGAGCATGGAAGGAAGATGGAAAAAATTGGAAACAATTTTTATTTGAAGTTTGATTTAGTTAAAGGTCATTATTCTACTTACAAAATTGATGAGAGTGATGTTTGACATGGGAGATTTGGTTACATCAACTTGAAGTCATTAAAGTTCATGCAAGATGAATTTGAGATGACAAATCTTGGCATCTGATGTACTAGAGGAGTTAAACTTATTGGTTGTGATGACAATGATTTAAGCCAAGAAATTGATGTTCAACTTGTTGACATAATGACTAAAGTGCTTCCAAAATCAAGTTTGAAGTTTATGAAGCTAAAATTTGGCATTTCCATAGCAAATCTCAAGGAGGAGTGTTAGAGTTATGAGATTTTGCCTAATTTGAAATTTGAATTTTGAATAAGTTTTAGATTAAGTTTTTGTTGTTATCAGCAAAGCTTGTAGGTATTCCGCGCACCAATATCATGGTGACAAAAAAAAATTAAGTTTTTGTTATTGTTGCATATTTTACCTTTTATGCTTTGTTTCAATTAGTTAATGTAATTTCAAATAAATTTGATGGCATATTAGATTTTTTAAGATTTTCAAATGGGTTCTAAGTTTATAAGTAGGCATTCTCATTTATGATTTCAATGGCAATTTTCCTCCTTCAATTTAATCTCTTTATTTCTTTGTAAGTTTCAATAATTTTATTTTTATTTTACAAATGATTTCCAACACTCTGAAATATCATATCACTATTTAACAAAGTGTATCATTATTTTTTGTTTATGTATTATTAAATATTTATATTTTAAAATGATAATAATTTGTTATATTACAAGTATTTAATGAGGATAGCTCTATAATAGCGTGAGATACTATAGGATTTGAAGCGTTCTTTCCAATTTGTATGTTTGCTCAGAAGAAAGTTAGAAAATAATTCACAGTGTCTACAATGAAAAGATCAGTTCTTGTTTCTATTAGATTAAGTAATTTAAAAACTATATTTGAAATTTAAAAAATGTTAACTAGTGTTCTAAGAGTAAAGAAATTAATTTTTTTTTTACTGAAAAGTGTGATAATACACTCGCATAATTTTCAATATAATTATTTTAATAAAAAAACTTCATTATATTTATTTCTTAACCATTATCTTAGTAGGACTCTAAAAAAATTTGACAATAGAGTGTTTGGAATAACTATGAAAATTATATTATTTCAATAATCGATATATATATATATATATATATATATATATATATATATATATATAATCGATTATAATCAGAATCAATTTTTGTTTAAGTAAGTTTACTAAAAAGTGGTTTGAAAATAATTAATTTTATTTGAATGTAACAAAAAAATGGTTTTTCCATAGTAAAAGAGTGAGAAAACAGCTGAAAAGAAAAATAAACTTTCAAAAAATAATCATAAACTACAAATTTTCAGATTAAAAAAATTTATTTTTAAAAAAAAAAAGAACTTTTTTTAAATTAAAGCTAAATTCTCAAACATGTTTGACTATTTTAGAAAAATCCTTTTTTTTTAGGGGAAACAGCTGAAATCATAAGATTTCAGCCGTCCAAAACATCCCGTGCATTACAATGTAATTATCCAAATATTCAACTTTCTGATATTGAACTTGTATGTTTGCTCCCCCTACGTGGGACCCAGGGACTTTTCTGAGTCATTGTGTTTCGTTCACTAGCCTCTGCCCTGTTAAACATCCTACATATTATATATATTATGAGCTCACTAACGAGCCATTGTGATTATCAATCAGAAAAACACTCGTTCACATTTGAAGCAAGCAAAAAAAAAAAAAAAAAAAAAAAAAAAACAGAAACATACAGTCCTGCACTGAATTCCTCTCGTTCCACTCTAATGAGGTTAGTGTAACACTGTAACTATAACTACTGAACCGTTACCATTTCAACATACAAAACAATTATATGCTCTTTGCCATAAGTCCATAACCTTGTTCCGTGTAACACTGTTGCATGGAAGGGAAAAACGTTTCTGTTTGATGAACCTTGGTGTTTCATATAGGCAACATCTTGATGAACTCTTTCAGGGAAATTTAGCTTAGCTTTTGTGCCTTTGAACTTGAGTGCCGCTTTGTCATATGCACTGGCTGCTTTTTTTTGGGTCACGTATTTCTGCTGCCCATTTACCCCATGGCTTTTGCCCGTTTGAAGCTATATAACAAGGTTACACTAACCTATGTTATATGCTCTTTGTCATACCCTTCTTTAAGCTGATTCTAGTTACCATTTCAACATCTTTCACATGCTTCACTCGCACGCCCTGCTATTTATTTTATCCCATTTCCTTTTTCTATTATTAACAAATTGGACATTTTTGCTGAGTCTGGGTTTTCTGTCATTCTGCATTGAGTTGCAGGTATCTGCAGCAAAACTACATCATTATTCTAGTATGTCTAACTTTTTTTTATCTTCTGTTAATGGTTGTGCTTAGGGACCAAGTAGTTAATGGATTCAGGGAATTACAGGAGATCCTCAACATACTGTTACTACTGCTGATTAACTTGATTGCAGCAACAGACACTGAGTCGGGAAAGTTTTTGTTTGTAGAACAGCACGAGCTGATGATGTCTATGCTTTTGATCGTTGTCTTATACTCCATGTTTGCTATCATTGGAACAATACTTCAAATATACAACGGAAGATTTATTCCAATCATAATTTGTGTCATGATTGTTATGGGAGGTGCTGATATATTTGTGCTTTTGAGAACCATCTCAACCATCTTTGCTTGGATCGCTTTGGCCATGTGGGTTGGAATGTTCACATCAGTTGACTATGACTATGTTGTTCAAAGGATCAAGAATTGCATTAAGGGTGCATCAGATGGAGCTAGGTTGTATTGTAGATTCTACATTGAACTGCATGTATTTCTAACAAAACTGCTTCAGAATTCTAGTATCTCTAACATGTTTTTTCTATTAATGTCTGTGCTTAGGGACCAAGTGCCAGTGGTTAATTTATTCAAAGAATTGCAAGAGATCCTTAACAAATCCTTAACACTGCTGATTACCTTGATTACAACAATAAACACTGACTCGGGGAAGAATTTGTATATAGAACAGAATGAGCTGGTGATGCCTCTACTTTTGACCATTGTCTTATACTCTTTCTTTGCTATCATTGGGACTACACTTCATATATATAATAACGGAAGATTTCTTCCAATCATAATTTTTGCCATGCCAATTATGGGAGGTGTTGCTGCATTTCTGCTTTTGAGAACCATCTCAAGCACCTTTGCTTGGATCTCTTTGGCCATGTGGGTTGGAACATTCACACTGGTTGCCTATGACTATGTTGTTCATCAAAGGATCAAGAATTGCATTGAGGGTCCATCACACGGAGCTAGGTTGTAGATTATGCTTTGAGCTACATATATTTCTCACAGAACTGCATCATAATTTTAATATGTCTAACTTTCTTTTCTTTTTTTTCTATTAATGATTGTGCTTAGGGACCAAGTGCCAGTGGCCAATGTATTCAAGGAATTGCGGGAGATCCTTATCAAATATTTAACACTGCTGAATACCTTGATTACAGCAATAAGCACTGACTTAGAAAAGCTGTTGTTTATAGAAGAGCACGAGGTGATGATGCATCTGTTTTTGACAATTGTCATATACTCCTTCTTTGCTATGATTGGGACTATACTTAAAGGAAGATTTCTTCCAATCATAATCTGTACCATGCTTATTATGGGAGGTGTTGCTGCATTTCTGCTTTTGAGAATCATCTCACCCACCTCTGCTTGGATCACTTTGGCCGTGTGGGTTGGAACTTTCACATTGGTTGCATATGACTCTGGTGTTCCTCAAAGGATCAAGAATTGGATTAAGGGTCGCATCACACGGACCTAGGTTGTTGCCCCTTTAGAGAAAGCACCTATGCCAAAATCTGTTGTGTTCACATGCATGTATATAGTAATAGAGTTTCTCAGTTCTGTTGTACGTGCCTTGTGGGTTGTGGCTGTTATGCTTGTTCTTTGTTTTAATTGAGTAAGGATCCTAGATTCTTTACTCAGGAAAAATCTGTCGTTGTATTTTTTTTTTTGGTGGATTACTGTCGTTGTATTGATGAAAGAGAAATAACTCTTCCTTTCACAGTTTTACTGCTTAGTTAAATTTCTTTTATGTCTTTTCTTTCATGATTAATGGAGTTAGGAATGACAAAATGGTTAATTTTGATAACTCTACATTATCAGATTGTTAATCTTTTCTTTGCTATTAAATTCAACGTTTCTAAATTTTTATTTGCCATAATTATAATTTTCAGTCTTCTACGTTTAATTTGGATTTTAGTTTGATCTTTTAATTTTTTTTATTCAATTTAATTCTTTAAGTTATTTTTATGTTAGCATTTTTTATTTAGTTTAGTCTTCTAAGTTATTTAAGTCAATGCTTTCCTCTAACTCTGTCTTTCAACTTTTAATGATTCTAAGGATGTTCTGGTGGTTGATGTGATTATGGTTTCATGTTGATGGTTAAGGTTGTTGTGTATCCAAAATGGAAAATAAAATAGGAATGAGATGGTTAGGTTTTACGTGAAACTTTGGGAGTTTTGGACAGCAATTTGATGGTGAAGTGCAAAAAGATTGTAAAAAAGAAAAAAAATGGAAATCCTAGTTTGAAATAGTGTCATTTAAGAAACTTCCGTTAAGTTAGAAGACGACAAAAGTCCTAGTTTGCTGCAAGGATTCCACGCCAATCTGCTGCGGGGAATAACTGATAAAAAAACCAATCTATGTTTTTAAAATTTTTAATTTAGAATTGTTAAATAAAAAAAAGTTAACCCTCTGCTTATTCATTCGTGTGTTTCGTGCTGCCTCCTTTTGTACTGAATAGCTAAATTAAATGGAACTTAATGCACTATTTTTATCTATTTTTATTTATTTTTCTATCTTTCTTTTTATTTTATTTTTATTTTTCACTTATTTTTACCTTTTTTTTTTCTATCTTTTTATTTCTCACTTAATGTAGTATTTTATTTCTCTCATAAGTGAGTGATAAAGAAGACGGGCAAATAAGTGCATTTAATGGTTACATGACTATTTCAAGCAAAACAAAAGTCTTCGGCGGCTCAGGGGAGAATAGCAACACATCGAAAGAGAACAAGAGATTCCGTACGTGGTGCCACGCACGCACATAAGAAACAAAGTGCTTTGGCGGTTTTGGCCAACACAGCTAAAAATGGAAGTGGTGTGTCCAAGTCCAATGGCGTCGCGTTCCTTATGCATGCAACCGATGTTAACGTCGCAGCGTGGCTTGGACCTGCTTGGGAATGAGAGTGTGCAATTGTATTCTGTCACTTTGAGAAAAGAATTTTGCTAACGAGTAAAATTTAAAAAAAAAAGTTTTTTTTTATTAAAAATCATATAAAAATACATTTAAAAATCATAGAACGTGTAACCGCTCCGAATTTTGAATACCAACCTGCATCATCAACCTAAATTCTACTCGAGG
Source organism: Pueraria montana var. lobata (assembly GCA_026413185.1). Taxonomy (NCBI): domain Eukaryota; kingdom Viridiplantae; phylum Streptophyta; class Magnoliopsida; order Fabales; family Fabaceae; genus Pueraria; species Pueraria montana. Next base: position 80,354,257 of record CM048650.1, read on the forward strand.
CCAGAACCACCACTAAAACCTCACCCTCTGCGAAACAAAGCCCATAATCCATAAAGGAAGCAAGGGAGAATCAACGAACTGACAAGATGTTAGTTGACCTCAGTCAAATTAATATAAGTTAGTTTCTAATTTTGTTAGCTAGTTATCTGATTGGTTTATTAGACCTCTCTCTTGTATTCACTTGATATAAATACTATTTACTATATTGATTCAAGATTAGAATAAGATTTTCTCCTTCAGTCTTTTCGTATGTCATTTTCTCTCTTTGCACTTGATGGAACCCTTCATCTTTTACATGGTATCACAGCTCCTTTCCTAGGGGCTTTGATTACTGTTACCATATCTAACTGTTGTTTTTCTTCATTGATCTTCATTTCGAGCTTCTTATAGCTTTGATTATGGAGGAAGTTGTAAACCCTAATCGCAATGCAAATGCGAATTTTACAAATCCCTTCTTTGTGCATCCGAATCAAACCCTGGTTCAGTGCTTGTATCTTCACTGCTAAATGGTGAGAAGTATCACCGATGGTCAAGATCAATGAAGATGTGTCTCATATTGAAGAACAAACTTCAATTCATCGATGGTTCATTGCCAAAACCAACGCATGTCAATCCAAATTTCTTGGCCTGGGATCATTGCAATACTTTGGTGGTATCTTGGATCATTCATTCTTTGGATTCTTTATGCGTAATATATGTTCACTAAGGGCAAGCATATCTACGCTATAGTAACAGTAGACCTAAGTTCAGATATCGTACCCAAAGGACTAAAGGAGTTCCCAAAATAATTCAATTTATAATAAACTAAACAATTTAGATCTAATTGTCAATTTGAGAGAAAATTGTGCTAAATTATTCCATTAGGAAAAGTGAAAGATAGAGTAGAAAGTTTTAATGTGAGAACAAGTATTAAGAGAACAACCTAAGATCATGTGTACCCTTTTTCCCCCCAATTCGTATTCTAGTGAAATCCCAAATTAAGTTCAATTGCCAACTACCTCTTAAAACCATTGATTAACCATTTATCATAGTTTAACAACGTTGTTTTCCCTAATTCAATTCTCAATTGGTCATAGATAAATGGCATTAGGGCAAACGATAAATCTCATAGAGGCTAATTAAAACAATTTAATCCATTGGAAATTCTTACAATAAGTTTGGTCATGCAAATTATATGAATTCAATCACTTCACGATTTGGTTAATTACAGACAGTTGATTATTGACAAGTAACTAACTTAGGTTTAGAGTGATCAATTCTAATAGTAAAAGTAGTGAAGAGATACAATATATTGAATAACATCGAGGATTTCATTAAAATTAAAATCAGGGTACAAGGCTACTGTTGCATCACAATCCGAGCTGTGAGAAATTAGCCGCTCATGCTCATGAAGAAGCAAAACATCTCAATAGATAACATAAAGATTACAAAAAGAGTAGAAACTTTACAGTGATGACCCCCAATGATACTCTCTATGTCCTTTTGTAGCTAAGGATCTCTCACACTGCCTCCTTCTCACCTAAAACCCTTAATTTTGTTAATATAATAAAATATAAAAGTAAAAGGGTTTCTCCTTCCAATTTAAAAAGACCGCATAAAATAACTAGAATCATAGGCCACCACGGTCGTGTTGGTGTGACCACGGTCGTGGTCCTTGAGTGGCAATTTTAAATTTCAAATTTTGCTCTTTAGGCACCAAATTGCTCCCAGGATCAGCACATCTATAGTCATGTTGACCATAGCTGTGCTCGAAAAATTGACGTTTATCCTTAAAATTGACCACTTTTGCCTTGGCTGTATTGATTTTACCATAGTTGTGCTAAACCCACCATGGTCGCGATCTTCCAAACAATGGCATATTTGCTCTAAAATGCATGCTTTTTAGCCATTTTCCTTGTAAATCCTCTTAGGCACATGTCTTACACAAACTTATACCAAATCATGAGTTTTATTAATATAAATATGCTTAAATGTATGAAATTAGCGTAAAAACTCACTAGTACTACGAAAGACAGTGAAAACCCGGTTTATCAATTCTTCCATCGCACAGAGTGTGCTTTGGATGGACAATGCCTCTAAAGTGTGGGATGATCTTCGAGATTGATATTATCAAGGTGATGCCTTCCGCATTTGTGAGTTGTAAGAGGAAATTTATCTACATAAACAAGGAAATTCTTCCATTACTGCATATTTTACTCATCTCAAAGGATTGTGGCAAGAACTTAATAATTTCTGACCAATCCCCTCGTGCTCTTGTTAAGTACCTTGTTCTTGTCAATTGATTCCAACAGTGATAGCATATAGAGAAAATGACTATGTCATCAGGTTCCTCAAAGGCCTCAATGATTAATACTTTGCGGTTAGATCCCAAATTATGCTCATGGAACCCCTTCCCAATATTAATAAAGTCTTCTCCCTATTAATCCAGCAAGAAAGACAAATGAGTGTGCAACCTGATGAAACGCAAATCTTGATGAATAATACTGAGAATTATGGTAGAGGAAGAAGGGACGATGTCGGAAGAGGAAGGGGTCAAAATCTTAATTCTGGTGGAAGAGGATATAAAGGTCGTGGCAAGAACAACAAAGTGTGCACATATATATTGTAATAGATTTGGCCATAGAAGGAGCAGGAACAAAAATACAATTTTAACCTCTATCGCACTCTGCAGCTGGAGGCGGTTTCAGCAGCAGTGCTTCCCTTTCTCGCCCCTATCTTTCGCCTGCTTCATCATTGACTCAATCCCACACTTTCTTTCTTCTCTTGTCTCTTTCTCCCTTCCCACCATTTTCCCCCTCCTTTTCTATCTCTTCCCCATTCCCAGACAAATTTGTTGCCACCGCATGCGACGGCATTGCTACACATCCTTTACCATGCACGCCAGTGGTCCTCCTCGCTTCTTCCCCTCTCTTTCCTCTCTCCTGCTCGTGTACTCTCTCTTCCCATTTCCTAATCTGAAACTCCATGCCTAGCTGCTCCCAACAGCTTTCGTAGGGCAAGGCTCTCATTGGCCAATTTGGGGTTTCCTTTTATTTGAATTAATAGAATGCATGACCGAGCCATTTATAGGTAAACATTTTTTATAAACATTTTTATATAATATTTAAATATTATATATATTTTTAAAAATTTGTATTAAGAATTATTTTTAATTAAATTATTTATTTATTTATTTTAAATATAATATTTTTAATTATTAATTATTAATTTCCATTATAGATATATAGTTAATTATATATCTAGTAGATTATAATTTTAAAAATAAAAGAAATAAGAGAAATAAAAAATAATTACACATTAGGTTAGGTAGTAATTTAAATAAATATTGTGAAATAATATTTCAATTAATCTAAAGTGAGAATTCCTAGTTATAATAAAAAATAATTAAAACATAATATTTGTTATGAAATGACATTTTTAACTATATATTTTTAAATAAGTTCAAGCAATGCGTGTCATGCATGACATATATGTTGATTTGTGAACAATGCTATAAAATATTTTAAATTTCTAACATAAAAGAATTTTTTAAATTTTGAATTTAGAGTTATAAACTAAAAATAATAAGAATTTTGTGCTAGATATTAGAAATATATATATATATATATATATATATATATATATATATATATAATATTAAAATATTTTATAAAAATATTTATAAATAATGTTTACCTGTGCATGGCATGGGTCATATACTCTAGTATATTATAATGTTAAAATTTATTTCCTACAATTCTATTATGACTTTTTTTTTTAAATTCAATATATCACTTAAAGAAATTAAATATCCAATAAATATATTATTATTTTGTTATACTTTTCCTATTCTCCCCCTCCCTCATATTAGTACAAGTACTTGTAATTTTTAGGAAGAATGTTAATTTCTATTTGAGTTATTATCATTAAGTTTTTAATTGGTATAGTTAATAATGACAATAACTTTAAAGAAATAAATTTAATTTTAAAAGATTACATTGTATAGACATTCAATATTTTTTCTTTATGCTAATCAGGGCACTTATAATTTTATGCTTAAAAATCTTATATTTTGTTTTCGAATTATTGTTTGGTTGTAAAAATTGGATTAAGGCGAGATGACGATGACGATGACAATAATTTTATAATATTTTAGTTTAATGTATAACAATTGATATATAATTAACATCTTTAATTAAGTTTGAGATTCCTTATAAGAAACAAAAGTAAGAATAAAATAAATTAGAAATTGAAAAAGGTCTGAATAAAGTAATTAATAAATATTTAGGAATAATATTAACATTATTAAATTAGCTACTATAAGAACTTAAATTCTATAAGAAGAAATAAAAGATTATGATATGATGATACTATGTAATGGATTCAAGTAAATTTAGGATTCATTGAGTTCAATTTTTTTTTTAAATATAAGTCTAAAAATATAAAATATAATTAATCAATGACAATGCTAACAAAATTAATATTCACTTTAAGGATAAAAATTAATTTAAAGAACATATATATATATATATATATATATATATATATATATATATATATATATATTTTATCAGTTAAAGAACATATATATAAGATAAGGTGGTATCGTTAAAATGATTCTTATTAATTTCAATGTCATACAACAAAATATTGATTGTGTGAATTTGAATAATATCTCATTTCCTTGATTTTAAAAGTAGAAGACCTAATAGTTTCTTGATTTGTTTTCAAATAGCTTTCTAATTTTTAGAGGTTTGTTTTCTATGGACTACATTCCTATTGTATACCTGTTTAATTACTAATCGATACTATAAATTGTAGTTAAAAAATTTATTAATTTTTTCTCTAAATACTACAATATGAAAATAAAACTATGCTAACCATTAGTCCTTTTAAATTTTCGTTTTGTGATTTGATATGAAACATAAGTAGTATTGTGATTTAATTTTAATTAATGGTTGTTTGAAAAATAAGAATACAGTACATGTAAAAAAAGTCCAATAATGATAGTGCCATGACAATATTTAGTAGGTTATATAATTACACTCAATTGTCTTAATTACATAAAAGTTAAAACACCACATTACCCTTGATTGGGGTTGGGAAAATTGTTGCAAATTAACTTTCTTTTCTTTTTTATATTTTTAATTGATAGTCTAATTAAAAGATTTTAATTTTATGTAAATTACCTTGTTGCAAAATAATATATGAAGATTTTTTCTATTGATTATCCAGTCAACAATATTTTATTTTTAAATTGTTTCAATTAATACTAAAAAAAATTAATCGATGATAAATATAAAGATATATTCAAATCATAATTGATTATTTCTTTAATAATAATTAGTTTTTAAAACTTTTTAAATTAAAAAATAATTTATATTTTAATTATCAACAAACTAAATTTTTAAATACTTTTTAAATATAATGTTTTTCTTATTTTATATGTATTTGAAAATATTTATTTGCTCATATATAGTATTAAACAGCATTTATTTATTTCAATAATAAGAATATTCAATAAACAAATTACATATCAAAATTCACAATTAATTACTCCTTCCATCCCAAAATGAGTATCGTCCTAGGTTTTTTTTTACACAGATCAAGAAAAGTTATTAAATAGAAGAAAGAGAGAAGTAATTTTACAAAACTAACCTTATTATTAATATTGTATTGAAAAGCTAAAGTGGCATTATTAGGGGTATTAGTGGAAAAAAGTAATTAATATTGGATTGAAAAGCCAAATACGACACTTATTTTGGGACGGAGGGAGTAGTTACTAATTATATTTAATTAAAATGATTTATTGCACTTAATTTGCTTAATTCCATAAAAGTCTAATCATTAAAATACTCTTAATTTGTGCCTAAAAATTTGCCTCAAACTATTTTTCTTTTATTTTTAAAATTTTTAATTGGTTATCCAATTAAAAGATTTTAGTTTACTACAAAGTACCTTGTTGCAAAGTATAGTTTTTAATTATTATTATTTTTGCTTTAAATTACTTTATTATTCAATCAAATATCTTTTAATTTTTAAATATTTTAATTAATACTCAAATTTTTAAATAACATATATATAAAAATATATATTCAAATCAATTAATAACCATTCAATTAATACACACAATATTTTGTTTATCACTTCTCCACCTTATCCCCATTTTAGGCGCAAAAATGTTTTCTAAGGCAACTTGAATACTTTCGTCGTTCTCCTCCTTTGCTAAAATAATATTTTCTTTTTAACTGCAAAAAAATTAAAAATAGTAAAATGAGTAACGAAAAATGATGCAAAAATGAGACATATACCAAAAGAAAAAATAGTTGCAAAAAGTATCATTGCTGCAAGTCCATAATGAGAGAAAGAAAGTGAGAAGCCTAGAAATATAATCTATAAACAAACCCATAAACGCAACAAAATTATAAGGAATGATTGAAAATATTTTTTTTTTTATAAACATTGATATGAATGCATCACAATAGGGAATTCCAATGCAGGTTTTACTCAGGTTATCTCTAATTCAAAACAAAAAAAGTAACAAGAAACAAGGAAATAAAGTTATTAGCATACAACATCAGAAACCTCGTCCTAGAGGTGGTCCTTCAAAGGATTGGCAAACCTGGATTCCAGATTGGTCTTAAAAATGATGTGCTTAAGACAATTTTTTTTACAAATCAGTAGAAAAAACTAGTAGGCAAGAGTACAACTTTCAATTTAACAATTTATAGAGAAGTAGCAAAATTTATTTATGGAAATAACCTTTTATTACATTTATTTTAGTCCATGAAACTGTAATTAAATATTGCCCTAAATAAAATTCGTTATTAACATGATTTGTTTGTTTAGATCAGTTTTTAACATAAATTATTGTCCTAAATAAATTGTTTACTAAGATTAAATAAAATGAAATTTACTTTTGAAAAAAAATTATTTAAATGCAAAATAGTCAACATGAGAATAAATATGAAAATTTTCTATAAAAATAAATTAATACGTAGCATTTTAGTGGGCCAAATAAAATTAAAAAATAATTTAATATAAAAGTAATTAAAATGCCAATTATCTGTTTGAATTAATTTAATTAAAAATAGATTATTTTATAACATAATAAAAGTCAAATTATTTTTTTTCTAATGCGTAAAAAAGGTGTCATATTAAATTACAATACAAATTGCATTTTCAAATTATTTTTTCCAGAATTAATGTTCCTAATATTGATTGATATTGTTTGATTTTTGTTTCTAATAAATTAATGGGACTTAAATGTATTTGAATTTGAAATTGATTTGTAACCGAACTCGAAGCATGAAATGATGACACGTGTCATCAAATGCTTGAGAAGCAACCTTGTTTTGCCACATGTTTTCTGAAGTTGTTTTAGGAATCGTAAATTTTATATACTAGAGCGGAAGACTCGTGCCATGCACAGGATAAATATTTTTTATAAACATTTTATAAAATATTTTTAAAATATAGATATTTTTTAAATTTATATTAGGAATTATATATAATTAAAGTATAACAATTTTAATTATTGGTGTACATGATAGATATATAGTTTTTTTTATTCACAGATAGATATATAGTTTGATTATATATATGGTAGACTGTAATTTTAAAATACAGTAAATGAGAGAAATAAAAATTAGTTGTGTTAGGTAACATTGTAATTTAAATAATTATTGTGAAATAATATTTCAATTAATCTAAAGTAAGAGTTCGTAATTACAATAAAAAATGAATATTTTTTTTATGAAATGACATTTTTAACTATGTATTTTTAAATTAAAACCTAAATTCAAGCAATGTTTGTCATGCATGACATATATGTTGATAAGGATGTCCATAAGTAGGGTCTGGTTAAGGTACTATAATACTTGTCCCTATACTGACACTTTTAAAAATTCTCCGTATCTGGACCCATACTCATTGTATAACAATAAATCAAAATGGTTAGGGTGTAGACACATCATAGATAATTCTTCCATTAATTAAAATGGTTTTTTAGAGGAATTTTTAAATTAAAAATAAAGAATTAATATTTTAATATAAATGATAAATTGTACCGTATAAACTTAAATACTTTGGAGTGTTTTCTTGCAGTGAAATTTTTAGTTATACTTTTATCTTGATTTTTTTAATTGAAATACAATTTCAAAATGTGTCCATATAACTATCTTGTTGCTAAATTTATACCTTTTTTTTATCACAACCAATTTAATATTTTGTTGTTTTTTTGTTACATGAATAAATTTAATATTTTCTTTTTTAAAAGTAAATAAAAATAATGCTTATTAAAAATGTATAGATTTTTGGACCCAATCAAATTTAATTAAATTTGTTAAACGAATAATATTTGAATGAATTAGTTATAATTTTATATTATTTTTATATTTTTAATTTAATTAAAATTTAAGTTTTCTTAAAATTATTAAATACTATTGATTAATATTTTTGGTGTTTTTAACAATTGATTGTTATTTTAATTTACTATTTTTTTATTTTGTTTATATGAAATTTATTATCTGAGTATGATGTTTTGACTATTGAATATAAATAATAAATAATATGATTAAATTTAATTTAATTTTAATCAAAATATTGTTTATTGTTTATTATTTGTTGTCGTAAATTAAAATGATAAAAAAGAAATATTGTGATGATAATATAAGTTACATAAGATTCAAATTGAAACAATCTTTATATATTTTAAAATTCAAACAAAGAATTTTAAATTAAAATAATATTTTATTTTGTGAAAGAGATACTTTTCGTAAAGAAGAAAGAGCAAACAAATATATAAAATTAAATTATAAAGCAAATAAAAAAAGTCAACCTTATTTTTTTATATTGTAATAATACTTTTTTGTTTGTTAGTGAAAATCCTTTTTTGAAACTTTTTTTGTCATCTTAAGATGTGTTTGTGTAGTCATTCGGGAGAATTTCTTTAGGAATGGATATAATCTTCCTTGTTATAGGTTCAAATGATTTTACATGAGTTTGGTCTATGCCCCCGTGACTTTTGTTTCCTTTTCTGTTTAATGACAATTTGGTGGGCTGCATGTGTTTGTTGGGGATTGCGGTGCCAACCCTTGCCCTCATCTAAGCATTTGGAATTTATATCCTGCAAATATCAAATTTCAAATATTAGAAAATTAAAAAAAAAATTGAGGTGAATGGAAAATTTAGAAGATTACCTTAGAGAAAGAAGATAAAAAACAAAACAAAAAATGAACTATCAAATAATCAAAATAAATGAATTGAATAACAACATAAAATGTACATAACAAAAGAATAAACTGACTAAAACAAAAGAATGTAAAAAAAAAGTAAAACGATTCATAATTTTCATACATTTCCGTTGTCTGGACATTATTATCTGCAATGGAGTCAAAATTGAAAGACATTACATTACATAGAGAAAAATACAAATGCAAAGTTTTCTATTCACGAAGTAAATTATTTATACTACTCATGAAACTTTTTTAAAAAGGAAAGTTTAAATATTCATATCATTTTTTTACTACATTAAATATTCATATCATAAACGTCGCTAATAAAATTATAAAAAATAATCAAATCAATTCAAATAAACTTTACACTAAATTTTAGAATTCAAATCACTCTAAATTATTAATTTAATAATTATTACTATAAATTTTGATATTCAAATTACTCTAAATCATTTTCAAATATTTTTTTTACCTTCGAATATGGTCATGCATATATTTTATTAGTATGAACATATTGTGAATGAAAATATCTATTTACATACTATTGAGTAATAAATAAATAAATAGGGTAATCAAACCAAATAATAATTGACATTTTTTATTATTTCCTTATTAAATTAGTTTCAAAATTTAATTCCATACATATTTCCATTATGCTATTGTTGATTGATTATTTATTTATTATTACTATTAATGAGACTTAAATGTATTTGAATTTAAATTTGGTTCCGAACCAAACAATTTCAAAGCATGAAATGATGACACGTGTCATCCAATGCTTGAGAAGCAACCTTATTTCGTCACGTATTTTCTGAAGCTGTTTTTGGATTCGTAAATTTTATATATACTAGTTTGTTACCCGTGTGATGCATAGGTTAGTTTTAAAGGAAGGTAAAGATAATAAATATTTTTAAATAAAAATGTAAAAACACTTAATTTTGTATTAACAACAATATAATCTAAAAATAATAATACTTTTTTCTTGAATAAACATCTTATTAAGATAATTTCTAGAAAAGTTCTCCATATACAACATTAATTGTACAATTTTTAAACATGTTTTCATGATTTTTCAGCAAAATTTTTAATCCTCTCTAGAACGCACTTTGAAAAAGGCAACATATAATTGTCCATGGGTAAACACGGGTCTTGGAAGATATAGTCCAACAGAAGAAAGTGTCTGGACTTGAGATTTATTAATTGTCATTGCAAATGACACGATAATAGAAAATTGTCTTCACTGTAACTTAATTGGTAGCATTTGGTTGTTAGGAATCACTCACCTGAGATATGAACACAATACCACCAACTTTGTTTCCAATAAGAATTTGACATTGAATAACATGTTTTTCTATCTTCCTTACTTGCAATCTTATACCATTGCATAATCCATTTGATCAATATTCCTCAACATTACAGACACTCCAACCTTCAAATTTAGCTTACGAAGAGGAAATCCCGAACAATAAAAATTGTCATCACAAATTCAATATTATATTTATTATCTTTATATTAAAGGTAACATGTTCACGCTAATTAAATTTATAATAATAATATTATTAATAATACTTAAATGGAAGCAATTATTAGTAAAACTTAAATTAGATTCCAAGAAAATAAATGGTAAGGATGAGGAGTTATGCTCTTAGAGTTACTCTTGGAGTAAGTGGATCCCTCATTTAATTATAAATATAATTAAAAGCAGTAATGTTAAAATGGTTTAAAATTAATACTAAAATGGTCTTTAATTTGGGAGAATAAATTTAATTGATGAAATTAGAATGACGATAGATCTAATGTTATTGTATAAAATTAAATAAATTTAATTTGGGAAATTAAAAAAAATTATTTAAATTATAGGTAACCTTAATTTTATAATAAATATTAATAATAATATTATTATAATCTTTATTTTAAACATGTTAGAAAATCATGCTGTTGTCTTAAGAATTTAATAATGGATTCTCTAGCACTAAAACCTTATAATTTTATTAGTAAAAAAACCCTTATAATTTTAATTCTTTAATTCCTTATGATATCTTATGTTATATTTTGAAATCTAAATAAATTTTGTTCTTTTAAAAAAAATCCCATCTTTGTCTATTTTTTATTTATTTTGGGATTTGTTTGTTACAATTTTTATTTATTTTGGGATTTGTTAATGCATTAAATTATTTCTAATTATCATTTGTATTAATTTAATTATCTAATGATAGATCTTATATTATTCTAGAAAATATCTTTATCTTTATATATATAAAAGTCACTTGATGGATATTTTAATCATTATAAATATAAGTATTAGTGTTAATATAATTATTATTTAAATTAATAATACTAAATATCTATCATATTGCGTTAGAGTATATATTTTAAATTTACAAATATAATATTTTTATTAAGAATTCCCTTATTTAATTATAATTTTTATTATAATTATAATTATTATTTTGTTATTGTATTCTTTCCCTAATTTTAATAATTAAAATTCTTAGTCATAAGGAATTATTCATTGACTAAAATTCTTGATTGAAAATAATATAAACCTTTTTTTACTGCAAAAAATAATTATAAACCTATGATTAACAACATTATATTTGTGCAACTATACAAAATTTAATAACAAAGAACTTGATTCATGTAAGCCACAAACTAAATTTGATAGCAATTAAATTCCATAAAATGTAGATATTTGACTACAATGCATGCTACTTCATCCATTATTATAAATTAAAAATGTTAACATAATAAATGAATCGAAGTAACATGAACTCAAAAATGTTTCTGATTATAAACAAACCTTGAAAATATAAATATGATATGTCTTTCTGTAGGCGTCTTTGCTTCCTTCGTTAAAGATGTTCTAGAAAAAGACGATTATAATCAGTTATTGCATTTACCCTAAAATAATATTCAACTATACATGTAAGAGAGATAGTACAAACAACATTTAGTTTACATCTGGTCCAATTAGGTTTAAATAGAAGAGAAAATCTTTTAACAAAAAATAGGGAAGATGGACTCTTTTAATAATACGCTAATATGAACAATGAAATATAAGCAAAATTAAATGGACAATCCATATTGAAGTCAAAATTAATGATTCATTCTAAATAAATTGTCATTTTAAATTTAGATTTACATTAATTAATTTTATTATGTAATAGAAAATAACCCTATCTCCTTTATTTAAAATAAATTTCATTAACTTAATTGAGATATTACTATCTCTTTTTTTGTGAGCAACAGTCCTTTCGAAGTCCCTTCTTTTCATCACAAGATGCAAACCATGATACAAAAAATTGAGTTTCTAACTTCGATTTTTTTTTTATGTACAATGGTCGAACTGACAGAGGTTCACATTTCTAATTAGTTTAAACATCAACTAAAAAGTACTAAAATTTAAATACTTTTATGATGTACTATACATAAACTAATGTGATACAAAATTTGCATGTTTTGATTAATTTGAATAACTACATATATAGTATTAGTTTACATTATTATATTCAATAAATTAAAATTTAAAATATTTTTTCAATATTTTATATGTATTTGCAAATAATTGCTTAATAACTTCAAAATAATATATTAAGATTTTTTAATTGTTTATCGAGTCAAAGATTTTTTTAAATTGTTTTAATTTACAACTCAACTTTTTTAACTAACATTAAATATAAGGATACATATTCAAAATATAAATAAATCTTTCATCAAATTAATTTTAAAAACTTTGTAAATTGAAAGTTTCAAATGTGTGCATGTTTTATATATTAATTTATATTTTAATTTTTAAATACATGTTAAACATATATTTTTTCATACTTTATATCTGTTTGCAAATTAGTTTTTAAATTAATATTTTGGTGCAAATTAATTTTTTAAAAACCTTGTAAATTGAAAGTTTCAAACAATTTCAATTAATTGCCACTAAACTATGTTGTTGTAAATTATAATATATTATTATTTTCTAATTAATTATCGAGTCAAAAGACAAAATTTATCACACAAGAATTGCACGAAAAGAAAAAGAAAAATGAGCCATGGTTATTTTTTTAAAATAAATATTGATTAAAAGATTTGAAAACACGTAATACAGGATTTGTTATAAATCAATTGGCGTGCGGTTACATGAAGTGTACATTCATACAAAATAGCATTTTTCAATGTCTTTTATTTTTTAAATTGTTTCAACAAATATACTTAAATATATTCAAATCATATTTAATTCTTTCATCAATTTAAATTATTTTTAAAATTTTATAAATCAAGAGTTTTTAATGATGACATATTTTATATATAGATTTATACTTCCATTATCAATAAAGTAAAATTTTAATATATATATATATATATATATATATATATATATATATATATAATTGAGATTTTAATACTTGTTTGTTTTATATAATTTTTAAAACTTGTAAAAATTAAGAAATAATATCAAAAGAAATAATAAGACGACACATTGGTCTGATCCCCACTTTTTATTTCTCACTAAATTTATCATGCTTATGTTACTATAAGAACTTTCCTCTTTTCTATACAAAAGAGTCATTATTGCAAGATTCTCTCTATAAATCAAAATGCATGCACGTAATGAGAGTAGAAAAGTGCAAAAGCATGGAGAACAAATACATAATCACAAAAAAAAAAAAAAAATAGACAAAGAAACATTTTATTTCAACCTTAGTATAAGCTGTGATACATGCTTGAAGTTAAAAGGTACATAGATGGAGATTGAAATAATAAAGCCCAAAAGAGTAACATGTTGCTCATAAACAAAAATGTGAAAATCTCCAAACAATGAGCCTATCTCCACAATACTCACGAATTTGTGTATAGCAAAATAAGACTGTGTTGTTCTTCTTGCTCTTTTATATTTCGGCAAGCAATTTTATAGACCATTCCAAAAATCCCTTCACATTCGGCTAGACAGTTTTATAGACCAATTAGAAAATCATTGTGTGTGGACTACATATACCCACCTCCTAAACACAAACAAAGGTATTATATAGCCTTTTAATTGATTTTGGAAAGTAATCATATCATATCATATATTAATTAGGACAATAATTTATGGAAATAACTATTCAAAATGAAAACAATATATTTACAAATTTTATTTTCAAATAATTTAATATGACAATAGAGCACTCCATATTTAGGTCAAAATTAAAGATTCATTTTAAATTAATTGTCTATTTCAAATTTTGATTCATCAATCAAAAGATAAAATAAAAATAAATTTCTATATTTATGTGTCATAATTGTCCACAATCGATTTGTGTTTAAAGAAATATTCTTTTCACAAAATTTTGATTATCATTTAATTGAATCAATTATATTATTAAGATTGTTTTCTATAATTTTAAATGTTACCAGAATGTAATACGTGGACAACCAGTCTAGTCAGTAACTGTCTTTTATATAATAGATAGATAGATAGATAGATAGATAGATATTGATATTGATTTATAAATTTTATATATATTGACGTTATGTTTTTATTATTTAATTATTATATGTTATATTATATTTCTTAAATTGCTACAATGGTAGTATCTTTTATCCTAATAAGAAATATATTACTTTCAAATGCATTAATTGATAATTTCTCTTTATACTCTTAATTTAGTGTGAAGTTTATTAATCAAATATCACTCATTTCCCATAAAAATAGATACATATATTGAATTATTAATAATATAATTCATACTCATTAGTTGGTTGAAAGAATTATTTCTTGGATAAAATATAACCACCACTTAAACCAATTAATAATATGGATATTTTGGGATGAAATTAAAATTTATGATAATATTAATTAAAATTAAATAATTTAATTACATTTATTAGTCTTGATGAATTAGGCATGTGTTTCTTATATATAGGATCAGGGTAGTATTATATAAGTAAATTAAAAATATAATATAAATAATAATTATAATACAATATAACATTTTTTATAAATATTAAAAATATTAATATTAATAAAATTATAAATATTACATAAGTAAAAATTATTAAATTAAAATAATTTTATTATAGTTTTATAAAATTTAATAAAAATAAATTTAAATTATAATTTTTAATAATCTAAAAATATTATTTTTATAAAATTTAAAATATTAATATTAATAATATTAAAAGTAAAAGTTATTAAATTATTATAACTTATTATAGTTTTTAAAATTTGAAGAAATAAAAAATGAGTGGCAATTTTAAATTCCAAAATGTGAAAACCACTTACTGGTGGTTTAAAACCACAAGAGAGTGTAAAATCACAACATGTCCCAATTGTATTAATGTCATTAGTCTCAATTTAGACAGAAATATAATATCAAACTTTTTAAAATATAGAGGATCAAATTGATTTTAGTAAAATAAAGAGACAAAAAAAGTAATTTAACTAAGTTTTTATAATTACAAAAAAGGTCCACATGGATTCTATATTTAAAACATTTTTTAATAAATTATATTTAGACAAAAAAACATAATTGAAACATATAGATATTTTGATATTTTAAATATTTATAATAAAAAAATATGTTTATTTCGATCTACCTTTAACTTTCCATCCACAATCTAACTGACAATGCTGGCATGTGTGTTTGATGTCAAGGGGCTCTTATCCATACGGTGACACGTGTTTATTTTTTTTTAATTTTTTTTATTCCAACTGTATTTATTTTTAGGGTTTAAAATGGTATTTGGGGTAGAAATTGCCCTTTCGACATTCTATGATGTTCTCGGACGTTTTCCTCAAGCCCTTTTCTTAATTCTTCTTCAACAAGCAAGATTTCTGGACCTTCAAATGAACGTATGAGATCTTATTTGGATAAAAGAATTTCACTTCTTATTTTTTAATTACAAATTAAAATTCATTAAAATAATTTCATATGTAATTTTTAATATTGTGATTTTCCAACGTGGATAAGTAACAACTAGTTGGCATCAAACACGGACACGTCAACATTTTCCATTAGATTAACGGTAGATCGAAATTGCTTAATTTTAGAAACTTGAAGAACCAAAATTGCAATAAAAATTTTAAAGATACCAAAATTACACATTTGCAAAACTATAGGACCAAAAGTGGATTTAAGTCTAAAGAAAAAATGTTGATAACATGCAGAACAAAGCGCGTGAGTTTGATTTAATAAGCATCGACAATTGCATGTTAATTGGTGTGATTGAATTAATAGAAACATAATATAATTTAATTTAATTAAATTAAGCTGAAAAGAATTTTATAACCCAGACTAATAGAGCCTATTTTCTCAAGTTCCATCAAATTCTTAACGTTAATAACAGGTTCAGTGTTCGTTTGGAATAGACACTGTTTCTACTCCATCTTATATATCCAGCATTATGATAGAAGACTTCGATTATTTTTTCTCTCAATTTTTTTTCTCGTATTTACCTCGTAGTTGTAGATGTATTGCTGTGAACAACGATTTTTGTGGATTCATCTTCGGAAGGGATGAGAGTAATCACAAAGGGTGAATGTAGTGGTTAAGATGTTGGAGATGAAGCTAGAATTAAAAGCCGAAATAAGGTGCATTTGAAGAGTAGGTTATTGCTTGGAAAAAGAGTTGGGGAATATGTATAATTTTTCAATTTGTGATTTTCAGTAGGATAAGAAAATCTCAATAAGGGGATTCAAATTTCAACATGAAGTAACCTGGAAAATCACATGTTATTGAGTTCATGACAGAATTCATTTGTCATGTATTTATACAATTTATAAACAACACAACATGGCTCTATTCATCTCACCACAAATAGCACGTACCTTTTTTTTTTTTTTTTTTTTCCATTCATGATCATCACTTTGATAAAATTTATACACAACATTTATCAAATTTGGACAAAATATATTTTTAGTCCCTCAATTTTTCTCAATTTTTGTTTTTAGTCCCTAAATAAATATTTGACTGGTCATAGTCCCTGAACTTTTTTTCAGTCAATATTTTTAACCCTAAACAAATATTTGACCGGTCTTAGTCCTTGAACTTTTTTTCCGTCAATGTTTTTAAGTGATTTAAGAATAAAGGCAGAAGTATACTTGTTATGGCTATGAATGCACAAATTAAATTGTGATGATAGCAGCAAGCTGCTCAAATAGGTGACTAGAGAGGCTAACACGCATTCACTATTATTATTGAAATTTGTGGTTAAAAAAAGATAGATAAATAGTTGGATTGAAATGGAAATAGATCCACTAACTTAGTTCAATTATGCTCACACACAGTTGATGTGCTTAAATTGGGTTTTAAACGGTCAAACCGATTGTTAAAGAAAAATTATTCAACAATCACATAGCTTTAATGGATAACAAATAAATTAGATAAAAATAATGATGTTATATGCTAATGTCACTGTAAGTATACAGAGATTGAATAGTGACAATTTATCTTATTGAAAGATATACAATTTCATGAAGATTGTCTAAGACTATATGCTTCAACAATTTGAAGACTCCATCTTCATATGACTGCTTGACAATCTGATAGAAAGTTTGAAGACTATTTTCAATTTAAGATTGTTGAACATTCTTCTATAATTGGATAAAAAGAAACAAAGCATCAAAGTCAAACTTTGGATACACGACAATCTTAAACACCATGTTTGACATAATAAAAGTAGACATGACAATATAATCTTTCAGATAAAGTAAGTTTGTCACATATAAAAATGGAAAACTCTGTCTACTTTGAAGATATGGCGACAACGTTCAAAATCATTAAATGCACAATATAAGCAATCTAATGTTCATTTATTGAATGATTGTGTAAATTTTTTGAGCAATTATAATAATGTATTCAAATTACTTTTCTTTGGGAAAGGATCTACATACCATAGGAGTAAGTAGGGGTGGCCAAAATAAACTGAACTACATTAAACTGTAGTTAATTGAACCAAAATAAACTAAAAAAACTGAATTGTTTTAGATAAAAATTGAACTGAACTATTTTTTCAGTTCAATTTTAAGAAACTGAATTGTTAAAAGAATAATTCAGTTAACTGCTAAACTGTTACTCACATGAGTTGGAAAAAAAAAATCAATTTCAAGAACATGCAACTGACTTCTAATTTGGCTTCAATATTTCCATGTTTTTCTTTTTGTAAGTTATTGCTAAATATATCCAAGAACATCCCAACTACAAGCCTAAAACTCATGTTAATATCTCCAGCCCTACTCCAACATACAATATTCCCCTGTACCCTCCCATTACACGAAGAAAAGCAAGAACCACAACAATTAAGTGCCAAATAAGATGCAGCACTTAGAAGCAAATATTGCCCCGTGTGGCCTCCATCATCATGAGCATCATCGCAGTATATTGGATATTAATGGCATCAAATTAAATTGATTCCAGTAACTTGACGTAAACTGACAATTCATTTCAGTTAATTAGTATAAAGTCTGAGTAAGAAAATTATTTATTATAAAGTGAAAAACCATCTTGTTGAATGTAGTTCAGTTTAGTTAAAAGAAAAAAAAAACAGTTCAATTTGGGTTCAAATCACAGTTCAGTTCGAACTTTAAGAATACCATTAACTGAACCAAAGAACAGTTTGGTTCAATTTTCCTGAACAATTTTTTAGTTTAGTTCGGATGAACTATTTTTTTAGTTCGATTTAGTTTGCTACCAATTCAATTCAGTTCAATATTTTTGGCCACGAGTAACTCTTGGTGAGTTATTTCACTCAATAACTCTGAATTTAATACATCTAACTATTAAATCATGTTATATTTTCTCGATGATTATGCTGATATAATTTTAGATAAAATAAACACCTATGGGCCTGCCATTTTATAATTGGCATTTACTTGTATTTCAAAAATTAAATATATTATGCACTAAAATAAAATTGATTGATGAAGTATCAAATAATTTTTAAATTATATGAAAATTTTTAGATATGATCGATTTAATAAATTTTTTCAACTCAATAGTTAGATTAATGAAGTTCAATATCAATAAAAAGATGTTATAGAGAATAAGTTTGATAACATTTACACTTAAAATAAGTGAATCTCCACCATTATTTTTATGTGATATTTCTTTTAAGAGTGCTAGTAATACACTCTCTAACATACTTTTTACACTTGGTAAAATTTATTAGAAAATACAAAATCATGAGTGAAGCTCATTAAGTAAGAAGTGAGACCAATTTTTTGATTTATAATAAATTTTAGCTAATGGTAGAGAGTATTCAAAAGAGTGTATTACTAGCATTTCTTTTCTTTTAATTTTCACTTTTAGTGCTAATTTGACACAAATATCAATTTTTGTTTGGGGCTTGTTTATTGGGCCCTGTCCTTATGAAATTATCAACTTGTCTTCACTAAATTCTGGCATGTTTGTGGACAACAAAAAATGTTTTCGCTCTGTTCAACAAAGAAATATTGTCTCATGGAAGCATGCTTATATCAGATTGAAGGTTTGGTAGAATTAACCTTGATGCCCATCCATCAGGAATGTTCATGTTCTCTAGGTGTGGAAAGTTTGGTTTTCATCTTTGGCTTAATCTTTCTTTTTCTTTTGCTCCTTCCCACTCTTATTTTGTGTCAATTGATAAACCAAATTTTGATTGTGTTTTTATCTGAGTTTGGATGCCATTTGCACAAGATTTGAGCTTATTTTGTTGGTAGAACTCACGGTTTGTCCCTAGTTTGTGTAAGATAGGCAATTCAGGGATTCCTTGGGGAAAAGTGCTTAAAAACACATCAATTGGAGGAGAATTGCGATTATTTGGAAGACCACGGCCGTCGTAGATGTAGCACAACCATGCTAAGTCACCACAACCGTGATTCAAGAACCACAGCCAAGCAGGAATCATTGGAAGTTGAGCATCAACGTCAATTTTTCGAGCACAGTCGTGGTTCATTTACCACGGCCGTGCTCGAAATCCAAGCAAATTGGGCCTCTAGACTATGCAAGGATCACAATCGTGGTCATCTGATCAGCACGGCCATGGTGAGCCGCGTCAATAGTTTGAAACTTTATAAATAGATGCTGAAAACCCTCTTCTGGTATCTTTTGCTCTATTTCTGAATACTGAGGGTTCTGAGTGAGATAGAGGTCTTATGAGAAAGTCTGACTGCTGTAAGACGTAGAGATCGTCATTAGGAATACCACTTGTAATATCTCTTATCCCTTTGCAATCTTTATGTTTTCTATAGGGTTTACTGGTTTGTTCATGGACATGAGTGGCTAGTCCTCCTAGCCCAGGATTATGGCTGTGTCCTTTGTATCCCATATTTGATTATCAATGAATGTCTCGATGTTTCCAATTATGGAATCTCTTTACTATTTTGTTTGTTATTAGAACTGATCACTCTAAATGTTGGTCAGTCCCTTGTCTATGATCAATTGCCTAGGATTGACAAAACTATAAAGTGATTGAATTCATATGATTTGCATGATCAAACTAATTGTGTGAATTTCCAGTGGATTAATTCTATTAATCAACCTCTCTGAGTATCATTCGTTTGCCCTAATTTAATTCACCTATGACCAATTGGGAATTGAATTAGGGGAAACAACAGTAGTAAGCTACGACCAATTGTTTACTAATGAATTTAAAGAGGATTGGCAATTAACTTAATTAGAGTATTCATTGAGATCAAGATGAGGGAAAAAGGGATGCATGCAAAATCATAATCCTTGGCGTTCCAATCTTACTGTCTCACATTAATCTTCTTATCTTAATCCTTAGCGCTTAAGAACTGAACAATTGAACACTATTTTCTCAAATTTGATTCTTAATTGAATTGTTTAATCCATTGAATTGTTGAATTGGTCCTTTGGGTTCGATATCTGGACTCCGAGAGTCCACTGTTACTACCGCATAGGGTACGCTTGCCCTTTGTAATGCATTTTACGCATCATCAACTGAGAAACCGATTGTATTTGGTGGTGTGGTTGACCTTGACCAGACTATTTTGTTAAGAAATAATCCAGTTTAGTTTAAGACCGATTTCTATTTTTATGTAAGTATATGGTTCAATTTGGATTTAGGTTTGGTTTGGCATAAACGGACTTTTTTGCACAGCCTTTAGTTAGTGTCAATGAGTAGTAACTAGTGAAACTTGGGTCATGTGATGCCACCACATATGACTTGTTACATTAAAATTTGTTAAGTCATATTTTTTTTTTGGATTCCTAGGAATTGAACACGATATCGGAGATTTACAATAACTCACGCACCCTGCGCAACCAATTGAGTTAGACCCCCTCAGTTGTTAAGTCATATTAATAATGCTTAAAAATGCTTATAATGAAGTCGTGGAAAACATATATTCAAGGTTAAAAATTAATAATTAATTAGTCATATTATGAGAACTGGATGTACCAAAAAAAAAAATTATAAGAACTGTTATATTTTGCGTCGCTGTAAAACGGTAAAAGATTGTTAGATTTCCTACAGTGATAAAAGCGTTTCGCCAAAACAATGATATTTTGCACAGCATAACCGTAACTTTCCATTTATTTTTTTTTATAAAAATCATTCATCACTAAATATAGATGCATAGTGACAATTCCATTAAACACTAATTAAAATTTTATTACTAAAATAAACTTTGACACTTATCGTTATGAATATTATAGAACCTAGTGTATTATACTCTTAAAAAGAAGAAAAAGCAAGTCCTCCGAAACACAAGAAGAATTTTCCGAAGTTGAAAAACTATAACATTAAGCAATAAGGCATGCCAATTTCACAAAACAGTGACGTGTATGTGTGCATTTGGGACTTAAAAAATAAAATACGTATAAAACGGAAGCGCGTTTAATACTCAGGATCTCATATTTGGGAATTTTCTAAATCATTGTATCCTATGGGGTCCCATCTCCTCTGCCACTGTTAAACATTCCATAAAAATTCTCGAACGGAAAAGTACTCATTCTCATCTCAGGCAAGCAAGAAACAAAGCCAGAACAGAACCAAACATGCCTGTCCTGAATTCCACTAATTTCACTTCAATGAGGTTAGTACTTTGTGTAACTACTCTATCACCACAAATATGTTATTATATGTTCCCATAACTTTTTTTTTTATCTGCAACTCTTTCCCATAACCTTGTTTGAAGGTGATTCTACTTACCATTTCAACATCTTTTACACGTTTCACTTGCACACCCTGCTACCTATTTTATCCCATTTCTTCTTTCTATTGTTGACCACTGTACATTTTTGGTTGTATTTGTGTTTTCAGTCAGATTCTGCATTGAGCTTCATTTATTTCTAGCAAAACTGCATCATAATTCTAGTATGTCTAACTTTTCTTTATCTTTTTTCCCTTATTGAATGTTCTTAGGGACCAAGTGGACAATCTATTCAAGGAATTGAAAGAGATCCATGACAAATTCTTAGCACTGCTCATTGCCTTGGTTGCAGCAAAAAATACCGACACAGGAAATTCCTTGTTTGCAAGACAGCACAAGCTGATGATACTTTTGGTTTTGGCCATTGTTCTTTACTCCTTCTTGGCTACACTTGGTACAATACTTCATGCACATAATAACAGTAACACAAACCTTCTTCTTCCTATCATAACATGTGCTATGCTTATGTTGGGAAGTGTTGTTTCAATTCTGGCTTTGACCTTCATCTCAACCACCGTTGCTTGGATCACTTTGGCCATGTGGGTTGGAATATTCACATTGATTGCTTATGAGTATGGTGCTCTTAAAAGGATCAAGAATTGGATTAAGGGTCACATCACACGGCGCTAAGGTTGTTGCTTCTCTAGAGAAAGTACCATTGCCAAACTCTGCCTCTATACTCTGTTCACATAGAGTTAGAGTTTCTCAGTTCTGTTGTGCTTTGTGGTTGTTATGTTATGCTTTTCTTTGTTTTAGTTTGAGTTAGGATTCTAGATTCTTGATTCAGGAAGAATCTGTAGTTGAATTGATGAAAGTAACTCTTCTTTTTAATTAATGCTTAGTCGAGTTTTCTTTTATCTCGCTCTTTGTAGGATTAATGGAGTTAAGAATGCCAAAAAGGCTGATTTTTATATATCATTGATAAATGCTCGAGTATAAGCTTAACCGTCCTCAAAGTTGAAGAGGATTGAAAAATAGAGACAGAAAAAGAAGGTTCTAGAATTTTAAACCAAATAAAAGAATATTTAGTTTAACTTTTGATAAAATTGATTTCGAAAGATTTAATATTAAAAAAATTATTTATGTTTGGAAATGATATTTTAATACTGGGTTTAAAAGAATTGATTTTATTTGAATGATATAACAGAATCATTTTTGAAGTATAGATAAAAGAATACTCTAAAAAATTGATAACCCGTGCCAATTTGACTATAGAGTTTGGTTCTTAACGATTAATGACTGTGACGTGTATGTGTGTGTGTCTCTGGGACGTAAAATACAATACAATACGTATAAAAACGAAACGCGTTTAGTACTTGAGGGTCCCATATGGGATTCCAATTTCATTATCCTCTGCCTCTATATATATGAAACATTCACAGTTTCACACCAATTAACAATTCTCAAACGGAAAAGCACTCGATCACATCTCAGGGAAGCAAGAAACATAGCTAGAACCAAACATGCCTGCACAGAATTCCACTCATTTCACTTCAACAACGTTGGTGTAACTAGCTATAAGTTAACTACTCTATAACCACAAATATGTTTTATGCTCTTTCCCATAACCTTGTTTCAAGGTCATTCTACCTACCATTTCAACATCTTTTACATGATTCACTTGCACACCCTTCTTTCTATTATTCACCAATTGGACATTTTTTGTTGTCTTTGTGTCTTCTGTATTGAGCTACATGTATCTCTAGCAAAACTGCATCATAATTCTAGTATATATGTCTTACTATTCTTTTCTTTTTTGTCTTAATGAGTGTGTTTAGGGACCAACTGGACAATGTATTCAGAAAATGGAAAAAGATCCATAGCAGATTCTCAACAATGCTATTGCTGATTGCCTTGGCTGCCTTGATTGCAGTAACAATCACTGACACTGGAACTTTTTTGTTAATAAAACAACCAAAGACAAAGTTTCTGGCTTTAGCCATTGTTCTTTACTCCTCCTTGTCCTCGCTTGGGACAATTCTTGAGATACATAATAACAAAAGCCTTCTTCCGATCATAAACATTTGTGCCATGTTTATTCTGGGAGGTGTTGTTTCAGTTCTGACTTTGAGTTTCATTTCAACCACCCTTGCTTGGATCACTTTGGCCATGTGGGTTGGAATATTCACATTCGTCGCCTATGACTTTGGTGTTCCTCAAAGGATCATGAATTGGATTAAGGGTCGCATCACACGGTGCTAATTAAGGTTGTTGCCTCTTTAGAGAAATTAAGTACCATTGTCTTTTCTTTGTTTACATAGAGTTAGAGTTTCTCAGTTCTGCTGTGCTTTGTGGCTGTTATTCTTTTTCTTTGTTTTAATTTGAGTTAGGATTCTGGATTGTTGACTAAGGAAGAATCTGTGGTTGGATTGATGAAAGTTACTCTTCAGTTTCCGGTCAATGGTTCTCATTATTGCTTCTAATCTTTAAGCAAGACAATCATTATCCACACTTCAATTCATTTTTTGCTTGGCTGCAGTAAGGTTAAGGAGATAGTTAACAAAGATAAGTAGATAACTGAAACTATATTATAAAAGGAAACTAAATTTGGAGATTTCAGTTCCCAACTAAATATTGTTTTTAAGAACAAAGAAAAGGAACAAATTAACAAATACAAGTATGCGGCAACTCATGTGAATATCTAAACATATAATCAAGTGCTACTTTCTGAAAAGTGATTGTTAGCGAAAGCAACCAGAATTCTAAGCAGATAAACATGTACACACACGGACACAAGATTTAATGAGGTTAATTTGATAATTATGCTTACGTTCTTGTGAGTAGAACGACTATTTTTTATTATTATTTTTCATTAGAACAAATAGGGTTACATCCGTAGTAATACAAAATAAACCACGATATAGATTTACAATCTTCAACCCACATCGTAACCCAACAAAGGCTTTTGCTACATCCACTCCCCTTTTTTGCTAAGTACACTCCCATTAAATTTTTTCTATTATTTTTTTTCTTATATACCCTTTATACACATAAAATTTTTACAAAATTATTATTTCGGAAAGTACTTTCCTGAATACTATTATTGTGTCCGGAAAGTACTTTCTAGAACACAACAATAGTATTTCGGAAAGTACTTTCCGGAATGTTAAGAAAAGCATTTAAAAAAATTGGCTTAATTACTGTTTTAGTCCTTCAATTTAGGGGTTATGCTTTTTTTAGTCCTTGAAATTTAAATTTGCTTTTTTTAGTCCCTGAATTTTTGAAAATTGCTCTTTTTAATACCTCCTATGATAAATTGCCAATTTGTGGCGATTTTTAACAGCCAGAATTTGATTTTTAGTCCCTCATGTGATAAATTGACACTTTATGACGTTTTTAAAATGCAAATTTTAGTGGTTAACAATAAAAAATTAAATTCTGGCAGCTAAAAACCGTCACAAATTGTAAATTTATTATGGAAAAGGACTAAAAAAAGCAATTTTCAAAAATTCAGGGACTAAAAAAAGCAAATTTAAATTTCAAGGACTAAAAAAAGCAGGACCCTCAAATTGAAGGACTAAAATAGTAATTAAGACAAAAAAATTCAAACAAAACACTAAATGTAACCCCCCTTCTAATAAACTTTAATTTAGTTATCTAATTTATTTTATACATAATTGTTCTAATACATTCTATTAAAATCTAAAATGTATTCAAATTTACATCACTAAAATTTTACAGAAACATTTTTATAAAATGATCTATTAACTAAAACTATATTTTTTTTTGTCCCAAATTTTCCCATCCTATAGCTCTGGAATTATCTGCATCTTTTCTTCTAACTCTTCTTCCTTCACCTGAAATCAAAACTTCCCTAAAATCTAGGGACAAAATTTACCGGATCAGGCATTTAATTTCTAATACACAGAAAAACAATCACAATCAATGACATTTCATTTCATAACTCAGATTTCACATAAATAATGCAAATGCAGTATGCTTTATGAAAATGCAAGTTTATAAAGCAGATGCAGTTTTGACTCAAAATCATTTTGACCCTGCTCCATGGAGACTTCCCCTTTGAGTGTTTAGTAAGTAACTGGCCTACCATTACGCACTGCAATTCAGCTATCAGCCCCTACTAAACGCGAATAAGCTAGCAGAATTAGGAGATCAGGATACCCGGAAGGCCACCACGGCAACATCTCTGTCCAGATTACGGCCACATGTGGAATTGCCAATACCCTTCACCCCACAGACTATATAATCATAGACTATACAGTCCTGTCTAACTTACTCTGCTCACCCATTTCTCAGGACTATCAAATTCTCTGTTCATAATCTCAATCATCTTTTCAAATACATGACTGCCGTAGTCCCGGTTAGTCAACACAGTCCTGAAAATTAATTCCCCCAAAAATACTCATTTTTCATGACTACCGCAGTCCCGGTTAGTCAACAAAATCATTTCTCATTTAAAAACTCATTTCTCATTTGAAATCTTTGTATTTTCCAAGAACTCAGGCTTATGTAATATGATAATGATGCTAATAAACAAATAATTAATATTAATCAATCACATAAAAATTATAAAAATTCACTAATTAACATTATAACATCAATACCTTAATAAAATACTAACTAGTCCTTTACTAGGTAAAATTACTAAACTTTTACTAAAATAATAATTATGTATTTACTATGAAAATTACTAAACTTTTAATATTTTCTAAAATTTCCCATTTTGCCCTTGATCTTTTTATGAAATTCTGAATATGTCCCTAATTGTTCTAGAATCTATGAAATTATCTAATTACCCTCAATCTTTTATAAAATTCCAATTATGTCCTCTAAATGTGAAATTACCTAATTACCCTCAATCTTTTTATAAATTTCCAATTGTGTCCTCTAAATGTGAAATTACCTAATTACCCTTACTATTTTATAAAATTTCCGATTTTACCCTTGATCTTTTCCTAAAATTCCAATTTTGTTCCTACATGTGAAATGACTATTTTACCCTTGGTCTTTGAATAAATTTCCACATGATACCCCTTCAACATGATCATGGCCGTGAGTTGTTTTTCAAAATTTCTAAAATTTGCTAAAGATCAACCAAGCAATTTCAATCAATAATAAGCCAATCAAACAAATTCCAATCCAAAAACAAATCAATCAAGATTTCAATCCATTAAATACATCAAGAAATCAATACAACATAGATTCAATCACAAATTTCAAACTTCAATCATCAATTATATAAAAGCCCTAAATTAATTTCATCTTTTAATGTTTCTTGATCAAATCTTGAAATTAAACCTAAGGACATGTTTCTCCTACTTCCAATTTGTTTAAATTGAAATTAAATGCCATGATCCTTACCTTAGATCCTTAGATTGATGAAGAAATCTTGAATTCCTTTTTCCCCATTTCTCTCTTTTTCCTTGGTTTCTTGAAATTTTTGAGCTCTTCTTCCAATTTCTTCTCTTTTGGCCAAAGCTATTTTGAAATTTGGGAGATTTTGGTTGGTTTATTTCTTAATTTTAGAAGAAAGGATGAAGAAGAAATGGAGGGGCAGCTGCAGCAAGTCTCACGGTTTTGGGTTGGAGAGAAAATGAGTTATGTGTGTTTTGCTTCTTTAACTTGGTTTCTTATATGTTAAAAAATTTTCCTACACCCAATTCAATTTATTTCTCACGTCCAGCTGCTGCTACAAGGCAGCCCCTTTTTGTCAAAGTCTCCAGCCATTTGAACGTGCCACACTTAGTGCCTTGTGTGACTTGCTTTCTAATTAGTCAAATAGTCAAAATTGTAGCATTTTGTAGACTTTTCTAGAATTTTTTTTAGGGTTTTTAATTATCTTACAAACTAATTAGAATTTGAAGAAACTAACACCACCATTGGATTCCTCACCATCAAAAACCTTGGGGTAGTGTCTTACTTATCTCTTAATCAAAGTCTAATTAGCTTAATTTAGTTAGATTAGAAACTTTGAGTTGTCAAATTTTGATTGGTTAATACTTTTATTTTTAATTTTTCTTAGTTAAATAATTTTTATAATTATTCTAAGTATATTATAATTATTAGATAATTTCATAGATGTCATACAAATTTTATCTTAATTTTCTACCTTAAAATTTTATCGTAATAATTTCTCAAAGTTCTAACTTTCAGAAAATTATAACAATTCGAAACTAGCATTTTAATTCTTCAACTATATATATTTTTAATCTATATTCAATTACCTTTTTATTAAGTTACAGATTAGTCCAAAATTTTACACTTGAAAATTTATCCTAGACAGCTGTTTGACACAACGGTCCAGTCAACAAGTAATTCATTTCTCAACTGTATATATTTTAAATCTACATTAAATTCTTTATTTATTAGAGTACAGTTTAATCCAAAATCTTATACTGGAAAATCTTATCCTGGATAGCTGTCTGACACAACTGTCTGGTCAACAAGAAATTTAAGCATAAACAATAGTATTAAAATACTCAGAAAATTTTACTGAATAGATCTGTATAAATTTTATTATGAAAATATGTACAGAAAATATTCTCTAAATACAGTACGTAATTTCTTATAATATTTATAGAAAAATATTTATAAACAGTAAAATAAAAATGAGGGTGTTACACTAAAGCCATTAAAAATCTCATATAAAGGAAAAATTGTACAATAATGAAGCAATTGAAGTAGAGAAAACATATAATTGATATTGATCCTTTAATCTAAACGACTTAAAGAGGCATGTCATTGCAGTAACTCGAAGTTTGGAGGATGAAAGACCCTAACACTAAAGCAAGAGACTAAGCAAGGAAAGAACAGGGAGACCAGAGTAAGAGATCAAAGGGATGAAAGGAGGAAAAGAGATTAGGGAGTGTAATGAAAAAGAAGAGAATGTGTTGTTACTGTGATAAAAGGAAGTGTGTTGTGCGTTGAAAAGGGGAGTATGAGGGGGAGAGAAGAAGGTTTGAAGGGGGAGGTTATTTAAATAATTGAATTTTAAAAAAGGGAAGGGGAGTGTACTTAGCAAAAAAGAGGAGTGGATATAGCAATAGCCCCCAACAAATAGGTAGCTCAAGCCCAAAGGGCAAATGCTGTCATTAATAATGACTCATTATGCTCCACTTCGCTACTCTGATACGCTCTGTTACACTTTGTTCTAGCATTTGCCCACCCATAAATATAAACGAGTAATTATATTTGAACACCCTAATATTTTAGACACCCAATTGACACCCTTCATTTGTCTCTATCTCTCTCTTCCTGTCACATCAAATACCTATTACATCTATCACTTTTTCCTATTACTTTTTTCTCTCTCTAGGTGAATAATAGCATATGGGATGTCCATAAACTACTTTCCAATATAAACCATGCACAATAGTTACAAATGCAAATATATAGATCCTTATCATTATGTTGCTCGTACATAACCCACTTAGAACAACCACTAAAGTTACATTTAGGCACGTCACCTTCAATAGATGCCATAGTGTTATTTTATGGAAGCAAGCAAGGCAAATACTTTTATATCAACTTTTTTGTATGCCATGGCAAATGAGGAAAAAGGAGATGGGAAAAGAGCATGCCAGTAGGAACTAGGAATCTAGGAAGGATGGGTTTGCGTAAGTAAAAGAGGAGGGAACAAATAATGTTTGTCAACTCACAAAATATATTTATTTGGCTAAACGATGATTTTGATCTTTTATCTTATTTTTTTTCAGTTTAGTCCTTTATCTTTTAAAAAAATCATTTTGATTTTTTATCTTATTTAAAAGGTTTAAAATGGTCTTTTATCTTTTAAAAAGTTTACTTTGGTACATCATTTTATTTAAAAGATTCAAAATTGTACCTGTCCGAGGGTACAGTGGTAATCTCTTCTTGCTATGCCGAGCTCTATCCGTCTGTCCTTGTCGTTTTCCACCGAGGAGGGGATGGGTACCTGCAAAGGTACTCCGACGCTCAAGTCAGATATCACCCCGATATAAAAAGGAGTAGAATATGAGAATGAACAGTAACTCTTTACCTCAAGAATCTCACCCTTTATATACATGCATTAATGGGCCTTTGGGATCCATGGGTCTTACCTTGTTACTAATGCGATGTTAATTCGTGATTATGTGATAATTACTTTGATCCCGAGATTATTATTGTAATACTGACATTACCATTTATAATAGACCGAGTAATATTAGGATGTCCGAATACTGTTCGGTCATGTGGTTGCCTAGGGTCCTCGGTCCTTATAGGGTACAAAAATGATTCTTCAACTATTTAAACATATTCAAAATGGTCCTTTATCTGAATGTTATTCGAAGGCCAAAGTTGAATATATTTAAATAATTGAATAACTATTTTGAATGTTTTAAATAAAATAAGGTACCAAAGTAAATTTTTTAAAAGATAAATGACCATTTTGAATCTTTTAAATAAGATAAATGACTAAAGTGGACTTTTCAAAAAATAAAGGATCACTTTGAACAAAATAAATAAGTTAAAGGACCAAAAAGGTCATTTAGCCTATTTATTTCTAATCAATTAATTAACTCTTGGACTTAGTTGAAGGACCTATTAGCAAATACTACCAAGTTTAAGTGGTGAAGTGCATGTAGGCATGCATGGACACGTGGCTTTTACCTGAAAGAGGATACGACACGCATGTAGGTCAGACTAAACTCTAGCAATAGCAAATAAGTAGGGGTAAAATATGTTTTTGTCCCCCATTTTATCTTGATTTCTATTTTTAGTTTCTCATAAATTGTTTTTTCTATTTTTAGTCCCTAAAAAATTGTTTCATTTTGTTTTTAGTCCCTGACATCAATTTTGACTGTTAACTAATGTCGTGACAAGCAAAATTTACGCTTAAAATTTTTTTTGTTTAAGTTTCTAGTAGTTTTTAACTGTTGTGAATTTTCTGCTGATTAAAACCGTCAGAGATGTTAAAAAAAATCAAAATCTTGAACACTAGATTTTCTAAAATAACAAGAAATATTATAAAAGTAAAAATTGTAACGGTTAAAAGTCACTAGAAACTTAATCAGAAAGTTTTCACACACACAGTTTATGCCCTCCATGTCATCACTTAACAGTTGAAATAAACCTCAGGAACTAAAAATAGAACAAAACAATTTAGAAGGATTAAAAATAGAACAAAACAATTTATGAGGGACTAAAAACAGTAAAAAAATTATGAAGGACTAAAAACAGAAATCAAGATAAAATGAGTGAGCAAAAACATATTTTATCCAATAAGTAGCTAGCAAACGGTTACGTACGTATGGTGATCATCTTAATTAGTTTTGCCTGTAATTAAATAAGGGTTATTTAGCTTATGAAAATTTTGATGTAATAAAATCAACTATGTGCTGTATATATGTCATCTGTCACTGTAATGCTCACAATTTTATTTCTAAAGTATAATAATTAATACGTTTGGTTTAAACTTCTAGAGACCTTTGTTTTTGTTCTTAAAAAAAGGCTTGTTTTATTTTCAACAAATTATGCGCCAACAAGTTTTACCGAGAAATATTCTGAATAGAACTCTTCAAGTCTATGTAGACAAAAATAATAGTAAAAAAATGCAAAAATATTTAAAAGATTTAAATTTGTACATGTAATATTTAGAAGGCTTAAATACATTTTTAGTCCTTGCAATTTAGAGTTTTTTTGTTTTTCGTCCTTCCAAATTTTTTTTTTGGTTTTCGTTCTTGCAAATTATATTTATTTTATTTTTCGTCCTTAAACTGTTATAATGACAAAAAACAAAACAAACATAATTTGCAAGGACTAAAACCTTTTTTTTTTTACAATGACGAAAAGCAAAAAAGCACTAAATTACAAGGACTAAGAAGATCTTTAAACCTATTTAGAATAATAACATCAAGTGTTAAATATGATTAGTTCAATATTTGATCTATAAGGAAACTTTCTTACTATCTATGTTGTAGGAAAGTCTTGCAGGCTTTAAGATGAAAGCTAATCAAATTTCACTAGTGACATCCCATTATGTTGAAAATTGAAACCAATATACTGCTATGCAAGTTTGTTCATACCCCACTTGGTTTTTTTTTTTTTTTGACATACCCCACTTGGTTATTAGGTGCTCCAAAATTATTATAATCTCAATCTTTATTATGATATATAATTCAGTGTTATTAATTCTTTCTCGTGTATTAAAAGACTTGAATACACATATCACATGAAAACTGACACAGATTATGGATACTTGGTGGTACAAAACTATTTAATAATTTCTTCACTTGGACTTGAACGTAGAAGTGAAGTAGCATGAGGTGTAAAGAAAGGCATAATGGCACACATAAATGCACAACCCATTAAACATAAACAATAAAGAATTTATTGGCATATTTGTGTCTTGCCTTGCTGTACAGAATAACCAGAGATGAAAATGAAACATAAACTAGAAAGTTGTCGTATGTAGGTCAGCAGATGCTGCGTGGTCATTATTCCGGTACAGGTATCCTCACGATAGTCCACACTTATCTGAGTCATTGATTATAGAGAGTCAACATCTAACGGACAATATTTGTTTCCCACGATGGGAGACCTATATTACTCTCCCACCTTAGATGCATGAGAGGATAGTCAATGGTGGATCCCTCTCTTAGAATTTCAGTGTGGCATTTGGTCTAAGCAATGGTGGATGAGATGATAGTCAAAGCCAGAAGTGAAGCTGCAGTTCCCACCATAAGTATGGCACATGTTATGATTGGAAGGTTTGTATTATATACCTGAAGTATTGTCCCAATGATCACTAATGGGCAGTGTAGGACAATGGTCAAATTGTGCTCTTTGGAAAACAAAGTCTTTCTTGTATCTGAATTTAGTGCTTCAAGGAGTTGTCAAATAACCTTAACAAGTTATGTAGCACTAAATTTTGACAGAGAAAAGACTTTGTTCACCAAAGAAACAAGCTGATGATGTTTCTGATCTTGACTATTGTCTTTACTCGTTGATGATCATTGGGACAATACTTTAGATATATAACAAAAGTCTTCTTACAATCAAAACATTTGTCATGCTTATGGTGGAAATTGTTGTTCTGGCTTTGAGTATCATCTCATTTACCATTGCTTAGATCAGTTTGAATTTATGCATTGGGATGTTCACATTGCTTGGCTACAACTGTAGTGTTCTTCAAGGAAGCTCAGGGTTGTTGCCCCTTTGTTCTTGCGCGAAGATGTTACTCATACCACTGTATTAGTTGTTCATGCTGAGTCTTGAGAGTTTCTCAGTTCTGCTGTGCTTTGTGGCCAGTTCTTTTTTTCTTTGTTCTAACTTGAGTTTGGATTTTTACTCAGGATGAATCAGTCCTTGTGTTGATGGAAACATTTTTTTTTAATGGTTAGTTGAGAATTTCCTTTTCTTGTATATCTCTGTTCCTTTTTATTTTCTTAATGATTGATGGAGGAGTTTAGAATGCCAAACAACATTCTTTTCTTTTTGTCCCTTTTATTGTACTCTTATTATGTTAAGAGATTATGGATAAAAGTCAATCTTGATCTTCTGTTGATTAATTAAAGCTAAAACAAAAGTTTAACCTCTGTCTCTCACATACACAAAGAGAGATAGAGAGACTTTTAGAATTTTAAACCAATATATTAAAGGTTAGTTTACATTAGAAAATATATTGTTAAGAAAATATTACTCTAGAAGGACTATTTTGAAAGAATGGATGTTAAACAAATAATGTGCTGATCAGAAATCATAATTTAAAGCAATGGAGGTTAGATCTAGCTTTTTTTTTTTTTTTTTTTTTTGTTATCAGCCAATATTACTGAAAGGGGTTAGTTTTTCATAAATGATAAATCAAGATTTGAATCTCCAATGAAAAAAGCTCTGTCTGAACAGGATTTGCTTTTAAAGGAAGATATTTGTGGGAAACTGAAAAAATGAAAAGAAATAATAATTTAAAAGTGAATATAAAAAATACACAATCACGTTTGATTCAATCAGGCATGTATTTGAGCCCTAAGAATCCGAAAGCAAATTACTTTGATGACCATTAGTTAGTAGTTAAAAGATGAGAATTCCAATTCACTCTTTACCATTAAAGTTACTTTTTAACAGCACATGTCATACTTTAGTTTTTATTTTGTATAACTATTGTCTATTACCTACCGTATTGACTTCCTATGGTAAATAAATCTAGGTTGACAACTGATTTGAGGAAAGGGAGAGAAGGAAAGAATTGAGTGGAACAGAGGTAAAGGGATGGGAATGAGAAAATAAAATCTCTTTATTTGGTTAATTGGTTGAGTTAAACGAAGGGAGATAAAAAATAAAAATAAAAAACCCCTTTATTTGATTTGTAAATTGAGAAACGGAAAAAATAAAAGTAATGTATCTTATTTATGCAAAAAAAAAAATTGCAAGAAATAATTATAAAAATTAAAATGAATTAAATGTGTTGCTTATACGTGACAATGCTAGTGATACAAAAATTTTATATTACTATAAACAGACATTTAAATTTTAGATAGAATATACGATCTCTTTTATATTTTTTCTCATGAATTCACGTCTATAGAAACCTGATGGTTATCATTTTCAAAGAAGAAAAAGCATTTCCACCAAAACAGAGTGAAAATTAATTTTTGAAGTTATAAAGCACAAGTTGACATTCAACTTGGACAATTTCTTAAACAAAGATTTTGTGACAGTGAAAGAGAGGAATCAATTAACGATGTCCTATTGGTCTGTTTCTCCTCCCTCTCTCCGCATGCGTGGCATAAAATACGTTTAAAACGAATGGCATAAAATACGTTTAAAACTTTGTGAATCAATACGTAAGAAAGTGGCCAAACTTTGATTTTATTAGTCTTTGGCTTCTTTCTTTTCATTCTAATTAAGTTTCCAAAAAGTGTGCCACGCTTCATATAAATACTCTCATTGTAGTTACATCGATGAACCACTCTCATTTCCTCAAACTCAAACAAAACCGAATCATTTGTTCTCAGCTCAGAAGTTTAGCAAATTGAGAGAAAGAAAGAACAAGATATGCCTTCTATGAATTTCACGCACTTCAATTCAATGAGGTCAGTACAATTATTACCTCTTTCTATACCCAGAAATACCTATGTTTATGTTTTAGTTTTCACACCATAGTAAAGTGGTTCTAGTTACCATTTGATCATCTTTTATATGCTTCACTCCCTCACTCTTCATTTTTTTTCCTGTCTTTCTATTATTGAGTAAATGGACATTATTAGCAGTATATCAATCTTCTGTCAGTTTCAGCATTGAGAGCTGCACGTAAACGTAATGTATTGCTTCCAAAGCTGCATCATAAATCATAATTCTCCTATGTCTAACCCTTTTTATTTTGCCTTAATGAATGTGGTTAGAAATCTATTCAAAGAGTTGTCCGAGAACATTAACAAGTTCACAACACTGCTGTTTGCTCTGATTACATCAACAAACTCTTTGTTCATGAAACAGCACAAGCAAATGATGCTTCTGGTTTTGACCATTGTTCTATAGTCCTTCTTGGTGATCATTGGAACAATACTTCAGATACATAACAGAAACCTTCTTCCAATCATAATTTGTGCCATGCTTATTGTGGGAGGTGCTGCTTCATTTCTGGCTTTGACCATCATCTCATTCACTGTTGCTATTATCACTTTGGGCTTGTGTGTTGGAATTTCCATATTGGTTATCTATATGTATGTTGTTGCTCTAAGAAACTCAGGGTTACTGCCTCTCTAGACAAAAGCAGAGCACCCCCGCCAAACTCTGTTCACACTTGTTTAGTGTCATTGTTTCTCAATTATCTTTTGTTTGGTATCTATTAATGTTATACTTTCCTTTATTTTAGTTTGAGTTTGGCTTCTTGAGTCAGGTAGAATCTGTCATTGTATTGAAGAAATAACAGTGCCCTTTTTACTGATTAATGGAAGGTGTTTTTCTTTTGTTATGTCTAAATAGAGATAATAATGCAAAATAGATGTCAATCAAAAAAATAAAGATGATGGACTTGAGATAAAAGTTAATCAGCTATGCTATTTAGTAATAAAATATCTCACACAAATAGATGGTAAATCTGACTTTTTAACGTATCATCAGATAAATATATAAGTTAAAGAAATAAGTAAAATTTGAAAATTGGTAGGAAATCATGTCACGTAAGTTGTACATAACTTTAGTGCAAGTAAATTTGCGCAATTAATCATTTTCAAGTGTCTGAATGGTTGCAGTAAAAAAAAAAAGTGTCTGAATGGTAAAACACAACAATTAATAATTTAAAATTTATTTATCAAAATTAATACAATTCAACTTTGAAATAAACAAATTCTAAATTAATCACTAAAGCTAATAATCAGCTTCATGTATCATATTACCACTTTTCAATTTTAGTTTTGCATTAACTACATTCAGTTTACAATAACTTCTTGCAGTAAATAAATCAGGAGTTATAATTTATGTAATTTAGACACATTTAATTGCTTTGCTTATTTTAGAATATATTATGTAGTATGTACTTGTATTCACTAAAAAAAATTGTAGTATGTACTTACGTATTTTGATAATTTTTAAAAACGTATTTTAATAATATTTTTATTTTCTGAAAACTATTATTATAAGTTAACCTCTTTTTGGGGGTTTTAATTTTTTTTAATTATTTAGTTGTTTAAAAAACTTTTAAACGTGATAACTTTTATCTTAGAAAAACACAAACAGGCTAATGTAAATTGGAATCTTACATCATTAAACAAATGCTACAGGGAAGAAACTAACTAGCATGTATTCTGTTTGCCTCAATATTATATATAGGTTCTCAAACTTGCGAATAATACATTACGTTTGGTTTTAAACTTGGGAAGTGGCTTACCTTTTATTAACAAAAAATACTTCTTTTACTTGGACAAGAGGATATGTCAATGCTACTTTGACCAAGAAA
Source organism: Pueraria montana var. lobata (assembly GCA_026413185.1). Classification (NCBI taxonomy): domain Eukaryota; kingdom Viridiplantae; phylum Streptophyta; class Magnoliopsida; order Fabales; family Fabaceae; genus Pueraria; species Pueraria montana. The sequence goes on from CM048650.1 coordinate 80,391,473, forward strand.
CATTTTGAATAAAATATGGTCTCTCCAACTTTAAACATTTAACATTCGCTGCAAATTGTGAAAAAAGGGTTTTAGATGTGGTTTCAGAAGTAGATTTGTGATGGTTTTAACATCTGCTCAAATATTTATTGACGATTCTTAATTGCCCACTACATAATTGTTGAGAAATATTTAGCGTCAATTTTATGCAAAATTGTATTTGTGGGGGATTAAAACCGTGGCTAAATAAAGCTAAATGTGATAAATAACTTGTGCAATAGTGGCATTTAAATTTATACTTTGTGACTATTAAAATTGTCAGTAATCTTTTCATGTCAATTTTAACCATTCCTCAATATTCCTTTTTAATTTAGTCACTTGTCACTACACATTTGAATTTAATGTATTTATTTACAAATATTCAAAATAAAATACATAACAATAAAATTACAGCATGCACTTAAATATCAAAGAAGTGCATAGAAATCTTTAATAAAAAAATTCTTTTTTTATTTCTAAATTTACAATATTGTATACGATCTTCACTTTATATTAATAAACTGTAAATTTACGAAGTGACTCCAATAGGAAATTAATATAGACAAATTAAAATTGGAAAGTAATAAATAAATTATAAAGTTGCAACTAATATATACTTATTCAATTAATAATGAGTTGTTAACAAACCCTTTTGACTTAGATTTGAAACTCTCTTTAGGAAACTTGGACACTATTTTGTGATGAAGAGAAGAATTCAACAACCTGAAATGATAAAAGATCACAGAAAATTCCAAAATAAAACTTGCTTATTATAAATACAAATCTATTAGATAAAACATATATTAAATATACACTTTTCTAGCTAAAATCCAGTTACCTAGTTAGCTCTTGTTTTTCATGGCTGAAAGATGGAGATAACACAAAGTCAAGTACATGTTCCTGTTAACTTTTGTCAATTTGCATACTATGTAAGTACACCTGTCTTCGCTAGTGAAAGGTCTTATAAAATGGGCAATGAGAATTGATTATTAGACTTAAAATAACCTAATTAAAGCTGAAGTTTAATAATTAAAATTATAAATAAGAAAATTATTGGTATCTGTGTGTGCACGGCAGCAATTTAATTTTTTTTAGCAGAATTCTTCGTCAGTAAATATAAATATACAATACCAACATATTGTTAATTTAAATGAAACTGAGCTCAAATATTTTAAGCAAGATCTTGAATAAAAAAATATTTCAAAAAGAGACCTCACCGATAACATGGTTTCTTTGCACTAATAATAAAGCATGGTGGTCCAAAAAATAAAGATATATAATAATAATTCCATTAAACACTAAGTTTAAAAAAATTACATCGTGATGAATGTTTAATTAGAACCTAGTCTATTATATTATTACACGATGGTAATCCTCTACAAGGAAGAAAAAGCAAGTGTGTGAATGTAAAAATAATAAAATACGTATAAAACGTTTAGTACGTGGTGTATTGGCGTGGTCAGCTGAGATTATTCAACAAACTTTCAAATTTGAATTTCTGCATCAAATTTGAATTTCTGCATTATCTGCGTGGTCAGCTGAGATTAATTAGATAGCAATTATCTTATACAACAAAGTTTCAAATTTGTATTTCTGCATTTATTTTTGTTATGATCTCTATCCTTTATCTTTTGTATTTGCTGTTATTTCTATCTTTTATCTCTTGCCACTTTGGCTATATATGTACCCTGGGTAACAGCTTGTTAAGCAATGCAAAATTATATTCAAACCACTTTTTACATGGTATCAGTTTAGCCTAGCGCTTCACAGCATCTTTCTCGATCCTATCTATGGCTTCCCCTACCATCACCTCACTTGTGGAACTCACCACTGCTTCCACCCTCCCCATCAATTATGTTATTTTTATTGATCACTTCTCCAAATATGTGTAGTTATATCCAATTAAATTAAAATCTGATGTCTTTACCATTTTTCCCACCTTTAAGTCTTTGGTTGAAAATCAATTTGACTGCAAAATCAAAACTCTATACAGTGATAATGGTGGTGAATTCATTAAACTCAAAACCTTCCTCCAAAAACACGGCATCTCACACTTCACCACTCCCCCATACACCCCAGAACACAACGGTCTATCCGAACGCAACATAGACATCTTGTTGAAACTGCCCGTTGTCTCCTTCACCATGCTTCCCTTCCCTTAACATTTTGGTCATATGCTCTTCAAACAGCTGCGTACTTAATTAATTGTATGCCCACACCTATCCTTCACATGAAATCTCCATTTGAGGTCCTATTTAATTCTCTACCTAACTATTCCAAACTCCGTGTCTTTGGTTCCCTGTGTTTCCCATGGCTTGGTCCTTACACAACAAATAAGCTACAATCAAAATCTTGTCCGTGCATCTTTCTTGGTTATAGCCCAACACAAAGTGCATACCTATGCTTTCATCCAAATTCAGGTAAACTATACACCTCACGACATGTTCAGTTTGTTGAGAATTTGTTTCCTTTCTCCACAGAGTCGAATATCCTGCCAACTAACTCAACTTCCATTCAAATTTCAAACCCACATCTTATCCCACAACCTCTATCTCTCACTCACCCAACAAACTTTCCACCTATTCAAAATCCTGACATAACCTCTCCAACAAATTCAGATCTTCCCTCAAATTCCACGCCATCAACCCCTCTCACCTCAAATTCAAACTCTAATTTTGTCTCTCCCTCACCTGTGTCAAATCGTCTTCCTTCCTCCCCTCCACCGTCAAACCAATGCAACTTGGACACCACCACCACCCCTCTCGCAGAAGTACCGCCACCTGTGCCCACTCACCCAATGATAACAAGGTCTAAGAATGGCATTTTCAAGCCGAAACAGGTTCATACTGCAACAAAGTTTCCAGTTCCAGAGCCTATTGAACCTTCTTGCCTCACACAGGCTCTCAAGGTCCTTGAGTGGAAAGCTGCCATGTCAGAAGAGTTTATAGCGCTTATGGCGAATGGCACATGGACCCTTGTTCCCAAGCAAGTTAACTTCAACATCATTGGGAACAAGTGGGTTTACCGCATCAAAAGAAACACTGATGGCACGATTGCTCGCTATAAAGCACGCTTGGTAGCAAAGGGATTTCATCAACGTCCAGGTATTGATTATCATGATCCAGTGATCAAACCACAAACCATAAAGCTAGTCCTCTGTGTGGCTCTCTCTAAGCATTGGTCCATGAGTCAAATGGACGTGAATAATGCATTCCTGCATGGCACCATCGAAGAAGATATTTATATGTCCCAACCACCTGGGTTCACTCATCCTCAGTATCCTGATCATGTTTGCAAGCTTCGAAAGGCTCTTTATGGTCTTAAGCAGGCCCCTCGAGCCTGGTTTCATGCTTTGAAGGAATTTCTCATCAGCTATGGTTTCAAAAATTCCAAGTCTGATACATCATTGTTTGTGTACAGTCAAGGTGCAACTATAGCTTATTTCCTTGTTTACGTTGATGATCTCTTGTTAACAGGCAATGACTCCACCTTTCTCCAGTCCTTCAAGTTGTCACTAGCACTAAAATTCTCACTAAAAGACCTAGGCTCACCAAGTCACTTTCTTGGCATTGAACTTGTACCAACTGCATCTGGTCTCTTCCTCACTCAACATCACTATGTGCGTGACCTGTTGCACAAGTCCAACATGATTGATGCCAAGCCAGTATCCACGCCCATGTCCACCTCAATTAATTTGGCAGCCCCTGGTGATACCCCTACCTGCGATGCTCATTCCTATCGTCAACTTGTAGGGTCCTTCCAATATCTATGCCTAACAAGACCTGATGTTGCCTTCACTGTCAACAAGTTATCTCAATATATGCATGCTCCAACCATGATTCACATGCAAGCTGCCAAAAGATTGCTTCGGTATCTAAAAGGTACTCTTGATTACGGTCTCCATCTACGTGGCTCATCTGATCTCACCCTACGCGCATTTTGTGATTCTAATTGGGGAGGAGACTCTGCAGACATGAAGTCCACTGCTGCCTACATAATTTACTTGGGCCCCAATGCCATTTCTTGGTCTAGCAAGAAACAGAAAACTGTTGCAAAGTCATCCACAGAGGCTGAATATCGCACCATAGGTTCCACCACTGCTTAACTTCTTTGGTTGCGTGAATTGTTTCATGAACTGCATCTTCCTTTTGCTGGAATGCCACTCATTTATTCTGATAACATTGGTGCCACCTACCTGTGTGCGAACCCAGTGTTCCATTCTAGAATGAAACACCTATCCATTGACTACCACTTTGTCCGAGACTTGGTCACTAAAAGAGAGCTCACAGTGTCCCATATTCCTTCTAGCCATCAGCTTGCAGACTTACTCACAAAGCCTCTTGGATCCTCAAGACATCAGTGGCTGCTATCCAAGATTGGTGTGGCTCCCTCCACCACCATCTTGCGGGGGCGTATTGGCGTGGTCAGCTGAGATTATTCAACAAACTTTCAAATTTGAATTTCTGCATCAAATTTGAATTTCTGCATTATCTGCGTGGTCAGCTGAGATTAATTAGATAGCAATTATCTTATACAACAAAGTTTCAAATTTGTATTTCTGCATTTATTTTTGTTATTATCTCTATCCTTTATCTTTTGTATTTGCTGTTATTTCTATCTTTTATCTCTTGCCACTTTGGCTATATATGTACCTTGCGTAACAGCTTGTTAAGCAATGCAAAATTATATTCAAACCACTTTTTACATGGTGGTGTCCCAAATGAATATTCAGAGTGATTGCATTTGTTTTGAATATTCCATATCCTCTGCCCCTATTTTATTTAACATTCCATCCAATGTATTTTGATCACAATTCACACACCAACCAACCAACAACTCTCAAACGGGAAAGCACTCGTCCTCTCATCTCAGGGAAACAAGAAACAAAGCCAGAACCAAACATGCCTGTCCTGAATTCCACTCATTTCACTTCAATGAGGTTAGTGTAACTATAACTACTCTATAACCACAAATATGCTATTTGCCTCTTTCCCCATAGCCTTGTTTTAAGACAGGTTCTAGCATGCTACAGTTGCAAATGTCACGCATGGTGCCACAGAATTTGTTGAGCGTCAGATATAAAGTAACATATTGAACGGTCATGATGTTAAGGATGTAGTGTATAGAAAAAGTATAGAAAATATTCTCTTTTAAAACTGGAAGATGGGTTCCATCCACTGATAATTTTAGTTTTTTTTTAAGTTCATTTATTTTTGGTTAAAAAATTATAAGGGGAACCATCTAAGATTCCAACCCCTGACCCAAAGATTACTTATGATTCTACCACAAAGCCGTTATCAAATTAATTTCTATTAAAACAATTACGCATATTAGTATAAGCCTAATTGCATTTTAAATACTTTTTTAATCCATTTTTCCACTTAAATTTTTGATACATTATTATATCCATTTTTATCTATTATTATATAAATATTGCAATTAAATATAATTATAAATTATTTCATTATTTTTTTTAAAATCTTTAAAAATTTCTAGTAAAATAATTTATAATCAACTTAATGAATTTTTTAAATTTTAAAATATTTTTTTTAGAGAAAAAAAGTTATGCACTGACATTATAAAATAGTTTTACATTGTCATCCAATCACAACCCACAATTTATGGTAAGTTTGTTGACTTTTATAAAATTATCTTAAAAGTTATGCAAATGGTCATTTGTGATTGGATGATAGTGTAAAACTATTTTACATTATCAGTGCATCACCATTCAACTCTTTTTTTAATATATATATATATATATATATATATATATATATATATATATGTTGTTTTAATTTAATTTATATTATTAAAAATAAATTCTTATAATTTACCTAATCTCTAATTAAAATGTATTTGAGGATATCAATTATTATTCTTATCTTCCCTATTCCTATGCATAAGAATAAGGATGGCAAAGCGTACCCAGACCCTACGGGTACCCGCAAAAATATTTGCAAGCGGGTCGGGTAAATACTCACTTATTTGGGTTGGGGCTGGGGACGGGTATTTACCCGCAATTTTTGGAGGGGATGGGTGCGGGTACGGGTACTATAGTACCCAGCCCGCCCCGCCCCTACCATATATATATATAATTAAAATATTTTAAATAAATGATTATGTTATATATTTTTTTCTATTAAAAAATAATTTTATATTTTTCATAAACTATAATTATCTTTATAATGTTGTTTATTTATAACTTGAGTTTGGATGAATCAATTTTATGTTTGTTTGTTTTTAATATTATGTGTGGATGTTTTTAATGTTATATTTGGATTATTTAAACTTGAATTTCAATTTACTTGTAGTAATTTTTTAAGTAACATGTAGTCAAATTTTTACTATAAATTTTTTAATTAGCATGTAGTCAATTTGAAACATGTAGAAAAGTTTTAAAAAAATTTAACATATTAATTACATTTTTTACTATATGTATAAAAATCTTAAATGATAAATAAAAGATGAAAATTGTAAATATTAAATAAAAGAAAGAAGGATCTATTAAATATCTTAAAAAAATAAGATATACTATTTAACTTTTCTTCATTTAATAAATAAGTAGTGTTTTAGCTTGTGCAATGCACGAACTTATTCAAATTTTTACTATCTTATTTATATAGTCAATAGAAAGAAATTTTAAAAAAGAGATAATCTATCCCTAAGAAATTAGAGATTATAATTTTTTTTTTAAAAAAAGATAAGGGAAGATGGATAAGCTATACAAAATATAAAGGAAGAAGAAAATAAGGGGGGAGCTGTCAAACATATATATATATATATATATATATATATATATATATATATATATATATATATCAATAAATCTTTTAACGAATTGTGTATATTATAAAGTATCTGTCAATGATATTATAACTTTTTCTACAAATTTTAATATCAATAACAACTAATTTTGAATATCTTGTAATTAAGTATATTATTCTAAAAAGTAAAATGAAGTTTTAAATTACTTTAATATTAACTTTAAAAAGTAAATTGAAATAAGGATTTAAGATTAATGATGAAAGAGATCTTCGGAGTTAAAAAATAGTTACAAAAATTAATAAAAGGAATATTTGAAAAAAATATATATAGCATTAGATAAAGAAGTAAACACAGGTTGTTACAGAAATATTAGAGAAAGAAGTGAGTGTGAGTAGTTACAGAAATTGATAAGAAAAATTTTAGAAAAAGTTGCAAATATAGATGCATGTTAGGAGAGTGAAGTACATCACTTCATGAGAGGAGAGTATTCAAATGAGAGTGAATGTGAGAGATAGTGGAGAAATGGGAGCGCACATAGAACGTTTATATATGTAAGGAGATATTTTTTTTATTGATTTATTAACTCCATACATAAGTAAAGTGTTGGTAGCAGGTGCGGGTGCAGGTATGGGTATATAGGTACCCAGTGGGTACAAGGATGAGGATTAAAGTTGCTACCCCTGCCCGGGTATGGGGCCAGGTACGGGTATTTTTTTCAAAAGCGGGTATGGGGATGAGTACTATAGGACCCTACCCAAACCCTACCCATTGTCATCCCTACATACGAATATGAGATTGTTTATAAAATAATTTAAGGGAATCTAACTCAGTTGGTTAAGCATTGTGCATGAATTGTTGTAAATGCTTTGGTACCGGAGTTTGATTCCTCCCTTCGAATAAAAAAAACTTTGATTAATAATATCATAGTTGTTAAAAAAATAAAATGAGGTTTGATAATTTATATTAAATTAAATATTCAATAAAAAAATTGTCTAAAACCTTAGACTTTTTTGTACCCCGACTTCGTACTTAAGGAATATGTCAACAGTGAGTATAGGTATATAGGTACCTAGCAGGTACGAGAATGAGGATTAAAATTGTTCGAGACAAAGTTAAAGATACTCTTACTGAGGTAGAGTTGAAGATACTCTGACCAAGACAATGTTGAAGATACTCTGGCTAATACAAAGTTGAAGATACTCTATTCAAGGCAAAGGTGAAGATACTTTGGCCAAGACAATGTTGAAGATACTATGACTAATGCAAAGTTGAAGATACTTTAGGCATGGACGAGTTGAAGATACACTACCTAAAACAGAGGAGAAGATACTTTGACCGAGGCCAAGCTGAATATGCTTAGGCCAGAGTAATTTGACATTGGCCTAAGCCGAAGTATCTTCACCTCTACCTTAGGTAAAGTATCTTCAACTCGCTCTTAGCCTTAGCCAAAGTATTTTCAACTCAGCCTCGACCAAAGTAATTTAACCTTGACATGGCCAAAGTAATTTTACCTCAGCCTAAGCCAAAGTATCTTCAACACTACCTCAGTCAGAGTATCTTTACCGCAATGTCAACCTCAACTAGAGTATCTTAACTCAACCCCGAAAAAATAACTTGACCTTTTCCGCAGCTAGAGTATTTTGACTTCGACCTAAGCCGGAGTATCTTTACATCTACCTCTACCAATAAAACACCAATAAGATTATTATACCTATACTCACGAGTAGTAATTTTAATCCCCATCCTTCTACCCGTTGGGTATCCATATACTTGTATCCGCTGTTGACATATTCCTTAAGTACGAAGTTGTGGTACAAGAATTTCTAAGGTTTTAGACAATTTTTTTTTATTGAATATTTAATTTAATATAAATTATTACATCTCATTTTTTAGCAACTATTATTAATCAAAGTTTTTTTTTATTCAAAGGGAGGAATCAAACTCTGGTACCAAGACATTTTTACAACAACTTATGCACAATATTCAACCCAGTGCCGACCTTGGGGGGTAGTTTGGATGTGCGATCGCCTAAGGCCCATAGGTGAAAGGGGCTCCAAAAATATTGAGACAACTCTAATATGAAGAGGAAAAAAAATCATTCTTTTGGCAACAACTTCATTTTGTAATATTTTCAAAACTCATTCAATTGCCAAATTTTATCTTATTCCCAAAAATTTAGTTATTTCAATCAAATTTATTATATCATAATACAAACATTCCAAATAATATATATTATCATAATGTTTTTAATTCAAATAAATTCTTACACTAATAATCTTTTATACTAAATCTCATAACAACTTAATATTTTTAAATTACATTATCATATTAAAATTTTAGGATATTACACATAGAAATAGGAAAGATAAAAATAACTATTGATATCCTCAAATGCATTTTAATAAGAGATTAGGTAAATTATAAGAATCTATTTTAATAATATAAATTAAATTAAAACAACTTGTATATTAAAAAAATATTTTTAAAATTTTCATTAAGTTGATTAAAAATTACAGTTTTTTACTAGAAATTTGTAAATATTTTTAAAAAATTACCAAATAATTTGTAATTATATGTAATTGCAATATTTAATAATAATGGATCAAAAAATGGATATAGTAATGTATCAAAAAATTTAAGTGGAAAATGGATAAAAAAAAGTATTTAAAATGCAATTTAGCTTAAAATAATATACGTAATTGTTTTAATAGAATGTAAATTCGGTAATGGCTTTGTGGTAGACTCATTAGTAAGTAATCTCTATGTCGCGGTTCGAATATTAGATGGTTGCCTTTTAATTTTTTAACAAAAAATAAATGAACTTAAAAATTAAAAAAAAAAAAAAAACTAAAACCACCATTGAGTGGATGGAAGTGTCGAACCCATCACCCAGCTTTAAAAGAAAAACTTTTCTATACTTTTTCTACACACTACACTCTCAACATCTTGACCGTTCACTATTTTACTTTATATCTGACACTCAAAAAATACTGTGGTATCGTGCATAACATTCGCAGCTTTGGCACGCTAGAACCCATCTTGTTTTAAGGTGATTCTACTTACCATTTCAAACATCTTTTGCGCCCTGCTATCTATCTTATCTCATTTCTTCTTTCTATTATTCACAAAATTGGACTCTTTTTTTTGTTTTATTTGTGTTTTCTGTCACATTCTGCGTTGAGCTACATTTATTTTGTAGCAAAACTGCATCATAATTATATTTATAGTTAATATGATTAAAATTTTGGTAGGTTCTACACTTAAAATTAACTCTATTTGTCTTTTTTTAAGAGCAACTCTATTTGTCTTGAAAGCCATTTTATTCACTTATCTCTGTAAAATCAATTCTATTTGGTGCGGAAATTAATTTTGAAAAAGAGAAATCCTAATGGCGTACCTATATTACTTACCTACTTTACTGTATGCAAATGCCATTCTTAGCCTAAAATATTATAAGTTATTCTATTATCAAATGTCTGTATTTTTTTTAAAGAAAATAACAAAACTATCATTGACTGCTGTCGCAACCGGATCACAACTGGAACGGTGCAAAAATAATTTAAAAATAGAATTGTCACTAATATTTTAATTTTGAGAAAAAATATTGAAAAACCCTAAAAAAATGGTACCTATAATTAATTGCACAAGATTATAGAACTTTATGAATATTTATTTTACCCAAAAAAGAAAATATTTTTTTTTATTTTTTTTATTTATTTTTTTGTTAAATAAAAACAACTCTATGCATGAAAGTTTAATATAACAAATGTTTATTCTATGAACTTTTATGATTTAAGTAACATTAAAGGTAGAATTGTTACTCAATTAATGCCATAAACTATTGCAAGAGTTAAAATCATTATTTTATTTAAAAATCACAAATACTACGAATAATATGAATTAAGAAAAAGAAAGTCTGAATTTTATTTTACAATGAAACATTTATTTTGACAAAATGAAAGAGAGTTGCACTTGAACAATTTAAAAGCCGCAACACTGTTCCTAAAACTAAAGTCGTGAGCCTTTTTGTATTCTTTTCTTTTTTCATTAAAAAAAAAAACAAACCTAATGACTAACAGCGAGATCATGAAATGAAGCAAAAAAAAAAAAAAAAACAAAATGAAATGAAATTTAAAGAAAGAAAAAAAAATGAATAAATAAACACACACAAAAACTTGACCTTTTAACCTTAAGAAGGCACCGAACTTAAGAGAATAAGAGAAACATTAATGTTCATAGACTTTTGAATGAACGTAAAAATAATAAAAGAATTAGCAAATAATTAGAATAAAATAAAAATAGAACAAATTGAAAGAAAAGAAGGCAGTGGCGTGATGTGCATAACTTAAAATGAGATAAATGGTAGAATACAGGAGCCTTGCATACATATTGAACAAGAGTCATGTGTCCTACGTATTTCAATGATCAAGAATACAAATTGTACAAGAATACCAAAATTGATAAAGAAAAAAAAAAAAAAGAGAATTAACAAAAAAAGAAAACCTTTGAACCAATCAGCTTTGTTTTCAAAGGTGCTGTGGCATGAGCGTGTTGCTTTTTTTCTCCTATGTTAAGCACTGCCTTAGATTATAAATTTGGAGCATCCAAATTATAGTCAATTTGGATGATGCCGAGAGGAAGTGAGAATCTACTTTTTGTCATATGAGGTTCCTCCTCCTGAGCACTTGTGAGTCCTTCTTTTATAGACAAAATTGTAACCGACAGATTCTTCTATCCTATGGTTTTTTCTCACTCAATTCTCTCAAGATTCTCTCAATTCCCTCAATTCTCTCAATATTCTCTCAATTCCCTCTCTCAATATTCTGTTTTTCAAAATAATAACTTTCTTGCATCCACTATGTGACTGTTGTCTATATCTATCACTCAATTACTTATTTTCAATTTTTTCTTTTTTTTTCTCTTTTTTTTAAATAAAAATTGAAAACAAATCACTCGGATAAATATTGGTGCTCACAACTGCAAAATGTGACAAAATATTTGACACTTGCATTAAATTAAAGCAACACAAATCTTTAGCTAAGGAATATTTTCCAACGCGTCCTTAACCAAGGAATACTTTCCGACGTCGTAACTATCGTTCAGTCAATTGGTGTCATTCAAAACTTATAAATCATAATGACACGTTAGGGTGGGTTTGGTTTCAGAAAATATTTTTTATTTTTATTTTATGTTTTCGTTTTCTGAAAATAATTTTTATTTTCAAACTTTTTAAATTTAGAAAATATGTTTGGTTTCATTTCTTGTTTTTTATTTGCAAAAAAAATATTGAAAATATATTTAGTTTAACTATTTTTAAATAATTTTTATAAATGTTTTTTTATAAAGTTTACAAACAAACTTTGAATAGTAAACTTATAATATATATATCTTTAATAATATTAAAACCTATCGTATTGTTTATTTAAAATAAATTGATAAATAAATAAATAAATATAATTATAACTAGCATTCCATCTTTAAGTATCACAATATATATATATATATATATATATATATATATATATATATATAATCAATATCTCTTAAAAAAAATAACAATCATCTTCAAAAAAAAAAAAATAGCAATCAATATTTTATCGCAATAAATATTGAGCATACTTGCCAATAGTGGCAAACCCAAGTGTTGTTGAGGGAATGCATCTGCACCCCCTGACTTCCAGAATATATAAGTATATATATATTTTTTGTTATCTTTTTATCCTCTCTATTTTTATAATTTGAATACACTGCACCCCTGACTTTTAGAAAATATAAGTATATATCTACTATTATTATCTTTTTGCCCCCTCTATTGTTATAATTTGAACTCATTGCTTCCAATTTTTCAGTCGTTGTCAAATGGTGTGTTTTTGGCTAATTTTTTCTTATGTTTTGTTCGCTTTTCAACTCAATGCATTTCATTTTAATATTTGTCTTTATTTTTATATGTATGATGATAATAATTTTTTATTTTTTTAAATAAATTGTTCTTGCTGACTTAAGATCCTGGATCCGCCACTGCTTGCCGACCAATATATAATCACTATAACTAAGTAATATATAACATATGTAATTAAAAAATTATAGAATAATTTTTATTCATGTCAATTACTTTGCAATATTAGCGGTCAATTGAATTTAATATACATAATATATATTATATGTCTTTACCAAATAAGCATACAATAAATAATTAATATATATTACATATAGTAAATTGAATTACGTGTATAAAAAAAAAGGAGTCAATTGAATTTGTACCTAATATAATATAAGCTTTGGAGTATTAGGATACAAGATTCCATAAAAATAAAAATAAAAAGATACAAGATATTCTTCATGAGAACAATATCAAATAACAAAATCGGGAATGAGTCAGATTATGAGCAAAAGAAAGGGAGAGAGTAAAAAGAAATGGAGACAGTAGGTGACGAGATGGTTGTATACAAAATTGAAAGAAAGTAGGGAGAGAGATGGCACTAACAAAAAGGAAACAAAAAAAGTTCACCAAAAAAACAAAAAGGAAAAACAATAAGGTAATTATTCTGTCATCATGTTTTGGTCTCTCTATTTTGTTTAATTTTCAATTTTGGTTCTTTCATTTTAAAATAGAGACATTTAATTTTCTATTTTAAAAAATTCACAATTTTGGTTTAATTATCAATTTTGTCTATATATTATTTCTTTTATTTTGGTCTAATTGAACTCTATAACTAACATATTCATTTAAGGTACTATCAAGAAATAATTTAATTAATTAAAATGTAAGAAATAAAATAATATTAAAATGTAAGAAATAAAAGAAATAAATGTAGGCAAAATTAAATATTAGACCAAAATTACAGATTTTCTAAAACAAGGGACCGAATGTCTTTATTTTGAAATAGAGAAATCAAAATTGTGGATTTGACAAAATAGAGGGACTAAAGTTGTATTTAAGTCTATTTTTATGTTTGTTTTATATTTATAGAATAAATTTATTATTTATAAATCAGATTTAGTATTAAATAAATATTTTAAAAATGAAATTACTCATTTAGTATTGTATATATAATATAGTATTTAGAATATAACTTAAACAAGTAAAATGGTTTAGTGATTTAGGTAGCAGTGAAGAAAAGAAAGGAACTTAAGTTCTAGTGTTACTATCACATTATTATAAATGTCACGTCAAAAATTCCATTTAAGAAATTAGTTAAAAAAATATTGTAAGTTATTCAATTATCAAATGTCTGTATTTTTTTTTTTAAGAAAATAACAAAACTATCATTGACTGCAAAAAGTGACAAAATATTTAACACTTGCATTAAATAAATTAAGAGTAGTTATACTTAAACATCCTCATATTTTAGACATCTCATTGACATCTTTCACTTATCTCTATCTTTTTTTTTCTTGTCACATCAAATACATATTACATCTAGAGTAGTTATATTTTGACATTTCACTTTTTTTAACACTTCATTAACACTTTTTATTTCTCTCTATCTCTCTTTCTATCACATCATATCACCTATCATATTTGTACTTTTCTATCTTTTTTTCTTCTTTTTCTAGGTATAAACTAGTATTTGGAGTGTTTATAAAACATTATTCTTACATCTATCACTTTTTTCTATTATTTTTTTCTCTTTCCGGGTGTATATTAGCATAAGGGGTGTATGTGAAACATTTTCCTTAAATTAAAGCATCACTAATATTTAGCCGCAGAATATTTTCCAACGCGTCCATAACCAGGGAAAGGAATACTTTCCATCGTCGTAACTATCGTTCGGTCAATTGGTGTCCTTCAAAACTTATAAATCATAATGACACATTACTTTTCCGGGTGGTCACTATCACACTTGAAACACAAACCTGCTATATGTCTATATTATGAGCACACCAGTGATGTAACGAAAAACGCTCTGTTCTCATCTCAACGTTGCAACAAACAAACATGTCTACCCTGAATTCCAATCATTTCACTTCAATGAGGTTAGTACTTAGTTTTATATGCTCTTTCCCATAACCTTGTTTGAAGATGATTCTACTTACCATTTCAATATCCCTGCTATTTATTTTATCCCATTTCTTCTTTCTATCATTAACAAATTTGACATTTTTTGTTGTGTTTGGGTTTTCTGTCAGATTCTGCCTTTTTCCATGCCTTTCTAGCAAGACTAAATAACTTTTTATTTTGCCTTAATGATTGTGCTTACTCAGGGACCAAGTGGTGAATGTATTCAAGGAATTGCAGGAGATCCTCATCAAATTCCTTACACTGCTGATTGCCTTGATTACAGTGACAAACACTGAGTCAGGAAAGCTTTTGTTTACAGAACAGCACAAACTGATGATGTCTCTGATTTTAACCATTGTGTTATACTTCTTCTGTGCTACCATTGGGACTATACTTCAGATATATAAGGGAAGCCTTCTTCAACTCATAATTTGGATAATGCTTATTGTGGGAGCTGTTGTTTCAGTTATGGCTTTGAGCTTCGTCTCAACCACCGTTGCTTGGGTCACTTTGGCCATGTGGGTCGGAATATTCGCAGTGGTTGCCTACGACTATGGCGTTCCTCAAAGGATCATGAATTGGATTAAGGATCGTCCATCACACTAGAGAAATCTATGTGTTCACATAAAGTGCCATAGCTTCTAAGTTCTGCTATGCCTTGTGGCTGTTATGGTTTTTCTTTGTTTTAGTTGGATTGATGAAAGTAATTAACTCTTCTTTTTTATGTTTAATTGAGTTTTCTTTTCTTTTATTTCTATCTTTTCATGATTCATGCATGCAGTTAAGAGTAATCTTATATTCTTCTATAGGATTTTATTACTAATCTTCATGCTATTTTATAAATAAAATATTATATAAAAATAAATGTATTTAATATCTTGAAAATATAAAAAAAAATCATTAATTTTCTTAATATGTTAAAGAGTTAGTTAAAAATTATTATAGGTTATTCAATTATCAAATGTTTATATTTTTTTAAGAAAATAACAAAACTATCACCGGCATAAAAAAAGTGAAAAATACAGTGACAGATAGACTTAATATATTTGTAAATTATTGATAAAACATAAATTACAGTGAATTTATATTCTTCTTATAAGTATGCCCTGTCAATGAACTCAGGTACATCATTAATGTCACCAATTTTGAATTACTCAAACTGGCAAACTGTGTACTTCTATTGGCAAAAAAACAGTTATGTACCTCCATACAGTTTGCTTCAATCAGAGTTTGGTTGCTACTAGGTTTCTAATTTTGTTTTTAGATCCTTTTGGTCTAGTAATTTTATATTAATATGGTAAATATGGTAACTCCACTAATTTCAATTTGACACTGACGGCAATTTTTGAACCGGCTTGTTTAATCTCAAGGTTCAGGCAACGTTGATACTTGTGAGATTATTGACACGTTTTCGCTAAATTCGGGTACTAGAGATATTATATATAACTAAATTATAAAATTAAAAAAGTATAAAATTAATATTAAAGTATATTTTACAATATATTTTAAAATAAATAATATTAATACAAATATATTATGATTTTATATAAATATTATCAATTAAGTTAAAAAATCTTATTATTAATAATATAATTATTTAGAAATTACAAGATATTAAATTAAATTAGAACAATTTTACACATAATTCAAACTCGTTATATATATATATATATATATATATATATATATATATATATATATATATATATATATATATATATATATGGGGACTGCTAACATAGATCCATTTAAAAAATATAAGATGTAAGTTAACATCCTATATATTTTTATTTAGACAAAATAATCATTCTTCTTATATTTAGATTAATATAAATTAAAGGATATTCATGTAAATTTTAATTACCTATTTTTATTTTATTTTATTAATCTTTTTTTTTTTGTTTTCCACTTCATCTTCTCTATCTCGAACCCTATCACGTAAGAGAAAAGCTTAATTACAGATTTTACCACCCAACTTTCATAATTTTGCAAATTTTACCATCCAAGTTTTAATTTTGCAAATTTTACCACTTAATTTTCATAATTTTGCAAATTTTACCACCCAAGTTTTAATTTTGCAAATTTTACCACTCAAGTTTTCAATTTTTGCACATTTTACCACCTAAGTTTTCAATTTTTGCGCATTTTACCACTATGATGTTTCACAATTTTTTTTTTTAATTCTTTAACTTTTTTTTTGGTAAAATATCAGAGTGGTAAAATGTACAAAAATTGAAAACTTGGGTGATAAAATTCACAAAATTATGAAAGTTGGGTGGTAAAATTTGCAATTAAGCCTAAGAGAAAAGGTGGATGGATCATAAAAAGCGTTTGATTCTAAATATTGGAACAAAATAGATACTACCATGAGAAAGGAAAAAAAAAAGGCCCAAAGTTCAATCCCACGACCACTATCAAAAGGCCAATTGCTGAAAAAAAATATATAACCAAAAATCAAAAGAAACTATTCTAAACAGAACTAAAAGAAACTAAAAGAAACACAATCAGGAATCAAAAGAAGCTATTCTAAACAAAATTAAAAGAGAAACTAAAAGAAACACAATCAGGAATCAAAAGAAACTATTCTAAACAAAACTAAAAGAGAAAGTAAAAGAAATACAATCAGGAATCGAGAAGAGATGCTCTAGTTGGCAAGGTGGATTTTGAGGCCTTTAAAGCCAAACTTATCTTGATACTTACCCCTTAAAGGATATTAATTCATGGTCTCCATATGGAAAGTTCGATGCTATTTCCATCATCTTGCTTTGACTCTTTCAGTCTTTCCTCTCTTTCCGCATGCCACGTTAATTTCATTATTTTTATATTAAATAATTGATAATTGATTTTACATGTGATACTGTATATAATAATATTTATATTTCATATGTGATTTTATATTTCATTTACTTTTTATTCTTTTTATATATATGTATCTCAAAAATATTTTTTAAAATTTAAAATGATAACAAAATTTGTCAAAAAAAAAATTGTTCAAAATATATATTTTAACGTCATTTAGAGAAATGAAATTTTGGAAGAATTGGGTCATGTAATGTACCATGATTTGTTACATTATTATTGTCAGTTAAAATTAGCTATATCATTGTCTAAGATACTATTTTACGCCTTTTTTTTTAAATGATGGCAAAATTAGAAAGAGAAAATATGATTTTGAGGATACAAATAAAAAAAGTTAGAAAATACACGTACTATTATAGGTTAAAATATAAATTTTGTCTCTCATCCTATTTTATTTTTCTTTATTTAGTCTCTTAAATTTAAAAAGCTTCAATTTGATCATTTAAATTAAAATATTTTACAAAAAAAAATAAAAATAAAATATCTCTTTTAGATCAAATTGATCATTCTATAAGTTTATTATATAAACAATGTTAATTTTAACTTGTCGGACAAACGTTTATCCAATGTTACATCACTCACAATTTGTCATATGTCATCAAATTGATAAGTTAATGTGATAAATTGAATGAAGGATCAACTTTATTTAACATAGACATAAGGAACTAAAGTGAAATTTTATAAATTAAAAGACTAAATTGAAAAAAAAAATGAAAGACTAAAAATATATTTTAGTCACTATTATATTATGAGTTTTTTTTTTTTTTTAGTGTGTGTTACTAGATTTTGTACAACGGTTCTTCATCCAAACTTAATCCCGATTTATAACATGGCATTGTAAAAGATTTGCCTAAGATAAAACTTTTACAGCACATGGGCATGCCTTTTCATTTAATTAGCTCATCAAAACCCTTCATCCTTGTTTCGTTCAATTTTTATTTTTATTTTTTTTACATTTTTTACTTTTGTACGAATATCAAATCTTATGAATTCACAATTATAGGTCGTAATCGATTTCAAACAACAAAAGCAATTCCACATTTCTCTGTCTCTTTCTACCAGAATGAGAATAGAATATAAAACGCGTATAAAACGAAAACGTTTAATACTCTGGTTAAGTTTGGAGAATCAAGTATAAAAGTGGACAAACTTGTTTTTGAGTCATTGGAATACTTTTCATGCCAACGACCCCATCTCCTTATATATATAAATGATTAAGATATTATTTTCTCGCTTCAATCTCCTCACTCTCTCTCACATTCATTCTTATTTGAATACTCTCATCTCATCTCATGGAGTGGTGTAGTCAACTCTCCTAACATTCATCTGATTCTTCTACTACTCTCCTAACATTCATCTGATTCTTCTACTTTTCCTAAAATTTTTCTTATCAATTTTTGTAACTATCTCACATTCACAATATTTCTATAACTACTTTCATTCACTTCTTTATGATGCTATATTTTTTTAAATATTTTTTTATCAATTTTTTTAACTCTACTTTTTATTTCCAAATATTTTTCTCTTTCATAAATAATTTCAAATCCTTAATTCAATTTACTTTTTCAATTTTCAAAGTTAATTTAAAAAATTAAAGTTACATCATCACGTCTTCTCTTATCTTTTTTCTTCTTTAAAAAGATTATAGTATCTAATTTTTTTTAATAATTATCTCTTTTTCAAAATTTCTTTCAACGTGCTATATAATTCTTTTTTTTTCAAAATTTATATTCTCTAATCTTTTGGACTTTTTTTAATATTTCTTTTATTTGATTTTCTAACTCTATTTTCTAATTCCGAAGATTTCTCTCTTTGATCAATAATTCCAAATATTTGATTCAATTTACTTTTCAATTTTCAAATTTAATATTAAAAAAATTAAAGTTACATCATTACATCTTTCCTTATTTTTTTCTTTTAAAAAAATTATAGTTCATAATTTCTTTTATAATTATCTCTTTTTCAAAATTTCTTTCGATATACTATATAATTTTTTTTTTCAAATTTTATACTCTCTAATCTATTATTTTTTAATATTTCTTTTATCAGATTTTCTAACTCTATTTTTTAATTCAAAAGATTTCTCTCTTTAGTCAATAATTCTAAATTCTTAATTCAATTTACTTTTCAATTTTCAAAGTTAATATTAAAAAAATTAAAGTTACATTGTTATATCTTCCCTTATCTTTTTTTTTAAAATTTTATAGTTTCTAATTTGTTTTATAATTATCTCTTTTTTTTTAAAAAATTCAATGTGCTATATAAATTTTTTTTTCAAATTTATTTCTATTGACTATATAAATAAGCTAGTGAAAATTTTAATAAGTCTGTGCAACGCACGGGCTAAAACATTAGTTTACTTTTCAATTTTCAAAGTTAATTTAAAAAATTAAAGTTACATTATTACATCTTTCCTTATCTTTTTTTTTCTTTAAAAAAATTATAGTATCTAATTTCTTTAATAATTATCTCTTTTTCAAAATTTCTTTTGACGTGCTATATAATTCTTTTTTTTTTCAAATTTTATACTCTCTAATCTTTTGGGCTTTTTTTTTAAATATTTCTTTTATCTAATTTTTTAACTCTATTTGTTAATTGTGAAGATTTCTCTCTTTCATCAATAATTCCAAATCTTTGATTCAATTTACTTTTCAATTTTCAAATTTAATATTAAAAAAATTAAAATTACATCATTACATCTTCCCTTATTTTTTTTCCTTTTAAAAAAATTATAGTTTCTAATTTCTTTTATAATTATCTCTTTTTCAAAATTTCTTTCGATGTACTATATAATTTTTTTTTCAAATTTTATACTATCTAATCTATTGTATTTTTTATATTTTTATCAGATTTTCTAACTCTATTTTTTAATTCCGAAGATTTTTCTTTTTAGTCAGTAATTTTAAATCCTTAATTCAATTTACTTTTCAATTTTCAAAGTTAATATTAAGAAAATTAAAGTTACATTGTTACATCTTCTCTTTTTTTTTTTTTTTAATTTTATAGTTTTTAATTTCTTTTATAATTATCTCTTTTTTAAAATTTCTTTCAATATGCTATATAATTCTTTGTTTTTTTTTTCAAATTTCTTTCTATTGACTATATAAATAAGGTAGTGAAAATTTTAATAAACCCGTACAACACACGGGCTAAAACATTAGTTTCATATAACTATAAATATAAATAACCTCATCTAGCTGCATCAAACTGACCATTCTCATTCCCTCAACCAAAAGCATTTGTTTTGTGTCTCTGAAGGTTAGCAAATTGAGAGAAACAAAATAAACTAAGCCAAGAACCAGACATAACTACAATGAATTCCACTCATCTCACTTCAATGAAGTCAGTATAATTACAAACTCTTCTATGTTCTTCATGTAACGCCCTTCGTTACAATAACAACCCGTAATAAAACATTCTTTAAAACATAAATAAAAACATTATCCTCAAATATGGGCATATAAAACAATGAATAATAAAGAGTAGCGGAATTAACCACAACCAACCCTTTATTCTAAAGGTACAAACCCAATATATATATATATATATATATATATATATATATATATATATATATATATATATATATATATATAAGTAGAACTAAGTCTTTGAGTCTCCGTTGTCTCTATAGTCTCTCCCTCGTGCTCTGAAAGCAACACTTTTAATGAGACAATAATCCCAGTGAATAAAACAAGTTCTAAAAGGGTTCACAAACAGTGTTGTTCTCAGCCGGTGAGGTAATCCGAAAAAAAATCAACCATGGTACCCACATTCTTTTAAAATAATTGTAATGATAACATAAATATCTTAAAATAATAATTTCCCCCAAAACAAGATATTGTAATATTGTCACACATGCCTTTCACATAGCAATAATTAATCATTGATAATATCACAATCAATCTACAAATACCAAACCAATCAAATTCCATAACATATCAATCTCATGTGGAGATATACTTCTTCCTCGAAGAAGTTACCTCAATCTCTTGTGAGCATAAAGTCAATCATATGGAGCACCAGCAGCTCAATCTCATGTGGAGATATACTTCTTCCTTGAAGAAGTTACCTCAATCTCTTTTGGACTTAAAGTCAACCATAAGGAGCAATAGCTCAATCTCATGTGGAGATATACTTCTTCCTCAAAGAAGTTACCTCAATCTCATATGGAGCACCAGTTCAATCTCATGTGAAGATATACTTCTTTCTCGAAGAAGTTTCCTCAATCTCATACTACCAAACAATCACATATATCAAAAATATGATATCATACATATTATGATTAATTAAATCATACCAAGAATTTATCACAATTAGATCGACTATAAACACATGCCAAACAATCACGATCCTTCCCAAATCAATCTCGTAATTATAGAATCATAAATACCAATTAATAACATGAAATATTACCTCCTGTATACATATAAACACACACACACACACACACACACACACACACACACATATATATATATATATATATATATATATATATATATATATATATATATATATAAACTTAATTAATTAATCAAATATACATAAATGTAATATTGAAACAATCAAATATAAAATCTAACAAATGAAATCTAATGTCTAAAACGCATCTCGCCACCTACTGGGACTCTTTGGATCACGTGCATGCCAAAGTGCATATATATAAACGTTACAAAGCTTTTGGTTCAAAATCAATTAAACTATAGCCATTGAAACTACTTTCATAATTATTATATGCGTTTATAAACATAAAACATAACACAGACGTTACATGCATATATAATATAATAGTACTCCCGCAAGATCATCGTGTGCACAAAGATAATCATCACCGCAAGCAATATATAAATATTTATAACGGACAATTTATCTAATCTAGTATAGAAGAATGTTTAAGTGTAACCCGAATGTAATAATTAGAGTGTCACTAACCCCCAAATTCTTTTTATCATGAACCCCAATAAATTCTTCAAAAGATATATCATGGATGGTTTTAAAAGAAAATATGTGTTTTACTCACCTCTTGAAGACCTTCCTAAGCCTCTAGACGTTTCCACAGCGTATCCTATAGTAGTCACAGCACGTTCTCTCCTTAGGTGTTCTCGCTTCTTTACTCTTGTCTCACTTTTTACTTGTCGCTCTGTTTCTCTCTCTCTCTTTTTTTACGTCCCCTTATTCTTCTAATCTTTATTTATACTAGTAGTAACTAACTTAAATCATTATGGGAGGTGCTGATGTATTTGTGCTTTTGAGAACCATCTCAACCATCTTTGCTTGGATCGCTTTGGCCATGTGGGTTGGAATGTTCACATCGGTTGACTATGACTATGTTGTTCAAAGGATCAAGAATTGCATTAAGGGTGCATCAGATGGAGCTAGTTTGTATTGTAGATTCTACATTCAGCTGCATGTGTTTCTAACAAAACTGCATCATAATTCTAGTATGTCTAACATGTTTTTTCTATTAATGTCAGTGCTTAGGGACCAAGTGCCAGTGGTCAATTTATTCAAAGAATTGCAAGAGATCCTTAGCAAATCCTTAACACTGCTGATTGCCTTGATTACAACAATAAACACCGACTCGGGAAAGAATTTGTTTATAGAACAGAATGAGCTGGAGATGCCTCTGCTTTTGACCATTGTCTTATACTCTTTCTTTGCTATCATTGGGACTACACTTCATATATATAATAACCGAAGATTTCTTCCAATCATAATTTTTGCCATGCCAATTATGGGAGGTGTTGCTGCATTTCTGCTTTTGAGAACCATCTCAACCACCTTTGCTTGGATCTCTTTGGCCATGTGGGTTGGAACATTCACACTGGTTGCCTATGACTATGTTGTTCATCAAAGGATCAAGAATTGCAATGAGGGTCCATCACACGGAGCTAGGTTGTAGATTATGCTTTGAGCTGCATATATTTCTAACAGAACTGCATCATAATTTTAGTATGTCTAACTTTTTTTTTTCTTCTATTAATGATTGTGCTTAGGGACTAAGTGCCAGTGGTCAATGTATTCAAGGAATTGCGGGAGATCCTTATCAAATATTTAACACTGCTGAATACTTTGGTTACAGCAATAAGAACTGACTTAGGAAAGCTTTTGCTTATAGAAGAGCACGAGGTGATGATGCCTCTGTTTTTGACAATTGTCATATACTCCTTCTTTGCTATGATTGGGACTGTACTTGAAGGAAGATTTCTTCCAATCATAATCTGTACCATGCTTATTATGGGAGGTGTTGCTGCATTTCTGCTTTTGAGAATCATCTCACCCACCTCTGCTTGGATCACTTTGGCCGTGTGGGTTGGAATTTTCACATTGGTTGCATATGACTCTGGTGTTCCTCAAAGGATCAAGAATTGGATTGAGGGTCATAACACACGGACCTAGGTTGTTGCCCCTCTAGAGAAAGCACCTATGCCAAAATCTGTTGTGTTCACATGCATGTATATAGTAACAGAGTTTCTCAGTTCTGTTGTACGTGCCTTGTGGGTTGTGGCTGTTGTGCTTGTTCTTTGTTTTAATTGAGTAAGGATCCTAGATTCTTTACTCAGGAAAAATCTGTCGTTGTATTGATGAAAGAGAAATAACTCTTCCTTTCACAGTTTTACTGCTTAGTTAAATTTCTTTTAATTATGTCTTTTCTTTCATGATTAATAGAGTTAGGAATGATAAAATGGTTAATTTTGATAACTCTACATTATCAGATTGTTAATCTTTTCTTTGCTATTAAATTCAACGTTTCTAAATTTTTATTTGCCATAATTATAATTTTCAGTCTTCTAAGTTTAATTTGGATTTTAGTTTGATCTTTTAATTTTTTTTTTATTCAATTTAATTCTTTAAGTTATTTTTATGTTAACATTTTTTATTTAGTTGGTCTTTCTAAGTTATTTAAGTCAATGCTTTCCTCTAACTGTGTCTTTCAACTTTTAATGATTCTAAGGATGTTCTGGTGGTTGATGTGATTATGGTTTCATGTTGATGGTTAAGGTTGTTGTGTATCCAAAATGGAAAATAAAATAGGAATGAGATGGTTAGGTTTTACGTGAAAATTTAGGAGTTTAGGACAGCAATTTGATGGTGAAGTGCAAAATGATTGTAAAAAACAAAAAAAAAAATGGAAATCCTAGTTTGAAATAGTGTCATCTAAGAAACTTCCGTTAAGTTAGAAGACGACAAAGTCCTGGTTAGCTGCTCGGATTCCTCGTCAATCTGCTGCGGGGAATAACCCTCTGTTTTTGCAGGACGGAAATAACAATGGCTGTTTGAAAAAACTGATAGTAATATTAAATTAAATGGAATACTATTTTTATTTATTTTTACTCTATTTTTATTTTTATTTATCTCATCTCTGTACAATAGAGTCTAAGTGAGTGAGTGATAAGGAAGACCGGCAAATAAGTGCATTTAATGGTACATGACTATTTCAAGCAAAACAAAAAGTCTTCGGCGGCTCAGGAGAGAATAGCAACACATTGAAAGAATTTGTATATAGAACAGAATGAGCTGGTGATGCCTCTACTTTTGACCATTGTCTTATACTCTTTCTTTGCTATCATTGGGACTACACTTCATATATATAATAACGGAAGATTTCTTCCAATCATAATTTTTGCCATGCCAATTATGGGAGGTGTTGCTGCATTTCTGCTTTTGAGAACCATCTCAAGTACCTTTGCTTGGATCTCTTTGGCCATGTGGGTTGGAACATTCACACTGGTTGCCTATGACTATGTTGTTCATCAAAGGATCAAGAATTGCATTGAGGGTCCATCACACTGAGCTAGGTTGTAGATTATGCTTTGAGCTACATATATTTCTAACAGAACTGCATCATAATTTTAATATGTCTAACTTTCTTTTCTTTTTTTTCTATTAATGATTGTGCTTAGGGACCAAGTGCCAGTGGCCAATGTATTCAAGGAATTGCGGGAGATCCTTATCAAATATTTAACACTGCTGAATACCTTGATTACAGCAATAAGCACTGACTTAGAAAAGCTGTTGTTTATAGAAGAGCACGAGGTGATGATGCATCTGTTTTTGACAATTGTCATATACTCCTTCTTTGCTATGATTGGGACTATACTTAAAGGAAGATTTCTTCCAATCATAATCTGTACCATGCTTATTATGGGAGGTGTTGCTGCATTTCTGCTTTTGAGAATCATCTCACCCACCTCTGCTTGGATCACTTTGGCCGTGTGGGTTGGAACTTTCACATTGGTTGCATATGACTCTGGTGTTCCTCAAAGGATCAAGAATTGGATTAAGGGTCGCATCACACGGACCTAGGTTGTTGCCCCTTTAGAGAAAGCACCTATGCCAAAATCTGTTGTGTTCACATGCATGTATATAGTAATAGAGTTTCTCAGTTCTGTTGTACGTGCCTTGTGGGTTGTGGCTGTTATGCTTGTTCTTTGTTTTAATTGAGTAAGGATCCTAGATTCTTTACTCAGGAAAAATCTGTCGTTGTATTTTTTTTTTTGGTGGATTACTGTCGTTGTATTGATGAAAGAGAAATAACTCTTCCTTTCACAGTTTTACTGCTTAGTTAAATTTCTTTTATGTCTTTTCTTTCATGATTAATGGAGTTAGGAATGACAAAATGGTTAATTTTGATAACTCTACATTATCAGATTGTTAATCTTTTCTTTGCTATTAAATTCAACGTTTCTAAATTTTTATTTGCCATAATTATAATTTTCAGTCTTCTACGTTTAATTTGGATTTTAGTTTGATCTTTTAATTTTTTTTATTCAATTTAATTCTTTAAGTTATTTTTATGTTAGCATTTTTTATTTAGTTTAGTCTTCTAAGTTATTTAAGTCAATGCTTTCCTCTAACTCTGTCTTTCAACTTTTAATAATTCTAAGGATGTTCTGGTGGTTGATGTGATTATGGTTTCATGTTGATGGTTAAGGTTGTTGTGTATCCAAAATGGAAAATAAAATAGGAATGAGATGGTTAGGTTTTACGTGAAACTTTGGGAGTTTTGGACAGCAATTTGATGGTGAAGTGCAAAAAGATTGTAAAAAAGAAAAAAAATGGAAATCCTAGTTTGAAATAGTGTCATTTAAGAAACTTCCGTTAAGTTAGAAGACGACAAAAGTCCTAGTTTGCTGCAAGGATTCCACGCCAATCTGCTGCGGGGAATAACTGATAAAAAAACCAATCTATGTTTTTAAAATTTTTAATTTAGAATTGTTAAATAAAAAAAAGTTAACCCTCTGCTTATTCATTCGTGTGTTTCGTGCTGCCTCCTTTTGTACTGAATAGCTAAATTAAATGGAACTTAATGCACTATTTTTATCTATTTTTATTTATTTTTCTATCTTTCTTTTTATTTTATTTTTATTTTTCACTTATTTTTACCTTTTTTTTTTCTATCTTTTTATTTCTCACTTAATGTAGTATTTTATTTCTCTCATAAGTGAGTGATAAAGAAGACGGGCAAATAAGTGCATTTAATGGTTACATGACTATTTCAAGCAAAACAAAAAGTCTTCGGCGACTCAGGGGAGAGAATAGCAACACATTGAAAGAGAACAAGAGATTCCGTACGTGGTGCCACGCACGCACATAAGAAACAAAGTGCTTTGGCGGTTTTGGCCAACACAGCTAAAAATGGAAGTGGTGTGTCCAAGTCCAATGGCGTCGCGTTCCTTATGCATGCAACCGATGTTAACGTCGCAGCGTGGCTTGGACCTGCTAGGGAGTGACAGTGTGCAATTGTATTCTGTCACTTTGAGAAAACAATTTTGCTAACGAGTAAAATTAAAAAAAATTAAAAAAGCTTTTATTAAAAATCATATAAAAATACATTTAAAAATAATAGAACGTGTAACCGCTCCGAATTTTGAATACCAACCTACATCATCAATCTAAATTCCACTCGAAGCCAGAACCACCACTAAAACCTCACCCCCTGCAAAACAAAGCCCATAATCCATAAAGGAAGCAAGAGAGAATCAATGAACTGAACTGACAAGACGTTAGTTGACCTCAGTCATATTAATATAAGTTAGTTTCTAATTTTGTTAGCTAGTTATCTGATTGGTTTATTAGACCTCTCTCTTTTATTCACTTGATATAAATACTATTTACTATACTGATTCAAGATTAGAATAAGACTTTCTCCATCGGCCTTTTTGTATGTCTTCATTTTCTCTCTTTGCACTTGTTGATGGAACCTTCATCTTTTACATGGCATCATAGCTCCTTTTCTAGGGGCTTTGATTATGTAATACCCATATTTTTATTTTTTGTCTATTTTCTTTTTATTAATAATTTAATATTGAGAAATCAAGACAAGATATTGAAATATTGATTCACACTATTGTGACCAAGATTTCATGTTCTACTTAATCGTGAATTTTAATAATTATTTCGGGCCAAAACGGATAACTATTAAAATAACGATTAAATACATAATTGTTTATCTCTATGGCAGATATGAAGAAAAGTCTCAAATGATTACAAAATAATTATTTGAACTTGGAACAATGTTTTATAGGTCTAAATAAGATTAGAATAATTTTTCAAAAAATTTAGAACTGTTTGAAAATTTTTATAAAACGCTCTAGATAATCTGCTGACGAGTCGGCCAGCATAGGAAAAATATTAAAACTTGATGAAAATAGAAAAGTCAGTTCATTTTTGGATTACATACATAAAAATATAATTTCTATAAAAATTTGAGAATTTATCGAGCTAAAATGAATTTAATATGATTTTTTACTCAAAATACTTAAATAAATATTAAAATTTCGAAATTAATTATAAAAGTGTAATTTTAATTCACCATAATTAATAATAAATACAATTCAAGTCTCTTAAAAAATTTCAACTCAAAATAAATTTATTTAATCAAAAGTTAGAAATTATGCATATAAACTTATACAAATAATGCCTATAAACTATCGGATATAAGTTGTGTGACTCAAATAAATTTTGATTCGGACGAGGCTTTTTTCCAGCCTAATCCGTCAGCCCCGTCTCCCACACACACCACATGTGCCACACAAAAAATTACATTAAAAAGCCTGAAAGGTAATTTAAATACTTCTATATATAGCACCCCTTCTACCACTTGTTCCTCACTTCTCTCTCTCCATTCTTGACAGTTTCTCTTTCTCCAGCTCCTCTCTTCGGTTCTCTCTCTTTCTCTCATCTTCTTCCTCACAAAACACCTAAAAACTCCATTGTTGAGTTCCAAAGCTTCCACCTTTTTTCTTTGCAAGCATCACCAAGATTACTGGCTTGGAGCTCTTGCCTTCCTCTCCTCTCCTCGGTGAATCCGAACCCACTTCTTTGGTAAGGGGGAGTGAGGCCTTGATTCCTTGTTATTGCTATCTTGATTTATGTTCTTTTGATGTATATATTTCTTTTTCTTTATCTATTCCTTGTATTCCTTTAATTTCTTATTCATTTCTTATTGTATTTTTCTTTCATTGTAATTTTCCTTGTCCTTGGTTTTGATACTGAGTTGTAATTTTATTCTTTTGCTTCCTGATGATGTTGGGGTAACCCCTCCTTAAGGGGAAATTCTGCCAAATTTTCTTCTTAATTTTGCTCTTTAATCATATTTATTTATTGTATTATGAAGCTATAATCATCCCCGTGTGTTTATCAACTTAAAAATTTAACTTCCCTCACCCAAACACTCTCGGTCTCCACTGCACAAGGAAAACAGGGACCAATATTTGTTTTCTTCTCTAACTTTTATTTATTTTTTTAATTTTGTAACTCTTTCTTTGAGTCAAGCTTTTATCACTTAACTCCCATAAAGCTTTAGTCTTGTGAAGAAAATAAACGAGGGACCAGCAACCATTCTTTGTTTCTTTTTGCCATTCTCGGTTCTGTCACTTAATAAGAGGACAAGTTTCATTTTTTTTTTAACTTATCACATTTTATAAAAAAGAAAGAAAGAAAGGAAACAGCTATGTAAATGGCGTTGTGAGGTTCGGTTAGAGTGAGGAAATAAAAAGAAGGATCATTTTTGTTTTTGATTTTATTAATCCAGACCAAGGTCTTTTTACTAAGACAAAAAATAAGTTCTTGAATCCTAATTTGTGTGTGTACGGTGGTGATTTCCAGCGGATGGGGGACAAGAACCTTTGTCATTTTTTTTATTACAGGTTTTACTTCCATTAATTAAAGGAAAGTTTTTTTTTTTAAAAATAAAAAATAAAAATGAGTGTGAGAGGAATTCGGTGAGGGTGAGAGATTGGAAACAAAAGCTTTCAAAACTAAATGTGATTCTCAAGACCTCTTAGATTAATGAAGGAAATAAAATAAATTTAAAGTGTGTGTACCAATTCGAGTAGGAAGAGAAAAGAAAGTTCAGAGTTTGAGTTTTCGTAAGCTTTGAAGAAATTTACTAGATTGTTTAGTAAAACTTATTTTGGGTCAGTTAAGTGAAGTTAAACCTTGTTTAAATTAGTCAAGAATGATTTCGGTTATGAGAATAAAAAAGAATTTGAATTTGATTTCACCAAATTTGATGTTTTCATAAAACTTGTCCAGTAGATAAAACTGAAATTTGGGTCCTTAGTAAAAAAATTACAATTCGTTTTTTTAAAAAAAAAAATCAAGGAATAAATAGTGTTTTCATGCTACTTCCAGAGTTTCTTTTAGAACCTTTACACAGTAGGCTTTTAACTGAAAGAAGTTTTGGTAGGGAATATACTTAAAATTTGAGCCAATTTGTCCTTTAAAGGTAACGGCCTCATAGGCTAAAATCATAAACTTTGATACACAAAAGTTTCTTACATTTCATTATATTTGTTTTCAAATAGAAAATTAAAATGAATTTGGTCTTTTACAGCCACTTTGGTCTCGGGTTGGGATAATGAGAAAGGGAAAAATTGTTAGTTTATTTTATCACTTAGTAATACTTTTTGAAACAAAACTTTAGTCTTATTCTCTCTAAATTATTCACAGCATTAGGAATAATGTAAGTTTTTAATTTTTTATTATAGAATAAGATAATTGAATTGACGTAAAGCTTTTATGAATTTTAGATGAAAACATTAGAATGATTTAAATGTATAAATAAAATACCTCTAATCTTTTAAATAAATATATATAAATATCAATAGGTATATAAGATTAGAAGAATCCAAAAATCAAGCAATTTTATAATGATGTGAAGATTACTTAATCCTTAATACTAGATACTTAAATTATTTGTGATGCATTGTTCTCTTGATATAAGGTTGTGAAATGTTATACTGTATAATTTTATAATGACAATGTTAATTCTCTATTTGTAAAATAGAGATATTTATATCATGTATTGGTTGATTACATGGTTCACTTGTCTGAGAGACAGAAATGTCATTGGTGCTCAATAATTGAGACCAAATGATGATAAGTAAAGTAAATTGTGAGTACTCTAGTGAGTACTGTTAAGAGAGGAACATATAGCGACATGTTGCCTATAGTGAAAGATACAGCCTGGTAAGCTGAGGAATGAACGACAGGGACTCACTCACGGAAGTCTTGGGGATATGGTGCTGAGTGATGAAGTACCTAAAGGGCCAGGGCAGCACCCTGTGTCAGGAACTTCATCTGACCAAGCTTGGCAATCCTGACTACTGCTTAGCATTCCATTGATTGGTGCGAGAGTACGCCTAAGTTATATATAGGACTATGGATTTCCCGAATTGAGATAATTTGAGTTCATCTGTGGAAGATTAAGGTTTTTCCATGGGTTGAGGCGTATGTACTCCCAATCACTTCCAATCGAGGAGTATGGATCCATACTACGTCTAGAGAATTGAGTTGTTAAGAGCTTGAGAGGTTATGACGAGAAAAACATTAGGTCCCCAGCTATTATATAATTATTTAACTGACGGTAGTTACTACCATTAGTGATACATATATATATTAGAATCAATTCTTACTCCTTTGCTTTTCTTTTCTTTGTATGTACTCGTTGGATGGATACGCGAAGATGATAGTCATGCCTAGCAATCAAGTCTCTCCGCCAGTGCAGATGGTTCAGAGGTTGCGGAGGACTATGCGAGGATGCCAAATTCGAAGGCCAGTTTTATTATTATATTTGGGTTAGGATAGAAATCATATACTGTTTTGACTAGGATAATTAATGTATGGGTTGGTAAAGTTAACACATTTTTCCTTGTATCTTCAATTTTTGTATTTATTTTGTATTAAGAACTAAGTTTATAATAAATGAAGATCATGGTTCTTTATATAACTATTATAAACATTTCTTTTAATCGCAAAAAATTTACCCTCAATTTTATAATAACTAAAAATATTAGTGTGGTTTATGTCTAATGTAACGGGGTGTTACAGATTACCGTTACCATATCTAACTATTGTTTTTCTTCATTGATCTTCATTTCGAGCTTCTTATAGCTTCGATTATGGCGGAAGTTGTAAACCCTAATCGCAACGCAAATGCAAACTTCACAAATCCCTTCTTTGTGAATGCGAATGAAAACCCTGGTTTGATGCTTGTATCTTCACTGTTGAATGGTGAGAAGTATCACCAATGGTCAAGATCAATGAAGATGTGTCTCATATTGAAGAACAAACTTCAATTCATCGATGGTTCATTGCCAAAACCAACGCATGTTGATCCAAATTTCTTAGCCTGGGATCATTACAATACTTTGGTGTTATCTTGGATCATTCATTCTTTGGATTCTTTATGCGTAATATATGTTCACTAAGGGCAAGCATACATACACAGTAGTAATAGTAGACCTAAGTTCAGATATCGTACCAAAAGGACTAAAGAAATTCCCAAAATAATTCAATTTATAATAAACTAAACAATTTAGATCTAATAGTCAATTTGAGAGAAAATTGTGCTCAATTATTCCATTAGGAAAAGTGAAAGACAGACCAGAAAGTTTTAATGTGAGAACAAGTATTAAGAGAACAACCTAAGATCAAGGGTACATTTTTCCCCCCCAATTCATATTCTAGTGAAATCCCAAATTAAGTTCAATTGCCAATTACCTCTAAAAATCATTGATTAACCATTTATCATAGTTTAACAACGTTGTTTTCCCTAATTCAATTCTCAATTGGTCATAGATAAATGGCATTAGGGCAAATGATAAATATCAAAGAGGCTAATTAAAACAATTTAATCCATTGGAAATTCATATAATAAGTTTGGCCATGCAAATTATATGAATTCAATCACTTCACGATTTGGTTAATTACAGGCAGTTGATCATTAACAAGTAACTAACTTAGGTTTAGAGTAATCAGTTCTACCAGTAAAAGTAGTGAAGAGATACAATATATTGAATAACATCGAGGATTTCATTAAAATTAAAATCGGGGTATAAGGCTACTGTTGCATCACAATCACAATCTGAGTTGTGAGAAATTAGCCGCTCATGCTTATGAAGAAGCAAAACATCTCAATAGATAACATAAAGATTACAAAAAGAGTAGAAACTTTACAGTGACGACCCCCAATGATGCTATCTATGTCCTTTTGTAGTTAAGGATCTCTCACACTGCCTTTTTTTCACCTAAAACCCTTAATTTTGTTAATAGAATAAAATATAAAAGTAAAAGGGTTTCTCCTTCCAATTTAAAAAGACTACATAAAATAACTAGAATCACAGGCCACCACGGTCGTGCTGGTGTGACCATGGTTGTGGTTCCTTGAGTGGCAATTTTAAATTTCAAATTTTGCTCTTTAGGCACCAAATTGCTCCCAGGATCAGCACAGCTATGGTCATGTTGACCATAGCTGTGCACGAAAAATTGAAGTTTATGCTTAAAATTGACCACTTTTGCCTTAGCTGTATTGATTTTACCACGCTTGTGCTAAACCCACCATGGTCGTGATCTTCCAAACAATGGCATATTTGCTCTAAAATGCATGCTTTTCAATCATTTTCCTTGTAAATCCTCTTAGGCACATGTCTTACACAAACTTATACCAAATCATGAGTTTTGTTAATATAAATATGCTTAAATGTATGAAATTAGTGTAAAAACTCACTAGTACTATGAAAGACAATGAAAACCCGGTTTATCAATTCTTCCATCGCACAGAGTGTGCTTTTGGATGGACAATTAATGCCTCTGAAGTGTGGGATGATCTTCGAGATCGGTATTATCATGGTGATGCCTTCCGCATTTGTGAGTTGTAAGAGGAAATTTATCTACATAAACAAGGAAATTCTTCCATTACTGCATATTTTACTCATCTCAAAGGATTGTGGCAAGAACTTAATACTTTCAGACCAATCCCCTCGTGCTCTTGTTAGGTACCTTGTTCTTGTCAATTGATTCCCACAATGATAGCATATAGAGAAAATGACTATGTTATCAGGTGCCTAAAGGGCCTCAATGATTAATACTTTGCAGTTAGATCCCAAATTATGCTCATGGAACCCCTTCCTAATATTAATAAAGTCTTCTCCCTATTAATCCAACAAGAAAGACAAATGAGTGTGCAACCTGATGAAATGCAAATCTTGATGAATAATACTGAGAATTATGGTAGAGGAAGAAGGGAGGATGTCGGAAGAGGAAGGGGTCAAAATCTTAATTCTAGTGGAAGAGGATATAAAGGTCATGGCAAGAACAATAAAGTGTGCATATATTACTGTAATAGATTTGGCCATAGAAGGAGCAGGAAAAAAATAGAAAAAAAAAACAATTTTAACCTCTGTCGCGCTCTGCAGCTGGAGGCGATTTCAGCAGCAATGCTTCCTACAATTCTATTATGACTTTTTTTTCTTAAAAAAATTCAATTTATCACTTAAAGAAATTAAATATCCAATAAATATATTACTATTTTGTTATACTTTTCCTATTCTCTCCCTCCCTCATATTAATACAAGTACTTGTAATTTTTAGGATAAGAATGTTAATTTCTATTTGAGTTATTATCATTAAGTTTTTAATTAGTATAGTTAATAATGGCAATAACTTTAAAGAAATAAATTTATTTTTAAAAGATTACATTGTATAGACCTTCTTTATTTTTTCTTTATACTAATCAGGGCACTTATAATTTTAGGCTTAAAATCTTATATTTTGTTTTCAAATTATTGTTTGGTTGTAAATATTGGATTAAGGCGAGATGACGATGACGACGACAATGATTTTTAATATTTTAGTTTAATGTATAACAATTGATATATAATTAACATCTTTAATTAAGTTTGAGATTCCTTATAAGAAACAAAAGTAAGAATAAAATAAATTAGAAATTGAAAAAGGACTGAATAAAGTAATTAATAAATATTTAGGAATAATATTAACATTATTAAATTAGCTACTATAAGAACTTAAATTCAATAAGAAGAAATAAAAGAATATGATATGATGATACTTGGATTCAAGTAAATTTAGGATTCATTGAGTTCATTTTTTTTTATAAATATAAGTTTAAAAATATAAAATATAATTAATCAATGACAATGCCAACAAAATTAATATTCACTTTAAGGATAAAAATTAATTAAAGAAAAAATATATATTTTTGATCAGTTAAAGAACATATATATATGATAAGCTGGTATTGTTAAAATGATTCTTATTAATTTCAATGTCATACAGCAAAATATTGATTATGTGAATCTGAATAATATCTCATTTCGTTGATTTTATAAGTAGAAGGCCTAATAGTTTCTTGATTTGTTTTCGAATAGCTTTCTAATTTTTAGAGGTTTGTTTTCTATGGACTACTTACCTATTGTATACCCATTTACTTACTAATCGATACTATAAATTGTAGTTAAATTTTTTATTAATTTTTCCTCTAAATACTACAATATGAAAATAAAACTATGCTAACCATTAGTCCTTTTAAATTATTGTTTTATGATTTGATATTAAACATAAGCAATATTGTGATTTAATTTTAATTAATGGTTGTTCGACAGATAAGAATACATTACAAGTAAAAAAGTCCAATAATGACAGTGCCATGACAATATTTAGTAGGTTATATAATTACACTTAATTGTCTTAATTACATAAAAGTTAAAACACCACATTACCCTTGATTGGGGTTGGAAAAATTTTTGCAAATTAACTTTCTTTTCTTTTTTACATTTTTAATTGATAATCTAATTAAATTTAAAAGATTTTAATTTTATGTAAAGTACCTTGTTACAAAATAATATATGAAGATTTTTTCTATGGATTATCCAGTCAACAATATTTTATTTTTAAATTGTTTCAATTAATACTAAAAAAATTAATCGATGATAAATATAAAGATATATTCAAATCATAATTAATTCTTTCTTTAATAATAATTAATTTTTAAAACTTTGTAAATTAAAAAATAATTTATATTTTAATTATCAACAAACTAAATTTTTAAATACTTTTTAAATATAATGTTTTTCTTATTTTATATGTATTTGAAAATATTTATTTGCTCATATATAGTATTAAATAGCATTTATTTATTTCAATAATAAGAATATTCAATAAAAAAAATTACATATCAAAATTCACAATTAATGATCATTCAATTACTTATTACTCCCTTCGTCCCAAAATGAGTGCCGTCCTAGGTTTTTTTTACACCGACCAAGAAAAATTATTAAATAGAAGAAAGAGAGAAGTAATTTTAGAAAACTAACCTTATTATTAATATTGCATTGAAAAGCTAAAGTGGCATTATTAGGGGTATTAGTGAAAAAAAGTAATTAATATTGCATTGAAAAACCAAATTCGACACTCATTTTGGGACAAATTTTTTTTCCAAATGCGACACTCATTTTGGGATGGAGGGAGTAGTTACTAATTATATTTAATTAAAATTATTTATTGCACTTAATTTGCTTAATTCCATAAAAGTCTAATAATTACAATACTCTTAACTTGTGTCTAAAAATTTGCCTCAAACTACTTTTCTTTAATTTTTAAGATTTTTTAATTGGTTATCCAATTAAAAGATTTTAGTTTACTACAAAGTACCTTGTTGCAAAATAATATAATAATTTTAATTATTATTATTTTTTCTTTAAATTAATTTATTTTAATTAATACTCAAATTTTACATAACGTATATATAAAAATATATATTGTATTAATAACCATTCAATTACTTCAACAAAATCAATTAATACACACAATATTTTGTTTATCAGTTCTCCACTTTATCCCCATTTTAGGTGCAAAAATGCTTTCCTAAGGCAACTTGAATACTTTCATCGTTCTCCTCCTTTGCTGAAATAATATTTTACTTTTAACTGCATCTAAAATACTGCACAAAAAAAAAAAATAGTAAAATGAGTAACGAAAAATGATGCAAAAATGAGACATATACCAAAAGAAAAAATAGTTGCAAAAAGTATCATTGCTGCAAGTGCATAATGAGAGAAAGAAAGTGAGAAGCCTAGAAATATAATCAATAAACAAACCCATAAACGCAACAAAATTATAAGAAATGATTGAAAATATTTTTTTTATAAACATTGATATGAATGCATCACAATAGGGAATTCCAATGCAGGTTTTACTTAGGTTATCTCTAAATCAAAACAAAAAAAGTAAAAGGAAACAAGGAAATAAAGTTATTAGCATACAGCATCAGAAACCTCGTCCTAGAGGTGGTCCTTCAAACATTGCTTGATGAATATCCTTTTTTGGAATGTCAGAGGATTGGCAAACCTGGATTCCAGACTGGTCTTAAAAATGATGTGCTTAAGACAATTTTTTTTACGAATCAATAGAAAAAACTAGTAGGCAAGAAGAAATTAGTTGCAGCACAACTTTCAATTTCATAATTTATAGAGAAGCAGCAAAATTTATTTACGAAAATAACATTTTATTACGTTTATTTTATTCCATGAAACTGTAATTAAAATATTGCCCTAAATAAAATCCGTTATTAACATGATTTGTTTTTTTAGATCAGTTTTTAACATAAATTATTGTCCTAAATAAATTGTTTATGAAGATTAAATAACATGAAATTTACTTTTAAAAAAAATTATTTAAATGCAAAATAGTCAACATGAGAATAAATATGAAATTTTTCTATAAAAATAAATTAATACGTAGCATTTTAGTGGGCCAAATAAAATTAAAAAATAATTTAATATAAAAGTAATTAAAATGGCAATTAGCTATTTGAATTAATTTAATTAAAAATAGATTATTTTATAACATAATAAAAGTCAAATTATTTTTTTTCTAATGCTTAAAAAAGGTGTCATATTAAATTGCATTACAGATTGCATTTTTTCCAGAATTAATCTTCCAAATATTGATTGATATTGTTTGATTTTTGTTCCTAATAATTAATGAGACTTAAACGTATTTGAATTTGAAATTGATTCATAACCGAACCAAACAATTTCGAAGCATGACATGATGACATGTGTCATCCAAAGCTTGAGAAGCAACCTTGTTTTGTCATATGTTTTCCGAAGCTGTTTTAGGATTCGTAAATTTTATATATTAGAGTGGATGACCCGTGCCATACACGAGGTAAATATTATTTATAAACATTTTATAAAATATTTTAAAAATATAGATATTTTTTAAATTTATATTAGGAATTATATATAATTAAAGTATAACATTTTTAATTATTAATTATTGGTGTACATGATAGATATATAGTTTTTTTTATTCATAGATAGATATATAGTTTGACTATATATATGGTAGACTATAATTTTAAAATATAGTAAATGAGATAAATAAAAATTAGTTGTGTTAGGTAACATCGTAATTTAAATAATTATTGTGAAATAATATTTCAATCAATCTAAAGTAAGAGTTCGTAGTTACAGTAAAAAATAAATTTTTTTTATGAAATGACATTTTTAACTATATATTTTTAAATTAAAACCTAAATTCAAGCAACGCTTGTCATGCATGACATATATGTTGATAAGGATGACAATAAGTAAGGTCTTATTAAGGTACTATAATACCTGTTCCCATACCGATATGTTTAAAAATTCTCCATATCTGGACCCATACTCATTGGATAACAATAAATTAAAATGGTTAGGGTCTGGACACATCATAGATAATTCTTCCATTAATTAAAATGGTTTTTTTTTAGAGGAATTTTTAAATTAAAAATAAATAATTAATATTTTGATATAAATGATAAATTATACCATATAAACTTAAATACTTTGGAGTGTTTTCTTGTAGTGAAATTTTTAGTTATACTTTTATCTTGATTTTTTTAATTGAAATAAAATTTCAAAATGTGTCCATATAACTATCTTGTTGGTAAATTTATACTTTTTTTTATCACAACCAATTTAATATTTTGTTGTTTTTTTTTTGTTACATGAATAAATTTAATATTTTATTTTTTAAAAGTAAATAAAAAATAATGCTAATTAAAAATGTATAGATTTTTGGACCCAATCAAATTAAATTAAATTTGTTAAAAGAATAATATTTGAATGAATTAGTTATAATTTTACATTATTTTTATATTTTTAATTTAATTAAAATTTAATTTTTCGTAAAATTATTAAATACTATTGATTAATATTTTTGGTATTTTTAACAATTGATTGTTATTTTAATTTACTATTTTTTTATATTAAATTTGTTATTTGAGTATGATGTTTTGACTATTGAATATAAATAATAAATAATATGATTACATTTAATTTAATTTTAATCAAAATATTGTTTGTTGTTTATTATTTGTTGTCGTAAATTAAAATGATAAAAAGTAAACATAGAAAATATTTCTTGATAAAAAAGAGTTATTGTCATGATAATATAAGTTACATAAGATTCAAATTGAAACAATCTTTATATATTTTAAAATTCAAACAAAGAATTTTAAATTAAAATAATATTTTATTTTGTGAAAGAGATACTTTTAGTAAAGAAGAAAGAGCAAACAAATATATAAAATTAAATTATAAAGCAAATAAAAAAGTCAACCTTATTTTTTTATATTGTAATAATACTTTTTGTTTGTTTGTTTGTGAAAATCCTTTTTGAAACTTTTTTTGTTATCTTAAGATGTGTTTGTGTAGTCATTCGGGAGAATTTCTTTAGGAATATATATAATTTTCCTTGTTATAGGTTAAAATGATTGTACATGAGTTTGGTTTATGCCCCCCATTACATTTGTTTCTTTTTTTGTTTAACGACAATTTGGTGGGCTACATGTGTTTGTTGGGGATTGCGGTGCCAACCTAGTCGAAATCCTTGCCCTCATCTAAGCATTTGTAATTTTTATCCCACAAATGTCAAATTTCAAATATTAGAAAATTAAAAAATACATTTGAGGTGAATGGAAAATTTAGAAGATTACCTTAGAGAAAGAAGATAAAAAAACAAAAAACAAAAATGAACTATTAAATAATCAAAATAAATGAATTGAATAACAACGTAAAATGTACATAACAAAAGAATAAACTGACTAAAACAAAACAATGTAAAAAAGAAAGGTAAAAGGATTCATAATTTTCATACCTTTTCATTGTCTGGACATTATTATCTGTAATGGAGTCAAAATTGAAAGATATTACATTACCTAGAGAAAAATACAAATGCAAAGTTTTCTATTCACTAAGTAAATTATTTATACTGCTAATGAAACTTTTTAAAAATGACTAAAACAAAACAATGTAAAAAAGAAAGGTAAAAGGATTCATAATTTTCATACCTTTTCATTGTCTGGACATTATTATCTGTAATGGAGTCAAAATTGAAAGATATTATATTACCTAGAGAAAAATACAAATGCAAAGTTTTCTATTCACTAAGTAAATTATTTATACTGCTAATGAAACTTTTTAAAAAGGAAAGTTTAAATATTCATATCATTTTTTACTGCATTAAATATTCATATCATAAACATCTCTAATAAAATTATAAAAAATAATCAAATCAAATCAAATAAACTTTACACTAAATTTTAGAATTCAAATCACTCTAAATTATTAATTTAATAATTATTACTATAAATTTTGATATTCAAATTACTCTAAATCATTTTCAAATATTTTTTTACCTTCGAATATGGTCATACATATATTTTATTAGTATGAACATATTGTGAATGAAAATATCTATTTACATACTATAGAGTAATAAATAAATATATAAATAACTAAATAAATAAATTATAAGTTTTACCAAAATCAACACGTGATTATTATGCTCATGATTTTAGTCAAATTATACTATTAATGATGAAATAGTGTAGAAAATAAATAGGGTAACCGAACCAAATAATAATTGACAATTTTATTATTTCCTTATAAAATTAGTTTCAAATTTTAATTCCATAAATATTTCCATTATGCTATTGTTGATTGATTATTTATTTATTATTACTATCAATGAGACTTGAATGTATTTGAATTTAAATTTGGTTTCGAACCAAACAATTTCAAAGCATGAAATTATGACACGTGTCATCCAATGTTTGAGAAACAACCTTATTTCGTCACGTATGTGTTTTCTGAAGCTGTTTTTGGATTCGTAAATTTTATATATACTAGTTTGTTACTTGTGTGATGCACGGGTTAGTTTTAAAGGGAGGTAAAAATAATAAATATTTTTAAATAAAAATGTAAAAAGACTTAATTTTGTATTAACAACAATATAATCTAAAAATAATAATACTTTTTGGTATAATTATTTATTTGATCCTTTAATTATTTAGAGATGTTCAATTAGGTTCTTTACTTTTTAAAAAGTTCAATCATATATTCTAATTATTAAAAATAGTATAATCATATATTTTCCGTCCAATTAGAACTGACAGTGTTAAGTTATAAGTTTTGGTGGTTAAACTTTAGGAATAGTGGCAGCTTTTAACCGTCACAACTTCTTCTTCCCCATAGAGAGGATCCACCTTGACTTCTTTGCGTGCGTTCACTCATCTCACCGCCGCAAGGAGCGCGAAGATGTCCTTCTTGGAGAGGCTCCGGTGGCGTTCCGGCCGGCAGCACAAGATCCATCAGATCTGGTAGCTGCGCGGCAGCTTTGCCTCCCAGATGAAGTCCGACGAGACGGCGCAGTGGAACGCGCGGTTGAGGCGCGCCAGGTTGCAAATCTCCGGCGGCATCAATTACAGGAACACGCGAGCCCATGGACTTCTACGTCCTGAAACGCCTCAACGTCGACGAATTCCTCGAGTCCCTCGCCACCAAGTACGATGTTGTCGTTTTCACCGCGCCGTTGAAGGAATACGCGTCCATGGTGCTGGACTGGCTCGACCAGAACCGGTTCATCTCGCATCGGCTTCACCGTGACTCGTGCCGAAACGTCGACGGTAAGCTTGTGAAGGACCTTACCGAAATGGGTCGGGATTTGAAATGAGTCGTTTTCGTGGATGATAACCCAGATTTCTTCGCGAACCAACCTGAGAAACCTAATTAAGGAATTTGATTGAATTTTTTAAAAATTGAGAGACCAAATTAAATATTTCTAAATAATTAAAGGATCAAATGAATAATTAAGCCATATGTCTTTCTTTTTTTTGAACAAACATCTTATTAAGATAAATTCTAGAAAAATTCTCTATATACAACATTAATTGTACAATTTTGAAACACATGATTTCATGATTTTTCAGCAAAATTTTTAATCCTCTCTATAATACACTCTGAAAAAGGCAACATATAATTGTCTATGGATAAAAACAGGTCTTGGAAGATATAGTCTAACAGAAGAAAGTGTCTGGACTTGAGATTTATTAATTGTCATTGCAAATGACACAATAATAGAAAATTGTCTTCAGTGTAACTTAACCGGTAGCATTTGGTTGTTAGGAATCATACTCACCTGAGATATGAACACAATACCACCAACTTTGTTTCCAATAAGATTTTGACATTGAATAACATGTTTTTCTATCTTCCTTACTTGCAATCTTATACCATTGCAAAATCCATTTGATTGGTTAATATTCCTCAACATTACAGACACTCCAACCTTCAAATTTAGCTTACGAAGAGGAAATCCCGAACAATAAAAATTACCGTCACAAATTCAATATTATATTTATTATCTTTATATTAAAGGTAACATGTTCATGCTAATTAAATTTATAATAATAATATTATTAATAATACTTAAATGGAAGCAATTATTAGTAAAACTTAAATTAGATTTCAAGAAAATAAATGGTGAGGATGAGGAGTAACTCTCTTAGAGTTATTCTTGGAGTAAGTGGATCCCTCCTCTAATTATAAATATAATTAAAAATAGTAATGTTAAAATGGTTTAAAATTAATGCTAAAATGGTCTTTAATTTGAGAGAATAAATTTAATTGATGAAATTAGAATGACGATAGATCTAATGTTATTGTATAAAATTAAATAAATTTAATTTGGGAAATTAGAAAAAAAATTATTTAACTTGTAGGTATCCTTAATTTTGTAATAAATATTAATAATAATATTATTATAATCTTTATTTTAAACATGTTAGAAAATCATGTTGTTGTCTTAAGAATTTAATAATGGATTCTCTAGCACTAAAACCTTATAATTTTATGAGTAAAAAAAACCTTATAATTTTAATTCTCTAATTCCTTATGATATCTTATGTTATATTTTGAAATATGAATACATTTCGTTCTTTTAAAAAAATCCCATCTTTGTCTATTTTTTATTTATTTTGGGATTTTTTTGTTACAATTTTTATTTATTTTGGGATTTGTTAATGCATTAAATTATTTCTAATTATCATTTGTATTAATTTAATTATCTAATGATAGATCTTATATTATTCTAAAAAAAATTAAATAAATATAATTTGAGAAATTAGAATAAATTATTTAACTTATAGATAACCCTACTTTTATTAAGAAAATATCTTTATCTTTATAAATATAAAAGTCACTTTATGGATATTTTAATTGTTATAAATATAAGTATTAGTGTTAATATAATTATTATTTAAAT
Source organism: Pueraria montana var. lobata (assembly GCA_026413185.1). Lineage (NCBI taxonomy): Eukaryota > Viridiplantae > Streptophyta > Magnoliopsida > Fabales > Fabaceae > Pueraria > Pueraria montana. The sequence goes on from CM048650.1 coordinate 80,435,016, forward strand.
TAATAATGCTAAATATATATCATATTGCGTTAGAGTATATATTTTAAATTTACAAATATAATATTTTTATTAAGAATTCCCTTATTTAATTATAATTTTTATTATAATTATAATTATTATTTCGTTATGTGTATTCTTTCCCTAATTTTAATAATTAAAATTCTTAGTCATAAAGAGTTATTCATTGATAAAAATTCTTGATTGAAAATAATTATAAACCTTTTTTTTACTGCAAAAAATAATTATAAACCTATGATTAACAACATTATATTTGTGCAGCTATACCAAATTTAATAAGAAAGAACTTGATTCATGTAAGCCACAAACTAAATTTGACTGCGATTAAATTCCATAAAAGGTAGATATTTGACTGCAATGCATGCTACTTCATCCATTATTATAAATTAAAAATGTTAACATAATAAATTAATCGAAGTAACATGAACACAAAAATGTTTCTGACTATAAACAATCCTTGAAAATATAAATATGATATGCCTTTCCGTAGACATCTTTGCTTCCTTCGTTAAAGATGTTCTAAAAAAAAAAGATTATAATCAGTTGTTGCATTTACCCTAAAATAATATTCAACTATACATGTAAGATAGGCAGTACAAACAACATTTAGTTTACATCTGGGCCAATTAGGTTTAAATAGAAGAGAAAATCTTTTAACAAAAAATAGAGAAGATGGACTCTCTTAATAATACTCTAATATGAACAATGAAATATAAGCAAAATTAAATGGACAATCCATATTGAAATCAAAATTAATGATTCATTCTAAATAAATTGTCATTTTAAATTTAGATTTACATTAATTAATTTTATTATGTAATAGAAAATAACCCTATCTCCTTTATTTAAAATAAATTTCATTAACTTAATTGAGATATTAATATCTCTTTTTTTGTGAGCAACAGTCATTTCGAAGTCTCTTCCTTTCATCACAAGATGCAAATCATGATACAAAAAATTGAGTTTCTAACTTCGATTTTTTTTATGTACAATGGTCGAACTGACTGAGGTTTGCACTTCTAATTAGTTTAAACATCAACTAAAAAGTATTAAAATTTAAATACTTTTATGATGTACTATACATAAACTAATGTGATACAAAATTTGCATGTTTTGATTAATTTGAATAACTACATATATAGTATTAGTTTACATTATTATATTCAATAAATTAAAATTTAAAATATTTTTAAATATTTTTTCAATATTTTATATGTGTTTGCAAATAATTGCCTTAACAACTTCAAAATAATATATTAAGATTTCTTAATTGTTTATCGAGTCAAAGATTTTTTTTTTTTAATTGTTTTAATTTACAACTCAACATTTTTAACTAACATTAAATATAAAGATACATATTCAAAATATAAATAAATCTTTCATCAATTAAAATTAATTTTAAAAACTTTGTAAATTGAATGTTTCAAATGTGTTCATGTTTTATATATTAATTTATATTTTAATTTTTAAATACATGTTAAACATATATTTTTTCATACTTTATATCTGTTTGCAAATTAGTTTTTAAATTAATATTTTGGTGCTAATTAACTTTTTAAAAACCTTGTAAATTGAAAGTTTCAAACAATTTCAATTAATTGCCATTAAACTATGTTGCTGTAAATTATAATATATTATTGTTTTCTAATTAATTATCTAGTCAAAAGACAATTTATCACACAAGAATTGCATGAAAAGAAAAAGAAAAATGAACCATGGTTATTTTTTTTAAAATAAATATTGATTAAAAGATTTGAAAACATGTAATATGGGATTTGTTACAAATCAATTGTCGTGCGGTTACACGAAGTGTACATTCATACTAAATAGAATTTTTCAATGTCTTTTATTTTTTAAATTGTTTCAACAAATATACTTAAATATATTCAAATCATATTTAATTCTTTCATCAATTTAAATTATTTTTAAAATTTTATAAATTAAGAGTTTTTAATGATGACATATTTTATATATTAATTTATACTTCCATTATCAATGAAGTAAAATTTTAATATATATATATATATATATAATTAAAATTTTAATACCTGTTTGTTTTATATAATTTTAAAAACTTGTAAAAATTAAGAAATAATATCAAAAGAAATAATAAGACGACACATTGGTCCGATCCTCACTTTTTATTTCTCACTAAATTTATCATGCTTATGTTCCTATAAGAACTTTCCTCTTTTCTATACAAAAGAGTCACTATTGCAAGATTCTCTCTATAAATCAAAATGCATGCACATAATGAGAGTAGAAAAGTGCAAAGACATGGAGAAAACATTAAGTGAAAAAATACATAATCACACAAAAAAAAAAAAATATAGACAAAGAGAAACATTTTATTTCAACCTTAGTATAAGTTGCGATACATGCTTGAAATTAAAAGGTACATAGATGGAGATTAAAATAATAAAGCCCAAAATAGTAACATGTTGCTCATAAACAAAAACGTGAAAATCTCCAAACAATGAGTCTATCTCCACAATACTCACGAATTTATGCATAGCAAAATAAGACTGCGATGTTCTTCTTGCTCCTTTATATTTCGGCAAGCAATTTTATAGACCATTCCAAGAATCCCTTCATATTCCGCTAGACAGTTTTATAGACCAATTAAAAAACCATTGTGCGTGGACTGCATATACCCACCGCTTAAACACAACAAAGGTATTATATAGCCTTTTAATTGATTTTGGAAAGTAATCATATCATATCATATATTAATTAGGACAATAATTTATGGAAATAACTATTCAAAATGGAAACAATATATTTACAAATTTTATTTTCAAATAATTTAATATGATAATAAATTAATAGAGCACTCCATATTTAGGTCAAAATTAAAGATTCATTTTAAATTAATCGTCTATTTCTAATTTTGATTCATCAATCAAAAGATAAAGTAAAAATAAATTTCTATATTTGTGTGTCATAATTGTCCACAATCGATTTGTGTTTAAAGAAAGATTCTTTTCACAAAATTTTGATTAGCATTTAATCTAATCAATTATATTATTAAGATAATTTTCTATAATTTTAAATGTTACCAGAATCTGACACGTGAACAACCAGTCCTAGTCAACAACTGTCTTTTATATAATATATAGATATATTGATATTGATATCGATTCATAAATTTTATATATATTGATGTTGTGTTTTTTTATTTAATTATTATATGTTATATTATATTTCTTAAATTGCTACAATGGTAGTATTTTTTATCCTAATAAGAAACATATGATTACTTTCAAATGTATTAATTGATAATTTCTCTTTATACTCTTAATTTATTGTGAAGGTTATTGATCAAATATCACTCATTTTCCATAAAAATAGATACATTTATTGTATTATTAATAATATAATTCATACTCATTAGTTGGTTGAAAGAATTATTTCTTGGATAAAATCTAACACCACTTAAACCAATTAATTCTATGGATATTTTGGGATGAAATTAAAATTTATGATAATATTAATTAAAATTAAATAATTTAACTACATTTATTAATCTTGATGAATTAGGTATTTGTTTCTTATATATAGGATTGGGGTAGTGTTATATAAGTAAATTAAAAAATATAATATAAGTAATAATTATAATACAATATATCATTTTTATAAAAATTAAAAATATTAATATTAATAAAATTATAAATATTACATAAGTAAAAACTATTAAATTAAAATAATTTTATTATAGTTTTTTAAAATTTAATAAAAATAAATTTAAATTATAATTTTTAATAATCTAAAAATATTTTTTTATAAAATTTAAAATATTAATATTAATAATATTATAAGTAAAAGTTATTAAATTATTATAACTTATTATAGTTTTTAAAATTTGAAAAAATAAAAAAATTAGTGGCAAATTTAAATTCCAGAATGTGAAAACCACTTACTGGTGGTTTAAAACCACAAGAGAGTGTAAAATCACAACATGTCCCAATTGTATTAATGTCGTTAGTCTCAATTTGGACGGAAGGATAATATCAAACTTTTTAAAATATAGAGGATCAAATTGATTTTAGTAAAATAAAGAGACAAAAAAGTAATTTAATTAACTAAGTTTTTATAATTACAAAAAAGGTCCACATGGATTCTATATTTAAAACATTTTTTAGTAAATTATATATAGAGAAAAAACATAATTGAAACATATAGATATTTATATATTTTAAATATTTATAAAAAAAATTATCTTTATTTTATTCATATTTTGATATTTTGTTTTTAATTAATAATGAAATATATAATGTATAAGATATTTATTATTTTGAATTTATTTAAAAATTGATCTTTAACTTTATTTCTATTTAAATTGATGAATATATTAGAAATGAGTTTTAATTTTTAATAGGTAATTCTATTGATAATGATAATTGTTATACAGTTCTATTTTAATAAAGAAAATGCTTAAATATACTTTTAGTCATTATAGTTTCGCAAATGTGCAATTTTGATCCTTCATGTTTCTAAAATTAAGTAATTTTGATCTACCGTTAACTTTCCATCCAAAATCTAACAGACAATGCTGACGTGTGTGTTTGATGTCAAGGGACTCTTATCCATATGATGACATGTGTTTATTTATTTTTAATTTTTTTTAATCCAACTGTATTTATTTTTAGGGTTTAAAATGGTATTTGGGGTAGAAATTGCCCTTTCGACATTCTATGATGTTCTCGGACATTTTCCTCAAGCCCTTTCTTAATTCTTCTTCAACAAACAAGATTTCTGGACCTTCAAATGAACGTATGAGAACTTATTTGGATAAAAGAATTTCACTTCTTATTTTTTAATTACAAATTAAAATTCATTAAAATAATTTCATATGTAATTTTTAATATTGTGATTTTCCAACGTGGATAAGTAACAACTAGTTGGCATCAAACACGGACACATCTGCATTTTCCGTTAGATTCTGGATGGAAAGTTAACAGTAGATCGAAATTGCTTAATTTTAGAAACATGAAGAACCAAGATTGCAATAAAAAATTTAAAGAGACCAAAATTGCACATTTGTAAAACTATAGGGACCAAAAATGAATTTAAGACTAAAGAAAAAAATTAGGTTGATAACATGCAGAACAAAGCGCGTGAGTTTGATTTAATAAGCATCGACAATTGCATGTTAATTGTTGTGATTGAATTAATAGAAATACAATATAATTTAATTTAATTTAGTTTAATTAAGCTGAAAAGAATTTTATAACCCAGACTAATAGAGCCTATTTTCTCAAGTTCCATCAAATTCTTAACGTTAATAACAGGTTCAGTGTTCGTTTGGAATAGACACTGTTTCTGCTCCATCTCATATATCCAACGTTATGATAGAAGACTTTGATTATTTTTTCTCTCAATTTTTTTTCTCGTATTTACCTTGTAGTTGTAGATGTAGTGCTGTAAACAACTTTTTTTGTGGATTTATCTTCGGAAGGGATGAGAGTAATCACAAAGGGTGAACGTAGTGGTTAAGATGTTGGAGATGGAGCTAGAATTAAAAGCCTAAATAAGGTGCAATTGAAGAGTAGGTTATTGCTTGGAAAAAGAGTTGAGGAATATGTATAATTTTTCAATTTGTGATTTTCAGTAGGATAAGAAAATATCAATAAGGGGATTCAAATTTCAATATGAAGTAACCTGGAAAATCGCATGTTATTGAGTTCATGACAGAATTCTACCATTATACCAGGTAAAAAGAGTCTCCACTGAAAGTTCAACACTTCCTACAGACAACATAATAAACATACCCCATTTCTTGCCCTAAGATAAAGACCACCTAAGCTAGCTTCCTAAACCTGAAATACATACCATTGCCACCAAACAGGAGCACCAAAACATATATTTTATAGTTCTAGTCTGTAGCCTCCTACATATATTACTGCTACTTCAAAACACACACATATTAAAGGTAACTACAACAAAACACTACTTCCTAACACATTTTTTAGTTATTCCTAAACTTAGACTCATCAATGTCTATGCCTTCCTCTTCAGCACGCTCTCCACCAGACTTGTCCATGGTGCTGAGCCCTCCTTTGCATCCCATCTCATGGTACCCTTCTTTCCCCATCTGCTCCTTCCTAGTCTGCCCTCCTTTGGTTCCCATCTCATGATACCCCTCTGACCCTAGCTGCTGCTTCCTTGTCTGCCCTCCACGGCTCCTTCCTACAAAATGCACTCACATCATATATAAAAACTCATTTTAAACTAAACACATAAAATACCTTACTTCAATGAAATTAAAAAAGTTGACAATTAACATTTGCATGCCTTCAGCAAGATGTTCTTGAGCCTCAAGACTCTTCCCACCAGTGCCACCAGGAACCACAGTTTCACCTTGCCTTGCCCTCTCATCAAGTTCTTCACGGTTTGCTTGCTCAGATGCCATGTTAATTACTTCTTACAGTACTTGAGATTTTTTACACCTCAAAGAAAAAGACTTCACGATTATTCACATACCTGAGGGTAGAAAGGTTCATCATTTTATAGTGTGTAAAAGTATGCATGTAAAGTAGTAAACTAATGCAAAGTAATAAATAAAGATAGCAGTAAAAGATAAGACTAAATTATGTCATGATGGAAACGTAGTGTAGGCATGCATGGACAAGTGGCTTTAGGTGAAAGAGGACACGCACTTAAGTGACACTGTGAAAATGGCATATCATGACACATATATACGAGTCTTGGCAAGGTGAACACTAGCAAATAACAGTCGGTTGCGGTGGTCATTACTACTCATTAAGTTTTGCCTTCAAACTAAATTGCAAAATAATTTACGCTATACGATATATATAATTTATAAAACAACAATTTAAGTGATTTAAGAATAAAGGCAGAAGTATACTAGTTGTTCTTACCAAATTTTGGTAAGTTTTCCGGTGTGGTGGTTTCGTCGGGATCACCTCCATGACTGGTGGGGGGTGTACCTGCAAAGGCACTCCGACGCTCAAGTTAGAGGTGCAGAGGAAGATACAGGTATCACAATTGGGATTAGAATTCGTACCTCGATTGGGATGGGTTGTTCTGATTTTATAGAGTGTAAAGAGATAGATTTGATAGGATTATTTTCCTATCAAATCTCCTCAAATCTCGTAATGAAGATAGAGATAATTCTATCTTCTATCCTTATCTTATGACCTGATCTTTTTATATCTTATCATATAGTAAAATCTATTATTTTTGTTATTATCATCCGAGTCCGAGTGATAGTTTCTACTCGGCCGACTGGACTACTCGGTGGAGTGCCGAGTTCGAGTAGTACACATGCCCCCCAAGCTCTGAAGTAATGTAGGAGCTTAAGTATGGTTATACCAATTTCGGATTTTATTTGGTCGAGACGAGTTTGGTTCTTGAAGCGTCACGTCATTTGGTGAAGACGTCGTTTCAGACATATTGAAGTCGTAACGGTTCCCAAGGGCAGCGTCAGTGATTGCTTTTTTGAATTTTGAAACGGTCTAGGGATTCCCAAAGGTCTCGAGCCTTCCTAGCCGTTGATTGGCCTAGTGAGGGGTCTTGATCCAACGGTTCGGACCGTTTCGCCCTTTCGTATTCGCGACTCTTGGAGTTCTATATAAAGGGTACTGTTGACACTGGCGTTCATTCTCATTTCTGCGTGTTTTATCTTCCTGCGAGATTTCTCTCCCTTCTGCCATTTTGTCCTCCTTCTTCTAGGTTTTTCTTTTTCCTTGTTCAGGTACGCCCTTCTCCTTTCCATTTCTTTTCTGTGGTTCTATAATGTCTTCTTTTTCCGGGGATTCTGGGCGTTCCGGCGGGGGTCGTATGCTTACGCTGGAGGTTCACCCCATCGGAGAGGGTTTCGATGGTGGTTCTCCTTTGCACCACCCTAGTTCTGATGAAATTAGCGATGGTGCGTCAGCGGCAAACGTTGCCGCTGCGGGTGTAGGGGTGGTTCGTCCATCCGTCGACCCTGCACAAGCACCTTTGGTCGTTCCTGTTGGGGGGTGGTGGTTCTAGAGGATTCCGAGGCAACTGAGGTTCGTCCTCTTGAGACTCGGCGTGCTCGTCTTCTATTTCCTCCTTTCGTTCCCCAGCCTATTGAGTCTAGGGGTAACAGAAAGGTATATCCCCCTGTTACTACTTCCGGCTATTCTTGGGTGGCTGGGGAGGTGGGTGCGTATGCTTCTCGGTATCAGACCGAGGAAGCTTTGTCTGCCCTTCTTGAAACTATTGATTTGTGTCATTCGGAAGGCTCAGGTATGGTCCATGCCGAACCTTGTGGGCCCGATGACCGAGTCTTCATGTCTGCTGACCCGCACCAACCACATTTTACTTTTTTATACGAAGCTTTATTCTCGGTTCTCGGCATTACAGTGCCGTTTGATCAGTTCGAGGCTGACATTCTTCGGGCACTGAATGTCGCTCCCATGCAGTTGCACCCGAACTCCTGGGCTTCTCTACAGGCTTTCCGGGTGCTCTACAGTAAATTCTTTATAACTCCTACTGCTCCTAAATTTTTGTATCACTATAAAGTTAAAGAGAGTCAGAAGGGGGGCTGGGTCTCCCTGACTGGGATTCCTGGTCGGTCAATCCTTAGTCCTTATACCTCCTCTTGGAAAAATTTCAAGAGTGGTTTCTTTCGTGTCCGACCGGGTCCGGAAGGGGAGGTCAAATTTTTTGATAGCCGTGGGAAGCCGAGGTTCCCTCTTTATTGGACCCGCTCCCCAAACAAACGGCTGTCTTGGCAGGTCATGGACATGTCTCCTGAGGATCAGGATGACATGGTTACGCTGTGTAAGTTGCCGCGTTCCTTATCTTGTAAAACAATTGTGGGAATTCCTACTTCTCGAACTCCGAGAGAGGATTGGGACGGTGAGTACCTTCTATTTATTCGGTTTTTCTTCTTCTGTTTTGCTTTTTACTGATGCTTGTTTCTTTTGCAGCTGTGATGGGGAAATTTGATTATAAGACGGCCAAAAAGCAAAGGCTGGAGAAGTTGAAGGGTAAGGAACTCGCTGCTGAGCCGGTTCGAGTTGCTCCACCTGTTCCTCCTCCTCCTCCTCCGCCTCCTCCTTTGAAGAGGGATCAGCGAGAGGTTGTTCAAGGGGGGGATGGCCCCTCGAAGAAGTCGAAACCGAGCCCACCCGGTGCTGAAGCTGCGGGGTCTGCTGTTGAAAGGCATCCGGCTTTCCTTTCTATGAAAGATGGGCAGACCTCGCTTTGGGGAAAGGACTTCAACCCCGGGGCCCTCATCTCTGCCGACAATCTCGGTCAAGCTGATCGGGATATGTTGAGGGATGCTGGGCCGATGCTCTCTATGGAGGCTGTTTGTCGCTTCCAAGCTCGGTCATGGGCTATTGCTCAGTATTGGGCCGAGGAGTTCGACCACGGCCACCGGGAGTTAGCTATGGTGAAGGAGGCTGCTGCAAAAGCCGAGCAGGCCCTGTTAGAGGCTACCCGGGCCAACGAGACTCTTCTCCAATCTGCTGAAGAATCTCGAAGGTCTCAGGAGGGAGTGGAGGCCAAGTTAAGGGAAGTTGAGAATCGTGGGGCGGATTTAAAACTTTCCTTAACTGCGTCCGAGAACTCGACTCGGGAATTGCGGGCTGAGGTGGATAGGCTCGTTTCGAGCTTGCTCAGGCGAAAATTGAGGCTGCCGAGTCCGAGGCTAAGCTGAAAGGCGATCTGGGTGAGGCCTTGGACGAGATTGTTAAGACCCATGAGGCCGGGTTCAGCAAGGCACTTCGCCAAGTTCGTTATTTCTTCAAGGATGCCGACACTTCTCTTTTTGGCGTTGACAAGGATGTCAATAAGGAGGGGGAATTGGTTGAGGAGTCTGCACTTGCTGGTGAGGATGCTCCGGGCTGTTCCACTCAGGAGGGGGGAGATGCTCCTGCTTTTTAGTGTATATTTTTCTTGCTTCTTGTAAGGCTCGTACCCGGCCCATCGAATAGGGTACTTAATGAAATTTATATACAAGGTTCGCACCCGGCCTTTCGAATAGGGTGTTAATGACTTTTCTTTATTCGTGTGGTCTTTTTTCGTGGTTTTTCGCTAACTCGCAAGAGGTCTGCGCGGTTTACGCGGCCAATTCGCCTTTTGTATCCTTTACTCGGTTAGGTCTAACTCGCTTTTTGTATCCTTGTAAAGGTCTACGCGGTTAAATCTAACTCGCTTTTTGTATCCTTTACTCGGTTAGGTCTAACTCGCTTTTTGTATCCTTGTAAAGGTCTACGCGGTTAAATCTAACTCGCTTTTTGTATCCTTGTAAAGGTCTATGTGGTTAAATTTAACTCGCTCTTTGTATCCTTGTAAAGGTCTACGTGGTTAAATCTAACTCGCTCTTTGTATCCTTGTAAAGGTCTACGCGGTTAATTGTAACTCTAAATAGATAATTTGAAGAAAAGAGTTTCATTAATGAGAGAAATTGGGTGTGCCTCGTTAAAACCTCTTTGACAAAAAACATCTTGGGAAAAAATGTCAAAGTAGGAAAAAGAGTACATCACCACTTACAATTTTTCTAACTGTAGTAAAACTTTAGATGTGTCGCGTTCCAAGTTCGGGGGATGGTTTTGCCGGATGGGTGCTCCAATCGGTAAGCTCCATTTCCCAGCGACTCGATTATTCTGAAGGAGCCTTCCCAGTTGGCTGCCAATTTACCCTCTCCTGTAGCTTTTCTGGCTTCCCCGCATTTTCTCCAAACCAGGTCTCCAGCTTCGAAGTTTCTTGGCTTAACTTTGGTATTATACCTCCTCTCGGCTCTTCTTTTACAGGCCTCTATTCTGACTTGGACCTCGTTGAGCGTCTCTTCGGTCATGTCGAGTGCATGCCTTAGTGATTGATCATTGTTTTCCTGGACGAAATTTGTTCTTCGTAGGGAGGGTTCTCCGACTTCTACTGGTATCATGGCGTCTGATCCGTATGCGAGTCTGAAAGGGGTTCCCCCGTTGTTGACTGTGGTGTGCAGCGATATGCCCATAAGATTGCGGGAAGTTCCTCGGCCCAACTTCCTTTAGCGTCTCCTACTCGCTTCTTCAGTTCTCCGAGTATCACTTTATTTGCGGCTTCAGTTTGTCCGTTGGTTTGCGGATGTTCCACTGAGGTCACTCGGTGCCTAATCCCTAGGTTTTTGAAGAACTCTTCCAGGTTCTTTTCGATGAACTGTCTACCGTTGTCGGATATCACCGAGTGAGGGATGCCGAACCGGCATATGATATTTTTCCATATGAATTTTTGCACATTGTGGGCGGTGATAGTTGCCAAGGGTTCGACCTCAATCCACTTTGTGAAGTAATCAATTCCGACGAGGAGGAACTTCACTTGTCCTTTAGCGAGTGGAAAAGGGCCTAATATGTCAACCCCCCATAGGGCGAAGGGCCATGGTGCTGTGATATTGTGCAATTCCTCTGCTGGTAGATGGGATAAGTTGCCATATTTTTGGCATTCTTCGCATTTTTTGACGCACTCGGCGCAGTTGCGGCGCATTGTTGGCCAGTAATACCCGGCTCTTAGAGTTCGGGAAGCCATAGCTTTTCCTCCTGAGTGCATTCCGCATATTCCTTTGTGCATCTCATTTACCACGTATTCGGCTTGAGCCTTCGTGATACATTTCAGCAGTGGTGCAATGAAGCCTCTCCTATAAAGGTCTTCTCCCTCTATGACATAGTAACTGGCCCTTCTTCTGATCTTTTTAGCTTCTTCCCGATTTTCTGGGAGGGTTCCTTTCTTCAGAAAGTTCCATATCTCGGTCATCCATTCTCTGTCAGTCGAGTTGATGTTAGAGACAATTTTCTCGATGCTCGGAGCGGATATTGTTTCCTGTATGACAGTTCGGTGTTGGCCTTTTTTCTTTGTACTTGCCAATTTTGATAGCAGGTCGGCTCTTTCATTTTGTTCTCTCGAAATGTGGTCGAGCTCGCAACTAATGAACTCGTTCTTCAACTGGGAGGCCAAGTGGTAATATCTTGTCATCTGGGGATCCTTTGTTTGGTAGGATCCATTCATTTGCCCAGTGACTAATTTTGAATCGCTCCAGCATCTAAGGTGTTTCGCTCCCACTTTCTTGGCGAGTTTTAGTCCTGCTAGTAGGGCTTCATACTCGGCTTGGTTGTTGGATGCTTTGAAATCGAACCTGAGTGACTGTTCCAGGATAATCCCTTCAGGGCTTTCAATTATGACTCCTGCTCTGCTACCTTTTTCGTTCAAGGAGCCATCCACATAAAGGGTCCAGAATGGGAGGGGCGCTTCCGCTACTGGTGCTAGCTCAGCAATAAAGTCTGCTAGGCACTGTGCTTTGATAGGTCCTCTTGGTTCGTACTTGATGTCGAACTCGGATAATTCAACCGACCATGCTATCATTCGTCCGGCTAGCTCTGGTTTCCTCAGTATCTGTCGTATTGGGTGGTCTGTTCGTACCACTATTGGGTGGCTTTGAAAGTATGGTCGTAGCCGTCGTGCTGAGGTGACCAGGGCTAGTGCTAGCTTTTCTATCTTTTGATATCTGGTTTCGGCATCTTTCAATACTCGGCTTATGTAGTAGACTGGTTTTTGCGTATGATTTTCTTCCTGGATGATGACCGAACTGATTGCGTCTCCCGAGACGGTTAGGTATAGTATTAAGTCCTTGCCGGGTTCAGGTTTCGTTAGAATTGGTGGTGATGAGAGTAGTATTTTTATCTTTAGGAAGTTTTCTTCACACCTTTCATCCCATCCGAAGCCCTGTTGTTTCTTGAGTAGTTGAAAAAAGGGTCTGGCTATTTCTGCTGCTTTTGGCAAGAAACGGGACAGGGATGCCAATCTTCCAGTTAGTCGTTGTACTTCTTTTATATTACCCGGACTTCTCATGCCTATGATAGCCGCACATTTCTCCGGATTGGCTTCTATGCCCCTGTGGGTAAGCATGAATCCTAAAAATTTTCCGCCATGCACCCCGAATACGCATTTCTCAGGGTTTAGCCTCATATTATGTTTTCTGATCTCGTCAAAAATTTCGGTCAGGTCTCCTGGATGTGATTTTGGTTCTCTGCTTTTAACCACCATGTCGTCGACGTAGACTTCCAGGTTTCTGCCGAGTTGTTCTATAAAGATCTTGTCCATTAGACGCTGGTATGTTGCCCCTGCATTCTTCAGTCTAAATGGCATTACCGTGTAACAGTAATTGGCTGTGTCAGTTATGAACGCCGTTTTTTGCTCATCCGGCGGGTACATTGGTATCTGGTTGTACCCGGAGTATGCATCCAGAAAGCTCAGGATCGGATAGCCGGCTGCTCCATCCACTAACTTGTCTATGCTTGGCAACGGGTATGAGTCTTTTGGACATGCTTTGTTAAGGTCTGTGTAGTCAGTACACATTCTCCATCTTCCGTTTGCCTTTTTTACCATCACCACATTTGCGAGCCATGTGGTGTATTTCACTTCCCTTATGAAGCCGGCGCCGAGTAGTTTTTCAATTTCTTCTTTTACCGTTTTTCCTCTTTCCGCCCCGAGTTTCCTCTTCTTTTGGGAGATTGGTTTGGCCTCTGGGTAGATGGCAAGCTTGTGGCAATGGAAGCGCGGGTCTATTCCGGGCATGTTGGCGGTTGACCATGCGAACAAGTCGGCGTTGTCTAACAGGACTTTGGCAATTGCTTCTTCGGTCTCGCTTGCTAGCTGAGTCCCGAGTTTTGTGCATTGCCTTGATTCTCTTCCTATTTGGAAGGATTTTACCTGTTCTGTGGGTTCTGCTCTCGGCTCGGTTTCCCTGGGATCGAGGTCGGCCTCCTCTATTGGCGTTACGAGAGAGGCGCATGCTACGTGTTTTATCGTCAGTTCTGGGACCTTTTTACCGCTGGCTATCTTTAGACTTTCTAAGTAGCACTCGCGGGCTGCCTCCTGATCAGCTTTGACTGTCATTATCTTCCCTTCTGAATTTGGGAATTTCATTGCCAGATGTGGAGTTGAAATTATTGCCCCTAGTTTGTTGAGTGCTGGCCTGCCTATAAGAATTTTGTATGAAGTGAGGGCGTTGACTAGGAGGTACCTGACCGTGATAGTCTTGGACCCCTTCTCATCTCCAAAAGTGGTGAGGAGGTCAATATAGCCTCTGGTATAAACCTTTTCGCCTGCAAAACCGACTAACTGCTCCGTGTATGGTTGTACCTTATTTTCGGGGATGTCTAGCTGTTGGAAAGTGGACCAGTACAGGATATCGACCGAGCTGCCTTGGTCGACTAAGACTTTGCACACCAACCAGTTTGCGACTTCAACTTTGACCACCATTGGGTCATCATGATTGGGCTCTATGCCTTTGAAGTCTGCGTCTGTGAAAGTTATAGGGGGCATTTTCTTGTGTACTCTGGGATTTGTTGAAGCCGAGTTGATTGATCGGAGGCTACGCATGTGTCTCTTCCTTGCCGAGCTCGAACTTCCTCCTCTAGCGAATCCTCCTGCTATTGTGTTGATAACGCCTCGGAGTCGAGCTTCGGGAGGTTTGGTCTGTTGTTCCTGGCGGGGCTCTTCCGTGCGTCGGGCTTTTCTATCGCGATCGTCTTCCCTATCCCGGGTTCGTTCTCGCACGGGCTTTCGGCTGTCGTCTCGGACGAAGCGTCGTAATTTGCCTTGTTGGATAAGTTTTTCAATCTTATCCTTCAGGGTGGTGCACTCCTCTATAGTGTGTCCATGTACTCTATGGTATCTGCAAAATTTGGACCTATCTGCTTTCTCTGAGGAGCTCTTTCAAGTAGGCAGGCTTATCAGCTCGGTGCTGCAGGCCTCTTCCAGAACTCACGCTCTGCTATCAGTTAGAGGGGTATAATGGGCAAACCTTGCACGGGACGGTCTGTCGCTTCTAGGTTTGCTACTCCGTTCTCCGTTTGCTCCTGGTTTCTCTCGTTCTTCCTGTTTTTTATAGGATTCGCCCCTGACCCGTTCCCTGAACTTGGTCATTTCTTCCATCTGAATATATCCTGCTGCTCTAGCTCTGAGCTCGTCCATGTCATGTGGTGGTTTCCTACAGAGGCTGTCCGAAAAAGGTCCGGATTTTAGCGCCATAAGCATGGCGGTCAATGCCACCTGTGGATTCAAGTCTCGGATTTTGACGGAGATCTCGACGAATCTTTCCATGAAATCCTTGAGACTCGTTGTCTTCTTGCCGTATGTTGGCCAGTGCTACTGCCGTCAAGTGGTGGGGTCGACTCGTAGCGTACTGAGCGCCGAAACGGGTGACTAATGTGGCAAAAGAGTCGATTGAGTGGGGGGGGTCGTGTGTACCAGTTCAACGCGGCTCCCTTCAAGGTCGTTGGGAACACCCGGCACATGATGGTGTCGTCATTTGTGTACAGGTTCACCTGTGTGACGAATGCGTCGATGTGCTCATCGGGGTCGGTCAGCCCATCGTATCTGTCCATGGATAACGGCTTCCACCCGGCCGGTAGTGGAGTCTCCATGATTCCATCTACAAACGGGTGTCGCCTCGTTGTCTCAGGTATCATACTTCGTCTTGGGGGCGCTCGTGATCCTGAGGCGGGTCTGGACTCTAAATGGGTTGTTGCTCGGTCTGCCTCGCTCCAAGTGGTGTCTTCCTGCTCTGTTCGGTCAGGGTGTCTGTTGGCGGTTGTATGAGCCGCCGATAGTCCGTTGGTAGCGGCGTGTGCTGTCGAGAACCCGTTGATAGCGGCGTGTGCTGCCGAAAGTCCATTCCGGTCCTCTCGCAGTTTTTGATACTGCTCTCGGAGGATAGCGTTCTCCTTGCGGAGGTCTTCTATCTCCTTAGCATTGTTCTGCTTCAGCGTGTTAACTTCCCTTTGCAGGGCTTGGATCAACGGGTGATCCTCAAGCATCTGACGCGGAAAGGGCGCCACGTTGTTGGGGTTACCTCCCTGGGTATCCCCTGGAGGTGGTACACCCAGGATTTGGGTTTCCACCCCCTGTGGTCGCTTTTCATGGTTCGCTGTTTTACTCTGGGTTGTCGTCATTGGAATAATGTTGTTGCGATTGGTGTGGCTGGGAATAGTTTCACCGAGCCCCACGGTGGGCGCCAAATGTTCTTACCAAATTTTGGTAAGTCTTCCGGTGTGGTGGCTCCGCCGGGATCACCTCCGTGACTGGTGGGGGTGTACCTGCAAAGGCACTCCGACGCTCAAGTTAGAGGCGCAGAGGAAGATACAGGTATCACAATTGGGATTAGAATTCGTACCTCGATTGTGATGGGTTGTTCTGATTTTATAGAGTGTAAAGAGATAGATTTGATAGGGTTATTTTCCTATCAAATCTCCTCAAATCTCGTAATGAAGATAGAGATAATTCTATCTTCTATCCTTATCTTATGACCTGATCTTTCTATATCTTATCATATAGTAAAATCTATTCTTTTCGTTATTATCATCCGAGTCCGAGTGATAGTTTCTACTCGGTCGACTGGACTACTTGGTGGAGTGCCGAATTCGAGTAGTACACTAGTTATGGCTATGAATGCACAAATTAAATTGTGATGATAGCAGCAAGCTGCTCAAATAGGTGACTAGAGAGGCTAACACGCATTCACTATTATTATTGAAATTTGTGGTTAAAAAAAGATAGATAAATAGTTGGATTGAAATGGAAATAGATCCATTAACTTAGTTCAATTATGCTCGCACACAGTTGATGTGCTTAAATTGGGTTTTAAACGGTCAAACCGATTGTTAAGGAAAAATTATTCAACAACCACATAGTTTTAATGGATAACAAATAAATTAGATAAAAATAATGATGTTATATGCTAATGTCACTGTAAGTATACAGAGATTGAATAGTGACAATTTATCTTATTGAAAGATATACAATTTCATGAAGATTGTCTAAGACTATATGCTTCAACAATTTGAAGACTCCATCTTCACTGCTTGACAATCTGATAGAAAGTTTGAAGACTATTTTCATTTTAAGATTGTTGAACATTCTTCTATAATTGGATAAAAAGAAACAAAGCATCAAAGTCAAACTTTGGACACACGACAGTCGTAAACACCATGTTTGACATAATAAAAGTAGACATGACAATATAATCTTTCAGATAAAGTAAGTTTGTCACATATAAAAATGGAAAACTCTATCTACTTTGAAGATATGGTGACAACGTTCAAAATCATTAAATGCACAATATATGCAATCTAATGTTCATTTATTGAATGATTGTGCAAATTTTTTGCGCAATTATAATAATGTATCCAAATTACTTTCCTTTGGGAAAGGATCTACATACCATAGGAGTAAGTCTTGGTGAGTTATTTCACTCAATAACTCTGAATTTAATACATCTAACTATTAAATCATGTGATATTTTCTTGATGATTATGCTGATCCAATTTTAGATAAAATAAACATCTATGGGTCTGCCATTTTATAATTGGCATTTACTTGTTTTTCAAAAATTAAATATATTATGCACTAAAATAAAATTGATTGATGAAGTATCAAATATTTTTAAATTATATGAAAATTTATAGATATGATCGATTTAATAAATTTTTTCAACTCAATGGTTAGATTAATGAAGTTCAATATCAATAAAAAGATGTTAAAGAGAATAAGTTTGATAACATTTACACTTAAAATAAGTGAATCTCCACCATTATTTTTATGTGATATTTCTTTTAAGAGGAGTGCTAGTAATATACTCTCTAACATACTTTTTACACTTGGTAAAATTTATTAGAAAATACAAAATCGTGAGTGAAGTTCATTAAGTAAGAAGTGAGACCGAAAATACAAAATCGTGAGTGAAGTTCATTAAGTAAGAAGTGAGACCTATAAAATTTTATGATTTATAATAAATTTTAGCTAATGATAGAGAGTATTCAAAAGAGTGTATTGCTAGCATTTCTTTTCTTTTAATTTTCACTTTCAGTGCTAATTTGACACAAATATCAATTTTTGTTTGGGACTTGTATATTGGGCCTTATCCTTATGAAATTATCAACTTGTCTTCACTAGATTCTGGCCTGTTTGTGGACAACAAAAAATGTTTTCGCTCTGTTCAATAAAGAAATATTGTCTCATGGAAGCGTGCTTATATCAGATTGAAGGTTTGGTAGAATTAACCTTGATGCCCATCCATCAGGAATGTTGATGTTCTCTAGGTGTGGAAAGTTTGGTTTTCATCTTTGGCTTAATCTCTCTTTTTCTTTTGCTCCTTCCCACTCTCATTTTGTGTCAACTGAGAAATCGATTGTATTTGGTGGTGTGGTTGACCTTGAACAGACTATTTTGTTAAGAAATAATCCAGTTTAGTTTAAGACCGATTTCTATTTTTATGTAAGTATATGGTTCAATTTGGATTTAGGTTTGGTTTGGCATAAACAGACTTTTTTGCACAGCCTTTAGTTAGTGTCAATGAGTAGTAACTAGTGAAACTTGGGTCATGTGATGCCACCACATATGACTTGTTACATTAAAATTTGTTAAGTCATATTTTTTTTTTTTTGGATCCCTAGGAATCAAACATGATACCGGAGGTTTACAATAACTCACGCACCCTACTCAACACACTGAGTTAGACCCGCTCGGTTGTTAAGTCATATTAATAATGCTTATAATGAAGTTGCGGAAAACATATATTCATGGTTAAAAATTAATAATTAATTAGTCATATTATGAGTGGATGTACCAAAAAAAATATTATGAGAACTGATTATATTTTGCGTCGCTGTAAAACGGTAAAAGATTGTTAGATTTCCTAGAGTGTGGTCCTTTATCCAAACTTAGCTAACAGTGATAAAAACGTTTCGCCAAAACAATGATATTTTGCACAGCATAACCGTAACTTTCCATTTATTTTTTTTATAAAAATCATTCATCACTAAATATAGATGCATAGTGACAATTCCATTAAACACTAATTAAAATTTTATTACTAAAATAAATTTTGACACTTATCGTTATGAAAATTATAGATCCTAGTGTATTATGCTCTTAAAAAGAAGAAAAAGCAAGTCCTCCGAAACTTAAGAAGAATTTTCCGAAGTTGAAAAACAATAACATTAAGCAATAACGCATGCCAATTTCACAAAACAGTGATGTGTATGTGTGCATTTGGGACTTAAAAATAAAATACGTATAAAACGGAAGCGCGTTTAATACTTTGGGTCTCATATTTGGGAATTTTCTGAGTCATTGTATCCTATGGGGGTCCCATCTCCTCTGCCACTGTTAAACATTCCTTATAAATTCTCAAACTCATTCTCATCTCAGGGAAGCAAGAAACAAAGCCAGAACAGAACCAAACATGCCTGCCCTGAATTCCACTCATTTCACTACAATGATGAGGTTAGTACTTACTCTAACTATAATTACTCTGTAACCACAAATTTGTTGTTATATGCTCTTTCCCATAACCTTGTTTGGAAGTGATTCTACTTACAATCTCAACATCTTTTACATTCTTCACTTGCACACCCTGCTATCTATTTTATCCTATTTCTTCTTTATATTATTGACCAATTGGTCTTTGTTGTTGTGTTAGAGTTTTCTGCATTGAGCTTCTTTATTTCTAGAAAAACAACATCATAATTCTAGTATGTCTAATTTTTCTTCTTCTTTTTTTTTTTTTTTCCCTTTTTAGTGTTCTTAGGGACCAAGTGGACACTCTATTCAAGGAATTGAAAGAGATCCATGACAAATTCTTGGCACTGCTCGTTGCTTTGGTTGCAGCAAAAAACACTGACACAGGAAACTCCTTGTTTGCAAAACATCACAAGCTGGTGATGTCTTTGGTTTTGGCCATTGTTCTTTACTCCTTCTTGGGTACGCTGGGGACAATTCTTTATACACATAACAACAGTAACACAAACCTTCTTCCTATCATAACATGTGCCATGCTTATGTTGGGAAGTGTTGTTTCGGTTCTGGCTTTGAGCTTCATCTCAACCACTGTTGCTTGGATCACTGTGGCCATGTGGCTTGGAATATTCACATTGATTGCCTATGAGTATGGTGCTCTTCACAGGATCAAGAATTGGATTAAGGGTCACATCACACGGTGCTAAGGTTGTTGCCTCTCTAGAGAAAGTACCATTGCCAAACTCTGCCTCTATCCTCTGTTCACATGGAGTTAGAGTTTCTCAGTTCTGTTGTGCTTTGTGGTTGTTATGTTATGCTTTTCTTTGTTTTAGTTTGAGTTAGGATTCTAGATTCTTGATTCAGGAAGAATCTGTAGTTGAATTGATGAAAGTAACTCTTCTTTTTAATTAATGCTTAGTCGAGTTTTCTTTTATCTCGCTCTTTGTAGGATTAATGGAGTTAAGAATGCCAAAAAGGCTGATTTTTATATATCATTGATTAATGCTCGAGTATAAGCTTAACCGTCCTCAAAGTTGAAGAGGATTGAAAAATAGAGACAGAAAAAGAAGGTTTTAGAATTTTAAACCAAATAAAAGAATATTTAGTTTAACTTTTGATAAAATTGATTTTGAAAGATTTAATATTAAAAAAATTATTTATGTTTGGAAATGATATTTTAATACTGGGTTTAAAAGAATTGATTTTACTTGAATAATATAACAGAATCATTTTTGAAGTATAGATAAAAGAATACTTTAAAAAATTTGATAACCCGTGCTAATTTGACTAAAGAGTTTGGTTCTTAACGATTAATGACTGTGACGTGTATGTGTGTGTCTCTAGGGCGTAAAATACAATACAATACGTAAAAAAACGAAACGCGTTTAGTACTTGAGGGTCCCATATGGGATTCCAATTTCCATATCCTCTGCCTCTATATATATGATACATTCACAGTTTCACACCAATTAACAATTCTCAAACGGAAAAGCTCTCGATCACATCTCAGGGAAGCAAGAAACATAGCTAGAACTAAACATGCCTGCACAGAATTCCACTCATTTCACTTCAACAAGGTTGGTGTAACTAGCTATAAGTTAACTACTCTATAACCACAAATATGTTTTATGCTCTTTCCCATAACCTTGTTTCAAGGTCATTCTACCTACCATTTCAACATCTTTTACATGCTTCACTTGCACACCCTTCTTTCTATTATTCACCAATTGGACATTTTTTGTTGTCTTTGTGTCTTCTGTATTGAGCTACATGTATCTCTAGCAAAACTGCATCATAATTCTAGTATATATGTCTTACTATTCTTTTTTGTCTTAATGAGTGTGTTTAGGGACCAAGTGGACAATGTATTCAGAAAATGGAAAAAGATCCATAGCAGATTCTCAACAATGCTATTGCTGATTGCCTTGGCTGCCTTGATTGCAGTAACAATTACTGACACTGGAACTTTTTTGTTAATAAAACAACCAAAGACGAAGTTGCTGGCTTTAGCCATTGTTCTTTACTCCTCCTTGTCCACGCTTGGGACAATTCTTGAGATACATAATAATAAAAGCCTTCTTCCGATCATAAACATTTGTGCCATGTTTATTCTGGGAGGTGTTGTTTCAGTTCTGGCTTTGAGTTTCATTTCAACCACCCTTGCTTGGATCACTTTGGCCATGTGGCTTGGAATATTCACATTGGTTGCCTACGACTTTGGTGTTCCTCAAAGGATCATGAATTGGATTAAGGGTCGCATCACACGTTGCTAATTAAGGTTGTTGCCTCTTTAGAGAAATTAAGTACCATTGTCTTTTCTTTGTTTGCATAGAGTTAGAGTTTCTCAGTTCTGCTGTGCTTTGTGGCTGTTATGCTTTTTCTTTGTTTTAATTTGAGTTAGGATTCTAGATTGTTGACTAAGGAAGAATCTGTGGTTGGATTGATGAAAATTACTCTTCAGTTTCCGGTCAATGGTTCTCATTATTGCTTCTAATCTTTAAGCAAGACAATCATTATATACACTTCAATTCAATATTTGCTTGGCTGCAGTAAGGTTAAGGAGATAGTTAACAAAGATAAGTAGATAACTGAAACTATATTATAAAAGGAAACTAAATTTGGAGATTTCAGTTCCCAACTAAATATTGTTTTTAAGAACAAAGAAAAAGAACAAATTAACAAATACAAGTATGCGGCAACTCATGTGAATATCTAAACATATAATCAAGTGCTACTTTCTGAAAAGTGATTGTTAGCGAAAGCAACCAAAACTCTAAACAGATAAACATGCACACACACGGACACAAGATTTAATGAGGTTAATTTGGTAATTATGGTTACATTCTTGATAGCAGAACAACTATTTTTTTTTTAATTTTTTATTAGAACAAATAGGGTTACATCAGTAGTAATACAAAATAAACCACGATATAGATTTACAATCTTCAACCCACATCGTAACCCAACAAAGGCTTTTGCTACATCCACTCCCCTTTTTTGCTAAGTACACTCCCATTAACTTTTTTCTATTATTTTTTTCTTATATACCCTTTATACACATAAAATTTTTACAAAATTATTATTTCGGAAAGTACTTTCCTGAATACTATTATTGTGGCTGGAAAGTACTTTCTGGAACACAACAATAGTATTCCGGAAAGTACTTTCAGGAATGTTAAGAAAAACATTTAAAAAAATTGGCTTAATTACTGTTTTAGTCCTTCAATTTAGGGGTTATGCTTTTTTTAGTCCCTGAAATTTAAATTTGCTTTTTTTAGTCCCTGAATTTTTGAAAATTGCTCATTTTAATCCCTCCTATGATAAATTGCCAATTTGTGGCGGTTTTTAACTACCAGAATTTGATTTTTAATCCCTCGTGTGATAAATTGACACTTTATGACGGTTTTAAAATGCAAATTTTAGTGTTTAAAAATAAAAAATTAAATTCTGGCAGCTAAAAACCGCCACAAATTGTAAATTTATTATGGAAAATGACTAAAAAGAGCAATTTTCAAAAATTCAGGAACTAAAAAAAGCAAATTTAAATTTCAAGGACTAAAAAAAGCAAGACCCTCAAATTGAAGGACTAAAATAGTAATTAAGCCAAAAAAATTCAAACAAAACACTAAAGCCATTAAAAATCTCATATAAAGGAAAAATTGTACAATAATGAAGCAATTGAAGTAGAGAAAACATATAATTGATATTGGTCATTTAATCTAAACGACTCAAAGAGGCATGTCGTTGCAGCAACTCGAAGTTTGGAGGATGAAAAACCCTAACACTAAAGCAAGAGACTAAGCAAGGAAAGAACAAAGGGAGACCAGAGTAAGAGATCAAAGGAATGAAGGGAGGAAAAGAGATTAGGGAGTGTAATGAAAAAGAA
This sequence comes from Pueraria montana var. lobata, assembly GCA_026413185.1. Classification (NCBI taxonomy): domain Eukaryota; kingdom Viridiplantae; phylum Streptophyta; class Magnoliopsida; order Fabales; family Fabaceae; genus Pueraria; species Pueraria montana. The sequence goes on from CM048650.1 coordinate 80,458,195, forward strand.
GAGAATGTATTGTTACTATGAAAAAAGGAAGTGTGTTATTGCGTTGAAAAGGGGAGTATGCGTGGGAGAGAAGAAGGTTTGAAGGGGAAAGGTTATTTAAATAATTGAATTTTAAAAAAGGAAAGGGGAGTGTACTTAGCAAAAAAGAGGAGTGGATATAGCAATAGCCCCCAACAAATAGGTAGCTCAAGCCCAAAGGGCAAATGATACGCTATGTTACACTTCGTTCCAGCATTTGCCCACCCATAAATATAAACGAGTAGTTATATTTGAACACCCCAATATTTTAGACACCCAATTGACACCCTTCATTTGTCTTTATCTCTCTCTTCCTGTCACATCAAATACCTATTATATCTATCACTTTTTTCTATTACTTTTTTCTCTCTCTAGGTGAATAATAGTATATGGGGTATCCATAAAATATTTTCCAATATAAACCATGCACAAAAGTTACAAATGCAAATATATAGATCCTTATCATTATGTTGCTCGTACATAACCCACTTAGAACAACCACTAAAGTTACATTTAGGCACGTCACCTTCAATAGATGCCATAGTGTTATTTTATGGAAGCAAGCAAGGCAAATACTTTTATATCAACTTTTTTGTATGCCATGGCAAATGAGGAAAAAGGAGATGGGAAAAGAGCATGCCAGTAGGAACTAGGAATCTAGGAAGGATGGGTTTGCGTAAGTAAAAGAGGAGGGAACAAATAATGTTTGTCAACTCACAAAATATATTTATTTGGCTAAATGATGATTTTGATCTTTTATCTTATTTTTTTCAGTTTAGTCCTTTATCTTTTAAAAAAATTATTTTGGTCTTTTATCTTATTTAAAAGGTTCAAAATGGTCTTTTATCTTTTAAAAAGTTCACTTTGGTACATTATTTTATTTAAAAGGTTCAAAATGATTCTTCAACTATTTAAATATATTCAAAATGGTCATTTATCTGAATGTTATTCGAATGACAAAGTTGAATATATTTAAATAATTAAAAAATTATTTTGAATCTTTTAAATAAAATAAGATACCAAAGTGAATTTTTTAAAAGATAAATGACAATTTTGAACCTTTTAAATAAGATAAATCAATAAAGTGGACTTTTCAAAAAATAAATGATCATTTTGAGCCAAATAAATAAGTTAAAGGACCAAAAGGTCATTTAGCCTATTTATTTCTAATCAATTAATTAACTCTTGGACTTAGTTGAAGGACCTATTAGCAAATACTAGCAAGTTCAAGTGGTGAAGTGCATGTAGGCATGCATGGACACGTGGCTTTTACCTGAAAAAGGATACGACACGCACGGACGTCAGACTAAACTCTAGCAGTAGCAAATAAGTAAGGGTAAAATATATTTTTGGTCTCTCATTTTATCTTGATCTCTGTTTTTAGTTTTTCATAATTTTTTTTTCTGTTTTTAGTTTCTAAAAAATTGTTTCATTTTGTTTTTAGTCCCTGACATCAATTTTGACTGTTAAATAATATCGTGACGAACAAAATTTAAGCTTAAAGTTTTTTTGTTTAAATTTCTAGTAATTTTTAACTGCTGCGAATTTTCTGCTGATTGAAACTGTCAGAAATGTTAAAAAAAAATCAAAATCTTGAACTCTAGATTTTATGAAATCACGAGAAATATTATAAAAGTAAATAAATCTAGGTTGACAACTGATTTGAGGAAAGCGAGAGAAGGAAAGAATTGAGTAGAACAGAGGTAAAGGGATGGGAATGAGAAAATAAAATCTCTTTATTTGGTTAATTGGTTGAGTTAAACGAAGGGAGATAAAAACAAAACCCTTTATTTGATTTGTAAATTGAGAAAAGGAAAAAATAAAAGTAATGTATCTTATTTATGCAAAAAAAAAAAATTGCAAGAAATAATTATAAAAATTAAAATGAATTAAATGTGTTGCTTATACGTGACAATGCTAGTGATACAAAATTTTTATATTACTATAAACAGACACTTAAATTTTAGATAGAATATACGATCTCTTTTATATTTTTTCTTATGAATTCACGTCTATAGAAACCTGATGGTTATCATTTTCAAAGAAGAAAAAGCATTTCCACCAAAACAGAGTGAAAATTAATTTTTGAAGTTATAAAGCACAAGTTGACATTCAACCTGGACAATTTCTTAAACAAAGATTTTGTGACAGTGAAAGAGAGAAATCAATTAACGATCTCCTATTGGTCTGTTTCTCCCTCTCTCCGCATGCGTGGCATAAAATACGTTTAAAACGAATGGCATAAAATACGTTTAAAACTTTGTGAATCAATACGTAAGAAAGTGGCCAAACTTTGATTTTGTTAGTCTTTGGCTTCTTTCTTTTCATGCTAATTAAGTTTCCAAAAACTGTGCCACGCTTCATATAAATACTCTCATTGTAGTTACATCGATGAACCACTCTCATTTCCTCAAACTCAAACAAAACCGAATCATTTGTTCTCAGCTCAGAAGTTTAGCGAATTGAGAGAAAGAAAGAACAAGATATGCCTTCTATAAATTTCACTCACTTCAATTCAATGAGGTCAGTACAATTATTACCTCTTTATATACCCAGAAATACATATGTTTATGTTTTAGTTTTGACACCATAGTAAAGTGGTTCTAGTTACCATTTGATCATCTTTTATATGCTTCACTCCCTCACTCTTCATTTTTTTTCCCTGTCTTTCTATTATTGAGTAAATGGACATTATTAGTACTATATCAATCTTCTGTCAATTTCAGCATTGAGAGTTGCACGTAAACGTAATGTATTGCTTGCAAAGCTGCATCATAAATCATAATTCTCCTCTGTCTAACCCTTTTATTTTGCCTTAATGAATGTGGTTAGGAATCTATTCAAAGAGTTGTCAGAGAACATTAACAAGTTCACAACGCTGCTGTTTGCTCTGATTACATCAACAAACTCTTTGTTCATGAAACAGCACAAGCAAATGATGCTTCTGGTTTTGACCATTGTTCTATACTCCTTCTTGGTGATCATCGGAACAATACTTCAGATACATAACAGAAACCTTCTTCCAATCATAATTTGTGCCATGCTTATTGTGGGAGGTGCTGCTTCATTTCTGGCTTTGACCATCATCTCATTCACTGTTGCTATTATCACTTTGGGCTTGTGGGTTGGAATTTCCATATTGGTTATCTATATGTATGTTGTTGCTCTAAGAAACTCAGGGTTACTGCCTCTCTAGACAAAAGCAGAGCACCCCTGCCAAACTCTGTTCACACTTGTTTAGTGTCATTGTTTCTCAATTATCTTTTGTTTGGTATCTATTAATGTTATACTTTCTTTTATTTTAGTTTGAGTTTGGATTCTTGAGTCAGGTAGAATCTGTCATTGTATTGAAGAAATAACAGTGCCCTTTTTACTGATTAATGGAAGGTATTTTTCTTTTGTTATGTCTAAATAGAGATAATAATGAAAATAGATGCCAGTCAAAAAAATAAAGATGATGGACTTGAGATAAAAAAGTTAATCATCTATGTTATTTAGTAATAAAAAATCTTACACAAATAGATGGTAAATATGACTTTTTAATGTATCATCAGATAAATATATAAGTTAAATAAATAAGTAAAATTTGAAAATTGATAGGAAATCATGTCACGTAAGTCGTACATAACTTTAGTACAAGTAAATTTGCACAAATAATTATTTTCAAGTGTTTGAATGGTTGCAGTAAAAAAAAAGTGTCTGAATGGTAAAACACAACAATTTATTTCTAATTAAAATTAATAATTTAAAATTTATTTATCAAAATTAATACAATTCAACTTTGAAATAAACAAGTTCTAAATTAATCATTAAAGCTAATAATCAGCTGCATGTATCATATTTCCACTTTTCAATTTTAGTTTTGCATTAACTACATTCAGTTTACAATAACTTCTTGCAGTAAATAAATCTGGAGTTATAATTAATGTAATTTAGACACATTTAATTGCTTTTCTTATTTTAGAATATATTATGTAGTATGTACTTGTATTCACTAAAAAAAAATTAGTATGTACTTACGTATTTTGATAATTTTTAAAAAAGTATTTTAATAATATTTTTATTTTCTGAAAACTATTATTATAAGTTAACCTCTTTTTGGGGGTTTTATTTATTTTTTTAATTATTTAGTTGTTTAAAAAACTTTTAAACGTGATAACTTTTATCTTAGGAAAACACAAACAGGCTAATGTAAATTGGAATCTTACATCATTCAACAAATGCTACTGGGAAGAAACTAACTAGCATGTATTCTGTTTGCCTCAATATTATATATAGGTTCTCAAACTCGCGTATAATACGTTACATTTGGTTTTAAACTCGGGAAGTGGCTTACCTTTTATTAACAAAAAATACTTCTTTTACTTGGACAAGAGGATATGTCAATGCTACTTTGACCAAGAAACATTTTGAATAAAATATGGTCTCTCCAACTTTAAACATTTAACATTCGCTGCAAATTGTGAAAAAAGGGTTTTATATAGCTGTGGTTTCATAAGTAGATTTGTGATGGTTTTAACTTCTGCTCAAATATTTATTGACGATTCTTAATTGCCCACTACATAAATGTTGAGAAATATTTAGCGTTGATTTTATGCAAAATTGTATTTGTGGGGGATTAAAACGGTGGCTAAATAAAGCTAAATATGATAAATAACTTGTGCAATAGTGGCATTTAAATTTATACTTTGTGACTATTAAAATTGTCAGTAATCTTTTCTTGTCAATTTTAATTAACCATTCCTCAATATTCCTTTTTAATTTAGTCTCTTGTCACTACACATTTGAATTTAATGTATTTATTCACAAATATTCAAAATAAAATGCATAACAATAAAATTACAGCATGCACTTAAATATCAAAGAAGTGCATAGAAATCTTTAATAATTTTTTTTTTATTTCTAAATTTACAATATTGTATACGATCTTCACTTTATATTAATAAACTGTAAATTTACGAAGTGACTCCAATAGGAAATTAATATAGACAAATTAAAATTGGAAAGTAATAAATAAATTATAAAGTTGCAACTAATATATACTTATTCAATTAATAATGAGTTGTTAACAAACCCTTTTGACTAAGATTTGAAACTCTCTTTAGTAAACTTTGTAACACCCCTTTTTACTATCAAAGATTTTCTTATTAATTAAGAAATTTGAGAAGTGAATTGATATCCAATTATTGAAAACAACCTTTAAAAATACGGGGAAATTTATTTTTCCTTTAAAACGTTGTTACTTAAAATTTCAAACGACAATCATCCATAATACTTTATTAACATATTAAAATCCATTTTTATGAAATATCGATCTTAATAAATCAAACTCATTCATAAGACATTAACTTCGTTACAAACCATGAAACATAACAAAATCTTCTTTAATTAAAACATCCTCAGATCCAGCATTATATTATTCTATTACACCAAATATATTCATGCATTTACATCCTTGGAATTTAACACATTATTCATCTGAGCCACATATAAAGAATTGATACATCATAATATTAAAACCAAGTCTACCCCTTTTTATACAAGAAAGTACTAAGACTCAGAGCAGTGACTCAATGAAAATTTCAAAATACCCAATTAACCCAAGTAACATCCTAGAAGGATCCTCTTCTTTCTCTTAAAACATCCACTCGTGTTCACAGTGCTTGTTGTAGCCTTTCGTTCCATCTTTGTTGTCTGCATAAGATCATTTGTCTAAATCTGAAAAATAAAGGCGTATGGAGTGAGTCTCTCTCCTCCTCTAAACCAACAATCAAACGACCTTCCGGTCTCAAACAAACATACAATATCAACCACTTCACAGTGGTGCTCTCACGAGTCTCACTTGAAACCTATTCGTTTCCACAACTATTCTTGTAAATTATTTCACACTGGCCAGCTGCCACTGGAACTTCCAAAACTCAGTGGTCTTACATATTTTTGAGTTGGATGACTGTTGGGAGTACACCCTTCACCATGGTACAATGGCGGGCTCTCACCAATTGATGATGTCTTGTATTTTTGTCATGGTGGTCGAGTCAGCTACGTGATCTATCGTCACAACTCAGTGTCTTACCCTCTAAGAACAACCTGCCTTACGATCATCTCCCAGGTACCAACTGTGGTCATCCATTACTCCGATGACTAACTCCTCAACACTCTCCTCACAGAGTTTATTTTCTTTCTTCGTCGCATGTGGGTTTCCCGCTGCACATGGTACAGGTGCGGACGAATTGACGCCGAGCTAAAGGTACCACCTCTACGCTCACATATGCATATATAATTAAGGACTTTGCCTTTATCGCTACATCGTAACGATCTCATCACCTCAAGTGATGCGTCATTCGCAATCCGACCTTGGTTCATAGATAACTCGCAGCTGAAAATATCCCACGCGACTTTTTACAGGTTTGTGTGAACTTTTCTACCAAAGGTATTCGACGGCGGTCCTCAATCAACATATGTCCCAGACATACAACACGGAGATCAAACTCCCCCACTATCACAGTGGTTAAACATTACGACCCCGTCATCTCACAAGCACAATGCGCACCGTAGATAAAGCCTCCACACGACCTGTCCCACAATTATCCGTTCAAGCTTTGTCCACGAACAATTCCGTTCAACCGTCTCACACGACTTAGCGTTGGAGGTTCCCTCCTCCTTTCGATTCTCACCACGATTCGGACAATCACAGTTCACAAACTTTCAAACACATGTGCGTATCGCACTTTACCCAATCATGACCCACATCATGATTCTTAACTGTCTTACTTTGTCTTATTGAAATCCTCACCCACTCTCACATTTTATGCTTATTTCATTCATTTTGTCCAAATCCATGCAAGGGTCCTAAATTCCTTTCTAAGTCCAAACATCCGGCGTCCTCCATCTGCATAGGTAATTCCTAATTACTAATCCATAATGTTATTAAGTTCACACTCTTAATTATAGTTGATTCACTATTGCTCATAGTGAATATTATTGATTACTAGAATGACCTTCTAGTATTCACAAATGTACTACATTTGGAGTTCATTTGCTCCCACACAAGAATGAAAAATTCTCGTTCTCACAATCAACAAACCATCACAAGCAATTCACATGCACAAGCCAATTCCAGCACTCTTTGCCCGAGGATCACATTCCTCCCGGTCTCCAATTCACAGTTAATAATAGAATAATCATTAACAAACCATAATTCAACATAATCCATTAAACAACATTACACACATGTTTTCAATAGAAATTTCCCTTTTGAGGTGAAATGTCTATTAGCAAATCCAACGAATGATATTAGGCACAATTACACAATCATCCAATTAAATTTCATGCATATACCTATAGTTGTGCACACATACCAAAAATTATTTGATACATCATATCAATTTTAAATTTCATGAGATTTTACAGAGAAACTATACATCATACATATTTCATCATATAAATTTATCTCACGAAAATTCAACCCACAAATATTATTTTTGAATTAAAAACAGTGACTGTACATGCTCTGTAAAACACAATTCCATATTTTTAGAAAATAGTATATCAAATTCGTTTTATGTGCAATTTTACAGAGAATATCTCCAACATGTGGACCATCACATATAATTTCCTAAGTACCAAAAACCCACCAAAAATACCCTTTTTGAATTTTTAAAGCATTTCTGTCTCAGAACAGAGTCTTCCATATAAAAACATAAATAATTACCAAAATTTCCTATAAAATTCTGATAAAATTCACAGATATTCTAAATAATTTAAATAAGGTTACAAAGTTTTCTCATAGCCAAATTCTCTCAAAAAGGATATTTTTCCCATTTAAATTCTCCACTGTCCAGTTTTCATTTTTCACAACAATAATTTTCTAAAATTACTTCCCGACTTTTCCTAACCTTAAAAAAATTCAAAGATGACCCTCATAATACATAAAATGAACGCATGGTTCCAGTTTTCCAAAATCACGTCCCAAAATTCTTGTAAAAATCAAAACAGTCCCATTCTCAGAATTAACAGTTTTCGAAAATAATTCCGGTAAAAATAGTTACAGTGCTCAAAAAAATCTGAGAAAAATACCACGACATCCAGAGGCATCAAAACATAGAAAAATATATTTACATCCTCAAAAACATGCACGAAAACTGAGACAAAAAATCCACACAGTCACAGGACCCAAATCACAAGTAGCTTATTTCGGATTTTTCAAAATTATTTACAGACCATCAACAACATCCACAATCCATATTTAACAAGAAAACAAGGAAATAGCTTAGAAAAAAAAAAAGAAACCCCTCCATACCTCGACGAAATCGAAATCCAATCGGTTGGTATTGAAGCTCTAGTCTCCCTCTATGACATATCTAAGATTAATCGGTAGAAACTTTGATTTGGAGGCTCAAATATTAGAGAGAAGATACGGAATATTTAGAGAGAAGGAGGAGGGAGAAGACAGCCTCGGCAGAGTGGAGGAAGAAAAATGAAAAAAGTACAAGCATAATGATTTTTTTCCAATTTTGCTATTTGCACCACACTGCCTATAAAGACACCCCCCTTCTCTTTTTTTTTTCTACAACTTACGGAACTCACGTAAAAGTCCCAAAAATCTCACAATAATACTAACTATATTTTAATTACTCAAACATATCTTTTCTTATTTAAAAGACATAAATTCCAATTAAATCATAACTCAATCACACAATTATATATTTATTGAGTTGTAATTTTTAGGGTGTTACAAACTTGGACACTATTTTGTGATGAAGAGAAGAATTCAACAACCTGAAATGATAAAAGATCACAGAAAATTCCAAAATAAAACTTGCTTATTATAAATACAAATCTATTAGATAAAACATATATTAAATATACACTTTTCTGGCTAAAATCCAGTTACCTAGTTAGCTCTTGTTTTTCATGGCTGAAAGATGGAGATAACACAAAGTCAAGTACATGTTCCTACACCGTTAACTTTTGTCAATTTGCATACTATGTAAGTACACCTGTCTTCGCTAGTGAAAGGTCTTATAAAATGGGTAATGAGAATTGATTATTAGACTTAAATAACCTAATTAAAGCTGAAGTTTAATAATTAATATTATAAATAAGAAAATTATTGGTATCCATGTGTGCATGGCAGCAATTTAAATTTTTTTTAGCAAAATCTTTCATCAGTAAATATAAATATACAATACCAACAAGTTGTTAGTTGAAATGAAACTAAGCTCAAATCTTTTAAGCAAAATCTCAAATTTAAACTTTGAAATAAAAAACTTGATTTGAAAAAGAGACATCACTAATAACATAGTTACTTTGTATCAATAACGTAATATGGTTAAAAAAATAAAGATATACAGTAATAATTCATCAAACACTAAGTTAAAAAAAATTACATCCTGATGAATGTTTAATTAGAACCTAGTCCATTATTATTACACGATAGTAATCCTCTTCAAGGACGAAAAAGCAACCCCTCCGAAACACAGCAAGAATTTTCCAAGTTTAAAACAAAAGTTAACATTAAGCAATAACTTAGACCAAAAGTCCAAAATCTCAAAAGAGTTTGTCCAATAGTGACAGTGATGTGTGTGTGTGAATGTAAAATTAATAATAACGTATAAAACGAAGCGCGTTTAATACGTGGTGGGGTCCCAGATGAATATTCAGAGTGATAGTATTTGTTTTCAATATTCCATATCCTCTGCCCTATTTAAATTAACATTCCATCCAATATATTATGATCACAATTCACACACCAACCAACAATTCTCAAACTGGTAAAGCACTCGTCCTCTCATCTCAGGGAAGCAAGAAAGAAAGCCAGAACCAAACATGTCTGCTTCAATGAGGTTAGTGTGTGTAACTATTATAACTACTCTATAGCAACCACAAATATGCTCTTTGCCTCTTTCCCATAGCCTTGTTTTAAGGTGATTCTACTTACCATTTCAAACATCTACTGCATCATAATTCTAGTATGTCTAACTTTTCTTCTTTTTTTTTTTTTTGTCTTAATGAGTGTGTTTAGGGACCAAGTGGACAATCTATTCAATGAATTGAAAGAGATCCATCACAAATTCTTAACCCTTCTGGTTACCTTGGTTGCAGCAACAAACACTGACACAGGAAATTCTTTGTTAATAAAACAGCACAAGCTGATGATGTCTCTGGTTTTGGCCATTGTTCTTTACTCCTTCTTGGCTACGCTTGGGACAATACTTCACATACATAACACAAATCTTCTTCCTGTCATAACATGTGCAATGCTTATGCTGGGAAGTGCTGTTTCAGTTCTGGCTTTGAGCTTCATTTCAACCACTGTTGCTTGGATCACTTTGGGCATGTGGGTTGGAATGTTCACATTGGTTGCCTATGACTATGGTGTTCCTCAAAGGATCAAGAATTGGATTAAGAGTTGCATCACACGGAGCTGAGGTTGTTGCCTCTCTAGAGAAAATACCATTGCCAAACTCTCACACCATACTCTGTTCACACAGAGTCAGAGTTTCTCAGTTATGCTGTGTGTGCATTTGTGACTATTATACTTTTTCTTTGTTTTAATTTGTTAGGTTTCTAGATTCTTGACCCAGGAAGAATCTGTCGTTGTATTGATGAAAATAACTCTTTGTCTTATATCTCTATCTTTTTATTATTATGAGTTAAGAATGCCAAAAAGGTTGATTTTGATATAAGTAAAGGATTATTAATTTAGTTTAACTTTTGATAAAATTAATTTTTTAAAAAATTATCAAAAAGAATTCATTTTAAAAAAAAATTGTGTTAAAAAAATAATTTATGTTTAGAAAATATATTTAGAAGTATAAAAGAATTGGTTTTATTTAAATCGTATAATAGAATTAATTTTGAAGTATATAGTTAATATGATTAAAAATTTTAGAAGTACCTATATATATATATATTTTTTTTTTGAAGTAAGAAGTACCTATATTACTTACCTACTTTACTATATGCAAACGCCATTCTTAGCCTAAACCATCATGTTGCTAATCCTTTGTTTCTTATTTAATCCAATTTAATTGTCTCTCTCAAAGTGACTTTCTATAGTAAATAAATTTGGGCTTATAAAGTGCGTATAAAAAATATTTGTTGGGGAAGGTCAATATTTTAAATCAATCTCGGTACCTCGAGAGTTCAATCCTTAACTCCCGGCCAAAGGATACTTCGAGTTCAAGTGTGTACTTACCGTATATGTTTTTGCATATATGGTTAGCATGTTCCCTTTTGCCTCTCATTTCTCTTAGAATATAGGTTTAAATATGTTTTTAGTTCTTCAAATGTGACCTATGTTTTTTTTAGTCCTTAAAAAAAATGCTTTTTTTAGTCCTCCAAATTAGAGAAATGTTTGTTTAAGTCCTTCTATGAAGTCTCCATCTGGTCTCTGTTAAGTTGGTCAATGATGTAGATTTAATGTTTTTTTGTTTCGATTTGTGGCGGTTAAAACCGCTAGAATATGTAAAAAAAAAATTTAAAAAGGTTGAAATCCCTAAATTTCAAAGAGGGCAAGCCAACCAAGATCGAAATTAAAATTTTCAAACTTCAAAAGGCACTGTTTCACCATGAGACTAGATCGAAATTAAAGAAAATGAAACCATGAGTCATCCTCCAACATATATCGCATCATTGTCTCCCTCATCGTCAGCTTCTTCCTGGCCGTCGATGACCACAATCGCTGCCTCTTCATCAACACCTGTCGTCGCACCCTCCACCACATCACCTTCAAGCATCCATCGTTGCTGTGAGGTTCAGCTTTGACAGGGTGCTCATCACCATTGCCGCCAACAAAATCGGCCAAATGTAGTGGTTGCTTGCATTCCGACAAGAGTATTTCTCCTTCGAGCTCATTCGTACCTTTGTCGACCTCAACGCGAAAATCACCACCCTCACGAACCCAGCACGGTTTCCATTCGTAACTCATCCCTTTTCCTTTCACAATTTTATTTTGTTTTGTTTCCCCTATTAGTTTACTGATTTCCTTAATTATCAATTGCTCTTATTTTGTTCCTTAATTATCGCCCTGAGTGAAGCCCATTTTGCTTTATTTCTTGCATTGCTACTTATCATGCTGAGGATTTTGGATTGTTAATGGATTTGTCTCGTCAATACATATAGGTTTATTTTTTCTTTTGTTTAATTTTATATTGGCGGTTATAAACCGCCAAAAATCATATTTTTAAATTTAAAATACAAAATCAAATTCTGGCTGTTAAAAATCGTCACAAATTGCGATTATTACTACTTTTCTGACCTGATGAAGTTTGAACAGCATTTGCAAAAGGATTATTAGCAAGTCTTGAAGCAGGAGGAGACTCTTTGGTTTCGAAAGTCCCATGAGAATTGGATTAAATTTGATAACAAAAATACTAAAATTTGTCATACTCAAACTGTCATAAGAAGGAGGAGCAATAAGATTTCTAGTTAAAATTATAATTAATGACCATAAGAGTAAGAATGTTTCCTTGAATAATGATTAAAATTTATATACTACTTTAAAGGTATTGGTATAAAAAAAACAAATATATATATATATATATATGAAAATAATATATACTGTAAAAATGATCTTCCATAGATAAGTGATTGAATCAATAAATTATATTTAATAAATTAATTACTCATATAATTTATAAAATAAAATTCTTATTATATATAATTTATTATACAATTATAATAATATATATTATCATAATTGTATAATATGTATAAATATATTGGTATATATGTATTTAAAACATATAATATATATATATATATATATATAATTTTATAATATTATAGTTTATATGATTATATTACTATAATATATAACTAATATATAATATCATAATAATATAATAAATTATAATCCAGAAGTCCAGAACAAATTTCTAATATGCTGTGGTTACTGGAAGACTCGCCATTATGTATTTATGTTAGTATATAAATTTTTGGCAAACAATGACACGTGTCTTGTTGTAAAATAAACAAATAAAATTAATGGAGGGTAGACTATGGGCCAGTTTATTTGAACTTGAAAAGAAATTAATTTTTCAAGAAAAAATAGTTTAAACAAATAAAAAATTTATTTATTTTATTAAAAAATATTTTTCTAAAAAATAAGTTTAAACAAATGGATTATGAGAATCCAATCCACCATAATGTACCACATGTCCTTAGCCAGCATTGTTTTACATTAAGATCAAGATTAAAAAAAAAAAAAAAAGTAAATAGACAATGGAAATTTGAGTGGGAGAAGAGTCAAAGGAGAAAAGAAGGGTTCGGAGCATGAGACAGTGGAAGTCCAAAAACTTATTGGTCAAAGGAGAAAAGAAGGGTCCGGAGCATGAGACGGTAGAAGTTATAAAATATTCATGAAGATTTCAGACTTAAATAGCCAGCCACACCCACATGTCCTTTTTTTTTTCTTTTTGTTTTTATTTTTTTTACAGATGACCGCCTAGCTGTTATACTGGACTCATACAATGTTAATTAACACGAGCACAAATATTTTTATTTTTTAAATTTTTAAATTTTTGGAATATTATTTTATTTTTTTAATTATTATAATAACAATAATTTATTATTATATATACTTTTCATTGCGCTTGTTTTTTATAATATTATTTTTTACTATTTTAGATTTTAGACTATTCTATTATTATTGTAATAATGTTTTTTTATTGAGATTATAATTATAATATTAGTTTCCATTGTTTTCTATTTTTTATATTTTATTAGTATTGGTTATATTGGTTATCAGCGTTATTTTTATGTCAATTAAATTTATTTGAAGATTATATATATAATTTTTATATATTATAAATATTACTCCCTTTGTCTCAAAATAAGTATCGTCCTAGATTTTTTTACATAGATCAAGAAAAGATAATAAATAGATGAAAGATTAGTAATTTTAGAAAACTAATATTATTATTAATATTGTATTAAAAACCTAAAGTGACACTTATTAAGAGTATTAGTGAAAAAAGTATTTAATATTACATTGAAGAATTAACATGACAATTATTATGGATTTTTTTTTTTCAAATCACTTATTTTGAAAGGAAAAGAGTAATAAAGTATAACTTTGTGTGTGTGTGTGTGCAGGGCGGACCCAGAGTTCAATATTAAGGGGGACCAAATATGAAAACTAAGATTCATATATGCATATCAAATTTCATATGAAATATTCATATGTTCTAAAATACTAATTATATCAATAATCTATTATAATATTAAGAGAAAATATATTAAAACAAAAAACAAACTAAACATTTTTTAAAGACTCAAGATTACAAAATTCAATCATTAACATGTCACAAAAATTTCATGAATTTATAATAATGTGTTTACATTAATCACATGTTTCATGACAATAGTTTTTTTTTTTTTTTACAGTTTTTTCATGACAATAGTTAGTGTCCTAGAATTTTGACATATATCTAGTACAACTTGATGTTTGGTTTGTTTCCAAAAATTTATTTGGTAACATGTTTGGACTCATATACTAACAATGTCCAAATAAACAAAGACAAGAGGAGAAAAAGAATTAAAAAACTATACAAAAAAGTGAATGGAAAGAGAAAATATTTGTTAATTAGTGTGTCTCAAACTTCAATATGTCAATATCTTATACAATGTTTTGTAATTAAGTTTACTCTATTGTAAATGTTAATAAATAACTTTTAATTATCAAATTATTTATAATCAAATTCATATAAAGAGAATGTTAATAAAGTCTTGTAAATGTAATTATTTATAGTCTTTAAAATAGAAATAATAGATGATAAAAAAAATACTATGGAAAAGAAAAATAAATAGTAATTGAATATTTTGTCTAAAAAGAAAATATATAATTATCTACACAATAAATATTATAAAAGAGAAGTAGATCATTTATCTAAAAAGAAAAAAATATTTTATCTTCACAATAAATCAATATCAATATTAATATATATAAAATTTACGAATCGAAAGACGACTTCGGAAAACATGTCATGAAACAAGGTTGCTTCTCAAAATTGAATCACAAGTGTTATCATTTCATGCTTCGAAATTGTTTGGTTCGGTCAAAAACAAAATTCAAATTCAAATACATTTAAGTCTCATTAATTTATTAGGAATAAAAATTAACTCAAAATCATTTTTAATTAATATCCAAAATTAAAATTAAATAATTTATAATTTGCACAACTAATCCTTAATTAAAGTCAACTATCTCAATTGATATTTAATTTTTGAAATTAAAAATGGAATCAATATATATAAAATTTACGAATCCAAAGACAATTTCGGAAAACACGTGGCGAAACAAGGTTGTTTTTTAAGCATTGGATGACACGTGTCATCATTTCATGCTTCGAAATTGTTTGATTCGATTACAAACCAAATTCAAATTCAAATACATTTAAGTCTCATTAATTTATTAGGAATAAAAATTAACTCAAAATCATTTTTAATTAATATCCGAAATTAAAATTAAATTATTTATAATTTGCACAACTAATCCTTAATTAAAGTCAAACTATCTTATTTCAATTGATATTTAATTTTCAAAATTAAAAATGGAATCATCAATATTATAGATTTACAAAATTATTAGTATATCAATTAATTATCCTTAATTTTCGTTAACTATAAGTAAATCAATTAATCAGACTTATTTTTTTTTTAATTTATATGATTTCAATTGATTAATAGTAAATTTATTAAAAATAGAGTCGTAAATATTAATTGATTTAAGAAATTATAAGTATAATTTTTAATTAGGAATGTTGTCCTTTCGAGATTAAGTAATTACGTGTCATGCAAATTGATTCATATCATCTAATTGTAGTTGCTGAATCTAATTGATTTTAACAATTGCGTAACCATTAATTATAATCATATTTTAACATAATTGATTTTCGCAGTAATCATACTGTAAAGGAATAAAAGTAACCATTACACGTTATATTGCAATTTAAATAATGATTATATTGCAATTTAAATTTAAAATTTCTTTTCAAATTTTGAATTTTAAATAATAATTATATTGCAATTTAAAAATAAAATCCATAAATATATAGTTTCCATTTTTAAAACGTTATTTCCATAAATTACTACAATTATACCGCCCTAATTATTATGACATTTATAGTATATAATGGAGTAACGCAAGAGGGATTTACCCACATTCTTAATCCACATGTTCTTTTTCATATGGTAATGTAAAGTGTAAATGGTGGATGTGGGTGTTCTTGACATGGGACACTTTTTTCTTTTTTTCAAGCTGGGCATTTGACACTTTGACATAGGCGTTTTTTTTTTTCAAGCATTCTTTTATCTCATTTTTGTTATTTATTTATTTAATAATTTTAATTTCTAATCATCTCTACTTAAATTTGTTATATTTATGGATTTGCTCTTTTTTTTTTTGCAGACTTTTGCACTTTTTTACTCTCATTGTGTAGTAGAAGTTTTTTTTTATTTGTGGATAGAGTGCATAAAGCATCACCCAATAAAAGAGTAGACAAATTAGGAGGACATGAAGGCCAAATGACCATCGAATTTGTGGAATTAGCACCCAGCTTGGCAAGAGAATCTGTAAGCTTATTTTCCTCCCTATACACAATATGTAGTAAAGGTTATATATATATATATATATATATATATATATATAGTACGACTCCTGTTATAACACTTTCTTATGTGAGAACATGAGAATAACTAATAACAACCATCAGATCAAGATTAAAAATAATAAACGGTTGAGATTAAAATATTTAAAACTCACATAAGAAAGTGTTCTTACAGGAGTCGTACTATATATATATATAGTATTACTATTTATTTTCACTATTAATTTACTAATTTTGTCTATTTGACAACACAATTTAAAAATTAAATGGACAATACTCAATAAATTATAATATAAATTTATAATATAATGTGAGAAAATGTGGACATATCATTAATATATTTATATAATAAATTTATCTTAAATTTATTATATATTTAAAAATCTTAATATATCCTCATGCAATGCACAGATTATTATACTAGTACTATAAAAAGATAAATAAAATGTCATTATCTCCACAATATGAAATATAAAAGGAAATGATAAAAATAATTACTATAATATTAAAATATATTTTATATAAAAAAATCAAATTAGGAAAAAGTCGGGGGCCAAGGTCCCCCAACGGAAAACGAAGTCATTCCCCTGTGCGTGAATGTGATCAAAACCTAAAACAGGCGCATCAAGGTTACTTTGAATTCTGCATTGCAAAACCCGCACTCCGTTATTAAAAGCGAGTATTAGCTCTCATATGATATTAGGGAAGTAAGAAACAGAGCCAGAACCGAACATGCCTGCCCAAAATTCCACTCTTTCCACTTCTACCAGGTGTGTAACTAACAATAGCTATTCTGTAACTACAAATATGCTACATCATACATGCTCCATAACCAATTGAATACTTTTTGTTGCGTATGGGTTTTCTGTCAAATTCTGCGTTGAGCTGCATGTTTTCCTAGCAGGGCTGCATCATAATTATATTATATGTCTAACTTTTATTTTCCCTTAATGATTGTGGTTACTTAGGGACCAAGTGGTCAATCTCTTCAAGGAATTGCAGGATATCCTTGATAAATTCTTAATCCTGTTGATTGCCTTGATTGCAGCAACAAACACTGACTCAGGAAAAATTTTGTTTGTAGAACAGCACAAGCTGATGAAGCCTCTGCTTTTGACCGTTGTCTTATACTCTTTCTTTGCCATCATTGGGACTATACTTCAGATTTATAATGGAAGCCTCCCTTGCTTGGATCACCATGTGGCTTGGAATGTTCACATTGGTTGTCTATGACTATGGTGTTCTTCAAAAGATCAAGAATTGGATTAAGGGTCACATCACACGGTGCTGAGGTTGTTGCCCCTTTGGAGAAAGTACCATTCCCAAACTCTGACACTATATACCCTGTTCACAGAGTCAATTTCTCAGTTATGTTGTGCTTCGTGGCTGTTATACTTTTTCTTTGTTTTCATTTATGTTACGTTTCAAGATTTTTTCTTTTTTTGTGAAAGGTTTTGTTGGAGAAATTAGTATTGTATTATTTGTATGAGAGGGTGACTCTTCTCTGCTTTCGTTTCCTTTTTATTGGTGAGAAAACTGAATTAATAACTAGAATCCAAGAGGGAAATAAACATGAGTTACTCTGCTTTCGTTTCTAGATTCTTACTCAGGAAGAATTTGTGTTGGGTTTGGATTTGGATTGATTTGGACTTGGATTTGGATTGATGAAAATAATAACTCTTTTCTTATATCTCTGTATTTTTATGATTAATAAATTTAAGAATGTCAAAAAGGTTGATTTTGATATAAATAAAAGATTATTTAGTTTAACTTTTGATAAATTGATTTTTTTAAATTAATATTAAAAAATTAATAAATTGATTTTGCATGATGATGCTTACATCATGCCCAGTGATAATTTAGTGCATGTTTGGATTAAAGTTTACAAACTTAAGTTTGAATCAGAAATATGTTGGAAATTTATGTTTGCCAAAAAAATGAGTTTACACAATGTGATTTATGTTTGGATATTTTTTAGTTCAAAAATACGTTTGATGAAATGAAACTTGTTTGGATAATACTAATCAAAAATAATTTTAAATATATAATTATTGAAAAGTGTATGAACTTTATAATGTAATATTAAATATGAAGTAACAATATATTGTTAAAAATAATCAACAAATCATTAAAAAGTATTAAAATAATATTAAATATTTTCATTAATAAATAATAAGATTCCAAAAAACATTAATAATTAAACTTTATATATGGTCCAAACTTAGTGAAATGAACAAATTTAATAAATACTTCTAAGTAGCACCACATTTTTTTTAGTGAAATGATATACAAATTAAGTGAAATGAGTTGTGAAATATGCTCTAAATTATCTAAGAATATTAAAATAAATAAAAAAACAGGTGGCTATTTACGTTACCTTACGTATCATTGATATGCTGAAACAGTGAAAAAGAAAAATTCCAAGTGCTTGCTATAAAAAAAATGAAAAGAAAAATGCCAAGAGCTGAGATGCCCACAATCATGAACTTGGCAACGATCCCCCTCATTGTAACCGTGTAAATGCTGAATGGAAGAGTGGGTAAAAATGGAAATTAATTCTCATAATTGCTTTCAACCGAGATGGAACAATGAAAAGCATGCCATTGGTTACTTTTGCTCAAAACTCAGTTTGGACAAAAACGTAGGTACCAGAATTAATTCTAGGGGTATCCAAACATTCCTCTAAACTGAGTTTAGCCTTTCAAAAGTATGTTTGAAGTTGGTAAACAGGTTTCCAAACATGCTCTTAAGGTGGCTAGGTAATTTGATCATCGTCGGTCTTTGACGACAATTTGGATTTCAAAATTGAGGTGGAAGAGGTAGCGATTGTCAGAGTGAGAAGTTTTTTGCTTTTTTAGTGTGTTTATCTAAAATGTTTTTTTTTAAAATAATTTTTTACTTTTTTTTAAGAAGCAAATCCTATCAGCTTCTTAAAAAAGTACTTTTTAAAAAAAAACGTTTAATTTAAAATAGCACCGAAGCAAGCAAAAAAAAAAAAAGAAGGGGATAAATTGCTACCTCTAATCCTTTTTTAAAAAATAAATGATAATGTTTCATTTATTTCCTATAAAAATGACAGGAGGAAATAATAGACTAGAGTTCAACTAGAGGTTACGTGTTGATGCTATTTTAGCCAAGAAACATATTTTGAATAAAACACTACAATTTTCATAGACAAAAATTAAGTGTAAAATATGAAAAAAAAAAGTAAAACTTTTAAATTTGTAAGCGTAATATTTTGAATAATAATGTCAAATTAAAAAATATAATATTGTGATTGGACATGGAATTTTAAAATTTTAAAGAATTTGAATTGTTTTGATTTAAATTTCTTTAATTTTTTAAATGCTTTGTTTGGATAAATCAATTTAAAATTCTTAAATTTCAAATCTTTAGTTTGGACAGGACAATTAATTTCCACCATATGCAAAATTTATTTTTTAAATATATATTTAAAGAATTGAAATTTTATAAAAATAAGAATTAGCCAATTTTTAAATATTTAATAACTCAAAAATAGTTTTAATATTAGATCATATTTAATAATTCAAAATATAAATATTAATAATTTTTTCTTCAATATTGATTGAAATAAGAAAGAAAAGAGAGAAGAAAGGGGGAGAGTAAAGAGATATAATTTTTACATCAATGTTTTATTTATAAATAAAGAATTTTTCTCTTCATATCCTATCCAAAGAAGGAAACTCTCATACGACATATGTGAATAAAAAAAATACCATAAAACATAGGATCAGATAACAAAGTATACACTAAAATATAAAAAATACAAACATTGAAAAAATAATTTTCAAAATATTAAAAATAATTTTAATTTATATTTATAGAATATTATTTTAATCATTGTTTGTAGATATCATTTTATATGTAATGTTAATTAAAGAAATTTATAAATTAGTTTAAATAACTATGGTCTTATTGGTCTCTTTCTGCCACTCTCTGCGGGAGGGGGATTAAATACGTATAAAACGTTTAGTACTTCGCTTCACTTTGCAAATCAAGTAGAGAAGTGGCCAAACTTAGATTTTGAGTCTTTGGCTTCTTTTCATACCAAGTTACCAATAACTGTGCCCCACTACATAAATTATAAATACCCTCATCAAAGAACCACTCTCTTTCCTTCAACCAGAACCGAATCATTAGTTCTCAGATAAGAAGGTTAGCAAATTGAGAGAAAGAAAGAACATGTCTTCTATGAATTCCACTCACTTCACTTCATTGAGGTCAACATAATTAGCACCACTCTATATTCCCAGAAATATATACATGTTTATGCCTTTTAGTTTTCACACCATAACCTTGTTTCAAGATTATTCTAATTACCATCATCTTTAACATGATTCTCTCGCACACCCTCTTCATTTCTTTATTCCCTTTTTTCTTTCTATTATTGATCAAATGGACATTATTAGTAGTATCTCAGTATTCAGCGTTGAGTTGCACACAATGTATAACTTGCAAAGCTGCATTCTCCTATGTCTAACCCTTTTATTTATTTTTTCTCTTAATGAATGTGGTTAGGAATCTATTCAAAGAGTTGTCAGAGAACCTTAACAAGTTCTCAACACTGTTGTTTGCCCTTATTACATCAACAAAATCTTTGTTTATGAAACAGCACAAGCAGATGATGTTTCTTGTTTTGACCATTGTTCTGTACTCCTTCTTGGTGATCATTGGAACAATACTTCAAATACGTAACAGAAGCCTTCTTCCATTCGTAATTTGTACCATGCTTATTGTGGGAGGTGCTGCTTCATTTCTGACTTTGAGCATCATCTCATTCACTATTGCTATTATCAGTTTGGGCTTGTGGGTTGGAATTTTGACATTGTTTGTGTATATCTATGTTGTTCCTCAAAGAAGTTCAGGGTTGCTGCCTCTCTAGACAAAAGCATAGCATCCCTGCCAAACTCTGTTCACACTTGTTTAGTGTCATTGTTTCTCAATTATGTTTTGTTTGATATTTATTAATGTTATACTTTCCTTTGTTTTAATTTGAGTTTGAATACTTGAGTCAGGAAGAATTTGTTGTTGGATTGATTGAATAACAGTGTTCTTTTTACTGCTTAATAGAAGGTGTTTTTCTTTTGTTATGTCTAAACAAAGATAAGAATGCAAAACAGATGTCGGACAAAAAAAAAAAACAAAGATTCGATGGACTTGAGATAAAGTTAATCAGCTATGCTATTGAGTAACTAGAGTAGATCATGACCCCATTGTGGATTTGTATCCCTTCGGTCATCCGTCAACCGACTGCCACACTTTCTAGTCTCTTCGTACTTACACGCTCGAGACTGAGGAGCTGTGTACCCCTCCAGTCATCCGTCAACCAACTGCCACACTTTTTAGTCTCTTCACACTTACGCACTTGAGACTGAGGGGCTGTGTACCCCTTTGGTCATGCGTCGATCAACTATCACACTTTCTAGTCTCTTCACACTCACGCACTCAAGACTAAAGGGTTGTGTACCTATATCGGTCATTTGTCGTCCAAGTCTTCAAAACCCTTTAGTGTCGGTCATCCCTCGATCGAGGCTTCCGACTGACTGGCTACTTGACACACAATCTCAACATAACCACCTAGGGAGTGCATTCGATATCCCAGGAATGGCGCTTGGATATGGAGAAAACAGTCCCTCGAAGATTGGAGCCGAATCCAACTTGATAGGGCGAATATATATATCATAACCCTCAGCAGATGGGGGTAAGTTACACATACACACTTAAATGCTTCTGAGCTAGGTCTCCTGCTTCCCTAGGTACGATCTAGCTACAGGAACATAATTAAAATAGATTTGGTGGATTTGGGATTTGAAGGTTCCGGGACCTTGTAGAAATTGGGATTCGTTGGTGGATTTGGAATTATGGACCTTGTTCATAAGTCAGTCCTGGCATTTATTTTTTACAGATTTGGTGGTGGATTTGGAACTTGGGATTCAGGATGCTCCCTGAATGTAATTGGTGTCTTAGAATAAGCATCAATGTGTTTTTGGCTGTCTAGTAACGGAATCATTAAATTGTGTTGGTAGAATTTATTTGATGATTATGGAAGAAACCTGTAGAAATTGATGGATTTCTTTGGTTAGTATTCTCTCCAATACAGGTTTTGTAGCTCAATTCCACTTTGTAACATATGCTTTCGAATAGTGATATCAGAGGAAATGGTTTACAAATTGTAAAGATTTAATAAAATAAAATTAAGATGTCACAATGTTAAAATTATTTTAAAATAATTAATTTTGATTATTTAAAGTTTAATAAAATAAAATTAAGATGGTGGCAGTTTTTTAACTCCAACTATAATTTTAAAATATAAAGGACCAAAATAGAAATTATTAAAAACATAAGGATCTTATTTTAGTCTTTTCGAGTCTGAAACCTAAATTATTGATCAACAATAATAAATGTACTAAAAAAAATATGAAACTCAATGCACAGATGAATAAGGAGTTAAATGATTAAAAAAAAAACTCAAAGAGATACATAGAAAGGATTTAAATGATAAAAAAATAAAAATTAAACACTTTATGTGTGTAAAGTACCAAACTTCTGGCCCAGATTCATTCAAAAACAAAAAACTTCTGGCCCAGCAGAACAAAGGCCCATTTGAAGTCCAAAGCTATAAAATGAATATGCTGAATGAACAGTAATCTAAAAAGTTAGATTTAGAACTCTGACATCATTGTCTAGTTCAGTAATATCATTTGAATTTCGGAACTCCGAACCTAAAAGCCAATTTTGTTGAGTTGGTGTGTGTTTGAAGTTTGAGACCATCCAAACCTAAAACCTAAGTCTACCGAACCGGTTAAAGTTAACCATACCATATCCTCTGCCCATATTATAAAAGCTAGTTCTCTTTCTTTTTTTTTTATTTTTTTTTTATAGTAGAGCAAATAGTCGTTCTCCTCTTAGGGAGGCAAAGAAACAAAGCTAGTACTAAACATGCCTGGGCTGAATTCCACTTATTCCACTTCAATGAGGTTAGTGTATGTAACCACAAACATGTTAATTGTTATACGTTCTTTGTTACTATATGTCTAACATTTATTTTCTTTTAATGATTGTGCTTACTTATAGGGACCAAGTGGTGAATGCATTCAAGGAATTGCAGGAGATCCTTATCAAATTCTTAACACTGTTCATTGCCTTGATTACAGTAACAAACACCGACTCGGGAAAGCTTTTGTTTATAGAACAGCATAAGTTGATGATGTCTCTAGTTTTGACCATTGTGTTATACTTCTTCTGTGCTACCATTGGGACAATTCTCCAAATATATAAAAGGAAGCCTTCTTCCAATCATAATTTGGGTCATGCTTATTGTGGGAGCTGTTGTTTCAGTTCTGGCTTTGAGCTTCATCTCAACCACCCTTGCTGGGATCACTTTGGTCTTGTGGATTGGAATATTCACATTGCTTGCCTATGACTATGGTATTCCTCAAAGAATCAAGAATTGGATTAAGGGTCCATCGCACGGAGCTAGGTTATTGCCTCTCTAGAGGAAGCACCACTGCAAAAAACTGTTGTGTTACTTGTATATATAGTAATAGAGTTTCTCATCAGTTCTGTTTAGTCTTTTTTCTTTTCTTTAATTCGAGTAAGAAATCTATTTTCTTGACTCAGGAAATATCTGTCAATATGTTCACACGTAATGCATCGCTCCAACAGTGAAGGTTTGCCCCAGTGGTTAAGGGAAAAAATAACTTTTTTTTTTAAGGAATAACTGTTCTTTTTAATGCTTAGTTGATCGACTTTTCTTTTCTTTTCTTTGATCTCTTTCTTTTCATGATTCATTAATGCAGTCAAGAATGAAGCATATTATCATATTTTCTTTTTAGTGCTTAAAGTTATTCACTTTAGATAGAAAAATGAAGCATATTATCATATTTTCTTTTTAATGCTTAAAGTTATTCACTTTAGATAGAAAAATGAAGCATATTATCATTAATCAAAAAATTAAGATAGATTTTAACAAGTTCATGATTTATTATGCAGGTGTATATATATCAATTATTATTTTTTTCTTTAGTGGTCAAGATTCTTTATCTTTTTTTCTCTAAAGTGACTTTATACAAACCAAACATAAAAATTATGATTTTGTTCTAATTAATTCTAATTTTATAGGTCAAATAAACCTTTAAGAGTAATGTCATATTTTTCTATGAGATTTTATTACTAACCTTCCACATGCCACGTTAATTTCACTAATTTTATATTAAATAATTGATTTGATATGTGATACTGTATATAATAATATTTATATTTCATTTACTCATTACTCTTTTTCTATACATGTATTTCAAAAATATTTTTTAAAATTTAAAATGCACAAAAGTTCTCACAAAATATATTTTTAACTCCGTTAGCCACCTTTGATGGGATCTCCCCTCCTAAGGACGTTTTTTTCATTCACAATGCTCGAATTCGAGATCTTACTTAAAGAAACAGTGTCTAGTACCACTTGTAACACCCCGAAAATTACAACCCAATAAGTATGAACGTGAGAGATTTAATTAGAAAATTTTCTTGTTGAGAAAAATCGTAACGTTGTGATTTTCCTAATTGTATGATTAAGTGATTGATTAATAATGAAAGAGCAAACTAAATTTAAATTATATCAATTGATATAATAAATTAACTTAAGTTCTATGTTTTGTTATGTGCTATAGTGTTATTGTGAATTTTTGGAACTTTTACGTGAGTTCCGTTAATTGTAGAAAAAGGGAAAAAAAAGAAAAAAAGAAAAAAGCAAGAGAAGGGAGGGTGCCTTGAGAGGAAAGTAGGTGTTAATAGTCAAATTTCATATAAATCTCAATTTCAATTCAAATGTTTCACGTTTCTCCTTCATTCTTTTTCCTTGCACCCGAAAGCTCTCTTCTCTCTTCCTTGCACCTGCTGGCCAAGAGTTTGAAGGAGAAAAGGGAAGCCATGTTTGGAGCTTGAAGTCTTGCATGCACACCATTGACAGCTCTCATTCTCTCTACCTAGTCTTCTCTTCATCTCTTCTTCCTTTCTATCGGCTGGAAACCAAGAAACTAGGTGAGGGGAACTCTTTGTGAATTTAAGCTTTGTTCTGTACATGGGGTTGAGGGTTAGGGGTCTCAACTACATCTTGTATGCATGCCCCTCTCTTTGGCTGTTGTGTGTGCTTTGTTTGAATGTTTGAAAGTGAAAAGTTGATGAAATGGGTTTCAAACCCTTTTGACAGTGGCTGTGTAAGTGCATGTCTGGCTTTAGTATTGTTTTTGTTCTTTTGAAACTGAGTGGGAAGGTCCCTGGAACAAGGGAATCGATGCCCAATTTTTGTAGAATTAATTGATGAAGGTTGCATGTTGAAAACAAACTCCAAAATAATGGAACAGTGACTGTCAGGTTCGTGTGTCCCTGGACAGATCCCACAGTTTTGTGATTTTTAGAAGATCTAACAGTTGGTTTTTCATGAAATTTGCTTTGAATGAAAATAGACACAAAAAGGAACAACTTTTATTTTGACACCATGGAGAGAAAACCTAGTTTTGAAGTTCATCCGTGGCTTTAAAAATGGATGTTCTGTTTTCAAGTTTCCCTGGAATATGACTCTGTTTTTCTCAAATTCCCAGTTGTGTGCTTAACGTTTCTTTTTCATTTTTGAACAATTAAAAACTAGACAAAACAAGATTTTTAACCATATAAATTACAAAAATTATCATGTCCAATTTCTAAATTAACTTTTAAAAAGAAACAGGCAAGGGTTTTTGAGCTCTGTTTTGAGTCTGAAACTTAGGCTGTGAGAAACAAATTTACTGGGAACAATAGGGAAAGAATTTGGGGGCAAGGGTTACCTTTTTAGAAAGATAAAGATGTTACCTTTCTCCTGTAAAAATTTCAGCTCAAAACGAATTTTGAAAGTGGGAGAAATTTACATTTCTTTGAGCTATGTTCAGTGAGCACTCAAAATTCAGGGCTTCTGACTTAGAAAATTGTTATAAAATTTTCTAGATGTTGATTTTATAAGTGGGATACTTTTCTATAAAATAGATTTCAAGAGCTTCGATTGGATATAAAAAATTTTAAATTCCGAGGTCATTTGCTTGTATCAGTGAGAGCTCACATTCAGTACTGTCAAAGAGAAATTTGTCTTTTTAGTCAATTTTGTTACCATATTTGTGTTATTGATGTGATATGATGTATTTAAGCTTGAGAGATGATATTCTACCTCTAAAGGTGAATATTCATCAATATTCTATGTATTGACTAATTATCTATGATTTGATTCATTATACAAATTAACTGTACTACGTATATTGTGGATAGAGACCTGGGGGGTGTGAACCCTGGGCATTGTGAAAAAGTTGTGTGCGCATGATTTTGATGTGTTGTGGATGTTGAATGTGGGGATGAGGATTTATAATCTTCGTGGGAACAAATGAACTCCATGCGGAGCACATTTGTGGAAAAATGTGATTTTGTGATAAAAATAACGGAAAGTAATGAATTAATCCGTAAAAAGAGTGTGAACTTAGTAATTGATGGTTGGCATAAGTAATTCTGTGATCCTTGTTTTGTGTTGGTGAGGATCGAATGAGAAGGGAAACCTTTTCGTTGGGGGTCACGTGTGACTGGTGTAGTGGATAAATGCTACGCGTCGATTTAGAAGGATAATATTACGTGACCGGAAGCCAAATGGGCAAGTGTTGAGAGGTCGTGTGGAGGCTTTATCTACGGTAAGCATTGTGCTTGTGAGATGACGGGGTCGTAATGTTTAACCACTGTGATAGTGGGGGAGTTTGATCTCCGTGTTGTATGTCTGGGACATATGTTGATTGAGGACCGCCGTCGAGTGCCTTTGGTAGAAAAGCTCACACAGACCTGTAAAAGGTCGCGTGGGATATTTCAGCTGCAAGTTATCTGTGAACCAAGGTCGGATTGCGAATGACGCGTCACTTGGGGTGATGAGATCGTTATGATGTAGCGATAAAGGCAAAGTCCTTATTTATATATGCATATGTGAGCGTAGAGGTGGTACATTTAGCTCGGCGTCAATTCGTCCGCACCTGTACCATGTGCAGCGGGAAACCCACATGCGACGAAGAAAGAAAATAAACTCTGTGAGGAGAGTGTTGAGGAGTCAGTCCTCAGAGTAATGGATGACCACAGTTGGTACCTGGGAGATGATCGTAAGGCGGGTTGACCTTGGAGGGTAAGGCACTGAGTTGTGACGATAGATCACGTAGCTGACTCGGCCACCCTGACAAAAATATGAGACATCATCGGTTGGTGAGAGCCCGCCATAGTACCATGGTGAGAGGTGTACTCCCAACAGTCCTCCAACTCAAAAATGTGTAAGACCACTGAGTTCTGGGAGTTCCAGTGGCAGCTGGCCAGTAAAAGATAAGTAAATTGTTCTAGTGATGAAAACGATTAGGTACCGAGTGTGATCGGTAGATAACCACATCGACATGGTTGATTGTAGGTGTTTGTGACTTCTAAAGTCGTTCTGTGTGTATTGCTTGATGAAGCAGAGAGTTCACCCTCTATTTTTTTTTTTAGGAACCGGTGGCAGTACCTGTAGATGTCATGAAGACATTATCTTCATTAGCTTCATCATTTTTCGTTTGGAGGTTGGTCTAACATGCAGGATTGGGTATTAGTGATGTCTGCTCTGAGTCCTAGGACCCTTTTTCCTTTTCATGTATCTTGGCATGAGTAAACCTAGGCTTCAGATTGCTGGCATGTATATTCAGTCTTCGTACTCTATTATCCTATGTATTTGATATACGCTTTGGAAATGTATATATTACTATTATTCTGAAAAGTATTTGGGATATGAAAATCTCTATTTCAGGTATACTTATAATTGAGGCGGTGATACGCAACTTCCAAAATTAATTAATGAAAAGTTTTAAACATTTGCTCTGATTACATCAACAAGTTAGGAATCTATTCAAAGAGTTGTCAAAGAACCTTAACAAGTTCACAACACTGCTGTTTGCTCTGATTACATCAACAAACTCTTTGTTCATGAAACAACATAACCAGATGATGTTTCTTGTATTGACCATTGTTCTGTACTCCTTCTTGCTGATCATTGGAATAATACTTCAAGTACTACTCGGACTCGGCCCGACACCGAGTCAGAACCGACCGAGTAAATGAAGATAGACTCAGACCAAAGCAGTTTATAACGGAAAGTATATCTTACTAAAAGATAAGATACGCAAAGATTAAGATAAAAGATAATGATAAAAGATAAACCTATCTCTATCATAATCAACGAGATTTGATAAGATTTGATAGGAAAATAATCCTATCAAATCTATCTATTTACCTTCATAAATACAAAGCAATTCACCATTATCAAGGTACGAAATTCTAATCTCAATTGTGATACCTGTCCCCTACCTCTGCGCCTCTAACTTGAGCGTCGGAGTGTCTTTGCAGGTACACCCCCACCAGTCACGGAGGAGATCTCGGCGGAGCCATCACACCAGAAGACTTACCAAAATTTGGTAAGAACATTTGGCGCCCACCGTGGGGCTCGGTAAAACTTTACCCAGCCGCACATCCAATATAATACGCCAAAGAGATGAACAAATCAATAAAGGAGGAATGAAGGCGGATATCCTAATATTTTCGCCTCAGAAAAATTCAGGAAAGAGTTATCTCCCTTGTTTGTTCAATTTCTTTTAACTATTGACAAATAATTGCCGATCCTGAAATTATGAGTAAATTGACTATATGTCATATACTAATTAATATTACGAATCATGAATTTCATGGCCCGGACGGAGCACATGGTTTGTAGCAAGGGATTACTATTCGTCCTTTATGGTTAGCATTGACCATGACGACAACGGTGAGAATTTGATTCCGTTGAAGCTTCAAGAGCCTTTAAACCATTGATGAGGTACGTATACTCTAAAATTGTTGCGAAAACAATCATTTCTGGTCCAACAGTGTGAATATCTTTTCATGAATAATAAAGGGTGGAAGGATATAATATTTGGTTCCATAATTTTCGGAAGTCCAAATTAAATAAGAGATATTATGTTACTATTCACTATATCTTTAGCATTTTTTTAATTTGCTCTCGGGAATAGATAACCTTCCCAATATCTCCTTTAAAATATCTAGCTTTAGATACATTGTTATCATATAAAATTAACATAGCATAGATACAGTTTCCCGTTGCTATGAGCGTAGATATTATGCTATGATTAAAAGTTTCCATGCTATCATGATATTAGATATCATGTTTTTAGAAGTTTCGTGATGTTCACATGCAATTAGTTTTCTGATGAGTAGAAAGGAAATATTGGCATTAATTAATATATTAATAATGCATGATAGGCATTAATGAATTGCCATAAAATATCCTAGCTACCATGGCATGATAGACATCACTCATCCAAAATTCTCTCGTGGCATACTAAATGTGTTATAATTAATACATGCTCTTTATCAAGGTTGATTTTATATGCATCACAATGTTGAATGCTCACATATAAGACTCCTTCGCACTGTCGAATTCAAATATTGTTGTTTATTTCAAATTGAGATCAGCAAATGCCAGCAAAATTAAATAATGTTATGAAGAAGAAAACTGGAAGAAACCAGAAAATCACGCACCTGAATAAAGAATATAGCTAAGTGATTAGCACACTATAGCTTACCTTTTCACCTACATATTATTATTGTCTTGTCTGCAAGGAAAGGAGTTGAAGCTTATATAGCCGCTAGCAAAGCTTATGCGGCTGTAAATATATAACCAGTATCGTTAACAATAAATATGATACAATTGCCAATAAGAAATAATTGGCACACAGAAGTCGTCACTTATCCCAAATGATATAACCTACTGTATAAGCTTTGATGAGATGCAGGTACATTTGGTGACGTGGCGTCTAGAATGGCAGTGAAGGAGATCAAAACGAAGATCCCTTGGCTGTATAGACAAGCCCAAAATAATATCTCATAAAGAATATAACGCATCCTCTAATAGGTTTGAATAGAAGTGGCATTTTCGTATGTTCTTTTCTATGCAGAGTGCTTGAAGCTATTGATCTTTGGAAACCTCAAGTTACATGGCTCCCGAGCAACGCTACCATGCATGACGATGCCGGCTGAGGCCATTCCATCAAGAACAGGACTTGCAACTCGATGACTTGAACACCTCGGCCACATGGGCACGACTTGGTGTCAGAAGATCTCATAAACAAACTCGGAGGTGACCACTTGAGCCAAACACAACACAGGTGACCACTTGAGCCAAACACAACACAAATGAAACTCGAAATATACTTTTATCTTTCACTCTCACCAAATCCGAGAAGGACAAAGTATAAATCTTATTCATGGAATTTAGGAAGATTCAATCGGCACTTTCATCTTCAATCAAGATCGACAATCCAAAACTGACAATAGCGTAGAGGATAACCCGGATACATTTTCGCAATCTATTATGCCTCAAACTTGCAAGAACATGGTCCAGTGATTCTTGATTTGGTTCTTCAATTTTTTATTTTCTTCAAAATATATAATATGAATATTTGATTGTGCCTTCGAAGCTTTCTCTGGAATTCCAGGCACACACAAACGCCAAACTTTTCTTTATGTGAAAAGCCATTCAAAGCCATTGAGCCTTTTCTTCACGTGAGGAACTTTACTCGGACCCCGACAACTGTAAGATAGCAAGGTACGGCGACACACAAATGCCGGTCTTTGATGACGGCATTGTGCACTGGCCTGCTTGGCTAGTAACTCGACATGCACCCTGCATGACCAAACTCTGAAAAAGTCAAGGAGAAAATCGGGACAATGGTTAGAGGACAAGACCAACCTTGATCCTAAAAGTAAATATTTTGGAGAAACCATTATATTGTGGAACACGTTATGTGCATGCTTACGATTCTTGATTCTTTAATTGAAATCCAGTTTGACTTATCGGCATTCGGTTTGACCTCTCGGCATTCCGGTTTGACCTCTCGGTATTCCGGTTTGACCTTCGGCATTCCAGTTTGACCTCTCGGCATTCTAGTTTTACCTTCGGCATTCTAGTTTGACCTCTTGGCATTCCGGTTTGACCTATCAACATTCTGGTTTGACCTTCGGCATTCCAGTTTGACCTCTTGGCATTCCGATTTGACCTATCAAAATTTTGATTTGACCTCTCGGCAATCTGGTTTGACCTTTGGCATTCTAGTTTGACCTCTTGGCATTCCGGTTTGACCTATCGACTTTCTGGTTTGACCTTCGGCATTCCAGTTTGACCTCTTGGCATTTCGATTTGACTTATCGGTATTCTGGTTTGACCTCTTGGCATTCTGGTTTGACCTTTGGCATTCTAGTTTGACCTCTTGGCATTCCGGTTTAACCTATCGACATTCTGGTTTAACCTTCGGCATTCTAATTTGACCTATTGGCATTCCGATTTGACCTATCGAAATTCCAATTTGACCTCTCGGCATTCTAGTTTGACCTTTGGCATTCTAGTTTGACTTCTTGGCATTTCGGTTTGACCTATCGACATTCTGGTTTGACCTTCGGCATTCCAGTTTGACCTCTTGGCATTTCGATTTGACTTATCGATATTCTGGTTTGACCTCTCGGCATTCTGGTTTGACCTTTGGCATTCTAGTTTGACATCTTGGCATTCCGGTTTGACCTATTGACATTCTGGTTTGACCTTCGGCATTTCAGTTTGACCTCTTAGCATTCCGATTTGACTTATCGGTATTCTGGTTTGACCTCTCGGCATTCTGGTCTGACCTATCGGCATCCAGTTTGGCCTCTCGATAATCCAGTTTGACCTATCGGCATTCGGTTTGACCTCTCGGCATTCCAGTTTGACCTTCGGCATTCTGGTCTGACCTATCGGCATCTAGTTTGGCCTCTCGGCAATCCGATTTGACCTATCGACATTCTGGTTTGACCTTCGGCATTCCAGTTTGACCTCTTGGCATTCCAATTTGACCTATCGGTATTCTGGTTTGACCTCTCGGCATTCTGGTCTGACCTATCGGCATTCGGTTTGACCTCTCGGCATTCCAGTTTGACCTCTCGGCATTCCAGTTTGACCTTCGACATTCCAGTTTGACATATCGGTATTCCGGTTTGACCTCTCGGCATTCCAGTTTGACT
This sequence comes from Pueraria montana var. lobata, assembly GCA_026413185.1. Lineage (NCBI taxonomy): Eukaryota > Viridiplantae > Streptophyta > Magnoliopsida > Fabales > Fabaceae > Pueraria > Pueraria montana. The sequence goes on from CM048650.1 coordinate 80,490,963, forward strand.
TCTCGGCATTTCGGTTTGACCACTTAGGCATTCCAGCTTGATTCAATGACAAGCTGAGAAGTGAGCCAACTTGGTATTCCAAATTGACCCCTCGACATTTCGGTTTGACTATTTAGGCATTCCAATTTGATCCGAAGACAAGTTGAGAGCCACACAACGTTCCTGTCTGACCTCTTGGCTTTTCCATTTGGTTGACCACTTAGGCGTTCCAGCTTGACCCAGCGACAAGCTGAGAAACGATCCAACTCGACATTTCAGTTTGACGATTCGACATTCTGACTAGACCAATTGGATACCCGGCAGAAAAAGCCACTCAACTCGAAGTGAGCAATATTTGGCATTCTGAAAGAAGAATGACTGAAAGATTTTGATAACTAGATCTTTAAGACTAAGTTACGAAAATAAGTTAACCGAGTAGACCCTCACGGGATACAAAAGACGAGTTAAGTACATTAACCGAGTAGACCCTCACGGGGATAAAAAAAGACGAGTTAAGTACATTAACCGAGTAGACCCTCACAGGATACAAAAGACGAGTTAAGTACGTTAACCGAGTAGACCCTCACGGATACAAAAGACGAGTTAGGTATATTAACCGAGTGGACCCTTATGGGATACAAAAGACAGGCCTGACCTCTCGGCATTCTGGCTCGGCATTCCAGTCTGACTCTCGACATTCCAGACTGACCACTCGGCATTTTGGTCTAACCTCTTGGCATTCTGCTATGACCTCTCGGCATTTGAGTCCGACCTTCACTCGACAACTTAGACTGACCCTAAGGGCATTCCGGTTGACTGTTAAACATCCCAACACGAATTAAATGACCAACACTTGGTTCAAGGAACCCAAGGCAGGATACTTCTACTCATACCAGCCTTCTTGCCATGACTCGAAGCTTTGGGGCATGGGCACTACTTAGGCTCGGCAAGGCTCCTCAAGAAGGTACTTGACTGATTAATGATTGGGACCTACCGAATGGCACATAGTTCAAGGGACCCAGAGTCAAATACCAGCCAACCTTGCGATACGCAAAAGAAGGAAGTAGGTCGCTGACATTTGAATTATCAAATCTAAACATGGACATGATCACCTTCAATGGTGAACAATGAAAATACACTATGACTAGTTGGTAGAACAAAAGGCATATTAATTGGAAATCACTCAAAAGCCTCGAGCATCTTAAAATGCTTTGAGCATTTCCAATGCCATTAGTCAATTCTTCCTTGAGTGACTTCAACTCAGCCTTAAGTACCTTACACTCGGCCAATTCCACTTAGAGTATCTTCAACTCAACGAACTTAGCCTCAATTATCTGATGCTCAACTCAGTCTCGCACTTTATAAGTCCTCATCTGCATCTCGAAACTTTAGCATGTTCAGCTCAGCCTCGCCACCCGAGATTCTAGCTCAGCCTTTCGCCTGGAGCCTATAAAGCATTTTCAACTCAGCGTCACACTTAGAGCATCTTGAGTTCGGCCAAACACCTTAAGCATCCTTAAATCAACCACGAGCTCAAAATACCGGCAACTCGACTAGCATGATCAGTTGTCAGGGCATAATGAAGCTCGGCTATGTAAAAACATCTTATAAGCTCTTACAGCCTACTTCAGAGCCTGGGGGGCATATGTACTACTCGGACTCGGCCCGACACCGAGTCAGAACCGGCCGAGTAAATGAAGATAGACTCAGACCAAAGCAGTTTATAACGGAAAGTATATCTTACTAAAAGATAAGATACGCAAAGATTAAGATAAAAGATAATGATAAAAGATAAACCTATCTCTATCATAATCAACGATATTTGATAAGATTTGATAGGAAAATAACCCTATCAAATCTATCTATTTACCTTCTATAAATACAAAGCAGTTCACCATTATCAAGGTATGAAATTCTAATCTCAATTGTGATACCTGTCCCCTACCTCTGCGCCTCTAACTTGAGCGTCGGAGTATCTTTGCAGGTACACCCCCCACCAGTCACAAAGGAGATCTCGGCGGAACCATCACATCGGAAGACTTACCAAAATTTGGTAAGAACACTTCAGATACGTAACAGAAGCCTTCTTCCATTCGTAATTTGTGCCATGCTTATTGTGGGAGGTGCTACTTCATTTCTGGCTTTGAGCATCATCTCATTCACTGTTGCTATTATCAGTTTGGGCTTGTGGGTTGGAATTTTGACATTGTTTGTGTATATCTATGTTGTTCCTCAAAGAAGCTCAGGGTTGTTGCCTCTCTAGACAAAAGCAGAGCACCCCTGACAAACTCTGTTCACACTTGTTTAGTGTCATTGTTTCTCAATTACGTTTTGTTTGGAATCTATTAATGTTATTCTTTCCTTTATTTTAATTTGAGTTTGAATTCTTGAGTTAGGAAGAATTTGAAGTTGGATTGATTGAATAACAGTGTTCTTTTTTTTTCTCTTAAAAAAAAAAACAGTGTTCTTTTTACTACTTAATGGAAGGTGTTTTCTTTTATTATGTCTAAACAGAGATAAGAATGCAAACTACAGAAAAAAGAAATGATGGACTTGAGATAAACTTAATCAGCTATGCTATTTAGTAATAAAAACTCTCACACAAATAGACGGTAAATTTGACTTTTTATGTATCATCAGATAAATATATAAGTTAAGAAATAAGTAAAATTAGAAAATTGACAAGAAATCATATCACGTAAGTTGTACATAACTTTAGGCTTAATCCTAAAATATGAGTTTAACCATCCTCATAATTAATTAAAGAGTGTTTTTATGGTATCCCAATAATTTTGGGGTTTTGATACTGTTGATTTTGTAACCAATCAAATTATATGTCATCTTTCTTCTCATTATTTAAAAAAACTTTTATTTTTTCAAATTAGTCCTTGATTAATTAAAATATTTTAAAAAATAAGATAAAATTACAATGATTTTAAATTAGAAAATCTGATTAAACATAATTTTAGAAGTCTGAACCCTAATCTCCTTTACCTCCTTCATCAACGTTGAATCTGAAATCTAATCTCCTTCATCAATAATTTTTTTTGAACGGTTTCAAAAATAACAACCCTCCCATCACCGAAAGCTGCTAGGATTCAAAGCATTGAAAAAGTGGCCACACCAATGAATTTCCTTAAAAAACACTACCAACTTATCCTACGCGATTACAATATTAACATCAAACTAACTCATTCAAAATCTATTTAATGTGAATATCCACCCATACATACCAACAATAATTTTAACCAACACCATGACCATAATTTCTTCAAATTGTAATTTTAAAAGTTGTAATTTTAAATGAAACACGAAGGGTGTAAGAGACAAGTAGCAGAGCAAAACTGAGCAATAATTACAATCTGTAAAATATTTTATCTATACATCTATATTTCAATCTAACTATATATATGTAAAGGTGTGCAGATAGGGATTTGTTGTTCTTTTTAGCTAGAGCTTTTTACTTGCTTCTTTGTACTCTCTGACGATGGATGTTCTTGGCTTGGTTTTGGTACCACTTGTGTAAAAGCTAAGAGCATGTTTGGGAACATGACATTTCAACTGTTTTTGAATAATTTTAGTTATTTTTGTAAAAAGTGAAATGTTTGGGAATCTAACTTAAATTTGGGAAAAACTTTTTTTTGAAAAAATAAGTTGTTTTTATGAAGTTAAAAATTTATAGCTTATGATTATTTTTCAATAGCTTTTTTTCTCTTTCAGTTGTTTTCATACTCTTTTACTATGTAAAAGCTGATTGTTTTGTCACATCCAAACGAAATTAATTATTTTCAAACAACTTTTCAGCAAACTTACCCAAACAAAAATTGATTCTGATTATAATTGATTATATATATAATTGATTATTGAAATAATCTAATTTTTGTAGTTATCCGAAACATACTCTAAGTGTTATTAATAAATGTTTTCTCCTAAGCTTTCAAAAAACAAAGTTGTAATTTTAAAAATAAATTACAGGTGAAGGAAGTGAAGGAGATTAGAATTCAAATTCAGCGTAGGTGAAAGATATTAGGGTTCAAACTTCTAAACTTATATTTAATCAAATTCTCTAATTTAAAATAGTTGTAATTTTAAATTTTAAAAAATATTTTAATTATTCAATGACTAATTTGAAAAAAACAAAAGTTTTTTTAATTAATGAGAAAAAAAGATAACATGCAATTTGATTGGTTAAAAAATTAACAGGATCAAAACCCCCCAAAATTATTGGGGTACCATAGAAACTCTCTTAATTAAAATGGTCAGAAAATAAAGAAATAAAGTTGTAAAACTTTAAACCTACCTTTCTAATCTTTTATGTTTGAATAAATGACAACACCTTTCATTTGCTTATATTCATTTAGAATGTGTTTGGAAACACGTTCAACAGAGAATTTGAGCGTTCCGATGTAAAAATCTTAAAGCAATACATGTTGCTTTTGTTCAAACGCTGGTTGCGTTGAACTGCACACCTATACAATCAGACACTTAATAGTTGTAATTATATTTGTGCGTCTACCTACACTTTAATTAGTCAACTATCATCAAGTGTGTGATTGGTAAAATACTAATTGATTTCTCTCACCATGACACACATTTAAATGTAAAATTTATGGTTGAAATTAATATGAATATACAGTTTAATTACAATTAATAATTTAAAATTTATTTTATCAAAATCAATACTACAATTCAACTTTGAGATAAATAAATTCTAAATTAATCACCGAAGCTAACAATCAGCTGCATGTATTATATTTCCAATTTTCAATTTTCGTTTTGCATTAACTACTTTCAGTTTACAATAACTTCTTACCGTAAATAAATCTAGATTTATAATTGATTTAAGGGTTTATTATAGTTTTCCTAAACTTTTTCGAAGATTTGTTTTTAGTTCCTAATTAAAATTTTAACTTGTCAAAGTTTCTCAACTTTTTCTCCGTTACTAATTTTAGTCTTTGCTATTAAGAAACAATATTAACTCTAACAGAGACGTTGGTAGCCAAGTGACTTGTCATGTTATCAAAGAGTCTGAGAAGATAGTCACGTGTAATTTTTTTTGGTAAACTATATTTTTAATATCTTATAGACTAGTCTGATATAATCAATTGTTATGCATAGATGAGAGATTAAAAACACAATTTAACCAAAAAATTACACATACTTATCTTGTCAGACTCCTTGATGACATAATAAGTCATTAGACTGTCAACGTCGTTAGGGGTGGCAACAGGCGCATGTGGGTACGGGTAGTAGTCACCCGCTACCCACCCCGCAAGATAAATATCCACCCTGTGCCCGCCCGTTACCCGCGTGGGTACCCTTTAAGTAGCTACCCGTGGGTTTTTTAAATATCTGCGGGTATCCGCGGATATCCATGGATATTTAAAAAAATAAAAAATAAAAAAACTTTTATTATAATTTTTATTTATTCTAATATTTTCTTTTTAAAAAATAATTTTAACATTTACAACAAAAGTTATTCAAATATTCTACACAATTAAAAATATCCATGGATAATTTTAAAAAAAATGAATAAATAAAAAAATTTATTTTGTGAGCTCCAAACAAAATTATTTAAAAATTACTCTCTAAAGTATAAACTAAAATAAAACTACACTTAAATATAAGTCCACATAAGACACCCATTTGTTATCCGTTGTGGATTTAATCTGCAGATATCCATGGATGTGGATTTTTTTGCCATCCTTAAACGTTGTTGTTACATCATCAGCTAACATTATTATTCAGTAGGGACTAAAAATAGAAATTTGAAAAAGTGTAGGAATCCAAAACATAGTAAACCCTTGATTTATTTTAGACACATTTAATTGCTTTGCTCGTTTTAGAATATACTACTATGTAGTATGTGCTTGCATATTACGATCATTTAAAAAAAGTATTTTAATGATATTTTTATTTTTTAAAAATTATTATTATAAGTTGTGGGTTTTACTTTTTCTAAAAAAAAATAGTTCTTTTTTAAAAATTTAAACATGATCACTTTTATCTTAGAAAAACACAAACAGCTTAATGCAAATCGGAATTTTATATCATTCACCCAAAGCTATTGGGAAAGAAAACATAAAATACTATTCAATAACACGAGAAACTAACGCTATTACTATTAGGGAAGAAACTAAGGTGCATTTATTCTATTTGCTTTTTTTTTTTTTAATGGGATATTCTGTTTGCTTCACAATATATTACTTAGACAAAAATGACTGGTTGTGGGAAGAAAACATATATATTATATATTATACGTTTGGTTTTAAACTCGGAATGTGACTTCTCTTTAATTAACAAAAAAGACTTCTTTTACTTAGACAAGAGGGTATGTCTCGGTGTTACATTGACAAAAAAAAAAAAATATTTTGAATAAAATAATGAAAATATGCTCTTACTAACTTTAAACATTTTTAAATAAAAAAAAACTTTAAAAATTTTTATCTCAAAAAAAAAAGTTAAACATTTAACATTCACTGCAATTGCCAAAAGAAAAGAAAAAAGGTTTTAGTTGTGATTTCAGAAACAGATTTATGATGGTTTTAACTTTGGCTCAAATATTTATTGACGATTCGTCACATAATTGTTGAGAAATATTTAGCGTCAGAATCGACGGTGTAATCACCACAACTTCATTAACCATCATAAATTTTATTTTGTGGGGATTAAATAAAGCTAAATATGAGAAATAGCGTATGCAATAGGGGCAATTAAAAAACATTTTTAGTTCCACGTAGAGAGATGAAATTTTGCAAGAATTAGGTCATGTAAGGCATTAAGACTTGTTACATTATTATTGCCAATGCCAAGTCACATCAATACTACTATGGTCAAAATTAGCTACCACTGTTGAAGATGCCATTTTACATTTTCTTTTCTTTTAAATGATGGCAAAAAAAATGATTTTGAGGATACAAAGAAAGAAAGTTAGAAAATACACATACTATTATAATTTTTCTGTATAAAAGAAAGTGGGCCAATTGGGTGCTCTCAATTGTGAAGGAAAGGCTGAATAGATTGAGGAGGAATGGACAACAGAGTCATGAATCCGTCAGTCCTCCGGTCTGATCCCAGAATCAGATCATAAACATGTCAGATGGGAGCAAACAAAAAAATAACCAAGGCTCTTGTTGGGAGCAAACAAAAAAATAACCAAAGCTCTTGTTTGTTTCCGCAGACAGAAATAATTTTGTGAAAAGAGAAAGTTGCAATGTTTGTTTTAATGGACAAAGGAGAAAGATAATTTTAAAATTAGTATGATCCATTTTTATTTTTTTTTATTTTTTTTAACCAAATAATTTTATTTATTATTTTATTTATCACCTATTTTTATTTTTTTTTATTTTTTATTTACTCTATTTCTTTTTTTTATACAAAACACAGCATAAGTGGGAGCGGATTCCATGACTTTATGGGAGCAAAAGGTATGGTGAAGTTGATTAATCTTCAATCATAGGATTAATGAAGTACATGAGATTATGACATGTGTCCTATTTTTTAATTTTAACCATTTATCAGCCCCTTGTATGGATGTTCATGATCAACATTTATTTCGATAATATCAACACGTGTCATAATCTTATGCACTTCATTAATCCAATGGTTGACAATTAACCAACTACACTTTAGCACCATAAAGTCACGGAATCATCCCTCTCAAACGGAGTCCTCGGGTCCCATGCAGGGGGGCAAAAATGACAGGTTCGGGCGAAAATGAAAGGTGCGGTACATGAAATCCCTCGAGTGAACGTGATGGTCCAGACCAGGGTATAATTTCTCTTAGAGCTGGGAATTTTCTGAGTAATTGGGTTTCGTTCACTAGCCTCTGCCCTCTTATTTATTATGTGCTCACTAATGAATGAACCATTATTATGATTATGAAACAGAACAATCGTTCACAATTGAAGCAAGCAAGATAAAAAAACAGAACTGGACATGCCTGCCCTGAATTCCTCTCATTCCACTTTAATGAGTTTACTGTAACACTGAAACTATAACTACCCTGTGGCCACAAATTATGTTATATGCTCTTTGCCATAACCTTGTTTGAAGCTGATTCTAGTTAGTTAACTACAAATATGCATAACATTAGTCATTTTATTCTTTAACAACGTAAAATGTATAAAAATCAAGTGTACTTTTCAATGAAATAAAAATTAAAATAATTTACTTTCTGTTGGTAGGCAACTCATTATATATCCAGTTTTTAATGAAATAAAATTTAAAATAATTTACTTTTTGACAGGCCACTCGTAGTCCCTTCCTAATGCGAATTCAGTCAGAACTTCATTTGTCCGATAGTGTGAGCTGTGCAGTGCACAATGATTTTTGTGTTTGTGACTGACTGATTGTGTGCACGTTGAATTCTGTGTTACTCGGCAAATGGCAATGTCTTTCCACCCCCCGAATACTGCTTAGAGCTTACACCAAACTCTGCACGTCTTTAAGGTACTTCCATTCGTATCCTCTGCACCTGTGAAAAGCCGAGTTAGGAAAAGCCTCCGCCAGGGAACCAAACGTGCCTGTCCTGAATTCCACTTATTTCATTTCAATGAGGTTAGTGTTAGTGTAACACTCTGAATATAACTACTCTGCAGCTACAAATATATGTTATATGCTCTTTTCCATAACCTTGTTTGAAGCTGATTCTAGTGACCATTTCAACATCTTCTACATGCTTCACTCGCACGCCCTGCTATTTATTTTATCCCATTTCCTCTTTTACATCATTATTTTTAGTATGTCTAACTTTTTTTTTTTTTTTTCTGTTAATGATTGTGATTAGGGACCAAGTAGTTAATGGATTCAAGGAATCACAGGAGATCCTCAACATACTGTTATTACTGCAGATTACCTTGATTGCAGCAACAGACACCGAGTCAGGAAAGTTTTTGTTTATAGAACAGCACGACCTGATGATGCCTATGCTCTTGACCGTTGTCTTATACTCCATGTTTGCTATAATTAGGACAATACTTCATATATACAACGGAAGATTTATTCCAATCCTAATTTGTGTCATGCTTATTATGGGAGGTGCTAATGTATTTGTGCTTTTGAGAATCATCTCAACCATCTTTGCTTGGATCGCTTTGGCCATGTGGATTGGAATGGTCACATCGGTTGACTATGACTATGTAGTTCAAAGGATCAAGAATTGCATTATGGGTGCATCAGATGGAGCTAGGTTGTAGATTCTACATTGAGCCACATGTATTTCTAACCAAACTGCATCATAATTCTAGTATGTCTAACATGTTTTTGCTATTAATGTCTGTGCTTAGGGACCATGTATTCAAAGAACTGCAAGAGATCCTTAACAATTCCTCAACACTGCTGACGGCCATGATTACAGCAATAAACACTGACTCGGGAAAGAATTTGTTTATAGAACAGCACCAGCTGGTGATGCCTCTGCTTTTGACCATTGTCTTATACTCTTTCTTTGCTATCATTGGGACAACATTTCAGATATATAATGACAAAAGATTTCTTCCAATCATAATTTTTGCCATGCCCATTATGGGAGGTGTTGCTGCATTTCTGCTTTTGAGAACCATCTCAACCACCTATGCTTGGATCTCTTTGGCCATGTGGGTTGGAACATTCACACTGGTTGCCTATGACTATGTTGCTCATCAAAGGATCAAGAATTGCATGAAGGGTCCATCACACGGAGCTAGGTTGTAGATTCTGCTTTGAGCTGCATATATTTCTAACAAAACTGCATCATAATTCTAGTATGTCTACTTTTTTTTTTTTTTCTAATAACGATTGTGCTTAGGGACCAGGTGCCAGAGGTCAATGTATCCAAGGAATTGCAGGAGATGCTTATAAACTTTATAACACTGCTGATTACCTTTGTTACAGCAACAAACACTGACTTAAATAAAGAGCACTAGGTGATGATGCCTCTGTTTTTGACAATTGTCATATTCTCTATATTATTGCACTTTATAGTATATTTTTTATTTGTACTTTTTTAATTTAGATACATTTATGTTTTGATGTTTATGTTTATTTAATATTTTTATTATTTATTATTTAAACAAAAATTACATTACTCCATAATCAATTCTGATCATAATTAATTCTATAAAATTAATTTCATTCAAAATTAATTTTATTATCGTCAATTCAAACATATACTAAACCTTTTTGCGATAAGTATGTTTGAATCGTATGCGTGTGTTTGATTGCACTCAGTTTTCACGTCTCGATCGACGTAGTGAAGAGAAACGGCAAAAGGATCTCACTGCCTCACATCCCTCGGGTCCCACCTGCCCCCTCAAAATTGTGTGACAAATCTTGAACCAAAGTGAATTCTGGTTCGGGAAGCAAGGAAGAGACAGAGGAAAAAAAACACTTTTTTTTTTCGACAGAAAAGAAAAAACTAAACTAAACTAGACTTGATAATTGTACAATTGCACAATTGGGTCCACAGTCCCAATTGACTACATCTTTCAATTAAAGTTTACAAAAATATTTAGATATTTAGATTAAAGTTTTGCAAGTGAGTTTGGAAAAGTCACTTTTTAAGTCTTATTTCTACATAATTAAATTTGTAGGTAAAATTTTAACGTGTAAACGTACTTTTAAGAGTAACCAAATATATCACGAAATTACATTTAAACATAAAATCAAATATAAACTTAGATTAAACTTAAGTTTGTAAGTTGAATTTGTAAAAATATTCAAAGTTTTACTTCTTTAAAATTGGATTTTCAAACAAAACTTTACTCTCACACATATTTTTAAAATAATCAAACATGACTTCAAACTGATTTTACTCTTAAACATACTTTTAATGTACTCTTAACTAAAGAATACTTTCCAATGCCATGAGAAAATTAGGAACGTTCGGCCTCACCAAAGATTCTAATTCGGCCTCTTCAACAAACTTTACTATCCCGGTGTCACTATCCAGTTGAAAAATGAACCTATCGGCAATAATATGCATGAGTGTTATTGTTTGCAAACAGAGAATTCTATATTTTATGAATAATGATATTTGAACACCTCTTATTTTTAAACACTCTATTAACATCTCTTATTTCTTTCTATCTCTCTTTTCCTATCACATTATATCACCTATCATACCTATATTTTTCTCTTTTTTTTCTCTCTCTCACTAGGTATCTATTAGCATTTTGGTGTCCAAATATATTTATTCATCTTTTATATAGCATTGATGTATTAGTGTCATGAGTAAATCGACGAACCAATAACCATATTCTCAGGGGCGGACGTACGTTAAGGTGTAGGGGGGCCCTATTTTTTCTTGCTTTGAAAGTTTTAATGTATATATTAATTAGTATTAGGATAACTTATTAAAAGAAAAATTATTAATTAGAATAATTATTTCTATTTTAGAATTAGATAATAATATTTAAATATTATTTATCTCTTTTTTATTTTCTGATAAAATGTTTTATTTTCTTTTTATAATTTCTATTATAAAGATAATGACATTCTTTATTTTTTAGATAGATATTTTATTTCTCTTTTATAGTCTTTATATTACAGAAATAATTATATTCTTTTTCTTTTTAGATAAAATATTTGAATATGGTTTATTTCTTTTTAATAGCATTTATTTATCATCCAATTTGTTATTTTAAAGATTATAAATAATTACATTTACATAAGTTTATTAGCCTTCCTTTTATATTGATTTGTTATAAATGATTTGAGAATTAAATATAATTTATTAACCTTTGCGAATGTGGTAAGCTAAATTATAAACATTATATAAGGGTTTGACATTTTGATATTTGAGATAGACTAACAACTATTTTTTCTTAGTTCCCTTTATTCTTTTTGTGATGATTAGATATTGAGTTGCACAAGAAACTTGTTAAAATTTGCTTTTAGTGCATAACTAGTGTCATGACACACTATAAAAACATATTCTTTTAAATGGTTCTTGGCTACTATTGTCTCGTGAGTAACAAAATCCATTTTTTATAACATAATTAATGAAACATTTTCCTAAAATTTATGATTAACGTGCATAGATACTAATATTTATTATAAATTAATTAAAGTTCTTGATGACATTGAAACAGATGATCAACATTTATAATCTTGAATTTTCTTCTATTTAAATATATTTTCAATTAATATTTTTGAAAAATTAGTAATGTAATTAACATTTCAAATGTTTCATAAAAAATTTTATGTATATATTTGTTACATGAAATTGGCCCCCCTAACATCAAAGTCTGGATCGGCCCTTGCATATTTTGAAACAAAGCTCTATCTGGATGTAACAAACAAACATGTGTGTCCTGAATTCCACTCATTTCTATTCGATGAGGTTAGTACTTACTTAACCATTATATGCTCTTTCCCATAACCTTACCATTTCAACATATTTCTTTTAATTACTCTAGCCTAGATAAAATATAATCGCAATACCATTATTAAAACTATCAATTAATTAAAATATTAGCAAGAAAAAATACTAATTTATTTAAGTTTTGCAAATAAAGAAAATAGCAACCCAAAGGGTTGGCACAGTGGTGTAAGGTCCCGTTACGTTCACATGAGGGGGCACGATGTAACCCCCTTCTAATTAATAAATTTCCGTCTAATAAAAAAAAAAATTCCGAATAAAATAAATACAATCTATTAAAGTTCAAAGTTTGTCATTATAATTTACATTATTAAAATTTACAGAAAATACTACTACCAATTTATTTCTAATTAATACAAAAGTATCTAAAGCCAAAAACACCCATTCCTATAGCTCTGGAAAATATCTGCATCTTTAACTTCTAATTAATCTTCAAAATACCTGCAATTCACACTCCCCTAGAATCTCGGGACAGCATTACCGGATCAGGCATTTAATTTCTCATACATAGAAAAACAACCACAATCAATGACATTTCATTTCATAATTAAGAATTCACACAAATAATGCAAATGCAGTATGCTTTATGAAAATGCAAGTTTATAAAGCAGATGCAGTTTTGACTCAAAATCCTTTTGACTCAAAATCATTTTGACCCGTGCTCCATGGAGACTTCCCCTTTGAGTGTTTAGTAAGTAACTGGCCTACCATTACCTCATGTAATTCAGCTATCAGCCCCTACTAAACGCGAATAAACTAGACAGAATTAGGAGGTCAGGATACCCAGGAAGGCCACCACGACAGTATCTGCGCTCCAGATTACGGTCCTCTGTGGAATTGCCAATATCCTTCACCCCACAGACTATATAATCACAGACTATACGGTCCTGTCTAACTTACTCTGCTCACCCATTTCTCAGGACTATCATATTCTCTGTTCATAATCTCAATCATCTTTTCAAATACATGACTACCGCAGTCCGGTCAGTCAACACAGTCCTGGAAATCAATTCCCCCAAACATACTCATTTTTCATGACTACCGCAGTCCCGGTTAGTCAACAAAATCATTTCTCATTTAAAAACTCATTTCTCATTTGGAATCTTTGTATTTTCCAAGAACTCAGACTTATGCAATATGATAATGATGCTAATAAACAAATAATTAATATTAATCAATCACATAAAAATTATAAAAATTCACTAATTAACATTATAACATCAATACCTTAATAAAATACTAACTAGTCCTTTACTAGCAAAAATTACTAAACTTTTACTAAAATTACCAATTATTCTTTACTATGGAAATTACTAAAATACCCCTATCTTTTTCTAAAATTCCAATTTTGCCCTCAAAGGGTAAAATTACCAAATTATCCTTACTATTTTCTAAAATTTCCCATTTTGCCCTTGATCTTTTTATGAAATTCCAAATATGTCCCTAATTGTTCTAGAGTCTATGAAATTACCTAATTATCCTCAATCTTTTTATAAAATTCCAATTGTATCCTCTAAATGTGAAATTACCTAATTACCCTCAATCTTTTTATAAAATTCCAATTGTATCCTCTAAATGTGAAATTATCTAATTACCCTTGATCTTTTCCTAAAATTCCAATTATGTCCTAAAAATGTAAAATTACTAAATTACCCTTAATCTTTTCTCAAAATTCCAATTATGTCCTCCAACTTTCTAGAATATGTAAAATTACCATTGTGCCCTTATACTTTTTCATTATTGCCGAAAATGCCCTTGATCTTTTTTTTAAAATTCCCAATGTGTCCCTACATGTGAAATTACTATTTTGCCCTTGGTCTTTTAAAAAATTTCCACATGGTATCCTTCCAAACTCACCATGGCCGTGAGTCATTTCTACCAATTCCAACAATTTTCACAAAATCAACTAAGCCAATTTCCAATCAATAATCAACCAAATCAACCAATTCAAGATTCAATCAAGATCAAACAAGGTTCAATCCATCACACATCTCATTAAATCAACCAAACATTTGTTTCAATCATCTAATTTAAGATTCAAGCATCAAAACATATAAAAGCCCCAAATCAATTTCCTATTTTCATGGTTCTTAGCCAAATTTTGAAATTAAACCTAAGAACATGTTTCTCTTACTTCCAATTTATCTAAATTGAAATTAAATGCCATGATCCTTACCTTAGATCCTTAATTTGATGGAGAACTCTTGAATTTCTTTTCTCCCTTTCTCCTTGTCTTCTTGAAATTTTTGGGGTTTTCCTCCTAAATCTTTCTCTTTGGCCTAAGACATATTGAAATTTGAGAGGATTTGGTTGGTTTAATTTTTGATTTTGGAAGAAAGGATGAAGAAGAAATGGAGGGCAGCAGCTGTACAGAAGCTCACGGTCTGGAAGAGCTTTGGAAGGCTAGCCTTATTAGCTTTTTTTTTCTTTAGCTTTTTGTTTCTTAAGTTTTTATAAAATTTTCTCCACCAAATTGGAGTATTAGCTCACGTCCAGCTGCAGTCCAATAGCAGTCCCTTTGGTCACCAATTTCATCCACTTGTACGTGTAAAACAAGTGCCTTAGGTGAGTGACCAATTGACTTGGTCAAAGGGTCAAAAGTGTAGAATTTTGTGGATTTTTCTAGAATATTGTAGGGCTTTTTAATTATCTGACAAACTAATTTGAATTTGAAGAAACTAACACCACCATTAAATTCCTCACTATCAAAAACCTTGGGGTAGTGTCTTAACTATCTCTTAATCAAGGTCTAATTAGCTTAATTTAATTACATTAGAAATGTCAATTTGTCAAATTTTGATTGGTTAATACTTTTATTTTTCTTTTTCTTAGTTAAACAATTTTAATAATTATTCTAAGTATGTTATAATTAATAGATAATTCTATAGATGACATATAGATTTTATCTTAATTTTCTGCCTTAGAATTTTACCGTAATAATTTCTCAAAGTTCTAACATTCAGAAAATTCTAACAATTCGAAATTAGCATTTTAATTCTTTAACTGTATATATTTTTAATCTATATTCACTTACCTTTTTATTAAGTTACAGATTAGCCCAAAATTCTACACTTGAAAATCTATCCTGGACAGCTGTCAGACACAACGGTCCAGTTAACAAGTAATTCATTTCTCAACTGTATATATTTTAAATCTACATTAAATTCTTGATTTATTAGAGTACATTTTAATCCAAAATGTTATACTAGAAAATCTTATCCTGGACAGCTGTCTGACACAACTGTCCGGTCAACAAGAAATTTAGGTATAAACAAAAGTATTAAAAGACTTAGAAAATTTTACTGAATAGAACTGTATTAATGTTATTATGAAAATATGTACAGAAAATATTCTCTAAAATACAGTACTTAATTTCTCATAATTATTTATATAAAAATATTTACAAATGGTAAAATAATAAAAATGAGGATGTTACAATTCTCCCATACTAATAAAAATTTCGTCCTCGAAATTTGTAATATAACTATATAAACAATTTAGGATATTCTTCTCTCATTTTCTCTTCTAATTCCCAAGTGTCATTACCTCTGATATCCTTCCAGATAACTTTAACCAGAGGAATATTTTACCTCTCAAGTACTTAATCCTTTTGTTCTCAATCTTAACAGGATTTGTTTTTATAGTTAGGTTTTCCGTTATCAGTTATTGATGTAACTTTCAAAAATATATGATCACTCTCTTGAAATTCTAAAGGTTTTCTTCTTTTATTTGCATAGCTTTTTGGTTTGCTCTATGCAGTTTTCATTTTCTCCTGAATAAATTTTACTTTTTCATTTGATTGCTAGATGATGTCTAGTCATATCAATAGATTTTCACCATCCTGATACCTTACCACTGATACCACTAATGTCCTACCTCTTCTACCATACAAAGCTTCATAGGAAGCAATACCTATACTAGTAGGTACTCCATGTAACCTAACTATTTCCTTTATGTACAATTGAGCTAATCTTTCTAAAGAATACCTAATATTTATTGAAAGCAAAATGTACTGATTTAGTTAATCTATCTACAATTACTCAAATGGTATCAAAATTCCTATGTGTTCTAGGTAATCCTACCACAAAATCCATTGATATACTATTCCGTTTCCATATAGGTATCTCTAAAGGATGTAACAGATCAAAGGGTTTCTGATATTCAATCTTTGCTTTTTAACATGTTAAACATCTAGCCACATATTCTGCTACATCTCTCTTCATCCTAGACCACCAAACATTCCCTTTAAATCTTTATATATTTTTGTTGTTCCAGGATGAATACTAAGTTTACTTTTGTGCCCTTCCTTCAAAATTAATTCCTTAAATTCTTGATCATTAGGTACACAAATTCTATTTTAAACCTAATAATTCCATCCATTCCTAAATTAAATTCTTTTACTTTATTTGTTCCTATTAATGCTTTCTTTTCTTGAATAAATATATCTACATCTTGTTTCTTCTTATCCCTTCCAAAAATCATTAGTAATCCTTCCTAATTGAATTTTATCTTTTTCCCTAACTGTACACAAATTCAAATCTCCAAATTATTGTATAAATTCTAATTCTTTAATCATTATAGTTGACATATGTACAATTTTCCTACTTAAAGCAATCTGCTACTACATTAGCCTTTCCTGGATGATACATTAACTGAAAATCATAATCTTTAATAAACTCCATCCATCTTCTTTGTCTCCTTTCCAATTTTTTTTTTTTTCAAACAAATATTTTAAACTCTTATGATCACTATATACATCAAATCTTGATCCATATAAATAATGTCTCCAAATCTTCAAAGCAAAAACTATAGCTGCTAACTCCAAATCATGAGTAGGATAATTTCTCTCATGTGATTTCAACCGCCTAGATGCATAAGCTACCACTTTCCTATTTTACATCAACACACATCCTAACCCTAGAGATGAAACATCACAGTATACCTCATAGGATTCATTTGGGTCGGGTAAAACTAAAACTAGTGAGGTAGTCAATTTATGTTTCAATGCTTGGAAAATTTTCTCACAACTCTCACTCCAAATAAAATTCTATTAAGGGTCCAGCTATCTTAGAAAATCCTTCAATCAATCTTCTATAATATCCATCAAATCCTAAGAACTACTAATCTCAGTTACTGCCTTAGGCCTTTCCCATTCTAAAACTGCTTCTACCTTAGAAAAAATCTACACTTATTCCATCTTTAGAAATTACATGTCCTAAAATTTCACTTCCTCCAACCAAAATTTACACTTAGACAATTTAGCATATAATTTTCTATCTTTTAAAATTTCTAATATTACTCTAAGATGATTTTCATGTTCTTCTTTATTTTTTTAGAATATATTAATATATCATCTATTCTAGATCAAGGATATTTATTCTTTATAGTTACTTTATTTAATTGTCTATAATCTATACATAACCTAGATCCTCCATCTTTCTTTTTTACTAATAATACTGGGGCTCACCATAGGGACACACTAGGCCTTACAAATTATTTTTCTAATAATTCTTCCAATTGTTTCGTTAACTCAATTAATTTCAATAATGACATTCTATATGGTTGCATAGAAATTGGTCTAGTACCAGGCATCAAATCTATACTAAATTCTATTTCTCTTTCAGAAGACAGGCCAGGGACATCATCAAGAAAATTTCAGGATACTCACTTACCACTGACACAAAGTCTATTTAAATTTTATCTTCCTTATTTTCAAGAGATGATAGTATGTGATTTTTTTTTTCTTTAAATTTGATAGGCTTAAGTCTAAAAATATCAGGTTCAAGAAAAATCAGGGTTTTAGAGGCACAATCTATTAGAATAAACCAACCATATCCTAATATCACATCAAGATCAGTTAAAGGCAAACAAATCAAGTTCACAACAATTAGTTTATTCCTAATGGTCATCACACAATTCAAACATATTCTAGAGGTTAGGGTTGGTTTAGAAGTAGGCACAAAAACAAGCAAAATAAAGGGTATTTTAAACATAATTAACATCCTCAACTTACAGCTGTACTTTAGAACCATAATTCCAACAAGTCACTATTAGAAAGACTTTCAAAATACCTCAAATTACTCCAATTCACTACTACCAAATTAATTGTTACTTGAATTTCTAACATCAAGACACACACCCTTAGGCCTTCCAATCACATACTCTTTCAACTTTTTTTTTTTTTTTTTTTTTTTTTTCTTAGGACAACTACTACTAACTTAGCATTTGGGTCCTATTCTACCCTATTAATCAAGGTTTGACTATCAAGAATTCTCATATATATATACCTACCAACTAAGACCTACAACATGGATCCTTGATAACCTCAATTATACAAGTCTTAAATCATCACTTACACCATGGGAATGTAATTAAACATATTAAACCCGCAGGCTATTTTACTGCACCAGAAAAATGCACTATTTTGGTTCTAAATCATGTCCAAAACACAAAATTTCAAGTCCTAATAGTTAAGATATCAATCCTGCGACAAATTTATACTACGATACACTGTTTCAGCCTTCAAAGCACGTGAAAACATCCATTAGAACAATATGGCAATAATCATACTCTCAACATCTCATCATATTCCAAACATCAAGGTACCTTCAAAACTTTGTTTTCTTTCCATTGTCAAACTCATCCTTTCCTATAAACTCAAATATTTGAATCTCTATTCTCAACCTTGATCTACTAACTCAGATCTTTAGATCTCCTTCCTCAACTAACTCGAGATTATAACTCTTAAATTCACAATATAAGTAACATGGAAATAATACAACTTGGACAATAAAAATTTTAGCATTAGGAGGGAAAGTCATCTCGACTGAGTCCTGAGTGTGCACCCTCACAACTCTATCAAGATTTCCTTTCTTCGTTTCTGCCATCTCAACTATACTATTAGTTTCAACTCTTAAGGTTTATAACTAGCCTTCCTCTTCTCATTTCTACAAGTCTTAAAATTTTCAGTTCTAGTTACTACATTTTTTCCCATAATATTCTTAACCAACAAACAATTCTAATCAGGGTAACACAACAGAACACCTAATAGACCCACTACTCAAAAGTCCTAGAGATGCATAACCAGAGCTCTGATACCACTAATGTAACCCCCTTCTAATTAATAAATTTCCGTCTAATAAAAAAAAAAATTCCGAATAAAATAAATACAATCTATTAAAGTTCAAAGTTTGTCATTATAATTTACATTATTAAAATTTACAGAAAATACTACTACCAATTTATTTCTAATTAATACAAAAGTATCTAAAGCCAAAAACACCCATTCCTATAGCTCTGGAAAATATCTGCATCTTTAACTTCTAATTAATCTTCAAAATACCTGCAATTCACACTCCCCTAGAATCTCGGGACAGCATTACCGGATCAGGCATTTAATTTCTCATACATAGAAAAACAACCACAATCAATGACATTTCATTTCATAATTAAGAATTCACACAAATAATGCAAATGCAGTATGCTTTATGAAAATGCAAGTTTATAAAGCAGATGCAGTTTTGACTCAAAATCCTTTTGACTCAAAATCATTTTGACCCGTGCTCCATGGAGACTTCCCCTTTGAGTGTTTAGTAAGTAACTGGCCTACCATTACCTCATGTAATTCAGCTATCAGCCCCTACTAAACGCGAATAAACTAGACAGAATTAGGAGGTCAGGATACCCAGGAAGGCCACCACGACAGTATCTGCGCTCCAGATTACGGTCCTCTGTGGAATTGCCAATATCCTTCACCCCACAGACTATATAATCACAGACTATACGGTCCTGTCTAACTTACTCTGCTCACCCATTTCTCAGGACTATCATATTCTCTGTTCATAATCTCAATCATCTTTTCAAATACATGACTACCGCAGTCCGGTCAGTCAACACAGTCCTGGAAATCAATTCCCCCAAACATACTCATTTTTCATGACTACCGCAGTCCCGGTTAGTCAACAAAATCATTTCTCATTTAAAAACTCATTTCTCATTTGGAATCTTTGTATTTTCCAAGAACTCAGACTTATGCAATATGATAATGATGCTAATAAACAAATAATTAATATTAATCAATCACATAAAAATTATAAAAATTCACTAATTAACATTATAACATCAATACCTTAATAAAATACTAACTAGTCCTTTACTAGCAAAAATTACTAAACTTTTACTAAAATTACCAATTATTCTTTACTATGGAAATTACTAAAATACCCCTATCTTTTTCTAAAATTCCAATTTTGCCCTCAAAGGGTAAAATTACCAAATTATCCTTACTATTTTCTAAAATTTCCCATTTTGCCCTTGATCTTTTTATGAAATTCCAAATATGTCCCTAATTGTTCTAGAGTCTATGAAATTACCTAATTATCCTCAATCTTTTTATAAAATTCCAATTGTATCCTCTAAATGTGAAATTACCTAATTACCCTCAATCTTTTTATAAAATTCCAATTGTATCCTCTAAATGTGAAATTATCTAATTACCCTTGATCTTTTCCTAAAATTCCAATTATGTCCTAAAAATGTAAAATTACTAAATTACCCTTAATCTTTTCTCAAAATTCCAATTATGTCCTCCAACTTTCTAGAATATGTAAAATTACCATTGTGCCCTTATACTTTTTCATTATTGCCGAAAATGCCCTTGATCTTTTTTTTAAAATTCCCAATGTGTCCCTACATGTGAAATTACTATTTTGCCCTTGGTCTTTTAAAAAATTTCCACATGGTATCCTTCCAAACTCACCATGGCCGTGAGTCATTTCTACCAATTCCAACAATTTTCACAAAATCAACTAAGCCAATTTCCAATCAATAATCAACCAAATCAACCAATTCAAGATTCAATCAAGATCAAACAAGGTTCAATCCATCACACATCTCATTAAATCAACCAAACATTTGTTTCAATCATCTAATTTAAGATTCAAGCATCAAAACATATAAAAGCCCCAAATCAATTTCCTATTTTCATGGTTCTTAGCCAAATTTTGAAATTAAACCTAAGAACATGTTTCTCTTACTTCCAATTTATCTAAATTGAAATTAAATGCCATGATCCTTACCTTAGATCCTTAATTTGATGGAGAACTCTTGAATTTCTTTTCTCCCTTTCTCCTTGTCTTCTTGAAATTTTTGGGGTTTTCCTCCTAAATCTTTCTCTTTGGCCTAAGACATATTGAAATTTGAGAGGATTTGGTTGGTTTAATTTTTGATTTTGGAAGAAAGGATGAAGAAGAAATGGAGGGCAGCAGCTGTACAGAAGCTCACGGTCTGGAAGAGCTTTGGAAGGCTAGCCTTATTAGCTTTTTTTTTCTTTAGCTTTTTGTTTCTTAAGTTTTTATAAAATTTTCTCCACCAAATTGGAGTATTAGCTCACGTCCAGCTGCAGTCCAATAGCAGTCCCTTTGGTCACCAATTTCATCCACTTGTACGTGTAAAACAAGTGCCTTAGGTGAGTGACCAATTGACTTGGTCAAAGGGTCAAAAGTGTAGAATTTTGTGGATTTTTCTAGAATATTGTAGGGCTTTTTAATTATCTGACAAACTAATTTGAATTTGAAGAAACTAACACCACCATTAAATTCCTCACTATCAAAAACCTTGGGGTAGTGTCTTAACTATCTCTTAATCAAGGTCTAATTAGCTTAATTTAATTACATTAGAAATGTCAATTTGTCAAATTTTGATTGGTTAATACTTTTATTTTTCTTTTTCTTAGTTAAACAATTTTAATAATTATTCTAAGTATGTTATAATTAATAGATAATTCTATAGATGACATATAGATTTTATCTTAATTTTCTGCCTTAGAATTTTACCGTAATAATTTCTCAAAGTTCTAACATTCAGAAAATTCTAACAATTCGAAATTAGCATTTTAATTCTTTAACTGTATATATTTTTAATCTATATTCACTTACCTTTTTATTAAGTTACAGATTAGCCCAAAATTCTACACTTGAAAATCTATCCTGGACAGCTGTCAGACACAACGGTCCAGTTAACAAGTAATTCATTTCTCAACTGTATATATTTTAAATCTACATTAAATTCTTGATTTATTAGAGTACATTTTAATCCAAAATGTTATACTAGAAAATCTTATCCTGGACAGCTGTCTGACACAACTGTCCGGTCAACAAGAAATTTAGGTATAAACAAAAGTATTAAAAGACTTAGAAAATTTTACTGAATAGAACTGTATTAATGTTATTATGAAAATATGTACAGAAAATATTCTCTAAAATACAGTACTTAATTTCTCATAATTATTTATATAAAAATATTTACAAATGGTAAAATAATAAAAATGAGGATGTTACACACGATCTATTTAGCGGGAGAACTCGTGCTCGATTCCCTCCGTATGTAAAATTCCTTTGGGTTAGCAGCAGCCACGCACCGCGAGCAGGATTAGTCTCTGACCTAGTTGGTTGGGGGACACCCGTGGTCTCTGACCTAGGGCCAAAAAAAAAATAAAGAAAATTAGCATCTTTAACTAAGGAATACTTCCCATGCGTACTTGATGCATGAAATGGGTTCGCTAAAGACAAGCGTACCCTACGCAGTAGTAACAGTGGACTCTAAGAGTCCGGATATCGAACCCAAAGGACCAGTTGCGTTCCCAAATAATTAATTTCGCAATAAATTAAACAATCTGATTTAAAAACCAAATTGAGAGAAATAGTGTTCAATTATTCTTTTCGAAAGAAAGAGAATGAGAGCATAAAGATTGATGTGAGAACAATTATAAAAAGAAGCCTAGGATTGTGATTTCGCATGTACCCATATTTCCCCAATTCTAATCTCAATAAAATTCCTAAATGCGTTACTTGTCAGAGACCTCTTAAATTTGTTAATTAACAATTGATCATGGTTAATAACACTATTTCCCCTAATTTAATTTCCGATTGATCATAGGTGAATTAACTTAGGGCAAATGATGAATCTCGGAGAGGTTGATTAACAAGGTTAATCTAATGGTACAATTCATCATGCAAATTATACAAATTCAATCACTTCATAATTCAATTAATCGCAAGCAATTGATCATAGATAAGAGATTAATTTATGTTTAGACTTACCAATTCTAAAAAGCAATAAAAGCAGTGAAGAGATACAAATAACTGAATAACATCGATGATTATCGGGATACAAAGGTACAGCTAGATCACAATCTGGGGGCTAAGAGAAACTAACCACTCATGTTCATGATTAAGCCAGAAAACTCAAAGGAAGACATAAAGATTACAAAAGGGAGGAAACTTTACAGTGGTGATCCCCAATGGTGCTCTCTATGTCCTCCCACAGCTCAAAGTCTCTCACAAGACCTCTTTCTCACTCGGAACCATCAGTTTTCTAAACAGAACAAAAGATAAAGATAAAAGGGTTTCCCTACGCCTATTTATAATAATTCTAAAAAGATAGGCTGACAGCGTAACTCACCACGGCCAGGTAAAATGACCACGGTCGTGGTCCTTGCATAGTCCTGAGGTCCAAATCTGCTCACTTTCAGCACAACTGTGGTAAACAGAGCACGACTGTGCTCGTAAACTTGATGTTGATTCCAGCTTTTGGCCACTTTTACCTTGG
Organism: Pueraria montana var. lobata; assembly: GCA_026413185.1. Taxonomy (NCBI): domain Eukaryota; kingdom Viridiplantae; phylum Streptophyta; class Magnoliopsida; order Fabales; family Fabaceae; genus Pueraria; species Pueraria montana. The sequence goes on from CM048650.1 coordinate 80,514,910, forward strand.
TTGTTCTTTTTGCTTGAATGTTTCTGCAATAGCCGAATGGGATTTGGCTATTCGAGCTTCAACACGATTCCAAATTCTGAATTCTAGATCAAACGATTTGAACACCAAGAGGGGAAATCTACCTCTTGATATGGGATGGGCTCTCAAGTAACTAAAGAAAGTCCTTGATTGATGTGAAAGTAACAAGAATTTAAAATAAAAACCGAAACTGTAATGAAATTTAACTTGAAAAGCAATAAACTCGGCAAAAAAGGAAGAGTATAAGCTGGAAAGATAAATTGTATTGATTGATTTTGGTCGAAGGTCCTTACAAACGTATCCAGAACACATATTTATACTTGAAAATCGCAACTAACTACCCTAGATCGTGTCTCTCCCACGTTCAGCCACTGTTGGCTTAACCATTACGGAATCGGCTATCTTAAACTTATTTCAGCTGAGATTTTGATGTTGTTACCTATCCACGTCCTGTGTTCTACTCCTATTTTACTGAAACCATTCCTAGATCGTGGGATCTTATCAAAATCGGGCCTGCAACTGCTTCTCTCATGCTCCCTTGTTTTTTGGTTTTATCTTTAGTTAGCTTATATCCTAATCATTCTGATATCTACTTCAAGATTTCTGTTCAGTTTGAATTTCAAATCATTGGCCGAAAGGTTTGTTTTCACTTATCATTTGTCGCCAACATCGGCCGTCGATATCAGATACTAGCTTATCCCATTAGCCTTAACCCTTCAGCTAACTAACTTTTTTATCATCAAATTTCGAGTGGTAACAAATGCCCCCTTATATCTTGACGCTGATTGGCTAAATGAAGAGTTAAGATATAATCGTTTCTATCTTTCCCTATTCTTGTGAGCTTTACAACTGACTTGCATTTAAAACTTTTAGCCGTTACGCATTCTTCCTCCTATCAATCTTGTCACTTTAAATAGCTCACTTTCTACTGTTACTCGATCATCCGAATTACCCCTAGCTTCTTTGTGCTTTCTTGCTTCCTTTCTTGCTCTTTTCTTCTTCAACCAATCCCAAGCATTCATTCCTCCATGTCGACCACTAACAGCTCTCAATCAAAGCCCCACGAGTCTGAGGATAGGTCCGATGATGAAGCTTCATCTCACAAATCGGCCTCCAGCTTCTCTAGTGCTCATGAGGATCCTAATACGCCTGGGGATTTCGAAAATCCCTTACGTGCTCATGAAGGGCACTACTATCTCCACCATTGTGCTGATGACGTGATAGACGATGCTACCTTTCTCAATTACTACATCCACCACACTGATTATCCAATTCCCATTACCTCTTGGTTTCGACTAAACGCGATCCCTCAAACCCTAGGTACCTGGCCTAGAGGTTCCGATCCTTTCTACAAGTGGCTCAATCAACTGACCAAAGAGAAATGAGCTGATTGGAAGAGAGGGGCATTCATGACGCCATCAATCTGACCAGGCATGATGTTGAACCAAATTATTTGTTGATCTTCAGCTTTTTGAGCTTTTGGTCAACAGCCATCAACGCCTTCGTCTTCCCATTCAGCATCATGACTATCACTCTCCAAGACATGGTGACCATTCTTGGATTGCCCATCATTGGGGATGAACTCCCTTCCTTGTATGCTCAGGCTAATGACAACTTGGGATTTTAGTTTAGTTTTTTCACTCTTTTTTTTTGTTTACTTTAGTGCTTTAAGATATTTTTATGTTAACATTTTTTTATTTATTGGAATTTATTCATGCCAATGTGTTGTTAACTACTTAGCTTTGTCTTCCAACTTTTATTTATTCTAAAATTGTTCTGGTAGTTGATGTGATTATGGATTCATAACGAAGGTTAATAGCAACAAATTAAGATGAAAGTATGAAATTTGGTTAATGACCGGGGCTTTTAAGGTTGTTGTTGAACATCTAAAATGACAAATAAAATAAAAATGAGATGGCTAAATAACAACAATTTACATGTGGCTGTAAAAGTTTTCTATAGGTTTATACTACTATTTTACTATATCTATATTTTACTGAGTTTGTTTTTGATGCATTGTCTTGTTAGTCTGAAAGAATTTTTAATGGTTCAGGGTCTTGTATTTTTTATAGAACCTCCTCGTTTTGTACAGGGGTTGCTTGCTGCGGATTGTGCAGCCTTAGGTGTTTCTGTATAGTTGTTCTGTTTTGGGCTTTTGGCCCGTCTTTATCAGCAAAAAAAAAAAGGTCGACCTACTTTTTTTTTTTTTTTAAAGAAAAGTTCGACCTAGTTGATTATAGATAGTTGAGTCTTTTAGACATACTAATCAAGGTTCGATATTCACCAAAAAAAAATAAATCAAGGTTCAATACTTTGATTTCTAAATATGTATATGAAAGCTCTTCAAAAAAATATATATGTATATGAAAGATGACTTTATTAAAACATTCAAAACTTACTTTGACTATCTTAATCCTTTGAAGCAGTAAAAAAAATCTTAATCCTTTGAAGGAATTGGTTATTAACTATTGGTCTACACATATAAAAGAAAATTAATTTTAATGATGCGTTATTGTATCATTTGATTGCAATATCAATGATGTGACAATGGATCTATTTGTTTAAGTTTTTTTTTTTTTAAAAATCTTTTTTAATAAAATAAGTACTTTTTTTTATGTGTTTGTTTAAACTGTTTATTTTTTAAAAAAAAAATAATTTTCTATTTTTTCTAGAAATAAATTTTATCTGCTTCTTTAAAAAAATTAATTTTTAATTTTTTTTAAGTTTAACTAAATTGACCAATTTGTTAATGTGAAACTTTTGTATATAATAAAGCATTAAATCTATATTTTTTTAGATAGGATCTACTTACTATAGGAGTAAGTTTTGGACACTCACTTCATTTAATAACTCAATCAATATAATACATTTAATTATTAAATTATGTGATATTTTTTATGATATTACCTAACAAATTTTAAATAAAGTAAACATTAAAGATGTGTTGTTTTATAATTGAGATTTATAATGGTCAGCCAACCAAAAAGTGAGACCTAAAGCCAAATTTGAAGAGACTTTTTATACTTTAAATAAAATAGTGATATGTGGGGCTTTTTTTGATGACATATGGAGCATTTTTTGTTTTAAAAAATTAATAGCAAATATTTGTTTTTGGTGGGCGTAATACTTGAGGTTTAATTGTTTTACCCTTGAGTTAGTCCTGAGATTTACTTATATTTCAAAAGTATGTTTTGCATTAAAATAAGTTTAATCGATAAATTATTAATTAATCTTAAATTATACGAACATTTATAAATGTGATATGCTTTTTTTTTTTTTGCTGAATATAAATGTGATATGCTACTTAATAAGAAATCTCAACTTAACGATTATATTAATAAAATTCAATATTTATAAAAAAAGTTTGGTAATATTTAAACTTAAAATAAGTGAATCCCTATCATCTTTTTTATTTGATAATGGTTTCTATTTCTTTTAAATTTTATTTTTCAGTGTTAATTTGACACTATCTTTGTGTGTGGTTAAGGCTCAAGCAACAATGGGCCATTGGGCCTGGTCCTTGTGAAATTATGTCAACTTGTCTTCACTAGATTTTACCTGTTTCTAGAAGGAAAAAAAAAATCAGCAAATAAATATTTTCTGATGAAAGCACAGGTGGATAATAATGACAGTGGGACAGTATCACGGCAACCACTTCAATTGTGAAGGCATAATTTGGCAAGTTTGCCATACTGCCATTGGTTTCCATTATAATATGGCAAGTTGAATGACATGTTCCACATGAATTTGACATTTTGGTGTAAGAATTTTACATAATAACGTCAAAAAAATATTAAAAATGTAAAAAAAAAATACTAACACGTAAGAAAAATACGATAAAAGGTACTCATGTATTTGTAAATGTAGAAATCAATCATATATTTTATTTTGAAAAAAATATTAAATTATATTTATACTTATAATATACACAAAATTACTTTAACAAAAAATGATACATAAAATTGGTATGTTATTCTTTAGCAAATAATGTAAAATGTATAAAATTAAAATTTATTCGTTCCCACCAACCTTAGTGATAGTTTTGACTTCGTGTGTTGTGATGTATACAGTTTACATGTGAGTGTCTGAAGCCGAACCGGATAAGAGGTCTACATTTTTGTCTTCGTGTGTTGGTGATGTGTACGACTCGTTCTTACAACTAAGAGCATGTTTGATTAAATTAAATGTTGTTGAGACAAAACTTAAGTTTGCTAATAAATCAGGATCCTTTCTTTTATGTTCATTTTACTTTGGTATGTTAGATTTGTTTCGAAATTTATGCGACAACAATTTGGACTAAAAATCAAACATGCACCGAACCTTTTTGCGATACGTATGTTTGAATCGTGTGTGTTTGATAGCACTCTGTTTTCATGTCTTGATCGACTTACTGCCTTTTTCTCGGTTGCCATCCAACGGCTCACGCTCCTCATTGCCTCACTGCCCTCGGATCCCACCTGCGCCCTCAAAATTGTGTGACAAAAATCTTGGACCAAGTGGATTCTGGTTCAAGAAGCATGGAAGAGAGAGAGAGAAAAAAAAACAAAACAAAAACAAAAACTTGATATTTGCACAATTTGCTCTACAGCCCCAATTAACTACATCTTTTAATTAAAGTTTACAAATTTAAATGTATATTTAAATTAAAGTTTACAAATTTAATTTTTGTAAATGAGTTTGCAAAAATAATCTAAATCTTATTTGTATAGAATTGAATTTTTAGGTAAAAATTTGATGTGTAAACATACTTTTAAGGATAACCAAACACATTACAAAACTACATTTACTCTCTAAACTGAATTTGGAGCACCCCAAACAAAAACCAAACATAACCTAATTTTGAGTTAAATTTAAGTTTGCAAGTTGAGTTTGTAAAAGTATCAAAAGCCTTACTTTTTTAAACTGAGTTTTTAGACAAAACTTTACTCTCACACATACTTTTGGAATAACAAGAAATAATCACAAAACTGATTTTAAAATACTTTTCCAAAAAAAATTTACTCTCAAACATACTTTCAAAATACTTTCCCAAAAAAACCCAAACATACCCTAATTCCTTACCAACCCAAATCTAATTTAACTCCAACTCACTCACTTAATTGGTTTAATTCAACAATCTTCTAATTCTTTAATTTAACTCTCATCTCAACTAAATATTTTCATAATAATTTTTTTTAACCAAAATATTCAATATTTGAATTTACTAATTTTATTTTAAATTCCTACACACAGATTTTTAATTTATGTAAATCCCTAATATTTTTCCAAAACAAATTAATATAATTTCTTTTAATTATACTCTAGCCAAGATAAAATAATATTGCAAATTTGCAATACCATTATTAGAATTATCAATTAAAATATTAGCAAGCAAAAAAATATTAATTTATTTAATTTTTGCAAATAAAAAAGTAAGAAAAAGAAAATAGGATGAAATATTTTCTCACAAAAAATACTTTCCAATGCCATGAGAAAATTAGAAACGTTCGTCCTCTCCAAAGTCCAAAGACTCTAATTCGGCGGAAGGAAGATTTTTCATGAAGGAAACAACAAACTTTACTATGCATGGGGTCGCTATCCAGTTGAAAAACGAACCTATCGGCAATTTGCATAAGTGTTACTGTTTGCAAATTTGCAACGGAAAATGCTATTATGAAACAAAGCTCTCCCAGGATGTAACAAACAAGCACGTGTGTTCTGAATTCCACTCATTTCACTTCAATGAGGTTACCTTGTTTTTGAAGGTGATTCTACTAACCATTTCTATATATTTCTTTTATAATTGCAATAGCATTATTAAAACTATCAATTATTAGCAAGAAAAAAAATTAAAAAAAATACTAATTTATTCAATTTTTGCAAATAAAGAAAATTAGCATCTTTAACTAAGGAATACTTGTCCAAAGACAAAAATATTTTCACGTCGTGCAAGTCAAACTTTGCCACCAAGGCAAGGCTTCACCTTCACGTCGTGCAAGTTAAACTTTACCACAATGGGCAGGTCACTATCACAATTTGAACCATGATTGGGTTATTGTCTATATTATGATCACATCGATGAACCATTCAGAAACGAAAAAGCTATATGTTCTTAGCTGGGATGCAACAAACAAACATGTTTGCCCCTGAGCTCCACACATTTCACTTCTTTGAGGCTAGTGTGTTATATATGCTCTTTCCCATAACCTTGTTTGAAGGGTGATTCTACTTACCATTTCAACATTTTTTTTAACATGCTTTACTCGCACACCTTGCTATCTATTTAATTTATTCTATTTCTTCTTTCTATTATTAACAAATTAGACTCTTTTTTTTTTGTGTTTGGTTTTCTGTCACATGTTTCAAGCTATATGTCTAAACATTTATTTTTCTTTAATGATTGTGCTTACCTAGGGCACGAGTTATTAAGCTAGTATATATATATATATATATATATATATATATATATATATATATATATATATATATATATATATATATAAGTCTATTTATGTTCTCATTGCTCCACTCTCTCCACTCTTCCTCATATTCACTCTTATTTGAATGCTCTCCTCTCGTAAAGGAGTGTAGCTCACTCTCCTAACATGCATGCATCTGGTTCTTCTACTTTTCCTAAAATTTCTCTTATCATTTCTATATATAACTACCCACATTAACAATATTTCTATAACAACTTCCATTCACTTCATCTAATGCTATCTTTTTCTTTAATATTTCTTTTATCAGATTTTCTAACTCTATTTTTTAAATTCGAAGATTTCTCTCCTTTATCAATAGTTTCAAATCCTTAATTCAATTTATTTTTCAATTTTCAAAGTTAATATTAAAAAATTAAAGTTACATCTTCCCTTATTTTTTTTATAAAAAAATTATAGTTTCTAATTTCTTTTATAATTATCTCTTTTTTAAAACTTCTTTCTATGTGCTATATAATTCTTTTGTTCTTCAAATTTTATAGTCTCTAATCTTTTGGATTTTTTTAATATTTCTTTTATCAGTTTTCTAACTCTATTTTTTAATTCCGAAGATTTCTCTTTTCATCAATAATTTCAAATTCTTAATTTAATTTACTTTTCAATTTTCAAAGTTAATATTAAAAAAATTAAAGTTACATTTTTACATCTTCCCTTATTTTTTTTATTTTAAATTTTATAGTTTCTAATTTTTTATAATTATCTCTTTTTTAAAATTTCTTTCGATGTACTATATAATTCTTTTTTTTTTCAAATTTCTTTCTATTGACTATATAAATAAGATAGTAAAAATTTGAATAAGCCCGTGCAGTGCACGGGCTAAAATACTAGTACTATTAATTGGTTAAGGCTATGTTCGGGAAAAGTAGCTAAAAAGCTAGCTAGAAGCTGAAAAATTAACTGGTAGCTAGTAGTTGAAAGCTGAAATCTGGAAGCTGAAAGCTGTTAAGCTAGCTTATTAAATAATAAGTGTTCGTGAAAAATGTAAAATGACAAAAATGCACATATTTATATGATATTCTTATGTATATTTCAATATTATTTTATGGATAAAAATATATTTTGACGTGCTATAATTTTAGTTTTTCAATTAATTTTTAACTATTGCAATTTTTATAAATAAATTATTTTCATTACATTTTTAGTTCCAATTATTACATTTTTTCATATTAAGTATTCTACGATTAATCTTATATTATATCTTAAAATATTTTTAATTAAGATTAAAGTAAAGTAAAAAATAAAAATATACACTTAAATATACTTTATACTTTTATTATGTTAATTAGCGTAATAGTTAAAATAAATATCCTATAAACACATTACAAACTGAGTCACAAATTTTGGACCGACTGCGTTCTTTTTTTTTTAACTGCCATACTTGGGGCTTTTAACTTTTCGATGAGATACTAAAATATATTCCTACAAATTTCATTCTTTTAGGTTGATTATGAAAGTAATTCTTATTTGAAACCGTCTGCATTCTAGTATATAAAGTAAGGGAGAGAGGGGAAAAAACAAAAAAAGTTTAAATAATCTTTTGACCCTATATAATAGGGTATTTTTTTTTTATTTTAGTTTTTTAATTTTTTTTAATCCTTTGAAGATTTAGAATTTTTAGTTTTAGTTGTCCAGTAACACTGTTAATTGTGGCATAACAGCAACGTAGTTCATTGACTTATCATAGTGACGTATAATTTTTTTGTAAACTATTTTTTAATAAATCTTTCATCAAGTAGTCTGACGTCTTCATTTGTTTTGAATAAATGAGGATTTAAAAATATAATTTACCACAAAATATATATATGACTATCCTATTAGACTCCTTGATGACGTGACAAGTCAATGAACAACTAACGTCATTATTACGTCATCATTTAACATTGTTAATTAACAGCAGGGACTAAAATAACAAAAAAATAAATCTTTAAAGGACTAAAATCAAAAACTCCCTATTTTATAAGGATTAAAATGTTATTTAAGCCAAACAAAAATTGACCGTTGCACAATTGGAACCATAGTTATTAAAACCGGACCGGACCGGCCGGTCGGACCGGTTCGACCGGGAACCGGTGGCCTGACCGGTCCGGTTAAGCTATCGGACCGGATATGTCATCGACCCGGATCGACCCGGTTTGACCCGGATCAACCCGGTTTGACCCGGCCGAAAACCGGTGACCCGGACCGGGTGACCCGGGGTTGAACCGGTTGACCCGGGGTTGAACCGGTTTTGGTAAGTTTTTTTTTTTTTTTTTTTTTACAATTTTTGTAAATAATATAGTTATTTAGAATTCTTTCCATAGTACCATTTGAAATCCATAACAAAAATTAATTGCTAAATAGTATAATATAATATAATAATATGCTCTTATAACATTTTAATTAAATTGTTAATAGCTAATTGCTTAATAGTATATAATAATATGTTCCTATAATATATTTTGATGTTGACAATAATATATAATAGCTAATTATTATTATCTTGATCTTGATTTGATTTAATATTTATGTATTTTATACATCTTCACCATACTTGCTCATGGCCCTTCGACAACTTTTATACTTAACAGTGAAAAATAACAAGAATTTCTTTAATAATTTAATGATAATATCCAACAAAATAATTTATAGTAATAAATGACTATGTAATATTTATAGTTTGATCATGATTGATTTTAATTTTAGAGTATGAATTATGGATTGATCATATTTTGTTAGCTATATTACATATATTTTTTAATTTTTTATTATATACCGGGTCAAACCGGGTCAATTAGTGACCCACCGGTTTGACCACTGACCCATCAACCCAGTGCCTCGACCGGGTCGATGACCGGTCCGGTTTTCACAACACTGATTGGAACAAACCAAAAATTGATAGTTACCGATTAAGTTATTTCTAGCACAAATCTAATTCTTTTGTCACCATGACAATGATGCGAAATATTCATCAGTTTTGTTGATGATTAATTTCCATTAAAGAACATGACTGGTCATTTTTAGTGAAGTTTCTTTCCCAATAACATTTTTTTCATCTATAAATTTCAAACTTGAGATCTTGTTTAAGAAATCTAATATAACACTAACCCGCTGAATTAGTTTAATTTAACACTCATCTAATTCTTTAATTTAACTCTCAACTAAATATTTTCATACAAATACAATAAGTCTTAAGTTTTTTTAACCAACATATTTCTAATTTTATTTTAAGTTCCTACACACAAATCTTTAATTTATTTAAATACATAATATTTTTCCCAGAACAAATTAATATAATTTCTTTTAATTACTCTAGCCAAGATAAAATATAATTGCAAAGCCATTATTAGAACTGTCAATTAAAATTTTAGCAAGCAAAACTAAAAAAGGATATTAATTTATTTAATTTTGGAAAATAAAGAAAATAGGATGTTATAGCAAAAAAAAAAAAAAAAAAAAAGAATGGAATGTTTTGCAACGCGTCCTTAACCAACGATAGCAGTTTAGGAAGAGAACATCACTATCAGTATCAGGTCAGGGGAAATTGCTATAGAGGAACACATCACTATCAGTATCAGGGGATCACTATAGTTGTATAGCGAGTCGTAAGCGTGATCGGGGACCACTTAGCTAATAGCAAGTCCTAAACATATCAATATCACTATCAGGGTTACTATCAGGAACTTTCATTTTTCAGGAGTGTTTTACTTTTGCACAATGTCTATATTATGAGCAATTGGAGCACACCACCTATGAACCATTCTGAAACGGAAAAGCTCTGTTCTCATCTCAGCATGCAACGAACAAACATGTCTGCACTGAGCTCCACACATTTCACTTCTTTGAGGTTAGTATGCTGTTTCCCATACTTACCTTTTATGCCATTATTTCTTCTTTCTATTATTAACAAATTAGACAATCTTTCTTGTGTCTGGGTTTTCTGTCAAATTCTGCTTTGATGTATTTCTAGCAAGACTAACTTACTTTTATTTTGCCTTGATGATTGTGCTTAATTACTTAGGGACCGAGTGGTGAATGTATTCAAGGAATTGCAGGAGATCCTTTTCAAATTCTTAGCACTGCTCATTGCTTTGATTTCAGTAACAAACACCGAGACAGGAATGCTTTTGTTTACAGAACAGCACAAGCTGATGATGTCCCTAGTTTTGACCATTGTGTTATACTTCTTCTGTGCTACCATTGGGACAATACTCCAAATATATAAGGGAAGCCTTCTTCAACTCATAATTTGGGTCATGCTTATTATGGGAGCTGTTGTTTCAGTTCTGGCTTTGAGCTTCGTCTCAACCACAGTTGCTTGGATCACTTTGGCCATGTGGGTCGGAATATTCGCAGTGGTTGCCTACGACTATGGTGTTCCTCAAAGGATCATGAATTGGATTAAGGCTCCATCACACTGAGCTAATTAAGGTTGTTGCCCCTCTAGAGAAATCTGTTGTGTTCACAATCACAAAGTGCCAGAGCTTCAAGTTCTGTTGTGCCTTGTGGCTCTTATGCTTTTTCTTTGTTTTAGTTTGAGTAAGGATTATATATTCTTGACTCAGGAATAATAATATGTTTTTTTTGGTAAAGAGGAATAATAATATGTTGTTGGATTGCTACAAGGTTTCTGTTTTCTAATTTTGTTTTTTGTTCTTTTTGGTCTAGTAATTTTATATTAATATGGTAATTCGATTAATTTGACGCTGACTGCAATTTTTGTACCGGCTTGTTTAATCTCAAGGCTCAGGCAACATTGATGCTTGTGAGATTATTGACACGTTTTCTCGATTCGGGCTCTTTGGACACAGAAATAAGAATTATCATGCAATTGTTTATTGAATTTAGGGGTGTTTATAAGAAGAGTTGAGGGAGTTTAACTTTCTTTTACCCAGTTTAAAACTTTGATATTGGATTTTAAGTCTAATTTAACTAAGATCTTTTGTTGATATAATATATAAATTTTAATATTATATATAACTACGTTATAAAAACTAATATTAAAGTATATTTTACAATATATTTAAAAATAAATAATATAAATATAAATATATTATTATTTTATGTAAAATATTAGTATCAATTAAGTTAAAAAAAATCTTATTATGAATATATAATTATTAAAAAATACAAGACATTAAATTAAATTAGAACAATTTTTAACTTAATTTAAACTCGTCTTTAAAACATTTAATTTTCAATACTTAAATCCATCAAAATTAATTTCAAACTGGGTGAACTGAATTAATAGAATGAGACTCATCTCAAACACCTTTAATAAGATAAAGTTTAGAATTCATCTTGATGCTTACCCCTTAGAGGATATTCATGGTCTCCATATGAAAAGTTCGATGCTATTTCCATCATTTTGCTTTGACTCTTACCTCTCTTTCCACATGCCACGCTAATCTCATTATTTTTATATTAAATAATTGATAATTGATTTCGCATGTGATACTGTATATAATGATATTTATATTTCATATGTGATTTTATATTTCATTTACTTTTTATTCTTTCTATATATATGTATCTCAAAAATATTTTTTAAAATTTAAAATGATAACAAAATTTGTCACAAAAATATTTGTTCAAAATATATATTTTAACGTCATGTAGAGAAATGAAATTTTGGAAGAATTGGATCTCGTAACGTACCATCATTTGTTACATTATTGTCAGTTAAAATTAGCTATATCATTTACGCCTTTTTTTTAAATGATGGCAAAATTATAAAGAGAAAATATGATTTTGAGGATACAAATAAAGAAAGTTAGAAAATACACATACTATTATAGGTTAAAATAAAAATTTTGTCTCTCATCCTATTTTATTTTCCTTTGTTTAGTCTCTTAAATTTAAAAAATTTCAATTTGATAATTTAAATTAAAATATCTTTACATAAAAAAATAAAATTAAAATGTCTCTTTTTGATCAAATTGATCCTTCTATAAGGTTTTTATACAAACTGTGTTAATTTTAACTTGTTGGGCAAACATTTATCCAATGTTACATCACTCACAATTTCTCATATGTCACCAAATTGATAAGTTAGTGTGATAAACTGAACGAAAGTTTAACTTAATTTAACAAGATATAAGGAACTAAAATAAAATCTTATAAATTTAAGAGACTACACTGGAAAAAAAAATGAGAGACTAAAAGTATATTTTAGTTACTATTATATTTTCTTCAAAAAAAAAAAAAGTGTCACTATTATATTATGAGTTTTTTTTTTCGGTGTGTGTGTTACTAGATTTTGTACAACGGTTCTTCTGAAAAAAGAAAAAAAAAACTGAATTCCGATTTGTAACACACTAACATGGCATTGTAAAAGTTTTGCCTATGATAAAACTTTTACAGCGCATGGGCATGCCTCTTCATTTAATTAGCTCATCAAAATCCTTCATCCTTTGTTTCGTTCAATTTTTTTTTTTTTACATTTTTTACTTTCGTACAAATACGAATCTTATGAATTCACATTTATGCAGTCAAAAAATGAATTCACATTTATAAAACCTCGGTCGATTTCAAAGAATAAAAGCAATTCCACATAAACAGAGCAAAAATGTTTCAAGGTTGTAAAGCACAAGTTAGCATTTGAAAAAAGAAAAAAAATAGTCTTTTCAAAAAAAAAAATATTGTATCATAATTCATAGTGATAGAAATAAATAAAGGAGAAAATTGGTTACTTATAAAAAAAAAAAATATCAATGTGGTTAATATTAATCACTTGTGAGACAGAATTAATCAACATTAGACATTTTAATAACTTCATGGTACTAATTAGACATTTTAATAACTTCATGCTACTATTAACCCTTCATAAGACAGTTAATCACTATTATATATTTTAATAACTTTATGATGTTATTAACTACACATCAATAATGGTATACAATCATGTTCATTTGCATATGTAACTTGTAAGATAAAATTAACTATATTTAATACAGTAATTAGGATACTAAAATTATTATATTAAATTAATATATTAAACACATATATTTATCAAATTTAGGAAAAAATTCTAAGAAAAATATGAATAATATAAAAATATTTCACTTATGGAATATTTCTTAGAAATATTTCTATATTAATCGGGTGTAAGACTTTGACTCCCATATAATATAATGCATGTACATAAAATGTCTATTCTCCAAATAATATAACTGTCCAAACTGTAATCCACCTTTAGTAAAATGAGGTTTATCTTTACTTGTAGAAAACTTTCAGGTCGATAAGATTATCATTCACGTCTATGGCACGTGCTAATCCTGGCTCCAAATCATCTCCATGATATGAGAAAAAAGATGGACATGTTGTAATAATATCCCACCATTAAATAATAATATATGTGAGTCCGGGTGAAAATAAAGATAAATATTAACTAAAAAATTCAAAATAATTATTATACTTTCTTTGGATAAATTGAAGTTATAAATGTTCTAAACCAATGGTCCTCCTCAATGATATTGTTATAGTTTGTCATCCTGTAGCTGGTGTACCTTTAAAATGTTTAGCTTGAACAATGAAGGTTAACGAAACTGGTGGAAATACATATATACAAATAATTTGATTTGAACATGTTAAGGAGGTTATTAAAAAGGGCAAATTTACAAAATGAGAAAATGAATTATAAATATTGCAGCACTTTTACGTTAGATATCTTTTTAAATCAATCACCATGTGGAAATTTAAATAACAAATAATTTGATTTGATTTGAATATCTTTATGTGAATTTATGTTATTGTTGTCAATAATTTGAATATGGAAGAATAACTAGTATTTAAAAAAGGGTAACATAATATTTATGATAAATTATTCACCGATTCAAATCAAATATTTATTAATTTTCTTTTATATTTATTAATTGTACATAAATGCTAATTGAGAATATATTTATTAGTTTCCATTTAATTTGTCTTTGAAAATCCATAACCGTTTACATGAATTGAAAATTACAGATAAAGGATTACTAAATATGCATTTATTTATTTAATTCCAACTAATATCAATTTCAAAAAATATTTATAACATTTTTTAAAATTTTAAAAGTTTAAGAATGCATTTATAATAATTTTAAATAATTAAAATTAGTAAATTTGAAATTACTAATTTGGCATTACTAATTTAACCCAAAAAAATATGAGAAAATAGGTGATGCACTGACAGTGTAAAAAAATTTTACACCGTCATCCAATCACAACTCATCATGTATGGTAAGTTTGTTAATTTTTACAATAACTATCTTAAAAATCATATCAACAGTGATTCGTGATCGGTTGACAGTGTAAAATAGTTTTACATTGTCAGTGCATCACCATTAATCGTGATGCATTGACAGTGCAAAACTATTTTACACAGTCATCCAATCACAAATCACCGTTGGTATGACTTTTAAGATAATTTTTTAAAAGACAACAAACTTATCATACATGATGGGTTGTGATTGGATGACTGTGTAAAACTTTTTACACTGTCAGTGCATAACATTTTTTCTCAATTAATAATTTTGAATTTAATTATTTAATGTCAATTATTCATAGTTTTAATAAAACATTTATTCCCTAAACTCTAAACCCTAAACATTTATAACATTTTTAAAAAGTATAAAATTTCAAAACAAAATGATAACTTTGAAATAATTAAAGTTACTACATTTTAATTTAATTACTCAATGTCAATTATTCCCAGTTTCAATATAGCATTTGTAATGTTTTGGAAAATTTTAAAATTTCATAAAAGCACTTATAATAATTTTTAAATAATTAAATTAGTACTGTAAAAAAAATTAAATTACTAAATTTAAATTTAATTTTATAATCTCAACTATTCTTAGTTTTCAATTTTTAAAAATTTTTATGTTTCAAGAAAGCATTTATAAAAAAATTTAAACAATTAAATTCATTAAATTTGAAATTATTTATTTAACTTCAATTTTTATTAATTTCAATTAAATATTTAGAACACTTTTTAAAATTTTAAATTTTCAATATTTATAACATTTTTTAAATAATTAAAATTAGTAAAATTAAGTTTAATTATTTAATCTCTAAAGTTTATGTACACTTTTTTTTGTCATGTGTGTTAGATCAAATATATAACATTTAGGTAGATGTGTTACTGGTTTGAAGCTACCAATTTAGAATATCCTCCTCATACTTATATACTTTAACATTTATTTTTCTCAATCTGAAGACTATTTGAATTATCAATCGTCTATTTCTTATATCCATCACCAATGGCTTATGGTTGGTGGTCATATTTTTTATTGAGTGTCATCCTTTAAAACTTTTTTTTTCTTACGATGATTTATCAAACAAAAAATACTTTTTAGTCTATAACTCAGGAGGCAAATATCCAAAATTATTTATTATCACCTTTATTCATGTTAAATTTTTTCCTGGCATGAAGCCAGCGACTCATTGCACACACCAAAACTTGAATTTTGTATTACCAAGTTGCATATAACTAACATAAGTTCAAACAATTGCATACCAAGAATAAACTTTTCTTAGGCAAACAGTTGCATAACTAACATAAATTCAAAATCTTATGATTTGCAAAAAAAAAAAAAAAACACACTAAAAAACATGTAAAATAAGTCTTCTACCTGAGACATCCTAATATACTTACTATTATTAACCATTTACTAACAATATATGTGAACATACAAGAGTTAAGGACCATCTTTGCACCAAAACTTCACTGTCTCCCTTAGCTAAATTTTGGTCCCAACATAATAGGTACCACTAATTCCGAATAGCGCTCAAAATGTCTTTCCTCTTCAACAATTCACATTGATGGACATCATCATTCTCATAACTATAACAAAGCAAAATCGAAAATGAAAAACAAAATAAAAAATAGAGTAGCAATAAAATCACCACAAAGTCCAAATTAAAAGCAAAACAAAATATGAGTAAAAAAAGTAATATAACAACCATGTGTTATGAAAAATAATCTTGAGAGTAAAAAATAGAGAAGAGATAGAACAAGAGAGAATGGAATGATTTCCTTGTGTATATTCACCAAGAGGGAGTAACCTATTTATAAGTACAAAATGCAACTCAAAGGTTGCAATTCAAAGGTTACATGCAACTGAAAGGTTACCAAATATTTGACTATTAAAGAGAAATGAATATAGAAGACAGAAAGCCAATGGACATCCACCATTATTATAATTTTTCATAACACTCCCACTTGGATGTTCATTGTTTTGAGAATGTGTCTCATTAAAACCATACTAGGAAAAATCCTGTGGGATAAAAACCTAGTGAAGGAAAAAGAATACATCATTCTTCAATACGTTATCATATGCCTTATTAAAAACCTTGCCAGGAAAAGCCAATGGGACAAAACCATGGCGAAGGAAAAAAGAGTACAGAACGTATTTATTTCTCCCCCTTATGTAAACAATCATCTTTAATACGACGAAGTCCAATCTTGTGAACTAATTGCTCAAAAGTTCTTCTTGGCAAAGACTTTGTAAAGAGATCTGCCAGATTCTCACTTGAACGAACCTGTTGAATGTTTATATCATCATTCCTTTGAAGATCATGAGTGAAGAAGAATTTTGGAAGGATATGCTTTGTTCTATCTCCTTTAATGTATCCTTCTTTCAATTGAGCAATACATGCAGCATTGTCTTCATATATGATAGTCGATGTCATTTTTCCTGAAGATAAACCACAAGTTTCTCACACATGTTGAATTACAGGCTTCACATTATTAACAAAAAAGTTCCAGTGTCAGTGATTGTTACTGAAATCAAGGCAGCCAAGGCAATCAGCAATAGCATTGATGAGAATCTGCTATGGATCCTTTTCCATTTTCTGAATACATTGTCCACTTGGTCCCTAAACACACTCATTAAGACAAAAAAGAAAAGAATAGTAAGACATATATACTAGAATTATGATGCAGTTTTGCTAGAGATACATGTAGCTCAATACAGAAGACACAGACAACAAAAAATGTCCAATTGGTGAATAATAGAAAGAAGGGTGTGCAAGTGAAGCATGTAAAAGATGTTGAAATGGTAGGTAGAATGACCTTGAAACAAGGTTATGGGAATGAGCATAAAACATATTTGTGGTTATAGAGTAGTTAACTTATAGCTAGTTACACCAACCTTGTTGAAGTGAAATGAGTGGAATTCTGTGCAGGCATGTTTGGTTCTAGCTATGTTTCTTGCTTCCCTGAGATGTGATCGAGTGCTTTTACGTTTGAGAATTGTTAATTGGTGTGAAACTGTGAATGTTTAATATACATAGAGGCAGAGGATATGGAAATTGGAATCCCATATGGGACCCTCAAGTAGTAAACGCGCTTCGTTTTTATACGTATTGTATTTTACTTAAGTCCCAGAGACACACACATACACGTCACAGTATTACTCATTACGAACCAAACTCTTGTGAAATTGGCACGGGTTATCAAATTTTTTAAAGTATTATTATATCTATATTTCCAAAATGATTCTGTTATACTACTATTATTTAAATAAAATCAATTCATTTAAACCCTGTATTAAAATATCATTTCCAAACATAAATAAATTTTTTTGAATATTAAATCTTTCAAAATCAATTTTATCAAAAGTTAAACTAAATATTCCTTTATTTGCTTTGAAATTCTAAAACTTTCTTTTTCTGTCTCTATTTTTCAATTCTCTTCAACTTTGAGGACGGTTAAGCTTAAACATGACCATTAATCAAGGATATATCAAAATCAACCATTTTGGCCTTATTAACTCCATTAATCATACAAAGAGCTAGATAAAAGAAAAATCGATTAAACATTAAAAAGAAGAGTTACTTTCATCAATTCAACTACAGATTCTTCCTGAATCAAGAATCTAGAATCCTAACTCAACCTAAAACAAAGAAAACACATAACAACCACAAAACACAACAGCACTGAGAAACTCTAACTCTATGTGAACAGAGGATAGAGGCAGAGTTTGGCAATGGTACTTTCTCTAGAGAGGCAACAACCTTAGCACCGTGTGATGTGACCCTTAATCCAATTCTTGATCCTTTGAAGAGCACCATACTCATAGGCAATCAATGTGAATATTCCAAGCCACATGGCCACAGTGATCCAAGCAACAGTGGTTGAGATGAAGCTCAAAGCCAGAACCGAAACAACACTTCCCAACATAAGCATGGCACATGTTATGATAGGAAGAAGGTTTGTGTTACTGTTGTTATGTGTATGAAGAATTGTCCCCAGCGTAGCCAAGAAGGAGTAAAGAACAATGGCCAAAACCAAAGACATCACCAGCTTGTGATGTTTTGCAAACAAGGAGTTTCCTGTGTCAGTGTTTTTGGCTGCAACCAAAGCAATGAGCAGTGCCAAGAATTTGTCATGGATCTCTTTCAATTCCTTGAATAGAGTGTCCACTTGGTCCCTAAGAACACTAAAAAGGGAAAAAAAAAAAGTTAGACATACTAGAATTATGATGTTGTTTTGCTAGAAATAAAGAAGCTCAATGCAGAAAACTCAAACACAACAAAAAAGACCAATTGGTCAATAATATAAAGAAGAAATAGGATAAAATAGACAGCAGGGTGTGCAAGTGAAGAATGTAAAAGATGTTGAGATTGTAAGTAGAATCACTTCCAAACAAGGTTATGGGAAAGAGCATATAACAACAAATTTGTGGTTACAGAGTAATTATAGTTAGAGTAAGTACTAACCTCATCATTGTAGTGAAATGAGTGGAATTCAGGGCAGGCATGTTTGGTTCTGTTCTGGCTTCCCTGAGATGAGAATGAGTGCTTTTCCGTTTGAGAATTTATATGGAATGTTTAACAGTGACAGAGGAGATGGGACCCCCATAGGATACAATGACTCAGAAAATTCCCAAATATGAGACCCAAAGTATTAAACGCGCTTCCGTTTTATACGTATTTTATTTTTAAGTCCCAAATGCGCACATACACGTCACTGTTTTGTGAAATTGGCATGCGTTATTGCTTAATGTTATTGTTTTTCAACTTCGGAAAATTCTTCTTGTGTTTCGGAGGACTTGCTTTTAATTTCTTCTTTTTTAAGAGTATAATACACTAGGTTCTATAATTTTCATAACGATTAAGTCCCAAATGCACACATACACGTGGAAAATTCTTCTTGTGTTTCGGAGGACTTGCTTTTTCTTCTTTTTAAGAGTATAATACACTAGGTTCTATAATATTCATAAGGTTTAAATACATTTTTTGTCCTTGTAATTTAAATTTTTTTTGCTTTTCGTCCTTACAATTTTTTTTTTTGTTTCAGTCTTTACAAATTATGTTTGTTTTGTTTTTTGTCCTTATAGTGATTTAGATAGCGTTTTTTTCATTATTCAAAGCACTATCTAAATCACTATAAGGACGAAAAACAAAATAAACATATGCAAGGACTAAAATTAAATTTTTTTTGCAAGGACGAAAAGCAAAAAACACTAAATTTCAAGGACCAAAAAGGTATTTAAGCCTATTCATAACGATAAGTGTCAAAATTTATTTTAGTAATAAAATTTTAATTAGTGTTTAATGGAATTGTCACTATGCATCTATATTTAGTGATGAATGATTTTTATAAAAAAATAAATGGAAAGTTACGGTTATGCTGTGCAAAATATCATTGTTTTTGCGAAACGTTTTATCACTGTTGGCTAAGTTTGGGGCTAATTCTACGGTGGGAAACTTCACCAAGTTTCCCACCGTGAGAAACAAAATATGATACGTTAGATATGAATTCTTTATAATCAACGGTTAAAATAAATGAAGACTACCGTACGAATAAATGCATCAAAATATCTTTAAAAAAATCATTTTTATATTTTTCTTTTTTCTCTCTTTTCGATTCTTCTTCTCCCTGTTTCCGATAGGCCATTGTGCCGCCGTTGTCATCGCCTTCTTATTCTTAGAACGCCGAGTCTGGCACGAGAAGATGAACCTCAGAAGATTCGGAATCGCGTGAGGTCTCCCAAGCATCGCCGCAGACACGATAGGGTCCGCAATAAGATACGCCAGCACTCTCGCGGACTTCGCCTGCCTACCACCGCCTACCTTCGGCACTGCCACCAACTCCAGCAGTCAGTCCACAACGGCACCACTGCCTGCCCCGACAATCGCGGCCTTGCGGCCAAAGTTCGCGGTGGCGATGTCTACAAGCAGCGCCGCGATGCGAATCTCGAAGTTGGTCTTATCGACGGAGTAGGGTTGAATCCTCCGATTCCCCCACCACGATCTCCTTTGACTCCCTCGTCGTGCCGCCGCCAAAGACTTCTCTGACCTCCATATCTCTCTCTGTCGATCCCTCTGCCATGAGTTCCGGTGAGCTCCTCCACATACAGCCCCAAGGGTTGTAGTTTCCCTGTGAGCCTATTCAGATTCAACAATGATTTTCACTTTTCTCATCAAAATTCAATTTTTCTGCTTGTCTTTGGTTTCTGCTTCTGGGTCTTGTTCTGATTTCTTGTTTCTTTTTTTAATTTTCTAGGTTTTGAGTTTGTGAAGATAGTTGAATTGAGGAAGCAAATCTCATGCTTTTGCAGTTGTCTAAGACAGATAAATGTAGCTTTCAAGGTGCCAATTTTACTCGTGCGTGTATTGGGTTTAATTTTTATTATCAATTACAATAATTTTCCTGCATCTCTTGTTGTGGGTTTTTGATATAATTTCAAATTTGTGCGCTTCTTGTTGTGTTCTAATATATTTATGCCTTTTACTAATGACTCCACCATCAACGACATATAATAATTATCCAAAAGATTTCGAAGGTGAGGTTGATTGCCAGGAAGGTTCGAAGCTTGGGATGAACGGGTTGCCATACCATTAGACTAGGAAGAGGGAACTATTTTTTTTTTTTGAGTTTCTATTTTTTTTTTAATTTATTCCAGTGTGCAAGCATGTCTATGGTAATCCTACATATATCTCAACAAAACATACATCTAACGGACCAAATTTATTTCCGATGGCGGGGTACTTGTTTCGCTCCCCCACCTAGAAGCCGCCCTAAGTTTGGATAAAGGACCACATTGTAGGAAATCTAACAATCTTTTACCATTTTACAGTGACGCAAAATATAATCAGTTCTCCTAATATTTTATTTTTGGTACATCCAGTTCTTATAATATGACTAATTAATTATTAATTTTTAACCTTGAATATATATTTTCCGCGACTTCATTATAAGCATTTTTATTTTTTAAGCATTATTAATATGATTTAACAATCGAGGGTGTCTAACTCAGTTGGTTGAACAGAGTGCGTAAGTTATTGTAAACCTCGGATACCGTGTTTGATTCCTACGGATAAAAAAAAATGACTTAACAAATTTTAATGTAACAAGTCATATGTGGTGGCATCACATGACACAAGTTTCACTAGTTACTGCTCATTGACACTAACTAAAGGCTGTGCAAAAAAGTCCGTTTACGCCAAACCAAACCTAAATCCAAATTGAACCATATACTTACATAAAAATAGAAATTGATCTTAAACTAAACTAGATTATTTCTTAACAAAATAGTCTGGTCAAGGTCAACCACACCACCAAATACAATCAATTTCTTAGTTGACACAAAATGAGAGTGGGAAGGAGCAAAAGAAAAAGATGAAAACTAAACTTTCCACACCTAGAGAACATGAACATTCCCGATGGATGGGCATCAAGGTTAACTCTACCAAACCTTCAATCTGATATAAGCACGCTTCCATGAGACAATATTCTCACCTCCCAATTTGTTATTCTCACCACCCACTAGGGTGGGTTTTTCTTGAATTCCCAAAATATCCTTGTACAACGGAATCATGATTGCGTTGTACACTTATACAGCGGAATCATGATTCCGTTGAAAAGTGTACAACAGAATCGTGATTTCGTTGTACAAGAGGTGAAAGAAAGGGTAAAACGAAATCGCGATTCCTTTGTACAAATTTATTTCACCCCCTTGCACAATAGAATCACAATTCCGTTGTACACTTTTCAACAGAATCTTGATTCCATTGTACAGTGTACAACAGAATCATGAATCCGCCGTATAAATGTACAACGGAATCGTGATTCCGTTGTACACTGTACAACGGAATCACGATTCCATTGTGTACTGTAAAAAACAAAAAAATAATGGAATCACGATTCCATTGTGCATTCAACACAACGGAATCATGATTCTGTTGATCTACACAACATACGTGTATGAGTAAGTGTAGGAACTGAAGGAGGAGAAGGAGAGTGACACGAGGTTGGTAGTGGGGGTGGAGGCTGTGAGGAGAAGGGAGTGGGGTGGTGTGTAAGAATTGGAGGAGGGACAACAGAGTAATTTTACAAGGTTAGGGGGTGATAATAGCAATTTGTGGGGGTGATAATAGCAAAGCCCTTGATAATTTCATAAGGACAGGGCCCAATATACAAGCCCCAAACAAAATTGATATTTGTGTCAAATTAGCACTGAAAGTGAAAATTAAAAGAAAAGAAATGCTAGGAATACACTCTTTTGAATACTCTCTACCATTAGCTAAAATTTATTATAAATCATAAAATTTTATAGGTCTCACTTCTTACTTAACGAGCTTCACTCATGATTTTGTATTTTCTAATAAATTTTACAAAGTGTAAAAAGTATGTTAAAGAGTGTATTACTAGCACTCCTCTTAAAAGAAATATCACATAAAAATAATGGTGGAGATTCGCTTATTTTAAGTGTAAATGTTATCAAACTTATTCTCTTTAACATTTTTTATTGATATTGAACTTCATTAATCTAACCATTGAGTTGAAAAAATTTATTAAATCGATCATATCTATAAATTTTCATATAATTTAAAAATTATTTGATACTTCATCAATCAATTTATTTTAGTGCATAATATATTTAATTTTTGAAATACAAGTAAATGCCAATTATAAAATGTCAGACCCATAGATGTTTATTTTATCTAAAATTAGATCAGCATAATCATCAAGAAAATATCACATGATTTAATAGTTAGATGTATTAAATTCAGAGTTATTGAGTGAAATGGCTCACCAAGACTTACTCCTATGGTATGTAGATCCTTTCCCAAAGGAAAGTAATTTGAATACTTTATTATAATTGCGCAAAAAATTTACACAATCATTCAATAAATGAACATTAGATTGCATATATTGTGCATTTAATGATTTTGAACGTTGTCACCTTATCTTCAAAGTAGATAGAGTTTTCCATTTTTATATGTGACAAACTTACTTTATCTGAAAGATTATATTGTCATGTCTACTTTTATTATGTTAAACATGGTGTTTAAGACTGTCGTGTGTCCAAAGTTTGACTTTGATGCTTTGTTTTTTTTTATCCAATTATAGAAGAATGTTCAACAATCTTAAAATGAAAATAGTCTTCAAACTTTTTATCAGATTGTCAAGCAGTCATATGAAGATGGAGTCTTCAAATTGTTGAAGCATATATAGTCTTAGACAATCTTCATGAAATTGGATATCTTTCAATAAGATAAATTGTCACTATTCAATCTCTCTGTATACTTACAGTGACATTAGCATATAACATCATTATTTTTATCTAATTTATTTGTTATCCATTAAAACTATGTGGTTGTTGAATAATTTTTCTTTAACAATCGGTTTGACCGTTTAAAACCCAATTTAAGCACATCAACTGGGTGCGAGCATAATTGAACTAAGTTAGTGGATCTATTTCCATTTCAATCCAACTATTTATCTATCTTTTTTTAACCACAAATTTCAATAATAATAGTGAATGCGTGTTAGCCTCTCTAGTCACCTATCTGAGCAGCTTGCTGCTATCATCACAATTTAATTTGTGCATTCATAGCCACAACAAGTATACTTCTGCCTTTATTCTTAAATCACTTAAATTGTTGTTTTATAAATTATATATATCGTATAGCGTAAATTATTTTGCAATTTAGTTTGAAAGCAAAACTTAATGAGTAGTAATGACCACCGCAACCGACTGTTATTTGCTAGTGTTCACCTTGCCAAGACTCGTATATATATGCCATTTTCACAGTGTCACCTAAGTGCGTGTCCTCTTTCACCTAAAGCCATGTGTCCATGCATGCCTACACTACGTTTCCATCATGACATAATTGAGTCTTATCTTTTACTGCTATCTTTATAATTACTTTGCATTAGTTTACTACTTTACATGCATACTTTTACACACTATAAAACGATGAACCTTTCTACCCTCAGGTATGTGAATAATCGTGAAGTCTTTTTCTTTGAGGAGTAAAAAATCTCAAGTACTGTAAGAAGTAATTAACATGGCATCTGAGCAAGCAAACCGTGAAGAACTTGATGAGAGGGCAAGGCAAGGTGAAACTGTGGTTCCTGGTGGCACTGGTGGGAAGAGTCTTGAGGCTCAAGAACATCTTGCTGAAGGCATGCAAATGTTAATTGTCAACTTTTTAAATTTCATTGAAGTAAGGTGTTTTACGTAAAATGAGTTTTTATATATGATGTGAATGCATTGTGTAGGAAGGAGCCGTGGAGGGCAGACAAGGAAGCAGCAGCTAGGGTCAGAGGGGTATCATGAGATGGGAACCAAAGGAGGGCAGACTAGGAAGGAGCAGATGGGGAAAGAAGGGTACCAAGAGATGGGACGCAAAGGAGGGCTCAGCACCATGGACAAGTCTGGTGGAGAGCGTGCTGAAGAGGAAGGCATAGACATTGATGAGTCTAAGTTTAGGAATAACTAAAAAATGTGTTAGGAAGTAGTGTTTTGTTGTAGTTACCTTTAATATGTGTGTGTTTTGAAGTAGCAGTAATATATGTAGGAGGCTACAGACTAGAACTATAAAATATATGTTTTGGTGCTCCTGTTTGGTGGCAATGGTATGTATTTCAGGTTTAGGAAGCTAGCTTAGGTGGTCTTTATCTTAGGGCAAAAAATGGGTATGTTTATTATGTTGCTGTAGGAAGTGTTGAACTTTCAGTGGAGACTCTTTTTACATAGTATAATGAATGTTCTCTTATCTCTAAACATAGATTTCCAATTAAGTTTTTAGCAGTGGCCTTAAGAAAAAGTTTATCCTTAGAATATAAGGAACAAGGAGAATAAATAGAAACTAACACTAGTGCAAAATTACATTTTATAACAGCCTTTTAAATCGGTTATAAGATCATTGATTTAAAAAAAAAGACGGTGGCATTTTTGTAATTATGAGAAAGGTTTTTAAATCAGTTCACTAATAAACGATCTAATAACAACTTTTTAAATCAATTATAAGTTAAACTGATTTAAAAAGTATCATTTTAAATTGTACTTATTTAAAACTGATCTAAAATGTTGATTTTAGATCAGTTACAGAACTGATCTAAAAACTCATTCCTGCACCTCCTATTTTTGTGAGTTTTTGCTCGTTCTCGCAAACCTAAAACCCTCGAGCCTTTTAGATCTCATTCTCCCTCACCACGCCACACCCCACCGCCCCCCTCACTGTCCCAACCGTGGTTCTCAGCAGCGTCGCCATGTTTGGAGCGCTGCCACGTTTGCAGCGCCGTCAACCGCTCGTCCCCTCACCGTCGCCGTGAATGTTAGAGGTATTTTTTTATCTTGTCATTGATCTTCTCACCACCTCTGTGAATCCACGAATCTGAACCTTGGTTGCCATCCTCGTTCGTCGCTTCAGGTTCGCGCGCAGGAGACAAGGCTTTCGTTGCTGGTTCATGTGATAATTGTTGCCATATTATGCTTTTGAGACGGTGAGGCTTGGGATTTTGCTTGGAACACGCGAATCAAATCTTAATTCCTCTTTAATTGCTTGGTATTAAGTCTTAATTACTCTTTAATTTGTTGTTGATCCTGTTCATCTGCGACACTATCCTGTTATGTTTTTCAAGTTAATGTTGGGTGCCTTTTCCATCTCTGTAGAAATTATTGATATAAAAGTTTGTTAAAGTGGTGAATCAGATTGGATTTGATAGTAAGTTTCTTTTCAAAGTTCTACATAGTGTTATTTGCAATCATCACTTTGACTTCTATAAATCTTGTTGTTATGCTTAACTTTTCAGCCATGAATTAAAGTGTGACTGCTAGACAGAACATCGCTGGCCACTTGCAGGTGATGCTATAATTTCAACCTGAATGTTATCCTTAGATTATTTTTCCCATCATGAAGATATCCCTGCTGAGTTTTAAAAAATAAGCTTTCCACTTATATGCTTTCTAATCAAGTCACTGAAACTATCTTTTTCTTTCTTGATCAATTAAAACATAAATTCATCATGCAGTGTTCGTCACTAATAATGAAACCAAATTAAGCTGCATGTGTCACTTAGAAAAGAAATGTTGTTCAAGTTCTTGGTTTATAATTAGTGGTAATCAGCAAAGCCTGCTACTTGATTTTATTTAGATTAATTTAAATTAATATATGTAGACAGAATGAAGTGAGAATTGATGTCATTAATATATTATTAATATAGTAAATTCTTGGCATTAGTTAAGTTAATTACTTGCAGCCTTGGCACATGCTATGTAGAATTAAACAAATTAAGCCTTATATGGTATAATAAAGCTCATATGAGCGGGAACTTTATTGGCCGTGTGAAATTCTGCTTGCACATGCTAAGCTATGCAAGGTAATGAAAATTATAAACTATTTGAGTTTATGTGGTGGCTTAGAGCTTTAGATATTAATTAGCAGCAACTCTTCATCCAAAGCTACTTCAGTTATTCATCTGCTTACTAAGATTTCTTCCATTCTTAGCGTTTGTTCAATCAAATTTTTGAAGATGGCCTAGAGAAATGTTGCTGCCAATTCTTCTTTTGAAAGGACTAGCTTGGCTTCCCTGGATCAAAAGTTGGCCATGGCCAACTGTTGTTCCCATGGTAATGCATACTTTTCTCTGTGTAAAAGCATTCTATTTTCCTTTCCCTTCTTATTTCATGTCTGGACTGATAATATTTTGACCGTATATGTGGTTTCAGAATTATGATCATTGATGAGATTTGCAAATGTTATGATATCTGAATGTTTCTTGGTTTTAATATACATTTTTCATTTGTGTGTAAATAGAGGGTGTGATGGCAGGAGTTAAGGCTGTTGTTGTTGCTACTATTGTCACTGCCATTCCAACTGTAAGTACTCATTCCACCTATTTTAATTTTCCTTGTTTCATTCAGTTATTTTGGACATAAAGTTCTCATGAATCATGACCTGCAGTTTACATTTAAAATAACCATTTGTTAATATTCAAGCATAGATTTTTGAAAATAACTAACTTGATTGTGCTTGATATATATGCAGCTGGCCAGTGTAAGGATGCTACCTTGGGCAAGAGCTAATCTCAATCACACTGCTCAAGCTCGCATAATTTCCACAGCAGATGGGAATTATAAAGATATCTAAATTTGCTGTTCCAAGTATTGCATCTGATAATGTTTATTGCACTCTCCTTACTCAAAGTGTTGTTCATGGTGCAATGGTTGGATACAAAGGTTTCATAGTTGGTGCAATCAATGGCAAACATGCTTATATTCTATTTTATGTAAGTAATTGTTATTTCTACTCTAGCAAATCTATAGCGTCCCTAGTGTTTGATTATATTTCAATTAAAAGTAAAAATGAACATGGAGTTATGCTTGTAATTTTTTTTCTCTTTTGTATGTTAGGGGCCAAAATATAGGATACTTATGCATAAGCATCAAATAGGGATAAAAATGGGAGTAAGAGAATTTTAAAAATATGGTCCATACCAATTAAAACTGATCCATGAAATTTTCACTTCCTTTTTATATCCCATACCAAACTGGTACCGAGAATTAAAGAGACAGAGTGGTTATTAACAATTAATCACACTAAGAAATTATTTGATCTTATATGTGTAAATACTAAGTAGAGTTTAATTTTGGTACATTGATTTACATTATCAACTAATTAAAAATCATGTAGATATGATTTTTAAAGTGATTATTACAAAATGTGACTATGTTGTGTATGTAGATATTGCTATTTCTTGCTTTAATTATTTACTTATTTTATCTATCTTTAGTTAATTTACACAACTATCTTGTGTATGTGGCTGTTGTGACTGTTTTACAAATTACAGGGAGGAAAATAAACAAAAAGTATCGTGTATTTTTTTTTTATAAATATTAACTTTTTAGATCGGTTATATTTATAACCGATCTAAAAAGTTAACCTTTTAGATCGGTTTCTTTTGATAACTTATCTAAAAAGTTACTTTTAAGATCAATTATCAAAAGGAACTGATCTAAAAAGGTAACTTTTTAGATCGGTCACAAAAAGAACCGATCTAAAAAGTTCACTTTTTAGATCGGTTGTTAGCTGATCTAAAAAGTCACGACTTTCTATATCGCTAGCATAGACATCAGCCGTACAACCGATCTAAAAAGCCATTTTTAACCGATTTAAAAAGCCTTTTCTGCGCTAGTGTAACATGAAATTGAAAGGCCGGATGCAAGATATTACACAATCAAGGCATGTTTTATGTTGTGTATAAATTTTATCAAAGTGATAATCATGAATGAAAAAAAAAAGGTACGTGCTATAAGTGGTGAGATGAATAGAGCCATGTTGTGTTGTTTATAAATTGTATAAATACATGACTAATGTTGTATATTCAGTCAGTATCTTCAAGGCATAATCTTTGGGATTGCTATCTGTCAGGACAACTAGCTCGTATATACCTTATTTCCTCTATTACTGTAAATATTAGCTGACCAAATCAAGAATATCAGTGACAGATGTAATTGAGATATTATAGGCTTTATTTCCTTTTTTTCTATATCATGTATATATCTAGTAATTATCTATTAGAATAGACAGAGAGAGTCTTTTTCACTGCATTCTTATTATGGTATCAGAGCCATCACGGTACTGGTGAGAACGTGAATTAAACTTTCTCCATGGTAGAGAAATCAGAAAAGAGCGAAACAGAAAAATAAAAACAATATGGTGAAAAAGACTCCTTCACCATATGACCTGAATCCGAGTGATAATCCAGGAAACCTGATTACTCAGGTTCAACTGAAAGGAGAGAATTATGATGAGTGGTCTAAAGCTATGCGTACTTCTCTCCGTGCAAGACGCAAATGGGGGTTTGTGGAAGGAAGCATCCCTCAACCAAAGGAAGATTCTTCAGAATTGGATGACTGGTGGACAGTGCAATCCATGTTGGTGTCATGGGTACTGAACACGATAGAACTAAGCTTGCGTTCTACCATTTCATACCGAGAGAATGTAAAAGACTTGTGGGAGGACATTAAGGAGCGTTTTTCTATTGTCAATGGACCAAGGATTCAACAGATAAAGGCAGAGCTGGCAGAATGTCGACAGACAGGGATGACCATAGTGACTTACTATGGAAAGCTGAAAAGCTTATGGGATGAACTAGCAAATTATCAACAAATCCCTATTTGCACTTGTGGAGGATGCAAGTGTGATGTTGGGAGCAAGTTGGAGAAACAACGAGAAGAAGAGAAAGTTCATCAGTTTTTGATGGGCCTAGATGATACTTTGTATGGTACAGTACGCTTTAATCTTCTTGTAATTTATCCCTTGCCTACATTAAATAGAGTGTATGCCACTCTGGTGCAAGAAGAAAGAGTGAAAGCCATATCTCGGGGAAAGGAGGAACGAGGAGAAGAGGTTGATTTCTCTGCATATGCACGTGTAAGAGCCAAAAGACTTGTTGAGACAAAAGACAAAAATATGGTGTATTCAAACTGTAATCGAACAGGACATGAAGCTGAAAATTGTTTCCAGTTGATTGGTTATCCTGAATGGTGGGGAGATCGACCACGAGGTGAAGAGAAAACCAATGGGCGAGGAAGAGGACGACGAAGAGGAGGAGTCACACCTGGTAGAGGCAGAAATGGAGGTGTTCGAGCCAATGCAACACACACTAAAGGAGAAACCAGTGTTGCTGCGACTAATACCAATAAGAATGCACTGACTGGACTGAGTACAGAACAATGGCAAACACTTGTGGATCTTCTGAATAATCACAAAGGGGACGTAAATGACAAGATGACAGGTAAACACAATGCGTGGATTGTTGACACAGGGGCTTCTAGCCACATGATCGGGAACTTGAAATTCTTGCATGGGCTGAGAGAAATAACGGGATGCCTAGTTGGACTTCCAGATGGAAAACAAGTGTTAGCCACTAAAGAAGGGACATCAATACTTGATGGAGGATTGAAAATTGAGAATGTGCTTTATGTGCCAAAATTGAGTTGCAATTTGATATCTATTTCTCAATTGATTGATGAAACAAATTGTGTTGTTCATTTCACTAATACCTTTTGTGTGATGCAGGACCGCACTTCGAAGATGCTAATTGGAGCAGGTGAACGAAGAGATGGGCTTTATTTTTTCAAGGGTATTCGAAATGAGAAGGCGCATAAGGCTAGCGGAAACTGTCAGTTCAATATATGGCATCAACGCATGGGACATCCATCTTTAAGGATCACTCAATGTTTCCAATATGGGCTATGAAAGTAGTGAGTTGAAGAATAAAGCATGTGATGTATGTTTTCGGGCTAAACAAACTAGAGATGTTTTTCCGTTAATTACTCATAATGCTACTAGTAGTTTTGATTTAATACATTGTGATCTATGGGGGCCTTATAGGACTCCTTCTTCTTGCAGTGCATCATATGTTTTGAGAAAAATAGATGATTTTTCCCGTGCAATATGGATTTATCTATTGGTTGATAAAAGGAAAGTGTCACGAACATTAATAATTTTCTTTGCCTTGGTAGATAGACAATTTGATAAGCGGGTTAAGATGATGCGTAGTGATAACGGAACTGAATTTACATGTATGAAACATTACTTTCATGAGCATGGAATCTTATTTCAAACTTCTTGTCCTGTAAAGTACTATTGTTGTGTTCCGGAAAGTACTTTCCAGACACAATAATAGTATTCAGGAAAGTACTTTCTGAAATAATAATTTTGTAAAAATTTTATGTGTATAAAAGGTATATAAGAAAAAAATAATAGAAAAAATTTAATGGGAGTGTACTTAGCAAAAAAAGGGGAGTGGATGTAGCAAAAGCCTTTGTTGGGTTATGATGTGGGTTGAAGATTGTAAATCTATATCGTGATTTATTTTGTATTACTACTAATGTAACCCTATTTGTTCTAATAAAAAATTAAAAAATAAATAGTCGTTCTACTCTCAAGAATGTAAGCATAATTACCAAATTAATCTCATTAAATCTTGTGTCCGTGTATGTGCATGTTTATCTGTTTAGAGTTTTGGTTGCTTTCGCTAACAATCACTTTTAAGAAAGTAGCACTTGATTATATGTTTAGATATTCACATGAGTTGCCGCATACTTGTATTTGTTAATTTGTTCTTTTTCTTTGTTCTTAAAAACAATATTTAGTTGGGAACTGAAATCTCCAAATTTAGTTTCCTTTTATAATATAGTTTCAGTTATCTACTTATCTTTGTTAACTATCTCCTTAACCTTACTGCAGCCAAGCAAATATTGAATTGAAGTGTATATAATGATTGTCTTGCTTAAAGATTAGAAGCAATAATGAGAACCATTGACCGGAAACTGAAGAGTAATTTTCATCAATCCAACCACAGATTCTTCCTTAGTCAACAATCTAGAATCCTAACTCAAATTAAAACAAAGAAAAAGCATAACAGCCACAAAGCACAGCAGAACTGAGAAACTCTAACTCTATGCAAACAAAGAAAAGACAATGGTACTTAATTTCTCTAAAGAGGCAACAACCTTAATTAGCACCGTGTGATGCGACCCTTAATCCAATTCATGATCCTTTGAGGAACACCAAAGTCATAGGCGACGAATGTGAATATTCCAACCCACATGGCCAAAGTGATCCAAGCAAGGGTGGTTGAAATGAAACTCAAAGTCAGAACTGAAACAACACCTCCCAGAATAAACATGGCACAAATGTTTATGATCGGAAGAAGGCTTTTGTTATTATGTATCTCAAGAATTGTCCCAAGCGAGGACAAGGAGGAGTAAAGAACAATGGCTAAAGCCAGAAACTTCGTCTTTGGTTGTTTTATTAACAAAAAAGTTCCAGTGTCAGTAATTGTTACTGCAATCAAGGCAGCCAAGGCAATCAGCAATAGAATTGTTGAGAATCTGCTATGGATCTTTTTCCATTTTCTGAATACATTGTCCACTTGGTCCCTAAACACACTCGTTAAGACAAAAAAGAATAGTAAGACATATATACTAGAATTATGATGCAGTTTTGCTGGAGATACATGTAGCTCAATACAGAAGACACAAAGACAACAAAAAATGTCCAATTGGTGAATAATAGAAAGAAGGGTGTGCAAGTGAAGCATGTAAAAGATGTTGAAATGGTAGGTAGAATGACCTTGAAACAAGGTTATGGGAGAGAGCATAAAACATATTTGTGGTTATAGAGTAGTTAACTTATAGCTAGTTACACCAACCTTGTTGAAGTGAAATGAGTGGAATTCTGTGCAGGCATGTTTAGTTCTAGCTATGTTTCTTGCTTCCCTGAGATGTGATCGAGTGCTTTTCCGTTTGAGAATTGTTAATTGGTGTGAAACTGTGAATGTTTCATATATATAGAGGCAGAGGATAATGAAATTGGAATCCCATATGGGACCCTCAAGTACTAAACGCGTTTCGTTTTTATACGTATTGTATTGTATTTTACGTCCCAGAGACACGCACACATACACGTCACAGTCATTAATCGTTAAGAACCAAACTCTTTAGTCAAATTGGCACGGGTTATCAAATTTTTTAAAGTATTCTTTTATCTATACTTCAAAAATGATTCTGTTATATTATTCAAATAAAATCAATTCTTTTAAACCCAGTATTAAAATATCATTTCCAAACATAAATAATTTTTTTAATATTAAATCTTTCGAAATCAATTTTATCAAAAGTTAAACTAAATATTCTTTTATTTGGTTTAAAATTCTAAAACCTTCTTTTTCTATCTCTATTTTCAATCCTCTTCAACTTTGAGGACGGTTAAGCTTATACTCGAGCATTAATCAATGATATATAAAAATCAGCCTTTTTGGCATTCTTAACTCTATTAATCCTACAAAGAGCGAGATAAAAGAAAACTCGACTAAGCATTAATTAAAAAGAAGAGTTACTTTCATCAATTCAACTACAGATTCTTCCTGAATCAAGAATCTAGAATCCTAACTCAAACTAAAACAAAGAAAAAGCATAACATAACAACCACAAAGCACAACAGAACTGAGAAACTCTAACTCTATGTGAACAGAGTATAGAGGCAGAGTTTGGCAATGGTACTTTCTCTAGAGAAGCAACAACCTTAGCGCCGTGTGATGTGACCCTTAATCCAATTCTTGATCCTTTGAAGAGCACCATACTCATAGGCAATCAATGTGAATATTCCAAGCCACATGGCCACAGTGATCCAAGCAACAGTGGTTGAGATGAAGCTCAAAGCCAGAACCGAAACAACACTTCCCAACATAAGCATGGCACATGTTATGATAGGAAGAAGGTTTGTGTTATGTATATGAAGTATTGTACCAAGCGTAGCCAAGAAGGAGTAAAGAACAATGGCCAAAACCAAAGACATCACCAGCTTGTGATGTTTTGCAAACAAGGAGTTTCCTGTGTCAGTGTTTTTTGCTGCAACCAAAGCAACGAGCAGTGCCAAGAATTTGTCATGGATCTCTTTCAATTCCTTGAATAGAGTGTCCACTTGGTCCCTAAGAACACTAAAAAGGGAAAAAAAGAAAAGTTAGACATACTAGAATTATGATGTTGTTTTGCTAGAAATAAAGAAGCTCAATGCAGAAAACTCAAACACAACAAAAAAGACCAATTGGTCAATAATATAAAGAAGAAATAGGATAAAATAGATAGCAGGGTGTGCAAGTGAAGAATGTAAAAGATGTTGAGATTGTAAGTAGAATCACTTCCAAACAAGGTTATGGGAAAGAGCATATAACAACAAATTTGTGGTTACAGAGTAATTATAGTTAGAGTAAGTACTAACCTCATCATTGTAGTGAAATGAGTGGAATTCAGGGCAGGCATGTTTGGTTCTGTTCTGGCTTTGTTTCTTGCTTCCCTGAGATGAGAATGAGTTTGAGAATTTATAAGGAATGTTTAACAGTGGCAGAGGAGATGGGACCCCCATAGGATACAATGACTCAGAAAATTCCCAAATATGAGACCCAAAGTATTAAACGCGCTTCCGTTTTATACGTATTTTATTTTTGAGTCCCAAATGCACACATACACGTCACTGTTTTGTGAAATTGGCATGCGTTATTGCTTAATGTTATTGTTTTTCAACTTCGGAAAATTCTTCTTGTGTTTCGGAGGACTTGCTTTTTCTTCTTTTTAAGAGGATAATACACTAGGTTCTATAATTTTCATAACGATAAGTGTCAAAATTAATTTTAGTAATAAAATTTTAATTAGTGTTTAATGGAATTGTCACTATGCATCTATATTTAGTGATGAATGATTTTTATAAAAAAAAATAAATGGAAAGTTACGGTTATGCTATGCAAAATATCATTGTTTTGGCGAAACGTTTTATCACTGTTGGCTAAGTTTGGATAAAGGACCACACTGTAGGAAATCTAACAATCTTTTACCGTTTTACAGCGACGCAAAATATAATCAGTTCTCATAATATTTTTTTTTGGTACATCCAGTTCTTATAATATGACTAATTAATTATTAATTTTTAACCTTGAATATATGTTTTCCGCGACTTCATTATAAGCATTTTTATGTTTTGAGCATTATTAATATGACTTAACAACCGAGGGGGTCTAACTCAGTTGGTTGAATAGGGTGCGTAAGTTATTGTAAACCTAGGATACCGTGTTTGATTCCTACGGATAAAAAAAAAATGACTTAACAAATTTTAATGTAACAAGTCATATGTGGTGGCATCACATGACCCTAGTTTCACTAATTACTGCTCATTGACACTAACTAAAGGCTGTGCAAAAAAGTCCGTTTATGCCAAACCAAACCTAAATCCAAATTGAATCATATACTTACGTAGAAATAGAAATCGGTCTTAAACTAAACTGGATTATTTCTTAACAAAATAGTCTGGTCAAGGTCAACCACACCACCAAATACAATCAATTTCTCCGTTGATACAAAATGAGAATGGGAAGGAGCAAAAGAAAAAGAGAGATTAAGCCAAAGATGAAAACCAAACTTTCCACACCTAGAGAACATGAACATTCCTGATGGATGGGCATCAAGGTTAATTCTACCAAACCTTCAATCTAATATAAGCACGCTTCCACGAGACAATATTTCTTTGTTGAACAGAGCGAAAACATTTTTTGTTGTCCACAAACAGACCAGAATCTAGTGAAGACAAGTTGATAATTTCATAAGGATAGGGTCCAATATACAAGCCCCAAACAAAAATTGATATTTGTGTCAAATTATCACTGAAAGTAAAAATTAAAAGAAAAGAAATGCTAGCAATACACTCTTTTGAATATTCTCTACCATTAGCTAAAATTTATTATAAATCATAAAATTTTATAGGTCTCACTTCTTACTTAATGAGCTTCACTCATGATTTTGTATTTTCTAATAAATTTTACCAAGTGTAAAAAGTATGTTAGAGAGTGTACTACTAGCACTCCTCTTAAAAGAAATATCACATAAAAATAATGGTGGAGATTCACTTATTTTAAGTGTATATGTTATCAAATTTATTCTCTTTAACATCTTTTTATTGATATTGAACTTCATTAATCTAACCATTGAGTTGAAAAAAATTATTAAATCGATCATATCTATAAATTTTCATATAATTTAAAATTTATTTGATACTTCATCAATCAATTTTATTTTAGTGCATAATATATTTAATTTTTGAAATACAAGTAAATGCCAATTATAAAATGGCAGACCCATAGATGTTTATTTTATCTAAAATTAGATCAGCATAATCATCAAGAAAATATCACATGATTTAATAGTCAGATGTATTAAATTCAGAGTTATTGAGTGAAATAACTCACCAAGACTTACTCCTAGGGTGGCCAAAAATATTGAATTGAACTGAATTGGTAGCAAACTAAATCGAACTGAAAAAATAGTTTGTCCGAATTGAACTAAACTAAAAAATTGTTCAGGAAAATTGAACCAAACTGTTCTTTGATTCAGTTAACTGTATTCTTAAAGTTCGAACTGAACTGTGATTTAAACCCAAATTGAAAATTTTCTTTTTTTGCTTTTAACTGAACTGAACTGCATTCAAAAAGATGATTTTTCACTTTATAATAAATAATTTTTTTACTTAGACTTTATACTAATTAACTGAAGTGAACTATCAGTTTACGTCAAGTTACTGGAATCAATTTAATTTGATGCCACTAATACCCAATATACTGCGATGATGCTCACAATGATGGAGGCCACATGAGACAATATTTGCTTCTAAGTGCTGCATCTTATTTGGCCACTTAATTGGTGTGGTTCTTGCTTTTCTTCGTGTAATGGGAGGGTATAGGGGAATATTGTATGTTGGAATGGAGCTGGAGCTACTAACATGAGTTTTAGGCTTGTAGTTGGGATATTGTTGGATATTTAGCAATAACTTACGAAAAGAAAAACATGGAAATATTGAAGCCAAATTAGAAGTCAGTTGCATGTTCTTGAAACTGATTTTTTTTTCCAACTCATGTAAGTAACAGTTTGGCAGTTAACTGAATCGTTCTTTTAGCAATTCAGTTTCTTAAAACTAAACTGAAAAAATAGTTCAGTTCAGTTCAATTTTTATCTAAAACAATTCAGTTGTTTTTAGTTTATTTTGGTTCAATTAACTACAGTTCAGTGTAGTTCAATTTATTTTGGTCACCCCTACTTACTCCTATGGTATGTAGATCTTTTCCCAAAGGAAAGTAATTTGAATACATTATTATAATTGTGCAAAAAATTTACACAATCATTCAATAAATGAACATTAGATTGCATATATTGTGCATTTAATGATTTTGAACGTTGTCACCATATCTTCAAAGTAGATAGAGTTTTCCATTTTTATATGTGACAAACTTACTTTATCTGAAAGATTATAGGCTTAATTACAAATTTTACCCCCAACTTTTTCATTTTTGACAGATTTTACCCCCAACAAATTAATTTGGCGTATTTATCCCTAACTTTTTTAAAAAGTTGCAAATTTTACCCTCCACAGTTTTGATGACGTAGCATGCTGACATAAGCATAAAAAATGGAGGTAAAATTTACCAAAAAATAAAAAGTTAAGGATAAAATTTGACAAAAATGAAAAAGTTAGAGATAAAATTTGTCAAAAAATAAAAAGTTAGGGGTAAATTATAACTATTTTAACATGTCACGTCATCAAAACTGTGGAGGGTAAAATTTGTAACTTTTTAAAAAAGTTGGGGATAAAATGCGTCAAATTAATTTGTTGGGGGTAAAATCTGCCAAAAATGAAAAAGTTGGGGATAAAAATTGCAATTAAGCCAAGATTATATTGTCATGCCTACTTTTATTATGTCAAACATGGTGTTTAAGACTGTCGTGTGTCCAAAGTTTGACTTTGATGCTTTGTTTCTTTTTATCCAATTATAGAAGAATGTTCAACAATCTTAAAATGAATATAGTCTTCAAACTTTCTATCAGATTGTCAAGCAGTCATATGAAGATGGAGTCTTCAAATTGTTGAAGCATATATAGTCTTAGACAATCTTCAAGAAATTGTATATATATCTTTCAATAAGATAAATTGTCACTATTCAATCTCTGTATACTTACAGTGACATTAGCATATAACATCATTATTTTTATCTAATTTATTTGTTATCCATTAAAACTATGTGATTGTTGAATAATTTTTCTTTAACAATCGGCTTGACCCTTTAAAACCCAATTTAAGCACATCAACTGTGTGCGAGCATAATTGAACTAAGTTAGTGGATCTATTTCCATTTCAATCCAACTATTTATCTATCTTTTTTTAACCACAAATTTCAATAATAATAGTAAATGCGTGTTAGCCTCTCTAGTCACCTATTTGAGCAGCTTGCTGCTATCATCACAATTTAATTTGTGCATTCATAACCATAACAAGTATACTTCTGCCTTTATTCTTAAATCACTTAAATTGTTGTTTTATAAATTATATATATCGTATAGCGTATAAATTATTTTGCAATTTAGTTTGAAGGCAAAACTTAATGAGTAGTAATGACCACCGCAACCGACTGTTATTTGCTAGTGTTCACCTTGCCAAGACTTGTATATATGTGTCATGATATGCCATTTTCACAGTG
This sequence comes from Pueraria montana var. lobata, assembly GCA_026413185.1. Classification (NCBI taxonomy): domain Eukaryota; kingdom Viridiplantae; phylum Streptophyta; class Magnoliopsida; order Fabales; family Fabaceae; genus Pueraria; species Pueraria montana. Next base: position 80,553,691 of record CM048650.1, read on the forward strand.
TCACCAAAGTGCGTGTCCTCTTTCACCTAAAGCCACGTGTCCATGCATGCCTACACTACGTTTCCATCATGACATAATTTAGTCTTATCTTTTACTGCTATCTTTATTACTTTGCATTAGTTTACTACTTTACAATGGAGGGCAATGGAGGGTACCAAGAGATGGGACGCAATGGAGGGCTCAGCGCCATGGACAAGTCTGGTGGAGAGCGTGCTGAAGAGGAAGGCATAGACATTGATGAGTCTAAGTTTAGGAATAACTAAAAAATGTGTTAGGAAGTAGTGTTTTGTTGTAGTTCCCTTCAATATGTGTGTGTTTTGAAGTAGCGAAGTAGCAGTGAATATATGTAGGAGGCTACAGACTAGTACTACAAAATATATGTTTTGGTGCTCCTGTTTGGTGGCAATGATAGGTATTTCAGGTTTAGGAAGCTAGCTTAGGTGGTCTTTATCTTAGGGCATGAAATGGGGTATGTTTATTATGTTGTTGTAGGAAGTGTTGAACTTTCAGTGGAGACTCTTTTTACATGGTATAATGAATGTTCTCTTATCTCTAAACATAGAGTTCCAATTAAGTTTTTAGGAGTGGCCTTATGAAAAAGGTTATCCTTAGAATATAAGGAACAAGGAGAATAAATAGAAACTAACATGAAATTGAAAGGCCGGATGCAAGATATTACACAATCAAGGCATGTTTTTATGTTGTGTATAAATTTGATAAATGTTGTGTATAAATTTTGAGAGAAAAAATAATCAAAGTCTTCTATCATAACGCTGGATATATGAGATGGAGCAGAAACAGTGCCTATTCCAAACGAACACTGAACCTGTTATTAACGTTAAGAATTTGATGGAACTTGAGAAAATAGGCTCTATTAGTCTGGGTTATAAAATTCTTTTCAGCCTAATTAAATTAAATTAAATTGTATTATGTTTCTATTAATTCAATCACACCAATTAACATGCAATTGTCGATGCTTATTAAATCAAACTCACGCGTTTTGTTCTGCATGTTATCAACCTTTTTTCTTTAGGCTCAAATGTGCAATTTTGATCTCTTTAAAATTTTTATTGCAATTTTGGTTCTCTATGTTTCTAACATTAAGCAATTTCGATCCACCGTTAACTTTCCATCCATAATCTAACAGAAAATGCTGATGTGTCCGTGTTTGATGCCAACTAGTTGTTACTTATCCACGTTGGAAAATCACAATATTAAAAATTACATATGAAATTATTTTAATGAATTTTAATTTGTAATTAAAAAATAAGAAGTGAAATTCTTTTATCCAAATAAGATCTCATACCTTCATTTGAAGGTCCATGAATCTTGTTTGTTGAAGAAGAATTAAGAAAGGGCATGAGGAAAACGTCCGAGAACATCATAGAATGTCGAAAGGCAATTTCAACCCCAAATACCATTTTAAACCCTAAAAATAAATAAAGTTGGAATAAAAAAAATTAAAAAATAAATAAACACATGTCATAGTATGGATAAGAGCCCCTTGACATCAAACACACACATCAGCATTATCCGTTAAATTCTTGATGGAAAGTTAACGGTAAATCGAAATTGCTTAATTTTAGAAACATGAAGGACCAAAATTGCACATTTGCAAAACTATAGGGGACTAAAAGTAGATTTAAGCCTTTTCTTTATTAAAATAGAACTGTATAACAATTATCATTATCAATAGAATTACATATTAAAAATTAAAACTCATTTCTAATATATTCATCAATTTAAATAGAAATAAAGTTAAAGATCAATTTTAAAATAAATTCAAAATAATATATATCTTACACAATATATATTTCATTATTAATTAAAAACAAAATATCAAAATATGAATAAAATAAACATATTTTTTTGTTATAAATATTTAAAATATAGAAATATCTATATGTTTCAATTATGTTTTTTTGTCTATATATAATTTATTAAAAAATGTTTTAAATATAGAATCCATGTGGACCTTTTTTGTAATTATAAAAACTTAGTTAAATTACTTTTTTTGTCTCTTTATTTTACAAAATCAATTAAATCCTCTATATTTTAAAAATTTTGATATTATCCTTCCGTCCAAATTGAGACTAACGACATAAATACAATTGGAACATGTTGCAATTTTACACTCTCTTGTGGTTTTAAACCACCAGTAAGTAAGTGGTTTTCACATTCTGGAATTTAAAATTACCACTAATTTTTTTTATTTTTTCAAAATTTTAAAACTATAATAAGTTATAATAATTTAATAACTTTTACTTATAATATTATTAATATTAATATTTTAAATTTTATAAGAATAATATTTTTAGATTATTAAAAATTATATTTTAAATTTATTTTTATTAAATTTTAAAAAACTATAATAAAATTATTTTAATTTAATAATTTTTACTTATGTAATATTTATAATTTTATTAATATTCATATTTTTATTTTTTATAAAAAAATGTTAAATTGTATTATAATTATTATTTATATTATATTTTTTAATTTACTTATATAATATTACCCCGATCCTATATATAAGAAACAAATACCTAATTCATCAAGACTAATAAATGTAGTTAAATTATTTAATTTTAATTAATATTCTCCTAAATTTTAATTTCATCCCAAAATATTCGTAGAATTAATTGGTTTAAGTGGTGGTTAGATTTTATCCAAGAAATAATTCTTTCAACCAACTAATGAGTATGAATTATATTATTAATAATTTAATAAATGTATCTATTTTTTTTGGAAATGGGTGATATTTGATTAATAAACTTCACAATAAATTAAGAGTATAAAGAGAAATTATCAATTAATGCATTTGAAAGTAATCATATGTTTCTTATTAGGATAAAAAATACTACCATTGTAGCAATTTAAGAAATATAATAATTAAATAAAAAAACATAACATCAATATATATAAAATTTACGAATCAATATCAATATCAATCTATCTATCTATATCTATTTATTTATATATTATATAAAAGACAGTTACTGACTAGGACTGATTGTCCACGTGTCACAATCTGGTAATATTTAAAATTATAGAAAATAATCTTAATAATATAATTGATTCAATTAAATGATAATCAAAATTTTGTGAAAAGAATCTTTCTTTAAACACAAATCGATTGTGGACAATTATGACACACAAATATAGAAATTTATTTTTACTTTATCTTTTGATTGATGAATCAAAATTTGAAATAGACGATTAATTTAAAATGAATCTTTAATTTTGACCTAAATATGGAGTGCTCTATTAATTTATTATCATATTAATTTATTTGAAAATAAAATTTGTAAATATATTGTTTCCATTTTGAATAGTTATTTCCATAAATTATTGTCCTAATTAATATATGATATGATATGATTACTTTCCAAAATCAATTAAAAGGTTATATAATACCTTTGTTGTGTTTAGGTGGTGGGTATATGTAGTCCACGCACAATGGTTTTCTAATTGGTCTATAAAACTATTTAGCGGAATGTGAAGGGATTCTTGGAATGGTCTATAAAATTGCTTGCCGAAATATAAAGGAGCAAGGAGAACAACGCAATATTATTTTGCTATACACAAATTCGTGAGTATTGTGGATACATGCTCATTGTTTGGAGATTTTCATGTTTTTGTTTATGAGCAACATGTTACTATTTTGGGCTTTATTATTTCAATCTCCATCTATGTACCTTTTAACTTCAAGCATGTATCGTAGCTTATACTAAGGTTGAAATAAAATGTTTCTCTTTGTCTATACTTTTTTTTTGTGTGTGATTATGTATTTGTTCACTGAATGTTTTCTCCATGCTTTTGCACTTTTCTACTCTCATTATGTGCATGCATTTTGATTTATAGAGAGAATCTTGCAATAGTGACTCTTTATTGTATAGAAAAGAGGAAAGTTCTTATAGTAACATAAGCACGATAAATTTAGTGAGAAATAAAAAGTGGGGATCGGATCAATGTGTCTTCTTATTATTTCTTTTGATATTATTTCTTAATTTTTACAAGTTTTTAAAATTATATAAAACAAACAAGTATTAAAATTTTAATTATATATATATATATATATATTAAAATTTTACTTTATTGATGATGGAAGTATAAGTTAATATATAAAATATGTCATCATTAAAAACTCTTAATTTATAAAATTTTAAACATAATTTAAATTGATGAAAGAATTAAATATGATTTGAATATATTTAAGTATATTTGTTGAAACAATTTAAAAAATAAAAGGCATTGAAAAATGCTAATTAGTATGAATGTACACTTCGTGTAACCGCACGACAATTGATTTGTAATAAATCCCGTATTACATGTTTTCAAATCTTTTAATCAATATTTATTTTAAAAAAATAACCATGGTTCATTTTTCTTTTTCTTTTTGTGCAATTCTTGTGTGATAAATTTTGTCTTTTGACTCGATAATTAATTAGAAAATAATAATATATTATAATTTACAACAACATAGTTTAATGGCAATTAATTGAAATTGTTTGAAACTTTCAATTTACAAGGTTTTAAAAAAAATAATTTGCACCAAAATATTAATTTAAAAACTAATTTGCAAACAAATATAAAGTATGAAAAAATATATGTTTAACATGTATTTAAAAATTAAAATATAAATTAATATATAAAACATACACACATTTGAAACTTTCAATTTACAAAGTTTTTAAAATAATTTTAATTGATGAAAGATTTATTTATATTTTGAATATGTATCTTTATATTTAATGTTAGTTAAAAATGTTGAGTTGTAAATTAAAACAATTTTAAAAAATCTTTGACTCGGTAAACAATTAAAAAATCTTAATATATTATTTTGAAGTTATTAAGGCAATTATTTGCAAACACATATACAATATTAAAAAATATTTTAAATTTTAATTTATTGAATATAATAATGTAAACTAATACTATATATGTAGCTATTCAAATTAATCAAAACATGCAAATTTTGTATCACATTAGTTTATGTATAGTACATCATAAAAGTATTTAAATTTTAGTACTTTTTAGTTGATGTTTAAACTAATTAGAAGTGCGAACCTCAGTCAGTTCGACCATTGTACATAAAAAAAAAATCGAAGTTAGAAACTCAATTTTTTGTATCATGATTTGCATCTTGTGATGAAAGGAAGGGACTTCAAAAGGACTATTGCTCACAAAAAAGAGATAGTAATATCTCAACTAAGTTAATGAAATTTACTTTAAATAAAGGAGATAGGGTTATTTTCTATTACATAATAAAATTAATTAATGTAAATCTAAATTTAAAATCACAATTTATTTAGAATGAATCATTAATTTTGACTTCAATATGGATTGTCCATTTAATTTTGCTTATATTTCATTGTTCATATTATAGTATTATTAAAAGAGTTCATCTTCTCTATTTTTTGTTAAAAGATTTTATCTTCTATTTAAACCTAATTGGCCCAGATATAAACTAAATGTTGTTTGTACTACCTCTCTTACATGTATAGTTGAATATTATTTTAGGGTAAATGCAATAACTAATTATAATATTTTTTTTCTCTAGAACATCTTTAACAAAGGAAGCAAAGACACCTACGAAAAGGCATATCATATTTATATTTTCAAGGTTTGTTTATAGTCAGAAACACTTTTGAGTTCATGTTACTTCGATTCATTTATTATGTTAACATTTTTAATTTATAATAATGGATGAAGTAGCATGCATTGCAGCCAAATATCTACCTTTTATGGAATTTAATCGCAATCAAATTTAGTTTGTGGCTTACATGAATCAAGTTCTTTGTTATTAAATTTGGTATAGTTGCACAAATATAATGTTGTTAATCATAGGTTTATAATTATTTTTTTGCGGTAAAAAAAAGGTTTATAATTATTTTCAATCAAGAATTTTAGTCAATGAATAATTGTTTATGACTAAGAATTTTAATTATTAAAATTAGGGAAAGAATACACATAACGAAATAACAATTATAATTATAATAAAAATTATAATTAAATAAGGGAATTCTTAATAAAAATATTATATTTGTAAATTTAAAATATATACTCTAACGCAATATGATAGATATTTAGTATTATTAATTTAAATAATAATTATATTAACGCTAATACTTATATTTATAACGATTAAAATATCCATCAAGTGACTTTTATATATATAAAGATAAAGATATTTTCTTAATAAAAGTAAGGTTATCTATAAGTTAAATAATTTATTCTAATTTCTCAAATTATATTTATTTAATTTTTTTAGAATAATATAAGATCTATCATTAGATAATTAAATTAATACAAATGATAATTATAAATAGTTTAATGCATTAACAAATCCCAAAATAAATAAAAAATAGACAAAGATGGGATTTTTTTAAAGAATGAAATTTATTCAGATTTCAAAATATAACACAAGATATCATAAGGAATTAGAGAATTAAAATTATAAGGTTTTTTTACTGATAAAATTATAAGGTTTTAGTGCTAGAGAATCCATTATTAAATTCTTAAGACAACAACATGATTTTCTAACATGTTTAAAATAAAGATTACAATAATAATATTATTAATATTTATTACAAAATTAAGGTTACCTATAAGTTAAATAATTTTTTCTAATTTCCCAAATTAAATTTATTTAATTTTATACAATAACATTAGATCTATCGTCATTCTAATTTCATCAATTAAATTTATTCTCCCAAATTAAAGACCATTTTAGTATTAATTTTAAACCATTTTAACATTACTATTTTTAATTATATTTATAATTAGAGGAGGGATCCACTTACTCCAAGAGTAACTCTAAGAGAGTTACTCCTCATCCTCACCATTCATTTTCTTGAAATCTAATTTAAGTTTTACTAATAATTGCTTCCATTTAAGTATTATTAATAATATTATTATTATAAATTTAATTAGCATGAACATGTTACCTTTAATACAAAGAAAATAAATATAATAAATATAATATTGAATTTGTGATAGTAATTTTTATTGTTCTGGATTTCCTCTTCGTAAGCTAAATTTGAAGGTTGGAGTGTCTGTAAAGTTGAGGAATATTGACCAATCAAATGGAGTATGCAATGGTGTAAGATTGCAAGTAAGGAAGATAGAAAAACATGTTATTCAATGTCAAATTCTTATTGGAAACAAAGTTGGTGGTACTGTGTTCATATCTCGGGTGAGTATGATTCCTAACAACCAAATGCTACCAGTTAAGTTACAGTGAAGACAATTTTCTATTATTGTGTCATTTGCAATGACAATTAATAAATCTTACGTCCAGACACTTTCTTCTGTTGGACTATATCTTCCAAGACCTGTGTTTATCCATAGACAATTATATGTTGCCTTTTTCAGAGTGCATTCTAGAGAGGATTAAAAATTTTGCTGAAAAATCATGAAAACATGTTTCAAAATTGTACAATTAATGTTGTATATAGAGAACTTTCCTAGAATTTATCTTTATAAGATGTTTATTCAAGAAAAAAGTATTATTATTTTTAGATTATATTGTTGTTAATACAAAATTAAGTCTTTTTACATTTTTATTTAAAAATATTTATTATCTTTACCTCCCTTTAAAACTAACCTGTGCATCGCACGGGTAACAAACTAGTATATATAAAATTTACGAATTCAAAAATAGCTTCGAAAAATACGTGATGAAATAAGGTTGTTTCTCAAGTATTGGATGACATGTGTCATCATTTCATGCTTTGGAATTGTTTGGTTTGGAACCAAATTTAAATTCAAATACATTTAAGTCTCATTAATAGTAATAATAAATAAATAATCAATCAACAATAGCATAATGGAAATATTTATGGAATTAAATTTTGAAACTAATTTAATAAGGAAATAATAAAAAAATGTCAATTATTATTTGGTTCGGTTATTTATTTTCCACACGATTTCATCATTAATAGTATAATTTGACTAAAATCATGGGCATAATAATCACGTGTTGATTTTGGTAAAACTTATAATTTATTTATTTAGTTATTTATTTATTTATTACTTAATAGTATGTAAATAGATATTTCCATTCACAATATGTTCATACTACTAAAATATATGCATGACCATATTTGAAGGTAAAATCATATTTGAAAATGATTTAGAGTAATTTGAATATCAAAATTTATAGTAATAATTATTAAATTAATAATTTAGAGTGATTTGAATTCTAAAATTTAGCGTAAAGTTTATTTGATTTGATTATTTTTTATAATTTTATTAGCGATGTTTATGATATGAATATTTAATGCAGTAAAAAAAATGATATGAATATTTAAACTTTCCTTTTTAAAAAAGTTTCATGAGTTGTATAAATAATTTACTTAGTGAATAGAAAACCTTACATTTGTATTTTTCTCTATGTAATGTGTACTACTCGAACTCGGCATTACACAGAGTAGTCTAGTTGGCCGAGTAGAAACTATCACTCGGACTCGGATGATAATAACGGAAAAAATAGATTTTACTATATGATAAGATATAGAAAAATCAGGTCATAAGATAAGGATAGAAAATAGAATTATCTCTATCTCCATCACGAGATTTGAGGAGATTTGATAGGAAAATAACCCTATCAAATCTATCTCTTTACACTCTATAAAATCAGAACAACCCATCCCAATCAAGGTACGAAATTTTAATCCCAATTGTGATACCTGTCTCTTCCTCTGCGCCTCTAACTTGAGCGTCGGAGTCCCTTTGCAGGTACACCCCCCACCAGTCACGGAGGCGATCCCGGCGGAGCCACCGCACCAGAAGATTTATCAAAATTTGGTAAGAACATTTGGCGCCCACCGTGGGGCTCGGTGAAACTATTCCCAACCACACCAATTGCAACAACATTATTCCAATGACGACAACCCAGAGTAAAATAGCGAACCATGAAAAGCAACCACAGGGGGTGGAAACCCAAATCCTGGGTGTACCACCTCCAGGGGATACCCAGGGAGGTAACCCCAACAACGTGGCACCCTTCCCGCGTCAGACGCTTGAGGATCACTCGTTGATCCAAGCCCTGCAAAGGGAAGTTAACATGCTAAAGCAGAACAACGCTAAGGAGATAGAAGACCTCCGCAAGGAGAACGCTATCCTCCGAGAGCAGTATCAAAAACTGCGAGAGGACCGAAATGGACTTTCGGCAGCCCACGCCGCTATCAACGGGTTCTCGGCAGCCCACGCCGCTACCAACGGACTATCGGCGGCTCATACAACCGCCAACAGACACCCTGACCCAACAAAGCAGGAAGATACCACTTGGAGCGAGGCAGACTGAGCAATAACCCATTTAGAGTCCAGACCCGCCTCAGGATCGCGAGCGCCCCCAAGACGAAGTATGATACCCGAGATAACGAGGCGACACCCGTTTGTAGATGGAATCATGGAGACTCCACTACCGACCGGGTGGAAGCCGTTATCCATGGACAGATACGATGTGCTGACCGACCCCGATGAGCACATCGACGCATTCGTCACACAGGTGAACCTGTACACAAACGACGACGCCATCATGTGCCGGGTGTTCCCAACGACCTTGAAGGGAGCAGCGTTGAACTGGTACACACGACTCCCCCCCACTCAATCGACTCTTTTGCCACATTAGTCACTCGTTTCGGCGCTCAATACCCTACGAGTCGACCCCACCACCTGACGGCAGTAGCACTGGCCAACATACGGCAAGAAGACAACGAGTCTCTCAGGGATTTCATGGAAAGATTCGCCGAGATCTCCGTCAAGATCCGAGACTTGAATCCACAGGTGGCATTGATCGCCATGCTTATGGCGCTAAAATCTGGACCTTTTTCGGACAGCCTCTGCAGGAAACCACCACATGACATGGACGAGCTCAGAGCTAGAGCAGCAGGATATATTCAGATGGAAGAAATGACCAAGTTCAGGGAACGGGTCAGGGGCGAATCCTATAAAAAATAGGAAGAACGAGAGAAACCAGGAGCAAACCGAGAGCAGAGTAGCAAACCTAGAAGCGAAAGACCGCCCCGTGCAAGGTTTGCCCATTATACCCCTCTAACTGATAGCAGAGCGCGAGTTCTGGAAGAAGCCTGCAGCGTCGAGCTGATAAGCCTGCCTACTCGAAACAGCTCCCCAGAGAAAGTAGATAGGTCCAAATTTTGCAGATACCATAGAGTACATGGACACACTACAGAGGAGTGCACCACCCTGAAGGATAAGATTAAAAAACTTATCCAACAAGGCAAATTACGACGCTTCGTTCGAGACGACAGCCGAAAGCCCGTGCGAGAACGAACCCGGGATAGGGAAGACGATCGCGATAGAAAAGCCCGACGCATGGAAGAGCCCCGCCAGGAACAACAGACCAAACCTCCCGAAGCTCGACTTCGAGGCGTTATCAACACAATAGCAGGAGGATTCGCTGGAGGAGGAAGTTCGAGCTCGGCAAGGAAGAGACACCTGCGCAGCCTCCGATCAATCAACTCGGCTTCAGCAAACCCCAGAGTACACAAGAAAATGCCCCCTATAACTTTCACAGACGCAGATTTCAAAGGCATAGAGCCCAATCATGATGACCCGATGGTGGTCAAAATTGAAGTCGCAAACTGGTTGGTGTGCAAAGTCTTAGTCGACCAAGGCAGCTCGGTGGATATCCTATACTGGTCCACTTTCCAACAGCTAGACATCCCCGAAAATAAGGTACAACCATACACCGAGCAGTTAGTCGATTTTGCAGGCGAAAAGGTTGATACCAGAGGCTATATTGACCTCCTCACCACTTTTGGAGATGAGATGGGGTCCAAGACTATCACGGTCAGGTACCTCCTAGTCAACGCCCTCACTTCATACAACATTCTTATAGGCAGGCCAGCACTCAACAAACTAGGGGCAATAATTTCAACTCCACATCTGGCAATGAAATTCCCAAATTCAGAAGGGAAGATAGTGACAGTCAAAGCTGATCAGGAGGCAGCCCGCGAGTGCTACTTAGAAAGTCTAAAGATAGCCAGCGGCAAAAAGGTCCCAGAACTGACGATAAAACACGTAGCATGTGCCTCTCTCGCAACGCCAATAGAGGAGGCCGACCTCGATCCCAGGGAGACCAAGCCGAGAGCAGAACCCACAGAACAGGTAAAATTCTTCCAAATAGGAAGAGAATCAAGGCAATGCACAAAACTCGGGACTCAGCTAGCAAGCGAGACCGAAGAAGCAATTACCAAAGTCCTGTTAGACAACGCCGACTTGTTCGCATGGTCAGCCACTGACATGCCCAGAATAGACCCGAGCTTCCATTGCCACAAGCTTGCCATCTATCCAGAGGCCAAACCAATCTCCCAAAAGAAGAGGAAACTCGGGGCTGAAAGAGGAAAAGCGGTAAAAGAAGAAACTGAAAAACTACTCGGCGCAGGCTTCATAAGGGAAGTGCAATACACCACATGGCTCACAAATGTGGTGATGGTAAAGAAGGCAAACGGAAGATGGAGAATGTGTACTGACTACACAGACCTTAACAAAGCATGTCCAAAAGACTCATACCCGTTGCCAAGCATAGACAAGTTAGTAGATGGAGCAGCCGGCTATCCGATCCTGAGCTTTCTGGATGCATACTCCGGGTACAACCAGATACCAATGTACCCACCGGATGAGGAAAAAATGGCGTTCATAACTGACACGGCCAATTACTGTTACAGGTAATGCCATTTGGACTGAAGAATGCAGGGGCAACATACCAGCGTCTAATGGACAAGATCTTTACAGAACAACTCGGCATAAATCTAGAAGTCTACGTCGACGACATGGTGGTTAAAAGCAGGGAACCAAAATCACATCCAGGAGACCTAACCGAAATTTTCGAAGAGATCAGAAAACATAATATGAGGCTAAACCCTGAGAAATGCGTATTCGGGGTGCATGGCGGAAAATTTTTAGGATTCATGCTCACCCACAGGGGCATAGAAGCCAATCCGGAGAAATGTGCGGCTATCATAGGCATGAGAAGTCCGGGTAATATAAAAGAAGTACAACGGCTAACTGGAAGACTGGCATCCCTATCCCGTTTCTTGCCAAAAGCAGCAGAAATAGCCAGACCCTTTTTTCAACAACTCAAGAAACAACAGGGCTTCGGATGGGACGAAAGGTGTGAAGAAAACTTCCTAAAGATAAAAACACTACTCTCATCACCACCAATTCTAACGAGACCCGAACCCGGCAAGGACTTAATACTATACCTAGCCATCTCAGGAGACACAATCAGTTCGGTCATCATCCAGGAAGAAAATCAGACGCAAAAACCAGTCTACTACATAAGCCGAGTATTGAAAGATGCTGAAACCAGATATCAAAAGATAGAAAAGCTAGCGCTAGCCCTAGTCACCTCAGCACGACGACTACGACCATACTTTCAAAGCCACCCAATAGTGGTACGAACAGACCACCCAATACGACAGATACTGAGGAAACCAGAGCTAGCCGGACGAATGATAGCATGGTCGATTGAATTATCCGAGTTCGACATCAAGTACGAACCGAGAGGACCTATCAAAGCATAGTGCCTAGCCGACTTTATTGCTGAGCTAGCACCAGTAGCGGAAGCGCCCCTCCAATTCTGGACCCTTTATGTGGATGGCTCCTCGAACGAAAAAGGTAGCGATGCAAGAGTCATAATTGAAAGCCCTGAAGGGATTATCCTGGAACAATCACTCAGGTTCGATTTCAACGCATCCAACAACCAAGCCGAGTATGAAGCCCTACTAGCAGGACTAAAACTCGCCAAGGAAGTGGGGGCGAAACACCTTAGATGCTGGAGCGATTCAAAATTAGTCACTGGGTAAATGAATGGATCCTACCAAACAAAGGATCCCCAGATGACAAGATATTACCACTTGGCCTCCCAGTTGAACAACGAGTTCATTAGTTGCGAGCTCGACCACATTTCGAGAGAACAAAATGAAAGAGCCGACCTGCTATCAAAATTGGCAAGTACAAAGAAGAAAGGCCAACACCGAACTGTCATACAGGAAACAATATCCGCTCCGAGCATCGAGAAAATTGTCTCTAACATCAACTCGACTGACAGAGAATGGATGACCGAGATATGGAACTTTCTGAAGAGAGGAACCCTCCCAGAAAACCGGCAAGAAGCTAAAAAGATCAAAAGAAGGGCCAGTTACTATGTCATAGAGGGAGAAGACCTTTATAGGAGAGGCTTCACTGCACCACTGCTGAAATATATCATGAAGGCTCAAGCCGAATACGTGGTAAATGAGATGCACAAAGGAATATGCGGAATGCACTCAGGAGGAAAAGCTATGGCTGCCCGAACTCTAAGAGCCGGGTATTACTGGCCAACAATGCGCTGCGACTGCACCGAGTACGCCAAAAAATGCGAAGAATTCCAAAAAATGGCAACTTATCCCATCTACCAGCAGAGGAATTGCACAATATCACAGCACCATGGCCCTTCGCCCTATGGGGAGTTGACATATTAGGCCCTTTTTCACTCGCTAAACGACAAGTGAAGTTCCTCCTCGTCGGAATTGATTACTTCACAAAGTGGATTGAGGCCGAACCCTTGGCAACTATCACCGCCCACAATGTGCAAAAATTCATATGGAAAAATATCATATGTCGGTTCGGCATCCCTCACTAGGTGATATCCGACAACGGTAGACAGTTCACCGAAAAGAACCTGGAAGAGTTCTTCAAAAACCTAGGGATTCGGCACCGAGTGACCTCAGTGGAACATCCGCAGACCAACGGACAAACTGAAGCCGTAAATAAAGTGATACTAGGAGAACTGAAGAAGCGAGTAGGAGACGCTAAAGGAAGTTAGGCCGAGGAACTTCCAACAATCTTATGGGCATATCGTTGCACACCACAATCAACAACGGGGGAAACCTCCTTCAGACTCTCATACGGATCAGACGCCATGATACCAGTAGAAGTCGGAGAACCCTCCCTACGAAGAACAAATTTCGTCCAGGAAAATAATGATCAATCACTAAGGCATGCACTCGACATGACCGAAGAGACGCTCAACGAGGTCCAAGTCAGAATAAAGCCCTGTAAAAGAAGAGCCGAGAGGAGGTATAACACCAAGCTCAAGCCAAGAAACTTCGAAGCTAGAGACCTGGTTTGGAGAAAATGCGGGGAAGTCAGAAAAGCTACAAGAGAAGGTAAATTGGCAGCCAACTGGGAAGGCCCCTTCAGAATAATCGAGTCGCTGGGAAATGGAGCTTACCGATTGGAGCACCCATCCGGCAAAACCATCCCCTGAACTTGGAACGCGACACATCTAAAGTTTTACTACAGTTAGAAAAATTGTAAGTGGTGATGTACTCTTTTTCCTACTTTGACATTTTTTCCCAAGAGGTTTTTTGTCAAAGAGGTTTTAACGAGGCACACCCAATTTCTCTCATTAATGAAACTCTTCTTCAAATTATCTATTTAGAGTTACAATTAACCGCGTAGACCTTTACAAGGATACAAAGAGCAAGTTAGATTTAACCGCGTAGACCTTTACAAGGATACAAAGAGCGAGTTAGATTTAACCGCGTAGACCTTTACAAGAATACAAAAAGCGAGTTAGACCTAACCGAGTAAAGGATACAAAAGGAGAGTTACAATTAACCGCGTAGACCTTTACAAAAATACAAAAAAGCGAGTCAGACCTAACCGAGTGAACCTCGGATACAAAAGGCGAATTAGCTGCGTAGACCTTTATAAAGGTAGAAAAAGCGAGCTACACTTAACCGCGCAGACCTCTTGCGAGTTAGCGAAAAACCGCGAAAAAAGACCACACAAATAACGAAGAAAACTCATTAACACCCTATTCGAAAGGCCGGGTGCGAGCCTTGCATATAAATTTCATTAAGTACCCTATTTGATAGGCCGGGTACGAGCCTTACAAGAAGCAAGAAAAATATAAACACTAAAAAGCAGGAGCATCTCCCCCCTCCTGAGTGGAACGGCCCGGAGCATCCTCACCATCAAGTGCAGACTCCTCAACCAATTCTCCCTCTTTATTGACATCCTTGTCAACGTCAAAAAGAGAAGTGACGGCATCCTTGAAGAAATAACGAACTTGACGAAGTGCCTTGCTGAACCTGGCCTCATGGGTCTTAACAATCTCGTCCAAGGCCTCACCCAGATCGGCTTTCTATTTAGCCTCAGACTCAGCAGCCTCAGTTTTCACCTGAGCAAGCTCGAAAACGAGCCTATCCACCTCAGCCCGCAATTCCCGAGCCGAATTCTTGGACACAGTTAAGGAAAGTTTTAAATCCTCCTTACGACTCTCAACTTCCCTTAACTTAGCCTCCACTCCCTCCTGAGACCTTCGAGATTCTTCAGCAGATTGAAGAAGAGTCTCGTTGGCCCGGGTAGCCTCCAACAGGGCCTGCTCGGCTTTTGCAACAGCCTCTTTCACCATAGCCAACTCCCAGTGGCCGTGGTCGAACTCCTCGGCCCAATACTAAGCAATAGCCCATGACCGAGCTTGGAAGCGACAAACAGCCTCCATAGAGAGCACCGGCCCAACATCCCTCAACATATCCCGATCAGCTTGACCGAGATTGTCGGCAGAGATGAGGGCCCCAGGATTGAAGTCATTTCCCCAAAGCGAGGTCCGCCCATCTTTCATAGAAAGGAAAGCCGGATGCCTCTCAACAGCAGACCCCGCAGCTTCAGCACCGCGTGGGCTCGGTTTCGACTTCTTGGAGGGGCCATCCCCCCTTGAACAACCTCCCGCCGATCCCTCTTCAAAGAAGGAGGAGGAGGAGGAGGAGGAGGAGGAACAGGCGGAGCAACTCGAACCGCCTCAGCAACGGGCTCCTTACTCTTCAACTTCTCCAGCCTTTGCTTTTTGGCCGTCTTATAATCAAATTTCCCCATCATAGCTGCAAAAGAAACAAGCATCAGTAAAAAAACAAAGTAAAAGAAGAAAAACCGAATAAATAGAAGGTACTCACCGTCCCAATCCTCTCTCGGAGTCCGAGAAGTAGGAATCCCCACAACTGTTTTACAAGATAAGGAACGCGGCAACTTGCACAGCGTAACCATGTCATCCTGATCCTCAGGAGACATGTCCACGACCTTCCAAGACAGCCGTTTGTTTAGGGAGCGGGTCCAACAAAGAGGGAACCTCGGCTTCCCACGGCTATCAAAAAACTCGACCTCCCCTTCCGGACTCGGTCGGACACGAAAGAAACCACTCTTGAAATTTTTCCAAGAGGAGGTATAAGGACTAAGGATTGACCGACCAGGAATCCCAGTCAAAGAGACCCAGCCCCCCTTCTGACTCTCTTTAACTTTATACTGATACAAAAATTTAGGAGCAGTAGGAGTAATAAAGAATTTACTGCATAGCACCCGAAAAGCCTGTAGAGAAGCCCAGGAGTTCGGGTGCAACTGCGTGGGACGACATTCAATGCCCGAAGAACGTCAGCCTCGAACTAATCAAATGGCACTGTAATGCCTAGAACTGAGAATAAGGCTTCATATACAAAAGTAAAATGTGGTTGGCGCGGGTCAGTAGACATAAAGACTCGGTCATCGGGCCCACAAGGCTCGGCATGGACCATACCCGACCCTTCTGAATGACACAAATCAATAGTTTCAAGAAGGGCAGACAAAGCTTCCTCGGTCTGATACCAAGAAGCATACGCACCCACTTTCCTAGCCACCCAAGAATAGCCGGAAGTAGTAACAGGAGGATATACCTTTCTGTTACCCCTAGACTCAATAGGTTGGGGAAGGGAGGGAGGAAATAGAAGACGAGCACGTCGAGTCTCAAGAGGACGAACCTTAGTGGCCTCGGAATCATCTAGAACCATCACCCCCCCGACAGGAACGACCAAAGGTACTTGTGCAGGGTCGACGGATGGATGAACCACCCCGACACTCGCGACGGCAACGTTTGCCGCTGACGCACCATCGCTAATTTCATCAGAACTAGAGTGGTGCAAAGGAGAACCACCATCGGAACCTTCTCCGATGAGGTGAACCTCCGGCGTAAGCATACGACCCCCGTCGGAATGCCCAGAATCCCCGGAAAAAGAAGACATTATAGAATCATAGAAAAGAAATGGAAAGGAGAAGGGCGTACCAGAACAAGGAAAAAGAAAAACCTAGAAGAAGGAGGACAAAATGGCAGAAGGGAGAGAAACCTCGCAGGAAGATAAAACACGCAGAAATGAAAATGAACGCCAGTGTCAACAGTACCCTTTATATAGAACCCCAAGCGTCGCGAATACGAAAGGGCGAAACGGTCCGAACCGTTGGATCAAGACCCCTCACTAGGCCAATCAACGGCTAGGAAGGCTTGAGACTTTTGGGAATCCCTAGACCGTTTCAAAATTCAAAAAAGCAATCACTATCGCCGCCCTTGGGAACCGTTACGACTTCAATAAGTCTGAAACGACATCTTTACCAAATGACGTGACGCTTCAAGAACCAAACTCGAACCCGTCCAAAACGAACAAACTCGTCTCGGCCAAATAAAATCCGAAATTGGTATAACCATGGTTAAGCTCCTACATTACTTCAGAGCTTGGGGGGCATCTGTACTACTCGAACTCGGCATTACACCGAGTAGTCCAGTTGGCCGAGTAGAAACTATCACTCGGACTCGGATGATAATAACGGACAGAATAGATTTTACTATATGACAAGATATAGAAAGATCAGGTCATAAGATAAGGATAGAAGATAGAATTATCTCTATCTCCATCACAAGATTTGAGGAGATTTGATAGGAAAATAACCCTATCAAATCTATCTCTTTACACTCTATAAAATCAGAACAACCCATCCCAATCAAGGTACGAAATTCTAATCCCAATTGTGATACCTGTCTCTTCCTCTGCGCCTCTAACTTGAGCGTCAGAGTCCCTTTGCAGGTACACCCCCCACCAGTCACGGAAGCGATCCCGGCGGAGCCACCGCACCGGAAGATTTATCAAAATTTCAACGCATCCAACAACCAAGCCGAGTATGAAGCCCTACTAGCAGGACTAAAACTCGCCAAGGAAGTGGGGGGCGAAACACCTTAGATGCTAGAGCGATTCAAAATTAGTCACTGGGCAAATGAATGGATCCTACCAAACAAAGGATTCCCAGATGACAAGATATTACCACTTGGCCTCCCAGTTGAAGAACGAGTTCATTAGTTGCGAGCTCGACCACATTTCGAGAGAACAAAATGAAAGAGCCGACCTGCTATCAAAATTGGCAAGTACATAATGTAATGTCTTTCAATTTTGACTCCATTACAGATAATAATGTTCAAACAATGGAAAGGTATGAAAATTATGAATCATTTTACTTTTTTTTTACATTCTTTTGTTTTAGTCACTTTATTCTTTTGTTATGTACATTTTACATTGTTATTCAATTCATTTATTTTGATTATCTAATAGTTCATTTTTTTTTTATCTTCTTTCTTTAAGGTAATCTTCTAAATTTTTCATTCACCTCAAATATATTTTTTAATTTTCTAATATTTGAAATTTGACATTTGCAGGATATAAATTCCAAATGATTAGATGAGGGCAAGGATTCCAACTAGGTTGGCACCGCAATTCCCAACAAACACATACAGCCCACCAAATTTTCATTAAACAGAAAAAAGAAACAAAAGTCATGGGGGGCATAGACCAAACTCATGTACAATCATTTGAACATATAACAAGGAAGATTATATCTATTCCTAAAGAAATTCTCCCGAATGACTACACAAACACATCTTAAGATGACAAAAAAAAGTTTCAAAAAGGATTTTCACAAACAAACAAAAAAGTATTATTACAATATAAAAAAATTAGGTTGACTTTTTTATTTGCTTTATAATTTAATTTTATATATTTGTTTGCTCTTTCTTCTTTACTAAAAGTATCTCTTTCACAAAATAAAATATTATTTTAATTTAAAATTCTTTGTATGAATTTTAAAATATATACAGATTGTTTCAATTTGAATCTTATGTAACTTATACTATCATCACAATAACTCTTTTTTATCAAGAAATATTTTCTATGATTACTTTTTATCATTTTAATTTACGACAACAAATAGTAAACAATAAACAATATTTTGATTAAAATTAAATTAAATGTAATCATATTATTTATTATTTATATTCAATAGTCAAAACATCATACTCAAATAATAAATTTCATATAAACAAAATAAAAAAATAGTAAATTAAAATAACAATCAATTGTTAAAAATACCAAATATATTAATCAATAGTATTTAATAATTTTAAGAAAATTTAAATTTTAATTAAATTAAAAATATAAAAATAATATAAAATTATAACTAATTCATTCAAATATTATTCTTTTAACAAATTTAATTAAATTTGATTGGGTCCAAAACTCTATACATTTTTAATTAGCATTGATTTTTTATTTACTTTTAAAAAAGAAAATATTAAATTTATTCATGTAACAAAAAAACAACAAAATATTAAATTGGTTGTGATAAAAAAAAGTATAAATTTACCAACAAGATAGTTATATGGACACATTTTGAAATTTTATTTCAATTAAAAAAATCAAGATAAAAGTATAACTAAAAATTTCACTGCAAGAAAACACTCCAAAGTATTTAAGTTTATACGGTACAATTTATCATTTATATCAAAATACTAATTCTTTATTTTTAATTTAAAAATTCCTCTAAAAAACCATTTTAATTAATGGAAGAATTATCTATGATGTGTCCAGACCCTAATCATTTTAATTTATTGTTATCCAATGGGTAAGGATCCAAATATGGAGAATTTTTAAAAATGTCGGTATGGAGACAGGTATTATAGTACCCTAACCAGACCCTACTTATTGTCATCCTTATCAACATATATGTCATGCATGACACGCATTGCTTGAATTTAAGTTTTAATTTAAAAATATATAGTTAAAAATGTCATTTCATAAAAAAATATTCATTTTTTATTGTAACTACGAACTGTTACTTTAGATTGATTGAAATATTATTTTACAATAATTATTTAAATTACAATGTTACCTAACACAACTAATTTTTATTTCTCTCATTTATTGTATTTTAAAATTATAGTCTACCATATATATAATCAAACTATATATCTATCATGTAACCAATAATTAATAATTAAAAATGTTATACTTTAATTATATATAATTCCTAATATAAATTTAAAAAATATCTATATTTTTAAAATATTTTATAAAATGTTTATAAAAAATATTTATCCCGTGCATATGGCACGAGTCATCCACTCTAGTATATAAAATTTACGAATCCTAAAATAGCTTCGCTTCGGAAAACATTTGACAAAACAAGGTTGCTTCTCAAGCATTGGATGACACGTGTCATCATTTCATGTTTCGAAATTGTCTAGTTCGGTTACGAATCAGTTTCAAATTCAAATATATTTAAGTCTCATTAAGTTATTAGGAACAAAAATCAAACAATATCGATCAATATTAGGAACATTAATTCTAGAAAAAATAATTTGAAAATGCAATTTGTAATGCAATTTAATATGACACCTTTTTTCTGCATTAGAAAAAATAATAATTTGACTTTTATTATGTTATAAAATAATCTATTTTTAATTAAATTAATTCAAACAGATAATTGGCATTTTAACTACTTATATATTATATTATTTTTTAATTTTATTTGGCCCACTAAAATGCTACGTATTAATTTATTTTTATAGAAAATTTTCATATTTATTCTCATGTTGACTATTTTGCATTTAAATAATTTTTTTTCAAAAAAAAATTTCATGTTATTTAATCTTCATAAACAATTTATTTAGGACAATGATTTATGTTAAAAACTTATCTAAAAAAACAAATCATGTTAATAACGGATTTTATTTAGGGCAATATTTTAATTACAGTTTCATGGACTAAATAAATGTAATAAAAGGTTATTTCCGTAAATAAATTTTGCTACTTCTCTATAAATTATGAAATTGAAAGTTGTACTACAACTAATTTCTTCTTGCCTACTAGTTTTTTCTACTGATTTGTAAAAACAAATTGTCTTAAACACATCATTTTTAAGACCAGTCTGGAATCCAAGTTTGTCAATCCTCTGACATTCCAGAAAAGGATATTCATCAAGCAAGATTTGAAGGACCACCTCTAGGATGAGGTTTCTGATGTTGTATGCTAATAACTTTATTTCCTTGTCTTCTGTTACTTTTTTTGTTTTGATTTAGAGATAACCAGAGTAAAACCTGCATTGGAATTCCCTATTGTGATGCATTCATATCAATGTTTATAAAAAAAAAAAGATATTTTCAATCATTTCTTATAATTTTGTTGCGTTTATGGGTTTGTTTATTGATTATATTTCTAGGCTTCTCACTTTCTTTCTCTCATTATGCACTTGCAGCAATGATACTTTTTGCAACTATTTTTTCTTTTGGTATATATCTCTTTTTTGCATCATTTTTCGTTACTCATTTTACTTTTTTTTTTGTGTGCAGTATTTTAGATGCAGTTAAAAGTAAAATATTATTTTAGCAAAGGAGGAGAACAACGAAAGTATTCAAGTTTCCTTAGGAAAACATTTTTGCGCCTAAAATGGGGATAAAGTGGAGAAGTGAGAAACAAAATATTGTGTGTATTAATTGATTTTGTTGAAGTAATTGAATGTTTATTAATTGATTTGGATATATATTTTTATATATACGTTATTTAAAAATTTGAGTATTAATTAAAATATTTAAAAATTAATAGATATTTGATTGAATAATAAATTAATTTAAAGCAAAAAATAGTAATTAAAAACTATTATATTATTTTGCAACAAGGTACTTTGTAGTAAACTAAAATCTTTTAATTGGATAACCAATTAAAAAATCTTTAAAATAAAAGAAAAATAGTCTGAGGCAAATTTTTATACAAAAATTAAGAGTATTGTAATGATTAGACTTTTATGGAATTAAGCAAATTAAGTGCAATAAATCATTTTAATTAAATATAATTAGTAACTACTCCCTCCGTCCCAAAACGAGTGTCACATTTGGCTTTTCAATGCAATATTAATTACTTTTTTCCACAAATACCCCTAATAATGTCACTTTAACTTTTCAATGCAATATTAATAATAACGTTAGTTTTGTAAAATTACTTCTATCTTTCTTCTATCTAATAACTTTTCTTGGGCTGTGTAAAAAAATTAGGACGACACTCATTTTGGGACGAATGGAGTAATAAGTAATTGAATGATCATTAATTGAGAATTTTGATATGTAATTTGTTTATTGAATATTCTTATTATTGAAATAAATAAATGTTGTTTAATACTATATATGAGCAAATAAATATTTTCAAATACTTATAGAATAAGAAAAACATTATATTTAAAAAGTATTTAAAATTTTAGTTTATTGATAATTAAAATATAAATTATTTTTTAATTTAAAAAGTTTTAAAAATTAATTATTATTATAGAAAGAATTAATTAAGATTTGAATATATCTTTATATTTATCATCGAATAATTTTTTTTAGTATTAATTGAAACAATTTAAAAATAAAATATTGTTGACTGGATAATCAATAGAAAAAATCTTCATATATTATTTTACAACAAGGTAATTTACATAAAATTAAAATCTTTTAATTAGACTATCAATTAAAAATATAAAAAAGAAAAGAAAATTAATTTGCAACAATTTTTCCAACCCCAATCAAGGGTAATGTGGTGTTTTAACTTTTATGTAATTAAGACAATTAAGTGTAATTATATAACCTACTAAATATTGTCATGGCACTATCATTATTGGACTTTTTTTTACATGTAATGTATTTTTATTTGTCGAACAACCATTAATTAAAATTAAATCACAATATTACTTATGTTTCATATCAAATCACAAAATGATAATTTAAAAGGACCAATGGTTAGCATAGTTTTATTTTCATATTGTAGTATTTAGAGAAAAAATAATAAATTTTTTAACTACAATTTGTAGTATCGATTAGTAATTAAACGGGTATGCAATAGGTAAGTAGTCCATAGAAAACAAACCTCTAAAAATTAGAAAGCTATTCGAAAACAAATCAAGAAACTATTAGGCCTTCTACTTATAAAATCAAGGAAATGAGATATTATTCAGATTCACACAATCAATATTTTGCTGTATGACATTGAAATTAATAAGAATCATTTTAACAATACCACCTTATCTTATATATATGTTCTTTAACTGATAAAAATATATATATATATGTTCTTTAAATTAATTTTTATCCTTAAAGTGAATATTAATTTTGTTGGCATTGTCATTGATTAATTATATTTTATATTTTTAGACTTATATATTTTTAAAAAAAAATTGAACTCAATGAGTCCTAAATTTACTTGAATCCATTAAATAGTATCATCATATCATATTCTCTTATTTCTTCTTATTGAATTTAATTTCTTATAGTAGCTAATTTAATAATGTTAATGTTATTCCTAAATATTTATTAATTACTTTATTCAGTCCTTTTTCAATTTCTACTTTATTTTATTCTTACTTTTGTTTCTTGTAAGGAATCTCAAACTTAATTAAAGATGTTAATTATATATCAATTGTTATACATTAAACTAAAATATTATAAAATTATTGTCGTCGTCATCGTCATCTCACCTTAATCCAATATTTACAACCAAACAATAATTTGAAAACAAAATATAAGATTTTTAAGCCTAAAATTATAAGTTCCCTGATTAGTATAAAGAAAAAATATTGAATGTCTATACAATGTAATCTTTTAAAAATAAATTTATTTCGTTAAAGTTATTGTCATTATTAACTATACTAATTAAAAACTTAATGATAATAACTCAAATAGAAACTAACATTCTTGATCCTAAAAATTACAAGTACTTGTACTAATATGAGGGAGGGGGAGAATAGGAAAAGTATAACAACATAGTAATATATTTATTGGATATTTAATTTCTTTAAGTGATAAATTGAATTTAAAAAAAAAAAAATATAATTGTAGGAAATAAATTTTAACATTATAATATACTAGAGTATATATATGATCCATGCCATGCACGGGTAAACATTATTTATAAATATTTTTATAAAATATTTTAATGTTATATATATATATATATATATATATATATATATATATAATATCTAGCACAAAATTCTTATTATTTTTAGTTTATAATTCAAAATTCAAAATTTAACAAATTCTTTTATGTTAGAAATTTAAAATATTTTATAGCATTGTTCACAAATCAACATATATGTTGTGTATGACACGTATTATTTGAATTTATTTAAAAATATATAGTTAAAATATATTTTTAAATAAGTTCAAGCAATATTATTTGAAATATAACTAATAACTCTCACTTTAGATTAATTGAAATATTATTTCACAATATTTATTTAAATTACTACCCAACCTAATGTGTAATTATTTTTTATTTCTCTTATTTATTTTATTTTTAAAATTATAATCTACTAGATAGGGGCAAGAAAGGGAAGCACTGCTGCTGAAATTGCCTCCAGCTACAGAGCGCGACAGAGGTTAAAATTGTATTTTTGTTCCTGCTCCTTCTATGGCCAAATCTATTACAGTATATATGTGCACACTTTATTGTTCTTGCCACGACCTTTATATCCTCTTCCACTAGAATTAAGATTTTGACCCCTTCCTCTTCTGACATCCTCCCTTCTTCCTCTACCATAATTCTCAGTATTATTCATAAAGATTTGCGTTTCATCAGGTTGCACACTCACTTGTCTTTCTTGCTGGATTCTTTCTTGCTGGATTAATAGGGAGAAGGCTTTATTAATATTGGGAAGGGGTTCCATGAGCATAATTTGGGATCTAACCGCAAAGTATTAATCATTGAGGCCTTTGAGGAACCTGATGACATAGTCATTTTCTCTATATGCTATCACTGTGGTGGCCTGTGATTCTAGTTATTGTATGCGGTCTTTTTAAATTGGAAGGAGAAACCCTTTTACTTTTATATTTTATTCTATTAACAAAATTAAGGGGTTTAGGTGAGAAGGGGGCAGTGTTAGAGATCCTTAGCTACAAAAGGACATAGAGAGCATCATTATTGTAAAGTTTCTACTCTTTTTGTAATCTTTGTGTTATCTATTGAGATGTTTTGCTTCTTCATGAGCATGAGCATGAGCGGCTAATTTCTCACAGCTCGGATTGTGATGCAACGTTAACAGTAGCCTTGTACCCCGATTTTAATTTTAATGAAATCCTCGATGTTATTCAATATATTGTATCTCTTCACTACTTTTACTGTTAGAACTGATCACTCTAAACCTAAGTTAGTTACTTGTCAATGATCAACTGCCTGTAATTAACCAAATCGTGAAGTGATTGAATTCATATAATTTGCATGACCAAACTTATTGTATGAATTTCTAGTGGATTAAATTGTTTTAATTAGCCTCTTTAAGATTTATCGTTTGCCCTAATGGCATTTATCTATGACCAATTGAGAATTGAATTAGGGAAAACAACATTGTTAAACTATGATAAATGGTTAATCAATGATTTTAAGAGGTAATTGGCAATTGAACTTAATTTGGGATTTCACTAGAATATGAATTGGGGGAAAATGGGTACACGTGATCTTAGGCTGTTCTCTTAATACTTGTTCTCACATTAAAACTTTCTATTCAGTCTTTCACTTTTCCTAATGGAATAATTGAGCACAATTTTCTCTCAAATTCACGATTAGATCTAAATTGTTTAGTTTATTATAAATTGAATTATTTTGGGAACTCTTTTAGTCCTTTGGGTACGATATTCAAACTTAGGTCTACTGTTACTACTGCGTAAGTATGCTTGTCCTCAGTGAACATATATTAAGCATAAAGAATCCAAAGAAGGAATGATCCAAGATAACACCAAAGTATTGCTGCAATGATCCCAGGCCAAGAAATTTGGATCGACATGCGTTGGTTTTGGCAATGAACCATCGATGAATTGAAGTTTGTTCTTCACTATGAGACACATCTTCATTGATCTTGACCATTGGTGATACTTCTCACCATTCAGCAGTGAAGATACAAGCACCGAACCAGGGTTTTTGTTCGGATGCACAAAGAAGGGATTTGTGAAATTCGCATTTGCAGTGAAGACACATCATTTTTTTTTTTTTTAAATTTTAGTCGTTAGAAAAATTATTTTCTCAAAAGTGACAGAATACAATTGCACACTCTCACTCCCAAGCAGGTCCAAGCCACGCTGCGACGTTAACATCGGTTGCATGCATAAGGAACGCGACGCCGTTGGACTTGGACACACCACTTCCATTTTTAGCTGTGTTGGCCAAAACCGCCAAAGCACTTTGTTTCTTATGTGCGTGCGTGGCACCACGTACGGAATCTCTTGTTCTCTTTCGATGTGTTGCTATTCTCCCCTGAGCCGCCGAAGACTTTTGTTTTGCTTGAAATAGTCATGTAACCATTAAATGCACTTATTTGCCCGTCTTCTTTATCACTCACTTATGAGAGAAATAAAATACTACATTAAGTGAGAAATAAAAAGATAGAAAAAAAAAGGTAAAAATAAGTGAAAAATAAAAATAAAATAAAAAGAAAGATAGAAAAATAAATAAAAATAGATAAAAATAGTGCATTAAGTTCCATTTAATTTAGCTATTCAGTACAAAAGGAGGCAGCACGAAACACACGAATGAATAAGCAGAGGGTTAACTTTTTTTTATTTAACAATTCTAAATTAAAAATTTTAAAAACATAGATTGGTTTTTTTATCAGTTATTCCCCGCAGCAGATTGGCGTGGAATCCTTGCAGCAAACTAGGACTTTTGTCGTCTTCTAACTTAACGGAAGTTTCTTAAATGACACTATTTCAAACTAGGATTTCCATTTTTTTTCTTTTTTACAATCTTTTTGCACTTCACCATCAAATTGCTGTCCAAAACTCCCAAAGTTTCACGTAAAACCTAACCATCTCATTCCTATTTTATTTTCCATTTTGGATACACAACAACCTTAACCATCAACATGAAACCATAATCACATCAACCACCAGAACATCCTTAGAATCATTAAAAGTTGAAAGACAGAGTTAGAGGAAAGCATTGACTTAAATAACTTAGAAGACTAAACTAAATAAAAAATGCTAACATAAAAATAACTTAAAGAATTAAATTGAATAAAAAAAATTAAAAGATCAAACTAAAATCCAAATTAAACGTAGAAGACTGAAAATTATAATTATGGCAAATAAAAATTTAGAAACGTTGAATTTAATAGCAAAGAAAAGATTAACAATCTGATAATGTAGAGTTATCAAAATTAACCATTTTGTCATTCCTAACTCCATTAATCATGAAAGAAAAGACATAAAAGAAATTTAACTAAGCAGTAAAACTGTGAAAGGAAGAGTTATTTCTCTTTCATCAATACAACGACAGTAATCCACCAAAAAAAAAAATACAACGACAGATTTTTCCTGAGTAAAGAATCTAGGATCCTTACTCAATTAAAACAAAGAACAAGCATAACAGCCACAACCCACAAGGCACGTACAACAGAACTGAGAAACTCTATTACTATATACATGCATGTGAACACAACAGATTTTGGCATAGGTGCTTTCTCTAAAGGGGCAACAACCTAGGTCCGTGTGATGCGACCCTTAATCCAATTCTTGATCCTTTGAGGAACACCAGAGTCATATGCAACCAATGTGAAAGTTCCAACCCACACGGCCAAAGTGATCCAAGCAGAGGTGGGTGAGATGATTCTCAAAAGCAGAAATGCAGCAACACCTCCCATAATAAGCATGGTACAGATTATGATTGGAAGAAATCTTCCTTTAAGTATAGTCCCAATCATAGCAAAGAAGGAGTATATGACAATTGTCAAAAACAGATGCATCATCACCTCGTGCTCTTCTATAAACAACAGCTTTTCTAAGTCAGTGCTTATTGCTGTAATCAAGGTATTCAGCAGTGTTAAATATTTGATAAGGATCTCCCGCAATTCCTTGAATACATTGGCCACTGGCACTTGGTCCCTAAGCACAATCATTAATAGAAAAAAAAGAAAAGAAAGTTAGACATATTAAAATTATGATGCAGTTCTGTTAGAAATATATGTAGCTCAAAGCATAATCTACAACCTAGCTCAGTGTGATGGACCCTCAATGCAATTCTTGATCCTTTGATGAACAACATAGTCATAGGCAACCAGTGTGAATGTTCCAACCCACATGGCCAAAGAGATCCAAGCAAAGGTACTTGAGATGGTTCTCAAAAGCAGAAATGCAGCAACACCTCCCATAATTGGCATGGCAAAAATTATGATTGGAAGAAATCTTCCGTTATTATATATATGAAGTGTAGTCCCAATGATAGCAAAGAAAGAGTATAAGACAATGGTCAAAAGTAGAGGCATCACCAGCTCATTCTGTTCTATATACAAATTCTTTCAATGTGTTGCTATTCTCTCCTGAGCCGCCGAAGACTTTTTGTTTTGCTTGAAATAGTCATGTACCATTAAATGCACTTATTTGCCGGTCTTCCTTATCACTCACTCACTTAGACTCTATTGTACAGAGATGAGATAAATAAAAATAAAAATAGAGTAAAAATAAATAAAAATAGTATTCCATTTAATTTAATATTACTATCAGTTTTTTCAAACAGCCATTGTTATTTCCGTCCTGCAAAAACAGAGGGTTATTCCCCGCAGCAGATTGACGAGGAATCCGAGCAGCTAACCAGGACTTTGTCGTCTTCTAACTTAACGGAAGTTTCTTAGATGACACTATTTCAAACTAGGATTTCCATTTTTTTTTTTGTTTTTTACAATCATTTTGCACTTCACCATCAAATTGCTGTCCTAAACTCCTAAATTTTCACGTAAAACCTAACCATCTCATTCCTATTTTATTTTCCATTTTGGATACACAACAACCTTAACCATCAACATGAAACCATAATCACATCAACCACCAGAACATCCTTAGAATCATTAAAAGTTGAAAGACACAGTTAGAGGAAAGCATTGACTTAAATAACTTAGAAAGACCAACTAAATAAAAAATGTTAACATAAAAATAACTTAAAGAATTAAATTGAATAAAAAAAAAATTAAAAGATCAAACTAAAATCCAAATTAAACTTAGAAGACTGAAAATTATAATTATGGCAAATAAAAATTTAGAAACGTTGAATTTAATAGCAAAGAAAAGATTAACAATCTGATAATGTAGAGTTATCAAAATTAACCATTTTATCATTCCTAACTCTATTAATCATGAAAGAAAAGACATAATTAAAAGAAATTTAACTAAGCAGTAAAACTGTGAAAGGAAGAGTTATTTCTCTTTCATCAATACAACGACAGATTTTTCCTGAGTAAAGAATCTAGGATCCTTACTCAATTAAAACAAAGAACAAGCACAACAGCCACAACCCACAAGGCACGTACAACAGAACTGAGAAACTCTGTTACTATATACATGCATGTGAACACAACAGATTTTGGCATAGGTGCTTTCTCTAGAGGGGCAACAACCTAGGTCCGTGTGTTATGACCCTCAATCCAATTCTTGATCCTTTGAGGAACACCAGAGTCATATGCAACCAATGTGAAAATTCCAACCCACACGGCCAAAGTGATCCAAGCAGAGGTGGGTGAGATGATTCTCAAAAGCAGAAATGCAGCAACACCTCCCATAATAAGCATGGTACAGATTATGATTGGAAGAAATCTTCCTTCAAGTATAGTCCCAATCATAGCAAAGAAGGAGTATATGACAATTGTCAAAGGAGTATATGACAATCTTCCTCTTGCAATTCTTTGAATAAATTAACCACTGGCACTTGGTCCCTAAGCACAGACATTAATAGAAAAAACATGTTAGAGATACTAGAATTATGAAGCAGTTTTGTTAGAAATACATGCAGTTCAATGTAGAATCTACAATACAACCTAGCTCCATCTGATGCACCCTTAATGCAATTCTTGATCCTTTGAACAACATAGTCATAGTCAACTGATGTGAACATTCCAACCCACATGGCCAAAGCGATCCAAGCAAAGATGGTTGAGATAGTTCTCAAAAGCACAAATACATCAGCACCTCCCATAACAATCATGACACAATTTATGATTGGAATAAATCTTCCGTTGTATATTTGAAGTATTGTTCCAATGATAGCAAACATGGAGTATAAGACAACGATCAAAAGCATAGACATCATCAGCTCGTGCTGTTCTACAAACAAAAACTTTCCCGACTCAGTGTCTGTTGCTGCAATCAAGTTAATCAGCAGTAATAACAGTATGTTGAGGATCTCCTGTAATTCCCTGAATCCATTAACTACTTGGTCCCTAAGCACAACCATTAACAGAAGATAAAAAAAAGTTAGACATACTAGAACAATGATGTAGTTTTGCTGCAGATACCTGCAACTCAATGCAGAGTTTGATAGAAAACCCAGACACAGCAAAAAATGTCCAATTGGTGAATCATCTACAAACAAGGTTATGGGAAAGAGCATATAACATAGGTTAGTGTGACCTTGTTATATAGCTTCAAACAAGGTTATATAACCACGCTACAGAGGAGTGAGGCAGAGCCCATGGGGAAAATGGGCGGCAGAAATACGTGACGAAAAAAAAGGCAGCAAGTGCATATGACAAAGCGGCACTCAAGTTCAAAGGCACAAAAAGCTAAATATCCCTGAAAGAGTTCATCCCTGAAAGAGTTCATCAAAGATGTTGCCCATATGCAACACCAAGCTTCACCAAAGTGTGGCTAGGGACTTTTGAAACTGCTGAGGATGCAGCCATAGCCTATGACAAGGCAGCTCTCAAGTTCAAAGGCACAAAAGCTAAGCTAAAATTTCCCTGAAAGAGTTCATCAAGATGTTGCCTATATGCAACACCAAGGTTCATCAAACAGAAACGTTTTTCCCTTCCATGCAACAGTGTTACACGGAACAAGGTTATGGACTTATGGCAAAGAGCATACAACTGTTTTGTATGTTGAAATGGTTACTATAGATTAGTTATAGTTACAGTGTTACACTAATCTCATTAGAGTGGAACGAGAGGAATTCAGTGCAGGACTGTATGTTTCTGTTTTTTTTTTTTGCTTGCTTGCTTCAAATGTGAACGAGTGTTTTTCTGATTGATAATCACAATGGCTCGTTAGTGAGCTCATAATATATATAATATGTAGGATGTTTAACAGGGCAGAGGCTAGTGAACGAAACACAATGACTCAGAAAAGTCCCTGGGTCCCACGTAGGGGAGCAAAACATACACATTCAATATCAGAAAGTTGAACACCCCCCTCCCCAAAAAAAACTTTTTCTAAAATAGTCAAACGTGTTTGAGAATTTAGCTTTAATTTAAAAAAAAACTTTCTTTTTAAAAAAATAAGCTGTTTTTTTAATCTGAAAATTTGTAGTTTATGATTATTTTTCAAAAGTTTATTTTTCTTTTCAATTATTTTCACACTATTTTACTATGGAAAAACTAATTTTTTGTTACATCCAAACAAAATTAATTATTTTCAAATTACTTTTTAGTAAACTTACTCAAACAAAAATTGATTATGATTATAATCGATTATATATATAATCGATTATTGAAATAATCTAATTTTTACAGCTATCTCAAACACATTAATGTCAAATTTTTTTAGAGTCCTACTAAGATACTGGTTAAGAAATAAATATAATGAAGTTTTTTTATTAAAATAATTATATTGAAAATTATGCTAGTGTATTATCACACTTTTCAGTAAATTTTTTTAAATTTATTTACTCTTAGAACACGGTTAATATTTTTTTAAATTTCAAATATAGTTTTTAAATTTCTTAATCTAATAGAAACAAGAACTGATCTTTTCATTGTAGACACTGAATTATTTTCTAACTTTCTTCTGAGCAAACATACAAATTTGAAAGAACGCTTCAAATCCTATAGTATCTCACGCTATTATAGAGCTATCCTCATTAAATACTTGTAATATAACAAATTATTATCATTTTAAAATATAAATCTTTAATAATACATAAACAAAAAATAATGATACACTTTGTTAAATAGTGATATGATATTTCAGAGTGTTGGAAATCATTTGTAAAATAAAAATAAAATTATTGAAACTTACAAAGAAATAAAGAGATTAAATTGAAGGAGGAAAATTGCCATTGAAATCATAAATGAGAATGCCTACTTATAAACTTAGAACCCATTTGAAAATCTTAAAAAATCTAATATGCCATCAAATTTATTTGAAATTACATTAACTAATTGAAACAAAGCATAAAAGGTAAAATATGCAACAATAACAAAAACTAAATTTTTTTTTTGTCACCATGATATTGGTGCGCGGAATACCTACAAGCTTTGCTGATAACAACAAAAACTTAATCTAAAACTTATTCAAAATTCAAATTTCAAATTAGGCAAAATCTCATAACTCTAACACTCCTCCTTGAGATTTGCTATGGAAATGCCAAATTTTAGCTTCATAAACTTCAAACTTGATTTTGGAAGCACTTTAGTCATTATGTCAACAAGTTGAACATCAATTTCTTGGTTTAAACCATTGTCATCACAACCAATAAGTTTAACTCCTCTAGTACATCAGATGCCAAGATTTGTCATCTCAAATTCATCTTGCATGAACTTTAATGACTTCAAGTTGATGTAACCAAATCTCCCATGTCAAACATCACTCTCATCAATTTTGTAAGTAGAATAATGACCTTTAACTAAATCAAACTTCAAATAAAAATTGTTTCCAATTTTTTCCATCTTCGTTCCATGCTCGTCAATGATAAAAATAATTTTCTTTGAAAGAGATTGCATATCCATTTCTTAGCATTTGTGCAACACCAAGAAGATTTTGATCTAGTTTGGGAATGTAAAAAATAACTTTGACAATTATCATAACTTTCTTGGTTGATATAGAAATTACCCATTTTTCTTTGACTTGCACAAATCAAAGCCGACCTAACAGTGAGTGGACCTAAAGCAAATTTTAAGAGAAACATTTTACCTTTAAATGAGATAGCTATATAGTAGGCCTTTTTTGCCAACATATGTGAACTTTTTGTCAACATATGAGGCTTTTTTGTTTTATAAAAACTAATAAAAAAATAATTTTTTTGTGGGCCTAAAGCTTGAGCTTTAGTTGCTTTACCCTTAGGCTGGCCGTGGCACAATTTTACCATTTCCTAGCTTGACTTTTGGTTGAATTGATTTATAATGGTGCAATCATTATCAATAAGTCAAGTATTCAATCCATGTGAATTGAGTTCTTGTGATGCCATGAATAAATGTTCATAATCAATGTTATCTTCTTCAGTCAATTTTGTATGTTGTTCTGGTTGTTGCTTAGATTACTTTTGACTTAAATATGTTTTAAGTCCCCAATAAATGACTGATTTTTGTTTAGGGTCTCTATTAAATTTTTTTCATTGCATTGGATATAATATATCAAAACTTTTGTTTTGAGTCCCTACCGTTAGTTAACTGATGATGTAACACCTTGCGAAAAGATATTTTTAATATATATCAACGGTTGAGATGGTCACTAGAAGAGTGAAGAGTGAAGCATATGAAAACTAATGAAGTAGTCACTAGAAGCACATTCAAACAAAACAAAGTTATGTTGAAGAACATAGAAGAGTTTGTAATTATACTGACTTCATTGAAGTGAGATGAGTGGAATTCATTGTAGTTATGTCTAGTTCTTGGCTTAGTTTATTTTGTTTCTCTCAATTTGCTAACCTTCAAAGACACAAAACGAATGCTTTTGGTTGAGGGAATGAGAATGGTCAGTTTGATGCAGCTAGATGATGTTATTTATATTTATAGTTATATGAAACTAGTGTTTTAGCCCGTGTGTTGTACGGGTTTATTAAAATTTTCACTACCTTATTTATATAATCAATAGAAAGAAATTTGAAAAAAAAATAAAGAATTATACAACACATTGAAAGAAATTTTAAAAAAGAGATAATTATAAAAGAAGTTAAAAACTATAAAATTAAAAAAAAAAAAAAGAGAGAAGAGAAGATGTAACAATGTAACTTTAATTTTCTTAATATTAACTTTGAAAATTGAAAAGTAAATTGAATTAAGGATTTAGAATTATTGACTAAAGAGATAAATCTTCGGAATTAAAAAATAGAGTTAGAAAATCTGATAAAAATATAAAAAATACAATAGATTAGAGAGTATAAAATTTGAAAAATATATATATAGTACATCGATTTTTTTTTTGAAAAGAGATAATTATAAAAGAAAATAGAAACTATAATTTTTTTAAAAGGAAAAAAAATAAGGGAAGATGTAATTTTAATTTTTTTAATATTAAATTTGAAAATTGAAAAGTAAATTGAATCAAAGATTTGGAATTATTGATGAAAGAGAGAAAACTTCATAATTAAAAAAATAGAGTTAAAAAATTAGTAAGAGAAATATTTTAAAAAAAGCCCAAAAGATTAGAGAGTATAAAATTTGAAAAAAAAAGAATTATATAGCACGTCGAAAGAAATTTTGAAAAAGAGATAATTATTAAAGAAATTAGATACTATAATTTTTTTAAAGAAAAAAAAAAGATGAGGGAAGATGTAATGATGTAACTTTAATTTTTTAAATTAACTTTGAAAATTGAAAAGTAAACTAGTGTTTTAGCCCGTGCATTGCACAGACTTATTAAAATTTTCACTACCTTATTTATATAGTTGATAGAAAGAAATTTGAAAAAAAAAAAAGAATTATATAGCACATTGAATTTTTTTAAAAAAAAAAATGAGATAATTATAAAATAAATTAGAAACTATAAAATTAAAAAAAAAGATAAGGGAAGATATAACAATGTAACTTTAATTTTTTTAATATTAACTTTGAAAATTGAAAAGTAAATTGAATTAAGAATTTAGAATTATTGACTAAAGAGAGAAATATTCGGAATTAAAAAATAGAGTTAAAAAATCTGATAAAAGAAATATTAAAAATAATAGATTAGAGAGTATAAAATTTAAAAAAAAAAGTTATATAGTATATTGAAAGAAACTTTGAAAAAGAGATAATTATAAAAGAAATTGTGAACTATAATTTTTTTAAAAGAAAAAAAATAAAGAAAGATGTAATGATGTAATTTTAATTTTTTTAATATTAAATTTGAAAATTGAAAAGTAAATTGAATCAAAGATTTGGAATTATTGATGAAAGAGAGAAATCTTCGGAATTAAAAAATTGAGTTAAAAAATCAAATAAAAAAAATATTAAAAAAAAGCCCAAAAGATTAGAGAATATAAATTTTGAAAAAAAAGAATTATATAGCACGTCGAAAGAAATTTTGAAAAAGAGATAATTATTAAAGAAATTAGATACTATAATTTTTTTAAAGAAGAAAAAAGATAAGGGAAGATGTAATGATGTAACTTTAATTTTTTAAATTAACTTTGAAAATTGAAAAGTAAATTGAATTAAGGATTTGAAATTATTTATGATAGAGAGAAATCTTTGGAATTAAAAAATAGAGTTAAAAAATTGATAAAAAAATATTTTAAAAAATTTAGCATCATAAAGAAATGAATAGAAGTAGTTATATAAATATTGTGAATGTGGGATAGTTACAAAAATTGATAAGAGAAATTTTAGGAAAAGTAGAAGAATCAGATGAATGTTAGGAGAGTGAACTACACTACTCTCAGTATTCAAATAAGAGTGAATGTAAGAAAGAGTGAGGAGAGTGAAGCGAGGAAATAATCTCTTAATCATTTATATATATAAGGAGATGAGGTCATTGGTATGAAAAGGATTCCAATGACTCACAAACAAGTTTGTCCACTTTTATACTTGATTCTCCAAACTTAACCAGAGTATTAAACGTTTTCGTTTTATACGCGTTTTATATTCTATTCTCATTCTGGTAGAAAGAGACACAGAAATGTGGAATTGCTTTTGTTCTTTGAAATTGATTACGACTGAGGTTTTATAATTGTGAATTCATAAGATTTGATATTCGTACGAAAGTAAAAAATGTAAAAAAAATTAAAAATAAAAATTGAACGAAACAAGGATGAAGGGTTTTGATGAGCTAATTAAATGAAAAGGCATGCCCATGTGCTGTAAAAGTTTTATCTTAGGCAAATCTTTTACAATGCCATGTTATAAATCGGGATTAAGTTTGGATGAAGAACCGTTGTACAAAATCTAGCAACACACACTGAAAAAAAAAAAAAAAACTCAATATAATAGTGACTAAAATATATTTTTAGTCTTTCATTTTTTTTTTTCAATTTAGTCTTTTAAATTTATAAAATTTCACTTTAGTTCCTTATATCTATGTTAAATAAAGTTGATCCTTCATTCAATTTATCACATTAACTTATCAATTTGATGACATATGACAAATTGTGAGTGATGTAACATTGGATAAACGTTTGTCCGATAAGTTAAAATTAACATTGTTTATATAATAAACTTATAGAATGGTCAATTTGATCTAAAAGAGATATTTTAATTTAAATGATCAAATTGAAGCTTTTTAAATTTAAGAGACTAAATAAAGAAAAATAAAATAGGATGAGAGACAAAATTTATATTTTAACCTATAATAGTACGTGTATTTTCTAACTTTCTTTATTTGTATTCTCAAAATCATATTTTCTCTTTCTAATTTTGCCATCATTTAAAAAAAGGCGTAAAATAGTATCTTAGACAATGATATAGCTAATTTTAACTGACAATAATAATGTAACAAATCATGGTACATTACATGACCCAATTCTTCCAAAATTTCATTTCTCTACATGACGTTAAAATATATATTTTGAACAATTTTTTTTTTTTGACAAATTTTGTTATCATTTTAAATTTTAAAAAATATTTTTGAGATACATATATATAAAAAGAATAAAAAGTAAATGAAATATAAAATCACATATGAAATATAAATATTATTATATACAATATCACATGTAAAATCAATTATCAATTATTTAATATAAAAATAATGAAATTAACGTGGCATGCGAAAGAGAGGAAAGACTGAAAGAGTCAAAACAAGATGATGGAAATAGCATCGAACTTTCCATATGGAGACCATGAATTAATATCCTTTAAGGGGTAAGCATCAAGATAAGTTTGGCTTTAAAGGCCTCAAAATCCACCTTGCCAACTAGAGCATCTCTTCTCGATTCCTGATTGTATTTCTTTTACTTTCTCTTTTAGTTTTGTTTAGAATAGTTTCTTTTGATTCCTGATTGTGTTTCTTTTAGTTTCTCTTTTAATTTTGTTTAGAATAGCTTCTTTTGATTCCTGATTGTGTTTCTTTTAGTTTTGTTTAGAATAGTTTCTTTTGATTTTTGGTTATATTTTTTTTCAGCAATTGGCCTTTTGATAGTGGTCGTGGGATTGAACTTTGGGCCTTTTTTTTTCCTTTCTCATGGTAGTATCTATTTTGTTTCAATATTTAGAATCAAACGCTTTTTATGATCCATCCACCTTTTCTCTTATGTGATAGGGTTCGAGATAGAGAAGATGAAGTGGAAAACAAAAAAAAAGAGATTAATAAAATAAAATAAAATTAGGTAATTAAATTTTACATGAATACCCTTTAATTTATATTAATCTAAATATAAGAAGAATGATTATTTTGTCCAAATAAAAATCTGTAGGATGTTAACTTACATCTTATATTTTTTAAGTGGATCTATGTTAGCAGTCCCCATATATATATATATATATATATATATATATATATATATATATATATATAATGAGTTTGAATTATGTGTAAAATTGTTCTAATTTAATTTAATATCTTGTAATTTCTAAATAATTATATTATTAATAATAAGATTTTTTAACTTAATTGATAATATTTATATAAAATCATAATATATTTGTATTAATATTATTTATTTTAAAATATATTGTAAAATATACTTTAATATTAATTTTATACTTCTTTAATTTTATAATTTAGTTATATATAATATCTCTAGTGCCCGAATTTAGCGAAAACGTGTCAATGATCTCACAAGCATCAACGTTACCTGAACCTTGAGATTAAACAAGCCGGTTCAAAAATTGCCGTTAGTGTCAAATTGAAATTAGTGGAGTTACCATATTTACCATATTAATATAAAATTACTAGACCAAAAGGATCTAAAAACAAAATTAGAAACCTAGTAGCAACCAAACTCTGATTGAAGCAAACTGTATGGAGGTACATAACTGTTTTTTTGCCAATAGAAGTACACAGTTTGCCAGTTTGAGTAATTCAAAATTGGTGACATTAATGATGTACCTGAGTTCATTGACAGGGTATACTTATAAGAAGAATATAAATTCACTGTAATTTATGTTTTATCAATAATTTACAAATATATTAAGTCTATCTGTCGCTGTATTTTTCACTTTTTTTATGCCAGTGATAGTTTTGTTATTTTCTTAAAAAAATATAAATATTTGATAATTGAATAACCTATAATAATTTTTAACTAACTCTTTAACTTATTAAGAAAATTAATGATTTTTTTTTATATTTTCAAGATATTAAATACATTTATTTTTATTTAATATTTTATTTATAAAATAGTAAGAAGATTAGTAGTAAAATCTTATAGAAGAATATAAGTTTACTCTTAACTGCATGCATTAATCATGAAAAGATAGAAATAAAAGAAAAGAAAACTCAATTAAACATTAAAAAAAAGAAGAGTTAATTACTGTCATCAATCCAACAACAGATTATTATTCCTAAGTCAAGAATATGTAATCCTTACTCAAACTAAAACAAAGAAAAAGCATAAGAGCCACAAGGCACAACAGAACTTAGAAGCTCTGGCAATTTGTGATTGTGAACACAACAGATTTCTCTAGAGGGGCAACAACGTTAATTAGCTCAGTGTGAGGGAGCCTTAATCAAATTCATGATCCTTTGAGGAACACCATAGTCGTAGGTAACCACTGCAAATATTCCAACCCACATGGCCAAAGTGATCCAAGCAACGGTGGTTGAGACGAAGCTCAAAGCCATAACTGAAACAACAGCTCCCATAATAAGCATGACCCAAATTATGAGTTGAAGAAGGCTTCCCTTATATATTTGGAGTATTGTCCCAAATGTAGCACAGAAGAAGTATAACACAATGGTTAAAATCAGAGACATCATTAGTTTGTGCTGTTCTGTAAACAAAAGTTTTCCTGACTCAGTGTTTGTTACTGAAATCAAAGCAATGAGCAGTGTTAAGAATTTGATAAGGATCTCCTGCAATTCCTTGAATACATTCACCACTTGGTCCCTGAGTAAGCACAATCATTAAGGCAAAATAAAAGTTAGTTAGTCTTGCTAGAAACACATCAAGGCAGAATTTGACAGAAAACCCAAACACAACAAAAAATGTCTAATTTGTTAATGATAGAAAGAAGAAATGGGATAAAATAGATAGCAGGGATGTTGAAATGGTAAGTAGAATCACCTTCAAACAAGGTTATGGGAAAGAGCATATAAAACTAAGCACTAACCTCATTGAAGTGAAATGATTGGAATTCAGGGTAGACATGTTTGTTTGTTACAACCTTGAGATGAGAACAGAGCTTTTTTTGTTACATCACTGGTATGCTCATAATATATATAGAACATAACCCATCATGGTCCAAGCCAAACACTCATTCAAATTCCTGGATAGGTTTGTTTTTCAACTGTGATAGTGACCACCAGAACAGTAATGTCATTATCATTTTCTGGTGATAGTGACCACCAGAAAAGTTTTGAAGGATGCCAATTGACCGAACGATAGTTCCGACCTTGGTTAAGGACGCGTTGGAAAATATTCCTTAGCTAAAGATTACTGTTGCTTTAATTTAATGCAAGTGTCAAATATTTTGTCACATTTTGCATTGCAGTCAATGATAGTTTTGTTATTTTCTTAAAAAAAAAAAATACAGACATTTGATAATTGAAGACATTTGATAATTGAATAACATACAATATTTTTTTTAACTAATTTTTTAAATGTAATTTTTGACGTGATATTTATATAGACTAGTAATATGACAAAATGATTTATAATTTAAAAAATACTGTAAAAATGCTAGAAGCACTAGAATCTAAGTTCCTTTCTTTTCTTCACTACTACCTAAACGATTAAACCATTTTACTTGTTTGAGTTATATTGTAAATGCTATATTATTATATATACAATACTTTATGAGTAATTGTATTTTTTTAAATATTTATTTAATGTTAAGTATGATTTATAAACAATAAATTTATTTTATAAATATAAAAACAAAAATAAAAATATTAAATCAATTTTGGTCCCTCTATTTTGTCAAATCTACAATTTTGGTATCTTTATTTCAAAATAGAGACATTTGGTCCCCTTGTTTTAGAAAATCAACAATTTTGGTTCAATATTCAATTTTGCCTACATTTATTTCTTTTATTTCTTAAATTTTAATTAATTAAATTATTTCTTGATGGTACATTAAATGAATATGTTAGATCTAAGATTCAATTAGACCAAAATAAAAGAAATAAAATATAGACAAAATTGATAATTAAACCAAAATTACGAATTTTTTAAAATAGGAGATTACATGTCTTTATTTTAAAATGAAATGATCAAAATTACGGATTGAACAAAATAGAGAGACCAAAACGTGGTGGTAGTGACAATAATTACCTTTTTTTTTTTTTGTGAACTTCTTTTTGTTTCCTTTTTGTTATGACAGTGCCATCTCTCTCTCCCTACTTTCTTTCAATTTGTATACAACCATCTCGTCACCTACTCTCTCCATTTCTTTTGCTCATAATCTGACTCATTCCCATTTTGTTATCTAATATTGTTCTCATGAAAAATATCTTCTATCCTAATGCTCCAAAGCTTATATTATATTGTTCACAAAAAGAGAAGCTTATATTATATTAGGTGCATAATTCAATTGACTCTTTTTTTTATACACATAATTCAATTTACTATATATAATATATATTAATTATTTATTGTATGCTTGTATTGTAAAGACATATAATATATATTACGTATATTAAATTCAATTAACTGCTAATACTGCAAAGTAATTGACATGAATAAAAATTATTATATAATTTTTTAATTACATATGTTATATATTATTTAGTTATAGTGATTAAATATTAGTTGACAAGTATGTTCAATATTTATTGCGATAAAATATTGATTGTTATTTTTTTTTTGATGATTGTTATTTTTGGAAGAGATATTGATTATATATATATATATATATATATATATATATATATATATATATATATATTGTGATACTAAAGATGGAATGCTAGTTATAATTATATTTATTTATTTATCAATTTATTTTAAATAAACAATACAATAGATTTTAATATTATTAAAGATATGCAGTAAAAAAATATTAAAGATATATATATATATATATATATATATATATATATATATATTATAAGTTTACTATTCAAAATTTGTTTGTAAACTTTATAAGAAAACATTTAAAAAAATTATTTGAAAATAGTTAAACTAAATATATTTTTCAATATTTTTTTGAAAATAGAAAACAATAAATGGCATTTGCATACAGTAAAGCAGGTAAGTAATATAGGTACGCCATTAGGATTTCTCTTTTTCAAAATTAATTTCCGCACCAAATAGAATTGATTTTACAGAGATAAGTGAAAAAAAATGGCTTTCACGACAAATAGAGTTGCTCTTAAAAAAAAAAAGACAAATAGAGTTAATTTTAATTTTAAGTGTAGAACCTACCAAAATTTTAATCATATTAACTGCATACTTCAAAAATAATTCTATTATACGATTTAAATAAAACCAATTCTTTTATACTTCTAAATATAATTTCTAAACATAAATTATTTTTTTAAAAACACAATTTTTTTTAAATGAATTATTTTTTATAATTTTTTTAAAATTAATTTTATCAAAAGTTAAACTAAATAATCCTTTACTTATATCAAAATCAACCTTGTTTGTTGGCATTCTAAACTCCATTAATAACAAAAGGATAGAGATATAAGACAGAGTTATTTTCATCAATCCAACGACGGATTCTTCCTGGGTCAAGAATCTAGAAACCTAATACAAATTAAAACAAAGAAAAAGTATAACAATCACAAATTCACAGCATAACTGAGAAACTCTGACTCTGTGTGAACAGAGTAGAGTGAGAGTTTGGCAATGGTATTTTCTCTAGAGGGGCAACAACCTTAGCTCCGTGTGATTTAACCCTTAATCCAATTCATGATCCTTTGAGGAACACCATAGTCATAGGCAACCAATGTGAACATTCCAACCCTCATGGCCAAAGTGATCCAAGCAATAGTGGTTGAAATGAAGCTCAAAGCCAGAACTGAAACAGCACTTCCCAGCATAAGCATGGCGCATGTTACGATATGAAGAAGGTTTTGTGTTATGTATATGAAGTATTGTCCCAAGCATAGCCAAGAAGGAGTAAAGAACAATGGCAAAAATCAGAGACATCATCAGCTTGTGCTGTTTTGTAAACAAAGAATTTCCTGTGTCACTGCTTGTTGCTGCAACCAAGGTAATCAGCAGGGTTAAGAATTTGTGATGGATCTCTTTCAATTCCTTGAATAGATTGTCCACTTGGTCCCTAAGCACACTCATTAGGTAAAAATAAATAAAATAAAGTTAGGCATACTAGAATTA
The DNA here is from genome assembly GCA_026413185.1 of Pueraria montana var. lobata. Lineage (NCBI taxonomy): Eukaryota > Viridiplantae > Streptophyta > Magnoliopsida > Fabales > Fabaceae > Pueraria > Pueraria montana. The sequence goes on from CM048650.1 coordinate 80,596,410, forward strand.
TGATGCAGTTCTGCTAGTTCAGCGCAGAATGTTACAGAAAACACAAACACAACAAAAAATGTCCAATTGGTGAATGATAGAAAGAAGAAATGGGATAGAATAGCAGGGTGTGCAAGTGAAGCATGCAAATCATGTTGAAATGGTAAGTAGAATCATCTTCAAACAAGGCTACGGGAAAGAGCATATAACATATTTGTGGTTATAGAGTAGTTATAGTTACACTAACCTCATTGAAGTGAAATGAATGGAATTCAAGGCAGACATGTTTGGTTCTGGCTTTGTTTCTTGCTTCCCTTAGATGAGAATGAGTGCTTTTCCGTTTGAGAATTGTTCGTTGGTGTGTGATCATAACATATTGGATAGAATGTTAAATAGGGGCAGAGGATATGGAATGTTGAAAACAAATACAATCACTCTGAATATTCATCTGGGACCCCACCAAGTATTAAACGCGCTTCGTTTTATACGAATTTTATTAATTTTACATTCACACACATATCACTGTCACTATTGGACAAACCCTTTTGAGATTTTGGACTTTTAGTCTAGGTTATTGCTTAATGTTAACTATTGTTTTAAACTTGGAAAATTCTTCCTATGTTTCGGAGGGTTTGCTTTTTCTTCCTTGAAGAGGATTACTATCGTGTAATAATGGACTAGGTTCTAATTAAACATTCATCACGATGTAATTTTTTTTAACTCTGTTTAATGGAATTATTACTATATATCTTTATTTTTTGGATAACCATATTATGTTATTGGTGCAAAGTAACTATGTTATTAGTGAGGTCAATTTTTCAAATCACATATCTTTTTTAAGACTTAAATCAGAGATCTTGTTTAAAATATTCGAGTTCAATTCTATTTGCACTATAAAACTTGTTGGTATTATATATTTATATTTACTGACAAAGAATTCTGCTAAAAAAAAAATTAAATTGCTGTCGTGCACACACAGATACCAATAATTTTCTTATTTATAATATTAATCAATAAACTTCAGCTTAATTAGGTTATGTTAAGTCTAATAATCAATTCTCATTGTCCATTTCATAAGACCTTTCACTGGCACTAACGAAGACAGGTGTACTTACATAGTATGCAAATTGACAAAAGTAAACGATGTAGGAGCATGTACTTGACTTTGTGTTATCTCCATCTTTCTGCCATGAAAAACAAGAACTAACTAGATAACTGGATTTTAGCTAGAAAAGTGTATATTTGATATGTTTGTATCTTTCTGTGATATTTTATCATTTTAGCCTTTAGGTTGTTGAATTATTCTCTTCATCACAAAATAGTGTCAAAGCTTGCTAAAGAGAGTTTCAAATCTAAGTCAAAAGGGTTTGTTAACAACTCATTATTAATTGAATAAGTATATATCAACTTTATAGTTTATTTATTACTTTCCAAATTTTAATTTGTCTATATTAATTTCCTATTGGAGTCACTTCGTAAATTTACAGTTTATTACTATAAAGTGAAGATCATATACAATATTGTAAATTTAGAAATTTTAAAAATATTTTTTTATTATCTAAAAAAATTTTATTTATTAAAGACTTCTATGCACTTCTTTGATATTTAAGTGCATGCTGTAATTTTATTTTTATGTATTTTATTTTGAATATTTGTAAATAAATACATTAAAATCAAACGTGTAGTGACAATAGACTAAATTAAAAAGGAATATTAAGAGGAATGGCTAAAATTGACAAGAAAAATTAGCTCTTGTAAACAAAAAAAATTGACAAGAAAAAATTACTGACAATTTTAACAGTCACTAAGTATAAATTTAAATTTCTGTCAATTTTAACTGTCATTATTGCACAAGTTATTTCTCATATTTAGCTTTATTTAGCCACGGTTTATATAATTGACTCTAAATATTTCTCAACCATTATATAGTGGGGAATTAAGAATCGTCAATAATTATTTGAGCGGAAGTTAAAAGTTAAAACCGTCACAAATCTACTTCTGAAACCACCTAAAACCTTTTTGGCAACAACAGTGAATGTTAAATGTTTTTTTTTTTTTTTTTGAGGAGGTTAAATGTTTAAAGTTGGAGAGACCATATTTTATTCAAAATGTTTCTTGGTCAAAGTAGAACCGTGACATACCCTCATGTCTAAGTAAAAGAAGTATTTTTTATCTCAAAAAAAAAAGAAAAAGTAAAAGAAGTATTTTATGTTAATAAAAGAGAAGCCACTTCCCGATCGAGTTTAAAACCAAACGTATTATACTCCAGTTTAAGAACGTATATATATTGAGACAAACAGAATAAATGCTAGTTAGTTTGTTCCTGTAGCATTTGTTGAATGATATAAGATTCCGATTTACATTAGCCTGTTTGTGTTTTTCTAAGATAAAAGTGATCACGTTTAAAAGTTTTTTAAACAACTAAATAATTTAAAAAAATTAAAACCCAAAAAGAGGTTAACTTATAATAATAGTTTTCAGAAATAAAAATTATTGAAATACTTTTTAAAAAATTATCAAAATACGCAATGACCCAATGACATACTACATTTTTTAGCGAATACAAGTACATGCTACATAGTACTCCAGATTTATTTACTGCAAGAAGTTATTGTAAACGGAATGTAGTTAATGCAAAACTAAAATTGAAAAGTGGTACTTCCTCGATTTTCTTATAAGTTTCGAATTATTGGAAAAATTTTGTTTTTATTTATCCGTCATTTGCAAAGTTCAATATCACATTAATTATTTTTTTATCAATTATATCTTTACTTCTCTCCTAATTTTTAATGAATTTAAACATGCATTTATTGTAGAGTAAAAATGATAAAAGGGTAAAATAGGAAATCCCATAATTACTTTATTAAAATCAAGAAAATTTAATGTATTATTTGATTTCTACAAATAAACTTTAAACGACAATAAAAAAAGACGGAGGGAGTAATATGATACATGTAGCTGATTATTAGCTTTAATGATTAATTTATAATTTGTTCATTTCAAAGTTGAATTGTATTAATTTTGATAAATAAATTTTAAATTATTAATTGTAATTAGAAATCAATTGTTTTGTTTTTACCATTCATACACTTTTTTTTTACTGCAACTATTCAGACACTTGAAGATGATTATTTGTGCAAATATAATTGCACTAAAGTTATGTACGACTTACGTGACATGATTTCCTACCAATTTTCAAATTTTACTTATTTCTTTAATTTATATATTTATCTGATGATACAATAAAAAGTCAAATCTACCATCTATTGGTGTGAGATTTTTAATTACTAAATAGCATAGCTGATTAACTTTTATCTCAAGTTCATCGTCTTTGTTTTTTTGACTGACATCTATTTTGCATTATTATCTCTATTTAGACATAACAAAAGAAAAACACCTTCCATTAATAAGTAGAAAGGGCACTGTTATTTCTTCAATACAATGACAGATTCTACCTGACTCAAGAATCCAAACTCAAACTAAAATAAAGGAAAGTATAACATTAATAGATACCAAACAAAAGATAACTGAGAAACAATGACACTAAACAATTGTGAACAGAGTTTGGCAGGGGTGCTCTGCTTTTGTCTAGAGAGGGAGTAACCCTGAGTTTCTTAGAGCAACAACATACATATAGATAACCAATATGGAAATTCCAACCCACAAGCCCAAAGTGATAATAGCAACAGTGAATGACATGATGGTCAAAGCCAGAAATGAAGCAGCACCTCCCACAATAAGCATGGCACAAATTATGATTGGAAGAAGGTTTCTGTTATGTATCTGAAGTATTGTTCCAATGATCACCAAGAAGGAGTATAGAACAATGGTCAAAATCAGAAGCATCATCTGCTTGTGCTGTTTCATGAACAAAGAGTTTGTTGATGTAATCAGAGCAAACAGCAGTGTTGTGAACTTGTTAATGTTCTCTGATAACTCTTTGAATAGATTCCTAACCACATTCATTAAGACAAAATAAAAGGGTTAGACATAGGAGAATTATGATTTATGATGCAGCTTTGCAAGCTATACATTACATTTAAGTAATTAAGTGCAACTCAATGCTGACAGAAAACTGATATACTACTAATAATGTCCATTTACTCTAATAGAAAGAATAAGGAAATAAAAAAATGAAGAGGGTGTGTGAGTGAGGCATGTAAAAATATTATGAAATGTTAAACTAGCTAGAACCACCTTCAAACATAGTTATGGTGTGAAAATTAAAACATAAACTAATGTATTTCTGATTATATAGAGAGGTAATAATTGTACTGACCTCATTGAATTGAAGTGAGTGGAATGCATAGAAGGCTTATCTTGTTCTTTCAGTTTCTTTTCTCAATATGCTAAACTTCTGAGCTGAGAACAAATGATTCGGTTTTGTTTGAGGGAATGAGAGTGGTTCATTGATGTAGCTACGATGAGAGCATTTATATGTAGTGGCCAGTAGTGGGGCACAGTTGTTGGATTAGAATGAAAAGAAAGAAGCCAAAGACCAACAAAATCAGAGTTTGGCCACTTTTCTACGAATTGATTCACAACGTTTTAAACGTATTTTATGCCATTCGTTTTAAGCGTATTTTATGCCACGCATGCGGAGAGAGGGAGAAACAGACCAATAAACCATCGTTAATTGATTTCTCTCTTTCACTGTCACAAAATTTTTGTTTAAGAAATTGTCCAGTTCTGGTTGAATGTCAACTTGTACTTCATAACTTCCAAAATTAATTTTCAGTCTATTTCCGTGGAAATGTTTTTTCTTCTTTGAAAATGATAACCATCAGGTTCCTATAGACGTGAATTCGTAAGATTAAATGTTTGATCCAAAAAATATAAAAGAGATCGTATATTCTATCTATAATTTATGTGTCTGTTTATAGTAATATATAAATTTTGTATCACTAGCATTACCACGTATAAGCAGCACATTGAATTCATTTTAATTTTTATAATTTTTTTTGACAATATTTTAATTTTTATAATTATTTCTTGCATTAGTTAACCGTATGGTTGGACAATAATAAACTATAATAGCTCCTTTTAAAAAATAGACGATATGGATTTATGATTCAGTTATTTAATTACATTTTAAATTATTTTGTTATGTATATGAGCATTTTAAGTCAAACCCATATTTATGTGTAATAACCAAATACTTTGATTCCAGCATTGGTTAATCTTGATTTAGCTCATTCCGAAAAATTCCCTTAAAGTCACCACTGGAACTTCCAAGTATTCGGTTATAGGTCCTTCAACTAATAGTCAAATTGATTAATATATCCTGTGAGTTGGCAAACATATTAGTGAAGAAGCTTGGTAGTTGATAAGCATTAACTGATATGGTTATTAGTATTTTAACTTTTTTTTTTTTTTTTTAAACTCTTGATGTTTTACATATTTTAAATCTTATTAGTATTTTTTTTTCTTCACATGTACCCTATCTAACGTGATCTAGATTTTCACAACTTCTTCAATCATAGATATTAAATGAAGATATTATAGACTAAATATGTTGTTTGTGTGTAGTATTAAATGTTTCTTAAATTATATGTATTAATCTTAAACATCAAGAGATAAGTAACTGAAGTACTAGTTGATAAACATAATAATTAAGAAGCTTCTATTCAACTCATTCTGCTATAACTTTAACTAAGCTATTTTTGGTTCTGCAACCATTTATGAGCTAACAACTTATCACTTAATCTTAGCAATTTTATTGTATAAATAAGATACATTACTTTTATTTTCCCCTTTTCAATTTACAAATCAAATAAAGGGATATTTTTCATCTCCCTTCGTTTAACTAAACCAATTAACCAAATAAAGAGATTTTAGTTTCCCATTCCCCTCTCTTTATTTACCTCTGTTCTACTAAATTCTTTCCTTCTACCGCTTTCCTCAAATCAGTTGTCAACGTGGATTTATTTGCTATAGGAGGTCACTACGAGAGTGGTAACAGACAATAGTTATACAAAATTAAAACTAAATATGATACGTGCTGTTAAACAGTAACTTTAACCTAAAGAGAGAATTGGAATTCTCATCTTTTAACTGCTAACTAATGGTCATCAAAATAATTTGTTATAGGATTCTCAGGCCTCAAACGATGGTTAGACTTTTGTATCCTCTTTAATTAACTAAAACGATGGTCAGACTTTTGTTTTATCTTTAATTAATCAACAGAAGATCAAGATTGACTTCTATCTACAATCTCTTAACATAAGAGTACAATAAAAGGGTTATTCATAAAAATAAAAATAAAAGAATACAATAAAAGGGACAAAAAGAAAAGAATGTTGTTTGGCATTCTAAACTCCTCCATCATCAATCATTAAGAAAATAAAAAAGAACAGAGATATACAAGAAAAGGAAATTCTCTACTAACTATTAAAAAAACATTATTTCCATCAACACAAGGACTGAATCATCCTGAGTAAAAATCCAAACTCAAGTTAAAACAAAGAAAAAGAGAACCGGCCACAAAGCACAGCAGAACTGAGAAACTCTCAAGACTCAGCATGAACTAACACAGTAGTATGAGTAATATCTTTGGGCAAGAACAAAGGGGCAGGAACCCTAAGCTTCCTTGAAGAACACTATAGTTGTAGTCAAGCAATGTGAACATTCCAACGCATAAATTCAAACTAATCTAAGCAATGGTAAATGAGATGATACTCAAAGCCAGAACAGCAATTTCCACCATAAGCATGACAAATGTTTTGATTGTAATTAGAAGACTTTTGTTATATATCTAAAGTATTGTCGCAATGATCACAAACGAGTAAAGATAATGGTCAAGATCAGAAACATCATCAACTTACTTCTGTGTTGAACAAAGTCTTTTCAGCGTCGAAGTTTAGTGCTACATACTTTGTTAAGGTTATCATGTAATACTAAACTTTGACAAAAGAAAGATTTTGTTAACCAAAGAGTACAATTTAAACATTATCCTATACTGCCTATCAGTGATCATTGGGACAATACTTCAGATATATAACACAAACCTTCCAATCATAACATGTGCCGTGCTTATGGTGGGAACTGCAGCTTCACTTCTGGCTTTGACTATCATCTCATCCACCATTGCTTAGACCAAATACCACACTGAAATTCCAAGAGAGTGATCCACCATTGACTATCATCTCATGCATCCAACAGCTTTTTATACCCTTTTTATTTCTATTATTATTTCTGTTGCGTGAATAAATAGGAAAGTTCTTGGAAGTTTCGTTCCCTAGCTCATTTTTCCTAATCTGCATTGGTATTAAAAAAAAGCTGATACTAAAATTAAAGTATTTGCCTAAAAAGCATATCTGTTGAAGGTGACCAACATGCGTAAATGCAAGTCATGTGAACTTGGTGGTCCAATGCCTTGCAATCTGTGCTGTCACCAGCTGTTTCACCTGTTTTTTTCTCATATTTGTTTTGAACGTTAGATATGGTTTCAATAATGACCATGCAGCATCTGCTGACCTACATACGACAACTTTCTAGTTTATTTTTCATTTTCATCACTGGTTATTCATTTTCATCACCGTGGGATGCAACCCTTAACAACTTATAGAACTTGAAAAATTATTAGGTAGTCCTAAATCACCACTTGATTCATAGTCTTGATCAATCTTTGCATAACATGTAATCAAGTGTTATTAATTATTTTCTCTTAAATTTAAAAACTTAAATATATATCTCAGAGAATGGTCGAAACCATGGATAGGTGATGGTCCAAGACCACTTAATAATTTCTCCATGCGAAGAGGGAGAAAGAGACCAATAAACCATAGTTAATTGATTTGAGTAATGATTATCGTACATGTAGAAAATATACACCCAGTGTCCACCTAATGTAAGTGGTTAATCGTGTATATAAATATGATTAATTTTGTTTCATAAGTGGTTAACTATTATTAGACATTTCAATAATCTCTTAACATGGTTAACCATTTATGAAATAAAATAAACCATTGATAAACATTTCAATAACCTTGTGATATTATTAACTATACAACAATAATTGTTACAACTTGTGAAATAATATTAACCATATTTACATATGTAGTTAATCACATATGATAATCAATAATTTCAAAAAACTATTAATCATTTGTAAAACAAAGTTAACTATATTTACAATATAGTTAATTACGTGTGATGGTTAATGCATAACCTTATAACATTATTAACTAGTTATAAAACAAAATTAACTATATCCACACATATAGTTAACCACGTGTGATGGTCCATAATTTCTTGACATTATTAATCATATATTGATAATTATATATAATTATGTTCATTTACTTTTAACCATTTGTGAAACAAAATTAATTATATTTATATACATAATTAATCACCAGTATATTTAGATGGATGTAAGGTGTAAAATTTCTGGGTATACACCAATCTTTTTCCATGTGTCAAAAAAAAAATCTTTTTCCAATTGATTTCTCTCTTTTATTGTCCCAAAAGCCACGTGTCCATGCATGCCTACATGCACTTGCACCGCTTGAACTTCTAAGTATTTGCTAATAGGTCCTTCAATTAAGAGTCAAATTGATTAATATATCCTGTGAGTTGATAAATTAACATTATTGGTTCCCTCCTCACCTCCACACTTTTTTACTTATGCAAACCCATCATTCCTATATTCCTATCCTCATCTTGGCATGCTTTTTTCCCATCTCCTTTTTCCTCATTTGCCTTGGTGTAATATCCCTAATTTACGGACCTTAGAAATAAATAATAAAGAGACATCTTTTATAGAATAGCCTTTTGTATTTAATGTTAAAGGATACCCTTAGGTATTATTAATAATAGCTACCTTTTTATAGAAGTTGTCAGGAATTAAATAATAGGATCTAGATGGGGAACCAATGCCCAAGGTGAGCTAAGGCCCACTTAGCCCACACACACCACACACTTTATATAGATGAGAGAAGAGACTGTTAGAGAGAGAAAGAAAGAAAGAAAAGGAAAGGTAGAGAGAAGGAGGAGAAGAGGAGAAGAATCTGAAGAAGGAGATGGAGTAGAGATATGAAGATCCAGTGCTCGAAGTTCATCTCTACGGGTCTCGGGAGGTGAGTGCTTCCCCCTAGTCCTTTCTTATCCCCTTGATTTGTATGTTTTCCCCTTTTTCTCTTTTGAACCTTAGGTTTGGAGATTTTGGATTTTTGGTGATTTTGATTGATTAAGGAATTTTTTGGGTAAATCAATCGGTTGGAAATGTAATAGAAGTGTTTAGGATTTGATTTTGTATGATTGGGATGAGTGGGTATGCCATTAATAGCAATGGAGCTCGCAGGTTGCAACCCATTTTCGTTTGGGCCCAGCTGAAATTTAGTTCAGCTGAGCCGAAATGCGTCAGAATAGAAAAATAAGCTTTAGGGGAGTTTCGGCCCAGCCGAAATTTGGTGCAGCTGGGCCGAAATGTGGCAGAGGAGAAGTAAACAAATTCAGGGGAGCTTCGGCTGGGCCGCGATTTTGGTCGGCTGGGCTGCAATTTCTTTTTAAAATTCTCTTAAAATATCTCTTTTTTATTATTATGTAAATGATTTTAAATATTTATACAAATGTAATATGTTTAATTGTAAGATGATTATGTTGTTTTTTTGGAGGTGTTTATATTATTGTAAGGTAGTTGTATAATTATTGTAATAATTATGTTTTGATGAGGTGGATGCATTATTATTGGGATGTATATGAATTGTTGATGAGATGATGAATGATAATCTTATATTGTAACCATCCCTATATGTTAAAAAGGAGTTAGCTATAACCTTTGGGAAGATTTTTATAGAAAAATGGTATACTTGGGAGAATGAGTTTCACGCCAGAACTCCAGTCCACTAAAGCGACCTGGGGATCTTGCCTAGTGAGATATCTTCTCAAGTACCGCACCTATGTTTTGACTCCGAATGGCGTGTTGGAGTGTTGAGAACTACTTCCCAAGAGGTTTTGTGACTCTTTTAGTGTATAGGGGATGGATTATTGTTGTGGTTGAGGATTGTTGATGTTGCTGAGATATATTTGGACCCTTAAGTCGGGCCATTGGAGAGGGCAGGTACGAAGGTGGCGTATCTCTGGCTGTAAGGGACTCCAAATATGTTTTGATACTGGAATACGGTGGATGCACATAGTTGGTGCACTGAAATATTCCAAATGTTGTATTTGCGCAGTTGGTGCGTAGGTGTGCACAATTGGTGCACAAGCATATAGGTAGGCACGTAAGTTGAGGGTGCTAGGTAGGCTCTCAACCTAGTGCCGGAGGTTTTCGTGGTGGCTAACGGTGGGCCTATAGAATAGTAAAGTGGGTGAATTCCTATAGATGTAAGGTTTTACAAACCTTACAGAGGTAAGTCAATACCCACACTTGTCTATATTCGATTAAAATCACACTTCCTCCATAGGGTCAGCTCAAGGGACTCCCTGAATGATCAAAAGGTGAGACTATGGTAAGGGATGGGGCCTATGAGGGATCGCTCATATGGTGTCGAAACTCCATGGAGTAGAGTCAGTGTTTGATGTTTGAGGTTGCCTATTGGCTTCTGGTGTATGTCAGTTGTGATGATGGTTGGTGATGATTGATTTATTATGAGACTTTTGAATTGATGATGTTTAAATGTGATTTATGATGGTTGACGTATTATGGTGATTGTATTTGACGTTGTTGGCTATTGGTGTCTTATTGATGTATATGTATGAAATGAATTAATATAAATCTGTATCTTTTTATAGATTTATAGTTATTATATACAGTATTTTCGAAGTATATAAAGTTTAGTTTCTTTCCTTTTCCTTGATTGGAATTTGTTTATGTATATGTATGGATTGGTCCAGCTTAGGGATAAATGAAGAGATGTTGAAATTATAGTTGTGAGTATGTGTATCAAGAAAAGGAATGAGAAGCCATGAGATTTAAGGAAAGGATCTTTAGAATAGAGAGTCAACCTAGAGTCCTTAAAGCACTCACTGAGACATTATGTCTCATCCCTTTTAGTTTCATGTTTTTACAGGTTTAGCAGGTGGATACCTCATGGAAGGAGCTTGGAGCATGGAATTGCTTGTTGGGACGAAGATAATTATAGTGTTGTATCTCCCAATGTATGGGAGTTAGTTTATATTGAGGTTATGTTTTGTATGGCACATAAGTGCCAAGAGCTTTGTATTAGATATGTTTTAAGTTTTATTTTTCTGCATAGTAAACTCTGATATCCTTATATTCTAAATTGTCAATATTTAGTAATATAAATAGGAAAAAAGTACACACCCCTTGGGGTGTTACACTTGGCATACAAAAAGGTTGATGCAAAAGTATTTGCCTTGCTTGCTTCTATAAAATAAAGGGCTAACTAAGTTTTTAGTCCATAAACTTTTTCAAAATTTGGTTTTGAGTCCTTAAACTTTAGTTTGACTGGTCAAGGTCCCTAAACTTTTTGTTAATTCGATTTTTAGTCTCTGAACAAAATTTTGACCGGTCAAAGTCCCTAAGCTTTTTAAAAATTTGGTTTTTAGTCCTTAAACTTTAGTTTGACTGGTCAAGGTCCCTAAACTTTTTGTTAATTCGGTTTTTAGTCTCTGGACAAAATTTTGACCGGTCAAAGTCCCTAAACTTTTTAAAAATTTGGTTTTTAGTCCTTAAACTTTTTAAAAATTTAATTTTTAGTCCCTAAGCTAATGAGATTTCAGGGACTAAAAATTGAATTTTTAAAAAGTTTAGGGACTAAAAACCGAATGTTTAAAAAGTTTAGGAATCTTGACCGGTCAAACTAAAGTTTAGGGACTAAAAATCAATTTTTTAAAAAGTTTAGGAACCTTTACCAATTAAACTAAAGTTTAGGGACTAAAAACTGAATTTTGAAAAAGTTTAGGGACTAAAAACTTAGTTAATCCTAAAATAAAACTATGGCATCTATTGAAGGTGACGTGCCTAAATGTGACCTTAGTGGTTGTTCTAAGTGGGTTATGTATGTGCAACATAATGAGAAGGATCTATCTGCATTTATCACTTTTCAGAAACTGCTATGTTTCAATCTTTAATTTGCACCCCATCTATGCTTGCAGCCAGCCATTTTATTCTTCACACAAAAGTAGCACTTGGTTATATGTCTAAATTGACATTAGTTGCTTCAGACATGCATATATGTTAATTTGTTCCTTTTCTTTGTTCTTAAAAACAATTTATAGTTGGGAACTGAAATCTCCAAATTTAGTTTTCTTTTATAATATAGTTTCAGTTATTTACTTATCTTTGTTAAATGTTAACTAACCTTGTGCACTGCTACTGCTAAGCAAAAATTGAATCGAAGTGTGGATAATGATTGTCTTGCTCAAAGAGTAGAATTTAGAAGCAATAACGAGAACCGTTGACCAGAAACTGAATAGTTACTTTCATCAACCAACGACAGATTCTTCCTCAGTCAACAATTTAGAATCCTAACTCAAATTAAAACAAAGAAAAAGCATAAAAGCCACAAAGCACAGCAGAACTGAGAAACTCTTAACTCTATGTAAACAAAGAAAAGACAATGGTACTTAATTTCTCTAGAGAAGCAACAACTTAGCACCGTGTGATGCGACCCTTAATCCAATTCATGATCCTTTGAGGAACACCAAAGTCGTAGGCAACCAATGTGAATATCCCAAGCCACATGGCCAAAGTGATCCAAGCAAGGGTGGTTGAAATGAAACTCAGAGCCAGAACTGAAACAACACCTCCCAGAATAAACATGGCACAAATGTTTATGATCGGAAGAAGGCTTTTGTTATTATGTATCTCAACAAGGAGGAGTAAAGAATAATGGCTAAAGCCAGAAACTTCGTCTTTGGTTGTTTTATTAACAAAAAAGTTCCAGTGTCAGTGATTGTTACTGCAATCAAGGCAGCCAAGGCAATCAGCAATAGCATTGTTGAGAATCTGCTATGGATCCTTTTCCATTTTCTGAATACATTGTCCACTTGGTCCCTAAACACACTCATTAAGACAAAAAAGAAAAGAATAGTAAGACATATATACTAGAATTATGATGCAGTTTTGCTAGAGATACATGTAGCTCAATACAGAAGACACAAAGACAACAAAAAATGTCCAATTGGTGAATAATAGAAAGAAGGGTGTGCAAGTGAAGCATGTAAAAGATGTTGAAATGGTAGGTAGAATGACCTTGAAACAAGGTTATGGGAATGAGCATAAAACATATTTGTGGTTATAGAGTAGTTAACTTATAGCTAGTTACACCAACCTTGTTGAAGTGAAATGAGTGGAATTCAGGGCAGGCATGTTTGGTTCTGTTCTGGCTTTGTTTCTTGCTTCTCTGAGATGAGAATGAGTTGGAGAATTTATATGGAATGTTTAACAGTGACAGAGGAGATGGGACCACCATAGGATACAATGACTAAGAAAATCCCAAATATGAGACCCAAAGTATTAAACGCGCTTCCGTTTTATACGTATTTTATTTTTAAGTCCCAAATGCACACATACACGTCACTGTTTTGTGAAATTGGCATGCGTTATTGCTTAATGTTATTGTTTTTCAACTTCGGAAAATTCTTCTTGTGTTTCGGAGGACTTGCTTTTTCTTCTTTTTAAGAGTATAATAATACACTAGGTTCTATAATTTTCATAACGATAAGTGTCAAAATTTATTTTAGTAATAAAATTTTAATTAGTGTTTAATGGAATTGTCACTATGCATCTATATTTAGTGATGAATGATTTTTATAAAAAAAAAAAAAAATGGAAAGTTACGGTTATGCTATGCAAAATATCATTGTTTTGGCGAAACGTTTCATCACTGTTGGCTAAGTTTGGATAAAGGACCACACTGTAGGAAATCTAACAATCTTTTACCGTTTTACAGCGACGCAAAATATAATCAGTTCTCATAATATTTTTTTTTGGTACATCCAGTTCTCATAATATGACTAATTAATTATTAATTTTTAACCTTGAATATATGTTTTCCGCGACTTCATTATAAGCATTTTTATTTATTAAGCATTATTAATATGACTTAACAACGGAGAGGGTCTAACTCGGTTGGTTGAACAAGATGCGTGAGTTATTGTAAACCTCCGGTACCGTGTTCGATTCCTACGGATAAAAAAAAATATGACTTAACAAATTTTAATGTAACAAGTCATATGTGGTGGCATCACATGACCCAAGTTTCACTAGTTACTACTCATTGACACTAACTAAAGGCTGTGCAAAAAAGTCCGTTTATGCCAAACCAAACCTAAATCCAAATTGAACCATATACTTACATAAAAATAGAAATCGGTCTTAAACTAAACTGGATTATTTCTTAACAAAATAGTCTGGTCAAGGTCAACCACACCACCAAATACAATCGATTTCTCAGTTGACACAAAATGAGAGTGGGAAGGAGCAAAAGAAAAAGAGAGATTAAGCCAAAGATGAAAACCAAACTTTCCACACCTAGAGAACATGAACATTCCTGATGGATGGGCAGCAAGGTTAATTCTACCAAACCTTCAATCTGATATAAGCACGCTTCCATGAGACAATATTTCTTTGTTGAACACAGCGAAAACATTTTTTTTTCCACAAACAGGCCAGAATCTAGTGAAGACAAGTTGATAATTTCATAAGGACAAGGCCCGATATACAAGCCCCAAACAAAAATTGGTATTTGTGTCAAATTAGCACTGAAAGTGAAAATTAAAAGAAAAGAAATGCCAGCAATACACTCTTTTGAATACTCTCTACCATTGGCTAAAATTTATTATAAATCATAAAATTTTATAGGTCTCACTTCTTACTTAATGAGCTTCACTCATGATTTTGTATTTTCTAATAAATTTTACAAGTGTAAAAAGTATGTTAGAGAGTGTATTACTAGCACTCATCTTAAAAGAAATATCACATAAAAATAATGGTGGAGATTCGCTTATTTTAAGTGTAAATGTTATCAAACTTATTCTCTTTAACATCTTTTTATTGATATTGAACTTCATTAATCTAACCATTGAGTTGAAAAAATTTATTAAATCGATCATATCTATAAATTTTCATATAATTTAAAAATTATTTGATACTTCATCAATCAATTTTATTTTAGTGCATAATATATTTAATTTTTGAAATACAAGTAAATGCCAATTATAAAATAGTAGACTAATAGATGTTTATTTTATCTAAAATTAGATCAGCATAATCATCAAGAAAATATCACATGATTTAATAGTTAGATGTATTAAATTCAGAGTTATTGAGTGAAATAACTCACCAAGACTTACTCCTATGGTATGTAGATCCTTTCCCAAAGGAAAGTAATTTGAATACATTATTATAATTGCGCAAAAAATTTACACAATCATTCAATAAATGAACATTAGATTGCATATATTGTGCATTTAATGATTTTGAACGTTGTCACCATATCTTCAAAGTAGATAGAGTTTTCCAATTTTGTATGTGACAAACTTACTTTATCTGAAAGATTATATTGTCATGTCTACTTTTATTATGTCAAACATGGTGTTTAAGACTGTCGTGTGTCCAAAGTTTGACTTTGATGCTTTGTTTCTTTTTATCCAATTATAGAAGAATGTTCAACAATCTTAAAATGAAAATAGTCTTCAAACTTTCTATCAGATTGTCAAGCAGTCATATGAAGCTGGAGTCTTCAAATTGTTGAAGCATATAGTCTTAGACAATCTTCATGAAATTGTATATCTTTCAATAAGATAAATTGTCACTATTCAATCTCTCTGTATACTTACAGTGACATTAGCATATAACATCATTATTTTTATCTAATTTATTTGTTATCCATTAAAACTATGTGGTTGTTGAATAATTTTCTTTAACAATCGGTTTGACCGTTTAAAACCCAATTTAAGCACATCAACTGTGTGCGAGCATAATTGAACTAAGTTAGTGGATCTGTTTCCATTTCAATCCAACTATTTATCTTTTTTTTTTTAACCACAAATTTCAATAATAATAGTGAATGCGTGTTAGCCTCTCTAGTCACCTATTTGAGCAGCTTGCTGCTATCATCACAATTTAATTTGTGCATTCATAGCCATAACAAGTATACTTCTGTCTTTATTCTTAAATCACATAAGGGTGTGTTTGGGAATCAATTACGTTCAACGTAATGGCCGTTTAAAAAAAAGCTACTCTCACATTACTTTTATTTTTGTGTCTTGAAACACGTATTTTTTTATTGAACGTGTATTCAAATGATTAATCAAACATACACTAAATTGTTGTTTTATATCGTATAGCGTAAATTATTTTGCAATTTAGTTGAAGGCAAAACTTAATGAGTAGTTATGACCACCGGAACCGACTGTTATTTGCTAGTGTTCACCTTGCCAAGACTCGCATATATGTGTCATGATATGCCATTTTCACAGTGTCACCTAAGTGCGTGTCCTCTTTCACCTAAAGCCACGTGTCCATGCATGCCTACACTACGTTTCCATCATGACATAATTTAGTCTTATCTTTTACTGCTATCTTTATTACTTTGCATTAGTTTACTACTTTACATGCATACTTTTACACACTATAAAATGATGAACCTTTCTACCCTCAGGTATGTGAATAATCGTGAAGTCTTTTTCTTTGAGGAGTAAAAAATCTCAAGTACTGTAAGAAGTAATTAACATGGCATCTGAGCAAGCAAACCGTGAAGAACTTGATGAAAGGGCAAGGCAAGGTGAAACTGTGGTTCCTGGTGGCACTGGTGGGAAGAGTCTTGAGGCTCAAGAACATCTTGCTGAAGGCATGCAAATGTTAATTGTCAACTTTTTAAATTTCATTGAAGTAAGGTGTTTTACGTAAAATGAGTTTTTATATATGATGTGAATGCATTGTGTAGGAAGGAGCCGTGGAGGGCAGACAAGGAAGCAGCAGCTAGGGTCAGAGGGGTATCATGAGATGGGAACCAAAGGAGGGCAGACTAGGAAGGAGCAGATGGGGAAAGAAGGGTACCAAGAGATGGGACGCAAAGGAGGGCTCAGCACCATGGACAAGTCTGGTGGAGAGCGTGCTGAAGAGGAAGGCATAGTCATTGATGAGTCTAAGTTTAGGAATAACTAAAAAATGTGTTAGGAAGTAGTGTTTTGTTGTGTTGAGATGAATAGAGCCATGTTGTGTTGTTTATAAATTGCATAAATACATGACAAATGAATTCTGTCATGAACTCAATAACATGCGATTTTCCAGGTTACTTCATATTGAAATTTGAATCCCCTTATTGATATTTTCTTATCCTACTGAAAATCACAAATTGAAAAATTATACATATTCCCCAACTCTTTTTCCAAGCAATAACCTACTCTTCAAATGCACCTTATTTCGGCTTTTAATTCTAGCTCCATCTCCAACATCTTAACCACTACGTTCACCCTTTGTGATTACTCTCATCCCTTCCGAAGATGAATCCACAAAAAACATTGTTCACAGCAATACATCTACAACTACGAGGTAAATACGAGAAAAAAAATTGAGAAAAAATAATCAAAGTCTTCTATCATAACGCTGGATATACGAGATGGAGCAGAAACAGTGTCTATTCCAAACGAACACTGAACCTGTTATTAACGTTAAGAATTTGATTGAACTTGAGAAAATAGGCTCTATTAGTCTGGGTTATAAAATTCTTTTCAGCTTAATTTAATTAAATTAAATTATATTATATTTCTATTAATTCAATCACAACAATTAACATGCAATTGTCGATGCTTATTAAATCAAACTCACACGCTTTGTTCTGCATGTTATCAACCTAATTTTTTTCTTTAGGCTTAAATTCACTTTTGGTCCCTATAGTTTTACAAATGTGCAATTTTGGTTTCTTTAAAAATTTTATTGCAATTTTGGTTTTCCATGTTTCTAAAATTAAGCAATTTCGATCTACTATTAACTTTCCATCCAGAATCTAACGGAAAATGCTGACGTGTCCGTGTTTGATGCCAACTAGTTGTTACTTATCCACGTTGGAAAATCACAATATTAAAAATTACATATGAAATTATTTTAATGAATTTTAATTTGTAATTAAAATAAGAAGTGAAATTCTTTTATCCAAATAAGATCTCATACGTTCATTTGAAGGTCCAGAGAAATCTTGTTTGTTGAAGAAGAATTAAGAAAGGGCTTGAGGAAAACGTCCGAGAACATCATAGAATGTCGAAAGGGCAATTTCTATCCCAAATACCATTTTAAACCCTAAAAATAAATACAGTTGGAATAAAAAAAAATTTAAAAATAAATAAACACGTGTCATCATATGGATAAGAGCCCCTTGACATCAAACACACACGTAAGCATTGTCCGTTAGATTTTGGATGAAAAGTTAACTATAGATCAAAATTACTTAATTTTAGAAACATGAAGGACCAAAATTGCACATTTGTGAAACTATAAGGACTAAAAGTATATTTAAGCCTTTTTTTTATTAAAATAGAACTGTATAACAATTATCATTATCAATAGAATTACCTATTAAAAATTAAAACTCATTTCTAATATATTCATCAATTTAAATAGAAATAAAGTTAAAGATCAATTTTTAAATAAATTCAAAATAATAAATATCTTATACATTATATATTTCATTATTAATTAAAAACAAAATATCAAAATAGGAATAAAATAAAGATAATTTTTTTTATAAATATTTAAAATATATAAATATCTATATGTTTCAATTATGTTTTTTGTCTAAATATAATTTATTAAAAAATGTTTTAAATATAGAATCCATGTGGACCTTTTTTGTAATTATAAAAACTTAGTTAATTAAATTACTTTTTTTGTCTCTTTATTTTACTAAAATCAATTTGATCCTCTACATTTTAAAAAGTTTGATATTATCTTTCCGTCCAAATTGAGACTAACGACATTAATAAAATTGGGACATGTTGTGATTTTACACTCTCTTGTGGTTTTAAACCACCAGTAAGTGGTTTTCACATTCTGGAATTTAAATTTGCCACTAATTTTTTTTTTCAAACTTTAAAAACTATAATAAGTTATAATAATTTAATAACTTTTACTTATAATATTATTAATATTAATATTTTAAACTTTATAAAAATAATATTTTTAGATTATTAAAAATTATAATTTAAATTTATTTTTATTAAATTTTAAAAAACTATAATAAAATTATTTTAATTTAATAATTTTTACTTATGTAATATTTATAATTTTATTAATGTTAACATTTAATTTTTATAAAAAAAAATGATATATTGTATTATAATTGTTATTCATATTATATTTTTTAATTTACTTATATAATACTACCCCAATCCTATATATAAGAAACAAATACCTAATTCATCAAGACTAATAAATGTAGTTAAATTATTTAATTTTAATTAATATTATCATAAAATTTAATTTCATCCCAAAATATCCATAGAATTAATTGGTTTAAGTGGTGGTTAGATTTTATCCAAGAAATAATTCTTTCAACCAACTAATGAGTATGAATTATATTATTAATAATACAATAAATGTATCTATTTTTATGGAAAATGAATGATATTTGATTAATAATCTTCACAATAAATTAAGAGTATAAAGAGAAATTATCAATTAATAATTTGAAAGTAATCATATGTTTCTTATTAGGATAAAAAATACTACCATTGTAGCAATTTAAGAAATATAATATAAAATATAATAATTAAATAAAAAAACATAACATCAATATATATAAAATTTATGAATCAATATCAATATCAATCTATCTATATATTATATAAAAGACAGTTGTTGACTAAGACTGGTTGTCCACGTGTCACATTCTGGTAACATTTAAAATTATAGAAAATAATCTTAATAATACAATTGATTCAATTAAATGCTAATCAAAATTTTGTGAAAAGAATATTTCTTTAAACACAAATCGATTGTGGACAATTATGACACACAAATATAGAAATATATTTTTACTTTATCTTTTGATTGATAAATCAAAATTTGAAATAGACGATTAATTTAAAATGAATCTTTAATTTTGACCTAAATATGGAGTGCTCTATTAATTTATTATCATATTAAATTATTTGAAAATAAAATTTGTAAATATACTGTTTCCATTTTGAATAGTTATTTCCATAAATTATTGTCCTAATTAATATATGATATGATATGATTACTTTCCAAAATCAATTCAAAGGCTATATAATACCTTTGTTGTGTTTAGGCGGTGGGTATATGTAGTCCACGCACAATGGTTTTCTAATTGGTCTATAAAACTGTCTAGCGGAATATGAAGGGATTCTTGGAATGGCCTATAAAATTGCTTACCGAAATATAAAAGGAGCAAGAAGAACAACGCAGTCTTATTTTCCTATACACAAATTCGTGAGTATTGTGGAGATAGGCTCATTGTTTGGAGATTTTCACGTTTTTGTTTATGAGCAACATGTTACTATTTTGGGCTTTATTATTTTAATCTCCATCTATGTACCTTTTAACTTCAAGCATGTATCGCAGCTTATACTAAGGTTGAAATAAAATGTTTCTCTTTGTCTATAATTTTTTTTTTTTGTGATTATGTATTTGTTCACTGAATGTTTTCTCCATGCTTTTGCACTTTTCTACTCTCATTATGTGCATGCATTTTGATTTATAGAGAGAATCTTGCAATAGTGACTCTTTTGTATAGAAAAGAGGAAAGTTCTTATAGTAACATAAGCATGATAAATTTAGTGAGAAATAAAAAGTGAGGATCGGACCAATGTGTCGTCTTATTATTTCTTTTGATATTATTTCTTAATTTTTACAAGTTTTTAAAATTATATAAAACAAACAGGTATTAAAATTTTAATTTTATATATATACATACATACATATATATATATATATATTAAAATTTTACTTTATTGATAATGGAAGTATAAATTAATATATAAAATATGTCATAATTAAAAACTCTTAATTTATAAAATTTTAAAAATAATTTAAATTGATGAAAGAATTAAATATGATTTGAATATATTTAAGTATATTTGTTGAAACAATTTAAAAAATAAAAGACATTGAAAAATGCTATTTAGTATGAATGTACACTTTGTGTAACCGCAGGACAATTGATTTGTAACAAATCCCTTATTACATGTTTTCAAATCTTTTAATCAATATTTATTTTAAAAAAAAAACCATGGTTCATTTTTCTTTTTCTTTTCATGCAATTCTTGTGTGATAAATTGTCTTTTGACTAGATAATTAATTAGAAAACAATAATATATTATAATTTACAACAACATAGTTTAATGGCAATTAATTGAAATTGTTTGAAACTTTCAATTTACAAGGTTTTTAAAAAATTAATTTGCACCAAAATATTAATTTAAAAACTAATTTGCAAACAGATATAAAGTATGAAAAAATATATGTTTAACATGTATTTAAAAATTAAAATATAAATTAATATATAAAACATGCACACATTTGAAACTTTCAATTTACAAAGTTTTTAAAATTAATTTTAATTGATGAAAGATTTATTTATATTTTGAATATGTATCTTTATATTTAATGTTAGTTAAAAATGTTGAGTTGTAAATTAAAACAATTTAAAAAAAATCTTTGACTCGATAAACAATTAAGAAATCTTAATATATTATTTTGAAGTTATTAAGGCAATTATTTGCAAACACATATAAAATATTGAAAAAATATTTAAAAATATTTTAAATTTTAATTTATTGAATATAATAATGTAAACTAATACTATATATGTAGTTATTCAAATTAATCAAAACATGCAAATTTTGTATCACATTAGTTTATGTATAGTACATCATAAAAGTATTTAAATTTTAGTACTTTTTAATTGATGTTTAAACTAATTAGAAGTGTGAACCTCAGTCAGTTCGACCATTGTACATAAAAAAAATCGAAGTTAGAAACTCAATTTTTTGTATCATGATTTGCATCTTGTGATGAAAGGAAGAGACTTCGAAAGGACTGTTACTCACAAAAAAAGAGATAGTAATATCTCAATTAAGTTAATGAAATTTATTTTAAATAAAGGAGATAGGGTTATTTTCTATTACATAATAAAATTAATTAATGTAAATCTAAATTTAAAATGACAATTTATTTAGAATGAATCATTAATTTTGACTTCAATATGGATTGTCCATTTAAGTTTGCTTATATTTCATTGTTCATATTAGAGTATTATTAAAAGAATCCATCTTCTCTATTTTTTGTTAAAAGATTTTCTCTTCTATTTAAACCTAATTGGCCCAGATGTAAACTAAATGTTGTTTGTACTGCCTCTCTTACATGTATAGTTGAATATTATTTTAGGGTAAATGCAACAACTGGTTATAATATTTTTTTTTAGAACATCTTTAACGAAGGAAGCAAAGATTTCTACGGAAAGGCATATCATATTTATATTTTCAAGGTTTGTTTATAGTCAGAAATATTTTTGTGTTCATGTTACTTCGATTAATTTATTATGTTAACATTTTTAATTTATAATAATGGATGAAGTAGCATGCATTGCAGTCAAATATCTACCTTTTATGGAATTTAATCACAGTCAAATTTAGTTTGTGGCTTACATGAATCAAGTTCTTTCTTATTAAATTTGGTATAGTTGCACAAATATAATGTTGTTAATCATAGGTTTATAATTATTTTTTGCAGTAAAAAAAAGGTTTATAATTATTTTCAATCAAGAATTTGTGTCAATGAATAATTCTTTATGACTAAGAATTTTAATTATTAAAATTAGGGAAAGAATACACATAACGAAATAATAATTATAATTATAATTAAATAAGGGAATTCTTAATAAAAATATTATATTTGTAAATTTAAAATATATACTCTAACGCAATATGATATATATTTAGTATTATTAATTTAAATAATAATTATATTAACACTAATACTTATATTTATAACGATTAAAATATCCATCAAGTGACTTTTATATATATAAAGATAAAGATATTTTGTTAATAAAAGTAGGGTTATCTAGAAGTTAAATAATTTATTCTAATTTCTCAAATTATATTTATTTAATTTTTTTAAGAATAATATAAGATCTATCATTAGATAATTAAATTAATACAAATGATAATTAGAAATAATTTAATGCATTAAAAAATCCCAAAATAAATAAAAATTGTAACAAAAAAAATCCAAAAATAAATAAAAAAATAGACAAAGATGGGATTTTTTTAAAAGAACGAGATGTATTCATATTTCAAAATATAACATAAGATATCATAAGGAATTAGAGAATTAAAATTATAAGGTTTTTTTTACTGATAAAATTATAAGGTTTTAGTGCTAGAGAATCCATTATTAAATTCTTAAGACAACAACATGATTTTCTAACATGTTTAAAATAAAGATTATAATAATATTATTATTAATATTTATTACAAAATTAAGGTTACCTACAAGTTAAATAATTTTTTTCTAATTTCCCAAATTAAATTTATTTAATTTTATACAATAACATTAGATCTATCGTCATTATAATTTCATCAATTAAATTTATTCTCCCAAATTAAAGACCATTTTAGTATTAATTTTAAACCATTTTAACATTACTATTTTTAATTATATTTATAATTAGAGGAAGGATCCACTTACTCCAAGAGTAACTCTAAGAGAGTTACTCTTCATCCTCACCATTTATTTTCTTGAAATCTAATTTAAGTTTTACTAATAATTACTTCCATTTAAGTATTATTAATAATATTATTATTATAAATTTAATTAGCATGAACATGTTACCTTTAATATAAAAATAATAAATATAATATTGAATTTGTGACGGTAATTTTTATTGTTCGGGATTTCCTCTTCGTAAGCTAAATTTGAAGGTTGGAGTGTTTGTAATGTTGAGGAATATTAACCAATCAAATGGATTATGCAATGGTATAAGATTGCAAGTAAGGAAGATAGAAAAATATGTTATTCAATGTCAAATTCTTATTGGAAACAAAGTTGGTGGTATTGTGTTCATATCTCAGGTGAGTATGATTCCTAACAACCAAATGCTACCAGTTAAGTTACATTGAAGACAATTTTCTATTATTGTGTCATTTGCAATGACAATTAATAAATCTCAAATCCAGACACTTTCTTCTGTTAGACTATATCTTCCAAAACCTGTGTTTACTCATAGACAATTATATGTTGCCTTTTTCAGAGTGCGTTCTAGAAAGGATTAAAAATTTTGCTGAAAAATCATGAAAACATATTTCAAACATTTATTCAAGATATTTATCTTAATAAATTATTATTCATAGACAATTATGCTGAAAATTCTAGAGAGAACTTTTCTAGAATTTATCTTAATAAGATATTTATTCAAGAAAAAAAATATGGCTTAATTATTCATTTGGTCCTTTAATTATTTAGGAATATTCAATTAGATCACTCAATTTTTAAAAAGTTTGATCAAGTCCCTTAATTTTAAAAAATGTGTCAATATAGTCCTTTCCGTCCAATTAAGTTGACACCGTTAAGTGACCAGTGTTGGCTGTTTGAATTTATGAACAGTGAAGGTTAAAAATCGTCACTATATTTATTATTTATTTTTAAATTAAAAATATAATAAAATGTGTATAATTTTAAGGCTTAATTACAAATTTTACCATCCAACTTTCATAATTTTACGAATTTTACCACCCAAGTTTTAATTTTGCAAATTTTACCACCCAAGTTTTCAATTTTTGCACATTTTACCACTATGATATTTTACCAAAAAAAAAGTTAAAGAATTCAAAAAAAAAAAATTGTGAAACATCATGGTGGTAAAATGCGCAAAAATTGAAAATTTGGATGGTAAAATTCGCAAAATGATGAAAGTTGGATGGTAAAATTCGTAAAAAAAAAACTTGGGTGGTAAAATTCGCAAAATTATGAAAGTTGAGTGGTAAAATTCGCAAAAAAAAACTTGGATGGTAAAATTTGTAAAATTATGAAAGTTTGGTGGTAAAATCTGTAATTAAGCCTAATTTTAAAAAGTAGCGCTACTTTATTTATTATAATCTTAAAAAAAATAAAAAGCTTCCATTTATCTTTCTTCTCGCTTCCACCGTCATGTTTCTTCTCCCCTCCACCGTCATGTACAACACTGGGTATATGCATTAACAGCATACCTCATATCATCACAGCAATACGACCCATAAAAAAAGCTTCTTAATTTCCAAAGGTCCCTGTCAAAAATATCATCCACGGAGGGCCAAATCAAAATCGCGTTCTCAGGTTGGTTCGCGAAGAAATCTGGGTTATCATCCACGAAAACGACTCATTTCAAATCCCGACCCATTTCGGTAAGGTCCTTCAGAAGCTTACCGTCGACGTTTCGGCACTAGTCACGGTGAAGCCGATGCGAGATGAACCGGTTCTGGTCGAGCCAGTCCAGCACCATGGACGCGTACTCCTTCAACGGCGCGGTGAAAACGACAACATCGTACTTGGTGGCGAGGGACTCGAGGAATTCGTTGACGTTGAGGCGTTTCAGGACGTACAAGTCCATGGGCTCGCGTGTTCCTGTACTTGATGCCGCCGGAAATTTGCAACCTGGCGCGCCTCAACCGCGCGTTCCACTGCGCCGTCTCGTCGGACTTCATCTGGGAGGCAAAGCTGCCGCGCAGCTACCAGATCTGATGGATCTTGTGCTGCCGGCCGGAGCGCCACCGGAGCCTCTCCAAGAAGGACATCTTCGCGCTCCTTGCGGCGGTGAGATGAGTGAACCCAGCGAAGAAGTCAAGGTGGGTCCTCTCTATGGGGAAGAAGAAGTTGAGGCGGTTAAAAGGTGCCACTATTCCTAAAGTTTAACTACTAAAACTTATAACTTAACACTGTCAGCTCTAATTGAACAAAAAATATATGATTGAACTTTTTAAAAAAGTAAGGGACTTAATTGAATATTTCTAAATAATTAAAGGATCAAATAAATAATTATACCAAAAAGTATTATTATTTTTAGATTATATTGTTGTTAATACAAAATTAAGTCTTTTTACATTTTTATTTAAAAATATTTATTATAAAATTTACGAATCCAAAAATAGTTTCAGAAAACACGTACGTGACGAAATAAGGGTGATTCTCAAGCATTGGATGACACGTGTCATCATTTCATGCTTTGAAATTGTTTGGTTCAAAACCAAATTTAAATTCAAATACATTCAAGTCTCATTAATAGTAATAATAAATAAATAATCAATCAACAATAGCATAATGGAAATATTTATGGAATTAAATTTTGAAACTAATTTAATAAGGAAATAATAAAAATGTCGATTATTATTTGGTTCGGTTACCCTATTTATTTTCTACACGATTTCATCATTAATAGTATAATTTGACTAAAATCATGAGCATAATAATCACGTGTTGATTTTGGTAAAACTTATAATTTATTTATTTAGTTATTTATATATTTATTTATTACTCTATAGTATGTAAATAGATATTTTCATTCACAATATGTTCATACTAATAAAATATATGTATGACCATATTCGAAGGTAAAAAAATATTTGAAAATGATTTAGAGTAATTTGAATATCAAAATTTACAGTAATAATTATTAAATTAATAATTTAGAGTGATTTAAATTCTAAAATTTAGTGTAAAGTTTATTTGATTTGATTTGATTATTTTTTATAATTTTATTAGAGATGTTTATGATATGAATATTTAATGCAGTAAAAAAAATGATATGAATATTTAAACTTTCCTTTTTAAAAAGTTTCATGAGTAGTATAACCAGACAATGGAAAGGTATGAAAATTATGAATCCTTTTACCTTTTTTTTTTTTACATTCTTTTGTTTTAGTCAGTTTATTCTTTTGTTATGTACATTTTACGTTGTTATTCAATTCATTTATTTTGATTATTTAATAGTTATTTTTGTTTTTGTTTTTTATCTTCTTTCTCTAAGCTAATCTTCTAAATTTTCCATTCACCTCAAATATATTTTTTAATTTTCTAATATTTGAAATTTGACATTTGCGGGATATAAATTCCAAATGCTTAGACGAGGGCAAGGGTTTCAACTAGGTTGGCACCGCAATCCCCAACAAACACATGCAGCCCACCAAATTGTCATTAAACAAAAAAAGAAACAAATGTCATGGGGGGCATAAACCAAACTCATGTACAATCATTTGAACCTATAACAAGGAAAATTATATATATTCCTAAAGAAATTCTCCCGAATGACTACACAAACACATCTTAAGATGACAAAAAAAGTTTCAAAAAGGATTTTCACAAACAAACAAACAAAAAAGTATTATTACAATATAAAAAAATAAGGTTGACTTTTTTTATTTGCTTTATAATTTAATTTTATATATTTGTTTGCTCTTTCTTCTTTACTAAAAGTATCTCTTTCACAAAATAAAATATTATTTTAATTTAAAATTCTTTATTTGAATTTTAAAATATATAAAAATTGTTTCAATTTGAATCTTATGTAACTTATATTATCATCACAATAACTCTTTTTATCAAGAAATATTTTCTATGTTTACTTTTTATCATTTTAATTTACGACAACAAATAATAAACAATAAACAATATTTTGATTAAAATTAAATTAAATGTAATCATATTATTTATTATTTATATTCAATAGTCAAAACATCATACTCAAATAATAAATTTCATATAAAAAAAATAAAAAAATAGTAAATTAAAATAACAATCAATTGTTAAAAATACCAAAAATACTAAATAATAGTATTTAATAATTTTAAGAAAATTTAAATTTTAATTAAATTAAAAATATAAAAATAATGTAAAATTATAACTAATTCATTCAAATATTATTCTTTTAACAAATTTAATTTAATTTGATTGGGTCCAAAAATCTATACATTTTTAATTAGCATTATTTTTTATTTACTTTTAAAAAAGAAAATATTAAATTTATTCATGCAACAAAAAAACAACAAAATATTAAATTGGTTGTGATAAAAAAAGTATAAATTTACCAACAAGATAGTTATATGGACACATTTTGAAATTTTATTTCAATTAAAAAAATCAAGATAAAAGTATAACTAAAAATTTCACTACAACAAAACACTCCAAAGTATTTAAGTTTATATGGTACAATTTATCATTTATATCAAAATATTAATTCTTTATTTTTAATTTAAAAATTCCTCTAAAAAAAACCATTTTAATTAATGGAAGAATTATCTATGATGTGTCCAAACCCTAACCATTTTAATTTATTGTTATCCAATGAGTATGGGTCCAGATAAGGAAAATTTTTAAAAATATTGGTATGGGGACAGGTATTATGATACCTTAACCAGACCTTTTTTATTGTCATCCTTATCAACATATATGTCATCCATGACAAGTGTTGCTTGAATTTAGGTTTTAATTTAAAAATATATAGTTAAAAATGTCATTTCATAAAAAAAAATTATTTTTTACTGTAACTACGAACTCTTACTTTAGATTGATTGAAATATTATTTCACAATAATTATTTAAATTACAATGTTACCTAACACAACTAATTTTTATTTATCTCATTTACTGTATTTTAAAATTATAGTCTGCCATATATATAATCAAACTATATATCTATCTATGAATAAAAAAAAACTATATATCTATCATGTACACCAATAATTAATAATTAAAAATGTTATACTTTAATTATATATAATTCCTAATATAAATTTAAAAAATATCTATATTTTTAAAATATTTTATAAAATGTTTATAAAAAATATTTATCTCGTGCATGGCACGAGTCATCCACTCTAGTATATAAAATTTACGAATCCTAAAACAGCTTCGGAAAACATATGACAAAACAAGATTGTTTCTCAAGCTTTGGATGACACGTGTCATCATGTCATGCTTCGGAATTGTTTGGTTCGGTTATGAATCAATTTCAAATTCAAATACATTTAAGTCTCATTAATTTATTAGGAACAAAAATGAAACAATATCAATCAATATTTGGAAGATTAATGCTGGAAAAAATGAAATTTGTAATGCAATTTAATATGACACCTTTTTTAAGCATTAGAAAAAAAATAATTTGACTTTTATTATGTTATAAAATAATCTATTTTTAATTAAATTAATTCAAACAGATAATTACCATTTTAATTACTTTTATATTAAATTATTTTTTAATTTTATTTGGCCCACTAAAATGCTACGTATTAATTTATTTTTATAGAAAAATTTCATATTTATTCTCATGTTGACTATTTTGCATTTAAATAATTTTTTTTAAAAGTAAATTTCATGTTATTTAATCTTCATAAACAATTTATTTAGGACAATAATTTATGTTAAAAACTGATCTAAAAAAACAAATCATGTTAATAACGGATTTTATTTAGGGCAATATTTTAATTACAGTTTCATGGACTAAAATAAATGTAATAACAGGTTATTTCCGTAAATAAATTTTGCCGCTTCTCTATAAATTATGAAATTGAAAGTTGTGCTGCAACTAATTTCTTCTTGCCTACTAGTTTTTCTACTGATTTGTAAAAAAAAATTGTCTTAAGCACATCATTTTTAAGACCAGTCTGGAATCCAAGTTTGCCAATTCCAGAAAAGGATATTCATCAAGCAAGGTTTGAAGGACCACCTCTAGGACGAGGTTTCTGATGTTGTATGCTAATAACTTTATTTCCTTGTTTCCTGTTACTTTTTTTGTTTTGATTTAGAGATAACCTGAGTAAAACCTACATTGAAATTCCCTATTGTGAAGCATTCATATCAATGTTTATAAAAAAAATATTTTCAATCATTTCTTATAATTTTGTTGCATTTATGGGTTTGTTTATTGATTATATTTCTAGGCTTCTCACTTTCTTTCTCTCATTATGCACTTGCAGCAATGATACTTTTTGCAACTATTTTTTCTTTTGGTATATGTCTCATTTTTGCATCATTTTTCGTTACTCATTTTACTATTTTTTATTTTTTTTTGTGCAGTATTTTAGATGCAGTTAAAAGTAAAATATTATTTCAGCAAAGGAGGAGAACGACGAAAGTATTCAAGTTGCCTTAGGAAAACATTTTTGCACCTAAAATGGGGATAAAGTGGAGAAGTGATAAACAAAATATTGTGTGTATTAATTGATTTTGTTGAAGTAATTGAATGGTTATTAATTGATTTGAATATATATTTTTAGATATACGTTATGTAAAATTTGAGTATTAATTAAAATAAATTAATTTAAAGCAAAAAATAATAATAATTAAAATTATTATATTATTTTGCAACAAGGTACTTTGTAGTAAACTAAAATCTTTTAATTGGATAACTAATTAAAAAATCTTAAAAATAAAAGAAAAGTAGTCTGAGGCAAATTTTTAGACACAAATTAAGAGTATTGTAATGATTAGACTTTTATGGAATTAAGCAAATTAAGTACAATAAATCATTTTAATTAAATATAATTAGTAACTACTCCCTCCATCCCAAAATGAGTGTCGCATTTGGAAAAAAAATTTGTCCCAAAATGAGTGTCGAATTTGGTTTTTCAATGCAATATTAATTACTTTTTTCACTAATACCCTTAATAATACCACTTTAGCTTTTCAATGCAATATTAATAATAATGTTAGTTTTGTAAAATTACTTCTCTCTTACTTCTATTTAATAGCTTTTCTTGGTCGGTGTAAAAAAAACCTAGGACGACACTCATTTTGGGACGGAGGGAGTAATAAGTAATTGAATGATCATTAATTGTGAATTTTGATATGTAATTTGTTTATTGAATAATCTTATTATTGAAATAAATAAATGCTATTTAATACTATATATGAGAAAATAAATATTTTCAAATACATATAAAATAAGAAAAACATTATATTTAAAAAGTATTTAAAAATTTAGTTTGTTGATAATTAAAATATAAATTATTTTTTAATTTACAAAGTTTTAAAAATTAATTATTATTAAAGAAAGAATTAATTATGATTTGAATATATCTTTATATTTATCATCGATTAATTTTTTTAGTATTAATTGAAACAATTTAAAAATAAAATATTGTTGACCGAATAATCAATCGAAAAAATCTTCATATATTATTTTGCAACAAGGTACTTTACATAAAATTAAAATCTTTTAAATTTAATTAGACTATCAATTAAAAATATAAAAAAAGAAAAGAAAGTTAATTTGCAACAATTTTTCCAACCCCAATCAAGGGTAATGTGGTGTTTTAACTTTTATGTAATTAAGACAATTAAGTGTAATTATATAACCTACTAAATATTGTCATGGCACTGTCATTATTGGACTTTTTTACTTGTAATGTATTCTTATCTGTCGAACAACCATTAATTAAAATTAAATCACAATATTACTTATGTTTCATATCAAATCATAAAACGATAATTTAAAAGGACTAATGGTTAGCATAGTTTTATTTTCATATTGTAGTATTTAGAGAAAAAATTAATAAATTTTTTAACTACAATTTGTAGTATCGATTAGTAAGTAAATGGGTATACAATAGGTAAGTAGTCCATAGAAAACAAACCTCTAAAAATTAGAAAGCTATTCGAAAACAAATCAAGAAACTATTAGGCCTTTTACTTATAAAATCAACGAAATGAGATATTATTCAGATTCACAGAATCAATATTTTGTTGTATGACATTGAAATTAATAAGAATCATTTTAACAATACCACCTTATCTTATATATATGTTCTTTAACTGATCAAAAATATATATTTTTTCTTTAATTAATTTTTATCCTTAAAGTGAATATTAATTTTGTTGGCATTGTCATTGATTAATTATATTTTATATTTTTAGACTTATATTTTAAAAAAAAATGAACTCAATGAATCCTAAATTTACTTGAATCCATTAAATAGTATCATCATGTTATATTCTTTTATTTCTTCTTATTGAATTTAAGTTCTTATAGTAGCTAATTTAATAATGTTAATATTATTCCTAAATATTTATTAATTACTTTATTTAGTCCCTTTTCAATTTCTAATTTATTTTATTCTTACTTTTGTTTCTTATAAGGAATCTCAGACTTAATTAAAGATGTTAATTATATATCAATTGTTATACATTAAACTAAAATATTAAAAATCATTGTCATCGTCATCGTCATGTCACCTTAATCCAATATTTACAACCAAACAATAATTTGAAAACAAAATATAAGATTTTAAGCCTAAAATTATACGTGCCCTGATTAGTATAAAGAAAAAATATTGAAGGTCTATAGACTCTATACAATGTAATCTTTTAAAAATAAATTTATTTCTTTAAAGTTATTGTCATTATTAACTATACTAATTAAAAACTTAATGATAATAACTCAAATAGAAATTAACATTCTTATCCTAAAAATTACAATTACTTGTATTAATATGAGGGAGGGGGAGAATAGGAAAAGTATAACAAAATAGTAATATATTTATTGGATATTTAATTTCTTTAAGTGATAAATTGAATTTTAAAAAAAAAGTCATAATAGAATTGTAGGAAGCGAAAGATAGGGGCAAGAAAGGGAAGCACTGCTGCTGAAATTGCCTCCAGCTGCAGAGCGCGACAGAGGTTAAAATTGTTTTTTTTTCTTGCTCCTTCTATGGCCAAATCTATTACAGTGATATGTGCACACTTTATTGTTCTTGCCACGACCTTTATATCCTCTTCCACTATAATTAAGATTTTGACCCCTTCCTCTTCCGACATCCTCCCTTCTTCCTCTACCATAATTCCCAGTATTATTCATCAAGATTTGCATTTCATCAGGTTGCACACTCATTTGTCTTTCTTGCTGGATTAATAGGGAGAAGACTTTATTAATATTGGGAAGGGGTTCCATGAGCATAATTTGGGATCTAACTGCAAAGTATTAATCATTGAGGCCCTTTAGGAACCTGATAACATAGTCATTTTCTCTATATGCTATCATTGTGGGAATCAATTGACAAGAACAAGGTACCTAACAAGAGCACGAGGGGATTGGTCTGAAATTATTAAGTTCTTGCCACAATCCTTTGAGATGAGTAAAATATGCAGTAATGGAAGAATTTCCTTGTTTATGTAGATAAATTTCCTCTTACAACTCACAAATGCGGAAGGCATCACCTTGATAATATCGATCTCGAAGATCATCCCACACTTCAGAGGCATTGTCCATCCAAAGCACACTCTGTGCGATGGAAGAATTGATAAACCGGGTTTTCACTGTCTTTCATAGTACTAGTGAGTTTTTACACTAATTTCATACATTTAAGCATATTTATATTAACAAAACTCATGATTTGGTATAAGTTTGTGTAAGAAATGTGCCTAAGAGGATTTACAAGGAAAATGACTGAAAAGCATGCATTTTAGAGCAAATATGCCATTGTTTGGAAGATCACGACCATGGTGGGTTTAGCACAACCGTGGTAAAATCAATACAGCCAAGGCAAAAGTGGTCAATTTTAAGCATCAACTTCAATTTTTCGAGCACAACTATGGTCATGTGCTAATCCTGGGAGCAATTTGGTGACTAAAGAGCAAAATTTGAAATTTAAAATTGCCATTCAAGGACCACGACCATGGTCACACCAGCACGACTGTGGTGGCCTACGATTCTAGTTATTTTATGTAGTATTTTTTAATTGGAAGGTTTATATTAACAAAATTAAGGGTTTTAGGTGAAAAAGAGGCAGTGTGAGAGATCCTTAGCTACAAAAGGACATAGAGAGCATCATTGGGGGCCGTCACTATAAAGTGTCTACTCTTTTTGTAATCTTTATGTTATCTATTGAGATGTTTTGCTTCTTCATGAGCATGAGCGGCTAATTTTTCACAGCTCGGATTGTGATTGTGATGCAACAGTAGCCTTATACCCCGATTTTAATTTTAATGAAATCCTCGATGTTATTCAATATATTGTATCTCTTCACTACTTTTACTGGTAGAACTGATTACTCTAAACCTAAGTTAGTTACTTGTTAATGATCAACTACTTGTAATTAACCAAATCGTGAAGTGATTGAATTCATATAATTTGCATGACCAAACTTATTGTATGAATTTCCAGTGGATTAAATTGTTTTAATTAGCCTCTTTGAGATTTATCATTTGCCCTAATGCCATTTATCTATGACCAATTGAGAATTGAATTAGGGAAAACAACGTTGTTAAACTATGATAAATGGTTAATCAATGATTTTAAGAGGTAATTGGCAATTGAACTTAATTTGGGATTTCACTAGAATATGAATTGGGGGAAAAAAAGGTACATGTGATCTTAGGTTGTTCTCTTAATACTTGTTCTCACATTAAAACTTTCTGCTGTCTTTCACTTTTCCTAATGGAATAATTGAGCACAATTTTCTCTCAAATTGACGATTAGATCTAAATTGTTTAGTTTATTATAAATTGAATTATTTTGGGAACTTCTTTAGTCCTTTTGGTACGATATCTGAACTTAGGTCTACTGTTGCTACTGCGTATGTATGCTTGCCCTTAGTGAACATATATTACGCATAAAGAATCCAAAGAATGAATGATCCAAGATAACACCAAAGTATTGCAATGATCCCAGGCTAAGAAATTTGGATCGACATGCGTTTGTTTTGGCAATGAACCATCGATGAATTGAAGTTTGTTCTTCAATATGAGACACATCTTCATTGATCTTGACCATTGGTGATACTTCTCACCATTCAGCAGTGAAGATACAAGCATCGAACCAGGGTTTTCGTTCGGATTCACAAAGAAGGGATTTGTGAAATTCGCATTTGCGTTGCGATTAGGGTTTACAACTTCCGCCATAATTGAAGCTATAAGAAGCTCAAAATAAAGATCAATGAAGAAAAACAACAGTTAGATATGGTAACGGTAATCTGTAACACCCCGTTACATTAGACATAAACCACACTAATATTTTTATTATTTTAGTTACTATAAAATTGAGGGTAAATTTTTCGCGATTAAAAGAAATGTTTATAATAGTTATATAAAGAACCATGATCTTCATTTATTATAAACTTAGTTCTTAATACAAAATAAATACAAAAATTGAAGATACAAGGAAAAATGTGTTAACTTTACCAACCCATACATTAATTATCCTAGTCAGAGCAGTATATGATTTCTACCTTAACCCAAATATAATAATAAAACTGGCCGTCAAATTTGGCATCCTTGCATCGTCCTCCGCAACCTCTGAACCATCTGCACTGGCGGAGAGACTTGATTGCTAGGCATGACTATCATCTTCGCATATCCATCCAACGAGTACATACAAAGAAAAGAAAAGCAAAGGAGTGAGAACTGATTCTAATATATATATATGTATCACTAACGGTAGTAACTACTGTCAGTTAAATAATTATATAATAGCGGGGGACCTAATGTTTTTTCTAGTCATAACCTCTCAAGCTCTTAACAACTCAATCCTCTAGACGTAGTATGGATCCATACTCCTCGATTGGAAGTGATTGGGAGTACATACGCCTCAACCCATGGAAAAACCTTCATCTTCCACAGATGAACTCAAATTATCTCAATTCGGGACATCCATAGTCCTATATATAACTTAGGCGTACTCTCGCACCAATCAATGGAATGCTAAGCAGTAGTCAGGATTGCCAAGCTTGGTCAGATGAAGTTCCTAACATAGGGTGCTGCCCTGACCCTTTAGGTACTTCATCACTCAGCACCATATCCCCAAGACTTCCGTGAGTGAGTTCCTGCCGTTCATTCCTCAGCTTGCCAGGCTGTATCTTTCACTATAGGCAACATGTCGCTATATGTTCCTCTCTTAACAGTACTCACTAGAGTACTCACAATTTACTTTACTTATCATCATTTGGTCTCAATTATTGAGCACCAATGACATTTCTGTCTCTCAGACAGGTGAACCATGTAATCAACCAATACATGATATAAATATCTCTATTTTACAAATAGAGAATTAACATTGTCATTATAAAATTATACAGTATAACATTTCACAACCTTATATCAAGAGAACAATGCATCACAAATAATTTAAGTATCTAGTATAAAGGATTAAGTAATCTTCACATCATTATAAAATTGCTTGATTTTTGGATTCTTCTAATCTTATATACCTATTGATATTTATATATATTTATTTAAAAGATTAGAGGTATTTTATTTATACATTTAAATCATTCTAATATTTTCATCTAAAATTCATAAAAGCTTTACGTCAATTCAATTATCTTATTCTATAATAAAAAATTAAAACTTACATTATTCCTAATGCCGTGAATAATTTAGAGAGAATAAGACTAAAGTTTTGTTTCAAAAAGTATTACTAAGTGATAAAATAAACTAACAATTTTCCCCTTTTTCATTATCCCAACCCGAGACCAAAGTGGCTGTAAAAGACCAAATTCATTTTAATTTTCCATTTGAAAACAAATATAATGAAATGTAAGAAACTTTTGTGTATCAAAGTTTATGATTTTAGCCTATGAGGCCGTTACCTTTAAAGGACAAATTGGCTCAAATTTTAAGTATATTCCCTACCAAAACTTCTTTTAGTTAAAAGCCTATTGTGTAAAGGTTCTAAAAGAAACTCTGGAAGTAGCATGAAAACACTATTTATTCCTTGATTTTTTTTTTAAAAAATGAATTGTAATTTTTTTACTAAGGACCCAAATTTCAGTTTTATCTATTGGACAAGTTTTATGAAAACATCAAATTTGGTGAAATCAAATTCAAATTCTTTTTTATTCTCAGAACTGAAATCATTCTTGACTAATTAAAACAAGGTTTAACTTCACTTAACTGACCCAAAATAAGTTTTACTAAACAATCTAGTAAATTTCTTCAAAGCTTACGAAAACTCAAACTCTGAACTTTCTTTTCTCTTCCTACTCGAATTGGTACACACACTTTAAATTTATTTTATTTCCTTCATTAATCTAAGAGGTCTTGAGAATCACATTTAGTTTCGAAAGTTTTTGTTTCCAATCTCTCACCCTCACCGAATTCCTCTCACACTCATTTTTATTTATTTATTTTTTAAAAAAAACTTTCCTTTAATTAATGGAAGTAAAACCTGTAATAAAAAAAATGACAAAGGTTCTTGTCCCCCATCCGCTGGAAATCACCACCGTACACACAAATTAGGATTCAAGAACTTACTTTTTGTCTTAGTAAAAAGACCTTGGTCTGGATTAATAAAATCAAAAACAAAAACGATCCTTCTTTTTATTTCCTCACTCTAACCGAACCTCACAACTCCATTTACATAGCTGTTTCCTTTCTTTCTTCTTTTTTTTTTTTTTTTATAAAATCTGATAAGTTAAAAAAAAAAATGAAACTTGTCCTCTTATTAAGTGACAAAACCGAGAATGGCAAAAAGAAACAAAGAATGGTTGCTGGTCCCTCGTTTATTTTCTTCACAAGACTAAAGCTTTATGGAAGTTAAGTGATAAAAGCTTGATTCAAAGAAAGAGTTACAAAATAAAAAAAATAAAAAAAAGTTAGAGAAGAAAACAAGTATTGGTCCCTGTTTTCCTTGTGCAATGGAGACCGAGAGTGTTTGGGTGAGGGAAGTTAAATTTTTAAGTTGATAAACACACGGAGATGATTATAGCTTCATAATACAATAAATAAACATGATTAAAGAGCAAAATTAAGAAGAAAATTTGGCAGAATTTCCCCTTAAGGAGGGGTTACCCCAACATCATCAGGAAGCAAAAGAATAAAATTACAACTCAGTATCAAAACCAAGGACAAGGAAAATTACAATGAAAGAAAAATACAACAAGAAATGAATAAGAAATTAAAGGAATACAAGGAATAGATAAAGAAAAAGAAATATATACATCAAAAGAACATAAATCAAGATAGCAATAACAAGGAATCAAAGCCTCACTCCCCCTTACCAAAGAAGTGGGTTCGGATTCATCGAGGAGAGGAGAGGAAGGCAAGAGCTCCAAGCCGGTAATCTTGGTGATGCTTGCAAAGAAGAAAGGTGGAAGCTTTGGAACTCAACAATAGAGTTTTGAGGTATTTTGTGAGGAAGAAGATGAGAAAAAGAGAGAGAACCGAAGAAAGGAGCTGGAGAAAGAGAAACTGTCGAGAATGGAGAGAGAGAAGTGAGGAACAAGTGGTAGAAGGGGTGCTATATATAGAAGTATTTAAATTACCTTTTAGGCTTTTTAATGTAATTTTTTTTGTGGCACATGTGGTGTGTGTGGGAGACGGGACTAACGGATTGGGCTGGAAGAAAGCCTGGTCCGGATCAAAATTTATTTAAGTGGAATTTAGATTGATGATGTAGGTTAGTATTCAAAATTCGGAGCGGTTACACGTTCTATTATTTTTAAATGTATTTTTATATGATTTTTAATAAAAGCTTTTTTATTTTTTTTATTTCACTCGTTAGCAAAATTGTTTTCTCAAAGTGACAGAATACAATTGCACACTGTCACTCCCAAGCAGGTCCAAGCCACGCTGCGACGTTAACATCGGTTGCATGCATAAGGAACGCGACGCCATTGGACTTGGACACACCACTTCCATTTTTAGCTGTGTTGGCCACAACCGCCAAAGCACTTTGTTTCTTATGTGCGTGCGTGGCACCACGTACGGAATCTCTTGTTCTCTTTCAATGTGTTGCTATTCTCTCCCCTGAGCCGCCGAAGACTTTTTGTTTTGCTTGAAATAGTCAATGTACCATTAAATGCACTTATTTGCCCGTCTTCCTTATCACTCACTTAGACTCTATTGGATAGAGATGAGATAAATAAAAATAAAAATAGAGTAAAAATAAATAAAAAAATTATTCCATTTAATTTAATATTACTATCAGTTTTTCAAACAGCCATTGTTATTTCCGTCCTGCAAAAACAAACAGAGGGTTATTCCCCGCAGCAGATTGACGAGGAATCCGAGCAGCTAACCAGGACTTTGTCGTCTCCTAACTTAACGGAAGTTTCTTAGATGACACTATTTTAAACTAGGATTTCCATTTTTTTTTTCTTTTTTACAATCATTTTGCACTTCACCATCAAATTGCTGTTCTAAACTCCCAAATTTTCACGTAAAACCTAACCATCTCATTCCTATTTTATTTTCCATTTTGGATACACAACAACCTTAACCATCAACATGAAACCATAATCACATCAACCACCAGAACATCCTTAGAATCATCAAAAGTTGAAACACAGAGTTAGAGGAAAGCATTGACTTAGAAAGACTAAACTAAATAAAAAATGTTAACATAAAAATAACTTAAGGAATTAAATTGAATAAAAAAAATTAAAAGATCAAACTAAAATCCAAATTAAACTTAGAAGACTGAAAATTCTAATTATGGCAAATAAAAATTTAGAAACGTTGAATTTAATAGCAAAGAAAAGATTAACAATCTGATAATGTAGAGTTATCAAAATTAACCATTTTGTCATTCCTAACTCCATTAATCATGAAAGAAAAGACATTAAAGAAATTTAACTAAGCAGTAAAAGGAAGAGTTATTTCTCTTTCATCAATACAACGACAGATTTTTCCTGAGTAAAGAATCTAGGATCCTTACTCAATTAAAACAAAGAACAAGCATAACAGCCACAACCCACAAGGCACGTACAACAGAACTGAGAAACTCTATTACTATATACATGCATGTGAACACAACAGATTTTGGCATAGGTGCTTTCTCTAAAGGGGCAACAACCTAGGTCCGTGTGATGCGACCCTTAATCCAATTCTTGATCCTTTGAGGAACACCAGAGTCATATGCAACCAAGGTGAAAGTTCCAACCCACACGGCCAAAGTGATCCAAGCAGAGGTGGGTGAGATGATTCTCAAAAGCAGAAATGCAGCAACACCTCCCATAATAAGCATGGTACAGATTATGATTGGAAGAAATCTTCCTTTTAAGTATAGTCCCAATCATAGCAAAGAAGGAGTATATGACAATTGTCAAAAACAGATGCATCATCACCTCGTGCTCTTCTATAAACAACAGCTTTCCTAAGTCAGTGCTTATTGCTGTAATCAAGGTATTCAGCAGTGTTAAATATTTGATAAGGATCTCCCGCAATTCCTTGAATACATTGACCACTGGCACTTGGTCCCTAAGCACAATCATTAATAGAAAAAAAAGAAAAGAAAGTTAGACATATTAAAATTATGATGCAGTTCTGTTAGAAATATATGTAGCTCAAAGCATAATCTACAACCTAGCTCCGTGTGATGGACCCTCAATGCAATTCTTGATCCTTTGATGAACAACATAGTCATAGGCAACCAGTGTGAATGTTCCAACCCACATGGCCAAAGAGATCCAAGCAAAGGTGCTTGAGATGGTTCTCAAAAGCAGAAATGCAGCAACACCTCCCATAATTGGCATGGCAAAAATTATGATTGGAAGAAATCTTCCGTTATTATATATATGAAGTGTAGTCCCAGTGATAGCAAACAAAGAGTATAAGACAATGGTCAAAAGTAGAGGCATCACCAGCTCATTCTGTTCTATATACAAATTCTTCCCCGAGTCAGTGTTTATTGTTGTAATCAAGGCAATCAGCAGTGTTAAGGATTTGTTAAGGATCTCTTGCAATTCTTTGAATAAATTAACCACTGGCACTTGGTCCCTAAGCACAGACATTAATAGAAAAAACATGTTAGAGATACTAGAATTCTGAAGCAGTTTTGTTAGAAATACATGCAGTTCAATGTAGAATCTACAATACAACCTAGCTCCATCTGATGCACCCTTAATGCAATTCTTGATCCTTTGAACAACATAGTCATAGTCAACTGATGTGAACATTCCAACCCACATGGCCAAAGCGATCCAAGCAAAGATGGTTGAGATGGTTCTCAAAAGCACAAATACATCACCACCTCCCATAACAATCATGACATAAATTATGATTGGAATAAATCTTCCGTTGTATATTTGAAGTATTGTTCCAATGATAGCAAACATGGAGTATAAGACAACGATCAAAAGCATAGACATCATCAGCTCGTGCTGTTCTACAAACAAAAACTTTCCCGACTCATAAAGGAGTTTAAAGCTGAAATGCTTAAAGCATTTGAAATGACAGACCTTGGCTTGATGAGTTTCTTTTTGGGAATGGAGGTGAAACAAGATCATGATGGAATCTTCATTCGCCAAAAGAAGTATGCAAGGGAAATACTCAAGAAGTTTCATATGGAGGACTGCAAAAGCACTACATCTCCAATGAACCAAAAGGAGAAATTTAGCAAGGATGATGGAGCTGATAAAGTTGACGAAATGCATTACAGAAGCTTGATTGGTTGCTTAATGTATCTTACTGCAACCAGACCTGACATTTTGTTTGCAGTAAGTATACTTTCAAGGTTCATGCATTGTGCTAGTGAAGTACATTTTCAAGCTGCCAAACGAGTTGTTAGATATATTAAAGGCACTTTAGACTATGGTGTGATGTACTCTCATTCTCATAATTTTAAGCTTCATGGATACTCTGATAGTGACTGGGTAGGTTGTATTGATGACATGAGAAGCGCCTCTGGTTACTGTTTTTCTTTTGGTTCTGGAGTTTTTTCTTGGTGTTCTAAAAAGCAAGAAGTTGTAGCTCAATCAACTGCAAAAGCAGAGTATGTAGCTGTTGTTGCTGCAGTGAATCAGGCTCTTTGGATCAGGAAAATCATGACAGATTTGCATATGGAACAAGAAGAAAGCACACAGATTTTTGTGGACAACCAGGCTGCAATCTCAATTGCTAATGATCCGGTGTTTCATGGCAAAACTAAGCATTTCAAGATAAAGCTTTTTCTTCTAAGAGAGGTTCAAAGGGAAGGAGAAGTGAAGTTACTGTACTGCAAAACAGAGAATCAAAGTGCTGATATTCTGACCAAGGCACTTCCAAAAGCCAGATTTGAATACTTGAGACAAAAGCTTGGAGTTTGCAGTTCCAAAGTCAAGCAGGAGTGTTGACGATGTGACTGTTGGAACTGTCTAACAAACTATAGTAGATCGGATTTTTATGCTATTTTTTAGGAAAAATAAAAGTCATGTTGACTGATAGGATAAAGCTGTTTTAGTCCTATTCTTTAGGCATGATCTGTTAGTGATTTTATCTCTCTGTTAGCAGTTATTTTTTTTGGTTATTATGTT
This sequence comes from Pueraria montana var. lobata, assembly GCA_026413185.1. Lineage (NCBI taxonomy): Eukaryota > Viridiplantae > Streptophyta > Magnoliopsida > Fabales > Fabaceae > Pueraria > Pueraria montana. The sequence goes on from CM048650.1 coordinate 80,638,514, forward strand.
TATAAATACGTTGCTTCTTATCTGAATAAATATAAGCCTTTGCAGTCTCAATTTCCTCTACGTTCTCTTTCATTCTTTAACACTTTATATTTGCTGTTATTAACAAAAAAACAACAGTTCTTGCCACGACCTTTATATCCTCTTCCACTAGAGGTTAAGATTTTGACCCCTTCCTCTTCCGACATCCTCCCTTTTTCCTCTACCATAATTCTCAGTATTATTCATCAAGATTTGCGTTTCATCAGGTTGCACACTCAGTTGTCTTTCTTGCTGGATTAATAGGGAGAAGACTTTATTAATATTGGGAAGGGGTTCCATGAGCATAACTTGGGATCGCAAAGTATTAATCATTGAGGCCTTTGAGGAACCTGATGACATAGTCAATTTCTCTATATGTTATCACTGTGGGAATCAATTGACAAGAACAAGGTACTTAACAAGAGCACGAGGGGATTAGTCTGAAATTATTAAGTTCTTGCCATATTCCTTTGAAATGAGTAAAATATGCAGTAATGGAAGAATTTCATTGTTTATGTAGATAAATTTCCTCTTACAACACACAAATGCGGAAGGCATCACCTTGATAATATCGATCTCGAAGATCATCCCACACTTCAGAGGCATTGTCCATCCAAAGCACACTCTGTGCGATGGAAGAATTGATAAACCGAGGTTTTCACTGTCTTTCGTAGTACTAGTGAGTTTTTACGCTAATTTCATACATTTAAGCATATTTATATTAACAAAACTCATGATTTGGTATAAGTTTGTGTAAGACATGTGCCTAAGAGGATTTACAAAGGAAATGGCTGAAGCCTAAGAGGATTTACAAGTGAAATGGCTGAAAAGCATGCATTTTAGAGCAAATATGCCATTGTTTGGAAGATCACGACCATGGTGGGTTTAGCACAACCGTGGTAAAATCAATACAGCTAAGGCAAAAGTGGTCAATTTTAAGCATCAACATCAATTTTTCGAGCACAGCTATGGTCAACATGACCATAGCTGTGTTGATCTTGGGAGCAATTTGGTGCCTAAAGAGCAAAATTTGAAATTTAAAATTGTCACTCGAGGACCACGATCATGGTCACACTAGCACGACCGTGGTGGCATGCGATTCTAGTTATTTTATGCGATCTTTTTAAATTGGAAGGAGAAACCCTTTTACTTTTATATTTTATTCTATTAACAAAATTAAGGGGTTTAGGTGAGAAGGAGGCAGTGTGAGAGATCCTTAGCTACAAAAGGACATAGAGAGCATCATTAGGGGCTGTCATTGTAAAGTTTCTACTCTTTTTGTAATCTTTATGTTATCTATTGAGATGTTTTGCTTCTTCATGAGCATGAGCGGCTAATTTCTCACAACTCGGATTGTGATGCAACAGTAGCCTTATACCCCGATTTTAATTTTAATGAAATCCTCAATGTTATTCGATCTCAATATATTGTATCTCTTAACTACTTTTACTGTTAGAATTGATCACTCTAAAACTAAGTTAGTTAATTGTCAATGATCAACTGCCTATAATTAACCAAATAGTGAAGTGATAGAATACATATAATTTGCACGACCAAACTTATTGTATGAATTTCTAGTGGATTAAATTGTTTTAATTAGCCTCTTTGAGATTTATCGTTTGCCCTAATGCCATTTATCTATGACCAATTGATAATTGAATTAGGGAAAACAACGTTGTAAAACTATGATAAATGGTTAATCAATGATTTTAAGAGGTAATTGGCAATTGAACTTAATTTGGGATTTCACTAGAATATGAATTGGGGGAAAAAGGATACATGTGATCTTAGGCTGTTCTCTTAATACTTGTTCTCACATTAAAACTTTCTGCCCTGTCTTTCACTTTTCCTAATGGAATAATTGAGCACAATTTTCTCTCAAATTGACGATTAGATCTAAATTGTTTAGTTTATTATAAATTGAATTATTTTGGGAACTCCTTTAGTCTTTTGGGTGCGATATCTGAACTTGAACTTAGGTCTACTGTTACTACTGCGTAAGTATACTTGTCCTTAGTGAACATATATTACGCATAAAGAATCCAAAGAATGAATTATCCAAGATAACACCAAAGTATTGTTGCAATGATCCCAGGCCAAGAAATATGGATCAACATGCGTTGGTTTTGGCAATGAACCATCGATGAATTGAAGTTTGTTCTTCAATATGAGACACATCTTCATTGATCTTGACCATTGGTGATACTTCTCACCATTCAGCAGTGAAGATACAAGCACCAAACCAGGGTTTTCGTTCAGATGCACAAAGAAGGGATTTGTGAAATTCGCATTTGCAGTGAAGACACATCATTTTTTTTAAATTTTACTCGTTTGCAAAATTATTTTCTCAAAGTGACAGAATACAATTGCACACTCTCACTCCCAAGCAGGTCCAAGCCACGCTGCGATGTTAACATCGGTTGCATGCATAAGGAACGCGACGCCATTGGACTTGGACACACCACTTCCATTTTTAGCTGTGTTGGCTACAACCGCCAAAGCACTTTGTTTCTTATGGGCGTGCGTGGCACCACGTATGGAATCTCTTGTTCTCTTTCAATGTGTTGCTATTCTCTCCTGAGCCGCCGAAGACTTTTGTTTTGCTTGACATAGTCATGTACCATTAAATGCACTTATTTGCCCGTCTTCTTTATCACTCACTTATGAGAGAAATAAAATACTACATTAAGTGAGAAATAAAAAGATAGAAAAAAAGTAAAAATAAGTGAAAAATAAAAATAAAATAAAAAGAAAGATAGAAAAAAAATAAAAATAGAAAAAAAAATAGTACATTAAGTTCCATTTAATTTAGCTATTCAGTACAAAAGGAGGCAGCACGAAACACACGATTATGACTAAAATTACCAAAATTTTACTATTATTTTATAATACAAAATTATTATTTTTTTAAGATGATAAGTTATTAAAAATAAATTTAAATATTAAAAATATCCTTTTACGTCATTTAATATTTATCAGTTAATCTTATTAAATACTTTTAATTAAATCAACTAGTTTATAACTTTTTAACTTTTCAGCTCTTAATTTATAATTTATAAATTTTTAACTAGTTTATAAATTTTCAACTAATTTTACCAAACTTAACCTTAACATGATATTATCAGTCATTTCAAACAGCCCCTGTTATTTTCGTCTGCTGTATTTTATCAGTTATTCCCAGCAGCAGATTGGCGTGGAATCCGAGCAGCAAACTAGGACTTTGTCGTCTTCTAACTTAACGGAAGTTTCTTAAATGACACTATTTCAAACTAGGATTTCCATTTTTTTTTTCTTTTTTACAATCTTTTTGCACTTCACCATCAAATTGCTGTCCTAAACTCCCAAATATTCTCGTAAAACCTAACCATCTCATTCCTATTTTATTTTCCATTTTGGATACACAACTACCTTAACCATCAACAAGAAACCATAATCACATCAACCACCAGAACATCCTTAGAATCATTAAGAGTTGAAAGACAGAGTTGGAGGAAAGCATTGACTTAAATAACTTAGAAGACTAAACTAAATACAAAATGTTAACATAAAATAACTTAAAGAATTAAATTGAATAAAAAAAAAAAAATTAAAAGATCAAACTAAAATCCAAATTAAACTTGGAAGACTGAAAATTATAATTATGGCAAATAAAAATTTAGAAACGTTGAATTTAATAGCAAAGAAAAGATTAACAATCTGATAATGTAGAGTTATCAAAATTAACCATTTTGTCATTCCTAACTCCATTAATCATGAAAGAAAAGACATTAAAGAAATTTAACTAAGCAGTAAAAGGAAGAGTTATTTCTCTTTCATCAATACAACGACAGATTTTTCCTGAGTAAAGAATCTAGGATCCTTACTCAATTAAAACAAAGAACAAGCATAACAGCCACAACCCACAAGGCACGTACAACAGAACTGAGAAACTCTATTACTATATACATGCATGTGAACACAACAGATTTTGGCATAGGTGCTTTCTCTAAAGGGGCAACAACCTAGGTCCGTGTGATGCGACCCTTAATCCAATTCTTGATCCTTTGAGGAACACCAGAGTCATATGCAACCAATGTGAAAGTTCCAACCCACACGGCCAAAGTGATCCAAGCAGAGGTGGGTGAGATGATTCTCAAAAGCAGAAATGCAGCAACACCTCCCATAATTGGCATGGCAAAAATTATGATTGGAAGAAATCTTCCGTTATTATATATATAGTGTAGTCCCAATGATAGCAAAGAAAGAGTATAAGAGAATGGTCAAAAGTAGAGGCATCACCAGCTCATTCTGTTCTATATACAAATTCTTTCCCGAGTCAGTGTTTATTGTTGTAATCAAGGCAATCGGCAGTGTTAAGGATTTGTTAAGGATCTCTTGCAATTCTTTGAATAAATTAACCACTGGCACTTGGTCCCTAAGCACAGACATTAATAGAAAAAACATGTTAGACATACTAGAATTATGAAGCAGTTTTGTTAGAAATACATGCAGTTCAATGTAGAATCTACAATACAACCTAGCTCCATCTGATTCACCCTTAATGCAATTCTTGATCCTTTGAACAACATAGTCATAGTCAACCGATGTGAACATTCCAACCCACATGGCCAAAGCGATCCAAGCAAAGATGGTTGAGATGGTTCTCAAAAGCACAAATACATCAGCACCTCCCATAACAAGCATGACACAAATTATGATTGGAATAAATCTTCCGTTGTATATTTGAAGTATTGTTCCAATGATAGCAAACATGGAGTATACGACAACGGTCAAAAGCATAGGCATCATCAGCTTGTGCTGTTCTATAAACAAAAACTTTCCTGACTCAGTGTCTGTTGCTGCTATCAAGGTAATCAGCAGTAATAACAGTATGTTGAGGATCTCCTGTGATTCCTTGAATCCATTAACTACTTGGTCCCTAATCACAAATTCACAATCATTAAAAGAAAAAAAAAGTTAGACATACTAGAATAATGATGTAGTTTTGCTACAGATACTTGCAACTATATGCAGAATCTGACAGAAAACCCAGACACAGCAAAAATGTCCAATTTGTTAATAATAGAAAGAGGAAATGGGATAAAATAAATAGCAGGGCGTGCGAGTGAAGCATGTGAAAGATGTTGAAATGGTAACTAGAATCAGCTTAAACAAGGGTATGACAAAGACCATATAACATAGGTTAGTGTAACCTTGTTATATAGTTTCAAACGGGCAAAAACCATGGGGTAAATGGGCAGCAGAAATACGTGACCCAAAAAAAAGCAGCCAGTGCATATGACAAAGCGGCACTCAAGTTCAAAGGCACAAAAGCTAAGCTAAATTTCCCTGAAAGAGTTCATCAAGATGTTGCCTATATGCAACACTAAGGTTCATCAAACAGAAACGTTTTTCCCTTCCATGCAACAGTGTTACACGGAACAAGGTTATGGACTTATGGCAAAGAGCATATAACTGTTTTGTATGTTGAAATGGTTACTATAGAGTAGTTACAGTTACAGTGTTACACTAACCTCATTAGAGTGGAACGAGAGGAATTCAGTGCAGGACTGTATGTTTCTGGTTTCTTTTTTTTTTTTTTTTTGCTTGCTTCAAATGTGAACGAGTGTTTTTCTGGTTGATAATCACAATGGCTCGTTAGTGAGCTCATAATATATATAATATGTAGGATGTTTAACAGGGCACAGGCTAGTGAACGAAACACAATGACTCAGAAAGGTCCCTGGGTCCCACGTAGGGGGAGCAAACATACAAGTTCAATATCAGAAAGTTGAATACTTGGATAATTACCTTGTAATGCACGGGATGTTTGGGACGCCCCCCCCCCCCCCCCCCCCCCAAAAAAAGTTTTTTTTCTAAAATAATCAAACATGTTTGAGAACTTAGATTTAATTTAGAAAAAGTTTTTTTTTTAAAAAAAAATAAGCTGTTTTTTTTAATATGAAAGTTTGTAGTTTATGATTGTTTTTTAATCAGATTATTTTTTTTTCCAACTATTTTTACACTCTTTTATTATGAAAAAACTAAATTTTTTGTTGCATTCAAAAGAAATTAATTATTTTCAAACCATTTTTTAGCAAACTTACCCAAACAATAATTGATTATGATTATAATCGATTATATATATAATCGATTATTGAAATAATCTAATTTTTATAACTATCCCAAAAATGTCAAATTTTTTTAGAGTCCTGCTAAGATATTGGTTAAGAAATAAATATAATGAAGTTTTTTATTAAAATAATTATATTGAAAATTATGCGAGTGTATTATCACACTTTTCAGTAATTTTTTTTTAAAATTTCTTTACCCTTAGAACCCTGGTTAACATTTTTTAAATTTCAAATATAGTTTTTAAATTACTTAATCTAATAGAAACATGAACTGATCTTTTCATTGTAGACACTATGAATTATTTTCTAACTTTCTTCTAAGCAAACATACAAATTTGAAAGAACACTTCAAATCCTATAGTATCTCACGCTATTATAGAGCTATCCTCGTTAAATACTTGTAATATAGCAAATTATTATCATTTTAAAATATAAATCTCTAATAATACATAAACAAAAAATAATAATACACCTTGTTAAATAATGATATGTTATTTCAGAGTGTTGGAAATCTTTTGTAAAATAAAAATAAAATTATTGAAACTTACAAAGAAATAAAGATATTAAATTGAAGGAGGAAAATTGCCATTGAAATCATAAATGAGAATGTATACGTATAGACTTACAACCAATTTGAATATCCTAAAAAACCTAATAGGCATCGGATTTATTTGAAATTACATTAACTAATTGAAACAAAACATAAAAGGTAAAATATGCAACAATAACAAAAATTCAATTTTTTTTGGATCACCATGATATTGTGCGGAGTATTTATCAACTTTATTGATAACAACAAAAACTTAATCTATAACTTGTTCAAAATTCAAATTTTAAATTAGGCAAAATCTCATAACTCTAACACTTCTCTTTGAGATTTGCCATGAAAATGCCAAATTTTAGCTTCATGAACTTCAAACTTGATTTTGGAAGCACTTTAGTCATTATGTCAGCAAGTTGAACATCAATTTCTTGACTTAAATCATTGTCATCACAACCAATAAGTTTAACTCCTCTGGTACATCAGATGCCAAGATTTGTCATCTCAAATTCATCTTGTATGAACTTTAATGACTTCAAGTTGATGTAACCAAATCTTCCATGCCAAACATCACTCTCATCAAGTTTGTAAGTAGAATAATGACCTTCAACTAAATCAAACTTCAAATAAAAATTGTTTCCAATCATTTCAATCTTTTCCATCTTCGTTCCATGCTCATCAATGATAAAAATAATTTTCTTTGAAAGAGATTGCATATCCATGTCTTAGCATTTGTGCAACACCAAGAAGATTTTGATCTAGTTTTGGAATGTAAAAAATATCTTTGACAATTATCATAAATTTCTTGGTTGATATAGAAATTACCCATTTTTCTTTGGCATGCACAATTTTACCATTTCCTAGCTTGATTTATGGTTGAATTGACTTGTCAATGGTGCAACCATTATCAATAAGTCAAGTATTCAATCCATGTGAATTGAGTTCTTGTGATGCCATGAATAAATGTTCATAATCAATGTTATCTTCTTCAATCAATTTTGTATGTTGTTCTAGTTGCTGCTTAGATTATTTTTGACTTAAATATGTTTTAAGTTCCCGATAAATGACTGATTTTTGTTCTGGATCCCTAATAAGTTTTTTTGTTGAATTGGATATGATATATCAAAACTTTTGTTTTGAGTCCCTACCGTTAATTAATTGATGATGTGACATCTTGCGAACAAATCTTTTCAATATATATCAATTGTTGAAATAGTCACTAGAAGACTGAAGAGTGAAGCATATGAAAACTGATGAAGTAGTCACTAGAAGCACATTCAAACAGCATTATGTTGAAGATCATAGAAGAGTTTGTAATTATACTGACTTCATTGAAGTGAGATGAGTGGAATTCATTGTAGTTATGTCTGGTTCTTGGCTTTATTTATTTTGTTTCTCTCAATTTGCTAACCTTCTAAGACACAAAACGAATGCTTTTGGTTGAGGGAATGAGAATGGTCAGTTTGATGCAGCTATGATGAGGTTATTTATATTTATAGTTATATGAAATGGGACAGAGTCGTTGGTTTGAAAAGGATTCCAATGACTCACAAACAAGTCTGTCCACTTTTATACTTGATTCTCCAAACTTAACCAAAGTATTAAACATTTTTGTTTTATACGTGTTTTATATCCTATTCTTATTCTGGCACAGAGAAACAGAGAAATGTATCAATAGACAGACCATCGTTAATTGATTTATTTCTATCACTATCATACAATATTTTTTTTTTCAAATGCTAACTTGTGCTTTACAACCTTCGAAATTTTTTTATGTTTCGGTGGAATTGCTTTTGTTCTTTGAAATCGATTACTACCGATGTTTTATAAATGTGAATTCATAAGATTCAATATTTGTACAAAAGTAAAAAATGTAAAAAAAAAAAATTAAAATTAAACGAACAAAGGACGAGGCATTTTGATGAACTAATTAAATGAAAAAAGCATGCCCATGCGCTGTAAAAGTTTTATCTTAGGCAATTTTTTTGGCAGTTTATATATATATATATATACCTCCGCATTTTAATAATATACCTCCCTTTTCTTATTTTAAAATTAAAATCCCTAAATTATCCTCATCTTTATAATTCTCTCTTCCCGTTTTTTCAGAAAAGAAAAATACACCCCCTCTCTACCAGTTTTTGCCCACTAGCCATTAAAACACAACCTTTATTTAAATTTGTTCTTACCAAATTTTGATAAGTCTTCCGATGCGGTGGCTCCGCCGGGCTCTCCTCCGTGACTGGTGGGGGTGTACCTGCGAAGACACTCCGACGCTCAAGTTAGAAGCGTAGAGGTAGGAGACAGGTATCACAATTGAGCTTAGAGTTTTCGTACCTTGATTAGGATGGGTTGTTCTGTTTTTATAGAGTGTAAAGAGATAGATTTGATAGGGTTATTTTCCTATCAAATCTCCTCAAATCTCGTGATGAAGATAGAGATAATTCTATTTTCTATCCTTATCTTATAACCTGATCTTTCTCTATCTTATCATATAGTAAAAGCTGATCTTTCCGTTATTATTCTCCGAGTCCGAGTGAGTTCCTTACTCGACCAGCCCGACTACTCGGTATGCTGCCGAGTCCGAGTAGTACACATGCCCCTAAGCTCTGAAGTAATGTAGGAGCTTAAGTATGGTTGTGCCCATTTCGGACTCTACTTGGCCGAGACGAGTTTACTTGTTCCTTTTAGATGGGTTTGAGTTTGGTTCTCGAAGCGTCACGTGATTTGGTGATGGTGTCGTTTCAGACTTATTGAAGTCGTAACGGTTCCCAAGGGCGGCGACAATGATTGTTTTTGAATTTTTGAAACTGTCTAGGGATTCCCAAAGGTCTCAAGCCTTCCTAGCCGTTGATTGGCCTGGTGAAGGGTCTTGATCCAACGATTCGGACCGTTTCGCCTCTTCGTATTCGAGACGTTTGGGGCCCTATATAAAGGGAATTGTTTACACCGGAGTTCACTTTCATCTACGTGTTTTGTTTTTCTGGCGAGATTTCTCTTCCTTCTGCCCTTTTGTCCTCCTTCTAGGTTTTCCTTTTTCCTTGTTCAGGTACGCCCTTCTCCTTTCCATTTCTCTGTTATTCTTGGAATGTCTTCTTTTTTCGGGGATTCGGGGCGTTCCGGCGGGGGTCGTATGCTCGCCCCGGAGGTTCACCGCATCGGAGAGGATTCCGATGGCGGTTCTCCTTTGCACTGCTCTAGTTCTGGTGGGATTAGTGATGGTGCGTCGACGACAAATGTAGCTGTCGGGGTGGTTCGTCCATCCGTCGACCCTGCACAGGTGCCTTTGGTCGCTCCAGCAAGGGGGGTGGTGGTTCTAGATGATTCCGAGGCTACTGAGGATCGTCCTCTTCAAACTCGGCGTGGTCAACTTCCTTTTCCTCCCCCTCACCCCCAGCCTGTAGAGCCTAGGGGTAACAAAAAGGCTTATCCTCCTGTTACTGCTTCCGGTTATTCTTGGGTATCTGGGGAGGTGGGTGCGTATGCCTCTCGGTATCAAACCGAGGAGGCTTTGTCTACCCTTCTTGACACTATTGATTTGTGTCATTCGGAAAGGTCGGGTATGGTCCATGCCGAGCCCTGTGGGCCTGATGATCGAGTCTTCATGTCTGTTGTCCCCCACCAACCTCATTTTACTTTTGTGTACGAGGCTTTGTTCTCGGTTCTCGGCATCACAGTGCCGTTTGATCAATTCAAAGCTGACGTTCTTCGGGCGTTGAATGTCGCTCCTACGCAGTTGCATCCGAATTCCTGGGCTTCGCTACAGGCTTTCCGGGTGCTCTGTAGTAAATTTTTTATTACTCCTACTGCTCCCAAATTCTTGTATCATTACAAAGTTAAAGAGAGTCAGAAGGGTGGCTGGGTCTCCCTGACCGGGATTCCTGGTCGGTCCATTCTTAGTCCCTATACTTCCTCTTGGAAAAATTTCAAGAGTGGATTCTTTCGTGTCTGACCGGGTCCGGAAGGGGAGGTCGAGTTTTTTGATAGTCGTGGGAGGCCGAGGTTCCCTCTCTATTGGACCCGTTCCCCAAACAAACGGTTGTCTTAGCAGGTTGTGGACATGTCTCCTGAAGATCAGGATGACATGATTACACTGTGCAAGCTGCCGCGTTCTCTATCTTGTAAGACGATTGTGACGATCCTTACTTCTCGGACTCCGAGAGAGGACTGGGACGGTGAGTATCTTCTTTTTATTCGGCCTTCCTTCTTTTACTTTGTTTTTCACTGATGTTTGCTTCTTTTGCAGCTGTGATGGGGAAATTTGATTATAAGACGGCAAAGAAACAGAGGTTAGAGAAGTTGAAGAGCAAGGAGCCTGCCGCTGAGGCTACCCAAGTTGCTCCATCCATTCCTTCTCCTCCTCCTCCTCCTCCTCCTCCTCCTTCTCCGAAGAGGGATCAATGAGAGGTGGTTCTGGGGGGGGATGACCCTTCCAAGAAATCGAAGCCGAGTCCGCCTGGTGCTCAAGCTGCGGGTTCTTCTATTGAGAGACATCCGGCTTTTCTTTCTATGAAAGATGGGCAGACTTCGCTTTGGGGGAAGGACTTCAACCCCGGGGCTCTCATCTGTGCTGACAATCTTGGTCAAGCTGACCGGGATATGTTGAGGGATGCTGGGCCGCTACTCTCTATGGAGGCTGTTTGTCTCTTCCAGGCTCGTTCATGGGCCATTACTCAGTATTGGGCCAAGGAGTTCGACCGCGGCCACCGGGAGCTAGCCATGGTGAAAGAGGCTGCCGCTAAAGCCGAGCAGGCCCTGGCGGAGAGTACCCGGGCCAACGAGACTCTTCTTCAATCTGCTGAAGAGTCTCGAAGGTCCCAGGAGGAGGTGGAGGCTAAGTTAAGGGAAGCTGAGGGCCGTGAGGAATCTTCAAAGCTTTCCTTAGCTCCGTCTGAGAATTTGACCCGGGAGTTGCAGGCTGAGGTGGATAGGCTTACTCTCGAGCTTGCTCAGGCGAAGACTGAGGCTGCCAGGTCTGAAGCTAAGCTTAAAGCCGATTTAGGCAAGGCCTTAGATGAAATTGTTTCGACCCATGAGGCCGGGTTTAGCAAGGCACTTCGTCAAGTTCGCTATTTCTTCAAGGATGCCAACACTTCTCTTTTTGATGTTGATAAAGATGTCAATAAAGAGGGGCAGTTGGTGGAGGAGTCTGCTCTCGAGGGTGAGGGTGCTCCCGGGTGTACTACTCAAGAGGGGGGAGATGCTCCAGGCGGCCTTATTCAGCCTGCTACTTAGTCTTATATTTTTCTCTCTTCTTGTAAGGCTTGTACCCGGCCTACCGAATAGGGTGTTTAATGAATTTTATTTTTGCAAGGCTCGTACCCGGCCTACCGAATAGGGTGTTTAATGAATTTTCTTCGTTATTTGTTTGTGGTTCGTTTTTGTATCCTTGCTTTTCGTATTCTTGTGAAGGTCTACGCGGTTTTTTGCTAACTCGCTTTTCGTATCCTTATGAGGTCTACTCGGTTAGGTCTAACTCGCTTTTTGTATCCTTATAAAGGTCTACGTGGTTAAGTCTAACTCGCTTTTTGTATCCTCGTAAAGGTCTACTCGGTTAAGCCTAACTCGCTTTTTGTATCCTTGTAAAGGTCTACGCAGTTAGTTTATCGTATTGTAGTTTGGTCATTCTCCTTTCGGAATGCCGAGCATTGCTCTGGTATTTAATGCCGGTATCCGATTGGTCTACTCGGTCAAATATAAATAGATAATTTGAAGAAAGGAGTTTTATTAATGAGAGAAATTGGATGTGCCTCATTAAAACCTCTTTGACAAAAAACCTCTTGGGAAAAAAATCTCAAAGTAGGAAAAAGAGTACATCACCACTTACAATTTTTCTAATTGTAGTAAAACTTTAGGTGTGTCGCGTTCCAAGTCCGGGGGATGGTTTTGCCGGATGGATGCTCCAATTGGTAGGCTCCATTTCCCAGTGACTCGATTACTCTGAAGGGACCTTTCCAGTTGGCTACCAATTTACCCTCTATTGTAGCTTTTCTGGCTTCCCCGCACTTTCTCCAAACCAGATCTCCAACTTCGAAGTTTCTTGGTTTGACCTTGGTGTTATACCTCTTCTCGGCTCTTCTTTTATGGGCCTCTATTCTGACTCGGACCTCGTTGAGGGTCTCTTCGGTCATGTCGAGTGCATGCCTTAATGATTGATCATTGTTTTTCTGGACGAAATTTGTCCTTCGTAGGGAGGGTTCTCCGACTTCTACTGGTATCATGGCGTCTGATCCATATGAGAGTCTGAAAGGGGTTTTCCCCGTTGTTGATTGTGGTGTGCAACGATATGCCTAAAGGATTGCAGGAAGTTCTTTGGCCCAACTTCCTTTAGCGTCACCTACTCGCTTCTTCAGTTCTCTGAGTATCACTTTATTTGCGGCTTCAGTTTGTCTGTTGGTCTGCGGATGTTCCATTGAGGTCACTCGGTGCCGAATCCCTAGGTTTTTGAAGAACTCTTCCAGGTTCTTTTCTGTGAACTGTCTACCGTTGTCGGATATTACCGAGTGAGGGATGCCGAACCGGCATATGATATTTTTCCATATGAATTTTTGCACATTGTGGGCGGTGATGGTTGCCAAGGGTTCGGCTTCGATCCACTTTGTGAAATAGTCGATTCCGACGAGGAGGAACTTCACTTATCCTTTAGCAAGTGGAAAAGGGCCTAATATGTCTATTCCCCACATGGCGAAGGGCCATGGTGCTGTGATATTCTGCAACTCCTCTGCTGGTAGGTGGGATATGTTACCATATTTTTGGCATTCTTCTCATTTTTTGACGTATTCGACGCAGTCGCGGCGCATTGTTGGCCAGTAGTATCCGGCTCTTAGGGTTCGGGCAGCCATGGCCTTTCCTCCTGAGTGCATTCTGCATATTCCTCTATGCATCTCGTTTACCACGTACTCGGCTTGAATCTCCGTGACACATTTCAGCAGTGGTGCAGTGAAGCCTCTCCTATAAAGGTCTTCTCCCTTTATGACATAGTAACTGGCCCTTCTTCTGATTTTTCTAGCTTCTTCTCGGTTTTCTAGGAGGGTTCCTTTCTTCAGAAAGTTCCATATCTCGGTCATCCATTCTTTGTCAGTCGGGTTAATACTAGAGACAATTTTATCAATACTCGGAGCGGATATTATTTCCTGTATGATAGTTCAATGTTGGCCTTTCTTCTTTGTACTTGCCAACTTTGATAGCAGGTCGGCCCTTTCATTCTGTTCTCTCAAAATGTGGTCGAGTTCGAAACTAATGAACTTGTTCTTCAACTGGGAGGCCAGGTGGTAATATCTTGTCATATGGGGGTCCTTTGTTTGATAGGATCCATTCATTTGTCCAATGACTAATTTTGAATCGCTCCAGCATCTAAGGTGTTTCGCCCCCACTACCTTAGCGAGTTTTAGTCCTGCTAGTAGGGCTTCGTACTCGGCTTGGTTGTTGGACGCGTTGAAGTCAAATCTGAGTGATTGTTCCAGGATAATCCCTTCAGGGCTTTCGATTATGACTCCTGCTTAGCTGCCTTTTTCGTTCGAGGAGCCATCCATATAAAGGGTCCAACATGGGAAGAGTGCCTCCTCTACTGGTGCTAGCTCAGCAATAAAGTTGTAACACCCTAAAAATTACAACCCAATAAGTATGAACGTGAGATATTTAATTAGAAAATTTTCTTGTTGGGGAGAATTGTAACGTTGTGATTTTCCTAATTATATGATTCAGTGATTGATTAATATTGAAAGAGCAAACTAAATTTAAATTATATTGATTGATATAATAATTAACTTAGTTCTATGTTTCATTATGTGTCATGGTGTTATTGTGAGATTTTTGGAACTTTTACGTGAGTTTCGTAAGTTGTAGAAAAAAAAAGACAAGGGGCTGTTCTTAGAGGAAGATGGGTGCAAAGAGTAAAAATCCTAATTAAAATCCACCCCCTACGAGAAACAACGTGAACATTCCGATTTTTTTTTTGTGCTTTCTCCCTAAGCTCTCCTCTCTGTTCTTTTTTAAGCTCTCCTCTCTGTTTTTTTTTTCTTCTGGCCGAGACAACTAAAAGGAAAGGAGGAAGCCATTTTTTTTTGTGAAGCTGGTGGGCTGCATGCAAGTTGGGAGGTTATCTCTTTATCACCAACAGCTTGTCTTCTCTTCATCTCTCTCAGCTGAACCAAAAACACAAGGTGAGGGGGACTCTTTGTGGATTCTATTTTTAGTTTAAGGGCAGTTGAGAGCTAAGGGACTCAACTACCTACAACATGTATGCCTCTTTTTGGCTGTTGTGTGTGTTTGTTTGAATGGTTGAATGTAAAAAGTTGATGAAATGGGTTTGAAACCCTTGGCAGTGGCTGTGTGAGTGCATGTCCTGGCTTTAGTGTTGTTTTGTTCTTTTGAAACTGAGTGGGAAGGTCCCTGGAACAAGGGAATCCATACCCAATTTTCGTAGAATTAATTGATGAAGGTTGTATGTTGAAAACAAACACCAAAACAATGTAACAGTGGCTGTCAGGTTCGCGTGTCCCTGGACAGATCCCACGGTTTTGTGATTTTTGGGAGATCTAACCGTTGGTTTTTCACGAAATTTGTTTTGAATGAAAATAGACACAAAAAGGAACAACTTTTATTTTGACACTATGGAGAGAAAACCTCGTTTTGAAGTTCATCCGTGGCTTTAAAAATGGATGTTCTGTTTTCAAGTTTCCCTGGAACATGTCTCGGTTTTTATCAAATTCCTAGTTTTGTGCTTAATTTTTATTTTTCGTTTTTGAACCAATAAAAACTAGACAAAACAAGCTTTTTAACCATATAAATTACAAAAAGAAACAGGGCAAGGGTTTTTAGCTCTGTTTTGAGTCTGAAGTTTAGGCTGTTAGAAACAAATTTACTGGGAACAATAGGGAAAGAATTTGGGGGCAAAGGTTACATTTTTAGAAAGATAAAGATGTTAGTTTTCTACCGAAAAAAATTCATCTCAAAACGAATTTGGAAAGTGGGAGAAATTTACATTTTTTGAGCTATGTTCAGTGAGCACTCAAAATCCAGGGCTGCTGACTTAGAAAATTTTTATAAAATTTTCTAGATGTTGATTTTATGAGTGGGATACATTTCTATAAAATATATTTCAAGAGCTTCGATTTGATATTAAAATTTGACTAAATAGTCAAATGTAATTGTTAACACTTGTATTTTTGTCATTTTATCTTCAATTAATATTTTGATTTTGTGAGATAATGGATAGAATACAACCACTATTATGATTGATTCATTCAAGTCTTAGGGAGGAAAACCTTGAGTATTTGATATTGGAAAGTGTAATTTTCTCTGTTTTGGTGATACGGTCTGTTGACTGTAGTTTGAATCTTGTGGTGAATTGTTTGTTGGTGTGATGTGTTTATAAGACTTGATTTATTATACAAATTAACTGTATTATGTATATTGTGGACTGAGACCTGCGGGGTGTGAACCCTGGGCATTGTGAAAAAAGTTGTATGCGCATGATTTTGATGTGTTGTGGATGTTGAATGTGGGAATGAGGATTTATAATCTTCCTGGGAACAAATGAACTCCATGCGGAGCACATTTGTGGAAAACGGTGATTTTGTGATAAAAATGACAGAAAGTAATGAATTAATTCGTAAAAAGAGTGTGAATTTAGTAATTGATGATTGGCATAAGTAATTCTGTGATCCCTTTTTTGTGTTGGTGAGGATCGAATGAGAAGGAAAACCTTTTCGTTGGGGGTCACGTGTGACTGGTGTAGTGGATAAATGCTACGCGTCGATTTAGAAGGATAATCTTACGTGACCGGAGGCCAAATGGGCAAGTGTTGAGAGGTCGTGTGGAGGCTTTATCTACGGTGAGCATTGTGCTTGTGAGATGACGGGGTCGTAATGTTTAACCACTGTGATAGTGGGGGAGTTTGATCTCCGTGTTGTATGTCTGGGACATATGTTGATTGAGGACCGTCGTCGAGTGCCTTTGGTAGAAAAGCTCACACAGACCTGTAAAAGGTCGCGTGGGATATTTCAGCTGCAAGTTATCTGTGAACCAAGGTCGGATTGCGAATGACGCGTCACTTGATGTGATGAGATCGTTACGATGTAGCGATAAAGGCAAAGTCCTTATTTATATATGCATATGAGAGCGTAGAGGTGGTACCTTTAGCTCGGCGTCAATTCGTCCGCACCTGTACCATATGCAGCGGGAAACCCACAGGCGACGAGGAAAGAAAATAAACTCTGTAAGGAGAGTGTTGAGGAGTCAGTCCTCGGAATAATGGATGACCACAGTTGGTACCTTGGAGATGATCGTAAGGCAGGTTGACCTTGGAGGGTAAGGCACTGAGTTGTGACGATAGATCACATAGCTGACTCGGCCACCCTGACAAAAATACGAGACATCATCGGTTGGTGAGAGCCCGCCATAGTACCATGGTGAGAGGTGTACTCCCAACAGTCATCCAACTCAAAAATATGTAAGACCACTGAGTTCTGGGAGTTCCAGTGGCAGCTGGCCAGTATGAAATAATTTACAAAAATAGTTGTGGAAACGAATAGGTTTCAGGTGTGACCGCTAGAGAACCACATCGTGGTGGCTAGTAGGATTGTGTATGTGACTGTGAAGTCGTTATGTGTGTATTGTTTGATGAAGCAGAGAGTTCACCCTCTGCTTATTTTTTTTTAGGAACCGGTGGCAGTACCTGTAGATGTCATGAAGACATTATCTTCATCAGCTTCGTCACTTTTCGTTTGGAGGTTGGTCTAACATGTAGGATTGGGTATTAGTGATTTCTACTCTGAATCCTAGGACCTTTTTCCTTTTCATGTATCTTGGCATGAGTAGACCTAGGCTTCAGATTGCTGGCATGTATATTCAGTTTTCGTACTCTATTATCCTATGTATTTGATATACGCTTTGGAAATGTATATATTACTATTATTCCGAAAAGTATTTGGGATATGAAAATCTATATTTCAGGTATACTTATAATTGAGGCGGTGATATGCAACTTCTAAAATTAATTAATGAAAAGTTTTAAACATCCGATAAAATTCCGATCTATGTTTTACTAACTTCACAGTTTTTTTAAAAAAAAAAATTAAAGTTAGTTAACATGCTTATTGAATTAAAATAAGTTTGTAAATGAGAATATTTGTAAACCCAGATTTAGGGTGTGAGATTAGTGGTATCAGAGCAGTTCGTCCTACCAAGACTGGGGTGTGGACTTAACCATTGTTTGTGCTGTGTGTGATTGGTTTGGCTGTCGCTTGAAGACAGTATTGATGAATTGTTTGATGTTGTGTGATTCCACATTGACTATTCTTTAATAGCAATGTAGGATGAATTGATTGAACTGCTTGCTCTTGCATCGATTGTTGTTTAATGGTGATGAAAGAAACGTTGTATGTTGTGTGGTCTTACACCTACTATGTGTGGGTAATGGTGTAAGATATGAAGTTGTTTGTAATAGTGTAATCTTTCATTGACTATTGTGGTGGCAATGTATGATTAGTTAGACTGTAGGCATGTGAGATAGTTGATACGACGTCGTTAAAAGAGAATGCCGACATTTTGAGGATAGGCAGTATCCTTTAGAATTGCCAATAGAGTTGTGAGATTAGTTAGACATCAAAAGGCTAAGAGACAAGGTTATTTCTCTAGACTGTGCTTTGCCTTAAGGAATTCTTAAGACCTTGGCATCTATATTGGGATAATGGGTTGAGTGTGATAGAGAAGTCTATGCATTATGCATGAGTTGTCCCTCTTGTTATCAAGTTGTTTTGACTCCGCATGAGTAAATGCTTTATGCATTCTATTCTCTTGCAAGTTGTACAATGATGTTGGATATTTTATTTTATCATTGCTTTTCTAGTAAGAATAAGTCGATTGGACATGTTTCAAGTAGTCTACATTCGAGTAGCCTACTATTCTTGTAAATAAAGTGTCTCAATTTTATTAGAGTCAGTAATTTTGTGCGAATAATGCTTTGCCCATGATGTTTCCTTTAATCATGTGGTAATCTGAACTTCTTTCAGTGTCTATGTCTCCAGTGAAAATAAATTTATTGATTGTGTTATGAGAAATTAAATCAATGGTGATTGAGTTGTCCTTAATCCCAATGAGAGTCATTACTCCATGGGAATGTGTTGTTTTCAAGTCTTATGAGTCATTTGATCCACATGGAGAATTTGCTTCTTCTATCTTTCTTGCTTTTGAAGCAAGGTGGATGTTTTCAAGGAAGAAATGATTCGTGATAGAGTTGTGAGATGCGCACTCAGGACTCCGTCTAGATGACTTTCTCTCCTAATACTAAATTCTTGAAATACTGTCCAAGTTGTGTTATTTTCCATGTTCCTTATATGGTGAAGTTACGAGTTATACCCTGAGTTAGTTGAGGAAGGAGATCCAAAGATCCGAGTTCGTAGATCAAGGTTGAGAATAGAGGTCCAAATATTTGAGTTTATAGATAAGGATGAGTTTGACAAAGGAAAGAAAATAAAGTTTTGAAGGTACCTTGATGTTTGGAAGATGATAAGATGTTGAGAGTATGTTTATTGCCTTATTGTTCTAATGGATGTTTTCACGTGTTTTGAATGTTGAAACAGTGTATCGTGGTTTAGATTTGTAGTAGGATTGATATATTAACTATTAGGACTTGAAAATTTTTGTTTTAGACATGATTCAAGATCAAAATAGTGCATTTTCCTGGTGCAGTAAAATAGCCTGCGGGTTTAACATGTTTAATTACATTTCATGGTGTAAGTGGTGATTTAAGGCCTGTATAATTGAGGTTATTAATTACCCACGTTGTAGAATTTAGTTGGTAGGTATATGTGAGGGTTCTTGATGGTTAAATTATGATTTAATGGGAGGAACAAGATACAAATGCTAGAATAGTAGCAAAGTGTTTAAGATGGGGAAGTAAGTGATTGCAAAGTTTGAGAGTGTGATTTGGATGTTAGAAGTCGAATTCAATAAGTGATTAAATTGGTGATAGTATATTGGAATGGTTCGAGACAATTTAGAAGTCATCCAAATGGTGATTTAGTTGGAATTATGATAATATGATGTAGCTGTAAGTTAGAGACTTAAATCATATTTAGAATATCTTCTATGAAAATAAAAATGTGAGAAAATTATAGGAAAAGTCTTTGGTAGTGTTTAGACATAGAAAGTTGAGGTCTAGACATGTATAAAGGGTGTTAGAAGTGTTATTGAGCTAAGCATTGTGTTTTAGTATCATGCCATACTCAAATTGGTGAGTGCTAGCTAGTATAACTAAAACAAGATGATAAGAGTCAAAACTGCACATTTTAGGTACCAAAGACATGACCCGAAATGGTAAAAGTGCAAACTTTGGCATTGCATAACTCCTTGTATAGGATGAGTGTCGGAACGAAACCTTTTTCCACAGTTTTGTATTACCAAAATCTAGTTCTCCACAAAATTTCATAGCCATTGGAATTATGTAGCTCATTTTGGATCCCTAAGTTCATTTTGATCCAAAACTAGTTTCTTAAGTGAACCAAAAAGCCTAGATTTTGACCCGAGATGAATTTTGAGGTGAGACCAATTCCTATAATCCTATTTTTAGGTGTATAAAATCTGTTTTGAGGATTTACAAAGTTTCTCCCTATGGATTTTAAATTCACCTTTGAAAATCACCTCTTTTCTAAGCTGTTTTTGACCTGAAACTTGAAACGTACGCCATTTTCAAACCGTTTGAGCTTTTAGAGTGAAACCAAAGCCCAAAACTTTGTTTTAGTACCCTCTAAATCTGTTTTGAGGTCCCACATAAGTTTAAGCATTATACAATGAATTTGGTAGAAAAACCCGTTTTCTAGAAACATGCATTTTGCAAACTTATAATATGCGCCATTTCCAAACCGCTTGGAGTTTTTGAGTCAAACCAAAGTCATTAGGTCAAATTTAATGCATATTAAATCTATTTTCAAGTTCCAAAGGATTTCGAGCTTTGTAGCTCAATTGGCATAGAAAATTGTTTTCTAGAATTCCTTAAAACTGCAAACTTAAAACGTGCGTAGTTTTCGAACCGTAACTCCGATTTGGATGAAACCAAAACTCACGATCTTGTTTTTAAGTGAAATAAATCTGTTTTTAGGTTCTAAAATGAAAAGATCACTGTATCGTAGGGTTGCTTCCCAAAATCACCTCTTAGAAAGTTCAATTCAAAGGAAATCCTTAGGTGAAAGACTTGTTCTTGACCTAGAGGCCTACCTAGAAGTTTACCTACAACTTATATAGGGTACATTAACTCTAAATCTTCCACGTTGAGTAGATAAAAAAGATTATGGCCCTAGTTTTGATTAACCTTACGCTCAGTGAATTTCGGGGACGAAATTCCTAAAAGGAGGGGAGTATTGTAACACCCTGAAAATTACAACCCAATAAGTATGAACGTGAGAGATTTAATTAGAAAATTTTCTTGTTGGGGAGAATTGTAACGTTGTGATTTTCCTAATTATATGATTCAGTGATTGATTAATATTGAAAGAGCAAACTAAATTTAAATTATATTGATTGATATAATAATTAACTTAGTTCTATGTTTCGTTATGTGTCATGGTGTTATTGTGAGATTTTTGGAACTTTTACGTGAGTTTCGTAAGTTGTAGAAAAAAAAAAGACAAGGGGGTGTTCTTAGAGGAAGATGGGTGCAAAGAGTAAAAATCCTAATTAAAATCCACCCCCTACGAGAAACAACGTGAACATTCCGATTTTTTTTTTTGTGCTTTCTCCCTAAGCTCTCCTCTCTGTTCTTTTTTAAGCTCTCCTCTCTGTTTTTTTTTTCTTCTGGCCAAGACAACTAAAAGGAAAGGAGGAAGCCATTTTTTTTTGTGAAGCTGGTGGGCTACATGCAAGTTGGGAGGTTATCTCTTTATCACCAACAGTTTGTCTTCTCTTCATCTCTCTCAGCTGAACCAAAAACACAAGGTGAGGGGGACTCTTTGTGGATTCTATTTTTAGTTTAAGGACAGTTGAGAGCTAAGGGACTCAACTACCTACAACATGTATGCCTCTTTTTGGCTGTTGTGTGTGTTTGTTTGAATGGTTGAATGTAAAAAGTTGATGAAATGGGTTTGAAACCCTTGGCAGTGGCTGTGTGAGTGCATGTCCTGGCTTTAGTGTTGTTTTGTTCTTTTGAAACTGAGTGGGAAGGTCCCTGGAACAAGGGAATCCATGCCCAATTTTCGTAGAATTAATTGATGAAGGTTGTATGTTGAAAACAAACACCAAAACAATGTAACAGTGGCTGTCAGGTTCGCGTGTCCCTGGACAGATCCCACGGTTTTGTGATTTTTGGGAGATCTAACCGTTGGTTTTTCAAGAAATTTGTTTTGAATGAAAATAGACACAAAAAGTAACAACTTTTATTTTGACACTATGGAGAGAAAACCTCGTTTTGAAGTTCATCCGTGGCTTTAAAAATGGATGTTCTGTTTTCAAGTTTCCCTGGAACATGTCTCGGTTTTTATCAAATTCCCAGTTTTGTGCTTAATTTTTATTTTTCGTTTTTGAACCAATAAAAACTAGACAAAACAAGCTTTTTAACCATATAAATTACAAAAATTATCATGCCCAATTTCTAAATTAACTTTTTAAAAAGAAACAGGGCAAGGGTTTTTAGCTCTGTTTTGAGTCTGAAGTTTAGGCTGTTAGAAACAAATTTACTGGGAACAATAGGGAAAGAATTTGGGGGCAAAGGTTACATTTTTAGAAAGATAAAGATGTTAGTTTTTCTACCGAAAAAAATTCATCTCAAAACGAATTTGGGAAGTGGGAGAAATTTACATTTTTTGAGCTATGTTCAGTGAGCACTCAAAATCCAGGGCTGCTGACTTAGAAAATTTTTATAAAATTTTCTAGATGTTGATTTTATGAGTGGGATACATTTCTATAAAATAGATTTCAAGAGCTTCGATTTGATATTAAAATTTGACTAAATAGTCAAATGTAATTGTTAACACTTGTATTTTTGTCATTTTATCTTCAATTAATATTTTGATTTTGTGAGATAATGGATAGAATACAACCACTATTATGATTGATTCATTCAAGTCTCAGGGAGGAAAACCTTGAGTATTTGATATTGGAAAGTGTAATTTTCTCTGTTTTGGTGATACGGTCTGTTGACTGTAGTTTGAATCTTGTGGTGAATTGTTTGTTGGTGTGATGTGTTTATAAGACTTGATTTATTATACAAATTAACTGTATTATGTATATTGTGGACTGAGACCTGCGGGGTGTGAACCCTGGGCATTGTGAAAAAAGTTGTATGCGCATGATTTTGATGTGTTGTGGATGTTGAATGTGGGAATGAGGATTTATAATCTTCCTGGGAACAAATGAACTCCATGCGGAGCACATTTGTGGAAAACGGTGATTTTGTGATAAAAATGACAGAAAGTAATGAATTAATTCGTAAAAAGAGTGTGAATTTAGTAATTGATGATTGACATAAGTAATTCTGTGATCCCTTTTTTGTGTTGGTGAGGATCGAATGAGAAGGGAAACCTTTTCGTTGGGGGTCACGTGTGACTGGTGTAGTGGATAAATGCTACGCGTCGATTTAGAAGGATAATCTTACGTGACCGGAGGCCAAATGGGCAAGTGTTGAGAGGTCGTGTGGAGGCTTTATCTACGGTGAGCATTGTGCTTATGAGATGACGGGGTCGTAATGTTTAACCACTGTGATAGTGGGGGAGTTTGATCTCCGTGTTGTATGTCTGGGACATATGTTGATTGAGAACCGCCGTCGAGTGCCTTTGGTAGAAAAGCTCACACAGACCTGTAAAAGGTCGCGTGGGATATTTCAGATGCAAGTTATCTGTGAACCAAGGTCGGATTGCGAATGACGCGTCACTTGATGTGATGAGATCGTTACGATGTAGCGATAAAGGCAAAGTCCTTATTTATATATGCATATGAGAGCGTAGAGGTGGTACCTTTAGCTCGGCGTCAATTCGTCCGCACCTGTACCATGTGCAGCGGGAAACCCACAGGCGACGAGGAAAGAAAATAAACTCTGTAAGGAGAGTGTTGAGGAGTCAGTCCTCGGAATAATGGATGACCACAGTTGGTACCTGAGAGATGATCGTAAGGCAGGTTGACCTTGGAGGGTTAGGCACTGAGTTATGACGATAGATCACATAGCTGACTCGGCCACCCTGACAAAAATACGAGACATCATCGGTTGGTGAGAGCCCGCCATAGTACCATGGTGAGAGGTGTACTCCCAACAGTCATCCAACTCAAAAATATGTAAGACCACTGAGTTCTGGAAGTTCCAGTGGCAGCTGGCCAGTATGAAATAATTTACAAGAATAGTTGTGGAAACGAATAGGTTTCAAGTGTGACCGCTAGAGAACCATATCGTGGTGGCTAGTAGGATTGTGTATGTGACTGTGAAGTCGTTATGTGTGTATTGTTTGATGAAGCAGAGAGTTCACCCTCTGTTTATTTTTTTTTTAGGAACCGGTGGCAGTACCTGTAGATGTCATGAAGACATTATCTTTATCAGCTTCGTCACTTTTCGTTTGGAAGTTGGTCTAACATGCAGGATTGGGTATTAGTGATGTCTGCTCTGAATCCTAGGACCTTTTTCCTTTTCATGTATCTTGGCATGAGTAGACCTAGGCTTCAGATTGCTGGCATGTATATTCAGTTTTCGTACTCTATTATCCTATGTATTTGATATACGCTTTGGAAATGTATATATTACTATTATTCCGAAAAGTATTTGGGATATGAAAATCTATATTTCAGGTATACTTATAATTGAGGCGGTGATACGCAACTTCTAAAATTAATTAATGAAAAGTTTTAAACATCCGATAAAATTCCGATCTATGTTTTACTAACTTCACAGTTTTTTTTAAAAAAAAAAATTAAAGTTAGTTAACATGCTTATTGAATTAAAATAAGTTTGTAAATGAGAATATTTGTAAACCCAGATTTAGGGTGTGAGAAAAGTCGGCTAGGCACTGTGCTTTGATAGGTCCTCTCGGTTCATACTTGATGTCGAACTCGGATAATTCAACCGACCATGCTATCATTCTTCCAGCTAGTTCTGGTTTTCTCAGTATTTGTCGTATTGGGTGGTCTGTTCGCACCACTATTTGGTGGCTTTGAAAGCATGGTCGTAGCCGTCGTGCTGAGGTGACCAGGGCTAGTGCTAGCTTTTCTATCATTTGATATCTGGTTTCTGCATCTTTCAACACTCGGCCTATGTAGTAGACTAGCTTTTGTGTCTGATTTTCCTCTTGAATGATGACCGAACTGATTGCGTCTCCCGAGACGGCTAAGTATAGTATTAAGTCCTTGCCGGGTTCAGGTCGCGTTAGAATTAGTGGTGATGAGAGTAGTGTTTTTATCTTTAGAAAGTTTGCTTCACACTTTTCATTCCATCCGAAGACCTGTTGTTTCTTGAGCAGTTGAAAAAAGGGTCTGGCTACTTCTGCTGCTTTCGGCAAGAAACGGGATAGGGATGCCAGTCTTCCAGTTAACCGTTGTACTTCCTTTATATTACTCAAACTTCGCATGCCTATGATAGCTGCACATTTCTCCGGATTGGCTTCTATGCCCCTGTGGGTGAGCATGAATCCTAAGAATTTTTCGCCATGCACTCCGAACACACATTTCTCAGGGTTTAGCCTCATATTATGTTTTCTAATCTCGCCAAAAATTTCGGCCAAGTCTCCTGGATGTGATTTTGGTTCTCTGCTTTTAACCACCATGTCGTCGACGTAGACTTCCAGGTTTCTGCCGAGTTGCTCTGTGAAAATCTTGTCCATCAGACGCTGGTATGTTGCTCCTGCATTCTTCAATCCGAATGGCATTACCGTGTAACAGTAATTGGCCGTGTTAGTTATGAACACCGTCTTTTTCTCATCTGGTGGGTACATTGGTATCTGGTTGTACCCGGAGTATGCATCCAAAAAACTCAGGATCGGATAGCCGGCTGCTCCATGTACTAACTTGTCTATGCTTGGCAACGGGTATGAGTCTTTTGGGCATGCTTTATTAAGGTCTGTGTAGTCAGTACACATCCTCCATTTTCCGTTTGCCTTCTTCACCATCACCACGTTTGCGAGCCATGTGGTGTATTGTACTTCCCTTATGAAGCTGGCGTCGAGTAGCTTTTCAGTTTCCTCTTTGACCGCTTTTCCTCTTTCGGCCCCGAGTTTCCTCTTCTTTTGGGAGATTGACTTGGCCTGTGGGTAGATGGCGAGCTTGTGGCAATGGAAGCTCGGGTCGATTCCGGGCATGTCGGCGGCTGACCATGCAAACAAGTCGGTGTTGTCTAACAGGACTCTGGCAATTGCTTTTTCGGTCTCGTTTGCTAGCTGAGTCCCGAGTTTTGTGCATTGCCTTGGTTCTCTTCCTATTTGGAAGGATTTTACCTCTTCTGTAGGTTCTGCTCTCGGCTCAGCCTCCCTGGGGTCGAGATCGGCCTCCTCTATTGGTGTTGCGAGTGAGGCGCATGCTACGTGTTTTATCGTCAGTTCTGGGACCTTTTTTCCGCTGGCTATCTATAGACTTTCTAAGTAGCACTCGCGGGCTGCCTCCTGATCAGCTTTGACTGTCACTATCTTCCCTTCTGAATTTGGGAATTTCATTGCCAGATGTGGAGTTGAGATTATTGCCCCTAGTTTGTTGAGTGCCGGCCTGCCTATGAGAATGTTGTATGAAGTGAGGGCGTTGACTAAGAGGTACCTGACCGTGATAGTCTTGGACCCCATCTCATCTCCAAAAGTAGTGAGGAGGTCAATGTAGCCTTTGGTATCGACCTTTTCGCCTGCGAAACCAACTAACTACTCGGTGTACGGTTGTATCTTATTTTTGGGGATGTCTAGCTGTTGGAAAGTGGACCAGTACAGGATATCCATCGAGCTGCCTTGGTCGACTAAGACTTTGCACACTAACCAGTTTGCGACTTCAACTTTGACCACCATCGAGTCATCATGATTGGGTTCTATGCCTTCGAAATCTGCGTCTGTGAAAGTTATGGGGGGCATTTTCCTGTGTATTCTAGGGTTTGTTGAAGCCGAGTTGATTGACCGGAGGCTGCATAGGTGCCTCTTTCTTGCCGAGCTCGAGCTTCCTCCTCCTGCGAATCCTCCTGCTATTGTGTTGATAACACCTCAGAGTCGAGCTTCGGGAGGTTTAGTCTATTGCTCTCGGTGGGGCTCTTCCGTGCGTCTGGTTTTTCTATCGTGATCGTCTTCCCTGTCTCGGGCTCGTTCTCGCTCGGAATTTCGACTGTCGTCTCGGACGAAGCGTCGTAATTTGCCCTGTTGGATAAGTTTTTCAATCTTGTCTTTCAGGGTGGTGCAATCCTCTGTGGCGTGTCCGTGCACTCGATGGTATCTACAGAACTTAGACCTATCTGCTTTCTCTGGGGAGCGATTCCGAGTAGGCAGGTTTATCAGCTTGGCGCTGCAGGCTTCTTCCAGAACCCGTGCTCTGCTATCTGTTAGAGGGGTATAATGGGTAAACCTTGCACAGGGCGGTCTGTCGCTTCTAGATTTGCTATTCCGCTCTCGGCTTGTTCCTGGTTTCTCTCATTAGGACTCGCCCCTAACTCGCTCCCTGAACTTAGTCATTTCTTCCATCTGAATGTATCTTGCTGCTCTAGCTCTGAGCTCGTCCATGTCGTGTGGTGGCTTCTTGCAGAGGCTATCCGAAAAAGGTCCGGACTTTAGCGCCATAAGCATGGCGGTCAGTGCTACCTGTGGATTCAAGTCTCGGATCTTGACGGAGATCTCTGCGAATCTCTCCATGAATTGCCTGAGAGACTCGTTGTCCTCCTGCCGGATGTTGGCTAGTGCTACTGCCGTCAGGTGGTGGGGTCTACTCGTAGCGTATTGAGCGTCGAAGTGAGCGACTAACGTGGCAAAAGAGTCGATCGAGTGGGGGGGAGTCGTGTGTACCAGTTCAACGCTGCTCCCTTCAAGGTTGTTGGGAACACCCGGCACATGATGGCGTCGTTGTTTGTGTACAGGTTCACCTGCGTGACGAATGCATCGATGTGCTCATCAGGGTCGGTCAGCCCGTCGTACTGGTCCATGGACAAGGGCTTCCACCCGGCCGGTAGTGGAGTCTCCATGATTCCATCTACGAACGGATGTCGCCTTGTTGTCTCGGGTATTGCGCTTCGTCTTGAGGGTGCCCGCGATCCTGAGGCGAGTCTGGACTCTAGATGGGTTGTTGTTCGGCCTGCCTCACTCCAGGTGGTATCTTCCTGCTCTGTTCAGTCAGGATGTCTATTGGCGGTTGCGTGGGCTGCCGATAGTCCGTTGATAGCGGCGTGGGCTGCCAAGAGTCCGTTGCGGTCCTCTTGCAATTTTTGATACTGCTCTCGAAGGGTAGTGTTCTCCTTGCGGAGGTCTTCTATCTCCTTAGCGTTGTTCTGCTTCAGCATGTTGACTTCCCTTTGCAGGGCTTGGATCAACGGGTGATTCTCAAGCGCCTGACACGGGAGGGGCGCCACGTTGTTGGGGTTACCTTCGTGGGTATCCCCTGGAGGTAGTACGCCCAGGATTTGGGTTTCCCCCCCTGTGGTTGCTTTTCGTGGTTCGCTGTTTTACTCTGGGTTGCCGCCATTGGAATAATATCGTCTTGATTGGTGTGGCTGGGAATAGTTTCACCGAGCCCCACGATGGGCGCCAAATATTCTTACCAAATTTTGAAAAGTCTTCCGATGCGGTGGCTCCACCGGGCTCTCCTCCGTGACTGGTGGGGGTGTACCTGCGAAGACACTCCGACGCTCAAGTTAGAAGCGTAGAGGTAGGTGATAGGTATCACAATTGAGCTTAGAGTTTTCGTACCTTGATTAGGATAGGTTGCTCTGTTTTTATAGAGTGTAAAGAGATAGATTTGATAGGGTTATTTTCCTATCAAATCTCCTCAAATCTCGTGATGAAGATAGAGATAATTCTATTTTTTATTCTTATCTTATAACCTAATCTTTCTCTATCTTATCATATAGTAAAAGCTGATCTTTCCGTTATTATTCTCCGAGTCCGAGTGAGTTCCTTACTCGACCAGCTCGACTACTCGGTATGCTGCCGAGTCCGAGTAGTACAAAATTAACAGAAATAAATTGGAAGCATCGAACATTCTCCAGAACTGAAAAAAGTGAAAGTGCCATTTGAGTGAGAAGATGATCAAACTTTTTCTATTTCACAGGATACGTTAACAACATTGCAAAAAAAAAAAATTACAAAAACTGAACATACAAGCAGCATTCCAGTATTGACACATCTCTAATATTTAATGATATAACTAGTAGAATGTAACGGGGTGATTTAAGATTCTGATATTCGGTGAGCAAAATTGTCTTAATGTTCAAATTCTTCATCCCTGAACAACTTAATAATGGACCAAATAACAGTAAAGGAGAGTGGTGGTACATTGACACATCTCTAAACCCTTGCTTGGGATTTTACTCTCTCACGGTAGCACCAGTCCAACTCTCAATTAGAGATTAGAGATTAGAGATTGAAGATGTTGGAGGCAAAGCGGCAGCTGCTTAGTTAAAATCACGTTGGAGAAGGCAGCCAACAAGCTCCTCAACAGGATCAGGGACATTTAGATTTTCGATTAGAATGGCTTGTTTGATTTTTAATTATGTTGTTTATTGTTATAGCTAATGTAAAATGTTTAATTTGTGTTTGTATATATTGGTTTCTGTTTTTTTGATTTTGTCATCTGTTGCCTGGATTGAGGGAAGGTACGATTGTTCTTTTGAAAAGAGCATGGGTCTCTAAACGGGTAAAGAGGGAGGGGGTATGGCTTCGCCAGGGAGTGAGAAAGAGAAGAGGGTAGTTTAGAGGAAAAAAATCAACAAAAGAAGGAAAGGGGAGGTATATGAGTAGAAAGGAGAGCTAAAAATAACAACTACCAATTTTTTACAACGTTGTGTTAAAAATGGGAATCAAGTTTGGATGAAGAACCGTTGTAGGAAATCTAGTAATACAGAGAAAAGTATCTCATAATATAATAGTCTAACTTTCTTTATTTGTATCCCCAAAATCATATTTTTTGTTTCTTTGCCATCATTTAAAAGAAGGCGTAAAAGACTTTTTAAAAAAATTATGGAAATATACAAGTACATACTACACAATATATTCTAAAATAAGTAAAGCAATTAAATGTGGCTAAATTAGATCAATTATAAATCCAGATTTATTTACTGCAAGAAGATATTGTAAATTGAAAGTAGTTAATGCAAAACAAAAATTGAAAAGTGGAAGGAAGTCAGATTTACCATCTATTTGCGAGATTTTTTTCTTACTAAAACAGCATAGTTGATTATCCTAAAAAAAAAGCATAGCTGATTAAGTTTATCTCAAGTCCATCATATCGTTATTTTTTTTACCGGCATCTATTTTGCATTCTTATCTCTGTTTAGACATAACAAAAGCAAGAAAACCTTCCATTAAGCAGTAAAAATAACAGTTATTTCATCAATCCAATGATTGATTCTTTCTGAATCCAGAATCTAAACTCAAATCTAAGCAAAGGAAAGTATAACATTAATAGATACCAAACAGAACGTAATTGAGAAACAATGACACTAAACAAGTGTGAACAGAGTTTGGCAGGGGAGCTCTGCTTTTGTCTAGAGAGGTAGCAACCCCGAGTTTCTTCTATCAACAATATACATATACACGACTAATATGGAAATTCCAATCCACAACACCAAAGTGATAATAGCAACAGTGAATGAGATGATGCTCAAAGCCAGAAATGAAGCAATGCCTCCCAAAACAAGCATGGAACAAATTATGATTGGAAGAAGGCTTTTGTTATACATTTGAAGTATTGTCCCAGTGATCACCAAGAAGGAGTACAGAACAATGGTCAAAACCAGAAGCATCATTAGCTTTTGTTGTTTCATGAGCAAAGAGCTCGTTGATGTAATCAGAGCAAACAGCAGGGTTGAGAACTTGTTAATGTTCTCTGCTAACTCTTTGAATAGATTCCTAACAACATTCATTAAGAAAAATAAAATAAAATAAAAGGGTTAGTTAGACATAGGAGAATTATGATGCAGCTTTGCGAGATACACATTACGTGCAACTCAATGCTGAATCTGTCAGAAAACTGATATACTACTAGTTACTACTAATGTCCATTTGGTGTCAGAATAGTTCAAAGAAAAATGGAATGAAAAAAATGAAGAGGGTGTGCGAGTGAAGCATGTAGAAGATTATAAAATGGCAACTAGAAGCACCTTCGAACAAAGTTATGGTGTGATTCGTGTGAATACTAGAAAGCATAAAACATATATATTTCTGGATTCATGGAGTGATAATGATTATACTAACCTCATTGAAGTGAAGTGAATGAAATTCATAGCAGGCATGTCTTGTTTTCTTTCTTTCTTTCTCTCAATTTGCTAAACTTCTGAGCTGAGAACAAATGATTCAGTTTTGGTTGAGGGAATGAGAGTGATCATTGATGTGGCTATGAATAGGTATTTATATATTATGAAGTGGGCCACTGTTGATAGTATCTAAGCCAAAGACACGAAATCTAAGTTCTTCCATTTTTTCTACTTGATTCCTAATTGAAGCAAAGTACTAAAACGTTTTATACGTATTTTATCTCAGAGGGAGCAAATGAACCATAGACCATTCTTAATTGATTTCTCTCTTTCACTGCCACAAGATCTTTCTTTAAGGAATTTTCCACTTTTCGTTGAATGTCAACTCGAGCTTTATAACTTCCAACATTTTTGCTCTGTTTCGGTGGACATGATTAATCTTCTTTGAAAATGTTTGAACAAAAAAATATAAAAGAATTTGAACTCATAAACAAGATTTCATGACGCATGTTTCTATATTTAATTAATCAATTTCCTTAATTATTTTAATTTAATGTTATTATTCTAAATGTTACATGTACAGATTTAAAGGTTTTAAAATTTTTGCATTTTTTACTATTAATTTTTGCCTATATAAATTGAAAAGGTTTGTTTTAGAATGTTTCTTGGCCAAAGTAGCATCAACACATAATCTCTAGTTGAAATAAAAGAAGCCAACATAAATAGCAAAAGATTGATCGAGTTCCACTTCCGAAGTTTAAAACGAGACGTATTATAGATTATAGAATTGAGATTGGGAGGCAGACAAGGTATATGTTAACTAAAAAACCGTACAAATGCATATGCTTCAGCACATATATGGATAGAATAATCTTATTATTATTTTTTAGAAATGTATATAGTAAGAGTAATAAATTTCCACCTAAAAATGAAAGGACAATAAATTTCTACTTAGTTCATAGTAGTTTTATCAACTTTTTTTTTAATGAAGTTATATCAACTTGACTCCAATGTTAAATGCGGTATATAAATAACTCTAAACTAAAAATATATATCGATGAATTAATGTGAGGATTTTTTTTTGGAACAACCTCACCTTTTTTTTTGTTAAAAAAAAAGTGAGATTGTTTCACTTAATCAGAGGTCTCAAACTTAAAAATATTGCCTAAACTGAAAATTTGTTCACCCGAACCAAACAAAATTGTTCCTTTAGTTCGATGTACTATTGAAATGGTTTGATTCTTTAGCTCTCGGTTTAATCCGCCTTAGTTTGGTTCATAGTTAAGTTTGGTTTATAAATACTTTTTGAACAGTCATAGTCACACTTGATTAATTACATATGCAAATATAATTAATTTTACCTCACAAGTTATTAGGAGTAAATAAACATGATTGTATACAATTATTGATGTGTGGTTAATAACATCACAAAGTTACTAAAATATATAATAGTGATTAACTCTTATAAGAAATTAATAGTTCCATGAAGTTATTAAAATGTCGGTTAATTCTGCCTCTCAAGTGATTAATATTAACCATATTGATATTTTTTTTTATAAGCAACTACATCGATAATTATATATAATTATGTTTTTTTATTTTTAATTACTTGTAAAGTAAAATTAATCATTAATAATATTTAAAGATGTAGTTGTGTCCGGGTGAATGCTGAGTGGACATGACTCAACCAGACATTTAACTTCCTCCTTTATTTATTTCTATCACTATGAATTATGATACACAATATATATATATATATATATATATATATATATATATATATATATATATGAGGAGGGATTCACTTACTCCAAGAGTAAGTATAAGAGACTTACTCTTCATCCTCACCATTCATTTTCTTGAAATCTAATGGTTAAGATTAGTTAGTCATTACAACCATTAGATTTCAAGAAAATGAATGGTGAGGATAAGGAGTAAGTCTCTTATACTTACTCTTGGAGTAAGTGGATCCTTCCTATATATATATATATATATATATATATATATATATATATATATATATATATATATATAGGAGGATATATATATATAGGATATATATATATATATATAGAAGAGGAGGATCCACTTACTCAAAGAGTAAGTCTTTTAGAGTTACTCTTCATCCTCACCATTCATTTTATTGAAATCTAATGGTTATAATAAGTAACTAATCTTAATCATTGGATTTCAAGAAAATGAATAGTGAGAATGAGAAGTAACTCTCTTAGAGTTACTCTTGGAGTAAGTGGATCCCTCATCATATATGTATGTATGTGTGTGTGTGTGTGTGTGTATTTCTTTCTTTTTTCAAATGCTAACTTGTGCTTTACAACCTTCGAACATTTTTGCTCTGCTTATGTGGAATTGTTCTTGTTCTTTGAAATCGATTACGACCAAGGTTTTATAAATGTGAATTCATAAGATTCGATATTTGTACAAAAGTAAAAAAAATATATAAAAAAATAAAAATAAAAATTGAACGTAACAAAGGATGAAGGGTTTTGATGAGCTAATTAAATGAAAAGGCAACCAACAAGTCGTTAGTCCGAGTGGTGTTGGACTTGGTCCCCTTGAGCAAGGTCTCGAGTTCGAGTCTTGTGGATGAAAAAAACGTGGTTGAGAGGAAAGAACCCCACTAAAGGTGGCCAATCAGATTCCCTGACGGAGATTAGTCATCGGTAAAGCCGGTGGATACTTCGTATCAATAACATGATAACCAAAAAAATGAAAAGGCATGCCCATGTGCTGTAAAAGTTTCACCCTAGGCAAATCTTTTACAATGCCGTGTTACAAATCGGAATTAAGTTTGGATGAAGAACCGTGGTACAAAATCTAGTAATACACACTGAAAAAAAAAAAAAACTCATAATATAATAGTGACTAAAATATACTTTTAGTCTTTCATTTTTTTTTTCAATTTAGTCTTTTAAATTTATAAAATTTCACTTTAGTTCCTTATGTCTATGTTAAATCAAGTTGATCTTTCATTCAGTTTATCACACTAACTTATCAACTTGGTGACATATGACAAATTGTGAATGATGTAACATTGGATAAATGTTTATCCGACAAGTTAAAATTAACATTGTTTATATAATAAACTTATAGAAGGATCAGTTTAATCTAAAAGAAATATTTTTATTTTATTTTTTTATGTAAAGATATTTTAATTTAAATGATCAAATTGAAGCTTTTTAAATTTAAGAGACTAAATAAAGAAAAAATAAAATAGGATGAGAGACAAAATTTATGTTTTAACCTATAATAGTACGTGTATTTTCTAACTTTCTTTATTTGTATCCTCAAAATCATATTTTCTCTTTCTAATTTTGCCATCATTTAAAAAAAGGCGTAAAATAGTATCTTAGACAATGATATAGCTAATTTTAACTGACAATAATAATGTAACAAATCATGGTACATTACATGACCCAATTCTTCCAAAATTTCATTTCTCTACATGACATTAAAATATATATTTTCAACAACTTTTTTTTTTGACAAATTTTGCTATCATTTTAAATTTTTAAAAATATTTTTGAGATACATATATATACATATATATAGAAAATTGAAATATAAAATCACATATGAAATATAAATATTATTATATATAGTATCACATGTAAAATCAATTATCAATTATTTAATATAAAAATAATGAAATTAACGTGGCATGCGGAAACAGAGGAAAGACTGAAAGAGTCAAAGCAAGATGATGGAAATAACAGTGAACTTTCCGTATGGAGACCATGAATTGATTGATATCCTTTAAGAGGGTAAGCATCAAGATGAATTCTAAACTTTATCTTATTAAAGGTGTTTGAGATGGATCTCTTTCTATTAATTCAGTTCAGTTTGAAATTAATTTTGATGGATTTAAGTTTTGAAAATTAAATGTTTTAAAATATATTGTAAAACATATCTTAATATTTATTTTATACTTCTTTAATGTTATAATTTAGTTATATATAATATTAAAATTTGTATTTATATCAACAAAAGATCTTAGTTAAATTGGACTTAAAATCCAATATCAAAGTTTTAAATTGGGTAAAAGAAAGTTAAACTCCCTCAACTCTTCTTATAAACACCCCTAAATCAAATAAACAATTGCATGGTAATTCTTATTTCTGTTTCCAAAGAGCTCGAATCTAGTGCCCAAATCTAGCGAAAACATGCCAATAATCTAACAAGCATCAACGTTGCCTAAACCATGAGATTAAACAAGCCGGTACAAAAATTGCCGTCAGTGTCAAATTGAAATTAGTGGAATTACCATATTAATATAAAATTACTAGACCAAAAGGATCTAAAAACACAATTAGAAACCTAGTAGCAACCAAACTCTGATTGAAGCAAACTGTATGAAGGTACATAACTGTTTTTTGGCCAATAGAAGTACACAATTTGCCAGTTTGAGTAATTCAAAATTGGTAACATTAATGATGTACCTGAGTTCATTGACAGGGCATACTTATAAGAAGAATATAAATTCACTGTAATTTATGTTTTTATCAATAACTTACAAATATATTAAGTCTATCTGTCGCTCTATTTTTCACTTTTTTTATGCCAGTGATAGTTTTGTTATTTTCTTAAAAATATAGACATTTGATAATTGAATAACC
Source organism: Pueraria montana var. lobata (assembly GCA_026413185.1). Classification (NCBI taxonomy): domain Eukaryota; kingdom Viridiplantae; phylum Streptophyta; class Magnoliopsida; order Fabales; family Fabaceae; genus Pueraria; species Pueraria montana. Next base: position 80,674,154 of record CM048650.1, read on the forward strand.
TATAATAATTTTTGAACTAACTCTTTAACTTATTAAGCAAATTAAAGATTTTTTCTTATATTTGCAAGATATTAAATACATTTATTTTTATTTAATATTTTCTTTATAAAATAGTAAGAAGATTAGTAATAAAATCTTATAGAAGAATATAAGATTACTCTTAACTGCATGCATGAATGATGAAAAGATAGAAATAAAAGAAAAGAAAACTCAATCAAACATTAAAAAGAAGAGTTAATTACTTTCATCAATCCAACAACAGATTATTATTCCTGAGTCAAGAATATATAATCCTTACTCAAACTAAAACAAAGAAAAAGCATAACAGCCACAAGGCACAACAGAACTTAGAAGCTCTGGCACTTTGTGATTGTGAACACAACAGATTTCTCTAGTGGGGCAACAACCTTAATTAGCTCAGTGTGATGGACGACCCTTAATCCAATTCATGATTCTTTGAGGAACACCATAGTCGTAGGCAACCACTGCAAATATTCCGACCCACATGGCCAAAGTGATCCAAGCAACGGTGGTTGGGACGAAGCTCAAAGCCATAACTGAAACAACAGCTCCCATAATAAGCATGACCCAAATTATGAGTTGAAGAAGGCTTCCCTTATATATTTGGAGTATTGTCCCAATGGTAGCAAAGAAGAAGTACAAGACATTGGTTAAAATCAGAGACATCATCAGTTTGTGTTGTTCTGTAAACAAAAGCTTTCCTGACTCAGTGTTTGTTACCGAAATCAAAGCAATGAGCAGTGTTAAGAATTTGACAAGGATCTCCTGCAATTCCTTGAATACCTTCACCACTTGGTCCCTAAGTAATTAAGCACGATCATTAAAGGAAAATAAATGTTAGTTAGTCTTGCTAAAAATGCACGGAACTCAAGGCAGAATCTGACAGAAAACCCAAACACAACACAGATTGTCTAATTTGTTAATAATAGAAAGAAGTGGGAAAGAGCATATAACACTAAGTACTAACCTCAAAGAAGTGAAATGAGGGGAATTCAGGGCAGACATTTGTTTGTTGCATCCGAAGATGCGAACAGAGCTTTTTCGTTTCAGGTTCATTGGTGTGCTCATAATATAGATAGGTTTGTTCTTCAAATGCGATAGTGACTGGGTGGTGTGATTTGTAGTTTCCTCATTATTTTTTTTTTCTTCTCATAATATAGATGGTTTTGCTTTTCAAATACGATAGTGACAGCGTGGTGTGATTTTGTAGTTTCATCATTCTTTTCTTTAGCTCATAATATAGTTTTGTTTTTCAAATGCAATAGTAACCGGATGTTGTGATTTTGTAGTTTCGTCATTTTTTTTTATTTTGCTCATAATATAGATAGTCAGTTGCGGACAGAGGTATAACTGAGGGGTGCAGTGACCTTTGACAAAATATAAATATATGTTATTGTTGTTGTCTTTTGCTCCCTTAATTTTATAATTCGAATATGCTGCTTTTAATTTTTTTAGCCTTTGTGAAATTTTGTTCTTTATTAATTAGTTTTTTTCTTACGTTTTGTTCCATTTTCAACTCATTATATACTTTTACATTTTCAGTTAAAAAAAATGTACTTTTACATTTGATAGAGTTTGACGTTTTGCTTTTCTAAATGCGATAGTGACAGGAGGTTGTGATTTTGTAGTTTTGTCATTCTTTTCTTTAGCTCATAGTATAGTTTTGCTTTTCAAATGCGATAGTGACAGGATGGTGTGATTTTGTAGTTTCGCCATTCTTTTCTTTAGCTCATAATATAGTTTTGTTTTTCAAATGCAATAGTAACGGATGGAACCGGGCTAAGATGAAATACCAAAACAAGGGCGCTGGTTAGGGTGGGAGACCTAATCCTGGCTAGGGTGGGAGACCTGATTAGGTCTCCCATAATAGGAAATGAATTTTTTGGATTTAGTAATTTTAAAATGGATGGTGAGATTTTTTATTCTTTTTTCTATTTTCTTTTCTTTTTTTACGGTGCCTCTCCCAACTTAACCTTTGTCCTAGGGATGACAATGGGTCGGGGCGGACACGGATAGTGGTTACCCACTACCTGACCCGCCGGAGAAAATCCATCCTGTTACCCGCCGAATATCCGTTTGATAAAAATTTACGGATTTTTCTTATATCTGGGGGTATCTGCGGATACCCATGGATACTTCATATTAAAAAAAATATTTTTTTTTTAAAAAAAGTGGATTCTTTTAGAAGAAATACTAAGAAACAGATCCTTTATGTGCAATAAAATTTGGAAATAAAATCATATTATTTACTACAAGAAGAATCAAGAATCAAATGTGTAATTTAGTGAATTTTTATGTGAAAATTACATGTCTTTAATTAAAAAAAATCAAAGAAATAAGAATCTTATATTGTGATTTTGAATCTCTAGACATAGTTTTTACTAGTATCAAGAGCAAAAACTAGCGATTTTAAATTATATATATATGAGGGTAGTTTAGTAATTTTACGGGTAGTGGGTATCCGCAGGCACGGATAGTATGATACCCGCACCCGCCCGTTAATGAGCAGGTAAATAAAAAACCCGTACCCATTATCCGCGGGTATCCGTTTATACTATCCATCTTCTATCCATGACGGATTTTATCCGCGGATATCCGCGGGCGTGGATTTTTTTGCCATCCCTACTTTGTCCCTTTCTCTCTGTGGCAAATTCACGCCACATCTCCACCACGGCAGAAACACCAGCTAACAACTACACCAGAAGCCGCCGCCGTCACCTCTTCTGTAATCACCGTAAGACGGCGACTCCTTTATTATAATCGGCCTCTCTTCCAAACCCCGTGTAGAGCTTAATGGTTCACCACCACTTGGCCACCAAGGGGTGCCGCAAATACGCAGCAGAGAACGTCGATAAACTCATGGATGAATTGGGTTTGATTTTTTTGTTTTTTTAGATTTGTTATGAACTGGGTTTTGTATGATGATTTGTGCAAAGAACTGGGTATCCATGGTTTTAGCCCACGAGAGAACGTCGAAAGAGTCAAAGGCGGAAGATGAAAGGCTTTGACGGAGACGTTGCAGCCTCGATGTGGAGTGCAGGGGACGGTGAAGGTACTATTTGGTATTGATTAGGGTCCTTCCAACATTTGATACTAATTAGGGTTCCGCTTCTGCCTCTTAATGGCAACATTGTTGGTTTTCTAAAACGACACCCTAATGGGATTGACCACAGATTGCGTTGGAGCCATTTAAAAGAGAGGAAAATTTCTTTAACAGTTATTAATTTTGTACATACTCTGACTATGGCTAGGGAGGAAGAAGAAGATGGAAGGGTAGTATGGGAAAGAAAGGGAAAATGAGAGACAAAGAAAATAATAAATAAAAATAAATTCTAACCATCAGATTAAAAATCAAAAAATCTAACGGCTATAAAATAGTTTTCCACTGTGAGAGACCTAATCAAGTCTCCCACCTTAGCCGGCGCCTATAAGTGTCTCACCTGTCTACTCCCTGTACTACTGTTTATAACCGTACGATATATTATTAAAGAATTGAACAGTTTAGATTTCTTACCGATTACCTACAAGTGAAATCAGATCGAGTTTACGTGGTTGCAGTTATACAGTGTTCAATTCTCCGTGAACCATGTCTTCTCCGTCCACGACACACAGGCAGCAGTCACCTCCGCGAGTCACGACGATGCTATTTGTGCTGCAACCGCTTGGCTCTTGCACCAGCGCTGCACTCCGACGGCTTCCGACAACTCTTCGTCAAAGTGCGCCTTAAACCTCCTAATCGAAGGAGAGAAGAGAGTTTGTAGTCGGTGAAAGAGAGGGATAACATAGAGATAGAAAGGACATGCAAGAAAGGGAAAAGAGAGATGCATGGAAAAAAGGATGGTTGTGGTGGACAGAGAGCAAACAGGGAAGAGGGGAGAGAGATGAAGGATTGGAAAAAAGGATCGTCGTCGCATACAACGGCTGGAAATCGCATCGGCGGCACTTCACGGAGGTTTCCAACGACAAATGTTTTCCTTTCTCCTTCCCACCATTGTTGTTCTTGTTTTTTTTTTAATCATTGTTTTTGTTTTCTGAATCTTTGTTGCTCGTAAATTAGGAGGGTTTGTAATATGAAATTTATTAGTTACTTTTTGTGAGATTTGTTGATTTTATCAACATAAAATCATAATTCTTAAATTTGGGGTTTGAAACCTTCTTCAAAGCATCCATTCCTACTATGATTTTATGAGATTTTGCCCACCATTTGAATAATATCTCTTGATACAGTAACATGAAAGAAGGAAAAGAAGAGGAAAGGACCATTAGAGGAAATGAAGAGGAAGGTTCTGCAACTTCAGGAAGGGAATGAGATTGGGAACGGTGGAAGGGTGAGAACAAAGAGAGAGAGAGAAAATGATTTTGAAAAATTTTTTTTTTTAATAATTTTAATATATTTTTATTTTTTTTCAACCGGTTAAAAACTTGTTATTCCCAGTCATTTTAGTGCCTCATTGGTGAGGTACTTGTCTTACTACTTCATGGTAGCCGAATTCGTAAAGGGTGGTGTGATTTTGTAGTTTCGTCATTCTTTTTTTTTTCTTCTTCTCATAATATAGATATGTTTGTTTTCTGGAAGATTCTACTGTGGACCTCAACGACAAATGGTCCATCGATGGACCCGACTATTTCAAGTGAACAGTTACACAACAGGCAAATTTTAGGGTGAACCAGCAATTAAATGATTCATCCATGGTGCACTTCAAGAGTAGCTACAGTAGCATAATATTTTCAATTAAATATAATGTTATTAATAGAAAAAGACTAATATATCCTTTTTATTGAAAACTGTGAAATGACTATTGAATCCCTGAATGAAATGGAAAATGTCCAATAAACCCCTCTAATAAACATAGTGCGACTACAATTCCCTTTCACAGCAAGCGTCGGCTTTATGGCATACATCCTTTACAACCTTGATTTTGTGGTGGATTACACTAACGATTTATCAACCTTAAATTAAATTATCAATTAATTTTTCTCAAACACATCCTTGCATAGAAAATGTCTTTGTAATTTTAAATAATTAAATGATTAAGATAATTAATATTATTGGTTAGCCCTTTTTCTTCTCCAGCCTCCGTTCTCCTTCACGGTTCAACACTCTGGCACCAACACTTTCATGGAAAAAACACAAATTCCATTCAGCATAAAACACACTCCCTTGTTGAATGCCCTCCCCTAAGTCCCAAGCAAAGAAGAATAAAGTCAATCCTGAAGAGTGAAGACTGGCTTCAATTCGTTCACAATATAAACGAAGACCACCACCTACCTATTCTAACATTTTAGAGTGAAATATCTTTCCGGGAGAGGGAAAAAAAAAACAAAAATAGAACTAAAGCCAAATCCATTATACCAATGTCGACATCCACCACTGTTGTAGTTCTAGACAACGGCGGTGGACTTATCAAAGCCAGTCCATCGTCGTCTCCAACTGATATGCTTTACGATTTGGTGCTGGAAAAACAAGAAAATTATACGATTACCCTCTCTTCCACTTTCAGTGCCAACCAAGAAACTCTTTGATTGTTCACCATGGAGGTGGGTTGCTTCTGTGAAACCGAAGTTCATGTACACATTGCCACCGGTAACCTCTTCTTATTATATGGTTAAAAGGGTCTATTCCTTTTAATATAATATTTTAAGTAAACTAATATTAAATTAATCACTTATTTTAAGGCAAATTCTAGCGTGGACTCATTACTCAAGTGGTTCAGCATGGACAAGTAAAATTAGGGGTACTGTAGATTTAAAATATTCTTTTTTATTTTTTTAATGAGTGGTAAAATGACCACTAACCCCCTGTTTTAAAAATATGAAAAAATGTTACTGTAGAAATAAAATATCGCATTTTATCGTCTCCAACAAAGGAAAAGCCACATCTGAACCACAACATCCCGTAGTTTCTGTGTTGATATTGTTGGCGACAGCAACAAAGTTCGATTCCGACAACTTTTCCGGTCAGCGTCGAAGTTGCAGTAGTCCTTGGTCGAAGGCAAGCACAAGATCCGTGGCACATAGTTACTGAAGTTCAATGGCAAAGTCATCCAAACGCTGCTTCTGCAAACTTCAATCACTACCACAAGTCCATAACAAACAACGTCTCCATTCATATGCTATTTTCAATTCTTTAACGCGGAAGGCGCCATCCATATCAACCAATTTGCTATCAAATCATATGGCAAAACCAAAACATAGTTAAATTTCTGTATCAAGAACTTCAAATCTTATCATTCAAATGGGTCTTATCAATTATTTCATCAATTCATGTCTGATAAAATTAATTAGACGACCTTACTTTAAATCCCATCCTTTCAATTGTTGTAATTGATTCACATTAATATTCGTAAACAATCAATTTCACCTCCATTGTTACCTATCTGTACCATCACCAATGCCTTTCCCTCCGTTCGGCCTTCGAGGACAACCACGGCGGATTCACTCAACGCTACGACAAGAACACAAAAGGCTTCCATGAACGATTTCATGGAATCAATCTACGCTTGTGGCCATGGCATCCTTGTCAAGAAAACATGTTTTAGAAAGCAATAAGGGAAAATGAACAGTTGACGAAAATGATTAATTTTTCTGATTACAGAATGAAACTAAGTTTTGATAATGGGCTTAGGGGAGAAAGAATCGCAAAGCATTTTAAGGCCTGAGATTGAATCATTCAAATTTCAAAGACGTTGAGTTGGATTTGAGAGGGGGAAGGGGAGGGTTTGACAAGGGGCGGAGAACGGAGAGGAGGCGAGAATTGATGTTGTTGTTGGAAGAGAAGAGGAAGGACATATTTGACGAGGGAGAGGCCATAGACAGCGACAGCGATATCTACATATTAAAATCTTAAAATCTATATAAAAAAATTAAAATTTTGAAAAAAATCAACAGGGTTAAATAAAATCAAGTAAAAATATTAATGGTTAATGCCTATATTAATTTCAACATATCTTCTTTTGTAAAATCTCTTTTTTAAATTTTTTGTGTTATATAAATAGTTGAAAATTAAGAAATTATAAAATAATGTAAAAAAATTGTATTTCAAACAGAAAAATTCTGAGTTGTATTTGCTTAAAATAAATCTAAATTCACTTGAAGAATTTATAGCCATTGATCAAGCTTTTAACTTCACAATAGTCGTCGATTTAATTTGTTCAAATTTAACATTAATGAAGAATTAAATAACTCATATTAAGGCTCTTCATTATATAATTTATGCACATATCTAAATTATTTTTATGATAATGTTTTAAATAAATTTATGTTTTTACAATTTTTGTGATATAATTTAGATGATATAATTTAGTATACTTTGTTTTTTAATTTAAATTTATTCAAATCTTAAATACTATTGTAGATATTAATATAATAATAATAACCATAAAAGTTGAACATAAAAAAAAAAATTTCACCATAATAATTTAGATATTAATGTGATTTTAGATAAATTGTTCATTTCGTGAATTAAATGAAAATTTTCTACTTGCTTTTATAAAAAAAAAAATTCATCCATATGTGTTTTTCTTTATATATATCTTTCATTTTAATATATTTGCATATACACATCAATGTATAAAAGAAAATTAAAATTTGTCCAAGTAAAAGAAAATCTTGAATGATTTATTTAATTAGGAAGAAAATAAATAAAAAATGAATAATATTTTGCTTAAAAATTAATTTTAGACACTAATTTTTCATGGAGAAAATAATATTAATTATGATGATTTTAATTTTTTTTTATTTAATTATGAAAATGAAATTTTAATTTTGATTGGACAAAAATCTTTAGTAAAAAAGTATTATTATAAGTGTAAATATTATTTTTATACCAAATCTAATTTACTTGTAATGAATATTTCTTTAAATTTCGTGTATATTTAAAACGTGAATAATGAATGCTTTTTAATATAATTGACATTAAAAAAAATACAAAAATGCTCCTATTTTGAGCTAAAAATATTTTCATTTTTAGATTCCAACAAAAAAATACAAAAATGCCCTTATGTTGGGCCGGAAAATATTTCCTATTTGAGATCCCAACAAAAATACTAAAATACCCCTATTTTGGACAGAAAATTATTTCCTTTTTGAGATATCAAAACAACCACTTTTAACATGATCAAAAAAAAAACAACCACTTTTATTATAAGTGTAAATATTATTTTTATACCAAATCTAATTTATTTGCATTGAATATTACTTTGAATCTCGTGTATATCTAAAACGTGAATAATGTATGTTTTTTAATGTAATTGACATAAAAAAAATACAAAAATGCTCCTATTTTGAGCGAGAAAATGTTTCTTTTTTAAGATTCCAACAAAATAAAATACAAAAATGCCCTTATGTTAGGCGGGAAAATATTTCCTATTTGAGATCCCAACAAAAAAATACAAAAATACCTCTATTTTGGACAAAAAATTATTTCCTCTTTTTTTAGATCCCAAAACAATTAATTATATATATATATATATAAAGATTTAATATTTACTTTTATATTATAGAAATATATCACATATTATTTATAATATTCATTATAAGAAATAAATTAAAAAAGCACTTAAAATATTTTGGAGGAATTAACACATGATTCTCCTCTCATTGTTTTAGTTTGCTTTTTTTTTTTCTTACTGTATCCCAAAAAATAATTTTATGTGTTTGAATTTTTTAATTTCAATTATATATATATATATATATATATATATATATATATATATATATATATTATATTTATGTTTGTATCAACATATTTTTCCATTCAAAAAGTAATATTATTTTTATAGGCTCACCTACCCTTCACCTAATATTCTCTCAACAAATATTAATATAATAATTTTATCTACAATCTCTACAATAAACAGTAAAATAGCATCCTGAATTGTATTATTTATAGATTTTATAAGGATCTCCTGCAATTCCTTGAATACATTGATTACTTGGTCCCTAAGCACAAATGCACAATCGTTAAGGGAAAATAAAAAAAAAATGTCTAATTTGTTATAATAGAAAGAAGAAATGGGATAGAATAGATAGCAAGGTAAAGAGATGTTAAAATGGTTATGAGAAAGAGAAAGAGCATATATATATATAAAAGTAGTAACCTCAAAGAGAAAGAAGTGAAATGTGTGGAGCTGAGAGCAGACATGTTTGTTTGTTGCATCCTGAAATGAGAACATAACTTTTTTGTTTCAAAATGGTTCATCGGTGTGCTCATAATATAGACCATAAACCACCCATGGTGCAAACCGGATAGTGTTCATGTGTACTTTGCTATTTATTGTGGTGGTAATAAAGTTTGACTTGCTGACATTGGGTCGGAAAGTAATTTTTGTCTTTGGACAAGAACGCGTTGGAAAATGTTCCTTAGTCATGCAGATTGGAGTATGGAGGATGCATATTCGGAACACTCTTAAGTCTTAACTACATTATCAGCCCGAGGAATAGGATTTGACCAATTTTGGAAATGCAGTTGTTGCTACTCCTTCCGTCCTTTCTAAGTCTCAGATTTTTTTGAAAATTTTTGTTTTTATTTATATGTCATTTATAAAATTTAATATCTCATTAATTACTTTTTTTTTTATCAATTATATCTTTACTTTTTCTCTAATCTTTAATGAATTTACATGTATTTATTGTGGAGTAGAAATGAAAAGAGGGTAAAATTAGAAATTGTATAATTACTTTATTAGAATAAAAAAAATTTAATGCATTCCTTGATTTCTATAAATAAACCTTAAATGATACATAAAAAAAGAAACAGATGGAGTATTTGCTAACAAGACATGATACTCCCTCCGGACTAAAATATAAGAAAAAAAAATTGAATCACATCCTTTAAAATTAGTTAGCATCATTTAATTTTGATAGTCTTGATAAAAAAGTTAACACATTTTCTATAGTACCATTTGCATTTAATTGCATAGGACAAAAAATCAAAAGGTTGTTGGAAGCAAAACTTTAATTAAATGAATGATATTTTGAAGATAATATCATTAAATAAGAGATAGTTAGTTAAAATTTACTTATATTTTAGTCTATGCAATTAAATGAGATTTTTGTTGCTTATATTTAAGTTCAGATGGAGTACCAACTTTCATGGACGACACTCTTATTTGCTAACATATGTGCATTGTCAAATATTAGTTTAGTTTAGCAATCTGATGATTAAAACAAAGCGTGATTTAAAACAAAATGGGAACAACGAAACAAAGAATAGTGGATCATAAAACGTTTACATTCACACACCATTTGACTAATATAATAAATATAAATACAGAATAACCATTAACCAAACTGATTAATAGCAAATGAACCGTGCATGCATCTATAAACAAAACAATCCAGGATGTTATTTTTACTACTCATTGTAGAGATTGTAGACAAAATTATTATATTAATATTTATTGAGAGAATATTAGGCGAAGAGTATGTGAGGTTATAAAAGTAATATTATTTTTTGAATGAAAAAATATGTTGGTACAAACATAAATAATATATATATATATATATATATATATATATATATAATTGAAATTAAAAAATTCAAACACATAACATGATTTTTTGGGATACAATAAGGAAAAAAACAAGAAAAAAACACAACAAACTAAAAAAATTAGAGGAGAATCACGTGCTAATTCCTCCAAAGCCATTTGAAGTGTTTTTTTAATTTATTTCTTATAATGAATATTATAAATAATATGATATATTTCTATAATATAAAAGTAAATATTAAATCTTTATATATATATATATATATATATATATATATATATAAAAGTAGTTGTTTTGGGATCTAAAAAAGAAAATAATTTTTTGTCCAAAATAGGGGCATTTTTATATTTTTTGTTGGGATCTCAAATAGGAAATATTTTCCCTCCCAACATAAGGGCATTTTTGCATTTTATTTTGTTGGAATCTCAAAAAATAAATATTTTCTCACTCAAAACAGGAGCATTTTTGTATTTTTTTATGTCAATTACATTAAAAAAATTCATTATTCACGTTTTAGATATACATGAAATTCAAAGTAATATTCACTGCAAGTAAATTAGATTTGGTATAAAAATAATATTTATACTTATAATAAAAGTAGTTGTTTTGGAATCTCAAAAAGGAAATAATTTTCTGCACAAAACAAGGATATTTTTGTATTTTTTGTGTGGATCTTAAATAAGAAATGTTTTCTGGCCAAACATAAGGACATTTTTGTATTTTTTTTGTTGGAATCTCAAAAAAAAAAAAATTCGCTCAAAATAGGAGCATTTTTGTATTTTTTATGTCAATTACATTAAAAAGCATTCATTATTCACGTTTTAAATATACACGAAATTTAAAGAAATATTCACTGCAAGTAAATTAGATTTGGTATAAAAATAATATTTACACTTATAATATTTTTTTACTAAAGATTTTTGTCAAATCAAAATTAAAATTTCATTTACTTAATTAATATATATTTAATTACATAACAAAAATCAAATTAAAATCATTATAATCAATATTATTTTCTCCATGAAAAATTAGTGTCTAAAATTATATTTTAAGCAAATTATTATTTATTTTTTATTTATTATCTTCTAAATTAAATAAATTATTCAATATTTTCTTTTACTTGGACAAATTTTAATTTTCTTTTATACATTGATATGTATATGCAAATATATTAAAATGAAAGATATATATAAACAAAAACACATAAGGATCAATATTTTTTTTTTATAAAAGCAAGTAGAAAATTTTCACTTAATTTACAAAATGAACAATTTACCTGAAATCACATTAATATCTAAATTATTATGCTGAAATTATATTTTTTATGTTCAACTTTTATGGTTATTATTATTATATTAATATCTACAATATTATTTAAGATTTGAATAAAATTAAACTAAAAATCAATGTATACTAAATTGTAAAATCTAAATTCTAAATATCTATAATAGTATTCAAGATTTGAATAAATTTAAATTAAAAAACAAAGTATACTAAATTATAACATCTAAATTATATCACAAAAATTGTAAAAACATAAATTTATTTAAAATATTATCATAAAAATAATTTAGGTATGTGCATAAATTATAGGCTTAAATGCAATTTTGGTCCCTCTATTTTACATAATCCGCAATTTTAGTCCCTCTATTTTAAAATAGAGACATTTAGTCCCTATATTTTGCACAATCCTCAATTTTAGTCCCCCTATTTTAAAATATAGACATTTAGTCCCTCTATTTTGCACAATTCGCAATTTTAGTCCTCATATTTTAAAATAAAGACATTTAATCCCTCAATTTTGTAAAATCCGTGATTTTTGTCCTTTCGTCAAATTAAAAGCGTTGGTCATTAAGAGATTAACGTTGATTACGATGTGGTATGTGTTTCAATGACGTGGAATTTGTTTAAAATAAATTATTAAGACTCGTGATTTTCATATTAGGACTTACGACTACTATTGGCCAACAAAATAAATGATTTTACCTTTTTTTTAAATATGTTTTTCATCAATTATTCTACTCAGTATTTAGAATAATTAAAAACTAAACAAATAAATTTGTATCACATCACTATATTTGGGCCACGTCAAGGCTGACGTTAATCTTTTAACGGTCAATACTTTCAATTTGATAGAAGAACCAAAATTACGGATTTTACAAAATTGGGCAACTAAATGTCTCTATTTTAAAATAGAGGGACCAAAATTGTGAATTTTACAAAATTGGGGGACTAAATGTCTCTATTTTAAAATAGAGGAACCAAAATTACGGATTGTGCAAAATAGATGGACTAAATGTCTTTATTTTAAAATAGGGGGACTAAAATTGTGGATTGTACAAAATAGGGGCACCAAAATTGCAATTAAGCCTAAATTATATAATAAAGAGCTTTAATATGAGTCATTTAATCATTCATTAATGTTAAATTTAAACAAATCAAATCAATGACTGTTAATGTGAAGTTAAAAATTTGATCAATGGTTATAAATTTTTCAAGTGAAGTTGAATTTATTTTAAGCAAATACAACTTAGAATTTCTCTATTTGAAATACAATTATTTTACATTATTTTATAATTTCTTAATTTTCATCTATTAATATATCACAAAAGATTTAAAGAAGAGGTTTTACAAAAGAAGATATGTTGAAATTAATATAGGCATTAATCATTAATATTTTTACTTTATTTTATTTAACCCTATTGATTTTTTTCTTCAAATTTTTAATTGTTTTTTTTATAGATTTTAATATTTTAATTTGTAGATATAATTTTAAATATTTTAAATTAATTTTAAAAAATCTGGAAAATAAAATTTACTCCATAAAATCTTATTGACTTAAATCTAAAATATTATTATTCATATTTGAAACTAAGATAATTTTATATTATATTACATTATTTTTTATATATTTTATACTATGATTTTAAAATGTTTTACTTTAAATTTTATTTTATTTTTATATCATATTAAAATTTGTGATATTTATACGAGTGGTCAAAAACATCTTTAGTTTTAAAATGTGTTTAGTATTACATGATTGAATTTTCCATATTTAAAAGAAATCAATTATATATTGGATTTGTTTGTTTAAACTTATTTTTTAAAAAGTATTTGTTTTAAGAAAATAAATATTTTTTTTTTGCTTTTTTATGTGTTTATCAAAATTGATTTTTTTTAAAAAGAAAAGGCAAAAAATGTTTTTTTTTTGATAAATAAATCCTATTTGGTTATTAAAAATTCACTTTTTTAAAAAACACTTTTTTTAAAAGTATTATTTTAAGTTTAAATAAATCAACCATTACTTATACATTTATTAATAGAGAAATATTATTATATTATTTTCTAATAATCATATTACTAATATATTTTTAAATATAAATAAATTTGAAATTCGTGCACGAGACAAAACTTAATTTATAACATTTAAGTACATTCGTACCCTGGTCCTGCCATGTACAATTGTACCTAAACGGCTACACCCGACAATTTTCACTGTTGACATTTATAACAATTTACCAACATTCTTCATAGGCCTCAGCTTTATCAAAGAATTTCGTGGCACGAATATTAGCATTTTCAAACCTAGTAGACTAATGTTAATGGTATTTTGCTCCGGCCTAATATACAGAATAACTCACTTTATAGTTGTGGTTAAATTAGATAAGTTTTCAAAACAATATCAACACACATGAAGATTAGCATTTGGAAACCTAGCTAGTATACAAATGTTAATAGTAGTTTGCTCTGGCCTAATATATACCAAACAACACACTTATAGTTGTCTTAACTTCAATGCTTGTTCACTCCTTAGGTGGAGGACATGCTTTTAGCTTGTGTTTGGCAATGGTAATATTTAATTAGCATTTGGAAGCATAGTAGAGTAATGTTAATATTAGTTTGCTCAGGCCTAATATACCAAATAACACACTTATAGTTGTACACTTGTGCTTAACTTCAAATGTCGTTCAATTCGTAGGAAGAGGACTTTCCTTTTAGCTTGTGTTTGGTAATGGTAATCTTTCATTATTAACTAAACCACATTCGTGGGAAATTTTACAACATTTTGTTTGTTTATCACTTAACTTTCTTAGCAATAGGATGTTTATTACTAATCAAGTTTCTTTAGCATGTTTGGTTTAAATACCAACAAGTTGTTGGTCTAAGTGGTATCGGGCTTGATCCCCTTAAGAAAAATCTCAAGAGTCATGTGGATGGAAAAAACATGATTCGAAGGAGAAACCCCACTAAAGGTGGTTAATCAGGTTTCTCGACGGAGATTAGTCATCAACAAAGGCCTGGATACTTTCCACCAATGTTATGGTGACAAAAAAAATAATCATGTTTGTGATAGTTATTTGGGAGCGTTCCTAACACTCGCAGCGGAATAATAGGGTCTATTTTGCATTCAAAATATACTACAATACTAAAAAGGAGATACATTTAAAATTGTACCTGGATGTGCGTTCTTGAAGTAAGAAAAACTTCTTCAATCGTGTGAAGACTCTACGTGTATCCACACCGAAACCAATCTCTGCTATCAACTCTTTGATGAATGGAACTCTAAAAGAGTAAACCCTCTTTCCTTCTACTCTTCTACTTTTCTACTTTTCAGGTTTAGACGTACTAGACTTTTCTAGTTTGTGTCTGACGCACTTTGCTCTTAGGCAGATGCTTCTATTTATATTGTTAAAAAGATAAGGATTTGGGCTTTTTCAAAAGGAGATATTTGGTTTAAAATAATCCCATATCTCTTTATTTCAACAACCTTCCTGATTTAAGGAAAAGATAATTTTCAAATAATCACATGATTAATTACGATAGCTAATCATATGATTTAATCCTGATATGTAGCAATAGAATATGATTCTTATCTTGTGGACAACTTCCACATTTAAGAAGAGGATACTCTTTATATTTATTTTAATTATATTCTTGGTGCTAGCAAAGAATATAATAATATTCCACTAAATCATTTATTTGATTATATTAAATTCTCTAATTTAATTATCAAATAAATTATTTTCTTATGCAAAGATTGGAACACTCGTTTGTGTGTGACCCCATAGGTTCAATACTAAATCGGTAGTAAATTAATCATAATTAATTTACTAATCAAGGTAGGCGTCTAGCAACACTCCTTAACGTCCGGATAACATGAAGTAACATCATTTACATTCAAGAACCACTAGAAGAATAATGTAATATTTCCTTCCATCATTTACAGCTCCATGTTAACTCTAGAGTATGGTATTACTGTCAAACTCTAATAAGTTAAAGCATTATATTTATTTAGTGAATGACTTAAGAAACTCATTTCTTCTTTCATTCAATTGCCTTGGCCAAGGTCTTAATTATATTAATTATATCGTAGAGCTCAAACTCATTACCAAGAATTGATGGATTCC
Organism: Pueraria montana var. lobata; assembly: GCA_026413185.1. Classification (NCBI taxonomy): domain Eukaryota; kingdom Viridiplantae; phylum Streptophyta; class Magnoliopsida; order Fabales; family Fabaceae; genus Pueraria; species Pueraria montana. The sequence goes on from CM048650.1 coordinate 80,690,074, forward strand.
TTCTTGATTAATCATTAATTCTGCAAGTATTTAATCATACCCAATGTCCATTCAACTAGTGCCCTAAGGCATTAGGTGTCCGGTATTAAAGTATAATAAATAACTTGTTAATTATTATGAAAATCTCAGGTTAAAGGAAACTATTATATTTCTTCTTGAGAATTTCCTATTGACAGCTTGAGGTAATGTTAACCATTAGGAAATCTCAATTGAGTCAGTTCAATGATGACATCCACATGTGCATCATCTATATATATAATTTAATAAATGAGATCTATTAATCTTTATCCAATAAAGACCATTACATATATATTGATCTATCCGGGATTATTGATATCCTATTTACAATAATCCTACGATCAAGAACAATTTAGATTAAAATTATAAAGGACTTGTTTCTCATTATCATAATCTCTATTATGATAACAAGTCCATAATTTTAATCAATGACCTTATCAAATAAACTATTTTATCTCTAATAATACTTCATTATTAGAACTGAAATTGGTTACATGATGGATTGAGTCTTGGGCATACACGCTTATCCCCAACAGTTTGGTCTAAATAAAATAAAATAAATGCATTAAATACATGTGGTCATATGAAATAAACATATTAGTTAATAATATGGCCAGGATCATGTTAACACTCTTAATGGATTTAATTTAACCCTAAAAAACTGACTTGTAAAGTGGAATTACCTCACTTATATACTTTAATTTGACCATAAGTGAGATTTCCAACAAACACAATAAAAAATTAATACCTTTATTATATTTTACTTAGGTGTGTATTTTTTATACATTTTAAATAATTTTTATGCTATTATAGTAAATGTAAAATTCTTGCCAAACTCTTGCAAAACATGTCATTCCACGTATCATATTATAATGGAAAACAATCGCAAATTTTCCAAATTATGCCTTCACATTTCAAAATTTAAGTGGTTGCCATGCCTTCTTTTATTAGACCAATAAAATATTGTCCCATTCGCACTATAATCCACCTTTTAAAAAAAAAAAAACCTCTATCTAATAAGCACACTTTTTCATGAGAAAATATTTCTTTTGTTAATTTTTTATTTTTTGTGTATAAACAAGTAAAATCAAGTTAAGACAAGTTGACTTAATTTCACAAGGACGGGTCCCAATGTTGCCTGAGCCTTGATAGAGAATAAACGAGACAATGCACACACAAAGATTCTGATTAGTGTCAAATTAACACTGAAAAATAAAATTTAAAAGAAATAGAAACCAATCATAGTATTAAAATATCATTTCTAAACATAAATAATTTTTTAACATCCTCTTTTTTAAACCAATTATTTTTACTAGTAATTCTTTCAAAATCAATTTTATAAAAAGTTAAACTAAGTAATCCTTTATTCGGTTTGAAGTTCTAAAACTTTCTCTGTCCCTCAAACTTTCAATCCTGTTTATCTATGAGCACGGTTAGGCTTATACTTTAGCATTAATCAATGGTATATCAAAATCAACCTTTTCGGCATTCTTAACTCCATTAATAAATAAAAAATAAAAAAGACAGAGATAAAGGAAAACTGGACTACGCATAAAAAACAAGAGTTACTTTCATCAATCCAACGACAAAATTTTCCTGAATCAATAATATATTCAATCTAGCATCCAAACTCAAGTTTAAAAAAAAAAAAAAAAAAACATAACAACCATAAAGCACAACATAACTGAGAAAACTCTGACTCTGTGTGAACAGAGTATAGTGAGAGTTTGGCAATGTTATTTTCTCTAGAGGGGCAACAACCTTAGCTCCGTGCGATGCGACCCTTAATCCAATTCATGATCCTTTGAGGAACACGATAGTCATAGGCAACCAATGTGAACACTCCAACCCACATGGCCAAAGTGATCCAAGCAACAATGGTTGAGATGAAGCTCATAGCCAGAACCGAAACAGCACTTCCCAACATAAGCATGACACATGTTATGATAGGAACAAGATTTGTGTTATGTATCTGAAGTATTGTCCCAAGCATAGCCAAGAAGTAGTAAAGAACAATGGCCAACACCAGAGACATCAACAGCCTGTGCTGTTTTATAAAGAAAGAATGTCCTGTGTCAGTGTTTGTTATTGCAATAAAGGCAATCAGCAGTGTTAAGAATCTGTCATGAATCTTTTCCAATTCCTTGAATAGATTGTCCACTTGGTCCCTAAACACATTCATTGAGACAAAAAAAAGAAAAGTTAGACATACTAGAATTACGATGCAGTATTGCTAGAAATAAATGTAGCTAATTGCCAAATTTGGCAGAAAACCCAAACACAACCAAAGTGTCCAATTGGTCAATAATAGAAAGAAGAAATGCAACAAAATAGATAGCAGGGTTGTGCGAGTGAAGCATGTAAAAGATGTTGAAATGGTTATGGGAAAGAGCATAGTTATAGTTACACACACTAACCTCGTTGAAGTCGAAGTCGAATGAGTGGAATTCAAGGCAGGCATGTTTGGTTCTGTCTTTGTTTCTTGTTTCCCTGGGATGAGAGGATGAGTGCTTTCCCGTTTGAGAATTGTTGGTTGGTGTGTGAATTGTGAATCTGTGATCAAAATATTGGATGGAATGTTAATTTAAATAGGGGCAGAGGATATGGAACATTGAAAACAAATACAATCATTCTGAATATTCATCCATCTAGGACCCCACCACGTACTAAACGCGCTTCGTTTTATACGTAGTTTATTAATTTTACATTCACACACACACACATCACTTTCACTATTGGAGATTTTGGCCCAAGTTATTGCTCAATGCTAATTTTTGTTTTTCAACTTGGAAAATTCTTGCTGTGTTTCGGAGGGGTTGCTTTTACTTCCTAGAAGAGGATTACCATTTACCACCGGGTATTAATAATAGACTAGGATCTATAAATACCGTAAAGATGTAATAAAATTAACTTGGTGTTAAATGGAATTATCACTATATATCGATATTTACTGATGAAGAATTTTGATAAAAATAAATAAATCAAAAAGTACAGTCTGGAAGCTGTAAAATATAATCCTTTTGCATAACATTTTTAACATTGCTAGGATAAGTTTGGGTAAAGAACCACAGACCAAAGTAGAAAGTCTATCAATCTTTTACTGCAACACAAAATAATTAGTTCTCATAATATTCTAATTATTTATTTTTTAACCTTAACATATTTTCCGCGACTTTATTATAAGCATTGCTCTTTAGACTGGCAGCATCTATATTTTAAGCATTAATATATATATTCTCTAAACTTCCAAATGAAGGCGTAACGTATAGTACATCTTAGTCATCCATAGCTGCATTTAACCATAGCATTATTAATATGACTATTTTTAATGTATCAAGTCATATGGGGCATCACATGACCCAATTTCCCCTAGTTTCACCAGTCACGGGCTTTGCAAAAAATCATTAAACCAAACCGGTTCATTTATAAATTAAATGTTGTAGAGCGATTTAAGAAATTCTCACTTTCTACGTTGTTTGATTATTGATTTAGACTCAACCGATCTAGAAAATAATAAAGAACAAATTTTAAAAGTCGTCTCTACTTTAGTGCATGAGGATTTTATCTGTTATTTGTAATCTGACATTAGTAGTTACTAAATTTGCATTATTGTTTTATGCCCCCTATTAAACAAGTAAGAAAGTTTTATTTTGGAAATTTCTGCTGTCTGTGATATTTTATCATTTGAGGTTGTTGAGTTCTTCTCTTCATCACATAATAATGTTGAAGCTTACTAGAAAGAGTTTCAAATCTAGTCAAAAGGGTCTGTTAACAACTCATTAATTATTAATTGAATAATTATATATTAGTTGCAACTTTATAGTTTATTTATTACTTCAAAATTTTAATTTGTTCTATATTAATTTCCTTTGGGACCACTTCGTAAATTCACAGTTTATTACTATACAGTGAAGATCATATACAATATTGTAAATTTAGAAATAAAAAATATTTTTTTATTAAAGACTTCTATATATGCACTTCTTTGATATTTAAGTGCATGCTGTAATTTTACTTTTATGTATTTTATTTTGAATATTTGTGAATAAATTCATTAAAATAAAACGTTACTTCTGAAACCACAACTAATTAAAACCCCTTTTTTCACGATTGCAGCGAATGTTAAATGTTTAAAATTGGAAAGAGCATATTTTATTCAAAATGTTTCTTGGCCAAAGTAGCATCGAGACACACCCTCATGTCTAAGTAAACTTAAGAAGTATTTTTCGCTAATGAAAGAGAAGATCGAGTTTCAAACCAAACGTATTATACGCGAGTTTGAGAACCTATACATATTGTGAGCAAACAGAATACATGCTAGTTAGTTTCTTCCCTAATAGCGTTAGTTTCTCGTCTTATTGAATAATATTTTATCTTTTCTTTCCCTGTAGCATTTTGCCATATCCTGTTTGTGTTTTTCTAATATAAAAGTTATCATGTTTAAAAGTTTTTAAAAACAACTAATATCTTTTTTCTTTTTAAATAAAGTAAGCCCATGAAAAAGAGGTTAACCTATCATAATAGTCATTTAAAAAATAAAAATATTATTAAAATACTTTTTTAAAATTTATCAAAATACACAAGTACAAGCTACATATATTCTAAATTATATTCTTTTTTTTTTAAAACAAAAAAATTGTAACAAAAAAAATATTCTAAAACAAGCAAAGCAATTAAATGTGTCTAAATTATATCAATTATAAATCCAGATTTATTTACTGTAATGTAAGAAGTTATTGTAAACTGAAAGTAGTTAATGCAAAACGAAAATTGAAAAGTGGAAATATGATACATGAGGCTGATTGTTAGCTTTGATGATTAATTTAGAATTTGTTAATTTCAAAGTTGAATTGTATTAATTTTGATAAAATATTTTTTTTGACAGAATTGATAAAATAAAATTTAAATCATTAAATGTAATTAAAATGTATATCTAAATTAATTTCAACCATAAATTTTACATTTAAATGTGTGTCATGTCAAGAGAAATCAATTATAGTGTTTTACCAATCAGACACTTAATGGTAGACGACTAATTAAAGTATAAGTAAGAACTTAATTGAGTACTTTTGAAGTCGTGTGAATTCGTATCAATAATTTTCGTTCTAATTAGTTCTACACTTCTACTGATTAATTAATTACGAGGATGGTTAAACTCATCTATTTTAGATTTGTGTTTGGTGATGGTTCATTTATTTTAGATATTACAAAAGAAAAACACCTTCAATTAAGCAGTAAATAATACTGTCATTTGATCAATCCAATGATAGATTCTTTCTGACTCAAGAATCCAAACTCAAATTGAAATAAAGGAAAGCATAACAGATACCAAACAAAGCAAAATTGAGAAATGATGACACTAAACAAGTGTGAACAGAGTTTGGCAGGGGTGCTCTGCTTTTGGTCTAGCGAGGCAGCAACCCTGAGCTTCTTTGAGGAACAACATAGATATACACAAACAATGTCAAAATTCCAACCCACAAGCCCAAACTGATAATAGCAACAGTGAATGAGGTGATGCTCAAAGCTAGAAATGAAGCAATGCCTCCCACAATAAGCATTGCACAAGTTATGATTGCAAGAAGGCTTCTGTTATGTATCTGAAGTATTGTACCAATGATCACCATGAAGGAGTACAGAACAACGGTCAAAACAAGAAACACCATCTGCTTGTGCTGTTTCATGAACAAAGAGTTTGTTGATGTAATAAGCGCAAACAGCAGTGTTGTGAACTTGTTAAGGTTCTCAGGCAACTCTTTGAATAGATTCCTAACCACATTATTCATTACGAAAAATTAAAATAAAATAAAAGGGTTAGACATAAGAGAATTATGATTTATGATCATACAGCTTTGCAAGCTATACATTACATTTACGTGCAATGCAACTCAATGCTGAAACTGACAGAAGACTGATATACTACTAATGATGTCCATTTACTCAATAATAGAAAGAAAAAGGAAATTAAAAAAAAAAAATGAAGCCGGTGTGCAAGTGAGGCATGTAAAAGATTATGAAATGGTAACTAGAAGCACCTTCAAACAAAGTTATGGTGTGAAAACAAAGGCATATATAGAGTGATATTAATTATAGCAGGCATGTCTTCTTTTCTTTTCTTTTCTTTCTTTCTTTCTCTCAATTAGCTAAACTTCTGAGCTGAGAACAAATGATTCAGTTTTGGTTGAGGGAATGAGAGTGATCGTTGATGTGGCTATGAATAGGTATTTATATATTATGAAGTGGGCCACTGTTGATAATATCTAAGCCAAAGACACGAAATCTAAGTTCTTCCATTTTTTCTACTTGATTCCTAATTGAAGCAAAGTACTAAAACGTTTTATACGTATTTTATCTCAGAGGGAGCAAATGACCCATAGACAGACCATTCTTAATTGATTTCTCTCTTTCACTGCCACAAAATCTTTCTTTAAGGAATTTTCCACTTTTCGTTCAATGTCAACTCGTGCTTTATAACTTCCAACATTTTTGTTCTGTTTCGGAGGGGTTGCTTTTTCTTCCTTGAAGATGATTACTATCATGTAATAATAATGGACTAGGTTCTAATTAAACATTCATCACGGTGTAATTTTTTTTAACTTAGTGTTTAATGGAATTATGACTATATATCTTTATTTTTTGGATAATCATGTTATGTTATTGATGCAAAGTAACCATATTAATTATTATTAGTGAGGTCTCTTTTTCAAATCACTTTTTTTTAAGGCTTAAATCTAAAATCTTGTTTAAAATATTCAAGCTCAGTTTCATTTGGACTAATAACTTATTAGTATTGTATATTTATATTTACCGTTGAAGAATTCTGCTAAAAAAAATTAAATTGCTGCCGTGCACACACGGATACTAATAATTTTCTTAGTTATAATATTAATTATTAAGCTTCAGCTTTAATTAGGTTATGTTAAGTCTAATAATCAATTCTCATAGTCCATTTTATAAGACCTTTCACTAGGCACTAGTGAAGACAGGTGTACTTACATTACATAGTATGCAAATTGACAAAAGTAAACGAGGTAGGAACATGTACTTGACTTTGTGTTATCCCCATCTTTCAGCCAAGAAAAACAAGAGCTAACTAGGTAACTGGATTTTAGCTAGGAAAGTGTATATTTGATATGTTTGTATCTAATAGATTTGTATTTATAATAAGCAAGTTTTATTTTGGAATTTTCTGTTGTCTAAGATATTTTATCATTTCAGGTTGTTGAGTTCTTCTCTTCATCACAAAATAGTGTCTTACTAAAGAGAGTTTCAAATATAGTCAAAAGGGTTTGTTAACAACTCATTATTAATTGAATGAGTATATATTAGTTGCAACTTTATAGTTTATTTATTACTTTACAATTTTAATTTGTTCTATATCACTAGTAATTTCCTATTGGAGTCACTTCGTAAATTTACAGTTTATTACTATAAAGTGAAGATCATATACAATAGGCTTAATTGTAAATTTTATCACCTAACTTTCATTATTTTACAAATTTTATCATCCAAGTTTTATTTTTATAAATTTTACCATCCAAGTTTCTAATTTTTGCACATTTTACCACCGCTGATGTCTTACAAAAAAAAAGCTAAGGAAAACACAAAACGACTCGTTTTGTTATGAATGTGATGGTAAAATGCGCAAAAATTAAAAACTTGAGTGGTAAAATTCGTAAAATGATGAAAATTGAGTGGTAAAATTCGTGAAAAAATACTTGGATGGTAAAATTCGTAAAATGATGAAAGTTAGGTGATAAAATTTGTGAAAATAAAACTTGAGTGGTAAAATTCGCAAAATAATGAAAGTTTGGTGGTAAAATCTGCAATTAAGCCTATACAATATCGTAAATTAGAAATAAAAAATATTTTTTTATTAAAGACTTCTATACACTTCTTTGATATTTAAGAGCATGCTGTAATTTTATTGTTATGTATTTTATTTTGAATATTTGTAAACAAATACATTAAAATCAAAAGTGTAGTAGCAAGACTCAAGAGACTAAATTAAAAAGGAATATTAAGAGGAATGGTTAAAATTGACAACAAAAAATTACTGACAATTTTAATAGTCACAAAGTATAAATTTAAATTTCTGTCAATTTTAAATGCCACTATTATTCACCAAAAAAAAAAAAAAAATGCCACTATTACATAAGTTATTTCTCATTTTTAGTTATTTTTTATCAACTTAAAATCTCACTCCAAGAAAATGAGAAGGGGTTTGAACCTGAGACGTGCCATATTTAGCTTTATTTAGCCATGGTTTTAATCCCCTACAGAATACAATTTAGCATAAAATTGACGCTAAATATTTCTCAACAGTTATGTAGTAGGGTGTAGGCAATTAAGAATCGTCAATAAATATTTGAACAGAAGTTAAAACCATCACAAGTCTACTTCTAAAACCACAGCTAAAACCCTTTTTTCACAATTGCCGCGAATGCGTTTATATATATATATATATATATATATATATTGCAGCGAATGGGCTAGATTTTACTTCCTTCTTTCATTAGGGAAGATTTTATTAGAAATAGGCTAGGTCTTCTTAACTACAGATTCTCATAGTTTTTTAGATTTATCTCATGGGTTTTGGTTGATGTCCCCCATGCTTGTTACCTATTTTCCTTTTTTTCTATAATATCCTGTGGTGTGGCAGAGTTTTGGTAGAGGCAGGGGTGCCAATTTTGTTGGGATATCTGCACCTACCTTGTTACCTCTACACACCCTTTTGATTAAAAAAAAATTGCAGCGAATGTTAAATGTTTGAAGTTGGAGAGAGCATATTTTATTCAAAATGTTTCTTGGTAAGTAGCATTGACATACCCTCTTGTCCAAGTAAAAGAAGTATTTTTTGTTAATAAAAGAGAAGCCACTTCCCGATCGAGTTTAAAACCAAATGTATTGTATGCAAGTTTGAGAACCTATATATAATATATATTGAGGCAAACAGAATAAATGCTAGTTAGTTTCTTCCCTGTAGCATTTGTTGAATGATATAAGATTCCGATTTACATTAGCCTGTTTGTGTTTGTCTAAGATAAAAGTGATCATGTTTAAAAGTTTTTTAAACAACTAAATAATTTTAAAAAAAATAAAACCCAAAAAGAGGTTAACTTATAATAATAGTTTTCAGAAAATAAAAATATTACTAAAATACTTTTTTTTTTTTAAATTATCAAAATACACAAGTACATACTACATTTTTTTTAGTGAATACAAGTACATACTGCATAGTATATTCTAAAATAAGCAAAGCAATTAAATGTGTCTAAATTACATCAATTATAAACCCAGATTTATTTATTGCAAGAAGTTAGTAAACTGAATGTAGTTAATGCAATACTAAAATTGAAAAGTGGTAATATGATACATGCAGCTGATTATTAGCTTTAGTGATTAATTTAGAACTTGTTTATTTCAAAGTTGAATTGTATTAATTTTGATAAATAAATTTTAAATTATTAATTGTAATTAGAAATCAATTGTTATGTTTTACCATTCAGACACTTTTTTTTACTGCAACCACTCAGGCACTTGAAAATAATTATTTGCACAAATTTACTTGCACTAAAGTTATGTACGACTTACGTGACATGATTTCCTACCAATTTTCAAATTTTACTTATTTCTTTAACTTACATGTTTATCTGATGATACATTAAAAAGTCAGATTTACCATCTATTTGTGTGAGATTTTTTATTACTAAATAGCATAACTGATTAACTTTTATCTCGAGTCCATCATCTTTATTTTTTTGACTGGCATCTATTTTGCATTATTATCTCTATTTAGACATAACAAAAGAAAAACACATTCTATTAATCAGTAAAAAGGGCACTGTTATTTCTTCAATACAATGACAGATTCTACCTAACTCAAGAATCCAAACTCAAACTAAAATAAAGGAAAGTATAACATTAATAGATACCAAACAAAAGATAATTGAGAAACAATGACACTAAACAAGTGTGAACAGAGTTTGGCAGGGGTGCTCTGCTTTTGTCTAGAGAGGCAGTAACCCTGAGTTTCTTTGAGGAACAACATAGGTATACACAACCAATGTCAAAATTCCAACCCACAAGGCCAAAGTGATAATAGCAACAGTGAATGAGATGATGGTCAGAGCCAGAAATGAAGCAGCACCTCCCACAATAAGCATGGCACAAATTATGATTGGAAGAAGGTTTCTGTTATGCATCTGAAGTATTGTCCCAATGATCACCAAGAAGGAGTACAGAACAATGGTCATAACAAGAAACATCATCTGTTTGTGCTGTTTCATGAACAAAGAGTTTGTTGATGTAATAAGGGCAAACAGCAGTGTTGTGAACTTGTTAAGGTTCTCTGACAACTCTTTGAATAGGTTCCTAACCACATTCATTAAGAAAAATAAAATAAAAGGGTTAGACATAGGAGAATTATGATTTATGATGCAGCTTTGCAAGCTATACATTACATTTATGATTTACGTGCAACTCAATGCTGAAACTAACAGAAAACTGATATACTACTAATAATGTCCATTTACTCAGTAATAGAAATACAAAGGAAATAAAAACAAAAATGAAGAGGGTGTGCGTGATAAGCATGTAAAAGATTATGTAATGGTAACAAGAGGCACCTTCAAACAAGTATTTTTATGGATATATAAAGTGATAATAATTATATATACTGACCTGATTTTAGTGAAGTGAATGGAATTCATAGCAGGCATGTCTTGTTTTTTCTTTCTTTTTCTCTCAGTTTGCTAAACTTCTGAGCTGAGAACAAATGATTCGTTTTTGGTTGAGTTTGAGGAAATGGGAGTGGTTCATTGATGTAGCTACGATGAGAGTATTTATATGTAGTGGCCAGTGGGGCACAGTTGTTGGTAACTTAATTAGAATGAAAAGAAGCCAAAGACTAACAAAATCAAAGATTGGCAACTTTTCTATTTGATTCCCAACGTACTAAACGTTTTCGTTTTAAACGTATTTTATGGCACTCATGTGGAGAGAAGGAGAAAGAGACCAATAGACCATCGTTAATTGATTTCTCGCTTTCACTGTCACAAAATCTTTCTTTTAAGAAATTGTCCAGTTCTTGTTGGACGTCAACTTATACTTTATAACTTCCAAAATTAATTTTCAGTTTGCTTTTTCTTCTTTGAAAATGATAACCATCAGGTTTCTATAGACGTGAATTCATAAGAAAAAATATAAAGGAGATCGTATATTCTATCTAAAATTTGTGTGTCTGTTTATAGTAATATATAAATTTTGTATCACTAGCATTGTCACGTATAAGCAGCACATTGAATTCATTTTAATTTTTATAATTATTTCTTGCAATTTTATTTTTTTTGCATAAATAAGATACATTACTTTTATTTTTTCCTTTTTTTTTCAATTTACAAATCAAATAAAGGGATATTTTTTTATCTCCCTTCGTTTAACTCAACCAATTAACCAAATAAAGATTTTATTTTCTCATTCCCCTCCCTTTACCTCTGTTCCACTAAATTATTTCCTTCTCCCTCTTTCCTCAAATCAGTTGTCAACCTAGATTTATTTACCATAGGTAGTCAATACGGTAGGTAATAGACAATAGTTATACAAAATTAAAACTAAAATATGATTTGTGCTGTTAAAAAGTAACTTTGATTGTAAAGAGTGAATTAATTGGAATTCTCATCTTTTAACTACTAACTAATGGTCATCAAAGTAATTTGTTTTAGGATTCTCAGGCCTCAAACGATGGCTAGACTAATGTATCCTCTTTAATTAACTAAAACGATGGTTAGACTTTTGTTTTAGCAATAATTAATCAACAGAAGATCAAGATTGACTTTTATCTACAAACTCTTATCCTAAGAGTACAATAAAAGTGACAGAAAGAAAAGAATGATGTTTGGCATTCTAAACTCCTCCATCAATCATTAAGAGAATAAAAAAGAACAAAGATATACAAGAAAAGGAAACTCTCTACTAACCATTAAAAAAAAATTTATTTCCATCAACACAAGGACTGATTCATCCTGAGTAAAAATCCAAACTCAAGTTAAAACAAAAAAAAAACAGAACAGCCACAAAGCACAGCAGAACTGAGAAACTCATCAAGACTCAGCATGAACAACTAAGAACTAACACAGTGGTATGAGTAACATCTTCGCGCAAGAACAAAGGGGCAGGAACCCTGAGCTTCCTTGAAGAACACTATAGTTGTAGCCAAGCAATGTGAACATTCCAATGCATAAATTCAAACTGATCTAAGCAATGGTAAATTAGATGATACTAAAAGCCAGAACAGCAATTTCCACCATAAGCATGACAAATGTTTTGATTGTAAGAAGATTTTTGTTATATATCTAAAGTATTGTCCCAATGATCACTAACGAGTAAAGACAATGGTCAAGATCAGAAACATCAACAACTTGCTTCTTTGGTGAACAAAGTCTTTTCTCTGTCAAAATTTAGTGCTACATAACTTGTTAAGGTTATTTGACAACTCCTTGCAACACTAAATTCAGACACAAGAAAAAGACTTTGTTCACCAAAGAGCACAATTTGACCATTGTCCTATACTTTCTATTAGTGATCATTGGGACAATACTTCAGATATATAACACAAACCTTCCAATCATAACATGCGCCATGCTTATGGTGGGAACTGCAGCTTCACTTCTGGCTTTGACTATCTTCTCATCCACCATTGCTTAGACCAAATGGCACACTGAAATTCTAAGAGAGGGATCCACCATTGACTATCATCTCATGCATCCAACAAGTTTTTATACCCTTTTTATTTCTATTATTATTTCTGTTGCATGAATAAATATGAAACTTCTTGGAAGTTTCCTTCCCTAATTTTTTTTCCTAATCTGCCTTGATATAAAAAAAAAAGAAGCTGATGTTAAAGTACTTGCCTAAAAAGCATATCTGTTGAAGGTGACCAACATGCATAAATACAAGTCATGTGACCTTGGTGGTCCAATGCCTTGAAACCTGTGTTGTCACCAGCTGTATCACTAATCATTTCATAGCCACGGGACACGTTACCTGCCTGCATGTATTGACCCTCCGCTAGGAAGACTTTCGATACAAGGAATCCTCATATCCATGTCCGGATCCATCACCAATCCATCATACTCGACCGAGCCAGTCACCTGGTCGAACCATTGGCTTTGATACCAATTGTTGTGCATCGAAGGGGGTGGAAACACCGGGGAGATCTTTACCAATGGACCAAGAGCACACCATACAAGTGAACCCGACACTACCTTTAACCCAAAACCTTAAGGCATTAGGTTTATGGGTCTTCCTCACTTATATGTTACTCATCTTGCCCATTCCTACCCAATATGGGACTTCACCTTTACACTTGTACTCCAATAATCTCTCCCTCAAGTGTGAGTCTCTTCCACATGGTAGGTCCCCCTTAAGTAGAAGCCATTTTCATCACGAGTATCTAATGGTGGCACCTTTAGAGCTTAGCCATGCTCTAGTACCTTGAACTGTCGTTCCACCGTTCCACGGTGCGGGACACGCTGCCTGGCCTCTATGTATGGACCCACTGCCAGGAAGACTTTCGATACAAGGGGTCCTCATGTCCATGCTCAGATCCATCGCCAATACACCATACTCGTCCGAACCGGTCACCTGGTCGAATCATCGACTCTGATACCAGTTGAAGGTGGTGTCAGGTTCACTTATGTGATTTGCTTGAGACTCATTGGTGTATATCTCTCCGATGTTTTCTCCCCCTCCGATGCACAACAATTGGCATGCTACTTCACTTCTACTTTCAAGTCCAAGAAATTATTAAATAGTTTTGTATCACCAAGTATCCATAATCTCAGTAAGTTTTCATGTGATATGTGTATTCAAGTCTTTTAATACATGAGAAAGAATTAATAACACTGAATTATATATCATAATAAAGATTAATTGTGATTATAATAATTTTGGAGCACCTAATAACCATGTGGGGTATGACAAACTTGCATAGCAGTATATTGGTTTCAATTTTCAACATAATGGGATGTCACTAGTGAAATTTGATTAGCTTTCATCTTAAGGCCTACAAGACTTTCCTACAACATAGATAGTAAGAAAGTTTCCTTATAAATCAAATATTATACTAATCATTTTTAACACTTGGTGTTATTGTCTAAATATTACACTTACAAATTTAAATGTTTTAAATATTTTTGCATTTTTTACTATTATTTTTGTCTACATAGACTTGAAGGGTTCTATTCAGAATATTTCTCAGTAAAACTTGTTGGCAAATAATTTGTTGAAAATAAAACAAGCCTTTTTTTTATGAACAAAAACAAAGGTTCCACTCTAGAAGTTTAAACCAAATGTATTAATTATTATACTTTAGAAATAAAATTGTGAGCATTACAGTGACAGGTGACATATATATAGCACATGGTTGATTTTATTACATCAAAATTTTCATAAGCTAAAGGCTTAAATGTTTTTAGTCCTTCAAATTTGGAGTAAGTTTTTTTTAGTCCTCCAAATTAAAAGTTGCTTTTTTTAGTCCCTTAAACTTAAGAAATGGTGTTTTTTAGTCCTTCTGTCAAGGTGGCGTTAGCCAGACGTGTGATGTGTCAACTAATTTGCAATTTGTGACGGTTTTTAGCCGCTAAAATTTCAAATACAATTTCTGACGGTTTAAAATCGCCACAATTAATTAAAAATAAATGAATAAAAATCGCAACAACATCAGATTATCAGACCCAAATCCATTTTATTTAACTTGCCAATTCATTCAACAAAGGAATTCAAAAATCATATAGCCAAACCAGAATCGTGGGGTGAAGCAAAGTCCAACAAACGCATCTCCCTCTTTTTCTCTCTCACTCTCCTCAATTTTATTTATCTGCACGCACACGCACCAGTGGCGGAACAACACCGCTTTGATCCAAAATTGAACTTTGAGGATCTCTTTTAAGAGGTGGGGCAAGGGGTGTGAATGGTAAATCGATGGGGCGAAGCAAACAAAACGTGGAATAATTTTAAGACCAGTCAAATATTCAAAAAAAGTTCAGGGACTAAGGCCGATCAAATATTTGTTTAGGGACTAAAAAATTGACGAAAAAAAAGTTCAAAGACTAAAACCGGTCAAATATTTGTTTAGGGACTAAAAACAAAAATTGAGAAAAGTTGAGGGACTCAAAACATAATTAACCCAAATAAATATATCCTTTGTGTTGACAAACATTATTTGTTCCCTCCTCTTTTACTTACACAAACCCATCCTTCCTGGATTCCTAGTTCCTACTCGCATGCTCTTTTCCCATCTCCTTTTTCCTCATTTTCCTTGGCATACAAAAAAGTTGATATAAAAGTATTTGCCTTGCTTGCTTCCATAAAATAACACTATGGCATCTATTGAAGGTGACGTGCCTAAATGTGACCTTAGTTGTTGTTCTAAGTGGGTTATGTATGTGCAACATAATGATAAGGATCTATATATTTGCATTTGTAACTTTCGTGCATGGTTTATATTTATGGATGGGCAGATGCTGGAACGAAGTAGAATAGAGCGCATCGGAGTAGCAAAGTGGAGCATAATGAGTCATTACTAATGACAACATTTGTCCTTTGGGCTTGAGCCACCTATTTGTTGGGTTACAATGTGGGTTGGGGATTATAAATCTATATTGTGGTTTATTCTATATTACTGACGTAACCTATTTGTTCTGATCAATAATAATAATAAAAAAATAGTCACTCTGCTCTCAAAAACGTAAGCATAATCATCAAATTAACCTCATTAAATCTTGTGTCCGTAAAATAACACTATGGCATCTATTGAAGGTGACGTGCCTAAATGTGACCTTAGTTGTTGTTCTAAGTGGGTTATGTATGTGCAACATAATGAAAAGGATCTATATATTTGCATTTGTAACTTTTGTGCATGGTTTATATTTATGGATGGACAAATGCTGGAACGAAGTAGAACAGAGCGCATCGGAGTAGCAAAGTGGAGCATAATGAGTCATTACTAATGACAACATTTGTCCTTTAGGCTTGAGCCACCTATTTGTTGGGTTATGATGTGAATTGGGGATTATAAATATATATCGCGGTTTATTCTATATTACTGACGTAACCTATTTGTTCTTATCAATAATAATAATAATAAAACAGCCGCTCTACTCTCAAGAACGTAAGCATAATCACCAAATTAACCTCATTAAATCTTGTGTCCATGTGTGTGCGTGTTTATCTGTTTAGAATTCTGGTTGCTTTCGCTAACAATCACTTTTCAGAAAGTAGCACTTGATTATATGTTTAGATATTCACATTAGTTGCCTCATACTTGTATTTGTTAATTTGTTCCTTTTCTTTGTTCTTAAAAACAATATTTAGTTGGGAACTGAAATCTCCAAATTTAGTTTCCTTTTATAATATAGTTTCAGTCATCTACTTATCTTTGTTAACTATCTCCTTAACCTTACTGCAGCCAAGCAAAAATTGAATTGAAGTGTGGATAATGATTGTCTTGCTTAAAGATTAGAAGCAATAATGAGAACCATTGACCGGAAACTGAAGAGTAACTTTCATCAATCCAACCACAGATTCTTCCTTAGTCAACAATCTAGAATCCTAACTCAAATTAAAACAAAGAAAAAGCATTACAGCCACAAAGCACAGCAGGACTGAGAAACTCTTAACTCTATGTAAACAAAGAAAAGACAATGGTACTTAATTTCTCTAAAGAGGCAACAACCTTAATTAGCACCGTGTGATGCGACCTTTAATCCAATTCATGATCCTTTGAGGAACACCAAAGTCATAGGCAACCAATGTGAATATTCCAACCCACATGGCCAAAGTGATCCAAGCAAGGGTGGTTGAAATGAAGCTCAAAGCCAGAACCGAAACAACACCTCCCAGAATAAACATGGCACAAATATTTATGATCGGAAGAAGGCTTTTGTTATTATGTATCTCAAGAATTGCCCCAAGAGTGGACAAGGAGGAGTAAACAATAATGGCTAAAACCAGAAACTTCGTCTTTGGCTGTTTTATTAACAAAAAAGTTCCTGTGTCAGTGATTGTTACTGCAATCAAGGCAGCCAAGGCAATCAGCAATAGCATTGTTGAGAATCTGTTATGAATCTTTTTCCATTTTCTGAATACATTGTCCACTTGGTCCCTAAACACACTCATTAAGACAAACAAAGAAAAGAATAGTTAGACATATATACTAGAATTATGATGCAGTTTTGCTAGAGATACATGTAGCTCGATGCAAATCTGACAGAAGACACAAACACAACAAAAAATGTCCAATTGGTGAATAATAGAAAGAAGGGTGTGTGCAAGTGAAGCTTGTAAAAGATGTTGAAATGGTAGTTAGAATGACCTTGAAACAAGGAGAGCGCATAAAACATATTTGTGGTTATAGAGTAGTTAACTTATAGCTAGTTACACCAACCTTGTTGAAGTGAAATGAGTGGAATTCTGTGCAGGCATGTTTGGTTCTAGCTATGTTTCTTGCTTCCCTGAGATGTGATCGAGTGCTTTTCCGTTTGAGAATTGTTAATTGGTGTGAAACTGTGAATGTATCATATATATAGAGGCAGAGGATATGGAAATTGGAATCCCATATGGGACCCTCATGTACTAAACGCGTTTCGTTTTTATACGTATTGTATTGTATTTTACGTCCCAGAGACACACATACACGTCACAGTCATTAATCGTTAAGAACCAAACTCTTTAGTCAAATTGGCACGGGTTATCAAATTTTTTAAAGTATTCTTTTATCTATACTTCAAAAATGATTCTGTTATATTATTCAAATAAAATCAATTCTTTTAAACCCAGTATTAAAATATCATTTCCAAACATAAATAATTTTTTTAATATTAAATCTTTCAAAATCAATTTTATCAAAAGTTAAACTAAATATTCTTTTATTTGGTTTAAAATTCTAAAACCTTCTTTTTCTGTCTCTATTTTTCAATCCTCTTCAACTTTGAGGACGGTTAAGCTTATACTCGAGCATTAATCAATGATATATAAAAATCAGCCTTTTTGGCATCTTAACTCCATTAATCCTACAAAGAGCGAGATAAAAGAAAACTCGACTAAGCATTAATTAAAAAGAAGAGTTACTTTCATCAATTCAACTATAGATTCTTCCTGAATCAAGAATCTAGAATCCTAACTCAAACGAAAACAAAGAAAAGCATAACATAACAACCACAAAGCTCAACAGAACTGAGAAACTCTAACTCTATGTGAACAGAGGATAGAGGCAGAGTTTGGCAATGGTACTTTCTCTAGAAAGGCAACAACCTTAGCACCGTGTGATGTGACCCTTAATCCAATTCTTGATCCTTTGAAGAGCACCATACTCATAGGCAATCAATGTGAATATTCCAAGCCACATGGCCACAGTGATCCAAGCAACAGTGATTGAGATGAAGCTCAAAGCCAGAACCGAAACAACACTTCCCAACATAAGCATGGCACATGTTATGATAGGAAGAAGGTTTGTGTTACTGTTGTTATGTGTATGAAGAATTGTCCCCAGCGTAGCCAAGAAGGAGTAAAGAACAATGGCCAAAACCAAAGACATCACCAGCTTGTGATGTTTTGCAAACAAGGAGTTTCCTGTGTCGGTGTTTTTTGCTGCAACCAGAGCAATGAGCAGTGCCAAGAATTTGTCATGGATCTCTTTCAATTCCTTGAATAGAGTGTCCACTTGGTCCCTAAGAATACTAGAAAGGGGGGAAAAAAAAAAGAAGAAAAGTTAGACATACTAGAATTATGATGTTGTTTTGCTAGAAATAAAGAAGCTCAATGCAGAAAACTCAAACACAACAAAAAAGACCAATTGGTCAATAATATAAAGAAGAAATAGGATAAAATAGACAGCAGGGTGTGCAAGTGAAGAATGTAAAAGATGTTGAGATTGTAAGTAGAATCACTTCCAAACAAGGTTATGGGAAAGAGCATATAACAACAAATTTATGGTTACAGAGTAATTATAGTTAGAGTAAGTACTAACCTCATCATTGTAGTGAAATGAGTGGAATTCAGGGCAGGCATGTTTGGTTCTGTTCTGGCTTTGTTTCTTGCTTCCCTGAGATGAGAATGAGTGCTTTTCCGTTTGAGAATTTATATGGAATGTTGGCAGAGGAGATGGGACCCCCATAGGATACAATGACTCAGAAAATTCCCAAATATGAGACCCAAAGTATTAAACGCGCTTCCGTTTTATACGTATTTTATTTTTAAGTCCCAAATGCACACATACACATCACTGTTTTGTGAAATTGGCATGCGTTATTGCTTAATGTTATTGTTTTTCAACTTCGGAAAATTCTTCTTGTGTTTCGGAGGACTTGCTTTTTCTTCTTTTTAAGAGTATAATACACTAGGTTCTATAATTTTCATAACGATAAGTGTCAAAATTTATTTTAGTAATAAAATTTTAATTAGTGTTTAATGGAATTGTCACTATGCATCTATACTATATTTAGTGATGAATGATTTTTATAAAAAAAAAAAAATGGAAAGTTACGGTTATGCTGTGCAAAATATCATTGTTTTGGCGAAACGTTTTATCACTGTTGGCTAAGTTTGGATAAAGGACCACACTGTAGGAAATCTAACAATCTTTTACCGTTTTACAGCGACGCAAAATATAATCAGTTCTTATAATATTTGTTTTTGGCACATCCAGTTCTCATAATATGACTAATTAATTATTAATTTTTAACCTTGAATATATGTTTTCCGTGACTTCATTATAAGCATTTTTATTTATTAAGCATTATTAATATGACTTAACAACCGAGAGGGTCGCGTGAGTTATTGTAAACCTCCGGTACCGTGTTCGATTCCTACGGATAAAAAAAAATATGACTTAACAAATTTTAATGTAACAAGTCATATGTGGTGGCATCACATGACCCAAGTTTCACTAGTTACTACTCATTGACACTAACTAAAGGCTGTGCAAAAAAGTCCGTTTATGCCAAACCAAACCTAAATCCAAATTGAACCATATACTTACATAAAAATGAAATCGGTCTTAAACTAAACTGGATTATTTCTTAACAAAATAGTCTGGTCAAGGTCAACCACACCACCAAATACAATCGATTTCTCAGTTGTCACAAAATGAGAGTGGGAAGGAGCAAAAGAAAAAGAGAGATTAAGCCAAAGATGAAAACCAAACTTTCCACACCTAGAGAACATGAACATTCCTGATGGATGGGCAGCAAGGTTAATTCTACCAAACCTTCAATCTGATATAAGCACGCTTCCATGAGACAATATTTCTTTGTTGAACACAGCGAAAACATTTTTTTTTCCACAAACAGGCCAGAATCTAGTGAAGACAAGTTGATAATTTCATAAGGACAGGGCCCAATATACAAGCCCCAAACAAAAATTGATATTTGTGTCAAATTAGCACTGAAAGTGAAAATTAAAAGAAAAGAAATGCCAGCAATACACTCTTTTGAATACTCTCTACCATTGGCTAAAATTTATTATAAATCATAAAATTTTATAGGTCTCACTTCTTACTTAATGAGCTTCACTCATGATTTTGTATTTTCTAATAAATTTTACAAGTGTAAAAAGTATGTTAGAGAGTGTATTACTAGCACTCATCTTAAAAGAAATATCACATAAAAATAATGGTGGAGATTCACTTATTTTAAGTGTAAATGTTATCAAACTTATTCTCTTTAACATCTTTTTATTGATATTGAACTTCATTAATCTAACCATTGAGTTGAAAAAATTTATTAAATCGATCATATCTATAAATTTTCATATAATTTAAAAATTATTTGATACTTCATCAATCAATTTTATTTTAGTGCATAATATATTTAATTTTTGAAATACAAGTAAATGCCAATTATAAAATCGCAGACTAATAGATGTTTATTTTATCTAAAATTAGATCAGCATAATCATCAAGAAAATATCACATGATTTAATAGTTAGATGTATTAAATTCAGAGTTATTGAGTGAAATAACTCACCAAGACTTACTCCTATGGTATGTAGATCCTTTCCCAAAGGAAAGTAATTTGAATACATTATTATAATTGCGCAAAAAATTTACACAATCATTCAATAAATGAACATTAGATTGCATATATTGTGCATTTAATGATTTTGAACGTTGTCACCTTATCTTCAAAGTAGATAGAGTTTTCCATTTTTATATGTGACAAACTTACTTTATCTGAAAGATTATATTATCATATCTACTTTTATTATGTTAAACATGATGTTTAAGACTGTCGTGTGTCCAAAGTTTGACTTTGATGCTTTGTTTCTTTTTATCCAATTATAGAAGAATGTTCAACAATCTTAAAATGAAAATAGTCTTCAAACTTTCTATCAGATTGTCAAGCAGTCGTATGAAGATGGAGTCTTCAAATTGTTAAAGCATATAGTCTTAGACAATCTTCATGAAATTGTATATCTTTCAATAAGATAAATTGTCACTATTCAATCTCTCTGTATACTTGCAGTGACATTAGCATATAACATCATTATTTTTATCTAATTTATTTGTTATCCATTAAAACTATGTGGTTGTTGAATAATTTTTCTTTAACAATCGGTTTGACCGTTTAAAACCCAATTTAAGCACATCAACTGTGTGCGAGCATAATTGAACTAAGTTAGTGAATCTGTTTCCATTTCAATCCAACTATTTATCTTTTTTTTTTTTTAACCACAAATTTTAATAATAATAGTGAATGCGTGTTAGCCTCTCTAGTCACCTATTTGAGCAGCTTGCTGCTATCATCACAATTTAATTTGTGCATTCATAGCCATAACAAGTATACTTCTGTCTTTATTCTTAAATCACATAAGGGTGTGTTTAGAAATCAGTTACGTTCAACGTAACGGTCGTTAAAAGAAAAATTACTCTCACATTACTTTTATTTTTGTGTCTTAAAACACGTGTTTTTTTTTTATTAAACGTGTGTTTAAATGGTTAACCAAACACACACTAAATTGTTGTTTTATATCGTATATAGCGTAAATTATTTTGCAATTTAGTTGAAGGCAAAACTTAATGAGTAGTTATGACCACCGGAACCGACTGTTATTTGCTAGTGTTCACCTTGCCAAGACTCGCATATATGTGTCATGATATGCCATTTTCACAGTGTCACCTAAGTGCGTGTCCTCTTTCACCTAAAGCCACGTGTCCATGCATGCCTACACTACGTTTCCATCGTGACATAATTTAGTCTTATCTTTTACTGCTATCTTTATTACTTTGCATTAGTTTACTACTTTACATGCATACTTTTACACACTATAAAATGATGAACCTTTCTACCCTCAGGTATGTGAATAATCGTGAAGTCTTTTTCTTTGAGGTGTAAAAAATCTCAAGTACTGTAAGAAGTAATTAACATGGCATCTGAGCAAGCAAACCGTGAAGAACTTGATGAGAGGGCAAGGCAAGGTGAAACTGTGGTTCCTGGTGGCACTGGTGGGAAGAGTCTTGAGGCTCAAGAACATCTTGCTGAAGGCATGCAAATGTTAATTGTCAACTTTTTTAATTTCATTGAAGTAAGGTATTTTTTGTGTTTATCTTAAAATGAGTTTTTTCATGATGTGAATGCATTTTGTAGGAAGGAGCCGTGGAGGGCAGACAAGGAAGCAGCAGCTAGGGTCAGAGGGGTATCATGAGATGGGAACCAAAGGAGGGCAGACTAGGAAGGAGCAGATGGGGAAAGAAGGGTACCAAGAGATGGGACGCAAAGGAGGGCTCAGCACCATGGACAAGTCTGGTGGAGAGCGTGCTGAAGAGGAAGGCATAGACATTGATGAGTCTAAGTTTAGGAATAACTAAAAAATGTGTTAGGAAGTAGTGTTTTGTTGTAGTTCCCTTTAATATGTGTGTGTTTTGAAGTAGTGAAGTAGCAGTGAATATATGTAGGAGGCTACAGACTAGTACTATAAATGCTCCTGTTTGGTGGCAATGGTAGGTATTTCAGGTTTAGGAAGCTAGCTTAGGTGGTCTTTATCTTAGGGCAAGAAATGGGGTATGTTTATTATGTTGTTGTAGGAAGTGTTGAACTTTCAGTGGAGACTCTTTTTACATGGTATAATGAATGTTCTCTTATCTCTAAACATAGAGTTCCAATTAAGTTTTTAGGAGTGGCCTTATGAAAAAGTTTATCCTTAGAATATACGGAACAAGGAGAATAAATAGAAACTAACATGAAATTGAAAAGGCCGGATGCAAGATATTACACAATCAAGGCATGTTTTATGTTGTGTATAAATTTTATCGAAGTGATGATCATGAATGAAAAAAAAAAAAAAAAGGGTACGTGCTATGAATGGTGAGATGAATAGAGCCATGTTGTGTTGTTTATAAATTGTATAAATACATGACAAATGAATTCTGTCATGAACTCAATAACATGAGTGGTGGAACGGATGAAGCGGAGAGAACAATAAATAGTTTAAGTTTTTATCTCTAATCAAAGATGGGCAACATAAGGGTTCCGGATTCAAGGGAAATGTATGTGTCTACACTTTTTGTACAATTCATTGTCCTTTTAAAGCTTCCTAAAAAGAAACCTCTTTCTCATCCTAAAATAATCAAAACTTGAATAAGTGGAAAAGAGGAGAACAAGAAAGAGATAAGGGGGAAAAAACAAAAACAAAAACAAAAAACATAATACTGGACAAGCCTTGGTCACACTCCTTGTATGTAGGGAGGCAAATAAAAGCTATGTCACATGTCCTCAATGCAGGTACTAACAGAAGCCACTCTTATCCGTCTAACCGGTGACTCCCTTCGTCTTTATTCTATGAATTTATGCCACTTTGGTAACTTTTGCACATGAAATATCAGTGGCTAGTTGCTAGGGCAGTAACCAAGAGACCAAGCACCAAAAATGGCTGCGCACTAGCCTGCAAACACGAGTGTTCAATTTAAATTAGAATAATTTACTCTAAAAAGATGCCATCTCCTATTCCTATGAATAAGACATCGCCCATTTGCCATGCTTAGAAGCTAAATTTAAGTAGTCAACATATATACCTGATATTTAACATCATATTTCACAGGGTCCTTGAGGAAGTATTGGAACTGCAAGGCACAAGATAAGAACCAGTGAGATGCCAACATAAATTTAGATGGAAAGAACGGTTTAGCATGTAGCAGTCACATGATTGTAAACAATATTTTAACATGTGTGTGTACTTTACCTGAAATATGACTTGTGGAATTATTAAGCCAAGTAAAGCTAACGCATAAAACGGCTTACCAGCCCCAAGTAGATATCCTGCAACCATAAGTGTAAATAAAATTCTTTGCATTAGAATCTAGAGAATATAGAGTCAAAGCAATATAGAATATAGAGTAATTAATTTGTAGTATATATTTGAGGGATCAAAATTTACCTGCTACAGATAATTGTGTAATGTCAATAGCACCAACACATATCCATTTTGCAGTTTCAGCACCAAAAGCAACTGGAAGAGACTACTCAAACAAGGTAGCCAATAGAAAAAGTCAGTAGAAGCTACTTCAATGATTGTGCATGATTAGAATCTCTAAAAGTATAAAACATGAAAAGTTCAAAGTACTGTAATTGAATGGCAAAGGATAATAAAGTAGACCTGAAGCCCTAGAGCTCTATCTCCTTCAATACTTTTGAAGTCATTGACAATAGCAATTCCCAACTGCAATGTGATACAGCAACAATATTAATGACAGACTAAGGTATTATTTGACATACTATCATATCCAACAAAATGCCGTGTAAGCATATACTACATACTCCAGCTATGCTGTATAGGAGTGTGAGAACAATTATGTCGGGTGTAAGAGTCCCAAACAAAGCCTGACCAGCCCACCTGTCAGTAAGAAATCAATCAAGATCTTATGAGATGCAGTGCAAATCCAGAAAATAGAATCTATAACTTGTAAGTAATAATCAAACAAATCAGTTTAATCAAAATTCTCTGTTGATGAAATGTAGGATTAACCCAATTTAAGTTTTTATAGCAATACTTGT
This sequence comes from Pueraria montana var. lobata, assembly GCA_026413185.1. Taxonomy (NCBI): domain Eukaryota; kingdom Viridiplantae; phylum Streptophyta; class Magnoliopsida; order Fabales; family Fabaceae; genus Pueraria; species Pueraria montana. The sequence continues at coordinate 80,715,138 of CM048650.1, forward strand.
CACATTCAGAAAGTAAAATGCTATCCAAAAGCAATATTATTTGTTCAGCAACTCATTTATCTCAATAGATAAAAAAAAAAAAACAAACAAACAAACAAAACAGAGAATTAACTACAAACTACAAAAGACATGTACATAACCAGGATAACAGTTTAAATCTGTCAATTAGAGTTCATCAAAGTAGAAGGTACCACACCATGGCAAGCTAATGTAACTAGCTCCAAGGGCAAAGTTTCCGATCCATCCATTTTGTTTTAACTAGAAAGAAATGTAGAACTTAGTCAAATGATCATCATAGGCAAAAAGAGTAGGAAATATAAAGAAAAAGTCAGGAGATCTAAAGAAAACTACCTTTAAAGGAGGTGCGGAATATATATAAGACAGTAGGGCTCCACCCACCGCAAGGTAAAATACTATAGGGAAATCATGCCCTGCCTGTAAAGGAGAATACTTTTACCAATCAAGCTTCTGATAATTGACAGTCAGAACTCAAAAGTGATGGATCATGAAACTATTGTGTATTGTACCCACCCATATGTCCAATATACCAGCCAGAGAAAGACCACCAAGCAGCAACACCCATATTTGAGTGATTACCTGCAGGATTTTGAGCAAAAGGTAATAAACACATGGCAACTGGAAAAGACATCTCTCAGCCACAGATTTACAATATACCTCATTCTCAGATATTGCCCCAGAAGGAATTGGTCTATAAGGTTCATTTATTGCATCAATTTCTCGGTCGTACCAATCATTCATAGTCTAAAAAATTAACAGCCCAACAATTCAAAGTTATGTCAGTGTGATACTCCCATCCAATAGCAGCTGGTAAAACTTTATATCACCAAAAAAAACATTACCTGTGTATATCCTGTCAGGAATGGGCCAGACATCATCATACACACAATTGATTTAGCAACATCCTCAAAATTCCAATGAAAATTTCCTGCCCAAAGATCATAGTAGATTGAGAATATCGAGAAGTTGTCACAAATCAAATATATGAATCAAAATCATGAAGGATGGAGGCATGAAGCATTAAATATAAAATTTTGAACGTGTGAACAATTTTCACAGTAATATGCAGGACCAAACTTTTTGTCATCATGCATGTCATATTTTAATATTATGCTAATTGATAGAATATAATACCAGAGGCAGCAGCACCACAAACTACACCCCAAACTAATGGAGGCCAAGTGACAGGTTTTGTAAGTTGGAGACGAATCTTCCATTTATTCTGCACAATATAATACACAATCAATTATGAAATGCAAATATTTTTCAAAAACAGTTATCTGATAACTGCATTATTCTACAGTTATCTGGTAACAGGATAATTTTACTAAGCAATAAACTTGCAGATGTAATTGTTAGTAATTTAAAACCAAAGTCAAGCTTACTATGTCTCAAAAATCAAAATATTAAAATAAATTTTCAATAATGTATATGGAAATAATTAATGCCATTGGTGGATTGTAAAAGACACATATTCAGATTAATGTACAGTGCACCAATGAGGTAGGCAGATTTGGAAGAGTTTGCAAAATAACAATATGAAGACAATTTCTTACATGATGGTCCAATCATCAGTTCAGTATTTCAGATTCATATCAGTTTGTTTACCAATGATGCATGGTTCGCCATTTTAGTTGCACAAGATAACACTTTTTTTTTTTCAATCCTTCAATCAGTTCGATCATATCTTACATATTTCAGGGGTTAAACAGAATAGCCATTTGGAAAGCCAGTTATGTCTCTGACAACAGAAATTTGCAAAGCTTGATCTCAAAGAAAGGAAGTGCCTATTTAATATAAAGTAGTTTATCAATTGTTTTTAAATATGCTGTCATCAAAACCCATTGTCTTCACCTACTTTAAGGCTTTGCTGATTGAGATTACCCAAAAAGTCTGTGGAAGCAACCCAGGCAAATTCCATTCTAAGGTAAGCTAGAAAGCAAAGCATACCATCAAATTTCAACTAAGAAAACTGAGTTAGTTCACCATGTGATCCAATTCATGCCACTTTATCCTTGTACTACACTCTGCTAATACTATTAGTATGTACAATTTGTAATTAGGTTGTGACAGATTCAATTTCAAATAGATATATAATACTTTCATCAAATGATTCAAACCAACACCAAGTTCAGTGTTCTTAGTTGACATGAGAAGAAAAATTCCTGCTCAAGGAATCAAGAGGCAAGGTTTTAGATAATGGTCTGCAATAGGTTATTGGGGCCTCTGCGACCGCAATTGCAGCTGCATCAGCCACATTTATTTGCAATTTTTCAGCAATATCAAATATAGCAACAAAATCGTAACAGTGACTGCAAGTAAAATCCTTGTCAAGTGGTAATAAAATTGTTGCAATTCTCTTTATTTAGATTGATTCTATGACTGTAGTTACCCAATCACTTAGTGGAGTACAGTATATATAAGGCTCTAGGCCAGCCATGAACTGCTATAACAAGCACACACAAACAAAATTCTTGCTCAAGGAATCAAGTGGTTGCAATTCTCTTCATTTAGACTGATTCTATGACTGTAGTTACCCAATCAACAAATCTACATCAGATAATGGAAAGAAAATTGCAATTGCAATCCAGTTGAGGTTGTAGACTCACTGTTTCTTGGGCAGCTCCTTTAATACCAAGAAGCTGATTGAAGCTTGAACCATCTTTAGATGGCGCTGTACCCGGTGCCTGAGATGGAACTGCTCAAATCAAACACCCCACCAATTGGGGCCAAAAAAAAAAAAACTTTCTGTGAGAAACACAAAAATAATGGGAAATGAACAGCACCACCAAACCATAAGAATGATACAATAACAAAACACCTTCATTAGTATCAGTTTCTGTTGCTCTAATTGTTAATCTCCTCCCTGCAATGTCCACACAAACACCAAGAATTTCAAATCCATTGAAACAAGCCACATCAAAAAAGCATAAAAACTGCAACTTTGACCATGTTGGCTACTGAGAAACTATAAGGAGCATGATTGGTCAGCACATTGGAGATGGGGAAACAAAAGAAGGCCCAAAAGGGTATTCAGAACACACAAGAGTTCACTGAAAGAGCTGGTGTGAGTCACCTACTGGAAAATGAGACAGAAAAGGATGGCAAAACGGGTCGAGCTTGAAGTGAAGGGGTTCTGGTGTGTGAAGTTGGTGATATTCTTGGTGGAACCGAAACCATGTTGAGTAGAGAAGCCATTGAAGATTCAGAGCTTCAAGATGCCTCAGATACACAGAAGAAGACACGGGTTATCGATCCTTTTAGTGGTAGTGATAAACTAGTTGTAATAAACAAAGACAATTGATCTACCCAAACAAAAAAACAAAAAAAAAACAAGACAATGGTCACTTACCGCTGACTCAAACCGGGTTTTACTTGACCCGATTCTCGTTACAAATTAAGTTCATGTACGTACCCAAAGTACGTAGTATTACTTTGGTTTCTTTTTAGCTGTTTTTTTTTTTTAAGATTTTTACGTAAAAACTAAAAAATGTAATAAATTATTTTTATTCTTAGTTTTGGTCTTTTTTATTCTTTTTAGTCTTTGTAATATATTCAATTTTTTATTTTTGTCTTTGTAATACGTAAATCATTTACTTTTAATTCTTATTAAATATTTTTCAAATGAACTAATTCAGAATAAACAAAATATTATATTGACTAAAATGAAAAAATGAATATATTACAAAGACAAGCAAGATAACAAGGACTAAAATAAAAAAATGAATTTTACAAGAAATATTTTGAAAAAAATAATTGTACAAGGACCAAAATAAAAAAAATTAGTATATTACATAGATAAAAATATATTTAAACTTATTATTTAATTGGTAAAAATAGTTACCTTTTGTTAAAAAGTAGAAGACAAATTATAAAAAGTAGAAAATACTTTAGATAAATTAATTATGATTATTATAAAAGTAGAAGACAAATTAACAACTTTACCTCATGATCTCTTAAAAAAAAAAACTTTAACTCATGATGATTGTGTCTTGAAAGTTGCTCTTAGTTGTAATAATATCATCCTCTTCTATTGGCTTTTTTTTTTTTAAGGAGATGCGGTTCTTATCAGAAAAAGCAAGTTAAGAAGTAATCATTAAGTTGCTCAGAATGCTTATTCCCTAAGCTGGTTTTGAGAAATTTGTGATATTTAAAAAATTAAACAAGAAACATAAATTACACTTAACAAAAAATTAAACGAAAAGCTAGCCGAGTATTTATTTATTTTATTAAAAAAATATTTTGTGATGAAATCATTCAGAAGAAAACTAAAAATAACAATATATATTTTTTACATTGACAAACATTATAATTAAACTCATTATGTACACCTCAAAGAATCAAGTTATAGAAGGAAGATTTAGTATCAGATTATTATAACATTACAAACATATTTCGGCAACCAGATAATATTTATCTATTTTTCTGTATGTTAATGTTGGAATAATAAAAGAATAAATTACAAACCTTTTCTCTTATAAATATTTAAACTATACTATCATATTTTTTTTTATCTTAAAAAAATCTAAGAAATTGATATGTGATACATTCTTTTACTAATGAAAAATGTTAAAATGGAAGACACTCCAATACTACCTAGCAAGATGCCAAAAACATGTTGGTACTATCAATAGAGATCCACCTAGAAGATTATTATATAAGCTTAACCCACAAACAGTTTTATCCCACCACAATTTGTTCAACTAGTCATTTGAACATAGGGGATCGCTTTAGGAAGGATTGTCCACTAAACATGATTTTAATGACTTTAGGGGAAATAAATGATATATTTTAAATTAGTTTTATGAGAATGAGTTTGATATATTTTTTTATTATTGAAAATTAATTATAACCTAATAATCAATTTAGGATTTTAAAAGATGAAATAATTTTTTCTAATTAAATTCCAACTATCACATAAATTTGAAAACTTCTAGCATACTCTACTACCACATAAATTTACTTCAACTAGCACACAACTTTAATTTGAAAAATAATTGCAAACAAATTCCTTGCAAAATCTTTATAAAATTCAACGAAAACAATGTTATTGAACTCATTGAATTAAACAGTTTAATCTTTCAACAATAAAAGTAGTAATATTAGATCGACCTCAGAATAATGCTGTCAATTATCATATGAATAGCTTTACAAATTCAAAATGAATTCCATATCTCGAGTAGTCAATACAACAACATAACAAGAAATATAAAAGGAGAGGATTTCTGAAGAAAGATGGGTGAGGATGCAAACAATGTCATTGAAAAAAGTACAAAAAAGGTCAAGATTTGTGAAACGGAGTCAGGCATGGAGATTGAGGATGGAAAGTCAACCTCTGTACAAGTCAACTTCTATTAAACTTTAAAGAAGTTGGGTCATTCAAAAAACAATAAAGACCACTAATTTAGATCAAGACTACTTGTTGTCTAATTTTCATTAGAAGAGGATGACATGCACGATTTGTTCAAGCCTCAAGGGACCATGAATGGTGGTAATCACTACTTGATTGTTCAATGGTGGAGATCCTTTTCCCTTGCTTCAAAGAAAGGAGATAAAAAGGTATTTGAGATGTATTACAGTGGATGAAATATGGTTGGTGGATAACCTTATCCCTTACTCATGTGGTCGGAAAAATATCTATTAGGAGAAGCTAGTCCCTTAAATGAATCTCAATATATAAAGAGATTAATCTTTAGTTTTCAATTAGGAGATACTCTAAGTTTATCCCAAAAGGAGATGAAAGAGAAATATATAAAATAAAATAAAAAGTGACAAATATGAATAATATAATGAAAAAAAGACAAACTTAATTATGATTTTAGTCTCTAAAATTTGGAGTGAATCTAATTTTATTCCCTCAAATTAAAAAAAAAAATTAGTCCTTCAAATTTGAAAAAATACGTTTTTAGTCCCTAAGCACTAAATTTGAAAAACAAATGATTTTTTCAAAACCATTTTTAGTCCCTAAATAGTAAATTTAATAGACTAAAACCGTATTTTTTCAAATTTGAGGGACTAAAATAATTTTTTTTTTTAAATTGAGGACCAAAACCAGATTCATTCCAAATTTTAGGGACTAAAACATAATTAAGCAAAAAATAGAAGAGAAGTAAAAAAATAATAATAATAAACGATAAAGAAAAATTGAGTGTATTAACAATATCTTCTTGAGTTATACAACTCTTCTTTTTTAAGAAGGGTAGGCGTGAGGCTAAGGTTCATATTGAAAATGGACAGGCTTACATCAATACATTCCAGGGGACTGTTTTATTATATCCAAGAATTTGGTGCCAAAAATAGAAGTGATGGGACACAAACTTCATCTCTAGTATGAAATACTTCACCAAATATGCTTTGCATGTGGTATAAACCTTAATGGTATAGGGGGTGGAGCAGCCTCAATGGGAAAAGAGTGTAACTGTGTAAGGCAGACATCATCATGCAGGTTAGGGGTAGCTAGGCAAAACCATCAAACTATAAATGAGCGTGAAAAATCAGGCACACTAGGATACATTGAGCTGTAGCTTATACTAACAGTTACTTCAAATTTCTTTAGTTACTTTATCATTTTTTTAGTAGTGTTTTTTTAGTTATTGAAATTCTAGCTGTCCTAAATTTGTAACTAGCCACATTTAAACCAGCATACAGAAATCCATGCAAATGATCAATGGAGTGCAACATTCAAAAGGGTCTTGCTACCAATGAAAAAAAGGAAACCAATCAACTTCATTGACAATTTCTGTAGAAAGATCGTAATTTAATATCTCATTCATATTGTCTATAAACCATGGTATTTCTTATTATAAGATGCCACATCAGATATAAGGCATTAGGCATATGTTGAACATGGCAATTGTAATGCCGTTGCATCTCAAATTCCACATAAATAACATGTCCCCAAAAAAATTTCAAGTACAATGCTGAACATTGAAACAATGACACCAATAAGTTGCTTTTTAAAACTGTCAAATCTCTATAATCACCTAAAGAGGAGCTAGCCTTCAGAAGTATAATCAGACATGCTGGTGTAGTTTACTACCACAAGGCCAAAATTCATTGACAATTTCGTTTCCACAATAAAGAAATGAGGGTACCAATAGCATTGGCGTGCAGGTTACTTCTTATACTGCTTTACCTCTTTAATAACTCCATCGGCAAGTGAGTCAACATCATTGTTCTTGCCAAAAAACTTTACAAATTCCATTTCTGGACTCATCAAGTATCTGGAAAGAATTACCATATTATCAAATTAGTATTCATCATTCAACAAGAAACATCCTTTATAAGAGCAATATAATCCTGCAGATGCAACTACACAAACAATTACATATCTGCAAATGCATAAACATAATCGGAAAGAGAGTCAAAAGATAGGGGTAACCAGGAAAATGAAATTATCTGGCTATGCAGGCTAATTGCTAAACAAATAGCCAAAATATCCAATATCTGGTATGATGACACTAATAACTGAAACACAAATAGAAGTTTATTAGAAATGTTCAAATTTTCTATTAATTCAATATGGTCAAAAGTTATTGAAATATGTCTAGGACCATAGACTTCTAAGTTCTAAATAAGATGGATATACATGTGTGCATGGCATGCATGTGAATAATAATAGTTAATAGTCAGTCATGATGGGTATATTTCAAAGAATAGGTCATTCAAAACTTTATGGACATTACCTCCATAATTTCTACTCACATCATTGCCATGGAAATATTTCAAAGATTAGATCATCCACAAATTTCATTTCCAATTATCAAGATTCCAAATTCATAGACAGAGTGACAGACTACTAGCATACAGCACCAAGAGCAATTGGTAAAACAGAACGTGGTATATATGAAGCACAGACAGTATTACATACATAACTATGGAGTGATCAACAAGATAATCTGAGTCTTCCTCTGCTGTCTTCATGTAATAAACACGATATGCACGAGCAACATTCTTGATCTCATCCGGGCTACCAGTTAATCCAATTAACTTCGGATGAAATTCTGAAAAGTATAAATTAACACAATGACCTTAGAATTCAGTAACTGATATCAATCTATGTATCCCCTCTCCCCCTCCTCTTCCAGGAAAAAACAAATATGAAACAAACCCAAATAGACCACAAAAGTAATTTAAGAAGCATGACGCCAAGCACCTTTGACATATTCACCCACTTGTTCAACAGTATCCCTCTCAGGATCAACAGAGATAAAAACCGGTACAGTTTCAATTCCAGCTTTCTCCTCTGCAAGGAACCAAAAGAGACATGGATATGATTACCATTAGACATTAGTACATTATCACAAGATCAAAAGTTAAGATTGAAAAACTGCAACGTGCTTTCTTGACAGCCATAGGTTAAATCGTTTTGCCAAGAACATAAAACACTTGCAATTTCATTTTAACCGCTATCCCATTGAATCTCAACGGCTCAACCACACTCCAGACATGTACCTCTCATGAATTTCATTATTTCAGACATCGCTTGGTATTTCAATTGTTCATTTGACCACTATAATGAGAATAAGAGCATATTTTGTTCTGTATAGTATGAAACTTAGCTTGACATACACCAACAAATCACCTACAAAAACTTACTTATTTTATCAACAGCAGCTGCTAACTTCTGTAGTTCATCTGGACAGATATCTGGGCAGTGAGTAAAGCCAAAATATATCCAAGTCCACTTTCCCAAGAAATCCTTTTCAGTTACATGTTTTCCGTGATGGTTAATAAGGCGAAATGGACCCCCAATTGCAGCTTTTCCTGCAGAAGGTCCCTGCTTAACAGCCTCCGTATTATTACGTATTTCTGCAGCAATAAAGTTGAATCAATAAACAGAAGAAGAAAACATCCACAGCACCTCAGAATGAAATTGAAATGCAGCAGGAAATGAAGGTATTTGATCTGATTTCTTTTCATGCCACCCCTAAGACACAAATATGTGACACTATATATCTCATACACAAATCTCATCCTCAAACTAGATTTACCACTCAAAAAATACATATCTACTCTTATATTATAAATTATAATGCACAACTTGGAGAGTGAGACTCTCACTTTTCCCATTCTCTCAATTAGACATTCTCAATATTGTCTCTTTTGGATACGCATTTCACACACTACTTCCACAACTAGCCAAAAAGTTTATCTCTTGACCATCTCAAACTGTATCCTTGATTTTCTTAACCGTCTATCTCTTTCGATCTACCCTCTTTTATGTGTCTCTACTCTCTAAATTGAATTTCAATAGTTTTTTATAAAAGAATTTGTCTATAGTAAAAAATAATCTGATATCACAATTTAAATTGTTTATTGTAAATCTAAAATATAATTTATATATTCAAAGATGTTTATTTATTATGAATTTTAATTACAATACTATTTATATATTAAAAACATTTATTTATTATCAATTTTAATAACATAAAAATAAAAATCATTTATCCCGTGCAAAGACAAAAATACTAGAGATAGTAAAAGCAAACAATAAACATGCAATTAACAAAGACACCACCACATGCCTAACCACAAAAAACTCAACTCACCATAGTAATCTACCTTCAATATGTCGTTTCTTTTCCCTGTCATAGTAGAACACCAATCCAGCTCCAGTGAGAACCAGCAAGAGAAAGCTCAACCAAGAAACAGGCTGCAAGACAGAACATAAAATCAGCTCACAAGTCACAACTCTAATCCCATCACATAAAATTCACATTAACCGAAAAAAAAAATGCTCATGGAAGAAAAACCACATTGCTAACAATAATAACTTTAGATACACACCCCTCCACGAACAGATTTCCCAGCATCACTTTTCTGACCCTCTTCTCCTCCACCTCCAGACTCTTTCCCTTGGGCAGAACCATCTTTTGCAGAGTGATCTGAACCTGATGCTGGTTTTTCTCCACCAACATTAGCAGCAGAAGAAGATAGAAACCTTTGACACAACCCCAACGACCCATTTCCATAACCTTGATTCCCAACCTAAAAATTCAACAGAAAGTGACACCCAATGAGAATTGGAGCTGACCCAATTGAGATGGGAGAAGAAGAACGAGATTGAAATCAAAGCATTGAACTTTATGTGTAAAAATTGATTTTATTTTTTTTTTCTTCTTAGGGGTGAATAATAATGAAAGGAAAGTGAACCTGGTGAGGGTGATGGAGTGGTTGAAGATGAGGAGAGAATGTTGGTAAGAGCGTGGAGGGTCTGCCATGGCGAAGAATGTGTGAGAAGAGAAGGCGCGTGGAATGGCGAAATTGGTTAGCCTTGGTGGACACGATGGACGCCATTAGAGGAATTCTGTGCTTTCGCAAAACCTTACCCTTAAACCTTCGCAGACAAAAAGGACAAGGGTTTTATTTTTTTTTTTTCTGAAACAAGGGTTTTAATTTTAATACTCCCTCCGTTCAAGATTATATATGACGTTTTACAAACCCAATGCTGCATTAAATATCTTTTTCCAAGATTATCCTTAATAAATACTTAGTGGGAGTAGTATATAATGAGTAATTAATTAGAGAGATAAAGGGTATATTAGGAAGTTACCTAATATTTTCTAGGAAATTTAATAAATTAATTGCATTCCTTAATACCTGTGCCAAAACCTTAAACGTCATATAAACTGAAACGGAGGGAGTAGTTGGAAATTGATTGATGCTTCATCAAGTTGCATTTTTACAGCAAATAATATAGTGCGAAGAATAATTCTAAGTCCTCTTACAGCATCTTCATTCCAATATTTTTATTTGGATGCTTAATTGGGCTCTACATATACACATCACTAATTTTTACTCTTTCCAGTATAAGTATCCCAAAAGCACTTATTCCCTCCAATCCAATACCTCTATTTGTGCGGTTCAAATTACAACACTTTATTTCTTTTTTAACATAAAAAGGCACTTTTTTCAGATGAGGATCAATTCTCTTTTGAGAATCTAAAAAGAGAACTAATTCTTCTGCATCCATGATTCTCAAACAGTACCAATTCTCTTCTTATAAAATACCGTACAGAGTTTACCGATGAAGATGCATCTTTCTACTAATTCTTCTATTTTAATTGTATAATAAATATTGAATATGTTTTTATATTTTTTTTTACAGGCGAATATGTTTTATATTTGCAAGATATTAAATATATTTTTTAAGATAATAGGAAAAATTATGAAAAATTAATAAAAATATAACATTATTTATTGAACAAATTATCAATTTAGTCTCTAAAATATCATAATCTTTCCTAAATAGTCCTTAAACTAATGAAATCATATAAATAGTTCCTAAAGTATTAAAAATCATGTTATATAACTTTTTAAGTATTGAAAATTCTTCAAATTAGTCCGTTCACGATAGTAAAATATATCAACCCATAAACTAAATTGATGGATATTCAATATTTTACTAATTACTTATATAATTTTATTAGTTTAAAGACTATTTAAGAGAGAAAATGACACTTGAAAGATTGAAAGAGTAAATGATGACTTATTCTAATTTTATTAGAAAGGGTCAATCATAAGAGTATTTTTATTGGCGCTAAAAGGGTATTCAAACTAAATTAAAAGTTACCTATTAGTTAGAAAAAGTTTTTAAAATTAAGTTAAATTGCCATATATTTTAAAATATTTACATTATCAATTAATTAAAAAATATTTTAAATATAATTATTATAAAATAAAAAATATCATATGTAATAAATTTATAATTCAATGATAATATAAAAATAATTTATAGTGTCAATATATTATAATTAATTTTTTTAAAATTACTTTTTTAGTCTTTCAAATAATTTACCAACAACTCGTTAGTCTGATTGACACTGGGTTCGAATCCCTTAAGCAATGGTAGCGAGCTACATTCTTGACGGAGATTAGTTATCGACAAAGTTGTTAGATACTTCACACTAGTGTCATTACAATGGAGAGTATGACCATTCGAGTCAACTAATTAGTTTGTAAGACTATAAGCATGTGTTGTTTTGCCATTTGTTTTGCTGCAACGCGCGTTTCAATAGAGATCCAACAGATGAACAAAGAAATAAGGGGGGCGAATGCATTGGCCAACCTCTGTTTGGTGCTCCACCAATGAATTATCAGACATGTACTATTAGATGAGTAACGCAATTATGGGTGTTAGGGAAGATTTTTGGCTAGCTAAAGTCGCAAACTTAATTGAAAAGCGTTCACCTCAAACCATCAGTTATTAATGAAGGAGCACTTCATGTACGTAATGCTTTTGAGAATAAAATGAAGCAGTAATAAAAAAAATTAAATAGAATATAAAAGAACAAAAAAAATATCCCTATCTAAGTGTAATAAGCAATATGTATTCTGCTCAAAAAAAAAAAAAAAAGCAATATGTATAAGATGGATGGGTAAATAAAAAAAAAATGTATCTTCAATTAACTTAGGATCCTTTTAGTTTCATCAAAGACACATTTAGTACTAACAGTGTGTTTGGAAACTCTTCCAAAAGCTATAATTAACATGATTTTTCATGTACCTGTTGAAGCTACCAATACTTGTTTCCATGTAATTTTTTCTATTCAACATGATAAACCGCATTCCAGATTCGTTTCCAAAACACACTTAATACAAGGATTGATTTCTTTAAAGTGAATAAAGATAAAATAGTTAACAATTAATATTTTAACATGTAATATGCATCCACACATGATATTAACTTTTAATTTTCTTATCAAGAATTCAAATTATTTTATTTTTTAAAATGAGTTATTCACTTTAAAAAGGGCGATTCTAAATCCTATACTTTCAATTCTCATGCCATCTTCTCATAATAGTCAGGTTACTTGGGCAATTATGGCATTACCCTGTCAACCTCCCAAATCGCTTTACTATTATATTAAAACTTTTTTATTTTTCCTGACAGCGCATCAAAGAATAGCAAAGGTGTTTGAACTTTGATTGTGGCAATAATCCTCACCACATTACAAAGATACTGCTCCACCAATTTAATAACCGATTTGATCCTCTTTAATACAGTGTTCACGTGCTACTCAGTGACAGATTTGTACACTATTTTTTGATCCTCAACTAACCATGTTTGCATTGTCAAGTCATGAGATCCAAGTACATAAGGGATGGAAAATTAATAAATTTTGAGAAACATAATTATATTAATCAACAAATTAGAAACTACATATTTTTCTATAAATTTAAAATATACATAGGTTTATCAGATTGATGAGTTAAATTGAATCCATAACACTCTTCCGAAATTAAAATTCCAAAATCTATTATACACTCTTCCAAATTTTTTTTTATCATTACACTCTTCCAAAATTAAATTTCCACAAGTGATGGAAAAAAAAAAGTAAAATATATTTTTAGTCCCTATACTTTTGTTAAATCTTGTTTTAAGTCCGTCAACTTGCATATCTTACAATTTAGTCCCTCATCACAACCTAAAGTTAAAAAATGTGCAGAAAAGAAGAGTAAACCTAGGAATTAAAAACACGATTTTTATAAAGTTCAGAAACTAAATTGCAAGATATAAAAATTCGAGAGACTAAAAACAAGATTTAACGAAAGTATAGGGACTAAAAACATATTTTACAAAAAAAAAATGGTGCAACTAAAAATAGGTGGTACAAAATATAATTCCCCCATCAGCCGCTACAACTCTGGTACGTTTCAATGTCACTATGGCCCAAACAACACATTCACTATAAAATGATTTGGCAACAGTCCTGTTTGCACCCTGGATTCACATAAATCCTCTAGAAGAACAAATATCATATTATTTTGTAATAATCAGTCTTTAAGGTTCTGTTTGGTATAGAGGATGGAAATAGAAAAGATGGAAATAAGAAGAGAATATTTGAATTAAAGTAGAGTGTAGGAGATGTGGATCTCACACCAAAAAGATGAATTTCTCTCCTTCCTCCCCTCCATTTCTCTAAAACCAAACATAGCCTAATAGTTTCAAATAAAAGGCAGACTAATAACATAGTGAAAGTGTCATAAACTAGCAGTAATATCCTAATGATCCTGTTTTCAGTTCACCAAGCAAACTGGAAGAAACCCTTAACCCTTACATCCCAACTTTGAGATCACGAGTTAAGTACCAAAATATATTATTACAAAAAAAATTTACAAACACGCGGCCTTGTATCCAGCAGCATCTTTGGCAAAAGAGAATCAGGACTCCATTATCTTCAGCAATGTAGTAAGAACACCAAAATTACTGGTTCTTGAATGACTGGAAGCAGCAAAAGAACAAGCAAAAGTTAAATAATGATAATCACATTGTCACTAGCTGATTTAATATTAATTTTGACAGCATACAACCTCCATATTTTTTGAGATGTCCTTGATTTGTTCTGCTAGTTCCTGCCTCTTCTGAACAGCTGCCAGAATATGTAACACAAGTGTGAAATTGATTTGTTCACATGGTCAATAAAATATCAAAAGACAATCATTTTAGTCCCATTACCTTTGTTAGAAATATCTTCAATTCTTTTTGATGTCCTCACGGCAAACCTCTGAAATGCAGGGCTGAGAAACCACAATGAAACATTAACACGAGAGATTGATAGTAAACAAGAAAACAAGAACTACTACAGTAAATGAATTTTGTGTAAACTTATTTGGATAATTCAAAAGCATGAACACCTTTTGGACATCGAATGCACCTACATTTTGATTACTATTCTCAAACAATTTTTTCTTTAAAAACCAAAACATGAAAAAGAAAATCTTTTTGGGTGCATAGTTTTTTATCTGATTATTTTGAAAACTTGTCTTCCATAATCATTTATAGATTAAAAAATTGAGAGCACAGTTAGGTTGTTTTTGTTTCTCTGCTCCCACCTCAAACCCAACCAGTACCATTCACTCACCCACCCCATCACTGCCACTGCCACCACAACTGCTAACAAAGGCTCCCAAACTTATTGAAGACTAAGGCTAAGCCTTTTGACAAATTCCTAACAATACCAATGCACTGGAGACGCAATCAATGCCTTTCAATGGGACAGGGAATAGGGATCAGAAAAAGAAGATGTGCAGTGGAATAGAAAAAATATTCCATGTCATACAGTAGAAGGAGATTTGTAATTTGAGCGGGATTAGGATTTCTGCCTTAAATAACATAGCCTCCTATGAGGAGATTGCCCTAGTGAATGTCTCTGAACTCTAAAGAGAAATAAATATTGTTGGGGAGAATGGCAAAACCTTTCAGAAGAAGACAGGTGTCCTTGATCTTTAAAAACTTGCTTTCAAAACAAAAAGTACTACTATCAAATAAGTTTTTGAATACTTTTATTTTGTAAATCAACTCTGGAAAATATTTTCATGAAATAACTCTTAAAAACAACAAAAAATTAGAATAAACAGTCCCTGGAAAGTAGAAATTTAGAATCTTGAATGGATTGAAGACATGCATATATAACTAATAATTGTACTCAAATGCCTTCACAGGAAATATCACTCAGCAATCAGCATAAACCAAGCAAATCGTCTTGAACAAGAACATGGTTCAAAAATTAATAAAACCTCAGTCCCTAAGTTAATTCTTGCATATGAGATCATTACAAGCATATGGAGTCATCGTTGGCAATGGCAATAACTACCGGAATCAGGCAAGGGCTTGGAAAATTTTGAGGCTCTCTCTGACTCTCTTCGATCCCCAAAACATAAAATTTACCAACAGCCAGATAAGGAAGCTTACAACCTCAAAAATCACAAGCATAGATCAAAATAAAAAATTCTATGAAATAATATATAAAAAAATTAAAAAAGTGGCTGCACGACGTACCTGTTGGCAAGACCATTGACAACCACTTCGTTGACCACGTAAGAGAGAACCCTCTGCATGAAATTCGCACCACCGGCCATGTTTATTTTTTCTCAGCTTCAAACTGCAAACGATTCAAAATTACCCAAAATCCAAAAAAATGCAAAACCGCCCCCAACATAAAATCTTAATCGCAATAACAGAAAACAAACAATCCTAATCCCTAAGTTTTCAATCCTAATCCTGCGTGTTTTCTGGCGAGAAAACAAACAATCTAGACAACAATAACAGAAAATAGGGTTTCAGAACAGAAATCGAGAGCGGAGAATTGAAAAGGGTGAAATAAAATTGGGTATTAATCGCAAACCTTGATCTGAGAGATTGTTATAGGAGGGAAGATTGATTGAAGATGTTTCTGGAATCAGAAAAAGGCGGCTAAGGGCCAAAGCTGAGCGTTGAGTTTCGTTTATATTGGTGCCTCCACTTCTTGCTACACACGTTTGAATGTACCCGTGCGTTATCACATTTTTCTTTTCTATGTTATTTAATCATTAATTTTGAATTTCTTATTGTACCAAAAAATACATCGGAGTAGAGAATTTCCTATCAAACTAAAAATAAATTAATAACTATTTTTCTTCCCTAGTTTTATTCAATTTCTTATTTTCTTTTGGGGTTAAAACAAATATTTTTAAATTTAATAATAACTAATTTTTGTACCTGTGCGATGCACAGGATTTTTAAGTTGAAGGTATATTATCATAGTTGGTTTAAATTAAAATTAATATTTAATGGATTGAAATGATATAATAAAAAAGAAATAAGCATACAATATATTTTTAGAAGAAAAAAAATAGTGAAAAGTAACTGTATAAGAAATGTACAATAATTTTAATGAAAAATATATGAAATAAAATAATATAAATAACATTGCATTTTAATAAAAAAAAAAAAGTTTATAAAATATTGAATAATATTAATAACGATTATATCAAAATATTAAATATAATATGTTTAAAAAGTTAATATTTTGTTTGAAATAAATGAAAACCCCTTTAATCTAAAAAAAAGAAAAGTCCTTGAACCTTCAATTTTTTATTTTATTTTTTTGAGTAGTCATATCTTCAACCAAAAATGGAAGAAAAATAAATCTTAGAAAAATTCAACAATCGATCCATGACTATTATAATTATTTTGATTTTTTAAGATTTATATTATATTATTTAGAATTCTTTATAATTTTATAATGAAAAAAAAAACTATATAGTTTTACAATATAAAATAGTTTATACAATGCACTGACAATTTAAAAGTCCACTACTATTATTTTATCTCCATACATTAATTATTTAGGTGAAAATTAAATAAATGAAAAAAAGTGATATAATTAGTCCCAATAATTTTGAGGATAATTTAAAAAAAATTACACAACCCTCTAAGTTAATGTTACTAACTAAATTAACCAACTTAACATGTATGAATTAGTTATAAGTGTCTTATATTTAGGAACGAAGAAGTAATTCAAATATTTTTAAATTATTTAATGATAAACAACTCGCTGATCCTTTTAGTGAATTTGCATTTGATTAATTTATTACTATTATCTTGCTCTCCAAAAAAAATTATAATATATATATATATATTAGGATCGTTTAAATCTAACATTTAATAGATAAAACTTAATTATTAGTTTATATAATTGTGTTGTTTATAATGATATATTCTCTTTCTATCAAGTGAAGCTAGTTATCGGGTAAACAATGTGCACTATTTTTTCATTGATTCAAAAAAATAAAAATGTAAAAAACATTATTGGTAACAAACAAATTCACAACGTAATATTTTTTGAGTCTGTAACTTGTGAATTGATAATGACATGGTCAAATATACTGTAAATATATATTTTTTTTCTTTTTCATTTGTAGTTTGTACCTAACCTGTGTCAGTAACTCAGCAGTGAGTAATGCAGCAGTCTCCTTTATTGCAAACAAAAAAATTCACTGCACATATCAAATTGCATAAAATATCATTTTTATCCCTGTTTTTAGGTGAAAATAACATAAGGGCAACAAATAAGGAAATCCTAGACTTAACTACTTTATATATATTAATGATTATACAAATAATTATTAGGTAACCATTTTATAGATATATTAGTGTCGTGGTAAGATTCACTTTCCACCTTTTCCTTTGCATAACCATGCTCCCAAATCTAAACTCATTAGCAAAGATCATATTTTCTAACACTAAAGACTTTTCCAATTTTTCTTATTTTAAATAAAATTAGTGACAGACTCTTTTTTTTCATAAATTTCAATCGCTTGTTCTTAACAGGGGACAAGTTGTGTGTGACATTAGGTCATAAGCCATGAAATTTAAGGATATTCCTTTCACTTGCATTCATTGTGATAACAGATGTTGGCTGTGGAAATGTCAAATGACTATGTATGTATCAATGTGACATCGTGACAATGAGACCCTTTTTGGTTTCACAAATCACAATGTCCTCTAATGTCAACTATATCCATGACGCATGTATATTTATATCACACAAATGGCATTTCAACATGAATGTACACAAATAATGACAAAACAAAATAGTTGACATCTTCATGTCACAAGAGTTAAAAAAAAAAAAAAAAAGGCATGGTTCTTTGTGCAAGATATATATTTGTTCGTTACAACATAGCCAAAAGTATTTGATTCCACGTATCAGGAACTCCAGGCAAACACCAGTGTATGCAATCTGCATTTTGTGGATTAGCCCTTTCCTCTTCAGTCAAAAGTTTCCCTCCGGTTTCAGTGTAAACTGAGGAATGTCCATCAATTCTGTACTCTGATATCTGTGTTATGTTGATGAATGTCACTGGAACTTTCATTTTCTTCACCACTTTTGCCACCACACTCATTATTCTCTTGTCAGAACCAGTCCCCCAGTGCTTCTTTTTCCTCACTGGTTTTGTCTCATTGAAGCATTTCACACCTTCCATGTTGCCCCAGTCTTGGCTTCTGAGAAACAACACATTTGACTTGTTACAATCTTGAGCATTTTACTCATAGACATAAATGAAGCAAAGACCTACTTGACTTATAGTGTAAAATTGATTTTGGTTAAAATTGATTTTGAAGTCACGTGATATTTATTCTAAAAGTAAGTTAGTAGAACATTTTATTATAAATTTTTTTATCCAATGCAAAAACTTTCTAAAGTTGCTTCAACTCAAAATTTTGGACTCAAATCTATTCTTCAATGTGGTACTAAACATGTAAATATTTACCTAAAATCACGTTAACTGGTATTTCAACGTGATTTTAGATGATTTATCATGAACCCAAACACTCATTTAGCTTATAGCTTAAGTTGTTGCTGTAATAATAAGTTGAACTAAGTTTTCTTAAGATAGAGACCTTGTATGTGTTGGTGACATAGTGGTGAAAAAGACCCGTGTTTTGTTTGGATTGATGGTTGAGTCGATCCAGTTGGCCCACGTTTTCAAAGCTAACTTGTAAGCAACTGGGGTGTCAAATTCTTCATACCCTTCTTGTCCATTGGCAAATGAACCCCATCTGAAATTCGTAAACTAGAGGTTAGACACTGTTTTCTTGCTTTTGGTTAAAGATCAAATGCTGCAAGAAACTGTTGAATGTTTGTCATGAACAACAGAACAAGAATAACACACATATTATGCTGATTTAGTAGTGAGTATCAAAGAAAGCTTACATTGTTTTAATCCTAACACCACTCATCCACCATACGTAGGTGTTGAAAACAAGGATGTCCACTCCCGTCCAGTTTTTGGCTCTTTCAGCTATGGCATCCACTTTTATTATCCTTTTCTTTATATCTATGATGTCAATGTCACTGTTGGACTCCACAAGATATGGTGCCCAATAGAATTCTATGGTAGCATTGTATGCCTGTAAAAGCACATATACAAGAATGAGTTTGAATTTTCAAGTGAGCAGCTTGATGTCTAAGAGTTAGTGTGATTATTTGAAAGAATTCCTAATAGTAATAGCTTTTATTGTGTTAGTGTCAATTACATAATTGAGAGCCGGTAGAGCCTCTGATTAAGTTAAGGACAAAACTTAGATGCAATTTCATGTGTTTTTGGTGTTGTTCTCCAGTTAGGATTAGAGTTTTACCTGGTGATCTGCGTTACACAGATCACCAGGTAAAACTCTAATCCTAACTAGAGAACAACACCAAAAACACATGAAACTGCATCTAAGTTTAGTTCTTAAGTTTGCTGATTGAGTTGAGTCAACATCTTTGACCATATATTCAATGCATGTATCAATACCTTGGCTGTGAAGACTGAATGAACTCTTCCTAGTTGCATAGATTTATGCTTATGAGGTATGACCCATTCCACCAAGCAGACAAAAGATTCCCATTGGTTTCTTTGCAGTGAATCCCCCACAAATAGCAGCCTTTTCCCTTGAAGCTTTCTTAGGGCTAGCTCTGGGTTGAAACTGCAAAAAATAGTCATTTTGGAATGTAGGTTATATAAACTAAACATACATATCTATGACCAAAAAGTATACTTACTTAAAACAAGTGCTGCAATTACAACAATTGGCATGTTGGAGTGTGAAGCTTACCGTGGTAAGGTGCAATCTTCTGGCTGCCACTCCCAATGGCGATAGTCAGAATCATTCCTCCCATTTTTGACACAAGAAAATTGTCTATCTATATATGGACAGCTTATGTCAGAGTAGAGAGGCTTTATTGAATGGTTAAACACCCATTTCCCATTGGCAACATTGCACTCCTCAGGGTCAAAATCAAACCTGTCATCAATCCATGATGAAGCATTCACAGTCACAACCTCCTCATCTGCTTTTTTGTCACCTGCCAGGACAAGCATGATATGAGATATCATTGCATTAGAATCAAACTGATGAACAAAAAACATAAAAAGGAAAAGATGAGATAAGGTGAGATAGATGTTGTGGCATGTGTAAAGCTGACTGACATACTAGGCTTTGGTTTGGTGGTTTTTCTAGGACATGTTTTGAACTTGAAAATGGACTTGGAAGAGAGGAAACTGAGTCTCTCTGCATACAAGATAGCCACAAAAACAAGAACACAGGTTGTGATGATAATGATGGGAAGAGGAAGCTTTCCTCTGGGATGCTTCATTATTCCTGAAGGGATCATGGGGTTATGGGGGGTGAGTGATGCTTAACGGTGGGAAGAAAGAGTTAATGAAGTGGTGCTCAACACAACAGAATGATGAGGACATTGTACAAAGGGTTTAGAGGGGGAGGTTTTATGCATTTTTGAGTAGGAGTGAAGTTAAAGCATAGTATACTTTGGCATGACTAAAAAATGCTAAAAGATACTGGAGGTTAAGGAATGGGTTGAAAGGCTAACATCTTTGGCACCTCATACTTTGGCCATGTAGAGGAACCTATGCATTTAGCCACACATCATGTTTTCTAGTTTCTACATCATCAAGTAGACCCTGTAGAATATTCATT
This sequence comes from Pueraria montana var. lobata, assembly GCA_026413185.1. NCBI lineage: Eukaryota > Viridiplantae > Streptophyta > Magnoliopsida > Fabales > Fabaceae > Pueraria > Pueraria montana. The sequence goes on from CM048650.1 coordinate 80,736,406, forward strand.
GGGTGGGAAATATACTGTTCATGTCAAGTTTCTGTCTCTCTTATGACTAGTTGAATTTTAAATAGATCTGATCACACCATCAAGTAGATGCTGGTCCCAAATGATTATTATACTAAATTGTGTCTTACTCCATTTTTTTGCACTACTTTTTCATGTACGGAATAGGCATTGTGTATGCCTCACACTCATAGATCTACTGTGCAGGAGTTGATGAATCCCTTAGTAGTATTTGCAATGTACATCAGAATTGATGTAAGTGAAAATCTGAGTTAGATTTATTAAATAATCTGTTTTGAAAATTTGAATTTGTTTAATCATTAAAAAAGGGAACCTTTTAAATTATATGGATATTTTATAAAAAGTCATTGTCTGAAATGTTATATTATAATGACATTAAATCAAGTCGTTAAGGTATTTGAGTAAATTATACACCTAATTTAATCATGATTCTCTATTATTCTCCATTTAAAAGGAGGAATCATGTTCAGCAATTGAATGTTCTCTACACAAACAGCTACCAAACAAGAATGTTAAAAGCACAAACCACGTATGAATGTGATTCCTCTTTACCCAAACATGCCTTTCTCTATAGCACAGAATAAGTCCAGCAATGTTGTTCTTCCACTATACACAATATATATCAATCTATGTAATTTATGCAAAGTTGTTCCAATATTGAGTGGGACATGATAGCTTCCAATATGTTCTTATTTCAATACCCAACTTATCCTTTTCTTTTTTTATAGCAACAATTAGTTGCATGGGCAACTTTTTTTCTTTCCTTGCTCCCTGTATGTCCATTTGTCCTTTTTTTCGTTTTAGAGGAATCTTGAAAAATTGTTCCTTCTCACCTTTTTGCCATTCTATTCCTTCCAAATCCTTGCTAGCTAGATTTGGACGTCAATATATAAATGCTAGAAAAAAAAATTGGGTAGAAAAGACCTTGTGTTTTCTTTTTAGTAGAATTTGATATTTATGTTACTCTTTGTTGTGCTGTATGATTTCTTCAGAACTTTTACCTTTATACAAAAAGGAGAAGAGATGGTTCAGATGTACTCGAATTGAGCTTTAGGGAGAGAGAGAGAGAGAGGGAAAAAAAAGTAGTCACAAAAGTGACATAATTGATCCAATTTAATTAAGATGAAGTTAGACACAGTGAAAAGGGTATGAAAATAAAGCAAACAAAGAAAGTCTGAATTGATTAAGCAAAGTTCTTAAAAAGAAATAGATGGTTAATGGTTGAATTGCGTACGAAACTTAAAAGTAGGTGAGATACACGGTTTAATGTACCTGAAACTTAGCATGAGAGGGAAACTTAGCTGAATTTGATCGTATTGGAATAGGATTTTGTTTCTATACATGATTTAGTGATTTGCCAAATAACTCTTCTTAGATAATTTTTTTCACTTTGACATTGAGGGGTGACTGAACTATTTTACCATATATGAAAATAATAACTAATTGCCTTATTCAGAATATTTCAGCTTATAAGATGAAGTCACAATGTATTTTTTTTTCTTTCTTTCAGTTATAAATAATACACCATATAATTAAATACCCCACACCCCACCATTTGTTTCCTTGTGCTGATCTAGTAATTTCAACACGTGCCAAATCCATTCAATATGGGTGAAGTCATTGCCAAGAAAAATGAATATAATCCCTTTAATAAGTAGTAGTAACATGCATGCTAGCCAATTTTGTAGGTCTAATCAAGTATACACACACCACTTGTCACATACAAAATTATTCATTTTCAAGAGCAGGTAATTATGAAGATCATGGTTTAACAAAGTGGGGTGTGGAGAGTGTGAAGGGTGAGCTGTTTTTGTGGGAAAGTTGGAGAGCACAACGTGAGTATACCTTCCAGAGAAGTAGCAAAGCAGCAATGAACCAACCCTAATATTGGAGGCTCTAACAGGTTAATTTGAAATTTAATTAATTTCATGGTGAAAGCCACCCATGATCTTGGATTTGAAAAAGTTACCAATTAGGAAATTGACATCACAACTTAATACACACAGTGGTTGCACTAACCTAATCAGACCGTACAACTGAAAATTGACATCCTTAAATTCATAACAATCAAAGTGTTGAATCAAATTATCATCATATGCAATATCCCTAATCTTAATCAACTCAACAAATCCTGAATGGGTGACCCTAAAGCATTGGAAGTTGAAAATACAACTAGGCAATCACTAATGATCATACCTCCACTATAATTCAGCATCAACATCAAACTCATTACTAAAATTGGGTATAATGAATAAAGAAATCCACCACTTGCAATTTGAGGGAATTTTGATTAGGCTGTTGCTTGAAAAATGGATTTGACCTAAAGCCATTACGTCAATTTTCCAATTGTAGGTAACACAAATTTCCCCTCTAACTTTCTTTGCTTACAATCTTAATCTTATTTAAAAAGTAGAACAATAGAATTTTTTTTTTTGGTCAATGAAGGTAGAAATAATGAGTTTTCTTTTAGTCAGAAGAAATATTTATTTTTGTCGGATTTTGCAGATGTACTTAGTTGCCCTCTTTTGTTCTTTACTTGCTGGACCTATGTGAGCCTTGAACAACATTAAAACCCACTTGTAGGGCCGAAGAAGATTGGGTTTATGTTGCAGTTATTTGTTCAACAAAATCATAATTATAAAGAAACTAGAACCAAAAATCATCTGTAACTGGGTTATTTGGATTTGTCTAACTAGAGTGTACTCGTGTGATAGACGAGAGAATATTTTTAGGGAGGGATAAAATAATTATTTTAATATGTATATAATTATATATAAAAAAAATTGCATAGTTATAAAATATTTTTAAAAATGTTAAAAATAATTTCACCAAAAAACCTTATATTTTGTAATATACTTTACAAAGTTGATTTGTTTTTTTCTATTTAATTTCTTTAAAAAAATTCTCTATTTACAATCTACTTTACAAAAAAATTAAGATATTATATATAAATTAATATGTTATTTTACCTAAAACTGTAAATTTTGAATTAGAAAAAAAAATTAAATGCTTTTGTACAATATTTGAACTACTACAATATGCAGGGATTTTATATGTCGAGAATAATATTTTTGTCATCTTAAAACTAATTTAAATTTAAAGTTAAAAATAATTACATTGTTTATAAAAATAAAATTATTATTTTCACTATTATTGAAGCATGAAATATGAAAAAAACAAAGTCTTTCATATCTTTAATAATGTCAATAAATTATTAAATGAATGAATATCTTTTTTTAGATATATGTATATATAATAATTGAAAAAGTTGACAACAATTGTCATACAATTTAGTTTAAACAAAAATTATTACAAAGAATTTCAATCGGGGGATATATATAAAAAAAGTAGTACAAAAATATTTTCACAATAAAACAAATATATATTAGAGTATTTAATAATTATAATTAATGTATTAATATTTTATATATAAAAACTTAAAAATTCTCAAAATAATTTAAATAAAAATTTCACGAGGTCTTAAAAAGTAAAATAAGATCACCAACATCAAGCTCACTATAATACAAATATTTATATTTTTTAATTTTTTTCTTCCTACTAAATTATTTTCACTTTTATCTAATATCAAATTTCAAAATAATCCTTTAGAAAATATTCTAAACAAATAAATCGCAGTGTTATAGAATAAAAGAAGACTCTTTTAAACTCTTGTAAATACTAATGTTTAAAAGAAAATTTAAATATTTTCAAGTAAAAGAAAATATCATGGATAATAGAGCATTAATTTCCAAAAAATTAATGTAAGCGATTAGCTTCTACATGCTTAGTAATAATAGAAATATTTAATGATAGAATTAATAAAATAAAATAAAGTTTGTTCACTATTTAAAATACAAAATTTATACCTTCCAAGAATTATATTTTAAAATTAACTTTTTTTTATATGAGTTAGATCACTAAATTTTAATTGATAAATCTAAACTTGAACAATAAGAATTAAAAGATACAATTAAGTAACTTTTTAATTTTAACAATTTAAGAATGATTTTATAACTCATTATTATATTTAAAAGAGAAAGATGATAGAAATAGCATTACAAGTTACAAGCAACAGAGTCAGAACCTTCCATATGAGTTATGACTTGGACTCGGAATTGCCATTAATTATCATGTCGATTATTTTTTATTTTTTTTTGGAACGCAATCATGTCGTTTATTTAAATAAGTAGTTCGTTTGACAAAGCTCGATTTGGGATTATAGAAATCGTTTTCATGCAGCACGAGCTCTTCATCGGAGACTATTTGTTTCACACTTATATTTTTTACTAAATTGCAATTTTGGTCTCCTAGTTTTTAATTATAACATTTGGTTCTTCTAGTTTTACAAATTGACGATTTTGGTATTCTTGTTAGATTATTAACTAATAATTGTGATTAGTACAGTTATTAATTTAATTATAAGTTAATTAAAAATCATTAATTATTAAAAAACTTTAATCAAATATTATTAACCCTAACCTCTTCTCCTCAACCTCTCTTCCCTAACCCTTCTTCCTCAACATAAATTTTAATTATAAAGTTTTTTAATAATTAATAATTTTTAATTAATTTTTAATTGAATTAATAACTCTACTAATCGCAATTATTAGTTAATAATATAATAGAGGGATCAAAATCGCCAATTTGTACAACTAGATGACTAAATATTACAATTAAAAATTAAGAGACCAAAATCACGAATTTAGAAAATTAGGAGGACCAAAATTACAATTTAGCCTATATTTTTTCTCTCTCTCACCATTTGAAGTGTCCAAACAAATATTAGAATTAAAAAAATTATGAATAATAGTAGTACAGTACAGTTCCAACACCTGTCCAAACCTGTGTAGTCAATTAAACTTCTCACTTCTCAAAGGTTGAGATCAAGGCTGGACGGATCTGGAGAGGATCCGTGTTGTGCTGTACTTAAAAATTTAACTGTAGAGAATCTTAGATCCCTCACATGCAGTTTTAAGGGTCATTGTATAATATGAGAGTGTAACGCGCTGTCACATTGGTTGTTAAACTAAAAAAGTTTCAAATAAGTCTTGACTTTTTTATTTGTTGTATCTAAATTCCTAAACTAAATTACTTACTAACATTTTGATCTTTAAGCATATATTAATATTATTACTTTAAGTCATGCATTTTTTTTAAATTTTGTACTAATGTGATTGACAGATATGTATTTCAGCCTTTCATGAACTTATTTGGAACGAGACTAATATGATAACGTTATACACTTTTCGTGACTAAAATGGTGGTTTACTTATAAATAAAATAAAGTAGCAGAGACACAAAAAAAAGCATAAACGTTGTTGAATTTTATTGTCGGAAAACAGAACACAACATAAAGCAAAAGCAGACAGTATGCATTTGATGTTGAAAGTGTTTGGTCTTATACAATTACTATTGGTAGCTCTTCTCCCTGCTGCTCATACCTTGCACAGAGATGAGTTCCCTCCTGACTTTGTCTTTGGTGCATCAACCTCAGCTTATCAGGTTCTTCTCTCTCACACTTTCTTCCATTTAGTGTAAGTATCGCAAATTCGCAATTCACTAGTGAAACACTTCATTGTCCTACTCTTTTGTTTTTGGTTTCTGATTAAGTCTTAAACCATAATATGTGTATATGAATATTGGAAATGGGGTGATGTGAAAGGTTGAAGGTGCAGCAAATGAGGATGGCAGGAAGCCAAGCATATGGGATACCTTCGCCCATGCTGGAAATGGTACTATCCTCTACCTACATATATAATATACTTCATTTCTTGACACTCTACCTACATATATAATATACTTCATTTCTTGACATCAAGTTTTTTCTTTTTCTTTTTTAAGGTTTAATGATATTATTTTGCAAAAAACATTGATTTCCAAAATATATATGTTCAGGGGGTGAGTATGAAGGCGATCCAGATGTTGCAAGTGATCAATATCACAAATATAAGGTTTGTGACCCTGGAGTAGTATGTATAAAAAGAGAACCAAAAAGAAATTGTGGTACATATAAATGCATGCACACAAGATGCATCTTATATACACCACTTCCTTTAAATTGATTTTGTTCACCTAAAAAGACTCTGCAGTTTGTTCTGAGCAAACATTAGACATTGATTCCATGCACTCATGCAGGAAGATGTTCAGCTCATGGTCAACATGGGCTTAGATGCCTATAGATTTTCCATATCATGGTCAAGGCTAATTCCAGGTGAGGTCACCAAAATGTTGTCTGGGAGATTCTTAAATCAATGCCTAAAATAATGTCAAAAGTTATATGTATTACACACACACACACTTGGTTTGATTTAGGCACAATGAATCTCTGACTCAAATTGAACATAGTTGCCTGGAGCAAACTGTTATTTCCATGCTGTTCTGACCATCTTGTTACAATGTATTTCCAGATGGAAGAGGACAAGTCAATCCCAAGGGACTACAGTATTACAACAACCTCATCAATGAACTGATAAGACATGGTTCTTGTGAAGACTAGATTAAAGTTTGATTAACACCTTAGAGAGGTTCTTCCAAGCGAGATGCTGATGTATATTTTTCTTTTTTGATGATTCCTCATCTTGTAGGAATCCAACCACATGTTACATTACACCATTTTGACTTACCACAAGCACTGGAGGATGAATATGAAGGATGGCCTAGTCGTCGAATTGTGTATGGTTCCCAAACTTCAAATCTCTAGTTGTGCTACCATCCTGTGCTAGATAGGAGATCATATGAAATGCACACAGCATAAAATTGAGAAATGGTTTTATTTTGATATATTTTTATGTGATTGCTTGCAGGAAAGACTTCACATCATATGCCAATGTATGCTTCAGAGAATTTGGTGACAGAGTAAAGTATTGGACCACAATGAATGAGGCCAATGTGTTTGCATGGTCAGGCTATGATCTTGGAACCTTGCCACCTCACCGGTGTTCTCCCTCAGCAGCTAACTGTTCCAGAGGAAATTCCTCAACTGAGCCATATTTGGCAGCCCATAATATGTAGTTAGCACATGCTTCAGCTGCTAGGTTGTATAGGAAGAAATACCAGGTAAAAATTGTCTATAACAAATGCATCACTCTACTATGTCATTTTGAAATTAAAGGTGATAATCATGATGGTGTCATTTTGAGATGGTAATAATCATCATTTAATTTCTTCAGAAAAAAAAAATCTCTTTTGGATGCAGGCCATGCAGCATGGCTTAATTGGGATAGATCTCGTTTGTCTTGGTTTAATTCCACGAACAAATTCTATTGAAGATGTAAATGCCAGTCAAAGGGCCAAAGACTTCTTTGTCGGGTGGTAAGTAACAATCCAGTCATCACATCTCTTTCTAATGCCTTTTGACATTAGCAAATTTGCATCCTGGGATTGCAATTTGCAAAGGACCTTCAAAAAATAAATAAACTGTTAAATAAGTCCCCGAAATCCAACTCACCTAAACTTTAACTCATCAAAAAATAAACTGTTAAATGAAGAAGCAATAACTTTATATCTCTAATGTGCCCAGTGTCCCAACATACAATAGTCCTTAAAGTTTAGAGCATGACAATACACACACCTCTAATGTGTTGACAATGATTAAACTCTTGGACCACTTCATTGATGAATGCTGTGAATGATTTTCTATCTCATACAATGTTGTGCTTTCAATTAAATAGCATAGCTAGTTTCAATTATTATACATCAATTGGTACAATAGGCTTTTATGTATGATTTGTTATTGCAGGTTTATGGATCCCTTTACAGTTGGAGATTACCCTGATATAATGAAAAAGAATGCTGGCTCAAGGCTTCCTTCCTTCACTAAAGAGGAATCAAATCTGGTGAGGGGCTCAATTGACTTCTTAGCAATAAACTTTTACGGCTCAATTTATATTAAGGACAATCCTGCCAGCCTGGAGAAGGAGGATAGAAATTTCATGGCTGATATGGCAATTGGATTTGGAGGTATGAAATCACTCTGTGGTGTCTTCCACCTTCCTACAATTTTGTGGAAGTGAAACAACTAATTAATTAATATTCTTTCTGGTTGTAGTAATGACTCAAAGCGAAAGCGAGACAATATTATCCAAGGTAACATAGCAGGAACATGGTGCTATTCCTCCCTTTATGAATTTCTTTATTTTTTTAAGGATAAGCTTTAATACTTTCCACTAATCCAGCTGTTTGGTTTACGTTCCAATTACTTCAAAGATTTTCCCAGGGGTGATAGGCTCACTAAAGAACGCTTATGGCGATATTCCTATTTATATATACGAAAATGGTATGGCAATTTTCCAATTCATGACATGATCTTTATATCTCCCTTGAAATCAGTGTCGGATAAGTCTAATAGTAAGTGAGACTTAAAGTAAATTTTAAAAAAGATTTTTTTTACTTTAAATACAAGAGTTATATGTTAGGTTTTTCTCCTAACATATTGGTCTTTTATTTCCTTTAAAAATTAATGGCAAATAATTTTTTTGTTGATAGACTTAAAATTTAAGCTTTAATTGCTTTATCTTTAGACCGACGGGCTTTTGAAATGATCATTCATAAGTTCAAACGTTTCTTTTCTTCAACATATTCAGCTGTCCTATTATCTAGTTGTATGGTAATTAAGTCTTTTTGGCTTTGCAGGCGAAGAGACACCTCATAATTCATCATTAGATGACTGGACGAGGGTGAATTACTTGCAAGCATGCATTGGAAGCTTGGTTGATGCACTGAGGTACTTCTACTTTGATTTTCATTTTAAAGTGTGTACAATACATAACACCTCCACTTTATTTAACTCTTAAATAATTGTCAATTATTGTTTCGTGAAAGCTGATTTTGTTTATTTTTGACATGCACATTGAAAGGAGCGGATCAAATGTAAAAGGTTATTTTGTATGGTCCTTCTTGGATGTATTCGAGTTACCGAATGGATTTGAATCAACTTTTGGCCTAATTTACGTAGATATTAATGACCCAAGCTTAAGGAGGATACCTAAGCTCTCTGCTGAATGGTACTCAAATTTTATAAAGAGGAAGCCTATGGTCCCAAAAATCACTAAGGAAATTCAGAAGAATGCAACTGTACTTTCACACAATCCCTTACTGCACAATGCCACATAAAGATGAGGGCAAGTTATAATTTAAGAAACTTTGTACTACCACGGGAATGAATAAAAAGACATGATGTCGAATTTAAGAAACTTTCTAGATTTTTTATATCAATGTAACTTCGCGTCACGGCCGTGGAGAGTGCAAAGCCATTTGCTTTAGGTTTCATTGGGAGTTTAACTTTCAGTGTACTTAACAATTGAGTACATAATTAATTGAAAGTTTATGCTGTATTTCGATATTTTAATAATTAGTTGTTGAGAAAAATAATTAATTGAGAATGCAATAAGATTTAGGTCATGAATTGTAATGGAACACTTGTTTCAGCAGTTACTTCTATTCTTATTGTGTGTATTATAATATTTAATAGGGTTAAGCATCTTTTGGTTTCTACAAATATGCAAATATTTATTTTTAGTTTCTCTTTTTAAAATCGTCGATTTGGTCCTCCATTTAAAAAAAAATGTCATATTAAACTCAAGTCACTATTTTTGTCAATACAATTGATGATGATGCTTAATCAATGTAACACCCTAAAAATTTGCAACCAAGAATATAGTAGTTATGGTGTTAGTATATATTGTGATAACTAAATAGATATTGAGATTAATTACAATTGAAAATTTAATCTAGCTAATTAAGAAAGATCTAAAAGCTTTGTATGATTTTATGTGGTGAATTTCGGTAAAATCTTAATTAAAAAAATAGAATTTAATTACATGTTTCCCTAAGATAATTATTCACAAGTGAAATTTAATTTAATTGATTAGGAAAAATTGGAATTACATGCATACAATTTTATGTGACAAATTTTAGTGAAATTTGAATTTAATTAAAATTTAATTTTTAGACTGTAAAAATTGCACTGTGCAAGATTACACTGTATAATTTCACACTATGTAAATTAACACTGAGTAAGACTAATTTGAATTACACAATTCTCTAGGTAATTAGCACAATGATCTAGGATAATTAACTAGAGATTAACCACTTTTGGTAAAAGTAAATTTACCATTTTTGCCTAATCTTACTCTAACCTTTTTAAGTTAAAATTGCAAAAGCAAGAATTACCCTAAAGGGAGCTAACTTGGCCGTGGGATTAAAGGCACCTAATGGTCCAATGTTTAATTGCAATTTCAAATTTAAAACCTCTAGATAATTAAATCCCCAAAATCTGATGGACCAAGTTAATCTACATCTCTCTAAATATCCATTTCAAATTGAAAAGAAAAGGAAAGAGAACCCATTGTGAGTGTGTGTCTGCCGTGAGTGTCTAGAGAGGAAGGGAAGAAAAATTTTCTTTGTGTGGTTGGTTCCTTGGCTTAAAGGTTTGATTTCTTTGAGTTCTAGAGGCTTAAGTACTCAAAATCTTCACCTTTCTCAACTTTGTGCTTGAATCTTGAGGTATGGAGGAGTTCTCTTGCTCTACTCTAAGTCTTTTGCTTGTTCATGGAGTTTTCTCCATATATATGTGCTGTATGTGGCCTTATGCAGTGCCATTTCTCAAGTATCTACTTTCTAGTTTGATGTTGTTTACTTTCTCTTATGTGGCTGCAACTGTGTTGCTTTTATTTAAAACATTTTCGTGCACTTTCTTGGTGAGATGATACCATTTCTTAGTAAATCCATGTCTCTGGAACTAATGGTGAATTTTTCGGATTTTTCTGGGCACTGTAGCTATTTTTAGTTTATTTATTTTCAAAGTCTGTTAAATCTAGCCTAACCAGTGTTTAATTCTTTTCAAACATTTTGGTGTAACATTTTGGTAAATTGGAACCATAAATGTGCTCTAAGACTTATAGGGAGAATCTATGATTTTTCTTACAATTTTATGAACCTTGGAAATGTTTAAAATTATTTATTTTCCAAAATTCCTGAAACCTGGCTGGCAGCGTTTTTAAATAGGGAAAAATATTTTTCGTGAGAAATAAAAATTAAGAAAATTATATGATTCATAAATCACATTTTATAGTTTTCTTCAATTTTAGAAAAATTTTATAAGGTGACTTAATATTTATTTGTGAATTATTAGTGATGACTCTGTTTTCTGCCAATAGAGAGAAATAATTATTAAAATGGTATTTTTAGTGAGAAATAAATTCTGGAAAATTTATATGTGGTAAATTAGACATTGGGTACTGTCCCTGTAAATTATCATGAATTTTCGATAGATATAATAGTTTTGATAAATTTCAGACCCTGCTGCTCTGAAATCTGCTCACAATAATAATTAAATTAAAAACCTATTTGTAGAGTGAGATTTAAGGATCTGAATTTATTCACAATTCTATATTTGATGAGGAGGGTTCCTGTAAAATCTCATACTATTCTGAGTTAGAATGATATGTCAAATAACTATTGAGTTATAGAACTCAACACTTGCGAATAATGGAAATTTGGTCTAAATTAATTGTTTTGAATGAATTATTGATTTTTATGGATTATGGCTGAGTGGTTCTATCCTAGAGGGAGACCCCTATACTTTATTTGCATTACTAGATTATCTGAGAATTAATTACTGTACTACTAGGACTCGGCTTTCCACCGAGTAGCTGAACTGGCCGAGTAGGTACTTCTCACTCGGACCCAGAGAGTAATAACGGAAAGCATATCTTATCATAAGATAAGATAGAAAAAGATCAGAACATAAGATAATGACTAAAGATAGAATTATCTCTATCTTAATCACGAGATTTGAGGAGATTTGATAGGAAAATAATCCTACCTAATCTCCCATTTTAGCCTTATAAATACAGCAACGATCTAACCCAACAAGGTACAAAATTCTTAATCCTAACCGTGATACCTGCCTCCTACTCTGCGCCTCTAACTTAAGCGTCGGAGTGTCTTTGCAGGTACACCCCCCATCAGTCAGAGAGATCTCAGCGGAGCCACCGCACCGGAAGTCTTGCCAAAATTAGGTAAGAACATTTGGCGCCCACCGTGAGGCTCGGTGAAACTATTCCCAGCCACACCGATCAAGAGAACACAATCACAATGGCAACAACTCAGGGGAAAACGACGAACCATGATAAGCGACCACAAGGGGGGAACCCAAATACAGGGCACACCCCCTCCAGGGGATACCCAAGGAGGTAACCCCAACAACGTGGCACCCTTCCCGCACCAGGCGCTTGAGAATCACCCACTGATCCAAGCCCTGCAAAGGGAAGTCAACACGCTGAAATAGAATAGCGCAAAGGAGATAGAAGACCTCCACAAGGAGAACGCCACCCTCCTAGAGCAGTACCAGAAACTGCAGGAGGACCGAAATGGACTCTCGACTGCCCATGCCACTGCCAACGGACCATCGACGACTCACGCAATCGCCAATAGACATCATAACCTAACAGAGCAGGAAGACACCACCTGGAGCGAGGCAAACCGAACAGCAACCCACTTAGAGTCCATACCCGCCTCAGGATCACGGGCAGCCCTGAGACGAAGCACAATACTCGAGACAACGAGGCGACACCCTTTCATAGATGGAATCATGGAGACTCCACTACCGGCCGGGTGGAAACCCTTGTCCATGGACCAATATGACGGCCTGACCGACCGGGACGAGCACATCGACGTGTTCGTCAAGCAAGTGAACCTGTACACAAACGACGATGCCATCATGTGTCGTGTGTTTCCAACAACCCTGAAAGGGGCAGCGCTGAACTGGTACACACGACTCCCCCTCACTCGATCGACTCTTTTGCCACGTTAGTCGCTAGTTTCGGCGCTCAATACGCTACGAGTCGACCTCACCACCTGACGGCAGTGGTATTAGCCAACATTCGACAAGAGGATAATGAGTCTCTCAGGGACTTCATGGAGAGATTCGCCGAAATCTCCAACAAGATCCGAGACTTGAATCCACAGGTAGCACTGACCGCCATGCTTATGGCGCTAAAGTCCGGACCCTTCTCTGATAGTCTCTGCAAGAAGCCACCACACGACATAGATAAGCTCAGAGCAAGAGAAGCAGGATACATTCAGATGAAAGAAATGACTAAGTTTAGAGAATGAGTCAGGGGCGAGTCCTTTAAAAAGCAGGAGGAACGCGAGAAACCAGGAACAAGCTGAGAGCGGAGTAGCAAGTCTAGAGGCGACAAACCGCCTCGCGCAAAGTTTTCTCATTACACCCCTCTAACAGATAGTAGAGCACGAGTTCTGGAAGAAGCCTGCAGTGCCGAGCTGATAAGCCTACCTACTCGAAACTGCTCCCCAGAAAAGGCAGTCAGGTCCAAATTTTGCAGATACCACTGAGTGCACGGACACGCCACTGAAGATTGCACAACCCTGAAGGATAAGATTGAAAAACTTATCCAACAGGGCAAGTTATGACATTTTGTCCGAAACAACAACTGAAAGTCAGAGCGAGAACGAACCCAAGACCGGGAAGACGATCACGACAAAAAATCCAGGCAAACGAAAGAACCCCGCCAGGAGCAACCGACTAAACCTCCCGAGACTTGGCTCCGAGGTGTCATAAACACAATAGCAGGAGGATTCGTCGGAGGGGGAAGCTCGAGCTCGGCAAGGAAGAGACACCTATGCAACCTCCGATCAATCAACTCGGCTTCAATAAACCCCAAAATACATAGGAAAATGCCTCTTATAACTTTCACAGACACAGATTTCGAAGGCATAGAACCCAACCATGATGACCCGGTGGTGGTCAAGGTTAAGGTCACAAACTGGTTGGTGTGTAAAGTATTAGTCGACCAAGGCAGCTCGGTAGATATCCTATACTGGTCCACTTTCCAATAGCTAGACATCCCAGAAAGTAAGATACAGCCGTACACCGAATAGTTAGTCGGTTTTGCAGGCGAAAAGGTCGACACCAGAGGCTACATTGACCTCCTCACTACGTTTAGAGATGAGAAGAAGGGGTCCAAGACTATCACAGTCAGGTACCTCTTAGTCAACGCTCTTACTTCATATAACATTCTCATAGGCAGGCCGGCACTTAACGAGCTAGGGGCAGTAATCTCAACTCCACACCTGGCGATGAAATTCCCAGGCTCAGAAGGAAAGATAGTGACAGTCAAAGCTGATCAAGAGGCAGCCCGCGAATGCTACTTAGAGAGTCTAAGGATAGCTAGCGGCAAAAAGGTTTCAGAACCAACAGTAAAACACGTAGCATGCGTCTCGCTCGCAACACCAATAGAGAAAGCCGATCTCGACCCTAGGGAGGCCGAGCCGAGAGCAGAGCCTACAGAGGAGGTAAAATCCTTCCAAATAGGAAAATAACCAAGGCAGTACACAAAACTCAGGACTCAGTTAGCAAGCGAAACCAAGAACTCAATTGCCAGAGTCCTGTTAAACAACGCCGACTTGTTCGCATGGACAACTACCGACATGCCCTGAATCGACTCGAGTTTCCATTGCCACAAGCTTGCCATCTGTCGAGAAGCCAAGCCGGTCTCCCAAAAGAAGAGAAAGCTTGGAGTCGAAAGAGGAAAAGCGGTCAAAGAAGAAACTGAAAAACTACTCAACGCCGGTTTCATAAGAGAAGTGCAATACACCACATGGCTTGCAAATGTGGTAATGGTAAAGAAAGCAAACGGCAAATGGAGGATGTGTACTGACTACACAGACCTTAACAAAGCATGTCCAAATACCCATTGCTAAGCATCGACAAGCTAGTAGACGGAGCAGCCGACTACTCAATCCTGAGCTTTTTGGACGCATACTTTGGGTACAACCAGATACCACCCATGTTCCCACCAGACGAAGAAAAGACGGAGTTCATAACCGACACGACCAACTACTGTTACACGGTAATGTCATTCGAACTAAAAAATGCGGGAGCAACATACCAGCGTTTGATGGATAAGGTTTTCGTAGACAAGCTCGGACGAAATCTTGAAGTCTACGTCGATGACATGGTGGTCAAAAGCCGAGACCCGAACTCACATTTAGGAGAGTTAGCTGAAATTTTTGACGAGATCAGAAAACACAACATGAGGCTAAATCCTGAGAAATGTGTATTCAGAGTACATGGTGGGAAATTCTTAGGCTTCATGCTCACCCATAGAGGCATAGAAGCCAATCCGGAGAAGTGTGCAGCTATCATAAACATGAGAAGCCCGACTAACGTGAAAGAAGTACAAAGGCTAACTGGAAGGCTGGCATCCCTGTCCCGTTTCTTGCCAAAAGCGGCAGAGGTAGCCTAACCCTTTTTCCAACTGCTCAAGAAGCAACATGTTTTTGAATGGAATGAAGAGTGTGAAGCAAACTTTCTAAAGATAAAAACACTACTCTCATCACCACCAATCCTAACATGACCTGAACCCGGCAAAGATTTAGCGCTATACCTAGCCGTCTCGGGAGACGCAATCAGTTCGGTCATTCTTCAAGAAGAGAATCAGATGCAAAAGCCAATCTACTACATAAGCCGAGTGTTGAAAGATGCCGAAACTAGGTACCAAATGATAGAAAAACTAGCTCTAGCCCTGGTCACTTCAGCACGACGGCTACGACTATACTTTCAAAGCCATCAGATAGTAGTGCGAACTGACCACCCAATACGACAAGTGCTGAGGAAGCCAGAACTAGCCGAAAGAATGATAACATGGTCAGTCGAATTATCTGAGTTCGACATCAAGTATGAACCGAGAGGACCTATCAAAGCACAGTGCCTAGCCGACTTCATTGCAGAGCTAGCACCAGTAGAAGAGGCACCCTCCCCATGATGGACCCTCTACGTGGATGGTTCCTCAAACGTGAAAGGTAGCGGAGCAGGAGTCATAATCGAGAGTCCTGAAGGGATTATCTTGGAACAATCACTCAGATTTGGCTTCGACGCGTCTAACAACCAAGCCGAGTACGAAGCCCTACTAGCAGGATTGAAACTCGCTAAGGAGGTGGGGGTGAAACACCTTAGATGCTGGAGCGACTCAAAGTTGGTCAATGGGCAGATGAATAGATCATATCAAATAGAGGACACCCAGATGACAAGATACTACCATCTGGCCTCCCAGTTGAAGAACGAGTTCATCGATTTCGAACTCAACCATATTCTAAGAGAACAGAATGAAAGGGCCAACCTGATGTCAAAATTGGCAAGTACTAAGAAGAAAGGCCAACATCAAACTGTCATACAAGAAACAATATCTGCTCCAAGTATTGACAAAGTCGTCTCTAGTATCAGCCCAACAGACCGAGAGTGGATGACCGAGGTATGGAACTTTCTGAAAAAAGGAACCCTCCTAGAAAACCGAGAAGAAGCCAAAAAAATCAGAAGAAGGGCCAATCACTACATCATAGAAGGAGAAGACCTTTATATGAGAGGCTTCACTGGACTACTACTGAAATGCATCACGAAGATTCAGGCCGAGTACGTGGTAAATGAGATGCATAAAGGAATATGCAGAATGCACTTAGGAGGAAAGGCCATGGCAGCCCGAATCCTACGAGCCAGATACTACTGGGCGACAATGCGCCACGACTGTGCAAAATACGTAAAAAAATGTGAAGAATGCCAAAAATTTGGCAACATATGCCACCTGCTACCAGAAGAGTTACATAATGTCACAGCACCATAGCCCTTCGCCATATGGGGAGTAGACATATTAGGCCCTTTTCCACTTGCAAGGGACAAGTGAAATTCCTCCTCGTCGGAATCGACTACTTTACGAAGTGGATCAAAGCCGAATCCTTGGTCACCATCACCGCCCACAATGTGCAAAAATTCATATGGAAGAATATCATATGCCAATTCGGCATCCCCCACTCGGTAATATCCGACAACGGAAGACAGTTCACCGAAAAGAACCTTGAGGAGTTCTTCAAAAACTTAGAGATTCGGCACCGAGTGACCTCAGTGGAACATCCGCAGACCAACGGACAAACTGAAGCCGCAAATAAGGTGATACTCGAAGAACTGAATAAACGAATAGGCGACGCCAAAGGAAGTTAGGCCGAAGAGCTTCCCACAATCCTTTGGGCATATCGTTACACACCGCAATCAACAACGGGGGAAACACCTTTCAGACTCTCATATGGATCCGACGCCATGATACCAGTAGAAGTCGGGGAGCCCTCCCTACGAAGAACAAATTTCATCCAGGAAAACAATGATCAATTACTAAGGCATGCACTCGACATGACCGAAGAGACCCCCAACGAGATCCGAATCAAAATAGAGGCCTGTAAAAGAAGAGCCGAGAGGAGGTATAACACCAAGGTCAAACCAAGAAACTTCAAAGTTGGAGATCTGGTTTGGAGAAAGTGCGGAGAAGCTAGGAAAGCTACAGGGAGAAGGCAAGTTGGCACCCAACTGGGAAGGCCCTTTCAGAGTAACCGAGTCACTGGAAAATGGAGCCTATCGATCGGAGCATCCATCCGGCAAAGCCATCTCCCGAACTTGGAATGCAACACATCTAAAGTTTTATTACAGCTAGAAAATTGCAAGTGGTGATGTACTCTTTCCTACTTTGACATTTTTTCCCAAGATATTTTTTGTCAGAGAGGTTTTAATGAGGCACACCTGATTTCTTTTGATAATAAAATCCTTTTTTTTCATATTACCTATTTATACTCGACCGAGTAGACCAATTGGATACCGGCATTAAATGCCACTTAGTGAGCGATACTCGGCATCCCGAAAGGAAAATGACCGAACTTCAATGCAATAAACTAACCGCGTAGACCTTTATAAGGATACGAAAGGCGAGTTAGGAAAAACCGCGTAGACCTTTATAAGGATACAAGAAGTGAGTTAACATTTAAAAACCGCGTAGACCTTTATAAGGATACAAAAAGCGAGTTAACATTAAAAAATCGCATAGACCTTTATAAGGATACAAAGAGCAAGTTAACATTAAAAAACCGCGTAGACCTTTATAAGGATACAAAAAGCGAATTAACAAATCCGAGTAGACCTTCAATAGAAAGACAACTTAGACCGTAGCCGAATACGAGTAAAAAAAAAAAGCAAAAAACTTGAGTCATTTTTATACACCCTGTTAGATGGGCCAGGTGCGAACCTACTACAAAAGAAAAATCAAAAATTACAGTGGCTAAGCCAAGTCATCAGGGACCTTCTCATCAGGAATGTCCGACCCATTAACCAACTCACCATCTCTGTTGATATCTTTACCAACATCAAAAAGAGTGAGATCGGCATCCTTGAAGAAGTGCCCAGCTTGACGAACCGCCTTCTGAAATCTAGTCTCATAAGTGATAATAACTTCGGCCACAGCTTCGTCCAAATCAGCCTTCAACTTAGCCCCAGAGCTAGCAGCCTTTGACCTCGTCAATTCCAACTCCGAGTTGAGACAATCCACCTCGGCCCTAAGATCCTCTGAAGACTTCTCGGCCTGAGCCAAGGAAAGCTTCAAAGCATCCTCACGATCCTCAGCCTCCTTCAACTTAGAATCCGCCTCCTCAAGGGACTTCCGATACTCCTCAGCAAAATGGAGTAGAGTCTCGTTAGCCTTAGTAACCTCCAGAAGGGTCTGCTCAGCCTTGGAAGTTGTTTCCTGAGCTAAGACAAGCTCGCGGTGGCCGCGATCAAACTCTTCAACCTAGTACTGGGCAATTGCCCAAGAGCGAGCCTGGAAGCGCGATATAGCCTCCATAGAAAGACGAGGACCGATGTCTCTCAACATGTCTCGATAAGCCTGACTGAGATTGTCAGCGCTGGTAAGAGCTTGGGGATTGAAGTCCCTCCCCCACAGAGAGGTCCGCCCATCCCTCATGGAAAGGAATGTCGGGTGCTTCTCGACCGGCGACACTGCAGGTGGACTCAGCCTAGCCCTTTTGGAAGGACCTTTCTCTCCTTGAATCACCTGAGGACCCCTCTTTTTCAGAGAAGGGGGAGGAGGAGGAGGAGGAGGGGGAATAAGAGAGAAGCTTGAACCTCGCTGAGTGCATCCTCCTGAGCCTTCAGCTTCTCCAACTGAAGCTTTTTAGTGTTTTTATAATCAAAATTTCCCATGACAACTACAAAAAAGGGAAAACAATCAGCAAAATAAACAGCAAAAGTAAAGAAAACTGAGTAAGCAGAAAAGTACTCACGGTCCCAATCGGCCCTTGGAGTCTTGGAAATGGTATTTCAACTAAGGATTTACACTTGAGAAGATGGGGGAGCCTAAGAAGATCGACCATATCATCATGATCCCCAGGAGACATGTCCACTATCTTACATGAAAGCCGCTTGTTAGGCGACCGGGTCCAATACAAAGGGAACCTGGACTGACCCCGCTTGTCAAAAAAGTTTGAAACCCCATCTTTACCAGGCCTAACTCAGAAAAAACCCCCTTTGAAGTTCTTCCAAGAGGAAGTGTAAGGGCCGAGTAAAGATTTACCCGGAATGTCGGTCAAAGAAACCCAACCACCTTTCTTGCTCTCCTTGACATTATAGTGGAAAAGGAATTTTGAAGCAATAGGTGTGATAAAAAACTCGTTGCACACAACCCTAAAGGCACATATAGCAGCCCAGGCATTTGGATGCAACTGGGTGGGAGCAACATTTAACTTCCGGAGGACGACACACTCGAGCTTGTCAAAGGGGACAGTGACGCCTAGAACAGAAAATAGGGCATCATACATGTAAGTATAATGAGACTCACATGGAAGAGCCCAAAGAAATACGCGCTCACTCAGACGACAATGCTCAGCATGAATACTGTCTGGAAAATTTGAGTGGCATAACTACACACCCTCTAATAAGGAAAGGAGAGACTCTCGGGATTGATACCGAGAAGCATAGCCACCTACTTCCTCACTCACCAAAAAATAACCAGGGAAAGATATAGAAGTCTTTTTGGGAAATTTAGTGCCACTCGGCTCAGGAGGAGGAGAAGGAGGTCAGACATGACGAGGAACCAGAAGAACCTCCTGAGTAGCTCAGAATCATCCAAGACTACAACCCCAACTGGAGCGGTAGTTAAGGGCACTTCAGCCTGCCCAGAAGCAAGGGGAGGACGGACTATGCCAACGGCGCCCGACGCCGACGCGCCATCACTAACCCTACCAGAGTTGCCATGGCGTGGCGACCGGTCACCATCAGAATCCTCCCCAATCAAACGAACCTCCGGAGATAACATCCTGCCACCTCCAGAGCGCCCTGACTCCCTGGAAAATGACATCACCAGACAAAGAAAAGAGAAGGGGAGAATTGGAGCGTACCTGAACGGAAAAAGAATGAAGACAAACGAGAAAGGAGCAAATAGCGGAGAAGTTCGTCGGAGAAGAAGACAGGAAGGAAGAGAATGAAAGTACGACAAGCACAGTGACCCTTGTATAGGGTCCTAAACGTTCCGAATACGAAACGACGAAGCGACTCAAGCTGTTGGATCAAGACCCTTCACCAGGCCCATCAACGACTAGAGAGGCTTGAGACCTTTGGGGATCCCAAGAACATTTTCAAAATTAAAAAATAATCATTACCGCCGCCCTTGGGAAGCGTTATGAATTCAATAGGTCCAAAACGACACCACCGCCATTGGACGACATGACGTTTCGAGAACCAAATATGAGCCCAACCATACGAGACGAGTAAAGGACGACGTAGACTCGAGTAAATAAAATCCGAGTGCGACAAAACCACTAAATCTCCTACATGACTTCGGAGCTTAGGGGGCATGTGTACTAGTCAGACTCGGCTTTCCACCAAGTAGTTGAACTGGCCGAGTAGGTACTTCTCACTCGGACCCAGAGAGTAATAACGAAAAGCATATCTTATCATAAGATAAGATAAAGAAAGATTAGAACATAATATAATGACTGAAGATAGAATTATCTTTATCTTAATCACGAGATTTGAGGATATTTGATAGGAAAATAATCCTACCTAACCTCCTATTTTAGCCCTATAAATATAGCAACGATCTAACCCAACAAGGTACGAAATTCTTAATCCTAACCGTGATACATGTCTCCTACCTCTGCGCCTCTAACTTGAGCGTTGGAGCGTTTTTGCATGTACACCCCCTATCAGTCAGAGAGATCTCAACGGAGCCACTGCACCAGAAGTCTTACCAAAATCAGGTAAGAACAATTACCCTTTTAATTGTCTTTATTTGTATTATTATTGACTGAATTGGAGACCGGGAGGAATTGTGATCCTCGAGCAAATTTATGTGCTGGAAAACTTGACTGCGTGTGTGCTTGTGTGTTGATTTGGTACTGTTTGGATGATTAAGGATCATGGAATCCTTGAGGTGGGAAAAATGGACTCAAAACACGAGTGCATTTGTGGTAACTAGAACTTAGTTCTAGTGTTAATTAAATGTTCATTGTAACAAGCAGTGAATAAATACTTAATAAGAGTGCGAACCTCCTAATTAAATGGACTTAGTAAATATCGGACCTTTGCACATTGGAGAATGCTCTTGAGATTAAACTTAGAATGAACCACTAAGACCTTTGCTTTGGAGGATATGGACTATGGAACCAAAATTTAGCATAAAACTTGAGAGGGTAAGAAATTACATAAGACTTAAGAAGACGTGGGATGATTCCTGAACTAGGCTCATGAAGTGTGTGAGAGTGCTTGAGGCATTTGCTGTGTGGATTGTGATGTGTTGTCTGAGTAGTTGTGGTTAGTGCAATTTTGAGAGGGAGAGAAAGTGTTCTTCCTTTCTCTTGATGCACGAGGATCGTGGGTGAATGAGTTATGTTCTTGGTGTTGCACATAAAGATGATACACATTTCGAGGAAATACAAGTGAGTTGTGAAAGCGAGTCATGTGGAGATTTCCAACTGTAAGGGGACGTTGTGTCTCGAGGGGGACAATGTGTCTCGTAGATGGGGTTAGTATGGAATGACCACCTGGGGATCTTTGAATGACATGTCGTGGAGTCGAAGGCATGGCCTCGAGCTCATATTGTTGACTAACCGCCATCAAGTACCATTGGCAGAGGAATCCCACACAGACCTGTAAAGGACGATCCTGGTGGGGAAGGTCGTTGAGGAGTCAGTCCTCAGAGACTGGATGACCACAGAGTGGTACCTAGGAAATGATCGCAGGTGTGATCGACCTTGGGGGTAAGGTGCCGAGTTGTAACTATGGATCACACAGCCGACTTGGCAATCTCGACCAAACGTGAGACATTTTCATGTTGGTGAGAGTCCCGTCATTGTACCGTGACGATGGGTGTACTCCTAATAGTCATCCAGCTTAAAATGTGTAAGTCCACTGAGTTCTGGAAGTTCCAGTGGCAACGGGCCCGAAATGTGATGAGTTAAGGAATTAGTTGAAGAGACGTTTAGGGTTACGAGTGAGACCCGTGAAAGAACCATACCGACGTGGTTAAAGTTTTGTGTGTGACTGTAAGGTCGTTTGTTTGTGGCTTTAGAGGAAGCGAGGGGCTCACTCCATACACCTTATTTTTTAGATGGAGATGAATGACTTCTGTGCAATCGTCGGAGACGGAGCGAAATGACTACGACAAGTGCTAAGGATGCAGATGGATCTGGTCAAGGAAACTGAAGATTCCCTGAGGATGTCTTATGGGTTAAGTGGGTAGATAATGGTTGAATTTTATTGAGTCACTGCTATAAGTCTCAGTCTTTTACTTGTATAAAAAGAGGGTAGACTAGGTCTTTATTTTATGATGTATCATTCTCTTGTATATGACTCAGATATGTTATGTACTCAATTTCAAATATGTGAACATGTATTTATATTTGTAAAGTATAATTACTTAATGATGGAAATTGAGGATTTTCAAATGGAATTTTATTGCATCCTTAATGGTTTATTGGAAATAGAGTATTTTATAAATTAAGTTGTTTTTATTAAGAATGGTATTTTGTTAATGGGCATATTTATGTTGAATGCATGAAAGACGAGTTTCATTTTTTAGTTTCAAGTAATGACATTTTAAAGTAAAATGAAAAAAAAAAAACTATTCATGATTTGGACAGGATGTTAGAAAATAACTTTAATTAATTTCATAATTTCAAAAATAAAATAAGTAAAATTATAATAGTAACTAGGGGTGTTACAATCAGTACTGTACATGTGGACATTTTGATTGATGTGGTATCACCATGATTTCCACTTGATTAGTACTGTACACGTGGACATTTTGGATGACGTAACATTCTTGTGATTGCTACTTAACAAGTAATTTTCTTTTCATCCCTATAAAAAATTCTTAAAGTTTGATAAGTCCTTATAAAATTTAAGCTTAATTTATTTTTTTCCCTCAAAATATGGCTTTCTCTTCTAATCCTTATAACAAGTAATTTATTTTTCTTCATCATCATCATCATCATTATTATTATTTACCTTGTTTTGTTTTAATAAAATAAATATCTTGGGAAAATGATATTGGACTTCATAATAAATGTGGTCTTTAGTTTTTTTATACAGACTAAAAAAAGCTAGTATTTCCTCCATTTCATTTGATTGATGTTTAAGATTTTTTTTTACACAAATTAAAAAAAAAGTACTCCAAAACAATAGTATTTATTGAGGACCAATTTTACTAAGATATCCTTATTCTCTTTATTAATTTTAGTAAGTGTATTATTAAGTATATTAAGACAATAGTATTCATTAGAAGGAAAAATTGGAATAGATGTTCTAATATTTCATTAAAAACTGAAAAATCAATGAAAATAATTTTTTTTAATATTAACACATCAATTAATTTGGAATAGGGAGAATAAATAGATGAAAGAGTGAAAGCAATTTTATAAAATTAATCTTGTTAATATAGTTATTTCAATGATTCATTTTCAAGAGAGTTAATCTTCTTGCACGATGCAACATAACATCAATATTTTAAAAAATATTTTTAGAGGTATAAATTAAAGAAATAAAATAATATTTATTTTAAAAAATATTTTTTCTCCTCACGATTGTCAGACGAATTGGCTTTGATGCCTTTTTCATTCTGTATTTCCCTATAAATAGAGAAGATAAATTTACCATCATTAATGACAAATATTCTAATTCCTTATTTATACAAACCAAATCGGGAATACAATAAATATAAAATCATATTCTAATTTATACAAAATAAATAGAAAACAAATCACAAAATATCTTCTTATTAACAAGGATAATTATTATGAGATGGAAGAAGAAACATGTTAGTAGCCTGCATACCAGTAACATACTAACATTTCAACGGTGACATTGAGAGGGAACAAAAAGTATCTAGGAATTGACAAATACAAATAGTGGCATTACTTTACTGGTGCCGTATTAACTACGCCCTTCCAAATATATAGAGACATTTGATTAATTTTTTTTTTTTTTGGTGAATAAGACATTTGATTAATTTTTTTTTTTTTTGGTGAATAAGACATTTGATTAATTTTTTTTTTTTTTTGGTGAATAAGACATTTGATTAATTAATTACACCTTTTATCACCTTTCAACCCACACGTGGCAACACCATGTATACTTGTCAAAGTTGTCAAGCTGATTGTGCTATAATGTTGACACCTATGTCCTTCCCCACAGTAAAACAAACAAAAGCAGCATATACGATACGATACGACCACCATTCCTGCATTCCACAAAACTCAAAAGCATAAACGTTGAATTCTAAGAAAGCAGTAACATGTGTGTTTGATTGTCCGAAATTAAAACAGAACACAGCAAAAGAAGAAAAGCATAGAGTGAGTATGTGTTTGATCTTGAAGGTTTTTGCAGTTATAGAATTAGTGTTGGTGATAGTGTACCCTAGTGCTCATGGTTTGAGCAGAGATGAGTTCCCTCCTGACTTTGTGTTTGGTGCATCAACTTCAGCTTACCAGGTTCTTCTCTTTCTCAATTTCTACTATTCTGCTCTTGTAGTTTCTTCCTTTTCACTAGTACAATACAGTTCACTGTCTTAGTCTTTTGATTCTGTTGCTGAATATTATTGAATTGAACCTTGGGGTGATGTGAAAGGTTGAAGGTGCAGCAAATGAAGATGGCAGGAAGCCAAGCGTATGGGATACCTTCTCCCATGCTGGAAATGGTACTACCCTCTACTCAGTACTTACATATATAATATGCTTCATTTCTTGACTTCAAGTCTTCTCTTTTAAGGTTTAGTGTTATTATTTTGTTCAAAGAAATTGAATGCCAAAATATGTTTTCAGGGAATATGTATGCAGGTGATGGAGATGTTGCATGTGATCAATATCACAAATATAAGGTCTGTGACCCTATAGAGAAACAAAAAGAAATTGTGCTCCATATATATACATGCATGCACACAAGAGGCATCTTATATAAACACCACTGGATTTAAATTCATTTTTGTTTTGAGCAAATATCATACCTTGATTTCCTGCAGGAAGATGTCCAGCTCATGGCTGACATGGGCTTAGAGGCCTATAGATTTTCTATATCATGGTCAAGGCTTATTCCAGGTGAGATCATCAAAATGTTGTCAGGGAGATTCTTAAATTAATGTCTAAAATAATGTCAAAAGTAATTTGTATTAGACACACACACTTGGTTTGATTTAGGCACAATGAATCTCTGACTCCAATACAATATAGTAGCCTAGATCAAACTGTTATTTACAACCTTTTGTGACCATCTTGTTATCATGTATTACCAGATGGAAGAGGGCAAGTGAATCCCAAGGGACTACAGTATTACAACAACCTTATTAATGAACTGATAAGCCATGGTTCTTGTGAAGACTAAATTTCCTCTAAAAAATTTGATTAACACCTAAGAGAGGTTCTTCCAAGTTTTCTGATGTATTTTTATTTTTGTTGATGATTCCTCATCTTGTAGGAATTGAAGCACATGTTACAATACACCATTGGGACCTACCACAAACACTTGATGATGAATATGGAGGATGGGTTAGTCGAAGAATTGTGTATGGTTCCCAAGCTTCTAGTCTGTAATTCTGTTGGCATCTTGTCCTAGATTGGGGATCATCAGAAATGCACCCTGCACAAAATTGAAAAGATTTTATCGTGGTTAACATATTTTATTATGAATGCTTTGTAGGAAAGACTTCACAATGTACGCGGATGTGTGTTTTAGAGAATTTGGTGACAGAGTTAAGTATTGGGTTACGGTGAATGAGGCCAATGTGTACGCAATTTTTGGCTATGATGTTGGAATGTTACCACCTCAGCGGTGTTCTCCTTCCCCTATAATTAACTGCTCCAGAGGAAATTCCTCAACTGAGCCATATTTGGTAGCCCATCATATGTTGTTAGCACATGCTTCAGCTGCTAGGTTGTATAGGAAGAAATATCAGGTAAAAATTATGTAACAAATGCACCACTCTACTATGTCATTCATTATGTCATTTGAAATGGTGATAATAATCGTTTAATTTGTTCAGAAAACAATCTCTTTTGGATGCAGGGAATGCAGCGTGGCTTAATTGGGTTTAATCTCCTTCCTTTTGGTGTTCTTCCACGAACAAATTCTATTGAAGATGTAAAGGCCACTCAAAGGGTTCAAGACTTCTTTATCGGGTGGTAAGCAAGTAAGAAGTAATAATCTAAGCATGGTATCTTTTTCTAATGCCTGTTAACATTTAACAAATTTGCATCTTGGAATTGCAAAGGAACAAATCTTCAATAAATAAATAAATAAACTGTTAAGTGAAGAAACAAGATTTTTATATCTCTAACATGTCCCTTCATATTAGAGTCCTTTAAGATTAAAGCATGACAATTCACACACCACTTTACCTTGCAAGTAAGTTAAATTAAAGAATGTGTTGACAATGATTAAAGTCTTGGACCTCTTCATGTTTATATACCATTTATGAATGCCCTGAATGATTTTATATCTGAATGTTTTAGTAAAGCATTTTCATATATCTTTCAATTATACATTAGATGCTACAGTAGGCTTTTGTCTATGATTTGTTAGTGCAGGTTTATGAATCCCTTTACATTTGGAGATTACCCTGATATAATGAAAAAGAATGCTGGCTCAAGGCTTCCTTCCTTCACTCAAAAGGAATCAAATCTGGTCAGGGGCTCAATCGACTTCATAGGAATAAACTTTTACTACTCATTTTATGTTAAGAACAGTCCTAGCAGCCTGCAGAAGGAGAATAGAGATTTCTTGGCAGATCTATCTGTGGAAATTGAAAGTATGTCATAAGCTGTTTCCCTCACCTATTTTTATTGCATAATCAATTCTATATCGAGGCTCAACAAGTTACTTATATATAAAATGACAAAATGTTTCTTTATTGTGTGAGGTCGATCTTATCCTTAACTTTATGAATCAAGATACTTCTTATGAATGGAATTGAACTTTTTTACATACTATTTTATTTTTTCAGCAACTGTGCCTTTAAAGGGATTGTGTTTCAATATTTGTTATTTTTTTTTCCTGTGGATCATAGATTTTATGGATTTTTTTTGTTAAATGTTTAAATTTTCTAATTCTTTGGGATAGCAAATCTAATTCTCTATCAATGTCTCTTGCCCATGCTGACATTTGCTAATACTTTTTTTATAGAACTTCCGTGGCTCCACTGACACAGCCTGATGGAATTTCTTCTGTATCCAATCTTGTCTCACACAAACCTATATATTAATATATAAATCTGATTCACAACTTCATTTTCTTTTCTTACCTCTATGTAATCCATGTCATCAAATGTTAACAAATCCTATTTAAAATTTAAGGATAAATATATTTGGAGACCCATTGGGATGTAGACACCTTGAGAGAGATAGGAAGAAAATTTAATATTCTTTCCTGTCATTGCTAAAGACTTGTATAGTTAGTAAACTCCAGTAATTGAAATCAGTCTGTGGTGTCATCCACCTTGCTCTAATTTTGTGGAACTGAAACAGCTAATTAATGTTCTTTCTGGTTGTAGGATATTTTCCAAATGATACATCTACATATGAGGTAACATAGCAGGAACATGGTGCTACTCCTCTCTTATGTATTTCTTTATTCTTTTAAGGATGGAACTTCAATACTTTCCACTAACCAGCTGGTTGGTTTAGGTTCCAATTACTCCAAAGATCTTCCTAAGGATGTTAGACTCACTAAAGAACGCTTATGGCAATATTCCAATTTACATACACGAAAATGGTATGGTGATTTTCCAGTTCATGACATGATCTTTGTATCTCGCTCGAAATCATCATTCAAAGGTTCTCTGTTTCTATTTTTCAACATATTCAACTGTCCTATTATCTAGTTGTATGGTAAGTTATTTTAGCTTTGCAGGCGAACAAACACCTCGTAATTCATCATTAGACGACTGGCCGAGGGTGAATTACTTGCATGAATACATAGGAAGCTTGCTTGATGCACTGAGGTACTTCTACTTTGATTTTCATTTTCATGTAAGAAAGTTAAAGGGGTGTATAATGTAAACTTAGCACCTCCACTTTATTTAAAATAATTGTCAATGGTTTCATGAAAGCTGATTTTTGTTTATTCTTTTCCTTTTGACAGGAGTGGATTAAATGTAAAAGGTTATTTTGTATGGTCCTTCTTGGATGCATTCGAGTTACTGGGTGGATATGAATCAAGTTATGGACTATATTATGTAGATATGAATGATCCAAGCTTAAGGAGGCAACCTAAGCTTTCTGCTGAATGGTACTCAAATTTTCTGAAGAGGAAGCCTATGGACCCAAAGATCACCAAGGAAATTGAGAAGAATGCAACTGTGCTTTTTCACAATTTGTCACTACATAATGCCACATAAAGTAATCAGGACAAGTTAAAATTCTGGACTTGGAGAGGGGGACCAATAATTTGCAACTTCGTGCTACCACGAGAATGAATAAAAGGTCATTGGTTTATGATGTCAAATCACATTAAACTTTTTAGATTTTGATCAATGTAACTTCCTGTCCCACTATAGAAAACATAGTTGTCGAGTATTTCATGATTGAAAATCAGACATCACTTGCACACATGGGTCCCATACGTGGGTGGAAGAGAAAGTACTTTTCGATACAACTCTTATTTAACATATTTGCTACCAATTTAAGATGGAATAAATAATGTATAATCACCAAATTATTTTTATTATCATTGAATGATTGGTGTTAATTGCTTGAACTTCAATAAATTAGTTTTTTAATTATTTTTTTTGGTCAAAAATAGTTTTTTAAACTTGCTTTACAAAACAAATTTTAAAATAAAAAGCTGAGAAATGAAACAAGCAGGCCATACACTCTTATTTTCTCTCTAACCTTTTGATTTGTCTAATCATGACCTCATACTTTTTACTCTGTATAAATGATATATCAAATCAAATCTTAAAGCCTCCAGTTTAAATTAGTTTAAAAAAATTTTTAAAACACCTAACACAAAATTCCAGAAACACAAAAGAGTCTACATTATTCGAAGACTTTTCCAGACAACACAAACCAACTTGTGAATATTATAAAGAGAAGTATACACCAATAAGATAGTTAAAAAAAAAATAAAAAAATTATAACGTGCATCGAAGGAAGTGGCTTATTCTATTATGTTTACAAAAATTATTTTATAGGTCTGGCAAATTACTATTAATTAAGGGAAAACATGCACGCAATTTAAAAATATGAATAACAGTATATTACAGTACAGATCCAATACCTGCCCAAACATGTGTGGTCAATTAAACTTCTCACTTCTCAATACTTGAGATATGGGCTGGACGGAAAGGAGCTGAAGAGGATCCTTGTGCTGTAGTTAAAATTTAATTCTAGAAAATCTTCTTCCATGGAATCTTAGATGCCTGGGAACAGGATCACATCACATGCAGTTTTAAGGGTCATAGAATAAATAAGAATAAACCATTATTATAGGGTGATATTAGTCTTAAAATAAATAAATAAAATCAAATTAGTTTATCCTGATTATAGTTGTTTCATTTAAGTTTTTAAACTTAATCACTTACTGTCCTTTTAATATTATTACTTAAGTTTTTTTTTTAAAATTTTAGACTAATGTGATTGAAAGGTTGCATTTCCAAGAACTTATTTGCAATTTTCTAATTTTGGGACTGTGTGTGACAACCCTATATGCGTTGAGAGACTGAAATGGTAGTTTGCTCAAAAAATAAAGTAGCACATAGACGAAAGAAGCATAAACATTGTAGAATTTGATTGTCGACCGAAAACAGAACACAGCACAAAGCAGAAACAATGCGTTTGATGTTGAAGGTTTTTGCAGTTATAAAATTAGTATTGGTGATAGTGCACCCTAGTGCTCATGCATTGAGCAGAGATGAGTTCCCTCCTGACTTTGTGTTTGGTGCATCAACTTCAGCTTACCAGGTTCTTCTCTTTCTCAGTTTCTACTATTCTGCTCTTGTAGTTTCTTCCTTTTCACTAGTACAATACAGTTCACTGTCCTAATCTTTTGATTCTGTTGCTGAATATTATTGAATTGAACCTTGGGGTGATGTGAAAGGTTGAAGGTGCAGCAAATGAAGATGGCAGGAAGCCAAGCATATGGGATACCTTCTCCCATGCTGGAAATGGTACTACCCTCTACTCAGTACTCACATATATAATATGCTTCATTTCTTGACTTCAAGTCTTCTCTTTTAAGGTTTAGTGTTATTATTTTGTTCAAAGAAATTGAATGCCAAAATATGTTTTAAGGGAATATGTATGCAGGTGATGGAGATGTTGCATGTGATCAATATCACAAATATAAGGTCTGTGACCCTATAGAGAACCAAAAAGAAATTGTGCTCCATATATATACATGCATGCACACAAGAGGCATCTTATATAAACACCACTGGATTTAAATTCATTTTTGTTTTGAGCAAATATCAGACCTTGATTTCCTGCAGGAAGATGTCCAGCTCATGGCCAACATGGGCTTAGAGGCCTATAGATTTTCCATATCATGGTCAAGGCTTATTCCAGGTGAGATCACCAAAATATTGTCTGGGAGATTCTTAAATCAATGTCTAAAATAATGTCAAAAGTTATATGTATTAGGCATATACTTACCAAGGGGGTTTAGCTTAGTTGATTGAACAGAGTGTGCGTGGGTTATTGCAAACCCTCCTAGTATCTGTCTTCGATTCCTACACATAAAAAAAAAAAAAAAAGGACATACACTTAGTTTGATTTAGGCACAATGAATCTCTGACTCCATTTGAACATAGTTCCCTAGATCAAACTGTTATTTCCATGCTGTTCTGACTATGCTGTTGCCCTGTATTACCAGATGGAAGAGGACAAGTGAATCCCAAGGGACTACAGTATTACAACAACCTTATCAATGAACTGATAAGCCATGGTTCTTGTGAAGACTAAATTAAAGTTTGATTAACATCTTAGACAGATTCTTCCAAGTTAGATGCTGATATTTATTTTTTATTGTTTCCTCATCTTGTATGTAGGAATTCAACCACATGTTACATTATATCATTGGGACCTACCACAAACACTTGAAGATGAATATGGAGGATGGGTTAGTCGAAGAATTGTGTATGGTTCTCAAACTTCAAATCTCTAATTGTCCTAGATAGAGATCATGCCAAATACATCTGGAATAAAATTGAAAAATAATTTTTAATTATTGTGATTAACATGTTTATATGTATATGCTTGTAGGAGAGACTTCATAACATATGCGGATGTGTGCTTTAGAGAATTTGGTGACAGAGTTAAGTATTGGACTACTGTGAATGAAGCCAATATATTTGCAATGGAAGGCTATGATCTAGGAGACTTTCCACCTAACCGGTGTTCTCCCTCAATAGCTAACTGTTCCAGAGGAAATTCCTCAACTGAGCCATATTTGGTAGCCCATAATATGTTGTTAGCACATGCTTCAGCTGCTAGGTTGTATAGGAAGAAATACCAGGTATAAATTATCTAACAAATGCACCACTCTACTATGCTATTTATTAGGGGCTTAAATATGTTTTTGGTCCCCTAAATTTAAACTTGCTTTTTTCAGTCCCTCAATTTAAAAAAATGTTCTTTTTAGTCCTAGTTGACTGATTTCTGGCAGTTTAGATGCACAATTTGTGATGCTTTTTTATCATAAGAGGGACAAAAAAGAGTATTTTTTTTAAATTGAGGACTAAAAATAGCAAATTTGAGGGACCAAAAAACATATTTAAGCTTTCATTAGGCCGTCTATTTGCATTTTGAACCATAATCAGGCAGGATAGCATTAAAGGTGATCATCATGATGATGTCATTTTGAAATGGTGATAATAATCATTTAATTTGTTCAGAAAACAATCTCTTTTGGATGCAGGGCATGCAGCATGGCTTAATTGGATCTAATCTCCTGCCTTTTGGTCTTCTTCCACGAACAAATTCTACTGAAGATGTAAGGGCCACTGAAAGGTTCCAAGATTTCGTTATAGGGTGGTAAGTAACAATCTAGTCATGGTATCTCTTTCTAATGCCTGTTGACATTAACAAATTTGCATCTTGGGATTGCAAAGGACCAACTATTCAAAAAATAAATAAACTGTTAAGAAACAAGATTTTTATATCTCTAACATGTTCCTTCATATAAGAGTCCTTTAAGATTAAAGCATGACAATACACACACCACTTTACCTTGCAAGTAAGTTAAATTATAAAGAATGTGTTGACAATGATTAAACTCTTGAACCGCTTCATGTTTGTTCCAACCACAAGTTCTCTACATCGTTAGGCTCACCGCATTCAAGCTATTATCCACTCGAACAAAGATGTTTATAAATTACCCTTAGCCTCGATTCCTAAACAATGTGGCACTTTTTGGAGTACCAGAACAATGTTTTTGTACCATTTATGAATGTTGTGAATGATTTTATATCTCAATGTTTTATTAATGGATTTCGTAAAAATCCAACATAATTTTCCCAAACAAATAAATGTTATAGCTTTCGGTTATACATTAGTTGCTACAGTAGGCTTTTGTCTATGATTTGTTATTGCAGGTTTATGAATCCCTTTACATTTGGAGATTACCCTGATATAATGAAAAAGATTGCTGGCTCAAGGCTTCCTTCCTTCACTCATAAGGAATCAAATCTGGTCAGGGGCTCAATTGATTTCTTAGGAATAAACTTTTACTACTCACTTTATGTTAAGAACAGTCCTAGCACCCTGCAGAAGGAGCATGGAGATTACATAGCAGATCTATCGGTGGAAATTGAAAGTATGTCATAAGCTGTTTCCCTTGCATAATCAATTCTATATCAAGGCTCAACAAGTTACTTATATATAAAATGTTTCTTTATTGTGTGAGGTCTTATCCTTAACTTTATTGATCAAGATACTTCTTATGAATGGAATTAGACTTATTTACATACTATTTTATTTTTTCAGCAACTGAGCCTTTTTTGTTTTTTTTTGTTAAATGATTAAATTTTCTAATTCTTTGGGACAGAAAATCTAATTCTCTATCAATGTCTCTTGCCCGGCACACCCTGATGGAATTTCTTCTGCATCCAATCTTGTCTCACACAAACCTAAATATTAATATATAAATCTGATTCACAACTTCATTTTCTTTTCTTACCTCTATCAGTTCAAGTCTTCCTCTAAACTACCATAATCCATGTCATCAAGCATTAACAAATCCTATGTAAAATTTAATATTCTGTCCTGTCATTGCTAAAGACTTGTCTAGTTAGTAAACTCCAGTAGGTGAAATCAGTCTGTGGTGTCATCCACCTTGCTCTAATTTTGTGAAACTGAAACAGTTAATGTTCTTTCTGGTTGTAGGATTTTTTCCAAATGGTACATCTGCAGATGAGGTAACATAGCAGGAACATGGTGCTATTCCTCTCTTATGTATTTCTTTATTCTTTTAAGGATGGAACTTCAATACTTTCCACTAACCAGCTGGTTGGTTTAGGTTCCAATTACTCCAAAGATTTTCCTAGGGGTGTTAGACTCACTAAAGAACGCTTATGGCAATATTCCAATTTACATACACGAAAACGGTATGGCTATTTTCCAACTCATGACATGATCTTTGTATCTCCCTTGAAATCATCATTCAAAAGTTCCATGTTTCTTTTTTTCAACATATTCAACTGTCCTGTTATCTAGTTGTATGGTAAGTTATTTTAGCTTTGCAGGCCAACAAACACCTCAGAATTCATCATTAGACGACTGGCCGAGGGTGAATTACTTGCATGAATACATAGGAAGCTTGGTTGATGCACTGAGGTACTTCTACTTTGATTTTCATTTTCAAGTGGGAAAATTAAAAGGGTGTATAATGTCAACATAGCAGCTCCACTTTATTTAAAGAGTTTAATAGTTATGTACTGTGTCAACTGATCAGAAATCAATATTGTTATGACTTTTAAGATAGTTACTATAAAAGTCAACAAATTTATCATATATAGATGATTTTTTATTGGATGACAATGTAAAACTTGACAAAGTAAAACTGTTTTATTTTTTTTTTGCTTCAATGGAAAAAAAAAAACTGTTTTACTCTGTAAGTGTATAATCTATTTTCTCTTATTTAAAATAATTGTCAATTGTTTGATGAAAGCTTGTTTTTGTTTATTCTTTTCTTTGATTTGACACATTGACAGGAGTGGACTAAATTTAAAAGGTTATTTTGTATGGTCCTTCTTGGATGCATTCGAGTTACTGGGTGGATATGAATCAAGTTTTGGCCTATATTACGTAGATATGAATGATCCAAGGCGAAGGAGGCAACCTAGGCTCTCTGCTGAATGGTACTCAAATTTTCTGAAAAGGAAGCCTATGGACCCAAAAATCATCAAGGAAATTGAGAAAAATGCAACTGTGCTTTCACACAATCCCTCACTGCATAATGCCACATAAAGTAATCAGGACAAGTTAAAATTCAGGACTTGTCTTTTTTTTTTAGGGTGTGTCAATAATTTGCAACTCTGTGGTACCACGCGAATGAATAAGAGGACATTGGTTTATGATGTCAAAATCATATGAAACTTTTAGATTTTGATCAATGTAACTTCCTATTCTACTATAGAAAGCATAGTTGTCGAGTATATCATGATTGAAAATCAGACTACTTATGGCACTTGTACACACGGGTCCCATACGTGGGGGTGGAAGAGGTTTTTTTTTTGTAAAAAAAAAAAATTAAGATTTGGACTTGGAGAAGACACACATTGAAATTTACATGTTGCTTACCAATAATGGGTGGAAGAGAAAGTACTTTTTAATGCAAGTCTTAAAATATTTGCTACCAATTAATTTAAGGTGGACTAAATAATGTATAATGACCAAATTATTTATTTTCATTGAATGATGGATATTAATTGCTTGAACTTCAATAAGTTAAATGAGACTGTACACATTTTTTCTTAAATTAAATTAAAAAATTAATTACACTCTTATTTTTCTTTGTAACCTTTTGATTTGTTTGATCATCTCATACTTTTTACTCCTTGTAACTGGTACTAAAAAATAAGTTAAATTAATCTACACTTCCTTAACTATTTGATAATTTTTAATTAAATTTCTGAAGTTTTTTTAATTGGGTCTCTGAATTTATATTTATTTTTCCATTAGATCCGAGGGACCTAATAAAAAAATAAATACAAATTCAGAGATCCAACGATGGTTCTTCATGCTGGTTCTTGAGAAGTAAGAACCGTTTTGCAAGTTCTTCCCATTGGAGCAGATCAACGTGGATGACACGCTGGAGAACCGTTCTTGTAGAAGAACTCTGAAGAACGGTTCCAACAAATTAAAAAATTATTTTTTCCCAATTGATTCAAGAGGGAAACCAACGAACCAACCATCCAAAACGAAAAATTTCATAACATTCATCCCAACAACAAATTAAAAAAAATCAATAAAAAATCAAAATAATCAGACAGCACAGATCTGAAAATTTCTTCACCATTTCGGAGGAGGCGGCGACGGAGCCTGAAGCTCGCGGATCTGGTCCGTGGCTCGCGGATCTGGTCCGCTGTGTTTATTCTTCATTTGTATGTTGAGGTTGGCGTCGTTTTTTGCAGCTGGTGCGGCGCGACGAGTTTGGGGAAATTTGTCTCCATGGTGGTGGTTGGTGCGTCGGCGGTTTGGTTGGGAAGAGGAGTGCGCAGATCTGGTCCGTTCGACCATGATCTCGTCCTCTGGACACCGAGAAGGAGGAGAGGGAGGGGTCGCGGGGAAGGGGGAGCAGAGAAAATGGAGGAAGAAGAAAGGGAAGGGGCGGTGGGGGTGCAGAGAAAATGGAGGAAGAAGAAAGGGAAGGGGAAAGTGAAAGGGGAAAGTGAGGGAAGAGAGAGAGACGCTGAAAGGGAAAAGTAAAAGGGAAGAGAGACGCTGTCGTTGATAATTTTTTTTTAGCGAAAGAGTCGTTGCCTGATAGCATATAGCTGCATCAGTTTACCGTTTTCACTTACAAAAAATTACCGTTTGCTAGTTTGTACAGCTCCTCTAGTGCTATAAATTTTTTATATTTAAACTATGTAAAAATGAGACATGAACAAATCCTATAAATAGCATAAGTGGTGACCATATTTTACACACCAACTCTCATTCTCATTCTTAATCTCTCAATCTCAATTCTCCAATCCCAATTTCAATTCTAATTTTTTTCGAGCTTGCCAAATGGATCCAAATCAGTATAATTGGCAAGCTTATTACAATTTCTTACAAAACTATCAATTTCCTCCTACTAGCGAAAATTCTCAAAATCCTCCTTTTTTTCCAATGTTTCCACCACCACCAATAAATTTTATGCAAAATTTTGTTTCCCCTTCTACCGAAAATTCTCAAAATTCTCAAACTATTCCTACATTTCCACCACAACCAAACAATTCCACCATGTTTCAATCATCTAATGATGAAGTTGAAACGGAAGTTCCACAATTTTCTACCCAAATTGGCCTTCAAAACATTACACTTGAGGAAGGAGGAGAGAATTCTACAAAAAAAAAATCGCGACTCATGTTTACAATTGAAGAGGATACACATCTCATTGAAACATGGCTCAACGTTTCAAAAGATCCAATTATTGGTGTTGATCAAACAGCAAAGAGTTTTTGGAAGAGAATAGAGGAAAATTACAACAATTTTCGAAAGAGTCTACGAGTAAGAGAAAGTGGTCAGCTGAAATGTAGATGGCATAAAATAAATCTTGGCGTGCAAAAGTTCATCGGGCATTACAAGCAAGCTGTTCAATTGAAGAAAAGCGGGTGCTCAGAGAACGACGTCTTGACTAATGCATATGTTATTTGGTCTCAAGATGAACATTGCGAGTTTACTTTAGAGCATGCATGGCGACTGCTGAAAGAAAACCCTAAATGGTTAGAACAATTCAAAGAAAATTGTTCAAAAAGAACAAAGATTTCTGCTTCTGGGGGATACTCATCGACTTCAAATCCAGAGACGCCGATTGAAGTTTCAGAAACTGATACACAAACACGAATCACTCGCCCAATCGGACAAAAGGCAGTCAAAAGGAAGAGTAAGGGGAAAGGAGCTGCAACGTCTTCTAACCATGTTGACTTGTCTGGCATGGAAAATGCTATAAGGGAAAAAAATGTTGTTAACACAAAAATAGCAGTGGCAAAGGAGACAGAGAACATAGTGATGATGTATGACATCCTAATGAAGGACACATCTACCATGTCTGAGAGTCAACGCCGAGACCATGAACTGTATTGTAGTTATATTAGGCGCAAGTTAGGTAATTAGTCTAATGTTGTAACCTTAGTTAGGTATTTCCTCTAATGTTGTAGCTTTATTTAAATTAGTCATTATGTTATAGGTTTATTTTAATTAGTCCAATGTTGTAACTTTATTTTAGTTAGTAGTGATGTTGTAACTTTGTTTTAATTAGTCATTATGTTGTAACTTTGTTTTAATTTTTCTTTCTTAATCTTAATGTTATGCATTTTTTTTAATCATCAATGTTATGTATTTCTCATCAATTCAATATTTAGTCACAAATAAAAATTTAAAATTATTAATATTTTTTATATTACTTTTTAATTTTTGTTTCATAATTAAAATTTATATAAATAATTATTTAAATTTAAATTTCAAAATATTTTTAAATAAAATTATTAAGAATGTGGGGTCCAATGTAGGACCTACAAAAAGTAAGTTAAGAACCCAAAATAAGTTCTACCATTGGAGCAAAAAATGATATGAGTTCTTGTATCCTATGTGGCACTGTGGGACCCACAAAAAGTAGTTTAAGAACCCAAAATGGGTTATACCACTAAATATGCTCTTAATTACGCCTTTTATCACCTTTCAACCCACACGTGGCAACACCATGTATACTTGTCAAAGCTGATTGTGCTATAATGCTGACACCTATGTCCTTCCCCACAGTAAAACAAACAAAAGCAGCATATACGATACGACCACCATTCCTGCATTCCACAAAACTCAAAAGCATAAACGTTGAATTCTAAGAAAGCAGTAACACGTGTGTTTGATTGTCCGAAATTAAAACAGAACACAGCAAAAGAAGAAAAGCATAGAGTGAGTATGTGTTTGATCTTGAAGGTTTTTGCAGTTATAGAATTAGTGTTGGTGATAGTGTACCCTAGTGCTCATGGTTTGAGCAGAGATGAGTTCCCTCCTGACTTTGTGTTTGGTGCATCAACTTCAGCTTACCAGGTTCTTCTCTTTCTCAATTTCTACTATTCTGCTCTTGTAGTTTCTTCCTTTTCACTAGTACAATACAGTTCACTGTCTTAGTCTTTTGATTCTGTTGCTGAATATTATTGAATTGAACCTTGGGGTGATGTGAAAGGTTGAAGGTGCAGCAAATGAAGATGGCAGGAAGCCAAGCGTATGGGATACCTTCTCCCATGCTGGAAATGGTACTACCCTCTACTCAGTACTTACATATATAATATGCTTCATTTCTTGACTTCAAGTCTTCTCTTTTAAGGTTTAGTGTTATTATTTTGTTCAAAGAAATTGAATGCCAAAATATGTTTTCAGGGAATATGTATGCAGGTGATGGAGATGTTGCATGTGATCAATATCACAAATATAAGGTCTGTGACCCTATAGAGAAACAAAAAGAAATTGTGCTCCATATATATACATGCATGCACACAAGAGGCATCTTATATAAACACCACTGGATTTAAATTCATTTTTGTTTTGAGCAAATATCATACCTTGATTTCCTGCAGGAAGATGTCCAGCTCATGGCTGACATGGGCTTAGAGGCCTATAGATTTTCTATATCATGGTCAAGGCTTATTCCAGGTGAGATCATCAAAATGTTGTCAGGGAGATTCTTAAATTAATGTCTAAAATAATGTCAAAAGTAATTTGTATTAGACACACACACTTGGTTTGATTTAGGCACAATGAATCTCTGACTCCAATACAATATAGTAGCCTAGATCAAACTGTTATTTACAACCTGTTTTGACCATCTTGTTATCATGTATTACCAGATGGAAGAGGGCAAGTGAATCCCAAGGGACTACAGTATTACAACAACCTTATTAATGAACTGATAAGCCATGGTTCTTGTGAAGACTAAATTTTCCTCTAAAAAATTTGATTAACACCTAAGAGAGGTTCTTCCAAGTTTTCTGATGTATTTTTATTTTTGTTGATGATTCCTCATCTTGTAGGGATTGAAGCACATGTTACAATACACCATTGGGACCTACCACAAACACTTGATGATGAATATGGAGGATGGGTTAGTCGAAGAATTGTGTATGGTTCCCAAGCTTCTAGTCTGTAATTCTGTTGGCATCTTGTCCTAGATTGGGGATCATCAGAAATGCACCCTGCACAAAATTGAAAAGATTTTATCGTGGTTAACATATTTTATTATGAATGCTTTGTAGGAAAGACTTCACAATGTACGCGGATGTGTGTTTTAGAGAATTTGGTGACAGAGTTAAGTATTGGCTTACGGTGAATGAGGCCAATGTGTACGCAATTTTTGGCTATGATGTTGGAATGTTACCACCTCAGCGGTGTTCTCCTTCCCCTACAATTAACTGCTCCAGAGGAAATTCCTCAACTGAGCCATATTTGGTAGCCCATCATATGTT
The DNA here is from genome assembly GCA_026413185.1 of Pueraria montana var. lobata. Classification (NCBI taxonomy): domain Eukaryota; kingdom Viridiplantae; phylum Streptophyta; class Magnoliopsida; order Fabales; family Fabaceae; genus Pueraria; species Pueraria montana. Next base: position 80,776,407 of record CM048650.1, read on the forward strand.
GTTAGCACATGCTTCAGCTGCTAGGTTGTATAGGAAGAAATATCAGGTAAAAATTATGTAACAAATGCACCACTCTACTATGTCATTCATTATGTCATTTGAAATGGTGATAATAATCGTTTAACTTGTTCAGAAAACAATCTCTTTTGGATGCAGGGAATGCAGCGTGGCTTAATTGGGTTTAATCTCCTTCCTTTAGGTGTTCTTCCACGAACAAATTCTATTGAAGATGTAAAGGCCACTCAAAGGGTTCAAGACTTCTTAATCGGGTGGTAAGGAAGTAAGAAGTAACAATCTAAGCATGGTATCTTTTTCTAATGCCTGTTAACATTTAACAAATTTGCATCTTGGGATTGCAAAGGAACAAATCTTCAATAAATAAATAAATAAATTGTTAAGTGAAGAAACAAGATTTTTATATCTCTAACATGTCCCTTCATATTAGAGTCCTTTAAGATTAAAGCATGACAATTCACACACCACTTTACCTTGCAAGTAAGTTAAATTATAAAGAATGTGTTGACAATGATTAAACTCTTGGACCTCTTCATGTTTATATACCATTTATGAATGCCCTGAATGATTTTATATCTGAATGTTTTAGTAAAGCATTTTCGTATATCTTTCAATTATACATTAGATGCTACAGTAGGCTTTTGTCTATGATTTGTTAGTGCAGGTTTATGAGTCCCTTTACATTTGGAGATTACCCTGATATAATGAAAAGGAATGCTGGCTCAAGGCTTCCTTCCTTAACTCAAAAGGAATCAAATCTGGTCAGGGGCTCAATCGACTTCATAGGAATAAACTTTTACTACTCATTTTATGTTAAGAACAGTCCTAGCAGCCTGCAGAAGGAGAATAGAGATTACATGGCAGATCTATCAGTGGAAATTGAAAGTATGTCATAAGCTGTTTCCCTCACCTATTTTTATTGCATAATCAATTCTATATCAAGGCTCAACAAGTTACTTATATATAAAATGACAAAATGTTTCTTTATTGTGTGAGGTCGATCTTATCCTTAACTTTATGAATCAAGATACTTCTTATGAATGGAATTGAACTTTTTTACATACCATTTTATTTTTTCAGCAACTGTGCCTTTAAAGGGATTGTGTTTCAATATTTGTTATTTTTGTTTCCTGTGGATCATAGATTTTATGGATTTTTTTTGTTAAATGTTTAAATTTTCTAATTCTTTGGGATAGCAAATCTAATTCTCAATCAATGTCTCTTGCCCATGCTGACATTTGCTAATACTTTTTTTATAGAACTTCCGTGGCTCCACTGACACAGCCTGATGGAATTTCTTCTGTATCCAATCTTGTCTCACACAAACCTATATATTAATATATAAATCTGATTCACAACTTCATTTTCTTTTCTTACCTCTATGTAATCCATGTCATCAAACGTTAACAAATCCTATTTAAAATTTAAGGATAAATATATTTGGAGACCCATTGGGATGTAGACACCTTGAGAGAGATAGGAAGAAAATTTAATATTCTTTCCTGTCATTGCTAAAGACTTGTATAGTTAGTAAACTCCAGTAATTGAAATCAGTCTGTGGTGTCATCCACCTTGCTCTAATTTTGTGGAACTGAAACAGCTAATTAATGTTCTTTCTGGTTGTAGGATATTTTCCAAATGATACATCTACATATGAGGTAACATAGCAGGAACATGGTGCTATTCCTCTCTTATGTATTTCTTTATTCTTTTAAGGATGGAACTTCAATACTTTCCACTAACCAGCTGGTTGGTTTAGGTTCCAATTACTCCAAAGATCTTCCTAAGGATGTTAGACTCACTAAAGAACGCTTATGGCAATATTCCAATTTACATACACGAAAATGGTATGGTGATTTTCCAGTTCATGACATGATCTTTGTATCTCGCTCGAAATCATCATTCAAAGGTTCTCTGTTTCCATTTTTCAACATATTCAACTGTCCTATTATCTAGTTGTATGGTAAGTTATTTTAGCTTTGCAGGCGAACAAACACCTCGTAATTCATCATTAGACGACTGGCCGAGGGTGAATTACTTGCATGAATACATAGGAAGCTTGCTTGATGCACTGAGGTACTTCTACTTTGATTTTCATTTTCATGTAAGAAAGTTAAAGGGGTGTATAATGTAAACTTAGCACCTCCACTTTATTTAAAATAATTGTCAATGGTTTCATGAAAGCTGATTTTTGTTTATTCTTTTCCTTTTGACAGGAGTGGATTAAATGTAAAAGGTTATTTTGTATGGTCCTTCTTGGATGCATTCGAGTTACTGGGTGGATATGAATCAAGTTATGGACTATATTATGTAGATATGAATGATCCAAGCTTAAGGAGGCAACCTAAGCTTTCTGCTGAATGGTACTCAAATTTTCTGAAGAGGAAGCCTATGGACCCAAAGATCACCGAGGAAATTGAGAAGAATGCAACTGTGCTTTTTCACAATTTGTCACTACATAATGCCACGTAAAGTAATCAGGACAAGTTAAAATTCTGGACTTGGAGAGGGGGACCAATAATTTGCAACTTCGTGCTACCACGAGAATGAATAAAAGGTCATTGGTTTATGATGTCAAATCACATTAAACTTTTTAGATTTTGATCAATGTAACTTCCTGTCCCACTATAGAAAACATAGTTGTCGAGTATTTCATGATTGAAAATCAGACATCACTTGCACACATGGGTCCCATACGTGGGTGGAAGAGAAAGTACTTTTCGATACAACTCTTATTTAACATATTTGCTACCAATTTAAGACGGAATAAATAATGTATAATCACCAAATTATTTTTATTATCATTGAATGATTGGTGTTAATTAGAGGTGTCAAAAATGGCCTGGCCCGATGGCCCGTCAGGCCAGGCCAGGCTGGGCCACTAAAAAGCTTGCCTAAAAAAAATCGGGCCATTTTGGCCCGGCCTAACGGGCCAAACGGGTCAGGCCGGGCCTAAAAATTTGTGGCCTAAATAGCATTGGGCCTATTTGGTCCGAAATTATTTTTTTATTTTTTATTTGTTCCTTTTAAAATTAGTATAATTTTTTTATAAAAAAAAAGGCCAATTTGGCCCGGCCCGATGGGCCAAACGGGCCAGGCCGGGCCAAGAAAAATGCAGCCCGTGAGAGATACGGGTCAGGCCGGGCCAGCCCGTTTTTTCTCTTTGGCCCGTTAGGCCAGGCCCAGTCCGGCCCATTTGACAGTTCTAGTGTTAATTGCTTGAACTTCAATAAATTAGTTTTTTTAATTTTTTTTTGCTGAAAAATAGTTTTTTAAACTTGCTTTACAAAACAGATTTTAAAATAAAAAGCTGAGAAATGAAACAAGCTGGCCATACACTCTTATTTTCTCTCTAACCTTTTGATTTGTCTAATCATGACCTCATACTTTTTACTCTGTATAAATGATATATCAAATCAAATCTTAAAGCCTCCAGTTTAAATTAGTTTAAAAAGATTTTTAAAACACCTAACACAAAATTCCAGAAACACAAAGGAGTCTACATTATTCGAAGACTTTTCCAGACAAGACAAACCAACTTGTGAATATTATAAAGAGAAGTATACACCAATAAGATAGTTAAAAAAAAATAAAAATTATAACGTGCATCGAAGGAAGTGGCTTATTCTATTATGTTTACAAAAATTATTTTATAGGTCTGGCAAATTACTATTAATTAAGGGAAAACATGCACGCAATTTAAAAATATGAATAACAGTATATTACAGTACAGATCCAATACCTGCCCAAACATGTGTGGTCAATTAAACTTCTCACTTCTCAATAGTTGAGATATGGGCTGGACGGAAAGGAGCTGAAGAGGATCCTTGTGCTGTAGTTAAAATTTAATTCTAGAAAATCTTCTTCCATGGAATCTTAGATGCCTGGGAACAGGATCACATCACATGCAGTTTTAAGGGTCATAGAATAAATAAGAATAAACCATTATTATAAGGTGATATTAGTCTTAAAATAAATAAATAAAATCAAATAAGTTTCTCCTGATTATAGTTGTTTCATTTAAGTTTTTAAACTTAATCACTTTCTGTCCTTTTAATATTATTACTTAAGTTTTTTTTTTTTTAAATTTTAGACTAATGTGATTGAAAGGTTGCATTTCCAAGAACTTATTTGCAATTTTCTAATTTTGGGACTGTGTGTGACAACCCTATATGCGTTGAGAGACTGAAATGGTAGTTTGCTCAAAAAATAAAGTAGCACATAGACGAAAGAAGCATAAACATTGTAGAATTTGATTGTCGACCGAAAACAGAACACAGCACAAAGCAGAAACAATGCGTTTGATGTTGAAGGTTTTTGCAGTTATAAAATTAGTATTGGTGATAGTGCACCCTAGTGCTCATGCATTGAGCAGAGATGAGTTCCCTCCTGACTTTGTGTTTGGTGCATCAACTTCAGCTTACCAGGTTCTTCTCTCTCTCTCTCTCTCACACACACACACACAGAGTTTCTTCCTTTTCATGTGAGTAAGTATCACCATTCACTAGTAAACACTTCATTGTCATTATGTCATACCCTTTTGTTTATGTTTCTGATTAAGTCTTAAACCATGTATATTGGAAATGGGGTGATGTGAAAGGTTGAAGGTGCAGCAAATGAGGATGGCAGGAAACCAAGCATATGGGATACCTTTGCCCATGCTGGAAATGGTACTATCCTCTAGTCAATTTTATAATATATTTCATTTGGGATATCAATTTTTTTAAGGGTAATGTTATTATTTTGTTGAAAGAATTGATTTCCAAAACATATGTTCAGGGAATATGTATGAAGGCGATGGAGATGTCGCAGGTGATCAATATCACAAATATAAGGTCTGTGACCCTGGATTATGTATATATAAAGAACCAAAAGAAATTGTCGTATACATACACGCATGCATTGCACACAAGATGCATCTTATATACACCACTGGCTTTAAAATGATGTTGTTCACCTAAAAAGACTTTGCAGTTTGTTCTGAGCAAATATCAGACTTTGATTTCCTGCAGGAAGATGTCCAGCTCATGGCCAACATGGGCTTAGAGGCCTATAGATTTTCCATATCATGGTCAAGGCTTATTCCAGGTGCGATCACCAAAATATTGTCTGGGAGATTCTTAAATCAATGTCTAAAATAATGTCAAAATTAGATATATACTTACCAAGGGAGTCTAGCTTAGTGGGTTGAGCAGGGTGCGATGAGTTATTGTAAACCCTCCTAGTATCTGTCTTCGATTCCTACACATAAAAAAAAAAGACATACACTTAGTTTGATTTAGGCACAATGAATCTCTGACTCCATTTGAACATAGTTCCCTAGATCAAACTATTATTTCCATGCTGTTCTGACTATGTTGTTGCCCTGTATTACCAGATGGAAGAGGACAAGTGAATCCCAAGGGACTACAGTATTACAACAACCTTATCAATGAACTGATAAGCCATGGTTCTTGTGAAGACTAAATTAAAGTTTGATTAACATCTTACAGAGATTCTTCCAAGTTAGATGCTGATATATATTTATTTTTTATTGTTTCCTCATCTTGTAGGAATTCAACCACATGTTACATTATATCATTGGGACCTACCACAAACACTTGAAGATGAATATGGAGGATGGGTTAGTCAAAGAATTGTGTATGGTTCACAAACTTCAAATCTCTAATTGTCCTAGATAGAGATCATGCCAAATACATCTGGAATAAAATTGAAAAATAATTTTTAATTATTGTGATTAACATGTTTATATATATATGCTTGTAGGAGAGACTTCATAACATATGCGGATGTGTGCTTTAGAGAATTTGGTGACAGAGTTAAGTATTGGACTACTGTGAATGAAGCCAATATATTTGCAATGGAAGGCTATGATCTAGGAGACTTTCCACCTAACCGGTGTTCTCCCTCAATAGCTAGCTGTTCCAGAGGAAATTCCTCAACTGAGCCATATTTGGTAGCCCATAATATGTTGTTAGCACATGCTTCAGCTGCTAGGTTGTATAGGAAGAAATACCAGGTATAAATTATCTAACAAATGCACCACTCTACTATGCTATTTATTAGGGGCTTAAATATGTTTTTGGTCCCTCAAATTTGGTTTGTTTTTGGTCCCCTAAATTTAAACTTGCTTTTTTCAGTCCCTCAATTTAAAAAAATGTTCTTTTTAGTCCTAGTTGACTGATTTCTGGCAGTTTAGATGCACAATTTGTGATGCTTTTTTATCATAAGAGGGACAAAAAAGAGTATTTTTTTAAATTGAGGACTAAAAATAGCAAATTTGAGGGACCAAAAAACATATTTAAGCCTTCATTAGGCCGTCTATTTGCATTTTGAACCATAATCAGGCAGGATAGCATTAAAGGTGATCATCATGATGATGTCATTTTGAAATGGTGATAATAATCATTTAATTTGTTCAGAAAACAATCTCTTTTGGATGCAGGGCATGCAGCATGGCTTAATTGGATTTAATCTCCTGCCTTTTGGTCTTCTTCCACGAACAAATTCTACTGAAGATGTAAGGGCCGCTGAAAGGTTCCAAGATTTCGTTATAGGGTGGTAAGTAACAATCTAGTTATGGTATCTCTTTCTAATGCCTGTTGACATTAACAAATTTGCATCTTGGGATTGCAAAGGACCAACTCTTCAAAAAATAAATAAACTGTTAAGAAACAAGATTTTTATATCTCTAACATGTTCCTTCATATAAGAGTCCTTTAAGATTAAAGCATGACAATACACACACCACTTTACCTTGCAAGTAAGTTAAATTATAATGAATGTGTTGACAATGATTAAACTCTTGAACCTCTTCATGTTTGTTCCAACCTCAAGTTCTCTACATCGTTAGACTCACCGCATTCAAGGTATTATCCACTCAAACAAAGATGTTTATAAGTTACCCTTAGCCTCGATTCCTAAACAATGTGGCACTTTTTGGAGTACCAGAACAATGTTTTTGTACCATTTATGAATGTTGTGAATGATTTTATATCTCAATGTTTTATTAAAGGATTTCGTAAAAATCCAACATAATTTTCCCAAACAAATAAATGTTATAGCTTTCGGTTATACATTAGTTGCTACAGTAGGCTTTTGTCTATGATTTGTTATTGCAGGTTTATGAATCCCTTTACATTTGGAGATTACCCTGATATAATGAAAAAGATTGCTGGCTCAAGGCTTCCTTCCTTCACTCATAAGGAATCAAATCTGGTCAGGGGCTCAATTGATTTCTTAGGAATAAACTTTTACTACTCACTTTATGTTAAGAACAGTCCTAGCACCCTGCAGAAGGAGCATAGAGATTACATAGCAGATCTATCGGTGGAAATTGAAAGTATGTCATAAGCTGTTTCCCTTGCATAATCAATTCTATATCAAGGCTCAACAAGTTACTTATATATAAAATGTTTCTTTATTGTGTGAGGTCTTATCCTTAACTTTATTGATCAAGATACTTCTTATGAATGGAATTAGACTTATTTACATACTATTTTATTTTTTCAGCAACTGAGCCTTTTTTGTTTTTTTTTGTTAAATGATTAAATTTTCTAATTCTTTGGGACAGAAAATCTAATTCTCTATCAATGTCTCTTGCCCGGCACACCCTGATGGAATTTCTTCTGTATCCAATCTTGTCTCACACAAACCTAAATATTAATATATAAATCTGATTCACAACTTCATTTTCTTTTCTTACCTCTATCAGTTCAAGTCTTCCTCTAAACTACCATAATCCATGTCATCAAGCATTAACAAATCCTATGTAAAATTTAATATTCTGTCCTGTCATTGCTAAAGACTTGTCTAGTTAGTAAACTCCAGTAGGTGAAATCAGTCTGTGGTGTCATCCATCTTGCTCTAATTTTGTGAAACTGAAACAGTTAATGTTCTTTCTGGTTGTAGGATTTTTTCCAAATGGTACATCTACAGATGAGGTAACATAGCAGGAACATGGTGCTATTCCTCTCTTATGTATTTCTTTATTCTTTTAAGGATGGAACTTCAATACTTTCCACTAACCAACTGGTTGGTTTAGGTTCCAATTACTCCAAAGATTTTCCTAGGGGTGTTAGACTCACTAAAGAACGCTTATGGCAATATTCCAATTTACATACACGAAAACGGTATGGCTATTTTCCAATTCATGACATGATCTTTGTATCTCCTTTGAAATCATCATTCAAAAGTTCCATGTTTCTTTTTTTCAACATATTCAACTGTCCTGTTATCTAGTTGTATGGTAAGTTATTTTAGCTTTGCAGGCCAACAAACACCTCAGAATTCATCATTAGACGACTGGTCGAGGGTGAATTACTTGCATGAATACATAGGAAGCTTGGTTGATGCACTGAGGTACTTCTACTTTGATTTTCATTTTCAAGTGGGAAAATTAAAAGGAAAATTAAAAGGGTGTATAATGTCAACATAGCAGCTCCACTTTATTTAAAGAGTTTAATAGTTATGTACTGTGTCAATTGATCAGAAATCAATGTTGTTATGACTTTTAAGATAGTTATTATAAAAGTCAACAAACTTATCATATATAGATGATTTTTTATTGGATGACAATGTAAAACTTGACAAAGTAAAACTGTTTTACTCTTTTTTTGCTTCAGTGGAAAAAAAAACTGTTTTACTCTGTAAGTATATAATCTATTTTCTCTTTGTCAAAAAAAAATATAATCTATTTTCTCTTATTTAAAATAATTGTCAATTGTTTGATGAAAGCTGATTTTTGTTTATTCTTTTCTTTGATTTGACACATTGACAGGAGTGGACTAAATTTAAAAGGTTATTTTGTATGGTCCTTCTTGGATGCATTCGAGTTACTGGGTGGATATGAATCAAGTTTTGGCCTATATTACGTAGATATGAATGATCCAAGGCGAAGGAGGCAACCTAGGCTCTCTGCTGAATGGTACTCAAATTTTCTGAAAAGGAAGCCTATGGACCCAAAAATCATCAAGGAAATTGAGAAAAATGCAACTGTGCTTTCACACAATCCCTCACTGCATAATGCCACATAAAGTAATCAGGACAAGTTAAAATTCAGGACTTGTCTTTTTTTTTTAGGGTGTGTCAATAATTTGCAACTCTGGTACCACGCGAATGAATAAGAGGACATTGGTTTATGATGTCAAAATCATATGAAACTTTTAGATTTTGATCAATGTAACTTCCTATTCTACTATAGAAAGCATAGTTGTCGAGTATATCATGATTGAAAATCAGACTAGTTATGGCACTTGTACACACAGGTCCCATACGTGGGGGTGGAAGAGGTTTTTTTATTTTGTTAAAAAAAAAAAAAGAGTTGGACTTGGTGAAGACACACATTGAAATTTACATGTTGCTTACCAATAATGGGTGGAAGAGAAAGTACTTTTTAATGCAAGTCTTAAAATATTTGCTACCAATTAATTTAAGGTGGACTAAATAATGTATGATGACCAAATTATTTATTTTCATTGAATGATGGATATTAATTGCTTGAACTTCAATAAATTAAATGAGACTGTACACATTTTTTCTTAAATTAAATTAAAAAATTAATTACACTCTTATTTTCTTTGTAACCTTTTGATTTGTTTGATCATCTCATACTTTTTACTCCTTATAACTGGTACTAAAAAATAAGTTAAATTAATCTACACTCCCTTAACTATTTGATAATTTTTAATGAAATTTCTGAAGTTTTATTTTAATTGGGTCTCTGAATTTATATTTGTTTTTCAATTAGATCCGAGGGACCTAATAAAAAAATAAATACAAGTTCAGAAAGCCAATTAAAAAAAATAGTTAAACGACTTCATTAAATATATATATATATATAAGAGTTACGAGGTTATTAGAATATTTAATAGTGGTTAACTTTATTTTACAAGTAATTAATAATGATACAAGATTATTGAATATCAAACGTGATTAATTATATGTAAATATAGTTAATTTTGTATCATAAGTTATTAAAAGTGTTATAAGATAATTGATTGTCATACTTTGTTAACTATATATACAAATTTAGTTAACTTTGTTTTATAAGAGTAAATGAACATGATTGTATCAGTTATTGATATGTGATTAATAGTGTCACGAGATTATTAAAATGTCAAATTTTTCTCAAATAGTTAATAATGTTATGAAGTCAAATATTTATAGCATTATTTTACCATTCCGAGCTCCCCCAAATCCTTGTTCAACCAAAAGCAAAGAAATCCTTGTGTTCTCGCAAAACGATGCTTTAAAACGCATGCCAGCTCCATCCAACGTGTAAACAAACACAGCCTTAATAATTAATCATACATATATTGATCACAATTGTTAGATGGATGCTAGGTGGACATTTTGAGATGCATGAGTATCAATACCATGATTAACGAGACATTCCATAATCCATAGGTTGAATTCCGTCAAATTTTAAGTATACAAAAAAAAAAGTACAAAAAAATTGTCAAACTCTAACAGCGAGAGCAGGGAACACGGAACATTCCATAATCCATAGGTTGAATTAGACATAACTATAGTGCTATCCTTTTTTAATTGCCAATATTATTTAAACTATGCATAAAACTACCAAAACAATTAAAATAAAGAAAAAATGCGTAGTAACTTAAGTTGCATTATTATCTTCATCTTCATATAATATTAAAACTCTTCAACTTAAGCATAGATGTCAACTTTCTATAAAATTTTTCCCGTCTGTTAATTCTGCTTTTCCTGCTTTATTAGTTATGTTGGATCTCTATGTTATATGCAGTACTTTTTTTATTAGGTGTTTTTTAAGAAACATTAAAAAAAAAAAAAAACTGATACAAATACATGATTATATTTCTAAATAAACTAAATCAAACACGTCACTTGTTGATTTGGTTTACAAATATTGGTTTAGGAATATTAGGGAGGGTATGATGGTAATTTAGTACCAAAAAGTCATCAAATTTGTGCTAGGTTGTTGAAGAGGAAGGGGTTGTTTGTTCCATGTGGCTTTCTCATCATTATTACAAAAAATTGGGTCTTAATAATGTTGTTCTGTTAAATTGCTTCTGGGGTTGTCTTGTTTCTGCAATTATTTGACAATGGACATTGAACCCCCTTCGAGTTCACCCGAAAGATTCAAGCTTTACGATGAGCTGGAACTGCTCGAGTTTCAGGACAAGTTCGTGATCAAATCCCATCAATCCCCCAACCAGGGCTTCTGGATTAACCGTCTCGATGGCAACATCAATTTACTTGATGATGGTATTCTTCTTTTCTGAATCGAAGTTTCAAAATTTCGTGATTGGTTGCATAGAAAATGCAGGAAATGTTTTGTGAAGTTTGATACTACTTTTTATTATAGTTGTTGTTGATCAGAGAAAATAAGTTGAAAAGTTCATTTTTCTGAGTGAAAAAATTGGGGGGGGGGGGGGGGGGGGGGGGGGGGAGGTGTCTTGGAATTTTAAGAATAGATCGTTTAATTGTGGATATGAAGTTTATTTAGTGTCTTTGTGGATGTTGGTTTTGGACAGATCGTGTGTAGTATTTATATACCGAGTATGTCCATTTACACATTTATGAATCGGTTTTAGTCAAAGGTTATTGTTTCTCACCTTTTGAGGTTTGGTTGGATCTTACTTGGTTATTTAGTTTCAGCTCCTTGTATGGTTGATTGCTAATTAAGCAATTATAAAAACGTATTTTAAATTGTCCATTTTGTAGTAATTATTTCCATTGTTATGATCTTTTTTTTTTTTTTGCGCTTTGCAGGTGACACATTCTCTGGAAGTCCATTGAGGACATCTACAATTTATGGTGTGGTGGGAACCATAAGATTGGTTGTAGGTAGATATGCTTATCTTGAGTTGTCTACTACATATATAATAAAACTGTCCAGGAGCCTGCCACACACCACCGTTTGGCGACAAATTTTACCGCACAATGGCACTACTGTAAATTTCTTGCAAAACATGCTTATTTTAAATTGGAGAAATATTTTGTCTTTTCCATGCATTTGCAGGGTTACGGTGTCAAATTTTTATGTATACTTGCATTTGCATTTGTTTTCACATTGGCTCATTTGTCCCTTTGGATGTGAACATGCTAGATTGGATGGTATTTATTAACATCTAATCCTGTCCTGGTCCTTATTGAGGATCTTTGTTTGGTTGAGATGTTTGTTGGCCAGGGAAGAAGTAAATCCAATCCTGTTTGCACATCAATATTTGTACATAGTACATAGTCATGGTTTTTTGGTAAATGATGGCATTGACCACTATACAATGGTTATTATTTCTCCTTTCCTGTTAAGGATGCATGACTAATACGTTGCCTTCTTCTCAAGTAAATCATGTTCACTGCATCTGCTTTAGCATAAAGAAGTTGAGCAAGCTAAAAGAATTGAGATGAACTCAAACTTTTATCTGAAGTAACCACCAAGTCTAACAACATAACTTCCTTTATACTAATTAAGGCTCAACATATTGTGTACGTGGGTATAGGAACTTATGCTATTGTAATAACCTCTCGGAAGGAAGTTGGAAGTTTCCTTGGCTTTCCAGTATATCGCTTGATGTCCATGAGAGTACTTGCATGTAATGAAGCTTTGAGGTTTTCAACTGCTCAAGAAGTAAGGACTTCTATAGTCAGAATTTATTCAGGCATCATTAAAATACATGTGATCTACATTTAGTACATCTTATGTGTACTATCTTTCTGTAGAAAAAGGATGAGACTTTCTTCATGACCCTATTAAAAGTAGTGGAGTCAACACCAGGCTTGTACTATTCATATGAAACAGATATTACATTAAAGTAAGAACCACAGACTTTAAATTGCTGGTTTATTATCATCTTAGTCATATCATATTGATACTGTTCCTAGATATTCATAAAATGTAATTCATCATGTCCACCAGCTTGCAGAGAAGAAGCAAGTTAGTAGAAGGGTGGACAAGTAAGCCAATCTGGAAGCAGGTTAGTTGACATAATTCTTGATCTTCTGGGAATAATTGTCATCAAATCTGATCATTAAGTGATTTGAATTTTATTTTTTTTGGTAGAAAAGTGATTTGAAATTTACTTCTTCATATCTCCATTATGAGTGAAGCTTTCCTCCGCCAACATTTTGTTCATGCATAATTGAATGGTTTTTTTTTTTGTTATAGCTAAACTTCATGTATATCTTGTTTCATTCTGGTTATACTACTTCATTTTGATCCATTATTTTATTGATTAGTTCTGCCGTAATGTTATTGAAATGTGTTGTATTATGCCCTTTTTGGACCATTCCTCTGATGCATTTAATTCTAGATTAGGAAAGATCAAATAAAGGCCTCTTGACCCTATTGACAGCATTTACTGCAATTATCAATAAACTTGATGAAAGCTTTAGGTTTTCCTTTTCTATCTGTATTTCAGGCTGACCCTCGATTTGTATGGAACAAACATCTTATGGAGGAGCTTATTGAGTTTAAGGTTAGATAATTTGGCAGTTCTTTCTGTTTGCTGAAGTGCTTTTAGTTTCACTAATAAAAGGAAGTACTTTGTTTATAAAAGAAAGGTTCAAAGTTTTATAAAGACATCTTGTCATTCTTAGTATGATCTAGAGGTTGTCTTCTTGAATCTTAACACCTATCTTTATGATGGCAGCTTGACAGATTCATCTTGCCCATAGTACAAGGGAATATCCTGAAGTTTAAATTACCTCTGCTCCCATTTCTGTTTGTGTGTGTGTGTGTGCATATGCTCTCCACATAATGTCAGTACCAAAAAAAATGATGAAAATGAAATATGTGTTTACTTTAAGAAGCCAGTTATGTTCTCCCTTAACTGGGCTTAAGCTTCCAAGCAGCAGAGCTGAAGCTAAAAGACTCAAATGCTACGGTAACATTATTTTCAAGGAGATGTACACGGCGTCTAGGTACAATTCCCAAAATGCTTCTTATAATAAAACCATTATATGTTTGTAATATCACATTATAATATGGCAATATGATGACATAGGAACAAGAATGTGGAGAAGAGGAGCTAACCTTGAAGGCGACACTGCTAATTTCATTGAAACTGAGCAGTTGCTTGAAACTGAAGAATTCAGGTTCTCATTTTTGCAGGTATTATTATACATTAATTGACTATAGCAAGGTATTATTATACATTAATTACACACTCACAGAAAAGTTAATGACAGTTTGGTATCCTAGTACCATACCGTAGAACATCTTTTATCTGCACATATAATATTTTCGTCTCCTGATTTGTGATTAGTACTCCAATTGATTGTTTCACAGGCTCGAGGTTCAATTCCTCTTCTTTGGGAGCAGATTGTTGATCTAAGCTATAAACCGCACCTTAGGGTTATTAGTCACAAGGAAACAGTATACTTCTATCTCCCAATTCTGCCAGCACTTTAATGGTTTTATCACGAGATTTACATTAATACATGTTTCTTCTGTTTTTCCCCCTCTACTCCTACTCCAGCCCAAGATTGTGGAGCGTCATTTCCATGATCTCATGCAAAGATACGGAGAGATAGTAGCACTCGATCTTACTGATAATGTATGGCTTCTTTCTTCTCTCTTTCTACTTTAAGCAACGAATTTGTCACAAATTTATTTTTCAGATTTATTGTGAGTCCAAAGATACATAGAATCTTCTTGATGCTTTGGAGGCAAGGATATTCATGATTGAGTAAAAATGTGTTTGGTTTTCAGTTTGGCCTTAAACAACTGGATGGCATTTAGGAATTTTGCATGTGATCATATTTAAAGATTTTTCTTTTCTTTTCCAGGATCCCTTTTCTCATCCCCAAAATTTTAAGTAGGGAAATTGAGGCTATGGTTTGGCTCACTTTGGCTGAGATTAGTTAGCATGTCCTTAAGGACATAACAATCATCAGCCAGTCTCCGCATCCAATGTTCCCTTTTAAGTGCTTGTTACTTTTTGTGTATTATTTTAAGCAATTTCTTGTTAATTTTACTGTTGTAGCATGGTGAAGAAGGTCAATTAAGTGCAGCATATGCTGCTGAAATGCAAAAGCAGGAAAATGTGAGGTGATAATTTATTTAATCATGTTTTATCTTTGTACACTTTTACATCCATGAAATTATGAAGTTTGCTTTGGCTGTAGTGTAGCTTAAACTGTTTCAGTGTGCTTGATATGATTATTGTATGTCATTGTTTCCTTTTTCTTTTAACTTTATTTTTATGACAACCAATTATGGCAGATATGTGCCTTTTGATTTTCATCAGTACTGTGGGAGCTCAAACTTTGATAATCTGAAAATCCTCTATGATAAAATCTCAGAGGATTTTAAAAAGCAAAGGTAATGGAAAAAAAATTAAGTATTATATACAAATTCAATAGCTAGTTGCCACAATCCAGGTATACTGGCAAATCTGTAATTCAGATTTTTAATTATTGCTATTTCAGCTGAGCAGATACTTCTTGATAGATAGAAAAGGAAATGTACTAGAGGAGCAGAGAGGACTTATCAGAGCAAACTGCATTGATTCCCTTGATCGAACAAATGTTACTCAGGTTTGTTGATAAGGGATTAATTGAATGCTAGGACTCGTTCTTTTCTTAATCGTTGTCTGGTTGTCCTCCTGTTTGGAAATGTATAATATGTCCAGTTACATGACTATCTTTACGTTGTTTGTAGTGCTATCTGGCCCAGAAGTCATTAAATCTTCAGTTGCAGAGGATTGGAGTGCTGACTTCCTCTGAGTGCATTTCCATGTTTGCAGAGGAATATGGAAAATTTAGAATATGTATGGAATTTCTAGATAAGTTCTTCCATTCTTTATGAATTATTGCCCTGCTTATTTGAGCTCTATGAATTTTATTTAGTGTGGGCAGAGCAAGGTGATGAGATAAGCCTTGAGTATGCTGGGACTCATGCCCTCAAAGGGGACTTAGTTAGGTATGGAATTTTCAGTCCTGGAAGTCCTGTGTTGCTATGTTTCTCTTCTGTGATACTGGTACATTTTGGAAATGTGGTGCAGATATGGGAAACAAACAATAACTGGAATGATTAAAGATGGGGTGAGTGCGCTTTCCCGATATTACTTGAATAATTTCCATGATGGGATTCGGCAGGCAAGTTCATTTCTGTGCATTATTCTTACCACTCATTTAAATAAAGGGCACTCAATCTCAAAGTATTTAATAAGTTTCGTGTCTTTTGCAGGATGCCCTGGATCTTATAAGCGGTCACTATAATGTCAGCAGAAACGTTCCTTCTCCTTTCCAGTCAAATAACTTTGAGCCTCTAACGGTAAGTAGCATCAGGGCCTTGTCTTTCTAGTTTCTACCACCCCCCAATCCTGGAAAGTTTTATTGAATTGAAAAATAAAATGAGCCAACTTTGGCATGGTTGTGAAAAAAGTGAGCCACACCCTATTCATCAATAAATCTTATCATATCTAGGTTGGCTTTAGATGAGTCCTTGTCATCTAGGATGTCCAATAATCTCCCCTAGTTGTTTTAGTTTCTGGAGATCATGGTTGACTTAAATGATTTGTGACATGACTTGATCCACGTAGCTGCTTCTACCTAGTTGAAAAATGCATGTTTGTTGCTGCTGTATGGTTGGCATAAATAGGATGATCATCTACCCTAGGAGAAGTTCTGATTTGATGACAATACAAATTGTTACATTATGCATTCTTGAGTATAGTTAACTACAGGAAGAATACACGTTACCAAATTCTTGACGAGCCATTTCAGAACGTGTAAATTTAAATGCTTTTTGTGGACATAGATAATTACATTACACTTCATCTTTTAAAATGGCTTATAAAACAAATTATCGGTGGTATTGACATGTTTTATGGAAAACTGTAAACATGCAGTACCTCCCTGTGGCATCAGCTTTGATAATTGGAGGTTTGACAGCAACAACCATCACTCTTCAGCAAGGTATACAATTCTGTTTCTTCGATCTTAATAAAGGGTCCTCAATGCTTTTCATTTCTTTTTTTTTTTCCCTCATTTTTCTAATTTTCTTGTTTATTTTATAGCGGTTCGAAATGGGCAGCACTATGTGTCTTCTTTACTCTGTGCTGGAATAACTGCTGGTGTCATGGCAATTGTCAAAGCTAATGGAAGACAATTATGCTCAAGACCCCGTTTGTGTGGTCTCTTGTGATACAATTCACTAGCCTTTTGAACTAAACGTAAAAAATTTGTGTGGTCTCATTCCAGAGATTGTAAATATGATGCTTATGTTGTTCAATATTTTGTTTTCAGATAGGTAGTTGTTTGTTATCTATCAACTTGATATGAGTTGGTACATGCATGGCCACTCAGCTGTCTATTGAATTGTCCATCTGTTGGTTAAAATCAACAAATAAATGCGTAGAGAAGTCTTCGTTTGGCAAAAACCAAAAACAAAATTATTGTTTCTCAAAGTTGCAAGATTCAAAGGGGTATGATGAAAATTGAACAGTATTATTTTATTGACGGTGTAAATTTTACTTTCAACTCAATTGATCCATAGTAATGATCAAATGGTATGGAGGAGACATGAATGAGTTTGTCTAAATTTCGAATGACCACATTTTTGTATTATACAAGTGTAAAATAATTCTTATTTTAAATTTAATCTCAAATAACTATACTATTTTTTATTAATAACTGAAAGGGCATAAAAGAAAAAGATTTATTCACCTTGTGCTTATGATTTCATAACTAATAACTGCATGTTTAGATATCTGTTGAGAGAATTTGAAAGTATTTTTATTTTTAAAGTAATAAATTCTTTCTATTTTATTTTATGTCTTGGAATTTGAAATCGTGTATTAAAATTGCTAAAAGTACTTTTTTAACTTTTTTTCAAATATAGCTTAAAGAAGCAACCCATTAGGTGTCATCTTACAACAAATATTCACCATGACTAGCCAAACAGTCTAAAAGAACATTAAACCAATAGAGAAGTACCAAAATGGAGAAATAAACATGTAACCCTCTTATATCTAAAACTTCCAATGGCTCTTGCCCACAGTATGTGCCTTTGCAATTTTTGCATGCTATGATATGATCTTGTCTTTTTCTTTAACTAATTGCCTTTAACCATCTCTTCATATACCAGTGATTGCCAAATGTTTTAATTTTTTTCTTATTTTTCTCCTCTTGCAATTGTGTGCCTTCTTATTGGCTTGAATTCTGTGTTTATCTTGTGCATATGTTAGAACTTGGAAGAATATCACTAATATCGTATAGCTTCAAATTCTACAGGTCATGGTTTACATTATGCTAGGGGAGGGAAAAAAAGGATTAAAACATTTGGCAATTACTAGCATATGGAGAGGTGGTTCAAGGCAATTAGTTAAAGAAAAAGACAATATCATAGCATGCAAAAACTGCAAAGCCATGTACTATGAGCGGGAGCCATTGGACGTTTAAGATATAAGAGGGTTACAAGTTTATTTGTCCATTTTGATGCCTCTCTATTGGCTTAATGTTTTTTCATACTATTGGCTATTCATGGTAAATATTAGCTGCATAATGACACCAAATGGGTTGCTTCCTTAAGCTATATTTAAATAAAAGTTAAAGATATACTTTCAGAAATTTTAATGTACATTTTCAAATTTCAAGACACAAAATAAAAGAAAGAAAGAATTTATTATTTTAGAAATAAAAATACTTTTAAGTTCTCTGAACAGATATCTAAACATACACTTGTCAATTATGAGATCATAAGCACAAGGTGGATAAATCTTTTTTCTTTTATGTCCTTTCGGTTATTAATAAAAATTAAGTTATTTGAGATTAAATTTAAAATAAGATGGGAGATGTAAATAGAAAAATAAAATTTGCAAAAAGCAACCACCAGAAACTTTACAGCACCAACTTGCCATGGTTTACACAATCTCTTGAATATTTTTAATTTTTCAATGATCTGCTGCAGAGCAATGTATCCATGTGGAAGTTGAATTTTTTTTTTTTAATGGTTATAACTAGCGTTAACTGTACAGGGAAAGAGGAAAAGAGGGGGACAACCGCTTATACCAATGCTTAGCCCTAGAGAAAAGTATAGAACAGACTTTCTGCAGAGAATCTCAGTTGATTAGACGGTCCTTATAATAAAGGAGTGTAGTGTGTTGGCAACATGCAGAGTTTTTACTTTCTACCATTATAAAACTTACTTTAGTAACAACTAACGAGCCCATTAATTATTTTCATCTGTCACCGCCAAGAAAATAAAATATCTAGTAATATAACGTTTATCTGAATTAAAAAGTTTGAATAGAAGCCATGCGTTATTAATATAACAAACCGTTATATATCAGACAATATAACTAGCATTATTGATGTGCATCAACATATGTCAAAAGAAACTGATGTGCATTAACATAAGTCAAAAAAAAAAACTGATGTGCATTAAAATGCAGAACTAACATGCATGACAACGGTTGGAGTCATAATGATGTATAATTATATTTTTTTCACCAAAAAGTATAATATATTGCCCTCTTAATAGACTCAATTTGCATATTTTCATAAAAGTAAAAATTCTGTCTTGCTTAGTGGTGTAGTAGCATAAGATTCTTTATTCACCTCACTGCATGCCAGATCAAAAATCTGTGTCACTTCTCTATCTTACTTGGCTACATTTCTGCACTTCTCTGTCTTACTTGGCATGAAACCAATAGTGTAAACTAGGACGGCACCTTAAGGTAGCATGGCTTTTGCATGTGTCACCATGTCAATTGATTAACCCCTTACCAAGTATGAATCCAAAACACAAATCCCAAATACCAACACCCCACCATAATTGAGCACCTTCACATGAACAACCAACCCCACAACTCATCAAAATCCTCAACCGCAGGTCATCCCCTCTTTCCTCCATTATATATTTCACCACACTTTCTTTAGCATTAACACCTGCCTCCAAACCAAGCATGTGGCGACAAATTGCACCGAAACCAGTCCCAACACCACTATTTCTATTATCTCTGTTTCCCTAACTGAACACCGCTCACTCTGTTTTGCTCCAAATGACTCTGTTTTTGCCATTAGGCTTCCCTTCTAAGCACCATCCCAGCAATGCTTCCACCCTAAGCAAACCAACAACTTCCCATAACCAATTGCGAGAAACCCATTTTCCCAAGAACCACGTTGTAGCACATGTTCAAAGCACCACCACAAACCATAATATTCTCTACTTTCCTCCCTCTATCCCTCTCTCTGTGTGTCACTCTCCCCTGAATACATAGATGACTGATGCAGATGCTGCTTCATTTGAGGCATTTCTCCAAGGGTGGATGGTGCGCCAAAGAGGCTACCTTGATGAGCTTCTCTCAGCTCAGCAACACTATCAGGAGATGCAGGATGATGATGTAAGGCAATTGATCAACAGGGTCCTCTGCCACTATGGACAATACTTTGAAGAAAAATCAAAGATTGCCCACAATAATATTCTTCTTGTTTTTTCACCACCATGGTTCAGTTCATTGGAAAGAACCTTTCTTTGGGTGGGGGGGTTCAAGCCCGGAGTGGCTTTTCAGGTTGTGAACACAGCTTTGGAGGACTTGTCAGAAGAGCAAAGGGAGAGGTTGAGTCAGTTCAATCAAGAGACCAAGGTGAAGGAGAGAGCCCTCAATGATGAGTTGGCCAAGCTTCATGAGAGTGTGGCAGCTCCACCGCTGGTGGATATGGCCAGGAGCCATGGCAGGGTGTGTTTCAGCAGGTCCTTCATGGCAGAGGAGGGTTCTGTTCCAAGCACTTTCAAAGACACATTAGAGAATCTGGTGGCAAATGCAGATGCTTTGAGGACAAACACATCTTTGAAGATTTTTCAGATACTGAGACCTGCTCAGATTGTCTCATTCTTGGTTGCTGTGGCTGAGCTTCAGATCAGGATCAGGTCTTGGGGTTTGGACAAGGATGCCCAGAATGCAGGCCAAGGGTGAAACCAATCATGGGAATTTGAAGGCTTTATGTAAGGTGCTTTCGGTTTTTGTCTTTTTTGGGAACTGGTTTGAGTTGTAGGATGGAATCGATGGATACATAGGCCTTAGCCTTTTAGCATCATAATGAAGGATGATGAGCAATGGGCAGTGAGCATGTTCAGCATTTGATGGTAAGCTTAGTGTGTGTGCCTGTAATGCTGTTTCTCTCTAACTGAAGTTTCTTTGATGAACATTGAAGAATGATGAACAAGATAAGGCCATGCAATGCATGTTCTGTGTAGAGGCTAAAGCATCAGTATATCAGCACCTCTGAGATAGAAGCAAGCACTCCAGGATCTCTCCACTCAAGCAGCTACCCCAGATTTCAATTGGTTGCTATATTTACCATAGTAAGTAGGTAGTAGATACCTAAGGATTATTTATTTTTCTTTTGTTATATTAGGACATGTTTTCTAGTGAAGAACTTGGATGTATAGGATGTGGAACCTTGAAAATTACCTTTTCAACACATCCCACGTACTTTGACATTGCATCAAAGTAGGTTTCTTCCTATGGGGTCTTTTTGGTCTTTTCCTCAACACACGGGGTTCATTCACACAGCAAGAGCAGGACAATGCCTAATGCTAAAGCAGAAGTTTCAAACATTCAGAATCTACAAGTTACCAAAGTGAAGAACAGGTGATCCAGCTGCCTATTATGCACAGCAATAGCCCCCTACAAAAGAAAGAGAGGATATGGACTGGAAGAATATCCCAAGATCATTATTTTTCATTTCACTGCTGTTATCCACACAAACATTTGTATAATTATTTAATGCTTTTGGATTGTTATTTAATTAATTATAAATACATAAACCAATGAAGTCTATTAGTCCACAGAGGAACACATTTTACACTTTCACAGTCTACTTTTTCGAGCAACCGGCTTAAAGCTGGCAAAACCAGTAACTTCCCTGCCTGTAACTAAGGTGTTGATGTCATACGTGCCTTCGAAGGTGTAGATAGGTTCTATGTCACAGAATGCCTGCAAAATTAGAGAAGAAAAGCAGAAAACACGTGAGAGAACAAAATGATCCGAACAAGGCTCATTGGCTAAATTAATATCTCAGTCCCAACAAAAAAGTGCTGATAAAATGTCTTGTAGTAATTGTACTATTTTGCAAGCTCATATTTAAGTTTAATTATAGACTACTGAAGCCTTCACTAACAAATTATGTAAAACAAGGACCAGTAGAGACTTCTTTATGGTGTGATGAGGAACTTGAATACTTTGTAGTTTGTATATTATGATAGCGTGAGGCAGTTTGCAGGAAGTCAGGACATATTGAGGACTAGGGCGGCCATTTGCATGAGGAAGGATTTAAACCTTGGTATTTGTATCGTACCCAAAAGTAAGGCAAGCAAAGATCATCATCATTTATAATTGCCCTGCCTTCCATTTCCATCTCCATCCAAAAAACCCCCCAACTATTGTAATAGATTTCATGCTGCACTTCGAATTAAGGAAATCATATCATCATCAGTATTCACTACTTACATAAGTACTTACTTGTATATTTACTTGTAGAGAAGAAAATAAGAAAGTAAAATGAATTGAATTTTTTTTATAAATTAAAATTAACTTATTTATCTCGGTTTTTGAAAAAGTTAGATGAAAATTTTTTATAAAAAAATTAAGTGAAGTTAATATAGTTTATAAAAGTAACTAAATTAATTTTTTTTCTTTTTATAGAAAAATTTATTCATGTTTATATTTTTTGGTGAGGGATTTAGAAATATAATATGTGCTAAAAGTTCATTCTAAATTTCCCCATTTTAATCTAGATCCAATAGGAGGTTCAACAAAAATAAATTTCAAATATGAAATTAGGCATGAGAACCTTTGCCACTAGAAAATCAGCCAAAATTCCATTGCCACCAAGCAATTCTCGCCCCAAGGCTGCTGTTTCTCTTGCCCTCAGGGTAATCCACGACTGAAACATGATTGACAATTTATTATCAGTTATCTACCCCCAATTAATAACAACAACAAAGTAGCCAACATAAAGCTTTTATTACTTGGTGAGATTTTCTTTTATTTTGTGAATAATAGGTGGTTAGGAATTACCTTTCCCAAGCTAGCATGACCTGGAGTCATTTTACCACTCTCATACAACTTGCACAGACGCCAACCAACAAGAATCATTGCTTGAATGTTACCTAGCATTTGAACAAGTTTCTGTTGACTGATTTGGAAAGCTGCTAATGGTGCTCCAAACTGCTTCCTCTCCTTTAGGTACCTAGCAAAGATAACCAACACACAATTCAATTCACTTTAGAATGATTTGCAGTCAAAGCTTTTGTTGAAGTATACTAGCAGTCTAGGATGCTATCTAAGAATACCTATGACACATATCATAGATGCCCATTGATAAACCAATAGGTTGCCAAGCAACCATTACACGCGAAACAGCAAGTACCTGTTTTGAGATAGCTAAAACAAATTAGCAACGTGTAAATTAATAGACAAAATACAAAATTACAACAACGAAGTTAATTTATATGTCTGACCAGTCTAATCTAATATACATCTCAAAAATTAAACCATGCATATAATCTACAACTCTTTAAATTGGAGCAAGAATTTGATGGAGTAGAGAATAATAGACTAATACAAGGAAATGAAAAAAGAAAATTAGACTCTACTTGTTTTCAAAAACAGATATGACAACATTTACCAAAAAATGTGATGTGCCCCTAAAGGAAAATAAAGTAAAAGTAACATGCATTAGAGTAGATTCAATAGGATGAAACTGCATTTGCTTTCTAATGCACTAGCCACAGCAGCTAGCTCCAAAAGGACACAGGAACCAAGATTGATTAATGCTCTACTACTTCATCAGGTAATAGAAGTTATATAAACAGCAAGATTATACCATCATTTATTTATAATTGAAATGATGAAATCACATTCTTGAAATAACAGCAGAGACGAGTATCATACTAATTTTACCTTGTTTGTGTCCTGAAAAGAATTGACTCCTGCTATTCTGTCATCATCAGGGACAAAAACTTTCCTCATAACTATGTCTCCATTTTGTACGATCCTAAGTCCAATTTTATTCTCCATTTTTGTCACTGTTAAACCTGGCGCATCCTTTTTGACAATATATCTGAAATAACAGGTACCAAAATAATGTAAATAAAAGACCTGTGAAACCAGACACGAGAGCAGCAAGAAAATGTATATGGAAAATAATCTAGAATTCTAAATGTCTCATTATAATGTTTTCTTAGCCCATATTCTTCACTTTGATGTGGTGTTAATGATGTTAATCTTTCCATTCGTCCCCTCTTTTCTATTTTTCTTTTGGGGTGCAAGGCTAGAAAGACAATCCATGAAATTTCGTGGATGTTTGGATCTCCATGGCCTTTAGATTAGATGGAATTCTAATAGTTCATTTATAGGCATCTTAGATATAAGGATTTAACAATAACAGGACTAAGTACACCTATCGCTTACCCATTTATTTGATTAGTTGTGGTATTCCTAGCAAAGATAACCAACAAATCAGCAAATGTACTGTTTCCTATCCATCTCTTCTGGCCATCAAGGATCCAACCACCTTCTACCTGATATTTTCAATGCAAAGAAGGAATACATTATTGAACAGCGGAACAATTGAGCATAGTAAAATATGTCTGGTTAAAAAAGACAAATGAGTCAAATGCAACTGGTAAATAAGATGCATAAGGCACTGGACCTTTGTTGCGGTTGTCTTCAAAGCACTGGCATCACTTCCATAGTCAGGTTCAGTCAAAGCCTAATGAAAAGAAAAACAACCTCTTTGAAGAGTGGTGCCTTCAGCAAAATGATACAAATCATTCAAATCCAAGAAAGGTAATTTACCCAACATGCTATAGTTTGCATTTGAGCCAAAGAAGGTAAATACTTTTGCTTCTGAGCTTCAGACCCACACAATGCTATACTTGATGACCAATCAAAGATATAAAATTTCAGGAACTACGAATAACTATTAGCAAAACGGTTACCGTTCAGAGATTTATTATTAACAAAGAAAAGATATTACCAATAGTGAGCATTGCCAAGGAAGAATGGACCAAAAAGAAAGTTGAACAGCTTGCATCAACTCTAGCAACTTCTGCTGCAGCAACAGCACTTCCAGTTATGGAAAGACCAGGACAACCATAACCCTGAGAATCAGTCAAAGCTAGCTAAGAACTCCTTTTGCAGTGTCTTACACCTAACCAAGAGTCTAAGAAGAAATATATGTAAATAGAGAACCTTAATTGTGCCACCAGCAATACGCAGGGCAGCAAACTTTGGGATAACATGGAATGGGAATTCAGCCTTCTCCCAGTACTGATAAAAAAATTATAAGATTTGAAGTCAGGAGAATTTGAAAATAAAAATAATAATAACATCATTACAGAATCTTTTCATACTATATTCTAATCCCCTCCACTCCTCACCCTAAAATAACAGAGCAAACATCAAATTTGGTTATCTGAAAGTACAATTATCATCAGTTTGGTCCTCTAACAATAAATACACAAAGAATGGCTTAATTTCAATTTTTTTACATCAAACTGGTCTTTCAATGTTAAATATATACAATTTAGTCTCCAAAAGTGTTACTTTGGTCTTGGAAAATTTCCATCCATACAAGTTAATCTTTGAAAAAATTAACTTGTTAGCAAAATAAAATAGGACAAACTTGTTAACAAGTAGACCACTTCAACCAATTTGTATGGATAAAAACTTTCATAGATAAAAGTAACACTCTACTTTCAGAAACCAAATTGTATATTTACTCATATATTCATTGTTGGAGCACCGATATAGATATTTTTTAGGGAAAAACTTAGATACTGTTTTTGGTATTATTTTCCAATCAAAATTGAAGTTTTACCTCAGTAATCTATATTGATCTAACACGGACCTTTACCATACATATTGAGAAAAAAACTCCAATGCTAATTAGAAAACAACACTCAGAACATGTTTGGGTAACTGTTACACCCCTTCTAAAAGTATGTTTAGAATGAAATCATGCGTATTTGGATAGCTGTTTTGAACATTCTTTTAAGTGCTAAATGTATTTTTGGAGAAGAATATTCGTTTTATCTTTTATTCTGAAAGAGATGAACAGTAATTCAAACATTGCTAAAAAAGGGTAGAGACGTAGAGTAAATTACACGGCCCTGCCCTGAGTTTTACCTATATTACATTGACATTTCCTGCATTTTTAAACATTACTTTTAACTCCTGTTGTTCAAAAAAGCAGGGGCGTCGGTGTAATATAATATAAGTAAAACTCAGAGAGGGTCCGTGTAATTTAGAACCAACAATTAAGAGGTTTTTTGTATGGTTCAAAAAAGCAGGAGTGTCGGTATAATATAAGTAAAACTCAGAAGATCCGTGTAATTTACTCAAAAAAGTATTATTTTCCAAATGTAAGTTAGTACCTAAAAGTACATTCAGAACAGTTATCCAAACATAAGTAAATTCATCTGAGTTTTGTCCTTTTTTTTTTTTAAAGGCAATAAGCAAGAAAGAGAAACATGCCTCTGTCATTATAGGAGCAATTTCCTTTTCCACACACTCTCTCACTCTGTTCCTAACGGCCTGCTCCTCCGGATTCAACAAGTCATTGAAATGAAAATAATCCGAAGCTGAACTCCACAACAATATTCAACACACATACAAAACATATCTCGTTAAGAAGAATAATAATAATAACAATAAGATCGATTGAAAATTGGATTAGTTTATAGATAGAAATATGATGTGAATTAATGTTACTATGTTAGTTACCACAAGGAGGAAAGGTAGAAGCTGGAGTGGCCTGTGGAAAAGCCACAGAAACATCAAGCGCTGGCAAATTAAAATAAGAAGGCATCTTCATATTCGCATCATCTGTGACAACAGAACCAAATCAAAGCATATTGGTTTTCAAATCATATGATATTATTACGTGGATCACAAAATGGAAAAAAAGGATATTGAGAGGGAAGAGAAGAGAGACCTTGATTCATGGTGGAAGCGAAACGGTCAAAGAAAACTGAAGTGGTTGGATTGGGTTGCAAGAGTTTTCAGTTTTTGCTCAAAGTTAAAAGGAAGTTGATACGAGGAGAAAGTCAAAAGTGACACGAAACCCCAGGTAGGATCTATCATCCATGTCATAAATGTTTACACGTGACCAACTCATCAAATTAAGGAAGCAGATTCTCTGCAGTCACAGCAGTGACCCATGAAATCTTAGACACAAAAAATAAAATATAAATATATATATACATTAAATAAAATTAAAAAAAAATTGGACTGTTAGATGCTGACTGCAGGACCCTACGGTTGAATTTTGACTGCAGAGGATCTGGGTCCTCAAATTAACTACACTATATCCACTATCCAATCCAATGCTTTTAATAACAATTTAAATTCAATAAATATCTTTTAATTGTCTTATATATTATTACTTATTTTTTTTATAAATTTCTTTAATTGTGAGTATTTTTTCTAAGTTCAATAGATAATAGGTAAAATACAATAATATCTTAAACTCTTTTTACACTTTTACCTTGTCTGTGGAGCATTCTGGCAGTTTTATTTTGTCTCTTCACATGCATAGCAAATATCAATTAATGTAATAAATATATCATTGATGAGATAGATTTAAAGAATTAAAGATAATAAAAAAATATTTGAAAAAATAATAAGAATATGTCTCATTAATTTTAGGGATAATTTTAAAAAATATATAAATTTAATATTATTAATTAAATTAACTAATTTTTTAATTCTTGTGAATTAGTTAATTAGATCTTATATAAAAAGGTCAAAGAAAGTATTATATTGTTGCTCTTATATGTTTATATCTTACTTTCTTTATTAATTAAAATGCTAGTGAAAAACGTGCACTTTGTGTCTTATCTATTTACATTTTTTGTTTTCAAAATTAAAAATAAAATATGGTTGAGGGATATAAATGGCTATTATGATTGAAGAGATATTTTTATAAGTGGCTATTATGATTGAAGATATATTTTTTTATAATAATTGCAGTTAGTTAAGTGTATGTGCAATTATTAAGGGTGAAATAGGGAAAAAATATAAAAATCAAATGGAGTTATCCCTTTTATTATCAATATAGATATAGATGATACAAATAAGCACTATATTTGGAAATTACACTAATCATGAAAATTCAAGCTATAAATTTGTTATTTTTATTTCATTCTAATTTCATTGCTAAACTTTAAGAATAATGTCTGCTGTTAGTATATGTTATTTTAATTTACAAGTTAAAGTTTAGGAGCAATGGTTCTAACTAGTATCTTAAGCTACCGATGGGGTCTACTTTAGTTGGTTGAGCAGAGTGCATGAGTTGTTATAAATTTCCCGTATCCGTATTCAATTCCTACGAATTAAAAAAAAATCTTAAAGCTATTTTAAGACGGATCCATAAAATATTTGAGCATATTTTCCTCTTTCTTCTAGCTCTGTATTTCACCTTTTCCAACATTAATAAGAATTGCTTAAGATTTTTTTTCTTGACTCCTTAGAATTTCCTACTTTCTTATTTTTATAACTTTTTGGATTTTTTATAATTCTTGAAATTATACTCTTTATAATATCAAGTGGGTATTAAAACAGACTTTTCTAGGAAAATAAAGTGAAACTCCTTGATTTGTTCTATAGTAGTTCATGGCTGAAAACATATCACAGACACCCATGAAAGATCTTGATGAGTAGTCAACTCAAAAGGTAGGGACTCTAAAGGGGGAGTTGGCTGAGATGATCAATGAAAAAAATGGTAGAATTGTTTGAATCTATGAAGAGCATGATCATCAGTGGCGGAGCTTGATCCAAAAATTTGGGGGAGCCAAAATAAATTTTAATCTATAAATCTAATATGCAATATTATATAAAATTTAAGTAGAGTAAATACAAAAGGCCATATAAGGCACCATAACAAAAAGCCTAATATCACCTATCACAAGTTCACATAACAGGGTGTATATGTCTTTAAGACTCTATAGCAATATATATAGGTGGAAGTTAGCACGCACCTTATATGTCTCATCAATCCAAATTGGTATAAACAATTATTTGCATCTCCAAACCATTCCAAAATAGGTCCACCACATCATCAATAAATACATTCCCTGTGACAGTTTCATAAAAGGATGGATCAAATTTATAGAACACGTTATAATAGCAAACAATATTAAGTAAAAGATAAAAATTACCTTAAAATGCAGCTCTACGCTCTTTGAGTGACTTGAAATCATCAATAATGGAATCCGAACTAAAACTTGCAGCAATGTCTCTTTCAATGTGAACTATCATGCTATCGGCTAAAAATTCTGCTTCCATTTTGTTTCTCAATCTAGTCTTGATAATTTTCATTACTGAAAAATATCTTTTAGTTGTAGCTGTAGAAACTGGAAGAGTCATGACAAGGCGAAGTAATCTGTCAATCAAGTAGTAAACTTCTGACTTTTTTGTTGCTGCCAAACATGAACACAATTCCTGAATAGTTGACAAATTCATCAAATTTGAATCTTGACGGGCATCAATAATGAAATGTTGAAGTTGAAATTGCAAATTAATTTTCTCCTGTTCATTGAAATCCATGGGATAATATTTTTCCACAAGAGTGCAAATACTATCAATGTTAAAAGCTTTGTAGGAATCCTTAGGAATCAGAGCTGAGCTTAGAGTTAACAACTCCATTGCTTGGTCATTAAACCTACTATTCAATTCTTGCAATTGTTTGTCAATGGTAACAAAAAATACTTCCACTCTAAAATAATGCTCTATTGTGATGTGATCCTTTTGGTGACGAGAGCGCCCTTGCCTTGCTGTATAAGGAGCATTGAATTGAGGAACCTCAATGTCAAGTTTTCACAAAAAGATGTCACATTTTTTAACAATTTATCCCAACCATTTTCTCTCAAGTTTGGAATAAGTGCTTTTGTAGAACGGACTAAATGCAAGGCATTAACTACATCTTGAGATTGTAGTTGTAAAGCTTGACAAAGAACATCCGTTATCCCCATAATCTCTCTCATCAAATGCAAGATCAATACAAACTCAAATGAGATCAAACTATTATAAGCACTATCAGCATCCCCACGTTGAGAATAAGTTGATCCATCAACAATAATTTTTTGCAAAACAGAACAAGTTGCACCATACATATTTATCAAGCTACAAGTAGAAGAGAAATGTGATCCCCAACCAGTATCCCCGGCTCATTTCAAAGTACCAATTTGATTTGTCCCTCTACCAGTTTCAAGCTCATCAATTTCTAATAAATGTGCAATTTCATCTAACTTGGTAGCTTGTAACTCATCATGACGCTTACTAGAAGAATAAACAATATTAATAACAAAGGTCAATTTTGAAAAGAATTGATGAATAGGAATGACTTCTCAAGATGCAGCAACCAAGGCAAGTTGTAACCTATGAGCAAAACAATGAATGTAATATGCATAAGGACAATCATTCAAAAATAGCGCCTGTAAACCATTCCATTCTCCTCTCATATTGCTAGCACCATCATACCCTTGACCACGAATGTTAGCAACATCAAGATTATGTCGAAAAAGTATAGCACATAATTCTTCATAAAGAGTTAATGCCACAGTGTCTTTAACATGCACAATATCAAAAAACTGCTCTTGTATAAAACCATTTTTATCAACAAATCTCAAAACAAGAGCCATTTGTTCCTTTCTTGATTCATCACGAGCTTCATCAACAACTATGCAAAATTTAGAATCACCAATTTCCTCACGAATATGGTTCTTCACTTTACTAGCAAGAATATGCAAGATCTCTTTTTGAATTTGATGTGAAGTATACTTGGAATTATATGGAGCATTTTCCAACACAACTTTTGCAACTTCATCATTGTATGATGCTAAGAGTTTTATCATCTCAAGAAAATTACCTTAATTTCTTAATTCACTAGTCTCATCATGACCCCTAAAAGCACAAGCTTGAAGTGTTAAATAACGAACCGTGTCAATTGAAGTCTTGAGACGTAGTCGATTCTTCATAATTTGATCTAACCTTTGCACATGAATAACATTCCTAATATGCCCTTCTTGATTCAACAAGTCTTCACAACCTTTCATTGCATTATTGTGTGGTGAGCAAGGATCTTTCCCTATATGTTTAAGAAAAGCACAATTCTTTCCATTATTAACTTTCCTCCAATTTCTAAAACCTGTAGAAATGAAAACATCTGATCCAAGACGTCCACTTGGTCTTTTGTTGAAAAGATAACAAGGTAAGCAATATGCAGCATCTTCTGAAGGTGAATATTCTAGCCATGACGAAAATATGCTAAACCAAGTGTATTGAAACCGTCTTGGATGATCATCTTTACCAGATAAAGGATAAATTGTTGTAGGCGCATTTGATATGGACCCCATTTTAAATAAGCCCTTCGTATTTCATCCACTTTATTTGATGGATATTGCCAAATTTGAGGGCGTTTTCCAGGATCACGTTCTAAAGAATTCTCAAATTCATCAGATGTCAATCTAGGAACCTTTGAAACTTGCTTCTCATTTCCTTCAATCCTTGGATTCTCAATACATTTTTCAGGTTCGGTGATGTGGAGGTTAATTTTTTTCTTCTTTCTTACAAGCTTTCCTCTTGTAAAAGGAATCAATTCTTGTATTCTTGGTCATTATTTTTCTGAGATAAATTTATCAGCTGCATAGAAAAAAAATCATCTACATAATTATCACAAAACACCAAGTACAGAGGCACGAATAAGTCAATAACGAAATTGTCAATAAGCCAATAGCACCATTATTTTACAGTATAGGTTGCATAACAATTAAAGTTGAGATGAAACATGAACAATATAAAAACAAAAAGTAAAACAATTAGTGCCGGTGGGTATTCCCGCATTGAGGTAATGGAATGGGGTCCATATATTAAAACAAAGCAATAGTTCTAAAAAATAAAAGTAAAACAATAAGTCAATGACATATTTAATCAAAATATAGAATATATATAAAAAATTAATTAAAAAATAAAAATATACAAAGTCTTTAAATGGAAAACCGTGAAAATATTGATCTTTTAGTTGAAGTTGTGCAGCTGAAACTACCCACACTCATGACAATCTACACTCTACACTTTTCATGAATAGTGGTCACCAGTAAGAGAATCAGAGGAGTTTAGAAAATTAAGATGAAGCTGTTGATAACTTGGAGAAGGAGTAGTGACGGAAGCAACTTTTTTATTTTAGGTGAAATGAAAAGTTCTCTCTCAGTTCCCGTAAGTTGTAAGCAAAGAGAAGGAAGCGTACATGAGAAGCTTCTCAATAAAAATGTGATTCAAATCTTTTTATTAATTATATTATTATTATTATATTCAATATTATTATTATATACTATACATGTATAGTTTCCGGCCGGTTTAGCTTTTGACCATTTACAGTAGTTTTACTTTTTCCTTGCCGACGTTTTACTTTTTTTTTTATGTAGGTAACATAGTATTTTTTTTTAAAAAAATTATACATATATATATATATATATATATATATATATATATATATATTAATAGTTTTCAAAAAGTTTGGGGGGGTCGTGGCTCCCCCCCGTCACTACAAAGCTCCGCCACTGATGATCATGGAATATGCAAGGCGGAAGGATTATTCAATGAATGGTGAAGGTAGAACAACTACCAATGAAGGTAACTTTCATAGTTAAATAAACCTCATACTCTTCCTATACAATGTTATCTAAGATAGAATTTCCTAAATTTTGGGGAAAGAATGTTAATGAATGGCTATTTAAATGTGAGCATTTCTTTTTTATGGATGATACACCTAATGACATGAAAGTACAACTAGTTATGGTGCTTTTAGAAGGAAAAACAATGCAATGGTATCATAGTTATATCAAATCACTATTAACTACACCAGTGCTTAGTCAGGGAGAGTTCACCAAGCCAGACTATTAGTGAAAGATTTGGGAAAGTTTATGATGATCCTATGACGTAATTGGAAAATTAACATAAAAAAGGATTTGTCAAAGATTATCATGATGGATATGACGCTATATTGGTCAGAGTGAATTTATCAAAAGAATATTTGGTTAGTTGTTTTGTGGCTAGTTAGTTTAAGGGTCTGTTTGATTTATTAAAAAGTAAGGGACAACACAATACAAAAATATTTGTTATATGTTTGATTATAAAAATTGATGTGGGACAACACAAAACAAGTGTTATAGGACTGGACTAAATGATAAAAACTTGTTACTTGTTAAATCGAGAGTCAAATTTTTGTCTACTACATAGTATAGTTGAAAAGGTAGAAAAAACTTTTGTTCAACAAACATCCATTTATTTATTCAAAAAATTTACAAATAGTAAGGCTTAAGTGCACTTATTTATTAGCAAATATTCATGGAAGTCAATAAATTTGTAATGCTAAACAAAATTGATTAACTAAATTTATTTTGTTCTCTTTCTCTTTTTAAGATTTTTCATTTTACTTTGCTAAACTAAAATCAAGACCTCAAAATGTTCGGCAAATTAATTGAAATGAAAAATATGTATGGGTTTTCACAAATGGAACAAGAAAAGTTAGAATTTCTCTTCCCTATCAATGAAGTGTGTTGGTCCTTGTTACCTCAAGAGGCTAGCCATGATTTGATACTTGTTGAGTATCCAGTGAAAATCATGCGACTTAGTGCATGTTTGGATACCAGTTGAAAATCCGTTCAATGGAGAAAACACACTTTTCTAGACACAAACACAAAAGCAACTCCCTTATTGCTTTCAACAAAATGCTAGTTACATTTTGATCAACCGTAACCCAAACATACTCTTAGTGTTGTTTCCAACGTCAATCCCACTTTGATGTCTCCAACATTGATTACCTAGTGAAAATCAGGAATCCTGGCATTGGAGCCCACGTCTAAGCTCAAGTTCAGCCTCTCACACTAAGCTTCCATGGAGAAATTATAGTTTCCTTCAATATAGTGTATTGTGTAAGACGTCATCTTAGTGTTCCAAATATATTGCATCCAATTGCAAGTGTTTTGTTTTATTTTCGTACATAATTAAGAAAACTTCTTGTGAAAATCATAGCTACAAAAGAAAACAATTATAAACTAGCACTATACAATTTTTATGGGTTTTCCTAAAGTTTTATTCTTTTTAGTATCCTTTTTTTTAATTTTTCCTTTGAAATTATGCACATAAATTCATCAAATATGAATTTATTAAATTACACCTCTCTTTGGCTTATCATCCTCAAATAAATGGTCAGTCTGAGGTGGTTAATAGTTGTTTGTAAGCCTACTTATGATGCTTGTTTAGAGAGGTACCA
The DNA here is from genome assembly GCA_026413185.1 of Pueraria montana var. lobata. Taxonomy (NCBI): domain Eukaryota; kingdom Viridiplantae; phylum Streptophyta; class Magnoliopsida; order Fabales; family Fabaceae; genus Pueraria; species Pueraria montana. The sequence goes on from CM048650.1 coordinate 80,810,694, forward strand.
AATTTCTAGGCTAAATGGTTGTCTCTTGTAGAATGGTGGTATAATACCACATTCCACTCCATTCAAGTGATCCCTTATGAGGTAGTGTACAATTAACCACCTCCACTACATCTGCCTTACCTTGCTGGAGAATCACAAGTTACAAAAATGGATAGAAGTTTGCATAAAATAGAAGAAATGCTTAAAATACTCAAGTTTCACTCATTAAGATCTCAAAAGAGAATGAAGCACTAAGCAGATAAGCATAGAAGTAACAAAAATTTTCAAATTGGTAATTTGATTTTTCTCAAATTATAACCATGTTGCCAAATGTTAGTTGTTAAGAAGAGTTCTGAAAAAAATTCACGTAGGTATTATAGCCTCTATTATATTATATTATTGCTAAAGTAGGCCCTGCAACCTATACATTAGGCATTAGCATTGTCATGTAATTGCAAAGTTCATCCAATATTTCATTTCTCTCCTATGTTGTCACTTCTATCAAATTTTCATAAGTTCAAAATTCATTTTTATCACTGTACAAAAAAATTAACATTAAGTACAATTTTTCATTAAAATAATATTTCATTAGTCAAACTAATTTTTAAAATTTAACTTCAAAATTCAAATTTAAATAATTTAATTTATACTTTTATCATTAACATTTTGAAAATTTTATTTTATATTTATTTATAAAATACTTGTACAATATATGGATAGAAAAGAAAATTACTGAAGTCATAAATTAAATATAGGTTAAATTAATTTACAAGTTTCTGAATTATTTAATAATTTTTAATTAGATTCTTGAACTATTTTTTTTCAATTGAGTCCTTATATTTATATTTATTTTTTAATTAGGTTCCGACTGAAACTTAATTAAAAAATTAACATAAGTTCAGGACTCAATTGAAAAAAAAAAGTTCAAGAATCTTTTTAAAAATGATAAATAATTTAGGGATTTAATTAAAAAAAATTAAATTTTTGCAATTCTCACTTCTACATATAAAAAATATTGAGTTTAAAACTTGTTGAGGTGAAAATAATATATTGTGAATGACTAGATGAAGCAATTAAAAAACATATGAACTGATCTTGTACGGTAATTGTATTGTATATTTTTGTAAAAAATGTGGCAGTTATCATATATGTACCAACGAACAAAAATTATGAAGGGACACAGGTATGTACCTAAAAAAATGAAGTGACAAATAAAAACCTAAGCTCGAATCATTACAAAATTTGAACCTGTTTGGAGATGCGGGGTATCGATCCCCGTACCTCTCGCATGCTAAGCGAGCGCTCTACCATCTGAGCTACATCCCCATGTGATAATTTATAATATAATATGCAAATAAATAAATTTAAAAAAGCTATGACTCTTCAAATCAAATTTAAATTTAAATAAAAAAAAAGTGTGAAACAACTATTGCATTGACCAGCAGATGAGCTAAAAGACTTAAAAAAAAAAAAAAAAAAAACTTTGATTTTTGATGTAAAAAGAAAATACCAAACATTGGAATGATCATCAGTCCAACAAAGCAAAAGCAAATCAAACTGTGGAAGACAGACAACCTACGCCAACAACAATATCATCGGCAACCATGTTTGCCAAGAGGTTGTTGCACAAGGCTGTGCAGCACCATTCCAACGTAAATTCAAAAAAAAAAAAAAAAAATCTCAATTTCTCATCCAACTTCATTTATTTTTCTTCTGGGTTTCCTGTACTTTTTCAAATTATGCTTTTTTCTGAGTTTGGGTTGGTTTTTGTTCAGCATAAGTTGCATCATGGTGGTTTGCAGGGGAGTGAGTTGGATCCCAGAATTGTGATTCACTATGGCATTCCATCCACTGCTTCAGTTCTCGCCTTTGACCCCATTCAGCGACTTTTGGCTATTGGGACTTTGTCTGTTCTCTCTCTGTGATGTTATTGTTAATAGTTATTGTTTTTGATTAATTGGGTATATTACAGTACTTGTAAGTTACAATGATGTTAAATAGTTTTTCATTTAATATTTATAGTACAATTGTTGTTTTGTAACTGCAGTCTGCTTTGCTCCTACTGCATAACCAGGTTAAAAAAACGAAAATGGATTCAAGAGTTTAGAAAAATTTAATCTGTGGTTATTCTAATTATCCGTGGTAACTGATATGTAATTTAAAGTTACTCTTTTTTGTCTTTTTCATTTATTCTATAGTTGTTATTTGGTTTAGGTGAATTCAGATATTTAGGGGGAAAACATCTTGGTGGTTTTGTTCTTTCTAACTATCCTTGATAAGTAGGTCAGTTCTTTCAATTCTGAGGAGGCTTTATTTTTGTTGGTGTGTAAGGGAGGAAGGGTGTTTCCTAAATTCATTTTTCGTATTGACGTTTATTTTTGTTCTTTTGGTTAAAAACATGCATGTGATAGTTATAAGAAGCAATTAAGAGAAAGTCCAACTGACATAATTCTTGTATATGTTTAGCCAGCAAATGTAGTGATGACATAACCCTTTTATTATTGTAATGGACAATGAGTGATTCTTCAAATGTGGTGATGACTGGATATGAGGCATATAGCATGATTTATATAGCTGGCAAATGGATGTTTATAGGATGTGAGTGTTTGATTGCTTATATTGTGTAGCTTAATGGCAGGGATGGAAGACTTAAGGTGATTGGGGGTGATAATATAGAAGGACTTTTGATTTCTCCTAAGCAATTGCCTTACAAATACTTGGAGGTAAGTGACATTGGACTTCTCAAATTGATATGCAGTTAGATATTGTTGTATTTTCTATGGTACAAAATTATCAAATTTTTAGCCATCTAAGCTTATGTGAGTGGCATATTGATGCTTGGATTCTTTTGGCACTTGCAGTTCCTGCAAAACCAGGGGCATTTAGTTGGTGTCTTAAATGACAATGATATCCAGGTAAATTTCTTTTCCTACATTTCACTTTCTGTTTGTGTTGATACTTTTTTCTAACAAAGGTATTCAACTGCCTCTCCTGCTCTCTTTCCCCCTGGATAGCCTATATATAGTGATTTTCATCACTCCTTAACTTTGACCTATCATTGATATCTGAGTTGTGTGGTTGCTTTTCTGGCTTCTTTTCTTACCATTAATCATTAATTGTAGAATGAAAAGTAATATCTGTGACTGTTTATGAACGGGCATTTTAGTATGTCAAGTTATGGTTTATTTCAGTAATGTGATTGACTTTGAGTTCCTTGCTTATTATAGGTGTTATGGTCTAGAATGTTTTTTACTAAGTGGAGCCCATTTAGTTAGCCATTTTGTTTTTTTAACAATTTTGGCAGGTTTGGAATCTTGAGAGCCGGAGCCTTGTTTGTTCTTTACAATGGGAGTCCGACATTACTGCTTTTTCTGTAATCAGCGGTTCACATTTCATGTATGTTAGTGAAATACTTATATTCAGTTAATCTTTATATTTTTCCTCTTGTTCGTAGTAGTAGTTAGCTGCATATGGTTGTGATTACATGGCACTTGATTAATACCATTACTACTCTGTTATAATGTGCAGTTATGTTGGAGATCAGCATGGCTTATTTTCTGTGATAAAGTTTGAAGCTGAGGAAGGACAACTTTTGAAGTCATCATACAATTTGTCTGCAAAATTTCTAAGAGGTATTTATTTTTTGGTCTTTTGTTTTGATGATTGATATATAATACATATATTGCATTCTCTAAAGCCATGCATGCAATCTGTCAATCTTCTCAGTTAATCATAAATTCTCAAATATTCTTTTTGATAGGAACTGAAAATCACTGGGTATTATTTATACAGCAAAAAGGCAGCTTAGCTCCTTAAAACTGAGAAAATTCCTCAGGAAAGCACAGAAACAGTAACAAAACAAATGAAAAAAAGGTTAAATTACTCATTTGGTCCCTATAGCTGCACAATCTTTACGTTTTAGTCCCTATACTTAAAAATTACTCATTTTAGTCCCTACACATACACTTTTTAATCGGTTTTAGTCCCTGCCATCCAAAATTGTACGGACTAAAACAGATTAAAAAGTGTATGTATAGGGACTAAAATGAGTTAAAAAGTGTATTGTAGGGACTAAAACGAGTAATTTCTAGGTGTATGGACTAAAACGTAAAGATTGTGTAGGTATAGGGACCAAATGAGTAACAATAGCCAGAGATTGCAATAAACAATATACTCCCAGTGAATAACCATCATTAATCTCTCTCCCTCTAATCATAGATCTTCTTCTCCATTCACATGCTGACAGCTGTCTGTTCTTTATGCTTAAAGCCCACCTGTGATTTAGGATCACAAGTAAATATTCTATCATTACTTCCTTTCACTGCTTCCATCATCGATCCCTTACCGTCCCCCTTATTTCTCCTAGAGTCCTAGTGTAGACTTGTTTCTGTACCTAACACTTATTTTCTGCACGGAAATTATGTTGGACTTCTTGGACAAGGGAAATATGGTCAGCACTAAGATAAATAATGCTCAGTCATGATACATTATACATCTTAAATAACCACTATATGCAAATGTCTTATTCAGATGATTCATACCTTTGTGCTTCACATTTAAACTTATTGATTTTCTTTGATTTAAAAAGTGCTCATTGTCATTGTTTTACTCTCTTTGATAGAAGCTGCAGGCTTTTCAGAACCCAGTGAGCAACCAATCGTTGGAGTTCTTTTGCAACCTTCTTCTTCTGGGAAAAGGCAAGATATAAGTAGTTCATACAGCATTTTAGCCTTACTTCTCTGTCTGGCACATTTGTAAATTGGAATTTTTACTTGACAGCAACTTCATTGATTTGGCAAAACAAAGCCAATTGAAAAATAGGATTTTGTAAAATTAACGTGTAACTTCCTAATTGAACATTCATATTTTAAATTTCCTCACTGTCTGTATCATTTTAGATAATTTCTCAGATTTTCAAAATTACTACAAACATTTGATGAACTTGCGGAGCATGAGTAATTTGTCATGGCTGTATATATTCTTAGAGACAGCACTGCATGATTTCATGAGTGGCCTGTATTTTCTATCATATTTGTATCTAAATCTTTGAACTCTGACTGAAATGATGGGTGATCATATTTCAAGCCAGCAAATGTTTCCATCAGTATTCGACACAGTCATGACTCTTTCTGTATGAGTAGGGATTGTTTGCTTGAAGGCTTGTGAAGAAATCTTGACAATTATATTTTATCATTTTTTTTTTTGTCTTCCATGCTATTAGCATAATTCCATATACTTGTCTGAGATCTGATATTACATAGTTGAGTAAAAAAAGTATACTCATTATGTTCAATTTTGCAGACTCTTAATTGCGTTTGAGGATGGACTGCTTATTCTTTGGGATGTTTCTGAAGCTAGAATTGTGTTCCTTGGTGGCGGAAAAGAACTCCAATTGAAGGATGAAGATGGTAACTCTTCTTCCGAAACGGGTGCCAATCATCCAACTGATATTGTAGAACAAAATCTAGGTGACAAAGAGATAACTGCTCTTTGCTGGGCATCTTCCACTGGGTCCATCCTTGCTGTGGGATACTTAGATGGAGATATCCTTCTCTGGAACTTGTCATCAGCAGCACCTTCTAAAGGTCAACAAACTTCTTCTAAAAATGTTGTTAAGCTACAACTTTCAACTGCAGAAAGAAGACTCCCAGTCATTGTCTTACAATGGTCCAACAGCTATAAATCCCAAAGTGATAGTGCTGGGCAGTTGTTTGTCTATGGTGGCGATGAAATTGGATCTGAAGAAGTTTTGACTGTGAGTTATTTGTTTTTGTCTGTTTATCATTTCATTTTAAATTGATTTTTATTGGTTTTATACTTTTATTGACAGTTGCTTCTGAATTCTATATACAGTTTACTAAAATATGTGATAAATTCAAAATGGGTCCAAAGTTGTGATTCAAACATTCTTATATATTTCATCATACCTAAAATCCCAAATGTATTGAAGAAATATTTTACTTAGACTTTGTAGGATATATAAAAAAATGGATAACTCCTTATGATGTTGTTAATCTGGTTGAGCACCATCCTGGCTTTTTAGACATTAAAAAATATTGATATTTAGTGCAGGCTTACCCTCTAATTACTAAATTGAGGATCCCCCAATGTTTTCATTATTTTCTTCCCATATCTTCAGTTAGTTTAAATGCTAAAGTTTAAGCCCTGGTTATGTTGAACAAATGTGATGTTGTTGACTTTGTTGTAGGGATTTTTGGTCACTTGTTACTGTTGCTTTGATGAGCAGTCTTTGTACTTGTTGAAATGTTTTCTTTACATGTCTGTAATGTTCCCCTAAACTTTAGAGTGTCTCTCTTCATTTCAGGTTTTAACTCTTGAATGGTCATCTAGGATGGAGTCCGTAAATTGCACCAATCGTGCAGACCTTACACTTAGTGGCTCTTTTGCAGACTTGATTTTACTGCCAAGTCCTGGAACGATGGGATTGAGCAGCAAAGATGAACTTTTTGTATTAACAAACCCTGGACAACTACATTTGTATGATAATGATAGTCTGTCCACATTAGCTTCTCAGCAGAAGAGGACACCATCTGTGTCTGCTGTGGAGTTTCCAGTGCTGGTACCTATCGCTGATCCATGTTTGACTGTTGCAAAACTTATCAGGTTGCCCAGTAAGTCAAATTCATCAAAAATTCTCACTGAGGTAATGTTTGTCTGCCTGTAGTTTCTGTCAAACCTCGTAGCTAATCCGTGTTAATTATATATTTTTTTTTCATCTACTTATTTCATTTATCTTAGGTAGCCTCAGCTCTGAGAACTGGCTCAAGGCATGGATCAGCTCCTTCAAATTGGCCCTTGACTGGGGGTGTTCCCAGTCAGTCATCCACAGCTAAAGGTGCTGTGGTTGAGAGAGTTTATTTTGTGGGTTATTCGAATGGATCTGTCCTTGTGTGTGATGCCACACATGCAGTCTTATCTTATATTTGCTACATAGAGGGAGAGGTAAGCATTCCACATCTATTTTGTCCACAAAAAAAAAAGGGACAATGTCCTTACTTTTCCACATATGAAATGTCACACAAATCTCCTGTGTGTTTGGTAGGTGAATGGTATAAAAGTGGCTGGTTCAGATGCTCAAGTGACAAAATTGGACTTCTGCTCTGTTTCCTTACTGTTGGCTGTGGGCAATGAATGTGGTCTTGTCAGATATCTTTCGTAATATGTCATTCTATCTGACACAATGCAATATTTGTTCTGTACTTAATTCCTTTGCTGTGATGACTTTAATAGGTTCGCATTTATGACCTCAAAGGCCACTCTGGCAGGCAAAATTTCCATTTTGTCAAAGAAACAAAAAGTGAAGGTGATCCCTAGATGTCTGTCGCCATCATGGAAGGCTACGTTCTTCATTTAAGTTTTTTTCCCATATGTGCTGCTTGTGCCCTAAACCAAGATATGTATGCAGAAAAAAGTGTTACCCTTTGACTTATGCTGTGCTGCTAAACATGTATTGCAGTCCTTGACGCTCCACAAGGAAAAGGACCTTACTGTAGTGCTGTTTTTTCTGTTCTGGATTCTCCTGTGCAAGCATTATCATTTGCAAATTCTGGAACCAAACTTGCTATTGGATTTTTAAGTGGTCGTGTGGGTATCATCTGACTACTTGTTAATTCACATTGCTTTTCTTGTTACTTATTTGTCATAAGTAGAAGTGTCTGATCTCTCAATTGATACAACTTGGATAATTGCTTCTTTCCAGATTGCAGTCTGTAATATGACTTCGTTGTCAGTTTTGTTCTTGATTGATGGTGTACCTAGCTCTAGCTCTCCAATTACTTCATTGGTTTGGAAACAAGAAGCATATTTTCAAAGTGATGTGAATAGTTTAAAGCAATCAGAAACAGCTTCAGGCAACTCTCTTGAAGAAATACTATTTGTGTTATCCCGGGATGGAAAAATTAATATAGTTGATGGTGATAGTGGAAAAATGATCTGCAGTCGGCCATTACACGTGAAGGAATCCACTGCAATTTCAATGTATGTTATAGGCAAGTACAAGTTTCATCAAGAACACAGAGCATATTTTCAGTTTTATTGCACTTGGCATATCATTGGAAATTCTAATAGATTTTTGTACCCCAGAGGGTAGCATCCCAACCTCTGAAGCATCAAATGACAAGCTGCAGGAAGAAATCATGAAGAATACTGCTGATGCTAGCCCTGATGAGGAGGAAGAACCCTTGTCAACTAGGGTAAATTCATCAGAAGCTGATCTTTCCTCTTCAGAAACCTCACACTCTGGAGATTTACTGTTAGATCCACTTGTATTGCTGTGCTGTGAGAATTCATTGCGCTTGTTCTCTGCAAAATCTTTGATACAGGTTCTTGAGTTCATTATCACTTCACAATTTGCATTCACATCGTAAGTCTGTATGCAAATGAATTTGACATATATGATATATTCTTTACAGGGACATAAGAAACCAATTCAAAAAGTGAAACATTCTAAATCTTGTTATTGGACTACAATTTTTAAGAAAGATGACAAAGTTTATGGGCTTCTATCATTGCTTCAGACTGGAACATTTGAAATCAGGTTAAAGTGCTAGTTTTTTTTGTTGTTCTGTTTTTTTTTTTTTTTTCTGAAGGGTTGGGGGTGTATTTTTAGTAAGACAATATGGATTCAAGCAAAATAAATTTGCTTTGAAATACTAAATTCTTGGTGTTGTCCCTTTTTTTTGCACTTGGCTTTGGACAGGTCTTTACCAGATTTGGAATTGGTTGCAGAAAGCTCTTTATTGTCAATTTTAAGATGGAATTATAAAGTGAATATGGATAAAACCATGTGTTCTGATGATTATGGACAGATAGTGCTGGTACAATACTCTCTGGAACTTTCAAATTGTCAGGAATTCCATTTGTTTTTGCTCCCTATTTTTTTACTGGATAATGTAAAACATATTTTAGTATTCTGGCAAAAAGCATACAGTAAAATTCAAAGTATGTAATTTTTGGTCTTCAAAGCAACCATCTTATATTCATAACTTACAGGCTAACAGTTCTGAATTGGCGTTCATGTCATTACTAGCTGGCGAAAATGAATTCAGGTATCTTTGTTATCCTGTAATGAAGAGATAACATTGGCGTTCATGTCATTAAACTGTAGAAATAAGGAAGAAAAAGTTGAATAACAATTCTCTTATGTTTTAGTAATCCGGAGCATCTGCCTTGTCTTCACGATAAAGTCCTTGCAGCTGCTGCTGATGCTGCCTTTAAATTCTCTTCAAATCAGAAGAAAACACAGGTCTGAGGTTCTCTGGTTTGCCTTATTTTTCATCCTAATGTTCCCGCCATTGAAAAGCTGTTTGATTAGCTTAACTGTTTTGGCACAGACCATGGTGCCGGGGATTCTAGGTGGTATTGTCAAAGGATTTAAAGGAGGAAAAACCACTCCAACAGATGTGACTAAAATTCCAACCTCCAATTTTGGTCATTTGGAAGACATTTTCTTTAAGCCCCTCTTGCCTGATTCCCCTCCAACAGTGGCAATCCCAGATAATAAAGAAGTGGAGCTTGATATAGGTTTACATTTTTCTTTAAACTTGTAGTGTTTTTTGTATTTTATAATTTGCATACTTGTACCCTTTGAAGTTTGAACTTTCAAAAACAAAACCTCAAAACATACTATATTTTGGCACAGATGACATTGAAATAGATGAGGAGCCCAATCAACCCATAACTAAGGCTTCTACTTCATCTCCTGGTGTTAAAAATAAACAGAAAGGTAAATCACTTTCAACACATATATCACATTTTAACTACAAAGACTAGTGACAGTTTCTTCCTTCTACCTGCAGATAAGTTGCAAGATAGAGAGAAATTATTTGAAGGTGGGACCAATAATGATGATATAAAGCCAAGACTTAGAACACCTGAAGAAATTATGGCTACTTATAGAAAAACTGGGGTAATGCTAAGCTGACTATACTTTCTGTCTTTTAACACTATTGATTTCAATGTGTTAAATATATTAATCAATGCCTGGTTTCAGGATGCTGCTTCAGTTGCTGCCCAAGCAAGAAACAAGCTTATGGAGAGGCAGGAAAAATTGGAGGTAGAAATTTATCTGATCTCATCATGCCAACTTACATAACTTCTACAATAAAATTTTGTTAATTCTTCAAAACAAACATGGAAGCACCCTCTTTGGTTCTTAAATGTCTTAAAAATATGACCTTCCGTATTTATAGTTTATTTGTTTTTAGTCTCTATATTTAACAAAAACAACTATTTTTGTAAGAAAAAACAATGTGGTTTTAATCCCTAGTAGGATTAAAAGCATATGATTTTTTGTAACTTTTTGGAACTAAAAACAAATAAAATTTCTGTAAGGACCAAAAAAAAAAAATCATCTTTTCAAGAACTAAAAACATATTTAACCCCACCCATTTTTCGCTCTTTAACATTACAGCCCCTCTTTAACCTTTGACATGGAAGTTGCCGTTTGTCTATTTTTCAACTATCATTGTTAATTATAAACATCTTTGTTCACTATCTACTCTCTAGTCTTTAGTACATATGGTCATAGATTTCTTATGTTGAAATTATCATTATCATTATTCATAAACGGTGCCAAAATGAACTTTTACTGTTCAATTTTATTCAGAGAATCAGCCAACGTACTGCAGAACTGCAAAGTGGAGCTGAAAATTTTGCATCATTAGCAAATGAGCTTGTCAAGACCATGGAAAGGAGGAAATGGTGGCAAATATAGAAAAAAAAAAAATTGTCCGTGTGAATTGTATGTATTTATTGTCTTGTATATTATATATATTTGTGGCTGTTGGTGTTGTTTCATTTGTTGCATAGAACTAGCAAAAAGAAAATACAGAACATCTGCAGAGTTTGTGAAATAAAATGCAAGCCAAATAGTGGTTAGTGATTCTTTATTACTACAAGAATTATGTCATTATTTATGATCCCTCCTAATTGAAAAATTTTTGGTGGTTGCTATTTTTGCGTTGTATTGTTTTAGATTGTTTTTAGTTCATTTTAAACTCATAAGTTACTGTTTAAAGATAATAACAGTGCAAAGTGCTGTTTAAAGATAATAACAGTGCAAAGTGCAATATTAAACAAATAACTCACAAAAAGTTAAAAAAAAAATAGATAGCAATTAAAATAAATATTTACGATCCTTTTTAATTACGATTTATTACTTATAAACCCATATATTTTTAAGTAGTGTCTATAATAAAACACTTTCAACTTCTATAAAAAATTTTGTTTAACTTTTTAAAAAGTTATGGTTGAAGTTAATTTAAAATAAATTTATAGAAAAAAAAAATTGATTCATTTTCCATTTTATTTTCTTTTTCAGTAAGAGCATCATCTTCAATAGTACCACTAAAGAGGGATTACTTAACTAATTTTTAGTAAGTTGTATCATGCCATGTTGTTTTAGGAACTTCAGCAAATTTTTATTACTCAAATCGTTAAAAACTGGATTGATTATGGTGGGTGATAACATAAGCTTGTAAGTGTAGGGCGGTGGGAGGGGCATATGCTATCAAAACTTGGGCGGTGGGCAAAACTCACAGGTTGTTGGATGTTAACCATGAAAAGCATTCGTGGCTCACATTTTTGTTGCATTTTCCCATATATTTTATTCACAAGCAATCCTTATGTGTATAAGCAATGCTGCTTACAACTTGCATGTCACACCCACTTTGGACCACCCCAACTCCAATGATAAATTATATAACGGTTCTATTCTCATGTTTAAGAAAAACACCCGATATAAGATCATTTTTATATTAAATTGATAGACGGATAAAAAAAATACAAGTACAATAAATAACGATAAAAATAGTGTAATTTGAAATACATCTTCTAAGGAAAGAAAAGATAGAATGTTGAAAATTTCTAATTGCGAAAGTGAGAGGTTCATCCTCCAAATTGTAGACTCTAAATTATAGTATATGAGTAGATAAAAGGTGAAACTTGAGAATTTAGGAGCATTTGATAAGAAAAATGTTTTTAGTTTCTTAGAAATTTGAAGTTGAAAATGCTATGTCTTATTTGGAGTAGTTTTTAGTTTTAAGTTTTTAAACTTTTAAAAACTAAAGCTAGTTTTTAGCTTGTAGTTTTAATTTTTTTTTTCCAGTTTTTAAAACTTATTAATATTATAATTTTTATTTAAAAAATTCAGTTTAAAGATGCAAAACTTTTCATATGAAGTTGTCACGAAAGAATATGAAGTTAGAGCATAACACAATAAAAGATAAAAACTTCAACTTTTTTTACAAACATTTGCGAGTTAAGTCTAGATCAAGTCATGATCCAATCAAGCTTTTAAAGCTTAAGTCCTACATTTCATTAGGCAAGTTCAAGTTGAGCTAGTTGTGGGCTCGATGCAAATCATGGACTATAATAGGTCAGGCAAAAAAAGATTAGATTCAATTCATATTTCTGAAATTAGGCTCAATCCCAGTGAAAGCTCAATATGTATTGGCTTTTGCGGGTTAAACCTAGATTGAGTCATGATCGAATCAAGTTAAAATGGTCCATGTTTAACTCATGCTCAAAATTCAAAGCACAAGCCCTACATTTTATCGACTAGATTTCAGCAAGACAAGTTGTGGGCTTAATGCATGTTAGGCTAAAAAAACTCATATTCAAATTGGGCTTCTAAAACGAGGTCCAAAGCCTAGTGAAAACCCATTTTGCACAAGCTTTTTTTGTGAGTTGAGCTTATATTAGGCTAAAAAGACGTAAATTTAATCCATGCTTAAAATTTAAAGTCCAAGCTTAACATTACATTGAATGGGTTTGAGTTAGGTCAATTGCAAACTTGGTATGAGTTGTGGGCTATAACAAATTAGACCAAAAAGCTCATATTTAATTCAGGAATCTAAAATGAGGTTCAAGCCTAATGAAAGCCCAATTTGTGCAAGTTTTTACAAGCTAAGCGTAAATCAAATTAGGTAAAAAAAAAGGCTCAAATTTAGTTCTTACTCAAAATTTTAAGTTAAAACCCTACATTTTATCAAATGGGGTTCGATTCAGGGCAGTTGTAGGCTCGATGCAGGTTCCAGGCTATAGAAAGTAGAGCAAAAAAGCTTAGATTTAATTTTTCCTTCTAAAATGAGGCCTAAGCCTAGTGAAGGCTTGGTTTTTATTCGAGGTTCTTGCACGTTAAGCTCACTAAAAATGTTAATATTTAATTCATGCTTAAAATTTAAAGCTCAAGTCTTACATTTCATCATGTAGGTTAGTCGAACCCGTTTTATCACATCTAAAAGACTAAACAGGAGTCAAAGAATCCTAGGCGAGAGGTGGAAAAGAGTTGAGGAAAGTATCGAAAGGAACAAAACAACTTCTAACAACTCAAAGCTAGAACTAGAAAACTTTTTTTTTTTTGGTTTCCAAAAGTGAGTTAAGATGGTTTGAAATTCATTTAAAAATCATTTCAATCTTTTTTTATCCAGATAAGTTTTATTTTCAAATTTAAATTTAAAAACCAAAAATTGAAAACATCTACCACTTCAAATAGAGCCTTAATTTTCCATTTTTGTAATGCAATTAAAAAAAATAGTTTTAGAAAAATTTCCACAAATGTGAGAACAACTATTTTGAATTGGGAGAAAACTTTTAATAATGTAAAAATCACTATTCTCATTAACTCACTCAATACACTTTTATTTATGTTTTGAAACGTTTTCTTCTTAAATATGATAATGTAAAAAATCACTATTCTCATTAACTCACTTAATACACTTTTATTTTTTAATTACTCATGTCTCCACTTTATGTGGCAATTATACTTCCATCATGAGCAGTTGGCTTGAAAATTGCTCCTAGAGGTTTTCTCATGTTTTGGCCTATATTTGCTTCTGATTATACACCCGTAATGCAAAAAAAAAAAAAATGAAATAATTATCCTCCACTAATCACTTCTCCAAACTTTTAAGAAAGTGCATTTGATCTTGTCACATTATGCTATCCTTTGACTAATACCTCGTGTATTAACATGATTTGGCTACATGGATCATCAACCCAAACTTAATGATCATAATTTGGTTCCACTAATTATAGGTCAACTATTAATTGTCAGATTATCAATTGTTGACTATTAACTATCGACCATCAGTTACCAACAATTAGTTATCAAATATCAGTTGTGGGATATTAGCTATTGACCATCATTCGCCAGTTATCAATTGTTGAATATTGGTCGTCGGTTATCAACTAAAGTGACTATCCCAATGGTTATCTTGATCAATTAGCCTGAATAAACTATTAAACCTATTGAGCCTAAAAACTTTCGTGCCAACAATATACTCCCTCCGGATTGAAATATAAGCAAAAAAAAAAAATTAATTCAAACTCATTAAGAAAATTAGTTAGCATCATTTAATTTTGATAGTCTCAATAAAAAAATTAACTCATTTCCTAAAGTACCCCCTTGCATTTAATTACACAGGACAAAAAAGAGAAGATTGTTAAAAATAAAACTCTAATTAAATGAAGGGTATTTTTGAGATGATATAATTAAATAAGAGAGAATTAGTCAAAATTTGTTTATATTTTAGTTCAACACGTGAGATTTTTTTAGCTTCTATTTTAGTCTGAAGGAAATATAAAATAAAATTTTGGAAATAATTAATAATTTTTTTTAAAAATAAAAATTCTAAATAATAGTAAATCCACTTATCACAATAAAAAGATAATATAATAAAAGACATTCTCATGTTATAAAATAGAGACTTAGATTTTTAATATAAATATTGATTAATGTATTCTTATATTATAAATTTGAATACTTATTTTGGAGAATAAGACTTTGACTCTTCCTATTCTCACTTAACTCACTTTTTATATTCTCTCTTTTATTTTTGGTTATATAGTGATGATCTTTATACACACAACTTATGAGACTAAGAATTTTTTTTAAAATATTTTACAAATGTTTTCAAATTTAAATTATTGTTATTATGAATATATTATTATTTTAAAATTTCAAGTCAAATTTAAGTTAAATCATATTTAATTTTAAATTATTAAATTGTATTTTATTTTAAATTTTAACAAGTTCTATTATCTTCAAAATATTATTATTAGAATTATATTATTATCTTCCAATTTAAATTAAATAAAATATTATTTTTATATTTTTATGTTAATTTGATTAATTAAAAAGAATAATAAAGTAATTTTAATATATATAATTAAATAATTTTCTATAAAAAAATAATAATCCCTTTAATTTGTAGGAATTAAAACGTCTCAAATATCATGCACCATGAAGAAGATAATAGGCAGTGTTTTAAGAACCGGATCGGCTGGTCCGACCGGAACCCGGTGACTTAACCGGTTAGGTTTGATGAAAGGACAAGAAATGTATTTGACTCGATATGACCCGAGTTGAACCGGTCGGTTTTTGAAAAAATCGATAACCCGACAGGTCTTTAGTTGAATGGGTTGTGATGCAATTTTCTTTTTTAAAAACGGCTTAAACGAAATCGTTTCAATTTTTTTTTTAATTTTGTTTGTGTATGGAACTTATTTATGGACTTGTATTGTCAAGAATATTGGTTGTTATTTCTTATTTGGAATATTAGGTACTTTATAATGACAATGATTTTAAATTTGTAGTGTTAAATGATTAAATTATGTTAGCTATATTATATTTTTTTAATTTTTTAATATATACCGAGTTAAACCGGTCCGACCAGTGACTCACCGATCCGACCAATGACCCATTAACACAGTACCTCAGGGGGTTCGATGGCCGGTCCGGTTCTTAAAACATTGATAATAGGTATGTTTAAGAGGCAGATGACAATATAAAAAACAATAATCAATTTGCTGTATAAATAAAATGCAAAAAAAATATAACTTTACATTGAATCTCATGATTAATCAATGAATAAATATCTTCAAGAAACGTTAAAAATATGGATTAAGAAATATTTAATACATTTTGTTAAAAGTTGCGAATTATCTAAAAATAAAATAAATTATTTTATTTATTGGTATAATAAATATTTTAATTTTAATTTTCTTAACCATTCTTCTAAAAATACTAATTAGTATTTATAAAATTTTGTAAATATAATATTTTGAAGGCTTAAATAACTTTTAGGTCCCTAAAAAATTCCTGTTTTTTGTTCTGAGTCCCTGAAAAAAATTTGTGTTGTTCCGAGTCCCTAATAAAAAAAATTTGATCCAAGTCTCTGCCGTCAGTTAAGTGATGACATGTCCATTAACTTTTAATTATTTAATGGGTTTTCATTTTCTGGCGGCTAAAAACCGCCAGAAATTGCATCTTAATGTAAAAAAATAAAAAAACTCAATTTACGCGGATGAACACCAAAACCCAAATGGAAAATTCTCAGCCACCAACAACACCAAAACCCAGTGCACCAACAACACCAAATCTAACAATTCCAATCAATCTAATACATATTTGAAAATTATAAATCCAATCAATAGTTCCTAATCTAACAATTTTAGATCTAATAATCTCAGGCACAAAAACTCAAACCAAAATCAACAAACTCAAACAAAACTCATTCAATCACTTACAAAGAGTAGAAGCTTCCTCTTCCATTTCCTTCCTCTTCCATTTCCTTCCTCTTCCATTTCCTTCAAGCGCTTCTTCATCTTGTCAAGTTGTTGCACCCAAACCAAAATCACGACGAACGGGTGCCCCACTATCACGACGCCATAGAACACAAAGGGTGACGGTGCCACGCTCTCCCTGCTACGTGGTTTCCAGATCTGCGATTTCTAGATCTGAAATTTCCAGATCTGCGATTTCAGATCTAAGGCGTCTCTGCAATGTGGTTGTTTGTTGTTCAATAGCAAGTGTTCCCTTCACCACCGCATGCGTTTGAGAGTGGAATCCTTAGATTTGGTAACGTAACCACGACGCGGCAGGCGGCGGAGCGCGCCATGAGGTGGATATGGTTGGTGTGCATTGGTTATGGTGGGTTTTGTCGCGCGGGGTGGGTTATGGTGTTTGTGAGTCACAGATCTGGGTCGCGCAGTGGTGATAAGGACGGGTGGTGGTGGTTGGCTATTGGCGGTGGTTATGGAGTTTTGCGGCGGGTTAATAATGGTGGAGGTGTTGGGTAGTGTCAGAGATATGTAGTGTGACAGCACAATGTGCGGAAGTCAGCGGCACCACAGCCCGGAGAGGACCCTCAGGCCCATCAATTGAAGCGCGTAGGGAAGCGGCACCACAGCCCGGAGAGGACCCTCGGCGTTGTTTAACAAGACTCTGGCGATTGCTTTTTCGGTCTCGTTTGCTAGTTGAGTCCCAAGTTTTGTGCATTGCCTTGGTTCTCTTCCTATTTGGAAGGATTTTACTTCCTCTGTAGGCTATGCTCTCGGTTCGGCCTCCCTGGGGTCGAGATCGGCCTCCTCTATTGGTGTTACGAGTGAGGCACATGCTACGTGTTTTACTGTCAGTTCTGGGACCTTTTTACCGCTGGCTATCTTTAGACTTTCTAAATAGCATTCGCGGGCTGCCTCTTGATCAGCTTTGACTGTCACTATCTTCCCTTCTGAATTTGGGAATTTCATTGCCAGATGTGGAGTTGAGATTATTGCCCCTAGTTTGTTGAGTGCCGGCCTACCTATGAGAATGTTGTATGAAGTGAGAGCGTTGACCAAGAGGTACCTGACCGTGATAGTCTTGGACCCCATCTCATCTCCAAAGGTAGTGAGGAGGTCAATGTAGCCTCTGGTATCGACCTTTTCGCCTGCAAAACCGACTAACTGCTCGGTGTACGGTTGTATTTTACTTTCGGTGATGTCTAGCTGTTGGAAAGTGGACCAGTACAGGATATCCACCGAGCTGCCTTGGTCGACTAAGACTTTGCACACCAACCAGTTTGCGACCTCAATTTTGACCACCACCGGGTCATCATGATTAGGTTCTATGCCTTCGAAATCTGCATATGTGAAAGTTATAGGGGGCATTTTCCTGTGTATTCTAGGGCTTGTTGAGGCCGAGTTGATTGATCGGAGGCTGCGTAGGTGTCTCTTCCTTGCTGAGCTCGAGCTTCCTCCTCCAGCGAATCCTCCTCTTATTGTGTTGATAACACCTTGGAGTCGAGCTCCGGGAGGTTTAGCCTGTTGTTCCTGGCGGGGTTCTTCCGTGCGTCTGGTTTTTCTATCGCGATCGTCTTCCCTTTCCCGGGTTCGTTCTCGCTCGGACTTTCGGCTGTCGTCTCGGACGAAGCGTCGTAATTTGCCATGTTGGATAAGTTTTTCAATCTTATCTTTCAGGGTGGTGCAATCCTCTGTGATGTGTCCGTGCACTCGATGGTATCTGCAAAACTTAGACCTATCTGTTTTCTCTGGGGAGCGGTTCCGAGTAGGCAGACTTATCAGCTCGGCGCTACAGGCTTCTTCCAGAACTCGTGCTCTGCTATCTGTTAGAGGGGTATAATGGGCAAACCTTGCACGGGGCGGTCTGTCGCTTCTAGGTTTGCTACTCCGCTCTCGGCTTGTTCCTGGTTTCTCTCGTTCCTCCTGTTTTTTATAGGACTCGCCCCTGACTCGTTCCCTGAACTTGGTCATTTCTTCCATCTGGATGTATCCTGCTGCTCTAGCTCTGAGCTCGTCCATGTCATGTGGGGGCTTCTTGCAGAGGCAGTCCGAGAAAGGTTCGGACTTTAGTGCCATAAGCATGGCGGTTAGCGCTACCTGTGGATTCAAGTCTTGGATCTTGACGGAGATCTCGGCGAACCTCTCCATGAAGTCCCTGAGAGACTCGTTGTCCTCTTGCCGGATGTTGGCTAGTGCTACTGCCGTCAGGTGGTGGGATCGACTCGTGGCGTATTGAGCGCCGAAACGAGCGACTAACGTGGCAAAAGAGTCGATTGAGAGGGGGGAAGTCAGGTGTACCAGTTCAACGCTGCCCCCTTCAAGGCTTTTGGGAACACTCGGCACATGATGGCGTCGTCATTTATGTACAGGTTCACCTGTGTGACGAATGCGTCGATGTGCTCATCGGGGTCAGTCAACCCTTCGTATCGGTCCATGGACAAGGGCTTCCACCCGGCCAGTAGTGGAGTCTCCATGATTCCATCTACGAACGGGTGACGCCTCGTTGTCTCAGGTATTGTGCTTCGTCTTGGGGGTGCTCGCGATCCTGAGGCGGGTCTGGACTCTAAATGGGTTGTTGTTCGTCCTGCCTCGCTCCAGGTGGTATCTTCCTGCTCTGTTCGGTCAGGATGTCTATTGGCGGTTGCGTGAGCCGTCGATAGTCCGTTGGTAGCGCCATGGGCTGCCGAGAGTCCGTTGGTAGCGGCGTGGGCTGCCGAGAGTCCGTTCCGATCCTCTTGCAGTTTTTGATACTGCTCTCGGAGGGTAGCATTCTCCTTGCGGAGGTCCTCTATCTCCTTAGCGTTGTTCTACTTCAGCGTGTTGACTTCCCTTTGCAGGGCTTGGATCAACGGGTGATTCTCGAGCGCCTGACGCAAGAAGGGCGCCACGTTGTTGGGGTTACCTCCTTGGGTATCCCCTGGAGGCGGTACACCCAAGATTTGGGTTTCCGTCCCCTGTGGTCGCTTTTCGTGGTTCGTTGTTTTGCTCTGGATTGTCTCCATTGGAATATTGTCGTTTCGATTGGTGTGGCTGGGAATAGTTTCACCGAGCCCCACGGTGGGCGCCAAATGTTCTTACCTAAATTGGTAAATCCTCTGGTGCGGTGGTTTCGCCAGAATCTCCACAATGGACGGTGGTGGGTGTACCTGCAAAGACACTCCGACGCTCAAGTTAGAGGCGCAGAGGTAAGGGACAGGTATCACAATTAGTATTAGAGTTTTTCGTACCTTGATTAGGATAGGTTGTCCTGTTTTTATGGAGTATAAAGAGATAGATTTGATAGGGTTATTTTCCTATCAAATCTCCTCAAATCTCGTGATGAAGATATAGATAATTCTATTTTCTATCCTCATCTTATGACCTGATCTATCTTATCATAAAAACTGTTCTTTCCGTTATTATTCTCCGAGTCCAAGTGAGTTTCTACTCAGCCAGCTCGACTACTCGGTAGAGTGCCGAGTCCGAGTAGTACAATTAGGGACCCGGAACAACGCAAAAATTTGTCAGAGACTCAGAACAAAAAATGAAAATTTTTTAGGGACCTAAAAATTATTTAAGCCTATTTTGAAATAAGAAATTTGCAGTAATATGCTAACATGCCTTCCTAACAAAGTGGAGCACAAATACCAGTTGAGTCATATGATTTAATTCCGACCAAATTTGAGAAATGCAAATAATAATAGTGTAAATAAATCACACACATGTTTTATTCCGACCAATATATATATTTGTGAAAAGTGTAAACAAATGACACTAATCTCACGTGTGGCACATGGATGTTTGCCTCATGAAATACCCTTTCACATTCATACACGAATATGATAATACCCCACCGACCCATGAACGAAGGAAACCTGTTCTTATTCCAAATCCGGTTACCTTTTCACTTTGTGCCATCAAATCAAGAAAAAGAAAACATTATACTAATAATAGTTTATACTAATTTATAATCGCGATACATATTTTTCGTTTTCTTCTTTAACTAATATTTTTCCCTCCTTTAAAAAAAAAACAAACTAATATTATTCCCTCTAATCTACAAATAAATAAATAAAATTCATAGTATCTCAAATATAAATAAATTTTAACTAATTTTATCTTATTTAATAAGATTTTTTTAAAATATCTTTCATTAACTATATTTTAGATTTATGATAAATAATTTATATTGTGATATATTGTTATTTTAATTATTGATAATGTTTTTATAGAATATTCAAATTTAAGTTAGAAATAAAAATATTAAAAATGATAAATTTAAAGAGATAAGAAGTTAAATTGTTCACATAAGAAGATGATATATCATATGCATATTAGGAACATATTTGAATTTTGAAGATAAATATACATATTTGAAGTTAGTTTTTAATATTCAATTATAGTTTGTTATATGATCAGATGAATGGTAGTTTAGGAAAAAAAAAGTTTACTTTTTTCTTGATATTGACATAATTTAATGAAATTAATTAATTTTCATAATAAGTATGAAATCAATTTTTTTTCTTATAATTCAGACAAGGGAGTATATATTTTCATTTTGGATCTTGTTAACTAATGTTTTAAGGATACTTGTTAAGAAATTTAAAGAGAAAATATTTTATTGAAAATCATATAAAAATACATTTAAAAATCATAAAAAAAAATATTTTTACGCATTTCAATAAAAATATTTTTTCATTTACTTTTTTAACCGGTGTCTTTGAAGGTACTCTTTAGCATTTACCTTTCATTTTTTAATTTAACTTTCATCGTTTTTTTTAAATATGGAAAGGAAATAAAGTGTCTCTTTTCTCTTGGTAAATAAAAAATAAAAAATAAAAGACGGGAATAAAAAGTGTTTCTCCATTGTAATAGGTCAAATACACGGCAAGAACGACCGTAATTTAATTCCATTCCAAAGTCTACACATGAGAAACAATGATCAATGAACATAGTAAAAGTAAACACGGATTGGATTGGTCTCTTACATACTACACACAAAACACAATAAAAATTTGTGAATGACCAAATTACCCTTGCAAAATCCACAAAACCCCTTCTTCTGCTTCACCCTCTTGTATTTAAGTTCCATCTCCGATTCTCAGAATCATTATCGAGCAACCAAGATACCTTCTCTCGGCCTCCCTTCAACACCCTCTTGGCCCTTTATTCTTCAAAGTCTCAAAGCAAAGCTTGAGGACCTGAGAGAAACAAAGGGTTGTTTAAACAATAGTTACCACCCAAATTTGTGTTAATCTTAAATTTCACAACCAAGTTATGTTTTGGAGTATTATATGACCAAATATTTTAGTATTTTAGGACTAGATATTTTGCTTCTGGTGGCAATTTTTCTCTTCTCCTTTTGGTTCTCATCTTTTGTGTTCTTCTTTGTCTCTCATCTGTCTGAGGATTTTTCCATTTTAGTTCCTGGAGACTCCAGGAACCTGACCCAATAAACCCTTTTTTTTTTCTTCTAAAGTTTCATTTTTTAGTCCAATGGCAACTTGGGTATTATCAGAATGTGGCTTGAAGCCTCTTGCTCCAGTATTCCCTAGACCTAGAACTGGGGCTGTTTTGTCCAGCACCTCAAAGGTTGGATTTTTGGACACAAACAAGGTAGTGGCAGGTCCTAAGTTTCAACCTTTGAGATGTAACCTTAGGGAGAGGAATTGGGGGTTGAAGGTGAGTGCCCCTTTGAGGGTTGCTTCCATTGAAGAGGAACAAAAGAGTGTTGATGTAATCAATGGGACTAATGGGGTTGAGCATGAGAAGCTTCCAGAATTTGATCCTGGTTCTCCACCACCATTCAATTTGGCCGACATTAGAGCAGCTATTCCAAAGCATTGCTGGGTGAGGGACCCTTGGAAGTCCATGAGCTATGTGGTGAGGGATGTCATTGCTGTCTTTGGTTTGGCTGCTGCTGCTGCTTATCTCAACAATTGGTTGGTTTGGCCTCTGTATTGGGCTGCCCAAGGCACTATGTTCTGGGCTCTGTTTGTTCTTGGTCATGATTGGTAATAACTATTTTTCTTTTCTTCATTTGTTCTAATTTGGATTTGGATGTAGCTGTATTTTGGGGCTGCAAAATTGGGTTTCAAAATTGTGACTTGATGTTGTTTTGTGTATTTCAGTGGTCATGGAAGCTTTTCTAACAACCCCAAATTGAACAGTGTTGTTGGGCATCTGCTGCATTCTTCAATTCTAGTACCATATCATGGATGGTATGCCAATGCTTTGGTGGAATAGCCTTTTTATTTTTTCAGAATAAAATATGTTTTTGATCCTTCACGATATCTTGACATTTGGTTTTAGTGCAACATTTAATGAATGACTAAAACCACATTACTTTTAATAAATGTAGAGACTAAAAATATATTAAATTTTTCTGTCAAAAAAAAAAAATATATTAAATTTTTATAAAGAATAAAATCAATTTCTGAGATATTTGGAGGGATTAAAACACTTTTTACCTTCTTTTTTTTATTTATAGTTTTGAATTCATGTTTGAAACTGATATTTTATACAGGAGAATCAGTCATAGGACTCATCACCAAAATCATGGTCATGTTGAAAATGATGAATCATGGCACCCGGTGAGATGACAATCAATGTTTTTGTTTTTAAGACATATATTCTTTTTATCTAAGTTTTTTTCTTTTAAGTGATCAAAGTTTCTGACATAAGAGGTGTATTGATAATCTTGCAGTTGCCTGAAAAATTGTTCAGGAGCTTGGACACTGTTACACGTATGTTAAGATTCACAGCACCTTTCCCACTTCTTGCATTTCCTGTGTACCTTGTAAGTTGTTGTGCTTTGACCATAATTTGAACATTAATTACTCTTTAGTCTTGGTAGAAGAATTAACATGGTGGCTGTTGATATTTGAATCCAGTGGGGTAGGAGTCCTGGGAAGACTGGTTCTCACTTTGACCCTAAGAGTGACTTGTTCGTTCCCAATGAAAAAAAAGATGTTATTACTTCAACAGCTTGTTGGGTTGCTATGTTGGGATTACTTGTTGGATTGGGGTTTGTAATGGGTCCAATTCAACTCCTTAAGCTTTATGGTGTTCCCTATGTTGTAAGTTTCTTCCCCCTTTCCATCATTTCCATAGTTCTTTTTGAATCAAGAATGAATCAAGATCTCATTTGACTTTTTCTTGGAATTGAAGCTATTCGTTATGTGGTTGGATTTGGTGACTTATTTGCACCATCATGGCCATGAAGATAAATTACCTTGGTATCGTGGAAAGGTACCTTTCATTCTTTTAAGTCTTTCTTTTCCTATGAAAAGGACTGTTCTACTTGTGTCTTGACATATTTTTGTTATGTTTGAGTTTAATTTTTATGCAATGTTAGTGTAACAAATTTTATATTGTTAATCAATCAGAAATCATCATTGCTATGACTTGTAAAAGTCAATAAATGCACCATTATGGTTGAATGATAATGGCAATGCATGCACTATTTGCTCTATGTTTATTGGGGTGTTAATGTTTTTCATAATACAATTTAGTTTACATTTTCATCCTTCATCATGTTGAACAGGAATGGAGCTACCTTAGGGGTGGTCTAACTACTCTTGATCGTGATTATGGATGGATCAATAACATTCACCATGACATTGGAACTCATGTCATTCATCACCTATTTCCTCAAATTCCACACTATCACTTAGTTGAGGCTGTGAGTGTCTCTCTACCTTTCTTTTGAAACAATTGATAGTGATTTAAACTAAGATGTTGAGTTTGAATGTTTGTTTTTGCTTCTTTTGCAGACTGAGGCAGCTAAGCCAGTGTTTGGAAAATATTATAGAGAACCAAAGAAATCAGCTCCTCTTCCTTTTCACCTTATTGGGGAATTAATAAGGAGCTTTAGGACTGACCAATTTGTTAGTGACACAGGGGATGTTGTGTACTATCAAACAGACTCTGAGATTAATGGCTCATCCAAATCTGAGTGAAGATTAAAATTCTTTTCTAAATAGACAAGAGAGGCTTATATACAATTCTTATTGCTGTAAAGATTGTCTTGAGTTTCTCCTAAAGTTACTGCACTTACTTAGAGTGGAATCCTTCATTAATAAAGGGATGGATGGATCACATAATTTCAATTGTAATTGCATGATAGAATGTTTAGGTTATATGTAGTTTATATCCTTCTTGAATAGTGAATCCTCTGTATAAATTGATTATATTGAAATGATACCTTGAGTCATGATCAAATAAGTTATGTATTTGATCAAATTGAAAGACCTCGGTTAAATAGTAATTTAAAATAGATTTTTGTTTTATAGAAGGTTGCGGTGTTATCTTATTATCTTTATGGCCCTACTTAGTTTTAATAATTTTTTATACTCACAATTTTATTCTTCATTATTGGTTTGGTATTTCTTGAAAACAAGTAGAGGTGTTTATGAAACACTTGAACCCAAAGTAAAATCTAATTTGGATCTTGAGCATTTTAAATTTGCAATTAACTGCTTTAAGGATGAAAAATAAAACAAATATAATTTGCAAGGATTAAAACAAAATAAAAAAAATTGTAAGAACGAAAAGTAAAAAAAGTACTAAATTGTAAGGACTAAAAAGATATTTAAGTCTTAATTTTAAGATAAATTAGTAGTTTAATTGAAAAATAAAAATGTAATATAGTATAGAAAAAAAAATATGAATGACAAGTTAATAACTAGTTTGCAACTTTACATGTTGCACAAATATTATGAATATATGAATTTAAAAATATATATAATTAATTTATAAATCAAATGAGTCGAAATATATTGAAATCAAATTTAATTAATTCATTTAATAAGTTGAATTTTTAACTCAAGTCTAATTCATAATCAAGTTCAACGAGTTGATTATTGAATTAAGTTTTTAACTAATTTTGAGTTGATTTGATTATGCTAATTCTAATATTTTGGATCATCTCAACTCGATTTAGTTTTTATACTTTTTTAAAAAAATATTTTTAAAGTAATTATATATTAATAAATTTTTTATTTAATAAATAATAAATAATATTTTATATATTATGATATTATATTAATACGTAGTATTATTTATCTTGAAATATATAATGTAATATATATCTTAATATTAAAATTGATATGTTTTGTCAACACTTTAAATTAATCTAATCTTATTTTATATATTATCATATTAGGATCTGATTTAAATAAATAATCTTATCAAAAATACAAATCAAATATAAATAAAAATAAATTCGTTCCAATCCATTCAAAGAACCTCTAAAAGTAAGTGGTCACGTACCGAATACACGTTTTCCATTATCAATTTATCATGTTTTTTCTGCTTAGGTTCCTATCAGGAACAGGCCAAACAATAGTATGTTTGTTTATCAGTTCAATGTAATTGTCAACAAATTTAATATTGTCGTATTTTTAATGTTTCTATCATACCATAAGGTAATCGAGATGAAAATTGAAGATCATATGCTGACAATGTTTTGTCAACATCCTTGTACTGGTTTTTGTTTGTAATGACCGATGCAAGCAAAGAAAGGAAGGTATGGTTCAGATTTTCCATCGCTCCTATGAAAGTCATGGTGCTCGAGTGAATGATGTAGACCACTTACCAACCAACAAAGGAAAGTAATTTCCTGCAGTAAAAAAAAATTACATTACAAAGTTAATAAATTACTGTAAGCAAAAAATTAGTCTTTAACTCCCGATTAAAATACCCTAAGTTTAAAAAAAAATGTATAATTTATATGAGTATAAGCAATTAAACCAAATAGAAAGCATGTAACATATTATAAATTTTAGTGTGTATGTGC
Organism: Pueraria montana var. lobata; assembly: GCA_026413185.1. NCBI lineage: Eukaryota > Viridiplantae > Streptophyta > Magnoliopsida > Fabales > Fabaceae > Pueraria > Pueraria montana. The sequence goes on from CM048650.1 coordinate 80,837,035, forward strand.
ACATTAATTCATTAAATATGAGAATGTACTCATACCTCTAAAGTCTGAACTACTTTTGTACCGTTGATAGCATAGACCTCTAATATACTTATTAATCGGTTAGAAGTTCGTAACACCATTTAATTAAATTAATGTGATAAACTTGAATAAATATAAAACTTTCCAACTAATTATATGGTGCCGTTATTTCTTTCAAGAGAATTTGGGGAGCAACAGGAGACAAATTATTAAGGACAAAACATAAAATGATGTACCATAAGTTTTGTTCTCTAATCAGAATTAGAATTTTACCTCGATAATACGTATCAAAAAAGATTTCATTAAATATTATTGTATATTATCGAGATGAAACTCTAAATTTGATTGGAAAACAACACCAACAACACTTATAATATTACATCTAAATTTTATCAAATTATTAAGTAATTTAAGACTATCACGTATTTATAGTTTTGATTAATCTTTATATAATACATACTTAAATTTTTTAATTTATAAAAAAGAATTAATAACACATAATTATATGTTATATAAAACCTAGTAGAGATAATAATATTTCAAAATCACCTAATAAATAATTTCTGGCTATAGGAATAGAAGCAGCCATTGAGGCTGAAATTCCATATTTTATTTTTTGTGAAAGCATGCGGTTCATGACCTTTGACAAATGCAATTCACGTGTCAATGGACAGATAGATGGATGATGACATCCAAAAGGAAAATAGTAAAATAGTCATGGTCAACACAAACTTAGACGCCATGCTAAATAATTAAATATAATTTAATATGCCCTACTTCTCTTTAATTAATGCTTAATCAATAAAACGAGTTTAAATATTTAGGTAAAAGTTAAGACCGCATCTCTCTTTGACCTGCAAAAAGCCGCCGTCCTATTCTTCCTTTGAGTTTACGAACTCGACTTTATGAGTGATAATTAATTAATTGGACTTAAATTGAAGGAGCATTTATATAAATAAATATAATCGATACAATAAGTTATACAAATCAAGCAGAAGTGCAAGAATAAGGACATGATTGATCCATTTTTTCCCCCTCAAATCATTCCTATCTCTCCACAGCAAATCAATGATAATACCAAACAGGGAGCACCCCGAACCAATTGGGGCTTTCAGAGACTTGTCTCACAGATTAAAATTAAACCAATCATGCAGCCCAAAGTGACTTTTTTCCACCACCAGCAACATTTAAAAAATTATATTCTCAATTGGCACCCTTTGTAAATTATTTATCCAAGTAGCAACAATTACTGTTTACAGTGTGAAATCGGGTTTGGAAATCTTGCATTCACACCATCTTTTTTTTTTTTTTTTGCAGTATAGAAATTGGATTTGGTATCCTCGATTTCTCACCTTTTTTTTTTTTAAATTCTTTTATTTTCTTTGATGAATTAATTTATTATTTCAATTAACTAAAAAATATTTCAAATTTATTATTTCAAATAACTAAAAAAATAAATTAATAATTTATTAAACTAAAAAATAATATTTAATTATATATACAATTAACTAAAAATGTATCCTATTTAAATTTAATAGGTAGAGATTTTTTATTTTTATATATATATTTTTTAGAATCTTCAAATTTTGATAATAAATTAACTTTTTTTTAGAAAATTTTGGTTAATTTATTATTGGTAGAATGATAAAAATTAGTCTAAATTTAAATTACAAAATGATGTGTTTTTTTACACAAAGTTTTTTTAAATTATTGAAATTCTCATTATAATTTTTGGTTTTATGTAAAGGCCATTGTGATTTTCGGTCTACTCAACATGAATTTAGAGATTTATTATTTTTATTATGATGATATACATGATTTGAACATAAAAAACACGTTTGTAATACAATTAATTTGGATTTTAGTTATAGTTAGAAAGATATAATTAAATTTGAATTTTAGTTATAGTTAGAAAAATATAATTAAATTAAATCGACTTTACAATAATTTTAAATGTAAACAAATTAATTTTATTATTCTTTATATATTTAACAATTAAAAAAACAAATTACATTATTTACATAAATTATTTGGGTAAATCTATTTATTAAAAAAATTAATATATAAATTTTGTATATTAAAACTATTATTATTAAAATTAATTATTAAAAATAAGGTTTTAAAAAAGAAATTTGAAAAAAAAAGTCAAAAATCGCCACCACAATTTCATAACAGCAAAGGAAAAAAAATAAAAAACCAAAATTAAAAAGAAGATTTTATAAAAGAATTTTGAAGAAAAAAAAATAGGTGAGAAATCGGGGGTTTCAAACCTTATTTCTATACTGCAAAACAAAAAATAAAAAATAAAAAATAAAAAATAAAAAAAAGGTGTTGCGAATTCGGGATTTCCAAACCCGATTTCACACTGTAAATAGTAATTGTTGTTACTTGGGTAAATAATTTGCAAATGGTGCCAATTGGGAATATAATTTTTTAAATGTTGCTAGTGGTGGAAAAAAGTCGCCCAAACTTGAAAAACTTAGCCCAATTCTGTTGATTAACATAATTGGACCAAAACACCTTCACATCTTCACAATCTCTGAAATTTATTTGGATACGTGTGTATACTCAAGACTCAATTTATCATGTAACTAGTTCCGGTTATAATAATAAAATATTATTAAAATTTCATTATCATATTTTACTATAAAATAGCTGATTTGATAAGGTCCTTGATTAAAATTATGAATTTGTTATCCTAAGAGAGATCATGATAATGAGAAACAAATCTTTATAATTTTAATCTAAATTGTCCTTGATCGTAGGATTATTGTGAATATGACATCAATAATCCGGATAGATCAATATATAAATGATGGTCTTTATTCAATAAAGATTCATATATATATATATATACATATATATATACATATATATATATACATATATATATATATCATTTATTAAATTATTTATATAAATGATGCACATGAGGATGTGATCATTGAACTGACTCGATTGAGAACTCCTAATGTAACCGTTACCTTAAACTGTCAATAGGAAATTCTGAAGAAAAAACGTAATATATTCCTTTGACATGAGATTATCATAGTAATTAACAAGTTATTTATTGTATTTTAATTTCGGATACCTAATGCCTTAGAGCACTAGTTGAATGGATATTAGATGTGATTAAATACTTGCAGAATTAATGACTGATCAAGAAGGAATCCATCTACTCTAGATAATGAGTTTGAGTTCTACTAAGACCTTGGTCAAGGCAATTGAATGAAAGAATAAATGAGTTTCTTAAGTCATAATGTGTTAACTTATTAGAGTTTAACAATAATACCATACTTTAGAGTTAACTTAGAGCTACAAATGATGGAAGAAAATATTAAATTATTCTTCTATTGGTTCTTGAAAGTAAATGATGTTACTTCTTTGAGGGCAATGAGTGTTATTAGACGCCTACCTTAATTAGTAAAATAATTATGATTAATTTACTACCAATTTAGTATTGAACTTACAGGATTATACATAAACGAGTGTTTAATTAAATTATTTGAGAAAATAATTTATTTGATAGTTAAATTAGAGAATTTAATTTAATCAAATAAATATTTTAGTGAAATATTATTATATTCTTTGTTAGCACCAAGAATATGATTAATATAAATATAAAGAGTATTTTTATCTCAAACGTGGAAGTTGTAACGCCCTTGAGCAGGGACGGAATCACATATTGGCTTACAGGGGCAATCGCCCCCCCCTCAATTCACAAAAGTTCCTTTACAATATTATATAATGCTATCTATTGCCCCCTCCCCTGTTAGAGTACTTTGTTAGTACTTTAACCTTCAAACTTCAAAGAACAGGAGGCCATATAAATATATTTTAAAATAATAATTCAAGATTTAAATTCTATTATTCTCAGAGTAAATATGTACTTTTACTATATTAAATATATGAATTTAGTTTTACTCGAATTAACAACATATTGATATATGTTAAGTTTTAAATCACTTTTAATTTGATAGATAAATTAATTTATATAAGAAAAATTAATTTTTTTTATAGGTCATTATTGATTCATGTGTTAAATTTTCACCCCCCTTAACAAATTTTTCTGATTCCGTCCCTGCCCTTGAGAGCTGTTTTGATACCACTTTGTAATGCGTGGATATTTTCATACTGTTCTCACAAATCAATATAAGAAGACTTTTAGTCTTATTCACACGCTTCCTTGAAAACTTGTCAGAAGGTTACTCAAAATATTAGGGCCTGTTTGCTATGCCCATTTTATATTTTCATTTTCAGAGAAAATAGAAAATGACGGTAAAAATATGCATGATTCATTTTCAGGAAACGTTTTCTGCAGAAATATTTTCGGAAAGAAGTTGAAAATTGAAAACAAAAAAAAAAAGACATTTTCAGCGTTTTCAGAAAAGAATGGAAAGGTAAATCGAAAACGTGGTGGCACTCTCCGTAAATAATAACAGTTCTTTCATTTTTTTTTTTTAAGTGTCTTTTATCATCTGTTACCTCTCGCATCCACTTCTCCAACCCATCCACACCTTACTTTCGTTATTCTTCCTGAAAAACCGTGAATTGGGGACTGTTGTTGAGTATGAAAGATGCTGCTATGGGTTCTCTTTGCTAAAGCTTATGACTATGCTATGTGACTCCATTGAATTTTAATTAGAATGGAACGAAAGGGAACGAAATTGATTCTTCCTTCCCTATGGCTATGTTTCCTTCCTGTAAAACTTTCCAAAAATTCTAACGCTCACAGCTCTTCTGGCCTTTCTATCAAATCAATAATTATTTATTTTAATTATTGAATAAAAACTAGAAACTTTGGTTAAAAAAAATCATTATATTAATTTATATATTATTTGGAATTTGTTTGTAAATTTTATATAAGAACATTTTTTATTAAAAATTGTTAAATCAATCATATTTTCATTTTCAGAAAACAAAAAACAAGATTTCAAATTAAACATGTTTTCTAAATCCAAAATTTTGAAAGTGAAAATTATTTTCAAAAAATGAAAATAGAAAACATTTTCTCAAACCAAACACACCCTTAATTGTTAATATGTTAGTTTTTTGTTAAGGAAAGAATTCGAACCCACAATCTATCCCTTTCTCCCTTCACCAACAAACCAACCTTATAACTCCTGCCTTTGATATGTTTGTAGACAACAATTATTAAAATGAACACACAGATATGTACATGCTAAAGGTTTTTTTTTTTTCCCATAGAAATCGAATTAAGATATTATGGGATTTATAATAACTTACGCGTATACTATTTAACCAGCTGAGTTAGACTCTTAATTTTTTCTTTCATCCTTTCTTTTCTTTTCTTTTCTTTCTTTATCTAGAATTGACTAAACCAAAGTTAGGAACACGAACATTGAAACATCTTCCGCAATCCCACGAAGTTATTGAGAAACTTTCTTGTGCAAATATAATTACATCCAAGATACTTTACCATTTGATAACACGTGAAAACATAGATACCGAACCATTCTCAATTTGCTAAACATTGAAACATTTGGAAAAACAATTACATTAAATTTAACAAATTAAGATTGTCAAATGGATTTCCAAAATTTGTAAAGAATGGGATTTGAGAACTTAATTACGTACATAGGCTTTAAAAGTTAAAATAAAATGTTCATCTATAGTGCATGGACGGAAAATTATTCTCAAGGAAGTGAAAAAGTAGCCACCGATTCAGTTTGAACACTATATTGTATTTTTCTGAGCAGCAAGTTTATAGTCTACAACAATATGCACACGATTAAAACATTACATACATGGAATTGTCAAAACAACACTCCCACATGTGGACTTGCTTGTTAGTTGTTACAAAGACCCTTTAGAGTGTGATTGTATCTAACATGAGAAAGCAAAGAGTGCATTAATCATTAATTTAATTTAAACTGTACTATAATTTTAATTAATCTATTAAAATTTAAGAAAAATTGTTACACCCTTCCCTTTACTTTAGATATAGTGTGTTTGAATTTGATGTGAAAAAATGTTTAATAATTGATTATATTTATAATTAATTTTATAAATAAGTTTGGATATATGGTCTAAAAAGTGAAAACAATATACCTGATTTCACTCTTAGTAATATGGAGATTAAAAGTATTCTTAGTATTGGAGTCAACACATGTTTACCTCAATCAACTTCAGTTTCCATTTCCAATAGGCTTAGCCAGCAAAATTCCATTGATCTATGCATGTGAATCAGGGGACTCAAAATGGCCACAAATTCTTTTGGAGGACCAAGAGCATATATGGTCTTTTTATTTTTTATTTTTTTTTTCACCACTGGGGCAACAACAACGCAATCTCCTCAAAATCCATTATGTTATGAGTCAACAAAGTCGGTGCAATTCTTGGTATGAATGTGACCCTGTTGCCAATGTTAAGAACCACGATATTCTCATCTTTGAATGAAGTCAGCAACTTCGGCAGCTATGTCTTTAAATGGCAAAAACAACATTTATATGATTGGAACCACCATTAATACATTAAAATTTTCCTTGCGAGGAAGATGAATTATACTACTAAATTACTGTTTACCCTTTTAAACAGTAATATACTAAATTAGTAATTTTCAAAAGAGAAAAAATATATATACACTTATAGTATAAAAAGTTCTTACATTGTCTACTAATCAGAAATCCTCGTATATGATAAGTTTACCGACTTTTATAACAACTATTTTAAAAATTATATTAAACATGGTTTATGCTTAGTGAGTAGTGTAAAAAAATTTATAAAGAGAATAAATAAAAATTAATCTCTAAGTTATAATTATTTTAATACAAGTGTTATTATTAAATAATAGTCATTTTAATCTCTAAAATTATAAAATTAAGTACATCTCTTTTAGTCAACAATTAGTTAAACTACGCGACATGGATTGTCTGTTTGAAAGTTCAATTTCCTTGCTCCACCCATTAATTTTTCATTCCCTCGGTTATAAGTCTCTTCTTGAACCAAAAATAAATTATCAAATTAAAGACTAAAATGAATTATGTTTGACCATTTTAAGAACTAAAACAACAACTTTACAAATTTAGTGACTAAATTTATGGGTATAAGTAATTTGGTGTGTTACTCTCATTTAAGACATCCAACTCCTATCATGTAGCATTCCAATCTAATGTGAACTCAACCACCCTTTCACACCCTCCATCTTTTTTCTATTCATAAATCATCTTCCTCTCCCTCTCCCTATCCCTATCACTCTCTATGGTTTCCACCGTTTCAATGACCATCTTCTCTACCAGTTCTACCTCCTCAAACAACAGTTTCTGACTTCTGTTTGGGTTTGGAAGATTGGTTATTATGGCTAAACCAAATAGTGCAAAACCTGGTTGTTTCTCTGACTTCTTTCAAATTCTCCTTTGTGCTGAGAATGGAAATAGTTCTCCAATGCACCCTTCTAATCACCACATTACAAAACCATATGCAACACAAGTAGTGCATAGTCATAAAGATGCAAATGCAATGGCCAACACAGCTAAACCAGGAGTGGTGGCAAGGCTAATGGGGCTTGAATCACTGCCAATTACCAACTTTGTGTCAAACACAAACACCCCAGATTCAGTTCCAAGAAGTAGGTCAGTGAACTTTGTGGATTACTTGCTCAAGTTTGACACAAACCAAACCAACCATCACCAAGTGAAAACCACCTCAGCATCATTCAGAGAGGTTCCTGCATTGTTTCAGCACAAAAACAAAAACCATGACCTTGTTGTGTTCTACTGGGATAATGAGAGTGAGGATCAAGAAGTTGTATCCTTTTTGAGGAAACAAGAGATGGGGTTGGGAGAATCTAGACAGAGAAAGCAGCAGGGGAGCAAGAACAAGGAGATTGCTAATGTCACAAAGGAGAAAAATCACACAAAGAGAAAGAACTCAAAGAAGATTTCCAAGTTTGAGAATGAGCCAAGAGTGGTCCCAGTTAAGCATGGTTCAAAGGTTCGAAATCACAATGAAGCTAAAGTTTTGGCACCAGTTTCTGCATGCTCTAAGAGTTGTAGTAATAGAAGAAAAGATGGTAGTGGTCCTAGTGGGTTAAGATCAACCTCCACATCACCAAATAAGCAGAAGAAAGTGTCCTCTGAACCAAAACACGTGAGAAAAACAAGGAAACAACAGTCAACAAAGAAGATAGAGACTGAATGTAGCTCAGACAATTTCAGTCCAATTTCAGTCCTGGATGATTATGACTATTCATTTCTTTATGGACCTGATTTTCCAGGTGTGTTTTCTGAATGCCCTTGTTCTTTAACTTGTTTATTAATGACTAAAATTAGGCCTTAGTTGCAATTTTTTTTTTTTGTATCATCCATTTAGGGAGTAGTTATGGTAGGGTAACTGATATGCATGGTGCTTAATGATGATTTCATAATAAATATTCAAAATTATAGTAATTTAGTAAATATAGGTAAAGTATTACACTCAGTAGCTAGAAAAAAAAGTAACAAGATTTATAAAAAAAAAAAAAAAAAAAAAAAAAACCCTTAGTATTTAGTACTCCATCGTTCCTCGAGCAAGAATTTAAAAAATATTTAGAGCATGTGTAGAAAAAAAAAGAATATAGATACCAAAATAACCCACTTTCTTTTGCTTTATAATCGTGTTACAATCAATTGAGTATATGATAAACTTCAGAGCAAATTATACGGATAATGATATTATTGTTTCTTTTAACACTTACAATAATTCTCTTTATTGTCTTTTTAATCCTATACTAATTTTCTTTAATTGTTTGAAATACATTATACATTTACACTTACACTCCCTTGTTAAAAAAACATTACACCTTATACCTCTTATAAGCAGTTACTGTAAATGTTAAAAAACATAAATATAACATGCAATTTCAGAAGATCAGAGGAAATATCAACGTAATTTGCTCTAAACTTTATGTATAAAAAAATATCAAATTGATTATTTATTTTAAATAACACAGAAGATAATTCAAAATTATTAATCTGGACATATTATAAGATTCAAGTGATGAACATGTTGCCTTTTATTTTTTTTGACAGAACATGCTGCCTTTTATAAGCTCATCATGAACTGGAATCCGTTCTAAGAACAAACTCTCAGTAATTAATCACTTCTGCTCATTTATAAATGACAAAAAAAAAAAAAAAGTTATGCTTCTAGAAAGGCAGCTTGAGTTCTTCAAAGCATCTTGCAGTTTCAATTTACTTTGCGGCTTCATTTTAATGAAATATACATTTATTATTGTAGATTACACAAGCCCCTTAATGCCAAAGACAAAGTGGGAATCTTCAGAGCAACTATTATTGGGTGATAATGTTGGAGACAGAGCAAGCAAAGACAAAGGCCATTCCTACCCTGACATCAACAGAAAAGAAGAATATTCATCAGAATTAATGATGAAGCTTCACAAATTAACAGAAAATGAAATGAGAGAATCAGATTTCACACCAAAGCGCATGTGTGAGAGTGAAAGTTATAGGGAAATTTGTTTGGAGTATGAGCATAAAATTTTTGACATTTTACTACACGAGGTTGTCAATGAACTTGTGGAACTTTCATATTGAGAATTTTGTTATGTTGATGGGTAGAGAGTATAAACAAGTAAATTGAATTTTGTTATATTTTCTATGATCTATACTATAGGATATCCCCTTTACGTGACCAACTGACAAACTAAACTTTAGAGGTGAAACAAAGAGTGCCAATTTACTGAATCTAATTTATGAATTTTTTTTTATTTAATTTTTCTAAAATGAAAAGGGTATAAATTGAAAATGTAAGAACATATCTCCTTAAATAAAAAGACGTTCTAAACTTGAGTCGGTAAACGACCTTTTTATTTTTATTTTTTACTTTATGGATGAGTAAATCATGTTTTTTTTTCTTCTTTTTTAATTACATAACTGAGTTTTATTAATTTTCTTTTTGTAATTTTAAAAACTGGACATATATCACATGAAAATTGACTAGGACCATAGATATGTGGAAATCTCAAACCATGCAATAATTTCTCCTGCAACTGACTTGTTTGATTATTATAAGCTAGATAAATAAATCTTTACTTAATTCTATTCATAAAAGAATAAAACAAACTAGAATCTTCAAAGTGGTGAGTGTTCAATGACTATTCATAATCTAAAGAATCACAAGATTCAAGTCTTGAGAGCAAATTCAAACACCAAACTTCCGTTTAATATATAAATTGAAAATCATTCCAAGGGCGGTAAATTCTCAGAATGCATTAAGACATGGAATCAAGAATACGAAACTAAAGAAGCCTTTTTTTTATTATTAAAAACTCAAATGAAGAATTCATAAGATTCATTAAAATCCACCTAACCCCAACAACAAAAGGTTTAGTTATACATAAAGATAATAAAGAAACACAAAAGCGAAGAGAAAGAGAAGAAAAACTTCATAGATACATCAAGAGAGAGAGAGATAAAGCGCTCTAAGATGTGGCTTTGAAAATGACAAAATGATTCTTTAAACACGTGTCATGAAACTTTAAATATAAAGAATATGTTACTTGACGGTAAAAGCATCGTTCGTCGCTCAACTGTAAAAAAAGAGTAGGGTGCAGTTAACACATCACCCAACGTTAAAAGTCACTACTTGGCTATCACACCAATCTGATAGCCAAGTACCCAAGGATTAGTACCAAATCTTTTCTTCTTAAGATCTAAGGCACCAAGCAGTCCTGTGATTGTCTAGCACAACAGTGTGATTATCCTTCCATTTTGCCTTTCAATGCACTTGGTACTCTATAGTGGTTCTCCAAAGTTTTAATGATAAGGTTGACTTTTCCTTTTAATCCCAATCTTTGTAATTTCAAGTTTTATCCTTTGCTTGAAAACATAAAAACAAAATGTCACAATTGAAATTCAAAAATTCTCTCAAATCACAATCAAAATCAAGCAAATAAGCTCAGTTGTTAAATTCATAGTCTCATATCATCTTTATCAAAATTAAACACAACTAATACTAAAAAGATGGATATAAGTGGTTAAACCCTATTAAAAGACATAAGAAAAATATAGTATTTGTAAGATAATCACCTATAGTAATTTTTCAAATACAAAAAGTATCCTCATTTAGTCATTTATAATTTTTTTCACAATATTATAATTTTTTTCATGTCTGATGATAATTTCATGTGTGACATTAATTTTACTTTATATCATCCAAATAAGATAAACTCTTCAAAAGTCATTCCCAAAAGTAAATAACTTATTTCATTCAAAATTGTTCCTTACAATCAGTTTTTACATCAATTCTCTTAAAAGTTATTTCAATATAAACTTATATACTTTTTCAGTGTCGAGCAAAACATTGGCCCAGCAAATGAAAAGACAAAAAGAAAGAATAAGTCTTTTCCTTTTTAATTCTCACCATAATTATTTTTGTTTGGTGTATTCAGTATTTTTGTCTATTTCAAGGACATAGATGTCACAATATTTTTTCTTTGGTGAAAGATGTAATGAATGTTAAGCACTTCAAGTCCTGCGCAGATTTTGTCCCCAGTTGAGGCTATTAGTCTTGGTTACAGCCCATATTATTTGAGAGGATAAGCCCAGTACTAGGCCCCAATTGCTTTTAGCCTTTTTTGGGTACAATTGTTTCTTGTAATCTTAACTCTGAATACTAGAATAGCCCGATAAACTTTAGACTTCCTATTTTTCCAACCTTTTTCTCGGTCGTTGGGTAATATGAGATTTAATAATATCCATTATCCTCTATCCTCACTATGTATAAATTAATTTTTTTTTATTAGTAGAAATTAAACTTATGTACCAAGAGATTTACAACAACTCATACACACTACTCAACCCACTGAACTAGATCCCCTTAATATAAATTAGACTAACTCTCATGAATAAATGTATCTTTAGGAACTATTATTTAACTACAGTATTTTTAGAAATTTTTCTTCAATAAGAATGTTTTTAGGCATAGGTAGGGTCTCACTGTCGAATTCCCCTGGGAGGCCAAAAGCTCTTAAGCATCTCCCCGTACCAAAGCATTCACATACGGGGAGAAGAAATACAACAAATCACCATCTTCACAAAATTCTTATCAATGCCTCGAAGAGTATCTGTCACAAAGTCCTACTTTAGTCTATTGTAAGCCTTCTCTAAATCGACTTTAATGGCCATCCAACCACAACCCCTCCTCCTTTTTTTATGATATAAATATAAATATTTGTCCTTACAATTGTTATTCATTTTAGTTATATGATGTGAATTATTTTTTACATTTTTTATGTCAATTAATTATAATCATAAAATTTAAATATTAAAATTGACAATAAATACTAGTTATATATGTGTGACAATAAATCATTTAAAATATGCATTAAAATTATAAATATAATTTAATAGTGCATAGCTTTTCATATATGAGATTGACAATAAACCCGAATCTTTATATACACACTAATAGCTAGGACAAATATAATTTAATACAATTCAGCTTAAGCCAAAGATTTTGTTGTTTACTATTTTTCGGCGGTTATCTTACTATAACTCAATTTTTTTTTTTAGAAGACTACAATTCAAATTTAAAAACTGTGGTTTATACTTATGGATCGATGATGAACAAAAATAAAATACTATATTTAATTCAAGCTAAACGGAAAACTGTTTAATTATACCTCAAAAGTAAATGAGAAACCAAAATAAAATATTGGGTACTGCCGGCATGACTTGGGACAGTGGTCGTTATCGTGGATTAATTCTGTGGGTTAATAACTCGAAACCTGTATTTAGTGTTCACACCGTGTGAAACTAATATTGCATGAAAAGTCAAGAACATGGTCATCATCAAAATCTATATATTTCATCAACATTGACTATTAATTGAATATCATGATCATGGAAAAAGATTTGTTGGTGAAGAAGTCAAAAACGTTACGCAGTTAAAAATAGGTTAAAGGGAAATATGTAAGTAAAAGGATTATGAATGTGTCGTTGTATATTTAGACAAGCAAACCATTAGACCTAAGCCCACCAAGGCACTCTTGAATAAAAGTCCACATACTAATTCTAATATGATGTCAATATCCGAGAAAAAAACCTGAAGTGCAAAACAAAAGAAAAAAGAGACTAACAAAATAAAAATAACAATTTTTCTATCCAGTGCAACATTGCACAGGTTAAGTAGTATCATTTATTATCCAATTTTTATTAGTGAATTAATTATGTTGTCTTGAAAACATCAATTATCTCTCTCTCCTATTTATTAGTTCACTTTCCTCTTTACTTTCTCCGTTCCAGATTATATGACGTTTTAGAGAAAAAAAATTTGTTCCAAAATAAATGACGTTTTACAAAACCAATGCTGCATTAAATATTTTTTTCCAATACTACCCTTAATTAATACTTAGTGGAAGTAGTGTAGTATGAGTAATTAATTAGAGAGATAAAGGGTATATTAGGAAATTATCTAATATTTTCTAGGAAATTCAACAAATTAATTACATTCCTTAATATATGTGTCAAAACCTTAAACGTCATATAAACTGGAACGGATGGAGTATAATCTCTCCCTTTCCACTAAAAAAATTATAACTATTTTTTTTCTCTCTCTCGTTACTACAGCAAAGATAAAAATATAACCAGCTCTGTAAAGATTTTTTAAGAATTATTTGATTTATACTCGTATTAGAATGACAATCATATATATATATATATATATATATATATATATATATATATATATATATATATATATATATATGGGGCTGCTAACATAGGCCCACCTAAAAAATAGAAGGTGTAAGTTAGCAGCCTGCACCTTTTGCTTTGGACAAAAAAAAACCATTCTTTTTATATTTAAACTTAAATAAATTAAAGGATATTCATGTAAATTTTAATTACCTGATTTAATTTTATTTTATTAACCCTTTTTCCTCTCTCACACGTCTTCTTCTTGTTACCCCGGCATCATCAACAGGTATCCCCATGTCCTTCTCTTCACTGCAGACCAATTGAAACAACCTCCAATCACACGCATCAATGTGAATATGTATAGATTTTATTTCACATTGGGCTTCAATGTGAATACGTATAATAAATGGGGATAAGTCTTGCGTTGAGATTCAATGTGAATTTGTATAGATTTTATTTCACGTTGGGCTTCAATGTGAATATGTATAGGCTTCAATGTATAGTAAAGCCATGCTAAGTCTATTACAAATATAAATGAGGAAAAAAAAGAGCAAAACTTACCAGGTTCAGGGACTATGGCAAAGTCAATTTGCAGTTGAAAGATGAATTCAGCTCCAATTCGAAAAGAAATAGGGATGATGAGCGTCAAAATGCTCAAGGCAAAAGAGGGGCTCATTAAAATTGCAGAAGTGCATGTACGTAGAGTGATCAAATACGTAACGTGAATAGGGTGCAAGAAAGAGAAGAAGACGTGGGAGAGAGAAAAAAGGGTTAATAAAATTAAATTAAATTAAATTAGATAATTAAAATTTACATGAATATCCTTTAATTTATTTCAGTTTAAATATAAGAAGAATGATTTTTTTGTCCAAAGCAAAAGGTACAGACTGCTAACTTACACCTTCTATTTTTTAGGTGGGTCTATGTTAGCAGTCCCCTATATATATATATATATATATATATATGGATTAAGATCCATACAACATTCAAAAACTCAACGTCATAGTATCAAAATACTGCACTTTTCAAAAAAAAAAAAAAAACTGCAATAAAAAATAAAAACCAATGTATGATTGAAGCCAATCCACTGAATTTTGTTCCGTAATTATTTGGTGCCGATTAATCCAATATACATAGGCAATATACTGCTTATAAATCGAAAAAGCAATATACTAAAAAAAAGCCAATAGTAATTGAAACCTGTTTTGAAAAGTAAATATTAAATAGCTTTTTATGTTGAAAAGTAAATCTCTATCTACTATATTTTTTATTCTTGTACAAGCACAACCGTATGAATTGCAAAATTCTTAAAAAAAACATTACAGAGCTGGTTACATTTTTACCTCCCGTTACAGCAAGGAGAGGTAGGAAAAAAAGTTTTTAGTGGAAAGAGAGAGATTCTAAAGACTTGAGTTTGTAAAATAAATAGGAGAAAGAGATAATTGATTTTTTCAAGACAACATAATTAATTCACTAATAAAAATCAGTTAGAAGTGGATAATAAATGATACTTAACCTGTGCAATGTTGCACAAGATAGAAAAATTGTTAAAATAAAAACCTAAAATAAGAAAGATCAAGCATGGAAAAAGTTTAGAAAATGAAAATAAATCTAAAGTCTCTAAAACACAAGAAAAAGAGTACATATCCAAATAATAAATAAAAGAAAAACTCGTGAGCTTTGTTACACCTAAACTAAATTAATTAGACTTGAGGGAAAGTATTGAAGAACAAATCACCTATTGGTATGCTATAAATAAATTAAAGGATATATAAACAAGAAGGTTGTGAATTCAAAGTATCCAGATGTCAAAAAAAAATTAGGTCACTTAAGTTAAACTTACTAACAAATAACCTATCACACATCAATATGTCGTTGCTCCAAGTGAAACTGGATTCAGATACCTTAAACAAAATCTAAGTTAATTAGTCTTATAGATGAAAACAAATATAGTTAAGAAGAAGTAACTCACTAAAGTCATGGTGACCTAAAACAACCTCTCACACTCTTAGATAAAGATCTGCACAATATATCTAAAGAGTGTATAAACTCAATTTCTTTCTTTTATTCAGTATCAGGAAATATATTTTTAAAAAAATTATATATGTATTTGAGACTTTTGTGGCCTGGTGCATGTCTTCGAGAATTATAAAGTCTTAAATTACAGAAAGACTCAAAGGTTGTCTGATAAAGGAACATGCAGTGTATGATCTTTTAGAAACGCGGAATCTCATGCAAGAACAAGAAAAAATGAGCTCACTTTCGGCCCATTTAGCATCGTTTATTAACAATATTTTTTATGAGATTCCCAAACATGAAACCAGGCATAGTTGGTTCGTTGCATGTAACGGGAATAAACTTTTGTATGAATGTTCTTTTTTTTTTTTTTTTCCCACTCTGGCTATGATAATGATTTTTTTAATTTGTTTTAATAATTAGATAAATGGAGGTCGAAGCCATTGTTTATTAATTCATTTCCTTTTTTCCGCAACAAACCAAATCTTGCTGAATTATGAAAAAGAAATACAGAAAAATCTTTAAATTTACATACTACAACTGAAGCAATTCGTGCAGTCTGTACTCTTCGTACTTCTAAGAGTGCCCACCGGATCAAATTAATTTCATGGATCCAACAACTCAACTATTTAAATTGGTTTGAATTGGGTTAATTAATTAATTCTTTTAACTTCAAATTTAAATTAAACTAGTCGTAATTAGTTCGGTTTTTAGATTTTAAGTTTATTCAATACGAATGAATCTAATAACACAATCAATTATTTTTAAACTTTATGAATACATTTTAGACTCTAGTACTTAATTTTCTTTCTTCTACTTTTATTTATTCTTTTCTTTTCAGTCATTTTGAACAGTTTTACTAAATGTCTTAATTTGGTCATTTATTATGCATCTTTTTTTTTATCATATTTTGTATAAAGAAATTAATAGGATATATAAAATGATAGTTGAAGAAAAATTAAATATTAAACGAAAATAATTAGTCATCGCAGCACAACAAATGTTGTTGGATGAATCTAAGTATCCCTCAACCGAAAATTAAGAACTAATCCGTATTAAGATCCATTTAAGGGGTTGAACTCTTTCATCAAATATTTTTCCATACACACGGATAAAGATTGAATCCTTGACCACATGCTTAAGGGACAATATTATTTGCTAATTATGTCACACCATGTTGGTATATGAAATATTTTTACTTTACATTAATATAACATTAAAGATTTATATAAAAGAGACACGTACAAATCAAGTCAATCTTAAAATTAGATTAGTTTACTTCAAATTGGTCGAAAAAAATCAAAATTCAAATCAAACTAACTCAATCAAATATGATCGTTCAAATTTGATATTACCCTAAAGCCGAACTAATTTAACTCATAAATACGTACTTCAGTACCTTTAATTTTTTTTAGTGTGAGACTCTAATTTTTTATTAGTAAAATAAAATTATTAAAAGAATTGAAGGGGTTCTCCAATCCATAAAAGGATGACTCCTTTTTTTTTTTTTTTTTTTTCTTGTTACGCAATAATATTAACTCTTCATGCCAAGAGACAGATACTAACAAGTTCACTGTTGGACCTGCAAATTTGGTGAGGCAAAACTTGCAGTGAATATCCAAAATGGACAGAAAGCTCAACTATATATGTATAAGAAAAAATCTCAAGAGCCCAGGGTGAGATTTGTAAATGATAACCAGATCGCTATTATTAGGGTACATTTAGCTATAGTGGAATCCATCCATGCAGTGGGACTAATTCCACTTTTCTAACGTAATATTCATCATATCATATGATATATAGTACATTTAAAAAGATCTCTAGGATATGTATTATACACAATATGGATCCAATCATAAAAATAACCTTTCGGCTGGATACATAAAAGTAGCAGTGTATTATATATCATCTCAAATATATCTAACACATACGGGTATAATATTACATATTAAATAGTAATTAACAAACAACTTTAATTTAATTTTTCAATCTATTTTAGTAATTACATAATGGGTTGGTATAAAAGCTCTATCTCACCCGTTTCTAGTTAATTTAATTAAGCTTACGCTAGTCAAACAATAAATGGCAAGTGCTCCATCATTATAGTCACAAAATGACAGAGCAATGGGGTGAACAAACATGAAGAAAAGGACAACTAATGTCCTTGACTTAATTATTTCATCCCTTACCCATCAAAAGAGAAATTAAATTACCATTAAAGTTGGTCCAATTATACACTAAACAGATGTTATAAATTAAAGTATTAATTTAGATATTATAAATTTATATATATATATATATATATATATATATATATATATATATATATATATAATTAACATATATTATTAGATAGTATAACCTATTATTATATTAATATAAATTCAAAATGTCTATACGAACAATTTAATTTTTATTAAAAAAAAAAAAGAATATGCCAATAGAAATAATTTTTAATAATTAATATTTTTGTGTGTGTTAGACAATGATATTTTTCTAAGTGCTCCCTTAAATTTTACATTTAAAAGGAAAAAGAAAAGAAAAGAAAAATCTAAAGAAAGGATAAATCTAACTTCTTACCAATAAACATATACTTTGTCAACTACTACTATATGTTAAAACTTTTCTTAACCTTTCAACCCCATGTTGATTGAAAGTTAACTCTTGTCTCATATAATATTCAAGCTCCACCACCTCTCTAATTGACTTTGGGAATCGTTATTGGCTGTAAACAACATCAATTGTGGGCAAAAAAACAGACATTGTGTACCATGTTGGAACTTGGAGCACCCATGTTAATTACCATTCAAAAGCTGAAACTATTAAGACATTGTAGGACGAATTGAATGGAAAGGTCAGCAATGTCAAGTGCCTCCCAAGTCCCAACAGTGCACAATCAAACATAAAATATTACTATATTTCATGGTTGAAAAAGCAAATTAATTACTATTGTTCAACCAACATGTGGGGAAGAAAAATAAAGAATTCGAATAGCATTAGCAAGAATAAAGAAAAATTCAAAATGTCGGTCAGATTCTAATCTACCTAGTTGATCACAAACTTTTTGCTTTTACTTTTTTATATTATTTAATTAAAGAATTTCCCCGAACCTCTCTCGTTTCTGAACTCGGTTGACTATTTGAAAGATTGCACAAGAAGAAAATGTCAAATTTTTAAACAAAAAGAACTATATAAACAAATTTTACTTTTCTTTTTTCACATGGAGTCGGTGATAAATTTACATATATTATGTCAGAAACGCGTTTCGGTTGAATTGAACTTTGAGCTTTTAAAATGCTAAAAGTCATAGACAAAACAAAAACCAAATGAACTGGGAACAACTTCTTAGGCACACCACATTACAGACATCACATAACACAAGTTATCATGAGTAGTGTGGTCGTAAATGTAATTAAGTTCAATTTTGCGTGTTGGAAGGGACGTGTTTGTGTCGGTGCGCATGTAGCACACTGCAACGCATCATTTTGGTCTAATCTATTATCTAAGCCACTCACATACATGGAAAATATATATGGAGAATATATCAAATGAATTGTTCTTTTAGAACCACACGATCCAAACACTGCAATAATGGAAGGAAAAAAACAACAACAACTGAATTTCGAATAAAATTAATGCTTGTACAAACTTACTATAGTCACAAATTTGTTGTCCACTTTCTATATGTAACTTATTGGTTGAGACAACGCAGATTTCACTATTAGTTTCTTTCCTCTTTTATAATGACAGATTTTGCGTATGTATTTTATAATTTGTACCTAGCATAATCTTTCTCGTACATACATAGATTAAACAACTTCGTTGAAATTTATCAAACAATATCGTGACGCAAGTGAAATACTAGTAATAATAATAATAATTAAGAAGAAGAAAAACGTTAGAATAGAATGATAATATTCACATGGGGAAAATAATATAAAGAAGATAAAGGGAGATAAATCCATTTAAGTAGATCCCACATGAGAAATGAAACTATATAACAATATCTCACTTTTTGTTTTGGACGCAAGTTAAAAAAGAAAGTCGTAAATGATCTTACTCGCACTTTTTTTAAACTATATATTCTATGAACCATATATTTAAGACTAAATTTAAGTTTAACACTTATTGAATTTTGTAATAAGTGGATTAAATTTTTATATTTTCATTACCTACATGACTTAATTAATTTTCCTGCATTTACAAAGAATAAAAAACTAATTTGAGAGTATTAATTATTATTATTATTATTATTATTATTATTATTATTATTATTATTATTATTATTAGTTTTGAACGGCAGGAAAATTTGTATAATTAATTGATATTTTCTCTTCTTAAGTTCGGTTTATTTTAATTTGTTGTCAATATATATAGAAAAAGAGATGTAGTTAAAAATATTTTCAAATCGAAGTGCTGAATGTTATAACATGTCCAATCTCATATAACATATCTCACATATAATATATGATATATGAGATTAATTGCTGTTTAAATAATCTAACTAATGATATACTTGTATTTAACAACAAATTTAAGATTTTTTTCCGATTCCTTTTCAATTCATTAGTTATATAGTATTGCATTCATTAAGTTTTTTTTTAGGTATATGATACCTTCCATGAAAGACACTCATGTTAGTTTGAGTTAGATAGAATCACGGTAAATAGTAAATTTTGCCTTTGAGTATTTGAATTTAAATATCATTAATTGATTAAGTTGAGACAATCTTATATCAATTAATAGACATGTTTAATGATATTCATTAAGTGTTTAAAAAATGGCAAATCAACCGCATCGAATATAACTAACGGTAAATAATTAAATTAGTTTAACAAATGATTTTTTTTTTGAAAAGTTTAACAAATAATTTAATATGGAATATGTGACACAAACGTTATGTGGAAATAAAATTTCCCTTGTTAATATAATTTTATAATTGCTATTACTCATCGAAAGGTACATATTTAATCACAGAAAAACCGTGCTCATCAATATTAAAAAATTATTCCAACTTGTTTGGTGTATGGAGGTACTCTCTTTTATCGGGGAAAACCACTTTATATAGAGAAAAAAAAAAGAGAGGCTTTTATATAGTAAAAAGACTTTACTGCAAGCAGAAATATAATTATTATTTGGGAAAAGGGAGAAATGTATTCCACAAATTCTAAACCAAAGTTAAACTTGGCAGATCTAGTCGAGACATGCTCCAGAGACAAATCCATCTCTTTTTCTATTTCCATTCTGTTCTTCATTTTTATGATAAATCAAGCAAGAATAGAAAAAACATACCTAAGCTAAGAACGAATTCAAACTTGTAAGGTTCTAATGAAATTTTTTTTATTAAAAATTAAGTATGAACAGAGAATGGAATGATGATCAACAGAAAACTTTATTAATTAGTTGAAATACAAGTTAGTTATCTGAATTTAATTATTCTGGTCTACGTTGAAATAATTAATGAATGAATTACTTGCCAATCGATCTACCTGCATATCTAAATGGTCGGTTTAATTTGTTTTATGAAAATCGTAAAAAAAATAAAATTGATATTGTTGATGGGAAAAATTGTCACAAATAGAGAATTTTATCCAGAAACTAGTTTTAATTCAGAATATATGCGATTGGTTGATTTTTTTTCCTTCCAGCCCAATAGTTGAGATTAGTTTCTTGAAACACGGTTAATGCTAAAAACCTTTCTCAATATATAGTATTTTATTTTCATACACATAAATCTTAGGATAGAATTCAAAATCACATACTTAAAAAATTTGAATCCTTTCTCAGATCCTTTCTCAGAATATATAGTGCTTTTTCTTTATTTTAATTCTAAATAATGTGGGGTTGAATTTTCTTGTAATTCCTTCACTAAGGAACCAGGTTGATAATTTTTTATGCTAATAACTACAATTAATATAGTTTGTAATGTGGAAATATATTTGAGCAAGTTATTTTTTTACAAAGTAAACTTTAATAAGAGCATTTTTTTTTTTGTTAATAATAGTATCTAATATATTTATGGATGGATTCAGAGAATATACAATTATTCTTACATGATATACCCACTCTTACTCTTTCCCTCACAATGGGTGTCTATATATGTGTATGTATAATAGCATTACATCAATATCAAATGTTTATTATATAATTAATTAAATTGTCACATGACTACTTACTTAAGTACGATCTTGTATGTATAAATTTCTTCATAAGCATTTATAGGATAAAAAAATAAAATAAATTTCTCCATTAAGTTAAAATTAATTTATACATAAACTTTTTAAATAAGTTAAATGAAAAAACTTATACAAATTAATTTATGCATAAAGCTAAATTTAACTTATAAAAAAAACTTATTTCATTTTATTTTCTTCTTTTCTTATAGATATTTATGGAAAATTTTATCCAATACTTATATCGGTTAACAATCTCAGTTCAACTTTAAGAATCAAAATATCATGTCAGCTTAAGTTGTAAAATGAGTGCAATATTTTTCTTATGTAATTAAGATGAAAAAAAATGCTTACTAATTAGCTTTTGGTTCTGTAATTAGTTATTAATGACTTCATCCTAATGCCTATAAAAAATAATTGTACTTATAATGTCTTTTATTGAAGTTCAACAAACTTTTATAACTTTACAGTAAATAAAATACTATACTTATTTACAAACTCTCATTTAGAGATAAATATCACTAAGCAAAGTGAACCCACAAAATTATGCCTCCATAAACTGTGATTAGATTTTTGTTTTCTTTTTCATTTGATCTCGAGTTCCTGCATACATCCCAAAGATTTAAGACTAAATACGTGTAACTAGGTCACATGTCATTGAGAATAAAATCCAAATAATAACTCGACGAATAAAAAAAATTGTTTAAGACATCCATAGATCTAAAACATATACCCTACACACACCGCACGCATCGATAAATTTAAAGACAAAAAGTTATCATGCAATCTTAGCTTGTCTATTTTGAACAAACATTTCCTTTTCTATCATGGATCTCTGTGATCTTCCTTTTGTTATCTTTAAATTATTTTATTAATTAAAAAATCCATCTATCACAGAAGACACGGCTTAAAGAATGTGTTGCCACTTTAAAGTCATAAGTTCATACCTGAGGCTGAAATTCATCATGAACTCTTGCACAGGGTCAATGTCAGTGTAACCATTGGGAATATGAACTCTTGCATGCAAAATTGAAATCACCTAGCTATCAAAAATCTCATGGGCATATATACAAAATTAGGCTTTGGCATGCATCCGTCCAAAACTTGGAGATCATGAAATTCAACTGAAAATGATTTTTTCCTTTGTAGTATCTGGCTATAGGGTCTATCAATACACAATCATCAAGTCCTTGGAAACTATTATGAAAAATGTTAGATTTACATAACTTACACGCACACGTCACATATTTTGTACAATTTCATAGTATCTCACTCTATTTTTCTCCACTAGGACTAGACTTTAATTCTACCACAACAACATATATGATATGATCCACCTTACTATGATGTGAGGTGATGCTACAAGAATTATTCAATCATCATGCATATCAATCTCTCTTCATTGTTGAGCTCAATCTCAACCAAAAAGTCGTTTTCAATGCTAACCGGGGCACATGGCTGGGCTAATATTGCCTTCACCGACAGTACACCCTCAAGAACATGATGAGTTGACAACAATTCATCACTTAATTGAAAACCCTACTTCACCTTCTAACCCATTGTGTGTATATATACACGGATATGGATATGGAAGAGTAGCATCTCGAATATGTATAATATAATCATCCTCTTTTTTTTTTTCTTTTTTTTTTTTATAATAACCAAAAGTGAATGTAACATCACTTCGTGTATAGTGACTCATTTAAGCAAACCTTGAAATTGTGCGTCTCCACATATATGGATAGACATTATGATGAGTTATCTTGTGGACATGTTTTGCGGATCTTTTGCCCGTTTTCGGTTGTTAGTTAGGAACTGTAAATTGTGCTCTTTTATATATATATATATATATATATATATATATATATATATATATATATATATATATATATATATATATATATTTCTCTCTCTATCTACACCTAATACTAGAAAAGAATCTCTATGAAAGCATTCATTTGGGGGGATCAACATTGGTCCTCTCTCAATGATAACCAAACAAAAAAAAAATGAAACACACATAATTATTTGCCTAGTGCCAACTAAAACAGTAAGAGGGAAAAGAAAAAATACAAGAAGCGTTTTTTTTTTTTTTTGAAAAAAGACTATGCACTGACAGTGTAAAAAGTTTTACACTGTCATCCAATCATAACTTACCACGTATGATAAGTTTATTGACTTTTAAAAAATTATTTTAACAGTTATACCAACGATAATTTGTGATTGAATGACTGTTTAAAATAATTTTACACCGATAGAATATCATTATTAAACTTTTTTCTTTTACTTCGTCAATTTAATTAACAAGAGGGGATATCATAACATCATAACATGGTATATAAAACTAACCACAAGAACCATAATTAAGTATGTATATCTATTGATGACCAAGATATATATATATATAAATTGAGAGTTCTTAGAACAAACCTCTTAAATTAAGCTTTGCTTCATCATGAGAAGAAGAGAAAGACACATAAAAGCTAGCTAGCTAGCTATCTATCTAGCCAAACAAAACTACTACATCTCCTCTCTTCTGAGCTTGTTCAGAAGAGCAGTGATTAGAGCATCTCTCTTGTCAGCCCTAACTTCCTCTCTAATCCTTCTTTGTTCTTCCCTCTCCCTCCATCTCTGGTCCATCATTATCCTCTCATTCTCCAATGCCTCCATGGTTTGCCTCCACTCCATCTCCTTCAACCTCCTCTCATTCTCCCTTGCCTCAAATGCCTCCATCCACTGTGCCTCCATTTGCATCTGCTGCCTCATGAACTCATCCATGATCTCCTTCAAACTCTCCAAGTTACTGTTGTTACCACTTGCTCCACCAATTACCATCTTGCCCTTGTTCTTCTTTTTTCTGATGTTACCCTTGTGATCTCCCTCGCTCTCTTCATTGCCCTCTTCCTCATCATCTGATGAAAGGTGCACCCCCTTCTTCTTGGACACTCCTTCTGCCTCAGCCCACAGCATTCTCTGCATCCTCGCCTCGAAAATCGCTTGAAGCTCGTTGTAAAACGGGAATTGCTGCCTCATAGCTTCCGGCTCCATCGTTTCACATCCCTTTAAATCTCGACAACAAAAAAAGTAGCACTATCACTATACAAAACCCATGAAAAAGCTCATAATAATATACATAAATAAACCACATCACCTACACCCATTTTTAATTAAAATATACATATATTTTTAAACTTATAATTAATGTTATTCTTTTAAAATTCTTGAACAAAAAAAAACCGCCAGATAAATATTAACTGGAATCATAGATACATAATAGTCTCAGATCGGATATTGACCAGAATCATGAACATGTGATGATCCAGACAAGATAAAAAAAGGTCAAAAATATGTGATGATTAATAAGAATATGAGTTTATTTGGATTGATGTGATTAATATAATATGTATATCTATGGGTGAATATCATAAAAATACTACCTTATAGCGTGTAACGAGGTTTTTCCACTTGCACTTGCACTGTTCTGCACTTCTATGGAAACCCTTTTCCTTCATCCGGTTGGAGATGACTTCCCAGAGCTGCTTGTTCCTCTTTGTCTCCATGAAAGTCTGATCCAGCTCGGCACGGATCACGAGGAACTCTTTTGTCTCCAGGATGCTCCATTGGGGGAACCTATCCGTGGCATCCACGTTAGCAGTAGCACTAGTTGTGATGTTGTGAGGGTGGTGGTGATGCTGTTGTTGATGTTGTTGTTGTTGTTGTTGATGCCGGTGATGGTGATGGAGATGATGACCCTCCATATGAAAATTGAAAAGGAAAATCAGGGTGAGAGGGAGAGATTGAAACCCAATAGAGAAGAGAAGAGAGGGGGTGGCTCTGAATGATATAGAGAAAAAGTTATTGAAGGGTGTGGTTTGTTTTGGTTATGGAGGAGAGAGAGAGAGAGAAAAAGAGAGTAAGAATATATATGTAGGTGGGGGTGCGGTGTGAACATCAGGTGTGAAAATCGCGTAATAAAGAAGAGAAAAAAAAAATAAAGAGAGATTTTCTTTGGCTTAGGTGTCCAAGGGAAAGTGTTTCTTTATTTCATGGAAGAAACTTAAATGACCAAATTAAAAAAAATCTAAGCTATGTATTAATTTTGTTCTTTATCCCCTAACTAATACTACTCGTGAAGCGAAAATGGACATTTCATCGACAAATTAGTCCATCAATTATGTGTCCTATGTGTGTGCAATGCTTAAAAAATTGAGTTTTTCTTCTTTTTCTCTTTTTTAAGTTTCTTTTTTCTTAAAAAAAAATTGAATGATATGAGACTCACTGTCTCATCTCTCTACGCGGAAACTCTCTCTCTCTGTTTCCCTTTACTTGTTTTTTTCTTTATTTTATTGCGTTCCCATTGCGTCAAATTTTCGTCACGCTGACACGAAAAGTCTCACTCTCCGCGGCTTCTTTAATGTTTTATAAATTTATCTTCTCTACGACCACCCCAACTTGGATACCAAGTTTTTTTTTTTTTTTTTTATAAATTATTTTATTAATTTTAAGTTCTATCATATTACTATTATCTTGTATATCTGTTAACTTCTTGCGTATTTTATTTTTTTAAGTATAATTGTTTTATAATAATTCTGAGCCGAAAAAGTTATGCCTAAAAACGGGTACTATACTATCCAATGAGGCATTTAATTATATATGTTTAAAGAAATTATATTAAAGCTTCTTTATTTTGCTTTGATTAGCTTTTATTGTGTTTTGTGTAATGCTTTATTTAACTTTCTGCGCGTTCTTTATATCCCCTCGTGGGAGGGTGACATAGAAAAGGCTTCGCGACCGTAATACCCAGGATGTAACCCCCAGATTTATCATACTTTTGCATGGATTTCGAAAATCCAAAAGTTAGAGTTAAAGCGAAAAAGTATTTCTCTTTTTTTTTTTGTTTTTTTTTCTGATCCATGTATGAATTTCTTATTTAATGATTACAGTGAATGTAGTACTACTAACTTAATTTACGTAATAATATTTTTTTTACAGAAAAATAGGTTAGTTAGTTGAATCATCTAATCAGTATTATATCTATACATAATGGATTACTGATAATTTACTATTTTCTACAGTCTCTTTAAGATTTTATCAGACACATTTTTCACCATTTAGTGAACATCTGTTTTCCTTGCATCTTTTCTTTCTTAGTTTCATGTGTGTCCTTATGCACATAATATTATAAGGATTTTGGGTAATTATGTTACATGTGTAAAGTATTCACTGACTTTATAATAACTAATTTTTGTCAAAAAATTTGGCTAGCACCTTTAATTAAGTCCTCTCTAGGAATTCAAGTTCAATGATTTTTTGACCAACGACTTCTTGATAATATTATAAGGATTTTAATTTTGAGTAATGTGAACTTTTATTATTAATTAATTATATATTTTTAAATCATTAAAAAAATTAACTATTATAGTTATTATTTAAAACTTTATAGCTTTTTTATATAAAAAAAAAGTGCACAATTTTGATGATATTCTAATACATTAGCAAATAAATCAGATAAAATCAAATTCGTATAATTGTTTGTAAATTTCATTTTGTATAGAAGTGGCAAAATGAGTTGGTTAGCTCAGATTCATTTGATAAGATTTGATTTTTTTTTTTTTTTTATAAGTGTGAGACTAGAACTTTAAATTTTGGGTCTAAATTAAACCTAAGTTTTTTTTAACTCAATATAATCATAATCTGGTTTGAGCTTAACCAATAAAGGCTTGCAAATAGCACAGAAAAATTAAGTTTCCACTAAATTCAAACATCATTTTAGAATGCCAAATTAAATTTTGACATTTTTTTGTCCTGTCCACGGTAACCATAACTTGTATCTAGCCAAATAACATGTTTTGTCACCTCTACAGTCTGTATACAATTTTGTTATCATTAAAATAAGGTTTAAATACATTTTTAGTCATTGCAATTTAGTATTTTTTTTTTGCTTTTCGTCCTTGCAAAATTATTTTTTTGGTTTTAGTCCTTGTAAATTATGTTTGTTTTATTTTTCGTCCTTATAGCAGTTTAGATAGCGTTTTTTTCACTGTTCAAAGCGCTATCTAAACCACTTTAAGGACGAAAAATAAAACAAACATAATTTGCAATGACTAAAACCAAAAAAATAATTTTACAAGGACGAAAAGCAAAAAATCACTAAATTGCAAAGACTAAAAATGTATTTAAGCCTTAAAATAATGAGCATATATTTTTATCATTTATTTAACAACCTAAAATTCCACCAACAAAAAGGACTCTATAACAATTAACACACTTTACTCAAATTATAAATACATATTAAAATACCAACTGAGGTTGCGTGAGTGGTTAAGGCCTCTCGTCCCTTAACCAAGGTCTCGGGTTCGAGCCTTGGGTATGGAAAAAATCTCAGCTGGGAGGGATGCCACCCATCGAGGTACCGAACAAACTTTCGCGGGAGACTAGTCCCCGTCTCGTGCAGGCGGTGAAAAACTCCTCGTCGTAGGACAAAAAAAAAATACATATTAAAATTCTAAAGTGACTTGAGTTAAGAGAGAGTTTAGGTTTAGAACAAACTGAACTAAGTTCAAATTTCCTTTCACCTAACAATACCCAAAAAGCAAAAAACTAAACTCATCAACAATATTATTATCCTTAAAAATCATCAAAGTTAATAGAGA
Organism: Pueraria montana var. lobata; assembly: GCA_026413185.1. Classification (NCBI taxonomy): domain Eukaryota; kingdom Viridiplantae; phylum Streptophyta; class Magnoliopsida; order Fabales; family Fabaceae; genus Pueraria; species Pueraria montana. The sequence goes on from CM048650.1 coordinate 80,865,553, forward strand.
GAAAGATAGAGATAGAAATCAGAGGTGTACACTTTTCGATGTTGTCACATACTCGGAATTCTGCTTTTGTGGCGTCCCACGTGTAAGTGACCAACCATAGCCGTCCACGTGGAGAAAGATGGTGGGGTCCACGAGTCCATGGCCCTCCTCTCGTGGAACATGACCGGTTCAGCTATTCTAGACCGTCCTCTTCAGACCGTTCGTTTGCTTCAATGGTTTAGCCTTTGATTTTGTCGCAGCAGACACAGCAAGGAGCCAGCGAGGAAGAGAAATTAATTAGTGGGTCATAGTTAGTACTGCTTTATAACAATGTTTTGAATGAAGATAAATAAATAAATATATATATATATATATATAGAAGAAATATTAGTTGTTTGATTTGAGAAAAATAGAAGAGAAATATAGTGAAAATAAAATTATAAAGTTTATTGATTTGAAAGAAAGCAAAAAATTAATTATTAAGAAAAATATCAATCCTTTACATATTTGATTATTATTTTTCAACCATAACTTCACATGCTCCATATAATTGATTATACTAGTAATCGATTATATGACTCCAATTACACAAAATAGACGAATGTTGGTGCAACTAATCGGTCATGAGCAAGCACATAATCAATTATGCTTGCACATAATTGATTATGTCTATATATAATTATGTGCAAGCATAATCAATTAGATTAGCTACACATAAAAATCATTCTCTCCCTACCATATATTAAATTAGAACGTGCAAACAACAACTTGAATAAAAGCAAGTAACAAAGATAAAAGAAGAGCAGCACAATAACTCAAGCCTTATCTCAATATCATGGTGATAAAACATATATATATATATATATATATATATCCATGTAATTAAATTTTTTTTGTAGACCAAATGATACAAGGGTAAACTTTTATCTTTAATCTCCCCCCCCCCCCCCCCTCCCCCCCAAATATTCAACGATGATCACATATTTAATAAAACAAAAATTAATTCTACTATAATTTTCAAGAATTGCTTGTATAAATTATTCTCCAACTATAATATATTTTTTTATACTTAAAATTTAATATAATTTACATTTATGATTCTCAAATATCAGAGTCAAGGTGAAGTTTGATTTTCATTATTTTTTATTTTGAATTAATACTATATTTTAATTATAATACAAAAATATCTATGTATATGTTTGTTTTTAAAGTGTTATAAAAAAGATGAAAATATTTTCCATAGTTTCTTTCTTTTATAAAGTTTTAAAAGTAAAGGGATAAATTTAAATTTTATAATTGTTAATGAAACATATTGACTAAAAAAATAGCGCTTGATAAATTTAAATTTGATAATTGTACACTAAACATGAACAGTAAAATTTAACTAAACATGCATTAATTGTGCCGTGGACCATGCTAGCATTTCTAGGAGGGGAAGTGCTGCAGCTCCCTCATCGCTTTCACCAATTACAACGCGACACGTTGCAGTCCAATTGAGATTATATTGTCAAATTTGAGCATGTAGGTAGGTTGGTGAAGGTACCTGTAAAATTCTCAGATTGACACGTGGCTCGTTGTAATCCAGAGAATTTTGGATTTGGATGCTGCTCGGACCATAAATAAAGTGATTTTTTAAAGAATGATTTTAATATTTTTTAACACATATTTTTAGTAATTTTTATTTCATAAATATAAAAAGTATTTTTATGTATTTTCTTAAAATTTAAGTTATATAATATTTTTTAATTAACTTCTATACATAATCCTAAATAACAAGTATTTGAAACAAATAAAATATTTCATAACCATACTCTTAAGCCTCTGCGTTATTAAAACCCTGATTAATTTTTTTACAGTACATTTGAGCAATAGGAGTTCATTCACTCAAAACGGATTAATAGAAAAGCAATACGTAAATAGTACTACTATTTTTTTGGGTACAGAAATAGTACTACTATTTAAAGTCGTTGTCAATACTTATAATTTATCTTTACTTCTATATATAACGACATCCTTGCAAGGTGTGTTTATGTTTCATAAAATGTAGTTTTTTTTTTTTTTTTTGAGTCCGAAACTTTGATTGTCTTGAACTGAGACGTGATCCTCTTTGTCTAAATTTTAACCTACCAAAAAAAAAAAAAAAGTGACACAAATATTGTACATCATGATGAAGAAGCACTGGTTAATAACTTCCTTAATTAATTTCTTGACACAAATATTCAAATTTATATGTTTATTCTCAATTGCTCAATTTTTTTTTACTACTATATGTATTACTGTTTTTTGGTGATTGTATACCTAAAAGATATTTTTTATTAGAATAAAAATAACTTTTAACTATTTTTATATATTATTTTCAAATATAAATAAATTATTTTAATATTAATTTTATTAAAATTTGAACCAATTAAACATATCCGATATGATTGGAATATTTTAGTTGAACATATTAACTTCTTTTGGTCAAACTCAATAAATCGAATAAATGTACAAAAAAATATCATTCGATTTAAACCGTGCATATCAAAACACTGTAAAAAGAAAAAGATGGTTTTATCAATTCAAAAAAGTGGATCAAATTTAAATATGTTTGAGGCAATTCACTTTTGTGCTTTTGATAAACAATCAAATGTACCATCCGGTGTGAATCTATCCCAAAAAGGTTTTGTTCACATTTACAATATATGACTAGGCATTTATTTAACTTTTGTTTATCCAAACTTTTTACAATTATAATTTTCCAAACTATTATTGTTAAATGTGAATAAATGGAACATCAACCAACATTACGTTAGTTTGAGTGATATTTTTTTTTATCTGTAGAAATCGAAGACAGTACCAAGAAATTTATAATACTCACACACCTTGCTCAACCAACTGAGCTAGACCCCTTTGATTAGTTTGAGTGATATTGAGTTTGAGTCTCTTTAACAACATCTCAGTCCTTTCGGATTCGAGCCTTGTAAATAAAAAATATATAGTTGAAAAGGAAAAACTCTACAAAAGATAATGAGTTAGATTTCCAGTAGATATTAATCATTGATAAAATTGGTGAATTTTTTGCACCTATAACATGGTTAAAAAAAAATAGAATATATAACCAAATATAATCGATAAACATTATAAACAAATAATAGAAGCAAAAAGATAACAGTATTGGTTGGAAAATAAAAATTTGTGTTTTGCATTGACCGTGTGCCATGGAGTTTCTTGTGCAGTACTAGTACGTTATAGAGGAAAAACAGCAATATATGGATAAAGATGAGAATATGAGATTGAGATGAATTGTTAATTTGGTTTCCTTTAGTCACGACGAGGACCAGGTAGCAACGTGATTGACCCACTCTTTTTAACCCTAACTTATGGCCCTACGTAATTTTCCATGCAACTTCATGATATATTCTTTTGGTTACGTTTAATTTGGACCATTGCTGCAAAAATAGGGATGAATAGAAAAAAGAGATTGGAAAGTTTGAAACATGTATATGCATGTGTCTCATTTTTATATAGCTTAATGAATATGTTTTGTGAGTTCGTCAGAAATTTGGGGTTTGAAATAGTCGTTCATTAGAACCCAAAATCACGTGGAACAGGGATATAGTGGACTATGTTTTGGTCTACGAGATTTAGAAGATGCCTATATTGCATAATTTTTATTTGGATGATTAAAGAAATTAAACTTGTAAGAAATAGTTTAATAAGTTACGTACAGTACTGGATCGTGTGAAAGTATTGTTTAGAAGTGTAAATATATATATAAAGAACATTGAGAAAGGTTGACTTGAAAGGTAATAACAAAAAGACAGATTGACATTTTATGATTTATATTACATTACGCTTAAAAAAAAAAGACATATTGTGATTTAACTTGTATTGATTAATTAACTCACCAATCTTACTTTAGGGTTTTATTGGGAGACAATCTTCGACACCTTACCTAATTTTTCTCCCTTTATTTTATTTCTGACACACAAATAGAAGGATGAACACTAATAAAAATATTCCCGGTTGAGAAACCATGAAAAAGGAATGTATATTTTAAATTATAGTCAAGTATTTGTTTTTCTATGTTTCCTTTCCCTCTGAATAATGTGCATCATATTGTTTTTTAAGGCAACCCCGTATTTTGCATGCGAACTAAATATAATGATTTGGATATTAAATACGTATAGAGTGCATAGCATTCAATTTCATAATAAAAGCAAAAATAGTATTTTTTTTTTATACATAAGTTATCTCCACCTGTTATAGATAATGTGACTAAGACTTAAACTATTACAATTAATGCATATGCCAATGTTTGTTCCTAGAATCAGGTTCCATCAATAATAAAGGTAATATATGAATTTAATTGTATGTACTTGTTAAGAATTATAAGGTTGGTTTGATGGTGAAGGAAGAAGGAAGGGAGGGATAGGTTGTGGGTTCGAATCACCCTACTAATAAAAACTAACATATTAACAATTAACATTTGGTCGATAAAAAAATTTGTATGTACTTGTTTAGGAATAACAAAGCTGTATTTGGAGGACCAAAAAATTAATGAAGCTAAATAAAGGATTATTTTTTGGAGGACTAAAATCAATATGGGTCAATATTTGGAGGACCAAAATCATATTTAACCCTAGAATATTTTAAGGGTTTATTATATTTTTTGTCCCTAAACTTTTTTGGATTTATTCTTTTAGTTTCTCATCTAAATTTTGATTGACCAAAGTTCCTGAATATTTTCTTGATGGGTCTTGCTAACCAGTGCCCTTAGGGCACTGGTTAAGGAAATAAAAGGATAAAGTATTTAGTGTGGAATTCATAGGAGAACGCAAAAAAAATCATAGGCAGCGCAATTTTCCGCCTCCCAATAAAAATCTTTCTCCTTTTAGTTCCTTAACCAGTGCTCTTAGGGCACTGGTTAGCATTTGTCTTTCTTGATTACCACTTTTAGTTTATACTATCAAGTAACAATGTTAATTAATAACGTAACAACAACATTGGTATGTCAGTGACTTGCCACACCATAAAGGATTCTAACAAGATAACCACATGTATTTTTTTGTTGTTGTAAACTGTGTTTTTAACCCCTTATCAACTAGTTTGACGTCCTTGACTATTATGAATATATGAGGGATTAAAACATGGTTTACCAAAAAAATTACATGTAGATACCTCGTCAGACTTCTTATGATGTGACAAGTCACTATGCTACCATCATCATTTTTACATCATCAGTTAACGTTATTACTTAATAGTAGGAAATAAAAATGGTAACAGAAAAATGTTCAAGGACTTTGACCAGTCAAAATTTAGATTGGGGACTAAATGCATAAATTTAAAAAAATTTAAGGACCAAAAAGATAATAAACTCATTTTTTTAAAATAGACCGGATGATGCAGTTCAACTAGTGACCCATTAGTTTGACCAGTGACCTAGTGCTTTAACCAAGTTGATGACTAGTCCGAGTCTAATTATAACATTGGTTTATATACTCTATTATCTATTCCTAATGCACCTTGAACTGACTTTTCTATGGATTTTGTGTTAGGTTTGTCTTGGTCCAAAAGAAAGAAAAAAAAACTCTATTTTTGTTATGTTTTCTAAAAGGACACATTTCATTTCTTATCATAAGATGAATGAGGCCATCAACATAGCAGATTTTGTTTTCAAGTAGATAATAAGATTAATGAAGCATTGTTGCAAATTGAGATGTTAAGTTCCTAAGTCATTTTTGGAAGACTTTGTGGAACAAGTTAGGTACAAAACTTCTTTTCTCTAATTAAAACTTGTCATCCACAAATAGATGAACAAACTAAGTTCCACACATTATGAAATCTTGATTTTTTGCCACATTATAAGATAATTGTAAAAACTTATTTAATTAGAAAATTTTATCATACATTTAATTTAGTAAAAATAAATAGTATCTTTCATAGATAAGTTTTATTGTGAATAATTATGTAGGTTCATTATTTACACACTTTTCATAATACAAAATAAGTTTGATCATTAAACAAGTGCCTTTTGTTTACACAAATTGTTGAACCTTTATTTTTATGGTTTTATAAAGACTACAAAAAAAATTGTCACTTCTTTAAGTATAAGATTCTGCATCATATCAATTAATTAATGATAACATTTCTTAGGGGAATTGGCTGGCTAGCTGGAATATTTATGGGCAACAAATTATTTGGGATGGGAACAAACCAACCCCACCCCCCACCTTTTGTGGGCTGCATGGTTAGTTAAACTGTTGCCTTGAGTTTAAGAACTCTCATTTTAATTAGGTGCCGTCAGGCTTCAGCTCCTTAATTATAGGATCAAACTAAACTTGCAAAAATCAATAAGTCTGGTCCAAATAATACTAATACTGGATTCGATCTCTTTAAGCAAAATCTCGATTCGAACCTTGTGGATTAAAAAAATTTAGTTGAGAGGAGAGATTCCATCAAACTTGGTCAACGAGGTTCCCCGATAAAAATTAATCATAAATAAAGCCAGATGCAATATGCTCCCAACACCCAACTATGTAGTTTTTTTTCCGGATAAAACTACGTAGTTAGTTTGATATATGTATCTAGCCTTTTCTCACTACAGCTGAAACAAAACTACATATACATGTGTGATTATGGCTGCAACATACCCCAATTGTAATATGAATGTTCAGACATAGATATGCAAAAATGAGCCACTGCATAGTTTTGAGCATAGTTATAAAAACCGGATCGGTTCGACCGGGAACCGGTGGCCTGACCGGTCCGGTTCGGCTATCGGATCGGATATGTCATCGACCCGGATCGACCCGGATCAGTCCGGTTTGGCCCGGCCGGATTTGGTAGAAAACCGGTGACCCAGACCCAGTTGACCCGGGATTGAACCGATTCTGCTAAGTTTTTTTTTTTTTTTTTACAATTCTTGTAAACAATATAGTTATTTGAAATTCTTTCCATAGTACCATTTGAAATCCATGACAAAAGTTAATTGCTAAATAGTATAATATAATATAATAATATGCTCCTATAACATTTTAATTAAATTGTTAATAGCTAATTGCTTAATAGTATATAATAATATGTTCCTATAATATTATTTTGATGTTGACAATAATATATAATAGCTAATTATTATTATCTTGATCTTGATATGATTTAATATTTATGTGTTTTATACATCTTCACCATACTTGCTCATGGTCCTCCGACAACTTTTATACTTAGCCGTGAAAAATAACAAGAATTTCTTTAATAATTTAATGATAATATCCAATATAATAATTTATAGTAATAAATGATTATGTAATATTTATAGTTTGATCATGATTGATTTTAATTTTAGAGTATGAATTATGGATTGATCACATTTTGTTAGCTATATTATATATATTTTTAAATTTTTTATTATATACTGGATCAAACCGGATCAATTAGTGATCCACCGATTCGACCACTGACCCATCAACCCAGTACTTCGACCGGATCGATGACCGGTCCGATTTTCACAACACTGATTTTGAGAATAATAGAGCACCAAAGATAAGGGACCAAAAGTCAAGCATTATGATGAAGTTTTGTAGCATTTAGACTCCACTAGACACTAGTCACGAGAGATGTACCATAAAAAGGACAACAAAGAAGTGAGAAAGAAATCGACAAGAGATGGACAGAGGCACATACACAGAGACTTCTCATTTACGTTAACCATCTCGTCATAGAATTATTGTCAAACAGCATGCACAATGCTTATTTATAATTCCCTTTATATTTTTGTGGTGTTCCAATATACATGTAATTGCATCTTATTGTAATTTTATGGTTCCAAATAATCTTTGCATTTATACTTGAGAGGAAAAAATCAATCAGAGGAAGTGCGGGATGATTTCTTTGATATCCTATTTTTGTGTAAAATATATATATATATATATATAACTTGAGTTGACACTTGTAAGTTATGTTTTTATCAAACAAATACATATATGGTTTTGAATTTGATGCGTGCAAGAGATGCCAATTGTAGTGGCCTTATTTATTTGATTGGATTAGGCTGCTCTCCAATTAAGGCGTGCTTATTTAAATCTCAATAATTTCAAATTGGAAAAAATATAATAATTAATATAATGTTATTATTAGGGATGACAAAGTGTATTCGGACCTTACGGATACCCGCAAAAATATCCGCAAGTGGGTTGGGTAAATACCCGCTTATTGGGGTTGGGGTCGAGGCTGGGTATTTATCCGCAATTTTTTGCGGGTGTGGGTACGGGTACTATAGTACCCGTCCCGCACCTACCATATATATATATATATATAAATTAAAATAACTTAAATAAATAATTATGTTATATACATACTTTTCTGTAAAAAAAAAATAATTTTATATTTTTCATAAACTAACACTAATAGTAAAAGATTTATGTTATAACTTACAATAATTTTATATTTTATATTTTTAATATTATGTGTGGATGTTTTTAATGTTAAATTTGAATTATTTAAGCGTGAATTTTCAATTTATTTGTAATAATTTTTTTAGTTAATATTTTTATAGCTTAAATGCAATTTTGGTTCATCTATTTTGCACAATCTGCAATTTTGGTCCACCTATTTTAAAATAGAGACATTTAGTCTCCAAATTTTGTAAAATATGTAATATTGGTCCTTCCATCAAATTGAAAGTGTTAATTGTTAAGATATTAACGTTAACCTTAAAGTGGTTCAAATATAGTGACGTGACACGAGATTATTTATTTAGTTTTTAATTATTTTAAATACTGATTAAAATAATTGATGAAAAATATATTTTGAAAAAAGGTAATATCATTTATTTGACTACGACGTGCCATGTACTTAACAATGTAGAACTAGTTTAAAATAAATGATTAAGACTTGTGATTTATATTTTAGGACTGACAACTACCCCAACCATTAAAATCGACGTGACATGTACTTTAGTGACGTAAATAAACAAATAATTATTACTCAGTATTTAAAATAATTAAAAAAATAAATAATCTCATGTCACATCACTATATTTGGGTCACATTAATCTCTTAATTGTCAATGCTTTAAATTTGATGAAAGGACCAAAATTATGGATTTTACAAAATTGGGAGACTAAATGTCTCTATAGAGAGACCAAGATTGCTGATTGTACAAAATAGGAGGACTAAATGTCTCTATCTTAAAATAGGATGACTAAAATTGTGGATTGTGCAAAATAGGGAACCAAAATTACATTTAAGCCTATTTTTTATTGATTTCTTAACTTCATACGTAAGTAAAGTGCGGGTAGCGGGTGCGGGTATAGGTATATAGGTACCCAGCAGGTACGGGGATGGGATTAAAGTTGCTACCCGCACGGGTATGGGACCGGGTACGGGTATTTTTTTAAATGCGGGTATGGAGACGAATACTATAGGACCCTATCCAGACCCTACTCATTGTCATTCCTAGCTATTATGTATGTGTGCATGATTAGGAAAAAAAAAAAAGTATCTTAAAATATACAACTAAACCGATAGATATTTAATATTTAAGATATTGTTTATATAATTTTATTACTTTAAAAACTATATAAGAGAGAATAGGGTTTAAATTGATTATTTATTCAATTTATGTTTGTTTATAATAATAAAAATCACTTCTTTTTAAACATAAAATAACTAATTTTATGAGAAATTATTTAAAATAGCTTCTAATTTGAATCATTTTATTTTTTCAGTTTTTAATTATTTTAAAAAACTAAAACAAACATATATATATATATATATATATATATATATGAAAACTTTTTAGAGGTAATTATCTTTTTTAAAAAGTGTAATAAACATACCGTAATACATAAATGACTTAAATACTTTTTTAATCCTCGCAATTTAGGACTTTTTTGCTTTTTGTCCTTGCAAAATATTTTTTTTTATTTTGGTTCCTGCAAATTATGTTTGTTTTGTTTTTCGTCCTTAAAATGGTTTAGATAGCGTTTTTTTTACTGTTCAAAGCGTTATCTAAATTACTTTAAGGACAAAAAATAAAATAAACATAATTTGTAATGACTAAAACAAAAAAAAAAATTACAAGAACGAAAAGTAAAAAAATACTAAATTATAAGGACTAAAAACATATTTAAACCTTAACATAAATCCATGACAACTTCTTAAAATTTTAAGATTGAAAAAGTTCATCAATAATATGGATTTAACATAGTACCTCACTCCCTTATTGATACAGTTGACAGCTAATTATGAAACACACCCATCATTCTCATTTATCATCCCATGTCATGGTCGGTTTTTCTCTCCTGCTTTTGATACTTTCTTTTTTATAGTTGTCCATCGATCTACATTATTTTGGGTACGAAAAATAATTAATAATTAGTGTACACAGATATTATGCGATATCTGAATATGAAATAAAGTGTGGAAAAGAAACCATGTCACAAACGAAAAGGCTGCTAGTGAAAGTGTGAACGGGGCTTTTGGTGGGCCAGTGGGCCCATTAGAGAGAGAGAGAGAGAGAGAGAGAGAGAGAAGGGCTCAAAGGATCCAATCCATGACACTTGACTTCAAAATGGACTCTGACCCATGTGGCCCCGCTTGTGCTTTCTTATTCTAAATACTCCATGGCACAGCACGCAGCACATGCCCACATGTACGACAACAAAAATACTAATGCACGGAGAAGACTTACTTGCAATCATACTATGACTCTTTTGCATCGGATGTCAAAAGTTTTTTAAACTTCAAAAACCATTCATAATGTTTCTAATCAAGGACTAAATGCATGTACAAATACCAACCAAGTTGGGTCTAATGGAAGGGATTAATTCCTTACAGCGTAGCGAATCAAAATTTGAATCTTTTTTAGAGAGGTGTCCATATATTTAATGTCGAAGAGTGTCTCGAACAAAATTATCTTTGAAAAAAAATACATGTGTGAAACAGAAAAAATATATATACAAATTATAACACATTAGGTGCTCTTGGACCATTACCCGTTCATGGTCACAACCAATGTCTATATACCATTCAAACTTTTGAGAAAAATTAATAACATTTGATTATGGGTCATACAAATATTAGTAGAGATCATGGTGGTGCAAGACAACCTAATAATTTTTCATTTCTAATACATTTTATTATTGATTCAAATTTATTGAAAACTATTAAATCAGCGGTTAGACTCATTAAATGAGAAGTAAAATTCACAAAAAAAATTGTGATTTTCAATAGATTTTAGTCAATAACAAAAAATAAGTTCGAAAAATGTGTTAAAGAGTATATTATTATCGTTTCTCTCATAGTTTATTAACAAAAACAAAAATAGAACTGTCACGGTCCATCTATATATGTCATCCATAAATTTTCCCACCAATTAGAGAACTTTTTCGGTTAAGGTGTAGACTTATATACTTGTTCATAAACTCTTTGCATTACAAGTTCACAACAATGCCATCTTTTCACCACCTACCTAAGACCAAAAAATCCCACAAAGGACTTTAAAAATTTAATTGCACACGAATGTTTTGTATTTGTTATCTGTTGGTAGTTTATATTTTTCTTTTCCAATTTTGTAAATATTAACTAATTTAGTTATTTCAATAAAATTAGTGGGCATGAGACGTGTGATATTGCTATTTCAAGAATTTATATTGTCTCATAATTAATATAAACTTCTAGATTGCAAAAATTTCTGAAAATATAGTAGAGTCTTAGGTGACAAAACTATAAAAGTACTAGAGTAGTAGGTCAAAGTGTAAAAGTAACATGAAAAGACTTGGTAATGGGTAGTTAAAATAGGATAAAATTAAAGTAGAAGACTTGATTATATAAAAATATTAAAATTTGGATGTGGACTTGATCAAGAAGGAGGAAGAAGAACATGTGTGCGAATATCAATAAAATACTAGAGTAGTAGATCAAAAAATAAAAGTAAGAAAAGACTTGGTGATTAATGTGGCTAGTTAAAATAGGATAAAATTAAAGTAGAAGATTTGATCAAGTGTTAAACCCAAAGTGTTTTTATTTTACAAAGGCTAATCACAGACAATGTTTTGGTAGCCTTTTTGTGTTTTCACTATATATATATAAAAAAAATAGAAAAATAGATAGAAAATGACATATAACAATGAAGTTGGACATGTAAAAAATATGATAGAGTGGAATAAGATTTTTATGAAAAGTATTATGACCTCCATGGGCTTTCCTTTTAGATGGATCAATTTAGGGCTCATAAATGGTCAACCACACAGTGAATTTAGGCCACATAATGGACTTAAATATAAGGAGTTCCTTTATCTCTTTATCCATTCATTTTGTGTGCAGAAGCTTTTATAGGTATGATTAACCAAGAGTGGAAAGAAATGTTCTCCATGGTATAGAAGTCTGTCCTAGAATACTTGTTATCTCGCATTTTTTTTTTCAAATGATAATATTATTTTTACCCACGCCAAAAATATTGATGAAGCAAGCCATCTTTCACATCTTCTAAAGACCAATGACTCACCCAGTATATAAGAGTATAGGTGAGATGAAAAGCACACTAGAGCCTCTATGAGGGATGAGGCTCAAATGTACTATAAAAATAAAAACACACATTCTGGTTTTATATATATTTTGTCGTCTGGCAATAAATATTGTGGTATTTAAGGTATAAGAAATCATGTGTTATGTGTATGTGTGTCTTTTCACAAAAAAAAAAAGTAATGTATATTGTTATAATTGTTAAAAATAGAATAATATAAATAAAACGGAAGAACAATATTAACGTTATAATTGTATTTATGCTGGTACTCCTGGTACCGTTTGATATATATATTATGCACTTTGCTGATAAATAATAAAAAAAAAAAAACGTTACCGTGAATCCATGAGAAGCGACAGAGGACAAGAATATTTGTTCATATTGGCTTCGACTTTAGATTTCACGTCACGGATATACTTGTTCATATTAGCTTATCTGCATGTGAAATGAAATCAATTCTGAATTACCATGCGGATAAGCGTTAACATGTGGCATATCTTGATAGAATCTTTCACACATGCAAAATTGAATATAATATTTGGGTTATTACATATATATGTGTATTTTATACATACACATCACGTTCATCCACTCCCAACATGAACACATTTACATGTGAAAACTTTGTGCTTGCTATCGGCTGCATGAAGACATGGAAACTCTGTTTTCTTCTTCTTTTACTACTTACATCAACACCATGGATTAAACTATTGATCACATCATTTTCTAAATGGCATAATATTCTTTAAATGACACTATATCCTTTCATTGAAGTAGGGACAGGTTAAAGTCACACTTGTTCCGGAGTCAGGGAAACATATACCATGTTAGGTAACAATTGATATACTATATAAGAGATATAATTTCTTCTATTTTGAATTTTTTTTCTTAAAAATGATAAATAAATATTTTTCTTGAAAATAATTAAACTAAATGCTCATCGAGATAATTGGATAGTTAAATATATTATGAGTTTAATTTTTCTATGTTGTCAATGTAAAAAAATTATATTATCAACTAATTAAAAAATATTGTTAATAAAACTTTTAAAATAGTTATTATGAAAGTTAATAAATTTATCACACATGATAATTTGTAATTGAATTATAGTTTATACATACACTATTTATTCATATATTATATTGATCAAAACTATTCTGTCTTATGCTCGCTGTAAGTAAGAATCAATATAAATGTAGGATCAAATTACTCTTTTTTTTTTTCACCATGTTACATGTGTAAAATATCTACTAATTTTTTCGATAAAGATTATTTGCTGAAAAATTTGACCGATCACATTTAATAGAGTCTTCACTCTCATATATATATATATATATATATATATATATATATATATATACTTGGACTACATTTGGGCTTTAGATAGTTTTTTATGCAATAATATTTCAATATCTCGTGAAACACACTTCATTTTCTATTATTGGGGTTGCTTTGCGATGACTAACTGGGCTGGACTTCTAGATACCTCTATACCTAGAAATGGACTTTATGTAAAAAAAAATTCTCTACAAAATATCATTATAGGCGAAAATTCTTGAATTCATGGTCATAACTAGCCAGGCAAGAATTAGAAGTATACAAAACGCTATACTTAATTTATTGTGCTAGTAATCAAATTACCAATTCTCCCTGCGAATTAATAATGATATTTTGTTATTTATAATCAAATCAAATAACGAGACACCACCCAATGTGTAGATCAAACTAGTGGAGATTATTTTAACTTAAACAGAGATATCAGTTTGCATTTTAATACTCAGAAAAATTGGTAGAGAAAGTTTTGTCTTCTACTTGGACTTGAGTTCAAATAGAGTGGATAAAAAAAAAAAATCAAATAATGAGACATTATTTTGAGGAATGAGCATTCAAGTTTCAGATATATATCATTGATCAATAAAAAAATGATATGCATAAACAATGTTAAAAGTTGTAAATAGATTTAAAGCAAGCTTAAGGAATTTAAAAGAAGGCACTGTTTACTTTGACATTTCTTGTGTGGTGATTGAAACTTGAAACTGCCTGCAATGAAGTTTCTTTTGGAAACCAACAATGTGTTTTTGCATGAAGAAGACTTTCTGCCTGCTGATCCTGTGGAAATGGTCTTCTTTCCACAGCTTAACCAACAGCATTATATTATCCTATCTCTAATTCTCAATTATACTGATTGCTTTTCAACCAACAAATAGTCTTTGGAAATATTAGTGAGCTGAAGGAGACACATGGACCTTTTGCTCCATACCTATCTCTTTTTTCTATCATTACAAACAACCAATGAGGGCTTGACTTGTAACGTTCTTCTAGAGATAAACTTTTATCGTTGGCAGTTATTTTGCCCCTAAAGTTAATGTATAGCTTTCCTTTTTCTTTTTGTCAAAATATCATTAATTGAAAATGTTTATCAATACTTACAAAAGCATAGGATGTTAAACAAAGAGCTTCACAATAATAAACAATAACAACTCAAGCATTCACATTCAAAGCTAAATAGTTACACATATTAGCAATCCTAAAACTACCAAGCACAATAAAACATCCTCTTGTTACAAAATAAACATGATAGAGCCTGAATCTTTTCTGCACTTTTTTCTTTTTTGTATTATTCCTTCTGGATCGACACTTGTCCAATAGCAATCCAAATCAAATCAAAACAACCCACAATGAATCTAAGTAAATCAGTACTGTGTAAAGGAGCTTGCATAAATGCAATAAATCCGAGTAGAGTAGTGTTGTCTAAAGAAACTCTAATATAGTTTGGGTATCGGTGCAAAAGATGGCTTTAACAAATTCATTTGAAAGGGAGAAATGTGTTGGAGAATGGGTAGGAACCCAAAAGAGAGCCCCCATTGAGATCCACTTTAAATTTTCTAGGTGACGTGGAAGTAACTTTTTATTGTTTCAAACTTAATACATATATGGGCGCGGTGCTAAACACGAATCCAAAATTCTTAAAATTGTGAAATTGGTTATTATCTTTAGAAGTAGAAATTTTCTAAAATGAAGGAATTTTGGATAGTTATGAAATTTTATTTCCGCAATTGTATCATGAAAATATGTTATTGAATTTGATAAGGTTTCGATTTAATTAGGAGATTCAATCATATATTTTTATTTAGTATATAAAATAGGATAGAGGGTCTTTTTTTATTTTATTTATTTTTTGATGCAGAGGACCACGGCTCTTTAATATACTGGATTGAGTATCATATTTTGAGAAAGAAAGAATTCTATAAGGCATGAATGGTAATGCCGGTTGTAACAAGAAGTTTATGGTGTGAGATTTTTCAACCTTTGTAATCTTTTTTCTTCATATTGAATTTGGCGTTGATCCGTACCGTAATGGAGGATTTTAAGTAGATGAACCATGTTAATTCTTTGACTTTGTTTTTCTTTTCTTGCTATCATTTTACCAAAATTGATAAATTCAATATCTTGTTTCACAACATTGATTTATTGTCTTTCTTTTTAAGTTAAAGGAATATGACTAATGATATTCTCGCATTACTTTCATTCTTTAGCAAGATAATTATCATTGTTTAGAAGTCAAGTTACCACAACGCAAGTAACTTACACAATGATGGCACTACAGTAGTGGAGAGAAATACAGGAAATTCTATACATAATCATAATTATCGATGAATATAGCTTCTTACTTTCACGATTAGGGTCAAGGGCACAATTTTTATGATCTCCGTTCATAAGCATAAGTAGGGTATACATGTGTTTGTGTCCCATTCTCTACACGTTAAAAACGAAATATGTATATAACTTGGACTTGCACTTATCAAACCACATGAAATATTTATTGAGAGAGAAAGTGCTTCAAACAAGATTATCTCAATATATATATATATATATATATATATATATATATATATATATATATATATATATATTCGAAAAACAAAACAAAAAAACTGTGAAATATAGTTCTTGACAATCTATAGTGATGTTAAAGTAGTTTGATTAAGCTTATTTCTCTCTTACAAAGTTAAGATTTGGATTTGATTTAAAACAACTTGTTGATAAGCAATATGCAATCTCAGCATAAGTTCTTCTTGAAGTGGTTAATTATCTTTTCTGACCTTTATACCTGCAGGTGAGTCTCTTTCTAATCTAAATATTTTAGTACATAAAAATAAGTGATTCTGTTTCGGTTTAACACGTGTCCATTCATTTGGATGGGTTGAATACAAATTTCTTTTAATATATAAGAGGAAAGAGAAAAATACTCTAGATATTGTTTTCATAATTACTCTCAACATAAAATAATCCTCCTATACAACCTTGAACCAATGGTTTGGTTTTTGGTGTACAAGATAAGCAAAGGAGAGACTAGCTAATCTATCAAGAAATAGACACCAAACTTATCCTCCTAAAAAAAAAAAAGACTTATCATCAGTTAGGAGAATAAAGCCCATTTCCACTATAGGATTAGGTCACGTTGCACAAAGAAGAATCATGGATGTCCCCAAATTTAGCAAGATGATCAGCACATACTAAATGGACTAACAAAACATGTGACAAATCACTAATGATTTTGGTTTGGCTGAAAAGGTGCTAAACTACTAAACTAGTCAGCAACAAAGAAAACTAGCTAGGATAATTTAAAAATTTGAATCAAAAGCTGAAATGTTACTAAAAAGTTGGCTGCTAGCTCCTGATGTTTCTGACCACCCAATCAACCTCTCTTCACTCATTTTTCCTTCTTTCCTAATTCAAAATCTGTCTACTTGTTTGTATACTATACTCATGTGTCATGTCTGTCTGTAGAGACAACACTCAAATGGAAAGTTCTACATATATGAAATGTCAAGCTTGAATTGTCAAGGTTCTACAAATTAAATGAAATGTCAAGCTTGAAATGACAAGGTTCTACATATGATGAAATGCTTAAGTTGCAAGTTCTACAAAGGCACTTTTGGAAGCAAAAAAATTCCCTTACTTGACTTGTTTTCTAAATGTTCTAACATGCTATATAAGGCCTACTACTACTATAGCTTCCTATCTTGCCAATCACTGATATTTCTTAATATTTATTTTTCATTCCATTCATGTGATGACACTGATTAAATTAATTTTAAGTACTTAAATTGAATAGAGCATAAATCTGAATAAGATTTGTCTATGTGGCCTTCTTGTGTCTATGTTTGTCGTGTATATCATATAGTTGTTTGGCGATATTTGTCTTTGTTCTCTGCTTCCAATGAGAAGATAATGAATACAAAATGAGGCATAATAACTATTGTTCCCCAATTAATGGACCCAATAATATATAATAAGGCTTGGTCACAAAAAAGGTTGGGGTGACTCATAATAATTTGGTACCCTTTTTCTTTTTTTTCTTCAGGGTGTGATCTAAGGCTTAGCAACAATTATGTGCAGCTTCTAAAACAAGCACCCCAACAATGCAAGCAACTTCAGAAAATAGAATTGGAAAAGCTGGTTGGTAGAGATGCCCCATGAGACCCACTCACTTTGGTCTTTGACAGAAACAAACACAGAAAGAAGACAGACAAGAAGGTCCCTTTGGTTTCATATGTTTGTAAATTAAAGAGACAGCACATGGCTTATTCTCTTCTTATTTTTTTTGCACTCTTTTTTTTTTGGTTATTGAATTTAATTTGCACTCTAATCCCATCACTCTACTTAATCTTGATGCCCTTCAACTATTTATTAGTTAATCATAATTCTGGCCTCAAAATTTTCTTAGATCTTTTCTATGATTGGATTTATGTTACACAATATTGGATATAGGTGTTAGAATTTTTCGTTGTATTCCTGATTTTCTGCAGCTACCGTTGTTACCTTACTGTTCAGCTGTTCTATTTTCTCGCTAGTCTTTTCTGTTTGTTTTGTGGCCTTTAGGTACTTTGAACCTTAAAAATAAATGACCTATATTTAATACATATTTGGTATTGTTTATTAAGAAAAGTAAATAATATGTGCACTGTAAGTTATAAATAGTTTTTATACTTATCTAATTACAAATTATTATGTATGACAAATTTATTTATTTTTACAATAATTATTTTAAAAGTCGTATTATTATAATTTCTGATAATTGATTTTTATACAGTACATAGAAATTACTCCTAAATTTGTCACAAAAAAAAAAAGAAATTACTCCTAAAAAAATAATTTTTTACTTTTGCCACTTTTAAACGGTTGTTTTTGTGGAATTAATATTTCCTAAACATGTAATAATAATTTTAAATGAGAATCAAATTTGACGTATTTCTAAATAGTTATATATTGGTAGGGTATAAAATTGGTAAAATACAAAAAATTTAAGAATTATGATGCCTCTTCCTATAGTGTGAATTGGACCCAGGTAAGATTTCCGATGTTCATTTACTTTGTTTTATTTATGTCTTAAATACAGACAAGTTTGTGTCACTTTGTAATTATTTTTAAGAGATGCTTCAAGTACTTAGGACAGTAAACCATCTTTATTTTAGGGACGTGTGCACATGTCCATTAAAGTAAAAAACGCAAATTTTAAAATGCTAGAATGTTGTTTGCATAGTCACATTCTCAATAGTCAATAAACATGTCTGCTGTTAAATTGAAGGAATTCCTTTAATTAAGTTCATCAAACATTTTTTTATTTGATAAACTACAATCTCAATTATTGATTTTTGTCGTATAACCAGATTTCTTCATGACCACTAAAGTATTTATTAGTAAACTATATAGTACATTTGTTTGCCAAATATAACAGCAGAGTAGGATCATGTCAAGTAACATTTATGAAGAAATAAATAGCCAAACAGATCTTTGCATTATTTTGCGAGATGTGGTCACAAACAAATGGGGAAAAACATAACCAGAAAAAAAAAAACCTCTCAAAATTCAAATAAATGATATTTTAAGATGGCCTAGTAGGTTGATCAAAATTTACCACAAAGTTGAAAATGACTTTCAGATATCTTGTAAGATAAAAGACAAAATTTAGCATACGTAAATACAATGCCAGTTTGCAGAGAATTAGAAAGTGTGGGTTGGACAATTCAATTTTTTTTTTTTAAATTTAAATTTTCCAAATATTACGGGCAGGTAATATCTAAATGTTACAAAAGATATTTTTTTTATACGAAAATGAATACAAATGACGTGGCATGAATTTGACATAGGAAAGTATGAAAAGTGGAAGTTGAAATACGAAAGTGGATTCTACAGCGATGTAACCGTTATGATATGTAATTAATAATTAATACTACTACCATTTATGTCTTGGCATATATCCTTCGCATGATACAGAATTACTGTCTCAATCACTTGTTTTATGACAAGCCTACAGGTATATTTTATCACAGCTAATTTTAAATGAGTTTTCTCTTTCAATATTTAATATAAAAAAGGTATTTTTTTTTTTAATAAGTATATGATGCTAAATGCTAACCTCGACATTTTTTATTAAGTAAAACTTCTTGAAAAGAAGGAATTTATAAATCAAATGCCGAATACACGAGTTTCCTGGCTCCTAAAAAACCGCATCCCCAGCCGTTACCGTACAGCCTCTCACACCCACTTTCCCTCACTCACTACTCACTCATTCACTCACACACTCATTTCCACTGTCTCTCACCCTTCTTCTTCTTCATCTCCACCACCACAACCTTCAATCTCACCCTTTCTTATCAAAACGACACTGTTTAATCACAACCTTTTAGGGTTAGGGTTTCCGCATTATGATGTGAAACCCTAGCACGCGTCGAGACTCTTAATATAAACCCCTCTCCTCCGCCGCGATCTCCGCCTCCGATGGGCAACTGCTGCAGATCCCCGGCCGCCGTGGCCCGCGAGGACGTGAAATCGAGCTTCTCCAACGCGGACCACCACGGCAAGCGCGGCGGCGGCGACGCCGTGAAACAGAAGGCGCCGATCACGGTGCTCGCCGGCGTGCCCAAGGAGAACATCGAGGACCGCTACCTGGTGGACCGCGAGCTCGGCCGCGGCGAGTTCGGCGTGACCTACCTCTGCATCGACCGCGACACGCGCGAGCTGCTCGCGTGCAAGAGCATCTCCAAGAGGAAGCTCCGGACCGCCGTCGACGTCGAGGACGTGCGCCGAGAGGTTGCTATCATGCGCCACCTGCCGGAGAGCCCGAGCATCGTGTCGCTCCGCGAGGCCTGCGAGGACGACAATGCCGTCCACCTCGTCATGGAGCTCTGCGAGGGCGGCGAGCTCTTCGACCGGATCGTCGCCCGCGGCCATTACACTGAGCGCGCCGCCGCCGCCGTCACGCGGACGATCGTCGAGGTCGTGCAGCTCTGCCACAAGCACGGGGTCATCCACCGCGACCTCAAGCCGGAGAACTTCTTGTTCGCCAACAAGAAGGAGAACTCGCCGCTCAAGGCTATTGACTTCGGCCTCTCCATATTCTTCAAGCCAGGTACGGTGGAATTTGGATTCGGTTCAGTGCATTGCGTGGATTTGGTTTGGATTGATGAGATTATTGTTTGGAAGACTGAAGAAAATATAAAATGGGAAAATGAATTAAGCTTCTCTGGTAAAATAAAATCAACTTTTATGCATCTCAGCTTTTGGAGAATTTAAATGGGAGAGCTTCTATAAAAGTTGCATAAGTTGATTTTAACTTTTATGGAAAAAGCTCAATTCATTTTACTTTCTTATTTACTTCTTCTCTTATAAGTGAGAAGTTTATTTATCCAAACAGGATTCTAGTCTAGCATACTTGTAGTTGGTACAGTTAGGTTTTCTACTGTCTACTCCACATTCTGCGTCTGCAGAATAATAGGAGAAGTAAGGTAAGAGGGTTGTTTTGTTGGTATGCTCACCTGGTGGGAGGCTTAAATTTCGTTGCTGATTTTAAATGTCAAGTTCTGAATGAACGACATTTTTGTTAATGAGGGTGCCTTGAATTAGTGCCTGGTTGTTAATGATTGATCTTACCGTGGTTGCATTCACTTAACAATGCAATTTTGATTGAAGGATGATAGGGTGCATACCACTAGAATGAACAAGTGGTTACTCTGTTGTATGAGGTTGAAAAATTGGAGTCCGTCTTTGTTTGGGTTTGTTCACTTGTTGTGATAGTGATAGATCAGCAAACGCTAAGCTTGGCAGTTGCTTTGTTTCTGTTAGATTAGACTATGGTTGTTTCTTTGCTAGTCCAGTTTGTCAATCCTTTTATTTTCCCTTCCCACTAAACCCTATTGCCAAATGTGGCATGAAGTGTAGACTTTACTGCAATTGTACTAGGGGTAATCAAACGTAGTTTGGATCAGCAATAATTACTTAGTGTTAATGTGGTATTTTCCTGTGGCTGTTATATGGTTCTGTACAAACAACAGGTAGAGAGTTTTTGGTTGTTTTGATGGTTATTGTTGAAATATATTAAGGTTATTGGTAGTGGGCTTGTACTAGGAGGACTGGTACTTAACCTGATTAGTAGCGTATAGGAGCATTAGGTTATTGTATTAGGGTAACTCATTACATCCTATCAATGATCCTCAGTGTTATTAATTAGCCTTCTCTGTTCTCTCTCTTTTCCTTTATCTCAACATGGCATTAGAGCATTATCATTCTCTATAAGGTGGTCTTCTTTCTCTTGGGTTGAGTTCATCAAACTTGGTTGTACTTGTACATCCTCACATCTGTTTCTAAGTTGGATTCTTTTCTCAAAGAGGCTATTGGCTGAATCTGTTCGGAGATGTGACTAGGACCGGTGACTGGCCTGGTGTAAGTGCTGGCTATGATGATGGCAATTGGCTGGAGCTGTGGCAAGTTTTTTGGCTATATTAATTTCAGATTCAATTTTTCTTCCTGTTTTCTGCCTCAGATTTGGCTTTTCTTCTAGTTCTTGGGGTATTTAGGTCTTATTAGGATGTTGTGTCAAGCAGTGTTTGAGAAGGAAACTTGTCATTGCTGACTGCATTTGGGTGGCCAGTGGTGCCAATTTTGGCCGTGCAAGAGTGGCAAGACCTGGGGACTTGGTGACTTGTTATGGAGACAGGCTGCAGTTCTTTGTTTCTAGTTTATGTGTTGTTACTTGTATCAAGCTTAATGCTTAATAAGAAATAGCTTGAGGGAAGTGCTTGAACCTGTGCTAGTCGGACCGGTGCTTGACCTAATTAGTTGTATAAGTAGAACATTAGGTTATTGTTTTAATGTAACACATTACGTCCTATCAATAATATTCAGTGTTATTGTAGTTATCCTTTTGTCTCTCGCTTTCTCTCCTTCCCTAACCATAAACCTGTAATTCTTAATGGTTATGAATTGGAAAAAGGCATGTAATACTAAATCCATTTGGCATATTTGTCTCAAATTCTACATTTACTGTTTGTCAGTCTTTAAGAAACATTTTGTTTAGGCATATTTAGGATGCTGCTATCACAGTTGGATACAAAGTACTGGATCATGTTGTGGTTCGGTTACTAAGGAGGTGTTTGATTTGTTTTCTTGTTTTCATTTTTCATTATAATTACAATAAGACCAACTTATGTTCATTCTGATTCTCATTTTCAACATTTTAGAAGGAAATGCTGAAACAAGAAAATGTTTGGTTTCAATTCTTAAAATAAAAGAAATTTTATTTGGATAATTGCTTTTTTACTATCATTTCTTAATACTATTCTCAATACCTCAGTCTTAATAAATTAAAAGGAAGAAAATGCTTTCTTACCTTTATTCCAGAAACACTGAAAATAGGCAGTGACAATTGTGTAAATAAAGGATTTCATTAATTGCAGTTTCATAATGAAAACAACCTGTATCTTCCGATTCTCCTTTCTCTCTGCAACAAGAAATTTCATTTCCTATAATAAGAGGTCCACACCATTCCATGCTTCCTTCATTTCCCTTTTTTCCAAACAGCGGACTCTTAACTCTTTGCCCAATGTTTACCTTCAGGGTTTTGTGCGAACACTATGGTGCCACAATGTAGCAGAGTACGTTTTAGAGCATTTCGCTAATGGTGATTGGCGCAGGAATGTCGACAAATATGAATTTGTGTAGTTCTGCACTTCTGCTTCCTTTACTCATTATAGCCAACAAAGATGAGGAGAGGACTTTCTCCTCTCCATATTTTCACATTTCCCAAAAAGAAGTGTGATTAACTTTTGGGTTCACTAATTTGTGATTATGTTCTGTAATTTTTTTAAGTGTCTGTATGAAATTTCTCTCTATTCTATAGATGTCTCCTTTGACATGTTAAAATAATGCTAATTTGAAATAAATGGGTTATTTTAAAATATCAACAATTGATTTTCCAGTAAACATTATAACTGTGTTTTATCCTTTGAAGTGCACTCCTTACTTTAGAGGAGCCAAATCCTTTTTTTTTGTAAAAGGGATTAAAATCTGTTATCTAAACACATTTTTTCAGCATTTGTGTTTTAAAAAAAAATTGAAAACAAAAGAATAAAACTAACCTAACTGCACTATTGTTTTAATGTTTTCACTATTTCCTGATTCCTTCACAAAAGATTGAAAACAGGAAACAAAATGAAACCTAGGTTGCATCTTTGTTATTGTAATGGGGACATATTAATTGAAAATGAAAACAAAAGACAAACTGAATGTCCTTGAATGTTGGCTTACTTTCTTGGGAAACACACAGCCTGTCTGCTTACCCCAGCACTATAGAGTATAGACATTAATCTTAAGGTTGATTATACACCATGTGTTGTTGACAGTTTGCCATCCGATGGAACATTTTATTGCTGTCTACTCATGTTTCAACATTATATTTCAATCTTTTTTCATTGCTTACAGTATCTGACATATTTTCCATAATGTGTTGTGGGTAATAAAATAAATTCCAGGTGAGAGGTTCTCAGAAATTGTTGGAAGTCCATATTATATGGCTCCGGAAGTGCTCAAGCGGAATTATGGACCAGAAATAGATATATGGAGTGCAGGAGTAATTCTCTACATCTTATTATGTGGCGTTCCCCCATTTTGGGCTGGTAATTGCATTCATAAATCGTTATATTCTTACTATGCTCTTCATGCATGCCTTCTTTTACACATGCCCCATTTTCTTTGCTAATGCTTGCATGCTTATATTTTTTGTTCTTTTTCTTTTGGTTTGAGGCTGATACATACTAATGCTCTCTGGCAAGGAATCTGCGAAGTTTTCTTTTCTTTTTGTTCATGACTTCGTGTATATCACGAGCTTTGTGCTTTTAAGCTTGGGTCTTATTATTTCATTAGCTCATAGGAAGTCTTTTTATTTTCTTACCTTGATGTTGATTCTATGCAGAATCTGAGCAAGGAGTTGCACAGGCCATTCTTCGAGGGCTTATAGATTTCAAAAGGGAACCATGGCCCAGTATTTCTGAAAGTGCTAAAAGCCTTGTTAGGCAAATGTTAGAACCAGACCCTAAGCTTCGATTAACTGCCAAACAAGTGCTTGGTATGTTTATCTCCTTCCATGTTCATTTCATATACTCTAAAGAGGCTTTTTGAAATCTCAATAAAAATACTGAAAACTATCTCCTTTTGAGTTTTAAATTTTTAATAATTGAACTATCTTCTTTACTTGGTGGGCTTAATGTATGACAATTTTCTCTGTATTTTATATTTTAAATCCCAAAAACCCTCTGTCCTTTGTAACTTTGATTTCTCGAATTTAAAACTTTGAAACTGAAATGAAGTTGATCTGTTGATATTTGAAGGAGATAAGGCAGTAGGATTAATTATGGACATATCATTCTAACAAGTAGTTCTTAGTGGCTTTAATTAAATTATTAGACTATATGAAAATATCTTATCATATCTTAGAATATCTTAAATTATCCTCTATGATTAGTTATCACATTTCTTTATCATGATTTATTTCCCTAGTTAGCTAGTATTATGATTAGTATAAATAACAGTGTTCTAAGTTTAATCAATATATCAAGAACATCCTATCACATTGTAATACATCTCAGTTAATATCAATTAGGTGTTTTATTCTCTTTCATCTCTCTTCCTTCCTCTATAACTAAATTCCCATAATATCAACATGTTATTAGATTGGTACCATCCTTCATGAACTGTCCTGTCACAACTCCACTGCCGAGGTCCATAAAATTTGGAGTATTATTTTAATTTCATGATTCTTCCTTCAAATTAACTTTCTCCTACTGTGGCAATCCTCTGGCATTTTTGCTCCCTTCTACTTTGTTGTTCCTTCCAGCAAGTTCACTCCTCATCTGGCTGTGTTTTTCACTCCTACTGCCTCCTCCATGTTGGCCTCTGTCGTGCAATTTACCGATGTGTTTCACTTTCAGACAGTTCTTTGGCTGTCTTGTCCTCCTTCGGACAATCCTTGATTGTGATTTTTATTCTCGACATCTCCTTCATTGGTTTGTTCTACCATCATGACATATCTGGCGTTTCTTAACACACATGTCATCATTATCAATTCAATGACATCCCTACCATCATGACATATCTACCATCTTAGTTAATATCAATTCAATTTTATTGTCTTTTATATCTCAAAAAAAAAAAAAAGATATAAACATTACTTGTTGTAGTTACTAGTTATGTTGATGACTTGTCAGAGCACATCTTGTTTTAATTCAAGGTTCATCTTGTTTTTCTTGTATTGCAGAGCATCCCTGGCTCCAAAATGCTAAGAAAGCTCCTAATGTTCCACTTGGAGATGTTGTCAAGTCAAGGCTTAAGCAATTTTCGATGATGAACAGATTCAAAAGAAAAGCCCTTAGGGTTAGTTCACTGCATCTCTGGTGATATCTTAAGCCATTGCTTTTACAGTATGTCAGAGCTAAGATTTTACATTTGAAAACAGGTCATTGCTGATTTCTTATCCAATGAAGAAGTTGAAGACATCAAAGATATGTTCAAGAAGATGGACAATGATAATGATGGCATTGTTTCCATTGAAGAACTTAAAGCTGGATTTCGAAACTTTGGGTCTCAACTGGCTGAGTCTGAAGTTCAGTTGCTTATTGAAGCTGTGAGTATGGTTAACTTTCCCTTGTTTCTCTAAATTATTGCAATTAAACTCTAAAGTTGCTAGTGCAACATCTCATGCTGCATCATAAATTGGCTGACAAAAATTGATATCTGTTTACCAGCACACAAATGTGAATTGAAATGCATGGTTTTTTCCTCATATTGATGGTTTTTCTTTTCCTTTCCTACACCCAGTTTTCATGTTTATTTTTAAACCATTGTTTGAATGGTACTAAGTAAAATATTTTAGCTTGAAATTGTTCTTGCTTTGTCTTTTAATCATTGTATGTTGACAACAGGTAGATAGTAATGGTAAGGGAACACTAGACTACGGAGAATTTGTTGCTGTTTCCCTTCATTTAAAAAGGATGGCTAATGACGATCATCTTCACAAGGCCTTCTCCTATTTTGACAAAGATGGGAATGGATATATTGAACCAGATGAGCTACGGAATGCTTTGATGGAAGATGGAGCCGATGACTGTACAGATGTAGCAAATGATATTTTCCAAGAAGTAGACACGGACAAGGTGAATATTTGAAAGTTTTTTCATTACATATAGTCTTGATTAGGGAAATCTTAACCTCTAAAAATCTTGAACACTTGTAGGATGGACGCATCAGCTACGATGAATTTGTTGCCATGATGAAAACTGGAACGGATTGGAGAAAAGCATCAAGGCATTACTCACGTGGAAGATTCAATAGCTTGAGCTTAAAGTTGATGAAAGATGGTTCTTTAAACTTAGGAAATGAGTAGTGTCCAAGTGTTTGCCTATATTCGATCTGTCTTTCCAAATAGTGTAATATTCCTCCTACAATATGGACTTGGCTTCTTTGTGATGATTATTTGGTTCCACTTTAGATGGGTTCCTTTCCACTCGGGTGCTGTGCGAGTCACGAAGGATTGGGTACGCCAATTGTACGTGCACTTTGTTACTTGTGTAAAACATGGTGCCTTGGAGCCAATGGTGTGACATGTATGATTCCCACTCGTTTTAACCACTCCTCTGCCTTCTCTTCTGGTTTGACAATGTTGAAATCAAAACTGTTTAGTGCAGTGTCAGAATATGTTTATCAAACTGCGAATATGTTGTAGTTCGTATTCTGGACTCTGTTTTGGTCATTCTATCCCCACTGGGCAATGGCCAAAAACCGGCTGTTTCCTCCAAGGTATCTAATAGCTGCTTACTCTGGGATGCTGACAACATTTAATATTGTTTGTCTCTGTAAGATATGCTGGTTCTGGAACTATGCAAATAGAGGTTGTTGTATTTGTGGGTGCACCATGTCGGCAACTTACGTGACTGAGTGCTAGGAAGTACAAGTGGCAGGTGTGTTGTGTCATTAGACTTGCTATGTGAGTGCTAGGAATAGGATGTCCATTAAAAAAATTAAAAGAAAAATGGTGGAAATTGCTTACCAATGCAACACTTCGTTGTGTGTCATTGAAGTCTTTCTGGGGTTAGTGATTTAGGTTATCCTTGATTAGGTGGAAATGGCTAATCTAAAGATTTGAGTCGTGGAGAACCTATGGATCTTCAGGTATTTGATCCATAGCAACGATATGCTGTAATGGGCCTAAAAGATTTTAACTTTAATATCACAATATTGTTTTTCATATTCACAATTGAGTTTTTGCTTTCCCGTTTGTGTATAGTTTTAATCCCATCCTTCCAAGTCTTGGCTAATTTTTTCAATAAATATGTTTATGCAAAAAAATATAATGAATTAAGGAAGTAAAAAAAATTTAAAAATTCTTATAAATTAAAATTAACTTATGTAGTTAGCATTTTAGATAAGTTACGGGGTATATGTTGATATTAATTTATTAGAGAAGTATAATTTTTTTATTTTATTTTCTTGACATGATTTCATTTTATTTTTCTATATGTGCTTGTAGATAAGTTTATCTAAACTCTGTCCTCATGTTAATACTAAAGAATGCCCTCATAAAAATAATTTAATGTATTGTTCTAATATATTTCACCAAATTAATTTATTCCTATAATATAATACAGTAAGATCTGGGAACAGGCTCGGGATACGTGTTTTTGCTCATCCTAATCTCACTTTGGCATTACAAGGAAATACAGAAAGAACATTAGAAGAACTATCCAAATAATAAATTTGGCATGCTTCGTTAAACATGACTAAATCACCATATGGCATTAAACTATATGCCAGTTTATCTCTCGTAAGGTACACATAACCGTATGTGCATATATGTTAATAACAATAAGTGAACCAAATAAGACAAGCAAATACTTTACGTTAGACAAATAATAGCGTGCAATAATATGATCACAATATTTTAATAATCTGTCAATGCCCAAAACCAAACTGTTTCCTCAATGAGACAAACTCTTACTAAACAAGCACTCCTAAATTTGCAACGTTCCTTCTGAGACTATAGATATGATTCGCTAGCTTGATTAATAGTTTGCTAGCATGAATAAGAGCAATAGAATGGAATTTATGAATTGTTGATTTTCCTTTTGTTCTTTACAGGCTCGATAGAATGGAATTTATGTATTGTTGATTTTCAAGAATGTAGTGGTCTTTCGTCTAAGACGATGGTGGGAGATTCACCTATAAAAACTATGATGCTTAAGTTATTAAGAGCAAGAATCTGGAGGTGAATATATCATATAAGAATGCATGCTTTCTTTTCGGTGAAACACTCTCTTATATATTGCATTCCCTCCTACACATGGAGGTGTTATGTTTGTGATTACTGAATGATACATAATCATTCTGTTCCATTGATTCTCATCGATGGTTACTTGATTTGTTTGGCTTCTACTATTATCCATCATGGGTGTATATGGTGCATGCTAGTTGTTGGTCCTACTTGATCATTGAGTTTATATGAATTAGCGAGTTAGGAAAGCTAGCTATTGGGCTCATTTATTGTCTGGGTGGGCATAACTAGTAGTTTTTGTCGTTTGCTCTAATGCAAGTTCAGCCCAGAACACCTTCTTTGAAATAAAATTCAAAATTTGATTTTAATTAAAATTATTATAAATTTTCAAGTAAACAACTTGTTAGGTCATATCAATATTGAATTAAAAGACTTACATATGATTAGTCTAAGTGACATTGGATTCAGATCTCAAACAAAGTTTTGGATTCGAACTTTGCGGATACAAAAAACGTGATTAAAAGAGGATCTTCATATTTCACTATAGGTGACCGACTTTCTCGGTAAAGATTAGTCATTAATAAAGTCAATAAATACTTTACACGAATGTTATGATAAAAATATATATATTGAGTTAAAATGTTTTCTTAATGTCGTAAAGAGATTTTCTTTCTATTTTTCAAAATTGTAATGCTAAACTTAGTCAATAAAAAAACTATTGAGATAATTAACTTACATGACATTCTCATTTTAATCTTAACAGAATTTCTTTACGCAAGTTACTAGAGGTTTGGTCCTACATCAATAGCCACCAAACACATTAGTCAAGCAATATATAACAAACCTAAAAATTAAATAAATTAACCATCAACCCAATAAACCTCTAAAATATTAATTAATTATATACAAGAGCAGAACGTGATAAGAAATATTCTTGTAAACCAAATCGTTCCCATTTCCAATTTTATTCCATTTAGAAGAACAAAATGTGACTAATATGATTGCTTTCCGCTGATACACGTGTTTATTACACTATTTTTTTTATACACTGTAAGTTCATTCTCTTCATCTTAATGGGATCTAAACTACCACACAAATTATGTGAAGTTTATAAAGTAACATCCTCTTTTTTTTTTTTTTGAAATATAAAGTAACATCCTCTTATTCTCCATCAAACCATTATGTGGCTTAAAGCATATCCTATTTACATTATTGAATTAATCAATGACTTTGACTGGCAAAAGGCACCAAACAATTTGTGCTGGTGATTAGCGCATACTAATCATTCCACGTCCGAAAAGCCACTTTTTGTGTGTTTTGCCAGGTTTTCAAAGGCTTGTCTAAGACTTTCAGCTATAGTGGCATTAAAATTAAACTTTATATATAATTTAATTTTATATATCCAAATATAATTCTGTTGACTATAATTTTTTCGATAAAAAATAAGTTACTTTTTTTTCACAAATAAAAATTTAAGTGAGTTGGGTCTGGAGTTCATCAGGATCAAGACAGACCTCAAGGTTTAATGAGCGCTTACAGAGATACTAACAAGATTCTCACATTGACAGCAAGAATTGAACCATGTTCTTGTGAAATCCGAATCCGTTCTTTAACAATTGAATCAATCTTTATTGGAAAAGAAAAATAAAATAAGTTTCTTTAAACACATGAAAATCGCTTTTGTAAACTGTATGACGCCATATATATAGTCAAGTCTCTGACACGACATCTTTTGTCACATGAAGTACCAGCTTTTAAGAACATGAGATGGATAGTGACCAAAATTGGATATGAATTTGGAACACTACCTTCCTTCATTCGACATTATTGGCCTCTCACGAAACACTTTATTATTATCTGCACTTTCACATGCAATCCTCATTATTCCTCACCACACCAAGATTTTTGAAGTCTTGTCGGCAACATAAAATTTATATGCGCTTGTTGATTAAGTGGCTTTCGATTGTTGAAAAGAACAATTAATGAAAGAAAAATATTTTGCTTTTATCCCAACTGAATATATATACCAAGGACGTGACGTGATTCACCATTCCGGGAGTGCCACGAATGCAGCAAGTAATTAATTAGCAATTCAAGAGAGGAGGAATAAATTCGATTTAATCTTGACTATAGTGTAAAGGAATGAATAAATTCCGTATATATAGATGGATTGATGAATTTAATTGGTATGGAAACGTGAAGATAAAATTTTATATTTTTGAAAATATCAAATGTTTCTATAAAACAGAAATACATCATTAGGATTATCATGTGCATTGCAGAGATATCTAAATTTAAGTAAGACTTTAAAAACAAGAATAAACAGACAAATTGTTATTTATATAGGATGATATAATTGATTGATAATCATATTATTTAAGTACGTAGTTTGTAATTCAATCCATAGAACTATGTTATAGAAAAATATTTGTTGAAATATTAGTTCTTTAAATGAATTTTAGTACGTCAATTAGTTTCAGTTGAAGGATAAACCCTGTGTTCGAAAAAAAAAGGACAAATTGTTTAAAATTATAAAAAAAATGCATGCATAATTAATTCAAATAGAATATAAAATATATGTTAAAGATACAAATTAAAACTATAAAGAAGATATGCATATTTATTTAAAAAGAATTTTAATTTAAAATTTTAGAAAAAGAGAAATTAGAGTGAAACTTTTTCTTATTTAAAAGAGAGTTGAGTAATTTAATATTAATAATAGAAGTCACTCTCAAGATAATATATACTAATTTAATGTATAATAAGGGAGTGATTGAAATTCCGGAGAAATAATATATTTTAATATAAAAAGGAGAAATTTGAAGTCATTAACCCACCAAAGTGTCAAGGGCAAAACCGTGAGGCTTAAACTATGTCAAAGTAAATAATATTTCGGATGCGGTGACGATAAGTTGAGTACACTTGAGTTCGAAACAGAAGTAAATGTATGATATTTTTTCATCAGTAAATAATTTTTTTTGTAATGCTAATTTTATAATAAAACAACCTAAATATTAAAACAAATGAATATGGACACACATGAAGAAATACGAAAACTATACCTGCCACCATAGATAAATTTGATACTAGATAAATAAAAAAGAAAAGAATTTCTTCACTGAAAATTACAATGGTAATTTCCCGATATGTTTTTCTCGAAACTTGTTTGCCAGGCATGCATGTGAAAGTAGAGTTTTGAATGGAGTACTTTATTGCTATAAATTGTATGGTTTTGATATTTTGTATCTTACTAAAATTCCTACTCCCTCCGTTCCAGTTTGTATGTCGTTTAAGATTTTGGCATAGGTATTAAGAAATGTAATTAATTTGTAAAATTTCCTAAAAAATATTAGGTAACTTGTTAATATACCCTTTATCTCTCTAATTAATTATTCATTATACACTACTCCCACTAAGTATTGATTAAGGATAGTCCTGGAAATAGATATTTAATGCAGCATTGATTTTCTAAAACGACATCTATTTTTTAACAATTTTTTTTCTCTAAAACGTCATATAATTTGGAACGAAATGAGTGGTTCATAAGGTGTGATAGCAACTTGTTGAAAGTGGAGGAATTGTTCTTGCCCTACTATGCAGGATTTTGCCCGATATTCCTTACTAGGAGTATTAGTGTATGTTTGGTTTCCCATTGAAATCACGTTCAACGAAATTTTTCTACTTTCCAAGATAAGAAAGTAGAAGCAAGTCCCTTATTGCTTTAAAATGAAAGCTAATTACGTTGAACGTAACCGTTATCCAAACACGCTCTTAGTAGTTTAATGTACCTAACTCTCATCTACCAATAATATGTGATATGATTGGCAGGTAATTATACTTTTTAAATATATGATTAAGAGTTTAATTCTTATATTTGTGTACATGAAAAAAATATTTATTACTTAGAAGAAGTTAACATTTGAAATGAATCTCAATATTTTCATATATTAAACCTTGACTTTTGAAAGAGAAATATCTTGAGTTAAAAAAAAAAAAATATATCATCCTTCAAACAATGTTTTGATGACTTCATGATGCACATGCACAATTGTCAGTTCTTATAATTTGATTCCGCACTCGATATTATGTTGAAATATCTCCATCCTATACTGAGTCAGATGAACACATTTGGTCAGACAGAAATCCTTGAATGAAAAGTGGGGTTAAATCATCTTTATAAATTTGTTGGAATGAGCAATGTGAAAGAGCAAACTACAAGGGAAAAGGTACACATAGCATTATCTCTCTTTTTCTAACAATTTCCAACGTTGATCCCGCTTTTCGAAAACATTTATACACGTGACGTGGTTCCTTGACGACGTCACATGGCTCTAAAGATAGTAGCAAATGAAAGTTATTTCCCACAAGAGTCCTTTTGCCCAATTGGCTTAAACAGGATTAGTATTAGTATTACCCTTTCAACAATTTAAAATGCACGAATTCACTTTACATATCAAGGATCAAGGACCAGACATGAATCATGATTAAGTTGTAGCATATATATGGTGTCTATAAATGAAAAAGAAAAGGTTCTTTCTAGAATTTGATTGAGGGTGTGCATATATATATTTGGTTAGAAATTAATGTCGTTGTAGTGCGGGGGTGGGGAGAACAACAACAACTTGCACCATGCAATTGAATGTGAATCTCTGACTATTGAAAGAGATACTAACATAAACGTAACGTGAGTTTTGCACATGTTATTGATGTCTGTATTCTGACAAGAGGTTTCCACAAAAACTGGTCCAAGATCAAAAGTTGAATAAATCGTCAATTTGCCCTTCAAAGAATTACTAGTATTCTTTTTCTTAAAGTATTGTATTCTCTTCAAACTCAATTATAAGAAGAAAAAAAGTTTAATAGACTCAAATATAAATAAATGTTAACCATTTTTTTTATTCTATTTAATGATACCATCTAAAAAATATCTTTCAATTAATTGATATTCTATTTCTAATAACTTTTTCTTATTCTTGATATCAACTTCCAATAAATGACACTTTAGAAAAAAGAATATAGTGTTTTATATGTGATTAGTATAATTAAATGATACTCCCTCCATTTTTAAACACTTGATGTTTAAGGTTAATACATGTAACTTAAGAAATATTTAATATTATGCACAAACAATACATTTAGTCTAAAATACCCTCATTTAATATCTATGAGAGAAAAAGTTGTGAAAATCTAAATCATATTAAATAGGGGTATATGTGAAAAAAAATAATTAATGAGCATTGAAATGTGTAAAACATCAAGAGTTTAGAAACGGATGGAATATTAACTAACTTCCCTTCTTAAAAAAAAAAACTAATTTCCTTAATGGAGAGAATAGTCTCTAAGATGAAGTTATATAAATACTTTTTCAACTACAGAATATTAATTTGTTAAAAAAATGTATTAGTTCTTAAATTGATAGATTTTATTACTTTTTCTATTCCATAATAAATGTTGTGTTAGAAGAAAAATAAATCTAAAAATAAGTTTTATTTTAGTTTTTTAAAGTAATATTAATTTATTTTTTTCATTTATACCCCTAATAATGGGTAGTAGAAACTAAGAGAAATGATTTTATTGAAATTAAAAATAAAATAAAATAATAATAAGGTTAATCATATATAAATAATTTTTCAAGTATTGAATATCTATTAATTTAGTTCTTAAATTAATATATTTTATTACTTTTTCTATTTCATAATAAGTGTCGTGTTAGAAAAAAAAATAAATCTAAAAATAAGTGTCATTTTAATTTTTTAATGTAATATTAAATATTTTTTCATTTATACCCCTAATAACAAGTAGTAGAAACTAAGAGAAATGATTTTACATAAATTAAAAAATAAAATAATAATAAGGTTAATCATATATAAATAATTTTTCAAATATTGAATATCTATTAATTTAGTTCATAAATTGATATATTTTATTTCTTTTTCTGTTCCATAACAGGTGTCGTGTTAGAAAAAATAAGTCTAAAAATAAGTCTCATTTTAGTATTTTAATGTAATATTAATTATTTTTTTCATTTATAAACCTAATAATGGACAATAGAAACTAAGAGAAATGATTTTATAGAAAATAAAAAAGAAAATAATAATAAAGTTAATTTCATAAAATTGTTATACTATTTCATTTATTTCTTATTTTTTCTTATTTTGTGTATATATAAAAAAAAAACTAAGCCAAAACATTTATTATGAAACAGAAGAAGTAATATTTAAGAACTACTTTAAATAAATTTTCAACACTTGAAACTAAGAAAGAATAATATTTTAAGGATAAACTTAATGATTTATTTGTCTAAAGTAACCAATCGACCTGAAATATCTATGTCAGGAGACATTCAACCAAAATCGAAGTTAAAACTGGCCCCCCGGACATGCCAAGGCCAAGCCAAATATTCGAGTCTACCATAATTGTACTAGATATTGCTCCACAATTTAGGCAAAGATATTTAAGTAACATAATATCTGTAAATATCAAATTCATGCCCATAAATTTATTACTATTTGTTTTATTTTATGAATTATAAATGTTGGTTGTATTAATTTTTGGATACCAAATATATTTATTATTAATGTCTATGAATGAACTAACATAACCAATATCAGTACTAATATGATACGAAATAGTTGGCAAATAACAGTGGCGGACCTATATACTTTTGAGTGCAATTTTTTTTAAAAAAATAATATAAGATTTTATTAATTTTTTTCCAGCTCTATTTTTATAATTTGAACCTACTATCCTCAACTTTTCAATTGTTCTCAAATTTTATCATTTATTGGCTAGCTTTCTTTTTTACATTTTGTTCTTTTTTCAGGTTTCTAGATACTTTTACGCTTTATTCAACTTAACATTTTATTCCATTTTATATTTTATTTTATATGTATGATAATAATTATTATTAATTTTATTGTTTTAAAATAAATTATCCCCACTGACTCAGAGTCAAACTCTAAGTTTCTCCATGAAAAAAAGGCACGTCATTACCATACTTCACCCATGATGGTGGGGGTTCTATGAAAACCTCCATAGAACCCGCATTGTTGTCCTCTTTCACTTTTCGAAGGTCAACCATGGTGAAAAAAGAGCCTTTAAAAAAAACCATATGGTGAAAGAAGATAAAAAAAAAAAGTGAAGAAAAAGAAGAAAGTACTTGGAAATGAGAAAAAAAAATGAAAAAAAAAAGTGGAGAACACCAAGAAGGCTAAAGATGCACAACAGTTGGTGGTTGTCAGAGGTGAAAAAAGATTAGATGAAGTGGCTCAAGAAAGACAAAGGAAAAGTAACAATAAAGGGGGCACAAACTCTATTCATAGACAAATTTACAGGGGTAAATTTGACATTTTGTCCTTAGAATTAGGGGTAGAAGTGGTACATCAACCCAAAATTTAAATTGTCATGATTTTTACACAAAGTTAGGACAATTGTCATAACTTATACAAGGCTTGAGGACCAACATGCAACCAAAACATGTGATTCCCACAAACTAAAAATTAAAACTCAACCAATATGAGAGAATGTGACTGCAACTATAATTTGAACCAAGATGCCTTTTGGCCTTCAGATAAGTAAAGGTCTTAGAATCGAATAAAAAACTTCACATGCTTAATTAGTAAGCATGCCAAACACGAGGCTAACTATTCTGAACTGAGCCTAAGGCCCAATTCGTATAATGGGTCACCTTAGTCCAAAGTTCTAGATCAAGCATAAAGTGTTCATCGAGATCAACACCACTCTGGAGCAAGATTCCTAAAATATATCTACGAGTAGTGAATCGTACATCGACCTAGAGTAAAATTACCTTGTCACTATACTAAATCAATATAATATTACTTCTAAGAGAACTTGGGCCACATGTTAGAGAATTCAAGTCATCCTGTACTCTTATAAATAGAATCAATGCACATTACTATAGTAGGTAAACATTTATTACATAGTAACACTTTTGTAAAGTAGATATTGAGTTAAGCAATAGAATACCTTTTGCATCCACAACATGTTAATCATGTTAGAGAGCATAACCATTAGGCCACATCGGACCTCAATCTACTTGGAGTACACCTCAGTCTATGCTACTTAGAGTTCAATCAAAATCCATAGTTCTATCCCAAACACATTAATATATATAAAGCACATGCAATTAAAATATTAACTAGTTTTGTGTTTTTTTTTTTAATGTGCATCATAGTTAATTTACTCATAGTGAAATTAATTAAGACAATATATTAATATATTGTAATATTTCTCTATAAATAAAATTATAATATTTTTCTTTTGCAAAGTGAAATTCTTCATAATCATATTGATAGTAGGGTTAATTATGTTTTTGGTTCCTAAACTTTTTGTAAATTTGACTTTTAGTCTCTAAACAAATTTTTTATTGTTTTTGGTCTCTATATTTATCTTTTATTAACAGTTTTGGTATGCGTTGTTCAGTAACAACGTTAACCGATGACATAACTGCCACACTGGCAACTCAGTGATTTGCCACATCATCAAGGAGTTTGATGCGGTCGGCAACCACGTGCAATTTTTTTTTTGTAAATTGTGTTCTTAATCTTTTATCTGTTTGAAACAATTTATGACATTTTTTTTATGGAAAAACAATTTATGACATTAGACTAGTTGATTAGGGATTAAAACACAAATTACCAAAAAAGAAAAATCACACATAGTTATCCCATCAAAATCTTTAATGGCACGACAAGTCATTTGGTTATCAATGTGATTGTTATGTCATCAATTAATGTTGTTATTTGATAGTAAAGACAAATTGTTAACAGAGGAAACGTATCGAAACCAAAATCACTAAAATTTTTATTAGAGACTAAAAGTTAAATTTGCAAAAAGTTTAAGGATCAACAACATAATTAACCCTTAATAGTATATACAAATTACATTATAAATCAAATACCATACCGAGGAGTGTTAGCAATATACTCTTTCTAACACAATTCACTTATTGGTTAAAATGAATATAATTAGATTATATTGTTAATATAAATATTTTTGACATTGTCATCCATTCATAAATTATCGTATAATTAAAATTATTGTTTCTAATAATAATTACTTTAAGAGTTGTATCTAAAGTGATTTCTAATTTGTAATAGTGTAATTTTTTTTTACAAATAATACATCAAAATTAAACTCTTAAGAAATTATACAACAAAATGTTCATTTAGAATAATATATTTTGTATTTTTTTTAAGGTTACTATATTTGTTATAAGTGCAAAGTAGGCATCGATTTTGCCAATAATTAATATCTGTCAAAAAATCCAAAATTGAACCTAGTTTTCTTTGGAGCAACAACTTGTTAGTATACATTTTATATTTAAAACAATTTACTAAAATTAAAAAATAGTCTTAAAATAAGAAGCGTTTTTTCTTATTAAATAAATATTAAAAATGCGGTAGCCATTAACATGTTTTAAAATGAGCATAAAGCTTTAAAACGAGTAACGTTGAAACGGATGAAAGAAAAAGAAGGTGAACCTAACAAGTTATCAAATGTGTTACGCCCGGGATGAAACGTCACATGAGGTGTTACGACTAAAAGTCATTGTTGTAAAAGCAAAATTAAAAGACAATTTAGTGAAAAAGATTAAAGGTTTTTGTTTGTATTTGATTTCCTTGAACCAAACTGAAGTTCAATAGAAAAGGAAGTGTGCTTACAAGATGTAAAAGTTAAGTTGTATTTGATAAAGAAAAGAAAAACTTACATACGTTATAATGTGATGCTTGTATAATTAATTTGATTTGTTCTATAAAGAAATAATAAGAACATTTTTATTTTACGATATATATAAGATTTTAAAAAATATGTGTATTTTTTTTTTCATATGAACAATCTTGTTTGAAGTGTGATTTTGAATGCTAAATATGGTTAGTATTTTTTTTAAAGGTTTCAAACCATTTTTATAAATAGGCTTAATTGCAAATTTTACCATCCAACTTTCATAATTTTGCGAATTTTACCACCCAAGTTTTAATTTTGTAAATTTTACCACACAAATTTTCAATTTTTGCACATTTTACCACTCTGATATTTTACCAAAAAAAAAGTTAAAGAATTAAAAAAAAAATTGTGAAACAACAGGGTGGTAAAATGTGCAAAAATTGAAAACTTGGGTGGTAAAATTCGCAAAATTATGAAAGTTGAATGGTAAAATTTACAAAATTAAAACTTGGGTGGTAAAATTTACAAAATTATAAAAGTTGAATGGTAAAATCTGCAATTAAGCCTTATATATATTAGCTCCTTCTGTTAAAAATATTGCAGTCTATAGAGACTAATTTCACTGTAAAACAATACTTTATATATTTTTTTTAACGTTCAAAATAATTACTTTAAAAAAATTCTTATATTTTGCTTTTTAATCTCAAATACTTATATTAATCATTTTTAAATTTTATTCTTTATGTTAATTTTTTTTGTCAAAATCTCAATTAATTATACCGTCATATTAATTACTTTTAACTTATCCTTTATATTACACTATAAAATGATTTATTTGAGTCCACAATTTTTTTTTTACTTATAATTGAGTTCGGATTCGGGTAGGAGTATTTTTTAACATATTTTTTCTGACGCTTTTTTTTTTATTATTAGTTGAAATTTGTTTGAAACTTATAAAATTTTGTGAATTCTACTCTTTATTTACTATAGTTTACTCATTATTTCATTATTTTAATATTTTTTTTAAAATATAATAAAAAAATGTGTTACTAACCATCTCATTCTCCAATTATTAGCCTATATGCTAGGACTTAGGACTTAGGATTTGCTCAGATTGTTTTTTTTTTTTATATAATGGAGGAATTTTTGCTCAAATTGTTACCGGTATTGATAAGAGCGTTCAAGGATACGATTTCGATTTGATTAGGTATACGAAGTACGAACACGTTTCCTAAACCATTCACCAAAAAAAAAAACACGTTTCCTAAACGTTTTAATTTGATTGAGTTAAAGTCAATGCCAGGGTTATAATTGGAAGTGACCCAGCCTATGATATAGGGGATTAGGGGGTACCTAAGTCTATAAGTCGTCACTCGTCAAAGATTTTGACTTGTCTATAACTTTAAAAGTGCATTATTACATTTTTTATTAGGTGAGTATTTGGAAAATTTATTTTATAAAAATAATTATAATTATAATATAATCAATTGTATAGTAAAGAAATTTATATACATCTGTTTTTATTTTATTAATAAATTAGTAATAAAATTTATCATAATTTTTTATTTAATGTAAAAAATTATTTAAAGTTATTTTAAGAGAAAAATAGTGATGCGTTGACAATATAAAATAGTTTTACATTATCATCATTTGTTGACTTTTATAAAATTATTTTAAAAGTCATACCAACAGTAATTTGTTATTGAATGACAGTGTAAAACTATTTTACAAAATTAAACTCTTATTTTAATTCAAAATTAGTTGTAACACAAAATAAAAATATATATATAAAAGCATAGACTTGATTACATTTTTAGTCCCTTGTGTATCGAAATTGTACGATTTTAGTCTCCTACATTTGAATTGTGGCAATTGGGTCTCCCAAGTATCGCAAATGTGCGATTTTAGTTTTCTACGTTCCAATTGTATCAATTGAGTTCTTTAGGTATTGCAATTGTGGGATTTTAGTGTCTTTGTTTGATAGACCAACATAATTATTGATAATATATAAGCTTAAATCCACTTTTGTTCCTATAATTTTATGATTGTGCAATTTTGGTCCCTCAAAATTTTATTACACATTTGATCATCAACATTTTTAAAAATTAACAATTTTAGTCCACTGCTAGTTGCAATCAATTTTTTAACATGAATTATTGATGTGACATGTAATTGATGTCATGGTACTGACACACTGACATAACAAATGATGTGACAGCATGACATGAATGCTAACATAACATTAACAGTTAAAATTTTTGTCATTACTACCACATTAGTACACTATTACTGTCACATCAACATATATATTGGATTGTCAAATCATTCATCACATAAGCATGTCAGTGTCACGTCATCATTTAGATGTCATGTTAACAATTTCTGTTAAAAACATGACGGCAGACTAATGTTGAACCAAAATTGTTAAATTTTAAAAAGTGGAGGACCAAATGCGTAATAAAAATTTTTGAGAGACCAAAATTGCACAATCGTAAAACTATAGTGACCAAAAGTAGATTTAAGCCTAATATATATGAAATATTATAGGCTAAATTGCAATTTTTGTCCCTATTTAATTTTTAATATGCGATTTTGGTCCTCTTATTTTTTTCACAATTTTAGGACTCACATTTTAGAAAATTCGCAATTTGGCATACATTTATTTCTTTTATTTTTTATATTTTAATTAATTAAATTGTTTTTCTATAATACCTTAAATGAATATGTTAAGTTTAGAGTTCAATTGGACACAAAAAAAAATGTATAAAAAATTAAAGATTAGACCAAAATTATGAATTTTATAAAATGTGTGAACTAAAATTGTAGAAAAATAAATAAAGGGACCAAAATCATATATTAGGAATTAAAAATGAATCAAAAT
The DNA here is from genome assembly GCA_026413185.1 of Pueraria montana var. lobata. Lineage (NCBI taxonomy): Eukaryota > Viridiplantae > Streptophyta > Magnoliopsida > Fabales > Fabaceae > Pueraria > Pueraria montana. The sequence continues at coordinate 80,907,210 of CM048650.1, forward strand.
TACAATTTAACCAATAATATATTCACATGGAAGACTAAAATTGTATAATAATAATACCTACGGAGATCCAATTAGCACAATTAAAATTTGGAAAAACTAAATAGTACATTTACAATACCTAAAAACTCAATTAACATAATTAAAACATAAAATTGCATAATAATTATTGTACCTGCAAGACCAAAATAAAATACAATGAAGCCAAAAACTGATTATAAAAAAAATGAAGCCAAAAACTTAGCTTAAATTTCGTTAACTAATATTTTAACATAATTTTAATTAATGGAACGTAGATTCAAATATACACAACAAAGTTGAAGTCAACACAATTACTTCGAAACCAAAGTAACAGTTGAGTTTTGAAAGCTGATAGCGAAAGCAAATAAATCATTTTGTCGGCCAAAAGTGACACGCAATAGAGCAATAATATTTCTCTAAGTCGGTATTTTTCAGGTGCAATTGTTTGTGAATAAGAAATTTTTAATTAATATATTATACTAGAAAAGTTATTTGATTTCGTGAATTTATTCATTTTACATGTCAAACTTACAATATATATACGATGGTAATCGATAAAGTTAAGAGAATTATAAGTAATATATTCTTTAATGTATTATTTATAATATAGTTTTATTATTAAATAAATTTTATATGAATTTTATTAAATAAAAAATATACAATAATAAAAATTACATTAAAATAATACACTAAAAATATGTTGTTAATATATTTCTTGTGAAAATAAAAATAATATCAATCCAAAACCAAAATATACACTATCAATATTAGTACTTGACCAAGAGTTAAAATACTTGGTGGCATTTTATGCGTGAATAAACTCCAATACCCTTTAAATTTAAACTAGCATTTTAATCACTACAAATACTAGAAGTGATTTTTTATAAAAGTTATTTAATTATATAAATTAAAGTTAATTTATTATATTTTTTGATGAATTACGTTAATATAAAAAAAACATTGAATTTGATTTAAATTTGAAGATAATAATAATAATAATAATAATAATAATAATAATAATAATAATAATAATAATAATACTTTTTTTTACTGTAATAATAATACTTTAACATAGTAGGATTTGTTAGAACTTAAAATAAAATAATATTTAGTTTGAATTTAAAATAATAATAATAATAGTTATTAATATAATGTAATTTACATTTAAAAATAGTTGTAATTTTTATAATTTAAATAAAATGTAATTTTATTTAAATTTGAAGATAATAACATCTCATAATAACAATCATTTAAATTTGAAAAAAATTAAAATCTTAAGAAAAATCTCATTTTCATAAATTGTGCGGAATTGGTGACAACCAAAACGTTTATATTGTTGTTTGATTATAAAATATTAAAACTTTATATTGGAAGAAATTTGTAGAAGTTTCCATTTATATTAAACCTAATCTTGCATTGTTTTGTCAATAAACAACAATAACTAAATACTACCTCTAGTCTTAATTATAAGCAACATAGGACAAATCATCATTATCAAGAAAAATAATTATTACAGTTTTTTTTAATTAATTCTACCATAAGTTCAATTTTTATTCCAAAAACACAATTTACTTTAAGTGGTTGTCATAGGGAATAGAATAAACATAAAATAAGGGTATAAAAGAAATTTACTTTAAAAATTAGTGATTGTTGCTTATAATTAAGACAAAAAAAAAGTCAATTTGTTGCTTATAATTAGGACTAGAGGTAGTATTAAACACTATACAAATTCAACATTTATAGTTTATTTATGAGGAGAAAATTATATAACCAATACATAATCCAAGATAAAAAAAATTAGACAATAATGAAATATAACAATACGTGATTCAAGTTCCGAAAGACTTCTCTATAAATTATACTAGTTTGGTGACCCTTGCCATGCACAGGGATTGTCTTATTCATTGGTAACAATTTTTTTATTAAATATTGAAATATATAAGATAAAGTTATTTCTAAATTGCCAATACAACGATATATAATTTATCTTGATATAAATTATTACTAAAGTCTAAATTATTGTCTTTGCAAAATATATAAATATATAATATAGGCTAAATGACTATTTTGGTCATTTATCTTATTTATTTTATTTAAAATGACCATTTATCTTTTAAAAAGTTCACTTTGATCATTTGTCTTATTTAAAAAGTTCAAAATGGTCCTTCAACTATTATAATATATTCAACTTTGTCCTTCCAATAACACTCAAATAAAGGATCATTTTGAATATATTTAAATAGTTGAATGACCATTTTGAACATTTTAAATAAGATAAATGACCAAAGTGAACTTTTTAAAAGATAAAGGACTATTTTGAACAAAATAAATAAGATAAATGATCAAAATGAACGTTTTAAAAGATAAAAAAGTGAACAAAATAAATAGGATAAAGGACAAAAAGGTCATTTAGCCTATAATATAATAATATATAAAATATTATAATATAATATACTTATATAGTAACGTAATAAGGTGAGAATTTTTAGTTTTGCAAATTTAAAGTAATATATGAAATATTATAATATATATTTATATATTATAATATATAATAATGTAATAGTTGAATAAATATATTATTAGAGAATAATTTAATAATTCTTAATTTTTTAGTTTATAATCTATCTTAAATATATTTTAATTTAAGATAAGATTATTTCATTAGAGAATTAATTAAAAAGGATAAAGACAGATGTCTAAACGAAGATTGCATTACACGACCATAAGATTCTATTATACACCCAATCAAAAAGGTTATTTCATAATTTATCTTAAATATATTCTAAATTTATGAAGCAATTTGTAAATGAAAAAAGTACACCCAATCTAAAATTTATGAAACTAAAAATAAAAAAATAATGTGAAGAAACAAATTATTCCTAAATTTAAAATTCAAAAAACTTAACAAATCTATTTTTTTTTTACATATTTATTCATTAAAAAATTATGAGAGTTAATAATTTATATGGTCACAAATTGTGTTGTCTAACCAGGGACGGACTTAGGTTGGCCCCCCTAGCTTTTTTAAAAATTAAAAAAAAAAAATATATATATATATATATATATATATATATATATATATATATATATATATATTAGTATTAAGATAATTAATTATTTTTATTTCGAGTTTGATTATGAATATTATTTTTTATCTCTTTTTTTGTTTTTCAATAAAATATTTTTTCTTTATTTATAATATTTTCTGTGGAAATAATATATATATATATATATATATATATATATATATATATATATATATATATTCTATTTCTCTTTTTTAATGCATTTGTAGTGAAAATAATTGTATTTTTTCCATTTTCAGATAACATATTTGAGAATAATTTATTTCTCTCTATAGTTTTTTTCCTTTTATAATTCATTATTACTGATTTAAAATACTACAATTGATTATATTTGCAATCAAACAACTTTATTAACGTATTGAATTGATTATGACTATTATTGTCGTAAAAATAAATTGATTATTAACATATTATTTTATGTACAAATATAATTTTTTATTAACATTTTATATATTAGTAATGTAATTAATATTTTGAAATATATAATTATAAAAATTTTGTAAAAAGTTTGTTGCATATATTTTATTAGAAAAACTTTATTTTGGCCCCCAAGCTATATTAACATGGCTCCATTCCTGTGTCTAACTATAATCGGTTGCTATAAAAAAAAACTATAATTTATCGGGGGCATGTATTGATATTTACATAGGCAGTATGAAAATTATCTTCTATTAAAAAAATTATTAGATGTTTCAAGTGTATAATGTTTTCTAACTAATGGGTTACTAACATAATTCTTATTAATGATTTTTTTAAAAATAATTTATCATGTATTAATAATCCTAGGCATACATTAAAATATCATACTTTATATATTTTAGATTGACAACATGGAACCTGCACCAATTTAATATTAATAGAAATTTTAACAACACAGTATTAATAATTAAATTAAATCATTAGTTGTATAATAGAAATTATTCTCAATACCACGTGGCTACAATATTTATTATTAGATTAAATCATATCATTGGACCGTATATTGTGCAAGTTGTGATAGAAATTAAATTAATCCTCATTAAATTTGATAATTAAATTATATCATTAGCAATATTAATAATTAAATTAAATCATTAGCTGTACAATAGAAATTATTCTCAGTGCCACGTGGCTACAATATTTATTATTAGATTAAATCGTATCATCGGAGCATATATTGTGCAAGTTGTGATAGAAATTAAATTAATTCTCATTAAATTTGATAGAAATGTGTCCTTTAAAATTCTCATTACATCATATTGTACTAATTTTATAGTTTTATTTTCATTAAATTTGATTTTGAAGTAAAATGATTTATATTTAATTGTTTAAAAATATTACAGGTATTTATTTTAAAAGAATAAATTAGTAATAAACATAAGCGTCAAATAATAGTAATTATAATTTTAATTACATAAGTTTGTTTCACGAATACTAAAAAAAGGATAATGTTAAATTTTAAAAATATAATTTTGTTCTAGATATTTAAATCTTTTTAATAAATAAATTAATTAATTTTTTGTGCACAGAGCAATTGCAGTTAATATTTATACGGGCATATTACTCTTATAAAATCCTGTGCAAGGGAAATTGCAATTGCAAATTCTATTTCTTTTTAAATCATTTGCTTATATTTTTTTTGTCTAATTAATTAGACTTTTATAATATAATATTCGTTATATTTATAGGTAAGATAGTATTTTTGTCTATTTATACACACATTTTTTATGAGACGATATTGATATATGGAGCAATCACATGAACCTTCTCTTATTAAATTTTCTCGAAATTGAGTCACAAATATTTATTTTGCTTTTTATCAAAGAACAAATACGTGTATCATTGTACATAAATCAATGTAAATGAATATTAAGTGTGGAAGTAATTACATAGAGAACTTACAATGACTACAAAATAAGTGCAATTGAACATAATTCAAATTCGATGACTCATAAGTATAGAAGTAATTATTTTAAGTGTGGAAGTTTGTTACAGATAATCTAAAACAAAAGCAACTTTCATAAAAATCACACCAAATCATAGACAAAAGAATTTACAAATATGAAATTAAATTTTCTCCACTGTTAATGTTTTTCATCATTTTCACCTTCTATTCATTGCATCCGATACTTATTGAGAAAGACTTCTCTTCAAATTATGGAACTCTGCGAAATTCGTCTACAAATCGACTACTTCTACCTCTTCACAATTGGAATCTTGGAATTTTCAAACTTCAACCTTAAAGAGTCATTCTTTATCAAACATATTGAACAACTATTTTTGGAAAGGACCAAAAGTACTATGAAACTAAGAATAAATCGTCTCACAATTCTGAAAAAAGACAAAGCATCATAACATAGGATTTACTATACAAAAAACAAAACAACAATTAAATTAAAAATTAAAAAAAAAATATTTTCTAATTCCTCAAGCATCTCAGCATAGGATTTGTTGAACAACAACGAATCTTCCCAATCGAAGAGGAAAGGTGGAGAGTATACCCTTTTAAAGGGAAGGTGGAGAGTGTGTCATTATAAAGGAAAATTGTTTTATTTCACTATAAAATAATTTTAATTATGGGACAATCAATTAAAATTGATTTATAAAACAATTATTTGATATTGATTGGTTTGGATTTAAAATTCAAATGAACATTTCCTTTTTTTAGTATGACCTTAAGAGTCCTTTGAAATGCATTATACCAAAAGATACATGTGACAAAAAATTCCCTAAAAGCACCAAAAGTTTCCTGAAAGTGAGTTGCAAATGTATATAGATAGATAGATATAAATAGATAGATTCGAAAACACGTTTGTAACATGGGCGACTTCTACCGTGAAGATGTTGCCAAATGGTCTACGATGTGGGAGTCAAAAAATTTGAAATAATCAGATACTGTAGCAGAAAATACTTTTAACTGGTTTATGATTTTTTTATTTTAAGAAACAAAATGACTAGTTTGCCCCCTATTTACAAGAAAGTAAAAGACAATTTTATCCCCTCTTTAAAAAATGGGTTGCCTGGTTATTAGTAAGATTCTTTTAGGATCGGAAGATTTAAATCCAAACTATTTTTTGTTTGGGTTATGTAAAGTTTAGGTGAGTTGGGTCTTGAGGTCACCAGAGTCATGACATGCTTCAAGCCTCAAAGAACACTTATAAGTTATAACATATCATTCACTAACAAAGTCTTCATATTGGTTGCGGAATTCAAACACACGTCTTTATAGAATATGATCTAATCAATTTTAGAGAGATTAAAAATGCTAATGGAGAATTAATGGAGAACTAAAAATTATTAAAAAAAAATTGAAGGACTAAAAATTAAAATATAAAAAAATTAAGGAACTAAAAACTTAATTAATACGTACAAGTTATATAACTGTATTATTTTATAAATATAATTTATCTCATTATAATTGGAACCTGTCTTGTGTCGCGTCATATTCCTTTTCGTCACGCGATATTTGGAGTTGGAACAACGAAAACAAATGTTTCCCACGTGACAACCAACATACTAGTTGGATGTTTGATGAGATATGTCGGCAAAAAATAATTTCTATCCACTCTGTTAGGTTGAACTGGAACTTAACAACAATAATAATAATAATAATAATAATAATACAAGTTTTCACACTTTTATTCAATTAGAGATTATTATGATGATGAATTTATTAATTTTTATAATAATTATTTTAAAATTCACATATCATGTCTAAAATGATATTTTATTGGTTGATATTGTAATATATATATATATATATATATAATTAGAATGCTTGAAAATTGAACAAATAATAATAATAACATTTTTTTTATTGAACTACTAAAAATGTTGAAATAGTAGTAGGATACGAAATAGGTAGTAACCTTCCAAAACCTATTGTTACATGAAAATTTGTTTTATATCCATATATCCTATTTATTTGAGTATTTGTTAAGCGGACAATTACAGATTTTATGAATACATATGAATAGCTTTGAACTTTCGTTAAAATATAAAATTTTTAAAAATAAATAAATAATAAGTAAAAGTAAATATTTTAAATATAGGGTTTACTAACTTACAACTACTTATTTTTTAGGAGTAAGTTAGCAAATTATAACTACAAATTTTCTTAAAATATACCCAGGTATAACTTACTAACTAACTTACACCCACTTATTTTTTAGAAGGAGTAAGTTAGTAAACTATAACTACAAAATTTTAAAAATACACCTAAGGTGTAATTTGCTAATTTACTTCTTCTAAAAAGCTAGTGAATGTAAGTTAGCAAACTCCTATATAAATATATATTTATATTAAAAATAATTTCTTTGATACTTTTAGGCTTTTGAAATATAAATTTTTAAACAATTTTTATTTTGTAGGCAAATTTTAAGACAATTTATTTTATATAAAATTGACATCATTCAAATAATTTTAAATTTTGAATATTTATGAGTACGATTAACTTTCTACTTACCTCTTTTTTTTTTTTTTTATAAAACTTTCTACTTACCTCTACACCATTATTAAGTGAGTAAAAAAAAATAAACCATTTACTTTACGTACATATATAAACTCATTAAAATATCAAACTTTAATCTATAAAAAAATTTACCCTCAAGGCTACAAATATCTCACGAGCCTTTAAATAAGATGTTGGAGGGTTGTTGGTGTCCTTTAAGCAATCTTCAAGTTGGAAGAAGAGGGAAAGACCACCTACAAAGATTTTGACGTTCAAGTTAATTAGTGAGAGTAAAATTAAGAGATAGATAAGATTAGAGAGATTACATATCTTATGTGAGCTAGCTATTATGAGGTATTTATAGTTTCTTTAGCCTTATAGTAATTAGTGAATTATATTATGTTACCCTTATAGATAAAATGATTATATTAATCTATAAGTTCTTGAACTATTTGACAATTTTTAATTAGATTTCTGAACTTTTTTTTTTTCAATTGGATCATTGAACTTGTATTTATTTTTTAATTGAGTCATTCCGTCTAATTGTCATTACAAAAAATTAATTGTCTGAGTCAATTGTGTGAGTTTGCAGCAATGTTACTATAAGGTAAAGCCTGAAGAAACTTGTGAAAGAATACTTAGGTTGAGTGGACCTACAGAGATGAAAATATTGATTGAAGAATCAAGTTGAGAATATTGGTTTCAGAACTTGTAGAGATGAGAATACTCAGTGCAAACCTATAAATGTGACAATACTATATTCATGAACTAATTAGGTCAATGTGATTAATTTTACGTAACGATAATTATATGAAAGGACTCAACTAAAAAACAAATACAAGTTTAAAGACTCAATTGAAAAAAAAAAATAGAGACCTAATTAAAATTGAAAACAATTCAAAAACCTACAAATTAATTTAATCAATAATTATTTTCGAGATAAAAAAAAATCTATTAGTAATAAGTAGACCAATATGGCGAGTAAGCATAGCTTAATTAATAGGCCATTTAAGACTTGGACCGAGATTTTATAAGTATGAAAGTTGGGATATTCAAATTTCAAAGGCCACATGGTCTGTTATTAGCTATAGAATTGTCAATATATAATTGCCCTTTAGGCATTAGAAGGGTCAGAATAATTCTTACCTGTAATTCTGTAAAATCTCTAAAGACCAAGTTAAAAAGTGGTTATTGAGTAATCAAAGTATGTCTTTTCCGTCATTAATATTTTTAATGTCTATTTTTTATTCATATTAATCAAAGTATTTTTTTTAATGTCTATTAATTGCATTGGATATCTTTTTTCTTTATTTATTTTAAGGGTTTTCATGACATGACCTATCCTGTCTTATCAACCCAGTCTGGTTCAAATAGACTTTTGATGAGTTCGGATCTAAGAAGTTAGATTAGGTGTATTTTGAGGACAAGTTCATGTTATACTCTTGGTTGTCTTAGCCCCTCCTAATGATATATATTATTTTAAAAAGTATAAATTTTTAGACAATTATATATTAATATTACAATTTCTAATATTTTGTTTAAAATGATACTATATTTATATTAATATCATTTATCTTAAAATATATTGTAAAATATACCTTAATCTAGTTGTATTTTTTTTTAATTCTACAATTTAGCTATATACAATATTAAGATTAATATATTGTACCAATAAGTTGAGTTGACCTGGTCTTGTCTCAAATATTGTCGGATCTTGATTAGGTCAGATCCAGGTTCACAAAATTGACCTTATTGAAATTTCGGAATGAATAGAGACATAGGTTAACCCATCCTATGAATACTCCTATTTTATTCATCATATTAAACGTTACTTAATTTCAATTTTTTATATTATTTTTATCTAATTTTCTATTAAGATTAAAATTAATTATCTATTTGTTAATTATTATCTTTCACATTTCATAAGAAACTGATTGTATTAAAAATTGAAATCTTCGGAGAAAAAATGCCTTCTGAAATTGACATTTGGAGTATTTGTTTCTATTCTATTTAGAAAATTTTCCAAATACACAAATTTATAAAACTCAAAATACTCTTTTATTTCACCCACTTCAATCTTTTGATTTACATTATCCTCTATATGTTTTATTAGGGATAACAAAGTGTATCCAGATCCTACGAGTACCCACAAAAATATCTGCAAACGGATAAGACAAATACCCGCTTATTTGGGGATGGGAATGGGGCGGGTATTTACCCACAAATTTTAATGGGGATGGGTGCGGGTACGGGTATTATAGTACCCATCCCGCCCCGCCCCGCCCCACACCTATTGTATATATATTAATTTTTTTTATTCGTAGGAATCAAAGATAGTATTAGAAAATTTACAACACTCACGCACCCTGCTCAACCAACTGAGCTAGACCTCCTTGATATATATATATATTAATTTAATTAAAATATATTACATATATAAATAATTATATATTTTACTAATTATTAATTTAATAACTAACACTATAACACATAATATGGAAGTGGAAGTGTGGAACCTAAATTCCTTTAAAATGCCTCTGCCCTGAATTTAGGTTTTTTTTTTTTTTTTTTTTTTTTTTAATTGAAGTGCAATTTCGAACGCTGAAGGCTAAAGCCATTATTCTCACAAATTATCAGTAACAACTTTTTTTATCCGTCTATAAGTAACAATTTTGATTGCCATAGCAAATATTAGTAGTATTAGTTAACTATTTTTTATATTTTTTTTATCTCATTTATATATTGAATTATATTTCAAATAAATATTAATAAATAACTTACTAGTTAAAAATTATACGTTATGTACACAGCCAAAAAATTATTTCAAGAGATTAAAAAAATTTAGAATTATTTCTTAAAATAATTTAAATTTTTTATAGAATTAAAAAATAAAGTAAATTAATAAATTTATCAATATTAACATAAAAAATTATATAGATAATAAAAAGTATACAAATATTTTGTATAAGTTTACAAATAGTGTGTATATTATGAAGATTTTAAAAATATATTTTTTAAATATTACAAAAATAAATATACAAAGTTATTTTTGTGACATTGGGTTTTTATTTTTGTGAGATTTGGATGGTTGAATTTTTGTCAAAGAACAACTTCTAGCCTAAAATATATTTGAAAAGTAGTAATCTTAGCAACAGTGCTAAGATGAATTCATCCTCACTCCATAGTCTAAAACTTTGACTATAAAATTTAAGGCAACAATATAAAAAGTACTCCATTCGTCCCTATTTATAAGATATTTTTAACTAATTCACACTCTTAAAAAAATAATTAATTTAGTTAATCACATTAAATTTGTCAATGATGTGTATTGTTCTTCCAAAAGTTCTCTTAACTTTTTTGAAATTAATCATCTCTCCACTTAATTGCTTCTCATCTAATTAATTAATGTTTTGAGAGAGAATAATTAATTAAGGGTACTTGGAAAAAAAATAATTAATGCATCTAGAAATTAGAAAATGGTCTTATAAAAAGGGATAAACAATTTTCTGAAAATGGTCTTATAAATAGAGACGAAGGAAGTAGTAACTTAAGAGTGAATTTTCAATTTACTTGTAGTATTTTTTATTTAATATTTTTTTTATTGATTTATTGACTTTATATATAAGTAAAATGCGGGTTTGGGTATGAGTATATAGGTACCCAGCGGGTACGGGGAAGAAGATTAAAATTGCTACCCACGAGGGTATGAGGGTAGGTACGAATATTTTTTTTAAACGCGGATATGGAGACAGGTACTATAGTACCCTACCCATTGTCATCCCTATGTTTTATATGATAGATTTAAGATACCTAAATTGTATATATGACTTGTCATAAGATATGGTTTCTACTTTTCAATTTTAAGTTAGGATGATCGATGTGGTTTTTACTGTAAGTTTATATCTCATGTGTGTGTGTGTGTATATATATATATATATATATATATATATATATATATATATATAGAGGAATGGATCTAGGAATGTATAAAAGGGGGTCAATTTTTTTTTATACAATTGTTTACATATCTAACTTCTAATAAATAATAAGTTTTACAAAAAATATTTATTGTTAATTTTATGTGTAAAAATAGAGATAGATCTACTACTAAAAGAGAATTAAACAAACATCAACAAAACATTCTATTTTTCTTTAATAATTTTATTTTAATTTTTCTTTTTCTTTTCCTCATGTATACAAAGGATCTTGACTCTTGAGGGAGGGGGGCCAAGGCCTCTACTTGTCCCCCCTTGGATCTCTCTCTTTATATATATATATATATATATATTACGTTTAAGACTATCTTGCCTAGAGCGTGATCAACACAGGGGCCCACCAATGGATCTTAGATAGACTTTGATATCATTTTTGAATTGTGAGATATGGTTGTAACTCAATTCTACAAAATCAGCTTGTAAGGTGTGAATTGCTTTCTACTTATATATTTTATCTCAACATTGTCTCTAGCAGACTTCAACACACCTTTTTTACCCACGGCTACTCACCACAGTGTGGGACTTTAACACACATTTTCTATCCATGATTACCTACCACAATTAAAATGGGCTAAAAATGACCACAATTAATGTGACTTTTAAACAGAACAACAGTTGACAATGGTATCATTCAAATGCTTGAATTAATTCGATGTGCCATGTTAAAACAGAACTAAGAAAAGGGGCAAATCAATCACATGCGAGGACTGTTCCTATTCGGGCTAAAAGGCTGTACATGATGAATTGATGATGCGTACGTGATTCCTGCATAGTGCATATGATAAAATAAGAGCACATATAAAAATAACAAATATGTGCAATTTGTACTCCAACTCTCACCATCATAATTACACAACTACCACTGCAATTACTATACCAACTTATTAGAGTCGACTTACGCTACGTTCGGTTAATATGAAATTGGAGAGATGAAAGTGAAAGTGAGGTGAAAGAAAATGAAAGTGAAAGTGACACCATGTTCGGTTGTGCTGTTTTAGAGATGAAAGTGGTGAATTTTGTATGGGATCCACAGCTTAAACTTTCATCTCAAAACTAGTGTGAAATAAGATGAAATGAACAGTAACCGGATCACTCGTATTTATGTTTTTCTTTGTAGCACACAGTGATGATATTTGATTATGGTTACCATTATCAGATCACCCTCCCCTAAATTAAATAATATATAATATTTATAAAAAATAAAATAAATATTATTAATAATAAAAATAAATAATAATTAAAAATAATAACAATAAGAATAATAATAGTAATAATAATAAATAATAAAAATAAAATAAATATTAATAATAATAAAAAATAATAAAAGTAAATAATATTAATAATCAAATAATTATAATAAATAATAATATATTTTTATTTAATATTAAATTATTTTTCTTTCTTTTTTTACTTACTAAATCATTTTAATTCAAATCTTTCATCTCTTTTCTACTCTATTTCACTCCAAAGGAATAACTCCACTTTTCACACTCTTTCATCGCACTTTTCACACTCTTTCATCCCACTTTCATATTTCTTTCATCCCATTTCATCTCTCACACTTTCATCCCATTTCATCCCTTTTTTTCTCATACAACCGAACACAGGATTAGTGATTAGGGGTGAAAATAAAATATATGAAATCATAGATTTGAATCTCTGTTAGATCATTGTACACACAAAAAACTAGAATTAGCATACCCACTTGAGTCAAACTTAATTTGCAGAGTGAGCATAGTATCACATAGGCTTTTACTTCATATTCTGATTCAACAAATAATAACATCAATAAAACAAAATCAATATACCATCATCATCATCTCATCAACAACAATGATAATGAAAAATCACTATTATTCCTTACAAATTAGTTCAATTTAATGAAAAACTAATGGGTAAAATATGTTTTTGGTCCCTCATTTTATCTTGATTTCTGGTTTTAGTCCCTCATAATTTTTTTTTACTGTTTTTAGTCCCTCATAAATTGTTATGTTCTGTTTTTAGTCCCTCATAAAATGTTTGCTTCTGGTTTTAGTCATTGACATTAATTTCAACAGTTAAGTGGTGATGTAACGGACATAAACTGTGTATAAATTTTTTTTGATTAAGTTTCTAGTGACTTTTAACTGCTACAAATTTTTTTGGCGGTCAGAAATGTTTATTTTTGTAACATTTCTTGTGATTTCAGAAAATCTGGTGTTCGAGGTTTTGATTTTTATTTTATTTTTTTTTATCATTTTTGACGATTTTAGTATGCTAGAAAATTTGCAGCAGTTAAAAACTGCTAGAAACTTGAACGAAATTTTTTTAAGCGCAAATTTTGTTCGCTCGACATCACTTAACAGTTGAATTAATATCAGAGACTAAAAACAAAATAAAACAATTTTTGAGGGACTAAAAACAGAGAAAAAATTTATGAGAGACTAAAAACAAAAATCAAGATAAGATGAGGGACCAAAAACATATTTTATCCAAAACTAATTAAAATTTGTAACTTTGAAAATATTAAACAGTGAAGGATATATTACATCATTTATCACATTTATACCATTTTTTTTTACTTTTTATTTTATTTTATTTTCTTCCTATCTCTCCCTTCCAACCATCCAAATTCATCCAAAAGAGGATAGACACAGATATTTTTCTAATAGTTAATTAGCATGAAAGAGAGTTTGAATTGAAATGAGTTCATTTGAAAAAGTAGCATGATTTTTTTTTTTAAATAGTGAATTAGTAAAAGAAATTTTCAAACTTTTATGAGAAAGATAAAGGCATATGGATGCAGTAGAGCACAGAGTCACGACTAAACAGAAACAACTCATCAAGTGGACCTCGCATATATTCACCAAAAAAAAAGAAAGTGGACCTCGCATATTCTGTGAGCCGCAATTCCTTCGACGCAAATCATATTATGTCGACAAAAACAGCCAAAGTAGGTTATTTCACAGCCTAGCTAGTCATTCAGCCATAGCCTCTTTTCTGCTGTGATGAGATTATCAAATTCGTCCTTCATTTGTACAGTATAATCAAATAATAATAATAATTATAACAATTTTCTTAACTATTTATTAAAATAAAATTTACCATAATTTCTAATAAAAATCTTCCATTTTATTAGTTCCTTAACTTTGTTTGGTACCACACTACATGCATTATTATCTATAGGAGACCATCCCAACTCGAGTATGATAAAACTATATATTATAAATGTGAAAGTTTCTTCTTCAAATATTTAACACATCCGTATATGCTCAACACTCAAATTTGAGATCATAAATTAAATTAGAACAACTTCATGCTAATTTATTTATATGTTCTGAGGTTATTATTATATTATGTTGTGTTAACAAAATTGTAATAATAATAGTGTTATGTTATGTTTTTCAAACAAAAATTATTATTATTATTATTATTATCATTATCATTGTTGTTGTTGTTAGATTAAATTATTCATTCAATCTCTATAAATATCTACATTTTAAGTTTTAGTTCTTATATAAGAAAATTTAGTCTTTACACATTCATATAAAATAAGTTTTGGTCCTTATTGTTAATTGTTTTCCTCACTGTCCATTATCACGATCAATTACAAACCACCAACTGATAATCTACAAAACACAATCTATAAACATGTATGGTCTCGAACAGATTAAGCTTGAGACGTGTGAAATCACACTGTCCTGAACGACTTATCCGCGTGATGCGCAAGTCCCCTAGGATTTAACAGGCTCTTCCAAAAATAATTTGGGGCAACAGAACTAGCAAGATAATTTTAATGAGAATAACCCAGGTGAAAAAGAAGAGAGAGCTCCATAAAATCATTTGAAGTATAGGTATTTATAATGAAAAGATAAGGTTTATAAAACCACCTAAGACCAAGTCAAAGATAAGGTGAGACCTAGTCTAACTGATCAAGTCAAACAAAATATCAGTTTTTAATAAATAATAATTAATTTACAAAAAGATTTTCTATATTTAATTAAATAGAAATGTTAACCTTTTGAAATATCAACAAAATATACAACAATCCCCCACATATTTCAAAAGGTTAAATAAAATGTTTTCAGAAAATATAAGAAATTCCTAGGTTCTCTTTCTCTTGGATGTAATGCATCGGACCTGGTGTAGCAAGCTATATGAACCAGACCTAGACTGATAAGACTTAACACACATTGTAATTGATGTAGCAAGCTATATGAACCAAAGACACTTGGTGTATGTTAGAGGTCTACCAATCACACTACACCCCCACAATCCTTGTTATCGCTGTTTTGCACTATTAGGCCATGCGCGAACCCGGTATTCATGAGTGCTCTAGAGATCTCTCCAAGATCTCATACAAGCGGCCCCACTTGACACTCACATAGGTGATTTCATCAAGTATATGTTGCAAATCATACACCACCCATAAGAGATATGAAAATCATTAAAAATTTATAAGTTGTCAAGCTTTCTCACAATCACGTAAAGCTTAACTATAAAGTTTAACCTCTCAATAATGCAATGTCTAGCACTTTCTCACACCACAGGAAGGGACTAAAAAATTAAAAATTGATTAAAATCAATTTTTGTGCTAGCAGAACTTACAAGTGACTTGTTTTTACCCATATGAACCTTCTTCATGGGATCTCCAATCACAAAGGTTGGGTTACCATCACTTGTTTGTTTTCAAATGGCTTAATAAAGTCTCATTCCCCTTGATGTTTCATGCAATAATCTCTTCCCTAGGGGTTTAAGTCTAAGGATTGGCCGAATCCATTAATGACTTCACATAATCAAAAGATTTTTATCTTTTAAGCAATTGCTTTATCACATTATTTCTCAATTTATATTCCAAAGGAATAATCACTTAAGTGATTTTTTCAACCACTAAGCCTCATAATTAACCATCTCCAGAGTAATAAATTCTCACTCAATTATTATTTATTTGGTTGATCAAGTAACGTACCACAACCTAGTGTAGTAACACACCTCTAGAGGATTTTGTCTCATTTGGGTCAAGATCCATTTAACATCACTGTAATTTTACAGTGAAAAATCCACCATGTTTAATACCATAATTTATGGTACCTCTCAAGTATCTCATACTATGCTTAACATGGAGAACATCACACTTTATACTACAACCAAACAAAATTAATACCTCAGAATATTACCAACAATTCACATATCACAAATGACAGTTGCTTTTAAAAACTAAAGTCAGAGAACTCACATCACAAATAATCCATGTAGGATCTCATGATAAACATTAGGATTTATTCTCTCAACAGGCCAACAAAAGCATACTAATTATAAACATTTCTGTCAATATTTTATACTTAGTCTCCCTCTTGACTAAGATCTTGCAAGTCTCATTTCTCCATTTACATGTTCTTCTCAATAATTATTGTAACTAATAAATTTAATCAAAATACTTAAACCGTAGCACGATTCATTTCACAGAATGGCCTCAACACCTTTTTAATTCTCATATGTATCTCTAGAAATAATTTGAATCATTCCTAGTCTTATCACCCAAATGCAAAATAACACTATATATTAAAAATATATCACTTCACTTAGTAGAATCATCAAGACTGATGAACACATTCTGCATTCACTTTATAAATTCAAAACAACTAATCAAGATACCCAACACTTTATCACACGTAAAGCATACTTAAGTTAAAACTTTAAAACATGTTGATCCAATAACCACAAAATTTTAAAACACAGGTTTCTTCACATCATAGCAGTGCCATGAGGCATGTAGCTGAAAATATTGCATGTTGCAAAGAATGACGCATGTAATATTGATTCGAAAACATACCTGGGCTTCTAGAGCACTTTATACTAGTTACCCGTTGTTGTCCTGTAATTTCATGTGGCATGTTGACACTGAGTAAGCAACGTATTACAACTTCTCAATACCACCATTGCCATGAACGTTTTCAAGGATAAACATTTTAAAGGATGACTCGACTGTCTTCGCATAACCGCATAACACGAGTTCCTCCTCCACCAAGAGTTTTGAATAAGCAGGGAACGAAACATATTGTGGGGAAACCATGGGTCTCAATGTGACGCAACTTGTGTCTATGTTGGGCGGCTCTCATGCGAAGTAAACCGTGGATTCAATCACCAGCAAGGGAAAAAAATTTTGGGATTTCCATGAACAAAAAGGTAAGTCCTTGAGATTGTTGTCCTCACTGTCTATTATCACGATCAATTACGAACCACCAACTGATAATCTACAAAACACGATCTATAAACATGTATGGTCTCGAACAAATTAAGCCTGAGACGTGTGAAATCGCATTGTCCTCAAGGACTAATTCGGGTGATGCGCAATTCCCTCAGGATTTAACAGGTTCTTCCCAAAAATAATTTGGGACAACAAAACTAGCAAGATAATTTTAATGAGAATAACCCAGGTGAAAAAGAAGAGAGAGCTCCATAAAACCATTTGAAGTATAGGTATTTATGATGAAAAGATAAGGTTTATAAAATCACCCAAGACCAAGTCAAAGATAAGGTGAGATCTAGTCTAACTGACCAAGTCAAACAAAATATCTGTTTTTAATAAATAATAAATTAATTTACAAAGAGATTTTCTATATTTAATTAAATAGAAATGTTAACCTTTTATTATATCAACAAAATATACAACAATATCATAGAAAACTTTCCGAAAATATAAAAACACTACAAATTTTTTTGGTAGTGATAAACTATTTGAATAAATTGTATAGCGACTAATTAAACCCATGCTTAATTTGGTTTGTGAAAGAAAGATAAAGAAAAGAAAGTGAGGAGGAGAAAAAGAGTAAAAAATAAGAGAATTGTTTAATTGTTTGGTGGAAGAGAAAAGAGAAAAAAAGAGTAAGAAGATAGAAAATAATATATTTATAAAATGATATAAATATCCCTAAATAAAAGTAAAATACAATAATTTTGTTTATATACGTTGTAATTATAGAGTACAATGATATTTTTAATTTTTGCTTTATTTGTTTTCTTTTTATTTCTTTTCAAATTGAAAGGAAAAGATCTTGGTGTAAGAAGTAAGACTAATCACTCTTTTTACTTTCATTCCTTGTTTTCTCATATATCAAACAAGGGTAATTTTTTTGATATGCGTGAAATTATTATTATTATTATTTACCGCTCCTGAATAAATGTGTATGGTGTTAGTTTCTAGATGGAGATCCGAATCAAACAGAAACGTGACTCTTTTTAATTTATCAGCCTAAGTTAAAAAAATTAAATTCCCACTATGATCAATATCTATAATAAGGTTTTTTGACTTATTAAGGCGTCATTAAATTTGTTAGGTTTAATTGTAATTTTTACTGTTAATTTTTTAATTTTTAACGGATTTTATTCCAGACAAATTAATTTGACGCATTTTACTTCCAACTTTTTTAAAAAGTTACAAATTTTATCCTTCACAGTTTTGATGACGTGACATACTAAAATAATTGCACTTTTTATCCCAAACTTTTTACTTTTTGACAAATTTTACTCCCAACTTTTTCATTTTTGACAAATTTTATCTATAACTTTTTACTTTTTGGTAAATTTTATTCCAATTTTTTATGCTTATGTTAGCATGTCACGTCATCAAAACTATGGAGGTAAAATTTGCAATTTTTTTAAAAAAAATTGGGAATAAAATGCGCCAAATTAATTTATTGGAGATAAAATCTGTCAAAAATTAAAAAATTAGGGATACAAATTGTAATTAAGTCAATTTGTTATTGACGATAGTTAGGTGGCGATACACACAAACAGATATATATAAGATAATTTGTTTTTGCTTTGTTTTCGTTTATTTCATCATTTTTAATTAGAATCAAAATGCATGTATTTCTGCGATATCTAAAATGTACGAATTAATATATAGAACAAGACTTTTATATTATGTTTTATAGTAAATGCTATCATATGTTATATTCTATCCCGATCTAGCATGTGTACCATATGTTGTTAGACACAAAAATAAATAAACCATAGATATTCTTTTCTTTTCTATTTTTATAGAAATCATAAGTATCTTTTATTGTAAACAATCTTACTTGAATCAAATAGATTATTATGAATATCAAAAATTGTCCTCTAAATATTTAACATGATTACATTTTCAAAACTCGAATTAATGACTACTAATTAAATTAGAATAATTAAACATTAGTTGATACACACTCAATAGTACTAAAGATATTCTTATAATATAAAAAAAAATACATGTGTGTATTTAGAGAGAGTGAGTGAGAGAGAGAGAGAAATTCTTTATGGACATATAGAATATCATAGCCACAACCACAAGCAATTAAATTTCATCACGGCGCCGAAATTATGGCATCTCATGCTATATATAGGTTTCTCTTAGTTGCTCTCAATCACACTACAACATAAGCTACAATTAAACACACTAGCTACAATTCCCTCCAATCCCTCTTTGTCTTTGTGCTTTTCTAGTTCTCTCCAAAACATCAAACAAGAAACAATGATGAGTTGCCAAGCATGGCCCGAACCCGTGGTTCGAGTCCAATCCTTAGCTGAAAGTGGCCTAAGCTCAATCCCTTCACGCTACATTAGGCCACACTCCCAAAGACCCTCCAACACCACTTCTTTTGCTCCTCACAAACCTTCCCAAACTGATCATGGTCACGATCATAATCGTGACCATGATGGTGTTAACATACCCATCATTGACCTGGAGCACCTCTTCTCAAAGGACCAGGTCCTTCAAGAAAAGGTACTCCGGCACGTGGATGAGGCGTGCCGGGAGTGGGGGTTCTTCCAGGTGGTGAACCATGGGGTGAGCCATGAGTTGATGAAGAGTGCCAGGGGACTGTGGCGTGAGTTCTTCAACCAGCCACTTGAGGTGAAGGAGGAGTTTGCCAACTCCCCCACCACTTATGAGGGCTATGGCAGTCGCTTGGGAGTGCAGAAGGGTGCCACCTTGGATTGGAGTGACTACTTCTTTCTCCATTACATGCCTCCCTCACTTAGGAACCAAGCTAAGTGGCCTGCATTTCCACAATCCTTGAGGTATGTATATCTTATGTCTAATTAATTTTTCTCACTTTGCTCATAAAAGAATCTATTTGGTTGCTTTTTAGTGTGAAAAATATCATTTTACACCCTAAAAAAATGCATATACAGTCAGGATAATTATATTTATATACTCACTCTTTTTGTTCATCTCTTTTTTCATCTTTTTATTATTATTATTATTATTTTATCACACTACTTATCATATTTTTCATGTTCTTTCTTTCTTTTTTTTTCTTTTCTATATCCTTCTTTACCCTACACCTATCCACTCCAAATTGAGGTAGATATTACCTTTAACCTGCAAGACAAAAGTATCATGCACAGTTTTAAACGAGTGAAGTGAGAAATTCTTTTTTCAACTTTGAGTCTCTCACTCCAATCGTTGTTGTTTTTCTTTCTGTTACTTTAAAAGTATAAAGGATAAAAATGGTCTTAAAATGTACCAGTGGAGGATCATGGAGACTTGAAGCTTCAAGCTTCTTTGATGAGAGAAATAGGAAAAAAAAAAAAGAAGTAATGAACGAAATATGTAATATGTTGAAAAAGATATATATAATAAAGTTATTTTATTTTAATGTTACAGTGGTTCTTGTTATTTTTAACTTAATTAAGGCCAAAATTGAAAAATATTTAGTAAGATTGTTCATTCTAAACACCCAAATCATTATTTGACACATGTAATAAACACCAAAATTGTACGAGTCGTGTTATAGATGTACTTATCTTTATAATATACTTATATTCTTTTTTTCTTTTTTTCATAATGGATCATGTCTACTTAAAATTACCCCGTGTAAGCTCATTACCATATTATCCCAGACATAGTAACTTGAATTTATTGGTAGCGAGTGATAGATAGGTTGCTTCCTCAAACTCCCTTGGCTCAAATTAAGAATTGAAGCATGTGGATATATTTCGTTGCTTATATATTTTCTTATTTGTTTGGTAAGATGCGGACGTGGCTACTTATATTTACTTAATATTAGTTGCTGAATGATGGTATACCCAACTAATTAAAGTGATATGTTCTTTTCATTATATTGAGGTCTTATAAGAGGTTGGGAAGAGGGTTCTAGCTAGGCATAAATATAATTTGGAAGGTGTTGGGCAGAGCCGTGTTAGACATGAGTGAATCTTCACTTTAATATATTTTTTTAATACAGTGGAAATTAAACTTCTATTTATTAATTGGAATTAAAGTTTTTTTTTTATATATATATGAGAAATTAAACAAAGGAGTAAGTAAAGCTTTTTGACAAGTTCAACCTTGGAGACTTGTAACTACCCCAGTGGGTGGTGGTGCAGCTTCATATTAACGCTTCTTGAACACTTTTTTCAAGCGTAAACACGTACACTCGACATTTGCATGTAAAACGTGTGGCGGTACATGGCAAAGCTAGATTTCTGCAATCTATAAAAAAAAATGTTGAAAAATAAGCATTAAGATAAAGAAGAATATATTGCCGGACAAAACGTGCCAGTGTGTTTAATTGGTCCAACCAATTAAAGGCATTAAATATTCACGGGTGCTTCGTAAACTTGGCTGGACCAAAACTCCTATTAGCTACCATTTCGGTCCAATGGTTCCATCTAAAAGAAATAAGAGCTAGAGATTTCAAAATCTGAAATTTCAAATTGTATGAGATGAATTGTGCAATTGTCTTTATCTTTTTATATTTTTTATATACACACATTTTAATTAAAATATATACACTACCAAATTAAAAAAAGACTATTTTTTTTTATCTCAAATTTGTATTCACAAATATTTTCATGTCCCAAATCATTCTAATCCTTCATGCTCAAATACCAACAAACAATAAAATAAGCCTTGTGAAAATAATATATATGTACATATACCAGTAAAAGGATGCTAGTATATTCAATTGTATTATTTTTCTTTCATTTTACATACATAGAGAAGTCAGTAATTTTTTTTTTCTTTATTGAGCTAACTCACGAGCTGCATAGTATATATTTTAGACAGGGTTAGTTGGGACGACCCTATTGGCTATTGCTTCTAATTAAGTATGGTAATGGACTAATGGTATATAATCAGGAAACGTATTTGGCAAGGTGGTTTGATGTCTCTGTTTGATAATAAATGTATGTAGGACCATTGCCTTGGGAACACTTTATATTGATGGTACAATATGTTGTCACTATCTGAGATGATAAAAAAAAAACAATGAAAACAATGCCTTAGCAAATTTGTATTATTTTCCCCTCTAATTTCCATTTTTGTGGTGATAGGAAAGTGATTGCTGAATATGGTGAGGGAGTGGTTAAGCTAGGAGGAAGGATACTCCAAATGATGTCAATAAACCTTGGTTTGAAAGAAGATTTCCTTATGAATGCATTTGGGGGAGAGAGTGAGATTGGTGCATGCCTAAGGGTGAATTTCTACCCAAAGTGCCCTCAACCTGACCTCACTTTTGGACTATCCCCTCACTCAGACCCTGGTGGCATGACCATTCTCCTCCCTGATGATTTTGTGTCTGGCCTTCAAGTAAGAAGAGGAGATGAATGGATCACAGTTAAGCCTGTCCCAAATGCCTTCATCATCAACATTGGTGACCAAATTCAGGTCCCAGTCCTCTCTAGATTAATTGTTCAAACTTCAAACCTTTTTACTAGTCAAGCTGTTATATAATGACTAATTACATTAATTACTCTTTCTTTCATGCACTATTTTAGTCATAACACTTGTCTTACATGTTTGGTTGACATTATTTTGAGGAAACAATCATAAATTATATATTATTATTTTTTCTAAAATAATTATAATTATCCCAAACAAGCACTTTTTTGGCTCAAATTTCAACAATTGATGGTTGTTACTAATTAATCAATGTTCAATGCCATGTTTATCTTTTAGGTGCTGAGCAATGCAATATACAAGAGTGTAGAACACAGGGTGATTGTGAACTCAAACCAAGATCGTGTTTCCTTGGCCTTATTCTATAATCCAAGGAGTGATTTACTCATTGAACCAGCCAAGGAGCTTGTGACAAAGGAGAGGCCAGCCTTGTACTCACCAATGACATATGATGAATACAGACTTTACATTAGGCTAAATGGACCTTGTGGAAAGGCCCAAGTTGAATCACTGGCTTCCCAAACGTGATTTGCCAATAGTGTCAATTAATAGTGTGTTTGATTTCACATTTCAGATGTAATTTTCTATGTTTCAAATGTAATTTTATGAATCTAATAGTTATAATTTTCATGTCTTAAATGTGATTTTGTGTATTTCTCAACATGTTGTCAAACACGCCATAAGCAAATGACAGCGTTTGCATCTAAATAATTGGACATCTCGGTTGCTATTGGATGGCTAGATAAAGTTTTATCATGTTTTTATTTTGGGGTGCAATAGTTGAAAATGAAAAGAACAGCTTGAATCACATGCCAAAATTTTCCTTTCACGTGTCTTCATATCTCATAGTGAGTTATTATTGTCTTGGTCAATTCAGGAAACAATTGAATAATGGTAAGTGATAGGGTCGATTTGAGCATATTTACCTTTCTCCCTCGTTGTCCTAGTGGAATGCTGACTATGGCTCATGGGAAAAGGAAAAAGATAACACTATGATGGGACATGATTTTCCCCAATTAATATGACAACACAACCTCCATCTAATTGAGTTGACACGTTTCCATTGATGCACGTTTCAACTAGCCAAGGTTATTATAATCATTAACTAATTCAGTCACGTTGTAAATAGGCCTCCAAATAAGAATAAGTGTTGCTTTGGCAAACGCGTGAAAAGTTCAGTCACTTTTATATTTCAGATTGGACTTGTAGTGCTGAAACACCCTAAACATTGTTTGCGATAAGAAAATGAGATATTGTAAAATCATTAGGTTTGGTTGTTTCCTAGTAAAACCTCTTTAAATATGTTTCATTAAAACTAAAAATATCAATTTTATTTAAATTTATATTTTAATATTAAGTTATATATGTATATACATACCTATAAGATGATTTTTTCTTTTATAAATAAACATAAATAATTTTAATTTACTCTAAACCAAAATTCATTTTATAAAATTAATGCTTCGCCCATTTTCACACGTATAAAATAATAAAGTACTATGTTTTCCTTCTCACTCTAAATTTTCATTGGAGCATGTTGAACTTTCTATCTTTACGCTTTAAGCATGTTGTCTTTATTTGAAATGTTGTCTTATTAACATGCTTTTGTGTTTTACACGTCTTTTGAGATATAAGATCGGTAGAATACTTTTTGTCACTTGTAATAAGGATCAATGTTATCAAAATCGGATCGGATCGATAAGTTCAATCAAGAACTGGTCTGGTGACCAGTTAAAATACTCTACAAAAATAGAGAAATTCAGAATCGGTGAGAATCGGTCAAGAATCGGTCAAACCGGTATAAAACCGGCCAAAATCGATTAAGAACCGGTTCTAAAAACCGATTTGAATTGGTATTTTTTTTTATAATTTTTTTTGAAAATTTTAAATTTAATATAAAATATTTTAAAGATAAATAAAAACACATATTTAATAAATATTTCAAATAGATACAAATTGTTTTATCAATTATTATTAATTTTTTCTTGTAAAACATATAATTTGCTCATTTTTATTTATTTAAAATTTTTTTATATCATGATTTTTGATAATT
Organism: Pueraria montana var. lobata; assembly: GCA_026413185.1. NCBI lineage: Eukaryota > Viridiplantae > Streptophyta > Magnoliopsida > Fabales > Fabaceae > Pueraria > Pueraria montana. The sequence goes on from CM048650.1 coordinate 80,932,435, forward strand.
TTATATTTTATTAATTTGTCATTTTTTTTTGTTTATTCTAAATGTAAACTTGTTATTGTTAATGAAATATTATTGTATTTTATTAAAATTTGAACTTAAGTATTATGGTATATTTGATTAGACTTTTATGTATATTTTGAATGTTAAAAACTTGTAAAATGATTTTTTAGGTTTTAATTTAGTTTTTAATATTTTAAAGTTATGTGATATTATATTTATTTAATATTATTATATAAATTATTTAATTATTATTATTTTATTAATACCGGTTCGACCACAGTTCAACCACGGTTGAACCATTGAACCTTGAACCAGTGCCTTGACCGGTTCAATGATTGATCCGGTTTTTTCATGACTAGCAAGTTTTTAAAAATTAATTTCCCAATTGGCAATGTTTTGGAATTATTTACCCAAGTAGCATCATTCGCTATTCACAGTGTGAATTCGGGTTTGGCACCCCTGAATTCACACCAGTTTTTTTTTTCTTGGTGTAGTTTAGAAATCGGGTTTGGCACCCTCGATTTCTCACCTGATTTTTTTTTCGAAATTCTATTTTAAAACTTTCTCTTTACTTTTGCTGTTAAGAAATCGGGTTTGGCACCCCCAATTTCTAACCTCGTGGCAGAGGAATGAGTGGCCAGGATTTCTCCGATCCATGCAGATGGCCGAGATCGTCCAAATTCAAACATCATTACTATTTAAGCGTCATGAATTCATCCAGAGATTCATCTTTTATGACAGATAATGGAAAAATAAGCAACAAACATGTTTTTTATGTTCAAAAAACGTATATCAAATCAACATAATAAAAATGATAATTCTCCAAATTCATGTTGAGTAGACCGTAAATCACAATGGCCTTTACATAAAGCCAAAAATTATAATGAGATTTTCACATTTGTAATTTAAAAAAACTTTGTATAAAAAACACATCATTTTGTAATTTAACTTTCGACTAATTTTATTATACTACCAATAATAATTAACAAAAATTTTCTAAAAAAATTAATTTATTATAAAAATTTGAAGATTCTAAAAAAAATATATATTTAAATAAAAAACTCTACCTATTGAATTTAAATAGGATACATTTTTAGTTAATTGTATATATAATTAAATATTATTTTTATTTTAATAATAATAAATTAATTCATCAAAGAAAATAAAAGAATTAAGAAAAAAAACCAGATGAGAAATCGGGGTGCCAAACCTGATATCTAAACTGCAAAAGGAAAAAAAATAAAAAAAAGCTTGTGGGAATTCGGGGGTGCCAAACCCGAATTCACGCTATGAATAGTGAATGATGCTACTTGGATAAATAATTCCAAAACGTTGCCAATTGGGAAATTAATTTTTAAAAACTTGCTAGTCATGGAAAAAAGTCAAAGACTTCTCTTGTATGCTTTAGATGTATTATTTAGATAAATTAACTCTCTTAAGACGAAGCTATTTAGGGACATGACAAACTATGGTTCTAGATGTTTTCCAAAGGATAGTTGTCTTTGTAGGACAAAATGCTTAGGACGACTTGTAGTACAAAGTATCGTTATTCTATATCATAATTAAACGATCTTATACTTTGGTTTGTTATCATTAAACAATCTTATACTAATTGCGTGTTTGGATATGTATTTGTAGAATTGATTTAAATCAACGTGATTTTATAGAATTGATTTTAAGTAAACATGTGTATGTAACAACATGATTTTTGTTCGAATAGCATATATTAGAAAAATTGATTTTGTCACACAATGTTGTTTGAAAATTTGCAATCAGAATTGATTTTGGATGTATAATTACCAAAATATTTTTGTCTTACTATTTATCAGACAATATCAACATTAAACAGGGGTATACTTAGAACAAATTATATGACTCAAGTCAAGGATGATGCAAAAGCTATTTCCAATTACTTCAATGAGATTTGAGTCCACAATTTAAAATCATGTTTCCAACACACATCTAAACATCTTGGTCAATGCAAAAACCATGTTTGACCCATCTTAGACTCAAGTTATATCTTCCAAACGCTAATCCAAACATGCAATAGTTGATAAACAAAGTGAGAAAGAAATCAAAATTTTGAGAACTAATGATAGGGGAGAATATACCTATAGGGAGTTTAAAGAGTTTTGAGAGAAGAAATGCATTGAACATGAAATGGTTGCCTCTTATACATCTTAACACAATGGCTTGCCTGAGAGAAGAAATGGAACCCTACTTAACATGGCAAAATGTATGTTAAAGGAAAAAGGAATGCCTCATTTCGATAGGGGAGAAATAGTGTCCACTACTGCCTGTGTGTTAAATAGATGCCATGGTGTTAGTGGGGTACCATCCAAACAAGAGCTTACAAGTGTCTAACCTTGAAGAAAGTAGTTATTAATAGACATGTGGTGGTTGATGAGTCAGCATCATGGATTTGGATAGAAAACTGTAATAAGACAAGATGTGTCTTAAATTCACTTGATGAAGATCAACAAACTGAGTCAAGTGATGTAGTAGTTGTTTCTTTGCAGCATCATGAAAGAAGACCGTAGAGGCATAGATTATCACTAGTTAGACTTGTTGATTACGAGGCATTTTTCTGATAATGCTATCACGTACACCCAAAGGTGATCTAGTACATTTGGTCTATTTAGCTGGTACAGAACCAATAAATTGGGAGGATGCCATTAAAGAAGTATGGAAGGAGGCTACGAAGGAAGAAATCATTGCTACTGGAAGTAATCAAACATGGGAACTTGTAGACTTACCATCTGAAAAGCAAACAATTGATGCGATATGGGTTTTTAAAGTGAAGATGAAACTATGAGCCAGTTTGGATAAATTTCTCCAAATTAAAATATTTTTAGGAGAAGAAAATAAAAAGAAAAAAATGAAATGAACTTCTTCATAAACTAAAATTAGCTTATGTAAAAGTTATTTGTAGAAGCTCTCTCGTATAGTTTATCTAAAAGGTGATTTTTAATTTATGCATAAGCTAATTTTAGCTTATAGAAAAGCTTACTTTATTTTTTTCTTCTTATTTTCTTCTTTCAAAAGTGTTTTTCGATAAACTTATCCAAATAGATCCTATATGGTTTAGTTGCCAAACAAAAGACAAGATTAGTAGTAAAGGTGTTCCTTCAAAAAGTTGGGGTGGATTATATTAAGGTATTTGACTTGTTACAAGAATAGAGATCATCAAACTGATTATTGTCATTGCCAACTCTAAGGGGTGGCCATTGATGGACGTGAGATCAGCATTCCCCAATGGTCCACTAGAAGAGGAAGTATATGTGATGCAACCATCAAGCTTTGAAGTAAAAAGGAGAGAATACAAAGTATACAAACTCAGAAAAGCTCTTTATGGCTTAAAACAAGCCCCTCAGACCTAAAACAAAAGGATAGATACATTCCTTGTTCAATAAGGGTTTTCAAAGTGTTCAGTGGAGTTTGGAGTATATGTAAAAAAGTTAGAAATGGTGTTTATTTGTTATTAATATGCCTCTATGTTAATGGTTTACTTGTAACAGGAAGTTACAAATCAGAAATTGATAGATTCAAGGGGAGAATGAAATCAGAATTTAAGAGGACTGATTTGGGAGTTCTCACATATTTTTTAGGTATGGAATTTGTTTATACTAGTGGTGGAATTGTTTTGCATTAGAGAAAATATACACAAGAAGTGCTAAAGAGATTTCATATGGAGAATTGAAATGAAGCACCTACACCAATTGAGATTAATGTGAAGTTACACAAAGGGATAATCTGATAAGTCTGTTGATGGTACTCTTTACAAAACTAGTGGGATCTCTAAGGTTTCTGTGCAACAGCAAATCTCATATCATATCAATTATGAAGTAGGACTGATTAGTTGATTTATGAGGCCTCCCACATAATTGCTTCTAAAAGGATTCTAAGGTACTTAAAAGGAACTCATAATTATGGATTGTTGAGTATGTAGCATAAATTGAAGCCTAATCTAATTCGGGCATGAACATATAAAGTATATGCATGACCAATAGTATTCAAAACTAGAATATCAATTTCTTTCATGCTATCATCCATTCTATCAATATATATATATATGATAATTCTAGCCAAGCTCAAACTTTTATTTTGTCCAACACCATATTACAAAGTACAGATATTTTTTGGTTCCTTTCTAGGTCCTCCAAAATATGAATGAATGTCCCCACCAAAATGCTTTGAAGGCCAATAAGATCAACCAAACATTATATAAGATCTGACATCATCATCATCATTCTTTTATTAGGCAAACATATATTCTAATTAAACCAAACTCATAATAAGAAACTGGGCACCAAAGGTGATTGGCATGCTGCTTCAAGCTGACACCAAGAAAGATTCCAGGTTTGGTTGTAGAATTCTAGTGGGGTGGATGATGCATGTTCAAAACTTGTTGGAAAAACACCCTCTTCTGAAATCCTTTGCTTTTTGGCTGCTGATAGATGCTCTTCCTCGGACTGTGTTTTCAAAGATTCAGATTCCTCAGAAAGTGAAGGCAGGGATGCAATTGTTGAAGCAAAAGGCTTTGATGCTTTTCCAATTATTGTTTTGCTATGATGATTACTTTGTCCAATTCTCTCCAAGTATTTTCCTTGTGCTTCAATTTTTAGCTTCAAACTTCTCTGAACCTTCCATCCAATTAAAATAGAATAAAAAAATCACTGAAGAAATTCTCTCCATCTTTGGTTTTTCTCAAAGAAAATTGATGTTTTCCATGTTTTGATTCCATTATAGAAGAAAAACTGCAGAATAGACCTTTTTTTATTCCCTGATTTTGTAGAATTCTTGACCAAACAAATTATAGGGACTACATTTTAGTGGCTTTCGGTAGGTCTTGAATCCTGATTATTGTAAATTTAGTACACAAATTTTAATTTAACGAAACACAAAATTTAATATTTTTTTCTTCTCTTTTTTACATCACTATTCGAAATATCATACTTAATATATACAGAGATACTTTTCTGAATGAAAAAAAAAATATATAAATGAAATTAGAAAATCAAGCCGGAAGAATTTATCAAAAAACTTGTTAATTTGTTATGTGAAAGTGTTTGCCAAAAAATTGGGTTAATCCCACTCCAATGCCAGTAGGAATATTTTGGTGAAAGACAAAAAAGCAAAAAAAAAAAAAAAAAGTACCTCTGTTTTATCACTCAAGCGATTTTGCATCTCTGTCTGCATTTGAAGGACTTCCTTTAGTTGAAGAGCACTGCTCATTTACAACATTAATAGTAAAAATATAATTAATATGTTAATGGATGAAAAATGAAAGTTGTAAAGGAGAAAAAAAAATATTGCTGTTTAATTGGAGGAATTATTGACTCACGATATAGAACTAAAATTTGGGAGTATGTCTGATATGCTTCTCTTCTCAAGCTTTCCTCCTTCATAAATGATTAAGGAACTAGTCATAAATAATTAAATCCACATGAATTTAGTGTTATTACTTATTAGAGTTAAATTAGCTTCAAGACTTGCTCAAGTAAACTTACTTGTGGGGGACTCTGGAATCAATTTGGAGATCCTGTATTTCTGAACACGGCCATGTTGAACTTATTAGTCACACTAATTAGAACCTAACTTTATTTTGATTTTCAGGCTAAATATTTCATTTCACTTTTTAGAACTGAATAATGGCATTTGAAGTTGAAGAATTTCTAAATATAGGTGCTACTGAAGACACTAACAATTTGGTTTAATTATTATTTTGGTACTCTAATTTATGTATGCATGTACAGGAATTTATGATATGTTCTGAAAATATATTAATTTCAGTTGAAAACTAAAATTAACTTTAAGATATTAATATAAACTAAGTCAAACATGATCTAAGTGTATCCTTAATTTTAAAATAAATTTATTTAAACTTATAATAAAAATTTAAATACAATTAAAAATATATTTAAGATTAATAAAATGACAAAAGAAAGAATAATTGGAATCAAAATTACATATTTTCATTTCATAAAAAATGTATTACACAATAATAAAATAAATGACATTTTTCTTTTCTTTTAACTCTATTTATGCAATTTACATGTTAGTATTAAATTATAAATATAAATATACATAGTTAAGTCTAAAGCATACACCTATTATAAAAAATATACAATAAAATAACTCATAATTATTAAAATTTATATGAGTGTATTCATTAGAATTTGTAAGATTATAAATATGTTAATATTTATTATTTAAAAATAAATTTTATGTAAGTATTTTTATAATATTTATACTATATTTTTTAAAAAAGAAGAATAATTCACATTTACACATATTGAATATTTATTTACCAAATTAAAATATCAAATAGGCAATACATCATATGAAAAATAGCTTATAATTATTCATAATTTACTTCAGGCACTCTTTATTTCTGTTTTCTCTTAAAAAAGGGAAAGCTAAAACAAAATGTTGGCAGTACTTGCGGTTGTCAATACAGTAGTGTGTGAATAAAGGTTGTCTGTCGAATATAACATTATTATTAGATACATTAAGAAAATCGTTATCATATAATAAGGCAATGTTTTTCTCAAAAAATAATAAGGCAATGTTTAGGCTTAAACGTTTTAATGTTTTTTTTTTTTATTATTTTTTTTTATGAATTTAGTGAGTAAGTTGATGATGGGCTCCACCTCAATGAGACCTTAACCCTTAGGCCCATGGTTGACTAAAGGAGTTTTTGGGTCCACACTTGCCTGTTAAGTTTTACACTCTTTTGTATTTTCTGAATATATACATTTTTAATGCCCATTGAATTGATGTAGGAGTAAAGTGCTGGATTATTTGTACAAAAAATAAAATTGCTAGATTATTATAATATATATGTGCATGCGCAGCGTATTTTCTTTTACTGAATTTTATATAACTACAATGCAAAATTGAGTTTGAAAATTATAATGCACTTACTATTCCTTTCACATTTCTCACATTTTTCAACTGGGAAAGATCTCCACCACAAAATTGAAAGTAAGAGAAAGAGAGAGGAACCTCCAAGAGAGAGAGAGAGAGAGAGAGAGAAAGAGAGAGAGAGGAACCTGCAGGTGGCTTTTGACGTGATAAATGTTTAATTCTGAAACTCCTATAGCCTTCATTCCTTTCAATATACCTTTTGGTGTTGCCCCTACACAAACAAATCAAAGCAAGTTAGTGCCAATAATTCTTATTATCTTAGTATTATCTTGCATACATTTTCCCTAAGTTTCAAAACACATTGGCATTCTATCAAAAAAAAAAAAAAAAAAAAACACATTGGCAAAATGCAAGAATCATGATATATTAATACCACACAAAGTCACTCGTAAATAAACAAAAAATTAAAAAAAAATGTAATTTTAAACAAGTTTGATTAATTCCTTTCTCTAAATATTTCAAGCACAGGAAAAATCAACCAGAGATTTTAAAACATGGTACAAAAACTTGAACTTGTGATCTTCTAAACAACAACAAAAATTTTACACGATACCATTGAGCTTAGTTATAGACTAAATTTTTAAGGGTATTGTTTATCATACTATTTCTCTTAACAATTTTCTCTAATGTCTTCATTACTCCCTTTTTCACATGACTAAAACCCATATAATATACTTTTTTCTCATTAGTGTCTCTAGTGACCTTCATTATACATGTCTAAACTCCCTCTAGCCAATTCTCTACCATCTTTTCTAAAAGCATTATCATTTTTTAAAGACTAATAAAAGTTACACATCGCTATCCCAATCTTAATGGCTATCAACAAGGATTAATCATTTCAATTGACATATTTCCTAAGAACAAAGAAATCCAACAATACCATGAAATTAAGGCTGTGTTTGGTATAGAAGAGAGAAATATGATAGATGGTTTTAACTGTGAAAATCATGAAATTCAGTTTTTTACAGGACCCGAACACATCGAGTGTATGTTTTGTAAAAGATACCCTCATAAATCATTAAGAGCTCATTGCTCTATCTGTTATAAAATTTTTTGTAAAGTATGTTTAGAACAAGTCTTGCTATAGAAGCATACATAAGATAATCTTGGGTAAATTCTTTTATTTTACCAAAGTAACTTATAGAAACTCCCTCTAGCCAATTCTCTACCATCTTTTCTAAAAGCATTATCATTTTTTAAAGACTAATAAAAGTTACACATCGCTATCCCAATCTTAATGGCTATCAACAAGGATTAATCATTTCAATTGACATATTTCCTAAGAACAAAGAAATCCAACAATACCATGAAATTAAGGCTGTGTTTGGTATAGAAGAGAGAAATATGATAGATGGAAATAAAAAGAGAGAGTGAAAATAAGTGAGAAATAAAGTGAAAAATAAATGTGTTTGGTTGAAGAGAAATAAAGAAAAAATGATGAGAGATAGAGATAGGAGTGAAAATAGGTGAGAAATAGTACAATGAGTCCTACCAATTTTAAAATTATGTCTCTAATAAATCAATTTAAACAAACATATTCGTTTTATTTCCGTCTTTAGCATGTTATTTCTCTATGCAGTGACAAACAGAGCGTAAATCTTTCACTTTATTTAGAAGAATTTTTCTGCTTGACCTGGGACACCACCCCTTTATTATAAAACATGTTCCACATTTGTGCACTATTACTATATCATGATGCATGCATGGTGTGATTAGCATTCATTGGGCAGTTGCTTTCTGTACCCTCCTAATCAGAAATGTAAAATTACATTCAGGATTAGTCTTTCTGGAATGTAAAGATTACATTCCGAAAAGTTAATCCGGAATATAATTTTACATTTCGGATTAGTCTTTCTGAAAAGTTAAAAAGGTACAGGAAGCAATTACCCACTCATTGGCACTATTGGTGCAAAGACTTACTATCAGGGCCCCCAAGGCTATTTACAGCCTCCACAAAACGATCATGGAGTTGTTGAGTCCAACGTAGGCGTTCTTTGGCAGTGGCAGAGCCACGTGAGCGATTGGAACCCATCACTGAACTTTTGGGGTCTAAGAGGCCCAAGCTATGGAATTGTAGGAGGAGGATTATAGCATAAAGGGGTCTAACAAGGACAAAAAAACAGAGAGAATTAACCAAGGTGGCGATGTTCACTAAGCCACATTGGCTTTCCTTAGATTCTGCTAACTGTCTGTAATTGTCGAAAATATCCATGTCTCAAAATTAACTTTTGGTGTCCATGTCTTGTGGTTTATTCTTTGTCCCTAAGGGGAGGATTCATTTCGTGGCGAGAATGCCTATGATTATTTCAGTCAATGTCCTCAATTACAAATAGCACACGTAGTTTCCTAGTCAATTCAAATTCATTACCGGGTTTGGCATTAGTGTCTCTTCTAGGTTGCTTAGAGAAATGGATCACTTGAATACGAGTGAAATGAAAAATTAAGAATACATTTGGATAGATGATTTAATTAAATATAATAAGTTACAAGAGATTGTTTTAATATATTTATTCATAAAATTTATCAAAGTTAAAAAAAAAAAAAACTTACAAAAACGACATAAATCATTTCCTAAGTTCATGAATAAGTTTGTGGAAAAGAGTTAATCAATTATTTTGGTTCTTTAACTTTTCTTTTTGGGTAAACTTGAAATATCTCCTAACTAACATCTAGAGATTAATTTTTCAAAATCCTAGGACCCATTTAAAGAATTGATATTTTTTAACGGGTATTCTTCTATATACATGAATTTGATAATCAAACATTGACCTCATACTTAAAGAACATAATTATCTATCAATTATGTCACATCATATATGGTAGTTCTCTAACTTCTCTATCAACTTCAAATTAGTTATTATACTTAGGGTCTGTTTGGTTCAACTTATTTTCAACTTAAAAACTACTTTTAAATTAAAGCTAAAATTAAGAGCTTAAAAACATAAGTATAAGTTGTTTGTTAACTTTTATTTCTTTTAGCTTAAAAGCTCCTTCAAAGCTAAAACCTTTTTGGTAAAAATATTAAAAGCTTTAGTTTTCTTTAAAGCTAATTATCTTGTACTATAAAAAAGAATATTTATAAAATAAAAAATGTAGAAAATTAATTTTATTTATATAAAATTATTTTAAGAATAAAAAAATAAAATACATACATTTAAAACTTTTAATTTTTAAAAATGTCAAAAACTAGCTTAATTAATATAAATTCATTTTAATGATGATTTGAAAATAGTTTATTGTATATCTTATTAACCAAATAAAATATAAAACGTTTAAAATTTCTACTTATTTTTAATAATATTTCTGTAAAAATAAAAAAACAATTTATTTAGACAAAATAGAATAATGTCAAATTAGAAAGTTATGCTGAGGGATAAAAAAAACAATGACATTACTGTGTTACAAGCATGTGTTAACCAATTGTTGCAACAACAGCACAATAACTAATAAGCTTTCGGCATTGTTTCATAAATAATTTCAAAATATATCAATAGGTTGTGGTTTAAAAAAAAAGAAAAAAAAAAGTGTCTACAGGTTCCTCCACAAAAGCCAGCGAAAAGCTCCCCAAGATAAGTTATTTATTATTTTAAGAACTTATTTTAAAAACTGTTTGGTCCAACTTCTCTTTTTAAGGAAAAGAGAAGCTAGAAATAAACTGGCCAAACATACTCTTAAAAAACGCCTTAAAACGATCCAAAATCTGTCACATTAGTCAAGCAACTAACATAACCAACCTTTTAATAGTTAAGGAAAAGTTAAATGCAGGAACTAATCTAAAGTTGGTGAAAATGTTAGAAGATTAAAGTAAATTTTTTTCTCAAAAAAAAATAAAAAAATGCAGAAACCAAGATGCAACAATTTAAAGCAGCAATGTTAGCTTCTTTTTTTTTTTTTTCAAAACATACTCTTAACCTCTAAGAAACCATTTTTTTAAAACAAGAAACTCTCCTAACAATATTCATTCTACACTCAAATCTCAAAATCAAATCTAAGATCACACGCCTAAGAAATCATACAATGTTACCTAAGAGTTAAACTTAATAGCTTTTCCGGGTGTTAAAATAAGCTTATTTCAGAAACAGCAACGAAGTTCCAGAGAAATTTATTTCACCTTCAAGTTCACTACCTATCCGTCCTGGCTTTTAGGATAGGTAAAATAGAAACATTGACACACACAGAATGCACACTAAAAATCAAAATTTCACGTTTTACTTTGACACATAATTCAGTTTCTTTTTCGTCAATGTCCTCTATGCTTCAAGCATTCCACACAATCTTTTCATTAATCCATCAAGCAGCATAATGAAAGTTTGATTTGAAAAATCTGTGGAGGGGAAAAGGTTTTGTTTTCTTAAACAATGTTAAAAAAAAAAATTACAATATGTCAATATGTAAATTCAAGCAAATATTCAACTAAATATAAACTAATCATCAAATTAAAATTTGTCTGTTCTATTCTATACTCTGTAACATGCACCAACGGTTCATCTGGTAAAAAGAAACTTAATCCCTGATAAATTCGCCCTTAAAGACAATGCCCATTACATGAACTTCTGTAAGTGATGTAACAAAATTACAGTATCTTGTCAACCTCGAAACAACACTCACCTCACATGTACCCATTCCATCACCTTCAGTCTAGGGCCTGCCCCGCCTCAGGCTGCAAGATGGACATTTATATTGCTTTATGCTCTCAGCCTTTGCAGGGGTAATCTTGACACACTTTCCATGGAACCACCTCTCGCAGATGTCGCAGCAAATCCAAAACTCATCAGCGTTGTAATTTCCGCCGCAGCTTCCACAAAGTGTTTCATTATGCTCATCTTCATCCTCCTCATAACCCTCATCTACAGACTTTGGATTGCTTTTAACTTGCCCATCACTAGATCTCTGCAAATAAATGTACAGGAATGCATCATACCGGAAGGTGGAAGCCTCAACTAGTTGTGCAATAACATACAAAAACAGACATCATGGTACAATTGTACAAACAACTTATAATATTACTTTGTTTTCAATTTTCTGTATCTTCTTAGAAAAAGTAAATGTGACAGTGAAAGTGTCTGAACTTATTTCAACAATGACATCAAATTTAGGAGCCAGAATATTAAGGCTTAGTTTAGTGTTATCTATACATTTCAAAAGCTGCTTCTGGAAGTTAACCTCGGACTATTTGAAAAGAAAAGAAAAAATAAAGATATCAATATGTTCAGTCCAAGTGCATGTCTGAGGTTTGTTTCCTGTAACTTTTATGTATTCTGGTCAATGGTCATGATTCACTGTTCTCATCTCACAATAAGCTAGTCAGGACATACTTATAGAAGCTGCCTGTGCTTTTGTTTGTCAAACAAAAAAAAAAAAAAAATGCATATTTATATAATAACATTGATATGTGACTTTCATTATTTTTTTTATGAAACTTTCAGTATGCACAAGCATTACCAAACCAAACCTTCAAACTAATCAATATTGCACCAGCCAAAAAAAACAAGAGTGCAAGGAACACACTCCTTACTATTGATTAAAATTTATTGGAAATTACAAAGATGAATCATTAAATAAGAAATGTGACCTACAAAATTTTGTGATTTCCAAAAAATTTCAGCTAATAATAAATAGTGTATTTAAAAGAGTGTTGCTACTCAAGAAACAAAGAAACAATTATCACTAGAAAAGAAATACACTAACCTTGGTGCTTCCCCTAGACTTGCTTCCACTATCCGCAGTTGGCTTGTCCTTAACTGGTTTCCTGTCAGTCACAACTTCAAAAACAGATGGAAGATCATTGATCAAGCTAAATAAACGTTTCCTGCAATAAAGAATTGAGGTAACCATCAATAGAAGGAACCATATGTCAGCAGATGTTGAGCAAAAATACCACATAAAGAAATTCAATAGAAGTATTATACATTGACATCTCTTCCAATTAACAATTGCAGAAATTTCTAGTTGAAGAGAAAGCCACCAGGGAAAAACCATAATAGTCAATCCCAGATAGCATAGCAAAGCAACCAACCCCAAAAGTGCTACATCAGTATAGCAGTTCGCAGAGCAGCTACTGTTTTCAAGATAGCAGATTGCCAAACACCCACTATACCAAAGATAGCAGAAATTATGTAAGCAATTTATATGTGATGGGAACTGAGTGTTGGGGGGCAGTCATGACAGTTATTGGCAGAAAGTAGGAGCAGTTACATATTAAAATAGGTGTAATATCAATTGGTGTTCCATCAATATGACACACTTATAAATGCTCAAAAATCAAAAAGCACTAAAAAATTAAGACATATTCATTCATCATTGATAACCAAAAGTCAGTTTAAAGACACAAACATCATTAATCTAAGGCTGGAAACAATATCCGAGGTCAGAAACGGATGGAATTGAAACTAAAAGGAATTAAAATCAAACAACTTAACATACTATCAAAATATTAAATAGATAAAAAAATAGATATGATTGGAGCTGGGACACAGGTGAAGTTGATTGGGCATTGAGAAAGCTGTGAAATGCTGCGAACAGATCATAGGTTGATGATGTTGTATAGTATACAGGGAAGAAGATGGAAGCAGTACTGCCAGAACAGGGTTGGGCAAACTGACCTTGGCCAGAAAATCTTTGGCTGGCCAGGATGGTGATGGAAAAAGGGCTGAAGATTGCATGGGGTTTTGTCAAAGGTAAGGTGGTTTCTAACCCTACGATCAGTTATGGAGGAGAAAGGAGAGGGTCCAAGGGAAGAATCAGATTTTTTTCCCGTTACAATAGCAGACACAACAGCCACAAGCAGCGCTACACAAAAACATGACATTATGAAAGAGCTCCGAAACAACCAGGGGCTGCTCTGGTATGATAAAGGTGCTATTACATGACATTGACCACACTGGGAAAAACTAAAAGAAACCAGAGCAACAGTGTAAACATATTAAACAATACAAACAAATCATTACAAATGAAACTCAATCACATATATTTCCCTCAAGAATCCCTTCGATACTATACCTAATCCTAAGGAAAGGAAAAATAAAGCAAGAATACAAGGCATTTCAGAGAGATTTTAAATTTCCCCCCTGAAAAACAACCCAAATAATTGTGTATCAGTATCAGTTAATACTTGCCAACATTTGCTTTAGTGTGTGTTTGGTTCAACTTATTTTGAAGAAATAATCACTTATTTTTGTCAGCTTTCAGGGAGAGCTTTTGAAAATAAGTGATTTCTCCCCTTGAAGTATTGCTGAAAATAACCATGGATTAATATACATAAATCCACCATCAAAGTCATAACTTTCATGTTGAATGCTGCATCAAAAGGTAAATTGAACTGCCAATGTCATCACATTACATGCACAAACTTTCATGGGGACAATCAGATTTAGTCAACATGGCTACTCCCATTGCTAACCTCAAATTTATACTTCTGTAAAAAAATAATAATAATAATAATAATAATAATAATAATAATAATAATAATAATTTGCTGGATGGAGACCTCTGCAGATCTTGCCAGTAACATAAAGATTGTATTAAAAAAAACTTTTTGCTGCAAAAAAAGGAATGCATGTATGAACCACCTACCAAGCATCAGATCTCAACAGACAACAGAGAAATTTGAACCATCATATTATTAAAAAATACCATAATTTCTTGAGAAATTCATCCATCACAATGATTTAGATGAATGTTGAGCACCAACTCCAATTGTAACATAATTGCATCATTAAACTAGATCATACCTTTCATTGCGGTTAAGACGAGCCCCAAGGTAAAAAGCCACGGAAACCAACCACGAATCACTATGCACAGCAACCAGAGAAAGCCAGTCCCTGCGATTCATGCCATCCCTAGCAAAATTGATTCCAAGAGCCGGCTCAGGGAGCTCTGGCGGAACTTCTTCCGCTGGCAGAGTTACTTCCCAAGCCTCATTTGGATGTCCATAGAGGCAGAGGTTATCCTTATCTTAAAGAAACACACAAGAGACTTCAAATTTAGTGAAAAGCCATAACACATTATTCATTAGTTACAAAACCTCAATTTAACTTGAATCAAAATTCAAAACCCAGCAAACATAGATGTGAACCTCTAACAAGGGACTCAAATGTCATAGAACACAGACCCAATGCTATATCATTTGACATTCCCACGATAACTAAGTGCATATTTGGATTCATGTTGAATAAGTCAAAATCAAATTGAAATACCAGTTAACATGAATTTAGGTAAATGATTTTAAGCCCAAAATCGATCTTGAATTGAAGCAACTTTAGGTCACTTTTGTGTGAATAAAATTTTTTATACTTCTAAAAAAATACATCCAAGCATAAATTAATTCACTCCAAAATAAATTCTGAATTCGCTTACGCAAACACACACCATAGACTCAAGTTTTTCTCATTACTGCACACCCATTTCGTTTTCCTCAATTCCGTGCATAAAAAATCTACCTTGTTTACTCCAACAACCATGCACAATTCACACACACACCAGAGAAAAGAACATTACAAATTCGCAAAACAAAACGAATCCCACAAAAATAAATACATAAATCCAATTTTTTTTTTTTTTTACACGTAAACAAAACCAAACCAAAGTTAAAAAATGACCCGAAAAATAAAACCAGATCCAAATTACCCTTTACCTGGATCACAGAGGCCGTAAAATTCATCAACGTCTGGGAGAAGAAAAAGGGGCAAAAAAGTAATTAGCAACATGGAGAAGCAAAGGGAGAGAGAGACATTGGAAAGAGAAGAAGAAGAGTAGTACCGTGAGTGAGAGCGCGAATAACAGCGGTTCTTCTGGCGCTATAGTCCTTGAAGATCTCTTCAACGGTGCGGGGACTGGAAGCCATGTCCATAACCCAATTGGGATCTAAGCGAAAAAAGGGTTTGGGATTTGGGGGAAGCTAAAGGGAATTGGAGAGAGAAACCATGGAAAATTGATCAAAAGAGAGGAAGGAAAAAATAAACAGAATGAATGTTGAAGAAGAATGTAAGCGTATGTATGTGTATAAGTACTCAAATAAGGCTAAGTTGCTTCCTCCACTGCTGCGTTTCTCATTAATTAGAGAAATTAGGTCTACACTAATTAAGCCTTTGTTTGGATTGGAAAAGGAAAATACAATAACTAGTTAGGAAGGAAATAAGTGAAAAAAAGAAAGAAAAAAAATGAGTGTGTTTGGTAGAAGAAAGATAAGAGATGAAAAAAATAAAAAGGTATGAAATTAACTAGTTATTTTTGTTCTTTTTTATTTATTTATTTTCATTCACCTATTTATTTATGTCATTTTTATTTCTTTTTCTTCTTAAAAAGATGTTAGCAACACACTCTTTTAAACATATCAGATTAAAATCCCCTTATATATCCTTCATATGTGTTCTTATTATCTCATCGTTCCACTCTCCCTCGCATTCACTTTTATTTCAATATTGTCATGTCCTCTCATAAAATGGTGAAATTCACTCTCTTAACGTGCATCTGGTATATCTTTTTATACTTTTAACATCAACTGAACTATTTAATTGTAACTGAATATCAGAAAAAGCAATTTCAAATATATATAATTTATCTTCAAAATTTATCAATTGTTTTATATATGATTATCATTCTTCATCAAATTCACTTCATTTGAACAATTTCATCACTAATCAAATTCACTTTTTCAATTAAATTTTCGTTACAAGTAAACTTCTTCAAATTATACACATAATTTGTTTCTTGCTAACTTTTCACTTATTTTAATCTTTAGAAACATTATCAAACCTTTCAAGATTTTCACTAAAGTTATCATCTTTTACAAATATGAGAATGATAAAAAAAAAATCCATCTGATCTTTTATATAAGAAATAAATAAGTCTTTTATTCCTAATTACAAGAAACATTGATTCACTTTAGATGTATAAATTGTTAATTTTCTTTTATACCTTTAATTTAATTTGAACTCTATCAATGAGATGTCCAATCATTCTTTATCCAAGTGGGTGCATTTATTTACCTATAAACAATATAACTATATAAGTCACATTCATTGGTGGAAAAAAAATCTCTTGAATTATGTATAGTGTCATTAAATATTAGTATTACTTAAATCATTTAATTTTATAACAATTTTTGGAATAAAATTTAAATGTTTGACATTATTAATTAAAATTAACAAACTTACCTACTTTTATTGGTTTTGATGAATTTATTATTTGTTTCTTATATAAAAGACCAGAGAGAGGTACAACTAGTGATACTGAGTACAAAAGTCTAAAAAATTAAGGCAAATGCTAAGAAAGTAAAGGGAAATTTTTTTATTGGAATGCGTAAAAAAGCGCTCCGTAATGATTTTTAAATGCACTCCCATACAGTTTCTGATAATCGTTGTGCATACTTACATTCGCACTTAATTTTCACAACAATTATCTCACCTTCTTCTCATTTATTGCTTTGATTAGTCCCTTTTAGTTAGAAATTACTTCATTTTAGAATTTAGTTTTCATGTAGTTAGTTTTAGGATCTTATTAACTTTTTAACTATGTTTTTGCAGAGTCCTAGTACACTGGAAGAAAAGCTGAAGATGAGGAATTCAAGACAACTCACTTAGCGAGCTGATGCTGCAGCTTAACGAAAGAAGTTGCTCTGAAGAGGACACGTGACAAGTTGAAGGCTAAGCGAGAAGTTCTGTTCGCTTAGCGGGATTGGAAGCTGGAGAGGCATCTTGGACACGTCAAGATCTCTTAGCGAGTTCATTCTCGCTAAGCGAACTAACCTCTTTGCCTGAAGGAGAAATTGGAATTATTATAATTCGCTTAGCGAGTTGTTGTTCGCTAAGCGAGTTGTGCCTTTATGCAGAAGTGACAAAACAAAGATTCTCAGCCTATTTAAAGTGTCTTGTCATTGGGATCATCATCAGATCATTCTAGGGTTGTGTGTTGGCGGCTGAGGCTCTCACCTACCACATTCCTTCATTCCTTCACCATTTCTCTTCCATTTTCCTTTGTTCTTTGTAATTTTTGGTAGCTTCTCATGACCATGAGGAGCTAACTTCTTTGTAGTTGGGGATTTGGTGTACTAGCAACTCTCATGCAATTACTCTTACTATCTATTTAACGAATATTCAGTGTTAATGTTATTCTCTATGCTTAATGTTGGTTCTTGGCTTGATCACGCAAGCACTTTTCTATTTGTTTTTATTGTCATTGGGAAATGCTTTGAAAACTGAGATTTGAGAATGGTGTCTAATGAATGTCTCATCTAGGAATGGAGTGATGTTTGTTAGTCTCTTAATGATCCTTGCTCTTAAACAAATCATTTAACTTCACTTGCTAAGGGATTAGGAGTAGAGTTAAGTGCTTTAGCTTCTTTTATTTGAGGAATCAAGGTTAGAAGACTTAAGTGGGTTGAGATAGCACTAGGATTTTCATTAAGTGGAGAAAAATCATTTATATTACTGAGATGTTCGCCAATTATCACCAAATACCCTAACTAGTTCCATTAATTGTTGTTTTCAGCTGCTGCACACAAACTGTTTGATCTTTTGCTTTCTTGAATTCTGTTATGTTTTTAGTAGTTTATTTTAGAACTTATAATTTATTTTCCTAAGCTATTTTCACCAAAACAACATATTCTTTTGCCTAGAACTTGATTTTACACAAAAACCTAGTACGAACAAGTCCCTGTGGAGATGACTTTGTAGTCAAAATTCGAAAATACTACACCGATTGGTGTGCTTGCCAAATAGGTGAACAAATTTTCTGCTTGTTTCTTGTATTAGGAAATTTGTGCTATTTTCATATTCTAGGCATTAATCCTTTATTCTTTCATTATTCCTTTTATGTTCTATTTTTATTACTCTTTAGTGATTTGTTAACTTGATCTTTAGTTGCTTTGTTTCTTGTATGCGAGGCAGAGTTCATAATCCAGCTCTAGTTCCCTTAGATCTTGAGATTGAAAGAACTTGCAGAAAGAACAACGCCCTAAAAAAAAGCAAAAGCAACGGGAGAAGCGAGCTAGGCAAAGAACTCAAAGAGCTTCTTCTTCTTCACCTCCACCTCCACCACAACCTACACCTCCACCTCAACCACTTTTACTTTTACCTCCTCCTATCCTTGAGGAGCCAATCATGGTGGAAGAAGAGGAGCAACCAAGAAGAAGTCTTGAGGATTGCAATGCTCATGTCGTGCCTCGTCACTTCACAAGCATTGCAAGACCGAAGTTTGGTGTGGATCATATATCTTATCCATCTTCACTCATTCATTTGATTCAAGCCAACCAATTCCATGGTATGTCACATGAAGATCCTTATGCCCACCTAGCCACATTCATTGAGATTTGCAATATTGTCAAGATTGCTAGAGTGTCGGATGAAGCCATTCGTCCCAATTTGTTCACATTCTCATTGGCTGGAGATGCCAAGGCATGGCTGAATTCTCTCAAGGAGCATAGCTTGCACACTTGGGATGATGTGGTATCCAAGTTTCTCAACAAGTATTTTCCGGAGTCCAAGACCACTCAAGGGAAGACTGAAATTTCATCATTCCATCAAAAGGTTGATGAGTCCCTTAGTGAAGCATGGGATTGTTTTAGAGGATTGTTAAGGAAGACACCTACTCATGGATTTAGTGAGCTGGTGCAAATTAACATGTTTCTAGATGGTTTGAGGTCTCAAACCAAACTTATGCTTGATGCATCGGCGGGTGGCAAGATCAAATCTAAGACACCGGATAAAGCAATTGAACTTATTGAAAACATGGCAGCCAATGACTATGATGTCACTCATGATAGGAGCCACAATCCTCCAAAGAAGGGTATTTTGGAGCTTAGTTCTCAAGATGCCATTCTAGCTCAAAACAAGCTCCTCACTCAACAAAAAGATGCTCTCACAAAGCAAATTTCCAAGCTGCCACAACAATTGCAATCCCTTACTTCAACCTCTCAAGGTCCTACTCAACAACATGGGGGATTCTCTTTGTGTGGTGGTGCTCATGAGCACGACTTGTGTATGATTCAAGAAGGAGCACAAGAGGAGCTGCACTACTTGGCAAACCAAAATCGCCAAGGTTGTAACACCCTAAGTTCTATAATGATGAATATGTAATATTTGATTCAATTAATTATTTTGTAAAATGCCTTAATTAATTTATTTAAGAAAACACGTGAAAGGTGAAACTAACATAATTGGAATTTAGTGAAATTTATGAAAAAAAATTTAATTCAATTTTAATTGCGAAAGTTATAATTTCCTTTAGCAGTTATAACGCGTTATTTAATTCAACAAAAGGTTAAGCGTAGTTTAAATCGTAAAGGATCAAATTAAAATTTTTGTATATACAGAAATAAAACAATGGAAGATGCGTAGGACTGGAAATGTAAACATGTATATACATATATGTAACCAAAAGACATAACGTACTCCTGGAGCATAAGTACAAAAAGATACTACATGATCAACATGATGACTGAATATGTACAACAAAATATCTGAGATGCTTAGATCTACCCGACCAAATACATGATAAAGCAAAATAAAATCCTAGCTCTCAGGGCAGTCATTGTCTACACCTACCCTATGAAAGACTCAACCCAGAAGCCTAGGTGGGTTTCTAGTCGGTGTGTTCCTAACAGTGGGACTCGCGAGAGGAAACCTCAAATGAATCCCCAAGAGACTCTCTCTCTGAGTACTCCTCGGGATCCTCCTTCGGATCCTCCTCTGTGTCAGACTCTACCAACCAACCCACTCCACCGGCTGGAACCTCCACAACCAACTCTGCCGCCGCTGCGGCTGCTACTGGCATCACCTGATTCCCCTCAGTGGGAATCTCTTCCATGTCCACCTGTACTTCCACCTCTGCTTGAGCCATCTCCCAACGCTTAGGATCACTGTGCTCCCTTAACTATAACTCCAACTGCGAGGAATGGGGCTCAGTGACGGTGCGCTCTGAGTCAGTCAGATGCGGTCCTGGCCCTCCAGATGACGTAGCAGTCGAAGAGACATAGATGATCTCCACTGGTTTGGCTGGCTGGTAACAGGGTGGCGTAGGTTGTGTCCACCACGCTAAATACTCATATATGATAGGATAAACTTCGGGCTCGTACTTTGATGTATGAATCAAGCGAATATAACTCGTAAAATGATCTACATGTCTGACCAAATTGGGCTCCCACCTCCCGTAGAGGCACTCAACTTCCCAGAAATGCTGTGGGTCCGGGACCGCCATCTGATCCTAAAACAAAAACAAAACAACAAGAGGGTAACTCTCTGCTTCGTCAAGCAGTACACACAAAACGACTTTAGAAGTCACAAACATCTGCAATCAACTACTTCGACGTGGTTATCTACCGATCACATTTGACACCTAATCATTTTCATTACTAGAACAATTGACTTATCTTTCACTGGCCAGCTGCCACTGGAACTCCCAGAACTCAGTGGTCTTACACAAATTTAAGCTAGATGACATATTGGGAGTACACCCATTCTCCACGGTACAATGGTAGGGCTCTCACCAATCAATGATGACTCGTAATTTCTGTCGGGATTGCCAAGTCGGCTATGTGACTAGTGCCACAACTCGATGCCATATATCCCCCAAGGACTGCCTCCTTACGATCATCTCCCAGGTACCAACTGTGGTCATCTAATGCTCTAAGGACTGACTCCTCAACACTCTCCTCACAGAGTTTATTTTCTTTCTCCGTCGCCTATGGGTTTCCCGCTGCACATGGTATAGGTGCAGACGAATTGACGCTGAGCTAAAGGTACCACCTCTACGCTCACATATGCATATATAAGTAAGGACTTTGACTTGATCGCTACATCGTAACGATCTCATCACCCCAGGCGATGCGTCATTTGCAATCCGACCTTGGTTCATAGATAACTCACAGCTGACATATCCCACCCGACTTTCTTACATTCTTGAAGTTCCAGAGATCCGACGTACTCTCGTATCTTCATAGTACGACTCTCAACTCACATAAGTCACAGCGTGTCATATATTTTATTACGTTTTATATATTCCTTACCCTCTCAAGTGTCTTATGATTTAAAAAAAATATATATTTATACTCACCATTATTCCTCCACGCAAAGGTCCTAAATCCTTTTCTATGTCCAATACATAAAAGATAGAGTTCATTTATTAATTTATATTTAATAAACTAAATGAAAATAAAATAAATAAAAAAATCTCTTAGATCATTTAAATGTGCTCACTATACAAGTTATATTTATCTTTGAATATCAATTTTGCTATTGACACTAGAAATCAATTCTAGTTACTACAAGTATTCGCGTCAAGTCTTGTAGACACATCACACCAACAAACAATTTTACCACCAGATTCAAACTACAGTCGAGAGACCGTATCACCAAAACAGAGAAAACCACACTTTCAATATCAAATGCTCAAGGTTTTCCTCCCTGAGACTTAAATGAATCAATCAAAATAATGGTTATATTGTATCCATTATCTCACAGAATCAAAATATTAGTTAAAGGTAAAATGACAAAAGTACAAGTATTAATAATCACATTTGACTATTGAGTCAAATTTTCATTGGCAGTACTGAATGTGAACTCTCACTGAAATAAGCAATTGACCTCAGAATTTAAATATTTTTGTATCAAATCGAAGCTCTTGAAATCTAGTTTATAGAAAGGTTTCTCACTTATAAAATTAACATCTAGAAAATTTTATAAAATTTTTCTAAGTCAGCAACTCTAGATTTTTAGTGCCCACTGAACATAGCTCAAAGAAATGTAAATTTCTCCCACTTTCCAAAACTAAATTAACTGAAATTTTTTACAGATTAAAGCTAACCCCTTGATCTTTCCAAAAAGGTATTTCTTGCTTCCAAATTCATTTTCTATTGTTCCCAGTAAAAATATTACTAACAGCTTACAATTTTGACATCAAAACAGGGTCCTAAACCATTGGTTTGTTTCTTTTGAAAAAAATTAATTTATAAATTATGCTTGGAAATTTTTGTAATATACATGGTTAAAAATCTTATTTTGTCTAGTTTTTAAAGGTTTAATTAACTTTCAAAAACATTAAGTACACAGGGAGAATTTTAACAAAAACCGAGCCCTGTTCCAGTGAAATCCCAAAACAGAACAGTCCACTTTCGAGCCATGGATAAACCCCAAGATGAAATTATTTTTCAAAGATGTCAACATAAAAGTGGTTGAATTTTATGTCTATTTTCATTCAAAACAATTTTGACAAAAAAACCAACAGTTAGATCTTTCAAAAATGGCAAAACAGTGAGGGTTGTTCCATGCTAAACGAAAGGATAGCCACTGCCAACAAATTTTTAGTTCACAATTTTCAAAGAAAACTTGATCAAAACCATTTTTGAGAAAAAGGTACATGATCTCACTTGTTTCTAGAGCCATTTTCATTCCAATTACAAGATGAAAATGAACTTACTCCTTACATGCAAAGGCTCACAACTACTGCCAAAGAGAAGTCAACACCACCCATCCACTTTCAACTCAACAAACAATTCAAACACATCTCAATTCTCAGCAATGGAGGCATGCATGTATGCTATGGTTAAGGCCCCCAGCCCTTAACCATATTCTCAACAAGAAAAGAAAACAAAGAGTCCACAAGAGAGTTCCCTCACCTTGGTTCTTGGTTCTAGCCGAGAGAAAGGAAGAAGAGATGAAAGGGAGACTAGGTAGAGAGGATGAGGGCTGTCAATGGCTTACATGCAAAGCTTCAAGCTCCAAAAATGGCTTCCCCTTCTCTTATTGGTGTCTCGGCCTAGGAAGGAAAAGAGGTAAGAGAAGAGAGAATTTTGTGTGTGTAAATTTTGCTTGTTAGGAGGATTAGTGAGTGAGTGTGTGAGCTTAGGGGTGTGGCCATGGGTTTTGGGGTGGTTAGGTGTTGAGTTTAGGCTAGGTGTCAAGCCCTTGTGGCTTGCATGTAGGTTAGTTGTCATGCAATTGAGGTTAGAGAGTTTATTTACTCAGTTTAGTTTACACAGTGTAATTTTACACTGTGTAATCGTAAAGAGATGGCTTTTAAAATTTTAAAACTTAATTCCAAACATCTAATTAATTTTATAAAACTTCTAGTAATAAAACTTTTTTAGTAGCTCAGATAAAATTTCCTCTGTAAAGAAGTTATTTACAGATAAATTTTATAAGAGTTAACTTGGTGTGCAAGTTACTATAATTTAATATAATTAAAATACTTAAAATCAATTTGCAACCGATAAATTAATTAGTACATAGCACTAGATATTTTAAATGTCTTACTACTAGTAATTAATCTCAGTTCAATTAATTACTAGAAGACATAACTGATAAGCATACACAGACAATATGCGTACTTGATAATTAAGTACATATCACACTGCACAAGTAAATAAATAAATAAACAACATAAACACTTCAATCACATAGAATTTTATAGCGGCTTATAATCAAAAATACAGGAAAGTAACTACAGAGAATTAATTGTAGAAAATTTATTCTAGATAGTTACTTATAGAGAAATATATAAATATATACATATATATATATATATATATATATATATATATATATAAGTGAGTTGAAATTTTTAGGGTGTTACAAAGGTTACAACCAAGGTGGCAACTATGGCTATCAAGGTCAAGGCTACAATCAAGGCCAAGGTTGGAAGACTCATCCGGGGAACAACTTCGAGCAAGGCCAAGGACGTCCCTCCAATAGGCCTCCTCATCAGGGGCCAAATCTCTATGAGAGGACTAGTAAGCTTGAAGATACCTTGAGCCAATTCATGCAAGTATCTATCTCAAATCACAAGAGCACCGAGGCCTCAATCAAAAATTTGGAGACCTAAATAGGCCAACTTGCTAAGCAACTAGCTGAAAAATCCAATGGGAATTTTGTAGCCAATATGGAGGCAAACCCCAAGGAGCATTGCAAGGCAGTGATGACAAGAAGTAGGCACTTGACTAGTGATTCTAAAGGAGTTGAAGTTGACAATGAGATAGTAAAAGACAAGGAGGGGTGGTAGTTGAAGATGAGGAAGAAAAGATTCTGAAAAACGAGAATAAAGAGAAAAACGTGAATGCAGAAAAAAAATATTGAAAGTGAGAAAAATTCTGAAAAAGAAAAAGAGATTAATGTTGAAAGGGGATGTCAAGGAGATGATGAGGTCTTAGCTCAAAAGACCAAGAGTCAATAAGCAAGAGATGGCAAGAAGGTGATTAATGAGGTGCCTACAAAGGAATTGTCTTATCCTTTGGTTCCATCCAAGAAGGACAAGGAAAGTACTTTGCAAGGTTCATGGATATTTTCAAGAAGTTGGAGATTACCCTTCCTTTTGGTGAGGCTCTTCAACAAATGCCTCTCTACGCCAAATTCATGAAGGATTTGCTCACAAAGAAGGGTAAATATATTGAGAAGGAGACTATCTTGGTGAAAGGCAATTGCAGTGCCATAATTCAAAAGACCTTGCCCCCTAAATACAAGGATCCTGGATGCTTCACTATCCCTTGCACTATAGGGGAAGTGTCCACAGGGAAGGCTCTTATTGATCTTGGGGCAAGCATCAATTTGATGCCCCTCTCCATGCTCAAAAGGATTGGAAATTTGGAGCTTAAGCCTACCAGGATGACTTTGCTTTGGCGGATAGATCCATCAAATATCCTCATGGTGTCATTGAAGATGTGCTTGTTAAAGTGGGCAAATTCACCTTTCCAGTGGATTTCGTTATCATGGACATGAAAGAGGATCGAGAAGTTCCCTTAATTCTAGGGAGACCATTTATGATGACAGCCAATGTTGTTGTTGATATGGGGAAAGGAAATTTTGAGCTAAGTGTGGAGGATCAAAAGGTCACCTTTAATATCTTTGAAGCAATGCAACATTCTAGTGATCACAAGGCTTGTTTTCGGGTAGATGTGTTTGATAGAGAAGTGGAAAATTTCACACAGCAGTTTGCTATGCATTCTCCACTTGAAAAATCCTTGGTGAACGCTATTGAGTGTCTTATAGCTGAAGAAGAAAAAGTAGCAGAATGCTTGCATAGTCTTGATGAATTGAGAGAGATTCCACATGGAGAGGAACTTTTTGAAGAGCTGAAAAAAGATGAAAAGGTAGAAAAGCCTAAAGTTGAGTTGAAGGTCCTACCTCCTCACCTGAAGTATGTTTTTCTTGAGGAGAGGGGTGAAAAACCAGTGGTGATTAGCAACTCCTTATCACAAGCTGAAGAAGGAAAGTTGATAGAGTTGCTCAAGAGATATAAAGGTGATATAGGTTGGTCTATTTATGATCTTAAGGGAATTAGTCCATCTTATTGCATGCACAAGATCATGATGGAATCAGATTATAAGCCAGTCAAACAACCTCAAAGAAGACTCAATCCGGCCATAAAGGAAGAAGTTAGGAGAGAAGTACTCAAATTGCTTGAAGCCGGCATGATTTATCCTATCTCAGATAGTGCTTGGGTGAGTCTGGTTCAAGTAGTTCCAAAGAAAGGTGGCATGACAGTGATCACTAATGACAAGAATGAGCTTATTCCAACTAGGACAGTGACTGGTTGGAGGATGTGTATTGATTATAGGAAGCTCAACAGTGCCACAAGGAAGGACCATTTTCCATTACCTTTCACGGACCAAATGCTTGAGAGGTTAGCTGGGCAAGCATACTATTGCTTTTTATACGGTTATTTCGGATACAACCAAATTGCCATTGATCCGGAAGACCAAGAGAAGATTGCCTTTACTTGTCCGTTTGGAGTGTTTGCTTATAGAAGAATGCCCTTTGGGTTGTGCAATGCTCCTACAACTTTCCAACGTTGCATGCTAGCTATTTTTGCGGATCTTGTGGAGAAACGCATAGAAGTTTTCATGGATGATTTCTCTGTTTTTGGAGCATCTTTCGATTTATGCCTATCCAATCTTGAGTTGGTTTTGAAAAGATGCATTGAAGCCAACTTGGTGCTTAACTGGGAAAAATGCCATTTTATGGTTTAAGAGGGCATTGTTCTTGGCCATAAAATTTCTGCTAGAGGCATTGAAGTTGACAAAGCCAAGATCGATGTTATTGCAAAGTTACCACCTCCAGTGAATGTGAAAGGTGTTAGGAGTTTCCTTGGTCATGCAGGTTTTTATAGAAGGTTTATCAAGGATTTCTCCAAGATCTCCAAACCTCTCTACCATTTGCTTGTCAAGGAGATTAAATTCCACTTTGATGAAGATTGTTGGAAGCTTTTAATTTGCTCAAAGAAAAGCTCATCACTGCTCCTGTGATAGTTGCTCCTAATTGGACTCAAGACTTTGAGTTAATGTGCAATGCAAGTGATTATGCAGTAGGTGCAGTCTTGGGGCAGCGAAGGAACAAAGTCTTTCACTCCATTTACTATGCTAGCAAGGTGTCAAATGATGCACAGCTGAATTATGCCACAATAGAGAAGGAGTTATTCGCTATTGTGTATGCTTTGGAAAAGTTTAGATCCTACTTGATTGGATCTAAAGTTATTATTTACATAGATCATGCAGCTATTAAATATCTCCTTACCAAGCCTGATTCAAAGCTAAGGCTAATTCGGTGGATTCTCTTATTGCAAGAATTTGATCTTGAAATCAAAGATAAGAAAGGCTGTGAGAATGTAGTAGCTGATCATTTATCCCAGTTGGTAAATGAGGAAGTAACTCACAAGGAAGCTGAAATTCAAGAGGAGTTTCTGGATGAATTTTTGATGTTGGTGAAGGAGAGACCTTGGTTTGCTGACATGGCAAATTTCAAGGCAGCTGGAGTTATTCCAGAAGGGATAAATTGGCACCAACGAAAGAAACTCTTTCGTGACTCTACCTACTACATTTGGGATGATCCTTATTTGTTTAAACTTGGGGTTGACAACTTGTTAAGGAGATGTGTTTCTCATGAGGAAGCTAAAGATATTCTTTGGAATTGTCATAACTCTCCTTATGGTGGTCACTACAATGGTGATAGGACAGCTACTAAGGTGCTTCAATCCGGATTTTAGTGGCCTACAATTTCCAAAGATGCTCATATTCATGCTCAATCATGTGACAAGTGCCAAAGAACTGGGAGCATCTCAAAAAGACATGAGATGCCACTGCAAAACATTTTGGAGGTTGAAATGTTTGATTGTTGGGGGATTGATTTTGTTGGCCCTCTTCCATCTTCATTTTCCAATGAGTACATTTTAGTGGCAGTCGATTATGTTAGTAAATGGGTTGAAGCTGCTGCATGTCAGAAAAATGATGCCAACACTATGATAAAATTTCTCAAGAAGCAAATCTTCTCAAGATTTGGTGTGCCAAGAGCCCTTATTAGTGACGGGGGAACTCATTTTTGCAATACTTAATTGGAAAAACTTATGGAGCATTATGATGTTAGGCATAAGGTTGCTTCTCCTTATCATCCGCAAACCAATGGTCAAGCGGAAGTTTCCAATATAGAAATTAAGAAGATATTGGAGAAGACTGTAGCATCCTTAAGGAAAGATTGGGCTCACAAGTTAGATGATGCCTTATGGGCATATAGAACAACCATGAAGACACTAATTGGTCTCACTCCTTTTCAAATGGTTTATGGCAAGGCTTGCCATTTGCCTGTGGAAATGGAACACAAGGCATACTGGGCCTTGAAATTCTTGAATTTTGATCCGTCCCAATCTGCTGAACATATAAGATTGCAACTCTTGGAGCTTGAAGAAATAAGAACTCATGCTTATGAGTCCTTAAAACATTACAAAGAGAGAGTCAAGGCTTACCATGACAAAAAGTTGTTGAAGAAGGAGTTCCATGCTGGTCAACAGGTCTTATTATTCAATTCAAGATTAAAGCTCTTTCCTGGGAAACTCAAGTCCAAGTGGTATGGCCCTTTCATCATCAAAGAAGTCAAGCCCTATGGAGCTGTGGAACTTGTTGATCCATCATCATCTGACCCACAACGAAGCTCGGTTGTCAATGGCCAAAGAGTAAAAATATACAATGGTGGGGAGATTGAAAGGCTCACCACCATCATTCATCTTCTAGATCCCTGATCTTTTCACGCGTCAAGCTAGTGACATTAAAGAAGCGCTTATTGGGAGGCAACCCAATATTTCTATCCCTCATTCTTGCACTTTAGTTTCTCCTTTATTTTTGCAATTTGCTTTGCTTGCTTGCACTTGAAGTTTCTTCCTGTGCATTCTCTCGTTGAGCGAGACATTTGTCGCTAAGCGAGTCTACATCATCCATATCTTGCATCTGTTTATTCTGCATAACTCGCTAAGCAAGCTTTGCTAGCTTAGCGAGCATCTCTCTCTGTCTTGTTTTTCATTGTTAAAAATATGTTTTTATAGAATTTGCTAAGCGAGTTTATACTTGCTAAGCGACCAAACTTCTCTGTTTGAGTTAAAATTGTTTTTCATAGTGAATTCGCTAAGCGAAACTACATTCGCTAAGCGAACTCACCTCGTTAATATATATATATATATATATATATATATATATATATATATATATATATATATATATATATATATAACATTTTAAATTCAAAATTGCATTTTGAGGGAGGGAAACTCTAGGGTCTCTGACCCAACGAATCCTTCTGCTTAGCGAGACCACTATCTCACTAAGCGAGATGTTCGTAAGTGGTCAGGAGCAGTTACACAATTGTTCCCCTTCCACTTACCCTCTCTCTTACTCTCTATCTCGAAGACCTTTTCTCACTCAGTCTCTTTTCTTTTTTCCTGAAAACTTATTCTCTTCACCTCACCTTCTCTCTCTTTCTCATACTCATTGGCTTGTTTACTGCATTCATCCTTCGCTCCTCATCTCCTCATTACATTCATCCAAGTAAGTTATCTATCCCATCTTCTGATTTTGTGGTTTTGTTGTTTTAATTGTTGTTTTAATCTCTTTTTGTTTTGGTAGTTCTTCTTGCGTTTTTTGCCTGAGTGAGTAGTTGATGCTACATTTTGTTTAACTTTTGTTTGGTGGCTTGGCTCTTTTGTTTTCTTTTTTTTAGTTCATACTATCTTGTTTACACTTAGGGTTTCATTATTGTTTTATGTTGGTAAGTAGTTTTTCCTGTTTTCATTTTGGACCAATTGAGTTATTGTTTTGTTTCTGCTACTTTGATGCATTGAGTTCATACCTGCAAGGTGTTCGTCAAAATACCTCTCTCATTTTTCCAGAATTTGTTCAAGGCGCTAAGCGAGAGGATGAATTTTTGGGTTTTTGTTCATAGTGTTCTTCATGCATTCTTCTGCACTCTAATGAATCTAATAATTTTCCAAAATTCATTCCGCTAAGCGAGTACTCACTCGCTAAGCGGATCATTGACCATTCTTCTTTTGTGCATAGCGGCTAAGCAGGCACTTGCTCGTTAAGCCGCCATTTCCCTCTGTCTACCACTTCTTGTATTTTATTTTAAATTCGATTAGTGAGCAACACTCGCTAAGTGAGTTTTCTTCTCTACCTTGTTTTCTTTTTATTTCCATTTAATTCGCTAAGCGAGTTTTCATTCGCTAAGTGATCCTTTCTGTTTTCGATTGTATTTTGAGTGATTCGCTAAGTGGGAATAGTTCTGTTAAGCGAATCATTTATTCCTGCAACTTTGTTATTTAATACTCACATTGTCAGGATTGACTTTGCAGATGGCTTCACCTCGTCCATCTTAGGGTGGTGCATCTAAGAAGAGAAAGGCTTCTTCTTCTCGAGCTTCTCAGTCTGTTCCTACACCAGAGCCTATTGCTGAAGAGGCCCATTCGAGTTTGATTCACGTCGATTCCCTAGTGCTGAAGCTCATAAGCGCTTTAGGGAAATTATGCCTCGGCTTTTGCTACCTGAGAGAAGGGCGAAGCTCTACCCTAGAGAATTTGATGATTTCCGGATAGAGTATGAACGTTGGCAGTAGGACAAGGTGCTAGGTTAACTACCTGAGGATGAGATTGATGAGGCATTGGTAAAATAATTTTATGCAAATGCCTATGATCCAGAGGGTAGTGTGCAATGTCAATCCATTGTTAGGGGGAACATAATCAAGTTTGATGCTAAGACCCTTAACCATTTCCTCAAGACCCCCAGTTGTCATTGCTCCCAAGGAGCAGCTCAGTGCATTTACTCTATTTAAGAACAGTGCCAAGAAGTATGATGAAATAGCAAACAAGCTTTGTATTCTAGGTGGAACTTTTGAGAAGGGTACCGATAGACTGCCTTGGAAAATTTTGAGAAAAAACATGACCACCCTCACTCAGATATGGGCCACTTTCTCATTTGCCAACTTGGCACCCAACTCTCACACATTTGATATCAACGTGGGTAGAACTCATTTATGGAATCCAGATAAAGATGGATATGGACTTAGGGTCATTGATCGCTAAGGAAATAGCTTCTATGGTTGCTTCCAACTCATGCAGATTGGGTTTTCCTACTCTCATTACCGCCATGTGTCATGCAAAAGGCGTTGTTTCTGACTCCACCATTTTTCACAAGCTCAACCCTGTGTTGGATAAAGCGTACATTCTTAAGAATTGCATCAACAAGGCGGATCCTAATGCCCATCCTCCTGAGCCACCACGCCGTCCTCCCTGTGCACGCTCAGCCCCCGAGGGTGAATTTGTCACCACCAAGTCCTTTCAAATCGCCATGCAGGAGCAAGCCCAGAGAGAAGATGCCCTACAATTGGGACAATTGATGATTATGGAGAACCTCTACAACCTCTCGCTCCAGCAGCCTGTCATAACCCCTGAGGAATTCTCAGCTCACCAAGTTTAGCCTAGGGACAGGCCTAGTTCTTTTGGAGGGGGTGGTGCCGCCTCTGCTGGTACATCTAGAGCTGCTGGAGCTAGTGGGATGACAATTTTGGAGACTGAGGCAGGTTCAGCTAATGGCACTGGAGGAGCTGCTAAGGAGGAGACAGATGGAGCATGGAGGCAATGGCCATATGCTTGAGGCCATTTTTCACTTGTTTCAGGACATCTTTTAGTTTTCTTGCACTTTTATTTTTCTGCACTTTAGTTATCAGTTTCAGTTTCAGTTTTTGCACTTTATTTTCTGCTTTAGTTGGTACAAATTGGTTTTAATTCCTGTTGGTACTTTTTGCTACCTTTTGGGTACAGTTAGATTTATGGATGCATGATGTTTACTTTAGCATTCCATCTTTTTGGGGCATGATTCTAGATGATAGATCAATTTATTTTCTCTATGATGCAATGTATGCTTTCGAAAAAAAAAATTGTTTTGTGAAAACCGCGATTTCAAGTGAATACGCGTAGTGGATGCATTGGTGATTTCATAGATTGAACGCAAATGAGTGATTGCGGTTAAATTTGTATGGCATGTAGCATTTTGAAAAGTTGTTAAACGCTTCACATTTACCCGTGTGAGCTGTGTGAATCTTAACTGCTGAGAGAAATCGTTGGTTTTCACACTTGATTTTGCATGATTCTTGGATTTTGTTTGAGTGCATGCATGATATGGACATGATCAAGGCATTGTTTGTTTTAATTCTCAGTTACTTAGCAAAAAAGCCAACCTGTGTCTAATGATGAATCCCTTGCTGCCCTTTTGAGCCTTAATAGTGAATAATTTTGTTCTTGAACCCGTTGAGCTATAAAGAAAAACAATATGCATACCTTACCTTAGGGAATAAGAAAGCATATCATGGTTGAGGCACATTTGTTCCAAATTTGGGGAAATTGTTTGTGCAAGGAATTGATGTGAAATGGCAGCATGCACAGTTGGCAAAGCTACAATGATGTGTATATATATATATATATATATATATATATATATATATATGCTAAAAAAAATCAAAATCAAAAACAATTTCAAGTTTGTGCTGCTATTTTAAGTTTGTAAATAAAAGGTTGGGAAACAAGTTGAAGTCGGTTGCCTCATGGTTTGGAAAAAGGATTAGTGAGTGCTCTCCTAGAACCCTTAGGTGCTTTGAATATCTAGAAAAAACCAATTTTCTTTTGCAGCCCAGCCAAGTTTCAACCTTAATAAGTCCTTAGTGATCCAGATTGTGTGTGTGCAATTGCATTTGAATAAGATGGCATGCAAAGTTGGGTTGTGTGATTCCAATTGGGATTGATTGAAATTGTTTTGCAACTGAAACACTTATGTGCTTGAGAGAAACACTAGCCTTGTGAGAAGCGAAGTGTTCCTTACCTTTTCTCTGCTAATTGCCATACTTCTTGATCTCTTGAACTCTTGAGTGCATTCTTTTTATGATTCCATTATGAGCACCATTGCAAGTGCGATCTTGAGTTTGTGTGATTGACTTGTTTTGAATAAGCATGCTTGTGTCTTGGGAATGTGTTTGATCTTAGTCTTTGGTCTTGTCATTAATCTAACTTAGTTCTATTTAGTGTTAGTTTGCTTTTTCTTGAGGACAAGTAAAGCTCTAAATTTGGGGGAGTTTGATAATCGTTGTGCATACTTACATTCGTACTTAATTTTCACAGCAATTATCTCACATTCTTCTCATTTATTGTTTTGATTAGTCCCTTTTAGTTAGAATTAGAAATTACTTCTTTTTAGACTTTAGTTTTCATGTAGTTAGTTTTAGGATCCTATTAGCTTTTTAACTATGTTTTTGCAGAGTCCTAGTACACTGGAAGAAAAGCTGAATATGAGGAATTCAAGACAACTCGCTTAGCAAGTTGATGTTGCCGCTTAGCGAGAGAAGTTGCTCTGAAGAGGACACGTGGCAAGTTGAAGGCTAAGTGAGAAGTTCTGTTCACTTAGCGGGATTGGAAGCTGAAGAGGCATCTTGGACACATCAAGATCGCTTAGCGAGTTCATGCTCTCTAAGCGAACTAACCTCTCTGCCTAAAGGAGAAATTGGAATTATTGTAATTCGCTTAGCGAGTTGTTGTTCGCTAAGCGAGTTGTGCCTTTATGCAGAAGCAACAAAATAGAGATTCTCAGCCTATTTAAAGTGTCTTGTCATTGGGATCATCATCAAATCATTCTAGGGTTGTGTGTTGGTGGCTGAGGCTCTCACCTACCACATTCCTTTATTCCTTCACCATTTCTCTTCCATTTTCCTTTGTTCTTTGTGATTTTTGGTAGCTTCTCATGACAATGAGGAGCTAACTTCTTTGTAGTTGGGGATTTGGTGTACTAGCAACTCACATATAATTACTCTTACTATCTATTTAATGAATATTCAATGTTAATGCTATTCTCTGTGCTTAATGTTGGTTCTTGGCTTGATCACCCAAGCACTTTTTTATTTGTTTTTATTGTCATTGGGAAATGCTTTGAAACTGAGATTTGAGAATGGTGTCTAATGAATGTCTCATCTAGGAATGGAGTGATGTTTGTTAGTCTCTTAATGATCCTTGCTCTTAAACAAATCATTTAACTTCACTTGTCAAGGGATTAGGAGTAGAGTTAAGTGCTTTAGCTTCTTTCATTTGAGGAATTGATGCGTAAAAATGTGTTTGCAAAGGGCAAGCGTACCCTACGCAGTAGTTACAGTGGACTCTAAGAGTCCGGATATCGAACCCAAAAGACCAGTTGTGTTCCCAAACAATCAATTTTGTAATGGTTAAACAATTCAATCAAGAATCAAATTTGGGAGAAAATAGAGTTCAATTGTTCAGTTTTTAAAAGTAAGGATTAAGACAAGAAGATTAATGTGAAACAATAAGAATGAAACGCCAAGGATTATGATTTTGCATGCATCTCTTTTTCCCTCATCTTGATCTCATTGAATGCTCTAATTAAGTTAATTGCCAGTCCTCTTTAAATTCATTAGTAAATAATTGATCGTAGCTTACTACTGCTGTTTCCCCTAATTCAATTCCCAATTGGTCATAGGTGAATTAAATTAGGGTAAACGATAATACTCAGAGAGGTTGATTAAGAGAATTAATCCACTGGAAATTCACACAATTAGTTTGATCATGCAAATCATATGAATTCAATCACTTTACAGTTCTGTCAGTCCCATGCAATTGATCATAGCCAAGGGACTGACTAAAATTTAGAGTGATCAGTTCTAATAGCAAACAAAATAGTAAAGAGATTCAATAACTAGAAACATTGAGACATTCATTGAAAATCAAAGATGGGGTACAAGAGACGCAGCTACATCATAATCCTAGGCTTGGAGGACTAGCCACTCATGTCCATGAACAAACTAGAAAACCTCATAGAAAACATAAAGATTACAAAGGGATTAGAATTGTTACAAGTAGTACTCCCAATGACGATCTCTACGTCTTACAGCAATCGAATTCTCTCACACGTTCTCTATCTCAATCAGAACCCTCAGTTTTTGGAAACAGAGCAAAAGATACCTCCAAAGGGTTTTCAGCACTTATTTTATAGTTTTAAACTGCTGACGCGGATCACCACGGCCGTGCTGATCAGATGACCACGGCCGTGGTCCTTGCATAGTCTGGAGGTCCAATCTGCGTGCATTACGAGCACGGCCATGGTAAATTAACCACGGCTGTGCTCGAAAAGTTGACGCTGATGCAAAACTTTCAGTGATTTCTGCTTGGCCGTGGTTATTTCACCATGGCTGTGGTGGATTAGCACGGCCGTGCTTAGTCTACCATGGCCGTGGTATTCCAGACAAAGGTAAGTTCATTCAATTTATTTATTTTTGAGCTCTTTTCTTCAAGAAATCCTTGAATTGCCTGTCTTACACAAACTAGCAATAAACCGTGAGTTCTGCCAACAATTAAGCTCAAATCATATGCAAATGGTATCCAAACTGAGATAGAAAATACAGTCAAAATCTGGTTTATCAAAACCTCCCCACACTTGAGCATTGCTTGCCCTCAAGCAATTATTCTGAGTTAGACATCAAAATTGATTCTCCCTAGCCAAGAACTTGTAACAGAATTCCCGATTTATTTATGACAGAAGCTGATACAGCAGAATGCAGCAGGTTTCCTCTCGGGGTCTCTTAGGCTTAAACCTACACAAAAATTAATTTCCCAGGAGCCATGGTTCACCCATCTCTCCTTCTCTCAGTGTTTCAGGGTTAATAGAAAAACTCTCCAATCATATTCAAATGAACATATTCACTAATCTATGCATCGATCAACTCAACTCAATTGGACTTTTTACAATCAAAACAGATGAGGCATGACAAGGTGTAACGGGGCTAGGATTTCAATGATGGGTGGATATTGAAAGAAAAATGTTAGCAATGGGCTTTACAATCAACTTATGCTCAGTGATCCAAAATCAAGAAGATACCAATGTTTATTTCTTCTTCTTCTTCTTCTCTTTTATTTGATTTTGATTTTTGATTTTTGATTTTTTTTTTCCAGCTCTCACTTCTTCTTTGTCTCCTTTTTTTTTTTTTTTTTTTTGAAGGCCTTGACCTTGATTTATTCATTGTATAGGAGAGGAAGTGAGACATACTGAGTCTTTTCTGTTTCAGAATATCCTTCATTACATTGGTTTTCTCCTGTCTTTCAGACCACCAAGCATATTGTACAAAGACTAACATAACAGGGTGACCAAAAAAAAATATTCATAAGGCTCAAAACAGTCAACTAAGTGGGGTTGTATCACAAATTCTGCATCTAGAAAAATGCCTAAACAATGCCTCAACAGTTTCAGAAAGTCAAAAGTCAATCAAGGATATGTATATCAGCATAGAAAATAAAACATGTCACTTGAATTGATTCCATATCATATTGAAAGGCTTAAGGCTCAACTCTCCCATCTCTATGTTCAAGCTCAAGGGAAATAATCTATTCGTCTAGTTTTAGAGCCAGTGTTTCCCCTTTAGTAACCTTGCTGCTATCTGATTTTTTTTTTTTTTTTTTAAAGAGGGAAATTCCGCAACACAATTCTACAACTATTGAGGATCTAAAAATCACATCAGAACACAGAAATAACATAACCACACAATGTCTCAAGAATAGGGAAAAACAACCATGACTCCCTTCCCCACACTTAATAAATGCATTGTCCTCAATGCATAAAAAATAAGAATGAAAACAGGAAACAATGTAAGGAGGATGAGAGAAACAAAAAAAACTAGTAGAGTACGGTGCTATAAACAAAACAGACTGACAAAACAAAATAAAAGAAAAAGAAAACAAAACCTAATGAAATAGAAAAGCTCCTCAAGAAGGAGGAGGATCTGGGAAGAGACGATCCTGAAGCTGCCTCAAAAAATCCATCTGAGCAGTGAATTGGTCAGCTATCATCTGTTGCTGTGTCTCAAATCGGGTGTCCTGATCATCCAACCTCTGCGTCACCCTAGTCTCCAAATCATCCAATCTCTGGAGGATCTGGCTCATGTCAAATGTGGGTGGTGGTGGTGATGCCCGATGCTGCTCTGTCGGCTGCTCCTCCATGTCAAACGGCTGCTCTGCCATGCCTGGCTCCTGGGGTTGGATCTCTGGCTCATCCTGATGTGGGTCAGGCTGCTCAACAAGGAAGAACTGCTGGCCCTGGCGTCGAAGGATCCCCAGAGAAACCAGAGTGGATCTGTCAATGTAAGAAACGACTGTGCCATCCTGGGCTGCCTCTATGAAGCCAAAGTGAGTAGCCAGCCTGGTGATGAATGATCCAACTGCAATGTGACCAGTCTGGCTCTGAGAAACTCGTAATCCAATGGTGCGACAGTGTCTGATTAAAAGGAGGCCGGCATTACACCGCCTTCCCCTAACCATGCACCATAAAGGGAAGAGGTCCTTCCCATTAATCGTGCCCGTGCTCTCCTTGCGGCCATGGAGGGTCCCAGATAACCACCGATGGCACACTCGAAGTGCTGGGTCTCTGATGCCGCTGGCCTTTGAGGTGCCAGGGATGAAGCGGGCCTATCCTGTAATCTCCCTCCAGAAGGGCGCTGGTCTGTAAGTCTTCGGGTGCCATCTCAAAGCACCCCTATACTCATCTGTCAGGATGGACTCCGGTGTCTCGAAACCCAAGACGACGTTGAATGTTGCCAACGTCATCTTCCGGACCTGTCCCATCATGAAAAAGGAGACCATGTGCGGAAGGGCTGGGTCATCTATCTGTGTCACCTCCTCATCCTCCATGTCATCCTCGTCTGCCTCCTGCTCTGGTGCAGGTCGAGGTGCAGGGTCCCACTCCTGGCAAGTGGAGATGAAGTCAATAGTGGGGCGTTTGTATGCCTGCTCTGTGATGTCCACTATCCTCTCCCATCCCACAGCTGTGAGGTATGCCATGACCCGTTGCAGTAGATCATGCTCCTCAAGAAGTGCTGTGTCTAAAGCTCTGGTGGGATGATAATCAAAGGTCCTAAGCACTGTGTACCGGTCCATGTGCTCTGGTGGTACGGGAGTATCATAATGCATAGGCTGAGCCCCAGGGTGGCGTCGAGGTGGTGGGTTAGGTGGTGATGAAGTGGATCGTGTGGAAGATGCTGCACCCTGTCTTGGCTGAGCCTGTGTGGTCCGAGCACGCTTCCCACGAGTACGAGATGGGCCGTCACCTGTCATAACTGCACACAACGAGCATAATCCAAAAAGAATGAAGCAGTATGGGTTAGAGCAACAACAAAAAGAATGGCCACTGTGCGCATGACCACGACTATGGTAAAATTTACCACGGCCGTGGTAAGCATGACCACGGCTGTGGTTCCCATGACCACGGCTGTGGTTCCTGTGACCACGGCAGTGGTAAACATGACCACGGCCGTGGTGACTGTCAGAAACTGGTTTGTTTTTTTGTTTTTTTTTTTTTTAATACTAAACAGAAAAGAAAAAGGAAATAACATATGATCAATAAAAATGCATGCTGACAAATCATGAAAAGCTTACTTGCTAGGATTGCCAAGAATAGGAGAGACAGAACAGATAAAGCAGGAGAGAACCACGGGTGGTGGTAACTGACCACCCCCGTGGCTATATATAGAGATGGGCGGACCACGGCCGTGGTAACTTTACCACGGCCGTGGTGAGCCTCTGGTGTCCCTCCTTTTTTTTTTTTTTTCTCTTACAACTAACCACGGATGTGGTAAAAGTTACCACGGCTGTCCATATGAACCACGACCGTGCTGAATTTACCACGGCCGTGGTCGTAGATGACGCTGTTGGGAAAATCTGGGAGCAAGGCTGTGGTAAGTTAATACCACTGCTTTGCTTCTACCACCACGGCTGTGCTCAATGTAGCACGGCTGTGGTCCCCACATGCGAGAACAACCAAAAAAATAAAACAGTTCCTAAGCTCTAAGCTCTAGAATGCAAAATAAAATAATTAAAAAGATACAGTGGGTTCATGAACCCACTCTTCTCAGGTTGCCTCCTGAGCAGCGCTTGTTTAACGTCCCGACCCTGACGGGTGAAAAGGAAATCAACCTCCCTCAAACAAGGTGATATTCCCTTCTTGCAGTAAACCTTCAGCATGCCCATCCACTCTATAGCCAGGAGCTTCCTTCCCCACATTTGGGTGAAGCTCGGTATCAATCATCTTCACCTTGTCAATGGCTTGCACAAAATTACAGGAAGCAGAAGAGGAGGAGCTTTTTGCAGTATCATATACTTTAATCACTTCCTCCTCATCACCTAGCCTCAAAGTTAATCTCCCTTTTCTGACCTCAATCACAGCATCTCCTGTGTTGAGGAAGGGTCGTCCCAAAATAATTGGGATTTCCTCATCCTCCTCAATGTCCAAAATAACAAAGTCAGCAGGGAAAATAAATTTTCCAACCTTAACCAACAAGTTCTCCACTATTCCTCGCGGATAGGTGAGAGTCCTGTCTGCAAGCAAAATAGAGATATCAGTGGGTTGGGGTTCTTGTAACCCCAACTTCTTATAAATAGAATAAGGCATTAGATTAATGCTAGCACCTAAATCACATAATGCTCTATCAAATTGCAAATTGCCAATAGTACAAGGAATTGAAAAACTCCCGGGATCCTTAAGCTTAGGAGGCAATTTCTTTAAAATCACAGCAGAGCATTCTTCGTTGAGGCCAATTGTAGCAAAGTCCGCCAGCTTTCCTTTATTTGAAAGAATTTCTTTTAAATACTTGGCGTACTTTGGCATTTGAGCAATTGCCTCAGCGAAGGGGATATTAATATGCAAACTTTTCAGCATCTCTACAAATCTAGCAAAATACCTATCCTCACTCTTGTCTTTCAACCTTTGGGGGAAAGGAACACTTACCTGGGGAGGTGTCAGTACCTCCTTTTCCTTCTTCTTCTGCTCAATAGTTGGGTTCTCTTCAGTAAGAACCTCCTCTTCTAGAGTTGGAGCTGACTCTTCTTTCTTCTTCTGCCCCTCTTTAGCCTTCTTGCTCCTAGTCATCACAACATTCGCCTCCTCCTTCTTAGGATTAGTTTCAGTTTGAGAAGGAAGGGTACCAGGAGCTCTCTGGGATAGCAAAGTTCGCATGCTAGAAAGCTGAGACTCCATAGTCTTCATGCGCTCATCACTCTTGGCTATATATTGCATCATGACATCCTCCAGTGATGGCATTCTCTCTTCTTGTCTTGACCTCTGATTTTGCATATGTGGAGGCCTATACACATTTTGATTCAGCTCCTGCCTGGGACCTTGGTCCCTCTGGTTTCTCCAAGAAAGGTGAGGATGATCCCTCCATCCTTGGTTGAATGTGTTGGAGTAGGGATCATATTCTGCACTCTTCCCACTAGCATAATTTACCTCCTCCATAGCTTGAGCAAGTGCATTATTCACAGGGCATTCTCCTCTATGGGCTTCCCCACACTTATCACAAGTGGGTGGTGGAAGAGCTGCAGTCAGGAGCTGTACCTGTGCTTTCATCACGGTCTCCATCTGCTTAGATAACTTCTCCAGCTTCTGATCAATGCTTGAACTAGATGTTCCAGCTTCCACTTGGTTCACCGGTTTCATCAGAATACGTCTATCTGCAGTGTGGTTGTAGGCATTGGAGGCCATGGCTTCAATGATTCTATTTGCCTCTGCTGGTGATTTAGCCATCAGGGAACCTCCACAAGCAGCGTCGAGGCTAGTCCTGTTATGACTGGACACACCTCCATAAAAAATTTGGATGATTCTCTGCTGGCTAAACCCATGATGTGGACAACTACGAAGTAGCTCCTGAAATCTGTCCCAGGCTTCTGACAGGCTCTCCTGCTCCCTCTGAGCAAAATTGCCTATCTCTCTCTGTATCTGGTCTGTCTTCACTACAGAATAGTATTTCCGGAGGAATTTATTGGTGCACATCTCCCAGGTAGTGATGCTGTTGGCCGGAAGTGAGCACAACCAATTGAGAGCTTTCCCGTTGAGTGAGAATGGGAAAGCAGCCAGTCTGATATATTCAGCAGACACCCGAGGATATCTTACAGTACTGGCCATCCTCATGAATCTTCTCAGATGTTCCACTGGGTCCTCAGTAGCCAGCCCATGGAACTGGTTACTCTCTATCATCTGGAGGAAGCCATGTTTCAATTCAAAATTGACATCCCCCAGTGCTGGCAATAGGATGCTGTTAGCTACCCCAACTTGAGGAGTGAGATAGTCTAACAGAGACTGCTCCATCGGTGGGTCATTTTCTTCAGCCATTACTCTTCTTCTTTGTTCCGCTCTGTTCTTCCGGGCAAGCCTTTCAATCTCAGGTTCGTTCACAAGCTCTGGCCTCTGGGATCTGGTTAGCATAAACTGTCAACACAGAAAAAGGGATCAAAACGCAACTGGCAAAAGAGAATGACTATTTAAAATAAACAGAGTTTTTTTTTTAATAAAATAAAATAAAATAAAAATTCAGAAATTAAACAAACAAAAAAAATAAAAATTAAAATAGATAAAATAGAAAATTAAAAGGAACCCAAAACTATGCACAATATGAACAAGAATTGCTTAATTTTTCACAAAATAAATTATCTAGGAACTATACAACTAGTCCCCGGCAACGGCGCCAGAAACTTGATGCGTAAAAATGTGTTTGCAAAGGGCAAGCGTACCCTACGCAGTAGTTACAGTGGACTCTAAGAGTCCGGATATCGAACCCAAAAGACCAGTTGTGTTCCCAAACAATCAATTTTGTAATGGTTAAACAATTCAATCAGTAATCAAATTTGGGAGAAAATAGAGTTCAATTGTTCAGTTTTTAAAAGTAAGGATTAAGACAAGAAGATTAATGTGAAACAATAAGAATGAAACGCCAAGGATTATGATTTTGCATGCATCTCTTTTTCCCTCATCTTGATCTCATTGAATGCTCTAATTAAGTTAATTGCCAGTCCTCTTTAAATTCATTAGTAAACAATTGATCGTAGCTTACTACTGCTGTTTCCCCTAATTCAATTCCCAATTGGTCATATGTGAATTAAATTAGGGTAAACGATAATACTCAGAGAGGTTGATTAAGAGAATTAATCCACTGGAAATTCACACAATTAGTTTGATCATGCAAATCATATGAATTCAATCACTTTACAGTTCTGTCAATCCCATGCAATTGATCATAGCCAAGGGACTGACTAAAATTTAGAGTGATCAGTTCTAATAGCAAACAAAATAGTAAAGAGATTCAATAACTAGAAACATTGAGACATTCATTGAAAATCAAAGATGGGGTACAAGAGACGCAGCTACATCATAATCCTAGGCTTGGAGGACTAGCCACTCATGTCCATGAACAAACTAGAAAACCTCATAGAAAACATAAAGATTACAAAGGGATTAGAATTGTTACAAGTAGTACTCCCAATGACGATCTCTACGTCTTACAGCAATCGAATTCTCTCACACGTTCTCTATCTCAATCAGAACCCTCAGTTTTTGGAAACAGAGCAAAAGATACCTCCAAAGGGTTTTCAGTACTTATTTTATAAAGTTTTAAACTGCTGACGCGGATCACCACGGCCGTGCTGATCAGATGACCACGGCCGTGGTCCTTGCATAGTCTGGAGGTCCAATCTGCGTGCATTACGAGCACGGCCATGGTAAATTAACCACGGCTGTGCTCGGAAAGTTGACGCTGATGCAAAACTTACAGTGATTTCTGCTTGGCCGTGGTTATTTCACCATGGTTGTGGTGGATTAGCACGGCCGTGCTTAGTCTACCACGGCCGTGGTATTCCAGACAAAG
This sequence comes from Pueraria montana var. lobata, assembly GCA_026413185.1. Lineage (NCBI taxonomy): Eukaryota > Viridiplantae > Streptophyta > Magnoliopsida > Fabales > Fabaceae > Pueraria > Pueraria montana. The sequence continues at coordinate 80,975,334 of CM048650.1, forward strand.
GTAAGTTCCTTCAATTTATTTATTTTTGAGCTCTTTTCTTCAAGAAATCCTTGAATTGCCTGTCTTACACAAACTAGCAATAAACCGTGAGTTCTGCCAACAATTAAGCTCAAATCATATGCAAATGGTATCCAAACTGAGATAGAAAATACAGTCAAAATCTGGTTTATCAGGAATCAAGGTTAGAAGACTTAAGTGGGTTAAGATAGCACTAGGGTTTTCATTAAGTGGAGAAAAATCATTTATATTACTGAGATGTTCGCCAAGTATCACCAAATACCCTAACTAGTTCCATTAATCGTTGTTTTCAGCCACTGCACACAAACTGTTTGATCTTTTACTTTCTTGAATTCTGTTATGTTTTTAGTAGTTTATTTTAGAACTTATAATTTATTTTCCTAAACTATTTTCCCCAAAACAACATATTCTTTTGCCTAGAACTTGATTTTACACAAAAACCTAGTACGAACAAGTCCCTGTGGAGATGACTTTGTACTCAAAATTTGAAAATACTACACCGATTGGTGCGCTTGCCAAATAGGTGAACGGTTTCCAATAAAATATTTTCCATTTTAATTCCTTAACTTAGCAAAATCCAAAAACTAAACACATATATTACAATTACAAACTTTTCATGTTTTTTTTACATATACAAACATTTCATGTTCTTCATTTAATTTTGCAGCACTGACTTACAAAAATTTACGTGTTAATTACAAGTAATTGCAATTTTTACCAAAAAAATTATTAATGTTATTTGAATGAAAATGTTAAATAAAAAAAGAGTTGAATGATGATGTATTGACAGTGTAAAATAGTTTTACGCTGTCATCCAATTACAAATCACCGTTGGTATGACTTTTAAGATAATTTTATAAAAGTAAACAAATTTACCATAAATTGTGATTTGTGATTGGATGACAGTATAAAATTATTTTACATTGTCGAAGTATAGCCTTTTTCTTATAAAAAAATATTAAGTGAAGTATAAAATTAATTCATATAATAAATTTTATTATAAGATAATTAAGCGCATGACCAACTTGTTTAGTATCAAAACAATCCTTAATCATAATTTATTATTATTATTATTATTATTATTATGATGATGATGATGATGATGATGATGATAATGATGATGATGCAAGATATGTAGCAATTAATGGTAAATATGTTAATAATATAAATTATATTGATTTACCTTCATAAAAAGGTTGATATATAATATATATTAAAAAGATGTATAAAAAATAATAAATGAATAATTGATTATTCTTAAAACAATAAAAGAATAATGTATTATAAAAATACTATCTCTATTTCTATATATAAGAAAAAAAATACCTAATTCATCAACACCAGTAAAAATAGTTAAAATAATAATAATAATAATAATAATAATAATAATAATAATAATTTTTGAAAAAAAAAATCCTCTATCTATTATGCTTATTTAGTTTACTGGCTGTACAGGCATAGACGAATTTACATATATATGAGGGGGGGGGGGGGGTGCATTTGTACCTCTTCACTTTGATGAAAATACAAGTAAATATGCTATAATTTTATATTTTTCCCTCCCTATTTTTGTGAATTTGAACCCACCGTCTAAAAATGGATCTATATAGATGTGAGGTTGTGTAAATGCGCCCATTACTTTGATCAAATTACAAATAAACATGTTATAATTTTATATTTTATTCCCTTTATTTTCATATGTATGCTAATAATATTTATTATTTTTTAAATAGATCGTCCCCACTAGCCTATGGTCTTAGATCAACCACTATATGCAAGACACAAAGAATTCCAATATATATGATATTAGTGATAATTATATATTAATAATTTTTTCAAACACTATCAAACTTGTACACTATAAATATTACCAATGATAAATGAAACAATAATTACATATTAATACCTTTAGTTCTTTTTTGTGTGTTCAAATATGATATTTTTAGTTTAAAAATTAAAATTTATAAATATAATAAACGAATGCATAATAATTTATTAACGAATGCATGAATTCAAATATCCATTAATGTCAACAGGCTCCTACACCTCAGTATTCTCTAAACCCCTACAGGCTCCCTTGAGTATTCTTTCGAAAAGTCTCTTCAGGCTTCAGTCAAGTATTCTCTAAGCCTATGTAGGCTATCTACCCAAATATTCTTTCAAAAAGCCTCTCCAGACTTCAAACCCTCAGTAGCACCTACTACTTGACTCTCACAACAATCTATTGTAGTCACTCACAACTTTCAAAAATAGCAATCCCCTAATTACCCTTATGAGGTTCCCTATCCTAAACGGGTTCTATTTAGGGACAGGTACCTAATACATATCACAAGGAAAACCCATCAGTAAGCTCCCCCTAAGAAAATGTTTACAGACTTTCTATGGCTAGATAGATTTGCCTCTAAAGTTCTAGAGAGTCTAGGCTAAGGAAGTCTAGTATCAAAAGCTAATGATATATATTTAGAATACAACTTCTGAACTATACCATCTCTATTCTATTTTCCTTCCTAGCAAAGAACTCTAGCTGCATTTCAATGTCCTTATATAAAGCCTTGAAGATGATCGTTGCTCATTTTCTTGAGAGGCTTAGAGGCCAAGGAAATCCATTATGAGTTGTCCCTATCATGCAGCTGGATCCTCCATTTTCCTTAGCTGGAACAACTTGCACATAGTTGAATTTTGAAATTGTATTGTTGGTGCTATTGTTAGTGGCTCATGACTTCTACTTTCTCTAGCATAGTCATGAGTTTTGCTACTTGTCAGAAAAGTGAGTCTTCTGCAGAATGGTGTTGATCCTTTTGTTATCATTGCAGATGTAAAAGACTCATTTTCTTTTTACATGGTTTCCTTGTTAATGTAGGACTTAGCTTTCTTCTCTTCCAAATTGACTCGTTACATCAGGAGAGCTTCATCGTGACAGTGCATTAGTACACTGTTGCATGGTATCGTTCTTCACAACTTTTGGTGTGTGCTTCTCGACTGTGTTGACACGTTTGTTTGCACTTGTTGTCTTTTGCACTGCATCTTCTGATGATCCTTAAGTCATGTGTAGCTTCTGATGTCTACCCCTTGACTTAGGCTACCTCCATAATCATGCTTCTAGTCATATACAACTTTTGATATTTGCACTTTGACATAGAACTCATGATTGCCCTTTTGCTTCTGGTTTCTTGCTTCTGAAGTTGGACAAGCTTTAGATTTAAGAAACCTTTGCTATAGAACAATGCTTCATACCTTTTCTCCATGCTTTTTTGAATAAGTCATGTTTCTTTGAAAACACTCAAGGCAAACCATTAGTAGCACAAGTCTAAAGGACTTAGAATTTACTTCTTAAAAGTTTGTTGTCATTAAAACATTTAGTTTCTTTGAAAACACTCAAGGCAAACCATTAGTAGCACAAGTCTAAAGGACTTCAAATTTGCTTCTTAAAAGTTTGTTGTCATTAAAACATTTAGCTTAGAAAAGGTTTTGCTTCAACAAGGATAATAAGGTTATTTAATTGCAAATGTAAATATTTATAACTTAAAAATAACAATAATAAATCATAAAAGAAAAATTATTAAAAAAAGAAATAAATAACACTCAAATATTTTGTTTTAAAATAGGAAAAAAATGTAATTATTTCTAAAATGAAGACTGCAAAAAGGAAAATAGTATATTTGTCTAGAAAGAAAAAAAAATCTTATTTTTGCAATAAATACGATAAAAAGGGAACAAAATATTTTGTCAAAAGATAAAATATTGATAAAGAATACTTAAATATTGTTATTTCTATAATTAAACTCCTTAAATAAAAATAATTTGTATATTAAAATATTATTAATTATATATATTCATTATATATATGAAAAAATTAGAATTAAAAAAATAGGAGGGACCAAGGTCCCCCTAACCGTATACGTGAGTCTGTCCCTGGATTTTAGTCTCTCATGACATCATCATGATGATATGGCACTTTTGATGACATCATCATTTGCTTATTTTGCATTTGTAATTGTAACACGTGATGACATCATCATGACATCATGACCATTACTCTTAATGACACATACTAACGACGGAAACTAAAACAAAACAAAAAAAAGAAAAAATTAACTGGGACCAAAACAAAACAAAAAAAGTTTAGGAACCAAAAAAAAAACTTCTATTTTATTGGGACTTAAAAGTTATTTAAGCCTTTTGAAAATTAAAAAGAAACAATAATTTAACTTTAAGATCCCAACTCTTGATACCAAATGCTATGAACACATAAACACACACACAGAGATTGCCTTGAAAAATTCAAGTTTAAGGATTTTTTTATATAAAAATCAAGATCACCTTGAAGGTGACAGTCCTTTCCTTTTGGTTTTTTTTATAGGGAAGAGTTTGATGTCACACTCAAGACATGGGTGAGAATATGCATGATAAATCATGAAATCTTGATCACCACAAGTTATCTTGATAATATCTTATTTAGTTCTTTATCTGAAACCAAATGGAAGCTCTCACTATAACGACCCAAAAGCTGCTACATGACACTAGAGTTACTACACGGAAAGATTTATTTTAAGTCCCTTCAAAACTTTTGAATTTAATTTAATTAATGAAAATACTCAATTTTTTTGCAATTACAAACATACCATCTAATCATCATGAAATAAAACACCATTAAGTCATAAAGCATAAATGGTATTGTGCCTTAGAGCACTACAAACTCAATATCTCAAAGCAAATATAAGATGTCTCAAGGGTTCCCTTAAGGGAATAAATACAATAAGTCTATAAACATAACATTTATTCTCTAAGTTGTCACCTACTACGACGAATAAAGCAAAAGGACCAAGGGTCGAATCTAGACCCTAAGCCCACCAATAAGATCCATTTCAACCATGAGTGACGTGCTCCTGTGAAGCTACTTCACTGCCTGTTCACGTGTCCGGCAACATGATCATCACGGTTTAAGCAAAAAGCACAAGGGTAAACTTATTTTTTAAAAGAAACATAATTTATGAAAGATAGGCATAAGCAACATAAGTCAACTTCAAAAGAAATTTGGGAATAAATCACCATCAATAATCTATATTCATCAAGTCTTAATCATCAAGAACAACATATTTATGATTCATGTCACGCCATGTAGACGCTACTCCAAGGAGATTTTCACCTTCTTAGCAATTGACATAGGTACATCCCTTAACAAAGTCCTCCTCTAATAATTAGGGGAGACCTACAGTTAATCTTGAGGAGAAAGTGTGGTTGATAGATGAGTGTGGGTAATGGCTTACCTTGGTAAGGCTTGCAAAGACCTTAACCTTTATAGGGAGTCGTCCGCTCATCTATTCTATAGACTCATTCAGCGTTAGCCACCACGAAAACCTCAAGCACTAGGTTGAGGGATCACCAAGCACCCTAAACTTACGTGCCTACTCATATGCAATGTCAATTATATATGTATGTATGATGTATCAACTCAACTAACAAACCAACATGCATCAATTATACAAATATTCACCAATTTCAACACCATAAGAGGTCATCATATCATAAATTTGCCATTCACATGTTCATCACACTTATCAACTCATCTATAGTTCAATAAGCATAATAAAACATTCCAACACCATGAATTCTTACAATCACCACATAGAGATCCACATTTTCTCTTGAAGTCTATAATTTTAAATAATCCAAACTTTAAATTGATTTCACAAATAAATATTTATGACATTAAGAAAGGAATTAACCATCTTTTATAAGAAAGCTTTTTGACAAAGAAAAAGGACAGTAAAAACTGTCATTTTCGCTCAGACGCCAAAATCTCACTCAACTAGACTTAACTTTATCGCTTAGTAAGGCAAGCTCGCTTTGCAAATTAAATTCTCTGCCACTTACAATTCACTTATTAAGAGGGTCTCGCTCAGCGAATTAAATTCTCTGTGACATTTTTTCGCTCAACGAGAGGGTCTCACTCAGCCAAATTGCTAATTATGCAAAACGTGAATTCTTCGCAAAAGTGAACGTCTTATGATTTCAATGACTACCTAATCATCTAAGATCATTCTAAAAGCTCCATTAATTATTCTTTAAGCATTTAAACACTAAACCACATTAAAATACTTCATTAATCATGCATTTCATTGAAAATCCCCAAATCTCTAAGTTAAGATTTCATAAACTCATTTTTTCAAAGTTCCCTCTTTTCAAAACTTTTGAACTCCAGGCCAACACTTTGATCATTCCTGAACAATTTCTCATCATCAATAATGAACTTTCAATAAAATAAGACAATCAACATCATCAAACCACCTTAAAAATCCATATCTTCATTCAAGAGAAAATTCAAATTTTAGAACTCTAACAACCAAGAACACATTTCTATATGTCTATCAATCATGGACAAGCATTTTCAAACATCACAAAACCACATAACGAAGGAAATATTCAGTAGAACCTCCCTTACCTATGCAATCCCAAAGATGATGACTTTTTGAGGAAGGAAGAAAAAAAGGAGAAGCTTTAGGCCAAAGGAAAGAGCTTTCCACCAACCCACTAGTAGTTCACATTATGAGAGCACCAAACCACACCCAAAATAAACTCAAATAAGAGTTTTTTTACATCAAAACTAAGGATATCCATGGTTGCTTTCAAGAGAAGAAAATGGGAACATGATGAGAAGAGAAAGAGATGAGCTTACCCCCCCTCAAGGATCAACTATGGGTCCCTAAATGAAGAAGAAAATGGTTTCCTTTAAGCAATTAAATCAAAATCTACAACCTCTAGAGATTGGATTTTATTAAAGAAGAAGAGAGTGAAGGAGAGGTTTTGTGAGAGTGTTTCTGAATATGAAGGTTTAGGAGAGGTTTTAAAAAACCCTTGGACTTCCCTCTCCCACCTAGGCTTTACTAGATACACCCCCTTCTCTCATAACCCAAAAGCCTATCCTTTTAGGCCCAACACATCAAAACCCCACTAAACACACATACAACATATAATCAACATATAATTATTCACCACATTTATTAATTAATTAATTAATTCAAACACATAAATTAAATTTAATTCCTCTTGCATTTTAATAAAATCACTTATTCACTTAATTATTAAAAATACAAAGTTACACTCACAATTACAGAAAACTTATATTCCATCCAACTTCAACTTTATCTTTCTGAATTACAAAGCTTCATATTTACAGGAAAACATGAATTGATACTTAGAAAGAAACATTAATAATTAATAAAAGAAAACAAACCTAATAATTTATAGGATCTTCACTTGATAAAAACAATCCCAAAAATAAATTGAAAAAAAAATCCTAATAAAATCAATAAATAAATTATAATCATAGCTCCTAATGAAATCAATATCAAATCCTTATTAAATTTAGGCTTAATTATGTTTTTAGTTCCTAAAATTTGGGGTGAATTTGGTTTGGGTCCCCAAGGTTAAAAAGAAAACTATTGTAGTCCCTCAAATTTAAAAAAAAAAAAAAAGAGTACAATTTTAGTCCCTCAAATTTATTGTTTAGGGTTTAAAAAGGTTTTGAAAAATCGTTTTAGTCTCTCAAATTACTTAGGGACTAAAAACATATTTTTTTAAACTTGAGGTACTAAAATGGATTCTTTTAAATTTAGGGGATAAAAATCGAATTCATCCTAAATTTTAGATACTAAAAACATAATTAAGTCTTAAATTTACAAATAATAACTCGAAAAATCCTAAGGAATAAAATAAGTGATTTTGTACTTTATTTGCAATCTTTGTTAGCTGCTCTTTATTTCGGGTTTTCATGTTCTTGAGCTTAGTCATGCAAGATGCTATTTTGGTTCACATAATGACCACCTTTTTATTTTTTGAAACAATGTTGAGATATAACAAAATTATAATGTGTAAATTCAAGAAAATATCAACTAATCATTGAATTGAAATTTGTCATATTCTATTCTAAATAATAAATTATAACCTACATTAATGGTTCATCTTTGTGAAAACAAACTTAATCCCAGAGAAATTTGCAGTTAAACATTGATACTATGCCATTACATGAACTTTTATAAATGATGTAATAATATCGTGATCTTGTTTGCAAAGAAATAACACTCACCTTACATATACCCATTCCATTGCCTTCAGTCTATGGCCTACCTTTCCTTAAGCTGCAAGATGGACATTTATAGTGCTTTAGGGTCTCAGCCTTTGTAGATGTCATCATAATACATTTTCCATGGTACCACCACTCACAAATATCGCAACCGATCCAAAATTCATCTTTATTGTAATTTCCAGCACAACATCCACAAACTATATGAATATGTTCATCTCCAATTGCTGCAACTACCTGTGATTTTGTTTGTTAAACAAAATAAAACCAACATATTTTTTTTATATAATGACAATGATATGTTGACTTTAATTATTATTTTTCTATGAAACTTTAGCATTACCAAACCAAACCTTTGAACTAACTAATACCAACCCAACCAAAAGAAACAACTATCACTAGATAAGGAAAACACTAACCTCAGTGCTTCTTCGGAATTTGCTTCCACTATCCATGGTGAGCTTGTCCTTAATTGGTTTATTGTCAGTCACAACTTGAAAAACAGTGGGAAGAGCATTGATCAAACCAAATAAACGTTTCCTGCCATAAAGAATCAAGGAAACCATAAATAGAAGGAACCACACGCGAAGTTGAGATGTTAAGCAAAAATGCTACAATAAAGAAAACAAATAGAAATTTAATATATTGACATCTCTTCTAATTGACAATTGTAGAAATTTCTAGTTGAAGTGAAAAACCATAGTATTTAATCTAAGATAGTAGATTGTCAATCCAAAGATAACAAAATTCAACAATGAAAAGTACTTAACATATACTTATAAGTCATAAGTTATATGACACACTTATAAATGCTCAACAATGAAAAGTAGTCAAAATTCAAGACATTCATAATTAATAACCAAAGTCATAGTTTAAAACACAAACATTGTTAACGCAAGGCTGGAAACAGTATCCAAGGTTAGGAACAGATTTACACCTTCCTCCATCATAATGATTTAGATGAACATTAAGCACTAACTCAAATTATAACTCATAACTTCTACATTAAACGAGGTGCATAAGGATGTCCTTAATGAATAAACAACCACAATGAACTTGAATTATTACAACATGTATGCATCTCCATCAAGGTAACATTATACCTTTCATTGTGGTTAAGACGAGTTCCAAGGTAAAAGGCCACAGAAAGCAGCCACGAATCACTATGCACAGCAACTAGAGAAAGCCAGTCCGTGCGGCTCACGTCATCCCTAGCAAAATTGATTCCAAGAGCTGGCTCAGGGAGCTCTGGTGGAACTTCCTCTGATGGCAGAGTTACTTCCCAGGCTTTATTTGGATGTCCATAGAGACACAAGTTATCTTTACCTTAAGGAAACATACCAGAGACTTCAAATTTTATGGAAGGACACAACATAATATTCAATAATTACAAAGTCACACAAATTAATAATCTCAATTTAATTGAAATTAAAACCCAATAAAGTGAACATGGATGTGACCCTCTACTACCCAACTCAGATGCCATTGAGCAAATCTAATGTTATTATTTGAAATTTCTAGGATAACTAAATAGCACAAGAACCATGCAAAAACTCAAAATTTTCTCATTACTACACACCCATTTTGTTTTCCTCGTCTGTGCCATATAAATTTTACCTTGTTAACTCCAACAAGTATGCACAACAATTCACACACATCCTAGAGAAAAATATTACAAATTCGCAAAACAAAATAATACCAACAAAAATAAACAAATAAAAAATTCAAATATTTTACATGTAACAAAATCCAAACTTAAAATTTAACAAAAAAATAGATCACAATCCTTCACCTGGGTCGCAAAGCCCGTAAAGCTCATCAACGTCTGAGAAAAAAAGAGGCAAGAAAATGAGGAACTCAGAGAAGCAAAGGGTGAAAAGAAAAAGAGAGAAAGAGAGAGGCATTGGAAAAAGAAGAATAGTACCGTGAGTGAGACCCCGAATAATAGCGATTCTTCGGGCACTATAGTCCTTGAAGATCTCTTCAACGGTGCGAGGTTTGGAAGCCATATTGCCAAAGGGTACGGATCAAAGAGTACAAGAACCAAATCTATATCTATTAGTCGATATCTGTCTATATATATAGTAAAGAGACTCGATGGAATATTAGCCGTTGATCGAAACTTCAACTTTACAATAGTCGTTGATTGGATGTAATTAAATTTAATAGACCAAATTGTATTTAATGAATAATTAAATTGCTCACATTAATGTTAATTATTATACAATATTGATAATTAATTATTAATTTTGATAAAGTTGACATTAAGTAGTAACACTAAATAGTATATTACTACTTGTGTTAATTTTTTAAAATTAATTACTTTAAAATATATTTCATGAAGAATAGTAATTAAAAGTAATGATTTTATAAATATGTAATTAAAATTAAAATAATTCATAATATATTATTTTAATTAATAATTAAGGATAGAAATTAATAAATAAATTATGTATTTATATTAGTTTACTTTATTTTTTAATTTAGTTATTAAAATATATTTCACAAACAATAATGATTAAAAGTAATGATTTTATAAATATACAGTTAAATTTAAAATGATTTACAATATTTTATTTTAATATATTGATAAAGAGTGTTCAATTTAAGTCGTAATGAGGTTAACGAATTCAAAACTTCAACAATATCACATAATTAAAACTAATATCTTCAAAATGATTAAAATATTATTTTAAAATAAATTTTTTATTTTAACAATAAAACATTTAAAATAATTAATTATAAACACACAAAATTCAAGTACATGTAAACGTAGTATTCACGATAACCAAAATGAATACTCAAATTTAAATAATTATTTAGTTATATTTATTATATATTTTTTAATTTATACATTTCATATATTATTACATCACTATTATTACTTGGAGAAAGAACAAATCAAAATAAATTTCAATAGGCTTATTATTTTTTAAGACAACATCTCATCAATTAAAAATATAATTAATTATCTTCCTTAATTTTAATATAATTATATTTAATATGATACTAAATATTTTAAACATTAATTTTATTAATGCACATGCTTTTTTATATAAATACTAAATACAAATATAAAAAAATATATAATTTAATTGAACTCATGCATCACACGAGTTTAAAATCTAGTATCTATGTAAAATAGACTTAAACTAATGTGAGTCATTGACAGATACTTAAGTTTTACAATAGCTATTGATCAAATCTAATCAAAATTAATGACCTGATTATATTTATAAAATTTAATTATATTAGTGAATACATAGTCTTTGAACTAATCGGATCTAACATATTTAATTATATTAAATTAGTATTTAATGATATTATAATAAAGAATGAAATTATTTTAAATTCAATATTATTTATAGCTATTAATTAAAATTAATATTAGATTACCATTTTTAAATTAAAATATATTCTATCAATCCAATAACCAAAAATAAAAAATGGTAATATTTTTTTTTGTTACCATGTTATTGATATGAAGTATCTACCGACTTTAGAGATTAGTCATCGGCAAAGCCGGTGAATACTTCATACCAATAGCATGGTAATAAAAAAAAATATTACCATTTTTTATTTTTGGTTATTGGATTGATAGAATATATTTTAACAAATATATATATAGTTATTATTGTTCATAAAATATATTTTGAAGTAATAAAATTAAAATAATAAAACAAAATTAAGAAAAAAATTAATGTAGTCATAAATGTTTTTAATATAGTATTTTTGTAAATATACAAATAAATGTTTTTTTCTTTTTATAATATTAATTAATGTTATTTATTATTTTATTTTTATTTTTTAATTTTATCTATTACTTTTACAATAAATATAGTAAAAATTTATTAATTATAAAAGGACCAAATATAAATGTTAATATAATATCCACAATAATAAAAATGAACACTCATTTAATATATACATATACACATATACATATATTCATATATATTATATTGAAATTTTTATTTATATTAGTCATTATTAGATGGAATATAATTTAATGGACCTAATTAAATTTTTATTATATTGAAATTTTACTATAATCGTTGATTGGATCTAATCAAATTTAACTTACTTAATTATATTTATCGAATTTAATTATATTAATGAATACATGGTCCTTGAGCTAATAAGATTTAACAAATTTATATATTAAATTTGTATTTAATATAGGATATTAAAAAACTTGTATTTAAGGATTTTAAAACAAAGAATGAAACTCTGTAAAAAAAAAAAATAGAATGAAACAATTTTTAAATTCAATACTATTTATAGTTATTAATTAAAATTAATATGAGATTACCATTTTTAAATTAAAATATATTCTGTCAATCCAATAACCAAAAATAAAAAATGGTAATTTTTTTTTATTACCATGTTATTGATAGGAAGTATTCACCGGCTTTGCCGATGACTAATAAAATTAAAATTAATGTAGTTATTAATGTTTTTAATATAATAATTTTTGTAAATATACAAATAAATGGTTTTTTCTTTTTATAATATTAATTAATGTTATTTATTATTTTATTTGTATTTTTTAATGTTATCTATTACTTTTACAATAAATATAGTAAAAAATTATTAATTATAAAAGGACAAACACAAATGTTAATATAATATCCACAATAATAAAAATGAACACTCATTTAATATATACATATACACATATACATAGATTCATATATATCATATTGAAATAATGTATCAAAAAATATATATTATATTGAAATTTTTATTTATATTAGTCATTATCAGATGTAATCTAATTTAATGGACCTAATTAAATTTTTATTATATTGAAATTTTACTATAGTCATTGATTGGATCTAATCAAATTTAACTTACTTAATTATATTTATCGAATTTAATTATATTAATGAATACATGGTCCTTGAGCTAATAAGATTTAACAAATTTATATATTAAATTTGTATTTAATATAAGGATATTAAAAAACTTGTATTTAAGGATTTTAAAACAAAGAATGAAACTATGTAAAAAAAATAGAATGAAACAATTTTTAAATTAAATACTATTTATAGTTATTAATTAAAATTAATATTAGATTACCTTTTCTAACTTTTGGTCATTGCATCGATAGAATATATTTAAAAAATATATTTTTAATTATTATTGTTCATAAAATATATTTCAAAGTTATAAAATTAAAAAATTAAAAGACACATTAGATTTTTTTTATATAAAACAAAATTTGTATAAAAATACATAGAAAATATTATATCTTTTATGATTTTTTTGGACAAATATAAGGAAATAATAATATTCTTGCCAAAATAATAGAAAATTTGTAGATTTTTTATACAAAAAATTTACAAGAAAAACACAAAATTCATATATATATATATATATATATATATATATATATATATATATATATATATGCACGGATATTTCACAAGAAAAAACTGTTTAATGTTTAATTTTTTTATACAAGTCTTTTATAAAATATTAATTACCTAATGGTATCTTAAACTTTAATTTGTCTCAATCAATCATTAAACTTTACCTCTTTTTTCACATAACACCTAAATTTGAATTTTGATCTCAATTAATTCTTAAAACTTTTCCTTTTTATAAATAGTCTCTATTAATTTGGGGTAAAATTACTAACAAATAAGAAATCTCAATGGTTTTTTTATTTATTTTAAATTTCAATTATTTATTAGTTTTGTTTGTTAAATAAGATTTTGGTCCCTCAACTATTTCAAAATTTTATTTTTAGTCCCTCTTAAAATTTTTGTTCATTTTTATCTCTATTTTTTTTTTTATCTCTATCCAAAATTAAGGAAATTTGGACATTATCAAAAAAAAATATTAAGAAAATTTGGAGAAAAGGAAAAATAATTTACAATTTATAGACTATACAAATTAAATTATCTTGAAATTTTATTTTATCTCCTCCATTATTATTTTATAAGAATATAATGATATATTATCCATATTTTTCTTTCCTTCTCCTTATTAACCACACAAGGTGACATTTCTGTTTCTTCTCCCCTTTTCTTGAACCAAACTAAACAAGGAAATCACTTTTTCCATCCCCTCTTCTTCCTTCCTTTGAAGCAAACACACCCTAAGGATAATGGATAGCAAAAGCATTTGAAATATACCCATATATACCTTCTCAGGTTTTGCTGCAATGGTGAATACGACCCTCACCAGCAGGCACCATTAGCTTGATCATTGTTATTGATTGGCAAGAAAATAATGTGTAGTTGAACACATAAAAAGTAATCTATGATTCTGGTGGCTATTCATCCAGTCGCTACCAATGGCCAATACGACCCTCACCAGCAGGCACCATTTGCTTGATCATTGTTGATGATTGGCAAGAAAATAGTGTGTAGTTGGGTACATGAAAAGTAATCTATGATTCTGGTGGCTATTCATTTAATCTCTACACTAGGCAGTGCACTGATCAAACAGTGAAAATCTTCCTAACCTTCTTCATGTTCCTACGACAAACAGGGCAAGTGCCAGCTGCCTCTGCTATCCTGCATAATAGATAAGGTTGGAGTTGGACATACATCATCACACAAGAATAAGCATTAGCTAATGCATTGAGATGCAAGCCATTGAAGATGTGATCTATAGAATAAAGATTGTTGATACATAGACTTGCAAAGTGGATCAAAAATCATCTCAAATAAATGGCAACCAAATTCTTAAGAAATTATACTTGTTCTGAAATGGGAATTCTTGGACATGTGCTACTTGTTTTATAGTTGTGAAATACTACTATATAAGAAAAATTGGGGCAAAATAACTAGAGTCCCCAACTCACCTCTCATGCCCAAGAGGTATATATGTGAAGCTATTTGTAAACAAAATTGCTCTAGGAATTTGGCAGTGTTAGTTGTTATAATAACAATGAATTACCTAGTTCCACATGCAAAACAAGCCACACAGTGTCCACATGGAAGGAAGAAGCAGTCCCTTGGAGCATCAAAGCAAATAGCACAAAGACGCCGTGTATTATTACTGGTTTCACCATCACCTAAAAACTTCCCATCAACAGGACCTCCAGGAAGAAAGTCAAGATCCTCCTCATCTTGTGGCAAGGAATCATATGATGAACCCCAACTTGAAAGATCATCATCTTTGTGGGAAAGCAAAGGGGCTCTTTGAGGTTCTGTTCCCTCAGATCTAACTCCTGCTCTATCTTCTTGAGCATACTGAAGCTTGTTCAAGAAGTTGAAGGCGAAAAACACAAGCAAAGTCAATCCACCTGTAGGAAGATGTAGCATAAATAGTAACATATAAAGCCATTTAAGATTGATACAGTTAGTAAAAAAGGCTGACTATGTAAGGAGTTTACCAATGCCAAAAATATAGGTCACCCATCTTGGTCCATAGGACAGTTTGACATTCCAATCATTGGATGCATTCTGAACCAAAGAAAAGTTACATAAATAAGTAGTAAAAGCAAAGGAACTGAAATATATTCATATCCTCAGTTGGGAATATAAACAATATGCATTTCACAAGGGCCTAAGGAATTCGATTTTTCTTGGGAGAGGGAAAAGGCACAGGATTGTCAAGATAAACCAAAATGCAATGCTAGGTTGCAGCATTAATAATTTTGATGTCGCATTTAAAATTTGTATTTTGTAAGGATGACCATTTGTTTGAAGCAAGTACATGATAATAATCTTGCCTGTTGTGGACCAGGAGTAACTAAGACAGCTGCACTTCCATCAGGAAAGAAAAGATTCAAACTGCATGGATGATTGGTAAGAGCACATTTGTAGTAAGCATCCGTTGTATTATGCAAGAAGGCCCTTACACTGAGGTTTAATGCCACCTATTCAACAAGAAGAAACCAAGGAAAGTAACAAAAGTTTATTAGTTAATAAATAACTACAATGCTTAATAACATATGAGCCCATTGAAATCATAATAAGGAAAAGAAAAAAAAAACTGACTCTGATGTATGAGAAATATTAACTAACAAAATCTGATAAGATTTCTTGTATCAAACCCCCACCTTTCCCACACTCAGATCACTCTGGTCCAGAATTATCATTACTATTACACCATTTTAATAGAATGCAAGGCCTTTTTTGAAACAATAACAATGTCCAAATACAGTACTAATTAAAGGTCTAGACAATTACTTCAATTGAACTGAAATGCACGTGTTCAAAATTCGAATTATGAGAATTGGGAAAAATGATGTAAACGAAAGAGAAAGTAAACTTTGAATAATTATGTGTAAAAGTAACACTAACCTAATCTTTTCTAAGTATGGCTTCTCTATTTGAAGTTTTGTGAGATCTTTGTTTATTTTCTGGTCAATCAAGCGAAGAACTTAGGATACTAATACATGAGATTAGATTGTAACACGTAGACCGAAATGTCTAAAAATGCAAGATGAAGTATGAAGGACAACTCTGCGTCATGTTCTAATGTTCAAGTTTTACAGCCGAATATTCAAAGGTTTTCAAGCATATTGTAAGTCCGAGTCTATGTTGAAGAGATGATGAAATCCATGGAATAAGTCACAGCAACCAAGAAAACCATGCCATCACAACTTAAGTTTCACTTCATATTTTATAATTTGTTGCTTTGTTTAACAAGAGATTTTGCCAATTAATACCAGTTTTATCTATATTTTAACAGAAATTTTCTTTTAAGATTTTCAGTCATTTTAGAGAACCTATAATTATTATGCCCACCGGAGCAAGTATAGTATAGGATTACAGAAATACCTCCACATCCTCATCCAAATTACCCAATGCCACATAATAGCTCGACGACCAGAATATTTCCTGTGTAATCATACCAGTTCCTATAAAGAAACAAAGCAACATCAGTATAGGATTGACATAAATACAAATATTGTTTTTTGTGTGTCTTACCATGGATCACATTCCATGACAGAGTTGTATTAGGTTCTGTTGGGTCCTCTATCCACCGAATGAGGCCCTCGTCCCCTGAAAGTAAGGGCATCGGAATAACATGTTCACTAAGTGTGACTTTACAATAAAATAAGGATATAAAAAGAAATTTAATAATTAATACATTTAAAATCAAGTCTATGTTTCTTATAATTAGAAAAAAAATGCATTAATTTGTTTCTTATAAAAAAGACTAGAAGGAGTAATAGAAGACTCTAAATTCTATCACTAAAATATACACTTCATACAAATTTTAAGTTCTAAAAACATAAATTACAGCCAAAAAGAAACTTAATAGTAAATATTAAGGAAGAAGAGCCAAAATAAATTTTAGTGCATCACACTTGGTGAAATTAGATGGCGAAACCAAAGGAGTTTCTTATTTTTACTTTTCCTACTTGGTTGAATTTGTAGATAATAACACACACAAATGGTTTCATATTATATATCAAACCACTGAACTCTCATACCTTCTGCAATTATAAGGAAAGCAGAAGAGCTCCTAGAGCTCACGTGATACGAAATATTTATTGCAGACCCACTATTCAGATAATATTTCCATTCCTGTGGAAGACACAAAAAAAAAGAGTCTCAGTTCAACCTCAGGAATGTGAGGCTTCACTTCAGCAACAACTAACAGATTCAGTTTCTTTTGCAATATCTGAATTTAAAAGAGTGTATTACCAGCACATATATATAATATACTTGCCTTGTGTGCGCCAGAGGGAAGAGACACATTACAAGTTTCTCCCCAAGTGGTAACAACATCAAGTGGGGGATACTGATATGTACCATAAAGAATGGGTCCTTGGCCAGGGTTTGCCTTTAAGTTTTCTACCTAATGCAAAAAAATCCATATTACAAAGACACTCACTAACTACAAATCCAAAACAGACAAATAATGTAGCAATGATAACTAACCTTAATATATTGCACGAACACGGGACTTGGTTGGAAAACAATTGATGATTTTGGACCAAGTACGATGGTCGTGGACCCATAAACCCCCATTATCATCGTCATCGACACTGTATATGAATTTCAGAAATCATAATTCTAATAAAACAAAATAAAAAATTATACACATTCAAACAACGGACTCTCCAACATGCAACTACAGTAGTTTCAAGTAGTGGCAGAGTCAAAACTTCAGCTCAAGGGGTACTATGAAAAAAACATGATTTAGTAAAAAAAAAAAGCATATATTAAATTACATAGATAAAATTATTTTTTTTTATATATTGTAAGGAGCCCACAAAATTATTTTTATAAGTGTAGGAAAGTGCAAGAAAGAGAGAAATAGAAGAATAAAAAGAAAGAACAGAAAATGATAAATATGATAAGTGATGAAAATAGAAAAAATAAAAATAATAGAATAAAAATGAAATCAAAGAGAAAATTAGCTAGAATAAAAATATAATTACTCAATTTAAAAATAATGTTTTATTATTAACCACTCAGCAAGTGGAAAAAATTTAAATGTAATTTCTCATATATTTTAGTATTATTTTTTAAATAGAATTAGAGTTTTATCTTAAATAGAAGTTTAAACTAAAAAACAGCATATCTTGTCCAAGTAAAATTTTAATTCTAATAGAAAAATAACATAAAGAAACATTCAAGAAACAGCGTCTAAATTTTATTAATAATAAATAAAAAATTAAAATTACATGCATTAAAAATCACGTTAATGACAACAGAGTGTTAATAACGATTTTAAATAAAAATTTTCTACTTTTAATTTCTTGTCTATGTCACAATTCTTAGAGCACGATTTTTGTAATTTGGTTCTTGAAAGCGTGAGACACTGAATTAAGCAGGTTTCAGTCTTTAATGATTCAAATTCTTTAATTAACACCTAAAGAATGAGAAGATTAGTTACGAAGAGAGAGAGTAGAGATGGAAAAGATTGATTATTCCCTTACCGAAGAACCAAAAGCTGAAGACGACGGCGAAGCAGGAGCAGGTTTCGTCGTTAACAACGGCGGCGGAGCCATCGGCGGTACTCCAGTTCCGTCTTTCGGACCGGACCGGCGTCGTCCGAGAGCTCCCGGCCGGCGGACTTTCCTCCAACGGCAGCGCGGCGGCGGCGGACGGAGGAGGAGGAGGAACCACGGCGGTGGAGTGCGGCTCCACCATACTAGAGAGAGAGAAAAACGAGTGAGTGACTGTGTGAGAGAGAGAGAGAGAGTGAATTAATTAAGAAGAAGAAGGTCCATATTGAAGTGATGTTCAACTACGAGTCTTCTGTTGTTGTTCGCGGGAACGGTAGTTACGGAAGTGATGGTGGTGGTTGGTTGCAACTTGCAAGTGCAAACCGCGCGAGTGAGTGAGTGTGCTTGACCGTTATTTTTCAATGCGATGACAAGACTTTATCCGTTATCTTTGCAATTGAAGAGTCAAGTTTGACTTTACTCAGGTGTCATGCTTGCACATTACACCTAATTACGCTACACCTAACTAACTATAATCCTCGATTTGGTATAAGAGAAATGAAGGAGAAGAAGAAAGGAAATTCACCTTTCCATATCTTTTATATTTTATTTTAATTTAAATATATTTCTCTTATTTTTATTATCTCTATTTCTATCCTCTATACCAAACCGAGCCTAAATATCTAGTTATACTTATATCATATCGTACCATTGTTTAGAAAAAATTGTTTTTCTAGGTTTGAATTATCATAAACTATCATCGTGTATATAAAGTGAAAGATGAGTGTATACCATTTGTGCATATTTGAAAGAGATTATCTAGGGAAAAATGACTAATTGTTTTAAAACAAAATTAAGTAAAATTTGTCAAAGATAAATTAGTATTTTCTTAAAATAAACACGTTTGATAATATGTTAGAGGGATATTTTTAAAAGCAAATTGTGTATGGTTGTATGTATTGATAGTGTACATGATTTTTATATTGTTGTTCAATTGCAATATGTTATATATGATAAGAATTGTTATTGAGGATACCGATGCTTAAAACTATCAAAATGCACATTTACAGTGGCAAGATTAGGCACTAACACAGGAAGTAGAGACTAGAGGAAGAGGAGGACCCACCAACGATATTTTAGTGTTATTGTTTTTATATTATTGTATTTTATTTTGTATCACATGTAGGGCTGAGCAATGGTCGGGTTGGTCGGATTCGGGACCAAAAAGCCCAATCCGACCAAAACCGAATCAAGTAATATTAGGCCCATCTCTGACTTAATCTTTCATCAGGTTAAGCGGGTTTCGGGTTGACGGGTCACAAGTTGGGTCGGATGGGTTCACGTGGGTTGAGCCTCAATTTGGGTTAGTACTACTGTTGGACGTAAAATTTCAATGTTACTCTTTTTTTTTTTTTTTAGTCTTGCTCAATTTTAAAATTTGTCATTACTGAATGAATAACTCCCAAATTGGGCCAATTGGGCCATTCAAAATTAATTTAAATAGGCCAAAAATTATATTTCAATGATTTTTTAATTTTTTAAGCAAAATAAATACACAATCAGTTTTCTTACGTTTTATTATATTGGGCCATTTGAAATTTTAGTTACAATGGACTAATAATTTTAAAACCTTGAATACAACCATTTAAGTGAAAGCCCTTTCAATAAATTTGTAAATTAGAACTTTACAACCATTTACGTGAAAGCAATATTAAATCTAAAATCCCATAAAATATTACAAGCTGAACAAATTTTTGAGTTCATTCTTCTTGTAAAAAGATCTGCTGCTACTTATTCTTACACAGCCTTGTCTACAAGTTTCAGTAGTCAAGGAGCAATCAATCTTCTCAGCACGGAGATGTTTCAAAGAATAATCTACAAAATCACAATATCAATTATCAATTATCTACAAAAGAATGAAAAAATTTCAATTACAAATTCCCACATATTTAAAGAAATAAGAGTGCTATCCTTTATATTACTGCCAATTAGTAATGAAGGCAAGAAACACAGCAAGTAAACTTAGCTGAATCATATCAAGAAATAACTAGGATATCAACATTTTCCATTTGCATCTCATAGAAATCTGCAAATTAAGGTGACTATCTGATTTGATAGAAACTAAACTAATAATGGAGTATAAAAAACACTAACAATAACATATACATTTATAGGAAAAATGATTCATGACCTGGGGATGAACACTGGAGTATGTAATGGATGTATGAATGTATACATTTATAGGAAAAAATGGACCCAACCAATTTAACCGAGGCTTACTTTCTCCAATCAAACTTGTAGGTATATGAATAGGAAAAATTATTCAAAGCAGAAAAATCTTTTGAAAAAAACACAAGCACAAAATCATTAACTGGTACAAAAAGATTTATTTAGTAAAATGAAAAGGATAATTATTGAGAAGCCAACTTTAGTTACAAATCAATCTTTCGATACTACTTTACATAGTCCAATGTTCATCAAAAAACATAATCGCATAAAGGTTGAATTTTTTTACAGGACAACCATTCTCACAAACATGGACTCCTCAAGGTTGAATTTTTTACAGGATACATCAAACTTAGAAATGGAACTCATAAAGGTTTATTTTTTTTAGCATACATCCAACTTAGAAACAAAGAACTCATCAAGGTTGAATTCTTACATCATACACCAAAGTTAAAAGCACGGAATACATAAAAGGTTAAATTTTTTATAATAAACACTAATCTTTGAGACACAGAACTCATAAAGGTTGAAATTTTCATAGCATACACCAAAATTGGAAACACATAACTCATAAAGTTTGAATTTTTTATGGCATAGACCAAACTTAAAATAAACAAGCACGGAAATATTGCTTTCATTTATCTTTCAATGTCACGAAATCATCATAGTCGAACACAGAGGGAAATAGGGCGTTGAGTAAGGGAAAGTTAAAGAAACAAAAACACAGAAAAAATTAAATTTGTTTGCAAAAGACCCTTAAACGAGAATAAGAAGAACATTTACCCTGACGTTTCAATTTCAGAAAAGAAGGTATGTGTTTTCTAGCCTTGCCTCTATGTTTAAGTCACTCCCTCGTGACACCATCACCTCGGCGTTGCTGTTGAGCCGCAAGCCAACATCAACGAAGAAGAGAGGAAGGGAAAGTTGTGGGACATTGGAGTAGCGGCGCTAGGTTTAGAAGAAGAGAGGAAGAGGGGATTAGATTAGAAAAGAAGAAGAGAGAGTTAGAAGGAGAGAAAGAGACGGGGAGAGAGAGGAATGATGCTAGGGTAGGGTTGTATGAGAGAGGAAAATCAGACAAGCCACTGCGACGCTAGGTTAAGAGAACAACGTCTTATACGATGAGTTTTATATCTCTGTTTTGTCGGTCAGGTTCGGGTACTGCTGGGTTGCAAATTTTGAAACCGGACCCGACCATATACACCCGTCTTAAACCGTTTGCTTCACCCAAAAACCCGCGAGCCCGACTTAATTCGTCCGAGAATAGTGATTTTCACCAGGTATTTCGGGTTTCAGACGGCAAAAATTTACTCTGCCCTAATCACATGTTCACTTATTTTGTATTATGTTGACTTATTTTTTACGAGTGATTATTTTGACTTATTTTGATTTGTTTCCTATTTTTGTCTCATTTATTATCTATCAAGTTATTCAACTATTATATAGTTATTTAAAACAAATAAAAATTAAGTGTAAAAATTAACTAAATTAATTAATATTTTATTAAACTAATCCAAAAGTACCAAGAGGGTGTAACTCAATTGATTGAGTATGGTGCATGAATTGTTGTAAATCCTCCGATACTTGTCTTTGATTTCTACGGATAAAAAAAAAACTAATCCAAAAGTTATGACATTATTTAATCACAAAATAATCAACATGCACTAATAAAAAAATTTATTACAATACATAACCAAAACATGGTCCATTGCATGTGTTAGATCATACTAAACAACAAAAATATGTTTTTACTGTGTTACTTTATAATACACAACAAAAACATGTTTGTGTTGTATACTATGAACTGAAACCTCTTCCTCAACACACTACACACTGAGTACAAGTTTTCCTTATGTAATATACACCACAAAACTTATTTTTGACAAGAGTAATTCGGTAAAAAAAAAAAACAATAAAAAGTTGAGGTGTGAGATATTGAAAGAAGGGTGCACAAAAATCAAAGCCCTAGCAAATTTTGGCAGGCCAGTGAAGGAAGGAAAAAAATGGAACTCTCCTATTAGGCCACAGTGAGCAGTCTAGTGTGAGAAAGAAAAAGAAACACTCTAAATTCAATCTAAGTATCTACTAACTCAAATATATTCTAATTAATTTAATTTATGACTCACCTAATTGTTTTTAATACACAATATGGCCGATTCTGATTTATATTTATTTATTATTTGTGTATTATTATATTAATTAAAATATAAATTCATCAATTTTTCTAAAGTCAAAAAGGTTGAAATAAATTAAACTTTTCTATCATATGAATCTCTAAATCCCAAATATCAAAATGAATTTATATTGTTATTATTAATATATTACCAGTACCATGAAATTAATAATGGCACCTTAAGAGAGAAAAATAAATCCTCATTATAAGAATATATATATATATATATATATATATATATATATATATATATATATATATATATATATATATAAGGGAGGGTGTTATCCACACTTTATTAATATTTAAATTCTAACAAAATAACTTTTGTAATGGTAACAACATTATTATAAATTAAAGTTTACTTTATATTCAAAATAAATTTATTTAATTTCATGAATTTTTTTTCTCAAAATATGTGTGTGTGCGAAGTGTATTAAGTGAAAAATCCTTATTATTAGAACAATGAGAACCATAAATCTAGCTCATATCAATGATACAAGAATAGTTAAGATTGAAAATTAGTTAGAGATCACATGATTATTAATTTTGAAAAAGGAAAATATATTTATTTTTTAATATCATCCATTAAAATATAATCAAATAATGCATACTTGTTATTCTTATTTCATGATAAGTTCTTCCACTCTCTATTAATTATATATACTCTTAACAAACTTTCGGATATACCCCTCTTCTCTTTTTCTATCTAATTATTTTATTATTATTATTATTGGGGAGAGTAGCTAAGAATTAGAGTAACACATGTAGCACGCTAAATGAACACGTTATGTACTCATCTTGACCATAATTAGAGAACTAGTCAATAAACTAAACACAAAATGGAGACTATGACACACTAAATACAGTACGTAATGTTGCAACAAACAGATAAAAATTTCCATAATTAACTTGTCAATAAACAAATTTTGACCTCCAAACCAATGAACAAGCGTCAAGATCTGATACTTTTTGGTCGTAGTTCAAAACAATCTCAAAATGCAATATATAAAAGACAACTAGCTACACCGTATTTGAGGAAATTAAAGAGCAAGAGTAATTGATCAAGCTTCATATAGTTAAGAGAATCATCGTCTAAGACTTTGACCCCTTTTGTCACTTAATTAATTTCACCTAGTTCTTCGCTAGTTAAATTTGTTGGCTGGATTCAATAATGTCGAAAAATGGTTTACTTGATTCAAGGCCAAAAGATCACCCAAAGGAGGTACATAAAATGAGAAGATTTGAAAGTAGCAAAATTTTCGTGAAGAGTGGATGGATGTTCGTGGGTGCTTGCAAGAGAGGATGGTACAAGCTCAGGATGAACCTCAACTTCTGATTTCACACTAACCATAATGCTCTGCTCTCCAATGTAACGGTTGTAACCCCAACAAGAAAACAGTAGAATTAAAAAGCTAGATAGACTTGTAGGTTCTCACGTTTTACATGGTAAAAATGTTAGGAAGTTCGTACCTTTTGGTTCCAACTTTTGCTTCTTTGTTAAAGATATACTAGCTATTAGCTACGTGTAGGCATTTAATGCTCATTCATTTCTATTAAAATGAAATGAGACAATCAGACTTCACATCCAAGTTGTACATTTCCAGCAATTATTGATCATTCTCTGCCATATCTGTTTGTTCAGATTTTTCTATTTGTTTTACCAGACTATTAATAAAGCTATAGAATAAAAAAAATCTAAAGGGATTTAATGGAAAATTCTAACATCGTATATGAAATGAACAAATTAGATAATAGTTTACAAAGGGAAGCTTGCTTAGTTACAGAATCCAAGAACTCTCTTACTTTTACCATCGTTACTCCAACTATAGTTTGTAGGTCAATTTCTAAACACATAACCTTTCTCTAAATGTTAAGGCTATTTAGCCAGAAGCTATCTAGCCAACAGAATCACCCATGTCACGAGCGCCAGATCATGGCATAACTCCTAATCCAACATTGTGTGTGTTCAGGCTTCTCTTTTATTTTATTTTATCTTAACAATATATTAAAAAAAAAATGGTGTGAACTTTACTTGGGCTGTTGTTGTTCTGTTAATTTTGGGCTAAACTTGTCTTCCTTTTATAAGACGAATGCGACATTTGCTCAGGGCAAATAACGTTAGTGGACCAAACTCTAATAGGCTTGGGTCTTTTGCTTTTTGGTACAGACAGGCTTGGGTCATTTGTTGCTATAACAAAAAGGAAGAAAATTATAAAAAAAATTAGAGCAAATTAAACATACCCCCGAGATTTGTTCTTATTATACTTAGCACCCTTCTATTTTTTTATATTACTTTGAGCATCCTTAAGGGGGGTTAAGTGTAATATTTTTTAAACCTGAGATGGGGGATCAGTGTAATGATTTATGCCTATGAGAAGGGATCCGTGTAACGAAAGTCCAAATATTAGGAAATTTTCTGTAGGATTCAAAAATGGAGGGGTGCTGAATGTAATAAAGGCAAACTTCAAGAGATGTCCGAATAATTTACTCAAAAAATTATAACGGTCGGAATAATTAAGAGAAACTGAAGAAAATGTGAGTTCTTCTGTTTAATGGGTCTTGCCTTTAGTTCGGTGAAGACTAGCGTGGGAAAGTTAGTCAAGTTTCCCACGTTGGGAAAGTAATTAGCACAGTTGGATTTTCTTTTAAAAGAAATTGACGGTTAAGATTTTTTTCTGTTTTTCTTTTTCTTTTTCACTTTCTCTCCCTATGTTTACTGTTTTGCCCTTTCAAAATCCACGATCTTGACCAAAAGCTACAGCCCAGGCCTTCTCCCCTTTCTCTTCTGCAACTCCACCGTTCGTGCAGATCCCATGGTGATTGTGTTTTTTCCTGCAGATTTGAGAAAGGGGTTGTGTACTTTTGGTTTTTTTTTCCTGATTTGAGAAAAGGGAGAGTGGTTTGCGGTTTTCAGATCTGAGGAAGAGAGGGTGGTTGCGGTGGTGTCGCCGTCATTGGCTTAGAAGGGAGAGTCGTTGTCGCTGCCATCGCTGCCGTGGTGGTTGCGAATGTGTTGCTGCCGTTGGCTTGAGAGAGTCGTTGCAGTGGTTTTGCCGTTACCGAAGTTGACTTTCTTCGATACCGCCATCGTGGTGGTTTGTGGTGGTTTCGCCGGCGTTAGCTCTTGGTGATAATGGCGGTGTAGCTGTTGCTGGTGGATGGGGGAGATGGGACAAAGCGATGCGCCTAGTGACTTGGTTTTCGCGACCAGCCTTAGCGTCTTCGACGCATCTGAACAAGACGAAAGTGAAGGTGCGTCAGGAATAGGAGAGAGAACCTTACAGAATGAAGAGTTTCGTGAGATCGGAGTCGGTGACCTCCGGTAGCAGATTTCTGACCCAGAGGTTGTGTGGTGTCGACGGATTCTCCGGCTTTGCATCACAACGTCAAGAACTTGAGCGCCAACTTGTAATGGGTTTGAGATTCACATCAGGGTTTTGATGGGTTTGAGAAAAATTCAAACTTGGACTGATTTTTAGACTATGATTTGTGGTGTTGTTGAGGGGAAATATGGAATTGATGGTGAAGGGGAATGAGAGAATGGTGGTGGTGGTTGTTGTTGGAGCAGGTGGGTGGCGAGGGAGATGCGGCGGTGGAAGGCACTGTGTGGTTGCTTGAGTAGGTGGAGGGGCATAGGGATAATTTGGGAAAGAGAGGATAAAAAAGAGAAAAGTAAAAAAGAAAAAGATGAAAAAATCTGGATCTTTGATTAAGAAAATAATATATCTAATGGTTGAAAAAAACTTTTCCAACGTGGGAAACTTGACTAACTTTCCCACGCTAGTCTTCGCCTTAGTTTGATTAGAAAAAGTGGACAAGTGGTAACTTGTACTGTGAGTTATCATGCTCTTTGACTTTGTTTGCTTGCTTATATGGTTTATACACACACATACACTAATATTTATTTCCATATAATTATATTATGTGTGTGTGAAATGTGTTTGATTAAGTACAATTATAATTATTAAATGGAAAACTTCCTTAAATCCTGCTTTTAAGATCTTTTCAAATCCACACAACAATTTAAGACGTTGATTAAAATATAAAAAGCTTATGTATAATTTATGCTACCTGAAAAGTGAAAACCTTATAGATAGGTATTTTTTTAAAAGCCCATAAATTAGTATTTGAAATATTATAGGCCAGACATTTTAATGTCTGAGATTTAAAAACTCTTTATTAGTTCATTTATTTATTTATTTATTTTTTTACCATCGTTTTGCATTAAAGGGACTCAAATAAATAACACTGTGAAAAGTTGGAGATTAATGAAAGAGTTTTTAAAATTTTAGAGATCATACAATTTTAAAAACTAACTTATGGATTTCATTTCTTGAAATAAATTTGCATTTCAATTTTTTAAATTGAAATCAATTAATCAACAATTATTCTCTAAAATTTATATTGACTTTAAATTTTCATTAATCAAAGGATATGTAAGTGATTTGTCAAAAGTAAAATACGAATTTCATGAATTAGTATTTCTTATAAATATTTGTTTTTTATATTTTGTTTTTAATTACTTTGGGCAAAAAGATAAATATTTTTAAATTGTTAATTAATTAGTACAACAGTCTCAGAATAACAACTTTATCACATACATATGTATATATAAAAGTGCAGTGACATTTAAATTTTATCTTTCTGGAAATATAAATTAGAATGTAATCTATACTGTGTACAAATATTTATAAATACATGTGATAAGAAAAAAAAAAGATAAATAAAATATTCTTAAAAAATTCTTTAATTAATACCTAAAAATAAAATTAGAATATAAAATATAAGTGTTTGAAAGTTTTAATTCTTAAAATATTAAAAATATATTTAATTATAAAATATCATTCTAACTTAATTTATAAATATTTCATTATATTTAATATAAATTTAAAAAATTTAAATATTGATCGTCTGAAATAATTAAAAATTAAAAATTTCTTTTGATTATATAATTAATCGAAGAGAAAAATATTAGTTTAATTTAATAGAAAAGATTAATAAAACACAAGTTAGAAATTAAGAAGACACATCCTTTACAGAAGAAGAAAAATAGATATAGAAATTACTCTATTTGTAAAAATTAAAACTTGATTTTATAATATACCAATAAATATATTTCAAAGATCAATGATGTTCTAAAAGGGGTTTTAAAGCATTCTTGTAGCTGGTTTAATGGCCATAAAAATTTAAGATGGCAGATTTTGTTAGTCAATCAAAGACATGGCAACAAAACCTATGCTGTATGTTTTTGCCAGTAACACAGGTTGGGATGTCGGCTAAGCTATATAGCAAATGCTAATAAAATAAATTAAACGTGTTACATAAGTTAAATTTAATTTATGTGCGTACATTATTGTTTTAAGAAATTCTCTTCTCTATTTTTGTTTTTTTTACAGAAAGAAGCTCATAATGATTCATTCATAACACTTTTCCAAATTGTTTTCTTTTTAATTACACAACACTTATTATAAAACGAAGAAAATATATATTAAAATTGAGTAATTTTCTTTAAAGCAAATCAATATGATATAAAGAAGATTGCTAGCAACGCATCTTAACATATACTTTATTATTAATTGAAATTTATTATAAACTATAAATTATGAGAGAGTTATTAAACAAGATTTGGAAATCATAATTTATTGTAATTTTTAAGAAATTTAAACTAATAAAAAAAAAGTATGTTTAAAAAAATGTGTTAAAAAATATATTAGCATTTCTCGCTATGCAAATATCTGCAATGATAGATATAGTTTAATATCCTATTCAGACGTATGTATTACCATCCTTTTTCACATGGAAGTCTAGTTGTAAGGAGTTCATGAAGACAAAATATCTGCAATTATTGTTCCTATTCAGACAAATCATTTGATTTTTCAAATCAGATTCAAATTAGAAAAAAGAAAAAAAAATCATTTCCCCAGTTTCCATATATTCTAGAGGTAGCATAATTCTTCACGGTAGCATAAATGCATAATTGCCCCCAGTTTATATTAGTGGTATAGAAAATACACTACAAAAAGACAAAATATATGCAAATAGAATAGACCAATAATTGCCATGTGATTCATGTTAACGTGTGCGTGATAAGCATGGTTACATATCTTAATATAGATAATCATATGACAAGGTCTTTTGGTTTTATATAGCTTACACATGAAGTGCCACTATAAGAAAATTGATCTAGCGAAGGGAATTAATTTCTCTTGTCACAGATTAAGATTTAAATTTTTGATAAAAAAAAGTGTCTATATATTTAGAGTCTGATAATGTCTTGAATATGATTTTTTTTTGCTTAATTGCAATTTTTACTCCCAACTTTTTCATTTTTGACGGATTTTATCTCCAACAAATTAATTTGACGCATTTTACCTCTAACTTTTTTAAAAAGTTACAAATTTTACCTTCCACAGTTTTGATGATGTGGCATGTTAAAATAGTTATAATTTGTATGCTCAACTTTTTACTTTTGACAAATTTTACCCCTAACTTTTTTTTTGTGAATTTTACCCCCATTTTTTATGCTTATGTCAAAATTGTAGAGGGTAAAATTCGTAACTTTTTCAAAAAATTGGGATAAAATGCGTCAAATTAATTTGTTGAGGATAAAATCTGCCAAAAATGAAAAAGTTGGAGGTAAAAATTACAATTAAGTCTCTTTTTTTTTTTAAAGAAGATACCCATGTTAAAAATAAAAAAAAGGTTTTACGCAATAAATTTTGGAAAAAAAAAATTAGAATACACTCTTTTTAAATTATGAAAAAAATACTAAAAGGTTTTTATTAAATTTTCTTTCTTAAAAAAATGTATTATTATAATTCTTATACATATTTTTAATTAAAATACCAAAAATAAATTATGCAAACATATTCTTAAATAATTATAGCTTAGTTACAAAGTGTAAATTAGCTATTTTATACTGTAGAAAATAGTTCATGAAACTAATTCTCTGTTTGTTTCTTTCGGAGGAAAAGAAAACAAAATATAAACAAATTAAAATTTGAACTAATAAAAAATAAAAAATATTTTAAAAAATAATTTTTATTCTTTTTTTTTTTTTTCCTACTAATTTTTTATTATTTATATTTGTTTCTTCATTATCATTCTTCCGTACTTTGGGTAAACTAGAGCCACAGCCCGTAAGATAAGTACAATGTTCGTTCCTAATGAAGTATGTGGCTATGAAGGGTTCAAACTTCAAACATGCATTATTTATGCATACTTGGTCTTGATTAGATGGTGTTTGATTAAGATGCAATTTTAATAGTATTTTATTTGTGTTTTAAGTCATTAAAATTGTCGTGAAGCAAATCATTATGGCCCCTCATAAAGGAAGAAAGATGACTGGGTCTGGGAACCCACCGAATATTCCGTCGAAGATTCACATCAAGAATCACTCGATCAAGATTCTTTGCAAGTATGCAAAAAAAAAAAAAAAAATTATTAACCATTTAATAACCTTCGTTAGCAACTTTGTAAAGGACTAATTAAAACCTCAGAATTTGCCTGAAAGTGACTAGGAGAGCAATAATGACCCTGAGCAAGCATTTAGCCCTTTATCATCCCATGGATTGTTAATTAAAGAATAAATCGTAAATTTGCTCATTTCAAAGATTGATAATATATAGTAGTAATATAGAATTTAATTTTCATGTTAAATTGTTAATATAAAGATTTTTTATATTATTAATTAATTAAAAGTTATTTTAAATATGAATTTTAATGTAATTATTATCAAGTCAATAAATATAGTATTTATGACAATACATAATTAAATGTTATTGAAAAAAAACTTTTAATTACTTGCAGTTTAATTAAATTCTAATGATATATTTGTCGCATTAGATTTTTAAATATTTCTATTATTCAACTAATGTTTCAAGAAATTAATGTCACTTTTAATTATTAAATTTGTTTTTAAAAATTTTAAAAATTTTAAATTCTTAAAATAATATAAAATATATCTAATAAATAAGAATGACGAGTTCATCATAACACCGAAATGAGATGTATTTTTTAAACATTATTTTATAAATATAAAATTATATTTTTTAAAGAAGGAGCTCAATTTTTTATTATGTTATATAAATTGTATTTTTAAATACAATTTTTTTTTAAAATAATAACTTTGTTTAATCAAATGTATAGAAATAAATCCCTAGACTTTAACTTCGTTGTGGATGGATAAAAAAAATCTCAAGACTATACTATCATGATAGCATTTATCAATTGAAATAGGATTGTTGTGGTTTAATCAGTAATTTTGAATTGAAAATTCAATGCATTAATCACTTAAAAAGAGAACTTTATTAGATAGACTTGGGCATAATTGTTTCTTATATAAGATACGTGTAGCTCATATCAAAAAATGGAAACAATTCCTAAAATCATTAGATTATTTAGACTCGAATAAGTTCTTTTTCAATCTTAAATAAACTTGTCCACAATATTTCTTGTTTTGAACTTCCATTCACATTGAAACAATTCCATACTAAACCCATGAAAAAAATGCTAAACTAAGGCTATATTTGGATATTTAATAATAAATAAAACAAAGTAGAATAAAGTGAAATGAATTAAAATAAAATCATCACAGCATTATCTCTTTAAATTTAAAAAAAAAAAAGAATAAAAATAGAAAAATTGAATGGAAGAGAAGGAAAAACAGAAAGTTGCTGGAGACTCAAGAGGCCGCATCGCACAATGCACTGTATGACTGTATCGCTTCACAATACGAACAGACTGCACCGCTTCACAACAGAAACAGACCCCTAATTAAATCGATCTGTCTCTCACGACAAAATGTTGCATCCAACTCTTTCCAAACTTGCCAATTCATTTGATTAAATTTGATTGTCAGATTCTGAAGCTGTCCATGTCAATGTGTTAATTCATATCATTCACACTTATGTGTTCTCTTTTGCAGAACCACCAGCTAGGACCACCACGGTGTTACCACATTTTATCAAGTGTATTTGGAAACATGTATGTTGTGGTGAAGGGGAGAAACAGAAATGGAAGGGAAGGATAAGGAAAAACAGAAGGTGTTTCTCCTCATGTCTGAGAAGGGGATGCTGTGATTAAGAGAATATCACTAATCAACAAGTCACCCCTACAATATCACTAATTATGTTTATGTTTGTGATGTGAAAGTTATAGTGTGCGCGTTTGGTTTTACGTTCTGATGAGTCCATAATTGATTTTAGATAAATTTTCAAATGTTTGGTTTCATGTCGAAGAAGAAATTAGAATTGATTTGGGGTCCAAAATTGATTATGAGTTGAAGCAACTTCTGGTAACTTTTGCGTTAGATCAAAGATTTTATACTGAGTTTTACTCCTAACTTGATTTTATAATAAAAACATATAAACATAAATTACACCACTTCAAAATCAATTTCATAAAATCAATTCAACTCAAAATTAATTTTGTCAACGTTCATCTAAACACGTACGTAATTATTAGTTTCTTACTTCCATCAAATGATCGCTTTCCTTGCTAATATGCTTGTCCAGGTTTGGTATAAATTATGGGTCTTGCTAACCAGTGTCCTGTTAAGGAATTAAAAGGAAAAAGTATTTATTGTGTAATTCATAAGAGAGTGTAAAAAAAATCATATATAGTGCAATTTTCCGCCATCCAATAAAAATATTTCTCTTTTTAGTTCCTTAACCAGTGCCTTGTTAGCATTTGTCATAAATTATTTAAAATATGACTAGACATTTTTGAGAACTTAACCTGGGTGCCTTAAATTTAGTTAACATGACCTTTTGAAAAACATATTTAAAGATTACTTTTTACTAAGTTATTTAAATAAGTTTTCAAACTTACAATTTGACTGATCTTGTTCTGTATTAGTCGAAGGAGGTGAAACATTCGCATTTGAGTTACAAAAATCTTTAGGAAATGTCTTCAATGTACCCTTCAAGTCAAGTTGAAGTGTCTTGTAAGCACTCCGACAATTAAGTTTGTAAGTGGAAGAGATGACAAGAGTAACTATGATGAATGTCTACTTGATGTCATTTGTGTTTGCCTTATATTATAAGTATTCTTGACTTGTATATAAATTAGGTTGTTCGCGTCACTTTATTTATGGGCCAAATATTGGCTTTATTATAATGGGTTGATAAGTTGATATGAGACAAACCCAAATTTACATTGATATCAACCAAAGTATCTTTAACTTAGTCTCAACTAGAGTATTTTAAGTTGTCTTTGATGTGAACATCATCAACCCAGCCCCTATTTGAGTATTTTTGACTCAGCTTCACCCAGAAATGTATGTTATCGATTTTTTCCATGTCCTTTGTGCGGGTGAATATGGATTGGATTTTTGAAAATTCAATCAAAATATCTAATCCATATACAATAAAATAGATTGGATTTAAAATTTAAAAAAAATGGATTTGGACATGAAACCAATCCAATAAAATAGATTTAAAGTGGTTTAGATTCTTGTGGTTATAGACTGATTTTAATTAATTGAGTTTTTTTTAATAGACCTATACCCAATATGTCAGTTCAGCACAAATTTTGACACAATATAATAAAATTCAATATGATGATGATATATTATTACAATTATCATTATTATTTGGTTGATTAAAATGTATTAGCCTACCACACTTAAATTTTTTAAATTAAGCCTACTACCACGGTTAAATTTTATATAGTCTAATGTTTTACTTTTTTTTTTAATGCAATGTTTTACTTTTTTAAGTTACATAAGTTTTATAAAACTCTTAACCTAATATTTAGTAGTAATACAGAAATTCTTATAATATATATCAAATTTAGCGCAATTGAAATGCGGAGACACAGACGTAGCAGCGTCTTTAATAATAATAATAATAATAATAATAATAATAATAATAATATCTTCATTATGATTCAAAATAATAAAATAAAAAATTCAATTTAATATGCTTCAATCTTTGGGCGTTTTCAATTGAATGGTCTTATAATGATTCCTATAAAATGATATATAATGATATGAGGTTACAAAATATGTCAATCGTGAAAGAGATGAAATTCCTCCTCCATAATTGGTGATTTGGGAAAGATAAAGGCAAAGAAGGCAATCTCTATTTCTCCTTTTTTTTTTTTTTGTGGTTGTTTATACTTTTTTAAAATTCCTTTTTTTGATTTTGTATGGTTCTTGAATATATCAGAGAGCAAACTACCTGACTCTTCTTATGGTTAAACGCTTATAAATCTTTTCCAAAAAAAAAAAGTACGTTTTTCTTCTTTTCTTTGTATTGTTATTACTTCTATATTTTTTTTTTATTGATTTAAAACAATCATAAAAGAGTTTTGAAATTCCTCCTATAGACATTCAAGGTTCAAGAAAGATAAATGCAAAGAAGGTAATCTTGCTTCTTCTATTTGTTCTATTCTTTAATTTTTTGTTTAAATTCTTTTTTCTAGTTTTGTATGGTTCCTGTTTGTTTGTATCAGAGTGTGAGGGTCATGAGTTTGGAACACAAAAAAACAATTCTTCAAAAGTATGGAGGCGTGTCATTACAGTGAGAGTTAGAGGAGTCAAGCAAAGAAAATAGATAAAGATGTAGATGGAAGTGAAAAGATACTAAATTACAACTCAAAAATGTTAAAAAAAAATTGACATGGCTAAATGAAAAAGAATGAGCTAAACTCAGTATGAAATTGAAAGGTTCTTATGAGAAAATTATTAAATATTCATATAGTTATTTTAAATAATTAAATTCATATTTATTATAATTATTTAAAATTTGTTATAACTGACTTCTTGAAATTTTAAACTTTAAAATTATTATAAATATTTTTTGAAACTAGAAATAGTTAAAGTTAAATTAATAATGTAAAATAAATAATTTCTTAAAATATAATTCATATATCAAATATTTTTAAACTGAATATGTAAATTTGATTATATATTATTACATATAAATTAAAAAAATTATTCGTCTCTCACCAAAAAATTCACCACATACATTACACGAGATACACACACTAATATTTAATAAAGTAATATGTCTATAGATATCAAGCAAGTCTGATGCGAGTTAAGTTACAGGTCCTTTGTAACTTAACTCGAATTAGATGAAAAATTTAGTGTTGCCTTTTATGTAGTTGGTTGGGTTTGGGATTAATGGAAATTTCTGTATGGTGGGGAATGCTACTGTAACGCTTTTTATGTTTGTTCTGGTTGGCAGTAAAAAAAAAAAATGTTTGTTCTAGTTGTATCTCTCTTTTTTGGTCTGGTCACATATTATGGCCAGGCCACATGCTTTATTAATGAATTGTCTTGTTTTGCTTTTTTTCAAAAAGAAAAAGAAAAAAAAGTTACAGGTCCTTTGATTATTCTCATGCCCTACATACGGGTACATGGCCACATGCAAAGTGTAAAATTATCGAGTAAGTGACAAGCATTCTTGAAATAATATAGCCCCAAGTTGTACGGAGGCTCTACCCTGTCCCTCAATATATATTATGGTAAAGGACAATAAATTCTTTCCAAATAATTCACGATCCATTCAATCCGAATTTAATTACTATTTTAGTCTTTAAATTTATTTTTTAGATTTAATTTGGTCCTTTTAATAATAAAAGATTCAATTAGATCTTGTAATTTTTACAAATGATTTAATTAGGTTTCTTTACTTTTAAAACATTCAATATAAGTCCTTTATTTTTTAAAATGGATTCAATTTGATTCCGTTTTTCTTTCATCTTCTTTGAAAATTTTAAAAAAATAGGACTAAATTTGGTTTTAAATAGGACTAAATTGAATCCAATTTAAAAAATAAGGGACTTAATTGAAACTTTTAAAAATAAAAGGATCCAATTGAGTTATTTTAAAAAAATTACCTGATCTAATTAAATTTTTTAATAATAAAAAGATCAAAATAGTAATTAAGCCTTTAATCTGTTTTATATATTCCTAGACAGGAATGTTCACCCTAGGTATCTTAGTATGAATCAATATCATGTGATCCTATTAGTTATTATAATGATTCTATATGGGCCTGCCATCTAAGTATCTTTGGGATCATGATTCATGAGACTTTAGAATGATATTATTCGCATAATTAAAGGATTAGTTAGGTTGAATAATGTTAGCAACAGAGTTTTAAAACCCGGACCGACCAGGCCGGTCGGACCGGGACCCGGAGGTCAGACCGGGTCAGGCTGGCTATCAGACCGGCCATGCTTTCGACCCGGTCAAACCCGGTGCGACCCGGTCAAACCCGGTGCAACCCGGTGACCCGGGTCACGCCTTTTTTTTTTTTTAATTTTTTTTTAATTTTTTAATTTTTTTTTAATTTTTTTAATTTTTTTTAAATTGCTTGAAACAACATTGTTTGGATAAAAAACCAAAAGAAAGAAAGGTTTTGTGCTTGTGAGCGTTTGTCAAAACACTGCTTGCTGTATTGTGTTTGTGAGTCTGTGACTTTTTTTCTTCAAACTTCAAAGTGCACACAAATAAACCCTAAGGCCCTCATCTCAACCACATCGATCCACACCATATGATTCTATTTAATCCACTTGAATGTTATTTTTAGTTGATTCTGTTTTATTATTTATGAGTAGTGATTCTTAGGTAATTGATACTGTGATTCTGTCACTGTGAATTTTGTTTGAAGAAGTGATGGTACAGTTGATAGTGTGATTCTATTATTTTAAATCCTGTTTAAACTTTAAAAAAGTTTAATAAGTAATTTATAATGTGATTTTGTTACTGTGAATATCAATGGATTTGAACTTGAAAAATGAGTTTGTGAAATTATATTAATTTGTTATGTATTTTTTTTTTACTTTTTTAAGACAAGTATAAAATTTTCAAATTTTTTAATACAGACCGGGTCATGCGGGTCAATTAGTGACCCACCGGTTCGACCACTGACCCAGTACCTTGACCGGGTCGGTCACCGGATCGGTTTTTAAAACTATGGTTAGCAAAACTCTTTCTGATATTCTCTTTTTAAGACTATTTTTTTTATTAATTGAAATTTTTTGGAAATCACTCGGTGATCTAACTTTTAAATCATAAGAGAGAATCAATAAATATGAGAAGTGAGACTCACTAAATTAGTATTTTTTAATAAAATTTAAACCAATCACAAAGAAAGTTTGATTCTTCTTAGTTAGGCTGTATCATCACTCTCCCGTAAGCTCCAACAGCCTTTTCAGGATCTAACTATTCTCAAAAATAAAATATTACCAAGTTTGATTCTTCAACAGCTCCAACGTTTGTTATAAAATTGTTTTAGATACTATATTACTATTCGGTGGATCGAGATTCGATCATGCAGACATGTATACTTTTATCTTGTTAAATAAAAAGTTTAAATATAATTTTAGTCATGATAATTTAGCGTTTTTTTACTTTTAGCATTGATATTTTTTTTTCAGTTATAATTCTTAATATTTCCAAACCTTTCATTTTTCATTTTTATCATCAAGGTCAGTTACAAAAAAAGGTTATAGATGATGTCATCATGTGCCATATCAGCAAAAAATTGCCTCATGTTGACATCATGACACGCCACATTAGCATAGTGGCATATCATCATGATGTTAGATGGACTAAAAATAAAAATAAAAAATACAGAAACTAAAAATAATAAAAAAAGAATTTACAGAGACGAAAAATAATTTTTTTTAAGAGGACGAAAAAGAAATATACAAAATGAAAAATAAAAAAAAGATATATGGACTAAAAGGAAATAAATGACATATTTATTAGAACAAACAAATAATTTAATTAGCAATGTTTCTATGGTATCTCTAATAATTTTTTAGATTTTGATACTGTTGGTTTTATAACTAATCAAATTACATGTCATCTTTCTTCTTATTAATTAAAAAAAACTTTTATTTTTTTTTTCAAATTAATCCCTGATTAATTAAAATATTTTTAAAAAAAATTAAAATTACAACTATTTTAAATTAGAAAATCTGATTAAACATGAGTTTAGAAGTTTGAACTCTAATCTCCTTCACATCATTTATTGGTATTTTTTTTTTTAAATTACAATTGGTTTCACGTATGGATCCACTGAGCAAAGCATCTATTAATTTACTCCCTAAATATATATCACTAAATAAATTGCCAAAAATTTCCTATGCACTTTAATTTCAGTATGGTGTCTTCATTTTATTTTCCATGGTAATGGATTTCATCGCAAGTGATATTTTCTCAAAGCAAGAATAAGAGTTGAATCTAACCATAGGTGAAACTTTATATTGCGAACTCATAATAAATTGGGGGCACAAAGACTTATTGATTTTATGATACTTTCTGTTAGAATTCTGGGCTACTATTTTTGTTGATTTAATTGAGACTAATTGTATTTAAGGGACGTTTGGTAGGGGAGAAGTTTTTTATTTGAATCTTAGATTAGAAATATTAATTTCTCATGTTTGTTATCAATTTTAAAAAATAACATTCCTGGGAAAGAATATTTTTAGTTAGGTTTCCCACAAAAACTTTTTCATGAAGGGAAGTGAGAATCTAACTTTCCTAAGTTAATTTTTTTTATGCCAGTAAAAATATCACGTTACTCTTATTAGATTATTTAATACAATAAATAATTAAAGTAACTGATAAAAATATCATATAATTCTTTGATTTCCAAATAACTTATATAAATATTTCCAAAAATATTTATGACCCACCAAATAAATTTTATTCATTTTCAGGAATCATAATTTTCGAACATAAATTTTTTTTTCTCAACCAAACGCCCCTAAGAGTAAGTTGAAAACTCGTCATATAAGGACGAGGCATACATCAATGATGGTGGTTGCCGGCCCATTTTTGCATGTTAGCGTGTCACACCAAGAGAAAAATTAAGAGACTTATTTGTCAAAGATTTTGTGCTTTCATTTACTCCAGTTTTGGTAGAAAAAATATTGTCACACATTAATTTTTAATTAACACTTAACGAGAAAAAAAAGAAAAAAATATAGAAATAATAGGTGATATATAATGTAATAAGAAAAATAAACAAAATAATATGAAATAAAAGAGTATATAATATGTGAAAGTATCTATATATATCATCTCTCTTTTATAATTAATTTGGTAACAGCATGCATGTTACAAGGTGAGCCCAGTGTAGTAGGGTTCTATAGGCTTGTTGTGAAGTACTATAAGATAAGACCTTTTTAAACAAATAAAAATTATTGATTAAAGTTAATTATAAATTTATTTAAAATTCATCTTTTTAGATTTATTTAAAACTAAAAAAATAATAGTGGTATAAAATATTATCATATATAACTAGCTAGACTCAAAAGTTGACTAATAATTAACATGTGAAATCTCCTCTCTCCTCTTCTCAAAAACATGTGAAAACTCCCGTACTATAATTATAGAGGCTGCGTCTAGAATGGACCATTTTAATAAGTGGTTCATGGTGAATCACAATTATGAGCCATTAGATTAATCTCATCTCAAAAGCCATACCCTGCATCCTATCTATCGGATTATTCCTCCTCAAACTCTCTCCTCCGAAACCTCGACTACTCAAACGACACCGTTTTGGATTGCTCCAAGACCCCTCCCCACGCCCCCTTCACCCTCCACCACGACTCCACCATTAAGATCGGGGAACACGTCGTTCAACCGAGACGAAACCCCACGCGCCGCGGTCGAACCAAATCGGCTCAATCTGTTGCTCAACGTAGACAATACAATTACAATTTACAATCATATTACCACTTAACAATAAAACTCCAAATAAGTAAGCATTGTGATGGAGGTACAGAATTGAACTTGGGAGTATCGAATCTACCCACTTCTCAATACAATATCAAATCTCAACTTTTCTCAATTGGGTACCCAGGGAACCTATGCATGCGCTTGATCTTGTTCACAGATGCAATAATCCTAAAATATCATAATTCAAACTCAAAGAAGGGGAAAAAAATAATGAAAATAAAATTCCTGAGATTACCGAAGAGAGCTTGTGGTTGCTTGTGGCTGTGAAAAGAAGGAATTGGAGATAGAGGAGGGAAGAAGAAGAAGAGGAAAAGAAAAAGAAAAAGCGATCCTGGGTTGGTTTGGTTTTGCAAGAAGGCGCATGGTTGATCCACTAATCTGGTTCGATAATGGTAAATGTGCAGTTTGTGTTCGATGGTGTTTGAATCTAGTGTTGTGTGGGTGTCGGACTATTGGAGAAGAAGTAGACAAAAAGAAAAAAAATGAAAAAAAAAAAAGGTGCTGCCGTTGGAAATCGCCTCCGGCGACGGCACATGACGGAGAGAGAGGTTGTGGAAGGTTGGGGGAGGAATTTGCTGTGTAGGATGTATAATAAAATTTTACATCTTAGATCAATCCAAAGGCTATAAATAATGGTCCATGATAGACCACTTACATTATTAGTCCACCGTAGATGCCATCTAATTATAGATACTTTATTAAACTTTACTATTCTTTTTTTTTTTGCTTCGTTGGAAAAAAAAAACTTTACTATTCCTTTATCTCTTTTTTTCTTATTACATTTTATCACTTTTATATTTATTATTCTTTCACTTCTCTTTCTTTATTTATGAGGTGTTAAATAGTATATGAATGCCCCATTTTCCTAATCTTAATGATTAAATAGTACGATGTAAGTTTTATATTAGGTGGGAATAAAACTTCAAGAGAGAATTGAAAGAGAACTAAAATGACATTAATCAGTTACATTAATCAGTTAAAAGAATTAACCGATCCATGAAATTTTCGTTTATCAAAGAAGAAAAAGTCACAATTAGATTAGAAGCTTCACGAGGACATAA
Source organism: Pueraria montana var. lobata (assembly GCA_026413185.1). Classification (NCBI taxonomy): domain Eukaryota; kingdom Viridiplantae; phylum Streptophyta; class Magnoliopsida; order Fabales; family Fabaceae; genus Pueraria; species Pueraria montana. Next base: position 81,016,473 of record CM048650.1, read on the forward strand.
ATATAGAATATTTAAGTATTTTAATAAACTAATATTATTATTATTGAACATCTAAAGCAAAGACTTTAGGTGCCTTGTTCTTACACCAGCCTTGGCTTGTTCACTCACAATTAGACCTATCTATATCTTTGATTTTATCAAAAAGAAAAGTTTCTTTTTTATTGAACATAAGTTAATATTCCTCTCTTCTTTTTTTTTTTGGCACAATTTGTTATTATCTGACTCTAAAAATGTTAAAAAATTGAGTGTGTGCGTGTGTGTGTAAAAGCAATTAAACAAAAATACAGGGGCTAATCTTGATTAATATTTTGTCTTGAAATGTTTCGCTTGAGAGTTGAGAGATTAGGAAAAGGAAAATTGTCGGTGTGGTGTAATGTCTTTTTTTTTTTTTTTTTTTTATCAACAAAGAAAGTGAATATTATTAAGAAAGAGAAAATAGGGTAAAAGGCCGGTACCACTTTACTTTTAAAGTGGTGTAATGTCTGTTAATTGGTAAAAATGTATGTACTATTTACTTGACTGACTAATTACAAGGACCAGTTTAATATAAAATGAAAAATGAGATAAAAAAAAAAAGATCAGAGAATGGATTTTATTAAATTGCAGGGATTTTCTTCTTATAAAATTAATCGTAAAGAAATATTGAACTGTGCCAAATAAAGGATAAATGAACTGAGAGAAAAAAAAATCAAAATAATAAAATATTATTATTTTTGTTGACCATGGTATTGGTACAGATTATTCATTGTCGGATGTAATGACTAAACTCCGTCGGAACCGTGAGAGCACACCAAGGTGGATATTCTCCTCCCAACATGATTTATTCCATACCCAAAGTGGCATCATCAGGATCAAATCCTGGACCACTTGATTAAGAGACACAAATCGCTATCACTTGTGTCAACTAATATTGATAAAATATTATTATTTAAATATAAATAACTGATACTATATTTAATATAATTATCTTATTATTTATTTATTTTTATTTGTTGCGTATATGTCAAAAATACTCTCTTAGAGTATATGTATTGTTGTTCTCTCTTTTATATATAAGTAATTATAATTACACGTATAGAGTACTTTACTTTTTTTTAAAATAAGATACTACTCCGGATCTAAATATAAGAAAAAAAAATTATTTCATGTTAATTAAGAAAGTTGGTTAAAAATATTTAATTATATCAATCTCAATTAAAAAATAAATTATTTTTTTATTATTATTATAATAACTTAGTACCGCGAGAGTCCAACGTCCACGTAGATATAGCCACATGGGAAAGGTAATTTTCTTTTTTGATAAGCAAACAACAAATATGTATATATTAAAAGCACAAGAATGAGACAAGAAGTGCCAACTGCCAAGAGTCGTTACAAAGAACATGAAAGGCAGCCCCTACACTAACCTCCCCGAAATACAATTGCCAGCTGCCAGTCATGCAAATAACCACTCCACAAAACATAACCCCATTCACCGGCTCCCCCAACAACTCCAACACAATCTTACTCTATACTCCTTATCAGAAACGTGATTAATTATCACATTTGAAAGAAAGTCAAATTTGTTGAAAAGTGTATAGTTATATTGGGGGTAATTATTGCATCCAAATAATTGATGTTCTCTCTTCTCACTTTCAATTCAAATTATATTATATATATATATATATATATATATACACACACCTCAAATAAGCAACGTGACTTCAATAATTTATAACTACACGTAAACAATACTAATTAAAAAAAAAAAAAGTCAAGGTAAGAACCAAGTAACCGCGACCCATGAAATTATTCTTAAATTAAAAGAAAAAGAAAAGTATCTCACTTTAATTACAAAAAAAAAAAAGGAAACATTTTTCAGTGAGAGAAACGTTGTGTGTTGTGACTTGTGACACGCATCATGTTTTTCTTTTTTCTACTAATAAAACGTAGCACTGAAAGTCCAACGCCCACGAGGATAAAAACACATCAGGAAGGTTAACACATTTAAAACAAAGTCGAATTTGTGCAAAAATGTATATGCAGGGCAATCATTGCATCCAATTAAGAATAAGAAGAAGGGTAATTTTTTTAAATATAAAATAAAGTCATTAATGTTATTATTATATTTTTAGAATTTACCAATGAGATCAGTCTGGCAAAAAGGATTGGTGCAACGGTGTAAGGTCCCGCTGCATTCACATGTGGAGACGATCTATTTAGCAGGAAGACTCGTATTCGACCCAGTGGGTTGATGACACCTGTGATCTCTGATCCATGACCAATAAAAAAAGTCTAACAAAAAGGATTAATTTCTCGCAATAAGACGAATCAAGATTTAAATTTCTACTAAGAGGGAGATGTCTACATTTAGTCTCCGACCTATTTTAAACATGATTACTTTTGAAAGAAATATATGTGGGAATTAAAAAAAATATTTTTAGAATTTAATTAAAATACACTAATAGTCTAAAGATTTTTATATTGTCAATTAGGGTGTATTGGATTATATTTAATCATATATTGTCATGTATAGTAAATTGTCGACTTTTGTAATAATTATTTTAAAAGTTATATTTAAAATTATTTATAATTAATTGATAGTATAACAATTTTTACACTAAGAATGCATGTCTCGACATTAAATTTATATTTTTAAATTTTAATTTTATAAAGTAAAATATAAGTTTGGTTCCTCTAAAATTTCCCAAATTCAGTTTCAGTCTTTAAAAAAAATTGTCTTTTTTTCCATCTCTCTAATTTGAAAATATTTCACTTTTAATTCTCAAAGTGCATTTTGTAAATGTTAATTAGAGGGACAAAATAGGGCAATTTTTTTTAAAGGACTGAAATCGAATTTGAAAATTTTTAGAGGGACTAAAAACATATTTTTATGTAACTTTATACATTGTCAATGTAAATAATTTAACATTATTAATTAATTAAAAATTACTCTTAGATATCATTTCTAAAGTAATTATTACATAATTAAACAATCTTAATATACATTATAATCTACTACGGTGTAAGTGGTGGTTATGTTAAATTTAGTCTAATTTTGAATCTAATCCAAACATAATTGGTTTGAGTTAAGTTGGATTAGATTCACTTTTTTTTTTCTAGCAACCCAACTTTAATTGGGTTGAGTTGAATAATTAAAAAAATCGTACTATTAAATTCTAATGAAATTTATATCTTTTCTATATTTTTTAATGAATTTTTACCTTTATTAATTCTTTAACTAATATTCTTAAAACACTATTCAGTGTACAATCATGAAGTATCATTTTTTTTTGGTGGATGAACTATCATTTTTTTTTTTTAAACAATGAACTATCATTTTTTAATAAGCACAATCTTGAAGTATCTGAGCAAGAGTTTACTTCGCAGTTCGTACCAACCATCTGAATATTCCGTGCAATATTTTTTTCTTTTAAATAATTAAAATTATTACATAATTGTTTATAAAATAACATTAAATGTTAATATAATCTAATGATTAATGTTTTATATGGATATTTTACTTTTTACTAAAATTAAAAATATTTAATATTACATGAGATTTATACATAATATATATGAGATTTGCTAATGTATACTTGTTTTTTAATTGAAATATGTTTGCAAATTATAACTAAAAATTATCTTAAAATTACGCCTATGATGTAGTTTACTAACATATTTCAACTAAAAAACAAATAAGTGTTCATTAGCATTTTAGGATTTGCTAACATACAAAAGAGAGAGAGAGAGAGAGAGAGAGAGAGGCAAACATGTGAGAGGACAAAATCTAAGTCATACAACTATATATAGATGGTCAATATTTAATTTCATGTGACCAATTAAAATTATGTGACTTTTTAAAAAACTCATATAACTTATTTTGTATGTTTTAATCTTGATCATTCATAACAAAATCTGATGGTCAATATTTATTTTTCTTACCCCTATATAAAAAAAATTCTCTCAAAATATATGTTCCCTATATATATATATATATAAATAAAAATTTAAAATTATAAAAAATTAAGTTTCAAAATGGTTATTTAAAAAATATATAAACAGTTGATGAAATTGAAAAACAATATGATTAATAGAAAAATCAAAATAAATACTTTGAAAATTGCTAAAAATATGTATTAATATATGAAATAATGATAAAATTACGTATTTTTTTAAAAATTACTGTATATAAGAACATATCATCCCAGTATGTTGTTGAGAAATAATTGATACCACTTATATTATATATCGGGTTGGATCATGCATCATTATTATGATGAAAGGGCAACTTGACAATATAATAACGAGACAAAAATGACAGCTATACATTCAACTAAGTATGTAAATGTAACGTGGCGGGGACAGAAAATTGGAACAGAGAGAGAGAGAGAGAGAGAGAATGACAAGAATATTCACTATTCCACGTCTATAAATTGCAGATCCCAATGTCTTAGGAGCAGTGTCTACGAGTTTGAGTGAGAGGGGGAGCCAAAAGGGAGACACACATATATTCATAGGACGTGATCCTCTTCAGCACCACATTCTCTCTAGCTCCTCTATCTCTCTCTAATTTCTCTCTTTACATACATAGTTTCTGTTTCTACTTTCTATCCATAGATATATGGCTGGCCCAATGAGACCTCAGATTGTGTTATTTGGCTCCTCCATAATCCAAATGAGCTTCGATAATGGTGGTTGGGGTGCTATTCTAGCTAATTTGTATGCTAGAAAGGTGTGTTTTCTTTCTCCTTCATCATCATTTTATGCATGGTCCTTAATTTTGATTCTAACAGTGACAGCTTCAACTACAACAATTCCATATTTTGCAAGTATATATATATATATATTTACATACATGTTCTGTTTTTTTTATCACCAACGAGTTGTTAATCTGAGTCGATATGGATTCAATTCTTTTAAACAATATTTCGAATTTAAATTTTATAGATGAAAAAAAAAAAGTGTTTTTCGTCGTAGTTTTGCTTCCTTTTGGACAAGCCACACTTAACCAACAGCTTGACACACACTTAGCAGAGTTTCTTTGAATATACACCACAATTTGATTTCTGTTGAAAGGGATTGTACCCTTGTACCCATTTTGGTTATTTCTCCACCTCAAAAATAATTAGTGTCCATATACCGTACCGATCAAGGATATCTTGATGCACACCAAAAAGAATAGTGACACTTGTGTATAAAACAGTGAAAAAATCTAATTACTATGATGAGGTCATGGTTGACAAAAAATAAAATAAATAAATGATGAGGTAATGGTGTGATACACGGGCTTGTCTTATTGATGGCTTTCTTTTTTTTTAAAAAAAAATCAATATATATTTACTTTTTCTTTATCTCACATCCACGTAATTTTTTTTTCTTATTTCTCTTTTCTTCTTTTTTCATTATATTATTTATTATATCAATAACTTTTTCTATTATCTTCTTTCTTATCTTTTTATTTTACACATGTTTTTACCCCAATATTTCACCTTTAAATAGAGTGGATAAATATCACTACTATTTTTCTTTTTTTTTTATAATAATGAAAGATCAAATATATTTTCCCTCGTTTTTCTTTTCTTTTTATTACATTACTTATTACAACGATCACTTTCATTTCCTATCTTTTTTTTTCTTCCTATTTTTCTGCTATTTTCACCTCAATATTTCACCTGCGGATGAATATAACTCTTTTTTTTGTTAATAATGATAGATCAAATATAATTTTTTTAATTCAGTGATTTTAAAAGTTCATTAAGACTTGGCTGCAATTGAAAATCTCTCTTTCTCTCTCTCTCTCTCTATATATATATATATTTGTATGTATATACCTGTATATACTTTTTTGTCATTATCCATGGTGAATGAACCTGATTTAACAATTAATATAATATAATGTTGATATGGTGATATAGGCGGACATCATCTTGCGAGGATACTCAGGTTGGAATTCAAGGCGGGCTTTGGAGGTTCTGGATGAAGTTTTTCCCAAGGTACAGATAAAACGGCATGTTCCATGTTTCATCAGTAGATTCCATTCTTCAATTTGCTTTTTAATATTATCTCTCTCTGCCATTTACCAATGGCATGCAACATCTCTCTAACTTCACATGGTCTGTGGAATGTTGGATCTAACTTCTTCTTCTTTTTTTTTTTTTTTTTATATATATATATAGTTATTTTGAAGTTAAAATTTAGAATAAGATTTTTTTTTTTTTGGGTTAGAGATCATGGTGTCTCCTAACCTACTGGGTCAGAGACTAGTCCCGCTCGCAGTGCGTGGCTGTCGCTGGCATAAGGAATTTTGCATACAGAGAAAATCGAATACAAGTTCTCTCGTTAAATAGATAATTCTCCACATGTGAACGCAGCGGAGTCTTACACCGCTACGACAACCCTATGGATTAAAATAAGAGATTTAATAAAATAGAAGTTGTTTGATGTTTTTTTTACCACTTTTTAACTAATTACTTAAAAGAGAGAGAAGAGAGACAACAAGGATAGAAAGATGAGAGAAATTAGGAGGAGACAGAGAAGAGAATGAGGAGTAGGGATGGCAATGGGTAGGGTCTGGGTAGGGTCCTATAGTATCCGTCCCCATACCCGCGTTTAAAAAAAATACCCGTACCCGGCCCCATACCCGCGCGGGTAGCAACTTTAATCCCCATCCCCGTACCCGCTGGGTACCTATATACCCATACCCGCACCCGCTACCCGCACTTTACTTATGTATGAAGTTAATAAATCAATAAAACAATAGACTTAAATGTAATTTTGATCCCCCTATTTTGCACAATCCGCAATTTTAGTCATCCTATTTTAAAATAGAAACATTTAGTCCTCCTATTTTGCACAATCAGTAATCTTGGTCCCTCTATAGAGACATTTAGTCTCCCAATTTTGTAAAATCCGTAATTTTGGTCCTTTCATCAAATTGAAAGCATTGACAGTTAAGAGATTAATGTTGACCTTGACGTGGTCCAAATATAGTGATGTGACACGAGATTATTTATTTATTTTTTAATCATTTTAAATAATGAGTACTAATTATTTGTTTATCTACGTCATTAAAACACATGTCACGTCGATTTTAATGGTTGGGGTAATCGTGAGTCCTAAAATAGAAATCACAAGTCTTAATGATTTATTTTAAATTAGTTCTACATTGTTGAAATACATGGCACATCGTAGTCAAATAAATGATATTACCTTTTTATAAAATATATTTTTCATCAATTATTCTACTCAGTATTTAAAATAATTAAACACTAAATAAATAATCTCGTGTCACGTCATTATATTTGGACCACGTTAAGGTTAACGTTAATCTCTTAACAGTCAACGCTTTCAATTTGATGGAAGAACCAAAATTACATATTTTAGAAAATTGGGAGACTAAACGTCTCTATTTTAAAATAGGGGGACCAAAATTGCGGATTATGCAAAATAGATGAACCAAAATTGCATTTAAGCTATAAAAATATTAATTAAAAAATTATTACAAATAAATTGAAAATTCACGCTTAAATAATTCAAACTTAACATTAAAAGCATTCATACATAATATTAAAAATATAAAATATAAATTTATTGTAAGTTATAACATAAATCTTTTACTATTAGTGTTAGTTTATGGAAAATATAAAATTATTTTTTTACAAAAAAGTATATATATATATATATATATATATATATATATATATATATATATAACATAATTATTTATTTTAGTTATTTTAATTATATATATATGATAGGTGCGGGGCGGGGCGGGGCGGGTACTATAGTACCCGTACCCGTACCCGCACCCGCAAAAAATTGCGGGTAAATACCCGGCCCCGGCCCCAGCCCCAATAAGCGGGTATTTACCCGACCCGCTTGCGGATATTTTTGCGGGTACCCGTAGGGTCCGGGTACATTTTGCCATCCCTAATGAGGAGAGACAAGCAAAGAGATTAGAAGTCAATTTTTGTTTTAAAAAACTCTTTCACTTAGTTTTCATTTAAAAAATTAATTTACTTATTTTTGTAAGAATTTTAAATAAAATGTGTTTATATAAGTGCTCTTATTAAATCTACAAGGTGTGACACAAGTGATTAGTAGCTTGTGTCCTTTAAGCATATCACAAGAATTCGATTATCTTAATTATGTGAATAGAGCAAAACATATAAGAAGAATAGAAAAAAACATGTGGGGGAGAATAATTGTCCCTTAACTAATTATTTACTTTTTTGAGAGATTAATCTCATAACTTCTAGCTACGAAGATACTTTACTTTTTAAAAAAAAAAAAAATCTCCTTTTAAGAAGAAGAGACCCCAAACAAAGACACAAATTTAAGTCAAATACTACCCAAGTGTTTGGACACTTTTATAACTTGAGGAATCCAGCACATGATATCCTGAATGTCTTAAAAGGAAAAGTTGGATGGATATGTTAAGAAGTTTGATTTGTTTTCAATTGTTTAGATTTGGACTCATCCTTGCACAATGTGGTTGGTGATAACTTCATTTTTGGTGAATCAAAAATGTGATTGCTTTGATTCTTGCTCAGAGTGAGGTATATACATATATGAAGAATGACCCTTTTGTTCTGTTATTTTCTTGAACTCAGGATGCTCATGTGCAACCATCGTTGGTAATTGTGTACTTTGGTGGTAATGATTCCATTGATGCTCACCCATCTGGCCTTGGTCCTCATGTACCCCTCCAAGAATATGTTGAAAACATGAGGAAGATTGCCAACCATCTAAAGGTAACATGCAAAGCAATCTTCCACATCAAACTTTATTTTTGTCTTGTAATATTTGTTGGTAGTGCAATGTTTGACACAAATCATAATGCTTGTCAGAGCCTCTCGGACCATATTCGCATTATATTTCTCACCTCTCCTCCGATCAATGAAGAACAAATCCGCAAAAAGCTCAGGTTCATATAAATTTTTTTACTGAAATATTATATAGAAAGACCATATTTGCACAATTTTTTTTTACTAAAAGTAAGAAGGTTTAATTCAGTTAGTTGAATAGTGCGTGCATGAATTGTTGTAAACTTTCTGGTACCTAAATTCAATTCTTATAGATAAATAAAAACATTTCTACTAAAAGTAACACATTATTATTTTCACTTCATTTTTCATCTCCTCTCAAATTAACTAGATGACATATCATAAACCATAAACTCCTTGTACCCCACAAGTTATCTAATGAATCTATCACCGCACTGAATGCAGTGCCACGCAGTCAGGAAGAACCAACGAATCATGTGGAGTATATGCAGAGGCATTAATGGAGCTTTGTGAGGAGATGAATATCAAGGCCATTAATCTGTGGTCCGCAATTCAGACAAGGGAGGATTGGTTAGACGTTAGCTTCACGTAAGTATATACTAATATGATCTCTCTCTCTCAAAAAGATTTTTTCATTAATTTGGTCAATTCAGGAGATGATTTTTTGCGTGTGAGAACAAAAATTTAATATTTTTTTTTCATTTGATTTTTTTTTTAAACAATTAATTAGAAGATACTGACAAACTATTATCAGATTGTTATATATGATAAATTTAGTAATTTTTATAATAATTATTTTAAAAATTATACATAGAATAATTTTTTATTGATTGACTGTACGAAAGTCTTTATACTTATAAAAATTAAACTGTTTTTTTTTTTTAAATGAGTACCAATGTTAAAAGTGAGAAATTAAATAAAAAATTACAAACTTTTTAAGGATAAAACATGAGGGACCACAAAGTCCCTGAATTGGAAATAGCTCAAACATCTGCATTTCCTTCATCTGATAATGTTGTTTGGTAATTTCTTAGGGATGGAGTTCATCTATCAGCAGAGGGAAGCAAGGTAGTGGTGAAGGAAATATTGAAGGTCCTGAGAGAAGTAGATTGGAAACCTAGTCTGCATTGGATGTCAATGCCAGTTGAATATGCAGAAGATTCACCATATTATCCTCCCAGTCCTGATGGAACAACAACCATAAATGTGTCTCACATTGTGTCCCGAAGGTGTTTGCAGTGGGATATATAGTACTATATGTATTTATGTAATATTTTGCGTACAATAAAAGAGGCTCAATTATGTTGTGAGGAGTGGAGCCCTTGGAAAAGTTATATATATTTTCCCTGCCCCTTACTTTTGGGGAGCGCTTTTATTATTGAGTAAATTACAGTAACATTTCTTGAGGTTTCATGTAATTATAGAATACCCCATGCTTTTTTAATCATTACTTTTTTCTCCTTTGTAAGGGATGTTAGTGTAAGGTTTCAGAAATGTCAGTGTAATGTTTTCAAACATATAAGAGAGTGTTAATGTAATGTTTTCAAATTGGGATTAGTGTAAAAAAATAAAAAAGAGTGAAATTATGTGTAATTTGATAAAAGATCAAAGAGTATTATTGTAATTTATTTTTTATTATTCTATTTTAGTTTTCGACATGTACTTCATTTTGTGTTAATCATTTTAAAATTTCACTCAATTTACACTTTTGTCTCTCTCTTCTCTGGTGTCTCACCTGTCACAATTTTACTCACAGTAAAAATATTGATATCTTTTTATCTATTAAATTAATCAAATACCAAAATGTACATTTCAAACTCATTTCAAACATGTACAGAACCTGATGCTTAATAACTTACTTAGCTGCAAGCACATGAGCTTGGCCACAATTGATCCAATTGCCAAAGGCAACTAATTGGTGACCTTTAACACTCTTATGCAATAATTGGGAGAAATAGTGAAATACCGAGCAGAAATTTTAAATTAAAAGTGACAAAAAGCTTTATGAATAATATCCTTATCTGTTATTTTATTCATTACAAGAAAAAGACTAATTATTTACCGACATTTACTCACAGATCAAATAGTGCATGTGTTTTGCATTAGACACATCGCACAAAATTTCATGCGAAAATACAAGAAAGCTTATCTACGCAAATACAAATGTGTTGTCAAAATGGGTAGGTAACAAATACATGTAAATTATAATTTTTTCTTGCATTGGCTAATGTTGACAAATATGACATTATACATTGTCCAACTCCCCAAGATATGCATTGACAGGGAGCATGTTCCACTGCTATTACAACGATCTCCGGTGCAATAATGCATAAGCTGCCAATTGGCTTGACCGCATACCTAAGAAACAATGGCTTCAAGTGTTTGACGGAGGTCAACGATGGGAACACATGACGACAAACCTTGCAGAGTCCATCAATTCAGTACTTAAGGGCACATGAAATTTGCCAATAACATCGTTGGTCAAAGAAACGTATTTCAAGTTACTGAACCTATTTGCTAGGCGAGGAAGGGAAGCTTATGCAATGTTGTTAGCCGAACACCATTATGGAGAAATTGTCAAAAAGGCCATGGATGACGCATTTGCAAAATCTACCTCTCACCGAGTCGAAACATTTGATCGGCATAATCAATCATTCGTTGTGTCTGAAACATTAAACCCACGTGAGGGGGGATGACCACCAAAAAGATTCAGGGTTTTCTTGCAAGCACAAAGGTGTGACTGTGGTAAATTTCAGGCAATACACATGCCTTGTTTGCATGTCATAGCTGCATGTGCACATGTTCACGTCAGCCACATGTCATACATAGCTCCGCAGTACAAGTTGGAAAATGTTTTCAACGTTTACAATGGTTCGTTCGGCTTACTACCCGACGAAGAAGATTGGCCAGAATATGATGAAGAAGAATGGTGTCCTGATCCAAAAATACGAAGAAATTCCAAAGGTCGCCCAAAATCAACTCGCATACACACTAAGATGGACCTAAGAGAAAAGGGCCAACCAAAAAGATGTGGTCATTATCGAACTGTTGGACATTCCAAAAAAAATTGCCGGCAACTTCTACAACAGTAATTTCTTTTTTAATGTAATTTGTGTTTCGATAATTAAGCAATATATCCAAAAAAAAATCATGTATTTATTTTTTCATCATCTATATTTTCACTTTAATTTGTCATTAAATAATTCAATAAAAAATTTTAAAAAACTATGTATTTTTAAATCAGCATTTTTAACGTCAATTGAAAAAATTAAAGAAATTATTAATTAAATATTAATTATAATTCATTAGAATAATTTTTTAACTAATGTTAAAAAACCACAAAATCGTGCCTGAAAATTAACAAAAAAAATTGTTTAGAATTCGGTAAAAATCCTATGTATTTTTAAATAATCATTTTTAATATCAATTTAAAAACATAAAATAAATTATTAATTATTATTTATTAAAATAATTTTTTAACAAATATTAAAAAAATAAAATGAAAATTCGAATTTAAAAAAAAATACACTGTTGAGAAATTGGTTTTTGAACTATCCATTTTTCACAGCAAAGTTTTTAAAAAGCAAAAAAATTACAATAAAAAAATTGGGTTTCCTGCAACCGATTTTTCACAAACCAACAAAAAAATGTAGCATTTTAACATTTAAAATAAAAAATGTGACATTTTAACAATTATACATGGTAAAGTGTGGCACTTTTATAAAAAAAAGTCACGGATCGTAGGTATTTTAACGTTACCGACAAATATTTGTTGTCGGATACGAATCCGTATGTAATTGAAATTTACTGACAGATAGTACCAACATTTCCAAATTGTACTTGCAAATTGCAATTAATTAGGGCTGGTAAATAAATACAAACAAGTAACGCTGGGACCACGTCCCCTGCAGTCATAAAGCAACTGTAGGGTCTGCATGTGAGGTCTAAAATTTTTTAAATTAGATTTTACTTTATTATTTATATAAATTAATTTTGAGAAACAGCATTTCGTGCAATAACTTTTGTGATTACAGAATCTATTTCCCAAACGCTATAATAATAATAATAATAATAAGGATAAAATATATTTTGGGTCTTTGTAAAATATGTAACATATTAATTTTATCCTTAAAATTTTTTTCATATTAATTTGATCCCTCTAAAATTGAAACTTATTTTTGTAGGTCCCTATGAATATCAATAGCTTAATTTTTCTTATTTTAATTATCTAAATTTACAATAACAAAATATGGAACTTTGATAAATATAAAATTTATAATTCATTTTCAAGTGTAAATTGATAGTCACATCACATTACCATTTAACGGAGTTACGAATAAAGACTTACAAAGATAGGTTTCAATTTTGGAGTGACCAAATTAATACAAATTTTTTGGAGAATGAAATTAATATTTTACATATTTTATAGGGATCCAAAACATATTTTATCCTAATAATAATAACATGGTTAAATAAGGATTCATATCCTCTACACGATTTAATTTTTAAACTGCATGCATCTTGGCCCTTAAAATATTAAATAAGTTTTATAAAAATAAATAAACAATTAGATACTCTCAGTAGTAGAAGTCGTTGGATCAAATTGTACAAGTGCATCATCAAGTACGTGGATCAATTGATGTGGGACTGTTCCAGCTTAATCAGAGGTTTCGAATTCAAATCCTAAGTACGCTTGTGTTAAATACTCGGAGGAAGAGTTTTACCGTTCATAACGATCTTATGCGACTTGAACAAGATTTGGAGGATATATGTGATAAAAAAAAAAAAAAGCAGCACCGGGTGCAGTTAATTTTTAATTTTAAACTCCAGAGGATTCATATCCTGTTAATTATTCTTGGAGGCAACATCAATGCTTTTCACAGTTGTAGGACCTAGCAATGTGACGTGAGTTAACCGTGAATTAAAATGGCCAATAATTATTCAAATAATGCATTTTTCTATATATTGAATGTGTGATAAGTCTTTTTACATATCTAAATATGCACATGATGCGATGGGTAGCGCATCATCTGTGGGGATTGGAGATTGTGATTTGTGAGAGATCCACGTTTTCCTTGGAACCTACTCCGAGTTGTGTCTCCTTACACGCCTTTCCTTCAAGTCATGGAGTTGACAAAAAAGGTGTGGAGGTGAAAATACACACATGTATGGTGTGACATGTCATGACAGTAAAGATTAGCTGGTTGATGTGTCTATTTGAAATAATTAGTATTTACTTGATTTATGCAATTAGAATAAGCTGTTATTGCAATGTATTAGGAAAATCTTCTGTCATTTAAATTCAACCAAAATCTAGGAGTTAACTTTCTTGTTTTTAACATTACTATTCATTGATAGAGGAGTTATAAGGTTGGTTTGGTAGTAAAGGGAGAAGAAAAAGAGAGATAGGTCGTGGATTCAAATCCTCCCGCTAACAAAAACAATCATATTAACAATTAACATTTTCATTGATAGAATCAGAAACATGGTATTGCATTTCGCATATTTTCAAATATTCATACTTTTTCTGCACAAAATATTCATATATTTGTTTTATGGTGGCTTGGACCTTTATGAGCTAGGAAGCATTGACATTTTTGTAGAATAAGTCGTTGGTCTAAGTGGTACTAGGTTCGGTCCTCCTAAATAAGGTCTCAGGTTCGAGCCTTGTGGATAGATAAAACATAGTTGGGAGGGGAAACTCCACTAAAGGTGACCAGCCAAATTTTCCAATGAAGATTAGTCGTCAAAAAAGCTGATTGATACTCCGCACCAGTGTCATAGGTACCAAAAAAAATATTAGACACTTTTCGGACACGATATTTGTTAGACATGTGTTAGACACCCATCAATCATACAATTAAAAAATATTTTTTCTTGGCTCAAACACCTCCTTCGACACAGCTTGGGCACTTCTATTACGCGGCTTGAGCATGAGTCAAGAGAGTGAGCCGACACTTATTCTTAAATAAAATAAAATAAAAAAGTAAAGTTATACTATAAATATTGCAAGAGTCGTAGCATTTTTTTGTGTGGCTTGTTTCCATAGGACTTAACTAATTGTTTTAACTATTAAGACACACACACATGCACGCACACACAAATTAGAATTTTCTTAAAATATACTACAGTGTAGTTTATTAATGTATTTTAACTAAAAAATACACACACGTATATATAAAAGTTATAATTAGAATTTTCTTAAAATATATTATAGTGTAGTTTATTAACGTATTTTAACTAAAAAATCAGTGATCAATGTATGTTAGTAAATGTTTGTGGGATTTGCTAACATACATCAACTTGTTATTTAGTTAGAGTACATCAACAAATTATAACTAATGATTGTCACAAAATACACCTACGGTGTCGCTTGTTAACACACTCTAACTAAAGAACAAGTAAGTTACTATTAAAGTAAATTACTCTTCTCTCCCATGAGAGATACATGTATTACAGTTAGAGCCGTCAAATGGGACGCAACTCGTGGGCCAACCCATCCCATCACGGGTTCTGGCCAAGGTGGGTTGAAAAAAACTATCTTTTCCAATAATAACAAAAAAAATTGGCCCAACTCACCTATGACCCAGACCATCGGGTTGAACCTGTAGTGAGCCGGGTTGGCCCACAAGTTTGCTTAAGTACTAAGAAATAAGAAACCCACTTCACTTGCCCTTAGTCCCTCACTCACTTTTTGGGTTCTTTACTTGTGAAATTTTGCACTGTTTTAATTCCCTTGAGAATACATTAATATGCATTTTCAAAAAAAAAAAAGATAAATGTGTTGGAATTTGTTTTTTTTTTAAATAATTTTTCTTTATTTTTTATTTTTGGTGGGCCATCCCTTTTAACCCACCAATCCGGGAGTTCGTTTTATTTAGGCATCATTACTTAAATAAGTCCCCATATGGGAGTTCGTTTTGTTCGACATTAATTTTTGTTTAGGGTTTTGCACCTCTTCTTTTCCTTTTGCCTTTCTTCTCTCTTGTAAAAAAAAAAAATTAACTTGTACAATGATGCTTATAGTTTACATTATGTTTGGTAGAGAGTGGTGAAAAGAGATGAAAGTATGAGGAAGAAAAGAGAGTTAAAAGAGAGTAGAAAGTAAAGTTGTTTGATTGAGATGAAAGAGAGTGTAAATTAGATGAAATATTTGAATTAAAGTGGTTAGGTAAGAAAGAAAAGAAAAAAAAAATTAATGATTAACCAATTTTTCATTTTACCCCAATAAAAAAATTGTTACAAGTAAAAAAACAATATCAAGATGAAACTAAGGTTAATACCAAAAAAAAAAAAAAAACAATTCCATACAAGTAAAAACCATAACTGATTATGTTGTAAGTATAACCAATTATGCTTATTAGCATAATAGATTATGCTTACATGTATAACCAATTTTGTTAAGCATAATCGGTTATACAATAGGCATAATTGGTTTGTTTTGTAAAAAACAAAAGCCTTCCAACCACAAGTCCCAAGTAGGAATAAAATAAGAGGGTCACTTTGGTCCAAGAAAAAACACCAATGCCCTTGTGTCTTTTTACCAATGTTTTTAAAACCGGACCGGTCATTGAACCGGTCAAGGCACTGGTTCAAGGTTCGATGGTTCAACTGTGGTTGAACCGCGGTTGAACCGGTATTAATAAAATAATAATAATAAAATAATTTAGAAAATAATATTAAATAAATATAATATCACATAACATTATAACATTAAAAACTATAATAAAACTTAAAACATCACTTTACAAGGTTTTAACTTTCAAAAAATACATAAAAGTTTAATTAAATATATCATAATACTTAAGTTCAAATTTTAATAAAATAAAATAATGTCCATTAACAATAACAAATTTACATTTAGAATAAAGAAAGAAAATGACAAATTAATATAATATAAAATTATCAAAAATCAAGATATAAAAAAATTATAAATTAATATAAATGAGCAAATTATATGTTTTACAAGAAAATAATAATAATAATTGATAAAATAATTTATAACTATTTGAGATATTTATTAAATATGTGTTTTTATTTATTTTTAAAATATTTTATATTAAATTTAAAATTTTAAAAAATAAAATAAAAAAATAAAATAAAAAAATAAAATAAAAAATAAAAAAAACCGGTTCAAACCGGTTTTGTGTACCGGTTCTTGACCGGTTTTGGCCGGTTTTGGCCCGGTTTGACCGGTTCTTGACCGGTTCCCACCGGTTCTGAACTCCTCCGATTTTATAAAGCATCCGGACCGGTAACCAGACCGATTCCCGGTCGAACCGGTCGAACCGGCTGGTCCAGTCCGGTTTTCAAAACCATGCTTTTTACTATACTTTTTAGCTTGTTTCATCTCATTTTAACATGAAACTTTCATCGTATGGAGCCCACCACAATTTCACATCTTGAAACTGTTTTTCACTTGTAACAAACACACACCCCTTTTCACTTTCACTACTTTTCATACCTACCAACTTTCACCCCCTTTAACTTTCATTGATAACAAATACAACGTAATATTACGATATTAAGTAAAATAATATTATAAATACAACAATTCTTTTATAATAATATTTTTATTTTTATTCTATTAATTTCTTTGTCACATTAATGATTCTATTATACATTTTTTTTCTCTTTTATTTATATCTATATATATAACTAGTATTTTAATTTTTACATTATACAAGATTTTATAATAAATAATTTTTTGAATACATAAATTATATTATAATTATAATATAATAAATAAATATCATTAAATATATAAATTATATTTTAAATTTATAATAAATAATTTAAATTGTGAGTGTTATAAGATTTTTTAACTATTGACAAATTCTTATAAAAATTAATTGAAATTTAATTTAGAAATAGGGATAAGAGAGTACATTAAAAGATAATGATAATTAAGAAGATCATGTATACAAAAATAGATAAAAAGAGGATAATTTGATATGATTGAGAGATAATTTTTTAGGCATTTACAAAAGCAAGTTTGTGAAATGCATGTCGAACAGAGAATATTGAAAGGAAAATTATTTTTTGACATCTAATATGTCATTAGACACCTAGTGAGAGAAAGAGAGATAAAAGAGAAAAAAAAAATATATGTATTATAATTGACATGATGTAATAGGAAGAAAGAAATAAAGAAAAATGATAATATTAATTAAGTTTTAAAAAAAAATAAGAAATAGGTATCCCTAAGTATAGAGTGAAGAAAAGAAGAGCCTTGAATTTCAGTCCTTTAAAGTGAGTAATTCACTTTAGAAGATAAAACAATTAATTTCAATTTTTGTGAAAAGATCAATTTTCAAGTTATATATAAAAAAAATGTTTACCTTATAAATACTTGTTAATTGATGATCGAAAACTAATTCTTTTGAAGTGTAAATATTACTAAAATAAGTATAGTCTTTTCCAACAATTTTTTTTTCTTACACATAACCAAGAATTCAACCCTTAACAACATATTTAACAAACTTAACTATCTATGAACTAAAAGTTTAAGCCGTAAATAACATTGCCCTGTCAAATATTCATAACGGTAGCAATTTTAAATTCCACAGATCTAGGACAATGGATCTGTGCCATGTCTACCATTTTTGAAATATGAGTAGACAGTTATCAAGACAATTCACTATATACATTTATATATTGCCTGATAAGCGTGCTTACATATATGTCAGTATAGATTATCATATGATTTGTTTTGTTCATGGTGGGGTTGATCGACGTAGGTATGAATGTACGATGATTCATGGGGCTTTTAATTATTATTATTTGGTCGATCGTCTGACTCACCTACAGCTTTAGGATATACTAAGTCTTCAAAGGATATACCAGCGTAACTAACCTCGATTCCTCAATTTTAGAACCATTTCGCATCTTCTAATAAAAAATTTGCGTACCCACTAGATCTATATTTATTAAAATCATAACAATCTCGTTTAATTATATTTAAATCCACCTATTGATAAATGTTTGTTTTTTATGTACTACTCAGACTCGACACTCCACCGAGTAGTGGACCTAGCCGAGTAAGATAAGCTTACTCAGACCAATGTAGTTATTAACGGAAAATATATCTTACTAAAAGATAAGATATACAAAGATTAAGGCACAAAATCATGATAGAAGATAAATCTATCTCTATCACAATTAACAAGATTCGATTAGATTCGATAGGAAAATAATCCTACCAAATCTATCTCTTTACACTCTATAAATACGAAGGTACTCATTCCAATCAATGTATGAAATTCTACACCCATTAGTGATATATGTTTCTTACCTTTGTTCCTATAACTTGAGCATCGAAGTGTCTTTGCAGGTACACCCTCCACCATGCATCAAGGAATTATTCCGGCGGAGTCATCGCATTGGAGTACTTACCAAATCCGATAAGAACATTTGGCGCCCACCGTAGAACTCGGTGAAACTCATCCCAGCCACACCAATCAACTCAGAACGATCGCGATAGCAGCAACCCAAGACAAAACAACGAATCTTGAAAAGCAACCACAAGTGCTGGAACCTGTAACACAGGGAACACCGGCACACGGGGATACCCATCAGGGTAACCCGCACAATGTGGCGCCTATCTCGCGTCAGGCGTTTGAGAATCACCCATTGATCCAAGCCCTGCAAAGGGAGGTGAACATGTCGAAGCAAAACAGTATGAATGAGATAGAAGATCTTCGCAGGGAGAACGTTAATCTCCGAGAGCAATACCAGAAACTGCAAGTGGACCGAAACACACACTTGGTTGCCCACGCGACTGATCACGAACAGCCCGATTGGACAGAACAAGACGACACTACCTGGAGTAAGGCAGACCGAACAATAACTCAAATCGAATCCAGACCTATATCCGCTATGCACATAGTCCCAAGACGAAACACAATGCTAGAGACAACAAGACGACACCCGTTCGTAGATGGCATTATGGAAACACCACTACCGCCCGGGTGGAAGCCCCTGTCCATGGACCGTTACCACTGCCTGACAGACCCGGACGAGCACATCGACGCATTAATCACGCAGGTCAACCTCTACACAAACGACGACGTCATCATGTGTCGTGTTTTCCCAACCACGTTGAAGGGGGCAACTTTGAACTGGTACACGCGCCTTCCACCGCATTCGATTGACTATTTTGCCACCTTGGTCGCTTGTTTCGATGCCCAATAAGCCACGAGCCGGCCTCATCACTTAACAACAGTGGCCTTGGCCAATATTCGACAAGAGGACAACGAATCCCTCAAGGACTTCATGGAGAGATTCGTCGAAGTCTCAGTTAAAATCGGAGACCTGAATCCTCAAGTTGCACTAACCGCCATGCTGATGCCCTTGAAGTCTGGACCCTTCTCGGATAGCCTCTACAAGAAGCCGCCACACGACATGGATGAGCTTAGAGCAAGAGCAACAAGGTACATTCAAATGGAAGAGATGACCAAGTTCCGAGAACGCATTAGAGGGGAATCCTGAAAGAAGCACGAGGAATGCGAGAAAATAAGAACAAGCCGAGAGCGGACTTCTAACGGCAAATCCAAGGCCAAGAAGCTGCCTCGAGAAAGATTCACTCACTACACTCCCTTGATAAAAAGTAGAAGTCAAGTCTTAGAAGAAGCCTGCAGCGCCGAACTGATCAGTCTGCCTACTCGAAACCAGTCCCCAGAAAAAGCGGATAGGTCCAAGTACTGCAGATACCATCGAGTACATGGATATGCCACGGAAGATTGCACTACACTGAAGGATAAGATTGAAAAACTTATCCAAGAAGGCAAGCTACGACATTTTGTTCGAGACGACAGCCGAAAGTATGAGCGAGAATGAACCCGAGACAGGGGAGAAGATCGTGACAAAAATCCCAGCGAACAAAGGAAAACCGTCAAGAGGAACCAATTAACCTTCCCGAGACTCGGCTCTGAGGCATTATCAACACAATAGCAGAAGGATTCGTCGGATGAGGAAGCTCGAGCTCGGCAAGGACGAGACACCTACCCGGCATCCGGTCAATCAACTCAGCGTCCGTAAGATCGAGAGCACCGAGAAGCCTACCCTTCATAACATTCACTGACGCGAACTTCGAAGGGATAGAACCCAACCACGATGGCCCAGTGGTGGTCAAGGTTGAGGTCGCCAACTTCCTAGTATGCAAGGTCCTTATGGACCAGGGCAGTTCGGCTGACATCTTGTACTGGTCCACCTTCAAACAATTGGACATCCCCGAAAGCAAGAAACAATTGTACACTGAACAACTAGTTGGATTTTCAGGTGAAAAAGTGGATACCAGAGGCTACATAGACCTTCTCACCACTTTTGGAGACAACAAGGGGTCAAAGACCATTACAGTCAGGTACCTCTTAATCAACGCTCTTACTTCATATAATATCCTTATAGGCAGACCTGCACTCAACGAGTTAGGGGCAGTGATCCCAACCCCTCACCTGGAGATGAAGTTCCTCGACTCGGAAGGAGAAATAATAACAGTAAAGGTTGATCAAGAAACAGCTCGCGAGTGCTACTTGGCAAGTCTGAAGATAGCCAGCGGCAAAAAGGTTCCAGAACCAAGAGTGAAGCATGCACCTCGTTCATCGTACAACCAACGGAGGAGGCCGAACTCGACCCCAGGGAGGGTGAGTCGAGAGTAGAACTCACTGAGGAGGTAAAATCCTTCCAGTTAGAAAGAGAAGTAGGTCAATGCACAAAACTCGAGACTCAGCTAACCAGCGAAATCGAGAGTGCAATCGCCCAAGTCTTATCAAAGAACACCGACCTGTTCGCATGGTCAGCAGCCGACGTGCCCGAAATCGACCAAAGCTTCCATTGTCACAAACTCGCCATCTGCCCAAAGGCCAAACCAATCTCCCAAAAGAAGAGAAAGCTTGGGGCCGAGAGAGGAAAACCGGTCGGGGAGGAAACTAAAAAGTTACTCAACGCTAGTTTCATAAGAGAAGTGCATTACACCACATGGTTTACAAACGTCATGATGGTAAAAAAGGCAAACGACAAATGGAGGATGTGTACTGACTACACAGATCTCAACAAGGCGTACCCCAAGGACTCATACCCACTGCCGAGTATTGACAAGCTGGTGGATGGAGCATCCAGCTACCCCATCTTGAGTTTTCTGGACGCTTACTCTGGTTACAACCAGATATCCATGTTCCCACCTGATGAGGAGAAAACGACATTCATAACTAATACGGCTAACTACTGCTACACGGTAATACCATTCGGCCTAAAGAACACAGGAGCTACATACCAGCGTCTGATTGACAAAATATTCGCGGAGCAACTTGGGCGAAATCTAAAAGTCTACGTAGACGACATTTAGGAGATTTAGCTGAAATATTTGATGAGATCATAAAGCACAATATGAGGCTAAATTCGGAGAAGTGCGTATTCGGAGTGCAAGGCGGAAAGTTCTTAGGCTTCATGCTCACACACAGAGGCATAGAGGCCAACCTAGAGAAATGTGCAGCTATCATAAACATGAGAAGCTCGAATAACATAAATGAAGTACAAAGGCTAACTGGAAGGCTGGCGTCCCTATCCTCGTTTTCAACCAATATCGGCAGAAGTGGCCAGACCCTTTTTCCAACTCCTCAAGAAGCAACAAACGTTTGACTGGAGTGAAGGTGTGAAGCAAACTTCCTAAAGTTGAAAATGCTTCTCACTTCACCACCAGTCCTAACTCGACCTGAACCAGCTAAGACTTGGTACTATACCTAGCAGTCTTGGGAGACGCAATCAGCTCTGTCATCATCCAAGAAGAAAAACAAACGTAAACACCAGTCTACTACGTAAGTCAAGTGCTGAAAGAGGTCGAAACAAGGTACCAGATGATCAAAAAGTTGGCGCTAGCCTTGGTCACTTCAGCACAATGACTACGACTGTACTTTCAGAGCCACCAAGTGGTGGTACGAACTGATCACCCAATACGACAAGGGTTGAGGAAGTTAGAACTCACCGAAAGAATGATAGCCTAGTCAATAGAACCATCAGAGTTCGGCATCAAGTATAAACCGAGAGGACCTATCAAGGCCCAATGCTTAGTCGACTTCATAGCAGAGCTAGCACTAGTAGAAGAGGCACCCTCACCATGGTGGACCCTCTACGTGGATGGCTCCTCAAACACCAAAGGCAGCGGAGCAGGCGTCATAATCGAAAGTCTTGAAGGGATTGTTTTAGAACAGTCAATCAGGTTCGATTTTGATGCATCTAACAACCAAGCCGAGTATGAAGCCTTATTAGTCGGGCTGAAACTCGCTAAAGAAGTAGGAGCAAAGCACCTCAGGTGTTGGAGCGACTCAAAACTGGTCACGAGGCAGATGAACGGATCCTATCAAACAAAGGACTCCCTAATGACAAGATACTATCACCTAGCTGCCCAGTTAAAGAAAAAATTCAACGAGTTCGAACTCAACCACATCCTAAGAGAGTATAACGAAAGGGCCGACCTGCTATCAAAATAGGCTAGTACAAAGAAGAAAGGCCAACACAGAACTGTCATACAGGAGACGGTATCCGCTTCGAGTATCGACAAAGAAGTTTCCAATGTCAACCTGGTAGACCGAGAGTGGATGACCAAAGTGTGGAACTTCTTGAAAGAAGGAATCCTCCCCGAAAATCGAGAGGAAGCTAGGAAGATCAGGAGAAGGACGAGTTACTATGTTATAGAAGGAGAAAACCTTTATAGAAGAGGCTTCACTACACCATTAATAAAGTGCATTACGAAGACACAGGCTGAGTACGTGGTAAACAAGATACATAGAGGAATGTGTGGAATGCACTCAGGGGGAAAAGCCATGGCTGCCCGAGTATGACGAGCCGGATACTACTGGCCGACAATGAGTCAAGACTGCACCTAGTACATGAAAAAATGTGAAGAATTCCAAAAATATGGCAACATATCTCACCTACCAACGGAAGAACTACACAACATCACAGCACCATGGCCTTTGCCATGTGGGGGAGTAGATATCTTGGGACCATTCCCACTTGCCAAAGGACAGGTCAAATTTCACTTTGTCGGAATCGACTACTTCACAAAGTGGATCAAAGTCGAACCCTTGGCCACCATTACGGGCAACAACATACAAAAGTTCATATGGAGAAACATCATTTGCTGATTCGGCATCCCACACTCAATAGTCTCCAACAACGAAAAATAGTTCGTTGAAAAGAACCTGGAGAGTTCTTTAAAAACCTCGGGATTCGGCACCGAGTGACTTCAGTAGAGCACCCTTAAACCAATGGGCAAACTGAAGCAGCTAACAAGGTCATACTAGGAGAACCGAAATAGCGAGTCGGCAACGCCAAAGGAAGCTAGGTCGAGGAGCTTCCAGCAATCCTTTGGGCATATCGCTGCACACCACAATCTACAACTGGGGAAACACCTTTCTGACTCTTATATGGATCAGATGCCATGATACCAGTAGAAGTCAAGGAACCCTCTTTGCGACGAGCAAACTTTGTTCAAGAGAACAACAACCAGTCACTAAGGCATGCACTCGATATGACCGAAGAAACCCTCAATGAGGTCCATATCAGGGCAGATGCCTGCAAAAGAAGAGCCAAAAGGAGATACAATAGAAAGATCAAACCAAGAAACTTCGAAGTAGGAGACCTGGTTTGGAGAAAATGCAGAGAAGAAAGGAAAGCAATCGGAGAGGGCAAACTAGCAGCCAACTGGGAAGACCCCTTTAGAGTAACCGAGACACTGGGGAATTGAGCCTACCGACTAGAGCATCCATCCGGCAAGGCCTTCCCTCGTACTTGGAATGCTACTCATCTAAAGTTTTACTACAGTTAGAACGTTGTAAGTGATGATGTACTCTTTTCCCTACTTTGACATTTTTGTCCCAAGAGATTTTAATGAGGCACACACGATTTTTATCATTAATAAATTTCCCTTACATTATCTTCTCAATGATTCACCTGAAACCGAGTAGAACAATTGGATACCTGGCACAAAAGGCCACTCAACTCAAAGTAAGCAACACTCGACATTCTGAAAGAGGAATGACTAAAAATTTTGATAACTAGATCTCTAAAGACTAAGTTACGCAAATAAGCTAATTGCGTAGACCTTCGCAGGATACGAAAAAAATGAGTTAAGCTAAAAATCGCGTAAACCTTTAATAGGATACGAAAGAATAAGAACTGTGTAGACCTTCAACAGGATACGAAAAATGAGTTACACCAATAACGTAGACCCTAATCGGATACGAATCCTAACCACCATATGGAAAATCGAGTGCAATAACTTAAGAAAAAACAAAGATTTCATTAAGATTAAAAGCACCCTATTATGTGGGACGAGTGTAAGCCTTACAAAATTTAAAATTAAAAAAAAAAATAGAAAGCCTAAGAGCTAAGCCTGGGCCGAGTCGTCGGGAACCTTCTCATCCGGAATGTCTAACTCATCGACCAACTCCCCTTGCTTGTTGACATCCTGACTAACATCAAAGAGGGATGGGTCGGCATCCTTGAAGAAGAACTTCGCCTGGCGAACCGCCTTCTTGAAACCAGCTTCGTGAGTCGAAATAATTTCGGCCACAGCCTCACCCAAGTCAGCCTTCAACTTGGCCTCAGAGTTGACGGCATCCAACTTGAATCACTCCAACTTCGAGTTGAGACGCTCCACTTCGGCCTGAAGATATTTGATAGAGTTTTCAGTAGCCGTCAAAGAGAGCTTCAAAGTATCCTCTCGAATCTCCGCCTCCCTTAACTTTGCATCAACAACATCCAGGGACTCACGAGACTCCTCAACAGACTGAAGCAGGGTCTCGTTAGCCCGAGTAGCATCCACTTAGGCTTGTTCGGCTTTGGAAGCAGTCTCCTTAGCCATGAGGAGCTCGCGATGACCGTGATCGAACTCTTCAACCCAAAATTGGGCAATGGCCCAAGAGCAAGCCTGAAAACGGGCAATCGCCTCCATAGAGACCCGAGGACCGGCATCCCTCAGCATATCCCAATTGGCTTGACCAAGGTTGTCGGCGCTGATGAGGGCTTGAGGGTTGAAGTCTTTGCCCCATAATGAAGTGTGGCTGTCTTTCATAGAAAGAAAGGTCGGATGCCTCTCAACTTGGGAAGTCGCCGACTGAGTAGGAGGACTCTTCTTAGCCCTCTTAGAAGGACCATCCTCTGCCTAAGTAGTTTTCAGATTCTTTCTCTTCGGAGAAGGAGGTGGAGGAGGAGCAAAAGAGGCAATTTGGACCCCCTCGGCTGCAACTTCTTTGTTCTTCTGCTGCTCTAGTCGACTTTTCTTCACATTTTTGTAATCAAATTTACCCATTACGACTGCAAAAGAAAATAAGAGGTTATTAACAAAAGTAAGCAAGTATAAAAGGGAGAAAGCCGAATAACCAAAAGTACTCACGATCCTAATCGACTCTTGGAGTCTTGGAGACGGGAATCTCTACAATAATCTTACATCTAAGTTGGCAGGGAAATTTACACAAGTCGATCATGTCATCCTGATCTTCAGGAGCCATATCCACTATCTTGCAAGATAACCGTTTATTCGGGACCCGAGTCCAATACAAAGGGAATATAAACCTCCCTAGCTTATCAAAGAAATTGGATATTCCTTCCCTACTCGGCCGAACTCGAGAAAACCCTCCCTTGAAATTCTTCCAAAAGGAGGTATAAGGACCGAGTAGGGACTTACCCGGGAGACCAGTTAAGGAAACCCAACCACCCTTCTTACTTTCCTTCATCGAGTAGTGAAAGAGAAATTTGGAAGCAGTTGAAGTGATGAAGAACTTATTACAAAGTACCCGAAAGGCACACATAGACGCCCAAGCATTCAGATGCAACTGGGTAGGAGTAACATTCAGCTATCTTAGGACGTCAGCCTCAAACTTGTCAAGAGGCACGGTGACGCCGAGAGACATGAACAGGGACTCATACATGTAAGTATAGTGAGATTCACATGGAAGGGCCCGAAGAAAAACACGCTCACTTGGCCTACAAGGCTCAGCATGAACAATGTCCGGAAGGTCCGAGTGGCACAATTCGATCTCCTCTAGAAGAGACCAAATAGACTCTTGGGTCTGATACCGAGAAGAGTAGCCCCCAACTTCCTTATGTACCTAAAAGTAACCTGAAAGAGTGATTGGAGGGAAGACCTTTTTGGGAGGCTTAGAACTACTAGGCTCGGGTGGAGGAGGAGGAAGAGGAACAGGCTGAACACGAGTGAAGACCTTTTTGGGAGGCTTAGAACTACTAGGCTCGGGTGGAGAAGGAGGAAGAGGAATAAGCTGAACACGACGAAGAACCAAAGGTAGTCATCCAAGACCACAACCCTCTTTGGAGAAGTCACCAAGGGCACCTTTGATTGCTCGACAGAGGGACGAACCACTCCAACATCTGCAACTACGACATTTGTCGTCGATGCACCGTCACTAACATCGCCGGAGTTAGAACGGCGCAGAGAAAAACCATCATCGGAGCCCTCTCCAATGGGATGAACCTCCGGCGGCAACATCCTACCACCGCCAGAACGTTCGAAACCCCTACTCAAAGATGACATTTCAATTAAAAAAAAAAAGGGGGATAGGGACGTACTTGAACAGAAAGGGAGGAAGAGAGAAGAAGAAAAGATCACCGAAGGAACAAGAAAGCTGAAGAAGGAGGAGGAAGCACGAAATGACTTCCGCAACTATAGTAACCCCTTTTTATAAGGTCTAAGCGTTACGAATACCAAGAGGCGGAGCTCTCGGAACCATTGGATTAGAGCTCCCCAGCAAAGTGATCAACGGTTGGGGAAGACTTAGAACCTTTGAGTATCCCTAGGACATTTCGAAATTCAAAAAACAATCATTCTTGGGAAATGTTATGAATTAATAGGCCTGAAGTGACGTGACCATTCGAAACGAAGGGACGCCATCACTCGAAGCAAAATGACAGAGCCAAATCCAACGACGCAGGATGGATAAGACACAATGCCAACTCGACCAAATTCGGTAAGGTCACCACTTAAGCTCTTACATAGCTTCAGAGCTTTGGGGGCATGTGTACTACTCGGACTCGACACTCCACCGAGTAGTGGACCTGGCCGAGTAGTATAAGCTTACTCGAACCAAGGCAATTATAATGGAAAGTATATCTTACTAAAAGATAAGATATACAAAGATTAAGGCACAAGATCATGATAGAAGATAAACCTATCTCTATCACAATTAACGAGATTTGATAAGATTCGATAAGAAAATAACCCTATCAAATCCATCTCTTTACACTCTATAAATATGAAGGTACTTATTCCAATCAAGGTACGAAATTCTACATCCATTAGTGATACTTGTCTCCTACCTTTACGCCTCTAACTTGAGCGTCGGAGTGTCTTTGCAGGTACACCCCCCACTGTGCATCAAGGAATTATTCTGGCAGAGCCACTGCATTGGAGTACTTACAAAATCTAGTAAGAACATTTGATAAAGTCCAAATCACACAGTCTGATTGAAATGTAATAACATTTGCATGAAATGGATTTTGACTCTTCTAAAATAGATAAATGTGTAAAATACAAAATAAGATTTTTATCTTATCTAAGTCAATTAAGTTTATCAAGGGGTTTTTTTTGTCAGCAAAAGAAATGTATTAAAATTGCTATATAACCTACTGCCACAAACAATTACCCCAAACCAATATACTTTTACGCAAAAAACCTGCCCCCACAAACCACATGATAACCATTTTCAAGATCTAAATTTAATTAAGTCCACAACATTTTCACAATTCAAATTTTCATTTCTAAACAAAATATTGTTTCTATGCAGCCATAATAATGACCAAATGACGGCGAATCACACAACCCTCCATACCAATTTTTTTTTTCTTCCCCCAAAGCATACATGTATGATGTTGTACCATTTGTACTCCCAACCATCATAGCATTGATTCCAAATGAACCAAGAGAACCTGCATGTGAACATGATGTGGTATATGGATTCCTCCTCTTCATGAGAAAATGGACATGAATAATCTTGTTCTTCCACACTAATATTACACTTCCTCAAATTAGCTTTAGTTTGAATTCTATCATATATGAGTCATTCCCCATGCAAATGCTGCTGCATTGCTTGGAACTGGGATTTCTCCCAAGACACTTGAAAAAGTATGCATCATCTAATGAAGATTGATGTTGCAGCAAGCTATATATGCTGACTTAACAGAGTATTCACCTGTTTTATCCCCCTTCCAAACCCATTTGTTTGTACAATGATGTCTCAATAGCACATTATTAATTTCCTCCATAAAGCTAGCTACCATAGGTTTACCAAGGGGTGGTTAGTTTAAGTGTTACATGCTTAATTTTTTGTTGGAGATTTCACATTTATTGCAAATCTTATGATAATTAACTAGTAATAGAATCAAAATAATGTATATAAGTGAGGATAATTCTTACCTCACAAGCCAGTGTTGAGTCAAATTCAAACTTAGATTTTAAGATGGTGTCAGAGTTTATCTTAATAGTTATTGCTAGGTCTATTAGCCATCTGTTATTGAACCAACCACAGATGTTCAGTCTTGTAAATTTTATGTTCGAGATGTCTAATTCTTGAAGTAAAAGGGATATGTTGTTGGAAATTCTACATTAAATAGTGATATATATGACTAAAATAATATAAGTGAGGAGCAACTCTAGCTTTATAAGTTAACTTTTGAGAATGAGTTAATATTAAACCCAAATTTTAATAATTTTCCTTAAGCATACTTTATAGTTCAAAATTTGTATATGAAGAAATCTTTATTAGAAAAGTTATCTCCATTATGCCATAGATGTTTTTGACTTAAACGATATTTGTGGTCTAAATAAAGAAAACAATAATCAATTAAGTTTATGAGGTATTTTAATTCAAATTATTGATAAATATATTTTCAATTTAATTTTTATATACTATTAGTGCGTATATATATATATATATATATATATATATATATATATATATATATGTTAATCAATTAAAAATCATCTTATAGATGTATTTTTTAAAGTGATTGAATGACATCTTGTATAATGTGACTGAATGATGGTGTCAATGTATTATAACTAGTATTTCAACATGTGCATTGTATAAAATAAATGTTTATTTATACAACTAAAATTTATAATAAATAAATACTTCTAAATATATAAATTATATAATAATTAAAGTCTTTTTATTGGGTCACCATAACATTGGTGCGGAGTATCCACCACTTTACTAATGACTAAACTTCGTCAGGAAACTTGACTCACTACCTTTAGCGAGGTCTCCCCTCCCAAACACATAATAATTAAAGTCTATAATAAATAAATATTTTTGAACATATAAATTATATTTTAGATTTGTGATAAATAATTTATATTGTGATATATTGTTATTTTCAATTATTGATAATTTATTTTAAAAATATTAAAATTCAAGTTAAAACTAAAGATATTAAAAATTATATATTGAAAGAGATAAGAAGTTAAGTTAAGTCGTTCAGTTGATATTAAAAGCATAAGAGGATAATCATTAGGGATGGCAATGAATAAGGTCTAGGTAGAATACTTTTTTTCTTTTAATATCAACTTCTACCATGTAATATTACGTTCATACCTCTTTTATATATTATGTGTTTATATTTTTTGCCTCCTGTCGTTTAAGGTTAAATTGGGGTAATCAAGGAAGTCATTAAAGTTTTTGATTTTAAGGGAATTTGTAAATCTATTTCCTATTTTACCCCTTTTAATTCTCCATTCCCACTGATTTGGTTAAATTGGGCATCATTTCCTTCTTCCGCATTAAAGTTTCTCAATGGTTTCTCTCTCTTAAAATTTCTCTCAATAATAATTTTTCTCTTATTGAAAATTAAGTGTTATGTTTTGGGAGTAGATGTAAAGTGCTGGAACCTTTTTCAACGTAACAATTCACCAACTATTGGTCAATAGGTAATAAATACGCCCTTAAACTTTTCAATTATTTATTGGATCTTGCAAACCAATGCTCTTAGGGCACCGATTAAGAAATTAAAAAGAGAAAATATTTATTGTGAAAATCGTAAGAGAGCGCAAAAAAAAATAATGGACAGTGCAATTTTGCGCATCCCAATAAAAAGCCTAATTTATTATCTAATTTTATGAAAAATATATAAAATATATTTAATGGAGACCAGGGTATAATTGAGAGAAAAAAATTAATATTACCTGGATTCTGAAAATGACAGATAAATAGAAACAAAAATATTCTACAAATTCGACAATTAAAAATAAACTGAGGGAGTATATTTTTACTTTATCTATTTATGACTTGCTTAATTAGAAGATACAATTGGCAGAAATATAATTTCAACATAATTATTTTTTATAGATATCAATTGGTTATATTTTATTGATAAAAAAAAATTGGTTATATTTCTCTTTCTGAATCTACCAACTCTTTTGTCCATACATATTACTCCCTCCGGTCCTTTTTATAAGAAATAAAATGGTGTTTTTTTTTGTCCTAATTATAAGAAACATAGACATACTTTAAGATATATTAATTGCTAGTTTTCTTTTTTTACCCTTCATCTTGTAAAATCCATTAATGAGACACCTACTCATTTCTCATTCATTTATTGGTCTACTAACAATAGAAGTTGCACTTATTGGTGGAAGTGCAATGTCATTAATGTAACCACTACTTAAACCAATCAATTTAAGGGACACTTTTGGAATAAAATTAAAATTTATGATATTATTAATTATAACTAACTAACTAACTTAACTATTTTTACTGGTTTTGACAATTTAGTTATTTGTTTCTTATATAAAGGACCAGAGGGAGTATCATGAAACCTCCCAATTTCAGAAACCCTCTTGACTCATGTTAAGCATTGCGAGAAACTTTAGTTCGAAGATTGTATATCCTCAAGTGGGCTTTAATTATCATTATTTGCTCAAATGATTAGTTGTAGTATATATTCACTAATAATTTTGATTCTTCAATTTTAGAATCTATTTTGAAACTAATAAAGGGACAAATTAAATGAAGCATATTCAAAGTGCATCGTACACACCAGCTAACATGTAACCGACTCTAATAAATTCATTCTTTTAATCGAGTCCCAATAATACAAAGATATTTTATGTTAAAAGTCCTGAAATTCACCATTCGTTGAAAATGTTTTTAAAGCATTGCTCTCAAGTTTCAACGACTTTATTAACATGTATGCCATTTTCCTACAAATAAAAAAAAATTAACATGTATGCCATTGTTTTGGACGACTTTGTAACAAGCCGACCTTTTGATCCGACCCCAGAATTATTGCGACTTATTTTAGTTTTATAAAATCAAATTTTAGAAAAGAATTGAAGCTAATTAACGATTTACGAACAGAGTTTTTGTTTCCTTTTAAAATTAGTTTTAGGTGAAGCTAGGATTAAGGAGGATTTAATATATGTATCCATCACTCACTAATGAGAATCAGTATAGCACATGCAAAGCGTTGAGTGGTGTGGGACACAATCTGTTTTCTCAAATGATATTTCCAATCACAGTTTCTACAACTCTCAGGTCTGAAGTCTGATCAATGGAAATGAAGTGCAAAAGATGGGATGTGAAATAGTTTGCAACATTATGGTTTTATTTTGCGGCTAGCTAGAAATAAATTAGCAACCTTTGAAAGGGTCTTTCACCACACAAAATATATATAACATTTCAACAAATTAGATTGGAAGATTTGGGGAGAACAATTTTGGACAGGCAAAATTACCTGAAACCTAGTGGTGCATGGTCCAGTTATGAAGGAGGTAATATATATATATATATATACGGAGAGATATAAAATGTTTTTGATTCATTGGATTCTCTTTTGTATTTGTTGAGTATGTAGTACATCTGGTATACTCCAAATAATAAAATTGATTCTTTGGTTGATAAAGAATTGTGTAAATTGGCAAATTAATATTCTCTCAATATTTCTGTGATGAAATAATTATCTATGTTCCAAAAGGAATAAAATGAGCGACAAATACATTGTAAGTGGATCTTCGGAGAGATCAATAAAGAAAAGGGGAATTATTTTATAAAAGTTAAACCTTCTATTTACTTGAATGTGGTTTTCTTATTAATTAGGTTATTTCTGTGCTCTTTTCGTATGAATCTAATTGCTTCAATAGATCAAATGATATATATTAGTGAAGTTTTTTAGGGTTTAAATATTTATTATTTTATTCTAATGCAGTTTCCTTATCATTAACTATATGTTCAGAATAAATAAACTATAAATAAATTAACTTGCGACACTCCATCCAGAAACCGTCACATGACATTGTTAATTGACATGGCAAAATTTACTCCAAATAAAAAGAATAACTATTTATTTTAGTTTAATTACTTATTTAGTTTCTATAATTACACAAATTTTATCTTTTAATTTTTATACTTAAAATTTATCTATTTTAGTCCCTACACATTATTTTTAATCTCTTTTACTTCCTAAATATACCATTTTTTTTAATCTCTTTTAGGCTATATTTGGTAAAACTAGCTGATAAGTTAGCTGAAAACTTATAAGCTATAAGCTAGGAGCTGAAAAGCTAGAAACTTATAAGCTAGCTGATTTAATTGAAAGTGTTTAGTAAGATTAACTGAGAAGTTAGTTGATAAATGTCAAATAATGTAAAAGGACATATTTATTATTTCTAATATTTGAACTTATTTTTAATAATTTATCATTTTAAAAAAGTAGTACAATAATTTTATAATATAAAAAAATAGTAAAGTAAAGATTCAGTGATTTTACTCATATTGTTTAAAATCAAATTTTTAATAAACTAATATTGTTTTCAATCAAAATTTTACTTTTTTTAAAAAAAAAAGTAGAACTAAATTAAATAAACTTATATTATTTCAAATCAATTTTTTAATATTTAATTTTTACTTATAATATTATTTTAAAACAAAAAAAATTGTTGTTTCTTTATAAAAAAAAAATTATCAATTTTTGTATAGTGACCAAATATTTTAAATAAAAATAAATAATGTATTAATTCATTAAAATAAATAGTTTAACATTAAATAAAATAATAAAAAAAGTAGAATTTCAAGTTTCATAATAACTAAGAAAATAAATGTCATCTAGTGTTTCTAAGAATGTTAAAATAGGTAAAATGGTTTTTAAATTGAATAAAAGGATAAAAAGAAATTTCAAATAAATTAGTAAGGATAAAATTGAGAAGAAAAAAGGTTAATAGCTTATAAGCTAGCTTATTTTCCATAAGCTACTTCAAATAAGCTACTTGAAGTAGCTTATGGAAAATAAGTTACTAAAATAAGCTCATGTATCAAACAAGGTTATTTTGATCAAAATAACTTCTAAGCTAGTCAAAGAAGTTTATAAGCTCCTCAAAAGCTTTACCAAACACACTCTTATAGTCTCTAAGATCTAAATTTTGAGGGACTAAAGGGGTTTAAAAATAGTATGTATAATGATTAAAATGGATGATTTTTAAATATAGAGGCTAATTAAAAGTAAAGTTTGCATAATTATAAAATTCAAATGAGTAATTAAACTTTTTTATATTATCAAAAGAATAATTATTTAGTCACATTTGTTAGGTAATTAATTGACATAGCAAATTAATATTGACATGTCTACAACTGCTTAACAGTACTTTTGTCGTTTGGTGGTGCTGCCAGTGGAGTTGTCATCGATGTGCATTACTAAATTTCGTTTTCGGATATATAAGTTTTTCAATACATTGTGTGGAGCAGAACATCAATTATATATACTAGGGGGAAGTTCGTGCCGCTCTATATTTTTAAATAAAATAATATGAAAGAAGAAAGAAAAAAAAGGTTGAGATGTTACGTTTTTGAGAAAAAAAAGACTATGTACCGATGGTGTAAAATAGTTTTATACTGTTATTCAATCACAATCCATCATGTATGATAAGTTTGTTGACTTTTATAAAATTATCTTAAAAGTCATGCCAATGATGATTTGTGATTGAATGATAGTGTAAAATTATTTTATATTGTCAGTGCATCACTATTAAATTTTTAAATTAAAAAAATAATCTGATGGATAAAAAAGAAACTAAAAATATGAGTAGTGAGATAATTATGTAGTTTAAAAGAGAATAGTGGAAGTTTAAAAAGAAGTATAAGAATAAAATTCTTGCTTTTAAAATATTATTAAAGGTAAAATGATCTGAAAATTGTGGAGATCAAAAGCAGTTTCAAAAA
The DNA here is from genome assembly GCA_026413185.1 of Pueraria montana var. lobata. Taxonomy (NCBI): domain Eukaryota; kingdom Viridiplantae; phylum Streptophyta; class Magnoliopsida; order Fabales; family Fabaceae; genus Pueraria; species Pueraria montana. The sequence continues at coordinate 81,051,460 of CM048650.1, forward strand.
GAGTATCCTTTTATATATTATTATTATTATAGATATTATATATTTGAAAACACAAACGCATATAACCATGGAGAAGTTACCAACGATGATTCATACTTTTTTTTTTTATCAGCAAATAAAAATGTTGTTATATATATAAGCACAAGTAGTGCCGTGAAGGATTATAATATTACAGGGCAAAATATCATGCATGAGTTATCACCTCCCCTTATCCTCAAGAGATAGATATTCGAAACCCGCTATCCCATAAATGCCACAATTGCCCAATACAAATATTCCACAATTTCCTGCATATAAGAAGAGATGTATGATACTGTGTCCCATATACCAGACCTGTACTGACCCACTTTATGGCTGTGTTTAATGTTGTAGCAAAACTACAATCCCCATTACTGTTGTTGCTCACTCCTGCCAGCTAGCTTCTGGGACCATAATTTATTGACACTGCCAAGGTACCCTGCGATCAGGGACCCAACCAGAAATAATTGTGAAGGGGACAAATTTTTTTTATCACATAATAAATAAAAGGTTTAATTACTAATTTGATTCCTAAATTATTTAAAATGACTCAATTTGATCCATAAATTTCTAAATGTTCCAATCAGATCCTCTAATTTTTAAAAATGTTTCAATTAGGTCCTTTCTGTCAAACATTGGCGGTTTTTCACTTACGAATAGTGGTGATTTTCACTTATGAATATTGAATAGTGATGGAAAGGATCTAATTGAAGTATTTTTAAAAATTAGAGACCTGATTGGAGCGTTTGGAAATTTAGGGATTAAATTGAGTCATTTTAAATAATTTAGAGACTAAATTAGTAATTCAGCCTACATAAAATTAACAATGACTAACTTCTACTATTAACGGTTGTTCAAAATTAAGTCTAATGAAAAATAAAATATCATATATCCTATAAAACTAAATATAATTACTTTAGATATAAAAAAAACACATATGACCAAAAAAAAAAAATCGGCAATCAAGATCATGATATTATTCGATTCTTGATTTTATAAAACTCTTTCATAATCTTTTCAAAAAAAAAAAAAAAAACTCTTTCATATTGTTTCTGTAGTTAATCTCTTGCTTAATATAATGATACAAGTATATGTTAAAATTGTAACCACATAGTTCAATATACAAGCTCACATAAATTTAATTTTTTTCTCAAGAATCTCCTATCTTGAAATTAAAGTTACTAAATGCAATTTCATGAATTTATACATATAATATGCACGTTATTTTGCACATACACAAAACTCACTTTGATTTTGAAACTTAGAGATGAAACACATACCAAAATATCTTAATAAGAGAATATTTTGATATAGATTTTATGAAAGAAAAAAATAATAATAACAAGTTTGGAAAACTAAATAATTAAAAATGATAGTTTGTATAACATTTTTTTTATAACTTATATAACATTTTTCACACAATTGTTTTACATTTGAGTCATTTAAATACAAAATATTTGAAATTAATTAATATGTTTAATTACTTATTTAGTTCCTAACTTCCTATAATTACAAAAAGAAAAAATAGTCTCTATACTTAAAAACATTACTTTTTAGTCCCTACATATACCATTTTTAATCTTTTTTAGTTTCCACACACATCAATTTAATCCCTTTTAGTTCCTATGGCGATGATTACAAGGAATTAAAAAATGTATGTTTTTTTTTATCTGTAGGAATCGAAGACAGTACCAGGAGATTTACAATACTCACGCACCCTGCTCAACCAACTGAGCTAGACCCCCTCGGTTAAAAAATGTATGTGTAATAACCGAAAAAGAATGATTTTAAGTATAGAAACTAAAAGAGATAATTTTTGTAACCGTAAGGACTAAGGAGGACAAAATGAGTAACTAAACCTAATTAATATTTTTGTTTATTGCAAAAATAAATAGAAATAGTATTAATAATTTTGTTCACCACTTATTTTTAATTATATATGTCAACCACAAATAAAAAATGATAAATAATAGTATAAATTCATAAAGAATTTCTACTCTATATCTGTTGCGGAGAATAACTAATTTCATAACTATTCTTCACGCTTTCCTCATATATATTAGGGGGGCAATTTCATTTTTTTAAACTTGATTATATGTAGTTTCCATTTTCCAGGGGGGCGGCTGTCCCTGTGAAGAAACACCTAGTTCCGCCCCTGCCTGTGATTTGCACGGATTATTTCTGTTTTCTCGTATGTTCAAAATACATTTGTTTATAAAATTAAATATTTTCATTGAGACAAATATTATTAGCTAATTAAGTTCTTCAAAATGACAAAAGAGTGAAAAAGAATATTCAAGCAGAAAATATATATTTGGTTATAATATATATATATATATATATATATATATATATATATATATTATAACCAAATATATATTTTCTGCTTGAATATTCTTTTTCACTCTTTTGTCATTTTGAAGAACTTAATTAGCTAATAATATTTGTCTCAATGAAAATATTTAATTTTATAAACAAATGTATATATATATATATATATATATATATATATATATATAATTATATGAGAAATTTATTATGTATAAAATTTATTATATTTAAATTCTTTTACAACTATATTTGTAAATAAAAATTATTATTTTATAATTTATAATTTATAAATAATAATTTGAATAATTTAAAGTATAAAAAGTAATTAAATTAGATGCATACTATTGAAATCAATATTACTTAAAATAAATTATTATTTTATTCTTTCAAAGACAATTTATATTTCATTAGTACTTATGTGATGTGTTACTATAGGTGTTTACTATTATCTCGTCACATCATATGAAAATGTACTAAGTTAAAGTTCTCTAATGAAGGTATTTTTTTTCTCCTTAATTAACACAATCATACAATATTAACTAATTATAGGAAAGTATATTAGTTGTAACAAATGCTTAAAAGAGTAATGTTTTTGTCTAAGTATTTCGATCAAATTTTCATTGACATTTTTAAATAGATATTATATGTTATAAGTATATTAAAAATAACAATATAAAAAAAGTTAATTAAAAATAAATATTTTAATTTACAGTAAAATTATATATTTGAAAGAAAAAAAATTAAAATATATAAAATTATTTCAGTTTCAATTTTGGATAGTTATATTTTTTATTTAAGTTAATCATTGTATAATTATAAATTAGATCAAATTCTCCTGTGATAATTTGATTAATAATATTTAATTTTTAAATATTATTTATTTAAATGTTCGAAAAGTTACAATATTTCTATTTAGATTAGGATATGCTTAGGATTTATGGTAATTAACAAAAACATAGGCACACTTCTTAGTCACGTTCTTACCAAAAAATTACTTGGTGGTATTGCACCTATTCTTTTTGGAAAAAAATCTTTGAATGGTACTTGTGGTATCTATCATAAAAAAAATAAAAAATATTTAATTAATGATATTATGTATAAAAAATTTAAAACTATTTTGTAATAAAAATAAATTTAATAAATTAATTTTAATATATTTATTACATATTTTTATAAAAATTTAACATTATTATATAAATATTAATCAACAAATTTTTGAATATTAAGTTATTAAACATAGAGTCAAAATATTATTTTGTATAGATATCTTAACTAATTAGATTTAAATAAATTCTTCATATAAAAATTTTAACCACATAATATAAATATTATTCAACAAAATATTTATTATTAAATTATTTAAAATTATTTTATACAATTTCTAAGTAAAAATAATTTTATTGGATTTCAAAGTAAAAATAAATATTTTCGAGTCTTTAATATGCAATTATGTTAAACACTCGCAGAAAGAACTTTATTGTCCATAATGGTGTCGAGTAGAACAGTCTTTCATGAATGATACTCGTGGTTTCTATCATAAAAATTTTAAACTAATTTAATTTATGATATTATTGAATAAGTAATTTAAAATTATTTTGTAATAAAAATATAGTTAATCAATTAATTTCAATATATTCATTACATATTTACATAAAAAAATAACATCATTATATAAATGTTAATCAACAAAATATTTGTATATGAAGTTATTAAACATAGAGTCAAAATATTATTTTATAATAAATATATTAGCTTATTAGGCTTAAATATGAATCACATCCCCACAAGTTTGCGTTTTTTCAATTTTGATGCTAGTATTTTTTTTTCATTTTTAGTCTTTGTAAGTTTGTGGTAATACATATATTAGCTTATTAGGCTTAAATATGAATCAAGTCCCCATAAGTTTGCGCTTTTTCAATTTTGAGGCTAGTATTTTTTTTTCATTTTTAGTATCTGTAAGTTTGTAGTTTTCCAATTTTAGTCCCTTTAAGTTTTCATTTTCTTCATTTTTAGTGCTAGTAGTTCATGCTTTAGGGACTAAAATTGAAAAAGCACAAATTTATAGGGACTAAAAATGAACAAAAAAAACTTGCATGGAAAAAATATGTATTTATGAAATTATTTAAAATTATTTTATACGATTTCTAAGTAAAAAAGATTTTATAGGATTTTAAACTAAAAAATAAATATTGTCCAGTCTTTCATATGCAATTGTGTTAAATTCTTGCAGAAAAAGCTTTGTTATCCATAATGGTTCGCCTATAATGATGTCGAGTAAAATTGTCTCTCGTTAATGATATTTGTGGTCTCTATCATCAAAAAACTAAAATTAATTTAATTTATAATATTATTGAGTAAGTAATTTAAAATTATTTTGTCATAAAATATATAATAAATTAATTTTAATATATTTATTATATATTTATGTAAAAAAATTACTATTATTTTATAAATATTAATCAGCAAAATTTTTGAATATGAAGTTGTTAAACATAAATTCAATATATTATTTTGTAATAAGTGATTATATATTGTTGAATCTTTGATATGTAGTTGTGTTAAATATTCACAAAAAGAGTTTTGTCGTTGATAATGGTGTCGAGCAGAATTGTCTCCTGTGAATGATACTTGTGCTCTTGATCATAAAAAAATTAAAAATGATTTAATTTATGATATTATTGAGTAAGTAATTTAAAACTATTTTGTCATAAAAATATATTTAGTATACTAATTTAATATCTCTATTATATATTTATGTACAAAAATTAACATTATTATATAAATATTTATCAATAAAATTTTAATATATGAAATTATTAAACGTAGAGTCAAAATATTATTTTGTAATAAATATATTAACTAATTAGATTGAAATTAATTTTTGGTATTAAATTTTCTATCTTATAATATATATATATATATATATATATATATATATATATATATCAATAGAATATTTATTTATGAAATTATTTAAATTATTTTATACGATTTGTAAGTAAAAATTATTTCATAAAATTTTAAAGATAAAATAAATTTAGTTAATTGAGTTATAATTAGTTTTAATAAGTAATTATATAGATTTATTATTCAGTTAATATAAGAATAACATATTTTTATATAATATTGAGCATATTATTATATTAAATATTTCTAGAAAATTAAATATCATGTCGACAAAACCACAATAATTTTTTATTTTTGTGATTATATGTGTTATTATGAATTATAGAATATAAACTTTTATAAATAAAAGACATAAAAAATTAATATAATATAAGTAAAAGAGCAGTTATTATAAAAATATTGTGTGTAAGTTATATATATTTTTAAAATTTGTTATATACTTTCATTTTCCTAGATAATTTAATTTTAAAAATGTTAAATTCTATTGATAGATGTTATTACAAATAAATTAGATTTAATTAATATTATAATTTATACATAAGTTATTTGTTCTACTTTAATGTAGATATTAATTTTGTAAATGATAAAAAAAAAGGTGTTTAAATTTCAAACTTTTCTTCAAAGAATTTAATATTAGTTTTACAGTGTCATTCAATCACAAGTCATGGTTACATGTCTTTTATAATTAAGATAATTTTGTAAAAATTAACAAACTTACCATAATAAATTATGTCTTGTAATTAAATAAAATATAAAATAATTTTATACTGTTAATACATAGTCCTTTTTCTCTTCTTAAAATGCCTATTTTTAATAAAATATTATATCTTAATTATTTCCTGCATATAAGAAGATGCCTGTATGTATGATAGTGATACTGTGTCCCTTGTACCATATCTGTACTGACCCACTTTATGGCTGAGTTTAATGTTGTAGCAAAACTACAATCCCCATTTGGGCCATTTCTGTTGTTGCTCACTCCTGCCAGCTCTCACTTCTAGTTCTAGAACCATAATTTATTGACAAGCCATGTGTTCTCTACCTCATACGTGTCCACCCATTAAAGTGACACCACTTTGCTCCAATAACATATGGCAATCTTCTCTTTTGGTTAAATCACGATGATATATAGTCGTCACATTCTCATGTTTCCGCCGCCCACATTGGAGAAAGAGATAAGTTGTTAAGGTGTTGTTTTTAGTTTGGATGTTAGGTCACATTATTTGTTTAAAGATAACCATTGATATATATATTTTTTCTTATAAAACAATGTCTCTATTTTTATTTATAAGACGTTGTAGATTAATTTACATATATTAAAAAAATGATTAATTTAAGTATTAGCATTAAATTTATTTGTATTTATAATATTTTTTCAAATTTGCACTTAACATTATTGAAAATCTATTCATCTTCTCCCATCTTCATAGGAGAGAGAAAGAGAGTAACATTCAATTATGGATAAAAATAAATAAGGGTATTTTAGTCAAAAAAGAATTAATGCAGAAGATAGTTGAAATGAAATCTTATAAAAAGTGACAAGAAAATTTCAAAACTATATGTCTTATAATTAAAGACGAAGGTAGTAGGAAGTTTTTAAAAGATTCTTACTTTGATTTGAATTCTTAAATTTTTTTTTAGTCTTTATTGTCAAGTAATCGTGTTAAATGATCCGTAAACGTTAGCAGTCCATTAATTTGTCATATCATTAAAGGGTCTGACAGGATAATGTGTAACTTTTTATGATAAACTATTTTTAAAAATATAGTTTACCAAAAAAAGTTACATATAACTTCTTGTCCGACTATTTGATGATAAGATAAGTCAATTGACTTACATTAATGATGTTATCTTTAAAAGACTAAAAAAAATATTTAAATAATAATAAAAAAACACCTTATTTTATAATAACAAAAAGTTATTTAAACCATTAAACATAAAATTGTGACATAAGATGATAAGATTCGGTATATAAGTAAAAAGTTTAACTCTTATATGAGAATGTCACGACTAATATGTATATTAGAAAATAAAGCTTATCAGAAAAGAATGCTTATCAATTGCAATAATTGCACCAAAACAAGAATATTCAGTATCCAATTATGAAATATTTAATATTGTGCTGGATTGAATCGTGGAACATGATGAAGTGGCAATATAATATGCCATGATTGGCAGCCATCCAGCCAACCAGATAACGTGGCCGGGTCAAATTGGCATAAGAAATTTGAATTCACCTTTATAGGTTAATTAAAAACGGTTAAATTATAATTTTGGTTTTTTTTCTTTTTTTAATTCTTGATTGATTTGCAATTTTGATCTCTTAATTTTTTTTCTCTACACGATTTTGATTCTCCTATTTTAAAAAATTTGCAATTTTAATTCAATTATCAAAAATCAAAATTGGAATTTAGCTATTAAAACCAAACAATCACTCTAATAATTTTTTCTTACACCAAATATATCTCTTAACAGATAGTAAAAATTAATTACTTTTAAAGTATAGAAATTATCAAAATGAGTTTTGCCTTTCCCATTAAAGTCTTCTTTATACATATAGTCAAGAATCAAACTTCTAACACAATATGCTTAAGAAACTTAGCTATATATTTACATCGGACCTTATTGGTATACAAACACTCCAATAATGCTTATTAAAAAATAACACTCCAAATAAAAGGGTAAAAGTTCTCGAGTCACACAACCAACTCTTCAATTTTTTCTTTTTTTCCCTTTAGTTATGCTTATTCATCATAAATTAGGGTTTAGAATTTAGTATATATACGAACATTAAAATGACTAATGATAGATCCTTTAAATTAAAGCTTACTATTTATGTTAATATTATTTTTTAATATTTTTCTGTTATTATAACTTAGCATCAGTTATGGTTTAAAACTCAAAAGTGATTAATGAGTATTCTAATAAATATATTAAGAAAAAAAATGAAGTAACTCAGTATGAAGTTCATATCCAATGAATGACACTGAAATGACAATAAAAATCTTGAGAAAAATGTGAATAAAGTCAATAACTATATATTAATATGTTTGGATCTACATGTGTGACTCTCAAATAAGGGTTTGAAATCCTAATGGTGAATTTGCTGCTTTTTGTTATGTTTGGATGGTTTTAAATAATTTTTATTTTATTTTAAAAGAATGTTTAACTATGTTTTTCCTTTAAAAAAAAGAATGTTTAACTAAAAGTAAAAAATTGTGATAAAGAGTTTTAATTTATAATATAGTTTTACTACAAAATTAATTTTCATGAGATGAAAGTTTAATATAATTCATTTCACTTTAAATTCACTTTTAAGCAAAATCAGCATCGAGCATAAAAAACTAATTAAGTTTGTAAATGCTCCCAAATTCACAGCATATCAATTTATATGTTAAATTCAATTATATGAACTATGTGAAGTTAATTACTTTTGAAAGTTGCTAACTGATTATTTTAGTTTCTTTCACACGTATATTAGTTTAGTAAAAGTTGTTATTTGTGTTAATTTTAATTTAAACGTGTTATGTATGAAACAATTTTTTTTTTTATTTTGTAGTTTAACACGCATTTTGATAGGAATGTTTTTATTCAAATATATGTCAAATTCACAAATTTAAGCCAACTCATTTCACTCGGAAAGTTAGTCAGATTAAGAAGAAAATGCCTCAACCTAACTTCACACACAAGTTGTCACTATTTTAATAAGGAGCTTTAGTCTAAAATCATTAAAAAATCATTGAGGTCCTCAAAGAACATCAATCCTAATTTTCGTAAAGCCAAACGTCAGTTTTAGTCCTTTATATTCTAACGTTTTTTAATTTTAATATATTAAATTTTAAAAGTCTCAATTTGATTTTTTATATTATTGAAAATTTTATTTTGATCATTTTTTTATTTTTCGGTTAAAAATATTAGTATTTCATTAAGTTTTAAATTTTAAAATAATTAATTTAAAATAATAACTGCTAAAAGTTTCCGGTATGTATTTTTTCGAACAAAAAAGAAAACCTTCCTGAGACTCCCCGAAGACGACGATGATGACGTGGCTTTGCTGGCACTGGACCCCATCTTTTGCCAACAACGAGAAACTCTGCAAAACAAATGCGTTTCGGGATACCCAGTGAGGCAAACGGAAAGACCCAGAAATCAAAATGCGATTTTTTTGAGATCCTGGATGGTTCAGATCTGTGAAGATGGAAAACGAAAGTGGGATTTTAGAATGGTGCATTGTTGTGGATTGGAGTGAAGCAGCGTGGAAATAAGTAATAAGAGGAGGGAGGAGGTTGAGTATAGAGAAGAGGGTAATGCGACGGAAACTCGTAGCTCATTAATCTCACTTCTATGAGATAGAGCACGATACGGGTGTAACACCTGAAAACTGAAAAGTGTTGAGTTTTTTTTTTTTTTTTTTTTTTGGGAATAAACATATAGTGACGATTTTTAACCGTTATTATTTTAAATTAATTATTTCAAAATTTAAAAATTAACGACAAACTAACATTTTTAACGAAAAATAGAAGAAATGATTAAAATAAAACTTTGAAAAACATAAAGGATCAAAATAAAATTTTTAAAACTTAATATACCAAAATAAAAAAAATGCTAAAACATAAATGATCAAGAGTAATATTTAACCTTCTTATAACCACGAGGAGTTGAGACTTGGCATGAACGTCAAATGTATACTAAAAAATTATAATAAGTGAGGTATTTGTTTTTTAAATATTTTTTCTTATCAAGTCATAAGTGTAAAATATCCATAAAATTTATTAATGACTAATTTTTGTTAAAAAACCTAATTAATTGCTAGCTGATCATAATTGTCAGTCTTATCTTCTAATCATATTTTTCATTTACAAAACTCAAACACGAGCATATCTTTGAAAATGAAACAGATGTGTAAACAAATTGTTTGAATAGATAAGTGTGAGTAATAAAGGCTCAGCCTTGAAATGTGGTGTTAAATTCTTGCTCATAGCCTGTTGACGCAAATCCCAATGGTTTTACCTCTAGTATTCTCCAACACAAATTAAAATGGATTTTTGTTTTTTCCTTTTATAAGTCTGTTAAGTACAACTTTACAAGTGTTGCACCCTAACAAGAATATTCAGAATCCAATTATGAAACATTTGATTAATATTAATTAGTATTCTATTGGTAGGAGATTAAAGATGCATGGAACATGATGAAGTGGCAATATAATATGCCATGAAGGACAGTTTTCCTGCCGACCAAACGTGGCAGTTCACTAATCTGCGTCTATAAATTGGATCTCATTCTCAGTGTTATTTCCATCATATATGAGTAGTGTGTAGTGATCTCGTCAAAGAGTAGAGAAATTATAAGCAATATTTCATAGGCAAAGATGGTAGGCCCTATGAGACCTCAGATTGTGCTCTTTGGCTCCTCTATAGTTCAGTTGAGTTTCGACAATGGTGGCTGGGGTGCTATTCTAGCTAATTTGTATGCTAGAAAGGTCTTTTTCTTTCTCTCCTTCCCATCATTTCAATTCTATTAATCATCACACCTGCAGCTAGCTACACTAATTCCATATTCTGCTTATCATTATATAGTTTTCTTTTCAACTAAGGGTTTACATATTCAATATACACTTGAAGAGACACTTAATTATTACCGAACTGTATAATTAAAACTGTGAAAAACTTTAGTTAATTACTATATAATAAATTTAACCAACAAGGTTCAACACTAAATAGCTAAGTTCCTTAAACATATATTTTCTAGAGTTTGATTCCTGACTACGTGTATAGAATTAAAAAAGATTTTTTGATTTCTACGTCCGGAAAGAAATTAGCTTCTCACTTTGAGAATATCCTTAATTAGTGAAAACCAAAAACATATATAATGAATTTATTATTGAAAAAGACTAATAAAAGAAAAAGAAAAAAAAAACTAAACGCTCGTCAAATATTTGATTAATTTGATCGATATGAGTGGTGTATGAGAAGATAGTGTGAATAACCCTATATTATTATAGTGAATCAACTTGTTTTTTATATATCTTGGTGACGTGGCCACTCAGGCGGACATAATATTGCGAGGATACTCAGGTTGGAATTCAAGGCAAGCTTTGGATGTTCTGGATGAAGTTTTCCCCAAGGTATGAAGCAAACATGTTCATTGCCACGTAGATTTCATTTGTTTCCTTTGGAATCTATTTTTTGTCTCTTAAAATCATTCTGTTTTTTTATTTGTTGTCATTGAGTAATTAATGGTACCTCTCGAAAAGGTCAACAAGGATTGAATTGCATGTTCGGAAAAAACTAAACAAACTAAACCGTATATTCCAAATTTGAAGTGTATGCATGAGTGTAAGGAAGAGATAAATTAAGTGATAAATTAATGTAATGCATAGTGTGATAGGAAATGTAAAAAGGAATAAGAAAAAAAAAATGGAGACGAAATAAGATGAAAGAAAAATTGTCTATTAATATAATAACCTGAATTGTTCTACTACAATAACGTAGAATCTTGCATGTGAACATGATATCTAAAATTTGTCTTAGAAGCAGCATGGACCATCGAGCAATTTGCCCCACTCAATTTCAATTTTTTTTTTTAATTTTTGTATTATAGTATTAACTAGTAAGTTGTTATTTAAATTCTCTTCACACACACAAAAAGGCTACCATCTAGTTTTATTTCATCTATATTATTAAAAAAAAAATTGTGTGAAGTAAGAGATGTTATTTTGTCCTGATTGTCCAAAATCTTTGGATCCGTCACTGCTTAATTTAAAAGTGCATTATTTTGTTTTTATTATGGATTATTGATGTGAAGAATTCTATTTTTGGCGATTCTTTGTCCATGTATATTGAAATGTTAGTGACCCTTGTTATTTTATTGAACTTAGGATGCTCCTGTGCAACCATCATTGGTAATTGTGTACTTTGGCGGAAATGATTCCGTTCACCCTCACCCATCTGGTCTTGGTCCTCATGTACCCCTCCAAGAATACGTTGAAAACATGAGGAAGATTGCTAACCATCTTAAGGTAAGAAAATAATTAATCTTCCATATCAAACTTTTGTTAATCAAGACACATCTAAAATTTTTATGTGACATTCAATTAATCCTCTTTCCACATCAAACTTTATTCATCATATATATCCACTCCCGATATATAATATATAAGCTTTACACAAAATCTTATTTTTGTTTTTACTTGTAATATTAATTTGTTGGTACAATGTTTGACACAAATCATAATGCTTGTTATCAGAGCCTCTCCGACCATATTCGCATTATATTTCTCACCTCTCCTCCCATCAATGAAGAACAGATCCGCAAAAAGCTCAGGTCTTACGATATTACTATTTGCTTATTATATTCCTATTTAATATATATATATAGATCGAGATAGATACATTATGTTTTTACACTTGCACATATATAATAAGTAACACGTTATCACTACGTATCTCTTCTCCCCTTAAATTATTAAATTAAATAGCTAGATTACATATTAGAAACCGTAAACTCCTTGTAAACAAGTTTTCTAATGAATTTTTGGCTGCACTGAATTATTCCAGTGCAACGCAATCAGGAAGAACCAATGAATCCTGTGGAGAATATGCAGATGCATTAATGGAGCTTTGTGAGGAGCTGAATATCAAGGCCATTAATCTGTGGTCTGCAGTTCAGACAAGGGATGACTGGTTAGATGTTAGCTTCACGTAAGTACATATATATGCTCTCTCTCACACAACACACAGAATTGAGATCACTTTATTATTTTGAAAATAATATTAAATATAAACATTAAATCTTATTTAAGTGGTTAAGATTAATTAAAAATAAATATGACCTTTTAAAGTGGTTATATAACTACCAGCTAACTTCTAATTCCCGATTATCCATCAATGATTTTATAGTGAAGATTTACTATTCTCATATTTTAAAACAAAAATGAACCACTAGGGTCAGTCTAGTTGTGGGGTTAGATAGTATGCATAAGATCATAGGCTCGAACTTCGACCATTGTACACAAATATATATATATATATATATATATATATACATATATATATATATATATATATATATATATATATATTAAAACAAAATTTATTCTGATATGTGTGTTCCTTATAAATTGAGAAAAACTCAAATAAGCATTTTCCTTCATTTGAATACTGATTATTAGGTCTTCCTTTATATAACTTGGTTAATTAGGGATGGAGTTCATCTATCAGCTGAGGGAAGCAAGGTAGTGGTGAAGGAAATACTAAGGGTTCTGAGGGAAGCAGATTGGAAGACTAGTCTGCATTGGATGTCAATGCCAACTGAATTTGCTGAAGATTCACCTTATTATCCTCCCAGCTCTGATGGAACTTCCACCATTAATGTGTCCTACTGTGTCTCGAGGAAGTGTTTGCAATGGGATCTGTAGAAACTATATATTAATATTATGCTGTTACCTTGCATGTCATAGAGGATGCTTCATTGATATAAATGGAGCCCAAGGCAATGGTCACGAAAGGGCAAGGAGTATTATAAGTATATATGATGCTTTTCTAGTGAATTAAATATTATAAATATCCACGTATCAACAAAGTGCAACAAAGTTAGTGTGGATTGTTGAGTCTCCTAAGTATATTGACAGAGATTCAATTCTCAAGTATGTGTATGAAAAAGGCTTTGTTGGGAGAGATTATATCCTAATATCAACATCTCTCTTTCTATCTATTCCTTTGTGTGTGTAAAGGACATACTTAAAGCATGAAAAATAAAGGGAGTTAATCTTCATCGTATAACTATACACGGATTATTATAGTTGTTTTTTAATTAATTATAACCTTAACAATTCTAGTTGTACAATCATATATTAATTTATATTAAAAAAATTAAAATTACATGATCACTAAAAAGAGTTACATGACTTTTTCAAAAGTTCATAAACTATTATAATAACATATAATGGTAAATATTTATTTTTCTCATTTATATATAAAAATTATTTCCTCATTTTCCTATCAACTTTAAATCAGTCCTCATACTTGAAAAAAAAAAACTATTGTTGTGGGCTAGTGGCCCTTGATCTATTCATCTAGGGGGATTGTTAAGGGCACCCCCTTATTGCTAAGTAAACCCTTTGCTTTGGTTTTTTTTTTTTTTTACAAAACTACCTCACAAAAATGCATTACCGTAATTGAAGATACAAAATGGAAACACATTTTCGTTATGTATTGGGTGTGTGTTTTAAATACAAAATGAAGTTTGTTTTCATTTTGTTGTATTTGACGATACAAAATAGAAACTCATTTTGACTTTCTATTTGAAACACATGCTCGTAAATGTAAAAATGAAAAGACATTTCCATTTCATGTTAGTTCCCAACGCAAAACAGAAACGTGTTTTCGTTTTGCATTTGAAAATTACACCTAACAACAAACAGAAAAAACTTGTAACATCCTATACCAAAAATCAATAAGTGTGATATATAAGTCTAATAACAATGACTTAATGCTAAATAATACTATTACAATTAGCCTTTAGTAATATAAACTACATAGTCATTTTTCCTAGTTACAAACCAAGAGTTGAAATGTTGTATATGACCTAGGTATGAATTTCCTATGAACGAGTCTTTTCATTGCAATATTTGTTCCATTGCGGTGCAATAGGATGTAGCAGAGCCCCGTGCCTTAAATAAAGTTAGTGAACCGTATATGATATACGATAATAAAAAGCTGACCAAAAAATATTATATGATAATAAAAAACATTAAAAATGTTAAAAATGCTAAATAACTTTCAGAATTCAACATATGATACTTGGACAAAGTCATAATCTCTTTATATATATATATATATATATATATATATATATATATATATATATATATATATATATATATAAATGAATAAGTCTATTTGTACTCTCATTATTCTATTCTCCTCATTCTTCCTTACATTTAGACATGGCAAATAACCCTGAACCCGCGGGTACCGCCCCGACTTTGGCAGGGAATACCCACTTTGACCGGGTACGGGTATTACCCGAATTTTTTAAATGGGGATGGGTATCAAACTATACCCGTACCCTCATACCCATTACATTTTTCTTTTATAATTTTTTTTTGTCACAACATATATATACATAATATATATATTGAAGATTTTATTGTTATAATTTTTTAAAATAGGCTTAATTACCAAATTGGTCCCCAAATTATTTAAAATACTTCAATTTGGTCTCCAAATTTTAAAACGCGTCAATTTAGTCCCCAAAATTTTAAAACTGCATCAATTGGTCCTTTCTGTCCAATTGAGTTAACACCGTGAATAATTTGGGACCAAATTGGCAAGGTTTGTCTAGTCTTCTTGCTTATTGAGATAATTTAGCCTTTAGCGACATCAATTTGGTTCCAAATTATTAATGACATCAATTCCAATTGGATGGAAATGACCAAATTGATGCATTTTTAAAAATTTGATAACCAAATTGACACGCTTTAAAATTTGAGGACCAAATTGAAGAATTTTAAATAATTTGATGACCAATTTGGTAATTAAGCCTTAAAAATATAAAGTAATTAGTTTAATAGTTAAATATTTAAATTATAATAATAGTAAATAACAAACTTAAAATTATACATTTAACTAAAAATATAATTTAATTCTTAATTCTTTGCCTTTAATTCCTTTGTTATTAATTATTTTTTATATATTGTTTGAATTAAAATATAATTAACAACTTAATATATAGTTTATTTTAAAATATATAAGTAAAATAAAATTATAAAAAAATAGTATAATAGGTTACCCGCAGGTATACCTGAACCCGATAAAACCTGATGGGGATGAGTAAAAAAATTTTAAACCCCGCATCTTTCATACCTAAACCCGTACTCGCCCTGTCTTTTGTAGGGACAGGAACGAGGAGAGCCAAACTCGTGCCCCACCCGCCCCGTTGTCATCCCTACTCACATTCACTCTCATTTGAATACTCTCCTCTCATGAAGTTAGTGTAGTTCACTCTCCTAACATGCATCTAGTTCTTCTACTTTTCCTAAAATTTCTCTTATCAATTTTTGTAACTACCAACATTCACAATATTTTTGTAACTACCTCCATTTGCAATGCATGGGCTAAAACACTAGTTGTGAACAAGTCCAATAATAAGAAGACGATGATGTGAAGGAGATGAAGGTCGAACCATAAGGGAAAAAATGACTAGCTTTGTAGTCTGGATAAATGGACCAACACAACGTTATAACTAGTAGCAATAATGTAACCCTTGTTTAGAATGGTCATCCATTTGTCATTATATACTATTGTGCCCTTGTCAAGATACAAAGAGTTCTTCAAGTTAACCAATGGCTAGTCTATGCCAAGGAGTTGAGCATATTGAACCTGTCACTGTTGAAGTTCCTTAAGCAAATCATAACATATTAGAGGCCAAAATTCCTCACCCTTATCGAGTCGTACCGTTATTGCTCGATAACTGCAAAGTCCATTTGCTTTGACATCAACAATACGAATAATATACTCATGCAACTCATCAAGAAATTCCTTTATGAATGGTATACCTTTACTGTATTTACAAATAGGGACTATACTTTGGGAGGTAAACTACCAAATGACGAGCTAGCTACAATTGTCTGCATTACATCAACTCGCTCCCACAATGAAAGATGACGTTTAGTGGATTTTTGTGACTTTGGTGCTCCCTTCGTTTTGACCTTCTCTAAAGGAGAGTGAAGTTCACCACTTTATGAGAGGAATAATATTCAAATAGAAGGGATGCAAAATAGATCGGGGAGAGTGAAGCAATGAGAGCACAAATAGAGTTAGACATTTATATATACTAGTATATTTTAGCTTGTGCATTACACATAATAAATGTTTATTTTATAAAATTAAAATTATTAATTTATGATAAATAAATGTTTCTTAATATATAAATTATCTTATAATTAAAATTTGTAATAATTTTTTTTAACATATAAATTATATTTTAGATTTATGATAAATAACTTATGTCGTGATATATTGTTATTTTTAATTATTGATAATTTCTTTTAAAAAAATGTTCAAATTTAAGTTAGAACTAAAAATGTTGAAAATGATAGATCGAAAAGGATAAAAAGTTAAGTTAAATGTTGATTTTAAAAGTATAAAAAATAAAAGTTTAATGTTCATACACTGACAGTATAAAACATCTTTACACTGTCATCCAATCACAAATTAATGTTGATATGACTTTTAGGGTTGTTATCATAAAAGTCAACAAATTTATCATACATAATGAGTTGTGATTGGATGACGGTGTAATCATAACGGTGTAAAACTATTTTACACCGTCAGTGCATAGCCTAATTTCTCAAAAGGTATATCATGTTAAGAGCATATTTGAATTTTGAAGATAAAATATATATATTTGAATTTTTAATATTCAGTTACATATTGTTAATCCATTCAATTGATATTAAAATTTAGGCTTAAATATGTTTTTATTCCCTCAAATTTGGGTCAATTTTTTAAGTCCTCCAAATTTGAAGTTGTTCTTTTTAGTCCATCAAATCTGCAAAATGCTCCTTTTAGTCCCTCTACACAGTATGAGCCAAACGGAGAATAAGAAATTCGCAATTTATAACAATTTTTTACAGTCAAAATTTGGTTTTCTATTTTATATTTTAAAATACAAATTTCTGGCAGTTAAAAACTGCCAGAATCAAGTCAATAAAAAAAAATTAAAAATCCATTAACCGCTTTAAAAATCACTTTAATTTTTTTGTATTGACTTGATTATGATAGTTTTAAACCACTAGAAATCATACTTTAAAATTTAAAATATAAAATCAATTTTTAATAAGAAATTATGCTTTTTTAATAAAGGGACCAAATAGGTAATTAAGTCAATTTTTTAAACTTAACAGAACAGTGAATATTCTAAAATAAATAAATAAGATGAAAAAAATATGAGTGGTTGGTTGTTTGAATTTTTTTGTTAGGTGGATTCGATTTTGGTGTTTTAATTGGGTGACCTCGTGATAAATGCGATAAAACCGAAAATGCAGCCTTATTTTAATGTTTTTCTCTTATCTCTTACGGGTTGCTACGAGTCTGTTACAAGAAGTAGGTAGCACTGAAAGCTTTTGACTCAACAAGAATACATTATTGATTATTCACTTCAGTGTATTCAAATCTACGTCTTTGGTCTTTGGGTTCGTTCGGATCTGTTGTGTTCCAATTTCAGAGAGAAGGAGAAAAAGAGATGGTGGGACCAGTGAGGCCTGAGTTTGTGCTCTTTGGTTCTTCCATTGTTCAGCTCAGTTATTCTCACCAAGGTTGGGGCGCTATTCTTTCTCACTTGTATGCTCGCAAGGTGGGGTACCTTAAATTTCCTTCTCCTCAAAAGTTAAAACCTTTCTCTCTTTCTGTGTCATACTCATTGTTCTTTCTATCAGTGAGTGAAACTGTGAAACACTAAATCTATAGAGTTGTCATGATGTATGCATGTATGTATGCGTGTGTGAAATTTTAAATTGTAAAGTTTTTCTATGTAACTGATTTACTAGAGAGATTGTGTATTTGTTATTGTTCCGGTTCAACAAAAAAGTCGGCTTAGTCAGAGAAAAAAAGAACCAGTGGCTGGAATCTTATCATCCGTATATAAGGATTTGGTACGGTATATTCAAATCATATCATATAAACTGTAAAAGCTAGTATTTTAATTGAGATTAGAACTCACAGAGAAGAAAGTAGATTTATGAATAAAATAAAGTATGTAGTATTTACAGACAAAAGTATTCCGATGTTGGGGAAAATCAATATACTTTTAATGTCAAATTGGGATCAACTAGAACAAAAATAAAACATTGGGTCGAATTCTTCTTAGATGACAAAGTAATAGTTATGAATAGTCTCCCACTCCCGATAAAGGGTAGAAAAGTAGAATCAAGGCCAAGATAGTTGATAAACATTTTCCTCCCTTAATCCACCAAAACACATTTTAAGGATAAAAGTGTGGGGCCATGCGAGTCAAAGCCAACAATATCTCAGATGCAATGAGTCTAACAATGCAGCAAGTAATTGGCAATATATAAATAGAGTTGCTCTTGGTCTTTGGATAATTTTTTGATACGTGTGACATGATTTAATTGAGCCATCTGAGACTGAATGAGCGTTTGATTATTCTGTTTCTGTTCTTGCTTCAGTGTTGATTGATCAGAAATGTGTGAAATTGCAGAAATAGATTCAGTGCAGTCACATTTCATGCATATACGCATTCAGTTAGTTGGATGAAGATCAGACAGCTGAAATTTCAAATGTGTGTTTTAAGTTAATTGAACCGAATCTTCATCCAATGGTTCTGAATTATTGAATGTGTTGAAAAGTGAAGGCAGAGAATCCGGATATGTGAAATTGCTTTGTTTTGAGTACGGTTCTCACACATTTGACATGGCGGATGATCTGTTTGCTGTGTTCTGTTATTATTTTCCGTGGAGATGGGATGTGCTGCTTTCTAATTTCTGGATACTGGTTGAGACTATGTTGAGAATTGCGTATTTTGATTGATATTCCGAGGATAAACATAAAGGGTTTGTGTTTCATTTATAAGATCAAGATTGCAATCAATGTGATTAGTTCTTATTTGGGGAAAAGAAAAATCCCTTTTGCCTATAATTGGATAATATGAAAATATGCTAGATAATGCTGCTTTTTTTCAAGTGAAGAATTCTTAAAATGCAAGATAAACCTAAATTGTTGAGGAATATTTTGCTGCCAGCAAATCACCATATTGAGGAAATTTTGTGGAAGTGGTGGTCCTACTTCACTCTACCAATCCTTCTTTGTTTCAGTACAAGGCAACGGTATTAGAATAATATCTAACTATTTCAAATATGAGATCATTGCAAATAAAATGCCTTGACTTTTTAAAATTTCAGCCAGTAATTGAATGAAATAATTACTTTAATATATGCCTTTATGGGATGCATTATGATGGTCAATGAGTTTAACTTATTACACCTTGACATGACATAGGCTGATATAATTCTGCGAGGATACTCTGGTTGGAATTCAAGGCGTGCTGTGCAAGTTCTGGATGAAATTTTCCCAAAGGTATTAACAATCTGAGCGTTACCCCTGTTGATTCAAAATTTCGCCCTCTTTCTTCATTTTGAATCTTTTCTCTCATGAATGATAAAAGTTGGTTATTCTAATTGTGGTCATTGTCATTGAGAAACAAATGGCACGTCGGAAAAGAGTTTGAAAGTGACTATGTATGCTACGGAGTGGTTTGAAGAATCTTTGCACATCATATCCTCAACTTGTCTTAGAAATGAACTTGGACATTTTTGGAAGAATATTCTGAATTTTACAATATGCAATGTACTAAAATGAACTATTTAATTATAAAAATTTGAAGCTTTTCTTTATATATATATATATATATATATATATATATATTTAAGATTCTGGTTTGAATATCATGATTACTCTGATTCTTGCTCAGACTGACAAACAAGGAATCACCCTTTTGCTCTGTCATTCTTCTTTAACTTAGAATGCCACTGAGCAACCAGAATTGATAATTGTGTACTTTGGTGGTAATGATTCTCTTCTTCCACATCCAAGTGGCCTTGGTCAACATGTACCTCTCCAAGAATACATTGAAAATATGAGAAAGATTGCTATCCATCTGAAGGTAAACTTTCACACTAGAATAACACATTTCTTATTTTTATATAAATGATACCCTTCAACCTTAAAGTATTTCTTTTGCACTGCTTGCAGAATCTCCATCTTTTTACCTTTTATAGTTATTACTGCCAATTTTGACACAAATCCTTATGATTGCCAGAGCCTTTCAAAGAAGACTCGCCTTATATTTCTCAGTGCTCCTCCTGTCAATGAGGCTCAAATTTATGGAAACAGGTTTTGACTTTTGACTGCAATCGAATTGCTATTTAATTATTATAATTTCACAAAAAGAAAAGGCAGATAACTACGTGCTAGTGATTTCTGCACTTGGGTCAAGACTATGATTATATAATGACTAACAAATATACCAAGGGTATCTAGAGAACTGATCCACAGAAGTCATGAACTAGATTTGGTTTTATATAAATAAAATCTGTTCCCAAAAGTTTATCTGATTTCTATTGTTCTTCAGAATTAGATTCACCTTTAGCAACACAGTGGCTGTATCTAAAATTTGACATCTTCCACTTGAAACCAACAGCAATTGAATTTACATATAGCTAACATATTGCAAGTTCAGAGGAGGATGACTGGTTGCTTTCCTAGAGCATTTAACATTCTTATTTCCTTTGTTTTTCTTTTTTTTTTCTTCTGTTTTTGGTATTTATATTAGACTCTGATGAACAAAATTTTGGACTTTAAACCAGTGTGCTACTGGGGCAGCGATTAAGGAACAACGAATCTTGTCGAATATATTCAGAAGCATGTTTGGAGCTGTGCCGCGAGATGAACATCAAGGCAATTGATCTGTGGTCTGCACTCCAGAAAAGGGATGACTGGAGAGATGTTTGCTTCACGTAAGTATATGCATTCATAGTCACATCACATGCTCCTTAATTGAGAAGGTTCAGATGTGTGTGCCTATTCTTCATTTTGTTGAGTGGTGTTTGATAGGGATGGAATTCATCTTACTTGTGAGGGGAGCAACATAGTGGCAAAAGAGATATTAAAGGTCATCAAAGAAGCAGACTGGGAACCTAGCCTGCACTGGAGGTCAATGCCAACTGAATATGGAGAAGATTCACCCTGTGATCCAATTGGCCCTGATGGAAAGACAACTATGAATGTCTCCAACTGGACCTTCCTTGAAACTAAGGAATGGGACTAGAGTTATGTGTATTTGAAAACTATAGACATGCCCCAATTCATAGAATCCTAAGCAATAATCACAAAATAACAGGAATTAAGAACCGTGGCTAAAGAAAAATATGGTGTTCTTAGTTCACATATCTGCATCATTTGTCACTGGTTTTTCACCATGTGAGTGGGATGAATTGGTGACTATAATGACACTTTGATTGAGCCAACTGCCTAGTTCTTTTCACTATTTTATGGCTCTGTCTTTCACTAAGGTTATACAATAAATGGATTGGTGGAGGCATTATAGAAACAGATCTCACATGATCAATTATGTGCAACTTGGGTAAGGTTTATGCATTTGAGATCCATGATAAATGATCGATTTTTATTTTGGATACTCAATAAAAAAAAATTGTTGTATTGAATCCTTGATATATTAAAACTTGTTTTAATATATATTGGGCTCTGTTTGTAAAGTGTCACGTTATCCGACAGGGACTCAAAACAAATGTAACAAAATTTGGTTGGGGTTTTTGTTCCGTCCCATATAATTTATTTTGTTATGTCCTGAAACCGTTTTACAAATCAAATGTAGAACAATTATTTTTGTTCTGTTCTGTTCTCCTTACTTTTTACAATATGTAATTTTGGTCCCTCTATTTTAAAATATAGATATTTGGTCCCTATATTTTTCAAAATCTGTAATTTTAGTCTTCCCATTTTAAAATAGAAACATTTAGTCCCTAGTTTTGTTTTGTTCTGTTATGTTATCTTCTTATTGTTTAAAATGTGTAATTTTGATCCCTTTATTTTAAAATAAAGATATTTAGTCCTCATATTTTTCAAAATTCGCAATTTTAGTCCCTTATTTTAAAATAGAGACATTTAATCCCCCAATTTTGTAAAATTCTTGATTTTGGTTCTTTCATCAAATTTGAAACATTGAATGATAAAAGATTAACTGATGTTGTCCAAATTTAGTGACATGACACAAGATTATTTGTTTAATATCCACGTCATAGTCATTGTTAATCTCTTAACAGTTAATGCTTTCAGTTTGATCGAATTATTAAAATTACAGATTTTACAAAACTGTGGACTAAATGTCTCTATTTTAAAATAGGAGAACCAAAATTGCGGATTTTGAAAAATATGGGAACCAAATGTCTGTATTTTAAAATAGAGGAACCAAAATTATAGATTTTAAAAAATAGAAGGACCGAAATTACATTTAAGCCAAAAATTTAATAGGACCTAAAACAAAAATCAGTCATTCATCATAGGTTTCTAACATATTTAAGCCCATCGTAAATGACATTAAAATTGATAAACTTATGAAGACAATTAATAATTAAAAACACTAAACAAGTTACAATTACGTGAGATGGATAACATTTTGTAAGGGGGAAAAACTAGTAAAAATACAAGAAAAATGACAACTTAGTTATTTGGCGAAGAAAAGGCAGGAGAAAAGAGAAGTATTCTATGTAAGACTTAAATATCTTCTTCATCTCTATAAATATGTTACTTTTTTATTATTATTTTTAGTCCCTATAAATTATATTTTTTATTTTATTTTTAGTCTCTGTAATTTTTTTTTTGTTTTTAATCCTTATATATTTTTTTAGTTTTTAGTTCCTACTCATGTGGCATTCGTGATACTTGTTGATGTCAACAACCATTAACCACGTCAGTTACCATTAGAAATTTTTATTGACAATGACCAACAACAACAAAAATAGCAAATTCTAGGGATTTTTTTTTAAAATACAGAGACTAAAATAAAATAAAAAGTAAATTATAGAAACAAAAAATACATTTAAACTAAATAATAATTTGTGGTGATTTTATTAACTACAAGAGTCTAATTACAAAAATTGTAAAATGTCAAGGATCCAATTACAATTTTTTTAATTTAAAAATCTAAGTTAAAATTCTCATAAAGTTCACATTTTAAACCTTTTCTTATATGTTGGCCTAGTGGTTGGGGATAGAATGAGGTCATAAGTTTCAACCTCATAGTCAAAGCGACCATTGTACACAAAAGAAAAACCTTTTCTTATATACTCCCTGGTCCTTTTTATAAGAAACAAATAATTAATCTGTCAAGACCAGTAAAATAGTTAAGTTAGTTAGTTAGTTTTAATTAATAATATCATAGAATTTAATTTTATTCCAAAAATATCATTTAATTTGGTTTAAGTAGTGGTTACATTTAATGACACTACACCTCCACCAATGAGTGTAACTTGTATTGTTAATAGACAAATAAATATATGAGAAATGAGTGGATGCCTTATTAATACATTTCACAAAATGAAGGATATAAAAGAAAATTAGTAATTAATATATTTTAAAGTGATTTTATGTTTCTTATAATTAGAAAAAAAAAATATTCATTTATTTCTTATATAAAAGATAGGATGGAGTATAGTTTTAGTTTTGAACACGTGGTATAATATGCCGCCGAATCCCTGGAAAGTGCAACGTACGCTAACTGCTAAGTAGGCCAAGTCCCAAGTCTTAGATTGTGTTCCGCAGCCCTAGCAAATTTGTTGCTTCACGGGGATAATTTGGAAGGTTTTTATCCTATGTGACAAACTTATCATCTTATCGAGTTGGTTGGCCTATAAAATAAATTAAAAATAATCCAAGTTGATTTTTCTAACAATCCATTTATGCCATTCTTTGATTTGTTGGCACCTATTCATCGATGCTCAGCATTCATTCATTTGGGATAAACTTTCGTTGAAATTTGTATGCACATTAAACCGACGTTAAAAAAAATAAAGAAGAAGAAGAAGAAGAAGAAAGGATTGTGTTTCTAAACCCAACTGTTTCGTACAACTTTTGAATCAGCCCTTTTATATGAATTAGGAATGAGCATTTCCCAACCAAGAATAATATAGGATTATAGGGTCTCACGTTAAATTTTTTTCTTCTTTCTTCCTCTCTCACGTTATTTATTTATTTATTTATTTAACTTCTTCCTACTTCCTCTGGAGGCGTAGGGTAAACGAATTCTAGGACATTAAACTGAGTCAATTAATTTACGCATGAAATCTTGCTGTATGATAAGTCCTTGTTGACGTGTTCACGAAGCGAGTTAAACCCTTACATTTTTTAATTCCTTTGACTCTATGTGCAATTTTTTTTTTTTTTCAAAAAATAAATTAAAACTTAATGGTTATGCATATAAAATAGTTTACACTGTCATTCAATCACAGATCACTGTTTGGATTACTTTTAAAACATGATTATTGTAAAAGTTAATAAATGAACTTATCATATATGGTAATTTGTGATTATATGACAATGTAAAACTATTTTACACTATTAGTACATAATCTTTTTTCTCAAAAATGAAATTATTGTACTAACTCCCTTTTCAAAATTGTATGATAACTCTTGGCGTACCAAATATATATATATATCATACACGTTAAGTGTATTTTTAAAACTGACTTGGCGCTCATTGACAACTATGTTACTTCTTTTGAATTTATTGTAAACAATGACATGGTAGTTTTTTTTTTGAAGATGTCGTGGTAGTTTAAAGTTTAAACAAACTACAAATAAATTAAGGTTGCAGTTTTGGATAAGAAAACTTTGACTTACTAAAAAAGAAAACGTTTATAAATACTACATAAACTCTCAGCCCCCATTGTAATATTGGTGTGTATTTGTTGTGTTTTGTGTTTGAGAGAGAGAGTGCAAAAGATGTTAGGACCATCGAGGCCACAATTTGTGCTGTTTGGGTCTTCTATTGTTCAATACAGCTATTATGAAGGCTGGGGAGCTACCCTCTCTCACTTGTATGCTCGTAAGGTATGTCTTTTTTCTTCATCTTGAATTGATATGTGTGATAGTGATTTGGATTCTTTGGGTGAAAGAGGATTATTGATATTGAGTTTGACTAATAATTTTATTCATACATTACAATATCTTACAACAACAATAAAGTCTTATCACACTAGGTGAGGTCAGCTACATGGATCACACAACGCCATTTAACACGATTTAAAACCAAAGTTTTAGAAATATTATTTAGTCTAAGATCTCCTTGATGATTTCCTCCAACGTTCTTTTGGGTCTCCCTCTTCTCTTTTTTACTGGATTAAAAATCACGTAATCTACTTTTTTAACTGTTGCATCTTGTGGCATTCTTTGTGCATCTTATGGCCTTCTCTGTACATTACAATATCTTACATATCAATCTTTATTCATTCCTTTAATCAGAGATAGGAACTCATCTTTCTGTTTAATTTTTCCTTTGGCGAAGATGTTATGAAGAAAGGTGTTAAAGATTTTGTTGACCTTTGAATAACATAGCTCTATAGTTCTGAGTTTTAAGAATGTGAGATATTGTAAATTTGGAAGGTTTTTCTCAAAATCAATCTGCCAACACGTACTCATCCAAACACACTAAATTACCATGCACCGCACTACTATGTCCTTTGATGAAATTGTTGTTTTCTGCCATATTTTATATAGGTATGCTCGTTTGCTTCACATAAATCTATTTTATTTTTATTATCATTATGTTCTTGTTATTAATATTATTGTGAATTGTTCTATTGACGAGACTTTTATTTTAGATTAAATATAATTTTATGACTGAAAAATTAATTTTGATTTTAATATTTATATTTGTAAATTTAATCTTTAATTTTATTAAAATACACACTTTTAGTTCTTGTCATTATTAAGTAATGACAATAAAAAAAGAAGTAATGACAATCAAAAGATTGGCATGTGACATAATTTGATTATGTTACGATGATACTTAATGAAGCAAAATTAATGGAAAAAATTAAAAACAAATATGCTTCAATAAAATTAAAAATTAGAAAAACAGTTATAGAAATTAAAATAACTAAATTTAGGCTGATAAAATATTTAATTTTTTGTTTTTTTTTTACATTTTGTTTGATTTTTACCGACAAACAGACCCGTTTACTTTCAATGGTTTCATCTACAAGAACAAGTGTGCACGCAAACGCAATGCAAACTCATTGCAAATTTGCAATGGATATTCTTATTTCTTAATTTAAAAGGATGGGTGGGGCCGTGGGGGTTGCAGTGGGGAGAACCCATTTATCAATAATTGCGATATATATAATATAAAAATATGCAACTTAATAAAGCCTACTTACAAGTGGAAATAATCTTAAAGTGGAAGATGAAACTGAATTATTAAGGAGAATCCTTATTTTGCAGTCTGCAAAACCAACATATTACGATATTTTTGGGGAAGTGGTGGTCTTACAGCTAGCACTCTCCATCATGCATAACATCTAATTGTTTTTAAGAAAAATACAAATAAAGTATTGTTCGATCGACGACCTCAACTTTTATATTCAAATTAACAAATAGAAGTTAAGTTTTATTGATATAATCATTGAGTTGAATTATATTATATTATATTATATTAGTTTTCAATGATTCAATGATTATATCATTAGCATACCTAACCATTAAAATCATATCATGCACTTCAATAATATTAATATAGTCTATTTTTTCATAAGTCATCATACATTTTGTGAATGACTAATGACTAATTAATTTATCCATCCTACAATATGACATAGGCGGACATAGTTTTGCGAGGATATGCTGCTTGGAATTCAAGGCGTGCTTTGCAGGTTTTGGATATAATATTTCCTAAGGTATTTATCTAAGTGCTAAATTCCTATGTTCAATCAGATTTTCTCCCTTTCTTCAGCTCAAATTTTTTATCCTTTCTTCATAAATGTTAACTCCACCAGGACCACCACTTACCCCACCCCCTTTTTTTTTATATGGAAAGTTTATTATAAATGAACCACACAAAATTGAATATACTTGTTACAGATATAGATGAGCTAGAAAATGTTGCACTTGCACATGATATCTTGAACTTGCCTTAGAAGCTACCATTGACATATTAGGAAGATCATACTGATTTTCACAATATTAAACATACTATTTAATGGACTTAATTATCACAATTTGCAAAGTTTTTTTTTTTTTTTTTAAACAAGAAATTGCCCTTTTGAACTGTACTGTGATCTTTTTAACTCAGGATGCCAAGGAGCAACCATCATTGGTGATTGTGTACTTTGGTGGTAATGATTCTACTCTTCCAAATCCAAATGGCCTTGGTCCTCATGTACCTATAGAGGAATACATGGAAAATATGAGGAAGATTGCTATCCATATGAAGGTAAACATTAGTACTATTCTATCTTAATCATTATAATTTATCATGTGCATGGAAGAAATCCTTCATCCTTCAAGAAATTCTTGAGCACCGTGTGCATAAAACTGTGTTTTATTTACCCTTACATGTTGATGTTGATACAAATTCTAATGATTGACAGTGCCTTTCAAAGACTCGCACTATATTTCTCACTACTCCTCCCATCAATGAGGCACAAATCCGTGACAACAGGTAATGACTGAAGTTGGTTATTATAATTTCACATAAAGGCAGATAGATACATTATATCAATTTGGGTAAAATATTTTTCAGTCTATGCACTTTTGGTAAAATTTGGTTTTAGTCTCCAAACTTCAACTTTAATTAGTTTAGTCCCTAAACTTTATAAAAAACAGTGATTTTCATCTCTCTTCACAGTGAAAACTGTCTGTGATGAGAAACGAAAACAAATGTTTTCTAAAGTTGAAAGACCAAATTTATTAAAGTTAAAGTATGGAGATTAATTCAAATTTTTACCAAAATTACATATGACAGTCAAAATAGCTATTATAAAAATCAATAACTTATCATACATAATAATTTGTGATTAGGTAACGGTGTAATAGTGATTAGGTTGGTATGTATGAAATTACATCTTCAGCTTAAAACCTACAAATGGCATGTGATAAGTTTAGAGGACCTTAACCTTCGACATTCTTATACTAATTTCTTCTGGAATTATAATAAGATCTTAAAAACTCATAAATAAATTGTTGGAATGAAACCAGTAATCCACAGGGGCAGCTACTAAGGACAAATGAAGCATGTCGAATATATGCAGAAGCATGTTTGGAAGTGTGCCGTGAGATGAATGTCAAGGCCATTGATCTGTGGTCTGCTGTTCAGAAAAAGGATAACTGGCAAGATGTTTGCTTCATGTAAGTGCATGCTCTCATCATGAGTCCACAATATTTGAGAAAAGTTTCAAATTTGCATATTCCATTCATTTTGATTAAGTGGTTAATTTGGTTTTATTTCTTAGTGATGGAATTCATCTATCAACTGAGGGAAGCAAGATAGTAACAAAAGAGATATTGAAGGTGCTCAAAGAAGCAGAGTGGGAACCTAGTCTGTATTGGAAGTCAATGCCAACTGAATTTGATGAAGATTCACCATATGATCCAGTTGGACCTGATGGAAAGACAACTATTAATCTCTCCAACTTTGCATTCCCCAACAATGACCTATGGGACTAGACTTGTGTGTATTGAAAACTATAAATAGACATGCCCCAATTCATTGTATACTTAGGCAACAGTTACAAAATAGGCTTTAATATTGTGCTTTGTGCCTAATGAAATATGATATTCTTTGTTCTTATATATACGTTCAATAATAAATGGGTGATCATTTGACCCTGGCTTTTCACCATGTAATGAACTTGTAATTAACTCTATTTGCGACAGGTAGGTTTCATCTCATGATTATTTGTTTTCCACAGAGTTCATTTTAAATAAACTTGTGCACAACAATTTGTATGAGAAGAAAATAAAGAAGTAAGATGAATGAAACTTATTTATGAGTTAAAATCAATTTGAGTCATGATATTTAGACACTTGATTTGATCTTAACCAAAAGGCCGAAAAATAATGTTTATTCACTTTAGATAATATGAACACTATATTAATACCCTTTATTTTTCTTTTTCACATTACATCACCAACCATATCAATTACTATCTTTTTTCTCTATATCTCTAGGTATACTAGTATAGACACCTCTGAAGTGTCCAAGACTTCAGGTATCTTTTCCTAATAAAGTTATACATCTTAACCATTTTAGAAGTTTTTTTTTTACTTGCCCAAAAGTTAAAATATATAATTTGATTTTAACTTATTTTATAAACAACTTTTTTTTTTCAATTTTAAAAACAGCTAAAATCTTAAAATTTCAGTTGTTCCAAACATTTTAAGTTTGATTTATTTTACTTTTTTTTATTTATTCTCTTATAACTTTTTACAAAAGGAATTTTAGCCTTAAATATAGACTTAAATATATTTTAAGTTCCTATAAATATGCTTTTGTCTAATTTGAAAAAAGATCCTCTCCATTTGTTTTTCTCTCCATTTCTTCCATTTCTATGGTTTTGAAAAAAATAAATGATTCTCTTTATTACATGTGTACTATGTTCATTTCATGTATTAACCCAAAACTTTAATAATGAAAAAAATGGAGAGGATCATGACCTGTCAAGTTCTAGTCCTTATAAGTTTTTTTTTTGTTATTTTTAGATTTCTTGCATTTTTTTAGTGTTCTTTTTTTAATCCTTACTATTAACTCTTGTTAGTTTAGTGATAACATGACTAACAAAATGAAAAAAAAATATTAATTAAGATAATTAAGGTAATAAAAAATATTTTAAATTAAGATATTTTTAGGTGTGTAATTCAATTAAGTAATGTATTTATTATTTTATATAAATAAGATGATTACATATAATTTATTTATAATTTTTAATATATTATTAACAATATTTTTATTTCTTTTAATATTGTTATTACTTTTCAATTTAATAATTTTTTTTAACATTGTACTTTTAAAAAAAATTATAATTTACTTAGAAGCTTATAATTTACTTTTAATATATTACTTTTTATATTTTTTTACATCTCAATTTATTAGTTTTGGGTGTTTATAATTTTTTTTATCTATCACAATTCATTTAGATTTTTTTTAAAAAAAATTACAATTTACTTAGAAGCTTATAATTTATTTTTGGGTAAAATATGTTTTTAGTTTCTATACTTTAAAGTTCAGGGACTAAATTGCACGATATGAAATTTCGGGGACTAAAAACAAGATTCAACGAAAGCATAGGAAATAAAAACATATTTTACCCTTTATTTTTTTAATATATCACAACCAATGATTTTTTCTCCATAGACAAATATTGTATTTTTTTTTAAGATTCATCGATCCATTGATCCATAGTAACTCTTAATCAATTTTAAGATTCATAAAATCAAATGAGAAAAATTGAGCACAAAAATTTTAAAGTTTTTTAGAAAGGGATTTCCAATTTTTATAATTTTTAAACATTATTATGGCAATTAAAAACTATTACTATGTTAATTATGCGTGCGAAAACATGTTCAGACCAATAAATATTGTTTGGTGGTGATTTTTAACCGTTATTATGTTAAAATTATTAATAATGATAATTCTTAATTAATGAAAGGACAAAATTGAACTAAATTTAAAAGATAAATGATTAAATTAATTTTTTTAAAAAATAAATGACTAAATTAAATCCAAACAATAAGATAAAAGATTAAAAGTATAATTTAGTTTTGGATTAAATATATTTTTTGTCCCCCAAACATGCATCTAACTTGAATTTAGTCCCTTCAAAAAAAATTCTTTGTATTTGAACCCCCACATTGTAAAAAAATACCCTCTTTTCATCCTTTTTGCTAGCTCTGTTAACCTTGAGCAAATTACAGTAATATTTCCTGAAATTTCGTGTAATTACACATGCATTTTCAGCTTTGTTAGTGTAAGATTTGTGGGGGTGTCACTGTAATGTTTACAAACATATCAGGGGTATTAGCGTAATGTTTTCAAACTTAAAGAAGTGTTAGTATAATGTTTTCAAACTTAAAGGAGTGTTAGTGTAGAAAAATAAAAAAGAATGAGATTATGTGTAATTATACGAAATTTAAGGGGATGCTGTTATAATTTGCTCTTTAACCTTTTCATTGCACCACCGCATCGTACCGCAGCAGAGAATCGTTCGAGGTCGTGAAGCTGCTCTTGTCGTGTGGAAACAAAAGCAATTCACCTGCGTCTTTTTCTGAATCGAGGTTCGTCTTTTTCATCTGCGTCCCACGAGACTGACTTCCCCCACATTCTGTTTTTTTTTTTTTTTACTTCTTTTTTAAAATTACTTAACGAAATTAATTAATAAACTAATAATATAGGATGAGATGATCTGTCCACGTTTTAACGGCAGCAGCTAACTCTGTTAGCACAAGGATGATAAAAAAAATAATAATTACACGGATCCCATAAAGTTTATTCTTATTACATCTTGTACTATTTTATTTTTGTACATTATTTTGAATACCCTAAGAAAGTTAGTGTAAGATTTTTCAAACCTAAGAAGAGGATCAGTGTAACAATTTATACTTAAGAGAGAGGGTCGATGTAACGAAAGTCCAAAAATTAGGAAGAATTTTTGTAGGGTTAAAAAATAAAGAGATATCAAGTATAATAAAAGCAAATATCATGAGAGGTACGTATAATTTACTAAAAAAAAAAAATTATTTTCAAAATGTAAATGATCAAATGCAAATAAATTTTTTTTGGGTGAACTGTCACTTTGGTCCCCGAAAGTGTAATCTACTGTCACTTAAGTTCCTGAAAGTATGAAACTGTCACTTTAGTCCCTGAAAGTGCAATGTATCTGTCACTTTAGTCTTTTTGATAAAAAAATTTCTTTAAAATTAACGTTTATGCTTACATTACACACTATCTAACTACATAAATAACATGTCACGTAGGTAAATAGTATATCACGTAAGCACGAAAGTTAATTTATCAAAAAGACTAAAGTGACAATAAATTGTACTTTCAGGGACTAAAGTGACAGTTTCATACTTTCAGGATTTAAATGACAGTGGATTACACTTTCAGGTACTAAGGTAGTTTATCCTTTTTTTTTAACCCTTTAGTTTTTTAATACTATTGTTTAAATTTTTTAGGCCCAAATTATATAATGGGCTGTTAAAGGAGGCTTAGTCCGTTTCGCATAGTTGCCGCCACCGTATCAAGCAACGCTTCATAGCATAGCGGCAGCACTTGGGAGTTCCGATTTCGGCCTCTACGGTTCTCTTTCTTTTCCAATTCACCTCAGAAGAAAACCCAATCTTCTGGTAACACTCTATTCTTTTCACTGCACACATACTTGGTTCTCTGCTTAGTGATCATTCTGAGTGATTTTGCCCTTATAGAATCGTTTTGTGTTTTTAGGTGTCTTAGGATGTTATATGTTACTGTTATTTTTCTTTATTATAGTTGAAAGGAATATTTTAATTGTTCTTTTAACGTTTTCCTTTGCAAGCTTTTTGTTGATATTCAGTATGAAGTTCTGTTATTTGCTGTATTCTCTTTCTACCTGTTCACAGAGTCGAGCCAAAACTTCGGTTTAAGGGAGGCCAAGAAAAAAAAAATATGTGGTTTAGTAAAGAGAATTAAATTTTTTACATATATGACATATGTAAAACTAAAAAAATTATAAAACTAATATTTTTATGAATAAAAAATACATAATTATATGTACAAAAAGCATGAGAAAAGAAATAGGCTAGGATTTGATTTAAATATACCGACAATTTAAATGATTTTCAGTAGACTGTCATGTATGATAAAGTTATTGACTTTTAGAATAACTACTTTAAAAGTTATACTCTTGATAATTTCTAATTTCTAATTAGTTTACAATGCAAACATTTTTATTCTAATGGTGGATGGAAATTGAACTCATAGATTGGATAGCTAAAATATGTCTTTTTATATATTTTAGGGGGGGCTTTTTTTTATGATAATTTAAATAGACAAAAAAATTGGGGGTGAACATTGCCCCGCCTGTTCAGGTTCATTCGTAAACTTCGTAAACGCTAATATTATTGTGTGAGAAAATAGTGTGCAACACCTCCTATTCTCAGACATTATAGTTGGTTGCACCATGAGCTTCTCTCTTACTTCACTTTGTTATCCATTTTTAGCTCTCTATCATATGTAATTATTTAGTATTATCTTATGTTTCCTTTATAATTACTTCGAATTTTTATAGTAGATTCTGTTTCAGTGTTTTTCATCTCTTGAAAATTTTTCCCTTTTCACTTCAAACAATCATACTAAATTAAGAGTGGTCTCACTTTTCAAGTATTTTGTGCATCTGCGACTCTTGAGGAAATGCCTGGATGTGTTTTGTTAATTATAATGTAATAAACTGTTGCTACATTTTTATGTAAATTCAAGTTTCATAAAGACAAGTGTGATATCTCTGCTGTCCCAAAAATTCTTTCTCTTAGAGATTTGAATAATTCTCTAAACAAGAATCTTTGAATTGGATGTGTAGAACTACATATAAAGTTATAAACTGTTCATGTCATCAACTTTGCCTGAAAATTACCAGCTCTGGAAATACCATTGGATTTCATATTGTATATTATGTTTTTTGTACTGCAAGAAGTTGCATTCAAGAAAACGTGACAATATCACCCACTCTAGTCAGGTCTACAATAAGGTATTATATATTAAGAGACTCCTTACTTTGTTCATGTTTGCAATATCAATGCTTCGGTGTTCCAGAGCATCTTGCTTTGAGACAAGCTTATTTTTCCTGTTCAGATATAAAATACATTTACAATCACAGTAATTCTGAGTTTTGGAGGAGGAGCCACTAGAGTAGGGAGGAGGTGTGGGGGTTGAGAAAGGTGTCATGGTGACCTGCTGAGTTTGTTGCATTTGTGCAGTTTTGTATAACTCAAATTTGGCCTTTTTTCACCAGACGGCCCATAAACAAAACAAATAGATACTCTTGCCATTGTGCTGCTACAAGGAGCAGAGAGGCAGCATTGTGAATACATTAAAAATCACTATTTCACCTCACATCAACACTCACCCACCCAGGCCAAATCACAGTTACAGGTACTTCTTCCATCTTTCTCGCCCTTCCTATGAATTAGATGGATGGCACTAGAATCTAACTCAGCTTTTGCTTCTGTTTTTTTAGTCTCCTTATTAGTGCAAGATGACTCATTCTAAAGCCAACTCGAAGAAACAGCATGGCATTGACTTTAAGGTTTCCCCTTTGGCCCTAGCACAACTCTATAATATGCATTTCTGCATGTGTAACTCTGTTTATGAGTATTTTGTAGCTTTTTAACATGTGTCACTTGTTCAAAATTTTCAGAAAATAAGGCGAAAGGTTGGGAGGAAACTGCCACCACCTAAGAATACAACAAATACTGAAATTAAATCTAAAGGTACCCTTCTGCTCCAAAATTAAAATAGGCTCTGTTCATGACATGTTCATTTACCAATGGGTGTGCATGGTTTGGTTTTTAAAACCAAACCAAATCCAAATTAAAACTAGATAAATGATTGGATTTGGAAACCATATCACTTTTTGTTTTGTTTTTTTTATAATCTGGTTTGATTTTTGGCCAAACTTGTTTATGGACAAAACTGGATTTGGTTCAAAACCAGTTTTTGAACCAAACTTTATTCTAAAACCAGTCTTGAACTGATATAAAATTAGTTTTATATATGAAGTATGTAAAAAAAATGGTTTTAAAACTGATTAACTGAACCATTTGTTAAGAAGTAATAAACCAGTTTGGTTTGAAAACTTTGGATTTTTGAAATGTGGTTTGCTTTGGGTTATGGATTGGTTTAGTTTAATTGCTTCTTTTGCACACCCTATTAGTCTACTACCATTTTCTGTGTTAGCAAAGCAAAGTGCAAGAGATGTGGTGAAATTTGTTGTATCAACTTAATAATTTGTTTGTTTTTGTTGATGCAGATAACAATTTGAACTGTTTTCTTTTGCCATACTTCATATTTTTCACAAAAAATAAAATAAAATAAAATTCTACACTAGCCCGTCAAATTAAAATATATTTATATTTTGTCTGAAAGTTTAAGGATGTCCATCTGCTTCTGCTGTTAATACTCATATATTACAGAATCTCTCTTTCCCTCCCTCCCTATCACTGTCTTACAACCCAACAAAAGGAATTTCTTTTTAATTGTTTTACAACTTTTATTTATAAATGACTTTAATGTCATGAAATAAGTTAACCAACATGTCTCCAACAGCAATTGTTCTTCCGGAACAGAGTATTGCAGCAGAGAAGGCAGGTTTGGCTGTAAACAAGAAAGGTTTGACTTTAAAAGAACTTCTCCAGCAATCATCTCATCACAATCCAAAAGTTCGTAGAGGTATATTTATTTTTTATAATATATTGTCATTATATAATTGCCTTTAAATGTACATATTAGTGTCATTAATCCTCTATAGAACTATAGAACAAATTCTGTATGTTTTAAACCAATAAAATCTTTAAAAAGATTAATCTTGATAAGCTGAGTTGAACAAAAATTTTCAGCTCAATAGAGATTAACTTATGAAGCTATTAACCCTAAAAGTTAGGCCAGTTTATACTTGTGCACTTGCTACTAACATGTAAACATGTGGAGGGAATGACTGATGTATGAACTACTTAGATAATTCTAGCTATTTATTACAATTGTAATGTATTTTGTGTTAATATAATTAACAGAACATTTTTATGAATTGAAATAACAATGATCCTTGGTTTGGAGCTGAAACACCAAACCAAAACCTTGGTTCTGGTTTAGTTTTTAAAATTTTAGGAATGATAGCTCAAGTTGGTTTGAGTTTAAGCCTGAAGCCAAAAAATCAGTACCATGAACACTGTGTCAATATTAATCATTATTTCCGAATCTGTCAAAAATAAAATTAAGCAGCCATTAATTATATTGTTTGGATCTTATGAAAGTTAATCTAATGGCATGTCTTGATTGCTTTAATGTGTTGGCTTGGTTCCTATTCCTTATATACTGTTATTCTTTTGAATTGTAACATCATAAATTAATGTCATTGCTTTGTTTAATCCAGTTAAGCATTCAAAATTTCATTTAAATTTGGTAATCCTCATATTAATACTCTTTCTTTTCCACCCTGTAAATTACAGATGCATTGATGGGTATTAAGGATTTGTTCACCAGATATCCAGCTGAACAGAAGTTGCACAAGTATGCTGCTGTAGAAAAACTTCGTGAGCGCATTGGTGATGATGATAAAGTGGTTCGAAAATCATTATATGATCTTTTTAAAGTAGTGATTTTACCTTGCTGTAAAGAGGTACTTTCCATTTTGTTTACTTAAATCACTTTTCTGACACACTGGGATGATACACTGTTATCATTTGGAAGGATAAAATATTCTAGGCTGCAGCTTTTTTTCTCCTTTTTTGATAAAAGAGTTCATGTAGATCAAAGAAAATAATACAAAGCTGGAGGATTAAGAATTGTCCTAAGGCTGGATAGGACACTAGAGAGAAAAGAAAATAATGATAATGTACATCACCTCGAAAGAGCAGCCCAGTACATACTGGAATCCCGAAACTAGAAGAACCTTTAAAAATCTTATCAGCAAAAGCCCAAAATGCCCAAAAATGGTGGGGTAGAAGAAATTTATGGTTAAAGGTTATGGAGTCATGCTCCCGCCAAATTAACCTAACTCCAGCTAGAAAGCGCAATATTTTCATCCTACTACCTAAATCACTCATCCACCCAAAAATATATGTTGTTGAGCCATTCTGACTTCTTGTTGGCTTAATACAAATATTTTGCAGAGAAAATTTTCGTCTGTTAGAAACTCAAATATATAGCATTTGTAAAGGAATCAGGGATATATTAATTTCCGATTAATCTAAAATCAGTTTGACTATATTTGGTAATATTTTGACCTTCTGATATCAGAATATTCAGCCTCTCAAAAATAACTTGATTATCATTTATTTGTTTAGAAGATTTTATATATTTCCTGCGAAATTTTATCACCTGAACATCTTTCCACAACTGTGAGGGGGGTTAAAAATAGAAGTTAGAACTCCATGGGGTGGGTGGGTCGGCGGTGCATCATCATGTCTTCTAATGTTAGTATTAAAAAGGAAAAGTGATATTAAAATATGCAATTAAATAAAAAGAGACTGATACACGTATAGATTACCATGTTTATTACATTGAAAAAGCTCCGTGAATTTGTCTCTAAACTGGGGGAGCAAAAGTGTGCTTTTAATTTAATTTAAAATGCATTTTGATAGTTATCCACTAAAATTTAAGGTTGGATACACCCTTGTTACTCACTTTAGAGGAGCCTTATCCTTTTTATATTTTTTTGCTGTTAACAAGGAAAGGCGTAAGATGGTGTTGGCTTGGAACATTGATATTGAATCTTTTTTTCTCTTATGCAAAAGTAAATAATTGTTTTTTCTCATGATTTATGCTTTGTTATATTGCCTCTGGTTATTAATCTATGATGCATTAAGATGCCTGACTGTAATACTCTATACTCTCTGAAGCTGATTGCTATCCTCATTGTTTCTGAATTCTGATTATGAGGATCTGATTTGTTTTTCCTCATGCATCCTGTGATCTTTATGACTATATCATTACAGTAAAGATTGATCTTTTTAAAACTTCATTTGCCTTATTCTGTTACCTGGTTCTCCCCATATTTTGTAGGACAATCAAGAGCTGATCGTTTCTTTATTGATGCCTTACATTTTTAATGCAATGACTCATTTGGCGGTTGATGTTCGGATGATGGCATTTGATTTTTTAGACCTCATTCTTGAGTTTTATCCTCCTTCCTTTTCACCATCTTATGCAGAAAAGGTGATATTATCTGCCATATTTTAAATTTCTTTACCATGTTAGGATTGCTCCTTGAAATCTTATTTTGTTTTAAGATGCAACTCTTTGTTCTATGGTGATTTTTTTGGTGGGGGGGGGGGGGGGGGGGGGGGGAAGGGGAGGGGTTGAAAGTGATTTGCCCATGCAATACAGCATTGGTAAGCTCCTTAAACTTTTCTGATGCTCTTGTAATTAGATTTTATATCCACCTTTGCAGATGAAGCTTTTACTTAATTATTATTCTTATTTCCAATTTGTTATTATTCTGAATTCCTAAACGGTCAATAGAGTATTTTTTTTTTATTATAATATGGTTTAAACATTTGTCTGAGGAATTTGGGAAATTTGCTTAAAAAATTATTGCGGCAATTTATCTTAGTTGTGTTGGCAAAATACACACTGCAATTTATTGCATTTCTATTTCCCATGGTTTTTCATGATTGGTTTTTGTGCCATCATTTTTTTATTTATTTCCTAGCCCGTTATTATATTCTTCATCTGCAATGTTCCTGAAATTGAGTTCTATATCTCTCCTGTAATAGTAGTTGTTGTAATTTTGTATTTGATGCTTAGAATTCACTTATGTTGGTTGCATGGTTAACAGATTTTTCAGAATTATGAGGATATTCTAGTGAGGAACCAGTACTATTTACAGGACAAAGGAAAACTAAAGGATGCTCTTGCTGGGTTGGTTCGCTGCTTGTCACTCCTGCCATGGAATAAAGGAGAAACTGATTTGCACAATAAGGTATTTTATTTTCATTTAGCTGTGAAAATTAGTAAAGACTTTTTTTACGTGAATCGACAATACAATTGTAAATGCTCTGTCAGTCTTTTTAATTTAAGCTTTGGTATTTCTATGCATGACATAAACCTCTGCATTTTTATTTTAGCAATCTCTTTCTTTTGTCATTTCATTTCCACTTAGCTTTATGATTAAACTGGTTGAATTACGTGCATCTGGAACTTGTAACTATTCCTCAGGATACATGTAGTACTTTATAATCTTGCACAAATCATAATACACATTACTATTCGGATAAATACATATACTATGAATAGAGTGGGAGTTATGACTATGATTTAAATTTTTGGCTTTTCAGACCTGGTAAGTTTCTGCTGTGTGAAACATCGCATTGTGATTAATACCGACTTTATTTTATCTTCTGTGCATTCACCAATTTATTTCTAATACTTTTTTCTAATTTTAATAGGATGTTACTGGACAAAGGGTATTGCATGCCTTTGAAGTTGATGTATCTATGAGTTCGAATGGTACGTTAACTTAAAAATACAATTTGATTTTGAAACAAATAACTAATTGACTGCTCTTGCATAAGTTTGCATAATTTTCAATTATCTAAAAGTTTTGTCAAGCTTTTTATGTTCTTAATAATTGTCTGACAGTCCTGTTCTATGCTTTATCTGTTTGTGTAGGTTTTTCTTATATCATAAAGAATTTGAAGGATCTAGTGCCAGTATTAATAAATAGTTTCCTGGAATTTATTCCATTGGTTCATTCTATGGAAAGTCTTGAAGGGAAGTCTTTTGGCTGTATGGCATCCATTCTTCATAGCATAGATCTTATAGTTAGGTCTATTGCTTATGGGACTGATAAGGATTCAGAATCCCCAAGTTCTCAAGGTGGACCTGATGTGGCTGTATGGGATGTTACCATCTCTTCTGTGCTCTTGAAGAAATTATTTCCTCGTTTCCCCCTCAATCCGGTTGATCATCTTTCAGAAAAGGTGTGTGTTTTTATTTTACCCTTTAGTGGGGACTGGTGAGTAGAACAATAATTGTAAAATTGTGGTCTAAAGAGAAGATAGAACTATTCAGATTGGCTATTTCTCCCTTTGATAACCCGTTCAACATTGGTTTCATTTCATCAAATAAAATGGTTTGCTAAGTTAATTATATAGTTATTGGTTTGGTTGTTATCTGTAAAAAAGACATCTACTAAGAAGATAAGACAGAGTACACAGAAGGAGTAGGTATAGCTCTCAAACTTTTCTTTGCATTCCTACCAAGGAGGTTCCCTGAAAAAAGTCATGTCCTTTCCCTAATTAGGTCCAAGGAAAGATTGTTATAATATTTTTATGGTTCTCTGTTTAGGAGGATATCTTATCCTCATTGTTGTATTCCCTCTTTTCTCTTGAAATAAATTTGTTTTCCTCTCTGAGAAAAAATACATCAATTATAGTTTCAACTGTAAGATTGAAGAAGTGTGACTTTTGACAAGGCATGTCTAGTCACTAGTGTTCCAACTGGTCTACTTTGAGGAAGATGTATTTATATCTAAGCAAAAGCTTCTAGCCCTTAATTTTGACTAGTAATTAAAAGATTAAATTTTGCAATCTTTCTTGAGTTGATCTTGATTTATGTGTTTGCTTTGGTCATCAGCCCTCAAATTTGGCATGTTATGGTCAAGTATATTTCAAAACTAAATGTAGTTTACCCCTATAAATTGTTTGTGGTGCATTACCCTTTTTCTGCTGTGTTGTGGTGATCTGGTTCCATTTGTGACATGGAGTGGGGAGCAGCAGGACTGTGATATTCCTCTAATTTCAAATAAACTAATTCTTTCTTGTTTTGCTTTGCAGGATTGTGATAGGTTGCTCGCCTTGAACATGGTCATTGCCAAAATATTTTTTGAATTAAATGAATGGACGAGTCTTCCTCCTAATTTGTTGGAGACATTTCTAGAATTTTTTGAAAATGCTCTGCTTGGGAAGGTTTGATACATATGCTAACATAATCCTTTTTAAGTTTCATTAAGTTGAAAATAGTGGTCATTCTACATCTGAAATTGACTGGAATTGTTAGTATACAGTTCTGCAGGGCTACACAGTCTGGTAAGGCTGTCTGGGAAGAGCATTTAGTTCAGCTCCTTTCATTTATTCCTAAATTTGTTTCACGTGGGGCAAGCTATTGGACATCACGTCTTCTTCAGGTTTGACTTGACTGTTGCCACATGAATTGTAAATAATTTATTTTTGTTGCAACTTGGAAGCCATTAATTTTGGATATTCTGATTTTTTTATTATTCAATGGCTTTTGGTTTCTTTAGTTTTCATCATCTGTTGATATGTTTTCGTCAATAATTACAAAAAATGTCATCTTCTATTTTTAATTGTTTCCTGTTTCCAAGATGTTGTGAATGATATGGTAAAAGCAAGATTTTGTTGTTTTCACCATCTCCCTTGGGAATTCTTGAAAATAATAAAGAATGTGCGTGACCTTTTTGTTATTGTCCGTGAAAATATATCAACTAAACTGAAAACAGCAAATAAACTGAACACTGCATTAATTTTATGGTTTTGTATAATCTTGTACCATGTTTATGTTTATGATGTTTTTCCTTTCCTATAAAGGTTTTGATGTTGCTATTAACATGGAATTGTGGCACGTGCAGGCTTTTACCCAGACATTTAGGGAAAGCAAGCCAGGTTCCTTGCTGAAATTGGCCTGTGTTTCTGCTATTGAACATATGCTAACTCCTGTAAGTTTGGCTTCATCTCATTCTGAGAACTTCCTTGAAATGAAATTCTCGACACTTGGACAATCTTATGAAAGCAATTTCCTTCCTCTTCTTTCCCTTTCCAGATTAACATTTGTTTTTGTCTTTGGTTCAAATCTAGATCGAAAGCTTGCTTTCCATAGAGACAAGCAATCCAGAAAATTTAGCACTTCAAGATGGTTTACTTGCATGGATTAGAGAGCTCCCTCTGTTGCTTATCCAGCTTGGAGATAAACACCCAGCCTGCTCCCAGGTAGTCATTATTTTGATTCGACAAGCAGTTCTTTATGTGAAATTCCTGTATTTGACAGAATTTTGAGAGATTAATGTGCTTTAGTATTGATCTTAAATCTGCAATTTAGTATCTTTTACCTAAAATGTTCAATGTTCATCATAGGTTGTGTTACGCCTTCAACTTTGTATTGGACAATGTGCTTTGTTGAATTCATCACTTGTTTGCATGTATGACGTCACACAGTACTCATTGCAAGATTTTTATTGTACATGTCAAGGAGGTAAACATGAACATGCTGTTGATATCAGTATTAATGATACAATACCTGTGTGAGTTATTCTTTGGCTTCTAATTGTTTGGCTTTTTCATCTTGCAGGACAGATATGTTATGGTCCTTTTCTCAGGCTTCCTAGAGAATCTCAAGAGCTCTCTTTATGTTCCCTTTACTATTTCTCTCATTTGGACCTGCCTATTTTAAAGTCAATAGCTTGTTGTTGCCTAAGTAAGCTTTCACGCTTGTTTAAAATTTCACTAACTTTGATATGGCATAGAAGTCCAACTACTTTGATTTGTTTTTTTTTTTTAAGGAATTGTTTCTTTGGAAGCATCTTAGTCTATTCCCTCAATGATTTAAGTAATATTTATCTAGTAAAAAAAAATGTAATTGGTGTGTCATGAAATAAAAAAATGAAGATATTTGTCTGACTTAGCAGCCTTATTTTGTAATTATTTTTATGGCCTCCAGTAAACAATGATGTTGGGACTTTTCAATCAAGAAGTACACAATGTGGTTTATGTTCGTTAAAATCTTGTAATGTTGATTTGAAAGTTGGGACCTTTCCCCCCAAAGTAAATGTTACAGTGATAAGACATAGTCCCTAAGTTATCTGGGAGAGATCCCTACAAGGACTCTGATATTATCGAGAAATAAGTGTTGTGATAAGTTAAAGCAATGGAGGATACTTTTGTACGGTACTTTTTCCTCACCTCCTGTGCCAGTGCTTTTAATGTGCAATGTAGCCAGTGCCTTTAAAGTAGGAATAGGATTCAGATACTAATGATATAAAATGCCGTACAAGTTTCTGGGTTAAAGCTTATGAATATTAATTTTGTTTTGTACTTATTGCAGGTGCTGATCTAGATCCCTATGTGTTATTTAGGATCATAGAGGTTCTCCATTCAGCCTATAGAGATGGACATATAAAAATTGCAGATTACTTGAGTGTTTTCATCACCTTGGTCTTGCGTTTCAAAGCTTCTCCTGGTAGCTTACAAAGATTTATTTGGACTACTTGTTTGAACTTATAACTTCTGATAATTCGATTTCTTGTTTTACTTTTCCAATTTAGTGCTTTTGTCCATTATACTCAGTAGTAGTGATCAGGAAATTGAAATTGACAATGCAAAACAACATATTCCATGTGATAGGAATAGGACCCAAAAATTGAATAGGAAAACTGAACAGTATTGATACTGAAATATGACTAATCAGAGCGGAAACCTCTGTTACAGTATGGAATTAAGGAAAATTAAAAGGAAAACTAGACCGTAGGGGGCAGAGCTCCTGGCAGAATGAAAATGAAGAAAACTGAAATAAGAATAATCCCTTTCATGAGGAAGAACCCCTTTTTCCTTCAGCCTAGCCAGATATTTTTCACTCAAGAATCCTCATACCTCTCTCATTCCTCTACCCTCCCTCAAAATTCAAATAATTATTCTCTCTCTCTCCCTAGCATGATCCTCACATCTCCCTCTCCCACTCTCCTGCTAGCTACCTCTTAGAAAGTGAGTTATGGGCCTAACTCAACCTTACAAAACCGGCTTGTAAGGTGAGGTTTGCACCTCACTTATATACTCTATTTTAGCCATATCTCTAGACGATGTGGGATCTCCAACACACCCCCTCACGCCGAGGACTGGAC
The DNA here is from genome assembly GCA_026413185.1 of Pueraria montana var. lobata. Taxonomy (NCBI): domain Eukaryota; kingdom Viridiplantae; phylum Streptophyta; class Magnoliopsida; order Fabales; family Fabaceae; genus Pueraria; species Pueraria montana. The sequence goes on from CM048650.1 coordinate 81,095,906, forward strand.
ATCTCGAGCGTGAAGTTTGCAGGACTGGACATCTGCAGGTGGTCCGATAGCAGCCCAATAGCGGGTGGCACGATAAGCCCACAACAAGGCACAATAGGCCCAACAACAAATCGTTAGGATAGGCTCTGATACCATCTTAGAAAGTGAGTTATGGGCCTAACTCAACCTTACAAAACCGGCTTGTAAGGTGAGGTTTGCACCTCACTTATATACTCTATTTTAGCCATATCACTAGACGATGTGGGATCTCCAACACTACCCATTCTGTTATGCTCTCCTTCTCTCTCCTTCCCTTCCCTCCAATTCACATCCTACTCTTACCACTCCTCTTTATTTGTTAACTCCTAACTGCAGGCACAGTAAGCCCAATAATGGGTTACCCATCACCATGTCTACATTGCTAATTTTCATCTGTACTTATCCATCCAATTTGCATTCCTGCTACCTATATCTTGCTTCTTGGTAACTTGTAAATAGCAATTTATATAGCATTCTTTCCATGTTCTTGAGCTAGAAAGCTACTGAATTGAGGAAAATATTTAGTCATTGCTATGTATGTATAACTTGCTAGGAAGGTTGTGTTCATCCCAGGCCAAGAAAAAGTTACTTTTAGTCATCTACGGTTATTGAAATTGTCAATCTTTTAAACCTACTTTTGGTAGTCTTCTGGCATCAGAAATGTTATTCTTTTTAATTTTGCAGAAATCGGTTCTGCTGGTTTTAAGAGTGACCCACTCTGCCAAACTTTGAAGTCAATGACAACTGTTCTTTGCTCACACATGGCACAGATGGGTGACAATTCTCTTGTTCTGCAGATAGTAGAGAAAGTGATAATTGAACAGCTAGTAAGTTGACACAATTGTTTGTTTTGAGCTTTCTTTTGCCTTGAGATTTTTTTCTTTTAATTTTCTGGTGCTTCCTTGTTAGCTCATTTAGAGATTTTCTAGAAGAATGAGTTCTCATACTGATATTTTGTACCACAGCCACAAAAGCCTTCCTTGGATAATAGTTGCTCTCTCCTGAGAATGCTTGTTACAGTGGATTCCAAGCCCACAAGACTTTCTGAACAAAGCATTATCACTCTAGGCCAGCATCTTTCTGAATATCTGATGGATGCTGTGCAGGTGCGTATGCTGCCAAAAACTCTGACAAGCCATCAATATAAGTTTGAAGCTATGTTGTTGCCTACATGTCTCACTTCACTCTTTTGGATATCCCAGATGATTCTTTACATTAAAATTAACAAACTCTTTTTGTCCTTAATTTTGTTTTGAAAGTCAAAATGTTTAGAACGTCTTTGAAATATTATGATTGATTGGTATGATATCTTACTATAAAGATTGACAATTTTTAAAAAGAAATGCAGAATCTAGCAAAATATCTACAAGACATTATTATATTATAGGTGATGGTGGGAATAATTTCTAAATCCTACCTACTTCCCAGATGATTGATTTTGGTTTCTTTCCTTTGTTGATAATTGTTTTTGGAATTATCTAACAACAGATATCAACATCACAATTTTAACTGAAGTGAGAAATTCATTCAGAAAAATGGCAACTTGACCATTCTATGGGTGCTTACACCCTACTATTGAGCTATATATATATATATATATATATGGCTGAACGTTCCATACAATAAAAAGTTGAGGGTATATAAAACTAACCCTTGAACCTCAAGGGTATTATTTATAACAAATAACCAAGATCTTTTCATTTTCTCATCCTGGTCTAGAGACATCTATCAATTATTATCTTTTTTTTAAAAAAAAAAAAATCTGCTAAATCCCTATTATGTTTTTTGATACTAGTATGTGCTTCTTGTAATTTATCTTAGTTTTCTTTTCTTTTCAAAAGCATTGGGTTTTAATTTTTGTTGACAACATGAATTGATTTAATTATTATATATATTTTAGTTTTTTGCTAGATTCCTAGTATATTTTCTGATACTAGTAAGTGCTTCTAGTAATTTATCTTAGTTTTTTTTTTTTTTTTTTTCCAAAGCGATGTAGTAATTTATCTTAGTTTTCTTCTTCTTTTTTTTTTTCCAAAGCGATGGATCTTAATTTTTGCTGATATGAATTAATTTTTTCGTTGATTATATATTTCACTGTACCACAGTGCATTCCAGAAGATGGTGATGAACAGGGAACTCCCTCCATTCAATTAAGTACTCGGCATTATTATCTCCTACCTTGTTTTTTCTTGTTTGATCGGTGCCATAAACTTATGAATCTTGTGTTGAAGAGAATGGGATCAGCTATAACTGAAAGTAGTTTGTCACCTATATCTGATGAATGCACTCAACATACAAGGAACTGTTTGAATAGGGTGAATGCTGTTACTTCTGTACTTTTGTTGATGCACAAGGATGCTAAATTGCAACAGATTATGTCTTTATTCAAGGAAGATATTGATAACGTCATACAGCAAGTTCTTTCTTTACAGGTAGGTTCAACCTTGATGAACAAGAACAGCTACTGATTGCTATTTTGAAGCTTGCTGTTCATAAATATTACTTATCTGCAAGAGTTTCTTTCCGTTGGATAAAACAAAATTGTGAGTTTTAATAAAGGTTTTCAGTATTTTGTGATTGTCTATACTACAGTGTGAAGATAGTTACATCCTCTAGGGTGAGGCTTTGTGGCCTGCAACATACTAGGGATCTGTTGCTCTTGGGATGTATATCTGCACTAACTACATATGCAAGCACATTTAGCATTTAATCCATAATATCACCTTTTTTTTTGGCTGCATAAAGTTCAAGTAGAGTGCTTATTGCATGCTAGTATGCTACATATATTGGCTAGCTTTCTGTAGGAAATAGCTTCTAGGAAGATATGAAATGAATTACATGGAAAGATGTTCCTGTCTTAATGACTTAGTGTAAAATGGGCCATTTTAAGACAAGATAATTCATTATCTTTGAAAAGGTTGGTTATGGATTTGAACCATAACAATGTCTTGAATTTTGCTTGTATGCTACTTAGATAAAATGTGGTAGGATGCCTTAGGTGCATTTATTTTAATCTGATCCATGAACTCTTTTAGGTGTTTATGTCGAAGTTACATAAGCACTTCAGGCTTTAGCAGTAAAACACTGCTCAGGCCTTAATGGTTTCTTAGATGAACACCTAGTCGAGCTAGTAGATTTGGCTGGGTTGAAATCTGGTAATGGAACATTGCAAGTTTCCCAACGAATATTTCATATGCTGTGACTTTTTAATGTTTTGATGTATTTTCATTTTTGCTTGTCTTTTTGTTCTGTTAACTGTGGAATGAGGGTATTATTGTTGTTGGTATTGTTCTGTTAACATATTTAGTTTCCCAAAAAATTTTAATAGCCGTTCTTTGATTATTTCCTGTGTTTTTTATGTAGTCATCAGGGCAGATCAGTACGACAATTGAAGAAAGGCATGAAATACAATGTGCAGTTGAACGACTGATAACAATTGTCAAGAAGGATGTTCTGGAGTGAGAAACTGGTTCATGTATGTTTTTAAAGCCTGGAACACTGTTGTTTCTTTAGCAATTTTTTCTGACATATCATTCATCTTCTTGTTTGTCATTTACCATTATGTATTCCTTTTGGAATTTTTTATTTCGTTGTCTAGTGTGTACCATACAATCATGCATCTTCAGGAATTTCAGAATAAGTCCAGTGTCTTCTGTTGGTTTGTTCACTTGTCAGGGGTGAGGAGTGTCATTGGGGACATGTCTTCTAGTGTCTCTTGCTTTTGTGTACGAACAGTTTGAATTGAGCATAAAGATGACCCCACCTGCAATGTTGAATTTACAAACCAATGTTTATCGTCTTCCTTCTGTCTTTCGTCTTCCCTTTTTCTTTTTTGAGATATCATGTTTTTCTTCTTTATATCACTTTGTTCAGCATAATCTTGCTAATAAATCTTTTGCTTCATTTGTGTGCATTCAGCCCTTCAAATGAATCATACTATTCATGACTGCCATGGTCACCAAATAACATGAATAAAAATGTCATAAGTTGCTTAATCTATCCATGCATATATTTCATTATGATTAGGAATGAAAGTAGCAATTGGGTAGTTCTGATATGCTTGAGTCCATGACAGGGTATTTGCAGGCATAGTTGGCATAGAGGGGACTTTTTTTATTGTCAAATTGACAGGCAGAAGGACAAGGACTGAGCTCTATGGTAGGTTTCGAGTCCATGACATTAGGTAGTTATAAATCAACAGTTGAATCCATTAAGATCACATTCTATATAAAGTTATTGATGGTGTAATATTTAGTGTAAGTTATGCTTGTGTAATTTGATCTTCCTCCATGTGTGTGTCCTTTTTGTCTTAGATTGCTTCCAAGTTGTAACATTTTGTCGCTAACTTGCAGTGAACTCTGGATCAAAACTGGATAAGGAGAATGCAATAAACTTTGTTAGGGGAACTCGGCATAAGTTTTATGAATCTCAGCATAATTGGCATCCTCATCTACCAACCTACTTTTCCCAAGTTTAATTTGCAAGCAATTTTGAGGTCTGCTTGCAGGCACTTTGTTTCACGTTGGAGAAATCTAAATTTTGCCTTTTGCCTCCAATTTTGTCCATAGCAATGTTTTGTTCTATTAGTTAGCCTCATGTGATGAGCGTCAATGGCTTAGACACAGAAGATACTATATAGTTTTCGTGTTAATTTTCTTTCCTATACAACAATATTGTTAAGACTAAAGACATCTGATAGTTCCAAAATATTGATGATAATATAACTTTAAAAATGATATGAAATTATTTAAAGTAATTTAACAAAGTCACCAAGTGTACAAAATCAGAGGACGCTTGCAGCTAACAACAAATTTAAGCCTGAAGTCTCATACTATATAATTATCTGAGAGATCATTTGAAAGTCGTCCAAAGTAGTAACTTTCCTTGAAATTGTGCTACCTCATTTAAAATTAAACCTAGACAAATATGAGCAAAGTATATAGGATGAACACTAAAGAAGTAAGATAAAAGCATCAAATGAAATAAGATTGTTGCACAAGAAGAATTCTATGAATTGGGGCTTGTCTATATAGTTTTCAATGCACATATTAAAGTCTAGTCCCATTTGTCATTGTCAGGGAAGACCCAGCTGAAAAGATTAATAGTTGACTTTCCATCAGGTGCAGGGGATCATACGGTGAATCTTCCTCAAACTCACTTTGACTTGGAATTGGCCAATGCATTATTGCTCCCAAAAAGACATTTATAATCTTCTTACTGACGTTGCAAAAAGTTAGTCCAAGAGAAATTCTAGTTTATGAGAAATTCTACGATATCCTCAGAAATTTATCCAACCCCTTTGCTTGGTGTATTCAATCTCATTCAACTATTAGCCCAAAAAAAAAAACAACTGCACCACCATAGCGACTCTCTTGAAGAGAAATAATTGTATACAGATTGAAACTTCATTTTGCATATGTAACGCAACTATTGATATCAAAGAAGGATTGTTCTTCTGAAATAACTAGATAAGAATTTTGCAAAATGTACTAGCACACAGTCATACGGAAACTTTATTACCAGATAATTAATGTCTCAAGAAACAGAAAGATGTGTGTATTAATTTTCATGTTTTCCATTAACTTGATGAACTGTTAAATTCTGCCAGATTAATTCAACTGGGAACCACACTAAAATGAATTGATTCATAAGTCTATTTAGTAACATGAGCAATGAAAGAATCCATTTCCATGCGAGAAACTCCACCTTCATCCATGGACCTATGGAGGGCATTTTTAAGCCTCACTGCTCTCTCTCGCATCTCATCACCTTCCTTTGTTTCCATCAACCTTCTCACAGCATTCTCAACAACCGAAGCACCAACCAACACATTCCTCTGTGCCCAATCCTTCACAACCAAACCAACCTTGAGCACCTGTGTTATCAAAACTGTGTTTCGTGGCTGGTCAGAGTGCATAGGCCATGCTGCTATTGGCACCCCCATGGTTAAGCTCTCTAAACAAGAGTTCCATCCACAATGACTCATAAACCCTCCTGTTGAAGGGTGGCTCAGAATTTCCAATTGGGGTGCCCAGTCCCTCACAACTAGCCCCATGCCTTCAACTCTCTCCTCGAACCCATTTGGAAGCTGATGCCTTTTCCCCTCATTTCCATCAAAGATGTCTCCTTTATCAGCATCTCTCAGCACCCAGATGAACTTGTGCTTGCTTTGTTCCAACCCAGTTGCAATCTCTTGGATTTGCTCCTCTGTGAAAGTTGTTGTGGTCCCAAAAGACACATATATAACTGAGTTTTCCTCTTGTTGATCAAGCCACTCCATGCATGAGTGCCTTCCTTTTGCATCTTTCTTCTCAATACCTAAAGGGTTGAATGGCCCCAATGCCCAAAGCTTCTTGCCACTATTGCTACTAACACCCTCCAGCAACTCAATGTAAGCACCTTCAATTACCCTGCTTGTGTTGTAGATGTTGCCATCATTGAATCTTTGGAACTCAGTCTCTGCAATAAGGAAATCCATGAATTTGGCTGGGAAGCATCCTTCAAAAGAAGGAACTGCTTGTGGGACATGCATGCCTTGGGGCCTTCCCATTTGCTCCCAATAGTAAATGGAGGTGGTGAAGGCACATGAGCTGTGGAAAGTGAAGTTCTCAACATTTGGCAAGTGTGTGGCATCTTGTGCAACTGATGCCATGAGGGAGTCATGGATGACAATGACCCTATTGGCCTTTGATGAGAGGGACTGAAGGAGCTTCCCCACAGGCTCCCTTAGATGAGATGAAGAGGCCTCAAAGGAGGGAAGTAGATGAGATGGGAAACTGTTGGTTTCTGTTTCTGCATTGGTGGGGTTGGGAGGAGGGGAAGCAAAGGGAGGAACTTCAAAGTGGTGGAAATGAATGTTTGAAATGGCTGAGTTGTTATTGTTGTTGTGGTCACGAAGTGTGACTTGGCGAATGTGAGTGACTGTGCCAACATAATGGACTGGTATGTTGTGTGACACGATTAGGCGTGAGAGGTGAAGAAGCTGGTTGAGATGGCCTTGTGCTGGGAAAGGTATCAAAACCACCACCACTTTGGTTTCATGCTCAAGGCTATTGCTATTAATGCTAATGCTGTGGCTTTTTCCATTCAAAGCCATTCGGGAACTTAGCTATTATATTGAACTTTCTTTGGCACTGAATTTGGCAAGTATTAGTGCCTTGGGTGGGTTAGATGTTGAGTAGGTTGTCAATTGGACTATTTATATTAGGAATTCACTGGATGCTGAAAAATGAACAGAATAAACTACTATACTCAATCATTCAATATCAATAATTTGTTAGTTCGAATGATACTGAATTCGATCCTCTTAAATAATGTCATGGTGACCCCAAATACAATATTTCAATAACATTTCTTGAAACAAAAAATGTAATGTAACCTTTCATGCATGATTTGACTTTTCTGAGGATAGAATTAGGAATGTGATTCTTGTAAAGAAAGACACGTGATAAACAAACAATCATAGTTAAAAATTAAGGCTCACAGAACGATACAATATTTCATATTAATATTAATCTTCCAATTAATTTAAGGATTTTTAATGAATATTGCGCTGGGTGCATCTTCTGCAGGGATCCACGGGAAATTTCATATTAAAAACTAGAAAAACTGTGTCCAACACAATCAACTTGTTCAACATTAAATAAATATGTTGACATGCACAATCCACATGGTGAAATTTTTAATTAATTATAGGCTTCAATAATTTTGTGGTTATTGCATTTTTTAACATTTTTTTATTGTGATCCATATCAATTATTTTAATTGTTTACTATATCTCCTTTTTTTTTTTTAATGAATTTACTGTATCTCCTTATTTCGCACGTTCTGAACTAATATATATATTTTTTAATGTCAACTCAAGGATGTTAAGTACAGATGTGAACAATATGAGCTATATGCCTATATCAACACCGTCCCGGAGGAACCAGGCCATTTTCTTTGAGAAAGAAAAATATAAAAATTAAAATTAAATTATAATTTTAAGATTAATAAATTAATTTAATTAATAACTAAGATTCATAATAATTAATCACATATCATGACAATTATATTTATGCAAATTAAATAAAAAATACAAGATTATAATACTATAATGAAAAAAAAAGATATTCAATTCTTAAAAATTAAGCAAGAAATTCTAAAGATAAGAAAATTTTATTATATTTGGACATATATATCAAATTAATTTTAAAAACATAATCTTTTTTTGACAGGATTTTTTTTAAAAGCATAATTAATACTCAAGTTTTGTTAAAAACAAAATTTAAATTTTATGCATTATCAGTGTAAAAATTTATACATTATCAAACAATTAAAAATTATCTCAAATATAACTTTTAAAGTAGTTATTATAAAAGATAATTATTTTAGTATACATAACAATGTATGATTGGATGATAGTTTAAAAAACTTTATAATGTTAGTGAGTTTAACTTAAATTTTGAGAATAATACATTCTCTATTTCAAAAGGGAAAAGAAATTAAATTTATGCAATAATAATTGAAAAAGATAAGAATCTTCACATTGCTTAATTTATTTCATTTATTTATTACTTTCCATTTAATACTAATTTTATTAATTAAATTAATGTATAAACTTTTTTTAGGAAATAACATTCAATTTAAGGTTAAAGTAAATTCTTATTAAATTACTTCTTCATGTTAATGTAACACATTTAAACAAAAAGTGTAAAATGCATCATATTTTGACACATGTAATGTTTCTTTTTAAAAATTATTCATAAATGTATAGAATATAGAACATATTATAGATAGGGATATAGTATAGTATAGTGTTTTTTTTTTTTTTGGTTACATCATCAAGAGCAAAGAAAGAAAAACAAAGGGCAATTACAAGAAAATGAATCCCCATCGCATCAACTAGCAAAATAGAACTCATGTCCATGTGAGGAGTATCCAGAAAAACCAAATCATTATCCAAGCTAGCACCCATTTTCCCAAGAAATTCAGCACTATGATTGCCTTCCCGAAATGTATGACAAAGCTTACAGCCCCACTCCTGCAGCAACAAGTTCCTTATCATATCTCCACTACATATTGATGTACTTATGTTGAGTTGTAACCCCATATCTATCACTAGTTTAACTGCTTGTGCAGAATTTGAGTAATTAACATACCACCTTCCTGTAACCTGCTTAATCCCAACCAAGTCTAATGCCATGAAAAATTGCAAAGAGGTTCAGCATGAAGCACAGTAGAGTGACCCAATGTTCCATAAAATCCAAGCATAAATTGTCCATTGAAGTCTCTGACCAAACCCCCGAAACCTGATTTACTGGGATTATTCAAACATAAAAACATATACAAACGATATATTAGTATAAGAAAACATAAACAAATTTCATTAATATATAGAAGTAAAAAAAATCCAAAGGGTTTTTATACCATGTAAAGCCAATGTAATAATAATTAAAAAGATAAGAATATAGAATGTTGCTTGTTTGATTTCATTTGAGCAATTTAAATCCAATATAGGGAACGGAATGGAATAAAGGAGAAATAAGTAGTTAATTAAACGATGAATTGGTTACTTTTTTTTGGAAGCATAAAATTTATTGCAATTTTTAAAACTAACTCGCTCTTTGTATATATACAGGAATAGGACCCAGATTCTATCTGCACAGAAATCATAGTACTACCAAATCAACCTTTCACATAAATCTTTGGTTGGAAACTTAAAATTCTAAAATTTCGTGACAACAACAAAATTTATTTATTCTTTCAATTCTTAAAACTCTACTGTACTTTTCCTGTAACTAGGCTGGATATATATAGACTTACAAGAAGATACTATACCTGCACTGCACATCAATCATAAAAGCTTCCTCTCAAATCCCAAACCTAATACTGGGAATGCGAGCTATTTTGGGCCACTTCGATCCAGTTATATTCCAATATCTGTTGGCTAGCTCAGGGCAACCTATAATCCTCAATAATTCCAGATTGCTATCGCCTAGGCTTGTTGGAAGATGCATCAACTTGGAACAGTAACCAATAGTCAAACACCGAAGCAATGGAAGGTTTCCAAAGCAGTCAGGCAAGGATTCTTCATCAAGATACCATAATGATAACTCCTTCAAGGCAGTCATGTGTTGTAAAGCCTCAAGCAAACCTTCCACCTCTCTGCATCTCCAATTGCTCAAGACAAGTCATCCATCTTGGTAAATGGGCACCTTCATATCCTTCCATTCTCAAACTCCGAAGTTGTTTGGTATTAGGTCCAAGCGCTTCAAGAATCTCCTCAACATTTTCTTGTAATTCTGACTCTTCATTTCTGTCCCATGACAAATCCAACTGGTTCAGTTGCTTGCTTGACATATTGGCTTTTTTGGCATCCATTACACTTTTCACTTTCTCCATATGCTTGATGTGAAGATATCCTTTAAGCTTGAGTGGTCCCAATTCTTCTAGAAGGAACCCTCTTTCCTTGCCAATAATGTACATGGTTAAATTCGATAGGGAAGTCAACTTTCCCATATGAGGAGGCAAGCTTGATAGGGAGCTGCAACCATCTAAAGATAGCCGTTGTAGAGATTTTAAGCATTTCAAACTATCAGGCATCTTTTGGAGATGTTGACATTTGTCTAAGTTCAATATCTGCAAATTCCACAATTTACACAGTGTTTCTGGAAGAGTTTTGAAATCACCTTGAGAAAGATTCAAGTACCTTAGATGTTTGTAATCACCAATTGAAGATAACAATTCTTCGCTTGGATTACAGTGAAACACCCGCAAAGAATAACATTTCCCTACATCAGGAAAAATTTGGGCAGTTTTATAGGGATTTGTAGATATGCAGGTCCTCAAAGATTTGACTTTATGCAACTGGATTGGATTAATGACTTCCATAGTATGATTTGAGAGATGGTGGATTCCATCAGACAAAGCAGCTACATCATCGTCATTTGTAATGCAAAAAACATCTTCTGCAACAGATTGTGCAAGATCATGAACAAGATCATGCATCTTGAAACTTGTAACTTTGCCATATCTATCTCTCTCAATATCTTGAAAAAATGATCTCCAACATAATTCATGCCACACACTATCACCAACATCTTCAACATCTAATTTTTCATTAGATGAAATGAATCCATTAGCCATCCAAAGTTCAATTAAATCTTGCTTCCATATTCTTTTATCTTTGGGAAATATTGCACAATAAGCAAAACATTGTCTGAGTTCACTTGGTAAGTTCAAGTAACTTAATCTCAGGACAGGAATTATGGAGTTTTCCTTGTGTGATAACTTCAAAAAGTTGCTTTCCTTAACATTGAGCCACTCATTTTTCTTTCTTTTGAGGCGTAAAAGACCTCCTAGTACTTTTGCTGCAAGGGGCACTCCCCGACACTTCTTTACTATCTCCTTCCCTATGTGCTCAAGCTCTACCAGTTCTGCCTCATTTGGTCCAAAGGCTTGGTGTTCTACCTCATTTGGTCCAAAGGCTTGGTGATTAAACAATTCCCAACAATCACGATCAGGTATCGTTGATAATTCATAAGGACGCTTTATTGTTCCCATGATTTCTGCAACCTTTGAAAGACGAGTAGTGACCAAAATAGATGCACCCTTTTTCCCACAAGCCAATACAGATTTCAACTTCTGCCAATTCTCTTGATTATCATCCCACACATCATCCAAAACAAGTAAATATCTTTTTCTCTCAAGCAGTTCTTTAAGGCTTTTTTGTAGTATCTCTAAAGGCAAATCCTCACAGACACAACCAGATGCTACTTCGATGATAGCTTTTGTCATTCTGTTCAAGCTGAAATCTTCAGAAACACATATCCAAATTCTTAGCTCAAAGTGGTTGACTACCGTTTTATGATTGAAGATGAGTTGGGCAAGTGTTGTTTTTCCAAGTCCACCTAGACCTACAATTGGATAGACTGATAAATCCTTAGAATGAGAAGCATTACCAACTAAAAAGTCTACAATTTTATCCTTATCTTCTTCTCTTCCATAGACTTGTGGTTCAATGATGAATGATGTGGTTTGGCGCCACTCAGTGACTCCTCTTCTTCTCTCTACAAGGGCCTTCTCAGTCAAATGAAACTTCTTCCTTTCTTCAGCAATTTCATCTAATCTCTCACTTATCCTTTTCATTTCCTTAGCAATTTTGTAACGAAAAACAACATGCATGGGGTGAAAAGAGGATAAGCAAGAGATTTGTACCATTTCTGATAGACAACACTTGACTTCTTCATATTCCAACCGCAATTCTTCATAGTTACACTCGTCCATGATGTCATCCAGCTCATGAGCTGCATCTTTTAGCTTTTGCAGCCAATCCTTTATAGATCTGTCTGAGAATTGTCTCTCCTCAGCATCTTCAAGCGTGGCCATGATAGTAGTGAGTAAGCTGGCCAGCCTTTTCAACTTTTGATCAAAACCCAGAAATAGTTCAAGCTCTTTTACAACAAGAGAGCTCAGATTTCCAAGCGCACCTTTAAGGACAGCCTCAGCCATTTTCCAAGTTGTTGTAACTCACAAAATGAAAATGCAAGAAAGGTTGTATGCTTCAAAAATGGCAACAATGATATGATCAACAGATCATGTGATAAGATTAACAAACAAGCAGAAGAGATGTTCAATTTGTGTAAAAATGTATTATTGGAAGTCAACCAACCCAGCAAGCAATGTATTATTGGAATCTTGCTCAAGCTGGCTCGTCATATTTTAATTTGTATGGAAATTTCATGGAAGCAATCACTGATTGGAAGAAAAATAAACAATACACACTGTACGGACAAGCTAAAATTTATTGTATTTTAAGAAAGTAATAAAAACAATAATTACGTGTTTTAAGGGTCTTTCATTTTAACCATGAGTGAAGGATTAACTGTAAGCAACACCCCATTCCTCTGCATTCACCATTGGAATGAGGGAGATTAATCTTTTTGGAAGCAAGGAAATAAGTGGCGTTGAGCAAGCACAGAGGAACATCGTTGGTCTTGCCGTGGAAGAGCATCTTTGAGACCAGGTATTGCAACTTCTTTTGTTTTGGCATATAGGTCATGTGTGGTGAAGTCCAAATGGAACCGCGTTTGGCATTTTTACTTTTTTCCAAGTGTGGGTATATTATTGTTTTTAACTGCTTTCCTGTGGTATAGCAAGAAGAAGAGGACTCAAAACTAATACTTGCAAGGTATTATTTAAATAGAAAAAGTGTTTGAATACACTAATTTTTTCGAGTTTTTAATGTTAGAAAAATGAGTAAATAATGAAAAGCTTCAACTTCTTGACTTGGACTTTGATCTTTCCTCTTTATTTAGGAAACAACTTGAGTTATAGTAATGTTATTGAAGTGATCTTGTCTCAATGAAAATATTAAACATATAAGCACCACATATTTAGACACAGTACTTCTATTTTGACACTGCTACCAAAGAATTCAATTAATTGGGGGCATGTCAGGGTTTTAAAAATCGTTCTGAATCGGAAATATCTTCCGCATCGTAACGGTATCGGACCTCAACGATACCGTTACGCGCCGATATTGCGGAGCGATAAAAAATCGCGTGTAACGAACGCGATGTAACGGTATTTCGGCCGCAACAAACGCAACAGAACGTAACGTGGTAACGGGACTCCGGGGCGCGGCCACCATCGTAAGTTTATGTGTGTCTTGCTTCTACGATCACAGGGTAGCGGGGCGGAGCGGCCCCTTGCCGCTCCTAAGACACTCGTCGCGGCGCCATTTGCAGGGAAAATTGCAGCGATTTGCAGGTTTTGCAGCGCTCCTCCGTTTGCGTTGTCGCCGGACAAGGATATACGACCTTCGTCGTTGCTGGACAAGGCCTTGCGACCTTCGCCGTCGTCGGCGACAGCTTCTGCGGCCTCCGTCTTGCCGCCGCTGACCTTCAACTCATTCATCTGCGTTGTCTTCCTCTTCCATGTGGTGCAAGCTAACAGTGCAGCTTATAGGTAAGACTTAGGGTTTCCAATAGCTTATGGGTAAGGGCCGTAAGGCTTATGCATTGATTCTTTTCTCTCCTCTGCTGTTGGGCCTGAGTCTAATAGCTTTTTCCTTTTTTTTCTTATGTAAAACATAAGATATAAGATATAATATAATAATAATAATAATAATAATAATAATAATAATAATAATATATTAAAAAATATAAAAAATATTTAAAGCATAACATATAGTAGTAATATAATCAACTAAATAATAATAATCTAAATACAACATAATGTCTGATAAAATAATTATAAATAATAGTAATAAAAACTAAATAAAACATAAAATACAATACAATAAATTAAATAATAGTAATAACAAAATTTATAAATAATATAATAATAAGAAATATCTATAGTAAGTAAAAAAAATATAAAATATTATTAAACAAGTACATATATTGTTATATAATATATTAGTTATAGGTTGTTTCATAGTGATAAAAAAATATTAATTATAGGTTATTATAGATGATATAAAACATTTTAATATAATTTTCTACAAAGTAGTGAAGCATTCACGCCGCGACGACCGCAATCCGCATCGCAGAATCTGTAATATCCGAAACCGTGAAAACTTTAACGTGACCGCGACCGCGACCGCAATTTAAAACCTTGGACATGTCTATAGTTTTCAATGCACATAATAAAGTCTAGTCCCATTTCTCATTGCCACGGAAGGCCCAGTTGGAAATATTAAGAGTTGACTTTCCATCAGGTGCAACTGGATCATATGGTGAATCTTCCTCAAACTCACTTGGCATTGATTTCCAATATAGACTAGGTTCCCATTCTGCATCTTTGAGGACCTTCAGTATCTCTTTCAACACTATCTTGCTTCCTTCAGATGACAGGTGAATTCCATCACTATGAAATAACCAAAGCACCTAATCAAATGAATGGAATATGCAAATTCAAACCTTTTCAATTGAGGGACACTACACATGAGAGCATACACTTACATGAAGCAAACATCTTGCCAGTTATCTCTTTTTCTGAATAGCAGACCACAGATCAATGGCCTTGATATTCATCTCGCGGCACACATCCAAACACGCCTCTGAATATATTCGACAAGCTTCATTTGTCCTTGATGGCTGTCCATCACTGCTTTCACTCCAACAATTTATTAATGTTTAAGAATGTAAGTTCAAAACATCATGATAAAAGAATGTTAAAAGGTTCTAGGAAAGCAATCAACATTCAACTATTGTAGTTAAGTTGAAGATGTAAATTTTTTCATATAGCCATGCCATATAAAACAAGCCTATATAGTTCATGACATAGAAGTGTAAGATTGAGAAGAAGAGTTAGGAAAGTGGTTGGATGTATACACTAAGTTATGCATGCCAATGTAATCAACGCATTCACACATTCAGCAATTCTGAGCTGTCCGACGAAGATTGGACAACTTATTTTATCATTGTCAACCTATGTTTTTTGTGAAATTATAATAATCAAATAGAAAATCATTTGCAGTCAGAACCTTTTTCGGGTAATTGTTGCATCATTGATGGGAGGAGCACTGAGAAGTATAATGCGAGTGTTCTCTGAGAGGCTCTGGCAATCATCATTATCTGTGTCAAACTTTTGCAGTGAAAAGAATAACAAGAAAAGGGGGAAAACAAATCCCGTTTTGTGCAAGCGGTGAACAAGTTTGGCACTGAATGAACAAGTTTGTGGTGGAAAATTCAATACCTTGAGATGGTTAACAATCTTTCTCAAATTTTCAATGTATTCTTGGAGAGGCACATGAGGACCTAGGCCTGATGAGTGAGGATTACTAGAATCATTACCACCAAAATAGACAATAACCAATGAAGGTTGTACAGGAGCATCCTGAATTAAAAAGTTGACAGGGTCTTAGCAAGAATCAAAGTAATCACATTGTGCATGCTACCAATTGTGATAATTAAGATTTAAGAAGCTCATTATTGTACATTTAATATAATTAAAGATCAGAATAATCTTCCAAATATGTCGATGCAATTTTCTAAGACTAATGCTGTGTTTGGTAGAGAGGAGAGAAATAGAGTAGATAGAAATAAAAATGGAGAGTGGAAATAGGTGAGAAATAAAGTTAAAAGTAGATGTGTTTGATTGAAGTGAAATAGAGAAGATATGAAGAGAGAGATAGAGAGAAGAGTAGAAATAGATGAGAAATAGTACAAGTGGGTCCCACCAATTTTAAACTTATTTCTCACCTATATCACTCATATCAAACAACATTCACTCATTTCCATCTTCACAAATTATTTCCATCTTTCAAAACAAACACACCATAAGTACAGGATATATTCTTCAAGCTAACTGATGCAATTAAAATTCATCTGCTGATGGTAGGAAGTAGGAACTAGAAAGGTTAATTTTGACAGATATGACTCCTACAGAACTTTAGAGAATAAAAGCGTGGTAATAACTGTTTGGTTTGAAGGTTAACAATTGAGATTGTAATAAATTATATACATGTATAAAAGAAATTATGAAAGTAAATTGTATCCTGTCAATTTTTAACCAATAGTTTAATTTTCTTAGATATAATTGACAAATCTATGACTGAATAATGGTGTAAAAAGCCCTTATATTATCCATATATTCTAATTAAATTCATTTTAAAGTGTTTAGATGAACTCATTTTGACTTCTTTTGTTAAAACACCCCACCCCAGCCCACCCAAAAAGAAATTAACATTTATGAAGAAAGGGAAAACAAAATTCACTCTAAAAGGGAGGTTTTTATTCAACAGAAGCACTCAGAGGGTGAATACCATACCTTGGGAAAAATTTTATCCAGAACCTGCAGAGCACGCCTTGAATTCCATCCAGCATATCCTCGCTAAACTATATCAGCCTATATATGTCATGTAAATTTTGAACAAAGTTAAAAGTCATTAGCCATTGCACTATTGCTCCCAAAAAGCACTTATAATTATAAATGCAAATTCAATTCATTTTTCTATTGACGTTGCAAAAAGTTAGGCATGGTGGAGTTGTATAGTACTGAAGAAAAAGGAGAACTAATTAATCAAAGGTGTTACATGAGCAATAATATATAGAAACTTATATATCATAAATACATGTTTGGCACTTTTTTTTTTCTCCATCTCTGTTCCTATCAAATCATGTTACCTATGAAAAAAGAAAAAGTGTCAAATTGATGTTTATGATATATGATATCCATATATCACTATTAAATAATGATATATATATATATATATATATATATATATATATATATATATATATATATATATCACTATTCAAAAGTTGACAAATATACATATCACAAGCATTCCTTAAGTCATAACTAATAATCATTTTCCTAACTCAATATCCCATATGTCTGATCTATTAACATGCACCAAGGTTTTAAGTTTTAAGTAGAATTACAAGTGAGCAAGAGTAGCTATCCAACCTTGATCATAAAAACCATACTGAACAATGGAAGAATCAAACAAAACAAACTGGAGCCTCAAGGACTAAAAATCAAATTTTTAAAAAATTTAGAAATCTTGATTAATCAAATTAAAATTTAGGGACTAAAAACAAAATTTGTAAAAAGTTTGAACAGCCAAATTAAAAATTTAGAGACTAAAAATCGAATTTTGAAAAAGTTTAGGAATTAAAAATTTATTTAATCCTATATAAATTTAAGAACTTTTGTTTGACCACATGTCAGCCTATTAAGGATTCAAATTGTTATGGGCATAAATGTCTTTTTAACTAGCAATGCTTTTGTCTTATCTACACGATGCTTTTCCTTTTTTTTTTCATTTTCTTCTTCTTCTCAGTTCCCTCTCTCTCTTCCTTCCTTTTCATCTTCTTCGTCTTCCAATCTTCATCCGTGTAGTCTGCGTTTTATTGGGTCCTCATTCTCTTCGGATTGGTTGCGACCTCCATAGCCCAATTTATTTCTTGCAAAATTGAAGGTCAGATTCTCTTTTCATTTTCGTTCTTTTAAAACTACCTGAGTTGTGCCTTTGATTCTATGCGTTTTTTTTTTCACCTACATTTTTCTATTTTTTTTCCTTTGATTGTAAAAGCAAGTGGCAACTTCTCCTTTCTGTGATGGGTTATAAACATGTGCTTTTTGAAACTGATTTTGAGAATGTTATTGTTAACTGTGTTAATTTCGTGATGTAGGTTCTCATTTGGCCTTTGTTGCAGAGGTTGTTCATACCAGAGCCACCAGTGATGCTCCTTTTCTCAAGCAATCCAATTTAAAATATTTCTTTTCAACCTTCCTCTTTAATGTGTATGCTTTTATTTCTTTCTCCAATTTTCACTGTTTATCAAACTTTAAGATCAATATATTCTTTTCAAGCTTCCTCTTTAATGGGTATGTTTTTATTTCTCCTATTTTATCCATTAATCAAATATTAAGATGGAAATTAATTTTCTGACAATCCGTGTCCATGGCCATATTCTCAAAGCATATACTTGAATGATAGACCCATGGTATTTGTTTGTGTTTATTTTGTCAATGTTATGTGGGACTGTTCAGAATTTAGCTACAAATTTACACAGAACAAATTTTTCAAATCTACCATTAGGATTTTGGATGAGTAAGACTATGTTATATATTGTGCATTTGGGATTTTTCTAATAATCCAAGGTTTTTGTTTTTCAAGAGTTTCAATGGTTTCATGGTTCTTATTCTTGGCTTACTCACCTACCTCAACTTCTAAACTTTCTTCAAACTCTCTTTGCAATGTTCTTCGAGCACTCAGTGGTGCAACTTCTGCTGCTGTTTTAACTGCAGAGTTTTATATATATTGGGGATGTGTAATTTTAATGATTCATATTCATATGCCATTCAAATTTTGCTTATAAACTATTTGATAAAAATTTCTTGTGAGCATTATGTGTCTTTATAGTTGAGTTTTTGGCTTTGTATTTGTCAGTAATTTCCAATGTCATGGAAATTATCACACTCTATGCCAACTCATAAACCCCAAATCCAAACTTTCACTAAATTCAGGGATGAAACCATGGAATTTTAATGCTGAAAAAGAACTTTCAGAAAAATCAAATTTCAAAATATTCCATTTCTTGCTGGAAATTAGAGGTATTTGTGTGATGAATTAGCTAAAAATGAATTTTAACTTAATTTGAACATGGCACAAAATGATAAGTTGATTTTATAAACTTGGATTTGGCATAACCATACTCTAACCAATGACAAGGTTGACTTGAAATTTAAGTGAAATTTTGAACATTATAAATCTAAAACTGTTAGGTTCTTAATAGTTAATGTAATTAAGTTATACATTTTTTATTCAATACTTATTACTTAAATTTCTCAACAAACACCAGACTCATTAGAAAAGACAAAGGTGCTACCAACTGCCATGCACACATGCACTAATCAGTCCAACAAATATCTCACTACTGTTTGTATCTAACCCAGACTGCTATTCAAATTCAATACTATCTGGTTGCAGAGCTTGCGCATGAAAATGAATAAAGAAGAGTAATGGAAGAACTTCCAAGGAGGAAGAAGAAAAGTGATCATGTAACATATCATTTTGTTTTTTCTATCTCAAGGGAGGGCTCTTCAGTTCTCACAAATTCACTTCTGATTTTAATTCCACCAACCATTTTTTTTTCTGTTTCATGTGTTTGCCTTCGAACAAGTCTTTGCTTGCAGTTTTGATAACTATTAAACAATTTCGGCTAGTGCTTTTGATTCAAATTATCAATGTTCTTGCCATTTATTTTGTTAATTAACTTATGGGTTTTGTTGATGTTCTGTATCTTGCATTTTGTATTGGGTACAAATGTTGGTTAATGTCAATGATTCTTTTATATAGCTATAACTCATTATGTCTTGATTGCATATTGATAGCTATAACTCAATTAGCTCATCATGGTATGCTTTTTGTTCCTCTTGGATACACCTTTGCTAGTGGCATGTTTAACATGGAAAAGGTAAAAGGAGGCTCTGCAATTAGTGCTGGAACTTTTGCATGAGATGAATATCATCAACCTATAGAGCTAGAACTACAGCAGGCCTTTTACCAAGGTAAAAATATCTTGCTGAAATAAGAAAAAAGCTGAAAAACTAACCTCTCTGCCTAACAAATACTACGAATTATGAAGTGCTACATTATCTAGAACTTTTGATTGCATAGACTCAAGGATTATTTACTTTAGCACTGCCTTAATGAACGTGAAGAGCTGAACAAACACCTCCACTTTGATCTAGATCAAAACAAACAGATTGCACAAACACTGATTCTGCATGCTAAAGCATATAAGATGGCTATTCCGAGACTCTTTTACTTAGCTATTCCTTGCCAATTTCTGCCTGTTTTTTCTTCTTTTTTTTTTTTTTTTTTTTTTCTTTCACCTCGTTTAGGAACACAACATACCTTTTTATCTCACTAATTTCTCATAAAATCTCTTTCTCTGATATACTATTTTTTTCTTCAGTTTTTTATTTGAAAGTTCTTTTCAAATAAAATAAAAGCAAAGGGTGTTAAGATTTAGACAAAGCATCTCAACATCAGGAAGCCTTGAAGAGATTTACACAATATGATTGGGACTTTTGTAAGGAATATTCAACATTTATTTTCTGCTTCTAATGTCCGAGTTTTAATGAATATGCGGAAGATTCTAAGGCAGGTGAGCTAATTCTTGCCCTTGATGACATAAAGTTACAATACATTTCCACTCTGCTATAAACTCTTAAGTCACTGATAACTATGGTGGTGATGGTACTGTTAAGAAGGAGATGGAGAAGAATGATGGAAATCATAATGCTTGGAGAGTTGATTTAATCTCAAATGAGGAGGAATGGTCCATTGTCCAAGGGGCACTGAAAATCCTTACAGTTGCAGATAGTTTGTCAATCTAGATTGACCACAAGTCTATCTTTTTTCTGTATTTGCTTCAAGTTTAAACCAAAACCATACTATAATAGTAGTGTAGATGGATGGTGGTTGTTTTATGGTGGAATGGTTGCCTTGGATATGGCAAAACCGTGGCTGGTTAATGTGCTTGAAAGATTCGTTGTTGCCTCCAATTGTAATCTACTACTGGTAAAGAAAATGATAATTCCAGTTTTGTTTTTTTTATTAACTTTCATTTAGAGTTTTTATAAATTGTTTGTTTGGCAAAAGAAAAGCAACAAAAGTTTTACACGGTGACAGTTGGGGTTTGGTTTTCTATGGGAAAATCCACAAATTTGTGTCTGAATAACCAAATAGTTGAGAGTTTTACTTAGTATAAAAGTGGTAACACGATTTGATTTTTCTACTGTTGGGTTGTGTTAAACATATAGGAAAACCACTGTTATTGAACTGTGCTGAAAATATATACAGGGGTTAATTATTTTGTAAATTTGGATGGAAAAATATGGAACTTTTTGTTTTTGGTGCTAGAATTTGATATACATGGGTTGATTATTGTGAGTGAGAAAAAGAGAGAGAGACCAATATCAGTAAGAAGTTTTTAAGAAGAGAAAAGAGTGAGATATTTGTTTGTGAGAAAAAGAGGTGAAAGGTTAATTGTAGATAATTTAGTTAGAACCTTCTTCGAAATAGAGATGTAGAACTGTCAAGATATTATTTTATTCGTTAATTTAATTTTATTAACAACATGAATTTTTTTTTTGTGTTATTTTAAATTTTAAATTCAACTTTCTTAAAAAATTATGCATTTTAAAATTGTATTTTCATTCAGTTGGCGTTTATATGTTTCTTATAAAAAGTCTTATTTAAGTCTTGAATATTCTATTTTAATTTATTTTAAGTCTTATTTAAAATTGTAACAAAAAAAAAGTCTTATTTAAATTAAAAAAATATATTTTATAATAACAAATGTATTTTGTCCTTACATGGGTCATGTCATGATATGGAAAGGTAAAGTAGCGAAACGTTTAGTTTTTTTTTTTTCTTTTACAATTTTGTTAAACTACTGTTTTTTTTTTTTTTTTTTTACAATTTTATCAAACCTAATCTTTATGTGAGACATAAAATGAGTCGTACATTTAGTAAAATGTCTAACAAAATGTATAGACCCAATTAGATTATTCCATTTACTATTGTTTTAGATTAAAGATAAAATAATCTTAAAATATTACGTAAATAAAAAAGTTATACTTGACTCCAATGTTTTAAGAACCGGACCGGTCATCGAACCGGTCGAGGTACTGGGTTAATGGGTCACTGATCGAACCGGTGGGTCACTGGTCGGATGGTTTGACTCTATATATATTAAAAAATTAAAAAAATATAATATAACTAACATAACTTAATCATTTAACACTTCAAATTTTAAATTATTGTCATTATAAAGTACCTAATATTTCAAATAAGAAATAACAACCAATAATCATGACAATACATGTCCATAAATAAGTTTTATATACAAAAAAAATAAAAATAAAAATTGAAACACGTCATTTCAGAACTTTTTTTTCAAAAAAAAAAATCATATCACAACCCGGTTCAACCCGAGTCACCGGTTTTTTTCAAAAACCAGCCGGTCCAACCCGGGTCGTACCGGGTCAGATGCATAACCGATCCTTTTATCGAACCGAACCAGTTAAGCCACCGAGTTCTGGTCGGACCGGTCAGACCGGTCGGTTCAGTCCGGTTTTTAAAACACTGCTTGACTCTTGTAAAGTTTAACTTGCGTATTTCCATATTTGTCCCATGTTCAAGTAATAGTGATTTTAATTTTCATAGTTTATAATTTTTTATATATTTTTTTCTCATTGGCCTATTAACATATTAGTCTATTTAGTGATATATCAAACTTATATAATTTTTTTAATATGAAATAGATTTTTAAGTAGACTAACAAAATATGTCAAACTTTCAAAAATAACATCTTACCTCACAAGTAGAAGTATACATCTATAACAACTCATCTTATATAAGTACAAATAAAATATAAATTGTGTATTAGAGATTAAATAATAATTTATTTGAAATAATACTTGATTTCAATAATTTGTATCTAATTTAATTATTTTTGGTTTAATTATCAATTTGGTCCTTTTATTTATTTAGAATGTTTTATCTCTGAAAGTTTCAATCAAGTCCGTTATTTTTTAAAATGTCTCAATGTAGTCCTTTATTTTTTAAAAATGTCTTAATGTGGTCATTTCCGTTCAATTGAGACGACATTAAGTTACAAATTTCGAAGGGGATCACATTGAGACATTTTAAAAAAATAAAGGACCACATCAAGACATTAAAGGACCATATTGATGCATTTTAAAAAAATAAAGAACTTGATTGAAACTTTCGATAATAGAAAGATCTAATTGAACACTCTAAATAAATAAAAGGACCAATTTGATAATTAAGTCATTATTTTTTATATTTTAAATTATTCATAAAAAAATTTACATAGTCAAATAAAAAAGTATAAAATATTATGAAATAACAATTTACTTTTGTTTGAAATATCAATGTAAAATAATTGAATAATTATATCAATTCATATTTCAAAATTACAATAATAATTAAATCATATATAATTAATATAAAATTCAGGTGTATAATAATTTTCACTATATAGTACAAAAATATATAATACTTTTAATAATTGAAATATGGAAAAATTTATTTAATATAAAATTTTTAAAATAAAAATAATATTATTAAATTTGTGTACCGCTACAATTACATACATTATATTGTATTATTCTTTTCTTTAAAATTAATAATTATATTGTAAATGAAAATATTTTAATTTTACATTTAATTTAATTTTATATTATGCTAATTTCAATATACTTACAACATATAATATCATTAAAAATCTTTAATGAAAATATGATTGAATTATTTGCACAAAGCATCACTCTTTTAATTATTTATTACAACTAATATATAACTTTTCTATGATTAGCTAATATTATACGGATGTTAAGAAAAGAAAAAAAAAATATTTATGATAGAAAACTTAATAGTTTGTACATTTTCTTTTCATATGTAGAAGATAATAGTAAATACTATAACAACTTATCTTACATAAATGCTAATAAAATATAATTTTTCTATTAGAATTTAAAATAATAATTTATTTTAAGTAATATTTTAATTTAATAGTTTGCATCTAATTTAATTATTTTTTATATTTTAAATTATTCAAAATATTTTTTATAAACTTCAAATATTATAAAATTAATAAAAAAATATTTATAATATAATTTTAAATTATTTTATTATTTTACATTTCAAAATTACAAAACTATTAAACTAAACATAATTTAAGTTTTTTTTAAAAACTTTAAACATAAAATTCTTATATAAAAAAACATTTGAGTCTATAACTGAATATATGTCCATGTGGGCCATGTCCCGTGCTTGGCACGGGTTAAACACTAGTATATATATATATATATATATATATATATATATATATTCTCTATTTTGTATTCAGTCATCAGTTAGCTAACTTCTGTTATAGAGAAACTAATCGTGATTACTCAATTGCATAGTAAATAAATAAATAAGATGCAAATAAATATAAATATTAAAATATAAAGATTAGAATTAAATTATTAGATAAATATTGACAGGTTATTTTTTACTTTTAATTGCTTTTTATTTTATTGTATATATATTAATATTCTCTTAATGCTTCAACAACTATTCTATCACCATAGGAGAAGTTCCTCATTGATTTTCCTGTTTATCTTGTATTGTCAACTACATGTATTGATGTATAACCTTAGTTAGAATGAAGACATAAAACCATATATAAGACATCAAAGAACAAATGTAAAATTACAATCAAAAGTTCACAGCACTCTTATGCTGAGAAACTATGGAGAATTGAATCCCCATTTATGATTGAACAAATAGAAACTATAAGCACTACATATCTTTAGGCACAGTACTTCTATTTTGAGACTGTTGCCAAAGAATTCAATGAATTGGGGACATGTCTATAGTTTTCAATGCACATAATAAAGTCTAGTCCCATTTGTCATTGCCAGGGAAGATCCAGTTGGAAAGATTAAGAGTTGACTTTCCATCAGGTGCAACTGGATAATATGGTGAATCTTCCTCAAACTCACTTGGCATTGATTTCCAATATAGACTAGGTTCCCATTCTGCATCTCTGAGGACCTTCAGTATCTCTTTCAACACTATTTTGCTACCCTCAGATGACATATGAATTCCATCACTATAAAACAACAAAACCACATAATCAAATGAAAGGAATATGCAAATTTGAACCTTTTCAATTGAGGGACACTACACATGAGAGCATACACTTACATGAAGCAAACATCTTGCCAGTTTTCCCTTTTCTGAATAGCAGACCACAGATCAATGGCCTTGATATTCATCTCACGGCACACATCCAAACACGCCTCTGAATATATTCGACAAGCTTCATTTGTCCTTGATGGCTTCCCATCACTGGTTTCACTCCAACAATTTATCAAAGTTTAAAATTTAAATTCAAAAAATTAGGATAAAAGTGTAAGAAGTTAATTCTGAAATTTCTAATATGTGAATATTTATGATACATCACTAGTTTCCAGTACTAAGGCACCAAACTGATTAGACAGGGCTTCTCTAAATAAAACACTGTGTTTATTAGTACTATTTAAATATGTTATAATTCTTAAACTTTGATAAGAGTCCTATAAATAGATGATGTATGAGATGCAAAGTAAGATTAGAAAAAAGAATTTCACTTATTTTCTTCTCGTCTTGCTCCTAAGGTATCATATCTATCTTCCTTTACCCTTTTAGAATGTCTAACAAAAAAAATGTAAAAGGTTCTAGGAAAGCAACCAGCCAACCTTTAAACTTATCATATGCTAGTAAATATACGGATTCCAAATTCAACTCTTGCTTTTAAGTTGAAAATGTAATTTTTTACATATCAGCCATGCTATATAAAACAAACCTATATAGTTCATGACATGTAAGTGCCAGTTTGAGAAGAAGAGAACGAAGGTATGCATGTCACTGTAATCATGGCTTGGACACAAGTCTAGGCATCATTTTATTTATCCGTCTACCTTTATTTTTGTGAACTTATAACAATCAAATAGAAAATCTATTGCAGTCAGAACCTGTTCAGGGTAATTGTTGCATCATTGATGGGAGGAGCACTGAGAAGTAGAATGCGAGTGTTCTCTGAGAGGCTCTAGCAATCATTATTATTTGTGTCAAACTTTTGCAGTGACAAGAATAAGGAGAAAAGGGAAAAAAAAAATATCCCATTTTGTGCAAGCAGTGACAAACGTAAAAGGTTTATTGGCACTGGATGAACAAGTTTGGTGTGGAAAATAAAATACCTTGAGATGGTTAACAATCTTCCTCAAATTTTCAACGTATTCTTGGAGAGGAACATGAGGACCTAGGCCTGATGAGTGAGGAGTAGAAGAATCATTACCACCAAAGTAGACAATAACCAATGAAGGTTGTACAGGGGCATCCTGAATTAAACAAGTTGACAGAGTCTTAGCAAGAATCAAATTAATCACATAATCCATGCTACCAACTGTGATAATTAAGAAGTTCATTACTCTACATTTAATATAATTAAATATCAGAATGACTCATGCTGAACTATAGAGAATAATAAAGTGTAGTAATAACTGTTGGTTTGAAGGTCATCAATTGAGATTGTAATAAAATATATGCATAATGCATGTATAAAATAAAATATGAAAGTAAATTTTAACCTGTCAATTTTAACCAATAGTTTAATTTTCATGCATTATTAGTAGTAATATTAATACCACACAGATATATATGACTTTATCTTATCTGTCACATTTGAATTTACAATTAATTAAATGTGTCTTTTTTTCCAACCATAGAAATTATCTTTAGATATGATTGGATGATGGTGGAAAAAACCTTTACAGTCTAATTAAATTTTGTAATCAATCAGTTATTACCATTTACCACACTTGATAGTGTGTAGATGAATCAAATCTCATTTTGACCTCCTTTGTAAAACACCCCATCCCACACACCCAAAAAGAAATTAACATTTATGGTTTATGAAGAAAGGGAAAACAAAGTTCACGCTGAAGGGGAAATTACTTGTTCAACAAAAGCACTGAGATGGTGAAACCATACCTTGGGAAAAATTTTATCCAGAACCTGCACAGCAAGCCTTGAATTCCAACCAGCATATCCTCGCAAAACTATATCAGCCTATATCGTGTCATGTAAATTTTGAATAAGTTAAAGTCATTAAACATTGCACTATTCCTCCCAAAAAGGCACTTATAATTATAAATGCAAATTCAATTCATCTTTCTACTGACGTTGCAAAAAGTTATGCATGGTGTGGATTTGTATTGTACTGAAGAAAAAGGAGAACTAATTAATCAATCAAAGGTGTTAGAGCCACTTTCTCATTTGTCAATTTTGCTAGCCATTGACTTTCCAAAACAAGGGCATACACAAAACTCAACAATAATGACTTTCAAATATTTACAAACATGTTACCAATAATAACAAAGCAGCAAAGTCGTTTTCATAATTTAAAAGTTGACATATATGCATATCACAAGTACTCCTTAAGTTCATAATATCCCATATGTCTGATCATATTAATTAACACGCACCAAGGTTTTAACTTTTAAGTAGAACGAGAAGAAGAAAAGTACCTTGCGAGCATACAAGTGAGAAAGATTAGCTATCCAACCTTCATCATAAAAACCATACTGAACAATGGAAGAACCAAACAAAACAAAATGAGGCCTCGATAATGGTCCCGACATCTCTCTCTCTCTCTCTCGCTCTCTCTTGAACACCAAATATACAAACTCAGATATAGTAAGCTAAAAAATTATTCACCTACTCACATGTCATTTCTTTTTATTTTTTTTAATAAGATGACTTTATTATTATTATTATCATTATTTTATCTTTGTTCTTGTTTTTTAACGTTAAACGTGGAATCCGTGAGTGAAAAACAATAAATGGGTGAAGAAAACAATATAACCACCCAATGCAATTGAGTGACCATGATTAGTTTCTCTGTAACAGAAGTTAGTTTTATTCTGTTTTTCTGTTTGGTATTCAGTTGAGTTACAAAGAGAAGAAGAGAGTTCACCCTCTAATTCAGAGATTCTAATTGATAGTTTATAGCTAGGAGTAGATTAGTACATGTGTAGGAATGGCTATCCAATCCAGTCCACAATTGTAATGGGAGATCATGTGTTTTTTAAAGGAAATTGATGCATGCATATGCCATCATGATAATTGACTCTAAAAGAGAGAAAAAAGAATGTGTAAATATAAGAGAAAAAGATTATGGACTGACAGTGTAAAATAGTTTTATAAAAAGGCTATACATGGTCATCCAATCAGTCAATCATAACTTACCATATATGGTAAGTTTGTTGACCTTTATAAAATTATCATAAAAGTTATAGCAATGATGATTTATGATTGGATGACAGTGTAAAACTAACTGTCGATATATCACTATTAAACTCTAAATATAATAGGTAATATTTTGTTTTTGTCATGGGTCAGAGACCACGATGTCCCCTAACCCACTGGGTCAGAGATTAATCCCGCTCGCGATGCGTGGCTGCCGATGGCCCAAGGAAATTTTGAACACGGAGAAAATCGAATGCGGGTTCTCCCGCTAAATAAATCGTTCCCCCTCATGTGAACGCAGCGGGATCTTATACCACTGCGCCAACCCTTTGGATTATATAATAAGTAATATAATATGATAAGAAAAGAGATAGGAAGAAATAATAGATATTAATGGGATATTTATGATGTTCAGGTGTGCACATATAATTACTCAAAGGGAGTAAGTAAAAAAAAAACTTTCATATTAATTTTTAATCCTCCAATTAATTTAATGATTTCTAACCAGTGTTTTAAGAACCGGACCGGTCATCGAACCGGTCGAGGTACTGGGTTAATGGGTCATTAGTCGAACCAGTGGGTCACTGGTCGGACCGGTTTGACTCGATATATATTAAAAAATATAATATAGCTAACATAATTTAATCATTTAACACTTCAAATTTTAAATTATTGTCATTATAAAGTACCTAATATTCCAAATAAGAAATAACAACCAATAATCATGACAATACAAGTCCATAAATAAGTTTCATACACAAAAAAAATAAAAAATAAATTGAAACACGTCATTTCAGCACTTTTTTTCAAAAAAAAAAAAATCATATCACAATCCGGTTCAAGCCGAGTCACCGGTTTTTTGCAAAAACCGGCCGGTTCAACCCGGGTCGTACCGGGTCAGATACATATCCGATCCTATCGTCGAACCGAACCGGTTATACTACCGGATTCCGGTCGGACCGACCGGTCCGGTCCGGTTTTTAAAACACTGTTTCTAACAAATGCTGCGCTGGGCGCATCTTCTGCCGGGATCACAGGAAAGTTTACATTTGAAATTAGAAAAATTGTGTCTAACGCAATCCACTTGTTCAAGATTAAATAGATATATTCACATGGCACAATCCACATGGTGGAATTTTTTATTAATTATAGGCTTCAATAATATTTTGGTTGTTGTATGATTCTTAACATTTTTTATGTGATCTATGTCCAATTATTTTAATTGTTTAATATCTCCTTTGTTGGTCAGCCAAAAGAAAGTATATTTAGATAAGAGTACCAAACCCATATACAACATACATATAAACTGTCCACTAACCTGCAGCCATACCAAAACAATACATAAGGTAAATTCCTAATCCTTATATAAAATATCCTACGACATTATACTGACAACCTATATAATCCCTGCAAACATTCTATAGGATTCATTGACCTTACATAAAAAGATAAAGATTTTTTTTTTTTCCATTTTATTAGACAACCATGTCCAAGATCTAAATTTAATCAGTTCAAATACACACTTGACATTAGAAACCTCATAGTTGAAAATAACATTGTTTATGGCAAAAGAATCAAATTTAGAGAGTTATTCTTCATCATTACTATTCATTTTTTTTTTAAAATCTAATGGTTAAGATTAACTACACATCAAAACCATTAGATTTCAGATTGTGTGTGTGACTCTAAACCATCCTCACCATTTATTTTATTATCTAATGATTCTAATGACCAACTAATCTTAACCATTAGATTTCAAAAAAATGAATGGTGAAGATGAGAAATAAATCTTTTATAATTACTTAAAACATTGACAGGAGTGGAGAAGGAATACGAACAATCTCCATGTGTCCCAAATTTGCTAGCAAAAAAGACCTCTTTTTAGGAAAGTAAGGAAGGAATACCAACAATCTTCGTATGTCCCAAATAAGTATTTTCCATGAGAATGGCAACTTCAAATGAGACATGCTCTTTCAAAACATCCAAGAGAAGTGCAGAGAAGGAGTTGAGATTTAAGCGCATATCAGCAAAAACACATGTAATCCACTTATGTATTTGTCACACTCCCTCTAACATTTTTCATCTTAAATGTTCAACTCTCTAATATGTCAGCTTATCAATATTTTATGATAACAATCATTTCTTAGTTAAGTGTAAGCTTAGATGGCTAGCTTATTCTCTTGTCGAGGCAGCGGACACCAACACACAGCGGACACACAACGTTTTTGCTGTGTCCTGTCCTGTTCTTTTTTTTTCTTCCAACTTGGACACAGCGTGAACACGGCGCAGATACACACCGGATACTCCTCTGATATTTTTTTTAATAAAAAATTTCAAAAATCAACCTAAAAGATTAGATTATAAAAATTCCATTTTTAAATTAAAAGTTGTGCTTTTCAATGACGTCCAAGAAGGAAAGGGAAGTGCTTAGATAGATTAACATTAATAAGATTTTTTGGATTTTTCTTTTCAATGATGGTTTCTCATAGTATTTTTTTTTGTGAGACTCTTTATTATGATCATTTCTCTTAGATTCTTTACATTGTGGAATATGATGCCTCTTAGTACCTTTTTGTGAGACTTATTATCATATGAAAATTATAAAATTTAACTTGTTTTAAGATGAATATATAAATCTTAATTATTGTTGCGATTTTAGCAAGTGTACCAAATCGTTCAAGTAACAAATGGTAAGTAAAGTATTGTATTCACAGGGACTTGTACGATAATTGGGTAATTAATAGCAAAATTAAATGGACTACGAAAATTTAGAATTTAGATAACTAAAATTAAAACAAGTGCATAAATTAAATGAGTAGAAGAAGAGAATTTGGATTTGGGTAAATTCACCAAACACGTAGCGTGCGCAGAAAATTGGGTTTAATTCAATGAACGAATTACGTCGGGGTTTAACTTCATCAAGTCATCCTAACATGCAATCACTAATTTTCTTAATCAAATAAGCTTTTGTTATCATCAACCCACAAATTTATTCAAACCTTAATCCCTTAAGTGAGAGAACCTAAGTCCTTTGATTCCACTATCAATCCCTTGAATTAGTGAAACCAAAGTACTTGCATTAGGAATAGAGGTTCTAACGATGCCCAATCCTTTTTACCCTATCCCTAGGCATAAAAAGTATTGGGTGTTCTCTCCAGTTCGCAATTCAATTAAATTTTCCAATTATAATTGAATATATAAAATCATGCATTCGGGTGATCAAGCCAAAAACAAGCATTACGCATAGAAGAGAAACAATAACGGTATTTAATTGAATAATAAAAGAGTAATTACATGGAAGTAGACTCGATTACATTAAACCCCAACAAAAAATGGACTTAGCTATGCATATCCATGGGGGAAGAAGCAGGAGATGATGAAAGCATGGAGAACCGAGCCAAACGCGTTCTAAGCCATCGTCGGACCTCTTGTTTCACTCTACGCACTACGTATCTGTTCCCTAGGCTAGAACAGAAATTTCTATTTAAAGTTATGGGCCAATAATGGTTCAAGCCCAAAAGAGAACGAAACAAAAAAAAAAAAGATAAATCTCGCTGAGCTCG
This sequence comes from Pueraria montana var. lobata, assembly GCA_026413185.1. Classification (NCBI taxonomy): domain Eukaryota; kingdom Viridiplantae; phylum Streptophyta; class Magnoliopsida; order Fabales; family Fabaceae; genus Pueraria; species Pueraria montana. The sequence continues at coordinate 81,127,802 of CM048650.1, forward strand.
ATGCACAGGTGTGCACTCAGAGTGCACAGGTGTGCAAACTCTCTGACTTGAAATTTAAACTTGCACAGGCACTTGGTTTGGTTCGCACAAGTGTGCGAAGCTCTTAGGACTTCCAAAAAGATGCTATTTTGCCTTCGCAAGACTTCCAAAGCTCTAAACTTCAACCCAAATGGTCTTCAACGCATCAAATCTCTCTTGGAACATCCCTATTGCTTATTCCAAGCTTCAACAAAGTTCCTGAAAACACAAGAAAACAACCCAAGATCAAGCATAAAAGGGTAAAAACTAGAAATTCCTAACTAAACTAAACTTTCATTAAAACTCAACTAAATTGAAGATAAACAAAGCTCTGAAGCATGGAATATATCAAATAATTGCCCCTGAATCACTACAAAATGCAGGAATATAAGACAATTATCAATTATCAATTTAAATGTCTTGTTGATCATATATATATATATATATATATATATATATATATATATATATATATATATATATATATATATGCCGTGTCCCCGTGTCCTATGTTCTAGACTTTTGGCTGTGTCCCAGTTTCCGTGTCTGAGTCAGTGCTTCGTAGGTTGTCTGAGAGGCTCTAGCAATCATTATTATTTGTGTCAAACTTTTTAGAGTGACAAGAATAAGAAGAAAAGGGCGAAATAATATCCCATTTTGTGCGAGCAGTGAACAAAGCTAAAAGAAGTTTGGGGTAGAAAACAAAATACCTTGAGATGGTTAACAATCTTCCTCATATTTTCAACGTATTCTTGGAGAGGCACATGAGTACCTAGGCCTGATGGGTGAGGATTAGAAGAATCATTACCACCAAAGTAGACAATAACCAATGAAGGTTGTACAGGGGCATCCTGAATTAAACAAGTTGACAGAGTCTGAGCACTAATCAAAGTAATCACATTGTGCATGCTACAAATTGTGATAATTAAGAAGTTCATTATTCAGCATTTAATACAATGTTTTTGGTGAATATACGTTTAATATAATTGAGGATCAAAATAATCTTACAAACACAATTTTAAAACATATTCTTTATTATTAAATAAAATTTATTGGTAATTAAATTTTTTGTGTATCTCACTTCTTTTGTCATAGAAAGAATATGTTAGAAGATTTCCTTGTTTTGATGCAAATAAAGTTCATTTTTTTATGGTTAGAAGGTTATTTTTGACACATGATTTTGAGTCCACTTTAGACAATAAAGTGTAATAATAAGTGTTGACTTGAAAGTTAACTTGAGATTGTAATAAAATATAGGTTTGTGAAAATAAATTACGAAATTGAGTTCTAACTTAACGATTTTTAATTAATAGTTTAATCTTCATGATGTTTTACCATCTAAACAAACTATAAATCAATATTTATGACTGAGAATCTATTCCATAATAGATAAATTATTATTCCACACTTGATAGTGTTTAGATGAATCAAATCTCATTTGACCTCCTTTGTAAAACACCCCATCCCACCCTATAAAGTATGGGTACAATTATCATCTTTAATCTTAGTGTAGTTTTAGTCCACATAAACAACACCGGTCTAGCAAACTATCAATATCAACTTGTGTGAAGTGGTCCACATAAAATAGAAGAAGGATATTTCACTGTGTAGGCCGAAGAAACAATTGCCAATGACTTTTTATGGGGGGATACTTGACTTTCGATGACGTTTTCGTGGGGGATGCTTCTCTAGCAATGACATTTTATTGGGGGATGCTTCTCTAGAAACAATTGCCAATTTGTCAAAGAAGAAGAAAATCATGAATAAAATTCTAGCATAAAACCTTGAAGGATTAAATGCATTGACTACAAACACAATTCAATTCAAATTGTCAGGTTGTGTGGATGAATTATATTTTTATTATTTAAAAAAAAATTAAATCTAAAAAAAGTGATAAATGATAAATATATTTTTAAGAAACTTTATATAAGAACTATTTTAGTTTTCTTTGGTTAGTAACCTCTACTTCTTTTTTTATTTAACTCACCTTTCCAATTAACATTAAAATATTATAATATTGTTGTAATTTTCAGGGCCACACTATATTCAGTAATGATTCAGTTGCTTATTTTTGAGATAAACAAATGACAATTACTGTAGAATGTGATCAAAATTGAAGCAGCTGAAATTTATTATATAAAGTTTATTAATATAATACAATATTAGTATTCCTAATTATAATAAAATTTATTATATGATTATTTTATTTCTAATTAATATTTTACATATATTTTCTATGTTACCAAATTTACATATATTTAAAATAAAATTTTACTTTTTTCAAGTAAAAGAAAATCTTTTTAGTTAAATAAAAAATATTAATTTGTTTAAAAAATATATTAAGATTTTAAATACCAAATTTGCATAGAAACATGGACAATAACTATACAATCAATTGTCTGACATGCCAAATTTTGTATATATTTATTTATTACAGTATTTTAATTATTAATCATTTCTATTATAAAGCTGTGATTTTTCTATGATGTAGATATTCATTACTGCAATTGATATATTTATTTTGATATAAATTTTTCATACATGGATGGTGTAATTAATTTTTCATCTCTTCAATTAAATTAAATTTAATAACTAAGGGTCTAGCTCAATTTGGTTAAAAAGGGTATGTGAGTTGTTGTAAACATCTTGGTACACCTATATTCGATTAATACGGATAAAAAAAATTATATTTTTATCATGAAAAATCATCTATTAAAACTAAATTGATATGTAATAATTTCATTTAAAGAATAACTAAAATACAACTAAATTTATATTCTATTTAAATTAGGGTAATAATTTTATTGTAGTTTTAAGCACCACAATCAATGTATTAAATGTACATTATAATTATATTTTAATATCACAAATAATATATGAATTTTCAATTATTATTTGATTTATCATATTAAATGTCATAAAATAATTTTTAAATCTGTGTCTCACTTCAAACTCAAATTATATAACATAAATTTATGATTGAAACATGAATAGTTACCTTAAATAAGTTGGTATTATTTTATCATTATGATTCATCTTTTGTTTTTTGGTTTCATATAATGGTAATTTGAGCACCAAATTATATTTATTAGTGCCATTAATTTGTTTAATTAAATTGATTTGAATTAAAAGCAAACTAATTAATCAATATTATTATTAATGTAGAGGATATATTACTAAAAAAAATTGGTAACAAAATTACTACAAATTTGACAGCAATCTCTTTAAATATTTTTTTTGTTACACGAATTAATAGTTCTATAAAGTTAATTCTTTAATTCTATATATTTATATTTTTTTTATTTGATTAGTAAATGGCATATAATTGTTTAATAAAAATTAGTTGTTTAATTTTGATAGTATAAATTTGGTAGTACGTACAACTTATTTTTTGTTTAGTGATATTTATTCTATGATTATTTTTGGTAATTAATATATTTAAAAGGGAATTCTTAAATATAATATAAACATTACATTAATTAATTATATTAGTTAACTAATAAGATAATAAAAATCAATTTATTATATTAAATAAATTTTGTAAAACATATTTAGATTAATTATATTAGAGATTGAAATTATTATATAAAACTTTTTTGAGATCAATTATATTAAAAACTTTTGGCAAGGACTTATTAATTAATATTAATAAATAATTTTGGTTCACTATTATGTATAAAAATAATTTATAAAATTACATTCTTAAATTATATTAATTATATTAATAGGGAAATAGAAATCCATTTTGGAGATTAAATTAATATTGTAAAATATTTTTGAGATTAAGTCTATTATTGATTGAAATATTTTTAAAAACATTTTTGAAATCAATTATATTAAAAAAAAACGTGGCAAGGTTCTTTTATTTCAAGTTTTGGAGATTAAATTGGAAAATTAAATTTATTATAGTTTTCAGTTATCAATCAAACAAAAGTTTTTTTTTTTTACTGTATCAATCAAATGAAAGTTACTTCATCACTGAGACTTTGCTAGATCTTTCCCAACATATACAACAAGGTACTTGGAATTTGATTTGGAAACTGCCAGTTCCTAACAAAGTTTTAGTGTTTTTATGGCGTGCAGCCAGGGATTGCTTACCAACTAGAAGTAGACTGCAACAAAGAGGTGTGCAATGCCCCAGTGTTTGCTGTTTCTGTGAGACGAACATAGAAAATGGGTGGCACTGTTTTGTGGGTTGTTCTTGCTTAAGGAAGTTTTGGATGGAAGCGGGATTATGGCACATTATAAGGGACCATGTGGACAGGGTTGAAGGTTTTTCAGATTTAATCTTTAAGTTGCTACATGTGTTAAAATCAGAAATTATGGCAAAAGTTGTCATGCTGTTTTGGGCTTTGTGGTGGAGGAGAAATAGCAAGATTTGGGAAGATGCTGACAGGTTTCCTTTTGTTGTTGTTCAAAGAGCAAATGTAACCTTGCTGGACTGGCTGAAGGTGCACAAGAGAGTCCAGCCTTTTCAACAGCAGTGTCCTTATCTTGTGCAGTGGCTGAAGCCATCTCAAGGGGTGGTGAAATGCTATGAAGCCTAGATACGAGATACGGCACGGGTACGATACCACACGGATGCGGGGATACGACAAATTTTCTAAAATTAAGGATACGACACGTTTTGGATACGTTAATAAAAAATTATATATGGATGCAAATATGCTGATTCTGTTTTCTGGTGAGCAATTCAGCCATGCTTAAGTTAAAATTTTAAATTATATCTAGCATGGCCAACAGTTCTACTACCTTTTAAAATTTTATCTAATGCTTAATGCTAATCACTAATCTTAAAAAGAAAGTGACTATAAGAATGACATGACAGTGCATACCTACTCCTGAAAGATGGTATCTTTATCCTGATCACATTGATAGCTATGCCAAATGAGATATTCAAGAGAAACAACCAAGATTTCCATGATGCAGATTGCAAACTGAAACCTACAATGAAAATTTTGCCAATCTTTCACATTAGTAAATAGCAATAAAGTTAAACTTGACATGCCCAATTAAAAAAATCTAATACAAATAGAAAACTGCCAATATTGCCAAAATTCAGAACAAATTTAGAACAGCTGATATAAAATTCAGAACACTCAACACAGTTTACAATTTTTCAGATAGCTGCCAGCATTGCTTTGCACTGCAACTGGTATAACATTCAAAACAAATTTTTCAGAACAAATTCAGAACAGCTGATATAATATTCAGAACAAAGTTTACAATTTTTCAGATAGCTGCCAACATTGCTTTTCATTGTAACTGGTATAAAACCCCAATACTTTGATCATTTGTCAATTTCATTAATTCATAACTATAATAATGATCACAATTTACAAAAAAAAAATACTTGTGATCATAAACAAAAAAAATACAATTTTTGCTCATATCATAACTAGTCTTAGCAAACTGTATCAATAAAACTCTAAAAGCATCTTTGGTATATCTCAAAACAAGTATTGGCTTTATACAATAGCCTATTCAAAAGCATCATTACTAGTTAGTAGTTACTAATTACTGTCTAACTCTAACTGTATCATTTTCTTCTCCTCCATTGCCATAATCCAAAAAGAGCATAGCTTCTAATCCGGTTCATCAAGAGACAAATCTGCCATTTTAAGAACTCCAGCACCATCATCAAGTGGATCATGTACATCTCCACTAATGTCCCACAATCTAGTCTCTCCTTTTTTATACCCTTCATCTTTCCTAGATAAAAGCCGAAGATTGGAGTGCACATAAACCAAATCTTCAGCCCTTTTTGTATCCATTTTGTTTCTCTTCAAGGAATGAATAAAGGAGTATGTACTCCAATTCCTCTCACAGCACGAGGAAGAACATGGCTGCACAAGAAGCTTTAAGGCAAGCTTTTGGAGTAGAGGTGTAGAGGATCCATGCATCACCCACCCAGTTTTTGGATATAATGCCCATCTATCCTCAATTGAATCAAATGAACCAAAGTCACCCGCACAAGATGAGAATTTAGAGAATTCTTCATAAACTTTTTTTCTATCCTCAACATGCGGAAAATATCTTTTTAGACATTTATTCCTTTCTCTAGAAACTTCATCATCTTGATGAGGAGGAACCCTATTTGCAGCCTCACTAAGCCACACTTCACTATAATACCTATAAATAATAAAAAAAAATATTTTAGTCATACTATGATTGAGAATGAGCTAAGCTAAGCCATACTTTATCATTGATAAATTAAAATTGACATAAAAAAATTACCTTGGATTTAGAGAATGAGCTAAGCAATGAAGTGGAGTACAACTCTTGCTCCACATATAATTAAGTATTTCATGAACAACATTATAGAAACTACAAACTTCATTTGCTTGCTTTTCCTCATGCCTATAGATGGCTGCCTTCACCTTTTCTATCATTGAATCCCACATTTCATACACCAAATGAAGAGTGGAAGCATCGGTGTCACATATCCTAATCATGCTATATATAGGATCCATGAAAGAAAGAATGTAATCTACTTTATCCCTACATATATCATTCAAAATAGTTTCTTTCACATGTGCAGCTTTTCTAACATCATCTTCTCTATAACTATTCCATTGATCGCTAATGACCATATTTTGCAAACAATGTTTCAACAATTTCAATCTTTTTAGCATGACTATCATGGAGGCGAAACAAATTTCAGCAACTGAAAGCAATTTAAGAGAAGAAAACTCATTAAAAATAGCTAATCTCATTGAATGAGTCATGATGAAAGTCTTGACAAAAGAAGCATCATCAATTACTTCAGTAATCCACCCACATTCATTGAAAACATTCTCATTACCATCAACATTCTTCGCAGCACATATGTTTTTCACTCCAAGATTCAAAGTATGCACCACACAAGGGGTCCAAAAAAGATGAGGGAAATCAGCTTCTATCAATAACCCAGCTGCCTTACAAACAGGAGCATTATCCGTTATGATTTGGACCACATTTTGTGGTCCTACCTCGTTGATTACATCATTTATTATGCTAGCCATGTAATGCTTGTCCTTATACTCCTTTGACCCATCAATAGCCTTTAAGAATATAGGTCCTTCTTCACATATGGCCATGAAGTTTATCAAAGGCCTTCTTTGAGCATCTGTCCAACCATCGGCAACCAATGTAACTCCTTTTAAAGGCCATAATGATTTGATAGGCTGAAGCAACCTCTCAATATGAGACCTTTCTTGCTGCAAAAGGCTAGTTCTTAACGCATTATAACTAGGAGGAACAAAGCCACTAAGATTCTTGCTAGCAGCAGATGCATAAGAACTAACAAAATATGGATTTCTAGCAAGGTGAAATGATAGGCCAGCAGAATAAAACATTCTTGCTATCTCAGCTCTAAGTTTATTCCTATCATCAACATTGAAACAATCCTTTATATTGCCAGCATCATTACTAGTGCCCATTTTTCTTCTTTTTGGTGGCAATGTTGGTGCCATTGGAGTCCTTTTGTCAGTAGGAAGTGGAACATTTTTGGGCTTTAATCTATTTTCAGCCTCTTCACAAATTCTTTTCAAATCAGCTAAATGTTCAGCATTAACTTTAGGACAAATAGAAACTCCTTGACCTGGAATTCTGAGTAGATGTGCTTTAACCCTAGAGTATGAACTTCTGACAGTTTTTTCACAAAAATTACATGTCCAACTCTTATTGCCACCCCTCTTTCCTCCTTGGTCGTTGATTGTAACAAATGCCCATAGTGGTGCATGATCATCTACAATTTCTGAGGAAGCAAATTTACGGGTAACACTAGAACTAGCCCTAGCATTTGAACCCTCTCCCCCAACTGGTGTAGACATTTTTTCAAGCAACAAAACTACACAAGTAATAACAAGATAATGTAACAATGTCAAAGAACAGAACCTGAGAAGTGGGAACCATGAACAACACCAGAACACCAAAAAGAGAGATACCGAACCTGGAAAAGTGGCCCAGTGCTTTTAGAGAGAATAAACAAACCATAAATGTAGTGGAGATGTTTCTTTGCCGGAAGGAAAGACCCCTTTCGTTGGAAAACGCGCAGAACCACCACGAAAAATGCGCAGAACCACTACGTGTAAGGAGACACCCACTCGCCCCACTCGCTGGAAAATGAACTCACCCCACTCGTGCAGTGAACGACGTCCAGAACCGCTGTGGTCGAAGAACCCATTTGTTGTAAATGCTGGGAGAACCACGAAAGGTTGTCGTGTGTTTGGTGCTCTTGAGAAGAGGGAAGAGTAGCGTAGCGTGTTCTCTCCACTTATGTTCTTAAGCTTTTCTGATTTTAAAATCTTTTTAAAATCCCTAAATTTAAAATATTAAAATTAAAATTGTAAAACATTTAAAAATTCAAAAACGGCTCAAGCCGTATTGGAGCCGTGTCCCAAAATAGCTTTAGTTGTATCCCTTCACTTTGAGTCGTATCGACATCGTATCCTAGCCGTATCTTGCATTTAAAAAAAATCGAATACTTTTCCGATACGTATCTGGACGTATCGGAGCCGTATCGGTGTCCGACACCAATTCTTTTACCATTTTGGAGTATCCGGGCTTCATAGGTAAAACGTAATGTGGATGCTGCTATTTTTGTTGATCTTCAATGAGTTGGTTTTGGTCTTTGCCTTAGAGATGATTCAGGTTCTTTTGTCAAGGCCAAATCCTTAATTATTACTGGTATTTTTTCCCCTGTTGAGGCTGAAGCCTTAGCTTGCTTGGAGGCTATCAAATAGGTAAATGAGCTTGGGTATCCAAATGTTATTATTGAACTTGATTGTAAAGCTGTTGTTGATGGGATTAGAGGTAATTGTACAGCTTCTTCTGATTTAGGAACCCTCATACGTACTTGCAAACATAGACTCAAGTTTCTGTTAAACTTTGAGATTTGTTTTGTTAGGAGACAAGCAAATTTTGCTGCTCACCTTTTAGCTAGGGCTGCAAAATTTCATGCTAGTTACTAGGTTTATGATTACATACCACAGTGTATTCATGACATTATTACTACTGAAATGAATTGATCTTTCTGTTTCAAAAAAAAAAATCAAACGAAAGTTAATCTTCATAATAGAAGTTTTTCAAATATGATACAAATTATAATTATTATCTTTTAAATTGATATTTTTGATAGAAAATTAGCTTGATATTATAACTAATCATTATTATTTTGATTTTAAAGCAATGATTTTAAAGTTCTGTATAAAAAAATAAAAAATAAAAAAACTATGATTTTAAAGCTAATAACGGAAATGCAATCACATAAATCGTTAGAAAATTGGTTGAGTATATTTTCAAAACGGTCATTTATGGAGATACTAGCTTAATAACCCGTGCCCTGCATGGGTATTAAATATATAATCTACATTTTTTATATTATTATATTTTTATGTATTTCTTAGTTATTTTTAAATTTTATATAAATATATGTTAGCAAATATGTGTTTAACATATAACAAATATATAAAATAATTATGAATATTGATATATATTAAAATAATTTTATATTTATATATGTCTTATATCATTTTAATATATATATATATATATATATATATATATAAATGTTTGTTTTTTAAAAAAATATTATCTTTATAAATATATTTGCATTTGTATACAACTTAAATATATACTTAATTTTAATAAAAAAAATTATAATATAAAATATTTTGGCTTAATTAAATTTGTTTTTAGTCCCTCAAATTTGTGGTAGTTTTGGTTTTGGTCCCCCAATTAAAAATTATTCTTTTAATTCTCTAATTCGCAAAATGTTGTTTTTAGTCCCCCAAAGTTTTTTTTTTACTTAAGTCCCCCAAAGTAAATTTGATGGATTAAAAATAACATATTTTTAGTCATTTTTAGTCCCCAAAGGTGAAGTTGAGAGACTAAAAATAACTTTTTGTGAAATTGAGACAATAAGGGACTCAAATCATATTTAAGCCAAAAATTTTATATTATGTTGGAAAAAAAACTTAGTCCCTAAAAGTGTAAAGCCATGTCATAGTTAGGGATGACAATGGGTAGAGTCTAGCTAGGGTACTATAATATTCGTCCTCATACCGTACTTTAAAAAAATTCCCATATCCAGACCCACACCCATTGGATAGTAACTTTAATACCCATGTATTTCCTCGTTGGGTATGTAAATGTCTGTACCTATGTCCGTACCCGTTACCCGCACTTTAATTAATTATGAAAATTGATAAATAAAATATTGATTAAAAATACAATAGTAATTAAATTAAAATCGCATTCAAAGATTTTTATAAAAACATAATAAATAGAAAAAATGAGAAATCACAATATTCGTATAAAGTGTGAAGGTAAATCCAAAAAATGGGATAGAGGAATCAGCAATCGGCTTCACAAAGGTCACTTGTTTAAAATATATCATATACAGATGATTCGTGGCCTTGTATTTATAATTGTTTATAGCCACGATTAAATTTCTAATCTCGTAGCATGTCCCCTTCCTTAACAATGTCTCAAATTTGTCAATAGAATTACTCCAAATGCTACACTAAATTTTGTCAAGCTGCATAAAAGAAAATTAGTAGTTATGAATACAATGAGTACATAAATAAAATAATAATAATAATATTTAACAGATACCTTGCTTGTTATCCATGATGACCATTTTGATAAAATCCTTTAGATGTGGTTGTTTGAAGTTTGAGACTCTCCAAAGACGAAGAACTCTAACTTGTAATCTTCATGTCTTTCGCTTGTTTTGGATGTTAACACTTGCAATTGAGTCAAAATTGGAAGACATTGTATGATTCGATGAAGTTAATGCAAATTGGAATTGAAATTGAATGGTTTAGACATGTGTGCTTAATATTTATAATAATAGTTTATATTTTAAAATGGAAATTTGAATTTAAATTAGTGCTATCAATTAATATGAATTAAATAATTTAAAATTTTAAATCATAAATATCTTAAAATATTGATCACATTCAAATTTGAATATGAATATGAATTTAAATTGGTGTTATCAATTAATATGAATTAAATAATTTAAAATTTCAAGTCATAAATATCTTAAAATATTGATAATGTTTAAATTTTATGATCATCCACACGTATATATAGATATTGTTTAAATTATCAATTATATATTTGCATTATAAAATTATAAGATAAAAAAAAATCTAATTGCACGATTTCTTTATTTTAATTTGTTATAATTTTGAATTTTGAATCGGCGAGAAGAGTTCATATTCATAAATATTGTAACAAATTAATGGTAAAGATTGATCTACTTAAATTTAATTTAAATTATTCATTTCAATGACATGATTATAATATTGTAACAAAATAATGGTAAAGATTGCTCTACTAAAATAAATCTCGCATTATTTTTAAATTTAAATTTACTTTAAATTTGAAACAAAATATATATTAGTACTATTAATTAATTTGAATCATATTATATCATTATATTATTAATTAATTAGAATATTCTAGTCATAATTGATTAATGTAATGAAGTATTTCATAATTAAATAAGAGAAAAAGGACTATGCACTGATAATGTAAAACTATTTTATACCGTCATCTAATCACAACTCATCATTTATGGTAAGTTTGTTTACTTTTACAAAATTATCTTAAAAGTCGTGCAAATGGTGATTTGTGATTGAATGACAATGTAAAATTATTTTACACTGTTAGTGCATCACCATTAAACTCATTAAATAATCATCTTAATTACCATAAATATATATTTATCAATTAAAAATAAAATAAATTATTTAATGGCATTTTGGAGGGGATAAATGAATGTGGTGTTGTCATGTAGCATCTACCTACATGATAAAATATTCTTTTATGATATATAATATTAGTAGTAGTAGTAGTAATAATAATAATAATAATAATAATAATATTATTATTATTATTATTATTATTACTATTATTATCATCATCATCATTTACGGTAAATCATAAAATCACAATATTAAAAAATATTTCATAATTATAAAATAAAATCCATAAAACTTAATAATTAATTACCGAATTATATAAAATCAAAATCTATTTAAGATTTAATAATTTAATTGATTAAGTTAATCAGAATATCAAATTATATACTCATTGTAATGATTTTTAATTACTACATTTAATATAATTAACTGATTATATGAATTAAAATATTTAAAATTTCAAATCATAAATATCTTAAAATATTGATAATGTTCAAAATTTATTATCATCCACACATGTATATATATATATATATATATATATATATATATATATATATATATATATATAGATATTGTTTAAATTATCAATTATATATTTGCATTATAATATTATGAGATAAAAAATCTAATTGCACGATTTCTTTATTTTAATTTGTTATAATTTTGAATTTGAATTTAAATTAATGTTATCAATTAATATGAATTAAATAATTTTAAATTTTAAATCATAAATATCTTAAAATATTGATCACATTCAAATTTAAATATGAATATGAATTATACAATTTTAAATTTTAAATTATTATAAAAATAAATTTGTCTTCATTTTGACGGGAAAAAAATTAATATGGTGTTGCCACGTGGCATCAACCTACGTGGCAAAACCTTCTTTTATATAATATAGTTGATAATTGATTAATTCTCATTCAAATCATATATATTTACTAATAATGAAATTTAATTACATTTACTAATAATTCAAATCATATTAATTCTCATTCAAATCATATATATTTTCAAGAATTTAATTGATTTGAATTTAATATATAGTCAGTGAAATGTAATTAAATTCGTTTACAATTAAGGTTGAATTAAAATTAAATATATTTACCAAAATATTTTTGAATTTAAATGAAAGAATATTTTATTGAAATAATTAGTTGTAAGAAAAGTTATCTTTTTAACGTTAATGTAGTTTAGGTTTAGCTTATCGCAATTTCTTTTAAGTGTAGGATCAATTTTTTTTTTTTACAGCAGGATCAATTTCTTTTACTTATCGCAATATCCTCTCATTAATTTGTATAGTATAATTATTTATCCCTTTTCATTTAAATTGATTGATCCTTTAATTATTATTGATCCTTTAGTTTAAATTTAAATTGATCATAATGATAATTTACAATTGATTTGCCCTACTTTTAATTTTTTTAATTATTTATTATTGGATTTGGACCTGAACTTCAACACCTCCTTCACGTCATAGAACCTAAGTAAGGATACTAAAAAATGAGAAACCGAAAAAAGTTTATACTTTCAAACTAAAATTATGCTTTTATTATACAAATATGATAACTTAAAGATAAGGAATTAAATAAAGACCAAATAAGAACATTTTCAGACTAAGAAAAATAAAATAAAAAAGGGTGAAAGTGGATAATGAGTTTATGCAAGTGAAAAAATAAATAGAAAACAACAATGGAAACTAAAAAAAGATTTTGGATTTATTATTTTTTTTAAGTATGAAAAAATAAATAAAGTAAAATAAAAGCAAATTACATGATCAAGAGATCTCAAGCTAGAGCTTCCAAAATGTCATTAGGAGGACAAAGCCACTTGCAATCCAAGGATGTATGGGTCTGTCCCAATTAGATAGCTTGTCTGCCACTTCATATCTTTCTAGAGTCCAAAAAATGAAAAAAAAAAATAGAAAAATGGAACACAATCAAATGGACCAAATGTAGAAGAAGAATAAAAAAACAAAGGAAAATTTTACCTCATAAAGACAACTCAGTTGCGTACTCTTAATATAGAGATGAATGTTTCATTGTGTGATGGTCATAATGCTATTACAGAGGAAAAAAAATAGAAGCCCCTTATGTTTTCATAGGGAAAAGAAAGAGGAAAATAGACTAAATATTTGAGAAAAGAAGGAGTTACAATTGAATAAGAGGAGAAGAAGAAGGATTTTGAGAGAAATATAAAGACATTACTAAATTATAGAATGACTTTAATGCCCTTAGTTTAGGCGGGAAAGTTGAAATTACCAACTTATCCAACGATTTCTACTTTTATATATATAAAGATAGGGCTTAATTATCAAATTGGTCCTTAAATTATTTAAAATACTTCAATTTGGTCCCCAAATTTTAAGACGCGTCAATTTGGTCCCCAAATATTTAAAAATGCATCAATTTGATCATTTTCGTCCAATTGGAGTTGACGCCATTTAATGCAATTCTGGAACACGTCAATTTGGTCCCAAATTATTAACGGCATCAACTCCAATTGGACGAAAAGGACCAAATTGATGCATTTTTAAAAATTTGGGGACCAAATTGACGCATTTTAAAATTTGGGGACCAAATTGAAGTATTTTAAATAATTTGAGAACCAATTTGGTAATTAAGCCTATAAATAACTACATATCTTTAATATTTTATTTATAAATAATAAATATAGTATTAAGGTAGAATTATTTTTAAATTTAATATCCATTTATATTATAAACTCAACATGATCATATATTCTTACTAAATTTTATCTTAAAAAATAAGGTATAGTTAATAACTTGAAAATTATTAATAATTTAGTTGTTTAATTTCATCTTCAAATTATATATAGCGCAAGTACTTAAGTTGCTAACTATTAGTTTCTGTTTGGATATTAATATTGAAGTATATATTTTTTTAACTAATTGATTGATTTTGAGAAAGATCAAATTGAGAGATAACTTTAGATCACGCTTTAGGGTCAAATTGGAAAATCATTATTTTATCCCAAGAGATAGTTTTATGGTATAGACAAAGATATGTGCCTTCTCTTAGATCCCAGTTTTCTAATATATATATATATATATATATATATATATATATATATATATATATATATATATATATAATTTTATCTTTCAAGTGATTAATAATATTATGAGGTTTTTAATTATCACACATAATTAACTACAAGTATAAATATGTTTAATTTTGGCTCATAAGTGGTTAATAGTGTTATAGAGATATTGATTGTTACACGTGATTAACTAATATAAATATGATTAATTTTGTCTTGTACGTAGTTATGAAAAAATGATGATTAACTTTGTTTTGTAAATAATTAATTGTGTCATGATATTATTGAAATATTTATAAGTAGTTAATAATTTTTTAAATAAAATTAATATATATATAATTAACTATATTTTTTCATGTGAATATTGGATAGATAAAATGCGGTGTAAGTTGATCTTTATTCGCCAATGAAACATAGTGGTAGACATGCAATAACGTTTTTTTCGGGGATGTGCTTGACTTGCATTAACGTGCTTGCAATGACATTTTTTTACTTTTTCTTTAATGCTTGATTTGCAGTGATGTTGTTGTTGGGAATGCTTGACTTGTAAGACTATCAACATCGGTGGTTTTTACACGGTATTTGACGAAGAAAATATCGGTTTCACGCTAATATCATGGATGAAACAATATTGTTCCAAAATCAAGTTTTCTTTTTAATACTGGTGCTCAAATTTAAAAAAGTGGGTCATGTTAATATTTTGCTTAAAAAAATAGAAATATTAAGTAAAATAGTGATAAAATGTAAGAATATGAGTTTTGATAACAGGTGTTTTTGAGGTGCTTGTCTTGAAAAAAATAAAAAATGGATGATGTACAAATAGAGGTATTGGGTTGGAGATGCTCTAATGACGTTTTATCGAGGATGCATGCTTGACTTGCAATTATTAACTTTCACTTGTCACACTTAAGCGACTTATTGTACAAGCTAAATTATATTTTTTTAGTTTTTTATTTTTTTTTAAATTATTTTAGTCTTTTATTTTTTAAAATTTGGATCAATTTAGTTCTTCTAAAATAGTGATGATTCTCGATTTTAAAGCATTTTTTTATTAATTCAAGATGTGAAACTTGTTTCATTAGATTCATCTACTTCTTAAAAACTATAAAATCTAACTGATGTTCAAATTATAATTATATATATATAAACATAATGAAAATCACATGAAAAATGAATTTAATAAACAACTAAAAAATTAAAAATTCTAATGCCAGATTATTTTCTGATTATTCGATGGAATCATTTTTCATACAATTTTTATCATGTTTATAGCTCTTTTGAATTCAAACATCAATTGAGTTTCATAATTTTCATATAGATGAGTCTAATTACATAAATTTCATGAATCACAAGGTATAGATCTAGTTAATATGCATGAATAGGAAAATGCCTATACAAGTTATTATTTGTTGGATTTATTTCCCTGCCGTATATCATAGGCAATTGACTATTGACTTGACTTTTTTTTTTAGTTGACTTGACCTTTAATGATGTAATTGAAACAAAGCTTCTTCTCTGATGTCATCCAATTACCAAGTTTATTTTATATAGAGCTATCTAAGAATAGAATAGAACTACCACCATCAACAAGCATCCTACAATTCCTTATCAAAATGAAGTGTTTTTCTCTCATATTACAAGTGATTAATAATATTATAAAGTTTTTAATTATCACACATAATTAACTACAAGTATAAATATGTTTAACTTTGGCTCATAAGTGGCTAATAGTGTTATAGAGATATTGACTGTTACACGTGATTAACTACTTATATAAATATGATTAATTTTGTCTTGCATGTAGTTATGAAAAAATGATGATTAACTTTGTTTTGTAAATAATTAATTGTGTTATGAAATTATTGAAATGTTTATAAGTAGTTAATAATTTTTTAAATAAAATTAATATATATAATTAACTATATTTTTTGAGGTGGATGTTGGATAGATAAAATGCTGTGTAAGTTGATCTTTATTCGCCAATGAAACATAGTGGTAGACATGCAATGACGTTTTTTTCGGGGATGTGCTTGACTTGCGTTAACGTGCTTGCAATGACATTTTTTATTTTTTTCTTTAATGCTTGACTTGCACTGATGTTGTTGCTGGGAATGCTTGACTTGTAAGACCATCAACATCTATGGTATTTACACGGTATTTGATGAAGACAATATTGGTTTCACACTAATATCATGGATGTAACAATATTGGTTCCAAAATCAAGTTATCTTTTTAACACCGGTGCTCAAATTTTAAAAAGTGGGTTATGTTAATTTTCTTGCTTAAAAAAATAAAACTATTAAGTGAAATAGTGAAAAAATGTAAGGATGTGAGTTTTTTTAGAATATGTGCTTTTAAGGTACTTGTCTTGAAAAAAATAAAAAAAGATGATGTGTACATGTGAGATTCATTTAAGAACCCAAATAGAGGTATTGGGTTTGAGATATTCTAACGATGTTTTATCGAGGATGCTTGCTTGACTTGCAATTATTAACTTTCACTGGTCACACTTAATCAACTTATCGTACAAGCTAAATTATATTTTTAGTTTTTTATTTGATTCATTTTAGTTTTTTATTTTTTTTTAAATTATTTTAGTCTTTTATTTTTTAAAATTTGGATCAATTTAGTTCTTCTAAAATAGTAATGATTCCTGATTTTAGAACATGATTTTAAATCATTTTTTTATTAATTCAAGATGTGAAACTTGTTTCATTAGATTCATCTACTTCTTAAAAACTATAGAATCTAACTGATGTTCAAATTATAATTATATATATATAAACATAATGAAAATCACATGAAAAATGAATTTAATAAACAACCAAAAAATTAAAAAATCTAATGCCAGATTATTTTCTAATTGTTCGATGGAATCATTTTTCATACAATTTTTATCATGTTTATAGCTCTTTTGAATTCAAACATCAATTGAGTTTCATAATTTTCATATAGATGAGTCTAATTACATAAATTTCATGAATCACAAGGTATAGATCTAGTTAACATGCATGAATAGGAAAATGCCTATACAAGTTATTATTTGTTGGATTTATTTCCCTGCCGTATATCATAGGCAATTGGCTATTGACTTGACTTTTATTTTTAGTTGACTTGACCTTTAATGATGGTAATTGAAACAAAGCTTCTTCTCTGATGTCATCCAATTACCAAGTTTATTTTATATAGAGCTATCTAAGAATAGAATAGAACTACCACCATCAACAAGCATCCTACAATTCCTTATCAAAATGAAGTGTTTTTCTCTCATATTACTTGCATTTTGGTCTATATATGTCCATGTGTTTTCTCTCTTTACATTCAACACACTATGCTTTACCGCAAACATGTCTGCCTTTGCCTTCTCCGGAAATGAGACTGATCATTTGGCACTGCTTAAATTCAAGGAATCCATATCCACTGACCCGTACGGAATCTTCCTCTCTTGGAATACTTCTACTCACTTTTGTAACTGGCATGGTATCACATGCAATCCCATGCTTCAAAGGGTTACAGAGTTAAACTTGCAAGGATGCAAGTTGAAGGGATCCATATCTCCTCACATTGGCAATCTCTCTTATATGAGAAACTTCAACCTCAAAAACAACAGCTTCTATGGGAGAATCCCACAAGAATTGGGACAATTGTCACAACTGCAAAACCTTTCTGTTGCAAATAACTCACTGGTAGGGGAAATTCCTACAAACTTGACAGGTTGCATTAATCTCAGAGGCTTATACTTATATGGGAACAATCTGATTGGTAAAATACCGATCGAAATTGGCTCACTTCGGAAGCTTCGAGCTTTGAAGATTGCTATGAACCAGTTAACCGGAGGACTCCCATCATTCATAGGTAATCTTTCATCCCTAACTTTACTCTTTTTGGGTAGAAACAACTTAGTGGGAGATATTCCACAAGAAATATGCTATCTCAAAAGCTTGGCATTTGTATCATTGCCTAGCAACAAACTAACTGGAACATTTCCTTCTTGTCTTTATAATATGTCATCTCTTACTACATTCTCATCTGCAAGCAATCAACTGAATGGCTCTCTTCCACCCAATATGTTCCACACCCTCCCCAATCTGCAAGTACTTCAAATTGGCGGCAATCATATATCCGGTCCAATCCCGCCTTCCATCATAAATGCATCTAACCTTTCAGTACTTGATATTGGTAACAACCATTTTGCGGGACAAGTTCCAAGTCTGGGGAAGCTACATGATCTTCAACGTCTATCTTTCTCTTGGAACAATCTAGGTGGCAATTCAACTAATGATTTGGAGTTTTTAAAATCATTGACAAACTGTAGTAAGTTGCAAGTGCTATCTATATCCTACAATAATATTGGAGGTCAGTTGCCAAATTCCTTGGGCAATTTATCCTCCCAACTCAATCAACTATATCTTGGGGGTAATCAGATATCAGGAAAAATTCCTGCGGAATTAGGGAATCTAGTTCACTTAATTCTTTTGACCATGGAGAATAGCCATTTTGAAGGGATTATTCCAAGTTCTTTCGGGAAATTTCAGAAGATGCAAGTGTTAGATCTGGGTACAAACAAGCTTTCAGGAGATATACCAGACTTCATAGGTAATCTCAGTCAATTGTTTCATTTGGGTTTAGAAGAAAATTTGTTCGAAGGAAATATTCCCCCAAGTATAGGAAATTGCCAAATGTTACAATATGTAGGCCTTTGGCAAAACAATCTCAGAGGAACCATACCCTTAGAGATTTTTAATCTTTCATTTCTAACAGACAAGTTGTCATTGTCACAAAACTCATTGAGTGGTAGTATCCCTAAAGAAGTGGGCAGGCTAAATCATATCGATTTGCTAGATGTGTCTGACAATCAACTGTCTGGTGGCATTCCTGGAACTATTGGAGAATGCATAATGTTGGAGTACCTTTATTTGCAAGGGAATTCTTTACAAGGAATCATACCATCCACTTTGGCATCACTCAAAGATCTTCGACGTTTAGACCTGTCACGAAACCACCTATCTGGATCAATTCCTAATGTTCTGCAGAATATTTCTTTCTTAGAATATCTCAATGTATCTTTTAACATGCTGGATGGGGAGGTACCAACTGAAGGTGTCTTTCGAAATGCAAGTCGGTTAGTGGTCACTGGAAATAGTAAGCTTTGTGGAGGTATTTCAGAACTGCATCTACCACCCTGCCCTGTCAGAGGTAAGAAACATGCAAAACACCACAAGTTCAGGTTGATAGCAGTGATAGTTAGTGTGATTGTTTTTCTTTTCATACTGTTAATTATTCTAACTATCTACTGGATGAGGAAAAGGAGTAAGAAACCATCTTTGGATTCACCAACAATTGACCTGCTGGCTAAAGTTTCATACCAAAGCCTACACAACGGAACAGACGGGTTCTCAACTTCAAATTTGATAGGATCTGGAAATTTTAGTTCTGTCTACAAAGGAACTCTCGAGATAGAAGACAGAGTTGTTGCCATAAAGGTCCTAAACCTTCAAAAAAAAGGAGCTCACAAGAGTTTCATTGCTGAATGCAATGCACTTAAAAATATAAAACATCGAAATCTGGTTCAGATTTTGACATGTTGTTCCAGCACAGATTACAAAGGTCAAGAATTTAAAGCTCTAATTTTTGAGTACATGAAAAATGGAAGCTTAGAAAAATGGCTGCATCCTATGACAGTAAGGGCTGAGCATCCGAAAACCCTGAACCTTGATCAAAGATTAAATATCATGGTTGATGTTGCTTCTGCATTACATTATCTTCATCATGAATGTGAGCAATCAATCATTCATTGTGATTTAAAGCCAAGCAATGTGCTTCTTGATGATGACATGATTGCTCATGTGAGTGATTTTGGCATAGCAAGACTTCTCTCAACCATTAATGGTACCCCTTCTACGCAAACAAGTACAATTGGAATAAAGGGGACTGTTGGCTATGCTCCTCCGGGTATGTTTTAAACTCTTGAATCACTGTTTCTTTGAATTCCCCTATCTTTCAATTAAAACTTGATATTTATAACTAATTACAAAGTATTGACAATTTTTGCTTTATATTTTTAGAGTATGGAATGGGTTTTGAGGTGTCTATGAAGGGTGACATGTACAGTTTGGGGATTCTTATGTTGGAGATACTTACTGGGATAAGACCCACAGATGATATCTTTAAAGATGGTCAAAATTTGCATAACTTTGTGGAAAATTCATTTCCTGGTAATCTTTTACAGATTTTGGACCCATCACTTGTACCAAATCATGAAGAAGCTACAATAGAAGAAGAAAACAGTCAGAATCTTACTCCAACTGCTGAAAAGTGCTTAGTTTCACTCTTTGAGATTGGACTTGCTTGTTCAATGGAATCACCGAAAGAAAGAATGAATGTGGTGGATGTCACTAGAGAGCTGAGCAAAATTAGAAAAGTCTTTCTTGCTGGTAAGATAAATGGTAAATGATTTAATTCTCTGCATATTACTAAAGAACAAATATAGATGGGTCACACTGCTTCTTTTGACAAATTTTAATAGCAGTTCCGTTTATAATAACACTCTTTTGTCCTTTATTTTTTATTTTATTTTATGAATATTTCACTCACACGAGTTTTCCTTTCAAACTTAACAATATAATAAAATTGAGATTTATAGATGCTAAATTGCTTATGATGCTGGTTTCGGGTCTCACCTGATTAATTGCTCATGTTGCTACAATTTCATTTTCTGCCATTCGCTATGTATTTCAAAATTCCAACTACAAAAGTAACTGGCTTCTTGTCGAATTTCAGGTGTTGACACTTGAATAATCAAAGCTAAGATCAAATGCCACAGCTGTTTCAGAAACTGATGTGTATGTTGTATGGTGTACTCTAGTAGAGTTAATAATTTTACACTTGTTATATACTCGTATGAATGCGTCAATTCATCCTTCAAGAACATATATCATACACTTATGTATGTAATACTCCATCTAAGTAGTGGACTTATTGTACTTCCTTTATTTTAATTTCCCATGATTTTCCAAATTTTCATGCAGAGCATCAAAATGCTTTCAAACTAAATCCATATTCACCATACCAAATTTTATCTTATTGTAATGGCAATCCATAAACTTGTCTTTTAATATTCAGGGGCTAAATAGTAGAGAATTCTTTGTAAATCTGGTTTATGAGAGGTGAAATTCATAAAGGTAAAAATATAAAAGCTTCCGTATGAAATATACATATATTAATGAGTACAAAACCAAAGTACATGGGCAATAATAAAAAGTGGACTACAACACTCTAAGTTGATGCAGTGACTGCATATGCATCACAGGGACTATCGATCAATCTCACTATTTAAGGAATTTGACACTTCTGAGTCAAGTCTTGTGTGAAATCATGTTGTAGATTCAATGTTTAAATATTAAGATAAGGAAATAATACTTTTCAATTCAAGAGGTAGTACTTGTAATTTGTAAAAGCAATAAATGATTTCAGTAATTGTTTGTTACTCAGACGGATAAATGAACTAAGCATAATTGAAGTGTTGCTGTACAAATGCCACCCAAACTAATTTGATGTCATTTTGAAACTCCTTAAGTTTGTAACCTTGAAAGCTCATAATATTATGCAGCAAGATCAGTTGAAATTCCACTTCTCTTCTGGTTCTGAGACTTTTCTATTTTAAAGTCAACTGATGAATGATTGTCACCTGCATCTGATTCTGTTGTAAATTGTAATAGCAGAAAGAGATTCAAAGAATGAGAAATATGCAAGTGCAAGCCATAACAATTCAGTTGACTGTTTGGATTCTGATCAAGTGATTTTGGTGACTTAATCAAGTATGTTGTGTACAAGAATAATTTTTTTTCCCTTCCCCCTAGTTTCTAGATTTGGCCGGAGAACAAATAGTGTAAAATGACATAGTAAGTAACTATATTGTTGCATGTGAAGTTTGTTTTTTTCTCAAGAAACTTGAGACTTGCAATTCCATAACTATTGATTACATCAAGTAAGGTAATTGATACATTGTCATAAGGTGTACTGAACAGAGGATCTTTATGCTACTTAAAATTTTTATGTTTTGTCTAGAAGAAGAAGTTGACAAACTAAACTTGGCACTCAAAAATAAAAGAACTTTACCGTAAAATCTATGACTTTCGTTGGATTTGGGTAAATTCACGGGAAAACCCATCACATTTTGTAATTTATTTATATATTTTCAAAATATTAATTTTATATTTATAATTTAGTTTTTATATTTGATCTTTTAAAGAAAATGTTCTAACTCCATTGCTATTGTCTATTATCAACAAAATATGATTTCATATTAAAGCTTACATATATTTTTTATTAATATACTATCTTTTAGTTTTATTTCCTTTATAATTTTAGTTTCTGTTTGTATTTATTATCTTGTTTAAAAAGCCAACATTTTAAGTTTATTATCATAGATCCATTGCATTGCATGTTGATATGTTATAATGAGCTAAAAATTTATTAAATATGAATTAATGAATGTAACACATCATGAAAGTTAACAACCAACAAAGTGATATTTTTTAATCAAATGTCATATTTTAATTTGAATAAAAAAAGAGACATGAAATAAAATGATAATTTCAATCTATTTATAAAAACAATATAAAAATATAAAAAAAAAATATATTACACAATTATATATAAAATATTCTCTTAATGCTTCAACAATTATTCTATCAAATAGGAGAAGTTCCTCATTGATTTTCCGGTTTATTTTGTAGTGTCAAGTACATGTATAACTGTTAGATTGAAGACATAACCATACGTTGAAACAAAATTTAAATTGGCTCATCAAAGAACAAACGTAGTCACAATCAAAAGTTCACAATACTCTTAAGCTGAGAAACCATGGAGAACTGAATCCCCATTTATGATTGAGCATATAGAAACTACAAGCACCACATATCTTTAGGCACGGTACTTCAATTTTGAGACTGCTGCCAAAGAATTCTATGAATTGGGGCATGTCTATATATAGTTTTCAATGCACATATTAAAGTCTAGTCCCATTTGTCATTGTCAGGGAAGACCCAGTTGGAAAGATTAATAGTTGACTTTTCATCAGGTGCAGGTGGATCATATGGTGAATCTTCCTCAAACTCACTTGGCATTGATTTCCAGTGCAGACTAGGTTCCCACTCTGCTTCTTTGAGGACCTTCAATATCTCTTGCAACACTATCTTGTTTCCCTCAGCTGAAAAATGTATTCCATCACTAAAAAACAACCAAAACAACTAATCAAGTGAAAGAAATGCATATTTGAACCTTTTAGATTAAGTGATGTATATGAGACTATACTTACATGAAGCAAACATCTTGCCAGTTATCCCTTTTCTGAATAGCAGACCACAGATCAATGGCATTGACATTCATCTCGCGACACACATCCAAACATGCCTCTGAATATATTCGACATGCCTCATTTGTCCTTCTTGCCTTCCCATCACTACGGGTTTCACAACAACAATTTTTGTCGAAGTTTAAGAATATGAATTCAAAAAATAAGGATAAAAGAATGTTCAAATGTTCTAGAAAGCAATCAGCCACCCTCGCTGGCCCAAGGATAAAGCAACTAAAGCTCAAGCTTTAGGCTCACCAACCAGAAAATTATTTGCTATTAGTTTTTATAAAGCAAAAGGCCTCATATGTTGACAAAAAATCCATGTATGTTGGCATAGAAAGCCTACTATATAGCTATCTCATTTAAAATAAAACGTTTCTCTTAAAATTTGTTTTAGGCCTCGTTCATTGTTGACTCGGTCCTGCTCTAAACTTTATCATATGTTAGTATATAGATTGATTTAAGATTCAACTCTTGTTCATGAGTTGAAGATGTAAATTTTTACATATCAGCCACGCTATATAAGTCTAGGCATCACTTTATTTATCTGTCTACCTATATTTTTGTGAAATTATAATAATCAAATAGAAAATCAATTGCAGTCAGAATTAACCTGTTTGCGATAGCTGTTGCTTCATTGATAGGAGGAGCACTGAGAACCAGGATGCGAGTGTTGTCTGAGAGGCTCTAGCAATCATTATTATTTGTGTCAAACTTTTTGCAGTGACAAGAATAAGAAGAAAAGGGGGCAATAATATCCCATTTTGTGCAAGCAGTGAACAAAGCTAAAAGAAGTTTGGGGTAGAAAACAAAATACCTTGAGATGGTTAACAATCTTCCTCATATTTTCAACGTATTCTTGGAGAGGCACATGAGTACCTAGGCCTGATGGGAGAGGATTAGAAGAATCATTACCACCAAAGTAGACAATGACCAATGAAGGTTGTACAGGGGCATCCTGAATTAAACAAGTTGACAGTCTGAGCACTAATCAAAGTAATCACATTGTGCATGCTACAAATTGTGCTAATTAAGAAGTTCATTATTGTACATTTAATATAATGTTTTTGGTGAATGTACGTTTAATATAATTGAAGATCAGAATAATCTTCCAAACACACTTTTAAACATATTCTTTATTGTTAAATAAAATTTATTAGTAATTAAAATTTTTGTGTATCTCACTTCTTATTTAACGAGTCTCTTCTAATTTTTTAATTTTTAATAAATTTTAACTCATAAAAAAGTATGTATTAGAAAAAATATGTTAGAAGAACTCCTTGTTTTGATGCAAATAAAGTTTATTTGTTTATGGTTAGAAGGTTATTTTTGACACATGATTTCGAGTACACTTTAGACAATAAAGTGTAGTAATAAGTGTTGATTTGAAAGCTAACTTGAGATTGCAATAATTGTGAAAATAAATTATGAAATTGAATTCTAGATTTTTAATTAATAGTTTAATTTTCATGATGTTTACCATCTAAACAAACTATAAATTAATATATATGACTGAGAATCTATTCCGTAATAGATCAATTATTATTCCACACTTGAGAGTGTTTAGATGAATCAAATCTCATTCTGACCTCCTTTGTAAAACACCCCATCCCACAAAGCCAGAAAGAAATATACATTTATGATTTATGAAGAAAGGGAAAACAAAGTTCACGCTGAAGGGTAAATTTCTTATTCAACAGAAGCACTGAGATGGTGAATACCATACCTTAGGAAAAAATTTATCCAGAACCTGCACAGCACGCCTTGAATTCCAACCAGCATATCCTCGCAAAACTATATCAGCCTATATAGAATAAGTTAAAGGTCATTGACCATTGCTTTTATCGATCCCAAAAAGACATTTATAAATGTAAAACAAATCCATCGTTCTACTTGTTAAAAGTTAGGCACTTCATAATTTTTTTTATCCTTAGAAATTAAAAATAGTACAAAGGACTTTATAACACCACACATCCCTGATCGAGCTAGACCCCTTTATAGGCAATTCATAGTTCATATCAATAAATGTTAGTTTAATAAGCCCGTTGTACTGAAGAAAAGGACTAATTAATGTAAGGTGTTACCACCCTTTCCTCAAAAAGTATTAATAAAAATAATTTTTTTTATTTAAAGGTATAATATTTATTATTACAAATGCACTTCACTGTAATCTTTAATAAAAATATTCTATTTATTAATTTCTTAATTACGGCCAATGATAACAAAAGTACAAAACCGACTCCTCTATTAGTAATTTAGGTTTACCTTCCATTTTAAGATTTCTCCCACGTGAAAACAAACTGCTTTATCTCTTGAACTTTTATGCGTATTATCCAAATTGTCGGAAAATGAAACTTTATCCCCTATCCCCTTCCCTAAACTAGGGAATCAGGGATCTACTCTATTGGGTAAACTCTTGTTCTTCCAAATGAAATGTAACTCCTTATATATACTTCAAACTAAATGCAAAATAGAATAAGTCCAATATAGTCGTCTGATCAACAAAAATTAAAAGAAACACATTTCTATGAAGATTGAAATCAAGCAAAAAAAAAAGAAATGACAGAACACAGCACTTTGAACGAATTGTCTTATAAATACATATTCCTTTGATAAGTTCTAGAGTGTGATGGATCAGCTACAGAGGAGAGGTTCAAAATGTAAAATGATTTCTTTTTCACTAAAAAGGCTTATAGTATAGATAAGAGAGGTTGAGCATTCCAAAACATGGCACACACAAAACTCAACAATGACTTGAAACTATTTACAGATGAGTTGTAACAAAGCAGCTAGCAAAGTCGTTTTCATAAATTAGAAGTTAGCATGCACATGACAAACATTCTTAAAAGGTTTTAATTAACTCAACTCAAAATCCCATGTATCATATCCTCTTTCATACAAAGAAATTTCTAGCAGAATGAGAAGAAGAAAAAGTACCTTGCGAGCATACAAGTGAGAAAGAGTAGCTATCCAACCTTGAGCATAAAAACCATATTGAACAATGGAAGAACCAAACATAACAAACCGAGGCCTCAATGATTCTGACATCGCTCTTTCTCTCCCCTTTTTCTTGAACGCCAATAATACACTCAGTGGGCTGAAAATTTATTACGTTATGTCATGTCATGTCTTCATCACCAACCTCCCTATCCTTGATAGTGTTTTTTTATTTTTACCTTTTTAAATGACCTTGTCATCTTGTTATTTTTTTTTGTTATTTTTTTGCTAAAATGAACTTTTGGTCCCAAGACATTTAGTGATGTGGCACCTATATAAGGTGCTGACATGACGCTTATATGATAAGAGATTAAATAGTATGAGATGTGACATCCATATAAGGTGTTGACATGACGCTTATATGATAAGAGATTAAATAATATGAAAAATAAAATGTTCTAGTCAGAATTGAACCCAAGACTCCTTTCATAAAAACTAAACAATGAACTACTAGACTACAAAGTTTTTTAGATAATATTGTAAACAATATTTGTTATATATCATTATTGCACAAGTTATTAATTTTTTTCTTATTTTATTCTCATTATAAAAATTATGTAAATTAGTATGTATATTATTTACATAAATTATTTTATGTAATTTACACAAATTACATAAATTTATATCAACATGTAGTTTTGTTTATTTTTCTTACTGCACCAAAAAAATTATAAAAAAAATATTAAAATTTTATTCATTTGTATAATTTGAATAAAAATAATTTACATAAAAATGAATTTACGTAACTTGTATAAATTACCTAAAATGATTTATATAAATATTTTATATATTAATTTTTGTAATTATATTGATTTATATTTATATAATTAGAGCAAAAATAATTTATAAATTAATACAAAAAAAATTATATAAATTTTATTCATTTTTATAATTATTTTTATAAAAATAATTATTATACATTAAAAATAATTTATTATATAATTATTTTATTCATTTTTATATAAATTTTTTTAATAATTTACACATTATAATTATACAAAATTATTTTGAGTAATTTACATATTTTAATTACACAAATTTATTTAACATATTAATATACATTTTAATTAGAAAATTTAATTAATATATAAATTAATTTTATTCTAGATCTGTATAATTAAAATAATTTATATATTAATTTAATTTTTATAATTAAAATATATATATATATATATATATATATATATATATATATATATATATTCATATATATATTTTAATACCTAAAACAAATTTGTATAATTAAAATATGTAAATTACTCAAAATAATTTCTTATAATGATAATATGTAAATTATTAAAAAAAATTGTATAAGTAACATAAAAATATTTGATTTATTTCATGTATAAATTATTTTTATTCAAATTATATAAATCAGTATAATTATATAAATTAATATGTAAAATATTTATATAAATCATTTTATGTAATTTATGCAAATTACATAAATTTGTTTTTATGTAAATTATTTTTATTCAAATTATACAAATTAATAAAAAAAATTATAATTTACATATTAATATAAATTTATGTAAATTACATAAAATAATTTTTGTAAATAATTTACAGACTAATTTACGTATTTTAATTAATTTTAATAATTAGAATAAAATTACGGATTGAGAATTATAGGAGAACCAAAAGTGCATTTTAGCCTTATTTTTTTTAATCTCTTCTTTTTCTTTACATTATTATCATTTTTTTTCTCTTTACCTTTTCTTCTCTCTTTTTATCTCTCCTATTTCGACTCCTATTTTTTCTCTCTTTTACCTTTTCTTCTCTCTTTTTATATAAATGTGTATTTGGTTTTGGTATTCATGCGTTCACATTGGTACGGAAATCCTTGTGTGAAGAACTTTTGTCGTGCATGTGGATGCACTATAAAAGCCACACATTTTCTTCTAATCACAATCTCCATATTAAAAAAACAATAACGTTGTATTTTCTAACACAGTTTCTTAATATATTTTTTAATAGATAAAATTCATATAAATCACTTTAAAAATCATTATTAATATGACTTTATTTTAAGAATATATAATTTGTAGTGTAGGCCACTGTTTTATTCATTAGTCCAAATACACGATTTCAATTATGTAATGTCCTTTTCAACTTGAAGCACGTTTTTCAGAGTGCCTGGTCCTGCCGGAAAAATGTAATGAGTTGTACAGTTAGAAAGTAGCTTTATGTGAATCACAAAGTTGATTATTGTGGAAAGCGACTATTATTAGATGTGATTGTTGTATTTATTATAAAAATACAATTATCTACTTGAAGAAATTATATATCAAACGTAGTGAAAGTATATAGCTACTCCAGAGAGAAGGGAAAGTATCTAGCTACTTCAGCTAAAAACAAAGCTGGCTACATAAACAACATCAAATGCAAAATAACTTCAAAACAGTAACACAATCTGAAAGCCCTACTAAGAAACCTATTATACAAAGAATGAAGTACAAAACATGTATGACCATAAAAAAAAAATACCCTGCTCGTACAATTTCTATTTGGCTAGGGTTGTGTTACCTCGCAGTATTGTAGGAATCCAGTACTCTTTGCATACAAGTAATAACAGTTTAATTACATAATGAGTGGAATGTAACACAATCAAACAAAGGAATAATACATACAACGGCGACAGGAGCAGCAAAGGCCAAAGTTGCAGCACTAGCACCCAACTAATGATTCGACCGCATCAGATTATTCTACTCAGATGATGATCAGCTTGCTCTATAGCTTTCAACATAAAACAACTCTAGGCCAAAACACATCCAAATGTAAAAACCACTCTAAAATGATGCAAGGAATCCCTGATGGCTCACTCCAGAGAGTGCTTTTCCAGGCTAAGCCATACCTCATGTAGACAATTGGAACCTGCCACTAGGCTTTTTTCTTCTCCATCCCTGATATTTCCATATTAAAAACCTTTTAGTATCAGCAAGGTATTAACATGCACGAAAAATAGGGAGGGAAAAACTTTGCAGAGGTAAACTTACAAAGGCAGCGTAATACACAAAGGTCAATCCAGCCAAAACAACAAATGCAATTTGGAATACATTGTACCTGTAATGAGATAACCAGTAAGTCAAACTATTTATTAAATTGCGTTTCTACCAAATTATAGCTATGCAAAGTTTACAGGCCCTCATCTTAAATTCGCCAAGGATAAGGATGATAAAAGAAACAAACCTTGATAAGGGCATCATATAGGCAGGTTATGCTACATTGCTACTTACACCCCAAAAATATAAATAAAAAGAAAGAAGATCTACAATCCTTTGGATCTCTAACATGTCACATCAATTTACTGCAAACATTATCCAATCCAACAGCCTACTTATTAAATATTTTAGTTCAATTTGGAGTATGTGAAGCACGATTCCTCGTAGAACTTCAACTGAAAATATGGGATTTGTTTGAATTCAAATTGGAAAAATAAGACGGCAAACCCATTGTGTGCTCTAGATTTACAAGTTAGCAAAAAGAAGGGACCATTGAGAGGCAGAAGAAATCCAGATTCACTCACTTGTACAAATATTTAATTCCTCGAAGAGACTCCAAAGTGTGGCTAAATATTTCCTGGGCTGCAGTTGCTTGAGCATAGTAGGCAAAGGCTGTGGAGCAGAATTGGATCACACTGAAAAAGTAAAATAATAGAACTTTCAGCGATGTTGTACAGCATCCCATTTATCATTATAACATAACAAATGCCTTATGCTTTGTATAGAACACTACTTGCTATACTCCAAAGCATTTAATAATTTCCCTATCCACTTCCAAATTTAATAATTTCAAAGGGGAAAATCAAAGCCTGACACATAACAGTATCCCCATTTTAAATTTCCACTCTTGTGAAACTCTTCTTACAATATGTAACCAAAGAACCAAAAGCAATATTATAATTATGACACTTAGGTAGAAACTAGAAACTTTAACTTCAATACTGATAACATCCCATTTGGAATGTACAGTACAGACTATACTGACCTAATGGAACAAAGAAGAATAAGGCCCACATTAAACAGAAAAGAGTTCATGAGAGTTGCTCCCCACCTGCCAGATATAAGATCACATTGTGAGATACAAAAGGGGTACCAAATTACCAAAAATGGAGAGCAAAATAATAAATCTGTCAACACAATTTTATTACTTCATGGGATGTATAGTAATGAAAACTAGTCTCAGTCCAAGCATCATGGCACCAGCAATCACAGCAAGGAGAAGGTAGAAGCAGAAAAATGCAAATGCAGCAGTGCCAAGAAGACCTGATGAAAGAACAAATTACATATATCATCTAGATTAACTGAATGAATATTACATATAATGTACCTATTATTATACATAACTGAAGGAAAGAAAAATAGCCTGAGTTTTCCAACATACCCCAGACATCATCTAGCTTGATGAAAACTTCATTCAAGAAAGAAGAAAGTGGAGGATCAATTAATAGGTAGATAATAATATGAGCAACCCATGCCACTGAAACAATCAACCTGTTACAGTTTTCAAAATTTAGGTTAGATAAGAAACATAACACCTGTTAAAGTAAGCAATCTTTGTAGAACTATGTACAACAGTTCAAAGCATCATCATTCATTATGCATCATACATTATAGCTTACCCTAAAATTCCCAAAACAAATTTTGCCAGGTAACCAAGAACTGTTAGTGCCCATGTTGTCTCAGCCTGTATTCATGCAAGCTTAGTCAGAGGGAGAACATTACACATTGATTATGCCTGAAACTGAAAATTAAAAAGTTAAAAATTTGATTATTGACCTTTTCCCCTTGTGGATACATCTCTTCAAGAAGCTTTACGTCTTCTTCTAATTGGAACAACTCCTAGAAAATTATGTGAGATGGATAAGTAAAATCACACAAACTATGAATGCTTCAGCAACTGTATACTTTCTACCACAAACTATAACAGCATACATCAAATTGTTATATGGAAAGCCCAAGCTAACGCCTATCTCTGCAAAAAAACTTAAAAGAATGCAGTAAAGGCAACTGATCAATCACCAATATTTGTTTACCTTCTCAACTTCCTTCACATTTTTACGAAACTTTCTACCCTTTGAACCACTTCTTTCTTCCTGATGGAGTGCCTCAGCTGCTTTCTTTAGTTCTTTTGCTTTTTTACCCAGTTCAGTGGCTTCCTACAGTAACCAACCAACCACACCATAAAAAATATAGTATGGCATATCATGTAACCAAATACACACATAATCAACAATTTAATATATCTCCTCCAGTAACAATATAGAGCACCTTGATATACTGTGAGCGAGTGATAACAGCCTTCGGACGCCGAATAAATGAAAATATAAGTCCTAATGGAAGACAGGCAATACCAACACCGCCAAATATCTGGATTGAATAGTGAGAAAACAATGGTTAAATATCAAGAATAGGAAAATTAGTACTTAATGTGATTTAGTATGGAAGGCATATTTAAATAAATCCATTAAGAGACTGCTTTTGTTCAGTATTTTTATCATATCTTTAGGGTATTAACAAAATCTCAATTGCTAAAGAGAATAGAATAATACAGTATTCTAATTCACTTAGTCTCACACTTGTAGAAAAAGTATAACCACAAGTATTTTTTTTATCCAAAACAATAATGTTAGCCAAACAAGCCTAAAAACCTAGGCCAAAAATGAAGCAGGAAATTTGAAACAGGTTAAATAAATTTTATGAAGAATAAGCTTACAGCGAAAAGCACAGATCCAACAATAGTAGCAAGTGCAACAACATATTCTGGAAAGGTAGTACGCATGGTCCATGTTTTCTCTGATGAAGGACTAGCAGAGTATGCTGAGCACTGGTTTGAGGACAATGTGGGGAAAAAAGCAGAATGAGCAACAGCAAAAATATTACCTCTGAAAACAACAAAACTAGCCACAAAAAAATAGTACAGAAAAAGACCTGATGAACACCATTTCCAATACAAGGTTGGCCACTACTGAATGTCCATGTGCTAGGAAATGAAGTTGTTGATGAAGAGAGATGCCTAACAGTAAAGTCCACTTTACCAACGAGCCCTAATATATCAATCATGGAATAGAAGCATAAACAAACACAGTTTAAAGCTCATATTAAACCACATCAAATTTTACATATTTACTCAAGATTGTAGGTGCATTGTATTGTATCTTTTTTGAATTTGAAATCACGAACAAAGATGCCTATCCTTCTCGAAGCAATGATTAAATTCTGAATCATGACTTTAACTCTTTAAGATGATTATGAACTATGCAGTAATTTTTACACCTATAAATATAATTTTAAATATTTTAACTGTTTATTTTATGTAGAAAGGCTTTATCTATATGTTCCATTTCCAAGTCCACATACATCAAAAAGTGAAAATTGTCCAGGAAATGCAACAAGTTTAATGAGTTGAAATTTTCAATAACTTTCTTTTTTTTCCTCATCAAATCCATGACTCCTTCCTGCCTGTCCTGTCCTGTCCTATAATACGAACCACAATGCCTAACACAATTTCACTCACATAAACTTTTAAACAGCTCCTGCTTGCAATGCAGTGTGCACTATTATTGCTACAAAGACCAACCAACAATCTCAGTTCTCCTTGCTTTAAATCCTGCCCCTTTTGTGTTACCAATAATCCACTACAAACCACTCCTAATCCATCATCACTTAAACATCACTCCTTACTTGTAAAGCACATAACTTTGATAAGCAGCACTTCCCTACTTCCCTTACAAACAACCCTGCAAATGATTCAGATTATTTTCCACTCTCTACTATTTACCAGCCCATATCTTTCCACACACACAAAAAAAAAAAAAAAAAAAAAAGCACATCTTTTGACATTAAGAGGTTGTTCTACAAAAATGGCCTTCAAACAAATCCAATCCATTATCCAACCACCCAATATTGACAACTATAGCAAATACACCAAGGTTCCCAGTTCCCATAATCCTGTTAGTCCAACACTCCTGGTCTATCATCCTACATCAAGAACCACAGCACCCAACACTGTTTCATCCACTAAACCTCTGAAACCTCCACACTACCATTGCTACAAAGAACAACCTGATAACCCCCCGCAAATGTGATAAATCCCACTCTTTCTCTAGTTCTAATCATTCCCCCGCATGCACTAATCACACGTAACCCACCTTTCCTTTTCATCTTAAGAAACCGCACAACCAAAACACCCATCATCTAACCACCCAAAGGTCCCCATTTCCAATTTTCCAGAACCCCTAGTCCTTGATAACACACTTCAACTACAACGCAGTTCTACCTCACACGTGCACACAGCAGAGCAAGTGAAAAGGAATCATACCATACAAAATGCCCAGAATGAGAGCGCACACTATAGCCGTGGTGACCATCCACAACAACGCACTCTTAATCCTCTTCCCCACACTCCTGCACACAAACAATTCAATTCAAACGATGATTATTTCGAACCAAGCAACCAACGAAAGACACAAACAAATAAATAAACCTCGTACTTGTCCTGGTCGCCCTCGTAGTAGAACATGGCGAAGGGGATGACGAAGAAGACGAGGACGGCGTCGAGGATGTAGACGGCGAGCCAGAGGTCCTTCATGGGGAGCGTTAGGTTGCACGCGCCGTTGTAGATCGCGTGGCGGCACGCCTGGCGGTTCGCCACGTCAGCCGGGAGCATGAGAATTGAGATGGCGGCGACGGAGAGGCCCAAAACGACGACGAATTTGGGGAAGTAGGCCTGGTTGGCGTCGTCGGGGTGCTGGTAGTTCACGAGGAGATACACGTTCACCAGGAACACGATCACGCACACCACCACCGCCACGATCACCAGGGCGAGGTTGAAATCGCCCATCTTCGCTCCGATCCAATCAGAGGAGTTAGGGTTAGGGTTTGTCGGATCTGCTTTAGAGAGAGAAAATAAGAGGAGAGAGAGAGGAGAGGGGGATTTCGTTTCGTTACTTCCGGTGGTGGTTTGCTACGGTTAGCGGTGGTGGTTTTGATGTGTGAGGTGGAATTACTGTTGTGTCCTCGTGACCGTTGGCGAGGGGAGAGGGGTGATGCGGGAACTGTTTGGGGGTATGGGTGTAATTTTGAAAGGGTGGTTCGCTGTTGCAAGCGAAATTCAAACCAGGCTGTACTCCAAATCATAATAGGAGGGGAATTGGTGATGGTGAGGTGGAGTTCGGTAATGGGCTCACTCGGCCCAATTTGGTCATCTGGGCCCGTTTAACATGGGTTACAAATATTTAAGCTTTTATTCTTCTTTTTCTTACAGAAAAAAAAAAAAAAACTCATATCAATTCTTTCAAAATAAGTGATAAGTGATTTAATACAACTAGGAATCAAATAAAAAACATGATGACAAGCATGAAATCTAGATGCCCTAACTAAACTATGAACAACCTGATTGGCTAGTCTTGGAACAAAACTAATTGAATAGTTATGGAAATGGCTAACTGAATAGTCTTGAGGTGCAAACTAATTGAATAAGCCTTTCTTTTGTTTTAAGTACACATTAACAAGTCTTGATTAATTTTGTATTTAGAATAATAGAATATATAGACTAAAATGAGTTTCATTTTTATGCATTTTTAGTGTAAAGATTTTTTATATTTACAGCTAATTAGAAATCATATTAATTATGATTTTCAAGGTACTTATTACCAGGGATAGAGAAGGGGGCGGGCAGCCCTACCCCCCCCCCCCCCCCCCTCTTTGGGATTTTTTTTTGTATATATACATACATACATACATATACACAGACAAAAGAGGCTAAGCAAACAGCAAGGTGGTTGAAGACATCCCAAACTAGGTTGGCACCTCAACAACCATCAAGCAAGCATAGCAAAGCCATGAATATATTAATAAAAGGATAAAGAACAACAAAAGCATGGGGGGACATGTACCAAAACCCATGGAGAAGACTAACTTCAAACAAGTTCTATCTAAACCTGTAGAGGGGAAGTTCCTGTTTATCATTTACAAAAAAAATGGGTAACAAAAGATGGGACAAAGTCCCACCAGCAAAGCCCATTTACAGAAATTTCATTAGCAGCCAATCTATCTGCACAAGGATTGCCCTCACAGTATATGTGTCCAACCAAAAAAGACATGGACTTGGTGAGTTGAATCGAGTTCTTCCATCTATTTCTGATAGACCAAGGCACAATTTGCGGCTTCTTGAAAGCTTGCAACACTAGGATAGAGTCACACTCAAGCCACAGATTTCTCCAACCTCTTTGATGAGCTATTTCTATAGCACTAATGACTCCCATAATCTTAGTAAAAAAGCATTTTGGATTCCCAGACTAAGAGAGAAACAACCTAGGATGTTAGCTTGGTGGTTTCTGAACATACCACCACAACCTGCTAGACCTGGAGAGCCTCGAGCTGCTCCGTCAGTGTAGCATTTCACCCAACCTCTGATGGGTGGGTGCTAGACAACTAGTTTGATGACAGGAGCTTTCCTAGGGTGGCCTTCCACTGAAAAGGATTTTAAAGAGACAAATTCATCTATGTTAGAGAACATTGAATTGGAAGATAAGTCCCCTGAGAGTTTGACATTAGCATATATCAGCACAATAGCTCTTTCAAATGAAATGTGCGTCCCTTGAAATCTCCTTTTGTTGCGGCAGTCCCAAATCATCTAGGTTACAAAGATTATGGCAGCCATTTTAACGTCGTTTAATTGGTTGGAGCAGTTTTTTCTGACGAAAGAGAGTATTCCCTAAATGGAACTTTTATCCAGCCTAGATTGAAATTTTCCTTCTAACCAGTTCCAGATTGTTGAGGCAAAATGACAACGAAGAAACAGGTGGTCCGCGATTTTCTGCTTCCTTATGACACATATCACATCTAAAGGTAATATAGCAACCTCTGTTGATCAAGTTATCATCAGTTGATAATTTGTATTGGAGAAGACGCCAAAGAACCAGACTTTTGGAAGGGGGAATACAGTTCCTCCATATCAGCTTTGCCCAAGTCTTCACACGGTTGCTGCTAGAAAGACAAGAGTAAGCTTCCTTAAAGCTAAGAGTGCCAGAGGCAGTACCTGTCCAGATAACACAATCCTCTGCATCAAAAGAAGGAATGTGGGTACTTTTAATTTCTTGCACAGCTTATGGCGCCAAGAGAGATAAAGCCGGAGGAAGATGCCAGTCATTGTTCACTATGAAGTTTGCCACAAAAGCTTGCAGATAGTGATGTTGTTGTTCAGGTATATTTAGCATTTCAACCAGAGGTTGGGAGATCCATTTGTAATGCCAGAAATTTATTTGCTCACCATTGCCCAGCAACCAGGAGACATTGTGCTGAATAGAGTTCCAATGATGCTTCATGCCATACCATATAGAAGATTTAACATAGTGGCGGACTACAGAGCCGTCCTTTAAAATACGAGCTCTAGCTAAAGAAGCCCAGTGATCTGTCGAGGTAAGAAAATTCCAAGTCAGGTTAAGCATAGAAGCCTTGTTGATAACCTTGGCCGATCTAATCCCTAAGCCTCCCTCGTTGAGAGGCCTGCAAATCTTCTTCCAAGCCATTGTCACTAGCTTCCTGCAATCACTGTCCCTAGACCAAATGAAGTTACGGATATGTCTTTCCACAACATTTAAGGAGCTGGCGGGCCATTCATAAACTCTGAAGGAGTAAAGGAAGCATCCTTCAATAACCGATTTGACTAATTGAACCCTGCCCATTAGTGATAAGAGTTTACCTTTCCACGCAGAGAGCTTGCATTTAATTTTGTCCACCAACTGCTTAGTATAAAATTGTGTAAAATTAATTGTGTATGTTATTATTATAATACTAATTAAGGTTAATTAATGTAAAATTGTATAAAACTAGTTGTGTTTGTTGTTATTATTGCAATAATTAAGATAATAACTAGTGTAAAATTATGTAAAACTAGTTGTGTGTTTATTGTTATTATAATAACAGTTAAAATTATTATCATTAAAATAAAATTAATTTCAATTTTACGTGTAAAAATAGTAAATATTTTTAAAAAATAATATTTATTAAAAGTTAGAAATTTAAACAATTATTAGGAAAGAAAAAAAAATCCAACCCCCCTTGAATAGGTTTCTGGATCCGTCCCTGCTTATTATGATTTTTACACTTTTACACTGAATGCATTTTAATTAAATTCTAAAGTAAAATTCTATTATGATTGAAAAACTTATTCTGTGCTGAAATTAAGCATCTGGATTATTAAAATTCTGAAAATTGAAAAACTAATCCATTATAATTTATTATAAACTGAATTAGTCTTTTAGCATCTTATCTCATTGTATTGTGCGAGTCAAATACAATATGCAAATTTTATGATTATAATTTATTATCTTAAGAGATGTAAAAAGTTATCCATATCATACCAAAGACAAAAATCATTTGCATGTACATTCCCTGTAAAATAACACATTTAGTTTCAAAATCATATGAATTACCCAGCTATCAAAGTTTCCTCACTGGACCTCTACGATGAAAAATATCAGAAAGCCTGTATCTTTTTGTGAGAGTTTTTGGTCTATAATTATTGGGTTATCTATTGTTAGGCAATTGCTTCTTTAATTGCTTCCTGTACTTTTTCAACCTTCTGAAAAACTTAATTTAGAATGTAATTTTACATTCTGGAATGACTAATCCGGAATGTAATTTAAATTCCGGATTAGGGTGCAGGAAGCAAATCCGAAGAGGCAGGAAGTAATTGCCCTATTGTTCGACCAAACCATTCAGCCCATTTACTAAACTAATGACTAATGCCTATCTTTATCTACAGTTTTGGACTTTTGGCCCATTAGTTTATCAGCTCCCTATCTTGTTTTTATCTTTGCAGGCATTGAAGGTTCATTTGGTTGGAAAGTATGGCTGTGTATAACCCGTCCCCTCCTACTAATTAACTCGATCTAGTGTGAGTTTGATATTGATGAGTTGGAGTTTTAGAAATTAAATTCAATATATTTTGAAGATGAATTTGAGTTATGTATTGAGTTGTACAATCAGTTTAATGTCTAATATATTTTTTAAAAATAAAAGTTTTTAAAAAATTATAAAAAAATTATTTAATAAATAATATTTTATATAATATGATATTATTATTTTAAAATATATATAGTAAAATATGTCTTAATTTAAGTTTTATATTTTTTTATTCTATGATTTAAATATACGTAATATTAATATCGATATATTTCATCAATAAATCGGGTTGATTTAGTCTTGTCTTATATATTATCGGGTCTTGATCCAATCAAGTTCAGTTTACATAAATGACCATATCAACAAGGGGGTCTAGCAAAATTGGTTAAGCAAGATGCGTTAATTGTTGTAAACCCCTATACCTAACTTTAATTCATGCGGATCAGGAAAAAAATGACCATATCAAAATTTTGGATTGGATAGGAACAAACATAAATATGTTCATGTACATTCTCTTTGTTGGAAAATTGTTATGACTTAAGTATAAGAGGAGAACTCAATTCAAAGGACTAATCCATTATAGGGGTGTTCAAAACCAAACCAAACTAATTGTAAACCGCAAAATCGATCCAAAAAAACCGAAAATCGTAAAAACTAAAAATCTCAAAACCCGCATACTTTTTGTGGTTTTGTTCGGTTTTCGGATCTTGTTGAAAAAACCGAATGAAATCGAACTAAACTGCATATTATAAATATATTAATTTTATTTAATAGATGTTTAGCATTGTGTAGGTAGTATCATTTTAAATTTTTTTTAATGATTATGGTATGTGATTTATAAAGTACTTCTTTTTATAATAAGTTTTTAATATGTGATTTTTGTTGCGTTAATTAATAATAAGTGTTAAATAATTTATGACATTTTCTTTGCTTTGTAATTAAGGTTCATATTTTACTTTCATATGTTAAAAAATGATATACCAATATTGTTAAAAAAAATAGTGTTAAATACCAAGTGATGCACAATTTACCATTATGTTACAAAAAAGAGATAATAATATTATCTTATAATAATGCTAAATAGAAGTAAAAAAAAAAAATCAACTAAAATCTTAAACAAAATTTAATAAAAAAAAATAATTTATTTTTAAAATAACAGCATAATAATTGTGTAAGTTTAGTTAATAAATTTTACATTATAATAATAGGTTAAAAAATAAAATAAAATAAAATCGCCAAATCGAACCAAACCAAACTGTAAAAGTTTGGTTTTGTTCGGTTCAGTTTAGTGTTACATTTAAACCGAACAAAACCAAACTGCATCTTTATTTTATGTTTGGTTTAGATAACTTTTTTCTTAAAAATTGAACCGCGAACACCCCTAATCCATTATTAAGGAGAGTCTCATAACTTAAGTCTTACGTTAAGTTTCTTATTCTATTCGGTGGAACTCATAACAAAAGTATTATAAAGTTTTTTATCTTGAGATCAAACTAATGCTCGGTGAATTTAGGATTATCAGGGTTCGTAGAAAAAATCAACAGTGATCCTATATTAAAGGGAAAAAAAATGAAAAACATGTACTTTAATATTAAAATGTTTTTTTTAAGGAATATTAAAGTAGAAGACAGTAATAGTTTACATTACAACACTTAGCATACATTAAAATCTACTTTTTTTTAGTTTTTTTTTTTAAGGATATATTAAAATCATGTATCTTTCACTTAACAAAAGAACGAAGACACAACAAAAAGGAAAAAGTCGCAGAACCTGGACTCACACACAGTCACAGTTGGGTTCTTCAACCCAATTTCAAACGGAAATATGAAAATTGAAACCCATGTCTACTCAAATAATGCTCAATTGCAGCAAAGTCGACTCTAATCCCAAGTAAAATTTACTACTCCCTCTGTTCTTTTTTAAAAGTCAAATTTTTTATTTTTTTCTTCTATTTATCTGCTATTTACAAAGTTCAATATCACATTAATTATACTTTTATTAATTATACCCTTATTTATTTTTTAATATTTAATTAACTTACACATGCATTTATTGTGAAATAGAAAAGAAGATGAATAAAATAAGAAACTTGACGACTATTTTATTAGAATCAAAAAAATTTATTTCACTTATTGATTTTTACATAACTATCTTAAACGACACTTAAACACCTTAAACGGAGGGAGTAATAAAATCAAGAGATCGAATCTAAGGATTGCTATTTTAAAATAATTTTACTTAAACACCACCTCCAATTCGATTTATTTTACATTTATAACTGTGGGAATATTAGTCAAATATTAAAAATATAACCCATCTAAATATCAACTTATAGAGACTAGACCACGGGCCAAGAATATACGCATTTTTTCGTAGTTTTCTGCATTTAGTCCTTAACTTTGCGAAAACCATTCATTTTAATTCTTCACCTCGTTCTTCATAACATTAAGAACGGAGGAAGTACATAGCCCTGATCCCAAAAGGCAATAAATTCAGCGCTGCCAGCGAAACCCCAAATCTGAACGTGCATCAGAGTATGCATAGCACTTTATAATCTAGTGTTATTTAGAAATATTTATTTATAACAAACGTGCCTTATAGTCTAGTGTCGTCAAATGATACATAATTGCATTGCTCTTTTTGAGACATGAGATTTCCTTCGAATGTAAGTGTCATAATTGAAATGAATGTCTTTTAGGTTTTTCAATCCACACCTTTTTTTTAACAAAAAATAAAGTGTAAAAGTGAAAATATATTATTCAACTCATTTTAATTTAAAAATAGACATATGTTTAACTCATTTTTACTCTTCAAAAAGTTCTCATTTTAGAAGGAACTTTCTCACTTTAGAGTTGTAAAGTAGCTCAAGGTACTACTATCATTTTTTTTTTAAAAAAATAAATAAATCTTTAGAGTTGTAAGAGCAACTTTAACAATGCCTTCGTAAGCACCGAAGTTGCTGAAGCAACGCGTTAGGGAAGCAATTTCCCGTTGCATCCTTATATGAATTTCAGCCCAAAAAGCACTAGTTGCTTGCTGAAGCACCAGTGCTTTAGCTTTAAAAATTAAAAAAATAATAATTATTTAAATAGTAAATTTGAAATGTATGGGTCCGTTGAATTTTTTTTTTGCAATTATATTTTTTTAATCACTGTATATGAACACTGTATATAAACAGGAGTACTTCATATTTTTTTGAGTAAATTACACATACTCTTCTGAGGTTTGCTCTTATTACACCTAGCATCCCTCTATTTTTTTACATTACGAGCATCCCTAAGGGGGGTAAGTCTTATATTTTTAAACCTAAGAGGGGGTCAGTGTAATGATTTATGCCTATGAGGAGGGTTCGGTGTAACGAAAGTCCAAAAATTATGGGATTTTCTGTAAG
The DNA here is from genome assembly GCA_026413185.1 of Pueraria montana var. lobata. Lineage (NCBI taxonomy): Eukaryota > Viridiplantae > Streptophyta > Magnoliopsida > Fabales > Fabaceae > Pueraria > Pueraria montana. The sequence goes on from CM048650.1 coordinate 81,170,240, forward strand.
GTTTAAAAATGGAGGGGTGTCGGGTGTAATAAAGGCAAATCTCAAGAGGTGTCTGTGTAATTTATTGTATTTTTTTTACACAACTAAAATCTCTCAAATTTCTCTCATTCTTACTCTCAAAATATTTTCAACTACCTCTTTGATTTGTTTTCATTCAATAAAATGAAACCAAAATCGATTCAATATGAATCCTTATTTTAATTTCATGTCAAATTATCAATTTCCTACAAATCCAAATTTTCAAAATTCTCCACATTTACCAAACTCACAAAATAATTCAAATATGGCAAATTATCAATTTCCTACATGTAATTTCTATTATTTTAATTATTGTCTTTTATATCGTGCTATTTGTGTGAGGTTAGCTATTTTCATCATTTTAAATAAAATATAATTTAATTATATTTTTATTTTTATTTTGTTATTATAAAAATATATTTTACATAATAATAGTCAAAAAAAATTATTAATCCTTAAAATTTAATAAATTTATAAATAAGATAATCAAAATGTAATAAATAAGTTATTAATATAATATAATGATATAAGCTTTTTGATGGGTCTCATTGTAAGTACCCAAGGAGAATTGCTCCATTGGAAGGAATTAAGTGCTTAGAAGTGCTTATATTGAAAAGAGTAAAATGAATGATTGTATAAGTGGATCACATTGGAAACACTCATAGAAGATTGTTGCATTAAAGATGCTCTAAAGCAGCTCAAGGTACTACTATCAATTTTTTTTGGTTTTTAAAAATAAATAAATAAAAGGCTTCCTTGCAATATTTGGCTTCTTATGTCACATGCAAATTGTAAGGATTGGTGGAGCCCTCGCATTGGGACCATTGTGGTGTGGTACCGCAATTTAGATTATCAAAAGAGATACGTGATCTATAACCTATTCGCTCTTGCAGCCACGTTGCCTTTTTTCTATAGAAGCCATGCATTTGATATTCAATCATAGAGAAATTATAGTAATATATTTTTTAACACATCATTTAAAAAATATTTTTATTATTTGTTAAAATTTATTAAAAATAACATATTTTTGTGAGTCTTATTTATATTTAATAATTACTTTTCTTAATTTTATAAATTTTAATAAATTCTAATCAATAGTGAATTGTGTTTTAGAAAGAGTGTGTGAATTCAAAATATAATTTATATATTCAAAAATATATATTTATTATAAATTTTAATTATAATATAACTTATATATTTATTATAAATTTTAATTATATAAAAAGATATTTATTGTCGACAACGCATGCTAAAATTGTAGCTTTTATAGAATTGCATTGTAGTGGACTAGTGGTCGTGCCAAATAAGTGCTTACTTTTTTGGTTGTGAAGTGAAGTGATGGTTGTAGTTAGCAAAATTTGACTTGCTAACTTACTAGTATAGAGTACGGAGTTCTTTTGTAATTGAACTTGAATGGTACGGATGTACTATCTATAGAAGACAACCATTGCGTGGAATTAATGTGGAAAAAATGAGAAACCAAACCGAGCACTCTTTGCCTGATTTTTGTTTGTAACATAAAATTTCTTCGATAATATTCTGTTTTGCTTGGATGCTCTCTGAAAATGAAAGAGAAGAGAAAAGGAAAAATATGCATTGTTCTATTTGTTAGAGGATTTGCAATTAAAATGGACAAAGGGATAGAAATAAGCTATGCTTTTAATATTAATCCACGAAGAAACAAACATGAAAGTGTCATTATCCCTAACATAATTGGATATTGGTTTTACACCGTTTAAAACCGCATCTCTCAAACGTTGATAGTGACCAACATTTCTTTCCTTCACGTCTTCTACACTTAAGAGTAAATGACAAGTTCCAAATATCATAGTATCGCCTAATAAGTACAAAGAATTTCAAAATATGTATAGGGTTGGCTTAAAGACGACAAAAATGCCAAACCCGCCAATAACATGTGATAATTTTCACCCTCCGTCCATGCAAGCCGTGCTCTTAGAAGAAAAAGGTCACTTTATAAACAAATATATGTTAGATTTGGACCACGGTTCTTTTGGATTTGACTAATGTTTTTGTGCTTCTTGGGTTTTCCTCATTATCATTTCATACAAGCATAGCATGATATTACTTTCAATTGTGAATCTTTGGCCATTAATTGAACCTTTAAGATATTTTTTATTTTATGTGTAAGAGAAATGATAGTTTTACATTTAACATTGTCATATAATTTAAATGTGTGGCGAAACATTTTTTTTAACTTATAATTTGGTAGAAAATTTTGTTGATTTACTGATTTAACAACTATGTTTATAATGACTAAATTCCATTTTTGTTCTTCAAGTATCGCGATAATGTAATTTTGATATTTTATATTCTAATTGTGTCAATTAAATCTCTCAAATCTTCTCTCATTTACAATTAAGTCTTGTCATCTTGATTTCATTCAAAATTTCTCTCAAAATTAAAAAAATTCTTTGTGTTATTCATTGTTGTCATAAAAACAATACTCTCTCCGTTCCAAAACTTGGGATGTTTTAACTTTTTTTTGTTTGAAAACTTTGGTTGTTTTAGAATTCCAACATGTAAATGTGCAATTTTTTTTTTCAATTGTAACCTTGTATGTAATTGAGTAATTAATACTATTTTAGTGGAGTATTGACAACTTTGAGTTTTACAATGTGCTTATAATGGAACATTAATGTTAGAAATAATATACTCCCTCTGGTCCTTATTATAAGGTCCCAATTAAAAGTGTGGCTTGGTCTTTTTTATAAGGTCCAATATAAAAAGTCCACTGCATTAATTATTTTTTCACAAAAATACCCTTCATTGAAGTCAATTCTAGAATAATGTGTTAGTGAGAGAAACATAATTCATTAATGTTGGTTAGTTTTTTCACAAGGGTAGTTTTGGAAAAATATACCAATTTAAGACAAATTTAATGATCTTAACTAAATTAACTAAATTTCTTAATTTTGATGAATTAGTTAACTGGACCTTATAATAAGGACAGGAGGGAGTAGAATATTGTTTTATAGGAAGATAAATGAAGTGGTTAGAAATAGTATAGAAAATTGTAAAACAATAAATGAGGGCAATTTAGTCTAAATCTACATATATTAATTTTTTTTTTAATTTGTGTGTAAAAACCTTAAACACCCAAAGTTTTGGAATGAAGGGAGTATTTACCTACAAGCATTGTCGACACAAAAATTAAGTTAATATACTCTTTCCGTCCCTAATTACAAGACATTGTTAACTAATTTATGCATATTAAAGAAGTTGGTTAATTTAGTTATTAACATTAAGTTTGTTTGTAATTGTAATATTTTCCAAAATTACCCTTAAATAATTAATGCATGGAGAAAGAATAATAGTAATGGAATTTTAATTTTTAAAACTAAACTCTTCAATTCTCAAATCCTCATAAGAGAGAGAAAGAGACAATTCATATCATTTATTATTTATGGACTAAAATAATTAGCAGTATTTTGGTCAAAAATGGACAATTAAAAAAACACTTATAAAAAAGGACAAGAAAATTTCAAAATAATGTTTTATAAAAAGGGACAGAGGGAGTAATAAAAGTTAGTTCTCATTGTTGCTTCAAATATTTTATGATTAGAGGAATGCTAGGAATACACCTTCCAATGTACCCCTTCAAGTAGAGTCTCATTGGTTAAAATTTATTAAAAATTATAAAATAAAGAGAGAGAATCATTAAATATGATATAGGATCCATGAAATTTTGTCATTTTCAATCAATTTCAATCAATAACAGACAGTGTATTCAACAAAATGTGCAAAATACTGTGTTCCTATTATTTCTCTTATGATTTTTAGCTAATACGTTGCAGTTACATAATTCCATATCATGTCGAGTTTATCATATAATTAGAATAGAGAAACATGATAGAAAATAAGAAAAAACTTAAAAAACTCAATTAACATAATTGAAACTAAAAAGATCAAAATCACACAATTATAATGTTTGAGGGACAATAAATTCAATTAAACCTTTTATATTTTATTAATAAAAATTCTCTATTGCAATATATGTAAGATATATTAGAGATAGTAATAAATTTATAATTAAATATATTTTTATTTCCCTATAAAATGAGTAATTTTTAGTTTCGGTACTTATAAAAAAATCTTCAGTATTCATCCCTTAAAAATATAAAATCATTAGTTTTAGTTCGTATTGTCATATGATTTCATTATTTGTTTATATGCTTAATGAAAGGTCCAGTGACTGATCATTCCACGTGACTCCCACTTATGTTTACAATATCCTGTTAACATATGACATCTTTAATAATTTTTCAAGATCTCTAAAATGAATGTTAGGAACTAAAAATTTTGATTTTAGATTTTGAAGGGATGAAAATTACATAAAAATATTTTACAAAAATTAAAATTAAAATTCGCTCATTTTATTACAGGGACAAAAACAATTACTTTAAATTTTAGAGGGATAAAAAAAAATTCTAGAAGTTAAATCAAAACCATTCATTTGGTGACCTAGGGGTCTAGTTCAGTTGATTGAGTATGATGCGTGAGTTATTATAAACTCCTGATACCGTGTTCGATTCCTAGATATAAAAAAAATCATTCATTTGGTAAAAATTAAAAACGTATTTAATTAAGTCAAATTTATAAATAAAACTGACGTTTTCATTATTACTTAGTTCATTCATTTTCAACTTCAACATAATAATACGTCAATCACCGGCCATGTCAATTTTCGTCGCAAGCAATGATCTCTTGTATCAACGTCAAGGGATATATCATTATATTTTGACTAAGGTAAAAATTCAAAACAAATTAATTAAGTTGATTTAAATTATTTCATATCATCATATGACCCACAGTAAATCAACAAGTCGTTGATCCGAGTAATACTCGAATTTGAACTTTATAGATGGAAAAAACGTGGTTGGGAGGAGAGATCCCACTAAACCTGGCCAGCTAGATTTTCCAGCAAAAATTAGTCTATCGTAATTTAGAACAAACTGAATCAATTAAAAGAATCCACGTACTATTGTTAAGGTCTTAGATTAAATACAAATCTACGCCAACTCATTAAAATACATTATATACAAATTCAAACCAATTATAACAAAATACAAACTGAAATTCTAAATATAATTTTATATTAGTTAATAATCCTACAATATATATCCAAGAGGAAATTAAATTTGGCTTGGACTATAGTACTAATCAGAAAATACAAGACATTAACTCCCTTAACTAATTGCAGTAAAAAAATTCTTCAAAAACAAAATTGCAGTAAAAAAAAAAAAAACTCCTTTAACTAATTGATGGAACCATTAGCAATTAAAATCTAATTGACTAATGTTCAGTAACTATCCGTAATATTACCAAGTGTTATATTGAGAGGAATTAATCAATAAGTATTGAATTCTCTAAAGTCTAAATTCTTATGATATACAAACAATAAAATGTAGTGATTTGGAAAGTGAATTCAAATGATGAACAGAGGAGAAAGGAATTAGACTAGCAAGAAACACAAGATACTCAATTATGAAAGAACTTAGGATTTTTTTTAAAGGCAAATTAATCAAATCAATATTATTAATAAGGGTAAATACCCATTTTGGTTCCTGAAAGTGTATGTCGTTGACAGATTGGTCCCTGAAAGATGAAAAATTCGAATTTAGTCCTCGAATATGCAAAAAGTGCAACAAATTGGTCCTGCTGTTAACTCATCTCCGTTAACCTTAACGAATGTGCCTACGTGACATCTTTGGTGATGACGTGGTAGCTGACGGTTGTCATGTGTCATCCACGTAATTGCCACGTGTCATCCACGTGGATGCCACGTGGCAACCGTTGACTTTTCACTTTAGTATCTAAACTTAATAACTTGATTTTATTTTAGTCACTGAACTTAACCACTTATTGACATTTTGGTCCATGAACTTAACCACTTAAAATGACAATATGTGGTTAAGTTCAGGGACCAAAATGTCAATAAGTGGTTAAGTTTAGGGACTAAAATGACAGCAAGTTGTTAAGTTTAAAGACTAAGGTAAAAAGTCAACAGTTGCCAAGTGGCATCCACGTGAATGACATGTGACAATTATGTGGATGACACGTGGCAACCATCAACCGCCAAGTCATCACCAAAGGTGCCACGTAGGCACATCTGTTAAGGTTAACGGAGATGTGTTAACAGCATAACCAATTTGTCGCACTTTTTGCACATCTGGGGACTAAATTCGAATTTTTCATCTTTCAGGGACCAAACTGTCAACATCATACACTTTCAGATACCAAAATGAGTATTTACCCTATTAATAATAAAGAAAGAGAGAGTCTTGCATACACACATACCTAACACGTTACTTTTGCACACAACCACTTAAAAAGTGACAACTCATTAAATTTAATTAAAAAAAACAAACATATTATTATTATTATTATTAAAGAAAGAGAGAGTCTTACATATACACAAATCCTACACGTCACTTTTGCACACAACCACTTAAAAAGTGACAACTCATTAAATTTAAAAATAAAAATAAAAACAAATATGTGAAATATAAAATTAAAGGTTTGTGTCTACACAAGATTTGCTCAGAAAAGAAAACGGATTTAACATTAGATATGTTAAATCAGGGCTAAAAGACAAAATAGAATGAAAAAAAATAACAATTTATAAAAGAAGGGTAGAAAAAAAATATTACCTACAGGAGTAGTTTTTGACACGTAGCAACATGAGGCGCCAACTGAATTGGTGCCTCCTAATTTTTTTTTTTGTTTTCTAATAGGAGGTGCCAACCCAATATGCACTTTCCGGACCTACAAAGTGTCAGCACATAGGGATACTTTTTGCAGGTGGGAGGCGGCAATTCGGGAGACTCCACCAAGCTGGGAGGCGCCAACTGGGAAATTGCCTCAAGGACGGTGGCGCCAATTCATTCCACTCCTTGTTAGCTGCACGTAGAAGTATGCAGTGATAGCTCCAATAGCTAGATGCTTTTTTAGGTAATGACTAGTTTTTTGCCTTAGTATTGGCAATTGAAAGTGGAAGTAAGTTCCACAATGACTTATGAGTTGACTTGTGAATTGTGATCATGCACACATAGGTGCTTCATTATTATTGCCAACAAGAACCTGCAAAAGTCTTTATATTTAAAGGCTTGTTTTAAGTTGTGAAGAAGGGACGTGAGTAACAAGAACATAATAATTTGTTTCTAAAAGTTGAAGAAAAACTTATTCTTTGTTGAATAATATCTCTTAAAATTATTTTAATTCAAAATATTATTCTTTTTTTAGAATTGAAAATCGATATTCTAATTTTTATAGAGAAAAGATATTTGCCTTTTTATTTAATATTTGATTATAAAATATTAAAAAGTTAATTACAAGATTATTCTTCATTCAATTATTGTACTTTTTTCCCCCACCTCTAGACATACTTTTATACCTTTAATTTCCAACTTGTTCCAGGCCAAAAACGTTTCCTTCCATTTATTCGTTTATGAGACTTTGACAAAAACAATTTTCCTATTTTTACCCGACTCAAATGAAATGTTATACACTGCAAGATATTAAAAAAAAATTCCAGTGAAGCTGTCGAGATATAATAATAATAATAATTTCAGAAGAAACCTCCACTACATGCTAAAATTTTACTGTAACTAGAAATTACTACTGATCAATGGAGCAACACCAAATGGTTCCACCTAGATGGATCAACGTGCAGCTCACAAGGAGGACAATAAATTAGCGCCACCCTCCTTGAGGCAAATTATCAGTTGGCGCCTTCCAGCTTGGTGGAGCTTCCCAAATTGGCGCCTCCCACCTGTAGAAAGTATCCCTATGTGCTGACACTCTGTAGACCTGGGATGAGTAATACGAATTGGCGCCTCCTAGATGAGGACAAAAAAAATTAGGCGGCGCCAACTGAGATGGCACCTCATTCTACCTACGTGGCAAAAACAACTCCTGCATGTAAATTTTTTTTTTTACAGTTCTTTTGTAAATAATTTTTTTTTTATCATGTTTTGTCTTTTAGCCGTTAAATCAGAGTACAAACAAAAATAGCAAAATCCAATCGCTACCCCCTAATGCATAACCACACCCCCTACTACACCAACAGCAGTCGAGATAAATAACCCAACCCAAAGCAAAGGAGCCTCCTCCAAAATGGGAGTAAACACCATAAATTACAATCCTGTTGAGTCAAAAGCCATCGCCCCCAAACATAAAAATGCTAACATGAGTCAAAATCTCTAATTATCACACACTATTCCATTAGTCACGAATAGCATCTCCAAAATTTCAAAGAGATATAAGGTTTACTTGGTGATTGAGAAGAGAGACTTAAATATGAAAGAAGAAAGGGAGAGAGATGTCGTAGATTCAAATTCCTCTCACTAACATTTGTAACAAAATTAAAAAACTAACATTTGCCGATAAAAAAAAAATCTCCAAAATTTCCATTAGTCACTTGTGTTTAATTTTGTGCTTACTTAATTTATCAATAGTTTGTGTCTTTTTTTTTTAATCAATTACCAATAATTTCTTCTAAAACGATTGTCAATAAATGGTAATTAGTCATACATTATTAATATTCTTTTTCCTAATTAAAAACTCAACTTGCTCATGCAAGCAACAAGTTAATAAAAACATAAACATCTAAGAAAATTGTCAATTCAGTAATCAAATTAAAGTTAAGAGTATTAATTTAGTCATTCACTAATCCAAAACTCATTTTATTCTATAATTTTAATTATCAACTAATCGTAGATCGATTTTCACCAATTATAATATAAATTAAGAATAATTCAGAAAAAAAACAATTAAAAAGAGAAGATATAAATTATACTAAAATTGGAAAAAGAAATCCCAAAATCAAATCTTAAGAGATGATCCACCATAACCCTGAGTTAAAATACTCGTATTAAAATAAACATTCCAAATTACAAACTAATTTCATCATCAAATCCATAAAAAAGCTAGACTAGAAAGATATTCAACTCCTACTGATTTTGTCTACAAAAGGTTTCAAATTTTGAGAGAAACACCTCTCCTCACATTCACATTGACTCTGAAGCCAAGCCTCCAAATAAAATAGAGAAAACCTTGTAGTGTAAGATGTCGTCTCTCCTTGTATCCTAGGTTAGTTTTAGGCTTCTTTTTTTTTTTTTTTTTGGTAAATAGTTTTAGGCTTTGAATAAGGAGAAATAGGTCTGGAAGTTAATTCTACAAATCCTACGTGACACAACCATGCATGTTTGTTACTCAACTAGACCATACTAAAGTTTAACATGCACATGTTGAAATTCAATGTAGCCTTGTAGGTCTAGACAATAACAAAGAGTTATTTTTGGTCGGCAAAATATAGATTTTTATTAATGAAAACAAAGGTACCAGTGGTACCAAGAACCATGATAATTAGTGACTTGGATTCACATGATCAAGTTGACTTGTCTAAAGATGTTCCTGAGTTTTCACAAGGCAATGTTTGAACCACTAGGACAAAGATTTGGATTCTTAATTGCTTTGAAAATGTGTTCCTTTTGTTGTATTTCTCCAATAGAAGCCATGCATTTCAATACTACAAAAAATATGAAGAATTTGGTAAAAACTAGCACAAAATATGCAAAGAAAAAACTAATTAAAATTTATACAATTTCTACCTAATAAACATAAAAAAAGAAGAAGAATAATTATCAATTAGTTCAAGTTTGACAAAATAATAATCACAAAACCAACTAATTTTAAATAGTTTTTTTTTTTCTTGTGCCATTTTATATATATATATATATAACAATTCTTGTGCCATTCATACTAAACACCCCTAATAAATAAAATTGATTTTTGGTTAGTAAATTTTGAGTATAAGAAAATTTAACATAATTTGTAAAGATTTTTATTTACAAAAAGAATTTAAGGGATTTAAATAAAAAATCATTAATAAAAAACAAAATTTCCTTAATCTTAAAAAACCTAAATAAATTAAAATTACGTACACATAATAATTCAAATTAAAAGTAAACCAATACATTTTTTTTATTTTTCTTTTACTTACATATGGATGATTGGTTGTTCCCAAATATCTTCGGTTCTCCTTAGGCCCTTTCAGCTATAATTTCGAATTATATATATAAGGTGCATGATTTTACTTAATAGAATAAAATGATTACTGTTTATTTACAAAATAATATTTTTAAGAAATTTTTATGCCTAAAAAATATTTGTCTTTTTTTTAATAAATATGAGAAAGTTTTATTTACACTTTATTATTTTCAAAAACATTTCTTATTAAAATGCCGCTTAAGATAAATATAAAAATTGAACTGTTAAAACAATCAAGTAAAAAATATATCTTGGTCAATTCCTAGGTTGCATCCTTCTGCTGTGACGATTCAACTAGCTTGAACTTGACAGTACGTGAATTGTAAGGTCGAGCTCAGCTGGTCCAAGCTCCATCATATGCACAGTAAAATATTAAAAATATCTACATGTACCCTCTTCAATAATGATTGTGGTCAAATTTATTTAATTTTATAATATTGGAATATCAACCACATAAATGTACATGCATAATGCTCTATTGTATTATATGGTGCCAGCGACGTCCAACATTGTATAAAAACAGACATTCAATAGTAACAATATATAGCGACAGAGGAAGCTTCAAGGAAACCTCGTAAGTTATTAAGCCACTGTTTTATATGTAATGAGAGTATATTCACCAAAAAAAAAATATGTAATGAGAGTATGCGTGATGAGAAAAATAATTGTCAATCATTAAGTTATATTCTAATGATTAAAATTATTTTAATTGGTTTTAATTTAAACAATTTATTTGAATTATACGGTTCAAATTCGTTTCTCTCACGCTTCTAAGTTCTATCATTGATCACCTGATATAATTTCTTATATCAAAGATGTTGGTCTATAACTTAACGTACTTAATTTTCCTTTCATAATTGACAATTTTAGAATTTGAACTAATGACCTAACTCAATTTTATAAAATCAGTTTAACAGATACAAATAGTTTAATAATGAATTTTGGATAGACTTTGATATTATTTTAAAATTTGAACTTAGAGTTTAATCTAACCTACAAAATCAATTTGTAAGGAAAGAATTCCTCAAATTTTATAAACTTTATTTAAACTACTAATAGTGTGTTTGTGTTTGTGTTCTTTTTAAACAACTCCCAAGTTACTTTGTAATTTTTGTATTGGAAAGTGTATTTTCATGATCAACCTGATTTTAACGCATTTTCAAACACATTGTAATTCTGCGGTCGGTATAGGATCAAACACCCACTTTCAATGCTACAATTAAGACAGTCTCAAAGAAGCAGCAATTAAGGTGGGCTAGAGACAACCGCAATTAAATGCCTTTGCAATAAATAATTCCTTTGTATGGCTGAAAACAAAACATGTACAGTTTTTTAGTAGAATACGGCTAAAACAATAATTGAAGAAAAACCAAGTTGCTTCGAGAGATTGGAGAGTGTGACATATGTAGGTATCAAATGTATTTGAAGGGAAAAGAGGAAGCTTCCTCGAAGGTGCGAGCTAACAAGAAACCAATGCATGTGGGGGTAACACTTGCAGGTGCAAACATGTTAGTGGCTATTGAGAATGTTGAAGGGGTGGCCATTGGAGAGGGAGGGTTACCAGATTTGGATGGGACTTATCTACAATCAATTGATGAGTTTTGGAGGCAAGTGATAATGTGAGAGCGAGCTAGCTATAGGGAGATGGAGATAGTACCAAGTATTGAAGTAATTGAACATTTCGAGAGTCCCCAGTTTTCATTATTCATTCATTGGCCTCCAATTTTTTCATTGACAAAGGATAGACACAAAAATAAAGCTGAACCAATTTGCCCCCCTTCAGCATGTGATACCCTCGTGGCTGAGCCCTTAGGACAGTTAGATATCTACATGCGACAAAGCACATTACGAATGGCTGGTTATTATTATAGAATATGATAATTGATTGTGCAATCTTGTGAGCCATCACTTCTTGGATGTGTAAATTTGGTTTCCTATGGTTTCTAAATATTTGGTGGGTTTTGCAGTGACATTCATCAATCTGAAGAATTGTATTCACATGTGAAGAAATATCTGAATTAACAACATTTTTTTAAAAAAAAATAATTAAATTTCTGTCTCTAAAATATTTGTAATTAAATAAATGAAGAACTCATAATGTTTAAGTGGGCTAAAAAATATAATATTTAAAGGAACTAAATAAAAAAAATACAAAAGGATTATTTGATAAAAAAAAAAGATTTAAATACTTTTTTAGTCTTTGCAATTTAATGTTTTTTTTTTATTTTTGTCTTTGCAATTTTTTTTTATTTTAGTACTTGCAAATTATGTTTGTTTTATTTTTCGTCTTTATAGGAATTTAGATAGCGTTTTTTTCACTATTCAAAGCGATATCTAAACCACTTTAAGGATGAAAAATAAAACAAACATAATTTGCAAGGATTAAAACAAAAAAAAAATTGTAAGAACGAAAAGCAAAAAAAATGCTAAATTGCAAGGACTAAAAATATATTTAAATCTAAAAAAAATATTTGATAAAAAATCATTTAAAAATTAAAAAAATCAAATAAAACCATAACTTTTTAGGGACTAAAAGTAAAAAGAAAAATAGTGTTTCACTTGTCTTGCAATGACACCCTTCAGAAAAATATCTAAGGTTTTTCATATTCATCATAGGATCCTCCCCCACCTCTCCCCTTGCCCACTTGTCCTTGGATTATGGTGTTTTTGATTCCTATCTTTAACTCTATGTTCTTTTCTTGTATAAAATCAAAACTCTAAATGTTTGTAATGAGATTCAAATATGAGTCACTTGAGTTGGACAAAACGAGAGTACACAAGATATTTTTTGAAGGTTAAAAAACTTGAAAAAAAAAATTCATTTTCAAGTCTGTTTTTTGTTCTATGTTCATCTGGCTGAAGAGAAAAAAACAGAAATGGTTGAGCAAAGGTACAAAGAAAGCTATAAATTGAAAGCCACTCGTACATGGTGGGGGTGCATTGGCCAGAATTTGAGAAGGAGTACTGAGTGTTGTTTACTAACAAAAATTTATTCAAATGCCATAGTACGGTTGAAAATATCTTCTGATCGATCAAATTTTATGATCCAGTGTTTCTGTTTCGTGTCAGAATTAAATTTGAAAGAAAAATCACAATGATTATAAAGACAAATGGTTGGGGTCCCTATATAACTATGATACACTCACGAGAGAAAGGTGTGATAAGTTTGATCAGAACCATGCATGTTCTACAGTGCTGACAAAGCAAGAGAAAGAATATGATGAATCTGTTGAAGATATGAACCATATAATAGAGAATAATATGGGCAAAAAAAATCCATAATATATAACATAGACCAACATTAATTCTCTAAACAAATATGTATTCAGCAGCAACATGTCTGCAGACATTCGATGGCTATCCTGATGGGGATTATATTAACAAGAAAATATTTTAAACTACACACAATGATTGAATTGTAATTTATGTGTTTGCAGAAAAAAAAAAAAAAAGGAATAAAATTCAAATGAAAGGAAAATATGTAGTTGTATCATTTATGGCATTGTTAGTGTTCGCTACCAAATTTACAGTTCCAACTCCGGCTTCACGGGTTTTTTTATATTATTAATTAATATATATCCTCCAAAAAATGAAAAAACCATATGACAATATAAAAAGTATTAATAATTTTACCCAACATAAAGATAAAAAAAAAAAAGTTTTAAAATGTGAAAAATAGAGTTTTTTTTTTTCTTCCTACTTAGATAAGTCAAATAGTGAAGAGTATAGCGTGCCCGTGAAACTGTGAAAGGAAGTGAAGGACACGTACAGTACCTTGTGGAATGTGCCTCTCTCCCATCTTGTGAAGTAAAATTACGACCCAGCAGCTTGGTTTCTTCACCAAAACTCTTCAACAATTTTTCTGTGCAAAAAGATTATGGCAATATATAGAGCTGCTAAATAGCACTTTATTTATCTTTTCTTTGCTTTGGGAAATTTCTTACCACTTTCTAATGTCTGGGTACTTTCCAGCATTGAGTGCTGTGTGGATGTTGATGTTTGTTAATTTCCTCTTTGTCTTGGCACGACGAAGACAGTAACTTCCATGCAAGCAGATTTGTATTGACAATCTGTTGAATAGTGCATGTGTAATTTAAGTGAAAAATACAAATTGGGACACTGGAATTAAATTGAAGTCACGTGCGACTTAATTTTTGAATTAAAGATATAGAAAATAGGTTATACACTTACACTGTTATCTAATCACAACTCATTATGTATAATAAGTTTGTTGATTTTTATAATAATTATTTTAAAAATCATTCCAATAATAATTTATAATTAATTAATAGTGTAAAATTATTTTACATTATCATTAAACTCTTAAAGATATACATCTTTGATTCTTCATATTTTTGCCGTATGTAAAATAACTTAGGTTCTGTTTGGTATAGAGAAAAGAAATAAAGTGGATGGAAATAAAAAAGGAAGAATAGAAATATGTGAGAAATAAATTGATACATAATGTTGTTTGGTTGAAGAAAAATAAAGAAAAAATGATGAGAGAGATAGAGAGATGAGTAAAAATAAATGAAAAATAATATAATTAGATTTCACCATTTTTAAAGTTATTTTTCCTCTAAATCTACTATACCAAACAAGCTAGCATTAATTCCATCAACGGTAAATTATTTCCGGAAACAAACATAGCCTTAGACTTTAATGGTTATTTATTGTTAATGTAAGAAATCAACTTTTAGCGGAATTATTTAAAAAATCAACAAATTTATCGTACAAATTATTAGTGATTTCTGATTGTCAGAGGGAGGCTTCGTTTTTTTTTTGTACTTGTGTGGAACGTTTGGTGTGCGATGGACCTGCAAAGGAACATGATCATTGCATCAACCAAGGAACTTGATCATTGCATTTAAATAAGGGTCAAGAAAAGGGAAACATAATTTTATCATTATTACGTTTCATTTGCTTTTTGTACGTGGGGTGAACTGTCACTTTGGTCTCTGAAAGTATAATTTACTGTTATTTAAATTTCTGAAAGTATGAAACTGTCATTTTAGTTCCTGAAAGTGCAATTTGTTTGTCACTTTAGTCCTTTTGATAAAAAAAATTTCTTTAAAATTAACGTTTGTGCCTACATTACACGTTATCTAACTACATGAATAACATGTCACGTAGGTAAATAGCATATCACGTAAGCACGAACGTTAATTTTAAAGAAATTTTTTTATCAAAAAAACTAAAGTGACAGACAAATTTTACTTTCAGAACTAAAGTGACAATTTTATATTTTCAGAAACTTAAATAACAGTTAATTACACTTTCAGGTACTAAAAAGTAGTTTACCCTTCATGTGCTGTTTATTCTGTTATGGGTGGGAGAATGGGTTACTGATATATTTTCTGGTTTGTACGTACTGTCTGCAGCTATTGTGTTGTTGTTCGGGTGTTCTGGTTTATAAGTGACCGTGGTAATTCGCTGATGATGTATTTTTTGGAATGCTTATATTAATATTTCTTTGTTTATAAAAAAAAAAATAGTGTAAAATTATTTTACATTATTAGTATATAGTCTATTTTTTTTTTATTAAAACTTGGCAGATTTATCTTGTAACTAACATGTAATTAATTCGTTTCCAAAATTATTCCTAGGAAAAAAATGCAAACTAGCACCCTGAAATTAATTTGAATTTTATTCTTTTTTTTTTTTTTCATATCATAGGAATCTTCTATAGAAAAACTTACTAGAGTCGGTTTAGTAGAAGAGTTTGGATACGTAGTTTACATAAAGTTTTAGGTTCCAATTTCTACTCTCATTATCTCCATTGTACAAAAAATAAAGTAAAATATATTTTTATTTTTAATTGTTAGATCAAAAGATGATCTATTAGAACAAAGGATGATCCATAACCCTCATTTCATTTTGAAGATAACAAACAATGTATAATAATATCTTGGAAATAAAAGCAACCGATATATTGTCCTACAGTTGAATATCTTAACACCACTTCTTATTTACTTTTATCTTACTTTATATATTTTTGCATCATCTTAAGAAAATATCTCAGGTCAAACAAATGAAATTTCTTTGTAAGGCTGGAGTGTATCAAGAAAGGTTCAAAGTACTCAATCCTCAAAGTCAAATATTTCTAACCTATTGATCTAAAAAAAAAACTAACCTTCTTATTTTATCAAAAGGTGTGCAATTGGAAAAGCAAAAGTTGACAAGAAAGCGTATAACAAAGTACTGTAATGTACTTTATTCGAAAAAAACAACTTTTATCTCCTATTATACGATGTTAATGCAAGAGGCTGATTTATTCAACAAAAATAAAATAAAATGCAAGAGGCTGATTTATTCAACAACAAAAAAAATGCAAGAGGCTGATTCATCCTTTTGGTTTACTTTTAAAAATTATTTTTCAAAATGGATCTCTTATGAAACATATTATTGGCATAGGTCTGTTTTGATTAAATATCATATCAAGTTTTCAAATTGATCACGTGACATACCACGTCAGTCATAGGATGAAACAATTATTTTAAATAGTTGTTTCATCCTGACCATTATACTTTTTCTCAGTTTGTTTGTTAAATACAGTCAAATTCACAAATGATTTGACCGTGTCGGATTTGTTAACGAATACAAAAAAAATTGTATAAAAATCGTTATTTGTAATTGCTGCTTGAAGAACGTGATTCTCAGGCTAGAGAAAGCAGTTATCCGTGTTTGCTGGTTCTGGGAGCAGCAACCGCGTGCAACCCGTGCCCAATTAAAAAATAAGAGAAAACATGAAGCAGCTATTTTGAATGGCTACTTCAAGTACATAAAGTAGCTATTAGAAGTGGCTACTTTAAGCATTTTGCCTTCATGTGACCCAAGCAGCAATTGTTATATGTTGTTTGCAATTTGTAAGTGTAGAAGACCACGTGAATGAATTAGCCATTCACACAAACGACTCTTGTAGCTATAAATATGCCTTCTTCCTCATCTTCTTCACACATGTAACGGATATCAAACATCTGAGTATTTTTTTACACACTGTTTCTTTATTTTTTATATGTTAACACACACACACACACACACACACACACACACACACACACACATATATATATATATATATATATTATATTTATATAATATATGTATATGTTATATATCTATTTTTGTTATTTTATTGTATCTATTTTGTGGGGTTTTATGCGATATTAATTTTTTAAATAATTTGATTTAAAGTGTATTTTTTTTATACATTGTATGTAATATTTATATTTGTCATCATACGTATTTTTAAAAATTATTATGTAAATAGAATTTTTTTTGTTACTTGTAATTTTGTTGTGTATTTATATTTATATTTGTTGTTTCTGCCTGCAGGTCCACGTGTCATTCCCATGTTGAACCAGCAATTTCTTTTGGCTGATTGGTCAAGAACGCGTCATGGGAACCAGCAAATGCTTTTGGCTGATTGCTCATGCACGTGGGTGTAGAACCAGCCATTTCTTTTTGCTGTTTCAGCACGGACAATAGAGAAGTGACTATTCTTGAAGCAACTATTTTTACTGGTTGTTTCTTTATACAATGTTGCAATCAGTTACTCATTATTGTGTTGACAAATCTTAACGAATAAGTCAGTGTTGAAACAGCCATTACCAATTGCTGGTTTTTGTGGATTCCACATCCCCACTGTTCTTAATTTTTTTTAACAAAAAATTACGTGGAATTTAATTTGTTGGTCAAATTTTTTGGTTGACATGATCTTTGGTCAAAACAGACTCATGTAAGTAATATATTTTAGAAGAGACCCATTTTGATAAATAGTTTTTAAAAGGAACCCAAAATGGTGAATCACTCTAATACAAGAAAAGAAAGATTAAAATAACTATTTTATCTTATCCTATGTGATCAACTGGTGCAAAGCATTAAATACTGTATTTATTGTTTCAACGTTCATCTTATGTAAACTCAAGAGAAGCTCACAACGGTCCTCAACAGATATCTTTTCTTCGTCCTATAAATAACTTAGAAAACAAAAGACAAATGGTGAAGAGAACATGAATAGATAGCAAACAAAAGTTAAAAGAAAATTTCAATCACGAACCTTATCTTAAGCTTTCATTGTATAAGTTCTTCTTTTTCAAGTGTTTTTGGGTTAAAAAAAAAAGCTTAAATATCTTTTTAGTCATTATAATTTAGCACTTTTTTTATTTTCGTTCTTAGTAAATTTTTTTTGTTTTAGTCATTGCAAATTATATTTGTTTTATTTTTCGTCCTTAAAGTGATTTAGATAATGCTTTAAACAGTAAAAAAAAGGCTATCTAAACCGCTTTAAGGACGAAAAATAAAACAAACATAATTTGCAATGACTAAAATCATTTTTTTTTGCAAGGACGAAAAGCAAAAAAGAGCTAAATTGCTAGGACTAAAAATGTATTTAAAAAAAAAAAAATACTAGCGCAAGAATGTTTATCTGTCTGTAAAGACATTGTAGTCAGAGAGTTTTATTCTTAAGTTTTTATTAAGTGAAATAGCTAGAAGCCTAAAGAGGCTTTGACTAAAAAAATACTTGTGTACAAGCCTAGAGAGACTTATGTGAAAAGAATATTTGTAATAGTTTGATTTGTTAGTGAAATTCTTAATGAGTTGTTAAGGGCTTGACATGATAAGGCAAACCAGTATAACTTATATGTGTTATTTATTCCTGTCTTTGCATATGTTCACAATTAGCATATTTTAAAAAAAGAAAAGAATAAAATTTATTTACATGTTCTAAACTTATTTTTCAGAAAACCTTTCATTTGTACAAGTTTATCATTCGTCTTGTGTGCCTAACACATTTGCTTTTTTAAAAAGGATTGAGTAAATTACATTAACCACTTTTGAGGTTTTACATAAACATTATTATTTTCAGAAAACCTTGTACATGATGTTAGCGTAATATATAAGGGGCGTCAGTATAATGTTTTCAAACATTAAGAAGGTGTTGATGTAATGTTTTCAAACATAAATGAGAGTTAGTGTAGAAATAGAAAGAAAAAAAAGTTGTTATATATAATTTGAAAAAAGCTTAGGAGGAGTGATTGTAATTTGCTCAAAAGGATTTGCAAGAGTTTTTAAACACAATTTAATCATCTCTTCTTGTGTTTACCAGTGACTTACATAATTATTATATTTTTTTCATATCATGTATTATACTATTAATCTTATATTATATCTTAAAATACTCCTAACCAAGTTTAACATAATCCAATCTATGATAAAACTTTCTAAATATAATCCAATTAATCTAAAACTTTTTTTCTTGTACATAATCCGAT
Source organism: Pueraria montana var. lobata (assembly GCA_026413185.1). Taxonomy (NCBI): domain Eukaryota; kingdom Viridiplantae; phylum Streptophyta; class Magnoliopsida; order Fabales; family Fabaceae; genus Pueraria; species Pueraria montana. The sequence continues at coordinate 81,189,604 of CM048650.1, forward strand.
GCTAAACTTTTTATTAAAAATTTAATTGGTTATTGCTTTGTTTTTTTTTATTTTTTATCAGCAAATATAAAATGTATTAATAAACAGGTATGAGTAATACCCAAGATTTACAAAAGTTTTCAGGTCAACCTACGCGCATATAATGGTTAGGATTTATTTAAGCTATTTAGCTTAAATACTTTGTAACCACCGATGCAGCAATGCAGGCACCCTAGCTACATAATAGATATAAGGTTTTTTTTTTTTTTTTTTTTTTTTGCTGAATTATAATAGATATAAGGTAAAGCTATTGGCTATGGCTTTGTAACTTGTTGTAATGCACACAGTTGTTGCAATCGTTGATATTATATGATTTATGTCCTTAAAAAGTAACCGCTGTTACAAAGTATAGATTTTCTTCCATGAGTGGGGTTCCCTTGGGATAAGCGTTGGTGAATCATGGAGTTTCTTGGCTATTCTCAGATGACGGAAATCATCAAGTGTAGGAATGATAGGTCCCGTGCATGTTAGGAATGTTAGGTAAAACAGGTTACGTGAGTTTTAAGTGAAATTTTAATTGAGTGTTTTAATCTAAACTATTCAATTTAATCTAAAATTTGAAATTAGTTATTCTCATTTTCACGTAAGAAAATCATTCTTATACGATACGTTTCTTATATATATATATTTGACATTATTTGCCATCAGGTTTTAGTAAAGCTCCATCATACAATATAGTCGTACAGTGGTTGTACTTTGCATTTTTTTATAAATGTATTTTGCATTATTCAATGCCATAATTAAGTTCTACATGTTTATTTTTATCAGCCATTCTCGTGGTCTTGGTTGTTGGTATCTTTTGCTTCTCAACATGGACAATGTCAGCGACTCCTTGATTATGATATATTTTAGTGTTATGCAACCTTACAAATACACGAGTTTGTGGCTTACAAATTTTCTTCTCCTTCAATGATTGTTGAAACTACACATCTTTTTCGAAAACCATTTTTTAAATTCCAATAGAAAAATTTGTTGATATATATATCTCTTAATATGATTTAATATACGAAATAATTACTATATAAGCCAAAATTTCACATAATTTCTTTGATATGATGGCACCTTGTTCCCTCAATTGTCGTTGTTTCATACTGTTTGGAATGAAAAAGGACAAGCAAACTAATCCCTATCTTCCATGTAGATATTTAATTTTATTTAAGTTTTGGTATACACTCGTAATCCCTACCCAAACTTATAGCCATATGTATAGTAATCCCTCCCATTTTCTACTTAACCTATACTCTATGTGTCTTTTCTATTTTCTTTTAATTGATAAAAAAATATAGAGAGGCACAAAGTGCCACTCTTTTCCATAGTATTTTTATTTAATATATATAATATAATTTTAAACTATAAATAATAAAAAAATATTAAAATTCAATATAGAAATAAATATGAAAACTATTAAGTGCGTGGATCAACTAGCACGAGGTTGTTCCAGCCTAACCTGTGATCTCAAATTTGAAACCTGAGTATGTAGCTGAATTAAATACTCAGAGCGAGAGTTTGCCACCCATAGTCTACAAGGCTCGAGTAGGATTTCCTCTCGTGGAGGATACTTGTGGTCTAAAAAAAAAAATGAAAATGATAAATTAAATGAAATAAAATGTTAAGAAAAAATCCTAAAAATGCTTTCATTGAAGAAAACTTCTAACGGTGCTTTGTTAAAAAAATAGCTCCTAAAATGCTTTCATTCAAGATAACAATTCTAATTTATAGAGATACAGGATTTAAAGAAAAGTAAGTACATAAATAAAAAAAAAACAATAATGTGTATAATTGAGTTAAAATTATAATTTTTTTTATAATTTGTAAAAATTTAAAAGTAAATTAAATTACTTTTTAGAAAATTATATGTAATTTTAACGAAAAATAATTTTGTCATTTGAACATAATTTATATCATATCTTATATCACTATCTGGTTCATGTTAAATACAAGACAGGATAACACAATAATATTTTCTAGTTTGTTATCTAGTATACACCAAATATTGAATAAGATTAAAACATATCATGCTTTCATATCTGATCATATTCTGACCATAAAAATGAGCCCTTAGTGTTTATCCATGTAGCTTATAGGTACTTAAATGCTCTCCTACTATAAGAAGACCCGGCTCGGACCGGCTGGGTCGACCCATTGACCCGGGAACCGGTCACCCAACCGGTCCGAGTCACCAATCGGATCGGTTATGCAATCGACCCGGGTTGACTCGGCCGGTTTTGAGGTTGACCCGGTGACTCGGTTGACTCGGCGGGTCACAAATTTTGGTTTTTTTTTTTTTTTACAGGAGAACAATAACACTCATATAAGAAAATTTAATTTATATCTTACACTTATGTCATTTATATATTTGCTTACTTTTTTTTACCAAGCATAACCGCATGTTAGGATTTAAGATGATAAAATCATAAAACTATTGTCACTTCCAATTTTGCCTTTTCTCCTTGGCTTATATTGTTATCTACGAGTAAAACTTGTATTTATCTTATCTCATCCAATATAGTTACTGGTTTGAAAAATTATTATTTTTTATCAAAGCAATAATGGGATGAATGAAAAAATTGTATTGTCTAAATAAAATAGGTTTATATATATATATATATATATATATATATATATATATATATATATATATATATATTAGATTATGTCTGCCGGTGTACAACAATGATAGTTTTAACTTTTAATAAATAGATGATAATGATATATTTTAAATTATAACTTAAGGTTGTGTATGTTGAATTTTAGAAAAAAATATGTTGCTCAAGATTATTAAACAAGTTCATAACTATGCTTATAAATGTGTTGAATTTTGTTAAACTTTAAATATTTAAGGGTATAAGTTTATAAGCTATCTTTTCTGCACACAAAAAAAAGTGTACAAGTTTACAGGTTATGAAATTATTAAAAAAAAATTATTAAAAAGTTTACAGGTTATGAATTTTTTATTATTTTTTAATACAGGCCGAGTCATGCGGGTCAACTGTTGACTCACCGAGTTGACCCCTGACCCAGTGACCCAGTACCCCGGCCGAGTCGATGATCGGGCCGGGTCTGATAACACTGGCACCCAAAACACAGCATCAACGCTAGTAGCGTGAACAAGCCAATGCAAAGTCAATGTGAGTTTTTTTTTAATAATTTTAAAATCGACACATTAGCATTGACCAAAAATTGACCACCGACGCAAACTGCGATGTTTAAGTTAATGCTAATAAGATATTTTGCATAGCATCAACTTAAGCCGACACTAACTTGAAGCTATTTCAAAATGGTTTAGTGCATTGATTGCAATTTAGCATCAATTAGGTTGATGTTAACATGTAATTAATGTAATTGCATCGGCTTTAGCATCAGCCTATCCGACGCAAAATGTGAATAAATGGTGCACTTTATTCCTTTTCCCTTTCTTTTCCTCCTTCCTCTACCTTCTCCTCCCCTCCCTCGCTCGTTCCATCCCTTGCCCCTTGTTCTTTCCCTGCTAATCAAAGTTTCAAAAATCACGAGGACATATAACTTGACATGCTTTGTCCTTGAACATGCAACCTAGGGCAAATGTTTCGAACTGGGATAAAGGCTTAGGGTCTGTTTGGCTAAGCTTATCCAGAAGCACTTCTATGAGAAGAAAATAAGAAGAAAAACATGAAATGAGCTTCTCCATAAGCTAAAATTAAAAGATGTGGGACTTTTTATAAGCTAACTTGTAGAAGCTCTCTCATATAGCTTCTCTAAAAGATGTGGGACTTTTTACAAATTAGCTTATGAAGAAGTTAATTTTAGCTTTTGGAGAAGTCCATTTCTTTTTTTTTCTTCTTATTTTCTTCTTCTAGAAATGCTTTTGGATAAGCTAACCCAAACATGCCCTTAATCGACTAAAGTGGGCTACTTTGGCCCAAAGCATTGCAGCAATCCAAATTGTAGTTGTTGACAAAAATCAATGGTGAACAGAAGATAACACCTTGACTTAGTGTAAAATTACCATGTTGCTACACCAAGATGAACTAATATTGTCCTTGAACGACCTTGAGCCAAAGAATCCAGCCTAATTGAGATTCCTATAAATACAACTAACATCACAATGTAAACATTTATTATATATCATTACTTTGGTGGAATCATTACTGATTTGAGCATTGAAGTGTCTTTTGTATATGTACTCATCTCTTGCTTACAATGGTCTCAATCATGTTGAAGAGTTCCACCATTGTTTGGAGATTTTAATCTTTGGCCCACGTGGAAGCAGACTTTGGTCAACTTCAATTAAATTCAGTCAAAATCAGTCGTCTCATCTCAGACGCATTAATATATACCATTTAAACAAGATTCAAATATATGTATCTATTATTCTTATTTTTAACAATAATAATTCTTTTATAAATAACCAATAAATTTTATTGAAGCAAATATATATATATATATATATATATATATATATATATATATATATATGTATATATATATATATATATGTATATGAGGGATCAAATTGTAACTTTGATCAACTATTACACCATTCAACAACTTTTAATTGGATAATGTTTTCTTAAAACCAACCGTTGGATTGAAAATTCCTTTCACATAGATCATACATACAAAATTTAATATTAATCCGAAATTATTTGCTACCTCATACATATAGATTAAAATCGACGTAATATAAACTTTTCAAAATATACTAAATATGGATCATTTGATTACCTTCTTATTATTGTTCAATTTTGACAAAATTTGATATAGGCAATCTTGGTAATATGTAAATATAATTCAACAGTTGGATCGATAAAAATCACATTCTATGTCAAGTTATTGAATGGTGTAATAGTTGTTCAAGTTACACCGGTATAATTTGATTCATTCTCATATATATATATATATATATATATATATATATATATACTAGATTGTACCCGTGCAATGCACGGGTAAATTTAAAGGGAGAATTTTTTTGAAAATTTAAAATTTTAGGAAAGTATTTATAAGAATTTCAAATAAATAAAGTTAATAAATTTAAAATTAGTAATTTAACTACAACTATTTCCAATTTTTTAATATATAAAAAAATCAAAACTTTACTTTTGATTGGATCCTAAAATGCATATAAGAACTTGTGTTTTACACTAAAATAAATAATGAAAAAAATACATTTCTTATTGAAAAATAAGGAATACAAACTACAAAATAAATAAATAAAACTTATGAGAAATTAACAAAATGTATTTTTAAGTTTTTCAATTAATTAAAAGTAACACTTTTATAATTTTCCTTTTAATAATTTAATAAACTAATAAATAAACACATGAAGACGTGAAATTTGTTGGTTTCAGAAATAAAATATCTTGTTCCAAAGAAATGAAATCGTTCACAATCTGTGCATGTACAGTCTATCAGTAGCAGGTTTGATAAATACGAATTTAATAAGATTAGAAAATATATAATAAATTAAAAAACCAATTTAAATTGGAAACAAATTAAAAAGTATGAACTCACAAAGGTTTGTCTTTTGTAGACATTAGATTTGGTAAAGTGAAAAGAATACCTTATTGAATACGCAAATAAATCACTCGAACAATGCAGGTCAAATTGTCGCGTTATAAATAACTTTTTTGGTCCTACCTAATATACAAAATATGTAAAGTAATTAGAAAAAAGTATAATATATATTACTTTTAAAAATATGAAGCTAATCACAATATATTATTTTAAATTTAATCATTAAATTAAAAACAAAAGCCAATATGCGACCGATCACAACCCAAAAGTATAACAAATTACATAAATCAAAGCATACAATTTTCTACTATTCATTCATAAATCAAAGCATACAATTTTCTACTAATAATTTTGCTATTTTTGTGGTTGATGTCTGATTCCAACATGCTTCAACGACGCTTATAAAATCTACATCTTCAACTTCAAGACTCCTCTTCTACTTTTTAGTTATAGATCAAATCAAATAATTCAGGATTCAATAAAGCATCCACTAGTAACCAAATCACAACGTCAAGTTTTTAAAGCAGTTACCGAGAGATCAGTAGTTTTATGAGTTTCTTCAAAATTTTAAGTAGTGTGACTAATGATATATTGACAAATCATGACCTTCGTAATGTCTCCAACTTCATATGAATACGTTCATTTCCCCTCATCTTCCTTACCAATCATGTACATTTATGAAGGAATAATTAAAAAAAGAATCCTACACCAGAATGCGCTTAAATAGAAGAAAAAAAAAACAGATTTAGAAAATAAAGATGACAAATGCAAAAAGACACGATCAAAAAGAATTTATAGAAAATGTTGTCAAACCGTTAAAAACTCTAAAGAAGTATGAGTATTTAAACGAAAGGGTTTTGCAATTAAATTTGGCAAGTAATCTGCTGAATATTTAAATTTGGAGCATGATCCTAATTGATTTTGTCTAATTTGTCCATAGATGATACCACCTACAAATAAATGCTAATTGATTTAGCATTTATTTTTTAATATTTTATTTTTTATAATAAATTATCATTATCTTATTATTTACAATATAAAATTATCGTGTTCTAGATATTCTTTTTAAATTTTAAATTTAAATCTCCTTAAAACAATATCTATCTATATCTATATAAAAATAATAATTTTAAATGATTGATTTAAATAATAATTTTAAATATTTTAGTCAACAACTGTATTTTATATAATAACTAGCAGTATACCCGTGCGATTGCACGGGTCATATTAATTTTCATGCATATTTTAAAATGACTTATGTATATATTAATAAATTGATATATAATAAATTTATCAATATATATTAATTCTTAATTAAAAGCTTAGTTACAATTAAAGTTTCTTGTCTCTCTTCAAGAATGCGTTTTGCGGGAAATTTCCATTTATTCTATAATTATTATAATTACATTCCTACTTATTGATATACAAAAAATTTTAACCCACAGGGATGACACAGTGGTGTAATGCCCCGCTACATTCACACGTGAGGGGAAGGATCTATTTAGCCGGATAACCCGTGTTTGATTCCCTTCGTGTGCAAAATTTTCTTAGATCAGTGGCAGCCACACACCGCGAGCGGAATTAGTCTCTAACCCTGTGGGTTAGGGAACACTCCTGGTCTCTAACCCAGGACAAAAAAAAAAATACAAAAATTTAAGTGTTTAATTATCCGTAATTGTTCCTAAATAGTTGTTGTAATTTTATTTAAATATTTAGCTAAGATATTAATGTTGTATGTGTGTGTATATGTAGAAGTAATTTTTTTAATATAAAATTAATTTTTCTAAAAGAGTTAAATAGTTTTTGTAATTTTATTTAATATTTAGGTGAGATATTAATGCTGCCCATGTGTGTATTTGTGAAATTAGACTACCCGATAAATTTTCTTGGAACTATTCATAATAAAATTATTAAAAAAAAATATTATAAATTTATTTTCTTTATTTGGTACTTGTTAATAAAATTTTTAATTCACATTTCAAGTAATCCTATTTACGATACCTGAAGAACTAAAAGTGCAATTAAGTCTTTATTATTTTGTAAAATATCATATAAATATTAATCAAAAAAATGTTTTAACATTATCATATAAATATTAATAAAAAAAATTGTGCATATGAAATTATTAAAAATAGCCAAAATATTATTTTTAATACATATATATTAACTAATTAGATTTTAAAAAATTTAGTATAAAAAATTCAACATCATAATTTAATATTAATCAAAAGAATATTTATTTATGAAATTATTTAAAATGATTTTATACGATTTCTAAGTAAAAATAATTTCATAGAGTTAATAGATTATTGGAATAAAATAATTATTTGTGTAAAATAATAGATGACCAAAATATTTATATATATTTTTAATATTAAATTTTATTATTTGATTGATAATAATATAGTTACTTTTCTAATAATATTATTAGAAAAAAAAATAGATAGCATAATATATCCACAATAGATTGAAAATAGAAGAAATCTTGAGAAAAAATATTTGTTAATCAATGTACGATGTAAGTCGTTCAACTAAAAGTATAATCAATGACTTTAGATGTGTTGTTGAAAAAAGGAGGGAAAAAATTGCATGAAATTTTGACAATGTCTCCATAAAAGCTCCCTTGTATATTGTTAATAGATTAATAGATAGATTTCTAGACTAACAAATTTACATACAAATATCATCGTATAAAAGAATACTTAAATTTTCATATGCAAAGAAAAATCTTCAATAATTTGTATAACTGAAAAGATAATAAATAAGAAATGAATAATGATTTGCCTAAAAATTAATTTTATAAATTAATTTTACTCATAATTTATAGGAAATATAAAGTAGAAAATATAATAATGATTTGCCTAATAGTATTTTAAGAATATAAATTTTATAAATAAAATATATACATTGGTAATGCAATAATAATATAAATATATAAAAAAGAATAAAACTGGAAAAATAAACGTTAGAAGAAAAAATATAAAAGAAAATAATAAAAAAACGTAAAAAGAAAAAGAAAAAGAAAAAGAAAAGAGAAAGCGTAAAAAAAAAAAAAAGAGAAGAAGAAAACATCAAAAAAGAAAAACATAAAAAAATGTTAAAAGAAATTATAAGAGAAAAGAAAGAAAGAAAAAAAAAAGTTTAATAAATTAAAGCTTCTGAAATGCTGACACATGGAGTAAGAAATTTTGACATGTGGCATGAGGACTTACTTTTCATATACTATAGTAAACATTGAGGATCAAATGTGCAATTAAATTTTTATAAGAACTAAAATTGGACATTCACGATATAAAAAGAAGTATAAATACAAACAAAATATATAAAAAGAAGTATAAATACCAAAAAAAAAAGGAAAAAAATAAGGAGAAAAATGATTATGCATTGACAGTGTATAATAATCTTACACTGTCATTAAATCATAAACAATCATTTATGATAAGTTTATTGATTTTTACAAAATTATCTTAAAAGTCATATTAACCGTGATTTATAATTGGATGGATTGTAAAATAACACTATCAGTATATTACAATTAAACTCAAACATAAAAAGGAAAAAAAGAAAAAGGAAAAAAAAAAGAAAAAACATAAAAAGAAAAAAAGAAAGAAAAACATAAAAAAATAAAAATAGAAAGAAAGAAACGTAAAAAAAAAAAAAAGAAGGAAAAACATGAAGAAAACAAAAACGTAAAATAAAAAAACTATAAGGAAAGAAAGAGAAAAAATTGAGAGAGAAACAAACTTTCTAAAAGAGTGGCACGTGTCCCCTGCAAGTAAATAAAAATAAAATGTAATTAAAAAAGTTAGAAAGGAGAATCTTCAAAATGTTGACACTTGGCTAAAAAAAATTTGACACTTGGATATGCAGGACTTATTTTTACTACATAATTAAAAGATTGATAATCAAATCAAATATCAAATAAAATAATAATAATAATTTTAAAATTGAATAAAAATTTTCTATTTAAATCTAGAAATAAAATTAATTATATATTAAATATCTTATAAATATTAAGATTATGATTGTGTTAATTAATAATTAATTAATTAATTGATTATATTAATACTAAAATTAGAAATATTATCAGAATGTGATACGTTAACAACCAGTCCTATTAAGGAACTTTGTTTTATATAACACACGTGGCAGAGGAAACTTCCCGGAAAGTTCCTGTATTGAAGTTAATTTGCCCCTCACCGGACTTCCATAAACTTTATAAATAGAGTAATACATGACATTCTTTGTTTCATGAACAAAACAATATACATGTAGCAAGTGCGACTAGATACGGACAGGGTACAATAGAGTGCCATTTTGCGGTTTCTGCAGCAGCAAGGCTTATCATATTCATATTCATATTCATATATTTGCATTGCCTCGTGTCCTTTCTTTGCTTGCTAAAATCTTGCACAAATGGCTTCTCACCAACAAGAGCCATGGCTATTGGAGAATGGAAAGCCGAAGGTGCTGACCAGGGAGATGAGGCATGGCCGCACAGCACACAGCATGTCCTCAAACTCTTTGCGCAAGAAGTCTAGCCGCACTCTTGTCTCCAAGGTTCCCTGTGCCACCTTCAGAAACTTGCTCTCCAACTTGCAAGAGGTTATTCTTGGCACCAAGCTTTCCATTCTCATCCCTGCCATTCCTGCTGCCATCTTTGCCGAGTGCTATGGCCTTGGAAGAGTGAGTATCACTCCACTTAAGTAGTTGTTACAGTACATGTTTCCAATTCTAACTAATTCAAACATGCATCAATTCATCAACTAACTCAACCATTTCAAAGTGATTTCCTAACACGTAACGTGGTTGGCTGGCAGATAACTTTATCCTTCAAGCATATGATCAGGAGTTAAATTCCTAGATCGGTTTGTAGGCTAAAAACAATATCTATAAAAAGGATTCAGCTCCTCCAGAGATTAATCCTTGATTTTCGATTGAGAATACCGTGAGTTCATGCACACACTAAAAAAAAATCATTTTCAAGTAATTATTACAAATTAAAATTCAACAATTTTGGGTACATGTATATCTACTCTCATAAAGGGAGTCTCGTGCATGAGGTTGCCCTTAAACTAATTCATCTCCCACACCAACTCACATTGAATGACTTGTAGTTGGATGGTCCAAACCTTTATCTTCCCCGGGACAACCTTTTTTTTTTTTTTTATCTATGAAAGTGAAAGCATAGCTAAAATGTTAAGTACATTAAAAAAAATATGGTGAACTAAATGAACTAATATTGAGTTTAAAACTAGTTTGATCATATTTTGAATACGGCACTTGATTAAATTAATAAATTATGAGAGTAAGGCGGTTCTTTTTTTTTTTTTTATCATTTAAAGTTTGTTTGAAACTAAGATGGTTACTTGAAACTACCATAAAATTTATGAATGTCTTTCATTGAAAACATATAATTTTAATGTTGCAAATTGTTATTGCAAATAGATGCTATGACGATTGACGATTCTCTTTTTTTTATTATTATTATTGCGAACAGCCTTGGGTTTTTATATTGAGCTTAATTGGACTCACCCCACTTGCTGAACGTGTGAGCTTCATCACAGAGTAAGGAACCTTGATGAACTTGTTACACCCTTTCTTTTCTATCTTAATTAGGATCATTTGTCATACAACAAGCTTTTTGTTTCTGGGTTGATTGCTGATTCTCGTTCTATTTTCTCTTTTGGTGATTGTCCCTTCAAATATTGCAGACAAGTTGCCTTTTACACTGGTCCCACAGGTATGAATCTGAACTGAAGTGTATCAATTTTGGAGAGTTTATCACAGTGAAAATTTCCGTGACTAGCTAATATTTAATTTGCAACATAAAATAAACATCAAGGGTTAGGACTCTTTTTACATTATTGTACCAATCACATGTTCTAGACTATTGGTTTTCGAGACAAACCATGTGGCTACAAATTGTGATCTTGGAAATAGTAAAATCAAAGGGTTAAAACTAGAATTAAAAAAAAAATGCTCCTACAAATTGATAAGTAAAATTGATTACGGTATCACTGCAGCTAAATGTTTTACATTTTCTCAATTACAGTTGGAGGACTTCTGAATGCGACATGTGGGAATGTTACTGAGCTCATAATAGCAATTTTTGCTCTTAGCACTAACAAAATTGCTGTGGTCAAGTATTCTCTGTTGGGTTCTATTCTTTCAAACCTTCTTCTGGTTCTTGGGACCTCTCTTTTATGTGGTGGCATAGCAAACCTTAGAGTGGAACAAAAATATGATAGAGTAAGACCCTAATTAATGTGTGCACATTTTTCATTAGTTCTTAAATGTTTTTTAATAATGGAACAATGACTAATGTGAAGCATTGAATCTGCAGAGACAAGCAGATGTTAACTCACTTATGCTGTTGTTGGGATTGTTGTGCTACTTACTTCCAATGCTGTTCAAATATAGTGCTGCCTCAGCTGCTCTCACTGTAGACCCTTCACTCCACTTGTCAAGAGCTTCAAGCATTGTGATGTTGATTGCATATTTTGTTTACATTGTCTTTCAACTGTGGACACACAGGCAGCTATTTGAAGCTGAAGATGTAAGGTTTCTTGAATTATGAAAATGGTGAAGTTTTATTTTGAAATTAATCTATTCTATGCCAATTTCTTAGAAGTAATTAATTAACATCATGAATTGTTCTGCAGGAGGATGAAGAGGGCAACGATGGTTCAGAAGAACAAGCTGTGATTGGATTATGGAGTGGCATTGCTTGGCTTATTGGGATGACTGTGTTCATTGCTGTGTTGTCTGAATATGTGGTGGATACAATTGAGGTAATTTAATTGACATAAAATGTTTTCCAAAAAATGAAGTCCATTTTGACTATTATAAATATTGATGATAAAATTGTCAAACATAACAGGATGCATCAGATTCATGGGGTTTGTCTGTCAGCTTCCTCAGCATAATCTTGCTACCAATAGTTGGCAATGCAGCTGAACATGCAGGAGCAATCATATTTGCTTTCAAGAACAAGCTGGTGAGAACTTGAGAGAGTGCCATAAACTCCACACTTCCTCTCATTTAGCATAATATTCATATTGGCCAAGCAATAAAAAAAATTTTAAAAAAAATATTAATTTACTTGACTTAAACTAAAGTAATGCCTTGACTACAGGACATCTCATTGGGTGTTGCATTGGGTTCAGCAACTCAGATTGCCATGTTTGTGGTAAGATACATACCTTTTTAATATATATAAATGGATACTTTCATTTAGTTTTTTTTTTTCTTTTTCCCTTCTTTTTGGGACGGAGTATAATGAAAACTTATGCAATTATAATATAGGTCCCCTTATGTGTGATCGTTGCTTGGATAATGGGTATCAATATGGACCTGAACTTCAACCTCCTAGAGACAGGTTCCCTTGCTTTGGCAATAATAGTCACAGGCTTCACTTTACAGGTATATATTTAACAAAATTTCAACTGACAAAAACACCATATTTTGACCTAGTATTTTCATTCAATCTCTGAATGGAATATAAGAATTGACAAAACCACCCTTATTTATATAGGATGGTACTTCTCACTACATGAAAGGCCTTGTTCTCCTGCTGTGCTACATTGTTATTGGAGCATGCTTCTTCGTACAAATTAGTAAGTAAAATATGTCAAATTTCCAATGATTACATAAATAGTCAAAAAATCTGTGCCATTCTTATAAATTTGTAATTCATGACTAAAATTTGATCGCTAATTTTTCACAGACCAAGCTGATGTTACCAACGTCATGCTTAAACCAGCCACTAATGCAGTTTTAAGTGCTTAGTAGGTAAGTTACAAGTTATGTTCACATGAATATAAGAGTTTAACGGTGATGTACTAGGTGATGCACTAATAGTGTAAAACAATTTCAATCACAAATAACTACTCATATGACTTTTAAGATAATTTTGTAAAAGTCAACAAACTTGTTATATATAGTAGTTTGTGATTGAATAATTATGTAAATCTATTTTACACTATTAGTGCATAATCTTTTTTCTCTAAATATAAATATAATAGTTCTTGTGCACATAAAATTCGATCTAAATTTAAATGTGGGAACTTGGTTTGCAGGCTTTGGCCTATTTTTTGTCCCTTCCTGAGATGAAGAATGGTGGCATCGATATCCAAACCCAAAATCAGATTCAGTGGATTGGCTATTGTTTCATTCTGATCACTTTGTCATATCCATAGATTAAGAAGGGAGAAAAAAAAAGTTTGCGCAAGTATTTTAAGTTGCAAGCTGTGAGAAATGAGAACAGACCACTGTGCAAGATGTTCAATCAAACATACGTGTGTTCTATCAGAAAAGCTGCTTTTGATCCTGCACTACGGTAGATGCCAAATGAGTGGAAGTTGTTCTTGTTTGAGTTTGTTTTAGTAAGAATCCCTTTACAGTTTGCAGAATCTCTTGTATTTACTTTTGATCAGAAATCTCTTGTATTTACTGTGTTACTATTTGTACTACCTCATGCATGTGACTCGTGAAAAGTTCTATAAGGGTAATAAAAATTCTATTTCTGTTTGTTTTTTTCTTGATCTTTGACCAGATATTTTCATACCTATAACTGAGGCTAACATATAATGGTTGAGTTGTGATTACTGATCAGGAATCAGGATAATTCTTCTTAAAAAAGTTATAAATTTTAACTTTATAGAATTGAGTGCAAATATTATAATTGATATTACCTCTTTATGAGATCTTAACAAGAAGAAATGTTTTTTTTTTTATAAGACCTAATTTATTACGTTCCTTATATTAATTATTTTTAGACTAAAATATCTCTAATTAAATAGGAGAGAGGTTATATTGATAAACACTTAAAAAAAAAGTGAGGAGCATTAACTATAATGACATTTTTGAAAAAATATATAAATTTAGGATAAATTTATTAATATCAACTAAATTAATCATTGAAAAAAGTAATTGGGTACAGGAACGGAGGTAGTGTAAAAATGAAGAGAGAAGTTTTACACATATTCTACAAAAGTTAATTTGGATTCATAAATCGCATAATCCCGTACATACCACCCTCCAACTAAGGTTTTATTAGCAAAAAATATATATGGATGAGAACGAAGCAACAATTGAAAATGATATGTTAATTGTGCATGTTTGTTTTCGTTAATTTAATTAAGAAAAGTTATTCAATTTTTTTTTTTAAAAAATCCCTCGAAAAATTGCCAATCAAAAGTAATTATTTTCTTAAGAAAATAAATAAAAGTTTCTTATATCAATTAAAAGCTGCAAATTAATAAAATATTTTATGAAATTCTCATACATTCGGGGGAGCACTAGAGAAAGTTGAGTTTTTCTTTTGCCTATTCTATTTGCACCTTTTTTTTTTTTTTTCTCAATATGCCTTTCCTTTAAAAAAAAAAAAAAAAAACAAAACAAAGTACCCAGTTTATTTTTTCCCCCCTCTCTCCCATTCACGCACCTCCTCTCTTTCTCAATTCTCCTTTCTATTGAACTTTCGATGGCCTCTTCCTCTCCCTTTCATTTTTTCCCACCACAATTGCCCCACTTTTTTTAACAATTCACAAATCTTCCTGAAACTAGCTTTCAAAATGTTGAAATACATTTTAAAAACTAGTTTCCATAATGTTATTTCCAGATATTATTAGCTAATTCACTTTTTATTTTATTTTATGAATCTATAGATTCCCAGATGGCATGCGCAAAAGGTGATGGTTTGAGGGGTACTAATGTTGGGCACACAAGACTCATTGCTTCAACTTGAAGAGAAAGAGTGACACGCAACAACTTCCTGTTTTATCACCAGAAGCAGCACATGGCTGATAATGTCCCTCCATATGTATGTTTTTTTTTTTAACTAGTTTGAAAGGTTTTATGACAGTTTTTAAATAACCTTTCAGAACACAACACAAAAGCCTGATCTTAAAAAATGTTTATATAAAAAAATAGTTGAATAGATAAATCAGACTTAAGTCTTAATTAAATGTCTGAAATAAATGAATTTTAAACTTTATAAAATTTAGCATATAATTCAATCCACTTTCACCCTTAATTTATTATTTTTTTGATAAACCACCTTCCACTAAAAGCAATTCTCTCAGTTTATTATAAACAAACATAATGAAATTGCTTGGGTGTCAAGGTGTTTAGGAGATTGGAGAGAAATTTTCTTTGGGGAGGGTTGGATGGTGAAAGTAAAATACCTTGGGAATGGAATTCCATTTGTCTACCAAAACAAAAAGGGGGCTTAGGGATTAAGGACATTGGTCTCTTTAATGATGCACTTTTGACTAAGTGGAAATGGAGGATGATGTGTGAGGAGGGGGGACTTTAGTAACAAGTCCTTGTATCAAAATATGGTGGGTGGGAGAAACTCCATTCCAAAAATGGTAGAAGAAACTGCTCCATTTGGTGGCAAGACCTTGGAAGGTGCTGTGCGAGTAAAAATGACATAGGGTGGTTTGACTCAAATGCAGAATGGCGTGTGGGGGATGGTAGATGTATCAGCTTTTGGAATGATATTTGGGTGGGTCATGAGAAACTGTCCACAAAGTTTAGCAGTATATACCAAAACTGTGTTAAAAAGACATATTCCATTGCTGAATGTGGTTCATGGAGGGGAGATGTATGGTGTTGGGATATTGAGTCGCGAAGGAGATGGTTCTTGAGGGAAATGGAGGCTGTAAATGGGTTTTGGGAGATTATTGAAGGCACGGTGATACAAAAGGATCAACCAGACTTGAGAAGGTGGAAAAGTAACCCGACTGGAGTGTTCACAGTAGCTTCGGCATACTTGTCTCTATGTCAGGTTCAGCTTATGGAGGACAACAAAGTTCTTGTAGCACTTTGGAAGATCAAAGCACCCGTCTCTGTACTGCACTTTGCCTGGAGGGTCTTCCTTGATAGACTCTCGTCCAGACAGAATCTCTGGAAGCGCAGGATTGAACTGCAAGACTATAGATGCCCCTTTTGCGCCCGAGAGCTTGAAACAAGTCACCATCTGCTGTTCTCGTGCTATGTTACTGATAGGATATCGAAATTTTGCTATGGATGGATTAATCTCAATATTGTTCTACCATATGATGCAGAGAGCCATTTCTGGCAGCATTATAACCTTATCAAAGGTCACATGGTATCTCGAGCTTGGGAAATAGTGTGGATTGCAATCATTTGGTCACTGTGGTGTGCAAGGAATGAAATTGTTTTTAACAATGGCATTCTGTCCTTTGAAGGAATTATTGATAAAATTAGAATTAAGTCATGGCTTTGGTTGCAGGCTAATATCAACAACTTCACATACTCGATGTTTGAATGGTACAACAGCCCGGGAACATGTCTTATGAATTTGGAGGGTTAGGAAAATCCATATCCTGGTGATGTTTGAAGGATGAGCATGCAGGAATCTGATAGCATTAACTGAGTGTTCACATGTATAAGGCAGGTTGGTTAATGGCATACTGGATCTCGGTAGTAGGTGGTTCTAGTGCTTGATGTAACGACCCGTCTACGTTACATAACTATTAAAGCTAAGGTTTCTTGATTTCCTTTTAGTTTAGAAACTCTTTCATTAGTTTACTTTATGAAAATATTGCATGAACTTTTCGCATTTCCAAAAGTAATAATTAAAGTTCAAAACTAAAACAAAATATAATTTTAACTACAAACAACTCTTGGAGCTTATACATGAGACAAACCTAAGCTGGTCATCTCTATACATATAACTATATAGACCAAATAAAGAAAAGAGAGAACGTAGCTTCAATCTCGTACTTGCTCCATCTACCAAGCCTCCAAGAGGAAGAATCCACCTAGAAAGTCATCTGCTCCCCCGAACACGACGTCCGAGATCATCACAGGCACAAACCACACGTGCAAACAGCGCAAGGGTAAGCTTACCAAACAAAACTATACATATAACTAAAACTGTTATACAAAACTTAGTTCATAAACTCAAAACTCAATTCATCAATAAACAACAATATCATGGCTCAACCATCTCAAATAGTTCATACAACATAGTTATATCACCAATTATTAACATGACTCATCACATCTCATGAATTACATTAAATCAACAAATGTCATAAATCCTCAGCTAACATCAACAACATAAACCATCATCACTCATCATCATGAGCCATAAACATCATAAGTCACATCTCAACATAATACAACCACCAACATCCCTCATCACAAAGTGATGTACAACATAAACCACTAGACAACCTTAGTCGACAAGACTGACTCTACACCATGAAGTTTCAACATCATATGAGCGGTCCTCATAGGCCTCATCCCCTACCATAGTCTCACCTTTGACCATTCAGGGAGTCCCTTGAGCTGACCCTGTGGAGGAGTGTGGATTTAATCAAATATAGATAAGTGTGGGTATTGGCTTACCTTTGTAAAGTTTGCAAAACCTTGCATCTATAGGAATTCACCCACTTGGCTATTCTATAGGCCCACCGTTAGCCACCACAAAAACCTCCGGCACTAGGTTGAGAGCCTACCTAGCACCCTCAACTTACGTACCTACCCATATGTCTGTGCACCAACTGTGCACACCTATGCACCAACTGTGCAAATACAACATTCGAAATATTTCTGTGCATCAACTATGCACACATCGTATTCCAACGGAAAAACATATTTGGAACCTTTTATAGTCTTAGATATGGCACCTCCGTACCCGCCATCTCCAATGGCCAGACTTACGGGTCCAAATACATCCCAACAATCCACAACCATGATAACAATACATCTCATATACACTAAAAGGGTCAATAAACCTCTTAGGAAGTAGTTCTTAATACTCCAACACGTCATTCAGAGTCAAAACATAGGGGTGGTACTTGGGAAGATATCCCACTAGGTGAGACCCCCTGGTCGCTTTAGCGGGCCGGAGTTCTGGCGTGAAACTCACCCTCCCAAGTATACCATTTTTCTATAAAAATCTTTCCAAAGGTCATAGCTAACTCCTTTTTAACATATAGGGATGGTCGTAATACAAGATTATCATTCATCATCAATATCAACATTCATTTTCTCATAGATAAACTTACTTGTGAGCACATCATAGAGATAAACAACATGATTACAAGATTCATCCTACAGTCAAAAGATTGTATCACACAAAACATACTTCAAATATTAAATACTCAAGATTCACATTCTTGGAACCTAAAATGAAATAGAACAGGTCAATGGATATTACCTATCAACTTTCTTACAAAAATTCATACATCAATAAACAAACATCACTATTCCAATAATTCTATCATATTAACCAAATTGACCAAATAAGGTCGATTTCTCTTTGGTAGAACTGAATGTGAGCTCTCATTGATACAAACAAATGACCTTAGAATTTAAATTTTTTTATATCAAATCGAAGCTCTTGAAATATATTTTACAGAAAGGTATCCCACTTATAAAATTAACCTCTAGAAAATTTTATAAAAATTTTCAAAGTCAGCAGCCCTGAATTTTGAGTGCTCATTGAACATAGCTCAAAGAAATGTAAATTTCTCCCACTTTCCAAACTTGTTTTGAGCTGAAATTTTTACAGTAGAAAGATAACATCTTTATCTTCCTAAAAAAGTTACCCTTGCCCCCAAATTATTTCCCTACTGTTTCCAGTAATTTTATTTCTAACAGTCTAAGTTTCAGACTCAAAACAGAGCTCAAAACACTTGCCCTGTTTCTTTTTAAAAAGTTAATTTAGAAATTTGACATGATAATTTTTGTAATTTATATGGTTAAAAATATTTTTTTTCTAGTTTTTAATGGTTTAAAAACTAAAAATAAAAATTAAGCACAAAAGTAGGAATTTGAGAAAAACCGAGACATGTTCCAGGGGAACTCGAAAACAGAACAACTATTTTGTGAGCCATGGATTAATCCTGAGATGAGGTTTTCTCTCCAAGGTGTCAAAATTAAAGTTTCTCCATTTTGTGTCTATTTTTATTAAAAACAAATTTTATGAAAAACCAACGGTTAGATCTTCCAAAAATCACAAAATCGTGGAGGCTGTCCAGAGTTGGACGAACCAACAGTCACTGCCACTTTTATTTTTTGTGGTGAATCTCACATTGAAAACCTTGTCAAACAATTTTAATAAAATTTGCGCATGGTCTCCTTTGTTTTAGGAGCCTTCCCAAGTAATTTAGAGAGTCAAAAACAAAAACAATCAATTCATACACACTCACACAGCCACTGCCAGGAGAATCAAATACCATTTTTCATCAATTTCAAACTCAAACACCAAGCAACTCAACATAAACAACAAGAGGGACATGCATGCTATATGTGGTTGAGCCCCCTAACTCTCAACCACACTTAAATTGAAAATATAGAAGCTTCTCTTACCTTTGATTTTAGTTCCAGCTGAGAGAGAGAAAGATGAAGGTGAAGAGAAAGAGGGACTTGGTTGAGAGAATGATAAGGCTGTAATGTGTGGCTAGCATGAAAGCTTCAAAACTCATCCATGGCCTCCTTCTCCTTGTAGAGTGTCACGGCCAAGCTTGGAAGGAGGAGAGAGAAGAGAGCTTCGGGAGAAAGAAAGAAGAATGAAGAGAATGAGAGAAAGAAGGAAGCTTGTGCACGTTTAATTTGGAATAAATTTGAAGTTTTGTTATTTGCACCCACCCTTCCTCTAAGGACACCCCCTTCTCTTATTCTTTTTTTTTCTACAACTTACAAAACTCACGTAAAAGTCCCAAAAATCTCACAATAATACTATGACACATAAGAAAACATAGAGCTTAAATTAATTATTATATCAATCAACATAATTTAAATTTAATTTTCTCTTGCGGTATTTATCAATCACTTATAATACCTTACGAAAAACCACAGTGTTATAATTCTCCCCAACAAGAAAAATTTCGTCTTCGAAATTTACTTGTGGTGAAAATATTATAACAATGTGTATAATATCTTCACCTTTTGTGAATCTTAAATCTTTCCTCAACTCTTTATCTAATCAAGTCGTCCTTCCATCAGGTAGTTTGCTATTAATTTTCCCAATTTTAATCATTTCAAATAGAACATCACTAGCAACTTTCTCCCTCATTAGTATTATCCGACTTCTCAAATAAAACGAAGACTCTTAACAAATCCTTTTTCTTTCAAAATATAAATCAAAACATTTAAGAGCATGAAAACTTTAGTTAGTTCAAAATGTCCAAATCCACTTTACCAAAGTTTTTTCAAAACACTTAAAGGATAACCCAAATTTCCCTTATTTTTAAACCCTTAAAACCTACTTTAATCCATTTTTGAAAAGAGATGTTCAAAACACACACACATAAGGAAGCTTAAACTCCCCAACAAGTTCAAAACCATAAAACATCTTTAAGCTATTTTCCAAAAGAAGGTTTCAAAACACTCTTTAGTATGAAGAAGTTAAACTTGTATTGTATTCCATTTAACATCTTAAACTCCCCCAACAAGTTTCAAAACATTTCAAAACTCATCACCTTTCAAAACATCTTATTCCATTTAACAAAAGGATCTCCAAAACATATAAGAATTCTTAAACCCCCATCAGACTTAAACACATAAGAATTATTTGATCCATTTTTTTTTCCAAAAGAAATTTCAAAATATATTTCAAGATGAATAAACCAATCGATAACACATTTTTAAACATATGAAAACTCTTTCTACATGTGTGTCCAATTGAAAACACATGAACCCCAAATCACTTAAAACAAGAAATCAAGTGAAAATCTCCGAAGATAATTCATGCGTCAAAGTTTTATGCAGTAAGGGAAAAAGTAGTGCGATTGAAAACAAAACATCAAAAGTTGAAAGTCGTCACATGACAACATGAAAAAAACTTTGTGCAATACAAACCATCACCTGAAAACAATTAAAACAAGTTTTCAAATGATAGGTTTTCAAAGGACTCCCTAAAGGGAATAAACATCAAGAGTCATTCTAAAACAAAACACATAAGTGGTGAGGTTGATAGATTTCAAAAGCAACAAGCATTTTGATCAAAACCTTTCTCAACCATTTTAAAATCAAAGTCATAGGCAAAACATGTTTGAACAAAAGGGTGAAAATCCAATGTGGCATTTCTACTTTGAAAATCAATTCTAAAAGAACAAGTTCATTTCAAAGAAACCAATATCAATTTCGAAACAAAAACACTACAAAGAGAGATATAGATTCAAAACTAAAAGGGAATACATGCATCGTTGCGGTGTTTCTTAAAAACTGATTTCCTTTACTTTAAAAGGATATTAGTGAAATTCATTTATCTAACACAAGAAAATCATTAAAACCTTTTTTTTACCTTTAGAAGCAAACTTCAAAAGATTTTTGTCGAAATACCAACTTGTATCACAACTAAGTTTGGAAACAACATACCATTGAGGATGAAGAAAAGGAAAACAAAGAAAACCATAGGATGACAGTCTCCATGAAATAGATTTTACGTCACATACAATTTAAAAACTTTGTTCACATCCTCAGAAAGGTAGTTTAGTTTTAGCGTGAAAAGGAATAAACATACTTGGGGGAATACCTTGTAGTTAAATCAATAACATCAAACTAATTTTGAAATCAACATCTTTTCGTTAAGAAAACACAACAACGTAGGTAAAAAACAAATCTGAGCACTAAGCTTTTACAAAACAACTAGATTAAGCAAGGTCAAAACAATATCTTCTTTTTAAAAAGAAAACTAATTTGCTAATATTGAAAGGAAAAAGCAACACCTTGAATAGAAAGCAAGTTTTAATACTAGAACCTTTGTAAAGCAATTCAACAAATAATGTTGAAAACAACATCTTCATCTTTCAAAAGAAATTGTTTTTAACTACATCCAATATTTCAAAATACTAAAGAAAACATCAAGAAAGAACAGCAACAATGTGATAAATGAATCATCGATTATTTAAAAGAAAACTCATTTTACATATAGTATTGATCTAAAAGGTCACTAATTCTCAACACACCCTATCTGAGGTAAGCTCTTGGTCTAAGGGATCTTGATCCCACTCTATTCTTCGTCTACTCAAACCTTGTCAGTCATCGCTTTCCCATCAGATCGAGCATTGCATCCCATCATGAATTTCCAACAGTATACACTGGTGAGAATCCATTGAGGAGCAACACTAGCATGACTTGCTAACAATAATTATTTCTCAAGAGAAATAACTACACTCAAACAAACCATAAACACCAAGTCACCAATCTCCTAAGAGAATCAAGTGTATATGGCTCAACAACCAATGATCATTTTCCTATAAATCAACAATTTAAAGTAACCCACATTAAGCCCAAAATATTCCTATTCACATCAATAAGAAGCACATGCACTAAAACATTTTATAATTACACATTCTAGCATCCAAGCAAGAACCAAGAAGTTGAAAGCAACTATACATTCTTCTCACATAAGAAAATAATTTTATTTTCCTAAGACATGCATACAACCAAGGAAGTTCAAGAGCAACTACTCTTGATCTAGTTTTCGCTTGCCATTCTCATGTCGCACAAAATATTGAGATGGCCAGTCTCAATATTTCATGATAGTGCGGTTAGGATTTATGGTATAACGAACAACCAACACACTTCAACAATGTCAAGCAATTTCACACAATGCACATAGAAAACATAGGGGACACATAACTCACAGTCCGGTTCGAATCGAACTGCTCTGATACCACTATTGTAACGACCCGTCTACGTTACATAACTATTAAAGCTAAGGTTCCTTGATTTCCTTTTAGTTTAGAAACTTTTTCATTAGTTTACTTTATGAAAATATTGCTTGAACTTTTCGCATTTCCAAAAGTAATAATTAAAGTTCAAAACTAAAAGAAAATATAATTTTAACTACAAATAACTCTTGGAGCTTATACATGAGACAAACCTAAGCTGGTCATCTCTATACATATGACTATATAGACCAAACAAAGAAAAGAGAGAACGCAGCTTCAATCTCGTGCTCGCTCCATCTACCAAGCTTCCAAGAGGAAGAATCCACCTAGAAAGTCATCTGCTCCCCCGAACACAACGTCCGAGATCATCACAGGCACAAACCACACGTGCAAACAATGCAAGGGTAAGCTTATCAAACAAAACTATACATATAACATATACAAAACTTAATTCATAAACTCAAAACTCAATTCATCAATAAACACCAATAAACAACAATATCATGGCTCAACCATCTCAAATAGTTCATACAACATAGTTATATCACCAATTATTAACATGACTCATCACATCTCATGGATTACATCAAATCAACAAATGTCATAAATCCTTAGCTAACATCAACAACATAAACCATCCCCACTCATCATCATGAGCCATAAACATCATAAGTCACGTCTTAACATAATACAACCACCAACATCCCTCATCACAAAGTGATGTACAACATAAACCACTAGACAACCTTAGTCGACAAGACTGACTCTACTCCATGGAGTTTCAACATCATATGAGTGATCCTCATAGGCCTCATACCCTACCATACTCTCACCTTTGACCATTCAGGGAGTCCCTTAAGCTGACCCTGTGGAGGAAGTGTGAATTTAATCGAATATAGACAAGTGTGGGTATTAGCTTACCTCTGTAAGATTTGCAAAACCTTGCATCTATAGGAATTCACCCACTTGGCTATTCTATAGGCCCATCTAGCACCCTCAACTTACGTACCTACCCATATGTTTGTGCACCAACTGTGCAAATACAACATTCGAAATATTTTTGTGCATCAACTATGCACACACCGTATTCCAACGGCAAAACATATTTGGAACCCCTTACAGTCTTAGATACGCACCTCCGTACCCGCCATCTCCAATGGCCAGACTTACGGGTCCAAATACATCACAACAATTCACAACCATGATAACAATTCATCCCCTATACACTAAAAGGGTCACTAAACATCTTGAGAAGTAGTTCTCAACACTCCAACATGTCATTCGGAGTCAAAACATAGGGGCGGTACTTGGAAAGATATCCCATTAGGCGAGACTCCCTGGTCGCTTTAGTGGGCCGGAGTTCTAGCGTGAAACTCACCCTCCCAAGTATACCATTTTTCTATAAAAATCTTCCCAAAGGTCATAGCTAATTCCTTTTTAACATATAGGGATGGTCACAATACAAGATTATCATTCATCATCAACATCAACATTCATTTTCTCATAGATAAAATTACTTGTGAACATATCATAGAGATAAACAACATGATTACAAGATTCATTCTACAGTCAAAAGATTGTTTCACACAAAACATATTTTAAATATTAAATACTCAAGATTCACATTCTTGGAACTTAAAATGAAATAGAATAGGTCAATGGATATTACCTATCAACTTCCTTACAAAAATTCATACATCAATAAACAAACATCACTATTCAATAATTCTATAATATTAACCAAATTGACCAAATAAGGTTTACTTCTCTTTGGTAGAACTGAATGTGAGCTCTCACTGATATAAGCAAATGATCTCGAAATTTAAAATTTTTTATATCAAATCGAAGCTCTTGAAATATATTTTACAGAAATGTATCCCACTTATAAAATTAACCTCTATACAATTTTATAAAAAATTTCAAAGTCAGCAGCCCTGAATTTTGAGTGCTCATTGAACATAGCTCAAAGAAATGTAAATTTCTCTCACTTCCCAAACTTTTTTTGAGCTGAAATTTTTACAGTAGAAAGGTAACATCTTTATCTTTCTAAAAAGGTAACCCTTGTCCCAAAATTCTTTCCCTACTGTTTCCAGTAATTTTATTTCTAACAGTCTAAGTTTCAGACTCAAAACAGAGCTCAAAACCCTTGCCCTGTTTCTTTTTAAAAAGTTAATTTAAAAATTTGACATGATAATTTTTGGAATTTATATGGTTAAAAATATTTTTTTGTCTAGTTTTTAATGGTTTAAAAATTAAAAAGAAACATTAAGCACACAAGTGGGAATTTGAGAAAAACTGAGACATGTTCCAGGGGAACTCGAAAACAGAACAACCATTTTGTGAGCCATGGATTAAACCTGAGATAAGGTTTTCTCTCCAAGGTGTCAAAATAAAAGTTTCTCCATTTCGTGTATATTTTTATTAAAAACAAATTTCATGAAAAACCAACGGTTAGATCTTCCAAAAATCAAAAAATCGTGGAGGCTGTCCAGAGTTGGACGAACCAACAGTCACTGCCACTTTTATTTTTTGGGGTGAATCTCACATTGAAAACCTTGTCAAACAATTTTAATAAATTTTGCGCATGATCTCCTTTGTTTTAGGAGCCTTCACAAGTAATTTAGAGAGTCAAAAACAAAAATAATCAATTCATACACACTCACACAGCCACTTCCAGGAGAATCAAATACCCATTTTTCATCAATTTCAAACTCAAAACCAAGCAACTCAACATAAACAACAAGAGGGACATGCATGCTATATGTGGTTGAGCCTCCTAACTCTCAACCACACTTAAACTGAAAATATAGAAGCTTCCCTTACCTTTGGTTTTAATTCCAGCTGAGAGAGAGAAAGATGAAGGTGAAGAGAAAGAGGGACTTGGTTGAGAGAATGATAAGGCTGTGATGTGTAGCTAGCATGAAAGCTTCAAAACTCATCCATGGCCTCCTTCTCCTTGTAGAGTGTCACGGCCAAGCTTGGAAGGAGGAGAGAGAAGAGAGCTTCGGGAGAAAGAAAGAAGAATGAAGAGAATGAGAGAAAGAAGGAAGCTTGTGCACGTTTAATTTGGAATAAATTTGAAGTTTTGTTATTTGCACCCACCCTTCCTCTAAGGACACCCCCTTTTCTTATTTTTTTTTTCTATGACTTACGAAACTCACGTAAAAGTCCCAAAAATCTCACAATAACATTATGACACATAAGAAAACATAGAGCTTAAATTAATTATTATATCAATCAACATAATTTAAATTTAATTTTCTCTTACGGTATTTATCAATCACTTATAATACCTTACAAAAAACCACAGTGTTACACTTGATAGTGATCTTGATCAGTAAAGTGGCCTATGTTAGCTAGTTGCTGGTGGATTTGTGGGGTCTGTTTTTGTGTACTACCTTGGTTATCAAGTATTTATGTCAATGGTTCATAAATATGAAGTAACCGTAGGTATTTAGGTGGACCCTTGTCTGATGGTAAGTTATGTATCTATGTGTGGTATTGCTTGTACCACTCCCTCTATTATATTAATAAAAATATCTTTGCTGATAAAAAAAAATAATGAAATTGCGATCATATAGACAAAAACATGAAGTGTTGGGTTAAATTCTACTTAAACTCTACATTTTACTCTATCATATAGACAAAAAATCCATAAAGCCATTTTGAGACCTCATTATTTAAGGAGATAAAATTCTCTTAAATGCATTTTTTTTTCCATTTACTGTATTCAAAGCCATGTGAACTAACAAGTTGGTGTAAATGATGATTTTAGTCTCTTAAAATTAAGCAACATAACATTAGTCATAATATTTATAAATGCTTAGCTGTCAAAATATTTATAAATGCTTTAAATTGTTTCTTTTAAAATATAATTATATTAAATTGACGTTACACCATGATAATTACATTATTTTAATATACTGCATATGATTGATAGGAGCTAAAGTACTAGCCTAGTTGGAATTACTTTTCTTAATTATTATGATGCCTTTGCATGTCATTGGATTTAAAAAAATGATGTTACAAAATCATATTTTTTTTCTATCAAATTAGTCTTATAAATTAATCTTTAAAGGGAAAAATCAATGACACAATTAGTGTATGATAGTCAATGATAAAAAAACTGATATGATGTTACATATGTTTTAAAGCACTATAGTGATCACTATAGAAAACATTTTCCTTGTAAAAGTATTATGTCAATTTTCTTGGTAAAACATAACGAAGAATACAAGTGTTAAAATTAAAAATAGAAAGAACTTTACAGCCAAAAATAGTCTCATCCAGCTCAAACCAAATTAATTGGATGTCTATTGTAATATTTAAATACAGAAAAATTAAACAAATCAACTGGCTTTTTTATTTAACCAAGTATATATTTCTATACATCTTCCATGGACAAAGTATATGATTGATATATCATTAAAAAAAATGTATATATTGAAGGGTGAGGAATTTAAACAATTTTTTTTTTGAAGAAATTTAAACAATTTATTAGAGACCATAAATATAAACTTCTCTAGATTTTTTTTTTTTTCAATTTTAGGACTAACACCTACTTATCTATCTATTTATAATACATAGAAGCTAAAATGCATATCGTCGTGCCGATATATATTTCTGTTGCTTGATCTATATTTTTCATACCATATTAGCATTTTGTCATATGTATCACGATTAGTGAGATATAGAATTTTTCATAGATAATGGATATAATAGAACTCATTATATGACCAGCCTCTACCTATTAAAAGATCAAACAAAACATCTAAGCGGTTACAAATCTACAAAAGTGTTGTAAGACAATAGGACATGTAACTAATTGACAAGACAAGTATTAATCCACTAAAATCGGCCTAATAACAGGTTAGAAAGAATGCAGAAAGTCATAAATTCTAAGTTTTAACCTGACTGTGACTGTCACCTTTGTACAACTAATAAGGAAAAAAAAAATCCAAGGCATTAAATTCCACAATATCAATTTAAAACTAAAAAGAGGGTATCCAGTAAAAAGAAAAAATTAAAAGGACTACAAGTAACTACCATTTTTATTATACGGCTTTTGTCCATGATGTATCCAGAACAAATTATGATACTCGGTTATCCTCCTTAACTTAGTTTAACAAGTGCCTGAGACCAATTGTTAAAGCAAATGTTGAAGTCAAAGATGCTTGTAGTATGCGGACACCCTGCACCAACTTACAATAACTACATAATCCTCAAGCAAATCAATCTGAGGTGAAATAAAATTCAAGCAGAAAAAAAAATCATATATTAAAGAGTAAATTACACGGATCCCTCCTGAGTTTTACATATATTACACTGACACCCCCCTGTCTTTTTAAACATTACTTTTGACCCATGTAGTTCAAAAAAGCAGGAGTGTCGGTGTAATATAAGCAAAACTCATGGGGGGTCCGTGTAATATAAATAAAACTCAAGGGGGTCCGTGTAATTTAGAACCAACAAATAGGGGGTTTTTTGTATGGTTCAAAAAACAGGAGTGTCAGTGTAATATAAGTAAAACTCAGGGGGAGTCCGTGTAATTTACTCTAATATTAAATAAGTCAGATGCTCTGTGGGAGAAATTATTACATGATCTAGAATCACTACATGACCATGATCCCAATCAATCTTCACGTGATACATTAATAAGTATTTTAATTTATCAGTTAATAAAACTTGATTACGTGTCACATGAAAATTCACAGAAATCATAATAACTCGAGATCATGTAATAATTTCTCGCCATGTAGATGATTCTTTTTTTTTTTTTTTGAAACTATAGATGATTCTTACCTCCTCAGTACCAATGCTTATCTCCTTCTCTCCCAAATCACTGAAGGGAATGTTCATTCTGTTTAGTAAAGATACAACAGAAATGGA
Organism: Pueraria montana var. lobata; assembly: GCA_026413185.1. Classification (NCBI taxonomy): domain Eukaryota; kingdom Viridiplantae; phylum Streptophyta; class Magnoliopsida; order Fabales; family Fabaceae; genus Pueraria; species Pueraria montana. The sequence continues at coordinate 81,218,691 of CM048650.1, forward strand.
CGACATGGGCATCACAACTAAATCATTTGTTGCCATGTACATTGTTGGTCCTTTCACATATCCATTTTCTGACTCAGATATGGGATCAACTAACTCCAAAGCTGTAAATGTTCCCGAGTTGATGTTTGCTAGCGTAAATGTAGAAGTCAAATTACATGCAGTAAGGTATGCTTTGAAATCAACGGTGGAAACTTTGTGCTCAGTATAACAAAAATAATTGGGGTGCATCATAATAAATTGGAATTAGCTGGTTGCTTAATTTGAACTGTGGGGCAAGCCCAGGATTTACAAGCTTGTTCTTTACTTCCTTGGTAGTCCAATAATCTTCATCTAAATCAACAATATTCTTATACAATTCATCAACTCTGCCCATAAAAGAATGGCCTTTAATCATGTGCACCACTCCACCTAAAGGAAATGTGAGGAAACTGAAAAGAAAGTCTGCAAATTCTTCTTTTCCTTGAGCAAACAGTACCATGCCATCCGATTTTCTATACATTATCTTAACATTGATTTTGCTACTACCATTTGCATTATAATCGCCCGGAGGAAACATTAGTGATCGAAATTTCCCAATACACAATTTCTATTCTAAGAAGAAATCTGTCAAAGTTGTCTTTGAGAGCAAACAACTCTTTAGCAGATCCAATACCTGTAAAAAATATAAATCAATTTATAATCATCACAATCATAACTAAATCAGTGAGTAATCCATCATTTTAGTCCTAAGCGTAACACATTGTCTTATAAGTTCTCAAAACCAAGGAAACTTCAAATAAGATCCTGTAATTTCCAGTTTTAAACTTAACCACCTATTATCATTTTGATCCATAAACATATGTTAATATTTTCACTCAAGTTACGTATTCTTTTGAATTTTAGACTAATGTGATTAACAAATTGCATTTTTAGAGACTTATTTAGTACTAGTATTTCCTTAATTTCACAGACTAATATGACAGTACTGTGCTATACAATTTCAGGAACTAAAATAATAATCTACTCCTTAATCAATCAATAACTGTCATAACAACTTAAATTGAGAAAGAAAATCCAAAGCAATATGATAAAGAAGTTCAAGGAACTGTAAATAAATAAACCTGAGTCTTAGTTATAGTCACGGTCTTTTCATTGACTGAAGACATGTTTTCTATTCCCAAATTCTTCAACCGATTAAAAATTGTATTGTATCCAATGAGTCTGGCACAACTTTCAGATCATCCATGATCACAAAAGTGGTACTTCTCTTAACAAAACCATCACAGCCATCAAAACTTCGAGGAAAAATCGGTTTTGCCAACATGTCCCCGCACCTGCATCCTTTATTTTTGAAGGTGCTTAATAAGACAGGGCTGTTGTATCTACAATTGACCAAGTTGTTGCATACGAAGTACTTTGTGGGCTCTGTGTCGTCAATGTTTAGCTTCAGACTCTTGCAATAAGCTTCCATTGAGTTGACAGGTTTTAGCTGCAAAGGAAGTTATTAAATGTTATCGCGTATTATCGAGGTGAAACTCTAAATTTAATCGGAGAACAGCATCAACAGTACCTATGATACTGTACCTAAGTTTTTTTTCTTTCTCTGCACGTATTGTGCACAGAAACTCTTTGTCAAGATTTTCCACACTTTGATAGAGTGAGCTCAAGGATCCAACTTTAATCGGTTGTAAATTTGACTTCTGACGCACAAGTCTTGCAGTAGTTCCTAAAGGCAATGTTAAGAAACAAAAGAGAACATCCACGAAGTCCTTCCCTGCCTCTGCAAAGAGAACTTTATTTCTTTCTTTCATTACCATAAGCTTCAAGGTAACCTGCTGCTCAGTTCTAATAGCATCCATGGTAGTAGGCAATAAACAAAGTTTCTAAGAGGGTGCAAATTTTTTTTGTCAATAATTTGAAAACAACTTCCTTAAGTTAAGTTTCTTTTGTTGACACAAGCTTTGTAAAGCGTTTCAAGTATTTATATTGAAGATGTAAAGTCACTTTGACTCTGTCTTTAATGAACCATTTCGTCTGGAAATGTGCATTGTGAATACATTCAAGGAAAGGGAAGGTAGCAGGGACTGGTCAATTAATGGTCACTTTATTTTCAACTGTGTCCATTGGCTTTTCGGTTCCTAATCATGCAAATTTCGAACCATTATTTACGAAGTCACTTCACTTGTATAATGAAACAAACGGTTTGGTTACCAAAGAGAATCTGTTTAGTCTTTAGCCTCTTGGATTTAAATTTTAACCAGCTTCACCCTTATTGGTCTATTGTGACTGTCATTGGTCAGCTGTTAGCCAGGGACTGGGATGTTCGTAATATGCATGCTTGCATATGGTTGCAGATGTAGATTTAGGCTTCCATTTCCTTGTGTAGGCAAATCTTATTCAAAGATGCTATAGGGCTCTCTATGCCCTGTAGAGTCTTTTTGTAGTTCTGGGCTTGGCCCTCCTTTGAATAAAAAAAATAAAACCTTCTAAATTTGTGTGGCATAACAAGCCTCACCAAAAAAAGTGAGACATTTTTAAAAAAAATTATATTACTATATTTTAAGCTAATTTTTTTAAGAAATAAAAAAATGAATTCTTTTAATATATCAGTGTGCATTTATCAAACATAAGGGTTTCAGCTCAAGAGTTTGAGTTATATAGAGACATCAACTTAGTGCATGTTTGTATTGACGCTAGACTTGTGGTAGCACGAAATCCAATGCTACTTTACCGTAGAAGTATCAAAGGTCATGCTTCTAGAAACGTAGGTTGAAATTGTCCTAATAACTATTCAAACATGTGCTTAAATGTCTAAATCAATAAAAAAAAAAATTAATTAGACATTTAATGAAAAGTGATAAAAACGTTTTAATCATTTAGAGCACATTAAAATACAATAGTAAAGGAATATATGCATATAATCATTTAGAACACACGTTTAAAATACAATATTAAAAGAATACATCAGAATAATCATTTAATTGTGTTGAATACATTAAAACACAATAGTAAAAAATATAAATGCATAAAGTCATTTAATTATTTATAATACATTAAAACACAATGCTAAAAGAATATGTGCATATAATACATTTAATCATTTATCCAACTTTCCATCCTAATTCAAAACAAAAATAAAATAAAGGCTTAAATATGTTTCTAGTTCCTATAATATACTTATTTTATGCTTTTATTTTCTATAATTTTTTAATACTTTTGGATCCTATAAAATTTTGTTTTATGCTTTTAGTCCTTAATGACAATTTTTTTAGTCCTTATAAAATTGTAAACTTTTGATATTAGACCCTCTTATATTAAAATATATTTATATTTATTTTAGTCCCTATTATTTATGAAATGTTAAGTTCATTCTTCAATATATTATTGACACGTCATTAGTCAATAGTGACAAGGACTAAAACCAAAAAAATAAAATTTTATAGATACCAAAATCATAGAAAAAAATAATGGAAACTAAAAGCATAAAACAAGTATATTATAGGGACTAGAAAGAAACATTTAAACCTAAAATGAAATAAAATAGCTACTAGCAATGCAATCACTAGCAATGATGTGAAGAAAGGTTGTATGATGGAAGAATGTGGTAGACAATGTTGTGAAAATCGATCCAGTCAAGGCACTGGGTTGATGGATCAGTGGTCGAATCGGTGGGTCACTGATTAACCCGGTTGACCCGATATATATTAAAAAGTTTTAAAAAATTACATGGCTAACATAATTTGATCAATCCATACTCCAAATTTAAAATCATATAGTCATGATAAAGTATCTAATATTTAAAATAACAAATTAAGTTCATAATAACACAAGTTAAGAATGATGGTCACTCCTCCAATATCCAATTAGAATGGTCATCAAATATTTTCAAATTGATTGGATCATAATTTTGATGCCTTAGTCAATTCCTAAATTTATCAAAATGATCATATATCAACATAAAAAAATCCAAAAGCACAAATGTAAAATATCAAATAATAATCAACCCTTTATTGAGTCAAGCTATCAATATTAGATTATAAAATATTTTTATAAAAGCAATCTTATAATATATTTAGCTTTGTTGAATTTCTCTTATGACTATTATTATTCTATTTTATTATAAAAGTGCACACTTATTAATTGGACTAAAATTCGAAAACATATGTTATTATTTTGAAAAAGAATAATTAGATATTTTATAATTTTTAAAAGAATAATAAGATATTTTAAAATCAAAAAAGAATATTTTACAATTTTCTTTATGATCCTATTTTGTTTTCAAATGATCATATATTTTTATGTTACATTTTTTTATGTATTCAGACTAAAAACATACAAATGAATAAAAAATAGACTAAAAACTTACAAAACAAGCACTCACGTTCACGAATTGGATTCTAGAAAATGAAAAAAGAATTGGGCCAAGCCCACGGAATATACAACAACAAAAACAAAAAACTTCTAATCAGAAATGCAATTTCAATCTACAACTCCTAAACAAAATAACCCTAAGCAGCAGAACCTTCTAGCATCACGTTCTTTACTTTGCTGCTGCGGTGAATAGCAAAACGTCGACAAACAAGGAAGAAGGAAGAATGACAAACCCTCCTGCGCTGATTTTTGTAGAATATCAACCGCGAACAGTTTCCAGCCTCCGACCTATCTCTCTGCGATTGAGAAAGGGACTCGTGCTCCGACTAGATTCAGAGAGCGAGTCATTCTGCACCGGCGAGATTGAGAAAGGGGCTCGTGCTCTCTCTGCGATTTTAGGATTCGTGGTTGAAGAGAAGGGTAGAGCTTGTGCTCTCTCTGGACTCAGGCTGAGACCAAGAGGTGCAACACATTCGAATATATATTTTTTAAAATGTGCATAACTCGGCCCAGGTTACCAAAATCAGCCGGGTCACCGGTTTTAATCAAAATCGGCCAGGTTGATCCGGGCCAAACCGGGTCATCTGCTTAACTGTTCCAATGACCAAATCGGACCAGTAATGCACCAATTTCTGGTCCAACCAGTCGAATTGTCCGGTCCGATCCGATTTTCACAACACTGGTGTAGAAACAATTGCACGTAAAGGACAAGAAATTTGGCCCATTGGTTGCAGGCTGGTGGGGGTCCTCACAGCTGGCTAGTGGTGATCCTTGACTGTTGTAGAAGGAGTTAGCTAGCAGAACTAGAGTTGTTGGAGGGAAAGTGGCAAAGAAGAGAAAAAAAAACAGGAAGGAGAAATGGAGAAAATGGATCACACTGACTCATTTAGTCATAAGAGAAAAGAGAAAGACATACAAGGAGTTAATGTAATGGGAATGACTGTTCATACCATGCAATAACAAAAACAAGAAATATTGAGATTGCAACAAAAATGAAAGAAGAAATTGTATAGAAATTCAAATTCAAAAAAAGAAAAAAAAATATCGAACCTACTTAGATTATAAACTCATTAGAGAGCCAAAGAAGAAAAGGCAACCAACGGATCCCATGCGATCCTTCCGACCAAGCAAATAAATAAACGAAAAAAATAATGAGATTTAAGAAGCCAAACAAAACAGAAAAATGAGAAAGGGTTGCATATACATATTTAAATGAAGCGTGTAAGAGAAAAATAGATTCTTATTGATATGAAGGACCTACACTTCTCCATTCTACGAATTTGTAAAAAAGAGAAAAATACACATTTTTCTTTTGTGTAGATTCTAATTAAGCTTGATAGACAAAGACACTTGAGATAGAGGTGCAATGTTGTTGATTTGTATGAAGAAGCATAACATGATAGAATGGTAGTTGTTTCTCCTTTTGTGCTATAAATTTTTACCTTTTTGGTCGTTATGTAATTAATGAAAATGTGGGGTGTGAATCCTGCAAATAATAACAAAATATTTGAAATTTGAATTTAGTTAGCTAATTAATGTTTAGGAAAGAAAAGCAAAAGATAGAAAGGTGAGAAGCAACACTTAAATTACATAATATTACCTCCATCCCTATTTATAAGACATAATTTTGAAATTTTCTCGTCCCTTTTTATACGAATTTATTTCAACTATCTTGTGCATTAATTATTTTTGACTAAAATACCCTTATTTATTTTAATCCATAATTGAATGCTACTCTATATTTTCTCTCTCTCTCTAGCTCCTATGAAGATTGGAGAAGATGAATAGACTTCCAATAATGTTAAGGGCAAATTTAAAAAAAATATTAAAAGTCCAGACAAATTTAATGCTAATACTTAAATTTATCAATTTTGTTAATATGCGTAAATTAATCAACAATGTCTAGGGATGGAGGTATGTGCCAATAAAGTTAAAGACTTTGAAATTTGATTAACTAATTAATGTCCAAAATATAATTAGCTAATTAATGCTCAAAATATTTGAAATCGTGTTTTATCTTTCTAAACCAAAAATCTATTAATATCTATAATATTTATAAATGGAGTTACTTCTCCAACCAATACTTCCCACCTAAACACGTATTTCTTATAACAAATGTCTTTGCCTCTTTGTTTTCCTCTTTGTCTCCAGCCAACCTTTCACTTACTTATTTTGACTCATTGTTTCCTTCAACCAAACGTCTAAGGAAATGCGCCCATTCATTGCCATTGAATTTTGAAAATTGTATTCAACTGATAACAACTTCATATTTAATCCATTGAGTTACAATGCATTTGAAGTTTTCAATGCTTAAGGAGTGCAACCATATTTATTTACGATAAAAAGGAGATGTTAGTTTCAATGCTTTCTTCCCACCCCCCCCCCCCCCCCCCTATACATTTCAGATTCCTCACTCCCCCTCTTTATACTTTGTTTATTTCACTCAAAACATTGGAAGACTGAAAGATTAGGACCAACTTCCTCCTTTTTCCTCTCTCAAGTCGACCAGCCACATCTGGTCTCCCCAATTTCATTATCCTTTTATTTTATGTTCACTCAAATTTTGTTACTCCTTCGTCTCCATCTCCTGCTCCCTAGGCACTTTGTATTGTGTCATCTCTTATTTTTTTTATTCTGTTACTACTCTTTATGTTGTTTCTGAATGGTTCATGCTTATGTTTCTTTCATGTTTACATCTCAAATCTTGATTATCAGGTCCAGCTACAATTATTTTTTATAAAGGTTTATCAATTATCAACCAAATAGCCCTATCTTTCTTGGAATTTCATCAATTTACAAAATGTTATTTGTGGAACTTTGTGTTCATTATTATAAAAGTTTTAGGTAGACAAACTACTTTTGCAGTATCTTATTGCATCTAGTGTTGTTGGAAAATTCAAAACAATTTAAGGAAGAAAGTTATAAGTGATGAGTAGACCCCAAATGATGAGTTACAGAGGCCATGAATTGAGTTTTTGGAAAAGGTATAGCAGTTTGCATTTGTAACATTATCATTTTCTATTATTCTATTTTCACTAAACATTTTCTATCAACATTATGATCTAAATTTTTTGATAGAACCTATAGTAGGAATTATAAAAGTTACATGTGAACTTGCAGATTGAGTTGATTATTGTACCCTTAGGGTGAAACATCTTCAAATATGAAGATATAATGTAAGCATGGCTTTTTAAGATAGTCCACATGTTTGGCCCTCTATTTGATGTTTTTTAATTTCATCTATAAAAAAAATAAGTCTCATGTTTAACTGTCATTTCAAACCAGAAACAAGATAGATAAGATTAATAAGAATGCTATTTGGGAAACTTTTAGTATTAGAATAGAGGAACTACCTTTGCAGTATCTTATTGCATCATGTGTTCTTGCGGTAGAGGAATGTTGTGTGACGATTTGTATTCAGAACTTTTTGTATTCATTACCTATAATATTATAAATTTTTGGATGACAAGAGCAGGTTTTGTGCGATGTGGAATGTGCGATGAAAAGAGCAGTATCTTAGAGGTTTTTTTTTTTGTAACTTATTGTCCCTTATTTAAAATTAGATATTAAGTATTTTGTCATTGACCTTCCTCGCCAGGATGCCAGTAATGATAGAGTTACACTTTTGAGAGTGCTAAAGCTATACTCAAGTATGTGCTTTATTTTACCATTGCAGTGCTCAATATATTGAATCCTTTGATTTTCTTCCTTTTCCATATAATTTCTCTGTCAAGATATCTATTCATTCAATTTTTTTTTTCAAATTATCTTTTATCAGATTTTTTGGGGTAGTTTCCTCATCCATTTAAACAATTGTTGAAGCACCTATTTGGTTCATACGCAAGGTAAAATGTTTTTTTTCTTATTTATCTTTACATATATTAAAATGTATGGGGTTTGATTAAGTAATTGCATTCTATCTAAAATGTTCTTTTTTATCTACATTTTCCACGCAGTGTATATGTGTATCTAATACAACAAATATTGAGAAAGCTGAAGAGTTCCAGAGATGATGGGTGGGTATTCATTTTTGTTTTTATCATGTTTAAATATTTGGAATTGTTAATGACTTGGGAGCATTTTTAATTTTAATGAAACCAGTAGTAGGAATTATAAAAGTTACATGTGAACTTGCAAATTGAGTTGATTGTTGTACCCTTAGGGTGAAACTTCTTCAAATATGAAGATATATTGTAAACATGGTGTTTTAATACAGTCCACATGTTTTTCCCTCTATATGATTTTTTATAACTTCGTCCATAAAAATAACAGATGGACCAAGAAGTAACAAGAAGTGATTTTAACAGGTAACAGGTTATTAATTTCCTCCCTGTTCACTTTGTTTAATGATTTTAATTATTTGCATATTCTTTGCAACAAGAATGACTCTTAATGTCTGTTGTATTTGGCTAGAAGCCTCTTTCTATTTTGCAATTACTAAAATTGGTCTTTTAACTAGAAGTACATGTTTAAGGGCTTGGTTCTCGACAAAAAAAGAGGTATTATAAAGAAGGCTTAGACTCAATTAATGTTTTCTCCCCACTACATTTGTTTTTCCTTTGCTCTTCTTTCAATTATGACCATTTGTGAATTCTATTCCACTTTATCTTTTAGACATATTGATGGATAGTGACCTATAATTGCACTGGAGTTTGGCATATGCACAGGCTAGGCGGAAATAGCAAAGGTATAACAACAATAATGGTGATTCACTCTCATTAGAATTTTACTTCACCTAATTATTTACAGATTTTATTATAACTCTTTTTTTTTAATCTGCTATTAGGCAATTCATAATAACCAACATTACCATTGATATATTGTGCAAAGCAGGTACCTTATGAGGAATATTAGATGGTAATGAGTTCTATGCTTGACCTAGGTTTGCAAGATTTATGTATTTGATTTCTACAAGAATTTATTTTATGTCACTTTTGATTTTCTATTGGTACTTAGGAGGAATTATTTCATATGAATTTCGCTAATATTTGCATTTATCCAAGATGGCAATGACAATCATATCATTTCTTTTGGCGCAAGCTACAAGGAAGCTTTAAGGAGACATTGAAATAGTGATTCGATAGGTAAAACAATAATTAATTTCATTTGAATTTCGCTAATATTTGCTGAAAAGATCAGACAGTTGAGGTTAAGAAGATATTTATGCAATGGTTAAAGTGTTTTGTAAGGATCCAACGAGACTCCTCTTTAAGGCACGCTTGGTAGCTACTTCAGTAATTCAATTTTTTTTAGTCATAAGTAATTGAAATTTTGGAACTTTACAAATTTTGTATTACAAATTTTTCTTCTTTCCCTGCCCTCACTCTCTCAAACCAACACCTTCCCTTCTCAATAATATAAAATTTTCGTATTTTTTGAGATTTTTTTGAGAAACAACTTATCGTGACTGTTGAGAACACTGCTGCCATGGCCTATTGGGAGACTATTCAAGAGGATTATCTTGATAAAATTATCAAAATCCTTTAATCTTTTTGTTTAATTTTAAATTTGTTTTTTATTTTCTATTATTGTGTTTGATTTGATGTCATTCTTGGTAGGTAGTGGGTAAAATGAGTTGCTATGGCAGTTTGTTTAAAGAATTGATGCATCAATATTTGTTTTTGTAGATAATTATTATTAGTCTAATTGAAAATGCAATCAATAGTTTGAATAATTATGTTATATAGTTTAGAGCAAAGTCATAAAATTAAAATTACTCAACTAATTTAACAATAAGACCGTGCATCGCAAGGGTGACAAATCTAGTTCTTTTAAAAAGTATTTTAAGTTTAATGCAGTATAATTTACTAAAGAGTAAATTACAGCAACACCCCCTGAGATTTCGTGTAATTACACATGCACCCCCTGCTTTTTTAACCATTACTTTGGCACCCTTGTAGGGGGTGTTAGTGTAAGGTTTGAGGGGGTGCCACTGTAATGTTTACAAATATATCAGGGGGTGTTAGTGTAATGTTTTCAAACTTAAAGGGGTGCTAGTGTAGGAAAATAAAAAAGAGTGAGGTTATGTGTAATTACATGAAACCTCAGGGGGTGCTGCTGTAATTTACTCTTTACTAAAATATCCTAATTTGAACATACTGTTTAGGAGGAAAAAATTTCCCACATTTACACGTTAGATGCTTTATTATTAATTATTAATTAAGTAATGAAAGATGAGTACGAAAGGAAAAGATTTTTTTGTAATCATATTATCACTACATGAAATCCTGATCATTTAAAAAAAATCATAACATAATATGTTTTTTTAAAATTAAGAGTTAAAAAAATAAATGAAGAGATCATAACATTTGACAGCATCAAGTTTTTTTTCCCCCACACAAGAGGATCCATAAATCCATTCCCATCTTTCTCAAAAAAAAAAAAATAATCCATTCCCACGCCAAATGTTTACATGAAAAAAAAAAACTTTATATTTTCCTTTTATGATGATTATTTTAAAATAATAAGGGGTTATCATCACCCACCCTTCTTCCCTGAGCGCCTTATCTCCTCTTCCCCGCTTCCCAATGCCTATTTCCATGTCCCCCACAGAGGAGAGAGCCACACTCTCATGGCGCAAAATCCCCCACCCCAAATACGACGCCGTTCAGCCCCGTTTCCGTCACAACACCACCACCCTCACTTTCGCCGCCGCCGCCGCCGGTAACTCTAAATTCGCCTCCGTCTCGGTGGCGGAGCCTAAACTGCACCACGATTTCATGCCCACGCCGTCCCAGCTCCTCAAACACCCCCTCGCCGCCTTCGCCATCGTGCCCCGCGACGCCGCTCTCTTCTCCGCCGGAGCCATCGCCGGCGCCGCCGCCAAGACCGTCACCGCGCCGCTCGACCGCATCAAGCTCCTCATGCAGGTCCGCAAAATGCCGCTTCTTTTTTTTTATTTTTTTTTCTTACATAGTAACTAACTGAACTTGTAACTCCTAACATACTTGAAACTGAACTTCAACAACTTGCTAGTTGCTACTAACTGAAAATATGACTCAAACGCAGCGTTGAAATGGATTTTTTTAATGGTAAATGTTTCTGCATTTTTGAGTTTTTTTTAGGTTTGAGTAACTTTTTAGTGCTTGCAATTTAATTTTTTTTTATTTTTTGTTCCTGTAAATTTTTTTTTTGCTTTTAGTTTTTACAAATTATGTTTTTTTTGTTTTTCGTCTTTAAAGCGGTTTAGATAGCGCTTTGAACAGTGAAAAAAAACGCTATCTATACCAAAAAAAATTTGCACAGTAGTTTAGTCTTTGAACAGTGAAAATTTGCAGGGACGAAAAATAAAAAAACATTAAATTACAATGACTAAAAATGTATTTAAGTTTTTTTTTATCCATAAGAATCGAAGACAGTAGCTGCTCAACCAACTGAGCTACACCGTTGGTTCTGTATTTTTTAGTTTAAATTACTTGCTAATGAGAATTGATGTTACATGCGTGTTTGGATTAGATTTATGATCGAAATGTTATAGTGGGATTTTATGATTAACCAAATGTTCAAAAGAAGGAAATGTTGTTCGGACTGTTTCCTTTGCACAATGTTGGGAACGTGAAACGAAATGAAAATAAGATGGTAACGAAAACATGTTGACTAAAATTGAAAACAAAACAATCCAGACACCCTTTTGTAATCAAAAGGAAAATATTAAACGTCGACCCCACTTTGAAGTAGATTGAGGTTTGGACAAAAATGATAAACGATGTGATGGGAAAGGAAGAGAGAAATAGAAAGAAATGAGGTGAAAATAAGATGGAAGAGAAAGCGGCTGTATGTTTATATCAAAATATGTTGCAGACAAGTTTTTAATTAGGCTAATCCTAACAGTCAATATGTATTTGCAGACTCATGGTGTACGGGTTGGGCAAGATAGTGCTAAGAAGGCAATAAGTTTCATTGAGGTAACCTTCTTCAATATTTTTCATTTCTTCTATCATAATTTGTTAAGTGTTGGATGGTTTTGTTCTTCCTTTGTTTCAATCTGGAGGTGTAAGTTGATTGTTTATGTGCTATAGGGTAGTGGTCTTCTTTGGAACTTCCTTTATACTCTTCCTTTGGTCTAAAACTTGACTAGCTTGGTATCTCTTTAGGAATTGGGACATGGGAGATTGTTTTGTTATTTTTCACTTGATATGATAGGGTCACATGAGCAAGTATTATGCTACTACCTAGGCTATTTGTTGACTGTAGTATGTTTATCACATATACCTTTAAAAGATGTATGTATAAGTTAAAAGAAAAAAAAAAAAGTCACTATCTTGTCTTGGACTGAAAGAGATGAGGATTTGTAATTTGTATATCAAGTTTCATTGATTACAAAAAATGGCTTCCTCAAGCGGCTGGCACAAGAAGAGGCTGCAAGAATAGGTTCTTGTCTCTTTTAATTTCATCATGCATGGGGAGTGCTGTTGTATTAGTACATAAGATAATTCTAAATTTTAGAGTTATCTTTCTCTCCAACTACTTTATCATGAACCAATAATCCTAAAAGCTTAAGTTGTTGTGTAAAGCATATGAATGATTTTATACTAACACAATTGGGCTTTGAAGTGTGAACAATGGCCCACCCTACTTTGCACTGAAATTTTGTTCTCTCTCATAAATTTAGAAGAATGAGGACAAGAAGGATCAAACTCTAGACCACATGGTTATAGTAGTGGCTTTGATATCATGTCATAAAACCAACAACCTCAAAATCTAAAACTGTTGGGTAAAGCACCTGAATGGTTCTACACCTAACAAACTTGAAATAAAAAACTGAAAGACACGTGACAGAGAAGGAATTTCAGGAGATACGTCAAGGAGTTCTATACCTTCTTGATATGATAGACTCCATTGTCTTGATTAAATATTCTCTCTTTTACCAATTGGTGAAAGTCCTTATTTAGTTGAAAGTGTAACAAGGTGGTTGCATGATAACAATTGTATTTGTAAATGTTTTACATATTCAGCTGCATGTTGCTGTCTAGTAATTGATAATGTCGCTGTCTAGTAATTGTAGCCATCTTGTAGTAAAGAAATTACCAAGTTGTGTGTAAATACTTCTGCCATAGTAATAGTAACAGGTTACTTTCATCACTAGTTACCTCATGTTATTAAGGATTTATATTTACAAATTGCATGTTAATTATAATTACTAAATGTGGTTTATTGGCCTCCCCAATCTCTTTGGTGATCTAGTTTTTTACCCTTCGTAGAGCACTAAGCTCTCTGCTCAAAATGTTACAAATTTTTTCTTGGATCTTACATCAATATAAATTACAGGCCATAGCAGTTATAGGGAAAGAAGAAGGCATTCAAGGTTACTGGAAGGGCAACCTCCCCCAGGTCTGTACAATAAGGGAAAAAAGTATTGGTATTTCTGTATTTATATCACATAATATTGACCAGTCTTTTCATTTGTGTTAGTGTTTCTTCTTTAATATTCCAGGTGATTCGAGTCGTACCTTACAGTGCTGTCCAGCTTTTTGCTTATGAAATTTATAAGGTTAGCCCAAACTGTTGTACCAGAAGTTCTAATAGCAAATATTACATGTTCATGAATCATGTCTGAGTCTGAATATCTACTTTTGGATTCTCAGAAAATATTCAGAGGAGATAATGGTGAGCTCTCTGTTGTGGGAAGACTTGCAGCAGGTGCTTTTGCTGGAATGACATCCACTTTTGTAAGTAATTAGAGGGCCCTTTCTTTTATGGTTTCATTGGTTTGTGGTGTTCTTGTATTTTGTTGCAGATATCTATATAATACAGCTGATATCTCTTTATATCCTATATATCTTGCTCGTTTCGTTCATTACTATGTCCAATTATCCATCAATGTATCTAATGTTTTATTATATCCATGTAGATAACTTACCCATTAGATGTTCTAAGATTGCGATTAGCTGTTGAACCTGGTTATCGGACCATGTCAGAGGTATGATTGAACTGATTTAATATTTATGCAAGATCTACCTTTGTGAAGATGAACCATATTGTGGCTTCTCCAGGTTGCCTTGAGCATGTTAAGGGAGGAAGGATTTGCATCTTTCTACCGTGGCCTTGGACCTTCTCTTATTGCAATAGCTCCTTATATTGCAGTGAACTTTTGTGTTTTTGACTTGTAAGTTCATTAATAATTATCTTTTAAGTAAATTGAGAGACACTGGATTTGGACATTGAAATTGAAACATCCCGACTTTCTATGGATAACAGATTAAAGAAGCAATTGCCTGAGAAATATCAAAAGAGAACTGAAACATCTATACTCACAGCTGTCCTTTCGGCATCTCTTGCTACACTTACATGCTATCCTCTGGACACTGTGCGAAGACAGATGCAATTGAAGGGCACGCCTTATAAGACAGTATTAGATGCTCTTTCAGGTGAGATTGCTCCTCCTTACTTTTTAGCATCAACAATATATAATCACTCACACTCAATTTGCATGCACATTAGTGACAAATAAGCCATGTTGGTTATTTGGCATCAGCTGGCCATAACAATGGAATTTATTTAAAAAATGGGATTTTTTTTTTATTATTTTATGCTTTTGTAGATCGCATAATGAACAAATTTATTCTTTTGTTGATGCAGGTATTGTGGCACGAGATGGGGTTGCTGGTTTGTATCGGGGATTTGTGCCCAATGCTCTAAAATCCCTACCTAACAGCAGGTTTCTATTGTCTACAGAACTAAGATGATGATATATTGACCCTGTTACCTTTTAGCAATGCTCATATTCTTTACCTTATCCAGATTTTCCTTTTTAACACCTAAATTTTTTTTTTAACACCTAAAATTTTGTGCTTTCTTGTCATTAGTTTTTTATATCTTCCATTTCTCTCTCTGCAGCATCAAGCTTACCACGTATGACATTGTTAAGCGCCTAATTGCTGCTAGTGAGAAAGAATTTCAAACAATTACAGAGGAAAATCGCAACAAACACAAGAACACTAACAATCAATGATGCTGAACTTCGAATTCGTATTGTTTTAGCCAGTTTTCTCCCTGAAAATTTTTGTGGAATCAATACTAGTCCCTATAGAACTTTCATTATTTGTGGGTATTACTTTTGCCTATATCTGCGGGCAGTGATGATGATTTTCCATCTGCCAATGCTTCTGCATGCATTGGCTGAAATTTTGTAGAATATATGTTTTTGCTAGGTGCGCTGTAAATGCTACATTCTTTTGATTTTTCAGGGATGTTTTACTTGGCGATAGAATATGGAAAAAAATGTTATTTTTAAACTCTTTTCACTTCACCTTTTACATCTGGCATATATGTTGATATCCGATTGGTTCTTATTTTATCCTCTACCAATTGCAGTAGTGTTAATTTGTTGTGGTGGGCTGCAAAGAAATAAAGAAAAAAAAGTAGCAGTACTGCACACTCTATTATCAAGTGATGGGAGGTGTACAAAGATGAGTACACTTATTTTCTTTCTTGGCTCTAGTACACTGTTCAAAAGCACCCTGACACCTTTCCGAGACTATTACACATTCATATTTAGATATGCTCCTATGGAACAATTCAGATCATAAATTATCACAGCCATTCTAAAGGGCATCTTTTCTTAGAAGTGCAGAAGACATCTCAGTGACTTCCCAGTGATCAAAAGATCGAAGGCTTTGTCTATCTCCTCAAAGGGTAGCTCGTGAGTGATGAAATTATCCAGCTTCACCACCTAAATGGTTAGTGTCAACGCCATAACAAATAAATATTAGTCCATGCATGAGTTCTGTTAATTTGAAATGATATAATAAAGAATGACATTATTTGCTCATCAAAACTAATAACATAATTTTTTTTCTCTATATAAAGAAATTGCAAGTAGTTGTGATCATTACTCCATGTCCACATTGTTTGGCAAAATGAGGCAATTGACTTTTTCCTTTGAAACCTCCAAATACTGATCCTACAATACTGCGACCATCGAAGAGCTCCATTGGGTGGATGGGAAGCAACCTTGGTGATGCATGAATTCCCAATACTACAGTCAATCCCCAACCCTGTGACAAAAATTGACACCAAATTTTGGAAGTTTAAGGTAATGGTTTTAAGTAAAATCTTATGTGGTGAGTTTGGATTGATCTTTGCTTTCAAATGAGGAATAAGTTTATAATACAGTTGAAATATTAATTATAACAATGAAACTGGAACCATAGATAAGGGATTAAAAAACTAGCTTGAATATAGCAATATACCTCATGAGCAGACAAGAAGGCATCCCTTAGAACGTCCACGTTTCCAGTACATTCAAAACTGTAGTGTACACCTCCATCAGTCATTTCTCTAATTTTCTGCAAATAAATTTGTTGGTCAAAATGCATGTATGGATGATATTTTCTTTTGGGAAATGAGAGGACATAAAATGCCAACCTCGTATACTGGCTTCTCTTCATCCTTGGGGTTTATGAAATCTGTCACTCCCATAGCTTGGGCTGAGTACAAAGAATGTATTATATGTCACAATAGAGTTGAAATTATATTGTCATTACAGCAGGGGGGAAAGAGTAGTTTAAGACTTAAAGAAAAGCTTTTAAAGTGTTCTTTTTTTTATAAAAAAATCCAAAATTTTAAAATCAATAAAAAAGATTAAGATAAAAATCAATAACAATTGAGAGAAGTTAGTTACCTTTGATGAATTTGTCAGGGTTGATGTCCACGCCTATTACTTTGGATGCCCCTCTAGCTCGTGCCCCTTCTGCAACCTGGATCAAGTCCAATTTAAAATGAGCGTCTTCCTTGGAATTTTTTTTTCTTCATATATTATTAGGTTTAATCTTTTTTTTTTTTATTCGTAGGAATCGAAAACAGTACCAATATATTTACAACACTCTGATTCAACTGAGCTAGACCCCTTTGATTATTATTAGGTTTAATCTAAATAGGATCAGAAGAGAATATGATAAGCAAAATTAAAACATTACATTTTTTTTATGACAACATATTTATACAAGGTTTTTATTTACATTTGTTTAGACATTGTTTTTAACAAATGATTACTTATCAATAATTTAACAATTGAGGCACGTAAGCTCTGTGGAATTGTGGAAGATAAGTAGACAACGTGAAAGACATAAGGTAGGTGTTACTGTAATCGTCTCTATTTGATTTTGATGCCATTTAGGTCCTTACTGATATGAGACATAAATAGCGATTGAAATTTTTTTTTTTGTTATCCATTCATGGAAGCGATCAAACAAAAAAGAGAAAATGACCCCTATGATATCTTTAGTCATTTTTCTTTTTCTGTACATGTCCACGGTCCACCTATTTTGGGGTTTAGTACCATAATTATTACTTACTTTAAAAAGGAGAAATGCAGAGAATAGAATACAAAGTTAAAAAACAAGGAATTAACATTAACATACAATGATAAAAGAGCTGTGCTGGGAAAAAAAAACTTACAGCGAGGCCAACAGCACCTAAACCAAAAACAGCTACAGTTGAACCAGAATGCACATTAGCTGTATTCCAAGCGGCTCCAACCCCTACATACATTTATTTCGATAACAAAAACCCATGAATTTAATTCAATTCAATTCAACAATTCACAATCACACATCACTTCTATGTAGTAGCATATAGCCGACACGTTATCACAATTCAATTCTGGCTAGCCATTGACGTGTGTGTATGGTTAACCGTTTGAACCCACATTCAATGAAAAAACACGCGTTTCAAAATACAAAAACAAAAATAATGTGAAAGTAATTTTTTTTTAATGACCGTTACATTAAATACAACTGGTTTCCAAACACACCCGATATGAAATCGTTATAATTCAAGATTCAGACAAGGCACACAATCATTAAACTCCATAGTACTTTATTCATTCATTAGTTTATTGGGGTGCATATCCTCTCCATTACCCAAAAGAAATGGACATCTCCATTTCTACTCACCTTCATGCAACACGTGGCTCCAAAAACTTTGAAAGGCTGAGATTCAATTCACTTGTATTTTGCATGTTCTTACAAGTCCAATTTACTAATTCTCTCTCTTTTTTTTATTTAAGTTTACTGATTCTTCTCTTAAAAGTCAATACTCATTGAAAATACTTGCAATTTTTATAAAATAAAAAGATTTAAATATTTTTTTAGTCCTTGTAATTTAGTATTTTTTTTTTTCGTCCTTTTTTTTTATTTTAGTCATTGCAAATTATATTTGTTTTATTTTTCGTCTTTAAAGTGATTTAGATAATGCTTTGAACAGTAACAAAAGCGTTATCTAAACTGCTATAAGGACAAAAAATAAAACACACATAATTTATAATGACTAAAACCAAAAATTTTTTTTGCAAAAACAAAAAGCAAAAAAATACTAAATTACAAGGATTAAAAATATATTTAAATCAAATAAAAACAAGTGAATGAAATTTTATTTTTACTTTTTAAAATTAGTTTATATTTAAATGTTTAACTTTTAATCTTTAAAAATATAGTATTTTTATTAAATGTAAAGACTAAAAAATTTAAACAAGAATTAAAGTTAAAAAATAATATTTAATACAAGTAAGGTATTTAAACCAATACCTTAAATGGTATGAGGATTAAAAGAAATTTAGTTTATTTAAATAAATTTTTTTACTCAAAATAAAATATGAAAAATTACAAAAGGAAAAAGAAAAAACGAAGAGAAGAAGCAAATGCACTTTGGTTGGGGCCGTAACAATGAGGGAAAGAGAACAAGTGAGAGAAAGAGACGGCTGCGTAGCACGGTAGCAGGTGAGGGAAGGATTTTTTAATTTATTTAAATAAATCTCAACCTTTGAAAGCTCTAACACGTGTTGCATGAAGATGAGTAGAAATGGAGATGTCCATTTCTTTTGGGTAATGGAGAGGATCTGTACCCAGTTTATTGACTTTGTTAAGAAATTATATATATATATAACATTAAATAAAATATCATTTAATTTTTAAATATATGAAATTTAAAGAATTTAATATATATAAAAAAATATTAAATGAGATAAATTTAACAGCACTTTAGTCCTTAGATCTTCACCCGTAATAATAATAATAATAATAATAATAATTCTTTGATTGGAACAACAGCACATTAATTTTGTAAATTTTTTTGAATATGAGAAAATATGAAAAAATAAGAGATAAATGTGATATAAGAAAGTAATGGAAAAATAAAGAAAAACTTATTATAAAACATATTATAATTTTTTTAGAAATTATATATTCCGATTTTTAAAGTGCCAGTAAAGTACCAATAACACGACAAAACTCATTTTTCTCTGAGTCTTTGCCCCTTCTTTCCTCAGCAATTAAGTACCACTGGGCACCGGCGGTTTATAGATAGTTATGGAAAATTTTCAGAAAATGACTTTTCCAGTGTGAAAAGGTCAGAAAACGAGTAATAGATATTTTTATTTTATAAAATTCCAAAATTTCAAGTCAACTATTATTGCCTGAGTTGAAAAGAAAATTCCTGTAACTGAAATTCCACCACGACTTGGTCAAGTTTCTTTAGTCTTTACTTTGAAAATTTGTAAAACATTAATCATTATAATGTCTAAATTAAATACAAAGGGATATGCCGTTACAAAAAAATATTCATAGCGTGTTTATTGTTAATATTATCCTAAACAACACATTTTTAAAGGTTAAGATGATCTTGTACAATAGTGATTGGATGGCGACCAAATCTTAAGAGGAAGAAGACCTATGAAAAAATATTAATAAAATACCTATTAGAATGCATCACTTCCAGAAGAAAATTCAGGAAAGCAGCGATCACATGAGCAGAGCAGTGATCACAAAAAGCAGCATGAAACGTGTAAATGTTGAAAATTGAAAAATCAATAAACAAAGTACAAACACACGATCATACAAAAACCCCCGCAATGCAAGATGTCAGATAGTACAGAAGAAGTGAGAGTCCTTTAAATCATGAAACGGGATCTACTTGTGTTCATGGTTACATTATTTCAATACCTTATCTTTAATTTTCATTTTTGTTTTCTATTTTTATATACTTACTTATATTTCAGAAATACTCTTCCAATTTTTGTTTTTAAAAAAGAACAATAAAATTTATTTAATTCTAGTTGTAAAAAATATTTTCATGTAATCTTAAAGAAAAATCATTATACTGTATTCACCCATAAGAAAAGGAAAAATACAAAAACAATGTCGACAACAGCAATAAATGGGTTTCCGAACAAGTATTTAAAAACATTGATTGAAAAATATTCGATATACTTTATTGAATATTATTAATTACTTATAAAATTTATGTAATGACTTTTCTGTAATATTATAAATATTTAATTTTTAATAAAAAAAATTGCTATTTTAAGATAGAAATAGAAAAAAAAAAAAGATAGAAGAAATATAAATATAATTTCTCAAATTTATCTATTCATTTCAGAAAATATTGTTGCAATTATTTTTATTATTGATTTAATTTAATACTCCGCAACAAAATATATGTAACATCCGGTTAGTTAAAAGGTTCAAAGTATGTGGTCGACTTTGACTTACCTGTGGAGACGCCGCAGCTGAGCAAGGTGAGGTTTTTGAGGCTGAGACTGTGATCAGTGTGAACAAACTTCACCACACAAGCCGAATCAACCACCGTGTACTCCGAAAAAGTTGAAGTGTTCAAGAAATGGAAGATGGTTTTTCCATCAACGGTGGAGAACCTGCTTGTGCCATCTCCTTCCATCACATTCTTCATTGGGTTCACCCCAAACCTCTCACACATGTTGGTCCTCTCACACTTGCATAGAGAACACTCCCCACACTCCCCATTGAATATTGGCACCACAATGTCACCTTCATTCACTTCACTCACACCCTCCCCCACACTCTCCACAATCCTGAAAATTCATTAATTAAATTTGTCACAATCATGTTGTGCACATTAAATTGGTATCAATAATCCATTAGGGTCGGCCGAGTGATGTGAGAGGTTTGAGTAGTATGCATAAGGTCTTACCCGGATGCCTCGTGGCCCAATATCCGAGGGTAAGCACGCTGAGCCTCGTTCTTTGGTTGATCATGATCAGAACAAGAGAGAGAAAAAACAAAATACTATGAGACAAACAACTTATAATATAGTTTTAATCGTGACAAGGGATCATAGATTCATATGTTGTATAATATAGACAAATTAATATAGATTAATTCATACCAGGCCTTGCCACCCGCTAAGATCGGTGTGACAAATGGAAGTGTAGAGGATTTTGATTCGAACCTCCATTTTCTGAGGAGGATGAACAAGAATATCTTCCACCACAAGGGGCTCTCCGGGACCATATGCCACCGCGGCTAATAAATAATAATACACCCATATGAAATTAGATGCATGAATGTTGAATATGATAATGGAAAATTAAGATCAAGCTAAGATGAGAGATTAAGGGGATTGGTGTGTTATTTTCTTTGCATCAAGTAATTAGTGTGTGATATGATTATGCTATATAAGTTGTGAATTTAAGCTATGGGTTTGTACTAACCTTTGCAAGTGATGGTCTTTCCCTTGGTCTCACTTGGCTTCAACTTCAATGAGCCGTTCCCATTTGCCATAGCCATGTTCCTCTAAACTTTTGCTCTGTGGGACTTTTTGTGTTTTTATGGAAGTGAGGGCTGGTTAGAAAGAAGATAGATCTGGAAAGAAAATTTATGGTTGAGGAAACTGAACAAAAGGACCCTCACTACAAGGCAATTTATGGAGACTGCACATCTGTTTGATTTACTCCCTCCGTTACTATGACGTTTAAGGTTTTGGCACAAATATTAAGGAATGTGATTAATTTGTTGAATTTTCTAGAAAATATTAGATAATTTTCTAATATACCTTTTATCTCTCTAATTAATTACTCATAATACACTACTCTCACTAAGTATTAATTAAGGGTAATCCTGAAAAAAAAACATTTAATGCAGTATTAGTTTTGTAAAACGACAGTTATTTTGGAACAATTTTTTTTCTCTAAAACATCATATAATTTGGAACAAAAGGGAATAGATTTTTTAGATATGTTCATAATTAAATTGTTTTTAAAAGAATTGACCAGCGTTTCAAAGCTATATTTAAATACAAGTTTTAATAGTCTCTTAAATGCAACAAGAAAAAGAAAAAGAAAAAAAGTCTCTTTTGAGTCACCTCGGCTAAATTACAAGACGGGAATGGTGGGTCGGTTTCATCTCTTTTAATGGATTCTGTTATTGTCTCTTTCTTCATTTATCTTTTTTCTTTTTTTTTAATAAGATATATCATGAGTTTTTTTAATAAAAAATTAAAAAAAAAAAAAATTTAATAATAAAAATCAATTTTATTTTATTATTTTATTAATATTTAAAAATGATGAATATGATTTTTAAAAATATATTTAATTTTAAAAATAATTTGAGACTATCAATATTGAAATGAGTTGACTTTTTTTTTTTTTTTGAGATCTTAAGTGTAAGTCACTTTAAGAAAATCATATTTAAGTCATAAAAAAATTATAAAATAATTCAATTTTTGTTATTTCCAAAGAAGGAAAAGGTATATGAAAGTGCGTGTATAAATGCGCCACATTATACACCTTATTACCAGCACTGATTAAAAGTTTATTAATGATGAGAGAGATTAAAAATTTAAAATATTAAATATATTACTCCCTCCATTTCAAATTATATGACATTTAAGGTTTTGACACATGTATTAAAGAATACAATTAATTTGTTGAATTTTCTAGAAAATATTAGGTAACTTCCTAATATACCCTTTATCTCTCTAATTAATTACTCATAGTACACTACTCCCACTGAGTATTAATTAAGGGTAGTCCTAAAAACAATATTTAATGCAGTATTGGTTTTGTAAAACGACATCTATTTTGGAACAATTTTTTTCTCTAAAACGTCATATAATTTGGAACAGAGGGAGTAATAATAAGAGAAATTAAAAAAATTAATGTAAGTAAAAATATTTAATAAAAATTTACAAGGATTAAATGAAAAAAAATAACTTATAAAGATCAAAATTGAAGAAAAAAACATAAATTTATAAGGACTAAAATTATATTTAAGTCTTTTTAAGATGATAAAGTTATTTTTAACTTATTTGATTATGATATTTTGATTAATAATAATTTTATGGGTAAAATTGTTAAATAATAAAATAAAAAGTTAAAATATTTATATTTGTAAATGTTAGGGATTATTTAATAATTTTCTTAAATAATTAATTGATTTAATGTAAATTTTCATGAATTAAATTCATTATATAGACTAAAAATAATATATTAATGTCTGGCAATCGTTGGAAGCAAACAGACTGGCACAGTGGCACTTCATTATAAGAGGCGGCGAATTTTAAAATATCTATCATTATCAAATAAGATGACACATATTTTGGCATAGTAATATGGTTTTCCTATTTGGTCAAGAATAACAACATTTTTCATGTCAAAAAATAAAATAACATTTTTTTTACCATGATATTGGTGAAGAGTATTCACCAACTTTAATGATGATCAATTTCTTTTGAAAAATTTGGTTGATCATTTTTTAATAAAGTCTCATCTTCTAATGATCTTTTTTTTATCTATAATACTCAAATTTAAGATATAACTTAAGGAGAACGAACTAGTTCTACTCATACCAACGAACAACTTATTGATTAACAATGATAATAGAGTAGGATTGTGATTTGGAAGTCATAGATTGTGATTTGGAGTACTATTAATTCAACAACTAAATACCGGGCATTTATTTATATAATGATGCCTGTCCAACTTTGACAACTTTCATAAATAAATGAAGTTTGACTTTTGAACCTGTCAATGACTCAATGCCATACGTCTTCGTTCCCCGCCCTAAAGGACTGCTTTTTCGGGTCCATTAATAATGTGACGCAAAGAAAAGGAAAGCTATGGTAACTTGTATATTATTTATTATTTATATTTTACATTTAGATGAAATTTATTAATTTCAATTTTATAATGGACATTTAAAATTATCAAATATAACTTGTCAATCATTCATTTATGATGAACAAATAGTTGATCTAAGTGGTACTAGACTCGATCTCCTTAAACAAGATTTCGGCTTCAAGCTTTGTACGTAAAAAAAATGTGATTAAGAGGAAAAATCTCACTAAAGGTGATCAGTCAACTTTCCTGACGGATATTAGTCTAGTCATTAGCATAGCAGCTAGTGGATACTCTGCACCAATATCATAATGATCCAAAAAATTATTCATTCGATGAGTATTTAATTTTAAAGTAATACTATTGTAATAACTATATATTGTAATTTAAGTTTATGATTTATAGTTTGTGTTTTTTTTATATATATATATATTATATTATTATGATTTTAAAATATTTTAAAATTTTATAAAAATAGTATATGTTAATATTTGTGTATATAAATATTTAAAATATATGTAAAAATAATTATAAATATATATATATATATATACATTTATATATATGTTTAATATATATATATATATATATATATTTCAATAATTTAATATGCATAAATGTTTTATATCATTTTAATTTATATAAATGAATTTGTGTATTAAAAATATTATTTTTATAAATATATTTTTGTATATAATTTACAATGATTGGTGAAGTGTGAGTGGAAAAGAAATTTTTTAGTGGTGAAAAAAATTAAAATGATTTAATGGATTTAATTAAAAAAATTTGGGATAGAAATGAGAATTTTGGAGTTATAATTGAATAAAAAAATAATAAAAGTCATGATTATAAAAAATAAAAACTAAAAATTAAAGCCAACAAAGATTGATCCAGTTGGTAATGAATGAACTCATATCTTACAAGGATGTGGATTTGATTTCCGTTGCCTGATGAGTCCATGAGACTCAACTTATCTAACGTAAAAAAAGTTAAAATTAAAGGACTTGATTATAAAAATAAAAAAGTAAATAAATTAAATTTGAGTAAAAAACATTGAAGGAAAATTACACATTAGTCATGTTAAAGAGATCGAAAATACAATTTACTTTTTTAAATTAATACTATATTTAATAAATAAAGAATGGTTAATTTTTACATTTAAATTAAGAGGTAAAAATAAGAAGAAATAAAAATAAAAATTTAAATGCAGTGAAAAAAAATAAAAATTTAAATGAAAATGGAATATATTTATAATAAATACTAATAAATATTTTTATGAACAACATGAAGATACTGTTAAGTCAAAGATGATTCATAACTCTTACTCCCTCCGTTCCAAAATATATGACGTTTAAGGTTTTGGCATAGGTATTAAGGAATACAATTAATTTGTTGAACTTCCTAGAAAACATTAGGTAATTTTCTAATATACCCTTTATCTCTCTAATTAATTACTCATACTACACTACTCCCACTAAGTATTAATTAAGGATAGTTTTGGAAAAAGATATTTAATGCAGCATTGGTTTTGTAAAACGTCATATATTTTGGAACAAATTTTTTCTCTAAAACGTCATATAATCTGAAACGGAGGGAGTATATATTAACGACAACAAGTAAAATATAAGAATATAAAATCATTCGTCCTAGTAAACATAACTTAATTCAAGTACAAACATCATTCATTTCAATGTTCATCAATCTAGGCGCCTTATTGTCTTCATCCTAGGGAAAAGTAGTACATAAGAACTTGTTTATATAAGTACATAAACATACTTCCTCATTTTATTTTATACGACGTTTAAAGTTTTGGCATAGATATTAAAAAATATAATTAATATTTTAAATTTTATAAAAAATATTATATGTAACTTTTTAATATGCTATTTATCTTTCTAATTGAATAGTTTTTTTTTAATTTATTACACAGTGACAACTAGTCCCACTAAAGATATTCCATAGAAAAAATATTTAATGTTTCATTGGTTTTATAAAATGACAATTAATTTGTAATATTTTTTTTTGTTGCTAAAATGTCATATAAAATGGAAAGAAGGGAGTATCTAAGAAGTTTTAGTATTACATCTTTCAAACGCGAAAATCAAATATCAAATACTACTTCCGTTCTTTATCTCTTGATGTTTAAGGTTAATGTACACAGCTTAAGAAACATTTAATATTACTCACAAATAGTACATTTAGTCTAAAATACTCTCATTTAATATCTATGATGAAAAAAGTTATGAAAATCTAGGTCATGTTAAATAGGGGTACATGTGGAAAAAAATAATTAATGAGACTTGGAATATGTAAAACATCAAGAATTTTGGAACAAAAATAAGAAGTTAAAACATCAAGAGATAAGAAACGGAGGAAGTATTTATTAACTCTATATTTCATGGAACAATAGACAACAGGGATGAAGGCAAGATTAATTTTGTTTTTTTATCGGTCAATGTTAGTTTTGTTAGAAATGCCAGTGGGAGGAATTCAAACCCGCGACCTCTCTCTCCCCGTTCTCCCTTCACCCTTAAGCCCCTCCTTCCCAACCTTCAAGCCAACCTTATATCTCCAAAGGCAAGATTAATTGACTAGGTGCCAATTTTAAAAATTGAAATTTATTTGACAAATATACAAAATATAGGTATTAATTTTTATATAAAATGTTTATATTATGTATTTTTTAAAACAAGTCAATAAATGGAAAATATATTTAGTTAGAAAATAAATTAAACATAAATATTAATTGTATTTGACATATCATCAATGATAATCATGAATTTATAATAAAAATTGATATATACATTAATCATAAGTGTTTACAACAAGGTCGACCTGTTAATTATGAAAGCAAATTCTAACAAAATAATGTGTCTAGAATTGCGTGCTCAAAGTCAGAAACACGTTAGAGCCTAAAAAATAGTGAGTAGAGAAGATGAAAGAGAAAAAATGATATACGAAAAATAGTAATAAAAAAATAATACTATTTATTAGTGTGTCTCAAAGTTTAATGTGTCACTCCTTTATATAATGCTAGTATGTTTGTCCCATTTGCAAAGATTAATAGTAAATAGTCTTTAATTCATAAATAATGATAATGAAATCAATACTAAGGAAAAACTAATAAAGTGATTTGATTACAAATGCAATTATTTATAACCTTTTAAATAACAACAATAAATTATAAAAGGAAAAGACTCTTAAAAAAAAAATTATACTTAAATATTTTATCTAAATAGAGAGGAAATACAATTATCTCGACAAAGAAGACTATAAAAATAGAACTAAAATATTTGTTTAAAAAATGTTATTATCTTCACAATAAGTATTAAAAAAGAGAATAAATTTTTTTATCAAAAATTATAAAAAACATAAATAAAACTTAAATGTCATTACCTTCACAATTAAACTCTTATAAGGGGGAGGGGGAGGGGGGAGGCCCCAAAGCCCAAGGCAAATTCGTCGACAACTTATGTAGTATGTAGATTTTTTTTTTGAGTTAATTACACGGACCCCCCTTAATGTTTACTCTTATTACATCTAGTACCTCTTCATTTTTTTACATTACTTTGAGTAACCCTAAGGGGGAGTTAGTGTAAGATTTTTCAAACCTAAGAGGGAAGGTCGGTGTAACAATTTAATCTTAAGAGGGGGGTTGGTGTAACAAAAGTTTAAAAATTAGGGGGGGTTTATGTAGGATTCAAAAATGGAGGGGTATCGGATGTAATAAGAGCAAACCTCAGGAGGAGTCCGTGTAATTTATTCTTTTTTTTTATAGGCACAACATATGTAGATGATACAAAGTATTTGAGCATAAAAAACATATACATGATTCTCTGTTATGTAACATTTTTTTAAATGTTGGTCCAATTGGTAAGGAATGAACTTATATCCTATAAGGACGTGGTTTGATTCCCGCTGCCGATATAAAGACCTTTTTTGTGGATAATATGTAAATACTTCTGTAAGCGCTTATTGAGTCTTGAGGTTTGTTATGACCCTAATGAGTCCTCGGACTCAACTCACCTATTTTTTTTTTTTTCTGCTATGTAACATTAGTACTAAGAAAAGGAGACGAATAACATGTTTTTATCAACGTTCAATTCAGGTCCTTAACGGACACTTTCATAGCTCTCCATACTACTAAGAAGAACAAGTGCATAAAAGAACTTTTGACGAACAAAATATTCCACAAACTGAATTCTATTTAAGTGCTTCTTTTACGTGTGTGTGTCCTCCTGCTTGCTTCAAAAATATATGTAACAAAAAATGAATAATGAAATTATTGGTCAACTTCACTGTTATCATTAGCTTCTAGAATATATTTGTATTTGTATGGATGGTTGATTGACTTATCTTAAGAGGAAGAACCGAAAAAGACCTATAAAAAATAGTATTAATAAAAATACCTATTAGAATGCATCATTCCTTGAAGAAAATTCAGTTGTCAGCGAGAGCAGTGGTCACAAAACACTGCATGAAACATGTAAATGTTGAAAATTGAAAAAATCAATTCACAAACACACATGAATGATGAATCACACAAAAGCCCCATACGCAATGAAAGATGTCAGATACGTGTGTGTTTTCATGGTTACATCATTTCAATAAGGAAAAAATACTTATTTAATCTTTTGTACAAATTTTATCTGTTAGTTCCTATATTTTATCCTGTATAAACTTTCGGGTCCCTTTTAATTCCTGCCGCCCTTACACAAACTTTAACTTTTATGATAAATATATTTGGACATTCAAATGTTATTTTACACCTAGTGAGAGAAAGAATAGAGAAAAAGAAATAAATATAATATATAATATGGTGTGATAGGAAAAGAAATAGAGAGTAGTAAGAAATGTTAATGAAGTGTTTAAAAATAAAAGGTGTTCAAATATCGTTGTCCCACATTTTATATGTGTGATTTTCCAACTTCTATTGTAACAATCAATAAAAATCCGAAAAAAACTGAAGATAAAGTTCATTTACTGTATTTTTTTTTTATCTTAGGAATCAAAGACAATACCAAAAGATTTACATCATTTACACACTTATTCAATCAACTAAGATAGACCCTTATTAGTCATTTACTGTATAAGATTACTGGAGTCCGCTCTATAAATATTATGGGCTGGGCTATCTGTTAAGCCTAAAACTAAGGCTTTTACTTCCTGCACTCGCCTCTTGGCTTCCTGCACCCCTTTTCGGAAGCAATTTTTTTTCCAAAAAGGATGTTTCGAAAGAATTTTTTTTTCCAAAAAGGGGGTTCCGGAAGCAAAAAAGGGATGCAGGAAGTAAGAGCCCAAAACTAATATGGGGCTATCCATAGCTGTTTTGTGGGTCTAACTAATGATCGGGTCGTAACTAATACCCGACCCGACCCGACTGGACTCGTGGCTCATTCTTCTCTTTCAGTTTTGGAGATAGTGTTAACCATGTTAGCTTGAGCTATAGACACATATTGATATAAGAAGAAGCAAGGAACCAAACTCTTAAAATTTTGCAACTGTTTCACACAATTCAAACATAAGAAGCATCGAAGTTTGCTGTTTTTTACTACAATGTCTCACACCTTGCAATTTTCATTCTCTCCAACTGCATCCAATTCTTTGATGAAGGTGGAAAAGATGAAGATGAAGAGAGTTAGGCCTCGTTGCTTTCAAGTTCTATGCTCTTCTGAGCATTCCAGTTCCAAAGATGAAGATGATGCTGATAACGTGGGGTGTGGTACTTCTTTGTTTGGTTGTTTTGTTTTGCCTCAGAAAACTTCAAAGGGTAGATTTTTCTGGGAAAAAAATTCATTTTTTTTTTCATTTTTTTCTCTTCACCAAAAAGGTATATTAGTTTATGAAGGATAAGGGAATGTAGATAACTTATCTATTATAGACAAGAGAACAGTGGAATTACCTTGAGGAAAGAGAAGTTTTACAAGTTGATGAAGCCATTTGGTTACATTGGCATTGGCCCATTTCAATCCACAAAAGTTGGATAATTTATCTGTGATAGATAGGAAAAATGTGAATTTGAAGAATCTTTTTTAAGGCTTCACTTGACTTAATCAAACCAAGCCTTTTGTTGACTTTGGTGTGTTTCACTGTCCCAATAAACTCTTACATTTTTTTGTTTTGTTTCAGGGGTCAAGTTTCATCGCGGGTGATATTGGTGGAGAGATATAGCAATGGTACTGCTAAGAGGTTTTTGCTCAACTATACCAAAATTTGGGTCTTTACTTCATTTTTTTTTTAATTTTTAATTCTGTAAATGTACATTCGAGAAGGTAACTGTGTTAGTGGCATTACTAGTTGTTGTTGTTGTGAAGTTGGGGGATCATGGAATGCTAATACACATTGATTATTACTTCATTAGAAAAAGTAAATGAAATACTAAATCTAATTGCTTTGTTAGATACAATTACTACGCCTGCATCAATTATGAACAAAAAGGAAATAGTAGTCTGTGTTTGCTAGTTCCTGACTTCCTGGGAATATTTTAGCAACCTCTTGTACTTTTTTGTTATCACCATTTGCTCAATTACATAAAATTTACTATGGATGTCTTCTCAAAATCAGGCTTCAACTATGACTTCTTTCCCCTCTTATGAGCAGATATGTATTAGGTGATGATTTGCAGTTGCAAACCTTTCTTGTTGAGGAGGATAGGTCTATGCCAAACAGGTTCCAGGATTCTCATTCCTCTGATGAAAGCCTATCCTGGCTTCCGGAGATAATAAAAGATTTTGTCCTACCAGCAGGCTTTCCCGGTGATTAGCATAAAAAACTTTAGTAGATGTTTCAGAGAGAAGCTTCTGGAGTTTTTGCCTCAGTGATTATGTAAAGTTGGAAGAAACCATTTGTTTACTTAACTTTCTCTGTCATTATGCAGCATCAGTTTCAGATGATTACTTGGATTACATGTTATTACAGTTCCCTACCAATGTGACTGGATGGATCTGTCACACCCTAGTCACTTCAAGTCTCCTAAAGGCACGTCAATCTTGCTCAAACTGCCGATTTTTTCTCAAGGATGTTTTCACTGGGAATATTTGGTTAAGTTATATGGTTCTTTTTGTGCATTTGACATGCCTAGTGTTGAAATTAATAATTAGTTCACAGAGCCCTGTTGTGCATGTCATTGAGGCTTAAAGTCAAATCTTGGAAATCATTAGATAGTTCTGACTTCTGTCATCTACTTTCTACTTGAATACATTTTCTGATATTGATTAAAGTTTCCTGATGTATGTTTATGTATGTTAGGAAGCCATCTCCTTTACAAGTTATCTCTATTCCTTTAAATTTTTTAATGAAAGGTTTTACTTCTTGTTTCTATGTGATTGGGAAGCATAGTTTTGTGGAATTGTATGTGCTCCACAGCAGTGTCATCTTCTGTTTAAAATTATTTTTCTACTACATGAATGCGAGGAATGATGATTGTGCTTCTGTCTTTTGTGTCAAAATTTCTACTTAACTACAGGCCGTTGGTGTTGGCTCTTTCTCTGGAACCACAGCAGCTGCTTCTGCTGCTGCCATCAGGTGACTCAAAAATTTTAGAGCCTATACTTTTGTAAACAAATACGGCATTTATATGCATATAGTAATATCTTAAATACTTTCATGCTGACATTATTTGTTAATTTGATTTTTATGTGGTTGATTGTATGCTCTATAACATTAGGTGGGTCTCAAAGGATGGCATTGGAGCTGTTGGACGCTTATTCATTGGTATGGCAATCATGAAGTAAGCTGAAGGAAGCAGAAGATGAAATTTCTTTTTAGCTGACTGTTGCTGCTTTTTCAGGTGGGAGGTTTGGAAGTCTTTTTGATGATGATCCCAAGCAATGGAGAATGTATGCGGACTTCATTGGCAGTGCTGGAAGGTCTGTGTAGTATACCTTATTTCCCCATTGGAAATATGCAAATAAAATCGGGCTCTAGAGAAGACTCTTACACTGCTGACATCTCATGCAGCATTTTTGATCTGACAACCCAACTATATCCTGCCTATTTCCTTCCTTTGGCATCTCTTGGAAATCTTACTAAGGTACTTTATTATGCATCTTTACTCTAATAAAGAACCAATATTTTTTTTTTCAATTACTGCATATAGATGCTTATTAACTAATCTTTCAAAGATATGGAATGATTTAAAATAACATCAAATGAATAATGATTAACTTTGGATGAATGACATTTTCTGACTAATGCACAATACCCTAGGAAAATTATATATGATTGTATAATTTTTTGTGTTTGACATTCAAACAGGCTGTAGCAAGAGGACTAAAAGATCCTTCTTTTCGTGTGATTCAAAAC
Source organism: Pueraria montana var. lobata (assembly GCA_026413185.1). Classification (NCBI taxonomy): domain Eukaryota; kingdom Viridiplantae; phylum Streptophyta; class Magnoliopsida; order Fabales; family Fabaceae; genus Pueraria; species Pueraria montana. Next base: position 81,251,212 of record CM048650.1, read on the forward strand.
CACTTTGCAATTTCAGGAAATCTAGGAGAGGTAGCAGCAAAGGTATACTCTCACTTTGGAAGCTTATTTTGGAGTAGAAATGTGTGATTTCTGGTAATAATATTTTCTTGTGATTATATATCTATGAAGCCTTGAGTTCTATGAAAACTGCATTGATATTTGTTATTTTCATGCTTTAAAGCATTAGTTTTAATTTTTAACTCTCCTATCCATGAATATATGTTTCCCTTATCAAGAAAGATTCTGTCTGTGTTGCTGTCAGTATTAAAGAAATGGTGGAGGCTTGTTTTAATTTCATAATTCATAATACCTTCTTAACTCCATCCAAAAACTTGAATAAGGCTCTTGGGTAGGAATTGATCCACTGACCTGATGAGTCATATATAAGTTATGGGCCTTAGCTGAGGATGCAGTAATTGACCCAATTTTTTTTTTTTTTTGATAGGCAAAAGTAATTTCATTAAAGAAGGAAAACTGAACTGTAGCACAAGAAATTCCACTATCCACTTAGACAGCATAAAAGAGTCTGATACAAAGAATATACTAAACTAGACCAAATAAAGCAAAGACCACCAGTCATTGACCTTGAGCTGATATTATACTAATGCTAAGAAGCCTTCAATAATAAATCTTAATATATTATACCTAATCTTCATGATAAAATCACTACTAAATATTAATATTAGATGCTTGTGATCTCTCTTTTTTATTTCTTAGTTACATATACCTGGCCAGGTTATGCCTAAGCTTTTAATATGTTCTTGGGAGTGAACTGGTCTATACAAATGTTATTCACTCAACAGTTATATGTCTTGATTCACCAATTGTCATTAATAAGTTCCCTTTAGGTCCAACATCTTGGCATCATTTGTCTTTCAGGAATTTTCCCTTTCTTTTATAAAGGCTTGATATAGATGTCAGTTATTCTCTGATATACCACTGGAAACTGTAAAAGGGTTTTCCTCATAATTGTTTCATCTAAATTTCTCAGGAAGAAGTTTGGGAAGTGGTTGGTCAATTGGTTGGCCTTGCTTTAGGCATATTGATTCTGGTAAAATACATAAATTTTCAGGATGGCTTTATTACTTAGCACCAAAACACTGTTAGTTGGCACTATACATTCTTTTAATTTTTTATTGCAGGATACACCTGGCCTTGTGAAATCATATGGTGTACTTTCGTTAACTTGGTTGAGTATGCGAGTTCTGCATCTTTGGCTACGCTATGAATCACTTTCAGTTCTCCAGTTTAACACAGTAAGCATGTAGTGCATAATCTAATATGGAATCTAATGCGAATAAATCTGTATGCATGCAGACTGGTAGAAAGACATTTCAAATCTGAGTTTGTCTCTCTCTTTTTGGGTGAAGTAGAGATATTGACTTATAATGTCATTAATAATGATTATTCTGTTTCCTTTTTCCTTGCTTTGTGGTTTATTTACATACCAATGGTAGCAAGAGGGGGAAAATTATTGGAAAGATAATGAATGGATTTGGAACCCATGCTGTTCAGCAGGGATGCTGTTTTGTGTTTTTTTCTTTCAAACGTAGTTGCATTCCATATATTTCTCACGTATAAGGCCCACATACTTAGGAACAAAAGAGACAATTTTACAGCTGCATCCCTTCTATTTCCTCCAAAGTATAGGGGATCAAATCCACCAATATTTATCCTAATGATTGATTTGTTTATTTATTTATCTTTTGTGTAACTCTTTTTACAGATAAATCTGAAGCGTGCTCGCATACTGGTAAAATCACACGTGTTACACTCCACTGTTCCAGGTTACATTCAGAGAAATTCAGTGCTATTCTGTATGAGTTATTTCCCTTCACTGATGTTCAATTTGCTAAATGGATTTATTTCAGGATGCACAGATTGCAACAGAGAAGAAAATATATTAGCCTGGTCTCAATTCATGAAGCCAAAAATAATTTTTGGCTTGCCCTTGGAGAAAATGGATGGTGTGGAGAGATCTTATTTTATGGTATAGGATCTATTGCTGCCATTGTCACAATTTTATGAAGTAAAGCATGAGGTTCATAATTGTTTTCTCTATTGTTCAAATAAAGCTATCTGGAAATTGTATAATTATGTTATAATGGAACAGGTGGAGGCACTTCTAAAATTATATGCAAGTGAGAAATATATTCTTATGGTAAATCAGCAGCCAGAAGATTTGAGATTTTATGTTTCTTTCAAGGTATGCTTTAATTCCCGTATGAGAATTAACTGAAAAAAATCCTCATTTGACCTTAATTTTATTGTTAGATGTAAAAACCATTCATGATCTTTCACCTAACAACTTAAGCCACTTTTGGGATAGTTGGTCATTGATAGTGTATTATATAATCTTTGACCAAGTGGTTAGGAGTTTGATCCTTGTCACCACCATTCTTTTAACTAAAAATTGAATTTTTGCACAAGGTAAGCGCTCCTGTTTATTGTCCATGCTTCTAGCCTAAAAGGGCTATTCTATGAGGGAGCATGTATCTGCTGCATTGTCTTTGATTCCTCAAGTTGCTGCTTCTCCAATTTTCCAAAGAGGACAGAATTATTTCAAGAAGAAAAAAAAGAGTCGCTGCCACCTCATGGACTAACTTGACAACATTAGTGAGTTTGTAAAGAAACCGGGACCAAAGCATTAATGCCATGAAGAAAAGGTACAAGAAATTGAAGAAGCAGCAACTTGAGGAATCAAACCAAAGTAGCAATGTGAGGAAATGCGGTTTCTCACTGACGATTGATAAGGTGTTTTGGAGATGGGAGTTTTAGGATTATTATGGAATTTAGGAGTGCCTGTGTTTTGAGGTTGATAGGTTTACTGTACCTTCTCATTGATAATCACACTGCAGGTTGGAGCTACAAGTGTATCGGTATTGCGAAGTGTGTGGCAGACTTTCTGGCTAAGTGAGAACTGGGATAGCAATGTTAATGTTCGTGATCAAATTGCTACTAGCCTAATGGAATTAGAAGAAAAGTTTGAGGATTTCATTCAAAAGTTGAAAGATGCAGAATGGGATGCTCAGCAATTAAATTTGAAGGTTCCCAAAGAAATCTTTATTGATGATAATACCAACCCTCTCTAAATTCTAAAATGGTGAAGATGAGAATGTTTTGTAGTGCAAAATGATATGACCATGAGGTCCTTCTTGAGAGTTGAGGCATAAAATGTGATCAACCAAATTGTAAATTCTGTAAGCAGTTTTGCAAGCATTCAGAGCAAGATATCTATTTTCACATGCGGATGTTCAACAAAGGGAAACACAGTATTTATGGTGGCCAATTGGCTTATAGTTTTAACTCATTGAATACCATGGCTTTGACACTACCTTCTTCCTTTCTTAGGGAGGCTCCTGTTGTAAAAAAAATGTTCTCAATTTTGTTTAAAATCATTCTTGTATAGATGTTTTTGGCAGAAAGTTCATTCATGCTTGGTATTCAGGACTTCTGTGGGTGTACAGTTTGGTTAATCATGCTATCTGTAGTCTTAATGTCTTCATAAAAAAGTTCATTGGTTGACCTTTTGAGAGAGACATTAATGGTGGTTTAATCAAATTAATTGCCCTGCTAAAAGATGATATGGAAAATGAGGGTATAGGGTTTAGAGTCTAGCTTGATGGTTGGCTTGTGTGGTACCATTTAACCATATATGTGATACCTTTAATTATGTAGGTGCTTGTGGAAGAGCTGTCGTACTTTATAGGTAAAGAACTAGAGTTTCTATGTTTTCAGTAATTGAAGTTATTATTATATGTCAACTACTGCCCTTCATATTAATTGATTCCTTCCTTTCAAACCCAAATCTTGTAGTTGACAACTTTTCTGGCTTGTGGTCCTTTGCTAGCAATAGCATTACACAAAATTGATATGATGTACTTTCTTTTACTGATGAAGTATAAAATGCATCTTATCCTATAGATCAATGCTTTATGTGGAAATATTCCTAAATAGCTAGCTTACACTTCAATGCTTAGCTCTTTCATCAGAATAGGATGATGGATGCAACCATCCACCTCCAAAGCTTAATTGTAGTGTAATGCAATTTAAATATATTCAATTAGGTGGTGTTCAGTTTTGCATGCAATAGGTTATCATGTTATGTAGTGATGATATTTTAGTAATAATCCAAATACTACCATTGGCTTTGGAGAAATAATTAAATGGACCAAGTAGCTTCTCCCGTTAGACAAAGCATTTAGGTGATGGGATAGTTTTTTGGGTTGCTGCTACTTCATTCCAAGCTTGCCAAATTTTTAACTACGTAGATTATTGAATTTTCAATTATCACCTTTTATTCTATGGAAGTAAGCAACAAAACGTGTATTTGTCTTAACATTGAGCCATGTTTAACGTCAAGATTGGCCTTGGAACTGTTTTGGGAAATGGGAATTGGCGTAAACACACTAAAAGTTGTAGAGCAGTAGACGGTATGAAAGCGAACTAAACCAGAAAATGGAAGATAACTATAATAGAAAGTATGGAAGAGAAAGAAGGGAAATGATGTTAGCACAAGTGGTATATTGGGTGTAGGGAATATATTATATTTATTATATTAAAATAATAAGTTTAGTTGGACATGTGTCAGTTTTTAATTTTTTTTGTTTTTCACTTATTTTTTCACATTTTTTTGTTGATTTCCCTCACTTTTTAGTTGATGTTGTGGTTTATATTATTAATTAATTAATTAGTATTTATTTAATTATTAATTAATTACTATTAGATAACAATCTTTCTTGTACCAAAAAAAATAGATAACAATCTTTCCGATCGGCAATAAGACCTTATGTATTAGTTGATTTAGTTAAATCTCCACTTGCATGATGGCGACACATCCTAAGCAGACACGATAACACGTGTATCATAAATTTCTTAATATATAATAATCATGAACTATATGCTGAATTTGATATATACTGATTTATTACCATATTTACAAACTATTTTGGTGTATGTGTCAAGACTAACGTGACACAGATAAACATACTAGTTTATTTAACTTAAAAAATTGAACTTAGATAAAGTTTCAAGTAGGTCTTTCAATTCATGTTTGTCACGTATACACGTGTAAAAGAAATGTACAGGTGTTAATATGCAAGAAAACATCTGGGCAAAGAAATATGTCAATTTTATTTTATTTTTTTCTATCTTTTCCCGTCACACCGAATTAGTATGTTCTAGGCTTCTAGCAATTTAGTGCAAGCAACATTTAATTTTTGCTAGTCTTGATACTACCTTATGTTACACCTTTTTATTTTATTTCCCCTTTTTTCCATCCCTGATTAATGAGGGGGTTGGCATGTCATAATCTCTAAATAAAAATTGTTTAAATCGTCACTTCTTTCAATCAATGATCACTTTAGATTAGCAACAAGGAAGTCTAGAACTATGGACAATGAGAGGCTACTAGGCCACGTACTATCCAGAAGAAATTGCCAATGCTTCATGCTTAACCCCAACAAAAATGGTACTATATCAAAATGATGGTATGGTAGTTCTTAACCACAAGGATCAAAGTTAATTCGAAATGTTTTATGGCCAACCAAAAATCGTTTTAAAATCCGCGGGGTTAAGAAACGTAGCTTCTTCAACAACTGATTCACACGTTACTTGCAAGTATAGTCCAAAATTCATCTTTTCTTTCGGCAAGGAATCTATCATCAATCCAAAATTGTTCTGGACAAAAGATAAGTTGCATTAGGATTAGATTCCGTCGTGGCGTGAAGATTAACCAACTAAACTTTTATTATTAGGATTAGATTCTGTAAAAAAAAAAAAATATATTGAACATAAGAGATATTATTGCATCCTCTTCAACCGCTGTAAATAATTTAATGATCCAACAAATCATTGTCCAATACTCCAATTTTTTGGTTCGCTTTCAACGTGAAAGGGAAAACCGACAACAACGAATATGGATAACAGGATTGTTAGAAACACTTTTTTAATGGAGTACTTTCTTTAACACATTTTTTTAGCATTAGGTGAATTACGTGCGGAGGATCTCACTAAATTGAGTGTGGACCCAAATTATTTAATAGGATCTAATTCATTATTATTTTTTTAATTTCCAACGATAAATAAATTAAAAATAACATTAAACTAATTTAAGATATAAAATTTTAGTCTTAGTTATTTGGTGGACTCTCCCTGTGCGTATGATGTAACTTAAGCGACTGTGAGCTGAAAAAACAAAAATAAATAAATAAACACAAAGATTGGCTACATAGAAATTGTTAACTTAGTAGTAGGGATGGCAAAACGGGCTGGCCCGGCCCGTTTTGGCCCGGCCCGCCTGTGGCCCGCCAAAAACGGGCCGGGCCGGGCTGGCCCGCCAGAGGAAAACGGGCTGCATATGCTGGCCCGCCCCGCCTAGAGTGGTTGGCGGGCTGGCCCGCTGGCCCGCCAGGTTTGGGGGAAAATTTTCGAATTTTTTTTAATGCTTTAAACAAGAATGGACATAAATAAAATAACATAAAAATTATTCAACATTATCATGAATAAGTTGTCTCAAAATAAAAATAGTCTATCACAAGTTCAACATGATGAATATTGAATAACATACTAATAATACTATAATAGTCTATCACAAACAAATACTTGAAATACACCACAAAATACAAATACACCACAAGTTCAACATGTTTCTCTTCATTCAAAACAAAAGCTCAACAAGACAACAACACAAACTAATAGTCTATAACAAATACACCACAAAATACAAATATAATATTATTAATAATTATTGAATTTAAAATATAATTAATAATTATATAATATTATTTATATGTTTGACGGGCCGGCGGGCCAGCCCGCCCCGCCCCGCCTCTGGCCCAGCGGGTTGGCGGGTCAGGCGGGCGGGGCCTAAGCGGGCCAGCGGGCCAAAAATCCCAACCCGGCCCGCCTATTTTGTAGTGGGCTGGCGGGCCGGCCCGCCGGGCCCGGCCCGTTTTGCCATCCCTACTTAGTAGAGAAATTTTGTAACTCCTTTCGTTCAATTGTTAAGCTTTGGAAGCAAGAGAAATCTTTCTTGTATCGCTAGCAAGCATGTTCTATCATTTCACTTGTACTATTAAAAATACTTTAAAGAACACAAAAATATCTTATCATATTGTTTTCGATTCCTACATATAAAAAAAAATCTTATCATATTAATTACTTATAACAGAAATGAATAATATTATTATACGACTTTAATTTTTATGTATTATGAATATAAAAATTATTACATTGGTAACCAATTGAAAATAATAATATGACTTTTTAAATACTTATTGTAAAAAACAACATACTTACTATACATATCAATTGATGATTAAATAACAGTATAAATTTTTTTTATATTATTAGTGCATAGACTATTTTCTTTTATTATATTTAAAAACACACATTTTATAATAATGCAATCCATTGGAAAGCATATAAGATTTATTTCTAAATTTTAATCTTTATTTTTTAAAATTTATAATTTTAGCTACAATAAATATATATAATTTTATTTGATTTTAATATTTATTTTTAAAATTTTAATATTCACAATTTTAATTTTTTTAAAAACCATATTTTTTAACATTTAATGATGACATATATTTAATAATGTTACTTTATGTGTTATTTAAGAATAATTATTTACATTTCTTAAAAAAAAGGAATAATTATTTACATGACATAAATAATATATGACGTATCACTATTAAATAATAATAAAGATTCTTTTTAATATATAAACATTTATAAAAATTAAAATTAAAAAAGTATATTTATAAAGATGAAAAATATATTTAATTATTTTTTAATCATAACATGTAAAAATACAGTAATTGTATTAACACTCCATATTAAAATTTTTATGGAAGAGAAATAGAAAAAAAAATGTAATGAAATAAGTAATGTGATGCAAAAAGATAAAAAAAAATGCTTAAATACCTTTTTAGTCTTTGTAATTTAGCATTTTTTTATTTTTCGTCCTTGTAATTTTTTTTGTTTTAGTCCTTACAAATTATGTTTATTTTATTTTTCGTCCTTAAAGCGGTTAGACAACGCTTTGAATAGTGACAAAAGTGTTATGAACAGTAAAAGAACGCTATCTAAATCGCTTTAAGGATGAAAAATAAAATAAACATAATTTGCAAGGACTAAAACAAAAAAAAAAATTTACAAGGACGAAAAGCAAAAAAATGCTAAATTGCAAGAACTAAAAATGTATTTAAACCAAAAGAAAAATTTAATGAATGTGACTAAGTTGGCAAAACACATTCTTAGAGAGAGGTCTTAGAGAAAGGTGATAATTTTTTTTTTTTTTGACAGAAAGAGAAAGGTGATAAATTTTGATTGTAACTAAACTCTGATTTAAAGATTAATTCTATAGTAGATTCAAAGGATTGAAACTTATGAAACTATCTTGAAATTTCAAAGGCTTTAATTATGGTAGTTAAAAAATAAAAAGAAAAGGAAAATACATGTAAATTGTTACTGTATAAAATTTCTCAAAATACATAATATATAAATTGTTATAAAATTCTGAGTACCTACAATACAAATTTTATGAATAGTACAGTATTGAGAGATCGAGAAGAGAGTTCGTCATCTATAAAGTCAAGTGGTACAACCCCATCTGTTATTTGGCCAATTGTGTCTTGTGGTGGGTCTATTGTACCACCCGCCATTGGGTCTTATCAGACCACTCACAGATATCTAGTCTTTCAAATTTCACGCTCGAGATGTCTAGTCCTCGACGTGAAAGGGGTGTATTGGAGATTCTAAGTCAACTAGTGATAAAGTTAAAATAGTGTATATAAATGGGAGACAATCCTCATCTTACAAGCCGATTTCGTAGGATTAAGTTAAATTCATAACCCACTTTTCTAAGAGCAAGCAATCAATAAATTCTCGTGGAAACGTTTAACACGGGGAAACGAGCAAAATGAATCTTGCATGAATCTCGAGAAAGGGGGAAAAAAACAAAAAGGATAAGTGTCGTTTGGGTAATATTTTAAACAAACTCATGAATGACCTTGACGTGAGATACATCTACATACTACTTATGGTCATGTATGTAGTGTAGTAGTGTACAAATACAAATTACAAAACAAACGAGTTACGTGTAGCTCAAGCGAAAACCCAGCAAAACTAAACTGCCCAACACTTTTTCACTCTCTCTCTCTCTCTCCATCTGAAACTCCTCACTTTTCTGGTTAGTTTGGTACGAGGAAAGGGTAAAACGAGGTACTTGTTGTTGGGTTTTACATAGTATTATTTCCTATAGAACTGGGACTAGCTAGGAAGAAGGGGTCACGGGATTTGTTTGTGGGTTTATTATCATGTGACTAGTTTTTGTTGCTGTGAGAGTTTTTGTGAATGGGGTTTGGTCTGAAAAGGGGGAAGAAGAAGAGAGGAGAAGAAGGAGAAGGAAAGATGCGCAAGTCTTTTAAGGATTCACTCAAAGGTCTTGAAGCTGACATCCAGTTTGCCAACACACTGTAAATTAATTTAATTCTCTTTCCTTTTTCTCTTTCCATTCTCAACCCAAACAAGGTTTTTTCTTTTTCTTCTTTTTTGGTTATGATTGTGTTGGATTACGTGACTTTGGGTGCTACCCTTTTCCCAAATATCTGCCTTTTTTATTGAAGATGCTAAATTTCAGGTCTTTTTGGATGCTAAATTGTTGGTTGTAACTTATAATGGCTGCAATCTTGTATGGAGCTATTTAGATGTAAAATTTTTTTTTTTTTTTAAATTTTTCATTATAGTTTGGTTCTGTTTATTCTTGCATCTTACAATGTCATGGTTTTGTTCTTCTTTTTATAATAATTTCTTCCTGTTGATTAAAAGACCAGTGAATTGTACGCTTGAGGTGGAGAAGACAAAATAGGAAATTAAGTTGAAGGAAAGGAAAAGAGGGTGTATACTGTATATGTTTACCAATATGAAATATGGATTAGGAAAACAAAAACAAAAGGGCTGGCTTTATATGCTTTTTTATTGAACCTCTTTTTAAAATAAAGTTTTCATTTTGAAGGTTATTGGGCAATGGGCAGTTCAATTCTTTTGGTGTTTACCCTGTAGGGTGGCAGGGATGCCTCAGTTTGTGGTGATGTCCCCTCCTCTTTTTGTAAAGAGCAGCGCAATCAAGTTAATTAAAGTGTACCTTTTTACATATTATTTTTATATAATGGTGGTGCTTTTTGTGCAAAATTCAAAGACCCTTCAAAATTTTCCCTTTATATTAGCAAATAAAATTTTCACTTTTGAATGGGGCCGTTTAAAAGCATAGAAGATTACTGGGCTTGAAGACAAATTTGACATGTTTGAATTTGCCTGTGTCACTCCTAGCTTCCAATTTTGTTTGCATTTCAATGCTGTGAGATGATCCAACCTTCAAATTTTTTTGTTTGAACACTATTGTAGTGTAGACTTCTACTACTAGCACAACAAAATGAGATATAGAAGCTTTTATGTGGCCACTTTAAATGCTTATCTACATGACTGCCCATTTTCTTCATTGTTTCATTCATTATTGAAATTTTCTCAACCAAAAAATTGAAAAAAAAAATCATTATCTAAGGTTTTTAACCTATTCTTTGTGCTAAATATGGTTTGAGTCAGAGCTTCTGAGTATCCAAGTGGTGGTGCCTGCTTCCAAATGAGATTGTCCTACAGCCCAGCTGCTCAATTCTTTCTTTTCCTGGTTCAGTGGACTGACTGTCACCTTGCTGGAGCTTTAGGATTGCTCAGAATTCTTATATACAAGGTGTATTCCCTGCTTCTTCACTATGTGTTTGTTAATACATACCCTTTTAAAACATACTTTTCATTATCAAATATGATAATGCAAAGTGTAACCAGTGTTACTGTTTTGTTATCATGCTAATGAATAATACATAGAAAAAATAGGGTATGCGCTGACAATGTAAAGTAATTTTATACTGTCATTTAATCACAAACCACTATAGTAAGCTTGTTGACTTTTATAATAATTATCTTAAAAGTCATACTAACGATGATTTTTTATTGGTTGATAGTGTAAAAGTTTTTATACTGACAATGCATAGTCATTAAACTATAATGAATATTGGGTTTGTCACAGGCATATGAAGATGGGAAGACAACCATATCCATTTATGAAAGAAAAGCCAGTCTAAAGGAGTTCTATGGTAAGTGAATAGTCATATTGAAATAATGCTATGATGCATTCATATGATAAGCCTTATTATCTTTACCTGACTTCTTTTGGAAAAGTGCTTCACAATCCAAATGTCATTACTTTTACACTCTGACTATAATAACAGGTGTGGTGTTTCCCTCTTTATTGCAACTTCACAGAGGAATCACTGATGTTGAAGACCGGAAACAAAAACATCTATGTGCTACTAAGTATAAGCTTAAAGATTTGACAAGCAAAGGAAAGCTTTCTGAAATTGACATGGAGAGAGAAGAAGAGTGTGGTATTTGCTTGGAGATGCATAGCATGGTTGTATTGCCCAACTGCAATCATTCAATGTGTATGAAATGCTATGAAGACTGGTGAGTGAATTGAGACAGCATTTTAGTACAGAATAATTTTAATGATTAAGGGTGTGTTTGTTTTACATAGATTACACTTTCCTGGCATGTTGAACATGAATCCTTGTCTCACATTAGATTCACGTTCAACATATTTTAATGGCAATGCAAACGGGCTCTAAATGGTAATAAGGCTAAAAACAAATGAATGAAACATACTAATTTATCAAAATTCATAATGTAATGATTATGACTGATGCCAAAGAACTCGAGTTTGGTCTTGAAGAACAGAAGCAAACCTATTATATTTATCAAGGCCTAGAATATAACTGAATATTGAAAAAGAATCTGCCACTTGTCTGCAAGGTTGATGTGGGTCATACTCATATATTGCAATCCAATGAGTTGGCAAATTAGTGTGGTATTTGTGGTTCTATCCTAAGCAAACATGAAATCTAAAGGCCTTGTCTAATGTTTCACATTTTGTTACAATACTTGTCAGTTGTCACTAGCATATTCTAGATCATATAGCATTCTGTAGTCAAATAATTGCATTCATCCTCATGAAACCTTTTTAAGTGACCAGAAATATCAGGTCACTAATTTTTTCATGTCTGAAATGTGCATAATTTCTGGCAAAGGCCAAACTTTGTGTCATCCAGTAAATTTGTTACTACTATATCTGTTATTTGTTTGATTGCTTTTTTTCACTTCTAAGGATTCTTGTTTTTTCCATTGGTTTAGGCATTCAAGATCTCAATCTTGTCCTTTCTGTCGAGACAGTCTCAAGAGAGTAAACTCTGATGATCTTTGGATCTACATTAGCAGCAGTGAGATTAATGACTTGGCTTCAATCAACAAGGAGAATTTGAAAAGACTATTTGTGTACATAGAAAGTTTGCCTCTCGTTGCCAGACCCTATATTCACCACGTCATATCGTCATCACTAGTGATTGCCAATTAGTAGAAGCTCATTCAAACTTAAAAAATTTCAATTCTTTATGGTTCTCAGTTTGTGCAGTAATTTATCCATTTGTAAATACATGTTACCTTGTCATCACAGTCCATATTATATACTCATTTCATTTTAATTGATTAAAGAGTTCACTAGTTCAAACAGTCTTCCTTGTTCATGGCTGAGAGACACTTATTTTGCTTTGCATTTTTGGTTTTGATTTATGGACGGTGCTAGCAATATTTTTCTTTTGGTGAAATGCATTATATAATCACCTAGAAACCTCTAGGAAAAGAGATAAAAGCAGCATCCGCTCTGAGAGCATTACAAATGAAATCTGGCACTTATCAACAACTTGATTTGCCTCACGGGGAACATGCATCCAAATGATACTTCCTTCGAATCTTATTATTTGAGAAAATGATTAAACATGCTCTTGGTTCAATTTAATTATCTTTCTCATTCCTTTTTTATTAGTCCAATTTTCATGGCCTAGGAGTCCTTGGATATGGAATGTGTATTTATATTCAGTACTCTCTCCGGTCCCTTTTATAAGAAACAAAAAGATATTCTTTTTTTGTCCTAATTATAAGAAACATAGATCCTCTTTAAGATATATTAATTGCTAATTTTCTTTTTTACCCTTCATCTTGTGAAATTAATTAATGAGACACCTACTCATTTCTTATACATTTATTGGTCTATTAACAATACAAGTTACACTTATTGGTGGAGATGCAATGTCATTAATGTAACCACTACTTAAACCAATCAATTTAAGGGGTACTTTTGGAATAAAATTAAAATTTATGACATTATTAATTATAACTAACTAACTTAACTATTTTTATTGGTCTTGATGATTTAATTATTTGTTTCTTATAAAAAGGACCGGAGGGAGTATTATTTTTTTGAAATGTTTGGATTGATGGTCTAAATTCAATGCACCTTTTAACTCTCCACTAGAGAAACACAGGACTTGATTACTTAAAAAAAAAAATTGTTTTGGTTTCTTATTTTTATTTTTAATTATAAACTTTTTATCTTATTTTTTGTTTTAAAAGATTTGCATAAAAAGTAGTGGAAATTATAAATTTTTTTTAACTACTTTTCTTAATACTGAAAAATTAAGTAATTGAGTTTTATAAATAAGAACGAAGGTAATACTAAACTAGCTATAGATCCGTACGTTGCATAGGTGATTGGTGCCTTGTCATTCATGTTAATCACTGAAAAGGCATAAACAAAAGAGACTAAAACAAATAAAAATGAAGAGATTGATGTACAAGATAACAACTCAAGCAAAAAAAAAAGTTAAATCGACAACATGGAAGTTGATATAGGGCAGTTGATGTGTCATCTCATTCAAACCAAACAACTTTACTATTTTATTTTCACTCTATTTCTCACCTATTTCTGTTAAATTAAACAATCTAGGTTGATTTGCCAAAATCCACACAAAACAAATATTTAAAAACATATCAATTTATTCCAAATTTCCAATCAATCTCAAAACAAATTAAAAAAAAATTAAGTGAAACCTTATCCCAAAGACTAAGTAAGTCCCTCCTACAATACAAGTCTAATAATAATAATAATAATAATAATCTTTTGGGTCAACTCGTCACAACCTATTTTTGACCATTCAAATTGGTAGGTTAAATAGATTATTTAGCATGTTCAGTCTACTTTGTCACTCCTAGATATGACATGCTGAATGCAAAATAAAAAAATAAAAAAAAAACACATGCTTGTTTATTGTTTTACATTTAATTTTTTTTTTAGTGTAAAAATATAATTATAATTGTTAAGTAAAAACTAAAAACTTAATTTTGATATTTCAATTGGGTGTTCGCTTATGTAGATATTTCAATTTCCCAGAAGGAAAATTGCTTCAATTGGTTGTTACAGCCTGTGGGCTGTTACTTCCTGCATCCCAAAAATTGCTTCCTGCACCTTTCCGGAATGTTTTTTTGCCTTCCGGATTGGCCAATCTGAAATGTAAAAAATGTACCCTTTCCGGAATCCGGAAGCCGAAAAAGGGTGCAGGAAGTAACAGCCCAGCTTGTGTACGTACGACCCACGAGGCCCATATAGCTTCTTTTGAATATAGTTCAACAATTCAACAAAAGCTCTGAACTCTTGATCACTGTTAACTCACTGCACCATTCGGTTAATAAAACAAACCTCTCTCTCTCTCCTTCGTTGCCCGGTAATTAAATCTCCCTCTTTTCTTCTAATGGTACCCATATCTTGACATGTCAAGTCTTTCACTAATAGTAGTATCAACAAAAATTTGGTTTGCACTGTGGTACTTACCCTTTTGTCGATGTGCTTGTAAGGTGTTTGATTAAATGCCTAAGTCAGTGTTGTTTGTTTTCTGGAGTTTACATAATATAAATATTGCCACCTTCACTGGCTCTTCAATGTGAACCTTGCAATTGGCATTTCCAGAATGCCCAGTTGATGAACATGTTTCATGCTCTTCCAACACTGGAAATTTGTCAATTTGATGGATTGGTTTAGCATTGAAATATTTATGTTAAACTGATTAGTGATAACTATTCTCTTCTGATATATGTTGAACTTAGGTTTTCTTATTGTGTGTGCAAATTGGTGGCTTGCTTGCTTTATTTTTCTGTGTAAATTTTCTTGTTAATGTTTGATTCTTTTTTGGGATTTGAAACTGTGCCACAATATTTGCGGGTAGTTTGTAATTTTTTAGTGTGTTTGACTTTCAGTTGCCCTTTTCCTATTGTTGTGCTGTGGGAAGCTGGGTGCAGAGGGTTGATGTTTGACATAGAAGTGCACCTAAACACATGGGGACAAGCAGTTTTCTATGGAACTGTACTAAAAAATTTGTCACAGCTGCGGTAATCACTGTGACTGTGTCTGATCGTTTTGTGACTGTTATTCCAGTTCGAGGTGGCTCTATGTCTCCCACATTTAATCCTAAAACCAGTTCTTTTGGTAATTTTCTTGCTGAAGGGGTTCATAAGAAAAAATGGCTTTTATGATTACAGTTTTTGTTGTTTGACCATTAATTATGCTGCAGATGACTATGTTTTGGTTGAGAAATTTTGCCTTGGGAACTACAAGTTTTCACATGGTGATGTGGTGGTTTTCCGGTAATATTTTTGTCCATCTTTTTCCAAGTATTGTACTCGTATGAATTATGTTTGCATTTATATTTTATATGCCATATCTTCCTTTGTTATATGATGTCTTGAAGATAATTTAGCAGGTGACTGTAGAGCCTGGTGAACTAGCATGTCTTCAGATTAATATTGCATCCTAGTAGAAGTTATTGGCAGTGGATAGTTCTTTGTGTGAATGTATACTATCTGGCTTATAAACATTAATGAACTCTTGTTATGTAACTTATATTCATTGGTTGGCTCTTGCTCACAATGACGCTAATTTATGATCTTGAACTATACCACTAAGATTATTCATGTTTTATCAGAATTTACAACTAAATTGCTATTTTTGGAAGTTTTAATTGGCATTCTGAAATTTCTGTAGCTCCCCACTGAATCACAAGGAAACACATATAAAGAGAATAGCTGCATTACCTGGTGAATGGTATGGCACTCATCATAACTATGATGTGATTGAGATTCCATTAGGACATTGTTGGGTTGAGGGGGACAACACAGCTTCTAGCTTGGATTCAAAGTCATTTGGACCAGTAAGTTGCTATTATCACTGAGATGATACTGACATGATATGCAAAATGAAGCAAGAAAAACAAGTCTCATATAAAGGGCCCAATGCTTGAAATGAAAATTAGGTGGCAAACTTTCAACACATTTGCCATTTTAGTAGTCTGGTTGGTTGAGGATATAAAATTGAAGTTGGTTATGAGGACTTCACAATCAAACTTTAGTATTACATTCATTTTGAGAAAAAACTCAAGATTTCTATCACACATGAGCAAAAGAAGTTACAGTTCATAATAATTACTAGGCAAAGCTTGACCAGTTCATTTGCTAGAAAAGGAATCAACAATTATTATCCGTCAATTGCAATTTTGTTGACTTATTTCAAAGCAATAGAGGCTAGGAGCTTTTTTGATTAATTCAGTATCGATAGATTGCATTGCTTAATGTATTCAAGCAAAATGCTGTTTACTGTAGTTTCACTACTAGATCAACTTACTAATTTACATTCCGCATGTTTCAACTTGCCTAGTAGCTGTCTTTAGGTGCACCTAGGCAAACCTTGACACTAGGCTATTAATATATCAGTCAATTACCAAACCAACTTTTTTTAATTATTTTTCATGTGCAGCATTAAGTCTTTTGTTAAGAAGTTAGGAATGCTACATTGTTGCTAATTAGCCTTGGCAGAAAATATTTACTGATTGGTTGTTGTGGACTTTGTTTATGCTGTAATGTGGGTAATGGCTAATAATAGTTTTTCTTTTAATTTTGGTGTAACCTGATAAATATATTTGCAGATTCCTTTGGGCATAATTCGGGGAAGGGTTACCCATGTTGTGTGGCCTCCTCATAGAATAGGAGCTGTCAAGAGTAAGGCACCACAAGGATTATCTTCTTTTTAGTTGGATCCCAACTAGTGGAATAAGGCTATTGCTGTTGTATAATTGGATCCCAACTGTATTGTTTGGCCTCCTCAAAGAATAGGTGTGAAAGAACTACACCAGAACCAGAAGTGTTATCTTCTTGTTCCCTTAGATGGGCAAAACCATTCTTTACTTGATTTTTGTCAGTGGAAATGATAGTTACTTACCTATTTGTTGATGGGATTATTAGTATAAACCTTGAATTTCAAATGTTGGTTACATTCTAAGCAAGGTTACAATTGAGATGAATGATATCTTAAAGCAGAAAAGTCGAAAAACTCAACATAGCAATGTTTAGAAGGATACTAGCCCGAATGTGATACTAGTTCTCTTTTGAGAGATGTGTGAGGATATGTGGTAGTTACTACCACCATAGATTTTTTGAGCACTCATTCTTACCATCGTTGATTCTTACCACAAAATATGTTTTTAGTCCCTCAACTTTTCTCAATTTTTGTTTTTAGTTCTTAAACAAATATTTTACCGGTCTTAGTCCCTGAACTTTTTTTCCGTCAATGTTTTTAGTCCTTAAACAAATATTTAACTGGTCTTAGTCCCAGAACTTTTTTTCCGTCAATGACCTAAACAAATATTTGACCGGTCTTAGTCCCTGAACTTTTTTTTCGTCAATGTTTTTAGTCTCTGCCATCAAAAAAGCCGTTAAATGATGACCTGGCAGCCACATTTTGTGGCGATTATTTTTTTGGCAGTTTAAAATTGTCAAAATTAGTTGACTTAAGTGTTTAGTAGGTATTTTACATTTTTTTGTGGTTTTAAGCCGTTAGAAACTGTTTCACCATGGACATCTGCATGACCAACACCATAGAGTTTGCTTCCTCTTTTGCGTGTTCTATCTTGCCGTTAACGAAGCGGACACACTCGAAGTTGAAACCATCCTCCGAAATGACGTGGATGGTGGAGTACCAGTACCACTTGTCTACGATTTTGTTCGACCTTTGATAAATGACCTATTAAGTCAAGCAATTATAGTGATTTTAAACTACCAGAAAAATAATCACCGCAAAATGTGATTGTCACGTCATCATTTAACGATTTTTTTGAAGGCATGGACTAAAACCATTGACGGAAAAAAAGTTCAGGGACTACGACCGGTCAAATATTTGTTTAGGGACTAAAAATAAAAATTGAGAAAAGTTGAGGAACTAAAAACATATTTTGTCCTATATAATTTTATAATCAATACTTTACTATTTTAAAAAAAAAGTATTTATATGTTAAATTAATTTCATTTATTGAAGTTTTAAATAATTTTAAATTTTTATAAAAATTATAAAGGATCTATTTAATAAAAAGAAAAAAAAACTTTTAATTTAATGGTTAGATTAATGGAGTAATTTTACAAAGAATTATTCTTAAAGTAACTTATTCCTCTTTTCTCTCTCTTTCTTAAATGTTTAATTAAGCTATTATCTAAATGCCTCTTGAACCATTCAAATATCGAATATTAAATAATCATATAATTTTATTTTTTGGAATTACACAATGTATATGGAGGGCACCCAATTGTATGCAGCATGTGTATGATGGTGGAAGCAATGGCTATCCTTGCAGGAGCATTGCTAGCCTGGAGACTGGAGAGACGTTTAAACAAGTTACAAGGAAAGAGAGATAAAATTGTGTGATGATTGTCCTGAGAAAAAACGCGTTGGTTTTCACTTTCAGACAATAGTCGTAAAAAAGAAGTTTGGAGGACTAAAATGTAATAAAAAATCATGAGGCTTAAAATGGAAAATAAATTTAGCCTAAGTTTAATTACTTCTTTTTTTTATAGGCAACACAATTTATTATAAATCCAAATGATAACACAAGATGTGCATCACAGGACCAAAGCAAGTTTAATTACTTATTTGATCCTTATAGTTGTATAAACTTTATTTTTTTAGTTCTTATAATTAAAAATTATCCCTTTTAATCTTTATATATATTGTTTTTAATCTCTTCTACTTCCTATCAATTTAGATGGTAGAGACTAAGAGAGATTAAAAATATTACGTATAGTATAAGGATTAAAAAAGATTAAAATAATATATATAAGGATTAAAATAGATTTTTTTTATGATAAAAAAAATAGATGATTTTTAACTATAAAAAATAAAAAAATAAATTTTGTATAAATATAGAAACTAAATGAATAATTAAACCTCTATCCTATAAAAGACTAATGAAGTACTGAACGGTTATAACCGGGAAATTCAGTGGAGCATTTGGGAGCATCGTAGAGGCGTAGAAAGCTTGGAGCCATTTGTCTAGTTGCTTATTTTTACTCTTGAATTAATCTATCTATGTCTGTTTATATCAATATATATAAAATTTACGAATCCAAAGACAGACTCGAAAAATACGTGACGAAACAAGGTTGTTTTTCAAGCATTGGATGACACGTGTCATCATTTTATGCTTCGAAATTATTTGGTTAAGTTACGAACCAAATTCAAATTCAAATACATTTAAGTTTCATTAATTTATTAGGAACAAAAATTAATTCAAAATCATTTTTAATTAATATCCAAAATTAAAATTAAATAATTTATAAGTATATCAATTAATCATCCTTAATTTTCGTTAACAATCAATGAGAAAATTATTTTTTATACTATAATTAACACCCAATTTTTGGCATATATACTTTTGTTACTTTAATTAACACCAATCTTCATTTATGCATACATGATTCTAATTTTTTTTTAAAATATATAATTAGATGCAATGCAATAATTGCACATTTCATATAAAAGTACATTTGAGTTTTGAATTTGAAAATTCAATTAATCATATACCTCTTTTAATGATTTTTGTTTAGTTTTCAAAATCATGGGTTGAAAATTTCAATAATTGCACCTTTTAATGATTTTATCCAGTATAGAATAATTGTTTCTGCCTAAGTTTACGTAATGTGCACAATTTCCTTTTTTTTTTATGAAATTTCAATTTCAAATCGTAAGTTAACTATTTAATGCACAGTTTCATTGCCCATCCAACATACTTTTTTTTCACGATCTATTATTTCATTTCTCCTACAATTAATCTCACTTCATTTTCTTTGAAAAAATGGCTTCCAAAACCGATTTTGTTTCACATGTAACACCTTCAAATCAAAACTACAATATATTGGTGGGGTTGTGCACATGTGGTATGTTGTGGATTCTAAAGATGCTACAAATAAACAGTATTTAGAATTAGTACTCATGGATAAAAAGGTGTTTATCAAAAACCTCACTTAATTTTATTTTTATTGGAATGCATGACTCTGAAAAGTAATAAAAGATAAATGAATAAGGAGGGGATGTTGGATAGCAATACTGAAGTTGCACTTGGTTATTTTTACATTTGGGGTTCACGTGTAGCAGGATATTGTTATGAGCTATTTTTTCTTTTGTGAGGATAGTTGTATGGTTATTCTTTGAATGGTTGGGCACAACTTGTGCTTGTGCCATTTTCTTTTGTGGTCTTAATTTTTTTCCTGCATACTAGAGCTTGATAAGGGGTACGAAATCATCTTTCTTCGACAGTTCTAATATCAAATCTTTTGTATTTTAAAATATTAATGTCACAGTCTATTTTATTTTACTTATTTATGCATGTTTAAAATTTAGAAGGTCTTTCATGCAGTTCTTTTATTTTATTTTATTTTTAATTATTTGTTGTTTGCTCATATTTATGACATATTTGTGATCTTAATTTTTTTTTCTGCAGATTAGAGCTTGATGAGGGGTATGAAATCATCTTTCTTTCGCAGTTCTAATATTAAATCTTTTGTATTTCAAAATATTAATGTCACAATCTATTTTATTTTACATTTGTAAATATTCTTTTAATTCTTTTACAATTTTTATTGTTTAATTTTATAAATTGTCAGAAACTTAAAACCAAAATCCCCATACATTCCTAATTCAATAGTGGAAAAATGTATATATAAGAGCACATTAGCTAATGAGGAAGAAAAAGTTCAGTGAGTTAGTTTTGGTGAGAACGTGGAGACAGTATTGGTAAAGAGAAACTCTTAATTTTTTAGTAACAATTGAATTACCTTAAAAGTATAAAGAGAAACCTTTATATTTTTTGAATAATAATTGAATTTTCTTAAGTATAGAGAGAAATCTTTATACTTTTTTTAATAATAATTGAATTTCCTTAAAGTTAAGTATAGACAGTGAGAATTAGTTTTGCTCACCTATAAGGTTAATAATAATTTTAATAATAATTGAATTAGTTTTTCATTTAAATCACCTAAGCTTGCCTTCTCTGGGAAAATAACTTGCCATATAAAATTGATTCTAATGTTTAGAAAATATGAGTTGACACGTGATATGAGAAAAATTGGAAAAAAAAAATTCTGAGATATAATCAAGATGAAGCATGAATTAAAGATGAGAAAGGTTAAAAAAAGTGCATATTGGTGCTTTTTTTTTTTTTGTTTGACAGGGTGCATATTGGTTCTAATGTTCACGGAATTTGGGTTGATGATAAAGGAAATATACACATTAATTGTTAGATACACGAAGTCACAGTTAAAAAGTTAAAAGGGGCATTAAAATAGGCAAAAGATAGAAAAAAAAATCTCAACTATCAATGGTTTTAAAGACAATGATGGAATTATTTTTCAGTTTAAAAAAAATACAATTTTATTGATGTAATAATAATTGGTGTTTAGTTGATAATTGCTCACTTAATAATTACGGGATCAGATATGGATAATTACCCACCAATTTCAACGTGTATATACGGATATGAGTACCTTAGTACCCAACCCTACTCATACCCACATATAATAATAATAATAATAATAATAATAATAATAATAATAATAATAAGAGATAGATCTCATTCTTTAATTCACCAAATAAAAAATATAACATTCCTTAATCCTTATTTGCTAAGAGATATATCACATTTCTTAATTCACAAAAAAAATCATGTTTTTTTATAAAGATAGATCAATATATATATATAATTAACACCCTTGCATGGCACGGGTCATACATTCTAGTATTATATAAAACACAGTTGCTGGCTAAGACTGGGTGTCCACGTATCACATTCTGGTGACATTTCTAATTTTAGTATCGATATAATCAATTAATTATTGATTAGCACTATCACAATCTTAATATTTATAAGACATTTAATATATGATTAATTTTCTTTCTAGATTTAAATAGAAAATTTAAAATTATATTTTGAATGTTTCATAACTTGTACAATATATATTTAAATATTTTAATTAAAGTCATTTTTATTCGATTTTAAAATTGTTATTATTTTTTTTATATTTTAATTAAAGTAATTTTTATTCGATTTTAAAATTGTTATTATTATTATTATTATTATTATTATTATTATTATTTGATATTTGATTTGATTTTATATTATATATTCAATTCAAATATATGTGCAATATATGATTTCAATCAATTAATCAATCTATATCTATATATTATTCTTTCTTTCTCTCTCTCTCTCTCTCTCTCTCTCTCTCTCTCTCTCTCTCTATATATATATATATATATATATATATATATATATATATATAATCCGTGAAACAAACGCTCCCATTGAGTGTGTATTTACCAAGTTTCATTTTCATGCAAATGATTAGAAGTTGAATTCTAACTAAGATACTTAAATAAAGAACTTAATTATTTTCTATACATAAGGATGAATGTTACATGAAAATAGAAATATATATGAATTAAAGAAACCCGAAATCATACAAGAGAAACATTTATGGTTCTTAAGATAAAAAAATATATATATATAAGCATTATCTTTTCTTTGTATTCATCATTGATTTTTTTTATTGTAGTATATAGATTCAAATACCCACAAATTCCTTTTTTTTTTTTAACAATTATTGTTACTTATTTTTTTATGATGAAAATATATTTTTTAAATGAAAATCTAATAATTATAAAATGCAATATAAATATTTTTATTAGTAGTTTTTTATTAAAATTATGTGTATATCGATGTTATATACAAATGCAAATATATTTACGAATATAATATTTTTTAAAACAAACATTTATATAAACTAAGATTATATAAGGCATATGTGAATATAAACTTATTTAAAAATATATCAATAATCATAACTGTGTTAATATATTTTTCAAATATTTAAATACATACATATATATATATATATATATATATATATATATATATATATATATATATATATAATTTTCAAGTACAATGAAAGAGTTTTCTAAATAAAATTATATTAACTTACTTGAGCACACATTAGATAGATTGACAATCTATATTATATTTGTGTTCTTAAATTTATATTGTTTCATTTATTCGTTTAATTTTGTTTCCAATATTTTTACAGGAGGTTAAATTAATGAACTCCATAAAAAATATTTTAATGGAACAATATGTGAGTTCTTTTAGTTAAAGTTAATTTTCTTATTATTTTCATCTTATTTTTGTTATATAGTTTTATTTGTCTATATATAGAATTTTTTTTTTACTTCAAGAAAGTGGCATTGTGAAATTTAAATTTATAGTTGTATTATAATTTTTTTTAAATAGGTTGTATTATAAAATAAACACATCTAATTATCTTTTATTATTTTTATTAATGAATAATTTTCTTATTGCAGAAATTTGAATTAGTTTTAGATTTTTTTTAAGTAATATAACAAATTAACAACATTGTTAACATATTTCATACAAACAAAAAATTCATTATCTCCTCAATAAATCGTACATCACACGGATATTATCTAGTTAGTAGTTAAATGAAAACGTACAAGGCCATTGTAATTGTATCTAAATACGTTTTATTCCTAAGTGAGAGATAATTAAATACCCGTTTAATCTAAATTTGATTGAAATTGATTTTGATAACATTAATTTTTAAACGTCGAATATGTTTGACAGTCGTTTGTAACTCTATCTAATATCCATATCGGATCGGGATTATCTCCTGTCCACTTTTAAAAGGAAAGGTCCTGTTAAACAAATCCAAGTCATTGCTTATATATTAAATGTAATCTACAGTAGAAATTAAAATCATGAAACTCTGTTTCATTAAAACCAAATTCCATGCAATCACCTTGATTCAGTGAAATTGTCATCGCTTGATGCTGCCGCACCGCCGCTGGAATCCGTGCAAAACGCTGTCAACTCCCTTTCTTTCTTCTCTCTCCATGTTCGCTCCTCTTGGTCTCTATTTGCCTCCAGAATCGTTGCTGGTTGCTGGTGTCACCCTTCTGCTTCATCTTACTTGCAAAGCTAGTCGGCGTCACCATTGATGATTGCTATAGTGGTATCTCAAGCTTTCTACTCAATGGCTTGCCCTCCCTACAGTGAAATATGAAAGAAGAAGAGGGGAAATGGGTGTGACATTCTTGGTTCAGTGGATTAATGAAATGGTGAGTTCAATGGGTTTTAATTTTCACCGTAGATTAGATTCAATATACAGGCAACGCCTGAGATTTGTTGAACATGACCTCTCTTTTTAAAAGAAGACAGGAGAGGATCCCGATCCATCTAAATCTATTTGCATGATTTTTTTACCTTACAAAATACTCCCTTTACCCTAAAATGACTAATGTTTAAAGTTTTTCACGCATATTAAAAAAATAAGTATTCTAAGATAATAGTATTTATTAGAGAATAATTTTACTAAAATATTTTTATTTTCTTTCTTAATTTCAATAAATTATTATTAAATCTTTCATGACAATAGTATTTATTAAAAGGAAAAATTGAAATAAATGTTTAAATATGTCATTGAAAACTGAAAACATTAGTCAATTTAGAATTTTTTTTCAAAAACTAAAACTAAAATCATTTTGGGACGGAGAGAATAGCGAAAATAGTTTTCTATTTTGTTATGTTTAAAAAGTAGAAATACATCCTTTTAAACGTTTTCTGATTTTCATTGAGAACGAAACCATCTTTGAAAAACATCTTCCTACAATGTATTGGTTTGTGTTAATGTTCTTATTTTTAATAATTGTAATTAGAGTCTTTGACTTCTTGATAAGATTTTGAGGTATTTTTGCAAGCTTTGATTTTTTGGGATGACTATAAAACTACAGTAATATTTATTTTTGAACTTAGTTGTCTACATGTATATGTGTTAAATGTTAATACTAAATGAATAATTTTTTGACAAGAAAAGCATAATTAACCTCTAAGAGTTATTACTGTAAAAAAAACCTCTAAGAGTTATTAAATATAAAATATATTAAATAGTTCAACCAAAATTTGAAATCAATTCTAATAATAAAATAGTTGTCTGCATGTATATGTGCGACATTTGACATTTATAATTGTATTTTGAAGAATTTTTATATTTAAATAAAATTGAATAAAATTGTTCTGTTTTATATTCTTGTGGGCAATCTTTAAAGTTGGTTAAAGGTGTCTCAAGTAGTTGCTGTCCACATGTCACAATGATGAGGAGCAATGGTAATTACTTGCATAGACAAATAAATGAGAAATCAATAGGTTAAATTATTCATGTAGTCCCTTAATTTTATTTTAAGTTGTAATTTAATCTCTTATTTATTAAAAGTTATAAAATAGTCCTTTAAGTAATGTGTTTTATACATAGGCAAATAGAGATTATGTTTTTAGTGGGCAATTTAGCATCAACCACTCGCATAATGTTAAAGAGTTCCATAATAAGAGTCAATGATTGGTGAGTAGCTCACTCTACGACAAGTAGTGAAAGATGTAAGGTCCATATTGGTATTAAAGGTCTACACACGCAGTAGGTCAAAAGAGAGGTCAAACGTCAACCATAAAATATGGTCTAAGTAGAATCACTCGTGTCAAAATATATGATCAACTAATAATCAATGATTTGACTAGACTTGAGCCATGTTTGTAAAAAAAAAAAAAAACTAGCCTAATCCAAATTGATTTAGAGATGATGTGTTGGGTGGGTAATTCAGCATCAACCACTCACTAATGTTGAAGAGTTCTATAATGAGAATCAATTATTGGTGAGTAGCTCACACTACCGCAAGTAACAAAAGATGTTAAGGTTTATATTGGTATTAAAGGTCCACACGAGCAATTAAGGTCAAAACAAAGAGGTCAAACATCAACCATAAATATGATTTGAATAAAATTACTCATGCTAAAATATGTAGTCAACTAATAATCAGTTATTTGACTAGAGCTATGTTAAAAAAAAAACTAACCTAATCGAAACTGATCTGGAATAAATCATATATTTGTATTATATTTTCAGCCAAAATAACTGAATAATAATGTGAGAAAATCAATATAATTAGAATATTGGATCAATTTCCCCCCTTCCTAACCGATTCAGCTTAATTTGCGAAGACCTCTACTCAAATCCAAGTTTTAATAACTATTCAAAACGGTCAAGGTCGTGTAGGACCTTATGGACATGGTTGACCGAATTGAAGAAATGTTTTTTTTGAAAAAAATATTCTCGTAATAAAGAAAAAATGATCAAATATTTTCTATACTTTTAAATATGAGATATTTTATTTACTGATTAAAATACATTCATAACTTTTACTTATAAAAATTTATTTAAAATTATAAAAAAAAATTATAGAAACATTCTGAATAATACTTAAAGAATTTGATTTTGATATATTATTAGAGGTTAATGGTAATGCACTATTATATTGTCAATGTATAACATTTTTACTATTAAGGTAAAAAATTATATTATTTACTAATTAGAAATTATTTTGAATATGATTTTTAAAGTAATTATTATAAAAATAAATTATTTTTAATGGTAATGCACTATTGTATTGTCAATGTATAACATTTTTTCTTTTAAGGTAAAAAATTATATTATTTTAATGGTAATGCACTATTGTATTGTCAATGTATAACATTTTTTCTTTTAAGGTAAAAAATTATATTATTTACTAATTAGAATTTATTTTGTATATGATTTTTAAAGTAATTATTATAAAAATAAATTATTTTTAATTACATACTTTTTTTGGTACAAATTTTTAATTACATACTAATACTAAGTCATAATTTCATCGCAATATATTTTAATTAAGTTTAAAATTTAATTTTCAATATAATGAAAAAGATGGATGATAAAGATATAATAAAGAATGAAAATAAATATAAAAACCAATTCGAATACTAGCAATTAGCAACGTAAGATACTAGTCCATAGCATAGAGACATGTGTGCCTAAGAAGAATGCACACAAAGTTTGTAACGAGTGTCATCATTCCCAGGGCCAAAGTGTAACCCTTTCATTTTCACATTGTAATTAACAAAATCCAAATTTCGGAGACCCATTCATTGCATTGCACACAATACCCTCTCTGTTCTTTCTCTTTCTCGGTAACCATCCCATCAAAAACCCTTTTTTTTTTATTCACATTCACGTTTTTCTTATTTCAACTTTTTGTTTTGTTTGGCTTGTTTGGTCGGTTGCATTGCATGCTTTCAATTTTAATTTCGTATTTTTACATTACCGGAGTGATTTTCTGGGGTTGACACAATCTGGGTTCTCTTTGTTTTCTCATTTTTCTTTCTGGGTTGGTGATTTTTATTTTTTATTTGCTTTT
The DNA here is from genome assembly GCA_026413185.1 of Pueraria montana var. lobata. Lineage (NCBI taxonomy): Eukaryota > Viridiplantae > Streptophyta > Magnoliopsida > Fabales > Fabaceae > Pueraria > Pueraria montana. Next base: position 81,278,825 of record CM048650.1, read on the forward strand.
TAAAAAAAAAAAAATTCTTCTTTGGTGGTTTTCTGAAGAGTTTGGGTTAACTGTTTTGTGGGTGGTCTCAAGTTGATAGATTGGTGTAAAGGGAGACATGGGAAGGCTTTTCTTGATCAATCTTGAAGGAAACTTCTATAGCTGCAAACACTGCCAAACACATTTTGCTCTTGAGGATGATATCATTTCCAAGGTTTTTAATCTTTTTCTCCCTATTTTTCCTTCCATGGAACATTAATTTGATTTCTTAGTACTTGATTGTACAATTTTTTAAAGGATAATTGGGTTTTTGCTAGATAACTAGTTGATATATATGTAAGGCTTTTATGTGATGATCCTTGCTGGTTGATCATGATGAGAGGGATGTAGTGATTCTCCCCAAAGGGAGGGTGGCAACAGAAGATATGATATGATAAACTCAATGGGGGATAAAACTATCAGATATAACTTATAAGATATACTCGCCAATTAATATGTTTTATCTTGCTGGGTTTATGAAACAGTGGCATTTCTAAGCAGTGTCTGTGTCAAACATTTTCAATGCTAACCTCAGAATGGCAAACAGTGCTAGTAGGAATACACACACACACACACACACACACAAAGAGAGTACATTTTCAGAATTTCCTTTTCAGCATTTTCAAATACATACCAAGCATATTTATATACGCCTATACGGTTCCAATTTCGATATACTTGTTGATGTTCTACTTATAACCATCAGTAGTACTTATACATTAGTGTTTCTCATATATATGTCCATGTCATGTTATATTTTTGAATTTTTCTGTGTTTGTGTTTCAGTCATGTCATGTGTCATTTCATGTATCCGTGCTTTTTTGTTTTGTGGGCTGTGTTGGTTCGATACGTTATACTCTGCTGTTGTGTGATTCTTTGGCTGTGGAAGGATTGGTGTTTCGGTGACGTAATGTGTCATTCATGTATCCGTGCTTTTGTTTTTTGGTTGTGTTGGGTTGATACATTATACTCTGCTGTTGTGTGATTCATTGGCTGTGGAAGGATATGCTATTTGGACTAATTATAAATGTGTTTGGAGAGTCATAAAGTATCAGTTGTTTGATTTCTTTTTCCCATGGGACTGTATTAGTTCATACTTGTAATGGCATGGAGATTGTATTATTTTTATTCAGATCAAATGCTGATGATTCTAAGCAACAAATTTTCTTGCATAGATGAATTTCTTGATTCAATGATGATATAGTTTAATTCTTTTTGAGGAAGATTGTAATTGGTGCAGCCATGTAAATAGGTAGTATAGTGTTATTCTTAATTGCCATACAGGGCATGGCAATAAATAAATGAATCAGAAACCACAATGTACAAATTGAGGAAGAAGTGTTTGAAAGATTATTTTCAAATAAACCGAATATCTTGAAAGACTTCTAAAATGTTTACCTTTTGATTGAATTTCCTAATATGACTTTTCAATTATATTTGAATGGCCCTGCTCCCAGTCCCAGGTGACTTGGTAAAATCTTTTTGTCAATTTAACATCCCTATCTGAACTTGTTTAAACTTTAAATTACGGATTTTGTCTCTATCGGTGTATTCAAATTTCATAAATCGTGAATTTATTGGCCTACTATCTTTTGATTTGAATTCTGTATAAGAAATGGTATTTCTTCACATGAAACTTCTAGAGCATTAAAATTATTCTCTGCCCTGATTATGGCACCTAATGGATGCCTTCTGTGATATGTTTGCTTTCGCAAACTCATTTTGGGAGCGATTAGAATAGTTGCTGTTCCACCTTCCCTTTGTTACCACTTGCCAATATGTATCTGAATCCTTAATTGTACAGTTCATCTTGCAAACTAAATGTATGAGTGAAATTTGTAACTTGCACACAATCTAACCCGGTTTTTCTCTTAGTCTTTCCATTGCAGGCATGGGAATGCTTATCTTTTTGACAAAGTGTAAGTGTTACTTGACTTTCTCACTAACACTTAAACATAAGCATTAGTAGGTGCTGATGTTGAACCTTTATTCGTTTAAGATTGTTGTGCCGATATGTATATAGCCAATATACTTACTTATGCATGATGGCTCTAGTTGCATTTCCCCCCTCTTTTACTGCTAATAAAATTTCTTTTTCTATAAAAATTGAAAGTTAATTTCTTGTGGAATTTGCAATCTTTGAGAAAAACTTATACTTCTCTATCTTTCCTAAATCTTGAATGCACCAATAGTGCAATTGCTACTGGATGAAAATTGAAAACTTAAGATCACTATCATTGTTATATATGAGTGCTTCAAATAACATCTTGTTAATCTATGTTATGACAGTGTGAATGTCACTGTTGGCGAGAAAGAAGAACGGATGATGATCACCGGATTGCACACTGTCGTTGACATATTCTGCGTTGTATGTGGGTCCATTGTTGGATGGAAATATGTAAGGACCAGTTTCTAAAGCTCATGTTTTGCGATTTGTTTGTCTACTTATCAAAACACCATGGCATTGGGAAATTTTTGTTCTCAAAATATTTTAATTTATTTCATTTTAGGAGACTGCTCATGAGAAGACTCAGAAGTACAAAGAAGGAAAGTTTATCCTTGAAAGGTAACCAGTGAGTTAATCTATGTTTAAGAGGCACACTCTACAGCTTTTGTTTTATCTTTGTTTTTTGAGTTTTTAAAAAGACAAAACTTAGATGCAGTTCCTTAGGTGCTTTTGATATTGTTTTCTAATCAGAATTGGAGTTTTACCTTTTGATAATTTGCATAATAAAGGTTTAACATGGGTTATTGAGATGAAACACTAATTCTAATTGGAGAACAATATCAAAAGCACATAAGAAACTACATCTAACTTTTTGCCCTTTTAAAAATGGTGCCAATGAGGGGTGTGGAGAAAGAATTCATTAGTTCACATTTTGATGGCAAGTGCTTTATTATTGAGCAGGTTTAAGGTGTTGGGACCTGATGGCAGCCTCTACTTGGCAGCTCAAGAAGCTCATGCTGCTGGAAGTGATGCTGATGATTGATTTGCTCATTTCATGTTTGAATTGTACATTCTCCATGCTTCACTTTGTGAAAATCTGCTATCTTAGCTATTAGAAATGGTATATTACTATATTTGCAATAGAGCTCTCAAATAGCTTTTGAAAGTTAGAAGTTATATTTCAATTCAGAATCAACGTGTGTTTTTTTGCGTCTTTCTTGCCTTATCTTAGTTATGTACACAAAGTTAAGCAATTATGAATGAACTAGCTAGAAAACCAGGGCGTTTCTAACAATCCTAGGGGTGTTTGAAGCCGTGGATTTATGCATATAAAATGAGCCAAATGAACATCAAACCGATCAAACGCTAGCGGTTCCTTCTATGGGGCTTCGTCGATATTCTCTAAAACTCTATTACCACCTATGTGACAGTATTTATTTATTATGTACTAATATTTAGTACCTTGCACCTTAATACCTATACTATTTCATTAGTATTAAAAGTGTCTAATTTAGTTGGTTGAGCAGGTGCGTGAGTTATTGTAAATCCTTGCTACCTGTCTTCGATTCCTATGTATAAAAAAAATACTATTTAATTAGATAAGAGAGTCTTATGGCTTGAGTATTATGTTGAATTTCATACTCTACTATGAGATCCATAACTTTGTGAGTATAGTCAATGTTCATGGCATATTCATCAAATGTTGGTCGTATTCCTTTTTCCTTTGGCAGTTTCACACAATTTATTAATATTCAGTTTCAGCCACTTAACCATTTTCGTAACTCAATTCTCAATAAAAGTACCATTTGTTATAAATCTCATGATTTAATTATCACATTAAGCTTCTTCCTCAACCTGTAATGCATAACAAAATATTCTTCACATTTTGAATTTTGCTACTACTTTAATAAATGAAAAAAGGCCACGTTACAAATTAACATAAGTTTTGTGTCATTCTCAGTTGTCTCACATATAGGGTACTTCACTATATTTTTTTTTTGACAGCAGAGAATCAATTCATTTCCCTTCACTATTATTTTAGAGTATGAAATGATAGATTAAATTAAGAAATTTTGTTTTAAATCTATCAACTGATACATTAAATTTAACGAGACAATAATATCAGAATAAATAGTACTAAGAGAAATCTAACATGACAATTTTCCAGTCATACATAAAAGGTGTTTCATTCATGTTTTAATTTAATTTATTGCAATAAATTAGATATATTTGATTTCTCAAAAAAATTCAACGAATAATTTTTTAAAGGGCTTAATTCCTTAATTAAGGAAAATAAAAGTTTAATTAATTAATTTAGTGCGTATTTAATAACTTTTTATGCTACTTTTGGTTTAGCTGTTTATATAATAAATAATTATTTAAAAGAAAACTTTGTCTGTATGTTGTAAAAAAAAAAATAGAGAGAGAGAGAGAGAGACTATTTTTGTAAAATAAATTGATCTAAATACCTACTTAATATTTAAAATAAAATAAAGTTAATTCAAAATTTTAAAAATAAACGAAATGATAGTTGTGGAATAAAAGTTGTGATGAGTATTGAGTACTAGTTGTACTCATTGTTCCCATGTTGAAACAAAATCTTTGTTCAAGTGATCCACCTTCCGTAACGTGAGGATATGGATATGGTGTCAGCTTTCCGGAAATTGGCCTGGCCACATTGAATCCGTTGGAGGAAAAGAGGGGGGAAAACGTTATCATGTTTCCTCTGTAACGCTGCAAAAGGGTTTCTCCCTCTTTCACATTCTTCGGCCGGGGACACGTTAAATGGATTATTCAATTTTTGTTATATTTTTTTTCCTACGTCTGAGATCATAGGTGTTCTTCAATTTACTGAGTCAGACATTAATTCTTTTGCATTGTGTGATTTTCGCTGACTCAAGAGAATTTTGCATACGAAGGGAATCAAATACGTATTTTTCCACTAAATAGATCGTTCTCCTACATGAACGAGCGAGACTTTACACCACTACATCAACCCTATGTATTATTCAGTTTTTGTTATATATAACAACAATAACTTATTTCTCTTAAAAAAAACTTATTTACAATATTAAATATTTCATCACAATTTATAACATAAATTAAATTATAAATTATTAATTAAAATAATCTTAAATATTATATATATGTACATAAATTTCAAAAATATCTAGTATGTAAGTTATTGCATTTATAAAAAGTATAATAATAAGACAAAGACATAATTTAACTAATAAAACTACGGAGAAAATATATTAGCATAGTAACGTCAAGAATATATGCTTATGCAAATAGTACGAGAGTATGACAGTTTTATAAATAAAATTATGTGTACATTTAAATTTGTTTATCTGTTTTCAAAATGAATTTAATGATTGTTGGTGATTTTGACAAGTGTACCAAACCGCTCAAGTAACATAGTGATAAGTAAAATAACGTCTCCACAAGAACTTGTACGATAATTGGATAATTAATAGTAAAATTAAATGAATTACGAAGATTAAAAATTGAAGTAACCAGAATTAAAGACAAATGCATAAAAATAAAGAGTAAAAGAAGAAAATTCGTTGAAGAATTTCGTCGAACACTTGGTATGAGTAGAAAATTGGGTTGTTATCAATGGATGAAGTCGTCAGGGTTTAACTTCATTAGACGTTCCTAACATGCAATCATTAACTATTCCTATTCAATCAAGATATGTTATCATCAACCCACAAAATTATTCAAGCCTTAATCCCTTAAGTGAAAGAACCTAAGTTCCTTGATTCCACTATCAATCCCTTGAATTAGTGTAACCAAGGTACTTGCATTAAGAAAAGGGGTTTTAACGATGACTAACCCTCTATACCCTATCCCTAGGCATAAATACGATTGGTTGTCTAATTACATTAAACCCCAACAAGGATGGAATTAGCTACTCATAGCTATGGGGGGAGAAGAAACTGAAGAAGAGACAATGGAAGATGAATCTCTAAGCATGAAATTGGCCCCCTAATGTTCTCCAAGAATGAATAATTCTGAATGTAGAAAAAGAGTTGTCCCCAAATCATAAAAATCTAATCTATTTAAAGACTTCAGCTGTCGCAGGGGTGTGCACGGGGCCGTGCTTAGGGTCGTGCATAGGGTTGTGCTGAACTTTCAGAGCGCTGCTGCATCAGCACGCCCCCGTCCTTGGGGTTGTGCATAGGGTCGTGCAAAAGTTACGGAGCGCGAGCACATCAGCACGCCCCGTGCTTGGGATTGTGCTTACTTGCTAGGAACCCAAATTTTGCATTTTTAAGCCTTTTTCTTCTATTTTTCTTCAATAACAATGATACTGCTTTTCAACACTTCTCCACATGGTTCTTCATCAATTTTCCTACAAAACACCAAAAATAAAACCAAGATCAAGTGTAAAAACTAGAAAGTTAGCAAATCCTAAATAAACTAAACTTTTATTCAAAATTAACTAATATGAAGATAAACAAAGCTCAAAAGCATGAAAGATATCAAATAATTGCCTATAAACTACTACAAAATGTAGGAATATCAGACCATTATCAATAATCATGCACTGACAATGTAAAATTATTTTATATGGTCATCCAATCACAAATGACCGATGATATGATTTTTAAAATAGTTATCATAAAAGTCAACAAACTTACCATACATGGTGGGTTGTGATTAGATGATGGTGTAAAACTGTTTTACATTGTTAGTGCATAGCATATTTTCTCTTTCAAAATTGCATTCGAAATCTAAATTCAATCTAATAAAAAATTGTTTCTTTATTTTGATATTCAGTTTATTTGATTTTAGTACTTGAAAGTATAAAACGTTGTCACATTAGTCTTTGAAAATAAGAAAATTTAAAATAAGTCTCTATGCTGTCAAATAAATAACTCTAACTGAGGGGTTTAACTTAGTTGGTTGAGCATGATGTGTGAGTCGTTGTAAATCCTTGGTACTTGTCTTCGATTCCTACAGATAAAAAAATAAATAAATAGCTCTCTAAACTTAACTACTTATTGTTACTTTAATCCTTAAAAGTGTGTTAATATTATCATTTAAGTCACACTTTTTTGAATTTTGGACTAAAGTGAGTAACATATTACACTTTTATGGACTTTTTTGAAGTTTTTTACTTTCAGGGTTTTTACTTTCAGTGACTAAAGTAACGTGTCTCACATTTTCGAGGACCAAATTGACTATTTACCCGTTTGTTTGATTTTAAATTTTTTTATGACTTTAATATGTTTTTAGTCCCTTAAATTTGGGGTAAGTTTATTTTTTGTCATTCAAATTTAGAATTGATTTTTTTGCTTTTTGGTTCCTAAACTATTTCATATTCCTACTTTTAGTCCTTAATCTAAATTTTGACCAATCAAACCTTTTCCAATTGACTATATTGTGGTATTAAATAATTTTTTTTATTAATACTCCCTCTATCCCTAATTAAAAGACATTGTTAACTAATTCACACATATTAAGAATGTTAGTTAATTTAGTTATTATCATTAAATTTGTTTGTAATTGGGATATTTTTCTAAAATTACCCTTAAATAATTAATGCATGGAGAAAGAATAATAGTAGTAGAGTTTTAATTTTTAAAACTAAACTCTTCAATTCTCCAATCCTCATAAGATAGAGAAACAGACAATTCATAACATTTACTACCTCCGTCCATTTTTATAAGATACTGTTTTGAAATTTTTTTGTCCATTTTTATAAGACTTTATTCTAATTGTTCTTTGCATTAATTATTTTTTGACCAAAATACCCTTAATTATTTCAGTCCATAAATAATAATACTACAATTGTCTCTTTCTCTTTCTTATGAGGATTGGAGAATTAAAGATTTTAGTTTTAAAAATTAAAACTCCACTAATATTATTCTCTTTCCATGCATTAATCATTTAAGGGTAAATTTAGAAAAATATTACAATTACAGACAAATTTAACTCTAATACTTAGACTAACTAATTTTCTTAATATCCGTTAATTAGTCAACATCTTATAAATTAGGACGAAGGTAATATTATTTATGGACTAAAATAATTAAAGATATTTTGGTTAAAAAGTAATTAATGCAAAAAATAATTAGAAAAAAAGTCTTATAAAAGAGACAAAAAAATTGCAAGATAATGTCCTATAAAAAGGGACAGAGGGAGTATAAAATTTGGTAGATATAATCTATGTAAAAGTACTTTCAATCTAATTATGGATTTTGAAATAAAATTATTCAATTAAAATTTATTAAATAATGTAATAATTAGTATAAGCTACATTGATTCCTCCCCTATATATAAATATAACCATATTTTATATAATCATATTTTATATATAATGTCAAATGTCAAATAAGGTATATTCATTGTTAGATGTTTAAATAATAGAATTGAAAAAAAAAATTCTTAAATTTTAGCTTAAGAAAATGAGACTTTTTCAAGTAAGAAAAAGGGGGAAAAAAATATTTATGATGGGTGGTGAAACCTGGCAGTGTGTGGGGGCCAGTGATTCAGTGATGGGTGAGCAAGTTCAGAACCAATCATAAATGCTATTCGCAAAGTTAATAAACAAATATCCATGCCAATGGGACCCTCACAATCAGAGAGGAGCGTGCTCCTCCAATCCAAATTTTGAACCGCACGATTTACGAGGACCCATCTTCTCTCTCAAATCAGAACCGTTAGATCATTCTTTTCTTCATCTCGAGGAATCTAACAGCCCACGTTTCATGTTTGACCCATCACCGTTTTTGAAATGTGCCATTCTGCCAATTCCATCTTACCCCCCAACTTTGAATTTCCTCAGAATTAATCTATTTCAATTTTGAATGATTCTAATGAGACCAAAAATAAATTATTCATACAGAACATTTTTGTATATTTGTTGATTCATAGCATAGGTGCTACATGTGGTGATGTGCATTAGAGAATGTCTTGGTCCATTTTGTATACCCTTTATATGATAGTATAATAAATTACGTCTACTTTTATCACCCTATTACATAATTGCCCTTGTTCATATATATATATATATATAATTATTAATTATTAGCTCTATATTAGTAGGAGTTGGAGACCTCTCCCATTCAACTTTCTTATTTTTTTCTACATTGGCAAAGCTCAGCACGCCAAAAAAGGAATAGAGGTATTAAATTAAATTCATATGCATTTTCATTTGAAGGGGTACATGGTCTAATATGGAACAATGTGAAGAGTGTTTTGTGGCCACTGAGCACATTTATAGCCATATACCAACTGATTGTCTACTGCTTAGTGAAGAAATGGCAATAAGGACAGAAGTAATTGTGATTGGGACTTTTTTATGCTATTAAAAACAGGACAGAATTTATGTTTTTGTTCTCTTCTTTTATTGTTTCATTGTAATTGTAATTCACTTTTTATTGCTTAGGTATATGACTATTTATTAATTCTGTGAAGTCAAATTTTATCTTGGAATGAGATAATGCCAATATATGTTTCAAATTAAAAGATTCATCACCATCCATCACCATCAAATAAAAATAAAAGACTCGTTGGTTAATCAATGTGATTTGGCACGTTCTGCAACAAATAAGAAAAAGGAATAAAATACATAAATAAATTAATCTGACCCTAGTTTTTTTGGTAGAGAATATGACTCTAGTTTTTTTTGGAATGATAATGATAATAATGCCATTTATCTGTCTATCTTTGATTTTTTTTTACTATCTATCATTTTATAAGTTTTAGAAAACATTAATTATATTATAAAAAAAAGAAAACATTAATTATTATGTTATTTCTATATAATCTTTAAATATTCTATACACTTTTGTTAATAAAAAATAATAGTAAAAATCATTTTAAAAAAGTAATTTAATATAAAGGAAAATATTAATTATATTTTTCAATCTTTGAATTACCTTATTATATAAATAGATAAAAAGAAAGGAAAAGATTACCAAAAAAAGTATATGATATAATCTTTTGATAACATTTCTCTTCTTTTAAGATATGGTGACTGTACATTACCGATTGAATTATAAACACATCTTATATAGTGTTTAATTTTCTACCATTTCAGTTCAAATAATATCCCTAGAGTGGCAGCATCGTCATTAGCCTCAAAACCAATGGACAAACTTTTTAAGAAAGAATTAAAGCAAAACATTTTAATAAAAGGCATTAATTGTGTCAGCGAAACAAATAAATAAACCGCAAAAATTGAATTCAAATCTTTTGTTTTTATTACCAGTCTTCCGTTTTCAAACATCTGAATGCCAACCAGACAAAGGTGCACAGCAACTGCAACTGCAACTGCAACATCCAACCTTGTCAAGGCACTTCTTCAATCACCAAATCAAACATTTTCCGAACAAAAATAGGTTCTTCCTCTTCCAACACAAACAAACACCACTCAATCTACCTTGTACACGTGACTCAACTCTCCATCCAACACGAGCTGAGTTCTTAGCTTTTTGGAGAAAATTTGTGTTGACCCAATTTTTGTTTCCTTGCATTTTCACCCCATAACGGTAATTAGATCCTTGTTGAGTGGATTTTCGCTATACCCTTTTGGATCATCTTCCTTCATGTCATTTTTGAGGCTTCCAATGATTAAGTTTTGGTTGAAAGACTGAGACTTTGGTGATATGTACTTGGTTTTTGCTTGAAGGGATAATCAAAGTGTGATTTTTTTATTTTTTTTAGAGAGAAGCTGAGGTGATGGTGTTGATGAAGGAGAGACATGAAGAACTCTCTTTGTTCCTCGAGATGAGGAGGAGAGAGAAAGAGAATGAGAAAAACAACCTTCTTCTCCTTCAAAACTCTGAGGAATTTGATTTGTCGAATTTGGGTATATTTTTTCTCTTCTCATGTTTTGTGTGGCACTTGTTATGTTCTGATTAATGATTAATGATGCCATGTTGTGTCTGTTATGTTGTTTGATTACAGAATCCAATCAGGGGGGCTCCATGATTTCCAAGATCGTGTCTTCGGTGCCACCAAGGAAGAATGGAGTTGAAGAGTTTTTGAATTCAGAGAATGACAAGTCTGATTATGAATGGTAATTTTGGACTTCAACTTTTGATTGCTGATGGGGTGTGCGTGATTTGGCTGTATGAGTTTATAGATCTTCAAAATTCTAATTAATTGAACCAAAGTTTTGTTGAGCATTTGGTTTTTGTATTTAATCTTATGTTAGAGAAATTCTTCTAGTCTAGATGGAAGCAGTCACAATAGTGATGTGAAACGCCATTTACATTGCAAAATGATTAGTGATTTTTTAAAATGATTAAAGTGCGTGGTTGATGTTTTTTGGCGGTCCCCATTTGAGGTTACTTCTGAAGCTGAAAAGTATTTTTTTTCCCCTTAAATTTTTGTCAATGACAATTTCTTGTTGCACATGTAGCTCCAACTTCCACTCTTTATGTTCCTGTTCTTTTCTTATCAATGATTCACGAGAAATGATTCATAATTAATTCGCTTCTCAAATATTTTATCTGTTAATCACACTCTCCTTGCAATCAATGGAGCTTGCAATTTCCCATTTTCAATGGTGAGCTTGAGTATGGTGCTGAATGTTTTCTCCAAAGGAAACAAGTTATTAAGTTAACATCAAGCTTTACTTTTCCTGCATCCTCTTCTGAAATTGATGTCATATTTGGGGAAAGAAAATCTATGATCTCCTTAATCTTAATGAAAACTTTTAGTGGAGGAATCAGAAATGAATACAATATTTTTTTGCACTGTATTGACCCTTTTGTTAATTGAACTTCTCTTCCATGTTATTCCATAGCAATTGAAAACCCTTCATACTGAAAAGAACCAAATTGCATAACACATACATAAGCAATAGAGCCATGCCGTATGTATTTTACCTCATTCATAGTCTGCATACTTTGTATTGACATGAAGATTTCTGTTATCAGGCTTCTTGCACCACCAGATGCACCTCTTTTTCCTACTTTAGAGAAAGAGTCACAAATATCAGTAAAGAGTGAACAGGAGACTCGTAATGCTCGCCCAACAGCTTTGAAACCTAGGGTAAGAACCATTTAATATGATTTTTGGATGTTGTTGAACCATATCAATTGGTTGGATGCACATACTGTTCATAGCAGTTAGAACAGCTGTTTGCCTTTATAATTCCTCTACCTCTACCAAAACCTTGAATTCTTTTGAATTTCAACCAGAGGAGTGCTAGCAACACACCTTTTAGCTCACTTCTTCTAACATACTCTTTATTATTGGTTAAAATCTATTGAAAACTACAAAATCATGAGTGAAACTTATTAAATATGAAGCAAGACCCATAATTTAATTTTTGTGATTTCCAATAAATTTCATCCTGTATAATAGAAAGTGTGTTCAAAAGAGTGTGTTGCTAGCATTTCTCTTTCAATTATTAGTAATGGATTCCGTTGTTCTAGTTGGTTTAATTGATAAAATACTTGCAACTTTCTTGTTATGCTGTATCTTGTATTGCAGGTAGCTAATATCCAAGCAGAACCTGCTTCAAGAAGCAATGTAGTTTCTAAGCATCATGCATCAATTCCAGGACTAGGTTCTTCCACAAATGGTAGTAGGAGACCTTCATCATCTGGGGGTCCAACCCCAGCCACTTCAAGATCTTCAACTCCATCTGGAAGACCAACATTACCTTCAACAACCAAATCCTCTAGGCCCTCTACACCTACCTCCAGAGCCACCTTACCATCTTCAAAGTCAACAGCTCCACCAGTGAGATCATCCACTCCTTCAAGATCCACTGCCAGGTCCTCAACACCTACTACAAGGCCTTCCTTGGCACCTCCCAAGACATCTCAAAGATCAGCAACACCAACACTTAGATCATCAACCCCATCAAGGGCATTTGGAGCATCTGCTCCTCCTACTAGGCCTTCATCAGCATCAAAAGCACGCCCTGGCCCCGTAGTTGCTAAGAATCCGGTGCAATCACGCGGCAGCTCTCCCTCGGTGAGATCTAGACCATGGGAACCCTCACAAATGCCTGGTTTCTCACTTGATGCTCCTCCAAATTTGAAGACATCATTGTCAGATAGACCAGCTTCAGCCACTAGGACTAGGCCTGGTGCACCGAATTCTAGATCATCTTCTGTTGATGCCAGCAGCAATGCAAAATCTAGAAGGCAGGCGAGTACCCCTTCCAAAGGAAGAACTTCAACAGCGTTGGTCCACAATAATCACACCTCTATGCAAGTTTTGAGTAGAGCTCGCTTCACTGATGGTGATGATGAAAGCCCAGTTGTGATTGGGACAAAGATGGTTGAAAGAGTAGTGAACATGAGGAAACTGGCCCCCCCAAAACATGAAGACCATCATTCTTCTCGTGACAATTCTTATGGAAAATCTTCTTCTGGTAGCTCTGGATTTGGAACTACACTTTCAAAGAAGTCTTTGGATATGGCAATGAGGCATATGGTATGTCCATTTATTCCATTACACATGTTTTATCTGAAATCAATTAGATTATGTAGTTTTAATTAATGATCATGAGAAAGATATTAATGCTTTCAAATGTTTAACCTTGGTACATGCCTTGAAGTAAAAGCTAGTAACTCAAAAGGGTTATTTCTGTTCCTTATATGTCAATAACATGGCATGTCCATAAAATTACTGGAATAATATAGGATATGGTGTTAACGAACATAATCAATAAACTTAAACACTATATATATATATATATATATACTCGTCCCTTTACCAAGTGGGTCTAGCTCAGTTGGTTGAGCAGGGTGCGTGAGTGTTGTAAACCCCTTGGTACTGTCTTTGATTCCTACGGATAAAAAAAAAATATACTCATCCCTCAAAGATTATGATTGAAAGTTTGGATATTTTAAGACACTGTTTATTCATGCACGATATTAAGTAACAGAATGAGTAGAAAGAATTATATTTTATTGCTTCAGTAGATTGACATTAATATTAATATTGATATCTAGTAAGTACATTTGAGATATAGTGGAAGTATGTTAGAACTTACAACAGAATGTTGACAAAGACAGAGATTGCTGAGTATCTGAATTAGATTACAGTTTTAAACAGCAGTTAAAAGTGTGTCTATTCGAATATGTACTATACATTATGCTGCAATTAATAATGTATACACTGATTTGACATAAACATGGAATAATTCACTTATGTTTCTTATTAGGCAAGTTACAAGTGTGTGTTTGGTTTGATGGTTTCTCTTCTCTTCCACAGGACATAAGGCGAAGCATCCAAGGTAATCTGCGCCCTCTTGTTACAAGCATTCCAGCTTCCTCAATGTACAGTGTGAGATCAGGTAGTTCCTCAAAGAGCAGGACAGTGAGTGCTTCTGATTCTCCACTTGCCACAAGCAGCACTACCAGCTCTGAACCAAGTGTTAATAACAACTCCATATCTTATGATGGAAGTGAGATTGAAGAAAATGATTAAGTGGAGGGGAAACTCTTCCCCTATCAAAAGTAGTAGGTGAGTGATGGTAATCTTCAGCACATGATGGGTTAGGCATGATCATCACTGCTCTAGCCACTTTATTTGTATGTGGTATACAACAAACAACACAGATATTCATGTGATACCATGTTCCTAAGTAGATGTGCTAGTGAAGAAAGTTTGTAGTATAGTGGCACATTGTCTCTGTGCCTACTATAGTTCTGATACAATAGAAGTGTGCCTCGAGACATTTTATGAGCTTTATTGTAGGAAAGCACTTGAGCATGTGTTTGAGTCGCGAGGATTGTTTGTACCGAACCTTGAACTACCAATTGACAATCTCGTTCAATTTTTACACACTAATTCTAAATCTCTTTTTGGGTTAGAAAGGAAAGAAAGAAGGCGAAAAGATAGAGTAGAGAGTGGAATAAATAAGTTTTAAGATTGTTTGGTAGAAGAAAAAATAAAAAGAAAGAAAGTTAAAACTTTTCTTCTCTCATTTAATTGCATAGAAAGTGAAAAAAGAAAGTAAAAGATAAAATGCCATAAATACCCTTATTGTTTCACACATTTTTTTTATTCTTTGGTGATATATATGACAATTAATTCTTTGGTGATGGTTTTCTTGTTTCACACATTTTTTTTATTGAACCTAATTTCTCTTATACCCAAGAAGATAAGCAACTAGTTTTGTCATCTACGTTAGATAACATGTGTGGTTATTAATTAATTAAAATATTAATTAACTAAAACTATATCCAGAGTAACCAATTTTTAATACATCATTTAAAACAATAAAATAAATCTAATAGAAAAATAAAAATTATGTAAAAATTGGAAAACTAATAGTTCAACAATCAACACCCAAGATCCATCATAGTCCTATCTATGAATTTAGTTACTAGTAATCTTGAATAATTTGAAATGTAGACACAAATTCCAAAAGAATACATAATGAATGAATGAAAAAGAAAATTCCTTTCACAAGATATATTTGATACTAAGGATAGAGGGATTCCAACTCCTTACTTGAAACCTTTTTTATGGCTTCTAAGGGAGCCTGTGATGGCTCTAAGGATAGAGAATGTGTGTTTGGGACATCCAAAATGGAGTTCATCAAAACCATTAATAAGTGGTATTTATAAACAAATAAGGTGTGAAGCTTAAGCCCAGTTTGCATCAATAAAGGTGTATATACTAGTTATTTAAGTTGAACGAGCTACTAGATGCTTGCACGACCATGCAAATAAGTTGCATGTCCATGTCAAACATTAATGATGTTGAATCGTGTTGATGTGCATGGGCGTGCAAATAAGTTGCAGGTCCATAGTAGGGTTTCCCCTTCTCACCTTTAGTAGTATTTACCAATTTTGTCAATAATTAATCTTTATTGGGTAGCTAGACATCTTTAGTAAGGTCCCTAGCGGGTGACTAAATAACAGGATCAAGTGATCAACCTTCTTCTACATGCATGCAACAAATAACCAGTGTCGATTGATCTTAATTCTTACACCATCTATCATACATGAAGAGAATGCCACCTACGGATCCCAATTGAGAGTTTTAATGGGCCAGCTAATGGTATAAATTGGAATTGGGCTTATCACCAACTGGGGCCTATTTCACCTCTGCAAACTCCATATTGGAAGGTTATAATAAAATAATAATTGTTGAATAAATAGTGAAAAAGTGCTTTATGAGTAGTTGTGTTAGGGTAAAATATGTTTTTGGTTTCTCATTTTATCTTGATTTATGTTTTTAGTCTCTTATTTTTTTTTTCTATTTTTAGTCCCTAAAAAATTGTTTCATTTTGATTTTAGTTTCTGACATTAATTTCAACTATTAAGTGATATCGTGGCGAACAAAATTTGCGCTTGAAAAATTCATGTTTAAGTTTCTAACAATTTTTAACTGTTGCATATTTTCTGGTAGACTAAAATTGTCAGAAATGTTAAAAAAATAATTAAAAAAAATCAAAACCTCGAAAACAAGATTTTCTGAAATCACAAGAAATGTTAGAAAAGTAAACATTTTTTACAGCAAAAAAATTTGTAACGATTAAAAGTCACTAGAAACTTGATCAGAAAATTTTCACACAGTTTATGTTCGTCATGTCATCACTTAACAGTTGAAATTAACGTCAGGGACTAAAAACAGAACAGAACAATTTATGAGGGACTAAAAATAGTATGAAAAATTATGAGGGACTAAGAACAGAAATCAAGATAAAATAAGGGACAAAAAACGTATTTTACCCGTTGTATAAATATAGATAGACATGATATACAATATCATGTGATATTATAATAATTTAAATTTTTATAGTATTTTTAACTGTTATATGAGAATGTAACAATTTTATATATTTAAGATATTAAAAAACTATTATAAAAAAAAAGATATTAAAATACTAACGTACCTGAGTGTCACAAGACTCCTCACTAAGGTATAAAGGAAGATCATTGTACACAACTTACCCTTACATATACAACTTAAATATATTTATTTTTATTTAAAATCATTTTATAAATTATTAAGAGAAATGTGAAGATGGTATTGAAAAATTTAGCATCACTCTTATTTACATGATATTATTGTCTTATCATTATAATCTTTTGAACTTTTGTGTTTGATACTGTTTTATGAATTACTTGAGCTAATGTGTGTGTTTTTTAATCAAAGATTTCATGAAAGTCAAATGTTAGTAAAGCACCCAATTGTGTCATGGATTAAGTGGTTTAAGTTTTACAAGTTTACAACTTATTTTTAAAATAGGACATAGACACATTTAACTCAGTTAGGACAAGTCAAGTTGACTTAGAGAACATGACTCAGAGACTTTGGCAATAAAATTATACTACCATATTTGGAACTTAGATCTTCTTGTTCTAGACATCGGAACGACAGAATTCTCCTCAGCTCTAACTCTAACTCTAACTAATTCTATCGTTGACAATATTTACCTTCTACGGAATATAATAATTCTATCGTTGTGCCCAGCCATGTTTCCAACTTGGCATCTCCTTCCATGGCCCTGCAATTAGGGGAAATAAAAAAAAAAAGAATGAATAACTGGTTAGAAGATTCTCCTTAAAAAAAAAAAAAACTGGTTAGAAGATTGATTATTAAAGCTGAAAGGGCAAAGAAACACTCACACACAGTTGCGGAAAGAATGACCGCCCTTTGTTAAAACGATGAGGCCACTTTATTACTTCACATTATATATAATTAAATATATTTTTTAAAAAATATATACAATTGTAATTAAGATATATTTTATAATATATATTTTAAGATAAATGATATCGGTATATATAATATGAGTTTAATGGTGATGTACTGACAGTGTAAAACAATTTTACACTGTCATCCAATCACTAATCACCGTTGATATGACTTTTAAGATAATTTTATAAAAGTCAACAAATTTATCATACATGGTGTTATAATTGGATGATACTGTCAGTGCATCATAGTCCTTTTTCTCATATAATATAATATCATGTTACACAAAATATTATTTATCAAGTCAAGAAGTTGTATTATTAATACATAATTATTTAAAATAAAATCTAACTTTTTAAGAAAATATATGATATTAAACCGGGTTAAAACAACTTAAAGAATAACTAGAATCTATATTAAAAATACACCGTGTCTAATCTCTTAAAATTGAACCTGTGAAAAAGGAAAATAGTTTTTACAACATAATCGAGTGAAAAAAACTTTTAAAAAAGTTATCTTCTCTAAAAAAAAGGCAATTTCAAATGAAAGCCTATAATTGAGACGCAAAAGAGATTGAAATTCAAAAATATTATTATGCCTTAAATATGTTTTTATTTTTGAAATATATTCGTATTTTGCTTTTGATTCCTAAATTTTTTTTTTTTTTTTACTTTTGATCTTGTAATTTTTTTTTATTTTGGTTTTTGTTAATTTGTTTTAGTCCTTTTAATATATTAATTTTTTCATTTTAGTTCCTATAATATGTAGATAATTTGTTTTAGTCCTTATCAAATATTTTTTAAAAAGACTAATTCTAAAAGAATAAAATATTATAAGGACTAAAATAAAAAAAATGATATATTAGAATGATTAAAACGAAACAACAACTAATATAAAAAAAGGAATTTTACATTATCAAAAGTCAAGCAAATATTTTTTAGGGACCAAAAGTAAAATATGATTATATTTCAAGAACCAAAAACATATTTAAACTTATTATTACTTTTGAATTATTTCTCTTAATTAAAAGGTTTTGAAATTAAAATATTGTATTAAAAAAATTAATGTTAGTATAATAGAAAGAAATGTGATATACATACAACAATTTATACAATTTGTACAATATCATTTTTTTTATTTATCTTTTTCCATCATATTATTTATTATATCTCAAATTTCTCTCTCTCTCTTTTTCTTTCTTAGTTGTATAAATTGTTGTACAATTTGTTATATAAATAACATTTAAAAAAAAATATAGATTCAGATCAAATGGTAATTGGATTATAATCAAACTAATAATAATAATTAAACATATATTTACAAATATATAATATATTGAAGGCTTAAATACCTTTTTGGTCCTTACAATTTAGTGTTTTTTTGCTTTTCGTCCTTATAATTTTTTTTATTTTAGTCCTTACAAATTATGTTTGTTTTATTTTTCGTCCTTATAGTGATTTAAATAGCGTTTTAAACAGTGAAAAAAATACTATTTAAACCACTATAAGAACGAAAAATAAAACAAACATAATTTGTAAGGACTAAAAAAAAAATTATAAAGATAAAAAATAAAAAAATACTAAATTGTAAGAATAAAAAAGGTATTTAAACTTGAATGAGTGAACAACTTTGACATTAATGTAAGAGTCTGGACCCCTCAACGCACAGTAGCTGAAACAATCACTGTCCTTTCTTTGAACGACAAGTTCCATCTAGCTTCACTCCCGTTTGGATCCGTTAAAAAATATCTCTAGAGGGAAAGAAAAGTGTTCATACTTCATATGATATGATATTTGTTAATTTAATCATAATATACTTATTCAATTTTAAATTATTATATTATTAAATATTGTTGTTTTTTTAATAATTATTTAAGATAATTTTTAATTAATAAACTGTGTAAGATAATATATTAAATTGTATTTTTTTTATTTTTATATTTCTCCCTATCATACCAACCGTCTTATCTTATTACACAATTCCCTCTTTTCTCTTATTATCTTTGTTTTTTTTATTGTCTAGACAACACATATTTTTAATGAGAGACAATCCTGTTCGAATTAGGTAGGATCATTATGCACCGCAAAGCTCTTCCTCCAAGTATTTAATGCAACTGCATAACTACAGGTTAAGCTAAAACAATCACATGTCTAGTTGATCCACATGCCTAATGGCATTATCTTTGTCTTTATTGTAAAACAAATAATGTAAATTTATTATATAAATATGATTTTCAATACTATATACATATAGCTCGTACTCTATTAAATGAAAGAAAAAGACAATGTGATACTTTTGTACTTAAAGGTTTTAGTTGGACACATCTTGTGCTCAACTCAAATACTATTATTACTAATGAAATCTTTTGTTTATAAAAAGAAAATAAAAGAAAAAAAGTTTATATGTCCTGCATATAATGTAGAAACATAAAGAAAGAAACAAATACAGAGACACAAATGAAGGAGTGACTATGATTTTGGTAAGGTTGTAAGAGACTTTATATATGCATCTTCGCATATAATAATGCTAATGTGAATTATACTTTATCATTTTTATTTAATTTTTAATTTTGAAATAATCTTAGATGAGTTTAATGGTGATTGGTGATGTACTGACAGTGTAAAATAATTTTACACTGTCATCTAATCACAAATCATCGTTGATATGACTTTTAAGATAATTTTGTAAAAGTCAACAAACTTACCATATATGGTGGGTTGTGATTGGATAATAATATAAAACTATTTTACACTGTTAGTGCATAACTCTCATCTTAGATTTAGTTAAGATTTTGTATAAACTGTTCTATAATGGCATAAAGTTTAACCAAACTGTAGGGTACGTTTTGAGAAAATATTTGACTAAATATTACTTTTGGTCCTTTATGTTTGAGTGTTTTTTTGTTTTGGTACACAACGTTTTAAAAGTTTCGTTTTAATCCTTTATGTTTTCGAAAGTTATCGTTTTGGTCCTTTCTTCAATTTTCTGTTTAAAACGTTAGTGTTCTGTTAACATTTTAATTTTGAAATAATTAATTTAACATAGTGGCGGCTAAAAACCACCACTATCTTTATTTTATTGAAAAAATAAAAAAAACTTCACCGTGATCCAACAACATGGAGAACTACACTAACCATAAGCGATAGACACTTCTTCGCCACCAAGATCCAACCACACAACTCCACTGTGATCCCAACCAACATGCCTCCGAGACACTTCATCTCCTCCAAACCAACACATCTCCTCGGACCCTTCATCTACGCGCGACCTCCACCACCCAAAAACCTCCCTAAACATCTCCTTGAACCCTTCATCAATGCACGACCTCCACCACTCGAAAACCTCCCCCTGAACACAGATCTATTGTGTCGCACCACACCACAACCACCCTCGACACCACAGGACCCAGATCTACGTGCCCTCCACCATGTGCGTTGTAACATCCTCATTTTTAATTGGTATATTTTCTTTTTATTAATAATTTAATATTGATTCATACTATTATGATCAAAATTTCCTGTTCTACTTAATCGTGAATTTTTAATAATTATTTCGGACCAAAGTCCGGAAAACTATTAAAACAACGATTGAGTATATAATTGTTTGTATTTATGGCATATACGAAGAAAAGTCTCAAATAATTACAAAATAATTATTTGAACTTGAAATCATGTTTTAAAAGTTTAAAACACCCAAGTAGTTGAATTTTTATTCAATTGAAACACGGATGCAAAATCAACAAAAATGACGTGAACAGTAAAAACATAGGTGCAAAAAGTAATTCGAGGAGTGAACAGTCCTATCAACAGTACTTCGATCACGGAAAGATGTGAACAGTCGTAAAATGCTTAAAATGTATTGTTGATAAGTCAGTCAGTATAGGATTAATATCAAAACTTGATGAAACTGATAAAGTCAGTTCATTTTTAAGTCACACATATAAAAAGATAATTTCTAGTAAAGTTTGAAAATTTATAGATCTAAATCAAAATTACTGTGAATTAGTTGAAAATAATTATAAAAATTTAATTTTTAGTTATGATAATTAATAATGGGCATAAATTAAGTTTACTAAAAAGTTTCAATTAAAAATAAAATTATTTAATCAAAAAGTTAAAAATTTAAGCGTATAAATTTATACTAACAGTATAAGATAACATAAAATTTTATGCACAAAAATCTCTCAGCTACCCTCTCGCACGTGATTTTCACCTACTTGCTCAAATTCACTCACTCACTTGTCTATAAAAGGAAGCTACTTCCTTCACTATTCTCCTCACTATTCTGTCCAGACTTCCTACGCTCCCTCTGTCTCTTCAATTTGTTTTTTCTTTCTACACTCTCATTCGATTTTTTTTCTTTCTTTCATCTTTCTTTCAAGCTTCTCAAAGCCTCATTCTCCTTGGTGAATCCGAACTCATTTTCGAGGTAAGGGGGGAGTGAGACCTTGATTCTTTTGTTACTCTTTTTTTTTACTTTCGTACTTTATATTATATAAGTTTTACTTTTGATTATTTTTTGCATCACTTTAAATTCTTATTTACTATTTCTGCTATATTTCCATTATTTGTGAATTTTCTTGTTATTGGAACTGTTACAAGTGTCCCTCTTTTAGAGGAGACCATGCCCAATTTTCGTTATAATTTCCTTCTTATTATTCTTTTCAGTATACGTTTATATTCTTATAATAAAAAGGAATAAATATAGACTAACACAGAACAAAGTAATAGATAACTGTGTTCCAGCGTTTTGAACCGGACACCAGTCACTATTTTATGAATATCTCAAGTTATACTTAACGAAATCATGTGAAATCAGTTTTAAATGAAAATAGACTTAAAAATCTAAAACTTTGCTTTTGGAATCACTACAAAATATGCTAAAATGAATTATATATTCAAGTTACAAGTTGAACCACCTGTTCTGAACTTTCTGAAAATTTTCCATTCTGTTGGAAATTACTGGGACAAATCTGGACTGTTTTCTGGAAAAATAAAAATATCATGATGTTTATACATGTCTTATATATCTACCATAAAAATTTCATAACAAAATAAGTTCGTTTACTATTTTTATAAAATCAACAAAGTCTACTAGATGGTTCAAAGTTTTCTGAAAATTTTAAAAAAGTCGATCTCTTCAACTTTTGATTTCACTGGAAACGAGAATATAGAACAAATTTAAAAAAAATTATATATATGTTGTAAGATTATGATGAGAATTTATTTTCTTTATATTAAACTGAGTTTTTAAAATTAGTAGAGTAAGATCCGAAGTATGCTCTGTGGTTGCAGTTTCATCTGATCTTCCACACCAGAAAAAGAATTCTTTTTTACTACTAAGTTTTTGAATATAGTCTATGAAAATTCTAAGTATGCTCTGTGGTTGCGGTATAATCTGATCTTCCACACCAGAAAGGAATTTCTAAATATTAAAAATCTATTTATGCTTGTACCAGAAATACTTATAGTAAGTTAGAAAGTTGTTTCTCTTTACAATTTAAATTAAGGGATTAGACAAAGAAAAAGATAAAGCAAATAAATTTAACTTGATAAGTTTTAAATAAGATTTTAATACAAATAATGATTAGTTAAATATTAGTTAATTATTAGATTAATGATTAGAAAAGTATCTACTGTCTTGCTTAAATACCTTGTGATATTACATAAATTTTTATATACTTAATATGAGATAAGATGCTTTGATGACATGACATGATGATTGTACTTTGACAATGTTATTTATCTGTCTGTAAGACTTGTGTTGTTACTCTGTACTGATGCTCAGTGAATGAGACCAGTTATATTAGATGTGATATAGTGAATGGTGATGTATACTAGTTATATGTTATTTATCTGTCTGAGGGACAGAGATGTTATGTCAAATGATGATGAGTAAAGTGACTTGTGAGTACTCTAGTGTGAGTACGGTTAAAAGAGGAACATGCAACGACATGTTGCCTATAGTGGAAGACACAGTCTGGCAAGCTGAGGAATGAAAGGCAGGGACTCACTGACGGAAGTCTAGGGGGTACGGTGTCGAGTGATGAAGTAACTAAAGGCCAGGGGAGCATCCTGTGTCGGGGACTTCATCTGACCAAGCTTGGCAACCCCAACAACTGCTCAGCATTCCATTGATTGGTGTGAGAGTATGCCTGAGTTATATAGGACTGTGAATGTCCTAAATTGAGATAATTTGAGTTCATCTAGGAAAGATGAAGGTTTTTGCCATAGGGTTGAGGCGTATGTACTCCCAATCACTTCCAATCGGGGAGTATGGATCCATACTGCGTCTAGAATTTTGAGTCGTTAGGAGTTGGGACGTTATGATTAGAAAAATACTAGGTTCTCCTGCTATTATTAAATGACGGTAGTTTATACCGTTAGTAATACCTATATATATTAGAATCAAGTCTCACTCCTCTTTTTTTCTTTTCTGTATATGTACTTGATGATTGGATACGTGAAGATGACGGTCAAGCCTAGGTCCACATTTCTTTTTATTTTACTTGTTAATTTTTTTTTTTCAAATTACGCCAACCTCGGCCCTAATGCTTCTTATATATATATATGGGTCAACTTGAGTTAGTTTGCGTTGCTTGTGTGATTAGGCCATTCAAACCATTTTTACTTAACCGGAGGTAAGGTCAAAATCATATACAAAATGAGTAGGGCTTGTTTGGGTTAATTTATCTAAAAGCATTCTTAGAAGAAGAAAATAAGAAGAAAAAAAGAAATAGGCTTATCCATAAGCTAATTTGTAAAAAGTCTCACATCTTCTATAAAAACTATATGAGAGAGCTTCTACAAGTTAGTTTATACATAAAATAACTTTAGCTTATAGAGAAACCCATTCTATGTTTTTCTTCTTATTTTATTCTCAGAAATATTTTTGGATAAACTTAGCCAAACAGACCTTAAATAAATCAGCACACTGAGCTACTTGAGCCCATTTCAAACACAAATGTCCAGTTCAAATTACAATACATGTAAACAAACAAAACAGAACCAAATTACATAATAAAATAAAGATGAAATACTAAAAAAATATTATAAAGTACAAAAAAATAAGTAGAACAAACTTCTCATTAAAAATATAAACAAGCTGAATTGAATCAGGCTTTGCTAAGATTAAATAAATTTGCTCTTTTTTAAAAATTTTAGGGTAAATAGTCACGTTCGTCTTGAAAGTGTAAATCGATGATAGTTTAGTTCCTGGAAGAATAAAAATTCTGAAATAGTCTCTAAAAGTGTAAAAGATGTGTAAAAACAGTTCCTTCGTTAAGTGTGAAACGTTAACTTTAACGTTCCATGTCAAATAGTCTTTGAACTTTACAACTTAATGTGAAATTGGTCTTCGAAAATTACAACTTAATACCAAATTGGTCATTGAACGTGACAACTTTATGACAAAATATTGGTCCACGAACACAAATGTATAAATTAAAGTTAACATTCTACACTTAACAATAGGACGTTTTTGACTCACTTTGTACACTTTTGGGGACTAATTGTCATTGTTTTACATTTTCATAGACGAAAATGATCATTTAACCAAAAAATTTAAGACTAAAGTTTGGCTTGTTACTTGTTATAAGTTTGACCTAATTTTTTTTGAAAGCCTAACTTTTAATATTTACATGATATTATTGTTTTATCATTATAACCTTTTAAATCTTTGTGTTTGATGCTGCTTTATTTTTTTTTTTATGAAGAAATTACACACGAGCTATTTATGAGGATACCTATTCACCAACTAACTTGATGATGATGGCTATTTAAGGATGCCAACTACCTACTATTTTTTTTATGGCTAAATACACGTCTCCAGCAACACCATAAGTCTTTTTCCACTTCATTTTATGATCTCAAGCAATGAAATTCTGCCACTTTGGTTCCATTCTTTGGATTATGTATGCAGGGTGGGAATTAATTTTGTAGTACCCTATCGCTGAATTTTACGTGGCTTAGAGCCTTGAGATCCATATTGGAATAACATAATTTTCCTCACCTGTGACTCTAACCCTAGTGGCTTGAAGCCTAGTATAAACACAAGCCTAAATACTTTTTGACACCTACAAAGAGAGGAAAATATAAGTATGACGGGTGATATGATATAATGTGATAGAAAAAAAAATAAAAAGAAATGAGAGATGTTGATAAAATGTTTAAAATAAAAAAAAGATGTTCAAATATCATCACTCTTTTAGTATTTCCATTTAAATAAATAGACTGAATAGTCAAACATCCCTAATTAGCTTGTCTGTTTAAGAAAAAAGACAAGCTCAAGAAAAACTGAGTCGACTATTAGCTAAATAGAAGTAAATCTGATTTATGCAATAATAAAGAGCGTATTACACTATATATATCGATGAGGGTGTTTACTATAATGTGTAATCAAGTGGCCTCGTCGATCGTTTTAACAAAGGGCAGTGACTCTTTCTGCAACTGTGTGCCACTGTCAGTGTTCTTTTCTTTGCTTGCCCTTTCAGCTTTAATAATCAATGAATCTCCAACCTGTCATTCATTCATTCATTCTGTTTCTTCTTAATTGCAGGTCATGGGAGAAGATGCCAAGTTCCAAACATGGCTAGACTCAACGAAAGCATTGTTAGGTTCCGTGACAGATAGTGAACCGTACAGCATTCCCATAGTTCCAGAGGAACTTCGGCAATGGAACGAGAAAGCTTACGAGCCAAAGGTGGTGTCCATGGGGCCCCGATACAAGGGAAGAAGGCACCTACTGCCAATGGAAGAGATCAAATGGCGTTGCATGTTGTCCCTTCTTCATCGAACAGAAGACCCACAGACAAGTCTAAAATCCTGTATGGAAGATATGTTGCGTTTTGATGCAGTAGTTCGTGCCAGCTATGGGGAAGAAATCAAACTGGACAGCTACGATCTAGCCACAATTATGCTATATGACGGCTGCTTTCTTTTAGAGCTTCTCATTTCTGCCTCAGAGGAATGGAATTCAAGACTATGAAGACGTGTTCACTTTTTCTGCCTTGCTCTTGAATGATTTGATCTGCTGTGCCAGCGATGTTCAACTGCTTAAAAACAGGGGAATCATCGTAGATCATTTGGGTATGAGTAATCACGTTCTGATGGATCTTTTTCGTTCCATCACAAAAGGAGTTGACCGTTACCTTATTGATTCAACTTATTACAGCAACATGTTTAATGCCTTGAACACCTATTCGGCACGGCACCAAGCCGTGTCGTACGGTCCCCAAGAATTGTGTGGCATTATTTGAGCCGAATGACTGAATAGCTTCACAAGCTTTTAAGGCGCGGCTACAACTTTGCTGCAGCGCTGATAACTCTTCTCACTGTCATCCAGACTTTTTATGCGGTTCTCAGCTATCACCATCCAAATAATTAAGTCATTCAGTTGCAGCTTTGTACTTTCCACAACACACAATTGCCCTGCTTTCTTAAGGTGGGTATCGAACTGAAGCTCATTTCGGTGTGATTTTCCAATTTTCAGTTCTTCTTCTCACTTGCTGATAATTTGTTAGCACTTCAAACTTCCCATTCCCTTTAGTCTGCTGAAATTTCTCTGATTCAGTTGTAGATACACCAGTTTGTTAAATTTTTGTTCCTGATTTCTTCAGGGCTTCGTTCATTCTCATCTTTCAATTCTTCCAATTGGATTCTTGATTTCCAACAATGGCAATTTAAATCCTGCCCTTCATTATTCTGCTCGTTCATTTGTTAGAGATAATGGAAGAAATTAAAGGGGCAATCATCCAAATATTGTACCTATTGTACCAAAATAGTGCCCATTTGCATCATGTGGGTTTCTCTATAGCATTATATAAATATCTTAATAACTATTGTTTAAAAAACCAACAATACCAAAATTCCAAAAATTAGTGAGGACACCATAGAAACTCTCTTAAATAAACAAACAAATCTGCCTGTAAATAAATTTATGAGTCAAAGTCTTAATATATTTTTATAAATCTAACTCTTTAAGTAGATTAGAGAGGGTCTTGTTAAAAAAAAAAAGTAGATTAGAGAGCACCAAAAGTGTGTTATCTGGAAATTATTAAAAGAAGGAATGACTTTGTACACACGAGCTATTTATGAGGATACCTACTCACCAACTAACTTGATGATGATGGCTATTTAAGGATACCAACTCATTTTTTTTATGGCTATTTATACACGTCTGACGTCTCCACCAATACCATTAGTCCTTTTCCCGTTCGTTAATTTTATGATTGATGCTCCCAAGCATTGAAATTCTGCCACTTTGGTTCCGTTCTTTGGATTATATATGCAGGTCGGAATTAATTCGTAGTACCACGTCGCTGAATTTTACCTGGAACTTAGAGTCTTTAGATATTGTAATAACAAAATTCTCCTCACCTTTGACTCTAACCCTAGCGGCTTGAAGCATAGTACACAACCGTGGTATTATGGTATATATAATTGTGCTGGATCGTAACTGTTCAGTTTGATTTCTTCCCCTAGTTTGCACAAACTGCTGCATCCAACTCCAACATGGTTTGCATCATACAGGTATTCTGAAAATAACTTGTCACTTGTCTTGGTCGCTCAAGAAGGGACATCATGCAATGCTACTTGATCTCTTCCATACTTAGCAGCTTCACCTTTGGTTTGAACGCAGTTTGTTTCACTTCCGAGTTCCGAAGTTCGTCCAGAACCATGCAAATGCTGTACGGTTGACAATGTTGCCGTTGTTTCCCTCCATCTCTTCAACTTGGCATATTTGTCCATGGTCTGCAATTAAGGAAAAAAAAAGGAATAGATTAATGTCTGGATTGCATGTTGATTATTAAACCTGAAAGGGCAAAAAACAAGAAAGGAATAAACACCTACACACAGTTGCTGACCTTTGTAAAAACGATGAGGCTAGGTGATTACACATTATATATAGTAGAGACCCAAGTCAATATATATACTGCAATATGCTCTTTATTATTGGAGGGATATTAAGATGTAATTCTATTTAGGTATAGGGTTTAATCTTCTTTCTTTTGGAGATTCTCTCTTCTCTTTGGTTAGAGAAGTTAGTCTAAACACTTGTCTGAAGAGCTTTTATTTAAAAACAAAACAATTTAATTTTCATAAATAAGAAAAATAAAAATAACTTTTAAAAAATTGACTGAATAAACTTTTAAAAAAATATAACTAATATATTTGGCTAAGAGTTTAATGGTGATACATTGATAGTGTAAAATAATTTTACACTATCATTCAATCACAAATCACACTTGATATGACTTTTAAGATAATTTTGTAAAAGTTAACAAATTTACCATACATGATGGATTGTGATTGGATGACAGTATAAAACTATTTTACACTGTTAGTGCATAATCATTTTTTCTCTTTGGCTAAAGTTAGGATGAAGTAGCAAAGTAAGTGTCTCTCACCGGTTAGGTCCTAAATTTAGCTGTTATAGGGAGTTTTTAACAGGAGTAATTATTTTATATTAATTTTATAACTTTTTCTAATTTGTAAAACAATCTTAACAATATTTTAAAGTATAAGGGTATGAAGCTTAAATTATTGCCGACAAGTATTGCACCTACAATTATTATAAATAGTATAAAAATAACAAATTATTATAAATAATAACACTAAATTAATGGTAATTGATGTTAAAATATTGAAAAAAGGAAATTTATAGATAACTTTTATACATGAATTAGTATTATAGTCACAAATAAAAAATAATAATAAAATAAAATAAAATTATAACATTTATTTAAAATATTGTAAAAGTATTTAAAATAATGTTGAATAACACAAATCACACAAATCATGTATGCTTAACTTAGTTTGTTAAGCAGGGAGAGTTGTTATAAACCTTCTGATACCTATTTTTGATTCCAACTGATTAAAAAAAAATGTTACAAAGTGAACATACAAATAACGATTCAAAAATATCACAATAACAGAAATTATATTATATATAATAAATATGACCAATGAAAATAAAACATTTAAAGTAGTTTTAACACAAAGAAATATTAAAATTTGTTAAGTAAATTAAAAAAATTAGTAACAAAATATCAAAATAAATTGCAGAAGTCTTTCCATCAATAAGTTATGAGATTTGCGTAAAATTGGGAAAATCTTTCTTTTTTTGACTGCAGGGAAAATCTTTCTATGAACTAATATATATCATATTTTTATTAATTTATATAAATAATTTTCTTTATAATGACTTACTCATACTCATTTCCTATAAAAGGTCTGATAAAAAAAAAAAAAAAATACTGAAATGAAAAAGAGGAGAACGTGGAATGAAAACTCAAACCAAGTATCACCAAAAGTGAGCTTTCATACAACCTTAGGTAAACAAGGCAAGTGAGTTTTGCTTTTTGTTACTATCCACCCCAAGAACAGATGAGTGTTGCAGACCTGGCTGATTATTCTCCTTGTAAACCGAAGAGTGAACTAGTTCAAGAAAGTGAACAGAAACACTAATGGGGTTGGGTCCAGAGTTAGAACTCGAATCCTGAGAGTAGCCAAAGAGAGACAGAGCAATATCATCTATTATCCTAATACAAGTATCTAAATTGTCCATCCAACTATCACTACTATTATCATCAAGATAGGACAAAAGTACTAGCGGCTAGATCGTAGCTGTCCAGTTTGATTTCTTCCACATAGCTTATGCGAACTTCTGCCTCGAACGACAACATGGCCTCCATACAGGATCTTAGAATAGAGTGTGTTTCATTACCTTGTACTCGCATAAAAAGGGACTTAATGCAACGCAACTTGATCTCTTCCATTGGTACGTAGTAGCTCCATTCTTCCCTTGTATCGGGGCCCACCTTTGGCTAAGTTAGTGTATATAAGTGAGGGCAACCCTCACCTTACAAGCCAGTTTTGTAGGATTGAGAGTCCTGCAAACTTGGGCCTAACTCAATCTTACAAAACCACTTGTAAGGTGAGCATAGTTGTGGCCAGATCGTACCTGTCCAGATTGATTTCTTCCCCGTAGCTTGCACGAACCACTGAGTCTAACTCCAACGCGGCTTCCATGCAGGATTCTAGAGGGTCATGGTCTCGCACTCGTGTTCGCTCAAGAAGGGAACGCATGCAACACAACTTGATATGTTCCATTTGTAGCAGGTGCCTTCTTCCCTTGTATCGCGGCCCGATTGACACCACCTTTGGCTCGTACGCTTTCTCGTTCCATTTCCTAAGTTCGCCCGGAACTATGGAAATGCTGAAGTCTTGACGAAGTTCACTGTCTACAGCCAGGAGTAAAGATTTTCTCATTGTTTCAACCGAACTCTGCAGGAACCTGGATTCATCGACTGTGTGGTCCATGGCGTGCAATTAAGAAAAAAAAAAGAGTGAATGACCAGTTAGCTAGGGTATATCAATCTAATTTGAAAGGGAAATGCTTGTTTGGGCGAATTGGTATTGTACTACAAAGTATTTATAGAAAGACATCTCCTGTTGTATTTTGTGAAAGCTCTAACTTTTAATTTTTTTTAATGTTTCTATTCAAATTATATTTTTGTTGGCATATTCTGTTTCCCTGTAATTAGCTAATATTTAGGAGAGATTTGCTACAGTTTTTTATTGGTGAAAATCCCTGATATGTAGGCTGTATTATTTTCTTGCCATATATGGGCTTAGTCCAGTTGTATAGGTTTAATGCTTTTTATTCCATTGAAGTGTATATATTGAGTAAGGGTTCTGCTGTAAGACCATCAGAAAAGAATAGAAAGGAATTCGTTTTCTGTGAAATGCAATTAAATTCTGAGTCAACATGGCATCAGAGCGACGATCTGAGGACCTGATTGAAACCTTGGCAACAAAGATGACCCAGGTTTTGACCCAAAACCAAACCCAAATGTCGATGGCCACAAATGAACCTTCCGCTGCACCAATTGGTATCAAACTTGATGGTACCAATTATCCTTTATGGTCTCAACTGGTTGAGATGTATATCTCAGGAAAGGACAAGTTGGGGTACATAAATGGAGATATTCCCCAACCTGAACCGACAGATCCCACGTTTAGAAGATGGAGAACAGAAAATACTGTAGTTAAAGGATCGCTAATCAACTCTATGGATCCAGATCTGGTTAGCAATTTTATATGTTTTTCAACAGCAAAACAGGTATGGGATTCAATGGTTGTAACCTACTTTGATAGTTATGACACTTCTCAAGTATATGCCTTGAAGAGACAGGTAAATAGCACAAAACAAGCTGGAGGATCTATTGAGTCATACTACAATAGTCTTCAAGGCTTGTGGAGAGAAATAGATTTTAGATGCCCAAACCCAATGGACTGTGCTGCTGATATACAAAAATATAATACTCTCTTACAAGAAGATAAAGTGTACACCTTTCTTGATGGGCTAGATGACAGGCTCGACAAAACAAGGAGTGATGTTCTTCAGATAAAGCCATTCCCAACTGTTGAAC
Organism: Pueraria montana var. lobata; assembly: GCA_026413185.1. Taxonomy (NCBI): domain Eukaryota; kingdom Viridiplantae; phylum Streptophyta; class Magnoliopsida; order Fabales; family Fabaceae; genus Pueraria; species Pueraria montana. The sequence goes on from CM048650.1 coordinate 81,310,861, forward strand.
AGGCTTATGCACATGTTCGTAGAGAGGAAAATCGACAAATGGTGATGCTTGCAGACTCGGACCCTACAGTATCTGTAGTTATGACAACCAAAGGAAATAGGGGCTTGCAACACTCAAATACTCTACAAATGATAAAGGGCGAAACCACAATTTCAAATGGAGGAAAACTAAGTACAAAGACTAAAGGCCAAACAATCGATGGGGGTGGATACTCTCATTGTGGAAACAAAAAGCACACTCGTGATACATGCTTCAAATTGCATGGCTATCTAGAATGGTGGAATGAATTGAAGGCAAAGAAACGGAAAGATGCTGCAAGTGGCTCGGGACGAGTGACTTTTGCTAGTGCAGAACCACAATTATCTCTAATTTCATAGGTTGAGTATGAAACTGAGTCCGCAAACACTCCAAATGAACAAGGTAACAACAATTGTGCTATGCTCACTTTATACTATGACAAGTGCAATGATTGGATAGTGGATTCAGGGGCAACAGACCATATGACTTTTAGCAAAAATGATCTCACAACAAATGCTACACTGAGACAGACTAGCATTATCAATGTTAATGGGGTTACATACCCAGTGATTGGGGCTGGAACTGTAGCATTATCACCCTCTATCTCCTTACCTAATACTTTATTGGTTCCATCCCTTTCAAATAAACTCATATCAATAGGACAAGCTACTAAAGATTTGAATTGTGTGGCTCTAATGTATCCAAAATTTTGCCTTTTTCAGGACATCCTCACCAAGGAGATCATTGGGCGTGGTACTAAGAAAGGGGGTCTCTACTACATGGAAGACTTCAACTCAAGCATAGTTCATAATGTGCGACACTCAGGTGGAACCAATAAAAAATCAATTTGGCTATGGTACTGTCGTCTAGGACATCCTTCATTTGGCTACATGAAACATTTGCTTCCAAAATTATTTTCAGGCTTGGACCAATCAGTTTTAAATTGTGATACATGTATCTTAGCTAAAAGTCATTGTGTATCATTTTTAGTTAATTCAAATAAATGTGACATTCCTTTTGCTTTGGTTCATACTGATGTCTGGGGCCTATCTCTCGTTAATAGTGCAATGGGTAGTCGTTGCTTTGTGACTTTCATCGATGATTGCACCCATATGACTTGGTTATATTATTTAAAGCATAAGGATGAAGTTTTTGAAGTGTTTTGTGCCTTTCATGCTATGATTAGAAACCAGTTCTCAACAAATATTAAAGTTCTTAGATCGGACAATGGAGGAGAGTATGTAAATAAACAATTTATGGCTTACTTCCAAGTCCATGGCCTCTTACATGAAACCTCTTGTCCTCACACCCCGCAACAAAATGGAGTGGTTGAACGCAACAACCGACATATTTTAGAGACTGCTAGAGCCTTACTAATTGAAACCAGTGTACCTAGCAGACATTGGGAGGATGCAGTTGGTACTGCAGTTCATTTGCTAAATAGAATGCCATTAAAGGTATAGAGACTTGAAACCCCTTTACAAGCTCTGGCAAATCACTTTACCTTGCCTTCTAGTTCACTCATTTCTCCTCGGGTGTTTGGATGTGTTGTGTTTGTCCACTTACATAAACACCAACGAACCAAACTTGACCCATGTGCTGTGAAGTGTGTGTTTTTGGAATATGCCACAAACAAAAAAGGGTATCGTTGTTATGACCCGACCACTAAACACTATTACACCACAGTGGATGCAACATTCCTTGAATATTGTTGTTTTTGGGGTTTATGAGAGTAAGAAAAATTAACGTGCAGAGAAAGCTTATTTTATTTTATTGAAACAACTCTATATAAAGAGCACAATGCATATCAGATACATCTCTTATTTTTAGGGATAATAGCATAATTTAAAATTAAAAAAAACAGAATTCTATCTCCTAATATTTGAAATGTAAATCAAACTCCTAAAAATCTGCTACATGAAGAGCAAGTAACAAAATCCTAAAGAATATCATAAAAACAGACTTTCAAAAATCTGTTGTTGCAGCTTCAGGTCATTCAAATCAACACTCCTCCTTGACTTGAAGCTGCATGTTCAAAGTTTTAATTTTCAAAAAAATTCAAATTTAGCTCTTGCTTTTTTCTTTTATTTTGCTTGTAATTTTACCCATTGTCTTTCTTGGATGGGACCACCACCACATTCCACTTCAGCTTATCCTTCAGATATTGAATCATTTGACTTGCATCCATAGCTCCTTTTACCATCACCAAATCCTTGTCTTTGTCAAGATTTATAGATTCCACACCTTTAAACTTCATAATGGTTTTTGGAATTTTTGAAATGCAATTTTCGTTGTTCAATTTGATCTTCAAAACCATCTCAGTCTTTGTAGGCTTATTTTGTTGAGGCTTCTGGTTTTCAAGTTTTTTCTCATGCGGCTTCTTCTCTGGCTGTTTCTTGTTGGCATTGTCATTTTCCTTGTCTTCTTGCAACTCCCTCATCAAATCTAATGAAAAAATCTTGCCTTTCATATGAACTTTGACCACTTCTAAGTTGTTTGCATCTTTAATCACACAAATTTTGTGTTCAAACAACACCTTGTAGCCTTTCTCCATCAACTGAGCAACACTTAACCAATTTTGATTAATCTCAGGAACATATAAGACATCAGAAATTAATTTCAAACCTGCACGGCTTTCAATTGCAACTGTTCCTATGCCTTTCACAACAATATGTGCTCCATTTCCAATTCTTACTTTAGAAATCACAGTTTCGTTGAGCTCTTTAAAGAGCTCTCGATCATGAGTCATGTGATTTGTACAACCGCTATCTATAAGCCAACCTTTTTTGGAGTTGTTGGTTGTAAAGCATGAAGTTGTAAAGAATTGTTCCTCTTCTAGTTGATCCTCTGCAACCTTGACCTCCTGTTGTTGATGATGAGACTTGCATATTTTTTCCACATGTCCCAACTGACCACAGTTGTGGCATTTTGCATCTGGCCTCCACCAACACTTGTTGTGTGGATGATTATTTTTTTTTGTAGTAGGGACAAGGCGAAAAGATGTGTCTGTTGTTGCTTTGGTTGTATTTGTTGCCTTTGTAGCTCTTGTCTTGGAAAGCTCCTTCTGCAAATCCTTCTTGCCTCAGAAGCCTCATTTGTTCTTATGCCTGTAGTGCATTCACCAATTTTGGCAGAGTAATGCTTGATAAATCCCTTGAGTTCTCCAAGGACGTAATCGTGGTTTCAAATTTTTCAGGTACTGCGACTAGAATTTTTTGAACAATTCTATCATCTGAAAAATCAGTACCAAGGAGCCTTACATTGTTGACTATGCCAAGAAGCCTGTCGGAGTATTCCTTAATTGTCTCTGATTCCTTCATTCTCTGCATCTCAAATTCTCGAATCAAGTTCAGTGCTTGCATCCCTTTCACCATTTCATTTCCATCGTACTCTTCCTTCAAAAACTCCCAAATCTCATTGGGTGTTTTCAACGTCACTATTTTGATTAGCATAGTCGATGATACTGCTGCAAACAAGGTTGCTCTTGCTTTTGACTTTCTCTGTTTCCTCTCTTTGTGATTTTTCATTTGAGCAACCGTTGGATTATCTGGTAGGAGTGGAATTTCGTACTCATCTTTAACGGCTTCCTATAGATTGCAAGCATCAAGATAGGCTTCCATTTTAACAGCCTAAAGGTGATAATGTTTTCCATCAAACAATGGAAGTGCAATTGGAATGGATAAACCTTTTGGATTCATTTTGACGTAGGTGAGTGTTTGTGTTTAGGAATTATGCATGGGTAGGCTTACTCAATATCACATATCCCTCGGATGAGAGTTCTGATGCCAATTTGTTGTTTTGGGGGCTTATGAGAGCAAGAAAAATTAACTTGCAGAGAAAGCTTATTTTATTTTATTGAAACAACTCTATATAAAGAGCACAGATAAATCTCTTATTTTTAGGGATAATAGCATAATTTAAAATTAAAAAAAATAGAATTTTATCTCCTAATATTTGAAATGTAAATCAAACTCCTAAAAATCTGCTACATGAAGAGCAGGTAATAAAATCCTAAAGAATATCATAAAAACAGACTTTCAAAAATCTGTTGTTGCAGCTTCGGGTCATTCAAATCAACAAATTTGAACATTTCTACTCTTCCTCACCCATCACTTCTCATCTTTAGGGGGAGATAGGGAGTGAAGACCTAAAGTGGTGGGATTGTCAAGTAACTGAGGATGCTGGACATGGTGCACTAGTGAATGATGCTAGTATTAATGCAATCGAGGATGGTGGTGTGGAGAATGTTGACCATGAAGCATTGGTGGATGAAATTGAGGATAATGCTATAAATGTTGATAATGTAGCTGATGATGAAAATTGTGTGAGCAATGCCCCTCTCTCTTGTGCACGCAACAATGACACTCTTGAGGATGTCCATGAGGTAAGCTCTCCTGAACTAGTTTATAACAATAATAATCTGCATACTACTGCCAGTTATCAATTACCTTTCAGGCATAATAGAGGTAAACCCCCAAACCGTTATTCACCAGACATTGGAGGAAAGGGTTCGAGGTATCCAATTGCTAATTATGTTAGCACCAAGGGACTATCTGAACCATTAAAAGCCTTTGCACACAAGCTGTCTTCTGGTCATATTCCACTAGGAGTGTAGGAGGCATTATCAGATCCAAACTGGTCACGAGAAATTCAAGAAGAAATGGAAGCATTACTAAAAAATAACACATGGAACCTAGTCTCATTGCCTAATGGGAAGAAGACTGTAGGTTGCAAGTGGGTGTTTTCTGTGAAATACAAAGCCGATGGGTCTATAGAGAGGTATAAGGCGAGATTGGTGGCGAAGGGATATACACAAACTTATGGCATAGACTATCAAGAGACTTTTTCACTTGTGGCAAAGTTAACTGTAGTTATTAGAGTCTTGTTATCTCTTGCTGCAAACTTAGACGCCACTGCACCAGTTTGATGTGAAGAATGCTTTTCTTCACAGAGACCTTGAGGAAGAAGTTTATATGGACATTCCACCAGGCTATGTTGTGCCATCCAGTGAAAAGACTGTATGCAGGTTGCAAAGTGCTTTATATGGATTAAAACAATCACCACGTGCTTGGTTTGGATGATTAAGCTTGGCTATGAGAAAATATGGATTCCAACAAAGCAATTCTGATCACACACTTTTCTTGAAACATAAAAAGGGAAAGGTTACTGCTCTAATAATCTATGTTGATGATATGATCATTACAGGTGATGATATTGAGGAAATCTCCAAAATTCAAAGACAACTTGGCATTGAATTCGAAATGAAGAACCTAGGAGGACTGAAATACTTTCTTGGAATAGAGGTAGTTAGGTCAAATGAAGGTATATTTATTTCCCAAGGAAGTATGTATTGGATTTATTATCTGAAGTTGGAATGCTTGATTGTAAGCCAGTTGATACACCAACTATCCAAAACCAAAAATTTGGGGAAAACGGTGATTTAGTACCGACAAATAAAGAACGGTACTAGAGGTTGGTAGGCAAATTAATCTATCTGTCACACACTTGTCCTGATATAGCATATGTTGTCAACGTTGTAAGTCAATATATGCAGAATCCAAGTGAAGCCCATATGGATGCAATGATCAGAATACTCCGCTATTTAAAATACACTCCTAGTAGAGGACTGGTGTTCTATAAGAATAATCATCTAAATGTGGAAGGCTATACAGATGCAGATTGGGCAGGTACTTTGTCTGACAGAAAGTCCACATTAGGGTACTTCACTTTTGTTGGTGGTAATCTAGTTACATGGAGAAGTAAAAAACAAAAGGTTGTGGCTCTATATAGTGTTGAAGCAGAGTTTCGAGGTATGTGTAAGGGTCTTCGTGAACTCTTGTGGTTAAAAAGACTCCTAACTGATATTGGCTTCGAACCCAAAGCAGAAATGAAATTATTCTGTGATAACAAGGCAGCAATTGAAATTTCACAAAATCCTGTCCAGCATGATCTTACTAAGCATATTGAAGTGGATAGACATTTTATCAAACAAAATCTTGAGGAAAAAATCATCAAATTTCCTTTTGTTAGATCTGAAGATCAACTTGCAGATATGTTGACAAAAGCTGTCTCAAGTAAAGTCTTTCACAAGTCACTAGACAAGTTGGGCATTATAAATATCTACTCCCCAACTTGAGGGGGAGTGTTGGCATATTCTGTTTCCCTGTAATTAGCTAATATTTAGGAGAAATTTGCTGCAGTTTTTTATTGGTGAAAATCCCTGATATGTAGGCTGTATTATTTTCTTGCCATATATAGGCTTAGTCCAGTTGTATAGGTTTAATGCTTTTTATTCCATTGAAGTGTATATATTGAGTAAGGGTTCTGCTGTAAGACCATCAGAAAAGAATATAAAAGAATTCTTTTTCTGTGAAATGTAATTATATTCTGAGTCAACAATTTGAGCATGTGGTTTCGTATCACTTTCGTGCAAAACAATTTTGCACTATATAGCATCACTGATTTTTTTAATGCTTAACTTACATGTAGTTGGTAGGCCAATGCCTACAGACAGGCTTAGACATCTGTACTTATGAAAAATCCAACGATAGCCTTACCTATATTACAAAGTCCTTGCCTTATTATTTCTTTTCTCTATCGGTCGATAATTAACCATCTAAAATTAATATTTTTTAATTATTATTCTTCTATTTTAAAAAATTAACAAGTGATATTAAAGTTACGTTTGATTATGTACAAAAAAAAAGTTACGTTTGATCATATCCTAGGCATACATATATTATCCAACTACTTAGAAAAATCATACAAACGTATGGCTAATTCTATTCAATAATGTTCTATTTCTGTCCCTATATTTATCAGAGAAAATTATAATTTTTGGAGCATAAAATTGAAAATATTTTTTGTTCCTAAGATTTATAGGACATTATAGATCAAGGATTCACCGCTCTGACAGATACTTCAACTCTGATTGGAACCCAATAAAATGAGCTGAAGGAAAATAATCAGTTGAATCAGCAAGGTCAACTCCGCTTGTGATGGAACAAAAAAAATTCACCAGATCGTGATTACTCATACCCAACTTATCTATGTTGAAATCAAAGTCTTTATATATTGGTTTAATAACAGAATTCTCCTGAATCTCATCACGTTCGGGTCTAACACTAATCCCAGCTGCTTCAAGCCCAGTAACACAGCAATTCAGCTCTACTTGTTTTCTAGTTTTGTTATCGATATCGATATGGACATCAGTATATGTAAATTGATTTTTTTTATAAACAAATATATTATTGAAGGAAAGCAAGACAGAACCAGTACAAGATGTACCATGTTTTCCATACTGCAAAGTTACAAAACCTGATACACACCTTTCCCTCATCACTAGACATTTTTTTACTATACAGAACCAGAACCACTGCCCTCTGTATATAGTGTAATACGCTCTTTATTATTGCATAAATCAGATCTAGTTCTATTTATTCTGCTATAAGTGTTATGAACACTTCATTTTTTACTATCATATTCTCCTTGAATATCAAAGAGTGAGCAAATTCAAGAAAGTGAGCTGAAGCACTAATGGAGTTGGGTCCACTCCAGAGTTACAGCTCGAATCCTGAGAGTAGCCAAAGAGAGACAGAGCCATATCTTTTGTAATCCTAATATAATTAGTATAAAAAAAAAGACCCTTACCAAGATAATTCCTACTATCACTACTATCATCATCAAGACAACGAAAAATTTCTTGAAACAACTTATAAAAAAAATTACTACTATATCACCGCAATTCCCAGTTACTTGTTCTGGAATTTAGTTTTTAACTGAGATTGATTATTTGTTTGAGTAAATTGTTTTTAAAATGAGTGACTAAAAGAGTGGTCTTGAAATGAAATGATTATTTGCTTGCAACATTAATTATTGATATTGCCTCTTTTTTTTTATCTATAGGAATCGAACACAGGTACTAGGAGTTTACAACAACTCACTACCAACTAATCTAGATCTCCTAGTAATTATTGATATTACTTTGCAACATTAATTATTGATAACAAATTATCAGCAAATTAGAAGAACTGATGAAAATTGGAAAATCACACCGAAATTACTGAAATGAGAAAGAGGACGAACCTGGAATGAAAACTCAAATCAAGAATCATCCAATTAAGCTTTGATAGCACCTTAAGAAGGCAAGGCAAGTGTATTTTGAAATGCAAAGCAACTTATTAATATTCCAGTAACAGATGGAGAAATGAGAATCATGAGGTAACAAATGGTGTTCTATTACATGACTTAATTTGGACGATGGCGTCTTCTATCGCATTTCTGATAAAAATATACTGATTTATACAACATTTTTATAATATTTTTTTATCTCTTACATCGTATCAATCATCTCACATAATTTTCTCTTTTTTCTTTTTATCTATTTCTTATAAAAAACTGTACAAAATTTATTATGTTAATATAATTTTCTATACTATATAGCACGAACTAGGGGTGTTCAAAACCGAACCAATCCAAAAGGAAAACCAAAAACAGACCCAAAAAACCAAAAATTGATAGAAAATTGAATTTTATTGATTTTGTTCGGTTTTTTATTATTCCAAACCACGCGGTTCGGTTCGATTTGCAGTTTGGGAATCTAAAACCGACCCGAACCGAACCGCTGACTATATGTACAATGTGTTTTTTCCTTAATGCACTTGCACAGATACGACACATAATATATTCAAAATGACAAAAGCTTAAGGTGAACTGGTAAAAGACCAAAACGCTTTATACAACACTTAATTGAAACCCTAAATCTAAAAAAAGAAACCTCTCTCTTTGCATCTCTCGATCTTGTGCCATTCACTTTGCGTTGCCGTTCACATGGCCCTTTGCCTCTGCGATTCCCACCGCTGGTCAGTGGTCACACTCCCACTCTAGTCATCTTCCTGTGCGATTCTTGCCGCTGGTCACACTCTCACTCTATCCCTCTTCCTCTGCGATTTCCGCTGCGACTGTTGGTCCAACCAACATCACTAGTGCAACCTCACTCCACCAGCGCAACCAGCAACCTCATCTCCCTCACAGTAAATGGCACTCCCTCACAGTAAACGACGCTGTTTGAAGAGCTGTTAAGTGGTGCATAACTTGTTTGGTACTTTGGTTGTTTGTTTGTTTTGATTATTTAATCTATTTAATGATTAAGAGAAAGACGTGAACCTGTGTTAGATTGATTGTTGTGTTAATCGTGCATAAACACAGGACAGGGAGTGAAAAAAAAGGGTAGGGAGAGGGTTAATTATTAATTAATTAGTCCCTTAAGAATAATACTATATGTTATTAAAACTCAGTTTGTGTATAGTTTCTTTGTGCCTGTGGTAGTTTGGTTGTTGTGGTTATTTAATCTTCTTATTATGGTTATTTCAGGAACTTAAAAACTTGAGACTTCAACTTTGTTCTACTGCATTATACTGAAGCTCCAAAGTGAACTGGAAGTCAGAAACAAATGTAAGGATTCTATTTGTTATGAGTTAATTTTTTTCCTTGCATTTTGCTTGGGCATTTTAATTTTCAATTATTGATTGAGTGCTTGTAAATTGTAATTGTAAATATGAAATGGCTATGGCCACAAAGCATTCTATTTTTGGATAATCAATAGCAGTAAAAAAATCATGAATATCAGAGAACCAATCTAAATGACAGGTTCATGTCATTGAATTAGGTGACCTTGATTATCTAGAGTACTTGCTTGTTTCTTTGAAATTGTAATGTTATATTGGTTTCATTTCATGGGCTTTTGTAGAATTGTAGTTAATGAAATGCTTTTTAATGTTATATACAAGTTCATGTCATTGTTTCTCTCTTTTGAAATGATATGTTCTTTATATATCATTGGGGAAATAAAATGCGATAGCCTTGATAAAGTAGTAGAATTTTATTGTAATGCATTTATAGTCAATATTTTATTGTAATTTTATATTATGTTGCATTGAAAGCTTTTTAGGTAATGAAATCTTTGCTTTGTTGTTCACTTTCTTGATCCTTGTTCTAATGTTTCTACTTTCTAAGTTTCTATGGTTTTGGACTTTTAGTTTAGTTTTGGCAATTAAATTAATATGTACTAGCAAGTAAATTTAGATTTCAGCAATACTTTTTTCCTTTAATTTCAATGGTTGGCAACAAGTAATATGTACTGTTTTATTTTAAATTCAGTGACTTTTTACTTTAATTTCAATGGTTGGCAGCAAGTAATATGTAGTGCAACATATGATTGTTTTACCTTGAGTTCATTGATTGGTTTTACTTTAAGTTCAATGGCTGTTTTACTTTAAGTTTATTAACTATTTTCGTTACTTTAGCAAACCATATAAAGTTAACTCCAAGTGAATTTTGTTTTTACTTTTAAGTTCAATGGCTGCAACATATAAAGTTCATTGATTGTTTTTACTTTAGCATGTCATATTTAATTGTAACTACTAACGTACATATATATTTGGATGATAAAAAAAAATAAACAATGCTCTATCAGTGGAAGTGTCACGTTGAATTGATAAATAATTTAATTTTTTTAATACTTAATAGCAGATTTTTAAAACCGCAAAAACCAAACCATTAAAGATTGGTTTGGTTTGGTTCGGATTTCATAATATATTTAAACCGAACCAAACCGAACCACGAACACCCCTAGCACGAACTTTATATAAATAAGGAGACTTTACGTGGTTTTCACATAATGTAGAAACATAAAGTAACAAACACGGAGAGACACTAGCTAAGATGATAGTTATGCTATATATTGTTAAAAGAGAAGTATACATCTCTGCATTAAATAATGCTAATGTGAATGGATACTGGATTTAATTTTGAAATAATCTCAGAATTAGTCAAGGTTATGTACAAACTATTTTATAATGACATAGAAAGCTTAAACCAAAACGTGGACTTGCTGTGCCCTACGTGGGTGGGTTGGCACACATAATTTTTAAAAGGAGAGAGAGAGACAGAGAACGATTTTTTTTCGCTAACTATTATATATAGCTTTTACGCAATAATAATGCATCTCGGCATGCATGTAATAATGCTAATATGAATGGTATTTTCTTTTTGTTACATGTGAATGGTATTTTAATACAGCTGCATATCTAGAACTTGATAACGATATCTTTAGTTAAGCTGGAACAATCCCGTGTTAGTTGATTATGTGCTCGGTGGTTGACACTTTTAGTATTGGTTAAAATTTATTAAAAATTATAAAATTAGGAGTGAGATTTATTAAATAGGAAGTGAGACCCACAAAATTGTGATTTCAAATACAAATTTTAGCCAATAAAAAAAAATGTGTTCAAAAAATATATTAGAGATTGTGTTACTAACATTTTATATATAATTAGTATGCAATAGAGTTTATCTATTTCTTATAAAAAACTGTACAATATTTATTATGTTAATATAATTTTCTATACTATATAGCACGAACTTTATATAAATAAGGAGACTTTACGTGGTCTGCATATAATGTAGAAACATAAAGTAACAAACACGGAGAGACACTAGCTAAGATGATAGTTATGCTATATATTGTTAAAAGAGAAGTATACATCTCTGCATTAAATAATGCTAATGTGAATGGATACTGGATTTAATTTTGAAATAATCTTGGATTTAGTCAAGGTTATGTACAATCTATTTTATAATGACATAGAAAGCTTAAACCAAAACGTGGACTTGCTGTGCCCTACGTGGGTGGGTTGGCACACATAATTTTTAAAAGGAGAGAGAGCCAGAGAAAGATTTTATTTTCTCTTCTAACTATTACATATAGCTTTTACGCAATAATAATGCATCTCTGCATGCATGTAATAATGCTAATGTGAATGGTATTTTTTTTTTTTGGTTACATGTGAATGGTATTTTATATTATTTGTAATCAATTTTTAAATTTGAAATAATCTTGGATTTAGTTAACTTTTGCATAAACTATTTTATAATGGCATGGATAGCTTAAATGAAAATCTTAATTAGATTTCTTAATTAGCTAGCTGTGCATTATCTAGGGATTAAAAACAATTTTTTTTTTCAATTTTGAGATTAAATATATTTTTTAAATTTAGGGGACTAAAACTAAATTCACATCCCAAATTTCAGGGACTAAAACTATAATTAAGTCTGAATGATGGGTACAACTTTGGTGTAAATAAAACTCTAGACCCGTCATTAATTATCTTAAACTGAGTGACTTAAAGAGTAGTCTTGAAAGTCAAATGATTATTTGCTTGCAGCATTAATTATTGATATTGCTTTGATATATGGGAATGAAAGTTTGAAGTGATAACGAATTATCAGCAAATGAGAAAATTGGAAATTAATCACACCGAAATTACTGAAATGAAAAAGAAGATGAAGGTAGAATCAAAACTCATCAAAACAAGAATCATCCAATTAGGAAAGCAAATGTGTTTTGGTGAAAATACAAAGCAACTTAATAACAACAATGGAGAATCATCAGGTAACAAATGTTCTTCTTCGGATAAGGACAAAACTAGTTGTTCTTTGGATAATGATAGCTGAGGACTGCATAAACAGCCTGGATAAAAGTGACAAGAGTTACCGCCGCTGCAACAAAGTTGTAGCCGCGCATTAAAAACTTGATAAGGGCGTAAAGCCATTCTGAAAACTGGCTCAAATAATGCCACACAATTCTGGGGGACAGTGAGAAACTATTTGTTGCCCAATGGGTGTTCAGGTCATCAATGATTTTGCTGTAATCAGTTGAATCAGCAAGGTGACGGTCAACTCCACTTGTGATGGAACGAAAAAAATTCACCAGATCGTGATTACTCTTACTCAACTCATCTTTGATGATTCGCCTGTTTTTAAGCAGTTGAACGTCGCTGGCACAGCAGATCAAATCATTCAAGAGCAAGGCGGTAAAAGTGAACACCTCTCCATGATCACCAGAACCACCCTTTTTCGACCTTTTTCTGTGATGCTCCCAAGCAATGAGATTCCGCCACTTTGTTTCTGTTGTGGGAGTAATATGCAGGGACGAAATTTTTAGTGTGTCATCCCTAAATTCTACGTTGAAATTAAAGTCTTTATATATTGGTTTAATAACAGAATTCTCCTGATCATGAATCTCATTAAGTTTGGGTCTAATTACCCTAATCCCAGCTGCTTCGAGCCTAGTAACACAGCAATTCAGCTCTACTTGTTTTCTAGTTTCGTTATCGATATCGATATGGACATCAGGAGATGGATTTTGTTGGTTTTTCTGATTATTCTTTCTGAAGACGGAGGAATAAACAAGATCAACAAAGTGAGCGGGTTTGGCTGTAGATTTAGAGCTCGAATACTGAGGGTAGCCAAAGAAATTCAGGGCCATTTCTTGTACAATATCAATATAAGTCTCATGCTTCACAGTGCCAAAAAGTTCTTCCAGGGACCTTCGAAAAAATCTTTCAAATAACTTAATGAGAATGAGAAACGGTATCTGGTTTTCAACCAGCATGAGATCGCTCAACACCGCTTCCTTTTTCCCCACTTGAGCTCCAATGGAAGAAACGTCTATGTTAGGTATTCGTAGTCTTGCATTCCATACACTTGATGCAGAAATTAGAAGCTCTAAAAGAAAGCAACCGTCGTATACCATAATTGTGTTTAGATCTTGGCTGTCAAGTTTGATTTCTTCCCCATAGCTGGCGCGAACCGCTGTGTCAAAATACGGCAGATTTGACATACAGTCACTTAGACTTGCTGCTGGGTTTGGTGATCGCGAACGAATGGAATTCATGCACTGCAACTTGATCTGTTCCATTGGAAGTAGGTGCCTTCTCCCCTTGTATCGTGGCCCGATGGACACTATCTTTGGCTCGTACGCTTTCTCGTTCCATTTCCGAAGTTCCTCCGCAACTATGGGAATGCTGTACAGTTCACTATCTTCAACGAATTGTAACAATGTTTCCGTTGTGTCCACCCATCTGTCAACCTCGTTGTATTCTACCACGACCTGCAATTAAGAAGAAACACAATGAATGACAGGTTAGGAGATTGATTCATTATTAAAGCTCAAAGGGGGGGAAAAAAAAAAACAAAGAAAAAAACACTGACACACAGTTGCAGAAAGAACCACTGCTCTTTGTTTTTTCATAAGCAAGTATATTATTGAAAGAAAGCAAGACAAAACCAGTACAAGATGTACCAAGTTCTGCATACTGCAAGTAAGTTGCAAAACCTGATACTGTGATACACACCTTTCCCTCGTCACTAGACATTTTTGTACTACACAGAACCAGAACCAGTGCCCTTTGTTAAAACAATGAGGGCACTTGATTACATATTCTAGTAAAGACCCTCATCAATATATATTCTGTAATACGCTCTTTATTATTGCATAAATCAGATCTAGTTCTATTTAGCCAATAGTTGACTCAGATTTTGTTACGCTTGTCTTTTTTCTTAAATGGACAAGCTAAGTAGGTATAATTTTTATTTTTAATAAAAAAAAAGTTTTTAAAAAATTAACGCGAAGGCTCCACTCGCACAGACAACTTGATCGATGTATCCCCATTGAATTCCTATTGAGTTCTTTTGCTTTCGTTCGGAAAACTAAATTAATACGATAACCGTACCCCAATGATCCACCTAATCCGAAATATAAACTATGAAAGAAAATATCAATTAATCAACACAGAAATACTAACACATTTTTTCTAATACGTCTCTGTTAGTGGACAAAAGAGATACACTGAATTTTTTTTTTTTCAATAAATTTTAGCTAATAAAAAAAAGTACGTTTAAAAAAAATGTTTTAGAATGTTTTTAGCATTTTGTCTAATTATAATAGCTACTACCTAAAGGATGTTATCTCTTTAAGTTAAAAGAAATAAAAGTTGTCAAATAACTTTGCTATTTTACTTGTAAAGCCTTTATACTGAGTTTTAACCTTTAAGCATTCTCCTAAAAAAAATTAAAAGAACATTAAGCCAAATATATATACTATTGGTATTTAGAATGTACATACAATTCATAATAATAAGAAATTGTTTTAATTGAAAGAGATTTATCACTATCATTTTTATTTAATAAAAGGTGGGAAACTAGTTTTATAACAATATGGTTTTTCATACACTTTTTTTTTTGGTAGAATTGTCAAAATAACATTGTTGGTTATTTAAAGAGCTATAAACATTGTACACAATACGCATTTCTTAATAAGGTGCATGATTAGATTATGAGTTATTCTTATTATATATTTTTTTTCCCTTTCATCTTATTTCTATTTTATTTTTATATCTTTCTTTATTTCTCATATATCATTTATCATTCTTTCTATCTTATCTCTTAATTTGGTGGTATAAATTAATGATTTTCCTTAAATTATATTTATGTAATGTTAAAACAGACTTTAGGTAGTATACATCTCTGCATAAAATAATGCTAATGTGAATGGTATTTTGTATATACTGGATTTAATTTTGAAATAATCTTGGTTTTAGTAAAGGTTATGGATAAACTATTTTATAATAACGACATAGAAAGCTTAAACCGAAACGTGGACTTGCTGTGCATTACGTGGGTGGGTTGGCACACGTAGGTTTTTTTAAAAGAAGAGGGGGGAGGGGGGGTTCAAATTATTTTATATTTTTTTAAGGCCCAAACTATTTTATATAGCTACTATGCAATAATAACGCGTCTCTTCATTTAATAATATGCTAATGTGAATGACATATTATATAATCTCCATTTAATTTTAAATTTGAAATAATGTTGATTTAGTCAACTTTTGCATAAACTATTTTATAATGGCATAGAAAGCTTAAACCAAAATTTTAATTAGACTTCTTAGCTATGCATTACCTAGGGTTGGATGTGAGAGAGAAAATTTCTAAAATTGTTTTACATAGAGGAGTATAATTAGTAACATGTTCTTTTTTACACTTTTCTTTTTGTCTAGATCACATGTATCCTCCATGTGAGGCAATCATGTTCAAACCTTACAGGGTCACTAAGGGTGATAAACTCTCTCTTCAAGTATTTAACACATCTGCATATTCAGGACTTGAATTTGATACCTCTAGTTAAGTTGGAACAACATTGTGCCAATTGATTATGTGCTCGATGGTTTATTATTAGTTAAAATTTACTAAAAGTTATAAAATTAGGAGTGAGATTTATTAAATAGGAAGTGAGATTCACCAAATTGTGATTTCAATTACAAATTTTAGCCAATGATAAAAAAAAAATGTGTTCAAAAGAGTATATTAGAGATTGTGTTACCAACATTTTATATATAGTTAGTAGCAATAGAGTTTAATAAGTATATATTGTTAGTATAAAAGTTTTAACATTACTTGTCATTTAGAAATCATCTTTAAAATTACTTTTAAAATAGTTATTATAAATGTTAGCAATCTTATTATATGTAATGATTTGTGGTTAGATGATAATATAAAAATCTTTACACGCTTAGTACATATATTATTTATTATGTGCAACAATGCATTTCTACAAATGTGAATTGTATCTGTATTTAATTCTTAATTTTAAAATAATCTTGAATTTAGTCAACTTTTTACATAAACTATTTTATAATGGCAAAGAAAGCTTAAATTAAAATATCAGACTTCTGTGCATTACGTGGGTTGGCAAACCCCATAATTTTAAAAAATAAAATAAAATCTTAAGCTATACGATTTTATAATTAAAGAAGTAAAATGCTAGCACGGGTAAATATATACTGGAATTAGGGATATAGATTAATTAAGCCAAAAACAATTCAGATTTCTTTTATTCAATATATCTAAAGACCAACTTGTAGAGATATGTCGACGAAGGCTGTGCCAAGCAAAGTGTTTTACAATTCACTCGGTCACTCGACAAGTTGAATATCAGAGATATTTATGCTTTAACTTGAAGAAAAGTGTTGACGTGATCTGTAAATAGCTAAGTTTAAGCAGTAAATTGGTTATTGTTTTATATTGTAAATCCCTGTGATGCAGTGGTATCCCGATGTTTTAAGGCAATTTTGTTTTATTACTTTATATGGATCAGTCATTACTGTAAAGGTGCAACATCTCTATACATATCATATTGTATTAGAAGCAATATATGAATGAAGAAAAAGC
Source organism: Pueraria montana var. lobata (assembly GCA_026413185.1). Lineage (NCBI taxonomy): Eukaryota > Viridiplantae > Streptophyta > Magnoliopsida > Fabales > Fabaceae > Pueraria > Pueraria montana. Next base: position 81,327,948 of record CM048650.1, read on the forward strand.
AACGTTTTTACTTGATAAAAAAAAAAAAAAAAACCAACGTTTTTACTCTCCTCTATTTAACACACGAAGATGAATCAATTAATTAAAACTATATCCAGAGTGATTAATTATCTGTAGGCAGTCGCATTGTGGTGGTAAATTCCGTTTTATCGAGCCTCCCTTTATACTACCTTCCTTTTTTTTTTAAATGCCAAAGGTCCACAAAATTTTAAAATGTTTGCAAAGAAATTTTCTATGGTCTAGTGTAGATGATTCTAACAAAATTGCTTAGGTCAGCTGGGACAAAATTTGTCAGCACAAATCTTGATCTAATTCTATGTACCTGGAAATCGAAATGAAAAAGATGACGAACGTGGAACGAAAACTCAAACCAAGAATCACCTAAGTGATCTTTGATACCACATTAAGAAAGCAAAACAAGTGGAGATTGAGATGAGAGAAAACACGAGAGATGGTGAGGCTGAGTGGATTCTGGTGAGGACTAAGAGGAGGACAGCGAATGGATCTAGGGGTGTTCAAAAATGTTGAACTGAACTAAACTGTGTGAAAACTAAACTGAATTGGAAAAATAATCACTTGAACTAAACTAACTAAACTGAACTAGCAAATAGATCAAACGAACTGAACTAAACTATTTTTTTAGTTCAGTTAACTACATTTAAAAGTTTGAACTGAACTATTTTTATAGTTTGAATTAAACTATTCTTTTGAACCAAGCTGTTAAAAAATTGGTTTGAACCAAACCTTCAGACACGCTACTTAACCTTCCTATTAATGTCGTAATGGATTTGATTTGCTGTAATCTAAAATAAAATTAATCTCTATGAAAGGGTGTCCTTCCTTGCGTATTGAGTTGCTGTGAAAGCTCAATTCCATGCGATGTCCTGCCTTTGCCTTATGGTACAGCAGTTCACTGAACTAAATTTTGCACTGGATATCTAGTTCAGTTAATGAACTGTTTTGCTAAAAAATAGTTCAGTGCAATTTTTATTTACAAACAGTTCAGTTATTAATAGTTTAGTGCAATTAAGTTATAGTTAAGTTCATAGTTTTTAGTTTATTTGAACAGCCCTAAATGGATTGGCGTGGAAAGGACGAGGGATGACTGATACTAGCAATCAACCAGTGACGTGTTATTTCACAAATTTTCCTCTAAACTTTGGAGCCCAGGCGATGAGGAATGTTTTTAAAAAATGGGAGACAGTTAAGGATGTGTATATCCCGTTCAAGAAAAACAAGGAAGGAAAGCAATTTGGTTTTGTGCGTTTTGTGAACGTGGAATTGTTGACAGAATGGGAAAAGCATTTGGAGCACGTATGGATAGGCATGTATAAGATGCGATTAAATCCCACAAGGTTTGATCGTCATTCATTTGTTCAGAGAGGAGTTATAAAGTTGGATCATCAATCTTATGTTAATGGAAAAGGTACAGAAAATTTTAAGGGTTTGGAGGCAAAGGGTGCGAATCAGAGGACAGTTCAAAGGAGACCATATGTTCAAGCGCTATTAGAGGGAAAGAAGCAGATCTGGAAGCCAAAAGTTGTACAAAAAATGAGGAAATAGGAGGATGATTGGAAGGGACTGACTTTTGAAGTAGAAAGGGATGAGATGGTGTGGCTGGATAAATGTTATGTAGGAAGGGTGCATGATTCTAAGGTTGTCTATTTGGTGCAAGACAAAATTCTGGCAGAAGGAATAAATTCTATGAAATCAACCCCAATGGGTGGAGATATGGTGTTTCTACAGCCGGTGGGGGAGGGAGATTTAGGGGAATTACTTAAAGAGACTGCGGATATTATGTCAAATTTTTTTCTATCAATTAAACAAATGGAGTCCAGAAGAAATTTTGAGAGATCGATACATTTGGGTTAGATGCTCTAGTATTCCAATGCATGCATGAAATGTGCGATTCTTTGAATATATTGTGGGAACTTTTGGTCAATTCTTGACGATGGATGATCTCACTATGAAGAAGAACAGATTGGATGTGGCCAGACTTATGATTCAAACAGCAACGTAGGAGCCAATTAACATGGTGAACAAGGTGAAAGTGAATGGAATGATTTATGCAATTTGAATTGCAGAAGAGATACATTCTCCGTGTCTTATGCTCACAAGGTAGAAACGGTGCATTTATCTTCATTGGAAATAGATTGCGATTGGGAGGGGCTGAATTGGGTGGAGGAGGATGAGTTTTCCGGTGGTTCATAATTTGAAATTCAAAATAACAGCGATGATGAGTTAATTGAAGAGATCTCGGCAGATTTGGCGTTACAAAAGAGGGGAGATAGCGTTGTTTCAAGGAAAGGTTGTTTTGGGAAGAAGGATATAATGGGAAGTATTTGACAAAACCTCTGGTGGGGATTGAGGAGGTTGATAGTGGTAGGAATGATGATTTTAATAATGAAATATTAAGGGAGGCTTCCAGTCTTGAGTTCAAAGGATTGGCGGACAATGGGCTTATTGTGAAGGCCTAAAATACACGTAAAGAAGGAGAAGTTGGGAATGTTCATATGGGTCATAATTTGGCCCAACATGAGTAGGTTCGTGGGCTTTATGAGTTGCACATTAAAGGTGAGCAGATTTGTGATCAAAGCATAATTTGCGTCAAAGACAAGGATATGGGTCGAGACAATGTCGGTGACCATGAAGGCAGTAATATTAATGAGATTGAAACTATGGCTAATGATGAGGATGGTTATATTTTGAGGGGTCTAGACGGTCCTAAATCTATGTCAGTAATAGCTAGAAATAACAATCAAGTCCAAGAGAAGCTGCTTGAAAGGGAAGAGCCAATGGATAAGATGGAGATAAGTGAGAAAGTTGTTTCAGTGGATGATAATGGAAGAGTGGCAGTTGCATCACGTGAAGTCTTGGTCAGAGATGAGGAAGACGTGTTGGAAAAAGAAAGAGAAGGCAAGAAAGCGTTGGAAAATGAAGGAGCTGGGATTGAGCGAAGTTTTTTGTTTCAAGAAAAGGCAGAGGCAAAATTATCTAAGAAAAATGAAATTACTAATTCTGGGAATGATATACAGGCTTCTTGTGTTTTGGGAGAATTGGTGGAGGTGGAAGTGAGATCAGAATATGAGGAAGCTTTTAAAAAGAGGGTAAAGGAAGAGGCAAAGGAGGGAAGACGGGGAAGAAAAAGATTGTGTCAAATAATAAAGAAGAAAAAAGTTTACCACTTTCATAGGATCTAGAGGAAGCTGCCAGAGAGGTGTGGGGTTTTGGAAAAGAATTGGGTTTGATGTTTAATGGGAGAGAAGAAGATATTATTCATAAAATAAGGAACATGGAGGAGCGAGATAGGAGAGTGGGAGGAAGAGGAAGGGAAGGTAAGAGTAAAATATTTGATATGAAGATCCTTACATATAACATTAGGGGGTTAGGAGGGAGGGTGAAAAAAAGTAAGGTATGCAGGTTGATAAAAGAGCAGCAACCAGATATGGTGTGTTTACAAAAAACGAAGATGGAAGCGATAGATAGAAGTCTTTGTGTGTCTTCGTGGGGTGGTGAAGATGTAGAGTGGATTAGCAAATCATCAGTTGGTAATTCAGGGGGTCTTCTGCTTATGTGGAGGCAAAATTGCTTTTCTTCAGTGGATACTATAGAAGGTATAAATTTCATTGGTGTGGTTGGGAGGTGGTCAAGTAAGGAGATACAAATTGGCATTGTGAATTTGTATGCTCCATGTGATCTAAGGGGGAAGAAGGAATGCTGGCAGGAGATAACTAGCAGGATTGAATCCCGAGGGGGAACAACATGGTGTGTGGCAGGAGATTTCAATTCAGTGAAGGAGTTGCGTGAAAGAAAAGGTGTGTTGTTACATAATAGGCAGGAGGAGATTGTGTCTTTTAATGAGTTTATTCAAGAACTGGGGCTAATTTATTTGCCTTTGATTGGAAGAAAGTATACATGGTATAAAGTAGATGGTACAACTATCATGAGCAGGTTGGACAAGTTCCTGGTCTCAAAAGAATGGATATCTGTTCAGAGAAATATGTTTCAATAGGGTCTACAGAGGAGTGTATCTGATCATTGTCCAGTTATTCTTAAGGAGAAGGAAATTAATTGGGGGCCGAAGCCATTTCGTTTTCTGAATTGCTGGAAGAATAAGAAGGGCTATGAGGAGTTTGTGAAAGAACAATGGAGAAAGCTCAGTGTGGATGGTACAAAATGCTTTATTCTTAAAGAAAAGCAAAAATCAATAAAGAATTAGTTAAAGGTATGGAGCAAAGAACACTTTGGAGAGATAAGTACTCAGTTAAAGAAGGCAAAAATGGAGCTACAGAAGTTGGATGATAAAGGTGAGTTAGAGGGTCTGGTGGATGTGGAGGTTCAGAAAAGAAAAGATATTATGGAGGAAATAAGGTGTTTAGTTGGAAGAAAGTGCAGTATTAACTGGCAGAAGTCAAGGATGAGATGGCTTAAGGAAGGAGATGCAAATACAAGATATTTCCATAAGTGTTTGCTAAAAAGGAGGAGGATTAATGAGATTTTGGGGTTAAATTTTGATGGTGAGTTCGTTGAAGGGGTGGTTCCTTTGAGAAATAGAATAAAGGAGTTCTTCCAAAAGCATTTTACAAAGTTAGATGGGGAGAAACCAAAGTTAGAGGGGATGCATTTAAAGCAGCTAAGTGAATCAGATAATCACCTTCTGATAGAAGCCTTACTGAAAAGGAGATAAAGGAAGCAGTTTGGGACTATGAAAGCTCTAAAAGCCCAGGACTAAATGGTGTTAATTTTGCATTCATCAAGGATTTTTGGTGTACTATTGGGCAGGATTTCATGGAGTATGTGCAAGAATTCCATAGGAATGGAAGGATAGTTAGAGGCTCTAATAGTTCTTTCATCACTCTTATCCCTAAAAAGGAGAATCCACAGAAGATTGGGGAGTACAGGCCAATTTCACTAATAGGTTGTATGTATAAGGTTCTATCTAAAGTGCTGGCAAACAAGCTGAGAAAGGTTATCGCTGGAATTATTTTAAAAAATCAAACAGCTTTTGTTAGTGGAAGACAAATCTTGGATGGAGTTTGTATTGCAAATGAAGTGGTGGACAATGCCAGAAGAAGAAATAAAAAATTGGTTTGTTTTAAGGTGGATTTTGAAAAAGCCTTTGATTCAGTGAGTTGGGATTATCTATTGCATATGATGGAATGTATGGACTTTAATGAGAAATGGTGAGGATGGATGAAGGAATGTTTGGGGACAGCAAAAGTGTCTATTCTTGTCAATGGTTGCCCAACTGAGGAATTTAGTATGGAAAGGGGTCTAAGACAAGGGGATCATTTATCTCCTTTTATTTTTTGATAGCAGCTGAAGGACTTGGTGTGTTATTTAGACAGGCAAAGGAGAATGGTATGATCAAGGGGTATAAGGTTGGCAAGGAGGAAGACGGTTTATGTATTTCACACCTGCAATTTGCTGATGATACCCTCATTCTAGGAGAAGGCACTTGGGGAAATGTAAAAGCTATTAAAGTTATCTTACAACTTTTTGAGCTAGCTTCAGGGTTAAAGGTGAATTTTCATAAGAGCCAATTAGTAGGGGTGAATGTTGAGAAATCATGGCTGGAGGAAGTGGCTTTCGTTATGAATTGTAAGATTGGCTCCTTGCATTTCAAATATTTGGGGTTACCTGTGGGAGCTGATCCAAAAAAGAAACTTACATGGCAGCCCATGATAGATTTGATAAGGAAAAGGTTGATGGCATGGGAAAGTAAATACATATCTTCCAGTGGTAGAGTTGTTTTGTTAAAATCAGTCCTTTCGTCTCTCTCGATCTACTTTCTGTCTTTTCTCCAGGCACCATCAGGTATTATTTCTCTTCTTGAGTCTATGTTTAAAAGGTTTTTATGGGGTGGGGGGAAAACAAGAATAAAATTCATTGGGTAGCTTGGGAGAATGTGTGTAAGGAGAAGGAGGAGGGGGGCCTGGAAATAAAAAATTTAAAAGCTTTTAATCTAGCTTTAATGGGGAAATGGAGATCGCGTTTACGTACAGAGCATGAAGCATTGTGGCATAAGGTTCTCATAGGAAAGTATGGAAAGGGAGATGGAGAATGGTTGAGAGGTGGGGGATGTTGTTCAAGATGGTGGAGAAGTATCATGTCTTTAGATGATTGTCATGGACTACCATTAAGATGGTTGTCAAATGGTATGGTTAAGAAAGTGGGGGGAGGTTTGGAAACTTTGTTTTGGGAGGAGCCTTGGGTGGAAGGGGGTTTAATTCTTAAGGATAGATTCAAAAGGCTTTATAGTATAACAGAAGACAAGAAAGCTAGAGTGGCAGATTTGGGAATTTGGCAGGGAGGCCAATGGTTATGGCAATGGAGTTGGCGTAGAAGACTATTTGAATGGGAACATGATTAGGTGAAGCTGCCGGAAGAAATTGTGAGGGTGACAAGATTGGAGGAGGGAAAAAGTGATAGGTGGGTTTGGAATAAGGATAAGGGGGAAATATATACGGTGCATTATGCTTATAATGCACTTGTGCTTAGTAGAAGAGTATCTAAGGATGAGTTTTTTTCCCAATCTGTGGTTGAAACAAGTTCCATCGAAGATCTTGTTCTTTGCTTGGCAAATTGGACATGATAGAATACCATCTTTGTTAAATCTTACGTGTAGGAAGGTTGTGATTGAGGAGGAGATTGTCTGTAGAAGATGTGGTGATGTTGTTGAGGACACAAACCATTTATTGATGGAGTGCAAATTTTCTTGGGAAGTATGGAGTAGAATTCTAGATTGGTGGGGTTTTACTGCACCATTGCATGGTGAAGTTCAGTGTAGTTTTTTTTCAGTTCAGGGGAATTCTTGATCACGGGGTAAAGGAAAGATGGTGCTGGTATATTGTTTGGTATGAAACAGTATGGGCTATTTGGAGGGCTCGGAATGAACTCATATTTTCAGATTTTGAAAGAGGAGTGGATGAATCGTTAGAGAAAATTCAAGTGGTAACTTGGGAGTGGAATAAGTTTGCTGGTGGTTTCATTTATTCTCTGTCCAATTGGTTTCTAAATCCAAAAGGTTGTATCGGGATCACATAATGCTTCAGAGGTCCATGATTTAGAACATCGGTAATATTTTAAAGGTTTTGGATCAGGTTTTTCCAAGTGTTGCTCTGAGTATTTGGAACGAACAGTTGGTGTGCAACAATATCTTGAAGGGAGGAATATCAGCTTTGTAAAGCATGTGACCCATCAGTTACAACAGAAACAATCAAGATGCTATATAAAAGACTTGCAGTAGAGGAATATGTTACTAGTTTTGTATGAAGTTGCAGTGGATTGCCAAGGATGGGTTTACTGCGATAGTGATGTAATGAGCATGAGCATAGGATGGAATTTCTATTCTCAGTATCAACTTTTAGCAAGTTTAATATTTTGTATCATTTATTTTGGGTTTGGGAGCTGTATATTGATGTATGTTGGGACTGATACTGATGTATGTTGGGAAGCCTGATACTGCTATTGCTATTCTGTTATGTGGGGTTTTTATCCCAGCTATGGCACTGCTTGTGTTATGACTGAGGAACATTAATAAAAATTTTCATTTTTGCCTTTCAAAAAAAAAAAAAAAGTAAAACAAGTGGGTTTTGTGGAAAATACAAATTAAATTAAATCAACCGAATATTAATTAATCTAGTAACAGATATGGAGAATCATGAGGTAACAAATGTTGTTTTACTACATGACTTAATTATTTGGACGATGATAGCTAAAGACCGCATAAAAAGTCTAGATAAGAGTGAGAACAGCTACCACCGATATAGCCAAGTTGTAACCACGCCTAAAAAACTTATAATGGCGTAAAGCAGTGATGAATTAGTTCGACTGAAATAATGCCGTGCAATTGTGGTGAATTGTACCACACGATTTGTTGTTGCCGTTTTTGAATGAGTAATGATACACATACGTTTCACTATTTTAAATATCATAATAACATCTCTTATTTCTCTCTATCCCTCTCTTTCTATCACATCATAAACTCTATCATATCTATATTTTTTTTTTCCTATCTCTCACTAGATGTTGCATAGCATTGTGGGTGTACACCAAACATTTTTCGTTTCCGAATAGGTGTTCAAGGTATCAATTATGTTGCGGCAATTCAAAGCAAGGACGGGACGAGAATTTACTGCACTTGTGCATGAACGAAAAAAATCCAGCAGATCGTGATTACTTCTATTATCAGGATTCTTAATGAGTCTCCTGTCTATAAACAGTTGAATGTCGCTTGGACAGCAGATCAAATCATCAAAGAGGAAGGCGAAAAAAGTGAACACTGTCGTACTATCAGCTGGTAATCTCCACTCCCTTCTATATTGCTCCTCCCAAGCTATGAAATTCCGCCACTTTGTTTCCACTGTGTCATCGATATTCAGGCACGAAATTTGTAGTACCCCATCGCTATTGTTGAATTTTATGTCAACATTAAAGCGATGATAGTTTGGATCAATAAGATAAGTACCTTGAGGTTGGATTGTAGCCTGGTAGCACAGCGATTGAGTTCTCTACTTCTAGAATAGGACTCGTTGATAAATGATCGAGCGAACAAGATCAAGAAAGTGAGCTCTTTTAATGGGGTTGGGATAGTTGAGTTGGAATATGGAATGTGGCTAAAGAAAGACCTGACTAGATCTTCAATGATACTAACATAAGTGTCAATCCCAGATTTATTAGTATAAAATGGGGAAAAAGTAGTTGAATCAACTTATAGACAATGAAAAGGGGTATCTGGTTTTCCACCAGTATGAGATCGCATGCATTTGACAATGGATCTCCTCAGTGCGAGGTCGGGCTTGAAACGTGGTAGTTGACTTAAAGTCCATTCATGTGATTCAGGTATGAGAAACTCTAAGAGAAAACAATTGTCGTAGTCGTAGAGCATAGTTGTGGCTAGATCGTAGCTGTCCAGTTTTATTTCTTCCTTATAGCTTGCACAAACTGTTGCGTCATGCTCCAACATTAACTGCATACAGGCTTCTAGAATTTATTTTGTTTCTCTATTTGTTCGATTAAGAAGGTCAATCATGTAACGCCACTTGAACTCTTCCATTTCTTGTAACTCCCTTCTGAACGGTTGAATATCATTTTGGTTTACAGAATCAAACAATGCTGCCGTTGTGTCCACCCATTTTTTCAACTTATACGCGTCTTCGGCCATCGCCTGCAATTAAGAGAAAGAAATAAACAAGGAATGAATGACTAGTTAGGAGAATGATTGTTAAACCTGAAAGGGGAAAGAAACAACGAAGAAATTAATAAACATGGACACACAGTGGCAGAAAGAAAGAATCGTTGTGCTTTGTTAAAACAATGAGGTCACTTGATTACATATTCTAGTAAAGACCCAATTCAATAAATTCAAAGGGTTGACGCAGTGGTGTATGAGAGAACGATCCATTTAGTGGGAGAATCCGTGTTCGATTCCCTTTGTGTATAAAATTTTCTTGGATCGGTAGCAGCCATGCACCGTGAACAGGATTAGTCTCTGACCTAGGAACAAAAACAAAAGACCCAATTCAATATTTAGTGTAATATGCTCTTCATTATTGGATAAATAAGATCTAATTCTATTTGGCAATACTTGACACGAAGTGAGGCACGTGTCTCTTTTTCCTTTTAATAAAAAGAATGATGACTAGCATTTTTTTTTTTTTTACTGCAGAAATGACTAGCGTTGATGATAGTTTTATAATAAAAGAGACTGTGTGTAGTATACATCTCTGCATATAATAATGCTAATGTGAATGGTGTTTTACATAATCTGGATTTAATTTGTATAGAATCTTGGATTTAGTCAAGGTTTTGTATAAACTATTTATAATGATATAGAAAGCTTGAACCAAAACTTCAGACTTCTAGGCATTATGTGGGTGGGTTGCCACCCATAATTTTTAAAAGAGAAAAGAGAGAAAATTTATCAAACTATTTTATATAGCTAGTTTGCAAGGCACCTCTGCATCTAATAATGCTAATGTGAATGGTTTTCATATAATCTGGGTTTAATTTTTAATTTTGAAATAATATTGGATTTACTCAAGGAGTCAAGTTTGTATAAATATTTTATAATTAATGATATAGGAAGCTTAAACCAAAACTTTAGACTTTTGTGCATTGCGTGCATGGGTGGGTTGCATCCATAATTTTAAAAGAAATAGTGAGAGAGAGAATTTCTCAAACTATTTTATATATAGCTACTATGCAATAATGCATCTCTCTATGTAATAATGCTAATGTGAATGGTATTTTGTATAATCTGTATTTAATCTGTATATAACTACTACATTACTTAGTCAATGCACGCATAGTAAATAAAAAAACATATTCTAAACTTGGTAAAATAATGTTATAAATTAAACAAATTCCTTTGTAATTTTAAAGTTTAACCATGCAGTTATTAATCGAATTTATTAACATATTTATTTGAACTATTCTTTTACTGTAGTTGGAGGTCGCGAGTCATATTTTGATTATTTGAAGACCAAATTGAGGGATTAAAAGAATAAAAGAAATCTAGAAATGCTGATTTGTATCGGGTTGAAAAGTGTTTTCTTTTTTTTTTTTTTTTTTTTTTTGACTGGGGTAGAAAAGTGTCTTATGTAGTTCAAAATCGGTCCAAAAATGGTTAAAATCTAGTTGAAAATCGGTTTAAAAACCGCTTCTGTACTTAGAAACCAATTTGGAACTGGTTTAGTAGTCAAAAACTGGTTTACAATTATTTGATTTATTTCTGTACTAAACTGGTTTTAAACCGATTTACAATTGATTTGCAATTGGTTCATAAAAAACCAAACTGGTTTAATAAAAATAAAGTAATTTGGATAAACCAAATAATGCACAAGCAGAGTAGGCCTATCGTACCCCACTGCACACAAATTCTGCATCCTTGACCCAAAACTTGATGCGAGCACTTAGAGCATCTTTAGCGAAAGATTGTCATAAAATTCTTGCTTAAGAACAAATAACTTTTTTTACGTTTTATCATTGAAATATAAAGGTGAAATTGTCACATGTAAGAATCATTTTTACTAAAGAACGGATTCTTACCAATAAAAAATTAATTTTATTTGTTAACAATAATAACATACACTACAGTAAAAATTCTTAAAATAAGTTTACTGTTGAAATAAAGTTTAATTAAAGTTCTTAAAACTTTTACAGCATAGCAGGATTCACCTATAAAAAATGGATTAAGAACTCAAATATTGGTTCACTATTATGCTCTGTCTGCTACTTCAGAACATGTTGTACAGTTTGAGAGACTCTGACGTGAATGTAAAAGTCAGAATGTGAAGGGTTGTCTCATTGTGTTGGGTACACAAGAGACAAAGGAAATTAGTAGGGAAAGATTGGTGGGTCGATCTCCATAAGAAACGAGCCAAGCCAGGCCCAAATGATTTTGAAAATCTGAAATTACGTTGCTACTATTCTCATCCTCTTTTTTGCTCTTCCCACCCCCGTTCCTTTTTCAAAAAAACTTGTAATGTTCCTAAAAATATAGGACAACCTTAGGATTCATTTTAGTATTTTCCTTAAAAATATTATATTATTTTAAAAAGTTGTAACCCTTTTGTGGATTTTAATTTTTTTAGTTCTAAAGTAATAATTATTTATTTTACAATCCTTTTCTAGAAAAATTGAACTAAACATGTCGTTATTCACAAAAATATTAAACTTAAGTTTGACTTTCAGGTTGAGTAAACAAAAAGTTTGATTTTCAGGTGAAATAGAATTTATCATTCGTCAAATTTATTGTAAAAAAATTACTTTCATATTTTCTTTTTTATAACGTGTCCAATGAAGAATCAAGGCCCCAACTCCAGATTATCAAAGAAAGGAGTGTCAAATATGTTTTTGGTCCCTTTAAAATTTTTAAACTCTTAAAGTTCAGTTTAGTTTTTCTAAAATTTTGTGTTCATTTTTTGTCCCTCTAATTTTGAAATGTCTATTTTTCGTCTCTCTAAATTTGAAATGCACTGAGTACTTTAAATAGTTCTTTATAGAAGAGTGAAGAATGATTTTTTGATTCTTAAATGGGTAAAGGATGATTTAAAGAGCTCTTGAGACGAAAAACAAACCTTTCAAAATTAGAAAGGACTAAAACTAAATTTTAAAAATTTTAAAAGAACCAAAAACATATTTTACTTAAAAGAAATAAGAATACCAAAAAAAAAAAAAAGCTAAAGCTAAAAAACAGTTTACTTTTCATATTTTCTCTCCAATTTTCTTGTCTTTTATTTTTTTTCTTCTGAATTCTGACTCGGTTGTTTTCCTGTCTCCTTAGTCTTGGTTCCTTTTTATTCATTCCTTATGCTGTGTTTCCGACGACGGAAACAAATTACAGCAGACGAAAATGAGGGTTGATTATTTGGTAATAAATAGTTTGAAGAAAGTTAAGTTATAAATTTTTATATTTTTAAAAATTATTTTAAAGTTTAAACAGTAAAAATTGATTATTTTACTTAAATAATCAATTTTTTTGACCAATTTAATCAATTATTTGTACATAATAATCGATTTTAAGGGTTACAAAATAAAAAAAAATTGATTATTTGTGTATCATAATCAATTATTTGAGCATTTTAATCGATTATTTGTACATCATAATCAATTTTTTTGTATCTATTTAATTCTCTCCTCCCTATTTCATCTATATCAAACAACTTTAGAATATTATTTCTACTCTATTTCTCACATACTTCTCTTAAAACAAACAACACAACATACAACTTTATTTCTATTCTATTTCTTCTTTTTTAAATTATCTCTCTTCTATTTTCATATATCTTATTTCTCTCCTCTAAGTCAACCACAGCGTTAGTCTTGGTCTATTCACACACAGCATCACTCTCCTGTCTTATATTATAATCCATTATTATTCATTTTGTGAAGCAAAGATAAGTAGGAAACAAAGAAAATAAAAGCTAAAAGACAAAAAAAAGAGACCGGTACTTGTCCCTTTCATAGTTTAACCCCTCATTAGATCTTTGTTGTCCTTCCTTTCTGTTGATAGCTTCCTTGACCCTTCATTTCATTTCCTTGTCCTAACCATTTTATGGATTCACACGTTCCTTCCAACCCTGCAACACTGCTACCTCTCATAAACTATCAAGACTTTGCTGACCTTTCTCCGTATGAGAGTAAAAGACTTAGCTTTTCAATTTTTTTACACCCCCATCAGGTTGAAAATTCAGGGTAGGATTTTATAACAGGGATTCAAACCATGCTGTGAAAAACCCGTGTTCTTTTACCCCTGCAGTGTATCCAAGTTTCCAACTTGCTTCATTGTTTTCCCAGGTAGTTAGTTGGCTTGAGTGTCTTGTTTTCATCCTCGTTGGTGGTTGGTGTGTGTGATAAATTTGAGGGACAAATGTTGTTAGAAGGTTTAATGGGGGCATAGGGGACTGGAGCTGGGACCAGAGCTATGTTTTGCAATTGGTTTGGTGCTTTGAATTGGTGTGGGGGGAAGGATGATCCTGCAGACCAGCCACATGAACAAGGTATTAAAAATGATTATGGCTCTAAATTGCATCATGGATCAATAGTTTGTGTTAAATTGAACAGGTTATTGACTTTGTGATTGTCATGATTTATGCCTGTTAGTTCATCCTTCTACCTTTCTATATTTTTCCTGCTGAAATGCTAGATAAGTGTTGTTACAAGGGTTGGAATTGCCTAGTTATTGGTGGCAATAAAGGGATGATTGCTTAATGAACAGACTGCATTTTCTGGAATTTTTTTGTTTTCTGTCTATTAAAAAACCCACAGGTGAGAACATAGAGGCAATTTTGTATGAAATTGTTGCAGGTTCTTCAGTGAACTGTGGCTAGGATGTTGCTGGCAATTAACTTTAGGCTGTCAAAAATCAAAATTGATTTTTGATGTACTAACTTGGATAATTTGATTGATTTCCCCGAGAAAGAAAAAAGGCTTAATCCTGGTTAATGAGGTTTTAAATTATTTTATTATTCTGTTTGCTAGTAGTGTTGAATTAAAACAAAGTTTAAGGATATGTCATGGCTTCTTATGGTAGCATAATTATAGGTACAGTTCTTTCCTTTTTAAGTTTTAATTCTCATACTCATACGGTCAAAATGTCAGACATGGTCATATTTATTAGATAGATTTGAAGTTTCTAATGCCGGGATCTATCTGTTGCTGAAAATAATTAGGTCAAACCTGAGGTCAACCAGTTGAATTATCATTTATCTCTCTTGAACCACCTTACTATTCCCAAGTCCCAACTTAATGGGATGCATTTAAATCCTGAGATCCTATTTTAAATGGTTAATATTAATATTGAAATTTTACTACTGAAGATGGCTGGCAGGGGTGGTTGGCCATCGTTTGGTTACTTTATTTTTTGGTTATGTACTTGTGTTATATGCTTAAAATTTTATTGAATCCCTCCCATATGGTGGAAATTATTGCAAATCATATAAGCAAAATATGCATGTATCTCTATTTCAGTTGAAACTTGTCTAGATCTACTGAGACATCTTCACTTGGACATTATCTTCCTAAAATTGCATTCTTGACTCTTTTTATTTGTATTGTCTTTTTAAGAAATTTTGCATCCTGTGATTTATTTATGTAAGCTTTATATGTTTGTGATCTGACAGTGGTTGCAACTAAAAAGTTTAGCTATAACTCGTTGAGATCAGCAACGGGAGATTTTCATCCTTCAAGCAAAATCGGTGGAGGAGGTTATGGAGTTGTCTACAAGGTGAGAGTCATGACCATTTTTTTTTTCCTGTTTTTATGGTTACCATCCGTAGAAGGATTTCAGTACATTTCTTTGCTGGTTGTGATTAATATTTGCAGGGAGTTTTAAGGGATGGTACTCAGGCTGCTATCAAGTCTCTTTCTGTAGAGTCTAAACAGGGAACCCGTGAATTTATGACAGAAATTGATATGATATCAAATATACGACATCCAAATCTTGTGGAACTGATTGGTTGCTGTGTTGAGGGTAGTCACCGAATATTGGTTTATGAATTTATGGAGAACAATAGCCTTGCGAGCTCTTTGCTTGGTAAATACCAGAACGATTTAAATATGTATTTGGATGTGAGCCATATCTAAGTTAGATGGCTGTTCAACTTTTCCATATTTGAAACCAGTTTATCTTCATATAAGACTCACTTTGCCAGTTTCCTTGGTCTGGGTTGCTCTTAAATATTGGATACACTAAATATTTTGGGGAGGGGGCACAGAGTTTTGGAGATGTTTACTAATGCTACTGTGTAAATCAATGAATTGAAGGGTTGTTTATGAATTGGTTTATGCTAATGCTGGGAGAATATCTTTACAGGGTCAAAAAGTAAATATGTTGCTCTGGATTGGCCAAAGAGGGCTGCTATTTGTCGTGGCACGGCTTCTGGTCTAACTTTTCTTCATGAAGAGGCTCAACCAAACATTGTTCACAGGGATATCAAGGCAAGCAACATATTGCTGGATGGGAACTTTAATCCAAAAATTGGGGATTTTGGTCTGGCAAAACTTTTTCCTGACAATGTCACCCATGTTAGTACTCGAGTTGCAGGAACAGTGTAAGCACAAATATATTAATATTTTCATTTGTCTAACGGTTGCCAGAATTATTCCTTTTGATCATTGCTTGTAAGTTTAGTTTAGCCTTTTTCTAACTTTATCAGTTACTCATTTGAACTCCATAATTCGAATCAAGACACAGATTTTCAAAGGAACAAATTATCAGTGTTCTTAACGTTTGTAGTTTCTTATGAATCCTTGTAGACAACATGAATATCGTTGAACTGCTTGATTAACAATGGGAACCGAGTTAGGGGCAGTCTATGACAGTTATTGTTTAAAAGTAGATTTCAATGATGATGATAATAAATGTCATCAGTGATTTTGGCAATTTTGGGTAGAAAGTTAGAAGTTATATTATTAAATATATTTGTGTGGTAGAGTGTAGTGTGAAAATAAGTGTATTGTTTTTTGCAGCTTGTAATCAGAGAATATTCTTTATAGGAGAATTTTGGCTCCAGGAGAGCAATTGTATTGTTGTTTGTATGTGATTTCTGTGTTTAGAATAATATTTTATTTGTTTATCAATTGGTGTTATATCATTTTCATTCGGCCTACCGGATAGAAGAGAGAATCCTAGGACCAGCAAACATCAATCAACCATGACTAGGCGAGGGTATGGATGGATCTGTTAGAGGAGAAACTCAATAAAAGCCAGAATTCTGAGCAGAGTTGGCAGAGGCATGTTGACAGAATTCTGAGCAGAATCTGTGGATGACAGGTGGGGGTGCATGGAGGAAAAGATAGAAAGGCTGGAAAACAAGTTGACAGAGGCTTCTAAATGAAATGGAGAAGGAATTGGATAAATGGACAGAGAAAGAATGAGAGTTTCAAAGAGATGGAAGTTCTGCAGGAATGGGGTTAGACTATGATCACCATGGCTTGGATGAGTATTGGATGGCTGTCAAGAAAGTAGAACTGCCAGCCTTTAATGGGGAAGACCCAGTGGGGTGCATCACAAGGGCTGAAACTTACTTTGAATTTTGAAATGCAGAATAGAAGTGACGATGTAAAGATTAACTTGGCCAAGTTGAGTATGGAGGGCCCAACCATACACCGGTTCAATCTATTGAGAGAAACTGAAGCCCTTATTACATGGGCAATATTTAAAAGGGCCTAGATTGCAAGATTTAATGGAAGAAAGGTTGAAAATCCTTATGAAGATTTGGTTGGAATTAAAGCAAATAGGATCTGTAGAGGACTAATAGAAGCCTTTGAATTTCTGTCTTTTCAAGCGAGAAAACCACCGGAGGAGCAGTGCTTGGGATATTTCATTGGGGGACTTCAAACTGATATAAAACACACAATTTACACCTTTAAACTGAAGACTTATTTGGAAGTCATGCAATTAGCATGAAGTTTAGAAGCAGAAATGGTTGACTATTGTCCTGCAGTTGGACGGAATTCATGGTAGTCCAAAACTCGGCGCCAGGGATGTGATACTAGATTTTCAAAGGGTGGCACAAGTTGGCAGGAATGGGAGTGCCTATCTGTGTAACTGCATCAAATAAAAGCAGTCATAGTTTGAGGACAAGGCTGATTTTTTCAGCAGGAGGTAATGATGGGAACCGAGTGTTAGAAGCAGTTATGACAGTTATTGTCAAAATGAATTTCAATGGTGAGGATAATAACTGTAATGTTGGCAGTTATGGGTAGAAGAGTTACAAGTAATTGTGTATCTATAATCTATAACAATATATAAACGGGATACTCCTTTTTGTAACTGCTTTAGGTCTCCACAATTTTTAGACTATTCTACCCTTAATAATATTTCAGAAGTAACAATTTTATTCTTGCACTTCTTTTTAAACTTCCACTATTCTCTTTTAAACTACATAACTACCCCACTACTCATATTTTCAGTTTCTTTTATTCATCAGTTTATTTTTTTAATTTAACCTCTCAACCTTTTTTTTTCTTCTTTTATATTATTTTTATTTAAAAATATTCGTGCCTCTCTTCCCCCTAGTTATCATAATATGTGTAATAATAACTATTATGTTGGCAGTTTTGGGTAGAAAGTTAGGAGCAGTTATACTATTGAATGTGTGTAGTAGGGTGTAGTGTAAAAATAAGTGTATTATTATTTGCAGTTTGTGAACAGAGAATATTCTCTATAGGAGACTTGTGTCTGGGACAACAATTGTATTTCTATATTGTGTGTGATTTTTGTGTTCAGAACTAAGCGCATCTGTTTCTTGTTCATGTGCCATAAATCACTTTAGACTTTAGTCTTGCCTAAAATAGGAATATGCTTCAAATTACTTGAGTGTACAGTAGTTTAATCATCTTGACATGCACTGCTAGTATCTTTTTATTTTTATTTTTATTTTTATTAGTAGTAAATATTTAATTGTTACATTAATACGTTTAAATTTTGAAACATTACAGAAAAAGTCAAGTAATTTCTATAATTTATTTAGCAATAATAATCTGTGTTGCTAAGATGTAATGTTTGATCTAAAGAAGGATAGCAAAAGAATGGAGAGGGGAAAGAAGTCTTAAACTAAAACTAAACTGTTCTGTGCAAAAAGAAAACCTTGAAGTAACTGTTTGTATTCTCCTATGTTTTTTTTGGGCCAGATTAGCATCTTTGTAATGTGGAGGCCAAAGACAGTAGATCCTTATCTCACTCATTTTATCAGTAATAGGTACATCAATAATTCTTTGTATGAAACTTGGCCATAATATATAAACCCAGATTACCTCTTCTGTTGCAGGGGATATCTTGCACCAGAATATGCACTTCTGGGACAACTTACAAAGAAGGCAGACGTTTACAGTTTTGGGATTCTCATGCTTGAAATAATCAGTAGGAAAAGTAGTAGCATAGCTGCATTTGAAGAGGATTATTTGGTTTTGGTGGAATGGGTATATTTTTTTATTCTTGAGTATGATTAATATTGATTTGATACTATACATGCTAGGATCTTCTTTTAGCTTCTTTAATTGCAAGAGACATAGGAACACACACAGATAAATAAAGTCATAAATACAAGTAGGATGCTTGAGAAGGGGGTTTAATTGAGCCCTTCAAAACGTTTTCTTGAACACAAACTTAAGACTGAAACTTTAGTGCTGATAAAACTTTTAGTAGACAGGTAACTGATAAACCCAGAAAATCAGAGGCTTAGCATATCAATTAAAATAAAGAGGATAGAAAGAGAAGGAGCTTGTGCAGCTGGTTTTATACTGGTTTGGCCCAGGGTGGAACTTACATCCAGTCCCCAATAAGAGGTGAGATTCTCAGTACTCACCACTCAGCAGAAAGTATTCTGAGTTTTGGCCTCTTCTGGTTAGTTACAATATAGCAAGTTCACACACTGAGCTCATTGGTTACTTACTAACCTAGAACTCAAGATAGAAATTTCAGCCTAACATCATAGTTATCAATGAGGGACTAAAAACACTTATTTTTAAAAGTTCAGGGACCAAAATGTTCGATGGTAAAGTATAGGGACTAAAACTAAAAATTTTACAAAGTATAGGGACTAAAAACATATTTTTTCCAAAGGAAACAAAATAAAACAAGTAATAATGACTATTTTATTTTTAAAACAGAATAAATCAAATCACTGATTCTACAATATCTTTAATTCCTACAGGACTCATTGTGAAGTTGAAAGTTGAGGCTTCTCATGCGTAATAGAACCTCTTTTAAAATGTGATTTAATGCATGTACAAATGCTCAATGCTCCCTATAATTAATTGAATTCACATGGGGTTCATTAAATGGTTTTGCAGGTATATGTGACAGTCTAATTAATAAAAGATGAGAAAATATTACATTGAGTGTTATTAAACATTGTTGTATCCTGTGTTACTGTGTAGCCAAAAAACAAAAAGCACAACCCAACAAAATAACAACAACAAAAGCCTTTTCCCACTAGGTGAGGTTAGTTACATGGACCACAGGACATCATTCAGCTCAATTAAAGACCAGATTTCCAAAGATATTATTTATCATGAGATCCCTCTTAACAACTTCCTCCAATATCTTTCTTGGTCTCCCTCTCTCTCTCTCTCCTTTTTCACAGGACTAAAAATCATACAATCTAATCTCCTCACGGGATTGAAAAGCACAAAGCACACAAAAACAAAAAACAAAATTTGATGCATCCTTTTTTATTGTTGGTGACCATAAAAAATAGCAGCAGTATCTTGTTTCTCCTAACTCATCATTCATGCCTGCAGGCTTGGAAGCTGAAAGGAGAAAACAGGCTTCTGGACCTTGTTGATTCAGAACTAAGTGAATATGATGAGAGTGAGGTGTATAGGTTCCTCATAGTGGCTCTATTTTGCACCCAATCAGCTGCTCAGCATAGACCAAGCATGAAGCAAGTATTGGAAATGCTTTCCAAGGAAGTTCATCTTAATGAGAAGGCACTGACTGAGCCTGGAATATACAGATGGCACAGCACTGGAAAGAAAGGTGGTTCTTTGAATGAGACATCATCTTCTCAAGCAATCAAGTACAAAAGAACCGAAAATCCACATGAAGCAACTTCAACTCACTTTAGTGGTACAGATTTTGTGACAGAGATGCTTCCAAGATGATGATGGTTACATGTGCATGTGGTGTTAGGTACATATTAGTGGGATGTGATCATATTTATCATTGTAGTTGTTAGGAATAAGATCAATGTGTTTCCAAAGGGAAACATAAGATCATGGGAAGAAAGGCCTTATTTCATCAGCATGTATATATGTGTGTATGCCTAGGCATATTTTCACTTTGATAATTAATTATGTCTTTCTGCTGTTAAAGGTGTGATAATAATCTTGTTTCTTATAATTTTGGATACAATATTTATTTATTTTCTTTTTGCATTGTTTATTGGTTCCTCTTGAGTTGTGTGCTCCTTTGTTCTATTTTCAAGTTCAACCTGTCCTCCAATGGCATTTGCACGACCCTATAGACACCGTGAAGTTTAACAAACGTTAAAATGTTCAGTAAAATTGTTCAAAGATATATTGTTTTATCTTTTTGATATATCCACTCACGCCAACATCCTTATATTTATAGCTTTTTTATTTCTTCCCCCCTTTTAGGGTATTACCACTGATTCCGCCCTCATTCAGGACATTACCACTCATTTTAACTATCTAATAGAATTATCCATAGAGTTTCTTAGACATTTTGCAATCACAAATTAATTGCACATGTACAAACTTCTATTTCATTCACCAAAATTTGAATCCTACGTGTGCTATCTTTATTAGTCTCATTACTTTTCTCCATTTGATTCTGTTCAAGGTTCAGAGTACACCTAGTCTAGGGGTGGGTTGCCGTAGGCTTAATGCAATTAAAATAATTAATTATAGCGTTGATCTTTTAATGGAGTTGATAATGGCCTTTATCATGCAGTTTGTGGAAAGCTCATTGCCTTTGTTTTCCATAACAAAACTTGGGTTCTTTTGATAAAGTTTTGGATTAACCGGAAAAAGCTTAGAGAATCTATTATTCTTCCTATATTCCTATGTAGGTCTCCCAATTCTTTTCCTTTTTCTTTTTGTCATATGATTTTTTTTATTATTGTTTCATAGCATCGGTCCTTAATTTTAACCTTACAATAATGATATTTGGACACATGTTATGGTACAAACGCTCTATTAACCTCTTCTTTTTTCTTTATTTCTTTTTTCTTATCATATCATATTACTTAAAATATTTCTATTTTTTTTTCTCTTTTTATATGTATATGAGCTTTTGGTGTCCATACATCATTTTTGTTAACCTTATTTCTAGTTAGCTACAACCTAGACTGAACTTTTGAGGGCGAACCAATCCAAAAATACATCCTCTCTATCAGGGAACCCCCCCCACCCCCCTCCCCCCCCATAAACTTCTTTATATATATATATATATATATATATATATATATATATATATTAATAATTAATAATATATATACTATTTTCAATAAAAAAAAAATTAAATAATATATACTAATTTAATAAATCTGATAATATATGTTACCACTGATCCCATAAACATCTTTTATATATGTATATATTAATAATTAATAATATATATACTATTTTCAATAAAAAAATTAAATAATATATACTAATTTAATAAATCTGATAATATATGTTACCACTGATTATATACTAATCTTTTTAATAATATATGTTACAACTAATTATAATCTAACTCAAAGAGATATATATACTAATTAATAGATCTGATAAAAATAACATTTCTATGAGTTTCTATCAATTGTTATTACTGAGACTAACTAGTTTTGTGTATTATTATAAGTATCATTTATCTATCTATATATCTAATTATTATTATTAACATTAATTATTATTAACATTATATTATAAACACATATATATATATATATATATAATTGTTATAAAATTTGATGATTTTTAGTTATTATTATATTTGATGAGTCTGTTTTTCTTTTTTATTGTGAGATTATTGTTGTGAGTTCTGTTTGATTGTTATTGTGCTTGTGAAACCAAAAAGTCTTTCAAAACTTAAAAAAAAATAGTACGAGTTATAAATACACGTGTGTTTTTTTCTTATATCATTTGAAATAAAAATTAATTTTAGTTTTACATGTAAAACTAATAAATAATTTTATAAAAGTTATTATTTATTAAATATTTATTTGATAGAAGTTAGATATTTAAATAATTAAAGTACAAAAAAATAATTTAACCCCCCTTTGATGGTTTTCTAGATCCGTCCCAGGTCTCTATCCCCTCGTAATACCCTCAATAATAGAGTTGACTGTAACTAATATTGTTTCAAGTCAGCATCAAAGGTACGTAATAGACAGCTTACGCATCTCCTAATTAGTGGTTTAAAAATTGAACTCAGACCAGCTTTTTCTCCATAATGTAAGAACGCTATACGGCTCATGATGTTCTTATTTAGATACACAGAGGAATCTCACCATTGTGTGAATAATGGAGCCAAAATTTCAAGATTGGCAATTACTCTTTGTAGTCTAAATCTTGTTAGACATGATAAGAATTTTTCACCAAATGTCTTTTTTTCAATATCATTATTGATATACAACAAAAATAGTATCAAGATTCAATTACTCATTTAGTCTCAGCACTTGTCAAAATTTTATGTTTTAATTCTTATGTCTAAAAACTCTGCGTTTTAATTTTTATACAAACAATTTTTTTGTATTTTAGTATATGTCTTCAGTTGCTTAATAATGCCATTAAATTCTTTAAAACCTCAACAAAATTGAATTTAACGGTGTGAAACCACTAATTTTTTTTAATAATTATAAATTGTCAAAAATTTGAAAACAAAGATGTTTCTATCATACTACTGTTGTTGACCATTTTTGGAGGCAAAGCCCATTCCAATTTCTCTAGTTTTTTTTTTAATTTTTTTTTCTTCTTCCCTTCTTTTCTCCCTTCTTTTCCTTTTTTTCCTACTTCTTCCCCTCTCCCCTTCTTTCCCTCTCCATTCTTCCCCTCTCCATTAACATAGACCTCATTTATTTTTTCTTTTCATCACCTACTCACACATCATTTCTAATATCTTCACCCGGCCACAATTGTCTCTATACTTTTATCTTTTAAATAAAGAAAGGAAAGAGCAAATGAGAAATCCAATAAGTTTCTCTTAAATGTAGCATCTCTCTGGATTTTCCGGAATTACAAAACCCTTTTCTTTTCTTTAAAAGCGGCCAATGATATAACAGAAGTTAAGGAAGACTTATATGAAGAGCATTACCACAATAGGAAACAAAATCTTCATTTGATATTTACATAACACAAGAAAAGCCAAAAAAAAAATTGGGAATAATTTGGCAAAACAAGAGGTTAGGATTATGACTCCAGTAACACGACTTATTTATTTCAACTGATGATACACTAATGCATTTACCGAAGATTTTGTTAGGATTATATCAGTAACATCGTAAATCACAAATTCAGACTCACATCACGCGGCTTTTTAAAGATGAAGTCTTAAAAATAAAAATTAAACAAGAGGAAGGCTAAAACTTCCTGCAACCCCAATAATTACTTACATTTTGGATTGAACTTTCTGGAATGTAATGGAGGTGCTGGAAGCAATTATTGGAGGTACAGGAAGCAACAGTCTGAGAGGAGTAAATAAGAAAGAAGCCCAAGCCCAAGCCCAAGTCCAATGACTACACTGCCGAATACCTGCTTTCTAATGTTTATGACGGGTGAAGTGGGGAAAGAGTGTAGCAGCTGAGATTCTTAAAACTGATGCGATGGAAAAGCTCTTACGTTGCATTCTCCATCTGTCTTTTTCTGATAGCCAAACAGAAAGAGCGAGTAAGAGCATGAAGAACCACACTCTCCTCCCTCCCATGTTGATAGAGAAAATTCCGATGTTAATAATTTGATCTAAGCAGAAAACTTTAGGTGGTTGCCGGTGAGATCCATCTTGCAAGTCATGGTTTAGGCTTTTTCTGATCTCCGAACCCCAATTCGCTATTTCCCATTACGATCTAGCCGCGCATCCACCCATCGTTTTCTTCTAGATCAAATTATTTCTATGCTCAATCCATTCACACAGATGCACCGCTTAACATACACCCCACCGCAGTGAATTTCCTTCTCCCCTCCATCACCCCCACACAACCCCGCCGATTTCCACCATTACGGTGAATTTTGCTTTCAACCCGAGATTCTGGGTTTGTGCAGATGATTTTCTGTTTGGTTTTGGTTACAACTCATCAACTGATGACTATTTGTTTATTCTTGGTTCAATGTTTTGTATATCTCCTCCAGAAACTGGATTTCATGTTTTCTCCTTCAAGACTTGTTCATGGAATGAAGACTTTTTTAATGTTTCGTATGATGATCGCGGCGATAAATGCAGAGCCGGGTCGCTGTTGAATGGGGCTCTTCATTGGTTGGTTTTCTTATCCTGTGATTATTGCCTTTGATATGATACAAATGAGTTTATCGGAGATTCCACTGTTATCATTTAACTTCGGAAAAATATGAAATATATAGTTTAAGAGGAAGTGCAGTCATGTTGGACTAGGTCCGTTTTTATACCGACTTGTGACATTCCTTATGATCACCTTCACAATGTCTTTGACAGTCACTTTTCCCTCATATGCATCACCAAAGATGGTGGAATTTTTGGATCAAACACCAGAGGGAGATTAATGAAACTTAATGACAAAGGAGAGCTGGTTGAGGAACTCATATATTATGGATACGAATGGTTATACTGTCTTAATTTACAGAATGCTATGTATAGAGAGAGTCTACTGTCGATCCCCCGTGTCATTGGAGAAACAAGTGAGGGGGGCCAATAATAACAGATAAGAAAAATCAGGGTATGCATTGTTCTCCAATCCCTTTCACCATTATATTGATCATGTTGCATTATGGAAAATGAAAAGTTATATGCAAAATGTGTGGTATGTGACAAATCATGCTTTCACCTATTTTCTGCACTCCCCATCCCGGCTGATAATACTTCTTTTTTATAATTTTAAAGTTAAATGATACATGAGACTGCATGGAAACATGAAGGCTGGTGGTGATGGATTCAATATACCTTTGCTTGGATAAAATATTTGATGTCTTGTTTAGTCTCACAAGCCACTATAATCAAAGGCAATTTGAGTAAAAAATTTAAATAAGAAAAGCAACTAATGTTAAGAGTAAAGCAAATAGGATTTCCCATGAGATTTTAGAATATAACCATGTTGTTGTGCATGACTCATATTCTATAAGTGAGCAGTTTGGGCTTGGGCCACTTGTTGTTGGGTTACGAAATAAGTGGGTTGGGGGTGCAAGGGTTTAGCCCCGCGGTACGATACAGGGATAATATTGTACGCAGTATATTGTACGCAGTACGGTACATGGGTGATATTGTAAGTCTGTATCGTGGTTTATTCTATATAAACTGATGTAACCCTATTGGCCAAATAACAATAATAGAAACAGCCGCTCTGCTCCCGAGAACGTAGGCACACTTGCCGAACCTCGTTAAATCTCGTGTGTTTGTGTGTGCGTGTGATTACTCTGATATTTAGAATTCCGGTTGTTATTGCTAACACATGTTAATGCTAAATTCTTAGAGAATTTCCAACGAATATTCTAACATTTGCTCATGTTTCTTGCAGGCTGCGAAATGTGCAAGAATGTATACAGTTACCGTGATGTCACTTTCCTGCAAATGGTGAAACTGCTACCAGAGAGCATAGCACTTGGAAGAGAATGGCTTATGTCTATGATATTAAATAATCTTGTGTTAATGCAGAACTAGTGTTTATTCTAGTGGTGATTTCAGTAGAGTTGAAGTATCAACAGACTTTACATTTTAATTATGTTTGAAAGTAGGAGTTAGCAAATCCTAGTTGGTGTCATACATGCAATTTAGTACCCTTTTTTTTTTTTTTTTCTGTGAGACTTTTTTACATAGTTTTCAGATTCAAACCCTACTTATTTTATTATTACCCTTTGTTTCCCCAGCTTTTTCTCCATAATGTGTAAGAACGCTAGATAGCTCATCATGTTCTTATTTAGATATACAGAGGAATCTCACCATTGTGTGAATAGTGGAGCCAAAATTCCAAGATTGACAATTACTCTTTGTAGTCTAAATCTTGTTAGACATGATAAGAATTTTATGTAAAATGTTTTTTTTCAATACAATTATTGATATATAACAAAAATAGTATTAAGGTTTAATTACTCATTTAGTCTCTACACTTGTCTAAATTTTATGTTTTAATTCTTATATCGAAAAATTTTACGTTTAATTTTCTATACAAACAATTTTTTTGTGTTTTAGTATCTGTCATGAGTTGCTTAATAATGCCGTTAAATTCTTTAAAACCTCAACAAAATTGAATAATGGTGTAAAATCACAAAAAATTTGAAAACAAAGATGTTTCTATCATACTATTGTTGTTGGCCATTTTTGGAGACAAAGCCCATTCCCATGTTACTTCTTTCTTTTTTCTTGCTTTTTTTCTTCTTCTCCTCTTTCTCCCTTCTTTTCTATTTTTTCCTACTTCTTCTTCCCTTCTCCCCTTCTTTCCCTCTCCATAAACATAGACCTCATTTATTTTTCTTTTCATCACTTAGACATCATCTCTAATACCTTCCTATGGAATTTTTCTTCACCCGCCCACAAGTGTCTCTATATTTTTTTCTTTTAAAAAAAATAAAGGAAAGAGCAAATGAGAAATTCAATAAGTTTCTCTTAAATGTAGCATCTCTCTGGTTTTTCCGGAATTACAAAACCCTTTTCTTTTCTTTAGAAGCGGCCAGTGATAGAACAAAAGTTAAGGAAGACTTATATGAAAGATGCTCTAAAGAGCATTACCACAATAGAAAACAAAATCTTCATTTGATATTTACATAACACAAGAAAAGCCCCATAAAAATTGGAATAATTTGGCAAAACAAGAGTTTAGGATTATGGTTCCATAATGAATAATGAAACACTAACGCATTTACTGATCAAGTTTTTGTTAGGATTTCAGTCACCTCGCAAATCACAAAAACAAATTCAGACTCACATCACACGGCATTTTAAAGATGAAGTTTTAAAAATAAAAGTAAACAAGAGTAAAAATAAGAAGCCCAAGCCCAATGACTACACTGCCAAATACTTAACATCAATGTTTACGGTGGTGAAGTAGAACGGGTTCTAGGGTGGGGGAGCGGTTCATATTCCCTACCGTGGGAAAGTTATGTGGACCGTTGGATGTAGATATCTCAAAGATCAATGGTTACTTTTCGATAGGGATTACCGCATGGAATCCTTAGAAATGTGTTAATTTTTGTTTTAAAAAAAGTATTTATCGAACTCCACGGAGCAGAACTGCATAAGAAAGCTAATAAAATAAATTAAAACAAAGCTTGAAAGATAATAATAAACGATAACAATAACAATATTTAAAAAAGATTTAATTATAATTTTTATCCCAATTTTTTAATTTTTGGTGTATTTTACCTCTAACTTTTTTAAAAAGTTACAAATTTTACCCTCCACAATTTTGATGACGTGACATGCTAAAATAGTTATACTTGTTACTTTTTGACAAATTTTATTCCCAACTTTTTACTTTTTAGCAAATTTTATCCTTAATTTTTTCATTTTTGACAAATTTTACTCCTAATTTTTTACTTTTTTGTGAATTTTACCTCCATTTTTATGCTTATGTCAGCATGTCACATCATCAAAACTGTGGAAAATAAAATTTGTAACTTTTTAAAAAAGTTGGGGATAAAATACACCAAATTAATTTGTTAGAGGTAAAATTCGTCAAAAATTAAAAAATTAGGGATAAATATTGTAATTAAACCTTAAAAAAATAACTTCTTTATGCAAATTAAAATCTCAAATTCTGATCTAATACACATAGATAATGATCAAACAACAAAAAATGAAACTCATTTCAATTCGTAACAGTAAAATTAGATGATGATTGGACAATGGTTGTTCTCTTCCTTTTGGGACAAACCTTTTTTGGAGATGCATGTCAGCCAAAAAAAAAAAGGATAACACGTGGACTTTGATAAATACTTGTTTAAAACAAAAATTAACACCTTACTAGGGATTCGGATTCCCTGTGGTAACCCCCATGGAAAAGCAACCGTTGATTTATGAGGTGTCTACATCTAACAGTCTACGTAACTTTCCCATAGTGGGCGATATGAACCGCTCCCCCACCCTAGAACCCGTCGGTGAAGTAGGGAAAAGACTGAAAAAGTGTAGCAGCTGAGATTCTTAAAACTGATGCGATGGAGAAGAACAAGTGAAGCAACCCTAGTTAAGGAGAAGCAACATAGAACCTCGAACCGAGTTAAGTTCTTACATTACATGCATTCTCTATCTGTTTTTTTCTGGTAGCCAAACAGGAAGAGGCTGGAAAAAGCATGAAGAACCACACCCTCCCTCTCGAGTTGATAGAGGAGATTCTATTGAGGTTGCCGGTGAGATCCATCTTGCGTTTCAAATGCGTGTGCAAGTCATGGCGCAGAAGGTTTATACTTCTATACTACATCAGCCGCGAAGAAATCATTATATAGAATCCGTCAATGGGTGTCCATAAACGAATCACGGATGTTACATATGGAGAGTTAACCAATGATTTTCATTTTGGTTTTGGTTACGACCCATCAACGGATGACTATTTGTTTGTTCTCGTTTCAATGTTTTGTATATCTCCTCCTCAAACCGGACTCCATGTTTTCTCCTTCAAAACGTTTTCATGGAATGAAGACCATGTTAGTGTTTTGTACAATGATCACGACGATAACGATCAATGCAGAGCTGAGTTGCTGTTGAATGGGGCTCTTCATTGGTTGGTTTTCTCTAGGGATAAGAACAGGCTTTTGATTATTGCTTTTGATTTGATACAAAGGAGTTTATCGGAGATTCCACTGTCAGATCATTTAACTTCGGAAAAATATGAAATATATAGTTTACGAGTAATGGGAGGATGTCTCAGCGTGTGTTGCGCCGAAATATGGGTGATGAAAGAGTACAAAGTGCAGTCATCTTGGACTAGGTCCGTTGTTATACCGACTTGTGACATTCCTTATGATCACCTTCACAATGTCTTTGACAGTCACTTTTCCCCCATATGCATCACCAAAGATGGTGGAATTTTTGTATCAAATACCAGAGGAAGATTAATGAAACTTAATGACAAAGGAGAGCTGCTTGAGGAAATTATATATGGTGGTTACGAATGGTTATACTGTCTTAATCTACAGTCTGCTATGTATAGAGAGAGTCTACTGTGGATCCCCGTGTCATTGGAGAAACAAGTGAGGATGGCCAATAGTAACGTACAAGAAAGATCAGGGTACGTATGCATTGTTCTCCAATCCCTTTCACCATCATATTCTTGTTCATGTTGCATTGTGGAAAATGAAAAGTTATATGCAAAATGTATGGTATGAGACAAATCATGCTTTCACCTATTTTCTGCACTCCCAACCCCTGCTGATAACACTTCTTTTTATAATTTTAAAGTTAAATGATACACGAGGGTTGGTGGTGGTGGATTCAATTTACCTTTGCTTAGATAAAAAAAAATATATTTGATGTCTTGTTTACTCTCACAAGCCACTATATTCAAAGGCAATTTGAGTGAAAAATTATATAAGAAAAGCAACTAATGTTTAGAGTAAAGCAGATAGGATTTCCTATGAGATTTTAGAATATAATCATGTTGCTGCTGAATTCTTAGAATGCTTCCTGCAGGCTGCCAAATATGCAAGAATGTATAGAGTTACCTTGATGTCACTTTCCTACAAATGGTGAAACTGCTGCCATAGAGCATAGCACTTGGAAGAGAATGGCATTTGTCTATGATATTAAATAATCTTGTGTTAATGCAGAATTAGTGTTTATTTTAGTGGTGATTTCAGTAGAGTTGAAGTATCAACAGACTTTACATTTTAATTATGTTTGAAAGTAGGAGTTAGCAAATCCTAGTTGGTGTCATACATGCTATTTAGTACCTTTATCTTTTTTTCTCTTAATGTTATGATGTTTGCAGTTTGTTTCTGTGAGGCTCTTTTACATAGTTTTCAGATTCAAACCCTACTTATTTGATTATTTCCATTTGTTTTCCCAAACTCCATAACCAATCTCTCAGCCCTAATATCACTAATTAATATAACCCCATAACAATGAGTTACCCAACCAGCCTTGGTATAACGCATGGTATATTGTCATTAATATAGAGCATTAGAAAACTTGGTATAATGCATACTTGAAAGATTGTGGTAATCTTTTTTTAGTCTGTTTTACACTATAGAAAGGGGAACGTGAAAACACCAATTCTGATTGTGGCTTCTATAAATTTAATAATTTCATTAGCTCTCGGTACATACAACATAACTGAAGGTTTAATTTTTTCACGCTTTCCTTAACCTCAAAAGTGAGTGAAAAATTAAATGGTAGTATTTAAATTCAAGAATTTTTTTCACACATACAAAATCTTCATATGAGAAACCAAGATTGCAGCTAGACTGATAAATTAATGCTAATAGTTAATTTCTCTTGAAAAAGAAATAAAAATGGAGAAATTTGATTCTTTTTTTGGTGGGAAAATTCGGTTAGTTATTAACACTTTAATAAGGAATCATCAATATGTTATGTGTTTAGTTTAATGCGCTTTACACCTTGGGAGTTCTAGTTTAATGCATTATGTTATCTTTTTAGTTTGCACTCACTCACCAGAAGTTGATTTTCAAAATAGTATCCTCACTATTACTAGAAGTTCTTAGTTGAAACAGAGTGTGTGCCACCCTGTTTGTAAGTTTCCACGGAAGTTTCCTTCTCGTCAATTCTGTGATTTTGTTGCTAAAAACAAAATCTATGCTTCAACTTCCTAACAATGACCAAAACTCAATTATTTCTCATAAAGCGCATACATACTAAAAAATTCGAAATTTGGTAAAATTTGGCTCTAAATCAAATTGAATCTACTCTTTATCTATCACCATACTCCACCATATTGCACGGTATTGTTTTTTTTTGACACTTTTTGGATTTTATTTCAAATCAGTACAAACTTAACAGGAGATTTTATTTATTGAATCTAGGATCACTTTTAAGCATCTATTCGTTTTGTCATTCACGTTAACCTGGCTTCAAATAAGACATCTCAATCTACACCATGGATTTACACAATTAGATAAATCAGTTGACAAGATTGAATCTCTAAGATGACCACATTCTTACATTTATTACTAATACATGAATCATGTATCAAATTGTTTTAGCCGTAGTCACTATATGGCTGCACATCCACCCCCCACCCCATGATTTTTCTATTCATATCATAACTATATTACAATTTCCATAAAGAAAGAAAATTCATCATGTGGAAGGAGTTATTAGAGAATTATGCATGAATAGCTACCATTTAGTTAAGGAGAAG
This sequence comes from Pueraria montana var. lobata, assembly GCA_026413185.1. Taxonomy (NCBI): domain Eukaryota; kingdom Viridiplantae; phylum Streptophyta; class Magnoliopsida; order Fabales; family Fabaceae; genus Pueraria; species Pueraria montana. The sequence continues at coordinate 81,359,399 of CM048650.1, forward strand.
CATTCTTTAAGGAGGAAGGGGTGGTAGGTGGAGAGAACAGTGAAGAAGTTGCTGCTGAGGCCACAGCACAATAAGACTAGCTCACTGCTACTTATTAATTTCACAAAGAATACCTTGATCCTTCTCACAAGTTTGCTCACTGAGAATTGAAAAAGACAACTGCACCTTGAACTTCCCATGTTCATCTGTATTCACTTCTTTCCTGAATCTTGGCTTTGAGCTCTCATATCCTTCTTTGCATTCTACAGCAACTGATGCACCTGCACTCAAGAATGTAAAAAAACAGTAAATAGTGCCAACCACAACATCAGAGGGAACTTCTTGTCATGACTATAGCCTCAGAATGAGTAGTAGTACCAAATGTGATACTGAATAACAGTATTACAAGGAAGAAGGAACCAAGACATTCTCTTTTTAATTTTCTTCTCTAGTTCTCTTAGAAACTCTTGTCTGAGTAAAAGGCTATAGTGGATGATTGATTTTGCTTCCAAATAAACAATGAGGGTCTATATCTAGTAGACTATTGAAGTATGTTTATCTCTCTTTTACTTCCTTATCTTTTCTTTGTTCCCTCTTGCTACCTTTTTTCATTGGAATGCATAATTTCAACAAGTTTCCAAACATACCCATAGTAGCACCTACCACATTATGGATTGGGTTGCTTTCTTAGCTGAAGCATTCCAGATTTCCCTCTGGCTACCTTTGATAAAGAGAATCAAACACAATAAATTTTTTTTTTAAGTGAAAATGTTAATTCTTCACTTGAATTGTAATTTTTTTTACGGACACTTAAAATTGTAGTATTATTCACGCAACATTATATTTCATAATATTTTTCTTTGTGTTTATTATCATTTTTATATATTTATTGTCATTTTTATTTCAAGTATTTTTTATTCATTTGATTAAAAATAACTAAATACAAGTATGATGACCTGTACCATGCACGAGCGGATTTTTATATTAATTGATACGAATTTATAATTATATATATATATAAATTTATATAAGTCTATTAATTATATATAATATATATTGTCAATTTGCCTCATACGTGTTCAAGTATGTTAATCAAATTGTATTTAGAAAATCCTTTTGTTGTACTTGAAAATTATATAATTATATACAATATAACTATACAATTATATTAAATAATATAATTATATAATAATCTAATCCAATAATTATATAATATAATTCTTCAAAAAAATAATTATATAATATATAATTATTATATCATATAATATAGTCATATAAAGATAAATTGGGCAACTATTCTTCTACTGTGAAGAACATCATGAAAATGAAAAAAACAAAACATAAATATAATAAACATTTCAAAATGAAACATACACATAAAGACATAAATTCTTCCCAAATTTAAAATTAAAAAAAATAATTAATCCAATTTTTTTTAAAATCAACAATAACCAAAATAAATAAATTAAAGGAAGAAATGTAGCAGCAGCCCTAGCAAGTGGATCAACAATTCCTCATAGAGAAAGGATTTTCACTTGTAATTTCAAAGGATTTGTGCTCATAACATGAATTTCAATTTTGTTATTTTCCTTCAATTTGTTGACCACACAAAAAAAAAAAATCATTTTGATTTGAGATGAGCTTTTCCTAGTCTTCTTCCTCTTCTTAATTATTGCACAAGTAAATTTCTGTTCTAGCGGGATCAATTAGCAGAAATAACAGTAGTATCCTTACCCAGGAAGTGATAAATACAGTAAGGGTTTTTTCAAGGCTTAAATATGTTTTTGGTTGTCCCTATAAGTTTGCGCTTTTTTAATTTTGGTTCTTGTAAGTTTTTTATGCTCATTTTTAGTCCTTGTAAGTTTACACCTTTTCAATTTTAGTTCTGTTAAGATTCCAATTTTTTAATTTATAGTCCTTATAAGTTCGCGTTTACAAGGACCAAAATTGAAAAAACGCAAATTTATATGGACTAAAAATGAATAAAAAAACTTAAGGGACCAAAATTGTATAAGTGCAAAACTTATAGGAACTAAAAATGAACAAAAAAAAAAACTTACATGGACCAAAATTGTAAAAGTGTAAACTTACATAAACTAAACATGAACAAAGAAAACTTACAGAGACCAAAATTAGAAAAATGCAAACTACAAGGACCAAAAATAAAGAAAGAAGGAAAAGGATAGATCAAAGGTTCGTCTTCGCAAAGCTAGCTTTGACTGCCATTGTTGAGTTCATCTCCAAGGTTCGTCTAATGGATGCAACCCAGTCTTTGTCATCTGCAACCCAAGTGAGTACCCAACATGTGGTTCCACTTTATGGCCACGGAGAATCAATAAAATTTCTTTTTGTCTCTCCACCAAAGCATCAAACCTCCAAAACAAATCATTTATCCTCTTCCCAAACCCTCGAAGGTCCAACTTCTTAAACAACCAAATAAAATCTGACACATTAAACTCCTCAAAAATCCTTGTCATGTCGCGCACCACATCACGCACCTCCTCGCCTCCTCCACCTCCCCCAACATCATCCTCGAAATAAACACTATTGGTCAACTTGAGCAACTCCTCAGTCACAAGACGCCACTCTTTTTTCAAATTACACATGTCACTACTCTTTTTTCTATTCCTACACTTGCCACCCTTTATGTTTGAAAATATTACACCGATACCCCTTATATGTTACACTAACACCCCCTTAATGTTTGAAAATAGTATGCTGACACCATCTATATATTACACTAACACCTCCTATAAAGAGGTCACTGTAATGATTAAAAAAGTAGATGATGCTTGTGTAATTTCATAAAAACCTCAGAAGTGATTAGTATAATTTAATAAAAAAAATATTAGTATATCACTTATAACAAGTTGTCCTAAAATCAAACTAAAGATGGCTTAGCAAAATGCAAGTTGCTAGATGAATCAACCTTAACTTACATATGCATCTTAGGTCAAATAACAAAATTGTAGACTAATTTTTTTTTTTTTTATACAAACAATACAGATGATACATAGACAATGTCCAAGGAAATAAAGGAGACAACTGGGGAATCCTTGTATTGTATTTAGTTTAACACTCTTCTTCCCCCCACATATGCAATAAATCAAAATTAAATATTTAACGATTATTAGCAAAAAATCAAACTATTGTAAAATTGATATTATAATTAATATTATATTAATTTCTCATATTTCTTGGTACCCAAGTCAATTTCATTTTAATAGATGTTTAAATACGTTTCATTATGAAAAATGATTTTTTTGCTTTATTATATCAATTTATTCACATCTTAATTAATGTAGTATGCGTTTTACTAGAGTGTGGACACAAAACTCCCTCCGTGGATTCATCAAGAATTTATGGTCGCAACACATAAATCGATACATAACTTTGATGATGTAAATAGTGGGTCCTACATGAGTATAGAGGTGAAATTTCTTTCGTATATTCATGGGTAGAGCTAGGTTGGTTCGTTTAACTTGCTACATGTTGTATATTTTGTTGATATTTCAAAAGATTAACATGTCTATTTAATTAAATATAAAAAAAATTTAAATTAATTTATTATTTATTAAAAACAGTTTCTTTTGTTTGACATGGTCTTATTGACTTAGTCAATTAAACTAGGTCTCACCTTATCTTTAACTTGGTTTTGGGTGATTTTAGAAACAGACTAAGTTTCACCTTATCTTTGACTTGGTCCTGAGTTATTTTTATGAGAGAGCTTGCTAGTTCTGCTGCCCCAATCTATTATTGGGAAGAGTCTGTTAAATCCTGAGGGATTTGTGCTTTACGCGGATAAATCCTTGAGGACAGTGTGTCTAACACACGTCTCAAACTTATTTGATTGTGATTTTACATAACATGGACAACAATCTCAAGGATTTATCTTGTCATGGCAATCCCTGTTCACTTTTTCAAAACCTAAAATTGTCAGTCGGAAAGAGAACATGATATTCCCCACGTGATCAGAATCGGAAAGAGAAGGAGCAACGCCATTCCAATCCTGCAAGGAAGGAGTACAGGCTTCCTGTTGTTGCTTTTACGATTCGGAGTGACATTTGTGCAACTGCAAGCAATGAAAAATTTACACGTCAAAAGAAGGCCATGATTTCGTGGTTCCGCCTACCGATCTTCATTTCAGCGTTTACCATCCAAATAAAAGCCTCACAAAAGCGACTCAATCTTGAAGCTTCCCTGACTGATATTGCTATTTTCCCTAGAAAGAATGAATAATTGTGATCACCACCAAGCACTACGTGTTGATGCCTCTCGTCGTGGAACCGTAACTCAATAACATACAATGCTGCAACGAGCTGAACGCAGGATATGCCGCGGACGGGTACGTGCGGTGACAGGTCGTCAAAGCTTGCGTGATGATGTTCATTGTGGGGGAGTTGAGCGTGATCAAGGGTTTTTACCGTGAAAACCTTCGCTAATTTGCATCATGGGTGGGCACACTAACAACGTTCAACACGAGCAAGTGTGGTGTAAGCAAGACGAGATGGGTTGAGGCGGTTACGTTCTGGCTGCGTGATTCGCGGAGTTGGAGCACCACCTCGTGACTAATATGTTTTATTATTTAAAAAAAAAAGACTTTTATGTGTACAGCAAAACCACCCTTTGAGTGGAGAATGCAACATGTTTGATGTAATGCCACATAGAAATTTATCCACGTGGAATGCGTGTTGTTGCGTAGGAGGAGAAATTGGACAAACATAGCTGTAAGGTGAATTTGTTCACAGAGGCATGGATGATGCACATGTAAAGTTGTAGTCACGCTTTGAGATTTCTCATACTGAGATATATGAGGTATGCATGTATGTCTTCCCTTCAATTAGTTTTATTTTATATATATGTGTTGGGAAATAAGCATGAGTTGCCTTGCCTGCTTGAGTGACTTTATATGTGTTGATTAAAATTCTTTTAGGAGAATTAATAATTAATAATTTTATTAAATTGAGAGCACTAGTCCCTTTGAATAAAATGACTTGAGTTTTGTTGAGATTGTCTTTTTGCTATACGTGATTGGAGGTTTAATATGGATTTGATTAAAATGTGAATGGCCTATTGTTTTAAGGAATTGATTAGTGTTGAGAGCAGTGGGCCAATTTTGGAACTAGAGAGAGAAGCAATTTGTATGGGATTTTGGCAAGACTGACAGTGTTGATGTGAAATAGTTTATTCGTTTATTTACCAAAAAAAAAAAAGTTTTATTCTGTTATTGTTAGTGATTACTCATTGGTTGGTATCTTAGTGATTTATTTATTTATTTATTTATTTTTGCTAGAAATTGTGCTTGAAAAGAATAGTGATTAATATCATTTCCATTATGGAGAAATCAATGCCATATAAAGTTTGATTATGATAATAATATATAACAAATAAGTTACGTGTCTTTGGCTTTAAAATGGTACTGTTTTCGATTTTAACTTACTGTATATCTTTATGGCTTGTTAATATGGAACTTTGTCAGAAGCATGCGGTGAACAAAGGAAAATAGTAGTGATGTGATATTTTATTGACTTTATGTTGTTTTAAAAAATATATATATACATATATATAGAAGTGTCTATACTTTGTATACATTTGTCAGTTTCTAAAGAAAACAAATTCTGGTTCTTATTATGAGACAATACCTCCATGAACTATTTGAGATGTGAGTTCTTTGCATTTTGCTTTTGAAAGCAATTATCTTTTGTGACATGAGATTCTGGGGACTGTGTGAACTGTTAACAATATTATGAGTATTTTACTTGGCTGTAGTCAAGTGTGAGTTCTCCATATTACATAATTTGCATGATATGAGATACTTGAGAGGTGCCATAAATTATGGTATTCACATGGTGGATTTTCCATTGTATTAGAAAATACAATGATGTTAAATGAATTTTTGATCCATGAGACAAAATCCACTAAAGATTGTGTCACTACACACTTGGTTGTAGTGTGTTACTTAGAGATCAACCAAACAAATAATAATTGAGTAAGAATTTATTACTCTGGAGATGGTTGATTATGAGGCTCGGTGGTTGAAAAAATCACTTAAGCGAATATTCCTTTGGAATATAAATTGAGAAATAATGTGATAAAGGAATTGCTTAAAAGATAAAAATCTTTTGATTATGAGAAGTCATTAATGGATTCGGCCGATCCTTAGACTTAAACCCCTAGGGAAGAAATTATTGCATGAAACATCGAGGGGAATGGGGCTTTATTAAGCCACTTGAAAACAAACAAGTCATGGTAACCCAACCTTTGTGATTGGAGATCCCATGAAGAAGGTTCATATGGGTAAGAACAAGTTACTTGTTAGTTCTGCTAGCACTGAAATTGATTTAATCAATTTTTTATTTTTAGTTCCTTCCTATGGTGTGAGAAAGTGCTAGATAGTGCATTAATGAGAAGTTAAACTTTATAGTCAAGCTTTACGTGGTTGTGAGAAAGCTTAACAACTTATAAAGTTTTTAATGATTTTCATATCCCTTATGGGTGGTGTATGATTTGCAGCATACACTTGATGAAATCACCTATATGAGTGTCAAGTGGGGCCGCTTGTATGAGATCTTGGCAAGATCTCTAGAGCACTCATGAATACCGGGCGCGCGCATGGCCTAGTAGCGCAAAACAGCGATAACAACAAGGATTGTGGGGGTGTAGTGTGATTGGTAGACCTCTAACATACACCAAGTGTCTTTGGTTCATATAGCTTGCTACACCAATTACACTGTGTGTTAAGTCTTATCAGTCTAGGTCTGGTTCATATAGCTTGCTATACCAGGTCCGATGCATTACATCCAAGAGAAAGAGAACCCAAGAATTTCTTATATTTTCTGAAAACTTTTTATTTAACCTTTTGAAATATGTGGGGGATTGTTGTATATTTTGTTGATATTTCAAAAGGTTAACATGTCTATTTAATTAAATATATATTTTTTAAATTAATTTATTATTTATTAAAAACAGTTTCTTTTGTTTGACTTGGTCTTATTGACTTGGTCAATTAGACTAGGTCTCACCTTATCTTTAACTTGGTTTTGGGTGATTTTAGAAACAGACTAAGTTTCACCTTATCTTTGACTTGGTCTTGGGTGGTTTGAGAAACCCTATCATTTCTTTATAAATACTTATGCTTCAGATGGTTTTAGAGAGTTCTCTCTCACATCTTTTTCTCTCTACTGTTTCACTGTAAATCCTGGGTTATTTTTATGAGAGAGCTTGCTAGTTCTGCTGCCCCAATCTATTATTGGGAAGAGTTAAATCCTGAGGGATTTGCGCTTTACGCGGATAAATCCTTGAGGACAGTGTGTCTAACACACGTCTCAGACTTATTTGATTGTGATTTTACATAACATGGACAACACTACATGCGTAGGCTAGAACTTGATATTACCCAACCCATTTAAATGTAGGCTTATACAAGTTAGCTTGTTTAGGACGCTGGCTATTTTGGGGGACCTTGTAATCTCTCCTATCATTGGGAAAATAATTTAGTCATATGATATATTTATTTTTTGAGATTGATGTGAGACTACCATACAACTGCTTACATTAGAATTTTTTTTTAAAAAAAAAGCAACCATTATTCTCCATTGTTGCTTTGCTTCTGCCCCTCTTTTCAGTTTTTTGTCTCTTATTTTATCTTGATTTCAATTTGAGTCCCTTATAATTTTTTTTACTGTTTTTAGTCCCTCATGAATTGTTCTGTTCTGTTTTTAGTCCCTCATGAATTGTTTTGTTCTGTTTTTAGTCGCTGACATTAATTTCAATGGTTAAGTGATGACATGGCAGATATAAATTGTGTGTGTGAAAATTTCCTAATTAAGTTTCTAGTGACTTTTAACCGCTGCAAATTTTTGACGGTCAGAAATGTTTACTTTTGTAACATTTTTTGTGATTTCAGAAAATCTAGTGTTTGAGATTTTGATTTATTTTATTTTATTTTTTAACATTTCTGACAGTTTTAGTTTGCCAAAAAATTTGCAGTAGTTAAAAACCACTAGAGACTTAAACAGAAGAAGAAGGGTCCCTTTTTTTTTTTAAAAAAAAAATCTAGTGTAAGCAGTTGTATGGTAGTCCCACATCAATAAGCAACAACGGAGAAGAAAGGTCGCTTTTTTTTTTTTTTAAAAAAATTTAAACAGAAGAAAAAGGGTCCCTTTTTTTTTAAAAAAAAAAAATCTAGTGTAAGCAGTTATATGGTAGTCCCACATCAATCTAAAAAAATGGACATATCCTATGGCTAAATTTACTTTCCCGTGGTGGAAGATATTACAAGGTCTCCCCAAAATAGTCAGTTTAGTCCATGAGTTAAACATGTTTGGTTATCTAGTCTGCAGACCAACATGTTTAACCACCACATCATTTTTTTTAAATAAATTGATTATTTACAAAAATTAAGAAATGAAAACCCTAAACTAATTATTTACAAAAATTAAAAAATAAACTTAATGTGCTTGAGGTTTTGAAATTTGAATGCTGGATATTTGGTGATTGGTTATTATATCTAAAGTGTTTGAAAATTTATTGTTGGTTGATATAGAAGACATCGAGTCATTGATATTTTATTGGATGTTTATATGATGGAAAATGTTTTTTAAAGATTTTTCTATTACTTAATAGTTGAAAAATGTCATATTTTTAGTTGATTTTGTTGCATTCTTTCTTCTATTTTATTTAAAATTTCTAGCTTTTTATTTCCGATTTTTAAAATATTTTTATTTATGTATATAGGTTAGTCCGCCAACTCATAAACTAATGCGAGAAAGATGCAAAATTGCAAATCACCTACTTCATAAGCTTGTTTATTTTGTGACTCAACCTCGCGGGCAAATTCAAGGTAGACACATTTTAACATTTTTTTTTATAGAAAATATACTCTATATTATTTATTAAATTTTATTGAAAATTAAAAAAAAATTGTGTTTCTCACTTATTTAATGAATCTTACTTATAATTTAATAGTTTCCAATGAATTTTCATTAATAATAAAATTTTAAAATAAAACTAAAAAATAAAAATATGTTAAAAAGAAAATATTAAAAAATATATTACTAAAAATGAATATAGCTTTCGAACAATTTGTGTTAAAATCAAATAAATATTGGCTCTGCAAAATTAAAATATCAAACCCCGTTTAAGTGAACCAATTTCACTGGAAACTTCTACATTACTTTTTGAGTTTTATAGTCATACACTGATTAGTATACACTGTAATCTAATCACAAATCATTGTTGGTATGACTTATAAGATAATTATTGTAAAAGTCAATAAACTTACTATGCATAATGAGTTGTGATGGATAACAGTGTAAAATTATTTTACACTGTTAGTGTATAGTATTTTTTCTCTTACTTTTTCCTTTAATGTTCTTGACATTTTTAATTTAGAAGAGTAATAGTAATACATTTTCTCATGCACTCATCCAAACATACATTTTATAATTGGTTAAAATTTATTAAAACTTGTAAAATTAGTTGAGATTTATTAAATAAGAAGTGAAACTTCTCAATATTTGTGATTTTTAATAAATTTTAGAGTATATTTAAAAAAGTGTGTTAAAAAATGTATTATTAATATTTTTCTTTATCTTATCTAACAAAGGAATAAAGATTTATAACCTACTAAGACACGCATTAAAAGTTAAATAGGAAAATAGAATTTATGTTTCCACTTTCTAATAGAGTGTATACATTTTTGGAGAAGATAGAGATAAAAAAAGGTTTAATTATATTTTTAGTTTCTTAAATTAGGGGATCTATTTTGTTTAGTATTTTAAATACAAATTGTATTTTTTAGTCTCTCAAATTTATAAAATATTTTTTTAGTCTTTTTTCTCAAATAAAAATTTATATTTTTAGTTTCTTAAATACTATCTTTTTTTTTGGTCCTGGATCAGAGACCATGAGAGTTTCACAATTCATTGGATCAGAGACTAATCCACTCACGATGAGTGACTGTCGCTGGCCTAAAAAAATTTGCACACGAGTAAATATTCTATCTAAGGACAAAAAAAAACATTTCTCGAATTTAAAAAGTGCAAATTTTTATTTGTAGAACTTAAAAAACATACTTCCTATCTTGAGACAATAAAAACATAAATAAACCTAAAAATATAAATAAATACAGTGAATATTCTTTAAAAAAAAATTGTAAAATGAGGTTATGAATATGATACGGAAAAATTAAGTTGGATAACAAAAACATAACCCACTTACTTCTTCGTACGATGAACGATAGATGCTATTACAACGTGTCCCAAAAAGGTCTCATCATTCGTCCCCACCATGTAACCTTAACATATCCGGGGCCTTGTCAGGGCACATCCGTAATCTTACACAACATCCACGTCTCCTGTTCAACCGAACCCCCTCTCTCGGCCTATAAATATCGCAGCGCTGTAATGGTTTGAAAATCGCAGGCTAGAGAGAGAAACAAGAGAGAGAAAGACACAGACAGAGTGAGTGAGTGAGAGAGAGAGAGAGAGAGAATGCTCTGAGTTTCAGAGACTGTAATAGGGAGAGTGTGTGCCTGCGATGATGAGAAGAAGAACCAGAGAACGAAAGACCAAAACGACATTCACGAATCTGCGCAAACCTCTTATATCTTGAGAGCATTCTCTTCGCTGCGCTGCGTTTTGTCTCCACCGTCGTCGTTTCCGAAAGCATTTCGCGCGCGCGAGGGAGAGCGAACGAGATGAATCGTTTAGGTTTCAAGCACGAGGTCTACGACGGCGACAAGCATGTCGGCGAACTTGACGTGGTTCCGGCGACGCTGTTTCAGAACTTCCGCTTCCCGAACAACGAGATTCGCATCCACCACTTCAGCACGAAGAGCGAGCGCTGCCCTCCGCTCTCGATCCTCCAAACCGTTGCCGCATTCAAAGTCCGCTGCAAGCTCGATTCCTCAGTCGCCACCGAGCAAAAGGAACTAATTGCCATCCACGCCAGTTGCTTCTACGAAATGAAGGTTATTATTAACAAATTATTAATAAATAAACGAAGTGAATAAATGAAGCTTTATATTTATTATTTTCTGCGATTTTTAGTGTTTCTGACAATACGGTGCGTTTTAGACGGCGGTGGTGGTGGTGAACGACGAGGAGATTCACCTCGTTTCGATGCCGAGCAAGAGGAAGAAGTTCCCGTGCTTCTGGTGCTTCGCGGTGCCGCTGGGACTCTACGACGCGTGTTTGGGGATGCTGAACCTGCGGTGTCTCGCGATTGTGTTCGATTTGGACGAGACTCTCATCGTGGCGAACACGATGAAGTCGTTTGAGGATAGGATTGAGGCTTTGAGGGGTTGGCTTTTGCGCGAGACCGATCCGTTGCGGGTGCAGGGGATGTCCGCGGAGCTTAAGAGGTACCTCGAGGACCGGTTGTTGCTGAAGCAGTATGCGGAGAGTGACTCTGTTGTTGATAACGGGAAGGTGTATAAGGTTCAGATGGAGGAGGTGCCGCCGCTGTCCGGTAGCCACGAGAAACTGGTTCGACCGGTTGTCCGGTTGCAGGAGAGGAATATTGTCCTCACTCGGATTAATCCTGAGGTTTGTGGTTATTGTTGATTGAGTGTTAAGTGTTGACTGTAGTGTCTCGAGTGGGAAATTTGTCTTATGTTTGTGTTTGATTTGGGTTGTTGGTTAGTTTTTGGTGGTGTTTGGGTTTTGGGTGGAGGGTGAGTGGTGGGTGGAGATTGCTCGTTAGGGATTTTAGGGTTTAAGTTTGGGGTTTTGGGAATTGGGGAAATTTGCTGAGAGGTGGAGTTCGAGGTGTCCGATTATGGGATGTGTAGTGTGATGTGTCTGATTTATGAAAATTGTTAGATGGGGTTGAAATGGATAGTGTGTTGTGGCTGTAACGACTTGGTTGTGACGGCTGCTGTAGCTGGCATAAGCCCTTGATTGCGGATTGCATTGGGCTGCATCAGAGCACAATGCAACTACAATTTCCCAACCTTTTAAAAGGTTAGGAAATAAGAGCGTGTAATGATGAAGAATGAAAGTGGAGCTGGGGAGAGTAGTAAATCTTCTGGAATAATTCTTTGCAAACCCCCCTTGTACTTGTTTCTGGGTCACACAATAACACTTTTATGTGCGGAGTGAGTGTCCAATCAAATTGAATGGGTATATACGGGCAAAGTACACACTTTTGGGTTGGAGAAACATAGTTTTTAAACTGGTTTGTCTATTCATTTCATTGTTGCTTTTACTCAGATATAGGGATTCACTTTTCAGAGATTTGGATTAGAAGAGTAGCGTTTTACTCAGTAATTTTTGGCTGAATTAGGAATGTGTTATTACCAACATAGGAGAGAGACAAAGAATGACATTATTTTGTGTTTTATTGATATATGATATATTATGCTTTCTATCATCCTGTAGTGGGGTTGATTGGTCATTCAAGAGTTTTTATGGTTTAATATCTTGTGTCGATTCTCTCTTGTTTACAGTTTCAGCTTTTGTTTGTTTGTATTTTTTGCCTGTACAAATGAAATCAGCTTCATATACCTTCAATTTATCTTTCAGTTGCAAAAAAATGTTTTGAGTTAAATAATGTTGCTGACTGGCAAGGGGGCCAAGGCATTAAGTTCTATTCTATTATTGATTAAATTGCCCGGTGGCTACTTATTCCTGCATATGCTTGTCCTTGTTTATGAATGTATATGCAATCAATTTACTTGGGAATCTTTTTGGTGTTCTTAATGGATCAATTTTGTTTAGTTTTGTTGTAGTTTAGCATCCTTATTCATCTTCGTTCCATGTCTCTAGAAAGACACCAAATACTGTGTAAAACTTGTCAATTTTTTCTTTGAATTTCTTGACATGTAATTTGGTTAGTAATTAAACCTAATTGGTGTAGTTGTGTTTGAAAGCCTTTTGATATGTAGGGATTTTGAGTCTTACTGCTTGTTTTTTCACATAGATTCGTGATACTAGTGTATTAGTGAGATTACGGCCTGCTTGGGAGGATTTAAGATGCTATTTAACTGCTAAAGGACGCAAGCGGTTTGAAGTATATGTTTGTACTATGGCTGAAAGGGATTATGCTTTGGAAATATGGAGGCTTCTTGACCCCGGGGCACATCTTATAGGTTCAAAGCAAATCCTTAATCGCGTGATTTGTGTCAAATCAGGTATGGTTCGTATTATTTCCTAACTATTTGAACCTTCTTTGAATCGCCTTTAACATGATACAGTTTTCCACACAATTTTGAAATCTTATCAACCTTTTAATTTTTTTTCCTGTGGGGTCTTGTTGGTTATGTAACAAATATAAAGCGCACAAGTTTATTTTTATAGTTACTTTGCTTTATTATGTCTTATTTGTTCTTATAGTGTTAAATTTCTTCTTGCTGTTATTCATTTCCTTATGGAATAATTTTCAGGCTCCCGAAAATCTTTACTTAATGTTTTCCAAGATGGTATGTGCCATCCAAAAATGGCAATGGTGATTGATGACCGGTCAAAGGTCTGGGAAGATAAGGACCAGCCTAGGGTTCATGTTGTGCCTGCCTTTACTCCTTATTATGCTCCTCAAGCAGAGGTGCAGGTTTATGTATATTATTGCAATTTTTTTTTTTCTTTTCTAAATATTCATGATAGAAACTTTAGTATATTCTTTTTCCTTATTAGACGGCCAATGCTGTCCCAGTCCTATGTGTAGCGAGAAATGTTGCATGCAATGTCAGAGGTTGTTTTTTCAAGTAAGTTATATGATCAAGTGTTTTATTGGCTCAAATATTCTTCCCACTATGGCTATAATTATTTTGCCATGTTCTCAGAGAGTTTGATGAGAGTTTATTACAAAGAATTGCTGAAATCTTCTTCGAAGATGACATTGGAACTTTACCTCACCCTCCGGATGTGAGCAACTACTTGATGTCTGAGGTATTAGATTGGAAGATGTGTGCTTCATAATTATTGATGATAAATTTTGCTGTTTATCTGTTGCTCTAATAACACCATGTTCACCGGATGACAGGATATGCCAAATGGTAATGCTAATGCCCCCATCAGTGAAGGAATGAATGGTGCGGAAGTTGAACGGAGGTTAAGCCAACCTGTAAGTTTCCTTGGTTTCCAATGTGTTATTCTGGTCTCTGTTGTAGCAATGTGTTTCCAAACTTTCTAATAAATGTTGGTAGGGGCTTTCATGTTGTGTCTGTGATGTGTTTCGGCCTGTAGTATTGTTTATATGCATGGAACATTTGTAGAAACTACAATAATTATCCTCTTTTTTTTTTTAATTGTCTTATTCTTTTCAGGATGATAAATTTTCTGTTGAATTAGTCACCCGACCCATGGCAAACAGTGTTGAATTCAGACATGAAACCTCTCAGCCAACTGCTGGTATTATTTCAAATGTCACTGGGCCTGGATCTTCGAGAACACTGATTCCTTCTCAGAGTATGGAACATCTTATGCTGTTAGGGTTTCTATATTCTAGTTTTGAAAATATATGCTTTATTTTCATGGTATTTTTCCCAACCTTGTCTCAGAACCTGGTTTGCTTGGACCTCCGATCAAGCATGATGGCAACTCTGTTGATCGTGATTATGACATGAGAAAAGGACTTTTAAGCATGAGGCATGGTCTGGATATAAGAGGTCAAATTTCAGCTGAACCTCCTCTGATATCTAGGCCACCTAATCAAGCATCACCATCATCACCATCATCACCATCTTTAATGCAGCCATTTGGAGGTGGGTTGGTAGAAGATGATATAGCCGGCAGAACTCAGACAAATAATTGGCTTTTTGCATCTGTTAAAGAATCTAATGTAATAAAGTCTGATAAGCATCAGGCTCAACAGAAACCATTTTCCCATAGTGTCATAGGTTCACCCCCCAATGTTGTACTCCCACAAGCATTACAAGTTAAGGCTGAAGAGGTTTGTCAATGAGCATTTTGTTGCTTCCCATTTTTGACAATGTTTGAAGTGTTTTTTGGAGTACTGTAAAATTTCCTGTGTTGAAAATATTTGCGTATATGCAGGCAACTTCTGTTTCTGATCTGCAGAGGCAGATTGCTCCATCTAAGTCTCAGCTATCAGGTAATGTTTATTTTCTTAATATATTCTGATTTAAAGCCTTTGAATCTTATTTGATACTCTTGTTAAGTATGATGAACTGTGTTTAAATGGAATAATGGCCAGTTTGTATTTGGCTACTATAAAGATTTTCCATGATTATTTAATGGGTTTTATATTGGTATTAATATAGTTTTGATGAATTGTTTAAAAGATCAAGTGTTAAATCAGGAGCATTGCATAGTTTAGTAGCATGTATCTTGTACCTGTTCAAAAAATATACCCATTTGGATGTCCCCACTTTCTATTTTTCTCCTGTGTCATTCTGTGAATAGAGTAGGAGCAACATGCTTCATGCTCTGTTTTTGTGTTAACTTAGTCTACTCTGTTTCGATTCTTTGATCGAACACACAAAAAGAAAACCAACTATTAATAAATGCTAGCTTAACTGAATATTGCAGAAAGATGTTACAAATTAACAGTGAAATATTCCTAAATAACCAAAACTTTTTATTTTCATTAGCATTTTATTTTGATTGCAGCCTATTATAATTGCTGTTTTGTGTGTTGTATTATTGATCAAACTTTTTACAGAGGATGGGATATCTCAGAGTCATGCATCTTCAAATAGTAAAGATTTTCAAAATGAAGCTGGAAAATTGAACTTCTTACCCCCTCTATCTATTCAAGTGTTGCAAGAAATTGGGAGGCGGTGTAACTCTAAGGTAAGCATGGTTTCTGCACCTAACTGATTATTTTTTTGTCTGTTTTTCCTGAAGTGCATTTTCATGTTTTCCCTTTATAGGTTGAATTTAAGTCCATTTTAAGCACCAGCAAAGACTTGCAGTTTTCAGTGGAGGTCAGTGAAAGTTCTGTTTATATATATATATATATATATATATATATATATATATATATATATATATATATGTGCCTGTTTATGATGTCCTGTTAACATTTTTTTATTGCATTACTCTTTGTTTATGTAGTATGAGTTGTGTTATACGTATTAGTTGATTAGTGGTTTTAAACTCTAGAATTTGTTATACGGTATTTTTGTTACTCTTGGATCTGAAATAAGTTTTGGTTTTCTCTGTTTTAATTGATTCATAACTTGTGTTGTAAATTTGTCTTGTGCCTGGGTTTAGGTACTATTCACTGGTGAGAAAATAGGTGTTGGTATGGGTAGGACAAGGAAGGATGCTCAACAACAAGCTGCAGAGAATGCCCTTCGCAGCTTAGCAGGTAAACACCTATTGTTCGAGGCAATTCCAAAATTGTGTTCTGATTATATTGTTTTTATAGCTTTTGTTCCTTTGTAGTAATGAAGAGAAAATTCTTGGAACATAGGGATATAAATAGTCAGTCAATATATAATACAGATTGATAGGTAAGATATTGTTGCTGCATTTGGTGCAACTTTATTGGTTATGTTTAGGGGATATGTGGAGAATTTTCTTTTCTTGATTTTGGTTAGAGATAGCATTTACTTGTTGCTTGACAAGTGTCTGAATATGCCCTTCCAGCACTATGCATGCATGTAGAACAGTTCTGAGATTCTTTAATTTGGTGATTTGTGAAATTGTATCTATTGAAGCACATAGAAGGTAGAACAAATAGGAGTGAGTTCAAATTGAAGAATATCTGTTGGTATCTGACTTTCAGTTACTTATTTGCACCGTTAATCTTGGCTCCATGATTGGACATGATCACACATCTAGTAAACCCGATGTTCTAGTGTATGTTACAGTAGAAATTATCAGCATACATGTATCAAGAGGTAAATATTCTTTTGTACTTTGTTGTCTGGGCTTGAGGAAATGCTTCTCTTCTTGCAACTAGTGGATGACGGTTATGTGCATGATGGTTGATTAACAAAGTTTGTTTATCCCATTGTTATAAATGTAACTAACTTTTTGGCCTTTTCTTAATTGGAACTATATCAACTACTGAATGCATTTTTTGGTGCATGGAATTACAGAGAAGTACGTGGCACATGTGGAGCCTCAATGTAGAGCTGTGGATAGAGATTTTGACAAGCTTTCTCTTGGACGTGACAATGGTTTCTTGTGGGATGTGGTCAATCCGGAATCCAGTGAACTGCAACCAGAAGATGGAGTGCCTAAAGAAAATGCTTCTGAGGTGAGGATTTTTTATGTTTTTGGTAGTTGATTTGACTTGTTTGTTTAAGGAAATAGGTAGAGCTGTCAAAATGGGTCGTGAACCGTGGGCCAACCCTGCCCACCATGGGTTTGGGCCGGGCCGGGTTGAAAAAAAATTGTGCCTTCCAATTATTTAAAAAATTTGACCCAGCCCACCATGGGTCAACCCGTGGTGGGCCGGGTTGGCCCGCGAGTTGTCCACTTATTTAAAAAAAAAAAAAAAAAAAAACTATCCTCCCTCACATACATCACAAGCCTCACTAGACCACTTAGAAAATTTTACATTGTCTTAGTTCCCTTGAGGTTGATAATATATTAATTTGAATTTAAAATGTTAGTGAATGTATAATGTTTGATAGATCCAAATTTGTTAGGAGATGTATGATGTTAATGAATATATGAATCTGAATTTAAAAATGTTAATGAATTTGAAAATGTATTATTTTCGGTGTATTTTGGTAACTTCTGGTTGCTATTTTTACATGACAAAAGAAAATAAAAGCTAAATTTTTTTTTTAAAAAAAAATTGATTTTCTTTTTTATTTTTTAATTTTAGGTGGGCCAACCCGTGGTGGGCCGGGCCGGGCCAGCATTTTTATGGCTCACCAAGAAGTGAGCCGGGTTGGGT
Source organism: Pueraria montana var. lobata (assembly GCA_026413185.1). Lineage (NCBI taxonomy): Eukaryota > Viridiplantae > Streptophyta > Magnoliopsida > Fabales > Fabaceae > Pueraria > Pueraria montana. The sequence continues at coordinate 81,377,198 of CM048650.1, forward strand.
TGGCCCACCTATTTGGTGGGTCGAGGTGGGCCGGGCTGGTCCGTTTTGACAGCTCTATAAATAGGTGATGCTTGGATAAGGGGTATGTGGACTAGAAATTCCAGATGAAAGTGGTTGTATAGAGAAATCACGTTGTTTATGGAATTGTGTAGCATCAATGTGAAGGCTAAATCACTGAATGGGGAGTGAACTGGCTTCACGTCTGCTACTGCTGTCTTAGACAGGCTTCTTAAATTCCTGCTTATAAAGGTAATGGCTTGGTAGTCAGTCCTTGGTATCTACCCATTATCCAAGTACTCCCTTGTTATCATTTTAGCTTTATTGCTATTGCATGTTACTAAATTATATTGTTGCTTTCCAGTTCAGTTGGGAATACAAGAAGGAAACAATTACTTTTTATGTTGTGGGTTTAATTATTTTCATAACAGTGGTCTAAGGGTGGATACATGGAATTTGTAGAGACTCAAATAATTGGTACTGCAGGATATTATTTAAACTAGGTTGTTTTCAGGAATCTTTAGTATGTGGTTTGCTGCATATTTTACCTAGGGGAAAAAGTTGATCTACTAGGTGATCTGTGAATTGCCCAACTTTTCATGAAGATGTAATTATTTGTATCAATTCACTATGGTTTTCAGGCTTTGGACGCTGAGACTAGGTCAAGTACCCCTAATGCCATTAATCAGCAAATGGACAAGCGTATCAGCTCCCCGAGGTAACTTAGAATAGGATTTTATTTAGGAGTGTTAAAGCATGAATTTTTCATCCTAAACTCTTCTATTAATGTTATGCTTTTCCTCTCAAAATGTTCTTGGTTATTTTCTTCCTCCATCTATATAATTTCTTTATCACTGCTCTTCAATAATTTTTTATATCTATATGTAAATTTGATGATTTTTTTATACCTCGAGCTTGGTTTTTGGAGCGAGTATTTCATATAATAGGTGTCTATGCTTAGTTTTCTTGGTTGTCATTTCAGAATGCCCAATTCTATTCCCAGCAAACGATTGAAGGAATGAGAAAGTTCCAAGATGAACAAGATTTACCATTAGTGCAGCAACTGGAGAATTGACCATTTGAATTCTTGGAACGGCAAATTATCACAAAGGTTTTGATGTAATTTGCTCGTGTAATGTCTCTGCCATATATAGCGGTTGTAGATATGCTGAGGTAATTTCCCTTGGGCTAAATTCTGTTATAGAGAGGGGCATTTTTTTTTTGTTTTGCCCTATTTTCCTCATTTAGGATCTTTGTCTAGCCTCCTTCTCAATGTCATATTAGTTCGAATATTAATTACAAGAAAGTCATTTCTCCTTTGTAATTAATCCGCATTTCTTCCGCTTTGGTGGTCTAATATGCTAGGGTTTGTTGGGCCCTTCTGACTTGACTGGTTAAGATGATCACATAACATTGGCTTAAAATTTTATGAGTGTCAATTTCAGACAAATTTCTACGCTTACCTGTTAAACATGCTATACTGTGTTGTTCATTGATAAAACTTGCCCAAAGCATGCATAGCCCGCTTGGTAATAGTCAATTACGACTACAAAGAGTGCTAAATATTCTGGTCTAGACTTTAATAAAACGGAGTTTAATTGTGTTTTGGGTCTTTTAAGTTTAGGCTGTGATTTTGGTCTTGATTTATTTTTCTAGTTAATAAAGTTTTTTTTAAATAAAATAAATTTGATCTTTCTTTTAACTTTTTTTCCTATTTAAAATTTTAAATCATCATTTCTTAATTAAGTATTTGAGGATTTATGATTGATTTAATATATAATTAATTAATTTAAATCTTTAGTCAGAAATTTAGTAAAATTATAGAAAGTTGAAGGATTTAGTATGATGTAAAAGTAGGATCTGAAAAGGGAAAAAAAAAATTGAGATTCATAGTTGTAGCAAAATTTGATGTTTCAGTTGAGTTTTAAGTATATAGTTTAACAATGTTTAATTTGATATTTGAATAAAAACAAAGAGTTCAAGAGTTTTAAGTAGAATAAATTTAATAGATTAATTTAAATTTGTTTAATTTTAAAATAAATTTAGTTATTTTAAAACATCAAAATTAAAATTGTACATAGTTTAAATTTGATAAATAAAATATGATTAAATTTAGGTTTAATTATGTTTTTGTACTTCTACCAAATTTTTAATTAGGTCATTGAATTTTTTTTTAATTGGATTCTTAAACTTTTAATTTTGTTTTTCAATTGGGTCTTTGAATTTTTATTTGTTTTTCAATTGGGTCTTTCCCTCTAATTGTCGTTATGAAAAATTAACCGTGTGCAGACAGTGGACTGGTGCTTCTAGAGTGTGTTATAAGGACAACTGAGTCAATTGTGAGAGTTTTTTGCAAAATTTTAACATCTAATTAAGCGTCTGCACCTCTAATTAAGTGTTTGCGGTTAATTTTTCATAATGATAATTAGACGAGTGATCCAATTGAAAAAACAAAAAGTTTAGGGACCCAATTAAAAGAAAAAAAATTTAGGGATCTAATTGAAAATTTGGTAAAAGTATAGGAACCTGCAGATTAATTTAACCTTAAATTTAAACCTAAGAACCCAATTTTAGCAGAAAATAGATTTATTATGTGTTTTGGTTGATTTATTTTGTGGAAATTATTTTTTTATAGCTTCTTAAAATAGTTTTTGAAAAGAAAAGATTATCGTTTTTTGTGTAAGGGTAAAGTGCAATTTTGGTTTCCTCATGATATCCAACCTGCAATCAGTCTTCTTATTTCTAAATAGGGTCATTTAGGAGGGTGTATTCGATTAAGATTTTAAAAGAGTATTTTGGCATAAAAAAATCCTGCAGATTTTAAAAGACTTTGTAGGAATATAATGACTTTTAAGATTTTTTTAAAAGACTTTTATGATTAAGATTTTGTAATTTGGATTTTAATGGATTTATAACATATGAATTCATAAGATTTGAAAGGACTGTATGAATTTACAAGATTTTAAAGGACTTCATGAATTTTTATAAAACATTCAAAATTTTAAAGAGTCGATGAAAAAAATAACAAATAAATGATAAGATTTGAATAAAGAAAAGTAAAATCGATACAAATTTTTTCAATATTTTAATAACTAAATTGATTCTATAGATATACTAGTCCTAAATGCATTAGCATCTTCTCTGCTCTTGGATCTGAACAATATGTTCAAAATTATGATTTTTGTTAACGAGTAGATTCGTTTATTAATTCAATTGGAAATTCATCGTAACGACATTTTTTGCGAAGAAAGAAAGTTATAAATATTTACACCGCCTTCAACGAAGATAGAAGGGATTATGTGTGATGGGAGAAGAAAAAGTATTGCAACCGGCAGAAAAAGAAAGGAAGAAATTGGAAAAATTTCAAGGGTTTGGGTGAGATTGTTTGATGGGTGTGGTATTTATATTTTCTATTAAAAAGTCTCATGAAATCCATCGAAATCCATCCTGAAAGAAAATTCATTGAAATTTGTATACTTTTGAATACCAAAAGACTTTTTATAAGTTGTAAAAAATCTTAATTGAATACCAACGGATTTTATTGCACTCCTTAAAAAATCTTAATAAGCTTGATCGAATACCACAAGATTTATTTTTGTTATTTAAAAATCTTGATTGAATACCACAAGATTTTTTTATAAAAAAAAAAGTCTTTTAAAATCCCTTGAAATCCTAATTGAATACACCCCCTTTAATCTTCTAATTTTTTAAAATATGTGATTTTAGTCCAATTGTCCAATTTAATGCATTGACCTTAAGTACTACCTCTGTCCCTATTTATAAGATGTTGTTTTGAAAATTCCTTGTCCCTTTTTATAAGACTCCATTTTGACTATCTTATGCATTAATTATTTTTTGTCTAAAATACCCTTATTTATTATAATACATTAATTGAATGTTACTCTAAATGCCTCTTTCTCTCTCCTATGATAATTGGAGAAGATGAATAGACTCTCATTATTAATCCCAATAATGTCAAGGGTAAAATTGGAAAAATATTACAGTTACACACAAATTTATTATTAATACCTAGATTAACTAACTTTCTTAATAAGTGTAATTTAGTCAACAACATCTTATAAATAGGGACGGAGGTAGTATTTAATGTTAATTTAATATAAATTTAATACAAGATAAAAAAATATATAAAAAGGATTTTAAATCACGTGGGATCGTCTTGTAGCTAGCATAAACTCAAATATCACAACCTTAACTCACTTCATCCCCTAAGCTTCATCTTTCCTAAAAGGTTGATGTAATGCTAATCATCTTCCCCAAAGGTTCGTTAACTCCAAAAGGTTCATCTACTAAAAGGATTTTGTAGAGATTTTTTCGACCCGTAGGACATGGGGATGCAAGATCAGTGGATGGGTGGTGGGATGGAAACCGGTGCAGCGTCATATAGCTCTGAGTCTCGAGCTTGAAGACATCATGTGGTCTATCATTGTAAATGGAGGCTCCACTGGTGACCTCGTGGATAGAGGAAAATCTAGGGAGAAGGTTTTATGGTTTAGGGTTTATGGTTATGGGCTATATAGGGTATATAATCATTGATATGAAATTTTGGTTGCAAGTTTATTATGTAACATTCATTGGAAATTTCGAATTTGTTCTTTTGCAAGTAACAAGGAGAAATGATTGAGTTTTTTGAGTGGCATGATCCCGTACTTAATGTTTGTGAGAAGAGAATTATCATTACATTGTTGAGGAAGGCAAATGAACTGAAGATTAGGGAAAAGGAATTGAAGACAAAGTTGAGTTAGATGAAAAAGATGGAGAAATTTTTAGGGTTGGTCTTATTTTGTCTTAGGTCATTGTAATGTTGCTAGTGTTTTTAGTTGTTGGTAGGGGCATTTGATGTAGTGGGTACAATATAAGGCATTGTATTGTTGCTTGTGTTTGTGGCCCTATCATTATTTTGATGTAGTTGTTTTGATTTTAAGATTAGAATATAGTATTTAGCTTGGTATGAATGGGTCTATTAATGAAATATCATTTCTAATATGATTTGTGCAAGTGAATTTAATCTGATTTTATATTTAATTGTGTTCCTTTACTTGTGTTGCACAACTCTGCCAAATTGCCTAGTAATTCTGCCAAATCACCTAGTATAGTTGGTTTGAGGTTTTACATAAGATTGTCTGAATAGGCTAATGCAATATCAATATACTGGTCCTTTTGAAAACCAATTTTGTAACATAGTAATTGAATAAGGTTGTATAGTTAATGTAATTTGTTTTTTTATTATTGTAACAGGTTTTATAGTATACTATCATATAATTTTACTGGTCTTTTTGAAAATTAAAATTATAATATAGTTACTGATTAAGGTTTTAAAGTTGAGGTCTGTATTTGATTGTTGTAACAAGTTTTAAAGTTGAGGTTTCATAATATAATACCATATCAGTACACTGGTCCTTTTGAAAATCAATTTTGCAGTTTATTACCATTTTGAATAGGCTTACATTTGTGACTGGTTTAATGCCATATTAGATTACCAAATTGATTTTGACATATGATACAAGCATATGATGCAACCATTGACCTGATTTTAGCATATTGAAAACCACTATTAAAAATTCCAAATCTAAACCTGTTAGTCTTAAGTAGGACTGAACCATAATCAAAACCAAACAATTGAATAAGCAAATGAAGCAACCACAACATCACAAAGAAGAAGTAATATACCAACTGGAAATATAAATTTCATTCAAACCAATAGGCAGTACTTGTATAGGAATGGTCTATTGGCATTTGAAATGAACCAAAACACCATTTCTATACATTCCTTTACAAAATAGTCTTAGTAACCAAAAAATAGAACAACGTCTGAAATGCATCAAAACATCATTCTTATTCATTCCTTTAAAAAATAAATATATTAAAACCCATTCCTAAACCATAATATTCCCCTGACCCATTCCTACAACTATTTCCCCTAAAAAAAGTAGATATCTTCAAATCTTCAAATTCTTGAAATCTTAAAACATCATAAATTAACCATTGATTGTTGTGTTTGTAGGCAGGGACAAAAACATAAAAAAGTGTTGGTGTAGTTGCAATTAACTATTGACTTAATGGAGGTGCAACTGACTATTGACTTAATGGAGGTGCAGCTGATTGACCACTTGGTGCACTGCAACTAATTGTTGAGTTTATGTTCTTGCAGTTGATTCTTTAGTGGTAAAGTTTCAACCTCTGCAGGTCAGTTCAACCCAGGTATTCTTTCACAATTATTTGGCTTTGCAGAAGGTTGAAACTTTGTAGAAAACTCTCACAATTGACTTAGTTGTGCTTACAACACACTGCTCCTGAAGCACCAATCCACTGTTTGCACCTCTAATTAGGTGCCTGCAGTTAATTTTTCATAACGATAATTAGACAGGAGGACTCAATTGAAAAAAAATAAAAGTTCAGGGATCCAATTAAAAGAAAAAAGTTCAATGACCTATTTGTAAATTTGGTAAAAGTATGGGAATCTACGTAATAATCAAATCTTTATTTTTTTATGGAAATCGTTTTAGTTTTTTTTTTCCCTTCTATGACTGTTTGCAATTTTCTTTTTCTTTTTTTTAATGACCAAAATTCAAATGCCTCATTTGAATAGATTAAGGACACCTATAGTAGTAAGTTACATTTTCGTTAGTGAATACCATTGTCGTTGTGAATACCATTAGTTGCAAGTTACTTATATTTTCCTTTTTTTTTTGTCTAGGCATGCTACTTGCTTAATTATAAGTGAATATCAAGCTACCCTCATTTTGGAACCTATGCAAATAATCCTTCACTTGTTCATAGTTTATTTTATGGTTTGACCTAGTGATGAACTATTAATAAAGCTGAAAACCTCAAATCCCAAGTTCTGGCATAGTATTGATGGCCTACTTAATTTAGTTTTTTTTATTATTTAAATTCAAGGTATTTATTGATATGAATTGCATGTGATTCTAGATTGAGTTTAATGGTGATGCACTGACAGTGTAAAATAGTTTCACATTGTCGTTCAATCACAAATCACTGCTGGTATGACTTTTAAGATAATTCTGTAAACGTCAACAAACTTATCATACATGATAGTTTATAAATAAATGACAGTATAAAACTATTTTACACTGTCAGTGTATAGCCTTTTTTCTCTTCTAGATTTGTATATCATATGATAATAAATTAATAATTCTCTAAAAATTTAAAGGAATTATGGAAACATTTAAACTTAATTACACTTTTTGCACCCACAACTTCACAAGCTCGCGAACTTTGTCCTTAGAGATTTTTTATTGTGAATTTTGCCCCTAATTTATAAAATATTGTGAATTTTGTCCCACTGTAAAAAAAAACTACCACAAATAAGACAATTTTGTGGTGATTTTCCCTTTAAACAGTTGTAATTGACTTTTGTAAATTAGGAGGCAAAATTCATTAATTTTTTGTTTGGAAGGGGAGCGAAATTCACAAGATTACAAAACTTTGGAAGCAAAAAGTACAATTAAATTAAAAATTTATATGTTTTTATCAGCTAAACTTTATTCATAGGATGTTCTGATTTAATTTATGTATTCAAGAAAAATACCTAGATAATACACATGATACTTGATAATTTTATTTAAACTTCAAAGTGAAATAAAAATAGAAATAAATTTTAAAATAAAAATAATGCGTGAGAAAATTGTCATTAAAATAATTTTTTGTTAGTACAATAAATTTTTAGATTTTTCAAAATAAAAAATCATATATTTTTCCTTTATACAATTAATATAATTTTTCCATTTAAATTTATTGATAAAAAATAACAACAATTATAAAAAAAAATCAGGTGGAAACATAGTATTTCTTACATTTATTTGGGCTCTAGGAGCGAAATTTCTAATCCCAAAAAAATAAAGAAAAAAAATCAACTCAATCTGTTTTTAATTATTTATTAATTCATTAATAATATCAGATTAATTAATTTAAATTAACATTCATACAACCTTTTTTTTTTATATAAAATAATTTTCAATTGTTAATAATTTGTATAATTTTAATTCGTACATAATCTTAATTTATTTAATCTTGTGAAGTTTTCTCCAAAGTTAAATAAATAAAAACCTTTCAATCATCTTTGTATAATTATAAATATAAATTCATTAATTTTCTAACATCTAAAAGTTAAAATAGATTAAATTTTAACAAAATAGTTTTTTTTTCTAATAGCAATAACATTACTGTCAACAATAAATAAATAAATAAATTTCTTTAAGTTTATGATTTTTTTTCCTTAAAATTTGGTAAATTAAATACTCTTCATATTTGTTTAATTAGAAATGAAAATCCACTAGTAATTACAAAGGCAAATAATAATATATAAAAGCTAAACTTTTATTTCTCATAATAAGAAAAAAAAACAACAGATGATACATTTCAAGACCACCTAAACGGCTAAACCATCGCTTTCCTGCACAGCTTGATCCTCTTTTGTAGGTTCCGACATGCTTATGTCTGTGTGGGTTATGCCAGGTTGAGGTGTCTGGCTTTCTGGTCTTGAATCCAGCCCTAAATACATGGTAACAATAACTTCACTAGATTCACACACTATTTACTTTTCTTTAATGATAATGATGTTTTGTTGCTCTTACCTATATAAGGAGTTCTCAGGGGTCCTTCTTTAGCTTTGTGCTTTTTACCTCGAAAATGATCATTCAAGCCTTTCTCACTTGTGGCAGTAATTTGACATAACATGCAAATCCAATCTTGCTTGGGTTTCTTCTGCAAACCAGATAGAGAATTTTCATTGTCATCAATTGCAAGAGGTGTCACCGTGTTGCGCTTTGGACCATAATGATAAGCCTCTGACTTAGTCTGCAATGGGATCAATAAAATAATATGTGCTCAATAGCCAATTAAGAGTTTCAACATTCCCTATATATTGACTCTATCATCTCTTTAGGATGCCCATGCATGAATAAGATATACCATAATTTTGTGATCATACAACATGGTTCCATTGGCAGTAAAGTTATAATAAGGCTAGTGTACTATGAAGAGAATGTTTGCTGAGTAGTGGTCAGCCAAACAAATAGAATGTAAGTATACTAACCAGTATGAACACTTTATTATCATTGTTAGTTAGTGTAGAAGGTTGTTTGATATCAACTTGGGGGGGGGGGGGGGTAACTCGGATTGTGGCGCACAAAATGCATTAATGTTATTAATATGGTTGTTTATTCTTGGATTCATGAAAGACACCGAAACTTGTTCTCGGAACAAGATTCCAAATGGGATTCCTAATGCTTTCTCTGACACCATTTCTCTTCTGACTTCCTCCTCCAGCTTTCTTCGTTGTGCCAATGCCATCTCATCGATGATTATCTCTCTCTTAATTCCATCCTTCTCCAGCTTCCGTTGTAAATGTTCTTTCTCCCATACTTGCCGAAATGCTTCATTGGTATTGATTGGCACCGACTTTGGGAAAACTTTGAGCTTCGGAACATTACTGGGAAAAGCACTTGGTGCAAACTCACACCCTAGAAAGTGAATAGTGAATAAAATGAAATCATGTGAGAAAATATTATGTTTTTTTAAGCAAGAAAACAAGTTAGTATCTTGAAAGGAACGTGAAGAAAAGAAAATGTTACCTTGTAATGATGAGTGTTCAGAGACATAGGCAACTGTGGAAAGAGGGTGTGCCATTGATGATGGTGTCTTTTGGTTTTGGCCATCACAATATTTGAACTCCATGGAAATAGTAGGAACTTGAAACAAAGGGAAAGAAGTGGATAAAGAAAAACAATGCCTATGAAATCGAGACAATTTGTGTGAGTGTGTGCAGTGTTGAGATTGAAAGGGTGATTAAATAGGTGTGAGGGATGGGTATTTGCACGCGTATGTAAGGTGTGTGTTTATAGATGTCATTGATTCTGCATTTTTTGTGTGAAGATATTTTTTTAGTGGTGTGTGCCATGGTCAAATATTGAGAATTTATCAAATCAATTTTTCGAGCTTAAAAAGGGAGGAAAAAGGAAAAGATGATTTTCTTCCAATTTTGAATGTGACCACAATACCCAAAAAGAGTTAAATATGAATAAATATTTAAAATGTTAAAGATTTGAAATATTTATTTTTTTAAGTTTTAAGGATTAAATATTATACTACGCACATTTGATATTATTAAAAAAATTAACGAAGTGAATAACTGAACAACAAAAAAATAATTTTTTATATTTATAATAAATTATAAATTGTAATATAGTATTACTTTTAATTATTGATGTTTTTATAAAAATGATTAATAATTAATTTATATAGAGAGATTGGTAAGATTTGGGTTGTCAACAATTGGTATTCCTATTATGATGCCTTTACATGTCATAGTTTTAAAAAAAATTATATAGAGAGATAAAAGAGATAAAGATAAAAAAAAATTATAGTTTGAGATTATTATCTAAAAAAAAATACCTGTGTGAAACCAAATAAAAAAAATAACTAAACGAGGACATTACTTTAATGCTTTTTCCTTATGTTTCTTATCAAGAATATCTTGAATGGTTTGATAACCCCCTTGCAACACGTAAGTTCTGCAACCCGTCCCAAAATAAGATGTTCCACGCTTGGGAAATCCTAAAACATTAAGACAGTTAATAGTATGATTGCTACCTATCCTGCCCGTTAAGTATCAAATTATGAGAGCCACATTACAAAATAAACTCATCTGGTGCCTGCAGCCAGATATAAAAAATTACCTGCTTAATTGTGTTGCAAGCTTCGATCATACTTAACCACACCCCGTATTTGCAATATATGTCAGTATATTCACCTGGCCACCTTGCAAAGTTACTGTCCATTACTCGTAGCTGTTTTGCATTTCAACATAACCAGCATCAAGATACTCCCGAAACAAGTGCAGAACTCTTAGAGTTGTATGCACTTTTTTTTTCCTATGATTAAAATTCAAATGTCTCATATTTAAATAGGTTAAGAACTGTTATAGTATGTTTCAAAAAGAACTGTTATAGTAGTACGTTACATTTGTTTAGTGAATACCCATTAATTATGATCATGAATACCAACAGTTGTAAGTTTATTGTATTTTTGTATTTTTTTTGCTCTAGCTATACATGCTACATGCTTTTAAGTGAATATCATTCTAACCTCATTTTAGAATTTATGCAAATAATCCTCACTTGTCCATAATATATTTTGCAGTTTGACCCTAGTGATGAACTATTAGTAAAGCTAAACAACCTCAAACTCCAAGTTCAGGAATTGGATTGATGACTTAATTATTTTAGTTTTTATTTAAATATCAAGGTACTTATTGAAGCAAATTGCATGTGATTCTAAATTTGTATATATATATCATATGATAATAAATTAACAATCCTCTAAAAATACATAACAATTTTTAATACCTTTATATATTTTTACCAACTAAATTTTATTTAAAGGATTTTCTGATTTAATTTTGTATTCAAGAAAAATACCAGATAATATATATGATACTTGATAGATTGGCCTAGCACGGAATCTCAGTACAAAATACTTGCTGGTGGGATACTATTCTTTCTTTCATCCAGCTAGACTTTAACAGGAACAACTTTTTTGCTTTCCTCCTATAGATTTACATAGTGGTTGCCTTTGCAAGTTTTGGTTTATGTCCCCCGTATTCTCTTGTATATGTTTTTCTCCTTTTTTTCAATAAATTCTTGGTGTGCTGTAGATGATGGGTAGCGTTGAGAGTACTAACTTGGTTGGAATTTCTTTCGTTATAATGATGTCTTTGCATGTCCTCTTTGTGACTATTTTTTTTTAATTTCAAAGTGAAATTTAAATAGAATCAAATTTAAAAAGAAATTAATGTGCAAGAAAATTGTCATTAAAATAATTAGTCATTAATTATTCAATTAGTTTTTAGATTTTTCAGGATAATAAATGTCAAATATTTTTGCTCATGATATAATTTTTGTACAATTAATACAACTTTTATTAATTAAATTTTATTTTTAAGAATATTTTTAATAAAAAATAATATTAATATTTAAGTTTTAAAATTTAATTCTTTATATTTTATAAATATACTTGTGCAGTATAAAAAATATTTACTAATTTCATTTCAAAATCATGTAAAAAAGATTAGAAACAAACACAAAAAAGAAAATGATACATGAAATAAATTATCACTAAAATATTTTTTCTTAGTAAAAATATTTGTTAAAATTTTAAAAAATAACCTTTGTAAGATTTTGTTAGTTACATATTAATTTTCTTTATTATCACCAAAATAATTTTTATAAATAGTGCTTATTAAACTTTTATTGTCATTAATTTTTTTGAGTCAATTTTATTTCTTAAAGAATTAATAATAAAATATTGAACAAATTACAGTGTCACCCCTTAAGTTTTACCTAAATTACACATGCACCTCCTCCTTTTTTTTTACCTTATAAAAACCTCCCAATTTTCCTTTCATGTTACAGTGGCACACCCTCTCCATTAAACGGTGTTAACTTCATTTAAAATGTAGAGCACATAATTGACATGTGATTTAAAAAAAAACAAATTAATCTGAAAATGCCCTTTCTTCTTCGTTTCCCCAACTCTTCAACTCCATCGCAAACTCCTCCGACTCTTGCTTCCTCATCTCTCTCTTCTCCTCCTACGCCAAAGTTGCCACCAGCCCCTCCGATTCCGTCAAGTTCCCAAACCACGTCACCAAAACCCACACGTTAAGCAAAAGATGATTCTTTGGGAGAATGTTTGGCACTATTCTCATCATGCAAGTTCGTCGTTTTCAATTCTAGAGTTTATTGAAATGTGGGAGTTTTAATTAATATGGGAATGGTTCGTGGTTATTGTTTCAACGCTGGAGAGTCTTAAACATTGGTGCTAAATTGTTGTAGGACAAGTCTTTTGTGGAATTTGGTAAAATACATGGTGGGCATGTGAGCTTATTGGTTGAAGCTGTATAGAATACTCCCTCCGTTCTTAAATTTTTGATGTTTTAGTTTATTATTTTTGTTCCTAAACTCTTGATGTTTTACACATTTCAAAACTCATTAATTATTTTCTTTCACATATACCCTTATTTAACATGACCTAGATTTTCACACCTTCTTCCATCATAGATATTAAATGAGGATATTTTAGATTAAATATTATTCATAATATAAAATATATATTTTAATGAAAAATTAATTTTTATTATATGAATATTATTTAAAGATATTTGTAAACAAAATCTTGAATAAAATTTAAATGCATAAAGTGAAGAAATATATAAAATAAGAAAGTGAGACTCTATTCATCATTTGATTGAATTAATGTATTTTTAAATATAATTTGCTTAATTTGACTTTGAATATGTCTTTAGTTTTTCACTTTACACATTTTTACTTTAAATAAGTTAAATTTAAAAATAATTTTATCAGATAAAAAAGGGGTTTGCTAACATAGACCCACCTAAAAATTAGAAGGTGTATGTTTGCATCCAACACCCTTTTATTTGGACAAAAAAACCATTATTCTTTCACTTAAATCAGCATAAATTAAGGACAAAAATGTAATTTTCATTTAATTTTATTTTTTGAAAATAAATAACTCAAAATCTCCCTTTTCTCTTTCCCACGATCGTGACTGTCATTCTTCTTCCTACCACTGTGTATTATCGATTATTCCAACGGTACTGTACAGGAAATGGAACAAAAAAAAAGGCCATTTATATGATCACAAAATATATATGATGCAAGCCCTCCTTGATAGAAATTTACACCCTCAACCCAAGATTCCCCATTCGAAACAACTAAATTACTGACCCCAGGACAAATTTATTCATGTTTGTTAAGGAGGCCACAATGGAGAAAGAAAATGCCTCCCCCACCAACGATTCCAAACAGATCCCAGAAATCCAATAATGTGGCTACGCAACTCTCCAATTGACCTTCAATTCCTGCACCCCAATAAACCAAGTATTACTGAATTAATCTCTAATTGACGTTCAATTCTTGATTCTGGTACCATTGTAGTCTCCTTACAGGAATCGAATTGCTCCACGGCACAACAAGAAGATGCCCGAGAAGGAAGACAACGAGAAAGAGAAAAATAGATTTTGAGTTTATTTTTATTTTTAAAAAAATAGAATAAAATTACATTACTATCCTTTAATTTATGTTAGTGTAAATCAAGTAAAAGTGGTTTTTTTGTCCAACTGAAAAGGTGCTGGTTGCTAACATACACCTTCTAATTTTTAAGTGGGTCTATGTTAGCAAATCCCTTTAAAAAAATCTTCAAAATCTATTTTAATACTAGATGAAATTCATGCTATGCACAGACCAGGCATTCAACTTGATAATATGTTTTTACTTATTTTTTATTTTCTAATTAAATCTAAAGGTGAAAAAGTAGTTTAACTTTTTTTTTTTTTTATGGTTATCCATTTTTTTCCGTCTATGGTTGTATGCATTATTCCTTTTCCTCTTTTTTTTTTTTTTTTTGTCATCCAAAATTCAAATGTCTCACTTAAATAGGTTACGAACACTGTGGTAAGTTACATTTGTTTAGTGAATATTTTGAACACTGTATTTTGCCTTTTCTTTTCTTAATGTGTTTAGTTATATGAAGTAATTTTTTTTTATTGAATTTATATCATTTGCTAATTTGGCCTATCGAGTGAGGAAATTAACTTTTGTTTCTAGTCATCCATCATATCCATTTGTCTTATTTTTTTTCTTTCTTTCTTCATACCAAAAATTAACAAAATTTGTGAATTAAGTTATTTTTTATTTTATTACTTTTTAACGTCATTACAAAAAAAAAGGTAAAACATTATTAGAGTCTAACACTTGTTACAGCCTTTTATTACTAATTCTTTGGTGTCAGTTCCACAAGCTCATTTTTGTCCCTTTCCCAGCTAAGTGGTTATGAAATTGAACAGGAAGATAATTAACCAAATTGATATAAACAAATCATCGCTGTAATTATTCTTTTTGACTTCCATTAAGTAATAATGGAAATGAAAATCTGAAAAAAATAAATTACATTTCATCATTAAGGATCAGAAAATAAAAAAGTTTACAAAAAGTATACAAATCAAATAAAAAGAAGCAAAATGACAAAAAAGAACAGAAAAGATAACAAAAGGAGGGACAGCTAGTAGCACATTGCAGCAGTAGACCAGCTCCATGAAAGAAAGAAAGAAAAGAACAAGATTAATATATTAAAGATGAGAATAAAAAATTCCAAATAAAGCAAGATTTGGTCAAGAAACAAGGCGTATATATCACTGGTAATCAGAAGAAACATAATGCAGCAGTCCCGTAAAAACAAAATTTAAATAAGAGAGCAAAAGAAAGCATGGCTGCGAGAAGGATTAAGATAAAATGAGAGATGAGGAAACAAGCATTGGAATAGAAAATCAAAACTGTGATGAATGCTCCAAGAAGCAACCCCATCTACAAATGTTCCTCTTTTCTGAAAAAGCAATAAAAAGCAAAGGACAACATAAGATTTTGGCTCCCAACACATCCGAATGTTCATCAACATATTGGTTTTTTTTTTTTTAAATATTGTAAACAATATTTGTTATAAAACATTACTGCACGAGTTATTAATTTTTTTCTTATTTTATTCTAATTATAAAAATTAATTAAATTACGTAAATTAGTATGTAAATTATTTACATAAATTATTTTATGTAATTTACACAAATTACATAAATTTATATCAATATGTAGTTTTGTTTATTTTTCTTACAGCACAAAAAAGTATAATGAAAAAATAAATATTAAAATAATTTGCATACGTAAAACAAGTTTGTATAATTAAAATATGTAAATTACTCAAAATAGTTTCGTATAATAATAACATGTAAATTATTAAAAAAATTGTATAAACAACTTAAAAATATTTGGTTTATTTCATATATAAATTGTTTTTATTCTAATTATATAAATCAATATAATTACATGAATTAATATGTAAAATAATTATTATTTTATGTAATTTATAAAAATTAAATAAATTTATTTTTCTGTAAATTATTTTTATTCAAATTATACAAATTAATAAAATTTTAATATTTTTTTTATAATTTATATGAATATAAATTTCTGTAAATTACATAAAATAATTTATGTAAATAATTTTCATACTAATTAAAGTAATTTAATTAATTTTTATAATTAGAATAAAATAAAATAAAAATTAATAACTCATCTAGTTATGATATATAACAAATATTGTAACACCCCGAAAATTACAACCTAGTAAATAGGTATGTGAGCGGTTTAATCAAAAATCAATTGAAATTAATTTGTTTGTTTTAAAAGAAGAAAAAATATATTTTGAGTAATTAAATATAGTTAGTGATTAACCGAGTAAATAAGAAAAATGATGGACAATAAAATAATAAAAGTATTTCTTTATAATGGTCAAGTAGAAATTATTATTATTATTATTAGATGTTTAAAAGTTTGGTTTTAAAATTAAAATCGCGTTTCATTTCAATTATACAGTGCATTCCTACACTGTGTAAATTAAACTTAGTATTTAAAACTATTAACTCACACTACTTAACCAATTAAAATTCATGCACCTACCCTCACCCCTCCACAAACTCACGACAATGTCTCTCTCTTACTCAAATCCAATTCATTTCCTCTCACTTAGTTTAACTTAGCAATTAAGTTAAACCCCAAAACCTCTCTTCTCTCGCCTCTCTCCTTCCCTCTCTCACGGACTCACTCCCTCACACACGCTCACTCACTTAAAAACCCAGTAGCACACACACACCACACTCTTCATTTTATTTCAAATTCATTTCTCCCTTTCTCTCTTCTTCTCCCATGGCCCTGCACCCCAAACCCTCTCCTCTCTTTTTATTTTCTTCTTCCTCCTCACTCACTTGGCTGAGAGCTTGAGCACCAAGATCACAGAATCCTCTCAGCATCACTCTTCTCCTCCTTGGCAGTGGCATCCCAAGCCCCAAGGGAAGCCATTGAAGACCTTGCATGCAGCTGGATCCCTCTTCCCTCTCATCCTCTCAACAACAAGCTCACTTCCTCTTCTCTTCCTCTCTCTCTCTCGGCTGAACCTCAACTAGGGTGAGGGAAACTTCTTGGTGGATTCCATTTTCAATCTAAGTGTGGTTGAGAGTTAGGGGACTCAACCACACACAACATGAATGCCCCTCATCTAGAATGTTTGTATGTTTTGTTTGAAATGTTTGCATGTGAGAAATTTTAGAGGGAAAGGTTGAGTCTTTGGCAGTGGCTGTTTGTGGGAGTGTATGCATGGCCTTGATGGAGTTTTGATCTCTTTAAACTATAAGGGATGGTCCCTGGAATAAGGGGAGCCATACCCATTTTCTACAAAACTCGTTCTTTTGTGATGCATGTAGAAGGAGACTCCAAAATCCAAGTGACAGTGGCCTTAGCTTAGGGTTGCCCTGGACAACCTCCACCGTTTCGTGAATTTTGGCAGATTCAACCGTTGGTATTTCACGAATTTTGTTTAGAATGAAAATAGACACGAAAATAAACAACTTTTATTTTGACATTATGGAGAGAAAACCTCTTTTTGAAGTTCATCCATGGCTTACAAAATGGCTGTTCTATTTTCGAGTTCCCCTGGAACGTGTCTCGGTTTTTCTTAAATTTCTAACTATATACTTAATGTTTTGTTTTCGTTTTTGTGCCATTAAAATCTAGAAAAAACAAGATTTGTAACCATGTAATTTACGAAAATTATCAAGTACAATTTGTAAATCAATTTTTCGAAGAGAGACAGAGCAATGGTTTTGAAACTCTGCCTGGAGCTCGAATTTTAAGTTGTAAAGAAAAATTTTCTGGGTGAAATTGGGGAAGAATTGGAAGCCATGGGATACCATTTTGGAAAGACCCAGATGTTATATTTATGCTGTAAAAATTCCAAGTCAAAATTTTTTTGGGAAGTACCCGAAAATAAAATTTCTTCAAAACACGTTTCTGGAAAGGATTTGACTAACCTGTCAACTTGTGGAATTTTTAATAATTTTTTTAGATTTTTAATAATTAAGTAAGATATCAATCTGAAAATAAGATTTCAAGAGCTTTCATTTCATGTAAAACTTTCCTAGTTTTGAGGCCATTTAATGCAATCAATTTGATCTCACATTCGGTACCGTGAAAGGAAAACTTTCCCCTTTTTTGTTACTATGGCCGTGATATAGTGTGTGACTTGTGTGAAATGTTTATGGTTATTTTTGTGAATGAAATGGGCAATGAATACCATGTATCCAAGTACCCAAATTGTGATTTTAAGTCCCAAAGAACAAAGTTCTTGGGCAATGGTGACTTTGAATAATTGTGTGGAATTATTCCTTGATTGTATGTTTTGTCTCTGTGATGTGTTCGCAAGACTCGGGCGCAAGTACTTGTGATACTAGAATTTGATTCCAGTGATTATGGCAAGATCGCCATTGAAAGATAATGATAAGTGAAATTTTAACAGAAAGAATTATTAATTAGCTTCAAGATTTTATTTTATTATTTTATTTTTTATAGGAATTAATTTTAAATTAACTCTTTATTTTTATGCGTTGGACATAGAAATAATCTTAGGACCTTTGCGTGGAGGAATAAAGGTAAGTTAACACTTTATAAAATTGTAAAGTTTTGAGAGAGCAAGGAAATACATAAAACATAACAAAATTGTCTATGCGTGGTGAATTATGTTGAGTTGAGAGTCGTACAAGGATGATACGAGTGTACGACAGATTGCTGGAATTGTAAGATGGCAAGAGAGTCGCATGGGGTGTTCTAGCTGTGAGAATACCAAAGAGAGGGGGCGAAGTTCGAAAGACGTGTCACGACGTAATGTGACAGTCATCCAAAGAAAGATGATGGAGGCAAAGTCATCGTGTGTGTGTGTGTGTATATATAAATATATATATATATATATATATATATATATATATATATATATATATTTTTTTTTTTTTTTTGAGTAGAGACGGGGTCTCAGGCTCGGTGTCGATTTGACCGTCCAATATCTTGTGCAGCGAAATCCCACTATGACGAGAAAGAATAATCCCTGTGAGAAGGGTTGTTGAGAAGTCAGTCCTCGGAGTAATGGATGACCACAATTGGTACCTGGGAGATGATCGTAAGGCTGGTTGACCATGGAGGGTAAGACACTGAGTTGTAACGATTGATCACATAGCTGACTCGGCCATCCTGACAAAAATACGAGACATCATCAGTTGGTGAGAGCCCACTGTAACACCCTAATTTATAGTGCACTTATATTTCTATAAAACACTTATTGTAAGAAAAGATATTTATTCATTAAATATAACTATATTAGTAACCATTTTTTTTAAAAACGGATAAGGAAATAATTTAAAATGTCGCTTCTTAAATCCATCTTTAATCAATGTATTGATTTGAAATCTCGATTACATTTAGAAACGGATAAATGATCTAACTTATAATGAATAATAAAAAAGGTAAATCCACCATGCATAAAATAGAACATAATCCCATATTACCAATCTCATAGAGTGTTGAAAACAGATAAAGTAAAATGGCGTCGGTGGAAGACGGATACGTACCATATACAACCCCAAAGTTAAATAGTAACAAAATAATACATAGGAAGCAAAATGAAAAAATTCGAACCCTAGTCTACCCATAACAAGATACACAAAAAGGGAAAATAAGGGTTCAGAGCAGCCACCCATGTACAGTATATACCCGCGACTGTACACCCCAAACCTAAGACTCAACAGAAGAATTCTCAGAAGGGTCCTCCTCAGGATCCTCCTTAGGATCCTCCTCAGCGTCATCATCCTCCAAAGCATCGCCCAACCTCAGAACACTGGTGGGAGAAGAGATAAGAGTCATGAGCTCTTCAAACTCAACCTCGGACATAGATAAATCTACAGAAGAGCTCCTCTTAGAAGACGGAGAAGAAGGTGGTGTGTCGGTGTCGCGGTGATACCCAGGGTCTCTCTCTTGCGTACACAACATCGGTAGGGCAAAACGTACAGGGCATGTCGGAGGTCCATGTCCAGCCACAGCAAAAGAGAATCTGACCCATCCATCAAAGGTGACTGTCTGATTGTAGGCATCATGGGACCAAATTCTGTTGACAGGTTCACTCCACATCCGCACTACGGGCTCCCGATACTCGTCCATCTAATTCTGGAAAAAAAAGGTGTATGGAGTGAGTCTCCCACCTCCAAGCCACAAACAAACGACCTCACGGTCACATACACATAACAAACCACACAATATGGTTCTCTCACGATCTAACTCGTGATCCTAATCGCACTTGTTGACTAATTCTTAATTCATCAATCTCGGGCCCGCTGCCACCGGAACTCCCATAACTCAGTGGTCTTACACATTTAAGTTGGATGGCTATTGGGAGTACACCCTCGTCACGATATGATAACGGGGCTCTCACCAACATGATAATGGCTCGCATTTAGTCGATGTTGCTAAGTTGGTTACGTGACCTAAAGTCACAACTCGGCCCTTACCCCTAAGGTCGGTCACGCCTGCGATCATTTCCCAGGTACCACTCTGTGGCCATCCAATCTCTAAGGACTGACTCCTCAACGACTCTCCCCTTTGGGATTGTCCTTGCAGGTTTGTGTGGACTCCTCTGATAAAGGTACTAGACGGCGATCAATTTAGTACCATGAGCTCATCACATATCACATAGCGATCCCATCCTTCACAACGACACAAGTCACAGTCGGAGCTCCCTACACAACCTCTCTAAGTTTGCTTCCACAACTAACCATCACGGAGAGTCACGTTCCACGAACATCACATCGCTTATATCATAGTTAGGTTGTCCTAAACGACCTCACCACGTTTGGAGTGAAAAAGGTTCCTCCTTCCCGTCCCATTCACGTTGCAAACAAACAAACATACAAGAGTAGATGCACTATGCACCACTAATCTCATCATGAACCCATTCATGATTCTAAACATTTTTTTATTAAATTTTATGTAAATCCTTACTCTCTCTCTCTCGAGTATTATGCTAAATTTTATTCTTTAGTACGCAACTCCAAGCAAAGGTCCTAGTTTATTTTCTAAGTCCAAGTTTAAGATTTGATGCCCACATGTCAAGGTTCCTAAAATTCACTAAGTCCAAATAATTCCCGAGGATCACATTCCTCCCGATCTCCAATTCAAGTCAAGTAAATACAATAAATAAGGCAAGAATAAAAATTACATTCACAAATAATCAAATATATAATGATAAAGTGCAGAGGTCTTTCCTTTGGAATAAAACCACTCATTCATAGTCCAAAACAATTAAATAACATACTCAAAGCAATTAATTTAACCAAACTCTAATATTCTACATAGATCAAATTCTACACTCCAAGAATTATTTAACATATCATTTCAATTGAGAATAGTATAGAAATTTGCAGGGACATTATTCATCATGTAAATAGTCACAAATAAATTTAGTTCTTCAAAATTCACTCCAAAAATATGATTTTTAAATTATTTTCCAAATCTGACTGCACACTGAAAACAGAGTATAGGAAATTTCGAAAATAGCAAAACTCATCATTAATTAGTGAAATTTTATAAAGATCATATTCCACAAGTAAATTACAACATATTTTTCCCAGAATTTAATTCCTACCCCAAATATCATTTTTTCATTTATCTTCCCCTGTTGTCAGAAATCAGTTTTTTTACAATAATATATCATCTAAAAATAGTAAAACAACTTAATGAATTCTACGAAAATTAAATTACACTATAAAGAGGTGAATTATCATCATATATTTTTTCCACACGAAATTTCTCACTAAAAAATATTTTTCTCCTATTTAAACGTGACCCAGTGGATTTCTGAAAACAAAAATAGAATTTATTTATAAATACTAAATCTACCCAGTAAAATCTGAAAAATTTCAGGAACATCACTCACACCTAGTAGCAAGGTTTTGTGGTCTTACTTTATGAAAATATCACTCCAAAATAGATCAAATACTAGAAACAGTGTGTTTAGCAAATTCAGAGCACTCACAAAAATAATTCTATTTAAAATACCAAATCAACACAATAAATTTTGAACATTTTTTATGCATTCCAGAGGCCTAAAAACAGTTATTCATGGTCTCAAATCATCATAAAGGTCCACGAAAATATCAAAAGAAAATCCAAACAGTCAGCAGCCACCATGAACAAAATGGTGTATTTAACCAAAGTTTAAGGGGGAAACTCCTCCATACCTCAATATAGCTCAATAAAATGGACAGGATGAAGGGAATGAGCCTTAAGAGAGTCTTTAAGCCCCTAAGTATCAAAATTAAAATTTTAAACCATACACTTGTAGAGCTTGAAATTCTAAACAACCCTATGGAATCAAAATTTAATTTTGATAAAAATTACCTAAGCTTTGAAGATGAGGAATTATGGAGAGCAATGGAGGAAATGAAAAAATACTTTTTCTCCCTTTGAGAGTGCCACGGACCAGCAGAGAGTGAGTGAGGAAGAGAGTTGAATTTTTGAATTAAAAGAGAAGTCAAAGGGGTTTAAAGTTCAAAGGTTAATTTGGGATTTTTACATTCCTTGAATTAAGGCTTTTTGGAGGTGATATTGGAGTGTTTAAGTGAGCAAAATATTGGGGAAGCAACATGGTCCGGCCAGCACAGAGCCCTTTTATGGGTTGCTTTGCTGTTTTTTTTTAATAGGCTTTCAAATTGGTAAAGTGAGATTAAGCAAAAATGGTAATTTTACTTTTACCATAAGTAGTTAATTACTAGCTAATTAACATAGAGTATTGTGCTAATTATCTAGAACATTATGTAATTCAAATTAATCCTACATAGTATTAATTGACACAGTGTAAATTTATACTGTCTAATTTTACACAGTATAATTTCGCACAGTGTAAAAATTAAATTTTCATTAAATTTTAATTTCACTAAATTTTGTCACATGAAATAACATATTTATAATCTATTTTTTTCAATTAAATTTAGATTTCTATAGTAATTAATTCAATACTAATTAAATTCTAATAGAGCACACAAACACAATATTTATTATATTCTGAGTTGTAAATTTTTAGGGTGTTACACCCGCCATTGTACCATGGTGAAGGGTGTACTCCCAACAGTCATCCAACTCAAATATGTGTAAGACCACTGAGTTCTGAGAGTTCCAGTGGCGGCTGGCCAGTGTGAAACAAATTACAGAAATAGCTGTGGAAACGAATAGGTTTCAAGTGAGATCGTTAGAGAACCACATCAGGGTGGTTAGCAGGATTGTGTTTGGGACTGTCAAGTCATTCTGTGTGAACTGCTTGATGAAGCAGGAAGTTTACCCTCTATTTATTTCTTTTAGGAATCGGTGGCAGTACCTATGGAGACCGCAAAGATGCTATCGTCATCGTCTTTATCTTTCGGAGTATCTTCAGAGAGTCTGCTTGTACCCGTTACTGTTCCTAATGCCACACCATCCAAGGAGTTCACGTTTGGTCCAACGCTTCCCACCTTTCGCCGAACACAGTTATGTCAAGAATTGGAGGCGTAATTGGGTGAGTGCTCGTCAGGGGGATCCGCTGCTAGTCGTGAACTTAGGGAACAGTTAGTCAAGATTTTTAAGAAGGAATTGGAGAACTTTGAGGAATATTCCGCGAAGGATCCTGTGGATGACAACCACTAGATTTCTTCTCAGGAATCTTGTCAAAGGCCCTCCGCTATCCTATTTATGGGATTAGTCTAACATGCATGGTCGGGTCTAGAGATGACTGCTCTAAGGCTAGGTTTTCCCTTTTTATGTATTTGGATATGGGTAGACCTAGGTTTCGAATTTTTGGTATGTACATTCAGCTTTCATACTCTATTACCCTATGTATTTGGTATACACTTTGGGAATGTACATATTGCTATTACTTCGGAAAGTATTTGGGTTATGAAAATCTCTATTTCATGTATATATGTATATTTTATAGCCAGAGCTATTTACTTTATTTATTATGTTTTACTCACTTTTAAATGTATATTTACAATTGAGGTGACGATACACAACTTTCGAAATTAATTAATCAAAAGTTTTAAAATTTTTAGTAAAATTCCAATATAGGTTTTATCAACTTCACAGTTTTTGGAAGAATTAAAATTAGTTAACACGTTTTCAAAATAATTAAAGGATATTTTCCTTACCTTTTCAGAAGATCGAATAAAGTAACACGCCTATTGAATTAAAATAAGTTTAAAACGTTGATTATATGTAAACCCGAATTTAGGGTGTTACATTAGTGGTATCAGAGTAGTTCGTCCTACCAAGACTGGGGTGTGGACTTAACCATTGCTTGTACTGTGTGTTTGGGTTGACTACCGCTTGACGACAATATAGATGAATTGTTTGATGTTGTGTGATTCTGCATTGACTATTTTTTTTATAGCAATGTAGGATGAATTGATTGAACTGCTTGCTTTTGCATCGACTGTTGTTTAACAGTGGTGAAGGAAACATTGTACATTGTATGTTGTATGTTGTGTGATCTTACACCTACTATGTGTGGGTAGTGGTGTAAGATATGAAGTTGTTGGTAACAATGTAATCTTGCATTGACTACTGTGGTGGCAATGTAGGATTAGTTAGACTATAGGCATGTGAGATCGTTGATGCGAGTTCGTTAAAAGAGAATGCCGACATTTTGAGGATGTGTAGTAGCCCTTAGAATTGCCAATAGAATTGTGAGATTAGTTAGACATCGCAAAGATAAGAGACAAGGTTATTTCTTTAGACTATGCCTTGCTTAAGGAATCCTTAAGACCTTGGCATCTATAGTGGGGTAATGGGTTGAGTGTGATAGAGAAGTCTATGCATTATGCATGAGTTGTCCCTCTTGTTATCAAGTTGTTTTGACTCCGTATGAGTAAACGCCTTATGCATTCTACTCTCTTTCGAGTTGTACAGTGATGTTGGATATCTTATTTTGCCATTACCTTTCTTGTAAGAATGAGTCAATTGGACGTGTTTCAAGTAGTCTACTTTTGAGAAGCCTACTATTTTTGTAAATAAGATACCTCAATTCTTAGGCAAGTCATTCATTTCATATGAATGATGCCTTGTGTATGATGTTTCTTTTAATCATGTGGTAACCTAAACTTCTTTCAGTGTCTATGTCTCCAGTGGAAATAAATTTATTGATTGTGTTCTGAGAAACTATATTAATGGTGATTGAGTTGTCTTCAACCCCAATGGGAGTCATTTACTCCATGGGGATACGCATTCTCAAATCTTACGAGTCGTTTGATCCACATGGAGAAATTGCTTCTTCCATCTTTCTTGCTTTTGAAGCAAGGTGGATGTTTTGAAAGAAGAAAGGAAATCTCGATAGAGTTGTGAGGGTGCATACACAGGACTCGGTCGAGACGACTTTCTCTCCTAATACAAAAAAAAAAAAATCTTGGAAAGATCGTCCCTGTGATCTTGTTCTTGTTCTACATAGTGGAAGATTATGAGTCTGTGTTCCTGAGTTGGTTGAGAATAAAGGTTTGAAAGTTTGGGTTGGTGAATTGGAGTTGAGTTTAAGATAAGGAAAAGGAAAAAGGAGTTTGAAGATGTCTTGAGGTTTTGGAAGGCAAGAAAAGGCTAAAGGCGTAATTGCTGCTTGTAGTGTGAAGAACTGTTTTATCCTATGATTGGAAGGGTAAAGTTAAATGTTGTGACTTGGCGTTATCGAATGGTTGATACCTTAACCACTAAGATATGGAACTATGTGTTGAGCGCGAGTTTTGAAAATGAAATAGTGTACTTTACTAGCACGGAAGATTCGTTGGTGAGTTTAGCAAGTTGGATTCATTTCCATGGAGTAAGTGAGTCTTTAAGAATTGTATAAGAGTTCGGAACGGAAGCATAGAGTGAAAGTGTGAAGGTCTTTGATGGTTAGGACATGGATTGATGGGTGGAATAAGAAATTAACGCTAGAAATAGTAGCAGAAAGTTTAAGAACAAAAAGAAGTGATGGGAACATTGAGAGAGTGTGACTTAGATGTTAGAAGTGATTGGATTGGTAGTAGTGGATTGAAATGGTTTGGGAATAACTTAGAAGTGATCCTAATGGTGAAATAATTGGAGTAGGGTACTAAGATGTGACCAAGGGTTAGAGACAAGCCTAGGAATTTACCTACAACTCATATAGAGTGTAACCAGTCTAGACCTTCGATGTTGAGTAGACTTAAGCCAATCTTGAGAAGGACTATTTTGCCCACCTAGCAACTCGATTAGATTCATACCAAAGTCGCTCTATGTTAGTGAGCCTATAGCCTTGAGAGTGAATTTACTTATATGAAAACCATACATACCCTTTGAGAACAAACTATATCTATACTTTCATGGCAAAAAGGATAGTAAGTTAGAACCGAGCTCTGCAATGGAAATAACTTCCTATAGGAGCCGTCTAAGACTAGCTATAGAAAAATATATTAGACTAAGAATAGACAAAAAGAATTATGGCCTTAGCTTAGCTTAAATAGGTACGCGAGCGGTTTAATTAGAAATCAATTGAAATTAATTTGTTTGTTTTAAAAGAAGAAAAAAATATATTTTGAGTAATTAAATATAGTTAGTGATTAACCGAGTAAATAAGAAAAATGATGGAAAATAAAATAATAAAAGTATTTCTTTATAATGGTCAAGTAGAAAAAAAATTAAATAAAATAAAATTTATTATTATTAGATAATTAAAAGTTTGATTTAAAATTAAAATCGTGTTTCATTTTAATTACACAGTGCATTCCTACACTGTGTAAATTAAACTCAGTACCTAAAACTATCAACTCACACCCCTTAACCAATTAAAATTCATGCACCTACCCTCACTCCTCCACAAACTCACAACAATCTCTCTCTCTCACTCAAATCCAATTCATTTCCTCTCACTTACTTTAACTTAGCAATTATGTTAAACCCCAAAACCTCTCTTCTCTCACCTCTCTCTTTCCCTCTCTCACGGACTCACTCCCTCACACACGTTCACTCACTTAAAAACCCAGCAGCACACAACCACACTCTTCATTTTATTTCAAATTCATTTCTCCCTTTCTCTCTTCTTCTCCCACGGCCCTGCACCCCAAACCTTCTCCTCTCTTTTTATTTTCTTCTTCCTCCTCACTCACTTGGCTGAGAACTTGAGAACCAAGATCACAGAATCCTTTCGGCACCACTCTCCTCCTCCTTGGCAGTGGCACCCCAAGCCCCAGGGGAAGCCATTGAAGACCTTGCATGCAGCTGGATCCCTCTTCCCTCTCATCCTCTCAACAACAAGCTCACTTCCTCTTCTCTTCCTCTCTCTCTTGGCTGAACCTCAACCAAGGTGAGGGAAACTTCTTGGTGGATTCTATTTTTAGTCTAAGTGTGGTTGGGAGTTAGGGGACTCAACCACACACAGCATGAATGCCCCTCATCTAGACTGTTTGTATGTTTTGTTTGAAATGTTTGCATGTGAGAAATTTTAGAGGGAAATGTTGAGTCTTTGGCAGTGGCTGTTTGTGGGAGTGTATGCATGGCCTTGATGGAGTTTTGATCTCTTTAAACTGTAAGGGATGGTCCCTGGAACAAGGGAAGCCATACCCATTTTCTACAAAACTCATTTTTTTGTGTTGCATGTAGAAGGAGACTCCAAAATCCAAGTGACAGTGGCCTTAACTTCGGATTGCCCTGGACAACCTCCACTTTTTCGTGAATTTTGGAAGATCAAACCATTGGTTTTTCATGAAATTTGTTTTAAATGAAAATAGACACGAAAATAAAAAACTTTTATTTTGACACTATGGAGAGAAAACCTCGTTTTGAAGTTCATTTGTGGCTTTCAAAATGGCTTTTTTGTTTTCGAGTTCCCCTGGAACGTGTCTTGGTTTTTCTTAAATTTCTAATTGTACACTTAATGTTTTGTTTTCGTTTTTGTGCCATTAAAAACTAGAAAAAACAAGCTTTTTAACCATGTAATTTACGAAAATTATCAAACACAATTTCCATATCAATTTTTCGAAGAGAGATAGAGCAATGGTTTTGAAACTCTATCTGGAGCTTGAATTTTAGGTTGTAAAGAAAAATTTTCTGGGAGCAATTGGGAATGAATTGGAAGGCATGGGATACCATTTTGGTAATACCCAGATGTTATGTTTATACTATAAAAATTTGAAGTCAAAATTCTTTTGGAAAGTACCCGAAAATAAAATTTCTTCAAAATATGTTTCTGGAAAGGATTTGACTAACCTGTCAACTTGTGAAATTTTTAATAATTTTTGTAGATTTTTACTAATTAAGTAAGATATCAATCTGTAAAATAGATTTTAAGAGCTTTCATTTCATATAAAACTTTCCTAGTTTTGAGGCCATTTAATGCAATGAATTTGATCTCACCCCTTTTTAGTTACTATGGCCGTAATATAGTGTGTGACTTGTGTGAAATGTTTATGGTTATTTTTGTGAATGAAAGGGGCAATGAATACCATGTATCCAAGTACCCAAATTATGATTTTAAGTCCCAAAGAACAAAGTTCTTGGGCAATGGTGACTTTGAGTGATTGTGTGAAATTATTCCTTGATTGTATATTTTGTCTCTATGATGTGTTCGCAAGACTCGGACGCGAGTACTTGCGATACTGAAATTTGATTCCAGTGATTATGGCAAGATCGCCATTGAACGATAATGATAAGTGAAATTTTAACAGAAAGAATTATTAATTAGCTTCAAGATTTTATTTCATTATTTTATTTTTTGATAGGAATTAATTTTAAATTAACTCTTTATTTTTATGCATTGGACATAGAAATAATCTTAGGACCTTTGCGTAGAGGAATAAAGGTAAGTTAACACTTTATAAAATTGTAAAGTTTTGAGAGAGCAAGGAAATACATAAAACATAATAAAATTGTCTACGAGTGATGAATCATGTTGAGTTGAGAGTCGTACAAGGATGATACGAGTGTACGGTAGATTGCTGGAATTGCAGGATGGCAAGAGAGTCGCGTGGGGTATTCTAGCTGTGAGAATACCAAAGAAAGGGGGGCAGAGTTCGAAAGGTGTGTCACGACGTAATGTGACGTTCACCCAAAGAAAGGTGATGGAGGCAATATCATCGTGTGTGAATATATATATATATATATATATATATATATATATATATATATATATATATAATTTTTTGAGCAGAGACGGGGTCTCAGGCTCGGCGTCTATTCGACCGTCCAATACCATGTGTAGCGGAATCCCACTGTGACAAGAAAGAATAATCCTGTGAGGAGGGTTGTTGAGGAGTCAGTCCTCGGAGTAATGGATGACCACAATTGGTACTTGGGAGATGATCGTAAGAAGTACGAGACATCTTCAGTTGGTGAGAGCCCACCATTGTACCATGATAAAGGGTGTACTCCCAACATTCATCCAACTCAAATATGTGTAAGACCATTGGATGTCCCCACTTTCTATTTTTCTCCTCTGTCATTCTGTGAATGGTGCAGGAGCAATATGCTTCATGCTCTGTTTTTGTGTTAACAGTCTACTCTGTTTTGATTCTTTGATCGAACACACAAAAAGAAAACCTACTGTTAATAAATGCTAGCTTAACTGAATATTGCAGAAAGATGTTACAAATTAACAGTGAAATATTCCTAAATAAGCAAAACTTTTTATTTACATTAGCATTTTATTTTGATTGCAGCCTATTATAATTGCTGTTTTGTGTGTTGTATTATTGACCAAACTTTTTACAGAGGATGGGATATCTCAGAATCATGCATCTTCAAATGGTAAAGATTTTCAAAATGAAGCTGGAAAATTGAACTTCTTACCCCCTCTATCTATTCAAGTGTTGCAAGAAATTGGGAGGCGGTGTAACTCTAAGGTATGCATGGTTTCTGCACCTAACTGATTATTTTTTTGTGTGTTTTTCCTGAAGTGCGTTTTCATGTTTTCCCTTTATAGGTTGAATTTAAGTCCATTTTAAGCACCAGCAAAGACCTGCAGTTTTCAGTGGAGGTCAGTGAAAGTTCTGTTTATATATATATATATATATATATATGCCTGTTTATGACGTCCTATTAACATTTTTTTATTGCATTACTCTTTGTTTATGTAGTATGAGTTGTGTTATATGCATTAGTTGATTAGTGGTTTTAAACTCTAGAATTTGTTATACGGTATTTTTGTTACTCTTGGATCCGAAATAAGTTTTGGTTTTCTCTGTTTTAATTGATTCATAACTTGTGTTGTAAATTTGTCTTGTGCCAAGTGTCTGAATATGCCCTTCCAGCACTATGCATGCATGTAGAACAGTTCTGAGATTCTTTATTTTGGTGATTTGTGAAATTGTATCTATTGAAGCACGTAGAACGGTAGAAGGTAGAACAAATAGGAGTGAGTTCAAATTGAAGAATATCTGTTGGTATCTGACTTTCAGTTACTTATTTGCACCGTTAATCTTGGCTCCATGATTGGATATGATCACACATCTAGTAAACCCGATGTTCTAGTGTATGTTACTATTGAAATTATCAGCATATATGTTTCAAGAGGTAAATATTCTTTTGTACATTTTTGTCTGGGCTTGAGGTAATTCTTCTTTGCTTGCAACTAGTGGATGACGATTATGTGAATGATGGTTGATTAACAAAGTTTGTTTATCCCATTGTTATAAATGTAACTAACTTTTTGGCCTTTTCTTAATTGGAACTATATTAACTGCTGAATGCATTTTTTGATGCATGGAATTACAGAGAAGTACGTGGCACATGTGGAGCCTCAATGTAGAGCTGTGGGTAGAGATTTTGACAAGCTTTCTCTTGGACGTGACAATGGTTTCTTGTGGGATGTGGTCAATCAGGAATCCAGTGAACTGCAACCAGAAGACGGAGTGCCTAAAGAAAATGCTTCTGAGGTGAGGATTTTTTATGTTTTTGGTAGTTGATTTGACTTGTTTGTTTAAGGAAATAGGTGATGCTTGGATAAGGGGTATGTGGACTAGAAATTCCAGATGAAAGTGGTTGTATAGAGAAGTCACGTTGTTTATGGAATTGTGTAGCATCAATGTGAAGGCTAAATTTCTGAATGGGGAGTGAACTGGCTTCACGTCTGCTACTGCTGTCTTAGACAGGCTTCTTAAATTCCTGCTTATAAGGTAATTACGGCTTGGTAGTCAGTCCTTGGTATCTACCCATTATCCAAGTACTCCCTTGTTATCATTTTAGCCTTATTGCTATTCATTGCATGTTTCTAAATTATATTGTTGCTTTCCAGTTCAGTTGGGAATGCAAGAAGGAATCAATTACTTTTTCCTTAAGTTTATGTTGTGGGTTTAATTATTTTCATAACAGCGGTCTAAGGGTTGATACATGGAATTTGTAAAGACTCAAATTATTGGTACTGCAGGATATTATTTAAACTAGGTTGTTTTCAGGAATTTTTATTATGTGGTTTGCTGTATATTTTACCTAGGGGAAAAAGTTGATCTACTAGGTGATCTGTGAATTGCCCAACTTTTCATGAAGATGTAATTATTTGTATCAATTCACTATGGTTTTCAGGCTTTGGATGCTGAGACTAGGTCAAGTACCCCTAATGCCATTAATCAGCAAATGGACAAGCGTATCAGCTCCCCGAGGTAACTTAGAATAGGATTTTATTTAGGAGTGTGAAAGCATGAGTTTTTCATCCTAAACTCTTCTATTAATGTTATGCTTTTCCTCTCAATGTTCTTGGTTATTTTCTTCCTCCATTTATATAATTTCTTTATCACTGCTCTTCAATAATTTTTTTTATATCTATATGTAAATTTGATGTTTTTTTATACCTCGAGCTTGGTTTTTGGCGTGAGTATTTCATATAATAGGTGTCTATGCTTAGTTTTCTTAGTTGTCATTTCAGAATGCCCAATTCTATTCCCAGCAAACGATTGAAGGAATGAGAAAGTTCCAAGATAAACAAGATTTACAATTAGTGCAGCAACTGGAGAATTGACCATTTGAATTCTTGGAACGGCATATTATCACAAAGGTTTTGATGTAATTTGCTCGTGTAGTGTCTCTGCCATATATAGCGGTTGTAGATATGCTGAGGTAATTTCCCTCGGCTGAATTCTGTTATAGAGAAGGGCATTTTTTTGTTTTGCCCTATTTTCCTCATTTTAGGATCTTTCTCTAGCCTCCTTCTCAATGTCATATTAGTTCGAATATTAATTACAAGAAAGTCATTTCTCCTTTGTAATTAATCTGCATTTCTTCCGCTTTGG
Source organism: Pueraria montana var. lobata (assembly GCA_026413185.1). Lineage (NCBI taxonomy): Eukaryota > Viridiplantae > Streptophyta > Magnoliopsida > Fabales > Fabaceae > Pueraria > Pueraria montana. The sequence goes on from CM048650.1 coordinate 81,409,431, forward strand.
TGGTCTAATATGCTAGGGTTTGTTGGGCCCTTCTGACTTGACTGGTTAAGATGATTAAAATTTTATGGGTGTCAATTTCAGACAAATTTCTACGCTTACCTGTTAAACGTGCCATGTTCATTAATAAAACTTGCCCAAAGCATGCGTAGCCCACTTGGTAATAGTCAATTACGACTACAAGGAGTGCTAAATTTTCTGTTCTAGACTTTAATAAAACGGAGTTTAATTGTGTTTTGGGTCTTTTAAGTTTAGGCTGTGATTTTGGTCTTGATTTATTTTTCTAGTTAATTAAGTTTTTTAAAATAAAATAAATTTGATATTTCTTATAACTTTTTTCTATTTAAAATTTTAAATAATCATTTCTTAATTAAGTATTTGAGGATTTATGATTGATTTAATATTATAAATTAATTAATTTAAATCTTTAATCAGAAATTTAGTAAATTATACAAAGTTGAAGGATTTAGTATGGTGTAAAAGTAGGATCTGAAAAGGGAAAAAAATTGAGATTCATAGTTTTAATTTGATGTTTCAGTTGAGTTTTAAGTATATAGTTTAACAAAGTTTAATTTATTTGATATTTGAATAAAAACAAAGAGTTTAAGAGTTTTAAGTAGAATAAATTTAATAGATTAAATTAAATTTGTTTAATTTTAAAATAGATTTAGTTATTTTAAAAACTTCAAAATTAAAATTGTACATAGTTTAAATTTGATAAATAAAATATGATTAAACTTTAAACCTAAGAACCCGATTTCAGCTGACACCAAAATTCTGCTTGCGCGGCATTGCTGAATATAGATTTATTCTGTGTTTGAGTTGATTTATTTTGTGGATTTTTTTTTATAGCTTCTTAACTTTTGAAAAGAAAATATTATCTTTTTTGTGCAAGGGTAAAGTGCAATTTTGGTTTTCTCATAATAACCAACCTGCAATTAGGCTCCTTATTTCCTTATTTCTAAATAGAGACATTTAATTATCTAATTTATCAAAATAAATGATTTTAGTCCAATTGTCCAATTTAATGCATTGAACTTAAGTATTTAACGTTAATTTAATAAAAATTTAATAAAAGATAAAAAATGTATAAAAAGGATTTTAAATCACGTGGGATCGTCTTATAGCTAGCGTAAACTCAAATATCACAACCTTAACTCACTTCGTCCCCTAAGCTTCATCTTTCCTAAAAGGTTGATGTAATGCTAATCATCTTCCCCAAAGGTTCATTAACTCCAAAAGGTTCATCTACTCAAATGATTCTGTAGAGATTTTTTTGAGCCATAGGACATGGGGATGCAAGATCAGTGGATGGGTGGTGGGATGGAAACCGGTGCAGCTTCATATAGCTCTTAGTCTCAAGCTTGAAGACATTGCGTGGTCTATCACTGTAACATGGAGGCTCCATTGGTGACCTCTTGGATGGAGGAAAATCTAGGAAGAAGGTTTTATGGTTGTGGACTATTTAGGGTATATAACCATTAATATGAAATTTTGGTTGCAAGTTTATTGTGTAACATTCATTTGAAATTTCGAATTTGTTCTTTTGCAAGTAATAGGGAGAAATGGTTGAGTTTTTTGAGTGGCATGATCTCGTATTGAATGTTCGTGAAAAGAGAATTATCATTGCATTGTTGAGGAAGGCAAATGAACTAAAGATTAGGGAAAAGGAATTGAAGACAAAGTTGAGTTAGATGAAAAAGTGGAGAGTTGTTGGTAGGGGCATTTGATGTAGTGGGTACAATGTAAGGCATTTTATTGTGTAGCTGGTGTTTGTGTCCCTATCATTATTTTGATGCAGTTGTTTTGATTTTAAGATTAGAATATAGTATTTGGCTTGGTATGAATGGGTCTATTAATGAAATATTGTTTCTAATATGATTTGTGCAAATGAATTTAATTTGATTTTATATTTAATTGTGTTCCTTTACTTGTGTTGCACAACTCTGCCAAATTGCCTAGTAATTCTGCCAAATCACCTAGTATAGTTGGTTTTAAAGTTTGAGGTTTTACACAATATTGTCTTTTTTTTTTTTTTTTGGTAAAGATACACAATATTGTCTGAATAGGCTAACGCAGTATCAGTATACTGGTCCTTTTGAAAACCAATTTTGTAACATAGTAACTGAATAAGGTTGTATAGTTAATGTAATTTGTTTTTGATTATTGTCACATGTTTTAAAGATACTATCATATAATTTTACTGGTCTTTTTGAAAATTAAAATTCTAATATAGTTACTGATTAAGGTTTTAAAGTTGAGGTCTGTATTTGATTGTTGTAACAAGTTTTAAAGTTGAGGTTACTGGTCCTTTTAAAAACCAATTTTGCAGCTTATTGCCATTTTGAATAGGCTTACATTGTGACTGGTTTAATGCCAAATTAGATTACCAAATTGATTTTGACATATGATACAAGCATATGATGCAACCACATTGACTTGATTTTAGCATTGAAAACCACTATTAAAAATTCCCAATCAAAACTTGTTAATCTTAAGTAGGACTGAAACATAATCAAAACCAATAATTGAATAAGCAAATGAAACCACAACATCACAAAGAAGTAATATACCAACTGGAAATATAAATTTCATTCAAACCAATAAGCAGTACTTGTATAGGAATGGTCTATTGGCATTTGAAATGAACCAAAACACCATTTCTACACATTCCTTTACAAAATAGTCTTGGTAACCAAAAAATAGAACAACGTCTGAAATGTATCAAAACATCATTCTTATTCATTCCTTTAAAAAATAAATACATTAAAACCCATTCCTAAACCATAATATTCCCCTGACCCATTCCTACAACTATTTCCCCTAAAAAAAAGTAGATATCTTCAAATATTCAAATTCTTGAAATCTTAAAACATCATAAACCATTGATGGTTGTGTTTGTAGGCAGGGACAAAAACATCAAAAAGTGTTGGTGCAGTTGCAATTAACTATTGACTTAATGGAGGTGCAACTGATTAATGACTTAATGGAGGTGCAGCTAATTGATCACTTGGTGCACGTGCAACAAATTGTTGAGTTTATGTTGATAAAGTTGATTCTTGAGTTTTCTGCAAAGTTTCAACATCTGCAGGTCAGTTCAACCCAGGTATTCTTTCACAATTATTTGGTTCTGCAGAAGGTTGAAACTTTGTAGAAAACTTTCACAATTGACTCAGTTGTGCTTACAACACATTCCTTCTGAAGCATTAGTCCACTATCTGCACCTCTAATTAGGTGTCTGCAGTTAATTTTTCATAATGACAATTAGACGGGATGACCCAATTGAAAAGAAAAGAAGTTCAAGGACCTATTTGTAAATTTGGTAAAAGTATGGGAACCTACAGAATAATTAAACCTTTATTTTTTTATGGAGATTGTTTTATTTTTTTTTTAATGACCAAAATTCAAATGTCTCATTTAAATAGATTAAGGACACCTATAGTAGTAAGTTACATTTCGTTAGTGAATACCATTGTCATTGTGAATACCAATAGTTGCAAGTTACTTATATTTTCCTTTTTTTTTTTTTATTGTCTAGGTATGCTACCTGCTTGTAAGTGATAAGCTAGCCTCATTTTGGAACCTATGCAAATAATCCTTCACTTGTTCATAGTTTATTTTGTGGTTTGACCTAGTGATGAACTATTAATAAAGCTGAAAACCTCAAACCCCAGGTTCTGGCATAGTATTGATGGCCTACTTAATTTAATTTTTTATATATTTAAATTCAAGGTATTTATTGATATGAATTGCATGTGATTCTAGATTGAGTTTAATGGTGATGCACTGACAATGTAAAACTATTTTACACTGTCATTTAATCACAGATTACCGTTGGTATGACTTTTAAGATGATTTTGTAAAAGTCAACAAACTTACCATACATGATAGTTTATGATTAGATGACAGTATTAAACTATTTTACACTGCCAATACATAACTCTTTTTCTCTTCTAGATTTGTATATCATATGATAATAAATTAATAATTCTCTAAAAATATAAAAGAATTATGGAAACATTTAAACTTAATTACACTTTTTGCACCCACAACTTCACAAGCTCGCGAACTTTGTCCTTAGAGATTTTTTATTACAAATTTTACCCCCAATTTATAAAATATCGTGAATTTTGTCCCAATGTAAAAAAACTACCACAAATAAGACAATTTTGTGGTGATTTTTCCTTTAAATCGTTGCAATTAAGACAAATTGCGACTTTTGTAAATTAGGAGGCAAAATTCATTAATTTTTTGTTTGGGAAGGGGGGCAAAATTCACAAGATTACAAAACCTTGGAAGCAAAAAGTACAATTAAGCTAAAAATTTATATGTTTTTATCAGCTAAACTTTATTCACAGGATGTTCTGATTTAATTTATGTATTCCAGAAAAATACCTAGATAATACACATGATACTTGATAATTTTATTTAAACTTCAAAGTGAAATGAAAATAGAAATAAATTTAAAAATAAAAATAATGCATGAGAAAATTGTCATTAAAATATTTTTTTGTTAATTCAATAAATTTTTAGAATTTTCAAAATAAAAAATCATATAGTTTTTCCTTACACAATTAATATAATTTTTCCGTTTAAATTTATTGATAAAAAATAACAACAATGATAAAAAAAAAATCAGGTGGACAATGAAAGACTTTACTAGTAGACAAGTCATGTTTGACTAAAGCATCTACCACCATGTTTTGCCTCACGTAAACATATGCATACGTGACATTAGATTTCAAACTAGCTATTGCTTTAATCTCTCTAACCACGTTATAACAGTGGTGAGAATGATCGCATCCATTTAAAATCAACCCAACTGCAACTTTTTAATCAATCTCCACTGATATATTAACTTGTTAGCAATTTCTTTATTATTTCTAATTAAAATAAAGGTATTTTATTTTTAATTAATTAAAGATATATATGACACAAAAAAGGAATTTAAAATTAACTTAGGGCATTACTTTAATTTAATGCTTTTTCCTCTGTCAGAACATCAATATATATAGCAGCACTCCACGATCAAAACAGATTCAACCCTCCTCACAAAAACCAAACAGATGCAGTTGGAGAGAAAAGAGGCTGGAAATGTTCTTAAGGAAAGAGAGATTTGAAAGAGTGCATGCAAAGTTGAGAGAAAACCAAAAAATAGTCTCCTTGGCACAACAGCGTTGACTTTAAGAGATCACCTAGTCAAAACAAAGGATGATGATCCTTGCTGCAATTAATTACGTGTAACGGTTACTGGTGGGGATAGAAATGAAACCGAGGGGCACATGTTTTTATGGTACACTGTTTAATTACAATGTAAATACACAACATAAGCCCATACAACATGCAATTGTATTAGGGCAGCAAATCAAGAGAATTAAGTATAGTAATGGGGGCACAAAGAATAGCAACCCAGGTGGAAGAGTGGAAGGAAAAACAATAAAACATAGTATTTCTTACATTTATTTGGGCTCTAGGAGCAAAATTTCTAATGCCAAGAAAATAAAGAAAAAAAATCAACTCAATCTGTTTTTAATTATTTATTAATTCATTAATAATATCAGATTAATTAATTTAAATTAACATTCATACAACCTTTTTTTTTATATATAATAATTTTCAACTTCTAATAATTTGTAAAATTTTAATTCGTACATAATCTTAATTTATTTAAGCTTGTGAAGTTTTCTCCAAAGTTATAAATATAAATATAAATTCATTAATTTTCTAACATCTAAAAGTTAAAATAGATTAAATTTAAAAAATAGTTTTTTTTTTCTAATAGCAATATGTCAACAATAAACAAATAAATAATTTTCTTTAAGTTTATGATTTTTTTCTTAAAATTTGGTAAATTAAATGCTCTTCATATTTGTTTAATTAGAAATGAAAATCCATTAGTAATTACAATGGAAAATAATAATATATAAAAGCTAAACTTTATTTCTCATAATAAAAAAAAAAAAAAAACAGTTGTTACATTTCAAGACCACCTAAACGGCTAAACCATTGCTTTCCTGCACAGCCTGATCCTCTTTTGTAGGTTCTGACATGCTTATGTCTGTGTGGGTTATGCCAGGTTGAGGTGTCTGGCTTTTTGGTCTTGAATCCAGCCCTAAATACATGGTAACAATAACTTCATTAGATTCACACACTAATTACTTTTCTGTAATGATAATGATGCTTTGTGCTCTTACCTATATATCGAGTTCTCAGGGACCCTTCTTTAGCTTTGTGCTTTTTACCTCGAAAATGATCATTCAAGCCTTTCTCACTTATGGCAGTAATATGACATAACTTGCAAATCCAATCTTGCTTGGGTTTCTTCTGCAAACCAGATAGAGAATTTTCATTGTCATCAATTGCAAGAGGTGTCACCGCATTGCCCTTTGGACCATAATGATAAGCATCTGACTTAGTCTGCAATGGGATAAATAAAATAATATGTGCTCAATAGCCAATTAAGAGTTTCAACATTCCCTATATATTGACTCTATCATCTCTTTAGGATGCCCATGCATGAATAAGATATACTATAATATTGTGATCACACAACATGGTTCCATTGGTAGTAAAGTTATAATAATGCAAGTGTACTATGAAGAGAATGTTTGCTGAGTAGTGGTCAACCAAACAAATAGAATGTAAGTATACTAACCAGTATGAACACTTTATTATCATTGTTAGTCAGTGTAGAAGGTTGTTTGATATCAACTTTGGGGGGTAACTCGGATTGTGGCGCACAAAATGCATTAATGTTATTAATATGGTTGTTTATTCTTGGATTCATGAAAGACTCCGAAACTCGTTCTCGAAACAAGATCCCAAATGGGATTCCTAATGCTTTCTCCGACGCCATTTCTCTCCTGACTTCCTCCTCTAGCTCTCTTCGTTGTGCCAATGCCATCTCATTGGTGATTATCTCTCTCTTAATTCCATCTTTCTCCAGCTCCCGTTGTATATGTTCTTTCTCCCATACTTGCCGAAATGCTTCACTATCATTGATTGGCACCGACTTTGGGGAAACTTTGAGCTTCGGAACATTGTTGGGAAAAGCACTTGGTGCAAACTCACACCCTAGAAAGTAAATAGTGAATAAAATGAAATCATGTGAGAAAATATTCTGTTTTTTTAAGCAACAAAACAAATTAGTATCTAGAAAGGAACGTGAAGAAAAGAAAATGTTACCTTGTAATGATGAGTGTTCGGAGACATAGGCAACTGTGGAAAGAGGGTGTGCCATTGATGATGGTGTCTTTTGGTTTTGGCCATCACAATATTTGAACTCCATGGAAATAGTAGGAATGAGAAACAAAGGGAAAGAAGTGGACAAAGAAAAACAATGCCTATGAAATCAGAGACAATTTGTGATGTTGAGATTGAAAGTGTGATTAAATAGGTGTGAGGGATGGGTATTTGCACACGCATGTAAGGTGTGTGTTTATAGATGTTATTTATTTTGCTTTTTTGTGTGAAGATATTTTTTAGTGATATGTGCCACAGTCAAATATTGAGAATTTACCAAATCAATTTTTCAAGCTTGAAAAGGGAGGAAAAAGGAAAAAATGATTTTCTTCCAATTTTGAATGTGATCACAATTCCTAAAAAGAGTTAAATATGAATAAATATTTAAAATGTTAAAGATTTGAAATATTTATTTTTTCAAGTTTTAAGGATTAAATATTTGACTACACACATTTGATATTATTAAAAAAATTAACGAAGTGAATAACTGAACAACTAAAAAATTATTTTTTATATTTATATTGTAATATAGTATTACTTTTAATTATTGATGTTTTTATAAAAAATGATTAATAGTTAATTTATATAGAGAGATGATTGGTAAGATTTGGGGTGTCAACAATTGGGATTCCTATTATGGCCTTTACATGTCATAGTTTTAAAAAAAAAAAAAATTATATAGAGAGATAAAAGAGATAAAGATAAAAAAAAATTATAGTTTGAGATTATTATCTAAAAAAAAATACTTGTATGAAACCAAATAATTTTCACTTGGGTCTCTCTAGATTAATTAAAGAGTTAATAATAAAATATTGTATTAGAAATACATAAATTAATTAACAATTTTTAACATTTTCTATTTAATTTTTTATGTTTTATTTTGTCAACTTATTATCAATTTCTTTATTGTTTCTAATCGATTAAAGGTATTTTATTTTTAATTAATTTAATGTATTGAACGCATAATATTGAATATTAATGTTGACAAATACTATATAACATCAAAAAAGGAATTTAAAATATTGAGTACTAAATGAGGACATTACTTTAATGCTTTTTCCTTATGTTTCTTATCAAGAATATCTTGAATGATTTGATAACCCCCCTTGCAACATGTAAGTTCTGCAACCCGTCCCAAAATAAGATGTTCCACGCTTGGGAAATCCTAAAACATTAAGACAGTTAATAGTATGATTGCTACCTAACCTGCCCGTTAAGTATCAAATAATTAATGAGAGCCACATTACAAAATAAGCTCATATGGTGCCTGCAGCCAGATATAAAAAATTACCTGCTTAATTGTGTTGCAAGCTTCGACCATACTTAACCACACCCCTTATTTGCAATATAGTATGTCAGTATATTCACCTGGACTATAGATTTACATAGTGGTTGCCTTTGCAAGTTTTGGTTTATGTCCCCCGTATTCCCTTGTATATGTTTTTCTCCTTTTTTCAATAAATTCTTGGTGTGCTGTAGATGATGGGTAGCGTTAGGAGTACTAACTTGGTTGGAATTTCTTTCGTTATAATGATGCCTTTGCATGTCCTCTTTGTGACTATTTTTTTTTTTAAATTTCAAAGTGAAATTTAAATAGAATCAAATTTAAAAAGAAACTAATGCGCAAGAAAATTGTCATTAAAATAATTAGTCATTAATTATTCAATTAGTTTTTAGATTTTTCAGGATAAAAAAAGTCAAATATTTTTGCTCATGATTTAATTTTTATACAATTAATACAATTTTTATTAATTAAATTTTATTTTTAAGAATATTTTAAATAAAAAATAATATTAATATTTTAGTTTTAAAATTTAATTCTTTTTATTTTATAAATATACTCGTGCAGTATACAAAATATATACTAATTTCATTTCAAAATCATGTAAAAAAGATTAGAAACACACAAAAAAGAAAATGATACATGAAATAAACTATCACTAAAATATTTTTTCTTAGTAAAAATATTTGTTAAAATTTTAAAAAATAACTTTGTAAGATTTTGTTAGTTACATTTTAATTTTCTTTATTATCACCAAAATAATTTTTATAAATAGTGCTTATTAAAATTTTATTGTCATTAATTTTTTTGAGTTAATTTTATTTCTTAAAGAATTAATAATAAAATATTGAGCAAATTACAGTGTCATCCCTTAAGTTTTACCTGAATTACACATGCACCACCTCCTTTTTTTTACCCTACAGAAAACCCACTAATTTTTCCTTTCATGTTACAGTGGCACACTATCGCAACCTTGGTCGTGGCGGGACGGCCAAAAAAATATTAAGTTTGAAAACAGAGGAGTCGCCACCAATGTTTATTAAGGAAAACATCGAAAAAACCCTTTTTTAGAAAATAAATTGTCTTTGTAACCAAATTTGAGTTCGGGAGTTCATTACGCATAAGGAAGGTGTTAGCACCCTACGACGCTCGTCATGAAGACGGTTATCTCTAATTAGATGTGCAAAATTATTATAACTTTAAATTTATTTATTTTATCCCTCGAAATAAAATCAAGATATTACATCATAATTATTTTTATGAAGAGATTTTCCTTTTTTTTTTCCTTTTTTATTATAAAAAGAAAAGATAATGAATAGAACTATAAAGTTCAAAAAGTACCTTACCTTCAGCAAATTATTTACGTTTTTTCTTCAGCAAAAATCTAAACTGAGCATCCTAGTTATCTAAACACCTAACTTATTTGTTATAGCACCACCGAAAACTGGAAAAAAAATAAAAAGGCAAATGATATTAAACGGAAATGAACATTAATGTACGCGAGAAATATTTATTCAGAACACTTGTTTTTATCAATGTTTTTAAAACCGGACAGTGATTGAACCGTGAAGGCATTGGTTCAAGGTTCAATGGTCTAACCGTATTTGAACTGGTTTTATATTTTTTAATATTATATAATATTTTAAATAATAAAATAATATAGAAGTATAAAAAATCATGATCTAAAAATTTATAAATTAATATAAATAACTAAATTATATGTTTTATAAGATAAAAATTAATAGTAGTTGGCAAAATAATTGATATCTATGTGAAATATTTAAATATGTAATTTTATTTATCATAAAAATATTTTAGAATAAATTAAAATATTAAAAATGTAAAAAAAATAAAAAATGACCGATTCAAACTGGTTATGTGCACTGGTTTTCACTGATTTTGGACCGGTTCTCACCGAGAAACTCTGATTTTTTAGAGTAAATGAATCGGTCACCAGACTGATTCCCGGTTCAACCGGTTGAACCGACTGGTCCGGTCCAGTTTTCAAAACAATGGTTTTTATCATCATTTCTTTCATTTTTTTATTTGACTTAATCCTAAAACTAGAATCAACTGATCCACATTTTATTGTACTGACCCAAGTATGCACAACACTCATATTACCAGCCCAATTTTGTTCTTTGACTTTGCTGGACCAATAAACAATGCACCAAAAACTCTTACGATATAAAGCAAAAGGTGAAGCACACCGAGAGTGTATTCGGAAACAACGCGTAAGGGAAAAAAAGGGTTTGGGACTCAGCACAGAGGGAGTGCGAGGTCGCGATTTTGGACCTCACGGCGGCGAGTGGAAAGTTGCGGTGGTGAAGGGTGGTGCTGCGATCGAAGATCCACAGTGGTGGCAGCGGTTTGTCGGAAAGATATACACAGATGGGTTTCACACGGCACGAGAGCCTTGTCTGCGGAGGGGGCTCGTGGAGGGCTTAGCCGTTAAGCGATGACTCATTGGCTGCTCCGATTGGGTGGGGATGAAGTGCATTTGGGGCTTATCGGCACCAGACGGAGAAGGTACGTGGGTTTAATAGTCACTGTGTGGATTCCTATTTAGCTATGGTGAAGATGACGGAAACATAGTGATTATTGTGAGTCTCAACTTCTCTGTTTGCTCTTGTGATTTTTCTGGTTGGGTTTTGTCACAGGTTTTCTGGGGATCAATTTCTGGATTTGGGGTTGAAGGTCAACGACTTTGGCTCAGGAAGTTCTTTCTGTGTTAGGGGTGAGGTGTTTTGAATCTCTGTTGTTGAGTTTATGACTGGCAATAAGTTTGGGATGGTGATTTGGGATTTCGACATGTGATTTTTAAAAAACAAATTAATCCAAAAATGCCCTTTCTTCTTCGTTTCCCCAACTCTTCAACTCCATCTCAAACTCCTCTGACTCTTGCTTCCCCAACTTTCTCCTCTCCTCCTACGCCAAAGTTGCCACCAGCCCCTCCGATTCTGTCAAGTTCCTAAACCACGTCGCCAAAACCCGCGGTGGCGGCGGCGGCAGCAAGCACGTTAAGCAAAAGATGATTCTTTGGGAGAATGTTGGCACTATTCTCAGAGTGCAAGTTTGTCATTTTCAGTTCTAGAGTTTATTGAAATGTGGGAGTTTTAATTAATATGGGAATAGGTCGTGGTTATAGTTTCAACGCTGGAGAGTCTTAAACATTGGTTTTAAATTGTTGTGGGACAAGTCTTTTGTGGAATTTAGTAAAATACATGGCGGGCATGTGAGCTTATTGGTTGAAGCTGCATTGAATACTCCTTCTGTTCCTAAATTCTTGATGTTTTAGTTTCTTGTTTTTGTTCCTAAACTTTTGATGTTTTATACATTTCAAGGCTCATTAATTATTTTCTTCCACATATATCCTTATTTAATATGACGTAGATTTTCATACCTTCTTCCACCATAGATATTAAATGAGAGTATTTTAGACTAAATGTTTCTTAAATTGTGTATGTTAACCTTAAACATCAAGACTTTAGGAACGGAGGGAGTATTTGCATACAAAGGATGCATTACTTGGATTTTCAACAAATTTGCCAAAGACAAGGATGATACAGCAGTAGAAGTCAAACTATTTTGGATTAAATTAATATTCAAATAATCAATTCCATCTTTGGGAGGTTTATGAGCTGCTGCTTGGGATCAAAACATTTCTAATTGCGTTTGAAGACAGTTGGGTCATGGGATTGTTTCTATTATTTTTCTTATCATTTTTCTTTTTAGTAGGGGCTAAACAAGAATTGGATCTAGGTGTTGTTACGAGATGGAGTATGGATCGGCATTGTAATTTTGTTGGTTTTCAGATCCCAACATTTCTTGTGTGTTGGCTTTGTTTAATAAAATGCTTTTTACTTTAAAAAAAGGGCAATTTTGGATTTTTTGAAATGTCCAGAGGACATTTTCGTAAATGAACTTCCAAAGTAATGCCTTCAAACGGAGGGGGTGCATGTGTAATTAGACCAAATCTTAGGAGGTGTTATTGTAATTTGCTCTAAAATATTTTTTATTATAAAGACATAAATTAATTAGCAAATATTAACTTTTCTATTTAAAATTTTACTTTTTACCCGATCAACTCATTAGCTAGCTATTTATTATTTCTAATTAATTAAAGGTATTTTGTAACGCTCGGCTAGCTTTTAAGCTTGCTTTGTCCTCACTCACACGCTTCTTGGGAAACTTCTCAGAAGGTCACCCATCCATAATTGCTCCAAGCCAAGCACACTTAATTGTGGAGTTTTTAAGTGATGAGTTACAGAAAAGTAGATGTATCTTTTTGGTATAGGTAGTACCAATTAATTCCTTTAAGTCATCCTCAACTGTACAATCTCATACCTGCACAGTCTCTGGATCCCTCTCATTCGGGTGTGAATTCGATTCATTCATGTATCCCTTCTGCTGGAAGCCTACCAGGAGCCGCTCCTTGTCTGTGCCTCTTCCCTTTTGCACCGAAGATCACTCCTTGCCTTCGTCAGCGCCCGGGATGTTACATATTTTATTTTTATTAGTTAAAGTATTTAATGCATAATATTGAATATAAATTTTGAAAAATATTTGATACCAAAAAAGGAATTTAAAATTTTGAGTATTAAATGAGGGCATTATTTTAATGCTCTTTTCCTTATGTTTCATATCAAGAATATAATAGTTTCTTATAGTTGATAAAAAATTTGTTAAAAAAGTTTATTGAAAATAATGATATAAATGTATTATTAGAATATTAAATATATTTTTTAATGAAAAAATTAATATTTATTCTATGAATATTATTTAAAGATATTTGTAAACAAAATCTTGAATAAAATTTAAATGCATAAAGTGAAGAAATATATAAAATAAGAAAGTGAGACTCTATTTATCATTTGATTGAATTAATGTATTTTTAAATATAATTTGCTTAATTTGACTTTGAATAAGTCTTCAGTTTTTCAGTTTGCACATTTTTACTTTAAATAAGCTAAATTTAAAAATAATTTTATCATTTAAAAAAATCTTCAAAATCTATTTTAATAGTAGATGGAATTCATGCTATGCACGGACCAGGCATTCAACTTGATAATATGCTTTTACTTATTTTTTATTTTCTAATTAAATATAAAGGCGAAAAAGTAGTTTAACTTTTTTTTTTTTTTATGGTTATCCATTTATTTTTTTCCTTCTATGGTTGTATGCATTATTCCTTTTCCTCATTTTTTTTGTCATCCAAAATTCAAATGTCTCACTTAAATAGGTTACGAACACATACAGTGGTAAGTTACATTTGTTTAGTGAATATTTTGAACACTTTCTTTTCTTAATGTGTTTAGTTATATGGAGTAATTTTTTTTTATTAAATTTATATCATTTGCTAATTTGGCCTATCGAGTGAGGAAATTAACTTTTGTTTCTAGTCATCCAACATATCCATTTGTCTCATTTTTTTCTTTCTTTCTTCATACCAAAAATTAACAAATTTTTTGAATTAAGTTATTTTTATTTTATTACTTGTTTAACGTCATCACAAAAAAAAAAAAAATGGTAAAAAATTATTAGAGTCTAACACTTGTTACAGCCTTTTATTACTAATTCTTTGGTGTCAATTCCACAAGCTCATTTTTATCCCTTTCCCAGCTAAGTGGTTATGAAATTGAACAGGAAGATAATTAACCAAATTGATATAAACAAATCAATGCTGTAATTATTCTTTTTGACTTCAATTTAGTGATAATGGAAATGAAAATCTGAAAAAAATAAATTACATTTCATCATTAAGGATCAGAAAATAAAAAAGTTTACAAAACGTATACAAATCAAATAAAAAGAAGCAAAATGACAAAACAGAACAGAAAAGATAACAAAAGGAGGGACAGCTAGTAGCACAATTGCAGCAGTAAACCAGCTCCATGAAAGAAAGAAAGAAAAGAACAAGATTAATATATTAAAGATGAGAATAAAAAATTCCAAATAAAGCAGATTTGGTCAAGAAACAAGGCGTATCACTGGTAATCAGGAGAAACATAATGCAGCAGTCCCGTAAAAATGGTCAATATATATAAATAAAGCAAGTTTGATCAGTAATTGAAGTAGGCATGCCACATATAGGATAGCAGAGATAAAAACAAAATTTAAATAAGAGAGCAAAACAAAGCATGGCTGTGAGAAGGATTAAGATAAAATGAGAGATGGGGAAACAAGCATTGGAATAGAAAATCAAAACTGTGATGAATGCTCCAAGAAGCAACCCCATCTACAAATGTTCATCTTTTCTGAAAAAGCAATAAAAAGCAAAGGACAACATAAGATTTTGGCTCCCAACACATCAGAATGTTCATCTACATATTGCTTTTTTTTTTTTAATATTGTAAACAATATTTGTTATAAAACATTACTGCACGAGTTATCAATTTTTTTCTTATTTTATTCTAATTATAAAAATTAATTAAATTATGTAAATTAGTATGTAAATTATTTACATAAATTATTTTATGTAATTTACACAAATTACATAAATTTATATCAATATGTAGTTTTGTTTATTTTTCTTACAGCACAAAAAAATATAATAAAAAAAATAAATATTAAAATAATTTGCATACATAAAACAAGTTTGTATAATTAAAATATGTAAATTACTCAAAATAGTTTCGTATAATAATAATATGTAAATTATTAAAAAAATTGTATAAACAACTTATAAATATTTGATTTATTTGATATATAAATTGTTTTTATTCTAATTACATAAATCAATATAATTATATGAATTAATATGTAAAATAATTATTATTTTATGTAATTTATAAAAATTAAATAAATTTATTTTTCTGTAAATTATTTTTATTCAAAATATACAAACTAATAAAATTTTAATATTTTTTTTATAATTTATATGAATATAAATTTATGTAAATTACATAAAATAATTTATGTAAATAATTTTCATACTAATTAAAGTAATTTAATTAATTTTTATAATTAGAATAAAATAAGAAAAAAAAAATAATAACTCATCTAGTTATGATATATAAAAAATATTGTAACACCCCGAAAATTACAACCTATTAAATAGGTACTTGAGTGGTTTAATTAGAAATTAATTGAAATTGATTTGTTTGTTTTAAAAGAAGAAAAAATATATTTTGAGTAATTAAATATAGTTAGTGATTAACCGAGTAAATAAGAAAAATGATGGAAAATAAAATAATAAAAGTATTTCTTTAAAATGGTCAAGTAGAAAAAAAATTAAATAATATAAAATTTATTATTATTAGATGTTTAAAAGTTTGGTTTTAAAATTAAAATCGCGTTTCATTTTAATCACAGTGCATTCCTACATTGTGTAAATTAAACTCAGTACCTAAAACTATCAACTCACACCCCTTAACCAATTAAAATTCATGCACCTACCCTCACCCCTCCACAAACTCACGACAATCTCTCTCTCTCTCTCTCACTCAAATCCAATTCATTTCCTTTCACTTACTTTAACTTAGCAATTAAGTTAAACCCCAAAACCTCTCTTCTCTCACCTCTCTCTTTCCCTCTCTGACGGACTCACTCCCTCACACACGCTCACTCACTTAAAAACCCAGCAGCACACACACACCACACTTTTCATTTTATTTCAAATTCATTTCTCCCTTTCTCTCTTCTTCTCCCACGGCCCTGCACCCCAAACCCTCTCCTTTCTTTTTATTTTCTTCTTCCTCCTCACTCACTTGGCTGAGAGCTTGAGCACCAAGATCACATAATCCTCTCAGCACCACTTTTCTCCTCCTTGGCAGTGGCACCCAAAGCCCCAAGGGAAGCCATTGAAGACCTTGCATGCAGCTGGATCCCTCTTCCCTCTCATCCTCTCAACAACAAGCTCACTTCCT
The DNA here is from genome assembly GCA_026413185.1 of Pueraria montana var. lobata. Lineage (NCBI taxonomy): Eukaryota > Viridiplantae > Streptophyta > Magnoliopsida > Fabales > Fabaceae > Pueraria > Pueraria montana. The sequence continues at coordinate 81,425,820 of CM048650.1, forward strand.
CTTCTCTTCCTCTCTCTCTCGGCTGAACCTCAACCAGGGCGAGGAAAACTTCTTGGTGGATTCTATTTTCAGTCTAAGTATGGTTGAGAGTTAGGGGACTCAACCACACACAGCATGAATGCCCCTCATCTGGACTGTTTGTATGCTTTGTTTGAAATGTTTGCATGTGAGAAATTTTAGAGGGAAATGTTGATTGAGTCTTTGGCAGTGGCTGTTTGTGGGAGTGTATGCATGGCCTTGATGGAGTTTTGATCTCTTTAAACTATAAGGGATGGTCCCTGGAACAAGGGGAGCCATACCCATTTTCTACAAAACTCGTTCTTTTGTGTTGCATGTAGAAGGAGACTCAAAAATCCAAGTGACAGTGGCCTTAGCTTCGGGTTGCCCCGGACAATCTCCACTATTTTGTGAATTTTGGAAGATCCAGCCATTGGTTTTTCACAAAATTTGTTTTGAATAAAAATAGACACGAAAAGAAACAACTTTTATTTTGACACCATGGAGAGAAAACCTTGTTTTGAAGTTTATCCATGGCTTACAAAATGGCTGTTCTGTTTTCGAGTTCCCTTGGAACGTGTGTCAATTTTTCTTAAATTTCTAATTGTACACTTAATGTTTTGTTTTTTTTTCTTGCCATTAAAAACAAGACAAAAAAAGCTTTTTAACCATGTAATTTACGAAAATTATCAAGCACAGTTTCTAAATCAGTTTTTCGAAGAGAGACAGAGCAATGGTTTTGAAACTCTGTCTGGAGCTTGAATTTTAGGTTGTAAAGAAAAATTTTCTGGGAGCAATTGGGGAAGAATTGGAAGGCATGGGATACCATTTTGGAAAGACCCAGATATTATCTTTATGCTGTAAAATTCCAAGTCAAAATTCTTTTGGGAAGTACCCGAAAATAAAATTTCTTCAAAACATGTTTCTGGAAAGGATTTGACTGACCTGTCTAATTGTGGAATTTTTAATAATTTTTGTAGATTTTTACTAATTAAGTAAGATATCAACCTGAAAAATAGATTTCAAGAGCTTTCATTTCATATAAAACTTTCCTAGTTTTGAGGCCATTTAATGCAATCAGTTTGATCTCACATTCAGTACCGCGAAAGGGAAACTTTCCCCTTTTTAGTTACTATGGCCGTGATATAGTGTGTGACTTGTGTGAAATGTTTATGGTTATTTTTGTGAATGAAAAGGGCAATGAATACCATGTATCCAAGTACCCAAATTGTGATTTTAAGTCCCAAAGAACAAAGTTCTTGGGCAATGGTGACTTTGAATGATTGTGTGGAATTATTCCTTGATTGTATGTTTTGTCTCTGTGATGTGTTCGCAAGACTCAGGCACGAGTACTTGCGATACTGGAATTTGATTCCATTGATTATGGCAAGATCGCCATTGAACGATAATGATATGTGCAATTTTAACAGAGAGAATTATTAATTAGCTTCAACATTTTATTTCATTATTTTATTTTTTGATAGGAATTAATTTTAAATTAACTCTTTACTTTTATGCATTGGACATAGAAATAATCTTAAGACCTTTGCATGGAGGAATAAAGGTAAGTTAACACTTTATAAAATTGTAAAGTTTTGAGAGAGCAAGGAAATACATAAAACATAATAAAATTGTCTATGCGTGGTGAATCATGTTGAGTTGAGAGTCGTACAAGGATGATACGAGTGTACGACAGATTGCTGGAATTGCAAGATGGCAAGAGAGCTGCGTGGGGTGTTCTAGCTGTGAGAATACCAAAGAGGGGGTGGAGTTTGAAAGACGTGTCACGACGTAATGTGACGGTCACTCAAAGAAAGGTGATGTTGGTAATGTCCTCGTGATATATATATATATATATATATATATATATATATATATATATATATATATATAATTTTTTGAGCAGAGACGGGGTCTCAGGCTCGACCGTCCAATACCATGTGCAGCGGAATCCCACTGTGACGAGAAAGAATAATCCCTGTGAGGAGGGTTGTTGAGGAGTCAGTCCTCGGAGTAATGGATGACCACAATTGGTACCTGGGAGATGATCGTAAGGCAGGTTGATCTTGGAGGGTAAGACACTGAGTTGTGATGATAGATCACATAGATGACTCGACCACCCTGACAAAAATACAAGACATCAGTTGGTGAGAGCCTGCCATTGTACCATGGTGAAGGGTGTACTCCTGACAGTCATCCAACTCAAATAATGTGTAAGACCACTGAGTTCTGGGAGTTCCAGTGGCGGCTGGCCAGTGTGATACAAATTACAAAAATAGCTGTGGAAACGAATAGGTTTCGAGTGAGATCGTTAGAGAACCACATCAGGGTGGTTAGCAGATTGTGTTTGGGATTGTCAAGTCATTTTGTGTGTACTACTTGATGAAGTAGCAAGTTTACACTCTGTTTATTTTCTTTTAGGAATCGGTGGCAGTACCTGTGGAGACTGCAAAGATACTATCGTCATCGTCTTTCTCTTTCGGAGTATCTTCAGCGAGACTGTTTGTACCCGCTACTGTTCCTAATGCCACACCATCCGAGGAGTTCACATTTGGTCCGACGCTTCCCACCTTTCGCCGAACCCCGTTATGTCAAGAATTGGAGGCGTAATTGGGTGAGTACCCATCAGGGGGATCCGCTGCTAGTCGTGAACTTAGGGAACAATGAGTCAAGATTTTTAAGAAAGAATTGGAGAACTTTGAGGAAGACTCCGTGAAGGATCCTGTGGACGACGACCACTAGATTTCTTCTTAGGAATCTTGTCAAAGGCCCTCCGTTATCCTATTTCTGGGATTAGTCTAACATGCATGGTCGGGTCTAGAGATGATTGCTCTGAGACTAGGTTTTCCCTTTTTATATATTTGGATATGGGTAGACCTAGGTTTCAGATTTTTGGTATGTACATTCAGCTTCGTACTCTATTACCCTATTTATTTGGTATACACTTTGGGAATGTACATATTACTATTACTCCGGAAAATATTTGGGTTATGAAAATCTCTATTTCATGTATATATGTATATTTTATAGCCAGAGCTATTTACTTTATTTATTCTATTTTACTCACTTTTAAATCTATATTTACAATTGAGGCGGCGATACGCAACTTTCGAAATTAATTAATCAAAAGTTTTAAAAATTTTAGTAAAATTCCAATCTTGGTTTTTATCAACTTCACAGTTTTTGAAAGAATTAAAATTAGTTAACACATTTTCAAAATAATTAAAGGATATTTTCCTTACTTTTCTGAAGATCGAATAAAGTAACACGCCTATTGAATTAAAATAAGTTTAAAACGTTGATTATATGTAAACCCGAATTTAGGGTGTTACATTAGTAGTATCAGAGCAGTTCGTCCTACCAAGACTGGGGTGTGGACTTAACCATTGCTTATGCTGTGTGTTTGGGTTGACTGTCGCTTGACGACATTATAGATGAACTGTTTGATGTTGTGTGATTCCGCATTGACTATTTTTTTTATAGCAATGTAGGATGATTAATTGAACTGCTTGCTCTTGCATCGACTGTTGTTTAACAGTGGTGAAGGAAACATTGTACATTGTATGTTGTATGTTGTGGGATCTTACACCTACTATGTGTGGGTAGTGGTGTAAGATATGAAGTTGTTCGTAATAATGTAATCTTGCATTGACTACTGTGGTGGCAATGTAGGATTAGTTAGACTATAGGCATGTGAGATCGTTGATGCGAGTTCGTTGAAAGAGAATGCCGACATTTTGAGGATGTGTAGTAGCCCTTAGGATTGCCAATAGAATTGTGAGATTAGTTAGACATCGCAAAGCTAAGAGACAAGGTTATTTCTTTAGACTATGTCTTGCCTTAAGGAATCCTTAAGACCTTGGCATCTATAGTGGGGTAATGGGTTGAGTGTGATAGAGAAGTCTATGCATTATGCATGAGTTGTCCCTCTTGTTATCAAGTTGTTTTGACTCCGTATGAGTAAATGCCTTATGCATTATACTCTCTTCCGAGTTGTATAGTGATGTTGGATATCTTATTTTGCCATTACTTTTCTTGTAAGAATGAGTCGATTGGACGTGTTTCAAGTAGTCTACTTTTGAGAAGCCTACTATTTTTGTAAATAAGATACCTCAATTCTGATTCGAGTCATTCATGTCGTATGAATGATGCCTTGCCTATGATGTTTCTTTTAATCACGCGGTATCCTAAACTTCTTTCAGTGTCTATGTCTCCAGTGGAAATAAATTTATTGACCGTGTTATGAGAAACTATATCAATGGTGATTGAGTTGTCTTCAACCCCAATGGGAGTCATTTACTCCATGGGGATATGTGTTCTCAAATCTTACGAGTCGTTTGATCTACATGGAGAAATTGCTTCTTCCATCTTTCTTGCTTTTGAAGCAAGGTGGATGTTTTGAAGGAAGAAAGGAAATCTTGATAGAGTTGTGAGGGTGCACACTCGGACTCGGTCGAGACGACTTTCTCTCCTAATACAAAAAAAAAAAAATTCTTGGAAAGATCGTCCCAGTGATTTTGTTCTTGTTCTACATAGTGGGAGATTTTGAGTCTGTATTCCTGAGTTGGTTGAGAATAGAGGTTTGAAAGTTTGGGTTGGTGAATTGGAGTTGAGTTTAAGAAAAGGAAAAGGAAAAGGAAAAAGGAGTTTGAAGATGTCTTGAGGTTTTGGAAGGCAATAAAAGGCTAAAGGAGTAATTGCTGCCTGTAGTGTGAAGAACTATTTTCTCTTGTGATTGGAAGGGTAAAGTTAAATGTTGTGACTTGGCGTTATCGAAAGGTTGATACCTTAACCACTAAGATATGGAACTGTGTGTTGAGAGCGAGTTTTGAAAATGAAATAGTATACTTTACTAGCACGGAAGATTCATCGGTGAGTTTAGCAAGTTGGATTCGTTTTCATGGAGTATATGAGTCTTTAAGAATTGTATCAGAGTTCGCAGCAGAAGCATAGTGTGAAAGTGTGAAGGTCTTTGATGGTTAGGACATGGATTGATGGGTGGAATAAGAAATGAACGCCAGAAATAGTAGTAGAAAGTTTAAGAACGAAAAGAAGTGATGGGAATGTTTGAGAGAGTGTGACTTAGATGTTATAAGTGATTGGATTGGTAGTAGTGGATTGAAATGGTTTGGGAATAACTTAGAAGTGATCCTAATGGTGAAATAGTTGGAGTAGGGTACTAAGATGTGACCAAGAGTTAGAGACAAGCCTAGGAATTTACCTACAACTCATATAGAGTGTAACCAGTCTAGACCTTCGATGTTGAGTAGACTTAAGCCAATCTTGAGAAGGACTATGTTGCCCACCTAGCAACTCGATTAGATTCCTACCAAAGCCGCTCTATGTTAGTGAGCCTATAGCCTTGAGAGTGAATTTACTTAGATGAAAACCATACATACCCTTTGAGAACGAAACATATCTATGCTTTCATGGCGAAAAGGATAGTAAGTTAGAACTGATCTCTGCAATGGAAACAACTTCCTATAGGAGCCGTCTAAGACTAGCTATAGAAAAATATATTAGACTAAGAATAGACAAAAAGAATTATGGCCCTAGCTTCGCTTAACCATATGCTTAGTGAATTTCGGGGACGAATTTCCTAAAAGGAGGGGAGTATTGTAACACCACGAAAATTACAACCTAGTAAATAGGTACATGAGCGGTTTAATTAGAAATCAATTGAAATTAATTTGTTTGTTTTAAAAGAAAAAGATATATGATAATTATCTTATATTCCTACTTTTTGTAGTAGTTAGGGGCAATTATTCAACATCTTTCATGCTTTTGAGCTTTGTTTATCCTCATTTTAGTTAAGTTTTGAATAAAAGTTTGGTTTAGTTAGAAATTTTAAATTTTCCCCTTTTTACACTTGATCTTTTGGTTGTTTAGTGTGTTTTAAGGAACTTTGTTGAAGCTTGGAGAAAGCTTCGATGATATCCTGAGAGGAATGATGCGTAAATGATCAACTGGGGTGAAGTGGAGAGCCTTGAAGGTCTTGCGGGAGCAAAAGAAGCTTGTTGGAAGCCTTGGAACATGCTTGTGCAACTAAACTGTGCAGCTGTGCAATGTCTGAAATTCTGAAGTTTGAGCTTTGCACAACCGTGCAAATCTGTGTGTAAAATTTGCACGAGCAGCTGTAGTGTGCACGAGCAGCTGCGAGAAAAACCCTTATTTTTCTGTTTTGTTTTCTTTCGGGCTTCAACTCTTTGTGGCCCATAGTCTTAAATAGGGATTTTCTGTCCTAGTCCGGGGTGACGATACGTTGTGCGCAGAGAGAAACAAGAGGCCCGACGACGGCTTTGAACGCGTTTGGCTCGGTTCTCCATGCTTTCATCATCTCTTGCTTCTTCCCCCATGGCTATGCATAGCTAAGTTCATTCTTCGTTGGGGTTTAATATAATCGAGTCTACTTCAATGTAATTACTCTTTTATTATTCAATTAAGCATCCTTATTGTTCCTCTTCTATGCGTAATGCTTGTTTTTTGCTTGATCACCCGAATGCTTGATTCTATATATTCAATTATAATTGGGAAATTTAATTGAATTGTGAACTGGAGAGAACACCCAATACTTTTTATGCCTAGGGATAGGGTAAAAAGGATTGGACATCGTTAGAACCTCTATTCCTAATGCAAGTACTTTGGTTTCACTAATTCAAGGGATTGATAGTGGAATCAAAGGACTTAGGTTCTCCCACTTAAGGGATTAAGGTTTGAATAAATTTGTGGGTTAATAATAACAAAAGTTTATTTGAATGAGAAAATTAGTGATTGCATATTAGGATGACTTGATGAAGTTAAACTTCGGCGTAATTCATTCATTGATTTAAACCCAAATTTCTGTGCACGCTACGTGTTTGGCGAATTTACCCAAATCCAATTTCTCTTCTTCTACTCATTTAATTTATGCACTTGTTTTTATTTTGGTTACCTAAATTCTCAATTTTCGTAGTCCATTTAATTTTGCTATTAATTACCCAATTATCGTACAAGTTGTAACGTTGTGATTTTCCTAATTGTATGAATAAGTGTTTGATTAATAATGAAAGAACAAACTAAATTTAAATTATGTTAATTGATATAATAATTAACTTAAGTTTTTATGTTTTGTTTTGTTCTATAGTATTATTGTTAGATTTTCATGAGGTGTTGGACTTAGAGTGTGTGTGGTGGGATTTTTGGGATTTTTACGTGAATTCCATGAGTTGTAAGAAAGAAAAAAAAGAGAAGGTGGTGTCCTTAGAGGAAGGGTGGAAACAAATAGCAAAATTCCATGCAAATCTCAAAACTTAAATGTGCCAAGCTTCATGTTTCTTCCATTCTTCTTCATTCTTCCGAAGTCTCTTTTCCCCTTGAATGGAAGTTTAATTTCTACATCACTTGGAAGCTTGATTTCTTCTTCCCTAGAGCCTCCTTGGTTGATTTCTAGTTGGTAAGTTCAATTCTTAATCTCTTAGTTTCTTTCTCAACTCCTACCAAGAACTTGAGAAATGGGTTTCAAGTTGAATCTTGATTGGTGGGAAAATTTTTGATTGAAGCTTATTTTGGGATTGATTTAGGTGTCCTCTAGTTGATTTCATAGCCAAAGTTGGGTAGAGATCATTCTTGAATCACCAAGTCTCCTCCCTACTTCTCCAAGGTTTTGAGTCAAAAATTCTAGGTAAGGGAAACTTTAATATGATTGAATGCTTATTTGTATGTTATATGCTTGGAATGTTGTTTTTGAGTGTGGAATGATGTATATATGTTATGTTTGATGTAAAATTCAAATTGGAATGAATTTGGTAGCCATTGAGAAGTTTTAAGCATGCTTTCGAGGTCTACAACTCTGTTTCGCTTAAGAACATAGTGGTTCTTGCTTAAGTGAAATAGGGGACAGAGAACATTTTTGGTCAGAAAGCTGTCCTAGCTTAAGCGCCAGAATTCCTAGCTTAAGCGAGGAAAATGCTAGCTTAAGCGAGGAACCCTGGAAGTGTGTAAATAATTTCTAAAATTCTAGCTTAAGCGAGAGTAAGGTGGCGCTTAAGCGAGAATTCATTTTCTACACTATAAAATGACTTTCAAATTTATTTTAAATTGAATTATGTCTATGATATGGATGTGATGAGAATGTCCACGAACGTTCTAGAACTATGTTAGGAAATTCACATTTTGTTAAAATTTGGTGTTGTGTTGTGTTGTGAGTAAGGATTCAAGGTGTGAGAATACCTTACTTGAGATTATTTGGTGTTGTGTTGTGAGTAAAGATTCAAGGTGTGAGAATGCCTTACTTGAGCTTATTGAACTGCTAGATGGGTTCATAAGCATGATTTGAGAAAAATGGTGAATTTATAACATAGAGGGAACTTGTGGAAATCAAAGTCGTTTGGCTTGTTACATGACATTGCATATGGGTAGGCACGTAAGTTGAGGGTGCTAGGTAGGCTCTCAACCTAGTGCCGGAGGTTTTCGTGGTGGCCAACAGTGGGCCTATAGAATAGCTAAGTGGGCGAATTCCTATAGATGTAAGGTTTTGCAAGCCTTACAGAGGTAAGCCAATACCCACACTTGTCTATATTCGATTAAATCCACACTTCCTCCACAGGGTAGCTCAAGGGACTCCCTGAATGGTCAGAGAGTTGGACCATGGTAGGGGATGGGGCCTATGAGGACCGCCTAAAAGTTGTAGAAATCTCCATGGAGTCGAGTCAGTACGGCATTACATAATGAAATTTGTATATGAGATTGATATATGAGATTAATGTATGATGTTATCTGTTTTACTATTATTGATTGATTTTGGTTTTCCTTTAAGTAAATCTTATACCTTTGTATATCTATGATCTTTTTATAAATAAGCTTACCCTTGCCTTTTGCGTTTGTATTTGTGTTGTATTACTGCAATGATCGTGTGGTTGGCACGAGAGCAGATAGTGGTGATATTGCAAGATCTTAGACCGCTCGTGACTGAAGCGGATGTATATGTTGAAGATAGGATGAGATCCCTCCTTTTGTATATGTTCTCAAATATATGTATATAGTATGGGGACCAGCTTAGGACATATGTATAAATGTTAGGTTGTTGTAAATGCCCTCTACAAGAGGATTATTTTTGGTATTGTATGTATATGTATATTTAAGTTTTGTAAAGCCATAGCTTATAGTCTTATGATATGATGATGTACATATATGTGTTAAATGTGAAAAATTTTATAGGTAGTTTCATATGATAATATTTAACAAAGTATTTTAGTATAACAAATCTGTAACAAAGATGGGTCGTTACACTAGTGGTATCAGAGCTGGTCTTTTGAACAAACCTATGGGGATAGGTCTGTTATGTTTTTGCTGCGTGTGATTGATATGATGGGTAGAAGGTTTTAGCCAAGGTTATTCTCTAACTTGGTTTAGTCCTATGTTTGGATGGTGAGACCACCTAGACAATTTCATTAATAAAACTTTATGGGTGTCAATTTCAGACAAATTTCTATGCTTACCTATTAAACATGCCATGTTGTTCATTAAAAAAATTGCCCAAAGCCTTAATAAAAAAATAAAAAAACTTGCCCAAAGCATGCACAACCCTCTTGGTAATAGTCAATTACGACTACAAGGAGTGCTAAATTTTCTGGTCTCGACAATAATTTAGTTTTTCCCTTTTACACGGAACTATAAACTTAAGACTTTAATACAATTGAGTTTAATTGTGTTTTAGGTCTTTTAAGTTTAGGCTGTGGTTTTGGTCTTGATTTATTTTTCTAGTTAATTAAGTTTTTGAAATAAAATAATTTTGATCTTTCTTTTAACTTTTTTTCCTATTTAAAATTTTAAATCATCATTTCTTAATTAGGTATTTGAGAATTTATGATTGATGTAAAAGTAAGATCTGAAAAGGGGAAAAAATTTGAGATCCATAGTTTTAGCAAAATTTTATGTTTCAGTTGAGTTTTAAGTATATAGTTTAATAAAGTTTAATTTATTTGATATTTGAATAAAAACAAAGAGTTTAAGAGTTTTAAGTAGAATAAATTTAGTAGATTAAATTAAATTTGTTTAATTTTAAAATATATTTAGTTATTTTAAAAAAACTTCAAAATTAAAATTGTACATGGTTTAAATTTGATAAATAAAATATGATTAAATTTAAACCCAAGTACCCGATTTCAGCTGACACCAAAATTTTGCGTGCGCGACATTGCTGAAAATAGATTTATTCTGTGTTAGAGTTGATTTATTTTGTGGAAATTATTTTTTTTATAGCTTCTTAAAATAGCTTTTGAAAAGAAAAGATTATCTTTTTTTTTTGTGTAAGGGTAAAGTGCAATTTTGGTTTCCTCATAATATCCAACCTGCAATTACTCTCATTTGTAAATAGAGACATTTAATCTTCTAATTTTTCAAAATCAGTGATTTTAGTCCAATTGTCCAATTTAATGCATTGACCTTAAGTATTTAACGTTAATTTAATATAAATTTAATAAAAGATAAAAAATATATAAAAAGGATTTTAAATCACATGGGATCATCTTGTAGCTAGCATAAACTCAAATATCACAACCTTAACTCACTTCGTCCCCTAAGCTTCATCTTTCCGAAAAGGTTGATGTAATGCTAATCATCTTCCCCAAAGGATCGTTAACTCCAAAAGGTTCATCTACTCAAAGGAGTAGACATTTTTTTGAGCCGTAGGACAATGCGATGCAAGATCAGTGGTTGGGTGGTGGGGTGGAGAGTGGTTGGGTGGTGCGATGCAACTTCATATAACTCTAGTCTCGAGCTTGAAGACATCGCGTGGTCTATCACTGTAACATGGAGGCTCCACTGGTGACCTCGTGGATAGAGGAAAATCTAGGGAGAAGGTTTTATGGGTGTGGGCTAATTAGGGTATATAACCGTTAATATGAAATTTTGGTTGCAAGTTTATTGTGTAACATTCATTTGAAATTTCGAATTTGTTCTTTTGCAAGTAACAAGGAGAATTGGTTGAGAGTTTTTGAGTGGCATGATCCCATATTGAATGTTCGTGAGAAGAGAATTATCATTGCATTGTTGAGGAAGGCAAATGAACTAAAGATTAGGGAAAATGAATTGAAGACAAAGTTCAGTTAGATGAAAAAGATGGAGAAATTTTTAGGGTTGGTCTTATTTTGTCTTAGGTCATTGTAATGTTGCATTGTTGCTGGTGTTTTTAGTTGTTGGTAGGGCCATTTGATGTAGTGGGTACAATATAAGGCATTGTATTATTGCTGGTGTTTGTGGCCCTATCATTATTTTGATGCAATTGTTTTGATTTTAAGATTAGAATATAGTATTTGGCTTGGAATGAATGGGTCTATTAATGAAATATAGTTTCTAATATGATTTGTGCAAGTGAATTTTATCTGATTTTATATTTAATTGTGTTGCTTTACTTGTTTTGCATAACTCTGCCAAATCGCCTAGTAATTCTGCCAAATCACCTAGTATAGTTGGTTTTAAAGTTTGAGGTTTTACACAAGATTGTCTGAATAGGCTAGTGCAATATCAATATACTGGTCCTTTTGAAAACCAATTTTGTAACATAGTAATTGAATAAGGTTGTATAGTTTATGTAATTTGTTTTTTATTATTCTCACAGGTTTTAAAGTATACTATCATATAATTTTACTGGTCTTTTTGAAAAGTAAAATTATAATATAGTTACTGATTAAGGTTTTAAGGTTGAGGTCTGTATTTGATTGTTGTAACAAGTTTTAAAGTTGAGGTTTCATAGTATAATACCATATCAGTATATATACTGGTCCTTTTGAAAACCAATTTTGCAGCTTATTACCATTTTGAATAGGCTTACATTTGTGACTGGTTTAATGCCATATTAGATTACCAAATTGATTTTGACATATGATACAAGCATATGATGCAACCATTGACCTGATTTTAGCATATTGAAAACCACTATCAAAAATTCCGAATCAAAACCTGTTAATCTTAACTAGGACTGAACCATAATCAAGACCAATAATTGAATAAGCAAATGAAGCAACCAAAACATCACAAAGAAGAAGTAATATACCAACTGGAAATATAAATTTCATTCAAACCAATAAGCAGTACTTGTATAGAAATGGTCTATTGGCATTTGAAATGAACCAAAACACCATTTCTATACATTCCTTTACAAAATAGTCTTGGTAACCAAAAAATAGAACAACGGCTGAAATGTATCAAAACATCATTCTTATTCATTCCTTTAAAAAATAAATATATTAAAACCCATTCCTAAACCATCATATTCCCCTGACCCATTCCTACAACTATTTCCCCTAAAAAAAAGTAGATATCTTCAAATTCTTGAAATCTTAAAACATCATAAATTAACCATTGATTGTTGTGTTTGTAGGCAGGGACAAAAACATCAATAAGTGTTGGTGCAGTTGCAATTAATTATTGACTTAATGGAGGTGCAACTAACTATTGACTTAATGGAGGTGCAGCTGATTGACCACTTGGTGCATTGCAACTAATTGTTGAGTTTATGTTCATGCAGTTGATTCTTGAGTTTTCTGTAAAGTTTCAACCTCTGCAGGTCAGTTCAACCCAGGTATTCTTTCACAATTATTTGTCTTTGCAAAAGGTTGAAACTTTGTAAAAAAACTCTCATAATTGATTTAGTTGTGCTTACAACACACTGCTCCTGAAGCACCAATCCACTGTTTGCACCTCTAATTAGATATATGCAGTTAATTTTTCATAACGACAATTAGACGAGAGGACTCAATTGAAAAAAAAAAAGTTCAGGGACCCAATTAAAAGAAAAAAAGTTCAACTACCTATTTGTAAATTTGGTAAAAGTATATGGGAATCTACATAATAATTAAATCTTTATTTTTTTATGGAGATCGTTTTAGTTTTTTTCCCCTTTTATGACTGTTTGCAATTTTCTTTTTCTTTTTTTTTAATGACCAAAATTCAAATGTCTCATTTAAATAGATTAAGGACACCTATAGTAGTAAGTTACATTTTCGTTAGTGAATACCATTGTCATTGTGAATACCAATAGTTGCAAGTTACTTATATTTTCCTTTTTTTTTTGTCTAGGTACGCTACTTGCTTATAAGTGAATATCAAGCTAGCCTCATTTTGGAACCTATATATGCAAATAACCCTTCACTTGTTCATAGTTTATTTTGTGGTTTGACCTAGTGATGAACTATTAATAAAGCTAAAAACCTCAAATCCCAAGTTCTAGCATAGTATTGAATTGATGGCCTACTTAATATAGTTTTTTATATTTAAATTCAAGGTATTGATTGATATGAATTGCATGTGATTCTAGATTGAGTTTAATGGTGATGCATTGGCAGTGTAAAATAGTTTTACACGGTCGTTCAATCACAAATCACTGTTGATATGACTTTTAAGATAATTTTGTAAAAGTCAACAAACTTACCATACATGATAGTTTATAATTAAATGACAGTATAAAACTATTTTACACTGTCAGTGCATAGCCTTTTTTCTCTTCTAGATTTGTATATCATATGATAATAAATTAATAATTCTCTAAAAATATAAAGGAATTATGGAAACATTTAAACTTAATTACACTTTTTGCACCCACAACTTCACAAGCTCGCGAACTTTGTCCTTAGAGATTTTTTATAGCGAATTTTGCCCCTAATTTATAAAATATTGTGAATTTTGTCCCAATGTAAAAAAACTACCACAAATAAGACAATTTTGTGGTGATTTTTCCTTTAAACTGGTTCAATTAAGACAAATCGCGACTTTAGTAAATTAGGAGGCAAAATTCATTAATTTTTTGTTTGGGAGGGGGGGGGGGGGGGGGGGGGGGGCGAAATTCACAAGATTACAAACCTTTGGAAGCAAAAAGTACATTTAAACTAAAAATTTATATGTTTTTATCAACTAAACTTTATTCACAGGATGTTCTGATTTAATTTATGTATTCAAGAAAAATACCTAGATAATACACATGATACTTGATAGTTTTATTTAAACTTCAAAGTGAAATAAAAATAGAAATAAATTTAAAAATAAAAATAATGTGTGAGAAATTTGTCATTAAAATAGTTTTTTGTTAGTACAATAAATTTTTAGATTTTTCAAAATAAAAAATCATATATTTTTTCCTTATACAATTAATATAATTTTTCCATTTAAATTTATTGATAAAAAATAACAACAATGATAAAAAAATCAGGTGGAAAGTGAAAGACTTTACTAGTAGACAAGTCATGTTTGACTAAAGCATCTACCACCATGTTTGCCTCACGTAAACATATACATACGTGACATTAGATTTCAAACTAGCTATTGCTTTAATCTCTCTAACCACGTTATAACAGTGGTGAGAATGATCGCATCCATTTAAAATCAACCCAACTGTAACTCTTGAATCACTCTCCACTGATATAGTAACTTGTTAGAAATTTCTTTATTATTTCTAATTAATTAAAGATATATGACACCAAAAATGAATTTAAAATTAACTGAGGGCATTACTTTAATTTAATGCTTTTTCCTCTGTCAGAACATCAATATAGCAGCACTCCACGACCCAAACAGATTCAACCCTCCTCACAAAAACCAAACAGATGCAGTTGGAGAGAAGAGAGGCTGGAAATGTTCTTAAGGAAAGAGAGATTTGAAAGAGTGCATGCAAAGTTGAGAGAAAACCAAAAAATAGTCTCCTTGGCACAGCAGTGTTGACTTTAAGAGATCACCTACTCAAAACTAGGCATGGCAAATAAACCCTTACCCGTGGGTACCGCCCTAACTTTGACGGGAAATACCCGCTTTGACCGGGTACGGGTACGGGTATGAGTATTATCCGAATTTTTTAAACGGGGATGGGGACGGGGATGGGGACGGGGATGGGTATCAAACTATACCCGTATCCATATCCGTATACCTGCCACCATTATATTTTTTTTATAATTTTTTTGTCACAACATATATATACATTATAATTTTTAAAAATATAAATTAAATAGCTTAATAGTTAAATAATTTAAATTATAATAATAGATAAATAACAAACTTAAAATTATA
Organism: Pueraria montana var. lobata; assembly: GCA_026413185.1. Taxonomy (NCBI): domain Eukaryota; kingdom Viridiplantae; phylum Streptophyta; class Magnoliopsida; order Fabales; family Fabaceae; genus Pueraria; species Pueraria montana. Next base: position 81,440,850 of record CM048650.1, read on the forward strand.
CATTTAACTAAAAATATAGTTTAATTCTTAATTCTTTGCCTTTAATTCCTTTGTTATTCATTATATATATATATATATATTATTTGAATAAAAACATAATTAATAACTTAATATATGATTTATTTAAAAATATATAAGTAAATTAAATTATAAAAAATAGTGTAGTGGGTTACCCGCGGACATACCCGAACCCGATAAAACCCGATGGGGATGGGGATGGGTATTAAAATATTAAACCCGCATCTTTTATACCCGAACCCGTACCCACCCCGCCTTTTGCGGGGATGGGGATGGGAAGAGCCAAACCCGTCCCTGACCTGCCCTGTTGCCATCCCTACTCAAAACAAAGGATGATGATCCTTGCTGCAATTAATCACGTGTAACGGTTACTGGTGGGGATAGAAATGAAACCGATGGGCACATGTTTTTAGGGTACACTGTTTAATTACAATGTAAATACATACACATAAGCCCATACAACATGCAATTGTATTAGGGCAGCAAATCAAGAGAATTAAGTATAGTAATAGGGACACAAAGAATAGCAACCCAGTTGGGAGAGTGGAAGGAAAAACAATACTCCCTCCGTCCCAAAATGAGTGTCGTCCTAGGTTTTTTTAAATTTAAACAGACCAAGAAAAGCTATTAAATAGAAGAAAGAGAGAAGTACAAAACTAACCTTATTATTAATATTGCATTGAAAAGCTAAAGTGACATTATTAGGGGTATTAGTGGAAAAAAAGTAATTAGTATTGCATTGAAAAGCCAAATGCGACACTCATTTTGGGATGGAGTGAGTAAAACATAGTATTTGTTACATTTATTTGGGCTCAAGGAGCAAAATTTCTAATCCCAAGAAAATAAACAAAAAAGTCAACTCAATCTGTTTTTAATTATTTATTAATTTATTAATAATATCAAATTAATTAATTTAAATTAACATTCATACAACCTTTTTTTATATATAATAATTTTCAATTGCTAATAATTTGTAAAATTTTAATTCATACATAATCTTAATTTATTTAAGCTTATGAAGTTTTCTCCAAAGTTAAATAAATAAAAACCTTTCAATCATCTTTGTATAATTATAAATATAAATTCATCAATTTTCTAACATATAAAAGTTAAAATAGATTAAATTTTAACAAAATAGTTTTTTTCTAATAGCAATAACATTACTGTCAACAATAAATAAATAAATAATTTTCTTTAAGTTTATGATTTTTTTTTCTTAAAATTTGGTAAATTAAGTACTCTACATATTTGCTTAATTAGAAATGAAAATTCATTAGTAATTACAATGGCAAATAATAATATATAAAAGCTAAACTTTTATTTCTCATAATAAGAAAAAAAAAAAAAGATGTTACATTTCAAGACCACCTAAACGGCTAAACCATTGCTTTCCTGCACGGCCTGATCCTCTTTTGTAGGTTTCGACATGCTTATGTCTGTGTGGGTTATGCCAGGTTGAGGTGTCTGGCTTTTTGGTCTTGAATCCAGCCCTAAATACATGGTAACAATAACTTCATTAGATTCACATACTATTTACTTTTCTTTAATGATAATGATGTTTTGTTGCTCTTACCTATATATTGAGTTCTCAGGGATCCTTCTTTAGCTTTGTGCTTTTTACCTCGAAAATGATCATTCAAGCCTTTCTCACTTGTGGCAGTACTCTGACATAACATGCAAATCCAATCTTGCTTGGGTTTCTTCTGCAAACCAGATAGAGAATTTTCATTGTCATCAATTGCAAGAGGTGTCACCGTGTTGCGCTTTGGACCATAATGATAAGCATCTGACTTAGTCTGCAATGAGATAAATAAAATAATATGTGCTCAATAGCCAATTAAGAGTTTCAACATTCCCTATATATTGATTCTATCATCTCTTTAGGATGCCCATGCATGAATAAGATATACTATAATATTGTGATCACACAACATAGTTCCATTGGCAGTAAAGTTATAATAATGCAAGTGTCTTATGAAGAGAATGTTTGCTGAGTAGTGGTCAACCAAACAAATAGAATGTAATTATACTAACCAGTATGAACACTTTATTATCATTGTTAGTCAGTGTAGAAGGTTGTTTGATATCAACTTGGGCGGGTAACTCGGATTGTGGCACACAAAATGCATTAATGTTATTAATATGGTTGTTTATTCTTGGATTCATGAAAGACACCGAAACTCGTTCTCGGAACAAGATTCCAAATGGGATTCCTAATGCTCTCTCCAATGCCATTTCTCTCCTGACTTTCTCCTCTAGCTCTCTTCGTTGTGCCAATGCCATCTCATCGGTGGTTATCTCTCTCTTAATTCCATCCTTCTTCAGCTCCCGTTGTATATGTTCTTTCTCCCATACTTGCCGAAATGCTTCATTGGCATTGATTGGCACCGACTTTGGGAAAGCTTTGATCTTCGGAACATTGTTGGGAAAAGCACTTGGTGCAAACTCGCACCCTAGAAAGTGAATAGTGAATAAAATGAAATCGTGTGGGAAAATATTATGTTTTCTTAAGCAACAAAACAAATTAGTATCTTGAAAGGAACGTGAAGAAAAGAAAATGTTACCTTGTAATGATGAGTGTTCGGAGACACAGGCAACTGTGGAAAGATGGTGTGCCATTGATGATGGTGTCTTTTGGTTTTGGTCATCACAATATTTGAACTCCATGGAAATAGTAGGAACGTGAAACGAAGGGAAATAAGTGGATAAAGAAAAACAATGCCTATGAAATCAGAGACAATTTGTGTGAGTGTGTGCAGTGTTGAGATTGAAAGTTTGATTAAATAGGTGTGAGGGATGGGTATTTGCACGCGCATGTAAGGTGTGTGTTTATAGATGTCATTGATTATGCTGTTTTGTGTGAAGATATTTTTTAGTGATGTGTGTCATGGTCAAATATTGAGAATTTACCAAATCAATTTTTCGAGCTTGAAAAGGGAGGAAAAAGGAAAAAAGTGATTTTCTTCCAATTTTGAACGTGACCACAGTACCCAAAAAGAGTTAAATATGAATAAATATTTAAAATGTTAAAGATTTGAAATATTTATTTTTTCAAGTTTTAAGGATTAAATATTTGACTACACACATTTGATATTATTAAAGAAATTAACGAAGTGAATAACTGAACAACTAAAAAATTATTTTTTATATTTATATTGTAATATAGTATTACTTTTAATTATTGATGTTTTTATAAAAATGATTAATAGTTAATTTATATAGAGAGATGATTGGTAAGATTTGGGGTGTCAATAATTGGGATTCCTATTATGGCCTTTACATGTCATAGTTTTAAAAAAAAAATTATATAGAGAGATAAAAGAGATAAAGATAAAAAAAATTATAGTTTGAGATTATTATCTAAAAAAATTACTTGTATGAAACCAAATAATTTTCACTTGGGACTCTCTAGATTAATTAAAGCAATAATAATAAAATATTTTATTAGAAACACATAAATTAATTAACAATTTTTAACATTTTCTATTTAATTTTTTTTTACTTTTTACTCTATCAACTTATTATCAATTTGTTATTATTTCTAATCGATTAAAGGTATTTTATTTTTATTTAATTTAATGTATTGAATGCATAATATTGAATATTAATGTTGACAAATACTATATAACATTAAAAAAGGAATTTAAAATATTGAGTACTAAATGAGGACATTATTTTAATGCTTTTTCCATATGTTTCTTATCAAGAATGTCTTGAATGATTTGATAACCCCCTTGCAACATGTAAGTTCTGCAACGCTTGGGAAATCCTAAAACATTAAGACAGTTAATAGTATGATTGCTACCTAACATTAAGCTCATCTGGTGCCTGCAGCCAGATATAAAAAATTACCTGTTTTGCATTTCAACATAACCAGCATCAAGATAATCCCGAAACATGTGCAGAACTCTTAGAGTTGTATGAACTTTTTTTTTTTTCGATGATTAAAATTCAAATGTCTCATTTAAATAGGTTAAGAATTCTTATAGTACTACAATATATTTGTTTAGTGAATACCATTATGATTATGAATACCAACAGTTGTAAGTTACTTGTATTTTTGTATTTTTTCTCTCTCTAGATATATATGCTACATGCTTTTAAGTGAATATTATTCTAACCTCATTTTAGAATTTATGTAAATAATCCTCACTTGTCCATAATATATTTTGCGGTTTGACCCTAGTGATAAACTATTAGTAATAAAGCTAAAAAACCTCAAACTCCAAGTTCAGGCATTGGATTGATGATCTAATTATTTTAGTTTTTATTTAAATATCAAGGTACTTATTGAAGAAAATTGCATGTGATTCTAAATTTGTATATCATATGATAATAAATTAACAATCCTCTAAAAATACATAACAATTTTTAATACCTTTATATATTTTTACCAACTAAATTTTAGTTAAAGGATTTTCTGATTTAATTTTGTATTCAAGAAAAATACCAGATAATATATGTATGATACTTGATAGATTGGCCTCGCAGGGAATCTCAGTACAAAATACTTGCTGGTGGGATACTATTCTTTTTTGACTTAATTGCAAATTTTACCACCTAACTTTTATCATTTTGTGAATTTTACTATCCAAGTTTTATTTTTGTAAATTTTACCACCCAAGTTTTCAATTTTTGCACATTTTACCACCGCTGATGTGTCACAAAAAAAAGAGTTAAAGAAAACACAAAACGACGTCGTTTTATTATGAATGTGATGGTAAAATGCTCAAAAATTGAAAACTTATGTGGTAAAATTCGCAAAATGATGAAAGTTGAGTAGTAAAATTTGCGGAAAAATAAACTTGGATGGTAAAATTTGCAAAATGATGAAAGTTAGGTGGTAAAATTTGCGAAAAAAACTTGGATAATAAAATTCTCAAAATAATGAAAGTTGAGTGGTAAAATTTACAATTAAGCCTTCTTTCTTTCATCCAGCTAGACTTTAATAGGAACAACTTTTTGCTTTCCTCCTATAGATTTACATAGTGGTTGCCTTTGCAAGTTTTGGTTTATGTCCCCCGTATTCTTTTGTATATGTTTTTCTCCTTTTTTCAATAAATTTTTGGTGTGCTGTAGATGATGGGTAGCGTTGGGAGTACCAACTTGGTTGGAATTTGTTTCGTTATAATGATGCCTTTGCATGTCCTCTTTGTGACTATTTTTTTTTTAAATTTCAAAGTGAAATTTAAATAGAATTAAATTGAAAAAGAAATTAATGCGCAAGAAAATTGTCATTAAAATAATTAGTCATTAATTATTCAATTAATTTTTTGATTTTTCAGGATAAAAAATGTCAAATATTTTTGTTCATGATTTAATTTTTATACAATTAATACAATTTTTAATTAAATTTGATTTTTAAGAATATATTTAATAAAAAATAATATTAATATTTTAGTTTTAAAATTTAATTCTTTTTATTTTATAAATATACTCGTGCAGAATACAAAATATATACTAATTTCATTTCAAAATCATGTAAAAAAGATTAGAAGCACACAAAAAAGAAAATGATACATGAAATAAACTATCACAAAAATATTTTTTCTTAGTAAAAATATTTGTTAAAATTTTAAAAAATAACTTTGTAAGATTTTGTTAGTTACATTTTAATTTTCTTTATTATCACCAAAATAATTTTTATAAATAGTGCTTATTAAAATTTTATTGTCATTAATTTTTTTGAGCTAATTTTATTTCTTAAAGAATTAATAATAAAATATTGAGCAAATTACAGTGTTACCCCTGAGTTTTACCTGAATTACCTATGCACCCCCTCCTTTTTTTACCTACTGAAAATCTCCTAATTTTTTTCTTTCATGTTACAGTGGCACACCCTCTCTATTAAACGGTGTTAACTTTGTTTAAAATGTAGAGCACATGATTGACATGTGATTTTTAAAAAACAAATTAATTCGAAAATGTCCTTTTTCTTCGTTTCCCCAACTCTTCGACTCCATCGCAAACTCCTCTGACTCTTGCTTCCCCAACTCTCTCCTCTCCTCCTATGCCAAAGTTGCCACCAGCCCCTCCGATTTCGTCAAGTTCCTAAACCACGTCACCAAAACCCGCCGCGGCGGCGGCAAGCACATTAAGCAAAAGGTGTTTCTTTGGGAGAATGTTTGGCACTATTCTCATAATTCAAGTTCGTTGTTTTCAGTTCTAGAGTTTATTGAAATGTGGGAGTTTTAATTAATATGGGAATGGGTCGTGGTTATAGTTTCAACGCTGGAGAGTCTTAAACATTGGTGCTAAATTGTTGTGGGACAAGTCTTTTGTGGATTTTGGTAAAATACATGGTGGGCATGTGAGCTTATTGGTTGAAGCTGTATAGAATATTTGCATACAAAGGATGCATTAGTTGGATTTTCAACAAATTTTCCAAAGACAAGGATGATATACAGCATTAGCAGTCAAACTATTTTGGATTAATTTAATATTCAAATAATCAATTCCATCTTTGGGAGGTTTACGAGCTGCTACTTGGGATCAAAACATTTCTAACTGCGTTTGAAGACAGTTGGGTCATGGGGTTGTTTCTATTATTTTTCTTATCATTTTTCTTTTATTAGGGGCTAAATAAGAATTGGATCCAGGTGTTGTTACGAGATGGAGTATGGATCAACATTGTAATTTTGTTGGTTTTCAGATCCCAACATTTCTTGTGTGTTGGCTCTGTTTAATAAAATGCTTTTTACTTAAAAAAAGGGGCAATTTTGGATTTTTTGAAATGTGCAGAGGACATTTTCGTAAATGAACTTTGAAAGTTAACGTTTAACTAACACTGTCACAATAGGGAGTGCCAAAGTAATGCCTTCAAATGGAGGGGGTGTATGTGTAATTAGACTAAATCTCAGGAGATGTTATTGTAATTTGCTCTAAAATATGTTATTAGAAAGACATAAATTAATTAGCAAATATTAACTTTTCCATTTAAATTTTTACTTTTTACTCTATCAACTCATTAGCTAGCTATTTAATATTTCTAATTAATTAAAGGTATTTTGTAACGCTCTGCTAGCTTTTCAGTGTTCTTTGTCCTCACTCGCACGCTTAACTGTGGAGTTCTTAAGTGATGAGCTTAGATGCATCTTTTTGGTATAGGTAGTACCAATTAATTCCTTTAAGCCATCATCAACTATATAATCTCATACCTGCACAGTCTCTGGATCCCTCTCATTCGGGTGTGATTTCGATTCATTCAGTATCCCTTCCGCTGGAAGAGCCTGCCAGGAGCCGCTCCTTGTCCGTGCCTCTTCCCTTTTGCACCGGAGATCACTCCCCGCCCTCATCAGCGCCCGAGATGTTGCATATTTTATTTTTATTAGTTAAAGTATTTAATGCACAATATTGAATTTATCTTGAAAAATATTTGATACCAAAAAAGGAATTTAAAATCTTGAGTATTAAATGAGGGCATTATTTTAATGCTTTTTCCTTATGTTTCATATCAAGAATATAATAGTTTCTTATAGTTGATAAAAAAATTTGTTAAATTTTTTTTATTGAAAATAATGATATAAATGTATTGGTAAAATATTAAATATATTTTTTAATGAAAAATTAATTTTTATTCTATGAATATTATTTAAAGTTATTTGTAAACAAAATCTTGAATAAAATTTAAATGCATAAAGTGAAGAACTATATAAAATAAGAAAGTGAGACTCTATTCATCATTTGATTGAATTAATGTATTTTTAAATATAATTTGCTTAATTTGATTTTGAATATGTCTTTATTTTTTCACTTTACACATTTTCACTTTAAATAAGTTAAATTTAAAAATAATTTTATCATTTAAAAAAATCTTCAAAATCTATTCTAATACTAGATGGAATTCATGCTGTGCACGGACCAGGCATTCAACTTGATAATATGTTTTTACTTATTTTTTATTTTCTAATTAAATATAAAGGTGATAAATTAGTTTAACTTTTTTTTTTATGGTTATCCATTTATTTTTTTTCCTTCTATGGTTGTATGCATTATTCCTTTTCCTCTTTTTTTTTGTCATCCAAAATTCAAATGTCTTGCTTAAATAGGTTACGAACACGTACAGTGGTAAGTTACATTTGTTTAGTGAATATTTTGAACACTGTATTTTGCCTTTTCTTTTCTTAATGTGTTTAGTTATATGGAGTAATTTTATTTTATTGAATTTATTTCATTTGCTAATTTGGCATATCGAGTGAGGAAATTAACTTTTGTTTCTAGTCATCCATTATATCCATTTGTCTCATTTTTTTTTTCTTTCTTTCTTCATACCAAAAATTAACAAAATTTGTGAATTAAGTTATTTTTTATTTTATTACTTGTTTAACGTCATCACAAAAAAAAAATGGTAAAAAATTATTAGAATCTAACACTTGTTACAGCCTTTTATTACTAATTCTTTGGTGTCAATTCCACAAGCTCATTTTTGTCCCTTTCCCAGCTAAGTGGTTACGAAATTGAACAGGAAGATAATTAACCAAATTGATATAAACAAATCATCGCTGTAATTATTCTTTTTGACTTCCATTAAGTAATAATGGAAATGAAAATCTGAAAAAAAAAAGTTTACATTTCATCATTAAGGATCAGAAAATAAAAATGTTTACAAAAAGTATACAAATAAAATAAAAAGAATCAAAATGACAAAAAAGAACAGAAAAGATAACAAAAGGTGGGACAGCTAGTAGCACAATTGAAACAGTAGACCAGCTCCATGAAAGAAAGAAAGAAAAGAACAAGATTAATTAAGGATGAGAATAAAAAATTCCAAATAAGGCAGATTTGGTCAAGAAACAAGGTGTATCACTGGTCAATATAAATAAAGCAACTTTGATCAGTAATTGAAGTAGGCATGCCACATATAGGATAGCAGAGATAAAAACAAAATTTAAATAAGAGAGCAAAAGAAATCATGGCTGCGAGAAGGATTAAGATAAAATGAGAGATGGGGAAACAAGCATTGGAATAGAAAATCAAAACTGTGATGAATGCTCCAAGAAGCAACCCCATCTACAAATGTTCATGTTTTTCTGAAAAAGCAATAAAAAGCAAAGGACAACATAAGATTTTGGTTCCCAACACATCAGAATGTTCATCTACATATTGCTTTTTTTATTTTTATTTTTTAATATTGTAAACAATATTTGTTATAAAACATTACTGCATGAGTTATCAATTTTTTTCTTATTTTATTCTAATTATAAAAATTAATTAAATTACGTAAATTAGTATGTAAATTATTTTATGTAATTTACACAAATTACATAAATTTATATCAATATGTAGTTTTGTTTATTTTTCTTATGGCACAAAAAAATATAATAAAAAATAAATATTAAAATAATTTGCATACGTAAAACAAGTTTGTATAATTAAAATATGTAAATTACTCAAAATAGTTTCGTATAATGATAATATGTAAATTATTAAAAAAATTGTATAAACAACTTAAAAATATTTGATTTATTTCACATATAAATTACTTTTATTCTAATTATATAAATCAATATAATTACATGAATTAATATGTAAAATAATTATTATTTTATGTAATTTATAAAAATTAAATAAATTTATTTTTCTGTAAATTATTTTTATTCAAATTAAACAAATTAATAAAATTTTAATATTTTTTTTATAATTTATATGAATAGAAATTTATTTAAATTACATAAAATAATTTATGTAAATAATTTTCATACTAATTAAATTAATTTAATTAATTTTTATAATTATAATAAAAGAAGAAAAAAATTAATAACTCATCTAGTTATGATATATAACAAATATTGTAATTAGAAATCAATTATATATAATTAGTGATTAACCGAGTAATTAGAAATTAATAACTCATCTAGTAAATAGGTACGTGAGCGGTTTAATTAGAAATCAATTTGTTTGTTTTAAAAGAAGAAAAATATATATTTTGAGTAATTAAATATAATTAGTGATTAACCGAGTAAATAAGAAAAATGATGGAAAATAAAATAATAAAAGTATTTCTTTATAATGGTCAAGTAGAAAAAAAATTAAATAAAATAAAATTTATTATTATTAGATGTTTAAAAGTTTGGTTTTAAAATTAAAATCACGTTTCATTTCAATTACACAGTGCATTCCTATACTGTGTAAATTAAATTCAGTACCTAAAACAATCAACTCACACCCCTTAACCAATTAAAATTCATGCACCTACCCTCACCCCTCCACAAACTCACGACAATCTCTCTCTTTCTCTCTCTCTCACTCAAATCCAATTCATTTCCTTTCACTTACTTTAACTTAGCAATTAAGTTAAACCCCAAAACCTCTCTTCTCTCACAGACTCACTCCCTCACACACACTCACTAACTTAAAAATCCAACAGCACACACACACCACACTCTTCATTTTATTTCAAATTAATTTCTTCCTTTCTCTCTTCTTCTCCCACGGCCCTATACCCCAAACCCTCCCCTCTCTTTTTATTTTCTTCTTCCTCCTCACTCACTTGGCTGTGAGTTTGAGCACCAAGATCACAGAATCCTCTCAGCACCACTCTTTTCCTCCTTGGCAGTGGCACCCCAAGCCCCAAGGGAAGCCATTGAAGACCTTGCATGCAGCTGGATCCCTCTTCCCTCTCATCCTCTCAACAACAAGCTCACTTCCTCTTCTCTTCCTCTCTCTCTTGACTGAACCTCAACCAAGGTGAGGGAAACTTCTTGGTGGATTCTATTTTCAGTCTAAGTGTGGTTGAGAGTTAGGGTAATCAACCACACACAGCATGAATGCCCCTCATCTGGACTGTTTGTATGTTTTGTTTGAAATGTTTGCATGTGAGAAATTTTAGAGGGAAAGGTTGAGTTTTTGGCAGTGGCTGTTTGTGGGAGCGTATGCATGGCCTTGATGGAGTTTTGATCTCTTTAAACTGTAAGGGATGGTCCCTGGAATAAGGGGAGCCATACCCATTTTCTACAAAACTCGTTCTTTTGTGTTGCATGTAGAAGGAGACTCCAAAATCCAAATGATAGTGGCCGTAGCTTCGGGTTGCCTTGGACAACCTCCACTGTTTCATGAATTTTGGAAGATCCAACCGTTGGTTTTTCACGAAATTTCTTTTTTATGAAAGTAGACACGAAAAGGAACAACTTTTATTTTGATACCATGGAAAAAAATCTCGTTTTGAAAGTTCATCCGTGGCTTGCAAAATGGCTGTTCTGTTTTCGAGTTCTCCTGGAACGTGTCTCAAATTTTCTTAAATTTCTAACTGTACACTTAATGTTTTGTTTTCGTTTTTGTGCCATTAAAAACTAGACAACACAAGATTTTTAACCATGTAATTTACAAAAATTATCAAGCACAATTTCTAAATCAATCTTTCGAAGAGAGACAGAGCAATGGTTTTGAAACTCTGTCTGGAGCTCGAATTTTAGGTTGTAAAGAAAAATTTTCTGGGAGCAATTGGGGAAGAATTGGAAGGCATGGGATACCATTTTGAAAATATCCAGATGTTATATTTATGCTGTAAAATTTCCAAGTCAAAATTCTTTTGGAAAGTACCCGAAAATAAAATTTCTTCAAAATATGTTTCTGGAAAGGATTTGACTAACCTGTCCACTTGAGGAATTTTTAATAATTTTTGTAGATTTTTAATAATTAAGTAAGATATCAATATGAAAAATAGATTTCAAGAGCTTTCATTTCATATAAAACTTTCCTAGTTTTGAGGCCATTTAATGCAATCAATTTGATCTCACACTCAGTACCGCGAAAGGGAAACTTTACCCTTTTTAGTCAAATTTTGTTTTAATTAATTTTACTATAGCCGTGATATAGTGTGTGACTTGTGTGAAATATTTATAGTTATTTTTGTGAATGAAAGGGGCAATGAATACCATGTATCTAAGTACCCAAATTGTGATTTTAAGTCCCAAAGAACAAAGTTCTTGGGCAATGGTGACTTTGAGTGATTGTGTGGAATTATTCCTTGATTGTATGTTTTGTCTCTGTGATGTGTTCGCAAGACTCGGACGTGGGTACTTGCGATACTAGAATTTGATTCCAGTGATTATGGCAAGATCGCCATTGAACGATAATGATAAGTGAAATTTTAACAGAGAGAATTATTAATTAGCTTCAAGATTTTATTTCATTATTTTAGTTTTTTCATAGGAATTAATTTTAAATTAACTCTGTTATTTTTATGTGTTGGACATAGAAATAATCTTAGGACCTTTACGTGGAGGAATAAATGGTAAGTTAACACTTTATAAAATTGTAAAGTTTTGAGAGAGCAAGGAAATACATAAAACATAATAAAATTATCTACGCGTGGTGAATCATGTTGAGTTGATAGTCGTACAAGGATGAGTGTACGGCAAATTGCTGGAATTGCAAGATGGCAAGAGAGTTGCGTGGGGGTGTTCTAGCTGTAAGAATACAAAAGAGAGGGGGCAGAGTTCGAAAGGCGTGTCACGACGTAATGTGACGGTCACCCAAAGAAAGGTGATGGAGGCAATGTCCTCGTGTGTGTGTGTATATATATATATATGTATATATATATATATATATATATATATATGTATATATATAATTTTTTTAGCAGAGAAGGCGTCTCTGGCTCGGCGTCTCTGGCTCGGCGTCTATTCGACCGTCCAATACCATGTGCAACGGAATCCTATTGTGACAAGAAAGAATAATCCCTGTGAGAAGGGTTGTTGAGGAGTCAGTCCCCGGAGTAATGGATGACCACAATTGGTACCTAGGAGATGATCATAAGGCAGGTTGACCTTGGAGGGTAAGGCATTGAGTTGTAAAGATAGATCACATAGCTGACTCGGCCACCCTGACAAAAATACGAGACGTCATCTGTTGGTGAGAGCCCGCTATTGTACCATGGTGAAGGGTGTACTCCCAACAGTCATCCAACTCAAATATGTGTAAGACCATTGGATGTCCCCACTTTCAATTTTTCTCCTCTGTCATTCTGTGAATGGTGCAGGAGCAACATGCTTCATGCTCTGTTTTTGTGTTAACTTAGGCTACTCTGTTTTGATTCTTTGATCGAACACACAAAAAGAAAACCAACTGTTAATAAATGCTAGCTTAACTGAATATTGCAGAAAGATGTTACAAATTAACAGTGAAATATTCCTAAATAACCAAAACTTTTTATTTTCATTAGCATTTTATTTTGATTGCAGCCTATTATAATTGCTGTTTTGTGTGCTGTATTATTGACCAAACTTTTTACAGAGGATGGGATATCTCAGAATCATGCATCTTCAAATAGTAAAGATTTTCAAAATGAAGCTGTAAAATTGAACTTCTTACCCCCTGTATCTATTCAAGTGTTGCGAGAAATTGGGAGGCGGTGTAACTCTAAGGTATGCATGGTTTCTGCACCTAACTGATTATTTTTTTGTCTGTTTTTCCTGAAATGCGTTTTCATGTTTTCCTTTTATAGGTTGAATTTAAGTCCATTTTAAGCACCAGCAAAGACTTGCAGTTTTCAGTGGAGGTCAGTGAATTTCTGTATATATATATATATATATATATGCATGTTTATGACGTCCTATTAACATTTTTTATTGCATTACTCTTTGTTTATGTAGTATGAGTTGTGTTATATGCATTAGTTGATTAGTGGTTTTAAACTCTAGAATTTGTTATACAGTATTTTTGTTACTGTTGGATCCGAAATAAGTTTTGGTTTTCTCTGTTTTAATTGATTCATAACTTGTGTTGTAAATTTGTCTTGTGCCTGGGCTTAGGTACTATTCACTGGTGAGAAAATAGGTGTTGGTATGGGTAGGACAAGGAAGGATGCTCAACAACAAGCTGCAGAGAATGCCCTTCGCAGCTTAGCAGGTAAACACCTATTGTTCGAGCCAATTCCAAAATTGTGTTCTGATTATATTGTTTTTATAGCTTTTGTTCCTTTGTATTAATGAAGAGAAAATTCTTGGAACATAGGGATATAAATAGTCAGTCAATAATAATACAGATTGATAGGTAAGATATTATTGCTGCATTTGGTGCAACTTTATTGGTTATGTTTAGGGGATATGTGGAGAATTTTCTTTTCTTCATTTTGCCAAGTGTCTGAATATGCCCTTCCAGCACTATGCATGCATGTAGAACAGTTCTGAGATTCTTTATTTTGGTGATTTGTGAAATTGTATCTATTGAAGCACGTAGAAGGTAGAACAAATAGGAGTGAGTTCAAATTGAAGAATATCTGTTGGTATCTGACTTTCAGTTACTTATTTGCACCGTTAATCTTGGCTCCATGATTGGATATGATCACACATCTAGTAAACCCGATGTTCTAGTGTATGTTACTGTAGAAATTATCAGCATATATGTTTCAAGAGGTAAATATTCTTTTGTAGTGTATGTTACTGTAGAAATTATCAGCATATATGTTTCAAGAGGTAAGTATTCTTTTAACATATGATACAAGCATATGATGCAACCATTGACCTGATTTTAGCATATTGAAAACCACTATTAAAAATTCCAAATCAAAACCTGTTAATCTTAAGTAGGACTGAACCATAATCAAAACCAATAATTGAATAAGCAAATGAAGCAACCACAACATCACAAAGAAGAAGTAATATACCAACTGGAAATATAAATTTCATTGAAACCAATAAGCAGTACTTGTATAGGAATGGTCTATTGGCATTTGAAATGAACCAAAACACCATTTCTATACATTCCTTTACAAAATAGTCTTGGTAACCAAAAAATAGAACAACGTCTGAAATGTATCAAAACATCATTCTTATTCATTCCTTTAAAAAATAAATATATTAAAACCCATTCCTAAACCATAATATTCCCCTGACCCATTCCTACAACTATTTCCCCTAAAAAAAAGTAGATATCTTCAAATTCTTGAAATCTTAAAACATCATAAATTAACCATTGATTGTTGTGTTTGTAGGCAGGGACAAAAACATCAAAAAGTGTTGGTGCAGTTGCAATTAACTATTGACTTAATGGAGGTGCAACTGACTATTGACTTAGTGGAGATGCAGCTGATTGACCACTTGGTGCACTGCAACTAATTGTTGAGTTTATGTTCATGCAGTTGATTATTGAGTTTTCTGTAAAGTTTCAACCTCTGTAGGTCAGTTCAACCCAGGTATTCCTTCACAATTATTTGGCTTTGCAGAAGGTTGAAACTTTGTAGAAAACTCTCACAATTGACTTAATTGTGCTTATAACACACTACTCTTGAAACACCAATCCACTGTTTGCACCTCTAATTAATTAGGTGTCTGCAGTTAATTTTTCATAACGACAATTAGACGGGAGGACTCAATTGAAAAAAAATAAAAGTTCAACAACCCAATTAAAAGAAAAAAAAGTTCAACGACCTATTTGTAAATTTGGTAAAAGTATGGGAGTCTACATAATAATTAAATCTTTATTTTTTTTATGGAGATCGTTTTAGTTTTTTTTCCCCTTCTATGACTGTTTGCAATTTTTTTTTTTAATGACCAAAATTCAAATTTCTCATTTAAATAGATTAAGGACACCTACAGTAGTAAGTTACATTTTCGTTAGTGAATACCATTGTCATTGTGAATACCAATAGTTGCAAGTTACTTATATTTTCCTTCCTTTTTTTTTTGTCTGTCTAGGTACGCTACTTGCTTGTAAGTGAATATCAAGCTAGTCTCATTTTGGAACCTATGCAAATAATCCTTCACTTGTTCATAGTTTATTTTGTGGTTTGACCTAGTGATGAACTATTAATAAAGCTGAAAACCTAAAATCCCAAGTTCTGGCATAGTATTGATGGCCTACTTAATTTACTTTTTTTGATTTAAATTCAAGGTATTTATTGATATGAATTGCATGCGATTCTAGATTTAGTTTAATAGTGATGCACTGACAGAATAAAATAGTTTTACACTGTCGTTCAATCACAAATCACCGTTGGTATGACTTTTAAGATAATTTTGTAAAAGTCAACAAACTTACCATACATGATAGTTTATAATTAAATGACAGTATAAAACTATTTTACATTGTCAGTGCATAACCTTTTTTCTCTTCTAGATTTGTATATCATACGATAATAAATTAATAATTCTCTAAAAATATAAAGGAATTATGGAAACATTTAAACTTAATCACACTTTTTGCACACACAACTTCACAAGCTCGCGAACTTTGTCCTTAGAGATTTTTTATTGCAAATTTTGCCCCTCATTTATAAAATATTGTGAATTTTGTCCCAATGTAAAAAAAACTACCACAAATAAGACAATTTTGTGGTGATTTTTCCTTTAAACCATTGCAATTAAGACAAATCGCAACTTTTGTAAATTAGGAGGCAAAATTCATTAATCTTTTGTTTGGGAAGGGGGGAAAAATTCACAAGATTACAAAACCTTGGAAGCAAAAAGTACAATTAAGCTAAAAATTTATATGTTTTTATCAGCTAAACTTTATTCACAGGATGTTCTGATTTAATTTATGTATTCAAGAAAAATACCTAGATAATACACATGATACTTGATAATTTTATTTAAACTTCAAAGTGAAATGAAAATAGAAATAAATTTAAAAATAAAAATAATGCGTGAGAAAATTGTCACTAAAATAATTTTTGTTAATTCAATAAATTTAGATTTTTCAAAATAAAAAATCATATATTTTTTCCTTATACAATTAATATAAATTTTCTGTTTAAATTTATTGATAAAAAATAACAACAATAATAAAAAAAATCAGGTGGAAAATGAAAGACTTTACTAGAAGACAAGTCATGTTTGACTAAAGCATCTACCAGCTGTTTTGCCTCACGTAAACATATGCATACGTGACATTAGATTTCAAACTAGCTATTGCTTTAATCTCTCTAACCACGTTATAACAGTGGTGAGAATGATCGCATCCATTTAAAATCAACGCAACTGCAACTTTTGAATCACTCTCCACTGATATATTAATTTGTTAGCAATTTCTTTATTATTTCTAATTAAATAAAGGTATTTTATTTTTAATTAATTAAAGATATATGACGCAAAAAAGGAATTTAAAATTAACTTAGGGCATTACTTTAATTTAAAGCTTTTTCCTCTGTCAGAACATCAATATATATAGCAGCACTCCACGATCCAAACAGATTCAACCCTCCTCACAAAAACCAAACAGATGCAGTTGGAGAGAAGAGAGGCTGGAAATGTTCTTAAGGAAAGAGAGATTTGAAAGAGTGCATGCAAAGTTGAGAGAAAACCAAAAAATAGTCTCCTTGTCACAGCAGCGTTGACTTTAATAGATCACCTAGTCAAAACAAAGGATGATGATCCTTGCTGCAATTAATTTCGTGTAACGGTTACTGGTGGGGATAGAAATGAAATTGTATTAGGGCAGCAAATCAAGAGAATTAAGTATAGTAATGGGGGCACAAAGAATAGCAACCCAAGTGGGAGAGTGGAAGGAAAAACAATAAAACATAGTATTGCTTACATTTATTTGGGCTCTAGGAGCAAAATTTCTAATCCCAAGAAAATAAAGAAAAAAATCAACTCAATCTGTTTTTAATTATTTATTAATTCATTAATAATATCAGATTAATTAATTTAAATTAACATTCATACAACCTTTTTTTATATATAATAATTTTCAATTTCTAATAATTTGTAAAATTTTAATTCGTACATAATCTTAATTTATTTAAGCCTGTGAAGTTTTCTCCAAAGTTATAAATATAAATATAAATTCATTAATTTTCTAACATCTAAAAGTTAAAATAGATTAAATTTAAAAAAATAGTTTTTTTTTTCTAATAGCAATATGTCAACAATAAACAAATAAATAATTTTCTTTAAGTTTATGATTTTTTTCTTAAAATTTGGTAAATTAAATGCTCTTCATATTTGTTTAATTAGAAATGAAAATCCATTAGTAATTACAATGGAAAATAATAATATATAAAAGCTAAACTTTATTTCTCATAATAAGAAAAAAAAAACAGTTGTTACATTTCAAGACCACCTAAACGGCTAAACCATTGCTTTCCTGCACAGCCTGATCCTCTTTTGTAGGTTCTGACATGCTTATGTCTGTGTGGTTTATGCCAGGTTGAGGTGTCTGGCTTTTTGGTCTTGAATCCAGCCCTAAATACATGGTAACAATAACTTCATTAGATTCACACACTAATTACTTTTCTTTAATGATAATGATGCTTTGTGCTTTTACCTATATATTGAGTTCTTAGGGATCCTTCTTTAGCTTTGTGCTTTTTACCTCAGAAAATGATCATTCAAGCCTTTCTCACTTATGGCAGTAATCTGACATAACTTGCAAATCCAATCTTGCTTGGGTTTCTTCTGCAAACCAGATAGAGAATTTTCATTGTCATCAATTGCAAGAGGTGTCACCGCATTGCCCTTTGGACCATAATGATAAGCATCTGACTTAGTCTGCAATGGGATAAATAAAATAATATGTGCTCAATAGCCAATTAAGAGTTTCAACATTCCCTATATATTGACTCTATCATCTCTTTAGGATGCCCATGCATGAATAAAATATACTATAATATTGTGATCACACAACATGGTTCCATTGGTAGTAAAGTTATAATAATGCAAGTGTACTATGAAGAGAATGTTTGCTGAGTAGTGGTCAACCAAACAAATAGAATGTAAGTATACTAACCAGTATGAACACTTTATTATCATTGTTAGTCAGTGTAGAAGGTTGTTTGATATCAACTTTGGGGGGTAACTCGGATTGTGGCGCACAAAATGAATTAATGTTATTAATATGGTTGTTTATTCTTGGATTCATGAAAGACACCGAAACTCGTTCTCGGAACAAGATCCCAAATGGGATTCCTAATGCTTTCTCCGACACCATTTCTCTCCTGACTTCCTCCTCCAGCTCTCTTCGTTGTGCCAATGCCATCTCATCGGTGATTATCTCTCTCTTAATTCCATCCTTCTCCAGCTCCCGTTGTATATGTCCTTTCTCCCATACTTGCCGAAATGCTTCACTAGCATTGATTGGCACCGACTTTGGGAAAACTTTGAGCTTCGGAACATTGCTGGGTAAAGCACTTGGTGCAAACTCACACCCTAGAAAGTGAATAGTGAATAAATTGAAATCATGTGAGAAAATATTCTGTTTTTTTAAGCAACAAAACAAATTAGTATCTTGAAAGGAACGTGAAGAAAAGAAAATGTTACCTTGTAATGATGAGTGTTCAGAGACATAGGCAACTGTGGAAAGAGGGTGTGCCATTGATGATGGTGTCTTTTGGTTTTGGCCATCACAATATTTGAACTCCATGGAAATAGTAGGAACGAGAAACAAAGGGAAAGAAGTGGACAAAGAAAAACAATGCCTATGAAATTAGAGACAATTTGTGATGTTGAGATTGAAAGTGTGATTAAATAGGTGTAAGGGATGGGTATTTGCACACGCATGTAAGGTGTGTGTTTATAGATGTTATTTATTTTTCTTTTTTGTGCGAAGATATTTTTTAGTGATATGTGCCACAGTCAAATATTGAGAATTTACCAAATCAATTTTTCGAGCTTAAAAAGGGAGGAAAAAGGAAAAAATGATTTTCTTCCAATTTTGAATGTGACCACAATACCCAAAAAGAGTTAAATATGAATAAATATTTAAAATGTTAAAGATTTGAAATATTTATTTTTTCAAGTTTTAAGGATTAAATATTTGACTACACACATTTGATATTATTAAAAAAAATTAACGAAGTGAATAACTGAACAACTAAAAAATTATTTTTTATATTTATAATAAATTATAAATTGTAATATAGTATTACTTTTAATTATTGATGTTTTTATAAAAATGATTAATAATTAATTTATATAGAGAGATTGGTAAGATTTGGGGTGTCAACAATTTTGGCATTCCTATTATGATGCCTTTACATGTCATAGTTTTTTTAAAAAAATTATATAAAAGAGATAAAGATAAAAAAAAATTATAGTTTGAGATTATTATCTAAAAAAAAAAATACTTGTGTGAAACCAAATAATTTTCACTTGGGTCTCTCTAGATTAATTAAAGAGTTAATAATAAAATATTTTATTAGAAATACATAAATTAATTAACAATTTTTAACATTTTCTATTTAATTTTTTATGTTTTATTTTGTCAACTTATTATCAATTTCTTTATTGTTTCTAATTGATTAAAGGTATTTTATTTTTAATTAATTTAATGTATTGAACGCATAATATTGAATATTAATGTTGACAAATACTATATAACATCAAAAAAGGAATTTAAAATATTTAGTACTAAATGAGGACATTACTTTAATGCTTTTTCCTTATGTTTCTTATCAAGAATATCTTGAATGATTTGATAACCCCCCTTGCAACATGTAAGCTCTGCAACCCGTCCCAAAATAAGATGTTCCACGCTTGGGAAATCCTAAAACATTAAGACAGTTAATAGTATGATTGCTACCTAACCTGCCCGTTAAGTATCAAATAATTAATGAGAGCCACATTACAAAATAAGCTCATCTGGTGCCTGCAGCCAGATATAAAAAATTACCTGCTTAATTGTGTTGCAAGCTTCGACCATACTTAACCACACCCCTTATTTGCAATATAGTATGTCACTATATTCACCTGGACTATAGATTTACATAGAGCAAGTTTTGGTTTATGTCCCCCGTATTCTCTTGTATATGTTTTTCTCCTTTTTTCAATAAATTCTTGGTGTGTTGTAGATGATGGGTAGCGTTGGGAGTACTAACTTGGTTGGAATTTCTTTCGTTATAATGATGCCTTTGCATGTCCTCTTTGTGACTATTTTTTTTTTTAAATTTGAAAGTGAAATTTAAATAGAATCAAATTTAAAAAGAAACTAATGCGCAAGAAAATTGTCATTAAAATAATTAGTCATTAATTATTCAATTAGTTTTTAGATTTTTCAGGATAAAAAAAGTCAAATATTTTTGCTCATGATTTAATTTTTATACAATTAATACATTTTTTATTAATTAAATTTTATTTTTAAGAATATTTTTAATAAAAAATAATATTAATATTTTAGTTTTAAAATTTAATTCTTTTTATTTTATAAATATACTCGTGCAGTATACAAAATATATACTAATTTCATTTCAAAATCATGTAAAAAAGATTAGAAACACACAAAAAAGAAAATGATACATGAAATAAACTATCACTAAAATATTTTTTCTTAGTAAAAATATTTGTTAAAATTTTAAAAAATAACTTTGTAAGATTTTGTTAGTTACATATTAATTTTCTTTATTATCACCAAAATAATTTTTATAAATAGTGCTTATTAAAATTTTATTGTCATTAATTTTTTTGAGTTAATTTTATTTCTTAAAGAATTAATAATAAAATATTGAGCAAATTACCGTGTCATCCCTTAAGTTTTACCTAAATTACACATGCACCACCTCCTTTTTTTTACCCTACAAAAAACCCACTAATTTTTCCTTTCATGTTACAGTGGCACACTATCGCAACCTTGGTCGTGGCGGGACGGCCAAAAAAATATTAAGTTTGAAAACAGAGGAGTCGCCACCAATGTTTATTAAGGAAAACATCGAAAAAACCCTTTTTTAGAAAATAAATTGTCTTTGTAACCAAATTTGAGTTCGGGAGTTCATTACGCATAGGGAAGGTGTTAGCACCCTACGACACTCGTCATGAAGACGGTTATCTCTAATTAGATGTGCAAAATTATTATAACTTTAAATTTATTTATTTTACCCCTCGAAATAAAATCAAGATATTACATCATAATTATTTTTATGAAGAGATTTTCCTTTTTTTTTTTTCCCTTTTTTATTATAAAAAGAAAAGATAATGAATAGAACTATAAAGTTCAAAAAGTACCTTACCTTCAGCAAATTATTTACGTTTTTTCTTCAGCAAAAATCTAAACTGAGCATCCTAGTTATCTAAACACCTAACTTATTTGTTATAGCACCACCGAAAACTGGAAAAAAAATAAAAAGGCAAATGATATTAAATGGAAATGAACATTAACGTACGCGAGAAACATTTATTCAGAACACTTGTTTTTATCAATGTTTTTAAAATCGGACCGGTGATTGAACCGGTGAAGGCATTGGTTCAAGGTTCAATGGTCTAACCGTATTTGAACCAGTTTTATATTTTTTAATATTATATAATATTTTAAATAATAAAATAATATAGAAGTATAAAAAATCATGATCTAAAAAATTATAAATTAATATAAATAACTAAATTATATGTTTTATAAGATAAAAATTAATAGTAGTTGGCAAAATAATTGATATCTATGTGAAATATTTAAATATGTAATTTAATTTATCATAAAAATATTTTAGATTAAATTAAAATATTAAAAAATATTAAAAATGTAAACAAATTGAAAAACGACCAATTCAAACTGGTTATGTGCACTGGTTTTGGACCGGTTCGACCGGTTCTGAGAAACTCTGATTTTTTAGAGTAAACGAACCGGTCACCAGACCGGTTCCCGGTTCAACCGGTTGAACCGGCTGGTCCGGTCCAGTTTTCAAAACAATGGTTTTTATCATCATTTCTTTCATTTTTTTATTTGACTTAATCCTAAAACTAGAACCAACTGATCCACATTTCTGGTTGGGTTTTGTTACAGGTTTTCCAGGGATCAATTTCTGGATTTGGGGTTGAAGGTCAACGACTTTGGCTCGAGAAGTTATTTCTGTGTTAGGGGTGAGGTGTTTTGAATCTCTGTTGTTGAGTTTATGACTGGCAATGAGTTTGGGATGGTGATTTGGGATTTCAATATGTGGAGTTTACTATTAGTGACTTTTCAGAACAATCATGTAGAGGTGAAACTATTTATTTCAAGTATCTCAAGTGCACATAAAGCTTTCTTATCCATTTGTTTTGATCAGTTACTGTTTTCCTTTATTTCTTCTCATGATTAAACGAAACAGGTACAAAATCAAGAGCAAATAGAGTGTAAATATTACTACATTGCAGTACCACAAATGAGACATATACAAAGGAAAACAGAGGTACATTAAAAGTGGAAAGGGGTGCAAAGTGTTTACATCTTAAGGATCATCAGAGCATCAAAGCTAAAAGAGAGGTAAAGCAGTTTCTTACTGGTGCTACTTTCCTTAACAGCTCAATGAGGTAGCCTCCTTCACTCTCTAAACTCTTTGATTTTTCTTTCTCTCTTCTATTTTTGCCTCCACAGCTTGTGATTCTCTTTATTTTTTTTTCTCTCCTTAATCTCAACTTTTGCTCTCAATCTCTCCACTTCTCTTTACTGCAGAATTTTTGGTCTGGACCCTCCAGAAGCCCCCCTTCTTCCTCCAGGGTGCGGTATTTATAAAAGCTTGAAGCCTGAGAATCTGCTTGCCCTCTGGAGACATGCCTTGAATGAAAATTGCCCTCTTGCGAGAACATTTTCTGACTCAGCCGCCCGACACTGAATGACTGAATGACAGGACGATCCTTCTAGGGGCAGTGCTTATAGATTTTCTATTGCTTTTCACGTGTTCCTCTTGCTTTGAATTGTTTTTAGTTGGGCTTGTATTTATTCTGCTTGGAATTGTTTTCATCTGGGCTTGTAACGGTTGTAACTTGTATTTGACAGCGAGAATTGTGTTTCTTGGCCCAGTATGTTATTTTGCTTTTCTGCTATTTTTTCTCTCTCTTGTATTTGGGTATGTACTGATTATCACAACATGCAGTGGACGTTGAGATAGCCGTATTTGCGTTCAATTTTATTTTGCTCTAGTTTCCCTTTTTTTTTTTGTTTCTTTTTCTTTATTTGGCTCAAATGTGAAATGATCCAATTTTAGGAATTAAAAGCAATTTATTTATTTCTTATTAAAATAAAAAGCATTAAGGAAAGCGGACAAAATTGGGTGTTGACACACACCTTCTCCATTAAAAGGTGTTAACTTCTTTTAAAATGTAGAGCACATGATTGACATGTGATTTTTTAAAAACAAATTAATCTGAAAATGCCCTTTCTTCTTCGTTTCCCCAACTCTTCAACTCCATCGCAAACTCCTCTGACTCTTGCTTCCCCAACTTTCTCCTCTCCTCCTATGCCAAAGTTGCCACCAGCCCCTCTGATTCCGTCAAGTTCCTAAACCACGTCACCAAAACCCGCCGCGGCGGCAGCGGCAAGCACGTTAAGCAAAAGATGATTCTTTGGGAGAATGTTTGGCACTATTATCAGAATGCAAGTTTTTCGTTTTCAGTTCTAGAGTTTATTGAAATGTGGGAGTTTTAATTAATATGGGAATGGGTCGTGGTTATAGTTTCAACGCTGGAGAGTCTTAAACATTGGTGCTAAATTGTTGTGGGACAAGTCTTTTGTGGAATTTGGTAAAATACATGGCGGGCATGTGAGCTTATTGGTTGAAGCTGCATAGAATACTCCCTCCGTTCCTAAATTCTTGATGTTTTAGCTTCTTGTTTTTGTTCCTAAACTCTTGATGTTTACACATTTCAAGGCTCATTAATTATTTTCTTCCACATATACCCTTATTTAATATGACCTAAATTTTCATACCTTCTTCTACCATAGATATTAAATGAGAGTATTTTAGACTAAATGTATTATCTGTGAGTAGTATTAAATGTTTCTTAAATTGTGTACGTTAACCTTAAACATCAAGACTTTAGGAACGGAGGGAGTATTTGCATACAAAGGATGCATTAGTTGGATTTTCAACAAATTTGCCAAAGACAAGGATGATACAGCAGTAGAAGTCAAACTATTTTGGATTAAATTAATATTCAAATAATCAATTCCATCTTTGGGAGGTTTATGAGCTGCTGCTTGGGATCAAAACATTTCTAACTAAAACATATTGTTTTTTTTTTAATATTGTAAACAATATTTGTTATAAAACATTACTGCACGAGTTATCAATTTTTTTTTCTTATTTTATTCTAATTATAAAAATTAATTAAATTACGTAAATTAGTATGTAAATTATTTACATAAATTATTTTATGTAATTTACACAAATTACATAAATTTATATCAATATGTAGTTTTGTTTATTTTTCTTACAGCACAAAAAAATATAATAAAAAAATAAATGTTAAAATAATTTGCATACGTAAAACAAGTTTGTATAATTAAAATATGTAAATTACTCAAAATAGTTTCGTATAATAATAATATGTAAATTATTAAAAAAATTGTATAAACAACTTAAAAATATTTGATTTATTTGATATATAAATTGCTTTTATTCTAATTACATAAATCAATATAATTACAAGAATTAATATGTAAAATAATTATTATTTGATGTAATTTATAAAAATTAAATAAATTCATTTTTCTGTAAATCATTTTTATTCAAATTATACAAATTAATAAAATTTTAATATTTTTTTATAATTTATATGAATATAAATTTATGTAAATTACATAAAATAATTTATGTAAATAATTTTCATACTAATTAAAGTAATTTAATTAATTTTTATAATTAGAATAAAATAAGAAAAAAAAATCAATAACTCATCTAGTTATGATATATAAAAAATATTGTAACATCCCGAAAATTATAACCTATTAAATAGGTATGTGAGCAGTTTAATTAGAAATTAATTGAAATTAATTTGTTTGTTTGAAAAGAAGAAAAAAATATATTTTGGGTAATTAAATATAGTTAGTGATTAACCGAGTAAATAATTGCTCCAAGCCATCCATAATTGCTCCAAGTCAAGCACACTTAATTGTGGAGTTTTTAAGTGATGAGTTACAGAAAAGTAGATGTATCTTTTTGGTATAGGTAGTACCAATTAATTCCTTTAAGTCATCCTCAACTGTACAATCTCATACCTGCACAGTCTCTGGATCCCTCTCATTCGGGTGTGAATTTGATTCATTCATGTATCCCTTCTGCTGGAAGCCTACCAGGAGTCGCTCCTTGTTGTGCCTCTTCCCTTTTGCACCAAAGATCACTCCTCGCCTTCGTCAGCGCCCGGGATGTTACATATTTAATTTTTATTAGTTAAAGTATTTAATGCATAATATTGAATATAAATTTTGAAAAATATTTGATACCAAAAAAGGAATTTAAAATTTTGAGTATTAAATGAGGGCATTATTTTAATGCTTTTTCCTTATGTTTCATATCATGAATATAATAGTTTCTTATAGTTGATAAAAAATTTGTTAAAAAAGTTTATTGAAAATAATGATATAAATGTATTATTAGAATATTAAATATATTTTTTAATGAAAAAATTAATTTTTATTCTATGAATATTATTTAAAGATATTTGTAAACAAAATCTTGAATAAAATTTAAATGCATAAAGTGAAGAAATATATAAAATAAGAAAGTGAGACTCTATTTATCATTTGATTGAATTAATGTATTTTTAAATATAATTTGCTTAATTTGACTTTGAATAAGTCTTCAGTTTTTCAGTTTACACATTTTTAATTTAAATAAGCTAAATTTAAAAATAATTTTATCATTTAAAAAAATCTTCAAAATCTATTTTAATAGTAGATGGAATTCATGCTATGCACGGACCAGGCATCCAACTTCATAATATGCTTTTACTTATTTTTTATTTTCTAATTAAATATAAAGGCGAAAAAGTAGTTTAACTTTTTTTTTATTTTTATGGTTATCCATTTATTTTTTTCCTTCTATGGTTGTATGCATTATTCCTTTTCCTCATTTTTTTTTGTCATCCAAAATTCAAATGTCTCACTTAAATAGGTTATGAACACATACAGTGGTAAGTTACATTTGTTTAGTGAATATTTTGAACACTTTCTTTTCTTAATGTGTTTAGTTATATGGAGTAATTTTTTTTTTATTAAATTTATATCATTTGCTAATTTGGCCTATCGAGTGAGGAAATTAACTTTTGTTTCTAGTCATCCATCATATCCATTTGTCTCATTTTTTTTCATTCTTTCTTCATACCAAAAATTAACAAAATTTTTGAATTAAGTTATTTTTTATTTTATTACTTGTTTAACGTCATCACAAAAAAAACAAATGGTAAAAAATTATTAGAGTCTAACACTTGTTACAGCCTTTTATTACTAATTCTTTGGTGTCAATTCCACAGCTCATTTTTGTCCCTTTCCCAGCTAAGTGGTTATGAAATTGAACAGGAAGATAATTAACCAAATTGATATAAACAAATCAATGCTGTAATTATTCTTTTTGACTTCAATTAAGTAATAATGGAAATGAAAATCTGAAAAAAATAAATTACATTTCATCATTAAGGATCAGAAAATAAAAAAGTTTACAAAAAGTATACAAATCAAATAAAAAGAAGCAAAATGACAAAAAAGAACAGAAAAGATAACAAAAGGAGGGACAGCTAGTAGCACAATTGCAGCAGTAGACCAGCTCCATGAAAGAAATAAAGAAAAGAACAAGATTAATATATTAAAGATGAGAATAAAATATTCCAAATAAAGCAGATTTGGCCAAGAAACAAGGCGTATCACTGGTAATCAGAAGAAACATAATGCAGCAGTCCCGTAAAAATGGTCAATATATATAAATAAAGCAAATTTGATCAGTAATTGAAGTAGGCATGCCACATATAGGATAGCAGAGATAAAAACAAAATTTAAATAAGAGAGCAAAAGAAAGCATGGCTGCGAGAAGGATTAAGATAAAATGAGAGATGGGGAAACAAGCATTTGGAATAGAAAATCAAAACTGTGATGAATTCTCCAAGAAACAACCCCATCTACAAATGTTCATCTTTTCTGAAAAAGCAACAAAAAGCAAAGGACAACATAAGATTTTGGCTCCCAACGCATCAGAATGTTCATCTACATATTGTTCTTTTTTTTTAATATTGTAAATAATATTTGTTATAAAACATTACTGCACGAGTTATCAATTTTTTTTCTTATTTTATTCTAATTATAAAAAATAATTAAATTACGTAAATTAGTATGAAAATTATTTACATAAATTATTTTATGTAATTTGCACAAATTACATAAATTTATATCAATATGTAGTTTTGTTTATTTTTCTTACAGCACAAAAAAGTATAATAAAAAAATAAATATTAAAATAATTTGCATACGTAAAACAAGTTTGTATAATTAAAATATGTAAATTACTCAAAATAGTTTCATATAATAATAATATGTAAATTATTAAAAAAATTGTATAAACAACTTAAAAATATTTGATTTATTTGATATATAAATTGTTTTTATTCTAATTACATAAATCAATATAATTACATGAATTAATATGTAAAATAATTATTATTTGATGTAATTTATAAAAATTAAATAAATCTATTTTTCTGTAAATTATTTTTATTCAAATTATACAAATTAATAAAATTTTAATATTTTTTTATAATTTATATGAATATAAATTTATGTAAATTACATAAAATAATTCATGTAAATAATTTTCATACTAATTAAAGTAATTTAATTAATTTTTATAATTAGAATAAAATAAGAAAAAAAATTAATAACTCATCTAGTTATGATATATAAAAAATATTGTAATACCCTGAAAATTACAACCTATTAAATAGGTACGTGAGCAGTTTTATTAGAAATTAATTGAAATTAATTTGTTTGTTTGAAAAGAAAAAAAATATTTTGAGTAATTAAATATAGTTAGTGATTAACCGAGTAAATAAGAAAAATGAGGGAAAATAAAATTTATTATTATTAGATGTTTAAAAGTTTGGTTTTAAAATTAAAATCGCATTTCATTTTAATTACACAGTGCATTCCTACACTGTGTAAATTAAACTCACGACAATCTCTCTCTCTCACTCAAATCCAATTCATTTCCTCTCACTTACTTTAACTTAGCAATTAAGTTAAACCCCAAAACCTCTCTTCTCTCACTTCTCTCTTTCCCTCTCTCACGGACTCACTCCCTCACACACACTCACTCACTTAAAAACCTAGCAGCACACACACACACCACACTTTTCATTTTATTTCAAATTCATTTCTCCCATTCTCTCTTCTTTTCCCACGGCCCTGCACCCCAAACCCTCTCCTCTCTTTTTATTTTCTTCTTCCTCCTCACTCACTTGGCTGAGAGCTTGAGCACCAAGATCACATAATCCTCTCAGCACCACTCTTCTCCTCCTTGGCAGTGGCACCCGAAGCCCCAAGGGAAGCCATTGAAGACCTTGCATGCAGCTGGATCCCTCTTCCCTCTCATCCTCTCAACGACAAGCTCACTTCCTCTTCTCTTCCTCTCTCTCTCGGCTGAACCTCAACCAAGGCAAGGGAAACTTCTTGGTGGATTCTATTTTCAGTCTAAGTATGTTGAGAGTTAGGGGACTCAACCACATACAACATGAATGTCCCTCATCTGGACTGTTTGTATGCTTTGTTTGAAATGTTTGCATGTGAGAAATTTTAGAGGGAAATGTTGATCGAGTCTTTGGCAGTGGCTGTTTGTGGGAGTGTATGCATGGCCTTGATGGAGTTTTGATCTCTTTAAACTGTAAGGGATGGTCCCTGGAACAAGGGGAGCCATACCCATTTTCTACAAAACTCGTTCTTTTGTGTTGCATGTAGAAGGAGACTCAAAAATCCAAGTGACAGTGGCCTTAGCTTCGGGTTGCCCTGGACAATCTCCACTGTTTCGTGAATTTTGGAAGATCCAGCCATTGGTTTTTCACAAAATTTGTTTTGAATGAAAATAAACACGAAAAGGAACAACTTTTATTTTGACACCATGGAGAGAAAACTTTGTTTTGAAGTTTATCCATGGCTTGCAAAATGGTTGTTCTGTTTTCGAGTTCCCCTGGAATGTGTGTCAATTTTTCTTAAATTTCCAATTGTACACTTAATGTTTTGTTTTTTTTTTCTTGCCATTAAAATCAAGACAAAACAAGCTTTTTAACCATGTAATTTACGAAAATTATCAAGCACGGTTTCTAAATCAATTTTTTGAAGAGAGACAGAGCAATGGTTTTGAAACTCTGTCTGGAGCTCGAATTTTAGGTTGTAAAGAAAAATTTTCTGGGAGCAATTGGGGAAGAATTGGAAGGCATGGGATACCATTTTGGAAAGACCCAGATATTATCTTTATGCTGTAAAATTCGAAGTCAAAATTCTTTTGGAAAGTACCCGAAAATAAAATTTCTTCAAAACATGTTTCTGCAAAGGATTTGACTAACCTGTCTACTTGTGAAATTTTTAATAATTTTTTTAGATGTTTACTAATTAAGTAAGATATCAATCTGAAAAATAAATTTCAAGAGCTTTCATTTCATTTAAAATTTTCCTAGTTTTGAGGCCATTTAATACAATCAGTTTGATCTCACATTCAGTACCGCGAAAGGGAAACTTTCCCCTTTTTAGTTACTATGGCCGTGATATAATGTGTGACTTGTGTGAAATGTTTATGGTTATTTTTGTGAATGAAAAGGGAAATGAATACCATGTATCCAAGTACCCAAAATGTGATTTTAAGTCCCAAAGAACAAAGTTCTTGGGCAATGGTGACTTTGAATGATTGTGTGGAATTATTCCTTGATTGTATGTTTTGTCTCCGTGATGTGTTCGCAAGACTCAGGCGCGAGTACTTGCGATATTGGAATTTGATTCCAGTGATTATGGCAAGATCGCCATTGAACGATAATGATATGTGAAATTTTAACAGAGAGAATTATTAATTAGCTTCAAGATTTTATTTCATTATTTTATTTTTTGATAGGAATTAATTTTAAATTAACTCTTCATTTTTATGCGTTGGACATAGAAATAATCTTAGGACCTTTGCGTGGAGGAATAAAGGTAAGTTAACACTTTATAAAATTGTAAAGTTTTGAGAGAGCAAGGAAATACATAAAACATAATAAATTTGTCTATGCATGGTGAATCATGTTGAGTTGAGAGTCATACAAGGATGATACGAGTGTACGACAGATTGCTGGAATTGCAAGATGGCAAGAGAGCCGCGTGGGGTGTTCTAGCTGTGAGAATGCCAAAGAGGGGGCGGAGTTCGAAAGATGTGTCACGACGTAATGTGACGGTCACCCAAAGAAAGGTGATGGAGGTAATGTCCTCACACACACATATATATATATATATATATATATATATATATATATATATATATATATATATATATATATATATATATAATTTTTTGAGCAGAGACAAGGTCTCAGGCTCGGCGTCTATTCGATCGTCTAATACCATGTGCAGCGGAATCCTACTGTGACGAGAGAATAATCCCTGTGAGGAGGGTTGTTGAGGAGTTAGTCCTCGGACTAATGGATGACCACAATTGGTACCTGGGAGATGATCGTAAGGCAGGTTGATCTTGGAGGGTAAGACATTGAGTTGTGATGATAGATCACATAGATGACTCGGCCACCCTGACAAAATTACAAGACATCATCAGTTGGTGAAAGCCCGCCATTGTACCATGGTGAAGGGTGTACTCCCAACAGTCATCCAACTCAAATAATGTGTAAAACCACTAAGTTCTAGGAGTTCTAGTGGCGGCTGGCCAGTGTGAAACAAATTACAAAAATAGCGGTGGAAATGAATTGGTTTCGAGTGAGATCGTTAGAGAACCACATCAAGGTGGTTAGCAGGATTGTGTTTGGGACTGTCAAGTCATTCTGTGTGTACTACTTGATGAAGCAGCAAGTTTATCCTCTGTTTATTTTCTTTTAGGAATCGGTGGTAGTACCTGTGGATACTGCAAAGATGCTATCATCATCGTCTTTCTCTTTCGGAGTATCTTCAGAGAGTCTATTTGTACCCGCTACTGTTCCTAATGCCACACTATCCGAGGAGTTCACATTTGGTCTGACGCTTCCCACCTTTCACCGAACCCCGTTATGTCAAGAATTGGAGGCATAATTGGGTGAGTGCCCATCAGGGGGATCCGCTGCTAGTCGTGAACTTAGGGAACAGTGAGTCAAGATTTTTAAGAAAGAATTGGAGAACTTTGAGGAAGACTCCGTGAAGGATCCTGTGGACGATGACCACTAGATTTCTTCTTAGGAATCTTGACAAAGGCCCTCCGCTATCCTATTTCTGGGATTAGTCTAACATGCATGGTCGGGTCTAGAGATGACTGCTCTGAGACTAGGTTTTCCCTTTTTATATATTTGGATATGGGTAGACCTAGGTTTCAGATTTTTGGTATGTACATTAAGCTTTCATACTCTATTACCCTATGTATTTGGTATACACTTTGGGAATGTACATATTACTATTACTCCGGAAAATATTTGGGTTATGAAAATCTCTATTTCATGTATATATGTATATTTTATAGCCAGAGCTATTTACTTTATTTATTCTATTTTACTCACTTTTAAATCTATATTTACAATTGAGGCGGCGATACGCAACTTCCGAAATTAATTAATCAAAAGTTTTAAAAAATTTAGTAAAATTCCAATCTAGGTTTTATCAACTTCACAGTTTTTGAAAGAATTAAAATTAGTTAACACGTTTTCAAAATAATTAAAGGATATTTTCCTTACCTTTTCTGAAGATCGAATAAAGTAACACTCCTATTGAATTAAAATAAGTTTATAACGTTGATTATATGTAAACCCAAATTTAGGGTGTTACATTAGTGGTATCAGAGCAGTTCGTCCTACCAAGACTGGGTGTGGACTTAACCATTGCTTGTGCTGTGTGTTTGGGTTGACTGTCGCTTGACGACAATATAGATGAACTGTTTGATGTTGTGTAATTCCGCATTGACTATTTTTTTTATAGCAATGTAGGATGAATTGATTGAACTACTTGCTCTTGCATCGACTGTTGTTTAACAGTGGTGAAGGAAACATTGTACGTTGTATGTTGTATGTTGTGTGATCTTACACCTACTATGTGTGGGTAGTGGTGTAAGATATGAAGTTGTTGGTAACAATGTAATCTTGCATTGACTACTGTGGTGGCAATGTAGGATTAGTTAGACTATAGGCATGTGAGATCGTTGATGCGAGTTTGTTGAAAGAGAATGCCGACATTTTGAGGATGTGTAGTGGCCCTTAGGATTGCCAATAGAATTGTGAGATTAGTTAGACATCGCAAAGCTAAGAGACAAGGTTATTTCTTTAGACTATGTCTTGCCTTAAGGAATCCTTAAGACCTTGGCATCTATAGTGGGGTAATGGGTTGAGTGTGATAGAGAAGTCTATGCATTATGCATGAGTTGTCCCTCTTGTTATCAAGTTGTTTTGACTCCGTATGAGTAAATGCCTTATGCATTCTACTCTCTTCCGAGTTGTACAGTGATGTTGGATATCTTATTTTGCCATTACTTTTCTTGTAAGAATGAGTCGATTGGACGTGTTTCAAGTAGTCTACTTTTGAGAAGCCTACTATTTTTGTAAATAAGATACCTCAATTCTTATTCGAGTCATTCATTTCGTATGAATGACACCTTGCCTATCATGTTTCTTTTAATCATGTGGTAACCTAAACTTGTTTCAGTGTCTATGTCTCCAGTGGAAATAAATTTATTGATCGTGTTCTGAGAAACTATATCAATGGTGATTGAGTTGTCTTCAACCCCAATGGGAGTCATTTACTCCAAGGGGATATGTGTTCTCAAATCTTACGAGTCGTTTGATCCACATGGAGAAATTGCTTCTTCCATCTTTCTTGCTTTTGAAGCAAGGTGGATGTTTTGAAGGAAGAAAGGAAATCTTGATAGAGTTGTGTGGGTGCACACTTGGACTCGGTCGAGACGACTTTCTCTCCTAATACAAAAAAAAAATTCTTGGAAAGATCGTCCCAGTGATTTTGTTCTTGTTCTACATAGTGGGAGATTATGAGTTTGTATTCCTGAGTTGGTTGAGAATAGAGGTTTGAAAGTTTGGGTTGGTGAATTGGAGTTGAGTTTAAGAAAAGGAAAAGGAAAAAGAGTTTGAAGATGTCTTGAGGTTTTGGAAGGCAAGAAAAGGCTAAAGGAGTAATTGCTGCCTGTAGTGCGAAGAACTGTTTTCTCTTGTGATTGGAAGGGTAAAGTTAAATGTTGTGACTTGGCGTTATCAAAAGGTTGATACCTTAACCACTAAGATATGGAACTGTGTGTTGAGAGCGAGTTTTGAAAATGAAATAGTGTACTTTACTAGCACGGAAGATTTGTCGGTGAGTTTAGCAAGTTGGATTCATTTTCATGGAGTAAGTGAGTCTTTAAGAATTGTATCAGAGTTCGCAGCGGAAGCATAGTGTGAAAGTGTGAAGGTCTTTGATGGTTAGGACATGGATTGATGGGTGGAATAAGAAATGAATGCCAGAAATAGTAGTAGAAAGTTTAAGAACGAAAAGAAGTGATGGGAACATTTGAGAGAGTGTGACTTAGATGTTATAAGTGATTGGATTGGTAGTAGTGGATTGAAATGGTTTGGGAATAACTTAGAAGTGATACTAATGGTGAAATAGTTGGAGTAGGGTACTAAGATGTGACCAAGAGTTAGAGACAAGCCTAGGAATTTACCTACAACTCATATAGAGTGTAACCAGTCTAGACCTTCGATGTTGAGTAGACTTAAGCCAATCTTGAGAAGGACTATGTTGCCCACCTAGCAACTCGATTAGATTCCTACCAAAGCCACTCTATGTTAGTAAGCCTATAGCCTTGAGAGTGAATTTACTTAGATGAAAACCATACATACCCTTTGAGAATGAACCATATCTATGCTTTCATGGCGAAAAGGATAGTAAGTTAGAACTGAGCTCTGTAATGGAAATAACTTCCTATAGGAGCCGTCTAAGACTAGCTATAGAAAAATATATTAGACTAAGAATAGACAAAAAGAATTATGGCCCTAGCTTAGCTTAACCATATGCTTAGTGAATTTCGGGGACGAAATTCCTAAAAGGAGGGGAGTATTGTAACACCCCAAAAATTACAACCTAGTAAATAGGTACATGAGCGGTTTAATTGGAAATCAATTGAAATTAATTTGTTTGTTTAAAAGAAAAAGATATATGATAATTGTCTTATATTCCTGCTTTTTGTAGTAGTTAGGGGCAATTATTCAACATCTTTCATGCTTTTGAGCTTTGTTTATCCTCATTTTAGTTAAGTTTTGAATAAAAGTTTGGTTTAGTTAGAAATTTAAAATTTTCCCCTTTTTACACTTGATCTTTTGGTTGTTTAGTGTGTTTTAAGGAACTTTGTTGAAGCTTGGAGAAAGCTTCGGTGATATCCCGAGAGGAATGATGCGTAAAGGATCAATTGGGGTGAAGTGGAGAGCCTTGAGGGTCTTGTGGGAGCAAAAGAAGCTTGTTGGAAGCCTTGGAACATGCTTGTGCAACTAAACTGTGCAGCTGTGCAAAGTATGAAATTATGAAGTTTGAGCTTTGCACAACCGTGTAAATATATGTGTAAAATTTGCACGAGTAGTTGTAGTGTGCACGAGCAGCTACGAGAAAAACCCTTATTTTTCTGTTTTGTTTTCTTTTAGGCTTCAACTCTTTTTGGCCCGTAGTCTTAAATAGGGATTTTCTGTCCTAGTCCGGGGTGACGATACGTTGTTCACAGAGAGAAACAAGAGGTTCGACGACGACTTTCAACGCATTTGGCTCGGTTCTCCATGCTTTCATCATCTCTTGCTTCTTCCCCCATGGCTATGCATAGCTAAGTTCATTCTTCGTTGGGGTTTAATGTAATCGAGTCTACTTCAATGTAATTACTCTTTTATTATTTAATTAAGCATCGTTATTGTTCCTCTTCTATGCGTAATGCTTGTTTTTGGCTTGATCACCTGAATGCATGATTCTATATATTCAATTATAATTGGGAAATTTAATTGAATTGTGAACTGGAGAGAACACCCAATACTTTTTATGCCTAGGGATAGGGTAAAAAGGATTGGGCATCGTTAGAACCTCTATTCCTAATGCAAGTACTTTGGTTTCACTAATTCAAGGGATTGATAGTGGAATCAAAGGACTTAGGTTCTCCCACTTAAGGGATTAAGGTTTGAATAAATTTGTGGGTTGATGATAACAAAAGTTTATTTGAATGAGAAAATTAGTGATTGCATATTAGGATGACTTGATGAAGTTAAACTCCGGCATAATTCATTCATTGATTTAAACCCAATTTTCTGCGCACGCTATGTGTTTGGTGAATTTACCCAAATCCAATTTCTCTTCTTCTACTCATTTAATTTATGCACTTGTTTTAATTTTGGTTACCTAAATTCTCAATTTTCGTAGTCCATTTAATTTTGCTATTAATTACCCAATTATCGTACAAGTTGTAACGTTGTGATTTTCCTAATTGTATGATTAAGTGTTTGATTAATAATGAAAGGACAAACTAGATTTAAATTATGTTAATTGATATAATAATTAACTTAAGTTTTTATGTTTTGTTTTTTGCTATAGTATTATTGTTAGATTTTCATGAGGTGTTGGACTTAGAGTGTGTGTGGTGGGATTTTTGGGATTTTTACATGAGTTTCGTGAGTTGTAAGAAAGAAAAAAAACAAAGAGAAGGTGCTGTCCTTAGAGGAAGGGTGGAGACAAATAGCAAAATTCCATGCAAATCTCAAAACTTAAATGTGCCAAGCTTCACGTTTCTTCCATTCTTCTTCATTCTTCCAAAGTCTCTCTTCCCCTTGAATGGAAGTTTAATTTCTACATCACTTGGAAGCTTGATTTCTTCTTCCCTAGAGCCTCCTTGGTTGATTTCTAGTTGGTAAGTTCAATTCTTGATCTCTTAGTTTCTTTCTCAACTCCTACCAAGAACTTGAGAAATGGGTTTCAAGTTGAATCTTGACTGGTGGGAAAAATTTTGATTGAAGCTTATTTTGGGATTGATTTAGGTGTCCTCTAGTTGATTTCATAGCCAAAGTTGGGTAGAGATCATTCTTGAATCACCAAGTCTCCTCCCTAACTTCTTCTCCAAGGTTTTGAGTCAAAAATTCTAGGTAAGGGAAACTTTAATATGATTGAATGCTTATTTGTATATTATATGCTTGGAATGTTGTTTTTGAGTGTGGAATGATGTATATATGTTATGTTTGATGTAAAATTCGAATTGGAATGAATTTGGTAGCCATTGAGAAGTTTTAAGCATGCTTTCGAGGTCCTATAACTCTGTTTCACTTAAGAACATAGTGGTTCTCGCTTAAGCGGAACAGGGGATAGAGAACATTTTTGGTCAGAAAGCTGTCCTAGCTTAAGAGCTAGAATTCCTAGCTTAAGTGAGGCCTAGCTTAAGCGAGAAAAATGCTAGCTTAAGCAAGGAACCCTGTAAGTGAGTAAATAATTTCTGAAATTCTAGCTTAAGCGAGAGTAAGGTGGTGCTTAAGCGAGATTCAAGGTGTGAGAATGCCTTACTTGAGGTTATTGAACTGCTGGATGGGTTCATAAGCATGATTTGAGAAAAATGGTGAATTTATAACATAGAGGGAACTTGTGGAAATCAAAGTCGTTTGGCTTGTTACATGACATTGCATATGGGTAGGCACGTAAGTTGAGGGTGCTAGGTAGGCTCTCAACCTAGTGCTGGAGGTTTTCGTGGTGGCCAACGGTGGGCCTATAGAATAGCCAAGTGGGCGAATTCTTATAGATGTAAGGTTTTGCAAGCCTTACAGAGGTAAGCCAATACCCACACTTTTCTATATTCGATTAAATCCACACTTCCTCCACAGGGTAGCTCAAGGGACTCCCTGAATGGCCAAAGAGTTGGACCATGGTAGGGGATGGGGCCTATGAGGACCGCCCAAAAGTTGTAGAAATCTCCATGGAGTTGAGTCAGTATGACATTACATAATGAAATTTGTATATGAGATTGATATATGATGTTATTTGTTTTACTATTATTGATTGATTTTGGTTTTCCTTTAAGTAAATCTTATACCTTTGTATATCTATGATCTTTTTATAAATAAGCTTACCCTTGCCTTTTGTGTTTGTATTTGTGTTGTATTACTGCAATGATCGTGTGGTTGGCATGGGAGCAGATAGTGGTGATATTGCAGGATCTTAGACCGCTCGTGACTGAAGCAGATGTATATGTTGAAGATGGGATGAGATCCCTCCTTTTATATATGTTCTCAAATATATGTATATAGTATGGGGACCAGCTTAGGACATATGTATAAATGTTAGGTTGTTGTAAATGCCCTCTACAAGAGGATTATTTTTGGTATTGTATGTATATGTATATTTAAGTTTTGTAAAGCCATACCTTATACTCTTATGATATGATGATGTACATATATATGTGTTAAATGTGAAAAATTTTATAGGTAGTTTCATATGATAATATTTAACAAAGTATTTTAGTATAACAATTCTGTAACGAAGATGGGTCGTTACACTAGTGGTATCAGAGCTAGTCGTATCTTTTGAACAAACCTATGGGGATAGGTCTGTTATGTTTTTGCTGTGTGTGATTGATATGATGGGTAGAAGGTTTTAGCCAAGGTTATTCTCTAACTTGGTTTAGTCCTATGTTAGGATGGTGAGACCACCTAGACAATTTCATTAATAAAACTTTATGGGTGTCAATTTCAGACAAATTTCTACGCTTACCTGTTAAACATGCCATGTTGTTCATTAAAAAACTTGCCCAAAGCCTTAATAAAAAAAAAATTGCCCAAAGCATGCACAACCCTCCTGGTAATAGTCAATTACGACTACAAGGAGTGCTAAATTTTCTGGTCTCGACCATAATTTAGTTTTTCCCTTTTACATGGAACTATAAACTTAAGACTTTAATAAAATTGAGTTTAATTGTGTTTTGGGTCTTTTAAGTTTAGGCTGTGATTTTGGTCTTGATTTATTTTTCTAGTTAATTAAGTTTTTTTAAATAAAATAAATTTGATCTTTCTTTTAAATTTTTTTCCTATTTAAAATTTTAAATCATCATTTCTTAATTAGGTATTTGAGAATTTATGATTGATGTAAAAGTAGGATCTGAAAAGGGAAAAAAAATTGAGATTCATAGTTTTAGCAAAATTTGATGTTTCAGTTGAGTTTTAAGTATATAGTTTAATAAAGTTTAATTTATTTGATATTTGAATAAAAACAAAGAGTTTAAGAGTTTTAAGTAGAATAAATTTAGTAGATTAAATTAAATTTGTTTAATTTTAAAATAGATTTAGCTATTTTAAAAAAACATCAAAATTAAAATTGTACATGGTTTAAATTTGATAAATAAAATATGATTAAATTTAAACCCAAGAACCCAATTTCAGCTGACACCAAATTTTACGTGCGCGGCATTGCTGAAAATAGATTTATTCTGTGTTTGAGTTGATTTATTTTGTGGAAATTATTTTTTTATAGCTTCTTAAAATAGCTTTTGAAAAGAAAAGATTATCTTTTTTGTGTAAGGGTAAAGTGCAATTTTGGTTTCCTCATAATATCCAACCTACAATTACTCTCATTTTTAAATAGAGACATTTAATCTTCTAATTTTTCAAAATCAGTGATTTTAGTCCAATTGCCCAATTTAATGCCTTGACCTTAAGTATTTAACGTTAATTTAATATAAATTTAATAAAAGATAAAAAATATATAAAAAGGATTTTAAATCACATGGGATCATCTTGTAACTAGCATAAACTCAAATATCACAACCTTAACTCACTTCGTCCCCTAAGCTTCATCTTTCCTAAAAGGTTGATGTAATGCTAATCATCTTCCCCAAAGGATCGTTAACTCCAAAAGGTTCATCTACTCAAAGGAGTAGACATTTTTTTGAGCCGTAGGACAATGCGATGCAAGATCAGTGGTTGGGTGGTGGGATGGAAACCGGTGCAACTTCATATAACTCTAGTCTCGAGCTTGAAGACATCGCGTGGTCTATCACTGTAACATGGAGGCTCCACTAGCTAGTGACCTCGTGGATAGAGGAAAATCTGGGGAGAAGGTTTTATGGTTGTGGGCTAATTAGGGTATATAACTGTTAATATGAAATTTTGGTTGCAAGTTTATTGTGTAACATTCATTTGAAATTTCGAATTTGTTCTTTTGCAAGTAACAAGGAGAAACAGTTGAGAGTTTTTGAGTGGCATGATCCCATATTGAATGTTTGTGAGAAGAGAATTATCATTGCATTGTTGAGGAACGCAAATGAACTAAAGATTAGGGAAAATGAATTGAAGACAAAGTTCAGTTAGATGAAAAAGATGGAGAAATTTTTAGGGTTGGCCTTATTTTGTCTTAGGTCATTGTAATGTTGCATTGTTGCTGGAGTTTTTAGTTGTTGGTAGGGCCATTTGATGTAGTGGGTACAATATAAGGCATTGTATTGTTGCTGGTGTTTGTGGGCCTATCATTATTTTGATGCAATTGTTTTGATTTTAAGATTAGAATATAGTATTTGGCTTGGTATGAATGGGTCTATTAATGAAATGTCGTTTCTAATATGATTTGTGCAAGTGAATTTTATCTGATTTTATATTTGATTGTCTTGCTTTACTTGTTTTGCATAACTCTACCAAATTGCCTAGTAATTCTGCCAAATCACCTAGTATAGTTGGTTTTAAAGTTTGAGGTTTTACAAAAGATTGTCTGAATAGGCTAGTGCAATATCAATATACTGGTCCTTTTGAATACCAACTTTGTAACTTACTAATTGAATAAGGTTGTATAGTTAATTTAATTTGTTTTTTATTATTGTCACAGGTTTTAAAGTATACTATCATATAATTTTTACTGGTCTTTTTGAAAATTAAAATTATAATATAGTTACTGATTAAGGTTTTAAGGTTGAGGTCTGTATTTGATTGTTGTAACAAGTTTTAAAGTTGAGGTTTCATAGTATAATACTATATCAGTATATATACTGGTCCTTTTCAAAACCAATTTTGCAGCTTATTACCATTTTGAATAGGCTTACATTTGTGACTGGTTTAATGCCATATTAGATTACCAAATTGATTTTGACATATGATACAAGCATATGATGCAACCATTGACCTGATTTTAGCATATTGAAAACCACTATTAAAAATTCCAAATCAAAACTTGTTAATCTTAACTAGGACGGAACCATAATCAAAACCAATAATTGAATAAGCAAATGAAGCAACCAAAACATCACAAAGAAGAAGTAATATACCAACTGGAAATATAAATTTCATTCAAACCAATAAGCAGTACTTGTATAGGAATGGTCTATTGGCATTTGAAATGAACCAAAACACCATTTCTATACATTCCTTTACAAAATAGTCTTGGTAACCAAAAAATAGAACAACGGCTGAAATGTATCAAAACATCATTCTTATTCATTCCTTTAAAAAATAAATATATTAAAACCCATTCCTAAACCATAATATTCCCCTGACCCATTCCTACAACTATTTCCCTTAAAAAAAAGTAGATATCTTCAAATTCTTGAAATCTTAAAATATAATAAATTAACCATTGATTATTGTGTTTGTAGGCAGGGACAAAAACATCAACAAGTGTTGGTGAAATTGCAATTAATTATTGACTTAATAGAGGTGCAACTGACTATTGACTTAATGGAGGTGCAGCTGATTGACCACTTGGTGCATTGCAACTAATTGTTGAGCTTATGTTCATGCAGTCGATTCTTGAGTTTTCTGTAAAGTTTCAACCTCTGCAGGTCAGTTCAACCCAGGTATTCTTTCACAATTATTTGTCTTTGCAAAAGGTTGAAACTTTGTAAAAAAAACTCCCACAATTGATTTAGTTGTGCTTACAACACACTGCTCCTGAAGCACCAATCCACTGTTTGCACCTCTAATTAGATGTCTGCAGTTAATTTTTCATAACGACAATTAGATGGGAGGACTCAATTGAAAAAAAAAGTTCACGGACCCAATTAAAAGAAAAAAAAGTTCAACTACCTATTTGTAATTTTGGTAAAAGTATATGGGAATCTACATAATAATTAAATCTTTATTTTTTTATGGAGATCGCTTTAGTTTTTTTTTCCCCTTCTATGACTGTTTGTAATTTTCTTTTTCTTTTTTTTAATGACCAAAATTCAAATGTCTCATTTAAATAGATTAAGGACACCTATAGTAGTAAGTTACATTTTCGTTAGTGAATACCATTGTCATTGTGAATACCAATAGTTGCAAGTTACTTATATTTTCCTTTTTTTTTGTCTAGGTACGCTACTTGCTTATAAGTGAATATCAAGCTAGCCTCATTTTGGAACCTATGCAAATAACCCTTCACTTGTTCATAGTTTATTTTGTGGTTTGACCTAGTGATGAGCTATTAATAAAGCTGAAAACCTCAAATCCCAAGTTCTAGCATAGTATTGAATTGATGGCCTACTTAGTTTAGTTTTTTTATATTTAAATTCAAGGTATTTATTGATATGAATTGCATGTGATTCTAGATTGAGTTTAATGGTGATGCACTGGCAGTGTAAAATAATTTTACACTGTCGTTCAATCACAAATCACCGTTGATATCACTTTTAACATAATTTTGTAAAAGTCAACAAACTTACCATACATGATAGTTTATAATTAAATGACATTATAAAACTATTTTACACTATCAGTGCAAAGCCTTTTTTCTCTTCTAGATTTGTATATCATATGATAATAAATTAATAATTCTCTAAAAATATAAAGGAATTTTGGAAACATTTAAACTTAATTACACTTTTTGCACCCACAACTTCACAAGCTCGCGGACTTTGTCCTTAGAGATTTTTTATAGCGAATTTTGCCCGTAATTTATAAAATATTATGAATTTTGTCCCAATGTAAAAAAAACTACCACAAACAAGACAATTTTGTGGTGATTTTTCCTTTAAACTGGTTCAATTAAGACAAATCGCGACTTTTGTAAATTAGGAGGCAAAATTCATTAATTTTTTGTTTGGGAACGGGGGGCGAAATTCACAAGATTACAAAACTTTGGAAGCAAAAAGTACAATTAAACTAAAAAATTATATGTTTTTATCAGCTAAACTTTATTCACAGGATGTTCTGATTTAATTTATGTATTCAAGAAAAATACCTAGATAATACACATGATACTTGATAGTTTTATTTAAACTTCAAAGTGAAATAAAAATAGAAATAAATTTAAAAATAAAAATAATGTGTGAGAAATTTGTCATTAAAATAATTTTTTGTTAGTACAATAAATTTTTAGACTTTTCAAAATAAAAAATCATATATTTTTCCTTATACAATTAATATAATTTTTCCATTTAAATTTATTGATAAAAAATAACAACAATGATAAAAAAAATCAGGTGGAAAGTGAAAGACTTTACTAGTAGACAAGTCATGTTTGACTAAAGCATCTACCACCATGTTTGCCTCACGTAAAAACATATGCATACGTGACATTAGATTTCAAACTAGCTATTGCTTTAATCTCTCTAACCACGTTATAACAGTGGTGAGAATGATCGCATCCATTTAAAATCAACCCAACTGCAACTTTTGAATCACTCTCCACTGATATATT
This sequence comes from Pueraria montana var. lobata, assembly GCA_026413185.1. Lineage (NCBI taxonomy): Eukaryota > Viridiplantae > Streptophyta > Magnoliopsida > Fabales > Fabaceae > Pueraria > Pueraria montana. The sequence continues at coordinate 81,484,275 of CM048650.1, forward strand.
AACTTGTTAGCAATTTCTTTATTATTTCTAATTAAATAAAGGTATTTTATTTTTAATTAATTAAAGATATATATGACACAAAAAAAGGAATTTAAAATTAACATAGGGCATTACTTTAATTTAAAGATTTTTCCTCTGTCAGAACATCAATATATATGTAGCAGCACTCCATGATCAAAACAGATTCAACCCTCCTCACAAAAACCAAACAGATGCAGTTGGAGAGAAGTGAGGCTGGAAATGTTCTTAAGGAAAGAGAGATTTGAAAGAGTGCATGCAAAGTTGAGAGAAAACCAAAAAATAGTCTCCTTGGCACAATAGCGTTGACTTTAAGAGATCACCTACTCAAAACTAGGCATGGCAAATAAACCCTTACCCGTGGGTACCACCCTGACTTTGACGGGGAATACCCGCTTTGACCGGGTATGGGTACGGGTATGGGTATTATCCGAATTTCTTAAACGGGGATGGGGACGGGGATGGGTATCAAACTATACCCGTACCTATACCCGTATACCCGCCACCATTATATTTTTTTATAATTTTTTTGTCACAACATATAAATACATTATAATTTTTAAAAATATAAATTAAATAGCTTAATAGTTAAATAATTTAAATTATAATAATAGATAAATAACAAACTTAAAATTATACATTTAACTAAAAATATAATTTAATTCTTAATTCTTAATTCTTTGCCTTTAATTCCTTTGTTATTCGTTATATATATATTATTTGAATTAAAACATAATTAATAACTTAATATATGATTTATTTAAAAATATATAAGTAAATTAAATTATAAAAAATAGTGTAGTGGGTTACCCGCAGGTATACCCAAACCCGATAAAACCCGATGGGGATGGGGATGGGTATTAAAATATTAAACCCGCATCTTTTATACCCGAACCCGTACCCGTCCCGCCTTTTGCAGGGATGGGGACGGGAAGAGCCAAACCCGTCCCCGACCCGCCCTGTTGCCATCCCTACTCAAAACAAAGGATGATGATCCTTGCTGCAATTAATTACGTGTAACGGTTACTGGTGGGGATAGAAATGAAATCGATGGGCACATGTTTTTAGGGTACACTGTTTAATTACAATGTAAATACACATACATAAGCCCATACAACATGCAATTGTATTAGGGCAGCAAATCAAGAGAATTAAGTATAGTAATAGGGGCACAAAGAATAGCAACCCAGGTGGGAGAGTGGAAGGAAAAACAATACTCCTTCCGTCCCAAAATGAGTGTCGTCCTAGGCTTTTTTAAACAGACCAAGAAAAGCTATTAAATAGAAGAAAGAGAGAAGTAATTTTACAAAACTAACCTTATTATTAATATTCCATTCAAAAGCAAAAGTGACATTATTAGGGGTATTAGTGGAAAAAAAGTAATTAATATTGCATTGAAAAGCCAAATGTGACACTCATTTTGGGACAATTTTTTTTTCCCCAAAAGCGACACTCATTTTGGGATGGAGTGAGTAAAACATAGTATTTGTTACATATATTTGGGTTCAAGGAGCAAAATTTCTAATCCCAAGAAAATAAAGAAAAAAAATCAACTCAATCTGTTTTTAATTATTTATTAATTTATTAATAATATCAAATTAATTAATTTAAATTAACATTCATACAACCTTTTTTTATATATAATAATTTTCAATTGCTAATAATTTGTAAAATTTTAATTCGTACATAATCTTAATTTATTTAAGCTTGTGAAGTTTTCTCCAAAGTTAAATAAATAAAAACCTTTCAATCATCTTTGTATAATTATAAATATAAATTCATTAATTTCTAACATATAAAAGTTAAAATAGATTAAATTTTAACAAAATAGTTTTTTTCTAATAGCAATAACATTACTGTCAACAATAAATAAATAAATAAATAATTTTCTTTAAGTTTATGAATTTTTTTCTTAAAATTTGGTAAGTTAAGTACTCTTCATATTTGCTTAATTAGAAATGAAAATCCATTAGTAATTACAATGGCAAATAATAATATATAAAAGCTAAACTTTTATTTCTCATAATAAGAAGAAAAAAAATAGATGTTACATTTCAAGACCACCTAAACGGCTAAACCATTGCTTTCCTGCACGGCCTGATCCTCTTTTGTAGGTTCTGACGTGCTTATGTCTGTGTGGGTTATGCCAGGTTGAAGTGTCTGGCTTTCTGGTCTTGAATCCAGCCCTAAATACATGGTAACAATAACTTCATTAGATTCACATACTATTTCCTTTTCTTTAATGATAATGATGTTTTGTTGCTCTTACCTATATATTGAGTTCTCAGGGATCCTTCTTTAGCTTTGTGCTTTTTACCTCGAAAATGATCATTCAAGCCTTTCTCACTTGTGGCAGTAATCTGACATAACATGCAAATCCAATCTTGCTTGGGTTTCTTCTGCAAACCAGATAGAGAATTTTCATTGTCATCAATTGCAAGAGGTGTCACCGTGTTGCGCTTTGGACCATAATGATAAGCATCTGACTTAGACTGCAATGGGATAAATAAAATAATATGTGCTCAATAGCCAATTAAGAGTTTCAACATTCCCTATATATTGATTCTATCATCTCTTTAGGATGCCCATGCATGAATAAGATATACTATAATATTGTGATCACACAACATGGTTCCATTGGCGGTAAAGTTATAATAATGCACGTGTATTATGAAGAGAATGTTTGCTGAGTAGTGGTCAACCAAACAAATAGAATGTAATTATACTAACCAGTATGAACACTTTATTATCATTGTTAGTTAGTGTAGAAGGTTGTTTGATATCAACTTGGGCGGGTAACTCGGATTGTGGCACACAAAATGCATTAATGTTATTAATATGGTTGTTTATTCTTGGATTCATGAAAGACACCGAAACTCGTTCTCGGAACAAGATTCCAAATGGGATTCCTAATGCTCTCTCCGACGCCATTTCTCGCCTGACTTTCTCCTCCAGCTCTCTTCGTTGTGCCAATGCCATCTCATCGGTGATTATCTCTCTCTTAATTCCATCCTTCTTCAGCTCCCGCCGTATATGTTCTTTCTCCCACACTTGCCAAAATGCTTCATTGGCATTGATTGGCACCGACTTTGGGAAAGCTCTGAGCTTCGGAACATTGTTGGGAAAAGCACTTGGTGCAAACTCACACCCTAGAAGTGAATAGTGAATAAAATGAAATTGTGTGAGAAAATATTATGTTTTCTTAAGCAACAAAACAAATTAGTATCTTGAAAGGAACGTGAAGAAAAGAAAATGTTACCTTGTAATGATGAGTGTTCGGAGACACAGGCAACTGTGGAAAGAGGGTGTGCCATTGATGATGGTGTCTTTTGGTTTTCGTCATCACAATATTTGAACTCCATGGAAATAGTAGGAACGTGAAACAAAGGGAAATAAGTGGATAACGGAAAACAATGCCTATGAAATTAGAGACAATTTGTGTGAGTGTGTGCAATGTTGAGATTGAAAGTTTGATTAAATAGGTGTGAGAGATGGGTATTTGCACGCGCATGTAAGGTGTGTGTTTATATATGTCATTGATTATGCTGTTTTGTGTGAACATATTTTTTAGTGATGTGTGTCATGGTCAAATATTGAGAATTTACCAAATCAATTTTTCGAGCTTGAAAAGGGAGGAAAAAGGAAAAAAGTGATTTTCTTCCAATTTTGAACGTGACCACAATACCCAAAAAGAGTTAAATATGAATAAATATTTAAAATTTTAAAGATTTGAAATATTTATTTTTTCAAGTTTTAAGGATTAAATATTTGACTACACACATTTGATATTATTAAAAAAATTAACGAAGTGAATAACTGAACAACTAAAAAATTATTTTTTATATTTATATTGTAATATAGTATTACTTTTAATTATTGATGTTTTTATAAAAATGATTAATAGTTAATTTATATAGAGAGATGATTGGTAAGATTTGGGGTGTCAACAATTGGGATTCCTATTATGGCCTTTACATGTCATAGTTTTAAAAAAAAATTATATAGAGAGATAAAAGAGATAAAGATAAAAAAAAAATTATAGTTTGAGATTATTATCTAAAAAAAAAATACTTGTATGAAACCAAATAATTTTCACTTGGGTCTCTCTAGATTAATTAAAGAATTAATAATAAAATATTTTATTAGAAATACATAAATTAATTAACAATTTTTAACATTTTCTATTTAATTTTTTTACTTTTTACTCTATCAACTTATTATCAATTTGTTATTATTTCTAATCGATTAAAGGTATTTTATTTTTAATTAATTTAATGTATTGAATGCATAATATTAAATATTAATGTTGACAAATACTATATAACATCAAAAAAGGAATTTAAAATATTGAGTATTAAATGAGGACATTACTTTAATACCTTTTCCTTATGTTTCTTATCAAGAATATCTTGAATGATTTGATAACCCCCTTGCAACATGTAAGTTCTGCAACCCGTTCCAAAATAAGATGTTCCACGCTTGGGAAATTCTAAAACATTAAGACAGTTAATAGTATGATTGCTACCTAACCTGCCCGTTAAGTATCAAATAATTAATGAGAGCCACATTACAAAATAAGCTCATCTGGTGCCTGCAGGCAGATATAAAAAATTACCTGCTTAATTGTGTTGCTAGCTTCGACCATACTTAACCACACCCCTTATTTGCAATATAGTATGTCAGTATATTCACCTGGCCACCTTGCAAAGTTACTGTCCATTACTCCTAGCTGTTTTGCATTTCAACATAACCAGCATCAAGATACTCCCGAAACATGTGCAGAACTATTAGAGTTGTATGCACTTTTTTTTTTTTTTTAATGATTAAAATTCAAATGTCTCATTTAAATAGGTTAAGAATTCTTATAGTAGTACATTATGTTTGTTTAGTGAATACCATTATGATCGTGAATACCAACAGTCGTAAGTTACTTGTATTTTTGTATTTTTTTTCTCTAGCTATATATGCTACATGCTTTTAAGTGAATATTATTCTAACCTCATTTTATAATTTATGCAAATAATCCTCATTTGTCCATAATATATTTTGCGGTTTAACCCTAGTGATGAACTATTAGTAAAGCTAAAATAACCTCAAACTCCAAGTTCAGGCATTGGATTGATGACCTAATTATTTTAGTTTTTATTTAAATATCAAGGTACTTATTGAAGCAAATTGCATGTGATTCTAAATTTGTATATCATATGATAATAAATTAACAATCCTCTAAAAATACATAACAATTTTTAATACCTTTATATATTTTTACCAACTAAATTTTATTTAAAGGATTTTCTAATTTAATTTTGTATTCAAGAAAAATACCGGATAATATATATGATACTTGATAGATTGGCCTTGCACGGAATCTCAGTACAAAATACTTGCCGGTGGGATACTATTCCTTCTTTCGTCCAGCTAGACTTTAATAGGAACAACTTTTTGCTTTCCTCCTATAGATTTACATAGTGGTTGCCTTTGCAAGTTTTGGTTTATGTCCCCCGTATTCCCTTGTATATGTTTTTCTCCTTTTTTCAACAAATTCTTGGTGTGCTGTAGATGATGGGTAGCGTTGGGAGTACTAACTTGGTTGGAATTTCTTTCTTTATAATGATGCCTTTGCATGTCCTCTTTGTGACAATTTTTTTTAAAATTTCAAGTAAAATTTAAATAGAATCAAATTTAAAAAGAAATTAATGCACCAACAAGTCGTTGGTCAGAGTGGTGTTGGACTCGGTCCCCTTAAGCAAGGTCTCGGATTTGAGTCTTGTGGATGGAAAAAATGTGGTTGGGAGGGGAAAACCCTACTAAAGGTGGCCAATCAGGTTCCCAGACGGAGATTAGTCATCGACAAAGTCATTAATTAGTCATTAATTATTCAATTAATTTTTAGATTTTCATGATAAAAAATGTCAAATATTTTTGCTCATGATTTGATTTTTATACAATTAATACAATTTTTATTAATTAAATTTTATTTTTAAGAATATTTTTAATAAAAAATATTAATATTTTAGTTTTAAAATTTAATTCTTTATATTTTATAAATATACTCGTGCAGTATACAAAATATTTACTAATTTCATTTCAAAATCATGTAAAAAAGATTAGAAACAAACACAAAAAAGAAAATGACACATGAAATAAATTATCACTAAAATATTTTTTCTTAGTAAAAATATTTGTTAAAATTTTAAAAAATAACCTTTGTAAGATTTTGTTAGTTACATTTTAATTTTCTTTATTATCACCAAAATAATTTTTATAAATTGTGCTTATTAAACTTTTATTTTCATTATTTTTTTTAGTTAATTTTATTTCTTAAAGAATTAATAATAAAATACTGAGCAAATTACAGTGTCACCCCCTGAGTTTTACCTGAATTACACATGCACCCTTTCCTTTTTTTATCCTACAGAAAATCTCCTAATTTTTCCTTTCATGTTACAGCGGCACACCCTCTCCATTAAACCGTGTTAACTTCGTTTAAAATGTAGAACACATGATTGACATGTGATTTTTAAAAAACAAATTAATCTGAAAAATGTCCTTTCTTCTTCGTTTCCCCAACTATTCGACTCCATTGCAAACTCCTCTGACTCTTGCTTCCCCAACTCTCTCCTCTCCTCCTACACCAAAGTTGCCACCAGCCCCTCCGATTCCGTCAAGTTCCTAAACCACGTCACCGAAACCCGCCTCCGCCGCGGCGGCAAGCACGTTAAGCAAAAGATGATTCTTTGGGAGAATGTTTGGCACTATTCTCAAAATGCAAGTTCGTCGTTTTCAGTTCTAGAGTTTATTGAAATGTGGTAGTTTTAATTAATATGGGAATGGGTCGTGGTTATAGTTTCAACGCTGGAGTGTCTTAAACATTGGTGCTAAATTGTTGTGGGACAAGTCTTTTGTGGAATTTGGTAAAATACATGGTGGGCATGTGAGCTTATTGGTTGAAGCTGTATAGAATATTTGCATACAAAGGATGCTTTAGTTGGATTTGCAACAAATTTTCCAAAGACAAGGATGATATACAGCAGTAGCAGTCAAACTATTTTGGATTAATTTAATATTCAAATAATCAATTCCATCTTTGGGAGGTTTACGAGCTGCTGCTTGGGATCAAAATATTTCTAACTGCGTTTGAAGACAGTTGGGTCATGGGGTTGTTTCTATTATTTTTCGTATCAGTTTTCTTTTTAGTAGCGGCTAAATAAAAATTGGATCCAGGTGTTGTTACAAGATGGAGTATGGATCGGCATTGTAATTTTGTTGGTTTTCAGATCCCAACATTTCTTGTGTGTTGGCTCTGTTTAATAAAATGCTTTTTACTTTAAAAAAAAAGGGGGCAATTTTGGATTTTTCGAAATGTGCATAGGACATTTTCGTAAATGAACTTTGAAAGTTAACGTTTACTTAACATTGTCACAATAGGGGTGTCAAAGTAATGCCTTCAAATGGTGGGGGTTTATGTGTAATTAGACCAAATCTCAGGGGGTGTTATTGTAATTTGCTCTAAAATATTTTATTAGAAAGACATAAATTAATTAGCAAATATTAACTTTTCCATTTAAATTTTTACTTTTTACTCGATCAACTCATTAGCTAGCTATTCATTATTTCTAATTAATTAAAGGTATTTTGTAAAGCTCGGCTAGCTTTTCAGCGTGCTTTGTAGGGATGGAAAAATATACACGGACACTATGGGTACCCACAAAAATATCCGCAAATGGGTAGGGTAAATACCCGTTTATTGGGGATGGGTCCGAGCGGGTATTTACCAGCAAAACTTTAATGGGGGTGGGTGCAGGTATGGGTACTATAGTACCCACCCCGCCCCGCACCTACTATGTATATTAATTTAATTAAAATATTTTTTATTATATACATATATTACTATTTATTAATTTAATGGAAATTGGTAGGAAACCTAAGCTTTTATAAACTGTATAAGGACATAATTCTTTTATATAAGTGCCCATCATTTTTGTAATTCATTAATAATAATTAATATAACGCACATTTCATATCATAATATAAACTACTCTCTATATATTCAATAGTGTGAAATAAGTTGACCAAGACCAACATTGTTGAAATTAAGCAGTTTATTTTGTTAGTGTTAACATGTCTAGGCTTTCATTCATAGTAGTAGCGGGGATACAATAGTTCTTCTCGGTTAATTACTATAGGAGGATCCTTTTTTGTTTGTAACCATGGTTAGATTTTATTTATAGATATTTTTATCATATAAATAAATTCTAACCAGAGGCATATAGGTGATGAAGTTTTTATGACATTTTTGTATATGGATTTTAGGTCCCTTGTACCTATGATCGATATAAATTTTGGTTTTTTAATAGCTAGATAAACCACGTATATAAAATTTAGTATATAAAACACAACTACTTATAAAAAAATTAAGAGTTGATTACACCGATCCCCCCTGAGGTTTGCTTTTATTACACTCGATACCCCTCCATTTTTTAACCCTACAGAAAATCCCCTATTTTTTGGACTTTCGTTACACCGACCCCCCCCCCCCCCCCCCCCTCTTGGGAGTAAATTGTTCCACTGACCCCCTTTCTTAGGTTTGAAAAATTTTACGTTGACCCCCTCTTAGGGGTATTCAAAGTAATGTAAAATAATGGAGGGGTGCCAGGTATAATAAGAGTAAACATTAGGGGGTCCGTGTAATTTACTCAAAAATTAATATATAAAATTTAAACACAACTACTTACATAAAATTTAGTATAAGTCATATCAAAACATAAATGGATCCAAATATACATTTTTTAACCCCTCATGTCCAGGCCTCATTGAACAAGTTCCTCATTCTAATATACTTGTTTCTTTTTGTTTTGAACTAGCTACAAAATTGTTCATATAGAGTACCATCACATGTATTCTAATATATAATTATAAGTTAATTAGTTTCAATGTATTTTTTTGGCAGGCCTTAAAGAATACCATCACATGATGTTGAAGTTTCTAATGATTATGTTAATTGATTAGAACATTACATTTAAGAATGATTTGTTAGATAATTATGTTTATAATATTGTTTTTTATTAGTTATGTTTGAATGACTTAAGGTTATATTTGAACGCTTTTAATGTGATGTTTTGAAGATTTAAGAGTCAAATTTCAATTTAGTTGTAGTAATTTTTTAATTAACACTTTTTTTATTGATTTGTTGACTTTATTTATAAGTAAAGTGTGGGTAGCGGGTATGAGTATGGATATATAGGTATCCAACGGGTACTGGGATGAGGATTAAAGTTACTACCCGCGTGGGTATGGGGACGGGTACTATAGGACCCAACCCATTGCCATCCCTAGTGCTTTGTCCCGCCTAGCATGCCAATCCGCCGAGCCACAAGCGGGGCTGGCCGGCCCACCACTACTTTTTTTTTTATAATTAATATTTCTAAAATAACATAAGTTATTAGGGACTATTAATATTTTGTGGTGTACTTTTGAAAGACTGTTAGTTTGTGGTGTTGAACTTTTGAATGAAATGGAACAATATTTAAGCCTTTTTGAGATGTTATTCATGATGATGTTGAACTTGTGGTGTTGAAAGGCTATTAGTTTGTGGTTTATTGAAGAAAATGAAACAATATTGCAATTGGTTTTAATTGTGTTCACACTTCACAGTAACAAAAACACTATCTACTGTCCTTTTATGATACAAGTGATGCAAGATCATTTTATTTATGTCTTATTTGCAATAAATTAAAAAACTTAATTTTTTTTTTAAATTTTGGCGGGCCAGCCCGCTCTTAGGCGGGGCGGGCCAAGCTGTCTAGCTCGTCCTCACGATGGCGGGCTAATCCGGCCTGGCCCATTTTTGGCGGGCCACAGGCTGGCAGGCCAAAACGGGTCGGGTCAGCCCGTTTTGCCATCCCTATAATTGCTCCAAGCCAAGTACACTTAATTGCGGAGTTCTTAAGTGATGAGCTGCAGAAAAGTAGATGCATCTTTTTGGTATAGGTAGTAACAATTAATTCCTTTAATTCATCCTCAACTGTACAATCTCATACCTGCACAATCTCTAGATCCCTCTCATTCGAGTGTGAATTCGATTCATTCATCTATCCCTTCCGCTGGAAGCCTACCAGGAGCCGCTCCTTGTCCGTGCCTCTTCCCTTTTGCACGTTAGATCACTCCTCGCCCTCGTCAACACTCGGAATGTTACATATTTTATTTTTATTATCTAAAGTATTTAATGCATAATATTGAATATAAATATTGAAAAATATTCCAAAAAAGGAATTTAAAATCTTGAGTATTAAATGAGGGCATTATTTTAATGCTTTTTCATTATGTTTCATATCAAGAATATAATAGTTTCTTATATTTGATAAAAAAATTGTTAAAATAGTTTATTGAAAATAATGATATAAATGTATTGGTAAAATATTAAATATATTTTTAATGAAAAAATTAATTTTTATTCTATGAATATTATTTAAAGATATTTGTAAACAAAATCTTGAATAAAATTTAAATGCATAAAGTGAAGAAATATATAAAATAAGAAAGTGAGACTCTATTCATCATTTGATTGAATTAATGTATTTTTAAATATAATTTGCTTAATTTGACTTTGAATATGTCTTTAGTTTTTCACTTTACATATTTACTTTAAATAATTTAATTTTAAAAATAATTTATCATTTAAAAAAATCTTCAAAATCTATTTTAATACTAGATGGAATTCATTCTGTGCACGGACCAGGCATTCAACTTGATAATATCTTTTTACTTATTTTTTGTTTTCTAATTAAATATAAAGGTGAAAAAGTAGTTTAACTTTTTTTTTTAATGGTTATCCATTTATTTCTTCCCTTCTATGGTTGCATGCATTATTCCTTTTCCTCTTTTTTTTATTGTCATCCAAAATTCAAATGTCTCACTTAAATAGGTTACGAACATGTACAGTGGTAAGTTACATTTGTTTAGTGAATATTTTGAACACTGTATTTTGCCTTTTACATTTCTTAATGTGTTTAGATATATGGAGTAATTTTTTTTATTAAATTTATATCATTTGCTAATATGGCCTATCGAGTGAGGAAATTAACTTTTGTTTCTAGTCATCCATCATATCCATTTGTCTTATTTTTTTTCTTTCTTTCTTCATACCAAAAATTAACAAAATTTGTGAATTAAGTTATTTTTTATTTTATTACTTGTTTAACATCATCACAAAAAAAAAATGACAAAAAAGAACAGAAAAGATAACAAAAGGAGGGACAGCTAGTAGCACAATTGCAGCAGTACGTAGACCAGCTCCATGAAAGAAAGAAAAGAACAAGATTAATTAAGGATGAGAATAAAAAATTCCAAATAAAGCAGATTTGGTCAAGAAACAAGGCATATCACTGGTAATTAGAAGAAACATAATGCAGCAGTCCCGTAAAAATGGTCAATGTATATAAATAAAGCAAGTTTGATCAGTAATTGAAGTAGGCATGCCACATATAGGATAGCAGAGATAAAAACAAAATTTAAATAAGAGAGCAAAAGAAAGCATGGCTGCGAGAAGGATTAAGATAAAATGAGAGATGGGGAAACAAGCATTGGAATAGAAAATCAAAACTGTGATGAATGCTCCAAGAAGCAACCCCATCTACAAATGTTCATCTTTTCTTAAAAAACAATAAAAAGCAAAGGACAACATAAGATTTTGGTTCCCAACACATCAGAATGTTCATCTACAAATTGCTTTTTTTTTTTTTAAATATTGTAAACAATATTTGTTATAAAACATTACTTCACGAGTTATCAATTTTTTTTCTTATTTTATTTTAATTATAAAAATTAATTAAATTACGTAAATTTTTTACATAAATTATTTTATGTAATTTACACAAATTACATAAATTTATATCAATACGTAGTTTTGTTTATTTTTCTTACCGCACAAAAACATATAATAAAAAAATAAATATTAAAATAATTTAAATATACATACGTAAAACAAGTTTGCATAAGTAAAATATGCAAAATACTCAAAATAGTTTCGTATAATGATAATATGTAAATTATTAAAAAATTGTATAAACAACTTAAAAATATTTGATTTATTTCATATATAAATTATTTTATTCTAATTATATAAATCAATATAATTACATGAATTAATATGTAAAATAATTATTATTTTATGTAATTTATAAAAATTAAATAAATTCATTTTTCTGTAAATTATTTTTATTCAAATTATACAAATTAATAAAATTTTAATATTTTTTTATAATTTATATAAATATAAATTTATGTAAATTACATAAAATAATTTATGTAAATAATTTTCATACTAATTAAAGTAATTTAATTAATTTTTCTAATTAGAATAAAATAAGAAAGAAATTAATAACTCATCTAGTTATGATATATAACAAATATTGTAGCACCCCGAAAATTACAACCTAGTAAATAGGTACGTGAGCGGTTTAATTAGAAATCAATTGAAATTAATTTGTTTGTTTTAAAAGAAGAAAAAGATATATTTTGAGTAATTAAATATAGTTAGTGATTAACCGAGTAAATAAGAAAAATGATGGAAAATAAAATAATAAAAGTATTTCTTTATAATGGTCAAATAGAAAAAAAAATTACTATTATTAGATGTTTAAAAGTTTGGTTTTAAAATTAAAATCGCGTTTCATTTCAATTACACAATGCATTCTTACACTGTGTAAATTAAACTCAATACCTAAAACTATCAACTCATACCCCTTAACCAATTAAAATTCATACACCTACCCTCACCCCTTCACAAACTCACGACAATCTCTCTCTCACTCAAATCCAATTCATTTCCTCTCACATACTTTAACTTAACAATTAAGTTAAACCCAAAAACCTCTCTTCTCTCACCTCTCTCTTTCCCTCTCTCACGGACTGACTCCCTCACACACACTCACTCACTTAAAAACCCAGCAGAGCACACACACACCACACTCTTCATTTTATTTCAAATTCATTTTTTCCTTTCTTTCTTCTTCTCCCACGGCCCTGCACCCCAAACCCTCTCCTCTCTTTTTATTTTCTTCTTCCTCCTCACTCACTTGGTTGAGAGCTTGAGCACCAATATCACAAAATCCTCTCAGCACCACTCTTCTCCTCCTTGGCAGTGGCACCCCAAGCCCCAAGGGAAGCCATTGAAGACCTTGCATGCAGCTGGATCCCTCTTCCCTCTCATCCTCTCAACAACGAGCTCACTTCCTCTTCTCTTCCTCTCTCTCTCGGCTGAACCTCACCAAGATGAGGGAAATTTCTTGGTGGATTCTATTTTCAGTCCAAGTATGGTTGAGAGTTAGGGGACTCAACCACACACAGCATGAATGCCCCTCATCTGGACTGTTTGTATGTTTTGTTTGAAATGTTTGCATGTGAGAAATTTTAGAGGGAAAGGTTGAGTCTTTGGTAGTGGTTGTTTGTGGGAGTGTATGCATGGCCTTGATGGAATTTTAATCTCTTTAAACTATAAGGGATGGTCCCTGGAACAAGGGGAGCCATACCCATTTTCTACAAAATTCGTTCTTTTGTGTTGCATGTAGAAGGAGACTCCAAAATCCAAGTGATAGTGGCCGTAGCTTCGGGTTGCCCTGGACAACCTCCACTCTTTCATGAGTTTTGGATATGGGTAGACCTAGGTTTCAGATTTTTGGTATGTACATTAAGCTTTCGTACTCTATTACCCTATGTATTTGGTATACACTTTGGGAATGTACATATTACTATTACTCCGGAAAATATTTGAGTTATGAAAATCTCTATTTCATGTATATATGTATATTTTATAGCCAGAGCTATTTACTTTATTTATTCTATTTTACTCACTTTTAAATCTATATTTACAATTGAGGCAGCGATACGCAACTTCCGAAATTAATTAATCAAAAGTTTTAAAAATTTTAGTAAAATTCCAATCTAGGTTTTATCAACTTCACAGTTTTTGAAAGAATTAAAATTAGTTAACACGTTTTCAAAATAATTAAAGGATATTTTCCTTACCTTTTCTGAAGATCGAATAAAGTAACACGCCTATTGAATTAAAATAAGTTTATAACGTTGATTATATGTAAACCCGAATTTAGGGTGTTACATTAGTGGTATCAGAGCAGTTCGTCCTACCAAGACTGGGTGTGGACTTAACCATTGCTTGTGTTGTGTGTTTGGGTTGACTGTCGCTTGACGACAGTATAAATGAACTGTTTGATGTTGTGTGATTCCGCATTGACTATTTTTTTATAGCAATGTAGGATGAATTGATTGAACTGCTTGCTCTTGCATCGACTGTTGTTTAACAGTGGTGAAGGAAACATTGTATGTTGTATGTTGTATGTTGTGTGATCTTACACCTACTATGTGTGGGTAGTGGTGTAAGATATGAAGTTGTTGGTAACAATGTAATCTTGCATTGACTACTGTGGTGGCAATGTAGGATTAGTTAGACTATAGGCATGTGAGATCGTTGATGCGAGTTCGTTGAAAGAGAATGCCGACATTTTGAGGATGTGTAGTAGCCCTTAGGATTGCTAATAGAATTGTGAGATTAGTTAGACATTGCAAAGCTAAGAGACAAGGTTATTTCTTTAGACTATGTCTTGCCTTAAGGAATCCTTAAGACCTTGGCATCTATAGTGGGGTAATGGGTTCAGTGTGATAGAGAAGTCTATGCATTATGCATGAGTTGTCCCTCTTGTTATCAAGTTGTTTTGACTCCGTATGAGTAAATGCCTTATGCATTCTACTCTCTTCCGAGTTGTACAGTGATGTTGGATATCTTATTTTGCCATTACTTTTCTTGTAAGAATGAGTCGATTGGACGTGTTTCAAGTAGTCTACTTTTGAGAAGCCTACTATTTTTGTAAATAAGATACCTCAATTCTTATTCGAGTCATTCATTTCGTATGAATGACACCTTGCCTATGATGTTTCTTTTAATCATGTGGTAACCTAAACTTCTTTCAGTGTCTATGTCTCCAGTGGAAATAAATTTATTGATCGTGTTCTGAGAAACTATATCAATGGTGATTGAGTTGCCTTCAACCCCAATGAGAGTCATTTACTCCATGGGGATATGTGTTCTCAAATCTTACGAGTCGTTTGATCCATATGGAGAAATTGCTTCTTCCATCTTTCTTGCTTTTGAAGCAAGGTGGATGTTTTGAAGGAAGAAAGGAAATCTTGATAGAGTTGTGAGGGTGCACACTTGGACTCGGTCGAGACAACTTTCTCTCCTAATACAAAAAAAAAATTCTTGGAAAGATCGTCCCAGTGATTTTGTTCTTGTTCTACATAGTGGGAGATTATGAGTTTGTATTCCTGAGTTGGTTGAGAATAGAGGTTTGAAAGTTTGGGTTGGTGAATTGGAGTTGAGTTTAAGAAAAGGAAAAGGAAAAATAGTTTGAAGATGTCTTGAGGTTTTGGAAGGCAAGAAAAGGCTAAAGGAGTAATTGCTGCCTGTAGTGCGAAGAACTGTTTTCTCTTGTGATTGGAAGGGTAAAGTTAAATGTTGTGACTTGGCGTTATCAAAAGGTTGATACCTTAACCACTAAGATATGGAACTGTGTGTTGAGAGCGAGTTTTGAAAATGAAATAGTGTACTTTACTAGCACGGAAGATTTGTCGGTGAGTTTAGCAAGTTGGATTCGTTTTCATGGAGTAAGTGAGTCTTTAAGAATTGTATCAGAGTTCGCAGCAGAAGCATAGTGTGAAAGTGTGAAGGTATTTGATGGTTAGGACATGGATTGATGGGTGGAATAAGAAATGAACGCCAGAAATAGTAGTAGAAAGTTTAAGAACGAAAAGAAGTGATGGGAACATTTGAGAGAGTGTGACTTAGATGTTATAAGTGATTGGATTGGTAGTAGTGGATTGAAATGGTTTGGGAATAACTTAGAAGCGATCCTAATGGTGAAATAGTTGGAGTAGGGTACTAAGATGTGACCAAGAGTTAGAGACAAGCCTAGGAATTTACCTACAACTCATATAGAGTGTAACCAGTCTAGACCTTCGATGTTGAGTAGACTTAAGCCAATCTTGAGAAGGACTATGTTGCCCACCTAGCAACTCGATTAGATTCCTACCAAAGCCACTCTATGTTAGTAAGCCTATAGCCTTGAGAGTGAATTTACTTAGATGAAAACCATACATACCCTTTGAGAACGAACCATATCTATGCTTTCATGGCGAAAAGGATAGTAAGTTAGAACTGAGCTCTGCAATGGAAATAACTTCCTATAGGAGCCGTCTAAGACTAGCTATAGAAAAATATATTAGACTAAGAATAGACAAAAAGAATTATGGCCCTAGCTTAGCTTAACCATATGCTTAGTGAATTTCGGGGACGAATTTCCTAAAAGGAGGGGAGTATTGTAACACCCTGAAAATTACAACCTAGTAAATAGGTACATTAGCGGTTTAATTAGAAATCAATTGAAATTAATTTGTTTGTTTAAAAGAAAAAGATATATGATAATTGTCTTATATTCCTGCTTTTTGTAGTAGTTAGGGGCAATTATTCAACATCTTTCATGCTTTTGAGCTTTGTTTATCCTCATTTTAGTTAAGTTTTGAATAAAAGTTTGGTTTAGTTAGAAATTTTAAATTTTCCCCTTTTTACACTTGATCTTTTGGTTGTTTAGTGTGTTTTAAGGAACTTTGTTGAAGCTTGGAGAAAGCTTCGGTGATATCCCGAGAGGAATGATGCGTAAAGGATCAATTGGGGTGAAGTGGAGAGCCTTGAAGGTCTTGCGGGAGCAAAAGAAGCTTGTTGGAAGCCTTGGAACATGCTTGTGCAACTAAACTGTGCAGCTGTGCAAAGTCTGAAATTATGAAGTTTGAGCTTTGCAAAACTGTGTAAATATGTGTTAAAATTTGCACGAGCAGCTGTAGTGTGCACGAGCAGCTACGAGAAAAACCCTTATTTTTCTGTTTTGTTTTCTTTTAGGCTTCAACTCTTTTTGGCCCGTAGTCTTAAATAGGGATTTTTTGTCCTAGTCCGGGGTGACGATACGTTGTGCACAGAGAGAAACAAGAGGTTCGACGACGGATTTGAACGCGTTTGGCTCGGTTCTCCATGCTTTCATCATCTCTTGCTTCTTCCCCCATGGCTATGCATAGCTAAGTTCATTCTTCGTTGGGGTTTAATGTAATCGAGTCTACTTCAATGTAATTACTCTTTTATTATTCAATTAAGCATCGTTATTGTTCCTCTTCTATGCGTAATGCTTGTTTTTGGGTTGATCACCCGAATGCATGATTCTATATATTCAATTATAATTGGGAAATTTAATTGAATTGTGAACTGGAGAGAACACCCAATACTTTTTATGCCTAGGGATAGGGTAAAAAGGATTGGGCATCGTTAGAACCTCTATTCCTAATGCAAGTACTTTGGTTTCACTAATTCAAGGGATTGATAGTGGAATCAAAGGACTTAGGTTCTCCCACTTAAGGGATTAAGGTTTGAATAAATTTGTGGGTTGATGATAACAAAAGTTTATTTGAATGAGAAAATTGGTGATTGCATATTAGGATGACTTGATGAAGTTAAACTCCGGCGTAATTCATTCATTGATTTAAACCCAATTTTCTGCGCACGCTATGTGTTTGGTGAATTTACCCAAATCCAATTTCTCTTCTTCTACTCATTTAATTTATGCACTTGTTTTAATTTTGGTTACCTAAATTCTCAATTTTCGTAGTCCATTTAATTTTGCTATTAATTACCCAATTATCGTACAAGTTGTAACGTTGTGATTTTCCTAATTGTATGATTAAGTGTTTGATTAATAATGAAAGAACAAACTAGATTTAAATTATGTTAATTGATATAATAATTAACTTAAGTTTTTATGTTTTGTTTTGTGCTATAGTATTATTGTTAGATTTTCATGAGGTGTTGGACTTAGAGTGTGTGTGGTGGGATTTTTGGGATTTTTATATGAGTTTCGTGAGTTGTAAGAAAGAAAAAAAAAAGAGAAGGTGCTGTCCTTAGAAGAAGGGTGGAGACAAATAGCAAAATTCCATGCAAATCTCAAAACTTAAATGTGCCAAGCTTCACGTTTCTTCCATTCTTCTTCATTCTTCCAAAGTCTCTCTTCCCCTTGAATGGAAGTTTAATTTCTACATCACTTGGAAGCTTGATTTCTTCTTCCCTAGAGCCTCCTTGGTTGATTTCTAGTTGGTAAGTTCAATTCTTGATCTCTTAGTTTCTTTCTCAACTCCTACCAAGAACTTGAGAAATGGGTTTCAAGTTGAATCTTGACTGGTGGGAAAAATTTTGATTGAAGCTTATTTTGGGATTGATTTAGGTGTCCTCTAGTTGATTTCATAGCCAAAGTTGGGTAGAGATCATTCTTGAATCACCAAGTCTCCTCCCTAACTTCTTCTCCAAGGTTTTGAGTCAAAAATTCTAGGTAAGGGAAACTTTAATATGATTGAATGCTTATTTGTATATTATATGCTTGGAATGTTGTTTTTGAGTGTGGAATGATGTATATATGTTATGTTTGATGTAAAATTCGAATTGGAATGAATTTGGTAGCCATTGAGAAGTTTTAAGCATGCTTTCGAGGTCCTATAACTCTGTTTCACTTAAGAACATAGTGGTTCTCGCTTAAGCGGAACAGGGGATAGAGAACATTTTTGGTCAGAAAGCTGTCCTAGCTTAAGAGCTAGAATTCCTAGCTTAAGTGAGGCCTAGCTTAAGCGAGAAAAATGCTAGCTTAAGCAAGGAACCCTGTAAGTGAGTAAATAATTTCTGAAATTCTAGCTTAAGCGAGAGTAAGGTGGTGCTTAAGCGAGATTCAAGGTGTGAGAATGCCTTACTTGAGGTTATTGAACTGCTGGATGGGTTCATAAGCATGATTTGAGAAAAATGGTGAATTTATAACATAGAGGGAACTTGTGGAAATCAAAGTCGTTTGGCTTGTTACATGACATTGCATATGGGTAGGCACGTAAGTTGAGGGTGCTAGGTAGGCTCTCAACCTAGTGCCGGAGGTTTTCGTGGTGGCCAACGGTGGGCCTATAGAATAGCCAAGTGGGCGAATTCTTATAGATGCAAGGTTTTGCAAGCCTTACAGAGGTAAGCCAATACCCACACTTGTCTATATTCGATTAAATCCACACTTCCTCCACAGGGTAGCTCAAGGGACTCCCTGAATGGTCAAAGAGTTGGACCATGGTAGGGGATGGGGCCTATGAGGACCGCCCAAAAGTTGTAGAAATCTCCATGGAGTTGAGTCAGTATGGCATTACACAATGAAATTTGTATATGAGATTGATATATGATGTTATTTGTTTTACTATTATTGATTGATTTTGGTTTTCCTTTAAGTAAATCTTATACCTTTGTATATCTATGATCTTTTTATAAATAAGCTTACCCTTGCCTTTTGTGTTTGTATTTGTGTTGTATTACTGCAATGATCGTGTGGTTGGCACGGGAGCAGATAGTGGTGATATTGCAGGATCTTAGACCGCTCGTGACTGAAGCGGATGTATATGTTGAAGATGGGATGAGATCCCTCCTTTTGTATACGTTCTCAAATATAAGTATATAGTATGGGGAACCAGCTTAGGACATATGTATAAATGTTAGGTTGTTGTAAATGCCCTCTACAAGAGGATTATTTTTGGTATTGTATGTATATGTATATTTAAGTTATGTAAAGCCATACCTTATACTCTTATGATATGATGATGTACATATATATGTGTTAAATGTGAAAAATTTTATAGGTAGTTTCATATGATAATATTTAACAAAGTATTTTAGTATAACAAATATGTAACGAAGATGGTCGTTACACTAGTGGTATCAGAGCTGGTCGTATCTTTTGAACAAACCTATGGGGATAGGTCTGTTATGTTTTTGCTGTGTGTGATTGATATGATGGGTAGAAGGTTTTAGCCAATGTTATTCTCTAACTTGGTTTAGTCCTATGTTAGGATGGTGAGACCACCTAGACAATTTCATTAATAAAACTTTATGGGTGTCAATTTCAGACAAATTTCTACGCTTACCTGTTAAACATGCCATGTTGTTCATTAAAAAACTTGCCCAAAGCCTTAATAAAAAAATAAAAAAAAACTTGCCCAAAGCATGCACAACCCTCCTGGTAATAGTCAATTACGACTACAAGGAGTGCTAAATTTTCTAGTCTCGACCATAATTTAGTTTTTCCCTTTTACATGGAACTATAAACTTAAGACTTTAATAAAATTGAGTTTAATTGTGTTTTGGGTCTTTTAAGTTTAGGCTGTGATTTTGGTCTTGATTTATTTTTCTAGTTAATTAAATTTTTTTAAATAAAATAAATTTGATCTTTCTTTTAACTTTTTTTCCTATTTAAAATTTTAAATCATCATTTCTTAATTAGGTATTTGAGAATTTATGGTTGATTTAAAAGTAGGATCTGAAAAGGGGAAAAAAATTGAGATTCATAGTTTTAGCAAAATTTGATGTTTCAGTTGAGTTTTAAGTATATAGTTTAATAAAGTTTAATTTATTTGATATTTGAATAAAAACAAAGAGTTTAAGAGTTTTAAGTAGAATAAATTTAGTAGATTAAATTAAATTTGTTTAATTTTAAAATAGATTTAGTTATTTTAAAAAAACTTCAAAATTAAAATTGTACATGGTTTAAATTTGATAAATAAAATATGATTAAATTTAAACCCAAGAACCAGATTTCAGCTGACACCAAAATTTTGCGTGCGCGGCATTGCTGAAAATAGATTTATTCTGTGTTTGAGTTGATTTTTTTTGTGGAAATTATTTTTTTTATAGCTTCTTAAAATAGCTTTTGAAAAGAAAAGATTATCTTTTTTGTGTAAGGGTAAAGTGCAATTTTGGTTTCCTCATAATATCCAACCTGCAATTACTCTCATTTTTAAATAGAGACATTTAATCTTCTAATTTTTCAAAATCAGTGATTTTAGTACAATTGCCCAATTTAATGCATTGACCTTAAGTATTTAACGTTAATTTAATATAAATTTAATAAAAGATAAAAAATATATAAAAAGGATTTTAAATCACATGGGATCATCTTGTAGCTAGCACAAACTCAAATATCACAACCTTAACTCACTTTGTCCCCTAAGCTTCATCTTTCCTAAAAGGTTGATGTAATGCTAATCATCTTCCCCAAAGGATCGTTAACTCCAAAAGGTTCACCTACTCAAAGGAGTAGACATTTTTTTGAGCCGTAGGACAATGCGATGCAAGATCAGTGGTTGGGTGGTGGGATGGAAACCGGTGCAACTTCATATAACTCTAGTCTCGAGCTTGAAGACATCGCATGGTCTATCACTGTAACATGGAGGCTCCACTAGCTAGTGACCTCGTGGATAGAGGAAAATCTAGGGAGAAGGTTTTATGGTTGTGGGCTAATTAGGGTATATAACCGTTAATATGAAATTTTGGTTGCAAGTTTATTGTGTAACATTCATTTGAAATTTCGAATTTGTTCTTTTGCAAGTAACAAGGAGAATTGGTTGAGAGTTTTTGAGTGGCATGATCCCATATTGAATGTTCGTGAGAAGAGAATTATCATTGCATTGTTGAGGAAGGCAAATGAACTAAAGATTAGGGAAAATGAATTGAAGACAAAGTTCAGTTAGATGAAAAAGATGGAGAAATTTTTAGGGTTGGTCTTATTTTGTCTTAGGTCATTGTAATGTTGCATTGTTGCTGGTGTTTTTAGTTGTTGGCAGGGCCATTTGATGTAGTGGGTACAATATAAGGCATTGTATTATTGCTAGTGTTTGTGGCCCTATCATTATTTTGATGCAATTGTTTTGATTTTAAGATTAGAATATAGTATTTGGCTTGGAATGAATGGGTCTATTAATGAAATATAGTTTCTAATATGATTTGTGCAAGTGAATTTTATCTGATTTTATATTTAATTGTGTTGCTTTACTTGTTTTGCATAACTCTGCCAAATCGCCTAGTAATTCTGCCAAATCACCTAGTATAGTTGGTTTTAAAGTTTGAGGTTTTACACAAGATTGTCTGAATAGGCTAGTGCAATATCAATATACTAGTCCTTTTGAAAACCAATTTTGTAACATAGTAATTGAATAAGGTTGTATAGTTTATGTAATTTGTTTTTTATTATTCTCACAGGTTTTAAAGTATACTATCATATAATTTTACTGGTCTTTTTGAAAAGTAAAATTATAATATAGTTACTGATTAAGGTTTTAAGGTTGAGGTCTGTATTTGATTGTTGTAACAAGTTTTAAAGTTGAGGTTTCATAGTATAATACCATATCAGTATATATACTGGTCCTTTTGAAAACCAATTTTGCAGCTTATTACCATTTTGAATAGGCTTACATTTGTGACTGGTTTAATGCCATATTAGATTACCAAATTGATTTTGACATATGATACAAGCATATGATGCAACCATTGACCTGATTTTAGCATATTGAAAACCACTATTAAAAATTCCGAATCAAAACCTGTTAATCTTAACTAGGACTGAACCATAATCAAAACCAATAATTGAATAAGCAAATGAAGCAACCAAAACATCACAAAGAAGAAGTAATATACCAACTGGAAATATAAATTTCATTCAAACCAATAAGCAGTACTTGTAAAGGAATGGTCTATTGGCATTTGAAATGAACCAAAACACCATTTCTATACATTCCTTTACAAAATAGTATTGGTAACCAAAAAATAGAACAACGGCTGAAATGTATCAAAACATCATTCTTATTCATTCCTTTAAAAAATAAATATATTAAAACCCATTCCTAAACCATAATATTCCCCTGACCCATTCCTACAACTATTTCCCCTAAAAAAAAGTAGATATCTTCAAATTCTTGAAATCTTAAAACATCATAAATTAACCATTGATTGTTGTGTTTGTAGGCAGGGACAAAAACATCAACAAGTGTTGGTGCAGTTGCAATTAATTATTGACTTAATGGAGGTGCAACTGACTATTGACTTAATGGAGGTGCAGCTGATTGACCACTTGGTGCATTGCAACTAATTGTTGAGTTTATGTTCATGCAGTTGATTCTTGAGTTTTCTGTAAAGTTTCAACCTCTGCAGGTCAGTTCAACCCAGGTATTCTTTCACAATTATTTGTCTTTGCAAAAGGTTGAAACTTTGTAAAAAAACTCTCATAATTGATTTAGTTGTGCTTACAACACACTGCTCCTGAAGCACCAATCCACTGTTTGCACCTCTAATTAGATATATGCAGTTAATTTTTCATAACGACAATTAGACGAGAGGACTCAATTGAAAAAAAAAAGTTCAGGGACCCAATTAAAAGAAAAAAAGTTCAACTACCTATTTGTAAATTTGGTAAAAGTATATGGGAATCTACATAATAATTAAATCTTTATTTTTTTATGGAGATCGTTTTAGTTTTTTTTCCCCTTTTATGACTGTTTGCAATTTTCTTTTTCTTTTTTTTTAATGACCAAAATTCAAATGTCTCATTTAAATAGATTAAGGACACCTATAGTAGTAAGTTACATTTTCGTTAGTGAATACCATTGTCATTGTGAATACCAATAGTTGCAAGTTACTTATATTTTCCTTTTTTTTTTTGTCTAGGTACGCTACTTGCTTATAAGTGAATATCAAGCTAGCCTCATTTTGGAACCTATATATGCAAATAACCCTTCACTAGTTCATAGTTTATTTTGTGGTTTGACCTAGTGATGAACTATTAATAAAGCTAAAAACCTCAAATCCCAAGTTCTAGCATAGTATTGAATTGATGGCCTACTTAATTTAGTTTTTTTTATTTAAATTCAAGGTATTGATTGATATGAATTGCATGTGATTCTAGATTGAGTTTAATGGTGATGCATTGGCAGTGTAAAATAGTTTTACACGGTCGTTCAATCACAAATCACTGTTGATATGACTTTTAAGATAATTTTGTAAAAGTCAACAAACTTACCATACATGATAGTTTATAATTAAATGACAGTATAAAACTATTTTACACTGTCAGTGCATAGCCTTTTTTCTCTTCTAGATTTGTATATCATATGATAATAAATTAATAATTCTCTAAAAATATAAAGGAATTATGGAAACATTTAAACTTAATTACACTTTTTGCACCCACAACTTCACAAGCTCGCGAACTTTGTCCTTAGAGATTTTTTATAGCGAATTTTGCCCCTAATTTATAAAATATTGTGAATTTTGTCCCAATGTAAAAAAACTACCACAAATAAGACAATTTTGTGGTGATTTTTCCTTTAAACTGGTTCAATTAAGACAAATCGCTACTTTAGTAAATTAGGAGGCAAAATTCATTAATTTTTTGTTTGGGAGGGGGGGGGGGGGCGAAATTCACAAGATTACAAACCTTTGGAAGCAAAAAGTACATTTAAACTAAATTTATATGTTTTTATCAGCTAAACTTTATTCACAGGATGTTCTGATTTAATTTATGTATTCAAGAAAAATACCTAGATAATACACATGATACTTGATAGTTTTATTTAAACTTCAAAGTGAAATAAAAATAGAAATAAATTTAAAAATAAAAATAATGTGTGAGAAATTTGTCATTAAAATAATTTTTTGTTAGTACAATAAATTTTTAGATTTTTCAAAATAAAAAATCATATATTTTTCCTTATACAATTAATATAATTTTTCCATTTAAATTTATTGATAAAAAATAACAACAATGATAAAAAAATCAGGTGGAAAGTGAAAGACTTTACTAGTAGACAAGTCATGTTTGACTAAAGCATCTACCACCATGTTTGCCTCACGTAAACATATACATACGTGACATTAGATTTCAAACTAGCTATTTCTTTAATCTCTCTAACCACGTTATAACAGTGGTGAGAATGATCGCATCCATTTAAAATCAACCCAACTGTAACTCTTGAATCACTCTCCACTGATATAGTAACTTGTTAGAAATTTCTTTATTATTTCTAATTAATTAAAGATATATGACACCAAAAATGAATTTAAAATTAACTGAGGGCATTACTTTAATTTAATGCTTTTTCCTCTGTCAGAACATCAATATAGCAGCACTCCACGACCCAAACAGATTCAACCCTCCTCACAAAAACCAAACAGATGCAGTTGGAGAGAAGAGAGGCTGGAAATGTTCTTAAGGAAAGAGAGATTTGAAAGAGTGCATGCAAAGTTGAGAGAAAACCAAAAAATAGTCTCCTTGGCACAGCAGCGTTGACTTTAAGAGATCACCTACTCAAAACTAGGCATGGCAAATAAACCCTTACCCGTGGGTACCGCCCTGACTTTGACGGGAAATACCCGCTTTGACCGGGTACGGGTACGGGTATGGGTATTATCCGAATTTTTTAAACGGGGATGGGGACGGGGATGGGTATCAAACTATACCCGTATCCATACCCGTATACCTGCCACCATTATATTTTTTTATAATTTTTTTGTCACAACATATATATACATTATAATTTTTAAAAATATAAATTAAATATCTTAATAGTTAAATAATTTAAATTATAATAATAGATAAATAACAAACTTAAAATTATACATTTAACTAAAAATATAGTTTAATTCTTAATTCTTTGCCTTTAATTCCTTTGTTATTCATTATATATATATATATATATATATATATTATTTGAATAAAAACATAATTAATAACTTAATATATGATTTATTTAAAAATATATAAGTAAATTAAATTATAAAAAATAGTGTAGTGGGTTACCCGCGGACATACCCCGAACCCGATAAAACCCGATGGGGATGGGGATGGGTATTAAAATATTAAACCCGCATCTTTTATACCCGAACCCGTACCCACCCCGCCTTTTGCGGGGATGGGGACGGGAAGAGCCAAACCCGTCCCCGACCTGCCCTGTTGCCATCCCTACTCAAAACAAAGGATGATGATCCTTGCTGCAATTAATCACGTGTAACGGTTACTAGTGGGGATAGAAATGAAACCGATGGGCACATGTTTTTAGGGTACACTGTTTAATTACAATGTAAATACACACACATAAGCCCATACAACATGCAATTGTATTAGGGCAGCAAATCAAGAGAATTAAGTATAGTAATAGGGACACAAAGAATAGCAACCCAGGTGGGAGAGTGGAAGGAAAAACAATACTCCCTCCGTCCCAAAATGAGTGTCGTCCTAGGTTTTTTTAAACAGACCAAGAAAAGCTATTAAATAGAAGAAAGAGAGAAGTACAAAACTAACCTTATTATTAATATTGCATTGAAAAGCTAAAGTGACATTATTAGGGGTATTAGTGGAAAAAAAGTAATTAATATTGCATTGAAAAGCCAAATGCGACACTCATTTTGGGATGGAGTGAGTAAAACATAGTATTTGTTACATTTATTTGGGCTCAAGGAGCAAAATTTCTAATCCCAAGAAAATAAACAAAAAAGTCAACTCAATCTGTTTTTAATTATTTATTAATTTATTAATAATATCAAATTAATTAATTTAAATTAACATTCATACAACCTTTTTTTATATATAATAATTTTCAATTGCTAATAATTTGTAAAATTTTAATTCGTACATAATCTTAATTTATTTAAGCTTATGAAGTTTTCTCCAAAGTTAAATAAATAAAAACCTTTCAATCATTGTATAATTATAAATATAAATTCATCAATTTTCTAACATATAAAAGTTAAAATAGATTAAATTTTAACAAAATAGTTTTTTTCTAATAGCAATAACATTACTGTCAACAATAAATAAATAAATAATTTTCTTTAAGTTTATGATTTTTTTTTCTTAAAATTTGGTAAATTAAGTACTCTACATATTTGCTTAATTAGAAATGAAAATTCATTAGTAATTACAATGGCAAATAATAATATATAAAAGCTAAACTTTTATTTCTCATAATAAGAAAAAAAAAAAAAGATGTTACATTTCAAGACCACCTAAACGGCTAAACCATTGCTTTCCTGCACGGCCTGATCCTCTTTTGTAGGTTTCGACATGCTTATGTCTGTGTGGGTTATGCCAGGTTGAGGTGTCTGGCTTTTTGGTCTTGAATCCAGCCCTAAATACATGGTAACAATAACTTCATTAGATTCACATACTATTTACTTTTCTTTAATGATAATGATGTTTTGTTGCTCTTACCTATATATTGAGTTCTCAGGGATCCTTCTTTAGCTTTGTGCTTTTTACCTCGAAAATGATCATTCAAGCCTTTCTCACTTGTGGCAGTAATCTGACATAACATGCAAATCCAATCTTGCTTGGGTTTCTTCTGCAAACCAGATAGAGAATTTTCATTGTCATCAATTGCAAGAGGTGTCACCGTGTTGCGCTTTGGACCATAATGATAAGCATCTGACTTAGTCTGCAATGAGATAAATAAAATAATATGTGCTCAATAGCCAATTAAGAGTTTCAACATTCCCTATATATTGATTCTATCATCTCTTTAGGATGCCCATGCATGAATAAGATATACTATAATATTGTGATCACACAACATAGTTCCATTGGCAGTAAAGTTATAATAATGCAAGTGTCTTATGAAGAGAATGTTTGCTGAGTAGTGGTCAACCAAACAAATAGAATGTAATTATACTAACCAGTATGAACACTTTATTATCATTGTTAGTCAGTGTAGAAGGTTGTTTGATATCAACTTGGGCGGGTAACTCGGATTGTGGCACACAAAATGCATTAATGTTATTAATATGGTTGTTTATTCTTGGATTCATGAAAGACACCGAAACTCGTTCTCGGAACAAGATTCCAAATGGGATTCCTAATGCTCTCTCCAATGCCATTTCTCTCCTGACTTTCTCCTCTAGCTCTCTTCGTTGTGCCAATGCCATCTCATCGGTGGTTATCTCTCTCTTAATTCCATCCTTCTTCAGCTCCCGTTGTATATGTTCTTTCTCCCATACTTGCCGAAATGCTTCATTGGCATTGATTGGCACCGACTTTGGGAAAGCTTTGATCTTCGGAACATTGTTGGGAAAAGCACTTGGTGCAAACTCGCACCCTAGAAAGTGAATAGTGAATAAAATGAAATCGTGTGAGAAAATATTATGTTTTCTTAAGCAACAAAACAAATTAGTATCTTGAAAGGAACGTGAAGAAAAGAAAATGTTACCTTGTAATGATGAGTGATCGGAGACACAGGCAACTGTGGAAAGATGGTGTGCCATTGATGATGGTGTCTTTTGGTTTTGGTCATCACAATATTTGAACTCCATGGAAATAGTAGGAACGTGAAACGAAGGGAAATAAGTGGATAAAGAAAAACAATGCCTATGAAATCAGAGACAATTTGTGTGAGTGTGTGCAGTGTTGAGATTGAAAGTTTGATTAAATAGGTGTGAGGGATGGGTATTTGCACGCGCATGTAAGGTGTGTGTTTATAGATGTCATTGATTATGCTGTTTTGTGTGAAGATATTTTTTAGTGATGTGTGTGATGGTCAAATATTGAGAATTTACCAAATCAATTTTTCGAGCTTGAAAAGGGAGGGAAAAGGAAAAAAGTGATTTTCTTCCAATTTTGAACGTGACCACAGTACCCAAAAAGAGTTAAATATGAATAAATATTTAAAATGTTAAAGATTTGAAATATTTATTTTTTCAAGTTTTAAGGATTAAATATTTGACTACACACATTTGATATTATTAAAGAAATTAACGAAGTGAATAACTGAACAACTAAAAAATTATTTTTTATATTTATATTGTAATATAGTATTACTTTTAATTATTGATGTTTTTATAAAAATGATTAATAGTTAATTTATATAGAGAGATGATTGGTAAGATTTGGGGTGTCAATAATTGGGATTCCTATTATGGCCTTTACATGTCATAGTTTTAAAAAAAAATTATATAGAGAGATAAAAGAGATAAAGATAAAAAAAAATTATAGTTTGAGATTATTATCTAAAAAATTACTTGTATGAAACCAAATAATTTTCACTTGGGACTCTCTAGATTAATTAAAGAAATAATAATAAAATATTTTATTAGAAACACATAAATTAATTAACAATTTTTAACATTTTCTATTTAATTTTTTTTTACTTTTTACTCTATCAACTTATTATCAATTTGTTATTATTTCTAATCGATTAAAGGTATTTTATTTTTATTTAATTTAATGTATTGAATGCATAATATTGAATATTAATGTTGACAAATACTATATAACATTAAAAAAGGAATTTAAAATATTGAGTACTAAATGAGGACATTATTTTAATGCTTTTTCCATATGTTTCTTATCAAGAATGTCTTGAATGATTTGATAACCCCCTTGCAACATGTAAGTTCTGCAACGCTTGGGAAATCCTAAAACATTAAGACAGTTAATAGTATGATTGCTACCTAACATTAAGCTCATCTGGTGCCTGCAGCCAGATATAAAAAATTACCTGTTTTGCATTTCAACATAACCAGCATCAAGATAATCCCGAAACATGTGCAGAACTCTTAGAGTTGTATGAACTTTTTTTTTTTCGATGATTAAAATTCAAATGTCTCATTTAAATAGGTTAAGAATTCTTATAGTACTACAATATATTTGTTTAGTGAATACCATTATGATTATGAATACCAACAGTTGTAAGTTACTTGTATTTTTGTATTTTTTCTCTCTCTAGATATATATGCTACATGCTTTTAAGTGAATATTATTCTAACCTCATTTTAGAATTTATGTAAATAATCCTCACTTGTCCATAATATATTTTGCGGTTTGACCCTAGTGATAAACTATTAGTAATAAAGCTAAAAAACCTCAAACTCCAAGTTCAGGCATTGGATTGATGATCTAATTATTTTAGTTTTTATTTAAATATCAAGGTACTTATTGAAGCAAATTGCATGTGATTCTAAATTTGTATATCATATGATAATAAATTAACAATCCTCTAAAAATACATAACAATTTTTAATACCTTTATATATTTTTACCAACTAAATTTTAGTTAAAGGATTTTCTGATTTAATTTTGTATTCAAGAAAAATACCAGATAATATATGTATGATACTTGATAGATTGGCCTCGCAGGGAATCTCAGTACAAAATACTTGCTGGTGGGATACTATTCTTTTTTGACTTAATTGCAAATTTTACCACCTAACTTTTATCATTTTGTGAATTTTACTATCCAAGTTTTATTTTTGTAAATTTTACCACCCAAGTTTTCAATTTTTGCACATTTTACCACCGCTGATGTGTCACAAAAAAAAGAGTTAAAGAAAACACAAAACGACGTCGTTTTATTATGAATGTGATGGTAAAATGCTCAAAAATTGAAAACTTATGTGGTAAAATTCGCAAAATGATGAAAGTTGAGTAGTAAAATTTGCGGAAAAATAAACTTGGATGGTAAAATTTGCAAAATGATGAAAGTTAGGTGGTAAAATTTGCGAAAAAAACTTGGATAATAAAATTCTCAAAATAATGAAAGTTGAGTGGTAAAATTTACAATTAAGCCTTCTTTCTTTCATCCAGCTAGACTTTAGTAGGAACAACTTTTTGCTTTCCTCCTATAGATTTACATAGTGGTTGCCTTTGCAAGTTTTGGTTTATGTCCCCCGTATTCTTTTGTATATGTTTTTCTCCTTTTTTCAATAAATTTTTGGTGTGCTGTAGATGATGGGTAGCGTTGGGAGTACCAACTTGGTTGGAATTTGTTTCGTTATAATGATGCCTTTGCATGTCCTCTTTGTGACTATTTTTTTTTAAATTTCAAAGTGAAATTTAAATAGAATTAAATTGAAAAAGAAATTAATGCGCAAGAAAATTGTCATTAAAATAATTAGTCATTAATTATTCAATTAATTTTTTGATTTTTCAGGATAAAAAATGTCAAATATTTTTGTTCATGATTTAATTTTTATACAATTAATACAATTTTTAATTAAATTTGATTTTTAAGAATATATTTAATAAAAAATAATATTAATATTTTAGTTTTAAAATTTAATTCTTTTTATTTTATAAATATACTCGTGCAGAATACAAAATATATACTAATTTCATTTCAAAATCATGTAAAAAAGATTAGAAGCACACAAAAAAGAAAATGATACATGAAATAAACTATTACAAAAATATTTTTTCTTAGTAAAAATATTTGTTAAAATTTTAAAAAATAACTTTGTAAGATTTTGTTAGTTACATTTTAATTTTCTTTATTATCACCAAAATAATTTTTATAAATAGTGCTTATTAAAATTTTATTGTCATTAATTTTTTTGAGCTAATTTTATTTCTTAAAGAATTAATAATAAAATATTGAGCAAATTACAGTGTTACCCCTGAGTTTTACCTGAATTACCTATGCACCCCCTCCTTTTTTTACCTACTGAAAATCTCCTAATTTTTTTCTTTCATGTTACAGTGGCACACCCTCTCTATTAAACGGTGTTAACTTTGTTTAAAATGTAGAGCACATGATTGACATGTGATTTTTAAAAAACAAATTAATTCGAAAATGTCCTTTTTCTTCGTTTCCCCAACTCTTCGACTCCATCGCAAACTCCTCTGACTCTTGCTTCCCCAACTCTCTCCTCTCCTCCTATGCCAAAGTTGCCACCAGCCCCTCCGATTTCGTCAAGTTCGTAAACCACGTCACCAAAACCCGCCGCGGCGGCGGCAAGCACATTAAGCAAAAGGTGTTTCTTTGGGAGAATGTTTGGCACTATTCTCATAATTCAAGTTCGTTGTTTTCAGTTCTAGAGTTTATTGAAATGTGGGAGTTTTAATTAATATGGGAATGGGTCGTGGTTATAGTTTCAACGCTGGAGAGTCTTAAACATTGGTGCTAAATTGTTGTGGGACAAGTCTTTTGTGGATTTTGGTAAAATACATGGTGGGCATGTGAGCTTATTGGTTGAAGCTGTATAGAATATTTGCATACAAAGGATGCATTAGTTGGATTTTCAACAAATTTGCCAAAGACAAGGATGATATACAGCATTAGCAGTCAAACTATTTTGGATTAATTTAATATTCAAATAATCAATTCCATCTTTGGGAGGTTTACGAGCTGCTACTTGGGATCAAAACATTTCTAACTGCGTTTGAAGACAGTTGGGTCATGGGGTTGTTTCTATTATTTTTCTTATCATTTTTCTTTTATTAGGGGCTAAATAAGAATTGGATCCAGGTGTTGTTACGAGATGGAGTATGGATCAACATTGTAATTTTGTTGGTTTTCAGATCCCAACATTTCTTGTGTGTTGGCTCTGTTTAATAAAATGCTTTTTACTTAAAAAAAGGGGCAATTTTGGATTTTTTGAAATGTGCAGAGGACATTTTCGTAAATGAACTTTGAAAGTTAACGTTTAACTAACACTGTCACAATAGGGAGTGCCAAAGTAATGCCTTCAAATGGAGGGGGTGTATGTGTAATTAGACTAAATCTCAGGAGATGTTATTGTAATTTGCTCTAAAATATGTTATTAGAAAGACATAAATTAATTAGCAAATATTAACTTTTCCATTTAAATTTTTACTTTTTACTCTATCAACTCATTAGCTAGCTATTTAATATTTCTAATTAATTAAAGGTATTTTGTAACGCTCTGCTAGCTTTTCAGTGTTCTTTGTCCTCACTCGCACGCTTAACTGTGGAGTTCTTAAGTGATGAGCTTAGATGCATCTTTTTGGTATAGGTAGTACCAATTAATTCCTTTAAGCCATCATCAACTATATAATCTCATACCTGCACAGTCTCTGGATCCCTCTCATTCGGGTGTGATTTCGATTCATTCAGTATCCCTTCCGCTGGAAGAGCCTGCCAGGAGCCGCTCCTTGTCCGTGCCTCTTCCCTTTTGCACCGGAGATCACTCCCCGCCCTCATCAGCGCCCGAGATGTTGCATATTTTATTTTTATTAGTTAAAGTATTTAATGCACAATATTGAATTTATCTTGAAAAGTATTTGATACCAAAAAAGGAATTTAAAATCTTGAGTATTAAATGAGGGCATTATTTTAATGCTTTTTCCTTATGTTTCATATCAAGAATATAATAGTTTCTTATAGTTGATAAAAAAATTTGTTAAAATTTTTTTATTGAAAATAATGATATAAATGTATTGGTAAAATATTAAATATATTTTTTAATGAAAAATTAATTTTTATTCTATGAATATTATTTAAAGTTATTTGTAAACAAAATCTTGAATAAAATTTAAATGCATAAAGTGAAGAAATATATAAAATAAGAAAGTGAGACTCTATTCATCATTTGATTGAATTAATGTATTTTTAAATATAATTTGCTTAATTTGATTTTGAATATGTCTTTATTTTTTCACTTTACACATTTTCACTTTAAATAAGTTAAATTTAAAAATAATTTTATCATTTAAAAAAATCTTCAAAATCTATTCTAATACTAGATGGAATTCATGCTGTGCACGGACCAGGCATTCAACTTGATAATATGTTTTTACTTATTTTTTATTTTCTAATTAAATATAAAGGTGATAAATTAGTTTAACTTTTTTTTTATGGTTATCCATTTATTTTTTTTCCTTCTATGGTTGTATGCATTATTCCTTTTCCTCTTTTTTTTGTCATCCAAAATTCAAATGTCTTGCTTAAATAGGTTACGAACACGTACAGTGGTAAGTTACATTTGTTTAGTGAATATTTTGAACACTGTATTTTGCCTTTTCTTTTCTTAATGTGTTTAGTTATATGGAGTAATTTTATTTTATTGAATTTATTTCATTTGCTAATTTGGCATATCGAGTGAGGAAATTAACTTTTGTTTCTAGTCATCCATTATATCCATTTGTCTCATTTTTTTTTCTTTCTTTCTTCATACCAAAAATTAACAAAATTTGTGAATTAAGTTATTTTTTATTTTATTACTTGTTTAACGTCATCACAAAAAAAAAAAATGGTAAAAAATTATTAGAATCTAACACTTGTTACAGCCTTTTATTACTAATTCTTTGGTGTCAATTCCACAAGCTCATTTTTGTCCCTTTCCCAGCTAAGTGGTTACGAAATTGAACATGAAGATAATTAACCAAATTGATATAAACAAATCATCGCTGTAATTATTCTTTTTGACTTCCATTAAGTAATAATGGAAATAAAAATCTGAAAAAAAAAAGTTTACATTTCATCATTAAGGATCAGAAAATAAAAATGTTTACAAAAAGTATACAAATAAAATAAAAAGAATCAAAATGACAAAAAAGAACAGAAAAGATAACAAAAGGTGGGACAGCTAGTAGCACAATTGAAACAGTAGACCAGCTCCATGAAAGAAAGAAAGAAAAGAACAAGATTAATTAAGGATGAGAATAAAAAATTCCAAATAAGGCAGATTTGGTCAAGAAACAAGGTGTATCACTGGTCAATATAAATAAAGCAAGTTTGATCAGTAATTGAAGTAGGCATGCCACATATAGGATAGCAGAGATAAAAACAAAATTTAAATAAGAGAGCAAAAGAAATCATGGCTGCGAGAAGGATTAAGATAAAATGAGAGATGGGGAAACAAGCATTGGAATAGAAAATCAAAACTGTGATGAATGCTCCAAGAAGCAACCCCATCTACAAATGTTCATGTTTTTCTGAAAAAGCAATAAAAAGCAAAGGACAACATAAGATTTTGGTTCCCAACACATCAGAATGTTCATCTACATATTGCTTTTTTTATTTTTATTTTTTAATATTGTAAACAATATTTGTTATAAAACATTACTGCATGAGTTATCAATTTTTTTCTTATTTTATTCTAATTATAAAAATTAATTAAATTACGTAAATTAGTATGTAAATTATTTTATGTAATTTACACAAATTACATAAATTTATATCAATATGTAGTTTTGTTTATTTTTCTTATGGCACAAAAAAATATAATAAAAAATAAATATTAAAATAATTTGCATACGTAAAACAAGTTTGTATAATTAAAATATGTAAATTACTCAAAATAGTTTCGTATAATGATAATATGTAAATTATTAAAAAAATTGTATAAACAACTTAAAAATATTTGATTTATTTCACATATAAATTATTTTTATTCTAATTATATAAATCAATATAATTACATGAATTAATATGTAAAATAATTATTATTTTATGTAATTTATAAAAATTAAATAAAATTATTTTTCTGTAAATTATTTTTATTCAAATTAAACAAATTAATAAAATTTTAATATTTTTTTTATAATTTATATGAATATAAATTTATTTAAATTACATAAAATAATTTATGTAAATAATTTTCATACTAATTAAATTAATTTAATTAATTTTTATAATTATAATAAAATAAGAAAAAAATTAATAACTCATCTAGTTATGATATATAACAAATATTGTAATTAGAAATCAATTATATATAATTAGTGATTAACCGAGTAATTAGAAATTAATAACTCATCTAGTAAATAGGTACGTGAGCGGTTTAATTAGAAATCAATTTGTTTGTTTTAAAAGAAGAAAAATATATATTTTGAGTAATTAAATATAATTAGTGATTAACCGAGTAAATAAGAAAAATGATGGAAAATAAAATAATAAAAGTATTTCTTTATAATGGTCAAGTAGAAAAAAAATTAAATAAAATAAAATTTATTATTATTAGATGTTTAAAAGTTTGGTTTTAAAATTAAAATCACGTTTCATTTCAATTATACAGTGCATTCCTATACTGTGTAAATTAAATTCAGTACCTAAAACAATCAACTCACACCCCTTAACCAATTAAAATTCATGCACCTACCCTCACCCCTCCACAAACTCACGACAATCTCTCTCTCTCTCTCTCTCTCACTCAAATCCAATTCATTTCCTCTCACTTACTTTAACTTAGCAATTAAGTTAAACCCCAAAACCTCTCTTCTCTCACAGACTCACTCCCTCACACACACTCACTAACTTAAAAATCCAACAGCACACACACACCACACTCTTCATTTTATTTCAAATTCATTTCTTCCTTTCTCTCTTCTTCTCCCACGGCCCTATACCCCAAACCCTCCCCTCTCTTTTTATTTTCTTCTTCCTCCTCACTCACTTGGCTGAGAGTTTGAGCACCAAGATCACAGAATCCTCTCAGCACCACTCTTTTCCTCCTTGGCAGTGGCACCCCAAGCCCCAAGGGAAGCCATTGAAGACCTTGCATGCAGCTGGATCCCTCTTCCCTCTCATCCTCTCAACAACAAGCTCACTTCCTCTTCTCTTCCTCTCTCTCTTGACTGAACCTCAACCAAGGTGAGGGAAACTTCTTGGTGGATTCTATTTTCAGTCTAAGTGTGGTTGAGAGTTAGGGTAATCAACCACACACAGCATGAATGCCCCTCATCTGGACTGTTTGTATGTTTTGTTTGAAATGTTTGCATGTGAGAAATTTTAGAGGGAAAGGTTGAGTTTTTGGCAGTGGCTGTTTGTGGGAGCGTATGCATGGCCTTGATGGAGTTTTGATCTCTTTAAACTGTAAGGGATGGTCCCTGGAATAAGGGGAGCCATACCCATTTTCTACAAAACTCGTTCTTTTGTGTTGCATGTAGAAGGAGACTCCAAAATCCAAATGATAGTGGCCGTAGCTTCGGGTTGCCTTGGACAACCTCCACTGTTTCATGAATTTTGGAAGATCCAACCATTGGTTTTTCACGAAATTTCTTTTTTATGAAAGTAGACACGAAAAGGAACAACTTTTATTTTGATACCATGGAAAAAAATCTCGTTTTGAAAGTTCATCCGTGGCTTGCAAAATGGATGTTCTGTTTTCGAGTTCTCCTGGAACGTGTCTCAAATTTTCTTAAATTTCTAACTGTACACTTAATGTTTTGTTTTCGTTTTTGTGCCATTAAAAACTAGACAACACAAGATTTTTAACCATGTAATTTACAAAAATTATCAAGCACAATTTCTAAATCAATCTTTCGAAGAGAGACAGAGCAATGGTTTTGAAACTCTGTCTGGAGCTCGAATTTTAGGTTGTAAAGAAAAATTTTCTGGGAGCAATTGGGGAAGAATTGGAAGGCATGGGATACCATTTTGAAAATATCCAGATGTTATATTTATGCTGTAAAATTTCCAAGTCAAAATTCTTTTGGAAAGTACCCGAAAATAAAATTTCTTCAAAATATGTTTCTGGAAAGGATTTGACTAACCTGTCCACTTGAGGAATTTTTAATAATTTTTGTAGCTTTTTACTAATTAAGTAAGATATCAATATGAAAAATAGATTTCAAGAGCTTTCATTTCATATAAAACTTTCCTAGTTTTGAGGCCATTTAATGCAATCAATTTGATCTCACACTCAGTACCGCGAAAGGGAAACTTTACCCTTTTTAGTCAAATTTTGTTTTAATTAATTTTACTATAGCCGTGATATAGTGTGTGACTTGTGTGAAATATTTATAGTTATTTTTGTGAATGAAAGGGGCAATGAATACCATGTATCTAAGTACCCAAATTGTGATTTTAAGTCCCAAAGAACAAAGTTCTTGGGCAATGGTGACTTTGAGTGATTGTGTGGAATTATTCCTTGATTGTATGTTTTGTCTCTGTGATGTGTTCGCAAGACTCGGACGTGGGTACTTGCGATACTAGAATTTGATTCCAGTGATTATGGCAAGATCGCCATTGAACGATAATGATAAGTGAAATTTTAACAGAGAGAATTATTAATTAGCTTCAAGATTTTATTTCATTATTTTAGTTTTTCATAGGAATTAATTTTAAATTAACTCTTTTATTTTTATGTGTTGGACATAGAAATAATCTTAGGACCTTTACGTGGAGGAATAAATGGTAAGTTAACACTTTATAAAATTGTAAAGTTTTGAGAGAGCAAGGAAATACATAAAACATAATAAAATTATCTACGCGTGGTGAATCATGTTGAGTTGATAGTCGTACAAGGATGAGTGTACGGCAAATTGCTGGAATTGCAAGATGGCAAGAGAGTTGTGTGGGGGTGTTCTAGCTGTAAGAATACAAAAGAGAGGGGGCAGAGTTCGAAAGGCGTGTCACGACGTAATGTGACGGTCACCCAAAGAAAGGTGATGGAGGCAATGTCCTCGTGTGTGTGTATATATATATATATATATATATATATATATATACATATATATATATATGTATATATATAATTTTTTTAGCAGAGAAGGCGTCTCTGGCTCGGCGTCTATTCGACCGTCCAATACCATGTGCAGCGGAATCCTATTGTGACAAGAAAGAATAATCCCTGTGAGAAGGGTTGTTGAGGAGTCAGTCCCCGGAGTAATGGATGACCACAATTGGTACCTAGGAGATGATCATAAGGCAGGTTGACCTTGGAGGGTAAGGCATTGAGTTGTAAAGATATATCACATAGCTGACTCGGCCACCCTGACAAAAATACGAGACATCATCTGTTGGTGAGAGCCCGCTATTGTACCATGGTGAAGGGTGTACTCCCAACAGTCATCCAACTCAAATATGTGTAAGACCATTGGATGTCCCCACTTTCTATTTTTCTCCTCTGTCATTCTGTGAATGGTGCAGGAGCAACATGCTTCATGCTCTGTTTTTGTGTTAACTTAGGCTACTCTGTTTTGATTCTTTGATCGAAAACACAAAAAGAAAACCAACTGTTAATAAATGCTAGCTTAACTGAATATTGCAGAAAGATGTTACAAATTAACAGTGAAATATTCCTAAATAACCAAAACTTTTTATTTTCATTAGCATTTTATTTTGATTGCAGCCTATTATAATTGCTGTTTTGTGTGCTGTATTATTGACCAAACTTTTTACAGAGGATGGGATATCTCAGAATCATGCATCTTCAAATAGTAAAGATTTTCAAAATGAAGCTGTAAAATTGAACTTCTTACCCCCTGTATCTATTCAAGTGTTGCGAGAAATTGGGAGGCGGTGTAACTCTAAGGTATGCATGGTTTCTGCACCTAACTGATTATTTTTTTGTCTGTTTTTCCTGAAATGCGTTTTCATGTTTTCCTTTTATAGGTTGAATTTAAGTCCATTTTAAGCACCAGCAAAGACTTGCAGTTTTCAGTGGAGGTCAGTGAATTTCTGTATATATATATATATATGCCTGTTTATGACGTCCTATTAACAATTTTTATTGCATTACTCTTTGTTTATGTAGTATGAGTTGTGTTATATGCATTAGTTGATTAGTGGTTTTAAACTCTAGAATTTGTTATACAGTATTTTTGTTACTCTTGGATCCGAAATAAGTTTTGGTTTTCTCTGTTTTAATTGATTCATAACTTGTGTTGTAAATTTGTCTTGTGCCTGGGCTTAGGTACTATTAACTGGTGAGAAAATAGGTGTTGGTATGGGTAGGACAAGGAAGGATGCTCAACAACAAGCTGCAGAGAATGCCCTTCGCAGCTTAGCACGTAAACACCTATTGTTCGAGCCAATTCCAAAACTGTGTTCTGATTATATTGTTTTTATAGCTTTTGTTCCTTTGTATTAATGAAGAGAAAATTCTTGGAACATAGGGATATAAATAGTCAGTCAATAATAATACAGATTGATAGGTAAGATATTATTGCTGCATTTGGTGCAACTTTATTGGTTATGTTTAGGGGATATGTGGAGAATTTTCTTTTCTTCATTTTTCCAAGTGTCTGAATATGCCCTTCCAGCACTATGCATGCATGTAGAACAGTTCTGAGATTCTTTATTTTGGTGATTTGTGAAATTGTATCTATTGAAGCACGTAGAAGGTAGAACAAATAGGAGTGAGTTCAAATTGAAGAATATCTGTTGGTATCTGACTTTCAGTTACTTATTTGCACCGTTAATCTTGGCTCCATGATTGGATATGATCACACATCTAGTAAACCCGATGTTCTAGTGTATGTTACTGTAGAAATTATCAGCATATATGTTTCAAGAGGTAAATATTCTTTTGTAGTGTATGTTACTGTAGAAATTATCAGCATATATGTTTCAAGAGGTAAGTATTCTTTTAACATATGATACAAGCATATGATGCAACCATTGACCTGATTTTAGCATATTGAAAACCACTATTAAAAATTCCAAATCAAAACCTGTTAATCTTAAGTAGGACTGAACCATAATCAAAACCAATAATTGAATAAGCAAATGAAGCAACCACAACATCACAAAGAAGAAGTAATATACCAACTGGAAATATAAATTTCATTGAAACCAATAAGCAGTACTTGTATAGGAATGGTCTATTGGCATTTGAAATGAACCAAAACACCATTTCTATACATTCCTTTACAAAATAGTCTTGGTAACCAAAAAATAGAACAACGTCTGAAATGTATCAAAACATCATTCTTATTCATTCCTTTAAAAAATAAATATATTAAAACCCATTCCTAAACCATAATATTCCCCTGACCCATTCCTACAACTATTTCCCCTAAAAAAAAGTAGATATCTTCAAATTCTTGAAATCTTAAAACATCATAAATTAACCATTGATTGTTGTGTTTGTAGGCAGGGACAAAAACATCAAAAAGTGTTGGTGCAGTTGCAATTAACTATTGACTTAATGGAGGTGCAACTGACTATTGACTTAGTGGAGATGCAGCTGATTGACCACTTGGTGCACTGCAACTAATTGTTGAGTTTATGTTCATGCAGTTGATTATTGAGTTTTCTGTAAAGTTTCAACCTCTGTAGGTCAGTTCAACCCAGGTATTCCTTCACAATTATTTGGCTTTGCAGAAGGTTGAAACTTTGTAGAAAACTCTCACAATTGACTTAGTTGTGCTTATAACACACTACTCTTGAAACACCAATCCACTGTTTGCACCTCTAATTAATTAGGTGTCTGCAGTTAATTTTTCATAACGACAATTAGACGGGAGGACTCAATTGAAAAAAAATAAAAGTTCAACAACCCAATTAAAAGAAAAAAAAGTTCAACGACCTATTTGTAAATTTGGTAAAAGTATGGGAGTCTACATAATAATTAAATCTTTATTTTTTTTATGGAGATCGTTTTAGTTTTTTTTCCCCTTCTATGACTGTTTGCAATTTTTTTTTTTAATGACCAAAATTCAAATTTCTCATTTAAATAGATTAAGGACACCTACAGTAGTAAGTTACATTTTCGTTAGTGAATACCATTGTCACTGTGAATACCAATAGTTGCAAGTTACTTATATTTTCCTTCCTTTTTTTTTTGTCTGTCTAGGTACGCTACTTGCTTGTAAGTGAATATCAAGCTAGTCTCATTTTGGAACCTATGCAAATAATCCTTCACTTGTTCATAGTTTATTTTGTGGTTTGACCTAGTGATGAACTATTAATAAAGCTGAAAACCTAAAATCCCAAGTTCTGGCATAGTATTGATGGCCTACTTAATTTACTTTTTTTGATTTAAATTCAAGGTATTTATTGATATGAATTGCATGCGATTCTAGATTTAGTTTAATAGTGATGCATTGACAGAATAAAATAGTTTTACACTGTCATTCAATCACAAATCACCGTTGGTATGACTTTTAAGATAATTTTGTAAAAGTCAACAAACTTACCATACATGATAGTTTATAATTAAATGACAGTATAAAACTATTTTACATTGTCAGTGCATAACCTTTTTTCTCTTCTAGATTTGTATATCATACGATAATAAATTAATAATTCTCTAAAAATATAAAGGAATTATGGAAACATTTAAACTTAATCACACTTTTTGCACACACAACTTCACAAGCTCGCGAACTTTGTCCTTAGAGATTTTTTATTGCAAATTTTGCCCCTCATTTATAAAATATTGTGAATTTTGTCCCAATGTAAAAAAAACTACCACAAATAAGACAATTTTGTGGTGATTTTTCCTTTAAACCATTGCAATTAAGACAAATTGCAACTTTTGTAAATTAGGAGGCAAAATTCATTAATCTTTTGTTTGGGAAGGGGGGCAAAATTCACAAGATTACAAAACCTTGGAAGCAAAAAGTACAATTAAGCTAAAAATTTATATGTTTTTATCAGCTAAACTTTATTCACAGGATGTTCTGATTTAATTTATGTATTCAAGAAAAATACCTAGATAATACACATGATACTTGATAATTTTATTTAAACTTCAAAGTGAAATGAAAATAGAAATAAATTTAAAAATAAAAATAATGCGTGAGAAAATTGTCACTAAAATAATTTTTGTTAATTCAATAAATTTAGATTTTTCAAAATAAAAAATCATATATTTTTTCCTTATACAATTAATATAAATTTTCTGTTTAAATTTATTGATAAAAAATAACAACAATAATAAAAAAAAATCAGGTGGAAAATGAAAGACTTTACTAGAAGACAAGTCATGTTTGACTAAAGCATCTACCAGCTGTTTTGCCTCACGTAAACATATGCATACGTGACATTAGATTTCAAACTAGCTATTGCTTTAATCTCTCTAACCACGTTATAACAGTGGTGAGAATGATCGCATCCATTTAAAATCAACCCAACTGCAACTTTTGAATCACTCTCCACTGATATATTAATTTGTTAGCAATTCTTTATTATTTCTAATTAAATAAAGGTATTTTATTTTTAATTAATTAAAGATATATGACGCAAAAAAGGAATTTAAAATTAACTTAGGGCATTACTTTAATTTAAAGCTTTTTCCTCTGTCAGAACATCAATATATATAGCAGCACTCCACGATCCAAACAGATTCAACCCTCCTCACAAAAACCAAACAGATGCAGTTGGAGAGAAAAGAGGCTGGACATGTTCTTAAGGAAAGAGAGATTTGAAAGAGTGCATGCAAAGTTGAGAGAAAACCAAAAAATA
The DNA here is from genome assembly GCA_026413185.1 of Pueraria montana var. lobata. Lineage (NCBI taxonomy): Eukaryota > Viridiplantae > Streptophyta > Magnoliopsida > Fabales > Fabaceae > Pueraria > Pueraria montana. Next base: position 81,527,106 of record CM048650.1, read on the forward strand.
GTCTCCTTGTCACAGCAGCGTTGACTTTAATAGATCACCTAGTCAAAACAAAGGATGATGATCCTTGCTGCAATTAATTTCGTGTAACGGTTACTGGTGGGGATAGAAATGAAATTGTATTAGGGCAGCAAATCAAGAGAATTAAGTATAGTAATGGGGGCACAAAGAATAGCAACCCAAGTGGGAGAGTGGAAGGAAAAACAATAAAACATAGTATTGCTTACATTTATTTGGGCTCTAGGAGCAAAATTTCTAATCCCAAGAAAATAAAGAAAAAAATCAACTCAATCTATTTTTAATTATTTATTAATTCATTAATAATATCAGATTAATTAATTTAAATTAACATTCATACAACCTTTTTTTATATATAATAATTTTCAATTTCTAATAATTTGTAAAATTTTAATTCGTACATAATCTTAATTTATTTAAGCCTGTGAAGTTTTCTCCAAAGTTATAAATATAAATATAAATTAATTAATTTTCTAACATCTAAAAGTTAAAATAGATTAAATTTAAAAAAATAGTTTTTTTTCTTCTAATAGCAATATGTCAACAATAAACAAATAAATAATTTTCTTTAAGTTTATGATTTTTTTCTTAAAATTTGGTAAATTAAATGCTCTTCATATTTGTTTAATTAGAAATGAAAATCCATTAGTAATTACAATGGAAAATAATAATATATAAAAGCTAAACTTTATTTCTCATAATAAGAAAAAAAAAAACAGTTGTTACATTTCAAGACCACCTAAACGGCTAAACCATTGCTTTCCTGCACAGCCTGATCCTCTTTTGTAGGTTCTGACATGCTTATGTCTGTGTGGTTTATGCCAGGTTGAGGTGTCTGGCTTTTTGGTCTTGAATCCAGCCCTAAATACATGGTAACAATAACTTCATTAGATTCACACACTAATTACTTTTCTTTAATGATAATGATGCTTTGTGCTTTTACCTATATATTGAGTTCTCAGGGATCCTTCTTTAGCTTTGTGCTTTTTACCTCGAAAATGATCATTCAAGCCTTTCTCACTTATGGCAGTAATCTGACATAACTTGCAAATCCAATCTTGCTTGGGTTTCTTCTGCAAACCAGATAGAGAATTTTCATTGTCATCAATTGCAAGAGGTGTCACCGCATTGCCCTTTGGACCATAATGATAAGCATCTGACTTAGTCTGCAATGGGATAAATAAAATAATATGTGCTCAATAGCCAATTAAGAGTTTCAACATTCCCTATATATTGACTCTATCATCTCTTTAGGATGCCCATGCATGAATAAAATATACTATAATATTGTGATCACACAACATGGTTCCATTGGTAGTAAAGTTATAATAATGCAAGTGTACTATGAAGAGAATGTTTGCTGAGTAGTGGTCAACCAAACAAATAGAATGTAAGTATACTAACCAGTATGAACACTTTATTATCATTGTTAGTCAGTGTAGAAGGTTGTTTGATATCAACTTTGGGGGGTAACTCGGATTGTGGCGCACAAAATGAATTAATGTTATTAATATGGTTGTTTATTCTTGGATTCATGAAAGACACCGAAACTCGTTCTCGGAACAAGATCCCAAATGGGATTCCTAATGCTTTCTCCGACACCATTTCTCTCCTGACTTCCTCCTCCAGCTCTCTTCGTTGTGCCAATGCCATCTCATCGGTGATTATCTCTCTCTTAATTCCATCCTTCTCCAGCTCCCGTTGTATATGTCCTTTCTCCCATACTTGCCGAAATGCTTCACTAGCATTGATTGGCACCGACTTTGGGAAAACTTTGAGCTTCGGAACATTGCTGGGTAAAGCACTTGGTGCAAACTCACACCCTAGAAAGTGAATAGTGAATAAATTGAAATCATGTGAGAAAATATTCTGTTTTTTTAAGCAACAAAACAAATTAGTATCTTGAAAGGAACGTGAAGAAAAGAAAATGTTACCTTGTAATGATGAGTGTTCAGAGACATAGGCAACTGTGGAAAGAGGGTGTGCCATTGATGATGGTGTCTTTTGGTTTTGGCCATCACAATATTTGAACTCCATGGAAATAGTAGGAACAAGAAACAAAGGGAAAGAAGTGGACAAAGAAAAACAATGCCTATGAAATTAGAGACAATTTGTGATGTTGAGATTGAAAGTGTGATTAAATAGGTGTAAGGGATGGGTATTTGCACACGCATGTAAGGTGTGTGTTTATAGATGTTATTTATTTTGCTTTTTTGTGCGAAGATATTTTTTAGTGATATGTGCCACAGTCAAATATTGAGAATTTACCAAATCAATTTTTCGAGCTTGAAAAGGGAGGAAAAAGGAAAAAATGATTTTCTTCCAATTTTGAATGTGACCACAATACCCAAAAAGAGTTAAATATGAATAAATATTTAAAATGTTAAAGATTTGAAATATTTATTTTTTCAAGTTTTAAGGATTAAATATTTGACTACACACATTTGATATTATTAAAAAAAATTAACGAAGTGAATAACTGAACAACTAAAAAATTATTTTTTATATTTATAATAAATTATAAATTGTAATATAGTATTACTTTTAATTATTGATGTTTTTATAAAAATGATTAATAATTAATTTATATAGAGAGATTGGTAAGATTTGGGGTGTCAACAATTTTGGCATTCCTATTATGATGCCTTTACATGTCATAGTTTTTTTAAAAAAATTATATAAAAGAGATAAAGATAAAAAAAAAATTATAGTTTGAGATTATTATCTAAAAAAAAAATACTTGTGTGAAACCAAATAATTTTCACTTGGGTCTCTCTAGATTAATTAAAGAGTTAATAATAAAATATTTTATTAGAAATACATAAATTAATTAACAATTTTTAACATTTTCTATTTAATTTTTTATGTTTTATTTTGTCAACTTATTATCAATTTCTTTATTGTTTCTAATCGATTAAAGGTATTTTATTTTTAATTAATTTAATGTATTGAACGCATAATATTGAATATTAATGTTGACAAATACTATATAACATCAAAAAAGGAATTTAAAATATTTAGTACTAAATGAGGACATTACTTTAATGCTTTTTCCTTATGTTTCTTATCAAGAATATCTTGAATGATTTGATAACCCCCCTTGCAACATGTAAGTTCTGCAACCCGTCCCAAAATAAGATGTTCCACGCTTGGGAAATCCTAAAACATTAAGACAGTTAATAGTATGATTGCTACCTAACCTGCCCGTTAAGTATCAAATAATTAATGAGAGCCACATTACAAAATAAGCTCATCTGGTGCCTGCAGCCAGATATAAAAAATTACCTGCTTAATTGTGTTGCAAGCTTCGACCATACTTAACCACACCCCTTATTTGCAATATAGTATGTCACTATATTCACCTGGACTATAGATTTACATAGAGCAAGTTTTGGTTTATGTCCCCCGTATTCTCTTGTATATGTTTTTCTCCTTTTTTCAATAAATTCTTGGTGTGCTGTAGATGATGGGTAGCGTTGGGAGTACTAACTTGGTTGGAATTTCTTTCGTTATAATGATGCCTTTGCATGTCCTCTTTGTGACTATTTTTTTTTTTTTTAAATTTGAAAGTGAAATTTAAATAGAATCAAATTTAAAAAGAAACTAATGCGCAAGAAAATTGTCATTAAAATAATTAGTCATTAATTATTCAATTAGTTTTTAGATTTTTCAGGATAAAAAAAGTCAAATATTTTTGCTCATGATTTAATTTTTATACAATTAATACAATTTTTATTAATTAAATTTTATTTTTAAGAATATTTTTAATAAAAAATAATATTAATATTTTAGTTTTAAAATTTAATTCTTTTTATTTATAAATATACTCGTGCAGTATACAAAATATATACTAATTTCATTTCAAAATCATGTAAAAAAGATTAGAAACACACAAAAAAGAAAATGATACATGAAATAAACTATCACTAAAATATTTTTTCTTAGTAAAAGTATTTGTTAAAATTTTAAAAAATAACTTTGTAAGATTTTGTTAGTTACATTTTAATTTTCTTTATTATCACCAAAATAATTTTTATAAATAGTGCTTATTAAAATTTTATTGTCATTAATTTTTTGAGTTAATTTTATTTCTTAAAGAATTAATAATAAAATATTGAGCAAATTACCGTGTCATCCCTTAAGTTTTACCTGAATTACACATGCACCACCTCCTTTTTTTTACCCTACAAAAAACCCACTAATTTTTCCTTTCATGTTACAGTGGCACACTATCGCAACCTTGGTCGTGGCGGGACGGCCAAAAAAATATTAAGTTTGAAAACAGAGGAGTCGTCACCAATGTTTATTAAGGAAAACATCGAAAAAACCCTTTTTTAGAAAATAAATTGTCTTTGTAACCAAATTTGAGTTCGGGAGTTCATTACGCATAGGGAAGGTGTTAGCACCCTACGACGCTCGTCATGAAGACGGTTATCTCTAATTAGATGTGCAAAATTATTATAACTTTAAATTTATTTATTTTACCCCTCGAAATAAAATCAAGATATTACATCATAATTATTTTTATGAAGAGATTTTCCTTTTTTTTTTTCCCTTTTTTATTATAAAAAGAAAAGATAATGAATAGAACTATAAAGTTCAAAAAGTACCTTACCTTCAGCAAATTATTTACGTTTTTTCTTCAGCAAAAATCTAAACTGAGCATCCTAGTTATCTAAACACCTAACTTATTTGTTATAGCACCACCGAAAACTGGAAAAAAAATAAAAAGGCAAATGATATTAAATGGAAATGAACATTAACGTACGCGAGAAACATTTATTCAGAACACTTGTTTTTATCAATGTTTTTAAAATCGGACCGGTGATTGAACCGGTGAAGGCATTGGTTCAAGGTTCAATGGTCTAACCGTATTTGAACCAGTTTTATATTTTTTAATATTATATAATATTTTAAATAATAAAATAATATAGAAGTATAAAAAATCATGATCTAAAAAATTATAAATTAATATAAATAACTAAATTATATGTTTTATAAGATAAAAATTAATAGTAGTTGGCAAAATAATTGATATCTATGTGAAATATTTAAATATGTAATTTAATTTATCATAAAAATATTTTAGATTAAATTAAAATATTAAAAAATATTAAAAATGTAAAAAAATTGAAAAACGACCAATTCAAACTGGTTCTGTGCACTGGTTTTGGACCGGTTCGACCGGTTCTGAGAAACTCTGATTTTTTAGAGTAAACGAACCGGTCACCAGACCGGTTCCCGGTTCAACCGGTTGAACCGGCTGGTCCGGTCCAGTTTTCAAAACAATGGTTTTTATCATCATTTCTTTCATTTTTTTATTTGACTTAATCCTAAAACTAGAACCAACTGATCCACATTTCTGGTTGGGTTTTGTTACAGGTTTTCCAGGGATCAATTTCTGGATTTGGGGTTGAAGGTCAACGACTTTGGCTCGAGAAGTTATTTCTGTGTTAGGGGTGAGGTGTTTTGAATCTCTGTTGTTGAGTTTATGACTGGCAATGAGTTTGGGATGGTGATTTGGGATTTCGATATGTGGAGTTTACTACTAGTGACTTTTCAGAACAATCATGTAGAGGTGAAACTATTTATTTCAAGTATCTCAAGTGCACATAAAGCTTTCTTATCCATTTGTTTTGATCAGTTACTGTTTTCCTTTATTTCTTCTCATGATTAAACGAAACAGGTACAAAATCAAGAGCAAATAGAGTGTAAATATTACTACATTGCAGTACCACAAATGAGACATATACAAAGGAAAACAGAGGTACATTAAAAGTGGAAAGGGGTGCAAAGTGTTTACATCTTAAGGATCATCAGAGCATCAAAGCTAAAAGAGAGGTAAAGCAGTTTCTTACTGGTGCTACTTTCCTTAACAGCTCAATGAGGTAGCCTCCTTCACTCTCTAAACTCTTTGATTTTTCTTTCTCTCTTCTATTTTTGCCTCCACAGCTTGTGATTCTCTTTAATTTTTTTTTCTCTCCTTAATCTCAACTTTTGCTCTCAATCTCTCCACTTCTCTTTACTGCAGAATTTTTGGTCTGGACCCTCCAGAAGCCCCCCTTCTTCCTCCAGGGTGCGGTATTTATAAAAGCTTGAAGCCTAAGAATCTGCTTGCCCTCTGGAGACATGCCTTGAATGAAAATTGCCCTCTTGCGAGAACATTTTCTGACTCAGCCGCCCGACACTGAATGACTGAATGACAGGACGATCCTTCTAGGGGCAGTGCTTATAGATTTTCTATTGCTTTTCACATGTTCCTCTTGCTTTGAATTGTTTTTAGTTGGGCTTGTATTTATTCTGCTTGGAATTGTTTTCATCTGGGCTTGTAACGGTTGTAACTTGTATTTGACAGCGAGAATTGTGTTTCTTGGCCCAGTATGTTATTTTGCTTTTCTGCTATTTTTTCTCTCTCTTGTATTTGGGTATGTACTGATTATCACAACATGCAGTGGACGTTGAGATAGCCGTATTTGCGTTCAATTTTATTTTGCTCTAGTTTCCCTTTTTTTTTTTGTTTCTTTTTCTTTATTTGGCTCAAATGTGAAATGATCCAATTTTAGGAATTAAAAGCAATTTATTTATTTCTTATTAAAATAAAAAGCATTAAGGAAAGCGGACAAAATTGGGTGTTGACACACACCTTCTCCATTAAATGGTGTTAACTTCTTTTAAAATGTAGAGCACATGATTGACATGTGATTTTTTAAAAACAAATTAATCTGAAAATGCCCTTTCTTCTTCGTTTCCCCAACTCTTCAACTCCATCGCAAACTCCTCTGACTCTTGCTTCCCCAACTTTCTCCTCTCCTCCTATGCCAAAGTTGCCACCAGCCCCTCTGATTCCGTCAAGTTCCTAAACCACGTCACCAAAACCCGCCGTGGCAGCAGCGGCAAGCACGTTAAGCAAAAGATGATTCTTTGGGAGAATGTTTGGCACTATTCTCAGAATGCAAGTTTTTCGTTTTCAGTTCTAGAGTTTATTGAAATGTGGGAGTTTTAATTAATATGGGAATGGGTCGTGGTTATAGTTTCAACGCTGGAGAGTCTTAAACATTGGTGCTAAATTGTTGTGGGACAAGTCTTTTGTGGAATTTGGTAAAATACATGGCGGGCATGTGAGCTTATTGGTTGAAGCTGCATAGAATACTCCCTCCGTTCCTAAATTCTTGATGTTTTAGCTTCTTGTTTTTGTTCCTAAACTCTTGATGTTTACACATTTCAAGGCTCATTAATTATTTTCTTCCACATATACCCTTATTTAATATGACCTAAATTTTCATACCTTCTTCTACCATAGATATTAAATGAGAGTATTTTAGACTAAATGTATTATCTGTGAGTAGTATTAAATGTTTCTTAAATTGTGTACGTTAACCTTAAACATCAAGACTTTAGGAACGGAGGGAGTATTTGCATACAAAGGATGCATTAGTTGGATTTTCAACAAATTTGCCAAAGACAAGGATGATACAGCAGTAGAAATCAAACTATTTTGGATTAAATTAATATTCAAATAATCAATTCCATCTTTGGGAGGTTTATGAGCTGCTGCTTGGGATCAAAACATTTCTAACTAAAACATATTGTTTTTTTTTTAATATTGTAAACAATATTTGTTATAAAACATTACTGCACGAGTTATCAATTTTTTTTCTTATTTTATTCTAATTATAAAAATTAATTAAATTACGTAAATTAGTATGTAAATTATTTACATAAATTATTTTATGTAATTTACACAAATTACATAAATTTATATCAATATGTAGTTTTGTTTATTTTTCTTACAGCACAAAAAAATATAATAAAAAAATAAATGTTAAAATAATTTGCATACGTAAAACAAGTTTGTATAATTAAAATATGTAAATTACTCAAAATAGTTTCGTATAATAATAATATGTAAATTATTAAAAAAATTGTATAAACAACTTAAAAATATTTGATTTATTTGATATATAAATTGCTTTTATTCTAATTACATAAATCAATATAATTACAAGAATTAATATGTAAAATAATTATTATTTGATGTAATTTATAAAAATTAAATAAATTCATTTTTCTGTAAATCATTTTTATTCAAATTAATAAAATTTTAATATTTTTTTATAATTTATATGAATATAAATTTATGTAAATTACATAAAATAATTTATGTAAATAATTTTCATACTAATTAAAGTAATTTAATTAATTTTTATAATTAGAATAAAATAAGAAAAAAAAATCAATAACTCATCTAGTTATGATATATAAAAAATATTGTAACATCCCGAAAATTATAACCTATTAAATAGGTATGTGAGCAGTTTAATTAGAAATTAATTGAAATTAATTTGTTTGTTTGAAAAGAAGAAAAAAATATATTTTGGGTAATTAAATATAGTTAGTGATTAACCGAGTAAATAATTGCTCCAAGCCATCCATAATTGCTCCAAGTCAAGCACACTTAATTGTGGAGTTTTTAAGTGATGAGTTACAGAAAAGTAGATGTATCTTTTTGGTATAGGTAGTACCAATTAATTCCTTTAAGTCATCCTCAACTGTACAATCTCATACCTGCACAGTCTCTGGATCCCTCTCATTCGGGTGTGAATTTGATTCATTCATGTATCCCTTCTGCTGGAAGCCTACCAGGAGTCGCTCCTTGTTGTGCCTCTTCCCTTTTGCACCAAAGATCACTCCTCGCCTTCGTCAGCGCCCGGGATGTTACATATTTAATTTTTATTAGTTAAAGTATTTAATGCATAATATTGAATATAAATTTTGAAAAATATTTGATACCAAAAAAGGAATTTAAAATTTTGAGTATTAAATGAGGGCATTATTTTAATGCTTTTTCCTTATGTTTCATATCATGAATATAATAGTTTCTTATAGTTGATAAAAAAATTGTTAAAAAAGTTTATTGAAAATAATGATATAAATGTATTATTAGAATATTAAATATATTTTTTAATGAAAAAATTAATTTTTATTCTATGAATATTATTTAAAGATATTTGTAAACAAAATCTTGAATAAAATTTAAATGCATAAAGTGAAGAAATATATAAAATAAGAAAGTGAGACTCTATTTATCATTTGATTGAATTAATGTATTTTTAAATATAATTTGCTTAATTTGACTTTGAATAAGTCTTCAGTTTTTCAGTTTACACATTTTTACTTTAAATAAGCTAAATTTAAAAATAATTTTATCATTTAAAAAAATCTTCAAAATCTATTTTAATAGTAGATGGAATTCATGCTATGCACGGACCAGGCATCCAACTTCATAATATGCTTTTACTTATTTTTTATTTTCTAATTAAATATAAAGGCGAAAAAGTAGTTTAACTTTTTTTTTATTTTTATGGTTATCCATTTATTTTTTTCCTTCTATGGTTGTATGCATTATTCCTTTTCCTCATTTTTTTTTTGTCATCCAAAATTCAAATGTCTCACTTAAATAGGTTACGAACACATACAGTGGTAAGTTACATTTGTTTAGTGAATATTTTGAACACTTTCTTTTCTTAATGTGTTTAGTTATACGGAGTAATTTTTTTTTTATTAAATTTATATCATTTGCTAATTTGGCCTATCGAGTGAGGAAATTAACTTTTGTTTCTAGTCATCCATCATATCCATTTGTCTCATTTTTTTTCATTCTTTCTTCATACCAAAAATTAACAAAATTTTTGAATTAAGTTATTTTTTATTTTATTACTTGTTTAACGTCATCACAAAAAAAACAAATGGTAAAAAATTATTAGAGTCTAACACTTGTTACAGCCTTTTATTACTAATTCTTTGGTGTCAATTCCACAGCTCATTTTTGTCCCTTTCCCAGCTAAGTGGTTATGAAATTGAACAGGAAGATAATTAACCAAATTGATATAAACAAATCAATGCTGTAATTATTCTTTTTGACTTCAATTAAGTAATAATGGAAATGAAAATCTGAAAAAAAATAAATTACATTTCATCATTAAGGATCAGAAAATAAAAAAGTTTACAAAAAGTATACAAATCAAATAAAAAGAAGCAAAATGACAAAAAAGAACAGAAAAGATAACAAAAGGAGGGACAGCTAGTAGCACAATTGCAGCAGTAGACCAGCTCCATGAAAGAAAGAAAGAAAAGAACAAGATTAATATATTAAAGATGAGAATAAAAAATTCCAAATAAAGCAGATTTGGCCAAGAAACAAGGCGTATCACTGGTAATCAGAAGAAACATAATGCAGCAGTCCCGTAAAAATGGTCAATATATATAAATAAAGCAAGTTTGATCAGTAATTGAAGTAGGCATGCCACATATAGGATAGCAGAGATAAAAACAAAATTTAAATAAGAGAGCAAAAGAAAGCATGGCTGCGAGAAGGATTAAGATAAAATGAGAGATGGGGAAACAAGCATTTGGAATAGAAAATCAAAACTGTGATGAATTCTCCAAGAAACAACCCCATCTACAAATGTTCATCTTTTCTGAAAAAGCAACAAAAAGCAAAGGACAACATAAGATTTTGGCTCCCAACGCATCAGAATGTTCATCTACATATTGTTCTTTTTTTTTTAATATTGTAAATAATATTTGTTATAAAACATTACTGCACGAGTTATCAATTTTTTTTCTTATTTTATTCTAATTATAAAAAATAATTAAATTACGTAAATTAGTATGAAAATTATTTACATAAATTATTTTATGTAATTTGCACAAATTACATAAATTTATATCAATATGTAGTTTTGTTTATTTTTCTTACAGCACAAAAAAGTATAATAAAAAAATAAATATTAAAATAATTTGCATACGTAAAACAAGTTTGTATAATTAAAATATGTAAATTACTCAAAATAGTTTCATATAATAATAATATGTAAATTATTAAAAAAAAATTGTATAAACAACTTAAAAATATTTGATTTATTTGATATATAAATTGTTTTTATTCTAATTACATAAATCAATATAATTACATGAATTAATATGTAAAATAATTATTATTTGATGTAATTTATAAAAATTAAATAAATCTATTTTTCTGTAAATTATTTTTATTCAAATTATACAAATTAATAAAATTTTAATATTTTTTTATAATTTATATGAATATAAATTTATGTAAATTACATAAAATAATTCATGTAAATAATTTTCATACTAATTAAAGTAATTTAATTAATTTTTATAATTAGAATAAAATAAGAAAAAAAATTAATAACTCATCTAGTTATGATATATAAAAAATATTGTAATACCCTGAAAATTACAACCTATTAAATAGGTACGTGAGCAGTTTTATTAGAAATTAATTGAAATTAATTTGTTTGTTTGAAAAGAAAAAAAAATATTTTGAGTAATTAAATATAGTTAGTGATTAACCGAGTAAATAAGAAAAATGATGGAAAATAAAATTTATTATTATTAGATGTTTAAAAGTTTGGTTTTAAAATTAAAATCGCATTTCATTTTAATTACACAGTGCATTCCTACACTGTGTAAATTAAACTCACGACAATCTCTCTCTCTCACTCAAATCCAATTCATTTCCTCTCACTTACTTTAACTTAGCAATTAAGTTAAACCCCAAAACCTCTCTTCTCTCACTTCTCTCTTTCCCTCTCTCACGGACTCACTCCCTCACACACGCTCACTCACTTAAAAACCTAGCAGCACACACACACACCACACTTTTCATTTTATTTCAAATTCATTTCTCCCATTCTTTCTTCTTTTCCCACGGCCCTGCACCCCAAACCCTCTCCTCTCTTTTTATTTTCTTCTTCCTCCTCACTCACTTGGCTGAGAGCTTGAGCACCAAGATCACATAATCCTCTCAGCACCACTCTTTTCCTCCTTGGCAGTGGCACCCGAAGCCCCAAGGGAAGCCATTGAAGACCTTGCATGCAGCTGGATCCCTCTTCCCTCTCATCCTCTCAACGACAAGCTCACTTCCTCTTCTCTTCCTCTCTCTCTCGGCTGAACCTCAACCAGGGCAAGGGAAACTTCTTGGTGGATTCTATTTTCAGTCTAAGTATGTTGAGAGTTAGGGGACTCAACCACATACAGCATGAATGTCCCTCATCTGGACTGTTTGTATGCTTTGTTTGAAATGTTTGCATGTGAGAAATTTTAGAGGGAAATGTTGATCGAGTCTTTGGCAGTGGCTGTTTGTGGGAGTGTATGCATGGCCTTGATGGAGTTTTGATCTCTTTAAACTGTAAGGGATGGTCCCTGGAACAAGGGGAGCCATACCCATTTTCTACAAAACTCGTTCTTTTGTGTTGCATGTAGAAGGAGACTCAAAAATCCAAGTGACAGTGGCCTTAGCTTCGGGTTGCCCTGGACAATCTCCACTGTTTCGTGAATTTTGGAAGATCCAGCCATTGGTTTTTCACAAAATTTGTTTTGAATGAAAATAAACACGAAAAGGAACAACTTTTATTTTGACACCATGGAGAGAAAACTTTGTTTTGAAGTTTATCCATGGCTTGCAAAATGGTTGTTCTGTTTTCGAGTTCCCCTGGAATGTGTGTCAATTTTTCTTAAATTTCCAATTGTACACTTAATGTTTTGTTTTTTTTTTCTTGCCATTAAAATCAAGACAAAACAAGCTTTTTAACCATGTAATTTACGAAAATTATCAAGCACGGTTTCTAAATCAATTTTTTGAAGAGAGACAGAGCAATGGTTTTGAAACTCTGTCTGGAGCTCGAATTTTAGGTTGTAAAGAAAAAAATTTTGGGAGCAATTGGGGAAGAATTGGAAGGCATGGGATACCATTTTGGAAAGACCCAGATATTATCTTTATGCTGTAAAATTCGAAGTCAAAATTCTTTTGGAAAGTACCCGAAAATAAAATTTCTTCAAAACATGTTTCTGGAAAGGATTTGACTAACCTGTCTACTTGTGAAATTTTTAATAATTTTTTTAGATGTTTACTAATTAAGTAAGATATCAATCTGAAAAATAAATTTCAAGAGCTTTCATTTCATTTAAAATTTTCCTAGTTTTGAGGCCATTTAATGCAATCAGTTTGATCTCACATTCAGTACCGCGAAAGGGAAACTTTCCCCTTTTTAGTTACTATGGCCGTGATATAATGTGTGACTTGTGTGAAATGTTTATGGTTATTTTTGTGAATGAAAAGGGAAATGAATACCATGTATCCAAGTACCCAAAATGTGATTTTAAGTCCCAAAGAACAAAGTTCTTGGGCAATGGTGACTTTGAATGATTGTGTGGAATTATTCCTTGATTGTATGTTTTGTCTCCGTGATGTGTTCGCAAGACTCAGGCGCGAGTACTCGCGATACTGGAATTTGATTCCAGTGATTATGGCAAGATCGCCATTGAACGATAATGATATGTGAAATTTTAACAGAGAGAATTATTAATTAGCTTCAAGATTTTATTTCATTATTTTATTTTTTGATAGGAATTAATTTTAAATTAACTCTTCATTTTTATGCGTTGGACATAGAAATAATCTTAGGACCTTTGCGTGGAGGAATAAAGGTAAGTTAACACTTTATAAAATTGTAAAGTTTTGAGAGAGCAAGGAAATACATAAAACATAATAAATTTGTCTATGCATGGTGAATCATGTTGAGTTGAGAGTCATACAAGGATGATACGAGTGTACGACAGATTGCTGGAATTGCAAGATGGCAAGAGAGCCGCGTGGGGTGTTCTAGCTGTGAGAATACCAAAGAGGGGGCGGAGTTCGAAAGATGTGTCACGACGTAATGTGAGGGTCACCCAAAGAAAGGTGATGGAGGTAATGTCCTCATATATATATATATATATATATATATATATATATATATATTTTTTTTTTTTTTTTTTTTTGAGCAGAGACAGGGTCTCAGGCTCGGCGTCTATTCGATCGTCTAATACCATGTGCAGCGGAATCCCACTGTGACGAGAGAATAATCCCTGTGAGGAGGGTTGTTGAGGAGTTAGTCCTCGGACTAATGGATGACCACAATTGGTACCTGGGAGATGATCGTAAGGCAGGTTGATCTTGGAGGGTAAGACATTGAGTTGTGATGATAGATCACATAGATGACTCGGCCACCCTGACAAAATTACAAGACATCATCAGTTGGTGAAAGCCCGCCATTGTACCATGGTGAAGGGTGTACTCCCAACAGTCATCCAACTCAAATAATGTGTAAAACCACTAAGTTCTAGGAGTTCCAGTGGCGGCTGGCCAGTGTGAAACAAATTACAAAAATAGCGGTGGAAATGAATTGGTTTCGAGTGAGATCGTGAGAGAACCACATCAAGGTGGTTAGCAGGATTGTGTTTGGGACTGTCAAGTCGTTCTGTGTGTACTACTTGATGAAGCAGCAAGTTTATCCTCTGTTTATTTTCTTTTAGGAATCGGTGGCAGTACCTATGGATACTGCAAAGATGCTATCATCATCGTCTTTCTCTTTCGGAGTATCTTCAGAGAGTCTATTTGTACCCGCTACTGTTCCTAATGCCACACTATCCGAGGAGTTCACATTTGGTCTGACGCTTCCCACCTTTCACCGAACCCCGTTATGTCAAGAATTGGAGGCATAATTGGGTGAGTGCCCATCAGGGGGATCCGCTGCTAGTCGTGAACTTAGGGAACAGTGAGTCAAGATTTTTAAGAAAGAATTGGAGAACTTTGAGGAAGACTCCGTGAAGGATCCTGTGGACGATGACCACTAGATTTCTTCTTAGGAATCTTGACAAAGGCCCTCCGCTATCCTATTTCTGGGATTAGTCTAACATGCATGGTCGGGTCTAGAGATGACTGCTCTGAGACTAGGTTTTCCCTTTTTATATATTTGGATATGGGTAGACCTAGGTTTCAGATTTTTGGTATGTACATTAAGCTTTCATACTCTATTACCCTATGTATTTGGTATACACTTTGGGAATGTACATATTACTATTACTCCGGAAAATATTTGGGTTATGAAAATCTCTATTTCATGTATATATGTATATTTTATAGCCAGAGCTATTTACTTTATTTATTCTATTTTACTCACTTTTAAATCTATATTTACAATTGAGGCGGCGATACGCAACTTCCGAAATTAATTAATCAAAAGTTTTAAAAAATTTAGTAAAATTCCAATCTAGGTTTTATCAACTTCATAGTTTTTGAAAGAATTAAAATTAGTTAACACGTTTTCAAAATAATTAAAGGATATTTTCCTTACCTTTTCTGAAGATCGAATAAAGTAACACGCCTATTGAATTAAAATAAGTTTATAACGTTGATTATATGTAAACCCAAATTTAGGGTGTTACATTAGTGGTATCAGAGCAGTTCGTCCTACCAAGACTGGGTGTGGACTTAACCATTGCTTGTGCTGTGTGTTTGGGTTGACTGTCGCTTGACGACAATATAGATGAACTGTTTGATGTTGTGTAATTCCGCATTGACTATTTTTTTTATAGCAATGTAGGATGAATTGATTGAACTGCTTGCTCTTGCATCGACTGTTGTTTAACAGTGGTGAAGGAAACATTGTACGTTGTATGTTGTATGTTGTGTGATCTTACACCTACTATGTGTGGGTAGTGGTGTAAGATATGAAGTTGTTGGTAACAATGTAATCTTGCATTGACTACTGTGGTGGCAATGTAGGATTAGTTAGACTATAGGCATGTGAGATCGTTGATGCGAGTTTGTTGAAAGAGAATGCCGACATTTTGAGGATGTGTAGTAGCCCTTAGGATTGCCAATAGAATTGTGAGATTAGTTAGACATCGCAAAGCTAAGAGACAAGGTTATTTCTTTAGACTATGTCTTGCCTTAAGGAATCCTTAAGACCTTGGCATCTATAGTGGGGTAATGGGTTGAGTGTGATAGAGAAGTCTATGCATTATGCATGAGTTGTCCCTCTTGTTATCAAGTTGTTTTGACTCCGTATGAGTAAATGCCTTATGCATTCTACTCTCTTCCGAGTTGTACAGTGATGTTGGATATCTTATTTTGCCATTACTTTTCTTGTAAGAATGAGTCGATTGGACGTGTTTCAAGTAGTCTACTTTTGAGAAGCCTACTATTTTTGTAAATAAGATACCTCAATTCTTATTCGAGTCATTCATTTCGTATGAATGACACCTTGCCTATCATGTTTCTTTTAATCATGTGGTAACCTAAACTTGTTTCAGTGTCTATGTCTCCAGTGGAAATAAATTTATTGATCGTGTTCTGAGAAACTATATCAATGGTGATTGAGTTGTCTTCAACCCCAATGGGAGTCATTTACTCCAAGGGGATATGTGTTCTCAAATCTTACGAGTCGTTTGATCCACATGGAGAAATTGCTTCTTCCATCTTTCTTGCTTTTGAAGCAAGGTGGATGTTTTGAAGGAAGAAAGGAAATCTTGATAGAGTTGTGTGGGTCCACACTTGGACTCGGTCGAGACGACTTTCTCTCCTAATACAAAAAAAAAATTCTTGGAAAGATCGTCCCAGTGATTTTGTTCTTGTTCTACATAGTGGGAGATTATGAGTTTGTATTCCTGAGTTGGTTGAGAATAGAGGTTTGAAAGTTTGGGTTGGTGAATTGGAGTTGAGTTTAAGAAAAGGAAAAGGAAAAAGAGTTTGAAGATGTCTTGAGGTTTTGGAAGGCAAGAAAAGGCTAAAGGAGTAATTGCTGCCTGTAGTGCGAAGAACTGTTTTCTCTTGTGATTGGAAGGGTAAAGTTAAATGTTGTGACTTGGCGTTATCAAAAGGTTGATACCTTAACCACTAAGATATGGAACTGTGTGTTGAGAGCGAGTTTTGAAAATGAAATAGTGTACTTTACTAGCACGGAAGATTTGTCGGTGAGTTTAGCAAGTTGTATTCATTTTCATGGAGTAAGTGAGTCTTTAAGAATTGTATCAGAGTTCGCAGCGGAAGCATAGTGTGAAAGTGTGAAGGTCTTTGATGGTTAGGACATGGATTGATGGGTGGAATGAGAAATGAATGCCAGAAATAGTAGTAGAAAGTTTAAGAACGAAAAGAAGTGATGGGAACATTTGAGAGAGTGTGACTTAGATGTTATAAGTGATTGGATTGGTAGTAGTGGATTGAAATGGTTTGGGAATAACTTAGAAGTGATACTAATGGTGAAATAGTTGGAGTAGGGTACTAAGATGTGACCAAGAGTTAGAGACAAGCCTAGGAATTTACCTACAACTCATATAGAGTGTAACCAGTCTAGACCTTCGATGTTGAGTAGACTTAAGCCAATCTTGAGAAGGACTATGTTGCCCACCTAGCAACTCGATTAGATTCCTACCAAAGCCACTCTATGTTAGTAAGCCTATAGCCTTGAGAGTGAATTTACTTAGATGAAAACCATACATACCCTTTGAGAACGAACCATATCTATGCTTTCATGGCGAAAAGGATAGTAAGTTAGAACTGAGCTCTGTAATGGAAATAACTTCCTATAGGAGCCGTCTAAGACTAGCTATAGAAAAATATATTAGACTAAGAATAGACAAAAAGAATTATGGCCCTAGCTTAGCTTAACCATATGCTTAGTGAATTTCGGGGACGAAATTCCTAAAAGGAGGGGAGTATTGTAACACCCCAAAAATTACAACCTAGTAAATAGGTACATGAGCGGTTTAATTAGAAATCAATTGAAATTAATTTGTTTGTTTAAAAGAAAAAGATATATGATAATTGTCTTATATTCCTGCTTTTTGTAGTAGTTAGGGGCAATTATTCAACATCTTTCATGCTTTTGAGCTTTGTTTATCCCCATTTTAGTTAAGTTTTGAATAAAAGTTTGGTTTAGTTAGAAATTTAAAATTTTCCCCTTTTTACACTTGATCTTTTGGTTGTTTAGTGTGTTTTAAGGAACTTTGTTGAAGCTTGGAGAAAGCTTCGGTGATATCCCGAGAGGAATGATGCGTAAAGGATCAATTGGGGTGAAGTGGAGAGCCTTGAGGGTCTTGTGGGAGCAAAAGAAGCTTGTTGGAAGCCTTGGAACATGCTTGTGCAACTAAACTGTGCAGCTGTGCAAAGTATGAAATTATGAAGTTTGAGCTTTGCACAACCGTGTAAATATATGTGTAAAATTTGCACGAACAGTTGTAGTGTGCACGAGCAGCTACGAGAAAAACCCTTATTTTTCTGTTTTGTTTTCTTTTAGGCTTCAACTCTTTTTGGCCCGTAGTCTTAAATAGGGATTTTCTGTCCTAGTCTGGGGTGACGATACGTTGTTCACAGAGAGAAACAAGAGGTTCGACGATGACTTTGAACGCATTTGGCTCGGTTCTCCATGCTTTCATCATCTCTTGCTTCTTCCCCCATGGCTATGCATAGCTAAGTTCATTCTTCGTTGGGGTTTAATGTAATCGAGTCTACTTCAATGTAATTACTCTTTTATTATTCAATTAAGCATCGTTATTGTTCCTCTTCTATGCGTAATGCTTGTTTTTGGCTTGATCACCTGAATGCATGATTCTATATATTCAATTATAATTGGGAAATTTAATTGAATTGTGAACTGGAGAGAACACCCAATACTTTTTATGCCTAGGGATAGGGTAAAAAGGATTGGGCATCGTTAGAACCTCTATTCCTAATGCAAGTACTTTGGTTTCACTAATTCAAGGGATTGATAGTGGAATCAAAGGACTTAGGTTCTCCCACTTAAGGGATTAAGGTTTGAATAAATTTGTGGGTTGATGATAACAAAAGTTTATTTGAATGAGAAAATTAGTGATTGCATATTAGGATGACTTGATGAAGTTAAACTCCGGCATAATTCATTCATTGATTTAAACCCAATTTTCTGCGCACGCTATGTGTTTGGTGAATTTACCCAAATCCAATTTCTCTTCTTCTACTCATTTAATTTATGCACTTGTTTTAATTTTGGTTACCTAAATTCTCAATTTTCGTAGTCCATTTAATTTTGATATTAATTACCCAATTATCGTACAAGTTGTAACGTTGTGATTTTCCTAATTGTATGATTAAGTGTTTGATTAATAATGAAAGGACAAACTAGATTTAAATTATGTTAATTGATATAATAATTAACTTAAGTTTTTATGTTTTGTTTTTTGCTATAGTATTATTGTTAGATTTTCATGAGGTGTTGGACTTAGAGTGTGTGTGGTGGGATTTTTACATGAGTTTCGTGAGTTGTAACAAAGAAAAAAAAACAAAGAGAAGGTGCTGTCCTTAGAGGAAGGGTGGAGACAAATAGCAAAATTCCATGCAAATCTCAAAACTTAAATGTGCCAAGCTTCACGTTTCTTCCATTCTTCTTCATTCTTCCAAAGTCTCTCTTCCCCTTGAATGGAAGTTTAATTTCTACATCACTTGGAAGCTTGATTTCTTCTTCCCTAGAGCCTCCTTGGTTGATTTCTAGTTGGTAAGTTCAATTCTTGATCTCTTAGTTTCTTTCTCAACTCCTACCAAGAACTTGAGAAATGGGTTTCAAGTTGAATCTTGACTGGTGGGAAAAATTTTGATTGAAGCTTATTTTGGGATTGATTTAGGTGTCCTCTAGTTGATTTCATAGCCAAAGTTGGGTAGAGATCATTCTTGAATCACCAAGTCTCCTCCCTAACTTCTTCTCCAAGGTTTTGAGTAAAAAATTCTAGGTAAGGGAAACTTTAATATGATTGAATGCTTATTTTTATATTATATGCTTGGAATGTTGTTTTTGAGTTTGGAATGATGTATATATGTTATGTTTGATGTAAAATTTGAATTGGAATGAATTTGGTAGCCATTGAGAAGTTTTAAGCATGCTTTCGAGGTCCTACAACTCTGTTTCACTTAAGAACATAGTGGTTCTCGCTTAAGCGAAACAGGGGACATAGAACATTTTTGGTCAGAAAGCTGTCCTAGCTTAAGAGCTAGAATTCCTAGCTTAAGTGAGGCCTAGCTTAAGCGAGAAAAATGCTAGCTTAAGCAAGGAACCTTGTAAGTGAGTAAATAATTTCCGAAATTCTAGCTTAAGGGAGAGTAAGGTGGTGCTTAAGCGAGAATTCATTTTCTACACTATAAAATGGCTTTCAAATTTATTTTAAATTTAATTATGTCTATGATATGGATGTGATGAGGATGTCCACGAAAGTTCTAGAACTATGTTAGGAAATTCACATTTTGTTAAAATTTGGTGTTGTGTTGCATTGTGAGTAAGGATTCAAGGTGTGAGAATACCTTACTTGAGATTATTTAGTGTTGTGTTGTGAGTAAAGATTCAAGGTGTGAGAATGCCTTACTTGAGGTTATTGAACTGCTGGATGGGTTCATAAGCATGATTTGAGAAAAATGGTGAATTTATAACATAGAGGGAACTTGTGGAAATCAAAGTCGTTTGGCTTGTTACATGACATTGCATATGGGTAGGCACGTAAGTTGAGGGTGCTAGGTAGGCTCTCAACCTAGTGCTGGAGGTTTTCGTGGTGGCCAACGGTGGGCCTATAGAATAGCCAAGTGGGCGAATTCTTATAGATGTAAGGTTTTGCAAGCCTTACAGAGGTAAGCCAATACCCACACTTTTCTATATTCGATTAAATCCATACTTCCTCCACAAGGTAGCTCAAGGGACTCCCTGAATGGTCAAAGAGTTGGACCATGGTAGGGGATGGGGCCTATGAGGACCGCCCAAAAGTTGTAGAAATCTCCATGGAGTTGAGTCAGTATGACATTACATAATGAAATTTGTATATGAGATTGATATATGATGTTATTTGTTTTACTATTATTGATTGATTTTGGTTTTCCTTTAAGTAAATCTTATACCTTTGTATATCTATGATCTTTTTATAAATAAGCTTACCCTTGCCTTTTGTGTTTGTATTTGTGTTGTATTACTGCAATGATCGTGTGGTTGGTATGGGAGCAGATAGTGGTGATATTGCAGGATCTTAGACCGCTCGTGACTGAAGCAGATGTATATGTTGAAGATGGGATGAGATCCCTCCTTTTATATATGTTCTCAAATATATGTATATAGTATGGGGACCAGCTTAGGACATATGTATAAATGTTAGGTTGTTGTAAATGCCCTCTACAAGAGGATTATTTTTGGTATTGTATGTATATGTATATTTAAGTTTTGTAAAGCCATACCTTATACTCTTATGATATGATGATGTACATATATATGTGTTAAATGTGAAAAATTTTATAGGTAGTTTCATATGATAATATTTAACAAAGTATTTTAGTATAACAATTCTGTAACGAAGATGGGTCGTTACACTAGTGGTATCAGAGCTAGTCGTATCTTTTGAACAAACCTATGGGGATAGGTCTGTTATGTTTTTGCTGTGTGTGATTGATATGATGGGTAGAAGGTTTTAGCCAAGGTTATTCTCTAACTTGGTTTAGTCCTATGTTAGGATGGTGAGACCACCTAGACAATTTCATTAATAAAACTTTATGGGTGTCAATTTCAGACAAATTTCTACGCTTACCTGTTAAACATGCCATGTTGTTCATTAAAAAATTTGCCCAAAGCCTTAATAAAAAAAAAATTGCCCAAAGCATGCACAACCCTCCTGGTAATAGTCAATTACGACTACAAGGAGTGCTAAATTTTCTGGTCTCGACCATAATTTAGTTTTTCCCTTTTACATGGAACTATAAACTTAAGACTTTAATAAAATTGAGTTTAATTGTGTTTTGGGTCTTTTAAGTTTAGGCTGTGATTTTGGTCTTGATTTATTTTTCTAGTTAATTAAGTTTTTTTAAATAAAATAAATTTGATCTTTCTTTTAAATTTTTTTCCTATTTAAAATTTTAAATCATCATTTCTTAATTAGGTATTTGAGAATTTATGATTGATGTAAAAGTAGGATCTGAAAAGGGAAAAAAAATTGAGATTCATAGTTTTAGCAAAATTTGATGTTTCAGTTGAGTTTTAAGTATATAGTTTAATAAAGTTTAATTTATTTGATATTTGAATAAAAACAAAGAGTTTAAGAGTTTTAAGTAGAATAAATTTAGTAGATTAAATTAAATTTGTTTAATTTTAAAATAGATTTAGCTATTTTAAAAAAACATCAAAATTAAAATTGTACATGGTTTAAATTTGATAAATAAAATATGATTAAATTTAAACCCAAGAACCCAATTTCAGCTGACACCAAATTTTACGTGCGCGGCATTGCTGAAAATAGATTTATTCTGTGTTTGAGTTGATTTATTTTGTGGAAATTATTTTTATATAGCTTCTTAAAATAGCTTTTGAAAAGAAAAGATTATCTTTTTTGTGTAAGGGTAAAGTGCAATTTTGGTTTCCTCATAATATCCAACCTGCAATTACTCTCATTTTTAAATAGAGACATTTAATCTTCTAATTTTTCAAAATCAGTGATTTTAGTCCAATTGCCCAATTTAATGCATTGACCTTAAGTATTTAACGTTAATTTAATATAAATTTAATAAAAGATAAAAAATATATAAAAAGGATTTTAAATCACATGGGATCATCTTGTAACTAGCATAAACTCAAATATCACAACCTTAACTCACTTCGTCCCCTAAGCTTCATCTTTCCTAAAAGGTTGATGTAATGCTAATCATCTTCCCCAAAGGATCGTTAACTCCAAAAGGTTCATCTACTCAAAGGAGTAGACATTTTTTTGAGCCGTAGGACAATGCGATGCAAGATCAGTGGTTGGGTGGTGGGATGGAAACCGGTGCAACTTCATATAACTCTAGTCTCGAGCTTGAAGACATCGTGTGGTCTATCACTGTAACATGGAGGCTCCACTAGCTAGTGACCTCATGGATAGAGGAAAATCTGGGGAGAAGGTTTTATGGTTGTGGGCTAATTAGGGTATATAACTGTTAATATGAAATTTTGGTTGCAAGTTTATTGTGTAACATTCATTTGAAATTTCGAATTTGTTCTTTTGCAAGTAACAAGGAGAAACAGTTGAGAGTTTTTGAGTGGCGTGATCCCATATTGAATGTTTGTGAGAAGAGAATTATCATTGCATTGTTGAGGAACGCAAATGAACTAAAGATTAGGGAAAATGAATTGAAGACAAAGTTCAGTTAGATGAAAAAGATGGAGAAATTTTTAGGGTTGGCCTTATTTTGTCTTAGGTCATTGTAATGTTGCATTGTTGCTGGAGTTTTTAGTTGTTGGTAGGGCCATTTGATGTAGTGGGTACAATATAAGGCATTGTATTGTTGCTGGTGTTTGTGGGCCTATCATTATTTTGATGCAATTGTTTTGATTTTAAGATTAGAATATAGTATTTGGCTTGGTATGAATGGGTCTATTAATGAAATGTCGTTTCTAATATGATTTGTGCAAGTGAATTTTATCTGATTTTATATTTGATTGTGTTGCTTTACTTGTTTTGCATAACTCTACCAAATTGCCTAGTAATTCTGCCAAATCACCTAGTATAGTTGGTTTTAAAGTTTGAGGTTTTACAAAAGATTGTCTTAATAGGCTAGTGCAATATCAATATACTGGTCCTTTTGAATACCAACTTTGTAACTTACTAATTGAATAAGGTTGTATAGTTAATTTAATTTGTTTTTTATTATTGTCACAGGTTTTAAAGTATACTATCATATAATTTTTACTGGTCTTTTTGAAAATTAAAATTATAATATAGTTACTGATTAAGGTTTTAAGGTTGAGGTCTGTATTTGATTGTTGTAACAAGTTTTAAAGTTGAGGTTTCATAGTATAATACCATATCAGTATATATACTGGTCCTTTTGAAAACCAATTTTGCAGCTTATTACCATTTTGAATAGGCTTACATTTGTGACTAGTTTAATGCCATATTAGATTACCAAATTGATTTTGACATATGATACAAGCATATGATGCAACCATTGACCTGATTTTAGCATATTGAAAACCACTATTAAAAATTCCAAATCAAAACTTGTTAATCTTAACTAGGACGGAACCATAATCAAAACCAATAATTGAATAAGCAAATGAAGCAACCAAAACATCACAAAGAAGAAGTAATATACCAACTGGGAATATAAATTTCATTCAAACCAATAAGCAGTACTTGTATAGGAATGGTCTATTGGCATTTGAAATGAACCAAAACACCATTTCTATACATTCCTTTACAAAATAGTCTTGGTAACCAAAAAATAGAACAACGGCTGAAATGTATCAAAACATCATTCTTATTCATTCCTTTAAAAAATAAATATATTAAAACCCATTCCTAAACCATAATATTCCCCTGACCCATTCCTACAACTATTTCCCTTAAAAAAAAGTAGATATCTTCAAATCTTCAAATTCTTGAAATCTTAAAATATAATAAATTAACCATTGATTATTGTGTTTGTAGGCAGGGACAAAAACATCAACAAGTGTTGGTGAAATTGCAATTAATTATTGACTTAATAGAGGTGCAACTGACTATTGACTTAATGGAGGTGCAGCTGATTGACCACTTGGTGCATTGCAACTAATTGTTGAGTTTATGTTCATGCAGTCGATTCTTGAGTTTTCTGTAAAGTTTTAACCTCTGCAGGTCAGTTCAACCCAGGTATTCTTTCACAATTATTTGTCTTTGCAAAAGGTTGAAACTTTGTAAAAAAAACTCCCACAATTGATTTAGTTGTGCTTACAACACACTGCTCCTGAAGCACCAATCCACTGTTTGCACCTCTAATTAGATGTCTGCAGTTAATTTTTCATGACGACAATTAGATGGGAGGACTCAATTGAAAAAAAAACTTCACGGACCCAATTAAAAGAAAAAAAAGTTCAACTACCTATTTGTAATTTTGGTAAAAGTATATGGGAATCTACATAATAATTAAATCTTTATTTTTTTATGGAGATCGCTTTAGTTTTTTTTTTCCCCTTCTATGACTGTTTGCAATTTTCTTTTTCTTTTTTTTAATGACCAAAATTCAAATGTCTCATTTAAATAGATTAAGGACACCTATAGTAGTAAGTTACATTTTCGTTAGTGAATACCATTGTCATTGTGAATACCAATAGTTGCAAGTTACTTATATTTTCCTTTTTTTTTGTCTAGGTACGCTACTTGCTTATAAGTGAATATCAAGCTAGCCTCATTTTGGAACCTATGCAAATAACCCTTCACTTGTTCATAGTTTATTTTGTGGTTTGACCTAGTGATGAGCTATTAATAAAGCTGAAAACCTCAAATCCCAAGTTCTAGCATAGTATTGAATTGATGGCCTACTTAATTTAGTTTTTTTATATTTAAATTCAAGGTATTTATTGATATGAATTGCATGTGATTCTAGATTGAGTTTAATGGTGATGCACTGGCAGTGTAAAATAATTTTACACTGTCGTTCAATCACAAATCACCGTTGATATCACTTTTAACATAATTTTGTAAAAGTCAACAAACTTACCATACATGATAGTTTATAATTAAATGACATTATAAAACTATTTTACACTATCAGTGCAGAGCCTTTTTTCTCTTCTAGATTTGTATATCATATGATAATAAATTAATAATTCTCTAAAAATATAAAGGAATTTTGGAAACATTTAAACTTAATTACACTTTTTGCACCCACAACTTCACAAGCTCGCGAACTTTGTCCTTAGAGATTTTTTATAGCGAATTTTGCCCGTAATTTATAAAATATTATGAATTTTGTCCCAATGTAAAAAAAACTACCACAAATAAGACAATTTTGTGGTGATTTTTCCTTTAAACTGGTTCAATTAAGACAAATCGCGACTTTTGTAAATTAGGAGGCAAAATTCATTAATTTTTTGTTTGGGAACGGGGGGCGAAATTCACAAGATTACAAAACTTTGGAAGCAAAAAGTACAATTAAACTAAAAAATTATATGTTTTTATCAGCTAAACTTTATTCACAGGATGTTCTGATTTAATTTATGTATTCAAGAAAAATACCTAGATAATACACATGATACTTGATAGTTTTATTTAAACTTCAAAGTGAAATAAAAATAGAAATAAATTTAAAAATAAAAATAATGTGTGAGAAATTTGTCATTAAAATAATTTTTTGTTAGTACAATAAATTTTTAGACTTTTCAAAATAAAAAATCATATATTTTTCCTTATACAATTAATATAATTTTTCCATTTAAATTTATTGATAAAAAATAACAACAATGATAAAAAAAAATCAGGTGGAAAGTGAAAGACTTTACTAGTAGACAAGTCATGTTTGACTAAAGCATCTACCACCATGTTTGCCTCACGTAAAAACATATGCATACGTGACATTAGATTTCAAACTGGCTATTGCTTTAATCTCTCTAACCACGTTATAACAGTGGTGAGAATGATCGCATCCATTTAAAATCAACCCAACTGCAACTTTTGAATCACTCTCCACTGATATATTAACTTGTTAGCAATTTCTTTATTATTTCTAATTAAATAAAGGTATTTTATTTTTAATTAATTAAAGATATATATGACACAAAAAAGGAATTTAAAATTAACATAGGGCATTACTTTAATTTAAAGATTTTTCCTCTGTCAGAACATCAATATATATGTAGCAGCACTCCATGATCAAAACAGATTCAACCCTCCTCACAAAAACCAAACAGATGCAGTTGGAGAGAAGTGAGGCTGGAAATGTTCTTAAGGAAAGAGAGATTTGAAAGAGTGCATGCAAAGTTGAGAGAAAACCAAAAAATAGTCTCCTTGGCACAACAGCGTTGACTTTAAGAGATCACCTACTCAAAACTAGGCATGGCAAATAAACCCTTACCCGTGGGTACCACCCTGACTTTGACGGGGAATACCCGCTTTGACCGGGTATGGGTACGGGTATGGGTATTATCCGAATTTCTTAAACGGGGATGGGGACGGGGATGGGTATCAAACTATACCCGTACCTATACCCGTATACCCGCCACCATTATATTTTTTTATAATTTTTTTGTCACAACATATAAATACATTATAATTTTTAAAAATATAAATTAAATAGCTTAATAGTTAAATAATTTAAATTATAATAATAGATAAATAACAAACTTAAAATTATACATTTAACTAAAAATATAATTTAATTCTTAATTCTTAATTATTTGCCTTTAATTTCTTTGTTATTCGTTATATATATATTATTTGAATTAAAACATAATTAATAACTTAATATATGATTTATTTAAAATATATATAAGTAAATTAAATTATAAAAAATAGTGTAGTGCGTTACCCGCAGGTATACCCGAACCCGATAAAACCCGATGGGGATGGGGATGGGTATTAAAATATTAAACCCGCATCTTTTATACCTGAACCCATACCCGCCCTGCCTTTTGCAGGGATGGGGACGGGAAGAGCCAAACCCGTCCCCGACCCGCCCTGTTGCCATCCCTACTCAAAACAAAGGATGATGATCCTTGCTGCAATTAATTACGTGTAACAGTTACTGGTGGGGATAGAAATGAAATCGATGGGCACATGTTTTTAGGGTACACTATTTAATTACAATGTAAATACACACACATAAGCCCATACAACATGCAATTGTATTAGGGCAGCAAATCAAGAGAATTAAGTATAGTAATAGGGGCACAAAGAATAGCAACCCAGGTGGGAGAGTGGAAGGAAAAACAATACTCCTTCCGTCCCAAAATGAGTGTCATCCTAGGTTTTTTTAAACAGACCAAGAAAAGCTATTAAATAGAAGAAAGAGAGAAGTAATTTTACAAAACTAACCTTATTATTAATATTCCATTCAAAAGCTAAAGTGACATTATTAGGGGTATTAGTGGAAAAAAGTAATTAATATTGCATTGAAAAGCCAAATGTGACACTCATTTTGGGACAATTTTTTTTTTCCAAAAGCGACACTCATTTTGGGATGGAGTGAGTAAAACATAGTATTTGTTACATATATTTGGGTTCAAGGAGCAAAATTTCTAATCCCAAGAAAATAAAGAAAAAAATCAACTCAATCTGTTTTTAATTATTTATTAATTTATTAATAATATCAAATTAATTAATTTAAATTAACATTCATACAACCTTTTTTTATATATAATAATTTTCAATTGCTAATAATTTGTAAAATTTTAATTCGTACATAATCTTAATTTATTTAAGCTTGTGAAGTTTTCTCCAAAGTTAAATAAATAAAAACCTTTCAATCATCTTTGTATAATTATAAATATAAATTCATTAATTTCTAACATATAAAAGTTAAAATAGATTAAATTTTAACAAAATAGTGTTTTTCTAATAGCAATAACATTACTGTCAACAATAAATAAATAAATAAATAATTTTCTTTAAGTTTATGAATTTTTTTCTTAAAATTTGGTAAGTTAAGTACTCTTCATATTTGCTTAATTAGAAATGAAAATCCATTAGTAATTACAATGGCAAATAATAATATATAAAAGCTAAACTTTTATTTCTCATAATAAGAAGAAAAAAAACAGATGTTACATTTCAAGACCACCTAAACGGCTAAACCATTGCTTTCCTGCACGGCCTGATCCTCTTTTGTAGGTTCCGACGTGCTTATGTCTGTGTGGGTTATGCCAGGTTGAAGTGTCTGGCTTTCTGGTCTTGAATCCAGCCCTAAATACATGGTAACAATAACTTCATTAGATTCACATACTATTTACTTTTCTTTAATGATAATGATGTTTTGTTGCTCTTACCTATATATTGAGTTCTCAGGGATCCTTCTTTAGCTTTGTGCTTTTTACCTCGAAAATGATCATTCAAGCCTTTCTCACTTGTGGCAGTAATCTGACATAACATGCAAATCCAATCTTGCTTGGGTTTCTTCTGCAAACCAGATAGAGAATTTTCATTGTCATCAATTGCAAGAGGTGTCACCGTGTTGCGCTTTGGACCATAATGATAAGCATCTGACTTAGACTGCAATGGGATAAATAAAATAATATGTGCTCAATAGCCAATTAAGAGTTTCAACATTCCCTATATATTGATTCTATCATCTCTTTAGGATGCCCATGCATGAATAAGATATACTATAATATTGTGATCACACAACATGGTTCCATTGGCGGTAAAGTTATAATAATGCACGTGTATTATGAAGAGAATGTTTGCTGAGTAGTGGTCAACCAAAAAAATAGAATGTAATTATACTAACCAGTATGAACACTTTATTATCATTGTTAGTCAGTGTAGAAGGTTGTTTGATATCAACTTGGGCGGGTAACTCGGATTGTGGCACACAAAATGCATTAATGTTATTAATATGGTTGTTTATTCTTGGATTCATGAAAGACACCGAAACTCGTTCTCGGAACAAGATTCCAAATGGGATTCCTAATGCTCTCTCCGATGCCATTTCTCTCCTGACTTTCTCCTCTAGCTCTCTTCGTTGTGCCAATGCCATCTCATCGGTTATTATCTCTCTCTTAATTCCATCCTTCTTCAGCTCCCGCCGTATATGTTCTTTCTCCCACACTTGCCAAAATGCTTCATTGGCATTGATTGGCACCGACTTTGGGAAAGCTCTGAGCTTCGGAACATTGTTGGGAAAAGCACTTGGTGCAAACTCACACCCTAGAAGTGAATAGTGAATAAAATGAAATTGTGTGAGAAAATATTATGTTTTCTTAAGCAACAAAACAAATTAGTATCTTGAAAGGAACGTGAAGAAAAGAAAATGTTACCTTGTAATGATGAGTGTTCGGAGACACAGGCAACTGTGGAAAGAGGGTGTGCCATTGATGATGGTGTCTTTTGGTTTTGGTCATCACAATATTTGAACTCCATGGAAATAGTAGGAACGTGAAACAAAGGGAAAGAAGTGGATACAGGAAAACAATGCCTATGAAATCAGAGACAATTTGTGTGAGTGTGTGCAATGTTGAGATTGAAAGTTTGATTAAATAGGTGTGAGAGATGGGTATTTGCACGCGCATGTAAGGTGTGTGTTTATATATGTCATTGATTATGCTGTTTTGTGTGAACATATTTTTTAGTGATGTGTGTCATGGTCAAATATTGAGAATTTACCAAATCAATTTTTCGAGCTTGAAAAGGGAGGAAAAAGGAAAAAAGTGATTTTCTTCCAATTTTGAACGTGACCACAATACCCAAAAAGAGTTAAATATGAATAAATATTTAAAATTTTAAAGATTTGAAATATTTATTTTTTCAAGTTTTAAGGATTAAATATTTGACTACACACATTTGATATTATTAAAAAAATTAACGAAGTGAATAACTGAACAACTAAAAAATTATTTTTTATATTTATATTGTAATATAGTATTACTTTTAATTATTGATGTTTTTATAAAAATGATTAATAGTTAATTTATATAGAGAGATGATTGGTAAGATTTGGGGTGTCAACAATTGGGATTCCTATTATGGCCTTTACATGTCATAGTTTTAAAAAAAATTTATATAGAGAGATAAAAGAGATAAAGATAAAAAAAAAATTATAGTTTGAGATTATTATCTAAAAAAAAATACTTGTATGAAACCAAATAATTTTCACTTGGGTCTCTCTAGATTAATTAAAGAATTAATAATAAAATATTTTATTAGAAATACATAAATTAATTAACAATTTTTAACATTTTCTATTTAATTTTTTTTACTTTTTACTCTATCAACTTATTATCAATTTGTTATTATTTCTAATCGATTAAAGGTATTTTATTTTTAATTAATTTAATGTATTGAATGCATAATATTAAATATTAATGTTGACAAATACTATATAACATCAAAAAAGGAATTTAAAATATTGAGTATTAAATGAGGACATTACTTTAATACCTTTTCCTTATGTTTCTTATCAAGAATATCTTGAATGATTTGATAACCCCCTTGCAACATGTAAGTTCTGCAACCCGTTCCAAAATAAGATGTTCCACGCTTGGGAAATTCTAAAACATTAAGACAGTTAATAGTATGATTGCTACCTAACCTGCCCGTTAAGTATCAAATAATTAATGAGAGCCACATTACAAAATAAGCTCATCTGGTGCCTGCAGCCAGATATAAAAAATTACCTGCTTAATTGTGTTGCTAGCTTCGACCATACTTAACCACACCCCTTATTTGCAATATAGTATGTCAGTATATTCACCTGGCCACCTTGCAAAGTTACTGTCCATTACTCCTAGCTGTTTTGCATTTCAACATAACCAGCATCAAGATACTCCCGAAACATGTGCAGAACTATTAGAGTTGTATGCACTTTTTTTTTTAATGATTAAAATTCAAATGTCTCATTTAAATAGGTTAAGAATTCTTATAGTAGTACATTATGTTTGTTTAGTGAATACCATTATGATCGTGAATACCAACAGTCGTAAGTTACTTGTATTTTTGTATTTTTTTTCTCTAGCTATATATGCTACATGCTTTTAAGTGAATATTATTCTAACCTCATTTTATAATTTATGCAAATAATCCTCATTTGTCCATAATATATTTTGCGGTTTAACCCTAGTGATGAACTATTAGTAAAGCTAAAATAACCTCAAACTCCAAGTTCAGGCATTGGATTGATGACCTAATTATTTTAGTTTTTATTTAAATATCAAGGTACTTATTGAAGCAAATTGCATGTGATTCTAAATTTGTATATCATATGATAATAAATTAACAATCCTCTAAAAATACATAACAATTTTTAATACCTTTATATATTTTTACCAACTAAATTTTATTTAAAGGATTTTCTAATTTAATTTTGTATTCAAGAAAAATACCGGATAATATATATGATACTTGATAGATTGGCCTCGCACGGAATCTCAGTACAAAATACTTGCCGGTGGGATACTATTCCTTCTTTCGTCCAGCTAGACTTTAATAGGAACAACTTTTTGCTTTCCTCCTATAGATTTACATAGTGGTTGTCTTTGCAAGTTTTGGTTTATGTCCCCCGTATTCCCTTGTATATGTTTTTCTCCTTTTTTCAACAAATTCTTGGTGTGCTGTA
Organism: Pueraria montana var. lobata; assembly: GCA_026413185.1. NCBI lineage: Eukaryota > Viridiplantae > Streptophyta > Magnoliopsida > Fabales > Fabaceae > Pueraria > Pueraria montana. The sequence continues at coordinate 81,559,024 of CM048650.1, forward strand.
GATGATGGGTAGCGTTGGGAGTACTAACTTGGTTGGAATTTCTTTCTTTATAATGATGCCTTTGCATGTCCTCTTTGTGACAATTTTTTTTAAAATTTCAAGTAAAATTTAAATAGAATCAAATTTAAAAAGAAATTAATGCACCACAAGTCGTTGGTCAGAGTGGTGTTGGACTCGGTCCCCTTAAGCAAGGTCTCGGGTTTGAGTCTTGTGGATGGAAAAAATGTGGTTGGGAGGGGAAAACCCTACTAAAGGTGGCCAATCAGGTTCCCAGACGGAGATTAGTCATCGACAAAGTCATTAATTAGTCATTAATTATTCAATTAATTTTTAGATTTTCATGATAAAAAATGTCAAATATTTTTGCTCATGATTTGATTTTTATACAATTAATACAATTTTTATTAATTAAATTTTATTTTTAAGAATATTTTTAATAAAAAATAATATTAATATTTTAGTTTTAAAATTTAATTCTTTATATTTTATAAATATACTCGTGCAGTATACAAAATATTTACTAATTTCATTTCAAAATCATGTAAAAAAGATTAGAAACAAACACAACAAAGAAAATGACACATGAAATAAATTATCACTAAAATATTTTTTCTTAGTAAAAATATTTGTTAAAATTTTAAAAAATAACCTTTGTAAGATTTTGTTAGTTACATTTTAATTTTCTTTATTATCACCAAAATAATTTTTATAAATTGTGCTTATTAAACTTTTATTTTCATTATTTTTTTTTAGTTAATTTTATTTCTTAAAGAATTAATAATAAAATACTGAGCAAATTACAGTGTCACCCCCTGAGTTTTACCTGAATCACCCTTTCCTTTTTTTATCCTACAGAAAATCTCCTAATTTTTCCTTTCATGTTACAGCGGCACACCCTCTCCATTAAACCGTGTTAACTTCGTTTAAAATGTAGAACACATGATTGACATGTGATTTTTAAAAAACAAATTAATCTGAAAAATGTCCTTTCTTCTTCGTTTCCCCAACTATTCGACTCCATTGCAAACTCCTCTGACTCTTGCTTCCCCGACTCTCTCCTCTCCTCCTACACCAAAGTTGCCACCAGCCCCTCCGATTCCGTCAAGTTCCTAAACCACGTCACCGAAACCCGCCTCTGCCGCGGCGGCAAGCACGTTAAGCAAAAGATGATGCTTTGGGAGAATGTTTGGCACTATTCTCAAAATGCAAGTTTGTCGTTTTCAGTTCTAGAGTTTATTGAAATGTGGTAGTTTTAATTAATATGGGAATGGGTCGTGGTTATAGTTTCAACGCTGGAGTGTCTTAAACATTGGTGCTAAATTGTTGTGGGACAAGTCTTTTGTGGAATTTGGTAAAATACATGGTGGGCATGTGAGCTTATTGGTTGAAGCTGTATAGAATATTTGCATACAAAGGATGCTTTAGTTGGATTTGCAACAAATTTTCCAAAGACAAGGATGATATACAGCAGTAGCAGTCAAACTATTTTGGATTAATTTAATATTCAAATAATCAATTCCATCTTTGGGAGGTTTACGAGCTGCTGCTTGGGATCAAAATATTTCTAACTGCGTTTGAAGACAGTTGGGTCATGGGGTTGTTTCTATTATTTTTCGTATCAGTTTTCTTTTTAGTAGGGGCTAAATAAAAATTGGATCCAGGTGTTGTTACAAGATGGAGTATGGATCGGCATTGTAATTTTGTTGGTTTTCAGATCCCAACATTTCTTGTGTGTTGGCTCTGTTTAATAAAATGCTTTTTACTTTAAAAAAAAAAGGGGGCAATTTTGGATTTTTCGAAATGTGCATAGGACATTTTCGTAAATGAACTTTGAAAGTTAACGTTTACTTAACATTGTCACAATAGGGGTGTCAAAGTAATGCCTTGAAATGGTGGGGGTTTATGTGTAATTAGACCAAATCTCAGGGGGTGTTATTGTAATTTGCTCTAAAATATTTTATTAGAAAGACATAAATTAATTAGCAAATATTAACTTTTCCATTTAAATTTTTACTTTTTACTCGATCAACTCATTAGCTAGCTATTCATTATTTCTAATTAATTAAAGGTATTTTGTAAAGCTCGGCTAGCTTTTCAGCGTGCTTTGTAGGGATGGAAAAATATACACGGACACTATGGGTACCCGCAAAAATATCCGCAAATGGGTAGGGTAAATACCCGTTTATTGGGGATGGGTCCGAGCGGGTATTTACCAGCAAAAATTTAATGGGGATGGGTGCAGGTATCCCGCCTCGCCCCGCACCTACTATGTATATTAATTTAATTAAAATATTTTTTATTATATACATATATTACTATTTATTAATTTAATGGAAATTGGTAGGAAACCTAAGCTTTTATAAACTGTATAAGGACATAATTCTTTTATATAAGTGCCCATCATTTTTGTAATTCATTAATAATAATTAATATAACGCACATTTCATATCATAATATAAACTACTCTCTATATATTCAATAGTGTGAAATTAGTTGACCAAGACCAACATTGTTGAAATTAAGCAGTTTATTTTGTTAGTGTTAACATGTCTAGGCTGTCATTCATAGTAGTAGCGGGGATACAATAGTTCTTCTCGGTTAATTACTATAGGAGGATCCTTTTTTGTTTGTAACCATGGTTAGATTTTATTTATAGATATTTTTATCATATAAATAAATTCTAGCCAGAGGCATATAGGTGATGAAGTTTTTATGACATTTTTGTATATGGATTTTAGGTCCCTTGTACCTATGATCGATATAAATTTTGGTTTTTTAATAGCTAGATAAACCACGTATATAAAATTTAGTATATAAAACACAACTACTTATAAAAAAATTAAGAGTTGATTACACCGATCCCCCTTGAGGTTTGCTTTTATTACACTCGATACCCCTCCATTTTTTAACCCTACAGAAAATCCCCTATTTTTTGGACTTTCGTTACACCGACCCCCCCCCCCCTCTTGGGAGTAAATTGTTCCACTAACCCCTTTTCTTAGGTTTGAAAAATTTTACGTTGACCCCCTCTTAGGGGTATTCAAAGTAATGTAAAATAATGGAGGGGTGCCAGGTATAATAAGAGTAAACATTAGGGGGTCCGTGTAATTTACTCAAAAATTAATATATAAAATTTAAACACAACTACTTACATAAAATTTAGTATAAGTCATATCAAAACATAAATGGATCCAAATATACATTTTTTAACCCCTCATGTCCAGGCCTCATTGAACAAGTTCCTCATTCTAATATACTTGTTTCTTTTTGTTTTGAACTAGCTACAAAATTGTTCATATAGAGTACCATCACATGTATTCTAATATATAATTATAAGTTAATTAGTTTCAATGTATTTTTTTGGCAGGCCTTAAAGAATACCATCACATGATGTTGAAGTTTCTAATGATTATGTTAATTGATTAGAACATTACATTTAAGAATGATTTGTTAGATAATTATGTTTATAATATTGTTTTTTATTAGTTATGTTTGAATGACTTAAGGTTATATTTGAACGCTTTTAATGTGATGTTTTGAAGATTTAAGAGTCAAATTTCAATTTAGTTGTAGTAATTTTTTAATTAACACTTTTTTTATTGATTTGTTGACTTTATTTATAAGTAAAGTGTGGGTAGCGGGTATGAGTATGGATATATAGGTATCCAACGGGTACTGGGATGAGGATTAAAGTTACTACCCGCGTGGGTATGGGGACGGGTACTATAGGACCCAACCCATTGCCATCCCTAGTGCTTTGTCCCGCCTAGCATGCCAACCCGCCGAGCCACAAGCGGGGCTGGCCGGCCCACCACTACTTTTTTTTTTATAATTAATATTTCTAAAATAACATAAGTTATTAGGGACTATTAATATTTTGTGGTGTACTTTTGAAAGACTGTTAGTTTGTGGTGTTGAACTTTTGAATGAAATGGAACAATATTTAAGCCTTTTTGAGATGTTATTCATGATGATGTTGAACTTGTGGTGTTGAAAGGCTATTAGTTTGTGGTTTATTGAAGAAAATGAAACAATATTGCAATTGGTTTTAATTGTGTTCACACTTCACAGTAACAAAAACACTATCTACTGTCCTTTTATGATACAAGTGATGTAAGATCATTTTATTTATGTCTTATTTGCAATAAATTAAAAAACTTAATTTTTTTTTTAAATTTTGGCGGGCCAGCCCGCTCTTAGGCGGGGCGGGCCAAGCTGTCTAGCTCGTCCTCACGATGGCGGGCTAATCCGGCCTGGCCCATTTTTGGCGGGCCACAGGCCGGCAGGCCAAAATGGGTCGGGTCAGCCCGTTTTGCCATCCCTATAATTGCTCCAAGCCAAGTACACTTAACTGCGGAGTTCTTAAGTGATGAGCTGCAGAAAAGTAGATGCATCTTTTTGGTATAGGTAGTAACAATTAATTCCTTTAATTCATCCTCAACTGTACAATCTCATACCTGCACAATCTCTAGATCCCTCTCATTCGGGTGTGAATTCGATTCATTCATCTATCCCTTCCGCTGGAAGCCTACCAGGAGCCGCTCCTTGTCCGTGCCTCTTCCCTTTTGCACGTTAGATCACTCCTCGCCCTCGTCAACACTCGGAATGTTACATATTTTATTTTTATTATCTAAAGTATTTAATGCATAATATTGAATATAAATATTGAAAAATATTCCAAAAAAGGAATTTAAAATCTTGAGTATTAAATGAGGGCATTATTTTAATGCTTTTTCATTATGTTTCATATCAAGAATATAATAGTTTCTTATATTTGATAAAAAAATTGTTAAAATAGTTTATTGAAAATAATGATATAAATGTATTGGTAAAATATTAAATATATTTTTAATGAAAAAATTAATTTTTATTCTATGAATATTATTTAAAGATATTTGTAAACAAAATCTTGAATAAAATTTAAATGCATAAAGTGAAGAAATATATAAAATAAGAAAGTGAGACTCTATTCATCATTTGATTGAATTAATGTATTTTTAAATATAATTTTCTTAATTTGACTTTGAATATGTCTTTAGTTTTTCACTTTACATATTTACTTTAAATAATTTAATTTTAAAAATAATTTATCATTTAAAAAAATCTTCAAAATCTATTTTAATACTAGATGGAATTCATTCTGTGCACGGACCAGGCATTCAACTTGATAATATCTTTTTACTTATTTTTTGTTTTCTAATTAAATATAAAGGTGAAAAAGTAGTTTAACTTTTTTTTTTTTAATGGTTATCCATTTATTTCTTCCCTTCTATGGTTGCATGCATTATTCCTTTTCCTCTTTTTTTTATTGTCATCCAAAATTCAAATGTCTCACTTAAATAGGTTACGAACATGTACAGTGGTAAGTTACATTTGTTTAGTGAATATTTTGAACACTGTATTTTGCCTTTTACATTTCTTAATGTGTTTAGATATATGGAGTAATTTTTTTTATTAAATTTATATCATTTGCTAATATGGCCTATCGAGTGAGGAAATTAACTTTTGTTTCTAGTCATCCATCATATCCATTTGTCTTATTTTTTTTCTTTCTTTCTTCATACCAAAAATTAACAAAATTTGTGAATTAAGTTATTTTTTATTTTATTACTTGTTTAACATCATCACAAAAAAAAAAATGACAAAAAAGAACAGAAAAGATAACAAAAGGAGGGACAGCTAGTAGCACAATTGCAGCAGTACGTAGACCAGCTCCATGAAAGAAAGAAAAGAACAAGATTAATTAAGGATGAGAATAAAAAATTCCAAATAAAGCAGATTTGGTCAAGAAACAAGGCATATCACTGGTAATTAGAAGAAACATAATGCAGCAGTCCCGTAAAAATGGTCAATATATATAAATAAAGCAAGTTTGATCAGTAATTGAAGTAGGCATGCCACATATAGGATAGCAGAGATAAAAACAAAATTTAAATAAGAGAGCAAAAGAAAGCATGGCTGCGAGAAGGATTAAGATAAAATGAGAGATGGGGAAACAAGCATTGGAATAGAAAATCAAAACTGTGATGAATGCTCCAAGAAGCAACCCCATCTACAAATGTTCATCTTTTCTTAAAAAACAATAAAAAGCAAAGGACAACATAAGATTTTGGTTCCCAACACATCAGAATGTTCATCTACAAATTGCTTTTTTTTTTTTTAAATATTGTAAACAATATTTGTTATAAAACATTACTTCACGAGTTATGAATTTTTTTTCTTATTTTATTTTAATTATAAAAATTAATTAAATTACGTAAATTTTTTACATAAATTATTTTATGTAATTTACACAAATTACATAAATTTATATCAATACGTAGTTTTGTTTATTTTTCTTACCGCACAAAAACATATAATAAAAAAATAAATATTAAAATAATTTAAATATACATACGTAAAACAAGTTTGCATAAGTAAAATATGCAAAATACTCAAAATAGTTTCGTATAATGATAATATGTAAATTATTAAAAAATTGTATAAACAACTTAAAAATATTTGATTTATTTCATATATAAATTATTTTATTCTAATTATATAAATCAATATAATTACATGAATTAATATGTAAAATAATTATTATTTTATGTAATTTATAAAAATTAAATAAATTCATTTTTCTGTAAATTATTTTTATTCAAATTATACAAATTAATAAAATTTTAATATTTTTTTTATAATTTATATAAATATAAATTTATGTAAATTACATAAAATAATTTATGTAAATAATTTTCATACTAATTAAAGTAATTTAATTAATTTTTCTAATTAGAATAAAATAAGAAAGAAATTAATAACTCATCTAGTTATGATATATAACAAATATTGTAGCACCCCGAAAATTACAACCTAGTAAATAGGTACGTGAGCGGTTTAATTAGAAATCAATTGAAATTAATTTGTTTGTTTTAAAAGAAGAAAAAGATATATTTTGAGTAATTAAATATAGTTAGTGATTAACCGAGTAAATAAGAAAAATGATGGAAAATAAAATAATAAAAGTATTTCTTTATAATGGTCAAATAGAAAAAAAAAATTACTATTATTAGATGTTTAAAAGTTTGGTTTTAAAATTAAAATCGCGTTTCATTTCAATTACACAATGCATTCTTACACTGTGTAAATTAAACTCAATACCTAAAACTATCAACTCATACCCCTTAACCAATTAAAATTCATACACCTACCCTCACCCCTTCACAAACTCACGACAATCTCTCTCTCACTCAAATCCAATTCATTTCCTCTCACATACTTTAACTTAACAATTAAGTTAAACCCAAAAACCTCTCTTCTCTCACCTCTCTCTTTCCCTCTCTCACGGACTGACTCCCTCACACACACTCACTCACTTAAAAACCCAGCAGAGCACACACACACCACACTCTTCATTTTATTTCAAATTCATTTTTTCCTTTCTTTCTTCTTCTCCCACGGCCCTGCACCCCAAACCCTCTCCTCTCTTTTTATTTTCTTCTTCCTCCTCACTCACTTGGTTGAGAGCTTGAGCACCAATATCACAAAATCCTCTCAGCACCACTCTTCTCCTCCTTGGCAGTGGCACCCCAAGCCCCAAGGGAAGCCATTGAAGACCTTGCATGCAGCTGGATCCCTCTTCCCTCTCATCCTCTCAACAACGAGCTCACTTCCTCTTCTCTTCCTCTCTCTCTCGGCTGAACCTCACCAAGATGAGGGAAATTTCTTGGTGGATTCTATTTTCAGTCCAAGTATGGTTGAGAGTTAGGGGACTCAACCACACACAGCATGAATGCCCCTCATCTGGACTGTTTGTATGTTTTGTTTGAAATGTTTGCATGTGAGAAATTTTAGAGGGAAAGGTTGAGTCTTTGGTAGTGGTTGTTTGTGGGAGTGTATGCATGGCCTTGATGGAATTTTAATCTCTTTAAACTATAAGGGATGGTCCCTGGAACAAGGGGAGCCATACCCATTTTCTACAAAATTTGTTCTTTTGTGTAGCATGTAGAAGGAGACTCCAAAATCCAAGTGACAGTGGCCGTAGCTTCGGGTTGCCCTGGACAACCTCCACTCTTTCATGAGTTTTGGATATGGGTAGACCTAGGTTTCAGATTTTTGGTATGTACATTAAGCTTTCGTACTCTATTACCCTATGTATTTGGTATACACTTTGGGAATGTACATATTACTATTACTCCGGAAAATATTTGAGTTATGAAAATCTCTATTTCATGTATATATGTATATTTTATAGCCAGAGCTATTTACTTTATTTATTCTATTTTACTCACTTTTAAATCTATATTTACAATTGAGGCAGCGATACGCAACTTCCGAAATTAATTAATCAAAAGTTTTAAAAATTTTAGTAAAATTCCAATCTAGGTTTTATCAACTTCACAGTTTTTGAAAGAATTAAAATTAGTTAACACGTTTTCAAAATAATTAAAGGATATTTTCCTTACCTTTTCTGAAGATCGAATAAAGTAACACGCCTATTGAATTAAAATAAGTTTATAACGTTGATTTTATGTAAACCCGAATTTAGGGTGTTACATTAGTGGTATCAGAGCAGTTCGTCCTACCAAGACTGGGTGTGGACTTAACCATTGCTTGTGTTGTGTGTTTGGGTTGACTGTCGCTTGACGACAGTATAAATGAACTGTTTGATGTTGTGTGATTCCGCATTGACTATTTTTTTATAGCAATGTAGGATGAATTGATTGAACTGCTTGCTCTTGCATCGACTGTTGTTTAACAGTGGTGAAGGAAACATTGTACGTTGTATGTTGTATGTTGTGTGATCTTACACCTACTATGTGTGGGTAGTGGTGTAAGATATGAAGTTGTTGGTAACAATGTAATCTTGCATTGACTACTGTGGTGGCAATGTAGGATTAGTTAGACTATAGGCATGTGAGATCGTTGATGCGAGTTCGTTGAAAGAGAATGCCGACATTTTGAGGATGTGTAGTAGCCCTTAGGATTGCTAATAGAATTGTGAGATTAGTTAGACATTGCAAAGCTAAGAGACAAGGTTATTTCTTTAGACTATGTCTTGCCTTAAGGAATCCTTAAGACCTTGGCATCTATAGTGGGGTAATGGGTTCAGTGTGATAGAGAAGTCTATGCATTATGCATGAGTTGTCCCTCTTGTTATCAAGTTGTTTTGACTCTGTATGAGTAAATGCCTTATGCATTCTACTCTCTTCCGAGTTGTACAGTGATGTTGGATATCTTATTTTGCCATTACTTTTCTTGTAAGAATGAGTCGATTGGACGTGTTTCAAGTAGTCTACTTTTGAGAAGCCTACTATTTTTGTAAATAAGATACCTCAATTCTTATTCGAGTCATTCATTTCGTATGAATGACACCTTGCCTATGATGTTTCTTTTAATCATGTGGTAACCTAAACTTCTTTCAGTGTCTATGTCTCCAGTGGAAATAAATTTATTGATCGTGTTCTGAGAAACTATATCAATGGTGATTGAGTTGCCTTCAACCCCAATGAGAGTCATTTACTCCATGGGGATATGTGTTCTCAAATCTTATGAGTCGTTTGATCCACATGGAGAAATTGCTTCTTCCATCTTTCTTGCTTTTGAAGCAAGGTGGATGTTTTGAAGGAAGAAAGGAAATCTTGATAGAGTTGTGAGGGTGCACACTTGGACTCGGTCGAGACGACTTTCTCTCCTAATACAAAAAAAAATTCTTGGAAAGATCGTCCCAGTGATTTTGTTCTTGTTCTACATAGTGGGAGATTATGAGTTTGTATTCCTGAGTTGGTTGAGAATAGAGGTTTGAAAGTTTGGGTTGGTGAATTGGAGTTGAGTTTAAGAAAAGGAAAAGGAAAAATAGTTTGAAGATGTCTTGAGGTTTTGGAAGGCAAGAAAAGGCTAAAGGAGTAATTGCTGCCTGTAGTGCGAAGAACTGTTTTCTCTTGTGATTGGAAGGGTAAAGTTAAATGTTGTGACTTGGCGTTATCAAAAGGTTGATACCTTAACCACTAAGATATGGAACTGTGTGTTGAGAGCGAGTTTTGAAAATGAAATAGTGTACTTTACTAGCACGGAAGATTTGTCGGTGAGTTTAGCAAGTTGGATTCGTTTTCATGGAGTAAGTGAGTCTTTAAGAATTGTATCAGAGTTCGCAGCAGAAGCATAGTGTGAAAGTGTGAAGGTATTTGATGGTTAGGACATGGATTGATGGGTGGAATAAGAAATGAACGCCAGAAATAGTAGTAGAAAGTTTAAGAACAAAAAGAAGTGATGGGAACATTTGAGAGAGTGTGACTTAGATGTTATAAGTGATTGGATTGGTAGTAGTGGATTGAAATGGTTTGGGAATAACTTAGAAGCGATCCTAATGGTGAAATAGTTGGAGTAGGGTACTAAGATGTGACCAAGAGTTAGAGACAAGCCTAGGAATTTACCTACAACTCATATAGAGTGTAACCAGTCTAGACCTTCGATGTTGAGTAGACTTAAGCCAATCTTGAGAAGGACTATGTTGCCCACCTAGCAACTCGATTAGATTCCTACCAAAGCCACTCTATGTTAGTAAGCCTATAGCCTTGAGAGTGAATTTACTTAGATGAAAACCATACATACCCTTTGAGAACGAACCATATCTATGCTTTCATGGCGAAAAGGATAGTAAGTTAGAACTGAGCTCTGCAATGGAAATAACTTCCTATAGGAGCCGTCTAAGACTAGCTATAGAAAAATATATTAGACTAAGAATAGACAAAAAGAATTATGGCCCTAGCTTAGCTTAACCATATGCTTAGTGAATTTCGGGGACGAATTTCCTAAAAGGAGGGGAGTATTGTAACACCCTGAAAATTACAACCTAGTAAATAGGTACATTAGCGGTTTAATTAGAAATCAATTGAAATTAATTTGTTTGTTTAAAAGAAAAAGATATATGATAATTGTCTTATATTCCTGCTTTTTGTAGTAGTTAGGGGCAATTATTCAACATCTTTCATGCTTTTGAGCTTTGTTTATCCTCATTTTAGTTAAGTTTTGAATAAAAGTTTGGTTTAGTTAGAAATTTTAAATTTTCCCCTTTTTACACTTGATCTTTTGGTTGTTTAGTGTGTTTTAAGGAACTTTGTTGAAGCTTGGAGAAAGCTTCGGTGATATCCCGAGAGGAATGATGCGTAAAGGATCAATTGGGGTGAAGTGGAGAGCCTTGAAGGTCTTGCGGGAGCAAAAGAAGCTTGTTGGAAGCCTTGGAACATGCTTGTGCAACTAAACTGTGCAGCTGTGCAAAGTCTGAAATTATGAAGTTTGAGCTTTGCAAAACTGTGTAAATATGTGTTAAAATTTGCACGAGCAGCTGTAGTGTGCACGAGCAGCTACGAGAAAAACCCTTATTTTTCTGTTTTGTTTTCTTTTAGGCTTCAACTCTTTTTGGCCCGTAGTCTTAAATAGGGATTTTTTGTCCTAGTCCGGGGTGACGATACGTTGTGCACAGAGAGAAACAAGAGGTTCGACGACGGATTTGAACGCGTTTGGCTCGGTTCTCCATGCTTTCATCATCTCTTGCTTCTTCCCCCATGGCTATGCATAGCTAAGTTCATTCTTCGTTGGGGTTTAATGTAATCGAGTCTACTTCAATGTAATTACTCTTTTATTATTCAATTAAGCATCGTTATTGTTCCTCTTCTATGCGTAATGCTTGTTTTTGGGTTGATCACCCGAATGCATGATTCTATATATTCAATTATAATTGGGAAATTTAATTGAATTGTGAACTGGAGAGAACACCCAATACTTTTTATGCCTAGGGATAGGGTAAAAAGGATTGGGCATCGTTAGAACCTCTATTCCTAATGCAAGTACTTTGGTTTCACTAATTCAAGGGATTGATAGTGGAATCAAAGGACTTAGGTTCTCCCACTTAAGGGATTAAGGTTTGAATAAATTTGTGGGTTGATGATAACAAAAGTTTATTTGAATGAGAAAATTAGTGATTGCATATTAGGATGACTTGATGAAGTTAAACTCCGGCATAATTCATTCATTGATTTAAACCCAATTTTCTGCGCACGCTATGTGTTTGGTGAATTTACCCAAATCCAATTTCTCTTCTTCTACTCATTTAATTTATGCACTTGTTTTAATTTTGGTTACCTAAATTCTCAATTTTCGTAGTCCATTTAATTTTGCTATTAATTACCCAATTATCGTACAAGTTGTAACGTTGTGATTTTCCTAATTGTATGATTAAGTGTTTGATTAATAATGAAAGAACAAACTAGATTTAAATTATGTTAATTGATACAATAATTAACTTAAGTTTTTATGTTTTGTTTTGTGCTATAGTATTATTGTTAGATTTTCATGAGGTGTTGGACTTAGAGTGTGTGTGGTGGGATTTTTGGGATTTTTATATGAGTTTCGTGAGTTGTAAGAAAGAAAGAAAAAAAAGAGAAGGTGTTGTCCTTAGAGGAAGGGTGGAGACAAATAGCAAAATTCCATGCAAATCTCAAAACTTAAATGTGTCAAGCTTCACGTTTCTTCCATTCTTCTTCATTCTTCCGAAGTCTCTCTTCCCCTTGAATGGAAGTTTAATTTCTACATCACTTGGAAGCTTGATTTCTTCTTCCCTAGAGCCTCCTTGGTTGATTTCTAGTTGGTAAGTTCAATTCTTGATCTCTTAGTTTCTTTCTCAACTCCTACCAAGAACTTGAGAAATGGGTTTCAAGTTGAATCTTGACTGGTGGGAAAAATTTTGATTGAAGCTTATTTTGGGATTGATTTAGGTGTCCTCTAGTTGATTTCATAGCCAAAGTTGGGTAGAGATCATTCTTGAATCACCAAGTCTCCTCCCTAACTTCTTCTCCAAGGTTTTGAGTCAAAAATTCTAGGTAAGGGAAACTTTAATATGATTGAATGCTTATTTGTATATTATATGCTTGGAATGTTGTTTTTGAGTGTGGAATGATGTATATATGTTATGTTTGATGTAAAATTTGAATTGGAATGAATTTGGTAGCCATTGAGAAGTTTTAAGCATGCTTTCGAGGTCCTATAACTCTGTTTCACTTAAGAACATAGTGGTTCTCGCTTAAGCGAAACAGGGGATAAAGAACATTTTTGGTCAGAAAGCTGTCCTAGCTTAAGAGCTAGAATTCCTAGCTTAAGTGAGGCCTAGCTTAAGCGAGAAAAATGCTAGCTTAAGCAAGGAACCCTGTAAGTGAGTAAATAATTTCTGAAATTCTAGCTTAAGCGAGAGTAAGGTGGTGCTTAAGCGAGATTCAAGGTGTGAGAATGCCTTACTTGAGGTTATTGAACTGCTGGATGGGTTCATAAGCATGATTTGAGAAAAATGGTGAATTTATAACATAGAGGGAACTTGTGGAAATCAAAGTCGTTTGGCTTGTTACATGACATTGCATATGGGTAGGCACGTAAGTTGAGGGTGCTAGGTAGGCTCTCAACCTAGTGCCGGAGGTTTTCGTGGTGGCCAACGGTGGGCCTATAGAATAGCCAAGTGGGCGAATTCTTATAGATGCAAGGTTTTGCAAGCCTTACAGAGGTAAGCCAATACCCACACTTGTCTATATTCGATTAAATCCACACTTCCTCCACAGGGTAGCTCAAGGGACTCCCTGAATGGTCAAAGAGTTGGACCATGGTAGGGGATGGGGCCTATGAGGACCGCCCAAAAGTTGTAGAAATCTCCATGGAGTTGAGTCAGTATGGCATTACACAATGAAATTTGTATATGAGATTGATATATGATGTTATTTGTTTTACTATTATTGATTGATTTTGGTTTTCCTTTAAGTAAATCTTATACCTTTGTATATCTATGATCTTTTTATAAATAAGCTTACCCTTGCCTTTTGTGTTTGTATTTGTGTTGTATTACTGCAATGATCGTGTGGTTGGCACGGGAGCAGATAGTGGTGATATTGCAGGATCTTAGACCGCTCGTGACTGAAGCGGATGTATATGTTGAAGATGGGATGAGATCCCTCCTTTTGTATACGTTCTCAAATATAAGTATATAGTATGGGGAACCAGCTTAGGACATATGTATAAATGTTAGGTTGTTGTAAATGCCCTCTACAAGAGGATTATTTTTGGTATTGTATGTATATGTATATTTAAGTTATGTAAAGCCATACCTTATACTCTTATGATATGATGATGTACATATATATGTGTTAAATGTGAAAAATTTTATAGGTAGTTTCATATGATAATATTTAACAAAGTATTTTAGTATAACAAATATGTAACGAAGATGGTCGTTACACTAGTGGTATCAGAGCTGGTCGTATCTTTTGAACAAACCTATGGGGATAGGTCTGTTATGTTTTTGCTGTGTGTGATTGATATGATGGGTAGAAGGTTTTAGCCAATGTTATTCTCTAACTTGGTTTAGTCCTATGTTAGGATGGTGAGACCACCTAGACAATTTCATTAATAAAACTTTATGGGTGTCAATTTCAGACAAATTTCTACGCTTACCTGTTAAACATGCCATGTTGTTCATTAAAAAACTTGCCCAAAGCCTTAATAAAAAAATAAAAAAAAACTTGCCCAAAGCATGCACAACCCTCCTGGTAATAGTCAATTACGACTACAAGGAGTGCTAAATTTTCTAGTCTCGACCATAATTTAGTTTTTCCCTTTTACATGGAACTATAAACTTAAGACTTTAATAAAATTGAGTTTAATTGTGTTTTGGGTCTTTTAAGTTTAGGCTGTGATTTTGGTCTTGATTTATTTTTCTAGTTAATTAAATTTTTTTAAATAAAATAAATTTGATCTTTCTTTTAACTTTTTTTCCTATTTAAAATTTTAAATCATCATTTCTTAATTAGGTATTTGAGAATTTATGGTTGATTTAAAAGTAGGATCTGAAAAGGGGAAAAAAATTGAGATTCATAGTTTTAGCAAAATTTGATGTTTCAGTTGAGTTTTAAGTATATAGTTTAATAAAGTTTAATTTATTTGATATTTGAATAAAAACAAAGAGTTTAAGAGTTTTAAGTAGAATAAATTTAGTACATTAAATTAAATTTGTTTAATTTTAAAATAGATTTAGTTATTTTAAAAAAACTTCAAAATTAAAATTGTACATGGTTTAAATTTGATAAATAAAATATGATTAAATTTAAACCCAAGAACCAGATTTCAGCTGACACCAAAATTTTGCGTGCGCGGCATTGCTGAAAATAGATTTATTCTGTGTTTGAGTTGATTTTTTTTGTGGAAATTATTTTTTTTATAGCTTCTTAAAATAGCTTTTGAAAAGAAAAGATTATCTTTTTTGTGTAAGGGTAAAGTGCAATTTTGGTTTCCTCATAATATCCAACCTGCAATTACTCTCATTTTTAAATAGAGACATTTAATCTTCTAATTTTTCAAAATCAGTGATTTTAGTACAATTGCCCAATTTAATGCATTGACCTTAAGTATTTAACGTTAATTTAATATAAATTTAATAAAAGATAAAAAATATATAAAAAGGATTTTAAATCACATGGGATCATCTTGTAGCTAGCACAAACTCAAATATCACAACCTTAACTCACTTTGTCCCCTAAGCTTCATCTTTCCTAAAAGGTTGATGTAATGCTAATCATCTTCCCCAAAGGATCGTTAACTCCAAAAGGTTCACCTACTCAAAGGAGTAGACATTTTTTTGAGCCGTAGGACAATGCGATGCAAGATCAGTGGTTGGGTGGTGGGATGGAAACCGGTGCAACTTCATATAACTCTAGTCTCGAGCTTGAAGACATCGCATGGTCTATCACTGTAACATGGAGGCTCCACTAGCTAGTGACCTCGTGGATAGAGGAAAATCTAGGGAGAAGGTTTTATGGTTGTGGGCTAATTAGGGTATATAACCGTTAATATGAAATTTTGGTTGCAAGTTTATTGTGTAACATTCATTTGAAATTTCGAATTTGTTCTTTTGCAAGTAACAAGGAGAAATAGTTGAGAGTTTTTGAGTGGCATGATCCCATATTGAATGTTTGTGAGAAGAGAATTATCATTGCATTGTTGAGGAAGGCAAATGAACTAAAGATTAGGGAAAATGAATTGAAGACAAAGTTCAGTTAGATGAAAAAAGATGGAGAAATTTTTAGGGTTGGCCTTATTTTGTCTTAGGTCATTGTAATGTTGCATTGTTGCTGGAGTTTTTAGTTGTTGGTAGGGCCATTTGATGTAGTGGGTACAATATAAGGCATTGTATTGTTGCTGGTGTTTGTGGGCCTATCATTATTTTGATGCAATTGTTTTGATTTTAAGATTAGAATATAGTATTTGGCTTGGTATGAATGGGTCTATTAATGAAATGTCGTTTCTAATATGATTTGTGCAAGTGAATTTTATCTGATTTTATATTTGATTGTGTTGCTTTACTTGTTTTGCATAACTCTGCCAAATTGCCTAGTAATTTTGCCAAGTCACCTAGTATAGTTGGTTTTAAAGTTTGAGGTTTTACAAAAGATTGTCCGAATAGGCTAGTGCAATATCAATATACTGGTCCTTTTGAAAACCAACTTTGTAACATAGTAATTGAATAAGGTTGTATAGTTAATTTAATTTGTTTTTTATTATTGTCACAGGTTTTAAAGTATACTATCATATAATTTTGCTGGTCTTTTTGAAAATTAAAATTATAATATAGTTACTGATTAAGGTTTTAAGGTTGAGGTCTGTATTTGATTGTTGTAACAAGTTTTAAAGTTGAGGTTTCATAGTATAATACCATATCAGTATATATACTGGTCCTTTTGAAAACCAATTTTGCAGCTTATTACCATTTTGAATAGGCTTACATTTGTGACTGGTTTAATGCCATATTAGATTACCAAATTGATTTTGACATATGATACAAGCATATGATGCAACCATTGACCTGATTTTAGCATATTGAAAACCACTATTAAAAATTCCAAATCAAAACCTGTTAATCTTAACTAGGACTGAACCATAATCAAAACCAATAATTGAATAAGCAAATGAAGCAACCAAAACATCACAAAGAAGAAGTAATATACCAACTGGAAATATAAATTTCATTCAAACCAATAAGCAGTACTTGTATAGGAATGGTCTATTGGCATTTGAAATGAACCAAAACACCATTTCTATACATTCCTTTACAAAATAGTCTTGGTAACCAAAAACAAGAACAACGGCTGGAATGTATCAAAACATCATTCTTATTCATTCCTTTAAAAAATAAATATATTAAAACCCATTCCTAAACCATAATATTCCCCTGACCCATTCCTACAACTATTTCCCTTAAAAAAAAGTAGATATCTTCAAATCTTCAAATTCTTGAAATCTTAAAATATAATAAATTAACCATTGATTGTTGTGTTTGTAGGCAGGGACAAAAACATCAACAAGTGTTGGTGCAATTGCAATTAATTATTGACTTAATAGAGGTGCAACTGACTATTGACTTAATGGAGGTGCAGCTGATTGACCACTTGGTGCATTGCAACTAATTGTTGAGTTTATGTTCATGCAGTTGATTCTTGAGTTTTCTGTAAAGTTTCAACCTCTGCAGGTCAGTTCAACCCAGGTATTCTTTCACAATTATTTGTCTTTGCAAAAGGTTGAAACTTTGTAAAACAAACTCTCACAATTGATTTAGTTGTGCTTACAACACACTGCTCCTAAAGCACCAATCCACTGTTTGCACCTCTAATTAGATGTCTGCAGTTAATTTTTCATAACGACAATTAGACGGGAGGACTCAATTGAAAAAAAAAAAAGTTCACAGACCCAATTAAAAGAAAAAAAAGTTCAACTACCTATTTGTAAATTTGGTAAAAGTATATGGGAATCTACATAATAATTAAATCTTTATTTTTTTTATGGAGATCGCTTTAGTTTTTTTTCCCCTTCTATGACTGTTTGCAATTTTCTTTTTCTTTTTTTTAATGACCAAAATTCAAATTTCTCATTTAAATAGATTAAGGACACCTATAGTAGTAAGTTACATTTTCGTTAGTGAATACCATTGTCATTGCGAAAACCAATAGTTGCAAGTTACTTATATTTTCCTTTTTTTTTTTGTCTAGGTACGCTACTTGCTTATAAGTGAATATCAAGCTAGCCTCATTTTGGAACCTATGCAAATAACCCTTCACTTGTTCATAGTTTATTTTGTGGTTTGACCTAGTGATGAACTATTAACAAAGCTGAAAACCTCAAATCCCAAGTTCTAGCATAGTATTGAATTGATGGCCTACTTAATTTAGTTTTTATTTATTTAAATTCAAGGTATTTATTGATATGAATTGCATGTGATTCTATATTGAGTTTAATGGTGATGCACTGGCAGTGTAAAATAATTTTACACTGTCGTTCAATCACAAATCACCGTTGATATGACTTTTAAGATAATTTTGTAAAAGTCAACAAACTTACCATACATGATAGTTTATAATTAAATGACAGTATAAAACTATTTTACACTATCAGTGCATAGCTTTTTTTCTCTTCTAGATTTGTATATCATATGATAATAAATTAATAATTCTCTAAAAATATAAAGGAATTATGGAAACATTTAAACTTAATTACACTTTTTGCACCCACAACTTCACAAGCTCGTGAACTTTGTCCTTAGAGATTTTTTATAGCGAATTTTGCCCCTAATTTATAAAATATTGTGAAGTTTGTCCCAATGAAAAAAAACTACCACAAATAAGACAATTTTGTGGTGATTTTTCCTTTAAACTGGTTCAATTAAGACAAATCGCGACTTTGGTAAATTAGGAGGCAAAATTCATTAATTTTTTGTTTGGGAAGGGGGGGGGGGGGGGGGGGGCAAAATTCACAAGATTACAAAACTTTGGAAGCAAAAAGTACAATTAAACTAAAAATTTATATGTTTTTATCAGCTAAACTTTATTCACAGGAAGTTCTGATTTAATTTATGTATTCAAGAAAAATACCTAGATAATACACATGATACTTGATAGTTTTATTTAAACTTCAAAGTGAAAAAAAAATAGAAATAAATTTAAAAATAAAAATAATGTGTGAGAAATCTGTCATTAAAATAATTTTTTGTTAGTACAATAAATTTTTAGACTTTTCAAAATAAAAAATCATATATTTTTCCTTATACAATTAATATAATTTTTCCATTTAAATTTATTGATAAAAAATAACAACAATGATAAAAAAAATCAGGTGGAAAGTTAAAGACTTTACTAGTAGACAAGTCATGTTTGACTAAAGCATCTACCACCATGTTTGCCTCACGTAAAAACATATGCATACGTGACATTAGATTTCAAACTAGCTATTGCTTTAATCTCTCTAACCACGTTATAACAGTGGTGAGAATGATCGCATCCATTTAAAATCAACCCAACTGCAACTTTTGAATCACTATCCACTGATATATTAACTTGTTAGCAATTTCTTTATTATTTCTAATTAAATAAAGATATTTTATTTTTAATTAATTAAAGATATATATGACACAAAAAAGGAATTTAAAATTAACATAGGGCATTACTTTAATTTAATGCTTTTTCCTCTGTCAGAACATCAATATATATATAGCAGCACTCCATGATCAAAACAGATTCAACCCTCCTCACAAAAACCAAATAGATGCAGTTGGAGAGAAGTGAGGCTGGAAATGTTCTTAAGGAAAGAGAGATTTGAAAGAGTGCATGCAAAGTTGAGAGAAAACCAAAAAATAGTCTCCTTGGCACAACAGCGTTGACTTTAAGAGATCACCTACTCAAAACTAGGCATGGCAAATAAACCCTTACCCGTGGGTACCACCCTGACTTTGACGGGGAATACCCGCTTTGACCGGGTATGGGTACGGGTACGGGTATGGGTATTATCCAAATTTTTTAAACGGGGATGGGGACGGGGATGGGTATCAAACTATACCCGTACCTATACCCGTATACCCGCCACCATTATATTTTTTTATAATTTTTTTGTCACAACATATATATACATTATAATTTTTAAAAATATAAATTAAATAGCTTAATAGTTAAATAATTTAAATTATAATAATAGATAAATAACAAGCTTAAAATTATACATTTAACTAAAAATATAATTTAATTCTTAATTCTTTGCCTTTAATTCCTTTGTTATTCATTATATATATATATATATATATATATATATATATTTGAATTAAAACATAATTAATAACTTAATATATGATTTATTTAAAAATATATAAGTAAATTAAATTATAAAAAATAGTGTAGTGGGTTACCCGCAGGTATACCCGAACCTGATAAAACCCGATGGGGATGGGGATGGGTATTAAAATATTAAACCCGCATCTTTTATACCCGAACCCGTACCCGCCCCGCCTTTTGCAGGGATGGGGACGGGAAGAGCCAAACCCGTCCCCAACCCACCCTGTTGCCATCCCTACTCAAAACAAAGGATGATGATCCTTGCTGCAATTAATTACGTGTAACGGTTACTGGTGGGGATAGAAATGAAACCGATGGGCACATGTTTTTAGGGTACACTATTTAATTACAATGTAAATACACACACATAAGCCCATACAACATGCAATTGTATTAGGGCAGCAAATCAAGAGAATTAAGTATAGTAATAGGGGCACAAAGAATAGCAACCCAGGTGGGAGAGTGGAAGGAAAAACAATACTCCCTCCGTCCCAAAATGAGTGTCGTCCTAGGTTTTTTTAAACAGACCAAGAAAAACTATTAAATAGAAGAAAGAGAGAAGTAATTTTACAAAACTAACCTTATTATTAATATTCCATTGAAAAGCTAAAGTGACATTATTAGGGGTATTAGTGGAAAAAAGTAATTAATATTGCATTGAAAAGCCAAATGTGACACTCATTTTGGGACAATTTTTTTTCCCAAAAGCGACACTCATTTTGGGATGGAGTGAGTAAAACATAGTATTTGTTACATTTATTTGGGCTCAAGGAGCAAAATTTCTAATCCCAAGAAAATAAAGAAAAAAATCAACTCAATCTGTTTTTAATTATTTATTAATTTATTAATAATATCAAATTAATTAATTTAAATTAACATTCATACAACCTTTTTTTATATATAATAATTTTCAATTGCTAATAATTTGTAAAATTTTAATTCGTACATAATCTTAATTTATTTAAGCTTGTGAAGTTTTCTCCAAAGTTAAATAAATAAAAACCTTTCAATCATCTTTGTATAATTATAAATATAAATTCATTAATTTTCTAACATATAAAAGTTAAAATAGATTAAATTTTAACAAAATAGTTTTTTTCTAATAGCAATAACATTACTGTCAACAATAAATAAATAAATAAATAATTTTCTTTAAGTTTATGAATTTTTTTCTTGAAATTTGGTAAATTAAGTACTCTTCATATTTGCTTAATTAGAAATGAAAATCTATTAGTAATTACAATGGCAAATAATAATATATAAAAGCTAAACTTTTATTTCTCATAATAAGAAAAAAAACAGATGTTACATTTCAAGACCACCTAAACGGCTAAACCATTGCTTTCCTGCACGGCCTGATCCTCTTTTGTAGGTTCGGACGTGCTTATGTTTGTGTGGGTTATGCCAGGTTGAGGTGTCTGGCTTTCTGATCTTGAATCCAGCCCTAAATACATGGTAACAATAACTTCATTAGATTCACATACTATTTACTTTTCTTTAATGATAATGATGTTTTGTTGCTCTTACCTATATATTGAGTTCTCAGGGATCCTTCTTTAGCTTTGTACTTTTTACCTCGAAAATGATCATTCAATCCTTTCTCACTTGTGGCAGTAATCTGACATAACATGCAAATCCAATCTTGCTTGGGTTTCTTCTGCAAACCAGATAGTGAATTTTCATTGTCATCAATTGTAAGAGGTGTCACCGTGTTGCGCTTTGGACCATGATGATAAGCATCTGACTTAGACTGCAATGGGATAAATAAAATAATATGTGCTCAATAGCCAATTAAGAGTTTCAACATTCCCTATATATTGATTCTATCATCTCTTTAGGATGCCCATGCATGAATAAGATATACTATAATATTGTGATCACACAACATGGTTCCATTGGCGGTAAAGTTATAATAATGCAAGTGTATTATGAAGAGAATGTTTGCTGAGTAGTGGTCAACCAAACAAATAGAATGTAATTATACTAACCAGTATGAACACTTTATTATCATTGTTAGTCAGTGTAGAAGGTTGTTTGATATCAACTTGGGTGGGTAACTCGGATTGTGGCACACAAAATGCATTAATGTTATTAATATGGTTGTTTATCCTTGGATTCATGAAAGACACCGAAACTCGTTCTCGGAACAAGATTCCAAATGGGATTCCTAATGCTCTCTCCGACGCCATTTCTCTCCTGACTTCCTCCTTCAGCTCTCTTCGTTGTGCCAATGCCATCTCATCGGTGATTATCTCTCTCTTAATTCCATCCTTCTCTAGATTCCGTTGTATATCTTCTTTCTCCCATACTTGCCGAAATGCTTCATTAGCATTGTTCCAGGATAATCCCTTCAGGGCTTTCAATTATGACTCTTGCTCCGCTACCTTTTTCATTCGAGGAGCCATCTACATAAAGGGTCCAGAATGGGAGGGGCGCTTCCGCTACTGGTGCTAGCTCAGCAATAAAGTCGGCTAGGCACTGTGCTTTGATAGGTCCTCTCGGTTCGTACTTGATGTCGAACTCGGGTAATTCTATCGACCATGCTATCATTCGTCCGGCTAGCTCTGGTTTCCTCAGTATCTGTCGTATTGGGTGGTCTGTTCGTACCACTATTGGGTGGCTTTGAAAGTATGGACGTAGCCGTCGTGCTGAGGTGACTAGGGCTAGCGCTAGCTTTTCTATCTTTTGATATCTGGTTTCGGCATCTTTCAATACTCGGCTTATGTAGTAGACTGGTTTTTGCGTCTGATTTTCTTCCTGGATGATGACCGAACTGATTGCGTCTCCCGAGACGGCTAAGTATAGTATTAAGTCCTTGCCGGGTTCAGGACTTGTTAGAATTGGTGGTGATAAAAGTAGTGTTTTTATCTTTAGGAAGTTTTCTTCACACTTTTCATCCCATCCGAAGTCTTGTTGTTTCTTGAGTAGTTGAAAAAAGGGTCTGGCTATTTCTGCTGCTTTTGGCAAGAAACGGGACAGGGACGCCAGTCTTCCAGTTAGCCGTTGTACTTCTTTTATGTTACCCGGACTTCTCATGCATATGATAGCCACGCATTTTTTCGGGTTGGCTTCTATGCCCCTGTGGGTGAGCATGAATCCTAAAAATTTTCCGCCATGCACCCCGAATACGCATTTCTCAGGGTTTAGCCTCATATTATGTTTTCTGATCTCGTCGAAAATTTCGGTCAGGTCTCCTGGATGTGATTTTGGTTCTCTGCTTTTAACCACCATGTCGTCGACGTAGACTTCCAGGTTTCTGCCGAGTTGTTTTGTAAAGATCTTGTCCATTAGACGCTGGTATGTTGCTCCTGCGTTCTTCAGTCCAAATGGCATTATCGTGTAACAGTAATTGGCCGTGTCAGTTATGAACGCCGCTTTTTCCTCATCCGGTGGGTACATTGGTATCTGGTTGTACCCGGAGTATGCATCCAGAAAGCTCAGGATCGGATAGCCGGCTGCTCCATCTACTAACTTGTCTATGCTTGGCAACGGGTATGAGTCTTTTGGACATGCTTTGTTAAGGTCTGTGTAGTCAGTACACATTCTCCATCTTCCATTCGCCTTCTTTACCATCACCACATTTGCGAGCCATGTCGTGTATTGAACTTCCCTAATGAAGCCGGCGCCGAGTAGTTTTTCAGTTTCTTCTTTTACCGCTTTTCCTCTTTCAGCCCCGAGTTTCCTCTTCTTTTGGGAGATCGGTTTGGCCTCTGGGTAGATGGCAAGTTTGTGGCAATGGAAGCTTGGGTCTATTCCGGGCATGTCGGCAGCTGACCATGCGAACAAGTCAGTGTTGTCTAACAGGACCTTGGCAATTGCTTCTTCGGTCTCGCTTTCTAGCTGAGTCCCAAGTTTCGTGCATTGCCTTGATTCTCTTCCTATTTGGAAGGATTTTACCTGTTCTGTTGGTTCTGCTCTCGGCTCGGTCTCCCTGGGATCTAGGTCGGTCTCCTCTATTGGCGTTGCGAGAGAAGTGCATGCTACGTGTTTTATCGTCAGTTCTGGGACCTTTTTGCCGCTGGCTATCTTTAGGCTTTCTAAGTAGCACTCACGGGCTGCCTCCTGATCAGCCTTGACTGTTACTATCTTTCCTTCTGAATTTGGGAATTTCATTGCCAGATGTGGAGTTGAAATTATTGCCCCTAATTTGTTGAGTGCTGGCCTGCCTATAAGAATATTGTATGAAGTGAGGGCGTTGACTAGGAGGTACCTGACCGTGATGGTCTTGGACCCCATCTCATCTCCAAAAGTTGTGAGGAGGTCAATATAGCCTCTGGTATCAACCTTTTCGCCTGCAAATCTGACTAACTGTTCGGTGTATGGTTGTACCTTATTTTCAGGGATGTCTAGCTATTGGAAAGCGGACCAGTACAAGATATCCACCGAGCTGCCTTGGTCGACTAGGACTTTGCACACCAACCAGTTTGTGACTTCAACTTTGACCACCATCGGGTCATCATGATTGGGCTCTATGCCTTCGAAGTCTGCGTTTGTGAAAGTTATAGGCGGCATTTTCTTGTGTACTCTGGGGTTGTTGAAGCCGAGTTGATTGATCGGAGGCTACGCAGGTGTCTCTTCCTTGCCGAACTCGAACTTCCACCTCCAGCGAATCCTCCTGCTATTGTGTTGATAACGCGTCGGAGTCGAGCTTCGGGAGGTTTGGTTTGCTGTTCCTGGCGGGGCTCTTCTGTGCGTCGGGTTTTTCTATCGCGATCGTCTTCCCTATCCCGGGTTCGTTCTCGCACGGGCTTTCGGCTGTCGTCTCGGACGAAGCGTCGTAATTTGCCTTGTTGGATAAGTTTTTCAATCTTATTCTTCAGGGTGGTGCACTCCTCTGTAGTGTGTCCATGTACTCTATGGTATCTGCAAAATTTGGACCAATCTGCTTTCTCTGGGGAGCTGTTTCGAGTAGGCAGGCTTATCAGCTCGGCGCTGCAGGCTTCTTCCAAGACTCGTGCTCTGCTATCAGTTAGAAGGGTATAATGGGCAAACCTTGCACGGGGCGGTCTGTCGCTTCTAGGTTTGCTACTCCGCTCTCGGTTTGCTCCTGGTTTCTCTCGTTCTTCTTGTTTTTTATAGGATTCGCCCCTGACCCGTTCCCTGAACTTGGTCATTTTTTCCATCTGAATATATCCTGCTGCTCTAGCTCGGAGCTCGTCCATGTCGTGTGGAGGTTTCCTGCAGAGGCTGTCCGAAAAAGGTCCAGATTTTAGCGCCATGAGCATGGCGGTCAATGCCACTTGTGGATTCAAGTCTCGGATCTTGACGGAGATCTCGGCGAATCTTTCCATGAAATCCCTGAGAGACTCGTTGTCTTCTTGCCGTATATTGGCCAGTGCTACTACCGTCAGGTGGTGGGGTCGACTCGTAGCGTATTGAGCGCCGAAACGAGTGACTAATGTGGCAAAAGAGTCGATTGAGTGGGGGGGGAGTCGTGTGTACCAGTTCAATGCTGCTCCCTTCAAGGTCATTGGGAAAACCCGGCACATGATGGCGTCGTCGTTTGTGTACAGGTTCACCTGTGTGACGAATGCGTCGATGTGCTCATCGGGGTCGGTCAGCCCATCGTATCTGTCCATGGATAACGGCTTCCACCCAGCCGGTAGTGGAGTCTCCATGATTCCATCTACAAACGGGTGTCGCCTCGTTGTCTCAGGTATCATACTCCGTCTTGGGGGCGCTCGCGATCCTGAGGCGGGTCTGGACTCTAATTAGGTTGTTGCTCGGTCTTCCTCGCTCCAAGTGGTGTCTTCCTGCTCTGTTCGGTTAGGGTGTTTGTTGGCGGTTGTATGAGCCGCCGATAGTCTGTTGGTAGCGGCGTGGGCTGCCGAGAACCCGTTGATAGCGGCGTGGGCTGCCGAAAGTCCATTCCGGTCCTCTCGCAGTTTTTGATATTGCTCTCGGAGGATAGCGTTCTCCTTGCGGAGGTCTTCTATCTCCTTAGCATTGCTCTGTTTCAGCGTGTTAACTTCCCTTTGCAGGGCTTGGATCAGCGGGTGTTTCTCAAGCATCTGACGCGGGAAGGGCGCCACGTTGTTGGGGTTACCTCCCTGGGTATCCCCTGGAGGTGGTACACCCAGGATTTGGATTTCCCCCTCCTGTGGTTGCTTTTCATGGTTCGCTATTTTGTTCTGGGTTGTCGTCATTGGATTAATCTTGTTGCGATTGGTGTGGCTGGGAATAGTTTCACCGAGCCCCATGGTGGGCGCCAAATGTTCTTACCAAATTTTGGTAAGTCTTCCGGTGCGGTGGCTCCGTCGAGATTGCCTCCGTGACTGGTGGGGGGTGTACCTGCAAAGGCACTCCGATGCTCAAGTTAGAGGCGCAGAGGAAGAGACAGGTATCACAAATTGGGATTAGAAATTCGTACCTCGATTGGGATGGGTTGTTCTGATTTTATAGGGTGTAAAGAGATAGATTTGATAGGGTTATTTTCCTATCAAATCTCCTCAAATCTCGTAATGAAGATAGAGATAATTCTATCTTCTATCTTTATCTTATGACCTTATCTTTCTATATCTTATCACATAGTAAGATATATTCTTTCCGTTATTATCATTCGAGTCCGAGTGATAATTTCTACTCGGCCAGCTCGACTACTCGGTGGAGTGCCGAGTCCGAGTAGTACACATGCCCCCAAGCTCTGAAGTAATGTAGGAGCTTAAGTAATGTTATACCAATTTCGGATTTTATTTGGCCGAGACGAGTTTGGTTCTCGAAGCGTCACGTCATTTGGTGAAGATGTCGTTTCAGACATATTGACGTCGTAACGGTTCCCAAGGGTGGCGTCAGTGATTACTTTTTTGAATTTTGAAATGGTCTAGGGATTCCCAAAGGTCTCAAGCCTTCCTAGCCGTTGATTGGCCTAGTGAAGGGTCTTGATCCAACGGTTCGGACCGTTTCGCCCTTTCGTATTCGCGACGTTTGGGGTTCTATATAAAGGGGTACTGTTGACGTTGGCGTTCACTCTTATTTCTGTGTGTTTTGTGTTCCTGCAAGGTTTTTCTCCCTTCTGCCATTTTGTCCTCCTTCTAGGTTTTTCTTTGTTCTTTGTTCAGGTACGCCCTTCTCCTTTCCATTTCTTTTCTGTGGTTCTATAATGTCTTCTTTTTCCGGGGATTCTGGGCGTTCCGGCGGGGGTCGTATGCTTACGCCGGAGGTTCACCCCATCGGAGAGGGTTCCGATGGTGGTTCTCCTTCGCACCATCCTAGTTCTGATGAAATTAGCGATGGTACGTCAGCGGCAAACGTTGCCGCCGCGGGTGTCGGGGTGGTTCGTCCATCCGTCGACCCTGCACAAGCACCTTTGGTTGTTCCTGTCGAGGGGGTGGTGGTTCTAGAGGATTCCGAGGCCACTGAGGTTCATCCTCTTGAGACTCGGCGTGCTCGTCTTCTATTTCCTTCTGTTCCCCAGCCTATTGATTCTAGGGGTAGAAAGGTATATCCTCCTGTTACTACTTCCGGCTATTCTTGGGTGGCTGGGGAGGTAGGTGCATATGCTTCTCGGTATCAGACCGAGGAAGCTTTGTCTGCCCTTCTTGAAACTATTGACTTGTGTCATTCGGAAGGCCCGGGTATGGTCCATGCCGAACCTTGTGGGCCCGATGACCGAGTTTTTATGTCTGCTGATTCGCGCCAACCACATTTTACTTTTGTATATGAAGCCTTGTTCTCGGTTCTCGGCATTACAGTGCCGTTTGACCAGTTCGAGGCTGACGTTCTTCGGGCACTGAATGTTGCTCCCACGCAGTTGCACCCAAACTCCTGGGCTTCTCTCCAGGCTTTCCGGGTGCTCTGCAGTAAATTCTTTATAACTCCTACTGCTCCTAAATTTTTGTATCACTATAAAGTAAAAAAGAGTCAAAAGGGGGGTTGGGTCTCCTTGACTGGGATTCCTGGTCGGTCAATCCTTAGTCCTTATACCTCCTCTTGGAAAAATTTCAAGAGTGGTTTCTTTCGTGTCCGACCAGGTCCGGAAGGAGAGGTCGAATTTTTTGATGGCCGTGGGAAGCCGAGGTTCCCTCTCTATTGGACTCGCTCCCCGAACAAACGGCTGTCTTGGCAGGTCGTGGACATGTCTCCTGAGGATCAGGATGACATGATTACGCTGTGTAAGTTACCGCGTTCCTTGTCCTGTAAAACAGTTGTGGGAATTCCTACTTCTCGGACTCCGAGAGAGGATTGGGACGGTGAGTAACTTTTATTTACTCAATTTTTCTTCTTCTACTTTGCTTTTTACTGATGTTGTCTTTTTTGCAGCTGTGATGGGGAAATTTGATTATAAAATGGCCAGAAAGCAAAGGCTGGAGAAATTGAAGGGTAAGGAGCCCGCTGCTGAGGCGGTTCGAGTCGCTTCGCCTGTTCCTCCTCCTCCTCCTCCTCCTCCTTTGAAGAGGGATCAGCGAGAGGTCGTTCAAGGAGGGGATGGCCCCTCGAAGAAGTCGAAATCGAGTCCACCCGGTGCTGAGGCTTCGGGGTCTGCTGTTGAGAGGCATCCGGCTTTTCTTTCTATGAAAGATGGTCGGACCTCGCTTTGGGGAAAGGACTTCAACCCCGGGGCCCTCATCTCTGTCGACAATCTCGATCAAGCTGATCGGGATATGTTGAGGGATGCTGGGCCGATGCTTTCTATGGAGGCTGTTTGTCGCTTCCAAGCTCGGTCATGGGCTATTGCTCAGTATTGGGCCGAGGAGTTCGACCACGGCCACCGGGAGTTAGCTATGGTGAAGGAGGCTGCTGCAAAAGCCGAGCAGGCCCTGTTGGAGGCTACCCGGGCCAACGAGACTCTTCTCCAATCCGCTGAAGAATCTCGACGGTCTCAGGAGGGAGTGGAGGCTAAGTTGAGGGAAGTTGAGAGTCATGAGGAGGACTTAAAACTTTCCTTAACTGCGTCCGAGAACTCGGCTCGGGAGTTGCGGGCTGAGGTGGATAGGCTCGTTTTCGAGCTTGCTCAAGCGAGGACTGAGGCTGCCGAGTCCGAGGCTAAGCTGAAAGCCGATCTGGGTGAGGCATTGGACGAGATTGTTAAGACCCATGAGGCCGGGTTCAGCAAGGCACTTCGCCAAGTTCGTTATTTCTTCAAGGATGCCGACACTTCTCTTTTTGACGTTGACAGCGTTGGGGATGTTACATATTTTATTTTTATTAGTTAAAGTATTTAATGCATAATATTAAATATAAATCTTGAAAAATATTTGATACCAAAAAAGGAATTTAAAATCTTGAGTATTAAATGAGGGCATTATTTTAATGCTTTTTCCTTATGTTTCATATCAAGAATATAATAGTTTCTTATAGTTGATAAAAATTTTGTTAAAAAAGCTTATTGAAAATAATGATATAAATGTATTGGTAAAATATTAAATATATTTTTTAATGAAAAAATTAATTTTTATTCTATGAATATTATTTAAAGATATTTGTAAACAAAATCTTGAATAAAATTTAAATGCATAAAGTGAAGAAATATATAAAATAAGAAAGTGAGACTCTATTCATCATTTGATTGAATTAATGTATTTTTAAATATAATTTGCTTAATTTGACTTTGAATATGTCTTTAGTTTTTCACTTTACACATTTTTACTTTAAATAAGTTAAATTTAAAAATAATTTTATCATTTAAAAAAATCTTCAAAATCTATTTTAAATACTAGATGGAATTCATTCTGTGCACGGACCAGGCATTCAACTTGATAATATGTTTTTACTTATTTTTTAATTTATAATTAAATATAAAGGTGAAAAAGTAGTTTAACTTTTTTTTATGGCTATTCATTTATTTTTTTCCTTCTATGGTTGTATGCATTATTCCTTTTCCTCTTTTTTTTTTGTCATACAAAATTCAAATGTCTCACTTAAATAGGTTACGAACACGTACAGTGGTAAGTTACATTTGTTTAGTGAATATTTTGAACACTGTATTTTGTCTTTTTCTTTTCTTAATGTGTTTAGTTATATGGAGTAATTTTTTTTATTGAATTTATATCATTTGCTAATTTGGCCTATCGAGTGAGGAAATTAACTTTTGTTTCTAGTCATCCATCATATCCATTTGTCTCATTTTTTTTTCTTTCTTTCTTCATACCAAAAATTAACAAAATTTGTGAATTAAGTTATTTTTTATTTTATTACTTGTTTAACGTCATCACAAAAAAAAATGGTAAAAAATTATTAGAGTCTAACACTTGTTACAGCCTTTTATTACTAATTCTTTGGTGTCAATTCCACAAGCTCATTTTTGTCCCTTTCCCAGCTAAGTGGTTAAGAAATTGAACAGGAAGATAATTAACCAAATTGATATAAACAAATCATTGCTGTAATTATTCTTTTGGACTTCCATTAAGTAATAATGGAAATGAAAATCTGAAAAAAAATAAATTACATTTCATCATTAAGGATCAGAAAATAAAAAAGTTTACAAAAAGTATACAAATCAAATAAAAAGAAGCAAAATGACAAAAAAGAACAGAAAACATAACAAAAGGAGGGACAGCTAGTAGCACAATTGCAGCAGTAGACCAGCTCCATGAAAGAAAGAAAGAAAAGAACAAGATTAATATATTAAGGATGAGAATAAAAAATTCCAAATAAAGCAGATTTGGTCAAGAAACAAGGAGTATCACTGGTAATCAGAAGAAACATAATGCAGCAGTCCCGTAAAAATGGTCAATATAAATAAAGCAAGTTTGATAAGTAATTGAAGTAGGCATGCCACATATAGGATAGCAGAGATAAAAACAAAATTTAAATAAGAGAGCAAAAGAAAGCATGGCTGCGAGAAGGATTAAGATAAAATGAGAGATGGGGAAACAAGCATTGGAATAGAAAATCAAAAACTGTGATGAATGCTCCAAGAAGCAACCCCATCTACAAATGTTCATCTTTTCTGAAAAAGCAATAAAAAGCAAAGGACAACATCAGATTTTGGTTCCCAACACATCAGAATGTTCATCTACATATTGCTTTTTTTTTTTAATATTGTAAACAATATTTGTTATAAAACATTACTGCACGAGTTATCAATTTTTTTCTTATTTTATTCTAATTATAAAAATTAGGATTTGAAAAGTGAAAAAAATTGAGATTCATAGTTTTAGCAAATTTTGATGTTTCAGTTGATTTTTAAGTATATAGTTTAACAAAATTTAAGAGTTTTAAGTAGAATAAATTTAATAGATTCAATTAAATTTGTTTAATTTTAAAATGGATTTAGTTATTTTAAAAAATTTCAAAATTAAAATTGTACAGAGTTTTTTTGGTCTTGGTTAGAGACCACAAGTGTCTCCCAACCCGTTGGGTCAGAGACTAATACCGCTCGCGGTGTGTGGCTGCCACTGGTCTAAGGGAATTTTGCACACAGAAGGAATCGAACACGAATTCTTCCGCTACATGGATCGTTCCCCCACATGTGAATGCAGCGAAGAAATTGTACATAGTTTAAATTTGATAAATAAAATATGATTAAATTTAAACCTAAGAACCCGATTTCAGCTGACACCAAAATTTTGCTTGCGCGGCATTGCTGAAAATATATTTATTTTGTGGAATTTTTTTATAGCTTCTTAAAATAGCTTCTAAAAATAAAAGATTATCTTTTTTTGTGTAAGGGTAAAGTACAATTTTGGTTTTCTCATAGTATCCAACCTGCAATTAGTCCCCTTATTTATAAATAGAGACATTTAATCCTCTAATTTTTTAAAATTGGTGATTTCAGTTCAATTGTTGAATTTAATGCATTGGCCTTAAGTATTTAATGTTAATTTAATAGAAATTTAATAAAAGATAAAAAATGTATAAAAAGGATTTTAAATCATGTGGGATCATCTTGTAGCTAGTGTAAACTCAAATATCACAGCTTAACTCACTTTGTCCCCCAAGCTTCATCTTTCCTAAAAGGTTGATGTAATGTTAATCACCTTCCCCAAAGGTTCGTTAACTCCAAAAGGATCATCTACTCAAAGGATTTTGTAGAGATTTTTTTGAGCTGTAGGACATGGGGACGCAAGATTAGTGGATGGGTGGTGGGATGGAAACCGGTGCAGCTTCATATAGCTCTTAGTCTCGAGCTTGAAGACATTGCATGGTCTATCACTGTAACATGGAGGCTCCATTGGTGACCTCTTGGATAGAGGAAAATCTAGGGAGAAGGTTTTATGGTTGTGGACTATTTAGGGATTAATATGAAATTTTGGTTGCAAGTTTATTGTGTAACATTCATTTGAAATTTCCAATTTGTTCTTTTGCAAGTAACAGGGAGAAATGGTTGAGTTTTTTTAGTGGCATGATCCCGTATTGAATGTTCGTGAGAAGAGAATTATCATTGCATTGTTGAGGAAGGCAAACGAACTAAAGATTACGGAAAATGAATTGAAGACAAAGTTGAGTTAGATGAAAAAGTGGAGAGTTGTTGGTAGGGGCATTTGATGTAGTGGGTACAATATAAGGCATTGTATTATAGCTGGTGTTTGTGGCCCTATCATTATTTTGATGCAGTTGTTTTGATTTTAAGATTAGAATATAGTATTTGGCTTGGTATGAATGGGGGTCTATTATTGAAATATCGTTTCTAATATGATTTGTGCAAGTGAATTTAATCTGATTTTATATTTAATTATGTTCCTTTACTTGTGTTGCACAACTCTGCCAAATTACCTAGTAATTCTGCCAAATCACCTAGTATAATTGGTTTTAAAGTTTGAGGTTTTACACAATATTGTCTTTTTTTTTGTAAAGATACACAATATTGTCTGAATAGGCTAACGCAATATCAGTATACTAGTCCTTTTGAAAACCAATTTTGTAACATAGTAACTGAATAAGGTTGTATAGTTAATGTAATTTGTTTTTGATTATTGTCACATGTTTTCGTTAATGCAGCTGATTTTTTTATGTACTCTGTAGAATTTTACTGATATGTATTAATTTTATGCTTTATGCAGTATAGTTAATGTATTTTCAGACTTAGTGTGTTGACTTGTACCTTTGGAGTGTGTTTTAAGACTTGTAATTAAGATGGGCATCTGGCTCATTAATCTGATAGGTAGTAGCAGAGCTACTATTCTATTTTTTGTAAGCAAATATATGTATTAGAAAATAGAATTTTGTTGCATGAATGAATGAATTCTAATTTACGTTTCTGCTTTCCTAAGAACTTCTTGTGCCAAAAATTGGTATCAGAGCTTATTTGATCTTAAGGGACTATGAGAGAACCCGAGAAAAGAGAGAAAACCAGAAACAGAAACCAGAAAACAGAGAAGAGAGAAAACCAAAAACCTAATCTATTTTAAGAATACCCAAGCTTCTAAATGGCTTCCAACAATGTCTCATTACCAGCTCCTCCTGTATTCACAGGAAAGAACTACGAAATTTGGACTATGAAGATGAGAGCTCAGTTGAAAGCTTATGATCTTTGGGAAGCAGTGGAGACAACTGAACCACCAGCTTTGGAAGAAAATCCCACTGTTGGTCAGATGAGAGTTCACAATGAGAAAGTTTCCAAAAGAGCAAAGGCTCTTACCATCTTGCATTCAGTTGTGGATGATGATGTTTTTATGAGAATCTCAAACTTGGATACAGCAAAGGAAGTTTGGGAGAAGCTTGAAGAAGAGTTTTTTGGAATTGAGAGGACTATGCAAATGCAAGTTCTCAACCTCAAAAGAGAGTTTGAAGCCTTGAAGATGAATGAGGCTGAAAACATAAAAGATTTCATGACCAAGCTGATGAAGGTTGTGAACTAGATCAGATTGCTGGGGGAGAAATTTCCAAACAGCAGAATAGTTGAGAAACTCTTGATTGTCTTACCCGAGAGGTTTAAATCTAAGATTTCTTCACTTAAAAGTTAAAGGATCTCTCCAAGATAAGCTTAACAGAGCTTATAAATGCTCTTCAAGCTCAAGAACAGCGGAGGCTTCTCAGACAGAAGGAGGCAACAGAAAGTGCTCTACAAGTCAAACACAAAGGGAAGGCTGTAGCAGCAAATGGAGGGAAGAAATATGTTGGAGAACACTCTGGAAATGATTCAAAGAGAAGAGAAAATTTTCCAAAATGTGGAATTTGCAAGAGAACCAGCCACAAGGAGAGTGATTGCTGGTACAAAGGGAAGACACCACCACCTATTCAATGTAGATACTGCAAACAAAAATGGCCACAAAGAGAGGTTCTGTAGGCTGAAACAGCAGCAGCAAAATCAGACCACTTAAAAGGCAAATGTCACTGAAGCAGAAAATGATGAAGATCTATCATTCATGGCCAAGACTACAAGGAGTTTGGAGGATGAAAATACACGGTTTATTGACAGTGGCTACATTGAACACATGAAAAGCAAACCAAAATTCTTTTCTGAGCTGAAACCTGTTGGGGATCGGTAAAGATTGGAAATGGAGACAAACTTGCCATCACTGATAAAGGAGTTATGGGAATTCATACTGTAATAGGTATCAAGCATATTTCTAATGTTCTTTTAGTGGCTAAACTTGATCAAAATCTATTGAGTGTGGGTCAAATGATGCAAAGTGGTTATTGCTTGCTATTTAAAGAAAAAAGTTGTGTAGTTACTGATGTTGATGGTCATGAATTATTTGAAGTAGAGATGAAAAGAAGAAGTTTTCCTGTTAATTGGAATTTAATTTCTGAACATGAGTGCCATATTAGCAAGACTGAACTTGATTCTAAGTTATGGCACAAGAGGTTTGGTCACTTTAATTTGAGATCCATTCAGTTTGCTCAAAAGCATGAGTTAGTCAAAGATTTGCCAAATAGTCAAGTTTCTTCAAAAGTATGTGAAGGCTGTCAACTTGGTAAGCAACAAAGATTGCCTTTTCCAAGTTCATCTACATGGAGAGCAAGTGAGAAGATTGAGTTGGTGCACTATGATGTTTGTGGACCTATGAAAACTACTTCACCCAATGGCAACAAGTATTTTATTCTCTTCATAGATGATTTTACAAGAATGACTTGGGTTTACTTACTTAAACAGAAATCTGAAGTTTCTTCTGTTTTTAAGAAGTTTAAAGCCCTTGATAAAGCTGAAAGTGGTTGTCGTTTGAAGAAACTCAGAACCAACAATGGGAAGGAGTATACCTCTGCTGAATTTAATTCATTTTGTGAAGATTTGGGAGTTGAGCGCCAGCTTACAGTGAGCTATTCACCCCAACAGAATGGTGTGGCAGAAAAAAAATAGATCAATCTTTGAGATGGCTAGGTGCATGATTTTTGAGAAGAAAATTCCAAAGATTTTTTGGGCAGAAGCTGTAAACACAGCTGTTTACCTCCAAAATAGACTTCCTACAAGAGCAGTGGAAGGGAAGACACCCATTGAAGCCTGGGGAGGAATTAAACCATCCATTAGACATCTAAAAGTGTTTGGTTCACCTTGTTACAGTCATGTACCAGATGTGAAAAGAAGCAAATTGGATGAAAAAGCTGAAAAAGGAATTTTAATAAGCTATAACTCAAAAGCTAAGGGCTATAAAGTCTATGGAATTGATTCAAGCAAAGTTTTTGTCAGTAGAGATGTGAAGGTGGATGAAGATTCCTTTTGGAATTGGGAGACTTCTCAAATGGAAAGGCATGCAGTTTTGCCTTCTTTGGATAACACCGATGAAGATAAAAAAGAAGAGGTTGATGATGATTTTGTTGTGAGAGGCACTAGACCTCTTTCAGAAATTTATCATAGATGTAATGTTGCTGTAGTTGAACCTACCAACTTTTAAGAAGCTAGTAAGATTGAAGAATCGAACCAAGCTATGAAGGAAGAGTTCACCACCATTGAAGACAACAAGACATGGCAGCTGGTTGACAAGCCAGAAGACAAACATGCTATTGGACTTAAATGGGTCTAAAAGGTGAAGTTGAATCCTAATGGATCCATTAACAAATACAAGGCCATACTTGTTAAAGGCTATGCTCAACAGCCAGGAATTGACTATGCAGAAACATTTGCTCCGGTTGCAAGAATGGATACT
Source organism: Pueraria montana var. lobata (assembly GCA_026413185.1). NCBI lineage: Eukaryota > Viridiplantae > Streptophyta > Magnoliopsida > Fabales > Fabaceae > Pueraria > Pueraria montana. Next base: position 81,595,154 of record CM048650.1, read on the forward strand.
ATTCGCATTCTTGTAGCTTTGGCAGCTCAAATGAAATGGAAAATTTGGCATTTAGATGTCAAATATGCATTCTTAAATGGGAACTTGACTGAAGAAATTTATGTAGCTCAACTTGAAGATTTTGTTGTGAAAGGAAGTGAAGACAAGGTGTATAAGCTTCATAAAGCTATGTATGGGCTAAAACAAGCTCCTAGAGCTTGGTATAGCATAATTGATGGCTATTTTTGCAGTCAAGGTTTCAGGAGGAGTGAAAATGATGCAACTCTTTATGTGAAAAGGTTGCTGGATGGTAGCTCTTTAATTGTTTCTTTTATGTTGATGATTTGCTAATGACTAGCAATAATCAACAGGAAGTGCAGCAGCTTATGGAGAAGATGTAGAATCGATTTCAGATGTCTAGCTTAGGAGAAATGAATTATTTTCTAGGCTTGGAAGTTCATCAAACTAAAGATGGAATTTTTCTGAATCTAGAGAAGTATGCTCATGAAGTTTTGAAGAAATTCATAATGGAAAGCTGCAAATCTGTCCGTACTCCTTTGGTGTAGAATTTGAAATTGTCCAAAGATTATGGAGCTGAAAAAATGGATGCTTCTCTTTATAGAAGTTTGATTGGAAGTTTGCTTTATCTCACTTCATCTAGACCTGATCTTATGTATGCAGCCATCTTACTCTCAAGATTTATGCAAAGTCCAAGCGTGACTCATTTTGCAGCAGCAAAGAGGGTGCTTAGGTACTTGAAAGGCACTACTCAACTTGGAATTTGGTATAAACCAAGTGTAAAAGGAAATTTATTTGGCTATGTTGATAGTGATTGGGCTGGAAACCTTGATGACATGAAGAGCACTACTAGTTATGTTTTTTCCTTAGGCTCTAGCATGTTCTGTTGGAACTCAAAGAAGCAAGAAATTGTAGCTCAGTCCACTACAGAGGCAGAATATGTTGTAGCAGCTGTAGCAACAAACCAAGCTATTTGGTTGAAGAAAATTCTATTTGATTTGGGAGTAAAGTAGCTGCAAGCTACTGAGATTTATTGTGACAACAAATCAGCAATTGCTATTGCAGAAAATCTAGTTCAGCATGGAAAGACCAAGCACATCCAAGTGAAATTTCATGTTGTTCGTGAGGCTGTTAAGAATAGAGAAATCAAGCTCATTCATTGCTGTTCTGATGTTCAAATTGCTGATATTCTGACTAAAGTTCTAGCTAGAGCAAGATTTGAAAGACTTAGAGATTTGCTCAGAGTGTCCATAAAAAATTTCAAGGAGGAGTGTTAATGCAGCTGATCTTTTGATGTACTCTGTAGAGTTTTACTGGTATGTATTCATTTTATGCTTTATGCAGTATAGTTAATGTATTTTCAGACTAAGTTTGTTGACTTGTACCTTTGGAGTGTGTTTTAAGACTTGTAATTAAGATGGGCAGCTGGCTCATTAATCTGATAGGTAGTGGCAGAGCTACTGTTCTATTTTTTGTAAGCAAATATATGTATCAGAAAATAGCATTCTACTGCATGAATGAAATCTGATTTACGTTTCTGCTTTCCTAAGAACTTCTTGTGCCAACAGTTTTAAAGATACTATCATATAATTTTACTGGTCTTTGTGAAAATTAAAATTGTAATATAGTTACTGATTAAGGTTTTAAAGTTAAGGTCTGTATTTGATTGTTGTATCAAGTTTTAAAGTTGAGGTTGCTGGCCCTTTTGAAAACCAATTTTGCAGGTTATTGCCATTTTGAATAGGCTTACATTGTGACTGGTTTAATGCCAAATAAGATTACCAAATTGATTTTGACATATGATACAAGCATATGATGCAACCATTGACCTGATTTTAGCATTGAAAACCCCTATTAAAAATTCCAAATCAAAACCTGTTAATCTTAAGTAGGACTGAACCATAATCAAAACCAATAATTGAATAAGCAAATGAAACCACAACATCACAAAGAAGTAATATACCAACTGGAAATATAAATTTCATTCAAACCAATAAGCAGTACTTGTATAGGAATGGTCTATTGGCATTTGAAATGAACCAAAACACCATTTCTATACATTCCTTTACAAAATAGTCTTGGTAACCAAAAAATAGAACAACGTATGAATGTATCAAAACATCATTCTTATTCATTCCTTTAAAAAATAAATATATTAAAACTTGAAATCTTAAAACATCATAAACCATTGATTGTTGTGTTTATAGGCAGGGACAAAAACATCAAAAAGTGTTGGTGCAGTTGCAATTATCTGTTGACTTAATGGAGGTGCAACTGACTATTGACTTAATGGAGGTGCAGCTGATTGACCACTTGGTGCACGTGCAACAAATTGTTGAGTTTATGTTGATGCAGTTGATTCTTGAGTTTTCTGCAAAGTTTCAACCTCTGTAGATTAGTTCAACCCAGGTATTTTTTCACAATTATTTGGTTCTACAGAAGGTTGAAACTTTGTAGAAAACTTTCACAATTGACTCAGTTGTGCTTACAACGCACTCCTCCTGAAGCACCAGTCCACTGCCTGCACCTCTAATTAGTTGTCAGTGGTTAATTTTTCATAACGACAATTAGACGGGATGACCCAATTGAAAAAAAAAAGTTCAAGGATCCAATTAAAAGAAAAAAAAGTTCAAGGACCTATTTGTAAATTTGGTAAAAGTATGGGAACCTACAGAATAATTAAACCTTTATTTTTTTATGGAGATTGTTTTATTTTTTCCCCCTTCTATGACTATTTGCAAAAAAATTTTATGACCAAAATTCAAATGTCCTTAGAGATTTTTTATTACAAATTTTACCCCCAATTTATAAAATATCGTGAATTTTGTCCCAATGTAAAAAAACTACCACAAATAAGACAATTTTGTGGTGATTTTTCCTTTAAACCGTTGCAATTAAGACAAATTGCGACTGTTGTAAATTGGGAGGAAAAATTCATTAATTTTTTGTTTGGGAAGGGGGGCAAAATTCAAAAGATTACAAAACTTTGGAAGCAAAAAGTACAATTAAGCTAAAAATTTATATGTTTTTATCAGCTAAACTTTATTCACAAGATGTTCTGAGTTAATTTATGTATTCAAGAAAAATACCTAGATAATACACATGATACTTGATAATTTTATTTAAACTTCAAAGTGAAATGAAAATAGAAATAAATTTAAAAATTAAAATAATGCGTGAGAAAATTGTCATTAAAATAATTTTTTGTTAGTTCAATAAATTTTTAGATTTTCAAAATAAAAAATCATATATTTTTTCCTTATACAATTAATATAATTTTTCCATTTAAATTTATTGATAAAAAATAACAACAATGATAAAAAAAAATCAGGTGGAAAATGAAAGACTTTATTAGTAGACACGTCATGTTTGACTAAAGCATCTACCACCATGTTTTGCCTCACGTAAACATATGCATACGTGACATTAGATTTCAAACTAGCAATTGCTTTAATCTCTCTAACCACGTTATAACAGTGGTGAGAATGATCGCATCCATTTAAAATCAAACCAATTGCGACTTTTGAATCACTCTCCACTGATATATTAACTTGTTAGCAATTTCTTTATTAAATAAATTTATTAATTTTCTAACATCTAAAAGTTAAAATAGATTAAATTTTAACAAAATAGTTTTTTTTTCTTCTAATAGCAATAACATTACTGTCAACAATAAATAAATAAATAATTTTCTTTAAGTTTATGAATTTTTTTTCCTTAAAATTTGGTAAATTAAATACTCTTCATATTTGTTCAATTAGAAATGAAAATCCATTAGTAATTACAATGGCAAATAATAATATATAAAAGCTAAACTTTTATTTCTCATAATAAGAAAAAAAAAATAGATGTTACATTTCAAGACCACCTAAACGGCTAAACCATTGCTTTCCTGAACAGCCTGATCCTCTTTTGTAGGTTCCGACATGCTTATGTCTGTGCGGGTTATGCCAGGTTGAGGTGTCTGGCCTTTTGGTCTTGAATCCAGCCCTAAATACATGGTAACAATAACTTCATTAGATTAACACACTATTTACTTTTCTTTAAAGATAATAATGATAATGATGTTTTGTTGCTCTTACCTATATATTGAGTTCTCAGGGATCCTTCTTTAGCTTTGTGCCTTTTACCTCGAAAATGATCATTCAAGCCTTTCTCACTTGTGGCAATAATCTGACACAACATGCAAATCCAATCTTGCTTGGGATTCTTTTGCAAACCAAATAGAGAATTTTCATTGTCATCAATTGCAAGAGGTGTCGCCCCATTGCGCTTTGGACCATAATGATAAGCATCTGGCTTAGTCTGCAATGGGATAAATAAAATAATATGTGCTCAATAGCCAATTAAGAGTTTCAACATTTCCTATATATTGACTCTATCATCTCTTTAGGATGCCCATGCATGAATAAGATATACTATAATATTGTGATCACACAACACGGTTCCATTGGCAGTAAAGTTATAATAATGCAAGTGTACTATGAAGAGAATGTTTGCTGAGTAGTGGTCAACCAAACAAATAGAATCTAAGTATACTAACCAGTAGGAACACTTTATTATCATTGTTAGTCAGTGTAGAAGGTTGTTTGATATCAACTTGGGGTGGTAACTCGGATTGTGGATTACAAAATGCATTAATGTTATTAATATGGTTGTTTATTCTTGGATTCATGAAAGACACCGAAACTTGTTCTCGGAACAAGATTCCACTTGGGATTCCTAATGCTCTCTCCGACGCCATTTCTCTCCTGACTTTCTCCTCCAGCTCTCTTCGTTGTGCCAATGCCATCAAATCGGTGATTATCTCTCTCTTAATTCCATCCTTCTTCAGCTCCAGTTGCATATGTTCTTTCTCCCATACTTGCCGAAATGCTTCATTGGCATTGATTGGCACCGACTTTGGGAAAACTTTGAGCTTCGAAACATTGTTGGGAAAAGCACTTGGTACAAACTCACACCCTAGAAAGTGAATAGTGAATAAAATGAAATTATGTGAGAAAATATTCTATTTTTTTAACCAACAAAACAAATTAGTATCTTGAAAGGAACGTGAAGAAAAGAAAATGTTACCTTGTAATGGTGAGTGTTCAGAGTCATAGGCAACTGTGGAAAGAGGGTGTGCCATTGATGATGGTGTCTTTTGGTTTTGGTCATCACAACATTTGAACTCCATGGAAATAGTAGGAACGTGAAACAAAGGGAAAGAAGTTGATAAAGAAAAACAATGCCTATGAAATCAGAGACAATTTGTGTGAGTGTGTGCAGTGTTGAGATTGAAAGTGTGATTAAATAGGTGTGAGGGATGGGTATTTGCACGCACATGTAAGGTGTGTGTTTATAGATGTCATTGATTCTGCTTTTTTGTGTTAAGACATTTTTTAGTGATGTGTGCCATGGTCAAATATTGAGAATTTACCAAATCAATTTTTTAAGCTTGAAAAGGGAGGAAAAAGGAAAAAATGATTTTCTTCCAATTTTGAATGTGACCACAATACCCGAAGAGTTAAATATGAATAAAATATTTAAAATGTTAAAGATTTGAAATATTTATTTTTTCAAGTTTTAAGGATTAAATATTTGACTACACACATTTGATATTATTAAAAAAATTAACGAAGTGAATAACTGAACAACTAAAAAATTATTTTTTATATTTATAATAAATTATAAATTGTAATGTAGTATTACTTTTAATTATTGATGCTTTTATAAAAATGATTAATAATTAATTTATATAGAGAGATTGGTAAGATTTGGGGTGTCAACAATTTTGGGATTCCTATTATGATGCCTTTACATGTCATAGTTTTAAAAAAAAAATTATATAGAGAGATAAAAGAGATAAAGATTAAAAAAAAAGTATACTTTGAGATTATTATCTAACAAAAAAAAATACTAGTGTGAAACCAAATAATTTTCACTTGGGTCTCTCTAGATTAATTAAAGAATTAATAATAAAATATTTTATTGGAGATACATAAATTAATTAACAATTTTTAACATTTTCTATTTAATTTTTTTTACTTTTTACTATGTCAACTTATTATCAATTTCTTTATTATTTCTAATAAGGGAATTTTATTTTAAATTAATTTAGTGTATTGAATGCATATAATATTGAATATTAATGTTGCCAAATACTATATAACATCAAAAAAGGAATTTAAAATATTGAGTACTAAATGAGGACATTAATGCTTTTTAATTATGTTACTTATCAAGAATATCTTGAATGATTTGATAACCCCCTTGCAACATGTAAGTTCTGCAACCCATCCCAAAATAAGATGTTCCACGCTTGGGAAATCCTAAAACATTAAGACAGTTAATAGTATGATTGCTACCTAACCTGCCCATTAAGTATCAAATAATGAGAGCCACATTACAAAATAAGCTCATCTGGTGCCTGCAGCCAGATATAAAAAATTACCTGCTTAATTGTGTTGCAAGCTTCGATCATACTTAACCACACCCCTTATTTGCAATATAGTATGTCAGTATATTCACCTGGCCTCCTTGCAAAGTTACTGTCCATTACTCGTAGCTGTTTTGCATTTCAACATAACCAGCATCAAGATACTTCCGAAACATGTGCAGAACTCTTAGAGTTGTATGAACTTTTTTTTTTCGATGATTAAAATTCAAATGTCTCATTTAAATAGGTTAAGAACTCTTATAGTAGTACGTTACATTTGTTTAGTGAATACCATTATTATTGTGAATATCAACAATTGTAAGTTACTTGTATTTTTTTTTTTTTTTGCTCTAGCTATATATGCTACATGCTTTTAAGTGAATATCATTCTAACCTCATTTTAGAATTTATGCAAACTATCCTCACTTGTCCATAATATATTTTGAGGTTTGATCCTAGTGATGGACTATTAGTAAAGCTAAAAAAACCTCAAACTCCAAGTTCAAGCATTGTATTGATGACCTAATTATTTTAGTTTTATTTAAATATCAAGGTACTTATTGAAACAAATTGCTTGTGATAATAAATTAATAATCCTCTAAAAATACATAACAATTTTAATACCTTTATATATTTTTACCAACTTTATTTAAAGGATTTTCTGATTTAATTTTGTATTCAAGAAAAATACTGGATAATATATATGATACTTGATAGATTGGCCTCGCACGGAATCTCAGTACAAAATACTTGCAGGTGGGACACTATTCTTTCTTTCATCCAGCTAGACTTTCATAGGAACAAATTTTAATTTTCTTTATTATCACCAAAATAATTTTTGTAAATAATGCTTATTAAACTTTTATTGTCATTAATTTTTTTGATTTAATTTTATTTCTTAAAGAATTAATAATAAAATATTGAGCAAATTACAATGTCACCCCATGAGTTTTACCTAAATTATACAACCACCCCCTCCTTTTTTTATCCTACAGAAAATCTCCTAATTTTTTCTTTCATGTTACAGTGGCACACCCTCTCCATTAAACGGTGTTAACTTCGTTATGTAGAGCAAATGATTGACATGTGATTTTTAAAAAACAAATTAATCCGAAAATGCCCTTTCTTCTTCGTTTCCCCAACTCTTCAACTCCATTGAAAACTCCTCTGACTCTTGCTTCCCCAACTCTCTCCTCTCCGCCTACGCCAAAGTTGCCACCAGCCCCTCCGGTTCCATCAAGTTCCTAAACCACGTCACCAAAACCCCCCGCCGCCGCGGCAAGCACGTTAAGCAAAAGATTATTCTTTGGGAGAACGTTTGGCATTATTCTCAGAATGCAAGTTCATTGTTTTCAGTTCTAGAGTTTATTGAAATGTGGGAGTTTTAATTAATATGGGAATGGGTCGTGGTTATAGTTTCAACGCTAGAGAGTCTTAAACATTGGTGCCAAATTGTTGTGGGACAAGTCTTTTGTGGAATTTGGTAAAATACATGGTGGGCATGTGAGCTTATTGGTTGAAGCTGTATAGAATACTCCCTCCGTTCCTAAACTCTTATGTTTTAGCTTCTTGTTTTTGTTCCTACACTCTTGATGTTTTACACATTTCAAGGCTCATTAATTATTTTCTTCCACTTATACCCTTATTTAACATGACCTAGATTTTCACACCTTCTTCCATCATAGATATTAAATGAGGGTATTTTAGACTAAATGTATTATTTGTGAGTAGTATTAAATGTTTCTTAAGCTGTGTGCATTAACCTTAAACATTAAGAGTTTCGGAATAGAGGGAGTATTTGCATACAAAGGATGCATTAGTTGGATTTTCAACAAATTTGCCAAAGACAAGGATGATATAGCAGTAGCAGTCAAACAATTTTGGATTAATTTAATATTCAAATAATCAATTCCATATTTGGGAAGTTTATGAGCTGCTGCTTAGGATCAAAACATTTCTAACTGCGTTTGAAGACAGTTGGGTCATGGGGTTGTTTCTATTATTTTTCTTATCATTTTTCTTTTTAGTAGGGGCTCAATAAGAATTGGATCGAGGTGTTGTTACGAGATGGAGTATGGATCGACATTGTAATTTTGTTGATTTTCAGATCCCAACATTTCTTGTGTGTTGGCTCTGTTTAATAAAATGCATTTTACTTAAAAAAAAAGGGCAATTTTGGATATTTTGAAATGTGCAGAGGACATTTTGGTAAATGAACTTCCAAAGTAATGCCTTCAAAAGGAGGGGGTGCATGTGTAATTAGACCAAATCTCAGGGATGTTATTGTAAATTGTTCTAAAATATTTTATTATAAAGACATAAATTAATTAGCAAATATTAACTTTTCCATTTAAATTTTTACTTTTTACTCGATCAACTCATTAGCTAGCTATTTATTATTTCTAATTAATTAAAGGTATTTTGTAATGCTCAGCTAGCTTTTCAGCATGCTTTGTCCTCACTCACACACTTCCTGGGAAACTTTCTAAAAGGTCAACCATCCATAATTGCTCCAAGCCAAGCACGCTTAATCGTGGAGTTCTTAAGTGATGAGTTACAAAAAAGTAGATGTATCATTTTGGTATATCTAGTACCAATTAATTCCTTTAAGCCGTCCTCAACTGTACAATCTCATACCTGCACAGTCTCTGGATCCCTCTCATTCGGGTGTGAATTCGATTCATTCATGTATCCCTTCCGCTGGATGCCTACCAGGAGCCGCTGCTTCTCTATGCCTATTCCCTTTTGCACCGAAGATCACTCCCCACCCTCGTCAGCGCCCAGGATGTTACATATTTTATTTTTATTAGTTAAATTATTTAATGCATAATATTGAATATAAATCTTGAAAAATATTTGATACCAAAAAAGGAATTTAAAATCTTGAGTATTAAATGAGGGCATTATTTTAATGCTTTTTCCTTATGTTTCATATCAAGAATATAATAGTTTCTTATAGTTGATAAAAAATTTGTTAAAAAAGTTTATAGAAAATAATGATATAAATGTATTGGTAAAATATTAAATATATTTTTTAATGAAAAAATTAATTTTTATTCTATGAATTTTATTTAAAGATATTTGTAAACAAAATCTTGAATAAAATTTAAATGCATAAAGTGAAGAAATATATAAAATAAGAAAGTGAGACTCTATTCACCATTTGATTGAATTAATGTATTTTTAAATATAATTTGCTTAATTTGACTTTGAATATGTCTTTAGTTTTTCACTTTACACATTTTTACTTTAGATAAGTTAAATTTAAAAATAATTTTATCATTTAAAAAAATCTTCAAAATCGATTTTAATACTAGATGGAATTCATGCTATGCATGGACCAGGCATTCAACTTGATAATATGATTTTACTTATTTTTTATTTTCTAATTAAATATAAAGGTGAAAAAGTAGTTTAACTTTTTTTTTATGGTTATCCATTTATTTTTTTCCTTCTATGGTTGTATGCATTATTCCTTTTCCTCTTTTTTTTTGTCATCCAAAATTCAAATGTCTTACTTAAATAGGTTACGAATACGTACAGTGGTAAGTTACATTTGTTTAGTGAATATTTTGAACAATGTATTTTTCCTTTTCTTTTCTTAATGTGTTTAGTTACATGGAGTAATATTTTTTATTAAATTTATATCATTTGCTAATTTGGCCTATCTAGCAAGGAAATTAACTTTTGTTTCTAGTCATCCATCATATCCATTTGTCTAATTTTTTTTTCTTTCTTTCTTCATACCAAAAATTAACAAAATTTTTTAATGAAGTTATTTTTTTCTACTTCCGTCCCTAAATATAAGACTCTTTTCTAAAAAAAATGTGTCCCTTTTTATAAGACTCTTTTCAACTTGTCTCTTGCATTAATTTTTTTTTACCAACATACCCTTTATCACTTTACAATGCTATATATTAATAAGATAAGTACATTATCTCTCATATGAGGATTGGAGAAAATGAGTAGCACTATTAATTAATTAGGTAGAAAGTAATTAAGTGGAAAGAGAGAGATGATGAGTTCCAATAATTATAAGGGTAATTTTGGAAAAATAATACAAAGTGTTAACAAATTTAATGCTATTAATTAAATTAACCAACTTTCTTAAAGGGTGAGAATTAGTTAAAATAGTCTTATATTTAGGGACGGAGGTAGTATTTTATTACATGTTTAACGTCATCACAAAAAAAAAGGTAAAAAATTATTAGAGTCTAAGACTTGTTACAGTCTTTTATTACTAATTCTTTGGTGCCAATTCCACAAGCTCATTTTTGTCCCTTTCCCAGCTAAGTGGTTATGAAATTGAACAGGAAGATAATTAACCAAATTGATATAAACAAATCATTGCTGTAATTATTCTTTTTGACTTCCATTAAGTAATAATGGAAATGAAAATCTGAAAAAATAAATAAATTACATTTCATCATTAAGGATCAGAAAATAAAAAAGTTTACATAAAGTATACAAATCAAATAAAAAGAAGCAAAATGACAAAAAAGAACAGAAAAGATAACAAAAGGAGGGACAGCTAGTAGCACAACTATAGCAGTAGACCAGCTCCATGAAAAAAACAAAGAAAAGAACAAGATTAATATATTAAGGACGAGAATAAAAAATTCCAAATAAAGCAGATTTGGTCAAGAAACAAGGCGTATCACTGGTAATCAGAAGAAACATAATGCAGCAGTCCCATAAAAATCGTCAATATAAATTATATCGGAGGGGTATTCGGCTATATGATTAGCCGAATACCCTCCACACCAAATAAGTACTTGGCAGTATGATGTGCCGAATACCCTCCATACTGGATAAGTATTAAGCTTTTGGAATAGCCAAATACCCTTCACACTAGAGAGGTATTCGGCAGTAAGAGTGACCATAGAAGACAGGTAAATGACTAAATCACCAAATAGGTACAACCAGGTATTCGACATCATGATAACCAAGTACCACGAAGAGTACTCGGACAAGATAAATCCTTCTAAAAAGGTATTACCAAGACAATCAAAGATTAAAAGGTAATTAAGCAATTAATAATGATAAACCATCAAAAGATAATCAGGGCCCATAAAAGTCCAAGGCCTAGTAAGGTAAGTATAAAAAGGAGTACGATCCTCGAAGTACAATAACTTTTATCCTTATTTATTACACCTATTAAATGCTCTGAGCCAGAACCTGACTTGAGCGTTGGAGTGCCTTTTGCAGGTACCCACCCCTCTTATTGCCTAGAAGGATTCGGACGATTGCAGGAGATCTCGGACTGAAGATATTGGCATAGGAAGAATTACCTTGTTACCCTCAAGTAGGAACATTTTGGCGCTCACTATGGGGCCTTGGTAAAACTTATCCCACGACCCCTTAAGGAATGGTTACTACTCGGAGCTACACACGCATGGAGATAGCCGGATCATCAGCACCAGGCATGCAGCACGGCGTAGAGGGACAACATCGCGTTGACGAAAATGTGGCGTAGGTTGAAGATCAAACAAGTTTGTTTTCGGAGTTAAGACAATTGAGAGCTGACCTATCAGCTATGCGAAAACAACATGCTCAAGAGATCTCGACCCTTCGTCAGGAAAATGCTAAGTTGAAAAGTTTGAATCGGTCTTGGAAGCCTGAAGACCAAACACCTGGCCACCAGCACGAGGGCGAGTCAACGGCCAATCTCATCATCTAAGGGGCAACACATCGGCTCTCAACCTTCATCGCCAACCCTCAAACACACCCTTGTAGACATCCCTTCATTTCAGGAATAATGGAAACACCTCTCCCCCCAAGCTGGAAAAGCCTCAACTTGGATCGATATGATGACAGCACTGATCCAGATGAGCACATAGATGTTTATGTAACCCAAGTCAGCCTCTACACCACAGACGATGCTATCCTGTGTAGGGTATTCCCCACATCACTGAAGGGGCAAGCCCTTAACTAGTTTACTTGGCTTTCGCCTAATTCCATTGATAGCTTCAAAACACTTGCCGCTAGATTTGGCACCAAGTTTGCAATAAGCAGACCCCATCACTTGACGTCAGTTGTGCTGGTAATCATACAACAAGAAAAGAAGGATTCTCTTCGGACTTTCATGGAAAGGTTCGGCAAAGTCGTCTTAAACATTCGTAATTTGGACCCAACTGTAGCCATGCATCACCTAGTGACAGTCCTTCGACCAGGGGCTTTCGTTAATAGTCTCTGTAAAAAACCTGCACTCGACATGGACGACCTTCGACGAAGGGCAGCGAAATACATGCAGATGGAGGAGTTAGCTGAATATTGAAACCAAGTCCGAACGGAGGCCAACACAGGAAAGAAAGAACATGAAAGAGATAATCATGGGAAGGGAAAAGATAAATTTCCCAAAGATCAAGAGTATTAATCTTGCAGTTCTGCACCAGCAAAGGCTTGCAGTTTTCAGTGGAGGTTAGTGAAAGTTCTGTTTATATATATATATATACAAGGAGGGATCCATTTACTCCAAGAGTAAGTTTAAGAGATTTACTCTTCATCCTCACCATTTATTTTCTTAAAATCTAATGGTTGTAATGAATAATTAATCTTAACCCTTAGATTTCAAGAAAATGAATGGTGAGGATGGGCAGTAACTCTTATATATATGCCTGTTTATGATGTCCTATTAACATCTTTTTATTGCATTACTCTTTGTTTATGTAGTATGAGTTGTGTTATATGCATTACTTGATTAGTGGTTTTAAACTCTAGAATTTGTTATACGGTATTTTTGTTACTCTTGGATCAGAAATAAGTTTTGATTTTCTCTGTTTTAATTGATTCATAACTTGTGTTGTAAATTTGTCTTGTGTCTGGGTTTAGGCACTATTCACTGGTGAGAAAATAGGTGTTGGTATGGGTATGGGTAAACACCTATTGTTTGAGCCAATTCCGAAATTGTGTTCTGATTATATTGTTTTTTATAGCTTTTTTTCCTCTGTAGTAGTGAAGAGAAAATTCTTGGAACATAGGGATATAAATAGTCAGTCAATAATATAATACAGATTGATAGGTAAGATATTGATGCTGCATTTGGTGCAACTTTATTGGTTATGTTTAGGGAATATGTGGAGAATATTCTTTTCTTCATTTTGGTTAGAGATAGCATTTACTTGTTGCTTGACAAGTGTCTGAATATGCCCTTTCAGCACTATGCATGCATGTAGAATAGTTCTGAGATTCTTTATTTTGGTGATTTGTGAAATTGTATCTATTGAAGCATGTAGAAGGTAGAACAAATAGGAGTGAGTTCAAATTGAAGAATATCTGTTGGTATCTGACTTGCAGTTACTTATTTGCACCGTTAATCTTGGCTCCATGATTGGACATGATCATATAACTAGTAAACCTGATGTTCTAGTGTATGTTACTGTAGAAATTATCAGCATACATATTTCAAGAGGTAAATATTCTTATGTACTTTATTGTTTATCCCATTGTTATAAATGTAACTAACTTTTTGGCCTTTTCTTAATTGGAACTATATTAACTACTGAATGCATTTTTTGGTGCATGGAATTACAGAGAAGTACGTGGCACATAAGGTGCCTCAATGTAGAGCTGTGGATAGAGATTTTGATAAGCTTTCTCTTGGATGTGACAATGGTTTCTTGTGGGATGTGGTCAATCTGGAATCCAGTGAACTGCAACCAGAAGATGGAGTGCCTAAAGAAAATGCTTCTGAGGTGAGGATTTTTTATGTTTTTGGTAGTTGATTTGACTTGTTTGTTTAAGGAAATAGGTGATGCTTGGATAAGGGGTATGTGGACTAGAAATTCTAGATGAAAGTGGCTGTATAGAGAAATCACGTTGTTTATAGAATTGTGTAGCATCAATGTGAAGGCTAAATCACTGAATGGGGAGTGAACTGGCTTCACGTGTTCTACTGCTGTCTTAGACAGGCTTCTTAAATTCCTGCTTATAAAGGTAATGGCTTGGTAGTCAGTCCTTGGTATCTACCCATTATCCAGGTACTCCCTTGTTATCATTTTAGCCTTATTGCCATTGCATGTTTCTAAATTATATTGTTGCTTTCCCAGTTCAGTTGGGAATACAAGAAGGAATCATTTACTTTTTAAACCTAAAGTTTATGTTGTGGGTTTAATTATTTTCCTAACAGCAGTCTAAGGGTCGATACATGGAATTTGTAAACACTCAAATAATTGGTACTGCAAGATATTATTTAAACTATGTTGTTTTCAGGAATTTTTATTATGTGGTTTGCTGTATATTTTACCTAGGGGAAAAAGTTGATCTACTAGGTGATCTGTGAATTGCCCAACTTTTCATGAAGATGTAATTATTTGTATCAATTCACTATGATTTTCAGGCTTTGGATGCTGAGACTAGGTCAAGTACCCCTAATGCCATTAATCAGCAAATCGACAAACGTATCAGCTCCCCTAGGTAACTTAAAATAGGATTTTATTTAGGAGTGTGAAAGCATGAATTTTTCATCCTAAACTCTTCTATTTATGTTATGCTAAAAATTTTATGGGTGTCAATTTCAGACAAATTTCTACGCTTACCTGTTAAACATGCCATGTTCATTAATAAAACTTGCTTAAAGCATGCATAGCCCGCTTGGTAATAGTCAATTACGACTGTAAGGAGTGCTAAATTTTCTGGTCTAGACTTTAATAAAACGGAGTTTAATTGTGTGTTTTTTTTTGTTACCTTGTTATTGGTACGGAGTATTCATTGACTTTGCCTAATCTCCGTCGGGGAATTTGACTGGCCAGGTTTAGTGGGATTCTCACATCGGGGAACATGACTTGAATCCGAGACCTTGCTTAAGGGTATTGAATCCAACACCATTCGGACGAATGACTTGTTGGTAGTTTAATTGTATTTTGGGTCTTTTAAGTGTAGGCTGTGATTTTGGTCTTGATTTATTTTTCCAGTTAATTAAGTTTTTTTAAATAAAATAAATTTGATATTTCTTTTAACTTTTTTTCTATTTAAAATTTTAAATCATCATTTCTTAATTAAGTATTTGAGGATTTATGATTGATTTAATATATAAATTAGTTTAAAACTTTAGTTAGAAATTTAGTAAAATTATAGAAAGCTAAAGGATTTAGTATGGTGTAAAAGTAGGATTTGAAAAGGGAAAAAAATTGAGATTCATAGTTTTAGCAAATTTTGATGTTTCAGTTGATTTTTGAGTATATAGTTTAACAAAATTCACTACAACAAAAATGACTTTAGCCAACAACAGAAAATCGTGTTCTAAAACAGAAAAATCGTGGCCTAAACTTTAGGCAACGACTTTTCAAGTGTGGTCTTGGTGGGTGTTGCCTTTTCTAATAGGCAATGGTTTTTTCACTACGCTCACAGAATTTTAATAACCGTTGCCTCAATTGTGACAATAGGCAACACTTTTCTGGACCACTTTTAGGCAACGATTTTGCTTGTTAGGTTTAGACAACGGTCATTAAAATGTTGCCTATATGTTTAGGCCACAAATTATAGGTGTTGCTATGTATTTTAGGGAACAAATTTTCAATTGTGTCATGCACCTTAGGCAACACTTTTTTAAACGTGGACAGATAGCACAATCATAGTTTTTAGCAATTAAACCATTAATAGGATTTTTTAATAGCATTGTTAAATAAAATAAACTATATTAAAGTTGTAAATTATAACACTTCGAATATATAATTAGATAAGTAGGACTATAATGTCTCAATGTATAATACACTAGTAAGAGTAAAACTACTTTGTAAATGAAAATATTGTAACACTACAAACACACACAAAAATCATCCAAGAATATACATTTTCTCATTACATCTCATTAGCATCGTTCTATATCTTGAGGACGATCTTCATGTCCAAGCTGCAAATATAAAAACAAGCCAATAAGTTTCATTTAGCAATAAGACAATTTTGAAAACACAAACATCCCAAAAAGACATGAGATACATGCATATTTATCACATCTGTATTATGACAAAAAGTATAATAAACTTAAAGAACCTATTTAAAAAAATAGTAACATAAGCCTAACTCCTAAGGAAATTGCCTAGTTAGAGTTTTATAGTCAATGAGCAAAAGGAAAAGCACTTGTTGCGCATGTGCTTTGGACCAGGAGAAAATAGAAGTGCTCATCTTAAAGTTTCAAATACTCTATAGAAAGATGCATGTTTCCTAAGAGAAATTTAGTTGCAACACATTTCAGGGGTTCTATCCGTGCTTGAGCAACAATATAGAGTTTTTGCATAAGAATGTAACATAGAAAGAATTCAAGACAAATCTCCACTCTAATTAAAGGACGTGCAAGTTTTTTTTGAAAAGTTGAAAAAATATTTTGATTTTTTTTTTCATTTTTAATATAAAATTTCACTTTTATATTTATCTTGTTTTTTGTTTTGAATATAAAAAATTATTCTCCAAATTATATATAAATATTTGAAAAATAAAATAAAATATGGTGACATTTTTATAATTAAAAAATGAAATAAAAATGTTTTCCTTAAATTAGTCATATCTAATTTTATTTCTACCATCCTTTGCGGCCCTATTTTCAAAACTTTGTAATCCAACAACGAGAAGGAAGTTAGTATTCCAAAGCTTTGTGGCTATATAAAAATATTTCAAAGCTTTGTGATCCAACAATGTGAAGGTTGAATTATTGCATTGCATGGAATGTAAAATTAAAAAACAAAATATCTAGAAGTAGGAAGATGACAACACTTTAGAAGTGGTTAGTATTCAGAGGTATCTTGTATATCCTTTTTGAGATGACTAATAATGCCTGAAGAAGTACATTCTACTTCTTAATTTTAAACACCAATGGTGGACAAGAAAAATATACATGCAAATCAAGACAAAATAAGAAAGAAAATAACCACTCAAATGCAAACCTTAAGATCATTGTACAAGGGATGACCAACAAGGATCCTTCCATTGATCAACTCTGCCACTTTCTTTTGAGTAATCCAAAAATCCTTTGCTACAAATTTTATCATCTGTGTTAAAATTTGTATTAATTTATTAGAATAAGAATAATAATGCCAATCATATAAATGGTTAGAAAAAATCCTTATCCTCATAATTATAATAAGCTATTAAGGCCACTTTAAGAATTGAGACATGCTAAAAGCTATGCACCTGAACTTAACTTCTAATATTAGTGTATGCATGGCTCCTTTTGAACTGCTTATTAAATTAATCTATACATTACATATTCGCATTATATTTAGATTGAGCATAATGGAATATTCAATGCTATGACTAGAGCATTTTTCACTCTAAATCCCACCACTGCTAGCTAGTTAAGGAAATACAGGACAACTCTTGAAAGGTTTGTCCTAGCAGCATTATTAGGACCAACTAAAACACTGAACATATGGTTTGGTAAAGCCACTGAAGAACTTCAAATATAAATTAAAAAAAAATAGAAGAAGAAGAATCAAGAGGCTCTTGAAAAATGTCCAAACTTTATCAGTAAAAGTAAAATGACATCTAAATTTTGAAACTCAAAGCTACAACTGTCCATAGAAGTCAATGTTATATTTCATAGCCAATCCATCCCCCCTTATTCAAGACTAACAACTAATTTAGTTACCCCCAAGAAGTTAAAAGACAATGACAATTTTCCTCTGTTTGACTAGAGTAAACACCAAGCCCTGCAACTTTGTAGCATTAAGTTAATTCCAAAACCACCCAGTATACAGGAAAGTCTATGGCACACCAACCAACACATGACATCAAAGATAAATCATTGAAATTGCATGGTCAGTATATACCTTTTCTTGATTCCAAAGAACAAACCACCTAACAATATATCATTGGGACATTGTCATGGTAAACCGCTTGAGCTGCATGACTGGGGCTGCAATTCACAGTACAAAGATGAATGGCAGCTCCCTGTGAAATTTTTTATTGATAATTAAGTATGATTGATTATTTAACTTAAAACTATGATACACTTTAATCATTAAACTATGATATCATTTGCTTACCACATTCTATATCTAGCTTGAATTTGAAAGAAGTTGTCTTTAAAATAACCAATCATTTCATGACTGCAAGACATCCCAATTTTCCACATCCTGATTTCAACAAAGAAAGTTAAGCAACCTACATAGTACTTTGAGACTTGAGAGGTTACTAGTACTGACATGATTTCCATGTTTCTAACCATCAAGACACATCACACAAGTCAAAGCTTAACGACCATTAAAAGCATCACTGCATAGTAATCCTAACTATCCAACATAAGAGGATGAAAGTCTAATTATTTTGAAGAAACCAGTATTCTGTAAGCTTGTAGTGTTACAAGAATATTTCAACAAAATTCTGATTTACCCATTCTTTAGAAGTTGATAAAATTGCTAAAGGTCCTGCAAATGCCAAACAAATCGCCACAAAAGCTCAACACTAGCACATGATTTTATTATAATAGACACAGGTAACATCAACAAAACAAAAACTGAAGAGATTCACCCTGACCCTAAATTGATTAAAAAGTGTAACTAGTCTGTAGAGAAAAGGAAATCTGGAGAGTAACTTATAGAATGAGGTTGTAGCATGAATGCATTTTCTGATTTGAACCGCTCTAGAATGAGGTTGTATAGAACGTGATTAGGTAAGCAAAGAGTTTATGATTAAGGGCATTTTCCCACCTCCCTGTTCCTAGCACCCTCTCGTTGCCACTAACCACTGTCGGAATCGCACCCTCACCTCCTTGCTCAGCTAGTGCTGCTCCACTGACACATGAAACCAATCTTTGATAGAAATTACCAATCTCACAAATTTGGTCCAAGCGGTGGCCACTAATTCGAAATTCAAAAATAGAGAGAACCAGAGAGAGAGAGAGAGAGAGAGAGAGAGAGAGAGAGAGAAGTACCTTAACCAAGTTTAGAGAGAATTTAGGGCTTCAAAATGAGGGCTTTGCCTTCAGATTTACACAGAAGAGAGCAATGACTCTCGTATACGAAACTTGCAATTTAGGGCTTGCACAATGCGCTATTGCTAACTTGAGAGAAAGTAAGGTGAAAACACACTTGAAATTTTTTAATTTTATTTTGACTCAATCCGCTCCAGTGTTTCCCGCATGGAATTTTTTTTCATTTCACTTAGGCAACATTTTTAAAAGTGTGGCCTAACTCATCAACAGTTTTAAAAGTGTGGTTTATGCCTTGTCAACGGTTTTAAAATGTTGTCTAATAGTAATATCCCACGCTTGCATATCTCAATGTGGGCAGAGGGAAAAAACATACATGTTATTGTCAACGCTTATAAAACTGTTGCCTATTCTATGTTTAGGCAACATTTTTTTAACTGTTGGCATGTTTAGTGTTGCCTAATGTAAAATATGGTGTAGTGATTTAAGAGTTTTAAGTAGAATAAATTTGATAGATTAAATTAAATTTGTTTAATTTTAAAATGGATTTAGTTATTTTAAAAAACTTCAAAATTAAAATTGTACATAGTTTTTTTGGTCTTGGGTCAGAAACCACAAGTGTCTCTCAACCCATCGGGTCAGAGACTAATACCGCTCGCGGTGCATGGCTGCCGCTGGTCTAAGGGAATTTTGCACATAGAAGGAATCGAACACAGGTTCTTTTGCTAAATGGATCGTTCCCCCACGTAGCGAGGAAATTGTACATAGTTTAAATTTGATAAATAAAATATGATTAAATTTAAACCTAACAACCCGATTTCAGCTGACACCAAAATTTTGCTTGCGCAGCATTGCTGAAAATAGATTTATTTTGTGTTTGAGTTGATTTATTTTGTGGAATTTTTTTTATAGCTTCTTAAAATAGCTTCTGAAAAGAAAAGATTATCTTTTTTGTGTAAGGGTAAAGTACAATTTTGGTTTTCTCATAGTATCCAACCCACAATCAGTCCCCTTATTTATAAATTTAATCCTTTAATTTTTTTAAAATTGGTGATTTTAGTTCAATTGTTGAATTTAATGCATTGGCCTTAAGTATTTAACGTTAATTTAATAGAAATTTAATAAAAGATAAAAAAATGTATAAAAAGGATTTTAAATCATGTGGGATCATCTTGTAGCTAGTGTAAACTCAAATATCACGGCCTTAACTCACTTTATCCCCTAAGCTTCATTTTTCCTAAAAGGTTGATGTAATGCTAATCACCTTCCCCAAAGGTTCGTTAACTCCAAAAGGTTCATCTACTCAAAGGATTTTGTAGAGATTTTTTTGAGCCGTAGGACATAGGGATGCAAGATTAGTGGATGGGTGGTGGGATGGAAACCGGTGCAGCTTCATATAGCTCTTAATCTCAAGCTTGAAGACATTGCATGGTCTATCACTGTAACATGGAGGCTCCATTGGTGACCACTTGGATAGAGGAAAATCTAGGGAGAAGGTTTTATGGTTGTGGACTATTTAAGGTATATAACCATTAATATGAAATTTTTGTTGCAAGTTTATTGTGTAACATTCATTTGAAATTTTGAATTTGTTCTTTTGCAAGTAATAGGGAGAAATGGTTGAGTTTTTTGAGTGGCATGATCCCGTATTGAATGTTCGTGAGAAGAGAATTATCATTGCATTGTTGAGGAAGGAAAATGAACTAAATTGAGGAAGGCAAATGAACTAAAGATTAGGGAAAAGGAATTGAAGACAAAGTTGAGTTAGATGAAAAAGTGGAGAGTTGTTGGTAGGGGCATTTGATGTAGTGGGTACAATATAAGGCATTGTATTGTAACTGGTGTTTGTGGCCCTATCGTTATTTTGATGCAGTTATTTTGATTTTAAGATTAAAATATAGTATTTGGCTTGGTATGAATGGGGGTCTATTAATGAAATATCATTTCTAATATGATTAGTGCAAGTGAATTTAATCTGTTTTTATATTTAATTGTGTTCCTTTACTTATGTTGCACAACTCTGCCAAATTGCCTAGTAATTCTGCCAAATCACCTAGTATAATTGGTTTTAAAGTTTGAGGTTTTACACAATATTGTCTTTTTTTTTTGTTTTGGTAAAGATACGCAATATTGTCTGAATAGGCTAACGCAATATCAGTATACCGGTCCTTTTGAAAACCAATTTTGTAACATAGTAACTGAATAAGGTTGTATAGTTAATGTAATTTGTTTTTTATTATTGTCACATGTTTTCATTAATGCAGTTGAGATGTACTCTGCAGAATTTTACTGAAATGTATTAATTTTATGCTTTATGCAGTATAGTTAATGTATTTTCAGACTTAGTGTGTTGACTTGTACCTTTGGAGTGTGTTTTAAGACTTGTAATTAAGATGGGCAGCTGGCTCATTAATCTGATAGGTAGTAGCAGAGCTACTGTTCTATTTTTTGTAAGCAAATATATGTATTAGAAAATAGCATTCTGTTGCATGAATGAAATCTAATTTATGTTTCTGCTTTCCTAAGAACTTCTTGTGCCAACAATTGGTATCAGAGCTTATTTGATCTTGAGGGACTATGAGAGAACCAGAGAGAAGAGAGAAAACCAGAAAACAGAAAGGAGAGAAAACCAAAAACCCAATATGTTTTCAGAATACCCAAGCTTCTAAATGGCTTCCAACAATGTCTCACTACCAGCACCTGCTGTATTCACAGGAAAGAACTACGAAATTTGGGCTGTGAAGATGAAGCTCAGTTGAAAGCTTATGATCTTTGGGAAGAAGTGGAGAAGACAACTGAACCATCAGCTTTGGAAGAAAATCCCACTATTGCTCAGATGAAAGTTCACAATGAGCAAGTTTCCAAAAGAGCAAAGGCTCTTACCATCTTGCATTCAGCTGTGGATGATGATGTTTTTATTAGAATCTCAAACTTGGATACAGCAAAGGAAGTTTAGGAGAAGCTTAAAGAAGAGTTTTTTTTTTTTGGAAATGATAGGACTAAGCAAATGCAAGTTCTCAAACTCAAAAGAGAGTTTGAAGCCTTAAAGATGAATAAGGCTGAAAACATAAAAGATTTCATGACCAGACTTATGAAGGTTGTGAACTAGATCAGATTGTTGGGGGAGAAATTTCCAGACAGTAGAATAGTTGAGAAAGTCTTGGTTGTCTTACTCGAGAGGTTTGAACCCAAGATTTCTTCACTTGAAGAGTCAAAGGATCTCTCCAAGATAAGCTTGACAGAGCTTATAAATGCTCTTCAAGCTCAATAACAGCAGAGGCTTCTCAGACAGAAGGAGGCAACAGAAAATGCTTTATAAGTCAAACACAAAGGGACGGCTGTAGCAGCAAAAGGAGAGAAGAAATATGTTGGAGAACAATCTGGAAATGATTGCAAAGAGAAGAGAAAATTTTTCCAAAGTGTGGAATTTGCAAGAGAACCAGCCTCAAGGAGAGTGATTGTTGGTACAAAGGTAAGACACCACCACCTATTCAATGCAGATTTTGCAAACAAAATGGCCATATAGAGAGGTTCTGTAGGCTGAAATAGCAGCACCAAAATCAGCAAAATTAGACCACTCAAAAGGAAAATGTCACTGAAGCTGAAAATGATGAAGATCTATCATTCATGGCCAAGACTACAAGGAGTTTGGAGGATGAAAATACATGGTTTATTGACAGTGGCTGCACTTAACACATGACAAGTAGACCAAATTCTTTTTTGACCTGAAACCCGCTGGAGGATCAGTAAAGATTGGAAATGGAGACAAACTTGCCATCACTGATACATGAGTTGTGGGAATTCATACTGTAATAGGTATCAAGCATATTTCTAATGTTCTTTTAGTGCCTAAACTTGATCAAAACCTGTTGAGTGTGGGTCAAATGATACAAAGTGGTTATTGCTTGCTATTTAAAGAAAAAAGTTTTGTAGTTACTGATGTTGATGGTCATGAATTATTTGAAGTAGAGATGAAAAAAAAAGTTTTCCTGTTAATTGGAATTTAATTTCTAAACATGAGTGCCATATTAGCAAGACCGAACTTGATTCTAAGTTATGGCACAAGAGGTTTGGTCACTTTAATTTGAGATCCATTCAGTTTGCTCAAAAGCATGAGTTAGTCAAAGATTTGCCAAATATTGAAGTTTCTTCAGAAGTATGTGAAGGCTGTCAACTTGGTAAGCAACATAGATTGCCTTTTCCAAGTTCATCTACATGGAGAGCAAATAAGAAGCTTGAGTTGGTGCACTCTGATGTTTGTGGACCTATGAAAACTACTTCACCCAATGGCAACAAGTATTTTATTCTCTTCATAGATGATTTTACAAGAATGACTTGGGTTTACTTTCTTAAACAAAAATCTGAAGTTTTTTCTATTTTTAAGAAGCTTAAAGCCCTTGATGAAGCTAAAAGTGGTTGTCGTTTGAAGAAACTCAGAACCGACAATGGGAAGGAGTATACCTCTGCTGAATTTAATTCATTTTGTGAAGATTTGGGAGTTGAGCGCCAGCTTATAGGGAGCTATTCACCCTAACAGAATGGTGTGGCAGAAAGAAAAAATAGATCAATCCTTGAGATGGCTAGGTGCATATTTTTTAGAAGAAAATGCCTAAGATTTCTTGGGCAGAAGCTGCAAACACAGCTGTTTACCTCCAAAATAGACTTCCTACAAGAGCAGTAGAAGGGAAGACACCCATTGAAGCTTGGGGAGGAATTAAACCATCCATTAGACATCTAAAAGTGTTTGGTTCACCTTGTTACCGTCATGTACCAGATGTGAAAAAGAAGCAAATTGGATGAAAAAGATGAAAAAGGAATTTTAATAGGCTATAGCTCAAAAGCTAATGGCTATAAAGTCTATGGAATTGATTCAAGCAAAGTTTTTGTCAGTAGAGATGTGAAGGTGGATGAAGATTCCTTTTGGAATTGGGAGACTTCTCAAATGGAAAAGCATGCAGTTTTGCTTTCTTTGGATAGCACCGATGAAGATCAAGAAAAAGAGGTTGATGATGGTTTTGCTGTGAGAGGCACTAGACCTCTTCCATAAATTTATCATAGATGTAATGTTGTTGTAGTTGAACCTACCAACTTTGAAGAAGCTAGAAAGATTGAAGAATGGAACCAAGCTATGAAGGAAGAGATCACCACCATTGAAGACAACAAGACATGGCAGCTGGTTGACAACCCAGAAGACAAACATGCTATTGGAGTTAAATGGGTCTATAAGGTGAAGTTCAATCCTAATGGATCCATTAAAAAATACAAGGCAAGACTTGTTAAAGGCTATGCTCAATAGCCAGGAATTGATTATGCAGAAACATTTGCTCCAGTTGCAAGAATGGATACTATTCGCATTCTTGTAGCTTTGGCAGCTCAAATGAAATGGAAAATTTGGCATTTAGATGTCAAATCTGCATTCTTAAATGGGAACTTGACTGAAGAAATTTATGTAGCTCAACCTGAAGGTTTTGTTGTGAAAGGAAGTGAAGACAAGGTGTATAAGCTTCATAAAGCTATGTATGGGCTGAAACAAGCTCCTAGAGCTTAGTATAATAGACTTGATGCCTATTTTTGCAGTCAAGGTTTCAGGAGGAGTGAAAATGATGCAACTCTTTATGTGAAAAGGTTGATGGACGGTGGCTCTTTAATTGTTTCTTTGTATGTTGATGATTTGCTAGTGACTAGTAAAAATCAACAAGAAGTGCCGCAACTTATGGAGGAGATGCACAATCAGTTTCAGATGTCTAGCTTAGGAGAAATGAATTATTTTCTAGGCTTGGAAGTGCATCAAACTGAAGATGGAATTTTTCTAAATCTAGGGAAGTATGTTCATGAAGTTTTGAAGAAATTCATAATGGAAAGTTGCAAATCTGTCCTTACTCCTTTGGTGCAGAATTTGAAATTGTCCAAAGATGATGGAGCTAAAAAAATGGATGCTTCTCTTTATAGAAGTTTGATTGGAAGTTTGATTTATCTCACTTCATCTAGACCTGATCTTATGTATGCAGCCAGCTTACTCTCAAGATTTATGCAAAGTCCAAGTGTGACTCATTTTGCAGCAGCAAAGAGGGTGCTTAGGTACTTGAAAGGCACTACTCAACTTGGAATTTGGTATAAACCCAGTGAAAAAGAAATTATTTGGCTATGTTGACAGTGATTAGGCTGGAAACCTTGATGACATGAAGAGCACTATTGGTTATATTTTTTCCTTAGGCTCTGGCATGTTCTCTTGGAACTCAAAGAAGCAAGAAATTGTAGCTCAGTCCACTGCAGAGGCAGAATATGCTGCAGCAACAAACCAAGCTATTTGGTTGAAGAAAATTCTGTTTGATTTGGGAGTAGGGCAGCTGGAAGCTACTGAGATTTATTGTGACAGCAAATCAGCAATTGCTATTGCAGAAAATCCAGTTCAGCATGGAAAGACCAAGCACATTCAAGTGAAATTTCATGTTGTTCATGAGGTTGTTAAGAATTGAGAGATCAAGCTCATTCATTGCTGTTCTGATGTTCAAATTGCTGATATTTTGACTAAAGCTCTACCTAGAGCAAGATTTGAAAGACTTAGAGATTTGCTCGAAGTGTCCATAAAAAATTTCAAGGAGGAGTGTTAATGCAGCTGGTTTTCTAATGTACTCTGCAGAATTTTACTGATATGTATTAATTTTATGCTTTATGTAGTATAGTTAATGTATTTTCAGACTTAGTGTGTTGACTTGTACCTTTGCAGTTTGTTTTAAGACTTGTAATTAAGATGGGCAGCTGGCTCATTAATCTGATAGGTAGTAGCAGAGCTACTGTTCTGTTCTTTGTAAAAAAATAGCATTCTACTGCATGAATGAAATATAATTTATGTTTCTGCTTTCCTAAGAACTTCTTGTGCCAACAGTTTTAAAGATACTATAATATAATTTTACTGGTCTTTTTGAAAATTAAAATTGTAATATAGTTACTACTTAAGGTTTTAAAGTTGAGGTCTGTATTTGATTGTTGTAACAAGTTTTAAAGTTGAGGTTACTGGTCCTTTTGAAAACCAATTTTGCAGCTTATTGCCATTTTGAATAGGCTTACATTGTGACTGGTTTAATGCCAAATTAGATTACCAAATTGATTTTGACATATGATACAAGCATATGATGCAACAATTGACCTGATTTTAGCATTGAAAACCACTATTAAAAATTCCAAATCAAAACCTGTTAATCTTAAGTAGGACTGAACCATAATCAAAACCAATAATTGAATAAGCAAATGAAATCACAACGTCACAAAGAAGTAATATACCAACTGGAAATATAAATTTCATTCAAACCAATAAGCAGTACTTGTATAGGAATGGTCTATTGGCATTTGAAATGAACCAAAACACCATTTCTATACATTCCTTTACAAAATAGTCTTGGTAACCAAAAAATAGAACAACGTCTTAATGTATCAAAACATCATTCTTATTCATTCCTTTAAAAAATAAATATATTAAAACCCATTCCTAAACCATAATATTCCCCTGACCCATTCCTATAACTATTTCCCTTAAAAAAAAAGTAGATATCTTCAAATCTTCAAATTCTTGAAATCTTAAAATATAAAACCATTGATTGTTGTGTTTGTAGGCAGGGACAAAAACATCAACAAGTGTTGGTGCAATTGCAATTAATTATTGACTTACTAGATGTGCAACTGACTATTGACTTAATGGAGGTGCAGCTGATTGACCACTTGGTGCATGTGCAACAAATTGTTGAGTTTATGTTGATGCAGTTGATTCTTGAGTTTTCTGCAAAGTTTCAACCTCTATAGATCAGTTCAACCCAGGTATTTTTCACAATTATTTGGTTCTGTAGAAAGTTGAAACTTTGTAGAAAACTTTCACAATTGACTCAATTGTGCTTACAATGCACTCCTCCTGAAGCATCAATCCACTGTCTGCACATCTAATTAGGTGTCTGCGGTTAATTTTTCATAACGACAATTAGACGAGATGACCCAATTGAAAAAAAAAGTTCAGGGATCCAATTAAATGAAAAAAAAAGTTCAAGGACCTATTTGTAAATTTGGCAAAAGTATGGAAACCTACAGAATAATCAAACCTTTATTTTTTTTATGGAGATTGTTTTATTTTTTTTTCCCCTTTATGACTGTTTGCAATTTTCTTTTTCTTTTTTTTTAATGACCAAAATTCAAATGTCTCATTTAAATAGATTAAGGACACCTATAGTAATAAGTTACATTTCGTTAGTGAATCCCATTGTCATTGTGAATATCAATAGTTGCAAGTTACTTATATTTTCCTTTTTTTTTTTTGTTGTCTAGGTACGCTACCTGCTTATAAGTGAATAAGCTAGCCTCATTTGGAACCTATGCAAATAATCCTGCACTTGTTCATAGTTTATTTTGTGGTTTGACCTAGTGATGAAGTATTAATAAAGTTGAAAACCTCAAACCCCAAGTTCTGGCACAGTATTGATGGCCTACTTAATTTAGTTTTTTTATTTATTTAAATTCAAGGTATTTATTGATATGAGTTGCATGTGATTCTAGATTGAGTTTAATGGTGATGCACTGACAATGTAAAACTATTTTGCACTGTCATTTAATCATAGATCACTGTTGGTATGTCTTTTAAGATAATTTTGTGAAAGTCAACAAATTTACCATACATGATAGTTTATGATTAGATGACGGTATAAAACTATTTTACACTGTCAGTGCATAACCCTTTTTCTCTTCTAGATTTGTATATCATATGATAATAAATTAATAATTCTCTAAAAATATAAAGGAATTATGGAAACATTTAAACTTAATTACACTTTTTGCACCCACAACTTCACAAGCTTGCGAACTTTGTCCTTAGAGATTTTTTTATTACAAATTTTACCCCCAATTTATAAAATATCGTGAATTTTGTCTCAATGTAAAAAAACTACCACAAATAAGACATTTTTGTGGTGATTTTTCCTTTAAACCGTTGCAATTAAGACAAATTGCAAATTTTGTAAATTAGGAGGAAGAATTCATTAATTTTTTGTTTGGGAAGGGGGGCAAAATTCAAAAGATTACAAAACTTTGGAAGCAAAAAGTACAATTAAGCTAAAAATTTATATGTTTTTATCAGCTAAACTTTATTCACAGGATGTTCTGAGTTAATTTATGTACTCAAGAAAAATACCTAGATAATACACATGATACTTGATAATTTTATTTAAACTTCAAAGTGAAATGAAAATAGAAATAAATTTAAAAAAAAATAATGCGTGAGAAAATTGTCATTAAAATTATTTTTTGTTAGTTCAATAAATTTTTAGATTTTTCAAAATAAAAAATCATCTATTTTTTCCTTATACAATTAATATAATTTTTCCATTTAAATTTATTGATAAAAAATAACAACGATGATAAAAAAAAATCAGGTGGAAAATGGAAGACTTTACTAGTAGACACGTCATGTATGACTAAAGCATCTACCACCATGTTTTGCCTTACGTAAACATATGCATACGTGACTTTAGATTTTAAACTAGCTATTGCTTTAATCTCTCTAACCACGTTATAACAGTGGTGAGAATGATAATATCCATTTAAAATCAACCCAACTGCGACTTTTGAATCACTCTCCATTGATATATTAACTTGTTAGCAATTTCTTTATTATTTCTAATTAAATAAAGGTATTTTATTTTTAATTAATTAAAGATATATGACACAAAAAAGGAATTTAAGTCAGGGCTTTCTGAGAACATGCGTAGAATTGATTATAAGGGAATTACTTACTGAAGAAGCTTTCTAGTGCAGATTCTAAAGGAGAATAAGGACAAAAGAGATGCCGAATTTAATGAAAGGTTCAAGCACAGTGAGTATTCAAACATCATTTTGCATAACCATGATATTTTGCCTTCACCTTAGGACTTAGGAATACCACGGAACTTCTTGCTTTTTAGTTTTTTTTTACAGTAATTGAATGGGATAATGTGTGGCAATGCCAACTGGTTGCCTTTTGTACATGGTAGTCTTTTGTTGGTATTCTGGATTGAATTTTGACCCCTCTAACTATCACATTCACAGGACCACCTAAAGCTTTAGATGAAGACGAGACTGAGTTTCTTGATAATTATGAAACAGTGAGTTCTGGTTCTCTCTTTACAGCGTCTTGTTTCATGGAATTTTTGTAGATGGATCCTGGAAGTGTAAACCATAGGATTTTAGATATGTTTCATTTACTTCAATGGTTGTACTTGTACAGAATACAGGCAATACAGTTATTTTAGTTTGTTTGAAAACAATTTGATGACATTTAACATTATAGAGAACAAAAGAAATGCTTGAACAAATTGTTGATGCAAAGATTATTCAAGTGCTTGTTCTTCTTTCTAATATTTGTTTTTATCCACCTTTTAGACAAGAAGGGAATATGAACGACAAGTGGCAGATGAGGAGGCCTAACAAATCCGAAGCTTTCAAGTTAAGTCATAACAGTTACTGTATGAGAAATTTGCTTTTATTTAAATAAAAAATGCAAGTTCCTTCTAGTACTTTTTATTTGATTTTCCCTTGGAGTATGTTGGACTTGCCATTGCTGAAGTGTATGTATCATCATGTGTCCATTATTTGGTCAATGATTTTTCGAACTATATTGCTCTTGTATGTTGATTTCAGGCAGCGGTGGCAGCACAGTCCAACATTGTGCATGAAGTTAAGGAAAAAACCCCTTTACCTGTCATCCAGGTTGGTTCGTGACTTTTATATGTTATTACCTTTTTTTTTGTGAGGGTTTGATTTAATAATGTTTTCATTTCCACACAATAATATTGCAACTTGCAACTGATTTCCTGATTCCTACAATAACATTTTTACATAATAGGCCAATATTGAGGTCTATCATATGCTGAATAAAGATCTTTGAATGCCAGGCTACCCAGAAGGCAATGCTCTCTGTCATAAATTTGACATTCATACCAACACGTGTCTATACTATAGTTATTGTCCTTCCTGTAGTTCTGTTTTCTGAATTTTAAAGTTTATATGAGGTATTATTTTTGGTGGTTTTCAAATCTCACGACTGGAGGCTGTTTTCTGATATTAACTGTGCAACTAGATTAGAACCTCCTATCCTCCCTAGACTGATCAATGATATTAACGGAGGGACTTAACTGTAACAATTAAAATTTGATGGGTTATATTTGCTCAAAATATTGTTGGGGGACTAAAATTACACAGTTATAGTAGGACTAAAAGTACAATTAAGTCTCGTTTATTGTTACTTTTACTGTTTTTGCTCATCTAAAATCTTCCGAAGCCATTATTTGTAATCCTTCAATTGCCAATCTTTGAAGGGGTGTTTAATTTATTAGTTATTGCAACTATGCATGCAGCTTGAAATAAGAAATCATGTGTGTTGCAGCTGTTGCTATTTTCATGCTTTTCACCACCCTGTTGTTTTCTTGTGCAGGAACAAAAGTCTGCTGGAAAGAAGAATCCAGCCTCTCGCCCATTAGGCATGATTATGAAAGTCAAGCCTCAAGCTAAAAAAGCCAAGGTGGATGAAGGAAATACTGAGGAAATTTCAAAAGCAAGAAAAACTCCTGTGAATGATAAGCGTAAGTCTTTGGAACCAGTACAGTCATTGAATGGCGAAGCTGATAAGTCCCGAGTTGGCCTGACTGGCCTTGTTTCATACAGTGACGAAAGTGACGATGACTTGTAATTTGATATATATTTATTTGAAGAAGTTTCGTGATTTTCATTGCTTTTTGCAAGTGGCCTTTATTTTCCTTTTTATAGCCCTCATGCATATATATTCAGAACGGCGGAAACCACCACGTCTAGCTGGCACCAAAAGCCAAAAGGTAAATAAAGGCCAGCTATTTTATACCTTTTGGCTTTTGGTGTCAGCTAGACGTGGTGGTTTCCACCGTTCTGAATATATATGCATGAGGGCTATAAAAAGGAAAATTAAGGCCACATGCAAAAAGCAATGAAAATCACGAAACTTCTTCAAATAAATATATATCAAATTACAAGTCATCATCACTTTCGTCACTATATGAAACAAGGCCAGTCAGGTCAACTTGGGACTTATCAGCTTCGCTATTCAATGACTGTACTGGTTCCAAAGACTTAGGCTTATCATTCACAAGAGTTTTTCCTGCTTTTGAAATTTCCTCAGTATTTCCTTCATCCACCTTTGCATTTTTAGCTTGAGGCTTGACTTTTATAATCATGCCTAATGGGCGAGAGGCTGGATTCTTCTTTCCAGCAGACTTTTGTTCCTGCACAAGAAAACAACAGGGTGGTGAAAAGCATGAAAATAGCAACAGCTGCAACACACATGATTTCTTATTTCAAGCTGCATGCATAGTTGCAATAACTAATAAATTAAACACCCCTTCAAAGATTGGCAATTGAAGGATTACAAATAATGGCTTCGGAAGATTTTAGATGAGCAAAAACAATAAAAGTAACAATAAACGAGACTTAATTGTACTTTTAGTCCAACTATAACTGTGTAGTTTTAGTCCCCCAACAATATTTTGAGCAAATATAACCCATCAAATTTTAATTGTTACAGTTAAGTCCCTCCATTAATATCATTGATCAGTCTAGGGAGGATAGGAGGTTCTAATCTAGTTGCACAGTTAATATCAGAAAACAGCCTCCAGTCGTGAGATTTGAAAACCACAAAAAATAATACCTCATATAAACTTTAAAATTCAGAAAACAGAACTACAGGAAGGACAATAACTGTAGTATAGACACGTGTTGGTATGAATGTCAAATTGATGACAGAGGCCATTCCATTCTGGGTAACCTAGCATTCAAAGATCTTTATTCAGCATATGATAGACCTCAATATTGGCCTATTATGTAAAAATGTTATTGTAGGAATCAGGAAATCAGCAATTGTTATTGTGTGGAAATAAAAACATTATTAAATCAAACCCTCACAAAAAAAAGGTATTAACACATAAAAGTCACCAACCAACCTGCATGGCAGGTAAAGGGGTTTTTTCCTTAACTTCATGCACAATGTTGGACTGTGCTGCCACCGCTGCCTGAAATCAACATACATACAAGAGCAATATAGTTAGAAAAATCATTGACCAAATAATGGACACATGATGATAAATACACTTCAGCAATGGCAAGTCCAACATACTCCAAGAGAAAATCAAATAAAAAGTACTAGAAGAAACTTGCATTTTTTATTTAAATAAAAGCAAATTTCTCATACAGTAACTGTTATGACTTAACTTGAAAGCTTCGGATTTGTTGGGCCTCCTCATCTGCCACTTGTCGCTCATATTCCCTTCTTGTTTGAAAGGTGGATAAAAACAAATATTAGAAACAAGAACAAGCACTTGAATAATCTTTGCATCAACAATTTGTTCAAGCATTTCTTTTGTTCTCTATAATGTTAAATGTCATCAAATTGTTTTCAAACAAACTAAAATACGTGTATTGCCTGTATTCTGTACAAGTACAACCATTGAAGCAAATGACACATATCTAAAATCCTATGGTTTACACTTCCAGGATCCATCTACAAAAATTCCATGAAACAAGACGCTGTAAAGAGAGAACCAGAACTCACTGTTTCATAATTATCAAGAAACTCAGTCTCGTCTTCATCTAAAGCTTTAGGTGGTCCTGTGAATGTGATAGTTAGAGGGGTCAAAATTCAATCCAGAATGCCAACAAAAGACAACCATGTACAAAAGGCAACCAGTTGGCATTGCCACACACTATCACATTCAATTACTGTAAAAAAACTAAAAAGCAAGAAGTTCCGTGGTACTCCTAAGTCCTAAGGTGAAGGCAAAATATCATGGTTATGCAAAATGGTGGTTGAATACTCATTGTGCTTGAACCTTTCATTAAATTCAGCATCTTTTTTGTCCTTATTCACCTTTAGAATCTGCACGCGAAAGCTTCTTCAGTAAGTAATTCCCTTATAATCAATTCTACGCATGTTCTCAGAAAGCCCTGACTTAATTCCTTTTTTGTATTAGGGCAGCAAATCAAGAGAATTAAGTATAGTAATGGGGGCACAAAGAATAGCAACCCAGGTGGGAGAGTAGAAGGAAAAACAATAAAACATAGTATTTCTTACATTTATTTGGGTTCTAGGAGCAAAATTTCTAATCCCAAGAAAATAAGGAAAAAAAATCAACTCAATCTGTTTTTAATTATTTATTAATTCATTAATAATATCAGATTAATTAATTTAAATTAACATTCATACAACCCATTTTTTATATATAATAATTTTCAATTGCTAATAATTTGTAAAATTTTAATTCGTACATAATTTTAATTTACTTAAGCTTGTGAAGTTTTCTCCAAAAGTTAAATAAATAAAAACCTTTCAATCATCTTTGTATAATTATAAATATAAATTCATTAATTTTCTAACATCTAAAAGTTAAAATAGATTAAATTTTAACAAAATAGTTTTTTTTTTCTAATAGCAATAACATTACTGTCAACAATAAATAAATAAATAATTTTCTTTAAGTTTATGAATTTTTTTTCCTTAAATTTTGGTAAATTAAATACTCTTCATATTTGTTTAATTAGAAATGAAAATCCATTAGTAATTACAATGGCAAATAATAATAAATAAAAGCTAAACTTTTATTTCTCATAATAAGAAAAAAAAATAGATGTTGCATTTCAAGACCACCTAAACGGCTAAACCATTGCTTTCCTGCACAGCCTGATCCTCTTTTGTAGGTTCTGACATGCTTATGTCTGTATGGGTTATGCCAGGTTGAGGTGTCTGGCTTTCTGGTCTTGAATCCAGCCCTAAATACAAGGTAACAATAACTTCATTAGATTCACACACTATTTACTTTTCTTTAATGATAATGATGTTTTGTTGCTCTTACCTATATATCGAGTTCTCAGGGATCCTTCTTTAGCTTTGTGCTTTTTACCTCGAAAATGATCATTCAAGCCTTTCTCACTTGTGGCAATAATCTGACATAACATGCAAATCCAATCTTGCTTGGGTTTCTTCTGCAAACCAGATAGAGAATTTTCATTGTCATCAATTGCAAGAGGTGTCACCGCATTGCGCTTTGGACCATAATGATAAGCATCTGACTTAGTCTGCAATGGGATAAATAAAATAACATGTGCTCAATAGCCAATTAAGAGTTTCAACATCCCCTATATATTGACTCTATCATCTCTTTAGGATGCCTATGCATGAATAAGATATACTATAATATTGTGATCACACAACATGGTTCCATTGGCAGTAAAGTTATAATAATGCAAGTGTACTATGAAGAGAATGTTTGCTGAGTAGTGGTCAACCAAACAAATAGAATCTAAGTATACTAACTAGTATGAACACTTTATTATCATTGTTAGTCAATGTAGAAGGTTGTTTGATATCAACCTGGGGGGGTAACTTGGATTGTGGCGCACAAAATGCATTAATGTTATTAATCTGGTTGTTTATTTTTGGATTCATGAAAGACACAGAAACTTG
Source organism: Pueraria montana var. lobata (assembly GCA_026413185.1). NCBI lineage: Eukaryota > Viridiplantae > Streptophyta > Magnoliopsida > Fabales > Fabaceae > Pueraria > Pueraria montana. The sequence goes on from CM048650.1 coordinate 81,629,927, forward strand.
TTCCCAGAACAAGATTCCACTTGGTATTCCTAATCTCCGACACCATTTCTCTCCTGAGTTTCTCCTCCAGCTCTCTTCGTTGTGCCAATGCCATCTCATCGGTGATTATCTCTCCCTTAATTCCATCCTTCTTCGACTCCCGTTGTATATGTTCTTTCTCCCATACTTGCTGAAATGCTTCATTGGCATTGATTGACACCGACTTTGGGAAAACTTTGAGCTTCGGAACATTGCTGGGAAAAGCACTTGGTGCAAACCCCACACCCTAGAAAGTGAATAGTGAATAAAATGAAATCATGTGAGAAAATATTCTGTTTTTTTTAAGCAACAAAACAAATTAGTATCTTGAAAGGAACGTGAAGAAAAGAAAATGTTACCTTGTAATCGTGAGTGTTCGGAGACATAGGCAACTGTGGAAAGAGGGTGTGCCATTGATGATGGTGTCTTTTGGTTTTGGTCATCACAACATTTGAACTCCATGGAAATAGTAGGAACGTGAAACAAAGGGAAAGAAGTGGATAAAAAAAAACAATGCCTATGAAATTAGAGACAATTTGTGTGAGTGTGTGCAGTGTTGAGATTGAAAGTGTGATTAAATAGGTGTGAGGGATGGGTATTTGCACACGCATGTAAGGTGTGTGTTTATAGATCTCATTGATTCTGCTTTTTTGTGTGAAGATATTTTTTAGTGATGTGTGCCATGGTCAAATATTGAGAATTTAACAAATCAATTTTTTGAGCTTGAAAAGGGAGGAAAAAGGAAAAAATGATTTTCTTCCAATTTTGAATGTGACCACAATACCCAAAAAGAGTTAAATATGAATAAATATTTAAAATGTTAAAGATTTGAAATATTTATTTTTTCAAGTTTTAAGGATTAAATATTTGACTACACACATTTGATATTATTAGAAAAATTAACAAGTGAATAACTAAACAACTAATTTTTTTATATTTATAATAAATTATAAATTGTAATATAGTATTACTTTTAATTATTGATGCTTTTATAAAAATGATTAATAATTAATTTATATAGAGAGATTGGTAAGATTTGGGGTGTCAACAATTTTGGGATTCCTATTATGATGCCTTTACATGTGATAGTTTTAAAAAAAAATTATATAGAGAGATAAAAGAGATAAAGATAAAAAAAATTATAGTTTGAGATTATTATCTAAAAAAAAAAATACTTGTGTGAAACCAAATAATTTTCACTTGGGTCTCTCTAGATTAATTAAAGAATTAATAATAAAATATTTTATTAGAGATACATAAATCAATTAACAATTTTTAACATTTTCTATTTAATTTTTTTACTTTTTACTCTGTCAACTTATTATCAATTTCTTTATTATTTCTAATCGATTAAGGGAATTTTATTTTAAATTAATTTAATGTATTGAATGCATATAATATTGAATATTAATGTTGACAAATACTATATAACATCAAAAAAGGAATTTAAAATATTGAGTATTAAATGAGGACATTACTTTAATGCTTTTTCCTTATGTTACTTATCAAGAATATCTTGAATGATTTGATAACCCCCTTGCAACATGTAAGTTCTGCAACCCGTCCCAAAATAAGATGTTCCACGCTTGGGAAATCCTAAAACATTAAAACAATAAGATGTTCCACACTTGGGAGAATGTTTGGCACTATTCTTAGAATGCAAGTTTGTCATTTTCAGTTCTAGAGTTTATTGAAATGTGGGAGTTTTAATTAATATGGAATGGGTCATGGTTATAGTTTCAACGCTGGAGAGTCTTAAACATTGGTGCTAAATTGTTGCGGGACAAGTCTTTTGTGGAATTTGGTAAAATACATGGTGGGCATGTGAGCTTATTGGTTGAAGCTGTATAGAATACTTCCTCCGTTCCTAAACTCTTATGTTTTACCTTATTAATTTTGTTCCTACACTCTTGATGTTTTACACATTTCAAGGCTCATTAATTATTTTCTTCCACTTATACCCTTATTTAACATGACCTAGATTTTCACACCTTCTTCCATCATAGATAAATGAGGGTATTTTAGACTAAATGTATTATTTGTGAGTAGTATTAAATGTTTCTTAAGCTGTGTGTATTAACCTTAAACATTAAGAGTTTAGGAACGGAGGAAGTATTTGCATACAAATGATGCATTAGTTGGATTTTCAACAAATTTGCCAATGACAAGGATGATACAGCAGTAGCAGTCAAACTATTTTGGATTGATTTAATATTCAAATAATCAATTCCATCTTTGGGAGGTTTATGAGCTGCTGCTTGGGATCAAAACATTTCTAACTGCGTTTGAAGACAGTTGGGTCATGGGGTTGTTTCTATTATTTTTCTTATTATTTTTCTTTTTAGTAGGGGCTAAATAAGAATTGGATCAAAGTGTTGTTACGAGATGGAGTACGGATCGGCATTGTAATTTTGTTGGTTTTCAGATCCCAAGATTTATTGTGTGTTGGCTCTGTTTAATAAAATGCATTTTACTTTAAAAAAGGGGCAATTTTGGAATTTTCAAAATGTGCAGAGGACATTTTTGTAAATGAACTTCCAAAGTAATGCCTTCAAATGGAGGGGGTGCATGTGTAATTAGACCAAATCTCAGGGATGTTATTGTAATTTGTTCTAAAATATTTTATTATAAAGACATAAATTAATTAGCAAATATTAACTTTTCCATTTAAATTTTTACTTTTTACTCTATCAACTCATTAGCTAGCTATTTATTATTTCTAATTAATTAAAGGTATTTTGTAATGCTCGGCTAGCTTTTCAGCATGCTTTGTCCTCACTCACACGCTTCCTGGGAAACTTTCCAAAAGGTCACCCATCCATAATTTCTCCAAGCCAAGCACACTTAATTGTGGAGTTCTTAAGTGATGAGTTACAAAAAAGTAGATGTATCTTTTTGGTATAGGTAGTACCAATTAATTCCTTTAAGTCATCCTCAACTATACAATCTCATACCTCCACACTCTCTGGATCCCTCTCATTTGGGTGTGAATTCCATTCATTCATGTATCCCTTCCACTGGAAGCCTGCTAGGAGCTGCTCCTTTTTCGTGCTCTTCCCTTTTGCACTGGAGATCACTCCCCGCCCTCGCCAGCACCCAGGATGTTACATATTTTATTTTTATTAGTTAAAGTATTTAATGCATAATATTGAATATAAATCTTGAAAAATATTTGATACCAAAAAAGGAATTTAAAATCTTGAGTATTAAATGAGGGCATTATTTTAATGCTTTTTCCTTATGTTTCATATCAAGAATATAATAGTTTCTTATAGTTGATAAAAAATTTGTTAAAAAATTTTATTGAAAATAATGATATAATGTATTGGTAAAATATTAAATATATTTTTTAATGAAAAATTAATTTTTATTCTATGAATATTATTTAAAGATATTTGTAAGCATAAAGTGAAGAAATATATAAAATAAGAAAGTGAGACTCTATTAATCGTTTGATTGAATTAATGTATTTTTAAATATAATTTGCTTAATTTGACTTTGAATATGGCTTTAGTTTTTCACTTTACACATTTTTACTTTAAATAAGTTAAATTTAAAAATAATTTTATCATTTAAAAAATCTTCAAAATCTATTTTAATACTAGATGGAATTCATGCTATGCACGGACGAGGCATTCAACTTGATAATATGTTTTTACTTATTTTTTATTTTCTATTAAAGTATAAAGGTGAAAAAGTAGTTTAACTTTTTTATGGTTATCCATTTATTTTTTTCCTTCTATGGTTGTATGCATTATTCCTTTTCCTCTTTTTTTTTTGTCATCCAAAATTCAAATGTCTCACTTAAATAGGTTACGAACACGTACAGTGGTAAGTTACATTTGTTTAGTGAATATTTTGAATAATGTATTTTGCCTTTTCTTTTCTTAATGTCTTTAGTTATATGGAGTAATTTTTTTTTTATCAAATTTATATCATTTGCTAATTTGGCCTATCTAGTGAAGAAATTAACTTTTGTTTCTAGTCATCCATCATATCCATTTGTCTCATTTTTTTTTCTTTCTTTCTTCATACCAAAAATTAACAAAATTTGTCAATTAAGTTATTTTTTGCTACCTCCATCCCTAAATATATGACTCTTTTCTAAAAAAAAAATGTGTCCCTTTTTATAAGACTCTTTTCAACTTGTCTCTTGCAATAATTTTTTTTTTACCAACATACCCTTTATCACTTTACAATGCTAAAAATTAATAAGATAAGTACATTATCTCTCATATGAGGATTGGAGAAAATGAGTAGCACTATTAATTAATTAGGTAGAAAGTAATTAAGTGGAAAGAGAGAGATGATGAGTTCCAATAATTATAAGGGTAATTTTGGAAAAATAATACAAAGTGTTAACAAATTTAATGCTATTAATTAAATTTACCAACTTTCTTAAAGGGTGAGAATTAGTTAAAATAGTCTTATATTTAGGGACGGAGATAGTATTTTATTACTTGTTTAACGTCATCACAAAAATAATGGTAAAAAATTATTAGAGTCTAACACTTGTTACAACCTTTTATTACTAATTCTTTGGTGTCAATTCCACAAGCTCATTTTTGTCCCTTTCCCAGCTAAGTGGTTATGAAATTGAACAGGAAGATAATTAACCAAATTGATATAAACAAATCATTGCTGTAATTATTCTTTTTGACTTCCATTAAGTAATAATGGAAATGAAAATCTGAAAAAAAAAAATTACATTTCATCATTAAGGATCAGAAAATAAAAAAGTTTACAAAAAGTATACAAATCAAATAAAAAGAAGCAAAATGACAAAAAAGAATAGAAAAGATAACAAAAGGAGGAACAACTAGTAGCACAATTGCAGCAGTAGACCAGCTCCATGAAAAAAAAAAAAAAAAGATTAATATATTAAGGACGAGAATAAAAAATTCCAAATAAAGCAGATTTGGTCAAGAAACAAGGCGTATCACTGGTAATCAGAAGAAACATAATGCAATAGTCCCGTAAAAATGGTCAATATAAATTATACCGGAGGGGTATTCGGCTATATGATTAGCCGAATACCCTCCACACCGGATAAGTATTCGGCAGTATGATTAGCCGAATACCCTTCACACTAGAGAGGTATTCGGCAATAAGAATGACCGTATAAGATAGGTAATTGTCTAAATCATCAAATAGGTACAACCAGGTATTCGACATCATGATAACCGAGTACCACGAAGAGTACTCGGACAAGATAAATCATGCTAAAAAGGTATTACAAAGACAATCAAAGATTAGACGGTAATTAAGCAATCTTAATTAATAATGATAAACCATCATAAGATAATCAGGGCCTATAAAAGTCCAAGGCCCAGTAAGGTAAGTATAAAAAGGAGTACGATCCTTGAAGTACAGTAACTTTTATCCTCATTTATTACACCTACTAAATGCTTTGAACTGAAAGCTGACTTGAGCATTGGAGTGCCTTTTGCAAGTACCCACCCCTCTTATCACCTAGAAGGATTCGGATGATTGCAGCAGATCTCGGACTGAAGATATTGGCATAGGAAGCATTACCTTGTTACCCTCAGGCAGGTTACTACTCGGAGCCACGCACACATGGAGATACCCGAATCATCAGCACTAGGCATGTAGCATGACGTCGAGGGATAACATCGCGTTGACGAAAATGTGGCGCAGGTGGAAGATCAAACAAGTTTGTCTTCGGAGTTAGGACAATTGAGAGCTGATCTATCAGCGATGCGAAAACAGCATGCTCAAGAGATCTTGACCCTTCGTCAGGAAAATGCTGAGTTGAAAAGTTTGAATCGGTCTTGGAAGCCCGAAGACCAAACACCTGGCCGCCAGCACGAGGGTGAGTCAACGGCCAATCTTAGCATCCAGGGGGCAACACATCGGCTCTTAACCTTCACCGCCAACACTCAAACACACCCTTGTAGACATCCCTTCGTTTCGAGAATAATGGAAACACCTCTCCCCCCAAGTTGGAAAAGCCTCAGCTTAGACCGATATGATGACAACACTGATCCAGATAAGCACATAGATGTTTATGTAACCCAAGTTAGCCTCTACACCACAAATGATGCTATCTTGTGTAGGGTATTCCCCACATCTCTGAAGGGGCAAATGCTAAACTGGTTTACTTGGCTTCCGCCTAATTCCATTGACAGCTTCGAAACACTTGCCGCTAGATTTGACACCCAGTTTGCAACAAGCAGACCCCATCACTTGACATCAGTCGCGCTGGTAAACATACAACAAGAAAAGAAGGAATCTCTTCGAACTTTCATGGAAAGATTCGGCAAAGTTGCCTTAAACATTCGTAATTTGGACCCAACTGTAGCCATGCATCACCTGCTGATAGCCCTTTGGCTATGGGCTTTCGTTAATAGTCTCTATAAGAAACTTGTACTCGACATGGATGACCTCCGACGAAGGGCAGCGAAATACATGCACATGGAGGAGATAGCTGAATACCGAAACCAAGTCCAAACGGAGGCCAACACAGGAAAGAAAGAACATGAAAGAGATAATCATGGGAAGGGAAAAGATAAATTTCCCAAAGATTGAGAGTATTAATCTTGCAGTTCCGCACCAGCAAAGACTTGCAGTTTTCAGTGGAGATCAGTGAAAGTTCTTAAAAGCTAATGGTTGTAATGAATAATTAATCTTAACCATTAGATTTCAAGAAAATGAATGGTGAGGATGGGAGTAACTCTTATAATTACTCTTGGAGTAAGTGGATCCCTCCTCTCTCTCTCTCTCTCTCTATATATATATATATATGCCTATTTATGACATCCTATTAACATCTTTTTATTGCATTACTCTTTGTTTATGTAGTATGACTTGTGTTATATGCATTAGTTGATTAGTGGTTTTAAACTCTAAAATTTGTTATATGGTATTTTTGTTACTCTTGGATCCGAATTAAGTTTTGGTTTTCTCTGTTTTAATTGATTCATAACTTGTGTTGTAAATTTGTCTTGTGCCTGGGTTTAGGTACTATTCACTAGTGAGAAAATAGGTGTTCGTATGGGTAGGACAAGGAAGGATGCTCAACAACAAGCTGTAGAGAATGCCCTTCACAGCTTAGCAGGTAAACACCTATTGTTTGAGCCAATTCTAAAATTGTGTTCTGATTATATTGTTTTTATCTTTTGTTCCTTTCTAGTAATGAAGAGAAAATTCTTGGAACATAGGGATATAAATAGTCAGTCAATAATATAATACAGATTGATAGGTAAAGATATTGTTGCTGCATTTGGTGCAACTTTATTGGTTATGTTTAGGGAATATGTGGAGAATATTCTTTTCTTCATTTTGGTTAGAGATAGCATTTACTTGTTGCTTGACAAGTGTCTGAATATGCCCTTCCAGCACTATGCATGCATGTAGAACAGTTCTGAGATTCTTTATTTTGGTGATTTGTGAAATTGTATCTATTGAAGCACGTAGAAGGTAGAACAAATAGGAGTGAGTTCAAATTGAAGAATATTTGTTGGTATCTAACTTTTAGTTACTTATTTGCACCCTTAATCTTGGCTCAATGATTGGACATGATCACATATCTAGTAAAGCCGATGTTCTAGTGTATGTTACTGTAGAAATTATCAGCATAAATGTTTCAAGAGGTAAATATTCTTTTGTACTTTCATTAATAAAACTTGCCCAAAGCATGCATAGCCCGCTTGGTAATAGTCAATTACGACTGCAAGGAATGCTAAATTTTCTGGTCTAGACTTTAATAAAATGGAGTTTAAGTGTGGTTTTTTTTTGTTACCTTGTTATTGGTACGGAGTGTTCATTGACTTTGCCTAATCTCTGTCGGGGAATTTGACTGGCCATGTTTAGTGGGATTCTCACGTCGGGGAACAAGACTCGAATCCGAGACCTTGCTTAAGGGTATTGAATCCAGCACCATTCGGACCAACGACTTGTTGGTAGTTTAATTGTGTTTTGGGTCTTTTAAGTGTAGGCTATGATTTTGGTCTTGGTTTATTTTTCTAGTTAATTAAGTTTTTTTAAATAAAATATATTTGATGTCTTTTAACTTTTTTTCTATTTAAAATTTTAAATCATCATTTCTTAATTAAGTATTTGAGGATTTATGATTGATTTAATATATAACTTAATTTAAAAATTTAGTCAGAAATTTAGTAAAATTATAGAAAGTTGAAGGATTTAGTGTGGTGTAAAAGTAGGATCTGAAAAGGGAAAAAAATTTGAGATTCATAGTTTTAGCAAATTTTGATGTTTCAGTTGATTTTTAAGTATATAGTTTAACAAAATTTAAGAGTTTTAAGTAGAATAAGTTTAATAGATTAAATTAAATTTGTTTAATTTTAAAATTGATTTAGTTATTTTAAATAACTTCAAAATTAAAATTGTACATAGTTTTTTTGGTCTTGGGACGGAGATCACAAGTGTCTCCTAACCCATTGGGTCAGAGACTAATACCGCTCGCGGTGCATGGTTGCCGCTGGTCTAAGGGAATTTTGCACACAGAAGGAATCGAACACGGGTTCTTCTGCTAAATGGATCGTTCCCCCACATGTGAACGTAGCGAGGAAATTGTACATAGTTTAAATTTGATAAATAAAATATGATTAAATTTAAACCTTAGAACCCGATTTCAGCTGACACCAAAATTTTGCTTGCGCGGCATTGCGGAAAATAGATTTATTCTGTGTTTGAGTTCATTTATTTTGTGGAATTTTTTTATAGCTTCTTAAAATAGCTTCTGAAAAGAAAAGATTATCTTTTTTGTGTAAGGGTAAAGTACAATTTCAGTTTTCTCATAGTATCCAACCTGCAATTAGTCCCCTTATTTATAAATAGAGACATTTAATCCTCTAATTTTTTAAAATTGGTGATTTTAGATCAATTGTTAAATTTAATACATTAGCCTTAATTATTTAACATTAATTTAACAGAAATTTAATAAAAGATAAAAAATGTATAAAAAGGATTTTAAATCACGTTGGATCATCTTGTAGCTAGTGTAAACTCAAATATGATAGCCTTAACTCACTTTGTTCCCTAAGCTTCATCTTTCCTAAAAGGTTGATGTAATGCTAATCACCTTCCCCAAAGGTTCGTTAACTCAAAGGATTTTGTAGAGATTTTTTTGAGCCGTAGGACATGGGGATGCAAGATTAGTGGATGGGTGGTGGGATGGAAACCAGTGCAGCTTCGTATAGCTCTTAGTCTCGAGCTTGAAGACATTGCATGGTCTATCACTGTAACATGGAGGCTCCATTTGTGACCTCTTGGATAGAGGAAAATCTAGGGAGAAGGTTTTATGGTTGTGGACTATTTAGGGCATATAACCATTAATATGAAATTTTGGTTGCAAGTTTATTGTGTAACATTCATTTGAAATTTCGAATTTGTTCTTTTGCAAGTAACAGGGAGAAATGGTTGAGTTTTTTGAGTGGCATGATCCTGTATTGAATGTTCGTGAGAAGAGAATTATCATTGCATTGTTGAGGAAGGAAAATGAACTAAAGATTAGGGAAAAGGAATTGAAGACAAAGTTGAGTTAGTTGAAAAAGTGGAGAGTTGTTGGTAAGGGCATTTGATGTAGTGGGTACAATATAAGGCATTGTATTGTAGCTGGTGTTTGTGGCCCTATCATTATTTGATGCAGTTGTTTTGATTTTAAGATTAGAATATAGTATTTGGGTTGGTATGAATGGGGATCTATTAATGAATTATAGTTTCTAATATGATTTGTGCAAGTGAATTTAATCTGATTTTATATTTAATTGTGTTCCTTGTGTTGCACAACTCTGCCAAATTGCCTAGTAATTCTACCAAATCACCTAGTATAATTGGTTTTAAAGTTTGAGGTTTTACACAATATTGTCTTTTTTTTTTTTTGGTAAAGATACACAATATTGTCTGAATAGGCTAACACAATATCAGTATACTGGTCCTTTTGAAAACCAATTTTGTAACATAGTAACTGAATAAGTTTGTATAGTTAATGTAATTCGTTTTTTATTATTATCACATGTTTTCGTTAATGCAGCTGATTTTTTGATGTACTCTACAGAATTTTACTGATATGCATTAATTTTATGCTTTATGCAGTATAGTTAATGTATTTTCAGACTTAGTGTGTTGACTTGTACCTTTGGAGTGTGTCTTAAGACTTGTAATTAAGATGGGCAGCTGGCTCATTAATCTGATAGGTAGTAGCAGAGCTACTGTTCTTTTTTTTGTAAGCAAATATATGTATAAGAAAATAGCATTCCGCTGCATGAATGAAATCTGATTTACGTTTCTGCTTTCCTAAGAACTTCTTGTGCCAACAATTGGTATCAGAGCTTATTTGATCTTAAGGGACTATGAGAGAACCCAAGAGAAGAGAGAAAACCAGAAACAGAAACCAGAAAACAGAGAGAGAAAACCAAAAACCCAATCTATTTTTAGAATACCCAAGCTTCTAAATGGCTTCCAACAGTGTCTCACTACCAGCACCTCTTGTATTGACAGGAAAGAACTACGAATTTTGGGCTGTGAAGATGAGAGCTCAGTTGAAAGCTTATGATCTTTGGGAAGCAGTGGAGACAACTGAACCGCCAGCTTTGGAAGAAAATCCCACTGTTGCTCAAATGAGAGTTCACAATGAGCAAGTTTCCAAAAGAGCAAAGGCTCTTACCATCTTGCATTCAGCTTTGGATGATGATGTTTTTATGAGAATCTCAAACTTGGATACGACAAAGGAAGTTTGGGAGAAGCTTGAAGAAGAGTTTTTTGGAAATGAGAGGACTAAGCAAATGCAAGTTCTCAACCTCAAAAGAGAGTTTGAAGCCTTGAAGATGAATGAGGCTGAAAACATAAAAGATTTCATGACCAGACTGATGAAGGTTGTGAACCAGATCAGATTGCTAGGGGAGAAATTTCCAGACAGCAGAATAGTTGAGAAAGTCTTGGTTGTCTTACCTGAGAGGTTTGGATCCAAGATTTCTTCACTTGAAGAGTCAAAGGATCTCTCTAAGATAAGCTTGAAAGAGCTTATAAATGCTTTTCAAGCTCAAGAAAAATGGAGGCTTCTCAAATAGGAGGAGGCAACAGAAAGTGCTCTATAAGTCAAACACAAAGGGAAGGCTATAGCAGCAAAAGGAGAGAAGAAATATGTTGGAGAACACTCTGGAAATGATTCAAAGAGAAGAGAAAATTTTCCAAAGTGTGGAATTTGCAAGAGAACCAGCCACAAGGAGAGTGATTGTTGGTACAAAGGGAAGACACCACCACCTATTCAATGCAGATACTACAACAAAATGGCCACCTAGAGATGTTTTGTAGGTTGAAACAACAGCAGCAAAATCAGACAACTCAAAAGGCAAATGTCACTGAAGCTGAAAATGATGAAGATCTATCATTCATGGCCAAGACTACAAGGAGTTTGGAGGATGAAAATACATGGTTTATTGACAGTGGCTGCACTCAACTCATGACAAGCAAACCAAAATTCTTTTCTAAGCTGAAACCTACCGGAGGATCGGTAAAGATTGGAAATGGAGACAAACTTGCCATCACTGATAAAGGAGTTGTGGGAATTCATACTGCAATAGGTATCAAGCATATTTCTAATGTTCTTTTAGTGCCTAATCTTGATCAAAACCTGTTGAGTGTGGGTCAAATGATGCAAAGTGGTTATTGCTTGCTAGTTAAAGAAAAAAGTTGTGTAGTTACTGATGTTGATGGTCATGGATTATTTGAAGTAGAGATGAAAAAAGAAGTTTTCCTGTTAATTGGAATTTAATTTCTAAACATGAGTGCCATATTAGCAAGACCGAACTTGATTCTAAGTTATGGCGCAAGAGGTTTGGTCACTTTAATTTGAGATCCATTCAGTTTGCTCAAAAGCATGAGTTAGTCAAAGATTTGCCAAATATTCAAGTTTCTTCTGAAGTATGTGAAGGCTGTCAACTTGGTAAGCAACATAGATTACCTTTTCCGAGTTCATCTACATGGAGAGCAAGTGAGAAGCTTGATTTGGTGCACTCTGATGTTTGTGGACCTATGAAAACTACTTCACCTAATGGCAACAAGTATTTTATTCTCTTCATAGATGATTTTACAAGAATGGCTTGGGTTTACTTTCTTAAATAGAAATCTGATGTTTTTTTATTTTAAAGAAGTTTAAAGCCCTTGATGAGGTTGAAAGTGGTTGTCGTTTAAAGAAACTCAAAACCGACAATGGGAAGGAGTATAGCTCTACTGAATTTAATTCATTTTGTGAAGATTTGGGAGTTGAGCGCTAGCTTACAGTGAGCTATTCACCCCAACAGAATGGTGTGGCAGAAAGAAAAAATAGATCAATCCTTGAGATGGCTAGGTGCATGATTTTTGAGAAGAAAATGCCAAAGATATTTTGGGCAGAAGCTGTAAACACAGCTGTTTACCTCCAAAATAGACTTCCTACAAGAGCAGTAGAAGGGAAGACACCCATTGAAGCCTGGGGAGGAATTAAACCATCCATTAGACATCTAAAAGTGTTTGGTTCACCTTGTTACAGTCATGTAGCAGATGTAAAAAGAAGTAAATTGGATGAAAAAGCTTAAAAAGGAATTTTAATAGGCTATAGCTCAAAAGCTAAGGGCTACAAAGTCTATGGAATTGATTCAAGTAAAGTTTTTGTCAGTAGAGATGTGAAGGTGGATGAAGATTCCTTTTGGAATTGGGAGACTTCTCAAATGGAAAGGCATGCAATTTTGCCTTCTTTGGATAACATTGATGAAGATTAAGAAGAAGAGGTTGATGATGATTTTGCTGTGAAAGGCATTATACCTCTTTCAGAAATTTATCATATATGTAATGTTGCTGTAGTTGAACCTACCAACTTTTAAGAAGCTAGTAAGATTGAAGAATCGAACCAAGCTATGAAGGAAGAGATCTCCATCATTGAAGACAACAAGACATGCTAGCTGGTTGACAAGCCAGAAGACAAACATGTTATTGGAGTTAAATGGGTCTATAAGGTGAAGTTGAATCCTAATGGATCCATTAACAAATACAAGGCTAGACTTGTTAAAGGCTATGCTCAACAGCCAGGAATTGATTATGCAGAAACATTTGCTCCGGTTGCAAGAATGGATACTATTCGTATTCTTGTAGCTTTGGCAGCTCAAATGAAATTGAAAATTTGGCATTTAGATGTCAAATCTGCATTCTTAAATGGGAACTTGACTGAAGAAATTTATGTAGCTCAACCTGAAGGTTTTGTTGTGAAAGGAAGTGAAGACAAGGTGTATAAGCTTCATAAAGCTATGTATGGGCTGAAACAAGCTCCTAGAGCTTAGTATAGCAGAATTGATGGCTATTTTTACAGTCAAGGTTTCAAGAGGAGTGAAAATGATGCAACTCTTTATGTGAAAAGGTTGCTGGATGGTGGCTTTTTAGTTGTTTCTTTGTATGTTGATGATTTGCTAGTGACTAGCAATAATCAACAAGAAGTGCAGCAACTTATGGAGAAGATGCAGAATCAGTTTCAGATGTCTAGCTTAGGAGAAATGAATTATTTTCTAGGCTTGGAAGTGCATCAAACTAAAGATGGAATTTTTCTGAATCTAGAGAAGTATGCTCGTGAAGTTTTGAAGAAATTCATAATGGAAAGTTGCAAATCTGTCCTTACTCCTTTGGTGCAGAATTTGAAATTGTCCAAAGATGATGGAGCTGAAAAAATGGATGCTTCTCTTTTTAGAAGTTTGATTGGAAGTTTGCTTTATCACACTTCATCTAGACCTGATCTTATATATGCGGCCAGCTTACTCTAAAGATTTATGCAAAGTCCAAGTGTGACTCATTTTGCAGCAGCAAAGAGGGTGCCTAGGTACTTGAAAGGCACTACTCAACTTGGAATGTGGTATAAACCCAGTGAAAAAAGGAAATTTATTTGGCTATGTTGACAGTGATTGGGCTGGAAACCTTGATGACATGAAGAGCACTACTGGTTATGTTTTTTCCTTAGGCTCTAGCATGTTCTCCTCAAAGAGGCAAGAAATTGTAGCTCAGTCCACTGCAGAGGCAGAATATGTTGCAGCAGCTGTAGCAACAAACCAAGCTATTTGGTTGAAGAAAATTCTATTTGATTTGGGAGTAGAGCAGCTAGAAGCTACTGAGATTTATTGTGACAGCAAATCAACAATTGCTATTGCAGAAAATCCAGTTCAGCATGGAAAGACAAAGCACATTCAAGTGAAATTTCATGTTGTTCGTGAGGCTGTTAAGAATAGAGAGATCAATCTCATTCAATGCTGTTCTAATGTTCAAATTGTTGATATTCTGACTAAAGCTCTACCTAGAGCAAGATTTGAAAGACTTAGAGATTTGCTCGGAGTGTCCATAAAAAATTTCAAGGAGGAGTGTTAATGCAGCTGATTTTTTGATGTACTCTGCAAAATTTTACTGATATGTATTAATTTTATGCTTTATGCAGTATAGTTAATGTATTTTTAGACTTAGTGTGTTGACTTGTACCTTTGGAGTGTGTTTTAAGACTTGTAATTAAGATGGGCAGCTGGCTCATTAATCTGATAGGTAGTAGCAGTGCTACTGTTCTATTTTTTGTTAGCAAATATATGTATCAGAAAATAGCATTCTACTGCATGAATGAAATCTGATTTGCGTTTCTGCTTTCCTAAGAACTTCTTGTGCCAACAGTTTTAAAGATACTATCATATAATTTTACTAGTCTTTTTGAAAATTAAAATTGTAATATGGTTACTGATTAAGGTTTTAAAGTTGAGGTCTGTATTTGATTGTTGTAACAAGTTTTAAAGTTGAGGTTACTGGTCCTTTTGAAAACCAGTTTTGCAGCTTATTGCCATTTTGAATAGTCTTACATTGTGACTGGTTTAATGCCAAATTAGATTAGCAAATTGAATTTGACATATGATACAAGCATATGATGCAACCATTGACCTAATTTTAGCATTGAAAACCACTATTAAAAATTCCAAATCAAAACCTGTTAATCTTAAGTAGGACTGAACCATAATCAAAACCAATAATTGAATAAGCAAATGAAACCACATCATCACAAAGAACTAATATACCAACAGGAAATAAAAATTTCATTCAAACCAATAAGCAGTACTTGTATAGGAATGGTCTATTGTCATTTGAAATGAACCAAAACACCATTTCTATACATTCCTTTACAAAATAGTCTTAGTAACCAAAAAATAGAACAACGTCTGAATGTATCAAAACATCATTCTTATTCATTCCTTTAAAAAATAAATATATTAAAACCCATTCCTAAACCATAATATTCCCCTGACCCATTCCTACAACTATTTCCCCTAAAAAAAAAGTAGATATCTTCAAATCTTCAAATTCTTGAAATCTTAAAGCATCATAAACCATTGATTGTTGTGTTTGTAGGCTAGGACAAAAACATCAAAAAGTGTTGGTGCAGTTGCAATTATCTATTGACTTAAAGGAGGTGCAATTGATCATTGACTTAATGGAGGTGCAGCTGATTGACCACTTGGTGCACGTGCAACAAATTGTTGAGTTTATGTTGATGCAGTTGATTCTTGAGTTTTCTGCAAAGTTTCAACCTCTATAGATCAGTTCAACCCAAGTATTTTTTCATAATTATTTGGTTATGCAGAAGGTTGAAACTTTGTAGAAAACTTTCACAATTGACTCAGTTGTGCTTATAACGCACCCCTCCTGAAGCTCCAATCCACTGTCTGCACCTCTAATTAGGTGTCTGCGGTTAATTTTTCATAACGACAATTAGACGGGATGACCCAATTGAAAAAAAAAAGTTCAGGGACCCAATTAAAAGAAAAAAAAGTTCAAGGACCTATTTGTAAATTTGGTAAAAGTATGGGAACCTATAGAATAATTAAACCTTTATTTTTTTATGGAGATTGTTTTATTTTTTCCCCCTTCTATGACTGTTTGCAATTTTCTTTTTCTTTTTTTTAATGACCAAAATTCAAATGTCTCATTTAAATAGATTAAGGACACCTATAGTAATAAGTTACATTTCGTTAGTGAATACCATCGTCATTGTGAATACCAATAGTTGCAAGTTACTTATATTTTCCTTCTTTTTTTGTTGTTGTCTAGGTACGCTACTTGCTTATAAGTGAATAAGCTAGCCTCATTTGGAACCTATGCAAATAATCCTTCACTTGTTCATAGTTTATTTTGTGGTTTGACCTAGTGATGAACTATTAATAAAGCTAAAAACCTCAAACCCCAAGTTCTGGCACAGTATTGATGGCCTACTTAATTTAGTTTTTTATTTAAATTCAAGGTATTTATTGATATGAATTCCATGTGATTCTAGATTGAGTTTAATGGTGATGTACTGACCATGTAAAACCATTTTACACTGTCATTTAATCACAGATCGTCGTTGGTATGACTTTTAAGATAATTTTGTGAAAGTCAACAAATTTACCATACATGATAGTTTATGATTAGATGACAGTATAAAACTATTTTACACTGCCAGTGCATAATCCTTTATCTCTTTTAGATTTGTATATCATATGATAATAAATTAACAATTCTCTAAAAATATAAAGGAATTATGGAAACATTTAAACTTAATTACACTTTTTGTACCCACAAATTCACAAGCTTGCGAACTTTGTCCTTAGAGATTTTTTATTTTACCCACAATTTATAAAATATTGTGAATTTTGTCCCAATGTAAAAAAAAAACTACCACAAATAAGACATTTTTGTGGTGATTTTTCCTTTAAACCGCTGCAATTAAGACAAATTGTGACTTTTGTAAATTAGGAGGAAAAATTCATTAATTTTTTGTTTGGGAAGGGGGGCGAAATTCAAAAGATTACAAAACTTTGGAAGCAAAAAGTACAATTAAGCTAAAAATTTATATGTTTTTATCAGCTAAACTTTATTCACAGGATGTTCTGAGTTAATTTATGTATTCAAGAAAAATACCTAGATAATACACATGATACTTGATAATTTTATTTAAACTTCAAAGTGAAATGAAAATAGATATAAATTTAAAAATAAAAATAATGCGTGAGAAAATTGTCATTAAAATAATTATTTGTTAGTTCAATAAATTTTAAGATTTTTCAAATAAAAAATCATATATTTTTTCCTTATACAATTAATATAATTTTTCCATTTAAATTTATTGATAAAAACTAACAACAATGATAAAAAAAAAATCAGGTGGAAAATGAAAGACTTTACTAGTAGACACGTCATGTTTGACTAAAGCATCTACCACCATGTTTTGCCTCACGTAAACATATGCATACGTGACTTTAGATTTCAAACTAGCTATTGCTTTAATCTCTCTAACCACGTTATAACAGTGGTGAGAATGATCGCATCCATTTAAAATCAACCCACCTGCAACTTTTGAATCACTCTCCACTGATATATGACACAAAAAAGGAATTTAAAATTAACTTAGGGCATTACTTTAATTGAATGCTTTTTCCTCTGTCAGCACATCAATATATATAGCAGCACTCCACAACCCAAACAGATTCAACCCTCCTCACAAAAACCAAACAGATGCAGTTGGAGAGAACAGAGGCTGGAAATGTTCTTAAGGAAAGAGAGATTTGAAAGAGTGCATGCAAAGTTGAGAGAAAACCAAAAAATAGTCTCCTTGGCACAGCAGCGTTGACTTTAAGAGATCACCTACTCAAAACAAAGGATGATGATCCTTGCTGCAATTAATTACGTGTAACGGTTACTGGTGGTGATAGAAATGAAACAGAGGGGCACATGTTTTTAGGGTACACTGTTTAATTACAATGTAAATACACACACATAAGCCCATACAACATGCAATTGTATTAGGGCAGCAAATCAAGAGAATTAAGTAAAGTAATGGGGGCACAAAGAATAGCAACCCAGGTGGCAGAGTAGAAGGAAAAACAATAAAACATAGTATTTCTTACATTTATTTGGGCTCTAGGAGCAAAATTTCTAATCCCAAGAAAATAAAGAAAAAAAATCAACTCAATCTGTTTTTAATTATTTATTAATTCATTAATAATATCAGATTAATTAATTTAAATTAACATTCATATAACCTTTTTTTATATATAATAATTTTCATTGCTAATAATTTGTATAATCTTAATTCGTACATAATCTTAATTTATTTAAGCTTGTGAAGTTTTCTCCAAAGTTAAATAAATAAAAACCTTTCAAGCATCTTTGTATAATTATAAATATAAATTCATTAATTTTCTAACATCTAAAAGTTAAAATAGATTAAATTTTAACAAAATAGTTTTTTTTTTCTAATAGCAATAACATTACTGTCAAAAATAAATAAATAAATAATTTTCTTTAAGTTAATGAATTTTTTTCTTAAAATTTGGTAAATTAAATACTCTTCATATTTGTTTAATTAGAAATGAAAATCCATTAGTAATTACAATGGCAAATAATAATAAAAGCTAAACTTTTATTTCTCATAATAAGAAAAAAAAAACAGATGTTACATTTCAAGACCACCTAAACGGCTAAACCATTGCTTTCCTGCACAGCCTGATCCTCTTTTGTAGGTTCTGACATGCTTATGTCTGTGTGGGTTATGCCAGGTTGAGGTGTCTGGCTTTCTGGTCTTGAATCCAGCTCTAAATACATGGTAACAATAACTTCATTAGATTCACACACTATTTACTTTTCTTTAATGATGATGATATTTTGTTGCTCTTACCTATATATTGAGTTCTCAGGGATCCTTCTATAGCTTTGTGCTTTTTACCTCGAAAATGATCATTCAAGCCTTTCTCACTTGTGGCAATAATCTGACATAACATGCAAATCCAATCTTGCTTGGGTTTCTTCTGCAAACCAGATAGAGAATTTTCATTGTCATCAATTGCAAGAGGTGTCGCCACATTGCGCTTTGGACCATAATGATAAGCATTTGACTTAGTCTACAATGGGATAAATAAAATAATATGTGCTCAATAGCCAATTAAGAGTTTCAACATTCCCTATATATTGACTCTATCATCTCTTTAGGATGCCCATGCATGAATAAGATATACTATAATATTGTGATCACACAACATGGTTCCATTGGCAGTAAAGTTATAATAATGCAAGTGTACTATGAAGTGAATGTTTGCTGAGTAGTGGTCAACCAAACAAATAGAATCTAAGTATACTAACCAGTATGAACACTTTATTATCATTGTTAGTCAGTGTAGAAGGTTGTTTGATATCAACTGGGGGGGGGGTAACTCGGATTGTGGCGCACAAAATGCATTAATGTTATTAATATGGTTGTTTATTCTTGGATTCATGAAAGACACCGAAACTTGTTCTCGGAACAAGATTCCAAATGGGATTCCTAATGCTTTCTCTGATGCCATTTCTCTCCTGACTTTCTCCTCCAGCTCTCTTCGTTGTGCCAATGCCATCTCATCAGTGATTATCTCTCTCTTAATTCCATCCTTCTTCAGCTCCTGTTGTATATGTTCTTTCTCCCATACTTGCCGAAATGCTTCATTGGCATTGATTGGCACCGACTTTGGGAAAGCTTTGAGCTTCGAAACATTGCTGGGAAAAGCACTTGGTGCAAACTCACATCCTAGAAAGTGAATAGTGAATAAAATGAAATCATGTGAGAAAATATTCTATTTTTTTTTAAAGCAACAAAACAAATTAGTATCTTGAAAGGAACGTGAATAAAAGAAAATGTTACCTTGTAATGGTGAGTGTTCAGAGACATAGGAAACTGTGGAAAGAGGGTGTGCCATTGATGATGGTGTCTTTTGGTTTTGGTCATCACAACATTTGAACTCCATGGAAATAGTAGGAACGTGTAACAAAGGGAAAGAAGTGGATAAAGAAAAACAATGCCTATGAAATCAGAGACAATTTATGTGAGTGTGTGCAGTGTTGAGATTGAAAGTGTGATTAAATAGGTGTGAGGGATGGGTATTTGCACTCGCATGTAAGGTATGTGTTTATAGATGTCATTGATTCTGCTTTTTTGTGTGAAGATATTTTTTAGTGATGTGTGCCATGGTCAAATATTGAGAATTTACCAAATCAATTTTTCGAGCTTGAAAAGGGAGGAAAAAGGAAAAAATGATTTTCTTCCAATTTTGAATGTGACCACAATAGCCAAAAAGAGTTAAATATGAATAAATATTTAAAATGTTAAAGATTTGAAATATTTATTTTTTCAAGTTTTAAGGATTAAATATTTGACTACACACATTTGATATTATTAAAAAAAATTAACGAAGTGAATAATTGAACAACTAAAAAAATATTTTTGATATTTATAATAAATTATAAATTGTAATATAGTATTACTTTTAATTATTGATGCTTTTATAAAAATGATTAATAATTAATTTATATAGAGAGATTGGTAAGATTTGGGGTGTCAACAATTTTGGGATTCCTATTATGATGCCTTTACATGTGATAGTTTTAAAAAAAATATATATAGAGAGATAAAAGAGATAAAGATAAAAAAAATTATAGTTTGAGATTATTATCTAAAAAAAATACTTGTGTGAAACCAAATAATTTTCAGTTGGGTCTCTCTAGATTAATTAAAGAATTAATAATAAAATATTTTATTAGAGATACATAAATTAATTAACAATTTTTAACATTTTTTTTTTTTTTTTACTTTTTACTCTATCAACTTATTATCAATTTCTTTATTATTTCTAATTGATTAAGGGAATTTTATTTTAAATTAATTTAATGTATTGAATGCATATAATATTGAATATTAATGTTGACAAATACTATATAACATCAAAAAAGGAATTTAAAATATTTAGTACTAAATGAGGACATTACTTTAATGCTTTTTCCTTATGTTACTTATCAAGAATATCTTGAATGATTTGATAACCCCCTTGCAACATGTAAGTTCTACAACCCGTCCCAAAATAAGATGTTCCACGCTTGGGAAATCCTAAAACATTAAGACAGTTAATAGTATGATTGCTACCTATCCTGCCCGTTAAGTATCAAATAATGACAGCCACATTACAAAATAAGCTCATCTAGTGCCTGCAGCCAGATATAAAAAATTACCTGCTTAATTGTGTTGCAAGCTTCGATCATACATAACCACACCCCTTATTTGCAATATAGTATGTCAGTATATTCACCTGGCCACCTTGCAAAGTTACTGTCCATTACTCGTAGCTGTTTTGCATTTCAACATAACCAGCATCAAGATACTCCCGAAACGTGTGCAGAACTCTTAGAGTTGTATGAACTTTTTTTTATGATTAAAATTCAAATGTCATATTTAAATAGGTTAAGAACTCTTATAGTAGTACGTTACATTTGTTTAGTGAATACCATTATTATCGTGAATATCAACAATTGTAAGTTACTTGTATTTTTTTTTTTTTTGCTCTAGCTATATATGCTGCATGCTTTTAAGTGAATATCATTCTAACCTCATTTTAGAATTTATGCAAATAATCCTCACTTGTCCATAATGTATTTTACGGTTTGACCCTAGTGACGAACTATTAGCAAAGCTAAAAAACCTCAAACTCCAAGTTCAGGCATTAGTTTGATGACCTAATTATTTTAGTTTTTATTTAAATATCAAGGTACTTATTGAAGCAAATTGCTTGTGATTCTAAATTTGTATATTATATGATAATAAATTAACAATCCTCTAAAAATACCTAACAATTTTTAATACCTTTATATATTTTTACCAACTAAATTTTATTTAAAGGATTTTCTGATTTAATTTTATATTCAAGAAAAATATTGGATAATATATATGATACTTGATAGATTGGCCTTGCATGGAATCTCAGTACAAAATACTTACTGGTGGGATACTATTCTTTCTTTCATCCAGCTAGACTTTAATAGGAACAACTTTTTGCTTTCCTCCTATAGATTTACATAGTGGTTGCCTTTGCAAGTTATGGTTTATGTCCCCCGTATTCTCTTGTATATGTTTTTCTCCTTTTTTCAATCAACTCTTGGTGTGCTGTAGAAGATTAGTAGCATTGGGAGTACTAACATGGTTGGAATCTCTTTCGTTATAATGATGCCTTTGCATGTCTTCTTTGTGACTTTTTTTTTTTTTAAATTTCAAAGTGAAATTTAAAGAGAATCAAATTTAAAAAGAAATTAACGTGCAAGAAAATTGTCATTAAAATAATTAGTCATTAATTATTCAATTAATTTTTAGATTTTTCTGGATAAAAAAAAGTCAAATATTTTTGCTCATGATTTAATTTTTATACAATTAATACAATTTTTATTAATTAAATTTTATTTTTAAAAATATTTTTAATAAAAAATAATATTAATATTTTAGTTTTAAAATTTAATTCTTTATATTTCATAAATACACTCGTGCAGTATACAAAATATTTACTAATTTCATTTCAAAATCATGTAACAAAGATTAGAAACAAAAACAAAAAAGAAAATGATACATGAAATAAATTATCACTAAAATATTTTTTCTTAGTAAAAATATTTGTTAAAATTTTAAAAAATAACCTTTGAAAGATTTTGTTAGTTACATTTTAATGTTCTTTATTATCACCAAAATAATTTTTATAAATAGTGCTTATTAAACTTTTATTGTCATTAATTTTTTTGAGTTAATTTTATTTCTTAATGAATTAATAATAAAATATTGAGCAAATTACAGTGTTACCCCCTGAGTTTTACCTGAATTACACATGCACCCTCTCCTTTTTTTACCCTACAAAAAATCCTCTAATTTTTCCTTTCATGTTAGAGTGGCACACCCTCTCCATTAAACGGTGTTAACTTCATTTAAAATGTAGAGCACAGGATTGACATGTGATTTTTAAAAAACAAATTAATCCAAAAATGCCCTTTCTTCTTCGTTTCCCAACTCTTCAACTCCATCGCAAACTCCTCCGACTCTTGCTTCCCCAACTCTCTCCTCTCCTCCTACGCCAAAGTTGCCACCAGCCCCTCTGATTCCGTCAAGTTCCTAAACCACGTCACCAAAACCTGCCGCCGCTGCCGCGGCTAGCACGATAAGCAAAAGATGATTCTTTGGGAGAATGTTTGGCACTATTCTCATAATGCAAGTTCGTCGTTTTTAGTTCTAGAGTTTATTAAAATGTGGGAGTTTTAATTAATATGGGAATGGGTCGTGGTTATAGTTTCAACGCTGGAGAGTCTTAAACATTGGTGCTAAATTGTTGTGAGACAAGTCTTTTGTGGAATTTGGTAAAATACATGGTGGGCATGTGAGCTTATTGGTTCAAGCTGTATAGAATACTCCCTCAGTTCTTAAACTCTTATGTTTTAGCTTCTTGTTTTGGTTCCTAAACTCTTGATGTTTTACATATTTCAATGCTCATTAATTATTTTCTTCCACATATACCCTAATTTAACATGACCTAGATTTTCATACCTTCTTCCATCATAGATATTAAATGAGAGTATTTTAGACTAAAAGTATTATTTGTGAATAGTATTAAATGTTTATTAAACTGTGTGCATTAATCTTAAACATCAAGAGTTTAGGAACGGAGGGAGTATTTGCATACAAAGGATGCATTAGTTGGATTTTCAACAAATTTGCCAAAGACGAGGATGATACAGCAGTAGCAGTCAAACTATTTTGGATGAATTTAATATTCAAATAATCAATTCCATCTTTGGGAGGTTTACGAGCTGCTGCTTGGGATCAAAATATTTCTAACTGCGTTTGAAGACAGTTGGGTCATGGGGTTGTTTCTATTATTTTTCTTATCATTTTTCTTTATAGTAGGGGCTAAATAAGAACTGGATCCAGGTGTTGTTACGAGATGGAGTATGGATCAGCATTGTAATTTTGTTGGTTTTCAAATCCCAACATTTCTTGTCTGTTGGCTCTGTTTAATAAAATGCTTTTTAGTTTTAAAAAAAAGGGGCAATTTTGGATTTTTCAAAATGTGCATAGGACATTTTTGTAAATGAACTTTGAAAGTTAACGTTTACTTAACATTGTCACAATAGGGTTGTCAAAGTAATGCCTTCAAATGGAGGGGGTGTATGTGTAATTAGACCAAATTTCTGGGGGTGTTATTGTAATTTGCTCTAAAATATTTTATTAGAAAGACATAAATTAATTAGCAAATATTAACTTTTCCATTTAAATTTTTACTTTTTACTCGATCAACTCATTAGCTAGCTATTTATAATTTCTAATTAATTAAAGGTATTTTGTAACGCTCGGCTAGCTTTTCAGTGTGCTTTGTAGGGATGGCAAAATGTACCCGGATCCTACGGGTACCTGTAAAAATATCGGCAAAAATACCCGCCCCGCCCCGAACCTACTATATATATAAATTTAATTAAAATATTTTTTATTATATATATATATATATTACTATTTATTAATTTACTGGAAATTGGTAGGAAACCTAAGCTTTTATAAACTGTATAAGGACTTAATTCTTTTATATAAGTGCCCATCATTTTTGTAATTCATTAATAATAATTAATATAATGCACATTTCATATCATAATATAAACTACTCTCTATATTCAATAATGTGAAATAAGATTGACCAAGACCAACATTGTTGAAATTAAGCAGTTTATTTTGTTAGTGTTAACATGTCTAGGCTTTCATTCATAGTAGTAGCGGGGATACAATAGTTCTTCTCGGTTAATTACTATAGGGGGACCCTTTTTTGTTTGTAACCATGGTTAGATTTTATTTATAGATATTTTTATCATATAAATAAATTCTAGCCAGAGGCATATAGGTGATGAAGTTTTTATGACATTTTTGTATATGGATTTTAGGTCCCTTGTACCTATGATCGATATAAATTTTGGTTTTTTAATAGCTAGATAAATCACGTATATAAAATTTAGTATATAAAACACAACTACTTATAAAAAATTTAGAGTTGATTACACCGAACCCCCTGAGATTTGCTCTTATTACACTCGATACCCCTCCATTTTTTAACCCTACAGAAAATCCCCTATTTTTTGGACTTTCGTTACACCGGCCCCCCTCATAGAAGTAAATTGTTACACTGACCCCCTTTCTTAGGTTTGAAAAATCTTACACTGACCCCCCCCCCCCCCCCCCCTTAGGGGTATTCAAAGTAATGTAAAATAATGGAGGGGTGGCAGGTGTAATAAAAGTAAACATTAGGGGAGGTCCGTGTAATTTACTCAAAAATTAATATATAAAATTTAAACACAACTACTTACATAAAATTTAGTATTAGTCATATCAAAACATAAATGGATCCAAATATACATTTTTTAACCCCACATGTCCAGGCCTCATTGAACAAGTTCCTCATTCTAATATACTTGTTTCTTTTTGTTTTGAACTAGCTACAAAATTGTTCATATAGAGTACCATCACATGTATTGTAATATATAATTATAAGTTAATTAGTTTCAATGTATTTTTTTGGCAGGTCTTAAAGAATACCATCACATGATGTTGAAGTTTCTAATGATTATGTTAATTGATTAGAACCTTACATTTAAGAATGATTTGTTAGATAATTATGTTTATAATATTGTTTTTTATGAGTTATGTTTGAATGATTTAAGGTTATATTTGAATGCTTTTAATGTGATGTTTTGAAGATTTAAGAGTCAATATTCAATTTAGTTGTAGTAATTTTTTTAATTAACACTTTTTTTTATTGATTTGTTGACTTTATTTATAAGTAAAGTGCGGGTAGTGGGTATGAGTATGGATATATAGGTACCCAGCGGGTACGGGGATAAGGATTAAAGTTACTACCCGAACGGGTATGGGGACGGGTACTATAGGACCCTACCCAAACTTTACCCATTGCCATCCCTAGTGCTTTGTCCTCACTCACACGCTTCTTGGGAAACTTCCCAGAAGGTCACCCATCCATAATTGCTCTAAGCCAAGTTCGCTTAACTGTGGAGTTCTTAAGTGATGAGCTATAGAAAAAGTAGGTGCATCTTTTTGATATAGGTAGTAACAATTAATTCCTTTCAGTCATCCTCAACTGTACAATCTCATACCTGCATAGTCTCTGGATCCCTCTCATTTGGGTGTGAATTCGGTTCATTCATGTATCCCTTCCGTTGGAAGCCTGTCAGGAGCCACTCCTTGTCCGTGCCTCTTCCCTTTTGCACCGGAGATCACTCCCCGCCCTCGTCAGCGCCCGGAATGTTACCTATTTTATTTTTATTAGTTAAAGTATTTAATGCATAATATTGAATATAAATCTTGAAAAATATTTGATACCAAAAAAGGAATTTAAAATCTTGAGTATTAAATGAGGGCATAATGTGTTTAGTTATATGGAGTAATTTTTTTTCATTAAATTTATATCATTTGCTAATTTGGCCCATCGAGTGAGGAAATTAACTTTTGTTTCTAGTCATCCATTATATCCATTTGTCTCATTTTTTTTCTTTCTTTCTTCATTCCAAAAATTAACAATATTTGTGAATTAAGTTATTTTTTATTTTATTACTTGTTTAACGTCATCACAAAAAAAAAAGGGTAAAAAATTATTAGAGTCTAACACTTGTTACAGCCTTTTATTACTAATTCTTTGGTGTCAATTCCACAAGCTCATTTTTGTCCCTTTCCCAGCTAAGTGGTTATGAAATTGAACAGGAAGATAATTAACCAAATTGATATAAACAAATCATTGCTGTAATTATTCCTTTTGACTTCCATTAAGTAATAATGGAAATGAAAATCTGAAAAAATAAATTATGTTTCATCATTAAGGATCAGAAAATAAAAAAGTTTACAAAAAATATACAAATCAAATAAAAAGAAGCAAAATGACAAAAAAGAACAGAAAAGATAACAAAAGGAGGGACAGCTAGTAGCACAATTGCAGCAGTAGACCAGCTCCATGAAAGAAAGAAAGAAAGAAAAGAACAAGATTAATATATTAAGGATGAGAATAAAAAATTCCAAATAAAGCATATTTGGTCAAGAAACAAGGCGTATCACTGATAATCAGAAGAAACATAATGCAGCAGTCCCGTAAAAATGGTGAATATAAATAAAGCAAGTTTGATCAGTAATTGAAGTAGGCATGCCACATATAGGATAGAAGAGATAAAAACAAAATTTAAATAAGAGAGCAAAAGAAAGCATGGCTGCGAGAAGGATTAAGATAAAATGAGAGATGGGGAAACAAGCAATGGAATAGAAAATTAAAACTGTGATGAATGCTCCAAGAAGCAACCCCATCTACAAATGTTCATCTTTTCTGAAAAAGCAATAAAAAGCAAAGGACAACATAAGATTTTGGTTCCCAACACATCAGAATGTTCATCTACATATTGCTTTTTTTTTTTTTTTAATATTGTAAACAATATTTGTTATAAACATTACTGCACGAGTTATCAATTTTTTTTTCTTATTTTATTGTAATTATAAAAACTAATTAAATTACATAAATTAGTATGTAAATTATTTACATAAATTATGTTATGTTATTTACACAAATTACATAAATTTATATCAATATGTAGTTTTGTTTATTTTTCTTACCGCAAAAAAAAATATAATAAAAAAATAAATATTAAAATAATCTGCATACGTAAAACAAGTTTGTATAATTAAAATATGTAAATTACTCAAAATAGTTTCGTATAATGATAATATGTAAATTATTAAAAAAAATTGTATAAACAACTTTAAAATATTTCATTTATTTCATATATAAATTATTTTATTCTAATTATATAAATCAATATAATTACATGAATTAATATGTAAAATAATTATTATTTTATGTAATTTATAAAAATTAAATAAATTTATTTTTCTGTAAATTATTTTTATTCAAATTATACAAATTAATAAAATTTTAATATTTTTTTATAATTTATATAAATATAAATTTATGTAAATTACATGAAATAATTTATGTAAATAATTTTCATACTCATTAAAGTAATTTAATTGATTTTTATAATTAGAAGAAAATAAGAAAAAATAATAACTCATCTAGTTATGATATATAACAAATATTCTTACACCCCAAAAATTACAACCTAGTAAATAGGTACGTGAGCGGTTTAATTAGAAATCAATTGAAATTAATTTGTTTGTTTTAAAAGAAGAAAAAGATATATTTTGAGTAATTAAATATAGTTAGTGATTAACCAAGTAAATAAGAAAAATGATGGAAAATAAAATAATAAAAGTATTTCTTTTATAATGGTCAAGTAGAAAAAAAAATTCATTATTATTAAATGCTTAAAAGTTTGGTTTTAAAATTAAAGTCACGTTTCATTTCAATTACACAGTGCATTCCTACACTGTGTAAATTAAACTCAGTACCTAAAACTATAAACTCACAGCCCTTAACCAATTAAAATTCATACACCTACCCTCACCCCTCCACAAACTGACGACAATATCTCTCTCTCTCACTCAAATCCAATTCATTTCCTCTCACTTACTTCAACTTAGCAATTAAGTTAAACCCCAAAACCTCTCTTCTCTCAGCTCTCTCTTTCCCTCTCTCACAAACTCACTCCCTCACACACACTCACTCACTTAAAAACCCAGCAGCACACACACACCACACTCTTCATTTTATTTCAAATTCATTTCTCCCTTTCTCTCTTCTTCTCCCACGGCCCTGCACCCCAAACCCTCTCCTCTCTTTTTATTTTCTTCTTCCTCCTCACTCACTTGGCCGAGAGCTTGAGCACCAAGATCACAGAATCCTCTCAGCACCACTCTTCTCCTCCTTGGTAGTGGCACCCCAAGCCCCAAGGGAAGCCATTGAAGACCTTGCATGCTGCTGGATCCCTCTTCCCTCTCATCCTCTCAATAACAAGCTCACTTCCTCTTCTCTTCCTCTCTCTCTCGGCTGATCAACCAAGGTGAGGGAAACTTCTTGGTGGATTCTATTTTCAGTCTAAGTGTGGTTGAGAGTTAGGGGACTCAACCACACACAGCATGAATGTCCCTCATCTGGACTGTTTGTATGTTTTGTTTGAAATGTTTGCAAGTGAGAGATTTTAGAGGAAAAGGTTGAGTCTTTGACAGTGGCTGTTTGTGGGAGTGTATGCATGGCCTTGATGGAGTTTTGATCTCTTTAAACTGTAAGGGATGGTCCCTGGAACAAGGGGAGCCATACCCATTTTCTACAAAACTCGTTCTTTTGTGTTGCATGTAGAAGGAGACTCCAAAATCCAAGTGACAGTGGCCGTAGCTTCTGGTTGCCTTGGACAACCTCCATTGTTTTGTAAATTTTGGAAGATCCAACAGTTGGTTTTCACGAAATTTGTTTTGAATGAAAATAGACACGAAAAGGAACAACTTTTATTTTGACACCATAGAGAGAAAACTCGTTTTGAAGTTCATCTGTGGCATGCAAAATGGCTGTTTTGTTTTCAAGTTCCCCTGAAACGTGTCTTGGTTTTTCTTAAATTTCTAACTGTACATATGCCATTAAAAACTAGACAAAACAAGATTTTTAACCATGTAATTTACGAAAATTATCAAGCTCAATTTCTAAATCAATTTTTCGAAGAGAGACAGAGCAACAATTTTGAAACTCTGTCTGGAGCTCGAATTTTAGGTTGTAAAGAAAAAATTTCTGGGAGCAATTGGGGAAGAATTGGAAGGCATGGGATACCATTTTGGAAAGACCCAGATGTTATCTTTGTGGTTTAAAAATTCCAAGTCAAAATTCTTTTGGGAAGTACCCGAAAAATAAAATTTCTTCAAAACATGTTTCTGGAAAGGATTTGACTAACCTGTCCACTTGTGGAATTTTTAATAATTTTTGTAGATTTTTAATAATTAAATAAGATATCAATATGAAAAATAGATTTCAAGAGCTTTAATTTCATATAAAACTTTCCTAGTTTTGAGGCCATTTAATGCAATCAATTTGATCTCACATTCAGTACAGCGAAAGGGAAACTTTCCCCTTTTTAGTCAAATTTTGTTTTAATTATTTTTACTATGGCCGTGATATAGTGTGTGACTTGTGTGAAATGTTTATGGTTATTTTTGTGAATGAAAGGGGCAATGAATACCATGTATCCAAGTACCCAAATTGTGATTTTAAGTCCCAAAGAACAAAGTTCTTGGGCAATGGTGACTTTGAATGATTGTGTGAAATTATTCCTTGATTGTATGTTTTGTCTCTGTGATGTGTTTGCAAGACTCGGGCGCGAGTACTTGCGATACTAGAATTTGATTCCAGTGATTATGGCAAGATCGCCATTGAATGATAATGATAAGTGAAATTTTAACAGAGAGAATTATTAATTAACTTCAAGATTTGATTTCATTATTTTTTTTTATAGGAATTAATTTTAAATTAACTCTTCATTTTTATGCGTTGGACATAGAAATAATCTTAGGACCTTTGCGTGGAGGAATAAATGGTAAGTTAACACTTTATAAAATTGTAAAGTTTTGAGAGAGCAAGGAAATACATAAAACATAATAAAATTGTCTATGCGTGGTGAATCATGTTGAGTTGAGAGTCGTACAAAGATGATACGAGCGTACGATAGATTGTTGGAATTGCAAGATGGCAAGAGAGTCGCGTGGGGTGTTCTAGCTGTGACAATACCAAAGAGAGGGGGTGGAGTTCAAAAGGTGTGTCACGACGTAATGTGAATTTCACCCAAAGAAAGGTGATGGAGGCAATGTCCTCGTTTATATATATATATATATATATATATATATATATATATATATATATATATATATATATATATATATATATAATTTTTTGAGCAAAGACAGGGTGTCAGGCTCGGCGTCTATTCGATCATCGAATACCATGTGTAGCGGAATCCCACTGTGACGAGAAAGAATAATCCCTGTGAGGAGGGTTGTTGAGGAGTCAGTCCTCGGAGTAATGGATGACCACAATTGCTACCAGGGAGATGATCGTAAGGTAGGTTGACCTTGGAGGGTAAGGCACTGAGTTGTGACGATAGATCACATAACCGACTCGGCCACCCTGACAAAAATACGAGACATCATCAGTTGGTGAGAGCCCGCCATTGTACCATGGTGAAGGGTGTACTCCCAACAGTCACCCAACTCAAATATGTGTAAGACCATTGGATGTCCCCACTTTCTATTTTTCTCCTCTGTCATTCTGTGAATGGTGCAGGAGCAACATGCTTCATGCTTTGTTTTTGTGTAAACTTAGTCTACTCTGTTTTGATTCTTTCATCGAATACACAAAAAGAAAACCAACTGTTAATAAATGCTAGCTTAACTGAATATTGCAGAAAGATGTTACAAATTAACCGTGAAATATTCCTAAATAACCAAAACTTTTTATTTTCATTAGCATTTTATTTTGATTGCAGCCTATTATAATTGCTGTTTTGTGTGTTGTATTATTGACCAAACTTTTTACAGAGGATGGGATATCTCAAAATCATGCATCTTCATAAAGATTTTCAAAATGAAGCTGGAAAATTGAACTTACCCCCTCTATCTATTCAAGTGTTGCAAGAAATTGGGAGGCGGTGTAACTCTAAGGTATGCATGGTTTCTGCACCTAACTGATTATTTTTTGTCTGTTTTTCCTGAAGTGCGTTTTCATATTTTCCCTTCATAGGTTGAATTTAAGTCCATTTTAAGCACCAGCAAAGACTTGCAGTTTTCAGTGAGGTCAGTGAAAGTTCTGTTATATATATATATATATATATATATATATATATATATATATATATATGCCTGTTTATGACGTCCTATTAACATTTTTTTATTGCATTACTCTTTGTTTATGTAGTATGAGTTGTGTTATATGCATTAGTTGATTAGTGGTTTTAAACTCTAGAATTTGTTATAGGGTATTTTTGTTAGTCTTGGATCCAAAATAAGTTTTGGTTTTCTCTGTTTTAATTGATTCATAACTTGTGTTGTAAATTTGTCTTGTGCCTGGGTTTAGGTACTATTCACTGGTGAGAAAATAGGTGTTTGTATGGGTAGGACAAGGAAGGATGCTCAACAACAAGCTGCAGAGAATGCCCTTCGCAGCTTAGCAGGTAAACACCTATTGTTCGAGCCAATTCCAAAATTGTGTTCTGATTATATTGTTTTTATAGCTTTTGTTCCTTTGTAGTAATGAAGAGAAAATTCTTGGAACATAGGGATATAAATAGTCAGTGAATAATAATACAGATTGATAGGTTAGATATTGTTGCTGCATTTGGTGCAACTTTATTGGTTATGTTTAGGGGATATGTGGAGAATTTTCTTTTCTTCATTTTGCCTAGTGTCTGAATATGCCCTTCCAGCACTATGCATGCATGTAGAACAGTTCTGAGATTCTTTATTTTGGTGATTTGTGAAATTGTATCTATTGAAGCACGTAGAAGGTAGAACAAATAGGAGTGAGTTCAAATTGAAGAATATCTGTTGGTATCTGACTTTCAGTTACTTATTTACACCGTTACTCTTGGCTCCATGATTGGATATGATCACACATCTAGTAAACCCGATGTTCTAGTGTATGTTACTGTAGAAATTATCAGCATACATGTTTCAAGAGGTAAATATTCTTTTGTACTTTATTGTCTGGGCTTGAGGAAATGCTTCTTTGCATGCAACTAGTGGATGATGGTTATGTGCATGATGGTTGATTAACAAAGTTTGTTTATTCCATTGTTATAAATGTAACTAACTTTTTGGCCTTTTCTTAATTGGAACTATATTAACTACTGAATGCATTTTTTGGTGCATGGAATTACAGAGAAGTACGTGGCACATGTGGAGCCTCAATGTAGAGCTGGAGCCTCAATGTAGAGCTGTGGATAGAGATTTTGACAAGCTTTCTCTGGGACGTGACAATGGTTTCTTGTGGGATGTGGTCAATCCGGAATCCAGTGAACTGCAACCAGAAGATGGAGTGCCTAAAGAAAATGCTTCTGAGGTGAGGATTTTTTATGTTTTTGGTAGTTGATTTGACTTGTTTGTTTAAGGAAATAGGTGATGCTTGGATAAGGGGTATGTGGACTAGAAATTCCAGATGAAAGTAGTTGTATAGAGAAATCACGTTGTTTATGGAATTGTGTAGCATCAATGTGAAGGCTAAATCACTGAATGGGGAGTGAACTGGCTTCACGTCTGCTACTGCTGTCTTAGACAGGCTTCTTAAATTCCTGCTTATAAGGTAATGGCTTGGTAGTCAGTCCTTGGTATCTACCCATTATCCAAGTATTCCCTTGTTATCATTTTAGCCTTATTGCTATTGCATGTTTCTAAATTATATTGTTGCTTTCTAGTTCAGTTGGGAATACAAGAAGTAATCAATTACTTTTTCCTTAAGTTTATGTTGTGGGTTTAATTATTTTCATAACAGCGGTCTAAGGGTTGATACATGGAATTTGTAAAGACTCAAATTATTGGTACTGCAGGATATTATTTAAACTAGGTTGTTTTCAGGAATTTTTATTATGTGGTTTGCTGTATATTTTACCTAGGGGAAAAAGTTGATCTACTAGGTGATCTGTGAATTGCCCAACTTTTCATGAAGATGTAATTATTTGTATCAATTCACTATGGTTTTCAGGCTTTGGATGCTGAGACTAGGTCAAGTACCCCTAATGCCATTAATCAGCAAATGGACAAGCATATCAGCTCCCCGAGGTAACTTAGAATAGGATTTTATTTAGGAGTGTGAAAGCATGAGTTTTTCATCCTAAACTCTTCTATTAATGTTATGCTTTTCCTCTCAATGTTCTTGGTTATTTTCTTCCTCCATTTATATAATTTCTTTATCACTGCTCTTCAATAATTATTTTTATATCTATATGTAAATTTGATGTTTTTTTATACCTCGAGCTTGGTTTTTGGCATGAGTATTTCATATAATAGGTGTCTATGCTTAGTTTTCTTGGTTGTCATTTCAGAATGCCCAATTCTATTCCCAGCAAACGATTGAAGGAATGAGAAAGTTCCAAGATGAACACGATTTATCATTAGTGCAGCAACTGGAGAATTGAACATTTGAATTATTGGAACGGCATATTATCACAAAAGGTTTTTGATGTAATTTGCTCGTGTAATGTCTCTGCCATATATAGCGGTTGTAGATATGCTGAGGTAATTTCCCTTGGCTAAATTGTTATAGAGAAGGGCATTTTTTTGTTTTGCCCTATTTTCCTCATATTAGGATCTTTGTCTAGCCACCTTCTCAATGTCATATTAGTTCGAATATTAATTACAAGAAATGTCATTTCTCCTTTGTAATTAATCCACATTTCTTCCGCTTTGGTGGTCTAATATGCTAGGGTTAGTTTGGCCCTTATGACTTGACTGGTTGATCACACAACATTGGCTTAAAATTTTATGGGCGTCAATTTCAGACAAATTTCTATGCTTACCTGTTAAACATGCCATGTTGTTCATTAATAAAACTTGCCCAAAGCCTTAATAAAAAAAAAAAGAACTTGCCCAAAGCATGCATAGCCCGCCTAGTAATAGTCAATTACGACTACAAGGAGTGCTAAATTTTCTGGTCTCGACCATAATTTAGTTTTGCCCTTTTACATGGAACTATAAACTTAAGACTTTAATAAAATTGAGTTTAATTGTGTTTTGGGTCTTTTAAGGTTAGACTATGATTTTGGTCTTGATTTATTTTTCTAGTTAATTAAGTTTTTTTAAATAAAATAAATTTGATCTTTCTTTTAACTTTTTTTTCGATTTAAAATTTTAAATCATCATTTCTTAATTAGGTATTTGAGGATTTATGATTGATTTAATATATAAATTAATTAATTTAAATCTTTAGTCAGAAATTTAGTAAAATTATAGAAAGTTGAAGGATTTAGTATGATGTAAAAGTAGGATCTGAAAAGGGAAAAAAAATTGAGATTCATAGTTTTAGCAAAATTTGATGTTTCAGTTGAGTTTTAAGTATGTAGTTTAATAAAGTTTAATTTATTTGATATTTGAATAAAAACAAAGAGTTTAAGAGTTTTAAGTAGAATAAATTTAGTAGATTAAATTAAATTTGTTTAATTTTAAAATAGATTTAGTTATTTTAAAAAACTTCAAAATTAAAATTGTACATGGTTTAAATTTGATAAATAAAATACAATTAAATTTAAACCCAAGAACCCGATTTCAGCTGACAACAAAATTTTGCGTGCGCGACATTGCTGAAAATAGATTTATTCTGTGTTTGAGTTGATTTATTTTGCGGAAATTATTTTTTTTATAGCTTCTTAAAATAGCTTTTGAAAAGAAAATATTATCTTTTTTGTGTAAGGGTAAAGTGCAATTTTGGTTTCCTCATAATATCCAACCTGCAATTACTCTCCTTATTTATTTTTCTCCTCATTTTTAAATAGAGACATTTAATCTTCTAATTTTTCAAAATAAGTGATTTTAGTCCAATTGTCCAATTTAATGCATTGATCTTAAGTATTTAACGTTAATTTAATATAAATTTAATAAAAGATAAAAAATATATAAAAAGGATTTTACATTGCATGGGATCTTCTTGTAGCTAGCATAAACTCAAATATCACAACCTTAACTCACTTCGTCCCCTAAGCTTCATCTTTCCTAAAAGGTTGATGTAATGCTAATCATCTTCCCCAAAGGATCGTTAACTCCAAAAGGTTCATCTACTCAAAGGAGTAGACATTTTTTTTAGCCGTAGGACAATGCGATGCAAGATCAGTCACTACAAGAAATTTCGCTATTACAGTGGGCTACGAGTTTGTTCGTAATACAGACAAATTATAGTGGGTTTGCCTGTTGGTAAATTATAGACGGCTTTTCTGTCAATAATAACAACGGAGTATAGTGGGTCTAGCCATTGATAAATTACAGTGGGCTTTGCCGTGTTTATTTATCAATTACGAGTTGTTAATTTTTTTTTTTGTTGATCAAAGTAATTATTGACGGCTTCTCAGATAGTAATACGGTGGTAATTATAGTGGGCTAAGCCCCACTATAATGAAAATAAAGGTTACAGTGGGTTTAACCCACTGTAATTTATTTTTTAATTAATTAAAATTAAGGAACCCACTTTTGTTTAATTTTAGTGAGCTTAACCCACTGTAATTAAAATAAAGGTTACAGTGGGTATAGCCCACTGTAATGGGTAATGAAGATTACAGATGGGTAATACTCACTGTAATTAAGAAACCTAAAACCTAAAATCACATCACTCTCTCACAGCCTCACTCAGTGACCACCATCACACTTAAGCTCAGAACCCTTGCACACACATACGACCCTAAGTCCCCGCCGCACACACTGACCCTTGATTCGCCGCACACAGCGCGAGGGGAAGCATGTCTGACGTCGAACTGCACCGACGTCGACGGGAAGCTGCTCACCCCTGTGTGACGGGAAGCTACTCACCCCTGTGCGTCGGGAAGTTGCTCCGACCCTGATTGCTGTCGCCGGCGAAGCGCCCTCTGTCGACGAACCTTTACCCTGCCGCTGCTAATCAGGTTAGTGGTTAGTTTAATTTTTGTTCAAATGTTAATATAAAAAAATGGGAAATATCTATTCAAATGTTTATGCTCTTTGATAGATTTTGGGGGTTTGGTGGAAACACATTAATTATGTGTGTGGTGGGTACATAAATCTGTGTTGGGTGGATTTGGTTTGGGGAGAGTTGGGGCTGTGTGGTTGAGCTCTATAGGGAACAAAGTGTTGTCCATTATCTGTTGGTTTTTTTTGTCTTACATTGGATTCAGCTAATTTGGTACTTCTGGTACTTTCTTTTTTAATGAAACTTGTTTATCTTGGTCGATAAAAAAAAATGTACCCCCATAGATGTTGATAGTATGGGAAAAATAGCTTCTTCTGCAATTAGAGATAAAATCTAATCCTAACTGACTAAGACAGGAATGTAGATCTAGAAACTAAACTAAGATATCACCTTCATGTAACATTCTCCTATACATGTTTGGGTTGTAGTAACTTTCAATTCCTTTACCAGGTCTGAATCTTCAGCAACTTTTGTGTTACCACATTCATGCTATAGCCATTAACTTTAGACTTGAAAATGTATTCACATTAAAAGATTAAAGTTTTGCATCACTAAATTTAGCTTCAAAAGCTTTGTTATTGGAGGCAAGGGAGGAAGAAGAGACAAAAACTTAGGCTCTGACCTATAAAATTTGTTTTGTAAGTGACTAATGACATCTTGTCATTACTTATCAGTACCATAGTCTAAGTGAGTTTTAAGAAACAAATAAGTTTCAAATCCAAGAAACGAAATTATGCTTGTGCCCTTATGGTGCAAGGCTATTAAATTACTTCAATCATGATTAACAACCTAGATGATATAGAGAAGAAGAGGAACCATTTCTAGAGTTTATTTACTAATATAATAGAATTCCATTGACATTAAATTTTATTCCTTTTAAAACTGTTTGAGTGTTCAGATAAAAGTAGAATTTAATGTAATTCTCTCCATTTCAGCAAGGAGTAGAAGGAATTACCATTCCCACTTACTCTATCTTCATATGTCAGTTATTTTCATGTTTTTCCCATCTTACTTAATAGTGGTGGTAATGATTATAATGGTTTATATTTCTGTTTGAGCAACTAAATTAAAAGTAGAGCACATGGTAATAAGTTGAAATGATATGATGACTAGAGACTAAGGCATGCGTCATGTAAAATTTAGTTATCAATGCCGCATCCTTATTGAAGGAAACACAAGATTATATATATATATATATATATATATATATATATATATATATATATATATATATATATATATATATATATATTCTATTATTAGTTTTGCTCAAGATCACGTGCTACAATAAAATTAACTCAATATACTTTCATAAAAAATCTTAGATTTGTATATTCTTTTTGAAGCGTGAAATGATCATTAGATGTTAAGGTTACACTAGTGGATGTCTGGCCAAGGATTAAAAGCATCTATAGAAATAAAAATAATGCATTTGGTGGATAAAGTGAATGTGAGGTGGTACTCACTGCTTTTCCATCCCATCACCTTTTTTTCCCCTTATTAAAACACTGAAGATTGGCTATAGTTTCTTACTGGCCAATGAGGAAAGGCTTGTCTTGACAACAATAACTGAAACTGAAAAGAGACAACAAAGGTTTAAATGATTTTTTTAAACTATTATTCACAAGGCATTTAGAATGCAAATGAGGTAAATGTAGACCAAATTTTATGCAACTGACTAAACTGCTCTTATTGGAAAACATAAACAACCTCTCCTTTATTTTTGATGGCATAGCATTGTTAACCTTTTTATAAATTTACATCATTTAACCTTTTTCCTTTATCTGCTTGTGCAATATTAGAAGACATGATCCAACACATAGTTCAGTAATACCTTGTTCATGTTAAAAATATAGGAATCTGTATATTCATTTTTAGTGGATATTTGATTTGCCTTATAACTTCAGCAGCCTTTTTTTATTTGGGAAAAGCCAATATTCCAGCTATGTATGAGATGAAACATTTTGATTACATTTCAAAATCTAATACTGTCAGTAACAAGTTAAAGGTCTCAAAAGAGGACATGATCATTCCTTAGGTGTTATTAGAGTGACAGTGCTCTGACTATAGATTTTGGATCATGTTTCTTGTACTTTTTTTTTCAATAATGAGATGCCTCACTAGCTTTTACTTATGTTGTTTCCATTTTTGGACAGATTCTTACTTTTATTTGGTTGAACTTTTTCTTTTCTAGATTTATAGTAGGTAATTTTTTATACTTTCTTCCCCTATTTTTTTTTCTTACTGTTGATTAGGTTATTTCTTTGAGTGCATTCTTATTCTTCAAAATGTCTTTGTTTATATCTATCATTTTAAAGTGCCAAGATGCAATTTTTCTTCTGTTAATAGTTCTATATATAATGTATTTGAAGTAAGGATTTGTGGGAATCACACATGGTGAATATGGATTTGCTGTTATAAGGCATTTCAGTGTTCTTTGTATATGATAGGGGTGGTATACACATCATTTTGGGGGGGGGGGGGGGGGGGGTCTAATTGTAATCGTGAAGATTGTAGGGGTGCTACTTCTATAGTATAGTTACCGGACATAGTATTTAGATGGTGAGTTTAGATGTTGAGTGGTTATTAAATATCTGTGGCAGTGGTCCATCAATATTATCTAACCACCAGCAACAGGGGAAAAAAGATAGCTTATACAGCCTTCTAATCTTTTTGTAATGTTGCGGGTATTCCTTATACCCATTTTTTTAATATATCGTCTTTTTTAGCTGATAAAAAAATGTATTTAAAGTAAGAATAAGAATTTATTAAATGTCTTTTGAAGAACGCCAAGGTATTAATTTGTCTAAGAGAATTTATTAAATCATATTGGATTTCAATTTCTTCAGAAGTTCTATTAAATGTCTTCTTGATTTTCTTTTTCCTCGGAGGAAGAAATTCATCCTAGAGACTTGTAGTTAGTTTTAGTTAATTAGTTCTAGTTTTTTTTTTTTTAGTTTACTATTCAGCCAAATAAAAGGAAAGCTTGTGTATTCCCATCAAGGCAACTTTATAACCCCATCAAGGCTTGTTGTATGCTTAGATGATAACTTGAGTATCCAAATTTTAAAGTAAGTTCTGTAGTAGCTGAAACTAATCTATGAAATTAGATGCTATGTATGTTACAGGGAAATTGTTGAATAGCATTTGAGGTTATTAGAAGTTTTAATAAGTATGGGAATTAAAATCTTTGCATGCCATTAATTAGGTCCTTATAAACTTTTTAGGGCATGATTACTCTCATGATATTTTATTTTGACACATAATATGGGTTTGACAGGAGCAACATACATATCATTTTCTTTGGAGTTTAGTACTCTGGTTTCTAGTCTTATTTTCAAGTGCTAATTTATTATTCTCTGAATTTCAGGATTTCCACGTTGATCCTGTAAATAGATATGTTCATCCTGATTTTGTGACAAGCAGTGGTTTCTTTTTCTCCAACCCTTCTTATCTTTTATCTTTTTGGCTTGTCCACAATGTATTTACAACAATTTCTCTTAGGAACTTGTAACTTCTAATTATAGGTAATATTGATATATGATTTTAGTAAATATGATGTACAAATTTTATGTCATGTTTGTTTCTATTTCTATTTGTTAACTCATGTTATATGGATTATATTATGTTTTTTTTTTTTTAAAAAAGCTTGAAAAGCATCAGACTAGAACCATTAATCCCAACTAGGTTGGCACCAACGGAACTAGAAATCACATGCTCCCAAACTAAAATTTACTGATAGAACAAAGCAAAACAAGAAAAAAGTGGGGGGACCAAACCTAAACCCACCAAATCAACAAAATCTATAAGCTGGAAGGCCAAGCCTATCCCTAGAGAAGAATTCCCTAATACAAGCAGGGATAAAATCCCACCAAACTAGTCCAGACGACGAGATTCCAAGATTAGCAAGGCGGTCAGCACAACAGTTACCTTCACGGTAAATATGGGACACAACAAACTCCATAGATGAGAGCTGGGCTAGACAATTTTTCCATTTAACTTGAAGCTGCCAAGGAACAATATGAGGAGCCTGAAAAGCTTCAACGACCAGTTTTGAATCACACTCCAACCAGAGCTTCAACCAACCTCTTTGAAGAGCTAAATCTACTGCTGTTATTGCTGCAACAAGTTCAGCATGCAAAGAATATGAGTATCCAATCTGCAACGAAAACCCACCCAAGAAATCACCCGCTGAATCTCTAAACAAAGCTCCACAAACTGTAGGTCCAGGGGCTCCTTTGGCTGCCCCATCTGAATTACATTTAATCCATCCCCTAAGAGGTGGGCACCAAAGAACTTGTTTAATATTAGGGGCTCTCGCAATATGTCCCAAAACAAGAAACTGTTTCAGAATAGACCAATCAACAACAGAGTTTTGCATGGTTCCCTTGGAAAAATTACCAGAAAGGGAAACAGCTGCTACAATATTATTTCTAATCCTGTTCACAGTCATTGGGCCACATTGAAACCTAGCATGGTTACGGCTTATCCAAAGGAACCAAATAGTGTTAACAATAGCTGCAACAAAAATATCCTGAAGTTGAGTACTGGAGGCTTTCGATGCATTAGATAATAACATGAGCAAAGAAGAATTATCTATGTGGCACTGAAGAGTATAACTCAACCAATTCCATAGCTCGACTGCTACTGGACAAGTGAGGAACAAATGATCAGCAGTTTCCACATGCTCATCACAATGAGAACACATGGACACCAATGTGAAACCACAAGCTTGTAAAATATCATCAGTAGGTATTTTACCCTGCAGATATCTCCAAACCATAAAAGATCTAGATGGAGGAATTGAAGATCTCCATAAAATTTTACTCCAGGGAACCAAAAAGGACTGGCTATGCAAAAAATCATAAGCCCCCTTAAAAGACAGAACACCTGAATCCGAAGGGCACCAAACAACATAATCCGGTTCAGGGAAAAGAGGTAAAGGGGTCTCTCGCATCATATTTTCCACATCAGGAAATAATTCAGCAAAAACATCAGGGATCTGCCATTCATTCTGATAAATAAAATCACTAACTTTAGATTGAAGCCCAGAATGCATTGAAGGAGGCAAATTCACTATATCAACAATAGGATTATTGAGCCATTTGTCCGTCCAGAAAGAAATAGAGCAACCAGAACCGAGCACCCATTTAGAATTGGAATGAGCAACATCAACAAAAGGCCAAAGACCTGGCCAAAGAGAAGACCTAACATACATAGTCAAGGCCTTTCCAGCTAGCAGAAATCGGGAACGCATAAAAGAGGCCCATTGACAACTAGAGAAAAGAAAATTCCAGCTAAGCTTTAGCATAGCTGCATTATTAATTCTATGAAAAGGACGAATACCCAGACCACCTGCTTCAACAGGAGAGCAAACCTTATGCCGTGCCACCGTAACCATCTTTCCTTGATGTATATCCCCCGCCCAGATAAAATTACGCGTCCATGAATCTAACTGTTTTAACAAAGATGTAGGCCAAGCATAAATATGAAAGGAGTGTATAAGCATACCCTGGATAACAAACTTGACTAACTGCACTCGTCCCATAATTGAGAGCAAGGATCCTTTCCACTTAGAAAGCTTTGATTTAATTAAGCTATGAAAATAAAATATTTTTTGTTATGGATTAATTTTATGTATATACATGTACTATTTTTAAATTATTTGTGTTTGAAATTAATTAATATATCTAAGTATTGATAATTTCATAATTTTTTTTTAAAAAAATTGATAATTACAGAGGGCTAAACCCTCTGTATTACAATGGGATTACAGTGGGTTTCTTACCCACTGTAGTACAGACGGCTTAGCCCACTGTAATTGTTTGTATATTTTTCCATGAATGTATTATTACTCATAAATTACCAACGACTTTTCCTTCTGTATTATTGAGGGTCAAATTACTGATGAAAGAACCCACGGTATTACCCTCGAGTTACAGTGGGCTAAGCCCACTGTATTACCGAGGGCTTTTCAAGGCCATCGATAAAAAAATACTGACGAAGTTATTATAGAGGGATCACGAGCCATCGATAAGCCGTAAGTAATTTTGATTTACAGTGGGCTTTTTAGATTATAGTGGGCTTCTAGCCCACTGTAATAGCGAGAATTCTTGTAGTGAGTGGTTGGGTGGTGGGATGGAAACTGGTGCAACTTCATATAACTCTAGTCTCGAGCTTGAAGACATCGCGTGGTCTATCACTGTAACATGGAGGCTCCATTGGTGACCTCGTGGATAGAGGAAAATCTAGGGAGAAGGTTTTATGGTTGTGGGCTAATTAGGGTATATAACCGTTAATATGAAATTTTGGTTGCAAGTTTATTGTGTAACATTCATTTGAAATATTGAATTTGCTCTTTTGCAAGTAACAAGGAGAAATGGTTGAGAGTTTTTTTAGTGGCATGATCCCGTATTGAATGTTCGTGAGAAGAGAATTATCATTGCATTGTTGAGGAAGGCAAATGAACTAAAGATTAGGGAAAATGAATTGAAGACAAAGTTGAGTTAGATGAAAAAGATGGAGAA
The DNA here is from genome assembly GCA_026413185.1 of Pueraria montana var. lobata. Classification (NCBI taxonomy): domain Eukaryota; kingdom Viridiplantae; phylum Streptophyta; class Magnoliopsida; order Fabales; family Fabaceae; genus Pueraria; species Pueraria montana. The sequence continues at coordinate 81,672,927 of CM048650.1, forward strand.
GTTTTTAGGGTTGGTCTTATTTTGTCTTAGGCCATTATAATGTTGCATTGTTGCTGGTGTTTTTAGTTATTGGTAGGGACATTTGATGTAGTGGGTACAATATAAGGCATTGTATTGTTGTTGGTGTTTGTGGCCCTATCATTATTTTGATGCAATTGATTAGAATATAGTATTTGGCTTGGTATGAATGGGTCTATTAATGAAATATCATTTCTAATATGATTTGTGCAAGTGAATTTTATCTGATTTTATATTTAATTGTGTTGCATAACTCTGTCAAATCGCCTAGTAATTCTACCAAATCACCTAGTATAGTTGGTTTTAAAGTTTGAGGTTTTACACAAGATTGTCTGAATAGGCAAATGCAATATCAATATACTAGTCCTTTTGAAAACCAATTTTGTAACATAGTAATTGAATAAGGTTGTATAGTTAATGTAATTTGTTTTTTATTATTGTCACAGGTTTTAAAGTATACTATCATATAATTTTAATGGTCTTTGTGAAAATTAAAATTATAATATAGTTACTGATTAGGGTTTTAAAGTTGAGGTCTGTATTTGATTGTTGTAACAAGTTTTAAAGTTGAGGTTTCATAGTATAATACCATATCAGTATACTGGTCCTTTTGAAAACCAATTTTGCAGCTTATTACCATTTTGAATAGGCTTACATTAATTTGTGACTGGTTTAATGCCATATTAGATTACCAAATTGATTTTGACATATGATACAAGCATATGATGCAACCATTGACCTGATTTTAGCATATTGAAAACCACTATTAACAATTCCAAATCAAAACCTGTTAATCTTAAGTAGGACTGAACCATAATCAAAACCAATAATTGAATAAGCAAATGAAGCAACCACAACATCACAAAGAAGAAGTAATATACCAACTGGAAATATAAATTTCATTGAAACCAATAAGCAGTACTTGTATAGGAATGGTCTATTGGCATTTGTAATGAACCAAAACACCATTTCTATACATTCCTTTACAAAATAGTCTTGGTAACCAAAAAATAGAACAACGTCTGAAATGTATCAAAACATCATTTTTATTCATTCCTTTAAAAAATAAATATATTAAAACGCATTCCTAAACCATAATATTCCCCTGACCCATTCCTACAACTATTTCCCCTAAAAAAAGTAGATATATTCAAATCTTCAAATTCTTGAAATCTTAAAACATCATAAATTAACCATTGATTGTTGGGTTTGTAGGTAGGGACAAAAACATCAAAAAGTGTTGGTGTTGTTGCAATTAACTATTGACTTAATGGAGGTGCAGCTGATTGACCACTTGGTGCACTGCAACTAATTGTTGAGTTTATGTTCATGCAGTTGATTCTTGAGTTTTCTGTAAAGTTTCAACCTCTACAGGTCAGTTCAACCCAAGTATTCTTTCACAATTATTTGTCTTTGCAGAAGGTTGAAACTTTGTAAAAAACTCTCACAATTGATTTAGTTTTGCTTACAACACACTGCTCCTGAAGCACCAATCCACTGTATGCACCTCTAATTAGATGTCTGTAGTTAATTTTTCATAACGACAATTAGACGGGAAGACTCAATTGAAAAAAAAAAGTTTAGGAACCCAATTAAAAGAAAAAAACAACGACCTATTTGTAAATTTGGTAAAAGTATGGGAATCTACATAATAATTAAATCTTTATTTTTTTATGGAGATCGTTTTAGTTTTTTTTTCCCCTTCTATGACTGTTTGCAATTTTCTTTTTCTTTTTTTTAATGACCAAAATTCAAATGTCTCATTTAAATAGATTAAGGACACCTATAGTAGTAAGTTACATTTTCGTTAGTGAATACCATTGCCATTGTGAATACTAATAGTTGCAAGTTACTTATATTTTCCTTCTTTTTTTTTTTTTGTCTGTCTAGGTACGCTACTTGCTTATAAGTGAATATCAAGCTAGCCTCATTTTGGAACCTATACAAATAATCCTTCACTTGTTCATAGTTTATTTTGTGGTTTGACCTAGTGATGAACTATTAATAAAGCTGAAAACCTCAAACCCCAAGTTCTAGCATAGTATTGATGGCCTACTTAATTTAGTTTTTTTTATATTTAAATTCAAGGTATTTATTGATATGGATTGCATGTGATTCTAGATTGAGTTTAATGGTGATACACTGACAGTGTAAAATAGTTTTGCATTGTTGTTCAATCACAAATCATCATTGGTATGACTTTTAAGATAATTTTGTAAAAGTCAACAAACTCACCATACATGATAGTTTATAATTAAATGACAGTATAAAACTATTTTACACTGTCAATGCATAGCCTTTTTTCTCTTCTAGATTTGTATATCATATGATAATAAATTAATAATTCTCTAAAAATATAAAGGAATTATGGAAACATTTAAACTTAATTACACTTTTTGCACCCACAACTTCACAAGCTCGCAAACTTTGTCCTTAGAGATTTTTTATTGCGAATTTTGCCCCTAATTTATAAAATATTGTGAATTTTGTCCCAATGTAAAAAAACTACCACAAATAAGACAATTTTGTGGTGATTTTTCCTTTAAACTGTTGCAATTAAGACAAATCATGACTTTTGTAAATTAGGAGGCAAAATTCATTAATTTTTTGTTTGGGAAGGAGGGCGAAATTCACAAGATTACAAAACTTTGGAAGCAAAAAGTACAATTAAACTAAAAATTTATATGTTTTTATCAGCTAAACTTTATTCACAGGATGTTCTGATTTAATTTAAGTATTCAAGAAAAATACCTAGATAATACACATGATACTTGATAATTTTATTTAAACTTCAAAGTGAAATAAAAATAGAAATAAATTTAAAAATAAAAATAATGTGTGAGAAAATTGTCATTAAAATAATTTTTTGTTAGTACAATAAATTTTTAGATTTTTCAAAATAAAAAATCATATATTTTTCCTTATACAATTAATACAATTTTTCCATATAAATTTATTGATAAAAAATAACAACAATGATAAAAAAAAATCAGGTGGAAAATGAAAGACTTTACTAGTAGACAAGTCATGTTTGACTAAAGCATCTACCACCATGTTTTGCCTCACGTAAACATATGCATACATGACATTGGATTTCAAACTAGCTATTGCTTTAATCTCTCTAACCACGTTATAACAGTGGTGAGAATGATCGCATCCATTTAAAATCAACCCAACTGCAACTTTTGAATCACTCTCCACTGATATAGTAATTTGTTAGCAATTTCTTTATTATTTCTAATTAAATAAAGGTATTTTATTTTTAATTAATTAACGATATATATGACACAAAAAAGGAGTTTAAATTAACTTAGGGCATTACTTTAATTTAATGCTTTTTCCTCTGTCAGAACATCAATATAGCATCACTACACGACCCAAACAGATTCAACCCTCCTCACAAAAACCAAACAGATGCTGTTGGAGAGAAGAGAGGCTGGAAATGTTCTTAAGGAAAGAGAGATTTGAAAGAGTGCATGCAAAGTTGAGAGAAAACCAAAAAATAGTCTCCTTAGCACAGCAGCGCTGACTTTAAGAGATCACCTACTCAAAACAAAGGATGATGATCCTTGCTGCAATTAATTACGTGTAATGGTTACTGGTGGGGATAGAAATGAAACCGAGGGGCACATGTTTTTAGGGTACACTGTTTAATTACAATGTAAATACACACACATAAGCCCATACAACATGCAATTGTATTAGGGCAGCAAATCAAGAGAATTAAGTATAGTAATGGGGGCACAAAGAATAGCAACCCAGGTGGGAGAGTGGAAGGAAAAACAATACTCCCTTCATCCCAAAACGAGTGTCGTCCTACGTTTTTTTACACAGACCAAGAAAAGCTATTAAATAGAAGAAAGAGAGAAGTAATTTTACAAAACTAACCTTATTATTAATATTGCATTGAAAAGCTAAAGGGGCATTATTAGGGGTATTAGTAGAAAAAAGTAATTAATATTGCATTGAAAAGCCAAATGCGACACTCATTTTGGGATAATTTTTTTTTCAAATGCGACACTCATTTTGGGATGGAGGGACTAAAACATAGTATTTCTTTCATTTATTTGGGCTCTAGCAGCAAAATTTATAATCCCAAGAAAATAAAGAAAAAAAACCAACTCAATCTGTTTTTAATTATTTATTAATTCATTAATAATATCAGATTAATTAATTTAAATTAACATTCATACAACCTTTTTTTTATATAATAATTTTCAATTGCTAATAATTTGTAAAATTTTAATTCATACATAATCTTAATTTATTTAAGCTTGTGAAGTTTTTTCCAAAGTTAAATAAAGAAAAACCTTTCAATCATCTTTGTATAATTATAAATATAAATTCATTAATTTTCTAACATCTAAAAGTTAAAAAAGATTAAATTTTAACAAAATAGTTTTTTTTCTAATAGCAATAGAATTATTGTCAACAATAAATAAATAAATAATTTTCTTTAAGTTTGTGAATTTTTTTTTCTTAAAATTTGGTAAATTAAATACTCTTCATATTTATTTAATTAGAAATAAAAATCCATTAGTAATTACAATGGCAAATAATAATATATAAAAGCTAACAACTAACATTTGCCGATAAAAAAAATATATAAAAAAGCTAAACTTTTATTTCTCATAATAAGAAAAAAAAAAAAAACAGATGTTACATTTCAAGACCACCTAAACTGCTAAACCATTGCTTTCCTGCACAGCCTGATCCTCTTTTGTACATTCCAACATGCCTATGCCTATGTCTGTGTGGGTTATGCCAGGTTGAGGTGTTTGGCTTTCTGGTCTTGAATCCAACCCTAAATACATGGTAACAATAACTTCATTTGATTCACACACTATTTACTTTTCTTTAATGATAATGATATTTTGTTGCTCTTACCTATATATTGAGTTCTCAGGGATCCTTCTTTAGCTTTGTGTTTTTTACCTCAAAAATGATCATTCAAGCCTTTCTCACTTGTGGCAGTAATCTGACATAACATGCAAATCCAATCTTGCTTGAGTTTCTTCTGCAAACCAGATAGAGAATTTTCATTGTCATCAATTGCAAGAGGTGTCACCGCGTTGCGCTTTGGACCATAATGATAAGCATCTGACTTAGTCTGCAATGGGATAAATAAAATAATATGTGCTCAATAGCCAATTAAGAGTTTCAACATTCCCTATATATTGACTCTATCATCTCTTTAGGATGCCCATGCATGAATAAGATATACTATAATATTGTGATCACACAACATGGTTCCATTGGCAATAAAGTTATAATAATGCAAGTGTACCATGAAGAGAATGTTTGCTGAGTAGTGGTCAGCAAAACAAATAGAATGTAAGTATACTAACCAGTATAAACACTTTATTATCGTTGTTAGTCAGTGTAGAAGGTTGTTTGATATCAACTTGGGGGGTAACTCGGATTGTGGCGCACAAAATGCATTAATGTTATTAATATGGTTGTTTATTCTTGGATTCATGAAAGACACCGAAACTTGTTCTCGGAACAAGATTCCAAATGGGATTCCTAATGCTCTCTTCGACGCCATTTCTCTCCTGACTTCCTCCTCCAGCTCTCTTCGTTGTGCCAATGCCATCTCATCGGTGATTATCTCTCTCTTAATTCCATCCTTCTCTAGATTCCGTTGTATAAGTTCTTTCTCCCATACTTGCCGAAATGCTTCATTGGCATTGATTCAAAACTTTGAGCTTCGGAACATTGCTGGGAAAAGCACTTGGTGCAAACTCACACCCTAGAAGTGAATAGTGAATAAAATGAAATCATGTGAGAAAATAGTTTTTTTTTTAAGCAACAAAACAAGTTAGTATCTTGAAAGGAACGTGAAGAAAAGAAAATGTTACCTTGTAATGATGAGTGTTCGGAGACATAGGCAACTGTGGAAAGAGGGTGTGCCATTGATGATGGTGTCTTTTGGTTTTGGCCATCACAATATTTGAACTCCATGGAAATAGTAGGAACGTGAAACAAAGGGAAAGAAGTGGATAAAGAAAAACAATGCCTATGAAATCAAAGACAATTTGTGTGAGTGTGTGCAGTGTTGAGATTGAAAGTGTGATTAAATAGGTGTGAGCAATGGGTATTTGCACGTGCATGTAAGGTGTGTGTTTATAGATGTCATTGATTTTGCTTTTTTGTGTGAAGATATTTTTTAGTGATATGTGCCATGGTCAAATATTGAGAATTTACCAAATCAATTTTTCGAGCTTGAAAAGGGAGGAAAAAGAAAAAAATGATTTTCTTCCAATTTTGAATGTGACCACAATACCCAAAAAAGTTAAATATGAATAAATATTTAAAATGTTAAAGATTTGAAATATTTATTTTTTCAAGTTTTAAGGATTAAATAGTTGACTACACACATTTGATATTATTAAAAAAATTAACGAAGTGAATAACTGAACAACTACAAATTATTTTTTTATATTTATAATAAATTATAAATTGTAATATAGTATTACTTTTAATTATTGATGTTTTTATAAAAATGATTAATAGTTAATTTATATAGAGAGATGATTGGTAATATTTGGGGTGTCAACAATTGGGATTCCTAGTATGATGCCTTTACATGTCATAGTTTTTTTTAAAAAAAAAATTATATAGAGAGATAAAAGAGATAAAGATAAAAAAAATTATAGTTTGAGATTATTATCTACAAAAAAAAAAATGCTTGTGTGAATCCAAATAATTTTCACTTGGGTCTCTCTAGATTAATTAAAGAATTAATAATAAAATATTTTATTAGAGATACATAAATTAATTAACAATTTTTAACATTTTCTATTTAATTTTTGTACTTTTTACTCTGTCAACTTATTATCAATTTCTTTATTATTTCTAATCAATTAAAGGTATTTTATTTTTAATTAATTTAATGTATTGAATGCATAATATTGAATATTAATGTTGACAAATACTATATAACATTAAAAAAGGAATTTAAAATATTGAGTACTAAATGAGGACATTACTTTAATGCTTTTTCCTTATGTTTCTTATCAATAATATCTTGAATGATTGGATAACCCCCCGTTGCAACATGTAAGTTCTGCAACCCGTCCCAAAATAAGATGTTCCACACTTGGGAAATCCTAAAACATTAAGACAGTTAATAGTATGATTGCTACCTAACCTGCCCGTTAAGTATCAAATTATGAGAGCCACATTACAAAATAAGCTCATCTGGTGCCTGCAGCCAGATATATAATATTACCTGCTTAATTGTGTTGCAAACTTCGACCATACTTAACCACACTCCTTGTTTGCAATAGTATGTCAGTATATTCACCTGGCCATCCTTGCAAAGTTACATTCTATACTCCTAGCTGTTTTGCATTTCAACATAACCAGCATCAAGATACTCCCGAAACATGTGCAGAACTCTTAGAGTTGTATGAACTTTTTTTTTCGATGATTAAAATTCAAATGTCTCATTTAAATAGGTTAAGAACTCTTATAGTAGTACGTTACATTTGTTTAGTGTCAGTTACTTGTATTTTTTTATTTTTTTTTGCTCTAGCTATATATGCTACATGCTTTTAAGTGAATATTATGCAAATAATCCTCACTTGTCCATAATATATTTTGCGGTTTGACCCTAGTGATGAACTATTAGTAAAGCTAAAAAACATCAAACTCCAAGTTCAGGCATTGGATTGATGACCTAATTATTTTAGTTTTTATTTAAATATCAAGGTACTTATTGAAGCAAATTGCATGTGATTCTAAATTTGTATATATATCATATGATAATAAATTAACAATCCTCTAAAAATGCATAACAATTTTTAATACCTTTATATATTTTTACCAACTAAATTTTATTTAAAGGATTTTCTGATTTAATTTTGTATTCAAGAAAAATACCGGATATTATATATGATACTTGATAGATTGGCCTCGCATGGAATCTCAGTACAAAATACTTGCTGGTGGGATACTATTCTTTCTTTCGTCCAGCTAGACTTTAACAGGAACAACTTTTTTGCTTTCCTCCTATAGATTTACATAGTGGTTGCCTTTGCAAGAAGTTTTGGTTTATGTCCCCCGTATTCTCTTGTATATGTTTTTCTCCTTTTTTCAACAAATTCTTGGTGTGCTGTAGATGATGGGTAGCGTTGGGAGTACTAACTTGGTTGGAATTTCTTTTGTTATAATGATGCCTTTGCATGTCCTCTTTGTGACTATTTTTTTTTTTAAAATTCCAAAGTGAAATTTAAATAGAATCAAATTTAAAAAGAGATTAATGTGCAAGAAAATTGTCATTAAAATAATTAGTCATTAATTATTCAATTAATTTTTAGATTTTTCAGGATAAAAAAAGTTAAATATTTTTGCTCATGATTTAATTTTTATACAATTAATACAATTTTTATTAATTAAATTTTATTTTAAAGAATATTTTTAATAAAAAATAATATTAATATTTTAGTTTTAAAATTTAATTCTTTATATTTTATAAATATACTCGTGCAGTGTACAAAATATTTACTAATTTCATTTCAAAATCATGTAAAAAAGATTAGAAACAAACACAAAAGAAAATGATACATGAAATAAACTATCACTAAAATATTTTTTCTTAGTAAAAATATTTGTTAAAATTTTTAAAAATAACCTTTGTAATATTTTGTTAGTTACATTTTAATTTTCTCTATTATCACCAAAATAATTTATATAAATAGTGCTTATTAATTTTTTATTGTCATTAATTTTTTTGAGTTAATTTTATTTCTTAAAGAATTAATAATAAAATATTGAGCAAATTACAGTGTCACCCCCTGAGTTTTACCTGAATTACATATGCACCCCTCCTTTTTTTACCTACAGAAAATCTCCTAATTTTTTTTCTTTCATGTTACAGTGGCACACCCTCTCCGTTAAACGGTGTTAACTTCGTTTAAAATGTAGAGCACATGATTGACATGTGATTTTTAAAAAACAAATTAATCCGAAAATGCCCTTTCTTCTTCATTTCCCCAACTCTTCAACTCCATCCAAACTCCTCTGACTCTTGCTTCCCCAACTCTCTTGTCTCCTCCTACGCCAAAGTTGCCACCAGCCCCTCCGATTCCGTCAAGTTCCTAAACCACGTCACCAAAACCCGCCGCCGCTACGGGCAAGCATGTTAAGCAAAAGATGATTATTTGAGAGAATGTTTGGCACTATTCTCAGAATGCAAGTTCGTTGTTTTCAGTTCTAAAGTTTATTGAAATGTGGGAGTTTTAATTAATATGGGAACGGGTCATGGTTATAGTTTCAACGTTGGAGAGTCTTAAACATTGGTGCTAAATTGTTGTGGGACATGTCTTTTGTGGAATTTGGTAAAATACATGGTGGGCATGTGAGCTTATTGGTTGAAGCTGTATAGAATAGTCCCTCCATTCTTAAACTCTTATGTTTTAGCTTCTTGTTTTTGTTCCTAAACTCTTGATATTTTACATATTTCAAGGCTCGTTAATTATTTTCTTCCACAAATATCCTTATTTAACATGACCTAGATTTTCATACCTTCTTCCATCATAGATATTAAATGAGGGTATTTTAGACTAAATGAATTATTTGTGAGTAGTACTAAATGTTTCTTAAACTGTATGCATTAATCTTAAACATCAAGAGTTTAGGAATGGAGGGAGTATTTGCATACAAAGGATGCATTAGTTGGATTTTCAACAAATTTGCCAAAGACAAGGATGATACAACAGTAGTAGTCGACAAACTATTTTGGATTAATTTAATATTCAAATAATCAATTCCATCTTTGGGAGGTTTACGAGCTGCTGCTTGGGATCAAAACATTTCTAACTGCGTTTGAAGACAGTTGGGTCATAGGGTTGTTTCTATTATTTTTCTTATCATTTTTCTTTTTAGTAGGGGCTAAATAAGAATTGGATCCAGGTGTTGTTACGAGATGGAGTATGGATCGGCATTGTAATTTTGTTGGTTTTCAAATCCCAACATTTCTTGTGTGTTGGCTCTGTTTAATAAAATGCTTTTCACTTAAAAAAAAAAGGGCAATTTTGGATTTTTCAAAATGTGCAGAGGACATTTTCGTAAATGAACTTCCAAAGTAATGCCTTCAAACGGAGGGGTTGCATGTGTAATTAGACCAAATCTCAGGAAGTGTTATTGTAATTTGTTCTAAAATATTTTATTATAAAGACATAAATTAATTAGCAAATATTAACTTTTCCATTTAAATTTTTACTTTTTACTCGATCAACTCATTAGCTAGCTATTTATTATTTCTAATTAATTAAAGGTATTTTTTAACGCTCGGCTAGCTTTTCAGCATGCTTTGTCCTCACTCACACACTTCCTGGGAAACTTCCTAGAAGGTCACCCATCCATAATTGCTCCAAGCCAAGCACGCTTAATTGTAGAGTTCTTAAGTGATGAGTTACAGAAAAGTAGATGCATCTTTTTGGTATAGGTAGTACCAATTAATTCTTTTAAGCCATCCTCAACTATACAATCTCATACATGCACAGTCTCTAGATCCCTCTTATTAGGGTGTGAATTCGATTCATTCATGTATCCCTTCCACTGGAAGCCTACCAGGAGCCGCTCCTTGTCCGTGCCTCTTCCCTTTTGCACTGGAGATCACTCCTCGTCCTTGCAGTGCCGGGGATGTTACATATTTTATTTTTATTAGTTAAAGTATTTAATGCATAATATTGAATATAAATCTTGAAAAATATTTGATACCAAAAAAGGAATTTAAAATCTTGAGTATTAAATGAGGGCAATATTTTAATGCTTTTTCCTTATGTTTCATATCAAGAATATAATAGTTTCTTATAGTTGATAAAAAAAATTGTTAAAAAAGTTTATTGAAAATAATGATATAAATGTATTACTAAAATATTAAATATATATTTTAATGAAAAAATTAATTTTTATTCTATGAATATTATTTAAAGATATTTGTAAACAAATTCTTGAATAAAATTTAAATGCATAAAGTGAAGAAATATATAAAATAAGAAAGCGAGACTCTATTCATCATTTGATTGAATTAATGTATTTTTAAATATAATTTGCTTAATTTGACTTTGAATATGTCTTTAGTTTTTCACTTTACACATTTTTACTTTAAATAAGTTACATTTAAAAATAATTTTATCATTTAAAAAAATCTTCAAAATCTATTTTAATACTAGATGGAATTCATGCTATGCACGGACCAGGCATTCAACTTGATAATATGTTTTTACTTATTTTTTATTTTCTAATTAAATATAAAGGTGAAAAAGTAGTTTAACTTTTTTTTTTTTTGTGGTTATCCATTTATTTTTTTCCTTCTATGGCTGTATGCATTATTCCTTTTCCTCGCTTTTTTGGTCATCCAAAATTCAAATGTCTCACTTAAATAGGTTACAAACACGTACAGTGGTAAGTTACATTTTTTTAGTCAATATTTTGAACACTATATTTTGCCTTTTCTTTTCTTAATGTATTTAGTTATATGGAGTAATTTTTTTTTATTAAATTTATATCATTTGCTAATTTGGCCTATCGAGTGAGGAAATTAACTTTTGTTTCTAGTCATCCATCATATCCATTTGTCTCATTTTTTTTCTTTCTTTCTTCATACCAAAAATTAACAAAATTTGTGAATTAAGTTATTTTTTATTTTATTACTTGTTTAACGTCATCACAAAAAAAAAGGTAAAAAATTATTAGAGTCTAACACTTGTTACAGCCTTTTATTACTAGCTAATTCTTTGGTGTCAATTCCACAAGCTCATTTTTGTCCCTTTCCCAGCTAAGTGGTTATGAAATTGAACTGGAAGATAATTAACCAAATTGATATAAACAAATCACTGCTGTAATTATTCTTTTTGACTTCCATTAAGTAATAATGGAAATGAAAATCTGAAAAAAAAAATTACATTTCATCATTAAGGATCAGAAAATAAAAAAGTTTACAAAAAGTATACAAATCAAATAAAAAGAAGCAAAATGACAAAAAAGAACAGAAAAGATAATAAAAGGAGGGACAGCTAGTAGCACAATTGCAGCAGTAGACTAGCCCCATGAAAGAAAGAAAGAAAAGAACAAGATTAATATATTAATGATGAGAATAAAAAATTCCAAATAAAGCAGATTTGGTCAAGAAACAAGGCGTATCACTGGTAATCAGAAGAAACATAATGCAGCAGTCCCGTAAAAATGGTCAATATAAATAAAGCAAGTTTGATAAGTAATTGAAGTAGGCATGCCACATATAGGATAGCAGAGATAAAAACAAAATTTAAATAAGAGAGCAAAAGAAAGCATGGCTGCGAGAAGGATTAAGATAAACTGAGAGATGGGGAAACAAGCATTGGAATAGAAAATTAAAACTGTGATGAATGCTCCAAGAAGCAACCCCATCTACAAATGTTCATCTTTTCTGAAAAAGCAATAAAAAACAAAGGACAACATAAGATTTTGGTTCCCAACACATCAGAATGTTCATCTACATATTGCTTTTTATTTTTTATTTTTTTAATATTGTAAACAATATTTGTTATAAAACATTACTGCAATAGTTATCAATTTTTTTCTTATTTTATTCTAATTATAAAAATTAATTAAATTATGTAAATTAGTTTGTAAATTATTTTATGTAATTTACACAAATTACATAAATTTATATCAATATGTAGTTTGTTTATTTTTCTTACCGCACAAAAAAATATAATAAAAAAATAAATATTAAAATAATTTGCATACGTAAAACAAGTTTGTATAATTAAAATATGTAAATTACTCAAAATAGTTTCGTATAATGATAATATGTAAATTATTAAAAAAATTGTATAAACAACTTAAAAATATTTTATTTATTTCATATATAAATTATTTTTATTCTAATTATATAAATCAATATAATTACATGAATTAATATGTAAAATAATTATTATTTTATGTAATTTATAAAAATTAAATAAATTTATTCTTCTGTAAATTATTTTTATTTAAATTATACAAATTAATAAAATTTTAATATTTTTTTATAATTTATATGAATATAAATTTATGTAAATTACATAAAATAATTTATGTAAATAACTTTCATACTAATTAAAGTAATTTAATTAATTTTTATAATTAGAATAAAATAATAAAAAAATTAATAACTCATCTAGTTATGATATATAACAAATATTGTAACACCCCAAAAATTACAACTTAGTAAATAGGTACATGACCGGTTTAATTAGAAATCAATTGAAATTAATTTGTTTGTTTTAAAACAAAAAAAATTATTTTGAGTAATTAAATATAGTTAGTGATTAACTGAGTAAATAAGAAAAATGATGAAAAATAAAATAATAAAAGTATTTCTTTATAATGGTCAAGTAGAAAAAAAATAAAATAAAATAAAATTTATTATTATTAGATGTTTAAAAGTTTGGTTTTAAAATTAAAATCGCGTTTCATTTCAATTACATAGTGCATTCTTAGACTGTGTAAATTAAACTCAGTACCTAAAACTATCAACTCACACCCCTTAACCAATTAAAATTCATGCACCTACCCTCACCCCTCCACAAACTCACGACATTCTCTCTCTCTCACTCAAATCCAATTCATTTTGTCTCACTTACTTTAACTTAGCAATTAAGTTAAACCCCAAAACCTCTCTTCTCTCACCTCTCTCTTTCCCTCTCTCATGGACTCATTCCCTCACATACACTCACCCACTTAAAAACCCAGCAGCAAACACACACCACACTCTTCATTTTATTTCAAATTCATTTCTCCCTTTCTCTCTTCTTCTCCCACGGCCATGCACCCCAAACCCTCTCCTCTCTTTTTATTTTCTTCTTCCTCCTCACTCACTTGGCTGAGAGCTTGAGCACCAAGATCACAGAATCCTCTGAGCACCACTCTTCTCCTCCTTGGCAGTGGCACCCCAAGCCCCAAGGGAAGCCATTGAAGACCTTGCATGCAGCTGGATCCCTCTTCCCTCTCATCCTCTCAACAACAAGCTCACTTCCTCTTCTCTTCCTCTCTCTCTCGGCTGAACCTCACCAAGATGAGGGAAACTTCTTGGTGGATTCTATTTTCAGTCCAAGTATGGTTGAGAGTTAGGGAACTCAACCACACACAACATGAATGCCCCTCATCTGGATTGTTTGTATGTTTTGTTTGAAATGTTTTCATGTGAGAAATTTTAGAGGGAAAGGTTGAGTCTTTGGCAGTGGTTGTTTGTGGGAGTGTATGCATGGCCTTGATGGAGTTTTGATCTCTTTAAACTATAAGGGATGGTCCCTGGAACAAGGGGAGCCATACCCATTTTCTACAAAATCCGTTCTTTTGTGTTGCATGTAGAAGGAGACTCCAAAATCCAAGTGACAGTGGCCGTAGCTTCGGGTTGCCCTGGACAATCTCCACTCTTTCATGAGTTTTGGAAGATCTAACCGTTGGTTTTTCACAAAATTTGTTTTGAATTAAAACAAACACGAAAAGGAACAACTTTTGTTTTGACACCATGGAGAGAAAACCTCGTTTTGAAGTTCATCCGTGGCTTTCAAAATGACTGTTCTGTTTTTTGAATTCCCCTGGAACATGTCTCTGTTTTTCTTAAATTTCTAACTGTACACTTAATGTTTTGTTTTTGTTTTTGTGTCATTAAAAAAACAGACAAAACAAGATTTTTAACCATGTAATTTACGAAAATTATCAAGCGCATTTTCTAAATCAATTTTTCGAAGAGAGACAGAGCAATGGTTTTGAAACTCTGTCTGGAGCTCGAATTTTAGGTTGTAAAGAAAAATTTACTGGGAGAAATTGGGGAAGAATTGGAAGGCATGAGATACCATTTTAAAAAGACCCAGATGTTATCTTTACGCTGTAAAAATTCCAAGTCAAAATTCTATTGGTAAGTATCCGAAAATAAAATTTTTTCAAAACATGTTTCTGGAAAGGATTTGACTAACCTGTCAACTTGTGGAATTTTTAATAATTTTTTGTAGATTTTTACTAATTAAGTAAGATATCAATCTGAAAAATAGATTTCAAGAGCTTTCATTTCATATAAAACTTTCCTAGTTTTGAGGCCATTTAATGCAATCAATTTGATCTCACATTCAGTACAGCGAAAGGAAAACTTTCCCCTTTTTAGTTACTATGGCCGTGATATAGTGTGTGAAATGTTTATGGTTATTTTTGTGAATGAAAGGGGCAATGAATACCATGTATCCAAGTACCCAAATTGTGATTTTAAGTTCCAAAGAACAAAGTTCTTGGGCAATGGTGACTTTGAATGATTGTGTGGAATTATTCCTTGATTGTATGTTTTGTCTCTGTGATGTGTTCGCAAGACTCGGGCGCGAGTACTTGTGATACTGAAATTTGATTCCAGTGATTATGGCAAGATCGCCATTGAACGATAATGATAAGTGAAATTTTAACAGAAAGAATTATTAATTAGCTTCAAGATTTTATTTCATTATTATTTTTTGATAGGAATAAATTTTAAATTAACTCTTTATTTTTATGCGTTGGACATAGAAATAATCTTAGGACCTTTGCGTGGAGGAATAAAGGTAAGTTAACACTTTATAAAATTGTAAAGTTTTGAGAGAGCAAGGAAATACATAAAACATAATAAAATTTTCTACGCGTGGTGAATCAGGTTGAGTTGAGAGTCGTACAAGGATGATACGAGTGTACGGCAGATTGCTGGAATTGCAATATGGCAAGAAAGTCGTGTGGGGTGTTCTAGCTGTGAGAATACCAAAGAAAGGGGGCAGAGTTCAAAAGGTGTGTCACGACGTAATGTGACGGTCACCCAAAGAAAGGTGATGGAGGCAATGTCCTTATATATATATATATATAACTTTTTGAGCAGAGACGGGGTCTCAGGCTCGGCGTCTATTCGACCGTCCAATACCATGTGCAGCGGAATCCCACTGTGATGAGAAAGAATAATCCTTGTGAGGAGGGTTGTTGAGGAGTCAGTCCTCAGAGTAATGGATGACCATAATTGGTACCTGGGAGATGATCGTAAGGCAGGTTGACCTTGGAGGGTAAGACACTGAGTTGTGACGATAGATCACATAGCTGACTCAGCTACATTGACAAAAATACGAGACATCATCAGTTGGTGAGAGCCCGCCATTGTATCATGGTGAAGGGTGTATTTCCAACAGTCATCCAACTCAAATATGTGTAAGACCACTGAGTTCTGGGAGTTCCAGTGGCGGCTGGCCAGTGTGAAGCAAATTACAGAAATAGCTGTGGAAACGAATAGGTTTCGAGTGAGATCGTTAGAGAACCACATCGGGGTGGTTAGCAGGATTGTGTTTGGGACTGTCAAGTCATTATGTGTGTACTGCTTGATGAAGCAGGAAGTTTACCCTCTGTTTATTTTCTTTTAGGAATCGGTGGTAGTACCTGTGGAGACCGCAAAGATGCTATCATCATCGTCTTTCTCTTTCAGAGTATCTTCAGAGAGTCTGTTTGTACCCGCTACTGATCCTAATGCCACACCATCCGAGGAGTTCACGTTTGGTCCGACGCTTCCCACCTTACGCCAAACCCCGTTATGTCAAGAATTGGAGGCGTAATTGGGTGAGTGCTCATCAGGGGGATTTGCTGCTAGTCGTGAACTTAGGGAACAGTGAGTCAAGATTTTTAAGAAGGAATTGGAGAACTTTGAGAAAGATTCCGTGAAGGATCTTGTGGACGACGACCACTAGATTTCTTCTCAGGAATCTTGTCAAAGGCCCTCCGCTATCCTATTTCTGGGATTAGTCTAACGTGAATGGTTGGGTTTAGAGATGACTGCTCTGAGACTAGGTTTTCCCTTTTTATGTATTTGGATACGGGTAGACCTAGGTTTCAGATTTTTGGTATGTTCATTCAGCTTTCGTACTCTATTACCCTATGTATTTGGTATACACTTTGGGAATGTACATATTACTATTACTCCGAAAAATATTTGGGTTATGAAAATCTCTATTTCATGTATATATGTATATTTTATAGCCAGAGCTATTTACTTTATTTATTCTATTTTACTCACTTTTAAATGTATATTTACAATTGAGGCGGCGATATGCAACTTCCAAAATTAATTAATCAAAAGTTTTAAAAATTTTAGTAAAATTCCAATCTAGGTTTTATCAACTTCACAGTTTTTGGAAGAATTAAAATTAGTTAACACGTTTTCAAAATAATTAAAGGATATTTTCCTTAACTTTTCTGAAGATCGAATAAAGTAACACGCCTATTGAATTAAAATAAGTTTAAAATGTTGATTATATGTAAACCCGAATTTAGGGTGTTACATTAGTGTGGTATCAGAGCAGTTCATCCTACCAATACTGGGGTGTGGACTTAACCATTGCTTGTGCTGTGTGTTTGGGTTGACTGCTGCTTGACGGCAGTATAGATGAACTGTTTGATGTTGTGTGATTCTGCATTGACTATTTTTATATAGCAATGTAGGATGAATTGATTGAACTGCTTGCTCTTGCATCGACTGTTGTTTAACAGCGGTGAAGGAAACATTGTACGTTGTATGTTGTATGTTGTGTGATCTTACACCTACTATGTGTGGGTAATGGTGTAAGATATGAAGTTGTTGGTAACAGTGTAATCTTGCATTGACTACTGTGGTGGCAATGTAGGATTAGTTAGACTAGAGGCATGTGAGATCGTTGATGTGAGTTCGTTAAAAGAGAATGCCGACATTTTGAGGATGTGTAGTAGCCCTTAGAATTGCCAATAGAATTGTGAGATTAGTTAGACATCGCAAAGCTAAGACACAAGGTTATTTCTTTAGACTATGTCTTGCCTTAAGGAATCCTTAAGACCTTGGCATTTATAGAGGGGTAATGGGTTGAGTGTGATAGAGAAGTCTATGCATTATGCATGAGTTGTCCCTCTTGTTATCAAGTTGTTTTGACTCCATATGAGTAAATGCCTTACACATTCTACTCTCTTCCGAGTTGTATAGTGATGTTGGATATCTTATTTTGCCATTACTTTTCTTGTAAGAATGAGTCGATTAGACGTGTTTCAAGTAGTCTACTTTTGAGAAGCCTACTATTTTTGTAAATAAGATACCTCAGTTCTTATTCAAGTCATTCATTTCGTATGAATGATGCCTTGCCTATGATGTTTCTTTTAATCATGTGGTAACCTAAACTTCTTTCAGTGTCTATGTCTCCAGTGGAAATAAATAAATTGATCGTGTTCTGAGAAACTATATCAATGGTGATTGAGTTGTCTTCAATCCCAATTGGAGTCATTTACTCCATGGGGATATGCGTTCTCAAATCTTACGAGTCATTTAATCCACATGGAGAAATTGCTTCTTCCATCTTTCTTGCTCTTGAAGCAAGGTGGATGTTTTGAAGGAAGGAAGGAAATCTTGATAGAGTTGTGAGGGTGCACACTCAGGACTCGGTCGAGACGACTTTCTCTCCTAACACAAAAAAAAATTCTTGGAAAGATCGTCCCAGTGATTTTGTTCTTGTTCTACATAGTGGGAGATTATGAGTCTGTATTCCTGAGTTGGTTGAGAATAGAGGTTTGAAAGTTTGGGTTGGTGAATTGGAGTTGAGTTTAAGAAAAGGAAAAGGAAAAAGGAGTTTGAAGATGTCTTGAGGTTTTGGAAGGCAATTGGCTAAAGGCGTAATTGCTGCCTATAGTGTGAAGAATTGTTTTCTCCTGTGATTGGAAGGGTAAAGTTAAATGTTGTGACATGGTGTTATGGAAAGGTTGATACCTTAACCACTAAGATATGGAACTGTGTGTTGAGAGCGAGTTTTGAAAATGAAATAGTGTACTTTACTAGCACGGAAGATTCGTCGGTGAGTTTAGCAAGTTGGATTCGTTTCCATGGAGTTAGTGAGTCTTTAAGAATTGTATCAGAGTTCGCAGCGGAAGCATAGTGTGAAAGTGTGAAGGTCTTTGATGGTTAGGACATGGATTGATGGGTGGAATATGAAATGAACGCTAGAAATAGTAGCAGAAAGTTTAAGAAAGAAAAGAAGTGATGGGAACGTTTGAGAGAGTGTGACTTAGATGTTAGAAGTGATTGGATTGGTAATAGTGGATTGAAATGGTTTGGGAATAACTTAGAAGTAATCCTAATGGTGAAATAGTTGGAGTAGGGTACTAAGATGTGACCAAGAGTTAGAGACAAGCCTAGGAATTTACCTACAACTCATATAGAGTGTAACCAGTCTAGACCTTCGATGTTGAGTAGACTTAAGCCAATCTTGAGAAGGACTATGTTGCCCACCTAGCAACTCGATTAGATTCCTACCAAAGCCGCTCTATGTTAGTGAGCCTATAGCCTTGAGAGTGAATTTACTTAGATGAAAACCATACATACCCTTTGAGAACAAACCATATCTATGCTTTCATGGCCAAAAGGATAGTAAGTTAGAACTGAGCTCTGCAATGGAAATAACTTCCTATAGGAGTCGTCTAAGACTAGCTATAGAAAAATTTATTAGACTAAGAATAGACAAAAAGAATTATGGCCCTGGCTTAGCTTAACCATACGCTTAGTGAATTTTGAGGACGAAATTCCTAAAAGGAGGGGAGTATTGTAACATCCCGAAAATTACAACCTAGTAAATAGGTACGTGAGCGGTTGAATTAGAAATCAATTGAAATTAATTTGTTTATTTTGAAAGAAGAAAAAGATATATTTTGACTAATTAAATATAGTTAGTGATTAACCGAGTAATAAGAAAAATGATGGAAAATAAAATAATAAAAGTATTTCTTTATAATGGTCAAGTAGAATTTTTTTTATTATTATTAGATGTTTAAAAGTTTGGTTTTAAAATTAAAACCGCATTTCATTTCAATTACACAGTGCATTCCTACATTGTAAATTAAATTCAGCACCTAAAACTATTAACTCACACCCCTTAACCAATTAAAATTTATGCACCTACCCTCACCCCTCCACAAACTCACGACATTCTCTCTCTCTCACTCAAATCCAATTCATTTCCTCTCACTTACTTTAACTTAAGTTAAACCCCAAAACCTCTCTTCTCTCACCTCTCTCTTTCCCTCTCTCACGGACTCACTCCCTCACACACACTCACTCACTTAAAAACCCAGCAGCACACACACACACCACACTCTTCATTTTATTTCAAATTCATTTATCCATTTCTCTATTCTTCTCCCACGACCCTGCACCCCAAACCCACCCTCTCCTCTCTTTTTATTTTCTTCTTCCTCCTCACTCACTTGGCTGAGAGCTTGAGCACCAAGATCACAGAATCCTCTGAGCACCACTCTTCTCCTCCTTGGCAGTGGCACCCCAAGCCCCAAGGGAAGCCATTGAAGACCTTGCATGCAGCTGGATCCCTCTTCCCCTCTCATCCTCTCAACAACAAGCTCACTTCCTCTTCTCTTCCTCTCTCTCTCGGCTAAACCTCAACCAGGGTGAGGGAAACTTCTTGGTGGATTCTATTTTAAGTCTAAGTGTGGTTGAGAGTTAGGGGACTCAACCACACACAGCATGAATGCCCCTCATCTGGACTGTTTGTATGTTTTGTTTGAAATGTTTGCATGTGAGAAATTTTGGAGGAAAAGGTTGAGTCTTTGGCAGTGGCTGTTTGTGGGAGTGTATGCATGGCCTTGATGGAGTTTTGATCTCTTTAAACTGTAAGGGATGGTCCCTGGAACAAGGGGAGCCATACCCATTTTCTACAAAACTCGTTCTTTTGTGTTGCATGTAGAAGGAGACTCCAAAATCCAAGTGACAGTGGCCTTAGTTTCGGGTTGCCCTGGACAACCTCCACTGTTTCGTGAATTTTGGAAGATCCAATCGTTGGTTTTTCATAAAATTTGTTTTGAATGAAAATAGACACGAAAAGAAACAACTTTTATTTTGATACCAAGAAGAGAAAACCTCGTTTTGAAGTTCATTAGCATTTTATTTTGAATGCAGCCTATTATTATTGCTGTTTTGTGTGTTGTATTATTGACCAAACGTTTTGAATAGGATGGGATATCTCAGAATCATGCATCTTCAAATAGTAAAGATTTTCAAAATGAAGCTGGAAAATTGAACTTCTTACCCCCTCTATCTATTCAAGTGTTGCAAGAAATTGGGAGGCGGTGTAACTCTAAGGTATGCATGGTTTCTGCACCTGAAGTGCGTTTTCATGTTTTCCCTTTATAGATTGAATTTAAGTCCATTTTAAGCACCAGCAAAGACTTGCAGTTTTCACTGGAGCTCAGTGAAAGTTCTGTTTATATATATATATATATATATATATATATATATGCCTGTTTATGACGTCCTATTAACATTTTTTTATTGCATTACTCTTTGTTTATGTAGTATGAGTTGTGTTATATGCATTAGTTGATTAGTGGTTTTAAACTCTAGAATTTGTTATACGGTATTTTTGTTACTCTTGTGTTGGATCCGAAATAAGTTTTGGTTTATCTGTTTTAATTGATTCATAACTTGTGTTGTAAATTTGTCTTGTGCCTGGGTTTAGGTACTATTCACTGGTGAGAAAATAGGTGTTGGTATGGGTACGACAAGGAAGGATGCTCAACAACAAGCTGCAGAGAATGCCCTTCGCAGCTTAGCAGGTAAACACCTATTGTTCGAGCCAATTCCAAAAGTGTGTTCTGATTATATTGTTTTTATAGCTTTTGTTCCTTTGTAGTAATGAATAGAAAATTCCTGGAACATAGGGATATAAATAGTCAGTCAATAATAATACAGATTGATAGGTAAGATAATGTTGCTGCATTTGGTGCAACTTTATTGGTTATGTTTAGGGGATATGTGGAGAATTTTCTTTTCTTCATTTTGAGTGTCTGAATATGCCCTTCCAGCACTATGCATGCATGTAGAACAGTTCTGAGATTCTTTATTTTAGTGATTTGTGAAATTGTATCTATTGAAGCACGTAGAAGGTAGAACAAATAGGAGTGAGTTCAAATTGAAGAATATCTGTTGGTATCTGACTTTCAGTTACTTATTTGCACCGTTAATCTTGGCTCCATGATTGGATATGATCACACATCTAGTAAACCCGATGTTCTAGTGTATGTTACTGTAGAAATTATCAGCATATATGTTTCAAGAGGTAAATATTCTTTTGTACTTTATTGTCTGGGCTTGAGGTAATGCTTCTTTGCATGCAACTAGTGGATGACGATTATGTGAATGATGGTTGATTAACAAAGTTTGTTTATCCCATTGTTATAAATGTAACTAACTTTTTGGCCTTTTCTTAATTGGAACTATATTAACTAGTGAATGCATTTTTTGGTGCATGGAATTACAGAGAGGTACGTGGCACATGTGGAGCCTCAATGTAGAGCTGTGGATAGAGATTTTGACAAGCTTTCTCTTGGACGTGACAATGGTTTCTTGTGGGATGTGGTCAATCCGGAATCCAGTGAACTGCAACCAGAAGATGGAGTGCCTAAAGAAAATGCTTCTGAGGTGAGGATTTTTTATGTGTTTGGTAGTTGATTTGACTTGTTTGTTTAAGGAAATAGGTGATGCTTGGATAAGGGGTATGTGGACTAGAAATTCCAGATGAAAGTGGTTGTATAGAGAAATCACGTTGTCTATGGAATTGTGTAGCATCAATGTGAAGGCTAAATCACTGAATGGGGAGTGAACAGGCTTCACGTCTGCTACTGCTGTCTTAGACAGGCTTCTTAAATTCCTACTTTTAAAGGTAATGGCTTGGTAGTCAGTCCTTGGTATCTACCCATTATCCAAGTACTCCCTTGTTATCATTTTAGCCTTATTGCTATTCATTGTATGTTTCTAAATTATATTGTTGCTTTCCAGTTCAGTTGGGAATACAAGAAGGAATCAATTACTTTTTCCTTAAGTTTATGTTGTGGGTTTAATTATTTTCATAACAGAGGTCTAAGGGTTGATACATGGAATTTGTAAAGACTCAAACTATTGGTACTGCAGGATATTATTTAAACTAGATTGTTGTTTTCAGGAATTTTATTATGTGGTTTGCTGTATATTTTACCTAGGGGAAAAAGTTGATCTACTAGGTGATCTGTGAATTGCCCAACTTTTCATGAAGATGTAATTATTTGTATCAATTCACTATGGTTTTAAGGCTTTGGATGCTGAGACAAGGTCAAGTACCCCTAATGCCATTAATCAGCAAATGGACAAGCGTATCAGCTCCCCGAGGTAACTTAGAATAGGATTTTATTTAAAAGTGTGAAAGCATGAGTTTTTCATCCTAAACTCTTCTATTAATGTTATGCTTTTCCTCTCAATGTTCTTGGTTATTTTCTTCCTCCATTTATATAATTTCTTTATCACTGCTCTTCAATAATTTTTTTATATCTATATGTAAATTTGATGATTTTTTTTATACCTCGAGCTTGGTTTTTGGAGCTAGTGAGTATTTCATATAATAGGTGTCTATGCTTAGTTATCTTGGTTGTCATTTCAGAATGCCCAATTCTATTCCCAGCAAACGATTGAAGGAATGAGAAAGTTCCAAGATGAACAAGATTTATCATTAGTGCAGCAACTGGAGAATTGAACATTTGAATTATTGGAACGGCATATTATCACAAAAGGTTTTTGATGTAATTTTCTCGTGTAATGTCTCTGCCATATATAGCGGTTGTAGATATGCTGAGGTAATTTCCCTTGGCTAAATTGTTATAGAGAAGGGCATTTTTTTGTTTTGCCCTATTTTCCTCATTTTAGGATCTTTGTCTAGCCTCCTTCTCAATGTCATATTAGTTCGAATATTAATTACAAGAAAAGTCATTTCTCCTTTGTAATTAATCCACATTTCTTCCGCTTTGGTGGTCTAATATGCTAGGGTTAGTTGGGCCCTTCTGACTTGACTGGTTGATCACATAACATTGGCTTAAAATTTTATGGGTGACAATTTCAGACAAATTTCTACGCTTACCTGTTAAACATGCCATGTTGTTCATTAATAAAACTTGCCCAAAGCCTTAATAAAAAAAAAATAAAAAAAATAAAACTTGCCCAAAGCATGCATAGTCCGCCTGGTAATAGTCAATTACGACTACAAGGAGTGCTAAATTTTCTGGTCTCGACCATAATTTAGTTTTGCCCTTTTACATGGAACTATAAACTTAAGATTCTAATAAAATTGAGTTTAATTGTGTTTTGGGTCTTTTAAGTTTAGGCTGTGATTTTGGTCTTGATTTATTTTTCTAGTTAATTAAGTTTTTTAAAATAAAATAAATTTGATCTTTCTTTTAACTTTTTTTCCTATTTAAAATTTTAAATCATCATTTCTTAATTAGGTATTTGAGGATATATGATTGATTTAATATATAAATTAATTAATTTAAATCTTTAGTCAGAAATTTAGTAAAATTATAGAAAGTTGAAGGATTTAGTACGATGTAAAAGTAGGATCTGAAAAGGGAAAAAAATTTGAGATTCATAGTTTTAGCAAATTTTGATGTTTCAGTTGAGTTTTAAGTATATAATTTAATAAAGTTTAATTTATTTGATATTTGAAAAAAAAAAGAGTTTAAGAGTTTTAAGTAGAATAAATTTAGTAGATTAAATTAAATATGTTTAATTTTAAAATAGATTTAGTTATTTTAAAAAACTTCAAAATTAAAATTGTACATGATTTAAATTTGATAAATAAAATATGATTAAATTTAAACCCAAGAACCCGATTTCAGCTGACACCAAAATTTTATGTGCGCGGCATTGCTGAAAATAGATTTATTCTGTGTTTGAGTTGATTTATTTTGTGGAAATTATTTTTTTTCTAGCTTCTTAAAATAGCTTTTGAAAAGAAAAGATTATCTTTTTTGTGTAAGGGTAAAGTGCAATTTTGGTTTCCTCATAATATCCAACCTGCAATTACTCTCCTTATTTTTTTTCTCCTTATTTTTAAATAGAGACATTTAATCTTCTAATTTTTCAAAATCAGTGATTTTAGTCCAATTGTCCAATTTAATGCATTGACCTTTAAGTATTTAACGTTAATTTAATTAAATTTAATAAAAGATAAAAAAAATATATAAAAAGGATTTTAAATCACATGGGATCATCTTGTAGCTAGCATTAACTCAAATATCACAACCTTAACTCACTTCGTCCCCTAAGCTTCATCTTTCCTAAAAGGTTGATGTAATGCTAATCATCTTCCCCAAAGGATCGTTAACTCCAAAAGGTTCATCTACTCAAAGAAGTGAACATTTTTTTGAGCCGTAGGACAATGCGATGCAAGATCAGTGGTTGGGTGGTGGGATGGAAACCGGTGCAACTTCATATAACTCTAGTCTCGAGCTTGAAGACCTCGCGTGGTCTATCACTGTAACATGGAGGCTCCACTGGTGACCTTGTGGATAGAGGAAAATCTTGGGAGAAGGTTTTATGGTTGTGGGCTAATTAGGGTATATAACCATTAATATGAAATTTTGGTTGCAAGTTTGTTGTGTAACACTCATTTGAAATTTTGAATTTGTTCTTACAAGTAACAAGGAGAAATGGTTGAGAGTTTTTTGAGTGGCATGATCCCGTATTGAATGTTCGTGAGAAGAGAGTTATCATTGCATTGTTGAGGAAGGCAAATGAACTAAAGATTAGGGAAAATGAATTGAAGACAAAGTCGAGTTAGATGAAAAAGATGGAGAAATTTTTAGGGTTGGTCTTATTTTGTCTTAGGTCATTGTAATGTTGCTAGTGTTTTTAGTTGTTGGTAGGGGCATTTGATGTAATGGGTACAATATAAGGCATTGTATTGTTGCTTGTGTTTGTGGCCCTATCATTATTTTGATGCAGTTGTTTTGATTTTAAGATTAGAAATAGTATTTAGCTTGGTATGAATGGGTCTATTAATGAAATATCGTTTCTAATATGATTTGTGCAAGTGAATTTAATCTGATTTTATATTTAATTGTGTTCCTTTACTTGTGTTGCACAACTCTACCAAATTGCCTATTAATTCTGCCAAATCACCTAGTATAGTTGGTTTTAAAGTTTGAGGTTTTACATAAGATTGTCTGAATAGGCTAATGCAATATCAATATACTGATCCTTTTGAAAACCAATTTTGAAACATAGTAATTGAATAAGGTTGTATAGTTAATGTAATTTGTTTTTTATTATTGTCACAGGTTTTAAAGTATACTATCATATAATTTTACTGGTCTTTTTGAAAATTAAAATTGTAATATAGTTACTGATTAAGGTTTTAAAGTTGAGGTCTGTATTTGATTGTTGTAACAAGTTTTAAAGTTGAGGTTTTATAGTATAATACCATATCAGTATACTGATCCCTTTGAAAACCAATTTTGCAGCTTATTGCCATTTTGAATAGGCTTACATTTGTGACTAGTTTAATGCTATATTAGATTACCAAATTGATTTTGACATATGATACAAGCATATGATGCAATCATTGACCCGATTTTAGCATTGAAAACCACTATTAAATTTTCCAAATCAAAACCTGTTAATCTTAAGTAGGACTGGACCATAATCAAAACCAATAATTGAATAAGCAAATGAAACAACCACAACATCACAAAGAAGAAGTAATATACCAACTGGAAATATAAATTTCATTCAATCCAATAAGCAGTACTTGTATAGGAATGGTCTATTGGCATTTGAAATGAACCAAAACATCATTCTTATTCATTCCTCTACAAAATAAATATATTAAAACCCATTCCTAAATCCAAAATATTCCCTTGACCCATTCCTACAACTATTTCCCCTAAAAAAAGTAGATATCTTCAAATCTTCAAATTCTTGAAATCTTAAATAATCATAAACCATTGATTGTTGTGTTTGTAGGCAGGGACAAAATCTTGAAAAGATATTGGTGCAGTTGCAATTAACTATTGACGTAATAGAGGTGCAACTAAAAACTTTAAAATATCGCGAACTTTGTCCGTAGAGATTTTTTATTGAGAATTTTGCCCCCAATTTATAAAATATCGCGAGTTTTGTCCCAATGTAAAAAAAATCTACCACAAATAAGACAATTTTTTGGTGATTTTTCCTTTAAACCATTGCAATTAAGACAAATCGTGACTTTTGTAAATTAGGAGGCAAAATTCATTCATTTTTTGGTTTGGGAAGGGGGGTGAAATTCACAAGATTACAAAACTTTGGAAGCAAAAAGTACAATTAAGCTAAAAATTTTATATGTTTTTATCAACTAAACTTTATTCAATTTAATTTATATATTCAAGAAAAATACCTAGATAATACACATGATACTTGATAATTTTATTTAAAACTTCAAAGTGAAATAAAAATAGAAATAAAAAATCAGGTGGAAAATGAAAGACTTTACTTACTAATAGACAACTCATGTTTGACTAAAGCATCTACCACCTGTTTTGCCTCACGTAAACATATGCATACGTGACATTAGATCTCAAACTAGAGCTATTGCTTTAATCTCTCTAACCACGTTATAACAGTGGTGAGAATGATTGCATCCATTTAAAATCAACCCAACTGCAACTCTTGAATCACTCTCCACTGATATAGTAACTTGTTAGAAATTTCTTTATTATTTCTAATTAATTAAAGATATATGACACCAAAAAAAGAATTTAAAATTAACTGAGGGCATTACTTTAATTTAATGCTTTTTCCTCTGTCAAAACATCAATATATATAGCAGCACTCCACGATCCAAACAGATTCAACCCTCCTCACAAAAACCAAACAGATGCAGTTGGAGAGAAGAGAGGCTGGAAATGTTCTTAAGGAAAGAGAGATTTGAAAGAGTGCATGCAAAGTTGAGAGAAAACCAAAAAATAGTCTCCTTGTCACAGCAGCGTTGACTTTAAGAGATCACCTACTCAAAACAAAGGATGATGATCCTTGCTGCAATTAATTACGTGTAACGGTTACTGGTGGGGATAGAAATGAAACCGAGGGGCACATGTTTTTAGGGTACACTGTTTAATTACAATGTAAATACACACACATAAGCCCATACAACATGCAATTGTATTAGGGCAGCAAATCAAGAGAATTAAGTATAGTAATGGGGGCACAAAGAATAGCAACCCAGGTGGGAGAGTGGAAGGAAAAACAATACTCCCTCCGTCCCAAAATGAGTGTCGTCCTAGGTTTTTTTACACAGACTAAGAAAAGCTATTAAATAGAAGAAAGAGAGAAGTAATTTTACAAAACTAACCTTATTATTAATATTGCATTGAAAAGATAAAGTGGCATTATTAGGGGTATTATTGGAAAAAAGTAATTAATATTGCATTGAAAAGCCAAATGTGACACTCATTTTGGGACAATTTTTTTTCCAAATGCGACACTCATTTTGGGACGGAGGGAGTAAAACATAGTATTTCTTACATTTATTTCGGCTCTTGGAGCAAAATTTCTAATCCCAAGAAAATAAAGAAAAAAAATCAACTCAATCTGTTTTTAATTATTTATTAATTTATTAATAATATCAAATTAATTAATTTTAATTAACATTCATACAACTTTTTTTATATATAATAATTTTCAATTGCTAATAATTTGTAAAATTTTAATTCGAACATAATCTTAATTTATTTAAGCTTGTGAAGTTTTCTCCAAAGTTAAATAAATAAAAACCTTTCAATCATCTTTGTATAATTATAAATATAAATTCATTAATTTTCTAACATCTAAAAGTTAAAATAGATTAAATTTTAACAAAATAATTTTCTTTTCTAATAGCAATAACATTACTGTCAAAAATAAATAAATAAATAATTTTCTTTAAGTTTATGAATTTTTTTCCTTAAAATTTGGTAAATTAAGTACTCTTCATGTTTGTTTAATTAGAAATGAAAATCCATTAGTAATTACAATGGCAAATAATAATATATAAAAGCTAAACTTTTATTTCTCATAATAAGAAAAAAAATAGATGTTACATTTCAAGACCACCTAAACGGCTAAACCTTTGCTTTCTTGCACAACCTGATCCTCTTTTGTAGGTTCCGACATGCTTATGTCTGTATGGGTTATGCCAGGTTGAGGTGTCGGCTTTCTAGTCTTGAATCCAACCCTAAATGCATGGTAACAATAACTCCATTAGATTCACACACTATTTACTTTTCTTTAATGATAATGATGTTTTGTTGCTCTTACCTATATATTGAGTTCTCAGGGATCCTTCTTTAGCTTTGTGCTTTTTACCTCGAAAATGATCATTCAAGCCTTTCTCACTTGTGGCAGTAATCTGACATAACATGCAAATCCAATCTTGCTTGAGTTTCTTCTGCAAACCAGATAGAGAATTTTCATTGTCATCAATTGCAAGAGGTGTCACCGCGTTGCGCTTTGGACCATAATGATAAGCATCTGACTTAGTCTGCAATGGGATAAATAAAATAATATGTGCTCAATAGCCAATTAAGAGTTTCAACATTCCCTATATATTGACTCTATCATCTCTTTAGGATGCCCATGCATGAATAAGATATACTATAATATTGTGATCACACAACATGGTTCCATTGGCAATAAAGTTATAATAATGCAAGTGTACCATGAAGAGAATGTTTGCTGAGTAGTGGTCAGCAAAACAAATAGAATGTAAGTATACTAACTAGTATGAACACTTTATTATCATTGTTAGTCAGTGTAGAAGGTTGTTTGATATCAACTTGGGGGGTAACTCGGATTGTGGCGCACAAAATGCATTAATGTTATTAATATGGTTGTTTATTCTTGGATTCATGAAAGACACCGAAACTTGTTCTCGGAACAAGATTCCAAATGGGATTCCTAATGCTCTCTCCGACACCATTTCTCTCCTGACTTCCTCCTCCAGCTCTCTTCGTTGTGCCATTGCCATCTCGTCAGTGATTATCTCTCTCTTAATTCCATCCTTCTCCAACTTCCGTTGTATATGTATTCTTTCTCCCATGCTTGCCAAAATGCTACACTGGCATTGATTGGCACCAACTTTGGGAAAACTTTGAGCTTCGGAACATTGCTGGGATAAGCACTTGGTGCAAAGTCACACCCTAGAAAGTGAATAGTGAATAAAATGAAATCATGTGAGAAAATATTCTTTTTTTTTAAGCAACAAAACAAGTTAGTATCTTGAAAGGAATGTGAATAAAAGAAAATGTTACCTTGTAATGATGAGTGTTCGGAGACATAGGCAACTGTGGAAAGAGGGTGTGCCATTGATGATGGTGTCTTTTGGTTTTGGTCATCACAATATTTGAACTCCATGGAAATAGTAGGAACGTGAAATAAAGGGAAAGAAGTGGATAAAGATAAACAACGCCTATGAAATCAGAGACAATTTGTGTGAGTGTGTGCAGTGTTGAGATTGAAAGTTTGATTAAATAGGTGTGAGGGATGGGTATTTGCACGCGCATGTAAGGTGTGTGTTTATAGATGTCATTGATTATGCTTTTTTGTGTGAAGATATTTTTTAGTGATGTGTGCCATGGTCAAATATTGAGAATTTACCAAATCAATTTTTCGAGCTTGAAAAGGGAGGAAAAAGGAAAAAATGATTTTCTTCCAATTTTGAATGTGACCACAATACCCAAAAAGAGTTAAATATGAATAAATATTTAAAATGTTAAAGATTTGAAATATTTATTTTTTTCAAGTTTTAAGGATTAAATATTTGACTACACACATTTGATATTATTAAAAAAATTAACGAAGTGAATAACTGAACAATTTTGGGATGTCAAATCCGGAATCTAGTGAACTGCAACAAGAAGATGGAGTGCCTAAAGAAAATGCTTTTGAGGTGAGGATTTTTAATGTTTTTGGTAGTTGATTTGACTTGTTTGTTTAAGGAAATAGGTGATGCTTGGATAAGGGGTATGTAGACTAGAAATTCCAGATGAAAGTGGTTGTATAGAGAAATCACGTTGTTTATGGAATTGTGTAGCATCAATGTGAAGGCTAAATCACTGAATGGGGAGTGAACTGGCTTCACGTCTGCTACTGCTGTCTTAGACAGGCTTCTTAAATTCTTGCTTATAAGGTAATGGCTTGGTAGTCAGTCCTTGGTATCTACCCATTATCCAAGTACTCCCTTGTTATCATTTTAGGCTTATTGCTATTGCATGTTTCTAAATTATATTGTTGCTTTCCAGTTCAGTTGGGAATACAAGAAGGAATCATTTACTTTTCCTTAAGTTTATGTTGTGGGTTTAATTATTTTCATAACAGCAGTCTAAGGGTCGATACATGGAATTTGTAAAGACTCAAATAATTGGTACTGCAGGATATTATTTAAACTAGGTTGTTTTCAGGAATTTTTATTATGTGGTTTGCTGTATATTTTACCTAGGGGAAAAAGTTGATCTACTAGGTGATCTGTGAATTGCCCAACTTTTCATGAAGATGTAATTATTTGTATCAATTCACTATGATTTTCAGGCTTTGGATGCTGAGACTAGGTCAAGTACTCCTAATGCCATTAATCAGCAAATGGACAAGCGTATCAGCTCCCCGAGGTAACTTAAAATAGGATTTTATTTAGGAGTGTGAAAGCATGAATTTTTCATCCTAAACTCTTCTATTTATGTTATGCTTTTCCTCTCAATGTTATTGGTTATTTTCTTCCTCCATTTATATAATTTCTTTGTCACTGCTCTGCAATAATTTTTTTTTTTTAAATCTATATGTAAATTTGATGATTTTTTTACCTCGAGCTTGGTTTTTGGAATGAGTACTTCATATAATAGGTGTCTATGCTTAGTTTTCTTAGTTGTCATTTCAGAATGCCCAATTCCATTCCCAGCAAACGATTGAAGGAATGAGAAAGTTCCAAGATGAACAAGATTTACCATTAGTGCAGCAACTGGAGAATTGACAATTTGAATTCTTGGAATGGCATATTATCACAAAGGTTTTTGATGTAATTTGCTCGTGTAATGTCTCTGCCATATATAGCAGTTGTAGATATGCTGAGGTAATTTCCCTTGGCTAAATTCTGTTATAGAGAAGGGCATTTTTTTGTTTTGCCCTATTTTCCTCATTTTAGGATCTTTGTCTAGCCTCCTTCTCAATGTCATATTAATTCGAATATTAATTACAAGAATGTCATTTCTCCTTTGTAATTAATCCGCATTTCTTTCACTTTGGTGGTCTAATATGCTAGGGTTAGTTTGGCCCTTCTGACTTGACTGGTTAAGATGATCACATAACATTGGCTTAAATTTTATGGGTGTCAATTTCAGACAAATTTCTACACTTACCTGTTAAACAACATGCCATGTTCGTTAATAAAACTTACCAAAAGCATGCATAGCCCGCTTGGTAATAGTCCATTACGACTGCAAGTAGTGTTAAATTTTCTGGTCTAGACTTTAATAAAACGGAGTTTAATTGTGTTTTTTTTTTGTTACCTTGTTATTGGTACAATTGAC
This sequence comes from Pueraria montana var. lobata, assembly GCA_026413185.1. Taxonomy (NCBI): domain Eukaryota; kingdom Viridiplantae; phylum Streptophyta; class Magnoliopsida; order Fabales; family Fabaceae; genus Pueraria; species Pueraria montana. The sequence goes on from CM048650.1 coordinate 81,705,333, forward strand.
TTTGTCTAATCTTCGTCGGGGAATTTGAGTGGCCAGGTTTAGTGGGATTCTCACATCGAGGAACAAGACTCGAATCTGAGACCTTGCTTAAGGGTATTGAATCCAGCACCATTCGGACCAACGACTTGTTGGTAGTTTAATTGTGTTTTGGGTCTTTTAAGTGTAGGCTGTGATTCTGGTCTTGATTTATTTTTCTAGTTAATTAAGTTTTTTTAAATAAAATAAATTTGATATTTCTTTTAACTTTTTTCTATTTAAAATTTTAAATAATCATTTCTTAATTAAGTATTTGAGGATTTATGATTGATTTAATATATAAATTAATTTAAAACTTTAGTCAGAAATTTAGTAAAATTATAGAAAGTTGAAGGATTTAGTATGGTGTAAAAGTAGGATCTGAAAAGTGAAAAAAATTGAGATTCATAGTTTTAGCAAATTTTGATGTTTCAGTTGATTTTTAAGTATATAGTTTAACAAAATTTAAGAGTTTTAAGTAGAATAAATTTAATAGATTAAATTAAATTTATTTAATTTTAAAATGGATTTAGTTATTTTAAAAAAATTCAAAATTAAAATTGTACAGAGTGTTTTTGGTCTTGGGTCAGAGACCACAAGTGTCTCCCAACTCGTTGGGTCAGAGACTAATACCGCTCGCGGTGCGTGGCTGCCACTGGTCTAAGGGAATTTTGCACACAGAAGGAATTGAACACGAATTCTTCCGCTAAATTGATCGTTCCCCCACATGTGAATGCAGCGACGAAATTGTACATAGTTTAAATTTGATAAATAAAATATGATTAAATTTAAACCTAAGAACCCGATTTCAGCTGACACCAAAATTTTGCTTGCGCGGCATTGCTGAAAATATATTTATTTTGTGGAATTTTTTTATAGTTTCTTAAAATAGCTTCTAAAAATAAAAGATTATCTTTTTTTGTGTAAGGGTAAAGTACAATTTTGGTTTTCTCATAGTATCCAACCTGCAATTAGTCCCCTTATTTATAAATAGAGACATTTAATCCTCTAATTTTTTAAAATTGGTGATTTTAGTTCAATTGTTGAATTTAATGCATTGGCCTTAAGTATTTAATGTTAATTTAATAGAAATTTAATAAAAGATAAAAAATGTATGAAAAGGATTTTAAATCACGTGGGATCATCTTGTAGCTAGTGTAAACTCAAATATCACAGCCTTAACTCACTTTGTCCCCCAAGCTTCATCTTTCCTAAAAGGTTGATGTGATCTTAATCACCTTCCCCAAAGGTTCGTTAACTCCAAAAGGTTCATCTACTCAAAGGATTTTGTAGAGATTTTTTTGAGCTGTAGGACATGGGGATGCAAGATTATTGGATGGGTGGTGGGATGGAAACTGGTGCAGCTTCATATAGCTCTTAGTCTCGAGCTTGAAGACATTGCATGGTCTATCACTATTAGATGGAGGCTCCATTGGTTACCTCTTGGATAGAGGAAAATCTAGGGAGAAGGTTTTATGGTTGTGGACTATTTAGGGATTAATATGAAATTTTGGTTGCAAGTTTATTGTGTAACATTCATTTGAAATTTCCAATTTGTTCTTTTGCAAGTAATAGGGAGAAATGGTTGAGTTTTTTGAGTGGCATGATCCCGTATTGAATGTTCGTGAGAAGAGAATTATCATTGCATTGTTGAGGAAGGCAAACGAACTAAAGATTAGGGAAAATGAATTGAAGACAAAGTTGAGTTAGATGAAAAAGTGGAGAGTTGTTGGTAGGGGCATTTGATGTAGTGGGTACAATATAAGGCATTGTATTGTAGCTGGTGTTTGTGGTCCTATCATTATTTTGATGCAGTTGTTTTGATTTTAAGATTAGAATATAGTATTTGGCTTGGTATGAATGGGGGTCTATTATTGAAATATCGTTTCTAATATGATTTGTGCAAGTGAATTTAATCTGATTTTATATTTAATTATGTTCCTTTACTTGTGTTGCACAACTCTGCCAAATTGCCTAGTAATTCTGCCAAATCACCTAGTATAATTGGTTTTAAAGTTTGAGGTTTTACACAATATTGTCTTTTTTTTTGGTAAAGATACACAATATTGTCTGAATAGGCTAACGCAATATCAGTATACTGGTCCTTTTGAAAACCAATTTTGTAACATAGTAACTGAATAAGGTTGTATAGTTAATGTAATTTGTTTTTGATTATTGTCACATGTTTTCGTTAATGCAGCTGATTTTTTGATGTACTCTGTAGAATTTTACTGATATGTATTAATTTTATGCTTTATGCAGTATAGTTAATGTATTTTCAGACTAAGTTTGTTGACTTGTACCTTTGGAGTGTGTTTTAAGACTTGTAATTAAGATGGGCAGCTGGCTCATTAATCTGATAGGTAGTAGCAGAGCTACTGTTCTATTTTTTGTAAGCAAATATATGTATCAGAAAATAGCATTCTACTGCATCAATGAAATCTGATTTACGTTTCTGTTTTCCTAAGAACTTCTTGTGCCAACAGTTTTAAAGATACTATCATATAATTTTACTGGTCTTTGTGAAAATTAACATTGTAATATAGTTACTGATTAAGGTTTTAAAGTTAAGGTTTGTATTTGATTGTTGTATCAAGTTTTAAAGTTGAGGTTACTGGCCCTTTTGAAAACCAATTTTGCAGCTTATTGCCATTTTGAATAGGCTTACATTGTGACTGGTTTAATGCCAAATAAGATTACCAAATTGATTTTGACATCTGATACAAGCATATGATGCAACAATTGACCTGATTTTAGCATTGAAAACCCCTATTAAAAATTCCAAATCAAAACCTGTTAATCTTAAGTAGGACTGAACCATAATCAAAACCAATAATTGAATAAGCAAATGAAACCACAACATCACAAAGAAGTAATATACCAACTGGAAATATAAATTTCATTCAAACCAATAAGCAGTACTTGTATAGGAATGGTCTATTGGCATTGGAAATGAACCAAAACACCATTTCTATACATTCCTTTACAAAATAGTCTTGGTAACCAAAAAATAGAACAACGTCTGAATGTATCAAAACATCATTCTTATTCATTCCTTTAAAAAATAAATATATTAAAACCCATTCCTAAACCATAATATTCCCCTGACCCATTCCTACAACTATTTCCCCTAAAAAAAGTAGATATCTTGAAATCTTAAAACATCATAAACCATTGATTGTTGTGTTTATAGGCAGGGACAAAAACATCAAAAAGTGTTGGTGCAGTTGCAATTATCTATTGACTTAATGGAGGTGCAACTGATTATTGACTTAATGGAGGTGCAGCTGATTGACCACTTGGTGCATGTGCAACAAATTGTTGAGTTTATGTTGATGCAGTTAATTCTTGAGTTTTCTGTAAAGTTTCAACCTCTATAGATCAGTTCAACCCAGGTATTTTTTCACAATTATTTGGTTCTACAGAAGGTTGAAACTTTGTAGAAAACTTTCACAATTGACTCAGTTGTGCTTACAACGCACTCCTCCTGAAGCACCAGTCCACTGTCTGCACCTCTAATTAGTTGTCTGTGGTTAATTTTTCATAACGACAATTAGACGGGATGACCCAATTGAAAAAAAAAAGTTCAAGGATCCAATTAAAAGAAAAAAAAGTTCAAGGACCTATTTGTAAATTTGGTAAAAGTATGGGAACCTATGGAATAATTAAACCTTTATTTTTTTATGGAGATTGTTTTATTTTTTCCCCCTTCTATGACTATTTGCAATTTTCTTTTTCTTTTTTTTAATGACCAAAATTCAAATGTCTCATTTAAATAGATTAAGGACACCTATAGTAATAAGTTACATTTCATTAGTGAATACCATTGTCATTATGAATACCAATAGTTGCAAGTTACTTATATTTTCCTCTTTTTTTGTTGTTGTCTAGGTACGCTACCTACTTATAAGTGAATAAGCTACCCTCGTTTGGAACCTATGCAAATAATCCTTCACTTGTTCATAGTTTATTTTGTAGTTTGACCTAGTGATGAACTATTAATAAAGCTGAAAACCTCAAACCCCAAGTTCTGGCACAGTATTGATGGCCTACTTAATTTAGTTTTTTTTATTTAAATTCAAGGTATTTATTGATATGAATTGCGTGTGATTCTAGATTGGGTTTAATGGTGATGCACTGACAATGTAAAACTATTTTACACTTTCATTTAATCACAGATCACCATTGGTATGACTTTTAAGATAATTTTGTGAAACTCAACAAATTTACCATACATGATAGTTTATGATTAGATAACAGTATAGAACTATTTGACATTGTCAGTGCATAACCCTTTTTCTCTTCTAGATCTGTATATCATATGATAATAAATTAATAATTCTCTAAAAATATAAAGGAATTATGGAAACATTTAAACTTAATTACACTTTTTGTACCCACAACATCACAAGCTTGCGAACTTTGTCCTCAGAGATTTTTTTATTACAAATTTTACCCCCAATTTATAAAATATCGTGGATTTTGTCCCAATGTAAAAAAAACTACCACAAATAAGACAATTTTGTGGTGATTTTTCCTTTAAACCGTTGCAATTAAGACAAATTGCGACTGTTGTAAATTTGGAGGAAAAATTCATTAATTTTTTGTTTGGGAAGGGGGGCAAAATTCAAAAGATTACAAAACTTTGGAAGCAAAAAGTACAATTAAGCTAAAAATTTATATGTTTTTATCAGCTAAACTTTATTCACAGGATGTTCTGAGTTAATTTATGTATTCAAGAAAAATACCTAGATAATACACATGATACTTGATAATTTTATTTAAACTTCAAAGTGAAATGAAAATAGAAATAAATTTAAAAATTAAAATAATGCATGAGAAAATTGTCATTAAAATAATTTTTTGTTAGTTCAATAAATTTTTAGATTTTTCAAAATAAAAAATCATATATTTTTTCCTTATACAATTAATATAATTTTTCCATTTAAATTTATTGATAAAAAATAACAACAATGATAAAAAAAAATCAGGTGGAAAATGAAAGACTTTACTAGTAGACACGTCATGTTTTACTAAAGTATCTACCACCATGTTTTGCCTCATGTAAACATATGCATACGTGACATTAGATTTCAAACTAGCAATTGCTTTAATCTCTCTAACCACGTTATAACAGTGGTGAGAATGATCGCATCCATTTAAAATCAAACTAACTGCGACTTTTGAATCACTCTCCACTGATATATTAACTTGTTAGCAATTTTTTTATTAAATAAATTTATTAATTTTCTAACATCTAAAAGTTAAAATAGATTAAATTTTAACAAAATAGTTTTTTTTCTTCTAATAGCAATAACATTACTGTCAACAATAAATAAATAAATAATTTTCTTTAAGTTTATGAATTTTTTTCTTAAAATTTGGTAAATTAAATACTCTTCATATTTGTTTAATTAGAAATGAAAATCCATTAGTAATTACAATGGCAAATAATAATATATAAAAGCTAAACTTTTATTTCTCATAATAAGAAAAAAAAAAAAAAACAGATGTTACATTTCAAGACCACCTAAACGGCTAAACCATTGCTTTCCTGAACAGCCTGATCCTCTTTTGTAGGTTCCGACATGCTTATGTCTGTGCGGGTTATGCCAGGTTGAGGTGTCTGGCCTTTTGGTCTTGAATCCAGCCCTAAATACATGGTAACAATAACTTCATTAGATTCACACACTATTTACTTTTCTTTAATGATAATAATGATAATGATGTTTTGTTGCTCTTACCTATATATTGAGTTCTCAGGGATCCTTCTTTAGCTTTGTGCTTTTTACCTCGAAAATGATCATTCAAGGCTTTCTCACTTGTGGCAATAATCTGACATAACATGCAAATCCAATCTTGCTTGGGATTCTTTTGCAAACCAAATAGAGAATTTTCATTGTCATCAATTGCAAGAGGTGTCGCCCCATTGCGCTTGGGACCATAATGATAAGCATTTGACATAGTCTGCAATGGGATAAATAAAATAATATGTGCTCAATAGCCAATTAAGAGTTTCAACATTTCCTATATATTGACTCTATCATCTTTTTAGGATGCCCATGCGTGAATAAGATATACTATAATATTGTGATCACACAACACGGTTCCATTGGCAGTAAAGTTATAATAATGCAAGTGTACTATGAAGAGAATGTTTGCTAAGTAGTGGTCAACCAAACAAATAGAATCTAAGTATACTAACCAGTAGGAACACTTTATTATCATTGTTAGTCAGTGTAGAAGGTTGTTTGATATCAATTTGGGGGGGTAACTCGAATTGTGGCGAACAAAATGCATTAATGTTGTTAATATGGTTGTTTATTCTTGGATTCATGAAAGACACCGAAACTTGTTCTCGGAACAAGATTCCACTTGGGATTCCTAATGCTCTCTCCGACGCCATTTCTCTCCTGACTTTCTCCTCCAGCTCTCTTCGTTGTGCCAATGCCATCTCATCGGTGATTATCTCTCTCTTAATTCCATCCTTCTCTAGATTCCGTTGTATATGTTCTTTCTCCCATACTTGCCGAAATGCTTCATTGGCATTGATTGGCACCGACTTTGGGAAAACTTTGAGCTTCGGAACATTGCTGGGAAAAGCACTTGGTGCAAACTCACACCCTAGAAAGTGAATAGTGAATAAAATGAAATCATGTGAGAAAATATTCTTTTTTTAAGCAACAAAACAAGTTAGTATCTTGAAAGGAACGTGAAGAAAAGAAAATGTTACCTTGTAATGGTGAGTGTTCGGAGACATAGGCAACTGTGGAAAGAGGGTGTGCCATTGATGATGGTGTCTTTTGGTTTTGGTCATCACAACATTTGAACTCCATGGAAATAGTAGGAACGTGAAACAAAGGGAAAGAAGTGGATAAAGAAAAACAATGCCTATGAAATCAGAGACAATTTGTGTGAGTGTGTGCAGTGTTGAGATTGAAAGTGTGATTAAATAGGTGTGAGGGATGGGTATTTGCATGCGCATGTAAGGTGTGTGTTTATAGATGTCATTGATTCTACTTTTTTGTGTGAAGACATTTTTTAGTGATGTGTGCCATGGTCAAATATTGAGAATTTACCAAATCAATTTTTTAAGCTTGAAAAGGGAGGAAAAAGGAAAAAAATGATTTTCTTCCAATTTTGAATGTGACCACAATACCCAAAAAGAGTTAAATATGAATAAATATTTAGAATGTTAAAGATTTGAAATATTTATTTTTTCAAGTTTTAAGGATTAAATAGTTGACTACACACATTTGATATTATTAAAAAAATTAACGAAGTGAATAACTGAACAACTACAAATTATTTTTTTATATTTATAATAAATTATAAATTGTAATATAGTATTACTTTTAATTATTGATGTTTTTATAAAAATGATTAATAGTTAATTTATATAGAGAGATGATTGGTAATATTTGGGGTGTCAACAATTGGGATTCCTAGTATGATGCCTTTACATGTCATAGTTTTTTTTAAAAAAAAAAATTATATAGAGAGATAAAAGAGATAAAGATAAAAAAAATTATAGTTTGAGATTATTATCTACAAAAAAAAAATGCTTGTGTGAATCCAAATAATTTTCACTTGGGTCTCTCTAGATTAATTAAAGAATTAATAATAAAATATTTTATTAGAGATACATAAATTAATTACCAATTTTTAATATTTTCTATTTAATTTTTTTTTACTTTTTACTCTGTCAACTTATTATCAATTTCTTTATTATTTCTAATTAGGGAATTTTATTTTAAATTAATTTAATGTATTGAATGCATATAATATTGAATATTAATGTTGACAAATACTATATAACATCAAAAAAAGAATTTAAAATATTGAGTACTAAATGAGGACATTACTTTAATGCTTTTTACTTATGTTACTTATCAAGAATATCTTGAATGATTTGATAACCCCCTTGCAACATGTAAGTTCTGCAACCTGTCCCAAAATAAGATGTTCCACACTTGGGAAATCCTAAAACATTAAGACAGTTAATATATAGTATGATTGCTAACTATCCTGCCCGTTAAGTATCAAACAATGAGAGCCACATTACAAAATAAGCTCCTCTGGTGCCTGCAGCCAGATATAAAAAATTACCTGCTTAATTGTGTTGCAAGCTTCAACCATACTTAACCACACCCCTTATTTGCAATATAGTATGTCAGTATATTCACCTGGCCACCTTGCAAAGTTACTGTCCATTACTCGTAGCTGTTTTGCATTTCAACATAACCAGCATCAAGATACTCCCGAAACATGTGAAGAACTCTTAGAGTTGTATGAACATTTTTTTTCCGATGATTTAAATTCAAATGTCTCATTTAAATAGGTTAAGAACTCTTATAGTAGTACGTTACATTTGTTTAGTGAATACCATTATTATCGTGAATATCAACAATTGTAAGTTACTTGTATTTTTTTTTTTTTTTGGCTCTAGCTATATATGCTACATGCTTTTAAGTGAATATCATTCTAACCTCATTTTAGAATTTATGCAAACTATCCTCACTTGTCCATAATATATTTTGAAGTTTGACCCTAGTGATGGACTATTAGTAAAGCTAAAAAATCCTCAAACTCCAAGTTCAAGCATTGGATTGATGACCTAATTATTTTAGTTTTATTTAAATATCAAGGTACTTATTGAAGCAAATTGCTTGTGATAATAAATTAATAATCCTCTAAAAATACATAACAATTTTAATACCTTTATATATTTTTACCAACTTTATTTAAGGGATTTTCTGATTTAATTTTGTATTCAAGAAAAATACTGGATAATATATATGATACTTGATAGATTGGCCTCGCACGGAATCTCAGTACAAAATACTTGCAGGTGGGATACTATTCTTTCTTTCATCCAGCTAGACTTTAATAGGAACAAATTTTAATTTTCTTTATTATCACCAAAATAATTTTTGTAAATAATGCTTATTAAACTTTTATTGTCATTAATTTTTTTGAGTTAATTTTATTTCTTAAAGAATTAATAATAAAATATTGAGCAAATTACAATGTCACCCCATGAGTTTTACCTAAATTATACAAACACCCCTCCTTTTTTTATCCTACAGAAAATCTCCTAATTTTTTCTTTCATGTTACAGTGGCACACCCTCTCCATTAAACAGTGTTAACTTCGTTATGTAGAGCAAATGATTGACATGTGATTTTTAAAAAACAAATTAATCCGAAAATGCCCTTTCTTCTTCGTTTCCCCAACTCTTCAACTCCATTGCAAACTCCTCTGACTCTTGCTTCCCCAACTCTCTCCTCTCCTCCTAAGCCAAAGTTGCCACCAGCCCGTCCGGTTCCCTCAAGTTCCTAAACCACATCACCAAAACCCCCCGCCGCCGCCGCAACAACCACGTTAAGCAAAAGATTATTCTTTGGGAGAACATTTGGCATTATTCTCAGAATGCAAGTTCATCATTTTCAGTTCTAAAGTTTATTGAAATGTGGGAGTTTTAATTAATATGGGAATGGGTCGTGGTTATAGTTTCAACGCTAGAGAGTCTTAAACATTGGTGCCAAATTGTTGCGGGACAAGTCTTTTGTGGAATTTGGTAAAATACATGGTGGGCATGTGAGCTTATTGGTTGAAGTTGTATAGAATACTCCCTCCGTTCCTAAACTCTTATGTTTTAGCTTCTTGTTTTTGTTCCTACACACTTGATGTTTTACACATTTCAAGGCTCATTAATTATTTTCTTCCACTTATACCCTTATTTAACATGACCTAGATTTTCACACCTTCTTCCATCATAGATATTAAATGAGGGTATTTTAGACTAAATGTAATATTTGTGAGTAGTATTAAATATTTCTTAAGCTGTGTGCATTAATCCTAAACATTAAGAGTTTCGGAATAGAGGGAGTATTTGCATACAAAGGATGCATTAGTTGGATTTTCAACAAATTTGCCAAAGACAAGGATGATACAGCAATAGCAGTCAAATTATTTTGGATTAATTTAATATTCAAATAATCAATTCCATCTTTGGGAAGTTTATGAGCTACTGCTTGGGATCAAAACATTTCTAACTACGTTTGAAGACAGTTGGGTCATGGGGTTGTTTCTATTATTTTTCTTATCATTTTTCTTTTTAGTAGGGGCTCAATAAGAATTGGATCGAGGTGTTGTTACGAGATGGAGTATGGATCGGCATTGTAATTTTGTTGGTTTTCAGATCCCAACATTTCTTGTGTGTTGGCTCTGTTTAATAAAATGCATTTTACTTTAAAAAAAAAAGGGCAATTTTGGATATTTTGAAATGTGCAGAGGACATTTTGGTAAATGAACTTCCAAAGTAATGCCTTCAAAAGGAGGGGGTGCATGTGTAATTAGACCAAATCTCAGGGATGTTATTGTAAATTGTTCTAAAATATTTTATTATAAGGACATAAATTAATTAGCTAATATTAACTTTTCCATTTAAATTTTTACTTTTTACTTGATCAACTCATTAGCTAGCTATTTATTATTTCTAATTAATTAAAGGTATTTTGTAATGCTCAGCTAGCTTTTCAGCATGCTTTGTCCTCACTCGCACACTTCCTGGGAAACTTTCTAAAAGGTCACCCATCCATAATTGCTCCAAGCCAAGCACGCTTAATCGTGGAGTTCTTAAGTGATGAGTTACAAAAAAGTAGATGTATCATTTTGGTATAGGTAGTACCAATTAATTCCTTTAAGCCATCCTCAACTGTACAATCTCATACCTACACACTCTCTGGATCCCTCTCATTTGGGTGTGAATTCGATTCATTCATGTATCCCTTCCATTTTTTTTATTAAATTTATATCATTTGCTAATTTGGCCTATCTAGTGAGGAAATTAACTTTTGTTTCTAGTCATCCATCATATCCATTTGTCTATTTTTTTTTTCTTTCTTTCTTCATACCAAAAATTAACAAAATTTGTGAATTAAGTTATTTTTTTCTACTTCCGTCCCTAAATATAAGACTCTTTTCTAAAAAAAATGTATCCCTTTTTATAAGACTCTTTTCAACTTGTCTCTTGCATTAATTTTTTTTTTACCAACATACCCTTTATCACTTTACAATGCTATAAATTAATAAGATAAGTACATTATCTTTCATATGATGATTGGAGAAAATGAGTAGCACTATTAATTAATTAGATAGAAAGTAATTAAGTGGAAAGAGAGAGATGATGAGTTCCAATAATTATAAGTGTAATTTTGGAAAAATAATACAAAGTGTTAACAAATTTAATGCTATTAATTAAATTAACCAACTTTCTTAAAGGGTGAGAATTAGTTAAAATAGTCTTATATTTAGGGACGGAGGTAGTATTTTATTACATGTTTAAAGTCATCACAAAAAAAAAAAAGGTAAAAAAATTATTAGAGTCTAAAACTTGTTACAATCTTTTATTACTAATTCTTTGGTGTCAATTCCTCAAGCTCATTTTTGTCCCTTTCCCAGCTAAGTGGTTATGAAATTGAACAGGAAGATAATTAACCAAATTGATATAAACAAATCATTGCTGTAATTATTCTTTTTGACTTCCATTAAGTAATAATGGAAATGAACATCTGAAAAAATAAATAAATTACATTTCATCATTAAGGATCAGAAAATAAAAAAAGTTTACATAAAGTATACAAATCAAATAAAAAGAAGCAAAATGACAAAAAAGAACAGAAAAGATAACAAAAGGAGGGACAACTAGTAGCACAACTGCAGCAGTAGACCAGCTCCATGAAAAAAACAAAGAAAAGAACAAGATTAATATATTAAGGACAAGAATAAAAAATTCCAAATAAAGTAGATTTGGTCAAGAAACAAGGCGTATCACTGGTAATCAGAAGAAACATAATGCAGCAGTCCTGTAAAAATTGTCAATATAAATTATATCGGAGGGGTATTCGGCTATATGATTAGCCGAGTACCCTCCACACCAAATAAGTACTCGGCAGTATGATGTGCCGAATACCCTCCATACTGGATAAGTATTAAGCTTTTGGAATAGCCAAATACCCTTCACATTAGAGAGGTATTCGGCAGTAAGAGTGACCATAGAAGACAGGTAAATGACTAAATCACCAAATAGGTACAACCAGGTATTCGACATCATGATAACCAAGTACCACGAAGAGTACTCGGACAAGAAAAATCCTGCTAAAAAGGTATTATCAAGACAATCAAAGATTAGAAGGTAATTAAGCAATTAATAATGATAAACCATCAAAAGATAAGGGCCCATAAAAGTCCAAGGCCCAGTAAGGTAAGTATAAAAAGGAGTACGATCCTCGAAGTACGATAACTTTTATCCTCATTTATTACACCTATTAAATGCTCTGAGCCGAAAGCTGACTTGAGCGTTGGAGTGCCTTTTGCAGGTACCCACCCCTCTTATCACCTAGAAGGATTCGGACGATTGTAGGAGATCTCGGACTGAAGATATTGGCATATAAAGAATTACCTTGTTACCCTCAGGTAGGAACATTTTGGCACCCACTATGGGGCCTTGGTAAAACTTATCCCACGACCCCTTAAGGAATGGTTACTATTCGGAGCTACACACACATGGAGATACCCGGATCATCAGCACCAGGCATGCAGCACGGCGTAGAGGGACAACATCGCGTTGACGAAAATGCGGCGTAGGTTGAAGATCAAACAAGTTTGTTTTCGGAGTTAAGACAATTGAGAGCTGATCTATCAGCTATGCAAAAACAACATGCTCAAGAGATCTCGACCCTTCGTCAGGAAAATGCTAAGTTGAAAAGTTTGAATCGGTCTTGGAAGCCCGAAGACTAAACACCTGGCCGCCAGCATAAGGGAGAGTCAACGGCCAATCTCAGCATCTAAGGAGCAACACATCGGCTCTCAACCTTCACCACCAACACTCAAACACACCCTTGTAGACATCCCTTCGTTTAAGGAATAATGGAAACACCTTTCCCCCCAAGTTGGAAAAGCCTCAGCTTGGACCGATATGATGACAGCATTGATCCAGATGAGCACATAGATGTTTACGTAACCCAAGTCAGCCTCTACACCACAGACGATGCTATCCTGTGTAGGGTATTCCCCACATCACTGAAGGGGCAAGCCCTTAACTAGTTTACTAGGCTTCCGCCTGATTCCATTGACAGCTTCAAAACACTTGCCGCTAGATTTGGCACCTAGTTTGCAATAAGCAGACCCCATCACTTGACGTCAGTTGTGCTGGTAATCATACAACAAGAAAAGAAGGAATCTCTTCGGACTTTCATGGAAAGGTTCGGCAAAGTCGCCTTAAACATTCGTAATTTGGACCCAACTATAGCCATGCATCACCTGGTGACCATCCTTTGGCCAGGGGCTTTCGTTAATAGTCTCTGTAAGAAACCTGCACTCGACATGGATGACCTTCGACGAAGGGCAGCGAAATACATGCAGATGGAGGAGTTAGCTGAATACCGAAACCAAGTCCGAACGGAGGCCAACACAGGAAAGAAAGAACATGAAAGAGATAATCATGGGAAGGGAAAAGATAAATTTCCCAAAGATCGAGAGTATTAATCTTGCAGTTCTGCACCAGCAAAGGCTTGCAGTTTTCAGTGGAGGTCAGTGAAAGTTCTGTTTATATATATATATATATATATATATATATATATATATATATATATATATATATATATGCCTGTTTATGATGTCCTATTAACATCTTTTTATTGCATTACTCTTTGTTTATGTAGTATGAGTTGTGTTATATGCATTACTTGATTAGTGGTTTTGAACTCTAGAATTTGTTATACAGTATTTTTGTTACTCTTGGATCCGAAATAAGTTTTGGTTTTCTCTGTTTTAATTGATTCATAACTTGTTTTGTAAATTTGGCTTGTGTCGGGGTTTAGGTACTATTCACTGGTGAGAAAATAGGTGTTGGTATGGGTAGGACAAGGAAGGACGCTCAACAACAAGCTGCAGAGAATGCCCTTCGCAGCTTAGCAGGTAAACACCTATTGTTCGAGCCAATTCCAAAATTGTGTTCTGATTATATTGTTTTTATAGCTTTTTTTCCTCTCTAGTAGTGAAGAGAAAATTCTTGAAACATAGGGATATAAATAGTCAGTCAATAATATAATACAGATTGATAGGTAAGATATTGTTGCTGCATTTGGTGCAACTTTATTGGTTATGTTTAGGGAATATGTGGAGAATATTCTTTTCTTCATTTTGGTTAGAGATAGCATTTACTTGTTGCTTGACAAGTGTCTGAATATGCCCTTTCAGCACTATGCATGCCTGTAGAACAGTTCTGAGATTCTTTATTTTGGTGATTTGTGAAATTGTATCTATTGAAGCATGTAGAAGGTAGAACAAATAGGAGTGAGTTCAAATTGAAGAATATCTGTTGGTATCTGACTTGCAGTTACTTATTTGCACCGTTAATCTTGGCTACATGATTGGACATGATCACATAACTAGTAAACCCGATGTTCTAGTGTATGTTACTGTAGAAATTATCAGCATACATAATTCAAGAGGTAAATATTCTTATGTACTTTATTGTTTATCCCATTGTTATAAATGTAACTAACTTTTGGCCTTTTCTTAATTGGAACTATATTAACTACTGAATGCATTTTTTGGCGCATGGAATTACAGAGAAGTACGTGGCACATAAGGAGCCTCAATGTAGAGCTGTGGATAGAGATTTTGATAAGCTTTCTCTTGGACGTGACAATGGTTTCTTGTGGGATGTGGTCAATCTGGAATCCAGTGAACTGCAACCAGAAGATGGAGTGCCTAAAGAAAATGCTTCTGAGGTGAGGATTTTTTATGTTTTTGGTAGTTGATTTGACTTGTTTGTTTAAGGAAATAGGTGATGCTTGGATAAGGGGTATGTGGACTAGAAATTCTAGATGAAAGTGGTTGTATAGAGAAATCACGTTGTTTATAGAATTGTGTAGCATCAATGTGAAGGCTAAATCACTGAATGGGGAGTGAACTGGCTTCACGTGTTCTACTGCTGTCTTAGACAGGCTTCTTAAATTCCTGCTTATAAAGGTAATGGCTTGGTAGTCAGTCCTTGGTATCTACCCATTATCCAGGTAATCCCTTGTTATCATTTTAGCCTTATTGCTATTTCATGTTTCTAAATTATATTGTTGCTTTCCCAGTTCAGTTGGGAATACAAGAAGGAATCATTTACTTTTTAAACCTAAAGTTTATGTTGTGGGTTTAATTATTTTCCTAACAACAGTCTAAGGGTCGATACATGGAATTTGTAAACACTCAAATAATTGGTATTGCAAGATATTATTTAAACTATGTTGTTTTCAGGAATTTTTATTATGTGGTTTGCTGTATATTTTACCTAGGGGAAAAAGTTGATCTACTAGGTGATCTGTGAATTGCCCAACTTTTCATGAAGATGCAATTATTTAAACTATGCTGTATATTTAAACTATGATTTTCAGGCTTTGGATGCTGAGACTAGGTCAAGTACCCCTAATGCCATTAATCAGCAAATGGACAAGCGTATCAGCTCCCCTAGGTAACTTAAAATAGGATTTTATTTAGGAGTGTGAAAGCATGAATTTTTCATCCTAAACTCTTCTATTTATGTTATGCTTAAAATTTTATGGGTGTCAATTTCAGACAAATTTCTACGCTTACCTGTTAAACATGCCATGTTCATTAATAAAACTTGCTTAAAGCATGCATAGCCCGCTTGGTAATAGTCAATTACGACTGTAAGGAGTGCTAAATTTTCTGGTCTAGACTTTAATAAAACAGAGTTTAATTGTGTGTTTTTTTTTGTTACCTTGTTATTGGTACGGAGTATTCATTGACTTTGCCTAATCTCTGTCGGGGAATTTTCTGGTCTAGACCTTGCTTAAGGGTATTGAATCCAGCACCATTCGGACGAATGACATGTTGGTAGTTTAATTGTATTTTGGGTCTTTTAAGTGTAGGCTGTGATTTTGGTCTTGATTTATTTTTCCAATTAATTAAGTTTTTTTAAATAAAATAAATTTGATATTTCTTTTAACTTTTTTTCTATTTAAAATTTTAAATCATCATTTCTTAATTAAGTATTTGAGGATTTATGATTGATTTAATATATAAATTAATTTAAAACTTTAGTCAGAAATTTAGTAAAATTATAGAAAGCTGAAGGATTTAGTATGGTGTAAAAGTAGGATCTGAAAAGGGAAAAAAATTGAGATTCATAGTTTTAGCAAATTTTGATGTTTCAGTTGATTTTTAAGTATATAGTTTAACAAAATTCACTACAACAAAAATGACTTTAGCCAACAACAGAAAACTGTGGTCTAAAACAGAAAAATCGTGGCCTAAACTTTAGGCAACGACTTTTCAGGTGTGGTCTAGGTGGGCGTTGCCTTTTCTAATAGGCAATGGTTTTTTCACTACGCTCATAGAATTTTAATAACTGTTGCCTCAATTGTGACAATAGGCAACACTTTTCTGGACCACTTTTAGGCAACGATTTTGCTTGTTAGGTTTAGACAACGGTCATTAAAATGTTGCCTATATGTTTAGGCCACAAATTATAGGTGTTGCTATGTATTTTAGGGAACAGATTTTCAATTGTGTCATGCACCTTAGGCAACACTTTTTTAAACGTGGACAGATAGCACAATCATAGTTTTTAGCAATTAAACCATTAATAGGATTTTTTAATAGCATTGTTAAATAAAATAAACATATTAAAGTTGTAAATTATAACACTTCCAATATATAATTAGATAAGTAGGACTATAATGTCTCAATGTATAATACACTAGTAAGAGTAAAACTACTTTGTAAATGAAAATATTGTAACACTACAAACACACAAAAAATCATCCAAGAATATACATTTTCTCATTACATCTCATTAGCATCGTTCTATATCTTGAGGACGATCTTCATGTCCAAGCTGCAAATATAAAAACAAGCCAATAAGTTTCATTTAGCAATAAGACAATTTTGAAAACACAAACATCCCAAAAAGATATGAGATACATGCATATTTATCACATCTGTATTATGACAAAAAGTATAATAAGCTTAAAGAACCTATTTAAAAAAATAGTATCATAAGCCTAACTCCTAAGGAAATTGCCTAGTTAGAGTTTTATAGTCAACGAGCAAAAGGAAAAGCACTTGTTGTGCATGTGCTTTGGACCAGAAGAAAATAGATGTGCTCATCTTAAAGTTTCAAATACTCTATAGAAAGATGCATGTTTCCTAAGAGAAATTTAGTTTCAACACATTTCAGGGGTTCTATCTGTGCTTGAGCAACAATATAGAGTTTTTGCATAAGAATGTAACATAGAAAGAATTCAAGACAAATCTCCACTCTAATTAAAGGACATGCAAGTTTTTTTTTGAAAAGTTGAAAAAATGTTTTGATTTTTTTTCATTTTTAATTATAAAATTTCACTTTTATATTTATCTTGGTTTTTGTTTTGAATATAAAAAATTATTCTTTAAATTATATATAAATATTTGAAAAATAAAATAAAATATGGTGACATTTTTATAATTAAAAAATGAAATAAAAATATTTTCCTTAAATTAATCATATCTAATTTAATTTCTACCATCCTTTGCGGCCCTATTTTCAAAACTTTGTAATCCAGCAACGAGAAGGAAGTTAGTATTCCACAGCTTTGTGGCTATATAAAAATATTTCAAAGCTTTGTGATCCACCAATGTGAAGGTTGAATTATTGCATTGCATGGAATGTAAAATTAAAAACAAAATATCTAGAAGTAGGAAGATGACAACACTTTAGAAGTGGTTAGTATTCAGTGGTATCTTGTATATCCTTTTTGAGATGACTAATAATGCCTAAAGAAGTACATTCTACTTCTTAATTTTAAGCACCAGTGGTGGACAAGAAAAATATACATGCAAATCAAGACAAAATAAGAAAGAAAATAACCACTCAAATGCAAACCTTAAGATCATTGTACAAGGGATGACCAACAAGGATCCTTCCATTGATCAACTCTGCCACTTTCTTTTGAGTAATCCAAAAATCCTTTGCTACAAATTTTATCATCTGTGTTAAAATTTGTATTAATTTATTAGAATAAGAATAATAATGCCAATCATAGAAATGGTTAGAAAAAATCCTTATCCTCATAATTATAATAATAAGCTATTAAGGTCACTTTAAGAATTGAGACATGCTAAAAGCTATGCACCTGAACTTAACTTCTAATATTAGTGTATGCATGGCTCCTTTTGAACTGCTTATTAAATTAATCTATACATTACATATTCACATTATATTTAGATTGAGCATAATGGAATATTCAATGCTATGACTAGAGCATTTTTCACTCTAAATCCCACCACTGCTAGCAAGTTAAGGAAATACAGGACAACTCTCGAAAGGTTTGTCCTAGCAGCATTATTAGGACCAACTAAAACACTGAACACATGGTTTGGTAAAGCCACTGAAGAACTTCAAATATAAATTAAAAAAAATAGAAGAAGAAGAATCAAGAGGCTCTTGAAAAATGTCCAAACTTTACAAGTAAAAGTAAAATGACATCTAAATTTGAAACTCAAAGCTACAATTGTCCATAGAAGTCAATGTTATATTTCATAGCCAATCCATCCCCCCTTATTCAAGACTAACAACTAATTTAGTTACCCCCAAGAAGATAAAAGACAATGACAATTTTCCTCTGTTTGACTAAAGTAAACACTAAGCCCTGCAACTTTGGAGCATTAAGTTAATTCCAAAACCACCCAGTATACAGGAAAGTCTATGGCACACCAACCAACACATGACATCAAAGATAAATCATTGAAATTGCATGGTCAATATATACCTTTTCTTGATTCCAAAGAATAAACCATCTAACAATATATCATTGGGACATTGTCATGGTAAACCGCTTGAGCTGCATGACTGGGGTTGCAATTCACAGTACAAAGATGAATGGCAGCTCCCTATGAAATTTTTATTGATAATTAAGTATGATTGATTATTTAACTTAAAACTATGATACACTTTAATCATTAAACTATGATATCATTTGCTTACCACATTCTATATCTAGCTTGAATTTGAAAGAAGTTGTCTTTAAAATAACCAATCATTTCATGACTGCAAGACATCCCAATTTTCCACATCCTGATTTCAACAAAGAAAGTTACCCAACCTACATAGTACTTTGATACTTGAGAGGTTACTAGTACTGACATGATTTCCACGTTTCTAACCATCAAGACACATCACACAAGTCAAAGCTTAACGACCATTAAAAGCATCACTGCATAGTAATCCTAACTATCCAACATAAGAGGATGAAAGTCTAATTATTTTGAAGAAACCAGTATTCTGTAAGCTTGTAGTGTTACAAGAAGATTTCAACAAAATTCTGATTTACCCATTCTTTAGAAGTTGATAAAATTGCTAAACGTCCTGCAAATGCCAAACAAATCGCCACAAAAGCTCAACACTAGCACATGATTTTATTATTATAGACACAGGTAACATCAACAAAACAAAAACCAAAGAGATTCACCCTGACCCTAAATTGATTAAAAAGTGTAACTAGTCTGTAGAGAAAAGGAAATATGGAGAGTAACTTATAGAATGAGGTTGTAGCATGAATGCATTTTCTGATTTGAACCACTCCAGAATGAGGTTGTATAGAACGTGATTAGGTAAGCAAAGAGTTTATGATTAAGGGCATTTTCCCACCTCCCTGTTCCTAGCACCCTCTCGTTGCCACTAACCACTGTCGAAATCTCACCCTCACCTCCTTGCTCAGCTAGTGCTGCTCCACTGACACATGAAACCAATCTTTGATAGAAATTACCAATCTCACAAATTTGGTCCAAGCGGTGGCCACTAATTCGAATTTCAAAAATAGAGAGAGAGAGAGAGAGAGAGAGAGAGAGTACCTTAACCAAGTTTAGAGAGAATGAGAAAGAATTTAGGGCTTCAAAATGAGGGCTTCGCCTTTAGATTTACACAGAAGAGAGCAATGACTCTCATATACGAAACTTGCAATTTAGGGCTTGCACAATACGCTATCGCTAACTTGAGAGAAAGTGAGGTGAAAACACACTTGAAATTTTTTAATTTTATTTTGACTCAATCCGCGCCAGTGTTTCCCACATGGAATTTTTTTTCATTTCACTTAGGCAACATTTTTAAAAGTGTGGCCTAACCCATCAACAGTTTTAAAAGTGTGGTTTATGCCTTGTCAACGGTTTTAAAATGTTGTCTAATAGTAATATCCCACGCTTGCATATCTCAATGTGGGCAGAGGGAAAAAACATACATGTTATTGTCAACGTTTATAAAACTGTTGCCTATTCTATGTTTAGGCAACATTTTTTTAACTGTTGGCATGTTTAGTGTTGCCTAAAGTAAAAAATGGTGTAGTGATTTAAGAGTTTTAAGTAGAATAAATTTAATAGATTAAATTAAATTTGTTTAATTTTAAAATGGATTTAGTTATTTTAAAAAACTTCAAAATTAAAATTGTACATAGTTTTTTTGGTCTTGGGTCAAAGACCACAAGTGTCTCCCAACCTGTGGGTCAGAGACTAATACCGCTTGCGGTGCGTGGCTGCCGCTGGTCTAAGGAAATTTTGCACACAGAAGGAATCGAACACAGGTTCTTTTGCTAAATGGATCGTTCCCCCACATGTGAACGTAGCGAGGAAATTGTACATAGTTTAAATTT
The DNA here is from genome assembly GCA_026413185.1 of Pueraria montana var. lobata. Lineage (NCBI taxonomy): Eukaryota > Viridiplantae > Streptophyta > Magnoliopsida > Fabales > Fabaceae > Pueraria > Pueraria montana. The sequence goes on from CM048650.1 coordinate 81,726,053, forward strand.
GATAAATAAAATTATGATCAAATTTAAACCTAACAACCCGATTTCAGCTTACACCAAAATTTTGCTTGCGCGGCATTGTTGAAAATAGATTTATTTTGTGTTTGAGTTGATTTATTTTGTGGAATTTTTTTTTATAGCTTCTTAAAATAGCTTCTGAAAAGAAATGATTATCTTTTTTGTGTAAGGGTAAAGTACAATTTTGGTTTTCTCATAGTATCCAACTTGCAATTAGTCCCCTTATTTATAAATAGAGACATTTAATCCTCTAATTTTTTTTAAAATTGGTGATTTTAGTTCAATTGTTGAATTTAATGCATTGGCCTTAAGTATTTAATGTTAATTTAATAAAAGATAAAAAATGTATAAAAAGGATTTTAAATCACGTGGGATCATCTTGTAGCTAGTGTAAACTCAAATATCACAGCCTTAACTCACTTTATCCCCTAAGCTTCACCTTTCCTAAAAGGTTGATGTAATGCTAATCACCTTCCCCAAAGGTTCGTTAACTCCAAAAGGTTCATCTACTCAAAGGATTTTGTAGAGATTTTTTTGAGCCGTAGGACATAGGGATGCAAGATTACTGGATAGGTGGTGGGATGGAAACCGGTGCAGCTTCATATAGCTCTTAGTCTCGAGCTGGAAGACATTGCATGGTCTATCACTGTAACATGGAGGCTCCATTGGTGACCTCTTGGATAGAGAAAAATCTAGGGAGAAGGTTGTATGGTTGTGGACTATTTAGGGTATATAACCATTAATATGAAAATTTTGTTGCAAGTTTATTGTGTAACATTCATTTGAAATTTTGAATTTGTTCTTTTGCAAGTAATAGGGAGAAATGGTTGAGTTTTTTGAGTGGCATGATCCCGTATTGAATGTTCGTGAGAAGAGAATTATCATTGCATTGTTGAGGAAGGCAAATGAACTAAATTGAGGAAGGCAAATGAACTAAAGATTAGGGAAAAGGAATTGAAGACAAAGTTAAGTTAGATGAAAAAATGGAGAGTTGTTGGTAGGGGCATTTGATGTAGTGGGTTCAATATAAGGCATTGTATTGTAGCTGGTGTTTGTGGCCCTATCGTTATTTTGATGCAGTTGTTTTGATTTTATGATTAAAATATAGTATTTGGCTTGGTATGAATGGGGGTCTATTAATGAAATATCGTTTCTAATATGATTAGTGCAAGTGAATTTAATCTGATTTTATATTTAATTGTGTTCCTTTACTTATGTTGCACAACTCTGCCAAATTGCCTAGTAATTCTGCCAAATCACCTAGTATAATTGATTTTAAAGTTTGAGGTTTTACACAATATTGTCTTTTTTGTTTTGTTTTGGTAAAGATACACATATTGTCTAAATAGGCTAATGCAATATCAGTATACTGGTCCTTTTGAAAACCAATTTTGTAACATAGTAACTGAATAAGGTCGTATAGATAATGTAATTTGTTTTTTATTATTGTCACATGTTTTCATTAATGCAGCTAAGATGTACTCTGCAGAATTTTACTGATATGTATTAATTTTATGCTTTATGCATTATAGTTAATGTATTTTCAGACTTAGTGTGTTGACTTGTACCTTTGGAGTGTGTTTTAAGACTTGTAATTAAGATGGGCAGCTGGCTCATTAATCTGATAAGTAGTAGCAGAGCTACTGTTCTATTTTTTGTAAGCAAATATATGTATTAGAAAATAGCATTCTGTTGCATGAATGAAATCTAATTTACGTTTCTGCTTTCCTAAGAACTTCTTGTGCCAACAATTGGTATCAGAGCTTATTTGATCTTGAGGGACAATGAGAGAACCAGAGAGAAGAGAGAAAACTAGAAAACAGAAAGGAGAGAAAACCAAAACCCAATCTGTTTTCATAATACCCAAGCTTCTAAATGGCTTCCAACAATGTCTCACTACCAGCACCTGCTGTATTCACAGGAAAGAACTACGAAATTTGGGCTGTGAAGATGAAGCTCAATTGAAAGCTTATGATCTTTGGGAAGAAGTGGAGAAGACAACTGAACCATCAGATTTGGAAGAAAATCCCACTATTGCTTAGATGAAAGTTCACAATGAGCAAGTTTCCAAAAGAGCAAAGGTTCTTACCATCTTGCATTCAGTTGTGGATGATGATGTTTTTATGAGAATCTCAAACTTGGATACAACAAAGGAAGTTTAGGAGAAGCTTAAAGAAGAGTTTTTTTGGAAATGATAGGACTAAGCAAATGCAAGTTCTCAAACTCAAAAGAGTGTTTGAAGCCTTAAAGATGAATAAGGCTAAAAACATAAAAGATTTCATGACCAGACTGATGAAGGTTGTGAACTAGATCAGATTGCTAGGGGAGAAATTTCCAGACAGTAGAATAGTTGAGAAAGTCTTGGTTGCCTTACTCGAGAGGTTTGAACCTAAGACTTCTTCACTTGAAGAGTCAAAGGATCTCTCCAAGATAAGCTTGACAGAGCTTATAAATGCTCTTCGAGCTCAATAACAGCGGAGGCTTCTCAGACAGAAGGAGGCAACAGAAAGTGCTCTACAAGTCAAACACAAAGGGAAGGCTGTAGCAGCAAAAGGAGAGAAGAAATATGTTGGAGAACAATCTGGACATGATTGCAAAGAGAAGAGAAAATTTTCCAAAGTGTGGAATTTGCAAGAGAACCAGCCACAAGGAGAGTGATTGTTGGTACAAAGGTAAGACACCACCACCTATTCAATGAAGATATTGCAAACAAAATGGCCATATAGAGAGGTTCTATAGGCTGAAATAGCAGCACCAAAATCAGCAAAATCAGACCACTCAAAAGGAAAATGTCACTGAAGCTGAAAATGATGAAGATCTATCATTCATGGCCAAGACTACAAGGAGTTTGGAGCATGAAAATACATGGTTTATTGACAGTGGCTGCACTCAACACATGACAAGTAGACCAGATTCTTTTCTGAGCTTAAACCCGCTGGAGGATCGGTAAAGATTTTAAATGGAGACAAACTTGCCATCACTGATAAATGAGTTGTGAGAATTCATACTGCAATAGGTATCAAGCATATTTCTAATGTTCTTTTAGTGCCTAAACTTGATCAAAACCTGTTGAGTGTGGGTCAAATGATACAAAGTGGTTATTGCTTGCTATTTAAAGAAAAAAGTTTTGTAGTTACTGATGTTGATGGTCATGAATTATTTGAAGTAGAGATGAAAAAAAGAAGTTTTCCTGTTAATTGGAATTTAATTTCTGAACATGAGTGCCATATTAGCAAGACCGAACTTGATTCTAAGTTATGGCACAAGAGGTTTGGTCACTTTAATTTGAGATCCATTCAGTTTGCTCAAAAGCATGAGTTAGTCAAAGATTTGCCAAATATTGAAGTTTCTTCAGAAGTATGTGAAGGCTGTCAACTTGGTAAGCAACATAGATTGCCTTTTCCAAGTTCATCTACATGGTGAGCAAATGAGAAGCTTGAGTTGGTGCACTCTGATGTTTGTGGACCTATGAAAACTACTTCACCCAATGGCAACAAGTATTTTATTCTCTTCATAGATGATTTTACAAGAATGACTTGGGTTTACTTTCTTAAACAGAAATCTGAAGTTTTTTTTTTCTATTTTTAAGAAGCTTAAAGCCCTTGATGAAGCTTAAAATGGTTGTCGTTTGAAGAAACTCAGAACCGACAATGGGAAGAAGTATACCTCTGCTGAATTTAATTCATTTTGTGAAGATTTGGGAGTTGAGCACCAGCTTACAGGGAGCTATTCACCTCAACAGAATGGTGTGGCAGAAAGAAAAAATAGATCAATCCTTGAGATGGCTAGGTGCATATTTTTAGAAGAAAATACCAAAGATTTCTTGGGCAGAAGCTGTAAACACAGTTGTTTACCTCCAAAATAGACTTCCTACAAGAGCAGTTGAAGGGAAGACACCCATTGAAGCTTGGGGAGGAATTAAACCATCCATTAGACATCTAAAAGTGTTTGGTTCACCTTGTTACCGTCATGTACCAGATGTGAAAAGAAGCAAATTGGATGAAAAAGATGAAAAGGGAATTTTAATAGGCTATAGCTCAAAAGCTAATGGCTATAAAGTCTAGGGAATTGATTCAAGCAAAGTTTTTGTCAGTAAAGATGTGAAGGTGGATGAAGATTCCTTTTGGAATTGGGAGACTTCTCAAATGGAAAAGCATGCAATTTTGCTTTCTTTGGATAGCACCAATGAAGATAAAGAAAAAGAGGTTGATGATGATTTTGCTGAGAGGCACTAGACCTCTTTCAGAAATTTATCATACATGTAATGTTGTTGTAGTTGAACCTACCAACTTTGAAGAAGCTAGTAAGATTGAAGAATGGAACCAAGCTATGAAGGAAGAGATCACCACCATTGAAGACAACAAGACATGGCAGCTGGTTGACAAGCCAGAAGACAAACATGCTATTGGAGTTAAATGGGTCTATAAGGTGAAGTTGAATCCTAATGGATCCATTAACAAATACAAGGCCAGACTTGTTAAAGGCTATGCTCAATAGCCAGGAATTGATTATGCAGAAACATTTGCTCCAGTTGCAAGAATGGATACTATTCGCATTCTTGTAGCTTTGGCAGCTCAAATGAAATGGAAAACTTAGCATTTAGATGTCAAATCTGCATTCTTAAATGGGAACTTGACTGAAGAAATTTATGTAGCTCAACTTGAAGGTTTTGTTGTGAAAGGAAGTGAAGACAAGGTGTATAAGCTTCATAAAGCTATGTATGGGTTGAAACAAGCTCCTAGAGCTTAGTATAATAGAATTGATGGCTATTTTTGCAGTCAAGGTTTCAGGAGGAGTGAAAATGATGCAACTCTTTATGTGAAAAGGTTGTTGGATGGTGGCTCTTTAATTGTTTCTTTGTATGTTGATGATTTGCTAGTGACTAGTAAAAACCAACAAGAAGTGCCGCAACTTATGGAGGAGATGCACAATCAGTTTCAGATGTCTAGCTTAGGAGAAATGAATTATTTTCTAGCCTTGGAAGTGCATCAAACTGAAGATGGAATTTTTCTGAATCTAGAGAAGTATGCTCATGAAGTTTTGAAGAAATTCATAATGGAAAGTTGCAAATCTGTCCTTACTCCTTTGGTGCAGAATTTGAAATTGTCCAAAGATGATTTGCAGCAACAAAGAGGGTGCTTAGGTACTTGAAAGGCACTACTCAACTTGGAATTTGGAATAAACCCAGTGAAAAAGAAAATTTATTTGGCTATGTTGACAGTGATTGGGCTGGAAACCTTGATGACATGAAGAGCACTACTGGAAACCTTGTTAATGCAGCTGGTTTTCTGATGTACTCTACAGAATTTTATTGATATGTATTAATTTTATTCTTTATGTAGTATAGTTAATGTATTTTCAAACTTAGTGTGTTGACTTGTACCTTTGCAGTGTGTTTTAAGACTTGTAATTAAGATGGGCAGCTGGCTCATTAATCTGATAGGTAATAGCAGAGCTACTGTTCTGTTTTTTGTAAGAAAATAGCATTCTACTACATGAATGAAATCTAATTTATGTTTCTGCTTTCCTAAGAACTTCTTGTGCCAACAGTTTTAAAGATACTATCATGTAATTTTACTGGTCTTTTTGAAAATTAAAATTGTAATATAGTTACTGCTTAAGGTTTTAAAGTTGAGGTCTATATTTGATTGTTGTAACAAATTTTAAAGTTGAGGTTACTGGTCCTTTTGAAAACCAATTTTGCAGCTTATTGCCATTTTGAATAGGCTTACATTGTGACTGGTTTAATGCCAAATTAGATTATCAAATTGATTTTGACATATGATACAAGCATATGATGCAACCATTGACCTGATTTTAGCATTGAAAACCACTATTAAAAATTCCAAATCAAAACCTGTTAATCTTAAGTAGGACTGAACCATAATCAAAACCAATACTTGAATAAGCAAATGAAATCACAACGTCACAAAGAAGTAATATACCAACTGGAAATATAAATTTCATTCAAACCAATAAGCAGTACTTGTATAGGAATGGTCTATTGGCATTTGAAATGAACCAAAACACCATTTCTATACATTCCATTACAAAATAGTCTTGGTAACCAAAAAATAGAACAACGTCTTAATGTATCAAAACATCATTCTTATTCATTACTTTAAAAAATAAATATATTAAAACCCATTCCTAAACCATAATATTCCCCTGACCCATTCCTACAACTATTTCCTTTAAAAAAAAGTAGATATTCTCAAATTCTTGAAATCTTAAAACATCATAAACCATTGATTGTTGTGTTTGTAGGCAGGAAAAAAAAACATCAAAAAGTGTGGTGCAATTGCAATTATCTATTGACTTAATGGAGGTGCAATTGATTATTGACTTAATGGAGGTGCAGCTGATTGACCACTTGGTGCATGTGCAACAAATTGTTGAGTTTATGTTGATGCAGTTGATTCTTGAGTTTTCTGCAAAGTTTCAACCTCTATAGATCAGTTCAACCCAGGTATTTTTCACAATTATTTGGTTCTGTAGAAAGTTGAAACTTTGTAGAAAACTTTCACAATTGACTCAGTTGTGCTTACAATGCACTCCTCCTGAAGCACCAGTCCACTGTCTGCACATCTAATTAGGTGTTTGTGGTTAATTTTTTATAACGACAATTAGACGAGATGACCCAATTGAAAAAAAAAGTTCAGGGACCCAATTAAAAGAAAAAAAAAGTTCAAGGACCTATTTGTAAATTTGGCAAAAGTATGGGAACCTACAGAATAATCAAACCTTTATTTTTTTTTTATGGAGATTGTTTTATTTTTTTTCCCCTTCTATGATTGTTTGCAATTTTCTTTTTCTTTTTTTTTAATGACCAAAATTCAAATGTCTCATTTAAATAGATTAAGGACACCTATAGTAATAAGTTACATTTCATTAGTGAATCCCATTGTCATTGTGAATATCAATAGTTGCAAGTTACTTATATTTTCCTTTTTTTTTTTTTTGTTGTTGTCTAGGTACGCTACCTGCTTATAAGTGCATAAGCTAGCCTCATTTGGAACCTATGCAAATAATCCTTCACTTGTTCATAGTTTATTTTGTGGTTTGACCTAGTGATGAAGTATTAATAAAGCTGAAAACCTCAAACCCCAAGTTCTGGCACAGTATTGATGGCCTACTTAATTTAGTTTTTTTTATATTTAAATTCAAGGTATTTATTGATATGAGTTGCATGTGATTCTAGATTGAGTTTAATGGTGATGCACTGACAATGTAAAACTATTTTGCACTGTCATTTAATCATAGATCACTGTTGGTATGACTTTTAAAATAATTTTGTGAAAGTCAACAAATTTACCATACATGATAGTTTATGATTAGATGGCAGTATAAAACTATTTTACACTATCAGTGCATAACCCTTTTTCTCTTCTAGATTTGTATATCATATGATAATAAATTAATAATTCTCTAAAAATATAAAGGAATTATGGAAACATTTAAACTTAATTACACTTTTTGCACCCACAACTTCACAAGCTTGCGAACTTTGTCCTTAGAGATTTTTTTATTACAAAATTTACCCCCAATTTATAAAATATCGTGAATTTTGTCTCAATGTAAAAAAACTACCACAAATAAGACATTTTTGTGGTGATTTTTCCTTTAAACCGTTGCAATTAAGACAAATTGCAAATTTTGTAAATTAGGAGGAAGAATTCATTAATTTTTTGTTTGGGAAGGGGGGCAAAATTCAAAAGATTACAAAACTTTGGAAGCAAAAAGTACAATTAAGCTAAAAATTTATATGTTTTTATCAGCTAAACTTTATTCACAGGATGTTCTGAGTTAATTTATGTACTCAAGAAAAATACCTAGATAATACACATGATACTTGATAATTTTATTTAAACTTCAAAGTGAAATGAAAATAGAAATAAATTTAAAAAAAAATAATGCGTGAGAAAATTGTCATTAAAATTATTTTTTGTTAGTTCAATAAATTTTTAGATTTTTCAAAATAAAAAATCATCTATTTTTTCCTTATACAATTAATATAATTTTCCATTTAAATTTATTGATAAAAAATAACAACAATGATAAAAAAAAAAAAATCAGGTGGAAAATGAAAGACTTTACTAGTAGACACGTCATGTATGACTAAAGCATCTACCACCTTGTTTTGCCTTACGTAAACATATGCATACGTGACTTTAGATTTTAAACTAGCTATTGCTTTAATCTCTCTAACCACGTTATAACAGTGGTGAGAATGATAATATCCATTTAAAATCAACCCAACTGCAACTTTTGAATCACTCTCCACTGATATATTAACTTGTTAGCAATTTCTTTATTATTTCTAATTAAATAAAGGTATTTTATTTTTAATTAATTAAAGATATATGACACAAAAAAGGAATTTAAGTCAGGGCTTTCTGAGAACATGCGTAGAATTGATTATAAGGACAAAAGAGATGCCGAATTTAATGAAAGGTTCAAGCACAGTGAGTATTCAAACATTATTTTGCATAACCATGATATTTTTCCTTCACCTTAGGACTTACGAGTACCACGGAACTTCTTGCTTTTTAGTTTTTTTTACAGTAATTGAGTGTGATAGTGTGTGGCAATGCCAACTGGTTGCCTTTTGTACATGGTAGTCTTTTGTTGGTATTCTGGATTGAATTTTGACGCCTCTAACTATCACATTCACAGGACCACCTAAAGCCTTAGATGAAGACGAGACTGAGTTTCTTGATAATTATGAAACAGTGAGTTCTGGTTCTCTCTTTACAGCGTCTTGTTTCATGGAATTTTTGTAGATGGATCCTGGAAGTGTAAACCATAGGATTTTAGATATGTGTCATTTACTTCAATGGTTGTACTTGTACAGAATACAGGCAATACACCTATTTTAGTTTGTTTGAAAACAATTTGATGACATTTAACATTATAGAGAACAAAAGAAATGCTTGAACAAATTGTTGATGCAAAGATTATTCAAGTGCTTGTTCTTCTTTCTAATATTTGTTTTTATCCACCTTTTAGACAAGAAGGGAATATGAACGACAAGTGGCAGATGAGGAGGCCCAACAAATCCGAAGCTTTCAAGTTAAGTCATAACAGTTACTGTATGAGAAATTTGCTTTTATTTAAATAAAAAATGCAAGTTCCTTCTAGTACTTTTTATTTGATTTTCTCTTGGAGTATGTTGGACTTGCCATTGCTGAAGTGTATGTATCATCATGTGTCCATTATTTGGTCAATGATTTTTCGAACTATATTGCTCTTGTATGTTGATTTCAGGCAGCGGTGGCAGCACAGTCCAACATTGTGCATGAAGTTAAGGAAAAAACCCCTTTACCTGTCATCCAGGTTGGTTGGTGACTTTTATTTGTTATTACCTTTTTTTTGTGAGAGTTTGATTTAATAATGTTTTCATTTCCACACAATAACATTGCAACTTGCAACTGATTTCCTGATTCCTACAATAACATTTTTACATAATAGGCCAATATTGAGGTCTATCATATGCTGAATAATTAAAGATCTTTGAATGCTAGGCTACCCAGAAGGCAATGGTCTCTGTCATCAATTTGACATTCATACCAACACGTGTCTATACTATAGTTATTGTCCTTCCTGTAGTTCTGTTTTCTGAATTTTAAAGTTTATATGAGGTATTATTTTTGGTGGTTTTCAAATCTCACGACTGGAGGCTGTTTTCTGATATTAACTGCGCAACTAGAATAGAACCTCCTATCCTCCCTAGACTGATCAATGATATTAACGGAGGCACTTAACTGTAAAAATTAAAATTTGATGGGTTATATTTGCTCAAAATATTGTTGGGGGACTAAAACTACACAGTTATAGTAGGACTAAAAGTACAATTAAGTCTCGTTTATTGTTACTTTTACTGTTTTTGCTCATCTAAAATCTTCTGAAGCCATTATTTGTAATCCTTCAATTGCCAATCTTTGAAGGGGTGTTTAATTTATTAGTTATTGCCACTATGCATGCAGCTTGAAATAAGAAACCATGTGTGTTGCAGCTGTTGCTATTTTCATGCTTTTCACCACCCTGTTGTTTTCTTGTGCAGGAACAAAAGTCTGCTGGAAAGAAGAATCCAGCCTCTCGCCCATTAGGCATGATTATGAAAGTCAAGCCTCAAGCTAAAAAAGTCAAGGTGGATGAAGGAAATACTGAGGAAATTTCAAAAGCAGGAAAAACTCATGTGAATGATAAGCGTAAGTCTTTGGAACCAGTACAGTCATTGAATGGCGAAGCTGATAAGTCCCAAGTTGGCCTGACTGGCCTTGTTTCATACAGTGATGAAAGTGACGATGACTTGTAATTTGATATATATTTATTTGAAGAAGTTTCGTGATTTTCATTGCTTTTTGCAAGCGGCCTTTATTTTCCTTTTTATAGACCTCATGCATATATATTCATAACGGCGGAAACCACCACGTCTAGCTGGCACCAAAAGCCAAAAGGTAAATAAAGGCCAGCTATTTTATACCTTTTGGATTTTGGTGTCAGCTAGACGTGGTGGTTTCCACCGTTCTGAATATATATGTATGGGGGCTGTAAAAAGCAAAATTAAGGCCACATGCAAAAAGCAATGAAAATCACGAAACTTCTTCAAATAAATATATATCAAATTACAAGTCATCGTCACTTTCGTCACTGTATGAAACAAGGCCAGTCAGGTCAACTTGGGACTTATCAGCTTCGCTATTCAATGACTGTACTGGTTCCAAAGACTTAGGCTTATCATTCACAGGAGTTTTTCCTACTTTTGAAATTTCCTCAGTATTTCCTTCATCCACCTTGGCATTTTTAGCTTGAGGCTTGACTTTTATAATCATGCCTAATGGGCGAGAGGCTGGATTCTTCTTTCCAGCAGACTTTTGTTCCTGCACAAGAAAACAGGGTGGTGAAAAACATGAAAATAGCAACAGCTTCAACACTTACCTTTTGGCTTTTGGTGCCAGCTAGATGTCGTGGTTTCCGCCATTCTGAATATATATGCACGAGGGCTATAAAAAGGAAAATAAAGGCCACATACAAAAAGCAATGAAAATCATGAAACTTCTTCAAATAAATATATATCAAATTACAAGTCATCGTCACTTTCGTCACTGTATGAAACAAGGCCAGTCAGGCCAACTTGGGACTTATCAGCTTCACCATTCAATGACTGTACTGGTTCCAAAGACTTACACTTATCATTCGTAGGAGTTTTTCCTGCTTTTGAAATTTCCTCAGTATTTCCTTCATCCACCTTGGCTTTTTTAGCTTGAGGCTTGACTTTTATAATCATGCCTAATGGGCGAGAGGCTGGATTCTTCTTTCTGGCAGACTTTTGTTCCTACACAAGAAAACAACAGGGTGGTGAAAAGCATGAAAATAGCAACAGCTGCAACACACATGATTTCTTATTTCAAGCTTCATGCATAGTTGCAATAACTAATAAATTAAACACCCCTTCAAAGATTGGCAATTGAAGGATTACAAATAATGGCTTCGGAAGATTTTAGATGAGCAAAAACAGTAAAAGTAACAATAAACGAGACTTAATTGTACTTTTAGTCCTACTATAAATGTGTAGTTTTAGTCCCCCAACAATATTTTGAGCAAATATAACCCATCAAATTTTAATTGTTACAGTTAAGTCCCTCCGTTAATATCATTGATCAGTCTAGGGAGGATAGGAGGTTCTAATCTAGTTGCACAGTTAATATCAGAAAACAGCCTCCAGTCGTGAGATTTGAAAACCACAAAAAATAATACCTCATATAAACTTTAAAATTTGAAAACAGAACTACAGGAAGGACAATAACTGTAGTATAGACACGTGTTGGTATGAATGTCAAATTGATGATAGAGGCCATTCCCTTCTGGGTAACCTAGCATTCAAAGATCTTTATTCAGCATATGATAGACCTCAATATTGGCCTATTATGTAACAATGTTATTGTAGGAATCAGGAAATCAGCAATTGTTATTGTGTGGAAATGAAAACATTATTAAATCAAACCCTCACAAAAAAAAGGTATTAACACATAAAAGTCACCAACCAACATGGATGACAGGTAAAGGGGTTTTTTCCTTAACTTCATGCACAATGTTGGACTGTGCTGCCACCGCGGCCTGAAATCAACATACATGCAAGAGCAATATAGCTAGAAAAATCATTGACCAAATAATGGACACATGATGATAAATACACTTCAGCAATGGCAAGTCCAACATACTCCAAGAGAAAATCAAATAAAAAGTACTAGAAGGAACTTGCATTTTTTATTTAAATAAAAGCAAATTTCTCATACAGTAACTGTTATGACTTAACTTGAAAGCTTAGGATTTGTTGGGCCTCCTCATCTGCCACTTGTCGTTCATATTCCCTTCTTGTCTGAAAGGTGGATAAAAACAAATATTAGAAAGAAGAACAAGCACTTGAATAATCTTTGCATCAACAATTTGTTCAAGCATTTCTTTTGTTCTCTATAATGTCAAATGTCATCAAATTGTTTTCAAACAAACTAAAATAGGTGTATTGCCTGTATTCTGTACAAGTACAACCATTGAAGCAAATGACACATATCTAAAATCCTATGGTTTACACTTCCAGGATCCATCTACAAAAATTCCATGAAACAAGACGCTGTAAAGAGAGAACCAGAACTCACTGTTTCATAATTATCAAGAAACTCAGTCTCGTCTTCATCTAAAGCTTTAGGTGGTCCTGTGAATGTGATAGTTAGAGGGGTCAAAATTCAATCCAGAATGCCAACAAAAGACAACCATGTACAAAAGGCAACCAGTTGGCATTGCCACACACTATCACATTCAATTACTGTAAAAAAACTAAAAAGCAAGAAGTTTCGTGGTACTCCTAAGTCCTAAGGTGAAGGCAAAATATCATGGTTATGCAAAATGATGGTTGAATACTCACTTAAATTCCTTTTTTGTGTCATATATCTTTTATTAATTAAAAATAAAATACCTTTATTTAATTAGAAATAATAAAGAAATTGCTAACAAGTTAATATATTAGTGGAGAGTGATTCAAAAGTTGCAGTTGGGTTGTATTAGGGCAGCAAATCAAGAGAATTAAGTATAGTAATGGGGGCACAAAGAATAGCAACCCAGGTGGGAGAGTGGAAGGAAAAACAATAAAACATAGTATTTCTTACATTTATTTGGGTTCTAGGAGCAAAATATCTAATCCCAAGAAAATAAGGAAAAGAAATCAACTCAATCTGTTTTTAATTATTTATTAATTCATTAATAATATCAGATTAATTAATTTAAATTAACATTCATACAACCCATTTTTTATATATAATAATTTTCAATTGCTAATAATTTGTAAAATTTTAATTCGTACATAATTTTAATTTACTTAAGCTTGTGAAGTTTTCTCCAAAGTTAAATAAATAAAAACCTTTCAATCATCTTTGTATAATTATAAATATAAATTCATTAATTTTCTAACATTTAAAAGTTAAAATAGATTAAATTTTAACAAAATAGTTTTTTTCCTAATAGCAATAACATTACTGTCAACAATAAATAAATAAATAATTTTCTTTAAGTTTATGAATTTTTTTTTCTTAAAATTTGGTAAATTAAATAATCTTCATATTTGTTTAATTAGAAATGAAAATCCATTAGTAATTACAATGGCAAATAATAATATATAAAAGCTAAACTTTTATTTCTCATAATAAGAAAAAAAAAACAGATGTTGCATTTCAAGACCACCTAAACTGCTAAACCATTGCTTTCCTGCACAGCCTGATCCTCTTTTGTAGGTTCCGACATGCTTATGTCTGTGTGGGTTATCCCAGGTTGAGGTGTCTGGCTTTCTGGTCTTGAATCCAGCCCTAAATAGAAGGTAACAATAACTTCATTAGATTCACACACTATTTACTTTTCTTTAATGATAATGATGTTTTGTTGCTCTTACCTATATATCGAGTTCTCAGGGATCCTTCTATAGCTTTGTGCTTTTTACCTCGAAAATGATCATTCAAGCCTTTCTCACTTGTGTCAATAATCTGACATAACATGCAAATCCAATCTTGCTTGGGTTTCTTCTGCAAACCAGATAGATAATTTTCATTGTCATCAATTACAAGAGGTGTCGCCGCATTGCGCTTTGGACCATAATGAGCATTGCAGTTTTCAGTGAGGTCAGTGAAAGTTCTGTTTATATATATATATATATATATATATATATATATATATATATATATATATATATATGTATGCCTGTTTATGACGTCCTATTAACATTTTTTTATTGCATTACTCTTTGTTTATGTAGTATGAGTTGTGTTATATGCATTAGTTGATTAGTGGTTTTAAACTCTAGAATTTGTTACAGGGTATTTTTGTTACTCTTGGATCCAAAATAAGTTTTGGTTTTCTCTGTTTTAATTGATTCATAACTTGTGTTGTAAATTTGTCTTGTGCCTGGGTTTAGGTACTATTCACTGGTGAGAAAATAGGTGTTGGTATGGGTAGGACAAGGAAGGATGCTCAACAACAAGCTGCAGAGAATGCCCTTCGCAGCTTAGCAGGTAAATACCTATTGTTCGAGCCAATTTCAAAATTGTGTTCTGATTATATTGTTTTTATAGCTTTTGTTCCTTTGTAGTAATGAAGAGAAAATTCTTGGAACATAGGGATATAAATAGTCAGTCAATAATAATACAGATTGATAGGTAAGATATTGTTGCTGCATTTGGTGCAACTTTATTGGTTATGTTTAGGGGATATGTGGAGAATTTTCTTTTCTTCATTTTGCCTAGTGTCTGAATATGCCCTTCCAGCACTATGCATGCATGTAGAACAGTTCTTAGATTCTTTATTTTGGTGATTTGTGAAATTGTATCTATTGAAGCACGTAGAAGGTAGAACAAATAGGAGTGAGTTCAAATTGAAGAATATCTGTTGGTATCTGACTTTCAGTTACTTATTTGCACCGTTAATCTTGGCTCCATGATTGGATATGATCACACATCTAGTAAACCCGATGTTCTAGTGTATGTTACTGTAGAAATTATCAGCATACATGTTTCAAGAGGTAAATATTCTTTTGTACTTTATTGTCTGGGCTTGAGGAAATGCTTCTTTGCATGCAACTAGTGGATGATGGTTATGTGCATGATGGTTGATTAACAAAGTTTGTTTATCCCATTGTTATAAATGTAACTAACTTTTTGGCCTTTTCTTAATTGGAACTATATTAACTACTGAATGCATTTTTTGGTGCATGGAATTACAGAGAAGTACGTGGCACGTGTGGAGCCTCAATGTAGAGCTGTGGATAGAGATTTTGACAAGCTTTCTCTTTGGCGTGACAATGGTTTCTTGTGGGATGTGGTCAATCCGGAATCCAGTGAACTGCAACCAGAAGATGGAGTGCCTAAAGAAAATGCTTCTGAGGTGAGGATTTTTTATGTTTTTGGTAGTTGATTTGACTTGTTTGTTTAAGGAAATAGGTGATGCTTGGATAAGGGGTATGTGGACTAGAAATTCCAGATGAAAGTGGTTGTATAGAGAAATCGCGTTGTTTATGGAATTGTGTAGCATCAATGTGAAGGCTAAATCACTGAATGGGGAGTGAACTGGCTTCACGTCTGCTACTGCTGTCTTAGACAGGCTTCTTAAATTCCTGCTTATAAGGTAATGGCTTGGTAGTCAGTCCTTGGTATCTACCCATTATCCAAGTATTCCCTTGTTATCATTTTAGCCTTATTGCTATTGCATGTTTCTAAATTATATTGTTGCTTTCTAGTTCAGTTGGGAATACAAGAAGGAATCAATTACTTTTTCCTTAAGTTTATGTTGTGGGTTTAATTATTTTCCTAACAGCGGTCTAAGGGTTGATACATGGAATTTGTAAAGACTCAAATTATTGGTACTGCAGGATATTATTTAAACTAGGTTGTTTTCAGGAATTTTTATTATGTGGTTTGCTGTATATTTTACCTAGGGGAAAAAGTTTATCTACTAGGTGATCTGTGAATTGCCCAACTTTTCATGAAGATGTAATTATTTGTATCAATTCACTATGGTTTTCAGGCTTTGGATGCTGAGACTAGGTCAAGTACCCCTAATGCCGTTAATCAGCAAATGGACAAGCGTATCAGCTCCCCGAGGTAACTTAGAATAGAATTTTATTTAGGAGTGTGAAAGCATGAGTTTTTCATCCCAAACTCTTGCATTAATGTTATGCTTTTCCTCTCAATGTTCTTGGTTATTTTCTTCCTCCATTTATATAATTTCTTTATCACTACTCTTCAATAATTTTTTTTTATATCTATATGTAAATTTGATGATTTTTTTATACCTCGAGCTTGGTTTTTGGAGCGAGTGAGTATTTCATATAATAGGTGTCTATGCTTAGTTTTCTTGGTTGTCATTTCATAATGCCCAATTCTATTCCCAGCAAACGATTGAAGGAATGAGAAAGTTCCAAGATGAACAAGATTTATCATTAGTGCAGCAACTGGAGAATTGAACATTTGAATTCTTGGAATGGCATATTATCACAAAGGTTTTTTATGTTATTTGCTTGTGTAATGTCTCTGCCATATATAGCGATTGTAGATATGCTGAGGTAATTTCCCTTGGCTAAATTGTTATAGAGAAGGGCATTTTTTTGTTTTGCCCTATTTTCCTCATATTAGGATCTTTGTCTAGCCACCTTCTTCTTTTTTTTTTTTTTTAGCAAAGACCGCATGCCAAGGTAAAAGAGCATTATCCCAACAGTTGGAATCCTACCCTCTACCAAAAAGCAAGGCGGATATATATATATATATATATATATATATATAAAAGAAGAAATAGATACAAAACGCATGGGGGACCAAACCAAAGCCCATGGAGCAAACAGCTAATTGAACCTATCTGACGGAAGACCCGCCTTGTTTCTAAGAAAATCATCCCTAATAAAAGAAGGAACAGATTCCCACCAAAAAAAACCTTGTATAGAAAAACCTTGGAAGGCTAATATATCAGCACAGGTGTTACCTTCCCTATAAATATGGCCAACAATAAATTGCATGTTTTTTGTTAATTCTATGCAAGAAATCCATCTATTTTTTAGCCTCCAAGGGACCAACGAATGATTTTTAAAGGCCTGAACTACCAGAGTGGAATCACATTCTAACCATAGGTAATGCCACCCGTTGTTATAAGCAATTTCAATAGCCCACAAAGCGCCTATCAGCTCAGCCTGAAAAGCACTGTTGTAGCCAATGTTAACAGCAAAAGCACCAATAAAGTCAGCATGCCTATTTCGAAAAATTCCACCACAAGAGGCTAAGGAAGGGGATCCCCGAGCAGCCCCGTCAGAATTGCACTTGAACCAGCAGTTGATAGGGGGATGCCACTCCACTGTCTTGATAATTTGAGCTTTCCTCGGATGAACAGAAACAGCAAAAGCCTTCAAAATGCAGAACTCACTGACAGAATTAGCCATTTTTCCTTTTGAGATGTTGCCTGACATTCTAACGTTAGTCCGAATTAAGTTGATGGCAGATTGAGGACTGACTAAATTGTTATGAAATCTGACTTGGTTACGACAGTACCAAATGCAAGTGACTGTATTAATGATAGCCGCTAAAATCACATCCCGCACTTAGGGAGAACCCTCTCTGTGACAGATTTTAAGAAGATTACAAAGTGAGGAAGTGTCAAAACTGCTCCCCATAGTTGAGCTAAGCCAATTCCAGATATACGTGGCAAAAGGACAAAGTAAGAATAAATGTTGAGAGGTTTCATAATGGCAGCCACACAAACTTATCATAGAAACAACATGATAGCCCCTAGACCAGAGTTTGTCATCATTTGGGATTTTACCAAGGATAGCTCTCCAAGCAATGAAAGATTTGGAGGGGGGAACGCAATGATTCCAAACTAGCTTTCCCCAATGCAGAACTGGCCCTTTGGGATAAAGGTGCAGATAGGCATCCTTAAAAGAAAGAGTACCCAAATCAGTATTCATCCAGACTAGCTCATCTGAGAAAGAAACAAGAGGAATCTGAATTTGAGAGATATCCAAGACCACTTGAGGAAAATTATCAGCAAAAGCTTGAGGGAAAGACCAACTGTCGTTTGACCAAAAGTGAGCAAGATGTGCTCGAAGTTTATGACAGACAGATTGAGGAATAGAAAGTCTATCCGCTACAGTAGGGGTGATCCAGTTGTCCAGCCAAAAGTTAATACTCATACCATCACCAATGAGCCATGTGGTATTATCCAAAATAAGGCCAATCAATCTTTTAATACCATGCCAAATAGAAGATCTCAGGAAAGCTAAAATGGGTTTACCATTTTTAAGCATTCTGGCACGGATAAGAAGAGCCCAGTCTTTTCTTGAAGCAATAGATTCCCAACCCAATTTAAACATGGCTGCGGCATTGATGGAAGAAATAGAACGAAGACCAAGGCCCCCTTCATCAGTGGGTTTGCAAAGGTTATGCCAAGCCATTGTAACACACTTCCTACCACAGATGTCGCCAGTCCAAATGAAATTACGAATCCACTTGTCCACCATGGAAAGGAGAGAAGAAGGCCAAGTATAGACGTGGAAGGAATAGCACATCATACCATGAATTACAAATCTAACAAGCTCAACACGACCCATAGTAGACAAAAGTCTACCCTTCCAAGAGGCAAGCTTGATCTTAATTCTGTCCACAATAGGCTGGAGGTGGACTTTTCTTGGTTTTCCTTGGAAGAGAGGAATCCCAAGATAAACAAAAGCAAGGTCACCAGGATTGAAGCCAAGAAAATCAGAGATCTCTTTTATCCTGTGCTGGATGCAACCATGGTAAAAAGTAGATTTATCAAAGTTGATATTCTGACCAGAAGCTTGACCATATAGATTAAAAAGTTGTTGAACATGCTTCAAGTTTTTTTGCAGACCCCGACAAAAAATGAGGATGTCGTCGGCATATAAAACGTGACTGGGCACCTAAAATTCTTTAGGACTCGCCATAGGGATCACTTTACCCTCGTCAACCAAAAGAGAGAGACCTCTACTAAGAACTTCCTCGGCAAGACAAAACAATAATGGAGATAAGGGATCACCCTGCCTCACTCCACGATTACAAAAGAAAAACCCAACAGCTTCACCATTAATGGAGATTGACAACCTAGCTGAGTGTAAAATAACATCAACCCAAGTGCAAAAAGTAGAGTTAAATCTGAATGCATGGAGGACCCGAAGGAGGAACTTCCAGTCAATGGTATCAAAAGCTTTTCTTATATCAATTTTAACTGCTAAATTACCTCCAAAAGCCCTTTTGTTGAGAAGATTAACCGCCTCTGAAGTTACATTGACGCACTCAAAAATTTGTCTGCCCTTTATGAACCCTCGTTGTTGTTCAGAGACAATGGAAGGAGCCACCTCTGCTAACCTATCAGCCATAATCATGGTTATAATTTTAAATTGGAAGTTAGCAATAGCAATTGGCCTATATTGCTCTATCTTTTCTGCCCCGTGTGATTTAGGCACAAGAACCACCATGTTTGAATTGATATTGGGCATAATCCATCCCTTATGAAAAAATTGGAGAGTAGCATTACAAACATCTTCATGGATGATATCCCAGAAGTGTTGGTAGAAAAACCCACCAAAACCATCAGGCCCAGGACAACCATTACTATTCATAGCAAACACAGCATCCCAAATCTCATCTAAAGATGGAAGGTTCGTTAGCATATTGTTTTGTTCTGGGCTAACTAATGAGGGAATAACCTTGTCAATCAAGTCATTATGGCAGCAACTATTCTCACCAGCAAACAACTCCTTAAAATAACTAAGAGAATGATTTTTAATGTCTAAGCTATTAGTAAGGACTGCGTCATCTTTCTTGAGCAAAGAGATCTGCTTTGTGGAGTGTCTCATCTTAGTAACACGGTGAAAAAAAGCAGTATTACGATCACCATTAGCATACCAATCTATCATGGATTTCTCTTTCCAGAATATCTCTTGCAACCTGAGGGCCTGTTGAAGATCTGATTGGGCCAATTTTTCTTGGTCAAGCAAAATGTCAGTTAGGCCTTGCGTAAGGATCAGCTGCTGGATTTTATCAAATTAGATAGAGCACAATCCACCTTAGCGTTTACGTCACCAAAAACTTCCTTGTTCCAGACTTTTAGAGAAGCTTTAAGATTCCTAAGTTTCTGAGCAAGGATAAACATGGGGCAGCCCACCACCAAAATAGACCAAGAATCAGATATGAGCTTTTTACAGGTGGGATGTTCTGACCACATCTTTAGAAACTTGAAAGGGGAAGCATGAGGAGAAAAACCATTTTTCAGCACTAGAAAAAGTGGATGATGATCAGAGTTTTGTCGAGGCAAGGTGCAACAAGCAATGGAAGACCAAGCATTCAACCAGCTCTGGTTGCAAACAGCTCTGTCCAAACGAGATTCAACTTGAGCTCCACCCCTCCTCCCATTAGACCAAGTATAGAAAGCACCCGAGGTATTAATGTGAGTAAGGTCGCAACAATCAGACCATTGTTTAAACTGATCACACGATGCTTGGAGAGGAGGGCGACCCCCCCCCCCCCCCCCCATTTTTCATGAGCACCTAAAATCGCATTGAAGTCACCCAAGAAGCACCACGAGCCATAATAAATTATTTTTTGTTGCAGCAATTTACGCATCTACTTCCTGCTTATTGCGTAAGGATTTATGGTCTCAACTTGAAGTTTTGCAATCTCAGTCTAGCCACCTTCTCAATGTCATATTAGTTCAAATTTAATTACAAGAAATGTCATTTCTCCTTTGTAATTAATCCATATTTCTTCCGCTTTGGTGGTCTAATATGCTAGGGTTAGTTTGGCCCTTCTGACTTGACTGGTTGATCACATAACATTGGCTTAAAATTTTATGGGTGTCAATTACAGACAAATTTCTATGCTTACCTGTTAAACATGCCATGTTGTTCATTAATAAAACTTGCCCAAAGCCTTAATCAAAAAAAAAAAAAAAATTGCCCAAAGCATGCATAGCCCGCCTGGTAATAGTCAATTACGACTACAAGGAGTGCTAAATTTCCTGGTCTCGACCATAATTTAGTTTTTCCCTTTTACATGGAACTATAAACTTAAGACTTTAATAAAATTGAGTTTAATTGTGTTTTGGGTCTTTTAAGGTTAGGCTGTGATTTTGGTCTTGATTTATTTTTCTAGTTAATTAAGTTTTTTTAAATAAAATAAATTTGATCTTTCTTTTAACTTTTTTTCCGATTTAAAATTTTAAATCATCATTTCTTAATTAGGTATTTTAGGATTTATGATTGATTTAATATATAAATTAATTAATTTAAATCTTTAGTCAGAAATTTAGTAAAATTATAGAAAGTTGAAGGATTTAGTGTGATGTAAAAGTAGGATCTGAAAAGGGAAAAAAATTGAGATTCATAGTTTTAGCAAAATTTGATGTTTCAGTTGAGTTTTAAGTATATAGTTTAATAAAGTTTAATTTATTTGATATTTGAATAAAAACAAAGAGTTTAAGAGTTTTAAGTAGAATAAATTTAGTAGATTAAATTAAATTTGTTTAATTTTAAAATAGATTTAGTTATTTTAAAAAACTTCAAAATTAGAATTGTACATGGTTTAAATTTGATAAATAAAATACGATTAAATTTAAACCCAAGAACCCGATTTCAGCTGACACCAAAATTTTGCGTGCGTGACATTGCTGAAAATAGATTTATTCTGTGTTTGAGTTGATTTATTTTGCGGAAATTATTTTTTTTTATAGCTTCTTAAAATAGCTTTTGAAAAGAAAAGATTATCTTTTCTGTGTAAGGGTAAAGTGCAATTTTGGTTTCCTCATAATATCCAACCTGCAATTACTCTCCTTATTTTTTTTTCTCCTCACTTTTAAATAGAGTCATTTAATATTCTAATTTTTCAAAATCAGTGATTTTAGTCCATTTGTCCAATTTAATGCATTGACCTTAAGTATTTAACGTTAATTTAATATAAATTTAATAAAAGATAAAAAATATATAAAAAGGATTTTAAATCACATAGGATCATCTTGTAGCTAGCATAAACTCAAATATCACAACCTTAACTCACTTCGTCCCCTAAGCATCATCTTTCCTAAAGGGTTGATGTAATGCTAATCATCTTCCCCAAAGAATCGTTAACTCCAAAAGGTTCATCTACTCAAAGGACTAGACATTTTTTTGAGCCGTAGGACAATGTGATGCAAGATCAGTCACTACAAGAAATTTCGCTATTACAGTGGGCTTGCTACAGTGGCTATGAGTTTGTTAGTAATACAGACAAATTATAGTGGGTTTGCCTGTCGGTAAATTATAGACGGCTTTTCTGTCAATAATAACAACGGAGTATAGTGGGTCTAGCCATAGATAAATTATAGTGGGCTTTGCCGTCTTTATTTATCAATTAGGAGTTGTTAATTTTTTTGTTGTTGATCAAAGTAATTATTGACGGCTTCTCAGACAGTAATACGGTGGTAATTACAGTGGGCTAAGCCCACTATAATGAAAATAAAGGTTACAGTGGGTTTAACCCACTGTAATTTATTTTTTAATTAATTAAAATTAAGGAACCCACTTTTGTTTAATTTTAGTGAGCTTAACCCACTGTAATTAAAATAAAGCTTACAGTGGGTATAGCCCACTGTAATGGGTAATGAAGATTACAGTGGGTAATACTCACTGTAATTAAGAAACCTAAAACCTAAAATCACATCACTCTCTCACAGCCTCACTCAGTGACCACCATCACACTTAAGCTCAGAACCCTTGCACACACATACGACCCTAAGTCCCCGCCGCACACACTGACCCTTGATTCGCCACACACAGCGCGAGGGGAAGCATCTCTGACGTCAAACTGCACCGACGTCGACGCGAAGCTGCTCACCCCTATGCGACGGGAAGCTACTCACCCCTGTGCGACGGGAAGCTGCTCCGACCTTGATTGCTGCCGCCAGCGAAGTGCCCTCTGTTGACGAACCTTTACCCCGCCGCTGCTAATCAGGTTAGTGGTTAGTTTAATTTTTGTTCAAATGTTAATATAAAAAAATGGCAAATATCTGTTCAAATATTTATGCTCTTTGATAGATTTTGGGGGTTTGGTGGATACACATTAATTATGTGTGTGGTGGGTACATAAATCTGTGTTGGGTGGATTTGGTTTGGGGAGAGTTGGGGCTGTGTGGTTGAGCTCTATAGGGAACAAAGTGTTGTCCATTATCTGTTGGTTTTTTTTGTCTTACATTGGATTAAGCTAATTGGGTACTTCTGGTACTTTCTTTTTTAATGAAACTTGTTTATCTTGGTCGATAAAAAAAAATGTACCCCCATAGATGTTGATAGTATGGGAAAAATAGCTTCTTCTGCAATTAGAGATAAAATCTAATCCTAATTGACTAAGACAGAAATGTAGATCTAGAAACTAAACTAAGATATCACCTTCAAGTAACATTCTCCTATACATGTTTGGGTTGTAGTAACTTTCAATTCCTTTACCAGGTCTGAATCTTCAGCAACTTTTGTGTTACCACATTCATGCTATTGCCTTTAACTTTAGACTTGAAAATGTATTCACATTAAAAGATTAATGTTTTGCATCACTAAATTTAGCTTCAAAAGCTTTGTTATTGGAGGCAAGGGAGGAAGAAGAGACAAAAACTTAGGCTCTGACCTATAAAATTTGTTTTGTAAGTGACTAATGACATCTTGTCATTACTTATCAGAACCATAGTCTAAGTGAGTTTTAAGAAACAAATAAGTTTCAAATCCAAGAAACGAAATTATGCTTGTGCCCTTATGGTGCAAGGCTCTTAAATTACTTCAATCATGATTAACAACCTAGATGATATAGAGAAGAAGAGGAACCATTTCTAGAGTTTATTTACTAATATAATAGAATTCCATTGACATTAAATTTTATTCCTTTTAAAACTGTTTGAGTGTTCAGATAAAAGTAGAATTTAATGTAATTCTCTCCGTTTCAGCAAGGAGTAGAAGGAATTACCATTCCCACTTACTCTATCTTCATATATCACTTATTTTCATGTTTTTCCCATCTTACTTATTAGTGGCGGTAATGATTATAATGGTTTATGTTTCTGTTTGAGCAACTAAATTAAAAGTAGAGCACATGGTAATAAGTTGAAATGATATGATGACTAGAGACTAAGGCATGCGTCATGTAAAATTTAGTTATCAATGCTGCATCCTTATTGAAGGAAACACAAGATTATATATATATATATATATATATATATATATATATATATATATATATATATATATATATATTCTATTATTAGTTTTGCTCAAGATCACGTGCTACAATAAAATTAACTCAATATACTTTCATAAAAAAGCTTAGATTTGTATATTCTTGTTGAAGCGTGAAATGATCATTAGATGTTAAGGTTACACTAGTGGATGTCTGGCCAAGGATTAAAAACATCTATAGAAATAAAAATAATGCATTTGGTGGTACTCACTGCTTTTCCATCCCATCACCTTTTTTTCCCCTTATTAAAACACTGCAGATGGGCTATAGTTTCTTACTGGCCAATGAGGAAAGGCTTGTCTTGACAGCAATAACTGAAAAGAGACAACAAAGGTTTAAATGATTTTTTTAAACTATTATTCACAACGCATTTAGAATGCAAATGAGGTAAATGTAGACCAAATTTTATGCAACTGACTAAACTGCTCTTATTGGAAAACATAAACAACCTCTCATTTATTTTTGATGGCATAGCATTGTTAACCTTTTTATAAATTTACATCATTTAACCTTTTTCCTTTATCTGCTTGTGCAATATTAGAAGACATGATCCAACACATAGTTCAGTAATACCTTGTTCATGTTAAAAATATAGGAATCTGTATATTCATTTTTAGTGGATATTTGATTTGCCTTATAACTTCAGCAGCCTTTTTTTATTTGGGAAAAGCCAATATTCCAGCTATGTATGAAATGCAACATTTTGATTACATTTCAAAATCTAATACTGTCAGTAACAAGTTAAAGGTCTCACAAAAGAGGACATGATCATTCCTTAGGTGTTATTAGAGTGACAGTGCTCTGGCTATAGATTTTGGATCATGTTTCTTGTACTTTCTATTTTCAATAATGAGATGCCTCACTAGCTTTTACTTATGTTGTTTCCATTTTTGGACAGGTTCTTACTTTTGCTTGGTTGAACTTTTTCTTTTCTAGATTTGTAGTAGGTAATTTTTTGTACTTTCTTCCCTTTTTTTTTTTTCTTACTGTTGATTAGGTTATTTCTTTGAGTGCATTCTTATTCTTCAAAATGTCTTTGTTTATATCTATCATTTTAAAGTGCCAAGATGCCATTTTTCTTCTGTTAATAGTTCTATATATAATGTATTTGAAGTAAGGATTTGTGGGAATCACACATGGTGAATATGGATTCGCTGTTATAAGGCATTTCAGTGTTCTTTGTATATGATAGGGGTGGTATACACATCATTTGGGGGGGGGGGGGGGGGAATCTAATTGTAATCGTGAAGATTGTAGGGGTGCTACTTTTGTAGTATAGTTACCGGACATAGTATTTAGATGGTGAGTTTAGATGTTGAGTGGTTATTAAATATCTGTGGCAGTGGTCCATCAATATTATCTAACCACCAGCAACAGGGGAAAAAAGATAGCTTATACAGCCTTCTAATCTTTTTGTAATGTTGCGGGTATTCCTTATACCCATTTTTTTTAATATATCATCTTTTTTAGTTGATAAAAAAATGTATTTAAAGTAAGAATAAGAATTTATTAAATGTCTTTTGAAGAACGCCAAGGTATTAATTTGTCTAAGAGAATTTATTAAATCATATTGGATTTCAATTTCTTCAGAAGTTCTATTAAATGTCTTCTTGATTTTATTTTTCCTCTGAGGAAGAAATTCATCCCAGAGACTTGTAGTTAGTTTTAGTTAATTAATTCTAGTTTTTTTGTTAGTTTACTATTCGGCCAAATAAAAGGAAAGCTTGTGTATTCCCATCAAGGCAACTTTATAACCCCATCAAGGCTTGTTGTATGCTTAGATGATAACTTGAGTATCCAAATTTTAAAGTAAGTTCTGTAGTAGCTGAAACTAATCTATGAAATTAGATGCTATGTATGTTACAGGGAAATTGTTGAATAGCATTTGAGGTTACTGGAAGTTTTAATAAGTATGGGAATTAAAATCTTTGCATGCCATTAATTAGGTCCTTATAAACTTTTTAGGGCATGATTACTCTCATGATATTTTATTTTGACACATAATATGGGTTTGACATGAGCAACATACATATCATTTTCTTTGGAGTTTAGTACTCTGGTTTCTAGTCTTATTTTCAAGTGCTAATTTATTATTCTCTGAATTTCAGGATTTCCACGTTGATCCTGTAGATAGATATGTTCATCCTGATTTTGTGACAAGCAGTGGTTTCTTTTTCTCCAACCCTTCTTATCTTTTATCTTTTTGGCTTGTCCACAATGTATTTACAACAATTTCTCTTAGGAACTTGTAGCTTCTAATTATAGGTAATATTGATATATGATTTTAGTAAATATGATGTACAAATTTTATGTCATGTTTGTTTCTATTTCTATTTGTTAACTCATGTTATATGGATTATATTATATTTTGAATGATGATATAAGCTATGAAAATAAAATATTTTATGTTATGGATTAATTTTATGTATATACAGGTACTATTTTTAAATTTTTTGTGTTTGAAATTAATTAATATATCTAAGTATTGATAATTTCATAATTTTTTTTTAAAAATCGATAATTACAGAGGGCTGAACCCTCTGTATTACAGTGGGTTTCTTACCCATTGTAGTACAGACGGCTTAGCCCACTGTAATTGTTTGTATATTTTTCCATGAATGTATTATTACTCATAAATTACCAACGGCTTTTCCTTCTGTATTATTGAGGGTCAAATTACTGATGAAAGAACCCACGGTATTAACCTCGAGTTACAGTGGGCTAAGCCCACTGTATTACCGAGGGCTTTTCGAGGCCATCGATAAAAAAATACCGACTAAGTTATTATAGAGGGATCATGAGCCGTCGGTAAGCCGTCGGTAATTTTGATTTATAGTGGGCTTTTTAGATTATAGTGGGCTTCTAGCCCACTGTAATAGCGAGAATTCTTGTAGTGAGTGGTTGGGTGGTGGGATGGAAACTGGTGCAACTTCATATAACTCTAGTCTCGAGCTTGAAGACATTGCGTGGTCTATCACTGTAACATGGAGGCTCCATTGGTGACCTCGTGGATAGAGGAAAATCTAGGGAGAAGGTTTTATGGTTGTGGGCTAATTAGGGTATATAACCGTTAATATGAAATTTTGGTTGCAAGTTTATTGTGTAACATTCATTTGAAATTTCGAATTTGCTCTTTTGCAAGTAACAAGGAGAAATGGTTGAGAGTTTTTTTAGTGGCATGATCCCGTATTGAATGTTCGTGAGAAGAGAATTATCATTACATTGTTGAGGAAGGCAAATGAACTAAAGATTAGGGAAAATGAACTGAAGACAAAGTTGAGTTAGATGAAAAAGATGGAGAAATTTTTAGGGTTGGTCTTATTTTGTCTTAGGCCATTGTAATGTTGCATTGTTGCTAGTGTTTTTAGTTGTTGGTAGGGGCATTTGATGTAGTGGGTACAATATAAGGCATTGTATTGTTGTTGGTGTTTGTGGCCCTATCATTATTTTGATGCAATTGATTAGAATATAGTATTTGGCTTGGTATGAATGGGTCTATTAATGAAATATCGTTTCTAATATGATTTGTGCAAGTGAATTTTATCTGATTTTATATTTAATTGTGTTGCATAACTCTGCCAAATCGCCTAGTAATTCTACCAAATCACCTAGTATAGTTGGTTTGAAAGTTTGAGGTTTTACACAAGATTGTCTGAATAGGCTAATGCAATATCAATATACCGGTCCTTTTGAAAACCAATTTTGTAACATAGTAATTGAATATGGTTGTATAGTTAATGTAATTTGTTTTTGATTATTGTCACAGGTTTTAAAGTATACTATCATATAATTTTAATGGTCTTTGTGAAAATTAAAATTATAATATAGTTACTGATTAGGGTTTTAAAGTTGAGGTCTGTATTTGATTGTTGTAACAAGTTTTAAAAATGAAGTTTCATAGTATAATACCATATAAGTATACTGGTCCTTTTGAAAACCAATTTTGCAGCTTATTACCATTTTGAATAGGCTTACATTAATTTGTGACTGGTTTAATGCCATATTAGATTACCAAATTGATTTTGACATATGATACAAGCATATGATGCAACCATTGACCTGATTTTAGCATATTGAAAACCACTATTAACAATTCCAAATCAAAACCTGTTAATCTTAAGTAGGACTGAACCATAATCAAAACCAATAATTGAATAAGCAAATGAAGCAACCACAACATCACAAAGAAGAAGTAATATACCAATTGGAAATATAAATTTCATTCAAACCAATAAGCAATACTTGTATAGGAATGGTCTATTGGCATTTGTAATGAACCAAAACACCATTTCTATACATTCCTTTACAAAATAGTCTTGGTAACCAAAAAATAGAACAACGTCTGAAATGTATCAAAACATCATTTTTATTCATTCCTTTAAAAAATAAATATATTAAAACCCATTCCTAAACCATAATATTCCCCTGACCCATTCCTACAACTATTTCCCCTAAAAAAAAGTAGATATCTTCAAATCTTCAAATTCTTGAAATCTTAAAACATCATAAATTAACCATTGATTGTTGTGTTTGTAGGCAGGGACAAAAACATCAAAAAGTGTTGGTGCTGTTGCAATTAACTATTGACTTAATGGAGGTGCAGCTGATTGACCACTTGGTGCACTGCTACTAATTGTTGAGTTTATGTTCATGCAGTTGATTCTTGAGTTTTCTGTAAAGTTTCAACCTCTGTAGGTCAGTTCAACCCAGGTATTCTTTCACAATTATTTGTCTTTGCAGAAGGTTGAAACTTTGTAAAAAAACTCTAACAATTGATTTAGTTGTGCTTACAACACACTGCTCCTGAAGCACCAATCCACTGTTTGCACATCTAATTAGATGTCTGTAGTTAATTTTTCATAACGACAATTAGACGGGAAGACTCAATTGAAAAAAAAAATAAAAGTTCAGGGACCCAATTAAAAGAAAAAAAAGTTCAACAACCTATTTGTAAATTTGGTAAAAGTATGGGAATCTACATAATAATTAAATCTTTATTTTTTTATGGAGATCGTTTTAGTTTTTTTTCCCTTCTATGACTGTTTGCAATTTTCTTTTTCTTTTTTTTAATGACCAAAATTCAAATGTCTCATTTAAATAGATTAAGGACACCTATAGTAGTAAGTTACATTTTCGTTAGTGAATACCATTGTCATTGTGAATACTAATAGTTGCAAGTTACTTATATTTTCCTTCTGTTTTTTTTTTTTGTCTGTCTAGGTACGCTACTTGCTTATAAGTGAATATCAAGCTAGCCTCATTTTGGAACCTATGCAAATAATCCTTCACTTGTTCATAGTTTATTTTGTGGTTTGACCTAGTGATGAACTATTAATAAAGCTGAAAACATCAAATCCCAAGTTCTAGCATAGTATTGATGGCCTACTTAATTTAGTTTTTTTTATATTTAAATTCAAGGTATTTATTGATATGGATTGCATGTGATTCTAGATCGAGTTTAATGGTGATGCACTGACAGTGTAAAATAGTTTTACATTGTTGTTCAATCACAAATCACCGTTGGTATGACTTTTAAGATAATTTTGTAAAAGTCAACAAACTCATCATACATGATAGTTTATAATTAAATGACAGTATAAAACTATTTTACACTGTCAGTGCATAGCCTTTTTTCTCTTCTAGATTTGTATATCATATGATAATAAATTAATAATTCTCTAAAAATATAAAGGAATTATGGAAGCATTTAAACTTAATTACACTTTTTGCACCCACAACTTCACAAGCTCGCGAACTTTGTCCTTAGAGATTTTTTATTGCGAATTTTGCCCCTAATTTATAAAATATTGTGAATTTTGTCCCAATGTAAAAAAACTACCACAAATAAGACAATTTTGTGGTGATTTTTCCTTTAAACCGTTGCAATTAAGACAAATCGTGACTTTTGTAAATTAGGAGGAAAAATTCATTAATTTTTTGTTTGGGAAGGGGGGCGAAATTCACAAGATTACAAAACTTTGGAAGCAAAAAGTACAACTAAACTAAAAATTTATATCTTTTTTATCAGCTAAACTTTATTCACAGGATGTTCTAATTTAATTTAAGTATTCAAGAAAAATACCTAGATAATACACATGATACTTGATAATTTTATTTAAACTTCAAAGTGAAATGAAAATAGAAATAAATTTAAAAATAAAAATAATGCGTGAGAAAATTGTCATTAAAATAATTTTTTGTTAGTTCAATAAATTTTTAGATTTTTCAAATAAAAAATCATATATTTTTTCCTTATACAATTAATACAATTTTTCCATTTAAATTTATTGATAAAAAATAACAACAATGATAAAAAAATCAGGTGGAAAATGAAAGACTTTACTAGTAGACAAGTCATGTTTGACTAAAGCATCTACCACCATGTATTGCCTCACGTAAACATATGCATACGTGACATTAGATTTCAAACTAGCTATTGCTTTAATCTCTCTAACCACGTTATAACAGTGGTGAGAATGATCCCATCCATTTAAAATCAACCCAACTGCAACTTTTGAATCACTCTCCACTGATATATTAATTTGTTAGCAATTTCTTTATTATTTCTAATTAGATAAAGGTATTTTATTTTTAATTAATTAAAGATATATATGACACAAAAAAGGAGTTTAAATTAACTTAGGGAATTACTTTAATTTAATGCTTTTTCCTCTGTCAGAACATCAATATATATAGCAGCACTCCACGATCAAAACAGATTCAACCCTCCTCACAAAAACCAAACAGATGCAGTTGGAGAGAAAAGAGGCTGGAAATGTTCTTAAGGAAAGAGAGATTTGAAAGAGTGCATGCAAAGTTGAGAGAAAACCAAAAAATAGTCTCCTTGGCACAGCAGCGTTGACTTTAAGAGATCACCTACTCAAAACAAAGGATGATGATCCTTGCTGCAATTAATTACGTGTAACGGTTACTGGTGGGGATAGAAATGAAACCGAGGGGCACATGTTTTTAGGGTACACTATTTAATTACAATGTAAATACACACATATAAGCCCATACTACATGCAATTGTATTAGAGCAGCAAATCAAGAGAATTAAGTATAGTAATGGGGGCACAAAGAATAGCAACCCAGGTGGGAGAGTGGAAGGAAAAACAATACTCCCTCCGTCCCAAAATGAGTGTCGTCCTAGGATTTTTTACACAGACCAAGAAAAACTATTAAATAGAAGAAAGAGAGAAGTAATTTTACAAAACTAACCTTATTATTAGTATTGCATTGAAAAGCTAAAGTGGCATTATTAGGGGTATTAGTGGAAAAAAGTAATTAATATTGCATTGAAAAGCCAAATGCGACACTCATTTTGGGACTTTTTTTTTTCAAATGTAACACTCATTTTGGGACGGAGGGAGTAAAACATAGTATTTCTTACATTTATTTGGGCTCTAGCAGCAAAATTTCTAATCCCAAGAAAATAAAGAAAAAAAATAACTCAATCTGTTTTTAATTATTTATTAATTCATTAATAATATCAGATTAATTAATTTAAATTAACATTCATAAACCTTTTTTTTTATATAATAATTTTCAATTGCTAATAATTTGTAAAATTTTAATTCATACATAATCTTAATTTATTTAAGCTTGTGAAGTTTTTTCCAAAGTTAAATAAATAAAAACCTTTCAATCATCTTTGTATAATTATAAATATAAATTCATTAATTTTCTAACATCTAAAAGTTAAAAAAGATTAAATTTTAACAAAATAGTTTTTTTCTAATAGCAATAGCATTACTGTCAACAATAAATAAATAAATAAATTTCTTTAAGTTTGTGAATTTTTTTTCTTAAAATTTGGTAAATTAAATACTCTTCATATTTGTTTAATTAGAAATAAAAATCCATTAGTAATTACAATGGAAAATAATAATATATAAAAGCTAACAACTAACATTTGCCGATAAAAAAAAATATATTTAAAAGCTGAACTTTTATTTCTCATAATAAGAAAAAAAATAGATGTTACATTTCAAGACCACCTAAACGGCTAAACCATTGCTTTCCTGCACAGGCAGATCCTCTTTTGTAGGTTCCGACATGCTTATGTCTATATGGGTTATGCCAGGTTGAGGTGTCTGGCTTTCTAGTCTTGAATCCAGCCCTAAATACATGGTAACAATAACTTCATTAGATTCACACATATTTACTTTTCTTTAATGATAATGATGTTTTGTTGCTCTTACCTATATACTGAGTTCTCAGGGATCCTTCTTTAGCTTTGTGCTTTTTACCTTGAAAATGATCATTCAAGCCTTTCTCACTTGTGGCAGTAATCTGACATAACATGCAAATCCAATCTTGCTTGGGTTTCTTCTGCAAACCAGATAGAGAATTTTCATTGACATCAATTGCAAGAGGTGTCGCCACATTGCACTTTGGACCATAATGATAAGCCTCTGACTTAGTCTGCAATGGGATAAATAAAATAATATGTGCTCAATAGCCAATTAAGAGTTTCAACATTCCCTATATATTGACTCTATCATCTCTTTAGGATGCCCATGCATGAATAAGATATACTATAATATTGTGATCACACAACGTGGTTCCATTGGCAGTAAAGTTATAATAATACAAGTGTATTATGAAGAGAATGTTTGCTGAGTAGTGGTCAGCCAAACAAATAGAATGTAAGTATACTAACCAGTATGAACGCTTTATTATCATTGTTAGTCAGTGTAGAAGGTTGTTTGATATCAACTTGGGGGGGGGGGGTAACTCGGGTTGTGGCACACAAAATGCATTAATGTTATTAATATGGTTGTTTATTCTTGGATTCATGAAAGACACTGACACTCGTTCTCGGAACAAGGTTTCAAATGGGATTCCTAATGCTCTCTCCGATGCCATTTCTCTCCTGACTTCCTCCTCCAGCTCTCTTCGTGTGCCAATGCCATCTCATAGGTGATTATCTCTCTCTTAATTCCATCCTTCTCTAGATTCCGTTGTATATGTTCTTTCTCCCATACTTGCCGAAATGCTTCATTGGCATTGATTGGCACCGACTTTGGGAAAACTTTGAGCTTCGGAACATTGCTAGGAAAAGCACTTGGTGCAAACTCACACCCTAGAAAGTGAATAGTGAATAAAATGAAATCATGTGAGAAAATATTCTTTTTTTAAGCAACAAAACAAGTTAGTATCTTGAAAGGAACGTGAAGAAAAGAAAATGTTACCTTGTAATGATGAGTGTTTGGAGACATAGGCAACTGTGGAAAGAGGGTGTGCCATTGATGATGGTGTCTTTTGGTTTTGGCCATCACAATATTTGAACTCCATGGAAATAGTAGGAATGTGAAACAAAGGGAAAGAAGTGGATAAAGAAAAACAATGCCTATGAAATCAAAGACAATTTGTGTGAGTGTGTGCAGTGTTGAGATTGAAAGTGTGATTAAATAGGTGTGAGCAATGGGTATTTGCACTTGCATGTAAGGTGTGTGTTTATAGATGTCATTGATTTTGCTTTTTTGTGTGAAGATATTTTTTAGTGATTTGTGCCATGGTCAAATATTGAGAATTTACTAAATCAATTTTTCGAGCTTGAAAAGGGAGGAAAAAGGAAAAAAATGATTTTCTTCCAATTTTGAATGTGACCACAATACCCAAAAAGAGTTAAATATGAATAAATATTTAAAATGTTAAAGATTTGAAATATTTATTTTTTCTAGTTTTAAGGATTCAATAGTTGACTACACACATTTGATATTATTAAAAAAATTAACGAAGTGAATAACTGAACAACTACAAATTTATTTTTTATATTTATAATAAATTATAAATTGTAATATAGTATTACTTTTAATTATTGATGTTTTTATAAAAATTATTAATAGTTAATTTATATAGAGAGATGATTGGTAAGATTTGGGGTGTCAACAATTGGGATTCCTAGTATGATGCCTTTACATGTCATAGTTTTTTTAAAAAAAAATTATATAGAGAGATAAAAGAGATAAAGATAAAAAAAATTATAGTTTGAGATTATTATCTACAAAAAAAAAAAATACTTGTGTGAAACCAAATAATTTTCACTTGGGTCTCTCTAGATTTATTAAAGAATTAATAATAAAATATTTTATTAGAGATACATAAATTAATTAACAATTTTAACCTTTTCTATTTAATTTTTTTACTTTTTACTCTGTCAACTTATTATCAATTTCTTTATTATTTCTAATCAATTAAAGGTATTTTATTTTTAATTAATTTAATGTATTGAATGCATAATATTGAATATTAATGTTGACAAATACTATATAACATTAAAAAAGGAATTTAAAATATTGAGTACTAAATGAGGACATTACTTTAATGCTTTTTCCTTATGTTTCTTATCAATAATATCTTGAATGATTGGATAACCCCCCCTTGCAACATGTAAGTTCTGCAACCAGTCCCAAAATAAGATGTTCCACGCTTGGGAAATCCTAAAACATTAAGACAGTTAATAGTATGATTGCTACCTAACCTGCCCGTTAAGTATTAATTTATGAGAGCCACATTACAAAATAAGCTCATCTGGTGCCTGCAGCCAGATATAAAATATTACTTGCTTAATTGTGTTGCAAGCTTCAACCATACTTAACCACACTCCTTGTTTGCAATAGTATGTCAGTATATTCACCTGGCCATCCTTGCAAAGTTACATTCTATACTCCTAGCTGTTTTGCATTTCAACATAACCAGCATCAAGATACTCCCGAAACATGTGCAGAACTCTTAGAGTTGTATGAACTTTTTTTTTTTCGATGATTAAAATTCAAATGTCTCATTTAAATAGGTTAAGAACTCTTATAGTAGTATGTTACATTTGTTTAGTGTCAGTTACTTGTATTTTTTTTATTTTATTTGCTCTAGCTATATATGCTACATGCTTTTAAGTGAATATTATGCAAATAATCCTCACTTGTCCATAATATATTTTGCAGTTTGACCCTAGTGATGAACTATTAGTAAAGCTAAAAAACATCAAACTCCAAGTTCAGGCATTGGATTGATGACCTAATTATTTTAGTTTTTATTTAAATATCAAGGTACTTATTGAAGCAAATTGCATGTGATTCTAAATTTGTATATATATCATATGATAATAAATTAACAATCCTCTAAAAATGCATAACAATTTTTAATACCTTTATATATTTTTACCAACTAAATTTTATTTAAAGGATTTTCTGGTTTAATTTTGTATTCAAGAAAAATACCGGATAATATATATGATACTTGATAGATTGGCCTCGCACGGAATCTCAGTACAAAATACTTGATGGTGGGATACTATTCTTTCTTTCGTCCAGCTAGACTTTAACAGGAACAACTTTTTTGCTTTCCTCCTATAGATTTACATAGTGGTTGCCTTTGCAAGAAGTTTTGGTTTATGTCCCCCGTATTCTCTTGTATATGTTTTTCTCCTTTTTTTCAATAAATTCTTGGTGTGCTGTAGATGATGGGTAGCGTTGGGAGTACTAACTTGGTTGGAATTTCTTTTGTTATAATGATGCCTTTGCATGTCCTCTTTGTGACTATTTTTTTTTTTAAATTTCAAAGTGAAATTTAAATAGAATCAAATTTAAAAAGAAATTAATGTGCAAGAAAATTGTCATTAAAATAATTAGTCATTAATTATTCAATTAATTTTTAGATTTTTCAGGATAAAAAAAGTCAAATATTTTGCTCATGATTTAATTTTTATACAATTAATACAATTTTTATTAATTAAATTTTATTTTTAAGAATATTTTTAATAAAAAATAATATTAATATTTTAGTTTTAAAATTTAATTCTTTATATTTTATAAATATACTTGTGCAGTGTACAAAATATTTACTAATTTCATTTCAAAATCATGTAAAAAAGACTAGAAACAAACACAAAAAAGAAAATGATACATGAAATAAATTATCACTAAAATATTTTTTCTTAGTAAAAATATTTGTTAAAATTTTAAAAAATAACCTTTGTAAGATTTTGTTAGTTACATTTTAATTTTCTATATTATCACCAAAATAATTTTTATAAATAGTGCTTATTAAATTTTTATTGTCATTAATTTTTTTGAGTTAATTTCATTTCTTAAAGAATTAATAATAAAATATTGAGCAAATTATAGAGTCACCCTCTGAGTTTTACCTGAATTACATATGCACCCCCTCCTTTTTTTAGCTACAGAAAATCTCCTAATTTTTTCTTTCATGTTACAGTGGCACACCCTCTCCATTAAACGGTGTTAACTTCGTTTAAAATGTAGAGCACATGATTGACATGTGATTTTTAAAACACAAATTAATCCAAAAATGCCCTTTCTTCTTCATTTCCCCAACTCTTCAACTCCATCCAAACTCCTCTGACTCTTGCTTCCCCAACTCTCTCATCTCCTCCTACGCCAAAGTTGCCACCAGCCCCTCCGATTCCGTCAAGTTCCTAAACCACGTCACCATAACCCGCCGCCGCTACGGGCAAGCACGTTAAGAAAAAGATGATTCTTTGGGAGAATGTTTGGCACTATTCTCAGAGTTTATTGAAATGTGGGAGTTTTAATTAATATGGGAATGGGTCATGGTTATATTTTCAACGCTGGAGAGTCTTAAACATTGGTGCTAAATTGTTGTGGGACAAGTCTTTTGTGGAATTTGGTAAAATACATGGTGGGCTTATTGGTTGAAGCTGTATAGAATAGTCCCTCCGTTCTTAAACCCTTAAGTTTTAGCTTCTTGTTTTTGTTCCTAAACTCTTTATATTTTACATATTTCAAGGCTCATTAATTATTTTCTTCCACAAATATCCTTATTTAACATGACCTAGATTTTCATACCTTCTTCCATCATAGATATTAAATGAGGGTATTTTAGACTAAATGAATTATTTGTGAGTAGTATTAAATGTTTCTTAAACTGTATGCATTAATCTTAAACATCAAGAGTTTAGGAACGGAGGGAGTATTTGCATACAAAGGATGCATTAGTTGGATTTTCAACAAATTTGCCAAAGACAAGGATGATACAGCAGTAGTAGTCGACAAACTATTTTGGATTCATTTAATATTCAAATAATCAATTCCATCTTTGGGAGGTTTATGAGCTGCTGCTTGGGATCAAAACATTTCTAACTGCTTTTGAAGACAGTTGGGTCATAGGGTTGTTTATATTATTTTTCTTATCATTTTTCTTTTTAGTAGGGGCTAAATAAGAATTGGATCCAGGTGTTGTTACGAGATGGAGTATGGATCGGCATTGTAATTTTGTTGGTTTTTAGATCCCAACATTTCTTGTGTGTTGGCTCTGTTTAATAAAATGCTTTTTACTTTAAAAAAAGGGCAATTTTGGATTTTTCGAAATGTGCAGAGGACATTTTCGTAAATGAACTTCCAAAGTAATGCCTTCAAATGGAGGGGTTGCATGTGTAATTAGACCAAATCTCAGGAAGTGTTATTGTAATTTGTTCTAAAATATTTTATTATAAAGACATAAATTAATTAGCAAATATTAACTTTTCCATTTAAATTTTTACTTTTTACTCGATCAACTCATTAGCTAGCTATTTATTATTTCTAATTAATTAAAGGTATTTTTTAACGCTCGGCTAGCTTTTCAGCGTGCTTTGTCCTCACTCACACACTTCCTGGGAAACTTCCCAGAAGGTCACCCATCCATAATTGCTCCAAGCCAAGCACGCTTAATTGTAGAGTTCTTAAGTGATGAGTTACAGAAAAGTAGATGCATCTTTTTGGTATAGGTAGTACCAATTAATTCTTTTAAGCCATCCTCAACTATACAATCTCATACATGCAGTCTCTGGATCCCTCTTATTAGGGTGTGAATTCGATTCATTCATGTATCCCTTTCGCTGGAAGCCTACCAGGAGCCGCTCCTTGTCCGTGCCTCTTCCCTTTTGCACTAGAGATCACTCCTCGCCCTTGCAGTGCTCGAGATGTTACATATTTTATTTTTATTAGTTAAAGTATTTAACGCATAATATTGAATATAAATCTTGAAAAATATTTGATACCAAAAAAGGAATTTAAAATCTTGAGTATTAAATGAGGGCAATATTTTAATGGTTTTTCCTTATGTTTCATACCAAGAATATAATAGTTTCTTATAGTCGATAAAAAAAATTGTTAAAAAAGTTTATTGAAAATAATGATATAAATGTATTAGTAAAACATTAAATATATATTTTAATGAAAAAATTAATTTTTATTCAATGAATATTATTTAAAGATATTTGTAAACAAATTCTTGAATAAAATTTAAATGCATAAAGTGAAGAAATATATAAAATAAGAAAGCAAGACTCTATTCATCATTTGATTGAATTAATGTATTTTTAAATATAATTTGCTTAATTTGACTTTGAATATGTCTTTATTTTTCACTTTACACATTTTTACTTTAAATAAGTTACATTTAAAAATAATTTTATCATTTAAAAAAATCTTCAAAATCTATTTTAATACTAGATGGAATTCATGCTATGCACGGACCAGGCATTCAACTTGATAATATGTTTTTACTTATTTTTTATTTTCTAATTAAATATAAAGGTGAAAAAGTAGTTTAACTTTTTTTTTATGGTTATCCATTTTTTTTTCCTTCTATGGCTGTATGCATTATTCCTTTTCCTCGTTTTTTTGGTCATCCAAAATTCAAATGTCTCACTTAAATAGGTTACAAACACGTACAGTGGTAAGTTACATTTTTTTAGTCAATATTTTGAACACTATATTTTGCCTTTTCTTTTCTTAATGTGTTTAGTTATATGGAGTAATTTTTTTTATTAAATTTATATCATTTGCTAATTTGGCCTATCGAGTGAGGAAATTAACTTTTGTTTCTAGTCATCCATCATATCCATTTGTCTCATTTTTTTCTTTCTTTCTTCATACCAAAAATTAACAAAATTTGTGAATTAAGTTATTTTTATTTTATTACTTGTTTAACGTCATCACAAAAAAAAAAAAAAGGTAAAAAATTATTAGAGTCTAACACTTGTTACAGCCTTTTATTACAAGCTAATTCTTTGGTGTCAATTCCACAAGCTCATTTTTGTCCCTTTCCCAGCTAAGTGGTTATGAAATTGAACTGGAAGATAATTAACCAAATTGATATAAATAAATCATTGCTGTAATTATTCTTTTTGACTTCCATTAAGTAATAATGGAAATGAAAATCTGAAAAAAAAAAAATTACATTTCATCATTAAGGATCAGAAAATAAAAAAGTTTACAAAAAGTATACAAATCAAATAAAAAAATGACAAAAAAGAACAGAAAAGATAACAAAAGGAGGGACAGCTAGTAGCACAATTGCAGCAGTAGACCAGCCCCATGAAAGAAAGAAAGAAAAGAACAAGATTAATATATTAATGATGAGAATAAAAAATTCCAAATAAAGCAGATTTGGTCAAGAAACAAGGCGTATCACTGGTAATCAGAAGAAACATAATGCAGCAGTCCCGTAAAAATGGTCAATATAAATAAAGCAAGTTTGATAAGTAATTGAAGTAGGCATGCCACATATAGGATAGCAGAGATAAAAACAAAATTTAAATAAGAGAGCAAAACAAGCAATTTACTATAAGACTGTGAGAAGGATTAAGATAAAATGAGAGATGGGGAAACAAGCATTGGAATAGAAAATCAAAACTGTGATGAATGCTCCAAGAAGCAACCCCATCTACAAATGTTCATCTTTTCTGAAAAAGCAATAAAAAGCAAAGGACAACATGAGATTTTGGTTCCCAACACATCAGAATGTTCATCTACATTTTTTTTTATATTGTAAACAATATTTGTTATAAAACATTACTGCACGAGTTATCAATTTTTTTTCTTATTTTATTCTAATTATAAAAATTAATTAAATTACGTAAATTAGTATGTAAATTATTTTATGTAATTTACACAAATTACATAAATTTATATCAATATGAAGTTTTGTTTATTTTCTTACCGCACAAAAAAATATAATAAAAAAATAAATATTAAAATAATTTGCATACGTAAAACAAGTTTGTATAATTAAAATATGTAAGTTACTCAAAATAGTTTCGTATAATGATAATATGTAAATTATTAAAAAAATTGTATAAACAACTTAAAAATATTTGATTTGTTTCATATATAAATTATTTTTATTCTAATCATATAAATCAATATAATTACATGAATTAATATGTAAAATAATTATTATTTTATGTAATTTATAAAAGTTAAATAAATTTATTTTTCTGTAAATTATTTTTATTCAAATTATACAAATTAATAAAATTTTAATATTTTTTATAATTTATATGAATATAAATTTATGTAAATTACATAAAATAATTTATGTAAATAATTTTCATACTAATTAAAGTAATTTAATTAATTTTTATAATTAGAATAAAATAAGAAAAAAATTAATAACTCATCCAGTTATGATATATAACAAATATTGTAACACCACAAAAATTACAACTTAGTAAATAGGTACGTGAGCGGTTTAATTAGAAATCAATTGAAATTAATTTGTTTGTTTTAAAAGAGGAAAAAAAAAATATTTTCAGTATTTAAATATAGTTAGTGATTAACCGAGTAAATAAGAAAAATGATGGAAAATAAAATAATAAAAGTATTTCTTTATAATGGTCAAGTAGAAAAAAAATTAAATAAAATAAATTTTATTATTATTAGATGTTTAAAAGTTTGATTTTAAAATTAAAATCGCGTTTCATTTCAATTACATAGTGCATTCTTACATTGTGTAAATTAAACTCAGTACCTAAAACTATCAACTCACACCCCTTAACCAATTAAAATTCATGCACTTACCCTCACCCCTCCACAAACTCACGACATTCTCTCTCTCTCTCTCACTCAAATCCAATTCATTTCGTCTCACTTACTTTAACTTAGCAATTAAGTTAAACCCCAAAACCTCTCTTCTCTCACCTCTCTCATGGACTCACTCCCTCACACACACTCACCCACTTAAAAACCCAGCAGCAAACACACACCACACTCTTCATTTTATTTCAAATTCATTTCTCCCTTTCTCTCTTCTTCTCCCACGGCCATGCACCCCAAACCCTCTCCTCTCTTTTTATTTTCTTCTTCCTCCTCACTCACTTGGCTGAGAGCTTGAGCACCAAGATCACATAATCCTCTCAGCACCACTCTTCTCCTCCTTGGCAGTGGCACCCCAAGCCCCAAGGGAAGCCATTGAAGACCTTGCATGCAGCTGGATCCCTCTTCCCTCTCATCCTCTCAACAACAAGCTCACTTCCTCTTCTCTTCCTCTCTCTCTCGGCTGAACCTCAACCAGGGGAAGGGAAACTTCTTGGTGGATTCTATTTTCAGTCTAAGTATGGTTGAGAGTTAGGGGACTCAACCACATACAGCATGAATGTCCCTCATCTGGACTGTTTGTATGCTTTGTTTGAAATGTTTGCATGTGAGAAATTTTAGAGGGAAATG
The DNA here is from genome assembly GCA_026413185.1 of Pueraria montana var. lobata. NCBI lineage: Eukaryota > Viridiplantae > Streptophyta > Magnoliopsida > Fabales > Fabaceae > Pueraria > Pueraria montana. The sequence continues at coordinate 81,767,841 of CM048650.1, forward strand.
TTGATCGAGTCTTTGGCAGTGGCTGTTTGTGGGAGTGTATGCATGGCCTTGATGGAGTTTTGATCTCTTTAAACTGTAAGGGATGGTCCCTGGAACAAGGGGAGCCATACCCATTTTCTACAAAATTCGTTCTTTTGTGTTGCACGTAGAAGGAGACTCCAAAATCCAAGTAACAGTGGCCGTAGCTTCGGGTTGCCCTGGACAACCTCCACTATTTCATGAGTTTTGGAAGATCCAACAATTGGTTTTTCACAAAATTTGTTTTTAATGAAAATAAACATGAAAAGGAACAACTTTTATTTTGACACCATGGAGAGAAAACCTCGTTTTGAAGTTCATCCGTGGCTTTCAAAATGGCTGTTCTGTTTTTGAATTGCCCTGGAACATGTCTCTGTTTTTCTTAAATTTCTAACTGTACACTTAATGTTTTGTTTTCGTTTTTGTGCCATTAAAAAAACAGACAAAACAATATTTTTAACCATGTAATTTACGAAAATTATCAAGCACATTTTCTAAATCAATTTTTTGAAGAGAGACAGAGCAATGGTTTTGAAACTCTGCCTGGAGCTCCAATTTTAGGTTGTAAAGAAAATTTTACTAGGAGAAATCGGGGAAGAATTGGAAGGCATGGGATACCATTTTAGAAATACCCAGATATTATCTTTATGCTGTAAAAATTCCAAGTCAAAATTCTATTGGTAAGTAACCGAAAATAAAATTTATTCAAAACATGTTTCTGGAAAGGATTTGACTAACCTGTCAACTTGTGGAATTTTTAATAATTTTTTGTAGATTTTTACTAATTAAGTAAGATATCAATCTGAAAAATAGATTTCAAGAGCTTTCATTTCATATAAAACTTTCCTAGTTTTGAGGCCATTTAATGCAATCTATTTGATCTCACATTCAGTACAGCGAAAGGAAAACTTTCCTCTTTTTAGTTACTATGGCCGTGATATAATGTGTGACTTGTGTGAAATGTTTATGGTTATTTTTGTGAATGAAAGGGGCAATGAATACCATGTGTACCCAAATTCTGATTTTAAGTCCCAAAGAACAAAGTTCTTGGGCAATGGTGACTTTGAATGATTGTGTGGAATTATTCCTTGATTGTATGTTTTGTCTCTGTGATGTATTCACAAGACTCGGGCGCGAGTACTTGTGATACTGAAATTTGATTCTAGTGATTATGGCAAGATCGTCATTGAACGATAATAATAAGTGAAATTTTAATAGAAAGAATTATTAATTAGCTTCAAGATTTTATTTCATTATTATTTTTTGATAGGAATTAATTTTAAATTAACTCTTTATTTTTATGCGTTCGACAAAAATAATCTTAGGACCTTTGCGTGGAGGAATAAAGGTAAGTTAACACTTTATAAAATTGTAAAGTTTTGAGAGAGCAAGGAAATACATAAAACATAATCAAATTGTCTACGCGTGGTGAATCATGTTGAGTTGAGAGTCGTACAAGGAAGATACGAGTGTACGGCAGATTGCTGGACTTGCAAGATGGCAAGAAAGTCATGTGGGGTGTTCTAGCTGTGAGAATACCAAAGAGAGGGGGCGGAGTTCAAAAGGCATGTCACAACGTAATGTGACGGTCACCCAAAGAAAGGTGATGGAGGCAATGTCCTCGTATATATATATATAATTTTTTGAGCAGAGACGGGGTCTCAGGCTCAGCGTCTATTCGACCGTCCAATACCATGTGTAGCGAAATCCCACTGTGACGAGAAAGAATAATCCCTGTGTGGAGGGTTATTGAGGAGTCAGTCCTCAGAGTAATGGATAACCACAATTGGTACCTGGGAGATGATCGTAAGGCAGGTTGACCTTGGAGGGTAAGACACTGAGTTGTGATGATATATCACATAGCTAACTCGGCCACACTGAGAAAAATATGAGACATCATCAGTTGGTGAGAGCCCACCATTGTACCATGGTGAAGGGTGTATTCCCAACAGTCATCCAACTCAAATATGTGTAAGACCACTAAGTTCTGGGAGTTCCAGTGGCGGCTGGCCAGTGTGAAGCAAATTACAGAAATAGCTGTGGAAACGAATAGGTTTCGAGTGAGATCGTTAGAGAACCACATCGGGGTGGTTAGCAGGATTGTGTTTGGGACTGTCAAGTCATTCTGTGTGTACTGGTTGATGAAGCAGGAAGTTTACCCTCTGTTTATTTTCTTTTAGGAATCGGTGGTAGTACCTGTGGAGACCGCAAAGATGCTATCATCATCGTCTTTCTCTTTCGGAGTATCTTTAGAGAGTCTGTTTGTACTCGCTACTATTCCTAATGCCACACCATCCGAGGAGTTCACATTTGGTCCGACGCTTCCCACCTTACGCCGAACCCCGTTATGTCAAGAATTGGAGGCGTAATTAGGTGAGTGCTTGTCAGGGGGATCTGCTGCTAGTCGTGAACTTAGGGAACAGTGAGTCAAGATTTTAAAGAAGGAATTGGAGAACTTTGAGAAAGATTCCGTGAAGGATCCTGTGGACGACGACCACTAGATTTCTTCTCAGGAATCTTGTCAAAGGCCCTCCGCTATCCTATTTATGGGATTAGTCTAACATGAATGGTTGGGTCTAGAGATGACTGCTCTGAGACTAGGTTTTCCCTTTTTATGTATTTGGATATGGGTAGACCTAGGTTTCAGATTTTTGGTATGTACATTCTGCTTTCGTACTCTATTACCCTATGTATTTGGTATACACTTTGGGAATGTACATATTACTATTACTCCGAAAAATATTTGGGTTATGAAAATCTCTATTTCATGTATATATGTATATTTTATAGCCAGAGCTATTTACTTTATTTATTTTGTTTTACTCACTTTTAAATGTATATTTACAATTGAGGCGGCGATACGCAACTTCCAAAATTAATTAATCAAAAGTTTTAAAAATTTTAGTAAAATTCCAATCTAGGTTTTATCAACTTCACAGTTTTTGGAAGAATTAAAATTAGTTAACATGTTTTCAAAATAATTAAAGGATGTTTTCCTTACCTTTTTCGAAGATCGAATAAAGTAACACGCCTATTGAATTAAAATAAGTTTAAAATTTTGATTATATGTAAACACGAATTTAGGGTGTTACATTAGTGGTATCAGAGCAGTTCGTCCTACCAAGATTGGGGTGTGGACTTAACCATTGCTTGTGCTGTGTGTTTGGGTTGACTGTCGCTTGACGATAATATAGATGAACTGTTTGATGTTGTGTGATTCTGCATTGACTATTTTTTATATAGCAATGTAGGATGAATTGATTGAACTGCTTGCTCTTGCATCGACTGTTGTTTAACAGTGGTGAAGGAAACATTGTACATTGTATGTTGTATGTTGTGTGATCTTACACCTACTATGTGTGGGTAGTGGTGTAAGATATGAAGTTGTTGGTAACAGTGTAATCTTGCATTGACTACTGTGGTGGCAATGTAGGATTAGTTAGACTATAGGCATGTGAGATCGTTGATGCAAGTTCGTTAAAAGAGAATGCCGACATTTTGAGGATGTGTAGTAGCCCTTAGAATTGCCAATAGAATTGTGAGATTAGTTAGACATCGCAAAGCTAAGACACAAGGTTATTTCTTTAGACTATGCCTTGCCTTAAGGAATCCTTAAGACCTTGGCATCTATAGTGGGGTAATGGGTTGAGTGTGATAGAGAAGTCTATGCATTATGCATGAGTTGTCCCTCTTGTTATCAAGTTGTTTTGACTCCATATGAGTAACTGCCTTACACTTTCTACTCTCTTCCGAGTTGTACAGTGATGTTGGACATCTTATTTTGCCATTACTTTTCTTGTAAGAATGAGTCGATTAGACGTGTTTCAAGTAGTCTACTTTTGAGAAGCCTACTATTTTTGTAAATAAGATACCTCAATTCTTATTCGAGTCATTCATTTCGTATGAATGATGCCTTGCCTATGATGTTTCTTTTAATCATGTGGTAACCTAAACTTCTTTCAGTGTCTATGTCTCCAGTGGAAATAAATTTATTGATCGTGTTTTGAGAAACTATATCAATGGTGATTGAGTTGTCTTCAATCCCAATGGGAGTCATTTACTCCATGGGGATATGCGTTCTCAAATCTTACGAGTCGTTTGATCCACATGGAGAAATTGCTTCTTCCATCTTTCTTGCTTTTGAAGCAAGGTGGATGTTTTGAAGGAAGAAAGGAAATCTTGATAGAGTTGTGAGGGTGCACACTCAGGACTTGATCGAGACGACTTTCTCTCCTAACACAAAAAAAAATTCTTGAAAAGATCGTCCCAGTGATTTTGTTCTTGTTCTACATAGTGGGAGATTATGAGTCTGTATTCCTGAGTTGGTTGAGAATAGAGGTTTGAAAGTTTGGGTTGGTGAGTTGGAGTTGAGTTTAAGAAAAGGAAAAGGAAAAAGGAGTTTGAAGATGTCTTGAGGTTTTGGAAGGCAAGAAAAGGCTAAAGGCGTAATTGCTGCCTGTAGTGTGAAAAACTGTTTTCTCCTGTGATTGGAAGGGTAAAGTTAAATGTTGTGACGTGGTGTTATCGAAAGGTTGATACCTTAACCACTAAGATATGGAACTATGTGTTGAGAGCGAGTTTTGAAAATGAAATAGTGTACTTTACTAGCACGAAAGATTCGTCGGTGAGTTTAGCAAGTTGGATTTGTTTCCATGGAGTAAGTGAGTCTTTAAGAATTGTATCAGAGTTCGCAGCGGAAGCATAGTGTGAAAGTGTGAAGGTATTTGATGGTTAGGACATGGATTGATGGGTGGAATAAGAAATGAACGCCAGAAATAGTAGCAGAAAGTTTAAGAAAGAAAAGAAGTGATAGGAACATTTGAGAGAGTGTGACTTAGATGTTAGAAGTGATTGGATTGGTAGTAGTGGATTGAAATGGTTTGGGAATAACTTAGAAGTGATCCTAATGGTGAAATAGTTGGAGTAGGGTACTAAGATGTGACCAAGAGTTAGAGACAAGCCTAGGAATTTACCTACAACTCATATAGAGTGTAACCAGTCTAGACCTTCGATGTTGAGTAGACTTAGGCCAATCTTGAGAAGGACTATGTTGCCCACCTAGCAACTTGATTAGATTCCTACCAAAGCCGCTCTATGTTAGTGAGCCTATAGCCTTGAGAGTGAATTTACTTAGATGAAAACCATACATACCCTTTGAGAACAAACCATATCTATGCTTTCATGGCGAAAAGGATAGTAAGTTAGAACTGAGCTCTGCAATGGAAATAACTTCCTATAGGAGCCGTCTAAGACTAGCTATAGAGAAATATATTAGACTAAGAATAGACAAAAAGAATTATGGCCCTAGCTTAGCTTAACCACATGCTTAGTGAATTTTGGGGACGAAATTCCTAAAAGGAGGGGAGTATTGTAACATCCCGAAAATTATCAACTAGTAAATAGGTACGTTAGCGGTTTAATTAGAAATCAATTGAAGTTAATTTGTTTGTTTTAAAAGAAGAAAAAGATATATTTTGAGTAATTAAACATAGTTAGTGATTAACCGAGTAATAAGAAAAATGATGGAAAATAAAATAATAAAAGTATTTCTTTATAATGGTCAAGTAGGAAAAAAAAAAAAAAATAAATAAAATTTATTATTATTAGATGTTTAAAAGTTTGGTTTTAAAATTAAAACTGTGTTTTATTTCAATTACACAGTGCATTCCTACACTGTGTAAATTAAACTCAGTACCTAAAACTATTAACTCACATCCCTTAACCTATTAAAATTCATGCACCTACCCTCACCCCTCCACAAACTCACGACATTCTCTCTCTCTCTCTCACTCAAATCCAATTCATTTCCTCTCACTTACTTTAACTTAGCAATTAAGTTAAACCCCAAAACCTCTCTTCTCTCACCTCTCTCTTTCCCTCTCTCATGAACTCACTCCCTTACACACACTCACTCACTTAAAAACCCAGCAGCACACACACACCACTCTCTTCATTTTATTTCAAATTCATTTCTCCCTTTCTCTATTCTTCTCCCACGGCCCTGCACCCAAAACCCTCTCCTCTCTTTTTATTTTCTTCTTCCTCCTCACTCACTTGGCTGAGAGCTTGAGCACCAAGAACACAGAATCCTCTGAGCACCACTCTTCTCCTCCTTGGCAGTGGCACCCCAAGCCCCAAGGGAAGCCATTGAAGACCTTGCATGCAGCTGGATCCCTCTTCCCCTCTCATCCTCTCAACAACAAGCTCACTTCCTCTACTCTTCCTCTCTCTCTCGGCTAAACCTCAACCAGGGTGAGGGAAACTTCTTGGTGGATTCTATTTTAAGTCCAAGTGTGGTTGAGAGTTAGGGGACTCAACCACACACAGCATGAATGCCCCCTTCATCTGGACTATTTGTATGTTTTGTTTGAAATGTTTGCATGTGAGAAATTTTAGAGGAAAAGGTTGAGTCTTTGGCAGTGGCTGTTTGTGTGAGTGTATGCATGGCCTTGATGGAGTTTTGATCTCTTTAAACTGTAAGGGATGGTCCTTGGAACAAGGGGAACCATACCCATTTTCTACAAAACTCGTTCATTTGTGTTGCATGTGAAGGAGACTCGAAAATCCAAGTGACAGTGGCCTTAGCTTCGGGTTGCCCTGGACAACCTCCACTGTTTCGTGAATTTTGGAAGATCCAATCGTTGGTTTTTCACAAAATTTGTTTTGAATGAAAATAGACACGAAAAGGAACAACTTTTATTTTGACACCATGAAGAGAAAACCTCGTTTTGAAGTTCATTAGCATTTTATTTTGATTGCAGCCTATTATAATTGCTGTTTTGTGTGTTGTATTATTGACCAAACTTTTTACAGAGGATGGGATAACTCAGAATCATGCATCTTCAAATAGTAAAGATTTTCAAAATGAAGCTGGAAAATTGAACTTCTTACCCCCTCTATCTATTCAAGTGTTGCAAGAAATTGGGAGGCGGTGTAACTCTAAGGTATGCATGGTTTCTGCACCTAACTGATTATTTTTTTGTCTGTTTTTCCTGAAGTGCGTTTTCATGTTTTCCCTTTATAGATTGAATTTAAGCACCAGCAAAGACTTGCAGTTTTCAGTGGAGGTCAGTGAAAGTTCTGTTTATATATATATATATATATATATATATATATGCCTGTTTATGACGTCCTATTAACATATTTTTATTGCATTACTCTTTGTTTATGTAGTATGAGTTGTGTTATATGCATTAGTTGATTAGTGGTTTTAAACTCTAGAATTTGTTACAGGGTATTTTTGTTACTCTTGGATCCGAAATAAGTTTTGGTTTTCTCTGTTTTAATTGATTCATAACTTGTGTTGTAAATTTTTCTTGTGCCTGGGTTTAGGTACTATTCACTGGTGAGAAAATAGGTGTTGGTATGGGTAGGACAAGGAAGGATGCTCAACAACAAGCTGCAGAGAATGCCCTTCACAGCTTAGCAGGTAAACACCTATTGTTCAAGCCAATTCCAAAATTGTGTTCTGATTATATTGTTTTTATAGCTTTTGTTCCTTTGTAGTAATGAAGAGAAAATTCTTGGGACATAGGGATATAAATAGTCAGTCAATAATAATACAGATTGATAGGTAAGATATTGTTGCTGCATTTGGTGCAACTTTATTGGTTATGTTTAGGGGATATGTGGAGAATTTTCTTTTCTTCATTTTGCCAAGTGTCTGAATATGCCCTTCCAGCACTATGCAAGCATGTAGAACAGTTCTGAGATTCTTTATTTTGGTGATTTGTGAAATTGTATCTATTGAAGCACGTAGAAGGTAGAACAAATAGGAGTGAGTTCAAATTGAAGAATATCTGTTGGTATCTGACTTTGAGTTACTTATTTGCACTGTTAATCTTGGCTCCATGATTGGATATGATCATACATCTAGTAAACCCGATGTTCTAGTGTATGTTACTGTAGAAATTGTCAGCATATATGTTTCAAGAGGTAAATATTCTTTTGTACTTTATTGTCTGGGCTTGAGGTAATGCTTCTTTGCATGCAACTAGTGGAATTACAGAGAAGTACATGACACATGTGGAGCCTCAATGTAGAGCTGTGGATAGAGATTTTGACAAGCTCTCTCTTGGACGTGACAATGGTTTCTTGTGCGCTGTGGTCAATCCAGAATCCAGTGAACTGCAACCAGAAGATGGAGTGCCTAAAGAAAATGCTTCTGAGGTGAGGATTTTTTATGTTTTTGGTAGTTGATTTGACTTGTTTGTTTAAGGAAATAGGTGATGCTTGGATAAGGGGTATGTGGACTAGAAATTCCAGATGCAAGTGGTTGTATAGAGAAATCACGTTGTTTATGGAATTGTGTAGCATCAATGTGAAGGCTAAATCACTGAATGGGGAGTGAACTGGCTTCACGTCTGCCACTGCTGTCTTAGACAGACTTCTTAAATTCCTGCTTATAAAGGTAATGGCTTGGTAGTCAGTCCTTGGTATCTACCCATTATCCAAGTATTCCCTTGTTATCATTTTAGCCTTATTGCTATTGCATGTTTCTAAATTATATTGTTGCTTTCCAGTTCAGTTGGGAATACAAGAAGGAAACAATTACTTTTTCCTTAAGTTTATGTTGTGGGTTTAATTATTTTCATAACAGCGGTCTAAGGGTCGATACATGGAATTTGTAGAGACTCAAATAATTGGTACTGCAGGATATTATTTAAACTAGGTTGTTTTCAGGAATCTTTAGTATGTGGTTTGCTGCATATTTTACCTAGGGGAAAAAGTTGATCTACTAGGTGATCTGTGAATTGCCCAACTTTTCATGAAGATGTAATTATTTGTATTAATTCACTATGGTTTTCAGGCTTTGGATGCTGAGACTAGGTCAAGTACCCCTAATGCCATTAATCAGAAAATGGACAAGCGTATCAGCTCCCCGAGGTAACTTAGAATAGGATTTTATTTAGGAGTGTGAAAGCATGAGTTTTTTTTCCTAAACTCTTCTATTAGTGTTATGCTTTTCCTCCCAATGTTCTTGGTTATTTTCTTCCTCCATTTATATAATTTCTTTATCACTGCTCTTCAATAATTTTTTTATATCTATATGTAAATTTGATGATTTTTTTATACCTCGAGCTTGGTTTTTGGAGCGAGTAAGTATTTCATATAATAGGTGTCTATGCTTAGTTTTCTTGGTTGTGATTTCAGAATGCCCAACTCTATTCCCAGCAAGCGATTTTTAATATGGAAGCGGCATAGAGGCAATGGGTAGATTGAGATCCCAATCAATGATGGCACCTCAAAGCCTAACCATCACAGCAAGCCCAAATTAGATTAGCAGAAAAAAGAAAAACATGAACAAGCTACGGGGGGACCGAACCAAACCCATGAAGAATAGGATTTAACAAAATCTGTAAGAGGGTAAACCTATTCTATCTCTGTGAAAATCCTCTGAACAAAAGCGAGGCGTAGTATACCAACAAAAAGAGCCCATATTCTATATGGCAAAGTTAGCTAATCTATCTGTACAAAAATTACCCTCCCTATAGATATGAGAAACTTGAAAATCAATCTACTGAACCAGAACAAGACAATTTCTCCACCTGTTGATAAGAGTGATAGGTACACCTTTTGAAGAGATAAACGCATTCACCACCAATTGAGAATCACTCTCTAACCAAAGCTTCTTCCAACCTCTCTTAATCGCCAACTCAATTGCAATCATAGCAGCAACGAATTCAGCATATAAACAGTTGGCTATGCCTAAGTACTCAGAAAAACCAGCCATAAAGTTCCCTATGGTCTCTGAAAAGCCCACCACAAACTGCATGACCTGGATTGCCTCTTGCAGCTCCATCAGAATTACACTTAACCCAACCGGGCAAAGGCGGATACCAAGAAACCTGCTTGATGTTAGGGGACTTGTGCGGGTGAAAACTGATTTTGAAAAAATTAAGAATGTTGAAAAGAAACGATTGAAGGAATGAGAAAGTTCCAAGATGAACAAGATTTATCATTAGTGCAGCAACTGGAGAATTGACCATTTGAATTATTGGAACGGCAAATTATCACAAAGGTTTTGATGTAATTTGCTCGTGTAATGTCTCTGCCATATATAGCGGTTGTAGATATGCTGAGGTAATTTCCCTTGGCTAAATTGTTATAGAGAAGGGCATTTTTTTGTTTTGCCCTATTTTCCTCATTTTAGGATCTTTGTCTAGCCACCTTCTCAATGTCATATTAGTTCGAATATTAATTACAAGAATGTCTAGCCTCCTTTGTAATTAATCCACATTTCTTCCGCTTTGGTGGTCTAATATGCTAGGGTTAGTTGGGCCCTTATGACTTGACTGGTTGATCACATAACATTGGCTTAAAATTTTATGGGTGTCAATTTCAGACAATTTTCTACGCTTACCTGTTAAACATGCCATGTTGTTCATTAATAAAACTTGCCCAAAGCCTTAATCAAAAAAAAAAAAAAAAACTTGCCCAAAGCATGCATAGCCCCCCTGGTAATAGTCAATTACGACTACAAGGAGTGCTAAATTTTCTGGTCTCGACCATAATTTAGTTTTGCCCTTTTACATGGAACTATAAACTTAAGACTTTGGGTCTTTTAAGTTTAGGCTGTGATTTTGGTCTTGATTTATTTTTTTAGTTAATTAAGTTTTTTTAAATAAAATAAATTTGATCTTTCTTTTAACTTTTTTCCCTATTTAAAATTTTCTATCATCATTTCTTAATTAGGTATTTGAGGATTTATGATTGATTTAATATATAAATTAATTAATTTAAATCTTTAGTCAGAAATTTAGTAAAATTATAGAAAGTTGAAGGATTTAGTATGATGTAAAAGTAGGATCTGAAAAGGGAAAAGAAATTGAGATTCATAGTTTTAGCAAAATTTGATGTTTCAGTTGAGTTTTAAGTATATAGTTTAATAAAGTTTAATTTATTTGATATTTGAAAAAAACAAAGAGTTTAAGAGTTTTAAGTAGAATAAATTTAGTATATTAAATTAAATTTGTTTAATTTTAAAATAGATTTAGTTATTTTAAAAAACTTCAACATTAAAATTGTACATGGTTTAAATTTGATAAATAAAATATGATTAAATTTAAACCCAAGAACCCGATTTCAGCTGACACCAAAATTTTGTGTGTGCGGCATTGCTGAAAATAGATTTATTCTGTGTTTGAGTTTATTTATTTTGTGGAATTTTTTTTATAGCTTCTTAAAATAGCTTTTGAAAAGAAAAGATTATCCTTTTTGTGTAAGGGTAAAGTGCAGTTTTGGTTTCCTCATAATATCCTACCTGCAATTACTCTCCTTATTTTTTTTTCTCCTTATTTTTAAATAGAGACATTTAATCTTCTAATTTTTTAAAATCAGTGATTTTAGTCCAGTTGTCCAATTTAATGCATTGACCTTTAAGTATTTAATGTTAATTTAATATAAATTTAATGAAAGATAAAAAAATATATAAAAAGGATTTTAAATCACATGGGATCATCTTGTAGCTAGCATAAACTCAAATTTCACAACCTTAACACACTTCATCCCCTAAGCTTCATCTTTCCTAAAAGGTTGATGTAATGCTAATCATCTTCCCCAAAGGATCGTTAACTCCAAAAGGTTCATCTACTCAAAGGAGTAGACAGTTTTTTGAGCCATAGGACAACGCGATGCAAGATCAGTGGTTGGGTGGTGGGATGGAAACCAGTGCAACATCATATAACTCTTGTCTCGAGCTTGAAGACATCGCGTGGTCTATCACTGTAACATGGAGGCTCCACTGGTGACCTCGTGGATAGAGGAAAATCTCGGGAGAAGGTTTTATGGTTGTGGGCTAATTAGGGTATATAACCGTTAATATGAAAATTTGGTGGCAAGTTTATTGTGTAACATTCATTTGAAATTTCAAATTTTTTCTTTTGCAAGTAACAAGGAGAAATGGTTGAGAGTTTTTTGAGTGGCATGATCCCATATTGAATGTTCATGAGAAGAGAATTATCATTGCATTGTTGAGGAAGGAAAATGAACTAAAGATTAGGGAAAATGAATTGAAGACAAAGTTGAGTTAGATGAAAAAGATGGAGAAATTTTTAGGGTTGGTCTTATTTTGTCTTAGGTCATTGTAATGTTGCATTGTTGCTGGTGTTTTTAGTTGTTGGTAGGGGCATTTGATGTAGTGGGTACAATATAAGGCATTTGATGTAGTGGGTAACAAGTTTTAAAGTTGAGATTTCATAGTATAATATCATATCAGTATACTGGTCCTTTTGAAAACCAATTTTGCAGCTTATTACCATTTTGAATAGGCTTACATTTGTGACTGGTTTAATGCCATATTAGATTACCAAATTGATTTTGACATATGATACAAGATGATGCAACCATTGACCTGATTTTAGCATATTGAAAACCACTATTAACAATTCCAAATCAAAACCTGTTAATCTTAAGTAGGACTGAACCATAGTCAAAACCAATAATTGAATAAGCAAATGAAGCAACCACAACATCACAAAGAAGAAGTAATATACCAACTGGAAATATAAATTTCATTCAAACCAATAAGCAGTACTTGTATAGGAATGGTCTATTGGCATTTGAAATGAACCAAAACACCATTTCTATACTTCCTTTACAAAATAGTCTTGGTAACCAAAAAATAGAACAACGTCTGAAATGTATAAAAACATCATTCTTATTCATTCCTTTAAAAAATAAATACATTAAAACCCATTCCTAAACCATAATATTCCCCTGATCCATTCCTACAACTATTTCCCCTAAAAAAAAGTAGATATCTTCAAATCTTCAAATTCTTGAAATCTTAAAACATCATAAATTAACCATTGATTGTTGTGTTTGTAGGCAGCGACAAAAACATCAAAAAGTGTTGGTGCAGTTGCAATTAACTATTGACTTAATGGAGGTGCAACTGACTATTGACTTAATGGAGGTGCAACTATTGACCACTTGGTGCACTGCAACTAATTGTTGAGTTTATGTTCATGCAGTTGATTATTGAGTTTTTTTTGTAAAGTTTCAACCTCTGCAGGTCAGTTCAACCCATGCATTCTTTCACAATTATTTGTCTTTGCAGAAGGTTGAAACTTTGTAAAAAACTCTCACAATTGATTTAGTTGTGCTTACAACACACTACTCCTGAAACACCAATCCACTGTTTGCACCTCTAATTAGATGTCTGCAGTTAATTTTTCATAACGACAATTAGACGGGAGGACTCAATTGAAAAAAAATAAAAGTTCAGGGACCCAATTAAAAGAAAAAAAAGTTCAACGCCCTATTTGTAAATTTCGTAAAAGTATGGGAATCTACATAATAATTAAATCTTTATTTTTTTATGGAGATCATTTTAGTTTTTTTTTCCCCTTCTATGACTGGTTGCAATTTTCTTTTTCTTTTTTTTAATGACCAAAATTCAAATGTCTCATTTAAATAGATTAAGGACACCTATAGTACTAAGTTAAATTTTCATTAGTAAATACCATTGTCATTGTGAATACCAATAGTTGCAAGTTACTTATATTTTCCTTTTTTTTTTTTTTGTCTAGGTAAACTACTTGCTTATAAGTGAATATCAAGCTAGCCTCATTTTGGAACCTATGCAAATAATCCTTCACTTGTTCATAGTTTATTTTGTGGTTTGACCTAGTGATGCACTATTTATAAAGCTGAAAACCTCAAATCCCAAGTTCTGGCATAGTATTGAATTGATGGCCTACTTAATTTAGTTTTTTTTTTAATTTAAATTCAAGGTATTTATTGATATGAATTGCATGTGATTCTAGATTGAGTTTAATGGTGATGCACCGACAATGTAAAATAGTTTTACACTGTCGTTTAATCACAAATTACCATTGATATGACTTTTAAGATAATTTTGTAAAAGTCAACAAACTTACCATATATGATAGTTTATAATTAAGTGACAGTATAAAACTATTTTACACTGTCAGTGCATAACCTTTTTTCTCTTCTAGATTTGTATATCATATGATAATAAATTAACAATTCTCTAAAAATATAAAGGAATTATGGAAACATTTAAACTTAATTACACTTTTTGCACCCACAACTTCACAAGCTTGCAAACTTTGTCCTTAGACATTTTTATTATGAATTTTGCCTCTAATTTATAAAATATTGTGAATTTTGTCCCAATGTAAAAAAACTACCACAAATATAACAATTCTGTGGTGATTTTTATTTTAAACCGTTGCAATTAAGACAAATCACGACTTTTGTAAATTAGGAGGCAAAATTCATTAATTTTTTGTTTGGGAAGGGGGGCGAAATTCACAAGATTACAAAACTTTGGAAGCAAAAAGTACAATTAAACTAAAAATTTATATGTTTTTATCAGCTAAACTTTATTCACAGGATGTTCTGATTTAATTTATGTATTCAAGAAAAATACCTAGATAATACACATGATACTTGATAAGTTTATTTAAACTTTAAAGTGAAATAAAAATAGAAATAAATTTTAAAATAAAAATAATGTGTGAGAAAATTGTCATTAAAATATTTTTTTGTTAGTGCAATAAATTTTTAGATTTTTCAAAATAAAAATCATATATTTTTCCTTACACAATTAATATAATTTTTCCATTTAAATTTATAGATAAAAAATAACAACAATAATAATAAAAATCAGGTGGAAAATGAAAGACTTTACTAGTAGACAAGTCATGTTTGACTAAAGCATCTACCACCTGTTTTGCCTCACGTAAACATATGCATACGTGACATTAGATTTCAAACTAGCTATTGCTTTAATCTCTCTAACCACGTTATGACAGTGGTGAGAATGATCGCATCCATTTAAAATCAACCCAACTGCAACTTTTGAATCACTCTCCACTGATATATTAACTTGTTAGCAATTTCTTTATTATTTCTAATTAAATAAAGGTATTTTATTTTTAATTAATTAAAGATATATATGACACAAAAAATGAGTTTAAAATTAACTTAGGGCATTACTTTAATTTAATGCTTTTTCCTCTGTCAGAACATCAATATAGCAGCACTACACGACCCAAGCAGATTCAACCTTCCTCACAAAAATCCAAACAGATGCAGTTGGAGAGAAGAGAGGCTAGAAATGTTCTTAAGGAAAGAGAGATTTGAAAGAGTGCACGCAAAGTTGAGAGAAAACCAAAAAATAGTCTCCTTGGCACAGCAGCATTGACTTTAAGTGATCACCTACTCAAAACAAAGGATGATGATCCTTGCTGCAATTAATTACGTGTAACGGTTACTGGTGGGGATAGAAATGAAACCGAGGGGCACATGTTTTTAGGGTACACTATTTAATTACAATGTAAATACACACATATAAGCCCATACAACATGCAATTGTATTAGGGCAGCAAATAAAGAGAATTAAGTATAGTAATGGGGGCACAAAGAATAGCAACCCAGGTGGGAGAGTGGAAGGAAAAACAATACTCCCTCCATCCCAAAATGAGTGTCATCCTAGGTTTTTTTACACAGACCAAGAAAAGCTATTAGATAGAAGAAAGAGAGAAGTAATTTTACAAAACTAACCTTATTATTAATATTGCATTGAAAAGCTATAGTGACATTATTAGGGGTGTTAGTGGAAAAAAGTAATTAATATTGCATTGAAAAGCCAAATGCGACACTCATTTTAGGACAATTTTTTTTTCCAAATGCGACACTCATTTTAGGACGGAGCAAGTAAAACTTAGTATTTCTTACATTTATTTGGGCTCTAGGAGCAAAATTTCTAATCCCAAGAAAATAAAGAAAAAAAATCAACTCAATCTGTTTTTAATTATTTATTAATTTATTAATAATATCAAATTAATTAATGTAAATTAACATTCATACAACCCTTTTTTTATATATAATAATTTTCAATTGCTAATAATTTGTAAAATTTTAATTCGTACATAATCTTAATTTATTTAAGCTTGTGAAGTTTTCTCCAAAGTTAAATACATAAAAACCTTTCAATCATCTTTGTATAATTATAAATATAAATTCATTAATTTTCTAACATCTAAAAGTTAAAATAGATTAAATTTTAACAAAATAGTTTTTTTTCCTAATAGCAATAACATTACTGTCAACAATAAATAAATAAATAATTTTCTTTAAGTTTATGAATTTTTTTAATTAAAATTTGGTAAATTAAGTACTCTTCATATTTGTTTAATTAGAAATGAAAATCCATTAGTAATTACAATGGAAAATAATAATATATAAAAGCTAAACTTTTATTTCTCATAATAAGAAAAAAAATAGATGTTACATTTCAAGACCACCTAAACGGCTAAACCATTGCTTTCCTGCACAGGCAGATCCTCTTTTGTAGGTTCCGACATGCTTATGTCTATATGGGTTATGCCAGGTTGAGGTGTCTGGGTTATGCCAGGTTGAGGTGTCTGGCTTTCTAGTCTTGAATCCAGCCCTAAATACATGGTAACAATAACTTCATTAGATTCACACACTATTTACTTTTCTTTAATGATAATGATGTTTTGTTGCTCTTACCTATATACTGAGTTCTCAGGGATCCTTCTTTAGCTTTGTGTTTTTTACGTTGAAAATGATCATTCAAGCCTTTCTCACTTGTGGCAGTAATCTGACATAACATGCAAATCCAATCTTGCTTGGGTTTCTTCTGCAAACCAGATAGAGAATTTTCATTGTCATCAATTGCAAGAGGTGTCGCCACATTGCACTTTGGACCATAATGATAAGCCTCTGACTTAGTCTGCAATGGGATAAATAAAATAATATGTGCTCAATAGCCAATTAAGAGTTTCAACATTCCCTATATATTGATTCTGTCATCTCTTTAGGATGCCCATGCATGAATAAGATATACTATAATATTGTGACCACACAACATGGTTCCATTGGTAGTAAAGTTATAATAATGCAAGTGTATTATGAAGAGAATGTTTGCTGAGTAGTGGTCAACCAAACAAATAGAATGTAAGTATACTAACTAGTACAAACACTTTATTATCATTGTTAGTCAGTGTAGAAGGTTGTTTGATATCAACTTGGGGGGGTAACTCGGATTGTGGTGCACAAAATGCATTAATGTTATTAATATGGTTGTTTATTCTTGGATTCATGAAAGACACCGAAACTCGTTCTCGGAACAAGATTCCAAATGGGATTCCTAATGCTCTCTGACGCCATTTCTCTCTTGACTTTCTCCTCCAGCTCTCTTTGTTGTGCCAATGCCATCTCATCGGTGATTATCTCTCTTTTAATTCCATCCTTTTTCAGTTCCCGTTGTATATGTTCTTTCTCCCATACTTGCCGAAATGCTTCACTGGCATTGATTGGCACCGACTTTGGGAAAAGTTTGAGCTTCGGAACATTGCTGGGAAAAGCACTTGGTGCAAACTCACACCCTAGAAAGTGAATAGTGAATAAAATGAAATCATGTGAGAAAATATTATGATTTCTTAAGCAACAAAACAAATTAGTATCTTGAAAGGAACATGAAGAAAAGAAAATGTTACCTTGTAAAGATGAGTGTTCGGAGACATAGGCAACTGTGGAAAGAGGGTGTGCCATTGATGATGGTGTCTTTTGGTTTTGGCCATCACAATATTTGAACTCCATGGAAATAGTAGGAACGTGGAACAAAGGGAAAGAAGTGGATAAAGAAAAACAATGCCTATGAAATTAGAGACAATTTGTGTGAGTGTTTGTAGTGTTGAGATTGAAAGTGTGATTAAATAGGTGTGAGGGATGGGTATTTGCACGTGCATGTAAGGTGTGTGTTTATAGATGTCATTGATTCTACTCTTTTGTGTGAAGATATTTTTTAGTGATGTGTGCCATGGTCAAATATTGAGAATTTACCAAATCAAATTTTCAAGCTTGAAAACGGAGGGAAAAGGAAAAAATTATTTTCTTCCAATTTTGAATGTGACCACAATACCCAAAAAGAGTTAAATATGAATAAATATTTAAAATGTTAAAGATTTGAAATATTTATTTTTTCAAGTTTTAAGGATTAAATATTTGACTACACACATTTGGTATTATTAAAAAAAATTAATGAAGTGAATAACTGAACAACTAAAAAATTATTTTTATATTTATAATAACTCATAAATTGTAATATAGTATTACTTTTAATTATTGATGTTTTTATAAAAATGATTAATAATTAATTTATATAGAGAGATTGGTAAGATTTGGGGTGTCAAGAATTTTGGTAAGATGTTCCACGCTTGGGAAATCCTAAAACATTAAGACAGTTAATAGTATGATTGGTACCTAACCTGCCCCGTTAAGTATCAAATAATGAGAGCCACATTACAAAATAAGCTCATCTGGTGCCTGCAGCCAGATATAAAAAATTACCTGCTTAATTGTGTTGCAAGCTTTAACCATACTTAACCACACCCCTTATTTGCAATAGTATATCAGTATATTCACCTGGCCACCTTGCAAAGTTACTGTCCATTGCTCCTAGCTGTTTTGCATTTCAACATAACCAGCATCAAGATATGCACGAAACATGTGCAGAACTCTTAGAGTTGTATGAACTTTTTTTTGCTTTTGATGATTAAAATTCAAATGTCTCATTTAAATAGGTTAACAACTCTTATAGTAGTACGTTACATTTGTTTAGTGAATACCATTATTATCGTGAATATCAACAGTTGTAAGTTACTTGTATTTTTTTTTTTTTTTTTTTGCTCTAGCTATATATGCTACATGCTTTTAAGGGAATATTATTCTAACCTCATTTTAGAATTTATGCAAATAATCCTCACTTGTCCATAATATATTTTGCGGTTTGACCCTAGTGAAGGACTATTAGTAAAGCTAAAAAACCTCAAACTCCAAGTTCAGGCATTGGATTGATGACCTAATTATTTTAGTTTTTATTTAAATATCAAGGTACTTATTGAAGCAAATTGCATGTGATTCTAAATTTGTATATCATATGATAATAAATTAACAATCCTCTAAAAATACATAACAATTTTTAATACCTTTATATATTTTTACCAACTAAATTTTATTTAAAGGATTTTCTGATTTAATTTTGTATTCAAGAAAAATACCGGATAATATATATGATACTTGATAGATTGGCCTCGCACGGAATCTCAGTACAAAATACTTGCTGGTGGGATACTATTCTTTCTTTCATCGAGCTAGACTTTAATAGGAACAACTTTTTGCTTTCCTCCTATAGATTTACATAGTGGTTGCCTTTGCAAGTTTTGGTTTATGTCCCCCGTATTCTCTTGTATATGTTTTTCTCCTTTTTAAAATAAATTCTTGGTGTGTTGTAGATGATGGGTAGCTTTGGGAGTACTAACTTGGTTGGAATTTCTTTCATTATAATGATGCCTTTGCATGTCCTCTTTGTGACTATTTTTTTTTAAATTTCAAAGTGAAATTTAAATAGAATCAAATTTAAAAAGAAACTAATGCGCAAGAAAATTGTCATTAAAATAATTAGTCATTAATTATTCAATTAGTTTTTAGATTTTTCAGGATTAAAAAGTCAAATATTTTTGCTCATGATTTAATTTTTATACAATTAATACAATTTTTATTAATTAAATTTATTTTTAAGAATATTTTTAATAAAAAATAATATTAATAATTTAGTTTTAAAATTTAAGTCTTTATATTTTATAAATATACCCATGCAGTATACAAAATATTTACTAATTTCATTTCAAAATCATGTAAAAAAGATTAGAAACAAACACAAAAAAGAAAATGACACATGAAATAAATTATCACTAAAATATTTTTTCTTAGTAAAAATATTTGTTAAAATTTTAAAAAATAGCCTTTGTAAGATTTTGTTAGTTACATTTTAATTTTCTTTATTATCACCAAAATAATTTTTATAAATAGTGCTTGTTAAACTTTTATTGTCATTAATTTTTTGAGTTAATTTTATTTCTTAAAGAATTAATAATAAAATATTGAGCAAATTACAGTGTCACCCCTTAAGTTTTACCTAAATTACACATGCACCACCTCCTTTTTTTTACCCTACAGAAAATCCACTAATTTTTCCTTTCATGTTACAGTGGCACACCTTCTCCATTAAACAGTGTTAACATTGTTTAAAATGTAGAGCACATGATTGACATGTGATTTTTAAAAAACAAATTAATCCGAAAATGCCCTTTCTTCTTCGTTTCCCTAACTCTTCAACTCCATCGCAAACTCCTCTGACTCTTGCTTCCCCAACTCTCTCCTCTCCTCCTACGCCAAAGTTGCCACCAGCCCCTCCAATTCCGTCAAGTTCCTAAACCACATCACCAAAACCTGCCCGTTAAGCAAAAGATGATTCTTTGGGAGAATGTTTGGCACTATTCTCAGAATGCAAGTTCGTCGTTTTAGTTTAGAGTTTATTGAAATGTGGGAGTTTTAATTAATATGGGAATGGGTCGTGGTTATAGTTTCAATGCTGGAGAATCTAAACATTGGTGCTAAATTGTTGTGGGACAAGTCTTTTATGGAATTTGGTAAAATACATGGCGGGCATGTGAGCTTATTGGTTGAAGCTGTATAGAATACTCCCCCCGTTCCTAAATTCTTGATGTTTTAGTTTCTTATTTTTGTTCCTAAACTCTTGATGTTTTACACATTTCAAGGCTCATTAATTATTTTCTTCCACATATACCCTTATTTAATATGACCTAGATTTTCATACCTTCTTCCATCATAGATATTAAATGAGAGTATTTTAGACTAAATGTATTATCTGTGAGTAGTATTAAATGTTTCTTAAATTGTGTATGTTAACCTTAAACATCAAGACTTTAGGAACGGAGGGAGTATTTGCATACAAAGGATGCATTAGTTGGATTTTCAACAAATTTGCCAAAGACAAGGATGATACAATAGTAGCAGTCAAACTATTTTGGATTAATTTAATATTCAAATAATCAATTCCATCTTTGGGAGGTTTACGAGCTGCTGCTTGGGATCAAAACATTTCTAACTGCGTTTGAAGACAGTTGGCTCATGGGGTTCTTTCTATTATTTTTCTTATCCTTTTTCTTTTTAGTAGGGGCTAAATAAGAATTGGATCCAGGTGTTGTTACGAGATGGAGTATGGATCAACATTGTAATTTTGTTGGTTTTCAGATCCCAACATTTCTTGTGTGTTGGCTTGTGTGTTTAATAAAATGCTTTTTACTTCAAAAAAAAAAGGGGCAATTTTTTATTTTTCGAAATGTGCAGAGGACATTTTCATAAATGAACTTTGAAAGATAATGTTTACTTAACACTGTCAAAATAGGGGGTGCCAAAGTAATGCCTTCAAACGAAGGGGGTGCATGTGTAATTAGACCAAATCTCAGGGTGTTATTGTAATTTGCTCTAAAATATTTTATTAGAAACACATAAATTAATTAGCAAATATTAACTTTTCCATTTAAATTTTTACTTTTTACTTGATCAACTCATTAGCTAGCTATTTATTATTTCTAATTAATTAAAGGTATTTTATAACGCTCTGCTAGCTTTCCAGCGTGCTTTGTCCTCACTCACATGCTTCCTGGGAAACTTCCTAGAAGGTCACCATCCATAATTGCTCCAAGCCAAACCAAGCACACTTAATTGTGGAGTTCTTAAGTGACGAGCTACAGAAAAGTAGATGTATCTTTTTGGTATAGGTAGTATCAATTAATTCTTTTAAGCCATCATCAACTGTATAATCACATACCTACACAGTCTCTAGATCCCTCTCATTCGGGTGTGAATTTGATTCATTCTTGTATCCCTTCAGCTGGAAGCCTGCCAGGAGCCGCTCCTTGTTCACGCCTCTTCCTTTTTGCGTCGGAGATCACTCCCCGCCCTCGTCAGCGCCCGCGATGTTACATATTTTATTTTTATTAGTTAAAGTATTTAATGCATAATATTGAATATAAATCTTGAAAAATATTTGATACCAAAAAAGGAATTTAAAATCTTGAGTATTAAATGAGGGCATTATTTTAATGCTCTTTTCCTTATGTTTCATATCAAGAATATAATAGTTTCTTATAGTTGATAAAAAAATTTGTTAAAAAAGTTTATTGAAAATAATGATATAAATGTATTGGTAAAATATGAAATATATTTTTTAATGAAAAAATTAATTTTTATTCTATGAATATTATTTAAAGATATTTGTAAACAAAATCTTGAATAAAATTTAAATGTATAAAGTGAAGAAATATATAAAATAAGAAAGTGAGACTCTATTCATCATTTGATTGAATTAATGTATTTTTAAACTTAATGTATTTTTAAACATAATTTGCTTAATTTGACTATGAATATGTCTTTAGCTTTTCAATTTACACATTTTTACTTTAAATAAGTTAAATTTAAAAATAATTTTATCATTTAAAAAAATCTTCAAAATCTATTTTAATACTAGATGGAATTCATGCTGTGCACGGACCAGGCATTCAACTAGATAATATGTTTTTACTTATTTTTTATTTTGTAATTAAATATAAAGGTGAAAAAGTAGTTTAACTTTTTTTTATGGTTCTCCGTTTATTTTTTTCCTTCTATGGTTGTATGCATTATTCCTTTTCCTCCTTTTTTGTCATCCAAAATTCAAATGTCTTACTTAAATAGGTCACAGACATGTACAGTGGTAAGTTACATTTGTTTAGTGAATATTTTGAACACTGTATTTTGCCTTTTTCTTTTCTTAATGTGTTTAGTTATATGGAGTAATTTTTTTTATTAAATTTATATCATTTGCTAATTTGGCCCATCGAGTGAGGAAATTAACTTTTGTTTCTAGTCATCCATTATATCCATTTGTCTCATTTTTTTTCTTTCTTTCTTCATACCAAAAGTTAACAAAATTTGTGAATTAAGTTATTGTTTATTTTATTACTTGTTTAACGTCACCACAAAAAAAAATTGGTAAAAAATATTAGAGACTAACACTTGGTACAGCCTTTTATTACTAATTCTTTGGTGTAAATTCCACAAGCTCATTTTTGTCCCTTTCCCAGCTAAGTGGTTATGAAATTGAATAGGAAGATAATTAAACAAATTGATATAAACAAATCATCGCTGTAATTATTCTTTTTGACTTCCATTAAGTAATAATGGAAATGAAAATCTGAAAAAAGTAAATTACATTTCATCATTAAGGATCAGAAAAAAAAAAGTTTACAAAAAGTATACAGATCAAATAAATAGAAGCAAAATGACAAAAAAGAACAGAAAAGATAACAAAAGGAGGGACAGCTAGTAGCACAATTGCAGCAGTAGACCAGCTCCATGAAAGAAAGAAAGAAAAGAACAAGATTAATATATTAAGGATGATAATAAAAAATTTCCAAATAAAGCAGATTTGGTCAAGAAACAAGGCGTATATATCACTGGTAATCAGAAGAAACATAATGTAGCAGTCCCGTAAAAATTGAAATGCCACATAGGATAGCAGAGATAAAAACAAAATTTAAATAAGAGAGCAAAAGAAAGCATGACTGCGAGAAGGATTAAGATAAAATGAGAGATGGGGAAACAAGCATTTGGAATAGAAAATCAAAACTCTGATGAATGCTCCAAGAAGCAACCCCATCTACAAATGGTCATCTTTTCTGAAAAAGCAATAAAAAGCAAAGGACAACATAAGATTTTGGCTCCCAACACATCTTTTCTGAAAGTGGTTGTATAGAGAAATCACGTTGTTTATGGAATTGTGTAGCATCAATGTGAAGGCTAAATCACTGAATGGGGAGTGAACTGGCTTCACGTCTGCTACTGCTGTCTTAGACAGGCTTCTTAAACTCCTGCTTATAAGGTAATGGCTTGGTAGTCAGTCCTTGGTATCTACCCATTATCCAAGTACTCCCTTGTTATCATTTTAGCCTTATTGCTATTCATTGTATGTTTCTAAATTATATTGTTGCTTTCCAGTTCAGTTGGGAATACAAGAAGGAAACAATTACTTTTTCCTTAAGTTTATGTTGTGGGTTTAATTATTTTCATAACAGCAGTCTAAGGGTCGATACATGGAATTTGTAGAGACTCAAATAATTGGTACTGCAGGATATTATTTAAACTAGGTTGTTTTCCGGAATCTTTAGTATGTGGTTTGCTGCATATTTTACTTAGGGGAAAAAGTTGATCTACTAGGTGATCTGTGAATTGCCCAACTTTTCATGAAGATGTAATTATTTGTATCAATTCACTATGGTTTTCAGGCTTTGGATGCTGAGACTAGGTCAAATATCCCTAATGCCATTAATCAGCAAATGGACAAGCGTATCAGCTCCCCGAGGTAACTTAGAATAGGATTTTATTTAGGAGTGTGAAAGCATGAGTTTTTCAGTTGAGTTTTAAGTATATAGTTTAATAAAGTTTAATTTATTTGATATTTGAATAAAAACAAAGAGTTTAAGAGTTTTAAGTAGAATAAATTTAGCAGATTAAATTAAATTTGCTTAATTTTAAAATAGATTTAGTTATTTTAAAAAACTTCAAAATAAAAATTGTACATGGTTTAAATTTGATAAATAAAATATGATTAAATTTAAACCCAAGAACCCGATTTCAGCTGACACCAAAATTTTCCGTGCGCTGCATTGCTGAAAATAGATTTATTCTGTGTTTGAGTTGATTTATTTTGTGGAAATTATTTTTTTATAGCTTCTTAAAATAGCTTTTGAAAAGAAAAGATTATCTTTTTTGTGTAAGGGTAAAGTGCAATTTTGGTTTCCTCATAATATCCAACCTGCAATTATTTTTTTTCTCCTTATTTTAAATAGAGACATTTAATCTTCTAATTTTTCAAAATCAGTGATTTTAGTCCAATTGTCCAATTTAATGCATTGACCTTAAGTATTTAACGTTAATTTAATATAAATTCAATAAAAGATAAAAAATATATAAAAAGGATTTTAAATTACATGGGGATCATCTTGTAGCTAGCATAAACTCAAATATCATAACCTTAACTCACTTCGTCCCCTAAGCTTCATCTTTCCTAAAAGGTTGATGTAATGCTAATCATCTTCCCCAAAGGATCGTTAACTCCAAAAGGTTCATCTACTCAAAGGAGTAGACATTTTTTTGAGCCATAGAACAATGCGATGCAAGATTAGTGGTTGGGTGGTGGGATGGAAACAGGTGCAACTTCATATAACTCTAGTCACAAGCTTGAAGACATCGCGTGGTCTATCAGTGTAACATTGAGGCTCCACTAGTGACCTCGTGGATAGAGGAAAATCTAGGGAGAAGGTTTTATGGTTGTGGGCTAATTAGGGTATATAACTGTTAATATGAAATTTTGGTTGCAAGTTTATTGTGTAACATTCATTTGAAATTTTGAATTTGTTCTTTTGCAAGTAACAAGGAGAAATGGTTGAGAGTTTTTTGAGTGGCATGATCCCGTATTGAATGTTCGTGAGAAGAGAATTATCATTGCATTGTTGAGGAAGGCAAATGAACTAAAGATCAGGGAAAATAAATTGAAGACAAAGTTGAGTTAGAAGAAAAAGATGGAGAAATTTTTAGGGTTGGTCTTATTTTGTCTTAGGCCATTGTAATGTTGCATTGTTGCTGGTGTTTTTAGTTGTTGGTAGGGGCATTTGATGTAGTGGGTACAATATAAGGCATTGTATTGTTGCTGGCATTTGTGGCCCTATCATTATTTTGATGCAATTGATTTGAATATAGTATTTGGCTTGATATGAATGGGTCTATTAATGAAATATCGTTTCTAATATGATTTGTGCAAGTGAATTTTATCTGATTTTATATTTAATTGTGTTGCATAACTCTGCCAAATCGCCTAGTAATTCTTCCAAATCACCTAGTATAGTTGGTTTTAAAGTTTGAGGTTTTACACAAGATTGTCTGAATAGGCTAATGCAATATCAATATACTGGTCCTTTTGAAAACCAATTTTGTAACATAGTAATTGAATAAGGTTGTATAGTTAATGTAATTTGTTTTTGATTATTGTCACAGGTTTTAAAGTATACAATCATATAATTTTACTGGTTTTTTTGAAAATTAAAATTATAATATAGTTACTAATTAAGGTTTTAAAGTTGAGGTCTGTATTTGATTGTTGTAACATGTTTTGAAGTTGAGGTTTCATAGTATAATACCATATCAGTATACTAGTCCTTTTGAAAGCCAATTTTGTAGCTTATTACCATTTTGAATAGGCTTACATTTGTGACTGGTTTAATGCCATATTAGATTACCAAATTGATTTTGACATATGATACAAGCATATGATGCAACCATTGACCTAATTTTAGCATATTGAAAACCACTATTAAAAATTCCAAATCAAAACCTGTTAATCTTAAGTAGGACTGAACCATAATCAAAACCAATAATTGAATAAGCAAATGAAGCAACCACAACATCACAAAGAAGAAGTAATATACCAACTGGAAATATAAATTTCATTGAAACCAATAAGCAGTACTTGTATAGGAATGGTCTATTGGCATTTGAAATGAACCAAAACACCATTTCTATACATTCCTTTACAAAATAGTCTTGGTAACCAAAAAATAGAACAACGTCTGAAATGTATCAAAACATCATTCTTATTCATTCCTTTAAAAAATAAATATATTAAAACCCATTCCTAAACCATAATATTCCCCTAACCCATTCCTTCAACTATTTCCCCTAAAAAAAAGTAGACATCTTCAAATCTTCAAATTCTTCAAATCTTAAAACATCATAAATTAACCATTGATTGTCGTGTTTGTAGGCAGGGACAAAAACATCAAAAAGTGTTGGTGCAGTTGCAATTAACTATTGACTTAATGGAGGTGCAACTAACTATTGACTTAATGGAGATGCAGCTGATTGACCACTTGGTGCACTGCAACTAATTGTTGAGTTTATGTTCATGCAGTTGATTCTTTAGTTTTCTGTAAAGTTTCAAACTCTGGTCAGTTCAGCCCAGGTATTCTTTCACAATTATTTGGCTTTGCAGAAGGTTGAAACTTTGTAGAAAACTCTCACAATTGACTTAGTTGTGCTTATTGCACCTCTAATTAATTAGGTGTCTGCAGTTAATTTTTCCTAACGACAATTAGACGGGAGGACTCAATTGAAAAAAAAACAAAAAGTTCAAGGACCCAATTAAAAGAAAAGAAAGTTCAACGACCTATTTGTAAATTTGGTAAAAGTATGGGAATCTACATAATAATTAAATCTTCATTTTTTTATGGAGATCGTTTTAGTTTTTTTTCCCCCTTCTATGACTGTTTGCAATTTTCTTTTTCTTTTTTTTAATGACCAAAATTCAAATGTCTCAATTAAATAGATTAAGGACACCTACAGTAGTAAGTTACATTTTCATTAGTGAATACCATTGTCATTGTGAATACCAATAGTTGCAAGTTACTTATATTTTCCGTCTTCTTTTTTTTTTGTCTGTCTAGGTAAGCTACTTCTTATAAGTGAATATCAAGCTAGTCTCATTTTGGAACCTATGCAAATAATCCTTCACTTGTTCATAGTTTATTTTGTGGTTTGACCTAGTGATGAACTATTTATAAAGCTGAAAACCTCAAATCCCAAGTTCTGGTATAGTATTGATGGCCTACTTAATTTAGTTTTTTTATTTAAACTCAAGGTATTTCTTGATATGAATTGCATGTGATTCTAGATTTAGTTTAATGGTGATACACTGACAGTATAAAATAATTTTACGCTGTCGTTCAATCACAAATCACCGTTGGTATGACTTTTAAGATAATTTTGTAAAAGTCAACAAACTTACCATACATGACAGTTTATAATTAAATGACAGTATAAAACTATTTTACACTGTCAGTGCATAGCCTTTTTTCTCTTCTAGATTTGTATATCATATGATAATAAATTAATAATTCACTAAAAATATAAAGGAATTATGGAAACGTTTAAACTTAATTACACTTTTTGCACCCACAACATCACAAGCTTGCGAACTTTGTCCTTAGAATTTTTTTATTGTGAATTTTGCCCCTAATTTATAAAATATTGTGAATTTTGTCCCAATGTAAAAAAACTACCACAAATAAGACAATTTTGTGGTGATTTTTCCTTTAAACCATTGCAATTAAGACAAATCGTGACATTTGTAAATTAGGAGGCAAAATTCGTTCATTTTTTGTTTGGGAAGGGAGGCGAAATTCACAAGATTACAAAACTTTGGAAGCAAAAAGTACAATTAAACTAAAAATTTATATGTTTTTATCAGCTAAACTTTATTCACAGGATGTTCTGATTTAATTAATGTATTCAAGAAAAATACCTATATAATACACATGATTCTTGATAATTTTATTTAAACTTCAAAGTGAAATAAAAATAGAAATAAATTTTAAAATAAAAATAATGTGTGAGAAAATTGTCATTAAAATATTTTTTTGATAGTACAATAAATTTTTAAATTTTTCAAAATAAAAAATCATATATTTTTCCTTACCCAATTAATATAATTTTTCCATTTAAATTTATTGATAAAAAATAATAACAATAATAATAAAAATCAGGTGGAAAATGAAAGACTTTACTAGTAGACAAGTCATGTTTGACTAAAGCATCTACCACCTGTTTTGCCTCACGTAAATATATGCATACGTGACATTAGATTTCAAACTAGCTATTGCTTTAATCTCTCTAACCACGTTATAACAGTGGTGAGAATGATTGCATCCATTTAAAATCAACCAAACTGCAACTTTTGAATCACTCTCCACTGATATATTAACTTCTTAGCAATTTCTTTATTATTTACAATTAAATAAAGGTATTTTATTTTTAATTAATTAAAGATATATATGACACAAAAAAGAGTTTAAAATTAACTTAGGGCATTACTTTAATTTAATGCTTTTTCCTCTGTCAGAACATCAATATAGCAGCACTACACGACCCAAGCAGATTCAACCCTCCTCACTAAATCCAAACAGATGCAGTTGGAGAGAAGAGAGGCTGGAAATGTTCTTAAGGAAAGAGAGATTTGAAAGAGTGCATGCAAAGTTTAGAGAATACCAAAAAATAGTCTCCTTGGCATAGCAGAGTTGACTTTAAGAGATCACCTACTCAAAACAAAGGATGATGATCCTTGCTGCAATTAATTACGTGTAACAGTTACTGGTGGGGATAGAAATGAAACCGAGGGGCACATGTTTTTAGGGTACACTGTTTAATTACAATGTAAATACACACACACATAAGCCCATACAACATGCAATTGTATTAGGGCAGCAAATCAAGAGAATTAAGTATAGTAATGGGGGCACAAAGAATAGCAACCCAAGTGGGAGAGTGGAAGGAAAAACAATAAAACATAGTATTTCTTACATTTATTTGGGCTCTAGGAGCAAAATTTCTAATCCCAAGAAAATAAAGAAAAAAAATCAACTCAATATGTTTTTAATTATTTATTAATTCATTAATAATATCAGATTAAATAATTTACATTAACATTCATACAACCTTTTTATTATATATAATAATTTTCAACTGCTAATAATTTGCAAAATTTGAATTCGTACATAATCTTAATTTATTTAAGCTTGTGAAGTTTTCTCCAAAGTTAAATAAATAAAAACCTTTTAATCATCTTTGTATAATTATAAATATAAATTCATTAATTTTCTAACATCTAAAAGTTAAAATAGATTAAATTTTTACAAAATAGTTTTTTTTCCTAATAGCAATAACATTACTGTCAACGATAAATAAATAAATAATTTTCTTTAAGTTTATGAATTTTTTCTCTTAAAATTTGGTAAATTAAATACTCTTATATTTGTTTAATTAGAAGTGAAAATCCGTTAGTAATTATAATGGCAAATAATAATATATATAAAAGCTAAACTTTTATTTCTCATAATAAGAAAAAAAACAAAAACAGATGTTACTTTTCAAGACCACCTAAATGGCTAAACCATTGCTTTCCTGCACAGCCTGATCCTCTTTTGTAGGTTCTGACATGCTTATGTCTGTGTGGGTTATGCCAAGTTGAGGTGTCTGGCTTTCTGGTCTTGAATCCAGCCCTAAATACATGGTAACAATAACTTCATTAGATTCACACACTGTTTACTTTTCATTAATGATAATGATGTTTTGTTGCTCTTACCTATATATTGAGTTCTCAGGGATCCTTCTTTAGCTTTGTGCCTTTTACCTCGAAAATGATCATTCAAGCCTTTCTCACTTGTGGCAGTAATATGACATAACATGCAAATCCAATCTTGCTTGGGTTTCTTCTACATACCAAATAGAGAATTTGCATTGTCATCAATTGCAAGAGGTGTCACCGAGTTGCGCTTTGGACCATAATGATAAGCATCTGACTTAGTCTGCAATGGGATAAATAAAATAATATGTGCTCAGTAGCCAATTAAGAGTTTCAACATTCCCTATATATTGACTCTATCATCTCTTTAGGATGCCCATGCATGAATAAGATATACTATAATATTGTGATCACACAACATGGTTCCATTGGCAGTAAAGTTATAATAATGCAAGTGTACTATGAAGAGAATGTTTGCTGAGTAGTGGTCAACCAAACAAATAGAATGTAATTATACTAACCAGTATGAACACTTTATTATCATTGTTAGTCAGTGTACAAGGTTGTTTGATATCAACTTGGGGGGGGGGGGGGGGGTAACTCGGATTGTGGCGCACAAAATGCATTATTGTTATTAATATGGTTATTTATTCTTGGATTCATGAAAGACACCGAAACTTGTTCTCGGAACAAGATTCCAAATGGGATTCCTAATGCTCTCTCCGATGCCATTTCTCTCCTAACTTCCTCCTTCAGCTCTCTTCATTGTGCCAATGCCATCTCATCGGTGATTATCTCTCTCTTAATTCCATCCTTCTTCATGTGAGAAAATGAAATCATGTGAGAAAATATTCTGTTCTTTTAAGCAACAAAACAAATTAGTATCTTGAAAGGAACGTGAAGAAAAGAAAATGTTACCTTGTAATGATGAGTGTACGGAGACATAGGCAACTGTGGAAAGAGGGTGTGCCATTGATGATGGTGTCTTTTGGTTTTGGCCATCACAATATTTGAACTCCATGGAAATAGTAGGAACATGAAACAAAGGGAAAGAAGTGGATAAAGAAAAACATTGCCTATGAAATCAGAGACAATTTGTGTGAGCGTGTGCAGTGTTGAGATTGAAAGTGTGATTAAATAGGTGTGAGGGATGGGTATTTGCACGGGCATGTAAGGTGTGTGTTTATAGATGTCATTGATTCTGCTTTTTTGTGTGAAGATATTTTTTAGTGATGTGTGCCAAGTTCAAATATTGAGAATTTACCAAATCAATTTTTCGAGCTTGAAAAGGGAGGAAAAAGGAAAAAAAATGATTTTCTTCCAATTTTGAATGTGACCACAATACCCAAAAAGAGTTAAATATGAATAAATATTTAAAATGTTAAAGATTTGAAATATTTATTTTTCAAGTTTGAAGGATTAAATATTTGACTACACAATTTGATATTATTAAAAAAATTAACGAAGAGAATAACTGAACAACTAAAAAATTATTTTTTATACTTATAATAAATTATAAATTGTAATATAGTATTAGTTTTAATTATTGATGTTTTTATAAAAATGATTAATAATTAATTTATATAGAGAGATTGGTAAGATTTGTGGTGTCAACAATTTTGGGATTCCTATTATGATGCCTTTACATGTCATAGTTTTAAAAAAAAAAATATATAGAGAGATAAAAGAGATAAAGATAAAAAAAAATTATAGTTTGAAATTATTATCTAAAACAAAAATACTTGTGTGAAACCAAATAATTTTCACTTTGGTCTCTCTAGATTAATTAAATAATTTATAATAAAATATTTTATTAGAAATACATAAATTAATTAACAATTTTTAACATTTTCTATTTAATTTTTTATGTTTTACTCTGTCAACTTATTATCAATTTCTTTATTATTTCTAATCGATAAAAGGTATTTTATTTTTAATTAATTTAATGTATTGAATGCATAATATTGAATATTAATGTTGACAAATACTATATAACATCAAAAGAGGAATTTAAAATATTGAGTACTAAAAGAGGACATTACTTTAATGTTTTTTCCTTATGTTTCTTATCAAGAATATCTTGAATGATTTGATAACCCCCCTTGCAACATGTAAGTTCTGCAACCCGTCCCAAAATAAGATGTTCCACGCTTGGGAAATCCTAAAACGTTAAGACAGTTAATAGTATGTCAGTATAAAAAATTACCAGCTTAATTGTATGCAACTTTTTTTTTTCCTATGATTAAAATTCAAATGTCTCATTTAAATAGGATAAGAACTGTTATAGTAGTACGTTACATTTGTTTAGTGAATACCCATTAATTATGATCGTGAATACCAACAGTTGTGAGTTTCTTGTATTTTTGTATTTTTTTTTCTCTAGCTATATATGCTAATGCTTTTAAGTGAATATTATTCTAACCTCATTTTAAAATTTATGCAAATAATCCTCACTTGTCCATAATATTTTATGCTTTAAAATGAACTATTAGTAAAGCTAAAAAACCTCAAACTCCAAGTTCAGACATTGGATTGATGACTTAATTATTTTAGTTTTTATTTAAAAATCATGGTACTTATTGAAGCATATTGCATGTGATTCTAAATTTGTATATCATATGATAATAAATTAACAATCCTCTAAAAATACATAACAATTTTTAATACCTTTATATATTTTTACCAACTAAATTTTATTTAAAGGATTTTCTGATTTAATTTTGTATTCAAGAAAAATACCGGATAATATATATGATACTTGATAGACTGGCCTCGCACGGAATCTCAGTATAAAATACTTGCTTTTTAAGTCCCCAAATTGTGAAAGAAAGGGGCAATGAATACCATGTATCCAAGTACCCAAATTGTGATTTTAAGTCCCAAAGAACAAAGTTCTTGTGCAATGGTGACTTTGAATGATTGTGTGGAATTATTTCTTGATTGTATGTTTTGTCTCTGTGATGTGTTCGCAAGACTGGGGCGCGAGTATTTGCGATACTGGAATTTGATTCCAGTGATTATGGCAAGATCGCCATTGAACGATAATGATAAGTGAAATTTTAATAGAAAGAATTATTAATTAGCTTCAGGATTTTATTTCATTATTATTTTTTGATAGGAATTAATTTTAAATTAACTCTTTATTTTTATGCGTTAGACATAGAAATAATCTTAGGACCTTTGCGTGGAGGAATAAAGGTAAGTTAACACTTTATAAAATTGTAAAGTTTTGAGAGAGCAAGGAAATATATAAAACATAATAAAATTGTCTACGCGTGGTGAATCATGTTGAGTTGAGAGTCATACAAGGATGATACGAGTGTACGGAAGATTGCTGGAATTGAAAGATGGCAAGAGAGTCGCGTCGGGTGTTCAAGCTGTGAGAATACCAAAGAGAGGGGGCGAAGTTCAAAAGGCATGTCACGACGTAATGTGACGGTCACTCAAAGAAAGGTGATGGAGACAATTTCCTCATATATATATATATATATATATATATATATATATATATATATATATATATATAATTTTCTGAGCAGAGACGGGGTCTCAGGCTCAGCATCTATTCAACCGTCCAATACCACGTGCAGCAGAATCCCACTATGACGAGAAAGAATAATCCCTGTGAGGAGGGTTGTTGAGGAGTCAGTTTCTCGGAGTAATGGATGACCACAATTGCTACCTGAGAGATGATCGTAAGGCAGGTTGACCTTGGAGGGTAAGACAATGAGTTGTGACGATAGATCGCATAGCTGACTCGGCCACCCTGACAAAAATACGAGTCATCATCAGTTGGTGAGAGCCTGCCATTGTACCATGGTGAAGGGCATATTCCCAACAGTCATCCAACTCAAATATGTGTAAGACCACTGAGTTCTGGGAGTTCCAGTGGCGGCTGGCGAGTGTGAAGCAAATTACAGAAATAGCTGTGGTAACGAATAGGTTTTGAGTGAGATCGTTAGAGAACCACATCGGGGTGGTTAGCAGGATTGTGTTTGGGACTGTCAAGTTGTTCTGTGTGTACTGCTTGATGAAGCAGAAAGTTTACCCTCTGTTTATTTTCTTTTAGGAATTGGTGGCAGTACCTATGGAGACCGCAAAGATGTTATCGTCATCGTCTTTCTCTTTTAGAGTATCATCAGAGAGTCTGTTTGTACCTGCTACTGTTCCTAATGCCACACTATCCGAGGAGTTCATGTTTGG
The DNA here is from genome assembly GCA_026413185.1 of Pueraria montana var. lobata. Classification (NCBI taxonomy): domain Eukaryota; kingdom Viridiplantae; phylum Streptophyta; class Magnoliopsida; order Fabales; family Fabaceae; genus Pueraria; species Pueraria montana. The sequence goes on from CM048650.1 coordinate 81,802,096, forward strand.
TCTGACGCTTCCCACCTTTCATCGAACCCCGTTATGTCAAGAATTGGATGCGTAATTGGGTGAGTGTCCGTCAGGGGGATCCGCCGCTAGTGGTGAACTTAGGGAACAGTGAGTCAAGATTTTTAAGAAGGAATTGGAGAACTTTGAGGAAGATTTCGCGAAGGATCCTGTGGACGACGACCACTAGATTTCTTCTCAGGAATCTTGTCAAAGGCCCTCCGCTATCCTATTTCTGGGATTAGTCTAACATGCTTGGTCGGGTCTAGAGATGACTGCTCTGAGACTAGGTTTTCCCTTTTTATGTATTTGGATATGGGTAGACTTAGGTTTCATATTTTTGGTATGTATAATCAGCTTTCGTACTCTATTACCCTATGTATTTGGTATACACTTTGGGAATGTACATATTACTATTACTCCAGAAAATATTTGGGTTATGAAAATCTCTATTTCATGTATATATGTATATTTTATAGCCAGAGCCATTTACTTTATTTATTTTGTTTTACTCACTTTTAAATGTATATTTACAATTGAGGTGGCGATACGCAACTTCCGAAATTAATTAATCAAAAGTTTTAAAAATTTTAGTAAAATTCCAATCTAGGTTTTATCAACTTCACAGTTTTTGGAAGAAGTAAAATTAGTTAACAAGTTTTCAAAATAATTAAAGGATATTTTCCATACCTTTTCTGAAGATAGAATAAAGTAACACGCCTATTGAATTAAAATAAGTTTAAAATGTTGATTATATGTAAACCCGAATTTAGGGTGTTATATTAGTAGTATCAGAGCAGTTCCTCCTACCAAGACTGGGGTGTGGACTTAACCATTGCTTGTGCTGTGTGTTTGGGCTGACTGCCGCTTGACGACAGTATAGATGAATTGTTTGATGTTGTGTGATTCTGCATTGACTATTTTTTTTATAGCAATGTAGTTTGAATTGATTGAATTGCTTGCTCTTGCATCGAACTGTTGTTTAACAATGGTGAAGGAAACATTGTACGTTGTATGTTGTATGTTGTTCGATCTTACACCTACTATGTTGTAATCTTGCATTGACTACTGTGGTGGCAATGTAGGATTAGTTAGACTATAGGCATGTGAGATCGTTGATTCGAGTCGTTAAAAGAGAATGCCGACATTTTGAGGATGTGTAGTAGCCCTTAGAATTGCCAATAGAATTGTGAGATTAGTTAGACATCTCAAAGCTAAGAGACAAGGTTATTTCTTTAGACTATGCCTTGCCTTAAGGAATCCTTAAGACTTTGGCATCTATAGTGGGGTAATGGGTTGAGTGTGATAGAGAAGTCTATGCATTATGCATGAGCTGTCCCTCTTGTTATCAAGTTGTTTTGACTCCATATGAGTAAATGCCTTACACATTCTACTCTTTTATGAATTGTACAGTGATGTTGGATATCTTATTTTGCCATTATTTTTCTTGTAAGAATGAGTCGATTGGACGTGTTTCAAGTAGTCTACTTTTGAGAAGCCTACTATTTTTGTAAATAAGATACCTCAATTCTTATTCGAGTCATTCATTTCATATGAATGATGCCTTGCCTATGATGTTTCTTTTAATCATGTGGTAACCTAAACTTCTTTCAGTGTCTATTTTCCAGTGGAAATAAATTTATTGATTGTGTTCTGAGAAACTATATCAATGGTGATTGAGTTGTCTTCAACCCCAATGGGAGTCATTTTCTCCATGGGGATATGCGTTTTCAAATCTTACAAGTCGTTTGATCCACATGGAGAAATTGCTTCTTCCATTTTTCTTGCTTTTAAAGCAAGGTGGATGTTTTGAAGGAAGAAAGGAAATCTTGATAGAGTTGTGAGGGTGCACACTCAGGACTTGATCAAGACAACTTTCTCTCCTAATACAAAAAAAAAATTCTTGGAAAGATCGTCCCAGTGATTTTGTTCTTGTTCTACATAGTGGGAGATTATGAGTCTGTAATCCTGAGTTGGTTGAGAATAGAGGTTTGAAAGTTTTGGTTGGTAAATTGGAGTTGAGTTTAAGAAAAGGAAAAGGAAAAAGGAGTTTGAAGATGTCTTGAGGTTTTTTAAGGCAAGAAAAGGCTAAAGGCGTAATTGCTGCCTGTAGTGTGAAGAACTGTTTTCTCCTGTGATTGGAAGGGTAAAGTTAAATGTTGTGACATGGAGTTATCAAAAGGTTGATACCTTAACCACTAAGATATGGAACTGTGTGTTGAGAGCGAGTTTTGAAAATGAAATAGTGTACTTTACTAGCACGGAAGATTCATCGGTGAGTTTAGCAAGTTGGATTCGTTTCCATGGAGTAAGTGAGTCTTTAAGAATTGTATCAGAGTTAGTACCGGAAGCATAGTGTGAAAGTCAGAAGGCCTTTGATGGTTAGGACATGGATTGATGGGTGGAATAAGAAATGAACGCTAGAAATAGTAGCAGAAAGTTTAAGAACGAAAAGAAGTGATGGGAACGTTTCAGAGAGTGTGACTTAGATGTTAGAAGTGATTGGATTGGTAGTAGTGGATTGAAATGGTTTGGGAATAACTTAGAAGTGATCCTAATGGTGAAATAGTTGGAGTAGGGTACTAAGATGTGACCAAGAGTTAGAGACAAGCCTAGGAATTTACCTACAACTCATATAGAGTGTAACCAGTCTAGACCTTCAATGTTGAGTAGACTTAAGCCAATCTTGAGAAGGACTATGTTGCCCACCTAGCAACTCGATTAGATTCCTACCAAAGCCGCTCTATGTTAGTGAGCCTATAGCCTTGAGAGTGAATTTACTTAGATGAAAACCATACATACCCTTTGAGAACAAACCATATCTATGCTATCATGGCGAAAAGGATAGTAAGTTAGAACTGAGCTCTGCAATGGAAATAACTTCCTATAGGAGCCGTCTAAGACTAGCTATAGAAAAATATATTAGACTAAGAATAGACAAAAAGAATTATGCCCCTAGCTTAGCTTAACCATACACTTAGTGAATTTCGGGGACGAAATTCCTAAAAGGAGGGGACTATTGTAACATCCCAAAAATTACAACCTAGTAAATAGGTACGTGAGCGGTTTAATTAGAAATCAATTGAAATTAATTTGTTTGTTTTAAAAGAAGAAAAAAGATATATTTTGAGTAATTAAATATAGTTAGTGATTAGCCGAGTAATAAGAAAAATGATGGAAAATAAAATAATAAAAGTATTTCTTTATAATGGTCAAGTAGAAAAAAAATTTATTATTATTAGATGTTTAAAAGTTTGGTTTTAAAATTAATTTCAATTACACAGTGCATTCCTACACTGTGTAAATTAAACTCAGTACCTAAAACTATTAACTCACACCCCTTAACCAATTAAAATTCATGCACCTACCCTCACCCCTCCACAAACTCACTACATTCTCTCTCTCTTACTCAAATCCAATTCATTTCCTCTCACTTACTTTAACTTAGCAATTAAGTTAAACCCCAAAACTTCTCTTCTCTCACCTCTCTCTTTCCCTCTCCCACGGACTCACTCCCTCACACACGCTCACTCACTTAAAAACCCAGCAGCACACACACGCCACACTCTTCATTTTATTTCAAATTCATTTCTCCCTTTCTCTATTCTTCTCCCATGGCCCTGCACCCCAAACCCTCTCCTCTCTTTTTATTTTCTTCTTCCTCCTCACTCACTTGACTGAGAGCTTGAGCACCAAGATCATAGAATCCTCTCAGCACCACTCTTCTCCTCCTTGGCAGTGGCACCCCAAGCCCCAAGGGAAGCCATTGAAGACCTTGCATGCAGCTGGATCCCTCTTCCCTCTCATCATCTCAACAACAAGCTCACTTCCTCTTCTCTTCCTCTCTCTCTCGGCTGAACCTCAACTAGGGTGAGGGAAACTTCTCGGTGGATTCTATTTTCAGTCTAAGTGTGGTTGAGAGTTAGGGGACTCAAGCACACATAGCATGAATGCCCCTCATCTGGACTATTTGTATGTTTTGTTTGAAATGTTTGCATGTGAGAAATTTTAGAGGGAAAGATTGAGTCTTTGGCAGTGGCTGTTTGTGGGAGTGTATGCATGGCCTTGATGGAGTTTTGATATCTTTAAACTGTAAGGGATGGTCCCTGGAATAAGGGAAGCCATACCCATTTTCTACAAAACTCGTTCTTTTGTGTTGCATGTAGAAGGAGACTCCAAAATCCAAATGACAGTGGCCTTAGCTACGGGTTGCCCTGGACAACCTCCACTATTTCGTGAATTTTGGAAGATCCAATCGTTGGTTTTTAACGAAATTTGTTTTGAATGAAAATAGACACGAAAAGGAACAACTTTTATTTTGACACCATGGAGAGAAAACCTCGTTTCGAAGTTCATTAGCATTTTATTTTGATTGCAGCCAATTATAATTGCTGTTTTGTGTGTTGTATTATTGACCAAACTTTTTACAGAGGATGGGATATCTCAGAATCATGCATCTTTAAATAGTAAAGATTTTCAAAATGAAGCTGGAAAATTGAACTTCTTACCCCCTCTATCTATTCAAGTGTTGCAAGAAATTGGGAGGCGGTGTAACTCTAAGGTATGCATGGTTTCTGCACCTAACTGATTATTTTTTTGTCTGTTTTTCCTGAAGTGCGTTTTCATGTTTTCCCTTTATAGGTTGAATTTAAGTCCATTTTAACCACCAGCAAAGACTTGCAGTTTTCACTGGAGGTCAGTGAAAGTTCTGTTTATATATATATATATATATATGCCTGTTTATGATGTCCTATTAACATTTTTTTTATTGCATTACTCTTTGTTTATGTAGTATGAGTTGTGTTATATGCATTAGTTGATTAGTGGTTTTAAACTCTAGAATTTGTTATACGGTATTTTTGTTACTCTTGGATCCGAAATAAGTTTTGGTTTTCTCTGTTTTAATTGATTCATAACTTGTGTTGTAAATTTGTCTTGTGCCTGGGTTTAGGTACTATTCACTGGTGAGAAAATAGGTGTTGGTATGGGTAGGACAAGGAAGGATGCTCAACAACAAGCTGCAGAGGATGCCCTTCACAGCTTAGCAGGTAAACACCTATTGTTCGAGCGAATTCCAAAAGTGTGTTCTGATTATATTGTTTTTATAGCTTTTGTTCCTTTGTAGTAATGAATAGAAAATTCTTGGAACATAGGGATATAAATAGTCAGTCAATAATAATACAGATTGATAGGTAAGATATTGTTGCTGCAGTTGGTGCAACTTTATTGGTTATGTTTAGGGGATATGTGGAGAATTTTCTTTTCTTCATTTTGCCAAGTGTCTGAATATGCCCTTCAAGCACTATGCATGCATGTAGAACAGTTCAGAGATTCTTTATTTTAGTGATTTGTGAAATTGTATCTATTGAAACACGTAGAAGGTAGAACAAATAGGAGTGAGTTCAAATTGAAGAATATCTGTTGGTATCTGACTTTCAGTTACTTATTTGCACCGTTAATCTTGGCTCCATGATTGGATATGATCACACATCTAGTAAACCCGATGTTCTAGTGTATGTTACTGTAGAAACTATCAGCATATATGTTTCAAGAGGTAAATATTCTTTTGTACTTTTTTGTCTGGGCTTGAGGTAATGCTTCTTTGCATGCAACTAGTGGATGACGATTATGTGAATGATGGTTGATTAACAAAGTTTGTTTATCCCATTGTTATAAATGTAACTAACTTTTTGGCCTTTTCTTAATTGGAACTATATTAACTGCTGAATGCATTTTTTGATGAATGGAATTACAGAGAAGTACGTGGCACATGTGGAGCCTCTGAGGTGAGGATTTTTTATTATGTGGTTTGCTGTATATTTTACCTAGGGGAAAAAGTTGATCTACTAGGTGATCTGTGAATTGCCCAACTTTTCATGAAGATGTAATTATTTGTATCAATTCACTATGGTTTTCAGGCTTTGGATGCTGAGACTAGGTCAAGTAACCCTAATGCCATTAATGAGCAAATGGACAAGCGTATCAGCTCCCTGAGGTAACTTAGAATAGGATTTTATTTAGGAGTATGAAAGCATGAGGTTTTCATCCTAAACTCTTCTATTAATATTAAGCTTTTCCTCTCAATGTTCTTGGTTATTTTCTTCCTCCATTTATATAATTTCTTTATCACTGCTCTTCAATAATTTTTTTTTATCTATATGTAAATTTGATGATTTTTTTATACCTCGAGCTTGGTTTTTGGAGCGAGTGAGTATTTCATATAATGGTGTCTATGCTTAGTTTTCTTGGTTGTCATTTCAGAATGCCCAATTCTATTCCCAGCAAACGATTGAAGGAATGAGAAAGTTCCAAGATGAACAAGATTTATCATTAGTGCAGCAACTGGAGAATTGACCATTTGAATTCTTGGAACGGCATATTACCACAAAGGTTTTGATGTAATTTGCTCGTGTAATGTCTCTGCCATATATAGCGGTTGTAGATATGCTGAGGTAATTTCCCTTGGCTAAATTGTTATAGAGAAGGGCATTTTTTTTGTTTTGCCCTATTTTCCTCATTTTAGGATCTTTGTCTAGCCACCTTCTCAATGTCATATTAGTTCGAATATTAATTACAAGAAAAGTCATTTCTCCTTTGTAATTAATCCACATTTCTTCCGCTTTGGTGGTCTAATATGCTAGGGTTAGTTGGGCCCTTATGACTTGACTGGTTGATCACATAACATTGGCTTAAAATTTTATGGGTGTCAATTTCAGACAATTTTCTACGGTTACCTGTTAAACATGCCATGTTGTTCATTAATAAAACTTTCCCAAAGCCTTAATAAAAAAAAAAAAAAAAAAACTTGCCCAAAGCATGCATAGCCCTCCTGGTAATAGTCAATTACGACTACAAGGAGTGCTAAATTTTCTGGTCTCGACCATAATTTAGTTTTGCCCTTTTACATGGAACTATAAACTTAAGACTTTGGGTCTTTTAAGTTTAGGCTGTGATTTTGGTCTTGATTTATTTTTCTAGTTAATTAAGTTTTTTTAAATAAATTAAATTTGATCTTTCTTTTAACTTTTTTCCCTATTTAAAATTTTAAATCGTCATTTCTTAATTAGGTATTTGAGGATTTATGATTGATTTAATATATAAATTAATTAATTTAAATCTTTAGTCAGAAATTTAGTAAAATTATAGAAAGTTGAAGGATTTAGTATGATGTAAAAGTAGGATCTGAAAAGGGAAAAGAAATTGAGATTCATAGTTTTAGCAAAATTTGATGTTTCAGTTGAGTTTTAAGTACATAGTTTAATAAAGTTTGATTTATTTGATATTTGAATAAAACAAAGAGTTTAAGAGTTTTAAGTAGAATAAATTTAGTAGATTAAATTAAATTTTTTTAATTTTAAAATAGATTTAGTTATTTTAAAAAACTTCAAAATAAAAATTGTACATGGTTTAAATTTGATAAATAAAATATGATTAAATTTAAACCCAAGAACCCGATTTCAGCTGACACCAAAATTTTCCGTGCGCTGCATTGCTGAAAATAGATTTATTCTGTGTTTGAGTTGATTTATTTTGTGGAAATTATTTTTTTATAGCTTCTTAAAATAGCTTTTGAAAAGAAAAGATTATCTTTTTTGTGTAAGGGTAAAGTGCAATTTTGGTTTCCTCATAATATATCCAACCTGCAATTAGTCTTCATATTTCTAAATAGAGACATTTATTAATCTTCTATTTTTTAAAATTGGTGATTTTAGTCCAATTGTCCAATTTAATGTATTGACCTTAAGTATTTAACGTTAATTTAATATAAATTTAATAAAAGATAAAAAATATATAAAAAGGATTTTAAATCACATGGGATCATCTTGTAGCTAGCATAAACTCAAATATCAAAACCTTAACTCACTTCGTCCCCTAAGCTTCATCTTTCCTAAAAGGTTGATGTAATGCTAATCATCTTCCCCAAAGGATCATTAACTCCAAAAGGTTCATCTACTCATAGGAGTAGACATTTTTTTGAGTCGTAGGACAACGCGATGCAAGTTCAGTGGTTGGGTGGTGAGATGGACACCGGTGCAACTTCATATAACTCTAGTCTCGAGCTTGAAGACATCGCGTGGTCTATCACTGTAACATGGAGGCTCCACTGGTGACCTCATGGATAGAGAAAAATCTAGGGAGAAGTTTTTATGGTTGTGGGCTAATTAGGATATATAACCAATAATATGAAATTTTGGTTGCAAGTTTATTGTGTAACATTCATTTGAAATTTTGAATTTGTTCCTTTGCAAGTAACAAGGAGAAATGGTTGAGAGTTTTTTGAGTGGCATGATCCCGTATTGAATGTTCGTGAGAAGGGAATTATCATTGCATTTTTGAGGAAGGCAAATGAACTAAAGATTAGGGAAAATGAATTGAAGACAAAGTTGAGTTAGATGAAAAAGATGGAGAAATTTTTAGGGTTGGTCTTATTTTGTCTTAGGTCATTGTAATGTTGCATTGTTGCTGGTGTTTTTAGTTGTTGGTAGGGCCATTTGATGTAGTGGGTACAATATAAGGCATTGTATTGTTGCTGGTGTTTGTGGCCCTATCATTATTTTGATGCAATTGATTAGAATATAGTATTTGGCTTGGTATGAATGGGTCAATTAATGAAATATTGTTTCTAATATGATTTGTGCATGTGAACTTTATCTGATTTTATATTTAATTGTGTTGCTTTACTTGTTTTGCATAACTCTGCCAAATCGCCTAGTAATTCTGCCAAATCACCTAGTATAGTTGGTTTTAAAGTTTGAGGTTTTACACAAGATTGTCTGAATAGGCTAATGCAATATCAATATACTGGTCGTTTTGAAAACAAATTTTGTACCATAGTAATTGAATAAGGTTGTATAGTTAATTTAATTTGTTTTTGATTATTGTCACAGGTTTTAAAGTATACTATCATATAATTTTACTGGTCTTTTTGAAAATTAAAATTGTAATATAATTACTTATTAAGGTTTTAAAGTTGAGGTCTGTATTTGATTGTTGTAACAAGTTTTAAAGTTGAGGTTTTATAGTATAATACCATATTAGTATACTGGTCCTTTTGAAAACCAATTTTGCAGCTTATTGCTATTTTGAATAGGCTTACATTTGTGACTGGTTTAATGCCATATTAGATTACCAAATTGATTTTGACATATGATACAAGCATATGATGCAACCATTAACCTGATTTTAGCATTGAAAACCACTATTAAAAATTCCAAATCAAAACCTGTTAATCTTAAGTAGGACTGAACCATAATCAAAACCAATAATTGAATAAGCAAATGAAGCAACCACAACATCACAAAGAAGAAGTTATATACCAATTGGAAATATAAATTTCATTCAAACCAATAAGCAGTACTTGTATAGGAATGGTCTATTGGCATTTGAAATGAACCAAAACATCATTCTTATTCATTCCTTTACAAAATAAATATTTTAAAACCCATTCCTAAATCCAAAATATTCCCCTGACCCATTCCTACAACTATTTCCCCTAAAAAAAGTAGATATCTTCAAATTCTTGAAATCTTAAAATCATAAACCATTGATTGTTTTGTTTGTAGGCAGGGACAACAACTTCAAAAGGTATTGGTGCAGTCAATTAACTATTGACGTAATGGTGGTGCAACTGAAACCTTTAAAATATCGCGAATTTTGTCTCAATGTAAAAATAACCTACCACAAATAAGACAATTTTGTGGTGATTTTTCCTTTAAACCATTGCAATTAAGACAAATCGCAACTTTTGTAAATTAGGAGGCAAAATTCATTAATTTTTTGTTTGGGAAGGGGGGGCGAAATTCACAAGATTACAAAACTTTGGAAGCAAAAAGTACAATTAAGCTAAAAATTTATATGTTTTTATTAGCTAAACTTTATTCAATTTAATTTATATATTCAAGAAAAATACCTAGATAATACACATGATACTTGATAATTTTATTTAAACTTCAAAGTGAAATAAAAATAGAAATAAAAAATCAGGTGGAAAATGAAAGACTTTACTTACTAATAGACAACTCATGTTTGACTAAAGCATCTACCACCTGTTTTGCCTCACGTAAACATATGCATACGTGACATTAGATCTCAAACTAGAGCTATTGCTTTAATCTCTCTAACCACGTTATAACAGTGGTGAGACTGATCGCATCCATTTAAAATCAACCCAACTGCAACTTTTGAATCACTCTCCACTGATATAGTAACTTGTTAGAATTTTCTTTATTATTTCTAATTAATTAAAGATATATGACACCAAAAAAGGAATTTAAAATTAACTGAGGGCATTACTTTAATTTAATGCTTTTTCCTCTGTTAGAACATCAATATAGCAGCACTCCAAGACCCAAACAGATTCAACCCTCCTCACAAAAACCAAACAGATGCAGTTGGAGAGAAGAGAGGCTGGAAATGTTCTTAAGGAAAGAGAGATTTGAAAGAGTGCATGCAAAGTTGAGAGAAAACCAAAAAATAGTCTCCTTGGCACAACAGCGTTGACTTTAAGAGATCACCTACTCAAAACAAAGGATGATGATCCTTGCTGCAATTAATTACGTGTAATGGTTACTGGTGGGGATAGAAATGAAACCGAGGGGCACATGTTTTTAGGGTACACTGTTTAATTACAATGTAAATACACACACACATAAGCCCATACAACATGCAATTGTATTAGGGCAGCAAATGAAGAGAATTAAGTATAGTAATGGGGGCACAAAGAATAGCAACCCAGGTGGGAGAGTGGAAGGAAAAACAATAAAACATAGTATTTCTTACATTTATTTGGGCTCTAGGAGAAAAAATTCTAATCCCAAGATAATAAAGAAAAAAATCAACTCAATCTGTTTTTAATTACTCCATCCGTTCCTAAACTCTTGATGTTTAAGGTTAATGTACATAGGTTAAGAAATATTTAATATTACTAACAAACAATAAATTTAGTCTAAAATACCCTCATTTAATATCTATGATGGAAGAAGGTGTGAAAATCTAGGTCATGTTAAATAGGGGTATATGTGGAAAAAATAATTAATGAACCTTGGAATGTGTAAAACATCAAGAGTTTAGGAACAAAAACAAGAAGCTAAAACATCAAGAGTTTAGGAACGGAGGAAGTATTTATTAATTCATTAACAATATCAGATTGATTAATTTAAATTAACATTCATACAACCTTTTTTTATATATAATAATTTTCAATTGCTAATAATTTGTAAAATTTTAATTCGTACATATTCTTAATTTATTTAAGCTTGTGAAGTTTTCTCCAAAGTTAAATAAATAAAAACCTTTCAATCACCTTTGTATAATTATAAATATAAATTCATTAATTTTCTAACATCTAAAGTTAAAATAGATTAAATTTTAACTAAATAGTTTTTTTTTCTAATAGCAATAACATTACTGTCCACAATAAATAAATAAATAATTTTCTTTAAGTTTAAGAAGTTTTTTTTTCTTAAAATTTGGTAAATTAAATACTCTTCATATTTGTTTAATTAGAAATGAAAATCCATTAATAATTACAATGGCAAATAATAATATATAAAAGCTAAACTTTTATTTCTCATAATAGGAAAAAAGAAAATAGATGTTACATTTCAAGACCACCTAAACAGCTAGACCATTGCTTTCCTGCACAGCCTGATCCTCTTTTGTAGGTTCTGACATGCTTATGTCTGTGTGGGTTATGCCAGGTTGAGGTGTCTGGCTTTCTGGTCTTGAATCCAGCCCTAAATACATGGTAACAATAACTTCATTAGATTCACACACTATTTACTTTTCTTTAATGATAATGATGTTTTGTTGCTCTTACCTATATATTGAGTTCTCAGGGATCCTTCTTTAGCTTTGTGCTTTTTACCTCGAAAATGATCATTCAAGCCTTTCTCACTTGTGGCAGTAATCTGACATAACATGCAAATCCAATCTTGCTTGGGTTTCTTCTGCAAACCAGATAGAGAATTTTCATTGTCATCAATTGCAAGAGGTGTCAATGTGTTGCGCTTTGGACCATAATGATAAGCATTTGACTTCGTCTACAATGGGATAAATAAAATAATATGTGCTCAATAGCCAATTAAGAGTTTCAACATTCGCTATATATTGACTCTATCATCTATTTAGGATGCCCATGCATGAATAAGATATACTATAATATTGTGATCACACAACATGGTTCCATTGGCGGTAAAGTTATAATAATGCAAGTGTACTATGAAGAGAATGTTTGCTGAGTAGTGGTCAACCAAACAAATATAATGTAAGTATACTAACCAATATGAACACTTTATTATCATTGTTAGTCAGTGTAGAAGGTTGTTTGATATCAACTTAGGGGGGTAACTCGGATTGTGGCGCACAAAATGCATTAATGTTATTAATATGGTTCTTTATTCTTGGATTCATGAAAGACACCAAAACTCGTTCTCGGAACAAGATTCCAAACGGGATTCCTAATGCTCTCTCCGACGCCATTTCTCTCCTGACTTCCTCCTCCAGCTCTCTTCTTTGTGCTAATGCCATCTCATCGGTGATTATCTCTCTCTTAATTCCATCCTTCTCCAGCTCCCGTTGTATATGTTCTTTCTCCCATACTTGCTGAAATGCTTCACTGGCATTGATTGGCACCGACTTTGGGAAAACTTTTAGCTTCGGAACATTGTTGGGAAAAGCACTTGGTGCAAACTCACACCCTAGAAAGTGAATAGTGAATAAAATGAAAATCATGTGAGAAAATATTCTATTTATTAAGCAACAAAACAAATTAGTATCTTGAAAGGAACGCGATGAAAAGAAAATGTTACCTGGTAATGATGAGTGTTCGGAGACATAGGCAACTGTGGAAAGAGGGTGTGCCATTGATGATGGTGTCTTTTGGTTTTGACCATCACAATGTTTGAACTCCATGGAAATAGTAGGAACGTGAAACAAAGAGAAAGAAGTGGATAAAGAAAAACAATGCCTATGAAAATAGAGACAATTTGTGTGAGTGTGTGTAGTGTTGAGATTGAAAGTGTGATTAAATAGGTGTGAGGGATGGGTATTTGCACGTGCATGTATGGTGTGTGTTTATAGATGTCATTGATTATGCTTTTTTGTGTGAAGATATTTTTTAGTGATGTGTGCCATGGTCAAATATTGAGAATTTATCAAATCAATTTTTTGAGCTTGAAAAGGGCGGAAAAAGGAAAAAAATGATTTTCTTCCAATTTTGAATGTGACCATGATACCCAAAAAGAGTTAAATATGAATAAATATTTAAAATGTTAAAGATTTGAAATATTTATTTTTTCAAGTTTTAAGGATTAAATATTTGACGACACAAATTTGATATTATTAAAAAAATTAACGAAGTGAATAACTGAACAAATAAAATTTATTTTTTATATTTATAATAAATTATAAATTGTAATATAGTATTACTTTTAATTATTGATGTTTTTATAAAAATGATTAATAATTAATTTATATAGAGAGATTGGTAAGATTTGGGGTGTCAACAATTGGTATTCCTATTATGATGCCTTTACATGTCATAGTTTAAAAAAAAATTATATAGAGAGATAAAAGAGATAAAGATAAAAAAAAAATATAGTTTGAGATTATTATCTAAAAAAAAATACTTGTGTGAAACCAAATAATTTTCACTTGGGTCTCTCTAGAGTAATTAATTAAAGAATTAATAATAAAATATTTTATTAGAGATACATAAATTAATTAACAATTTTTAACATTTTCTATTTAATTTTTTTACTTTTTACTCTGTCAACTTATTATCAATTTTTTTATTATTTCTAATCGATTAAAGATATTTTATTTTTAATTAATTTAATGTATTGAATGCATAATATTGAATATTAATGTTGACAAATACTATATAACATCAAAAAAGGAATTTAAAATATTGAGTACTAAACGAGGACATTACTTTAATGCTTTTTCGTTATGTTTCTTATCAAGAATATCTTGAATGATTTGATAACCCCCCCTGCAACATGTAAGTTCTGCAACCCGTCCCAAAATAAGATGTTCCACGCTTGGGAAATTCTAAAACATTAAGACAGTTAATAGTATGATTGCTACCTAACCTGCCCGTTAAGTATCAAATAATTAATGAGAGCCACATTACAAAATAAGCTCATCTGGTGCCTGCAGCCAGATATAAAAAATTACCTGCTTAATTGTGTTGCAAGCTTCGACCATACTTAACCACACCCCTTATTTGCAATATAGTATGTCAGTATATTCACCTGGCCACCTTGCAAAGTTACTGTCCATTACTCCTAGCTGTTTTGCATTTCAACATAACCAGCATCAAGATACTCCCGAAACATGTGCAGATGTATGAACTTTTTTTTTTTCGATGATTAAAATTCAAATGTCTCATTTAAATAGGTTAAGAACTCTTATAGTAGTAAGTTACATTTGTTTAGTGAATACCATTATCATCGTGAATATCAACAGTTGTAAGTTGTATTTTTTTTTTTTTTTTTTTTGCTCTAGCTGTATATGCTACATGCTTTTAAGTGAATATCATTCTAATCTCATTTTAGAATTTATGCAAATAATCCTCACTTGTCCATAATATATTTTGCGGTTTGACCCTAGTGCTGAACTATTAGTAAAGCTAAAAAACCTCAAACTCCAAGTTCAGGCATTGGATTGATGACCTAATTATTTTAGTTTTTATTTAAATATCAAGGTACTTATTGAAGCAAATTGCATGTGATTCTAAATTTGTGTATCATATGATAATAAATTAACAATCCTCTAAAAATACATAACAATTTTTAATACCTTTATATATTTTTACCAACTAAAGTTTATTTAAAGGATTTTCTGATTTAATTTTGTATTCAAGAAAAATATCGGATAATATATATGATACTTGATAGATTGGCCTCGCACGGAATCTCAGTACAAAAAATACTTGCTGGTGGGATACTATTCCTTCTTTCGTCCAGCTAGACTTTAATAGGAACAACTTTTTGCTTTCCTCCTATAGATTTACATAGTCGTTGCCTTTGCAATTTTTGGTTTATGTCCCCCGTATTCCCTTGTATATGTTTTTCTCCTTTTTTCAATAAATTCTTGGTGTGCTGTAGATGATGGGTAGCGTTGGGAGTACTAACTTGGTTGGAATTTCTTTCTTTATAATGATGCCTTTGCATGTCCTCTTTGTGACTATTTTTTTTTAAAATTTCAAAGTAAAATTTAAATAGAATCAAATTTAAAAAGAAATTAATGCACCAACAAGTCGTTGGTCCGTGGTGCTAGACTCGGTCCCCTTAAGCAAGGTCTCGGGTTCGACTGTTGTGGATGGAAAAAACGTGGTTGGGAGGGGAAAACCCTACTAAAGGTGGTCAATCAGGTTCCCAGATGGAGATTAGCCATTGAAAAAGTCGATGGATACTTCGTATCAATAACATGATAACAAAAAAAAAACAAGAAATTAATGCGCAAGAAAATTGTCATTAAAATAATTAGTCATTAATTATTCAATTAATTTTTAGAATTTTCAGGATAAAAAAAGTCAAATGTTTTTGCTCATGATTTAATTTTTATACAATTAATACAATTTTTATTAATTAAATTTTATTTTTAAGAATATTTTTAATAAAAAATAATATTAATATTTTAGTTTTAAAATTTAATTCTTTATATTTTATAAATATACTCGTGCAGTATACAAAATATTTACTAATTTCATTTCAAAATTATGTAAAAAAGATTAGAAACAAACACAAAAAAGAAAATGACACATGAAATAAATTATCACTAAAATATTTTTTATTAGTAAAAGTATTTGTTAAAATTAAAAAAAAAAAACCTTTGTAAGATTTTGTTAGTTACATTTTAATTTTCTTTATTATCACCAAAATAATTTTTATAAATAGTGCTTATTAAACTTTTATTTTCATTAATTTTTTTAGTTAATTTTATTTCATAAAGAATTAATAATAAAATATTGAGCAAACTACAGTGTCACCCCTGAATTTTACCTAAATTACACATGCACCCTTTCCTTTTTTTATCCTACAGAAAATCTCCTAAATTTTCCTTTCATGTTACAGCGGCACACCCTCTCCATTAAACGGTGTTAACTTCGTTTAAAATGTAGAACACATGATTGACATGTGATTTTTAAAAAACAAATTAATCTGAAAAATGCCCTTTCTTCTTCGTTTCCCCAACTATTTGACTCCATTGCAAACTCCTCTGACTCTTGCTTCCCCAACTCTCTCCTCTCCTCCTACGCCAAAGTTGCCACCAGCCCCTCCGATTCCGTCAAGTTCCTAAACCACGTCACCGAAACCCGCCTCTGCCGCGGTGGCAAGCACATTGATTCTTTGGGAGAATGTTTGGCACTATTCTCAAAATGCAAGTTCGTCGTTTTCAGTTCTAGAGTTTATTGAAATGTGGTAGTTTTAATTAATATGGGAATGGGTCGTGGTTATAGTTTCAACGCTGGAGAGTCTTAAACATTGGTGCTAAATTGTTGTGGGACAAGTCTTTTGTGGAATTTGGTAAAATACATGGTGGGCATGTGAGCTTATTGGCTGAAGCTGTATAGAATATTTGCATACAAAGGATGCATTAGTTGGATTTTCAACAAATTTGCCAAAGACAAGGATGATATACAGCAGTAGCAGTCAAACTATTTTGGATTAATTTAATATTCAAAAAATCAATTCCATCTTTGGGAGGTTTACGAGCTGCTGCTTGGGATCAAAATATTTCTAACTGCGTTTGAAGACAGTTGGGTCATGGGGTTGTTTCTATTATTTTTCGTATCATTTTTCTTTTTAGTAGGGGCTAAATAAGAATTGGATCTAGGTGTTGTTACAAGATGGAGTATGGATTGGCATTGTATTTTTGTTGGTTTTCAGATCCCAACATTTCTTGTGTGTTGGCTCTGTTTAATAAAATGCTTTTTACTTAACATTGTCACAATAGGGGTGTCAAAGTAATGCCTTCAAATGGTGGGGGTGTATGTGTATTAGACCAAATCTCAGGGGGTGTTATTGTAATTTGCTCTAAAATATTTTATTAGAAAGACATAAATTAATTAGCAAATATTAACTTTTCCATTTAAATTTTTACTTTTTACTCAATCAACTCATTAACTAGCTATTTATTATTTCTAATTAATTAAAGGTATTTTGTAACGCTCGGCTAGCTTTTCAGCATGCTTTGTAGGGATGACAAAATATACCCGGACCCTACAGGTACTCGCAAAAATATCCGCAAATGGGTAGGGTAAATACCCGCTTATTGGGGATGGGTCCGAGCGGGTATTTACCGGCAAAAATTTAATGGGGATGGGTGCGGGTACGGGTACTATAGTACCCACCCCGCCCCGCTCCACACCTACTATATATATTAATTTAATTAAAATATTTTTTATTATATACATATATTACTATTTATTAATTTAATGGAAATTGGTAGGAAACCTAAGCTTTTATAAACTGTATAAGGACATAATTCTTTTATATAAGTGCCCATCATTTTTGTAATTCATTAATAATAACTAATATAACGCACATTTCATATCATAATATAAACTACTCTCTCTATATTCAATAGTGTGAAATAAGATTGACCAAGACCAACATTGTTGCAATTAAGCAGTTTATTTTGTTAGTGTTAACATGTATAGGCTTTCATTCATAGTAGTAGCGGGGATACAATAGTTCTTCTTGGTTAATTACTATAGGGGGATCCTTTTTCGTTTGTAACCATGGTTAGATTTTATTTATAGATATTTTTATCATATAAATAAATTCTAGCCAGAGGCATATAGGTGATGAAGTTTTTATGACATTTTTGTATATGGATTTTAGGTCCCTTGTACCTATGATTGATATAAATTTTGGTTTTTTAATAGCTAGATAAACCACGTATATAAAATTTAGTATATAAAACACAACTACTTATAAAAAATTAAGAGTTGATTACACCGGCCCCCCCTGAGGTTTGCTTTTATTACACTCGATACCCCTATATTTTTTAACCCTATAAAAAATCCCCTATTTTTTGGACTTTCGTTACACCGACCCCCCCTCTTGGGAGTAAATTGTTACACTGACCCCCTTTCTTAGGTTTGAAAAATCTTATGCTGACCCCCTCTTAGGGGTATTCAAAGTAATGTAAAATAATGGAGGGGTGCCAGGTATAATAAGAGTAAACATTAGGGGAGTCCGTGTAATTTACTCAAAAATTAATATATAAAATTTAAACACAACCACTTACATAAAATTTAGTATAAGTCATATCAAAACATAAATGGATCCAAATATACATTTTTTAACCCCACATGTCCAGGCCTCATTGAACAAGTTCCTCATTCTAATATACTTGTTTCTTTTTGTTTTGAACTAGCTACAAAATTGTTCATATAAAGTACCATCACATGTATTCTAATATATAATTATAAGTTAAATAGTTTCAATGTATTTTTTTGGCAGGTCTTAAAGAATACCATCACATGATGTTGAAGTTTCTAATGATTATGTTAATTGATTAGAACATTACATTTAAGAATGATTCGTTAGATAATTATGTTTATAATATTATTTTTTATGAGGTATGTTTGAATGACTTAAGGTAATATTTGAACGCTTTTAATGTGATGTTTTGAAGATTTAAGAGTCAAATTTCAATTTAGTTGTATTAATTTTTTTAATTAACACTTTTTTTTTATTGATTTGTTGACTTTATTTATAAGTAAAGTGTGGGTAGCGGGTATGAGTATGGATATATAGGTACTCAGCGGGTACTGGGATGAGGATTAAAGTTACTACCCGCGCGGGTATGGGGACGGGTACTATAGGACCCTACCGATTGCTATACCTAGTACCTTGTCCTTACTCACAAGCTTCCTGGGAAACTTCCCAGAAGGTTACCCATCCATAATTGCTTAGGGATGGCAAAGTGGGTCCGGCTAGGTGGGCTGGCTCGCCAGCCCACCACAAATTTGGCGGGGTGGGGCGGGGTCTACAGCCCACCAGCCCGCTTTGGCCCGCCCCGCCTAGCACGCCAACCTGCCGGGCCACAAGCGGGGCGGGGCTGGCCGGCCCACCACTACTTTTTTTTATAATTAATATATCTAAGTTGTTAGGGACTATTAATATTTTGTGGTGTACTTTTGAAAGACTATTAGTTTGTGGTGTTGAACTTTTGAATGAAATGGAACAATATTTAAGCCTTTTTGAGATGTTATTCATGATGATGTTGAACTTGTGGTGTTGAAAGGCTATTAGTTTGTGGTTTATTGAAGAAAATGAAATAATATTGCAATTGTTTTTAATTGTGTTCACACTTCACAGTAACAAAAACACTATCTACTGTCCTTTTATGATACAAGTGATGCAAGATCATTTTATTTATGCCTTATTTGCAATAAATTAAAAAACTTATTTTTTTTTTTAAATTTTGGCAGGCCGGCCCACTCTTAGGCGGGGCAGGCCAAGCTATCTAGCCCGTCCTCACGATGGCAGGCTAACCCGGCCCGACCCGTTTTTGGCGGGCCACAGGCTGGCAGGCCAGAACGGGTCGGGCCAGGCCATTTTGCCATCCTTATAATTGCTCCAAGCCAAGTATGCTTAATTGTGGAGTTCTTAAGTGATGAGCTGCAGAAAAGTAGATGCATCTTTTTGGTATAGGTAGTAACAATTAATTCCTTTAATTCATCCTCAACTGTATAATCTCATACCTGCACAGTCTCTAGATCCCTCTCATTCGGGTGTGAATTCGATTCATTCATGTATCCCTTCCGCTAGAAGCCTACCAGGAGCCGCTCCTTCTCCGTGCCTCTTCCCTTTTGCACCGGAGATCACTCCCCGCCCTCATCAGCGCTCGGAATGTTACATATTTTATTTTTATTAGTTAAAGTATTTAATGCATAATATTGAATATAAATCTTGAAAAATATTTGATACCAAAAAAGGAATTTAAAATCTTGAGTATTAAATGAGGGCATTATTTTAATGCTTTTTCCTTATGTTTCATATCAAGAATATAATAGTTTCTTATAGTTGATAAAAAATTTGTTAAAAAAGTTTATTGAAAATAATGATATAAATGTATTGGTAAAATATTAAATATATTTTAATGAAAAAATTAATTTTTATTTTATGAATATTATTTAAAGATATTTGTAAACAAAATCTTGAATAAAATTTAAATGCATAAAGTGAAGAAATATATAAAATAAGAAAGTGAGACTCTATTCATCATTTGATTGAATTAATGTATTTTTAAATATAATTTGCTTAATTTGACTTTGAATATGTCTTTAGTTTTTCACTTTACTTATTTACTTTAAACAATTTAAATTGAAAAATAATTTATCATTTATAAAAATATTCAAAATCTATTTTGATACTAGATGGAATTCATTATGTGCACGGACCAGGCATTCAACTTGATAATATGTTTTTACTTATTTTTTTATTTTCTAATTAAATATAAAGGTGAAAAGTAGTTTAACTTTTTTTTTAATGGTTATCCATTTATTTTTTCCCTTCTAAGGTTGTATGAATTATTCCTTTTCCTCTTTTTTTTTTTTACTGTCATCCAAAATTCAAATGTCTCACTTAAATAGGTTACGAACACGTACAATGGTAAGTTACATTTGTTTAGTGAATATTTTGAACACTGTATTTTGCCTTTTACTTTTCTTAATGTGTTTAGTTATATGGAGTAATTTTTTTTATTAAATTTATATCATTTGCTAATTTGGCCTATCGAGTGAGGAAATTAACTTTTGTTTCTAGTCATGCATCATATCCATTTGTCTTATTTTTTTTTTATTTCTTTCTTCATACCAAAAATTAACAAAATTCGTGAATTAAGTTATTTTTTATTTTATTACTTGTTTAACGTCATCACAAAAAAAAATTGACAAAAGAGAACAGAAAAGATAACAAAAGGAGGGACAGCTAGTAGCACAAAGGTAATACCGATGGGGCAGCCAAAGGGGCCCCTGGACCTGCTGCTTGTGGAGCTTTGTTTAGAAATTCAGCGGGTGTCTTCTTGGGTGGATTTTCGTTGCCGATCGGATGCTCTTATTCTTTGCATGCTGAACTTGTTGCCGCAATTACTGCAGTTGATTTAGCTCTTCAGAGAGGTTGGTTGAAGCTCTGGTTGGAATGTGATTCAAAACTAGTCGTTGAAGCTTTTCAAGCTCCCCATATTGTTCCTTGGCAGCTTCAAGTTAAATGGAAAAATTGTTTAGCCCAGCTCTCATCTTTGGAGTTTGTTGTGTCTCATATTTACCGTGAAGGTAATTGTTGTGCTGACCGACTTGCTAATCTTGGTATCTCGTCGTCTGGCCTAGTTTGGTGGGATTCTGTTCCTAACTGTATTAGGGATTGCTTCTCTAGGGATAGGCTTGGCCTTCCAGCTTATAGATTTTGTTAATTTTGTGGGTTTTGGTTTGGTCCCCCCACTTTTTTCTTGTTTTGCTTTGTTTTATCAATAAATTAAAGTTTGGGAGCAGGTGATTTCTAGTTCCTTTGGTGCCAACCTAGTTGGGATTACTGGTGCTAGTCTGATGCTTTTCAAGCTTTTTAAACAAAAGTAGCACAATTGCAGCAGTACGTAGACCAGCTCCATGAAAGAAAGAAAAGAACAAGATTAATTAAGGATGATAATAAAAAATTCCAAATAAGGCAGATTTGGTCAAGAAACAAGGCGTATCACTGGTAATCAGAAGAAACATAATGCAGCAGTCCCGTAAAAATGGTCAATATATATAAATAAAGCAAGTTTGATCAGTAATTGAAGTAGGCATGCCACATATAGGATAGCAGAGATAAAAACCAAATTTAAATAAGAGAGCAAAAAAAAGCATGGCTGCGAGAAGGATTAAAATAAAATGAGAGATGGGGAAACAAGCATTGGAATAGAAAATCAAAACTGTGATGAATGCTCCAAGAAGCAACCCCATCTACAAATGTTCATCTTTTCTGAAAAAGCAATAAAAAGCAAAGGACAACATAAGATTTTGGTTCCCAACACATCAGAATGTTCATCTACAAATTGCCTTTTTTTTTTAAATATTGTAAACAATATTTGTTATAAAACATTACTTCACGAGTTATCAATTTTTTTTCTTATTTTATTTTAATTATAAAAATTAATTAAATTACGTAAATTATTTACATAAATTATTTTATGTAATTTACACAAATTACATAAATTTATATCAATACGTAGTTTTGTTTATTTTTCTTACTGCACAAAAACATATAATAAAAAATAAATATTAAAATAATTTAAATATACATACGTAAAACAAGTTTGTATAAGTAAAATATGCAAAATACTCAAAATAGTTTCATATAATGATAATATGTAAATTATTAAAAAATTGTATAAACAACTTAAAAATATTTGATTTATTTCATATATAAGTTATTTTTATTCTAATTATATAAATCAATATAATTACATGAATTAATATGTAAAATAATTATTATTTTATGCAATTTATAAAAATGAAATAAATTTATTTTTCTGTAAATTCTTTTTATTCAAATTATACAAATTAACAAAATTTTAATATTTTTTTATAATTTATATGAATATAAATTTATGTAAATTACATAAAATAATTTATGTAAATAATTTTCATACTAATTAAAGTAATTTAATTAATTTTTCTAATTAGAATAAAATAAGAAAGAAATTAATAACTCATCTAGTTATGATATATAACAAATATTGTAACACCCCGAAAATTACAACCTAGTAAATAGGTACGTGAGCGGTTTAATTAGAAATCAATTGAAATTAATTTGTTTGTTTTAAAAGAAGAAAAAGATATATTTTGAGTAATTAAAAATAGTTAGTGATTAACCGAGTAAATAAGAAAAATGATGGAAAATAAAATAATAAAAATATTTCTTTATAATGGTCAAATAGAAAAAAAAATTAAATTAAATAAAATTTATTATTATTAGATGTTTAAAAGTTTGGTTTTAAAATTAAAATCGCGTTTTATTTCAATTACACAATGCATTCTTACAATGTGTAAATTAAACTCAGTACCTAAAACTATCAACTCACACTACTTAACCAATTAAAATTCATACACCTACCCTCACCCCTCCACAAACTCACGACAATCTCTCTCTCTCTCTCACTCAAATCCAATTCATTTCCTCTCACTTACTTTAACTTAACAATTAAGTTAAACCCAAAAACCTCTCTTCTCTCACCTCTCACTTTCCCTCTCTCACGGACTCACTCCCTCGCACACACTCACTCACTTAAAAACCTAGTAGAGCACACACACACCACACTCTTCATTTTATTTCAAATTCATTTTTTCCTTTCTTTCTTCTTCTCCCACGGCCCTGCACCCCAAACCCTCTCCTCTCTTTTTATTTTCTTCTTCCTCCTCACTCACTTGGCTGAGAGCTTGAGCACCAATATCACAGAATCCTCTCAGGACCACTCTTCTCCTCCTTTGCAGTGGCACCCCAAGCCCTAAGGGAAGCCATTGAAGACCTTGCATACAGCTGGATCCCTCTTCCCTCTCATCCTCTCAACAACAAGCTCATTTCCTCTTCTCTTCCTCTCTCTCTCGGCTAAACCTCAACCAAGGTGAGGGAAACTTCTTGGTGGATTATATTTTCAGTCTAAGTGTGGTTGAGAGTTAGGGGACTCAACCACACACAGCATGAATGCCCCTCATCTGGACTGTTTGTATGTTTTGTTTGAAATGTTTGCATGTGAGAAATTTTAGAGGGAAAGGTTGAGTCTTTGGCAGTGGTTCTTTGTGGGAGTGTATGCATGGCCTTGATGGAGTTTTGATCCCTTTAAACTATAAGGGATGGTCCCTGGAACAAGGGGAGCCATACCCATTTTCAAAAAAACTAGTTCTTTTGTGTTGCATGTAGAAGGAGACTCTAAAATCCAAGTGACAGTGGCCGTAGCTTCGGCTTGCCCTGGACAACCTCCACTGTTTCATGAACTTTAGAAGATCCAACCGTTGGTTGTTCACAAAATTTGTTTTGAATGAAAATAAACACGAAAACACACAACTTTTATTTTGACACTATGGAGAGAAAACCTCTTTTTCAAGTTCATCCGTGGCTTACAAAATGGCTGTTCTGTTTTCGAGTTCCCCTGGAACGTGTCTCGGTTTTTCTTAAATTTCTAACTGTACACTTAATTTTTTGTTTTTTTTAATTCCATTAAAAACTAGACAAAACATGCTTTTTAACCATGTAATTTACGAAAATTATAAAGCACAATTTCTAAATCAATTTTTCGAAGAGAGATAGAGCAATGGTTTTGAAACTCTATCTAGAGCTCGAATTTTAGGTTGTAAAGAAAATTTTTTTGAGATCAATTGGGGAAGAATTGGAAGGCATGGGATACCATTTTAGAAAGACCCAGATGTTATCTTTATGCTGTAAAAATTCAAAGTCAAAATTCTTTTGGAAAGTACCCGAAAATAAAATTTCTTCAAAACATGTTTCTGGAAAGGATTTGACTAACCTGTCCACTTGTGGAATTTTTAATAATTTTTGGTAGATTTTTACTAATTAAGTAAGATATCAATCCGAAAGTAGATTTCTATAGATTTCATTTCATATAAAACTTTCCTAGTTTTAAGGCCATTTAATGCAATCAATTTGATCTCACATTCCGTACCGCGAAAGGGAAACTTTCTCCTTTTTAGTCAAATTTTGTTTTAATTATTTTTACTATGGCCGTGATATAGTGTGTGACTTGTGTGAAATGTTTATGGTTATTTTTGTGAATGAAAAGGGGCAATGAATACCATGTATCCAAGCACTCAAATTGTGATTTTAAGTCCCAAAGAACAAAGTTATTGGGCAATGGTGACTTTGAATGATTGTGTGGAATTATTCCTTGATTGTATGTTTTCTCTTTGTGATGTGTTCGCAAGACTCGAGCGCGAGTACTTGCGATACTAGAATTTGATTCCAGTGATTATGGCAAGATCGCCATTGAACGATAATGATAAGTGAAATTTTAACAGACAAAATTATTAATTAGCTTTAAGATTTATTTCATTATTTTATTTTTTGATAGGAATTAATTTTAAATTAACTCTTTATTTTTATGCGTTGGACATAGAAATAATCTTAGGACCTTTGTGCGGAGGAATAAATGGTAAGTTAACACTTTATAAAATTGTAAAGTTTTGAGAGAGCAAGGAACTACATAAAACATAATAAAATTGTCTACGCGTGGTGAATCATGTTGAGTTGAGAGTCGTACAAGGATGATACGAGTGTACGGAAGATTGCTGGAATTGCAAGATGGCAAGAGAGTCGTGTGGAGTGTTCTAGCTGTGAGAATACCAAAGAGAGGGGACTTAGTTCGAAAGGCGTGTCACGACGTAATTTGACGGTCACCCAAAAAAAGGTGATGGAGGCAATGTCCTCGTGTGTGTGTGTGTGTGTGTGTATATATATATATATATATATATATATAATTTTTTGAGCAGAGACGGGGTCTCAGGCTCAGCGTCTATTCAACCATCCAATACCATGTGCAGTGGAATCCCACTGTGACGAGAAAGAATAATCCCTGTGAGGAGTCAGTCCTCGTAGTAATGGATGACCACAATTGGTACCTGGGAGATGATCGTAAGGCAGGTTGACCTTGGAGGGTAAGACACTGAGTTGTGACGATAAATCACATAGCTGACTTGGCCACCCTGACAAAAATACGAGACATCATCAGTTTGTGAGAGCCTGCCATTGTACCATGGTGAAGGATGTACTCCCAATAGTCATTCAACTCAAATATGTGTAAGACCACTGAGTTCTGGGAGTTCCAGTGGCGGCTGGCCAGTACGAAGCAAATTACAGAAATAGCTGTGGAAACGAATAGGTTTTGAGTGAGATCGTTAGAGAACCACATCGGGGTGGTTAGCAAGATTGTGTTTGGGACTGTCAAGTCGTTCTATGTGTACTGCTTGATGAAGCAGGAAGTTTACCCTCTGTTTATTTTCTTTAAGGAATCGGTGGCAGTACTTGTGGAGACCACAAATATGCTATCATCATCGTCTTTCTCTTTTGGAGTATCTTCAGAGAGTCTGTTTATACCCGCTACTGTTCCTAATGCCACACCATCCGAGGAGTTCACGTTTGGTCTGACGCTTCCCACCTTTCACCGAACCCCGTTATGTCCAGAATTGGAGGTGTAATTGGGTGAGTGTCCGTCAGGGGGATCCGCCGCTAGTCGTGAACTTAGGGAACAGTGAGTCAAGGTTTTTAAGAAGGAATTGGAGAACTTTGAGGAAGATTTCGCGAAGGATCCTATGGACGACGACCACTAGATTTCTTCTCAGGAATCTTGTCAAAGGTCCTCCGCTATCCTATTTCTGGTATTAGTCTAACATGCATGGTCGAGTCTAGAGATGACTTCTCTGAGACTAGGTTTTCCCTTTTTATATAGTTGGATATGGGTAGACCTAGGTTTCAGATTTTTGGTATGTACATTCAGTTTTCGTACTCTATTACCCTATGTATTTGGTATACACTTTGGGAATGTAGATATTATTATTACTCCGGAAAATATTTGGGTTATGAAAATCTCTATTTCATGTATATATGTATATTTTATAGCTAGAGCTATTTACTTTATTTATTATGTTTTACTCACTTTTAAATGTATATTTACAATTGAGGCGGCGATACGCAACTTCTGAAATTAATTAATCAAAACTTTTAAAAATTTTAGTCAAATTTCAATCTAGGTTTTATCAACTTCACAAGTTTTGGAAGAATTAAAATTAGTTATCATGTTTTCAAAATAATTAAAGGATATTTTCCTTACCTTTTTCGAAGATCGAATAAAGTAACACGCTTATTGAATTAAAATAAGTTTAAAACGTTGATTATATGTAAACCCGAATTTAGGGTGTTACATTAGTGGTATAAGAGTAGTTCGTCCTACCAAGACTGGGGTGTGGACTTAACCATTGCTTGTGCTGTGTGTTTGGGTTGACTGCCGCTTGACGACAATATAGATGAACTGTTTAATGTTGTGTGATTCCGCATTGACTATTTTTTTTTATAGCAATGTAGGATGAATTGATTGAACTACTTGCTCTTGCATCGACTGTTGTTTAACAGTGGTGAAGGAAACATTGTATGTTGTATGTTGTGTGATATGAAGTTGTTGGTAACAGTGTAATCTTGCATTGACTACTATGGTGGCAATGTAGGATTAGTTAGACTATAGGCATGTGAGATCGTTGATGCGAGTTCGTTAAACGAGAATGCCGACATTTTGAGGATGTGTAGTAGCCCTTAGAATTGCCAATAGAATTGTGAGATTAGTTAGACATCGCAAAGCCAAGAGACAAGGTTATTTCTTTAGACTATGCCTTGCCTTAAGGAATCCTTAAGACCTTGGCATCTATAGTGGGGTAATGGATTGAGTGTCATAGAGAAGTCTATGCATTATGTATGAGTTGTCCCTCTTGTTATCAAGTTGTTTTGACTCCATATGAGTAAATGCCTTACACTTTCTACTCTCTTCCGAGTTGTACAGTGATGTTGGACATCTTATTTTGCCATTACTTTTCTTGTAAGAATGAGTCGATTAGACGTGTTTCAAGTAGTCTACTTTTGAGAAGCCTACTATTTTTGTAAATAAGATACCTTAATTCTTATTCGAGTCATTCATTTCGTATGAATGATGCCTTGCCTATGATGTTTCTTTTAATCATGTGGTAACCTAAACTTCTTTCAATGTCTATGTCTCCAGTGGAAATAAATTTATTGATCGTGTTCTGAGAAACTATATCAATGGTGATTGAGTTGTCTTCAACCCCAATGGGAGTCATTTACTCCATGGGGATATGCGTTCTCAAATCTTTCGAGTCGTTTTATCCACATGGAGAGATTGCTTCTTCCATCTTTCTTGCTTTTGAAGCAAGGTGGATGTTTTGAAGGAAGATATGAAATCTTGATAGAGTTGTGAGGGTGCACACTCAAGACTCGGACGAGACGACTTTCTGTCCTAATACAAAAAAAAATCTTGGAAAGATCGTCCCAGTGATTTTGTTCTTGTCCTACATAGTGGGAGATTATGAGTCTGTATTCCTGAGTTGGTTGAGAATAGAGGTTTGAAAGTCTGGGTTGGTGAATTGGAGTTGAGTTTAAGAAAAGGAAAAAGGCTAATAAAAGGCTAAAGGTGTAATTGCTGCCTGTAGTGTGAAGAACTGTTTTCTCCTGTGATTGGAAGGGTAAAGTTAAGTGTTGTGACTTCGCGTTATCGAAAGGTTGATACCTTAACCACTAAGATATGGAACTGTGTGTTGAGAGCGAGTTTTGAAAATGAAATAGTGTACTTAACTAGCATGGAAGATTCGTCGGTGACTTTAGCAAGTTGGATTCGTTTCCATGGAGTAAGTGAGTCTTTAAGAATTATATCAGAGTTCGCAGCGGAAGCATTGTGTGAAAGTGTGAAGGTCTTTGATGGTTAGGACATGGATTGATGGGTTGAATAAGAAATGAATGCCAAAAATAGTAGCATAAAGTTTAAGAACGAAAAGAAGTGATGGGAATGTTTGAGAGAGTGTGACTTAGATGTTAGAAGTGATTGGATTGGTAGTAGTGGATTGAAATGGTTTGGGAATAACTTAGAAGTGATCCTAATGGTGAAATAGTTGGAGTAGGGTACTAAGAGTGACCAAGAGTTAGAGACAAGCCTAGGAATTTACCTACAACTCATATTGAGTGTAACCAATCTAGACCTTCGATGTTGAGTAGACTTAAGCCAATCTTGAGAAGGACTATGTTGCCCACCTAGCAACTCGATTAGATTCCTACCAAAGCCGCTCTATGTTAGTGAGCCTATAGCCTTGAGAGTGAATTTACTTAGATGAAAACCATACATACCCTTTGAGAACAAACCATATCTATGCTTTCATGGCGAAAAGGATAGTAAGTTAGAACTGAGCTCTACAATGGAAATAACTTCCTATAGGAGCCGTCTAAGACTTGCTATAGAAAAATATATTAGATTAAGAATAGACAAAAATAATTATGGCCCTAGCTTAGCTTAACCATACACTTAGTGAATTTCGGGGCATTCCTAAAAGGAGGGGAGTATTGCAACACCCCGAAAATTACAACTAGTAAATAGGTACGTGAGAGGTTTAATTAGAAATCAATTGAAATTAATTTGTTTGTTTTAAAAGAAGAAAAAGATATATTTTGAGTAATTAAATATAGTTAGTGATTAACTGAGTAAACAAGAAAAATGATGGAAAATAAAATAATAAAAATATTTCTTTATAATGGTCAAGTAGAAAAAAAATTAAATAAAATAAAATTTATTATTATTAGATGTTTAAAAGTTTGGTTTTAAAATTAAAATTGCGTTTCACTTCAATTACACAGTGCATTCCTACATTGTGTAAATTAAACTCAGTACCTAAAACTATCAACTCACACACCTTAACCAATTAAAATTCATGCACCTACCCTCACCCCTCCACAAACCCACGATAATTTCTCTCTCTCACTCAAATCCAATTCATTTCCTCTCATTTACTTTAACTTAACAATTAAGTTAAACCCCAAAACCTCTCTTCTCTCACCTCTCTCTTTCCCTCTCTCACGAACTCACTCCCTCACACACACTCACTCACTAAAAAACCCAGCAGCACACACACACACCACACTCCTCATTTTATTTCAAATTCATTTTTTCCTTTCTTTCTTCTTCTCCCATGGCCCTACACCCCAAACCCTCTCCTCTCTTTTTATTTTCTTCTTCCTCCTCACTCACTTGGCTGAGAGCTTGAGCACCAAGATCACAAAATCCTCTCAGCACCACTCTTCTCCTCCTTTGCAGTGGCACCCCAAGCCTCAAGGGAAGCCATTGAAGACCTTGCATGCAGCTGGATTCCTCTTCCCTCTCATCCTCTCAACAACAAGCTCACTTCCTCTTCTCTTCCTCTCTCTCTCGGCTGAACCGCAACCAAGGTGAGGGAAACTTCTTGGTGGATTCTATTTTCAGTCTAAGTGTGGTTGAGAGTTAGGGGACTCAACCACACACAACATGATTGCCCCTCATCTGGACTGTTTGTATGTTTTGTTTGAAATGTTTGCATGTGAGAAATTTTAGATGGAAAGGTTGAGTTTTTGGCAGTGGCTGTTTGTGGGAGTGTATGCATGGCCTTGATGGAGTTTTGATCTCTTTAAACTGTAAGGGATGGTCCTTGGAACAAGGGGAGCCATACCCATTTTCTACAAAACTCGTTCTTTTATGTTGCATGTAGAAGGAGACTCCAAAATCCAAGTGACAGTGGCCGTAGCTTCGGGTTGCCCTGGACAACCTCCACTGTTTCGTGAATTTTAGAAGATCCAAATGTTTTTTTTTCACTAAATTTGTTTTGAATGAAAATAGACACGAAAAGGAACAACTTTTATTTTGACACCATGGAGAGAAAACCTAGTTTTGAACTTCATCCGTGGCTTGAAGAATGGCTGTTCTGTTTTCGAGTTCCCCTGGAACGTGTCTCGGTTTTTCTTAAATTTCTAACTGTACACTTAATGTTTTGTTTTTATTTTTGTGCCATTAAAAACTAGACAAAACAATATTTTTAACCATGTAATTTAAGAAAATTATCAATCACAATTTCTAAATCAATTTGTCGAAGAGAGACAGAGCAATGGTTTTGAAACACTGTTTGGAGCTCGAATTTTAGGTTGTAAAGAAAACTATTCTGGGAGCAATTGGGGAAGAATTGGAAGGCATGGGATACCATTTTGGAAATACCCAGATGTTATATTTATGCTGTAAAAATTCCAAGTCAAAATTCTTTTGGAAAGTACCCGAAAATAAAATTTCTTCAAAACATGTTTCTGGAAAGGATTTGACTAACCTGTCCACTTGTGGAATTTTTAATAATTTTTGTAGATTTTTACTAATTAAGTAAGATATTAATCTGAAAAATAGATTTCTATAGATTTCATTTCATATAAAACTTTCCTAGTTTTAAGGCCATTTAATGCAATCAATTTGATCTCACATTTCGTACCGCGAAAGGGAAACTTTCTCCTTTTTAGTCAAATTTTGTTTTAATTATTTTTACTATGGCCGTGATATAGTGTGTGACTTGTGTGAAATGTTTATGGTTATTTTTGTGAATGAAAGGGGCAATGAATACCATGTATCCAAGTACCCAAATTGTGATTTTAAGTCCCAAAGAACAAAGTTCTTGGGCAATGGTGACTTTGAATGATTGTGTGAAATTATTCCTTGATTGTATGTTTTCTCTCTATGATGTATTCGCAAGACTTGGGCGCAAGTACTTGCAATACTAGAATTTGATTCCAGTGACTATGGCAAGATTGCCATTGAATGATAATGATAAGTGAAATTTTAATAGATAGAATTATTAATTAGCTTCAAGATTTTATTTCATTATTTTATTTTTTGATAGGAATTAATTTTAAATTAACTCTTTATTTTTATGCGTTGGACATAGAAATAATCTTAGGACCTTTGTGTGGAGGAATAAATAGTAAGTTAACACTTTATAAAATTGTAAAGTTTTGAGAGAGCAAGGAAATACATAAAACATAATAAAATTGTCTACACGTGGTGAATCATGTTAAGTTGAGAGTCGTACAAGGATGATACGAGTGTACGGAAGATTGCTGGAATTGCAAGATGGCAAGAGAGTCGCGTGGAGTGTTCTAGCTGTGAGAATACCAAAGAGAGGGGGTGGAGTTTGAAGGGCGTGCCACGACGTACTGTGACGGTCACCCAAAGAAAGGTGATGAAGGCAATGTCCTCGTATATATATATATATATATATATATATATATATATATATATATATATATATATATATATATATATATATATATATATATATATATATATATAATATTTTTTGAGCAGAGACGGGGTCTCAGGCTTGGCGTCTATCCAACCGTCCAATACCATGTGCAGCGGAATGCCACTATGACGAGAAAGAATAATCCCTGTGAGGAGTCAGTCCTCGTAGTAATGGATGACCACAATTGGTACCTGGGAGATGATCGTAAGGCAGGTTGACCTTGGAGGGTAAGACACTAAGTTGTGACGATAGATCAGATAGCTAACTCGGCCACCCTAAAAAAAATACGAGACATCATCAGTTGGTGAGAGCCTACCATTGTACCATGGTGAAGGGTCTACTGCCAATAGTCATCCAACTCAAATATGTGTAAGACCATTGGATGTTCCCACTTTCTATTTTTCTCCTCTGTCATTCTGTGAATGGTGCAGGAGCAACATGCTTCATGCTCTGTTTTTGTGTTAACTTAGTCTACTCTGTTTTGATTCTTTGATCGAACACACAAAAAGAAAACCAACTGTTAATAAAAGCTAGCTTAACTGAATATTGCAGAAAGATGTTACAAATTAACAGTGAAATATTCCTAAATAACCAAAACTTTTTATTTTCATTAGCATTATATTTTGATTGCAGCCTATTATAATTGCTATTTTGTGTGTTGTATTATTGACCAAACTTTTTACAGAGGATGGGATATCTCAGAATCATGCATCTTCATAGAGTAAAGATTTTCAAAATGAAGCTGGAAAATTGAACTTCTTACCCCCCTCTATCTATTCAAGTGTTACAAGAAATTGGGTGGCAGTGTAACTCTAAGGTATGCATGGTTTCTGTACCTAACTGATTATTTTTTTGTCTGTTTTTCCTGAAGTGCATTTTCATGTTTTCCCTTTATAGGTTGAATTCAAGTCCATTTTAAGCACCAGCAAAGACTTGCAGTTTTCAGTGGAGGTCAGTGAAAGTTCTGTTTATATATATATATATATATATATATGCCTGTTTATGACGTCCTATTAACATTTTTTTATTGCATTATGTAGTATGAGTTGTGTTATATGCATTAGTTGATTAGTGGTTTTAAACTCTAGAATTTGTTATATGGTATTTTTTTTTCCTCTTGGATCCGAAATAAGTTTTGGTTTTCTTTGTTTTAATTGATTCATAACTTGTGTTGTAAATTTGTCTTGTGCCTGGGTTTAGGTACTGTACTAGTTGGGGTATTCGGCAACACATATAACCGAGTACCCCCCGAACAGTATGACAGGTGTTCGGTGTCCACAGTATAGCCGAACACCCCAGCGCCGTCTGGTCCGTTTGCCAGACAGGAGTATTCGGCATCTATAAAGCCGAACACCCTTAACCCCTCACCCCAGGGGCCTAAATAGTAGTATTCGGCACCTGCAGGGCCGAACACCAGTAGAGGTATAAACACCATTAGCGACTCATGGCAACATAAACCTAAGGCTAAAAGGTAATTAAGTATCCTTAATTACCACAGACCTGTGATTAAGAAAAGGCCATGGCCCATGAGGGCCCAAGCCCAATAAGATAAGTATAAAAAGGGGATCACCTCCCCAAGGTAAAGGATTATGAATCATCATTTATTACACACATTAAATGCTCTGAGCCGAACCCTGACTTGAGCGTTGGAGTGTCTTTTGCAGGTACCCCCACCTTCCGGATAAATACAAAAGATCTTGAAACACAAAACAACAGCCGAAGGCCCCAGTATCCCTCGACAGGAACATTTTGGCACCCACCGTGGGGCCCGGTAAAACTTTCCCCGCAAACTCACAAGGAATGGTTACTACTCGAAGTCACGCACATATGGAAGAACAACGTCTCATCGACGAAAACTTGGTGGAAGATCAGACAAATCTTTCGTCAGAGCTAAGACAGTTGCGAGCCGACATATCGGCAATAAGGCAGCAGCACGCTCAGGAGTTATCGGCCATCCGCCAAGAAAATGCCGATTTGAGAGACTTGAACCGATCAAGGAGACCTGAAAATCAACAACCAGACAAACATCATGAAGACGAGTCGATCATCAACCTTAGCGTGCAGGGTACGACGAATCGGCCTTCCCTTTTTACCTTCAACACTCAGTCACGCCCCTGTAGGCACCCTTTTGTCTCCGGGATTATGGAAACTCCCCTTCCTCCAAATTGGAAGAGCCTCAGTCTGGATCGATACGATGGTAGCACAGATCCGGATGAACATGTAGATGTGTATGTAACCCAAATCAGTTTATACACCGCAGAAGATGTCGTTTTATGTAGGGTGTTCCCCACCTCCCTCAAGGGACACGCCTTTAGTTGGTTTACCCGCCTACCACCTAACTCCATCGACAGTTTCGAGACGTTGGTAACGAGATTCGGCAATCAATTCGCAACTAGCAGACCTCATCATCTAACTTCAGTGGCACTAGTCAATATTCGGCAGGAAAAAGGGGAATCTCTAAGAGTGTTCATGGAAAGGTTCGGCAGGACTGCCTTAAACATCCGAAACCTAGACTCGACAGTGGCCATGCATCAGCTGGTGACGGCTCTTAGGCCAGGAGCCTTCGTCAATAGTCTCTGCAAAAAGCCGGCTCTCGACATGGATGACCTCCGGCGACAAGCAGCAAAATACATGCAAATGGAAGAATTATCCGAATACAGGAACCAGGTCCAAGCAGAGGCCAACCCAAGGAAGAGGGAACAAGAAAAGGATTATCAAGGAAAGGGAAAAGACAAGATCAACAAGGAGAAGGAGTACCGTGGCTCCAGGTATGCAACTTACACCGCTCAACGCTAGCCGATCCCGAATACTCGAGCAGGCCCTGGCTACAGAAATATTAGCCATGCTGAAGAGGGCCAATACTCCTCCTAAGGCCGACTACAGCAAACAATGCCGATACCACCACAATAAAGGCCATTCCACTGAAGAATGCGCCGCACTTAAAGACAAAATAGAGGACCTCATCAAAATGGGGCATCTTAGAAACTTCGTCCAAGATCCAAGGACTGAAAGGTCTCAATTTTGGAGAAATAAAGACAATGACAGAACTTATAGAACGGACTTTAGCCATGGCAGGAGAGCCGAAAGACAAAGAAGCAGGTCCAGGGAGCGACAAGACATAAAGCCCTCTAATCCTCGAAAAGTCATCAACACGATTGCCGGAGGATTTGTGGGAGGAGGAAGCACCTTTTCGGCCCGAAAGAAGCACCTTCGATTAGTCCGGTTAGTCAACATGACGTCGACTATAAACAAGCTCAAAATGCCG
This sequence comes from Pueraria montana var. lobata, assembly GCA_026413185.1. Classification (NCBI taxonomy): domain Eukaryota; kingdom Viridiplantae; phylum Streptophyta; class Magnoliopsida; order Fabales; family Fabaceae; genus Pueraria; species Pueraria montana. The sequence continues at coordinate 81,837,225 of CM048650.1, forward strand.
CCCATAACTTTCACCGATGTGGACTTTCAGGGGTCCGACCCAATGCAAGATGATCCAATGGTCATTAGTGTAGATGTAGCCCACTGCACAGTCCGGAAGACCCTGATAGATCAAGGAAGCTCAGTCGACATCCTATACTGGAACACCTTCAAACAACTGGACATACCAGAGAAGAAACTCATGACGTACGACAAACCCTTGGTCAGATTCTCTGGCGAGAGGGTTAACACCAGGGGATGTATAGAGTTAGACACGACCTTCAGGTATAAGGGAAAGGAGTACAAGATCATAAGAGTGAGATACATTGTAGTGCACGCCAACACCTCGTATAACATACTACTCGGACGACCGTCATTGAACACTCTTGGAGCCGTAGTCTCCACTCCGCATCTAGCCATGAAATTTCCATCAAACCGAGGCACAGCCGTTACGATTCACGCGGACTAAAAGGCGGCTAGAGAATGCTACTTAGCCAGCCTCAAGGTTACTCAACTGAAGGAAGATGAGTGCAAGTCGGTATACATGGTCTCGGCGGCTGAATCCTTGGACCAAACTTTGGATCTCGATCCCAGAATCGAGGAGGACAAGCGGGTAAAACCGAATAAGGAGGTCCATGCATTTCAAATTGGGCAAGAGAAAACTCAAACTACATACCTCAGGAACAACCTATCCGAAGAAGGAAGGCTTCGGATTCAAAGAGTAGTAAAATGAAACGCCGATCTCTTTGCCTGGAAGGCCGCAGACATGCCTGGCATCGACCCAAAATTCCATTGTCACAAATTGGCAATATGCCGAGAGGCAAGACCAATTTCGCAAAAGAAAAGGAAGATGGGGGAGGATAGGAGGAGAGCAGTAGAAGGAGAAGTGTCCAAGTTGCTAGCCGCCAATTTGATCCGAGAGGTCAAATATTCCACTTGGTTAGCCAATGTGGTCATGGTAAAGAAGGCAAATGGAAGATGGAGGATGTGTACAGACTACACGGATTTGAATAAGGCTTGCCCAAAAGATGTCTACCCGCTACCAAACATTGACAGATTGGTCGATGGGGTAGCTGGACATCTTTGTCTTAGTTTTTTGGATGCTTATTCAGGATACAACCAAATCCGAATGCATCCTCCTGATGAAGACAAGACCGCTTTCATAACCGAATCAGCCAATTTTTGCTACCAAGTAATGCCCTTCGGCCTAAAAAACGCAGGAGCCACTTATCAAAGATTGATGGACAAAGTTTTCCAAAAACAGCTAGGACGAAACCTAGAGGTGTATGTCGATGACATGGTTGTTAAATTTTCCAAGCCTGACGAACACGCCAGGGACCTCGAAGAGATCTTCGTTGAACTCAGGAAACATAATATGCGCCTAAACCCCGAAAAATGTGTCTTCGGTGTCCAAGGGGGAAAATTCTTGGGTTTCATGTTAACATACCGAGGCATAGAATCCAACCCTGATAAATGTGAAGCGGTTATTCGTATGAAAAGCCCGAGAACCCCAAAGGAGGTCCAGAGACTCACAGGGAGAATTGCCTTTCTATCACGATTCCTGCCAAGAATCGTCGAGAAGGCAAAACCCATCATGCGTCTGCTAAAAATGGTCAAGAACTTCTCATGGAACCAATAATGTGAAGAGGCCTTTCAAGAGCTAAAGAAGACCCTCTCAGCCCCGCCCATACTCAAGAAATCGGAACCTACAAAGGATCTAGTGCTTTACATCTCGGTTTCTTAAGCAGCCATAAGTGCGGTGTTAGCGCAGGAACATGAAGAAGGCCAAGCACCCATATACTTCACCAGCCGAGTGCTACAAGAAACCGAGACCAAGTACCAGACAATTGAGAAGGTAGCCCTAGCACGAGTGAATGCTGGAAGACGCCTGAGGCAATACTTTCAAGGACATCGGGTGATTGTAAAAACCGATTGCCCAATTGCAAAGGTATTAAGGAAACCAGAATTAGCAGGGAGAATGATGGCATGGTCAGTAGAACTCTCCGAGTTTGACTTAATGTACGAGTCGAGGGGTCTCGTCAAGGCACAGTGTCTGGCAGATTTTGTCAATGAACTACACCCTGCTGAAACCTTTGAAGAAGAGTGGTGGGTAGTACATGTCGATGGCTCATCAAACCGAAGGGGAAGCGGGGCAGGTATCATATTGGAGGGACCCAACCAAATATGGCTGGAACAGTCACTACGGTTCGGTTTCAAAGCATCCAACAATCAGGCCGAGTACGAGGCCTTATTAGCTGGGCTCAGATTGGCAAGAGAGATGGGAGCCCGAAAGGTGCAATGTTGGAGTGATTCATAAGTAGCAGCCGAACAGATCAACGGTGGTTTCCAAGTCAAAGACCCTAAGTTGTTGAAGTACTATCATACTTTCATGCAGCTGAAACAAGAGTTCGAGGAAATTCGGGTAAATCATTTAGCCCGAGAACACAACGACAGGGCAGATCGACTTGCTAAATTGCTACTACCCAAAAACCCGGACAGTTGAGAACCTTCATCCAGGAGACGTTGCCCGAACCGAGTGTAACCGCCGAGGAATGCATGCAGCTTTTGGCAGCCAGAAGTACGTGGACAACCGAAATACAACAGTATTTGGCACAAGGAACCCTTCCGGAGGATAAGGAAAAAGCCAAAAGGTTGCGAATCAATGCTTCAAGGTACATTGTGATAGCCGAAGAGTTATACAGAAGGGGATTTTCCACACCCTTATTAAAGTGTCTTGAGAAAGAACAAGCAGAATACGTGATGAAGGAGCTACATGAAGGAATCTGTGGCATGCACTCGGGGGCACGAACGATGGCAACTCGGGTTTTGCGAGCAGGATATTACTGGTCGACCCTCAAAACTGACTGTGCCGAACACGTCAAAAGATGTAGCCAGTGCCAAAAACATGCCAACCTTATCCACCAACCAGCGGATAAATTGCACTCCATCTCGTCACCTTGGCCTTTGGCCGTATGGGGAACCGACATCTTGGGTCCTTTCCCTATAGCCAAAGGACAGCGCAAGTTCTTGTTAGTAGCTGTCGACTACTTCACAAAATGGATAGAGGTCGAGCCCTTGGCAATCATCTCGGCTCAGAACGTACAGAAATTTTTGTGGAAAAATATCATCACTCACTTCGGCATTCCGTAGGCAATCGTCACCGACAATGGTCTACAATTCACGGACAAGAAGTTAAATACTTTCCTTGAAGGCTTGGGAATAAAGCATAAAGTTACCTCGGTCGAGCACACCCAAACGAATGGACAAGCAGAAGCTGCAAACAAAGTCATCTTGGGAGAACTGAAGAGAAGGTTGGGAACAGCCAAAGGGGCTTGGGCCGAGGAGATACCTGAAATATTATGGGCATACAGGTGCACCCCACAATCAACCATCAAAGAAACACCCTTCAGAATGGTTTGTGGGACCGAAGCAATGATCCCAGTCAAAGTAGGAGAACCCTCATTCCGAAGACAAAACTTTGAGACTCCCGAAAACGAAAGTTCCATGAGATGCGAACTAGACTTGGTTGAAGAAATACGCGACCGAGCACGTCTCAATGCCAAAGCATGCAGACAGAGAATGACCCGAAGACTCAACTCAAAGCTGAAGCCACGAGACTTTAAAGAAGGAGACCTAGTCCTAAGGGTGCAAGGCGACACCCGAAGAGACTCCAAGGAAGGAAAGCTGGCAGCCAATTGGGACGGCCCATTCAGAGTTTGGCAAAACCTCAACAATGGGGCCTACAGGTTGGAAGAACTGTCAGGAAGAATAATACCGAGAACTTGGAATTCCACTCATCTTAAATTTTACTTCAGTTAATGTATCATTTCACTATGTATTCGAATGTTGTACTCTTTTCCCTCTTTCGGTTTTTCATCCCTACAAGAATGTAAAAGGGTTTTTATCGGATAAGGTTTTTATGAGGCATACCTCAAAAGAATTCTAATAAGAACGTCCTACGCTTTGCCAACATTATTTGAGTGCACCATTCGGATTTTCTTCAAAATGGTTTCCCTCCCGAGTGCTCCCACTCGGCTAAGGATGCACCATTCGGATCCCCACACCCTTTTTTTTTCTTTATTTCAAACAAGAATTCCTCTACTTACAAAGACGCCGAAGATAACAAACGGCGACACATCACTCGAAAGCGCTTCCTAGAAGAACACATACAATCCTACTTTGCCCAAATTAACAACGCAAGTATCACAAGGTAATCGGACAAGAGTAAAAACGCGAAATAAACTTAACAAATACCGAAAAGATGAACGTATATTTCGTCAATTATCAAAAAAGGGGTCGAGTCATATACAAAACATTAAAAAGGCTCTAACGGCCTGAGACTACAAAAATTCTCTATTCTGCCGAGTCCTCACGAACCTCGGCATCAACAGCTTCATCCTCCCCCCTCTTTAGTGGCCCCAGGATCCGCACCACCATCAACAACCGAGCCGTAAAGAGGATTCTCTAGAATGGCATCCTCCAGAATGTCATCAATAGGCAGTAGCTGCCCTTGATAAACATCCTTCTCCATGTCAAAAATGCTGCGGTCATATACATTATAATAATGCGTTATTTGTCGCAAGCCATGGAGAAAACCAGCCTCATGTTCGGCTAAAATCTTATCTTCGGTCGAAGAAAGAATCCTCTCCTTGGCAGCATGCTCCGCGTCCCGCTCTTCCTGGGCCTCGGCCAACAGCGCCCTTAGCCGCTCGATCTCATCAGATTGAAGCTTGGAATCCTTCTCGGCCATTATTACCTTGGTGTTTAAATCGTGAACATTGGCCGAGAGGTCCTTAACCTCCTCCTTCAAGCGCCCATTCTCGTCGGCTAGAACCATGTTGGCCTCCAACACTTGTTTGTTAGATACCTGGGCCTCCTCCAAACTCTCCTTCAACTTCTCGGCCTCCTTTAAAGGATTTGCGAACATATGATACGCAATGGCCGAAGCCCTTGCCTGAAATTCGCAATAAGCCGACCAGTTGGCAGCAGCATCGGCCTTGTTAAGGATGGCCTTCCCAGTATCCGAGATCTCGCTGGAGCTCACCATCTTCTTCGGCCGAAAATCTTTGGCAAAAAAGCCCTCGGCGGTCAAGGTGTAACCCCCCTTCTAATTAATTAATTTCCATCTAAAATCCATAAAATGAATTTACCATTAAAATAAATACATTCCATTAAAATTTAAAGTTTGTCATTATAATTTACATTATTAAAATTTACAGGAAATGCTACTACCAATTTATTTCTAATTAATACAAAAGTATCTAAAGCCAAAAACACCCATTCCTATAGCTCTGGAAAATATCTGCATCTTTAACTTCTAATTAATCTTCAAAATACCTGCAATTCACACTCCCCTAGAATCTGGGGACAACATTACCAGATCAGGCATTTAATTTCTAATACATAGAAAAACAATCACAATCAATGACATTTCATTTCATAACTAAGAATTCACATAAATAATGCAAATGCAGTATGCTTTATGAAAATGCAAGTTTATAAAGCAGATGCAGTTTTGACTCAAAATCATTTTGACCCTGCTCCATGGAGACTTCCCCTTTGAGTGTTTTGTAAGTAACTGGCCTACCATTACGCACTGTAATTCAGCTATCAGCCCCTACTAAACGCGAATAAACTAGACAGAATTAGAAGATCAGGATACCCGGAAGGCCACCACGACCGCAACTCAGTCCAGTTTCCAGCCACATGTGGAATTGCCAATATCCTTCACCCCACAGACTATATAATCACAGACTATACAGTCCTGTCTAACTTACTCTGCTCACCCATTTCTCAGGACTATCATATTCTTTATTCATATTCTCAATCATCTTTTCAAATACATGACTACCGCATTCCGGTCAGTCAACACAGTTCTCTGTTCATAATCTCAATCATCTTTTCAAATACATGACTACCGTAGTCCGGTCAGTCAACACAGTCCTGGAATTCAATTCCCCCAAACATACTCATTTTTCATGACTACCGCAGTCCCGGTTAGTCAACAAAATCATTTCTCATTTAAAAACTCATTTCTCATTTGAAATCTTTGTATTTTCCAAGAACTCAGACTTATGCAATATGATAATGATGCTAATAAACAAATAATTAATATTAATCAATCACATAAAAATTATAAAAATTCACTAATTAACATTATAACATCAATACCTTAATAAAATACTAACTAGTCCTTTATTAGCAAAAATTACTAAACTTTTACTAAAATTACCAATTATTCTTTACTATGGAAATTACTAAAATACCTCTATCTTTTTCTAAAATTCCAATTTTGCCCTCAAAGGGTAAAATTACCAAATTATCCTTACTATTTTCTAAAATTTCCCATTTTGCCCTTGATCTTTTTATGAAATTCCAAATATGCCCCTAATTGTTCTAGAATCTATGAAATTACCTAATTATCCTCAATCTTTTTATAAAATTCCAATTGTATCCTCTAAATGTGAAATTACCTAATTAACCTCAATCTTTTTATAAAATTCCAATTGTATCCTCTAAATGTGAAATTACCTAATTACCCTTATACTTTTTAATTATTGCCGAAAATGCCCTTAAACTTTTTCTAAAATTCCCAATGGGTCCCTACATGTGAAATGACTATTTTACCCTTGGTCATTTGAAAAATTTCCACCTAGCACCCTTTCAATTCCTTCATGGCCGTGAATGATTTTTTTTCTCTCAAAATTTCCAACATCTCAAAATCAACCAAGCAATTTCAATCACAAACAAACCAATCAAAGTTCAATTCAATCATAACACATCATCAATATCAATCAAACATTACATCAAACACCAATTTCACACTTCTAACATCAAATTTATATAAGCCCCAAATTCAATTTCATGGCTCTTGATCAATTCTTGAATTTAAACATCAAGACATGTTTTTCTACATTCCAAGTGGTCTAAATTGAAATTAAATGCCATGATCCTTACCTAGAATCCTTAGTTTGATGAAGAAATCCCTTGAATCCTTTTCTCACTTGCTCCCTTGGTTTCTTGAAATTTTTAGAGTTTTCTTCTAATTCTTTCCTTTTTGGCCGATTGAAATTGGATGAGGGGGAAAGGTGAGATGGGTTTCTTTCTTGAATTTAGAAACTAAGATGAAGAGAAAATGGAGTTTAAGATGAAGTGAAATGGGGGGTGTAGCTGCCTTAGAAGCTCACGGTTTGTGGGAAAGGAAAAACTAGCTTTTTGGTTTCTTTATCTTTGATTGTCTTATGCTTTTATAAACAAAAATTTCTGCACCAAATTTAATAAACACCACACGTCCACTGCAGTGCTTTGGGCAGCTAATTTTGGCCAGAATTCAGCCCACTTGGACGTTCAACTTGGTGCCTTGTGTGGTTTGCTTTTTGCTTTGTTTAATTAGTCAAAAAAAGTAGGAAAAAGTAGCATTTTCTAGAAAATTCTAGGGCTTTTTAATTATCTTACAAACTAATTAGAATTTGAAGAAACTAACACCACCATTAAATTCCTCACTATCAAAAACCTTGGGGTAGTGTCTTAACTATCTCTTAATCAAGGTCTAATTAGCTTAATTTAATTACATTAGAAATGTCAATTTGTCAAATTTTGATTGGTTAATACTTTTCTTTTTCTTTTTCTTAGTTAAACAATTTTAATAATTATTCTAAGTATGTTATAATTAATAGATAATTCTATAGATGTCATATAGATTTTATCTTAATTTTCTACCTTAAAATTTTACCGTAATAATTCCTCAGAGTCCTAATTCTCAGAAAATTCTAATAATTCGAAACTAGCATTTTGATTCTTCAACTGTATATATATTTCATCTATATTCAATTACCTTTTTATTAAGTTACAGATTAGTCCAAAATTTTACACTTGAAAATTTATCCTGGACAGCCGTCAGACACAACGGTCCAGTCAACAAGTAATTCATTTCTCAACTGTATATATTTTAAATCTACATTAAATTCTTGATTTATTAGAGTACAGTTTAATCCAAAATGTTATACTGGAAAATCTTATCCTGGACAGCTGTCTGACACAACTGTCCGGTCAACAAGAAATTTAGGTATAAACAAAAGTATTAAAAGACTTAGAAAATTTTACTGAATAACACTGTATTAATTTTATTATGAAAATAGGTACAGAAAGTTTCTATAAAATACAGTACATCATTTCTCATAATATTTATATAAAAATATTTACAAATGGTAAAATAATAAAATTGAGGGTGTTACAATTCTCCCCTACTAATAAAAATTTCGTCCTCGAAATTTCTAATATAACTATAGAAACAATTGAGGATATTTTTCTCTCATTTTCTCTTCTAATTCCCAAGTGTCATTACCTCTGATATCTTACCAATTAACCTTAATCAGAGGAATATCTTTACCTCTCAAATACTTAATCCTTTTGTCCTCAATCTTAATAGAATTTGTTTCTATAGTCAAGTTTTCCTTTATCAATCATTAACATGACTTTCAAAAATATAAGATTACCCTCTTGAAATTCTAAAGGTTTTTTTTTTTTCTTTTATCTGTATAGCTTTTCTGTTTACTCTGTGCAGTTTTCATTTTCTCTTGAATTAGTTTTACTCTTTCAGTTTTTTTTTTTTTTTTTTGCTGGATGATGTATGGCCCTATCAATAAATTTTTACCATCCTGATACTATACCAGTGGTGTCCTATATTTTCTACTATACAAAACTTCATAGGAAGCCATACCTATACTAGATTGGTAACTATTATTATATGCAAATTCTACTAAAGGTAATATATTTTCTCAGTTTCCTTTCTCTTCTAATGTACAGGCTCTTAAGAGATCTTCTAATGACTGAATAGTCCTTTCTATTTGACCATCAGTTTGAAGGTAGTATACTGAACTAATATGTAATTTACTTCCTAAAGCTTTCTGAAATTCTTTCCAAAATTTTAGAAACAAATCTAGGATCCCTATCTGATTCTATACTCGTAGATACTCCTTGTAATCTAACTATTTCTTTTGTGTACAATTGAGCTAAGCTTTCTAAAGAATACCTAATATTTATCGGAAGAAAATGTACTGATTTAGTTAATCTATCTACAATTACCCAATTAATATCACAATTCCTACTTGTCCTAGGTAATCCTACCACAAAATCCATTGGTATACTATCCCACTTCCATACAGGTATCTCTAAAGGTTGTAACATGCCAGATGGTTTCTGATGTTCAATCTTTGTTTTCTGACATGTTAAACATCTAGCTACATATTCTGCTACATCTCTCTTCATCCTAGGCCACCAAAACATCCCCTTTTAAATCTTTAAAGCAAAAACTATAGCAGCTAATTCCAAATCATGTGTAGGATAATTTCTTTCATGTGGTCTCAATTGTCTAGATACCTAAGCTATCACTTTCCTGTTCTGCATCAACGTACCTCCTAACCCTTGATATGAAACATCACAGTATACCTCATAGGATTCATTTGGGTCGGGTAAAACTAAAACTAGTGAGGTAGTCAATTTATGTTTCAATTCTTGGAAAATTTTCTCACAACTCTCACTCCAAATAAAATTCTATTAAGGGTCCAGCTATCTTAAAAAATCCTTCAATCAATCTTCTATAATATCCATCAAATCCTAGGAACTACTAATCTCAGTTACTGTTTTAGGTCTTTCCCATTCTAAAACCACTTCTACCTTAGAAAGATCCATACTTATTCCATCTCTAGAAATTACATCTCCTAAAAATTTTACTTCCTCCAACCAAAATTCACACTTAAACAATTTAGCATATAATTTTCTATCTTTCAAAGTTTGCAATATTATTTTAAGATGATTTTCATGTTCTTCTTTATTTTTAGAATAATATATCATCTATAAATACTACTACAAACTGATATAAGTATGGTCTAAACACCCTATCCATCTAATTCATAAATACTGCTAGGGCATTAGTCACTCCAAATGGCATCACTTGATATTCATAATGCCTATACCTAGTCCTAAAAGTAATCTTGGGTATATCCTCCTTTCTAACTCTAATTTGATGATACCCATTCCTTAAATCTATTTTAGATAAAATTGTTGCTCCTCTGAGTTGGTTCATTAAATCATCTATCCTAGGTAAAGGATATTTATTCTTTATAGTTACTCTATTTAATTGTCTAAAATCTATACATAACCTAGATCCTCCATCTTTCTTTTTAACTAATAATTCTAGGCTCACCATGGGGACATACTAGGTCTTATAAATTGTTTTTCTAATAATTCTTCCAATTGTTTCTTTAACTTAGTTAATTCCAATGGTGACATCCTATATGGTTGCATAGAAATTGGTCTAGTACTAGGCATCAAATCTATACTAAATTATATTTATCTTTCAAGAGGTAAGCCAGGAACATCATCAGAAAAAGAAAACTTCAGGATACTCATTTACAACTGGCACAGAGTCTATTTCCATTTTATCTTCCTTAGTTCCAAGAGATGATAACATGTATTTTTGAATTTCACTTTTAAATGCTATTTCTTTAGGTTTGATAGGCTTAAGTCCAGAAACATTAGGTTCAGGAAAAATCAAAGTTTTAAAGGCACAATCTATCAGAATATGGTTGACTGCTAATCCATCCATTCCCAATATCACATCAAGGTCAATCAAAGGCGAACAAATCAAGTTCACAACAAATTGTCTATCTCGGATAGTTATCACACAATTCAAACGTATTTTAGAGGTTAGGATTTTAAACATGATTAACATCCTCAACTTTTTTTTTTTTTTTTTTTTTAAATTTTCTTAGGACAACTGCTACTAACTTAGCATTTGGGTCCTATTCTACTCTCTTAATCAAGGTTTAACCATCAAGAACCCTCACATATACCTACCAACTAAGTCCTACATCATGGATCATTAATAACCTCAATTATACAAGCCTTAAATCACCACTTACACCATGGGAATGTAATTTAACAATGTTACACCCGCATGCTATTTTACTGCACCAGAAAAATACACTATTTTGGTTCTAAATCATGTCCAAAACACAAAAATTCAAGTCCTAATAGTTAATATATCAAACCTACAACAAATCTAAACCACAATACACTGTTTCAACCTTCAAAACACGTGAAAACATCCATTAGAACAATATGGCAATAATCATACTCTCAACATCTCATCATATTCCAAACATCATGGTACCTTCAAAACTTTGTTTTCTTTCCTTTGTCAAACTCAACTATTATCCTATAAACTCAAATATTTGGACCTCTATTCTCAACCTTGATCTACGAATTCAGGTCTTTAGATCTCATTTCTCAACTAACTCAAGATTATAACTCTTAAATTCACAATATAAGTAACATGGAAAATAACCCAATTTGAACAATACTAATAATAATAAAATTTTAAGCATTAGGAGAGAAAGTCATCTCAACTGAGTCCTGAGTGTGCACCCTCACAACTCTATCAAGATTTCCTTTCTTCCTTTCTGCCATCTCAGCTATACTATTAGTTTGAACTCTAGGATTTATAACTAGCATTCCTCTTCTCATTTCTACTTGTCTTAAATTTTCATATCTAGTTACTACCCTTTTTTTTTCCATAATATTCTTAACAAACAAACAATTCTAATCAGGGTAACACAGCAAAACACCTAATAGACCCACTACTCGCAAGTCCTAGAGATGCATAACCAGAGCTCTGATACCAATAATGTAACCCCCCTTCTAATTAATTAATTTCCATCTAAAATCCATAAAATGAATTTACCATTAAAATAAATACATTCCATTAAAATTTAAAGTTTGTCATTATAATTTACATTATTAAAATTTACAGGAAATGCTACTACCAATTTATTTCTAATTAATACAAAAGTATCTAAAGCCAAAAACACCCATTCCTATAGCTCTGGAAAATATCTGCATCTTTAACTTCTAATTAATCTTCAAAATACCTGCAATTCACACTCCCCTAGAATCTGGGGACAACATTACCAGATCAGGCATTTAATTTCTAATACATAGAAAAACAATCACAATCAATGACATTTCATTTCATAACTAAGAATTCACATAAATAATGCAAATGCAGTATGCTTTATGAAAATGCAAGTTTATAAAGCAGATGCAGTTTTGACTCAAAATCATTTTGACCCTGCTCCATGGAGACTTCCCCTTTGAGTGTTTTGTAAGTAACTGGCCTACCATTACGCACTGTAATTCAGCTATCAGCCCCTACTAAACGCGAATAAACTAGACAGAATTAGAAGATCAGGATACCCGGAAGGCCACCACGACCGCAACTCAGTCCAGTTTCCAGCCACATGTGGAATTGCCAATATCCTTCACCCCACAGACTATATAATCACAGACTATACAGTCCTGTCTAACTTACTCTGCTCACCCATTTCTCAGGACTATCATATTCTTTATTCATATTCTCAATCATCTTTTCAAATACATGACTACCGCATTCCGGTCAGTCAACACAGTTCTCTGTTCATAATCTCAATCATCTTTTCAAATACATGACTACCGTAGTCCGGTCAGTCAACACAGTCCTGGAATTCAATTCCCCCAAACATACTCATTTTTCATGACTACCGCAGTCCCGGTTAGTCAACAAAATCATTTCTCATTTAAAAACTCATTTCTCATTTGAAATCTTTGTATTTTCCAAGAACTCAGACTTATGCAATATGATAATGATGCTAATAAACAAATAATTAATATTAATCAATCACATAAAAATTATAAAAATTCACTAATTAACATTATAACATCAATACCTTAATAAAATACTAACTAGTCCTTTATTAGCAAAAATTACTAAACTTTTACTAAAATTACCAATTATTCTTTACTATGGAAATTACTAAAATACCTCTATCTTTTTCTAAAATTCCAATTTTGCCCTCAAAGGGTAAAATTACCAAATTATCCTTACTATTTTCTAAAATTTCCCATTTTGCCCTTGATCTTTTTATGAAATTCCAAATATGCCCCTAATTGTTCTAGAATCTATGAAATTACCTAATTATCCTCAATCTTTTTATAAAATTCCAATTGTATCCTCTAAATGTGAAATTACCTAATTAACCTCAATCTTTTTATAAAATTCCAATTGTATCCTCTAAATGTGAAATTACCTAATTACCCTTATACTTTTTAATTATTGCCGAAAATGCCCTTAAACTTTTTCTAAAATTCCCAATGGGTCCCTACATGTGAAATGACTATTTTACCCTTGGTCATTTGAAAAATTTCCACCTAGCACCCTTTCAATTCCTTCATGGCCGTGAATGATTTTTTTTCTCTCAAAATTTCCAACATCTCAAAATCAACCAAGCAATTTCAATCACAAACAAACCAATCAAAGTTCAATTCAATCATAACACATCATCAATATCAATCAAACATTACATCAAACACCAATTTCACACTTCTAACATCAAATTTATATAAGCCCCAAATTCAATTTCATGGCTCTTGATCAATTCTTGAATTTAAACATCAAGACATGTTTTTCTACATTCCAAGTGGTCTAAATTGAAATTAAATGCCATGATCCTTACCTAGAATCCTTAGTTTGATGAAGAAATCCCTTGAATCCTTTTCTCACTTGCTCCCTTGGTTTCTTGAAATTTTTAGAGTTTTCTTCTAATTCTTTCCTTTTTGGCCGATTGAAATTGGATGAGGGGGAAAGGTGAGATGGGTTTCTTTCTTGAATTTAGAAACTAAGATGAAGAGAAAATGGAGTTTAAGATGAAGTGAAATGGGGGGTGTAGCTGCCTTAGAAGCTCACGGTTTGTGGGAAAGGAAAAACTAGCTTTTTGGTTTCTTTATCTTTGATTGTCTTATGCTTTTATAAACAAAAATTTCTGCACCAAATTTAATAAACACCACACGTCCACTGCAGTGCTTTGGGCAGCTAATTTTGGCCAGAATTCAGCCCACTTGGACGTTCAACTTGGTGCCTTGTGTGGTTTGCTTTTTGCTTTGTTTAATTAGTCAAAAAAAGTAGGAAAAAGTAGCATTTTCTAGAAAATTCTAGGGCTTTTTAATTATCTTACAAACTAATTAGAATTTGAAGAAACTAACACCACCATTAAATTCCTCACTATCAAAAACCTTGGGGTAGTGTCTTAACTATCTCTTAATCAAGGTCTAATTAGCTTAATTTAATTACATTAGAAATGTCAATTTGTCAAATTTTGATTGGTTAATACTTTTCTTTTTCTTTTTCTTAGTTAAACAATTTTAATAATTATTCTAAGTATGTTATAATTAATAGATAATTCTATAGATGTCATATAGATTTTATCTTAATTTTCTACCTTAAAATTTTACCGTAATAATTCCTCAAAGTCCTAATTCTCAGAAAATTCTAATAATTCGAAACTAGCATTTTGATTCTTCAACTGTATATATATTTCATCTATATTCAATTACCTTTTTATTAAGTTACAGATTAGTCCAAAATTTTACACTTGAAAATTTATCCTGGACAGCCGTCAGACACAACGGTCCAGTCAACAAGTAATTCATTTCTCAACTGTATATATTTTAAATCTACATTAAATTCTTGATTTATTAGAGTACAGTTTAATCCAAAATGTTATACTGGAAAATCTTATCCTGGACAGCTGTCTGACACAACTGTCCGGTCAACAAGAAATTTAGGTATAAACAAAAGTATTAAAAGACTTAGAAAATTTTACTGAATAACACTGTATTAATTTTATTATGAAAATAGGTACAGAAAGTTTCTATAAAATACAGTACATCATTTCTCATAATATTTATATAAAAATATTTACAAATGGTAAAATAATAAAATTGAGGGTGTTACAATTCTCCCCTACTAATAAAAATTTCGTCCTCGAAATTTCTAATATAACTATAGAAACAATTGAGGATATTTTTCTCTCATTTTCTCTTCTAATTCCCAAGTGTCATTACCTCTGATATCTTACCAATTAACCTTAATCAGAGGAATATCTTTACCTCTCAAATACTTAATCCTTTTGTCCTCAATCTTAATAGAATTTGTTTCTATAGTCAAGTTTTCCTTTATCAATCATTAACATGACTTTCAAAAATATAAGATTACCCTCTTGAAATTCTAAAGGTTTTTTTTTTTTCTTTTATCTGTATAGCTTTTCTGTTTACTCTGTGCAGTTTTCATTTTCTCTTGAATTAGTTTTACTCTTTCAGTTTTTTTTTTTTTTTTTTGCTGGATGATGTATGGCCCTATCAATAAATTTTTACCATCCTGATACTATACCAGTGGTGTCCTATATTTTCTACTATACAAAACTTCATAGGAAGCCATACCTATACTAGATTGGTAACTATTATTATATGCAAATTCTACTAAAGGTAATATATTTTCTCAGTTTCCTTTCTCTTCTAATGTACAGGCTCTTAAGAGATCTTCTAATGACTGAATAGTCCTTTCTATTTGACCATCAGTTTGAAGGTAGTATACTGAACTAATATGTAATTTACTTCCTAAAGCTTTCTGAAATTCTTTCCAAAATTTTAGAAACAAATCTAGGATCCCTATCTGATTCTATACTCGTAGATACTCCTTGTAATCTAACTATTTCTTTTGTGTACAATTGAGCTAAGCTTTCTAAAGAATACCTAATATTTATCGGAAGAAAATGTACTGATTTAGTTAATCTATCTACAATTACCCAATTAATATCACAATTCCTACTTGTCCTAGGTAATCCTACCACAAAATCCATTGGTATACTATCCCACTTCCATACAGGTATCTCTAAAGGTTGTAACATGCCAGATGGTTTCTGATGTTCAATCTTTGTTTTCTGACATGTTAAACATCTAGCTACATATTCTGCTACATCTCTCTTCATCCTAGGCCACCAAAACATCCCCTTTTAAATCTTTAAAGCAAAAACTATAGCAGCTAATTCCAAATCATGTGTAGGATAATTTCTTTCATGTGGTCTCAATTGTCTAGATACCTAAGCTATCACTTTCCTGTTCTGCATCAACGTACCTCCTAACCCTTGATATGAAACATCACAGTATACCTCATAGGAAGCAGGAAAACCTAAAGTCTGTTGCTTCATCTTCTTAGCCCTTTCTTCTTCCGAAGCCTCACGACTTCGGTGCCTTTTCTTGTGATCTCTATCTTTACTTTTCTTTTCTCCCGCCGGGGGGGGGGGGGGGCACAGTATCTACTGGGGTTGGCTGAGGGGTCGGTTGCTTGGGAATGGGGGGCACTGAAACGATACCAGATTTGTTCCCCGCGGCCTGAGCCCGATTCCTCCGAGTATTCTGGAATGAAAGCACATCTCCTCCAGCATCAGCCATAATACCTACATAAAACACTTAGTCAGTGACAAAAGCTAAACATTGAAACACCAGGAAAGAAAGAACAAAAACCTTACCACATATGTCGGCTAAAACAGTGGAAGAATTTAACAAGGCCACAAGCTGCCTAGCTGGGAGCTTTTGGGGGAGAGACTCAAGAAAGAGGAGATCCTCGCGTTCCGTTTCGGTCATCATGGATTTCGGAAACTTGTCATAACGCCGAGGGTTTTGCTCCTAATAGAACGGAAATAGGGACTTTCCACTCATATCGTAAAGATGGTTAGTCCCTATGTTCGGCCTAACTACTACCTTAAAGAAACCGATTTTGAAATTTTTCTAAGAGGTAGTAAATGACTGGAAAAGAGGCCTCTTTGGTTTCCTTATCAAGGAAACCCATAAACCATCTTTAGGCCGAGTACAAAAGTAATACAAGAACACACTCACCGAAGGCTCTATAAAGTTAAAAATATAGAGAGCTCGGAAGGCTTGGATAGCAGCCCATCTGTTCGGATGCAACTGCGAGGGTGCCATGTTTAAAACCCGAAGCACCCCCATAGTGAAGTCGTCAAAAGGAACCTTTACATGTAGGTCACGAAATACGCAATCATACATGTAAAAAAAGTCCCTTGTAGAGTCACCTTTCCCCATGAAAATGAATTCAGGATTCGATTCTCACCGACAACATTGTAACCCTACAGGACAAAACTCATCTTCAGCAATGGAAGACACATCTACATAGTTTACAAAGTTAGACACGCTACGTTTATCATCGTACCGAGACCAATAGGCCCCCACCTCTCTAGCAACCCAGGTATACCCTTCCAGGGTAATCGGCGGAAATTCCCTTTTCGCTCGGGCAACCCGGGGTTTACGCTTCGGTCTTGCACCAGATGCCTCCCCCGCCGAAGAGGCAGAAGGGGCCGAAGGATCCATAACACTCTCACCCACCCCCTCTCGGATAGGAGACGAAGAAGGGGGCACCGAAGAGGAAGAAAGAAAGGACGAAGACGACGAGGCAGTCGAAGACCCCTCACTAGAGTCCCCACTACTCGAGGAAGCGAACGGAATATCAACTACCTCGGTTCCCCCAGAAAGCTCACGGCTAGCTGAACTCATAATAATGGAAAGAAAAAGAAATAGCCGAACTCTCGTACCTTAGTTCAGACGAGAAGAATAAAGCTAGAAGTAACTATTCGGCCGAGAGCAAAAGAAGAAGATTTTCGCGAAATCGTAAATATGGGGTGCGAGGACGACATCCTTCACCCTATTTATAGGGCCTAGGCCCATAACGGTCCAAAAACCCCCAAACATTGTCAACCGTTAGATCCACTAAGATCTAACGGTCCACATAGCGCAGCGCTTCGATCCCCACAACCCAACGGCTTTTTTCTGCCATAAATGGCAGTAATTTCAAACGACACAACAATAAAGCACCAGTCCAAAGGAAAAGCCTCTTCGTTACCCTCCCTCACTCGAGGCTGGGGGGCATGTGTACTAGTTGGGGTATTCGGCAACACATATAACCGAGTACCCCCCCCCGAACAGTATGACAGGTGTTCAGTGTCCACAGTATAGCCGAACACCCCAGCGCCGTCCGGTCCGTTTGCCAGACAGGAGTATTCGGCATCTATAAAGCCGAACACCCTTAACCCCTCACCCCAGGGCCTAAATAGTAGTATTCGGCACCTGCAAGGCCGAACACCAGTAGAGGTATAAACACCATTAGTGACTCATGGCAACATAAACCTAAGGCTAAAAGGTAATTAAGTATCCTTAATTACCACAGACCCGTGATTAAGAAAAGGTCATGGCCCATGAGGGCCCAAGCCCAATAAGATAAGTATAAAAAGAGGATCCCCTCCCCAAGGTAAAGGATTCTGAATCCTCATTTATTACACACATTAAATGCTCTGAGCCGAACCCTGACTTGAGCGTTGGAGTGTCTTTTGCAAGTACCCCCACCTTCCGGACAAATACAAAAGATCTTGGAACACAAAACAACAGCCGAAGGCCCCAGTATCCCTCGACATGAATAGGTACTATTCACTGGCGAGAAAATAGGTGTTGGTATGGGTAGGACAAGGAAGGATGCTCAACAATAAGCTGCAGAGAATGCCCTTCGCAGCTTAGCAGTTAAACACCTATTGTTCGAGCCAATTCCAAAATTGTGTTATGATTATATTGTTTTTATAGCTTTTGTTCCTTTGTAGTAATGAAGAGAAAATTCTTGGAACATAGGGATATAAATAGTCAGTCAATAATATAATACAGATTGATAGGTAAGATATTGTTGCTGCATTTGGTGCAACTTTATTGGTTATGTTTAGGAATATGTGGAGAATTTTCTTTTCTTCATTTTGGTTAGAGTCAGAGATAGCATTTACTTGTTGCTTGACAAGTGTCTAAATATGCCCTTCCAGCACTATGCATGCATGTAGAACAGTTCTGAGATTCTTTATTTTGGTGATTTGTGAAATTGTATCTATTGAAGCACATAGAAGGTAGAACAAAAAGGAGTGAGTTCAAATTGAAGAATATCTGTTGGTATCTGACTTTCAGTTACTTATTTGCACCGTTAATCTTGGCTCCATGATTGGATATGATTACATATCTAGTAAACCCGATATTCTAGTGTATGTTACTGTGGAAATTATCAGCATACATGTTTCAAGAGGTAAATATTCTTTTGTACTTTATTGTCTGGGCTTGAGGAAATGCTTCTTTGCATGCAACTAGTGGATGACGGTTATGTGCATGATGGTTGATTAACAAAGTTTGTTTATCCCATTGTTATAAATGTAACTAACTTTTTAGCCTTTTCTTAATTGGAACTATATTAACTACTGAATGCATTTTTTGGTGCATGGAATTACAGAGAAGTACGTGGCACATGTGGAGCCTCAATGTAGAGCACTGGATAGAGATTTTGACAAGCTTTCTCTTGGACGTGACAATGGTTTCTTGTGGGATGTGGTCAATCCGGAATCTAGTGAACTGCAACCAGAAGATGGAGTGCCTAAAGAAAATGCTTCTGAGGTGAGGATTTTTTATGTTTTTGGTAGTTGATTTGACTTGTTTGTTTAAGGAAATAGGTGATGCTTGGATAAGGGGTATGTGGACTAGAAATTCCAGATGAAAGTGGTTGTATAAAGAAATCACGTTGCTTATGGAATTGTGTAGCATCAATGTGAAGGCTAAATCACTGAATGGGGAGTGAACTGGCTTCACGTCTGCTACTGCTGTCTCAGACAGGCTTCTTAAATTCCTGCTTATAAAGGTAATGGCTTGGTAGTCAGTCCTTGGTATCTACCCATTATCCAAGTACTCCCTTGTTATCATTTTAGCCTTATTGCTATTGCATGTTTCTAAATTACATTGTTACTTTCCAGTTCAGTTGGGAATACAAGAAGGAATCAATTACTTTTTCCTTAAGTTTATGTTGTGGGTTTGATTATTTTCATAATAGCAGTCTAAGGGTTGAGCAAGAGAGTCATGGAGAGAGAGAGAGTGGAGAAAGGTGCGAGGGGTGGGTGGGAGTGGAAGAGAGGATGGAAACCTCCTGGCGTCCTTACAACCTTTTTCTTTGAGAGATTTCCAGATGTCTTCATCGAAGTTGATTTATGGAGAGTTTTTTTGAGATGGGGTAAAGTGTGGGAGATTTTTATAGCTGAAGGGAGAAATAGATGGGGTCAGAGATTTGGCTTCGTCAGGTTCTTGGAGGTGGGAAACATGAAGGAATTGGAGTCCAAGCTAGATAAGATTTGCATTGGCAATGTTAAGATGAGGGTTAACGTTCCAAAATATTCAAAAAAGACCAACGGGGTATATCCAAAGAGACCATTTGAGGAGATACCAATGAGGAAACATGCTAGTTTTTCTAACAAATATGGCGAAGGTAATGCTAGGACCAGCGAAGGAGGGAAGCATCAACCATCATATGCTCAGGTCCTGCAATGCCAGAAAGGTTTCAACCAAAATGGTAGGAAATCTTATCATGAATGGCGCCAGAAACAAGGCAGTAGTGGAAATTCGTCTCAAGATGTCTGGAGGGGACTTGATATTAACATCAGCGAAGATAACACAGACTGGATCAAAAATAGCTGGGTGGGCAGACTAAGAGATTTATCAATGTTCGATAGGTTGAATGAAGCTTTTATTTTGGATGAGAAAGGGGAGATTAAGCTACGTTATATGGGAGATGATATGGTTCTCATTACTGGTGTGGACGAAATGCAAGCCGCTGAAATGATTAACAACAAAGATGAATCTTTTTTCTCCATTTTCCATTCTGTTCAAAAGTGGTCCCCGGAGGCAGTATTTGGGTGCAGGTTGGCGTGGGTAAGAATATCAGGTATCCCGCTGGACGTTTGGGGAGAAAGCTGCTTTACCAAAGTGATTGGATCAATGGGTTCTTTGGTGTCCATTGACGAAGAAAATCTGAGTATGAGACGTTTAGATTATGCTCGAGTCCTTGTTAAGATTGGGTCTCCTGAACCAGTGGTCAGCTGTAGAAAAATCATAATTAACGGGAAGATATGCCAGACCAGAGTTATAGAGGAAATGGTGATGCTGGTTAATAACTGAAGCTGCGATCTCTGGAGGAGGAAACACAACTAGGAGAAAGAGTCGTCCATGGGTAGTGAGTATCATGTTGATATTTGTTCAATGGGCTCAGAATGTTCAGAGATGGGGTATGTTGAGCAACCATGGGTAGCTGACGGAAAGGAAAATGCGAACTCTGCCCACTGTTCCGTTAGGTCGCCATTCAAATTTCAAAATTGTTATGACGCAAATATCGACAATAGCCTAGCAGGGTGGAAACAGGTTGACAGTGGAAAAGTGTAGAATATGGAACTAGGTGGGAGTAAAGGTATGAAGGAAGCCTTGGGGCAAAAAATGCCGAACAAGGATTTAGGTGTAGGACAGAGCCAACATAGGCATTGTGATGTAGAAGGCAAAAAGAAAGTATGGGAGATAGACGTTTGTCAGGAGGGTGTGAGCCCAAAAGGGTCTGAAAGTGGAAAAATGGTACTAGATGAGGAAGAAATGGAGGCTGGACCAGTGGGCTACGATCTATTGTCAAATCAGATAGAGGCTTATGGTGTTACCTGTCAACTCGTGAGCCATCTAAATAAAGGTAATTCTGTCAGGGAAGATCTGGTTGGGGAGAAATCTTTTTTAGCTGAAGAGGAGGGCCACATAAATCCACTTTTGGTAGGACCAACCCCAAAGCCCGCTTCTAGGACCCAACTTTTTTGCTCCAGATGTGCAAAGCGGTCCTGCTGTTGACGATGTGGAACATTTAGCAAGGAATCAGATTCCGAGGGTCCATAGCGGTGGCGCGGAGTCTACCATGCAATCATCACAAAGGGTGCTTTCTTTTTCTAAAGGTGGTGAGGGTGTCACAAGGGGTATCATTACGGGTTCAACTCAATTTTCTTCTGATCAAGATAAGGAGTGTAGTGGAGAGGCTGCTCCATCAGGGAAAGCAAAGCGGAAAAACTTGAGGTTACAATTCTATTCCTTTATCAACTCCTTATCAGACAATGATATAAGGAATTGTAATAGGAAATTTTGGTTGGTTAATGATATCTTGGAGGCTACAAAAATATGGGAGAATGGTAAAATTTTAGGAGTCACTTTTGATGGAAATGAGAAGGACATGATTGCCAGGATAATAGAAACGGAGAAGAAAGACAAAGAGAACGGACCATATGAGAAGGAGGGGACAAGTTCAGTGAAGTTATGTGATTGATGACTTTCAACATAAGGGGGATGGGGGGGGGGGAGGATTAAGATGAAGGTTGTTAGAAAATTGGTAAAAAAAGAGAATATACAATTGCTATGTATTCAAGAAACAAAAAGAGTAGAGATTAGTAAGGAGATTTGCTACAGTGTGTGGGCCGATCATGAGGCAGATTGGTTGGTTAGTCCCGCTGTGAACAATGGCGCGGGCATCTTAACTTTGTGGAGTAAAAATATCCTGGAGGTCCAGAACCATTTCATTGGGCATGGCTTTATCGGCATTGAAGGCATTTGGAAGGAAGGAGGGTTTGAGATCACTATTGTCAACATTTATTCACCTTGTGATCCAGTACAAAAAAGGAGATTGTGGAGAGAACTTATGGAGAAAAAAACAAGTAGTAGCATTGCTTTGTGGTGCATTATGGGGTATTTCAATTGTGTGAGGAGCCAACATGAGAGGAAAGGTGAAAATAGAGGTGACTTTAGAGAAGGTGAAAGGAGAGACTTCAATTATTTCATTGAGGAGATGGAGTTGATGAAGGTGCCACATGTTGGAAGAAGCTACACATGGTATAGACCTAATGGGAAGGCAAATAGTAGACTTGATCGCTTTTTGGTTTCTAGGCAATGGTTCCAATCTTGGCCCGGAAGCACTTAATATATCCTTGATAGGAATATTTTCGACCATTGTCCATTGGTGTTGAAAAATGTGGCATATGATTGGGGACCCAAACCCTTTAGGGTCTTGGATTGTTGGGGTGAAGAGAGTGGTTTCTTTGAGTATGTGGAAGTTGCTTGGAAACAAATGAATATTAATGGTTGGGGGGCTTTTGTGTTGACGGAAAAAATTAAGGGACTTAAAGAGAAGCTCAAGACTTGGAATAAGGTGCATTTTGTTAACTTGGAAAAGGAGTATCTTGACTTGGGAAGAAGACTCAATGAAATTGACATAAAGGAGGAGCTTGAAGAGTTAACCGAAGAGGAGGTTGATTTAAGGAGAAGTTTGCAAGCACAATTTTGGAAGGTGGCACACTATAATGAATCCTTATTGAGGCAAAAGGCAAGATCTAAATGGCTCCAAGAAGGTGATTACAACTCAAATTTCTTTCATTCTATCATTAATTGGAGAAGAACAAATATGCTTAGAGGGTTACATTTGGAGGGACAATGGGTGGAGGAGCCAAATAGGGTCAAAAGTGGAGTGATGGAGTTTTTTAAGGACAAATTCAAAGAGAAAGAATTTGTGAGGCCAAAATTGGATGGAGTCAAGTTTGCTAGGATCAAGGAGGAAGATAATGCTCTCCTATGTGCACCTTTCAAAGAGGAGGAAATTAGAGAGGCAATTTGGGAATGTGGAAGTACTAAGAGTCCGGGTCCAGATGGTCTAAATTTCAAATTTATTAAGAAGTTTTGGTATGTCATGAAGGGGGAATTTATTCGTTTCTTGGAAGAATTTCATGAACATGGTATCTTTCCTAGAGGTACTAATTCTTCTTTTATTACTCTTATTCCCAAATTGGAGAATCCTCAAAGTCTTGGGGATTTTAGACCTATTTTGTTAGTGGGTTGCATGTACAAAATAGTGTCTAAAATCCTAGCTAGGCGTATCAAGAAAGTGTTGGGGAAAGTAATTGACTCTAGACAAAGTGCCTTCTTGGAGGAAACAAATTTACTTCATAGTGTGGTTGTGGCAAATGAGGTGGTAGATGAAGTAAAAAGAAAAAAAAAAGGAAATGCATGTTTTTCAAGGTGGACTATGAAAATGCCTATGATTGTGTTAGTTAGAGCTATCTTTTTCACATGCTCAAAAATTTGGGCTTTTGTGATAAGCGGGTACGATGGATAAAGGGGTGCTTGACATCAAGTAAAGTGTTTGTGCTTGTTAATGGAAGTCGTACCAATGAATTTGACATCCATAGAGGACTTAGACAAGGAGATCCCATGGCACCTTTTCTTTTCACGGTTGTGGCGGAAGGCTTATGTGGTTTGATGAGAGAAGCTCTAGAGAAGAATTTTTTTAAGGGGTATAAAGTGGGTGATGGAGGAGTAGATGTAAATTTGTTGCAATATGCGGATGACACCATTTTCATTGGGGAAGCTTCCTTGTCAAATGTCAAGACTTTAAAATGCTTGCTTACATGTTTTGAGCTTGCTTCGGGCCTTAAGGTGAATTTTAGTAAAAGTAGCTTCTTAGCTTTGGGGGTGGAAAATGAAGTGGAGGCAAGGCTTGCAGGGATTCTAAATTGTAAATTAATGAAGTTGCCATTTATGTACCCCGGAATTCCAATCTGGCGAAATCCTAGGAAGGAGGAGATGTGGAAGCCTATTATAAAAAAATTCCAAAGTAAATTGTCCTCTTGGAAACATAGGCAACTTTCTTTGGCGGGGAGAGTGTGTCTCATTAATTCGGTCCTTAATGCCCTTCCTCTCTTTTTCTTGTCTTTTTTTAGGATTCCACTTGTGGTGGTGAGCAAATTGGTGAGATTGCAAAGGGATTTTCTTTGGGGAAATAAAGAAAATAGTAGGAAAATTGCTTGGGTAAGTTGGGAGAAAATTTGTTTGCCTAGGGAGTGTGGAGGGTTGGGATAAAGGATTTGAGAGTTTTCAATGAGGCTTTGTTGGGAAAATGGAGATGGTCTTTGTTTCATCAAAAGGGATGCTTGTGGGAAAAAATTATTAATGAGAGATATCGGGGGTGGAAAGGGCTTGTAGATAGTGATGTATGTAAATATGCTTCTATATGGTGGAGGGACTTATTGTTGGTTTGTGGTAGTGGGAGCAAAACAAAATGGTGTGATAAGGGGATGGTATGGGATTTAGGTGATGAAATGGAGGCTAGATTTTGGTTAGATACATGGTTGGAGGAGGAAACGCTTGAGAGAAAATATAAAAGGTTGTTTCTTATTTCTTTACAGCAAAATGAAGTGGTTGGAAATATGGGGAAATGGGTGAATAATGAGTGGATTTGGGATTTTAGGTGGAGAAGAGATCTATTTCAATGGGAAAGTGACCATGTAAAAATTTTTTGTGAAAGGTTGAATACTGTGAGTTTGAAAAACGGGGGCAAAGATTGTTGGAGGTGGCCTTAACTCACTTCGGGTGAATACACTGTGGCATCGGGATATCACATTATATTGAATTTGCAGGTTGAGGTTACAAGTCATCAGTTCTGTACTGCTCTATGGAAAATGCACTTACCTCCAAAAGTTAAAATTTTCATCTGGAGGCTATGGCTGGATAGACTTCCCACACGTGATAACCTCAAAACAAGGAATGTTCAGGTGCAGAACAATTGTTGGTTTTGCCCATTCTGTTCTCAACAAGAGGAAACGTCTACTCACCTCCTTTTCAATTGTTGTAAGTCTTCACAGATATGGCAACAGTGGTATAATTAGATTGAGACAGTTTCAGTTTTGCCTCTAAATGCAGAAGATCACTTCTGGCAACACACTGTGCTGGGTAGATCAAGAAAGATAGATGTTTTCTGGAAAATAATTTGGTGTCCTATATCCTGGAATATTTGGAATCATAGAAATATGTGTGTCTTTAATGGTAAAAGCTTTGATGCTCCGAAGGTTATTGAATCTGCAACTTTTCATGCATGGTTGTGGCTGAAGATGTGGGATCCATCTTTCTGGTTTTCTAACAAGCAATGGATGTCCAATACAAAAGCGTGCATCTTGGATTTCTGCGACCGGGGATACATGGGGTGATTTGGTGATATCGCTCTAACCTTATTGGCTGGGATTCTGATTTCGGTTGCATGCCATTGGTATAGTGCAGGTGGTATCTGTCTTGTGACATGCCGTGAAAGTTGATACATTGAATCTTGTTTTTTGCTGAAATGCTCATGTGGTCGGTCATATATGGTGGGGGGGATCGAGACGATCAATGTCCAGAAGGGTGGGAATTGTATTTAAGTGGTATACTACAACTAGGCTTACCCCTAAGTTAGGGTCTGATGGGTACTTTGGTGTGGTTATCATATATTTATGACATTAAGTGCATAAATATTAGTAACCATCCTTGGCTGTATATGCCATGAAATCTCTCTGTTTTGGTGGTTTTAGGTATACCTTGTACCTATTTTTACAGTATATATATATAAATATCTTTTGTTTGCCGACCAAAAAAAAAAAAGCAGACTAAGGGTTTATACATGGAATTTGTAAAGACTCAAATTATTGGTACTGCAGGATATTATTTAAACTAGGTTGTTTTCAGGAATTTTTATTATGTGGTTTGCTGTATATTTTACCTAGGGGAAAAAGTTGATCTACTAGGTGATCTGTGAATTGCCCAACTTTTCATGAAGATGTAATTATTTGTATCAATTCACTATGGTTTTGAGGCTTTGGATGCTGAGACTAGGTCAAGTACCCCTAATGCCATTAATCAACAAATGGACAAGCGTATCAGCTCCCCGAGGTAACTTAGAATAGGATTTTATTTAGGAGTGTGAAAGCATGAGTTTTTCATCCCAAACTCTTGCATTAATGTTATGCTTTTCCTCTCAATGTTCTTGGTTATTTTCTTCCTCCATTTATATAATTTCTTTATCACTGCTCTTCAATAATTTTTTTATATCTATATGTAAATTTGATGATTTTTTTATACCTCGAGCTTGGTTTTTGGAGCGAGTATTTCATATAATAGGTGTCTATGATTTGTTTTCTTGGTTGTCATTTCAGAATGCCCAATTCTATTCCCAGCGAACGATTGAAGGAATGAGAAAGTTCCAAGATGAACAAGATTTATCATTAGTGCAGCAACTGGAGAATTGACCATTTGAATTCTTGGAACGGCATATTATCACAAAGGTTTTGATGTAATTTGCTCGTGTAATGTCTCTGCCATATATAGCGGTTGTAGATATGCTGAGGTAATTTCCCTTGGCTAAATTGTTATAGAGAAGGGCATTTTTTTGTTTTGCCCTATTTTCCTCATTTTAGGATCTTTGTCTAGCCTCCTTCTCAATGTCATATTAGTTCGAATATTAATTACAAGAAAAGTCATTTCTCCTTTGTAATTAATCCACATTTCTTCCGCTTTGGTGGTCTAATATGCTAGGGTTAGTTGGGCCCTTATGACTTGACTGGTTGATCACATAACATTGGCTTAAAATTTTATGGGTGTCAATTTCAGACAAATTTCTACGCTTACCTGTTAAACATGCCATGTTGTTCATTAATAAAACTTGCCCAAAGCCTTGATAAAAAAAAAACAAAAACAAAAACAAAAACTTGCCCAAAGCATGCATAGCCCTCCTGAGTGCAAGGAACTATAAACTTAAGGAGTGCTAAAGCATGCATAGCCCTCATCAATTACGACTACAAGGAGTGCTAAATTTTCTGGTCTCGACCATAATTTAGTTTTGCCCTTTTACATGGAACTATAAACTTAAGACTTTAATAAAATTGAGTTTAATTGTGTTTTGGGTCTTGATTTGTTTCTCGAGTTAATTAAGTTTTTTTAAATAAAATAAATTTGATCTTTCTTTTAACTTTTTTTCCTATTTAAAATTTTAAATCATCATTTCTTAATTAGGTATTTGAGGATTTATGATTCATTTAATATATAAATTAATTAATTTAAATCTTTAGTCAGAAATTTAGTAAAACTATAGGAAGTTGAAGGATTTAGTATGATGTAAAAGTAGGATCTGAAAAGGGAAAAAAATTGAGAATCATAGTTTTAGCAAAATTTGATGTTTCAGTTGAGTTTTAAGTATATAGTTTAACAAAGTTTAATTTATTTGATATTTGAATAAAAACAAAGAGTTTAAGAGTTTTACGTAGAATAAATTTAGTAGATTAAATTAAATATGTCTAATTTTAAAATAGATTTAGTTATTTTAAAAAACTTCAAAATTAAAATTGTACATAGTTTAAATTTGATAAATAAAATATGATTAAATTTAAACCCAAGAACCCGATTTGAGCTGACACCAATATTTTGCGTGCGCGGCATTGCTGAAAATAGATTTATTCTGTGTTTGAGTTGATTTATTTTGTGGAAATTATTTTTTTATAGCTTCTTAAAATAGCTTTTGAAAAGAAAAGATTATCTTTTTTGTGTATGGGTAAAGTGCAATTTTGGTTTCCTCATAATATCCAACCTGCAATTACTCTCCTTATTATTTTTTTTCTCCTTATTTTTAAATAGCGACATTTAATCTTCTAAAATTTTCAAAATCAGTGATTTTAGTCCAATTGTCCAATTTAATGCATTGACCTTAAGTATTTAACGTTAATTTAATATAAATTTAATAAAAGATAAAAAAATTATATAAAAAGGATTTTAAATCACATGGGATCATCTTGTAGCTAGCATAAACTCAAATATCACAACCTTAACTCACTTGATGTAATGCTAATCATCTTCCCCAAAGGATCGTTAACTCCAAAAGGTTCATCTACTCAAAGGAGTAGGCATTTTTTTGAGCCGTAGGACAATGCGATGCAAGATCAGTGGTTGGGTGGTGGGATGGAAACCAGTGCAACTTCATATAACTCTAGTCTCGAGCTTGAAGACATCGCGTGGTCTATCACCGTAACATGGAGGCTCCACTGGTGACCTCGTGGATAGAGGAAAATCTAGGGAGAAGGTTTTATGGTTGTGGGCTAATTAGGGTATATAACCGTTAATATGAAATTTTGGTTGCAAGTTTATTGTGTAACATTCATTTGAAATTTTGAATTTGTTCTTTTGCAAGTAACAAGGAGAAATGGTTGAGAGTTTTTTGAGTGGCATGATCCCGTATTGAATGTTCGTGAGAAGAGAATTATCATTGCATTGTTGAGGAAGGCAAATGAACTAAAGATTAGGGAAAATGAATTGAAGACAAAGTTGAGTTAGATGAAAAAGATGGAGAATTTTTTAGGGTTGGTCTTATTTTGTCTTAGGTCATTGTAATGTTGCATTGTTGCTGGTGTTTTTAGTTGTTGGTAGGGCCATTTGATGTAGTGGGTACAATATAAGGCATTGTATTATTGCTGGTGTTTGTGGCCCTATCATTATTTTGATGCAATTGTTTTGATTTTAAGATTAGAATATAGTATTTGGCTTGGTATGAATGGGTCTATTAATGAAATATCGTTTCTAATATGATTTGTGCAAGTGAATTTTATCTGATTTTATATTTAATTGTGTTGCTTTACTTGTTTTGCTTAACTCTGCCAAATCGCCTAGTAATTCTGCCAAATCACCTAGTATAGTTGGTTTTAAAGTTTGAGGTTTTACACAAGATTGTCTGAATAGGCTAATGCAATATCAATATACTGGTCCTTTTGAAAACCAATTTTGTAACATAGTAATTGAATAAGGTTGTATAGTTAATGTAATTTGTTTTTTATTATTGTCACAGGTTTTAAAGTATACTATCATATAATTTTACTGGTCTTTAGAAAATTAAAATTATAATATAGTTACTGATTAAGGTTTTAAAGTTGAGGTCTGTATTTGATTGTTGTAACAAGTTTAAAAGTTGAGGTTTCATAGTATAATACCATATCAGTATACCATTTGAAAACCAATTTTGCAGCTTATTACCATTTTGAATAGGCTTACATTTGTGGCTGGTTTAATGCCATATTAGATTACCAAATTGATTTTGACATATGATACAAGCATATGATGCAACCGTTGACCTGATTTTAGCATATTGAAAACCACTATTAAAAATTCCAAAAACCTGTTAATCTTAAGTAGGACTGAACCATAATCAAAACCAATAATTGAATAAGCAAATGAAGCAACCACAACATCACAAAGAAGAAGTAATATACCAACTGGAAATATAAATTTCATTCAAACCAATAAGCAGTACTTGTATAGGAATGGTCTATTGCATTTGAAATGAACCAAAACACCATTTCTATACATTCCTTTACAAAACAGTCTTGCTAACCAAAAAATAGAACAACGTCTGAAATGTATCAAAACATCATTCTTATTCATTCCTTTAAAAAATAAATATATTAAAACCCATTCCTAAACCATAATATTCCCCTGACCCATTCCTACAACTATTTCCCCTAAAAAAAGTAGATATCTTCAAAAATCTTCAAATTCTTGAAATCTTAAAACATCATAAATTAACCATTGATTGTTGTGTTTGTAGGCAGGGACAAAAACATCAAAAAGTGTTGGTGCAGTTGCAATTAACTATTGACTTAATGGAGGTGCAACTGACTATTGACTTAATGGAGGTGCAGCTGATTGACCACTTGGTGCACTGCAACTAATTGTTGAGTTTATGGCCAGGTCAATTCAATCCAGGTATTCTTTCATGATTGTTTGGCTTAGCAAAAGGTTGAAACTTTGTAGAAAAATCTCACAATTGATTTAGTTGTTCTTATAACACACTGCTCTTGAAGCACCAATCCACTGTTTGCACCTCTAATTAGGTGTCTGCAGTTAATTTTTCATAACGACAATTAGACGGAAGGACTCAATTGAAAAAAAAAAGTTCAAGGACCCAATTAAAAGAGAAAAAAGTTCAACGACCTATTTGTAAATTTGGTAAAAGTATGGGAATCTACGTAATAATTAAATCTTTATTTTTTTATGGAGATCATTTTAGTTTTTTTCCCTTCTATGACTGTTTGCAATTTTCTTTTTCTTTTTTTTAATGACCAAAATTCAAATGTCTCATTCAAATAGATTAAGGACACCTATAGTAATAAGTTACATTTTCGTTAGTGAATACCATTGTCGTTGTGATTACCAATAGTTGCAAGTTACTTATATTTTCCTTTGTTTTTTTTTTTTTTTTGTCTGTCTAGGTACGCTACTTGCTTATAAGTGAATATCAAGCTAGCCTCATTTTGGAACCTATGCAAATAATCCTTCACTTGTTCATAGTTTATTTTGTGGTTTGACCTAGTGATGAACTATTAATGAAGCTGAAAAGCTCAAATCCAAAGTTCTGGCATAGTATTGAATTGATGGCCTACTTAATTTAGTTTTTTTATTTTTTGAAATTCAAGGTATTTATTGATATGAATTGCATGTGATTCTAGATTGAGTTTAATGGTGATGCATTGACAGTGTAAAATAGTTTTACGTTGTTGTTCAATCCGAAATCACCGTTGGCATGACTTTTAAGATAATTTTGTAAAAGTCAACAAACTTACCATACATGATAGTTTATAATTAAATGACAGTATAAAACTATTTTACATTGTCAGTGCATAGCCTTTTTTTCTCTTCTAGATTTGTATATCATGTGATAATAAATTAATAATTCTCTAAAAATATAAAGGAATTATAGAAACATTTAAACTTAATTACACTTTTTGCACCCACAACTTCACAAGCTCGCGAACTTTGTCCTTAGAGATTTTTTATTGCGAATTTTGCCCCTAATTTATAAAATATTGTGAATTTTGTCCCAATGTAAAAAAAAAACTACCACAAATAAGACAATTTTGTGGTGATTTTTCCTTTAAACCGTTGCAATTGACTTTTGTAAATTAGGAGGCAAAATTCATTAATTTTTTATTTGGGAAGGGGGGACGAAATTCACAAGATTACAAAACTTTGGAAGAAAAAAGTACAATTAAGCAAAAAATTTATATGTTTTTATCAGCTAAACTTTATTCATAGGATGTTCTGATTTAATTTATGTATTCAAGAAAAATACCTAGATAATACACATGATACTTGATAATTTTATTTAAACTTCAAAGTGAAATAAAAATAGAAATAAATTTTAAAATAAAAATAATGCGTGAGAAAATTGTCAGTAAAATAATTTTTTGTTAGTTCAATAAATTTTTAGATTTTTCAAAATAAAAAATCATTTATTTTTCCTTATACAATTAATATAATTTTTCCATTTAAATTTATTGATAAAAAATAACAACAATGATAAAAAAAAATCAGGTGGAAAATGAAAGACTAGTAGACAAGTCATGTTTGACTAAAGCATCTACCACCATGATTTGCCTTACGTAAACATATGCATACGTGACATTAAATTTCAAACTAGCTATTGCTTTAATCTCTCTAACCACGTTATAACAGTGGTGAGAATGATCGCATCCATTTAAAATCAACCCAACTGCAACTTTTGAATCACTCTCCATTGATATATTAACTTGTTAGCAATTTCTTTATTATTTCTAATTAAATAAAGGTATTTTATTTTTAATTAATTAAAGATATATGACACAAAAAAGGAATTTAAAATTAACTTAGGGCATTACTTTAATTTAATGTTTTTTCCTTTGTCAGAACATCAATATATATAGCAGTACTCCACGATCTAAACAGATTCAATCCTCCTCACAAAAACCAAACAGATGCAGTTGGAGTGAAGAGAGGCTGGAAATGTTCTTATGGAAAGAGAGATTTGAAAGAGTGCATGCAAAGTTGAGAGAAAACCAAAAAATAGTCTCCTTGGCACAACAGCGTTGACTTTAAGAGATCACCTACTCAAAACAAAGGATGATGATCCTTGCTGCAATTAATTACGTGTAACGGTTACTGGTGGGGATAGAAATGAAACCGAGGGGCACATGTTTTTAGGGTACACTGTTTAATTACAATGTAAATACACACACATAAGCCCATACAACATGCAATTGTATTAGGGCAGCAAATCAAGAGAATTAAGTATAGTAATGGGGGCACAAAGAATAGCAACCCAAGTGGGAGAGTGGAAGGAAAAACAATAAAACATAGTATTTCTTACATTTATTTGGGCTCTAGGAGAAAAATTTCTAATCCCATGAAAATAAAGAAAAAAAATCAACTCAATCTGTTTTTAATTATTTATTAATTCATTAATAATATCAGATTAATTAATTTAAATTAACATTCACACAACCTTTTTTTTATATATAATAATTTTCAATTGCTAATAATTTGTAAAATTTTAATTCGTACATAATCTTAATTATTTAAGCTTGTGAAGTTTTCTCCAAAGTTAAACAAATAAAAACCTTTTAATCATCTTTGTATAATTATAAGTATAAATTCATTAAGTTTCTAACATCTAAAGTTAAAATAGATTAAATGTTAACAAAATAGTTTTTTTTTTTCTAATAGCAATAACATTACTGTCAACAATAAATAAATAAATAAATAAATAAATAATCTTCTTTAAGTTTATGATTTTTTTTCTTAAAATTTGGTAAATTAAATACTCTTCATATTTGTTTAATTAGAAGTGAAAATCCATTAGTAATTACAATGGCAAATAATAATATATATAAAAGCTAAACTTTTATTTCTCATAATAAGAAAAAAACAAAAACAGATGTTACATATCAAGACCACCTAAATGGCTAAACCATTGTTTTGCTGCACAGCCTGATCCTCTTTTGTAGGTTCCGACATGCTTATGTCTGTGTGGGTTATGCCAGGTTGAGGTGTCTGGCTTTCTAGTCTTGAATCCAGCCCTAAATACATGGTAACAATAACTTAATTAGATTCACACACTGTTTACTTTTCTTTCATGATAATGATGTTTTGTTGCTCTTACCTATATATTTAGTTCTCAGGGATCCTTCTTTAGCTTTGTGCTTTTTACCTTGAAAAT
Source organism: Pueraria montana var. lobata (assembly GCA_026413185.1). Lineage (NCBI taxonomy): Eukaryota > Viridiplantae > Streptophyta > Magnoliopsida > Fabales > Fabaceae > Pueraria > Pueraria montana. The sequence goes on from CM048650.1 coordinate 81,870,819, forward strand.
GATCATTCAAGCCTTTCTCACTTGTGGCAGTAATCTGACATAACATGCAAATCCAAACTTGCTTGGGTTTCTTTTGCAAACCAGATAGAGAATTTTCATTGTCATCAATTGCAAGAGGTGTCACCGCATTGCGCTTTGGACCATAATGATAAGCATCTGACTTAGTCTGCAATGGGATAAATAAAATAATATGTGCTCAATAGTCAATTAAGAGTTTCAACATTCCCTATATATTGACTCTATCATCTCTTTAGGATGCCCAAGCATGAACAAGATATACTATAATATTGTGATCACACAACATGGTTCCATTGGAAGTAAAGTTATAATAATGCAAGTGTACTATGAAGAGAATGTTTGTTGAGTAGTGGGCAGCCAAACAAATAGAATGTAAGTATACTAACCAGTATGAACACTTTATTATCATTGTTAGTCAGTGTAGAAGGTTGTTTGATATCAACTTGGGAGGGTAACTTGGATTGTGGCGCACAAAATGCATTAATGTTATTAATATGGTTGCTTATTCTTGGATTCGTGAAAGACACCGAAACTCGTTCTCGGAACAAGATTCCAAATGGGATTCCTAATGCTCTCTCTGATGCCATTTCTCTCCTGACTTTCTCCTCCAACTCTCTTCGTTGTGCCAATGCCATCTCATCAGTGATTATCTCTCTCTTAATTCCATCCTTCTCCAGCTCCCGTTGTATATGTTCTTTCTCCCATACTTGCCGAAATGCTTCACTGGCATTGATTGGCACCGACTTTGGGAAAACTTTGAGCTTCGGAACATTGCTGGGAAAAGCACTTGGTGCAAACTCACACCCTAGAAGTGAATAGTGAATAAAATGAAATCATGTGAGAAAATATTCTGGTTTTTTAAGCAACAAAACAAATTAGTATCTAGAAAGGAATGTGAAGAAAAGAAAATGTTACCTTGTAATGATGAGTGTTTGGGGACAGAGGCAACTGTGGAAAGAGGGTGTGCCATTGATGATGGTGTCTTTTGGTTTTGACCATCACAATATTTGAACTCCATGGAAATAGTAGGAACGTGAAACAAAGGGAAAGAAGTGGATAAAGAAAAACAATGCCTATGAAATCAGAGACAATTTGTGTGAGTGTGTGGAGTGTTGAGATTGAAAGTGTGATTAAATAGGTGTGAGGGATGGGTATTTGCACGCGCATGTAAGGTGTGTGCTTATAGATGTCATTGATTATGCTTTTTTGTGTGAAGATATTTTTTAGTGATGTGTGCCATGGTCAAATATTGAGAATTTACCAAATCAATTTTTCGAGCTTGAAAAGGGAGGAAAAAGTAAAAAGTGATTTTCTTCCAATTTTGAATGTGACCACATTACCCAAAAAGAGTTAAATATGAATAAATATTTAAAATGTTAAAGATTTGAAATATTTATTTTTTCAAGTTTTAAGGATTAAATATTTGACTACACACATTTGATATTATTAAAAAAAATTAACGAAGTGAATAACTGAACAACTAAAAAATTATTTTTTATATTTATAATAAATTATAAATTGTAATATAGTATTACTTTTAATTATTGATGTTTTTATAAAAATGATTAATAATTAATTTATATAGAGAGATGATTGGTAAGATTTGGGGTGTCAACAATTGGGATTCCTATTATGATGCCTTTACATGTCATAGTTTTTTTTTTTAAAAAAAATATATAGAGAGATAAAAGAGATAAAGATAAAAAAAATTATAGTTTGAGATTATTATCTACAAAAAAAAAAAAAAATACTTGTGTGAAACCAAATAATTTTCACTTGGGTCTCTCTAGATTAATTAAAGAATTAATAATAAAATATTTTGTTAGAGATACATAAATTAATTAATTTTTTTAAACATTTTCTATTTAATTTTTTTACTTTTTAGTCTGTCAACTTATTTTCAATTTCTTTACTATTTCTAATCGATTAAAGGTATTTTATTTTTAATTAATTTAATGTATTGAATGCATAATATTGAATATTAATGTTGACAAATACTATATAACATCAAAAAAGGAATTTAAAATATTGAGTACTAAATGAGGACATTTCTTTAATGCTTTTTCCTTATGTTTCTTATCAAGAATATCTTGAATGATTTGATAACCCCCCTTGCAACATGTAGGGGTGGCCAAAATAAACTGAACTACACTAAACTGTAGATAACTGAACCAAAATAAACTAAAAAAAACTAAATTGTTTTAGATAAAAATTGAAGTGAACTATTTTTTCTGCTAAAAGAACAATTCAGTTAACTGTCAAACAGTTACTCACCAGAGTTGGAAAAAAAACCAGTTTCAAGGAAGAACCTACAACTGACTTCTAATTTGGCTTCAATATTTCAATGTTTTTTGTAAGTTGTTGCTAAATATCCAACAACATCCCAATTACAAGCCTAACACTCATGTTAGTAGCTCCAGCCCCACTCCAACATATAATATTCCCCCGTACCCTCCCATTACACGAAGAAAAGCAAGAACCATACCAATTAAGTGGCCAAATAAGATGCAGCACTTAGAAGCAAATATTGTCCTGTGTGGCCTCTATCATCGTGAGCATCATCACAGTATATTGGATATCAATGGCATCAAATTAAATTGATTTCAGTAACTTGACCTGACAGTTCACTTCAGTTAATTAGTATAAGTCTGAGTAAGAAAATTAGTTATTATAAAGTGAAAAACCATCTTTTTGAATGCAGTTCAGTTCAGTTAAAAGCAAAAAAAAAAAAAAAACACACACAGAGTTCAATTCGGGTTCAAAGCACAGTTCAGTCTGAACTTTAAGAATACAGTTAACTGAACTAAAGAACAGTTCAGTTCAGTTTTTCCTGAACAATTTTTCAGTTTAGTTCAGTTCGGACGAAGTATTTTTTCAGTTCAATTTAGTTTGCTACCAGTTCAGTTCAGTTCAGTATATTTGGCCACCCCTAACAACATGTAAGTTCTGCAACCCGTCCCAAAATAAGATGTTCCACGCTTGGGAAATCCTAAAATATTAAGACAGTTAATAGTATGATTGCTACCTAACCTGCCCGTTAAGTATCAAATAATTAATGAGAGCCACATTACAAAATAAGCTCATCTGGTGCCTGCAGCCAGATATAAAAAATTACCTGCTTAATTGTGTTGCAAGCTTCGAGCATATATACTTAACCACACCCCTTATTTGCAATATAGTATGTCAGTATATTCACCTGTCCTATAGATTTACATAGTGGTTGCCTTTGCAAGTTTTGGTTTATGTCCCCCGTATTCTCTTGTATATGTTTTTCTCCTTTTTTCAATAAACTCTTGGTGTGCTGTAGATGATGGGTAGCGTTGGGAGTACTAACTTGGTTGGAATTTCTTTGGTTATGATGATGCCTTTGCATGTCCTCTTTGTGACTATTTTTTTTTTTTAAATTTCAAAGTGAAATTTTAATAGAATCAAATTTAAAAAGAAATTAATGCGCAAGAAAATTGTCATTAAAATAATTAGTCATTAATTATTCAATTAAATTTTAGATTTTTCAGGATAAAAAAAGTCAAATATTTTTGCTCATGATTTAATTTTTATACAATTAATACAATTTTTACTAACTATATTTTATTTTTAAGAATATTTTTAATAAAAAATAATATTAATATTTTAGTTTTAAAATTTAATTCTTTATATTTTATAAATATACTCATGCAGTATACAAAATATTTTCTTATTTCATTTCAAAATCATGTAAAAAAGATTAGAAACAAACACAAAAAAGAAAATGACACATGAAATAAATTATCACTAAAATATTTTTTCTTAGTAAAAATATTTGTTAAAATTTAAAAAAATAACCTTTGTAAGATTTTGTTAGTTACATTTTAATTTTCTTTATTATCACCAAAATAATTTTTATAAATAGTGCTTATTAAACTTTTATTTTCATTAATTTTTTTGAGTTAATTTTGTTTCTTAAATAATTAATAATAAAATATTGAGCAAATTACAGTATCACCCCATAAGTTTTACCTGAATTACACATGCACCACCTCCTCTTTTTTACCCTATAGAAAACCAACTAATTTTTCCTTTCATGTTATAGTGGCACACCTTCTCCATTAAACGACGTTAACTTCATTTAAAACGTAGAGCACATGATTGACATGTGATTTTTAAAAACAAATTAATCCAAAAATTCCCTTTCTTCTTCGTTTCCCCAACTCTTCAACTCCATCACAAACTCCTCTGACTCTTGCTTCCCCAACTTTCTCCTCTCCTCCTACGCCAAAGTTGCAACCAGCTCCTCCGATTCTGTCAAATTCCTAAACAACGTCACCAAAACTCGCCTCCGCCATGGCGGCAAGCACGTTAAGCAAAAGATGATTCTTTGGGAGAATGTTTGGCACTATTCTCAGAATGCAAGTTCGTCATTTTCAGTTCTAGAGTTTATTGAAATGTGGGAGTTTTAATTAATATGGGAATGGGTCGTGGTTATAGTTTCAACGCTAGAGAGTCTTAAACATTGGTGCTAAATTGTTGTGGGACAAGTCTTTTGTGGAATTTGGTAAAATACATGGCGGGCATGTGAGCTTATTGGTTGAAGCTGTATAGAATACTCCCTCCGTTCCTAAATTCTTGATGTTTTAGCTTCTTGATTTTGTTCCTAAACTCTTGATGTTTTACACATTTCAAGGCTCACTAATTATTTTCTTCCACATATACCCTTATTTAATATGACCTATATTTTCATACCTTCTTCCATCATAGATATTAAATGAGAATATTTTAGACTAAATGTATTATCTGTGAGTAGTATTAAATGTTTCTTAAATTGTGTACGTTAACCTTAAACATCAAGACTTTAGAAACGGAGGGAGTATTTGCATACAAAGGATGCATTAGTTGGATTTTCAACAAATTTGCCAAAGACAAGGATGACACAGTAGTAGTAGTCAAACTATTTTGGATTAATTTAATATTCAAATAATCAATTCCATCTTTGGGAGGTTTACGAGCTGCTGCTTAGGATCAAAACATTTCTAACTACGTTTGAAGACAGTTGGGTCATGGGGTTCTTTCTATTATTTTTCTTTTTAGTAGGGGCTATATAAGAATTGGATCCAGGTGTTGTTACGAGATGGAGTATGGATCAGCATTGTAATTTTGTTGGTTCTCAGATCCCAACATTTCTTGTGTCTTGGCTCTATTTAATAAAATGCTTTTTACTTAAAAAAAAAAAGGGGGCAATTTTGGATTTTTTGAAATGTGCAGAGGACATTTTCATAAATGAACTTTGAAAGATAACGTTTACTTAACACTGTCAAAATAGGGGGTGTCAAAGTAATGCCTTCAAACGGAGGGGGTGCATGTGTAATTAGACCAAATCTCAGGGGGTGTTATTGTAATTTGCTCTAAAATATTTTATTAGAAAGACATAAATTAATTAGCAAATATTAAATTTTCCATTTAAATTTTTACTTTTTACTTGATCAACTCATTAGCTAGCTATTTATTATTTCTAATTAATTAAAGGTATTTTGTAACACTCTGCTAGCTTTTCAGCATGCTTTGTCCTCACTCACATGCTTCCTGGGAAACTTCCCAGAAGGTCACCCATTCATAATTGCTACAAGCCAAGGCCAAGCATGCTTAACTGTGGAGTTCTTAAGTGATGAGCTACAGAAAAGTAGATGCATCTTTTTGGTATAGGTAGTATCAATTAATTCTTTTAAGCCATCCTCAACTGTATAATCTCATACCTGCACAGTCTCTAGATCCCTCTCATTTGGGTGTGAATTCGATTCATTCATGTATCCCTTCCGCTGGAAGCCTGCCAGGAGCCACTCCTTGTTCGTGCGTCTTCCTTTTTGCACCAGAGATCACTCCCCGCCCTCGTCAGCGCCCGCGATGTTACATGTTTTATTTTTATTAGTTAAAGTATTTAATGTATAATATTGAATATAAATCTTGAAAAATATTTGATACCTAAAAAGGAATTTAAAATCTTGAGTATTAAATGAGGGCATTATTTTAATGCTTTTTTTTTTCCTTATGTTTCATATCAAGAATATAATAGTTTCTTATAGTTGATAAAAAAAAATTGTTAAAAAAGTTTATTCAAAATAATGATATAAATGTATTGGTAAAATATGAAATATATTTTTTAATGAAAAAATTAATTTTTATTCTATGAATATTATTTAAAGATATTTGTAAACAAAATCTTGAATAAAATTTAAATGCATAAAGTGAAGAAATATATAAAATAAGAAAGTGAGACTCTATTCATCATTTGATTGAATTAATGTATTTTTAAATATAATTTACTTAATTTGACTTTGAATATGTCTTTAGTTTTTCAATTTACACATTTTTACTTTAAATAAGTTAAATTTAAAAATAATTTTATCATTTAAAAAGATCTTCAAAATCTATTTTAATACTAGATGGAATTCATGCTGTGCACGCTCCTTGATTAGAGCATGGCAATTCGATTAAGATTTTGTAATCAATTAAGAAGGATCCGATGATATGTTTTTACTTATTTTTTATTTTCTAATTAAATATAAAGGTGAAAAATTAGTTTAACTTTTTTATGGTTATCCATTTATTTTTTTCCTTCTATGGTTGTATGCATTATTCCTTTTCCTCCTTTTTTTTTTCTCATCCAAAATTCAAATGTCTCACTTAAATAGGTTACAAACACGTACAGTGGTAAGTTACATTTGTTTAGTGAATATTTTGAACGCTGTATTTTGCCTTTTTCTTTTCTTAACGTGTTTAGTTATATGGAGTAATTTTTTTTCATTAAATTTATATCATTTGCTAATTTGGCCCATCGAGTGAGGAAATTAACTTTTGTTTCTAGTCATCCATTATATCCATTTGTCTCATTTTTTTTCTTTCTTTCTTCATTCCAAAAATTAACAATATTTGTGAATTAAGTTATTTTTTATTTTATTGCTTGTTTAACGTCATCACAAAAAAAAGGGTAAAAAATTATTAGAGTCTAACACTTGTTACAGCCTTTTATTACTAATTCTTTGGTGTCAATTCCACAAGCTCATTTTTGTCCCTTTCCCAGCTAAGTGGTTATGAAATTGAACAGGAAGATAATTAACCAAATTGATATAAACAAATCAATGCTGTAATTATTCTTTTTGACTTCAATTAAGTAATAATGGAAATGAAAATCTGAAAAAAAAAAAAATTACATTTCATCATTAAGGATCAGAAAATAAAAAAGTTTACAAAAAGTATACAAATCAAATAAAAAGAAGCAAAATGACAAAAAAGAACAGAAAAGATAACAAAAGGAGGGACAGCTAGTAGCACAATTGCAGCAGTAGACCAGCTCCATGAAAGAAAGAAAGAAAAGAACAAGATTAATATATTAAAGATGAGAATAAAAAATTCCAAATAAAGCAGATTTGATCAAGAAACAAGGCGTATCACTGGTAATCAGAAGAAACATAATGCAGCAGTCCCGTAAAAATGGTCAATATATATAAATAAAGCAAGTTTGATCAGTAATTGAAGTAGGCATGCCACATATAGGATAGCAGAGATAAAAAACAAAATTTAAATAAGAGAGCAAAAGAAAGCATGGCTGCGAGAAGGATTAAGATAAAATGAGAGATGGGGAAACAAGCATTTGGAATAGAAAATCAAAACTGTGATGAATTCTCCAAGAAGCAACCCCATCTACAAATGTTCATCTTTTCTGAAAAAGCAACAAAAAGCAAAGGACAACATAAGATTTTGGCTCCCAACGCATCAGAATGTTCATCTACATATTGTTCTTTTTTTTTTTTAATATTGTAAATAATATTTGTTATAAAACATTACTGCACGAGTTATCAATTTTTTTCTTATTTTATTCTAATTAAAAAAATAATTAAATTACGTAAATTAGTATGAAAATTATTTACATAAATTATTTTATGTAATTTACACAAATTACATAAATTTATATCAATATGTAGTTTTGTTTATTTTTCTTACAGCACAAAAAAATATAATAAAAAAATAAATATTAAAATAATTTGCATACGTAAAACAAGTTTGTATAATTAAAATATGTAAATTACTCAAAATAGTTTCAAATAATAATAATATGTAAATTATTAAAAAAAATTGTATAAACAACTTAAAAATATTTATTTATTTGATATATAAATTGTTTTTATTCTAATTACATAAATCAATATAATTACATGAATTAATATGTAAAATAATTATTATTTTATGTAATTTATAAAAATTAAATAAATCTATTTTTCTGTAAATTATTTTTATTCAAATTATACAAATTAATAAAATTTTAATATTTTTTATAATTTATATGAATATAAATTTATGTAAATTACATAAAATAATTTATGTAAATAATTTTCATACTAATTAAAGTAATTTAATTAATTTTATAATTAGAATAAAATATGAAAAAAAAATGAATAACTCATCTAGTTATGATATATAAAAAATATTGTAATACCCTGAAAATTACAACCTATTAAATAGGTACGTGAGCGGTTTTATTAGAAATTAATTGAAATTAATTTGTTTGTTTTAAAAGAAAAAAATATATTTTGAGTAATTAAATATAGTTAGTGATTAACCGAGTAAATAAGAAAAATTGTGGAAAATAAAATTTATTATTATTAGATGTTTAAAAGTGTGGTTTTAAAATTAAAATCGCATTTCATTTTAATTACACAGTGCATTCCTACACTGTGTAAATTAAACTAAGTACCTAAAACTATCAACTCACACCCCTTAACCAATTAAAATTCATGCACCTACCCTCACCCCTCCACAAACTCACGACAATCTCTCTCACTCAAATCCAATTCATTTCCTCTCACTTACTTTAACTTAGCAATTAAGTTAAACCCCAAAACCTCTCTTCTCTCACCTCTCTCTTTCCCTCTCTCACGGACTCACTCCCTCACACACGCTTACTCACTTAAAAACCTAGCAGCACACACACACACCACACTTTTCATTTTATTTCAAATTCATTTCTCCCTTTCTCTCTTCTTTTCCCACGGCCCTGCACCCCAAACCCTCTCCTCTCTTTTTATTTTCTTCTTCCTCCTCACTCACTTGGCTGAGAGCTTGAGCACCAAGATCACATAATCCTCTCAGCACCACTCTTCTCCTCCTTGGCAGTGGCACCCGAAGCCCCAAGGGAAGCCATTGAAGACCTTGCATGCAGCTGGATCCCTCTTCCCTCTCATCCTCTCAACAACAAGCTCACTTTCTCTTCTCTTCCTCTCTCTCTCGGCTGAACCTCAACCAGGGCAAGGGAAACTTCTTGGTGGATTCTATTTTCAGTCTAAGTATGGTTGAGAGTTAGGGGACTCAACCACATACAGCATGAATGTCCCTCATCTGGACTGTTTGTATGCTTTGTTTGAAATGTTTGCATGTGAGAAATTTTAGAGGGAAATGTTGATCGAGTCTTTGGCAGTGGCTGTTTGTGGGAGTGTATGCATGGCCTTGATGGAGTTTTGATCTCTTTAAACTGTAAGGGATGGTCCCTGGAACAAGGGGAGCCATACCCATTTTCTACAAAACTCGTTCTTTTGTGTTGCATGTAGAAGGAGACTCAAAAATCCAAGTGACAGTGGCCTTAGCTTCGGGTTGCCCTGGACAATCTCCACTGTTTCGTGAATTTTGGAAGATCCAGCCATTGGTTTTTCACAAAATTTGTTTTGAATGAAAATAAACACGAAAAGGAACAACTTTTATTTTGACACCATGGAGAGAAAACCTTGTTTTGAAGTTTATCCATGGCTAGCAAAATGGCTGTTCTGTTTTCGAGTTCCCCTGGAATGTGTGTCGATTTTTCTTAAATTTCCAATTGTACACTTAATGTTTTGTTTTTTTTTTCTTGCCATTAAAAACAAGACAAAACAAGCTTTTTAACCATTTAATTTACGAAAATTATCAAGCACAGTTTCTAAATCAATTTTTTGAAGAGAGACAGAGCAATGGTTTTGAAACTCTGTCTGGAGCTCGAATTTTAGGTTGTAAAGAAAAATTTTCTGGGAGCAATTGGGGAAGAATTGGAAGGCATGGGATACCATTTTGGAAAGACCCAGATATTATCTTTATGCTGTAAAATTCGAAGTCAAAATTCTTTTGGAAAGTACCCGAAAATAAAATTTCTTCAAAACATGTTTCTGGAAAGGATTTGACTAACCTGTCTACTTGTGAAATTTTTAATAATTTTTTTAGATGTTTACTAATTAAGTAAGATATCAATCTGAAAAATAGATTTCAAGAGCTTTCATTTCATTTAAAACTTTCCTAGTTTTGAGGCCATTTAATGCAATCAGTTTGATCTCACATTCAGTACTGCGAAAGGGAAACTTTCCCCTTTTTAGTTACTATGGCCGTGATATAGTGTGTGACTTGTGTGAAATGTTTATGGTTATTTTGTGAATGAAAAGGGAAATGAATACCATGTATCCAAGTACCCAAAATGTGATTTTAAGTCCCAAAGAACAAAGTTCTTGGGCAATGGTGACTTTGAATGATTGTGTGGAATTATTCCTTGATTGTATGTTTTGTCTCCGTGATGTGTTCGTAAGACTCAGGCGCGAGTACTTGCGATACTGGAATTTGATTCCAGTGATTATGGCAAGATCGCCATTGAACGATAATCATGTGTGAAATTTTAACAGAGAGAATTACTAATTAGCTTCAAGATTTTATTTCATTATTTTATTTTTTGATAGGAATTAATTTAAAATTAACTCTTCATTTTTATGCGTTGGACAGAGAAATAATCTTAGGACCTTTGCGTGGAGGAATAAAGGTAAGTTAACACTTTATAAAATTGTAAAGTTTTGAGAGAGCAAGGAAATACATAAAACATAATAAATTTGTCTATGCATGGTGAATCATGTTGAGTTGAGAGTCGTACAAGGATGATACGAGTGTACAACAGATTGCTGGAATTGTAAGATGGCAAGAGAGTCGCGTGGGGTGTTCTAGCTGTGAGAATACCAAAGAGGGGGCGGAGTTCGAAAGATGTGTCACGACGTAATGTGACGGTCACCCAAAGAAAGGTGATGGAGGTAATGTCCTCGTATATATATATATATATATATATATATATATATATATATATATATATATATATATATATATATATATATAATTTTTTTAGCAGAGACAGGGTCTCAGGCTCGGCGTCTATTCGATCGTCCAATACCATGTGCAGCGAAATCCCACTGTGACGAGAAAGAATAATCCCTGTGAGGAGGGTTGTTGAGGAGTTAGTCCTCGGACTAATGGATGACCACAATTGGTACCTGGGAGATGATCGTAAGGCAGGTTGATCTTGGAGGGTAAGACATTGAGTTGTGACGATAGATCACATAGATGACTCGGCCACCCTGACAAAAATACAAGACATCATCAGTTGGTGAAAGCCCGCCATTTTACCATGGTGAAGGGTGTACTCCCAATAGTCATCCAACTCAAATAATGTGTAAAACCACTGAGTTCTGGGAGTTCCAGTGGCGGCTGGCCAGTGTGAAACAAATTACAAAAATAGCTGTGGAAATGAATAGGTTTCGAGTGAGATCGTTAGAGAACCACATCAGGGTGGTTAGCAGGATTGTGTTTGTGACTGTCAAGTAATTCTGTGTGTACTACTTGATGAAGCAGCAAGTTTATCCTCTGTTTATTTTCTTTTAGGAATCGGTGGCAGTACCTGTGGAGACTGCAAAGATGCTATCGTCATCGTCTTTCTCTTTCGGAGTATCTTCAGATAGTCTATTTGTACCCGCTACTGTTCCTAATGCCACACTATCCGAGGAGTTCACATTCGGTCTGACGCTTCCCACCTTTCACCGAACCCCATTATGTCAAGAATTGGAGGCGTAATTGGGTGAGTGCCCATCAGGGGGATCCGCTACTAGTCGTGAACTTAGGGAACAGTGAGTCAAGATTTTTAAGAAAGAATTGGAGAACTTTGAGGAAGACTCCATGAAGGATCCTGTGGACGACGACCACTAGATTTCTTCTTAGGAATCTTGTCAAAGGCCCTCCGCTATCCTATTTCTGGGATTAGTCTAACATGCATGGTCGGGTCTAGAGATGACTGCTCTGAGACTAGGTTTTCCCTTTTTATATATTTGGATATGGGTAGACCTAGGTTTCAGATTTTTGGTATGTACATTAAGCTTTCGTACTCTATTACCCTATGTATTTGGTATGCACTTTGGGAATGTACATATTACTAATACTCCGGAAAATATTTGGGTTATGAAAATCTCTATTTCATGTATATATGTATATTTTATAGCCAGAGCTATTTACTTTATTTATTCTATTTTACTCACTTTTAAATCTATATTTACAATTGAGGTGGCGATACGCAACTTCCGAAATTAATTAATCAAAAGTAATAAAAAATTTAGTAAAATTCCAATCTAGGTTTTATCAACTTCACAGTTTTTGAAAGAATTAAAATTAGTTAACACGTTTTCAAAATAATTAAAGGATATTTTCCTTACCTTTTCTGAAGATCGAATAAAGTAACACGCCTATTGAATTAAAATAAGTTTATAATGTTGATTATATGTAAACCCAAATTTACGGTGTTACATTAGTGGTATCAGAGCAGTTCGTCCTACCAAGACTGGGTGTGGACTTAACCATTGCTTGTGCTGTGTGTTTGGGTTGACTGTCGATTGACGACAGTATAGATGAACTATTTGATGTTGTGTGATTCCGCATTGACTATTTTTTTTATAGCAATGTAGGATGAATTGATTGAACTGCTTGCTCTTGCATCGACTGTTGTTTAACAGTGGTGAAGGAAACATTGTACATTGTATGTTGTATGTTGTGTGATCTTACACCTACTATGTGTGGGTAGTGGTGTAAGATATGAAGTTGTTGGTAACAATGTAATCCTGCATTGACTACTGTGGTGGCAATGTAGGATTAGTTAGACTATAGGCATGTGAGATCGTTGATGCGAGTCTGTTGAAAGAGAATGACGACATTTTGAGGATGTGTAGTAGCCCTTAGGATTGCCAATAGAATTGTGAGATTAGTTAGACATCGCAAAGCTAAGAGACAAGGTTATTTCTTTAGACTATGTCTTCCCTTAAGGAATCCTTAAGACCTTGGCATCTATAGTGGGGTAATGGGTTGAGTGTGATAGAGAAGTCTATGCATTATGCATGAGTTGTCCCTCTTGTTATCAAGTTGTTTTGACTCCGTATGAGTAAATGCCTTATGCATTCTACTCTCTTCCGAGTTGTACAGTGATGTTGGATATCTTATTTTGCCATTACTTTTCTTGTAAGAATGAGTCGATTGGACGTGTTTCAAGTAGTCTACTTTTGAGAAGCCTACTATTTTTGTAAATAAGATACCTCAATTCTTATTCGATTCATTCATTTCGTATGAATGACGCCTTGCCTATGGTGTTTCTTTTAATCATGTGGTAACCTAAACTTCTTTCAGTGTCTATGTCTCCAGTTGAAATAAATTTATTGATCGTGTTCTGAGAAACTATATCAATGGTGATTGAGTTGTCTTCAACCCCAATGGGAGTCATTTACTCCATGGGGATATGTGTTCTCAAATCTTACGAGTTGTTTGATCCACATGGAGAAATTGCTTCTTCCATCTTTCTTGCTTTTGAAGCAAGGTGGATGTTTTGAAGGAAGAAAGGAAATCTTGATAGAGTTGTGTGGGTGCACACTTGGACTCGGTCGAGATGACTTTCTCTCCTAATACAAAAAAAAAATCTTGGAAAGATCGTCCCAGTGATTTTGTTCTTGTTCTACATAGTGGGAGATTATGAGTTTGTATTCCTGAGTTGGTTGAGAATAGAGGTTTGAAAGTTTGGGTTGGTGAATTGGAGTTGAGTTTAAGAAAAGGAAAAGGAAAAAGAGTTTGAAGATGTCTTGAGGTTTTGGAAGGCAAGAAAAGGCTAAAGGAGTAATTGCTGCCTATAGTGCGAAGAACTGTTTTCTCTTGTGATTGGAAGGGTAAAGTTAAATGTTGTGACTTGGCGTTATCAAAAGGTTGATACCTTAACCACTAAGATATGGAACTGTGTGTTGAGAGCGAGTTTTGAAAATGAAATAGTGTACTTTACTAGCACGGAAGATTTGTCGGTGAGTTTAGCAAGTTGGATTCATTTTCATGGAGTAAGTGAGTCTTTAAGAATTGTATCAGAGTTCGCAGCGGAAGCATAGTGTGAAAGTGTGAAGGTCTTTGATGGTTAGGACATGGATTGATGGGTGGAATAAGAAATGAATGCCAGAAATAGTAGTAGAAAGTTTAAGAACGAAAAGAAGTGATGGGAACATTTGAGAGAGTGTGACTTAGATGTTATAAGTGATTGGATTGGTAGTAGTGGATTGAAATGGTTTGGGAATAACTTAGAAGTGATCCTAATGGTGAAATAGTTGGAGTAGGGTACTAAGATGTGACCAAGAGTTAGAGACAAGCCTAGGAATTTACCTACAACTCATATAGAGTGTAACCAGTCTAGACCTTCGATGTTGAGTAGACTTAAGCCAATCTTGAGAAGGACTATGTTGCCCTCCTAGCAACTCGATTAGATTCCTACCAAAGCTGCTCTATGTTAGTAAGCCTATAGCCTTGAGAGTGAATTTACTTAGATGAAAACCATACATACCCTTTGAGAACGAACCATATCTATGCTTTCATGGCGAAAAGGATAGTAAGTTAGAACTGAGCTCTGCAATGGAAATAACTTCCTATAGGAGCCGTCTAAGACTAGCTATAGAAAAATATATTAGACTAAGAATAGACAAAAAGAATTATGGCCCTAGCTTAGCTTAACCATATGCTTAGTGAATTTCGGGGACGAAATTCCTAAAAGGAGGGGAGTATTGTAACACCCCGAAAATTACAACCTAGTAAATAGGTACATGAGCGGTTTAATTAGAAATCAATTGAAATTAATTTGTTTGTTTAAAAGAAAAAGATATATGATAATTGTCTTATATTCCTGCTTTTTGTAGTAGTTAGGGGCAATTATTCAACATCTTTCATGCTTTTGAGCTTTGTTTATCCTCATTTTAGTTAAGTTTTGAATAAAAGTTTGGTTTAGTTAGAAATTTTAAATTTTCCCCTTTTTACACTTGATCTTTTGGTTGTTTAGTGTGTTTTAAGGAACTTTGTTGATGCTTGGAGAAAGCTTCGGTGATATCCCGAGAGGAATGATGCGTAAAGCATCAATTGGGGTGAAGTGGAGAGCCTTGAGGGTCTTGTGGGAGCAAAAGAAGCTTGTTGGAAGCCTTGGAACATGCTTGTGCAACTAAACTGTGCAGCTGTGCAAAGTCTGAAATTATGAAGTTTAAGCTTTGCACAACCGTGTAAATATGTGTGTAAAATTTGCACGAGCAGCTGTAGTGTGCACGAGCAGCTACGAGAAAAACCCTTATTTTTCTATTTTGTTTTCTTTTAGGCTTCAACTCTTTTTGGCCCGTAGTCTTAAATAGGGATTTTCTGTCCTAGTCCGGGGTGACGATACATTGTGCACAGAGAGAAATAAGAGATTTGACGATGAATTTGAACACGTTTGGCTCGGTTCTCCATGCTTTCATCATCTCTTGCTTCTTCCCCCATGGCTATGCATAGCTAAGTTCATGCTTCGTTGGGGTTTAATGTAATCAAGTCTACTTCAATGTAATTACTCTTTTATTATTCAATTAAGCATCATTATTGTTCCTCTTCTATGCGTAATGCTTGTTTTTGGCTTGATCACCTGAATGCATGATTCTATATATTCAATTATAATTGGGAAATTTAATTGAATTGTGAACTGGAGAGAACACCCAATACTTTTTATGCCTAGGGATAGGGTAAAAAGGATTGGGCATCGTTAGAACCTCTATTCCTAATGCAAGTACTTTGGTTTCACTAATTCAAGGGATTGATAGTGGAATCAAAGGACTTAGGTTCTCCCACTTAAGGGATTAAGGTTTGAATAAATTTGTTGGTTGATGATAACAAAAGTGTATTTGAATGAGAAAATTAGTGATTGCATATTAGGATGACTTGATGAAGTTAAACTCCGGCGTAATTCATTCATTGATTTAAACCCAATTTTCTGAGCACGCTATGTGTTTGGTGAATTTACCCAAATCCAATTTCTCTTCTTCTACTCATTTAATTTATGCACTTGTTTACCTAAATTCTCAATTTTCATAGTCCATTTAATTTTGCTATTAATTACCTAATTATCGTACAAGTTGTAACATTGTGATTTTCCTAATTGTATGATTAAGTGTTTGATTAATAATGAAAGAACAAACTAGATTTAAATTATGTTAATTGATATAATAATTAACTTAAGTTTTTATGTTTTGTTTTGTGCTATAGTATTATTGTTAGATTTTCATGAGGTGTTGGACTTAGAGTGTGTGTGGTGGGATTTTTGGGATTTTTACATGAGTTTCATGAGTTGTAAGAAAGAAAAAAAAGAAGAGACGGTGCTGTCCTTGGAGGAAGGGTGGAGACAAATAGCAAAATTCCATGCAAATCTCAAAACTTAAATGTGCCAAGCTTCACGTTTCTTCCATTCTTCTTCATTCTTCTGAAGTCTCTCTTCCCCTTGAATGGAAGTTTAATTTCTACATCACTTGGAAGCTTGATTTCTTCTTCCCTAGAGCCTCCTTGGTTGATTTCTAGTTGGTAAGTTCAATTCTTGATCTCTTAGTTTCTTTCTCAACTCCTACCAAGAACTTGAGAAATGGGTTTCAAGTTGAATCTTGACTGGTGGGAAAAATTTTGATTGAAGCTTATTTTGGGATTGATTTAGGTGTCCTCTAGTTGATTTGATAGCCAAAGTTGGGTAAAGATCATTCTTGAATCACCAAGTCTCCTCCCTAACTTCTTCTCCAAGGTTTTGAGTCAAAAATTCTAGGTAAGGGAAACTTTAATATGATTGAATGCTTATTTGTATATTATATGCTTGGAATGTTGTTTTTGAGTGTGGAATGATGTATATATGTTATGTTTGATGTAAAATTCGAATTGGAATGAATTTGGTAGCCATTGAGAAGTTTTAAGCATGCTTTCGAGGTCCTACAACTCTGTTTCACTTAAGAACATAGTGGTTCTCGCTTAAGCGAACAGGGGACAGAGAACATTTTTGGTCAGAAAGCTATCCTAGCTTAAGAGCTAGAATTCCTAGCTTAAGTGAGGCCTAGCTTAAGCGAGAAAAATGCTAGCTTAAGCAAGGAACCCTGTAAGTGAGTAAATAATTTCTGAAATTCTAGCTTAAGGGAGAATTCATTTTCTACACTATAAAATGGCTTTCAAATTTATTTTAAATTGAATTATGTCTATGATATGGATGTGATGAGGATGTCCACAAAAGTTCTAGAACTATGTTAGGAAATTCACATTTTGTTAAAATTTGGTGTTGTGTTGCGTTGTGAGTAAGGATTCAAGGTGTGAGAATACCTTACTTGAGATTATTTAGTGTTGTGTTGTGAGTAAAGATTCAAGGTGTGAGAATGCCTTACTTGAGGTTATTGAACTGCTGGATGGGTTTATAAGCATGATTTGAGAAAAATGGTGAATTTATAACATAGAGGGAACTTGTGGAAATCAAAGTCGTTTGGCTTGTTACATGACATTGCATATGGGTAGGCACGTAAGTTGAGGGTGCTAGGTAGGCTCTTAACCTAGTGCCGGAGGTTTTCGTGGTGGCCAACGGTGGGCCTATAGAATAGCCAAGTGGGCGAATTCTTATAGATGTAAGGTTTTGCAAGCCTTACAGAGGTAAGCCAATACCCACACTTTTCTATATTTGATTAAATCCACACTTCCTCCACAGGGTAGCTCAAGGGACTCCCTGAATGGTCAAAGAGTTGGACCATGGTAGGGGATGGGGCCTATGAGGACCGCCCAAAAGTTGTAGAAATCTCCATGGAGTTGAGTCAGTATGGCATTACATAATGAAATTTGTATATGAGATTGATATATGATGTTATTTGTTTTACTATTATTGATTGATTTTGGTTTTCCTTTAAGTAAATCTTATACCTTTGTATATCTATGATCTTTTTATAAATAAGCTTACCCTTGCCTTTTGTGTTTGTATTTGTGTTGTATTACTGCAATGATCGTGTGGTTGGCACGGGAGCATATAGTGGTGATATTGCAGGATCTTAGACCGCTCGTGACTGAAGCAAATGTATATGTTGAAGATGGGATGAGATCCCTCCTTTTGTATAGTTTCTCAAATATATGTATATAGTATGGGGACCAGCTTAGGACATATGTTTAAATGCCCTCTACAAGAGGATTATTTTTGGTATTGTATGTATATGTATATTTAAGTTTTGTAAAGCCATACCTTATACTCTTATGATATGATGATGTACATATATATGTGTTAAATGTGAAAAATTTTATAGGTAGTTTCATATGATAATATTGAACAAAGTATTTTAGTATAACAATTCTGTAACGAAGATGGGTCGTTACACTAGTGGTATCAGAGCTAGTCGTATCTTTTGAACAAACCTATGGGGATAGGTCTGTTATGTTTTGTCTGTGTGTGATTGATATGATGGGTAGAAGGTTTTAGCCAAGGTTATTCTCTAACTTGGTTTAGTCCTATGTTAGGAAGGTGAGACCACCTAGACAATTTCATTAATAAAACTTTATGGGTGTCAATTTCAGACAAATTTGTACGCTTACCTGTTAAACATGCCATGTTGTTCATTAAAAAACTTGCCCAAAGCCTTAATAAAAAAAAAAAAAAATTGCCCAAATCATGCACAACCCTCCAAGTAATAGTCAATTACAACTGCAAGGAGTGCTAAATTTTCTGGTCTCGACCATAATTTAGTTTTTCCTTTTTACATGGAACTATAAACTTAAGACTTTAATAAAATTGAGTTTAATTGTGTTTTGGGTCTTTTAAGTTTAGGCTGTGATTTTGGTCTTGATTTATTTTTTCTAGTTAATTAAGTTTTTTTAAGTAAAATAAATTTGATCTTTCTTTTAAAAATTTTTCCTATTTAAAATTTTAAATCATCATTTCTTAATTAGGTATTTGAGAATTTATGATTGATTTCAAAGTAGGATCTGAAAAGGGAAAAAATATTGAGATTCATAGTTTTAGCAAAATTTGATGTTTCAGTTGAGTTTTAAGTATATAGTTTAATAAAGTTTAATTTATTTGATATTTGAATAAAAACAAAGAGTTTAAGAGTTTTAAGTAGAATAAATTTAGTAGATTAAATTAAATTTGTTTAATTTTAAAATAGATTTAGCTATTTTAAAAAAACTTCAAAATTAAAATTGTACATGGTTTAAATTTGATAAATAAAATATGATTAAATTTAAACCCAAGAACCCGATTTCAGCTGACACCAAATTTTACGTGCGCGGCATTGCTGAAAATAGATTTATTCTGTGTTTGAGTTGATTTATTTTGTGGAAATTATTTTTTTTATAGCTTCTTAAAATAGCTTTTGAAAAGAAAAGATTATCTTTTTTGTGTAAGGGTAAAGGGCAATTTTGGTTTCCTCATAATATCCAACCTGCAATTACTCTCATTTTTAAATAGAGACATTTAATCTTCTAATTTTTCAAAATCAGTGATTTTAGTCCAATTGCTTAATTTAATGCATTGACCTTAAGTATTTAACATTAATTTAATATAAATTTAATAAAAGATAAAAAAAATATATAAAAAGGATTTTAAATCACATGGGATCATCTTGTAACTAGCATAAACTCAAATATCACAACCTTAACTCACTTCGTCCCCTAAGCTTCATCTTTCCTAAAAGGTTGATGTAATGCTAATCATCTTCCCCAAAGGATCGTTAACTCCAAAAGGTTCATCTACTCAAAGGAGTAGACATTTTTTTGAGCCGTAGGACAATGCGATGCAAGATCAGTGGTTGGGTGGTGGGATGGAAACCAGTGCAACTTCATATAACTGTAGTCTCGAGCTTGAAGACATCGCGTGGTCTATCACTGTAACATGGAGGCTCCACTAGCTAGTGACCTCGTGGATAGAGGAAAATCTAGGGAGAAGTTTTATGGTTGTGGGCTAATTAGGGTATATAACCGTTAATATGAAATTTTGGTTGCAAGTTTATTGTGTAACATTCATTTGAAATTTCGAATTTGTTCTTTTGCAAGTAACAAGGAGAAACAGTTGAGAGTTTTTGAGTGGCATGATCCCATATTGAATGTTTGTGAGAAGAGAATTATAATTGCATTGTTGAGGAAGGCAAATGAACTAAAGATTAGGGAAAATGAATTGAAGACAAAGTTCAGTTAGATGAAAAAGATGGAGAAATTTTTAGGGTTGGCCTTATTTTGTCTTAGGCCATTGTAATGTTGCATTGTTGCTGGAGTTTTTAGTTGTTGGTAGGGCCATTTGATGTGGTGGGTACAATACAAGGCATTGTATTGTTGCTGGTGTTTGTGGGCCTATCATTATTTTGATGCAATTGTTTTGATTTTAAGATTAGAATTTAGTATTTGGCTTGGTATGAATGGGTCTATTAATGAAATGTCGTTTCTAATATGATTTGTGCAAGTGAATTTTATCTGATTTTATATTTGATTGTGTTGCTTTACTTGTTTTGCATAACTCTGCCAAATTGCCTAGTAATTCTGCCAAATCACCTAGTATAGTTGGTTTTAAAGTTTGAGGTTTTACAAAAGATTGTCTGAATAGGCTAGTGCAATATCAATATACTGGTCCTTTTGAAAACCAACTTTGTAATATAGTAATTGAATAAGGTTGTATAGTTAATTTAATTTATTTTTTATTATTGTCACAGGTTTTAAAGTATACTATCATATAATTTTACTGGTCTTTTTGAAAATTAAAATTATAATATAGTTACTGATTAAGGTTTTAAGGTTGAGGTCTGTATTTGATTGTTGTAACAAGTTTTAAAGTTGAGGTTTCATAGTATAATACCATATCAGTATATATACTGGTCCTTTTGAAAACCAATTTTGCAGCTTATTACCATTTTGAATAGGCTGACATTTGTGACTGGTTTAATGCCATATTAGATTACCAAATTGATTTTGACATATGATACAAGCATATGATGCAACCATTGACCTGATTTTAGCATATTGAAAACCACTATTAAAAATTCCAAATCAAAACCTGTTAATCTTAACTAGGACTGAACCATAATCAAAACCAATAATTGAATAAGCAAATGAAGCAACCAAAACATCACAAAGAAGAAGTAATATACCAACTGGAAATATAAATTTCATTCAAACCAATAAGCATGCAGTACTTGTATAGGAATGGTCTATTGGCATTTGAAATGAACCAAAACACCATTTCTATACATTCCTTTACAAAATAGTCTTGGTAACCAAAAATTAGAACAACAGCTGAAATGTATCAAAACACCATTCTTATTCATTCCTTTAAAAAATAAATATATGCAAAACCCATTCCTAAACCATAATATTCCCCTGACCCATTCCTACAACTATTTCCCTTAAAAAAAAAGTAGATATCTTCAAATATTCAAATTCTTGAAATCTTAAAATATCATAAATTTACCATTGATTGTTGTGTTTGTAGGCAGGGACAAAAACATCAACAAGTGTTGGTGCAATTGCAATTAATTATTGACTTAATAGAGGTGCAACTGACTATTGACTTAATGGAGGTGCAGCTGATTGACCACTTGGTGCATTGCAACTAATTGTTGAGTTTATGTTCATGCAGTTGATTCTTGAGTTTTCTGTAATGTTTCAACCTCTGCAGGTCAGTTCAACCCAGGTATTCTTTCACAATTATTTGTCCTTGCAAAAGGTTAAAACTTTGTAAAAGAACTCTCACAATTGATTTAGTTGTGCTTACAACACACTGCTCCTGAAGCACCAATCCACTGTTTGCACGTCTAATTAGATGTCTGCAGTTAATTTTTCATAACGACAATTAGACGGGAGGACTCAATTGAAAAAAAAAAAAAGTTCACGGACCAAATTAAAAGAAAAAAAAGTTCAACTACCTATTTGTAAATTTGGTAAAAGTATATGGGAATCTACATAATAATTAAATCTTCATTTTTTTATGGAGATCGTTTTAGTTTTTTTTTCCCCCTTCTATGACTATTTGCAATTTTCTTTTTCTTTTTTTTAATGACCAAAATTCAAATGTCTCATTTAAATAGATTAAGGACACCTATAGTAGTAAGTTACATTTTCGTTAGTGAATACCATTGCCATTGTGAATACCAATAGTTGCAAGTTACTTATATTTTCCTTTTTTTTTTTGGTCTAGGTACGCTACTTGCTTATAAGTGAATATCAAGCTAGCCTCATTTTGGAACCTATGCAAATAACCCTTCACTTGTTCATAGTTTATTTTGTGGTTTGACCTAGTGATGAACTATTAATAAAGCTGAAAACCTCAAATCCCAAGTTCTAGCATAGTATTGAATTGATGGCCTACTTAATTTAGTTTTTTTATATTTAAATTCAAGGTATGTATTGATATGAATTGCATGTGATTCTAGATTGAGTTTAATGGTGATGCACTGGCAGTGTAAAATAATTTTACACTGTCGTTCAATCACAAATCACCGTTGATATGACTTTTAAGATAATTTTGTAAAAGTCAACAAACTTACCATACATGATAGTTTATAATTAAATGACAGTATAAAACTATTTTACACTATCAGTGCATGGCCTTTTTTCTCTTCTAGATTTGTATATCATATGATAATAAATTAATAATTCTCTAAAAATATAAAGGAATTATGGAAACATTTAAACTTAATTACACTTTTTGCACCCACAACTTCACAAGCTCGCGAACTTTGTCCTTAGAGATTTTTTATAGCGAATTTTGCCCTTAATTTATAAAATATTGTGAATTTTGTCCCAATGTAAAAAAACTACCACAAATAAGACAATTTTGTGGTGATTTTTCCTTTAAACTGGTTCAATTAAGACAAATCGCGACTTTTGTAAATTAGGAGGCAAAATTCATTAATTTTTTGTTTGGGAACGGGGGGCGAAATTCACAAGATTACAAAACTTTGGAAGCAAAAAGTACAATTAAACTAAAAATTTATATGTTTTTATCAGCTAAACTTTATTCGCAGGATGTTCTGATTTAATTTATGTATTCAAGAAAAATACCTAGATAATACACATGATACTTGATAGTTTTATTTAAACTTCAAAGTGAAATAAAAATAGAAATAAATTTAAAAATAAAAATAATGTGTGAGAAATTTGTCATTAAAATAATTTTTTGTTAGTACAATAAATTTTTAGACTTTTCAAAATAAAAATCATATATTTTTCCTTATACAATTAATATAATTTTTCCATTTAAATTTATTGATAAAAATAACAACAATGATAAAAAAAATCAGGTGGAAAGTGAAAGACTTTACTAGTAGACAAGTCATGTTTGACTAAAGCATCTACCACCATGTTTGCCTCACGTAAAAACATATGCATACGTGACATTAGATTTCAAACTAGCTATTGCTTTAATCTCTCTAACCACGTTATAACAGTGGTGAGAATGATCGCATCCATTTAAAATCAACCCAACTGCAACTTTTGAATCACTCTCCACTGATATATTAACTTGTTAGCAATTTCATTATTATTTCTAATTAAATAAAGGTATTTTATTTTTAATTAATTAAAGATATATATGACACAAAAAAAGGAATTTAAAATTAACATAGGGAATTACTTTAATTTAATGATTTTTCCTCTGTCAGAACATCAATATATATATAGCAGCACTCCATGATCAAAACAGATTCAACCCTCCTCACAAAAACCAAACAGATGCAGTTGGAGAGAAGTGAGGCTGGAAATGTTCTTAAGGAAAGAGAGATTTGAAAGAGTGCATGCAAAGTTGAGAGAAAACCAAAAAATAGTCTCCTTGGCACAGCAGCGTTGACTTTAAGAGATCACCTACTCAAAACTAGACATGGCAAATAAACCCATACCTGTGGGTACCACCCTGACTTTGACGGGGAATACCCGCTTTGACCGGGTACGGGTATGGGTATTATCCGAATTTTTTAAACGGGGATGGGTATCAAACTATACCCGTACCTATACCCGTATACCCACCACCATTATATTTTTTTATAATTTTTTTGTCACAACATATATATACATTATAATTTTTAAAAATATAAATTAAATAGCTTAATAGTTAAATAATTTAAATTATAATAATAGATAAATAACAAACTTAAAATTATACATTTAACTAAAATATAATTTAATTCTTAATTCTTTGCCTTTAATTCCTTTGTTATTCATTATATGTATATATTATTTGAATTAAAACATAATTAATAACTTAATATATGATTTATATAAAAATATATAAGTAAATTAAATTATAAAAAATAGTGTAGTGGGTTACCCGCAGGTATACCTGAACCCGATAAAGCCCGATGGGAATGGGGATGGGTATTAAAATATTAAACCTGCATCTTTTATACCTGAACCTGTATCCTCCCTGCCTTTTGCAGGGATGGGGACGGGAAGAGCCAAACCCGGTCCCGACCCGCCCTGTTGCCATCCCTACTCAAAACAAAGGATGATGATCCTTGCTGCAATTAATTACGTGTAACGGTTACTGGTGGGGATAGAAATGAAACCGATGGGCACATGTTTTTAGGGTACACTGTTTAATTACAACGTAAATACACACACATAAGCTCATACAACATGCAATTGTATTAGGGCAGCAAATCAAGAGAATTAAGTATAGTAATAGGGGCACAAAGAATAGCAACCCAGGTGGGAGAGTGGAAGGAAAAACAATACTCCCTCCGTCCCAAAATGAGTGTCGTCCTAGGTTTTTTTAAACAGACCAAGAAAAGATATTAAATAGAAGAAAGAGAGAAGTAATTTTACAAAACTAACCTTATTATTAATATTCCATTGAAAAGCTAAAGTGACATTATTAGGGGTATTAGTGGAAAAAAGTAATTAATATTGCATTCAAAAGCCAAATGTGACACTCATTTTGGGACAATTTTTTTTTCCAAAAGCGACACTCATTTTGGGATGGAGTGAGTAAAACATAGTATTTGTTACATTTATTTGGGCTCAAGGAGCAAAATTTCTAATCCCAAGAAAATAAAGAAAAAAAATCAACTCAATCTATTTTTAATTATTTATTAATTTATTAATAATATCAAATTAATTAATTTAAATTAACATTCATACAACCTTTTTTTTATATATAATAATTTTCAATTGCTAATAATTTGTAAAATTTTAATTCGTACATAATCTTAATTTATTTAAGCTTGTGAAGTTTTCTCCAAAGTTAAATAAATAAAAACCTTTCAATCATCTTTGTATAATTATAAATATAAATTCATTAATTTTCTAACATATAAAAGTTAAAATAGATTAAATTTTAACAAAATAGTTTTTTTCTAATAGCAATAACATTACTGTCAACAATAAATAAATAAATAAATAATTTTCTTTAAGTTTATGATTTTTTTTTCTTAAAATTTGGTAAATTAAGTACTCTTCATATTTGCTTAATTAGAAATGAAAATCCATTAGTAACTACAATGGCAAATAATAATATATAAAAGCTAAACTTTTATTTCTCATAATAAGAAAAAAAAAACAGATGTTACATTTCAAGACCACCTAAACGGCTAAACCATTGCTTTCCTGCACGGCCTGAACCTCTTTTGTAGGTTCCGACGTACTTATGTCTGTGTGGGTTATGCCAGGTTGAGGTGTCTGGCTTTCTGGTCTTGAATCCAGACCTAAATACATGGTAACAATAACTTCATTAGATTCACATACTATTTACTTTTCTTTAATGATAATGATGTTTTGTTGCTCTTACCTATATATTGAGTTCTCAGGGATCCTTCTTTAGCTTTGTGCTTTTTACCTCGAAAATTATCATTCAAGCCTTTCTCACTTGTGGTAGTAATCTGGCATAACATGCAAATCCAATCTTGCTTGGGTTTCTTCTGCAAACCAGATAGAGAATTTTCATTGTCATCAATTGCAAGAGGTGTCACCGTGTTGCGCTTTGGACCATATTGATAAGCATCTGACTTAGTCTGCAATGGGATAAATAAAATAATATGTGCTCAATAGCCAATTAAGAGTTTCAACATTCCCTATATATTGATTCTATCATCTCTTTAGGATGCCCATGCATGAATAAGATATACTATAATATTGTGATCACACAAAATGGTTCCATTGGCGGTAAAGTTATAATAATGCAAGTGTATTATGAAGAGAATGTTTGCTGAGTAGTGGTCAACCAAACAAATAGAATGTAATTATACTAACCAGTATGAGCATTTTATTATCATTGTTAGTCACTGTAGAAGGTTGTTTGATATCAACTTGGGCGGGTAACTCGGATTGTGGCACACAAAATGCATTAATGTTACTAATATGGTTGTATATTCTTGGATTCATGAAAGACACCGAAACTCATTCTCGGAACAAGATTCCAAATGGGATTCCTAATGCTCTCTCCGACGCCATTTCTCTCCTGACTTTCTCCTCCAGCTCTCTTCGTTGTGCCAATGCCATCTCATCGGTGATTATCTCTCTCTTAATTCCATCCTTCTTCAGCTCCCGCCGTATATGTTCTTTCTCCCACACTTGCCGAAATGCTTCATTGGCATTGATTGGCACCGACTTTGGAAAGCTTTGAGCTTCGGAACATTGTTGGGAAAAGCACTTGGTGCAAACTCACACCCTAGTAGTGAATAGTGAATAAAATGAAATTGTGTGAGAAAATATTATGTTTTCTTAAGCAACAAAACAAATTAGTATCTTGAAAGGAACATGAAGAAAAGAAAATGTTACCTTGTAATGATGAGTGTTCGAAGACACAGGCAACTGTGGAAAGAGGGTGTGCCATTGATGATGGTGTCTTTTGGTTTTGGTCATCACAATATTTGAACTCCATGGAAATAGTAGGAACGTGAAACAAAGGGAAAGAAGTGGATAAAGGAAAACAATGCCTATGAAATCAGAGACAATTTGTGTGAGTGTGTGCAGTGTTGAGATTGAAAGTTTGATTAAATAGGTGTGAGAGATGGGTATTTGCACGCGCATGTAAGGTGTGTGTTTATATATGTCATTGATTATGCTGTTTTGTGTGAAGATATTTTTTAGTGATGTGTGTCATGGTCAAATATTGAGAATTTACCAAATCAATTTTTCGAGCTTGAAAAGGGAGGGAAAAGGAAGAAAGTGATCTTCTTCCAATTTTGAACGTGACCACAATACCCAAAAAGAGTTAAATATGAATAAATATTTAAAATGTTAAAGATTTGAAATATTTATTTTTTCAAGTTTTAAGGATTAAATATTTGACTACACACATTTGATATTATTAAAAAAATTAACGAAGTGAATAACTGAACAACTAAAAAATTATTTTTTATATTTATATTGTAATATAGTATTACTTTTAATTATTGATGTTTTTATAAAAATGATTAATAGTTAATTTATATAGAGAGATGATTGGTAAGATTTGGGGTGTCAACAATTGGGATTCCTATTATGGCCTTTACATGTCATAGTTTTAAAAAAAAATTATATAGAGAGATAAAAGAGATAAAGATAAAAAAAATTATAGTTTGAGATTATTATCTAAAAAAAAATACTTGTATGAAACCAAATAATTTTAACTTGGGTCTCTCTAGATTAATTAAAGAATTAATAATAAAATATTTTATTAGAAATACATAAATTAATTAACAATTTTTAACATTTTCTATTTAATTTTTTTACTTTTTACTCTATCAACTTATTATCAATTTGTTATTATTTCTAATCGATTAAAGGTATTTTATTTTTAATTAATTTAATGTATTGAATGCATAATATTAAATATTAATGTTGACAAATACTATATAACATCAAAAAAGGAATTTAAAATATTGAGTATTAAATGAGGACATTACTTTAATACTTTTCCTTATGTTTCTTATCAAGAATATCTTGAATGATTTGATAACCCCCCTTGCAACATGTAAGTTCTGCAACCCGTCCCAAAATAAGATGTTCCACGCTTGGGAAATCCTAAAACATTAAGACAGTTAATAGTATGATTGCTACCTAACCTGCCCGTTAAGTATCAAATAATTAATGAGAGCCACATTACAAAATAAGCTCATCTGGTGCCTGCAGCCAGATATAAAAAATTACCTGCTTAATTGTGTTGCAAGCTTCGACCATACTTAACCACACCCCTTATTTGCAATATAGTATGTCAGTATATTCACCTGGCCACCTTGCAAAGTTACTGTCCATTACTCCTAGCTGTTTTGCATTTCAACATAACCAGCATCAAGATACTCCCGAAACATGTGCAGAACTATTAGAGTTGTATGCGCTTTTTTTTTTTTTTAATGATTAAAATTCAAATGTCTCATTTAAATAGGTTAAGAATTCTTATAGTAGTACATTATGTTTGTTTAGTGAATACCATTATGATCGTGAATACCAACAGTCGTAAGTTACTTGTATTTTTGTATTTTTTTTCTCTAGCTATATATGCTACATGCTTTTAAGTGAATATTATTCTAACCTCATTTTATAATTTATGCAAATAATCCTCACTTGTCCATAATATATTTTGCGGTTTAACCCTAGTGATGAACTATTAGTAAAGCTAAAAAAACCTCAAACTCCAAGTTCAGGCATTGGATTGATGGCCTAATTATTTTAGTTTTTATTTAAATACCAAGGTACTTATTGAAGCAAATTGCATGTGATTCTAAATTTGTATATCATATGATAATAAACTAACAATCCTCTAAAAATACATAACAATTTTTAATACCTTTATATATTTTTACCAACTAAATTTTATTTAAAGGATTTTCTAATTTAATTTTGTATTCAAGAAAAATACCGGATAATATATATGATACTTGATAGATTTGGCCTCACACGGAATCTCAAGAATTGAACTTA
The DNA here is from genome assembly GCA_026413185.1 of Pueraria montana var. lobata. NCBI lineage: Eukaryota > Viridiplantae > Streptophyta > Magnoliopsida > Fabales > Fabaceae > Pueraria > Pueraria montana. Next base: position 81,899,817 of record CM048650.1, read on the forward strand.
CCAACTAGAAATCAACCAAGGAGGCTCTAGGGAAGAAGAAATCAAGCTTCCAAGTGATGTAGAAATTAAACTTCCATTCAAGGGGAAGAGAGACTTCGGAAGAATGAAGAAGAATGGAAGAAACGTGAAGCTTGGCATATTTAAGTTTTGAGATTTGCCTGGAATTTTGTTATTTGTCTCCACCCTTCCTCAAAGGATAGCACCTTCTCTTCTTTTTTTTCTTTCTTACAACTCACGAAACTCATGTAAAAATCCCAAAAATCCCACCACACACACTCTAAGTCCAACACCTCATGAAAATCTAACAATAATACTATAGCACAAAACAAAACATAAAAACTTAAGTTAATTATTATATCAATTAACATAATTTAAATCTAGTTTGTTCTTTCGTTATTAATCAAACACTTAATCATACAATTAGGAAAATCACAATGTTACAACTTGTACGATAATTGGGTAATTAATAGCAAAATTAAATGGACTATGAAAATTGAGAATTTAGGTAACCAAAATTAAAACAAGTGCATAAATTAAATGAGTAGAAGAAGAGAAATTGGATTTGGGTAAATTCACCAAACACATAGTGTGCTCAGAAAATTGGGTTTAAATCAATGAATGAATTACGCTGGAGTTTAACTTCATCAAGTCATCCTAATATGCAATCACTAATTTTCTCATTCAAATAAACTTTTGTTATCATCAACCCACAAATTTATTCAAACCTTAATCCCTTAAGTGGGAGAACCTAAGTCCTTTGATTCCACTATCAATCCCTTGAATTAGTGAAACCAAAGTACTTGCATTAGGAATAGAGGTTCTAACGATGCCCAATCCTTTTTACCCTATCCCTAGGCATAAAAAGTATTGGGTGTTCTCTCCAGTTCACAATTCAATTAAATTTCCCAATTATAATTGAATATATAGAATCATGCATTCAGGTGATCAAGCCAAAAACAAGCATTACGCATAGAAGAGGAACAATAATGATGCTTAATTGAATAATAAAAGAGTAATTACATTGAAGTAGACTCGATTACATTAAACCCCAACGAAGAATGAACTTAGCTATGCATAGCCATGGGGGAAGAAGCAAGAGATGATGAAAGCATGGAGAACCGAGCCAAACGTGTTCAAATTCGTCGTCAAACCTCTTATTTCTCTCTGTGCACAATGTATCGTCACCCCGGACTAGGACAGAAAATCCCTATTTAAGACTATGGACCAAAAAGAGTTGAAGCCTAAAAGAAAACAAAACAGAAAAATAAGGGTTTTTCTCGTAGCTGCTCGTGCACACTACAGCTGCTCGTGCAAATTTTACACACATATTTACACGGTTGTGCAAAGCTCAAACTTCATAATTTCAGACTTTGCACAGCTGCACAGTTTAGTTGCACAAGCATGTTCCAAGGCTTCCAACAAGCTTCTTTTGCTCCCACAAGACCCTCAAGGCTCTCCACTTCACCCCAATTGATGCTTTACGCATCATTCCTCTCGGGATATCACCAAAGCTTTCTCCAAGCTTCAACAAAGTTCCTTAAAACACACTAAACAACCAAAAGATCAAGTGTAAAAAGGGGAAAATTTAAAATTTCTAACTAAACCAAACTTTTATTCAAAACTTAACTAAAATGAGGATAAACAAAGCTCAAAAGCATGAAAGATGTTGAATAATTGCCCCTAACTACTACAAAAAGCAGGAATATAAGACAATTATCATATATCTTTTTCTTTTAAACAAACAAATTAATTTCAATTGATTTCTAATTAAACTGCTCATGTACCTATTTACTAGGTTGTAATTTTTGGGGTGTTACAATACTCCCCTCCTTTTAGGAATTTCGTCCCCGAAATTCACTAAGCATATGGTTAAGCTAAGCTCGGGCCATAATTCTTTTTGTCTATTCTTAGTCTAATATATTTTTCTATAGCTAGTCTTAGACGGCTCCTATAGGAAGTTATTTCCATTGCAGAGCTCAGTTCTAACTTACTATCCTTTTCGCCATGAAAGCATAGATATGGTTCGTTCTCAAAGGGTATGTATGGTTTTCATCTAAGTAAGTTCACTCTCAAGGCTATAGGCTTACTAACATAGAGCAGCTTTGGTAGGAATCTAATCGAGTTGCTAGGTGGGCAACATAGTCCTTCTCAAGATTGGCTTAAGTCTACTCAACATCGAAGGTCTAGACTGGTTACACTCTATATGAGTTGTAGGTAAATTCCTAGGCTTGTCTCTAACTCTTGGTCACATCTTAGTACCCTACTCCAACTATTTCACCATTAGGATCACTTCTAAGTTATTCCCAAACCATTTCAATCCACTACTACCAATCCAATCACTTATAACATCTAAGTCACACTCTCTCAAATGTTCCCATCACTTCTTTTCGTTCTTAAACTTTCTACTACTATTTCTGGCATTCATTTCTTATTCCACCCATCAATCCATGCCCTAACCATCAAAGACCTTCACACTTTCACACTATGCTTCCGCTGCGAACTCTGATACAATTCTTAAAGACTCACTTACTCCATGAAAATGAATCCAACTTGCTAAACTCACCGACAAATCTTCCGTGCTAGTAAAGTACACTATTTCATTTTCAAAACTCGCTCTCAACACACAGTTCCATATCTTAGTGGTTAAGGTATCAACCTTTTGATAACGCCAAGTCACAACATTTAATTTTACCCTTCCAATCACAAGAGAAAACCGTTTTTCGCATTACAGGCAGCAATTACTCCTTTAGCCTTTTCTTGCCTTCCAAAACCTCAAGACATCTTCAAACTCTTTTTCCTTTTCCTTTTCTTAAACTCAACTCCAATTCACCAACCCAAACTTTCAAACCTCTATTCTCAACCAACTCAGGAATACAAACTCATAATCTCCCACTATGTAGAACAAGAACAAAATCACTGGGACGATCTTTCCAAGAATTTTTTTTTTGTATCAGGAGAGAAAGTCATCTCGACCGAGTCCAAGTGTGCACCCACACAACTCTATCAAGATTTCCTTTCTTCCTTCAAAACATCCACCTTGCTTCAAAAGCAAGAAAGATGGAAGAAGCAATTTCTCCATGTGGATCAAACAACTCGTAAGATTTGAGAACACATATCCCCATGGAGTAAATGACTCCCATTGGGGTTGAAGACAACTCAATCACCATTGATATAGTTTCTCAGAACACGATCAATAAATTTATTTCAACTGGAGACATAGACACTGAAAGAAGTTTAGGTTACCACATGATTAAAAGAAACACCATAGGCAAGGCGTCATTCATACGAAATGAATGAATCGAATAAGAATTGAGGTATCTTATTTACAAAAATAGTAGGCTTCTCAAAAGTAGACTACTTGAAACACGTCCAATCGACTCATTCTTACAAGAAAAGTAATGGCAAAATAAGATATCCAACATCACTGTACAACTCGGAAGAGAGTAGAATGCATAAGGCATTTACTCATACGGAGTCAAAACAACTTGATAACAAGAGGGACAACTCATGCATAATGCATAGACTTCTCTATCACACTCAACCCATTACCCCACTATAGATGCCAAGGTCTTAAGGATTCCTTAAGGGAAGACATAGTCTAAAGAAATAACCTTGTCTCTTAGCTTTGCGATGTCTAACTAATCTCACAATTCTATTGGCAATCCTAAGGGCTACTACACATCCTCAAAATGTCGTCATTCTCTTTCAACAAACTCGCATCAACGATCTCACATGCCTATAGTCTAACTAATCCTACATTGCCACCACAGTAGTCAATGCAAGATTACATTGTTACCAACAACTTCATATCTTACACCACTACCCACACATAGTAGGTGTAAGATCACACGACATACAACATACAATGTACAATGTTTCCTTCACCACTGTTAAACAACAGTCGATGCAAGAGCAAGCAGTTCAATCAATTCATCCTACATTGCTATAAAAAAAATAGTCAATGCGGAATCACACAACATCAAACAGTTCATCTATACTGTCGTCAATCGACAGTCAACCCAAACACACAGCACAAGCAATGGTTAAGTCCACACCCAGTCTTGGTAGGACGAACTGCTCTGATACCACTAATGTAACACCGTAAATTTGGGTTTACATATAATCAACGTTATAAACTTATTTTAATTCAATAGGCGTGTTACTTTATTCGATCTTCAGAAAAGGTAACGAAAATATCCTTTAGTTATTTTGAAAACGTGTTAACTAATTTTAATTCTTTCAAAAACTGTGAAGTTGATAAAACCTAGATTGGAATTTTAATAAATTTTTTATTACTTTTGATTAATTAATTTCGGAAGTTGTGTATCGCCACCTCAATTGTAAATATAGATTTAAAAGTGAGTAAAATAGAATAAATAAAGTAAATAGCTCTGGCTATAAAATATACATATATACATGAAATAGAGATTTTCATAACCCAAATATTTTCCGGAGTAATAGTAATATGTACATTCCCAAAGTGTATACCAAATACATAGGGTAATAGAGTACGAAAGCTTAATGTACATACCAAAAATCTGAAACCTAGGTCTACCCATATCCAAATATATAAAAAGGGAAAACCTAGTCTCAGAGCAGTCATCTCTAGACCCGACCATGCATGTTAGACTAATCCCAGAAATAGGATAGCGGAGGGCCTTTGACAAGATTCCTAAGAAGAAATCTAGTGGTCGTCGTCCACAGGATCCTTCATGGAGTCTTCCTCAAAGTTCTCCAATTCTTTCTTAAAAATCTTGACTCACTGTTCCCTAAGTTCACGACTAGTAGCGGATCCCCCTGATGGGCACTCACCCAATTACGCCTCCAATTCTTGACATAATGGGGTTCGGTGAAAGGTGGGAAGCGTCAGACCGAATGTGAACTCCTCGGATAGTGTGGCATTAGGAACAGTAGCGGGTACAAATAGACTATCTGAAGATACTCCGAAAGAGAAAGACGATGACGATAGCATCTTTGCAGTCTCCACAGGTACTGCCACCGATTCCTAAAAGAAAATAAACAGAGGATAAACTTGCTGCTTCATCAAGTAGTACACACAGAATTACTTGACAGTCCCAAACACAATCCTGCTAACCACCCTGATGTGGTTCTCTAACGATCTCACTCGAAACCTATTCATTTCCACAGCTATTTTTGTAATTTGTTTCACACTGGCCAGCCGCCACTGGAACTCCCAGAACTCAGTGGTTTTACACATTATTTGAGTTGGATGACTGTTGGGAGTACACCCTTCACCATGGTACAATGGCGGGCTTTCACCAACTGATGATGTCTTGTATTTTTGTCAGGGTGGCCGAGTCATCTATGTGATCTATCGTCACAACTCAATGTCTTACCCTCCAAGATCAACCTGCCTTACGATCATCTCCCAGGTACCAATTGTGGTCATCCATTAGTCCGAGGACTAACTCCTCAACAACCCTCCTCACAGGGATTATTCTTTCTCGTCACAGTGGGATTCCGCTGCACATGGTATTGGACGATCGAATAGACGCCGAGCTTGAGACCCTGTCTCTGCTAAAAAAATTATATATATATATACATATATATATATACATATATATATATATATATATATATATATACACGAGGACATTACCTCCATCACCTTTCTTTGGGTGACCGTCACATTACGTCGTGACACATCTTTCGAACTCCGCCCCCTCTTTGGTATTCTCACAGCTAGAACACCCCACGCGGCTCTCTTGCCATCTTACAATTCCAGCAATCGTCGTACACTCGTATTATCCTTGTACGACTCTCAACTCAACATGATTCACCATGCATAGACAAATTTATTATGTTTTATGTATTTCCTTGCTCTCTCAAAGCTTTACAATTTTATAAAGTGTTAACTTACCTTTATTTCTCCACGCAAAGGTCCTAAGATTATTTCTATGTCCAACGCATAAAAATGAAGAGTTAATTTTAAATTAATTCCTATCAAAAAATAAAATAATGAAATAAAATCTTGAAGCTAATTAATAATTCTCTCTGTTAAAATTTCACATATGATTATCGTTCAATGGCGATCTTGCCATAATCACTGGAATCAAATTCCAGTATCGCAAGTACTCGCGCCTGAGTCTTGCGAACACATCACGGAGACAAAACATACAATCAAGGAATAATTCCACACAATCATTCAAAGTCACCATTGCCCAAGAACTTTGTTCTTTGGGACTTAAAATCACATTTTGGGTACTTGGATACATGGTATTCATTTCCCTTTTCATTCACAAAATAACCATAAACATTTCACACAAGTCACACACTATATCACGGCCATAGTAACTAAAAAGGGGAAAGTTTCCCTTTCGCGGTACTGAATGTGAGATCAAACTGATTGCATTAAATGGCCTCAAAACTAGGAAAGTTTTAAATGAAATGAAAGCTCTTAAAATCTATTTTTCAGATTGATATCTTACTTAATTAGTAAACATCTAAAAAAATTATTAAAAATTTCACAAGTAGACAGGTTAGTCAAATCCTTTCCAGAAACATGTTTTGAAGAAATTTTATTTTCGGGTACTTTCCAAAAGAATTTTGACTTCGAATTTTAAAGCATAAAGATAATATATGGGTCTTTCCAAAATGGTATCCCATGCCTTCCAATTCTTCCCCAATTGCTCCCAGAAAATTTTTCTTTACAACCTAAAATTCGAGCTCCAGACAGAGTTTCAAAACCATTGCTCTGTCTCTCTTCAAAAATTGATTTAGAAACTGTGCTTGATAATTTTCGTAAATTAAATGGTTAAAAAGCTTGTTTTGTCTTGTTTTTAATGGCAAGAAAAAAAAAACAAAACATTAAGTGTACAATTGGAAATTTAAGAAAAATCGACACACATTCCAGGGGAACTCAAAAACAGAACAGCCATTTTGCAAGCCATGGATAAACTTCAAAACAAGGTTTTCTCTCCATGGTGTCAAAATAAAAGTTGTTCCTTTTCGTGTTTATTTTCATTCAAAACAAATTTTGTGAAAAACCAATGGCTGGATCTTCCAAAATTCATGAAACAGTGGAGATTGTCCAGGGCAACCCGAAGCTAAGGCCACTGTCACTTGGATTTTTGAGTCTCCTTCTACATGCAACACAAAAGAACGAGTTTTGTAGAAAATGGGTATGGCTCCCCTTGTTCCAGGGACCATCCCTTATAGTTTAAAGAGATCAAAACTCCATCAAGGCCATGCATACACTCCCACAAACAGCCACTGCCAAAGACTCGATCAACATTTCCCTCTAAAATTTCTCACATGCAAACATTTCAAACAAAGCATACAAACAGTCCAGATGAGGGACATTCATGCTGTATGTGGTTGAGTCCCCTAACTCTCAACCATACTTAGACTGAAAATAGAATCCACCAAGAAGTTTCCCTTGCCCTAGTTGAGGTTCAGCCGAGAGAGAGAGGAAGAGAAGAGGAAGTGAGCTTGTTGTTGAGAGGATGAGAGGGAAGAGGGATCCAGCTGCATGAAAGGTCTTCAATGGCTTCCCTTGGGGCTTCGGGTGCCACTGCCAAGGAGGAGAAGAGTGGTGCTGAGAGGATTATGTGATCTTGGTGCTCAAGCTCTCAGCCAAGTGAGTGAGGAGGAAGAAGAAAATAAAAAGAGAGGAGAGGGTTTGGGGTGCAGGGCCATGGGAAAAGAAGAGAGAAAGGGAGAAATGAATTTGAAATAAAATGAAAAGTGTGGTGTGTGTGTGTGCTGCTAGGTTTTTAAGTGAGTGAGCGTGTGTGAGGGAGTGAGTCCGTGAGAGAGGGAAAGAGAGAGGTGAGAGAAGAGAGGTTTTGGGGTTTAACTTAATTGCTAAGTTAAAGTAAGTGAGAGGAAATGAATTGGATTTGAGTGAGAGAGAGAGATTGTCGTGAGTTTGTGGAGGGGTGAGGGTAGGTGCATGAATTTTAATTGGTTAAGGGGTGTGAGTTGATAGTTTTAGGTACTTAGTTTAATTTACACAGTGTAGGAATGCACTGTGTAATTAAAATGAAATGCGATTTTAATTTTAAAACCAAACTTTTAAACATCTAATAATAATAAATTTTATTTTCCATCATTTTTCTTATTTACTCGGTTAATCACTAACTATATTTAATTACTCCAAATATATTTTTTTCTTTTAAAACAAACAAATTAATTCAATTAATTTCTAATAAAACCGCTCACGTACCTATTTAATAGGTTGTAATTTTCAGGGTATTACAATATTTTTTATATATCATAACTAGATGAGTTATTAATTTTTTTTCATATTTTATTCTAATTATAAAATTAATTAAATTACTTTAATTAGTATGAAAATTATTTACATCAATTATTTTATGTAATTTACATAAATTTATATTCATATAAATTATAAAAAATATTAAAATTTTATTAATTTGTATAATTTGAATAAAAATAATTTACAGAAAAATAGATTTATTTAATTTTTATAAATTACATAAAATAATAATTATTTTAAATATTAATTCATGTAATTATATTGATTTATGTAATTAGAATAAAAACAATTTATATATCAAATAAATCAAATATTTTTAAGTTGTTTATACAATTTTTTTTTTAATAATTTACATATTATTATATGAAACTATTTTGAGTAATTTACATATTTTAATTATACAAACTTGTTTTACGTATGCAAATTATTTTAATATTTATTTTTTTATTATATTTTTTTGTGCTGTAAGAAAAATAAACAAAACTACATATTGATATAAATTTATGTAATTTGTGTAAATTACATAAAATAATTTATGTAAATAATTTTCATACTAATTTACGTAATTTAATTATTTTTTATAATTAGAATAAAATAAGAAAAAAATTGATAACTCGTGCAGCAATGTTTTATAACAAATATTATTTACAATATTAAAAAAAAAAGAACAATATGTAGATGAACATTCTGATGCGTTGGGAGCCAAAATCTTATGTTGTCCTTTGCTTTTTGTTGCTTTTTCAGAAAAGATGAACATTTGTAGATGGGGTTGCTTCTTGGAGAATTCATCACAGTTTTGATTTTCTATTCCAAATGCTTGTTTCCCCATCTCTCATTTTATCTTAATCCTTCTCGCAGCCATGCTTTCTTTTGCCCTCTTATTTAAATTTTGTTTTTATCTCTGCTATCCTATATGTGGCATGCCTACTTCAATTACTGATCAAACTTGCTTTATTTATATATATTGACCATTTTTACGGGACTGCTGCATTATGTTTCTTCTGATTACCAGTGATACGCCTTGTTTCTTGATCAAATCTGCTTTATTTGGAATTTTTTATTCTCATCTTTAATATATTAATCTTGTTCTTTTCTTTCTTTCTTTCATGGAGCTGGTCTACTGCTGCAATTGTGCTACTAGCTGTCCCTCCTTTTGTTATCTTTTCTGTTCTTTTTTGTCATTTTGCTTCTTTTTATTTGATTTGTATACTTTTTGTAAACTTTTTTATTTTCTGATCCTTAATGATGAAATGTAATTTTTTTTTTCAGATTTTCATTTCCATTATTACTTAATTGAAGTCAAAAAGAATAATTATAGCATTGATTTGTTTATATCAATTTGGTTAATTATCTTCCTGTTCAATTTCATAACCACTTAGCTGGGAAAGGGACAAAAATGAGCTTGTGGAATTGACACCAAAGAATTAGTAATAAAAGGCTGTAACAAGTGTTAGACTCTAATAATTTTTTACCCTTTTTTTTGTGATGACATTAAACAAGCAATAAAATAAAAAATAACTTAATTGACAAATATTGTTAATTTTTGGAATGAAGAAAGAAAGAAAAAAAATGAGACAAATGGATATAATGGATGACTAGAAACAAAAGTTAATTTCCTCACTCGATGGGCCAAATTAGCAAATGATATAAATTTAATGAAAAAAAATTACACCATATAACTAAACACGTTAAGAAAAGAAAAAGGCAAAATACAGCGTTCAAAATATTCACTAAACAAATGTAACTTACCACTGTACGTGTTTGTAACCTATTTAAGTGAGACATTTGAATTTTGGATGAGAAAAAAAAAAAAGGAGGAAAAGGAATAATGCATACAACCATAGAAGGAAAAAAATAAATGGATAACCATAAAAAAGTTAAACTAATTTTTCACCTTTATATTTAATTAGAAAATAAAAAATAAGTAAAAGCATATCATCTAGTTGAATGCCTGGTCCGTGCACAGCATGAATTCCATCTAGTATTAAAATAGATTTTGAAGATCTTTTTAAATGATAAAATTATTTTTAAATTTAACTTATTTAAAGTAAAAATGTGTAAATTGAAAAACTAAAGACATATTCAAAGTCAAATTAAGTAAATTATATTTAAAAATACATTAATTCAATCAAATGATGAATAGAGTCTCACTTTCTTATTTTATATATTTCTTCACTTTATGCATTTAAATTTTATTCAAGATTTTGTTTACAAATATCTTTAAATAATATTCATAGAATAAAAATTAATTTTTTCATTAAAAAATATATTTCATATTTTACCAATACATTTATATCATTATTTTCAATAAACTTTTTTAACAAATTTTTTTTTATCAACTATAAGAAACTATTATATTCTTGATATGAAACATAAGGAAAAAAAAGCATTAAAATAATGCCCTCATTTAATACTCAAGATTTTAAATTCCTTTTTAGGTATCAAATATTTTTCAAGATTTATATTCAATATTATACATTAAATACTTTAACTAATAAAAATAAAACATGTAACATCGCGAGCGCTGACGAGGGCGGGGAGTGATCTCCGGTGCAAAAAGGAAGACACACGAACAAGGAGTGGCTCCTGGCAGGCTTCCAGCGGAAGGGATACATGAATGAATCGAATTCACACCCAAATGAGAGGGATCTAGAGACTGTCCAGGTATGAGATTATACAGTTGAGAATGGCTTAAAAGAATTAATTGATACTACCTATACCAAAAAGATGCATCTACTTTTCTGTAGCTCATCACTTAAGAACTCCACAGTTAAGCATGCTTGGCCTTGGCTTGTAGCAATTATGGATGGGTGACCTTCTGGGAAGTTTCCCAGGAAGCATGTGAGTGAGGACAAAGCATGCTGAAAAGCTAGCAGAGTGTTACAAAATACCTTTAATTAATTAGAAATAATAAATAGCTAGCTAATGAGTTGATCAAGTAAAAAGTAAAAATTTAAATGGAAAATTTAATATTTGCTAATTAATTTATGTCTTTCTAATAAAATATTTTAGAGCAAATTACAATAACACCCCTTGAGATTTGGTCTAATTACACATGCACCCCCTCCGTTTGAAGGCATTACTTTGACACCCCCTATTTTGACAGTGTTAAGTAAACGTTATCTTTCAAAGTTCATTTATGAAAATGTCGTCTGCACATTTCAAAAAATCCAAAATTGCCCCCTTTTTTTTTTTAAGTAAAAAGCATTTTATTAAATAGAGCCAAGACACAAGAAATGTTGGGATCTGAGAACCAACAAAATTAAAATGCTGATCCATACTCCATCTCGTAACAACACCTGGATCCAATTCTTATTTAGCCCCTACTAAAAAGAAAAATAATAGAAAGAACCCCATGACCCAACTGTCTTCAAACGTAGTTAGAAATGTTTTGATCCTAAGCAGCAGCTCGTAAACCTCCCAAAGATGGAATTGATTATTTGAATATTAAATTAATCCAAAATAGTTTGACTGCTACTACTGTGTCATCCTTGTCTTTGGCAAATTTGTTGAAAATCCAACTAATGCATCCTTTGTATGCAAATACTCCCTCCGTTTCTAAAGTCTTGATGTTTAAGGTTAACGTACACAATTTAAGAAACATTTAATACTACTCACAGATAATACATTTAGTCTAAAATATTCTCATTTAATATCTATGATGGAAGAAGGTATGAAAATATAGGTCATATTAAATAAGGGTATATGTGGAAGAAAATAATTAGTGAGCCTTGAAATGTGTAAAACATCAAGAGTTTAGGAACAAAATCAAGAAGCTAAAACATCAAGAATTTAGGAACGGAGGGAGTATTCTATACAGCTTCAACCAATAAGCTCACATGCCCGCCATGTATTTTACCAAATTCCACAAAAGACTTGTCCCACAACAATTTAGCACCAATGTTTAAGACTCTCTAGCATTGAAACTATAACCACGACCCATTCCCATATTAATTAAAACTCCCACATTTCAATAAACTCTAGAACTAAAAATGACAAACTTGCATTCTGAGAATAGTGCCAAACATTCTCCCAAAGAATCATCTTTTGCTTAACGTGCTTGCCGCCATGGCGGAGGCGAGTTTTGGTGACGTTGTTTAGGAATTTGACAGAATCGGAGGAGCTGGTGGCAACTTTGGCGTAGGAGGAGAGGAGAAAGTTGGGGAAGCAAGAGTCAGAGGAGTTTGTGATGGAGTTGAAGAGTTGGGGAAACGAAGAAGAAAGGGAATTTTTGGATTAATTTGTTTTTAAAAATCACATGTCAATCATGTGCTCTACGTTTTAAATGAAGTTAACGCCGTTTAATGGAGAAGGTGTGCCACTATAACATGAAAGGAAAAGGTGGTGCATGTGTAATTCAGGTAAAACTTATGGGGTGATACTGTAATTTGCTCAATATTTTATTATTAATTATTTAAGAAACAAAATTAACTCAAAAAAATTAATGAAAATAAAAGTTTAATAAGCACTATTTATAAAAATTATTTTGGTGATAATAAAGAAAATTAAAATGTAACTAACAAAATCTTACAAAGGTTATTTTTTTAAATTTTAACAAATATTTTTACTAAGAAAAAATATTTTAGTGATAATTTATTTCATGTGTCATTTTCTTTTTTTGTGTTTGTTTCTAATCTTTTTTACATGATTTTGAAATGAAATAAGAAAATATTTTGTATACTGCATGAGTATATTTATAAAATATAAAGAATTAAATTTTAAAACTAAAATATTAATATTATTTTTTATTAAAAATATTCTTAAAAATAAAATATAGTTAGTAAAAATTGTATTAATTGTATAAAAATTAAATCATGAGCAAAAATATTTGACTTTTTTTTTCCTGAAAAATCTAAAAATTAATTGAATAATTAATAACTAATTATTTTAATGACAATTTTCTTGCGCATTAATTTCTTTTTAAATTTGATTCTATTAAAATTTCACTTTGAAATTAAACAAAAAAAAAAATAGTCACAAAGAGGACATGCAAAGGCATCATCATAACCAAAGAAATTCCAACCAAGTTAGTACTCCCAACGCTACCCATCATCTACAGCACACCAAGAGTTTATTGAAAAAAGGAGAAAAACATATACAAGAGAATACGGGGGACATAAACCAAAACTTGCAAAGGCAACCACTATGTAAATCTATAGGCCAGGTGAATATACTGACATACTATATTGCAAATAAGGGGTGTGGTTAAGTATATATGCTCGAAGCTTGCAACACAATTAAGCAGGTAATTTTTTATATCTGGCTGCAGGCACCAGATGAGCTTATTTTGTAATGTGGCTCTCATTAATTATTTGATACTTAACGGGCAGGTTAGGTAGCAATCATACTATTAACTGTCTTAATGTTTTAGGATTTCCCAAGCGTGGAACATCTTATTTTGGGACGGGTTGCAGAACTTACATGTTGTTAGGGGTGGCCAAATATACTGAACTGAACTGAACTGGTAGCAAACTAAATTGAACTGAAAAAATACTTCGTCCGAACTGAACTGAACTGAAAAATTGTTCAGGAAAAACTGAACTGAACTGTTCTTTAGTTCAGTTAACTGTATTCTTAAAGTTCAAACTGAACTGTGCTTTGAACCCGAATTGAACTGTGTGTGTGTTTTTTTTTTTTTTTTTTTTGCTTTTAACTGAACTGAACTGAACTGCATTCAAAAAGATGGTTTTTCACTTTATAATAACTAATTTTCTTACTCAGACTTATACTAATTAACTGAAGTGAACTGTCAGGTCAAGTTACTGAAATCAATTTAATTTGATGCCATTGATATCCAATATACTGTGATGGTGCTCACGATGATAGAGGCCACACAGGACAATATTTGCTTCTAAGTGCTGCATCTTATTTGGCCACTTAATTGGTATGGTTCTTGCTTTTCTTCGTGTAATGGGAGGGTATGGGGGAATATTATATGTTGGAGTGGGGCTGGAGCTACTAACATGAGTGTTAGGCTTGTAATTGGGATGTTGTTGGATATTTAGCAACAACTTACAAAAAACATTGAAATATTGAAGCCAAATTAGAAGTCAGTTGTAGGTTCTTCCTTGAAACTGGTTTTTTTTCCAACTCTGGTGAGTAACTGTTTGACAGTTAACTGAATTGTTCTTTTAGCAGAAAAAATAGTTCACTTCAATTTTTATCTAAAACAATTTAGTTTTTTTTAGTTTATTTTGGTTCAGTTAACTACAGTTTAGTGTAGTTCAGTTTATTTTGGCCACCCCTACATGTTGCAAGGGGGGTTATCAAATCATTCAAGATATTCTTGATAAGAAACATAAGGAAAAAGCATTAAAGAAATGTCCTCATTTAGTACTCAATATTTTAAATTCCTTTTTTGATGTTATATAGTATTTGTCAACATTAATATTCAATATTATGCATTCAATACATTAAATTAATTAAAAATAAAATACCTTTAATCGATTAGAAATAATAAAGAAATTGAAAATAAGTTGACAGACTAAAAAGTAAAAAAATTAAATAGAAAATATTAAAAAAAATTAATTAATTTATGCATCTCTAACAAAATATTTTATTATTAATTCTTTAATTAATCTAGAGAGACCCAAGTGAAAATTATTTGGTTTCACACAAGCATTTTTTTTTTTGTAGATAATAATCTCAAACTATAATTTTTTTTATGTTTATCTCTTTTATCTCTCTATATATTTTTTTTAAAAAAAAACTATGACATGTAAAGGCATCATAATAGGAATCCCAATTGTTGACACCCCAAATCTTACCAATCATCTCTCTATATAAATTAATTATTAATCATTTTTATAAAAACATCAATAATTAAAAGTAATACTATATTACAATTTATAATTTATTATAAATATAAAAAAATAATTTTTTAGTTGTTCAGTTATTCACTTCGTTAATTTTTTTTAATAATATCAAATGTGTGTAGTCAAATATTTAATCCTTAAAACTTGAAAAAATAAATATTTCAAATCTTTAACATTTTAAATATTTATTCATATTTAACTCTTTTTGGGTAATGTGGTCACATTCAAAATTGGAAGAAAATCACTTTTTACTTTTTCCTCCCTTTTCAAGCTCGAAAAATTGATTTGGTAAATTCTCAATATTTGACCATGGCACACATCACTAAAAAATATCTTCACACAAAAAAGCATAATCAATGACATCTATAAGCACACACCTTACATGCGCGTGCAAATACCCATCCCTCACACCTATTTAATCACACTTTCAATCTCAACACTCCACACACTCACACAAATTGTCTCTGATTTCATAGGCATTGTTTTTCTTTATCCACTTCTTTCCCTTTGTTTCACGTTCCTACTATTTCCATGGAGTTCAAATATTGTGATGGTCAAAACCAAAAGACACCATCATCAATGGCACACCCTCTTTCCACAGTTGCCTCTGTCCCCAAACACTCATCATTACAAGGTAACATTTTCTTTTCTTCACGTTCCTTTCTAGATACTAATTTGTTTTGTTGCTTAAAAACCAGAATATTTTCTCACATGATTTCATTTTATTCACTATTCACTTCTAGGGTGTGAGTTTGCACCAAGTGCTTTTCCCAGCAATGTTCCGAAGCTCAAAGTTTTCCCAAAGTCGGTGCCAATCAATGCCAGTGAAGCATTTCAGCAAGTATGGGAGAAAGAACATATACAACGGGAGCTGGAGAAGGATGGAATTAAGAGAGAGATAATCACTGATGAGATGGCATTGGCACAACAAAGAGAGTTGGAGGAGAAAGTCAGGAGAGAAATGGCATCGGAGAGAGCATTAGGAATCCCATTTGGAATCTTGTTCCGAGAACGAGTTTCGGTGTCTTTCACGAATCCAAGAATAAGCAACCATATTAATAACATTAATGCATTTTGTGCGCCACAATCCAAGTTACCCTCCCAAGTTGATATCAAACAACCTTCTACACTGACTAACAATGATAATAAAGTGTTCATACTGGTTAGTATAGTTACATTCTATTTGTTTGGCTGCCCACTACTCAACAAACATTCTCTTCATAGTACACTTGCATTATTATAACTTTACTTCCAATGGAACCATGTTGTGTGATCACAATATTATAGTATATCTTGTTCATGCTTGGGCATCCTAAAGAGATGATAGAGTCAATATATAGGGAATGTTGAAACTCTTAATTGGCTATTGAGCACATATTATTTTATTTATCCCATTGCAGACTAAGTCAGATGCTTATCATTATGGTCCAAAGCGTAATGCGGTGACACCTCTTGCAATTGATGACAATGAAAATTCTCTATCTGGTTTGCAAAAGAAACCCAAGCAAGTTTGGATTTGCATGTTATGTCAGATTACTGCCACAAGTGAGAAAGGCTTGAATCATCATTTTCAAGGTAAAAAGCACAAAGCTAAAGTAGGATCCCTGAGAACTAAATATATAGGTAAGAGCAACAAAACATCATTATCATGAAAGAAAAGTAAACAGTGTGTGAATCTAATTAAGTTATTGTTACCATGTATTTAGGGCTGGATTCAAGACTAGAAAGCCAGACACCTCAACCTGGCATAACCCACACAGACATAAGCATGTCGGAACCTACAAAAGAGGATCAGGCTGTGCAGCAAAACAATGGTTTAGCCATTTAGGTGGTCTTGATATGTAACATCTGTTTTTGTTTTTTTCTTATTATGAGAAATAAAAGTTTAGCTTTTATATATATTATTATTTGCCATTGTAATTACTAATGGATTTTCACTTCTAATTAAACAAATATGAAGAGTATTTAATTTACCAAATTTTAAGAAAAAAAATCATAAACTTAAAGAAAATTATTTATTTATTTATTTATTTATTTATTTATTGTTGACAGTAATGTTATTGCTATTAGAAAAAAAACTATTTTGTTAACATTTAATCTATTTTAACTTTAGATGTTAGAAACTTAATGAATTTATATTTATAATTATACAAAGATGATTAAAAGGTTTTTATTTGTTTAACTTTGGAGAAAACTTCACAAGCTTAAATAATTAAGATTATGTACGAATTAAAATTTTACAAATTATTAGCAATTGAAAATTATTATATATAAAAAAAAGGTTGTGTGAATGTTAATTTAAATTAATTAATCTGATATTATTAATGAATTAATAAATAATTAAAAACAGATTGAGTTGATTTTTTTTCTTTATTTTCATGGGATTAGAAATTTTTCTCCTAGAGCCCAAATAAATGTAAGAAATACTATGTTTTATTGTTTTTCCTTCCACTCTCCCACTTGGGTTGCTATTCTTTGTGCCCCCATTACTATACTTAATTCTCTTGATTTGCTGCCCTAATACAATTGCATGTTGTATGGGCTTATGTGTGTGTATTTACATTGTAATTAAACAGTGTACCCTAAAAACATGTGCCCCTCGGTTTCATTTCTATCCCCACCAGTAACCGTTACACGTAATTAATTGCAGCAAGGATCATCATCCTTTGTTTTGAGTAGGTGATCTCTTAAAGTCAACGCTGTTGTGCCAAGGAGACTATTTTTTGGTTTTCTCTCAACTTTGCATGCACTCTTTCAAATCTCTCTTTCCATAAGAACATTTCCAGCCTCTCTTCACTCCAACTGCATCTGTTTGGTTTTTGTGAGGAGGATTGAATCTGTTTAGATCGTGGAGTACTGCTATATATATTGATGTTCTGACAAAGGAAAAAACATTAAATTAAAGTAATGCCCTAAGTTAATTTTAAATTCCTTTTTTGTGTCATATATCTTTAATTAATTAAAAATAAAATACCTTTATTTAATTAGAAATAATAAAGAAATTGCTAACAAGTTAATATATCAGTGGAGAGTGATTCAAAAGTTGCAGTTGGGTTGATTTTAAATGGATGCGATCATTCTCACCACTGTTATAACGTGGTTAGAGAGATTAAAGCAATAGCTAGTTTGAAATTTAATGTCACATATGCATATGTTTACGTAAGGCAAATCATGGTGGTAGATGCTTTAGTCAAACATGACTTGTCTACTAGTCTTTCATTTTCCACCTGATTTTTTTTTATCATTGTTGTTATTTTTTATCAATAAATTTAAATGGAAAAATTATATTAATTGTATAAGGAAAAATAAATGATTTTTTATTTTGAAAAATCTAAAAATTTATTGAACTAACAAAAAATTATTTTACTGACAATTTTCTCACGCATTATTTTTATTTTAAAATTTATTTCTATTTTTATTTCACTTTGAAGTTTAAATAAAATTATCAAGTATCATGTGTATTATCTAGGTATTTTTCTTGAATACATAAATTAAATCAGAACATCCTGTGAATAAAGTTTAGCTGATAAAAACATATAAATTTTTTGCTTAATTGTACTTTTTTCTTCCAAAGTTTTGTAATCTTGTGAATTTCGCCCCCCCTTCCCAAATAAAAAATTAATGAATTTTGCCTCCTAATTTACAAAAGTCAATTGCAACGGTTTAAAGGAAAAATCACCACAAAATTGTCTTATTTGTGTAGTTTTTTTTTTACATTGGGACAAAATTCACAATATTTTATAAATTAGGGGCAAAATTCGCAATAAAAAATCTCTAAGGACAAAGTTCGCGAGCTTGTGAAGTTGTGGGTGCAAAAAGTGTAATTAAGTTTAAATGTTTCTATAATTCCTTTATATTTTTAGAGAATTATTAATTTATTATCACATGATATACAAATCTAGAAGAGAAAAAAAGGCTATGCACTGACAATGTAAAATAGTTTTATACTGTCATTTAATTATAAACTATCATGTATGGTAAGTTTGTTGACTTTTACAAAATTATCTTAAATATCTTTAATTAATTAAAAATAAAATACCTTTATTTAATTAGAAATAATAAAGAAATTGCTAACAAGTTAATATATCAGTGGAGAGTGATTCAAAAGTTGCAGTTGGGTTGATTTTAAATGGATGCGATCATTCTCACCACTGTTATAACGTGGTTAGAGAGATTAAAGCAATAGCTAGTTTGAAATTTAATGTCACATATGCATATGTTTACGTAAGGCAAATCATGGTGGTAGATGCTTTAGTCAAACATGACTTGTCTACTAGTCTTTCATTTTCCACCTGATTTTTTTTTATCATTGTTGTTATTTTTTATCAATAAATTTAAATGGAAAAATTATATTAATTGTATAAGGAAAAATAAATGATTTTTTATTTTGAAAAATCTAAAAATTTATTGAACTAACAAAAAATTATTTTACTGACAATTTTCTCACGCATTATTTTTATTTTAAAATTTATTTCTATTTTTATTTCACTTTGAAGTTTAAATAAAATTATCAAGTATCATGTGTATTATCTAGGTATTTTTCTTGAATACATAAATTAAATCAGAACATCCTGTGAATAAAGTTTAGCTGATAAAAACATATAAATTTTTTGCTTAATTGTACTTTTTTCTTCCAAAGTTTTGTAATCTTGTGAATTTCGCCCCCCCTTCCCAAATAAAAAATTAATGAATTTTGCCTCCTAATTTACAAAAGTCAATTGCAACGGTTTAAAGGAAAAATCACCACAAAATTGTCTTATTTGTGTAGTTTTTTTTTTACATTGGGACAAAATTCACAATATTTTATAAATTAGGGGCAAAATTCGCAATAAAAAATCTCTAAGGACAAAGTTCGCGAGCTTGTGAAGTTGTGGGTGCAAAAAGTGTAATTAAGTTTAAATGTTTCTATAATTCCTTTATATTTTTAGAGAATTATTAATTTATTATCACATGATATACAAATCTA
Source organism: Pueraria montana var. lobata (assembly GCA_026413185.1). Classification (NCBI taxonomy): domain Eukaryota; kingdom Viridiplantae; phylum Streptophyta; class Magnoliopsida; order Fabales; family Fabaceae; genus Pueraria; species Pueraria montana. The sequence goes on from CM048650.1 coordinate 81,919,840, forward strand.
GAAGAGAAAAAAAGGCTATGCACTGACAATGTAAAATAGTTTTATACTGTCATTTAATTATAAACTATCATGTATGGTAAGTTTGTTGACTTTTACAAAATTATCTTAAAAGTCATGCCAACGGTGATTTCGGATTGAACAACAACGTAAAACTATTTTACACTGTCAATGCATCACCATTAAACTCAATCTAGAATCACATGCAATTCATATCAATAAATACCTTGAATTTAAAAAAATAAAAAAACTAAATTAAGTAGGCCATCAATTCAATACTATGCCAGAACTTTGGATTTGAGCTTTTCAGCTTCATTAATAGTTCATCACTAGGTCAAACTACAAAATAAACTATGAACAAGTGAAGGATTATTTGCATAGGTTCCAAAATGAGGCTAGCTTGATATTCACTTATAAGCAAGTAGCGTACCTAGACAGACAAAAAAAAAAAAAAAAAAGGAAAATATAAGTAACTTGCAACTATTGGTATTCACAACGACAATGGTATTCACTAACGAAAATGTAACTTATTACTATAGGTGTCCTTAATCTATTTGAATGAGACATTTGAATTTTGGTCATTAAAAAAAAGAAAAAGAAAATTGCAAACAGTCATAGAAGGGGAAAAAACTAAAATGATCTCCATAAAAAAATAATGATTTAATTATTACGTAGATTCCCATACTTTTACCAAATTTACAAATAGGTTGTTGAACTTTTTTCTCTTTTAATTGGGTCCTTGAACTTTTTTTTTTCAATTGAGTCCTTCCGTCTAATTGTCGTTATGAAAAATTAACTGCAGACACCTAATTAGAGGTGCAAACAGTGGATTGGTGCTTCAAGAGCAGTGTGTTATAAGAACAACTAAATCAATTGTGAGATTTTTCTACAAAGTTTCAACCTTTTGCTAAGCCAAACAATCATGAAAGAATACCTGGATTGAATTGACCTGACCATAAACTCAACAATTAGTTGCAGTGCACCAAGTGGTCAATCAGCTGCACCTCCATTAAGTCAATAGTCAGTTGCACCTCCATTAAGTCAATAGTTAATTGCAACTGCACCAACACTTTTTGATGTTTTTGTCCCTGCCTACAAACACAACAATCAATGGTTAATTTATGATGTTTTAAGATTTCAAGAATTTGAAGATTTTTGAAGATATCTACTTTTTTTTAGGGGAAATAGTTGTAGGAATGGGTCAGGGGAATATTATGGTTTAGGAATGGGTTTTAATATATTTATTTTTTAAAGGAATGAATAAGAATGATGTTTTGATACATTTCAGACGTTGTTCTATTTTTTGGTTAGCAAGACTGTTTTGTAAAGGAATGTATAGAAATGGTGTTTTGGTTCATTTCAAATGCAATAGACCATTCCTATACAAGTACTGCTTATTGGTTTGAATGAAATTTATATTTCCAGTTGGTATATTACTTCTTCTTTGTGATGTTGTGGTTGCTTCATTTGCTTATTCAATTATTGGGTTTGATTATGATTCAGTCCTACTTAAGATTAACAGGTTTTTGGAATTTTTAATAGTGGTTTTCAATATGCTAAAATCAGGTCAACGGTTGCATCATATGCTTGTATCATATGTCAAAATCAATTTGGTAATCTAATATGGCATTAAACCAGCCACAAATGTAAGCCTATTCAAAATGGTAATAAGCTGCAAAATTGGTTTTCAAATGGTATACTGATATGGTATTATACTATGAAACCTCAACTTTTAAACTTGTTACAACAATCAAATACAGACCTCAACTTTAAAACCTTAATCAGTAACTATATTATAATTTTAATTTTCAAAAGACCAGTATATTGATATTGCATTAGCCTATTCAGTCAATCTTGTGTAAAACCTCAAACTTTAAAACCAACTATACTAGGTGATTTGGCATAATTACTAGGCGATTTGGCAGAGTTAAGCAAAACAAGTAAAGCAACACAATTAAATATAAAATCAGATAAAATTCACTTGCACAAATCATATTAGAAACGATATTTCATTAATAGACCCATTCATACAAAGCCAAATACTATATTCTAATCTTAAAATCAAAACAATTGCATCAAAATAATGATAGGGCCACAAACACCAGCAATAATACAATGCCTTATATTGTACCCACTACATCAAATGGCCCTACCAACAACTAAAAACACCAGCAACAATGCAACATTACAATGACCTAAGACAAAATAAGACCAACCCTAAAAAATTCTCCATCTTTTTCATCTAACTCAACTTTGTCTTCAATTCATTTTCCCTAATCTTTAGTTCATTTGCCTTCCTCAACAATGCAATGATAATTCTCTTCTCACGAACATTCAATACGGGATCATGCCACTCAAAAAACTCTCAACCATTTCTCCTTGTTACTTGCAAAAGAACAAATTCAAAATTTCAAATGAATGTTACACAATAAACTTGCAACCAAAATTTCATATTAACGGTTATATACCCTAATTAGCCCACAACCATAAAACCTTCTCCCTAGATTTTCCTCTATCCACGAGGTCACCAGTGGAGCCTCCATGTTACAGTGATAGACCACGCGATGTCTTCAAGCTCGAGACTAGAGTTATATGAAGTTGCACTGGTTTCCATCCCACCACCCAACCACTGATCTTGCATCGCATTGTCCTACGGCTCAAAAAAATGCCTACTCCTTTGAGTAGATGAACCTTTTGGAGTTAACGATCCTTTGGGGAAGATGATTAGCATTACATCAAGTGAGTTAAGGTTGTGATATTTGAGTTTATGCTAGCTACAAGATGATCCCATGTGATTTAAAATCCTTTTTATATAATTTTTTTTATCTTTTATTAAATTTATATTAAATTAACGTTAAATACTTAAGGTCAATGCATTAAATTGGACAATTGGACTAAAATCACTGATTTTGAAAATTTTAGAAGATTAAATGTCGCTATTTAAAAATAAGGAGAAAAAAAATAATAAGGAGAGTAATTGCAGGTTGGATATTATGAGGAAACCAAAATTGCACTTTACCCATACACAAAAAAGATAATCTTTTCTTTTCAAAAGCTATTTTAAGAAGCTATAAAAAAATAATTTCCACAAAATAAATCAACTCAAACACAGAATAAATCTATTTTCAGCAATGCCGCGCACGCAAAATATTGGTGTCAGCTCAAATCGGGTTCTTGGGTTTAAATTTAATCATATTTTATTTATCAAATTTAAACTATGTACAATTTTAATTTTGAAGTTTTTTAAAATAACTAAGTCTATTTTAAAATTAGACATATTTAATTTAATCTACTAAATTTATTCTACGTAAAACTCTTAAACTCTTTGTTTTTATTCAAATATCAAATAAATTAAACTTTGTTAAACTATATACTTAAAACTCAACTGAAACATCAAATTTTGCTAAAACTATGATTCTCAATTTTTTTTCCCTTTTCAGATCCTACTTTTACATCATACTAAATCCTTCAACTTCCTATAGTTTTACTAAATTTCTGACTAAAGATTTAAATTAATTAATTTATATGTTAAATCAATCATAAATCCTCAAATACCTAATTAAGAAATGATGATTTAAAATTTTAAATAGGAAAAAAAGTTAAAAGAAAGATCAAATTTATTTTATTTAAAAAAACTTAATTAACTCGAGAAATAAATCAAGACCCAAAACACAATTAAACTCAATTTTATTAAAGTCTTAAGTTTATAGTTCCATGTAAAAGGGCAAAACTAAATTATGGTCGAGACTAGAAAATTTAGCACTCCTTGTAGTCGTAATTGATGAGGGCTATGCATGCTTTAGCACTCCTTAAGTTTATAGTTCCTTGCACTCAGGAGGGCTATGCATGCTTTGGGCAAGTTTTTGTTTTTGTTTTTTTTTTTTTTTTATCAAGGCTTTGGGCAAGTTTTATTAATGAACAACATGGCATGTTTAACAGGTAAGCGTAGAAATTTGTCTGAAATTGACACCCATAAAATTTTAAGCCAATGTTATGTGATCAACCAGTCAAGTCATAAGGGCCCAACTAACCCTAGCATATTAGACCACCAAAGCGGAAGAAATGTGGATTAATTACAAAGGAGAAATGACTTTTCTTGTAATTAATATTCGAACTAATATGACATTGAGAAGGAGGCTAGACAAAGATCCTAAAATGAGGAAAATAGGGCAAAACAAAAAAATGCCCTTCTCTATAACAATTTAGCCAAGGGAAATTACCTCAGCATATCTACAACCGCTATATATGGCAGAGACATTACACGAGCAAATTACATCAAAACCTTTGTGATAATATGCCGTTCCAAGAATTCAAATGGTCAATTCTCCAGTTGCTGCACTAATGATAAATCTTGTTCATCTTGGAACTTTCTCATTCCTTCAATCGTTTGCTGGGAATAGAATTGGGCATTCTGAAATGACAACCAAGAAAACAAAGCATAGACACCTATTATATGAAATACTCGCTCCAAAAACCAAGCTCGAGGTATAAAAAAATCATCAAATTTACATATAGATATAAAAAAATTATTGAAGAGCAGTGATAAAGAAATTATATAAATGGAGGAAGAAAATAACCAAGAACATTGAGAGGAAAAGCATAACATTAATGCAAGAGTTTGGGATGAAAAACTCATGCTTTCACACTCCTAAATAAAATCCTATTCTAAGTTACCTCGGGGAGCTGATACGCTTGTCCATTTGCTGATTAATGGCATTAGGGGTACTTGACCTAGTCTCAGCATCCAAAGCCTCAAAACCATAGTGAATTGATACAAATAATTACATCTTCATGAAAAGTTGGGCAATTCACAGATCACCTAGTAGATCAACTTTTTCCCCTAGGTAAAATATACAGCAAACCACATAATAAAAATTCCTGAAAACAACCTAGTTTAAATAATATCCTGCAGTACCAATAATTTGAGTCTTTACAAATTCCATGTATCAACCCTTAGACTGCTTTTTTTTTTTGGTCGGCAAACAAAAGATATTTATATATATATACTGTAAAAATAGGTACAAGGTATACCTAAAACCACCAAAACAGAGAGATTTCATGGCATATACAGCCAAGGATGGTTACTAATATTTATGCACTTAATGTCATAAATATATGATAACCACACCAAAGTACCCATCAGACCCTAACTTAGGGGTAAGCCTAGTTGTAGTATACCACTTAAATACAATTCCCACCCTTCTGGACATTGATCGTCTCGATCCCCCCCACCATATATGACCGACCACATGAGCATTTCAGCAAAAAACAAGATTCAATGTATCAACTTTCACGGCATGTCACAAGACAGATACCACCTGCACTATACCAATGGCATGCAACCGAAATCAGAACCCCAGCCAATAAGGTTAGAGCGATATCACCAAATCACCCCATGTATCCCCGGTCGCAGAAATCCAAGATGCACGCTTTTGTATTGGACATCCATTGCTTGTTAGAAAACCAGAAAGATGGATCCCACATCTTCAGCCACAACCATGCATGAAAAGTTGCAGATTCACTAACCTTCGGAGCATCAAAGCTTTTACCATTAAAGACACACATATTTCTATGATTCCAAATATTCCAGGATATAGCACACCAAATTATTTTCCAGAAAACATCTATCTTTCTTGATCTACCCAGCACAGTGTGTTGCCAGAAGTGATCTTCTGCATTTAGAGGCAAAACTGAAACTGTCTCAATCCAATTATACCACTGTTGCCATATCTGTGAAGACTTACAACAATTGAAAAGGAGGTGAGTAGACGTTTCCTCTTGTTGAGAACAGAATGGGCAAAACCAACAATTGTTCTGCACCTGAACATTCCTTGTTTTGAGGTTATCACGTGTGGGAAGTCTATCCAGCCATAGCCTCCAGATGAAAATTTTAACTTTTGGAGGTAAGTGCATTTTCCATAGGACAGTACAGAACTGATGACTTGTAACCTCAACCTGCAAATTCAATATAATGTGATATCCCGATGCCACAGTGTATTCACCCGAAGTGAGTTAAGGCCACCTCCAACAATCTTTGCCCCCGTTTTTCAAACTCACAGTATTCAACCTTTCACATAAATTTTTTACATGGTCACTTTCCCATTGAAATAGATCTCTTCTCCACCTATAATCCCAAATCCACTCATTATTCACCCATTTCCCCATATTTCCAACCACTTCATTTTGCTGTAAAGAAATACGAAACAACCTTTTATATTTTCTCTCAAGCGTTTCCTCCTCCAACCATGTATCTAACCAAAATCTAGCCTTATCACACCTAAATCCCATACCATCCCCTTATCACACCATTTTGTTTTGCTCCCACTACCACAAACCAACAATAAGTCCCTCCACCATATAGAAGCATATTTACATACATCACTATCTACAAGCCCTTTCCACCCCCGATATCTCTCATTAATAATTTTTTCCCACAAGCATCCCTTTTGATGAAACAAAGACCATCTCCATTTTCCCAACAAAGCCTCATTGAAAACTCTCAAATCCTTTATCCCCAACCCTCCACACTCCCTAGGCAAACAAATTTTCTCCCAACTTACCCAAGCAATTTTCCTACTATTTTCTTTATTTCCCCAAAGAAAATCCCTTTGCAATCTCACCAATTTGCTCACCACCACAAGTGGAATCCTAAAAAAAGACAAGAAAAAGAGAGGAAGGGCATTAAGGACCGAATTAATGAGACACACTCTCCCCGCCAAAGAAAGTTGCCTATGTTTCCAAGAGGACAATTTACTTTGGATTTTTTTTATAATAGGCTTCCACATCTCCTCCTTCCTAGGATTTCGCCAGATTGGAATTCCGGGGTACATAAATGGCAACTTCATTAATTTACAATTTAGAATCCCTGCAAGCCTTGCCTCCACTTCATTTTCCACCCCCAAAGCTAAGAAGCTACTTTTACTAAAATTCACCTTAAGGCCCGAAGCAAGCTCAAAACATGTAAGCAAGCATTTTAAAGTCTTGACATTTGACAAGGAAGCTTCCCCAATGAAAATGGTGTCATCCGCATATTGCAACAAATTTACATCTACTCCTCCATCACCCACTTTATACCCCTTAAAAAAATTCTTCTCTAGAGCTTCTCTCATCAAACCACATAAGCCTTCCGCCACAACCGTGAAAAGAAAAGGTGCCATGGGATCTCCTTGTCTAAGTCCTCTATGGATGTCAAATTCATTGGTATGACTTCCATTAACAAGCACAGACACTTTAGTTGATGTCAAGCACCCCTTTATCCATCGTACCCGCTTATCACAAAAGCCCAAATTTTTGAGCATGTGAAAAAGATAGCTCTAACTAACACAATCATAGGCCTTTTCATAGTCCACCTTGAAAAACATGCATTTCCTTTTTTTTTTTCTTTTTACTTCATCTACCACCTCATTTGCCACAACCACACTATGAAGTAAATTTCTTTCCTCCAAGAAGGCACTTTGTCTAGAGTCAATTACTTTCCCCAACACTTTCTTGATACGCCTAGCTAGGATTTTAGACACTATTTTGTACATGCAACCCACTAACAAAATAGGTCTAAAATCCCCAAGACTTTGAGGATTCCCCAATTTGGGAATAAGAGTAATAAAAGAAGAATTAGTGCCTCTAGGAAAGATACCATGTTCATGAAATTCTTCCAAGAAACGAATAAATTCCCCCTTCATGACATACCAAAACTTCTTAATAAATTTGAAATTTAGACCATCCGGACCCGGACTCTTAGTACTTCCACATTCCCAAATTGCCTCTCTAATTTCCTCCTCTTTGAAAGGTGCACATAGGAGAGCATTATCTTCCTCCTTGATCCTAGCAAACTTGACTCCATCCAATTTTGGCCTCACAAATTCTTTCTCTTTGAATTTGTCCTTAAAAAACTCCATCACTCCACTTTTGACCCTATTTGGCTCCTCCACCCATTGTCCCTCCAAATGTAACCCTCTAAGCATATTTGTTCTTCTCCAATTAATGATAGAATGAAAGAAATTTGAGTTGTAATCACCTTCTTGGAGCCATTTAGATCTTGCCTTTTGCCTCAATACGGATTCATTATAGTGTGCCACCTTCCAAAATTGTGCTTGCAAACTTCTCCTTAAATCAACCTCCTCTTCGGTTAACTCTTCAAGCTCCTCCTTTATGTCAATTTCATTGAGTCTTCTTCCCAAGTCAAGATACTCCTTTTCCAAGTTAACAAAATGCACCTTATTCCAAGTCTTGAGCTTCTCTTTAAGTCCCTTAATTTTTTCCGTCAACACAAAAGCCCCCCAACCATTAATATTCATTTGTTTCCAAGCAACTTCCACATACTCAAAGAAACCACTCTCTTCACCCCAACAATCCAAGACCCTAAAGGGTTTGGGTCCCCAATCATATGCCACATTTTTCAACACCAATGGACAATGGTCGGAAATATTCCTATCAAGGATATATTAAGTGCTTCCGAGCCAAGATTGGAACCATTGCCTAGAAACCAAAAAGCGATCAAGTCTACTCTTTGCCTTCCCATTAGGTCTATACCATGTGTAGCTTCTTCCAACATGTGGCACCTCCATCAACTCCATCTCCTCAATGAAATAATTGAAGTCTCTCCTTTCACCTTCTCTAAAGTCACCTCTATTTTCACCTTTCCTCTCATGTTGGCTCCTCACACAATTGAAATACCCCATAATGCACCACAAAGCAATGCTACTACTTGTTTTTTTCTCCATAAGTTCTCTCCACAATCTCCTTTTTTGTACTGGATCACAAGGTGAATAAATGTTGACAATAGTGATCTCAAACCCTCCTTCCTTCCAAATGCCTTCAATGCCGATAAAGCCATGCCCAATGAAATGGTTCTGGACCTCCAGGATATTTTTACTCCACAAAGTTAAGATGCCCGCGCCATTGTTCACAGCGAGACTAACCAACCAATCTGCCTCATGATCGGCCCACACACTGTAGCAAATCTCCTTACTAATCTCTACTCTTTTTGTTTCTTGAATACATAGCAATTGTATATTCTCTTTTTTTTACCAATTTTCTAACAACCTTCATCTTAATCCTCCCCCCCCCCCCCCATCCCCCTTATGTTGAAAGTCATCAATCACATAACTTCACTGAACTTGTCCCCTCCTTCTCATATGGTCCATTCTCTTTGTCTTTCTTCTCCATTTCTATTATCCTGGAAATCATGTCCTTCTCATTTCCATCAAAAGTGACTCCTAAAATTTTACCATTCTCCCATATTTTTGTAGCCTCCAAGATATCATTAACCAACCAAAATTTCCTATTACAATTCCTTATATCATTGTCTGATAAGGAGTTGATAAAGGAATAGAATTGTAACCTCAAGTTTTTCCACTTTGCTTTCCCTGATGGAGCAGCCTCTCCACTACACTCCTTATCTTGATCAGAAGAAAATTGAGTTGAACCCGTAATGATACCCCTTGTGACACCCTCACCACCTTTAGAAAAAGAAAGCACCCTTTGTGATGATTGCATGGTAGACTCCGCGCCACCGCTATGGACCCTCGGAATCTGATTCCTTGCTAAATGTTCCACATCATCAACAGCAGGACCGCTTTGCACATCTGGAGCAAAAAAGTTGGGTCCCAGAAGCGGGCTTTGGGGTTGGTCCTACCAAAAGTGGATTTATGTGGCCCTCCTCTTCAGCTAAAAAAGATTTCTCCCCAACCAGATCTTCCCTGACAGAGTTACCTTTATTTAGATGGCTCACGAGTTGACAGGTAACACCATAAGCCTCTATCTGATTTGACAATAGATCATAGCCCACTGGTCCAGCCTCCATTTCTTCCTCATCTAGTACCATTTTTCCACTTTCAGACCCTTTTGGGCTCACACCCTCCTGACAAACGTCTATCTCCCATACTTTCTTTTTGCCTTCTACATCACAATGCCTATGTTGGCTCTATCCTACACCCAAATCCTTGTTCGGCATTTTTTGCCCCAAGGCTTCCTTCATACCTTTACTCCCACCTAGTTCCATATTCTACACTTTTCCACTGTCAACCTGTTTCCACCCGGCTAGGCTATTGTCGATATTTGCGTCATAACAATTTTGAAATTTGAATGGCGACCTAACGGAACAGTGGGCAGAGTTCGCATTTTCCTTTCCGTCAGCTACCCATGGTTGCTCAACATACCCCATCTCTGAACATTCTAAGCCCATTGAACAAATATCAACATGATACTCACTACCCATGGATGACTCTTTCTCCTAGTTGTGTTTCCTCCTCCAGAGATCGCAGCTTCAGTTATTAACCAGCATCACCATTTCCTCTATAACTCTGGTCTGGCATATCTTCCCGTTAATTATGATTTTTCTACAGCTGACCACAGGTTCAGGAGACCCAATCTTAACAAGGACTCGAGCATAATCTAAACGTCTCATACTCAGATTTTCTTCGTCAATGGACACCAAAGAACCCATTGATCCAATCACTTTGGTAAAGCAGCTTTCTCCCCAAACGTCCAGCGGGATACCTGATATTCTTACCCACGCCAACCTGCACCCAAATACTGCCTCCGGGGACCACTTTTGAACAGAATGGAAAATGGAGAAAAAAGATTCATCTTTGTTGTTAATCATTTCAGCGGCTTGCATTTCGTCCACACCAGTAATGAGAACCATATCATCTCCCATATAACGTAGCTTAATCTCCCCTTTCTCATCCAAAATAAAAGCTTCATTCAACCTATCGAACATTGATAAATCTCTTAGTCTGCCCACCCAGCTATTTTTGATCCAGTCTGTGTTATCTTCGCTGATGTTAATATCAAGTCCCCTCCAGACATCTTGAGACGAATTTCCACTACTGCCTTGTTTCTGGCGCCATTCATGATAAGATTTCCTACCATTTTGGTTGAAACCTTTCTGGCATTGCAGGACCTGAGCATATGATGGTTGATGCTTCCCTCCTCCGCTGGTCCTAGCATTACCTTCGCCACATTTGTTAGAAAAACTAGCATGTTTCCTCATTGGTATCTCCTCAAATGGTCTCTTTGGATATACCCCGTTGGTCTTTTTTGAATATTTTGGAACGTTAACCCTCATCTTAACATTGCCAATGCAAATCTTATCTAGCTTGGACTCCAATTCCTTCATGTTTCCCACCTCCAAGAACCTGACGAAGCCAAATGTCTGACCCCATCTATTTCTCCCTTCAGCTATAAAAATCTCCCACACTTTACCCCATCTCAAAAAAACTCTCCATAAATCAACTTCGATGAAGACATTTGGAAATCTCTCAAAGAAAAAGGTTGTAAGGACGCCAGGAGGTTTCCATCCTCTCTTCCACTCCCACCCACCCCTCGCACCTTTCTCCACTCTCTCTCTCTCCATGACTCTCTTGCTCAACCCTTAGACTGCTATTATGAAAATAATTAAACCCACAACATAAACTTAAGGAAAAAGTAATTGATTCCTTCTTGTATTCCCAACTGAACTGGAAAGCAACAATGTAATTTAGAAACATGCAATAGCAATAAGGCTAAAATGATAACAAGGGAGTACTTGGATAATGGGTAGATACCAAGGACTGACTACCAAGCCATTACCTTTATAAGCAGGAATTTAAGAAGCCTGTCTAACACAGCAGTAGCAGACGTGAAGCCAGTTCACTCCCCATTCAATGATTTAGCCTTCACATTGATGCTACACAATTCCATAAGCTACGTGATTTCTTTATACAACCACTTTCATCTGGAATTTCTAGTCCACATACCCCTTATCCAAGCATCACCTATTTCCTTAAACAAACAAGTCAAATCAACTACCAAAAACATAAAAAATCCTCACCTCAGAAGCATTTTCTTTAGGCACTCCATCTTCTGGTTGCAGTTCACTAGATTCTGGATTGACCACATCCCACAAGAAACCATTGTCACGTCCAAGAGAAAGCTTGTCAAAATCTCTATCCAGTGCTCTACATTGAGGCTCCACATGTGCCATGTACTTCTCTGTAATTCCATGCACCAAAAAATGCATTCAGTAGTTAATATAGTTCCAATTAAGAAAAGGCTAAAAAGTTAGTTACATTTATAACAATGGGATAAACAAACTTTGTTAATCAACCATCATGCACATAACCGTCATCCACTAGTTGCATGCAAAGAAGCATTTCCTCAAGCCCAGACAATAAAGTACAAAAGAATATTTACCTCTTGAAACATGTATGCTGATAATTTCCACAGTAACATACACTAGAATATCGGGTTTACTAGATATGTAATCATATCCAATCATGGAGCCAAGATTAACGGTGCAAATAAGTAACTGAAAGTCAGATACCAACAGATATTCTTCAATTTGAACTCACTCCTTTTTGTTCTACCTTCTATGTGCTTCAATAGATACAATTTCACAAATCACCAAAATAAAGAATCTCAGAACTGTTCTACATGCATGCATAGTGCTGGAAGGGCATATTCAGACACTTGTCAAGCAACAAGTAAATGCTATCTCTGACTCTAACCAAAATGAAGAAAAGAAAATTCTCCACATATTCCTAAACATAACCAATAAAGTTGCACCAAATGCAGCAACAATATCTTACCTATCAATCTGCATTATATTATTGACTGACTATTTATATCCCTATGTTCCAAGAATTTTCTCTTCATTACTACAAAGGAACAAAAGCTATAAAAACAATATAATCATAACACAATTTTGGAATTGGCTCGAACAATAGGTGTTTAACTGCTAAGCTGCGAAGGGCATTCTCTGCAGCTTGTTGTTGAGCATCCTTCCTTGTCCTACCCATACCAACACCTATTTTCTCGCCAGTGAATAGTACCTGTTCATGTCGAGGGATACTGGGGCCTTCGGCTGTTGTTTTGTGTTCCAAGATCTTTTGTATTTGTCCGGAAGGTGGGGGTACTTGCAAAAGACACTCCAACGCTCAAGTCAGGGTTCGGCTCAGAGCATTTAATGTGTGTAATAAATGAGGATTCAGAATCCTTTACCTTGGGGAGGGGATCCTCTTTTTATACTTATCTTATTGGGCTTGGGCCCTCATGGGCCATGACCTTTTCTTAATCACGGGTCTGTGGTAATTAAGGATACTTAATTACCTTTTAGTCTTAGGTTTATGTTGCCATTAGTCACTAATGGTGTTTATACCTCTACTGGTGTTCGGCCCTGCAGGTGCCGAATACTACTATTTAGGCCCTGGGGTGAGGGGTTAAGGGTGTTCGGCTTTATAGATGCCGAATACTCCTGTCTGGCAAACGGACCGGACGGCGCTGGGGTGTTCGGCTATACTGTGGACACTGAACACCTGTCATACTGTTCGGGGGGGGTACTCGGTTATATGTGTTGCCGAATACCCCAACTAGTACACATGCCCCCCAGCCTCAAGTGAGGGAGGGTAACGAAGAGGCTTTTCCTTTGGACTGGTGCTTTATTGTTGTGTCGTTTGAAATTACTGCCATTTATGGCAGAAAAAAGCCGTTGGGTTGTGGGGATCGAAGCGCTGCGCTATGTGGACCGTTAGATCTTAGTGGCTCTAACGGTTGACAATGTTTGGGGGTTTTTGGACCGTTATGGGCCTAGGCCCTATAAATAGGGTGAAGGATGTCGTCCTCGCACCCCATATTTACGATTTCGCGAAAATCTTCTTCTTTTGCTCTCGGCCGAATAGTTACTTCTAGCTTTATTCTTCTCGTCTGAACTAAGGTACGAGAGTTCGGCTATTTCTTTTTCTTTCCATTATTATGAGTTCGGCTAGCCGTGAGCTTTCTGGGGGAACCGAGGTAGTTGATATTCCGTTCGCTTCCTCGAGTAGTGGGGACTCTAGTGAGGGGTCTTCGACTGCCTCGTCGTCTTCGTCCTTTCTTTCTTCCTCTTTGGTGCCCCCTTCTTCGTCTCCTATCCGAGAGGGGGTGGGTGAGAGTGTTATGGATCCTTCGGCCCCTTCTGCCTCTTCGGCGGGGGAGGCATCTGGTGCAAGACCGAAGCGTAAACCCCGGGTTGCCCGAGCGAAAAGGGAATTTCCGTCGATTACCCTGGAAGGGTATACCTGGGTTGCTAGAGAGGTGGGGGCCTATTGGTCTCGGTACGACGATAAACGTAGCATGTCTAACTTTGTAAACTATGTAGATGTGTCTTCCATTGCTGAAGATGAGTTTTGTCCTATAGGGTTACAATGTTATCGGTGAGAACCGAATCCTGAATTCATTTTCATGGGGAAAAGTGACTCTACAAGGGACTTTTTTTACATGTATGATTGCGTATTTCGTGACCTACATGTAAAGGTTCCTTTTGACGACTTCACTATGGGGGTGCTTCGGGTTTTAAACATGGCAGCCTCGCAGTTGCATCCGAACAGATGGGCTGCTATCCAAGCCTTCCGAGCTCTCTATATTTTTAACTTTATAGAGCCTTCGGTGAGTGTGTTGTTGTATTACTTTTGTACTCGGCCTAAAGATGGTTTATGGGTTTCCTTGATAAGGAAACCAAAGAGGCCTCTTTTCCAGTCATTTACTACCTCTTAGAAAAATTTCAAAATCGGTTTCTTTAAGGTAGTAGTTAGGCCGAACATAGGGACTAACCATCTTTACGATATGAGTGGAAAGTCCCTATTTCCGTTCTATTGGGAGCAAAACCCTCGGCGTTATGACAAGTTTCTGAAATCCATGATGACCGAAACGGAACGCGAGGATCTCCTCTTTCTTGAGTCTCTCCCCCAAAAGCTCCCAGCTAGGCAGCTTGTGGCCTTGTTAAATTCTTCCACTGTTTTAGCCGACATATGTGGTAAGGTTTTTGTTCTTTCTTTCCTAGTGTTTCAATGTTTAGCTTTTGTCACTGACTAAGTGTTTTATGTAGGTATTATGGCTGATGCTGGAGGAGATGTGCTTTCATTCCAGAATACTCAGAGGAATCGGGCTCAGGCCGCGGGGAACAAATCTGGTATCATTTCAGTGCCCCCCATTCCCAAGCAACCGACCCCTCGGCCAACCCCAGTAGATACTGTGCCCCCCCCCCCCCCGGCGGGAGAAAAGAAAAGTAAAGATAGAGATCACAAGAAAAGGCACCGAAGTCGTGAGGCTTCGGAAGAAGAAAGGGCTAAGAAGATGAAGCAACAGACTTTAGGTTTTCCTGCTTCAGCGTCTTTGTCTTCAATCAACGCCTTGACCGCCGAGGGCTTTTTTGCCAAAGATTTTCGGCCGAAGAAGATGGTGAGCTCCAGCGACATCTCGGATACTGGCAAGGCCATCCTTAACAAGGCCGATGCTGCTGCCAACTGGTCGGCTTATTGCGAATTTCAGGCAAGGGCTTCGGCCATTGCGTATCATATGTTCGCAAATCCTTTAAAGGAGGCCGAGAAGTTGAAGGAGAGTTTGGAGGAGGCCCAGGTATCTAACAAACAAGTGTTGGAGGCCAACATGGTTCTAGCCGATGAGAATGGGTGCTTGAAGGAGGAGGTTAAGGACTTCTCGGCCAATGTTCACGATTTAAACACCAAGGTAATAATGGCCGAGAAGGATTCCAAGCTTCAATCTGATGAGATCGAGCGGCTAAGGGCGCTGTTGGCCGAGGCCCAGGAAGAGCGGGACGCGGAGCGTGCTGCCAAGGAGAGGATTCTTTCTTCGACCGAAGATAAGATTTTAGCCGAACATGAGGCTGGTTTTCTCCACGGCTTGCGACAAATAACGCATTATTATAATGTATGTGACCGCAACATTTTTGACATGGAGAAGGATGTTTATCAAGGGCAGCTACTGCCTATTGATGACATTCCGGAGGATGCCATTCTGGAGAATCCTCTTTACGGCTCGGCTGTTGATGGTGGTGCGGATCCTGGGGCCACTGAAGAGGGGGGAGGATGAAGCTGCTGATGCCGAGGTTCGTGAGGACTCGGCAGAATAGAGTATTTTTGTAGTCTCAGGCCGTTAGAGCCTTTTTAATGTTTTGTATATGACTCGACCCCTTTTTTGATAATTGACGAAATATACGTTCATCTTTTCGGTATTTGTTAAGTTTATTTCGCATTTTTACTCTTGTCTGATTACCTTGTGATACTTGCGTTGTTAATTTGGGCAAAGTAGGATTGTATGTGTTCTTCTAGGAAGCGCTTTCGAGTGATGTGTCGTCGTTTGTTATCTTCGGCGTCTTTGTAAGTAGAGGAATTCTTGTTTGAAATAAAGAAAAAAAAAAGGGTGTGGGGATCCGAATGGTGCATCCTTAGCCGAGTGGGAGCACTCGGGAGGGAAACCATTTTGAAGAAAATCCGAATGGTGCACTCAAATAATGTTGGCAAAGTGTAGGACGTTCTTATTAGAATTCTTTTGAGGTATGCCTCATAAAAACCTTATCCGATAAAAACCCTTTTACATTCTTGTAGGGATGAAAAACCGAAAGAGGGAAAAGAGTACAACATTCGAATACATAGTGAAATGATACATTAACTGAAGTAAAATTTAAGATGAGTGGAATACCAAGTTCTCGGTATTATTCTTCCTGACAGTTCTTCCAACCTGTAGGCCCCATTGTTGAGGTTTTTCCAAACTCTAAATGGGCCGTCCTAATTGGCTGCCAGCTTTCCTTCCTTGGAGTCTCTTCGGGTGTCGCCTTGCACCCTTAGGACTAGGTCTCCTTCTTTAAAGTCTCGTGGCTTCAGCTTTGAGTTGAATCTTCGGGTCATTCTCTGTCTACATGCTTTGGCATTGAGATGTGCTCGGTCGCGTATTTCTTCAACCAAGTCTAGTTCGCATCTCATGGAACTTTCGTTTTCGGGAGTCTCAAAGATTTATCTTCGGAATGAGGGTTCTCCTACTTCGACTGGGATCATTGCTTCGGTCCCATAAACCATTCTGAAGGGTGATTCTTTGTTGGTTGATTGTGGGGTGCACCTGTATGCCCATAATATTTCGGGTATCTCCTCGGCCCAAGCCCCTTTGGCTGTTCCCAACCTTCTCTTCAGTTCTCCCAAGATGACTTTGTTTGCAGCTTCTGCTTGTCCGTTCGTTTGGGGGTGCTCGACCGAGGTAACTTTATGCTTTATTCCCAAGCCTTCAAGGAAAGTATTTAACTTCTTGTCCGTGAATTGTAGACCATTGTCGGTGATGATTGCCTACGGAATGCCGAAGCGAGTGATGATATTTTTCCACAAAAATTTCTGTACGTTCTGAGCCGAGATGATTGCCAAGGGCTCGACCTCTATCCATTTTGTGAAGTAGTCGACAGCTACTAACAAGAACTTGCGCTATCCTTTGGCTATAGGGAAAGGACCCAAGATGTCGGTTCCCCATACGGCAAAAGGCCAAGGTGACGAGATGGAGTGCAATTTATCCGCTGGTTGGTGGATAAGGTTGGCATGTTTTTGGCACTGGCTACATCTTTTGACGTGTTCGGCGCAGTCAGTTTTGAGGGTCGACCAGTAATATCCTGCTCGTAAAACCCGAGTTGCCATCGTTCGTGCCCCCGAGTGCATGCCACAGATTCCTTCATGTAGCTCCTTCATCACGTATTCTGCTTGCTCTTTCTCAAGACACTTTAATAAGGGTGTGGAAAATCCCCTTCTGTATAACTCTTCGGCTATCACAATGTACCTTGAAGCATTGATTCGCAACCTTTTGGCTTTTTCCTTATCCTCCGGAAGGGTTCCTTGTGCCAAATACTGTTGTATTTCGGTTGTCCACGTACTTCTGGCTGCCAAAAGCTGCATGCATTCCTCGGCGGTTACACTCGGTTCGGGCAACGTCTCCTGGATGAAGGTTCTCAACTGTCCGGGTTTTTGGGTAGTAGCAATTTAGCAAGTCGATCTGCCCTGTCGTTGTGTTCTCGGGCTAAATGATTTACCCGAATTTCCTCGAACTCTTGTTTCAGCTGCATGAAAGTATGATAGTACTTCAGCAACTGAGGGTCTTTGACTTGGAAACCACCATTGATCTGTTCGGCTGCTACTTGTGAATCACTCCAACATTGCACCTTTCGGGCTCCCATCTCTCTTGCCAATCTGAGCCCAGCTAATAAGGCCTCGTACTCGGCCTGATTGTTGGATGCTTTGAAACCGAACCGTAGTGACTGTTCCAGCCATATTTGGTTGGGTCCCTCCAGTATGATACCTGCCCCGCTTCCCCTTCGATTTGATGAGCCATCGACATGTACTACCCACCAATCTTCTTCAAAGGTTTCAGCAGGGTGTAGTTCATTGACAAAATCTGCCAAACACTGTGCCTTGACGAGACCCCTCGACTCGTACATTAAGTCAAACTCGGAGAGTTCTACTGACCATGCCATCATTCTCCCTGCTAATTCTGGTTTCCTTAATACCTTTGCAATTGGGCAATCGGTTTTTACAATCACCCGATGTCCTTGAAAGTATTGCCTCAGGCGTCTTCCAGCATTCACTCGTGCTAGGGCTACCTTCTCAATTGTCTGGTACCTAGTCTCGGTTTCTTGTAGCACTCGGCTGGTGAAGTATATGGGTTCTTGGCCTTCTTCATGTTCCTGCGCTAACACCGCACTTATGGCTGCTTAAGAAACCGAGATGTAATGCACTAGATCCTTTGTAGGTTCCGATTTCTTGAGTATGGGCGGGGCTAAGAGGGTCTTCTTTAGCTCTTGAAAGGCCTCTTCACATTGTTGGTTCCATGAGAAGTTCTTGACCATTTTTAGCAGACGCATGATGGGTTTTGCCTTCTCGACGATTCTTGGCAGGAATCGTGATAGAAAGGCAATTCTCCCTGTAAGTCTCTGGACCTCCTTTGGGGTTCTCGGGCTTTTCATACGAATAACCGCTTCACATTTATCAGGGTTGGATTCTATGCCTCGGTATGTTAACATGAAACCCAAGAATTTTCCTCCTTGGACACCGAAGACACATTTTTCGGGGTTTAGGCGCATATTGTGTTTCCTGAGTTCAACGAAGATCTCTTCGAGGTCCCTGGCGTGTTCGTCAGGCTTGGAAAATTTAACAACCATGTCATCGACATACACCTCTAGGTTTCATCCTAGCTGTTTTTGGAAAACTTTGTCCATCAATCTTTGATAAGTGGCTCCTGCGTTTTTTAGGCCGAAGGGCATTACTTGGTAGCAAAAATTGGCTGATTTGGTTATGAAAGCTGTCTTGTCTTCATCGGGAGGATGCATTCAGATTTGGTTGTATCCTGAATAAGCATCCAAAAAACTAAGACAAAGATGTCTAGCTACCCCATCGACCAATCTGTCAATGTTTGGTAGCGGGTAGACATCTTTTGGGCAAGCCTTATTCAAATCCGTGTAGTCTGTACACATCCTCCATCTTCCATTTGCCTTCTTTACCATGACCACATTGGCTAACCAAGTGGAATATTTGACCTCTCGGATAAAATTGGCGGCTAGCAACTTGGACACTTCTCCTTCTACTGCTCTCCTCCTATCCTCCCCCATCTTCCTTTTCTTTTGCGAAATTGGTCTTGCCTCTCGGCATATTGCCAATTTGTGACAATGGAATTTTGGGTCGATGCCAGGCATGTCTGCGGCCTTCCAGGCAAAGAGATCGGCGTTTCATTTTACTACTCTTTGAATCCGAAGCCTGCCTTCTTCGGATAGGTTGTTCCTGAGGTATGTAGTTTGAGTTTTCTCTTGCCCAATTTGAAATGCATGGACCTCCTTATTCGGTTTTACCCGCTTGTCCTCCTCGATTCTGGGATCGAGATCCAAAGTTTGGTCCGAGGGTTCAGCCACCGAGACCATGTATACCGACTTGCACTCATCTTCCTTCAGTTGAGTAACCTTGAGGCTGGCTAAGTAGCATTCTCTAGCCGCCTTTTAGTCCGCGTGAATCGTAACAGCCGTGCCTCGGTTTGATGGAAATTTCATGGCTAGATGCGGAGTGGAGACTACGGCTCCAAGAGTGTTCAATGACGGTCGTCCGAGTAGTATGTTATATGAGGTGTTGGCGTGCACTACAATGTATCTCACTCTTATGATCTTGTACTCCTTTCCCTTATAACCGAAGGTCGTGTCTAACTCTATACATCCCCTGGTGTTAACCTTCTCGCCAGAAAATCTGACCAAGGGTTCGTCGTACGTCATGAGTTTCTTCTTTGGTATGTCCAGTTGTTTGAAGGTGTTCCAGTATAGGATGTCGACTGAGCTTCCTTTATCTATCAGGGTCTTCCGGACTGTGCAGTCGGCTACATCTACACTAATGACCATTGGATCATCTTGCATTGGGTCGGACCCCTGAAAGTCCACATCGGTGAAAGTTATGGGTGGCATTTTGAGATTGTTTATAGTCGACGTCATGTTGACTGACCGGACTAATCGAAGGTGCTTCTTTCAGGCCGAAAAGGTGCTTCCTCCTCCCACAAATCCTCCGGCAATGGTGTTGATGACTTTTCGAGGATTAGAGGGCTTTATGTCTTATCGCTCCCTGGACCTGCTTCTTTGTCTTTCGACTCTCCTGCCTTGGCTAAAGTCCGTTCTATAGGTTCTGTCATTGTCTTTATTTCTCCAAAATTAAGACCTTTCAATCCTTGGATCTTGGACGAAGTTTCTAAGATGCCCCATTTTGATGAGGTCCTCTATTTTGTCTTTAAGTGCGGCGCATTCTTCAGTGGAATGGCCTTTATTGTGGTGGTATCAGCATTGTTTGCTGTAGTCGGCCTTAGGAGGAGTATTGGCCCTCTTCAGCATGGCTAATATTTCTGTAGTCAGGGCCTGCTCGAGTATTCGGGATCGGCTAGCGTTGAGCGGTGTGTAAGTTGCATACCTGGAGCCATGGTACTCCTTCTCCTTGTTGATCTTATCTTTTCCCTTTCCTTGATAATCCTTTTCTTGTTCCCTCTTCCTTGGGTTGGCCTCTGCTTGGACCTGGTTCCTGTATTCGGATAATTCTTCCATTTGCATGTATTTTGCTACTTGTCGCCGGAGGTCATCCATGTCGAGAGCCGGCTTTTTGCAGAGACTGTTGACGAAGGCTCCTGGCCTAAGAGCCGTCACCAGCTGATGCATGGCCGCTGCCGAGTCTAGGTTTCGGATGTTTAAGGCAGTCCTGCCGAACCTTTCCATGAACACTCTTAGAGATTCCCCTTTTTCCTGCTGAATATTGACTAGTGCCACTGAAGTTAGATGATGAGGTCTGCTAGTTGCGAATTGATTGCCGAATCTCGTTACCAACGTCTCGAAACTGCCGATGGAGTTAGGTGGTAGGCGGGTAAACCAACTAAAGGCGTGTCCCTTGAGGGAGGTGGGGAACACCCTACATAAAATGACATCTTCTGCGGTGTATAAACTGATTTGGGTTACATACACATCTACATGTTCATCCGGATCTGTGCTACCATCGTATCGGTCCAGACTGAGGCTCTTCCAATTTGGAGGAAGGGGAGTTTCCATAATCCCGGAGACAAAAGGGTGCCTACAAGGGCGTGACTGAGTGTTGAAGGTAAAAAGGGAAGGCCAATTCGTCGTACCCTGCACGCTAAGGTTGATGACCGACTCGTCTTCATGATGTTTGTCTGGTTGCTGATTTTCAGGTCTCCGGGATCGGTTCAAGTCTCTCAAATCGGCGTTTTCTTGGCGGATGGCCGATAACTCCTGAGCGTGCTGCTGCCTTATTACCGATATGTCGGCTCGCAACTGTCTTAGCTCTGACGAAAGATTTGTCTGATCTTCCACCAAGTTTTCGTCGACGAGAAGTTGTTCTTCCATATGTGCGTGACTTCGAGTAGTAACCATTCCTTGTGAGTTTGCGGGGAAAGTTTTACCGGGCCCCACGGTGGGCGCCAAAATGTTCCTGTCGAGGGATACTGGGGCCTTCGGCTGTTGTTTTGTGTTTCAAGATCTTTTGTATTTATCCGGAAGGTGGGGGTACCTGCAAAAGACACTCCAACGCTCAAGTCAGGATTCGGCTCAGAGCATTTAATGTGTGTAATAAATGATGATTCATAATCCTTTACCTTGGGGAGGTGATCCCCTTTTTATACTTATCTTATTGGGCTTGGGCCCTCATGGGCCATGGCCTTTTCTTAATCACAGGTCTGTGGTAATTAAGGATACTTAATTACCTTTTAGCCTTAGGTTTATGTTGCCATGAGTCGCTAATGATGTTTATACCTCTACTGGTGTTCGGCCCTGCAGGTGTCGAATACTACTATTTAGGCCCCTGGGGTGAGGGGTTAAGGGTGTTCGGCTTTATAGATGCCGAATACTCCTGTCTGGCAAACGGACCGGACGGCGTTGGGGTGTTCGGCTATACTGTGGACACCGAACACCTGTCATACTGTTCGGGGGGTACCCGGTTATATGTGTTGCCGAATACCCCAACTAGTACAGTACCTAAACCCAGGCACAAGACAAATTTACAACACAAGTTATGAATCAATTAAAACAAAGAAAACCAAAACTTATTTCGGATCCAAGAGGAAAAAAAATACCATATAACAAATTCTAGAGTTTAAAACCACTAATCAACTAATGCATATAACACAACTCATACTACATAATGCAATAAAAAAATGTTAATAGGACGTCATAAACATGCATATATATATATATATATATATATATATATATATATATATATATATATAAATAGAACTTTCAATGACCTCCACTGAAAACTGCAAGTCTTTGCTGGTGCTTAAAATGGACTTGAATTCAACCTATAAAGGGAAAACATGAAAATGCACTTCAGGAAAAACAGACAAAAAAATAATCAGTTAGGTGCAGAAACCATGCATACCTTAGAGTTACACCGCCACCCAATTTCTTGTAACACTTGAATAGATAGAGGGGGTAAGAAGTTCAATTTTCCAGCTTCATTTTGAAAATCTTTACTCTATGAAGATGCATGATTCTGAGACATCCCATCTTCTGTAAAAAGTTTGGTCAATAATACAACACACAAAACAGCAATTATAATAGGCTGCAATCAAAATATAATGCTAATGAAAATAAAAAGTTTTGGTTATTTAGGAATATTTCACTGTTAATTTGTAACATCTTTCTGCAATATTCAGTTAAGCTAGCTTTTATTAACAGTTGGTTTTCTTTTTGTGTGTTCGATCAAAGAATCAAAACAGAGTAGACTAAGTTAACACAAAACAGAGCATGAAGCATGTTGCTCCTGCACCATTCATAGAATGACAGAGGAGAAAAATAGAAAGTGGGAACATCCAATGGTCTTACACATATTTGAGTTGGATGACTATTGGCAGTAGACCCTTCACCATGGTACAATGGTAGGCTCTCACCAACTGATGATGTATCGTATTTTTTTTAGGGTGGCCGAGTTAGCTATCTGATCTATCGTCACAACTCAGTGTCTTACCCTCCAAGGTCAACCTGCCTTACGATCATCTCCCAGGTACCAATTGTGGTCATCCATTACTACGAGGACTGACTCCTCACAGGGATTATTCTTTCTCGTCACAGTGGGATTCCGCTGCACATGGTATTGGACGGTTGGATAGACGCCAAGCCTGAGACCCCGTCTCTGCTAAAAAATATTATATATATATATATATATATATACGAGGACATTGCCTTCATCACCTTTCTTTGGGTGACCGTCACAGTACGTCGTGGCACGCCCTTCGAACTCCACCCCCTCTCTTTGGTATTCTCACAGCTAGAACACTCCACGCGACTCTCTTTCCATCTTGCAATTCCAGCAATCTTCCGTACACTCGTATCATCCTTGTACGACTCTCAACTTAACATGATTCACCACGCGTAGACAATTTTATTATGTTTTATGTATTTCCTTGCTCTCTCAAAACTTTACAATTTTATAAAGTGTTAACTTACTATTTATTCCTCCACGCAAAGGTCCTAAGATTATTTCTACGTCCAACGCATAAAAATAAAGAGTTAATTTAAAATTAATTCCTATCAAAAAATAAAATAATGAAATAAAATCTTGAAGCTAATTAATAATTCTCTCTATTAAAATTTCACTTATCATTATCATTCAATGGCAATCTTGCCATAGTCACTAGAATCAAATTCTAGTATTGCAAGTACTTGCGCCCGAGTCTTGCGAATACATCATAGAGAGAAAACATACAATCAAGGAATAATTTCACACAATCATTCAAAGTCACCATTGCCCAAGAACTTTGTTCTTTGGGACTTAAAATCACAATTTGGGTACTTGGATACATGGTATTCATTGCCCCTTTCATTCACAAAAATAACCATAAACATTTCACACAAGTCACACACTATATCACGGCCATAGTAAAAATAATTAAAACAAAATTTGACTAAAAAAGAGAAAGTTTCCCTTTCGCGGTACTGAATGTGAGATCAAATTGATTGCATTAAATGGCCTTAAAACTAGGAAAGTTTTATATGAAATGAAAGCTATAGAAATCTATTTTTCAGATTAATATCTTACTTAATTAGTAAAAATCTACAAAAATTATTAAAAATTCCACAAGTGGACAGGTTAGTCAAATCCTTTCCAGAAACATGTTTTGAAGAAATTTTATTTTCGGGTACTTTCCAAAAGAATTTTGACTTGGAATTTTTACAGCATAAATATAACATCTGGGTATTTCCAAAATGGTATCCCATGCCTTCCAATTCTTCCCCAATTGCTCCCAGATAAAATTCGAGCTCCAAACAGAGTTTCAAAACCATTGCTCTGTCTCTCTTCGACAAATTGATTTAGAAATTGTGATTGATAATTTTCTTAAATTACATGGTTAAAAATATTGTTTTGTCTAGTTTTTAATGGCACAAAAATAAAAACAAAACATTAAGTGTACAGTTAGAAATTTAAGAAAAACCGAGACACGTTCCAGGGGAACTCGAAAACAGAACAGTCATTTTGCAAGCCACGGATGAAGTTCAAAACTAGGTTTTCTCTCCATGGTGTCAAAATAAAAGTTGTTCCTTTTCGTGTCTATTTTCATTCAAAACAAATTTCATGAAAAAAAAACATTTGGATCTTCTAAAATTCATGAAACAGTGGAGGTTGTCCAGGGCAACCCGAAGCTACGGCCACTGTCACTTGGATTTTGGAGTCTCCTTCTACATGCAACATAAAAGAACGTGTTTTGTAGAAAATGGGTATGGCTCCCCTTGTTCCAAGGACCATCCCTTATAGTTTAAAGAGATCAAAACTCCATCAAGGCCATGCATACACTCCCACAAACAGCCACTGCCAAAAACTCAACCTTTCCATCTAAAATTTCTCACATGCAAACATTTCAAACAAAACATACAAACAGTCCAGATGAGGGGCAATCATGTTGTGTGTGGTTGAGTCCCCTAACTCTCAACCACACTTAGACTGAAAATAGAATCCACCAAGAAGTTTCCCTCACCTTGGTTGCGGTTCAGCCGAGAGAGAGAGGAAGAGAAGAGGAAGTGAGCTTGTTGTTGAGAGGATGAGAGGGAAGAGGAATCCAGCTGCATGCCAGGTCTTCAATGGCTTCCCTTGAGGCTTGGGGTGCCACTGCAAAGGAGGAGAAGAGTGGTGCTGAGAGGATTTTGTGATCTTGGTGCTCAAGCTCTCAGCCAAGTGAGTGAGGAGGAAGAAGAAAATAAAAAGAGAGGAGAGGGTTTGGGGTGCAGGGCCATGGGAGAAGAAGAAAGAAAGGAAAAAATGAATTTGAAATAAAATGAGGAGTGTGGTGTGTGTGTGTGCTGCTGGGTTTTTTAGTGAGTGAGTGTGTGTGAGGGAGTGAGTTCGTGAGAGAGGGAAAGAGAGAGGTGAGAGAAGAGAGGTTTTGGGGTTTAACTTAATTGTTAAGTTAAAGTAAATGAGAGGAAATGAATTGGATTTGAGTGAGAGAGAGAAATTATCGTGAGTTTGTGGAGGGGTGAGGGTAGGTGCATGAATTTTAATTGGTTAAGGTGTGTGAGTTGATAGTTTTAGGTACTGAGTTTAATTTACACAATGTAGGAATGCACTGTGTAATTGAAGTGAAATGCAATTTTAATTTTAAAACCAAACTTTTAAACATCTAATAATAATAAATTTTATTTTATTTAATTTTTTTTCTACTTGACCATTATAAAGAAATATTTTTATTATTTTATTTTCCATCATTTTTCTTATTTACTTAGTTAATCACTAACTATATTTAATTACTCAAAATATATCTTTTTCTTCTTTTAAAACAAACAAATTAATTTCAATTGATTTCTAATTAAACCACTCACGTACCTATTTACTAGTTGTAATTTTCGGGGTGTTGCAATACTCCCCTCCTTTTAGGAATGCCCCGAAATTCACTAAGTGTATGGTTAAGCTAAGCTAGGGCCATAATTATTTTTGTCTATTCTTAATCTAATATATTTTTCTATAGCAAGTCTTAGACGGCTCCTATAGGAAGTTATTTCCATTGTAGAGCTCAGTTCTAACTTACTATCATTTTCGCCATGAAAGCATAGATATGGTTTGTTCTCAATGGGTATGTATGGTTTTCATCTAAGTAAATTCACTCTCAAGGCTATAGGCTCACTAACATAGAGCGGCTTTGGTAGGAATCTAATCGAGTTGCTAGGTGGGCAACATAGTCCTTCTCAAGATTGGCTTAAGTCTACTCAACATCGAAGGTCTAGATTGGTTACACTCAATATGAGTTGTAGGTAAATTCCTAGGCTTGTCTCTAACTCTTGGTCACTCTTAGTACCCTACTCCAACTATTTCACCATTAGGATCACTTCTAAGTTATTCCCAAACCATTTCAATCCACTACTACCAATCCAATCACTTCTAACATCTAAGTCACACTCTCTCAAACATTCCCATCACTTCTTTTCGTTCTTAAACTTTATGCTACTATTTTTGGCATTCATTTCTTATTCAACCCATCAATCCATGTCCTAACCATCAAAGACCTTCACACTTTCACACAATGCTTCCGCTGCGAACTCTGATATAATTCTTAAAGACTCACTTACTCCATGGAAACGAATCCAACTTGCTAAAGTCACCGACGAATCTTCTGTGCTAGTTAAGTACACTATTTCATTTTCAAAACTCGCTCTCAACACACAGTTCCATATCTTAGTGGTTAAGGTATCAACCTTTCGATAACGCGAAGTCACACTTAACTTTACCCTTCCAATCACAGGAGAAAACAGTTCTTCACACTACAGGCATCAATTACGCCTTTAGCCTTTTATTGCCTTCCAAAACCTGAAGACATCTTCAAACTCCTTTTTCCTTTTTCCTTTTCTTAAACTCAACTCCAATTCACCAACCCAGACTTTCAAACCTCTATTCTCAACCAACTCAGGAATACAGACTCATAATATGCCACTATATAGGACAAGAATAAAATCACTGGGACGATCTTTCCAAGATTTTTTTTTGTATTAGGACAGAAAGTCGTCTCGTCCGAGTCTTGAGTGTGCACCCTCACAACTCTATCAAGATTTCATATCTTCCTTCAAAACATCCACCTTGCTTCAAAAGCAAGAAAGATGGTAGAAGCAATCTCTCCATGTGGATAAAACGACTCGAAAGATTTGAGAACGCATATCCCCATGGAGTAAATGACTCCCATTGGGGTTGAAGACAACTCAATCACCATTGATATAGTTTCTCAGAACACGATCAATAAATTTATTTCCACTGGAGACATAGACACTGAAAGAAGTTTAGGTTACCACATGATTAAAAGAAACATCATAGGCAAGGCATCATTCATACGAAATGAATGACTCGAATAAGAATTAAGGTATCTTATTTACAAAAATAGTAGGCTTCTCAAAAGTAGACTACTTGAAACACGTCTAATCGACTCATTCTTACAAGAAAAGTAATGGCAAAATAAGATGTCCAACATCACTGTACAACTCGGAAGAGAGTAGAAAGTGTGAGGCATTTACTCATATGGAGTCAAAACAACTTGATAACAAGAGGGACAACTCATGCATAATGCATAGACTTCTCTATCACACTCAACCCATTACCCCACTATAGATGCCAAGGTCTTAAGGATTCCTTAAGGCAAGGCATAGTCTAAAGAAATAACCTTGTCTCTTGGCTTTGCGATGTCTAACTAATCTCACAATTCTATTGGCAATTCTAAGGGCTACTACACATCCTCAAAATGTCGGCATTCTCGTTTAACGAACTCGCATCAACGATCTCACATGCCTATAGTCTAACTAATCCTACATTGCCACCATAGTAGTCAATGCAAGATTACACTATTACCAACAACTTCATATCACACAACATACAACATACAATATTTCCTTCACCACTGTTAAACAACAGTCGATGCAAGAGCAAGTAGTTCAATCAATTCATCCTACATTGCTATAAAAAAAAATAGTCAATGCGGAATCACACAACATTAAACAGTTCATCTATATTGTCGTCAAGCGGCAGTCAACCCAAACACACAACACAAGCAATGGTTAAGTCCACACCCCAGTCTTGGTAGGACGAACTACTCTTATACCACTAATGTAACACCCTAAATTCGGGTTTACATATAATCAACGTTTTAAACTTATTTTAATTCAATAAGCGTGTTACTTTATTCGATCTTCGAAAAAGGTAAGGAAAATATCCTTTAATTATTTTGAAAACATGATAACTAATTTTAATTCTTCCAAAAATTGTGAAGTTGATAAAACCTAGATTGAAATTTGACTAAAATTTTTAAAAGTTTTGATTAATTAATTTCAGAAGTTGCGTATCGCCGCCTCAATTGTAAATATACATTTAAAAGTGAGTAAAACATAATAAATAAAGTAAATAGCTCTAGCTATAAAATATACATATATACATGAAATAGAGATTTTCATAACCCAAATATTTTCCGGAGTAATAATAATATCTACATTCCCAAAGTGTATACCAAATACATAGGGTAATAGAGTACGAAAACTGAATGTACATACCAAAAATCTGAAACCTAGGTCTACCCATATCCAACTATATAAAAAGGGAAAACCTAGTCTCAGAGAAGTCATCTCTAGACTCGACCATGCATGTTAGACTAATACCAGAAATAGGATAGCGGAGGACCTTTGACAAGATTCCTGAGAAGAAATCTAGTGGTCGTCGTCCATAGGATCCTTCGCGAAATCTTCCTCAAAGTTCTCCAATTCCTTCCTAAAAACCTTGACTCACTGTTCCCTAAGTTCACGACTAGCGGCGGATCCCCCTGACGGACACTCACCCAATTACACCTCCAATTCTTGACATAACGGGGTTCGGTGAAAGGTGGGAAGCGTCGGACCAAACGTGAACTCCTCGGATGGTGTGGCATTAGGAACAGTAGCGGGTACAAACAGACTCTCTGAAGATACTCCAAAAGAGAAAGACGATGATGATAGCATATTTGCGGTCTCCACAAGTACTGCCACCGATTCCTTAAAGAAAATAAACAGAGGGTAAACTTCCTGCTTCATCAAGCAGTACACATAGAACGACTTGACAGTCCCAAACACAATCTTGCTAACCACCCCGATGTGGTTCTCTAACGATCTCACTCAAAACCTATTCGTTTCCACAGCTATTTCTGTAATTTGCTTCGCACTGGCCAGCCGCCACTGGAACTCCCAGAACTCAGTGGTCTTACACATATTTGAGTTGAATGACTATTGGGAGTACATCCTTCACCATGGTACAATGGCAGGCTCTCACAAACTGATGATGTCTCGTATTTTTGTCAGGGTGGCCAAGTCAGCTATGTGATTTATTGTCACAACTCAGTGTCTTACCCTCCAAGGTCAACCTGCCTTACAATCATCTCCCAGGTACCAATTGTGGTCATCCATTACTATGAGGACTGACTCCTCACAGGGATTATTCTTTCTCGTCACAGTGGGATTCCACTGCACATGGTATTGGATGGTTGAATAGACGCTGAGCCTGAGACCCCGTCTCTGCTCAAAAAATTATATATATATATATATATACACACACACACGAGGACATTGCCTCCATCACCTTCCTTTGGGTGACCGTCAAATTACGTCGTGACACGCCTTTCAAACTAAGTCCCCTCTCTTTGGTATTCTCACAGCTAGAACACTCCACACGACTCTCTTGCCATCTTGCAATTCCAGCAATCTTCCGTACACTCGTATCATCCTTGTACGACTCTCAACTCAACATGATTCACCACGCGTAGACAATTTTATTATGTTTTATGTAGTTCCTTGCTCTCTCAAAACTTTACAATTTTATAAAGTGTTAACTTACCATTTATTCCTCCGCACAAAGGTCCTAAGATTATTTCTATGTCCAACGCATAAAAATAAAGAGTTAATTTAAAATTAATTCCTATCAAAAAATAAAATAATGAAATAAATCTTAAAGCTAATTAATAATTTTGTCTGTTAAAATTTCACTTATCATTATCGTTCAATGGCGATCTTGCCATAATCACTGGAATCAAATTCTAGTATCGCAAGTACTCGCGCTTGAGTCTTGAGAACACATCACAAAGAGAAAACATACAATCAAGGAATAATTCCACACAATCATTCAAAGTCACCATTGCCCAATAACTTTGTTCTTTGGGACTTAAAATCACAATTTGAGTGCTTGGATACATGGTATTCATTGCCCCTTTTCATTCACAAAAATAACCATAAACATTTCACACAAGTCACACACTATATCACGGCCATAGTAAAAATAATTTAAAACAAAATTTGACTAAAAAGGATAAAGTTTCCTTTTTGCTGTACTGAATGTGAGATCAAATTGATTGCATTAAATGGCCTCAAAACTAGGAAAGTTTTATATGAAATGAAAGCTCTTGAAATCTACTTTCGGATTGATATCTTACTTAATTAGTAAAAATCTACCAAAAATTATTAAAAATTCCACAAGTGGACAGGTTAGTCAAATCCTTTCCAGAAACATGTTTTGAAGAAATTTTATTTTCGGGTACTTTCCAAAAAAATTTTGACTTTGAATTTTTACAGCATAAAGATAACATCTGGGTCTTTCTAAAATGGTATCCCATGCCTTCCAATTCTTCCCCAATTGATCTCAAAAAAAATTTCTTTACAACCTAAAATTCGAGCTCTAGATAGAGTTTCAAAACCATTGCTCTGTCTCTCTTCGAAAAATTGATTTAGAAATTGTGCTTTATAATTTTCGTAAATTACATGGTTAAAAAGCATGTTTTGTCTAGTTTTTAATGGAATTAAAAAAAACAAAAAATTAAGTGTACAGTTAGAAATTTAAGAAAAACCGAGACACGTTCCAGGGGAACTCGAAAACAGAACAGCCATTTTGTAAGCCACGGATGAACTTGAAAAAGAGGTTTTCTCTCCATAGTGTCAAAATAAAAGTTGTTTGTTTTCGTGTTTATTTTCATTCAAAACAAATTTTGTGAAAAACCAACGGTTGAATCTTCTAAAGTTCATGAAACAGTGGAGGTTGTCCAGGGCAAGCCGAAGCTACGGCCACTGTCACTTGGATTTTAGAGTCTCCTTCTACATGCAACACAAAAGAACTAGTTTTTTTGAAAATGGGTATGGCTCCCCTTGTTCCAGGGACCATCCCTTATAGTTTAAAGGGATCAAAACTCCATCAAGGCCATGCATACACTCCCACAAACAACCACTGCCAAAGACTCAACCTTTCCCTCTAAAATTTCTCACATGCAAACATTTCAAACAAAACATACAAACAGTCCAGATGAGGGGCATTCATGCTGTGTGTGGTTGAGTCCCCTAACTCTCAACCACACTTAGACTGAAAATATAATCCACCAAGAAGTTTCCCTCACCATGGTTGAGGTTCAGCCGAGAGAGAGAGGAAGAGAAGAGGAAATGAACTTGTTGTTGAGAGGATGAGAGGGAAGAGGGATCCAGCTGTATGTAAGGTCTTCAATGGCTTCCCTTGGGGCTTGGGGTGCCACTGCCAAGGAGGAGAAGAGTGGTGCTGAGAGGATTCTGTGATATTGGTGCTCAAGCTCTCAGCCAAGTGAGTGAGGAGGAAGAAGAAAATAAAAAGAGAGGAGAGGGTTTGGGGTGCAGGGCCATGGGAGAAGAAGAAAGAAAGGAAAAAATGAATTCGAAATAAAATGAAGAGTGTGGTGTGTGTGTGCTCTACTGGGTTTTTAAGTGAGTGAGTGTGTGCGAGGGAGTGAGTCCGTGAGAGAGGGAAAGTGAGAGGTGAGAGAAGAGAGGTTTTTGGGTTTAACTTAATTGTTAAGTTAAAGTAAGTGAGAGGAAATGAATCGGATTTGAGTGAGAGAGAGAGAGAGAGATTGTCGTGAGTTTGTGGAGGGGTGAGGGTAGGTGTATGAATTTTAATTGGTTAAGTAGTGTGAGTTGATAGTTTTAGGTACTGAGTTTAATTTACACATTGTAAGAATGCATTGTGTAATTGAAATGAAACGCGATTTTAATTTTAAAACCAAACTTTTAAACATCTAATAATAATAAATTTTATTTAATTTAATTTTTTTTCCTATTTGACCATTATAAAGAAATATTTTTATTATTTTATTTTCCATCATTTTTCTTATTTACTCGGTTAATCACTAACTATATTTAATTACTCAAAATATATCTTTTTCTTCTTTTAAAAGAAACAAATTAATTTCAATTGATTTCTAATTAAACCGCTCACGTACCTATTTACTAGGTTGTAATTTTCGGGGTGTTACAATATTTGTTATATATCATAACTAGATGAGTTATTAATTTCTTTCTTATTTTATTCTAATTAGAAAAATTAATTAAATTACTTTAATTAGTATGAAAATTATTTACATAAATTATTTTATGTAATTTACATAAATTTATATTCATATAAATTATAAAAAAATATTAAAATTTTGGTAATTTGTATAATTTGAATAAAAAGAATTTACAGAAAAATAAATTTATTTCATTTTTATAAATTACATAAAATAATAATTATTTTACATATTAATTCATGTAATTATATTGATTTATATAATTAGAATAAAAATAACTTATATATGAAATAAATCAAATATTTTTAAGTTGTTTATACAATTTTTTAATAATTTACATATTATCATTATATGAAACTATTTTGAGTATTTTGCATATTTTACTTATACAAACTTGTTTTACGTATGTATATTTAAATTATTTTAATATTTATTTTTTATTATATGTTTTTGTGCAGTAAGAAAAATAAACAAAACTACGTATTGATATAAATTTATGTAATTTGTGTACATTAAATAAAATAATTTATGTAAATAATTTACGTAATTTAATTAATTTTTATAATTAAAATAAAATAAGAAAAAAAAATTGATAACTCGTGAAGTAATGTTTTATAACAAATATTGTTTACAATATTTAAAAAAAAAAAAAAAAAGGCAATTTGTGGATGAACATTCTGATGTGTTGGGAACCAAAATCTTATGTTGTCCTTTGCTTTTTATTGCTTTTTCAGAAAAGATGAACATTTGTAGATGGGGTTGCTTCTTGGAGCATTCATCACAGTTTTGATTTTCTATTCCAATGCTTGTTTCCCCATCTCTCATTTTATTTTAATCCTTCTCGCAGCCATGCTTTTTTTTGCTCTCTTATTTAAATTTGGTTTTTATCTCTGCTATCCTATATGTGGCATGCCTACTTCAATTACTGATCAAACTTGCTTTATTTATATATATTGACCATTTTTATGGGACTGCTGCATTATGTTTCTTCTGATTACCAGTGATATGCCTTGTTTCTTGACCAAATCTGCCTTATTTGGAATTTTTTATTATCATCCTTAATTAATCTTGTTCTTTTCTTTCTTTCATGGAGCTGGTCTACGTACTGCTGCAATTGTGCTACTTTTGTTTAAAAAGCTTGAAAAGCATCAGACTAGCACCAGTAATCCCAACTAGGTTGGCACCAAAGGAACTAGAAATCACCTGCTCCCAAACTTTAATTTATTGATAAAACAAAGCAAAACAAGAAAAAAGTGGGGGGACCAAACCAAAACCCACAAAATTAACAAAATCTATAAGCTGGAAGGCCAAGCCTATCCCTAGAGAAGCAATCCCTAATACAGTTAGGAACAGAATCCCACCAAACTAGGCCAGACGACGAGATACCAAGATTAGCAAGTCGGTCAGCACAATAAGTACCTTCACGGTAAATATGAGACACAACAAACTCCAAAGATGAGAGCTGGGCTAAACAATTTTTCCATTTAACTTGAAGCTGCCAAGGAACAATATGGGGAGCTTGAAAAGCTTCAACGACTAGTTTTGAATCACATTCCAACCAGAGCTTCAACCAACCTCTCTGAAGAGCTAAATCAACTGCAGTAATTGCGGCAACAAGTTCAGCATGCAAAGAATAAGAGCATCCGATCGGCAACGAAAATCCACCCAAGAAGACACCCGCTGAATTTCTAAACAAAGCTCCACAAGCAGCAGGTCCAGGGGCCCCTTTGGCTGCCCCATCGGTATTACCTTTGTGCTACTAGCTGTCCCTCCTTTTGTTATCTTTTCTGTTCTTTTTTGTCAATTTTTTTTGTGATGACGTTAAACAAGTAATAAAATAAAAAATAACTTAATTCACAAATTTTGTTAATTTTTGGTATGAAGAAAGAAATAAAAAAAAAATAAGACAAATGGATATGATGGATGACTAGAAACAAAAGTTAATTTCCTCACTCGATAGGCCAAATTAGCAAATGATATAAATTTAATAAAAAAAATTACTCCATATAACTAAACACATTAAGAAAAGTAAAAGGCAAAATACAGTGTTCAAAATATTCACTAAACAAATGTAACTTACCACTGTATGTGTTCGTAACCTATTTAAGTGAGACATTTGAATTTTGGATGACAGTAAAAAAAAAAGAGGAAAAGGAATAATTCATACAACCTTAGAAGGGGAAAAATAAATGGATAACCATTAAAAAAGAAGTTAAACTACTTTTCACCTTTATATTTAATTAGAAAATAAAAAATAAGTAAAAACATACTATCAAGTTGAATGCCTGGTCCGTGCACAGAATGAATTCCATCTAGTATCAAAATAGATTTTGAATATTTTTTTAAATGATAAATTATTTTTCAATTTAAAATGTTTAAAGTAAATAAGTAAAGTGAAAAACTAAAGACATATTCAAAGTCAAATTAAGCAAATTATATTTAAAAATACATTAATTCAATCAAATGATGAATAGAGTCTCACTTTCTTATTTTATATATTTCTTCACTTTATGCATTTAAATTTTATTCAAGATTTTGTTTACAAATATCTTTAAATAATATTCATAGAATAAAAATTAATTTTTTCATTAAAATATATTTAATATTTTACCAATACATTTATATCATTATTTTCAATAAACTTTTTTAACAAATTTTTTATCAACTATAAGAAACTATTATATTCTTGATATGAAACATAAGGAAAAAGCATTAAAATAATGCCCTCATTTAATACTCAAGATTTTAAATTCCTTTTTTGGTATCAAATATTTTTCAAGATTTTATATTGAATATTATGCATTAAATACTTTAACTAATAAAAATAAAATATGTAACATTCCGAGCGCTGATGAGGACGGGGAGTGATCTCCGGTGCAAAAGGGAAGAGGCACGGACAAGGAGCGGCTCCTGGTAGGCTTCTAGCGGAAGGGATACATGAATGAATCGAATTCACACCCGAATGAGAGGGATCTAGAGACTGTGCAGGTATGAGATTATACAGTTGAGGATGAATTAAAGGAATTAATTGTTACTACCTATACCAAAAAGATGCATCTACTTTTCTGCAGCTCATCACTTAAGAACTCCACAATTAAGCATACTTGGCTTGGATTATAAGGACGACAAAATGGCCTGGCCCGACCCGTTCTGGCCTGTCAGCCTGTGGCCCGCCAAAAACGGGTCGGGCCGGGTTAGCCTGCCATCGTGAGGACGGGCTAGATAGCTTGGCCTGCCCCGCCTAAGAGTGGGCCGGCCTGCCAAAATTTAAAAAAAAAGATAAGTTTTTTAATTTATTGCAAATAAGGCATAAATAAAATGATCTTGCATCACTTGTATCATAAAAGGACAGTAGATAGTGTTTTTGTTACTGTGAAGTGTGAACACAATTAAAAACAATTGCAATATTATTTCATTTTCTTCAATAAACCACAAACTAATAGCCTTTCAACACCACAAGTTCAACATCATCATGAATAACATCTCAAAAAGGCTTAAATATTGTTCCATTTCATTCAAAAGTTCAACACCACAAACTAATAGTCTTTCAAAAGTACACCACAAAATATTAATAGTCCCTAACAACTTATGTTATTTTAGATATATTAATTATAAAAAAAAGTAGTG
Source organism: Pueraria montana var. lobata (assembly GCA_026413185.1). Lineage (NCBI taxonomy): Eukaryota > Viridiplantae > Streptophyta > Magnoliopsida > Fabales > Fabaceae > Pueraria > Pueraria montana. The sequence goes on from CM048650.1 coordinate 81,956,062, forward strand.
GTGGGCCGGCCAGCCCCGCCCCGCTTGTGGCCCGGCAGGTTGGCGTGCTAGGCGGGGCGGGCCAAAGCGGGCTGGTGGGCTGTAGACCCCGCCCCACCCCGCCAAATTTGTGGTGGGCTGGCGAGCCAGCCCACCTAGCCGGACCCACTTTGCCATCCCTAAGCAATTATGGATGGGTAACCTTCTGGGAAGTTTCCCAGGAAGCTTGTGAGTAAGGACAAGGTACTAGGTATGGCAATCGGTAGGGTCCTATAGTACCCGTCCCCATACCCGCGCGGGTAGTAACTTTAATCCTCATCCCAGTACCCGCTGAGTACCTATATATCCATACTCATACCCGCTACCCACACTTTACTTATAAATAAAGTCAACAAATCAATAAAAAAAAAGTGTTAATTAAAAAAATTACTACAACTAAATTGAAATTTGACTCTTAAATCTTCAAAACATCACATTAAAAGCATTCAAATATAACCTTAAGTCATTCAAACATACCTCATAAAAAATAATATTATAAACATAATTATCTAACGAATCATTCTTAAATGTAATGTTCTAATCAATTAACATAATCATTAGAAACTTCAACATCATGTGATGGTATTCTTTAAGACCTGCCAAAAAAATACATTGAAACTATTTAACTTATAATTATATATTAGAATACATGTGATGGTACTCTATATGAACAATTTTGTAGCTAGTTCAAAACAAAAAGAAACAAGTATATTAGAATGAGGAACTTGTTCAATGAGGCCTGGACATGTGGGGTTAAAAAATGTATATTTGGATCCATTTATGTTTTGATATGACTTATACTAAATTTTATGTAAGTAGTTGTGTTTAAATTTTATATATTAATTTTCGAGTAAATTACACGGACCCCCCTAATGTTTACTCTTATTATACCTGGCACCCCTCCATTATTTTACATTACTTTGAATACCCCTAAGAGGGGGTCAGCGTAAGATTTTCAAACCTAAGAAAGGGGGTCAGTGTAACAATTTACTCCCAAGAGGGGGGGTCGGTGTAACGAAAGTCCAAAAAATAGGGGATTTTCTATAGGGTTAAAAAATAGAGGGGTATCGAGTGTAATAAAAGCAAACCTCAGGGGGGGCCGGTGTAATCAACTCTTAATTTTTTATAAGTAGTTGTGTTTTATATACTAAATTTTATATACGTGGTTTATCTAGCTATTAAAAAACCAAAATTTATATCGATCATAGGTACAAGGGACCTAAAATCCATATACAAAAAATGTCATAAAAACTTCATCACCTATATGCCTCTGGCTAGAATTTATTTATATGATAAAAATATCTATAAATAAAATCTAACCATGGTTACAAACGAAAAAGGATCCCCCTATAGTAATTAACCAAGAAGAACTATTGTATCCCCACTACTACTATGAATGAAAGCCTAGACATGTTAACACTAACAAAATAAACTGCTTAATTGCAACAATGTTGGTCTTGGTCAATCTTATTTCACACTATTGAATATATAGAGAGTAGTTTATATTATGATATGAAATGTGCGTTATATTAGTTATTATTAATGAATTACAAAAATGATGGGCACTTATATAAAAGAATTATGTCCTTATACAGTTTATAAAAGCTTAGGTTTCCTACCAATTTCCATTAAATTAATAAATAGTAATATATGTATATAATAAAAAATATTTTAATTAAATTAATATATATAGTAGGTGTGGAGCGGGGCGGGGTGGGTACTATAGTACCCGTACCCGCACCCATCCCCATTAAATTTTTGCCGGTAAATACCCGCTCGGACCCATCCCCAATAAGCGGGTATTTACCCTACCCATTTGCGGATATTTTTGCGAGTACCCGTAGGGTCCGGGTATATTTTGTCATCCCTACAAAGCATGCTGAAAAGCTAGCCGAGCGTTACAAAATACCTTTAATTAATTAGAAATAATAAATAGCTAGTTAATGAGTTGATCGAGTAAAAAGTAAAAATTTAAATGGAAAAGTTAATATTTGCTAATTAATTTATGTCTTTCTAATAAAATATTTTAGAGCAAATTACAATAACACCCCCTGAGATTTGGTCTAATACACATACACCCCCACCATTTGAAGGCATTACTTTGACACCCCTATTGTGACAATGTTAAGTAAAAAGCATTTTATTAAACAGAGCCAACACACAAGAAATGTTGGGATCTGAAAACCAACAAAAATACAATGCCAATCCATACTCCATCTTGTAACAACACCTAGATCCAATTCTTATTTAGCCCTTACTAAAAAGAAAAATGATACGAAAAATAATAGAAACAACCCCATGACCCAACTGTCTTCAAACGCAGTTAGAAATATTTTGATCCCAAGCAGCAGCTCGTAAACCTCCCAAAGATGGAATTGATTTTTTGAATATTAAATTAATCCAAAATAGTTTGACTGCTACTGCTGTATATCATCCTTGTCTTTGGCAAATTTGTTGAAAATCCAACTAATGCATCCTTTGTATGCAAATATTCTATACAGCTTCAGCCAATAAGCTCACATGCCCACCATGTATTTTACCAAATTCCACAAAAGACTTGTCCCACAACAATTTAGCACCAATGTTTAAGACTCTCCAGCGTTGAAACTATAACCACGACCCATTCCCATATTAATTAAAACTACCACATTTCAATAAACTCTAGAACTGAAAACGACGAACTTGCATTTTGAGAATAGTGCCAAACATTCTCCCAAAGAATCATCTTTTGCTTAATGTGCTTGCCACCGCGGCAGAGGCGGGTTTCGGTGACGTGGTTTAGGAACTTGACGGAATCGGAGGGGCTGGTGGCAACTTTGGCGTAGGAGGAGAGGAGAGAGTTGGGGAAGCAAGAGTCAGAGGAGTTTGCAATGGAGTCGAATAGTTGGGGAAACGAAGAAGAAAGGGCATTTTTCAAATTAATTTGTTTTTTAAAAATCACATGTCAATCATGTGTTCTACATTTTAAACGAAGTTAACACCGTTTAATGGAGAGGGTGTGCCACTGTAACATGAAAGGAAAATTTAGGAGATTTTCTGTAGGATAAAAAAAGGAAAGGATGCATGTGTAATTTAGGAAAAATTCAGGGGTGACACTGTAGTTTGCTCAATATTTTATTATTAATTCTTTATGAAATAAAATTAACTAAAAAAATTAATGAAAATAAAAGTTTAATAAGCACTATTTATAAAAATTATTTTGGTGATAATAAAGAAAATTAAAATGTAACTAACAAAATCTTACAAAGGTTTTTTTTTTAATTTTAACAAATATTTTTACTAATAAAAAATATTTTAGTGATAATTTATTTCATGTGTCATTTTCTTTTTTGTGTTTGTTTCTAATCTTTTTTACATAATTTTGAAATGAAATTAGTAAATATTTTGTATACTGCACGAGTATATTTATAAAATATAAAGAATTAAATTTTAAAACTAAAATATTAATATTATTTTTTATTAAAAATATTCTTAAAAATAAAATTTAATTAATAAAAATTGTATTAATTGTATAAAAATTAAATCATGAGCAAAAACATTTGACTTTTTTTATCCTGAAAATTCTAAAAATTAATTGAATAATTAATGACTAATTATTTTAATGACAATTTTCTTGCACATTAATTTCTTGTTTTTTTTTTGTTATCATGTTATTGATACGAAGTATCCATCGACTTTGTCGATGGCTAATCTCCATCTGGGAACCTGATTGACCACCTTTAGTAGGGTTTTCCCCTCCCAACCACGTTTTTTCCATCCACAACAGTCGAACCCGAGACCTTGCTTAAGGGGGCCGAGTCCAGCACCACGGATCAACGACTTGTTGGTGCATTAATTTCTTTTTAAATTTGATTCTATTTAAATTTTACTTTGAAATTTAAAAAAAAAAATAGTCACAAAGAGGACATGCAAAGGCATCATTATAAAGAAAGAAATTCCAACCAAGTTAGTACTCCCAACGCTACCCATCATCTACAGCACACCAAGAATTTATTGAAAAAAGGAGAAAAACATATACAAGGGAATACGGGGGACATAAACCAAAACTTGCAAAGGCAACCACTATGTAAATCTATAGGAGGAAAGCAAAAAGTTGTTCCTATTAAAGTCTAGCTGGACGAAAGAAGGAATAGTATCCCACCAGCAAGTATTTTTTGTACTGAGATTCCGTGCGAGGCCAATCTATCAAGTATCATATATATTATCCGATATTTTTCTTGAATACAAAATTAAATCAGAAAATCCTTTAAATAAACTTTAGTTGGTAAAAATATATAAAGGTATTAAAAATTGTTATGTATTTTTAGAGGATTGTTAATTTATTATCATATGATATACAAATTTAGAATCACATGCAATTTGCTTCAATAAGTACCTTGATATTTAAATAAAAACTAAAATAATTAGGTCATCAATCCAATGCCTGAACTTGGAGTTTGAGGTTTTTTAGCTTTACTAATAGTTCAGCACTAGGGTCAAACCGCAAAATATATTATGGACAAGTGAGGATTATTTCCATAAATTCTAAAATGAGATTAGAATGATATTCACTTAAAAGCATGTAGCATATACAGCTAGAGCAAAAAAAATAAAAATAAAAAATACAACTTACAACTGTTGATATTCACGATAATAATGGTATTCACTAAACAAATGTAACTTACTACTATAAGAGTTCTTAACCTATTTAAATGAGACATTTGAATTTTAATCATCGAAAAAAAAAAAGTTCATACATCTGCACATGTTTCAGGAGTATCTTGATGCTGGTTATGTTGAAATGCAAAACAGCTAGGAGTAATGGACAGTAACTTTGCAAGGTGGCCAGGTGAATATACTGACATACTATATTGCAAATAAGGGGTGTGGTTAAGTATGGTCGAAGCTTGCAACACAATTAAGCAGGTAATTTTTTATATCTGGCTGCAGGCACCAGATGAGCTTATTTTGTAATGTGGCTCTCATTAATTATTTGATACTTAACGGGCAGGTTAGGTAGCAATCATACTATTAACTATCTTAATGTTTTAGAATTTCCCAAGCGTGGAACATCTTATTTTGGGACGGGTTGCAGAACTTACATGTTGCAGGGGGGGTTATCAAATCATTCAAGATATTCTTGATAAGAAACATAAGGAAAAAGCATTAAAGTAATGTCCTCGTTTAGTACTCAATATTTTAAATTCCTTTTTTGATGTTATATAGTATTTGTCAACATTAATATTCAATATTATGCATTCAATACATTAAATTAATTAAAAATAAAATATCTTTAATCGATTAGAAATAATAAAAAAATTGATAATAAGTTGACAGAGTAAAAAGTAAAAAAATTAAATAGAAAATGTTAAAAATTGTTAATTAATTTATGTATCTCTAATAAAATATTTTATTATTAATTCTTTAATTAATTACTCTAGAGAGACCCAAGTGAAAATTATTTGGTTTCACACAAGTATTTTTTTTTAGATAATAATCTCAAACTATATTTTTTTTTTATCTTTATCTCTTTTATCTCTCTATATAATTTTTTTTAAACTATGACATGTAAAGGCATCATAATAGGAATACCAATTGTTGACACCCCAAATCTTACCAATCTCTCTATATAAATTAATTATTAATCATTTTTATAAAAACATCAATAATTAAAAGTAATACTATATTACAATTTATAATTTATTATAAATATAAAAAATAAATTTTTATTTGTTCAGTTATTCACTTCGTAAATTTTTTTAATAATATCAAATTTGTGTAGTCAAATATTTAATCCTTAAAACTTGAAAAAATAAATATTTCAAATCTTTAACATTTTAAATATTTATTCATATTTAACTCTTTTTGGGTATCGTGGTCACATTCAAAATTGGAAGAAAATCATTTTTTTCCTTTTTCCGCCCTTTTCAAGCTCAAAAAATTGATTTGATAAATTCTCAATATTTGACCATGGCACACATCACTAAAAAATATCTTCACACAAAAAAGCATAATCAATGACATCTATAAACACACACCATACATGCACGTGCAAATACCCATCCCTCACACCTATTTAATCACACTTTCAATCTCAACACCACACACACTCACACAAATTGTCTCTATTTTCATAGGCATTGTTTTTCTTTATCCACTTCTTTCTCTTTGTTTCACGTTCCTACTATTTCCAGGGAGTTCAAACATTGTGATGGTCAAAACCAAAAGACACCATCATCAATGGCACACCCTCTTTCCGCAGTTGCCTATGTCTCCGAACACTCATCATTACCAGGTAACATTTTCTTTTCATCGCGTTCCTTTCAAGATACTAATTTGTTTTGTTGCTTAAAAAATAGAATATTTTCTCACATGATTTTCATTTTATTCACTATTCACTTTCTAGGGTGTGAGTTTGCACCAAGTGCTTTTCCCAACAATGTTCCGAAGCTAAAAGTTTTCCCAAAGTCGGTGCCAATCAATGCCAGTGAAGCATTTCGGCAAGTATGGGAGAAAGAACATATACAACGGGAGCTGGAGAAGGATGGAATTAAGAGAGAGATAATCACCGATGAGATGGCATTAGCACAAAGAAGAGAGCTGGAGGAGGAAGTCAGGAGAGAAATGGCGTCGGAGAGAGCATTAGGAATCCCATTTGGAATCTTGTTCCGAGAACGAGTTTTGGTGTCTTTCATGAATCCAAGAATAAACAACCATATTAATAACATTAATGCATTTTGTGCGCCACAATCCGAGTTACCCCCCCAAGTTGATATCAAACAACCTTCTACACTGACTAACAATGATAATAAAGTGTTCATATTGGTTAGTATACTTACATTCTATTTGTTTGGTTGACCACTACTCAGCAAACATTCTCTTCATAGTACACTTGCATTATTATAACTTTACCGCCAATGGAACCATGTTGTGTGATCACAATATTATAGTATATCTTATTCATGCATGGGCATCCTAAATAGATGATAGAGTCAATATATAGCGAATGTTGAAACTCTTAATTGGCTATTGAGCACATATTATTTTATTTATCCCATTGTAGACGAAGTCAAATGCTTATCATTATGGTCCAAAGCGCAACACATTGACACCTCTTGCAATTGATGACAATGAAAATTCTCTATCTGGTTTGCAGAAGAAACCCAAGCAAGATTGGATTTGCATGTTATGTCAGATTACTGCCACAAGTGAGAAAAGCTTGAATGCTCATTTTCGAGGTAAAAAGCACAAAGCTAAAGAAGGATCCCTGAGAACTCAATATATAGGTAAGAGCAACAAAACATCATTATCATTAAAGAAAAGTAAATAGTGTGTGAATCTAATGAAGTTATTGTTACCATGTATTTAGGGCTGGATTCAAGACCAGAAAGCCAGACACCTCAACCTGGCATAACCCACACAGACATAAGCATGTCAGAACCTACAAAAGAGGATCAGGCTGTGTAGGAAAGCAATGGTCTAGCTGTTTAGGTGGTCTTGAAATGTAACATCTATTTTTTTTTTCCTATTATGAGAAATAAAAGTTTAGCTTTTATATATTATTATTTGCCATTGTAATTATTAATGGATTTTCATTTCTAATTAAACAAATATGAAGAGTATTTAATTTACCAAATTTTAAGAAAAAAAAACTTCTTAAACTTAAAGAAAATTATTTATTTATTTATTGTGGACAGTAATGTTATTGCTATTAGAAAAAAAACTTTTTAGTTAAAATTTAATCTATTTTAACTTTAGATGTTAGAAAATTAATGAATTTATATTTATAATTATACAAAGGTGATTGAAAGGTTTTTATTTATTTAACTTTGGAGAAAACTTCACAAGCTTAAATAAATTAAGAATATGTACGAATTAAAATTTTACAAATTATTAGCAATTGAAAATTATTATATATAAAAAAAGGTTGTATGAATGTTAATTTAAATTAATCAATCTGATATTGTTACTGAATTAATAAATACTTTCTCCGTTCCTAAACTCTTGATGTTTTACCTTCTTGTTTTTGTTCCTAAACTCTTGATATTTTACACATTCCAAGGTTCATTAATTATTTTTTCCACATATACCCCTATTTAACATGACCTAGATTTTCACACCTTCTTCCATCATAGATATTAAATGAGGGTATTTTAGACTAAATTTATTGTTTGTTAGTAATAGTAAATATTTCTTAACCTATGTACATTAACCTTAAACATCAAGAGTTTAGGAACGGATGGAGTAATTAAAAACAGATTGAGTTGATTTTTTTCTTTATTATCTTGGGATTAGAATTTTTTCTCCTAGAGCCCAAATAAATGTAAGAAATACTATGTTTTATTGTTTTTCCTTCCACTCTCCCACCTGGGTTGCTATTCTTTGTGCCCCCATTACTATACTTAATTCTCTTCATTTGCTGCCCTAATACAATTGCATGTTGTATGGGCTTATGTGTGTGTGTATTTACATTGTAATTAAACAGTGTACCCTAAAAACATGTGCCCCTCGGTTTCATTTCTATCCCCACCAGTAACCATTACACGTAATTAATTGCAGCAAGGATCATCATCCTTTGTTTTGAGTAGGTGATCTCTTAAAGTCAACGCTGTTATGCCAAGGAGACTATTTTTTGGTTTTCTCTCAACTTTGCATGCACTCTTTCAAATCTCTCTTTCCTTAAGAACATTTCCAGCCTCTCTTCTCTCCAACTGCATCTGTTTGGTTTTTGTGAGGAGGGTTGAATCTGTTTGGGTCTTGGAGTGCTGCTATATTGATGTTCTAACAGAGGAAAAAGCATTAAATTAAAGTAATGCCCTCAGTTAATTTTAAATTCCTTTTTTGGTGTCATATATCTTTAATTAATTAGAAATAATAAAGAAAATTCTAACAAGTTACTATATCAGTGGAGAGTGATTCAAAAGTTGCAGTTGGGTTGATTTTAAATGGATGCGATCAGTCTCACCACTGTTATAACGTGGTTAGAGAGATTAAAGCAATAGCTCTAGTTTGAGATCTAATGTCACGTATGCATATGTTTACGTGAGGCAAAACAGGTGGTAGATGCTTTAGTCAAACATGAGTTGTCTATTAGTAAGTAAAGTCTTTCATTTTCCACCTGATTTTTTATTTCTATTTTTATTTCACTTTGAAGTTTAAATAAAATTATCAAGTATCATGTGTATTATCTAGGTATTTTTCTTGAATATATAAATTAAATTGAATAAAGTTTAGCTAATAAAAACATATAAATTTTTAGCTTAATTGTACTTTTTGCTTCCAAAGTTTTGTAATCTTGTGAATTTCGCCCCCCCTTCCCAAACAAAAAATTAATGAATTTTGCCTCCTAATTTACAAAAGTTGCGATTTGTCTTAATTGCAATGGTTTAAAGGAAAAATCACCACAAAATTGTCTTATTTGTGGTAGGTTATTTTTACATTGAGACAAAATTCGCGATATTTTAAAGGTTTCAGTTGCACCTCCATTACGTCAATAGTTAATTGACTGCACCAATACCTTTTGAAGTTGTTGTCCCTGCCTACAAACAAAACAATCAATGGTTTATGATTTTAAGATTTCAAGAATTTGAAGATATCTACTTTTTTTAGGGGAAATAGTTGTAGGAATGGGTCAGGGGAATATTTTGGATTTAGGAATGGGTTTTAAAATATTTATTTTGTAAAGGAACGAATAAGAATGATGTTTTGGTTCATTTCAAATGCCAATAGACCATTCCTATACAAGTACTGCTTATTGGTTTGAATGAAATTTATATTTCCAATTGGTATATAACTTCTTCTTTGTGATGTTGTGGTTGCTTCATTTGCTTATTCAATTATTGGTTTTGATTATGGTTCAGTCCTACTTAAGATTAACAGGTTTTGATTTGGAATTTTTAATAGTGGTTTTCAATGCTAAAATCAGGTTAATGGTTGCATCATATGTCAAAATCAATTTGGTAATCTAATATGGCATTAAACCAGTCACAAATGTAAGCCTATTCAAAATAGCAATAAGCTGCAAAATTGGTTTTCAAAAGGACCAGTATACTAATATGGTATTATACTATAAAACCTCAACTTTAAAACTTGTTACAACAATCAAATACAGACCTCAACTTTAAAACCTTAATAAGTAATTATATTACAATTTTAATTTTCAAAAAGACCAGTAAAATTATATGATAGTATACTTTAAAACCTGTGACAATAATAAAAAACAAATTAAATTTAACTATACAACCTTATTCAATTACTATGGTACAAAATTTGTTTTCAAAACGACCAGTATATTGATATTGCATTAGCCTATTCAGACAATCTTGTGTAAAACCTCAAACTTTAAAACCAACTATACTAGGTGATTTGGCAGAATTACTAGGCGATTTGGCAGAGTTATGCAAAACAAGTAAAGCAACACAATTAAATATAAAATCAGATGAAGTTCACATGCACAAATCATATTAGAAACAATATTTCATTAATTGACCCATTCATACCAAGCCAAATACTATATTCTAATCAATTGCATCAAAATAATGATAGGGCCACAAACACCAGCAACAATACAATGCCTTATATTGTACCCACTACATCAAATGGCCCTACCAACAACTAAAAACACCAGCAACAATGCAACATTACAATGACCTAAGACAAAATAAGACCAACCCTAAAAATTTCTCCATCTTTTTCATCTAACTCAACTTTGTCTTCAATTCATTTCCCCTAATCTTTAGTTCATTTGCCTTCCTCAAAAATGCAATGATAATTCTCTTCTCACGAACATTCAATACGGGATCATGCCACTCAAAAAACTCTCAACCATTTCTCCTTGTTACTTGCAAAGGAACAAATTCAAAATTTCAAATGAATGTTACACAATAAACTTGCAACCAAAATTTCATATTATTGGTTATATATCCTAATTAGCCCACAACCATAAAAACTTCTCCCTAGATTTTTCTCTATCCACGAGGTCACCAGTGGAGCCTCCATGTTACAGTGATAGACCACGCGATGTCTTCAAGCTCGAGACTAGAGTTATATGAAGTTGCACCGGTGTCCATCTCACCACCCAACTACTGAACTTGCATCGCGTTGTCCTACGACTCAAAAAAATGTCTACTCCTATGAGTAGATGAACCTTTTGGAGTTAATGATCCTTTGGGGAAGATGATTAGCATTACATCAACCTTTTAGGAAAGATGAAGCTTAGGGGACGAAGTGAGTTAAGGTTTTGATATTTGAGTTTATGCTAGCTACAAGATGATCCCATGTGATTTAAAATCCTTTTTATATATTTTTTATCTTTTATTAAATTTATATTAAATTAACGTTAAATACTTAAGGTCAATACATTAAATTGGACAATTGGACTAAAATCACCAATTTTAAAAAATAGAAGATTAATAAATGTCTCTATTTAGAAATATGAAGACTAATTGCAGGTTGGATATATTATGAGGAAACCAAAATTGCACTTTACCCTTACACAAAAAAGATAATCTTTTCTTTTCAAAAGCTATTTTAAGAAGCTATAAAAAAATAATTTCCACAAAATAAATCAACTCAAACACAGAATAAATCTATTTTCAGCAATACAGCGCACGGAAAATTTTGGTGTCAGCTGAAATCGGGTTCTTGGGTTTAAATTTAATCATATTTTATTTATCAAATTTAAACCATGTACAATTTTTATTTTGAAGTTTTTTAAAATAACTAAATCTATTTTAAAATTAAAAAAATTTAATTTAATCTACTAAATTTATTCTACTTAAAACTCTTAAACTCTTTGTTTTATTCAAATATCAAATAAATTAAACTTTATTAAACTATGTACTTAAAACTCAACTGAAACATCAAATTTTGCTAAAACTATGAATCTCAATTTCTTTTCCCTTTTCAGATCCTACTTTTACATCATACTAAATCCTTCAACTTTCTATAATTTTACTAAATTTCTGACTAAAGATTTAAATTAATTAATTTATATATCAAATCAATCATAAATCCTCAAATACCTAATTAAGAAATGAGGATTTAAAATTTTAAATAGGGAAAAAAGTTAAAAGAAAGATCAAATTTAATTTATTTAAAAAAACTTAATTAACTAGAAAAATAAATCAAGACCAAAATCACAGCCTAAACTTAAAAGACCCAAAGTCTTAAGTTTATAGTTCCATGTAAAAGGGCAAAACTAAATTATGGTCGAGACCAGAAAATTTAGCACTCCTTGTAGTCGTAATTGACTATTACCAAGAGGGCTATGCATGCTTTGGGCAAGTTTTTTTTTTTTTGTTTTTTTATTAAGGCTTTGGTAAAGTTTTATTAATGAACAACATGGCATGTTTAACAGGTAACCGTAGAAAATTGTCTGAAATTGACACCCATAAAATTTTAAGCCAATGTTATGTGATCAACCAGTCAAGTCATAAGGGCCCAACTAACCCTAGCATATTAGACCACCAAAGCGGAAGAAATGTGGATTAATTACAAAGGAGAAATGACTTTTCTTGTAATTAATATTCGAACTAATATGACATTGAGAAGGTGGCTAGACAAAGATCCTAAAATGAGGAAAATAGGGCAAAACAAAAAAAATGCCCTTCTCTATAACAATTTAGCCAAGGGAAATTAGCTCAGCATATCTACAACCGCTATATATGGCAGAGACATTACACGAGCAAATTACATGAAAACCTTTGTGGTAATATGCCGTTCCAAGAATTCAAATGGTCAATTCTCCAGTTGCTGCACTAATGATAAATCTTGTTCATCTTGGAACTTTCTCATTCCTTCAATCGTTTGCTGGGAATAGAATTGGGCATTCTGAAATGACAACCAAGAAAACTAAGCATAGACACCTATTATATGAAATACTCACTCGCTCCAAAAACCAAGCTCGAGGTATAAAAAAATCATCAAATTTACATATAGATAAAAAAAAAATTATTGAAGAGCAGTGATAAAGAAATTATATAAATGGAGGAAGAAAATAACCAAGAACATTGAGAGGAAAAGCATAATATTAATAGAAGAGTTTAGGATGAAAAACTCATGCTTTCATACTCCTAAATAAAATCCTATTCTAAGTTACCTCGGGGAGCTGATACGCTTGTCCATTTGCTCATTAATGGCATTAGGGGTACTTGACCTAGTCTCAGCATCCAAAGCCTGAAAACCATAGTGAATTGATACAAATAATTACATCTTCATGAAAAGTTGGGCAATTCACAGATCACCTAGTAGATCAACTTTTTCCCCTAGGTAAAATATACAGCAAACCACATAATAAAAAATCCTCACCTCAGAGGCTCCACATGTGCCACGTACTTCTCTGTAATTCCATTCATCAAAAAATGCATTCAGCAGTTAATATAGTTCCAATTAAGAAAAGGCCAAAAAGTTAGTTACATTTATAACAATGGGATAAACAAACTTTGTTAATCAACCATCATTCACATAATCGTCATCCACTAGTTGCATGCAAAGAAGCATTACCTCAAGCCCAGACAAAAAAGTACAAAAGAATATTTACCTCTTGAAACATATATGCTGATAGTTTCTACAGTAACATACACTAGAACATCGGGTTTACTAGATGTGTGATCATATCCAATCATGGAGCCAAGATTAACGGTGCAAATAAGTAACTGAAAGTCAGATACCAACAGATATTCTTCAATTTGAACTCACTCCTATTTGTTCTACCTTCTACGTGTTTCAATAGATACAATTTCACAAATCACTAAAATAAAGAATCTCTGAACTGTTCTACATGCATGCATAGGCATATTCAGACACTTGGCAAAATGAAGAAAAGAAAATTCTCCACATATCCCCTAAACATAACCAATAAAGTTGCACCAACTGCAGCAACAATATCTTACCTATCAATCTGTATTATTATTGACTGGCTATTTATATCCCTATGTTCCAAGAATTTTCTATTCATTACTACAAACGAACAAAAGCTATAAAAACAATATAATCAGAACACACTTTTGGAATTGGCTCGAACAATAGGTGTTTACCTGCTAAGCTGTGAAGGGCATCCTCTGCAGCTTGTTGTTGAGCATCCTTCCTTGTCCTACCCATACCAACACCTATTTTCTCACCAGTGAATAGTACCTAAACCCAGGCACAAGACAAATTTACAACACAAGTTATGAATCAATTAAAACAGAGAAAACCAAAACTTATTTCGGATCCAAGATTAACAAAAATACCGTATAACAAATTCTAGAGTTTAAAACCACTAATCAACTAATGCATATAACACAACTCATACTACATAAACAAAGACTAATGCAATAAAAAAATGTTAATAGGACATCATAAACAGGCATATATATATATATATATAAACAGAACTTTCACTGACCTCCAGTGAAAACTGCAAGTCTTTGCTGGTGGTTAAAATGGACTTAAATTCAACCTATAAAGGGAAAACATGAAAACGCACTTCAGGAAAAACAGACAAAAAAATAATCAGTTAGGTGCAGAAACCATGCATACCTTAGAGTTACACCGCCTCCCAATTTCTTGCAACACTTGAATAGATAGAGGGGGTAAGAAGTTCAATTTTCCAGCTTCATTTTGAAAATCTTTACTATTTAAAGATGCATGGTTCTGAGATATCCCATCCTCTGTAAAAAGTTTGGTCAATAATACAACACACAAAACAGCAATTATAATTGGCTGCAATCAAAATAAAATGCTAATGAACTTCGAAACGAGGTTTTCTCTCCATGGTGTCAAAATAAAAGTTGTTTCTTTTCGTGTCTATTTTCATTCAAAACAAATTTCGTTAAAAACCAACGATTGGATCTTCCAAAATTCACCAAATAGTGGAGGTTGTCTAGGGCAACCCGTAGCTAAGGCCACTGTCATTTGGATTTTGGAGTCTCCTTCTACATGCAACACAAATGAACGAGTTTTGTAGAAAATGGGTATGGCTCCCCTTATTCCAGGGACCATCCCTTACAGTTTAAAGATATCAAAACTCCATCAAGGCCATGCATACACTCCCACAAACAGCCACTGCCAAAGACACAATCTTTCCCTCTAAAATTTCTCACATGCAAACATTTCAAACAAAACATACAAACAGTCCAGATGAGGGGCATTCATGCTATGTGTGCTTGAGTCCCCTAACTCTCAACCACACTTAGACTGAAAATAGAATCCACCAAGAAGTTTCCCTCACCCTAGTTGAGGTTCAGCCGAGAGAGAGAGGAAGAGAAGAGGAAGTGAGCTTGTTGTTGAGATGATGAGAGGGAAGAGGGATCCAGCTGCATGCAAGGTCTTCAATGGCTTCCCTTGGGGCTTGGGGTGCCACTGCCAAGGAGGAGAAGAGTGGTGCTGAGAGGATTCTATGATCTTGGTGCTCAAGCTCTCAGTCAAGTGAGTGAGGAGGAAGAAGAAAATAAAAAGAGAGGAGAGGGTTTGGGGTGCAGGGCCATGGGAGAAGAATAGAGAAAGGGAGAAATGAATTTGAAATAAAATGAAGAGTGTGGCGTGTGTGTGCTGCTGGGTTTTTAAGTGAGTGAGCGTGTGTGAGGGAGTGAGTCCGTGGGAGAGGGAAAGAGAGAGGTGAGAGAAGAGAAGTTTTGGGGTTTAACTTAATTGCTAAGTTAAAGTAAGTGAGAGGAAATGAATTGGATTTGAGTAAGAGAGAGAGAATGTAGTGAGTTTGTGGAGGGGTGAGGGTAGGTGCATGAATTTTAATTGGTTAAGGGGTGTGAGTTAATAGTTTTAGGTACTGAGTATAATTTACACAGTGTAGGAATGCACTATGTAATTGAAAT
This sequence comes from Pueraria montana var. lobata, assembly GCA_026413185.1. NCBI lineage: Eukaryota > Viridiplantae > Streptophyta > Magnoliopsida > Fabales > Fabaceae > Pueraria > Pueraria montana. Next base: position 81,971,871 of record CM048650.1, read on the forward strand.
TAATTTTAAAACCAAACTTTTAAACATCTAATAATAATATTTTTTTTTCTACTTGACCATTATAAAGAAATACTTTTATTATTTTATTTTCCATCATTTTTCTTATTACTCGGCTAATCACTAACTATATTTAATTACTCAAAATATATCTTTTTCTTCTTTTAAAACAAACAAATTAATTTCAATTGATTTCTAATTAAACCGCTCACGTACCTATTTACTAGGTTGTAATTTTTGGGATGTTACAATAGTCCCCTCCTTTTAGGAATTTCGTCCCCGAAATTCACTAAGTGTATGGTTAAGCTAAGCTAGGGGCATAATTCTTTTTGTCTATTCTTAGTCTAATATATTTTTCTATAGCTAGTCTTAGACGGCTCCTATAGGAAGTTATTTCCATTGCAGAGCTCAGTTCTAACTTACTATCCTTTTCGCCATGAAAGCATAGATATGGTTTGTTCTCAAAGGGTATGTATGGTTTTCATCTAAGTAAATTCACTCTCAAGGCTATAGGCTCACTAACATAGAGCGGCTTTGGTAGGAATCTAATCGAGTTGCTAGGTGGGCAACATAGTCCTTCTCAAGATTGGCTTAAGTCTACTCAACATTGAAGGTCTAGACTGGTTACACTCTATATGAGTTGTAGGTAAATTCCTAGGCTTGTCTCTAACTCTTGGTCACATCTTAGTACCCTACTCCAACTATTTCACCATTAGGATCACTTCTAAGTTATTCCCAAACCATTTCAATCCACTACTACCAATCCAATCACTTCTAACATCTAAGTCACACTCTCTGAAACGTTCCCATCACTTCTTTTCGTTCTTAAACTTTCTGCTACTATTTCTAGCGTTCATTTCTTATTCCACCCATCAATCCATGTCCTAACCATCAAAGGCCTTCTGACTTTCACACTATGCTTCTGGTACTAACTCTGATACAATTCTTAAATACTCACTTACTCCATGGAAACGAATCCAACTTGCTAAACTCACCGACGAATCTTCCGTGCTAGTAAAGTACACTATTTCATTTTCAAAACTCGCTCTCAACACACAATTCCATATCTTAGTGGTTAAGGTATCAACCTTTTGATAACTCCATGTCACAACATTTAACTTTACCCTTCCAATCACAGGAGAAAACAGTTCTTCACACTACAGGCAGCAATTACGCCTTTAGCCTTTTCTTGCCTTAAAAAACCTCAAGACATCTTCAAACTCCTTTTTCCTTTTCCTTTTCTTAAACTCAACTCCAATTTACCAACCAAAACTTTCAAACCTCTATTCTCAACCAACTCAGGATTACAGACTCATAATCTCCCACTATGTAGAACAAGAACAAAATCACTGGGACGATCTTTCCAAGAATTTTTTTTTTGTATTAGGAGAGAAAGTTGTCTCGATCAAGTCCTGAGTGTGCACCCTCACAACTCTATCAAGATTTCCTTTCTTCCTTCAAAACATCCACCTTGCTTTAAAAGCAAGAAAGATGGAAGAAGAAATTTCTCCATGTGGATCAAACGACTTGTAAGATTTGAGAACGCATATCCCCATGGAGAAAATGACTCCCATTGGGGTTGAAGACAACTCAATCACCATTGATATAGTTTCTCAGAACACAATCAATAAATTTATTTCCACTGGAAACATAGACACTGAAAGAAGTTTAGGTTACCACATGATTAAAAGAAACATCATAGGCAAGGCATCATTCATATGAAATGAATGACTCGAATAAGAATTGAGGTATCTTATTTACAAAAATAGTAGGCTTCTCAAAAGTAGACTACTTGAAACACGTCCAATCGACTCATTCTTACAAGAAAAGTAATGGCAAAATAAGATATCCAACATCACTGTACAATTCATAAAAGAGTAGAATGTGTAAGGCATTTACTCATATGGAGTCAAAACAACTTGATAACAAGAGGGACAGCTCATGCATAATGCATAGACTTCTCTATCACACTCAACCCATTACCCCACTATAGATGCCAAGGTCTTAAGGATTCCTTAAGGCAAGGCATAGTCTAAAGAAATAACCTTGTCTCTTAGCTTTGCGATGTCTAACTAATCTCACAATTCTATTGGCAATTCTAAGGGCTACTACACATCCTCAAAATGTCGGCATTCTCTTTTAACAAACTCGAATCAACGATCTCACATGCCTATAGTCTAACTAATCCTACATTGCCACCACAGTAGTCAATGCAAGATTACAACATAGTAGGTGTAAGATCGAACAACATACAACATACAACGTACAATGTTTCCTTCACCATTGTTAAACAACAGTTTGATGCAAGAGCAAGCAATTCAATCAATTCAAACTACATTGCTATAAAAAAAATAGTCAATGCAGAATCACACAACATCAAACAATTCATCTATACTGTCGTCAAGCGGCAGTCAGCCCAAACACACAGCACAAGCAATGGTTAAGTCCACACCCCAGTCTTGGTAGGAGGAACTGCTTTGATACTACTAATGTAACACCCTAAATTCGGGTTTACATATAATCAACATTTTAAACTTATTTTAATTCAATAGGCGTGTTACTTTATTCTATCTTCAGAAAAGGTATGGAAAATATCCTTTAATTATTTTGAAAACGTGTTAACTAATTTTACTTCTTCCAAAAACTGTGAAGTTGATAAAACCTAGATTGGAATTTTACTAAATTTTTTAAAACTTTTGATTAATTAATTTCGGAAGTTGCGTATCGCCACCTCAATTGTAAATATACATTTAAAAGTGAGTAAAACAAAATAAATAAAGTAAATGGCTCTGGCTATAAAATATACATATATACATGAAATAGAGATTTTCATAACCCAAATATTTTCTGGAGTAATAGTAATATGTACATTCCCAAAGTGTATACCAAATACATAGGGTAATAGAGTACGAAAGCTGATTATACATACCAAAAATCTGAAACCTAAGTCTACCCATATCCAAATACATAAAAAGGGAAAACCTAGTCTCAGAGCAGTCATCTCTAGACCCGACCATGCATGTTAGACTAATCCCAGAAATAGGATAGCAGAGGGCCTTTGACAAGATTCCTGAGAAGAAATCTAGTGGTCGTCGTCCACAGGATCCTTCGTGAAATCTTCCTCAAAGTTCTCCAATTCCTTCTTAAAAATCTTGACTCACTGTTCCCTAAGTTCACCACTAGCGGCGGATCCCCCTGACGGACACTCACCCAATTACGCATCCAATTCTTGACATAACGGGGTTCGACGAAAGGTGGGAAGCGTCAGACCAAACATGAACTCCTCGGATAGTGTGGCATTAGGAACAGTAGCAGGTACAAATAGACTCTCTGATGATACTCTAAAAGAGAAAGACGATGACGATAACTTCCTGCTTCATCAAGCAGTACACATAGAACAACTTGACAGTCCCAAACACAATCCTGCTAACCACCCCGATGTGGTTCTCTAACGATCTCACTCAAAACCTATTCGTTACCACAGCTATTTCTGTAATTTGCTTCACACTGGCCAGCCGCCACTGGAACTCCCAGAACTCAGTGGTCTTACACATATTTGAGTTGGATGACTGTTGGGAATACACCCTTCACCATGGTACAATGGCAGGCTCTCACCAACTGATGATGTCTCGTATTTTTGTCAGGATGGCCGAGTCAGCTATGCGATCTATCGTCACAACTCATTGTCTTACCCGCCAAGGTCAACCTGCCTTACAATCATCTCTCAGGTAGCAATTGTGGTCATCCATTACTCCGAGAAACTGACTCCTCAACAACCCTCCTCACAGGGATTATTCTTTCTCGTCATAGTGGGATTCCGCTGCACATGGTATTGGACGGTTGAATAGATGCTGAGCCTGAGACCCCGTCTCTGCTCAGAAAATTATATATATATATATATATGAGGAAATTGTCTCCATCACCTTTCTTTGAGTGACCGTCACATTACGTCGTGACATGCCTTTTGAACTTCGCCCCCTCTCTTTGGTATTCTCACAGCTTGAACACCCGACACGACTCTCTTGCCATCTTGCAATTCCAGCAATCTTCCGTACACTCGTATCATCCTTGTATGACTCTCAACTCAACATGATTCACCACGCGTAGACAATTTTATTATGTTTTATGTATTTCCTTGCTCTCTCAAAACTTTACAATTTTATAAAGTGTTAACTTACCTTTATTCCTCCACGCAAAGGTCCTAAGATTATTTTTATGTCCAACGCATAAAAATAAAGAGTTAATTTAAAATTAATTCCTATCAAAAAATAATAATGAAATAAAATCCTGAAGCTAATTAATAATTCTTTCTATTAAAATTTCACTTATCATTATCGTTCAATGGCGATCTTGCCATAATCACTGGAATCAAATTCTAGTATCGCAAATACTCACGCCCCAGTCTTGCGAACACATCACAGAGACAAAACATACAATCAAGAAATAATTCCACACAATCATTCAAAGTCACCATTGCACAAGAACTTTGTTCTTTGGGACTTAAAATCACAATTTGGGTACTTGGATACATGGTATTCATTGCCCCTTTCTTTCACAAAAATAACCATAAACATTTCACACAAGTCACTAATCAACTAATGCATATAACACAAGTCATACTACATAAACAAAGAGTAATGCAATAAAAAGATGTTAATAGGATGTCATAAACAGGCATATATATATATATATATATATATATATATATATATATATATATATATAGAGAGAGAGAGAGAGGAGGGATCCACTTACTCCAAGAGTAATTATAAGAGTTACTCCCATCCTCACCATTCATTTTCTTGAAATCTAATGGTTAAGATTAATTATTCATTACAACCATTAGATTTTAAGAACTTTCACTGATCTCCACTGAAAACTACAAGTCTTTGCTGGTGCGGAACTGCAAGACTAATACTCTCAATCTTTGGGAAATTTATCTTTTCCCTTCCCATGATTATCTCTTTCATGTTCTTTCTTTCCTGTGTTGGCCTCCGTTTGGACTTGGTTTCGGTATTCAGCTATCTCCTCCATCTGCATGTATTTCGCTGCCCTTCGTCGGAGGTCATCCATGTCGAGTACAGGTTTCTTATAGAGACTATTAACGAAAGCCCATAGCCGAAGGGCTATTAGCAGGTGATGCATGGCTACAGTTGGGTCCAAATTACGAATGTTTAAGGCAACTTTGCCGAATCTTTCCATGAAAGTTCGAAGAGATTCCTTCTTTTCTTATTGTATGTTTACCAGCGCAACCGATGTCAAGTGATGGGGTATGCTTGTTGCAAACTGGGTGTCAAATCTAGCGGCAAGTGTTTCGAAGCTGTCAATGGAATTAGGCGGAAGCCAAGTGAACCAGTTTAGCGTTTTCCCCTTCAGAGATGTGGGGAATACCCTACACAAGATAGCATCATTTGTGGTGTAGAGGCTGACTTGGGTTACATAAACATCTATGTGCTTATCTGGATCAGTGCTGTCATCATATCGGTCTAAGCTGAGGCTTTTCCAACTTGGGGGGAGAGGTGTTTCCATTATTCTCGAAATGAAGGGATGTCTACAAGGGTGTGTTTGAGTGTTGGCGGTGAAGGTTAAGAGCCGATGTGTTGCCCCATGGATGCTAAGATTGGCCGTTGACTCACCCTCGTGTTGGCGGCCAGGTGTTTGGTCTTCGGGCTTCCAAGACCGATTCATTTCAACTCAGCATTTTCCTGACGAAGGGTCGAGATCTCTTGAGCATGCTGTTTTCGCATCGCTGATAGATCAGCTCTCAATTGTCCTAACTCCGAAGACAAACTTGTTTGATCTTTCACCTGCGCCGCGTTTTCGTCAACGCGATGTTATCCCTCTACGTCATGCTACATGCCTAGTGCTGATGATTCGAGTATCTCCATGTGTGCGTGGCTCCGAGTAGTAACCATTCCGAGTAGTAACCTGCCTGAGGGTAACAAGGTAATGCTTCCTATGCCAATATCTTCAGTCCGAGATCTGCTGCAATCATCTGAATCCTTCTAGGTGATAAGAGGGGTGGGTACTTGCAAAAGGCACTCGAATGCTCAAGTCAACTTTCAGCTCAAAGCATTTAGTAGGTGTAATAAATGAGGATAAAAGTTACTGTACTTCAAGGATCGTACTCCTTTTTATACTTACCTTACTGGGCCTTGGACTTTTATAGGCCCTGATTATCTTCTGATGGTTTATCATTATTAATTAAGATTGCTTAATTACCTTCTAATCTTTGATTGTCTTTGTAATACCTTTTTAGCATGATTTATCTTGTCCGAGTACTCTTCGTGGTACTCGGTTATCATGATGTCGAATACCTGGTTGTACCTGTTTGATGATTTAGACAATTACCTATCTTATACGGTTATTCTTACTGCCGAATACCTCTCTAGTGTGAAGGGTATTCGGCTAATCATACTGCCGAATACTTATCCGGTGTGGAGGGTATTTGGCTAATCATATAGCCGAATACCCCTCCGGTATATTTATATTGACCATTTTTACGGGACTGCTGCATTATGTTTCTTCTGATTACCAGTGATACGCCTTGTTTCTTGACCAAATCTGCTTTATTTGGAATTTTTTATTCTCGTCCTTAATATATTAATCTTGTTCTTTTCTTTTTTTTTTTCATGGAGCTGGTCTACTGCTACAATTGTGCTACTAGTTGTTCCTCCTTTTGTTATCTTTTCTATTCTTTTTTGTCATTTTGCTTCTCTTTATTTGATTTGTATACTTTTTGTAAACTTTTTTATTTTCTGATCCTTAATGATGAAATGTAATTTTTTTTTTTTCAGATTTTCATTTCCATTATTCCTTAATGGAAGTCAAAAAGAATAATTACAGCAATGATTTGTTTATATCAAATTGGTTAATTATCTTCCTGTTCAATTTCATAACCACTTAGCTGGGAAAGGGACAAAAATGAGCTTGTGGAATTGACACCAAAGAATTAGTAATAAAAGGTTGTAACAAGTGTTAGACTCTAATAATTTTTTACCATTTTTTTTGTGATGACGTTAAACAAGTAATAAAATACTATCTCCGTCCCTAAATATAAGACTATTTTAACTAATTCTCACCCTTTAAGAAAGTTGGTAAATTTAATTAATAGCATTAAATTTGTTAACACTTTGTATTATTTTTCCAAAATTACCCTTATAATTATTGGAACTCATCATCTCTCTCTTTCCACTTAATTACTTTCTACCTAATTAATTAATAGTGCTACTCATTTTCTCCAATCCTCATATGAGAGATAATGTACTTATCTTATTAATTTTTAGCATTGTAAAGTGATAAAGGGTATCTTGGTAAAAAAAAAATTATTGCAAGAGACAAGTTGAAAAGAGTCTTATAAAAAGGGACACATTTTTTTTAGAAAAGAGTCTTATATTTAGGGATGGAGGTAGCAAAAAATAACTTAATTCACAAATTTTGTTAATTTTTGGTATGAAGAAAGAAAGAAAAAAAATTGAGACAAATGGATATGATGGATGACTAGAAACAAAAGTTAATTTCTTCACTAGATAGGCCAAATTAGCAAATGATATAAATTTGATAAAAAAAAAATTACTCCATATAACTAAACACATTAAGAAAAGAAAAGGCAAAATACATTGTTCAAAATATTCACTAAACAAATGTAACTTACCACTGTATGTGTTCGTAACCTATTTAAGTGAGACATTTGAATTTTGGATGACAAAAAAAAAGAGAAAAAGGAATAATGTATACAACCATAGAAGGAAAAAAATAAATGGATAACCATAAAAAAGTTAAACTACTTTTTCACCTTTATATTTTAATAGAAAATAAAAAATAAGTAAAAACATATTATCAAGTTGAATGCCTGGTCCGTGCATAGCATGAATTCCATCTAGTATTAAAATAGATTCTGAAGATTTTTTTAAATGGTAAAATTATTTTTAAATTTAACTTATTTAAAGTAAAAATGTGTAAAGTGAAAAACTAAAGCCATATTCAAAGTCAAATTAAGCAAATTATATTTAAAAATACATTAATTCAATCAAACGATGAATAGAGTCTCACTTTCTTATTTTATATATTTCTTCACTTTATGCTTACAAATATCTTTAAATAATATTCATAGAATAAAAATTAATTTTTCATTAAAAAATATATTTAATATTTTACCAATACATTTATATCATTATTTTCAATAAACTTTTTTAACAAATTTTTTTATCAACTATAAGAAACTATTATATTCTTGATATGAAACATAAGGAAAAAGCATTAAAATAATGCCCTCATTTAATACTCAAGATTTTAAATTCCTTTTTTGGTATGAAATATTTTTCAAGATTTATATTCAATATTATGCATTAAATACTTTAACTAATAAAAATAAAATATGTAACATCCTGGGTGTTGGCGAGGGCGGGGAGTGATCTCCAGTGCAAAAGGGAAGAGCACGGAAAAGGAGCAGCTCCTAGCAGGCTTCCAGTGGAAGGGATACATGAATGAATCGAATTCACACCCAAATGAGAGGGATCCAGAGAGTGTGCAGGTATGAGATTGTATAGTTGAGGATGACTTAAAGGAATTAATTGGTACTACCTATACCAAAAAGATACATCTACTTTTTTGTAACTCATCACTTAAGAACTCAACAATTAAGTGTGCTTGGCTTGGAGAAATTATGGATGGGTGACCTTTTGGAAAGTTTCCCAGGAAGCGTGTGAGTGAGGACAAAGCATGCTGAAAAGCTAGCTGAGCATTACAAAATACCTTTAATTAATTAGAAATAATAAATAGCTAGCTAATGAGTTGATTGAGTAAAAAGTAAAAATTTAAATGGAAAAGTTAATATTTGCTAATTAATTTATGTCTTTATAATAAAATATTTTAGAACAAATTACAATAACATCCCTGAGATTTGGTCTAATTACACATGCACCCCCTCCATTGGAAGGCATTACTTTGGGAGTTCATTTACAAAAATGTCCTATGCACATTTTGAAAATTCCAAAATTGCCCTTTTTTAAAGTAAAATGCATTTTATTAAACAGAGCCAACACACAAGAAATCTTGGGATCTGAAAACCAACAAAATTACAATGCCGATCCATACTCCATCTCGTAACAACACTTGGATCCAATTCTTATTTAGCCACTACTAAAAAGAAAAATGATAAGAAAAATAATAGAAACAACCCCATGACCCAACTGTCTTCAAACGCAGTTATAAATGTTTTGATCCCAAGCAGCAGCTCATAAACCTCCCAAAGATGGAATTGATTATTTGAATATTAAATTAATCCAAAATAGTTTGACTGCTACTGCTGTATCATCCTTGTCATTGGCAAATTTGTTGAAAATCCAATTAATGCATCCTTTGTATGCAAATACTTCCTCCGTTCCTAAACTCTTAATGTTTAAGGTTAATACACATAGCTTAAGAAACATTTAATACTACTCAAAAATAGTACATTTAGTCTAAAATACCCTCATTTATCTATGATGGAAGAAGGTGTGAAAATCTAGGTCATGTTAAATAAGGGTATAAGTGGAAGAAAATAATTAATGAGCCTTGAAATGTGTAAAACATCAAGAGTGTCAGAACAAAATCAATAAGCTAAAACATAAGAGTTTAGGAACGGAGGAAGTATTCTATACAGCTTCAACCAATAAGCTCACATGCCCACCATGTATTTTACCAAATTCCACAAAAGACTTGTCCCGCAACAATTTAGCACCAATGTTTAAGACTCTCCAGTGTTGAAACTATAACCATGACCCATTCCCATATTAATTAAAACTCCCACATTTCAATAAACTCTAGAACTAAAAATGACAAACTTGCATTCTAAGAATAGTGCCAAACATTCTCCCAAGTGTGGAACATCTTATTGTTTTAATGTTTTAGGATTTCCCAAGCGTGGAACATCTTATTTTGGGACGGGTTGCAGAACATACATGTTGCAAGGCGGTTATCAAATTATTCAAGATATTCTTGATAAGTAACATAAGGAAAAAGCATTAAAGTAATGTCCTCATTTAATACTCAATATTTTAAATTCCTTTTTTGATGTTATATAGTATTTGTCAACATTAATATTCAATATTATATGCATTCAATACATTAAATTAATCTAAAATAAAATTCCCTTAATCGATTAGAAATAATAAAGAAATTGATAATAAGTTAGTAAAAAGTAAAAAAATTAAATAGAAAATGTTAAAAATTGTTAATTGATTTATGTATCTCTAATAAAATATTTTATTATTAATTCTTTAATTAATCTAGAGAGACCCAAGTGAAAATTATTTGGTTTCACACAAGTATTTTTTTTTTTAGATAATAATCTCAAACTATAATTTTTTTTATCTTTATCTCTTTTGTCTCTCTATATAATTTTTTTTTTAAAACTATCACATGTAAAGGCATCATAATAGGAATCCCAAAATTGTTGACACCCTAAATCTTACCAATCTCTCTATATAAATTAATTATTAATCATTTTTATAAAAGCATCAATAATTAAAAGTAATACCATATTACAATTTATAATTTATTATAAATATAAAAAAAATTAGTTGTTTAGTTATTCACTTCGTTAATTTTTCTAATAATATCAAATGTGTGTAGTCAAATATTTAATCCTTAAAACTTGAAAAAATAAATATTTCAAATCTTTAACATTTTAAATATTTATTCATATTTAACTCTTTTTGGGTATTGTGGTCACATTCAAAATTGGAAGAAAATCATTTTTTTCCTTTTTCCTCCCTTTTCAAGCTCAAAAAATTGATTTGTTAAATTCTCAATATTTGACCATGGCACACATCACTAAAAAATATCTTCACACAAAAAAGCAGAATCAATGAGATCTATAAACACACACCTTACATGCGTGTGCAAATACCCATCCCTCACACCTATTTAATCACACATTCAATCTCAACACTGCACACACACAAATTGTCTCTGATTTCATAGGCATTGTTTTTCTTTATCCATTTCTTTCCCTTTGTTTCACATTCCTACTATTTCCATGGAGTTCAAATGTTGTGATGACCAAAACCAAAAGACACCATCATCAATGGCACACCCTCTTTCCACAGTTGCCTATGTCTCCGAACACTCACCATTACAAGGTAACATTTTCTTTTCTTCACGTTCCTTTCAAGATACCAATTTGTTTTGTTGCTTAAAAAAAACAGAATATTTTCTCACATGATTTCATTTTATTCACTATTCACTTTCTAGGGTGTGGGGTTTGCACCAAGTGCTTTTCCCAGCAATGTTTCGAAGCTCAAAGTTTTCCCAAAGTCGGTGCCAATCAATGCCAATGAAGCATTTTGGCAAGTATGGGAGAAAGAACATATACAACGGGAGCCGAAGAAGGATGGAATTAAGAGAGAGATAATCACCAATGAGATGGCATTGGCACAACGAAGAGAGCTGGAGGAGAAACTCAGGAGAGAAATGGTGTCGGAGATAGCATTAGGAATACCAAGTGGAATCTTGTTCTGAGAACAAGTTTCTCTGTCTTTCATGAATCCAAAAATAAACAACCAGATTAATAACATTAATGCATTTTGTGCGCCACAATCCGAGTTACCCCCCCAGGTTGATATCAAACAACCTTCTACATTGACTAACAATGATAATAAAGTGTTCATGCTAGTTAGTATACTTAGATTCTATTTGTTTGGTTGACCACTACTCAGCAAACATTCTCTTCATAGTACACTTGCATTATTATAACTTTACTGCCAATGGAACCATGTTGTGTGATCACAATATTATAGTATATCTTATTCATGCATAGGCATCCTAAAGAGATGATAGAGTCAATATATAGGGAATGTTGAAACTCTTAATTGGCTATTGAGCACATATTATTTTATTTATCCCATTGCAGACTAAGTCAGATGCTTATCATTATGGTCCAAAGCGCAATGCGGTGACACCTCTTGCAATTGATGACAATGAAAATTCTCTATCTGGTTTGCAGAAGAAACCGAAGCAAGATTGGATTTGCATGTTATGTCAGATTATTGCCACAAGTGAGAAAGGCTTAAATGATCATTTTTTAGGTAAAATGCACAAAGCTAAAGAAGGATCCCTGAGAACTCGATATATAGGTAAGAGCAACAAAACATCATTATCATTAAAGAAAAGTAAATAGTGTGTGAGTCTAATGAAGTTATTGTTACCTTGTATTTAGGGCTGGATTCAAGACCAGAAAGCCAGACACCTCAACCTGGCATAACCCATACAGACATAAGCATGTCGGAACCTACAAAAGAGGATCAGGCTGTGTAGGAAAGCAATGGTTTAGCCGTTTAGGTGGTCTTGAAATGCAACATCTGTTTTTTTTTTTTCTTATTATGAGAAATAAGAATTTAGCTTTTATTTATTATTATTTGCCATTGTAATTACTAATGGATTTTCATTTCTAATTAAACAAATATGAAGAGTATTTAATTTACCAAAATTTAAGGAAAAAAATTCATAAACTTAAAGAAAATTATTTATTTATTTATTGTTGACAGTAATGTTATTGCTATTAGAAAAAAAAAACTATTTTGTTAAAATTTAATCTATTTTAACTTTTAGATGTTAGAAAATTAATGAATTTATATTTATAATTATACAAAGATGATTGAAATGTTTTTATTTATTTAACTTTGGAGAAAACTTCACAAGCTTAAGTAAATTAAAATTATGTACGAATTAAAATTTTACAAATTATTAGCAATTGAAAATTATTATATATAAAAAATGGGTTGTATGAATGTTAATTTAAATTAATTAATCTGATATTATTAATGAATTAATAAATAATTAAAAACAGATTGAGTTGATTTTTTTTCCTTATTTTCTTGGGATTAGAAATTTTGCTCCTAGAACCCAAATAAATGTAAGAAATACTATGTTTTATTGTTTTTCCTTCCACTCTCCCACCTGGGTTGCTATTCTTTGTGCCCCCATTACTATACTTAATTCTCTTGATTTGCTGCCCTAATACAAAAAAGGAATTAAGTCAGGGCTTTCTGAGAACATGCGTAGAATTGATTATAAGGGAATTACTTACTGAAGAAGCTTTCGAGTGCAGATTCTAAAGGTGAATAAGCACAAAAAAGATGTTGAATTTAATGAAAGGTTCAAGCACAGTGAGTATTCAACCATCATTTTGCATAACCATGATATTTTGCCTTCACCTTAGGACTTAGGAGTACCACGGAACTTCTTGCTTTTTAGTTTTTTTACAGTAATTGAATGTGATAGTGTGTGGCAATGCCAACTGGTTGCCTTTTGTACATGGTTGTCTTTTGTTGGCATTCTGGGATTGAATTTTGACCCCTCTAACTATCACATTCACAGGACCACCTAAAGCTTTAGATGAAGACGAGACTGAGTTTCTTGATAATTATGAAACAGTGAGTTCTGGTTCTCTCTTTACAGCGTCTTGTTTCATGGAATTTTTGTAGATGGATCCTGGAAGTGTAAACCATAGGATTTTAGATATGTGTCATTTGCTTCAATGGTTGTACTTGTACAGAATACAGGCAATACACCTATTTTAGTTTGTTTGAAAACAATTTGATGACATTTAACATTACAGAGAACAAAAGAAATGCTTGAACAAATTGTTGATGCAAAGATTATTCAAGTGCTTGTTCTTCTTCCTAATATTTGTTTTTATCCACCTTTTAGATAAGAAGGGAATATGAGCGACAAGTGGCAGATGAGGAGGACCAACAAATCCGAAGCTTTCAAGTTAAGTCATAACAGTTACTGTATGAGAAATTTGCTTTTATTTAAATAAAAAATGCAAGTTTCTTCTAGTACTTTTTATTTGATTTTCCGTTGGAGTATGTTGGACTTGCCATTGCTGAAGTGTATTTATCATCATGTGTCCATTATTTGGTCAATGATTTTTCTAACTATATTGCTCTTGTATGTATGTTGATTTCAGGCAGCGGTGGCAGCACAGTCCAACATTGTGCATGAAGTTAAGGAAAAAACCCCTTTACCTGCCATCCAGGTTGGTTGGTGACTTTTATGTGTTAATACCTTTTTTTTTGTGAGGGTTTGATTTAATAATGTTTTCATTTCCACACAATAACAATTGCTGATTTCCTGATTCCTACAATAACATTTTTACATAATAGGCCAATATTGAGGTCTATCATATGCTGAATAAAGATCTTTGAATGCTAGGTTACCCATAAGGGAATGGCCTCTGTCATCAATTTGACATTCATACAAACACGTGTCTATACTACAGTTATTGTCCTTCCTGTAGTTCTGTTTTCTGAATTTTAAAGTTTATATGAGGTATTGTTTTTCGTGGTTTTCAAATCTCACGACTGGACGCTGTTTTCTGATATTAACTGTGCAACTAGATTAGAACCTCCTATCCTCCCTAGACTGATCAATGATATTAACGGAGGGACTTAACTGTAACAATTAAAATTTGATGGGTTATATTTGCTCAAAATATTGTTGGGGGACTAAAACTACACAGTTATAGTAGGACTAAAAGTACAATTAAGTCTCGTTTATTGTTACTTTTACTGTTTTTGCTCATCTAAAATCTTCCGAAGCCATTATTTGTAATCCTTCAATTGCCAATCTTTGAAGGGGTGTTTAATTTATTAGTTATTGCAACTATGCATGCAGCTTGAAATAAGAAATCATGTGTGTTGCAGCTGTTGCTATTTTCATGCTTTTCACCACCCTGTTGTTTTCTTGTGCAAGAACAAAAGTCTGCTGGAAAGAAGAATCCAGCCGCTCGCCCATTAGGCATGATTATAAAAGTCAAGCCTCAAGCTAAAAATGCCAAGGTGGATGAAGGAAATACTGAGGAAATTTCAAAAGCAGGAAAAACTCCTGTGAATGATAAGCCTAAGTCTTTGGAACCAGTACAGTCATTGAATAGCGAAGCTGATAAGTCCCAAGTTGACCTAACTGGCCTTGTTTCATACAGTGACGAAAGTGATAATGACTTGTAATTTGATATATATTTATTTGAAGAAGTTTCGTGATTTTCATTGCTTTTTGCATGTGGCCTTAATTTTCCTTTTTATAGCCCTCATGCATATATATTCAGAACGGTGGAAACCACCACGTCTAGCTGACACCAAAAGCCAAAAGGTATAAAATAGCTGGCCTTTATTTACCTTTTGGCTTTTGGTGCCAGCTAGATGTGGTGGTTTCCGCCGTTCTGAATATATATGCATGAGGGCTATAAAAAGGAAAATAAAGGCCACTTGCAAAAAGCAATGAAAATCACGAAACTTCTTCAAATAAATATATATCAAATTACAAGTCATCGTCACTTTCGTCACTGTATGAAACAAGGCCAGTCAGGCCAACTTGGGACTTATCAGCTTCGCCATTCAATGACTGTACTGGTTCCAAAGACTTACGCTTATCATTCACAGGAGTTTTTCCTGCTTTTGAAATTTCCTCAGTATTTCCTTCATCCACCTTGGCTTTTTTAGCTTGAGGCTTGACTTTCATAATCATGCCTAATGGGCGAGACGCTGGATTCTTCTTTCCAGCAGACTTTTGTTCCTGCACAAGAAAACAACAGGGTGGTGACAAGCATGAAAATAGCAACAACTGCAACACACATGGTTTCTTATTTCAAGCTGCATGTATAGTTGCAATAACTAATAAATTAAACACCCCTTCAAAGATTGGCAATTGAAGGATTACAAATAATGGCTTCGGAAGATTTTAGATGAGCAAAAACAGTAAAAGTAACAATAAACGAGACTTAATTGTACTTTTAGTCCTACTATAACTGTGTAATTTTAGTCCCCCAACAATATTTTGAGCAAATATAACCCATCAAATTTTAATTGTTATAGTTAAGTCCCTCTGTTAATATCATTGATCAGTCTAGGGAGGATAGGAGGTTCTAATCTAGTTGCACAGTTAATATCATAAAACAGCCTCCAGTCGTGAGATTTGAAAACCACAAAAAATAATACCTCATATAAACTTTAAAATTCAGAAAACAGAACTACAGGAAGGACAATAACTATAGTATAGACACGTGTTGGTATGAATGTCAAATTGATGACAGAGACCATTGCCTTCTGGGTAGCCTGGCATTCAAAGATCTTTATTCAGCATAAGATAGACCTCAATATTGGCCTATTATATAAAAATGTTATTGTAGGAATCAGGAAATCAATTGCAAGTTGCAATATTATTGTGTGGAAATGAAAACATTATTAAATAAAACCCTGACAAAAAAAAAAGGTAATAACATATAAAAGTCATGAACCAACCTGGATGATAGGTAAAGGGGTTTTTTCCTTAACTTCATGCACAATGTTGGACTGTGCTGCCACCGTTGCCTGAAATCAACATACAAGAGCAATATAGTTCGAAAAATCATTGACCAAATAATGGACACATGATGATACATACACTTCAGCAATGGCAAGTCCAACATACTCCAAGGGAAAATCAAATAAAAAGAACTAGAATACTACAAGAAAACGGGTCTTTAGAGTCGGCCAAAAGCCGACTCTAACAAAGAAAAGCTGACTCTAAATTGTACTTACGTCTCGGACCTGCGTCGGAGCAGACATCGACTCTAAAACCCTCGAAGCTAATTACGCTTGCGTTGGTTTCGAAGCCCGACGCTTCTTATCGTCGGCTTAGCTCACACTATAACCATCACACTCTACATCCGATGCTAATATTGCTACTTTTAAAAAATTATTTATTTCTAATTAGTGTCGGATAATCCGACTCTATTATGTTTTATTTTTTAAAATTTTATTTCCCTTTGTGTCGGCTTAGCCGACGCTAACAGTAATATATTTAATTAATTTTAGTTTCCATTCAGTTTGCGTTGGTTTACTTGGGATACTGGTCTCGAGAGAAAGGAGGAGAGAATGAGATAGGCAATTATTTAAACCAAAATCGTAATTTATATAACTAAATAATCACTCAAAAGAAAAATGTGAAAAAATATAAGTAAATAGACAATGGATAACTGAATAAAAGCATTAGGAACTTGCAAATAAACAAGATAAGTACTGCGTTGCACTTTTGTACGTTAAAAACTAAGAAAAAATGGAGCTACTAAGATAAAAAAAAATGTTCAAAATACTTTTTTCAATATTGATTTGGTTTTCATCATAAATTTTCTTCATTTCTAATGACATGTCCATATGTAATTATATTGGCACCTCAAAAATGACATCAAGAGATTGATTGCAACAACTACAACGTCATCCACACAAATTGCAAGAAACCAATTCCTATAATGGCTGACATAATTGATAAAGAATAATTATAAACAGGTAGAAAAAGTAAAACGAACCTGTAACTGTTGAACTTCTCCTTCAGTAATGCCTGTGTGATAAAGGAAGAGACAAAAAATCAAGAAAGGAAGTTGAGGAGCACAACTATAAGCAATTTCAGTGATATTACAAACAGAGGAAGTATATATAAGTTTGAAGTTTTAAATGCTACTTAGTGCAATTGAAAATGCACTGTCTGCACTATCAGTTTTTAACTACTACTACAAACCAAGCCTAGAAAGTGAAATATCTCAAGGACTGCATTTAAGAACTTACAGCAGAGGTGGTAGGCACACTGAAGTGTCGGTGACAAAAGACAAGAGCAGGGGAACGAAAATTGGAAAGAAGTTTATTGCATATTAAGAAAATGTTCAAATATGAGAAGTAATTTGAATATATCAAATAAGAGAAGGAAGAATTCCTATGGATGTACTTGAAGAATCAGAGCAGCTAGCCTTTTGATCTCTCTTGCTTTCCTATATATCGTTGCTGATTTTTCCCGGGCAAATCTCTCTCAAGCATTCGCTTTCCTCTGCCCTCCTTGGATTGCAGCCTTTGCCTATCGAGGCAAACAGGTAAGAAAATGTTGTTTATAAGCAATATCAATCTGACCAAGTAATCACAAACAGGTCAAGTCTTATAATAAAATTAAAACTGAACATAAAAAAAAAGTGAATTGTTTTTGACACAGGTGGGTAACTCAGGCAAAAATATATAGCAAGGGAAAATAAAATATTGTTCCACAAATAAATCAACAGCATCATGGAACTAAACCCATATACAAGAAAGGGGGGAGGCATCTTGTGCTAAATTAATCAACACTCAACTGAAATTTACAACTTATATCACAAAGAAATAGAACCTCAACAAGATATGTCGCACCATCTTCCTTTGAGGCATTTGAATTTCTGTCATGAAGTCCCAGTCGAGACCTTGGTTTCTGTGGAGAATCAGACTCATCATGCTGGCTACGTAAACAACAGTTCCAACCGTAGAAGCATCTTCTAAAGAAGCATAGTTTCTATTAGACTACATTTAATTAAAATTCTCAGTTTGTGATTGTATAGAACAATGAATAGAACTTGTCAATTTCTTATCAAGGTAACAGAACTTGAACAATACCTGAGCTCTGGTCACGAAACACGGATGATCTTGATCCTTTTGGAGATCAAATAAAAGCTCCTGGTCCATTCCCAGGTAATTCATCCTGTAAATTTAAGATTTCAAGAATCAAAGCAGTCCAAGTTGTTAAAAAAACTTCGATAAGTTCATAGGAATTCCATCTTTACATCATGATTGATACAATTCTTCCAAATAATATTGACTAGGTGAATTCTCTAAATAATTATACCACTACAAACAATTTAATTGCTGTTTGTATCTGCAAAATGAGTAGCAACATTAGCTATACAGAAAATTTTATCAGCTTCAACTCAAAGTATCTAAATGCTCAACGAGGGAATTATTTAGAGTAGTTAAGTGGTTAAGCATTAATCATGTCAACCACAAGCAGGGGAATATTATTGTAATTTTCAATTTTCTTATGGATAACATGCTAAAGTTGGACAATAAAAAGGTTTTAGAAGTTAATTCAGCATCTCAATGTTTGTTTTTTCTAAGATATATTTTTAGAAAAAATAAAATGGAAGAACAGGAAAAAAATTAATAGCCAAAAGCAAAATAGGTAGAAATACACTATATAAAATATATCAAGACCTTTATCAATGATTCACACCTTATTCTTTCTGAAAGCTTGAACTCTTCCTTGCATTCTGAGTACAATAGTCTTTGAGAAATTCCTTAGCACTTGGGCACTGGAATTGAATCCCTTAAAAGGGAGGAATCAAGAGCCTGACAATAGGGAAAACTAAACAACACATCATATCAAGTTGATAGCTACAAACTCCAACAGGAAACATATAAATAAATAATTCTATTATCCTTGTTATTACTAAATTAGGATGCAAAGTAACATATCCTAGTCTAATATTTCTTATTATTACCTCCACCAAAAAAAGGGTTTTAGAAAAGCATATTTACTATAAAAAAAAAAAAAATCTTATGGATTCTCTCATACAATCCATATCGTTAACATTAAATGCAATTTGAACCATAAAGCAAAACCTTTTCATTAACAATATATAAGAACCTTTTCTCTCCTACTCTCCTTCTCCAACTCTATTAAAAAATATATATTTAAAAGTTATAAAGGAAAAAAATGATTGAGATTTTTATGTAACTACTGCTACCTTATGCTAAAATCAAATTTAGAATCACAAATGACAATTGTACTTAATCTTTGCCACTTCTTCTTTTAGGCTTCTCAATTGTTCTTCAACCTCCTTCTGGGCTTTATTGGTTGCTTCTTGCATTATAAAGGAAGATGAGATCACAAGTAACCATTTCATACAACAAAGTTCCAATGTCAATCATACCTGAGACAAAGAATTTAAAATCAGGGCCCTGGAGTTGGTGTTTCCTTTTGCATCAACCAAACAAAGGCATAATACAATTAGCTATATTCTGATTTAGATTTTTAGGTAAATTAACAAAAAATTGGAATGATACCAAAATATATTAGCATATATATGGTAAACTTATGAAGACTAATATGGATAATATGTTCGACCTCATGAATTGGTTAGATTTACAACCTGAATAATGAACTTATAATTCAATAAATTCATTTTTGTAATGGTTAAATAAGAATTGGTTCTAGGATTTGCTAAGAACATGAATTTCACATATAATTTTTTACTAAGAAATAAATAATTACAGTTCCATTAGCAGGTCTTTCTTAATTGACCATAGCTACTTGATTTGAATTTGCCTTTTGAACAAGACATTGAAACTTATGCCCCGATCTCCAATCAAAATGTTGGCATGTTAGTGAGATGAAAAAGAATAATCACAAAAATCTTGAAGCCATGTGAAGTAACCCCATATAAAAATCTAACAAGACACCATTTCATAATTGCATAGTATTTTTTTAGAGATCTTGAAGCCATGTGAGGTAAACCCCGTACAGAAATCACAAAACACCTTATGGGAAGTTAAAAATGTAATAGAAAGGGAGTGAATAGCAGTTTTGAAGTCAAGCATCACCTTCGTCCCACACCATTTGTACCGTTGTACGAATCACCAGTTCAATTGAAATCCAATAGAAGAAACAACACAAAGAGTGAAGACGAGAAACAGTACCGAGAGGGAATAAACCGCCAAAGACGTGCATGAAGCCTTCGGACCCTTCATGTACAAGCACAAACCCTTTGAATCCCTTCAGTTACAAGCACAAACACTAAATGTGGTAACAGATTCGAGCTCGTCACAGGTCACCAAAATCTGAATCAAGAACTGCTGAATAGTGAATTGCTTCGAACACCTTGCGCGGTGGAGGAGGAACTACACGTGTTAGGGTTTGCGCGGTGGTGTTTGGGGGTCTGATATGGTGGTGGACGAGGTGCAGTGGTGTTGAGGGTTTGATGCGGTGGTGATTGGGTTCAGAGTAGGGCTCGAATTTGAGTAACATTTGGGGTTTAGGATTTGTAGAATTGGGGACTCCATCAGCTACAAAGGGTTACTAAGGAAAATAAAAATAAATTGAGTTAGGCTTCACTATAGTCCATAAATTTCAATTTAATTTTTTTCTAATTTCATAAGCGTGGGTCACACCGTCGCAGATGTATAATTAATTTTTTTTTAAATAAATATTCATTACATAGTGTTGACTAGGCCATCGCAAGTCTCAAATTATATATTTTTAAAATAATATTGATTGTATAGCGTCAGTTTAATCCGACGAAAGACGAAAAATTACTTAACAAGATTAAAAATTAAAAAAGATCAGGTTAGTGTCGGTATAGAGTCGGTTTGGCCGACTCTAGTTGCGTCAGTCCCTACTCCTACACTATTAAGCCAACGCTAATTCAGCGCATTCTTGTAGTGGAAGGAACTTGCATTTTTTATTTAAATAAAAGAAAATTTCTCATACAGTAACTGTTATGACTTAACTTGAAAGCTTTGGATTTGTTGGGCCTCCTCATCTGCCACTTGTCGTTCATATTCCCTTCTTGTCTAAAAGGTGGATAAAAACAAATATTAGAAAGAAGAACAAGCACTTGAATAATCTTTACATCAACAATTTATTCAAGCATTTCTTTTGTTCTCTATAATGTTAAATGTCGTCAAATTGTTTTCAAACAAACTAAAATAACTGTATTGCCTGTATTCTGTACAAGTACAACCATTGAAGTAAATGAAACATATCTAAAATCCTATGGTTTACACTTCCAGGATCCATCTACAAAAATTCCATGAAACAAGACGCTGTAAAGAGAGAACCAGAACTCACTGTTTCATAATTATCAAGAAACTCAGTCTCGTCTTCATCTAAAGCTTTAGGTGGTCCTGTGAATGTGATAGTTAGAGGGGTCAAAATTCAATCCAGAATACCAACAAAAGACTACCATGTACAAAAGGCAACCAGTTGGCATTGCCACACACTATCCCATTCAATTACTGTAAAAAAAACTAAAAAGCAAGAAGTTCCGTGGTATTCCTAAGTCCTAAGGTGAAGGCAAAATATCATGGTTATGCAAAATGATGTTTGAATACTCACTGTGCTTGAACCTTTCATTAAATTTGGCATCTCTTTTGTCCTTATTCTCCTTTAGAATCTGCACTCGAAAGCTTCTTCAGTAAGTAATTCCCTTATAATCAATTCTACGCATGTTCTCAGAAAGCCCTGACTTAAATTCCTTTTTTGTGTCATATATCTTTAATTAATTAAAAATAAAATACCTTTATTTAATTAGAAATAATAAAGAAATTGCTAACAAGTTAATATATCAGTGGAGAGTGCTTCAAAAGTCGCAGTTGGGTTGATTTTAAATGGATATTATCATTCTCACCACTGTTATAACGTGGTTAGAGAGATTAAAGCAATAGCTAGTTTAAAATCTAAAGTCACGTATGCATATGTTTACGCAAGGCAAAACATGGTGGTAGATGCTTTAGTCATACATGACGTGTCTACTAGTAAAGTCTTCCATTTTCCACCTGATTTTTTTTTTTTTTATCATCGTTGTTATTTTTTATCAATAAATTTAAATGGAAAAATTATATAAATTATATTAATTGTATAAGGAAAAAATAGATGATTTTTTATTTTGAAAAATCTAAAAATTTATTGAACTAACAAAAAATTATTTTAATGACAATTTTCTCACGCATTATTTTTTTTTAAATTTATTTCTATTTTCATTTCACTTTGAAGTTTAAATAAAATTATCAAGTATCATGTGTATTATCTAGGTATTTTTCTTGAGTACATAAATTAACTCAGAACATCCTGTGAATAAAGTTTAGCTGATAAAAACATATAAATTTTTAGCTTAATTGTACTTTTTGCTTCCAAAGTTTTGTAATCTTTTGAATTTTGCCCCCCTTCCCAAACAAAAAATTAATGAATTCTTCCTCCTAATTTACAAAATTTGCAATTTGTCTTAATTGCAATGGTTTAAAGGAAAAATTACCACAAAAGTGTCTTATTTGTGGTAGTTTTTTTACATTGATACAAAATTCACGATATTTTATAAATTGGGGGTAAATTTTGTAATAAAAAAATCTCTAAGGACAAAGTTCGCAAGCTTGTGAAGTTGTGGGTGCAAAAAGTGTAATTAAGTTTAAATGTTTCCATAATTCCTTTATATTTTTAGAGAATTATTAATTTATTATCATATGATATACAAATCTAGAAGAGAAAAAGGGTTATGCACTGACAGTGCAAAATAGTTTTATACTGTCATCTAATCATAAACTATCATGTATGGTAAATTTGTTGACATTCACAAAATTATCTTAAAAGTCATACCAACAGTGATCTATGATTAAATGACAGTGCAAAATAGTTTTACATTGTCAGTGCATCACCATTAAACTCAATCTAGAATCACATGCAACTCATATCAATAAATACCTTGAATTTAAATAAACAAAAAAACTAAATTAAGTAGGCCATCAATACTGTGCCAGAACTTGGGGTTTGAGGTTTTCAACTTTATTAATACTTCATCACTAGGTCAAACCACAAAATAAACTATGAACAAGTGAAGGATTATTTGCATAGGTTCCAAATGAGGCTAGCTTATTCACTTATAAGCAGGTAGCGTACCTAGACAACAACAAAAAAAGGAAAATATAAGTAACTTGCAACTATTGATATTCACAATGACAATGGGATTCACTAACGAAATGTAACTTATTACTATAGGTGTCCTTAATCTATTTAAATGAGACATTTGAATTTTGGTCATTAAAAAAAAAGAAAAAGAAAATTGCAAACAGTCATAAAGGGGAAAAAAAATAAAACAATCTCCATAAAAAAAAATAAAGGTTTGATTATTCTGTAGGTTCCCATACTTTTGCCAAATTTACAAATAGGTCCTTGAACTTTTTTTTTCTTTTAATTGGATCCTGAACTTTTTTTTTCAATTGGGTCATCTCGTCTAATTGTCGTTATGAAAAATTAACTGCAGACACCTAATTAGATGTGCAAACAGTGGATTAATGCTTCAGGAGGAGTGCATTGTAAGCACAATTGAGTCAATTGTGAAAGTTTTCTACAAAGTTTCAACTTTCTACATAACCAAATAATTGTGAAAAATACTTGGGTTGAACTGATCTATAGAGGTTGAAACTTTGCAGAAAACTCAAGAATCAACTTCATCAACATAAACTCAACAATTTGTTGCACATGCACGAAGTGGTCAATCAGCTGCACCTCCATTAAGTCAATAGTCAGTTGCACCTCTATTAAGTCAATAATTAATTGCAATTGCACCAACACTTGTTGATGTTTTTGTCCCTGCCTAAAAACACAACAATCAATGGTTTTATATTTTAAGATTTCAAGAATTTGAAGATTTGAAGATATCTACTTTTTTTTAAGGGAAATAGTTGTAGGAATGGGTCAGGGGAATATTATGGTTTAGGAATGGGTTTTAATATATTTATTTTTTAAAGGAATGAATAAGAATGATGTTTTGATACATTAAGACGTTGTTCTATTTTTTGGTTACCAAGACTATTTTGTAAAGGAATGTATAGAAATGGTGTTTTGGTTCATTTCAAATGCCAATAGACCATTCCTATACAAGTACTGCTTATTGGTTTGAATGAAATTTATATTTCCAGTTGGTATAATCTCTAAGTCAGTGAAATTTTTATGGACACTTCGAGCAAATCTCTAAGTCTTTCAAATCTTGCTCTAGGTAGAGCTTTAGTCAAAATATCAGCAATTTGAACATCAGAACAGTAATGAATGAGCTTGATCTCTCTATTCTTAACAACCTCATGAACAACATGAAATTTCACTTGAATGTGCTTGGTCTTTCCATGCTGAACTGGATTTTCTGCAATAGCAATTGTTGATTTGCTGTCACAATAAATCTCAGTAGCTTCCAGCTGCTCTACTCCCAAATCAAACAGAATTTTCTTCAACCAAATAGCTTGGTTTGTTGCTGCAGCATATTCTGCCTCTGTAGTGGACAGAGCTACAATTTCTTGCTTCTTTGAGTTCCAAGAGAACATGCCAGAGCCTAAGGAAAAAATATAACCAATAGTGCTCTTCATGTCATCAAGGTTTCCAGCCTAATCACTGTCAACATAGCCAAATAATTTTTTTTTCACTGGGTTTATACCGAATTCCAAGTTGAGTAGTGCCTTTCAAGTACCTAAGCACCCTCTTTGCTGCTGCAAAATGAGTCACACTTGGACTTTGCATAAATCTTGAGAGTAAGCTGGCTGCATACATAAGATCAGGTCTAGATGAAGTGAGATAAATCAAACTTCCAATCAAACTTCAATAAAGAGAAGCATCCATTTTTTCAGCTCCATCATCTTTGGACAATTTCAAATTCTGCACCAAAGGAGTAAGGACAGATTTGCAACTTTCCATTATGAATTTCTTCAAAACTTCATGAACATACTTCTCTAGATTCAGAAAAATTCCATCTTCAGTTTGATGCAATTCCAAGCCTAGAAAATAATTCATTTCTCCTAAGCTAGACATCTGAAACTGATTGTGCATCTCCTCCATAAGTTGCGGCACTTCTTGTTGATTTTTACTAGTCACTAGCAAATCATCAACATACAAAGAAACAATTAAAGAGCCACCGTCCATCAACCTTTTCACATAAATAGTTGCATCATTTCACTCCTCCTGAAACCTTGACTGCAAAAATAGGCATCAATTCTATTATACTAAGCTCTAGGAGCTTGTTTCAGCCCATACATAGCTTTATGAAGCTTATACACCTTGTCTTCACTTCCTTTCACAACAAAACCTTCAGGTTGAGCTACATAAATTTCTTCAGTCAAGTTCCCATTTAAGAATGTAGATTTGACATCTAAATGTCAAATTTTCCATTTCATTTGAGCTGCCAAAGCTACAAGAATGCGAATAGTATCCATTCTTGCAACCGGAGCAAATGTTTCTGCATAATCAACTCCTGGCTATTGAGCATAGCCTTTAACAAGTCTTGCCTTGTATTTGTTAATGGATCCATTAGGATTCAACTTCACCTTATAGACCCATTTAACTCCAATAGCATGTTTGTCTTCTGGCTTGTCAACTAGCTGCCATGTCTTGTTGTCTTCAATGGTGGTGATCTCTTCCTTCATAGCTTGGTTCCATTCTTCAATCTTTCTAGCTTCTTCAAAGTTGGTAGGTTCGACTACAACAACATTACATCTATGATAAATTTCTGAAAGAGGTCTAGTGCCTCTCACAGCAAAACCATCATCAACCTCTTTTTCTTGATCTTCATCGGTGCTATCCAAAGAAAGCAAAACTGCATGCTTTTCCATTTGAGAAGTCTCCCAATTCCAAAAGGAATCTTCATCCACCTTCACATCTCTACTGACAAAAACTTTGCTTGAATCAATTCCATAGACTTTATAGCCATTAGCTTTTGAGCTATAGCCTATTAAAATTCCTTTTTCATCTTTTTCATCCAATTTGCTTCTTTTCACATCTGGTACATGACGGTAACAAGGTGAACCAAACACTTTTAGATGTCTAATGGATGGTTTAATTCCTCCCCAAGCTTCAATGGGTGTCTTCCTTTCTACTACTCTTGTAGGAAGTCTATTTTGGAGGTAAACAGCTGTGTTTACAGCTTCTGCCCAAGAAATCTTAGGCATTTTCTTCTAAAAAATATGCACCTAGCCATCTCAAGGATTGATCTATTTTTTCTTTCTACCACACCATTCTGTTGGGGTGAATAGCTCCCTGTAAGCTGGCGCTCAACTCCCAAATCTTCACAAAATGAATTAAATTCAGCAGAGGTATACTCCTTCCCATTGTCGGTTCTGAGTTTCTTCAAACGACAACCACTTTTAGCTTCATCAAGGGCTTTAAGCTTCTTAAAAATAGAAAAAACTTCAGATTTTTGTTTAAGAAAGTAAACCCAAGTCATTATTGTAAAATCATCTATGAAGAGAATAAAATACTTGTTGCCATTGGGTGAAGCAGTTTTCATAGGTCCACAAACATCAGAGTGCACCAACTCAAGCTTCTTATTTGCTCTCCATGTAGATGAACTTGGAAAAGGCAATCTATGTTGCTTACCAAGTTGACAGCCTTCACATACTTCTGAAGAAACTTCAATATTTGGCAAATCTTTCACTAACTCATGCTTTTGAGCAAACTGAATGGATCTCAAATTAAAGTGACCAAACCTCTTGTGCCATAACTTAGAATCAAGTTTGGTCTTGCTAATATGGCACTCATGTTCAGAAATTAAAATCCAATTAACAGGAAAACTTCTTTTTTTCATCTCTACTTCAAATAATTCATGACCATCAACATCAGTAACTACAAAACTTTTTTCTTTAAATAGCAAGCAATAACCACTTTGTATCATTTGACCCACACTCAACAGGTTTTGATCAAGTTTAGGCACTAAAAGAACATTAGAAATATGCTTGATACCTATTACAGTATGAATTCCCACAACTCATGTATCAGTGATGGCAAGTTTGTCTCCATTTCCAATCTTTACTGATCCTCCAGCGGGTTTAAGCTCAAAAAAGAATCTGGTCTACTTGTCATGTGTTGAGTTCAGCCACTGTCAATAAACCATGTATTTTCATCATCCAAACTCCTTGTAGTCTTGGCCATGAATGATAGATCTTCATCATTTTCAGCTTCAGTGACATTTTCCTTTTGAGTGGTCTGATTTTGCTGATTTTGGTGCTGCTATTTCAGCCTACAGAACCTCTCTATATGGCCATTTTGTTTGCAAAATCTGCATTGAATAGGTGGTGGTGTCTTACCTTTGTACCAACAATCACTCTCCTTGTGGCTGGTTCTCTAGCAAATTCCACACTTTGGAAAATTTTCTCTTCTCTTTGCAATCATTTCCAGATTGTTCTCCAACATATTTCTTCTCTCCTTTTGCTGCTACAGCCTTCCCTTTGTGTTTGACTTGTAGAGCATTTTCTGTTGCCTCCTTCTGTCTGAGAAGCCTTTGCTGTTATTGAGCTTGAAGAGCATTTATAAGCTCTGTCAAGCTTATCTTGGAGAGATCCTTTGACTCTTCAAGTGAAGAAATCTTGGGTCCAAACCTCTCGAGTAAGACAACCAAGACTTTCTCAACTATTCTACTGTCTGGAAATTTCTCCCCCAGCAATCTGATCTAGTTCACAACCTTCATCAGTCTGGTCATGAAATCTTTTATGTTTTCAGCCTTATTCATCTTTAAGGCTTCAAACTCTCTTTTGAGTTTGAGAACTTGCATTTGCTTAGTCCTATCATTTCCAAAAAAAACTCTTCTTTAAGCTTCTCCTAAACTTCCTTTGTTGTATCCAAGTTTTAGATTCTCATAAAAACATCATCATCCACAGCTGAATGCAAGATGGTAAGAGCCTTTGCTCTTTTGGAAACTTGCTCATTGTGAACTTTCATCTGAGCAACAGTGGGATTTTCTTCCAAAGCTGATGGTTCGGTTTTCTTCTCCACTTCTTCCCAAAGATCATAAGCTTTCAACTAAGCTTCATCTTCACAGCCCAAATTTCGTAGTTCTTTCTTGTGAATACAGCAGGTGTGGTAGTGAGACATTGTTGGAAGCCATTTAGAAGCTTGGGTATTCTGAAAACATATTGGGTTTTTGGTTTTCTCTCCTTTCTGTTTTCTGGTTTTCTCTCTTCTCTCTGGTTCTCTCATAGTCCCTCAAGATCAAATAAGCTCTGATACCAATTGTTGGCACAAGAAGTTCTTAGGAAAGCAGAAACATAAATTAGATTTCATTCATGCAACATAATGCTATTTTCTAATACATATATTTGCTTACAAAAAGTAGAACAGTAGCTCTGCTACTACCTATCAGATTAATGAGCCAGCTGCCCATCTTAATTACAAGTCTTAAAACACACTCCAAAGGTACAAGTCAACACACTAAGTCTGAAAATACATTAACTATACTGCATAAAGCATAAAATTAATACATATCAATAAAATTCTGCAGAGTACATCTCAAATGCATTAATGAAAACATGTGACAATAATAAAAAACAAATTACATTAACTATACAACCTTATTCAGTTACTATGTTACAAAATTGGTTTTCAAAAGGACCAGTATACTGATATTGCGTTAGCCTATTCAGACAATATTGTGTATCTTTACCAAATAAAAAAAAAATACAATATTGTGTAAAACCTCAAACTTTAAAACCAATTATACTAGGTGATTTGGCAGAATTACTAGGCAATTTGGCAGAGTTGTGCAACATAAGTAAAGGAACACAATTAAATATAAAATCAGATTAAATTCACTTGCACTAATCATATTAGAAATGATATTTCATTAATAGACCCCCATTCATACCAAGCCAAATACTATATTTTAATCTTAAAATCAAAACAACTGCATCAAAATAACGATAGGGCCACAAACACCAGCTACAATACAATGCCTTATATTGTACCCACTACATCAAATGCCCCTACCACCAACACTCCACTTTTTCATCTAACTCAACTTTGTCTTCAATTCCTTTTCCCTAATCTTTAGTTCATTTGCCTTCCTCAATTTAGTTCATTTTCCTTCCTCAACAATGCAATGATAATTCTCTTCTCACGAACATTCAATACGGGATCATGCCACTCAAAAAACTCAACCATTTCTCCCTATTACTTGCAAAAGAACAAATTCAAATTTTCAAATGAATGTTACACAATAAACTTGCAACAAAAATTTCATATTAATGGTTATATACCCTAAATAGTCCACAACCATAAAACCTTCTCCCTAGATTTTCCTCTATCCAAGTGGTCACCAATGGAGCCTCCATGTTACAGTGATAGACCATGCAATGTCTTCAAGCTTGAGACTAAGAGCTATATGAAGCTGCACCGGTTTCCATCCCACCACCCATCCACTAATCTTGCATCCCTCTGTCCTACGGCTCAAAAAAATCTCTACAAAATCCTTTGAGTAGATGAACCTTTTGGAGTTAACGAACCTTTGGGGAAGGTGATTAGCATTACATCAACCTTTTAGGAAAGATGAAGCTTAGGAGATAAAGTGAGTTAAGGCCGTGATATTTGAGTTTACACTAGCTACAAGATGATCCCACATGATTTAAAATCCTTTTTATACATTTTTTATCTTTTATTAAATTTCTATTAAATTAACGTTAAATACTTAAGGCCAATGCATTAAATTCAACAATTGAACTAAAATCACCAATTTTAAAAAAATTAGAGGATTAAATTTATAAATAAGGGGACTAATTGCGGGTTGGATACTATGAGAAAACCAAAATTGTACTTTACCCTTACACAAAAAAGATAATCTTTTCTTTTCAGAAGCTATTTTAAGAAGCTATAAAAAAAATTCCACAAAATAAATCAACTCAAACACAAAATAAATCTACTTTCAGCAATGCTGCGCAAGTAAAATTTTGGTGTCAGCTGAAATCGGGTTGTTAGGTTTAAATTTAATCATATTTTATTTATCAAATTTAAACTATGTACAATTTCCTCGCTACGTGGGGGAACGATCCATTTAGCAAAAGAACCTGTGTTCGATTCCTTCTATGTGCAAAATTCACTTAGACCAGCAGCAGCTACGCACCGCGAGCAGTATTAGTCTCTGACCCGACGGGTTGGGAGACACTTGTGGATTCTGACCCAAGACCAAAAAAACTATGTACAATTTTAATTTTGAAGTTTTTTAAAATAACTAAATCCATTTTAAAATTAAACAAATTTAATTTAATCTATTAAATTTATTCTACTTAAAACTCTTAAATCACTACACCATTTTTTACATTAGGCAACACTAAACATGCCAACAGTTAAAAAGATGTTGCCTAAACATAGAATAGGCAACAGTTTTATAAGCGTTGACAATAACATGTATGTTTTTTCCCTCTGCCCACATTGAGATATGCAAGCGTGGGATATTACTATTAGACAACATTTTAAAACCGTTGACAAGGCATAAACCACACTTTTAAAACTGTTGATGGGTTAGGCCACACTTTTAAAAATGTTGCCTAAGTGAAATGAAAAAAAATTCCATGCGGGAAACACTGGCGCGGATTGAGTCAAAATAAAATTAAAAAAATTTCAAGTGTGTTTTCACCTTACTTTCTCTCAAGTTAGCAATAGCGCATTGTGCAAGCCCTAAATTGCAAGTTTCGTATATGAGAGCCATTGCTCTCTTCTGTGTAAATCTGAAGGCAAAGCCCTCATTTTGAAGCCCTAAATTCTCTCTAAACTTGGTTAAGGTACTTCTCTCTCTCTCTCTCTCTCTCTCTCTCTCTCTCTCTCTTCTCTCTATTTTTGAATTTTGAATTAGTGGCCACCGCTTGGACCAAATTTGTGAGATTGGTAATTTCTATCAAAGATTGGTTTCATGTGTCAGTGGAGCAACACTAGCTGAGCAAGGAGGTGAGGGTGCGATTCCGACAGTGGTTAGTGGCAACGAGAGGGTGCTAGGAACAGGGAGGTGGGAAAATGCCCTTAATCATAAACTCTTTGCTTACCTAATCACGTTCTATACAACCTCATTCTAGAGCGGTTCAAATCAGAAAATGCATTCATGCTACAACCTCATTCTATAAGTTACTCTCCAGATTTCCTTTTCTCTACAGACTAGTTACACTTTTTAATCAATTTAGGGTCAGGGTGAATCTCTTCGGTTTTTGTTTTGTTGATGTTACCTGTGTCTATAATAATAAAATCATGTGCTAGTGTTGAGCTTTTGTGGCGATTTGTTTGGCATTTGCAGGGCCTTTAGCAATTTTATCAACTTCTAAAGAATGGGTAAATCAAAATTTTGTTGAAATATTCTTGTAACACTACAAGCTTACAGAATACTGGTTTCTTCAAAATAATTAGACTTTCATCCTCTTATGTTGGATAGTTAGGATTACTATGCAGTGATGCTTTTAATGGTCGTTGAGCTTTGACTTGTGTGATGTGTCTTGATGGTTAGAAACGTGGAAATCATGTCAGTACTAGTAACCTCTCAAGTCTCAAAGTACTATGTAGGTTGCTTAACTTTCTTTGTTGAAATCAGGATGTGGAAAATTGGGATGTCTTGCAGTCATGAAATGATTGGTTATTTTAAAGACAACTTCTTTCAAATTCAAGCTAGATATAGAATGTGGTAAGCAAATGATATCATAGTTTAATGATTAAAGTGTATCATAGTTTTAAGTTAAATAATCAATCATACTTAATTATCAATAAAAAATTTCACAGGGAGCTGCCATTCATCTTTGTACTGTGAATTGCAACCCTAGTCATGCAGCTCAAGCGGTTTACCATGACAATGTCCTAATGATATATTGTTAGAAGGTTTGTTCTTTGGAATCAAGAAAAGGTATATACTGACCATGCAATTTCAATGATTTATCTTTGATGTCATGTGTTGGTTGGTGTGCCATAGACTTTCCTGTATACTGGGTGGTTTTGGAATTAACTTAATGCTACAAAGTTGCAGGGCTTGGTGTTTACTTTAGTCAAATAGAGGAAAATTGTCATTGTCTTTTAACTTCTTGGGGGTAACTAAATTAGTTGTTAGTCTCGAATAAGGGGGGATGGATTGGCTATGAAATATAACATTGACTTCTATGGACAATTGTAGCTTTGAGTTTCAAATTTTAGATGTCATTTTACTTTTACTGATAAAGTTTGGACATTTTTCAAGAGCCTCTTGATTCTTCTTCTTCTATTTTTTTTAATGTATATTTGAAGTTCTTCAGTGGCTTTACCAAACCATATGTTCAGTGTTTTAGTTGGTCCTAATAATGCTGCTAGGACAAACCTTTCAAGAGTTGTCCTGTATTTCCTTAACTAGCTAGCAGTGGTGGGATTTAGAGTGAAAAATGCTCTAGTCATAGCATTGAATATTCCATTATGCTCAATCTAAATATAATGCGAATATGTAATGTATAGATTAATTTAATAAGCAGTTCAAAAGGAGCCATGCATACACTAATATTAGAAGTTAAGTTCAGGTGCATAGCTTTTAGCATGTCTCAATTCTTAAAGTGACCTTAATAGCTTATTATAATTATGAGGATAAAGATTTTTTCTAACCATTTCTATGATTGGCATTATTATTCTTATTTTAATAAATTAATACAAATTTTAACACAGATGATAAAATTTGTAGCAAAGGATTTTTGGATTACTCAAAAGAAAGTGGCAGAGTTGATCAATGGAAGGATCCTTGTTGGTCATCCCTTGTACAATGATCTTAAGGTTTGCATTTGAGTGGTTATTTTCTTTCTTATTTTGTCTTGATTTGCATGTATATTTTTCTTGTCCACCACTGGTGTTTAAAATTAAGAAGTAGAATGTACTTCTTCAAGCATTATTAGTCATCTCAAAAAGGATATACAAGATACCTCTGAATACTAACCACTTCTAAAGTGTTGTCATCTTCCTACTTCTAGATATTTTGTTTTTTAATTTTACATTCCATGCAATGCAACAATTCAACCTTCACATTGTTGGATCACAAAGCTTTGAAATATTTTTATATAGCCACAAAGCTTTGGAATACTAATTTCCTTCTCGTTGTTGGATTACAAAGTTTTGAAAATAGGGCCGCAAAGGATGGTAGAAATAAAATTAGATATGACTAATTTAAAGAAAATATTTTTATTTCATTTTTTAATTATAAAAATGTCACCATATTTTATTTTATTTTTCAAATATTTATATATAATTTAGAGAATAATTTTGTATATTCAAAACAAAAATCAAGATAAATATAAAAGTGAAATTTTATATTAAAAATGAAAAAAAAATCAAAATATTTTTTAAACTTTCAAAAAAAAACTTGCACGTCCTTTAATTAGAGTAGAGATTTGTCTTGAATTCTTTCTATGTTACATTCTTATGCAAAAACTCTATATTGTTGCTCAAGCACGGATAGAACCCCTGAAATGTGTTGCAACTAAATTTCTCTTAGAGTGTGTTTGGGTAAGGTATTTTAAGTGGGGAAAGTAATTATTTAGGGAGTTTAAAATTTTTGAAGTTAAAATAATCTGTTTGGATGTGTTTTATAA
Organism: Pueraria montana var. lobata; assembly: GCA_026413185.1. NCBI lineage: Eukaryota > Viridiplantae > Streptophyta > Magnoliopsida > Fabales > Fabaceae > Pueraria > Pueraria montana. Next base: position 82,005,773 of record CM048650.1, read on the forward strand.
AAGAATTGTAAAATTGGGGAATTTTAAAAAAGTAATTTTAAGTAACTAAAAGTGGGGAATTGTAAATTCTGTCTAAAAGTAGAGAATTTTAAAATTCTCGTTGCACTTGCGGAGGCGGACCCCTCTCTCTCGCGAACTCACGGACGCGACCCTCACTCATTCTCACATATCCTCGCGACACGTTCCTTGTTCGCTCTCGTGAATCGACGCTCTCTCTCGCTTATTCTCGCTCTCTGGTTCGTCTCTCTCACTCAAACTCTCTTTCTCTCTGGTGCATCTCACTTTCCTAGGGTTTGATTAGGGTTTCTTCCTAGGTTTTGATTTAGCTTTAATTCGCGATGTTCTTCTATCTTTCTCTTTCTCTCTTCCCTCGCTCTTAGGTTATCGCAAATTCTATCCCTCTCTTGATTTTTATTAAACTTGTTTTTTTATTAAATTTAATTAATTGCACAGCTTCAAGTTCTTCTTCTGCTTCGTGTTTCGCTAGAACAGGCATGGAGAATTAATTTACTAGTAATTTGTTTAATTTCATGGTCTTACTCATCAATTTTATGATTTAGAAGCTACTGCTACTGCTTATTTGGTTGCAATTTTCAATTATCATGCATTTTATTTTATTAGGGAGCTTCAATTTCATCATTTAGAATGTATTGTTACTTCAATTTTATTTTATTAGTTGGAGCTTCAACTTTCTACTTTTTTTTCTGCCAAGTCTATGGATCTTGGAGTGACCTATGCATGCTTAGCTGTGTTTTTGGTTTGAGCAAGTTAAATATATTCTATGATGACTGTTTTTTTGTGTGTATACAAAAGTTGTCTATAAATTATGTTTCACTCACTATAGACATGTAAATACATGATCTTGTTAGCTCATAAAAGAAATGTGGTATCATTCAGAAATAACCTCTAACAAGTTGTCAATGAAATGGAGTTGCACAATATCAGACTCATAGAGCCCCCCATTTATCCATTGGTTATGAGTAGTATATTGCTCTAAACTAATAAAGTTTATGTACCTTAGTACTTCTTTCTAGGAGTATCGAAGTGAACCTCTTGCCTCTATTTTATTTGGTGTTTCTTCTATTCTATGGTTATTATTCTGAATTGTTAATGGCTATTAATGTTATGCTATATGTTGTGGATAGTCAAGAAATGGAAACTAGTGTAGTTGATACTTCAAATGCTTCAAGAAAACATAGAAGAGATGAAGAGGAGGAGGAGGAAGAGGAGGAAGAAGAGCAAGCAACATTTATTGTTATTAGTGTTGTTACTATGCTTTTGGGTGTAATGGATTGGTATCATGACAAGTACTTAGTTAAGGAACCGGCCCGAAATTTGGAATTGGAAAGGCGCAGTTACCTTAATCATCTATACAGAGGAGCTGAAACGGATTGCATTGAACAACTAAGGGTTAGTAAAAGGGCATTTTTTAAGCTTTGTAGAATTTTAGAAGAGAAAGGACAATTAGTAAGAACAAGAAATGTCCCTACAACTGAAGCTGTAACAAAGATTTCCTAATACACTCTTGTAAAATGCCAATTTGACATGTTTTACCTCTATATATATGCAATTATATATTTGTGATTGTTTTTCTTGATCTAGAGAAATGGAGCCAAGCAATGTAAATAGCAAGTCAATAGGAAAAAGAAAAACGACAAGCGAAAGGGAGGACACAAGAAGTTACTCCTTGGAAATGGAGTGTGTATTAGCTGAAGTACTTAGAGACCAAAGGAATTTGGGTAACAAAGGTGATGGAAATTGGAAAGTAGTGGCATACAACACTGTAGCTCAAGTTTTATCTAAGCGTTTTGGAGTTCACCTCATAGGAGATAATGTTAAGAATCGTTTTAAACTTTGGAGAACATGGTATGGAATTGTTAATGACATTCTTAGTCAAAGTGGATTTGACTGGGATAGCACAAAATACATGATTAATGTTGAAAATGAAAATGCATGGAATGAATATGTCAAGGTAATCATCTTTTTAATGTTAACTACTATTAAATTGAACTTATTTTGTATTATTATTATTAACATGTTTCCTTTTGTTTTCAAGTCACATGAAGAAGCTAAACGATTCCGATTCAAGGTCATTCCTGATTGGGATGATAATGTAGACCTATGTGCCAAGGATAGAGCTACTGGAATTGGAGCAGTAAATGCATTAGATGCAGATGATATCATGAGCAAGGAAGCAAATGAAGAGGAAGGAGTTCATAGTGTGAGTATTGACTTAGAGGAGTCAAGTTCTGCAACAAAGAAAAAGACTCGCACAAGTAGTAGGAGTGGAGAGAAAGAAGGGATAGTTGCCTCAATGAATGAAGTGGCCGCATCATTGAAAGTTTTTGCAGAAGTAACTATGCAAAAGATGAAGACTAAAAGGAGGATGGTGATGAAAGAAGCTGAAGAAATGGTAGAGGAAGTGCAAAATGAGTTGAAGAATGTACCTAATCTTGAAAGTGGACTTCAACTGAAAGCCATTTATTGGTTGACAGAAAATCCCATTAAGTTAGCGATTCTAAAATCTCTTCCATTGGATAAGAAGGAGGAGTACATCTTGGGTTTTATGTCTTGATGCCAAGTTGGAGGTAATTCTCCCATTCATTACCTTTTTTTTTATTGAAGTGTAATTCTGCATGTTGTAACATGTTGTAGCTTAATAGATTTGGATCACAAGACTTTGTTCAAGTGTGCAAATTATTTTATACTTCTGCAATATGTTAGTTTTGATACTAGGAAAGGCCTTTTAAAGTGATTTTTCTTAATTCTGTGCCCCCAGATTCTGTCATGTATTCATAAGTTGAGCTTTTATTTTGCTGGACTCTAAATATTGATGTAGATCTAAATAGCTGCTATGAAGCAACCCATACTCAAAATTCATGCTATTGTTACGTGTTGCTTGTAGGACTAAGTGTGGACCATTGGAGATGGGCATCAATATTATAAATTATTTTTGACAATAGGCACTGATAACATAAAAATGAGAACACTAAAATCATAAGATCACATTGAAATGGATACTCTGCTGTAGCAGTCATTATTTTCTTGTGTGCAGTTTTATTGAACTGAATATATCACCCTGATGCAACAGCCTACTTGAAATAAAACCCAACTATTTGGTGCATTTTTATTCTAATTTATGCATAGATTCAAACTCACCATTGTAGGTTGGTGAATGATGACTTTGTTGCTTGGGTGGGGTTTTCTTTTGGTAGTGATGTACCTGCCAGTAGTGGAGCTTATGTCATGGATTTTCTAATGAACCAATTTTATTTGGAACTTTGGTTATTATTTATTGGTGTAGTTATCTTTCTATTTGTGTTGGCCAAGTGTATCACAACGTACAAAGGCATAAGAAATCCATGATCCATCTATTTGTGTAGTTATCTTTCCATGTGGCAATCATCGAAGTTTATAGATGTAGCTTAATTAGTTCAAGTTTTATTAGTTGTCAACCCCTCAAGTAACCTTCAAGATAGATATTATGCTCATAAGCAAGCTTAAGCAATTCCTTCCCTCATGTGTATTTTTTTTTATTGATTTTATTAATAATTTTATGTTTGGTTGTAGTTCATATTAAGAATTTATTTGTTTGAATTCTAACAAAAAAAGAAAAAAATAGCAGCAATTGATAATTGTTATTGCTTTCTTTTTTTACAGGTTATAGCTCTGAATAGTCACTAAGCAATTGAGGGTGAACGGGCAATGATGTTGATAACAACAACTTTAATTTTACTTTTAAACTTGTCTCATATTTTGGTTATATAACTGAGATTCAGGCTAGTTTTTAGTTGTCTATGATAAACTTATGGTTACATGGAAGTTTGTTGAGATTGAAATATGTGAATCTCATATTTACATGTGAGCATTTCTCATTTTTTATGTTTTTTTAATGAAACTGATGATGACAAAATGATAAAAGTTACTTCTTGATCTTTTTATGTTTCAGTTTTTCTTTCTTGTTGGAAAATATATATTTTTTGTGCTTTATTCTAAGTTTATATTTTTAAAATATAATTGAAGAAGAAAAAAATAATTACTTTATTTAAATAATATAATTTATAAAGGAAGAAATTTAATTATTTTATTTTGAATAAAATAATTTATAAATGAAAATGTTTGATTCAAACACAATTTTAGAAGGATTTTGATTATTTTATAAAATTAAGAAATTTTAGAAATGGAGAATTTTAATTGTTTTATCCAAACACAGGATTTTGAAAATGGAGGAATTTAATTTTTTTTATCCAAACAAGAAAATTTGAAAATGAAGGAATTTCAATTGAAGCAATTGAAATTCCTAGAATTTAAAATTCTATGGAATTCCAAAATCCTCCATCCAAACACACACCAAGGAAACATGCATCTTTCTATAGAGTATTTGAAACTTTAAGATGAGCACATCTATTTTCTCCTGGTCCAAAGCACATGCACAACAAGTGCTTTTCCTTTTGCTCATTGACTATAAAACTCTAACTAGGCAATTTCCTTAGGAGTTAGGCTTATGTTACTATTTTTTTAAATAGGTTCTTTAAGCTTATTATACTTTTTGTCATAATATAGATGTGATAAATATGCATGTATCTCATGTCTTTTTGGGATGTTTGTGTTTTCAAAATTGTCTTATTGCTAAATGAAACTTATTGGCTTGTTTTTATATTTGCAGCTTGGACATGAAGATCGTCCTCAAGATATAGAACGATGCTAATGAGATGTAATGAGAAAATGTATATTCTTGGATGATTTTTGTGTGTGTTTGTAGTGTTACAATATTTTCATTTACAAAGTAGTTTTACTCTTACTAGTGTATTATACATTGAGACTTTATAGTCCTACTTATCTAATTATATATTCGAAGTGTTATAATTTACAACTTTAATATAGTTTATTTTATTTAACAATGCTATTAAAAAATCCTATTAATGGTTTAATTGCTAAAAACTATGATTGTGCTATCTGTCCACGTTTAAAAAAGTGTTGCCTAAGGTGCATGACACAATTGAAAATCTGTTCCCTAAAATACATAGCAACACCTATAATTTGTGGCCTAAACATATAGGCAACATTTTAATGACCGTTGTCTAAACCTAACAAGCAAAATCATTGCCTAAAAGTGGTCCAGAAAAGTGTTGCCTATTGTCACAATTGAGGCAACGGTTATTAAAATTCTGTGAGCGTAGTGAAAAAACCATTGCCTATTAGAAAAGGCAACGCCCACCTAGACCACACTTGAAAAGTCGTTGCCTAAAGTTTATGCCACGATTTTTCTGTTTTAGAACACAATTTTCTGTTGTTGGCTAAAGTCATTTTTGTTGTAGTGAATTTTGTTAAACTATATACTTAAAAATCAACTGAAACATCAAAATTTGCTAAAACTATGAATCTCAATTTTTTTCCCTTTTCAGATCCTACTTTTACACCATACTAAATCCTTCAGCTTTCTATAATTTTACTAAATTTCTGACTAAAGTTTTAAACTAATTTATATATTAAATCAATCATAAATCCTCAAATACTTAATTAAGAAATGATGATTTAAAATTTTAAATAGAAAAAAAGTTAAAAGAAATATCAAATTTATTTTATTTAAAAAAACTTAATTAATTGGAAAAATAAATCAAGACCAAAATCACAGCCTACACTTAAAAGACCCAAAATACAATTAAACTACCAACAAGTCGTTCGTCCGAATGGTATTGGATTCAATACCCTTAAGCAAGGTCTCGGATTCAAGTCATGTTCCCCGATGTGAGAATCCCACTAAACCTGGCCAGTCAAATTCCCCGACGGAGATTAGGCAAAGTCAATGAATACTCCGTACCAATAACAAGGTAACAAAAAAAAAACACACAATTAAACTCCGTTTTATTAAAGTCTAGACCAGAAAATTTTGCACTCCTTACAGTCGTAATTGACTATTACCAAGCGGGCTATGCATGCTTTAAGCAAGTTTTATTAATGAACATGGCATGTTTAACAGGTAAGCGTAGAAATTTGTCTGAAATTGGCACCCATAAAATTTTAAGCATAACATAAATAGAAGAGTTTAGGATGAAAAATTCATGCTTTCACACTCCTAAATAAAATCCTATTTTAAGTTACCTAGGGGAGCTGATACGATTGTCCATTTGCTGATTAATGGCATTAGGGGTACTTGACCTAGTCTCAGCATCCAAAGCCTGAAAATCATAGTGAATTGATACAAATAATTACATCTTCATGAAAAGTTGGGCAATTCACAGATCACCTAGTAGATCAACTTTTTCCCCTAGGTAAAATATACAGCAAACCACATAATAAAAATTCCTGAAAACAACATAGTTTAAATAATATCTTGCAGTACCAATTATTTGAGTGTTTACAAATTCCATGTATCGACCCTTAGACTGCTGTTAGGAAAATAATTAAACCCACAACATAAACTTTAGGTTTAAAAAGTAAATGATTCCTTCTTGTATTCCCAACTGAACTGGGAAAGCAACAATATAATTTAGAAACATGCAATGGCAATAAGGCTAAAATGATAACAAGGGAGTACCTGGATAATGGGTAGATACCAAGGACTGACTACCAAGCCATTACCTTTATAAGCAGGAATTTAAGAAGCCTGTCTAAGACAGCAGTAGAACACGTGAAGCCAGTTCACTCCCCATTCAGTGATTTAGCCTTCACATTGATGCTACACAATTCTATAAACAACGTGATTTCTCTATACAACCACTTTCATCTAGAATTTCTAGTCCACATACCCCTTATCCAAGCATCACCTATTTCCTTAAACAAACAAGTCAAATCAACTACCAAAAACATAAAAAATCCTCACCTCAGAAGCATTTTCTTTAGGCACTCCATCTTCTGGTTGCAGTTCACTGGATTCCAGATTGACCACATCCCACAAGAAACCATTGTCACATCCAAGAGAAAGCTTATCAAAATCTCTATCCACAGCTCTACATTGAGGCTCCTTATGTGCCACGTACTTCTCTGTAATTCCATTGACCAAAAAATGCATTCAGTAGTTAATATAGTTCCAATTAAGAAAAGGCCAAAAAGTTAGTTACATTTATAACAATGGGATAAACAATAAAGTACATAAGAATATTTACCTCTTGAAATATGTATGCTGATAATTTCTACAGTAACATACACTAGAACATCAGGTTTACTAGTTATATGATCATGTCCAATCATGGAGCCAAGATTAACGGTGCAAATAAGTAACTGCAAGTCAGATACCAACAGATATTCTTCAATTTGAACTCACTCCTATTTGTTCTACCTTCTACATGCTTCAATAGATACAATTTCACAAATCACCAAAATAAAGAATCTCAGAACTATTCTACATGCATGCATAGTGCTGAAAGGGCATATTCAGACACTTGTCAAGCAACAAGTAAATGCTATCTCTAACCAAAATGAAGAAAAGAATATTCTCCACATATTCCCTAAACATAACCAATAAAGTTGCACCAAATGCAGCATCAATATCTTACCTATCAATCTGTATTATATTATTGACTGACTATTTATATCCCTATGTTCCAAGAATTTTCTCTTGATTACTACAGAGGAAAAAAAGCTATAAAAACAATATAATCAGAACACAATTTCGGAATTGGCTCAAACAATAGGTGTTTACCCATACCCATACCAACACCTATTTTCTCACCAGTGAATAGTACCTAAACCCAGACACAAGACAAATTTATAACACAAGTTATGAATCAATTAAAACAGAGAAAATCAAAACTTATTTCAGATCCAAGAGTAACAAAAATACCGTATAACAAATTCTAGAGTTTAAAACCACTAATCAAGTAATGCATATAACACAACTCATACTACATAAACAAAGAGTAATGCAATAAAAAGATGTTAATAGGACATCATAAACAGGCATATATATAAGAGTTACTCCCCATCCTCACCATTCATTTTCTTGAAATCTAAGGGTTAAGATTAATTATTCATTACAACCATTAGATTTTAAGAAAATAAATGGTGAGGATGAAGAGTAAATCTCTTAAACTTACTCTTGGAGTAAATGGATCCCTTATTGTATATATATATATATATATATATATATATATATATAAACAGAACTTTCACTTACCTCCACTGAAAACTGCAAGCCTTTGCTGGTGCAGAACTGCAAGATTAATACTCTCGATCTTTGGGAAATTTATCTTTTCCCTTCCCATGATTATCTCTTTCATGTTCTTTCTTTCCTGTGTTGGTCTCCGTTCGGACTTGGTTTCGGTATTCAGCTAACTCCTCCATCTGCATGTATTTCGCTGCCCTTCGTCGAAGGTCGTCCATGTCGAGTGCAGGTTTTTTACAGAGACTATTAACGAAAGCCCCTGGTCGAAGGACTGTCACTAGGTGATGCATGGCTACAGTTGGGTCCAAATTACGAATGTTTAAGGCGACTTTGCTGAACCTTTCCATGAAAGTCCGAAGAGATTCCTTCTTTTCTTGTTGTATGATTACCAGCATAACTGACGTCAAGTGATGGGGTCTGCTTATTGCAAACTTGGTGCCAAATCTAGCGGCAAGTGTTTTGAAGCTATCAATGGAATTAGGCGAAAGCCAAGTAAACTAGTTAAGGGCTTGCCCCTTCAGTGATGTGGGGAATACCCTACACAGGATAGCATCGTTTGTTGTGTAGAGGCTGACTTGGGTTACATAAACATCTATGTGCTCATCTGGATCAGTGCTGTCATCATATCGATCCAAGCTGAGGCTTTTCCAGCTTGGGGGGAGAGGTGTTTCCATTATTCCTGAAATGAAGGGATGTCTACAAGGGTGTGTTTGAGTGTTGGCGATGAAGGTTGAGAGCCGATGTGTTGCCCCTTAGATGCTGAGAATGGCCGTTGACTCGCCCTCATGCTGGTGGCCAGGTGTTTGGTCTTCGGGCTTCCAAGACCGATTCAAACTTTTCAACTTATCATTTTCCTGACGAAGGGTCGAGATCTCTTGAGCATGTTGTTTTCGCATAGCTGATAGATCAGCTCTCAATTGTCTTAACTCCGAAAACAAACTTGTTTGATCTTCAACCTGCGCCACATTTTCGTCAACGCGATGTTGTCCCTCTACGCCGTGCTGCATGCCTGGTGTTGATGATCCGGCTATTTCCATGTGTGTGTAGCTCCGAGTAGTAACCATTCCTTAAGGGGTCGTGGGATAAGTTTTACCAAGGCCCCATAGTGAGCGCCAAAATGTTCCTACCTAAGGGTAACAAGGTAATTCTTCCTATGCCAATATCTTCAGTCCGAGATCTCCTGCAATCGTCCGAATCCTTCTAGGCGATAAGAGGGGTGGGTACCTGCAAAAGGCACTCCAACGCTCAAGTCAGCTTTTGGCTCAGAGCATTTAATAGGTGTAATAAATAAGGATAAAAGTTATCGTACTTCGAGGATTGTACTCCTTTTTATACTTACCTTACTAGGCCTTGGACTTTTGTGGGTCCTGATTATCTTTTGATGGTTTATCATTATTAATTGCTTAATTACCATCTAATCTTTGATTGTCTTGGTAATACCTTTTTAGCAGGATTTATCTTGTCCGAGTACTCTTCGTGGTACTTGGTTATCATGATGTCGAATACCTGGTTGTACCTATTTTGTGATTTAGTCATTTACCTGTCTTCTATGGTCACTCTTACTGCCAAATACCTCTCTAGTGTGAAGGGTATTTGGCTATTCCAAAAGCTTAATACTTATCCAGTATGGAGGGTATTCGGCACATCATACTGCCAAGTACTTATTTGGTGTGGAGGGTATTCGGCTAATCATATAGCCGAATACCCCTCCGATATAATTTATATTGACCATTTTTACGGGACTGCTGCATTATGTTTCTTCTGATTACCAGTGATACGCCTTGTTTCTTGACCAAATCTGCTTTATTTGGAATTTTTTATTCTCGTCCTTAATATATTAATCTTGTTCTTTTCTTTCTTTTTTTCATGGAGCTGGTCTACTGCTGTAGTTGTGCTACTAGCTGTCCCTCCTTTTGTTATCTTTTCTGTTCTTTTTTGTCATTTTGCTTCTTTTTATTTGATTTGTATACTTTATGTAAACTTTTTTATTTTCTGATCCTTAATGATGAAATGTAATTTATTTATTTTTTCAGATTTTCATTTCCATTATTACTTAATGGAAGTCAAAAAGAATAATTACAGCAATGATTTGTTTATATCAATTTGGTTAATTATCTTCCTGTTCAATTTCATAACCACTTAGCTGGGAAAGGGACAAAAATGAGCTTGTGGAATTGACACCAAAGAATTAGTAATAAAAGACTGTAACAAGTCTTAGACTCTAATAATTGTTTACCTTTTTTTTTGTGATGACGTTAAACATGTAATAAAATACTACCTCCGTCCCTAAATATAAGACTATTTTAACTAATTCTCACCCTTTAAGAAAGTTGGTTAATTTAATTAATAGCATTAAATTTGTTAACACTTTGTATTATTTTTCCAAAATTACCCTTATAATTATTGGAACTCATCATCTCTCTCTTTCCACTTAATTACTTTCTACCTAATTAATTAATAGTGCTACTCATTTTCTCCAATCTTCATATGAGAGATAATGTACTTATCTTATTAATATATAGCATTGTAAAGTGATAAAGGGTATGTTGGTAAAAAAAAAATTAATGCAAGAGACAAGTTGAAAAGAGTCTTATAAAAAGGGACACATTTTTTTTTAGAAAAGAGTCTTATATTTATGGACGGAAGTAGAAAAAAATAACTTAATTCACAAATTTTGTTAATTTTTGGTATGAAGAAAGAAAGAAAAAAAAATTAGACAAATGGATATGATGGATCACTAGAAACAAAAGTTAATTTCCTCGCTAGATAGGCCAAATTAGCAAATGATATAAATTTAATAAAAAAAAATTACTCCTTGTAACTAAACACATTAAGAAAAGAAAAGGAAAAATACATTGTTCAAAATATTCACTAAACAAATGTAACTTACCGCTGTACGTATTCGTAACCTATTTAAGTAAGACATTTGAATTTTGGATGACAAAAAAAAAAAAGAGGAAAAGGAATAATGCATACAACCATAGAAGGAAAAAAATAAATGGATAACCATAAAAAAAAAAAAGTTAAACTACTTTTTCACCTTTATACTTAATTAGAAAATAAAAAATAAGTAAAATCATATTATCAAGTTGAATGCCTGGTCCATGCATAGCATGAATTCCATCTAGTATTAAAATCGATTTTGAAGATTTTTTTAAATAATAAAATTATTTTTAAATTTAACTTATCTAAAGTAAAAATGTGTAAAGTGAAAAACTAAAGACATATTCGAAGTCAAATTAAGCAAATTATATTTAAAAATACATTAATTCAATCAAATGGTGAATAGAGCCTCACTTTCTTATTTTATATATTTCTTCACTTTATGCATTTAAATTTTATTCAAGATTTTGTTTACAAATATCTTTAAATAAAATTCATAGAATAAAAATTAATTTTTTCATTAAAAAATATATTTAATATTTTACCAATACATTTATATCATTATTTTCAATAAACTTTTTTAACAAATTTTTTATCAACTATAAGAAACTATTATATTCTTGATATGAAACATAAGGAAAAAGCATTAAAATAATGCCCTCATTTAATACTCAAGATTTTAAATTCCTTTTTTGGTATCAAATATTTTTCAAGATTTATATTCAATATTATGCATTAAATACTTTAACTAATAAAAATAAAATATGTAACATCCTGGGCGCTGACGAGGGTGGGGAGTGATCTTCGGTGCAAAAGGGAATAGGCATAGAGAAGGAGCGGCTCCTGGCAGGCTTCCAGTGGAAGGGATACATGAATGAATCGAATTCACACCCGAATGAGAGGCATCCAGAGACTATGCAGGTATGAGATTGTACAGTTGAGGATGGCTTAAAGGAATTAATTGGTACTACCTATACCAAAATGATACATCTACTTTTTTGTAACTCATCACTTAAGAACTCCACGATTAAGCGTGCTTGGCTTGGAGCAATTATGGATGGGTGACCTTTTAGAAAGTTTCCCAGGAAGTGTGCGAGTGAGGACAAAGCATGCTGAAAAGCTAGCTGAGCATTACAAAATACCTTTAATTAATTAGAAATAATAAATAGCTAGCTAATGAGTTGATCGAGTAAAAAGTAAAAATTTAAAAGGAAAAGTTAATATTTGCTAATTAATTTATGTCTTTATAATAAAATATTTTAGAACAATTTACAATAACATCCCTGAGATTTGGTCTAATTACACATGCACCCCCTCCTTTTGAAGGCATTACTTTGGAAGTTCATTTACCAAAATGTCCTCTGCACATTTCAAAATATCCAAAATTGCCCTTTTTTTTAAAGTAAAATGAATTTTATTAAACAGAGCCAACACACAAGAAATGTTGGGATCTGAAAATCAACAAAATTACAATGTCGATCCATACTCCATCTCGTAACGACACCTCGATCCAATTCTTATTGAGCCCCTACTAAAAAGAAAAATGATAAGAAAAATAATAGAAAAAACCCCATGACCCAACTGTCTTCAAACGCAGTTAGAAATGTTTTGATCCCAAGCAGCAGCTCATAAACTTCCCAAAGATGGAGTTGATTATTTGAATATTAAACTAATCCAAAATTGTTTGACTGCTACTGCTATATCATCCTTGTCTTTGGCAAATTTGTTGAAAATCCAACTAATGCATCCTTTGTATGCAAATACTCCCTCTATTCCGAAACTCTTAATGTTTAAGGTTAATGCACACAGCTTAAGAAACATTTAATACTACTCACAAATAATACATTTAGTCTAAAATACCCTCATTTAATATCTATGATGGAAGAAGGTGTGAAAATCTAGGTCATGTTAAATAAGGGTATAAGTGGAAGAAAATAATTAATGAGTCTTATAATGTGTAAAACGTCAAGAGTGTAGGAACAAAAACAATAAGCTAAAACATAAGAGTTTAGGAACGGAGGGAGTATTCTATACAGCTTCAACCAATAAGCTCACATGCCCACCATGTATTTTACCAAATTCCACAAAAGACTTGTCCCGCAACAATTTGGCACCAATGTTTAAGACTCTCTAGCGTTGAAACTATACCACGACCCATTCCCATATTAATTAAAACTCCCACATTTCAATAAACTCTAGAACTGAAAATGATGAACTTGCATTCTGAGAATAATGCCAAACGTTCTCCCAAAGAATAATCTTTTGCTTAACGTGCTTGCTGCGGCGACGGGGGGTTTTGGTGACATGGTTTAGGAACTTAATGGAACCGGAGGGGCTGGTGGCAACTTTGGCGTAGGAGGAGAGGAGAGAGTTGGGGAAGCAAGAGTCAGAGGAGTTTGCAATGGAGTTGAAGAGTTGGGGAAACGAAGAAGAAAGGGCATTTTCGGATTAATTTGTTTTTAAAAAATCACATGTCAATCATTTGCTCTACATAACGAAGTTAACACCGTTTAATGGAGAGGGTGTGCCACTGTAACATGAAAGAAAAAATTAGGAAATTTTCTGTAGGATAAAAAAAGGAGGGGGTGGTTGTATAATTTAGGTAAAACTCATGGGGTGACTTTGTAATTTGCTCAATATTTTATTATTAATTCTTTAAGAAATAAAATTAACTCAAAAAAATTAATGACAATAAAAGTTTAATAACCATTATTTACAAAAATTATTTTGGTGGTAATAAAGAAAATTAAAATTTGTTCAGATGAAAGTCTAGCTGGATGAAAGAAAGAATAGTGTCCCACTTGCAAGTATTTTGTACTGAGATTCCGTGCGAGGCCAATCTATCAAGTATCATATATATTATCCAGTATTTTTCTTGAATACAAAATTAAATCAGAAAATCCTTTAAATAAAGTTGGTAAAAATATATAAAGGTATTAAAATTGTTATGTATTTTTAGAGGATTATTAATTTATTATCACAAGCAATTTGTTTCAATAAGTACCTTGATATTTAAATAAAACTAAAATAATTAGGTCATCAATCCAATGCTTGAACTTGGAGTTTGAGGTTTTTTTAGCTTTACTAATAGTCCATCACTAGGATCAAACCTCAAAATATATTATGGACAAGTGAGGATAGTTTGCATAAATTCTAAAATGAGGTTAGAATGATATTCACTTAAAAGCATGTAGCATATATAGCTAGAGCAAAAAAAAATAAAAAAATACAAGTAACTTACAATTGTTGATATTCACAATAATAATGGTATTCACTAAACAAATGTAACGTACTACTATAAGAGTTCTTAACCTATTTAAATGAGACATTTGAATTTTAATCATCGAAAAAAAAAAAAGTTCATACAACTCTAAGAGTTCTGCACATGTTTCGGAAGTATCTTGATGCTGGTTATGTTGAAATGGAAAACAGCTACGAGTAATGGAAAGTAACTTTGCAAGGTGGCCAGGTGAATATACTGACATACTATATTGCAAATAAGGGGTGTGGTTAAGTATGATCGAAGCTTGCAACACAATTAAGCAGGTAATTTTTTATATCTGGCTGCAGGCACCAGATGAGCTTATTTTGTAATGTGGCTCTCATTATTTGATACTTAATGGGCAGGTTAGGTAGCAATCATACTATTAACTGTCTTAATGTTTTAGGATTTCCCAAGCGTGGAACATCTTATTTTGGGACGGGTTGCAGAACTTACATGTTGCAAGGGGGTTATCAAATCATTCAAGATATTCTTGATAAGTAACATAAGTAAAAAGCATTAATGTCCTCATTTAGTACTCAATATTTTAAATTCCTTTTTTGATGTTATATAGTATTTGGCAACATTAATATTCAATATTATATGCATTCAATACACTAAATTAATTTAAAATAAAATCCCCTTATTACAAATAATAAAGAAATTGATAATAAGTTGACATAGTAAAAAGTAAAAAAAATTAAATAGAAAATGTTAAAAATTGTTAATTAATTTATGTATCTCCAATAAAATATTTTATTATTAATTCTTTAATTAATCTTGAGAGACCCAAGTGAAAATTATTTGGTTTCACACTAGTATTTTTTTTTTGTTAGATAATAATCTCAAACTATACTTTTTTTTAATCTTTATCTCTCTATATAATTTTTTTAAAAAACTATGACATGTAAAGGCACCATAATAGGAATCCCAAAATTGTTGACACCCCAAATCTTACCAATCTCTGTATATAAATTAATTATTAATCATTTTTATAAAGAATCAATAATTAAAAGTAATACTACATTACAATTTATAATTTATTATAAATATAAAAAATAATTTTTTAGTTGTTCAGTTATTCACTTCGTTAATTTTTTTAATAATATCAAATGTGTGTAGTCAAATATTTAATCCTTAAAACTTGAAAAAATAAATATTTCAAATCTTTAACATTTTAAATATTTTATTCATATTTAACTCTTCGGGTATTGTGGTCACATTCAAAATTGGAAGAAAATCATTTTTTCCTTTTTCCTCCCTTTTCAAGCTTAAAAAATTGATTTGGTAAATTCTCAATATTTGACCATGGCACACATCACTAAAAAATGTCTTAACACAAAAAAGCAGAATCAATGACATCTATAAACACACACCTTACATGCGCGTGCAAATACCCATCCCTCACACCTATTTAATCACACTTTCAATCTCAACATTGCACACACTCACACAAATTGTCTCTGATTTCATAGGCATTTTTTTCTTTATCCACTTCTTTCCCTTTGTTTCACGTTCCTACTATTTCCATGGAGTTCAAATGTTGTGATGACCAAAACCAAAAGACACCATCATCAATGGCACACCCTCTTTCCACAGTTGCCTATGACTCTGAACACTCACCATTACAAGGTAACATTTTATTTTCTTCACGTTCCTTTCAAGATACTAATTTGTTTTGTTGGATAAAAAAAATAGAATATTTTCTCACATAATTTCATTTTATTCACTATTCACTTTCTAGGGTGTGAGTTTGTACCAAGTGCTTTTCCCAACAATGTTTCGAAGCTCAAAGTTTTCCCAAAGTCGGTGCCAATCAATGCCAATGAAGCATTTCGGCAAGTATGGGAGAAAGAACATATGCAACTGGAGCTGAAGAAGGATGGAATTAAGAGAGAGATAATCACCGATTTGATGGCATTGGCACAACGAAGAGAACTGGAGGAGAAAGTCAGGAGAGAAATGGCGTCGGAGAGAGCATTAGGAATCCCAAGTGGAATCTTGTTCCGAGAAGAAGTTTCGGTGTCTTTCATGAATCCAAGAATAAACAACCATATTAATAACATTAATGCATTTTGTACTCCACAATCCGAGTTACCACCCCAAGTTGATATCAAACAACCTTCTACACTGACTAACAATGATAATAAAGTGTTCCTACTGGTTAGTATACTTAGATTCTATTTGTTTGGTTGACCACTACTCAGCAAACATTCTCTTCATAGTACACTTGCATTATTATAACTTTACTGCCAATGGAACCGTGTTGTGTGATCACAATATTATAGTATATCTTATTCATGCATGGGCATCCTAAAGAGATGATAGAGTCAATATATAGGAAATGTTGAAACTCTTAATTGGCTATTGAGCACATATTATTTTATTTATCCCATTGCAGACTAAGCCAGATGCTTATCATTATGGTCCAAAGCGCAATGGGGCGACACCTCTTGCAATTGATGACAATTAAAATTCTCTATTTGGTTTGCAAAAGAATCCCAAGCAAGATTGGATTTGCATGTTATGTCAGATTATTGCCACAAGTGAGAAAGGCTTGAATGATCATTTTCGAGGTAAAAAGCACAAAGCTAAAGAAGGATCCCGGAGAACTCAATATATAGGTAAGAGCAACAAAACATCATTATCATTATTATCTTTAAAGAAAAGTAAATAGTGTGTGAATCTAATGAAGTTATTGTTACCATGTATTTAGGGCTGGATTCAAGACCAAAAGGCCAGACACCTCAACCTGGCATAACCCGCACAGACATTAGCATGTCGGAACCTACAAAAGAGGATCAGGCTGTTCAGGAAAGCAATGGTTTAGCCATTTTGGTGGTCTTGAAATGTAACATCTGTTTTTCTCTTATTATGAGAAATAAAAGTTTAGCTTTTATATATTATTATTTGCCATTGTAATTACTAATGGATTTTCATTTCAAATTAAACAAATATGAAGAGTATTTAATTTACCAAATTTTAAGAAAAAAAAATTCATAAACTTAAAGAAAATTATTTATTTATTTATTTATTTATTTATTGTTGACAGTAATGTTATTGCTATTAGAAGAAAAAAAAACTATTTTGTTAAAACTTAATCTATTTTAACTTTTAGATGTTAGAAAATTAATAAGTTTATTTAATAAAGAAATTGCTAACAAGTTAATATATCAGTGGAGAGTGATTCAAAAGTCGCAATTGGTTTGATTTTAAATGGATGCGATCATTCTCACCACTGTTATAACGTGGTTAGAGAGATTAAAGCAATTGCTAGTTTGAAATCTAATGTCACGTATGCATATGTTTACGTGAGGCAAAACATGGTGGTAGATGCTTTAGTCAAACATGACGTGTCTACTAATAAAGTCTTTCATTTTCCACCTGATTTTTTTTTATCATTGTTGTTATTTTTTATCAATAAATTTAAATGGAAAAATTATATTAATTGTATAAGGAAAAAATATATGATTTTTTATTTTGAAAAATCTAAAAATTTATTGAACTAACAAAAAATTATTTTAATGACAATTTTCTCACGCATTATTTTAATTTTTAAATTTATTTCTATTTTCATTTCACTTTGAAGTTTAAATAAAATTATCAAGTATCATGTGTATTATCTAGGTATTTTTCTTGAATACATAAATTAACTCAGAACATCATGTGAATAAAGTTTAGCTGATAAAAACATATAAATTTTTAGCTTAATTGTACTTTTTGCTTCCAAAGTTTTGTAATCTTTTGAATTTTGCCCCCCTTCCCAAACAAAAAATTAATGAATTTTTCCTCCTAATTTACAACAGTCGCAATTTGTCTTAATTGCAATGGTTTAAAGGAAAAATCACCACAGATTTGTCGTATTTGTGGTAGTTTTTTTACATTGGGACAAAATTCACGATATTTTATAAAATTGGGGGTAAAATTTGTAATAAAAAATCTCTAAGGACAAAGTTCGCAAGCTTGTGAAGTTGTGGGTACAAAAAGTGTAATTAAGTTTAAATGTTTCCATAATTCCTTTATATTTTTAGAGAATTATTAATTTATTATCATATGATATACAGATCTAGAAGAAAAAAAAGGTTATGCACTGACAGTGTAAAATAGTTCTATATTGTTATCTAATCATAAACTATCATGTATGGTAAATTTGTTGACTTTCACAAAATTATCTTAGAAGTCATACCAATGGTGATCTGTGATTAAATGACAGTGTAAAATAGTTTTACATTGTCAGTGCATCACCATTAAACCCAATCTAGAATCACATGCAATTCATATCAATAAATACCTTGAATTTAAATAAAAAAAACTAAATTAAGTAGGCCATCAATACTGTGCTAGAACTTGGGGTTTGAGGTTTTCAGCTTTATGCTTTGTTAATAGTTCATCACTAGGTCAAACCACAAAATAAACTATGAACAAGTGAAGGATTAGTTGCGTAGGTTCCAAATGAGGCTAGCTTATTCACTTATAAGCAGGTAGCGTACCTAGACAACAACAAAAAAATAGGAAAATATAAGTAACTTGCAACTATTGGTATTCACAATGACAATGGTATTCACTAATGAAATGTAACTTATTACTATAGGTGTCCTTAATCTATTTAAATGAGACATTTGAATTTTGGTCATAAAAAAAATTGAAAATAGTCATAGAAGGAGGAAAAAATAAAACAATCCCCATAAAAAAAATAAAGGTTTAATTATTCTGTAGGTTCCCATACTTTTACCAAATTTACAAATAGGTCCTTGAACTTTTTTTTCTTTTAATTGGATCCTTGAACTTTTTTTTTTCAATTGGGTCATCCCGTCTAATTGTCGTTATGAAAAATTAACCACAGACAACTAATTAGAGGTGCAGACAATGGACTGGTGCTTCAGGAGGAGTGCGTTGTAAGCACAACTGAGTCAATTGTGAAAGTTTTCTACAAAGTTTCAACCTTCTGCAGAACCAAATAATTGTGAAAAAAATACTTGGGTTGAACTAATCTACAGAGGTTGAAACTTTGCAAAAAACTCAAGAATCAACTGCATCAACATAAACTCAACAATTTGTTGCACGTGCACCAAGTGGTCAATCAGCTGCACCTCCATTAAGTCAATAGTCAGTTGCACCTCCATTAAGTCAACAGATAATTGCAACTGCACCAACACTTTTTGATGTTTTTGTCCCTGCCTATAAACACAAAAATCAATGGTTTATGATGTTTTAAGATTTCAAGTTTTAATATATTTATTTTTTAAAGGAATGAATAAGAATGATGTTTTGATACATTCAGACGTTGTTCTATTTTTTGGTTACCAAGACTATTTTGTAAAGGAATGTATAGAAATGGTGTTTTGGTTCATTTCAAATGCCAATAGACCATTCCTATACAAGTACTGCTTATTGGTTTGAATGAAATTTATATTTCCAGTTGGTATATTACTACTTTGTGATGTTGTGGTTTCATTTGCTTATTCAATTATTGGTTTTGATTATGGTTCAGTCCTACTTAAGATTAACAGGTTTTGATTTGGAATTTTTAATAGGGGTTTTCAATGCTAAAATCAGGTCAATGGTTGCATCATATGCTTGTATCATATGTCAAAATCAATTTGGTAATCTTATTTGGCATTAAACCAGTCACAATGTAAGCCTATTCAAAATGGCAATAAGCTGCAAAATTGGTTTTCAAAAGGGCCAGCAACCTCAACTTTAAAACTTGATACAACAATCAAATACAGACCTTAACTTTAAAACCTTAATCAGTAACTATATTACAATTTTAATTTTCACAAAGACCAGTAAAATTATATGATAGTATCTTTAAAACTGTTGGCACAAGAAGTTCTTAGGAAAGCAGAAACGTAAATCATATTTCATTCATGCAGTAGAATGCTATTTTCTGATACATATATTTGCTTACAAAAAATAGAACAGTAGCTCTGCCACTACCTATCAGATTAATGAGCCAGCTGCCCATCTTAATTACAAGTCTTAAAACACACTCCAAAGGTACAAGTCAACAAACTTAATCTAAAAATACATTAACTATACTGCATAAAGCATAAAATTAATACATACCAGTAAAACCCTACAGAGTACATCAAAAAATCAGCTGCATTAACACTCCTCCTTGAAATTTTTTATGGACACTCCGAGCAAATCTCTAAGTCTTTCAAATCTTGCTCTAGCTAGAACTTTAGTCAGAATATCAGCAATTTGAACATCAGAACAGCAATGAATGAGCTTGATTTCTCTATTCTTAACAGCCTCACGAACAACATGAAATTTCACTTGGATGTGCTTGGTCTTTCCATGCTGAACTAGATTTTCTGCAATAGCAATTGCTGATTTGTTGTCACAATAAATCTCAGTAGCTTGCAACTACTCTACTCCCGAATCAAATAGAATTTTCTTCAACCAAATAGCTTGGTTTGTTGCTACAGCTGCTACAACATATTCTGCCTCTGTAGTGGACTGAGCTACAATTTCTTGCTTCTTTGAGTTCCAAGAGAACATGCTAGAGCCTAAGGAAAAAACATAACTAGTAGTGCTCTTCATGTCATCAAGGTTTCCAGCCCAATCACTATCAACATAGCCAAATAAATTTCCTCTTACACTGGGTTTATACCAAATTCCAAGTTGAGTAGTGCCTTTCAAGTACCTAAGCACCCTCTTTGCTACTGCAAAATGAGTCACTCTTGGACTTTGCATAAATCTTGAGAGTAAGATGGCTGCATACATAAGATCAGGTCTAGATGAAGTGAGATAAAGCAAACTTCCAATCAAACTTCTATAAAGAGAAGCATCCATTTTTTTAGCTCCATAATCTTTGGACAATTTCAAATTCTACACCAAAGGAGTAAGGACAGATTTGCAGCTTTCCATTATGAATTTCTTCAAAACTTCATGAGCATACTTCTCTAGATTTAGAAAAATTCCATCTTTAGTTTGATGCACTTCCAAGCCTAGAAAATAATTCATTTCTCCTAAGCTAGACATCTGAAATTGATTCTACATCTTCTCCATAAGCTATTGCACTTCCTGTTGATTATTGCTAGTCACTAGCAAATCATCAACATAAAAGAAACAATTAAAGAGCTACCATCCAGCAACCTTTTCACATAAAGAGTTGCATCATTTTCACTCCTCCTGAAACCTTGACTGCAAAAATAGCCATCAATTCTGCTATACCAAGCTCTAGGAGCTTGTTTTAGCCCATACATAGCTTTATGAAGCTTATACACCTTGTCTTCACTTCCTTTCACAACAAAATCTTCAAGTTGAGCTACATAAATTTCTTCAGTCAAGTTCCCATTTAAGAATGCATATTTGACTTCTAAATGCCAAATTTTCCATTTCATTTGAGCTGCCAAAGCTACAAGAATGCGAATAGTATCCATTCTTGCAACCGGAGCAAATGTTTCTGCATAGTCAATTCCTGGCTGTTGAGCATAGCCTTTAACAAGTATGGCCTTGTATTTGTTAATGGATCCATTAGGATTCAACTTCACCTTATAGACCCATTTAACTCCAATAGCATGTTTGTCTTCTGGCTTGTCAACCAGCTGCCATGTCTTGTTGTCTTCAATGGTGGTGATCTCTTCCTTCATAGCTTGGTTCCATTCTTCAATCTTACTAGCTTCTTAAAAGTTGGTAGGTTCAACTACAGCAACATTACATCTATGATAAATTTCTGAAAGAGGTCTAGTGCCTCTCACAACAAAATCATCATCAACCTCTTCTTTTTTATCTTCATCGGTGTTATCCAAAGAAGGCAAAACTGCATGCCTTTCCATTTGAGAAGTCTCCCAATTCCAAAAGGAATCTTCATCCACCTTCACATCTCTACTGACAAAAACTTTGCTTGAATCAATTCCATAGACTTTATAGCCCTTAGCTTTTGAGTTATAGCTTATTAAAATTCCTTTTTCAGCTTTTTCATCCAATTTGCTTCTTTTCACATCTGGTACATGACTGTAACAAGGTGAACCAAATACTTTTAGATGTTTAATGGATGGTTTAATTCCTCCCCAGGCTTCAATGGGTGTCTTCCCTTCCACTGCTCTTGTAGGAAGTCTATTTTGGAGGTAAACAGCTGTTTACAGCTTCTGCCCAAAAAATCTTTGGCATTTTCTTCTAAAAAATCATGCACCTAGCCATCTCAAAGATTGATCTATTTTTTTTCTGCCACACCATTCTGTTGGGGTGAATAGCTCACTGTAAGCTGGCGCTCAACTCCCAAATCTTCACAAAATGAATTAAATTCAGCAGAGGTATACTCCTTCCCATTGTTGGTTCTGAGTTTCTTCAAACGACAACCGCTTTCAGCTTTATCAAGGGCTTTAAACTTCTTAAAAATAGAAGAAACTTCAGATTTCTGTTTAAGTAAGTAAACCCAAGTCATTCTTGTAAAATCATCTATGAAGATAATAAAATACTTGTTGCCATTGGGTGAAGTAGTTTTCATAGGTCCACAAACATCAGAGTGCACCAACTCAATCTTTTCACTTGCTCTCCATGTAGATGAACTTGGAAAAGGCAATCTTTGTTGCTTACCAAGTTGACAGCCTTCACATACTTTTGAAGAAACTTGACTGTTTGGCAAATCTTTGACTAACTCATGCTTTTGAGCAAACTGAATGGATCTCAAATTAAAGTGACCAAACCTCTTGTGCCATAACTTAGAATCAAGTTCGGTCTTGCTAATATGGCACTCATGTTCAGAAATTAAATTCCAATTAACAGGAAAACTTCTTTTTTTCATCTCTACTTCAAATAAGTCATGACCATCAACATCAGTAACTACACAACTTTTTTCTTTAAATAGCAAGCAATAACCACTTTGCATCATTTGACCCACACTCAACAGATTTTGATCAAGTTTAGCCACTAAAAGAACATTAGAAAAATGCTTGATACCTATTACAGTATGAATTCCCACAACTCCTTTATCAGTGATGGCAAGTTTGTCTACATTTCCAATCTTTACCGATCCCCAGCAGGTTTCAGCTCAGAAAAGAATTTTGGTTTGCTTTTCATGTGTTCAGTACAGCCACTGTCAATAAACCATGTATTTTCATCCTCCAATCTCCTTGTAGTCTTGGCCATGAATGATAGATCTTCATCATTTTCAGCTTCAGTGACATTTGCCTTTTAAGTGGTCTGATTTTGCTGATTTTGCTGCTGCTGTTTCAGCCTACAGAACCTCTCTTTGTGGCCATTTTGTTTGCAGTATCTACATTGAATAGGTGGTGGTGTCTTCCCTTTGTACCAGCAATCACTCTCCTTGTGGCTGGTTCTCTTGCAAATTCCACATTTTGGAAAATTTTCTCTTCTCTTTGAATCATTTCCAGAGTGTTCTCCAACATATTTCTTCCCTCCATTTGCTGCTACAGCCTTCCCTTTGTGTTTGACTTGTAGAGCACTTTCTGTTGCCTCCTTCTGTCTGAGAAGCCTCTGCTGTTCTTGAGCTTGAAGAGCATTTATAAGCTCTGTTAAGCTTATCTTGGAGAGATCCTTTAACTCTTAAAGTGAAGAAATCTTAGATTCAAACCTCTCGGGTAAGACAACCAAGTCTTTCTCAACTATTCTGCTGTTTGGAAATTTCTCCCCCAGCAATCTGATCTGGTTCACAACCTTCATCAGTCTGGTCATGAAATCTTTTATGTTTTCAGCCTCATTCATCTTCAAGGCTTCAAACTCTCTTTTGAGGTTGAGAACTTGCATTTGCATGGTCCTCTCATTTCCAAAAAACTCTTCTTCAAGCTTCTCCCAAACTTCCTGTGCTGTATCCAAGTTTGAGATTCTCATAAAAACATCATCATCCACAACTGAATGCAAGATGGTAAGAGCCTTTGCTCTTTTGGAAACTTGCTCATTGTGAACTCTCATCTGACCAACAGTGGGATTTTCTTCCAAAGCTGGTGGTTCAGTTGTCTCCACTGCTTCCCAAAGATCATAAGCTTTCAACTGAGCTCTCATCTTCACAGCCCAAATTTCGTAGTTCTTTCCTGTGAATACAGGAGGAGCTGGTAATGAGACATGTTGGAAGCCATTTAGAAGCTTGGATATTCTTAAAATAGATTAGGTTTTTGGTTTTCTCTCTTCTCTGTTTTCTGGTTTCTGTTTCTGGTTTTCTCTCTTTTCTCGGGTTCTCTCATAGTCCCTTAAGATCAAATAAGCTCTGATACCAATTTTTGGCACAAGAAGTTCTTAGGAAAGCAAAAACGTAAATTAGAATTCATTCATGCAACAGAATGCTATTTTCTAATACATATATTTGCTTACAAAAAATAGAATAGTAGCTCTGCTACTACCTATCAGATTAATGAGCCAGATGTCCATCTTAATTACAAGTCTTAAAACACACTCCAAAGGTACAAGTCAACACACTAAGTCTGAAAATACATTAACTATACTGCATAAAGCATAAAATTAATACATATCAGTAAAATTCTGCAGAGTACATCAAAAAATCAGCTGCATTAACGAAAACATGTGACAATAATCAAAAACAAATTACATTAACTATACAACCTTATTCAGTTACTATGTTACAAAATTGGTTTTCAAAAGGACCAGTATATTGATATTGCGTTGGCCTATTCAGACAATATTGTGTATCTTTACAAAAAAAAGAAAATATTGTGTAAAACCTCAAACTTTAAAACCAATTATACTAGGTGATTTGGCAGAATTACTAGGTAATTTGGCAGAGTTGTGCAACACAAGTAAAGGAACATAATTAAATATAAAATCATATTAAATTCACTTGCACAAATTGTATTAGAAACGATATTTCAATAATAGACCCCCATTCATACCAAGCCAAATACTATATTCTAATCTTAAAATCAAAACAACTGCATCAAAAAAATGATAGGGCCACAAACACCAGCTACAATACAATGCCTTATATTGTACCCACTACATCAAATGCCCCTACCAACAACTGTCCACTTTTTCATCTAACTCAACTTTGTCTTCAATTCATTTTCCCTAATCTTTAGTTCGTTTGCCTTCCTCAACAATGCAATGATAATTCTCTTCTCACGAACATTCAATACGGGATCATGCCACTAAAAAAACTCAACCATTTCTCCCTGTTACTTGCAAAAGAACAAATTGGAAATTTCAAATGAATGTTACACAATAAACTTGCAACCAAAATTTCATATTAATCCCTAAATAGTCCACAACCATAAAACCTTCTCCCTAGATTTTCCTCTATCTAAGAGGTCACCAATGGAGCCTCCATGTTACAGTGATAGACCATGCAATGTCTTCAAGCTCGAGACTAAGAGCTATATGAAGCTGCACCGGTTTCCATCCCACCACCCATCCACTAATCTTGCGTCCCCATGTCCTACAGCTCAAAAAAATCTCTACAAAATCCTTTGAGTAGATGATCCTTTTGGAGTTAACGAACCTTTAGGGAAGGTGATTAACATTACATCAACCTTTTAGGAAAGATGAAGCTTGGGGGACAAAGTGAGTTAAGGCTGTGATATTTGAGTTTACACTAGCTACAAGATGATCCCACGTGATTTAAAATCCTTTTTATACATTTTTTTATCTTTTATTAAATTTCTATTAAATTAACATTAAATACTCAAGGCCAATGCATTAAATTCAACAATTGAACTGAAATCACCAATTTTAAAAAATTAGAGGATTAAATGTCTCTATTTATAAATAAGGGGACTAATTGCAGGTTGGATACTATGAGAAAACCAAAATTGTACTTTACCCTTACACAAAAAAAGATAATCTTTTATTTTTAGAAGCTATAAAAAAATTCCACAAAATAAATATATTTTCAGCAATGCCGCGCAAGCAAAATTTTGGTGTCAGCTGAAATCGGGTTCTTAGGTTTAAATTTAATCATATTTTTTTATCAAATTTAAACTATGTACAATTTCTTCGCTGCATTCACATGTAGGGGAACGATCCATTTAGCGGAAGAATTCGTGTTCGATTCCTTCTGTATGCAAAATTTCCTTAGACCAGTGGCAGCCACGCACCGCGAGCGGTATTAGTCTCTGACCCAACGGGTTGGGAGACACTTGTGGTCTCTGACCAAGACCAAAAAAACTCTGTACAATTTTAATTTTGAAATTTTTTAAAATAACTAAATCCATTTTAAAATTAAACAAATTTAATTTAATGTATTAAATTTATTCTACTTAAAACTCTTAAATTTTGTTAAACTATATACTTAAAAATCAACTGAAACTTCAAAATTTGCTAAAACTATGAATCTCAATTTTTTTTCACTTTTCAAATCCTAATTTTTATAATTAGAATAAAATAAGAAAAAAATTGATAACTCGTGCAGTAATGTTTTATAACAAATATTGTTTACAATATTAAAAAAAAAAAAGCAATATGTAGATGAACATTCTGATGTGTTGGGAACCAAAATCTTATGTTGTCCTTTGCTTTTTATTGCTTTTTCAGAAAAGATGAACATTTGTAGATGGGGTTGCTTCTTGGAGCATTCATCACAGTTTTTGATTTTCTATTCCAATGCTTGTTTCCCCATCTCTCATTTTATCTTAATCCTTCTCGCAGCCATGCTTTCTTTTGCTCTCTTATTTAAATTTTGTTTTTATCTCTGCTATCCTATATGTGGCATGCCTACTTCAATTACTGATCAAACTTGCTTTATTTATATTGACCATTTTTACGGGACTGCTGCATTATGTTTCTTCTGATTACCAGTGATACGCCTTGTTTCTTGACCAAATCTGCTTTATTTGGAATTTTTTATTCTCATCCTTAATATATTAATCTTGTTCTTTTCTTTCTTTCTTTCATGGAGCTGGTCTACTGCTGCAATTGTGCTACTAGCTGTCCCTCCTTTTGTTATCTTTTCTGTTCTTTTTTGTCATTTTGCTTCTTTTTATTTGATTTGTATACTTTTTGTAAACTTTTTAATTTTCTGATCCTTAATGATGAAATGTAATTTATTTTTTTTCAGATTTTCATTTCCATTATTACTTAATGGAAGTCAAAAAGAATAATTACAGCAATGATTTGTTTATATCAATTTGGTTAATTATCTTCCTGTTCAATTTCTTAACCACTTAGCTGGGAAAGGGACAAAAATGAGCTTGTGGAATTGACACCAAATAATTAGTAATAAAAGGCTATAACAAGTGTTAGACTCTAATAATTTTTTACCATTTTTTTTTTGTGATGACGTTAAACAAGTAATAAAATAAAAAATAACTTAATTCACAAATTTTGTTAATTTTTGGTATGAAGAAAGAAAGAAAAAAAAATGAGACAAATGGATATGATGGATGACTTGAAACAAAAGTTAATTTCCTCACTCGATAGGCCAAATTAGCAAATGATATAAATTCAATAAAAAAAAATTACTCCATATAACTAAACACATTAAGAAAAGAAAAAGGCAAAATACAATGTTCAAAATATTCACTAAACAAATGTAACTTACCACTGTA
Source organism: Pueraria montana var. lobata (assembly GCA_026413185.1). Classification (NCBI taxonomy): domain Eukaryota; kingdom Viridiplantae; phylum Streptophyta; class Magnoliopsida; order Fabales; family Fabaceae; genus Pueraria; species Pueraria montana. Next base: position 82,033,485 of record CM048650.1, read on the forward strand.
CGTGTTCGTAACCTATTTAAGTGAGACATTTGAATTTTGTATGACAAAAAAAAAAAAAAAGAGGAAAAGGAATAATGCATACAACCATAGAAGGAAAAAAAAAATGGATAACCATAAAAAAAAAAGTTAAACTACTTTTTCACCTTTATATTTAATTATAAATTAAAAAATAAGTAAAAACATATTATCAAGTTGAATGCCTGGTCCGTGCACAGAATGAATTCCATCTAGTATTTAAAATAGATTTTGAAGATTTTTTTAAATGATAAAATTATTTTTAAATTTAACTTATTTAAAGTAAAAATGTGTAAAGTGAAAAACTAAAGACATATTCAAAGTCAAATTAAGCAAATTATATTTAAAAATACATTAATTCAATCAAATGATGAATAGAGTCTCACTTTCTTATTTTATATATTTCTTCACTTTATGCATTTAAATTTTATTCAAGATTTTGTTTACAAATATCTTTAAATAATATTCATAAATAAAAATTAATTTTTTCATTAAAAAATATATTTAATATTTTACCAACACATTTATATCATTATTTTCAATAAGCTTTTTTAACAAAATTTTTATCAACTATAAGAAACTATTATATTCTTGATATGAAACATAAGGAAAAAGCATTAAAATAATGCCCTCATTTAATACTCAAGATTTTAAATTCGTTTTTTGGTATCAAATATTTTTCAAGATTTATATTTAATATTATGCATTAAATACTTTAACTAATAAAAATAAAATATGTAACATCCCTAGCGCTGACGAGGGCGGGGAGTGATCTCCGGTGCAAAAGGGAAGAGGCACGGACAAGGAGTGGCTCCTAGTAGGCTTCCAGTGGAAGGGATACATTAATGAATCAAATTCACACCTGAATGAGAGGGATCTAAAGACTGTGCAAGTATGAGATTGTACAGTTGAGGATGACTTAAAGGAATTAATTGGTACTACCTATACCAAAAAGATGCATCTACTTTTCTGTAACACATCATTTAAGAACTCCACAGTTAAGCGTGCTTGGCTTAGAGCAATTATGGATGGGTGACCTTCTGGGAAGTTTCCAAGGAAACATGTGAGCGAGGACAAAATACGCTGAAAAGCTAGTCAAGCGTTACAAAATACCTTTAATTAATTAGAAATAATAAATAGCTAGCTAATGAGTTGATCTTGTAAAAAGTAAAAATTTATATGGAAAAGTTAATATTTGCTAATTAATTTATGTCTTTCTAATAAAATATTTTAGAGCAAATTATAATAACACCCCCTGAGATTTGGTCTAATTACACATGCATCCCCTCCATTTGAAGGCATTACTTTGGCACCTCTATATATTGTGACATTTTTAAGTAAATGTTAACTTTCAAAGTTCATTTACGAAAATGTCCTATGCACATTTCCAAAAATCCAAAATTGCCCTTTTTTTTAAGTAAAAAGCATTTTATAAAACAGAGCCAACACACAAGAAATGTTGGGATCTGAAAACCAACAAAATTACAATGCCGATCCATACTCCATCTTGTAACAACACCTGGATCCAATTCTTATTTAGCCCCTATTAAAAAGAAAAATGATTAGAAAAATAATAGAAACAACCCCATGACCCAACTGCCTTCAAACGCAATTAGAAATGTTTTGATCCCAAGCAGCAGCTTGTAAACCTCCCAAATATGGAATTGATTATTTGAATATTAAATTAATCCAAAATAGTTTGACTGCTACTGCTGTATCATCCTTGTCTTGGCAAATTTGTTGAAAATCCAACTAATGCATCCTTTGTATGCAAATTATTCTATACAGCTTCAACCAATAAGCTCACATGCCCACCATGTATTTTACCAAATTCCACAAAAGACTTGTCCCACAACAATTTAGCACCAATGTTTAAGACTCTCCAGCATTGAAACTATAACCATGATCCATTCCCATATTAATTAAAACTCCCACATTTCAATAAACTCTAGAACTAAAAACGACGAACTTGCATTCTGAGAATAGTGCCAAACATTCTCCCAAAGAATCATCTTTTGCTTAATGTGCTTGCCGCTGTGGCGGAGGCGAGTTTTGGTGACATGGTTTAGGAACTTGACGGAATCGGAGGGGCTGGTGGCAACTTTGGCGTTGGAGGAGAGGAGAGAGTTGGGGAAGCAAGAGTCAGAGGAGTTTGCGATGGAGTTGAAGAGTTGGGGAAAAGAAGAAGAAAGGGCATTTTCGGATTAATTTTTTTTTTTTTTTAAATCACATGTCAATTATGTGCTCTACATTTTAAACGAAGTTAACACCGTTTAATGGAGAGGGTGTGCCACTGTAACATGAAAGGAAAAATTAGGAGGTAAAAAAAAAGGAGAAGGTGTATGTGTAATTTAGGTAAAACTTAAGGGGTGACACTGTAATTTGCTCAATATTTTATTATTAAGTATTTAAGAAATAAAATTGACTCAAAAAAATTAATGACAATAAAAGTTTAATAAGCATTATTTATAAAAATTATTTTGGTGATAATAAAGAAAATTAAAATGTAACTAACAAAATCTTACAAAGGTTATTTTTTAAAATTTTAACAAATATTTTTACTAAGAAAAAATATTTTAGTGATAATTTATTTCAAGTATCATTTTGTTTTTTGTGTTTGTTTCTAAGATTTTTTACATGATTTCGAAATGAAATTAGTAAATATTTTGTATACTGCACGAGTATACTTATAAAATATAAAGAATTAAATTTTAAAACTAAAATATTAACATTATTTTTTATTAAAAATATTCTTAAAAATAAAATTTAATTAATAAAAATTGTATTAATTGTATAAAAATTAAATCATGAGCAAAAATATTTGACTTTTTTTATCCTTAAAAATCTAAAAATTAACTGAATAATTAATGACTAATTATTTTAATGACAATTTTCTTGCGCATTAATTTCTTTTTAAATCTAATTCTATTTAAATTTCACTTTGAAATTTAAAAAACAAAATAGTGACAAAGAGGACATGCAAAGGCATCATTATAACGAAAGAAATTCCAACCAAGTTAGTACTCCCAACACTACCCATCATCTACAGCACACCAAAAATTTATTGAAAAAAGGAGAAAAACATATACAAGAGAATACGGGGGACATAAACCAAAACTTGCAAAGGCAACCACTATGTAAATCTATAGGAGGAAAGCAAAAAGTTGTTCCTATTAAAGTCTAGCTGGATGAAAGAAAGAATAGTATCCCTCCAGCAAGTATTTTGTACTGAGATTCCGTGCGAGGCCAATCTATCAAGTATCACATATATTATCCGGTATTTTTCTTGAATACAAAATTAAATAAGAAAATCCTTTAAATAAAATTTAGTTGGTAAAAATATATAAAGGTATTAAAAATTGTTATGTATTTTTTGAGGATTGTTAATTTATTATCATATGATATACAAATTTAGAATCACATGCAATTTGCTTCAATAAGTACCTTGATATTTAAATAAAACTAAAATAATTAAGTCATCAATCCAATGCCTGAACTTGGAGTTTGAGGTTTTTTAGCTTTACTAATAGTCCTTCACTAGGGTCAAACCGCAAAATATATTATGGACAAGTGAGGATTATTTGCATAAATTCTAAAATGAGGTTAGAATAATATTCACTTAAAAGCATGTAGCATATATAGCTAGAGCAAAAAAAATAAAAATACAAGTAACTTACAACTGTTGATATTCACGATAATAATGGTATTCACTAAACAAATGTAACGTACTACTATAAAAGTTCTTAACCTATTTAAATGAGACATTTGAATTTTAATCATCGAAAAAAAAAAGTTCATACAACTCTAAGAGTTCTGCACATGTTTCGGGCATATCTTGATTCTGGTTATGTTGAAATGCAAAACAGCTAGGAGCAATGGACAATAACTTTGCAAGGTGGCCAGGTGAATATACTGACATACTATATTGCAAATAAGGGGTGTGGTTAAGTATGGTCGAAGCTTGCAATATAATTAAGCAGGTAATTTTTTATATCTGGCTGAAGGCACCAGATGAGCTTATTTTGTAATGTGGCTCTCATTGTTTGATACTTAACGGGCAGGATAGGTAGCAATCATACTATTAACTGTCTTAATGTTTTAGGATTTCCCAAGCGTGGAACATCTTATTTTGGGACGGGTTGCAGAACTTACATGTTGCAAGGGGGGGTTATCAAATCATTCAAGATATTCTTGATAATAAACATAAGGAAAAAGCATTAAAGTAATGTCCTCATTTAATACTCAATATTTTAAATTCCTTTTTTGATGTTATATAGTATTTGTCAACATTAATATTTAATATTATGCATTCAATACATTAAATTAATTAAAAATAAAATACCTTTAATCGATTAGAAATAATAAAGAAATTGATAATAAGTCGATAGAGTAAAAAGTAAAAAAAATTAAATAGAAAATGTTAAAAATTGTTAATTAATTTATCTATCTCCAATAAAATATTTTATTATTAATTCTTTAATTAATCTAGAGAGACCCAAGTGAAAATTATTTGGTTTCACACAAGTTTTTTTTTAGATAATAATCTCAAACTATAATTTTTTTTATCTTTATCTCTTTTATCTCTCTATAATTGGTTTTTAAAACTATGACATGTAAAGGCATCATAACAGGAATCCCAAAATTGTTGACACCCCAAATCTTACCAATCTCTCTATATAAATTAATTATTAATCATTTTTATAAAAACATCAATAATTAAAAGTAGTACTATATTATAATTTATAATTTATTATAAATATAAAAAATAATTAATTTTTTAGTTGTTCAGTTATTCACTTCGTTAATTTTTTTAATAATATCAAATGTGTGTAGTCAAATATTTAATCCTTAAAACTTGAAAAAATAAATATTTCAAATCTTTAACATTTGAAATATTTATTCATATTTAACTCTTTTTGGGTATTTGGTCACATTCAAAATTGGAAGAAAATCATTTTTTCCTTTTTCCTCCCTTTTCAAGCTCGAAAAATTGATTTGGTAAATTATCAATATTTGACCATGGCACACATCACTAAAAAATATCTTCACACAAAAAAATAGAATCAATGACATCTATAAACACACACCTTACATGCGCGTGCAAATACCCATCCCTCACACCTATTTAATCAAACTTTCAATCTCAACACTGCACACACTCACACAAATTGTCTCTGATTTCCTAGGCATTGTTTTTTCTTTATCCACTTCTTTCCCTTTGTTTCACGTTCCTACTATTTCCATGGAGTTCAAATATTGTGATGACCAAAACCAAAAGACACCATCATCAATGGCACACCCTCTTTCCACAGTTGCCTGTGTCTCCGAACACTCATCATTACAAGGTAACATTTTCTTTTCTTCACGTTCCTTTCAAGATACTAATTTGTTTTGTTGCTTAAGAAAACATAATATTTTCTCACACAATTTCATTTTATTCACTATTCACTTTCTAGGGTGTGAGTTTGCACCAAGTGCTTTTCCCAACAATGTTCCGAAGCTCAAAGCTTTCCCAAAGTCGGTGCCAATCAATGCCAATGAAGAAGGATGGAATTAAGAGAGAGATAATCACCGATGAGATGGCACTGGCACAACGAAGAGAGCTAGAGGAGGAAGTCAGGAGAGAAATGGCGTCTGGCACAACGAAGAGAGCTAGAGGAGGAAGTCAGGAGAGAAATGGCGTCGGAGAGAGCATTAGGAATCCCATTTGGAATCTTGTTCCGAGAACGAGTTTCGGTGTCTTTCATGAATCCAAGAATAAACAACCATATTAATAACATTAATGCATTTTGTGTGCCACAATCCGAGTTACCCACCCAAGTTGATATCAAACAACCTTCTACACTAACTAACAATGATAATAAAGTGTTCATACTGGTTAGTATAATTACATTCTATTTGTTTGGTTGACCACTACTCAGCAAACATTCTCTTCATAATACACTTGCATTATTATAACTTTACCGCCAATGGAACCATGTTGTGTGATCACAATATTATAATATATCTTATTCATGCATGGGCATCCTAAAGAGATGATAGAATCAATATATAGGGAATGTTGAAACTCTTAATTGGCTATTGAGCACATATTATTTTATTTATCCCATTGCAGTCTAAGTCAGATGCTTATCATTATGGTCCAAAGCGCAACACGGTGACACCTCTTGCAATTGATGACAATGAAAATTCTCTATCTGGTTTGCAGAAGAAACCCAAGCAAGATTGGATTTGTATGTTATGTCAGATTACTGCCACAAGTGAGAAAGGCTTGAATGATCATTTTCGAGGTAAAAAGCACAAAGCTAAAGAAGGATCCCTGAGAACTCAATATATAGGTAAGAGCAACAAAACATCATTATCATTAAAGAAAAGTAAATAGTATGTGAATCTAATGAAGTTATTGTTACCATGTATTTAGGGCTGGATTCAAGACCAGAAAGCCAGACACCTCAACCTGGCATAACCCACACAGACATAAGCACGTCAGAACCTACAAAAGAGGATCAGGACGTGCAGGAAAGCAATGGTTTAGCTGTTTAGGTGGTCTTGAAATGTAACATCTGTTTTTTTTCTTCTTATTATGAGAAATAAAAGTTTAGCTTTTATATATTATTATTTGCCATTGTAATTACTAATGGATTTTCATTTCTAATTAAGCAAATATGAAGAGTACTTAATTTACCAAATTTTAAGAAAAAAATTCATAAACTTAAAGAAAATTATTTATTTATTTATTTATTGTTGACAGTAATGTTATTGCTATTAGAAAAAAACTATTTTGTTAAAATTTAATCTATTTTAACTTTTATATGTTAGAAATTAATGAATTTATATTTATAATTATACAAAGATGATTGAAAGGTTTTTATTTATTTAACTTTGGAGAAAACTTCACAAGCTTAAATAAATTAAGATTATGTACGAATTAAAATTTTACAAATTATTAGTAATTGAAAATTATTATATATAAAAAAAGGTTATATGAATGTTAATTTAAATTAATTAATTTGATATTATTAATAAATTAATAAATAATTAAAAACAGATTGAGTTGATTTTTTTCTTTATTTTCTTGGGATTAGAAATTTGTCTCCTTGAGCCCAAAATAATGTAACAAATACTATGTTTTACTCACTCCATCCCAAAATGAGTGTCGCTTTTGGAAAAAAAATTGTCCCAAAATGAGTGTCACATTTGGCTTTTCAATGCAATATTAATTACTTTTTTCCACTAATACCCCTAATAATGTCACTTTAGCTTTTCAATGGAATATTAATAATAAGGTTAGTTTTGTAAAATTACTTCTCTCTTTCTTCTATTTAATAGCTTTTCTTGGTCTGTTTAAAAAAACCTAGGACGACACTCATTTTGGGACGGAGGGAGTATTGTTTTTCCTTCCACTCTCCCACCTGGGTTGCTATTCTTTGTGCCCCTATTACTATACTTAATTCTCTTGATTTGCTGCCCTAATACAATTGCATGTTGTATGGGCTTATGTGTGTGTATTTACATTGTAATTAAATAGTGTACCGTAAAAACATGTGCCCATCAGTTTCATTTCTATCCCCACCAGTAACCGTTACACGTAATTAATTGCAGCAAGGATCATCATCCTTTGTTTTGAGTAGGGATGGCAATAGGGCGGGTCGGGGACGGGTTTGGCTCTTCCCGTCCCCATCCCTGCAAAAGGCGGGGCGGGTACGGGTTCGGGTATAAAAGATGCGGGTTTAATATTTTAATACCCATTCCCATCCCCATCCGGTTTTATCGGGTTCGGGTATACCTGCGGGTAACCCACTACACTATTTTTTATAATTTAATTTACTTATATATTTTTTAAATAAATCATATATTAAGTTATTAATTATGTTTTAATTCAAATAATATATATATATATATATATATAATGAATAACAAAGGAATTAAAGGCAAAGAATTAAGAATTAAATTATATTTTTAGTTAAATGTATAATTTTAAGTTTGTTATTTATCTATTATTATAATTTAAATTATTTAACTATTAAGCTATTTAATTTATATTTTTAAAAATTATAATGTATATATATGTTGTGACAAAAAAATTATAAAAAAAAATATAATGGTGGCGGGTATAAGGGTATAGGTACGGGTATAGTTTGATACCCATCCCCGTCCCCATCCCCGTTTAAAAAATTTGGATAATACCCATACCTGTACCTGTACCCGGTCAAAGCGGGTATTCCCCGTCAAAGTCAGGGTGGTACCCACGGGTAAGGGTTTATTTGCCATGCCTAGTTTTGAGTAGGTGATCTCTTAAAGTCAACGCTGCTGTGCCAAGGAGACTATTTTTTGGTTTTCTCTCAACTTTGCATGCACTCTTTCAAATCTCTCTTTCCTTAAGAACATTTCTAGCCTCACTTCTCTTCAACTGCATCTGTTTGGTTTTTGTGAGGAGGGTTGAATCTGTTTTGATCATGGAGTGCTGCTATATATATATTGATGTTCTGACAGAGGAAAAAGCATTAAATTAAAGTAATGCCCTATGTTAATTTTAAATTCCTTTTTTGTGTCATATATATCTTTAATTAATTAAAAATAAAATACCTTTATTTAATTAGAAATAATAAAGAAATTGCTAACAAGTTAATATACCAGTGGAGAGTGATTCAAAAGTTGCAGTTGGGTTGATTTTAAATGGATGCGATCATTCTCACCACTGTTATAACGTGGTTAGAGAGATTAAAGCAATAGCTAGTTTGAAATCTAATGTCACGTATGCATATGTTTTTACGTGAGGCAAACATGGTGGTAGATGCTTTAGTCAAACATGACTTGTCTACTAGTAAAGTCTTTCACTTTCCACCTGCTTTTTTTTTATCATTGTTGTTATTTTTTATCAATAAATTTAAATGGAAAAATTATATTAATTGTATAAGGAAAAATATATGATTTTTTATTTTGAAAAGTCTAAAAATTTATTGTACTAACAAAAAATTATTTTAATGACAAATTTCTAACACATTATTTTTATTTTTAAATTTATTTCTATTTTTATTTCACTTTGAAGTTTAAATAAAACTATCAAGTATCATGTGTATTATCTAGGTATTTTTCTTGAATACATAAATTAAATCAGAACTTCCTGTGAATAAAGTTTAGCTGATAAAAACATATAAATTTTTAGTTTAATTGTACTTTTTGCTTCCAAAGTTTTGTAATCTTGTGAATTTCGCCCCCCCCCCCCCCCTTCCCAAACAAAAAATTAATGAATTTTACCTCCTAATTTACCAAAGTCGCGATTTGTCTTAATTGAACCAGTTTAAAGGAAAAATCACCACAAAATTGTCTTATTTGTGGTAGTTTTTTTACATTGGGACAAAATTCACAATATTTTATAAATTAGGGGCAAAATTCTCTATAAAAAATCTCTAAGGACAAAGTTCACGAGCTTGTGAAGTTGTGGGTGCAAAAAGTGTAATTAAGTTTAAATGTTTCCATAATTCCTTTATATTTTTAGAGAATTATTAATTTATTATCATATGATATACAAATCTAGAAGAGAAAAAAGGCTATGCACTGATAGTGTAAAATAGTTTTATACTGTCATTTAATTATAAACTATCATGTATGGTAAGTTTGTTGACTTTTACAAAATTATCTTAAAAGTCATATCAACGGTGATTTGTGATTGAACGACAGTGTAAAATTATTTTACACTGCCAGTGCATCACCATTAAACTCAATCTAGAATCACATGCAATTCATATCAATAAATACCTTGAATTTAAATAAATAAAAACTAAATTAAGTAGGCCATCAATTCAATACTATGCTAGAACTTGGGATTTGAGGTTTTCAGCTTTATTAATAGTTCATCACTAGGTCAAACCACAAAATAAACTATGAACAAGTGAAGGGTTATTTGCATAGGTTCCAAACTGAGGCTAGCTTGATATTCACTTATAAGCAAGTAGCGTACCTAGACAAAAAAAAAGGAAAATATAAGTAACTTGCAACTATTGGTTTTCACAATGACAATGGTATTCACTAACGAAAATGTAACTTACTACTATAGGTGTCCTTAATCTATTTAAATGAGACATTTGAATTTTGGTCATTAAAAAAAGAAAAAGAAAATTGCAAACAGTCATAGAAGGGGGAAAAAAAACTAAAGCGATCTCCATAAAAAAATAAAGATTTAATTATTATGTAGATTCCCATATACTTTTACCAAATTTACAAAGAGGTAGTTGAACTTTTTTTTCTTTTAATTGGGTCCGTGAACTTTTTTTTTTTCAATTGAGTTCTCCCGTCTAATTGTCGTTATGAAAAATTAACTGCAGACATCTAATTAGAGGTGCAAACAGTGGATTGGTGCTTCAGGAGCAGTGTGTTGTAAGCACAACTAAATCAATTGTGAGAGGTTTTTTACAAAGTTTCAACCTTTTGCAAAGACAAATAATTGTGAAAGAATACCTGGGTTGAACTGATGACCTGCAGAGGTTGAAACTTTACAGAAAACTCAAGAATCAACTGCATGAACATAAACTCAACAATTAGTTGCAATGCACCAAGTGGTCAATCAGCTGTACCTCCATTAAGTCAATAGTCAGTTGCACCTCTATTAAGTCAATAATTAATTGCAATTGCACCAACACTTGTTGATGTTTTTGTCCCTGCCTACAAACACAACAATCAATGGTTAATTTATTATATTTTAAGATTTCAAGAATTTGAAGATTTGAAGATATCTACTTTTTTTTAAGGGAAATAGTTGTAGGAATGGGTCAGGGGAATATTATGGTTTAGGAATGGGTTTTAATATATTTATTTTTTAAAGGAATGAATAAGAATGATGTTTTGATACATTTCAGCCGTTGTTCTATTTTTTGGTTACCAAGACTATTTTGTAAAGGAATGTATAGAAATGGTGTCTTGGTTCATTTCAAATGCCAATAGACCATTCCTATACAAGTACTGCTTATTGGTTTGAATGAAATTTATGTTTCCAGTTGGTATATTACTTCTTCTTTGTGATGTTTTGGTTGCTTCATTTGCTTATTCAATTATTGGTTTTGATTATAGTTCAGTCCTAGTTAAGATTAACAGGTTTTGATTTGGAATTTTTAATAGTGGTTTTCAATATGCTAAAATCAGGTCAATGGTTGCATCATATGCTTGTATCATATGTCAAAATCAATTTGGTAATCTAATATGGCATTAAACCAGTCACAAATGTAAGCCTATTCAAAATGGTAATAAGCTGCAAAGTTGGTTTTCAAAAGGACCAGTATATATACTGATATGGTATTATACTATGAAACCTCAACTTTAAAACTTGTTACAACAATCAAATACAGACCTCAACCTTAAAACCTTAATCAGTAACTATATTATAATTTTAATTTTCAAAAAGACCAGCAAAATTATATGATAGTATACTTTAAAACCTGTGACAATAATAAAAAACAAATTAAATTAACTATACAACCTTATTCAATTAGTAAGTTACAAAGTTGGTTTTCAAAAGGACCAGTATATTGATATTGCACTAGCGTATTTGGACAATCTTTTGTAAAACCTCAAAATTTAAAACCAACTATACTAGGTGATTTGGCAGAATTACTAGGCAATTTGGCAGAGTTATGCAAAACAAGTAAAGCAACACAATCAAATATAAAATCAGATAAAATTCACTTGCACAAATCATATTAGAAACGACATTTCATTAATAGACCCATTCATACCAAGCCAAATACTATATTCTAATCTTAAAATCAAAACAATTGCATCAAAATAATGATAGGCCCACAAACACCAACAACAATACAATGCCTTATATTGTACCCACTACATCAAATGGCCCTACCAAAAACTAAAAACTCCAGCAACAATGCAACATTACAATGACCTAAGACAAAATAAGGCCAACCCTAAAAATTTCTCCATCTTTTTCATGTAACTGAACTTTGTCTTCAATTCATTTACCTTCCTCAACAATGCGATGATAATTCTCTTCTCACAAACATTCAATATGGGATCATGCCACTCAAAAACTCTCAACTATTTCTCCTTGTTACTTGCAAAAGAACAAATTCAAAATTTCAAATGAATGTTACACAATAAACTTGCAACCAAAATTTCGTATTAACGGTTATATACCCTAATTAGCCCACAACCATAAAACCTTCTCCCTAGATTTTCCTCTATCCACGAGGTCACTAGCTATTGGAGCCTCCATGTTACAGTGATAGACCACGCGATGTCTTCAAGCTCGAGACTAGAGTTATATGAAGTTGCACCGGTTTCCATTCCACCACCCAACCACCGATCTTCCATCGCATTGTCCTACGGCTCAAAAAAATGTCTACTCCTTTGAGTAGATGAACCTTTTGGAGTTAACGATCCTTTGGGGAAGATGATTAGCATTACATCAACCAAGCTTAGGGGACGAAGTGAGTTAAGGTTGTGATATTTGAGTTTATGCTAGCTACAAGATGATCCCATGTGATTTAAAGTCCTTTTTATATATTTTGTTATCTTTTATTAAATTTATATTAAATTTACGTTAAATACTTAACGTCAATGCATTAAATTGGGCAATTGGACTAAAATCACTGATTTTGAAAAATTAGAAGATAAAATGTCTCTATTTAAAAATGAGAGTAATTGCAAGTTGGATATTATGAGGAAACCAAAATTGCACTTTACCCTTACACAAAAAAGATAATCTTTTCTTTTCAAAAGCTATTTTAAGAAGCTATAAAAAAAAATTCCACAAAATAAATCAACTCAAACACAAAATAAATCTATTTTCAGCAATGCCGCACACGCAAAATTTTGGTGTCAGCTGAAATCTGGTTCTTGGGTTTAAATTTAATCATATTTCATTTATCAAATTTAAACCATGTACAATTTTAATTTTGAAGTTTTTTTTAAAATAACTAAATCTATTTTAAAATTAAACAAATTTAATTCAATCTACTAAATTTATTCTACTTAAAACTCTTAAACTCTTTGTTTTTATTCAAATATCAAATAAATTAAACTTTATTAAACTATATACTTAAAACTCAACTGAAACATCAAATTTTGCTAAAACTATGAATCTCAAAATTTTTTTCCCTTTTCAGATCCTACTTTTACAACAATCATAAATTCTCAAATACCTAATTAAGAAATGATGATTTAAAATTTTAAATAGGAAAAAAAGTTAAAAGAAAGATCAAATTTATTTTATTTAAAAAAACTTAATTAACTAGAAAAATAAATCAAGACCAAAATCATAGCCTAAACTTAAAAGACCCAAAACACAATTAAACTCAATTTTATTAAAGTCTTAAGTTTATAGTTCCATGTAAAAGGGAAAAACTAAATTATGGCCGAGACCAGAAAATTTAGCACTCCTTGTAGTCGTAATTGACTATTACCATGAGGGTTGTGCATGCTTTGGGCAAGTTTTTTTTTTATTTTTTACTAAGGCTTTGGGCAAGTTTTTTAATGAACAACATGGCATGTTTAACAGATAAGCGTAGAAATTTGTCTGAAATTGACACCCATAAAGTTTTATTAATGAAATAGATCCGCTTCAGTCACGAGCGGTCTAAGATCCTGCAATATCACCACTATCTGCTCCCGTGCCAACCACACGATCATTGCAGTAATACAACACAAATACAAACACAAAAGGCAAGGGTAAGCTTATTTATAAAAAGATCATAGATATACAAAGGTATAAGATTTACTTAAAGGAAAACCAAAATCAATCAATAATAGTAAAACAAATAACATCATATATCAATCTCATATACAAATTTCATTATGTAATGCCATACTGACTCAACTCCATGGAGATTTCTACAACTTTTGGGCGGTCCTCATAGGTCCCATCCCCTACCATGGTCCAACTCTTTGACCATTCAGGGAGTCCCTTGAGCTACCCTGTGGAGGAAGTGTGGATTTAATCGAATATAGACAAGTGTGAGTATTGGCTTACCTCTGTAAGGCTTGCAAAACCTTACATCTATAAGAATTCGCCCACTTGGCTATTCTATAGGCCCACTGTTGGCCACCACGAAAACCTCCGGCACTAGGTTGAGAGCCTACCTAGCACCCTCAACTTACGTGCCTATCCATATGCAATGTCATGTAACAAGCCAAACGACTTTGATTTCCACAAGTTCCCTCTATGTTATAAATTCACCATTTTTCTAAAATCATGCTTATGAACCCATCCAGCAGTTCAATAACCTCAAGTAAGGCATTCTCACACCTTGAATCTTTACTCATAACACAACACTAAATAATCTCAAGTAAGGTATTCTCACACCTTGAATCCTTGCTCACAACATAACACAACACCAAATTTTAACAAAATGTGAATTTCCTAACATAGTTCTAGAACTTTCGTGGACATCCTCATCACATCCATATCATAGACATAATTCAATTTAAAATAAATTTGAAAGCCATTTTATAGTGTAGAAAATGAAATCTCGCTTAAGCACCACCTTACTCTCGCTTAAGCTAGAATTTCAGAAATTATTTACTCACTTACAGGGTTCCTTGCTTAAGCTAGCATTTTTCTCGCTTAAGCTAGGCCTCACTTAAGCTAGGAATTCTAGCTCTTAAGCTAGGACAACTTTCTGACCAAAAATGTTCTCTGTCCCCTATTTCGCTTAAGCGAGAACCACTATGTTCTTAAGTGAAACAGAGTTGTAGGACCTCGAAAGCATGCTTAAAACTTCTCAATGGCTACCAAGTTCATTTCAATTCGAATTTTACATCAAACATAACATATATACATCATTCCACACTCAAAAACAACATTCCAAGCATATAATATACAAATAAGCATTCAATCATATTAAAGTTTCCCTTACCTAGAATTTTTGACTCAAAACCTTGGAGAAGAAGTTAGGGAGGAGACTTGGTGATTCAAGAATGATCTTTACCCAACTTTGGCTATGAAATCAACTAGAGGACACCTAAATCAATCCCAAAATAAGCTTCAATCAAAATTTTTCCCACCAGTCAAGATTCAACTTGAAACCCATTTCTCAAGTTCTTGGTAGGAGTTGAGAAAGAAACTAAGAGATCAAGAATTGAACTTACCAACTAGAAATCAACCAAGGAGGCTCTAGGGAAGAAGAAATCAAGCTTCCAAGTGATGTAGAAATTAAACTTCCATTCAAGGGGAAGAGAGACTTCGGAAGAATGGAAGAAACGTGAAGCTTGGCACATTTAAGTTTTGAGATTTGCATGGAATTTTGCTATTTGTCTCCACCCTTCCTCTAAGGACAGCACCTTCTCTTTTTTTTTTCTTCTCATTCTTACAACTCACGAAACTCATGTAAAAATCCCAAAAATTCCACCACACACACTCTAAGTCCAACACCTTATGAAAATCTAACAATAATACTATAGCACTAAACAAAACATAAAAACTTAAGTTAATTATTATATCAATTAACATAATTTAAATCTAGTTTGTTCTTTCATTATTAATCAAACACTTAATCATACAATTAGGAAAATCACAACGTTACAACTTGTACGATAATTGGGTAATTAATAGCAAAATTAAATGGACTATGAAAATTGAGAATTTAGGTAACCAAAATTAAAACAAGTGCATAAATTAAATGAGTAGAAGAAGAGAAATTGGATTTGGGTAAATTCACCAAACACATAGCGTGCACAGAAAATTGGGTTTAAATCAATGAATGAATTATGCCGGAGTTTAACTTCATCAAGTCATCCTAATATGCAATCACTAATTTTCTCATTCAAATAAACTTTTGTTATCATCAACCCACAAATTTATTCAAACCTTAATCCCTTAAGTGGGAGAACCTACGTTCTTTGATTCCACTATCAATCCCTTGAATTAGTGAAACCAAAGTACTTGCATTAGGAATAGAGGTTCTAATGATGCCCAATCCATTTTACCCTATCCCTAGGCATAAAAAGTATTGGGTGTTCTCTCCAGTTCACAATTCAATTAAATTGAAGTAGACTCGATTACATTAAACCCCAACGAAGAATGAACTTAGCTATGCATAGCCATGGGGGAAGAAGCAAGAGATGATGAAAGCATGGAGAACCGAGCCAAACGCGTTCAAATCCGTCGTCGAACCTCTTGTTTCTCTCTGTGCACAACACAACGTATCGTCACCCCGGACTAGGACATAAAATCCCTATTTAAGACTACGGGACAAAAAGAGTTGAAGCCTAAAAGAAAACAAAACAGAAAAATAAGGATTTTTCTCGTAGCTGCTCGTGCACACTACAGCTGCTCGTGCAAATTTTACACACATATTTACACAAGCATGTTCCAAGGCTTCCAACAAGCTTCTTGTGCTCCCGCAAGACCTTCAAGGCTCTCCACTTCACCACAATTGATCCTTTACGCATCATTCCTCTCGAGATATCACCGAAGCTTTCTCCAAGCATCAACAAAGTTCCTTAAAACACACTAAACAACCAAAAGATCAAGTGTAAAAAGGGGAAAATTTAAAATTTCTAACTAAACCAAACCTTTATTCAAAACTTAACTAAAATGAGGATAAACAAAGCTCAAAAGCATGAAAGATGTTGAATAATTGCCCCTAACTACTACAAAAAGCAGGAATATAAGACAATTATCATATATCTTTTTCTTTTAAACAAACAAATTAATTTCAATTGATTTCTAATTAAACCGCTCACGTACCTATTTACTAGGTTGTAATTTTTGGGGTGTTACAATATTTGTTATGTATCATAACTAGATGAGTTATTAATTTCTTTCTTATTTTATTCTAATTAGAAAAATTAATTAAATTACTTTAATTAGTATGAAAATTATTTACATAAATTATTTTATGTAATTTACATAAATTTATATTTATATAAATTATAAAAAAAATATTAAAATTTTATTAATTTGTATAATTTGAATAAAAATAATTTACAGAAAAATAAAATTATTTAATTTTTATAAATTACAAAAAATAAGAATTATTTTACATATTAATTTATGTAATTATAGTGATTTATATAATTAGAATAAAATAATTTATATATGAAATAAATCAAATATTTTTAAGATGTTTATACAATTTTTTAATAATTTACATATTATCATTATACGAAACTATTTTGAGTATTTTGCATATTTTACTTATGCAAACATGTTTTACGTATGTATATTTAAATTATTTTAATATTTATTTTTTTATTATATGTTTTTGTGCGGTAAAAAAAATAAACAAAACTACATATTGATATAAATTTATGTAATTTGTGTAAATTACATAAAATAATTTATGTAAAAATTTACATAATTTAATTAATTTTTATAATTAAAATAAAATAAGAAAAAAAATTGATAACTCGTGAAGTAATGTTTTATAACAAATATTGTTTACAATATTTAAAAAAAAAAAAAACAATTTGTAGATGAACATTCTGATATGTTGGGAACCAAAATCTTATGTTGTCCTTTGCTTTTTATTGTTTTTTTAAGAAAAGATGAACATTTGTAGATGGGGTTGCTTCTTGGAGCATTCATCACAATTTTGATTTTCTATTCCAATGCGTGTTTCCCCATCTCTCATTTTATCTTAATCCTTCTCGCAGCCATGCTTTCTTTTGCTCTCTTATTTAAATTTTGTTTTTATCTCTGCTATCCTATATGTGGCATGCCTACTTCAATTACTGATCAAACTTGCTTTATTTATATATATTGACCATTTTTACGGGACTGCTGCATTATGTTTCTTCTAATTACCAGTGATACGCCTTGTTTCTTGACCAAATCTGCTTTATTTGGAATTTTTTATTCTCATCCTTAATTAATCTTGTTCTTTTCTTTCTTTCATGGAGCTGGTCTACGTACTGCTGCAATTGTGCTACTAGCTGTCCCTCCTTTTGTTATCTTTTCTATTCTTTTTTGTCATTTTTTTTGTGATGACGTTAAACAAGTAATAAAATAAAAAATAACTTAATTCACAAATTTTGTTAATTTTTGGTATGAAGAAAGAAAGAAAAAAATAAGACAAATGGATATCATGGATGACTAGAAACAAAAGTTAATTTCCTCACTCGATAGGCCATATTAGCAAATGATATAAATTTAATAAAAAAAAATTACTCCATATATCTAAACACATTAAGAAAATTAAAAGGCAAAAGACAGTGTTCAAAATATTCACTAAACAAATGTAACTTACCACTGTACGTGTTCATAACCTATTTAAGTGAGACATTTGAATTTTGGATGACAATAAAAAAATGAGGAAAAGGAGTAATGCATACAACCATAGAAGGGAAGAAATAAATGGATAACCATTAAAAAAAAGTTAAACTACTTTTTCACCTTTATATTTAATTAGAAAATAAAAAATAAGTAAAAACATATTATCAAGTTGAATGCCTGGTCCGTTAACAGAATGAATTCCATCTAGTATTAAAATAGATTTTGAAGATTTTTTTTAAATAATAAATTATTTTTAAATTTAAATTATTTAAAGTAAATATGTAAAGTGAAAAACTAAAGACATATTCAAAGTCAAATTAAGCAAATTATATTTAAAAATACATTAATTCAATCAAATGATGAATAGAGTCTCACTTTCTTATTTTATATATTTCTTCACTTTATGCATTTAAATTTTATTCAAGATTTTGTTTACAAATATCTTTAAATAATATTCATAGAATAAAATTTAATTTTTTCATTAAAAATATATTTAATATTTTACCAATACATTTATATCATTATTTTCAATAAACTATTTTAACAAATTTTTTATCAACTATAAGAAACTATTATATTCTTGATATGAAACATAAGGAAAAAGCATTAAAATAATGCCCTCATTTAATACTCAAGATTTTAAATTCCTTTTTTGGTATCAAATAATTTTCAAGATTTATGTTCAATATTATGCATTAAATACTTTAGCTGATAAAAATAAAATTTGTAACATTCCGAGTGCTGACGAGGGCGAGGAGTGATCTCCGGTGCAAAAGGGAAGAGACACGGACAAGGAGCGGCTCCTGCTAGGCTTCCAGCGGAAGGGATACATGAATGAATCGAATTCACACCCGAATGAGAGGGATCTAGAGATTGTGTAGGTATGAGATTGTATAGTTGAGGATGAATTAAAGGAATTAATTGTTACTACCTATACCAAAAAGATGCATCTAATTTTCTGCAGCTTATCACTTAAGAACTCTACAGTTAAGTGTACTTGGCTTGGAGCAATTATAGGGATGGCAAAACGGGCTGGCCCGAACCATTTTGGCCTACCAGTCTGTGGCCCGCCAAAAATGAGCCAGGCCGGGTTAGCCCGCCATCGTGAGGACGGGCTAGACAGCTTGGCCCGCCAAAATTTTAAAACAAAAAATTAAGTTTTTTAATTTATTGCAAACAAGACATAAATAAAATGATCTTGCATCACTTGTATCATAAAAGGACAGTAGATAGTGTTTTTGTTACTGTGAAGTGTGAACACAATTAAAAACAATTGCAATATTGTTTCATTTTCTTCAAAAAGGCTTAAATATTGTTCCATTTCATTCAAAAGTTCAACACCATAAACTAATAGTCTTTCAAAAGTACACCACAAAATATTAATAGTCCCTAATAACTTATGTTATTTTAGATATATTAATTATAAAAAAAAAGTAGTGGTGGGCCGGCCAGCCCCGCCCCGCTTGTGGCCCGGCGGGTTGGCGTGCTACGCGGGACAAAGCACTAGGGATGGCAATGGGTAGGGTCCTATAGTATCCGTCCCCATACCCGCGCGGGTAGTAACTTTAATCCTCATCCCAGTACCTGCTGGATACCTATATATCCATACTCATACCCGCTACCCACACTTTGCTTATAAATAAAGTCAACAAATCAATAAAAGAAGTGTTAATTAAAAAAATTACTACAACTAAATTGAAATTTGACTCTTAAATCTTCAAAACATCACATTAAAAGCGTTCAAATATAACCTTAAGTCATTCAAACATAACTAATAAAAAACAATATTATAAACATAATTATCTAACAAATCATTCTTAAATGTAATGTTCTAATCAATTAACATAATCATTAGAAACTTCAACATCATGTGATGGTATTCTTTAAGGCCTGCCAAAAAAATACATTGAAACTAATTAACTTATAATTATATATTAGAATACATGTGATGGTACTCTATATGAACAATTTTGTAGCTAGTTCAAAACAAAAAGAAACAAGTATATTAGAATGAGGAACTTGTTCAATGAGGCCTGGACATGAGGGGTTAAAAAATGTATATTTGGATCCATTTATGTTTTGATATGACTTATACTAAATTTTATGTAAGTAGTTGTGTTTCAATTTTATATATTAATTTTTGAGTAAATTACACGGACCCCCTAATCTTTACTCTTATTATACCTGGCACCCTCCATTATTTTACATTACTTTGAATACCCCTAAGAGGGGGTCAGCGTAAGATTTTGCAAACCTAAGAAAGGGGGTAAGTGGAACAATTTACTCCCAAGAGGGGGGATCGGTGTAACGAAAGTCCAAAAAATAGGGGATTTTCTACAGGGTTAAAAAATGGAGGGGTATCGAGTGTAATAAAAGCAAACCTCAGGGGGGATCGGTGTAATCAACTCTTAATTTTTTATAAGTAGTTGTATTTTATATACTAAATTTTATATACATGGTTTATCTAGCTATTAAAAAACCAAAATTTATATCGATCATAGGTACAAGGGACATAAAATCCATATACAAAAATGTCATAAAAACTTCATCACCTATATGCCTCTGGCTAGAATTTATTTATATGATAAAAATATATATAAATAAAATCTAACCATGGTTACAAACAAAAAAGGATCCCCCTATAGTAATTAACCGAGAAGAACTATTGTATCCCCGCTACTACTATGAATGAAAGCCTAGACATGTTAATTTCAACAATGTTGGTCTTGGTCAATATTATTTCACACTATTGAATATAGAGAGAGTAGTTTATATTATGATATGAAATGTGCATTATATTAATTATTATTAATGAATTACAAAAATGATGGGCACTTATATAAAAGAATTATGTCCTTATACAGTTTATAAAAGCTTAGGTTTCCTACCAATTTCCATTAAATTAATAAATAGTAATATATGTATATAATAAAAAATATTTTAATTAAATTAACATACATAGTAGGTGCGGGGCGGGGCGGGGTGGGTACTATAGTACCCGTACCCGCACCCATCCCCATTAAATTTTTGCTGGTAAATACCTGCCCGGACCCATCCCCAATAAGCAGGTATTTACCCTACCCATTTGCGGATATTTTTGCGGGTACCCGTAGTGTCTGTGTATATTTTGCCATCCCTATAAAGCACGCTGAAAAGCTAGCCGAGCTTTAAAAAAATACCTTTAATTAATTAGAAATAATAAATAGCTAGTTAATGAGTTGATCGAGTAAAAAGTAAAAATTTAAATGGAAAAGTTAATATTTGCTAATTAATTTATGTCTTTCTAATAAAATATTTTAGAGCAAATTACAATAACACCCCCTTAGATTTGGTCTAATTACACATACACCCCCACCATTTGAAGGCATTACTTTGACACCCCTATTGTGACAATGTTAAGTAAACGTTAACTTTCAAAATTCATTTACGAAAATGTCCTATGCACATTTCAAAAAATCCAAAATTGCCCCCTGTTTTTTTAAAGTAAAAAGCATTTTATTAAACAGAGCCAACACACAATAAATGTTGGGATCTGAAAACCAACAAAATTACAATGCCGATCCATACTCCATCTTGTAACAACACCTGGATCCAATTCTTATTTAGCCCCTACTAAAAAGAAAAATGATACAAAAAATAATAGAAACAACCCCATGACCCAACTGTCTTCAAACGCAGTTAGAAATATTTTGATCCCAAGCAGCAGCTCGTAAACCTCCCAAAGATGGAATTGATTATTTGAATATTAAATTAATCCAAAATAGTTTGACTGCTACTGCTGTATATCATCCTTGTCTTTGGCAAATTTGTTGAAAATCCAACTAATGCATCCTTTGTATGCAAATATTCTATACAGCTTCAACCAATAAGCTCACATGCCCACCATGTATTTTACCAAATTCTACAAAAGACTTGTCCCACAACAATTTAGCACCAATGTTTAAGACACTCCAGCGTTGAAACTATAACCACGACCCATTCCCATATTAATTAAAACTACCACATTTCAATAAACTCTAGAACTGAAAACGACGAACTTGCATTTTGAGAATAGTGCCAAACATTCTCCCAAAGAATCATCTTTTGCTTAACGTGCTTGCCGCCGCGGCGGAGGCGGGTTTCGGTGACGTGGTTTAGGAACTTGACGGAATCGGAGGGGCTGGTGGCAACTTTGGCGTAGGAGGAGAGGAGAGAGTTGGGGAAGCAAGAGTCAGAGGAGTTTGCAATGGAGTCGAATAGTTGGGGAAACGAAGAAGAAAGGGCATTTTTCAGATTAATTTGTTTTTTAAAAGTCACATGTCAATCATGTGTTCTACATTTTAAACGAAGTTAACACCGTTTAATGGAGAGGGTGTGCCGCTGTAACATGAAAGGAAAAATTAGGAGATTTTCTGTAGGATAAAAAAAGGAAAGGGTGCATGTGTAATTCAGGTAAAACTCAGGGGGTGACACTGTAATTTGCTTAATGTTTTATTATTAATTCTTTAAGAAATAAAATTAATTAAAAAAAATAATGAAAATAAAAGTTTAATAAGCACTATTTATAAAAATTATTTTGGTGATAATAAAGTAAATTAAAATGTAACTAACAAAATCTTACAAAGGTTATTTTTTAAAATTTTAACAAATATTTTTACTAAGAAAAAATATTTTAGTGATAGTTTATTTCATGTGTCATTTTCTTTTTTGTGTTTGTTTCTAATCTTTTTTACATGTTTTTGAAATGAAATTAGTAAATATTTTGTATACTGCACAAGTATATTTATAAAATATAAAGAATTAATTTTTAAAACTAAAATATTAATATTATTTTTTATTAAAATTATTCTTAAAAATAAAATTTAATTAATAAAAATTGTATTAATTGTATAAAAATTAAATCATGAGCAAAAATATTTGACATTTTTTATCCTGAAAAATCTAAAAATTAATTGAATAATTAATGACTAATTATTTTAATGACAATTTTCTTGCACATTAATTTCTTGTTTTCCCCTCCCAACCACGTTTTTTCCATCCACAAGACTCGAAACCGAGACCTTGCTTAAGGGGACTGAGTCCAACACCACTCGGACCAACGACTTGTTGGTGCATTAATTTCTTTTTAAATTTGATTCTTTTTAAATTTTACTTTGAAATTTAAAAAAAAAAATAGTCACAAAGAGGACATGCAAAGGCATCATTATAAAGAAAGAAATTCCAACCAAGTTAGTACTCCCAACGCTACCCATCATCTACAGCACACCAATAATTTATTGAAAAAAGGAGAAAAACATATACAAGGGAATACGGGGGACATAAACCAAAACTTGCAAAGGCAACCACTATGTAAATCTATAGGAGGAAAGCAAAATGTTGTTCCTATTAAAGTCTAGCTGGACGAAAGAAGGAATAGTATCCCACCGGCAAATATTTTGTACTGAGATTCCGTGTGAGGCCAATCTATCAAGTATCATATATATTATCCGGTATTTTTCTTGAATACAAAATTAAATTAGAAAATCCTTTAAATAAAATTTAGTTGGTAAAAATATATAAAGGTATTAAAAATTGTTATGTATTTTTAGAGGATTGTTAGTTTATTATCATATGATATACAAATTTAGAATCACATGCAATTTGCTTCAATAAGTACCTTGATATTTAAATAAAAACTAAAATAATTAGGCCATCAATCCAATGCCTGAACTTGGAGTTTGAGGTTTTTTTAGCTTTACTAATAGTTCATCACTAGGGTTAAACCGCAAAATATATTATGGACAAGTGAGGATTATTTGCATAAATTATAAAATGAGGTTAGAATAATATTCACTTAAAAGCATGTAGCATATATAGCTAGAGAAAAAAAATACAAAAATACAAGTAACTTACGACTGTTGGTATTCACGATCATAATGGTATTCACTAAATAAACATAATGTACTACTATAAGAATTCTTAACCTATTTAAATGAGACATTTGAATTTTAATCATTAAAAAAAAAAGCGCATACAACTCTAATAGTTCTGCACATGTTTCGGGAGTATCTTGATGCTGGTTATGTTGAAATGCAAAACAGCTAGGAGTAATGGACAGTAACTTTGCAAGGTGGCCAGGTGAATATACTGACATACTATATTGCAAATAAGGGGTGTGGTTAAGTATGGTCGAAGCTTGCAACACAATTAAGCAGGTAATTTTTTATATCTGGCTGCAGGCACCAGATGAGCTTATTTTGTATTGTGGCTCTCATTAATTATTTGATACTTAACGGGCAGGTTAGGTAGCAATCATACTATTAACTGTCTTAATGTTTTAGGATTTCCCAAGCGTGGAACATCTTATTTTGGGACGGGTTGCAGAACTTACATGTTGCAAGGGGGGTTATCAAATCATTCAAGATATTCTTGATAAGAAACATAAGGAAAAGTATTAAAGTAATGTCCTCATTTAATACTCAATATTTTAAATTCCTTTTTTGATGTTATATAGTATTTGTCAACATTAATATTTAATATTATGCATTCAATACATTAAATTAATTAAAAATAAAATACCTTTAATCGATTAGAAATAATAACAATTTGATAATAAGTTGATAGAGTAAAAAGTAAAAAAATTAAATAGAAAATGTTAAAAATTGTTAATTAATTTATGTATTTCTAATAAAATATTTTATTATTAATTCTTTAATTAATCTAGTGAGACCCAAGTTAAAATTATTTGGTTTCATACACGTATTTTTTTTAGATAATAATCTCAAACTATAATTTTTTTTATCTTTATCTCTTTTATCTCTCTATATAATTTTTTTTTAAAACTATGACATGTAAAGGCCATAATAGGAATCCCAATTGTTGACACCCCAAATCTTACCAATCATCTCTCTATATAAATTAACTATTAATCATTTTTATAAAAACATCAGTAATTAAAAGTAATACTATATTACAATATAAATATAAAAAATAATTTTTTAGTTGTTCAGTTATTCTCTTCGTTAATTTTTGTAATAATATCAAATGTGTGTAGTCAAATATTTAATCCTTAAAACTTGAAAAAATAAATATTTCAAATCTTTAACATTTTAAATATTTATTCATATTTAACTCTTTTTGGGTATTGTGGTCACGTTCAAAATTGGAAGAAGATCACTTTCTTCCTTTTCCCTCCCTTTTCAAGCTCGAAAAATTGATTTGGTAAATTCTCAATATTTGACCATGACACACATCACTAAAAAATATCTTCACACAAAACAGCATAATCAATGACATATATAAACACACACCTTACATGCGCGTGCAAATACCCATCTCTCACACCTATTTAATCAAACTTTCAATCTCAACACTGCACACACTCACACAAATTGTCTCTGATTTCATAGGCATTGTTTTCCTTTATCCACTTCTTTCCCTTTGTTTCACGTTCCTACTATTTCCATGGAGTTCAAATATTGTGATGACCAAAACCAAAAGACACCATCATCAATGGCACACCCTCTTTCCACAGTTGCCTATGTCTCCGAACACTCATCATTACAAGGTAACATTTTCTTTTCTTCACGTTCCTTTCAAGATACTAATTTGTTTTGTTGCTTAAGAAAACATAATATTTTCTCACACAATTTCATTTTATTCACTATTCACTACTAGGGTGTGAGTTTGCACCAAGTGCTTTTCCCAACAATATTCCGAAGCTCAAAGCTTTCCCAAAGTCGGTGCCAATCAATGCCAATGAAGCATTTCGGCAAGTGTGGGAGAAAGAACATATACGGCGGGAGCTGAAGAAGGATGGAATTAAGAGAGAGATAATCACCGATGAGATGGCATTGGCACAACGAAGAGAGCTGGAGGAGAAAGTCAGGAGAGAAATGGCGTCGGAGAGAGCATTAGGAATCCCATTTGGAATCTTGTTCCGAGAATGAGTTTCGGTGTCTTTCATGAATCCAAGAATATACAACCATATTAGTAACATTAATGCATTTTGTGTGCCACAATCCGAGTTACCCGCCCAAGTTGATATCAAACAACCTTCTACACTGACTAACAATGATAATAAAATGTTCATACTGGTTAGTATAATTACATTCTATTTGTTTGGTTGACCACTACTCAGCAAACATTCTCTTCATAATACACTTGCATTATTATAACTTTACCGCCAATGGAACCATTTTGTGTGATCACAATATTATAGTATATCTTATTCATGCATGGGCATCCTAAAGAGATGATAGAATCAATATATAGGGAATGTTGAAACTCTTAATTGGCTATTGAGCACATATTATTTTATTTATCCCATTGCAGACTAAGTCAGATGCTTATCAATATGGTCCAAAGCGCAACACGGTGACACCTCTTGCAATTGATGACAATGAAAATTCTCTATCTGGTTTGCAGAAGAAACCCAAGCAAGATTGGATTTGCATGTTATGTCAGATTACTGCCACAAGTGAGAAAGGCTTGAATTAACATTTTCGAGGTAAAAAGCACAAAGCTAAAGAAGGATCCCTGAGAACTCAATATATAGGTAAGAGCAACAAAACATCATTATCATTAAAGAAAAGTAAATAGTATGTGAATCTAATGAAGTTATTGTTACCATGTATTTAGGTCTGGATTCAAGACCAGAAAGCCAGACACCTCAACCTGGCATAACCCACACAGACATAAGTACGTCGGAACCTACAAAAGAGGTTCAGGCCGTGCAGGAAAGCAATGGTTTAGCAGTTTAGGTGGTCTTGAAATGTAACATCTGTTTTTTTTTTCTTATTATGAGAAATAAAAGTTTAGCTTTTATATATTATTATTTGCCATTGTAGTTACTAATGGATTTTCATTTCTAATTAAGCAAATATGAAGAGTACTTAATTTACCAAATTTTAAGAAAAAAAAATTCATAAACTTAAAGAAAATTATTTATTTATTTATTTATTGTTGACAGTAATGTTATTGCTATTAGAAAAAAACTATTTTGTTAAAATTTAATCTATTTTAACTTTTATATGTTAGAAAATTAATGAATTTATATTTATAATTATACAAAGATGATTGAAAGGTTTTTATTTATTTAACTTTGGAGAAAACTTCACAAGCTTAAATAAATTAAGATTATGTACGAATTAAAATTTTACAAATTATTAGCAATTGAAAATTATTATATATAAAAAAAAGGTTGTATGAATGTTAATTTAAATTAATTAATTTGATATTATTAATAAATTAATAAATAATTAAAAATAGATTGAGTTGATTTTTTTTCTTTATTTTCTTGGGATTAGAAATTTTGCTCCTTGAGCCCAAATAAATGTAACAAATACTATGTTTTACTCACTCCATCCCAAAATGAGTGTCGCTTTTGGAAAAAAAAAATTGTCCCAAAATGAGTGTCACATTTGGCTTTTGAATGCAATATTAATTACTTTTTTCCACTAATACCCCTAATAATGTCACTTTAGCTTTTCAATGGAATATTAATAATAAGGTTAGTTTTGTAAAATTACTTCTCTCTTTCTTCTATTTAATATCTTTTCTTGGTCTGTTTAAAAAAACCTAGGACGACACTCATTTTGGGACGGAGGGAGTATTGTTTTTCCTTCCACTCTCCCACCTGGGTTGCTATTCTTTGTGCCCCTATTACTATACTTAATTCTCTTGATTTGCTGCCCTAATACAATTGCATGTTGTATGAGCTTATGTGTGTGTATTTACATTGTAATTAAACAGTGTACCCTAAAAACATGTGCCCATCGGTTTCATTTCTATCCCCACCAGTAACCGTTACACGTAATTAATTGCAGCAAGGATCATCATCCTTTGTTTTGAGTAGGGATGGCAACAGGGCGGGTCGGGACCGGGTTTGGCTCTTCCCGTCCCCATCCCTGCAAAAGGCAGGGAGGATACAGGTTCAGGTATAAAAGATGCAGGTTTAATATTTTAATACCCATCCCCATCCCCATCGGGCTTTATCGGGTTCAGGTATACTTGCGGACCCACTACACTATTTTTTATAATTTAATTTACTTATATATTTTTATATAAATCATATATTAAGTTATTAATTATGTTTTAATTCAAATAATATATACATATAATGAATAACAAAGGAATTAAAGGCAAAGAATTAAGAATTAAATTATATTTTTAGTTAAATGTATAATTTTAAGTTTGTTATTTATCTATTATTATAATTTAAATTATTTAACTATTAAGCTATTTAATTTATATTTTTAAAAATTATAATGTATATATATGTTGTGACAAAAAAATTATAAAAAAATATAATGGTGGTGGGTATACGGGTATAGGTACGGGTATAGTTTGATACCCATCCCCGTCCCCATCCCCGTTTAAAAAATTCGGATAATACCCATACCCGGTCAAAGCGGGTATTCCCCGTCAAAGTCAGGGTGGTACCCACAGGTATGGGTTTATTTGCCATGTCTAATTTTGAGTAGGTGATCTCTTAAAGTCAACGCTGCTGTGCCAAGGAGACTATTTTTTGGTTTTCTCTCAACTTTGCATGCACTCTTTCAAATCTCTCTTTCCTTAAGAACATTTCCAGCCTCACTTCTCTCCAACTGCATCTGTTTGGTTTTTGTGAGGAGGGTTGAATCTGTTTTGATCATGGAGTGCTGCTATATATATATTGATGTTCTGACAGAGGAAAAATCATTAAATTAAAGTAATTCCCTATGTTAATTTTAAATTCCTTTTTTTGTGTCATATATATCTTTAATTAATTAAAAATAAAATACCTTTATTTAATTAGAAATAATAATGAAATTGCTAACAAGTTAATATATCAGTGGAGAGTGATTCAAAAGTTGCAGTTGGGTTGATTTTAAATGGATGCGATCATTCTCACCACTGTTATAACGTGGTTAGAGAGATTAAAGCAATAGCTAGTTTGAAATCTAATGTCACGTATGCATATGTTTTTACGTGAGGCAAACATGGTGGTAGATGCTTTAGTCAAACATGACTTGTCTACTAGTAAAGTCTTTCACTTTCCACCTGATTTTTTTTATCATTGTTGTTATTTTTATCAATAAATTTAAATGGAAAAATTATATTAATTGTATAAGGAAAAATATATGATTTTTATTTTGAAAAGTCTAAAAATTTATTGTACTAACAAAAAATTATTTTAATGACAAATTTCTCACACATTATTTTTATTTTTAAATTTATTTCTATTTTTATTTCACTTTGAAGTTTAAATAAAACTATCAAGTATCATGTGTATTATCTAGGTATTTTTCTTGAATACATAAATTAAATCAGAACATCCTGTGAATAAAGTTTAGCTGATAAAAACATATAAATTTTTAGTTTAATTGTACTTTTTGCTTCCAAAGTTTTGTAATCTTGTGAATTTCGCCCCCCGTTCCCAAACAAAAAATTAATGAATTTTTCCTCCTAATTTACAAAAGTCGCGATTTGTCTTAATTGAACCAGTTTAAAGGAAAAATCACCACAAAATTGTCTTATTTGTGGTAGTTTTTTTACATTGGGACAAAATTCATAATATTTTATAAATTAAGGGCAAAATTCGCTATAAAAAATCTCTAAGGACAAAGTTCGCGAGCTTGTGAAGTTGTGGGTGCAAAAAGTGTAATTAAGTTTAAATGTTTCCATAATTCCTTTATATTTTTAGAGAATTATTAATTTATTATCATATGATATACAAATCTAGAAGAGAAAAAAGGCCATGCACTGATAGTGTAAAATAGTTTTATACTGTCATTTAATTATAAACTATCATGTATGGTAAGTTTGTTGACTTTTACAAAATTATCTTAAAAGTCATATCAACGGTGATTTGTGATTGAACGACAGTGTAAAATTATTTTACACTGCCAGTGCATCACCATTAAACTCAATCTAGAATCACATGCAATTCATATCAATACATACCTTGAATTTAAATATAAAAAAACTAAATTAAGTAGGCCATCAATTCAATACTATGCTAGAACTTGGGATTTGAGGTTTTCAGCATTATTAATAGTTCATCACTAGGTCAAACCACAAAATAAACTATGAACAAGTGAAGGGTTATTTGCATAGGTTCCAAAATGAGGCTAGCTTGATATTCACTTATAAGCAAGTAGCGTACCTAGACCAAAAAAAAAAAAAAGGAAAATATAAGTAACTTGCAACTATTGGTATTCACAATGACAATGGTATTCACTAACGAAAATGTAACTTACTACTATAGGTGTCCTTAATCTATTTAAATGAGACATTTGAATTTTGGTCATTAAAAAAAAGAAAAAGAAAATTGCAAATAGTCATAGAAGGGGGAAAAAAAAACTAAAACGATCTCCATAAAAAAATGAAGATTTAATTATTATGTAGATTCCCATATACTTTTACCAAATTTACAAATAGGTAGTTGAACTTTTTTTTCTTTTAATTGGGTCCGTGAACTTTTTTTGTTTTTTTCAATTGAGTC
Organism: Pueraria montana var. lobata; assembly: GCA_026413185.1. NCBI lineage: Eukaryota > Viridiplantae > Streptophyta > Magnoliopsida > Fabales > Fabaceae > Pueraria > Pueraria montana. The sequence continues at coordinate 82,064,168 of CM048650.1, forward strand.
CTCCCTTCTAATTGTCGTTATGAAAAATTAACTGCAGACATCTAATTAGACGTGCAAACAGTGGATTGGTGCTTCAGGAGCAGTGTGTTGTAAGCACAACTAAATCAATTGTGAGAGTTTTTTTACAAAGTTTTAACCTTTTGCAAGGACAAATAATTGTGAAAGAATACCTGGGTTGAACTGACCTGCAGAGGTTGAAACATTACAGAAAACTCAAGAATCAACTGCATGAACATAAACTCAACAATTAGTTGCAATGCACCAAGTGGTCAATCAGCTGCACCTCCATTAAGTCAATAGTCAGTTGCACCTCTATTAAGTCAATAATTAATTGCAATTGCACCAACACTTGTTGATGTTTTTGTCCCTGCCTACAAACACAACAATCAATGGTAAATTTATGATATTTTAAGATATCAAGAATTTGAATATTTGAAGATATCTACTTTTTTTTTAAGGGAAATAGTTGTAGGAATGGGTCAGGGGAATATTATGGTTTAGGAATGGGTTTTCATATATTTATTTTTTAAAGGAATGAATAAGAATGATGTTTTGATACATTTTAGCTGTTGTTCTAATTTTTGGTTACCAAGACTATTTTGTAAAGGAATGTATAGAAATGGTGTTTTGGTTCATTTCAAATGCCAATAGACCATTCCTATACAAGTACTGCATGCTTATTGGTTTGAATGAAATTTATATTTCCAGTTGGTATATTACTTCTTCTTTGTGATGTTTTGGTTGCTTCATTTGCTTATTCAATTATTGGTTTTGATTATGGTTCAGTCCTAGTTAAGATTAACAGGTTTTGATTTGGAATTTTTAATAGTGGTTTTCAATATGCTAAAATCAGGTCAATGGTTGCATCATATGCTTGTATCATATGTCAAAATCAATTTGGTAATCTAATATGGCATTAAACCAGTCACAAATGTAAGCCTATTCAAAATGGTAATAAACTGCAAAATTGGTTTTCAAAAGGACCAGTATATATACTGATATGGTATTATACTATGAAACCTCAACTTTAAAACTTGTTACAACAATCAAATACAGACCTCAACCTTAAAACCTTAATCAGTAACTATATTATAATTTTAATTTTCAAAAAGACCAGTAAAATTATATGATAGTATACTTTAAAACCTGTGACAATAATAAAAAATAAATTAAATTAACTATACAACCTTATTCAATTACTATATTACAAAGTTGGTTTTCAAAAGGACCAGTATATTGATATTGCACTAGCCTATTCAGACAATCTTTTGTAAAACCTCAAACTTTAAAACCAACTATACTAGGTGATTTGGCAGAATTACTAGGCAATTTGGCAGAGTTATGCAAAACAAGTAAAGCAACACAATCAAATATAAAATCAGATAAAATTCACTTGCACAAATCATATTAGAAACGACATTTCATTAATAGACCCATTCATACCAAGCCAAATACTATATTCTAATCTTAAAATCAAAACAATTGCATCAAAATAATGATAGGCCCACAAACACCAGCAACAATACAATGCCTTATATTGTACCCACTACATCAAATGGCCCTACCAACAACTAAAAACTCCAGCAACAATGCAACATTACAATGGCCTAAGACAAAATAAGGCCAACCCTAAAAATTTCTCCATCTTTTTCATCTAACTGAACTTTGTCTTCAATTCATTTTCCCTAATCTTTAGTTCATTTGCCTTCCTCAACAATGCAATTATAATTCTCTTCTCACAAACATTCAATATGGGATCATGCCACTCAAAAACTCTCAACTGTTTCTCCTTGTTACTTGCAAAAGAACAAATTCGAAATTTCAAATGAATGTTACACAATAAACTTGCAACCAAAATTTCATATTAACGGTTATATACCCTAATTAGCCCACAACCATAAAACTTCTCCCTAGATTTTCCTCTATCCACGTGGTCACTAGCTAGTGGAGCCTCCATGTTACAGTGATAGACCACGCGATGTCTTCAAGCTCGAGACTAGAGTTATATGAAGTTGCACTGGTTTCCATCCCACCACCCAACCACTGATCTTGCATCGCATTGTCCTACAGCTCAAAAAAATGTCTACTCCTTTGAGTAGATGAACCTTTTGGAGTTAACGATCCTTTGGGGAAGATGATTAGCATTACATCAACCTTTTAGGAAAGATGAAGCTTAGGGGACGAAGTGAGTTAAGGTTGTGATATTTGAGTTTATGCTAGTTACAAGATGATGCCATGTGATTTAAAATCCTTTTTATATATATTTTTTATCTTTTATTAAATTTATATTAAATTAACGTTAAATACTTAAGGTCAATGCATTAAATTAAGCAATTGGACTAAAATCACTGATTTTGAAAAATTAGAAGATTAAATGTCTCTATTTAAAAATGAGAGTAATTGCAGGTTGGATATTATGAGGAAACCAAAATTGCCCTTTACCCTTACACAAAAAAGATAATCTTTTCTTTTCAAAAGCTATTTTAAGAAGCTATAAAAAAAATAATTTCCACAAAATAAATCAACTCAAACACAGAATAAATCTATTTTCAGCAATGCCGCGCACGTAAAATTTGGTGTCAGCTGAAATCGGGTTCTTGGGTTTAAATTTAATCATATTTTATTTATCAAATTTAAACCATGTACAATTTTAATTTTGAAGTTTTTTTAAAATAGCTAAATCTATTTTAAAATTAAACAAATTTAATTTAATCTACTAAATTTATTCTACTTAAAACTCTTAAACTCTTTGTTTTTATTCAAATATCAAATAAATTAAACTTTATTAAACTATATACTTAAAACTCAACTGAAACATCAAATTTTGCTAAAACTATGAATCTCAATATTTTTTCCCTTTTCAGATCCTACTTTGAAATCAATCATAAATTCTCAAATACCTAATTAAGAAATGATGATTTAAAATTTTAAATAGGAAATTTTTTTAAAAGAAAGATCAAATTTATTTTATTTAAAAAAACTTAATTAACTAGAAAAAATAAATCAAGACCAAAATCACAGCCTAAACTTAAAAGACCCAAAACACAATTAAACTCAATTTTATTAAAGTCTTAAGTTTATAGTTCCATGTAAAAAGGAAAAACTAAATTATGGTGGAGACCAGAAAATTTAGCACTCCTTGCAGTTGTAATTGACTATTACTTGGAGGGTTGTGCATGCTTTGGGCAATTTTTTTTATTTTTATTAAGGCTTTGGGCAAGTTTTTTAATGAACAACATGGCATGTTTAACAGGTAAGCGTACAAATTTGTCTGAAATTGACACCCATAAAGTTTTATTAATGAAATTGTCTAGGTGGTCTCACCATCCTAACATAGGACTAAACCAAGTTAGAGAATAACCTTGGCTAAAACCTTCTACCCATCATATCAATCACACACAGACAAAACATAACAGACCTATCCCCATAGGTTTGTTCAAAAGATACGACTAGCTCTGATACCACTAGTGTAACGACCCATCTTCGTTACAGAATTGTTATACTAAAATACTTTGTTAAATATTATCATATGAAACTACCTATAAAATTTTTCACATTTAACACATATATATGTACATCATCATATCATAAGAGTATAAGGTATGGCTTTACAAAACTTAAATATACATATACATACAATACCAAAAATAATCCTCTTGTAGAGGGCATTTAAACATATGTCCTAAGCTGGTCCCCATACTATATACATATATTTGAGAAACTATACAAAAGGAGGGATCTCATCCCATCTTCAACATATACATTTGCTTCAGTCACGAGCGGTCTAAGATCCTGCAATATCACCACTATCTGCTCCCGTGCCAACCACACGATCATTGCAGTAATACAACACAAATACAAACACAAAAGGCAAGGGTAAGCTTATTTATAAAAAGATCATAGATATACAAAGGTATAAGATTTACTTAAAGGAAAACCAAAATCAATCAATAATAGTAAAACAAATAACATCATATATCAATCTCATATACAAATTTCATTATGTAATGCCATACTGACTCAACTCCATGGAAATTTCTACAACTTTTGGGCGGTCCTCATAGGCCCCATCCCCTACCATGGTCCAACTCTTTGACCATTCAGGGAGTCCCTTGAGCTACCCTGTGGAGGAAGTGTGGATTTAATCAAATATAGAAAAGTGTGGGTATTGGCTTACCTCTGTAAGGCTTGCAAAACCTTACATCTATAAGAATTCGCCCACTTGGCTATTCTATAGGCCCACCGTTGGCCACCACGAAAACCTCCGGCACTAGGTTAAGAGCCTACCTAGCACCCTCAACTTACGTGCCTACCCATATGCAATGTCATGTAACAAGCCAAACGACTTTGATTTCCACAAGTTCCCTCTATGTTATAAATTCACCATTTTTCTCAAATCATGCTTATGAACCCATCCAGCAGTTCAATAACCTCAAGTAAGGCATTCTCACACCTTGAATCTTTACTCACAACACAACACTAAATAATCTCAAGTAAGGTATTCTCACACCTTGAATCCTTACTCACAACGCAACACAACACCAAATTTTAACAAAATGTGAATTTCCTAACATAGTTCTAGAACTTTTGTGGACATCCTCATCACATCCATATCATAGACATAATTCAATTTAAAATAAATTTGAAAGCCATTTTATAGTGTAGAAAATGAATTCTCGCTTAAGCACCACCTTACTCTCCCTTAAGCTAGAATTTCAGAAATTATTTACTCACTTACAGGGTTCCTTGCTTAAGCTAGCATTTTTCTCGCTTAAGCTACGCCTCACTTAAGCTAGGAATTCTAGCTCTTAAGCTAGGATAGCTTTCTGACCAAAAATGTTCTCTGTCCCCTGTTCGCTTAAGCGAGAACCACTATGTTCTTAAGTGAAACAGAGTTATAGGACCTCGAAAGCATGCTTAAAACTTCTCAATGGCTACCAAATTCATTCCAATTCGAATTTTACATCAAACATAACATATATACATCATTCCACACTCAAAAACAACATTCCAAGCATATAATATACAAATAAACATTCAATCATATTAAAGTTTCCCTTACCTAGAATTTTTGACTCAAAACCTTGGAGAAGAAGTTAGGGAGGAGACTTGGTGATTCAAGAATGATCTTTACCCAACTTTGGCTATGAAATCAACTAGAGGACACCTAAATCAATCCCAAAATAAGCTTCAATCAAATTTTTTCCCACCAGTCAAGATTCAACTTGAAACCCATTTCTCAAGTTCTTGGTAGGAGTTGAGAAAGAAACTAAGAGATCAAGAATTGAACTTACCAACTAGAAATCAACCAAGGAGGCTCTAGGGAAGAAGAAATCAAGCTTCCAAGTGATGTAGAAATTAAACTTCCATTCAAGGGGAAGAGAGACTTCAGAAGAATGAAGAAGAATGGAAGAAACGTGAAGCTTGGCATATTTAAGTTTTGAGATTTGCATGGAATTTTGCTATTTGTCTCCACCCTTCCTCCAAGGACAGCACCTTCTCTTCTTTTTTTTTCTTTCTTACAACTCATGAAACTCATGTAAAAATCCCAAAAATCCCACCACACACACTCTAAGTCCAACACCTCATGAAAATCTAACAATAATACTATAGCACAAAACAAAACATAAAAACTTAAGTTAATTATTATATCAATTAACATAATTTAAATCTAGTTTGTTCTTTCATTATTAATCAAACACTTAATCATACAATTAGGAAAATCACAATGTTACAACTTGTACGATAATTGGGTAATTAATAGCAAAATTAAATGGACTATGAAAATTGAGAATTTAGGTAACCAAAATTAAAACAAGTGCATAAATTAAATGAGTAGAAGAAGAGAAATTGGATTTGGGTAAATTCACCAAACACATAGCGTGCTCAGAAAATTGGGTTTAAATCAATGAATGAATTACGCCGGAGTTTAACTTCATCAAGTCATCCTAATATGCAATCACTAATTTTCTCATTCAAATAAACTTTTGTTATCATCAACCCATAAATTTATTCAAACCTTAATCCCTTAAGTGGGAGAACCTAAGTCCTTTGATTCCACTATCAATCCCTTGAATTAGTGAAACCAAAGTACTTGCATTAGGAATAGAGGTTCTAACGATGCCCAATCCTTTTTACCCTATCCCTAGGCATAAAAAGTATTGGGTGTTCTCTCCAGTTCACAATTCAATTAAATTTCCCAATTATAATTGAATATATAGAATCATGCATTCAGGTGATCAAGCCAAAAACAAGCATTACGCATAGAAGAGGAACAATAATGATGCTTAATTGAATAATAAAAGAGTAATTACATTGAAGTAGACTCGATTACATTAAACCCCAACGAAGAATGAACTTAGCTATGCATAGCCATGGGGGAAGAAGCAAGAGATGATGAAAGCATGGAGAACCGAGCCAAACGTGTTCAAATTCGTCGTCAAATCTCTTATTTCTCTCTGTGCACAATGTATCGTCACCCCGGACTAGGACAGAAAATCCCTATTTAAGACTACGGGCCAAAAAGAGTTGAAGCCTAAAAGAAAACAAAACAGAAAAATAAGGGTTTTTCTCGTAGCTGCTCGTGCACACTACAGCTGCTCGTGCAAATTTTACACACATATTTACACGGTTGTGCAAAGCTCAAACTTCATAATTTCAGACTTTGCACAGCTGCACAGTTTAGTTGCACAAGCATGTTCCAAGGCTTCCAACAAGCTTCTTTTGCTCCCACAAGACCCTCAAGGCTCTCCACTTCACCCCAATTGATGCTTTACGCATCATTCCTCTCGGGATATCACCGAAGCTTTCTCCAAGCTTCAACAAAGTTCCTTAAAACACACTAAACAACCAAAAGATCAAGTGTAAAAAGGGGAAAATTTAAAATTTCTAACTAAACCAAACTTTTATTCAAAACTTAACTAAAATGAGGATAAACAAAGCTCAAAAGCATGAAAGATGTTGAATAATTGCCCCTAACTACTACAAAAAGCAGGAATATAAGACAATTATCATATATCTTTTTCTTTTAAACAAACAAATTAATTTCAATTGATTTCTAATTAAACCGCTCATGTACCTATTTACTAGGTTGTAATTTTTGGGGTGTTACAATACTCCCCTCCTTTTAGGAATTTCGTCCCCGAAATTCACTAAGCATATGGTTAAGCTAAGCTAGGGCCATAATTCTTTTTGTCTATTCTTAGTCTAATATATTTTTCTATAGCTAGTCTTAGACGGCTCCTATAGGAAGTTATTTCCATTGCAGAGCTCAGTTCTAACTTACTATCCTTTTCGCCATGAAAGCATAGATATGGTTCGTTCTCAAAGGGTATGTATGGTTTTCATCTAAGTAAATTCACTCTCAAGGCTATAGGCTTACTAACATAGAGCAGCTTTGGTAGGAATCTAATCGAGTTGCTAGGTGGGCAACATAGTCCTTCTCAAGATTGGCTTAAGTCTACTCAACATCGAAGGTCTAGACTGGTTACACTCTATATGAGTTGTAGGTAAATTCCTAGACTTGTCTCTAACTCTTGGTCACATCTTAGTACCCTACTCCAACTATTTCACCATTAGGATCACTTCTAAGTTATTCCCAAACCATTTCAATCCACTACTACCAATCCAATCACTTATAACATCTAAGTCACACTCTCTCAAATGTTCCCATCACTTCTTTTCGTTCTTAAACTTTCTACTACTATTTCTAGCATTCATTTCTTATTCCACCCATCAATCCATGTCCTAACCATCAAAGACCTTCACACTTTCACACTATGCTTCCGCTGCGAACTCTGATACAATTCTTAAAGACTCACTTACTCCATGAAAATGAATCCAACTTGCTAAACTCACCGACAAATCTTCCGTGCTAGTAAAGTACACTATTTCATTTTCAAAACTCGCTCTCAACACACAGTTCCATATCTTAGTGGTTAAGGTATAAACCTTTTGATAACGCCAAGTCACAACATTTAACTTTACCCTTCCAATCACAAGAGAAAATAGTTCTTCGCACTATAGGCAGCAATTACTCCTTTAGCCTTTTCTTGCCTTCCAAAACCTCAAGACATCTTCAAACTCTTTTTCCTTTTCCTTTTCTTAAACTCAACTCCAATTCACCAACCCAAACTTTCAAACCTCTATTCTCAACCAACTCAGGAATACAAACTCATAATCTCCCACTATGTAGAACAAGAACAAAATCACTGGGACGATCTTTCCAAGAATTTTTTTTTTGTATTAGGAGAGAAAGTCATCTCGACCGAGTCCAAGTGTGCACCCACACAACTCTATCAAGATTTCCTTTCTTCCTTCAAAACATCCACCTTGCTTCAAAAGCAAGAAAGATGGAAGAAGCAATTTCTCCATGTGGATCAAACAACTTGTAAGATTTGAGAACACATATCCCCATGGAGTAAATGACTCCCATTGGGGTTGAAGACAACTCAATCACCATTGATATAGTTTCTCAGAACACGATCAATAAATTTATTTCAACTGGAGACATAGACACTGAAAGAAGTTTAGGTTACCACATGATTAAAAGAAACACCATAGGCAAGGCGTCATTCATACAAAATGAATGAATCGAATAAGAATTGAGGTATCTTATTTACAAAAATAGTAGGCTTCTCAAAAGTAGACTACTTGAAACACGTCCAATCGACTCATTCTTACAAGAAAAGTAATGGCAAAATAAGATATCCAACATCACTGTACAACTCGGAAGAGAGTAGAATGCATAAGGCATTTACTCATACGGAGTCAAAACAACTTGATAACAAGAGGGACAACTCATGCATAATGCATAGACTTCTCTATCACACTCAACCCATTACCCCACTATAGATGCCAAGGTCTTAAGGATTCCTTAAGGGAAGACATAGTCTAAAGAAATAACCTTGTCTCTTAGCTTTGCGATGTCTAACTAATCTCACAATTCTATTGGCAATCCTAAGGGCTACTACACATCCTCAAAATGTCGTCATTCTCTTTCAACAAACTCGCATCAACGATCTCACATGCCTATAGTCTAACTAATCCTACATTGCCACCACAGTAGTCAATGCAAGATTACATTGTTACCAACAACTTCATATCTTACACCACTACCCACACATAGTAGGTGTAAGATCACACAACATACAACATACAATGTACAATGTTTCCTTCACCACTGTTAAACAACAGTCGATGCAAGAGCAAGTAGTTCAATCAATTCATCCTACATTGCTATAAAAAAAATAGTCAATGCGGAATCACACAACATCAAACAGTTCATCTATACTGTTGTCAATCGACAGTCAACCCAAACACACAACACAAGCAATGGTTAAGTCCACACCCAGTCTTGGTAGGACGAACTGCTCTGATACCACTAATGTAACACCGTAAATTTGGGTTTACATATAATCAACGTTATAAACTTATTTTAATTCAATAGGCGTGTTACTTTATTCGATCTTCAGAAAAGGTAAGGAAAATATCCTTTAATTATTTTGAAAACGTGTTAACTAATTTTAGTTCTTTCAAAAACTGTGAAGTTGATAAAACCTAGATTGGAATTTTACTAAATTTTTTATTACTTTTGATTAATTAATTTCGGAAGTTGCGTATCGCCACCTCAATTGTAAATATAGATTTAAAAGTGAGTAAAATAGAATAAATAAAGTAAATAGCTCTGGCTATAAAATATACATATATACATGAAATAGAGATTTTCATAACCCAAATATTTTCCGGAGTAATAGTAATATGTACATTCCCAAAGTGCATACCAAATACATAGGGTAATAGAGTACGAAAGCTTAATGTACATACCAAAAATCTGAAACCTAGGTCTACCCATATCCAAATATATAAAAAGGGAAAACCTAGTCTCAGAGCAGTCATCTCTAGACCCGACCATGCATGTTAGACTAATCCCAGAAATAGGATAGTGGAGGGCCTTTGACAAGATTCCTAAGAAGAAATCTAGTGGTCGTCGTCCACAGGATCCTTCATGGAGTCTTCCTCAAAGTTCTCCAATTCTTTCTTAAAAATCTTGACTCACTATTCCCTAAGTTCACGACTAGTAGCGGATCCCCCTGATGGGCACTCACCCAATTACGCCTCCAATTCTTGACATAATGGGGTTCGGTGAAAGGTGGGAAGCGTCAGACCGAATGTGAACTCCTCAGATAGTGTGGCATTAGGAACAGTAGCGGGTACAAATAGACTATATGAAGATACTCCGAAAGAGAAAGACGATGACGATAGCATCTTTGCAGTCTCCACAGGTACTGCCACCGATTCCTAAAAGAAAATAAACAGAGGATAAACTTGCTGCTTCATCAAGTAGTACACACATAATTACTTGACAGTCACAAACACAATCCTGCTAACCACCCTGATGTGGTTCTCTAACGATCTCACTCGAAACCTATTCATTTCCACAGCTATTTTTGTAATTTGTTTCACAATGGCCAGCCGCCACTGGAACTCCCAGAACTCAGTGGTTTTACACATTATTTGAGTTGGATGACTGTTGGTAGTACACCCTTCACCATGGTAAAATGGCGGGCTTTCACCAACTGATGATGTCTTGTATTTTTGTCAGGGTGGCCGAGTCATCTATGTGATCTATCGTCACAACTCAATGTCTTACCCTCCAAGATCAACCTGCCTTACGATCATCTCCCAGGTACCAATTGTGGTCATCCATTAGTCCGAGGACTAACTCCTCAACAACCCTCCTCACAGGGATTATTCTTTCTCGTCACAGTGGGATTCCGCTGCACATGGTATTGGATGATCGAATAGACGCCGAGCCTGAGACCCTGTCTCTGCTAAAAAAATTATATATATATATATATATATATATATATATATATATATATATATATATATATATATATATATATATACGAGGACATTACCTCCATCACCTTTCTTTGGGTGACCGTCACATTACGTCGTGACACATCTTTCGAACTCCGCCCCCTCTTTGGTATTCTCACAGCTAGAACACCCCACGCGGCTCTCTTGCCATCTTACAATTCCAGCAATCTGTTGTACACTCGTATCATCCTTGTACGACTCTCAACTCAACATGATTCACCATGCATAGACAAATTTATTATGTTTTATGTATTTCCTTGCTCTCTCAAAACTTTACAATTTTATAAAGTGTTAACTTACCTTTATTCCTCCACGCAAAGGTCCTAAGATTATTTCTATGTCCAACGCATAAAAATGAAGAGTTAATTTTAAATTAATTCCTATCAAAAAATAAAATAATGAAATAAAATCTTGAAGCTAATTAATAATTCTCTCTGTTAAAATTTCACATATGATTATCGTTCAATGGCGATCTTGCCATAATCACTGGAATCAAATTCCAGTATCGCAAGTACTCGCGCCTGAGTCTTGCGAACACATCACGGAGACAAAACATACAATCAAGGAATAATTCCACACAATCATTCAAAGTCACCATTGCCGAAGAACTTTGTTCTTTGGGACTTAAAATCACATTTTGGGTACTTGGATACATGGTATTCATTTCCCTTTTCATTCACAAAATAACCATAAACATTTCACACAAGTCACACACTATATCACGGCCATAGTAACTAAAAAGGGGAAAGTTTCCCTTTCGCGGTACTGAATGTGAGATCAAACTGATTGCATTAAATGGCCTCAAAACTAGGAAAGTTTTAAATGAAATGAAAGCTCTTGAAATCTATTTTTCAGATTGATATCTTACTTAATTAGTAAACATCTAAAAAAATTATTAAAAATTTCACAAGTAGACAGGTTAGTCAAATCCTTTCCAGAAACATGTTTTGAAGAAATTTTATTTTCGGGTACTTTCCAAAAGAATTTTGACTTCGAATTTTACAGCATAAAGATAATATCTGGGTCTTTCCAAAATGGTATCCCATGCCTTCCAATTCTTCCCCAATTGCTCCCAGAAAATTTTTCTTTACAACCTAAAATTCGAGCTCCAGACAGAGTTTCAAAACCATTGCTCTGTCTCTCTTCAAAAAATTGATTTAGAAACTGTGCTTGATAATTTTCGTAAATTAAATGGTTAAAAAGCTTGTTTTGTCTTGTTTTTAATGACAAGAAAAAAAAAACAAAACATTAAGTGTACAATTGGAAATTTAAGAAAAATCGACACACATTCCAGGGGAACTCGAAAACAGAACAGCCATTTTGCAAGCCATGGATAAACTTCAAAACAAGGTTTTCTCTCCATGGTGTCAAAATAAAAGTTGTTCCTTTTCGTGTTTATTTTCATTCAAAACAAATTTTGTGAAAAACCAATGGCTGGATCTTCCAAAATTCACGAAACAGTGGAGATTGTCCAGGGCAACCCGAAGCTAAGGCCACTGTCACTTGGATTTTTGAGTCTCCTTCTACATGCAACACAAAAGAACGAGTTTTGTAGAAAATGGGTATGGCTCCCCTTGTTCCAGGGACCATCCCTTACAGTTTAAAGAGATCAAAACTCCATCAAGGCCATGCATACACTCCCACAAACAGCCACTGCCAAAGACTCGATCAACATTTCCCTCTAAAATTTCTCACATGCAAACATTTCAAACAAAGCATACAAACAGTCCAGATGAGGGACATTCATGCTGTATGTGGTTGAGTGCCCTAACTCTCAACCATACTTAGACTGAAAATAGAATCCACCAAGAAGTTTCCCTTGCCCTGGTTGAGGTTCAGCCGAGAGAGAGAGGAAGAGAAGAGGAAGTGAGCTTGTTGTTGAGAGGATGAGAGGGAAGAGGGATCCAGCTGCATGCAAGGTCTTCAATGGCTTCCCTTGGGGCTTCGGGTGCCACTGCCAAGGAGGAGAAGAGTGGTGCTGAGAGGATTATGTGATCTTGGTGCTCAAGCTCTCAGCCAAGTGAGTGAGGAGGAAGAAGAAAATAAAAAGAGAGGAGAGGGTTTGGGGTGCAGGGCCGTGGGAAAAGAAGAGAGAAAGGGAGAAATGAATTTGAAATAAAATGAAAAGTGTGGTGTGTGTGTGTGCTGCTAGGTTTTTAAGTGAGTGAGCGTGTGTGAGGGAGTGAGTCCGTGAGAGAGGGAAAGAGAGAGGTGAGAGAAGAGAGGTTTTGGGGTTTAACTTAATTGCTAAGTTAAAGTAAGTGAGAGGAAATGAATTGGATTTGAGTGAGAGAGATTGTCGTGAGTTTGTGGAGGGGTGAGGGTAGGTGCATGAATTTTAATTGGTTAAGGGGTGTGAGTTGATAGTTTTAGGTACTTAGTTTAATTTACACAGTGTAGGAATGCACTGTGTAATTAAAATGAAATGCGATTTTAATTTTAAAACCAAACTTTTAAACATCTAATAATAATAAATTTTATTTTCCATAATTTTTCTTATTTACTCGGTTAATCACTAACTATATTTAATTACTCAAAATATATTTTTTTCTTTTAAAACAAACAAATTAATTTCAATTAATTTATAATAAAACCGCTCACGTACCTATTTAATAGGTTGTAATTTTCAGGGTATTACAATATTTTTTATATATCATAACTAGATGAGTTATTAATTTTTTTTCATATTTTATTCTAATTATAAAATTAATTAAATTACTTTAATTAGTATGAAAATTATTTACATAAATTATTTTATGTAATTTACATAAATTTATATTCATATAAATTATAAAAAATATTAAAATTTTATTAATTTGTATAATTTGAATAAAAATAATTTACAGAAAAATAGATTTATTTAATTTTTATAAATTACATAAAATAATAATTATTTTACATATTAATTCATGTAATTATATTGATTTATGTAATTAGAATAAAAACAATTTATATATCAAATAAATCAAATATTTTTAAGTTGTTTATACAATTTTTTTAATAATTTACATATTATTATTATATGAAACTATTTTGAGTAATTTACATATTTTAATTATACAAACTTGTTTTACGTATGCAAATTATTTTAATATTTATTTTTTTATTATATTTTTTTGTGCTGTAAGAAAAATAAACAAAACTACATATTGATATAAATTTATGTAATTTGTGTAAATTACATAAAATAATTTATGTAAATAATTTTCATACTAATTTACGTAATTTAATTATTTTTTATAATTAGAATAAAATAAGAAAAAAATTGATAACTCGTGCAGTAATGTTTTATAACAAATATTATTTACAATATTAAAAAAAAAAGAACAATATGTAGATGAACATTCTGATGCGTTGGGAGCCAAAATCTTATGTTGTCCTTTGCTTTTTGTTGCTTTTTCAGAAAAGATGAACATTTGTAGATGGGGTTGCTTCTTGGAGAATTCATCACAGTTTTGATTTTCTATTCCAAATGCTTGTTTCCCCATCTCTCATTTTATCTTAATCCTTCTCGCAGCCATGCTTTCTTTTGCTCTCTTATTTAAATTTTGTTTTTATCTCTGCTATCCTATATGTGGCATGCCTACTTCAATTACTGATCAAACTTGCTTTATTTATATATATTGACCATTTTTACGGGACTGCTGCATTATGTTTCTTCTGATTACCAGTGATACGCCTTGTTTCTTGATCAAATCTGTTTTATTTGGAATTTTTTATTCTCATCTTTAATATATTAATCTTGTTCTTTTCTTTCTTTCTTTCATGGAGCTGGTCTACTGCTGCAATTGTGCTACTAGCTGTCCCTCCTTTTGTTATCTTTTCTGTTCTTTTTTGTCATTTTGCTTCTTTTTATTTGATTTGTATACTTTTTGTAAACTTTTTTATTTTCTGATCCTTAATGATGAAATGTAATTTATTTTTTTTCAGATTTTCATTTCCATTATTACTTAATTGAAGTCAAAAAGAATAATTACAGCATTGATTTGTTTATATCAATTTGGTTAATTATCTTCCTGTTCAATTTCATAACCACTTAGCTGGGAAAGGGACAAAAATGAGCTTGTGGAATTGACACCAAAGAATTAGTAATAAAAGGTTGTAACAAGTGTTAGACTCTAATAATTTTTTACCCTTTTTTTTTGTGATGACGTTAAACAAGCAATAAAATAAAAAATAACTTAATTCACAAATATTGTTAATTTTTGGAATGAAGAAAGAAAGAAAA
Source organism: Pueraria montana var. lobata (assembly GCA_026413185.1). Taxonomy (NCBI): domain Eukaryota; kingdom Viridiplantae; phylum Streptophyta; class Magnoliopsida; order Fabales; family Fabaceae; genus Pueraria; species Pueraria montana. Next base: position 82,079,280 of record CM048650.1, read on the forward strand.
AAAATGAGACAAATGGATATAATGGATTACTAGAAACAAAATTTAATTTCCTCACTCGATGGGCCAAATTAGCAAATGATATAAATTTAATGAAAAAAAATTGCTCCATATAACTAAACACGTTAAGAAAAGAAAAAGGCAAAATACAGCGTTCAAAATATTCACTAAACAAATGTAACTTACCACTGTACGTGTTTGTAACCTATTTAAGTGAGACATTTGAATTTTGGATGAGAAAAAAAAAAAGGAGGAAAAGGAATAATGCATACAACCATAGAAGGAAAAAAATAAATGGATAACCATAAAAAAGTTAAACTAATTTTTCACCTTTATATTTAATTAGAAAATAAAAAATAAGTAAAAACATATCATCTAGTTGAATGCCTGGTCCGTGCACAGCATGAATTCCATCTAGTATTAAAATAGATTTTGAAGATCTTTTTAAATGATAAAATTATTTTTAAATTTAACTTATTTAAAGTAAAAATGTGTAAATTGAAAAACTAAAGACATATTCAAAGTCAAATTAAGTAAATTATATTTAAAAATACATTAATTCAATCAAATGATGAATAGAGTCTCACTTTCTTATTTTATATATTTCTTCACTTTATGCATTTAAATTTTATTCAAGATTTTGTTTACAAATATCTTTAAATAATGTTCATAGAATAAAAATTAATTTTTTCATTAAAAAATATATTTCATATTTTACCAATACATTTATATCATTATTTTCAATAAACTTTTTTAACAATTTTTTTTTATCAACTATAAGAAACTATGATATTCTTGATATGAAACATAAGGAAAAAAAAAGCATTAAAATAATGCCCTCATTTAATACTCAAGATTTTAAATTCCTTTTTAGGTATCAAATATTTTTCAAGATTTATATTCAATATTATACCTTAAATACTTTAACTAATAAAAATAAAACATGTAACATCGCGGGCGCTGACGAGGGCGGGGAGTGATCTCCGGTGCAAAAAGGAAGACGCACGAACAAGGAGTGGCTCCTGGCAGGCTTCCAGCGGAAGGGATACATGAATGAATCGAATTCACACCCAAATGAGAGGGATCTAGAGACTGTGCAGGTATGAGATTATACAGTTGAGGATGGCTTAAAAGAATTAATTGATACTACCTATACCAAAAAGATGCATCTACTTTTCTGTAGCTCATCACTTAAGAACTCCACAGTTAAGCATGCTTGGCCTTGGCTTGTAGCAATTATGGATGGGTGACCTTCTGGGAAGTTTCCCAGGAAGCATGTGAGTGAGGACAAAGCATGCTGAAAAGCTAGCAGAGTGTTACAAAATACCTTTAATTAATTAGAAATAATAAATAGCTAGCTAATGAGTTGATCAAGTAAAAAGTAAAAATTTAAATGGAAAATTTAATATTTGCTAATAAATTTATGTCTTTCTAATAAAATATTTTAGAGCAAATTACAATAACACCCCCTGAGATTTGGTCTAATTACACATGCACCCCCTCCGTTTGAAGGCATTACTTTGACACCCCCTATTTTGACAGTGTTAAGTAAACGTTATCTTTCAAAGTTCATTTATGAAAATGTCCTCTGCACATTTCAAAAAATCCAAAATTGCCCCCTTTTTTTTTTTTAAGTAAAAAGCATTTTATTAAATAGAGCCAAGACACAAGAAATGTTGGGATTTGAGAACCAACAAAATTACAATGCTGATCCATACTCCATCTCGTAACAACACCTGGATCCAATTCTTATTTAGCCCCTACTAAAAAGAAAAATAATAGAAAGAACCCCATGACCCAACTGTCTTCAAACGTAGTTAGAAATGTTTTGATCCTAAGCAGCAGCTCGTAAACCTCCCAAAGATGGAATTGATTATTTGAATATTAAATTAATCCAAAATAGTTTGACTACTACTACTGTGTCATCCTTGTCTTTGGCAAATTTGTTGAAAATCCAACTAATGCATCCTTTGTATGCAAATACTCCCTCCGTTTCTAAAGTCTTGATGTTTAAGGTTAACGTACACAATTTAAGAAACATTTAATACTACTCACAGATAATACATTTAGTCTAAAATATTCTCATTTAATATCTATGATGGAAGAAGGTATGAAAATATAGGTCATATTAAATAAGGGTATATGTGGAAGAAAATAATTAGTGAGCCTTGAAATGTGTAAAACATCAAGAGTTTAGGAACAAAATCAAGAAGCTAAAACATCAAGAATTTAGGAACGGAGGGAGTATTCTATACAGCTTCAACCAATAAGCTCACATGCCCGCCATGTATTTTACCAAATTCCACAAAAGACTTGTCCCACAACAATTTAGCACCAATGTTTAAGACTCTCTAGTGTTGAAACTATAACCACGACCCATTCCCATATTAATTAAAACTCCCACATTTCAATAAACTCTAGAACTGAAAACGACGAACTTGCATTCTGAGAATAGTGCCAAACATTCTCCCAAAGAATCATCTTTTGCTTAACGTGCTTGCCGCCATGGCGGAGGCAAGTTTTGGTGACGTTGTTTAGGAATTTGACAGAATCGGAGGAGCTGGTTGCAACTTTGGCGTAGGAGGAGAGGAGAAAGTTGGGGAAGCAAGAGTCAGAGGAGTTTGTGATGGAGTTGAAGAGTTGGGGAAACGAAGAAGAAAGGGAATTTTTGGATTAATTTGTTTTTAAAAATCACATGTCAATCATGTGCTCTACGTTTTAAATGAAGTTAACGCCGTTTAATGGAGAAGGTGTGCCACTATAACATGAAAGGAAAAATTAGTTGGTTTTCTATAGGGTAAAAAAGAGGAGGTGGTGCATGTGTAATTCAGGTAAAACTTATGGGGTGATACTGTAATTTGCTCAATATTTTATTATTAATTATTTAAGAAACAAAATTAACTCAAAAAAATTAATGAAAATAAAAGTTTAATAAGCACTATTTATAAAAATTATTTTGGTGATAATAAAGAAAATTAAAATGTAACTAACAAAATCTTACAAAGGTTATTTTTTTAAATTTTAACAAATATTTTTACTAAGAAAAAATATTTTAGTGATAATTTATTTCATGTGTCATTTTCTTTTTTGTGTTTGTTTCTAATCTTTTTTACATGATTTTGAAATGAAATAAGAAAATATTTTGTATACTGCATGAGTATATTTATAAAATATAAAGAATTAAATTTTAAAACTAAAATATTAATATTATTTTTTATTAAAAATATTCTTAAAAATAAAATATAGTTAGTAAAAATTGTATTAATTGTATAAAAATTAAATCATGAGCAAAAATATTTGACTTTTTTTATCCTGAAAAATCTAAAATTTAATTGAATAATTAATGACTAATTATTTTAATGACAATTTTCTTGCGCATTAATTTCTTTTTAAATTTGATTCTATTAAAATTTCACTTTGAAATTTAAAAAAAAAAAATAGTCACAAAGAGGACATGCAAAGGCATCATCATAACCAAAGAAATTCCAACCAAGTTAGTACTCCCAACGCTACCCATCATCTACAGCACACCAAGAGTTTATTGAAAAAAGGAGAAAAACATATACAAGAGAATACGGGGGACATAAACCAAAACTTGCAAAGGCAACCACTATGTAAATCTATAGGACAGGTGAATATACTGACATACTATATTGCAAATAAGGGGTGTGGTTAAGTATATATGCTCGAAGCTTGCAACACAATTAAGCAGGTAATTTTTATATCTGGCTGCAGGCACCAGATGAGCTTATTTTGTAATGTGGCTCTCATTAATTATTTGATACTTAACGGGCAGGTTAGGTAGCAATCATACTATTAACTGTCTTAATATTTTAGGATTTCCCAAGCGTGGAACATCTTATTTTGGGACGGGTTGCAGAACTTACATGTTGTTAGGGGTGGCCAAATATACTGAACTGAACTGAACTGGTAGCAAACTAAATTGAACTGAAAAAATACTTCGTCCGAACTGAACTAAACTGAAAAATTGTTCAGGAAAAACTGAACTGAACTGTTCTTTAGTTCAGTTAACTGTATTCTTAAAGTTCAAACTGAACTGTGCTTTGAACCCGAATTGAACTGTGTGTGTTTTTTTTTTTTTTTTTTTTGCTTTTAACTGAACTGAACTGCATTCAAAAAGATGGTTTTTCACTTTATAATAACTAATTTTCTTACTCAGACTTATACTAATTAACTGAAGTGAACTGTCAGGTCAAGTTACTGAAATCAATTTACTTTGATGCCATTGATATCCAATATACTGTGATGATGCTCACGATGATAGAGGCCACACAGGACAATATTTGCTTCTAAGTGCTGCATCTTATTTGGCCACTTAATTGGTATGGTTCTTGCTTTTCTTCGTGTAATGGGAGGGTACGGGGGAATATTATATGTTGGAGTGGGGCTGGAGCTACTAACATGAGTGTTAGGCTTGTAATTGGGATGTTGTTGGATATTTAGCAACAACTTACAAAAAACATTGAAATATTGAAGCCAAATTAGAAGTCAGTTGTAGGTTCTTCCTTGAAACTGGTTTTTTTTTCCAACTCTGGTGAGTAACTGTTTGACAGTTAACTGAATTGTTCTTTTAGCAGAAAAAATAGTTCACTTCAATTTTTATCTAAAACAATTTAGTTTTTTTTAGTTTATTTTGGTTCAGTTAACTACAGTTTAGTGTAGTTCAGTTTATTTTGGCCACCCCTACATGTTGCAAGGGGGGTTATCAAATCATTCAAGATATTCTTGATAAGAAACATAAGGAAAAAGCATTAAAGAAATGTCCTCATTTAGTACTCAATATTTTAAATTCCTTTTTTGATGTTATATAGTATTTGTCAACATTAATATTCAATATTATGCATTCAATACATTAAATTAATTAAAAATAAAATACCTTTAATCGATTAGAAATAATAAAGAAATTGAAAATAAGTTGACAGACTAAAAAGTAAAAAAATTAAATAGAAAATATTAAAAAAAATTAATTAATTTGTGTATCTCTAACAAAATATTTTATTATTAATTCTTTAATTAATCTAGAGAGACCCAAGTGAAAATTATTTGGTTTCACACAAGCATTTTTTTTTTGTAGATAATAATCTCAAAGTATAATTTTTTTTTATGTTTATCTCTTTTATCTCTCTATATATTTTTTTTTAAAAAAAACTATGACATGTAAAGGCATCATAATAGGAATCCCAATTGTTGACACCCCAAATCTTACCAATCATCTCTCTATATAAATTAATTATTAATCATTTTTATAAAAACATCAATAATTAAAAGTAATACTATATTACAATTTATAATTTATTATAAATATAAAAAATAATTTTTTAGTTGTTCAGTTATTCACTTCGTTAATTTTTTTTAATAATATCAAATGTGTGTAGTCAAATATTTAATCCTTAAAACTTGAAAAAATAAATATTTCAAATCTTTAACATTTTAAATATTTATTCATATTTAACTCTTTTTGGGTAATGTGGTCACATTCAAAATTGGAAGAAAATCACTTTTTACTTTTTCCTCCCTTTTCAAGCTCAAAAAATTGATTTGGTAAATTCTCAATATTTGACCATGGCACACATCACTAAAAAATATCTTCACACAAAAAAGCATAATCAATGACATCTATAAGCACACACCTTACATGCGCGTGCAAATACCCATCCCTCACACCTATTTAATCACACTTTCAATCTCAACACTCCACACACTCACACAAATTGTCTCTGATTTCATAGGCATTGTTTTTCTTTATCCACTTCTTTCCCTTTGTTTCACGTTCCTACTATTTCCATGGAGTTCAAATATTGTGATGGTCAAAACCAAAAGACACCATCATCAATGGCACACCCTCTTTCCACAGTTGCCTCTGTCCCCAAACACTCATCATTACAAGGTAACATTTTCTTTTCTTCACGTTCCTTTCTAGATACTAATTTGTTTTGTTGCTTAAAAAACCAGAATATTTTCTCACATGATTTCATTTTATTCACTATTCACTTCTAGGGTGTGAGTTTGCACCAAGTGCTTTTCCCAGCAATGTTCCGAAGCTCAAAGTTTTCCCAAAGTCGGTGCCAATCAATGCCAGTGAAGCATTTCGGCAAGTATGGGAGAAAGAACATATACAACGGGAGCTGGAGAAGGATGGAATTAAGAGAGAGATAATCACTGATGAGATGGCATTGGCACAACGAAGAGAGTTGGAGGAGAAAGTCAGGAGAGAAATGGCATCAGAGAGAGCATTAGGAATCCCATTTGGAATCTTGTTCCGAGAACGAGTTTCGGTGTCTTTCACGAATCCAAGAATAAGCAACCATATTAATAACATTAATGCATTTTGTGCGCCACAATCCAAGTTACCCTCCCAAGTTGATATCAAACAACCTTCTACACTGACTAACAATGATAATAAAGTGTTCATACTGGTTAGTATACTTACATTCTATTTGTTTGGCTGCCCACTACTCAACAAACATTCTCTTCATAGTACACTTGCATTATTATAACTTTACTTCCAATGGAACCATGTTGTGTGATCACAATATTATAGTATATCTTGTTCATGCTTGGGCATCCTAAAGAGATGATAGAGTCAATATATAGGGAATGTTGAAACTCTTAATTGGCTATTGAGCACATATTATTTTATTTATCCCATTGCAGACTAAGTCAGATGCTTATCATTATGGTCCAAAGCGCAATGCGGTGACACCTCTGGCAATTGATGACAATGAAAATTCTCTATCTGGTTTGCAAAAGAAACCCAAGCAAGTTTGGATTTGCATGTTATGTCAGATTACTGCCACAAGTGAGAAAGGCTTGAATGATCATTTTCAAGGTAAAAAGCACAAAGCTAAAGAAGGATCCCTGAGAACTAAATATATAGGTAAGAGCAACAAAACATCATTATCATGAAAGAAAAGTAAACAGTGTGTGAATCTAATTAAGTTATTGTTACCATGTATTTAGGGCTGGATTCAAGACTAGAAAGCCAGACACCTCAACCTGGCATAACCCACACAGACATAAGCATGTCGGAACCTACAAAAGAGGATCAGGCTGTGCAGCAAAACAATGGTTTAGCCATTTAGGTGGTCTTGATATGTAACATCTGTTTTTGTTTTTTTCTTATTATGAGAAATAAAAGTTTAGCTTTTATATATATTATTATTTGCCATTGTAATTACTAATGGATTTTCACTTCTAATTAAACAAATATGAAGAGTATTTAATTTACCAAATTTTAAGAAAAAAAATCATAAACTTAAAGAAAATTATTTATTTATTTATTTATTTATTGTTGACAGTAATGTTATTGCTATTAGAAAAAAAAACTATTTTGTTAACATTTAATCTATTTTAACTTTAGATGTTAGAAACTTAATGAATTTATATTTATAATTATACAAAGATGATTAAAAGGTTTTTATTTGTTTAACTTTGGAGAAAACTTCACAAGCTTAAATAATTAAGATTATGTACGAATTAAAATTTTACAAATTATTAGCAATTGAAAATTATTATATATAAAAAAAAGGTTGTGTGAATGTTAATTTAAATTAATTAATCTGATATTATTAATGAATTAATAAATAATTAAAAACAGATTGAGTTGATTTTTTTTCTTTATTTTCATGGGATTAGAAATTTTTCTCCTAGAGCCCAAATAAATGTAAGAAATACTATGTTTTATTGTTTTTCCTTCCACTCTCCCACTTGGGTTGCTATTCTTTGTGCCCCCATTACTATACTTAATTCTCTTGATTTGCTGCCCTAATACAATTGCATGTTGTATGGGCTTATGTGTGTGTATTTACATTGTAATTAAACAGTGTACCCTAAAAACATGTGCCCCTCGGTTTCATTTCTATCCCCACCAGTAACCGTTACACGTAATTAATTGCAGCAAGGATCATCATCCTTTGTTTTGAGTAGGTGATCTCTTAAAGTCAACGCTGTTGTGCCAAGGAGACTATTTTTTGGTTTTCTCTCAACTTTGCATGCACTCTTTCAAATCTCTCTTTCCATAAGAACATTTCCAGCCTCTCTTCACTCCAACTGCATCTGTTTGGTTTTTGTGAGGAGGATTGAATCTGTTTAGATCGTGGAGTACTGCTATATATATTGATGTTCTGACAAAGGAAAAAACATTAAATTAAAGTAATGCCCTAAGTTAATTTTAAATTCCTTTTTTGTGTCATATATCTTTAATTAATTAAAAATAAAATACCTTTATTTAATTAGAAATAATAAAGAAATTGCTAACAAGTTAATATATCAGTGGAGAGTGATTCAAAAGTTGCAGTTGGGTTGATTTTAAATGGATGCGATCATTCTCACCACTGTTATAACGTGGTTAGAGAGATTAAAGCAATAGCTAGTTTGAAATTTAATGTCACGTATGCATATGTTTACGTAAGGCAAATCATGGTGGTAGATGCTTTAGTCAAACATGACTTGTCTACTAGTCTTTCATTTTCCACCTGATTTTTTTTTATCATTGTTGTTATTTTTTATCAATAAATTTAAATGGAAAAATTATATTAATTGTATAAGGAAAAATAAATGATTTTTTATTTTGAAAAATCTAAAAATTTATTGAACTAACAAAAAATTATTTTACTGACAATTTTCTCACGCATTATTTTTATTTTAAAATTTATTTCTATTTTTATTTCACTTTGAAGTTTAAATAAAATTATCAAGTATCATGTGTATTATCTAGGTATTTTTCTTGAATACATAAATTAAATCAGAACATCCTGTGAATAAAGTTTAGCTGATAAAAACATATAAATTTTTTGCTTAATTGTACTTTTTTCTTCCAAAGTTTTGTAATCTTGTGAATTTCGCCCCCCCTTCCCAAATAAAAAATTAATGAATTTTGCCTCCTAATTTACAAAAGTCAATTGCAACGGTTTAAAGGAAAAATCACCACAAAATTGTCTTATTTGTGGTAGTTTTTTTTTTACATTGGGACAAAATTCACAATATTTTATAAATTAGGGGCAAAATTCGCAATAAAAAATCTCTAAGGACAAAGTTCGCGAGCTTGTGAAGTTGTGGGTGCAAAAAGTGTAATTAAGTTTAAATGTTTCTATAATTCCTTTATATTTTTAGAGAATTATTAATTTATTATCACATGATATACAAATCTAGAAGAGAAAAAAAGGCTATGCACTGACAATGTAAAATAGTTTTATACTGTCATTTAATTATAAACTATCATGTATGGTAAGTTTGTTGACTTTTACAAAATTATCTTAAAAGTCATGCCAACGGTGATTTCGGATTGAACAACAACGTAAAACTATTTTACACTGTCAATGCATCACCATTAAACTCAATCTAGAATCACATGCAATTCATATCAATAAATACCTTGAATTTAAAAAAATAAAAAAACTAAATTAAGTAGGCCATCAATTCAATACTATGCCAGAACTTTGGATTTGAGCTTTTCAGCTTCATTAATAGTTCATCACTAGGTCAAACTACAAAATAAACTATGAACAAGTGAAGGATTATTTGCATAGGTTCCAAAATGAGGCTAGCCTGATATTCACTTATAAGCAAGTAGCGTACCTAGACAGACAAAAAAAAAACAAAACAAAGGAAAATATAAGTAACTTGCAACTATTGGTATTCACAACGACAATGGTATTCACTAACAAAAATGTAACTTATTACTATAGGTGTCCTTAATCTATTTGAATGAGACATTTGAATTTTGGTCATTAAAAAAAAGAAAAAGAAAATTGCAAATAGTCATAGAAGGGAAAAAAAACTAAAATGATCTCCATAAAAAAATAATGATTTAATTATTACGTAGATTCCCATACTTTTACCAAATTTACAAATAGGTCGTTGAACTTTTTTCTCTTTTAATTGGGTCCTTGAACTTTTTTTTTTCAATTGAGTCCTTCCGTCTAATTGTCGTTATGAAAAATTAACTGCAGACACCTAATTAGAGGTGCAAACAGTGGATTGGTGCTTCAAGAGCAGTGTGTTATAAGAACAACTAAATCAATTGTGAAATTTTTCTACAAAGTTTCAACCTTTTGCTAAGCCAAACAATCATGAAAGAATACCTGGATTGAATTGACTTGACCATAAACTCAACAATTAGTTGCAGTGCACCAAGTGGTCAATCAGCTGCACCTCCATTAAGTCAATAGTCAGTTGCACCTCCATTAAGTCAATAGTTAATTGCAACTTCACCAACACTTTTTGATGTTTTTGTCCCTGCCTACAAACACAACAATCAATGGTTAATTTATGATGTTTTAAGATTTCAAGAATTTGAAGATTTTTTAAGATATCTACTTTTTTTTAGGGGAAATAGTTGTAGGAATGGGTCAGGGGAATATTATGGTTTAGGAATGGGTTTTAATATATTTATTTTTTAAAGGAATGAATAAGAATGATGTTTTGATACATTTCAGACGTTGTTCTATTTTTTGGTTAGCAAGACTGTTTTGTAAAGGAATGTATAGAAATGGTGTTTTGGTTCATTTCAAATGCAATAGACCATTCCTATACAAGTACTGCTTATTGGTTTGAATGAAATTTATATTTCCAGTTGGTATATTACTTCTTCTTTGTGATGTTGTGGTTGCTTCATTTGCTTATTCAATTATTGGTTTTGATTATGGTTCAGTCCTACTTAAGATTAACAAGTTTTTGGAATTTTTAATAGTGGTTTTCAATATGCTAAAATCAGGTCAACGGTTGCATCATATGCTTGTATCATATGTCAAAATCAATTTGGTAATCTAATATGGCATTAAACCAGCCACAAATGTAAGCCTATTCAAAATGGTAATAAGCTGCAAAGTTGGTTTTCAAATGGTATACTGATATGGTATTATACTATGAAACCTCAACTTTTAAACTTGTTACAACAATCAAATACAGACCTCAACTTTAAAACCTTAATCAGTAACTATATTATAATTTTAATTTTCAAAAGACCAGTAAAATTATATGATAGTATACTTTAAAACCTGTGACAATAATAAAAAACAAATTACATTAACTATACAACCTTATTCAATTACTATGTTACAAAATTGGTTTTCAAAAGGACCAGTATATTGATATTGCATTAGCCTATTCAGACAATCTTGTGTAAAACCTCAAACTTTAAAACCAACTATACTAGGTGATTTGGCAGAATTACTAGGCGATTTGGCAGAGTTAAGCAAAACAAGTAAAGCAACACAATTAAATATAAAATCAGATAAAATTCACTTGCACAAATCATATTAGAAACGATATTTCATTAATAGACCCATTCATACCAAGCCAAATACTATATTCTAATCTTAAAATCAAAACAATTGCATCAAAATAATGATAGGGCCACAAACACCAGCAATAATACAATGCCTTATATTGTACCCACTACATCAAATGGCCTTACCAACAACTAAAAACACCAGCAACAATGCAACATTACAATGACCTAAGACAAAATAAGACCAACCCTAAAAAATTCTCCATCTTTTTCATCTAACTCAACTTTGTCTTCAATTCATTTTCCCTAATCTTTAGTTCATTTGCCTTCCTCAACAATGCAATGATAATTCTCTTCTCACGAACATTCAATACGGGATCATGCCACTCAAAAAACTCTCAACCATTTCTCCTTGTTACTTGCAAAAGAACAAATTCAAAATTTCAAATGAATGTTACACAATAAACTTGCAACCAAAATTTCATATTAACGGTTATATACCCTAATTAGCCCACAACCATAAAACCTTCTCCCTAGATTTTCCTCTATCCACGAGGTCACCAGTGGAGCCTCCATGTTACAGTGATAGACCACGCGATGTCTTCAAGCTCGAGACTAGAGTTATATGAAGTTGCACTGGTTTCCAGCCCACCACCCAACCACTGATCTTGCATCGCATTGTCCTACGGCTCAAAAAAATGCCTACTCCTTTGAGTAGATGAACCTTTTGGAGTTAACGATCCTTTGGGGAAGATGATTAGCATTACATCAAGTGAGATAAGGTTGTGATATTTGAGTTTATGCTAGCTACAAGATGATCCCATGTGATTTAAAATCCTTTTTATATAATTTTTTTATCTTTTATTAAATTTATATTAAATTAACGTTAAATACTTAAGGTCAATGCATTAAATTGGACAATTGGACTCAAATCACTGATTTTGAAAATTTTAGAAGATTAAATGTCGCTATTTAAAAATAAGGAGAAAAAAAATAATAAGGAGAGTAATTGCAGGTTGGATATTATGAGGAAACCAAAATTGCACTTTACCCATACACAAAAAAGATAATCTTTTCTTTTCAAAAGCTATTTTAAGAAGCTATAAAAAAATAATTTCCACAAAATAAATCAACTCAAACACAGAATAAATCTATTTTCAGCAATGCCGCACACGCAAAATATTGGTGTCAGCTCAAATCGGGTTCTTGGGTTTAAATTTAATCATATTTTATTTATCAAATTTAAACTATGTACAATTTTAATTTTGAAGTTTTTTAAAATAACTAAATCTATTTTAAAATTAGACATATTTAATTTAATCTACTAAATTTATTCTACATAAAACTCTTAAACTCTTTGTTTTTATTCAAATATCAAATAAATTAAACTTTGTTAAACTATATACTTAAAACTCAACTGAAACATCAAATTTTGCTAAAACTATGATTCTCAATTTTTTTTCCCTTTTCAGATCCTACTTTTACATCATACTAAATCCTTCAACTTCCTATAGTTTTACTAAATTTCCGACTAAAGATTTAAATTAATTAATTTATATATTAAATCAATCATAAATCCTCAAATACCTAATTAAGAAATGATGATTTAAAATTTTAAATAGGAAAAAAAGTTAAAAGAAAGATCAAATTTATTTTATTTTAAAAAACTTAATTAACTCGAGAAATAAATCAAGACCCAAAACACAATTAAACTCAATTTTATTAAAGTCTTAAGTTTATAGTTCCATGTAAAAGGGCAAAACTAAATTATGGTCGAGACCAGAAAATTTAGCACTCCTTGTAGTCGTAATTGATGAGGGCTATGCATGCTTTAGCACTCCTTAAGTTTATAGTTCCTTGCACTCAGGAGGGCTATGCATGCTTTGGGCAAGTTTTTGTTTTTGTTTTTTTTTTTTTTTATCAAGGCTTTGGGCAAGTTTTATTAATGAACAACATGGCATGTTTAACAGGTAAGCGTAGAAATTTGTCTGAAATTGACACCCATAAAATTTTAAGCCAATGTTATGTGATCAACCAGTCAAGTCATAAGGGCCCAACTAACCCTAGCATATTAGACCACCAAAGCGGAAGAAATGTGGATTAATTACAAAGGAGAAATGACTTTTCTTGTAATTAATATTCGAACTAATATGACATTGAGAAGGAGGCTAGACAAAGATCCTAAAATGAGGAAAATAGGGCAAAACAAAAAAATGCCCTTCTCTATAACAATTTAGCCAAGGGAAATTACCTCAGCATATCTACAACCGCTATATATGGCAGAGACATTACACGAGCAAATTACATCAAAACCTTTGTGATAATATGCCGTTCCAAGAATTCAAATGGTCAATTCTCCAGTTGCTGCACTAATGATAAATCTTGTTCATCTTGGAACTTTCTCATTCCTTCAATCGTTTGCTGGGAATAGAATTGGGCATTCTGAAATGACAACCAAGAAAACAAAGCATAGACACCTATTATATGAAATACTCGCTCCAAAAACCAAGCTCGAGGTATAAAAAAATCATCAAATTTACATATAGATATAAAAAAATTATTGAAGAGCAGTGATAAAGAAATTATATAAATGGAGGAAGAAAATAACCAAGAACATTGAGAGGAAAAGCATAACATTAATGCAAGAGTTTGGGATGAAAAACTCATGCTTTCACACTCCTAAATAAAATCCTATTCTAAGTTACCTCGGGGAGCTGATACGCTTGTCCATTTGCTGATTAATGGCATTAGGGGTACTTGACCTAGTCTCAGCATCCAAAGCCTCAAAACCATAGTGAATTGATACAAATAATTACATCTTCATGAAAAGTTGGGCAATTCACAGATCACCTAGTAGATCAACTTTTTCCCCTAGGTAAAATATACAGCAAACCACATAATAAAAATTCCTGAAAACAACCTAGTTTAAATAATATCCTGCAGTACCAATAATTTGAGTCTTTACAAATTCCATGTATCAACCCTTAGACTGCTTTTTTTTTTTTGGTCGGCAAACAAAAGATATTTATATATATATACTGTAAAAATAGGTACAAGGTATACCTAAAACCACCAAAACAGAGAGATTTCATGGCATATACAGCCAAGGATGGTTACTAATATTTATGCACTTAATGTCATAAATATATGATAACCACACCAAAGTACCCATCAGACCCTAACTTAGGGGTAAGCCTAGTTGTAGTATACCACTTAAATACAATTCCCACCCTTCTGGACATTGATCGTCTCGATCCCCCCCACCATATATGACCGACCACATGAGCATTTCAGCAAAAAACAAGATTCAATGTATCAACTTTCACGGCATGTCACAAGACAGATACCACCTGCACTATACCAATGGCATGCAACCGAAATCAGAATCCCAGCCAATAAGGTTAGAGCGATATCACCAAATCACCCCATGTATCCCCGGTCGCAGAAATCCAAGATGCACGCTTTTGTATTGGACATCCATTGCTTGTTTGAAAACCAGAAAGATGGATCCCACATCTTCAGCCACAACCATGCATGAAAAGTTGCAGATTCAATAACCTTCGGAGCATCAAAGCTTTTACCATTAAAGACACACATATTTCTATGATTCCAAATATTCCAGGATATAGCACACCAAATTATTTTCCAGAAAACATCTATCTTTCTTGATCTACCCAGCACAGTGTGTTGCCAGAAGTGATCTTCTGCATTTAGAGGCAAAACTGAAACTGTCTCAATCCAATTATACCACTGTTGCCATATCTGTGAAGGCTTACAACAATTGAAAAGGAGGTGAGTAGACGTTTCCTCTTGTTGAGAACAGAATGGGCAAAACCAACAATTGTTCTGCACCTGAACATTCCTTATTTTGAGGTTATCACGTGTGGGAAGTCTATCCAGCCATAGCCTCCAGATGAAAATTTTAACTTTTGGAGGTAAGTGCATTTTCCATAGAACAGTACAGAACTGATGACTTGTAACCTCAACCTGCAAATTCAATATAATGTGATATCCCGATGCCACAGTGTATTCACCCGAAGTGAGTTAAGGCCACCTCCAACAATCTTTGCCCCCGTTTTTCAAACTCACAGTATTCAACCTTTCACATAAATTTTTTACATGGTCACTTTCCCATTGAAATAGATCTCTTCTCCACCTAAAATCCCAAATCCACTCATTATTCACCCATTTCCCCATATTTCCAACCACTTCATTTTGCTGTAAAGAAATACGAAACAACCTTTTATATTTTCTCTCAAGCGTTTCCTCCTCCAACCATGTATCTAACCAAAATCTAGCCTCCATTTCATCACCTAAATCCCATACCATCCCCTTATCACACCATTTTGTTTTGCTCCCACTACCACAAACCAACAATAAGTCCCTCCACCATATAGAAGCATATTTACATACATCACTATCTACAAGCCCTTTCCACCCCCGATATCTCTCATTAATAATTTTTTCCCACAAGCATCCCTTTTGATGAAACAAAGACCATCTCCATTTTCCCAACAAAGCCTCATTGAAAACTCTCAAATCCTTTATCCCCAACCCTCCACACTCCCTAGGCAAACAAATTTTCTCCCAACTTACCCAAGCAATTTTCCTACTATTTTCTTTATTTCCCCAAAGAAAATCCCTTTGCAATCTCACCAATTTGCTCACCACCACAAGTGGAATCCTAAAAAAAGACAAGAAAAAGAGAGGAAGGGCATTAAGGACTGAATTAATGAGACACACTCTCCCCGCCAAAGAAAGTTGCCTATGTTTCCAAGAGGACAATTTACTTTGGAATTTTTTTATAATAGGCTTCCACATCTCCTCCTTCCTAGGATTTCGCCAGATTGGAATTCCGGGGTACATAAATGGCAACTTCATTAATTTACAATTTAGAATCCCTGCAAGCTTTGCCTCCACTTCATTTTCCACCCCCAAAGCTAAGAAGCTACTTTTACTAAAATTCACCTTAAGGCCCGAAGCAAGCTCAAAACATGTAAGCAAGCATTTTAAAGTCTTGACATTTGACAAGGAAGCTTCCCCAATGAAAATGGTGTCATCCGCATATTGCAACAAATTTACATCTACTCCTCCATCACCCACTTTATACCCCTTAAAAAAATTCTTCTCTAGAGCTTCTCTCATCAAACCACATAAGCCTTCCGCCACAACCGTGAAAAGAAAAGGTGCCATGGGATCTCCTTGTCTAAGTCCTCTATGGATGTCAAATTCATTGGTACGACTTCCATTAACAAGCACAGACACTTTACTTGATGTCAAGCACCCCTTTATCCATCGTACCCGCTTATCACAAAAGCCCAAATTTTTGAGCATGTGAAAAAGATAGCTCTAACTAACACAATCATAGGCCTTTTCATAGTCCACCTTGAAAAACATGCATTTCCTTTTTTTTTCTTTTTACTTCATCTACCACCTCATTTGCCACAACCACACTATGAAGTAAATTTCTTTCCTCCAAGAAGGCACTTTGTCTAGAGTCAATTACTTTCCCCAACACTTTCTTGATACGCCTAGCTAGGATTTTAGACACTATTTTGTACATGCAACCCACTAACAAAATAGGTCTAAAATCCCCAAGACTTTGAGGATTCTCCAATTTGGGAATAAGAGTAATAAAAGAAGAATTAATACCTCTAGGAAAGATACCATGTTCATGAAATTCTTCCAAGAAACGAATAAATTCCCCCTTCATGACATACCAAAACTTCTTAATAAATTTGAAATTTAGACCATCCGGACCCGGACTCTTAGTACTTCCACATTCCCAAATTGCCTCTCTAATTTCCTCCTCTTTGAAAGGTGCACATAGGAGAGCATTATCTTCCTCCTTGATCCTAGCAAACTTGACTCCATCCAATTTTGGCCTCACAAATTCTTTCTCTTTGAATTTGTCCTTAAAAAACTCCATCACTCCACTTTTGACCCTATTTGGCTCCTCCACCCATTGTCCCTCCAAATGTAACCCTCTAAGCATATTTGTTCTTCTCCAATTAATGATAGAATGAAAGAAATTTGAGTTGTAATCACCTTCTTGGAGCCATTTAGATCTTGCCTTTTGCCTCAATAAGGATTCATTATAGTGTGCCACCTTCCAAATTTGTGCTTGCAAACTTCTTCTTAAATCAACCTCCTCTTCGGTTAACTCTTCAAGCTCCTCCTTTATGTCAATTTCATTGAGTCTTCTTCCCAAGTCAAGATACTCCTTTTCCAAGTTAACAAAATGCACCTTATTCCAAGTCTTGAGCTTCTCTTTAAGTCCCTTAATTTTTTCCGTCAACACAAAAGCCCCCCAACCATTAATATTCATTTGTTTCCAAGCAACTTCCACATACTCAAAGAAACCACTCTCTTCACCCCAACAATCCAAGACCCTAAAGGGTTTGGGTCCCCAATCATATGCCACATTTTTCAACACCAATGGACAATGGTCGGAAATATTCCTATCAAGGATATATTAAGTGCTTCCGGGCCAAGATTGGAACCATTGCCTAGAAACCAAAAAGCGATCAAGTCTACTCTTTGCCTTCCCATTAGGTCTATACCATGTGTAGCTTCTTCCAACATGTGGCACCTCCATCAACTCCATCTCCTCAATGAAATAATTGAAGTCTCTCCTTTCACCTTCTCTAAAGTCACCTCTATTTTCACCTTTCCTCTCATGTTGGCTCCTCACACAATTGAAATACCCCATAATGCACCACAAAGCAATGCTACTACTTGTTTTTTTCTCCATAAGTTCTCTCCACAATCTCCTTTTTTGTACTGGATCACAAGGTGAATAAATGTTGACAATAGTGATCTCAAACCCTCCTTCCTTCCAAATGCCTTCAATGCCAATAAAGCCATGCCCAATGAAATGGTTCTGGACCTCCAGGATATTTTTACTCCACAAAGTTAAGATGCCCGCGCCATTGTTCACAGCGGGACTAACCAACCAATCTGCCTCATGATCAGCCCACACACTGTAGCAAATCTCCTTACTAATCTCTACTCTTTTTGTTTCTTGAATACATAGCAATTGTATATTCTCTTTTTTTACCAATTTTCTAACAACCTTCATCTTAATCCTCCCCCCCCCCATCCCCCTTATGTTGAAAGTCATCAATCACATAACTTCACTGAACTTGTCCCCTCCTTCTCATATGGTCCGTTCTCTTTGTCTTTCTTCTCCATTTCTATTATCCTGGCAATCATGTCCTTCTCATTTCCATCAAAAGTGACTCCTAAAATTTTACCATTCTCCCATATTTTTGTAGCCTCCAAGATATCATTAACCAACCAAAATTTCCTATTACAATTCCTTATATCATTGTCTGATAAGGAGTTGATAAAGGAATAGAATTGTAACCTCAAGTTTTTCCGCTTTGCTTTCCCTGATGGAGCAGCCTCTCCACTACACTCCTTATCTTGATCAGAAGAAAATTGAGTTGAACCCGTAATGATACCCCTTGTGACACCCTCACCACCTTTAGAAAAAGAAAGCACCCTTTGTGATGATTGCATGGTAGACTCCGCGCCACCGCTATGGACCCTCGGAATCTAATTCCTTGCTAAATGTTCCACATCGTCAACAGCAGGACCGCTTTGCACATCTGGAGCAAAAAAGTTGGGTCCCAGAAGCGGGCTTTGGGGTTGGTCCTACCAAAAGTGGATTTATGTGGCCCTCCTCTTCAGCTAAAAAAGATTTCTCCCCAACCAGATCTTCCCTGACAGAATTACCTTTATTTAGATGGCTCACGAGTTGACAGGTAACACCATAAGCCTCTATCTGATTTGACAATAGATCGTAGCCCACTGGTCCAGCCTCCATTTCTTCCTCATCTAGTACCATTTTTCCACTTTCAGACCCTTTTGGGCTCACACCCTCCTGACAAACATCTATCTCCCATACTTTCTTTTTGCCTTCTACATCACAATGCCTATGTTGGCTCTGTCCTACACCTAAATCCTTGTTCGGCATTTTTTGGCCCAAGGCTTCCTTCATACCTTTACTCCCACCTAGTTCCATATTCTACACTTTTCCACTGTCAACCTGTTTCCACCCTGCTAGGCTATTGTCGATATTTGCGTCATAACAATTTTGAAATTTGAATGGCGACCTAACGGAACAGTGGGCAGAGTTCGCATTTTCCTTTCCGTCAGCTACCCATGGTTGCTCAACATACCCCATCTCTGAACATTCTGAGCCCATTGAACAAATATCAACATGATACTCACTACCCATGGACGACTCTTTCTCCTAGTTGTGTTTCCTCCTCCAGAGATCGCAGCTTCAGTTATTAACCAGCATCACCATTTCCTCTATAACTCTGGTCTGGCATATCTTCCCGTTAATTATGATTTTTATACAGCTGACCACCGGTTCAGGAGACCCAATCTTAACAAGGACTCGAGCATAATCTAAACGTCTCATACTCAGAGTTTCTTCGTCAATGGACACCAAAGAACCCATTGATCCAATCACTTTGGTAAAGCAGCTTTCTCCCCAAACGTCCAGCGGGATACCTGATATTCTTACCCACGCCAACCTGCACCCAAATACTGCCTCCGAGGACCACTTTTGAACTGAATGGAAAATGGAGAAAAAAGATTCATCTTTATTGTTAATCATTTCAGCGGCTTGCATTTCGTCCACACCAGTAATGAGAACCATATCATCTCCCATATAACGTAGCTTAATCTCCCCTTTCTCATCCAAAATAAAAGCTTCATTCAACCTATCGAACATTGATAAATCTCTTAGTCTGCCCACCCAGCTATTTTTGATCCAGTCTGTGTTATCTTCGCTGATGTTAATATCAAGTCCCCTCCAGACATCTTGAGACGAATTTCCACTACTGCCTTGTTTCTGGCGCCATTCATGATAAGATTTCCTACCATTTTGGTTGAAACCTTTCTGGCATTGTAGGACCTGAGCATATGATGGTTGATGCTTCCCTCCTCCGCTGGTCCTAGCATTACCTTCGCCACATTTGTTAGAAAAACTAGCATGTTTCCTCATTGGTATCTCCTCAAATGGTCTCTTTGGATATACCCCGTTGATCTTTTTTGAATATTTTGGAACGTTAACCCTCATCTTAACATTGCCAATGCAAATCTTATCTAGCTTGGACTCCAATTCCTTCATGTTTCCCACCTCCAAGAACCTGACGAAGCCAAATCTCTGACCCCATCTATTTCTCCCTTTAGCTATAAAAATCTCCCACACTTTACCCCATCTCAAAAAAACTCTCCATAAATCAACTTCGATGAAGACATCTGGAAATCTCTCAAAGAAAAAGGTTGTAAGGACGCCAGGAGGTTTCCATCCTCTCTTCCACTCCCACCCACCCCTCGCACCTTTCTCCACTCTCTCTCTCTCCATGACTCTCTTGCTCAACCCTTAGATTGCTATTATGAAAATAATTAAACCCACAACATAAACTTAAGGAAAAAGTAATTGATTCCTTCTTGTATTCCCAACTGAACTGGAAAGCAACAATATAATTTAGAAACATGCAATAGCAATAAGGCTAAAATGATAACAAGGGAGTACTTGGATAATGGGTAGATACCAAGGACTGACTACCAAGCCATTACCTTTATAAGCAGGAATTTAAGAAGCCTGTCTAAGACAGCAGTAGCAGACGTGAAGCCAGTTCACTCCCCATTCAGTGATTTAACCTTCACATTGATGCTACACAATTCCATAAGCAACGTGATTTCTTTATACAACCACTTTCATCTGGAATTTCTAGTCCACATACCCCTTATCCAAGCATCACCTATTTCCTTAAACAAACAAGTCAAATCAACTACCAAAAACATAAAAAATCCTCACCTCAGAAGCATTTTCTTTAGGCACTCCATCTTCTGGTTGCAGTTCACTAGATTCCGGATTGACCACATCCCACAAGAAACCATTGTCACGTCCAAGAGAAAGCTTGTCAAAATCTCTATCCAGTGCTCTACATTGAGGCTCCACATGTGCCACGTACTTCTCTGTAATTCCATGCACCAAAAAATGCATTCAGTAGTTAATATAGTTCCAATTAAGAAAAGGCTAAAAAGTTAGTTACATTTATAACAATGGGATAAACAAACTTTGTTAATCAACCATCATGCACATAACCGTCATCCACTAGTTGCATGCAAAGAAGCATTTCCTCAAGCCCAGACAATAAAGTACAAAAGAATATTTACCTCTTGAAACATGTATGCTGATAATTTCCACAGTAACATACACTAGAATATCGGGTTTACTAGATATGTAATCATATCCAATCATGGAGCCAAGATTAACGGTGCAAATAATAACTGAAAGTCAGATACCAACAGATATTCTTCAATTTGAACTCACTCCTTTTTGTTCTACCTTCTATGTGCTTCAATAGATACAATTTCACAAATCACCAAAATAAAGAATCTCAGAACTGTTCTACATGCATGCATAGTGCTGGAAGGGCATATTCAGACACTTGTCAAGCAACAAGTAAATGCTATCTCTGACTCTAACCAAAATGAAGAAAAGAAAATTCTCCACATATTCCTAAACATAACCAATAAAGTTGCACCAAATGCAGCAACAATATCTTACCTATCAATCTGTATTATATTATTGACTGACTATTTATATCCCTATGTTCCAAGAATTTTCTCTTCATTACTACAAAGGAACAAAAGCTATAAAAACAATATAATCATAACACAATTTTGGAATTGGCTCGAACAATAGGTGTTTAACTGCTAAGCTGCGAAGGGCATTCTCTGCAGCTTGTTGTTGAGCATCCTTCCTTGTCCTACCCATACCAACACCTATTTTCTCGCCAGTGAATAGTACCTGTTCATGTCGAGGGATACTGGGGCCTTCGGCTGTTGTTTTGTGTTCCAAGATCTTTTGTATTTGTCCGGAAGGTGGGGGTACCTACAAAAGACACTCCAACGCTCAAGTCAGGGTTCGGCTCAGAGCATTTAATGTGTGTAATAAATGAGGATTCAGAATCCTTTACCTTGGGGAGGGGATCCTCTTTTTATACTTATCTTATTGGGCTTGGGCCCTCATGGGCCATGACCTTTTCTTAATCACGGGTCTGTGGTAATTAAGGATACTTAATTACCTTTTAGCCTTACGTTTATGTTGCCATGAGTCACTAATGGTGTTTATACCTCTACTGGTGTTCGGCCCTGCAGGTGCCGAATACTACTATTTAGGCCCTGGGGTGAGGGGTTAAGGGTGTTCGGCTTTATAGATGCCGAATACTCCTGTCTGGCAAATGGACCGGACGACGCTGGGGTGTTCGGCTATACTGTGGACACTGAACACCTTTCATACTGTTCGGGGGGGGGGGGGTACTCGGTTATATGTGTTGCCGAATACCCCAACTAGTACACATGCCCCCCAGCCTCGAGTGAGTGAGGGTAACGAAGAGGCTTTTCCTTTGGACTGGTGCTTTATTGTTGTGTCGTTTGAAATTACTGCCATTTATGGCAGAAAAAAGCCGTTGGGTTGTGGGGATCGAAGTGCTGCGCTATGTGGACCGTTAGATCTTAGTGGATCTAACGGTTGACAATGTTTGGGGGTTTTTGGACCGTTATGGGCCTAGGCCCTATAAATAGGGTGAAGGATGTCATCCTCGCACCCCATATTTACGATTTCGCGAAAATCTTCTTCTTTTGCTCTCGGTCGAATAGTTACTTCTAGCTTCATTCTTCTCGTCTGAACTAAGGTACGAGAGTTCGGCTATTTCTTTTTCTTTCCATTATTATGAGTTCGGCTAGCCGTGAGCTTTCTGGGGGAACCGAGGTAGTTGATATTCCGTTCGCTTCCTCGAGTAGTGGGGACTCTAGTGAGGGGTCTTCGACTGCCTCGTCGTCTTCGTCCTTTCTTTCTTCCTCTTCGGTGCCCCCTTCTTCGTCTCCTATCCGAGAGGGGGTGGGTGAGAGTGTTATGGATCCTTCGGCCCCTTCTGGCTCTTCGGCGGGGGAGGCATCTGGTGCAAGACCGAAGCGTAAACCCCGGGTTACCCGAGCGAAAAGGGAATTTATGCCGATTACCCTGGAAGGGTATACCTGGGTTGCTAGAGAGGTGGGGGCCTATTGGTCTCGGTACGATGATAAACGTAGCGTGTCTAACTTTGTAAACTATGTAGATGTGTCTTCCATTGCTGAAGATGAGTTTTGTCCTGTAGGGTTACAATGTTGTCGGTGAGAACCGAATCCTGAATTCATTTTCATAGGGAAAGGTGACTCTACAAGGGACTTTTTTTACATGTATGATTGCGTATTTCGTGACCTACATGTAAAGGTTCCTTTTGACGACTTCACTATGGGGGTGCTTCGGGTTTTAAACATGGCACCCTTGCAGTTGCATCCGAACAGATGGGCTGCTATCCAAGCCTTCCGAGCTCTCTGTATTTTTAACTTTATAGAGCCTTCGGTGAGTGTGTTCTTGTATTACTTTTGTACTCGGCCTAAAGATGGTTTATGGGTTTCCTTGATAAGGAAACCAAAGAGGCCTCTTTTCCAGTCATTTACTACCTCTTAGAAAAATTTCAAAATCGGTTTCTTTAAGGTAGTAGTTAGGCCGAACATAGGGACTAACCATCTTTACGATATGAGTGGAAAGTCCCTATTTCCGTTCTATTGGGAGCAAAACCCTCGGCGTTATGACAAGTTTCCGAAATCCATGATGACCGAAACGGAACGCGAGGATCTCCTCTTTCTTGAGTCTCTCCCCCAAAAGCTCCCAGCTAGGCAGCTTGTGGCCTTTTTAAATTCTTCCACTGTTTTAGCCTACATATGTGGTAAGGTTTTTGTTCTTTCTTTCCTGGTGTTTCAATGTTTAGCTTTTGTCACTGACTAAGTGTTTTATGTAGGTATTATGGCTGATGCTGGAGGAGATGTACTTTCATTCCAGAATACTCAGAGGAATCGGGCTCAGGCCGCGGGGAACAAATCTGGTATCGTTTCAGTGCCCCCCATTCCCAAGCAACCGACCCCTCGGCCAACCCCAGTAGATACTGTGCCCCCCCCCCCCGGCGGGAGAAAAGAAAAGTAAAGATAGAGATCACAAGAAAAGGCACCGAAGTCGTGAGGCTTCGGAAGAAAAAAGGGCTAAGAAGATGAAGCAACAGACTTTAGGTTTTCCTGCTTCAGCGTCTTTGTCTTCAATCAACGCCTTGACCGCCGAGGGCTTTTTTGCCAAAGATTTTCGGCCGAAGAAGATGGTGAGCTCCAGCGACATCTCGGATACTGGGAAGGCCATCCTTAACAAGGCCGATGCTGCTGCCAACTGGTCAGCTTATTGCAAATTTCAGGCAAGGGCTTCGGCCATTGCGTATCATATGTTCGCAAATCCTTTAAAGGAGGCCGAGAAGTTGAAGGAGAGTTTGGAGGAGGCCCAGGTATCTAACAAACAAGTGTTGGAGGCCAACATGGTTCTAGCCGACGAGAATGGGCGCTTGAAGGAGGAGGTTAAGGACCTCTCGGCCAATGTTCACGATTTAAACACCAAGGTAATAATGGCCGAGAAGGATTCCAAGCTTCAATCTGATGAGATCGAGCGGCTAAGGGCGCTGTTGGCCGAGGCCCAGGAAGAGCGGGACGCGGAGCGTGCTGCCAAGGAGAGGATTCTTTCTTCGACCGAAGATAAGATTTTAGCCGAACATGAGGCTGGTTTTCTCCACGGCTTGCGACAAATAACGCATTATTATAATGTATGTGACCGTAGCATTTTTGACATGGAGAAGGATGTTTATCAAGGGCAGCTACTGCCTATTGATGACATTCTGGAGGATGCCATTCTGGAGAATCCTCTTTACGGCTCGGCTGTTGATGGTGGTGCGGATCCTGGGGCCACTGAAGAGGGGGGAGGATGAAGCTGTTGATGCCGAGGTTCGTGAGGACTCGGCAAAATAGAGAATTTTTGTAGTCTCAGGCCGTTAGAGCCTTTTTAATGTTTTGTATATGACTCGACCCCTTTTTTGATAATTGACGAAATATACGTTCATCTTTTCGGTATTTGTTAAGTTTATTTCGCGTTTTTACTCTTGTCCGATTACCTTGTGATACTTGCGTTGTTAATTTGGGCAAAGTAGGATTGTATGTGTTCTTCTAGGAAGCGCTTTCGAGTGATGTGTCGCCGTTTGTTATCTTCGGCGTCTTTGTAAGTAGAGGAATTCTTGTTTGAAATAAAGAAAAAAAAAAGGGTGTGGGGATCCGAATGGTGCATCCTTAGCCGAGTGGGAGCACTCGGGAGGGAAACCATTTTGAAGAAAATCCGAATGGTGCACTCAAATAATGTTGGCAAAGCGTAGGACGTTCTTATTAGAATTCTTTTGAGGTATGCCTCATAAAAACCTTATCCGATAAAAACCCTTTTACATTCTTGTAGGGATGAAAAACCGAAAGAGGGAAAAGAGTACAACATTCGAATACATAGTGAAATGATACATTAACTGAAGTAAAATTTAAGATGAGTGGAATTCCAAGTTCTCGGTATTATTCTTCCTGACAGTTCTTCCAACCTGTAGGCCCCATTGTTGAGGTTTTTCCAAACTCTGAATGGGCCGTCCTAATTGGCTGCCAGCTTTCCTTCCTTGGAGTCTCTTCGGGTGTCGCCTTGCACCCTTAGGACTAGGTCTCCTTCTTTAAAGTCTCGTGGCTTCAGCTTTGAGTTGAATCTTCGGGTCATTCTCTGTCTACATGCTTTGGCATTGAGATGTGCTCGGTCGCGTATTTCTTCAACCAAGTCTAGTTCGCATCTCATGGAACTTTCATTTTCGGGAGTCTCAAAGTTTTGTCTTCGGAATGAGGGTTCTCCTACTTCGACTGGGATCATTGCTTCGGTCCCATAAACCATTCTGAAGGGTGTTTCTTTGATGGTTGATTGTGGGGTGCACCTGTATGCCCATAATATTTCGAGTATCTCCTCGGCCCAAGCCCCTTTGGCTATTCCCAACCTTCTCTTCAGTTCTCCCAAGATGACTTTGTTTGCAGCTTCTGCTTGTCCGTTCGTTTGGGGGTGCTCGACCGAGGTAACTTTATGCTTTATTCCCAAGCCTTCAAGGAAAGTATTTAACTTCTTGTCCGTGAATTGTAGACCATTGTCGGTGACGATTGCCTACGGAATGCCGAAGCGAGTGATGATATTTTTCCACAAAAATTTCTGTACGTTCTGAGCCGAGATGATTGCCAAGGGCTCAACCTCTATCCATTTTGTGAAGTAGTCGACAGCTACTAACAAGAACTTGCGCTGTCCTTTGGCTATAGGGAAAGGACCCAAGATGTCGGTTCCCCATACGGCAAAAGGCCAAGGTGACGGGATGGAGTGCAATTTATCCGCTGGTTGGTGGATAAGGTTGGCATGTTTTTGGCACTGGCTACATCTTTTGACGTGTTCGGCGCAGTCAATTTAATGTGTGTAATAAATGAGGATTCAGAATCCTTTACCTTGGGGAGGGGATCCTCTTTTTATACTTATCTTATTGGGCTTGGGCCCTCATGGGCCATGACCTTTTCTTAATCATGGGTCTGTGGTAATTAAGGATACTTAATTACCTTTTAGCCTTAGGTTTATGTTGCCATGAGTCACTAATGGTGTTTATACCTCTACTGGTGTTCGGCCCTGCAGGTGCCGAATACTACTATTTAGGCCCCTGGGGTGAGGGGTTAAGGGTGTTCAGCTTTATAGATGCCGAATACTCCTGTCTGGCAAACGGACCGGACGACGCTGGGGTGTTCGGCTATACTGTGGACACCGAACACCTGTCATACTGTTCGGGGGGGGGGGTACTCGGTTATATGTGTTGCCGAATACCCCAACTAGTACAGTACCTAAACCCAGGCACAAGACAAATTTACAACACAAGTTAAAACAAAGAAAACCAAAACTTATTTCGGATCCAAGAGGAAAAAAAATACCATATAACAAATACTAGAGTTTAAAACCACTAATCAACTTATGCATATAACACAACTCATACTACATAATGCAATAAAAAAATGTTAATAGGACGTCATAAACAAGCATATATATATATATATATAAACAGAACTTTCGCTGACCTCCACTGAAAACTGCAAGTCTTTGCTGGTGCTTAAAATGGACTTGAATTCAACCTATAAAGGGAAAACATGAAAATGCACTTCAGGAAAAACAGACAAAAAAAAATCAGTTAGGTGCAGAAACCATGCATACCTTAGAGTTACACCGCCACCCAATTTCTTGTAACACTTGAATAGATAGAGGGGGTAAGAAGTTCAATTTTCCAGCTTCATTTTGAAAATCTTTACTCTATGAAGATGCATGATTCTGAGATATCCCATCCTCTGTAAAAAGTTTGGTCAATAATACAACACACAAAACAGCAATTATAATAGGCTGCAATCAAAATATAATGCTAATGAAAATAAAAAGTTTTGGTTATTTAGGAATATTTCACTGTTAATTTGTAACATCTTTCTGCAATATTCAGTTAAGTTAGCTTTTATTAACAGTTGGTTTTCTTTTTGTGTGTTCAATCAAAGAATCAAAACAGAGTAGACTAAGTTAACACAAAAACAGAGCATGAAGCATGTTGCTCCTGCACCATTCACAGAATGACAGAGGAGAAAAATAGAAAGTGGGAACATCCAATGGTCTTACACATATTTGAGTTGGATGACTATTGGCAGTAGACCCTTCACCATGGTACAATGGTAGGCTCTCACCAACTGATGATGTCTCGTATTTTTTTTAGGGTGGTCGAGTTAGCTATCTGATCTATCGTCACAACTCAGTGTCTTACCCTCCAAGGTCAACCTGCCTTACGATCATCTCCCAGGTACCAATTGTGGTCATCCATTACTACGAGGACTGACTCCTCACAGGGATTATTCTTTCTCGTCACAGTGGGATTCCGCTGCACATGGTATTGGACGGTTGGATAGACGCCAAGCCTGAGACCCCGTCTCTGCTCAAAAAATATTATATATATATATATATATATATATATATATATATATATATATATATATATATACACGAGGACATTGCCTTCATCACCTTTCTTTGGGTGACCGTCACATTACGTCGTGGCACGCCCTTCGAACTCCACCCCCTCTCTTTGGTATTCTCACAGCTAGAACACTCCACGCGACTCTCTTGCCATCTTGCAATTCCAGCAATCTTCCGTACACTCGTATCATCCTTGTACGACTCTCAACTTAACATGATTCACCACGCGTAGACAATTTTATTATGTTTTATGTATTTCCTTGCTCTCTCAAAACTTTACAATTTTATAAAGTGTTAACTTACTATTTATTCCTCCACGCAAAGGTCCTAAGATTATTTCTATGTCCAACGCATAAAAATAAAGAGTTAATTTAAAATTAATTCCTATCAAAAAATAAAATAATGAAATAAAATCTTGAAGCTAATTAATAATTCTCTCTATTAAAATTTCACTTATCATTATCATTCAATGGCAATCTTGCCATAGTCACTGGAATCAAATTCTAGTATTGCAAGTACTTGCGCCCGAGTATTGCGAATACATCATAGAGAGAAAACATACAATCAAGGAATAATTTCACACAATCATTCAAAGTCACCATTGCCCAAGAACTTTGTTCTTTGGGACTTAAAATCACAATTTGGGTACTTGGATACATGGTATTCATTGCCCCTTTCATTCACAAAAATAACCATAAACATTTCACACAAGTCACACACTATATCACAGCCATAGTAAAAATAATTAAAACAAAATTTGACTAAAAAGGAGAAAGTTTCCCTTTCGCGGTACTGAATGTGAGATCAAATTGATTGCATTAAATGGCCTTAAAACTAGGAAAGTTTTATATGAAATGAAAGCTATAGAAATCTATTTTTCAGATTAATATCTTACTTAATTAGTAAAAATCTACAAAAATTATTAAAAATTCCACAAGTGGACAGGTTAGTCAAATCCTTTCCAGAAACATGTTTTGAAGAAATTTTATTTTCGGGTACTTTCCAAAAGAATTTTGACTTGGAATTTTTACAGCATAAATATAACATCTGGGTATTTCCAAAATGGTATCCCATGCCTTCCAATTCTTCCCCAATTGCTCCCAGAATATTTTTCTTTACAACCTAAAATTCGAGCTCCAAACAGAGTTTCAAAACCATTGCTCTGTCTCTCTTCGACAAATTGATTTAGAAATTGTGATTGATAATTTTCTTAAATTACATGGTTAAAAATCTTGTTTTGTCTAGTTTTTAATGGCACAAAAATAAAAACAAAACATTAAGTGTACAATTAGAAATTTAAGAAAAACCGAGACACGTTCCAGGGGAACTCGAAAACAGAACAACCATTTTGCAAGCCACGGATGAAGTTCAAAACTAGGTTTTCTCTCCATGGTGTCAAAATAAAAGTTGTTTCTTTTCGTGTCTATTTTCATTCAAAACAAATTTAATGAAAAAAAACATTTGGATCTTCTAAAATTCACGAAACAGTGGAGGTTGTCCAGGGCAACCCGAAGCTACGGCCACTGTCACTTGGATTTTGGAGTCTCCTTCTACATGCAACATAAAAGAACGAGTTTTGTAGAAAATGGGTATGGCTACCCTTGTTCCAAGGACCATCCCTTACAGTTTAAAGAGATCAAAACTCCATCAAGGCCATGCATACACTCCCACAAACAGCCACTGCCAAAAACTCAACCTTTCCATCTAAAATTTCTCACATGCAAACATTTCAAACAAAACATACAAACAGTCCAGATGAGGGGCAATCATGTTGTGTGTGGTTGAGTCCCCTAACTCTCAACCACACTTAGACTGAAAATAGAATCCACCAAGAAGTTTCCCTCACCTTGGTTGCGGTTCAGCCGAGAGAGAGAGGAAGAGAAGAGGAAGTGAGCTTGTTGTTGAGAGGATGAGAGGGAAGAGGAATCCAGCTGCATGCAAGGTCTTCAATGGCTTCCCTTGAGGCTTGGGGTGCCACTGCAAAGGAGGAGAAGAGTGGTACTGAGAGGATTTTGTGATCTTGGTGCTCAAGCTCTCAGCCAAGTGAGTGAGGAGGAAGAAGAAAATAAAAAGAGAGGAGAGGGTTTGGGGTGCAGGGCCGTGGGAGAAGAAGAAAGAAAGGAAAAAATGAATTCGAAATAAAATGAAGAGTGTGGTGTGTGTGTGCTCTACTGGGTTTTTAAGTGAGTGAGTGTGTGCGAGGGAGTGAGTCCGTGAGAGAGGGAAAGTGAGAGGTGAGAGAAGAGAGGTTTTTGGGTTTAACTTAATTGTTAAGTTAAAGTAAATGAGAGGAAATGAATTGGATTTGAGTGAGAGAGAGAAATTATCGTGAGTTTGTGGAGGGGTGAGGGTAGGTGCATGAATTTTAATTGGTTAAGGTGTGTGAGTTGATAGTTTTAGGTACTGAGTTTAATTTACACAATGTAGGAATGCACTGTGTAATTGAAGTGAAATGCAATTTTAATTTTAAAACCAAACTTTTAAACATCTAATAATAATAAATTTTATTTTATTTAATTTTTTTTCTACTTGACCATTATAAAGAAATATTTTTATTAATTTATTTTCCATCATTTTTCTTATTTACTCAGTTAATCACTAACTATATTTAATTACTCAAAATATATCTTTTTCTTCTTTTAAAACAAACAAATTAATTTCAATAGATTTCTAATTAAACCACTCACGTACCTATTTACTAGTTGTAATTTTCGGGGTGTTGCAATACTCCCCTCCTTTTAGGAATGCCCCGAAATTCACTAAGTGTATGGTTAAGCTAAGCTAGGGCCATAATTATTTTTGTCTATTCTTAATCTAATATATTTTTCTATAGCAAGTCTTAGACGGCTCCTATAGGAAGTTATTTCCATTGTAGAGCTCAGTTCTAACTTACTATCCTTTTCGCCATGAAAGCATAGATATGGTTTGTTCTCAAAGGGTATGTATGGTTTTCATCTAAGTAAATTCACTCTCAAGGCTATAGGCTCACTAACATAGAGCGGCTTTGGTAGGAATCTAATCGAGTTGCTAGGTGGGCAACATAGTCCTTCTCAAGATTGGCTTAAGTCTACTCAACATCGAAGGTCTAGATTGGTTACACTCAATATGAGTTGTAGGTAAATTCCTAGGCTTGTCTCTAACTCTTGGTCACTCTTAGTACCCTACTCCAACTATTTCACCATTAGGATCACTTCTAAGTTATTCCCAAACCATTTCAATCCACTACTACCAATCCAATCACTTCTAACATCTAAGTCACACTCTCTCAAACATTCCCATCACTTCTTTTCGTTCTTAAACTTTATGCTACTATTTTTGGCATTCATTTCTTATTCAACCCATCAATCCATGTCCTAACCATCAAAGACCTTCACACTTTCACACAATGCTTCCGCTGCGAACTCTGATATAATTCTTAAAGACTCACTTACTCCATGGAAACGAATCCAACTTGCTAAAGTCACCGACGAATCTTCCGTGCTAGTTAAGTACACTATTTCATTTTCAAAACTCGCTCTCAACACACAGTTCCATATCTTAGTGGTTAAGGTATCAACCTTTCGATAACGCGAAGTCACAACACTTAACTTTACCCTTCCAATCACAGGAGAAAACAGTTCTTCACACTACAGGCAGCAATTACGCCTTTAGCCTTTTATTGCCTTCCAAAACCTGAAGAAATCTCCAAACTCCTTTTTCCTTTTTCCTTTTCTTAAACTCAACTCCAATTCACCAACCCAGACTTTCAAACCTCTATTCTCAACCAACTCAGGAATACAGACTCATAATCTCCCACTATATAGGACAAGAACAAAATCACTGGGACGATCTTTCCAAGAATTTTTTTTGTATTAGGACAGAAAGTCGTCTCGTCCGAGTCTTGAGTGTGCACCCTCACAACTCTATCAAGATTTCATATCTTCCTTCAAAACATCCACCTTGCTTCAAAAGCAAGAAAGATGGAAGAAGCAATCTCTCCATGTGGATAAAACGACTCGAAAGATTTGAGAACGCATATCCCCATGGAGTAAATGACTCCCATTGGGGTTGAAGACAACTCAATCACCATTGATATAGTTTCTCAGAACACGATCAATAAATTTATTTCCACTGGAGACTTAGACACTGAAAGAAGTTTAGGTTACCACATGATTAAAAGAAACATCATAGGCAAGGCATCATTCATACGAAATGAATGACTCGAATAAGAATTAAGGTATCTTATTTACAAAAATAGTAGGCTTCTCAAAAGTAGACTACTTGAAACACGTCTAATCGACTCATTCTTACAAGAAAAGTAATGGCAAAATAAGATGTCCAACATCACTGTACAACTCGGAAGAGAGTAGAAAGTGTAAGGCATTTACTCATATGGAGTCAAAACAACTTGATAACAAGAGGGACAACTCATGCATAATGCATAGACTTCTCTATCACACTTAACCCATTACCCCACTATAGATGCCAAGGTCTTAAGGATTCCTTAAGGCAAGGCATAGTCTAAAGAAATAACCTTGTCTCTTGGCTTTGCGATGTCTAACTAATCTCACAATTCTATTGGCAATTCTAAGGGCTACTACACATCCTCAAAATGTCGGCATTCTCATTTAACGAACTCGCATCAACGATCTCACATGCCTATAGTCTAACTAATCCTACATTGCCACCATAGTAGTCAATGCAAGATTACACTGTTACCAACAACTTCATATCACACAACATACAACATACAATGTTTCCTTCACCACTGTTAAACAACAGTCGATGCAAGAGCAAGTAGTTCAATCAATTCATTCTACATTGCTATAAAAAAAAAATAGTCAATGCGGAATCACACAAGATTAAATAGTTCATCTATATTGTCGTCAAGCGGCAGTCAACCCAAACACACAGCACAAGCAATGGTTAAGTCCACACCCCAGTCTTGGTAGGACGAACTACTCTTATACCACTAATGTAACACCCTAAATTCGGGTTTACATATAATCAACGTTTTAAACTTATTTTAATTCAATAAGCGTGTTACTTTATTCGATCTTCGAAAAAGGTAAGGAAAATATCCTTTAATTATTTTGAAAACATGATAACTAATTTTAATTCTTCCAAAAATTGTGAAGTTGATAAAACCTAGATTGAAATTTGACTAAAATTTTAAAAGTTTTGATTAATTAATTTCAGAAGTTGCGTATCGCCGCCTCAATTGTAAATATACATTTAAAAGTGAGTAAAACATAATAAATAAAGTAAATAGCTCTAGCTATAAAATATACATATATACATGAAATAGAGATTTTCATAACCCAAATATTTTTCGGAGTAATAATAATATCTACATTCCCAAAGTGTATACCAAATACATAGGGTAATAGAGTACGAAAACTGAATGCACATACCAAAAATCTGAAACCTAGGTCTACCCATATCCAACTATATAAAAAGGGAAAACCTAGTCTCAGAGAAGTCATCTCTAGACTCGACCATGCATGTTAGACTAATACCAGAAATAGGATAGCGGAGGACCTTTGACAAGATTCCTGAGAAGAAATCTAGTGGTCATCGTCCATAGGATCCTTCGCGAAATCTTCCCCAAAGTTCTCCAATTCCTTCCTAAAAACCTTGACTCACTGTTCCCTAAGTTCACGACTAGCGGCAGATCCCCCTGACGGACACTCACCCAATTACACCTCCAATTCTTGACATAACGGGGTTCGGTGAAAGGTGGGAAGTGTCAGACCAAACGTGAACTCTTCGGATGGTGTGGCATTAGGAACAGTAGCGGGTACAAACAGACTCTCTGAAGATACTCCAAAAGAGAAAGACGATGATGATAGCATATTTGCGGTCTCCACAAGTACTGCCACCAATTCCTTAAAGAAAATAAACAGAGGGTAAACTTCCTGCTTAATCAAGCAGTACACATAGAACGACTTGACAGTCCCAAACACAATCTTGCTAACCACCCCGATGTGGTTCTCTAACGATCTCACTCAAAACCTATTTGTTTCCACAACTATTTCTGTAATTTGCTTCGCACTGGCCAGTCGCCACTGGAACTCCCAGAACTCAGTGGTCTTACACATATTTGAGTTGAATGACTATTGGGAGTACATCCTTCACCATGGTACAATGGCAGGCTCTTACAAACTGATGATGTCTCGTATTTTTGTCAGGGTGGCCAAGTCAGCTATGTGATTTATCGTCACAACTCAGTGTCTTACCCTCCAAGGTCAACCTGCCTTACAATCATCTCCCAGGTACCAATTGTGGTCATCCATTACTACGAGGACTGACTCCTCACAGGGATTATTCTTTCTTGTCACAGTGGGATTCCACTGCACATGGTATTGGATGGTTAAATAGACGCTGAGCCTGAGACCCCGTCTCTGCTCAAAAAA
This sequence comes from Pueraria montana var. lobata, assembly GCA_026413185.1. Classification (NCBI taxonomy): domain Eukaryota; kingdom Viridiplantae; phylum Streptophyta; class Magnoliopsida; order Fabales; family Fabaceae; genus Pueraria; species Pueraria montana. The sequence goes on from CM048650.1 coordinate 82,113,919, forward strand.
TTATATATATATATATATATATATATATATATATATATATATATATATATATATATATATATATATATATATACACACACACACGAGGACATTGCCTCCATCACCTTCCTTTGGGTGACCGTCAAATTACGTCGTGACACGCCTTTCGAACTAAGTCCCCTCTCTTTGGTATTCTCACAGCTAGAACACTCCACACGACTCTCTTGCCATCTTGCAATTCCAGCAATCTTCCGTACACTCGTATCATCCTTGTACGACTCTCAACTCAACATGATTCACCACGCGTAGACAATTTTATTATGTTTTATGTAGTTCCTTGCTCTCTCAAAACTTTACAATTTTATAAAGTGTTAACTTACCATTTATTCCTCCGCACAAAGGTCCTAAGATTATTTCTATGTCCAACGCATAAAAATAAAGAGTTAATTTAAAATTAATTCCTATCAAAAAATAAAATAATGAAATAAATCTTAAAGCTAATTAATAATTTTGTCTGTTAAAATTTCACTTATCATTATCGTTCAATGGCGATCTTGCCATAATCACTGGAATCAAATTCTAGTATCGCAAGTACTCGCGCTCGAGTCTTGCGAACACATCACAAAGAGAAAACATACAATAAAGGAATAATTCCACACAATCATTCAAAGTCACCATTGCCCAATAACTTTGTTCTTTGGGACTTAAAATCACAATTTGAGTGCTTGGATACATGGTATTCATTGCCCCTTTTCATTCACAAAAATAACCATAAACATTTCACACAAGTCACACACTATATCACGGCCATAGTAAAAATAATTTAAAACAAAATTTGACTAAAAAGGATAAAGTTTCCTTTTTGCTGTACTGAATGTGAGATCAAATTGATTGCATTAAATGGCCTCAAAACTAGGAAAGTTTTATATGAAATGAAAGCTCTTGAAATCTACTTTCGGATTGATATCTTACTTAATTAGTAAAAATCTACCAAAAATTATTAAAAATTCCACAAGTGGACAGGTTAGTCAAATCCTTTCCAGAAACATGTTTTGAAGAAATTTTATTTTCGGGTACTTTCCAAAAGAATTTTGACTTTGAATTTTTACAGCATAAAGATAACATCTGGGTCTTTCTAAAATGGTATCCCATGCCTTCCAATTCTTCCCCAATTGATCTCAAAAAAATTTTCTTTACAACCTAAAATTCGAGCTCTAGATAGAGTTTCAAAACCATTGCTATGTCTCTCTTCGAAAAATTGATTTAGAAATTGTGCTTTATAATTTTCGTAAATTAAATGGTTAAAAAGCATGTTTTGTCTAGTTTTTAATGGAATTAAAAAAAAAATTAAGTGTACAGTTAGAAATTTAAGAAAAACCGAGACACGTTCCAGGGGAACTCGAAAACAGAACAGCCATTTTGTAAGCCACGGATGAACTTGAAAAAGAGGTTTTCTCTCCATAGTGTCAAAATAAAAGTTGTTTGTTTTCGTGTTTATTTTCATTCAAAACAAATTTTGTGAAAAACCAACGGTTGGATCTTCTAAAGTTCATGAAACAGTGGAGGTTGTCCAGGGCAAGCCGAAGCTATGGCCACTGTCACTTGGATTTTAGAGTCTCCTTCTACATGCAACACAAAAGAACTAGTTTTTTTGAAAATGGGTATGGCTCCCCTTGTTCCAGGGACCATCCCTTATAGTTTAAAGGGATCAAAACTCCATCAAGGCCATGCATACACTCCCACAAACAACCACTGCCAAAGACTCAACCTTTCCCTCTAAAATTTCTCACATGCAAACATTTCAAACAAAACATACAAACAGTCCAGATGAGGGGCATTCATGCTGTGTGTGGTTGAGTCCCCTAACTCTCAACCACACTTAGACTGAAAATATAATCCACCAAGAAGTTTCCCTCACCTTGGTTGAGGTTCAGCCGGGAGAGAGAGGAAGAGAAGAGGAAATGAGCTTGTTGTTGAGAGGATGAGAGGGAAGAGGGATCCAGCTGTATGTAAGGTCTTCAATGGCTTCCCTTGGGGCTTGGGGTGCCACTGCCAAGGAGGAGAAGAGTGGTACTGAGAGGATTCTGTGATATTGGTGCTCAAGCTCTCAGCCAAGTGAGTGAGGAGGAAGAAGAAAATAAAAAGAGAGGAGAGGGTTTGGGGTGCAGGGCCGTGGGAGAAGAAGAAAGAAAGGAAAAAATGAATCCGAAATAAAATGAAGAGTGTGGTGTGTGTGTGCTCTACTGGGTTTTTAAGTGAGTGAGTGTGTGCGAGGGAGTGAGTCCGTGAGAGAGGGAAAGTGAGAGGTGAGAGAAGAGAGGTTTTTGGGTTTAACTTAATTGTTAAGTTAAAGTAAGTGAGAGGAAATGAATTGGATTTGAGTGAGAGAGAGAGAGAGAGATTGTCGTGAGTTTGTGGAGGGGTGAGGGTAGGTGTATGAATTTTAATTGGTTAAGTAGTGTGAGTTGATAGTTTTAGGTACTGAGTTTAATTTACACATTGTAAGAATGCATTGTGTAATTGAAATGAAACGCGATTTTAATTTTAAAACCAAACTTTTAAACATCTAATAATAATAAATTTTATTTAATTTAATTTTTTTTTCTATTTGACCATTATAAAGAAATATTTTTATTATTTTATTTTCCATCATTTTTCTTATTTACTCGGTTAATCACTAACTATATTTAATTACTCAAAATATATCTTTTTCTTCTTTAAAACAAACAAATTAATTTCAATTGATTTCTAATTAAACCGCTCACGTACCTATTTACTAGGTTGTAATTTTCGGGGTGTTACAATATTTGTTATATATCATAACTAGATGAGTTATTAATTTCTTTCTTATTTTATTCTAATTAGAAAAATTAATTAAATTACTTTAATTAGTATGAAAATTATTTACATAAATTATTTTATGTAATTTACATAAATTTATATTCATATAAATTATAAAAAAATATTAAAATTTTGTTAATTTGTATAATTTGAATAAAAAGAATTTACAGAAAAATAAATTTATTTCATTTTTATAAATTACATAAAATAATAATTATTTTACATATTAATTCATGTAATTATATTGATTTATATAATTAGAATAAAAATAACTTATATATGAAATAAATCAAATATTTTTAAGTTGTTTATACAATTTTTTAATAATTTACATATTATCATTATATGAAACTATTTTGAGTATTTTGCATATTTTACTTATACAAACTTGTTTTACGTATGTATATTTAAATTATTTTAATATTTATTTTTTATTATATGTTTTTGTGCAGTAAGAAAAATAAACAAAACTACGTATTGATATAAATTTATGTAATTTGTGTAAATTACATAAAATAATTTATGTAAATAATTTACGTAATTTAATTAATTTTTATAATTAAAATAAAATAAGAAAAAAAAATTGATAACTCGTGAAGTAATGTTTTATAACAAATATTGTTTACAATATTTAAAAAAAAAAAAAAAGGCAATTTGTAGATGAACATTCTGATGTGTTGGGAACCAAAATCTTATGTTGTCCTTTGCTTTTTATTGCTTTTTCAGAAAAGATGAACATTTGTAGATGGGGTTGCTTCTTGGAGCATTCATCACAGTTTTGATTTTCTATTCCAATGCTTGTTTCCCCATCTCTCATTTTATTTTAATCCTTCTCGCAGCCATGCTTTTTTTTGCTCTCTTATTTAAATTTGGTTTTTATCTCTGCTATCCTATATGTGGCATGCCTACTTCAATTACTGATCAAACTTGCTTTATTTATATATATTGACCATTTTTATGGGACTGCTGCATTATGTTTCTTCTGATTACCAGTGATACGCCTTGTTTCTTGACCAAATCTGCCTTATTTGGAATTTTTTATTATCATCCTTAATTAATCTTGTTCTTTTCTTTCTTTCATGGAGCTGGTCTACGTACTGCTGCAATTGTGCTACTTTTGTTTAAAAAGCTTGAAAAGCATCAGACTAGCACCAGTAATCCCAACTAGGTTGACACCAAAGGAACTAGAAATCACCTGCTCCCAAACTTTAATTTATTGATAAAACAAAGCAAAACAAGAAAAAAGTGGGGGGACCAAACCAAAACCCACAAAATTAACAAAATCTATAAGCTGGAAGGCCAAGCCTATCCCTAGAGAAGCAATCCCTAATACAGTTAGGAACAGAATCCCACCAAACTAGGCCAGACGACGAGATACCAAGATTAGCAAGTCGGTCAGCACAACAATTACCTTCACGGTAAATATGAGACACAACAAACTCCAAAGATGAGAGCTGGGCTAAACAATTTTTCCATTTAACTTGAAGCTGCCAAGGAACAATATGGGGAGCTTGAAAAGCTTCAACGACTAGTTTTGAATCACATTCCAACCAGAGCTTCAACCAACCTCTCTGAAGAGCTAAATCAACTGCAGTAATTGCGGCAACAAGTTCAGCATGCAAAGAATAAGAGCATCCGATCGGCAACGAAAATCCACCCAAGAAGACACCCGCTGAATTTCTAAACAAAGCTCCACAAGCAGCAGGTCCAGGGGCCCCTTTGGCTGCCCCATCGGTATTACCTTTGTGCTACTAGCTGTCCCTCCTTTTGTTATCTTTTCTGTTCTTTTTTGTCAATTTTTTTTTTTGTGATGACGTTAAACAAGTAATAAAATAAAAAATAACTTAATTCACAAATTTTGTTAATTTTTGGTATGAAGAAAGAAATAAAAAAAAATAAGACAAATGGATATGATGGATGACTAGAAACAAAAGTTAATTTCCTCACTCGATAGGCCAAATTAGCAAATGATATAAATTTAATAAAAAAAATTACTCCATATAACTAAACACATTAAGAAAGTAAAAGGCAAAATACAGTGTTCAAAATATTCACTAAACAAATGTAACTTACCACTGTACGTGTTCGTAACCTATTTAAGTGAGACATTTGAATTTTGGATGACAGTAAAAAAAAAAAGAGGAAAAGGAATAATTCATACAACCTTAGAAGGGAAAAAATAAATGGATAACCATTAAAAAAAAAGTTAAACTACTTTTCACCTTTATATTTAATTAGAAAATAAAAAATAAGTAAAAACATATTATCAAGTTGAATGCCTGGTCCGTGCACAGAATGAATTCCATCTAGTATCAAAATAGATTTTGAATATTTTTTTAAATGATAAATTATTTTTCAATTTAAATTGTTTAAAGTAAATAAGTAAAGTGAAAAACTAAAGACATATTCAAAGTCAAATTAAGAAAATTATATTTAAAAATACATTAATTCAATCAAATGATGAATAGAGTCTCACTTTCTTATTTTATATATTTCTTCACTTTATGCATTTAAATTTTATTCAAGATTTTGTTTACAAATATCTTTAAATAATATTCATAGAATAAAAATTAATTTTTTCATTAAAATATATTTAATATTTTACCAATACATTTATATCATTATTTTCAATAAACTTTTTTAACAAATTTTTTATCAACTATAAGAAACTATTATATTCTTGATATGAAACATAAGGAAAAAGCATTAAAATAATGCCCTCATTTAATACTCAAGATTTTAAATTCCTTTTTTGTATCAAATATTTTTCAAGATTTATATTCAATATTATGCATTAAATACTTTAACTAATAAAAATAAAATATGTAACATTCCGAGCGCTGATGAGGACGGGGAGTGATCTCCGGTGCAAAAGGGAAGAGGCATGGACAAGGAGCGGCTCCTGGTAGGCTTCTAGCGGAAGGGATACATGAATGAATCGAATTCACACCCGAATGAGAGGGATCTAGAGACTGTGCAGGTATGAGATTATACAGTTGAGGATGAATTAAAGGAATTAATTGTTACTACCTATACCAAAAAGATGCATCTACTTTTCTGCAGCTCATCACTTAAGAACTCCACAATTAAGCATACTTGGCTTGGAGCAATTATAAGGATGGCAAAATGGCCTGGCCCGACCCGTTCTGGCCTGCCAGCCTGTGGCCCGCCAAAAACGGGTCGGGCCGGGTTAGCCTGCCATCGTGAGGACGAGCTAGATAGCTTGGCCTGCCCCGCCTAAGAGTGGGCCGGCCTGCCAAAATTTAAAAAAAAGATAAGTTTTTTAATTTATTGCAAATAAGGCATAAATAAAATGATCTTGCATCACTTGTATCATAAAAGGACAGTAGATAGTGTTTTTGTTACTGTGAAGTGTGAACACAATTAAAAACAATTGCAATATTATTTCATTTTCTTCAATAAACCACAAACTAATAGCCTTTCAACACCACAAGTTCAACATCATCATGAATAACATCTCAAAAAGGCTTAAATATTGTTCCATTTCATTCAAAAGTTCAACACCACAAACTAATAGTCTTTCAAAAGTACACCACAAAATATTAATAGTCCCTAACAACTTATATTATTTTAGATATATTAATTATAAAAAAAAGTAGTGGTGGGCCGGCCAGCCCCGCCCCGCTTGTGGCCCGGCAGGTTGGCGTGCTAGGCGGGGCGGGCCAAAGCGGGCTGGTGGGCTGTAGACCCCGCCCCACCCCGCCAAATTTGTGGTGGGCTGGCGAGCCAGCCCACCTAGCCGGACCCACTTTGCCATCCCTAAGCAATTATGGATGGGTAACCTTTTGGGAAGTTTCCCAGGAAGCTTGTGAGTAAGGACAAGGTACTAGGTATGGCAATCGGTAGGGTCCTATAGTACCCGTCCCCATACCCGCGCGGGTAGTAACTTTAATCCTCATCCCAGTACCCGCTGAGTACCTATATATCCATACTCATACCCGCTACCCACACTTTACTTATAAATAAAGTCAACAAATCAATAAAAAAAAGTGTTAATTAAAAAAATTACTACAACTAAATTGAAATTTGACTCTTAAATCTTCAAAACATCACATTAAAAGCGTTCAAATATAACCTTAAGTCATTCAAACATACCTCATAAAAAATAATATTATAAACATAATTATCTAACGAATCATTCTTAAATGTAATGTTCTAATCAATTAACATAATCATTAGAAACTTCAACATCATGTGATGGTATTCTTTAAGACCTGCCAAAAAAATACATTGAAACTATTTAACTTATAATTATATATTAGAATACATGTGATGGTACTCTATATGAACAATTTTGTAGCTAGTTCAAAACAAAAAGAAACAAGTATATTAGAATGAGGAACTTGTTCAATGAGGCCTGGACATGTGGGGTTAAAAAATGTATATTTGGATCCATTTATGTTTTGATATGACTTATACTAAATTTTATGTAAGTAGTTGTGTTTAAATTTTATATATTAATTTTCGAGTAAATTACACGGACCCCCCTAATGTTTACTCTTATTATACCTGGCACCCCTCCATTATTTTACATTACTTTGAATACCCCTAAGAGGGGGTCAGCGTAAGATTTTTCAAACCTAAGAAAGGGGGTCAGTGTAACAATTTACTCCCAAGAGGGGGGGGTCGATGTAACGAAAGTCCAAAAAATAGGGGATTTTCTATAGGGTTAAAAAATAGAGGGGTATCGAGTGTAATAAAAGCAAACCTCAGGGGGGGCCGGTGTAATAAACTCTTAATTTTTTATAAGTAGTTGTGTTTTATATACTAAATTTTATATACGTGGTTTATCTAGCTATTATAAAACCAAAATTTATATCGATCATAGGTACAAGGGACCTAAAATCCATATACAAAAATGTCATAAAAACTTCATCACCTATATGCCTCTGGCTAGAATTTATTTATATGATAAAAATATCTATAAATAAAATCTAACCATGGTTACAAACGAAAAAGGATCCCCCTATAGTAATTAACCAAGAAGAACTATTGTATCCCCGCTACTACTATGAATGAAAGCCTAGACATGTTAACACTAACAAAATAAACTGCTTAATTGCAACAATGTTGGTCTTGGTCAATCTTATTTCACACTATTGAATATATAGAGAGTAGTTTATATTATGATATGAAATGTGCGTTATATTAGTTATTATTAATGAATTACAAAATTGATGGGCACTTATATAAAAGAATTATGTCCTTATACAGTTTATAAAAGCTTAGGTTTCCTACCAATTTCCATTAAATTAATAAATAGTAATATATGTATATAATAAAAAATATTTTAATTAAATTAATATATATAGTAGGTGTGGAGCGAGGCGGGGTGGGTACTATAGTACCCGTACCCGCACCCATCCCCATTAAATTTTTGCCGGTAAATACCCGCTCGGACCCATCCCCAATAAGCGGGTATTTACCCTACCCATTTGCGGATATTTTTACGAGTACCCGTAGGGTCCGGGTATATTTTGTCATCCCTACAAAGCATGCTGAAAAGCTAGCCGAGCATTACAAAATACCTTTAATTAATTAGAAATAATAAATAGCTAGTTAATGAGTTGATCGAGTAAAAAGTAAAAATTTAAATGGAAAAGTTAATATTTGCTAATTAATTTATGTCTTTCTAATAAAATATTTTAGAGCAAATTACAATAACACCCCCTGAGATTTGGTCTAATACACATACACCCCCACCAATTGAAGGCATTACTTTGACACCCCTATTGTGACAATGTTAAGTAAAAAGCATTTTATTAAACAGAGCCAACACACAAGAAATGTTGGGATCTGAAAACCAACAAAAATACAATGCCAATCCATACTCCATCTTGTAACAACACCTAGATCCAATTCTTATTTAGCCCCTACTAAAAAGAAAAATGATACGAAAAATAATAGAAACAACCCCATGACCCAACTGTCTTCAAACGCAGTTAGAAATATTTTGATCCCAAGCAGCAGCTCGTAAACCTCCCAAAGATGGAATTGATTTTTTGAATATTAAATTAATCCAAAATAGTTTGACTGCTACTGCTGTATATCATCCTTGTCTTTGGCAAATTTGTTGAAAATCCAACTAATGCATCCTTTGTATGCAAATATTCTATACAGCTTCAGCCAATAAGCTCACATGCCCACCATGTATTTTACCAAATTCCACAAAAGACTTGTCCCACAACAATTTAGCACCAATGTTTAAGACTCTCCAGCGTTGAAACTATAACCACGACCCATTCCCATATTAATTAAAACTACCACATTTCAATAAACTCTAGAACTGAAAACGACGAACTTGCATTTTGAGAATAGTGCCAAACATTCTCCCAAAGAATCATCTTTTGCTTAATGTGCTTGCCACCGCGGCAGAGGCGGGTTTCGGTGACGTGGTTTAGGAACTTGACGGAATCGGAGGGGCTGGTGGCAACTTTGGCGTAGGAGGAGAGGAGAGAGTTGGGGAAGCAAGAGTCAGAGGAGTTTGCAATGGAGTCGAATAGTTGGGGAAACGAAGAAGAAAGGGCATTTTTCAGATTAATTTGTTTTTTAAAAATCACATGTCAATCATGTGTTCTACATTTTAAACGAAGTTAACACCGTTTAATGGAGAGGGTGTGCCGCTGTAACATGAAAGGAAAATTTAGGAGATTTTCTGTAGGATAAAAAAAGGAAAGGGTGCATGTGTAATTTAGGTAAAATTCAGGGGTGACACTGTAGTTTGCTCAATATTTTATTATTAATTCTTTATGAAATAAAATTAACTAAAAAAAATTAATGAAAATAAAATTTTAATAAGAACTATTTATAAAAATTATTTTGGTGATAATAAAGAAAATTAAAATGTAACTAACAAAATCTTACAAAGGTTTTTTTTTTTTTAATTTTAACAAATATTTTTACTAATAAAAAATATTTTAGTGATAATTTATTTCATGTGTCATTTTCTTTTTGTGTTTGTTTCTAATCTTTTTTACATAATTTTGAAATGAAATTAGTAAATATTTTGTATACTGCACGAGTATATTTATAAAATATAAAGAATTAAATTTTAAAACTAAAATATTAATATTATTTTTTATTAAAAATATTCTTAAAAATAAAATTTAATTAATAAAAATTGTATTAATTGTATAAAAATTAAATCATGAGCAAAAACATTTGACTTTTTTTATCCTGAAAATTCTAAAAATTAATTGAATAATTAATGACTAATTATTTTAATGACAATTTTCTTGCGCATTAATTTCTTGTTTTTTTTTTGTTATCATGTTATTGATACGAAGTATCCATCGACTTTGTCGATGGCTAATCTCCATCTGGGAACCTGATTGACCACCTTTAGTAGGGTTTTCCCCTCCCAACCACGTTTTTTCCATCCACAACAGTCGAACCCGAGACCTTGCTTAAGGGGACCGAGTCCAGCACCACGGACCAACGACTTGTTGGTGCATTAATTTCTTTTTAAATTTGATTCTATTTAAATTTTACTTTGAAATTTAAAAAAAAAAATAGTCACAAAGAGGACATGCAAAGGCATCATTATAAAGAAAGAAATTCCAACCAAGTTAGTACTGCCAACGCTACCCATCATCTACAGCACACCAAGAATTTATTGAAAAAAGGAGAAAAACATATACAAGGGAATACGGGGGACATAAACCAAAACTTGCAAAGGCAACCACTATGTAAATCTATAGGAGGAAAGCAAAAAGTTGTTCCTATTAAAGTCTAGCTGCACGAAAGAAGGAATAGTATCCCACCAGCAAGTATTTTTTGTACTGAGATTCCGTGCGAGGCCAATCTATCAAGTATCATATATATTATCCGATATTTTTCTTGAATACAAAATTAAATCAGAAAATCCTTTAAATAAACTTTAGTTGGTAAAAATATATAAAGGTATTAAAATTGTTATGTATTTTTAGAGGATTGTTAATTTATTATCATATGATATACAAATTTAGAATCACATGCAATTTGCTTCAATAAGTACCTTGATATTTAAATAAAAACTAAAATAATTAGGTCATCAATCCAATGCCTGAACTTGGAGTTTGAGGTTTTTTAGCTTTACTAATAGTTCAGCACTAGGGTCAAACCGCAAAATATATTATGGACAAGTGAGGATTATTTGCATAAATTCTAAAATGAGATTAGAATGATATTCACTTAAAAGCATGTAGCATATACAGCTAGAGCAAAAAAAATAAAAATAAAAAAATACAACTTACAACTGTTGATATTCACGATAATAATGGTATTCACTAAACAAATGTAACTTACTACTATAAGAGTTCTTAACCTATTTAAATGAGACATTTGAATTTTAATCATCGAAAAAAAAAAAAGTTCATACATCTGCACATGTTTCGGGAGTATCTTGATGCTGGTTATGTTGAAATGCAAAACAGCTAGGAGTAATGGACAGTAACTTTGCAAGGTGGCCAGGTGAATATACTGACATACTATATTGCAAATAAGGGGTGTGGTTAAGTATGGTCGAAGCTTGCAACACAATTAAGCAGGTAATTTTTTATATCTGGCTGCAGGCACCAGATGAGCTTATTTTGTAATGTGGCTCTCATTAATTATTTGATACTTAACGGGCAGGTTAGGTAGCAATCATACTATTAACTGTCTTAATGTTTTAGAATTTCCAAAGCGTGGAACATCTTATTTTGGGACAGGTTGCAGAACTTACATGTTGCAGGGGGGGGTTATCAAATCATTCAAGATATTCTTGATAAGAAACATAAGGAAAAAGCATTAAAGTAATGTCCTCGTTTAGTACTCAATATTTTAAATTCCTTTTTTGATGTTATATAGTATTTGTCAACATTAATATTCAATATTATGCATTCAATACATTAAATTAATTAAAAATAAAATATCTTTAATCGATTAGAAATAATAAAAAAATTGATAATAAGTTGACAGAGTAAAAAGTAAAAAAATTAAATAGAAAATGTTAAAAATTGTTAATTAATTTATGTATCTCTAATAAAATATTTTATTATTAATTCTTTAATTAATTACTCTAGAGAGACCCAAGTGAAAATTATTTGGTTTCACACAAGTATTTTTTTTTAGATAATAATCTCAAACTATATTTTTTTTTTTATCTTTATCTCTTTTATCTCTCTATATAATTTTTTTTTAAACTATGACATGTGAAGGCATCATAATAGGAATACCAATTGTTGACACCCCAAATCTTACCAATCTCTCTATATAAATTAATTATTAATCATTTTTATAAAAACATCAATAATTAAAAGTAATACTATATTACAATTTATAATTTATTATAAATATAAAAAATAAATTTTTATTTGTTCAGTTATTCACTTCGTTAATTTTTTTAATAATATCAAATTTGTGTAGTCAAATATTTAATCCTTAAAACTTGAAAAAATAAATATTTCAAATCTTTAACATTTTAAATATTTATTCATATTTAACTCTTTTTGGGTATCGTGGTCACATTCAAAATTGGAAGAAAATCATTTTTTTCCTTTTTCCGCCCTTTTCAAGCTCAAAAAATTGATTTGATAAATTCTCAATATTTGACCATGGCACACATCACTAAAAAATATCTTCACACAAAAAAGCATAATCAATGACATCTATAAACACACACCATACATGCACGTGCAAATACCCATCGCTCACACCTATTTAATCACACTTTCAATCTCAACACTACACACACTCACACAAATTGTCTCTATTTTCATAGGCATTGTTTTTCTTTATCCACTTCTTTCTCTTTGTTTCACGTTCCTACTATTTCCATGGAGTTCAAACATTGTGATGGTCAAAACCAAAAGACACCATCATTAATGGCACACCCTCTTTCCACAGTTGCCTATGTCTCCGAACACTCATCATTACCAGGTAACATTTTCTTTTCATCGCGTTCCTTTCAAGATACTAATTTGTTTTGTTGCTTAAAAAATAGAATATTTTCTCACATGATTTTCATTTTATTCACTATTCACTTTCTAGGGTGTGAGTTTGCACCAAGTGCTTTTCCCAACAATGTTCCGAAGCTAAAAGTTTTCCCAAAGTCGGTGCCAATCAATGCCAGTGAAGCATTTCGGCAAGTATGGGAGAAAGAACATATACAACGGGAGCTGGAGAAGGATGGAATTAAGAGAGAGATAATCACCGATGAGATGGCATTAGCACAAAGAAGAGAGCTGGAGGAGGAAGTCAGGAGAGAAATGGCGTCGGAGAGAGCATTAGGAATCCCATTTGGAATCTTGTTCCGAGAACGAGTTTTGGTGTCTTTCATGAATCCAAGAATAAACAACCATATTAATAACATTAATGCATTTTGTGCGCCACAATCCGAGTTACCCCCCCAAGTTGATATCAAACAACCTTCTACACTGACTAACAATGATAATAAAGTGTTCATATTGGTTAGTATACTTACATTCTATTTGTTTGGTTGACCACTACTCAGCAAACATTCTCTTCATAGTACACTTGCATTATTATAACTTTACCGCCAATGGAACCATGTTGTGTGATCACAATATTATAGTATATCTTATTCATGCATGGGCATCCTAAATAGATGATAGAGTCAATATATAGCGAATGTTGAAACTCTTAATTGGCTATTGAGCACATATTATTTTATTTATCCCATTGTAGACGAAGTCAAATTCTTATCATTATGGTCCAAAGCGCAACACATTGACACCTCTTGCAATTGATGACAATGAAAATTCTCTATCTGGTTTGCAGAAGAAACCCAAGCAAGATTGGATTTGCATGTTATGTCATATTACTTCCACAAGTGAGAAAGGCTTGAATGATCATTTTCGAGGTAAAAAGCACAAAGCTAAAGAAGGATCCCTGAGAACTCAATATATAGGTAAGAGCAACAAAACATCATTATCATTAAAGAAAAGTAAATAGTGTGTGAATCTAATGAAGTTATTGCTACCATGTATTTAGGGCTGGATTCAAGACTAGAAAGCCAGACACCTCAACCTGGCATAACCCACACAGACATAAGCATGTCAGAACCTACAAAAGAGGATCAGGCTGTGTAGGAAAGCAATGGTCTAGCTGTTTAGGTGGTCTTGAAATGTAACATCTATTTTTTTTTCCTATTATGAGAAATAAAAGTTTAGCTTTTATATATTATTATTTGCCATTGTAATTATTAATGGATTTTCATTTCTAATTAAACAAATATGAAGAGTATTTAATTTATCAAATTTTAAGAAAAAAAAACTTCTTAAACTTAAAGAAAATTATTTATTTATTTATTGTGGACAGTAATGTTATTGCTATTAGAAAAAAAAACTATTTAGTTAAAATTTAATCTATTTTAACTTTAGATGTTAGAAAATTAATGAATTTATATTTATAATTATACAAAGGTGATTGAAAGGTTTTTATTTATTTAACTTTGGAGAAAACTTCACAAGCTTAAATAAATTAAGAATATGTACGAATTAAAATTTTACAAATTATTAGCAATTGAAAATTATTATATATAAAAAAAGGTTGTATGAATGTTAATTTAAATTAATCAATCTGATATTGTTACTGAATTAATAAATACTTCCTCCGTTCCTAAACTCTTGATGTTTTACCTTCTTGTTTTTGTTCCTAAACTCTTGATGTTTTACACATTCCAAGGTTCATTAATTATTTTTTCCACATATACCCCTATTTAACATGACCTAGATTTTCACACCTTCTTCCATCATAGATATTAAATGAGGGTATTTTAGACTAAATTTATTGTTTGTTAGTAATATTAAATATTTCTTAACCTATGTACATTAACCTTAAACATCAAGAGTTTAGGAACGGATGGAGTAATTAAAAACAGATTGAGTTGATTTTTTTCTTTATTATCTTGGGATTAGAATTTTTTCTCCTAGAGCCCAAATAAATGTAAGAAATACTATGTTTTATTGTTTTTCCTTCCACTCTCCCACCTGGGTTGCTATTCTTTGTGCCCCCATTACTATACTTAATTCTCTTCATTTGCTGCCCTAATACAATTGCATGTTGTATGGGCTTATGTGTGTGTGTATTTACATTGTAATTAAACATGTGCCCCTCGGTTTCATTTCTATCCCCACCAGTAACCATTACACGTAATTAATTGCAGCAAGGATCATCATCCTTTGTTTTGAGTAGGTGATCTCTTAAAGTCAACGCTGTTATGCCAAGGAGACTATTTTTTGGTTTTCTCTCAACTTTGCATGCACTCTTTCAAATCTCTCTTTCCTTAAGAACATTTCCAGCCTCTCTTCTCTCCAACTGCATCTGTTTGGTTTTTGTGAGGAGGGTTGAATCTGTTTGGGTCTTGGAGTGCTGCTATATTGATGTTCTAACAGAGGAAAAAGCATTAAATTAAAGTAATGCCCTCAGTTAATTTTAAATTCCTTTTTTGGTGTCATATATCTTTAATTAATTAGAAATAATAAAGAAAATTCTAACAAGTTACTATATCAGTGGAGAGTGATTCAAAAGTTGCAGTTGGGTTGATTTTAAATGGATGCGATCAGTCTCACCACTGTTATAACGTGGTTAGAGAGATTAAAGCAATAGCTCTAGTTTGAGATCTAATGTCACGTATGCATATGTTTACGTGAGGCAAAACAGGTGGTAGATGCTTTAGTCAAACATGAGTTGTCTATTAGTAAGTAAAGTCTTTCATTTTCCACCTGATTTTTTATTTCTATTTTTATTTCACTTTGAAGTTTAAATAAAATTATCAAGTATCATGTGTATTATCTAGGTATTTTTCTTGAATATATAAATTAAATTGAATAAAGTTTAGCTAATAAAAACATATAAATTTTTAGCTTAATTGTACTTTTTGCTTCCAAAGTTTTGTAATCTTGTGAATTTCGCCCCCCCTTCCCAAACAAAAAATTAATGAATTTTGCCTCCTAATTTACAAAAGTTGCGATTTGTCTTAATTGCAATGGTTTAAAGGAAAAATCACCACAAAATTGTCTTATTTGTGGTAGGTTATTTTTACATTGAGACAAAATTCGCGATATTTTAAAGGTTTCAGTTGCACCTCCATTACGTCAATAGTTAATTGACTGCACCAATACCTTTTGAAGTTGTTGTCCCTGCCTACAAACAAAACAATCAATGGTTTATGATTTTAAGATTTCAAGAATTTGAAGATATCTACTTTTTTTAGGGGAAATAGTTGTAGGAATGGGTCAGGGGAATATTTTGGATTTAGGAATGGGTTTTAAAATATTTATTTTGTAAAGGAATGAATAAGAATGATGTTTTGGTTCATTTCAAATGCCAATAGACCATTCCTATACAAGTACTGCTTATTGGTTTGAATGAAATTTATATTTCCAATTGGTATATAACTTCTTCTTTGTGATGTTGTGGTTGCTTCATTTGCTTATTCAATTATTGGTTTTGATTATGGTTCAGTCCTACTTAAGATTAACAGGTTTTGATTTGGAATTTTTAATAGTGGTTTTCAATGCTAAAATCAGGTTAATGGTTGCATCATATGCTTGTATCATATGTCAAAATCAATTTGGTAATCTAATATGGCATAAACCAGTCACAAATGTAAGCCTATTCAAAATAGCAATAAGCTGCAAAATTGGTTTTCAAAAGGACCAGTATACTAATATGGTATTATACTATAAAACCTCAACTTTAAAACTTGTTACAACAATCAAATACAGACCTCAACTTTAAAACCTTAATAAGTAATTATATTACAATTTTAATTTTCAAAAAGACCAGTAAAATTATATGATAGTATACTTTAAAACCTGTGACAATAATCAAAAACAAATTAAATTTAACTATACAACCTTATTCAATTACTATGGTACAAAATTTGTTTTCAAAACGACCAGTATATTGATATTGCATTAGCCTATTCAGACAATCTTGTGTAAAACCTCAAACTTTAAAACCAACTATACTAGGTGATTTGGCAGAATTACTAGGCGATTTGGCAGAGTTATGCAAAACAAGTAAAGCAACACAATTAAATATAAAATCAGATAAAGTTCACATGCACAAATCATATTAGAAACAATATTTCATTAATTGACCCATTCATACCAAGCCAAATACTATATTCTAATCAATTGCATCAAAATAATGATAGGGCCACAAACACCAGCAACAATACAATGCCTTATATTGTACCCACTACATCAAATGGCCCTACCAACAACTAAAAACACCAGCAACAATGCAACATTACAATGACCTAAGACAAAATAAGACCAACCCTAAAAATTTCTCCATCTTTTTCATCTAACTCAACTTTGTCTTCAATTCATTTCCCCTAATCTTTAGTTCATTTGCCTTCCTCAAAAATGCAATGATAATTCTCTTCTCACGAACATTCAATACGGGATCATGCCACTCAAAAACTCTCAACCATTTCTCCTTGTTACTTGCAAAGGAACAAATTCAAAATTTCAAATGAATGTTACACAATAAACTTGCAACCAAAATTTCATATTATTGGTTATATATCCTAATTAGCCCACAACCATAAAAACTTCTCCCTAGATTTTTCTCTATCCACGAGGTCACCAGTGGAGCCTCCATGTTACAGTGATAGACCACGCGATGTCTTCAAGCTCGAGACTAGAGTTATATGAAGTTGCACTGGTGTCCATCTCACCACCCAACCACTGAACTTGCATCGCGTTGTCCTACGACTAAAAAAAATGTCTACTCCTATGAGTAGATGAACCTTTTGGAGTTAATGATCCTTTGGGGAAGATGATTAGCATTACATCAACCTTTTAGGAAAGATGAAGCTTAGGGGACGAAGTGAGTTAAGGTTTTGATATTTGAGTTTATGCTAGCTACAAGATGATCCCATGTGATTTAAAATCCTTTTTATATATTTTTTATCTTTTATTAAATTTATATTAAATTAACGTTAAATACTTAAGGTCAATACATTAAATTGGACAATTGGACTAAAATCACCAATTTTAAAAAATAGAAGATTAATAAATGTCTCTATTTAGAAATATGAAGACTAATTGCAGGTTGGATATATTATGAGGAAACCAAAATTGCACTTTACCCTTACACAAAAAAGATAATCTTTTCTTTTCAAAAGCTATTTTAAGAAGCTATAAAAAAATAATTTCCACAAAATAAATCAACTCAAACACAGAATAAATCTATTTTCAGCAATGCAGCGCACGGAAAATTTTGGTGTCAGCTGAAATCGGGTTCTTGGGTTTAAATTTAATCATATTTTATTTATCAAATTTAAACCATGTACAATTTTTATTTTGAAGTTTTTTAAAATAACTAAATCTATTTTAAAATTAAAAAAATTTAATTTAATCTACTAAATTTATTCTACTTAAAACTCTTAAACTCTTTGTTTTATTCAAATATCAAATAAATCAAACTTTATTAAACTATGTACTTAAAACTCAACTGAAACATCAAATTTTGCTAAAACTATGAATCTCAATTTCTTTTCCCTTTTCAGATCCTACTTTTACATCATACTAAATCCTTCAACTTTCTATAATTTTACTAAATTTCTGACTAAAGATTTAAATTAATTAATTTATATATTAAATCAATCATAAATCCTCAAATACCTAATTAAGAAATGACGCTTTAAAATTTTAAATAGGGAAAAAAGTTAAAAGAAAGATCAAATTTAATTTATTTAAAAAAACATAATTAACTAGAAAAATAAATCAAGACCAAAATCACAGCCTAAACTTAAAAGACCCAAAGTCTTAAGTTTATAGTTCCATGTAAAAGGGCAAAACTAAATTATGGTCGAGACCAGAAAATTTAGCACTCCTTGTAGTCGTAATTGACTATTACCAGGAGGGCTATGCATGCTTTGGGCAAGTTTTTTTTTTTTTTTTTGATTAAGGCTTTGGGAAAGTTTTATTAATGAACAACATGGCATGTTTAACAGGTAACCGTAGAAAATTGTCTGAAATTGACACCCATAAAATTTTAAGCCAATGTTATGTGATCAACCAGTCAAGTCATAAGGGCCCAACTAACCCTAGCATATTAGACCACCAAAGCGGAAGAAATGTGGATTAATTACAAAGGAGAAATGACTTTTCTTGTAATTAATATTCGAACTAATATGACATTGAGAAGGTGGCTAGACAAAGATCCTAAAATGAGGAAAATAGGGCAAAACAAAAAAAATGCCCTTCTCTATAACAATTTAGCCAAGGGAAATTACCTCAGCATATCTACAACCGCTATATATGGCAGAGACATTACACGAGCAAATTACATCAAAACCTTTGTGGTAATATGCCGTTCCAAGAATTCAAATGGTCAATTCTCCAGTTGCTGCACTAATGATAAATCTTGTTCATCTTGGAACTTTCTCATTCCTTCAATCGTTTGCTGGGAATAGAATTGGGCATTCTGAAATGACAACCAAGAAAACTAAGCATAGACACCTATTATATGAAATACTCACTCGCTCCAAAAACCAAGCTCGAGGTATAAAAAAATCATCAAATTTACATATAGATAAAAAAAAATTATTGAAGAGCAGTGATAAAGAAATTATATAAATGGAGGAAGAAAATAACCAAGAACATTGAGAGGAAAAGCATAATATTAATAGAAGAGTTTAGGATGAAAAACTCATGCTTTCATACTCCTAAATAAAATCCTATTCTAAGTTACCTCGGGGAGCTGATACGCTTGTCCATTTGCTCATTAATGGCATTAGGGGTACTTGACCTAGTCTCAGCATCC
This sequence comes from Pueraria montana var. lobata, assembly GCA_026413185.1. Lineage (NCBI taxonomy): Eukaryota > Viridiplantae > Streptophyta > Magnoliopsida > Fabales > Fabaceae > Pueraria > Pueraria montana. Next base: position 82,133,527 of record CM048650.1, read on the forward strand.
AAAGCCTGAAAACCATAGTGAATTGATACAAATAATTACATCTTCATGAAAAGTTGGGCAATTCACAGATCACCTAGTAGATCAACTTTTTCCCCTAGGTAAAATATACAGCAAACCACATAATAAAAAATCCTCACCTCAGAGGCTCCACATGTGCCACGTACTTCTCTGTAATTCCATTCATCAAAAAATGCATTCAGCAGTTAATATAGTTCCAATTAAGAAAAGGCCAAAAAGTTAGTTACATTTATAACAATGGGATAAACAAACTTTGTTAATCAACCATCATTCACATAATCGTCATCCACTAGTTGCATGCAAAGAAGCATTACCTCAAGCCTAGACAAAAAAGTACAAAAGAATATTTACCTCTTGAAACATATATGCTGATAGTTTCTACAGTAACATACACTAGAACATCGGGTTTACTAGATGTGTGATCATATCCAATCATGGAGCCAAGATTAACGGTGCAAATAAGTAACTGAAAGTCAGATACCAACAGATATTCTTCAATTTGAACTCACTCCTATTTGTTCTACCTTCTACGTGTTTCAATAGATACAATTTCACAAATCACTAAAATAAAGAATCTCTGAACTGTTCTACATGCATGCATAGGCATATTCAGACACTTGGCAAAATGAAGAAAAGAAAATTCTCCACATATCCCCTAAACATAACCAATAAAGTTGCACCAACTGCAGCAACAATATCTTACCTATCAATCTGTATTGTTATTGACTGACTATTTATATCCCTATGTTCCAAGAATTTTCTATTCATTACTACAAAGGAACAAAAGCTATAAAAACAATATAATCAGAACACACTTTTGGAATTGGCTCGAACAATAGGTGTTTACCTGCTAAGCTGTGAAGGGCATCCTCTGCAGCTTGTTGTTGAGCATCCTTCCTTGTCCTACCCATACCAACACCTATTTTCTCACCAGTGAATAGTACCTAAACCCAGGCACAAGACAAATTTACAACACAAGTTATGAATCAATTAAAACAGAGAAAACCAAAACTTATTTCGGATCCAAGAGTAACAAAAATACCGTATAACAAATTCTAGAGTTTAAAACCACTAATCAACTAATGCATATAACACAACTCATACTACATAAACAAAGAGTAATGCAATAAAAAAAAATGTTAATAGGACATCATAAACAGGCATATATATATATATATATATATATATATATAAACAGAACTTTCACTGACCTCCAGTGAAAACTGCAAGTCTTTGCTGGTGGTTAAAATGGACTTAAATTCAACCTATAAAGGGAAAACATGAAAACGCACTTCAGGAAAAACAGACAAAAAAATAATCAGTTAGGTGCAGAAACCATGCATACCTTAGAGTTACACCGCCTCCCAATTTCTTGCAACACTTGAATAGATAGAGGGGGTAAGAAGTTCAATTTTCCAGCTTCATTTTGAAAATCTTTACTATTTAAAGATGCATGATTCTGAGATATCCCATCCTCTGTAAAAAGTTTGGTCAATAATACAACACACAAAACAGCAATTATAATTGGCTGCAATCAAAATAAAATGCTAATGAACTTCGAAACGAGGTTTTCTCTCCATGGTGTCAAAATAAAAGTTGTTCCTTTTCGTGTCTATTTTCATTCAAAACAAATTTCGTTAAAAACCAACGATTGGATCTTCCAAAATTCACCAAATAGTGGAGGTTGTCCAGGGCAACCCGTAGCTAAGGCCACTGTCATTTGGATTTTGGAGTCTCCTTCTACATGCAACACAAAAGAACGAGTTTTGTAGAAAATGGGTATGGCTCCCCTTATTCCAGGGACCATCCCTTACAGTTTAAAGATATCAAAACCCCATCAAGGCCATGCATACACTCCCACAAACAGCCACTGCCAAAGACTCAATCTTTCCCTCTAAAATTTCTCACATGCAAACATTTCAAACAAAACATACAAACAGTCCAGATGAGGGGCATTCATGCTATGTGTGCTTGAGTCCCCTAACTCTCAACCACACTTAGACTGAAAATAGAATCCACCAAGAAGTTTCCCTCACCCTAGTTGAGGTTCAGCCGAGAGAGAGAGGAAGAGAAGAGGAAGTGAGCTTGTTGTTGAGATGATGAGAGGGAAGAGGGATCCAGCTGCATGCAAGGTCTTCAATGGCTTCCCTTGGGGCTTGGGGTGCCACTGCCAAGGAGGAGAAGAGTGGTGCTGAGAGGATTCTATGATCTTGGTGCTCAAGCTCTCAGTCAAGTGAGTGAGGAGGAAGAAGAAAATAAAAAGAGAGGAGAGGGTTTGGGGTGCAGGGCCATGGGAGAAGAATAGAGAAAGGGAGAAATGAATTTGAAATAAAATGAAGAGTGTGGCGTGTGTGTGCTGCTGGGTTTTTAAGTGAGTGAGCGTGTGTGAGGGAGTGAGTCCGTGGGAGAGGGAAAGAGAGAGGTGGGAGAAGAGAAGTTTTGGGGTTTAACTTAATTGCTAAGTTAAAGTAAGTGAGAGGAAATGAATTGGATTTGAGTAAGAGAGAGAGAATGTAGTGAGTTTGTGGAGGGGTGAGGGTAGGTGCATGAATTTTAATTGGTTAAGGGGTGTGAGTTAATAGTTTTAGGTACTGAGTTTAATTTACACAGTGTAGGAATGCACTGTGTAATTGAAATTAATTTTAAAACCAAACTTTTAAACATCTAATAATAATAATTTTTTTTTCTACTTGACCATTATAAAGAAATACTTTTATTATTTTATTTTCCATCATTTTTCTTATTACTCGGCTAATCACTAACTATATTTAATTACTCAAAATATATCTTTTTCTTCTTTTAAAACAAACAAATTAATTTCAATTGATTTCTAATTAAACCGCTCACGTACCTATTTACTAGGTTGTAATTTTTGGGATGTTACAATAGTCCCCTCCTTTTAGGAATTTCGTCCCCGAAATTCACTAAGTGTATGGTTAAGCTAAGCTAGGGGCATAATTCTTTTTGTCTATTCTTAGTCTAATATATTTTTCTATAGCTAGTCTTAGACGGCTCCTATAGGAAGTTATTTCCATTGCAGAGCTCAGTTCTAACTTACTATCCTTTTCGCCATGAAAGCATAGATATGGTTTGTTCTCAAAGGGTATGTATGGTTTTCATCTAAGTAAATTCACTCTCAAGGCTATAGGCTCACTAACATAGAGCGGCTTTGGTAGGAATCTAATCGAGTTGCTAGGTGGGCAACATAGTCCTTCTCAAGATTGGCTTAAGTCTACTCAACATTGAAGGTCTAGACTGGTTACACTCTATATGAGTTGTAGGTAAATTCCTAGGCTTGTCTCTAACTCTTGGTCACATCTTAGTACCCTACTCCAACTATTTCACCATTAGGATCACTTCTAAGTTATTCCCAAACCATTTCAATCCACTACTACAAATCCAATCACTTCTAACATCTAAGTCACACTCTCTGAAACGTTCCCATCACTTCTTTTCGTTCTTAAACTTTCTGCTACTATTTCTAGCGTTCATTTCTTATTCCACCCATCAATCCATGTCCTAACCATCAAAGGCCTTCTGACTTTCACACTATGCTTCCGGTACTAACTCTGATACAATTCTTAAAGACTCACTTACTCCATGGAAACGAATCCAACTTGCTAAACTCACCGACGAATCTTCCGTGCTAGTAAAGTATACTATTTCATTTTCAAAACTCACTCTCAACACACAGTTCCATATCTTAGTGGTTAAGGTATCAACCTTTTGATAACTCCATGTCACAACATTTAACTTTACCCTTCCAATCACAGGAGAAAACAGTTCTTCACACTACAGGCAGCAATTACGCCTTTAGCCTTTTCTTGCCTTAAAAAACCTCAAGACATCTTCAAACTCCTTTTTCCTTTTCCTTTTCTTAAACTCAACTCCAATTTACCAACCAAAACTTTCAAACCTTTATTCTCAACCAACTCAGGATTACAGACTCATAATCTCCCACTATGTAGAACAAGAACAAAATCACTGGGACGATCTTTCCAAGAATTTTTTTTTTTGTATTACGAGAGAAAGTTGTCTCGATCAAGTCCTGAGTGTGCACCCTCACAACTCTATCAAGATTTCCTTTCTTCCTTCAAAACATCCACCTTGCTTTAAAAGCAAGAAAGATGGAAGAAGCAATTTCTCCATGTGGATCAAACGACTTGTAAGATTTGAGAACGCATATCCCCATGGAGAAAATGACTCCCATTGGGGTTGAAGACAACTCAATCACCATTGATATAGTTTCTCAGAACACAATCAATAAATTTATTTCCACTGGAAACATAGACACTGAAAGAAGTTTAGGTTACCACATGATTAAAAGAAACATCATAGGCAAGGCATCATTCATATGAAATGAATGACTCGAATAAGAATTGAGGTATCTTATTTACAAAAATAGTAGGCTTCTCAAAAGTAGACTACTTGAAACACGTCCAATCGACTCATTCTTACAAGAAAAGTAATGGCAAAATAAGATATCCAACATCACTGTACAATTCATAAAAGAGTAGAATGTGTAAGGCATTTACTCATATGGAGTCAAAACAACTTGATAACAAGAGGGACAGCTCATGCATAATGCATAGACTTCTCTATCACACTCAACCCATTACCCCACTATAGATGCCAAGGTCTTAAGGATTCCTTAAGGCAAGGCATAGTCTAAAGAAATAACCTTGTCTCTTAGCTTTGCGATGTCTAACTAATCTCACAATTCTATTGGCAATTCTAAGGGCTACTACACATCCTCAAAATGTCGGCATTCTCTTTTAACAAACTCGAATCAACGATCTCACATGCCTATAGTCTAACTAATCCTACATTGCCACCACAGTAGTCAATGCAAGATTACAACATAGTAGGTGTAAGATCGAACAACATACAACATACAACGTACAATGTTTCCTTCACCATTGTTAAACAACAGTTCGATGCAAGAGCAAGCAATTCAATCAATTCAAACTACATTGCTATAAAAAAAATAGTCAATGCAGAATCACACAACATCAAACAATTCATCTATACTGTCGTCAAGCGACAGTCAGCCCAAACACACAGCACAAGCAATGGTTAAGTCCACACCCCAGTCTTGGTAGGAGGAACTGCTCTGATACTACTAATGTAACACCCTAAATTCGGGTTTACATATAATCAACATTTTAAACTTATTTTAATTCAATAGGCGTGTTACTTTATTCTATCTTCAGAAAAGGTATGGAAAATATCCTTTAATTATTTTGAAAACGTGTTAACTAATTTTACTTCTTCCAAAAACTGTGAAGTTGATAAAACCTAGATTGGAATTTTACTAAATTTTTTAAAACTTTTGATTAATTAATTTCGGAAGTTGCGTATCGCCACCTCAATTGTAAATATACATTTAAAAGTGAGTAAAACAAAATAAATAAAGTAAATGGCTCTGGCTATAAAATATACATATATACATGAAATAGAGATTTTCATAACCCAAATATTTTCTGGAGTAATAGTAATATGTACATTCCCAAAGTGTATACCAAATACATAGGGTAATAGAGTACGAAAGCTGATTATACATACCAAAAATCTGAAACCTAAGTCTACCCATATCCAAATACATAAAAAGGGAAAACCTAGTCTCAGAGAAGTCATCTCTAGACCCGACCATGCATGTTAGACTAATCCCAGAAATAGGATAGCGGAGGGCCTTTGACAAGATTCCTGAGAAGAAATCTAGTGGTCGTCGTCCACAGGATCCTTCGCGAAATCTTCCTCAAAGTTCTCCAATTCCTTCTTAAAAATCTTGACTCACTGTTCCCTAAGTTCACCACTAGCGGCGGATCCCCCTGACGGACACTCACCCAATTACGCATCCAATTCTTGACATAACGGGGTTCGACGAAAGGTGGGAAGCGTCAGACCAAACATGAACTCCTCGGATAGTGTGGCATTAGGAACAGTAGCAGGTACAAACAGACTCTCTGATGATACTCTAAAAGAGAAAGACGATGACGATAACATCTTTGCGGTCTCCATAGGTACTGCCACCAATTCCTAAAAGAAAATAAACAGAGGGTAAACTTCCTGCTTCATCAAGCAGTACACACAGAACAACTTGACAGTCCCAAACACAATCCTGCTAACCACCCCGATGTGGTTCTCTAACGATCTCACTCAAAACCTATTCGTTACCACAGCTATTTTTGTAATTTGCTTCACACTGGCCAGCCGCCACTGGAACTCCCAGAACTCAGTGGTCTTACACATATTTGAGTTGGATGACTGTTGGGAATACACCCTTCACCATGGTACAATGGCAGGCTCTCACCAACTGATGATGTCTCGTATTTTTGTCAGGGTGCCCGAGTCAGCTATGCGATCTATCGTCACAACTCATTGTCTTACCCTCCAAGGTCAACCTGCCTTACGATCATCTCTCAGGTAGCAATTGTGGTCATCCATTACTCCGAGAAACTGACTCCTCAACAACCCTCCTCACAGGGATTATTCTTTCTCGTCATAGTGGGATTCCGCTGCAATGGTATTGGACGGTTGAATAGATGCTGAGCCTGAGACCCCGTCTCTGCTCAGAAAATTTTATATATATATATATATATATATATATGAGGAAATTGTCTCCATCACCTTTCTTTGAGTGACCGTCACATTACGTCGTGACATGCCTTTTGAACTTCGCCCCCTCTCTTTGGTATTCTCACAGCTTGAACACCCGACGCGACTCTCTTGCCATCTTGCAATTCCAGCAATCTTCCGTACACTCGTATCATCCTTGTATGACTCTCAACTCAACATGATTCACCACGCGTAGACAATTTTATTATGTTTTATGCATTTCCTTGCTCTCTCAAAACTTTACAATTTTATAAAGTGTTAACTTACCTTTATTCCTCCACGCAAAGGTCCTAAGATTATTTCTACGTCCAACGCATAAAAATAAAGAGTTAATTTAAAATTAATTCCTATCAAAAAATAATAATGAAATAAAATCCTGAAGCTAATTAATAATTCTTTCTATTAAAATTTCACTTATCATTATCGTTCAATGGCGATCTTGCCATAATCACTGGAATCAAATTCCAGTATCGCAAATACTCGCGCCCCAGTCTTGCGAACACATCACAGAGACAAAACATACAATCAAGAAATAATTCCACACAATCATTCAAAGTCACCATTGCACAAGAACTTTGTTCTTTGGGACTTAAAATCACAATTTGGGTACTTGGATACATGGTATTCATTGCCCCTTTCTTTCACAAAAATAACCATAAACATTTCACACAAGTCACTAATCAACTAATGCATATAACACAAGTCATACTACATAAACAAAGAGTAATGCAATAAAAAGATGTTAATAGGATGTCATAAACAGGCATATATATATATATATATATATATATATATATATATATATATATAGAGAGAGAGAGAGAGAGAGAGAGAGAGGAGGGATCCACTTACTCCAAGAGTAATTATAAGAGTTACTCCCATCCTCACCATTCATTTTCTTGAAATCTAATGGTTAAGATTAATTATTCATTACAACCATTAGATTTTAAGAACTTTCACTGATCTCCACTGAAAACTGCAAGTCTTTGCTGGTGCGGAACTACAAGATTAATACTCTCAATCTTTGGGAAATTTATCTTTTCCCTTCCCATGATTATCTCTTTCATGTTCTTTCTTTCCTGTGTTGGCCTCCGTTTGGACTTGGTTTCGGTATTCAGCTATCTCCTCCATCTGCATGTATTTCGCTGCCCTTCGTCGGAGGTCATCCATGTCGAGTACAGGTTTCTTATAGAGACTATTAACGAAAGCCCATAGCCGAAGGGCTATTAGCAGGTGATGCATGGCTACAGTTGGGTCCAAATTACGAATGTTTAAGGCAGCTTTGCCGAATCTTTCCATGAAAGTTCGAAGAGATTCCTTCTTTTCTTGTTGTATGTTTACCAGCGCAACCGATGTCAAGTGATGGGGTATGCTTGTTGCAAACTGGGTGTCAAATCTAGCGGCAAGTGTTTCGAAGCTGTCAATGGAATTAGGTGGAAGCCAAGTAAACCAGTTTAGCGTTTGCCCCTTCAGAGATGTGGGGAATACCCTACACAAGATAGCATCATTTGTGGTGTAGAGGCTGACTTGGGTTACATAAACATCTATGTGCTTATCTGGATCAATGCTGTCATCATATCGGTCTAAGCTGAGGCTTTTCCAACTTGGGGGGAGAGGTGTTTCCATTATTCTCGAAATGAAGGGATGTCTACAAGGGTGTGTTTGAGTGTTGGCGGTGAAGGTTAAGAGCCGATGTGTTGCCCCCTGGATGCTAAGATTGGCCGTTGACTCACCCTCGTGTTGGCGGCCAGGTGTTTGGTCTTCGGGCTTCCAAGACCGATTCATTTCAACTCAGCATTTTCCTGACGAAGGGTCGAGATCTCTTGAGCATGCTGTTTTCCCATCGCTGATAGATCAGCTCTCAATTGTCCTAACTCCGAAGACAAACTTGTTTGATCTTTCACCTGCGTCGCGTTTTCGTCAACGCGATGTTATCCCTCTACGTCATGCTACATGCCTAGTGCTGATGATTCGAGTATCTCCATGTGTGCGTGGCTCCGAGTAGTAACCATTCCGAGTAGTAACCTGCCTGAGGGTAACAAGGTAATGCTTCCTATGCCAATATCTTTAGTCCGAGATCTGCTGCAATCATCTGAATCCTTCTAGGTGATAAGAGGGGTGGGTACTTGCAAAAGGCACTCGAATGCTCAAGTCAACTTTCAGCTCAAAGCATTTAGTAGGTGTAATAAATGAGGATAAAAGTTACTGTACTTCAAGGATCGTACTCCTTTTTATACTTACCTTACTGGGCCTTGGACTTTTATAGGCCCTGATTATCTTCTGATGGTTTATCATTATTAATTAAGATTGCTTAATTACTTTCTAATCTTTGATTGTCTTTGTAATACCTTTTTAGCATGATTTATCTTGTCCGAGTACTCTTCGTGGTACTCGGTTATCATGATGTCGAATACTTGGTTGTACCTGTTTGATGATTTAGACAATTACCTATCTTATACGGTCATTCTTACTGACGAATACCTCTCTAGTGTGAAGGGTATTCGGCTAATCATACTGCCGAATACTTATCCGGTGTGGAGGGTATTCGGCTAATCATATAGCCGAATACCCCTCCGGTATAATTTATATTGACCATTTTTACGGGACTGCTGCATTATGTTTCTTCTGATTACCAGTGATACGCCTTGTTTCTTGACCAAATCTGCTTTATTTGGAATTTTTTATTCTCGTCCTTAATATATTAATCTTGTTCTTTTCTTTCTTTTTTTCATGGAGCTGGTCTACTGCTACAATTGTGCTACTAGTTGTTCCTCCTTTTGTTATCTTTTCTATTCTTTTTTGTCATTTTGCTTCTTTTTATTTGATTTGTATACTTTTTGTAAACTTTTTTATTTTTTGATCCTTAATGATGAAATGTAATTTTTTTTTTCAGATTTTCATTTCCATTATTCCTTAATGGAAGTCAAAAAGAATAATTACAGCAATGATTTGTTTATATCAATTTGGTTAATTATCTTCCTGTTCAATTTCATAACCACTTAGCTGGGAAAGGGACAAAAATGAGCTTGTGGAATTGACACCAAAGAATTAGTAATAAAAGGTTGTAACAAGTGTTAGACTCTAATAATTTTTTACCATTTTTTTTGTGATGACGTTAAACAAGTAATAAAATACTATCTCCGTCCCTAAATATAAGACTATTTTAACTAATTCTCACCCTTTAAGAAAGTTGGTAAATTTAATTAATAGCATTAAATTTGTTAACACTTTGTATTATTTTTCCAAAATTACCCTTATAATTATTGGAACTCATCATCTCTCTCTTTCCACTTAATTACTTTCTACCTAATTAATTAATAGTGCTACTCATTTTCTCCAATCCTCATATGAGAGATAATGTACTTATCTTATTAATTTTTAGCATTGTAAAGTGATAAAGGGTATGCTGGTAAAAAAAATTATTGCAAGAGACAAGTTGAAAAGAGTCTTATAAAAAGGGACACATTTTTTTTAGAAAAGAGTCTTATATTTAGGGATGGAGGTAGCAAAAAATAACTTAATTCACAAATTTTGTTAATTTTTGGTATGAAGAAAGAAAGAAAAAAAATTGAGACAAATGGATATGATGGATGACTAGAAACAAAAGTTAATTTCTTCACTAGATAGGCCAAATTAGCAAATGATATAAATTTGATAAAAAAAAAATTACTCCATATAACTAAACACATTAAGAAAAGAAAAGGCAAAATACATTGTTCAAAATATTCACTAAACAAATGTAACTTACCACTGTATGTGTTCGTAACCTATTTAAGTGAGACATTTGAATTTTGGATGACAAAAAAAAAGAGAAAAAGGAATAATGTATACAACCATAGAAGGAAAAAAATAAATGGATAACCATAAAAAAGTTAAACTACTTTTTCACCTTTATATTTTAATAGAAAATAAAAAATAAGTAAAAAACATATTATCAAGTTGAATGCCTGGTCCGTGCATAGCATGAATTCCATCTAGTATTAAAATAGATTCTGAAGATTTTTTTAAATGATAAAATTATTTTGAAATTTAACTTATTTAAAGTAAAAATGTGTAAAGTGAAAAACTAAAGCCATATTCAAAGTCAAATTAAGCAAATTATATTTAAAAATACATTAATTCAATCAAACGATGAATAGAGTCTCACTTTCTTATTTTATATATTTCTTCACTTTATGCTTACAAATATCTTTAAATAATATTCATAGAATAAAAATTAATTTTTCATTAAAAAATATATTTAATATTTTACCAATACATTTATATCATTATTTTCAATAAACTTTTTTAACAAATTTTTTTATCAACTATAAGAAACTATTATATTCTTGATATGAAACATAAGGAAAAAGCATTAAAATAATGCCCTCATTTAATACTCAAGATTTTAAATTCCTTTTTTGGTATCAAATATTTTTCAAGATTTATATTCAATATTATGCATTAAATACTTTAACTAATAAAAATAAAATATGTAACATCCTGGGTGCTGGCGAGGGCGGGGAGTGATCTCCAGTGCAAAAGGGAAGAGCACGGAAAAGGAGCAGCTCCTAGCAGGCTTCCAGTGGAAGGGATACATGAATGAATCGAATTCACACCCAAATGAGAGGGATCCAGAGAGTGTGCAGGTATGAGATTGTATAGTTGAGGATGACTTAAAGGAATTAATGGGTACTACCTATACCAAAAAGATACATCTACTTTTTTGTAACTCATCACTTAAGAACTCGACAATTAAGTGTGCTTGGCTTGGAGAAATTATGGATGGGTGACCTTTTGGAAAGTTTCCCAGGGAGCGTGTGAGTGAGGACAAAGCATGCTGAAAAGCTAGCTGAGCATTACAAAATACCTTTAATTAATTAGAAATAATAAATAGCTAGCTAATGAGTTGATTGAGTAAAAAGTAAAAATTTAAATGGAAAATTTAATATTTGCTAATTAATTTATGTCTTTATAATAAAATATTTTAGAACAAATTACAATAACATCCCTGAGATTTGGTCTAATTACACATGCACCCCCTCCATTGGAAGGCATTACTTTGGAAGTTCATTTACAAAAATGTCCTATGCACATTTTGAAAATTCCAAAATTGCCCTTTTTTTAAAGTAAAATGCATTTTATTAAACAGAGCCAACACACAAGAAATCTTGGGATCTGAAAACCAACAAAATTACAATGCCGATCCATACTCCATCTCGTAACAACACTTGGATCCAATTCTTATTTAGCCACTACTAAAAAGAAAAATGATAAGAAAAATAATAGAAACAACCCCATGACCCAACTGTCTTCAAACGCAGTTATAAATGTTTTGATCCCAAGCAGCAGCTCATAAACCTCCCAAAGATGGAATTGATTATTTGAATATTAAATTAATCCAAAATAGTTTGACTGCTACTGCTGTATCATCCTTGTCATTGGCAAATTTGTTGAAAATCCAATTAATGCATCCTTTGTATGCAAATACTTCCTCCGTTCCTAAACTCTTAATGTTTAAGGTTAATACACATAGCTTAAGAAACATTTAATACTACTCAAAAATAGTACATTTAGTCTAAAATACCCTCATTTATCTATGATGGAAGAAGGTGTGAAAATCTAGGTCATGTTAAATAAGGGTATAAGTGGAAGAAAATAATTAATGAGCCTTGAAATGTGTAAAACATCAAGAGTGTCAGAACAAAATCAATAAGCTAAAACATAAGAGTTTAGGAACGGAGGAAGTATTCTATACAGCTTCAACCAATAAGCTCACATGCCCACCATGTATTTTACCAAATTCTACAAAAGACTTGTCCCGCAACAATTTAGCACCAATGTTTAAGACTCTCCAGTGTTGAAACTATAACCATGACCCATTCCCATATTAATTAAAACTCCCACATTTCAATAAACTCTAGAACTAAAAATGACAAACTTGCATTCTAAGAATAGTGCCAAACATTCTCCCAAGTGTGGAACATCTTATTGTTTTAATGTTTTAGGATTTCCCAAGTGTGGAACATCTTATTTTGGGACGGGTTGTAGAACTTACATGTTGCAAGGCGGTTATCAAATCATTCAAGATATTCTTGATAAGTAACATAAGGAAAAAGCATTAAAGTAATGTCCTCATTTAATACTCAATATTTTAAATTCCTTTTTTGATGTTATATAGTATTTGTCAACATTAATATTCAATATTATATGCATTCAATACATTAAATTAATCTAAAATAAAATTCCCTTAATCGATTAGAAATAATAAAGAAATTGATAACAAGTTGACAGAGTAAAAAGTAAAAAAATTAAATAGAAAATGTTAAAAATTGTTAATTGATTTATGTATCTCTAATAAAATATTTTATTATTAATTCTTTAATTAATCTAGAGAGACCCAAGTGAAAATTATTTGGTTTCACACAAGTATTTTTGTTTTAGATAATAATCTCAAACTATAATTTTTTTTATCTTTATCTCTTTTATCTCTCTATATAATTTTTTTTTAAAACTATCACATGTAAAGGCATCATAATAGGAATCCCAAAATTGTTGACACCCTAAATCTTACCAATCTCTCTATATAAATTAATTATTAATCATTTTTATAAAAGCATCAATAATTAAAAGTAATACCATATTACAATTTATAATTTATTATAAATATAAAAAAAATTAGTTGTTTAGTTATTCACTTCGTTAATTTTTCTAATAATATCAAATGTGTGTAGTCAAATATTTAATCCTTAAAACTTGAAAAAATAAATATTTCAAATCTTTAACATTTTAAATATTTATTCATATTTAACTCTTTTTAGGTATTGTGGTCACATTCAAAATTGGAAGAAAATCATTTTTTTCCTTTTTCCTCCCTTTTCAAGCTCAAAAAATTGATTTGTTAAATTCTCAATATTTGACCATGGCACACATCACTAAAAAATATCTTCACACAAAAAAGTAGAATCAATGAGATCTATAAACACACACCTTACATGCGTGTGCAAATACCCATCCCTCACACCTATTTAATCACACATTCAATCTCAACACTGCACACACACAAATTGTCTCTGATTTCATAGGCATTGTTTTTCTTTATCCATTTCTTTCCCTTTGTTTCACATTCCTACTATTTCCATGGAGTTCAAATGTTGTGATGACCAAAACCAAAAGGCACCATCATCAATGGCACACCCTCTTTCCACAGTTGCCTATGTCTCCGAACACTCACCATTACAAGGTAACATTTTCTTTTCTTCACGTTCCTTTCAAGATACCAATTTGTTTTGTTGCTTAAAAAAAACAGAATATTTTCTCACATGATTTCATTTTATTCACTATTCACTTTCTAGGGTGTGGGTTTGCACCAAGTGCTTTTCCCAGCAATGTTTCGAAGCTCAAAGTTTTCCCAAAGTCGGTGCCAATCAATGCCAATGAAGCATTTTGGCAAGTATGGGAGAAAGAACATATACAACGGGAGCCGAAGAAGGATGGAATTAAGAGAGAGATAATCACCGATGAGATGGCATTGGCACAACGAAGAGAGCTGGAGGAGAAACTCAGGAGAGAAATGGTGACGGAGATAGCATTAGGAATACCAAGTGGAATCTTGTTCTGAGTACAAGTTTCTCTGTCTTTCATGAATCCAAAAATAAACAACCAGATTAATAACATTAATGCATTTTGTGCGCCACAATCCGAGTTACCCCCCCAGGTTGATATCAAACAACCTTCTACATTGACTAACAATGATAATAAAGTGTTCATACTAGTTAGTATACTTAGATTCTATTTGTTTGGTTGACCACTACTCAGCAAACATTCTCTTCATAGTACACTTGCATTATTATAACTTTACTGCCAATGGAACCATGTTGTGTGATCACAATATTATAGTATATCTTATTCATGCATATGCATCCTAAAGAGATGATAGAGTCAATATATAGGGAATGTTGAAACTCTTAATTGGCTATTGAGCACATATTATTATATTTATCCCATTGCAGACTAAGTCAGATGCTTATCATTATGGTCCAAAGCGCAATGCGGTGACACCTCTTGCAATTGATGACAATGAAAATTCTCTATCTGGTTTGCAGAAGAAACCGAAGCAAGATTGGATTTGCATGTTATGTCAGATTATTGCCACAAGTGAGAAAGGCTTAAATGATCATTTTTGAGGTAAAATGCACAAAGCTAAAGAAGGATCCCTGAGAACTCGATATATAGGTAAGAGCAACAAAACATCATTATCATTAAAGAAAAGTAAATAGTGTGTGAATCTAATGAAGTTATTGTTACCTTGTATTTAGGGCTGGATTCAAGACCAGAAAGCCAGACACCTCAACCTGGCATAACCCATACAGACATAAGCATGTCGGAACCTACAAAAGAGGATCAGGCTGTGCGGGAAAGCAATGGTTTAGCCGTTTAGGTGGTCTTGAAATGCAACATCTGTTTTTTTTTTCTTATTATGAGAAATAAGAATTTAGCTTTTATTTATTATTATTTGCCATTGTAATTACTAATGGATTTTCATTTCTAATTAAACAAATATGAAGAGTATTTAATTTACCAAAATTTAAGGAAAAAAAATTCATAAACTTAAAGAAAATTATTTATTTATTTATTGTTGACAGTAATGTTATTGCTATTAGAAAAAAAAACTATTTTGTTAAAATTTAATCTATTTTAACTTTTAGATGTTAGAAAATTAATTAATTTATATTTATAATTATACAAAGATGATTGAAATGTTTTTATTTATTTAACTTTGGAGAAAACTTCACAAGCTTAAGTAAATTAAAATTATGTACGAATTAAAATTTTACAAATTATTAGCAATTGAAAATTATTATATATAAAAAATGGGTTGTATGAATGTTAATTTAAATTAATTAATCTGATATTATTAATGAATTAATAAATAATTAAAAACAGATTGAGTTGATTTTTTTTCCTTATTTTCTTGGGATTAGAAATTTTGCTCCTAGAACCCAAATAAATGTAAGAAATACTATGTTTTATTGTTTTTCCTTCCACTCTCCCACCTGGGTTGCTATTCTTTGTGCCCCCATTACTATACTTAATTCTCTTGATTTGCTGCCCTAATACAAAAAAGGAATTAAGTCAGGGCTTTCTGAGAACATGCGTAGAATTGATTATAAGGGAATTACTTACTGAAGAAGCTTTCGAGTGCAGATTCTAAAGGTGAATAAGGACAAAAAAGATGTTGAATTTAATGAAAGGTTCAAGCACAGTGAGTATTCAACCATCATTTTGCATAACCATGATATTTTGCCTTCACCTTAGGACTTAGGAGTACCACGGAACTTCTTGCTTTTTAGTTTTTTTACAGTAATTGAATGTGATAGTGTGTGGCAATGCCAACTGGTTGCTTTTTGTACATGGTTGTCTTTTGTTGGCATTCTGGGATTGAATTTTGACCCCTCTAACTATCACATTCACAGGACCACCTAAAGCTTTAGATGAAGACGAGACTGAGTTTCTTGATAATTATGAAACAGTGAGTTCTGGTTCTCTCTTTACAGCGTCTTGTTTCATGGAATTTTTGTAGATGGATCCTGGAAGTGTAAACCATAGGATTTTAGATATGTGTCATTTGCTTCAATGGTTGTACTTGTACAGAATACAGGCAATACACCTATTTTAGTTTGTTTGAAAACAATTTGATGACATTTAACATTATAGAGAACAAAAGAAATGCTTGAACAAATTGTTGATGCAAAGATTATTCAAGTGCTTGTTCTTCTTTCTAGTAATATTTGTTTTTATCCACCTTTTAGATAAGAAGGGAATATGAGCGACAAGTGGCAGATGAGGAGGACCAACAAATCCGAAGCTTTCAAGTTAAGTCATAACAGTTACTGTATGAGAAATTTGCTTTTATTTAAATAAAAAATGCAAGTTTCTTCTAGTACTTTTTATTTGATTTTCCGTTGGAGTATGTTGGACTTGCCATTGCTGAAGTGTATTTATCATCATGTGTCCATTATTTGGTCAATGATTTTTCTAACTATATTGCTCTTGTATGTATGTTGATTTCAGGCAGCGGTGGCAGCACAGTCCAACATTGTGCATGAAGTTAAGGAAAAAACCCCTTTACCTGCCATCCAGGTTGGTTGGTGACTTTTATGTGTTAATACCTTTTTTTTTGTGAGGGTTTGATTTAATAATGTTTTCATTTCCACACAATAACAATTGCTGATTTCCTGATTCCTACAATAACATTTTTACATAATAGGCCAATATTGAGGTCTATCATATGCTGAATAAAGATCTTTGAATGCTAGGTTACCCATAAGGGAATGGCCTCTGTCATCAATTTGACATTCATACCAACACGTGTCTATACTACAGTTATTGTCCTTCCTGTAGTTCTGTTTTCTGAATTTTAAAGTTTATATGAGGTATTGTTTTTTGTGGTTTTCAAATCTCACGACTGGAGGCTGTTTTCTGATATTAACTGTGCAACTAGATTAGAACCTCCTATCCTCCCTAGACTGATCAATGATATTAACGGAGGGACTTAACTGTAACAATTAAAATTTGATGGGTTATATTTGCTCAAAATATTGTTGGGGGACTAAAACTACACAGTTATAGTAGGACTAAAAGTACAATTAAGTCTCGTTTATTGTTACTTTTACTGTTTTTGCTCATC
The DNA here is from genome assembly GCA_026413185.1 of Pueraria montana var. lobata. NCBI lineage: Eukaryota > Viridiplantae > Streptophyta > Magnoliopsida > Fabales > Fabaceae > Pueraria > Pueraria montana. Next base: position 82,150,832 of record CM048650.1, read on the forward strand.
TAAAATCTTCCGAAGCCATTATTTGTAATCCTTCAATTGCCAATCTTTGAAGGGGTGTTTAATTTATTAGTTATTGCAACTATGCATGCAGCTTGAAATAAGAAATCATGTGTGTTGCAGCTGTTGCTATTTTCATGCTTTTCACCACCCTGTTGTTTTCTTGTGCAGGAACAAAAGTCTGCTGGAAAGAAGAATCCAGCCTCTTGCCCATTAGGCATGATTATGAAAGTCAAGCCTCAAGCTAAAAAAGCCAAGGTGGATGAAGGAAATACTGAGGAAATTTCAAAAGCAGGAAAAACTCCTGTGAATGATAAGCGTAAGTCTTTGGAACCAGTACAGTCATTGAATGGTGAAGCTGATAAGTCCCAAGTTGGCCTGACTGGCCTTGTTTCATACAGTGACGAAAGTGACGATGACTTGTAATTTGATATATATTTATTTGAAGAAGTTTTGTGATTTTCATTGCTTTTTGCATGTGGCCTTAATTTTCCTTTTTATAGCCCTCATGCATATATATTCAGAACGGTGGAAACCACCACGTCTAGCTGACACCAAAAGCCAAAAGGTATAAAATAGCTGGCCTTTATTTACCTTTTGGATTTTGGTGCCAGCTAGACGTGGTGGTTTTCGCCGTTCTGAATATATATGCATGAGGGCTATAAAAAGGAAAATAAAGGCCACTTGCAAAAAGCAATGAAAATCACGAAACTTCTTCAAATAAATATATATCAAATTACAAGTCATCGTCACTTTCGTCACTGTATGAAACAAGGCCAGTCAGGCCAACTTGGGACTTATCAGCTTCGCCATTCAATGACTGTACTGGTTCCAAAGACTTACGCTTATCATTCACAGGAGTTTTTCCTGCTTTTGAAATTTCCTCAGTATTTCCTTCATCCACCTTGGCTTTTTTAGCTTGAGGCTTGACTTTCATAATCATGCCTAATGGGCGAGAGGCTGGATTCTTCTTTCCAGCAGACTTTTGTTCCTGCACAAGAAAACAACAGGGTGGTGAAAAGCATGAAAATAGCAACAGCTGCAACACACATGATTTCTTATTTCAAGCTGCATGCATAGTTGCAATAACTAATAAATTAAACACCCCTTCAAAGATTGGCAATTGAAGGATTACAAATAATGGCTTCGGAAGATTTTAGATGAGCAAAAACAGTAAAAGTAACAATAAACGAGACTTAATTGTACTTTTAGTCCTACTATAACTGTGTAGTTTTAGTCCCCCAACAATATTTTGAGCAAATATAACCCATCAAATTTTAATTGTTACAGTTAAGTCCCTTCGTTAATATCATTGATCAGTCTAGGGAGGATAGGAGGTTCTAATCTAGTTGCACAGTTAATATCAGAAAACAGCCTCCAGTCGTGAGATTTGAAAACCACAAAAAACAATACCTCATATAAACTTTAAAATTCAGAAAACAGAACTACAGGAAGGACAATAACTGTAGTATAGACACGTGTTGGTATGAATGTCAAATTGATGACAGAGGCCATTCCCTTATGGGTAACCTAGCATTCAAAGATCTTTATTCAGCATATGATAGACCTCAATATTGGCCTATTATGTAAAAATGTTATTGTAGGAATCAGGAAATCAGTTGCAAGTTGCAATATTATTGTGTGGAAATGAAAACATTATTAAATCAAACCCTGACAAAAAAAAAAGGTAATAACATATAAAAGTCACGAACCAACCTGGATGATAGGTAAAGGGGTTTTTTCCTTAACTTCATGCACAATGTTGGACTGTGCTGCCACCGCTGCCTGAAATCAACATACAAGAGCAATATAGTTCGAAAAATCATTGACCAAATAATGGACACATGATGATACATACACTTCAGCAATGGCAAGTCCAACATACTCCAAGGGAAAATCAAATAAAAAGAACTAGAACACTACAAGAAAACGGGTCTTTAGAGTCGGCCTAACAAAGAAAAGCTGACTCTAAATTGTACTTACGTCTCGGACCTGCGTCGGAGCAGACATCGACTCTAAAAGCCTCGAAGCTAATTACGCTTGCGTTGGTTTCGAAGCCCGACGCTTCTTATCATCGGCTTAGCTCACACTATAACCATCACACTCTACATCCGATGCTAATATTGCTACTTTTAAAAAATTATTTATTTCTAATTAGTGTCGGATAATCCGACTCTATTATGTTTTATTTTTTAAAATTTTATTTCCCTTTGTGTCGGCTTAGCCGACGCTAACAGTAATATATTTAATTAATTTTGGTTTCCATTCAGTGTGCGTTGGTTTACTTGGGATACTGGTCTCGAGAGAAAGGAGGAGAGAATGAGATAGGCAATTATTTAAACCAAAATCGTAATTTATATAACTAAATAATCACTCAAAAGAAAAATGTGAAAAAATATAAGTAAATAGACAATGGATAACTGAATAAAAGCATTAGGAACTTGCAAATAAACAAGATAAGTACTGCGTTGCACTTTTGTACGTTAAAAACTAAGAAAAAATGGAGCTACTAAGATAAAAAAAAATGTTCAAAATACTTTTTTCAATATTGATTTGGTTTTCATCATAAATTTTCTTCATTTCTAATGACATGTCCATATGTAATTATGTTGGCACCTCAAAAATGACATCAAGAGATTGATTGCAACAACTACAACGTCATCCACACAAATTGCAAGAAACCAATTCCTATAATGGCTGACATAATTGATAAAGAATAATTATAAACAGGTAGAAAAAGTAAAACGAACCTGTAACTGTTGAACTTCTCCTTCAGTAATGCCTGTGTGATAAAGGAAGAGACAAAAAATCAAGAAAGGAAGTTGAGGAGCACAACTATAAGCAATTTCAGTGATATTACAAACAGAGGAAGTATATATAAGTTTGAAGTTTTAAATGCTACTTAGTGCAATTGAAAATGCACTGTCTGCACTATCAGTTTTTAACTACTACTACAAACCAAGCCTAGAAAGTGAAATATCTCAAGGACTGCATTTAAGAACTTACAGCAGAGGTGGTAGGCACACTGAAGTGTCGGTGACAAAAGACAAGAGCAGGGGAACGAAAATTGGAAAGAAGTTTATTGCATATTAAGAAAATGTTCAAATATGAGAAGTAATTTGAATATATCAAATAAGAGAAGGAAGAATTCCTATGGATGTACTTGAAGAATCAGAGCAGCTAGCCTTTTGATCTCTCTTGCTTTCCTATATATCGTTGCTGATTTTTCCCGGGCAAATCTCTCTCAAGCATTCGCTTTCCTCTGCCCTCCTTGGATTGCAGCCTTTGCCTATCGAGGCAAACAGGTAAGAAAATGTTGTTTATAAGCAATATCAATCTGACCAAGTAATCACAAACAGGTCAAGTCTTATAATAAAATTAAAACTGAACATAAAAAAAAAAGTGAATTGTTTTTGACACAGGTGGGTAACTCAGGCAAAAATATATAGCAAGGGAAAATAAAATATTGTTCCACAAATAAATCAACAGCATCATGGAACTAAACCCATATACAAGAAAGGGGGGAGGCATCTTGTGCTAAATTAATCAACACTCAACTGAAATTTACAACTTATATCACAAAGAAATAGAACCTCAACAAGATATGTCGCACCATCTTCCATTGAGGCATTTGAATTTCTGTCATGAAGTCCCAGTCGAGACCTTGGTTTCTGTGGAGAATCAGACTCATCATGCTGGCTACGTAAACAACAGTTCCAACCGTAGAAGCATCTTCTAAAGAAGCATAGTTTCTATTAGACTACATTTAATTAAAATTCTCAGTTTGTGATTGTATAGAACAATGAATAGAACTTGTCAATTTCTTATCAAGGTAACAGAACTTGAACAATACCTGAGCTCTGGTCACGAAACACGGATGATCTTGATCCTTTTGGAGATCAAATAAAAGCTCCTGGTCCATTCCCAAGTAATTCATCCTGTAAATTTAAGATTTCAAGAATCAAAGCAGTCCAAGTTGTTAAAAAAACTTCGATAAGTTCATAGGAATTCCATCTTTACATCATGATTGATACAATTCTTCCAAATAATATTGACTAGGTGAATTCTCTAAATAATTATACCACTACAAACAATTTAATTGCTGTTTGTATCTGCAAAATGAGTAGCAACATTAGCTATACAGAAAATTTTATCAGCTTCAACTCAAAGTATCTAAATGCTCAACGAGGGAATTATTTAGAGTAGTTAAGTGGTTAAGCATTAATCATGTCAACCACAAGCAGGGGAATATTATTGTAATTTTCAATTTTCTTATGGATAACATGCTAAAGTTGGACAATAAAAAGGTTTTAGAAGTTAATTCAGCATCTCAATGTTTGTTTTTTCTAAGATATATTTTTAGAAAAAATAAAATGGAAGAACAGGAAAAAAATTAATAGCCAAAAGCAAAATAGGTAGAAATACACTATATAAAATATATCAAGACCTTTATCAATGATTCACACCTTATTCTTTCTGAAAGCTTGAACTCTTCCTTGCATTCTGAGTACAACAGTCTTTGAGAAATTCCTTAGCACTTGGGCACTGGAATTGAATCCCTTAAAAGGGAGGAATCAAGAGCCTGACAATAGGGAAAACTAAACAACACATCATATCAAGTTGATAGCTACAAACTCCAACATGAAACATATAAATAAATAATTCTATTATCCTTGTTATTACTAAATTAGGATGCAAAGTAACATATCCTAGTCTAATATTTCTTATTATTACCTCCACCAAAAAAAGGGTTTTAGAAAAGCATATTTACTATAAAAAAAAAGAATATCTTATGGATTCTCTCATACAATCCATATCGTTAACATTAAATGCAATTTGAACCATAAAGCAAAACCTTTTCATTAACAATATATAAGAACCTTTTCTCTCCTACTCTCCTTCTCCAACTCTATTAAAAAATATATATTTAAAAGTTATAAAGGAAAAAAATGATTGAGATTTTTATGTAACTACTGCTACCTTATGCTAAAATCAAATTTAGAATCACAAATGACAATTGTGCTTAATCTTTGCCACTTCTTATTTTAGGCTTCTCAATTGTTCTTCAACCTCCTTCTGGGCTTTATTGGTTGCTTCCTGCATTATAAAGGAAGATGAGGTCACAAGTAACCATTTCATACAACAAAGTTCCAATGTCAATCATACCTGAGACAAAGAATTTAAAATCAAGGCCCTGGAGTTGGTGTTTCCTTTTGCATCAACCAAACAAAGGCATAATACAATTAGCTATATTCTGATTTAAATTTTTAGGTAAATTAACAAAAAATTGGAATGATACCAAAATATATTAGCATATATATGGTAAAACTTATGAAGACTAATATGGATAATATGTTCGACCTCATGAATTGGTTAGATTTACAACCTGAATAATGAACTTATAATTCAATAAATTCATTTTTGTAATGGTTAAATAAGAATTGGTTCTAGGATTTGCTAAGAACATGAATTTCACATATAATTTTTTACTAAGAAATAAATAATTACAGTTCCATTAGCAGGTCTTTCTTAATTGACCATAGCTACTTGATTTGAATTTGCCTTTTGAACAAGACATTGAAACTTATGCCCCGATCTCCAATCAAAATGTTGGCATGTTAGTGAGATGAAAAAGAATAATCACAAAAATCTTGAAGCCATGTGAAGTAACCCCATATAAAAATCTAACAAGACACCATTTCATAATTGCATAGTATTTTTTTAGAGATCTTGAAGCCATGTGAGGTAAACCCCGTACAGAAATCACAAAACACCTTATGGGAAGTTAAAAATGTAATAGAAAGGAAGTGAATAGCAGTTTTGAAGTCAAGCATCACCTTCGTCCCACACCATTTGTACCGTTGTACGAATCACCAGTTCAATTGAAATCCAATAGAAGAAACAACACAAAGAGTGAAGACGAGAAACAGTACCGAGAGGGAATAAACCGCCAAAGACGTGCATGAAGCCTTCGGACCCTTCATGTACAAGCACAAACCCTTTGAATCCCTTCAGTTACAAGCACAAACACTAAATGTGGTAACAGATTCGAGCTCGTCGCAGGTCACCAAAATCTGAATCAAGAACTGCTGAATAGTGAATTGCTTCGAACACCTTGCGCGGTGGAGGAGGAACTACACGTGTTAGGGTTTGCGCGGTGGTGTTTGGGGGTCTGATATGGTGGTAGACGAGGTGCAGTGGTGTTGAGGGTTTGATGCGGTGGTGATTGGGTTCAGAGTAGGGCTCGAATTTGAGTAACATTTGGGGTTTAGGATTCGTAGAATTGGGGACTCCATCAGCTACAAAGGGTTACTAAGGAAAATAAAAATAAATTGAGTTAGGCTTCACTATAGTCCATAAATTTCAATTTAATTTTTTTCTAATTTCATAAGCGTGGGTCACACCGTCGCAGACATATAATTAATTTTTTTTTAAATAAATATTCATTACATAGTGTTGACTAGGCCATCGCAAGTCTCAAATTATATATTTTTTAAAATAATATTGATTGTATAGCGTCAGTTTAATCCGACGAAAGACGAAAAATTACTTAACAAGATTAAAAATTAAAAAAGATCAGGTTAGTGTCGGTATAGAGTCGGTTTGGCCGACTCTAGTTGCGTCAGTCCCTACTCCTACACTGTTAAGCCAACGCTAATTCAGCGCATTCTTGTAGTGGAAGGAACTTGCATTTTTTATTTAAATAAAAGAAAATTTCTCATACAGTAACTGTTATGACTTAACTTGAAAGCTTTGGATTTGTTGGGCCTCCTCATCTGCCACTTGTCGTTCATATTCCCTTCTTGTCTAAAAGGTGGATAAAAACAAATATTAGAAAGAAGAACAAGCACTTGAATAATCTTTGCATCAACAATTTATTCAAGCATTTCTTTTGTTCTCTATAATGTTAAATGTCGTCAAATTGTTTTCAAACAAACTAAAATAACTGTATTGCCTGTATTCTGTACAAGTACAACCATTGAAGTAAATGAAACATATCTAAAATCCTATGGTTTACACTTCCAGGATCCATCTACAAAAATTCCATGAAACAAGACGCTGTAAAGAGAGAACCAGAACTCACTGTTTCATAATTATCAAGAAACTCAGTCTCGTCTTCATCTAAAGCTTTAGGTGGTCCTGTGAATGTGATAGTTAGAGGGGTCAAAATTCAATCCAGAATACCAACAAAAGACTACCATGTACAAAAGGCAACCAGTTGGCATTGCCACACACTATCCCATTCAATTACTGTAAAAAAAACTAAAAAGCAAGAAGTTCCGTGGTATTCCTAAGTCCTAAGGTGAAGGCAAAATATCATGGTTATGCAAAATGATGTTTGAATACTCACTGTGCTTGAACCTTTCATTAAATTCGGCATCTCTTTTGTCCTTATTCTCCTTTAGAATCTGCACTCGAAAGCTTCTTCAGTAAGTAATTCCCTTACAATCAATTCTACGCATGTTCTCAGAAAGCCCTGACTTAAATTCCTTTTTTGTGTCATATATCTTTAATTAATTAAAAATAAAATACCTTTATTTAATTAGAAATAATAAAGAAATTGCTAACAAGTTAATATATCAGTGGAGAGTGCTTCAAAAGTCGCAGTTGGGTTGATTTTAAATGGATATTATCATTCTCACCACTGTTATAACGTGGTTAGAGAGATTAAAGCAATAGCTAGTTTAAAATCTAAAGTCACGTATGCATATGTTTACGCAAGGCAAAACATGGTGGTAGATGCTTTAGTCATACATGACGTGTCTACTAGTAAAGTCTTCCATTTTCCACCTGATTTTTTTTTTTTTTTATCATCGTTGTTATTTTTTATCAATAAATTTAAATGGAAAAATTATATTAATTGTATAAGGAAAAAATAGATGATTTTTTATTTTGAAAAATCTAAAAATTTATTGAACTAACAAAAAATTATTTTAATGACAATTTTCTCACGCATTATTTTTTTTTAAATTTATTTCTATTTTCATTTCACTTTGAAGTTTAAATAAAATTATCAAGTATCATGTGTATTATCTAGGTATTTTTCTTGAGTACATAAATTAACTCAGAACATCCTGTGAATAAAGTTTAGCTGATAAAAACATATAAATTTTTAGCTTAATTGTACTTTTTGCTTCCAAAGTTTTGTAATCTTTTGAATTTTGCCCCCCTTCCCAAACAAAAAATTAATGAATTCTTCCTCCTAATTTACAAAATTTGCAATTTGTCTTAATTGCAATGGTTTAAAGGAAAAATCACCACAAAAGTGTCTTATTTGTGGTAGTTTTTTTACATTGATACAAAATTCACGATATTTTATAAATTGGGGGTAAAATTTGTAATAAAAAAATCTCTAAGGACAAAGTTCGCAAGCTTGTGAAGTTGTGGGTGCAAAAAGTGTAATTAAGTTTAAATGTTTCCATAATTCCTTTATATTTTTAGAGAATTATTAATTTATTATCATATGATATACAAATCTAGAAGAGAAAAAGGGTTATGCACTGACAGTGCAAAATAGTTTTATACTGTCATCTAATCATAAACTATCATGTATGGTAAATTTGTTGACATTCACAAAATTATCTTAAAAGTTATACCAACAGTGATCTATGATTAAATGACAGTGCAAAATAGTTTTACATTGTCAGTGCATCACCATTGAACAAGTTCCTCATTCTAATATACTTGTTTCTTTTTGTTTTGAACTAGCTACAAAATTGTTCATATAGAGTACCATCACATGTATTCTAATATATAATTATAAGTTAATTAGTTTCAATGTATTTTTTTGGCAGGCCTTAAAGAATACCATCACATGATGTTGAAGTTTCTAATGATTATGTTAATTGATTAGAACATTACATTTAAGAATGATTTGTTAGATAATTATGTTTATAATATTGTTTTTTATTAGTTATGTTTGAATGACTTAAGGTTATATTTGAACGCTTTTAATGTGATGTTTTGAAGATTTAAGAGTCAAATTTCAATTTAGTTGTAGTAATTTTTTTAATTAACACTTCTTTTATTGATTTGTTGACTTTATTTATAAGCAAAGTGTGGGTAGCGGGTATGAGTATGGATATATAGGTATCCAGCAGGTACTGGGATGAGGATTAAAGTTACTACCCGCGCGGGTATGGGGACGGATACCATAGGACCCTACCCATTGCCATCCCTAGTGCTTTGTCCCGCGTAGCACGCCAACCCGCCGGGCCACAAGCGGGGCGGGGCTGGCCGGCCCACCACTACTTCTTTTTTATAATTAATATATCTAAAATAACATAAGTTATTAGGGACTATTAATATTTTGTGGTGTACTTTTGAAAGACTATTAGTTTATGGTGTTGAACTTTTGAATGAAATGGAACAATATTTAAGCCTTTTTGAAGAAAATGAAACAATATTGCTATTGTTTTTAATTGTGTTCACACTTCACAGTAACAAAAACACTATCTACTGTCCTTTTATGATACAAGTGATGCAAGATCATTTTATTTATGTCTTGTTTGCAATAAATTAAAAAACTTAATTTTTTGTTTTAAAATTTTGGCGGGCCAGCCCGCTCTTAGGCGGGGCAGGCCAAGCTATCTAGCCCGTCCTCACGATGGCGGGCTAACCCGGCCTGGCTCATTTTTGGCGGACCATAGACTGGTAGGCCAAAATGGTTCGGGCCAGCCCGTTTTGCCATCCCTATAATTGCTCCAAGCCAAGTACACTTAACTGTAGAGTTCTTAAGTGATAAGCTGCAGAAAATTAGATGCATCTTTTTGGTATAGGTAGTAACAATTAATTCCTTTAATTCATCCTCAACTATACAATCTCATACCTACACAATCTCTAGATCCCTCTCATTCGGGTGTGAATTCGATTCATTCATGTATCCCTTCCACTGAAAGCCTACCAGGAGCCGCTCCTTGTCCGTGTCTCTTCCCTTTTGCACCGGAGATCACTCCTCGCCCTCGTCAGCACTCGGAATGTTACATATTTTATTTTTATTAGCTAAAGTATTTAATGCATAATATTGAACATAAATCTTGAAAATTATTTGATACCAAAAAAGGAATTTAAAATCTTGAGTATTAAATGAGGGCATTATTTTAATGCTTTTTCCTTATGTTTCATATCAAGAATATAATAGTTTCTTATAGTTGATAAAAAATTTGTTAAAATAGTTTATTGAAAATAATGATATAATTGTATTGGTAAAATATTAAATATATTTTTAATGAAAAAATTAATTTTTATTCTATGAATATTATTTAAAGATATTTGTAAACAAAATCTTGAATAAAATTTAAATGCATAAAGTGAAGAAATATATAAAATAAGAAAGTGAGACTCTATTCATCATTTGATTGAATTAATGTATTTTTAAATATAATTTGCTTAATTTGACTTTGAATATGTCTTTAGTTTTTCACTTTACATATTTACTTTAAATAATTTAAATTTAAAAATAATTTATTATTTAAAAAAATCTTCAAAATCTATTTTAATACTAGATGGAATTCATTCTGTTCACGGACCAGGCATTCAACTTGATAATATGTTTTTACTTATTTTTTATTTTCTAATTAAATATAAAGGAGAAAAAGTAGTTTAACTTTTTTTTAATGGTTATCCATTTATTTCTTCCCTTCTATGGTTGTATGCATTACTCCTTTTCCTCATTTTTTTATTGTCATCCAAAATTCAAATGTCTCACTTAAATAGGTTATGAACACGTACAGTGGTAAGTTACATTTGTTTAGTGAATATTTTGAACACTGTATTTTGCCTTTTAATTTTCTTAATGTGTTTAGATATATGGAGTAATTTTTTTTATTAAATTTATATCATTTGCTAATATGGCCTATCGAGTGAGGAAATTAACTTTTGTTTCTAGTCATCCATGATATCCATTTGTCTTATTTTTTTCTTTCTTTCTTCATACTAAAAATTAACAAAATTTGTGAATTAAGTTATTTTTTATTTTATTACTTGTTTAACGTCATCACAAAAAAAATGACAAAAAAGAACAGAAAAGATAACAAAAGGAGGGACAGCTAGTAGCACAATTGCAGCAGTACGTAGACCAGCTCCATGAAAGAAAGAAAAGAACAAGATTAATTAAGGATGAGAATAAAAAATTCCAAATAAAGCAGATTTGGTCAAGAAACAAGGCGTATCACTGGTAATTAGAAGAAACATAATGCAGCAGTCCCGTAAAAATGGTCAATATATATAAATAAAGCAAGTTTGATCAGTAATTGAAGTAGGCATGCCACATATAGGATAGCAGAGATAAAAACAAAATTTAAATAAGAGAGCAAAAGAAAGCATGGCTGCGAGAAGGATTAAGATAAAATGAGAGATGGGGAAACAAGCATTGGAATAGAAAATCAAAACTGTGATGAATGCTCCAAGAAGCAACCCCATCTACAAATGTTCATCTTTTCTTAAAAAAACAATAAAAAGCAAAGGACAACATAAGATTTTGGTTCCCAACATATCAGAATGTTCATCTACAAATTGCTTTTTTTTTTTTTAAATATTGTAAACAATATTTGTTATAAAACATTACTTCACGAGTTATCAATTTTTTTTCTTATTTTATTTTAATTATAAAAATTAATTAAATTATGTAAATTTTTACATAAATTATTTTATGTAATTTACACAAATTACATAAATTTATATCAATATGTAGTCTTGTTTATTTTCTTACCGCACAAAAACATATAATAAAAAACTAAATATTAAAATAATTTAAATATACATACGTAAAACATGTTTGCATAAGTAAAATATGCAAAATACTCAAAATAGTTTCGTATAATGATAATATGTAAATTATTAAAAAATTGTATAAACATCTTAAAAATATTTGATTTATTTCATATATAAATTATTTTATTCTAATTATATAAATCACTATAATTACATAAATTAATATGTAAAATAATTATTATTTTTTGTAATTTATAAAAATTAAATAAATTTATTTTTCTGTAAATTATTTTTATTCAAATTATACAAATTAATAAAATTTTAATATTTTTTTATAATTTATATAAATATAAATTTATGTAAATTACATAAAATAATTTATGTAAATAATTTTCATACTAATTAAAGTAATTTAATTAATTTTTCTAATTAGAATAAAATAAGAAAGAAATTAATAACTCATCTAGTTATGATACATAACAAATATTGTAACACCCCGAAAATTACAACCTAGTAAATAGGTACGTGAGCGGTTTAATTAGAAATCAATTGAAATTAATTTGTTTGTTTAAAAGAAAAAGATATATGATAATTGTCTTATATTCCTGCTTTTTGTAGTAGTTAGGGGCAATTATTCAACATCTTTCATGCTTTTGAGCTTTGTTTATCCTCATTTTAGTTAAGTTTTGAATAAAGGTTTGGTTTAGTTAGAAATTTTAAATTTTCCCCTTTTTACACTTGATCTTTTGGTTGTTTAGTGTGTTTTAAGGAACTTTGTTGATGCTTGGAGAAAGCTTCGGTGATATCTCGAGAGGAATGATGCGTAAAGGATCAATTGTGGTGAAGTGGAGAGCCTTGAAGGTCTTGCGGGAGCAAAAGAAGCTTGTTGGAAGCCTTGGAACATGCTTGTGTAAATATGTGTGTAAAATTTGCACGAGCAGCTGTAGTGTGCACGAGCAGCTACGAGAAAAATCCTTATTTTTCTGTTTTGTTTTCTTTTAGGCTTCAACTCTTTTTGGCCCGTAGTCTTAAATAGGGATTTTCTGTCCTAGTCCGGGGTGACGATACGTTGTGTTGTGCACAGAGAGAAACAAGAGGTTCGACGACGGATTTGAACGCGTTTGGCTCGGTTCTCCATGCTTTCATCATCTCTTGCTTCTTCCCCCATGGCTATGCATAGCTAAGTTCATTCTTCGTTGGGGTTTAATGTAATCGAGTCTACTTCAATTTAATTGAATTGTGAACTGGAGAGAACACCCAATACTTTTTATGCCTAGGGATAGGGTAAAATGGATTGGGCATCATTAGAACCTCTATTCCTAATGCAAGTACTTTGGTTTCACTAATTCAAGGGATTGATAGTGGAATCAAAGAACTTAGGTTCTCCCACTTAAGGGATTAAGGTTTGAATAAATTTGTGGGTTGATGATAACAAAAGTTTATTTGAATGAGAAAATTAGTGATTGCATATTAGGATGACTTGATGAAGTTAAACTCCGGCGTAATTCATTCATTGATTTAAACCCAATTTTCTGCGCACGCTATGTGTTTGGTGAATTTACCCAAATCCAATTTCTCTTCTTCTACTCATTTAATTTATGCACTTGTTTTAATTTTGGTTACCTAAATTCTCAATTTTCATAGTCCATTTAATTTTGCTATTAATTACCCAATTATCGTACAAGTTGTAACGTTTTATTTTCCTAATTGTATGATTAAGTGTTTGATTAATAATGAAAGAACAAACTAGATTTAAATTATGTTAATTGATATAATAATTAACTTAAGTTTTTATGTTTTGTTTAGTGCTATAGTATTATTGTTAGATTTTCATAAGGTGTTGGACTTAGAGTGTGTGTGGTGGAATTTTTGGGATTTTTACATGAGTTTCGTGAGTTGTAAGAATGAAAAAAAAAAAAAAAAAGAGGGTGTTGTCCTTAGAGGAAGGGTGGAGACAAATAGCAAAATTCCATGCAAATCTCAAAACTTAAATGTGCCAAGCTTCACGTTTCTTCCATTCTTCCGAAGTCTCTCTTCCCCTTGAATGGAAGTTTAATTTCTACATCACTTGGAAGCTTGATTTCTTCTTCCCTAGAGCCTCCTTGGTTGATTTCTAGTTGGTAAGTTCAATTCTTGATCTCTTAGTTTCTTTCTCAACTCCTACCAAGAACTTGAGAAATGGGTTTCAAGTTGAATCTTGACTGGTGGGAAAAATTTTGATTGAAGCTTATTTTGGGATTGATTTAGGTGTCCTCTAGTTGATTTCATAGCCAAAGTTGGGTAGAGATCATTCTTGAATCACCAAGTCTCCTCCCTAACTTCTTCTCCAAGGTTTTGAGTCAAAAATTCTAGGTAAGGGAAACTTTAATATGATTGAATGCTTATTTGTATATTATATGCTTGGAATGTTGTTTTTGAGTGTGGAATGATGTATATATGTTATGTTTGATGTAAAATTCGAATTGAAATGAACTTTGTAGCCATTGAGAAGTTTTAAGCATGCTTTCGAGGTCCTACAACTCTGTTTCACTTAAGAACATAGTGGTTCTCGCTTAAGCGAAATAGGGGACAGAGAACATTTTTGGTCAGAAAGTTGTCCTAGCTTAAGAGCTAGAATTCCTAGCTTAAGTGAGGCCTAGCTTAAGCGAGAAAAATGCTAGCTTAAGCAAGGAACCCTGTAAGTGAGTAAATAATTTCTGAAATTCTAGCTTAAGCGAGAGTAAGGTGGTGCTTAAGCGAGAATTCATTTTCTACACTATAAAATGGCTTTCAAATTTATTTTAAATTGAATTATGTCTATGATATGGATGTGATGAGGATGTCCACGAAAGTTCTAGAACTATGTTAGGAAATTCACATTTTGTTAAAATTTGGTGTTGTGTTATGTTGTGAGCAAGGATTCAAGGTGTGAGAATACCTTACTTGAGATTATTTAGTGTTTTGTTATGAGTAAAGATTCAAGGTGTGAGAATGCCTTACTTGAGGTTATTGAACTGCTGGATGGGTTCATAAGCATGATTTTAGAAAAATGGTGAATTTATAACATAGAGGGAACTTGTGGAAATCAAAGTCGTTTGGCTTGTTACATGACATTGCATATGGATAGGCACGTAAGTTGAGGGTGCTAGGTAGGCTCTCAACCTAGTGCCGGAGGTTTTTGTGGTGGCCAACAGTGGGCCTATAGAATAGCCAAGTGGGCGAATTCTTATAGATGTAAAGTTTTGCAAGCCTTACAGAGGTAAGCCAATACTCACACTTGTCTATATTCGATTAAATCCACACTTCCTCCACAGGGTAGCTCAAGGGACTCCCTGAATGGTCAAAGAGTTGGACCATGGTAGGGGATGGGACCTATGAGGACCGCCTAAAAGTTGTAGAAATCTCCATGGAGTTGAGTCAGTATGGCATTACATAATGAAATTTGTATATGAGATTGATATATGATGTTATTTGTTTTACTATTATTGATTGATTTTGGTTTTCCTTTAAGTAAATCTTATACCTTTGTATATCTATGATCTTTTTATAAATAAGCTTACCCTTGCCTTTTGTGTTTGTATTTGTGTTGTATTACTGCAATGATCGTGTGGTTGGCACGGGAGCAGATAGTGGTGATATTGCAGGATCTTAGACCGCTCGTGACTGAAGCGGATCTATATGTTGAAGATGGGATGAGATCCCTCCTTTTGTATATGTTCTCAAATATATGTATATAGTATGGGGACCAGCTTAGGACATATGTATAAATGTTAGGTTGTTGTAAATGCCCTCTACAAGAGGATTATTTTTGGTATTGTATGTATATGTATATTTAAATTTTGTAAAGCCATACCTTATACTCTTATGATATGATGATGTACATATATATGTGTTAAATGTGAAAAATTTTATAGGTAGTTTCATATGATAATATTTAACAAAGTATTTTAGTATAACAAATCTGTAACGAAGATGGGTCGTTACACTAGTGGTATCAGAGCTGGTCGTATCTTTTGAACAAACCTATGGGGATAGGTCTGTTATGTTTTTGCTGTGTGTGATTGATATGATGGGTAGAAGGTTTTAGCCAAGGTTATTCTCTAACTTGGTTTAGACCTATGTTAGGATGGTGAGACCACCTAGACAATTTCATTAATAAAACTTTATGGGTGTCAATTTCAGACAAATTTCTACGCTTATCTGTTAAACATGCCATGTTGTTCATTAAAAAACTTGCCCAAAGCCTTAATAAAAAAAAAAAAAACTTGCCCAAAGCATGCACAACCCTCATGGTAATAGTCAATTACGACTACAAGGAGTGCTAAATTTTCTGGTCTCGGCCATAATTTAGTTTTTCCCTTTTACATGGAACTATAAACTTAAGACTTTAATAAAATTGAGTTTAATTGTGTTTTGGGTCTTTTAAGTTTAGGCTGTGATTTTGGTCTTGATTTATTTTTCTAGTTAATTAAGTTTTTTTAAATAAAATAAATTTGATCTTTCTTTTAACTTTTTTTCCTATTTAAAATTTTAAATCATCATTTCTTAATTAGGTATTTGAGAATTTATGATTGTTGTAAAAGTAGGATCTGAAAAGGGAAATTTTTTTTGAGATTCATAGTTTTAGCAAAATTTGATGTTTCAGTTGAGTTTTAAGTATATAGTTTAATAAAGTTTAATTTATTTGATATTTGAATAAAAACAAAGAGTTTAAGAGTTTTAAGTAGAATAAATTTAGTAGATTGAATTAAATTTGTTTAATTTTAAAATAGATTTAGTTATTTTAAAAAAAACTTCAAAATTAAAATTGTACATGGTTTAAATTTGATAAATAAAATATGATTAAATTTAAACCCAAGAACCAGATTTCAGCTGACACCAAAATTTTGCGTGTGCGGCATTGCTGAAAATAGATTTATTTTGTGTTTGAGTTGATTTATTTTGTGGAATTTTTTTTTATAGCTTCTTAAAATAGCTTTTGAAAAGAAAAGATTATCTTTTTGTGTAAGGGTAAAGTGCAATTTTGGTTTCCTCATAATATCCAACTTGCAATTACTCTCATTTTTAAATAGAGACATTTTATCTTCTAATTTTTCAAAATCAGTGATTTTAGTCCAATTGCCCAATTTAATGCATTGACCTTAAGTATTTAACGTAAATTTAATATAAATTTAATAAAAGATAAAAAATATATAAAAAGGACTTTAAATCACATGGGATCATCTTGTAGCTAGCATAAACTCAAATATCACAACCTTAACTCACTTCGTCCCCTAAGCTTGGTTGATGTAATGCTAATCATCTTCCCCAAAGGATCGTTAACTCCAAAAGGTTCATCTACTCAAAGGAGTAGACATTTTTTTGAGCCGTAGGACAATGCGATGGAAGATCAGTGGTTGGGTGGTGGAATGGAAACCGGTGCAACTTCATATAACTCTAGTCTCGAGCTTGAAGACATCGCGTGGTCTATCACTGTAACATGGAGGCTCCAATAGCTAGTGACCTCGTGGATAGAGGAAAATCTAGGGAGAAGGTTTTATGGTTGTGGGCTAATTAGGGTATATAACCGTTAATACGAAATTTTGGTTGCAAGTTTATTGTGTAACATTCATTTGAAATTTTGAATTTGTTCTTTTGCAAGTAACAAGGAGAAATAGTTGAGAGTTTTTGAGTGGCATGATCCCATATTGAATGTTTGTGAGAAGAGAATTATCATCGCATTGTTGAGGAAGGCAAATGAATTGAAGACAAAGTTCAGTTAGATGAAAAAGATGGAGAAATTTTTAGGGTTGGCCTTATTTTGTCTTAGGTCATTGTAATGTTGCATTGTTGCTGGAGTTTTTAGTTTTTGGTAGGGCCATTTGATGTAGTGGGTACAATATAAGGCATTGTATTGTTGCTGGTGTTTGTGGGCCTATCATTATTTTGATGCAATTGTTTTGATTTTAAGATTAGAATATAGTATTTGGCTTGGTATGAATGGGTCTATTAATGAAATGTCGTTTCTAATATGATTTGTGCAAGTGAATTTTATCTGATTTTATATTTGATTGTGTTGCTTTACTTGTTTTGCATAACTCTGCCAAATTGCCTAGTAATTCTGCCAAATCACCTAGTATAGTTGGTTTTAAAGTTTGAGGTTTTACAAAAGATTGTCTGAATAGGCTAGTGCAATATCAATATATTGGTCCTTTTGAATACCAACTTTGTAACTTACTAATTGAATAAGGTTGTATAGTTAATTTAATTTGTTTTTTATTATTGTCACAGGTTTTAAAGTATACTATCATATAATTTTTACTGGTCTTTTTGAAAATTAAAATTATAATATAGTTACTGAATAAGGTTTTAAGGTTGAGGTCTGTATTTGATTGTTGTAACAAGTTTTAAAGTTGAGGTTTCATAGTATAATACCATATCAGTATATATATTGGTCCTTTTCAAAACCAATTTTGCAGCTTATTACCATTTTGAATAGGCTTACATTTGTGACTGGTTTAATGCCATATTAGATTACCAAATTGATTTTGACATATGATACAAGCATATGATGCAACCATTGACCTGATTTTAGCATATTGAAAACCACTATTAAAAATTCCAAATCAAAACCTGTTAACCTTAACTAGGACGGAACCATAATCAAAACCAATAATTGAATAAGCAAATGAAGCAACCAAAACATCACAAAGAAGAAGTAATATACCAACTGGAAATATAAATTTCATTCAAACCAATAAGCAGTACTTGTATAGGAATGGTCTATTGGCATTTGAAATGAATCAAAACACCATTTCTATATATTCCTTTACAAAATAGTCTTGGTAACCAAAAAATAGAACAACGGCTGAAATGTATCAAAACATCATTCTTATTCATTCCTTTAAAAAATAAATATATTAAAACCCATTCCTAAACCATAATATTCCCCTGACCCATTCCTACAACTATTTCCCTTAAAAAAAAGTAGATATCTTCAAATCTTCAAATTCTTGAAATCTTAAAATATAATAAATTAACCATTGATTATTGTGTTTGTAGGCAGGGACAAAAACATCAACAAGTGTTGATGCAATTGCAATTAATTATTGACTTAATAGAGGTGCAACTGACTATTGACTTAATGGAGGTGCAGCTGATTGACCACTTGGTGCATTGCAACTAATTGTTGAGTTTATGTTCATGCAGTTGATTCTTGAGTTTTCTGTAAAGTTTCAACCTCTGCAGGTCAGTTCAACCCAGGTATTCTTTCACAATTATTTGTCTTTGCAAAAGGTTGAAACTTTGTAAAAAAACTCTCACAATTGATTTAGTTGTGCTTAAAACACACTGCTCCTGAAGCACCAATCCACTGTTTGCACCTCTAATTAGATGTCTGCAGTTAATTTTTCATAACGACAATTAGACGGGAGGACTCAATTGAAAAAACAAAAGTTCACAGACCCAGTTAAAAGAAAAAAAAGTTCAACTACCTATTTGTAAATTTGGTAAAAGTATATGGGAATCTACATAATAATTAAATCTTTATTTTTTTATGGAAATCGCTTTAGTTTTTTTTCCCCCTTCTATGACTGTTTGCAATTTTCTTTTTCTTTTTTTTAATGACCAAAATTTAAATGTCTCATTTAAATAGATTAAGGACACCTATAGTAGTAAGTTACATTTTCGTTAGTGAATACCATTGTCATTGTGAATACCAATAGTTGCAAGTTACTTATATTTTCCTTTTTTTTTTTTTGTCTAGGTACGCTACTTGCTTATAAGTGAATATCAAGCTAGCCTCATTTTGGAACCTATGCAAATAACCCTTCACTTTTTCATAGTTTATTTTGTGGTTTGACCTAGTGATGAACTATTCATAAAGCTGAAAACCTCAAATCCCAAGTTCTAGCATAGTATTGAATTGATGGCCTACTTAATTTAGTTTTTTTATATTTAAATTCAAGGTATTTATTGATATGAATTGCATGTCATTCTAGATTGAGTTTAATGGTGATGCACTGGCAGTGTAAAATAATTTTACACTGTCGTTCAATCACAAATCACCGTTGATATGACTTTTAAGATAATTTTGTAAAAGTCAACAAACTTACCATACATGATAGTTTATAATTAAATGACAGTATAAAACTATTTTACACTATCAGTGCATAACCTTTTTTCTCTTCTAGATTTGTATATCATATGATAATAAATTAATAATTCTCTAAAAATATAAAGGAATTTTGGAAACATTTAAACTTAATTACATTTTTTGCACCCACAACTTCACAAGCTCGTGAACTTTGTCCTTAGAGATTTTTTATAGCTAATTTTGCCCGTAATTTATAAAATATTATGAATTTTGTCCCAATGTAAATAAACTACCACAAATAAGACAATTTTGTGGTGATTTTTCCTTTAAACTGGTTCAATTAAGACAAATCGCGACTTTTGTAAATTAGGAGGCAAAATTCATTAATTTTTTGTTTGGGAATGGGGGGCGAAATTCACAAGATTACAAAACTTTGGAAGCAAAAAGTACAATTAAACTAAAAATTTATATGTTTTTATCAGCTAAACTTTATTCACAGGATGTTCTGATTTAATTTATGTATTCAAGAAAAATACCTAGATAATACACATGATACTTGATAGTTTTTTTTTAAACTTCAAAGTGAAATAAAAATAGAAATAAATTTAAAAATAAAAATAATGTGTGAGAAATTTGTCATTAAAATAATTTTTTGTTAGTACAATAAATTTTTAGACTTTTTAAAATAAAAAATCATATATTTTTCCTTATACAATTAATAATAATTTTTCCATTAAATATTATTGATAAAAAATAACAACAATGATAAAAAAAATCAGGTGGAAAGTGAAAGACTTTACTAGTAGACAAGTCATGTTTGACTAAAGAATCTACCACCATGTTTGCCTCACGTAAAAACATATGCATACGTGACATTAGATTTCAAACTAGCTATTGCTTTAATCTCTCTAACCACGTTATAACAGTGGTGAGAATGATCGCATCCATTTAAAATCAACCCAACTGCAACTTTTGAATCACTCTCCACTGATATATTAACTTGTTAGCAATTTCTTTATTATTTCTAATTAAATAAAGGTATTTTATTTTTAATTAATTAAAGATATATATGACACAAAAAAGGAATTTAAAATTAACATAGGGCATTACTTTAATTTAATGATTTTTCCTCTGTCAGAACATCAATATATATATAGCAGCACTCCATGATCAAAACAGATTCAACCCTCCTCACAAAAACCAAACAGATGCAGTTGGAGAGAAGTGAGGCTGGAAATGTTCTTAAGGAAAGAGAGATTTGAAAGAGTGCATGCAAAGTTGAGAGAAAACCAAAAAATAGTCTCCTTGGCACAACAGCGTTGGCTTTAAGAGATCACCTACTCAAAACTAGGCATGGCAAATAAACCCTTACCCATGGGTACCACCCTGACTTTGACGGGGAATACCCGCTTTGACCGGGTATGGGTACGGGTATGGGTATTATCCGAATTTTTTAAACGGGGATGGGGACGGGGATGGGTATCAAACTATACCCGTACCTATATCCGTATACCCGCCACCATTATATTTTTTTATAATTTTTTTGTCACAACATATATATACATTATAATTTTTAAAAATATAAATTAAATAGCTTAATAGTTAAATAATTTAAATTATAATAATAGATAAATAACAAACTTAAAATTATACATTTAACTAAAAATATAATTTAATTCTTAATTCTTAATTCTTTGCCTTTAATTCCTTTGTTATTCATTATATATATATATATATATATATATATATATATTATTTGAATTAAAACATAATTAATAACTTAATATATGATTTATTTAAAAATATATAAGTAAATTAAATTATAAAAAATAGTGTAGTGGGTTACCCGCAGGTATACCCGAACCCGATAAAACTCGATGGGGATGGGGATGGGTATTAAAATATTAAACCCGCATCTTTTATACCCGAACCCGTACCAGCCCCGCCTTTTGCAGGGATGGGGACGGGAAGAGCCAAACCCGTCCCCAACCCGCCATGTTGCCATCCCTACTCAAAACAAAGGATGATGATCCTTGCTGCAATTAATTACGTGTAACGATTACTGGTGGGGATAGAAATGAAATCGATGGGCACATGTTTTTAGGGTACACTGTTTAATTACAATGTAAATACACACACATAAGCCCATACAACATGCAATTGTATTAGGGCAGCAAATCAAGAGAATTAAGTATAGTAATAGGGGCACAAAGAATAGCAACCCAGGTGGGAGAGTGGAAGGAAAAACAATACTCCTTCCGTCCCAAAATGAGTGTCGTCCTAGGTTTTTTTAAACAGACCAAGAAAAGCTATTAAATAGAAGAAAGAGAGAAGTAATTTTACAAAACTAACCTTATTATTAATATTGCATTGAAAAGCTAAAGTGACATTATTAGGGGTATTAGTGGAAAAAGTAATTAATATTGCATTGAAAAGCCAAATGTGACACTGAGTTGTGACAATAAATCACATAGTTGACTTGGCCACCCTGACAAAAATACGAGACATCATCAGTTTGTGAGAGCCTGCCATTGTACCATGGTGAAGGATGTACTCCCAATAGTCATTCAACTCAAACATGTGTAAGACCACTGAGTTCTGGGAGTTCCAGTGGCGGCTGGCCAGTGTGAAGCAAATTACAGAAATAGTTGTGGAAACGAATAGGTTTTGAGTGAGATCGTTAGAGAACCACATCGGGGTGGTTAGCAAGATTGTGTTTGGGACTGTCAAGTCGTTCTATGTGTACTGCTTGATGAAGCAGGAATTTTACCCTCTGTTTATTTTCTTTAAGGAATCGGTGGCAGTACTTGTGGAGACCGCAAATATGCTATCATCATCGTCTTTCTCTTTTGGAGTATCTTCAGAGAGTCTGTTTGTACCCGCTACTGTTCCTAATGCCACACCATCCGAGGAGTTCACGTTTGGTCCGACGCTTCCCACCTTTCACCGAACCCCGTTATGTCAAGAATTGGAGGTGTAATTGGGTGAGTGTCCGTCAGGGGGATCCGCCGCTAGTCGTGAACTTAGGGAACAGTGAGTCAAGGTTTTTAGGAAGGAATTGGAGAACTTTGAGGAAGATTTCGCGAAGGATCCTATGGACGACGACCACTAGATTTCTTCTCAGGAATCTTGTCAAAGGTCCTCCGCTATCCTATTTCTGGTATTAGTCTAACATGCATGGTCGAGTCTAGAGATGACTTCTCTGAGACTAGGTTTTCCCTTTTTATATAGTTGGATATGGGTAGACCTAGGTTTCAGATTTTTGGTATGTACATTCAGTTTTCGTACTCTATTACCCTATGTATTTGGTATACACTTTGGGAATGTAGATATTATTATTACTCCGGAAAATATTTGGGTTATGAAAATCTCTATTTCATGTATATATGTATATTTTATAGCTAGAGCTATTTACTTTATTTATTATGTTTTACTCACTTTTAAATGTATATTTACAATTGAGGCGGCGATACGCAACTTCTGAAATTAATTAATCAAAACTTTTAAAAATTTTAGTCAAATTTCAATCTAGGTTTTATCAACTTCACAATTTTTGGAAGAATTAAAATTAGTTATCATGTTTTCAAAATAATTAAAGGATATTTTCCTTACCTTTTTCGAAGATCGAATAAAGTAACACGCTTATTGAATTAAAATAAGTTTAAAACGTTGATTATATGTAAACCCGAATTTAGGGTGTTACATTAGTGGTATAAGAGTAGTTCGTCCTACCAAGACTGGGGTGTGGACTTAACCATTGCTTGTGCTGTGTGTTTGGGTTGACTGCCGCTTGACGACAATATAGATGAACTGTTTAATGTTGTGTGATTCCGCATTGACTATTTTTTTTTATAGCAATGTAGGATGAATTGATTGAACTACTTGCTCTTGCATCGACTGTTGTTTAACAGTGGTGAAGGAAACATTGTATGTTGTATGTTGTGTGATATGAAGTTGTTGGTAACAGTGTAATCTTGCATTGACTACTATGGTGGCAATGTAGGATTAGTTAGACTATAGGCATGTGAGATCGTTGATGCGAGTTCGTTAAACGAGAATGCCGACATTTTGAGGATGTGTAGTAGCCCTTAGAATTGCCAATAGAATTGTGAGATTAGTTAGACATCGCAAAGCCAAGAGACAAGGTTATTTCTTTAGACTATGCCTTGCCTTAAGGAATCCTTAAGACCTTGGCATCTATAGTGGGGTAATGGGTTGAGTGTGATAGAGAAGTCTATGCATTATGCATGAGTTGTCCCTCTTGTTATCAAGTTGTTTTGACTCCATATGAGTAAATGCCTTACACTTTCTACTCTCTTCCGAGTTGTACAGTGATGTTGGACATCTTATTTTGCCATTACTTTTCTTGTAAGAATGAGTCGATTAGACGTGTTTCAAGTAGTCTACTTTTGAGAAGCCTACTATTTTTGTAAATAAGATACCTTAATTCTTATTCGAGTCATTCATTTCGTATGAATGATGCCTTGCCTATGATGTTTCTTTTAATCATGTGGTAACCTAAACTTCTTTCAGTGTCTATGTCTCCAGTGGAAATAAATTTATTGATTGTGTTTTGAGAAACTATATCAATGGTGATTGAGTTGTCTTCAACCCCAATGGGAGTCATTTACTCCATGGGGATATGCGTTCTCAAATCTTTCGAGTCGTTTTATCCACATGGAGAGATTGCTTCTTCCATCTTTCTTGCTTTTGAAGCAAGGTGGATGTTTTGAAGGAAGATATGAAATCTTGATAGAGTTGTGAGGGTGCACACTCAAGACTCGGACGAGACGACTTTCTGTCCTAATACAAAAAAAAATCTTGGAAAGATCGTCCCAGTGATTTTGTTCTTGTCCTATATAGTGGGAGATTATGAGTCTGTATTCCTGAGTTGGTTGAGAATAGAGGTTTGAAAGTCTGGGTTGGTGAATTGGAGTTGAGTTTAAGAAAAGGAAAAAGGAAAAAGGAGTTTGAAGATGTCTTCAGGTTTTGGAAGGCAATAAAAGGCTAAAGGCGTAATTGCTGCTTGTAGTGTGAAGAACTGTTTTCTCCTGTGATTGGAAGGGTAAAGTTAAGTGTGACTTTGCGTTATCGAAAGGTTGATACCTTAACCACTAAGATATAGAACTGTGTGTTGAGAGCGAGTTTTGAAAATGAAATAGTGTACTTAACTAGCACGGAAGATTCGTCGGTGACTTTAGCAAGTTGAATTTGTTTCCATGGAGTAAGTGAGTCTTTAAGAATTATATCAGAGTTCGCAGCGGAAGCATTGTGTGAAAGTGTGAAGGTCTTTGATGGTTAGGACATGGATTGATGGGTTGAATAAGAAATGAATGCCAAAAATAGTAGCATAAAGTTTAAGAACGAAAAGAAGTGATGGGAATGTTTGAGAGAGTGTGACTTAGATGTTAGAAGTGATTGGATTGGTAGTAGTGGATTGAAATGGTTTGGGAATAACTTAGAAGTGATCCTAATGGTGAAATAGTTGGAGTAGGGTACTAAGAGTGACCAAGAGTTAGAGATAAGCCTAGGAATTTACCTACAACTCATATTGAGTGTAACCAATCTAGACCTTCGATGTTGAGTAGACTTAAGCCAATCTTGAGAAGGACTATGTTGCCCACCTAGCAACTCGATTAGATTCCTACCAAAGTCGCTCTATGTTAGTGAGCCTATAGCCTTGAGAGTGAATTTACTTAGATGAAAACCATACATACCCTTTGAGAACAAACCATATCTATGCTTTCATGGCGAAAATGATAGTAAGTTAGAACTGAGCTCTACAATGGAAATAACTTCCTATAGGAGCCGTCTAAGACTTGCTATAGAAAAATATATTAGATTAAGAATAGACAAAAATAATTATGGCCCTAGCTTAGCTTAACCATACACTTAGTGAATTTCGGGGCATTCCTAAAAGGAGGGGAGTATTGCAACACCCCGAAAATTACAACTAGTAAATAGGTACGTGAGTGGTTTAATTAGAAATCAATTGAAATTAATTTGTTTGTTTTAAAAGAAGAAAAATATATATTTTGAGTAATTAAATATAGTTAGTGATTAACTGAGTAAATAAGAAAAATGATGGAAAATAAAATAATAAAAATATTTCTTTATAATGGTCAAGTAGAAAAAAAATTAAATAAAATAAAATTTATTATTATTAGATGTTTAAAAGTTTGGTTTTAAAATTAAAATTGCATTTCACTTCAATTACACAGTGCATTCCTACATTGTGTAAATTAAACTCAGTACCTAAAACTATCAACTCACACACCTTAACCAATTAAAATTCATGCACCTACCCTCACCCCTCCACAAACTCACGATAATTTCTCTCTCTCACTCAAATCCAATTCATTTCCTCTCATTTACTTTAACTTAACAATTAAGTTAAACCCCAAAACCTCTCTTCTCTCACCTCTCTCTTTCCCTCTCTCACGAACTCACTCCCTCACACACACTCACTCACTAAAAAACCCAGCAGCACACACACACACCACACTCCTCATTTTATTTCAAATTCATTTTTTCCTTTCTTTCTTCTTCTCCCATGGCCCTGCACCCCAAACCCTCTCCTCTCTTTTTATTTTCTTCTTCCTCCTCACTCACTTGGCTGAGAGCTTGAGCACCAAGATCACAAAATCCTCTCAGCACAACTCTTCTCCTCCTTTGCAGTGGCACCCCAAGCCTCAAGGGAAGCCATTGAAGACCTTGCATGCAGCTGGATTCCTCTTCCCTCTCATCCTCTCAACAACAAGCTCACTTCCTCTTCTCTTCCTCTCTCTCTCGGCTGAACCGCAACCAAGGTGAGGGAAACTTCTTGGTGGATTCTATTTTCAGTCTAAGTGTGGTTGAGAGTTAGGGGACTCAACCACACACAACATGATTGCCCCTCATCTGGACTGTTTGTATGTTTTGTTTGAAATGTTTGCATGTGAGAAATTTTAGATGGAAAGGTTGAGTTTTTGGCAGTGGCTGTTTGTGGGAGTGTATGCATGGCCTTGATGGAGTTTTGATCTCTTTAAACTGTAAGGGATGGTCCTTGGAACAAGGGGAGCCATACCCATTTTCTACAAAACTCGTTCTTTTATGTTGCATGTAGAAGGAGACTCCAAAATCCAAGTGACAGTGGCCGTAGATTCGGGTTGCCCTGGACAACCTTCACTGTTTCGTGAATTTTAGAAGATCCAAATGTTTTTTTTTCACAAAATTTGTTTTGAATGAAAATAGACATGAAAAGGAACAACTTTTATTTTGACACCATGGAGAGAAAACCTAGTTTTGAACTTCATCCGTGGCTTGCAAAATGGCTGTTCTGTTTTCGAGTTCCCCTGGAACGTGTCTCGGTTTTTCTTAAATTTCTAACTGTACACTTAATGTTTTGTTTTTATTTTTGTGCCATTAAAAACTAGACAAAACAAGATTTTTAACCATGTAATTTAAGAAAATTATCAATCACAATTTCTAAATCAATTTGTCGAAGAGAGACAGAGCAATGGTTTTGAAACTCTGTTTGGAGCTCGAATTTTATCTGGGAGCAATTGGGGAAGAATTGGAAGGCATGGGATACCATTTTGGAAATACCCAGATGTTATATTTATGCTGTAAAAATTCCAAGTCAAAATTCTTTTGGAAAGTACCCGAAAATAAAATTTCTTCAAAACATGTTTCTGGAAAGGATTTGACTAACCTGTCCACTTGTGGAATTTTTAATAATTTTTGTAGATTTTTACTAATTAAGTAAGATATTAATCTGAAAAATAGATTTCTATAGCTTTCATTTCATATAAAACTTTCCTAGTTTTAAGGCCATTTAATGCAATCAATTTGATCTCACATTCAGTACCGCGAAAGGGAAACTTTCTCCTTTTTAGTCAAATTTTGTTTTAATTATTTTTACTATGGCCGTGATATAGTGTGTGACTTGTGTGAAATGTTTATGGTTATTTTTGTGAATGAAAGGGGAAATGAATACCATGTATCCAAGTACCCAAATTGTGATTTTAAGTCCCAAAGAACAAAGTTCTTGGGCAATGGTGACTTTGAATGATTGTGTGAAATTATTCCTTGATTGTATGTTTTCTCTCTATGATGTATTCGCAAGACTCGGGCGCAAGTACTTGCAATACTAGAATTTGATTCCAGTGACTATGGCAAGATTGCCATTGAATGATAATGATAAGTGAAATTTTAATAGAGAGAATTATTAATTAGCTTCAAGATTTTATTTCATTATTTTATTTTTTGATAGGAATTAATTTTAAATTAACTCTTTATTTTTATGCGTTGGACATAGAAATAATCTTAGGACATTTGCGTGGAGGAATAAATAGTAAGTTAACA
The DNA here is from genome assembly GCA_026413185.1 of Pueraria montana var. lobata. Taxonomy (NCBI): domain Eukaryota; kingdom Viridiplantae; phylum Streptophyta; class Magnoliopsida; order Fabales; family Fabaceae; genus Pueraria; species Pueraria montana. The sequence goes on from CM048650.1 coordinate 82,178,940, forward strand.
CTTTATAAAATTGTAAAGTTTTGAGAGAGCAAGGAAATACATAAAACATAATAAAATTGTCTACGCGTGGTGAATCATGTTAAGTTGAGAGTCGTACAAGGATGATACGAGTGTACGGAAGATTGCTGGAATTGCAAGATGGCAAGAGAGTCGCGTGGAGTGTTCTAGCTGTGAGAATACCAAAGAGAGGGGGTGGAGTTCGAAGGGCGTGCCACGACGTACTGTGACGGTCACCCAAAGAAAGGTGATGAAGGCAATGTCCTCGTGTATATATATATATATATATATATATATATATATATATATATATATATATATATATAATACTTTTTGAGCAGAGACGGGGTCTCAGGCTTGGCGTCTATCCAACCGTCCAATACCATGTGCAGCGGAATCCCACTGTGACGAGAAAGAATAATCCCTGTGAGGAGTCAGTCCTCGTAGTAATGGATGACCACAATTGGTACCTGGGAGATGATCGTAAGGCAGGTTGACCTTGGAGGGTAAGACACTGAGTTGTGACGATAGATCAGATAGCTAACTCGGCCACCCTAAAAAAAATACGAGACATCATCAGTTGGTGAGAGCCTACCATTGTACCATGGTGAAGGGTCTACTGCCAATAGTCATCCAACTCAAATATGTGTAAGACCATTGGATGTTCCCACTTTCTATTTTTCTCCTCTGTCATTCTGTGAATGGTGCAGGAGCAACATGCTTCATGCTCTGTTTTTGTGTTAACTTAGTCTACTCTATTTTGATTCTTTGATCGAACACACAAAAAGAAAACCAACTGTTAATAAAAGCTAGCTTAACTGAATATTGCAGAAAGATGTTACAAATTAACAGTGAAATATTCCTAAATAACCAAAACTTTTTATTTTCATTAGCATTATATTTTGATTGCAGCCTATTATAATTGCTGTTTTGTGTGTTGTATTATTGACCAAACTTTTTACAGAGGATGGGATATCTCAGAATCATGCATCTTCATAGAGTAAAGATTTTCAAAATGAAGCTGGAAAATTGAACTTCTTACCCCCTCTATCTATTCAAGTGTTACAAGAAATTGGGTGGCGGTGTAACTCTAAGGTATGCATGGTTTCTGCACCTAACTGATTATTTTTTTGTCTGTTTTTCCTGAAGTGCATTTTCATGTTTCCCTTTATAGGTTGAATTCAAGTCCATTTTAAGCACCAGCAAAGACTTGCAGTTTTCAGTGGAGGTCAGTGAAAGTTCTATTTATATATATATATATATATATATATATATATATATGCCTGTTTATGACGTCCTATTAACATTTTTTTATTGCATTAAGTAGTATGAGTTGTGTTATATGCATTAGTTGATTAGTGGTTTTAAACTCTAGAATTTGTTATATGGTATTTTTTTTCCTCTTGGATCCGAAATAAGTTTTGGTTTTCTTTGTTTTAATTGATTCATAACTTGTGTTGTAAATTTGTCTTGTGCCTGGGTTTAGGTACTGTACTAGTTGGGGTATTCGGCAACACATATAACCGAGTACCCCCCCGAACAGTATGACAGGTGTTCGGTGTCCACGGTATAGCCGAACACCCCAGCGCCGTCCGGTCCGTTTGCCAGACAGGAGTATTCGGCATCTATAAAGTCGAACACCCTTAACCCCTCACCCCAGGGGCCTAAATAGTAGTATTCGACACTTGCAGGGCCGAACACCAGTAGAGGTATAAACACCATTAGCGACTCATGGCAACATAAACCTAAGGCTAAAAGGTAATTAAGTATCCTTAATTACCACAGACCTGTGATTAAGAAAAGGCCATGGCCCATGAGGGCCCAAGCCCAATAAGATAAGTATAAAAAGGGGATCACCTCCCCAAGGTAAAGGATTATGAATCATCATTTATTACACACATTAAATGCTCTGAGCCGAATCCTGACTTGAGCGTTGGAGTGTCTTTTGCAGGTACCCCCACCTTCCGGATAAATACAAAAGATCTTGAAACACAAAACAACAGCCGAAGGCCCCAGTATCCCTCGACAGGAACATTTTGGCGCCCACCGTGGGGCCCGGTAAAACTTTCCCCGCAAACTCACAAGGAATGGTTACTACTCGAAGTCACGCACATATGGAAGAACAACGTCTCGTCGACGAAAACTTGGTGGAAGATCAGACAAATCTTTCATCAGAGCTAAGACAGTTGCGAGCCGACATATCGGCAATAAGGCAGCAGCACGCTCAGGAGTTATCGGCCATCCGCCAAGAAAATGCCGATTTGAGAGACTTGAACCGATCCAGGAGACCTGAAAATCAGCAACCAGACAAACATCATGAAGACGAGTCGGTCATCAACCTTAGCGTGCAGGGTACGACGAATTGGCCTTCCCTTTTTACCTTCAACACTCAGTCACGCCCCTGTAGGCACCCTTTTGTCTCCGGGATTATGGAAACTCCCCTTCCTCCAAATTGGAAGAGCCTCAGTCTGGACCGATACGATGGTAGCACAGATCCGGATGAACATGTAGATGTGTATGTAACCCAAATCAGTTTATACACCGCAGAAGATGTCATTTTATGTAGGGTGTTCCCCACCTCCCTCAAGGGACACACCTTTAGTTGGTTTACCCGCCTACCACCTAACTCCATCGGCAGTTTCGAGACGTTGGTAACGAGATTCGGCAATCAATTCGCAACTAGCAGACCTCATCATCTAACTTCAGTGGCACTAGTCAATATTCGGCAGGAAAAAGGGAAATCTCTAAGAGTGTTCATGGAAAGGTTCGGCAGGACTGCCTTAAACATCCGAAACCTAGACTCGGCAGTGGCCATGCATCAGCTGGTGACGGCTCTTAGGCCAGGAGCCTTCGTCAACAGTCTCTGCAAAAAGCCGGCTCTCGACATGGATGACCTCCGGCGACAAGCAGCAAAATACATGCAAATGGAAGAATTATCCGAATACAGGAACCAGGTCCAAGCAGAGGCCAACCCAAGGAAGAGGGAACAAGAAAAGGATTATCAAGGAAAGGGAAAAGACAAGATCAACAAGGAGAAGGAGTACCGTGGCTCCAGGTATGCAACTTACACACCGCTCAACGCTAGCCGATCCTGAATACTCGAGCAGGCCCTGGCTACAGAAATATTAGCCATGCTGAAGAGGGCCAATACTCCTCCTAAGGCCAACTACAACAAACAATGCCGATACCACCACAATAAAGGCCATTCCACTGAAGAATGCGCCGCACTTAAAGACAAAATAGAGGACCTCATCAAAATGGGGCATCTTAGAAACTTCGTCCAAGATCCAAGGACTGAAAGGTCTCAATTTTGGAGAAATAAAGACAATGACAGAACCTATAGAACGGACTTTAGCCATGGCAGGAGAGCCGAAAGACAAAGAAGCAGGTCCAGGGAGCGATAAGACATAAAGCCCTCTAATCCTCGAAAAGTCATCAACACGATTGCCGGAGGATTTGTGGGAGGAGGAAGCACCTTTTCGGCCCGAAAGAAGCACCTTCGATTAGTCCGGTCAGTCAACATGACGTCGACTATAAACAAGCTCAAAATGCCACCCATAACTTTCACCGATGTGGACTTTCAGGGGTCCGACCCAATGCAAGATGATCCAATGGTCATTAGTGTAGATGTAGCCGACTGCACAGTCCGGAAGACCCTGATAGATCAAGGAAGCTCAGTCGACATCCTATACTGGAACACCTTCAAACAACTGGACATACCAGAGAAGAAACTCATGACGTACGACGAACCCTTGGTCAGATTTTCTGGCGAGAGGGTTAACACCAGGGGATGTATAGAGTTAGACACGACCTTCGGGTATAAGGGAAAGGAGTACAAGATCATAAGAGTGAGATACATTGTAGTGCACGCCAACACCTCATATAACATACTACTCGGACGACCGTCATTGAACACTCTTGGAGCCGTAGTCTCCACTCCGCATCTAGCCATGAAATTTCCATCAAACCGAGGCACGGCTATTACGATTCACGCGGACTAAAAGGCGGCTAGAGAATGCTACTTAGCCAGCCTCAAGGTTACTCAACTGAAGGAAGATGAGTGCAAGTCGGTATACATGGTCTCGGCGGCTGAACCCTCAGACCAAACTTTGGATCTCGATCCCAGAATCGAGGAGGACAAGCGGGTAAAACCGAATAAGGAGGTCCATGCATTTCAAATTGGGCAAGAGAAAACTCAAACTACATACCTCAGGAACAACCTATCCGAAGAAGGCAGGCTTCAGATTCAAAGAGTAGTAAAATGAAACGCCGATCTCTTTGCCTGGAAGGCCGCAAACATGCCTGGCATCGACCCAAAATTCCATTGTCACAAATTGGCAATATGCCGAGAGGCAAGACCAATTTCGCAAAAGAAAAGGAAGATGGGGGAGGATAGGAGGAGAGCAGTAGAAGGAGAAGTGTCCAAGTTGCTAGCCGCCAATTTTATCCGAGAGGTCAAATATTCCACTTGGTTAGCCAATGTGGTCATGGTAAAGAAGGCAAATGGAAGATGGAGGATGTGTACAGACTACACGGATTTGAATAAGGCTTGCCCAAAAGATGTCTACCCGCTACCAAACATTGACAGATTGGTCGATGGGGGTAGCTAGACATCTTTGTCTTAGTTTTTTGGATGCTTATTCAGGATACAACCAAATCTGAATGCATCCTCCCGATGAAGACAAGACCGCTTTCATAACCAAATCAGCCAATTTTTGCTACCAAGTAATGCCCTTCGGCCTAAAAAACGCAGGAGCCACTTATCAAAGATTGATGGACAAAGTTTTCCAAAAACAGCTAGGACGAAACCTAGAGGTGTATGTCGATGACATGGTTGTTAAATTTTCCAAGCCAGACGAACACGCCAGGGACCTCGAAGAGATCTTCGTTGAACTCAGGAAACACAATATGCACCTAAACCCCGAAAAATGTGTCTTCGGTGTCCAAGGAGGAAAATTCTTGGGTTTCATGTTAACATACCAAGGCATTGAATCCAACCCTGATAAATGTGAAGCGGTTATTCGTATGAAAAGCCCGAGAACCCCAAAGGAGGTCCAGAGACTCACAGGGAGAATTGCCTTTCTATCATGATTCCTGCCAAGAATCGTCGAGAAGGCAAAACCCATCATGCGTCTGCTAAAAATGGTCAAGAACTTCTCATGGAACCAACAATGTGAAGAGGCCTTTCAAGAGCTAAAGAAGACCCTCTCAGCCCTGCCCACACTCAAGAAATTGGAACCTACAAAGGATCTAGTGCTTTACATCTCGGTTTCTTAAGTAGCCATAAGTGCGGTGTTAGCGCAGGAACATGAAGAAGGCCAAGCACCCATATACTTCACCAGCCGAGTGCTACAAGAAACCGAGACCAGGTACCAGACAATTGAGAAGGTAGCCCTAGCACGAGTGAATGCTGGAAGACGCCTGAGGCAATACTTTCAAGGACATCGGGTGCTTGTAAAAACCGATTGCCCAATTGCAAAGGTATTAAGGAAACCAGAATTAGCAGGGAGAATGATGGCATGGTCAGTAGAACTCTCCGAGTTCGACTTAATGTACGAGTCGAGGGGTCTCGTCAAGGCACAGTGTCTGGCAGATTTTGTCAATGAACTACACCCTGCTGAAACCTTTGAAGAAGATTGGTGGGTAGTACATGTCGATGGCTCATCAAACCGAAGGGGAAGTGGGGCAGGTATCATACTGGAGGGACCCAACCAAATATGGCTGGAACAATCACTACGGTTCGGTTTCAAAGCATCCAACAATCAGGCCGAGTACGAGGCCTTATTAGCTGGGCTCAGATTGGCAAGAGAGATGGGAGCCCGAAAGGTGCAATGTTGGAGTGATTCACAAGTAGCAGCCGAACAGATCAACGGTGGTTTCCAAGTCAAAGACCCTCAGTTGCTGAAGTACTATCATACTTTCATGCAGCTGAAACAAGAGTTCGAGGAAATTCGGGTAAATCATTTAGCCCGAGAACACAACGACAGGGCAGATCGACTTGCTAAATTGCTACTACCCAAAAACCCGGACAGTTGAGAACCTTCATCCAGGAGACGTTGCCCGAACCGAGTGTAACCGCCGAGGAATGCATGCAGCTTTTGGCAGCCAGAAGTATGTGGACAACCGAAATACAACAGTATTTGGCACAAGGAACCCTTCCGGAGGATAAGGAAAAAGCCAAAAGGTTGCGAATCAATGCTTTAAGGTACATTGTGATAGCCGAAGAGTTATACAGAAGGGGATTTTCCACACCCTTATTAAAGTGTCTTGAGAAAGAGCAAGCAGAATACGTGATGAAGGAGCTACATGAAGGAATCTGTGGCATGCACTCGGGGGCACGAACGATGGCAACTCAGGTTTTGCGAGCAGGATATTACTGGTCGACCCTCAAAACTGACTGCGCCGAACACGTCAAAAGATATAGCCAGTGCCAAAAACATGCCAACCTTATCCACCAACCAGCGGATAAATTGCACTCCATCTCATCACCTTGGCCTTTTGCCGTATGGGGAACCGACATCTTGGGTCCTTTCCCTATAGCCAAAGGACAGCGCAAGTTCTTGTTAGTAGCTGTCGACTACTTCACAAAATGGATAGAGGTCGAGCCCTTGGCAATCATCTCGGCTCAGAACGTACAGAAATTTTTGTGGAAAAATATCATCACTCGCTTCGACATTCCGTAGGCAATCATCACCGACAATGGTCTACAATTCACGGACAAGAAGTTAAATACTTTCCTTGAAGGCTTGGGAATAAAGCATAAAGTTACCTCGGTCGAGCACCCCCAAACGAACGGACAAGCAGAAGCTGCAAACAAAGTCATCTTGGGAGAACTGAAGAGAAGGTTGGGAACAGCCAAAGGGGCTTGGGCCGAGGAGATACCCGAAATATTATGGGCATACAGGTGCACCCCACAATCAACCAACAAAGAAACACCCTTCAGAATGGTTTATGGGACCGAAGCAATGATCCCAGTCGAAGTAGGAGAACCCTCATTCCGAAGACAAATCTTTGAGACTCCCGAAAACGAAAGTTCCATGAGATGCGAACTAGACTTGGTTGAAGAAATACGCGACCGAGCACATCTCAATGCCAAAGCATGTAGACAGAGAATGACCCGAAGATTCAACTCAAAGCTGAAGCCACGAGACTTTAAAGAAGGAGACCTAGTCCTAAGGGTGCAAGGCGACACCCGAAGAGACTCCAAGGAAGGAAAGCTGGCAGCCAATTAGGACGGCCCATTCAGAGTTTGGAAAAACCTAAACAATGGGGCCTACAGGTTGGAAGAACTGTCAGGAAGAATAATACCGAGAACTTGGAATTCCACTCATCTTAAATTTTACTTCAGTTAATGTATCATTTCACTATGTATTCGAATGTTGTACTCTTTTCCCTCTTTCGGTTTTTCATCCCTACAAGAATGTAAAAGGGTTTTTATCGGATAAGGTTTTTATGAGGCATACCTCAAAAGAATTCTAATAAGAACGTCCTACGCTTTGCCAACATTATTTGAGTGCACCATTCGGATTTTCTTCAAAATGGTTTCCCTCCCGAGTGCTCCCACTCGGCTAAGGATGCACCATTCGGATCCCCACACCTTTTTTTTTTTCTTTATTTCAAACAAGAATTCCTCTACTTACAAAGACGCCGAAGATAACAAACGGCGACACATCACTCGAAAGCGCTTCCTAGAAGAACACATACAATCCTACTTTGCCCAAATTAACAACGCAAGTATCACAAGGTAATCGGACAAGAGTAAAAACGCGAAATAAACTTAACAAATACCGAAAAGATGAACGTATATTTCGTCAATTATCAAAAAAGGGGTCGAGTCATATACAAAACATTAAAAAGGCTCTAACGGCCTGAGACTACAAAAATTCTCTATTCTGTCGAGTCCTCACGAACCTCGGCATCAGCAGCTTCATCCTCCCCCCTCTTCAGTGGCCCCAGGATCTGCACCACCATCAACAGCTGAGCCGTAAAGAGGATTCTCCAGAATGGCATCCTCCGGAATGTCATCAATAGGCAGTAGCTGCCCTTGATAAACAACCTTCTCCATGTCAAAAATGCTGCGGTCACATACATTATAATAATGCGTTATTTGTCGCAAGCCGTGGAGAAAACCAGCCTCATTTTCGGCTAAAATCTTATCTTCGGTCGAAGAAAGAATCCTCTCCTTGGCAGCACGCTCCGCGTCCCGCTCTTCCTGGGCCTCGGCCAACAGCGCCCTTAGCCGCTCGATCTCATCAGATTGAAGCTTGGAATCCTTCTTGGCCATTATTACCTTGGTGTTTAAATCGTGAACATTGGCCGAGAGGTCCTTAACCTCCTCCTTCAAGCGCCCATTCTCGTCGGCTAGAACCATGTTGGCCTCCAACACTTGTTTGTTAGATACCTGGGCCTCCTCCAAACTCTCCTTCAACTTCTCGGCCTCCTTTAAAGGATTTGCGAACATATGATACGCAATGGCCGAAGCCCTTGCCTGAAATTCGCAATAAGCCAACTAGTTGGCAGCAGCATCGGCCTTGTTAAGGATGGCCTTCCCAGTATCCGAGATGTCACTGGAGCTCACCATCTTCTTCGGCCGAAAATCTTTGGCAAAAAAGGCCTCGGCGGTCAAGGCGTTGATTGAAGACAAAGACGCTGAAGCAGGAAAACCTAAAGTCTGTTGCTTCATCTTCTTAGCCCTTTCTTCTTCCGAAGCCTCACGACTTCGGTGCCTTTTCTTGTGATCTCTATCTTTACTTTACTTTTCTCCCGCCGGGGGGGGGGGGGGCACAGTATCTACTGGGGTTGGCCGAGGGGTCGGTTGCTTGGGAATGGGGGGCACTGAAATGATACCAGATTTGTTCCCCGCGGCCTGAGCCCGATTCCTCCGAGTATTCTGGAATGAAAGCACATCTCCTCCAGCATCAGCCATAATACCTACATAAAACACTTAGTCAGTGACAAAAGCTAAACATTGAAACACTAGGAAAGAAAGAACAAAAACCTTACCACATATGTCGGCTAAAACAGTGGAAGAATTTAACAAGGCCACAAGCTGCCTAGCTGGGAGCTTTTGGGGGAGAGACTCAAGAAAGAGGAGATCCTCGCGTTCCGTTTCGGTCATCATGGATTTCAGAAGCTTGTCATAACGCCGAGGGTTTTGCTCCCAATAGAACGGAAATAGGGACTTTCCACTCATATCGTAAAGATGGTTAGTCCCTATGTTCGGCCTAACTACTACCTTAAAGAAACCGATTTTGAAATTTTTCTAAGAGGTAGTAAATGACTGGAAAAGAGGCCTCTTTGGTTTCCTTATCAAGGAAACCCATAAACCATCTTTAGGCCGAGTACAAAAGTAATACAAGAACACACTCACCGAAGGCTCTATAAAGTTAAAAATACAGAGAGCTCGGAAGGCTTGGATAGCAGCCCATCTGTTCGGATGCAACTGCGAGGGTGCCATGTTTAAAACCCGAAGCACCCCCATAGTGAAGTCGTCAAAAGGAACCTTTACATGTAGGTCACGAAATACGCAATCATACATGTAAAAAAAGTCCCTTGTAGAGTCACCTTTCCCCATGAAAATGAATTCAGGATTCGGTTCTCACCGACAACATTGTAACCCTACAGGACAAAACTCATCTTCAGCAATGGAAGACACATCTACATAGTTTACAAAGTTAGACACGCTACGTTTATCGTCGTACCGAGACCAATAGGCCCCCACCTCTCTAGCAACCCAGGTATACCCTTCCAGGGTAATCGGCGGAAATTCCCTTTTTGCTCGGGCAACCCGGGGTTTACGCTTCGGTCTTGCACCAGATGCCTCCCCCGCCGAAGAGGCAGAAGGGGCCGAAGGATCCATAACACTCTCACCCACCCCCTCTCGGATAGGAGACGAAGAAGGGGGCACCAAAGAGGAAGAAAGAAAGGACGAAGACGACGAGGCAGTCGAAGACCCCTCACTAGAGTCCCCACTACTCGAGGAAGCGAACGGAATATCAACTACCTCGGTTCCCCCAGAAAGCTCACGGCTAGCCGAACTCATAATAATGGAAAGAAAAAGAAATAGTCGAACTCTCGTACCTTAGTTCAGACGAGAAGAATAAAGCTAGAAGTAACTATTCGGCCGAGAGCAAAAGAAGAAGATTTTCGCGAAATCGTAAATATGGGGTGCGAGGACGACATCCTTCACCCTATTTATAGGGCCTAGGCCCATAGCGGTCCAAAAACCCCCAAACATTGTCAACCGTTAGAGCCACTAAGATCTAACGATCCACATAGCGCAGCGCTTCGATCCCCACAACCCAACGGCTTTTTTCTGCCATAAATGGCAGTAATTTCAAACGACACAACAATAAAGCACCAGTCCAAAGGAAAAGCCTCTTCGTTACCCTCCCTCACTTGAGGCTGGGGGGCATGTGTACTAGTTGGGGTATTCGGCAACACATATAACCGAGTACCCCCCCCCCCCCCGAACAGTATGACAGGTGTTCAGTGTCCACAGTATAGCCGAACACCCCAGCGCCGTCCGGTCCATTTGCCAGACAAGAGTATTCGGCATCTATAAAGCCGAACACCCTTAACCCCTCACCCCAGGGCCTAAATAGTAGTATTCGGCACCTGCAGGGCCGAACACCAGTAGAGGTATAAACACCATTAGTGACTCATGGCAACATAAACCTAAGGCTAAAAGGTAATTAAGTATCCTTAATTACCACAGACCCGTGATTAAGAAAAGGTCATGGCCTATGAGGGCCCAAGCCCAATAAGATAAGTATAAAAAGAGGATCCCCTCCCCAAGGTAAAGGATTTTGAATCCTCATTTATTACACACATTAAATGCTCTGAGCCGAACCCTGACTTGAGCGTTGGAGTGTCTTTTGCAAGTACCCCCACCTTCCGGACAAATACAAAAGATCTTGGAACACAAAACAACAGCCGAAGGCCCCAGTATCCCTCGACATGAATAGGTACTATTCACTGGCGAGAAAATAGGTGTTGGTATGGGTAGGACAAGGAAGGATGCTCAACAACAAGCTGCAGAGAATGCCCTTCGCAGCTTAGCAGTTAAACACCTATTGTTCGAGCCAATTCCAAAATTGTGTTATGATTATATTTTTTTTATAGCTTTTGTTCCTTTGTAGTAATGAAGAGAAAATTCTTGGAACATAGGGATATAAATAGTCAGTCAATAATATAATACAGATTGATAGGTAAGATATTGTTGCTGCATTTGGTGCAACTTTATTGGTTATGTTTAGGAATATGTGGAGAATTTTCTTTTCTTCATTTTGGTTAGAGTCAGAGATAGCATTTACTTGTTGCTTGACAAGTGTCTGAATATGCCCTTCCAGCACTATGCATGCATGTAGAACAGTTCTGAGATTCTTTATTTTGGTGATTTGTGAAATTGTATCTATTGAAGCACATAGAAGGTAGAACAAAAAGGAGTGAGTTCAAATTGAAGAATATCTGTTGGTATCTGACTTTCAGTTACTTATTTGCACCGTTAATCTTGGCTCCATGATTGGATATGATTACATATCTAGTAAACCCGATATTCTAGTGTATGTTACTATGGAAATTATCAGCATACATGTTTCAAGAGGTAAATATTCTTTTGTACTTTATTGTCTGGGCTTGAGGAAATGCTTCTTTGCATGCAACTAGTGGATGACGGTTATGTGCATGATGGTTGATTAACAAAGTTTGTTTATCCCATTGTTATAAATGTAACTAACTTTTTAGCCTTTTCTTAATTGGAACTATATTAACTACTGAATGCATTTTTTGGTGCATGGAATTACAGAGAAGTACGTGGCACATGTGGAGCCTCAATGTAGAGCACTGGATAGAGATTTTGACAAGCTTTCTCTTGGACGTGACAATGGTTTCTTGTGGGATGTGGTCAATCCGGAATCTAGTGAACTGCAACCAGAAGATGGAGTGCCTAAAGAAAATGCTTCTGAGGTGAGGATTTTTTATGTTTTTGGTAGTTGATTTGACTTGTTTGTTTAAGGAAATAGGTGATGCTTGGATAAGGGGTATGTGGACTAGAAATTCTAGATGAAAGTGGTTGTATAAAGAAATCACGTTGCTTATGGAATTGTGTAGCATCAATGTGAAGGCTAAATCACTGAATGGGGAGTGAACTGGCTTCACGTCTGCTACTGCTGTCTTAGACAGGCTTCTTAAGTTCCTGCTTATAAAGGTAATGGCTTGGTAGTCAGTCCTTGGTATCTACCCATTATCCAAGTACTCCCTTGTTATCATTTTAGCCTTATTGCTATTGCATGTTTCTAAATTACATTGTTGCTTTCCAGTTCAGTTGGGAATACAAGAAGGAATCAATTACTTTTTCCTTAAGTTTATGTTGTGGGTTTAATTATTTTCATAATAGCAGTCTAAGGGTTGAGCAAGAGAGTCATGGAGAGAGAGAGAGTGGAGAAGGTGCGAGGGGTGGGTGGGAGTGGAAGAGAGGATGGAAACCTCCTAGCGTCCTTACAACCTTTTTCTTTGAGAGATTTCCAGATGTCTTCATCGAAGTTGATTTATGGAGAGTTTTTTTGAGATGGGGTAAAGTGTGGGAGATTTTTATAGCTGAAGGGAGAAATAGATGGGGTCAGAGATTTGGCTTCGTCAGGTTCTTGGAGGTGGGAAACATGAAGGAATTGGAGTCCAAGCTAGATAAGATTTGCATTGGCAATGTTAAGATGAGGGTTAACGTTCCAAAATATTCAAAAAAGACCAACGAGGTATATCCAAAGAGACCATTTGAGGAGATACCAATGAGGAAACATGCTAGTTTTTCTAACAAATGTGGCGAAGGTAATGCTAGGACCAGCGGAGGAGGGAAGCATCAACCATCATATGCTCAGGTCCTGCAATGCCAGAAAGGTTTCAACCAAAATGGTAGGAAATCTTATCATGAATGGCGCCAGAAACAAGGCAGTAGTGGAAATTCGTCTCAAGATGTCTGGAGGGGACTTGATATTAACATCAGCGAAGATAACACAGACTGGATCAAAAATAGCTGGGTGGGCAGACTAAGAGATTTATCAATGTTCGATAGGTTGAATGAAGCTTTTATTTTGGATGAGAAAGGGGAGATTAAGCTACGTTATATGGGAGATGATATGGTTCTCATTACTGGTGTGGACGAAATGCAAGCCGCTAAAATGATTAACAACAAAGATGAATCTTTTTTCTCCATTTTCCATTCTGTTCAAAAGTGGTCCCCGGAGGCAGTATTTGGGTGCAGGTTGGCGTGGGTAAGAATATCAGGTATCCCGCTGGACGTTTGGGGAGAAAGCTGCTTTACCAAAGTGATTGGATCAATGGGTTCTTTGGTGTCCATTGATGAAGAAAATCTGAGTATGAGACGTTTAGATTATGCTCGAGTCCTTGTTAAGATTGGGTCTCCTGAACCGGTGGTCAGCTGTAGAAAAATCATAATTAACGGGAAGATATGCCAGACCAGAGTTATAGAGGAAATGGTGATGCTGGTTAATAACTGAAGCTGCGATCTCTGGAGGAGGAAACACAACTAGGAGAAAGAGTCGTCCATGGGTAGTGAGTATCATGTTGATATTTGTTCAATGGGCTCAGAATGTTCAGAGATGGGGTATGTTGAGCAACCATGGGTAGCTGACGGAAAGGAAAATGCGAACTCTGCCCACTGTTCCGTTAGGTCGCCATTCAAATTTCAAAATTGTTATGACGCAAATATCGACAATAGCCTAGCAGGGTGGAAACAGGTTGACAGTGGAAAAGTGTAGAATATGGAACTAGGTGGGAGTAAAGGTATGAAGGAAGCCTTGGGGCAAAAAATGCCGAACAAGGATTTGGGTGTAGGACAGAGCCAACATAGGCATTGTGATGTAGATGGCAAAAAGAAAGTATGGGAGATAGACGTTTGTCAGGAGGGTGTGAGCCCAAAAGGGTCTGAAAGTGGAAAAATGGTACTAGATGAGGAAGAAATGGAGGTTGGACCAGTGGGCTACGATCTATTGTCAAATCAGATAGAGGCTTATGGTGTTACCTGTCAACTCGTGAGCCATCTAAATAAAGGTAATTCTGTCAGGGAAGATCTGGTTGGGGAGAAATCTTTTTTAGCTGAAGAGGAGGGCCACATAAATCCACTTTTGGTAGGACCAACCCCAAAGCCCGCTTCTGGGACCCAACTTTTTTGCTCCAGATGTGCAAAGCGGTCCTGCTGTTGACGATGTGGAACATTTAGCAAGGAATCAGATTCCGAGGGTCCATAGCGGTGGCGCGGAGTCTACCATGCAATCATCACAAAGGGTGCTTTCTTTTTCTAAAGGTGGTGAGGGTGTCACAAGGGGTATCATTACGGGTTCAACTCAATTTTCTTCTGATCAAGATAAGGAGTGTAGTGGAGAGGCTGCTCCATCAGGGAAAGCAAAGCGGAAAAACTTGAGGTTACAATTCTATTCCTTTATCAACTCCTTATCAGACAATGATATAAGGAATTGTAATAGGAAATTTTGGTTGGTTAATGATATCTTGGAGGCTACAAAAATATGGGAGAATGGTAAAATTTTAGGAGTCACTTTTGATGGAAATGAGAAGGACATGATTGCCAGGATAATAGAAATGGAGAAGAAAGACAAAGAGAACGGACCATATGAGAAGGAGGGGACAAGTTCAGTGAAGTTATGTGATTGATGACTTTCAACATAAGGGGGATGGGGGGGGGAGGATTAAGATGAAGGTTGTTAGAAAATTGGTAAAAAAAGAGAATATACAATTGCTATGTATTCAAGAAACAAAAAGAGTAGAGATTAGTAAGGAGATTTGCTACAGTGTGTGGGCCGATCATGAGGCAGATTGGTTGGTTAGTCCCGCTGTGAACAATGGCGTGGGCATCTTAACTTTGTGGAGTAAAAATATCCTGGAGGTCCAGAACCATTTCATTGGGCATGGCTTTATCGGCATTGAAGGCATTTGGAAGGAAGGAGGGTTTGAGATCACTATTGTCAACATTTATTCACCTTGTGATCCAGTACAAAAAAGGAGATTGTGGAGAGAACTTATGGAGAAAAAAACAAGTAGTAACATTGCTTTGTGGTGCATTATGGGGTATTTCAATTGTGTGAGGAGCCAACATGAGAGGAAAGGTGAAAATAGAGGTGACTTTAGAGAAGGTGAAAGGAGAGACTTCAATTATTTCATTGAGGAGATGGAGTTGATGGAGGTGCCACATGTTGGAAGAAGCTACACATGGTATAGACCTAATGGGAAGGCAAAGAGTAGACTTGATCTTTTTGGTTTCTAGGCAATGGTTCCAATCTTGGCTCGGAAGCACTTAATATATCCTTGATAGGAATATTTCCGACCATTGTCCATTGGTGTTGAAAAATGTGGCATATGATTGGGGACCCAAACCCTTTAGGGTCTTGGATTGTTGGGGTGAAGAGAGTGGTTTCTTTGAGAATGTGGAAGTTGCTTGGAAACAAATGAATATTAATGGTTGGGGGGCTTTTGTGTTGACAGAAAAAATTAAGGGACTTAAAGAGAAGCTCAAGACTTGGAATAAGGTGCATTTTGTTAACTTGGAAAAGGAGTATCTTGACTTGGGAAGAAGACTCAATGAAATTGACATAAAGGAGGAGCTTGAAGAGTTAACCGAAGAGGAGGTTGATTTAAGGAGAAGTTTGCAAGCATAATTTTGGAAGGTGGCACACTGTAATGAATCCTTATTGAGGCAAAAGGCAAGATCTAAATGGCTCCAAGAAGGTGATTACAACTCAAATTTCTTTCATTCTATCCTTAATTGGAGAAGAACAAATATGCTTAGAGGGTTACATTTGGAGGGACAATGGGTGGAGGAGCCAAATAGGGTCAAAAGTGGAGTGATGGAGTTTTTTAAGGACAAATCAAAGAGAAAGAATTTGTGAGGCCAAAATTGGATGGAGTCAAGTTTGCTAGGATCAAGGAGGAAGATAATGCTCTCCTATGTGCACCTTTCAAAGAGGAGGAAATTAGAGAGGCAATTTGGGAATGTGGAAGTACTAAGAGTCCGGGTCCGGATGGTCTAAATTTCAAATTTATTAAGAAGTTTTGGTATGTCATGAAGGGGGAATTTATTCGTTTCTTGGAAGAATTTCATGAACATGGTATCTTTCCTAGAGGTACTAATTCTTCTTTTATTACTCTTATTCCCAAATTGGAGAATCCTCAAAGTCTTGGGGATTTTAGACCTATTTTGTTAGTGGGTTGCATGTACAAAATAGTGTCTAAAATCCTAGCTAGGCGTATCAAGAAAGTGTTGGGGAAAGTAATTGACTCTAGACAAAGTGCCTTCTTGGAGGAAAGAAATTTACTTCATAGTGTGGTTGTGGCAAATGAGGTGGTAGATGAAGTAAAAAGAAAAAAAAAGGAAATGCATGTTTTTCAAGGTGGGCTATGAAAAGGCCTATGATTGTGTTAGTTAGAGCTATCTTTTTCACATGCTCAAAAACTTGGGCCTTTGTGATAAGCGGGTACGATGGATAAAGGGGTGCTTGACATCAAGTAAAGTGTCTGTGCTTGTTAATGGAAGTCGTACCAATGAATTTGACATCCATAGAGGACTTAGACAAGGAGATCCCATGGCACCTTTTCTTTTCACGGTTGTGGCGGAAGGCTTATGTGGTTTGATGAGAGAAGCTCTAGAGAAGAATTTTTTTAAGGGGTATAAAGTGGGTGATGGAGGAGTAGATGTAAATTTGTTGCAATATGCGGATGACACCATTTTCATTGGGGAAGCTTCCTTGTCAAATGTCAAGACTTTAAAATGCTTGCTTACATGTTTTGAGCTTGCTTCGGGCCTTAAGGTGAATTTTAGTAAAAGTAGCTTCTTAGCTTTGGGGGTGGAAAATGAAGTGGAGGCAAGGCTTGCAGGGATTCTAAATTGTAAATTAATGAAGTTGTCATTTATGTACCCCGGAATTCCAATCTGGCGAAATCCTAGGAAGGAGGAGATGTGGAAGCCTATTATAAAAAAATTCCAAAGTAAATTGTCCTCTTGGAAACATAGGCAACTTTCTTTGGCGGGGAGAGTGTGTCTCATTAATTCGGTCCTTAATGCCCTTCCTCTCTTTTTCTTGTCTTTTTTTAGGATTCCACTTGTGGTGGTGAGCAAATTGGTGAGATTGCAAAGGGATTTTCTTTGGGGAAATAAAGAAAATAGTAGGAAAATTGCTTGGGTAAGTTGGGAGAAAATTTGTTTGCCTAGGGAGTGTGGAGGGTTGGGGATAAAGGATTTGAGAGTTTTCAATGAGGCTTTGTTGGGAAAATGGAGATGGTCTTTGTTTCATCAAAAGGGATGCTTGTGGGAAAAAATTATTAATGAGAGATATCGGGGGTGGAAAGGGCTTGTAGATAGTGATGTATGTAAATATGCTTCTATATGGTGGAGGGACTTATTGTTGGTTTGTGGTAGTGGGAGCAAAACAAAATGGTGTGATAAGGGGATGGTATGGGATTTAGGTGATGAAATGGAGGCTAGATTTTGGTTAGATACATGGTTGGAGGAGGAAACGCTTGAGAGAAAATATAAAAGGTTGTTTCTTATTTCTTTACAGCAAAATGAAGTGGTTGGAAATATGGGGAAATGGGTGAATAATGAGTGGATTTGGGATTTTAGGTGGAGAAGAGATCTATTTCAATGGGAAAGTGACCATGTAAAATTTTTTTGTGAAAGGTTGAATACTGTGAGTTTGAAAAACGGGGGCAAAGATTGTTGGAGGTGGCCTTAACTCACTTCGGGTGAATACACTGTGGCATCGGGATATCACATTATATTGAATTTGCAGGTTGAGGTTACAAGTCATCAGTTCTGTACTGTTCTATGGAAAATGCACTTACCTCCAAAAGTTAAAATTTTCATCTGGAGGCTATGGCTGGATAGACTTCCCACACGTGATAACCTCAAAACAAGGAATGTTCAGGTGCAGAACAATTGTTGGTTTTGCCCATTCTGTTCTCAACAAGAGGAAACGTCTACTCACCTCCTTTTCAATTGTTGTAAGTCTTCACAGATATGGCAACAGTGGTATAATTGGATTGAGACAGTTTCAGTTTTGCCTCTAAATGCAGAAGATCACTTCTGGCAACACACTGTGCTGGGTAGATCAAGAAAGATAGATGTTTTCTGGAAAATAATTTGGTGTGCTATATCCTGGAATATTTGGAATCATAGAAATATGTGTGTCTTTAATGGTAAAAGCTTTGATGCTCCGAAGGTTATTGAATCTGCAACTTTTCATGCATGGTTGTGGCTGAAGATGTGGGATCCATCTTTCTGGTTTTCTAACAAGCAATGGATGTCCAATACAAAAGCGTGCATCTTGGATTTCTGCGACCGGGGATACATGGGGTGATTTGGTGATATCGCTCTAACCTTATTGGCTGGGATTCTGATTTCGGTTGCATGCCATTGGTATAGTGCAGGTGGTATCTGTCTTGTGACATGCCGTGAAAGTTGATACATTGAATCTTGTTTTTTGCTGAAATGCTCATGTGGTCGGTCATATATGGTGGGGGGGATCGAGACGATCAATGTCCAGAAGGGTGGGAATTGTATTTAAGTGGTATACTACAACTAGGCTTACCCCTAAGTTAGGGTCTGATGGGTACTTTGGTGTGGTTATCATATATTTATGACATTAAGTGCATAAATATTAGTAACCATCCTTGGCTGTATATGCCATGAAATCTCTCTGTTTTGGTGGTTTTAGGTATGCCTTGTACCTATTTTTACAGTATATATATATAAATATCTTTTGTTTGCCGACCAAAAAAAAAAAAGCAGTCTAAGGGTTGATACATGGAATTTGTAAAGACTCAAATTATTGGTACTGCAGGATATTATTTAAACTAGGTTGTTTTCAGGAATTTTTATTATGTGGTTTGCTGTATATTTTACCTAGGGGAAAAAGTTGATCTACTAGGTGATCTGTGAATTGCCCAACTTTTCATGAAGATGTAATTATTTGTATCAATTCACTATGGTTTTGAGGCTTTGGATGCTGAGACTAGGTCAAGTACCCCTAATGCCATTAATCAGCAAATGGACAAGCGTATCAGCTCCCCGAGGTAACTTAGAATAGGATTTTATTTAGGAGTGTGAAAGCATGAGTTTTTCATCCCAAACTCTTGCATTAATGTTATGCTTTTCCTCTCAATGTTCTTGGTTATTTTCTTCCTCCATTTATATAATTTCTTTATCACTGCTCTTCAATAATTTTTTTATATCTATATGTAAATTTGATGATTTTTTTATACCTCGAGCTTGGTTTTTGGAGCGAGTATTTCATATAATAGGTGTCTATGCTTTGTTTTCTTGGTTGTCATTTCAGAATGCCCAATTCTATTCCCAGCAAACGATTGAAGGAATGAGAAAGTTCCAAGATGAACAAGATTTATCATTAGTGCAGCAACTGGAGAATTGACCATTTGAATTCTTGGAACGGCATATTATCACAAAGGTTTTGATGTAATTTGCTCGTGTAATGTCTCTGCCATATATAGCGGTTGTAGATATGCTGAGGTAATTTCCCTTGGCTAAATTGTTATAGAGAAGGGCATTTTTTTGTTTTGCCCTATTTTCCTCATTTTAGGATCTTTGTCTAGCCTCCTTCTCAATGTCATATTAGTTCGAATATTAATTACAAGAAAAGTCATTTCTCCTTTGTAATTAATCCACATTTCTTCCGCTTTGGTGGTCTAATATGCTAGGGTTAGTTGGGCCCTTATGACTTGACTGGTTGATCACATAACATTGGCTTAAAATTTTATGGGTGTCAATTTCAGACAAATGTCTACGCTTACCTGTTAAACATGCCATGTTGTTCATTAATAAAACTTGCCCAAAGCCTTGATAAAAAAAAAAAAAAAAACAAAAACAAAAACTTGCCCAAAGCATGCATAGCCCTCCTGAGTGCAAGGAACTATAAACTTAAGGAGTGCTAAAGCATGCATAGCCCTCATCAATTACGACTACAAGGAGTGCTAAATTTTCTAGTCTCGACCATAATTTAGTTTTGCCCTTTTACATGGAACTATAAACTTAAGACTTTAATAAAATTGAGTTTAATTGTGTTTTGGGTCTTGATTTATTTCTCGAGTTAATTAAGTTTTCTTAAATAAAATAAATTTGATCTTTCTTTTAACTTTTTTTCCTATTTAAAATTTTAAATCATCATTTCTTAATTAGGTATTTGAGGATTTATGATTGATTTAACATATAAATTAATTAATTTAAATCTTTAGTCAGAAATTTAGTAAAACTATAGGAAGTTGAAGGATTTAGTATGATGTAAAAGTAGGATCTGAAAAGGGAAAAAAAATTGAGAATCATAGTTTTAGCAAAATTTGATGTTTCAGTTGAGTTTTAAGTATATAGTTTAACAAAGTTTAATTTATTTGATATTTGAATAAAAACAAAGAGTTTAAGAGTTTTACGTAGAATAAATTTAGTAGATTAAATTAAATATGTCTAATTTTAAAATAGACTTAGTTATTTTAAAAAACTTCAAAATTAAAATTGTACATAGTTTAAATTTGATAAATAAAATATGATTAAATTTAAACCCAAGAACCCGATTTGAGCTGACACCAATATTTTGCGTGCGCGGCATTGCTGAAAATAGATTTATTCTGTGTTTGAGTTGATTTATTTTGTGGAAATTATTTTTTTATAGCTTCTTAAAATAGCTTTTGAAAAGAAAAGATTATCTTTTTTGTGTATGGGTAAAGTGCAATTTTGGTTTCCTCATAATATCCAACCTGCAATTACTCTCCTTATTATTTTTTTTCTCCTTATTTTTAAATAGCGACATTTAATCTTCTAAAATTTTCAAAATCAGTGATTTTAGTCCAATTGTCCAATTTAATGCATTGACCTTAAGTATTTAACGTTAATTTAATATAAATTTAATAAAAGATAAAAAAATTATATAAAAAGGATTTTAAATCACATGGGATCATCTTGTAGCTAGCATAAACTCAAATATCACAACCTTAACTCACTTGATGTAATGCTAATCATCTTCCCCAAAGGATCGTTAACTCCAAAAGGTTCATCTACTCAAAGGAGTAGGCATTTTTTTGAGCCGTAGGACAATGCGATGCAAGATCAGTGGTTGGGTGGTGGGATGGAAACCAGTGCAACTTCATATAACTCTAGTCTCGAGCTTGAAGACATCGCGTGGTCTATCACTGTAACATGGAGGCTCCATTGGTGACCTCGTGGATAGAGGAAAATCTAGGGAGAAGGTTTTATGGTTGTGGGCTAATTAGGGTATATAACCGTTAATATGAAATTTTGGTTGCAAGTTTATTGTGTAACATTCATTTGAAATTTTGAATTTGTTCTTTTGCAAGTAACAAGGAGAAATGGTTGAGAGTTTTTTGAGTGGCATGATCCCGTATTGAATGTTCGTGAGAAGAGAATTATCATTGCATTGTTGAGGAAAGCAAATGAACTAAAGATTAGGGAAAATGAATTGAAGACAAAGTTGAGTTAGATGAAAAAGATGGAGAATTTTTTAGGGTTGGTCTTATTTTGTCTTAGGTCATTGTAATGTTGCATTGTTGCTGGTGTTTTTAGTTGTTGGTAGGGCCATTTGATGTAGTGGGTACAATATAAGGCATTGTATTATTGCTGGTGTTTGTGGCCCTATCATTATTTTGATGCAATTGTTTTGATTTTAAGATTAGAATATAGTATTTGGCTTTGTATGAATGGGTCTATTAATGAAATATTGTTTCTAATATGATTTGTGCAAGTGAATTTTATCTGATTTTATATTTAATTGTGTTGCTTTACTTGTTTTGCTTAACTCTGCCAAATCGCCTAGTAATTATGCCAAATCACCTAGTATAGTTGGTTTTAAAGTTTGAGGTTTTACACAAGATTGTCTGAATAGGCTAATGCAATATCAATATACTGGTCCTTTTGAAAACCAATTTTGTAACATAGTAATTGAATAAGGTTGTATAGTTAATGTAATTTGTTTTTTATTATTGTCACAGGTTTTAAAGTATACTATCATATAATTTTACTGGTCTTTTGAAAATTAAAATTATAATATAGTTACTGATTAAGGTTTTAAAGTTGAGGTCTGTATTTGATTGTTGTAACAAGTTTAAAAGTTGAGGTTTCATAGTATAATACCATATCAGTATACCATTTGAAAACCAATTTTGCAGCTTATTACCATTTTGAATAGGTTTACATTTGTGGCTGGTTTAATGCCATATTAGATTACCAAATTGATTTTGACATATGATACAAGCATATGATGCAACCGTTGACCTGATTTTAGCATATTGAAAACCACTATTAAAAATTCCAAAAACCTGTTAATCTTAAGTAGGACTGAACCATAATCAAAACCAATAATTGAATAAGCAAATGAAGCAACCACAACATCACAAAGAAGAAGTAATATACCAACTGGAAATATAAATTTCATTCAAACCAATAAGCAGTACTTGTATAGGAATGGTCTATTGCATTTGAAATGAACCAAAACACCATTTCTATACATTCCTTTACAAAACAGTCTTGCTAACCAAAAAATAGAACAACGTCTGAAATGTATCAAAACATCATTCTTATTCATTCCTTTAAAAAATAAATATATTAAAATCCATTCCTAAACCATAATATTCCCCTGACCCATTCCTACAACTATTTCCCCTAAAAAAAAGTAGATTTCTTCAAAAATCTTCAAATTCTTGAAATCTTAAAACATCATAAATTAACCATTGATTGTTGTGTTTGTAGGCAGGGACAAAAACATCAAAAAGTGTTGGTGCAGTTGCAATTAACTATTGACTTAATGGAGGTGCAACTGACTATTGACTTAATGGAGGTGCAGCTGATTGACCACTTGGTGCACTGCAACTAATTGTTGAGTTTATGGTCAGGTCAATTCAATCCAGGTATTCTTTCATGATTGTTTGGCTTAGCAAAAGGTTGAAACTTTGTAGAAAAATCTCACAATTGATTTAGTTGTTCTTATAACACACTGCTCTTGAAGCACCAATCCACTGTTTGCACCTCTAATTAGGTGTCTGCAGTTAATTTTTCATAACGACAATTAAACGGAAGGACTCAATTGAAAAAAAAAAGTTCAAGGACCCAATTAAAAGAGAAAAAAGTTCAACGACCTATTTGTAAATTTGGTAAAAGTATGGGAATCTACGTAATAATTAAATCATTATTTTTTTATGGAGATCATTTTAGGTTTTTTCCCTTCTATGACTGTTTGCAATTTTCTTTTTCTTTTTTTTAATGACCAAAATTCAAATGTCTCATTCAAATAGATTAAGGACACCTATAGTAATAAGTTACATTTTCGTTAGTGAATACCTTTGTCGTTGTGAATACCAATAGTTGCAAGTTACTTATATTTTCCTTTGTTTTTTTTTTTTTTTGTCTGTCTAGGTACGCTACTTGCTTATAAGTGAATATCAAGCTAGCCTCATTTTGGAACCTATGCAAATAATCCTTCACTTGTTCATAGTTTATTTTGTAGTTTGACCTAGTGATGAACTATTAATGAAGCTGAAAAGCTCAAATCCAAAGTTCTGGCATAGTATTGAATTGATGGCCTACTTAATTTAGTTTTTTTATTTTTTTAAATTCAAGGTATTTATTGATATGAATTGCATGTGATTCTAGATTGAGTTTAATGGTGATGCATTGACAGTGTAAAATAGTTTTACGTTGTTGTTCAATCCGAAATCACCGTTGGCATGACTTTTAAGATAATTTTGTAAAAGTCAACAAACTTACCATACATGATAGTTTATAATTAAATGACAGTATAAAACTATTTTACATTGTCAGTGCATAGCCTTTTTTTCTCTTCTAGATTTGTATATCATGTGATAATAAATTAATAATTCTCTAAAAATATAAAGGAATTATAGAAACATTTAAACTTAATTACACTTTTTGCACCCACAACTTCACAAGCTCGCGAACTTTGTCCTTAGAGATTTTTTATTGCGAATTTTGCCCCTAATTTATAAAATATTGTGAATTTTGTCCCAATGTAAAAAAAAAACTACCACAAATAAGACAATTTTGTGGTGATTTTTCCTTTAAACCGTTGCAATTGACTTTTGTAAATTAGGAGGCAAAATTCATTAATTTTTTATTTGGGAAGGGGGGGCGAAATTCACAAGATTACAAAACTTTGGAAGAAAAAAGTACAATTAAGCAAAAAATTTATATGTTTTTATCAGCTAAACTTTATTCACAGGATGTTCTGATTTAATTTATGTATTCAAGAAAAATACCTAGATAATACACATGATACTTGATAATTTTATTTAAACTTCAAAGTGAAATAAAAATAGAAATAAATTTTAAAATAAAAATAATGCGTGAGAAAATTGTCAGTAAAATAATTTTTTGTTAGTTCAATAAATTTTTAGATTTTTCAAAATAAAAAATCATTTATTTTTCCTTATACAATTAATATAATTTTTCCATTTAAATTTACTGATAAAAAATAACAACAATGATAAAAAAAAATCAGGTGGAAAATGAAAGACTAGTAGACAAGTCATGTTTGACTAAAGCATCTACCACCATGATTTGCCTTACGTAAACATATGCATACGTGACATTAAATTTCAAACTAGCTATTGCTTTAATCTCTCTAACCACGTTATAACAGTGGTGAGAATGATTGCATCCATTTAAAATCAACCCAACTGCAACTTTTGAATCACTCTCCACTGATATATTAACTTGTTAGCAATTTCTTTATTATTTCTAATTAAATAAAGGTATTTTATTTTTAATTAATTAAAGATATATGACACAAAAAAGGAATTTAAAATTAACTTAGGGCATTACTTTAATTTAATGTTTTTTCCTTTGTCAGAACATCAATATATATAGCAGTACTCCACGATCTAAACAGATTCAATCCTCCTCACAAAAACCAAACAGATGCAGTTGGAGTGAAGAGAGGCTGGAAATGTTCTTATGGAAAGAGAGATTTGAAAGAGTGCATGCAAAGTTGAGAGAAAACCAAAAAATAGTCTCCTTGGCACAACAGCGTTGACTTTAAGAGATCACCTACTCAAAACAAAGGATGATGATCCTTGCTGCAATTAATTACGTGTAACGGTTACTGGTGGGGATAGAAATGAAATCGAGGGGCACATGTTTTTAGGGTACACTGTTTAATTACAATGTAAATACACACACATAAGCCCATACGACATGCAATTGTATTAGGGCAGCAAATCAAGAGAATTAAGTATAGTAATGGGGGCACAAAGAATAGCAACCCAAGTGGGAGAGTGGAAGGAAAAACAATAAAACATAGTATTTCTTACATTTATTTGGGCTCTAGGAGAAAAATTTCTAATCCCATGAAAATAAAGAAAAAAAATAAACTCAATCTGTTTTTAATTATTTATTAATTCATTAATAATATCAGATTAATTAATTTAAATTAACATTCACACAACCTTTTTTTTATATATAATAATTTTCAATTGCTAATAATTTGTAAAATTTAAATTCGTACATAATCTTAATTATTTAAGCTTGTGAAGTTTTCTCCAAAGTTAAACAAATAAAAACCTTTTAATCATCTTTGTATAATTATAAATATAAATTCATTAAGTTTCTAACATCTAAAGTTAAAATAGATTAAATGTTAACAAAATAGTTTTTTTTTTTCTAATAGCAATAACATTACTGTCAACAATAAATAAATAAATAAATAAATAATTTTCTTTAAGTTTATGATTTTTTTTCTTAAAATTTGGTAAATTAAATACTCTTCATATTTGTTTAATTAGAAGTGAAAATCCATTAGTAATTACAATGGCAAATAATAATATATATAAAAGCTAAACTTTTATTTCTCATAATAAGAAAAAAACAAAAACAGATGTTACATATCAAGACCACCTAAATGGCTAAACCATTGTTTTGCTGCACAGCCTGATCCTCTTTTGTAGGTTCCGACATGCTTATGTCTTTGTGGGTTATGCCAGGTTGAGGTGTCTGGCTTTCTAGTCTTGAATCCAGCCCTAAATACATGGTAACAATAACTTAATTAGATTCACACACTGTTTACTTTTCTTTCATGATAATGATGTTTTGTTGCTCTTACCTATATATTTAGTTCTCAGGGATCCTACTTTAGCTTTGTGCTTTTTACCTTGAAAATGATCATTCAAGCCTTTCTCACTTGTGGCAGTAATCTGACATAACATGCAAATCCAAACTTGCTTGGGTTTCTTTTGCAAACCAGATAGAGAATTTTCATTGTCATCAATTGCAAGAGGTGTCACCGCATTACGCTTTGGACCATAATGATAAGCATCTGACTTAGTTTGCAATGGGATAAATAAAATAATATGTGCTCAATAGCCAATTAAGAGTTTCAACATTCCCTATATATTGACTCTATCATCTCTTTAGGATGCCCAAGCATGAACAAGATATACTATAATATTGTGATCACACAACATGGTTCCATTGGAAGTAAAGTTATAATAATGCAAGTGTACTATGAAGAGAATGTTTGTTGAGTAGTGGGCAGCCAAACAAATAGAATGTAAGTATACTAACCAGTATGAACACTTTATTATCAATGTTAGTCAGTGTAGAAGGTTGTTTGATATCAACTTGGGAGGGTAACTTGGATTGTGGCGCACAAAATGCATTAATGTTATTAATATGGTTGCTTATTCTTGGATTCGTGAAAGACACCGAAACTCGTTCTCGGAACAAGATTCCAAATGGGATTCCTAATGCTCTCTCCGATGCCATTTCTCTCCTGACTTTCTCCTCCAACTCTCTTTGTTGTGCCAATGCCATCTCATCAGTGATTATCTCTCTCTTAATTCCATCCTTCTCCAGCTCCCGTTGTATATGTTCTTTCTCCCATACTTGCTGAAATGCTTCACTGGCATTGATTGGCACCGACTTTGGGAAAACTTTGAGCTTCGGAACATTGCTGGGAAAAGCACTTGGTGCAAACTCACACCCTAGAAGTGAATAGTGAATAAAATGAAATCATGTGAGAAAATATTCTGGTTTTTTAAGCAACAAAACAAATTAGTATCTAGAAAGGAACGTGAAGAAAAGAAAATGTTACCTTGTAATGATGAGTGTTTGGGGACAGAGGCAACTGTGGAAAGAGGGTGTGCCATTGATGATGGTGTCTTTTGGTTTTGACCATCACAATATTTGAACTCCATGGAAATAGTAGGAACGTGAAACAAAGGGAAAGAAGTGGATAAAGAAAAACAATGCCTATGAAATCAGAGACAATTTGTGTGAGTGTGTGGAGTGTTGAGATTGAAAGTGTGATTAAATAGGTGTGAGGAATGGGTATTTGCACGCGCATGTAAGGTGTGTGCTTATAGATGTCATTGATTATGCTTTTTTGTGTGAAGATATTTTTTAGTGATGTGTGCCATGGTCAAATATTGAGAATTTACCAAATCAATTTTTCGAGCTTGAAAAGGGAGGAAAAAGTAAAAAGTGATTTTCTTCCAATTTTGAATGTGACCACATTACCCAAAAAGAGTTAAATATGAATAAATATTTAAAATGTTAAAGATTTGAAATATTTATTTTTTCAAGTTTTAAGGATTAAATATTTGACTACACACATTTGATATTATTAAAAAAAATTAACGAAGTGAATAACTGAACAACTAAAAAATTATTTTTTATATTTATAATAAATTATAAATTGTAATATAGTATTACTTTTAATTATTGATGTTTTTATAAAAATGATTAATAATTAATTTATATAGAGAGATGATTGGTAAGATTTGGGGTGTCAACAATTGGGATTCCTATTATGATGCCTTTACATGTCATAGTTTTTTTTTTAAAAAATATATAGAGAGATAAAAGAGATAAACATAAAAAAAATTATAGTTTGAGATTATTATCTACAAAAAAAAAATGCTTGTGTGAAACCAAATAATTTTCACTTGGGTCTCTCTAGATTAATTAAAGAATTAATAATAAAATATTTTGTTAGAGATGCATAAATTAATTAATTTTTTTTAATATTTTTTATTTAATTTTTTTACTTTTTAGTCTGTCAACTTATTTTCAATTTCTTTATTATTTCTAATCGATTAAAGGTATTTTATTTTTAATTAATTTAATGTATTGAATGCATAATATTGAATATTAATGTTGACAAATACTATATAACATCAAAAAAGGAATTTAAAATATTGAGTACTAAATGAGGACATTTCTTTAATGCTTTTTCCTTATGTTTCTTATCAAGAATATCTTGAATGATTTGATAACCCCCCTTGCAACATGTAGGGGTGGCCAAAATAAACTGAACTACACTAAACTATAGTTAACTGAACCAAAATAAACTAAAAAAAAACTAAATTGTTTTAGATAAAAATTGAAGTGAACTATTTTTTCTGCTAAAAGAACAATTCAGTTAACTGTCAAACAGTTACTCACCAGAGTTGGAAAAAAAACCAGTTTCAAGGAAGAACCTACAACTGACTTCTAATTTGGCTTCAATATTTCAATGTTTTTTGTAAGTTGTTGCTAAATATCCAACAACATCCCAATTACAAGCCTAACACTCATGTTAGTAGCTCCAGCCCCACTCCAACATATAATATTCCCCCGTACCCTCCCATTACACGAAGAAAAGCAAGAACCATACCAATTAAGTGGCCAAATAAGATGCAGCACTTAGAAGCAAATATTGTCCTGTGTGGCCTCTATCATCGTGAGCATCATCACAGTATATTGGATATCAATGGCATCAAATTAAATTGATTTCAGTAACTTGACCTGACAGTTCACTTCAGTTAATTAGTATAAGTCTGAGTAAGAAAATTAGTTATTATAAAGTGAAAAACCATCTTTTTGAATGCAGTTCAGTTCAGTTAAAAGCAAAAAAAAAAAAAAACACACACACAGAGTTCAATTCGGGTTCAAAGCACAGTTCAGTTTGAACTTTAAGAATACAGTTAACTGAACTAAAGAACAGTTCAGTTCAGTTTTTCCTGAACAATTTTTCAGTTCAGTTCAGTTCGGACGAAGTATTTTTTCAGTTCAATTTAGTTTGCTACCAGTTCAGTTCAGTTCAGTATATTTGGCCACCCCTAACAACATGTAAGTTCTGCAACCCGTCCCAAAATAAGATGTTCCACGCTTGGGAAATCCTAAAACATTAAGACAGTTAATAGTATGATTGCTACCTAACCTGCCCGTTAAGTATCAAATAATTAATGAGAGCCACATTACAAAATAAGCTCATATGGTGCCTGCAGCCAGATATAAAAAATTACCTGCTTAATTGTGTTGCAAGCTTCGAGCATATATACTTAACCACACCCCTTATTTGCAATATAGTATGTCAGTATATTCACCTGGCCTATAGATTTACATAGTGGTTGCCTTTGCAAGTTTTGGTTTATGTCCCCCGTATTCTCTTGTATATGTTTTTCTCCTTTTTTCAATAAACTCTTGGTGTGCTGTAGATGATGGGTAGCGTTGGGAGTACTAACTTGGTTGGAATTTCTTTGGTTATGATGATGCCTTTGCATGTCCTCTTTGTGACTATTTTTTTTTTTTTAATTTCAAAGTGAAATTTTAATAGAATCAAATTTAAAAAGAAATTAATGCGCAAGAAAATTGTCATTAAAATAATTAGTCATTAATTATTCAATTAATTTTTAGATTTTTCAGGATAAAAAAAGTCAAATATTTTTGCTCATGATTTAATTTTTATACAATTAATACAATTTTTACTAACTATATTTTATTTTTAAGAATATTTTTAATAAAAAATAATATTAATATTTTAGTTTTAAAATTTAATTCTTTATATTTTATAAATATACTCATGCAGTATACAAAATATTTTCTTATTTCATTTCAAAATCATGTAAAAAAGATTAGAAACAAACACAAAAAAAGAAAATGGCACATGAAATAAATTATCACTAAAATATTTTTTCTTAGTAAAAATATTTGTTAAAATTTTAAAAAATAACCTTTGTAAGATTTTGTTAGTTACATTTTAATTTTCTTTATTATCACCAAAATAATTTTTATAAATAGTGCTTATTAAACTTTTATTTTCATTAATTTTTTTGAGTTAATTTTGTTTCTTAAATAATTAATAATAAAATATTGAGCAAATTACAGTATCACCCCATAAGTTTTACCTGAATTACACATGCACCACCTCCTCTTTTTTACCCTATAGAAAACCAACTAATTTTTCCTTTCATGTTATAGTGGCACACCTTCTCCATTAAACGGCGTTAACTTCATTTAAAACGTAGAGCACATGATTGACATGTGATTTTTAAAAACAAATTAATCCAAAAATTCCCTTTCTTCTTCGTTTCCCCAACTCTTCAACTCCATCACAAACTCCTCTGACTCTTGCTTCCCCAACTTTCTCCTCTCCTCCTACGCCAAAGTTGCCACCAGCTCCTCCGATTCTGTCAAATTCCTAAACAACGTCACCAAAACTCGCCTCCGCCATGGCGGCAAGCACGTTAAGCAA
Organism: Pueraria montana var. lobata; assembly: GCA_026413185.1. Taxonomy (NCBI): domain Eukaryota; kingdom Viridiplantae; phylum Streptophyta; class Magnoliopsida; order Fabales; family Fabaceae; genus Pueraria; species Pueraria montana. Next base: position 82,209,509 of record CM048650.1, read on the forward strand.
AAGATGATTCTTTGGGAGAATGTTTGGCACTATTCTCAGAATGCAAGTTTGTCGTTTTTAGTTCTAGAGTTTATTGAAATGTGGGAGTTTTAATTAATATGGGAATGGGTCGTGGTTATAGTTTCAACGCTAGAGAGTCTTAAACATTGGTGCTAAATTGTTGTGGGACAAGTCTTTTGTGGAATTTGGTAAAATACATGGCCGGCATGTGAGCTTATTGGTTGAAGCTGTATAGAATACTCCCTCCGTTCCTAAATTCTTGATGTTTTAGCTTCTTGATTTTGTTCCTAAACTCTTGATGTTTTACACATTTCAAGGCTCACTAATTATTTTCTTCCACATATACCCTTATTTAATATGACCTATATTTTCATACCTTCTTCCATCATAGATATTAAATGAGAATATTTTAGACTAAATGTATTATCTGTGAGTAGTATTAAATGTTTCTTAAATTGTGTACGTTAACCTTAAACATCAAGACTTTAGAAACGGAGGGAGTATTTGCATACAAAGGATGCATTAGTTGGATTTTCAACAAATTTGCCAAAGACAAGGATGACACAGTAGTAGCAGTCAAACTATTTTGGATTAATTTAATATTCAAATAATCAATTCCATCTTTGGGAGGTTTACGAGCTGCTGCTTAGGATCAAAACATTTCTAACTACGTTTGAAGACAGTTGGGTCATGGGGTTCTTTCTATTATTTTTCTTTTTAGTAGGGGCTAAATAAGAATTGGATCCAGGTGTTGTTACGAGATGGAGTATAGATCAGCATTTTAATTTTGTTGGTTCTCAGATCCCAACATTTCTTGTGTCTTGGCTCTATTTAATAAAATGCTTTTTACTTAAAAAAAAAAAAAGGGGGCAATTTTGGATTTTTTGAAATGTGCAGAGGACATTTTCATAAATGAACTTTGAAAGATAACGTTTACTTAACACTGTCAAAATAGGGGGTGTCAAAGTAATGCCTTCAAACGGAGGGGGTGCATGTGTAATTAGACCAAATCTCAAGGGGTGTTATTGTAATTTGCTCTAAAATATTTTATTAGAAAGACATAAATTAATTAGCAAATATTAAATTTTCCATTTAAATTTTTACTTTTTACTTGATCAACTCATTAGCTAGCTATTTATTATTTCTAATTAATTAAAGGTATTTTGTAACACTCTGCTAGCTTTTCAGCATGCTTTGTCCTCACTCACATGCTTCCTGGGAAACTTCCCAGAAGGTCACCCATCCATAATTGCTACAAGCCAAGGCCAAGCATGCTTAACTGTGGAGTTCTTAAGTGATGAGCTACAGAAAAGTAGATGCATCTTTTTGGTATAGGTAGTATCAATTAATTCTTTTAAGCCATTCTCAACTGTATAATCTCATACCTGCACAGTCTCTAGATCCCTCTCATTTGGGTGTGAATTCGATTCATTCATGTATCCCTTCCGCTGGAAGCCTGCCAGGAGCCACTCCTTGTTCGTGCGTCTTCCTTTTTGCACCGGAGATCACTCCCCACCCTCGTCAGCGCCCGCGATGTTACATGTTTTATTTTTATTAGTTAAAGTATTTAATGTATAATATTGAATATAAATCTTGAAAAATATTTGATACCTAAAAAGGAATTTAAAATCTTGAGTATTAAATGAGGGCATTATTTTAATGCTTTTTTTTTCCTTATGTTTCATATCAAGAATATAATAGTTTCTTATAGTTGATAAAAAAAAATTTGTTAAAAAAGTTTATTGAAAATAATGATATAAATGTATTGGTAAAATATGAAATATATTTTTTAATGAAAAAATTAATTTTTATTCTATGAATATTATTTAAAGATATTTGTAAACAAAATCTTGAATAAAATTTAAATGCATAAAGTGAAGAAATATATAAAATAAGAAAGTGAGACTCTATTCATCATTTGATTGAATTAATGTATTTTTAAATATACTTTACTTAATTTGACTTTGAATATGTCTTTAGTTTTTCAATTTACACATTTTTACTTTAAATAAGTTAAATTTAAAAATAATTTTATCATTTAAAAAGATCTTCAAAATCTATTTTAATACTAGATGGAATTCATGCTGTGCACGGACCAGGCATTCAACTAGATGATATGTTTTTACTTATTTTTTATTTTCTAATTAAATATAAAGGTGAAAAATTAGTTTAACTTTTTTATGGTTATCCATTTATTTTTTTCCTTCTATGGTTGTATGCATTATTCCTTTTCCTCCTTTTTTTTTTTCTCATCCAAAATTCAAATGTCTCACTTAAATAGGTTACAAACACGTACAGTGGTAAGTTACATTTGTTTAGTGAATATTTTGAACGATGTATTTTGCCTTTTTCTTTTCTTAACGTGTTTAGTTATATGGAGTAATTTTTTTTCATTAAATTTATATCATTTGCTAATTTGGCCCATCGAGTGAGGAAATTAACTTTTGTTTCTAGTCATCCATTATATCCATTTGTCTCATTTTTTTTCTTTCTTTCTTCATTCCAAAAATTAACAATATTTGTCAATTAAGTTATTTTTTATTTTATTGCTTGTTTAATGTCATCACAAAAAAAAAGGGTAAAAAATTATTAGAGTCTAACACTTGTTACAGCCTTTTATTACTAATTCTTTGGTGTCAATTCCACAAGCTCATTTTTGTCCCTTTCCCAGCTAAGTGGTTATGAAATTGAACAGGAAGATAATTAACCAAATTGATATAAACAAATCAATGCTGTAATTATTCTTTTTGACTTCAATTAAGTAATAATGGAAATGAAAATCTGAAAAAAAAAATTACATTTCATCATTAAGGATCAGAAAATAAAAAAGTTTACAAAAAGTATACAAATCAAATAAAAAGAAGCAAAATGACAAAAAAGAACAGAAAAGATAACAAAAGGAGGGACAGCTAGTAGCACAATTGCAGCAGTAGACCAGCTCCATGAAAGAAAGAAAGAAAAGAACAAGATTAATATATTAAAGATGAGAATAAAAAATTCCAAATAAAGCAGATTTGATCAAGAAACAAGGCGTATCACTGGTAATCAGAAGAAACATAATGCAGCAGTCCCGTAAAAATGGTCAATATATATAAATAAAGCAAGTTTGATCAGTAATTGAAGTAGGCATGCCACATATAGGATAGCAGAGATAAAAACAAAATTTAAATAAGAGGGCAAAAGAAAGCATGGCTGCGAGAAGGATTAAGATAAAATGAGAGATGGGGAAACAAGCATTTGGAATAGAAAATCAAAACTGTGATGAATTCTCCAAGAAGCAACCCCATCTACAAATGTTCATCTTTTCTGAAAAAGCAACAAAAAGCAAAGGACAACATAAGATTTTGGCTCCCAACGCATCAGAATGTTCATCTACATATTGTTCTTTTTTTTTTAATATTGTAAATAATATTTGTTATAAAACATTACTGCACGAGTTATCAATTTTTTTTCTTATTTTATTCTAATTATAAAAAATAATTAAATTACGTAAATTAGTATGAAAATTATTTACATAAATTATTTTATGTAATTTACACAAATTACATAAATTTATATCAATATGTAGTTTTGTTTATTTTTCTTACAGCACAAAAAAATATAATAAAAAAATAAATATTAAAATAATTTGCATACGTAAAACAAGTTTGTATAATTAAAATATGTAAATTACTCAAAATAGTTTCATATAATAATAATATGTAAATTATTAAAAAAAATTGTATAAACAACTTAAAAATATTTGATTTATTTGATATATAAATTGTTTTTATTCTAATTACATAAATCAATATAATTACATGAATTAATATTTAAAATAATTATTATTTTATGTAATTTATAAAAATTAAATAAATCTATTTTTCTGTAAATTATTTTTATTCAAATTATACAAATTAATAAAATTTTAATATTTTTTATAATTTATATGAATATAAATTTATGTAAATTACATAAAATAATTGATGTAAATAATTTTCATACTAATTAAAGTAATTTAATTAATTTTATAATTAGAATAAAATATGAAAAAAAATTAATAACTCATCTAGTTATGATATGTAAAAAATATTGTAATACCCTGAAAATTACAACCTATTAAATAGGTACGTGAGCGGTTTTATTAGAAATTAATTGAAATTAATTTGTTTGTTTTAAAAGAAAAAAATATATTTTGAGTAATTAAATATAGTTAGTGATTAACCGAGTAAATAAGAAAAATGATGGAAAATAAAATTTATTATTATTAGATGTTTAAAAGTTTGGTTTTAAAATTAAAATCGCATTTCATTTTAATTACACAGTGCATTCCTACACTGTGTAAATTAAACTAAGTACCTAAAACTATCAACTCACACCCCTTAACCAATTAAAATTCATGCACCTACCCTCACCCCTCCACAAACTCACGACAATCTCTCTCTCTCACTCAAATCCAATTCATTTCCTCTCACTTACTTTAACTTAGCAATTAAGTTAAACCCCAAAACCTCTCTTCTCTCACCTCTCTCTTTCCCTCTCTCACGGACTCACTCCCTCACACACGCTCACTCACTTAAAAACCTAGCAGCACACACACACACCACACTTTTCATTTTATTTCAAATTCATTTCTCCCTTTCTCTCTTCTTTTCCCACGGCCCTGCACCCCAAACCCTCTCCTCTCTTTTTATTTTCTTCTTCCTCCTCACTCACTTGGCTGAGAGCTTGAGCACCAAGATCACATAATCCTCTCAGCACCACTCTTCTCCTCCTTGGCAGTGGCACCCGAAGCCCCAAGGGAAGCCATTGAAGACCTTGCATGCAGCTGGATCCCTCTTCCCTCTCATCCTCTCAACAACAAGCTCACTTCCTCTTCTCTTCCTCTCTCTCTCGGCTGAACCTCAACCAGGGCAAGGGAAACTTCTTGGTGGATTCTATTTTCAGTCTAAGTATGGTTGAGAGTTAGGGGACTCAACCACATACAGCATGAATGTCCCTCATCTGGACTGTTTGTATGCTTTGTTTGAAATGTTTGCATGTGAGAAATTTTAGAGGGAAATGTTGATCGTGTCTTTGGCAGTGGCTGTTTGTGGGAGTGTATGCATGGCCTTGATGGAGTTTTGATCTCTTTAAACTATAAGGGATGGTCCCTGGAACAAGGGGAGCCATACCCATTTTCTACAAAACTCGTTCTTTTGTGTTGCATGTAGAAGGAGACTCAAAAATCCAAGTGACAGTGGCCTTAGCTTCGGGTTGCCCTGGACAATCTCCACTGTTTCGTGAATTTTGGAAGATCCAGCCATTGGTTTTTCACAAAATTTGTTTTGAATGAAAATAAACACGAAAAGGAACAACTTTTATTTTGACACCATGGAGAGAAAACCTTGTTTTGAAGTTTATCCATGGCTTGCAAAATGGCTGTTCTGTTTTCGAGTTCCCCTGGAATGTGTGTCGATTTTTCTTAAATTTCCAATTGTACACTTAATGTTTTGTTTTTTTTTTCTTGCCATTAAAAACAAGACAAAACAAGCTTTTTAACCATTTAATTTACGAAAATTATCAAGCACAGTTTCTAAGAGAGACAGAGCAATTGGGGAAGAATTGGAAGGCATGGGATACCATTTTGGAAAGACCCAAATATTATCTTTATGCTTTAAAATTCGAAGTCAAAATTCTTTTGGAAAGTACCCGAAAATAAAATTTCTTCAAAACATGTTTCTGGAAAGGATTTGACTAACCTGTCTACTTGTGAAATTTTTAATAATTTTTTTAGATGTTTACTAATTAAGTAAGATATCAATATGAAAAATAGATTTTAAGAGCTTTCATTTCATTTAAAACTTTCCTAGTTTTGAGGCCATTTAATGCAATCAGTTTGATCTCACATTCAGTACCGCGAAAGGGAAACTTTCCCCTTTTTAGTTACTATGGCCGTGATATAGTGTGTGACTTGTGTGAAATGTTTATGGTTATTTTGTGAATGAAAAGGGAAATGAATACCATGTATCCAAGTACCCAAAATGTGATTTTAAGTCCCAAAGAACAAAGTTCTTGGGCAATGGTGACTTTGAATGATTGTGTGGAATTATTCCTTGATTGTATGTTTTGTCTCCGTGATGTGTTCGCAAGACTTAGGCGTGAGTACTTGCGATACTGGAATTTGATTCCAGTGATTATGGCAAGATCGCCATTGAACGATAATCATATGTGAAATTTTAACAGAGAGAATTATTAATTAGCTTCAAGATTTTATTTCATTATTTTATTTTTTGATAGGAATTAATTTAAAATTAACTCTTCATTTTTATGCGTTGGACATAGAAATAATCTTAGGACCTTTGCGTGGAGAAATAAAGGTAAGTTAACACTTTACAAAATTGTAAAGTTTTGAGAGAGCAAGGAAATACATAAAACATAATAAATTTGTCTATGCATGGTGAATCATGTTGAGTTGAGAGTCGTACAAGGATGATACGAGTGTACGACAGATTGCTGGAATTGTAAGATGGCAAGAGAGCGGCGTGGGGTGTTCTAGCTGTGAGAATACCAAAGAGGGGGCGGAGTTCGAAAGATGTGTCACGACGTAATGTGACGGTCACCCAAAGAAAGGTGATGGAGGTAATGTCCTCGTGTATATATATATATATATATATATATATATATATATATATATATAATTTTTTTAGCAGAGACAGGGTCTCAGGCTCGGCGTCTATTCGATCGTCCAATACCATGTGCAGCGGAATCCCACTGTGACGAGAAAGAATAATCCCTGTAAGGAGGGTTGTTGAGGAGTTAGTCCTCGGACTAATGGATGACCACAATTGGTACCTGGGAGATGATCGTAAGGCAGGTTGATCTTGGAGGGTAAGACATTGAGTTGTGACGATAGATCACATAGATGACTTGGCCACCCTGACAAAAATACAAGACATCATCAGTTGGTGAAAGCCCGCCATTGTACCATGGTGAAGGGTGTACTCCCAACAGTCATCCAACTCAAATAATGTGTAAAACCACTGAGTTCTGGGAGTTCCAGTGGCGGCTGGCCAGTGTGAAACAAATTACAAAAATAGCTGTGGAAATGAATAGGTTTCGAGTGAGATCGTTAGAGAACCACATCAGGGTGGTTAGCAGGATTGTGTTTGGGACTGTCAAGTAATTCTGTGTGTACTACTTGATGAAGCAGCAAGTTTATCCTCTGTTTATTTTCTTTTAGGAATCGGTGGCAGTACCTGTGGAGACTGCAAAGATGCTATCGTCATCGTCTTTCTCTTTCGGAGTATCTTCAGATAGTCTATTTGTACCCGCTACTGTTCCTAATGCCACACTATCCGAGGAGTTCACATTCGGTCTGACGCTTCCCACCTTTCACCGAACCCCATTATGTCAAGAATTGGAGGCGTAATTGGGTGAGTGCCCATCAGGGGGATCCGCTACTAGTCGTGAACTTAGGGAACAGTGAGTCAAGATTTTTAAGAAAGAATTAGAGAACTTTGAGGAAGACTCCATGAAGGATCCTGTGGACGACGACCACTAGATTTCTTCTTAGGAATCTTGTCAAAGGCCCTCCGCTATCCTATTTCTGGGATTAGTCTAACATGCATGGTCGGGTCTAGAGATGACTGCTCTGAGACTAGGTTTTCCCTTTTTATATATTTGGATATGGGTAGACCTAGGTTTCAGATTTTTGGTATGTACATTAAGCTTTCGTACTCTATTACCCTATGTATTTGGTATACACTTTGGGAATGTACATATTACTATTACTCCGGAAAATATTTGGGTTATGAAAATCTCTATTTCATGTATATATGTATATTTTATAGCCAGAGCTATTTACTTTATTTATTCTATTTTACTCACTTTTAAATCTATATTTACAATTGAGGTGGCGATACACAACTTCCGAAATTAATCAATCAAAAGTAATAAAAAATTTATTAAAATTCCAATCTAGGTTTTATCAACTTCACAGTTTTTGAAAGAATTAAAATTAGTTAACACGTTTTCAAAATAATTAAAGGATATTTTCCTTACCTTTTCTGAAGATCGAATAAAGTAACACGCCTATTGAATTAAAATAAGTTTATAACGTTGATTATATGTAAACCCAAATTTACGGTGTTACATTAGTGGTATCAGAGCAGTTCGTCCTACCAAGACTGGGTGTGGACTTAACCATTGCTTGTGCTGTGTGTTTGGGTTGACTGTCGATCGACGACAGTATAGATGAACTGTTTGATGTTGTGTGATTCCGCATTGACTATTTTTTTTATAGCAATGTAGGATGAATTGATTGAACTGCTTGCTCTTGCATCGACTGTTGTTTAACAGTGGTGAAGGAAACATTGTACATTGTATGTTGTATGTTGTGTGATCTTACACCTACTATGTGTGGGTAGTGGTGTAAGATATGAAGTTGTTGGTAACAATGTAATCTTGCATTGACTACTGTGGTGGCAATGTAGGATTAGTTAGACTATAGGCATGTGAGATCATTGATGCGAGTTTGTTGAAAGAGAATGACGACATTTTGAGGATGTGTAGTAGCCCTTAGGATTGCCAATAGAATTATGAGATTAGTTAGACATCGCAAAGCTAAGAGACAAGGTTATTTCTTTAGACTATGTCTTCCCTTAAGGAATCCTTAAGACCTTGGCATCTATAGTGGGGTAATGGGTTGAGTGTGATAGAGAAGTCTATGCATTATGCATGAGTTGTCCCTCTTGTTATCAAGTTGTTTTGACTCCGTATGAGTAAATGCCTTATGCATTCTACTCTCTTCCGAGTTGTACAGTGATGTTGGATATCTTATTTTGCCATTACTTTTCTTGTAAGAATGAGTTGATTGGACGTGTTTCAAGTAGTCTACTTTTGAGAAGCCTACTATTTTTGTAAATAAGATACCTCAATTCTTATTCGATTCATTCATTTCGTATGAATGACGCCTTGCCTATGGTGTTTCTTTTAATCATGTGGTAACCTAAACTTCTTTCAGTGTCTATGTCTCCAGTTGAAATAAATTTATTGATCATGTTCTGAGAAACTATATCAATGGTGATTGAGTTGTCTTCAACCCCAATGGGAGTCATTTACTCCATGGGGATATGTGTTCTCAAATCTTACGAGTTGTTTGATCCACATGGAGAAATTGCTTCTTCCATCTTTCTTGCTTTTGAAGCAAGGTGGATGTTTTGAAGGAAGAAAGGAAATCTTGATAGAGTTGTGTGGGTGCACACTTGGACTCGGTCGAGATGACTTTCTCTCCTAATACAAAAAAAAAAATTCTTGGAAAGATCGTCCCAGTGATTTTGTTCTTGTTCTACATAGTGGGAGATTATGAGTTTGTATTCCTGAGTTGGTTGAGAATAGAGGTTTGAAAGTTTGGGTTGGTGAATTGAAGTTGAGTTTAAGAAAAGGAAAAGGAAAAAGAGTTTGAAGATGTCTTGAGGTTTTGGAAGGCAAGAAAAGGCTAAAGGAGTAATTGCTGCCTGTAATGCGAAAAACTATTTTCTCTTGTGATTGGAAGGGTAAAGTTAAATGTTGTGACTTGGCGTTATCAAAAGGTTGATACCTTAACCACTAAGATATGGAACTGTGTGTTGAGAGCGAGTTTTGAAAATGAAATAGTGTACTTTACTAGCACGGAAGATTTGTCGGTGAGTTTAGCAAGTTGGATTCATTTTCATGGAGTAAGTGAGTCTTTAAGAATTGTATCAGAGTTCGCAGCGGAAGCATAGTGTGAATGTGTGAAGGTCTTTGATGGTTAGGACATGGATTGATGGGTGGAATAAGAAATGAATGCCAGAAATAGTAGTAGAAAGTTTAAGAACGAAAAGAAGTGATGGGAACATTTGAGAGAGTGTGACTTAGATGTTATAAGTGATTGGATTGGTAGTAGTGGATTGAAATGGTTTGGGAATAACTTAGAAGTGATCCTAATGGTGAAATAGTTGGAGTAGGGTACTAAGATGTGACCAAGAGTTAGAGACAAGCCTAGGAATTTACCTACAACTCATATAGAGTGTAACCAGTCTAGACCTTCGATGTTGAGTAGACTTAAGCCAATCTTGAGAAGGACTATGTTGCCCACCTAGCAACTCGATTAGATTCCTACCAAAGCTGCTCTATGTTAGTAAGCCTATAGCCTTGAGAGTGAATTTACTTAGATGAAAACCATACATACCCTTTGAGAACGAACCATATCTATGCTTTCATGGCGAAAAGGATAGTAAGTTAGAACTGAGCTCTGCAATGGAAATAACTTCCTATAGGAGCCGTCTAAGACTAGCTATAGAAAAATATATTAGACTAAGAATAGACAAAAAGAATTATGGCCCTAGCTTAGCTTAACCATATGCTTAGTGAATTTCGGGGACGAAATTCCTAAAAGGAGGGGAGTATTGTAACACCCCGAAAATTACAACCTAGTAAATAGGTACATGAGCGGTTTAATTAGAAATCAATTGAAATTAATTTGTTTGTTTAAAAGAAAAAGATATATGATAATTGTCTTATATTCCTGCTTTTTGTAGTAGTTAGGGGCAATTATTCAACATCTTTCATGCTTTTGAGCTTTGTTTATCCTCATTTTAGTTAAGTTTTGAATAAAAGTTTGGTTTAGTTAGAAATTTTAAATTTTCCCCTTTTTACACTTGATCTTTTGGTTGTTTAGTGTGTTTTAAGGAACTTTGTTGAAGCTTGGAGAAAGCTTCGGTGATATCCCGAGAGGAATGATGCGTAAAGAATCAATTGGGGTGAAGTGGAGAGCCTTGAGGGTCTTGTGGGAGCAAAAGAAGCTTGTTGGAAGCCTTGGAACATGCTTGTGCAACTAAACTGTGCAGCTGTGCAAAGTCTGAAATTATAAAGTTTGAGCTTTGCACAACCGTGTAAATATGTGTGTAAAATTTGCACGAGCAGCTGTAGTGTGCACGAGCAGCTACGAGAAAAACCCTTATTTTTCTGTTTTGTTTTCTTTTAGGCTTCAACTCTTTTTGGTCCGTAGTCTTAAATAGGGATTTTCTGTCCTAGTCCGGGGTGACGATACATTGTGCACAAAGAGAAAAAAGAGGTTTGACAATGAATTTGAACACGTTTGGCTCGGTTCTCCATGCTTTCATCATCTCTTGCTTCTTCCCCCATGGCTATGCATAGCTAAGTTCATTCTTCGTTGGGGTTTAATGTAATCGAGTCTACTTCAATGTAATTACTCTTTTATTATTCAATTAAGTATCATTATTGTTCCTCTTCTATGCGTAATGCTTGTTTTTGGCTTGATCACCTGAATGCATGATTCTATATATTCAATTATAATTGGGAAATTTAATTGAATTGTGAACTGGAGAGAACACCCAATACTTTTTATGCCTAGGGATAGGGTAAAAAGGATTGGGCATCGTTAGAACCTCTATTCCTAATGCAAGTACTTTGGTTTCACTAATTCAAGGGATTGATACTGGAATCAAAGGACTTAGGTTCTCCCACTTAAGGGATTAAGGTTTGAATAAATTTGTGGGTTGATGATAACAAAAGTTTATTTGAATGAGAAAATTAGTGATTGCATATTAGGATGACTTGATGAAGTTAAACTCCAGCGTAATTCATTCATTGATTTAAACCCAATTTTCTGAGCACGCTATGTGTTTGGTGAATTTACCCAAATCCAATTTCTCTTCTTCTACTCATTTAATTTATGCACTTGTTTTAATTTTGGTTACCTAAATTCTCAATTTTCATAGTCCATTTAATTTTGCTATTAATTACCCAATTATCGTACAAGTTGTAACATTGTGATTTTCCTAATTGTATGATTAAGTGTTTGATTAATAATGAAAGAACAAACTAGATTTAAATTATGTTAATTGATATAATAATTAACTTAAGTTTTTATGTTTTGTTTTGTGCTATAGTATTATTGTTAGATTTTCATGAGGTGTTGGACTTAGAGTGTGTGTGGTGGGATTTTTGGGATTTTTACATGAGTTTCATGAGTTGTAAGAAAGAAAAAAAAGAAGAGAAGGTGTTGTCCTTTGAGGAAGGGTGGAGACAAATAGCAAAATTCCAGGCAAATCTCAAAACTTAAATGTGCCAAGCTTCACGTTTCTTCCATTCTTCTTCATTCTTCCGAAGTCTCTCTTCCCCTTGAATGGAAGTTTAATTTCTACATCACTTGGAAGCTTGATTTCTTCTTTCCTAGAGCCTCCTTGGTTGATTTCTAGTTGGTAAGTTCAATTCTTGATCTCTTAGTTTCTTTCTCAACTCCTACCAAGAACTTGAGAAATGGGTTTCAAGTTGAATCTTGACTGGTGGGAAAAATTTTGATTGAAGCTTATTTTGGGATTGATTTAGGTGTCCTCTAGTTGATTTCATAGCCAAAGTTGGGTAAAGATCATTCTTGAATCACCAAGTCTCCTCCCTAACTTCTTCTCCAAGGTTTTGAGTCAAAAATTCTAGGTAAGGGAAACTTTAATATGATTGAATGCTTATTTGTATATTATATGCTTGGAATGTTGTTTTTGAGTGTGGAATGATGTATATATGTTTGATGTAAAATTCGAATTGGAATGAATTTGGTAGCCATTGAGAAGTTTTAAGCATGCTTTCGAGGTCCTACAACTCTATTTCACTTAAGAACATAGTGGTTCTCGCTTAAGCGAAACAGGGGACAGAGAACATTTTTGGTCAGAAAGCTATCCTAGCTTAAGAGCTAGAATTCCTAGCTTAAGCGAGAAAAATGCTAGCTTAAGCAAGGAACACTGTAAGTGAGTAAATAATTTCTGAAATTCTAGCTTAAGGGAGAGTAAGGTGGTGCTTAAGCGAGAATTCATTTTCTACACTATAAAATGGCTTTCAAATTTATTTTAAATTGAATTATGTCTATGATATGGATGTGATGAGGATGTCCACAAAAGTTCTAGAACTATGTTAGGAAATTCACATTTTGTTAAAATTTGGTGTTGTGTTGCGTTGTGAGTAAGGATTCAAGGTGTGAGAATACCTTACTTGAGATTATTTAGTATTGTGTTGTGAGTAAAGATTCAAGGTGTGAGAATGCCTTACTTGAGGTTATTGAACTGCTGGATGGGTTCATAAGCATGATTTGAGAAAAATGGTGAATTTATAACATAGAGGGAACTTGTGGAAATCAAAGTCGTTTGGCTTGTTACATGACATTGCATATGGGTAGGCACGTAAGTTGAGGGTGCTAGGTAGGCTCTTAACCTAGTGCCGGAGGTTTTCGTGGTGGCCAACGGTGGGCCTATAGAATAGCCAAGTGGGCGAATTCTTATAGATGTAAGGTTTTGCAAGCCTTACAGAGGTAAGCCAATACTCACACTTGTCTATATTCGATTAAATCCACACTTCCTCCACAGGGTAGCTCAAGGGACTCCCTGAATGGTCAAAGAGTTGGACCATGGTAGGGGATGGGACCTATGAGGACCGCCCAAAAGTTGTAGAAATCTCCATGGAGTTGAGTAAGTATGGCATTACATAATGAAATTTGTATATGAGATTGATATATGATGTTATTTGTTTTACTATTATTGATTGATTTTGGTTTTCCTTTAAGTAAATCTTATACCTTTGTATATCTATGATCTTTTTATAAATAAGCTTACCCTTGCCTTTTGTGTTTGTATTTGTGTTGTATTACTGCAATGATCGTGTGGTTGGCACGGGAGCAGATAGTGGTGATATTGCAGGATCTTAGACCGCTCGTGACTGAAGCAGATGTATATGTTGAAGATGGGATGAGATCCCTCCTTTTGTATAGTTTCTCAAATATATGTATATAGTATGGGGACCAGCTTAGGACATATGTTTAAATGCCCTCTACAAGAGGATTATTTTTGGTATTGTATGTATATGTATATTTAAGTTTTGTAAAGCCATACCTTATACTCTTATGATATGATGATGTACATATATATGTGTTAAATGTGAAAAATTTTATAGGTAGTTTCATATGATAATATTTAACAAAGTATTTTAGTATAACAATTCTGTAACGAAGATGGGTCGTTACACTAGTGGTATCAGAGCTAGTCGTATCTTTTGAACAAACCTATGGGGATAGGTCTGTTATGTTTTGTCTGTGTGTGATTGATATGATGGGAAGAAGGTTTTAGCCAAGGTTATTCTCTAACTTGGTTTAGTCCTATGTTAGGATGGTGAGACCACCTAGACAATTTCATTAATAAAACTTTATGGGTGTCAATTTCAGACAAATTTGTACGCTTACCTGTTAAACATGCCATGTTGTTCATTAAAAAACTTGCCCAAAGCCTTAATAAAAAAAAAATTGCCCAAAGCATGCACAACCCTCCAAGTAATAGTCAATTACAACTGCAAGGAGTGCTAAATTTTCTGGTCTCGACCATAATTTAGTTTTTCCTTTTTACATGGAACTATAAACTTAAGACTTTAATAAAATTGAGTTTAATTGTGTTTTGGGTATTTTAAGTTTAGGCTGTGATTTTGGTCTTGATTTATTTTTTCTAGTTAATTAAGTTTTTTTAAATAAAATAAATTTGATCTTTCTTTTAAAATTTTTTCCTATTTAAAATTTTAAATCATCATTTCTTAATTAGGTATTTGAGAATTTATGATTGATTTCAAAGTAGGATCTGAAAAGGGAAAAAAATTTGAGATTCATAGTTTTAGCAAAATTTGATGTTTCAGTTGAGTTTTAAGTATATAGTTTAATAAAGTTTAATTTATTTGATATTTGAATAAAAACAAAGAGTTTAAGAGTTTTAAGTAGAATAAATTTAGTAGATTAAATTAAATTTGTTTAATTTTAAAATAGATTTAGCTATTTTAAAAAAACTTCAAAATTAAAATTGTACATGGTTTAAATTTGATAAATAAAATATGATTAAATTTAAACCCAAGAACCCGATTTCAGCTGACACCAAATTTTACGTGCGCGGCATTGCTGAAAATAGATTTATTCTGTGTTTGAGTTGATTTATTTTGTGGAAATTATTTTTTTTATAGCTTCTTAAAATAGCTTTTGAAAAGAAAAGATTATCTTTTTTGTGTAAGGGTAAAGTGTAATTTTGGTTTCCTCATAATATCCAACCTGCAATTACTCTCATTTTTAAATAGAGACATTTAATCTTCTAATTTTTCAAAATCAGTGATTTTAGTCCAATTGCTTAATTTAATGCATTGACCTTAAGTATTTAACGTTAATTTAATATAAATTTAATAAAAGATAAAAAAAATATATAAAAAGGATTTTAAATCACATGGGATCATCTTGTAACTAGCATAAACTCAAATATCACAACCTTAACTCACTTCGTCCCCTAAGCTTCATCTTTCCTAAAAGGTTGATGTAATGCTAATCATCTTCCCCAAAGGATCGTTAACTCCAAAAGGTTCATCTACTCAAAGGAGTAGACATTTTTTTGAGCCGTAGGACAATGCGATGCAAGATCAGTGGTTGGGTGGTGGGATGGAAACTAGTGCAACTTCATATAACTCTAGTCTCAAGCTTGAAGACATCGCGTGGTCTATCACTGTAACATGGAGGCTCCACTAGCTAGTGACCTCGTGGATAGAGGAAAATCTAGGGAGAAGTTTTATGGTTGTGGGCTAATTAGGGTATATAACCGTTAATATGAAATTTTGGTTGCAAGTTTATTGTGTAACATTCATTTGAAATTTTGAATTTGTTCTTTTGCAAGTAACAAGGAGAAACAGTTGAGAGTTTTTGAGTGGCATGATCCCATAATGTTTGTGAGAAGAGAATTATAATTGCATTGTTGAGGAAGGCAAATGAACTAAAGATTAGGGAAAATGAATTGAAGACAAGTTCAGTTAGATGAAAAAGATGGAGAAATTTTTAGGGTTGGCCTTATTTTGTCTTAGGCCATTGTAATGTTGCGTTGTTGCTGGAGTTTTTAGTTGTTGGTAGGGCCATTTGATGTAGTGGGTACAATATAAGGCATTGTATTGTTGCTGGTGTTTGTGGGCCTATCATTATTTTGATGCAATTGTTTTGATTTTAAGATTAGAATATAGTATTTGGCTTGGTATGAATGGGTCTATTAATGAAATGTCGTTTCTAATATGATTTGTGCAAGTGAATTTTATCTGATTTTATATTTGATTGTGTTGCTTTACTTGTTTTGCATAACTCTGCCAAATTGCCTAGTAATTCTGCCAAATCACCTAGTATAGTTGGTTTTAAAGTTTGAGGTTTTACAAAAGATTGTCTGAATAGGCTAGTGCAATATCAATATACTGGTCCTTTTGAAAACCAACTTTGTAATATAGTAATTGAATAAGGTTGTATAGTTAATTTAATTTATTTTTTATTATTGTCACAGGTTTTAAAGTATACTATCATATAATTTTACTGGTCTTTTTGAAAATTAAAATTATAATATAGTTACTGATTAAGGTTTTAAGGTTGAGGTCTGTATTTGATTGTTGTAACAAGTTTTAAAGTTGAGGTTTCATAGTATAATACCATATCAGTATATATACTGGTCCTTTTGAAAACCAATTTTGCAGCTTATTACCATTTTGAATAGGCTTACATTTGTGACTGGTTTAATGCCATATTAGATTACCAAATTGATTTTGACATATGATACAAGCATATGATGCAACCATTGACCTGATTTTAGCATATTGAAAACCACTATTAAAAATTCCAAATCAAAACCTGTTAATCTTAACTAGGACTGAACCATAATCAAAACCAATAATTGAATAAGCAAATGAAGCAACCAAAACATCACAAAGAAGAAGTAATATACCAACTGGAAATATAAATTTCATTCAAACCAATAAGCATGCAGTACTTGTATTGGAATGGTCTATTGGCATTTGAAATGAACCAAAACACCATTTCTATACATTCCTTTACAAAATAGTCTTGGTAACCGAAAATTAGAACAACAGCTGAAATGTATCAAAACATCATTCTTATTCATTCCTTTAAAAAATAAATATATGAAAACCCATTCCTAAACCATAATATTCCCCTGACCCATTCCTACAACTATTTCCCTTAAAAAAAAAGTAGATATCTTCAAATCTTCAAATTCTTGAAATCTTAAAATATCATAAATTAACCATTGATTGTTGTGTTTGTAGGCAGGGACAAAAACATCAACAACTGTTGGTGCAATTGCAATTAATTATTGACTTAATAGAGGTGCAACTGACTATTGACTTAATGGAGGTGCAGCTGATTGACCACTTGGTGCATTGCAACTAATTGTTGAGTTTATGTTCATGCCGTTGATTCTTGAGTTTTCTGTAATGTTTCAACCTCTGCAGGTCAGTTCAACCCAGGTATTCTTTCACAATTATTTGTCCTTGCAAAAGGTTAAAACTTTGTAAAAAAACTCTCACAATTGATTTAGTTGTGCTTACAACACACTGCTCCTGAAGCACCAATCCACTGTTTGCACGTCTAATTAGATGTCTGCAGTTAATTTTTCATAACGACAATTAGTCGGGAGGACTCAATTGAAAAAAAAAAAAAAAAAGTTCACAGACCCAATTAAAAGAAAAAAAAGTTCAACTACCTATTTGTAAATTTGGTAAAAGTATATGGGAATCTACATAATAATTAAATCTTCATTTTTTTATGGAGATCGTTTTAGTTTTTTTTTCCCCCTTCTATGACTATTTGCAATTTTCTTTTTCTTTTTTTTAATGACCAAAATTCAAATGTCTCATTTAAATAGATTAAGGACACCTATAGTAGTAAGTTACATTTTCGTTAGTGAATACCATTGTCATTGTGAATACCAATAGTTGCAAGTTACTTATATTTTCCTTTTTTTTTTTGGTCTAGGTACACTACTTGCTTATAAGTGAATATCAAGCTAGCCTCATTTTGGAACCTATGCAAATAACCCTTCACTTGTTCATAGTTTATTTTGTGGTTTGACCTAGTGATGAACTATTAATAAAGCTGAAAACCTCAAATCCCAAGTTCTAGCATAGTATTGAATTGATGGCCTACTTAATTTAGTTTTTTTATATTTAAATTCAAGGTATGTATTGATATGAATTGCATGTGATTCTAGATTGAGTTTAATGGTGATGCACTGGCAGTGTAAAATAATTTTACACTGTCGTTCAATCACAAATCACCGTTGATATGACTTTTAAGATAATTTTGTAAAAGTCAAGAAACTTACCATACATGATAGTTTATAATTAAATGACAGTATAAAACTATTTTACACTATCAGTGCATGGCCTTTTTTCTCTTCTAGATTTGTATATCATATGATAATAAATTAATAATTCTCTAAAAATATAAAGGAATTATGGAAACATTTAAACTTAATTACACTTTTTGCACCCACAACTTCACAAGCTCGCGAACTTTGTCCTTAGAGATTTTTTATAGCGAATTTTGCCCTTAATGTATAAAATATTGTGAATTTTGTCCCAATGTAAAAAAACTACCACAAATAAGACAATTTTGTGGTGATTTTTCCTTTAAACTGGTTCAATTAAGACAAATCGCGACTTTTGTAAATTAGGAGGCAAAATTCATTAATTTTTTGTTTGGGAACGGGGGGCAAAATTCACAAGATTACAAAACTTTGGAAGCAAAAAGTACAATTAAACTAAAAATTTATATGTTTTTATCAGCTAAACTTTATTCACAGGATGTTCTGATTTAATTTATGTATTCAAGAAAAATACCTAGATAATACACATGATACTTGATAGTTTTATTTAAACTTCAAAGTGAAATAAAAATAGAAATAAATTTAAAAATAAAAATACTGTGTGAGAAATTTGTCATTAAAATAATTTTTTGTTAGTACAATAAATTTTTAGACTTTTCAAAATAAAAATCATATATTTTTCCTTATACAATTAATATAATTTTTCCATTTAAATTTATTGATAAAAATAACAACAATGATAAAAAAAATCAGGTGGAAAGTGAAAGACTTTACTAGTAGACAAGTCATGTTTGTCTAAAGCATCTACCACCATGTTTGCCTCACGTAAAAACATATGCATACGTGACATTAGATTTCAAACTAGCTATTGCTTTAATCTCTCTAACCACGTTATAACAGTGGTGAGAATGATCGCATCCATTTAAAATCAACCCAACTGCAACTTTTGAATCACTCTCCACTGATATATTAACTTGTTAGCAATTTCATTATTATTTCTAATTAAATAAAGGTATTTTATTTTTAATTAATTAAAGATATATATGACACAAAAAAAGGAATTTAAAATTAACATAGGGAATTACTTTAATTTAATGATTTTTCCTCTGTCAGAACATCAATATATATATAGCAGCACTCCATGATCAAAACAGATTCAACCCTCCTCACAAAAACCAAACAGATGCAGTTGGAGAGAAGTGAGGCTGGAAATGTTCTTAAGGAAAGAGAGATTTGAAAGAGTGCATGCAAAGTTGAGAGAAAACCAAAAAATAGTCTCCTTGGCACAGCAGCGTTGACTTTAAGAGATCACCTACTCAAAACTAGACATGGCAAATAAACCCTTACCTGTGGGTACCACCCTGACTTTGACGGGGAATACCCGCTTTGACCGGGTACGGGTATGGGTATTATCCGATTTTTTTAAACGGGGATGGGGACGGGGATGGGTATCAAACTATACCCGTACCTATACCCGTATACCCACCACCATTATATTTTTTTATAATTTTTTTGTCACAACATATATATACATTATAATTTTTAAAAATATAAATTAAATAGCTTAATAGTTAAATAATTTAAATTATAATAATAGATAAATAACAAACTTAAAATTATACATTTAACTAAAAATATAATTTAATTCTTAATTCTTTGCCTTTAATTCCTTTGTTATTCATTATATGTATATATTATTTGAATTAAAACATAATTAATAACTTAATATATGACTTATATAAAAATATATAAGTAAATTAAATTATAAAAAATAGTGTAGTGGGTTACCCGCAGGTATACCTGAACCCGATAAAGCCCGATGGGGATGGGGATGGGTATTAAAATATTAAACCTGCATCTTTTATACCTGAACCTGTATCCTCCCTGCCTTTTGCAGGGATGGGGACGGGAAGAGCCAAACCCGGTCCCGACCCGCCCTGTTGCCATCCCTACTCAAAACAAAGGATGATGATCCTTGCTGCAATTAATTACGTATAACGGTTACTGGTGGGGATAGAAATGAAACCGATGGGCACATGTTTTTAGGGTACACTGTTTAATTACAATGTAAATACACACACATAAGCTCATACAACATGCAATTGTATTAGGGCAGCAAATCAAGAGAATTAAGTATAGTAATAGGGGCACAAAGAATAGCAACCCAGGTGGGAGAGTGGAAGGAAAAACAATACTCCCTCCGTCCCAAAATGAGTGTCGCCCTAGGTTTTTTTAAACAGACCAAGAAAAGATATTAAATAGAAGAAAAAGAGAAGTAATTTTACAAAACTAACCTTATTATTAATATTCCACTGAAAAGCTAAAGTGACATTATTAGGGGTATTAGTGGAAAAAAGTAATTAATATTGCATTCAAAAGCCAAATGTGACACAAATTTTGGGACAATTTTTTTTTTCCAAAAGTGACACTCATTTTGGGATGGAGTGAGTAAAACATAGTATTTGTTACATTTATTTGGGCTCAAGGAGCAAAATTTCTAATCCCAAGAAAATAAAGAAAAAAAATCAACTCAATCTATTTTTAATTATTTATTAATAATATCAAATTAATTAATTTAAATTAACATTCATACAACTTTTTTTTATATATAATAATTTTCAATTGCTAATAATTTGTAAAATTTTAATTCGTACATAATCTTAATTTATTTAAGCTTGTGAAGTTTTCTCCAAAGTAAAATAAATAAAAACCTTTCAATCATCTTTGTATAATTATAAATATAAATTCATTAATTTTCTAACATATAAAAGTTAAAATAGATTAAATTTTAACAAAATAGTTTTTTTCTAATAGCAATAACATTACTGTCAACAATAAATAAATAAATAAATAATTTTCTTTAAGTTTATGAATTTTTTTTCTTAAAATTTGGTAAATTAAGTACTCTTCATATTTGCTTAATTAGAAATGAAAATCCATTAGTAACTACAATGGCAAATAATAATATATAAAAGCTAAACTTTTATTTCTCATAATAAGAAAAAAAAAAACAGATGTTACATTTCAAGACCACCTAAACGGCTAAACCATTGCTTTCCTGCACGGCCTGAACCTCTTTTGTAGGTTCCGACGTACTATGTCTGTGTGGGTTATGCCAGGTTGAGGTGTCTGGCTTTCTGGTCTTGAATCCAGACCTAAATACATGGTAACAATAACTTCATTAGATTCACATACTATTTACTTTTCTTTAATGATAATGATGTTTTGTTGCTCTTACCTATATATTGAGTTCTCAGGGATCCTTCTTTAGCTTTGTGCTTTTTACCTCAAAAATTATCATTCAAGCCTTTCTCACTTGTGGTAGTAATCTGGCATAACATGCAAATCCAATCTTGCTTGGGTTTCTTCTGCAAACCAGATAGAGAATTTTCATTGTCATCAATTGCAAGAGGTGTCACCGTGTTGCGCTTTGGACCATATTGATAAGCATCTGACTTAGTCTGCAATGGGATAAATAAAATAATATGTGCTCAATAGCCAATTAAGAGTTTCAACATTCTCTATATATTGATTCTATCATCTCTTTAGGATGCCCATGCATGAATAAGATATACTATAATATTGTGATCACACAAAATGGTTCCATTGGCGGTAAAGTTATAATAATGCAAGTGTATTATGAAGAGAATGTTTGCTGAGTAGTGGTCAACCAAACAAATAGAATGTAATTATACTAACCAGTATGAACATTTTATTATCATTGTTAGTCAGTGTAGAAGGTTGTTTGATATCAACTTGGGCGGGTAACTCGGATTGTGGCACACAAAATGCATTAATGTTACTAATATGGTTGTATATTATTGGATTCATGAAAGACACCGAAACTCATTCTCGGAACAAGATTCCAAATGGGATTCCTAATGCTCTCTCCGACGCCATTTCTCTCCTGACTTTCTCCTCCAGCTCTCTTCGTTGTGCCAATGCCATCTCATGGGTGATTATCTCTCTCTTAATTCCATCCTTCTTCAGCTCCCGCAGTATATGTTCTTTCTCCCACACTTGCCGAAATGCTTCATTGGCATTGATTGGCACCGACTTTGGGAAAGCTTTGAGCTTCGGAACATTGTTGGGAAAAGCACTTGGTGCAAACTCAGACCCTAGTAGTGAATAGTGAATAAAATGAAATTGTGTGAGAAAATATTATGTTTTCTTAAGCAACAAAACAAATTAGTATCTTGAAAGGAACGTGAAGAAAAGAAAATGTTACCTTGTAATGATGAGTGTTCGGAGACACAAGCAACTGTGGAAAGAGGGTGTGCCATTGATGATGGTGTCTTTTGGTTTTGGTCATCACAATATTTGAACTCCATGGAAATAGTAGGAACGTGAAACAAAGGGAAAGAAGTGGATAAAGGAAAACAATGCCTATGAAATCAGAGACAATTTGTGTGAGTGTGTGCAGTGTTGAGATTGAAAGTTTGATTAAATAGGTGTGAGAGATGGGTATTTGCACGCGCATGTAAGGTGTGTGTTTATATATGTCATTGATTATGCTGTTTTGTGTGAAGATATTTTTTAGTGATGTGTGTCATGGTCAAATATTGAGAATTTACCAAATCAATTTTTCGAGCTTGAAAAGGGAGGAAAAAGGAAGAAAGTGATCTTCTTCCAATTTTGAACGTGACCACAATACCCAAAAAGAGTTAAATATGAATAAATATTTAAAATGTTAAAGATTTGAAATATTTATTTTTTCAAGTTTTAAGGATTAAATATTTGACTACACACATTTGATATTATTAAAAAAATTAACGAAGTGAATAACTGAACAACTAAAAAATTATTTTTTATATTTATATTGTAATATAGTATTACTTTTAATTATTGATGTTTTTATAAAAATGATTAATAGTTAATTTATATAGAGAGATGATTGGTAAGATTTGGGGTGTCAACAATTGGGATTCCTATTATGGCCTTTACATGTCATAGTTTTAAGAAATTATAGTTTGAGATTATTATCTAAAAAAAAATTATAGTTTGAGATTATTATCTAAAAAAAAATACTTGTATGAAACCAAATAATTTTAACTTGGGTCTCTCTAGATTAATTAAAGAATTAATAATAAAATATTTTATTAGAAATACATAAATTAATTAACAATTTTTAACATTTTCTATTTAATTTTTTTACTTTTTACTCTATCAACTTATTATCAATTTGTTATTATTTCTAATCGATTAAAGGTATTTTATTTTTAATTAATTTAATGTATTGAATGCATAATATTAAATATTAATGTTGACAAATACTATATAACATCAAAAAAGGAATTTAAAATATTGAGTATTAAATGAGGACATTACTTTAATACTTTTCCTTATGTTTCTTATCAAGAATATCTTGAATGATTTGATAACCCCCCTTGCAACATGTAAGTTCTGCAACCCGTCCCAAAATAAGATGTTCCACGCTTGGGAAATCCTAAAACATTAAGACAGTTAATAGTATGATTGCTACCTAACCTGCCCGTTAAGTATCAAATAATTAATGAGAGCCACATTACAAAATAAGCTCATCTGGTGCCTGCAGCCAGATATAAAAAATTACCTGCTTAATTGTGTTGCAAGCTTCGACCATACTTAACCACACCCCTTATTTGCAATATAGTATGTCAGTATATTCACCTGGCCACCTTGCAAAGTTACTGTCCATTACTCCTAGCTGTTTTGCATTTCAACATAACCAGCATCAAGATACTCCCGAAACATGTGCAGAACTATTAGAGTTGTATGCGCTTTTTTTTTAATGATTAAAATTCAAATGTCTCATTTAAATAGGTTAAGAATTCTTATAGTAGTACATTATGTTTGTTTAGTGAATACCATTATGATCGTGAATACCAACAGTCGTAAGTTACTTGTATTTTTGTATTTTTTTTCTCTAGCTATATATGCTACATGCTTTTAAGTGAATATTATTCTAACCTCATTTTATAATTTATGCAAATAATCCTCACTTGTCCATAATATATTTTGCGGTTTAACCCTAGTGATGAACTATTAGTAAAGCTAAAAAAACCTCAAACTCCAAGTTCAGGCATTGGATTGATGGCCTAATTATTTTAGTTTTTATTTAAATATCAAGGTACTTATTGAAGCAAATTGCATGTGATTCTAAATTTGTATATCATATGATAATAAACTAACAATCCTCTAAAAATACATAACAATTTTTAATACCTTTATATATTTTTACCAACTAAATTTTATTTAAAGGATTTTCTAATTTAATTTTGTATTCAAGAAAAATACCGGATAATATATATGATACTTGATAGATTGGCCTCACACGGAATCTCAATACAAAATATTTGCCGGTGGGATACTATTCCTTCTTTCATCCAGCTAGACTTTAATAGGAACAACATTTTGCTTTCCTCCTATAGATTTACATAGTGGTTGCCTTTACAAGTTTTGGTTTATGTCCCCCGTATTCCCTTGTATATGTTTTTCTCCTTTTTTCAATAAATTATTGGTGTGCTGTAGATGATGGGTAGCGTTGGGAGTACTAACTTGGTTGGAATTTCTTTCTTTATAATGATGCCTTTGCATGTCCTCTTTGTGACTATTTTTTTTTTTAAATTTCAAAGTAAAATTTAAATAGAATCAAATTTAAAAAGAAATTAATGCACCAACAAGTCGTTGATCCGAGTGGTGTTGGACTCGGTCCCCTTAAGCAAGGTCTCGGTTTCGAGTCATGTGGATGGAAAAAACGTGGTTGGGAGGGGAAAACAAGAAATTAATGTGCAAGAAAATTGTCATTAAAATAATTATTCAATTAATTTTTAGATTTTTCAGGATAAAAAATGTCAAATATTTTTGCTCATGATTTAATTTTTATACAATTAATACAATTTTTATTAATTAAATTTTATTTTTAAGAATAATTTTAATAAAAAATAATATTAATATTTTAGTTTTAAAATTTAATTCTTTATATTTTATAAATATACTCGTGCAGTATACAAAATATTTACTAATTTCATTTCAAAATCATGTAAAAAAGATTAGAAACAAACACAAAAAAGAAAATGACACATGAAATAAATTATCACTAAAATATTTTTTTCTTAGTAAAAATATTTGTTAAAATTTTAAAAAATAACCTTTGTAAGATTTTATTAGTTACATTTTAATTTTCTTTATTATCACCAAAATAATTTTTATAAATAGTGCTTATTAAACTTTTATTTTCATTATTTTTTTTAATTAATTTTATTTCTTAAAGAATTAATAATAAAACATTAAGCAAATTACAGTGTCACCCCCTGAGTTTTACCTAAATTACACATGCACCCTTTCCTTTTTTTATCCTACAGAAAATCTCCTAATTTTTCCTTTCATGTTACAGCGGCACACCCTCTCCATTAAACGGTGTTAACTTCGTTTAAAATGTATAACACATGATTGACATGTGATTTTTAAAAAACAAATTAATCTGAAAAATGCCCTTTCTTCTTCGTTTCCCCAACTATTCGACTCCATTGCAAACTCCTCTGACTCTTGCTTCCCCAACTCTCTCCTCTCCTCCTACGCCAAAGTTGCCACCAGCCCCTCCGATTCCGTCAAGTTCCTAAACCACGTCACCGAAACCCGCCTCCGCCACGGCGGCAAGCACGTTAAGCAAAAGATGATTCTTTGGGAGAATGTTTGGCACTATTCTCAAAATGCAAGTTCGTCGTTTTCAGTTCTAGAGTTTATTGAAATGTGGTAGTTTTAATTAATATGGGAATGGGTCGTGGTTATAGTTTCAACGCTGGAGTGTCTTAAACATTGGTGCTAAATTGTTGTGGGACAAGTCTTTTGTAGAATTTGGTAAAATACATGGTGGGCATGTGAGCTTATTGGTTGAAGCTGTATAGAATATTTGCATACAAAGGATGCATTAGTTGGATTTTCAACAAATTTGCCAAAGACAAGGATGATATATAGCAGTAGCAGTCAAACTATTTTGGATTAATTTAATATTCAAATAATCAATTCCATCTTTGGGAGGTTTACGAGCTGCTGCTTGGGATCAAAATATTTCTAACTGCGTTTGAAGACAGTTGGGTCATGGGGTTGTTTCTATTATTTTTTGTATCATTTTTCTTTTTAGTAGGGGCTAAATAAGAATTGGATCCAGGTGTTGTTACAAGATGGAGTATGGATCGGCATTGTAATTTTGTTGGTTTTCAGATCCCAACATTTCTTGTGTGTTGGCTCTGTTTAATAAAATGCTTTTTACTTTAAAAAAATAGGGGGCAATTTTGGATTTTTTGAAATGTGCATAGGACATTTTCGTAAATGAATTTTGAAAGTTAACGTGTACTTAACATTGTCACAATAGGGGTGTCAAAGTAATGCCTTCAAATGGTGGGGGTGTATGTGTAATTAGACCAAATCTAAGGGGGTGTTATTGTAATTTGCTCTAAAATATTTTATTAGAAAGACATAAATTAATTAGCAAATATTAACTTTTCCATTTAAATTTTTACTTTTTACTCGATCAACTCATTAGCTAGCTATTTATTATTTCTAATTAATTAAAGGTATTTTTAAAACTCGGCTAGCTTTTCAGCGTGCTTTATAGGGATGGCAAAATATACACAGACACTACGGGTACCCGCAAAAATATCCGCAAATGGGTAGGGTAAATACCCGCTTATTGGGGATGGGTCCGGGCAGGTATTTACCAGCAAAAATTTAATGGGGATGGGTGCGGGTACGGGTACTATAGTACCCACCCCGCCCCGCCCCGCCCCGCACCTACTATGTATGTTAATTTAATTAAAATATTTTTTATTATATACATATATTACTATTTATTAATTTAGTGGAAATTGGTAGGAAACCTAAGCATTTATAAACTGTATAAGGACATAATTCTTTTATATAAGTGCCCATCATTTTTGTAATTCATTAATAATAATTAATATAATGCACATTTCATATCATAATATAAACTACTCTCTCTATATTCAATAGTGTGAAATAATATTAACCAAGACCAACATTGTTGAAATTAACATGTCTAGGCTTTCATTCATAGTAGTAGCGGGGATACAATAGTTCTTCTCGGTTAATTACTATAGGGGGATCCTTTTTTGTTTGTAACCATGGTTAGATTTTATTTATAGATATTTTTATCATATAAATAAATTCTAGCCAGAGGCATATGGTGATGAAGTTTTCATGACATTTTTGTATATGGATTTTATGTCCCTTGTACCTATGATCGATATAAATTTTGGTTTTATAATAGCTAGATAAACCACGTATATAAAATTTAGTATATAAAATACAACTACTTATAAAAAATCAAGAGTTGATTACACCGATCCCCCCTGAGGTTTGCTTTTATTACACTCGATACCCCTCCATTTTTTAACCCTGCAGAAAATCCCCTATTTTTTGGACTTTCGTTACACCGACCCCCCCTCTTGGGAGTAAATTGTTCCACTTACCCCCTTTCTTAGGTTTGTAAAATCTTACGCTGACCCCCTCTTAGGGGTATTCAAAGTAATGTAAAATAATGGAGGGTGCCAGGTATAATAAGAGTAAACATTAGGGGGTCCATGTAATTTACTCAAAAATTAATATATAAAATTGAAACACAACTACTTACATAAAATTTAGTATAAGTCATATCAAAACATAAATGGATCCAAATATACATTTTTTAACCCCTCATGTCCAGGCCTCATTGAACAAGTTCCTCATTCTAATATACTTGTTTCTTTTTGTTTTGAACTAGCTACAAAATTGTTCATATAGAGTACCATCACATGTATTCTAATATATAATTATAAGTTAATTAGTTTCAATGTATTTTTTTGGCAGGCCTTGAAGAATACCATCACATGATGTTGAAGTTTCTAATGATTATGTTAATTGATTAGAACATTACATTTAAGAATGATTTGTTAGATAATTATGTTTATAATATTGTTTTTTATTAGTTATGTTTGAATGACTTAAGGTTATATTTGAACGCTTTTAATGTGATGTTTTGAAGATTTAAGAGTCAAATTTCAATTTAGTTGTAGTAATTTTTTTAATTAACACTTCTTTTATTGATTTGTTGACTTTATTTATAAGCAAAGTGTGGGTAGCGGGTATGAGTATGGATATATAGGTATCCAGCAGGTACTGGGATGAGGATTAAAGTTACTAGACGGATACCATAGGACCCTACCCATTGCCATCCCTAGTGCTTTGTCCCGCGTAGCACGCCAACCCGCCGGGCCACAAGCGGGGCGGGGCTGGCTGGCCCACCACTACTTTTTTTTTATAATTAATATATCTAAAATAACATAAGTTATTAGGGACTATTAATATTTTGTGGTGTACTTTTGAAAGACTATTAGTTTATGGTGTTGAACTTTTGAATGAAATGGAACAATATTTAAGCCTTTTTGAAGAAAATGAAACAATATTGCAATTGTTTTTAATTGTGTTCACACTTCACAGTAACAAAAACACTATCTACTGTCCTTTTATGATACAAGTGATGCAAGATCATTTTATTTATGTCTTGTTTGCAATAAATTAAAAAACTTAATTTTTTGTTTTAAAATTTTGGCGGGCCAGCCCGTCTTAGGCGGGGCGGGCCAAGCTGTCTAGCCCGTCCTCACGATGGCGGGCTAACCCGGCCTGGCTCATTTTTGGCGGACCACAGACTGGTAGGCCAAAATGGTTCGGGCCAGCCTGTTTTGCCATCCCTATAATTGCTCCAAGCCAAGTACACTTAACTGTAGAGTTCTTAAGTGATAAGCTGCAGAAAATTAGATGCATCTTTTTGGTATAGGTAGTAACAATTAATTCCTTTAATTCATCCTCAACTATACAATCTCATACCTACACAATCTCTAGATCCCTCTCATTTGGGTGTGAATTCGATTCATTCATGTATCCCTTCCACTGGAAGCCTACCAGGAGCCGCTCCTTGTCCGTGTCTCTTCCCTTTTGCACCGGAGATCACTCCTCGCCCTCGTCAGCACTCGGAATGTTACATATTTTATTTTTATTAGCTAAAGTATTTAATGCATAATATTGAACATAAATCTTGAAAATTATTTGATACCAAAAAAGGAATTTAAAATCTTGAGTATTAAATGAGGGCATTATTTTAATGCTTTTTCCTTATGTTTCATATCAAGAATATAATAGTTTCTTATAGTTGATAAAAAATTTGTTAAAATAGTTTATTGAAAATAATGATATAAATGTATTGGTAAAATATTAAATATATTTTTAATGAAAAAATTAATTTTTATTCTATGAATATTATTTAAAGATATTTGTAAACAAAATCTTGAATAAAATTTAAATGCATAAAGTGAAGAAATATATAAAATAAGAAAGTGAGACTCTATTCATCATTTGATTGAATTAATGTATTTTTAAATATAATTTGCTTAATTTGACTTTGAATATGTCTTTAGTTTTTCACTTTACATATTTACTTTAAATAATTTAAATTTAAAAATAATTTATTATTTAAAAAAATCTTCAAAATCTATTTTAATACTAGATGGAATTCATTCTGTTCACGGACCAGGCATTCAACTTGATAATATGTTTTTACTTATTTTTTATTTTCTAATTAAATATAAAGGTGAAAAAGTAGTTTAACTTTTTTTTAATGGTTATCCATTTATTTCTTCCCTTCTATGGTTGTATGCATTACTCCTTTTCCTCATTTTTTTATTGTCATCCAAAATTCAAATGTCTCATTTAAATAGGTTATGAACACGTACAGTGGTAAGTTACATTTGTTTAGTGAATATTTTGAACACTGTATTTTGCCTTTTAATTT
Organism: Pueraria montana var. lobata; assembly: GCA_026413185.1. Classification (NCBI taxonomy): domain Eukaryota; kingdom Viridiplantae; phylum Streptophyta; class Magnoliopsida; order Fabales; family Fabaceae; genus Pueraria; species Pueraria montana. The sequence continues at coordinate 82,239,494 of CM048650.1, forward strand.
TCTTAATGTGTTTAGATATATGGAGTAATTTTTTTTATTAAATTTATATCATTTGCTAATATGGCCTATCGAGTGAGGAAATTAACTTTTGTTTCTAGTCATCCATGATATCCATTTGTCTTATTTTTTTCTTTCTTTCTTCATACCAAAAATTAACAAAATTTGTGAATTAAGTTATTTTTTATTTTATTACTTGTTTAACGTCATCACAAAAAAAATGACAAAAAAGAACAGAAAAGATAACAAAAGGAGGGACAGCTAGTAGCACAATTGCAGCAGTACGTAGACCAGCTCCATGAAAGAAAGAAAAGAACAAGATTAATTAAGGATGAGAATAAAAAATTCCAAATAAAGCAGATTTGGTCAAGAAACAAGGCGTATCACTGGTAATTAGAAGAAACATAATGCAGCAGTCCCGTAAAAATGGTCAATATATATAAATAAAGCAAGTTTGATCAGTAATTGAAGTAGGCATGCCACATATAGGATAGCAGAGATAAAAACAAAATTTAAATAAGAGAGCAAAAGAAAGCATGGCTGCGAGAAGGATTAAGATAAAATGAGAGATGGGGGAACAAGCATTGGAATAGAAAATCAAAACTGTGATGAATGCTCCAAGAAGCAACCCCATCTACAAATGTTCATCTTTTCTTAAAAAAACAATAAAAAGCAAAGGACAACATAAGATTTTGGTTCCCAACATATCAGAATGTTCATCTACAAATTGCTTTTTTTTTTTTTTAAATATTGTAAACAATATTTGTTATAAAACATTACTTCACGAGTTATCAATTTTTTTTCTTATTTTATTTTAATTATAAAAATTAATTAAATTATGTAAATTTTTACATAAATTATTTTATGTAATTTACACAAATTACATAAATTTATATCAATATGTAGTCTTGTTTATTTTTCTTACCGCACAAAAACAAATAATAAAAAAATAAATATTAAAATAATTTAAATATACATACGTAAAACATGTTTGCATAAGTAAAATATGCAAAATACTCAAAATAGTTTCGTATAATGATAATATGTAAATTATTAAAAAATTGTATAAACATCTTAAAAATATTTGATTTATTTCATATATAAATTATTTTATTCTAATTATATAAATCACTATAATTACATAAATTAATATGTAAAATAATTATTATTTTTTGTAATTTATAAAAATTAAATAAATTTATTTTTCTGTAAATTATTTTTATTCAAATTATACAAATTAATAAAATTTTAATATTTTTTTATAATTTATATAAATATAAATTTATGTAAATTACATAAAATAATTTATGTAAATAATTTTCATACTAATTAAAGTAATTTAATTAATTTTTCTAATTAGAATAAAATAAGAAAGAAATTAATAACTCATCTAGTTATGATACATAACAAATATTGTAACACCCCAAAAATTACAACCTAGTAAATAGGTACGTGAGCGGTTTAATTAGAAATCAATTGAAATTAATTTGTTTGTTTAAAAGAAAAAGATATATGATAATTGTCTTATATTCCTACTTTTTGTAGTAGTTAGGGGCAATTATTCAACATCTTTCATGCTTTTGAGCTTTGTTTATCCTCATTTTAGTTAAGTTTTGAATAAAGGTTTGGTTTAGTTAGAAATTTTAAATTTTCCCCTTTTTACACTTGATCTTTTGGTTGTTTAGTGTGTTTTAAGGAACTTTGTTGATGCTTGGAGAAAGCTTCGGTGATATCTCGAGAGGAATGATGCGTAAAGGATCAATTGTGGTGAAGTGGAGAGCCTTGAAGGTCTTGCGGGAGCAAAAGAAGCTTGTTGGAAGCCTTGGAACATGCTTGTGTAAATATGTGTGTAAAATTTGCACGAGCAGCTGTAGTGTGCACGAGCAGCTACGAGAAAAATCCTTATTTTTCTGTTTTGTTTTCTTTTAGGCTTCAACTCTTTTTGGCCCGTAGTCTTAAATAGGGATTTTCTGTCCTAGTCCGGGGTGACGATACGTTGTGTTGTGCACAGAGAGAAACAAGAGGTTCGACGACGGATTTGAACGCGTTTGGCTCGGTTCTCCATGCTTTCATCATCTCTTGCTTCTTCCCCCATGGCTATGCATAGCTAAGTTCATTCTTCGTTGGGGTTTAATGTAATCGAGTCTACTTCAATGTAATTACTCTTTTATTATTCAATTAAGCATCGTTATTGTTCCTCTTCTATGCGTAATGCTTGTTTTTGGGTTGATCACCAAAATGCATGATTCTATATATTCAATTATAATTGGGAAATTTAATTGAATTGTGAACTGGAGAGAACACCCAATACTTTTTATGCCTAGGGATAGGGTAAAATGGATTGGGCATCATTAGAACCTCTATTCCTAATGCAAGTACTTTGGTTTCACTAATTCAAGGGATTGATAGTGGAATCAAAGAACTTAGGTTCTCCCACTTAAGGGATTAAGGTTTGAATAAATTTGTGGGTTGATGATAACAAAAGTTTATTTGAATGAGAAAATTAGTGATTGCATATTAGGATGACTTGATGAAGTTAAACTCCGGCGTAATTCATTCATTGATTTAAACCCAATTTTCTGCGCACGCTATGTGTTTGGTGAATTCACCCAAATCCAATTTCTCTTCTTCTACTCATTTAATTTATGCACTTGTTTTAATTTTGGTTACCTAAATTCTCAATTTTCATAGTCCATTTAATTTTTCTATTAATTACCCAATTATCGTACAAGTTGTAACGTTTTATTTTCCTAATTGTATGATTAAGTGTTTGATTAATAATGAAAGAACAAACTAGATTTAAATTATGTTAATTGATATAATAATTAACTTAAGTTTTTATGTTTTGTTTAGTGCTATAGTATTATTGTTAGATTTTCATAAGGTGTTGGACTTAGAGTGTGTGTGGTGGAATTTTTGGGATTTTTACATGAGTTTCGTGAGTTGTAAGAATGAAAAAAAAAAAAAAAAAGAGAAGGTGTTGTCCTTAGAGGAAGGGTGGAGACAAATAGCAAAATTCCATGCAAATCTCAAAACTTAAATGTGCCAAGCTTCACGTTTCTTCCATTCTTCCGAAGTCTCTCTTCCCCTTGAATGGAAGTTTAATTTCTACATCACTTGGAAGCTTGATTTCTTCTTCCCTAGAGCCTCCTTGGTTGATTTCTAGTTGGTAAGTTCAATTCTTGATCTCTTAGTTTCTTTCTCAACTCCTACCAAGAACTTGAGAAATGGGTTTCAAGTTGAATCTTGACTGGTGGGAAAAATTTTGATTGAAGCTTATTTTGGTATTGATTTAGGTGTCCTCTAGTTGATTTCATAGCCAAAGTTGGGTAGAGATCATTCTTGAATCACCAAGTCTCCTCCCTAACTTCTTCTCCAAGGTTTTGAGTCAAAAATTCAAGGTAAGGGAAACTTTAATATGATTGAATGCTTATTTGTATATTATATGCTTGGAATGTTGTTTTTGAGTGTGGAATGATGTATATATGTTATGTTTGATGTAAAATTCGAATTGAAATGAACTTGGTAGCCATTGAGAAGTTTTCAGCATGCTTTCGAGGTCCTACAACTCTGTTTCACTTAAGAACATAGTGGTTCTCGCTTAAGCGAAATAGGGGATAGAGAACATTTTTGGTCAGAAAGTTGTCCTAGCTTAAGAGCTAGAATTCCTAGCTTAAGTGAGGCCTAGCTTAAGCGAGAAAAATGCTAGCTTAAGCAAGGAACCCTGTAAGTGAGTAAATAATTTCTGAAATTCTAGCTTAAGCGAGAGTAAGGTGGTGCTTAAGCGAGAATTCATTTTCTACACTATAAAATGGCTTTCAAATTTATTTTAAATTGAATTATGTCTATGATATGGATGTGATGAGGATGTCCACGAAAGTTCTAGAACTATGTTAGGAAATTCACATTTTGTTAAAATTTGGTGTTGTGTTATGTTGTGAGCAAGGATTCAAGGTGTGAGAATACCTTACTTGAGATTATTTAGTGTTGTGTTATGAGTAAAGATTCAAGGTGTGAGAATGCCTTACTTGAGGTTATTGAACTGCTGGATGGGTTCATAAGCATGATTTTAGAAAAATGGTGAATTTATAACATAGAGGGAACTTGTGGAAATCAAAGTCGTTTGGCTTGTTACATGACATTGCATATGGATAGGCACGTAAGTTGAGGGTGCTAGGTAGGCTCTCAACCTAGTGCCGGAGGTTTTCGTGGTGGCCAACGGTGGGCCTATAGAATAGCCAAGTGGGCGAATTCTTATAGATGTAAGGTTTTGCAAGCCTTACAGAGGTAAGCCAATACTCACACTTGTCTATATTCGATTAAATCCACACTTCCTCCACAGGGTAGCTCAAGGGACTCCCTGAATGGTCAAAGAGTTGGACCATGGTAGGGGATGGGACCTATGAGGACCGCCCAAAAGTTGTAGAAATCTCCATGGAGTTGAGTAAGTATGGCATTACATAATGAAATTTGTATATGAGATTGATATATGATGTTATTTGTTTTACTATTATTGATTGATTTTGGTTTTCCTTTAAGTAAATCTTATACCTTTGTATATCTATGATCTTTTTATAAATAAGCTTACCCTTGCCTTTTGTGTTTGTATTTGTGTTGTATTACTGCAATGATCGTGTGGTTGGCACGGGAGCAGATAGTGGTGATATTGCAGGATCTTAGACCGCTCGTGACTGAAGCGGATCTATATGTTGAAGATGGGATGAGATCCCTCCTTTTGTATATGTTCTCAAATACATGTATATAGTATGGGGACCAGCTTAGGACATATGTATAAATGTTAGGTTGTTGTAAATGCCCTCTACAAGAGGATTATTTTTGCTATTGTATGTATATGTATATTTAAATTTTGTAAAGCCATACCTTATACTCTTATGATATGATGATGTACATATATATGTGTTAAATGTGAAAAATTTTATAGGTAGTTTCATATGATAATATTAAACAAAGTATTTTAGTATAACAAATCTGTAACGAAGATGGGTCGTTACACTAGTGGTATCAGAGCTGGTCGTATCTTTTGAAGAAACCTATGGGGATAGGTCTGTTATGTTTTTGCTGTGTGTGATTGATATGATGGGTAGAAGGTTTTAGCCAAGGTTATTCTCTAACTTGGTTTAGACCTATGTTAGGATGGTGAGACCACCTAGACAATTTCATTAATAAAACTTTATGGGTGTCAATTTCAGACAAATTTCTACGCGTATCTGTTAAACATGCCATGTTGTTCATTAAAAAACTTGCCCAAAGCCTTAATAAAAAAAAAAAAAAAACTTGCCCAAAGCATGCACAACCCTCATGGTAATAGTCAATTACGACTATAAGGAGTGCTAAATTTTCTGGTCTCGGCCATAATTTAGTTTTTCCCTTTTACATGGAACTATAAACTTAAGACTTTAATAAAATTGAGTTTAATTGTGTTTTGGGTCTTTTAAGTTTAGGCTGTGATTTTGGTCTTGATTTATTTTTCTAGTTAATTAAGTTTTTTTAAATAAAATAAATTTGATCTTTCTTTTAACTTTTTTTCCTATTTAAAATTTTAAATCATCATTTCTTAATTAGGTATTTGAGAATTTATGATTGTTGTAAAAGTAGGATCTGAAAAGGGAAAAAAATTTTGAGATTCATAGTTTTAGCAAAATTTGATGTTTCAGTTGAGTTTTAAGTATATAGTTTAATAAAGTTTAATTTATTTGATATTTGAATAAAAACAAAGAGTTTAAGAGTTTTAAGTAGAATAAATTTAGTAGATTGAATTAAATTTGTTTAATTTTAAAATAGATTTAGTTATTTTAAAAAAAACTTCAAAATTAAAATTGTACATGGTTTAAATTTGATAAATAAAATATGATTAAATTTAAACCCAAGAACCAGATTTCAGCTGACACCAAAATTTTGCGTGTGCGGCATTGCTGAAAATAGATTTATTTTGTGTTTGAGTTGATTTATTTTGTGGAATTTTTTTTTATAGCTTCTTAAAATAGCTTTTGAAAAGAAAAGATTATCTTTTTTGTGTAAGGGTAAAGTGTAATTTTGGTTTCCTCATAATATCCAACTTGCAATTACTCTCATTTTTAAATAGAGACATTTTATCTTCTAATTTTTCAAAATCAGTGATTTTAGTCCAATTGCCCAATTTAATGCATTGACCTTAAGTATTTAACGTAAATTTAATATAAATTTAATAAAAGATAAAAAATATATAAAAAGGACTTTAAATCACATGGGATCATCTTGTAGCTAGCATAAACTCAAATATCACAACCTTAACTCACTTCGTCCCCTAAGCTTGGTTGATGTAATGCTAATCATCTTCCCCAAAGGATCGTTAACTCCAAAAGGTTCATCTACTCAAAGGAGTAGACATTTTTTTGAGCCGTAGGACAATGCGATGGAAGATCAGTGGTTGGGTGGTGGAATGGAAACCGGTGCAACTTCATATAACTCTAGTCTCGAGCTTGAAGACATCGCGTGGTCTATCACTGTAACATGGAGGCTCCAATAGCTAGTGACCTCGTGGATAGAGGAAAATCTAGGGAGAAGGTTTTATGGTTGTGGGCTAATTAGGGTATATAACCGTTAATACGAATTTTTGGTTGCAAGTTTATTGTGTAACATTCATTTGAAATTTTGAATTTGTTCTTTTGCAAGTAACAAGGAGAAATAGTTGAGAGTTTTTGAGTGGCATGATCCCATACTGAATGTTTGTGAGAAGAGAATTATCATCGCATTGTTGAGGAAGGCAAATGAATTGAAGACAAAGTTCAGTTAGATGAAAAAGATGGAGAAATTTTTAGGGTTGGCCTTATTTTGTCTTAGGTCATTGTAATGTTGCATTGTTGCTGGAGTTTTTAGTTTTTGGTAGGGCCATTTGATGTAGTGGGTACAATATAAGGCATTGTATTGTTGTTGGTGTTTGTGGGCCTATCATTATTTTGATGCAATTGTTTTGATTTTAAGATTAGAATATAGTATTTGGCTTGGTATGAATGGGTCTATTAATGAAATGTCGTTTCTAATATGATTTGTGCAAGTGAATTTTATCTGATTTTATATTTGATTGTGTTGCTTTACTTGTTTTGCATAACTCTGCCAAATTGCCTAGTAATTCTGCCAAATCACCTAGTATAGTTGGTTTTAAAGTTTGAGGTTTTACAAAAGATTGTCTGAATAGGCTAGTGCAATATCAATATACTGGTCCTTTTGAATACCAACTTTGTAACTTACTAATTGAATAAGGTTGTATAGTTAATTTAATTTGTTTTTTATTATTGTCACAGGTTTTAAAGTATACTATCATATAATTTTTACTGGTCTTTTTGAAAATTAAAATTATAATATAGTTACTGAATAAGGTTTTAAGGTTGAGATCTGTATTTGATTGTTGTAACAAGTTTTAAAGTTGAGGTTTCATAGTATAATACCATATCAGTATATATATTGGTCCTTTTCAAAACCAATTTTGCAGCTTATTACCATTTTGAATAGGCTTACATTTGTGACTGGTTTAATGCCATATTAGATTACCAAATTAATTTTGACATATGATACAAGCATATGATGCAACCATTGACCTGATTTTAGCATATTGAAAACCACTATTAAAAATTCCAAATCAAAACCTGTTAACCTTAACTAGGACGGAACCATAATCAAAACCAATAATTGAATAAGCAAATGAAGCAACCAAAACATCACAAAGAAGAAGTAATATACCAATTAGAAATATAAATTTCATTCAAACCAATAAGCAGTACTTGTATAGGAATGGTCTATTGGCATTTGAAATGAATCAGAACACCATTTCTATATATTCCTTTACAAAATAGTCTTGGTAACCAAAAAATAGAACAACGGCTGAAATGTATCAAAACATCATTCTTATTCATTCCTTTAAAAAATAAATATATTAAAACCCATTCCTAAACCATAATATTCCCCTAACCCATTCCTACAACTATTTCCCTTAAAAAAAAGTAGATATCTTCAAATCTTCAAATTCTTGAAATCTTAAAATATAATAAATTAACCATTGATTATTGTGTTTGTAGGCAGGGACAAAAACATCAACAAGTGTTGATGCAATTGCAATTAATTATTGACTTAATAGAGGTGCAACTGACTATTGACTTAATGGAGGTGCAGCTGATTGACCACTTGGTGCATTGCAACTAATTGTTGAGTTTATGTTCATGCAGTTGATTCTTGAGTTTTCTGTAAAGTTTCAACCTATGCAGGTCAATTCAACCCAGGTATTCTTTCACAATTATTTGTCTTTGCAAAAGGTTGAAACTTTGTAAAAAAACTCTCACAATTGATTTAGTTGTGCTTAAAACACACTGCTCCTGAAGCACCAATCCACTGTTTGCACCTCTAATTAGATGTCTGCAGTTAATTTTTCATAACGACAATTAGACGGGAGGACTCAATTGAAAAAACAAAAGTTCACAGACCCAGTTAAAAGAAAAAAAAGTTCAACTACCTATTTGTAAATTTGGTAAAAGTATATGGGAATCTACATAATAATTAAATCTTTATTTTTTTATGGAAATCGCTTTAGTTTTTTTTCCCCCTTCTATGACTGTTTGCAATTTTCTTTTTCTTTTTTTTAATGACCAAAATTCAAATGTCTCATTTAAATACATTAAGGACACCTATAGTAGTAAGTTACATTTTCGTTAGTGAATACCATTGTCATTGTGAATACCAATAGTTGCAAGTTACTTATATTTTCCTTTTTTTTTTTGTCTAGGTACGCTACTTGCTTATAAGTGAATATCAAGCTAGCCTCATTTTGGAACCTATGCAAATAACCCTTCACTTTTTCATAGTTTATTTTGTGGTTTGACCTAGTGATGAACTATTCATAAAGCTGAAAACCTCAAATCCCAAGTTCTAGCATAGTATTGAATTGATGGCCTACTTAATTTAATTTTTTTATATTTAAATTCAAGGTATTTATTGATATGAATTGCATGTCATTCTAGATTGAGTTTAATGGTGATGCACTGGCAGTGTAACATAATTTTACACTGTCGTTCAATCACAAATCACCGTTGATATGAATTTTAAGATAATTTTGTAAAAGTCAACAAACTTACCATACATGATAGTTTATAATTAAATGACAGTATAAAACTATTTTACACTATCAGTGCATGGCCTTTTTTCTCTTCTAGATTTGTATATCATATGATAATAAATTAATAATTCTCTAAAAATATAAAGGAATTATGGAAACATTTAAACTTAATTACACTTTTTGCACCCACAACTTCACAAGCTCGCGAACTTTGTCCTTAGAGATTTTTTATAGCGAATTTTGCCCTTAATGTATAAAATATTTTGAATTTTGTCCCAATGTAAAAAAACTACCACAAATAAGACAATTTTGTGGTGATTTTTCCTTTAAACTGGTTCAATTAAGACAAATCGCGACTTTTGTAAATTAGGAGGCAAAATTCATTAATTTTTTGTTTGGGAACGGGGGGCGAAATTCACAAGATTACAAAACTTTGGAAGCAAAAAGTACAATTAAACTAAAAATTTATATGTTTTTATCAGCTAAACTTTATTCACAGGATGTTCTGATTTAATTTATGTATTCAAGAAAAATACCTAGATAATACACATGATACTTGATAGTTTTATTTAAACTTCAAAGTGAAATAAAAATAGAAATAAATTTAAAAATAAAAATAATGTGTGAGAAATTTGTCATTAAAATAATTTTTTGTTAGTACAATAAATTTTTAGACTTTTTAAAATAAAAAATCATATATTTTTCCTTATACAATTAATAATAATTTTTCCATTAAATATTATTGATAAAAAATAACAACAATGATAAAAAAAATCAGGTGGAAAGTGAAAGACTTTACTAGTAGACAAGTCATGTTTGACTAAAGCATCTACCACCATGTTTGCCTCACGTAAAAACATATGCATACGTGACATTAGATTTCAAACTAGCTATTGCTTTAATCTCTCTAACCACGTTATAACAGTGGTGAGAATGATCGCATCCATTTAAAATCAACCCAACTGCAACTTTTGAATCACTCTCCACTGATATATTAACTTGTTAGCAATTTCTTTATTATTTCTAATTAAATAAAGGTATTTTATTTTTAATTAGTTAAAGATATATATGACACAAAAAAGGAATTTAAAATTAACATAGGGCATTACTTTAATTTAATGATTTTTCCTCTGTCAGAACATCAATATATATATAGCAGCACTCCATGATCAAAACAGATTCAACCCTCCTCACAAAAACCAAACAGATGCAGTTGGAGAGAAGTGAGGCTGGAAATGTTCTTAAGGAAAGAGAGATTTGAAAGAGTGCATGCAAAGTTGAGAGAAAACCAAAAAATAGTCTCCTTGGCACAACAGAGTTGACTTTAAGAGATCACCTACTCAAAACTAGGCATGGCAAATAAACCCTTACCCATGGGTACCACCCTGACTTTGACGGGGAATACCCGCTTTGACCGGGTATGGGTACGGGTATGGGTATTATCCGAATTTTTTAAACGGGAATGGGGACGGGGATGGGTATCAAACTATACCCGTACCTATATCCGTATACCCGCCACCATTATATTTTTTTATAATTTTTTTGTCACAACATATATATACATTATAATTTTTAAAAATATAAATTAAATAGCTTAATAGTTAAATAATTTAAATTATAATAATAGATAAATAACAAACTTAAAATTATACATTTAACTAAAAATATAATTTAATTCTTAATTCTTTGCCTTTAATTCCTTTGTTATTCATTATATATATATATATATATATATATATATATATATATATATTATTTGAATTAAAACATAATTAATAACTTAATATATGATTTATTTAAAAATATATAAGTAAATTAAATTATAAAAAATAGTGTAGTGGGTTACCCGCAGGTATACCCGAACCCGATAAAACTCGATGTGGATGGGGATGGGTATTAAAATATTAAACCCGCATCTTTTATACCCGAACCCATACCCGCCCCGCCTTTTGCAGGGATGGGGACGGGAAGAGCCAAACCCGTCCCCAACCCGCCCTGTTGCCATCCCTACTCAAAACAAAGGATGATGATCCTTGCTGTAATTAATTACGTGTAACGATTACTAGTGGGGATAGAAATGAAATCGATGGGCACATGTTTTTAGGGTACACTGTTTAATTACAATGTAAATACACACACATAAGCCCATACAACATGCAATTGTATTAGGGCAGCAAATCAAGAGAATTAAGTATAGTAATAGGGGCACAAAGAATAGCAACCCAGGTGGGAGAGTGGAAGGAAAAACAATACTCCTTCCGTCCCAAAATGAGTGTCGTCCTAGGTTTTTTTAAACAGACCAAGAAAAGCTATTAAATAGAAGAAAGAGAGAAGTAATTTTACAAAACTAACCTTATTATTAATATTCCATTGAAAAGCTAAAGTGACATTATTAGGGGTATTAGTGGAAAAAGTAATTAATATTGCATTGAAAAGCCAAATGTGACACTCATTTTGGGACAATTTTTTTTTTCCAAAAGCGACACTCATTTTGGGATGGAGTGAGTAAAACGTAGTATTTGTTACATTTATTTGGGCTCAAGGAGTAAAATTTCTAATCCCAAGAAAATAAAGAAAAAAATCAACTCAATATGTTTTTAATTATTTATTAATTTATTAATAATATCAAATTAATTAATTTAAATTAACATTCATACAACCTTTTTTTATATATAATAATTTTCAATTGCTAATAATTTGTAAAATTTTAATTCGTACATAATCTTAATTTATTTAAGCTTGTGAAGTTTTCTCCAAAGTTAAATAAATGAAAACCTTTCAATCATCTTTGTATAATTATAAATATAAATTCATTAATTTCTAACATATAAAAGTTAAAATAGATTAAATTTTAACAAAATAGTTTTTTTCTAATAGCAATAACACTACTGTCAACAATAAATAAATAAATAAATAATTTTCTTTAAGTTTATGAATTTTTTTCTTAAAATTTGGTAAATTAAGTACTCTTCATATTTGCTTAATTAGAAATGAAAATCCATTAGTAATTACAATGGCAAATAATAATATATAAAAGCTAAACTTTTATTTCTCATAATAAGAAGAAAAAAAACAGATATTACATTTCAAGACCACCTAAACGGCTAAACCATTGCTTTCCTGCACAGCCTGATCCTCTTTTGTAGGTTCCGACGTGCTTATGTCTGTGTGGGTTATGCCAGCTTGAGGTGTCTGGCTTTCTGGTCTTGAATCCAGCCCTAAATACATGGTAACAATAACTTCATTAGATTCACATACTATTTACTTTTCTTTAATGATAATGATGTTTTGTTGCTCTTACCTATATATTGAGTTCTCAGGGATCCTTCTTTAGCTTTGTGCTTTTTACCTCGAAAATGATCATTCAAGCCTTTCTCACTTGTGGCAGTAATCTGACATAACATGCAAATCCAATCTTGCTTGGGTTTCTTCTACAAACCAGATAGAGAATTTTCATTGTCATCAATTGCAAGAGGTGTCACCGTGTTGCGCTTTGGACCATAATGATAAGCATCTGACTTAGACTGCAATGGGATAAATAAAATAATATGTGCTCAATAGCCAATTAAGAGTTTCAACATTCCCTATATATTGATTCTATCATCTCTTTAGGATGCCCATGCATGAATAAGATATACTATAATATTGTGATCACACAACATGGTTCCATTGGCAGTAAAGTTATAATAATGCAAGTGTATTATGAAGAGAATGTTTGCTGAGTAGTGGTCAACCAAACAAATAGAATGTAATTATACTAACTAGTATGAACACTTTATTATCATTGTTAGTCAGTGTAGAAGGTTGTTTGATATCAACTTGGGTGGGTAACTCGGATTGTGGCACACAAAATGCATTAATGTTATTAATATGGTTGTTTATTCTTGGATTCATGAAAGACACCGAAACTCGTTCTCGGAACAAGATTCCAAATGGGATTCCTAATGCTCTCTCCGACGCCATTTCTCTCCTGACTTTCTCCTCCAGCTCTCTTCGTTGTGCCAATGCCATCTCATCGGTGATTATCTCTCTCTTAATTCCATCCTTCTTCAGCTCCCGCCGTATATGTTCTTGCTCCCACACTTGCCGAAATGCTTCATTGGCATTGATTGGCACCGACTTTGGGAAAGCTTTGAGCTTCGGAACATTGTTGGGAAAAGCACTTGGTGCAAACTCACACCCTAGTAGTGAATAGTGATTAAAATGAAATTGTGTGAGAAAATATTATGTTTTCTTAAGCAACAAAACAAATTAGTATCTTGAAAGGAATGTGAAGAAAAGAAAATGTTACCTTGTAATGATGAGTGTTCGGAGACACAGGTAACTGTGGAAAGAGGGTGTGCCATTGATGATGGTGTCTTTTGGTTTTGGTCATCACAATATTTGAACTCCATGGAAATAGTAGGAACGTGAAACAAAGGGAAAGAAGTGGATAAAGGAAAACAATGCCTATGAAATCAGAGACAATTTGTGTGAGTGTGTGCAATGTTGAGATTGAAAGTTTGATTAAATAGGTGTGAGAGATGGGTATTTGCACGCGCATGTAAGGTGTGTGTTTATATATGTCATTGATTATGCTGTTTTGTGTGAACATATTTTTTAGTGATGTGTGTCATGGTCAAATATTAAGAATTTACCAAATCAATTTTTCGAGCTTGAAAAGGGAGGAAAAAGGAAAAAAGTGATTTTCTTCCAATTTTGAACGTGACCACAATACCCAAAAAGAGTTAAATATGAATAAATATTTAAAATTTTAAAGATTTGAAATAATTATTTTTTCAAGTTTTAAGGATTAAATATTTGACTACACACATTTGATATTATTAAAAAAATTTAATGAAGTGAATAACTGAACAACTAAAAAATTATTTTTTATATTTACATTGTAATATAGTATTACTTTTAATTATTGATGTTTTTATAAAAATGATTAATAGTTAATTTATATAGAGAGATGATTGGTAAGATTTGGGGTGTCAACAATTGGGATTCCTATTATGGCCTTTACATGTCATAGTTTTAAAAAAAAATTATATAGAGAGATAAAAGAGATAAAGATAAAAAAAAAATTATAGTTTGAGATTATTATCTAAAAACAAATACTTGTATGAAACCAAATAATTTTCACTTGGGTCTCTCTAGATTAATTAAAGAATTAATAATAAAATATTTTATTAGAAATACATAAATTAATTAACAATTTTTAACATTTTCTATTTAATTTTTTTACTTTTTACTCTATCAACTTATTATCAATTTGTTATTATTTCTAATCGATTAAATGTATTTTATTTTTAATTAATTTAATGTATTGAATGCATAATATTAAATATTAATGTTGACAAATACTATATAACATCAAAAAAGGAATTTAAAATATTGAGTATTAAATGAGGACATTACTTTAATACTTTTTCCTTATGTTTCTTATCAAGAATATCTTGAATGATTTGATAACCCCCCTTGCAACATGTAAGTTCTGCAACCCATTCCAAAATAAGATGTTCCACGCTTGGGAAATTCTAAAACATTAAGACAGTTAATAGTATGATTGCTACCTAACCTGCCCGTTAAGTATCAAATAATCAATGAGAGCCACATTACAAAATAAGCTCATCTAGTGCCTGCAGCCAGATATAAAAAATTACCTGCTTAATTGTGTTGCAAGCTTCGACCATACTTAACCACACCCCTTATTTGCAATATAGTATGTCAGTATATTCACCTGGCCACCTTGCAAAGTTACTGTCCATTACTCCTAGCTGTTTTGCATTTCAACATAACCAGCATCAAGATACTCCCGAAACATGTGCAGAACTATTAGAGTTGTATGCACTTTTTTTTTAATGATTAAAATTCAAATGTCTCATTTAAATAGGTTAAGAATTCTTATAGTAGTACATTATGTTTGTTTAGTGAATACCATTATGATCGTGAATACCAACAGTTGTAAGTTACTTGTATTTTTGTATTTTTTTTCTCTAGCTATATATGCTACATGCTTTTAAGTGAATATTATTCTAACCTCATTTTATAATTTATGCAAATAATCCTCACTTGTCCATAATATATTTTGCGGTTTAACCCTAGTGATGAACTATTAGTAAAGCTAAAAAAACCTCAAACTCCAAGTTCAGGCATTGGATTGATGACCTAATTATTTTAGTTTTTATTTAAATATCAAGGTACTTATTGAAGCAAATTGCATGTGATTCTAAATTTGTATATCATATGATAATAAATTAACAATCCTCTAAAAATACATAACAATTTTTAATACCTTTATATATTTTTACCAACTAAATTTTATTTAAGGGATTTTATAATTTAATTTTGTATTCAAGAAAAATACCGGATAATATATATGATACTTGATAGAATGGCCTCGCACGGAATCTCAGTACAAAATACTTGCCGGTGGGATACCATTCCGTCTTTCGTCCAGCTAGACTTTAATAGGAACAACTTTTTGCTTTCCTCCTATAGATTTACATAGTGGTTGCCTTTGCAAGTTTTGGTTTATGTCCCCTGTATTCCCTTGTATATGTTTTTCTCCTTTTTTCAACAAATTCTTGGTGTGCTGTAGATGATGGGTAGCGTTGGGAGTACTAACTTGGTTGGAATTTCTTTCTTTATAATGATGCCTTTGCATGTCCTCTTTGTGACTATTTTTTTTTAAAATTTCAAATTCAAAGTAAAATTTAAATAGAATCAAATTTAAAAAGAAATTAATGCACCAACAAGTCGTTGGTCCGAGTGGTGTTGGACTCGGTCCCCTTAAGCAAGGTCTCGGGTTCGAGTCTTGTGGATGGAAAAAACGTGGTTGGGAGGGGAAAACCCTACTAAAGGTGGCCAATCAGGTTCCCAGACGGAGATTAGTCATCGACAAAGTCAGTGGATACTTCGTATCAATAACATGGTAACCAAAAAAAATAAACAAGAAATTAATGTGCCAGAAAATTGTCATTAAAATAATTAGTCATTAATTATTCAATTAATTTTTAGATTTTTCATGATAAAAAATGTCAAATATTTTTGCTCATGATTTGATTTTTATACAATTAATACAATTTTTATTAATTAAATTTTATTTTTAAGAATATTTTTAATAAAAAATAATATTAATATTTTAGTTTTAAAATTTAGTTCTTTATATTTTATAAATATACTCGTGCAGTATACAAAATATTTACTAATTTCATTTCAAAATCATGTAAAAAAGATTAGAAACAAACACAAAAAAGAAAATGACACATGAAATAAATTATCACTAAAATATTTTTTCTTAGTAAAAATATTTGTTAAAATTTTAAAAAATAACCTTTGTAAGATTTTGTTAGTTACATTTTAATTTTATTTATTATCACCAAAATAATTTTTATAAATAGTGCTTATTAAACTTTTATTTTCATTATTCTTTTTAGTTAATTTTATTTCTTAAAGAATTAATAATAAAATATTGAGCAAATTACAGTGTCACCCCCTGAGTTTTACCTGAATTACACATGCACCCTTTCCTTTTTTTATCCTACAGAAAATCTCCTAATTTTTCCTTTCATGTTACAGCGGCACACCCTTCCATTAAACGGTGTTAACTTTGTTTAAAATGTAGAACACATGATTGACATGTGATTTTTAAAAAACAAATTAATCTGAAAAATGTCCTTTCTTTTTCGTTTCCCCAACTATTCGACTCCATTGCAAACTCCTCTGACTCTTGCTTCCCCAACTCTCTCCTCTCCTCCTACGCCAAAGTTGCCACCAACCCCTCCGATTCCGTCAAGTTCCTAAACCACGTCACTGAAACCCGCCTCCGCCGCGGCGGCAAGCACGTTAAGCAAAAGATGATTCTTTGGGAGAATGTTTGGCACTATTCTCAAAATGCAAGTTCGTCATTTTCAGTTCTAGAGTTTATTGAAATGTGGTAGTTTTAATTAATATGGGAATGGGTCGTGGTTATAGTTTCAACGCTGGAGTGTCTTAAACATTGGTGCTAAATTGTTGTGGGACAAGTCTTTTGTGGAATTTGGTAAAATACATGGTGGGCATGTGAGCTTATTGGTTGAAGCTGTATAGAATATTTGCATACAAAGGATGCATTAGTTGGATTTTCAGCAAATTTTCCAAAGACAAGGATGATATACAGCAGTAGCAGTCAAACTATTTTGGATTAATTTAATATTCAAATAATCAATTCCATCTTTGGGAGGTTTACGAGCTGCTGCTTGGGATCAAAATATTTCTAACTGCGTTTGAAGACAGTTGGGTCATGGGGTTGTTTCTATTATTTTTCGTATCAGTTTTCTTTTTAGTAGGGGCTAAATAAAAATTGGATCCAGGTGTTGTTACAAGATGGAGTATGGATCGGCATTGTAATTTTGTTGGTTTTCAGATCCTAACATTTGTTGTGTGTTGGCTTTGTTTAATAAAATGCTTTTTACTTTAAAAAAAAAGGGGGCAATTTTGGATTTTTCGAAATGTGCATACGACATTTTCGTAAATGAACGTTGAAAGTTAACGTTTACTTAACATTGTCACAATAGGGGTGTCAAAGTAATGCCTTCAAATGGTGGGGGTGTATGTGTAATTAGACCAAATCTCAGGGGGGTGTTATTGTAATTTGCTCTAAAATATTTTATTAGAAAGACATAAATTAATTAGCAAATATTAACTTTTCCATTTAAATTTTTACTTTTTACTCGATCAACTCATTAGCTAGCTATTTATTATTTCTAATTAATTAAAGGTATTTTGTAAAGCTCGGCTAGCTTTTCAGCATGCTTTGTAGGGATGGCAAAATATACACGAACACTATGGGTACCCGCAAAAATATCCGCAAATGGGTAGGGTAAATACCCGCTTATTGGGGATGGGTCCGAGCAGGTATTTACCAGCAAAAATTTAATGGGGATGGGTGCAGGTACGGGTACTATAGTACCCACCCCGCCCCGCCCCGCACCTACTATGTATATTAATTTAATTAAAATATTTTTTATTATATACATATATTACTATTTATTAATTTAATGGAAATTGGTAGGACACCTAAGCTTTTATAAACTGTATAAGGACATAATTCTTTTATATAAGTGCCCATCATTTTTGTAATTCATTAATAATAATTAATATAACGCACATTTCATATCATAATATAAACTACTCTCTATATATTCAATAGTGTGAAATAAGATTGACCAAGACCAACATTGTTGAAATTAAGCAGTTTATTTTGTTAGTGTTAACATGTCTAGGCTTTCATTCATAGTAGTAGCGGGGATACAATAGTTCTTCTCGGTTAATTACTATAGGAGGATACTTTTTTGTTTGTAACCATGGTTAGATTTTATTTATAGATATTTTTATCATATAAATAAATTCTAGTCAGAGGCATATAGGTGATGAAGTTTTTATGACATTTTTGTATATGGATTTTAGGTCCCTTGTACCTATGATCGATATAAATTTTGGTTTTTTAATAGCTAGATAAACCACGTATATAAAATTTAGTATATAAAACACAACTACTTATAAAAAAATTAAGAGTTGATTACACCGATCCCCCCTGAGGTTTGCTTTTATTACACTCGATACCCCTCCATTTTTTAACCCTACAGAAAATCCCCTATTTTTTGGACTTTTGTTACACCGACCCCCCCTCTTGGGAGTAAATTGTACCACTGACCCCCTTTCTTAGGTTTGAAAAATCTTACGTTGACCCCCTCTTAGGGGTATTCAAAGTAATGTAAAATAATGGAGGGGTGCCAGGTATAATAAGAGTAAACATTAGGGGGTCCGTGTAATTTACTCAAAAATTAATATATAAAATTTAAACACAACTACTTACATAAAATTTAGTATAAGTCATATCAAAACATAAATGGATCCAAATATACATTTTTTAACCCCTCATGTCCAGGCCTCATTGAACAAGTTCCTCATTCTAATATACTTGTTTCTTTTTGTTTTGAACTAGCTACAAAATTGTTCATATAGAGTACCATCACATGTATTCTAATATATAATTATAAGTTAATTAGTTTCAATGTATTTTTTGGCAGGCCTTAAAGAATACCATCACATGATGTTGAAGTTTCTAATGATTATGTTAATTGATTAGAACATTACATTTAAGAATGATTTGTTAGATAATTATGTTTATAATATTGTTTTTTATTAGTTATGTTTGAATGACTTAAGGTTATATTTGAACGCTTTTAATGTGATGTTTTGAAGATTTAAGAGTCAAATTTCAATTTAGTTGTAGTAATTTTTTAATTAACACTTTTTTTATTGATTTGTTGACTTTATTTATAAGTAAAGTGTGGGTAGCGGGTATGAGTATGGATATATAGGTATCCAACGGGTACTGGGATGAGGATTAAAGTTACTACCCGCGTGGGTATGGGGACGGGTACTATAGGACCCTACCCATTGCCATCCCTAGTGCTTTGTCCCGCCTAGCACGCCAACCCGCCAGGCCACAGGCGGGGTTGGCCGGCCCACCACTACTTTTTTTTTTATAATTAATATATCTAAAATAACATAAGTTATTAGGGACTATTAATATTTTGTGGTGTACTTTTGAAAGACTATTGGTTTGTGGTGTTGAACTTTTGAATGAAATGGAACAATATTTAAGCCTTTTTGAGATGTTATTCATGATGATGTTGAACTTGTGGTGTTGAAAGGCTATTAGTTTGTGGTTTATTGAAGAAAATGAAACAATATTGCAATTGTTTTTAATTGTGTTCACACTTCACAGTAACAAAAACACTATCTACTGTCCTTTTATGATACAAGTGATGCAAGATCATTTTATTTATGTCTTATTTGCAATAAATTAAAAAACTTAATTTTTTTTTTAAATTTTGGCAGGCCAGCCTGCTCTTAGGCGGGGCGGGCCAAGCTGTCTTGCCTGTCCTCATGATGGCGGGCTAACCCGGCCTAGCCCATTTTTGACGGGCCACAGGCTGGCAGGCCAAAACGGGTCGGGTCAGCCCGTTTTTCCATCCCTATAATTGCTTCAAGCCAAGTACACTTAACTATGGAATTCTTAAGTGATGAGCTGCAGAAAAGTGGATGCATCTTTTTGGTATAGGTAGTAACAATTAATTCCTTTAATTCATCCTAAACTGTACAATCTCATACCTGCACAATCTCTAGATCCCTCTCATTCGGGTGTGAATTCGATTCATTCATCTATCCCTTCCGCTGGAAGCCTACCAGGAGCCGCTCCTTGTCCGTGCCTCTTCCCTTTTGCACGTGAGATCACTCCTCGCCCTCGTCAACACTCGGAATGTTACATATTTTATTTTTATTATCTAAAGAATTTTATGCATAATATTGAATATAAATATTGAAAAATATTCAATACCAAAAAAGGAATTTAAAATCTTGAGTATTAAATGAGGGCATTATTTTAATGCTTTTTCCTTATGTTTCATATCAATAATATAATAGTTTCTTATAGTTGATAAAAAATTTGTTAAAATAGTTTATTGAAAATAATGATATAAATGTATTGGTAAAATATTAAATATATTTTTAATGAAAAAATTAATTTTTATTCATGAATATTATTTAAAGATATTTGTAAACAAAATTTTGAATAAAATTTAAATGCATAAAGTGAAGAAATATATAAAATAAGAAAGTGAGACTCTATTCATCATTTGATTGAATTAATGTATTTTTAAATATAATTTGCTTAATTTGACTTTGAATATGTCTTTAGTTTTTCACTTTACATATTTACTTTAAATAATTTAAATTTAAAAATAATTTATCATTTAAAAAAATCTTCAAAATCTATTTTAATACTAGATGGAATTCATTCTGTGCTCAGACCAGGCTTTCAACTTGATAATATGTTTTTACTTATTTTTTATATTCTAATTAAATATAAAGGTGAAAAAGTAGTTTAACTTTTTTTTAATGGTTATCCATTTATTTCTTCCCTTCTATGGTTGTATGCATTATTCCTTTTCCTCTTTTTTTTTTTATTGTCATCCAAAATTCAAATGTCTCACTTAAATAGGTTACGAACATGTACAGTGGTAAGTTACATTTGTTTAGTGAATATTTTGAGCACTGTATTTTGCCTTTTACTTTTCATAATGTGTTTAGATATATGGACTAATTTTTTTTATTAAATTTATATCATTTGCTAATATGGCCTATCGAGTGAGGAAATTAACTTTTGCTTCTAGTCATCCATCATATCCATTTGTCTTATTTTTTTTCTTTCTTTCTTCATACCAAAAATTAACAAAATTTGTGAATTAAGTTATTTTTTATTTTATTACTTGTTTAACGTCATCACAAAAAAAAAATGACAAAAAAGAACAGAAAAGGTAACAAAAGGAGGGACAGCTAGTAGCACAATTGCAGCAGTACTTAGACCAGCTCCATGAAAGAAAGAAAAGAACAAGATTAATTAAGGATGAGAATAAAAAATTCCAAATAAAGCAGATTTGGTCAAGAAACAAGGCATATCACTGGTAATTAGAAGAAACATAATGCAGCAGTCCCGTAAAAATGGTCAATATATATAAATAAAGCAAGTTTGATCAGTAATTGAAGTAGGCATGCCACATATAGGATAGCAGAGATAAAAACAAAATTTAAATAAGAGAGCAAAAGAAAGCATGGCTGCGAGAAGGATTAAGATAAAATGAGAGATGGGGAAACAAGCATTGGAATAGAAAATCAAAACTGTGATGAATTCTCCAAGAAGCAACCCCATCTACAAATGTTCATCTTTTCTTAAAAAACAATAAAAAGCAAAGGACAACATAAGATTTTGGTTCCCAACACATCAGAATGTTCATCTACAAATTGCTTTTTTTTTTTTTTTTAAATATTGTAAACAATATTTGTTATAAAACATTACTTCACGAGTTATCAATTTTTTTTCTTATTTTATTTTAATTATAAAAATTAATTAAATTACGTAAATTTTTACATAAATTATTTTATGTAATTTACACAAATTACATAAATTTATATAAATACGTAGTTTTGTTTATTTTTCTTACCGCACAAAAACATATAATAAAAAAATAAATATTAAAATAATTTAAATATACATACGTAAAACAAGTTTGCATAAGTAAAATATGCAAAATACTCAAAATAGTTTCATATAATGATAATATGTAAATTATTAAAAAATTGTATAAACAACTTAAAAATATTTGATTTATTTCATATATAAATTATTTTATTCTAATTATATAATCAATATAATTACATGAATTAATATGTAAAATAATTATTATTTTATGTAATTTATAAAAATTAAATAAATTCATTTTTCTGTAAATTATTTTTATTCAAATTATACAAATTAATAAAATTTTAATATTTTTTATAATTTATATAAATATAAATTTATGTAAATTACATAAAATAATTTATGTAAATAATTTTCATACTAATTAAATTAATTTAATTAATATTTCTAATTAGAATAAAATAAGAAAGAAATTAATAACTCATCTAGTTATGATATATAATAAATATTGTAACACCCCGAAAATTACAACATAGTAAATAGGTACGTGAGCGGTTTAATTAGAAATCAATTGAAATTAATTTGTTTGTTTTAAAAGAAGAAAAAGATATATTTTGAGTAATTAAATATAGTTAGTGATTAACCGAGTAAATAATAAAGATGATGGAAAATAAAATAATAAAAGTATTTCTTTATAATGGTCAAATAAAAAAATTATTATTATTAGATGTTTAAAAGTTTGGTTTTAAAATTAAAATCGCGTTTCATTTCAATTACACAATGCATTCTTACACTGTGTAAATTAAACTCAATACCTAAAACTATCAACTCATACCCCTTAACCAATTAAAATTCATACACCTACCCTCACCCCTCCACAAACTCACGACAATCTCTCTCTCTCTCACTCAAATCCAATTCATTTCCTCTCACATACTTTAACTTAACAATTAAGTTAAACCCAAAAACCTCTCTTCTCTCACCTCTCTCTTTCCCTCTCTCACGGACTGACTCCCTCACACACACTCACTCACTTAAAAACCCAGCAGAGCACACACACACCACACTCTTCATTTTATTTCAAATTCATTTTTTCCTTTCTTTCTTCTTCTCCCACGGCCCTGCACCCCAAACCCTCTCCTCTCTTTTTATTTTCTTCTTCCTCCTCACTCACTTGGTTGAGAGCTTGAGCACCAATATCACAGAATCCTCTCAGCACCACTCTTTTCATCCTTGGCAGTGGCACCCCAAGCCCCAAGGGAAGCCATTGAAGACCTTGCATGCAGCTGGATCCCTCTTCCCTCTCATCCTCTCAACAACGAGCTCACTTCCTCTTCTCTTCCTCTCTCTCTCGGCTGAACCTCACCAAGATGAGGGAAACTTCTTGGTGGATTCTATTTTCAGTCCAAGTATGGTTGAGAGTTAGGGGACTCAACCACACACAGCATGAATGCCCCTCATCTGGACTGTTTGTATTTTTTGTTTGAAATGTTTGCATGTGAGAAATTTTAGAGGGAAAGGTTGAGTCTTTGGTAGTGGTTGTTTGTGGGAGTGTATGCATGGCCTTTATGGAGTTTTAATCTCTTTAAACTGTAAGGGATGGTCCCTGGAACAAGGGGAGCCATACCCATTTTCTACAAAATTCGTTCTTTTGTGTTGCATGTAGAAGGAGACTCCAAAATCCAAGTGACAGTGGCCGTAGCTTTGGGTTGCCCTGGACAACCTCCACTCTTTCATGAGTTTTGGATATGGGTAGACCTAGGTTTTAGATTTTGGGTATGTACATTAAGCTTTCGTACTCTATTACCCTATTATTTGGTATACACTTTGGGAATGTACATATTACTATTACTCCAGAAAATATTTGGGTTATGAAAATCTCTATTTCATGTATATATGTATATTTTATAGCCAGAGCTATTTACTTTATTTTCTATTTTACTCACTTTTAAATCTATATTTACAATTGAGGCAGCGATACGCAACTTCCGAAATTAATTAATCAAAAGTTTTAAAAAATTTAGTAAAATTGCAATCTAGGTTTTATCAACTTCACAGTTTTTGAAAGAATTAAAATTAGTTAACACGTTTTCAAAATAATTAAAGGATATTTTCCTTACCTTTTCTGAAGATCGAATAAAGTAACACGCCTATTGAATTAAAATAAGTTTATAACGTTGATTATATGTAAACCCGAATTTAGGGTGTTACATTAGTGGTATCAGAGCAGTTTGTCCTACCAAGACTGGGTGTGGACTTAACCATTGCTTGTGTTGTGTGTTTGGGTTGACTGTCGCTTGACGACAATATAGATGAACTATTTGATGTTGTGTGATTCCGCATTGACTATTTTTTTATAGCAATGTAGGATGAATTGATTGAACTGCTTGCTCTTGCATCGACTGTTGTTTAACAGTGGTGAAGGAAACATTGTACGTTGTATGTTGTATGTTGTGTGATCTTACACCTACTATGTGTGGGCAGTGGTGTAAGATATGAAGTTCTTGGTAACAATGTAATCTTGCATTGACTACTGTGGTGGCAATGTAGGATTAGTTAGACTATAGGCATGTGAGATCGTTGATGCGAGTTCGTTGAAAGAGAATGCCAACATTTTGAGGATGTGTAGTAGCCCTTAGGATTGCCAATAGAATTGTGAGATTAGTTAGACATCGCAAAGCTAAGAGACAAGGTTATTTCTTTAGACTATGTCTTGCCTTAAGGAATCCTTAAGACCTTGGCATCTATAGTGGGGTAATGGGTTGAGTGTGATAGAGAAGTCTATGCATTATGCATGAGTTGTCCCTCTTGTTATCAAGTTGTTTTGACTCCGTATGAGTAAATGCCTTATGCATTCTACTCTCTTCCGAGTTGTACAGTGATGTTGGATATCTTATTTTGCCATTACTTTTCTTGTAAGAATGAGTCGATTGGACGTGTTTCAAGTAGTCTACTTTTGAGAAGCCTACTATTTTTGTAAAAAAGATACCTCAATTCTTATTCGAGTCATTCATTTCGTATGAATGACGCCTTGCCTATGATGTTTCTTTTAATCATGTGGTAACCTAAACTTCTTTCAGTGTCTATGTCTCCAGTGGAAATAAACATATTGATCGTGTTCTGAGAAACTATATCAATGGTGATTGAGTTGTCTTCAACCCCAATGGGAGTCATTTACTCCATGGGGATATGTGTTCTCAAATCTTACGAGTCGTTTGATCCACATGGAGAAATTGCTTCTTCCATCTTTCTTGCTTTTGAAGCAAGGTGGATGTTTTGAAGGAAGAAAGGAAATCTTGATAGAGTTGTGAGGGTGCACACTTGGACTCGGTCGAGATGACTTTCTCTCCTAATACAAAAAAAAAATCTTGGAAAGATCATCCCAGTGATTTTGTTCTTGTTCTACATAGTGGGAGATTATGAGTTTGTATTCCTGAGTTGGTTGAGAATAGAGGTTTGAAAGTTTGGGTTGGTAAATTGGAGTTGAGTTTAAGAAAAGGAAAAGGAAAAAGAGTTTGAAGATGTCTTGAGGTTTTGGAAGGCAAGAAAAGGCTAAAGGAGTAATTGCTACCTGTAGTGCGAAGAACTGTTTTCTCTTATGATTGGAAGGGTAAAGTTAAATGTTGTGACTTGGCGTTATCCAAAGGTTGATACCTTAACCACTAAGATATGGAACTGTGTGTTGAGAGCGAGTTTTGAAAATGAAATAGTGTACTTTACTAGCACGGAAGATTTGTCGGTGAGTTTATCAAGTTGGATTCGTTTTCATGGAGTAAGTGAGTCTTTAAGAATTGTATCAAAGTTCGCAGCGGAAGCATAGTGTGAAAGTGTGAAGGTCTTTGATGGTTAGGACATGGATTGATGGGTGGAATAAGAAATGAACACCAGAAATAGTAGTAGAAAGTTTAAGAATGAAAAGAAGTGATGGGAACATTTGAGAGAGTGTGACTTAGATGTTATAAGTGATTGGATTGGTAGTAGTGGATTGAAATGGTTTGGGAATAACTTAGAAGTGATCCTAATGGTGAAATAGTTGGAGTAGGGTACCAAGATGTGACCAAGAGTTAGAGACAAGCCTAGGAATTTACCTACAACTCATATAGAGTGTAACTAGTCTAGACCTTCGATGTTGAGTAGACTTAAGCCAATCTTGAGAAGGACTATGTTGCCCACCTAGCAACACGATTAGATTCCTACCAAAGCCGCTCTATGTTAGTAAGCCTATAGCCTTGAGAGTGAATTTACTTAGTTGAAAACCATACATACCCTTTGAGAATGAACCATATCTATGCTTTCATGGCGAAAAGGATAGTAAGTTAGAACTGCTGCAATGGAAATAACTTCCTATAGGAGCCGTCTAAGACTAGCTATAGAAAAATATATTAGACTAAGAATAGACAAAAAGAATTATGGCCCTAGCTTAGCTTAACCATATGCTTAGTGAATTTCGGGGACGAAATTCCTAAAAGGAGGGGAGTATTGTAACACCCCGAAAATTACAACCTAGTAAATAGGTACATGAGCGATTTAATTAGAAATCAATTGAAATTAATTTGTTTGTTTAAAAGAAAAAGATATATGATAATTGTCTTATATTCCTGCTTTTTGTAGTAGTTAGGGACACTTATTCAACATCTTTCATGCTTTTGAGCTTTGTTTATCCTCATTTTAGTTAAGTTTTGAATAAAAGTTTGGTTTAGTTAGAAATTTTAAATTTTCCCCTTTTTACACTTGATCTTTTGGTTGTTTAGTGTGTTTTAAGGAACTTTGTTGAAGCTTGGAGAAAGCTTCGATGATATCCTGAGAGGAATGATGCGTAAAGGATCAATTGGGGTGAAGTGGAGAGCCTTGAAGGTCTTGCGGGAGCAAAAGAAGCTTGTTGGAAGCCTTGGAACATGCTTGTGCAACTAAACTGTGCAGCTGTGCAAAGTCTGAAATTATGAAGTTTGAGCTTTGCACAACTGTGTAAATATGTGTGTAAAATTTGCCCGAGCAGTTGTAGTGTGCACGAGCAGCTACGAGAAAAACCCTTATTTTTCTGTTTTGTTTTCTTTTAGGCTTCAACTCTTTTTGGCCCGTAGTCTTAAATAGGGATTTTCTGTCCTAGTCCGGGGTGACGATACGTTGTGCACAGAGAGAAACAAGAGGTTCGAAGACGGATTTGAACGCGTTTGGCTCGGTTCTCCATGCTTTCATCATCTCTTGCTTCTTCCCCCATGGCTATGCATAGCTAAGTTCATTCTTCGTTGGGGTTTAATGTAATCGAGTCTACTTCAATGTAATTACTCTTTTATTATTCAATTAAGCATCGTTATTGTTCCTCTTCTATGCATAATGCTTGTTTTTGGCTTGATCACCCGAATGCATGATTCTATATATTCAATTATAATTGGGAAATTTAATTGAATTGTGAACTGGAGAGAACACCCAATACTTTTTATGCCTAGGGATAGGGTAAAAAGGATTGGGCATTGTTAGAACCTCTATTCCTAATGCAAGTACTTTGGTTTCACTAATTCAAGGGATTGATAGTGGAATCAAAGGACTTAGGTTCTCCCACTTAAGGGATTAAGGTTTGAATAAATTTGTGGGTTGATGATAACAAAAGTTTATTTGAATGAGAAAATTAGTGATTGCATATTAGGATGACTTGATGAAGTTAAACTCCGGCATAATTCATTCATTGATTTAAACCCAATTTTTTGCGCACGCTATGTGTTTGGTGAATTTACCCAAATCCAATTTCTCTTCTTCTACTCATTTAATTTATGCACTTGTTTTAATTTTGGTTACCTAAATTCTCAATTTTCGTAGTCCATTTAATTTTGCTATTAATTAACCAATTATCGTACAAGTTGTAACGTTGTGATTTTCCTAATTGTATGATTAAGTGTTTGATTAATATTGAAAGAACAAACTAGATTTAAATTATGTTAATTGATATAATAATTAACTTAAGTTTTTATGTTTTGTTTTGTGCTATAGTATTATTGTTAGATTTTCATGAGGTGTTGAACTTAGAGTGTGTGTGGTGGGATTTTTGGGATTTTTACATGAGTTTCGTGAGTTGTAAGAAAGAAAAAAAAAAAAAAGAGAGAAGGTGCTGTCCTTAGAGGAAGGGTGGAGACAAATAGCAAAATTCCATGCAAATCTCAAAACTTAAATGTGCCAAGCTTCACGTTTCTTCCATTCTTCTTCATTCTTCCGAAGTCTCTCTTCCCCTTGAATGGAAGTTTAATTTCTACATCACTTGGAAGCTTGATTTCTTCTTCCCTAGAGCCTCCTTGGTTGATTTCTAGTTGGTAAGTTCAATTATTGATCTCTTAGTTTCTTTCTCAACTCCTACCAAGAACTTGAGAAATGGGTTTCAAGTTGAATCTTGACTGGTGGGAAAAATTTTGATTGAAGCTTATTTTGGGATTGATTTAGGTGTCCTCTAGTTGATTTCATAGCCAAAGTTGGGTAGAGATTATTCTTGAATCACCAAGTCTCCTCCCTAACTTCTTCTCCAAGGTTTTGAGTCAAAAATTCTAGGTAAGGGAAACTTTAATATGATTGAATGCTTATTTATATATTATATGCTTGGAATGTTGTTTTTGAGTGTGGAATGATGTATATATGTTATGTTTGATGTAAAATTCGAATTGGAATGAATTTGGTAGCCATTGAGAAGTTTTAAGCATGCTTTCGAGGTCCTATAACTCTGTTTCACTTAAGAACATAGTGGTTCTCGCTTAAGCGAAACAGGGGATAGAGAACATTTTTGGTCAGAAAGTTGTCCTAGCTTAAGAGCTAGAATTCCTAGCTTAAGTGAGGCCTAGCTTAAGCGAGAAAAATGCTAGCTTAAGCAAGGAACCCTGTAAGTGAGTAAATAATTTCTGAAATTCTAGCTTAAGCGAGAGTAAGGTGGTGCTTAAACGAGATTCAAGGTGTGAGAATGCCTTACTTGAGGTTATTGAACTGCTGGATGGGTTCATAAGCATGATTTGAGAAAAATGGTGAATTTATAACATAGAGGGAACTTGTGGAAATCAAAGTCGTTTGGCTTGTTACATGACATTGCATATGGGTAGGCACGTAAGTTGAGGGTGCTAGGTAGGCTCTCAACCTAGTGCCGGAGGTTTTCGTGGTGGCCAACGGTGGGCCTATAGAATAGCCAAGTGGGCGAAATCTTATAGATGCAAGGTTTTGCAAGCCTTACAGAGGTAAGCCAATACCCACACTTGTCTATATTCGATTAAATCCACACTTCCTCCACAAGGTAGCTCAAGGGACTCCCTGAATGGTCAAAGAGTTGGACCATGGTAGGGGATGGGGCCTATGAGGACCACCCAAAAGTTGTAGAAATCTCCATGGAGTTGAGTAAGTATGGCATTACATAATGAAATTTGTATATGAGATTGATATATGATGTTATTTGTTTTACTATTATTGATTGATTTTGGTTTTCCTTTAAGTAAATCTTATACCTTTATATATCTATGATCTTTTTATAAATAAGCTTACCCTTGCCTTTTGTGTTTGCATTTGTGTTGTATTACTGCAATGATCGTGTGGTTGGCACGGGAGCAGATAGTGGTGATATTGCAGGATCTTAGACCGCTCGTGACTGAAGCGGATGTATATGTTGAAGATGGGATGAGATCCCTCCTATTGTATATGTTCTCAAATATATGTATATAGTATGGGGACCAGCTTAGGACATATGTATAAATGTTAGGTTGTTGTAAATGCCCTCTACAAGAGGATTATTTTTGGTATTGTATGTATATGTATATTTAAGTTATGTAAAGCCATACCTTATACTCTTATGATATGATGATGTACATATATATGTGTTAAATGTGAAAAATTTTATAGGTAGTTTCATATGATAATATTTAACAAAGTATTTTAGTATAACAAATATGTAACGAAGATGGGTCGTTACACTAGTGGTATCAGAGCTGGTCGTATCTTTTGAACAAACCTATGGGGATAGGTCTGTTATGTTTTTGCTGTGTGTGATTGATATGATGGGTAGAAGGTTTTAGCCAATGTTATTCTCTAACTTGGTTTAGTCCTATGTTAGGATGGTGAGACCACCTAGACAATTTCATTAATAAAACTTTATGGGTGTCAATTTCAGACAAATTTCTACGCTTACCTGTTAAACATGCCATGTTGTTCATTAAAAAACTTGCCCAAAGCCTTAATAAAAAATAAAAAAAAACTTGCCCAAAGCATGCACAACCCTCCTGGTAATAGTCAATTACGACTACAAGGAGTGCTAAATTATCTGGTCTCGACCATAATTTAGTTTTTCCCTTTTACATGGAACTATAAACTTAAGACTTTAATAAAATTGAGTTTAACTGTGTTTTGGGTCTTTTAAGTTTAGGCTGTGATTTTGGTCTTGATTTATTTTTCTAGTTAATTAAGTTTTTTTAAATAAAATAAATTTGATCTTTCTTTTAACTTTTTTTCCTATTTAAAATTTTAAATCATCATTTCTTAATTAGGTATTTGACAATTTATGGTTGATGTAAAAGTAGGATCTAAAAAGAGAAAAAAAATTGAGATTCATAGTTTTAGCAAAATTTGATGTTTCAGTTGAGTTTTAAGTATATGGTTTAATAAAGTTTAATTTATTTGATATTTGAATAAAAACAAAGAGTTTAAGAGTTTTAAGTAGAATAAATTTAGTAGATTAAATTAAATTTGTTTAATTTTAAAATAGATTTAGTTATTTTAAAAAAACTTCAAAATTAAAATTGTACATGGTTTAAATTTGATAAATAAAATATGATTAAATTTAAACCCAAGAACCAGATTTCAGCTGACACCAAAATTTTGCGTGCGCGGCATTGCTGAAAATAGATTTATTCTGTGTTTGAGTTGATTTATTTTGTGGAAATTATTTTTTTTATAGCTTCTTAAAATAGCTTTTGAAAAGAAAATATTATCTTTTTTGTGTAAGGGTAAAGTGCAATTTTGGTTTCCTCATAATATTCAACCTGCAATTACTCTCATTTTTAAATAGAGACATTTAATCTTCTAATTTTTCAAAATCAGTGATTTTAGTACAATTGTCCAATTTAATGCATTGACCTTAAGTATTTAACATTAATTTAATATAAATTTAATAAAAGATAAAAAATATATAAAAAGGATTTTAAATCACATGGGATCATCTTGTAGGTAGCATAAACTCAAATATCACAACCTTATCTCACTTTGTCCCCTAAGCTTCATCTTTCCTAAAAGGTTGATGTAATGCTAATCATCTTCCCCAAAGGATCGTTAACTCCAAAAGGTTCATCTACTCAAAGGAGTAGACATTTTTTTGAGCCATAGGACAATGCGATGCAAGATCAGTGGTTGGGTGGTGGGATGGAAACCGGTGCAACTTCATATAACTCTAGTCTCGAGCTTGAAGACATCGCATGGTCTATCACTGTAACATGGAGGCTCCACTAGCTAGTGACCTCGTGGATAGAGGAAAATCTAGGGAGAAGGTTTTATGGTTGTGGGCTAATTAGGGTATATAACCATTAATATGAAATTTTGGTTGCAAGTTTATTGTGTAACATTCATTTGAAATTTCGAATTTGTTCTTTTGCAAGTAACAAGGAGAAATAGTTGAGAGTTTTTGAGTGGCATGATCCCATATTGAATGTTTGTGAGAAGAGAATTATCATTGCATTGTTGAGGAAGGCAAATGAACTAAAGATTAGGGAAAATGAATTGAAGACAAAGTTCAGTTAGATGAAAAAGATGGAGAAATTTTTAGGGTTGGCCTTATTTTGTCTTAGGTCATTGTAATGTTGCATTGTTGCTGGAGTTTTTAGTTGTTGGTAGGGCCATTTGATGTAGTGGGTACAATATAAGGCATTGTATTGTTGCTGGTGTTTGTGGGCCTATCATTATTTTGATGCAATTGTTTTGATTTTAAGATTAGAATATAGTATTTGGCTTGGTATGAATGGGTCTATTAATGAAATGTCGTTTCTAATATGATCTATGCAAGTGAATTTTATCTGATTTTATATTTGATTGTGTTGCTTTACTTGTTTTGCATAACTATGCCAAATTGCCTAGTAATTCTGCCAAATCACCTAGTATAGTTGGTTTTAAAGTTTGAGGTTTTACAAAAGATTGTCTGAATAGGCTAGTGCAATATCAATATACTGGTCCTTTTGAAAACCAACTTTGTAACATAGTAATTGAATAAGGTTGTATAGTTAATTTAATTTGTTTTTTATTATTGTCATAGGTTTTAAAGTATACTATCATATAATTTTGCTGGTCTTTTTGAAAATTAAAATTATAATATAGTTACTGATTAAGGTTTTAAGGTTGAGGTCTGTATTTGATTGTTGTAACAGGTTTTAAAGTTGAGGTTTCATAGTATAATACCATATCAGTATATATACTGGTCCTTTTGAAAACCAACTTTGCAGCTTATTACCATTTTGAATAGGCTTACATTTGTGACTGGTTTAATGCCATATTAGATTACCAAATTGATTTTGACATATGATACAAGCATATGATGCAACCATTGACCTGATTTTAGCATATTGAAAACCACTATTAAAAATTCCAAATCAAAACCTGTTAATCTTAACTAGGACTGAACTATAATCAAAACCAATAATTGAATAAGCAAATGAAGCAACCAAAACATCACAAAGAAGAAGTAATATACCAACTGGAAATATAAATTTCATTCAAACCAATAAGCAGTACTTGTATAGGAATGGTCTATTGGCATTTGAAATGAACCAAGACACCATTTCTATACATTCCTTTACAAAATAGTCTTGGTAACCAAAAAATAGAACAACGGCTGAAATGTATCAAAACATCATTCTTATTCATTCCTTTAAAAAATAAATATATTAAAACCCATTCCTAAACCATAATATTCCCCTGACCCATTCCTACAACTATTTCCCTTAAAAAAAAGTAGATATCTTCAAATCTTCAAATTCTTGAAATCTTAAAATATAATAAATTAACCATTGATTGTTGTGTTTGTAGGCAGGGACAAAAACATCAACAAGTGTTGGTGCAATTGCAATTAATTATTGACTTAATAGAGGTGCAACTGACTATTGACTTAATGGAGGTGCAGCTGATTGACCACTTGGTGCATTGCAACTAATTGTTGAGTTTATGTTCATGCAGTTGATTCTTGAGTTTTCTGTAAAGTTTCAACCTCTGCAGGTCAGTTCAACCCAGGTATTCTTTCACAATTATTTGTCTTTGCAAAAGGTTGAAACTTTGTAAAAAAACTCTCACAATTGATTTAGTTGTGCTTACAACACACTGCTCCTGAAGCACCAATCCACTGTTTGCACCTCTAATTAGATGTCTGCAGCTAATTTTTCATAACGACAATTAGACGGGAGGACTCAATTGAAAAAAAAAAAGTTCACGGACCCAATTAAAAGAAAAAAAAGTTCAACTACCTATTTGTAAATTTGGTAAAAGTATATGGGAATCTACATAATAATTAAATCTTTATTTTTTTATGGAGATCGCTTTAGTTTTTTTCCCCCCTTCTATGACTGTTTGCAATTTTCTTTTTCTTTTTTTAATGACCAAAATTCAAATGTCTCATTTAAATAGATTAAGGACACCTATAGTAGTAAGTTACATTTTCGTTAGTGAATACCATTGTCATTGTGAAAACCAATAGTTGCAAGTTACTTATATTTTCCTTTTTTTTTGTCTAGGTATGCTACTTGCTTATAAGTGAATATCAAGCTAGCCTCATTTTGGAACCTATGCAAATAACCCTTCACTTTTTCATAGGTTATTTTGTGGTTTGACCTAGTGATGAACTATTAATAAAGCTGAAAACCTCAAATCCCAAGTTCTAGCATAGTATTGAATTGATGGCCTACTTAATTTAGTTTTTATTTATTTAAATTCAAGGTATTTATTGATATGAATTGCATGTGATTCTAGATTGAGTTTAATGGTGATGCACTGGCAGTGTAAAATAATTTTACACTGTCGTTCAATCACAAATCACCGTTGATATGACTTTTAAGATAATTTTGTAAAAGTCAACAAACTTACCATACATGATAGTTTATAATTAAATGACAGTATAAAACTATTTTACACTATCAGTGCATAGCCTTTTTTCTCTTCTAGATTTGTATATCATATGATAATAAATTAATAATTCTCTAAAAATATAAAGGAATTATGGAAACATTTAAACTTAATTACACTTTTTGCACCCACAACTTCACAAGCTCGTGAACTTTGTCCTTAGAGATTTTTTATAGCGAATTTTGCCCCTAATTTATAAAATATTGTGAATTTTGTCCCAATGTAAAAAAACTACCACAAATAAGACAATTTTGTGGTGATTTTTCCTTTAAACTGGTTCAATTAAGACAAATCGCGACTTTGGTAAATTAGGAGGCAAAATTCATTAATTTTTTGTTTGGGAAGGGGGGGGGGGGGGGGGCGAAATTCACAAGATTACAAAACTTTGGAAGCAAAAAGTACAATTAAACTAAAAATTTATATGTTTTTATCAGCTAAACTTTATTCACAGGAAGTTCTGATATAATTTATGTATTCAAGAAAAATACCTAGATAATACACATGATACTTGATAGTTTTATTTAAACTTCAAAGTGAAATAAAAATAGAAATAAATTTAAAAATAAAAATAATGTGTGAGAAATTTGTCATTAAAATAATTTTTTGTTAGTACAATAAATTTTTAGACTTTTCAAAATAAAAAATCATATATTTTTCCTTATACAATTAATATAATTTTTCCATTTAAATTTATTGATAAAAAATAACAACAATGATAAAAAAAAAAAAGCAGGTGGAAAGTGAAAGACTTTACTAGTAGACAAGTCATGTTTGACTAAAGCATCTACCACCATGTTTGCCTCACGTAAAAACATATGCATACGTGACATTAGATTTCAAACTAGCTATTGCTTTAATCTCTCTAACCACGTTATAACAGTGGTGAGAATGATCGCATCCATTTAAAATCAACCCAACTGCAACTTTTGAATCACTCTCCACTGATATATTAACTTGTTAGCAATTTCTTTATTATTTCTAATTAAATAAAGGTATTTTATTTTTAATTAATTAAAGATATATATGACACAAAAAAGGAATTTAAAATTAACATAGGGCATTACTTTAATTTAATAGATAAATAACAAACTTAAAATTATACATTTAACTAAAAATATAATTTAATTCTTAATTCTTTGCCTTTAATTCCTTTGTTATTCATTATATATATATATATATATATATATATATATTATTTGAATTAAAACATAATTAATAACTTAATATATGATTTATTTAAAAAATATATAAGTAAATTAAATTATAAAAAATAGTGTAGTGGGTTACCCGCAGGTATACCCGAACCCGATAAAACCGGATGGGGATGGGAATGGGTATTAAAATATTAAACCCGCATCTTTTATACCCGAACCCGTACCCGCCCCGCCTTTTGCAGGGATGGGGACGGGAAGAGCCAAACCCGTCCCCGACCCGCCCTGTTGCCATCCCTACTCAAAACAAAGGATGATGATCCTTGCTGCAATTAATTACGTGTAACGGTTACTGGTGGGGATAGAAATGAAACTGATGGCCACATGTTTTTACGGTACACTGTTTAATTACAATGTAAATACACACACATAAGCCCATACAACATGCAATTGTATTAGGGCAGCAAATCAAGAGAATTAAGTATAGTAATAGGGGCACAAAGAATAGCAACCCAGGTGGGAGAGTGGAAGGAAAAACAATACTCCCTCCGTCCCAAAATGAGTGTCGTCCTAGGTTTTTTTAAACAGACCAAGAAAAGCTATTAAATAGAAGAAAGAGAGAAGTAATTTTACAAAACTAACCTTATTATTAATATTCCATTGAAAAGCTAAAGTGAAATTATTAGGGGTATTAGTGGAAAAAAGTAATTAATATTGCATTGAAAAGCCAAATGTGACACTCATTTTGGGACAATTTTTTTTTCCAAAAGCGACACTCATTTTGGGATGGAGTGAGTAAAACATAGTATTTGTTACATTATTTTGGGCTCAAGGAGACAAATTTCTAATCCCAAGAAAATAAAGAAAAAAATCAACTCAATCTGTTTTTAATTATTTATTAATTTATTAATAATATCAAATTAATTAATTTAAATTAACATTCATACAACCTTTTTTTATATATAATAATTTTCAATTGCTAATAATTTGTAAAATTTTAATTCGTACATAATCTTAATTTATTTAAGCTTGTGAAGTTTTCTCCAAAGTTAAATAAATAAAAACCTTTCAATCATCTTTGTATAATTATAAATATAAATTCATTAATTTCTAACATATAAAAGTTAAAATAGATTAAATTTTAACAAAATAGTTTTTTTCTAATAGCAATAACATTACTGTCAACAATAAATAAATAAATAAATAATTTTCTTTAAGTTTATGATTTTTTTTCTTAAAATTTGGTAAATTAAGTACTCTTCATATTTGCTTAATTAGAAATGAAAATCCATTAGTAATTACAATGGCAAATAATAATATATAAAAGCTAAACTTTTATTTCTCATAATAAGAAGAAAAAAAACAGATGTTACATTTCAAGACCACCTAAACAGCTAAACCATTGCTTTCCTGCACGGCCTGATCCTCTTTTGTAGGTTCCGACGTGCTTATGTCTGTGTGGGTTATGCCAGGTTGAGGTGTCTGGCTTTCTGGTCTTGAATCCAGCCCTAAATACATGGTAACAATAACTTCATTAGATTCACATACTAGTTACTTTTCTTTAATGATAATGATGTTTTGTTGCTCTTACCTATATATTGAGTTCTCAGGGATCCTTCTTTAGCTTTGTGCTTTTTACCTCGAAAATGATCATTCAAGCCTTTCTCACTTGTGGCAGTAATCTGACATAACATACAAATCCAATCTTGCTTGGGTTTCTTCTGCAAACCAGATAGAGAATTTTCATTGTCATCAATTGCAAGAGGTGTCACCGTGTTGCGCTTTGGACCATAATGATAAGCATCTGACTTAGACTGCAATGGGATAAATAAAATAATATGTGCTCAATAGCCAATTAAGAGTTTCAACATTCCCTATATATTGATTCTATCATCTCTTTAGGATGCCCATGCATGAATAAGATATACTATAATATTGTGATCACACAACATGGTTCCATTGGCGGTAAAGTTATAATAATGCAAGTGTATTATGAAGAGAATGTTTGCTGAGTAGTGGTCAACCAAACAAATAGAATGTAATTATACTAACCAGTATGAACACTTTATTATCATTGTTAGTCAGTGTAGAAGGTTGTTTGATATCAACTTGGGTGGGTAACTCGGATTGTGGCACACAAAATGCATTAATGTTATTAATATGGTTGTTTATTCTTGGATTCATGAAAGACACCGAAACTCGTTCTCGGAACAAGATTCCAAATGGGATTCCTAATGCTCTCTCCGACGCCATTTCTCTCCTGACTTCCTCCTCTAGCTCTCTTCTTTGTGCCAATGCCATCTCATCGGTGATTATCTCTCTCTTAATTCCATCCTTCTTCAGCTCCCGCCGTATATGTTCTTTCTCCCACACTTGCCGAAATGCTTCATTGGCATTGATTGGCACCGACTTTGGGAAAGCTTTGAGCTTCGGAACATTGTTGGGAAAAGCACTTGGTGCAAACTCACACCCTAGAAAGTGAATAGTGAATAATATGAAATTGTGTGAGAGAATATTATGTTTTCTTAAGCAACAAAACAAATTAGTATCTTGAAAGGAACGTGAAGAAAAGAAAATGTTACCTTGTAATGATGAGTGTTCGGAGACACAGGCAACTGTGGAAAGAGGGTGTGCCATTGATGATGGTGTCTTTTGGTTTTGGTCATCACAATATTTGAACTCCATGGAAATAGTAGGAACGTGAAACAAAGGGAAAGAAGTGGATAAAGAAAAACAATGCCTATGAAATCAGAGACAATTTGTGTGAGTGTGTGCAGTGTTGAGATTGAAAGTTTGATTAAATAGGTGTGAGGGATGGGTATTTGCACGTGCATGTATGGTGTGTGTTTATAGATGTCATTGATTCTGTTTTTTTGTGTGAAGATATTTTTTAGTGATGTGTGCCACGGTCAAATATTGATAATTTACCAAATCAATTTTTCGAGCTTGAAAAGGGAGGAAAAAGGAAAAAATGATTTTCTTCCAATTTTGAATGTGACCACAATACCCAAAAAGAGTTAAATATGAATAAATATTTAAAATGTTAAAGATTTGAAATATTTATTTTTTCAAGTTTTAAGGATTAAATATTTGACTACACACATTTGATATTATTAAAAAAATTAACGAAGTGAATAACTGAACAACTAAAAAATTAATTATTTTTTATATTTATAATAAATTATAAATTATAATATAGTACTACTTTTAATTATTGATGTTTTTATAAAAATGATTAATAATTAATTTATATAGAGAGATTGGTAAGATTTGGGGTGTCAACAATTTTGGGATTCCTGTTATGATGCCTTTACATGTCATAGTTTTAAAAAACAATTATAGAGAGATAAAAGAGATAAAGATAAAAAAAATTATAGTTTGAGATTATTATCTAAAAAAAAAACTTGTGTGAAACCAAATAATTTTCACTTGGGTCTCTCTAGATTAATTAAAGAATTAATAATAAAATATTTTATTAGAGATAGATAAATTAATTAACAATTTTTAACATTTTCTATTTAATTTTTTTTACTTTTTACTCTATCGACTTATTATCAATTTCTTTATTATTTCTAATCGATTAAAGGTATTTTATTTTTAATTAATTTAATGTATTGAATGCATAATATTAAATATTAATGTTGACAAATACTATATAACATCAAAAAAGGAATTTAAAATATTGAGTATTAAATCAGGACATTACTTTAATGCTTTTTCCTTATGTTTCTTATCAAGAATATCTTGAATGATTTGATAACCCCCCCTTGCAACATGTAAGTTCTGCAACCCGTCCCAAAATAAGATGTACCACGCTTGGGAAATCCTAAAACATTAAGACAGTTAATAGTATGATTGCTACCTATCCTGCCCGTTAAGTATCAAACAATGAGAGCCACATTACAAAATAAGCTCATCTGGTGCCTGCAGCCAGATATAAAAAATTACCTGCTTAATTATATTGCAAGCTTCGACCATACTTAACCACACCCCTTATTTGCAATATAGTATGTCAGTATATTCACCTGGCCACCTTGCAAAGTTACTGTCCATTTCTCCTAGCTGTTTTGCATTTCAACATAACCAGAATCAAGATATGCCCGAAACATGTGCAGAACTCTTAGAGTTGTATGAACTTTTTTTTTTTTTCGATGATTAAAATTCAAATGTCTCATTTAAATAGGTTAAGAACTTTTATAGTAGTACGTTACATTTGTTTAGTGAATACCATTATTATCGTGAATATCAACAGTTGTAAGTTACTTGTATTTTTATTTTTTTTGCTCTAGCTATATATGCTACATGCTTTTAAGTGAATATTATTCTAACCTCATTTTAGAATTTATGCAAATAATCCTCACTTGTCCATAATATATTTTGCGGTTTGACCCTAGTGAAGGACTATTAGTAAAGCTAAAAAACCTCAAACTCCAAGTTCAGGCATTGGATTGATGACTTAATTATTTTAGTTTTATTTAAATATCAAGGTACTTATTGAAGCAAATTGCATGTGATTCTAAATTTGTATATCATATGATAATAAATTAACAATCCTCAAAAAATACATAACAATTTTTAATACCTTTATATATTTTTACCAACTAAATTTTATTTAAAGGATTTTCTTATTTAATTTTGTATTCAAGAAAAATACCGGATAATATATGTGATACTTGATAGATTGGCCTCGCACGGAATCTCCGTACAAAATACTTGCTGGAGGGATACTATTCTTTCTTTCATCCAGCTAGACTTTAATAGGAACAACTTTTTGCTTTCCTCCTATAGATTTACATAGTGGTTGCCGTTGCAAGTTTTGGTTTATGTCCCCCGTATTCTCTTGTATATGTTTTTCTCCTTTTTTCAATAAATTTTTGGTGTGCTGTAGATGATGGGTAGTGTTGGGAGTACTAACTTGGTTGGAATTTCTTTCGTTATAATGATGCCTTTGCATGTCCTCTTTGTCACTATTTTGTTTTTTAAATTTCAAAGTGAAATTTAAATAGAATTAGATTTAAAAAGAAATTAATGCGCAAGAAAATTGTCATTAAAATAATTAGTCATTAATTATTCAGTTAATTTTTAGATTTTTAAGGATAAAAAAAGTCAAATATTTTTGCTCATGATTTAATTTTTATACAATTAATACAATTTTTATTAATTAAATTTTATTTTTAAGAATATTTTTAATAAAAAATAATGTTAATATTTTAGTTTTAAAATTTAATTCTTTATATTTTATAAGTATACTCGTGCAGTATACAAAATATTTACTAATTTCATTTCGAAATCATGTAAAAAATCTTAGAAACAAACACAAAAAACAAAATGATACTTGAAATAAATTATCACTAAAATATTTTTTCTTAGTAAAAATATTTGTTAAAATTTTAAAAAATAACCTTTGTAAGATTTTGTTAGTTACATTTTAATTTTCTTTAGTATCACCAAAATAATTTTTATAAATAATGCTTATTAAACTTTTATTGTCATTAATTTTTTTGAGTCAATTTTATTTCTTAAATACTTAATAATAAAATATTGAGCAAATTACAGTGTCACCCCTTAAGTTTTACCTAAATTACACATGCACCTTCTCCTTTTTTTTACCTCCTAATTTTTCCTTTCATGTTACAGTGGCACACCCTCTCCATTAAACGGTGTTAACTTCGTTTAAAATGTAGAGCACATAATTGACATGTGATTTAAAAAAAAAAACAAATTAATCCGAAAATGCCCTTTCTTCTTCTTTTCCCCAACTCTTCAACTCCATCGCAAACTCCTCTGACTCTTGCTTCCCCAACTCTCTCCTCTCCTCCTACGCCAAAGTTGCCACCAGCCCCTCCGATTCCGTCAAGTTCCTAAACCACGTCACCAAAACTCGCCTCCGCCACAGCGGCAAGCACATTAAGCAAAAGATGATTCTTTGGGAGAATGTTTGGCACTATTCTCAGAATGCAAGTTCGTCGTTTTTAGTTCTAGAGTTTATTGAAATGTGGGAGTTTTAATTAATATGGGAATGGATCATGGTTATAGTTTCAATGCTGGAGAGTCTTAAACATTGGTGCTAAATTGTTGTGGGACAAGTCTTTTGTGGAATTTGGTAAAATACATGGTGGGCATGTGAGCTTATTGGTTGAAGCTGTATAGAATAATTTGCATACAAAGGATGCATTAGTTGGATTTTCAACAAATTTGCCAAGACAAGGATGATACAGCAGTAGCAGTCAAACTATTTTGGATTAATTTAATATGCAAATAATCAATTCCATATTTGGGAGGTTTACAAGCTGCTGCTTGGGATCAAAACATTTCTAATTGCGTTTGAAGGCAGTTGGGTC
Source organism: Pueraria montana var. lobata (assembly GCA_026413185.1). NCBI lineage: Eukaryota > Viridiplantae > Streptophyta > Magnoliopsida > Fabales > Fabaceae > Pueraria > Pueraria montana. The sequence goes on from CM048650.1 coordinate 82,281,212, forward strand.
ATGGGGTTGTTTCTATTATTTTTCTAATCATTTTTCTTTTTAATAGGGGCTAAATAAGAATTGGATCCAGGTGTTGTTACAAGATGGAGTATGGATCGGCATTGTAATTTTGTTGGTTTTCAGATCCCAACATTTCTTGTGTGTTGGCTCTGTTTTATAAAATGCTTTTTACTTAAAAAAAAAGGGCAATTTTGGATTTTTGGAAATGTGCATAGGACATTTTCGCAAATGAACTTTGAAAGTTAACATTTACTTAAAAATGTCACAATATATAGAGGTGCCAAAGTAATGCCTTCAAATGGAGGGGATGCATGTGTAATTAGACCAAATCTCAGGGGGTGTTATTATAATTTTCTCTAAAATATTTTATTAGAAAGACATAAATTAATTAGCAAATATTAACTTTTTCCATTTAAATTTTTACTTTTTACAAGATCAACTCATTAGCTAGCTATTTATTATTTCTAATTAATTAAAGGTATTTTGTAACGCTTGACTAGCTTTTCAGCGTACTTTGTCCTCGCTCACACGTTTCCTTGGAAACTTCCCAGAAGGTCACCCATTCATAATTGCTCTAAGCCAAGCACACTTAACTGTGGAGTTCTTAAATGATGTGCTACAGAAAAGTAGATGCATCTTTTTGGTATAGGTAGTACCAATTAATTCCTTTAAGTCATCCTCAACTCTACAATCTCATACTTGCACAGTCTTTAGATTCCTCTCATTCAGGTGTGAATTTGATTCATTAATGTATCCCTTCCACTGGAAGCCTGCTAGGAGCCACTCCTTGTCCGTGCCTCTTCCCTTTTGCACCGGAGATCACTCCCCGCCCTCGTCAACACTAGGGATGTTACATATTTTATTTTTATTAGTTAAAGTATTTAATGCATAATATTAAATATAAATCTTGAAAAATATTTGATACCAAAAAAGGAATTTAAAATCTTGAGTATTAAATGAGGGCATTATTTTAATGCTTTTTCCTTATGTTTCATATCAAGAATATAATAGTTTCTTATAGTTGATAAAATTTTTGTTAAAAAAGCTTATTGAAAATAATGATATAAATGTATTGGTAAAATATTAAATATATTTTTTAATGAAAAAATTAATTTTTATTCTATGAATATTATTTAAAGATATTTGTAAACAAAATCTTGAATAAAATTTAAATGCATAAAGTGAAGAAACATAGAAAATAAGAAAGTGAGACTCTATTCATCATTTGATTGAATTAATGTATTTTTAAATATAATTTGCTTAATTTGACTTTGAATATGTCTTTAGTTTTTCACTTTACACATTTTTACTTTAAATAAGTTAAATTTAAAAATAATTTTATCATTTAAAAAAATCTTCAAAATCTATTTTAAATACTAGATGGAATTCATTCTGTGCACGGACCAGGCATTCAACTTGATAATATGTTTTTACTTATTTTTTAATTTATAATTAAATATAAAGGTGAAAAAGTAGTTTAACTTTTTTTTTATGGTTATCCATTTATTTTTTTTCCTTCTATGGTTGTATGCATTATTCCTTTTCCTCTTTTTTTTTTTTTGTCATACAAAATTCAAATGTCTCACTTAAATAGGTTACGAACACGTACAGTGGTAAGTTACATTTGTTTAGTGAATATTTTGAACACTGTATTTTGCCTTTTTCTTTTCTTAATGTGTTTAGTTATATGGAGTAATTTTTTTTTATTGAATTTATATCATTTGCTAATTTGGCCTATCGAGTGAGGAAATTAACTTTTGTTTCAAGTCATCCATCATATCCATTTGTCTCATTTTTTTTTCTTTCTTTCTTCATACCAAAAATTAACAAAATTTGTGAATTAAGTTATTTTTTATTTTATTACTTGTTTAATGTCATCACAAAAAAAATGGTAAAAAATTATTAGAGTCTAACACTTGTTACAACCTTTTATTACTAATTATTTGGTGTCAATTCCACAAGCTCATTTTTGTCCCTTTCCCAGCTAAGTGGTTAAGAAATTGAACAGGAAGATAATTAACCAAATTGATATAAACAAATCATTGCTGTAATTATTCTTTTTGACTTCCATTAAGTAATAATGGAAATGAAAATCTGAAAAAAAAAAAATTACATTTCATCATTAAGGATCAGAAAATTAAAAAGTTTACAAAAAGTATACAAATCAAATAAAAAGAAGCAAAATGACAAAAAAGAACAGAAAAGATAACAAAAGGAGGGACAGCTAGTAGCACAATTGCAGCAGTAGACCAGCTCCATGAAAGAAAGAAAGAAAAGAACAAGATTAATATATTAAGGATGAGAATAAAAAATTCCAAATAAAGCAGATTTGGTCAAGAAACAAGGCGTATCACTGGTAATCAGAAGAAACATAATGCAGCAGTCCCGTAAAAATGGTCAATATAAATAAAGCAAGTTTGATCAGTAATTGAAGTAGGCATGCCACATATAGGATAGCAGAGATAAAAACAAAATTTAAATAAGAGAGCAAAAGAAAGCATGGCTGCGAGAAGGATTAAGATAAAATGAGAGATGGGGAAACAAGCATTGGAATAGAAAATCAAAAACTGTGATGAATGCTCCAAGAAGCAACCCCATCTACAAATGTTCATCTTTTCTGAAAAAGCAATAAAAAGCAAAGGACAACATAAGATTTTGGTTCCCAACACATCATAATGTTCATCTACATATTGCTTTTTTTTTTTAAATATTGTAAACAATATTTGTTATAAAACATTACTGCACGAGTTATCAATTTTTTTCTTATTTTATTCTAATTATAAAAATTAGGATTTGAAAAGTGAAAAAAAATTGAGATTCATAGTTTTAGCAAATTTTGAAGTTTCAGTTGATTTTTAAGTATATAGTTTAACAAAATTTAAGAGTTTTAAGTAGAATAAATTTAATACATTAAATTAAATTTGTTTAATTTTAAAATGGATTTAGTTGTTTTAAAAAATTTCAAAATTAAAATTGTACAGAGTTTTTTTGGTCTTGGTCAGAGACCACAAGTGTCTCCCAACCCGTTGGGTCAGAGACTAATACCGCTCGTGGTGCGTGGCTGCCACTGGTCTAAGGGAATTTTGCACACAGAAGGAATCGAACATGAATTCTTCCGCTAAATGGATCGTTCCCCTACATGTGAATGCAGCGAAGAAATTGTACATAGTTTAAATTTGATAAATAAAATATGATTAAATTTAAACCTAAGAACCCGATTTCAGCTGACACCAAAATTTTGCTTGCACGGCATTGCTGAAAATATATTTATTTTGTGGAATTTTTTTATAGCTTCTAAAAATAAAAGATTATCTTTTTTTGTGTAAGGGTAAAGTACAATTTTGGTTTTCTCATAGTATCCAACCTGCAATTAGTCCCCTTATTTATAAATAGAGACATTTAATCCTCTAATTTTTTAAAATTGGTGATTTCAGTTCAATTGTTGAATTTAATGCATTGGCCTTAAGTATTTAATGTTAATTTAATAGAAATTTAATAAAAGATAAAAAATGTATAAAAAGGATTTTAAATCACGTGGGATCATCTTGTAGCTAGTGTAAACTCAAATATCACAGCCTTAACTCAGTTTGTCCCCCAAGCTTCATCTTTCCTAAATGGTTGATGTAATGTTAATCACCTTCCCTAAAGGTTCGTTAACTCCAAAAGGATCATCTACTCAAAGGATTTTGTAGAGATTTTTTTGAGTTGTAGGACATGGGGACGCAAGATTAGTGGGTGGGTGGTGGGATGGAAACCGGTGCAACTTCATATAGCTCTTAGTCTTGAGCTTGAAGACATTGCATGGTCTATCACTGTAACATGGAGGCTCCATTGGTGACCTCTTGGATAGAGGAAAATCTAGGGAGAAGGTTTTATGGTTGTGGACTATTTAGGGATTAATATGAAATTTTGGTTGCAAGTTTATTGTGTAACATTCATTTGAAATTTCCAATTTGTTCTTTTGCAAGTAACAGGGAGAAATGGTTGAGTTTTTTTAGTGGCATGATCCCGTATTGAATGTTCGTGAGAAGAGAATTATCATTGCATTGTTGAGGAAGGCAAACGAACTAAAGATTAGGGAAAATGAATTGAAGACAAAGTTGAGTTAGATGAAAAAGTGGACAGTTGTTGGTAGGGGCATTTGATGTAGTGGGTACAATATAAGGCATTGTATTGTAGCTGGTGTTTGTGGCCTTATCATTATTTTGATGCAGTTGTTTTGATTTTAAGATTAGAATATAGTATTTGGCTTGGTATGAATGGGGGTCTATTATTGAAATATCGTTTCTAATACAATTTGTGCAAGTGAATTTAATCTGATTTTATATTTAATTATGTTCCTTTACTTGTGTTGCACAACTCTGCCAAATTACCTAGTAATTCTGCCAAATCACCTAGTATAATTGGTTTTAAAGTTTGAGGTTTTACACAATATTGTCTTTTTTTTGTAAAGACACACAATATTGTCTGAATAGGCTAACGCAATATCAATATACTGGTCCTTTTGAAAACCAATTTTGTAACATAGTAACTGAATAAGGTTGTATAGTTAATGTAATTTTTTTTATTATTGTCACATGTTTTCGTTAATGCAGCTGATTTTTTGATGTACTCTGTAGAATTTTACTGATATGTATTAATTTTATGCTTTATGCAGTATAGTTAATGTATTTTCAGACTTAGTGTGTTGACTTGTACCTTTGGAGTGTGTTTTAAGACTTGTAATTAAGATGGGCATCTGGCTCATTAATCTGATAGGTAGTAGCAGAGCTACTATTCTATTTTTTGTAAGCAAATATATGTATTAGAAAATAGCATTCTGTTGCATGAATGAATTCTAATTTACGTTTTTGCTTTCCTAAGAACTTCTTGTGCCAAAAATTGGTATTAGAGCTTATTTAATCTTAAGGGACTATGAGAGAACCCGAGAAAAGAGAGAAAACCAGAAAAAGAAACCAGAAAACAGAGAAGAGAGAAAACCAAAAACCTAATCTATTTTAAGAATTCCAAGCTTCTAAATGGCTTCCAACATGTCTCATTACCAGCTCCTCCTGTATTCACAGGAAAGAACTACGAAATTTGGGCTGTGAAGATGAGAGCTCAGTTGAAAGCTTATGATCTTTGGGAAGCAGTGGAGACAACTGAACCACCAGCTTTGGAAGAAAATCCCACTGTTGGTCAGATGAGAGTTCACAATGAGCAAGTTTCCAAAAGAGCAAAGGCTCTTACCATCTTGCATTCAGTTGTGGATGATGATGTTTTTATGAGAATCTCAAACTTGGATACAACACAGGAAGTTTGGGAGAAGCTTGAAGAAGAGTTTTTTGGAAATGAGAGGACTATGCAAATGCAAGTTCTCAACCTCAAAAGAGAGTTTGAAGCCTTGAAGAAGAATGAGGCTGAAAACATAAAAGATTTCATGACCAGACTGATGAAGGTTGTGAACCAGATCAGATTGCTGGGAGAGAAATTTCCAAACAGCAGAATAGTTGAGAAAGACTTGGTTGTCTTACCCGAGAGGTTTGAATCTAAGATTTCTTCACTTTAAGAGTTAAAGGATCTCTCCAAGATAAGCTTAACAGAGCTTATAAATGCTCTTCAAGCTCAAGAACAGTAGAGGCTTCTCAGACAGAAGGAGGCAACAGAAAGTGCTCTACAAGTCAAACACAAAGGGAAGGCTGTAGCAGCAAATGGAGGGAAGAAATATGTTGGAGAACACTCTGGAAATGATTCAAAGAGAAGAGAAAATTTTCCAAAATGTGGAATTTGCAAGAGAACCAGCCACAAGGAGAGTGATTGTTGGTACAAAGGGAAGACACCACCACCTATTCAATGTAGATACTGCAAACAAAATGGCCACAAAGAGAGGTTCTGTAGGCTGAAACAGCAGCAGCAAAATCAGCAAAATCAGACCACTTAAAAGGCAAATGTCACTGAAGCTGAAAATGATGAAGATCTATCATTCATGGCCAAGACTACAAGGAGATTGGAGGATGAAAATACATGGTTTATTGACAGTGGCTGCACTGAACACATGAAAAGCAAACCAAAATTCTTTTATGAGCTGAAACCTGCTGGGGATCGGTAAAGATTGGAAATGTGGACAAACTTGCCATCACTGATAAAGGAGTTGTGGGAATTCATACTGTAATAGGTATCAAGCATATTTCTAATGTTCTTTTAGTGGCTAAACTTGATCAAAATCTGTTGAGTGTGGGTCAAATGATGCAAAGTGGTTATTGCTTGCTATTTAAAGAAAAAAGTTGTGTAGTTACTGATGTTGATGGTCATGAATTATTTGAAGTAGAGATGAAAAAAAGAAGTTTTCCTGTTAATTGGAATTTAATTTCTGAACATGAGTGCCATATTAGCAAGACCGAACTTGATTCTAAGTTATGGCACAAGAGGTTTGGTCACTTTAATTTGAGATCCATTCAGTTTGCTCAAAAGCATGAGTTAGTCAAAGATTTGCCAAATAGTCAAGTTTCTTCAAAAGTATGTGAAGGCTGTCAACTTGGTAAGCAACAAAGATTGCCTTTTCCAAGTTCATCTACATGGAGAGCAAGTGAAAAGATTGAGTTGGTGCACTCTGATGTTTGTGGACCTATGAAAACTACTTCACCCAATGGCAACAAGTATTTTATTCTCTTCATAGATGATTTTACAAGAATGACTTGGGTTTACTTACTTAAACAGAAATCTGAAGTTTCTTCTATTTTTAAGAAGTTTAAAGCCCTTGATAAAGCTGAAAGTGGTTGTCGTTTGAAGAAACTCAGAACCAACAATGGGAAGGAGTATACCTCTGCTGAATTTAATTCATTTTGTGAAGATTTGGGAGTTGAGTGCCAGCTTACAGTGAGCTATTCACCCCAACAGAATGGTGTGGCAGAAAAAAAATAGATCAATCTTTGAGATGGCTAGGTGCATGATTTTTTAGAAGAAAATGCCAAAGATTTTTTGGGCAGAAGCTGTAAACAGCTGTTTACCTCCAAAATAGACTTCCTACAAGAGCAGTGGAAGGGAAGACACCCATTGAAGCCTGGGGAGGAATTAAACCATCCATTAGACATCTAAAAGTATTTGGTTCACCTTGTTACAGTCATGTACCAGATGTGAAAAGAAGCAAATTGGATGAAAAAGCTGAAAAAGGAATTTTAATAAGCTATAACTCAAAAGCTAAGGGCTATAAAGTCTATGGAATTGATTCAAGCAAAGTTTTTGTCAGTAGAGATGTGAAGGTGGATGAAGATTCCTTTTGGAATTGGGAGACTTCTCAAATGGAAAGTCATGCAGTTTTGCCTTCTTTGGATAACACCGATGAAGATAAAAAAGAAGAGGTTGATGATGATTTTGTTGTGAGAGGCACTAGACCTCTTTCAGAAATTTATCATAGATGTAATGTTGCTGTAGTTGAACCTACCAACTTTTAAGAAGCTAGTAAGATTGAAGAATGGAACCAAGCTATGAAGGAAGAGATCACCACCATTGAAGACAACAAGACATGGCAGCTGGTTGACAAGCCAGAAGACAAACATGCTATTGGAGTTAAATGGGTCTATAAGGTGAAGTTGAATCCTAATGGATCCATTAACAAATACAAGGCCATACTTGTTAAAGGCTATGCTCAACAGCCAGGAATTGACTATGCAGAAACATTTGCTCCGGTTGCAAGAATGGATACTATTCGCATTCTTGTAGCTTTGGCAGCTCAAATGAAATGGAAAATTTGGCATTTAGAAGTCAAATATGCATTCTTAAATGGGAACTTGACTGAAGAAATTTATGTAGCTCAACTTGAAGATTTTGTTGTGAAAGGAAGTGAAGACAAGGTGTATAAGCTTCATAAAGCTATGTATGGGCTAAAACAAGCTCCTAGAGCTTGGTATAGCAGAATTGATGGCTATTTTTGCAGTCAAGGTTTCAGGAGGAGTGAAAATGATGCAACTCTTTATGTGAAAAGGTTGTTGGATGGTAGCTCTTTAATTGTTTCTTTTATGTTGATGATTTGCTAGTGACTAGCAATAATCAACAGGCAGTGCAACAGCTTATGGAGAAGATGTAGGATCAGTTTCAGATGTCTAGCTTAGGAGAAATGAATTATTTTCTAGGCTTGGAAGTGCATCAAACTAAAGATGGAATTTTTCTAAATCTAGAGAAGTATGCTCATGAAGTTTTGAAGAAATTCATAATGGAAAGCTGCAAATCTGTCCTTACTCCTTTGGTGTAGAATTTGAAATTGTCCAAAGATTATGGAGCTGAAAAAATGGATGCTTCTCTTTATAGAAGTTTGATTGGAAGTTTGCTTTATCTCACTTCATCTAGACCTGATCTTATGTATGCAGCCATCTTACTCTCAAGATTTATGCAAAGTCCAAGCGTGACTCATTTTGCAGCAGCAAAGAGGGTGCTTAGGTACTTGAAAGGCACTACTCAACTTGGAATTTGGTATAAACCCAGTGTAAGAGGAAATTTATTTGGCTATGTTGATAGTGATTGGGCTGGAAACCTTGATGACATGAAGAGCACTACTAGTTATGTTTTTTCCTTAGGCTCTAGCATGTTCTCTTGGAACTCAAAGAAGCAAGAAATTGTAGCTCAGTCCACTACAGAGGCAGAATATGTTGTAGCAGCTGTAGCAACAAACCAAGCTATTTGGTTGAAGAAAATTCTATTTGATTCGGGAGTAGAGTACTTGCAAGCTACTGAGATTTATTGTGACAACAAATCAGCAATTGCTATTGCAGAAAATCTAGTTCAGCATGGAAAGACCAAGCACATCCAAGTGAAATTTCATGTTGTTCGTGAGGCTGTTAAGAATAGAGAAATCAAGCTCATTCATTGCTGTTCTGATGTTCAAATTGCTGATATTCTGACTAAAGTTCTAGCTAGAGCAAGATTTGAAAGACTTAGAGATTTGCTCGGAGTGTCCATAAAAAATTTCAAGGAGGAGTGTTAATGCAGCTGATTTTTTGATGTACTCTGTAGGGTTTTACTGGTATGTATTAATTTTATGCTTTATGCAGTATAGTTAATGTATTTTCAGACTAAGTTTGTTGACTTGTACCTTTGGAGTGTGTTTTAAGACTTGTAATTAAGATGGGCAGCTGGCTCATTAATCTGATAGGTAGTGGCAGAGCTACTGTTCTATTTTTTGTAAGCAAATATATGTATCAGAAAATAGCATTTTACTGCATGAATGAAATCTGATTTACGTTTCTGCTTTCCTAAGAACTTCTTGTGCCAACAGTTTTAAAGATACTATCATATAATTTTACTGGTCTTTGTGAAAATTAAAATTGTAATGTAGTTACTGATTAAGGTTTTAAAGTTAAGGTTTGTATTTGATTGTTGTATCAAGTTTTAAAGTTGAGGTTGCTGGCCCTTTTGAAAACCAATTTTGCAGCTTATTGCCATTTTGAATAAGCTTACATTGTGACTAGTTTAATGCCAAATAAGATTACCAAATTGATTTTGACATATGATACAAGCATATGATGCAACCATTGACCTGATTTTAGCATTGAAAACCCCTATTAAAAATTCCAAATCAAAACCTGTTAATCTTAAGTAGGACTGAACCATAATCAAAACCAATAATTGAATAAGCAAATGAAACCACAACATCACAAAGTAGTAATATACCAACTGGAAATATAAATTTCATTCAAACCAATAAGCAGTACTTGTATAGGAATGGTCTATTGGCATTTGAAATGAACCAAAACACCATTTCTATACATTCCTTTACAAAATAGTCTTGGTAACCAAAAAATAGAACAACGTCTGAATGTATCAAAACATCATTCTTATTCATTCCTTTAAAAAATAAATATATTAAAACTTGAAATCTTAAAACATCATAAACCATTGATTTTTGTGTTTATAGGCAGGGACAAAAACATCAAAAAGTGTTGGTGCAGTTGCAATTATCTGTTGACTTAATGGAGGTGCAACTGACTATTGACTTAATGGAGGTGCAGCTGATTGACCACTTGGTGCACGTGCAACAAATTGTTGAGTTTATGTTGATGCAGTTGATTCTTGAGTTTTCTGCAAAGTTTCAACCTCTGTAGATTAGTTCAACCCAAGTATTTTTTTCACAATTATTTGGTTCTGCAGAAGGTTGAAACTTTGTAGAAAACTTTCATAATTGACTCAGTTGTGCTTACAACGCACTCCTCCTGAAGCACCAGTCCACTGTCTGCACCTCTAATTAGTTGTCTGTGGTTAATTTTTCATAACGACAATTAGACGGGATGACCCAATTGAAAAAAAAAAGTTCAAGGATCCAATTAAAAGAAAAAAAAAGTTCAAGGACCTATTTGTAAATTTGGTAAAAGTATGGGAACCTACAGAATAATTAAACCTTTATTTTTTTATGGAGATTGTTTTATTTTTTCCCCCTTCTATGACTATTTGCAATTTTTTTTATGACCAAAATTCAAATGTCTCATTTAAATAGATTAAGGACACCTATAGTAATAAGTTACATTTCATTAGTGAATACCATTGTCATTGTGAATACCAATAGTTGCAAGTTACTTATATTTTCCTATTTTTTTGTTGTTGTCTAGGTACGCTACCTGCTTATAAGTGAATAAGCTAGCCTCATTTGGAACCTACGCAAATAATCCTTCACTTGTTCATAGTTTATTTTGTGGTTTGACCTAGTGATGAACTATTAATAAAGCATAAAGCTGAAAACCTCAAACCCCAAGTTCTGGCACAGTATTGATGGCCTACTTAATTTAGTTTTTTTTTATTTAAATTCAAGGTATTTATTGATATGAATTGCATGTGATTCTAGATTGGGTTTAATGGTGATGCACTGACAATGTAAAACTATTTTACACTGTCATTTAATCACAGATCACCATTGGTATGACTTCTAAGATAATTTTGTGAAAGTCAACAAATTTACCATACATGATAGTTTATGATTAGATAACAATATAGAACTATTTTACACTGTCAGTGCATAACCTTTTTTTTCTTCTAGATCTGTATATCATATGATAATAAATTAATAATTCTCTAAAAATATAAAGGAATTATGGAAACATTTAAACTTAATTACACTTTTTGTACCCACAACTTCACAAGCTTGCGAACTTTGTCCTTAGAGATTTTTTATTACAAATTTTACCCCCAATTTATAAAATATCGTGAATTTTGTCCCAATGTAAAAAAAACTACCACAAATACGACAAATTTGTGGTGATTTTTCCTTTAAACCATTGCAATTAAGACAAATTGCGACTGTTGTAAATTAGGAGGAAAAATTCATTAATTTTTTGTTTGGGAAGGGGGGCAAAATTCAAAAGATTACAAAACTTTGGAAGCAAAAAGTACAATTAAGCTAAAAATTTATATGTTTTTATCAGCTAAACTTTATTCACATGATGTTCTGAGTTAATTTATGTATTCAAGAAAAATACCTAGATAATACACATGATACTTGATAATTTTATTTAAACTTCAAAGTGAAATGAAAATAGAAATAAATTTAAAAATTAAAATAATGCGTGAGAAAATTGTCATTAAAATAATTTTTTGTTAGTTCAATAAATTTTTAGATTTTTCAAAATAAAAAATCATATATTTTTTCCTTATACAATTAATATAATTTTTCCATTTAAATTTATTGATAAAAAATAACAACAATGATAAAAAAAAAATCAGGTGGAAAATGAAAGACTTTATTAGTAGACACGTCATGTTTGACTAAAGCATCTACCACCATGTTTTGCCTCACGTAAACATATGCATACGTGACATTAGATTTCAAACTAGCAATTGCTATAATCTCTCTAACCACGTTATAACAGTGGTGAGAATGATCGTATCCATTTAAAATCAAACCAATTGCGACTTTTGAATCACTCTCCACTGATATATTAACTTGTTAGCAATTTCTTTATTAAATAAACTTATTAATTTTCTAACATCTAAAAGTTAAAATAGATTAAGTTTTAACAAAATAGTTTTTTTTTTCTTCTAATAGCAATAACATTACTGTCAACAATAAATAAATAAATAATTTTCTTTAAGTTTATGAATTTTTTTTTCTTAAAATTTGGTAAATTAAATACTCTTCATATTTGTTTAATTTGAAATGAAAATCCATTAGTAATTACAATGGCAAATAATAATATATAAAAGCTAAACTTTTATTTCTCATAATAAGAGAAAAACAGATGTTACATTTCAAGACCACCTAAATGGCTAAACCATTGCTTTCATGAACAGCCTGATCCTCTTTTGTAGGTTCTGACATGCTAATGTCTGTGCGGGTTATGCCAGGTTGAGGTGTCTGGCCTTTTGGTCTTGAATCCAGCCCTAAATACATGGTAACAATAACTTCATTAGATTCACACACTATTTACTTTTCTTTAAAGATAATAATGATAATGATGTTTTGTTGCTCTTACCTATATATTGAGTTCTCCGGGATCCTTCTTTAGCTTTGTGCTTTTTACCTCGAAAATGATCATTCAAGCCTTTCTCACTTGTGGCAATAATCTGACATAACATGCAAATCCAATCTTGCTTGGGATTCTTTTGCAAACCAAATAGAGAATTTTAATTGTCATCAATTGCAAGAGGTGTCGCCCCATTGCGCTTTGGACCATAATGATAAGCATCTGGCTTAGTCTGCAATGGGATAAATAAAATAATATGTGCTCAATAGCCAATTAAGAGTTTCAACATTTCCTATATATTGACTCTATCATCTCTTTAGGATGCCCATGCATGAATAAGATATACTATAATATTGTGATCACACAACACGGTTCCATTGGCAGTAAAGTTATAATAATGCAAGTGTACTATGACGAGAATGTTTGCTGAGTAGTGGTCAACCAAACAAATAGAATCTAAGTATACTAACCAGTAGGAACACTTTATTATCATTGTTAGTCAGTGTAGAAGGTTGTTTGATATCAACTTGGGGTGGTAACTCGGATTGTGGAGTACAAAATGCATTAATGTTATTAATATGGTTGTTTATTCTTGGATTCATGAAAGACACCGAAACTTCTTCTCGGAACAAGATTCCACTTGGGATTCCTAATGCTCTCTCCGACGCCATTTCTCTCCTGACTTTCTCCTCCAGTTCTCTTCGTTGTGCCAATGCCATCAAATTGGTGATTATCTCTCTCTTAATTCCATCCTTCTTCAGCTCCAGTTGCATATGTTCTTTCTCCCATACTTGCCGAAATGCTTCATTGGCATTGATTGGCACCGACTTTGGGAAAACTTTGAGCTTCGAAACATTGTTGGGAAAAGCACTTGGTACAAACTCACACCCTAGAAAGTGAATAGTGAATAAAATGAAATTATGTGAGAAAATATTCTATTTTTTTTAACCAACAAAACAAATTAGTATCTTGAAAGGAACGTGAAGAAAAGAAAATGTTACCTTGTAATGGTGAGTGTTCAGAGTCATAGGCAACTGTGGAAAGAGGGTGTGCCATTGATGATGGTGTCTTTTGGTTTTGGTCATCACAACATTTGAACTCCATGGAAATAGTAGGAACGTGAAACAAAGGGAAAGAAGTGGATAAAGAAAAACAATGCCTATGAAATCAGAGACAATTTGTGTGAGTGTGTGCAATGTTGAGATTGAAAGTGTGATTAAATAGGTGTGAGGGATGGGTATTTGCACGCGCATGTAAGGTGTGTGTTTATAGATGTCATTGATTCTGCTTTTTTGTGTTAAGACATTTTTTAGTGATGTGTGCCATGGTCAAATATTGAGAATTTACCAAATCAATTTTTTAAGCTTGAAAAGGGAGGAAAAATGAAAAAATGATTTTCTTCCAATTTTGAATGTGACCACAATACCCGAAGAGTTAAATATGAATAAAATATTTAAAATGTTAAAGATTTGAAATATTTATTTTTTCAAGTTTTAAGGATTAAATATTTGACTACACACATTTGATATTATTAAAAAAATTAACGAAGTGAATAACTGAACAACTAAAAAATTATTTTTTATATTTATAATAAATTATAAATTGTAATGTAGTATTACTTTTAATTATTGATGCTTTATAAAAATGATTAATAATTAATTTATATAGAGAGATTGGTAAGATTTGGGGTGTCAACAATTTTGGGATTCCTATTATGATGCCTTTACATGTCATAGTTTTTAAAAAAAATTATATAGAGAGATAAAAGAGATAAAGATTAAAAAAAAGTATAGTTTGAGATTATTATCTAACAAAAAAAATACTAGTGTGAAACCAAATAATTTTCACTTGGGTCTCTCTAGATTAATTAAAGAATTAATAATAAAATATTTTATTGGAGATACATAAATTAATTAACAATTTTTAACATTTTCTATTTAATTTTTTTTACTTTTTACTATGTCAACTTATTATCAATTTCTTTATTATTTCTAATAAGGGGATTTTATTTTAAATTAATTTAGTGTATTGAATGCATATAATATTGAATATTAATGTTGCCAAATACTATATAACATCAAAAAAGGAATTTAAAATATTGAGTACTAAATGAGGACATTAATGCTTTTTACTTATGTTACTTATCAAGAATATCTTGAATGATTTGATAACCCCCTTGCAACATGTAAGTTCTGCAACCCGTCCCAAAATAAGATGTTCCACACTTGGGAAATCCTAAAACATTAAGACAGTTAATAGTATGATTGCTACCTAACCTGCCCATTAAGTATCAAATAATGAGAGCCACATTACAAAATAAGCTCATCTGGTGCCTGCAGCCAGATATAAAAAATTACCTGCTTAATTGTGTTGCAAGCTTCGATCATACTTAACCACACCCCTTATTTGCAATATAGTATGTCAGTATATTCACCTGGCCACCTTGCAAAGTTACTGTCCATTACTCGTAGCTGTTTTGCATTTCAACATAACCAGCATCAAGATACTTCCGAAACATGTGCAGAACTCTTAGAGTTGTATGAACTTTTTTTTTTTTCGATGATTAAAATTCAAATGTCTCATTTAAATAGGTTAAGAACTCTTATAGTAGTACGTTACATTTGTTTAGTGAATACCATTATTATTGTGAATATCAACAATTGTAAGTTACTTGTATTTTTTTTTTTTTTTGCTCTAGCTATATATGCTACATGCTTTTAAGTGAATATCATTCTAACCTCATTTTAGAATTTATGCAAACTATCCTCACTTGTCCATAATATATTTTGAGGTTTGATCCTAGTGATGGACTATTAGTAAAGCTAAAAAAACCTCAAACTCCAAGTTCAAGCATTGGATTGATGACCTAATTATTCTAGTTTTATTTAAATATCAAGGTACTTATTGAAACAAATTGCTTGTGATAATAAATTAATAATCCTCTAAAAATACATAACAATTTTAATACCTTTATATATTTTTACCAACTTTATTTAAAGGATTTTCTGATTTAATTTTGTATTCAAGAAAAAATTGGATAATATATACGATACTTGATAGATTGGCCTCGCACGGAATCTCAGTACAAAATACTTGTAGGTGGGACACTATTCTTTCTTTCATCCAGCTAGACTTTCATAGGAACAAATTTTAATTTTCTTTATTATCACCAAAATAATTTTTGTAAATAATGGTTATTAAACTTTTATTGTCATTAATTTTTTTGAGTTAATTTTATTTCTTAAAGAATTAATAATAAAATATTGAGCAAATTACAATGTCACCCCATGAGTTTTACCTAAATTATACAACCACCCCCTCCTTTTTTTATCCTACAGAAAATCTCCTAATTTTTTCTTTCATGTTACAGTGGCACACCCTCTCCATTAAACGGTGTTAACTTCATTATGTAGAGCAAATGATTGACATGTGATTTTTAAAAAACAAATTAATCCGAAAATGCCCTTTCTTCTTCGTTTCCCCAACTCTTCAACTCCATTGCAAACTCCTCTGACTCTTGCTTCCCCAACTCTCTCCTCTCCTCCTACGCCAAAGTTGCCACCAGCCCCTCCGGTTCCATTAAATTCCTAAACCATGTCACCAAAACCCCCCATCGCCACAGCAAGCACGTTAAGCAAAAGATTATTCTTTGGGAGAACGTTTGGCATTATTCTCAGAATGCAAGTTCATTGTTTTCAGTTCTAGAGTTTATTGAAATGTGGGAGTTTTAATTAATATGGGAATGGGTCGTGGTTATAGTTTCAACGCTAGAGAGTCTTAAACATTGGTGCCAAATTGTTGCGGGACAAGTCTTTTGTGGAATTTGGTAAAATACATGGTGGGCATGTGAGCTTATTGGTTGAAGCTGTATAGAATACTCCCTCCGTTCCTAAACTCTTATGTTTTAGCTTATTGTTTTTGTTCCTACACTCTTGATGTTTTACACATTTCAAGGCTCATTAATTATTTTCTTCCACTTATACCCTTATTTAACATGACCTAGATTTTCACACCTTCTTCCATCATAGATATTAAATGAGGGTATTTTAGACTAAATGTATTATTTGTGAGTAGTATTAAATGTTTCTTAAGCTGTGTGCATTAACCTTAAACATTAAGAGTTTTGGAATAGAGGGAGTATTTGCATACAAAGGATGCATTAGTTGGATTTTCAACAAATTTGCCAAAGACAAGGATGATATAGCAGTAGCAGTCAAACAATTTTGGATTAATTTAATATTCAAATAATCAACTCCATCTTTGGGAAGTTTATGAGCTGCTGCTTGGGATCAAAACATTTCTAACTGCGTTTGAAGACAGTTGGGTCATGGGGTTTTTTCTATTATTTTTCTTATCATTTTTCTTTTTAGTAGGGGCTCAATAAGAATTGGATCGAGGTGTTGTTACGAGATGGAGTATGGATCGACATTGTAATTTTGTTGATTTTCAGATCCCAACATTTCTTGTGTGTTGGCTCTGTTTAATAAAATGCATTTTACTTTAAAAAAAGGGCAATTTTGGATATTTTGAAATGTGCAGAGGACATTTTGGTAAATGAACTTCCAAAGTAATGCCTTCAAAAGGAGGGGGTGCATGTGTAATTAGACCAAATCTCAGGGATGTTATTGTAAATTGTTCTAAAATATTTTATTATAAAGACATAAATTAATTAGCAAATATTAACTTTTCCATTTAAATTTTTACTTTTTACTCGATCAACTCATTAGCTAGCTATTTATTATTTCCAATTAATTAAAGGTATTTTGTAATGCTCAGCTAGCTTTTCAGCATGCTTTGTCCTCACTCGCACACTTCCTGGGAAACTTTCTAAAAGGTCACCCATCCATAATTGCTCCAAGCCAAGCACGCTTAATCGTGGAGTTCTTAAGTGATGAGTTACAAAAAAGTAGATGTATCATTTTGGTATAGGTAGTACCAATTAATTCCTTTAAGCCATCCTCAACTGTACAATCTCATACCTGCACAATCTCTGGATCCCTCTCATTCGGGTGTGAATTCGATTCATTCATGTATCCCTTCCACTGGAAGCCTGCCAGGAGCCGCTCCTTCTCTATGCCTATTCCCTTTTGCACCGAAGATCACTCCCCACCCTCGTCAGCGCCCAGGATGTTACATATTTTATTTTTATTAGTTAAAGTATTTAATGCATAATATTGAATATAAATCTTGAAAAATATTTGATACCAAAAAAGGAATTTAAAATCTTGAGTATTAAATGAGGGCATTATTTTAATGCTTTTTCCTTATGTTTCATATCAAGAATATAATAGTTTCTTATAGTTGATAAAAAATTTGTTAAAAAAGTTTATTGAAAATAATGATATAAATGTATTGGTAAAATATTAAATATATTTTTTAATGAAAAAATTAATTTTTATTCTATGAATTTTATTTAAAGATATTTGTAAACAAAATCTTGAATAAAATTTAAATGCATAAAGTGAAGAAATATATAAAATAAGAAAGTGAGACTCTATTCACCATTTGATTGAATTAATGTATTTTTAAATATAATTTGCTTAATTTGACTTTGAATATGTCTTTAGTTTTTCACTTTACACATTTTTACTTTAGATAAGTTAAATTTAAAAATAATTTTATTATTTAAAAAAATCTTCAAAATCGATTTTAATACTAGATGGAATTCATGCTATGCATGGACCAGGCATTCAACTTGATAATATGATTTTACTTATTTTTTATTTTCTAATTAAGTATAAAGGTGAAAAAGTAGTTTAACTTTTTTTTTTTTTTATGGTTATCCATTTATTTTTTTCCTTCTATGGTTGTATGCATTATTCCTTTTCCTCTTTTTTTTTGTCATCCAAAATTCAAATGTCTTACTTAAATAGGTTACGAATACGTACAGCGGTAAGTTACATTTGTTTAGTGAATATTTTGAACAATGTATTTTTCCTTTTCTTTTCTTAATGTGTTTAGTTACATGGAGTAATTTTTTTTTATTAAATTTATATCATTTGCTAATTTGGCCTATCTAGCGAGGAAATTAACTTTTGTTTCTAGTGATCCATCATATCCATTTGTCTAATTTTTTTTTCTTTCTTTCTTCGTACCAAAAATTAACAAAATTTGTGAATTAAGTTATTTTTTTCTACTTCCGTCCATAAATATAAGACTCTTTTCTAAAAAAAAATGTGTCCCTTTTTATAAGACTCTTTTCAACTTGTCTCTTGCATTAATTTTTTTTTACCAACATACCCTTTATCACTTTACAATGCTATATATTAATAAGATAAGTACATTATCTCTCATATGAAGATTGGAGAAAATGAGTAGCACTATTAATTAATTAGGTAGAAAGTAATTAAGTGGAAAGAGAGAAATGATGAGTTCCAATAATTATAAGGGTAATTTTGGAAAAATAATACATAGTGTTAACAAATTTAATGCTATTAATTAAATTAACCAACTTTCTTAAAGGGTGAGAATTAGTTAAAATAGTCTTATATTTAGGGACGGAGGTAGTATTTTATTACATGTTTAACGTCATCACAAAAAAAAAAAGGTAAACAATTATTAGAGTCTAAGACTTGTTACAGTCTTTTATTACTAATTCTTTGGTGTCAATTCAACAAGCTCATTTTTGTCCCTTTCCCAGCTAAGTGGTTATGAAATTGAACAGGAAGATAATTAACCAAATTGATATAAACAAATCATTGCTGTAATTATTCTTTTTGACTTCCATTAAGTAATAATGGAAATGAAAATATGAAAAAATAAATAAATTACATTTCATCATTAAGGATCAGAAAATAAAAAAGTTTACATAAAGTATACAAATCAAATAAAAAGAAGCAAAATGACAAAAAAGAACAGAAAAGATAACAAAAGGAGGGACAGCTAGTAGCACAACTACAGCAGTAGACCAGCTCCATGAAAAAAAAAAGAAAAAAGAACAAGATTAATATATTAAGGACGAGAATAAAAAATTCCAAATAAAGCAGATTTGGTCAAGAAACAAGGCGTATCACTGGTAATCAGAAGAAACATAATGCACCAGTCCCGTAAAAATGGTCAATATAAATTATATCGGAGGGGTATTCGGCTATATGATTAGCCGAATACCCTCCACACCAAATAAGTACTTGGCAGTATGATGTGTCGAATACCCTCCATACTAGATAAGTATTAAGCTTTTGGAATAGCCAAATACCCTTCACACTAGAGAGGTATTTGGCAGTAAGAGTGACCATAGAAGACAGGTAAATGACTAAATCACAAAATAGGTACAACCAGGTATTCGACATCATGATAACCAAGTACCACGAAGAGTACTCGGACAAGATAAATCCTGCTAAAAAGGTATTACCAAGACAATCAAAGATTAGATGGTAATTAAACAATTAATAATGATAAACCATCAAAAGATAATCAGGACCCATAAAAGTCCAAGGCCTAGTAAGGTAAGTATAAAAAGGAGTACGATCCTCGAAGTACGATAACTTTTATCTTATTTATTACACCTATTAAATGCTCTGAGCCAAAAGCTGACTTGAGCGTTGGAGTGCCTTTTGCAGGTACCCACCCCTCTTATCGCCTAGAAGGATTCGGACGATTGCAGGAGATCTCGGATTGAAGATATTGGCATAGGAAGAATTACCTTGTTACCCTTAGGTAGGAACATTTTGGCGCTCACTATGGGGCCTTGGTAAAACTTATCCCACGACCCCTTAAGGAATGGTTACTACTCGGAGCTACACACACATGGAGATAGCCGGATCATCAACACCAGGCATGCAGCACGGCGTAGAGGGACAACATCGCGTTGACGAAAATGTGGCGCAGGTTGAAGATCAAACAAGTTTGTTTTCGGAGTTAAGACAATTGAGAGTTGATCTATCAGCTATGCGAAAACAACATGCTCAAGAGATCTCGACCCTTCGTCAGGAAAATGATAAGTTGAAAAGTTTGAATCGGTCTTGGAAGCCCGAAGACCAAACACCTGGCCACCAGCATGAGGGCGAGTCAACGGCCAATCTCAGCATCTAAGGGGCAACACATCGGCTCTCAACCTTCATCGCCAACACTCAAACACACCCTTGTAGACATCCCTTCATTTCAGGAATAATGGAAACACCTCTCCCCCCAAGCTGGAAAAGCCTCAGCTTGGATCGATATGATGACAGCACTGATCCAGATGAGCACATAGATGTTTATGTAACCCAAGTCAGCCTCTACACCACAAACGATGCTATCTTGTGTAGGGTATTCCCCACATCACTGAAGGGGCAAGCCCTTAACTAGTTTACTTGGCTTTCGCCTAATTCCATTGATAGCTTCAAAACACTTGCCGCTAGATTTGGCACCAAGTTTGCAATAAGCAGACCCCATCACTTGACGTCAGTTGTGCTGGTAATCATACAACAAGAAAAGAAGGAATCTCTTCGGACTTTCATGGAAAGGTTCAGCAAAGTCGCCTTAAACATTCGTAATTTGGACCCAACTGTAGCCATGCATCACCTAGTGACAGTCCTTCGACCAGGGGCTTTCGTTAATAGTCTCTGTAAAAAACCTGCACTCGACATGGACGACCTTCGACGAAGGGCAGCGAAATACATGCAGATGGAGGAGTTAGCTGAATATCGAAACCAAGTCCGAACGGAGACCAACACAGGAAAGAAAGAACATGAAAGAGATAATCATGGGAAGGGAAAAGATAAATTTCCCAAAGATCGAGAGTATTAATCTTGCAGTTCTGCACCAGCAAAGGCTTGCAGTTTTCAGTGGAGGTCAGTGAAAGTTCTGTTTATATATATATATATATATATATATACAAGGAGGGATCCATTTACTCCAAGAGTAAGTTTAAGAGATTTACTCTTCATCCTCACCATTTATTTTCTTAAAATCTAATGGTTGTAATGAATAATTAATCTTAACCCTTAGATTTCAAGAAAATGAATGGTGAGGATGGGGAGTAACTCTTATATATATGCCTGTTTATGATGTCCTATGAACATCTTTTTATTGCATTACTCTTTGTTTATGTAGTATGAGTTGTGTTATATGCATTACTTGATTAGTGGTTTTAAACTCTAGAATTTGTTATACGGTATTTTTGTTACTCTTGGATCTGAAATAAGTTTTGATTTTCTCTGTTTTAATTGATTCATAACTTGTGTTGTAAATTTGTCTTGTGTCTGGGTTTAGGTACTATTCACTGGTGAGAAAATAGGTGTTGGTATGGGTATGGGTAAACACCTATTGTTTGAGCCAATTCCGAAATTGTGTTCTGATTATATTGTTTTTATAGCTTTTTTTCCTCTGTAGTAATGAAGAGAAAATTCTTGGAACATAGGGATATAAATAGTCAGTCAATAATATAATACAGATTGATAGGTAAGATATTGATGCTGCATTTGGTGCAACTTTATTGGTTATGTTTAGGGAATATGTGGAGAATATTCTTTTCTTCATTTTGGTTAGAGATAGCATTTACTTGTTGCTTGACAAGTGTCTGAATATGCCCTTTCAGCACTATGCATGCATGTAGAATAGTTCTGAGATTCTTTATTTTGGTGATTTGTGAAATTTTATCTATTCAAGCATGTAGAAGGTAGAACAAGTAGGAGTGAGTTCAAATTGAAGAATATCTGTTGGTATCTGACTTGCAGTTACTTATTTGCACCGTTAATCTTGGCTCCATGATTGGACATGATCATATAACTAGTAAACCTGATGTTCTAGTGTATGTTACTGTAGAAATTATCAGCATACATATTTCAAGAGGTAAATATTCTTATGTACTTTATTGTTTATCCCATTGTTATAAATGTAACTAACTTTTTGGCCTTTTCTTAATTGGAACTATATTAACTACTGAATGCATTTTTTGGTGCATGGAATTACAGAGAAGTACGTGGCACATAAGGAGCCTCAATGTAGAGCTGTGGATAGAGATTTTGATAAGCTTTCTCTTGGATGTGACAATGGTTTCTTGTGGGATGTGGTCAATCTGGAATCCAGTGAACTGCAACCAGAAGATGGAATGCCTAAAGAAAATGCTTCTGAGGTGAGGATTTTTTATGTTTTTGGTAGTTGATTTGACTTGTTTGTTTAAGGAAATAGGTGATGCTTGGATAAGGGGTATGTGGACTAGATATTCTAGATGAAAGTGGTTGTATAGAGAAATCACGTTGTTTATAGAATTGTGTAGAATCAATGTGAAGGCTAAATCACTGAATGGGGAGTGAACTGGCTTCACGTGTTCTACTGCTGTCTTAGACAGGCTTCTTAAATTCCTGCTTATAAAGGTAATGGCTTGGTAGTCAGTCCTTGGTATCTACCCATTATCCAGGTACTCCCTTGTTATCATTTTAGCCTTATTGCCATTGCATGTTTCTAAATTATATTGTTGCTTTCCCAGTTCAGTTGGGAATACAAGAAGGAATCATTTACTTTTTAAACCTAAAGTTTATGCTGTGGGTTTAATTATTTTCCTAACAGCAGTCTAAGGGTCGATACATGGAATTTGTAAACACTCAAATAATTGGTACTGCAAGATATTATTTAAACTATGTTGTTTTCAGGAATTTTTATTATGTGGTTTGCTGTATATTTTACCTAGGGGAAAAAGTTGATCTACTAGGTGATCTGTGAATTGCCCAACTTTTCATGAAGATGTAATTATTTGTATCAATTCACTATGATTTTCAGGCTTTGGATGCTGAGACTAGGTCAAGTACCCCTAATGCCATTAATCAGCAAATGGACAATCGTATCAGCTCCCCTAGGTAACTTAAAATAGGATTTTATTTAGGAGTGTGAAAGCATGAATTTTTCATCCTAAACTCTTCTATTTATCTTATGCTTAAAATTTTATGGGTGTCAATTTCAGACAAATTTCTACGCTTACCTGTTAAACATGCCATGTTCATTAATAAAACTTGCTTAAAGCATGCATAGCCCGCTTGGTAATAGTCAATTACGACTGTAAGGAGTGCAAAATTTTCTGGTCTAGACTTTAATAAAACGGAGTTTAATTGTGTGTTTTTTTTTTGTTACCTTGTTATTGGTACGAAGTATTCATTGACTTTGCCTAATCTCCGTCGGGGAATTTGACTGGCCAGGTTTAGTGGGATTCTCACATCGAGGAACATGACTTGAATCCGAGACCTTGCTTAAGGGTATTGAATCCAACACCATTCGGACGAACGACTTGTTGGTAGTTTAATTGTATTTTGGGTCTTTTAAGTGTAGGCTATGATTTTGGTCTTGATTTATTTTTCCAATTAATTAAGTTTTTTTAAATAAAATAAATTTGATATTTCTTTTAACTTTTTTTCTATTTAAAATTTTAAATCATCATTTCTTAATTAAGTATTTGAGGATTTATGATTGATTTAATATATAAATTAGTTTAAAACTTTAGTCAGAAATTTAGTAAAATTATAGAAAGCTGAAGGATTTAGTATGGTGTAAAAGTAGGATCTGAAAAGGGAAAAAAATTGAGATTCATAGTTTTAGCAAATTTTGATGTTTCAGTTGATTTTTAAGTATATAGTTTAACAAAATTCACTACAACAAAAATGACTTTAGCCAACAACAGAAAATTGTGTTCTAAAACAGAAAAATCGTGGCATAAACTTTAGGCAACGACTTTTCAAGTGTGGTCTAGGTGGGCGTTGCCTTTTCTAATAGGCAATGGTTTTTTCACTACGCTCACAGAATTTTAATAACCGTTGCCTCAATTGTGACAATAGGCAACACTTTTCTGGACCACTTTTAGGCAATGATTTTGCTTGTTAGGTTTAGACAACGGTCATTAAAATGTTGCCTATATGTTTAGGCCACAAATTATAGGTGTTGCTATGTATTTTAGGGAATAGATTTTCAATTGTGTCATGCACCTTAGGCAACACTTTTTTAAACGTGGACAGATAGCACAATCATAGTTTTTAGCAATTAAACCATTAATAGGTTTTTTTAATAGCATTATTAAATAAAATAAACTATATTAAAGTTGTAAATTATAACACTTCGAACATATAATTAGATAAGTAGGACTATAATGTCTCAATGTATAATACACTAGTAAGAGTAAAACTACTTTGTAAATGAAAATATTGTAACACTACAAACACACACAAAAATCATCCAAGAATATACATTTTCTCATTACATCTCATTAGCATCGTTCTATATCTTGAGGACGATCTTCATGTCCAAGCTGCAAATATAAAAACAAGCCAATAAGTTTCATTTAGCAATAAGGCAATTTTGAAAACACAAACATCCCAAAAAGACATGAGATACATGCATATTTATCACATCTGTATTATGACAAAAAGTATAATAAGCTTAAAGAACCTATTTAAAAAAATAGTAACATAAGCCTAACTCCTAAGGAAATTGCCTAGTTAGAGTTTTATAGTCAATGAGCAAAAGGAAAAGCACTTGTTGTGCATGTGCTTTGGACCAGGAGAAAATAGATGTGCTCATCTTAAAGTTTCAAATACTCTATAGAAAGATGCATGTGTTCCTTGGTGTGTGTTTGGATGGAGGATTTTGGAATTCCATAGAATTTTAAATTCTAGGAATTTCAATTGCTTCAATTGAAATTCCTTCATTTTCAAATTTTCTTGTTTGGATAAAAAAAATTAAATTCCTCCATTTTCAAAATCCTGTGTTTGGATAAAACAATTAAAATTCTCCATTTCTAAAATTTCTTAATTTTATAAAATAATCAAAATCCTTCTAAAATTGTGTTTGAATCAAACATTTTCATTTATAAATTATTTTATTCGAAATAAAATAATTAAATTTCTTCCTTTATAAATTATATTATTTAAATAAAGTAATTATTTTTTTCTTCTTCAATTATATTTTAAAAATATAAACTTAGAATAAAGCACAAAAAATATATATTTTCCAACAAGAAAGAAAAACTAAAACATAAAAAGATCAAGAAGTAACTTTTATCATTTTGTCATCATCAGTTTCATTAAAAAAACATAAAAAATGAGAAATGCTCACATGTAAATATGAGATTCACATCTTTCAATCTCAACAAACTTCCATGTAACCATAAGTTTATCATAGACAACTAAAAACTAGCCTGAATCTCAGTTATATAACCAAAATATGAGACAAGTTTAAAAGTAAAATTAAAGTTGTTGTTATCAACATCATTGCCCGTTCACCCTCAATTGCTTAGTGACTATTCAGAGCTATAACCTGTAAAAAAAGAAAGCAATAACAATTATCAATTGCTGCTATTTTTTTCTTTTTTTGTTAGAATGCAAACAAATAAATTCTTAATATGAACTACAACCAAACATAAAATTATTAATAAAATCAATAAAAAAAAATACACATGAGGGAAGGAATTGCTTAAGCTTGCTTATGAGCATAATATCTATCTTGAAGGTTACTTGAGGGGTTGACAACTAATAAAACTTGAACTAATTAAGCTACATCTATAAACTTCGATGATTGCCACATGGAAAGATAACTACACAAATAGATGGATCATGGATTTCTTATGCCTTTGTACGTTGTGATACACTTGGCCAACACAAATAGAAAGATAACTACACCAATAAATAATAACCAAAGTTCCAAATAAAATTGGTTCATTAGAAAATCCATGACATAAGCTCCACTACTGGCAGGTACATCACTACCAAAAGAAAACCCCACCCAAGCAACAAAGTCATCATTCACCAACCTACAATGGTGAGTTTGAATCTATGCAGAAATTAGAATAAAAATGCACCAAATAGTTGGGTTTTATTTCAAGTAGGCTGTTGCATCAGGGTGATATATTCAGTTCAATAAAACTGCACACAAGAAAAGAATGACTGCTACAGCAGAGTATCCATTTCAATGTGATCTTATGATTTTAATGTTCTCATTTTTATGTTATTAGTGCCTATTGTCAAAAATAATTTATAATATTGATGCCCATCTCCAATGGTCCACACTTAGTCCTACAAACAACACGTAACAATAGCATGAATTTTGAGTATGGGTTGCTTCATAGCAGCTATTTAGATCTACATCAATATTTAGAGTCCAGCAAAATAAAAGCTCAACTTATGAATACATGACAGAATCTGGGGGCACAGAATTAAGAAAAATCACTTTAAAAGGCCTTTCCTAGTATCAAAACTAACATATTGCAGAAGTATAAAATAATTTGCACACTTGAACAAAGTCTTGTGATCCAAATCTATTAAGCTACAACATGTTACAACATGCAGAATTACACTTCAATAAAAAAAGGTAATGAATGGGAGAATTACCTCCAACTTGGCATCAACACATAAAACCCAAGATGTACTCCTCCTTCTTATCCAATGGAAGAGATTTTAGAATCGCTAACTTACTGGGATTTTCTGTCAACCAATAAATGGCTTTCAGTTGAAGTCCACTTTCAAGATTAGGTACATTCTTCAACTCATTTTGCACTTCCTCTACCATTTCTTCAGCTTCTTTCATCACCATCCTCCTTTTAGTCTTCATCTTTTGCATAGTTACTTCTGCAAAAACTTTCAATGATGCGGCCACTTCATTCATTGAGGTAACTATCCCTTCTTTCTCTCCACTCCTACTACTTGTGCGAGTCTTTTTCTTTGTTGCAGAACTTGACTCCTCTAAGTCAATACTCACACTATGAACTCCTTCCTCTTCATTTGCTTCCTTGCTCATGATATCATCTGCATCTAATGCATTTACTACTCCAATTCCAGTAGCTCTATCCTTGGCACATAGGTCTACATTATCATCCCAATCAGGAATGACCTTGAATCGGAATCGTTTAGCTTCTTCATGTGACTTGAAAACAAAAGGAAACATGTTAATAATAATAATACAAAATAAGTTGAATTGAATAGTAGTTAACATTAAAAAGATGATTACCTTGACATATTCATTCCATGCATTTTCATTTTCAACATTAATCATGTATTTTGTGCTATCCCAGTCAAATCCACTTTGACTAAGAATGTCATTAACAATTCCATACCATGTTCTCCAAAGTTTAAAACGATTCTTAACATTATCTCCTTTGAGGTGAACTCCAAAACGCTTAGATAAAACTTGAGCTGCAGTGTTGTATGCCACTACTTTCCAATTTCCATCACCTTTGTTACCCAAATTCCTTTGGTCTCTAAGTACTTTAGCTAATACACACTCCAATTCCAAGGAGTAACTTCTTGTGTCCTCCCTTTCGCTTGTCGTTTTTCTTTTTCCTATTGACTTGCTATTTACATTGCTTGGCTCCATTTCTCTAGATCAAGAAAAACAATCACAAATATATAATTGCATATATATAGAGGTAAAACATGTCAAATTGGTATTTTACAAGAGTGAATTAGGAAATCTTTGTCACAACTTCAGTTGTAGGGACATTTCTTGTTCTTACTAATTGTCCTTTCTCTTCTAAAATTCTACAAAGCTTAAAAAATGCCCTTTTACTAACCCTTAGTTGTTCAATGCAATCCGTTTCAGCTCCTCTGTATAGATGATTAAGGTAACTGCGCCTTTCCAATTCCAAATTTCGGGCCGGTTCCTTAACTAAGTACTTGTCATGATACCAATCCATTACACCCAAAAGCATAGTAACAACACTAATAACAATAAATGTTGCTTGTTGTTCTTCCTCCTCTTCCTCCTCCTCCTCTTCATCTCTTCTATGTTTTCTTGAAGCATTTGAAGTATCAACTACACTAGTTTCCATTTCTTGACTATCCACAACATATAGCATAACATTAATAGCCATTAACAATTCAGAATAATAACCATAGAATAGAAGAAACACCAAATAAAATAGAGGCAAGAGGTTCACTTCGATACTCCTAGAAAGAAGTACTAAGGTACATAAACTTTATTAGTTTAGAGCAATATACTACTCATAACCAATGGATAAATGGGGGCTCTATGAGTCTGATATTGTGCAACTCCATTTCATTGACAACTTGTTAGAGGTTATTTCTGAATGATACCACATTTCTTTTATGAGCTAACAAGATCATGTATTTACATGTCTATAGTGAGTGAAACATAATTTATAGACAACTTTTGTATACACACAAAAAAATAGTCATCATAGAATATATTTAACTTGCTCAAACCAAAAACACAGCTAAGCATGCATAGGTCACTCCAAGATCCATAGACTTGGCAGAAAAAAAGTAGAAAGTTGAAGCTCCAACTAATAAAATAAAATTGAAGTAACAATACATTCAAAATGATGAAATTGAAGCTCCCTAATAAAATAAAATGCATGATAATTGAAAATTGCAACCAAATAAGCAGTAGCAGTAGCTTCTAAATCATAAAATTGATGAGTAAGACCATGAAATTAAACAAATTACTAGTAAATTAATTCTCCATGCCTGTTCTAGCGAAACACGAAGCAGAAGAAGAACTTGAAGCTGTGCAATTAATTAAATTTAATAAAAAAAACAAGTTTAATAAAAATCAAGAGAGGGATAGAATTTGCGATAACCTAAGAGCGAGGGAAGAGAGAAAGAGAAAGAGAGAAGAACATCGCGAATTAAACCTAAATCAAAACCTAGGAAGAAACCCTAATCAAACCCTAGGAAAGTGAGATGCACCAGAGAGAAAGAGATTTTGAGTGAGAGAGACGAACCAGAGAGTGAGAACGAGCGAGAGAGAGCGTCGATTCACGAGAGCGAACAAGGAACGTGTCACGAGGATATGTGAGAGCGAGTGAGGGTTGCGTCCGTGAGTTCGCGAGAGAGAGGGGTCCGCCTCCGCAAGTGCAACGAGAATTTTAAAATTCTCTACTTTTAGACGGAATTTACAATTCCCCACTTTTAGTTACTTAAAATTACTTTTTTAAAATTCCCCAATTTTACAATTCTTTTATAAAACACATCCAAACAGATTATTTTAACTTCAAAAATTTTAAACTCCCTAAATAATTACTTTCCCCACTTAAAATACCTTACCCAAACACACTCTAAGAGAAATTTAGTTGCAACACATTTCAGGGGTTCTATCCGTGCTTGAGCAACTATACAGAGTTTTTGCATAAGAATGTAACATAGAAAGAATTCAAGACAAATCTCTACTCTAATTAAAGGATGTGCAAGTTTTTTTTTGAAAGTTGAAAAAATATTTTGATTTTTTTTTTCATTTTTAATATAAAATTTCACTTTTATATTTATCTTGTTTTTTGTTTTGAATATAAAAAATTATTCTCTAAATTATATATAAATATTTGAAAAATAAAATAAAACATGGTGACATTTTTATAATTAAAAAATGAAATAAAAATATTTTCTTTAAATTAGTCATATCTAATTTTATTTCTACCATCCTTTGCGGCCCTATTTTCAAAACTTTGTAATCCAACAACGAGAAGGAAATTAGTATTCCAAAGCTTTGTGGCTATATAAAAATATTTCAAAGCTTTGTGATCCAACAATGTGAAGGTTGAATTGTTGCATTGCATGGAATGTAAAATTAAAAAACAAAATATCTAGAAGTAGGAAGATGACAACACTTTAGAAGTGGTTAGTATTCAGAGGTATCTTGTATATCCTTTTTGAGATGACTAATAATGCTTGAAGAAGTACATTCTACTTCTTAATTTTAAACACCAGTGGTGGACAAGAAAAATATACATGCAAATCAAGACAAAATAAGAAAGAAAATAACCACTCAAATGCAAACCTTAAGATCATTGTACAAGGGATGACCAACAAGGATCCTTCCATTGATCAACTCTGCCACTTTCTTTTGAGTAATCCAAAAATCCTTTGCTACAAATTTTATCATCTGTGTTAAAATTTGTATTAATTTATTAAAATAAGAATAATAATGCCAATCATAGAAATGGTTAGAAAAAATCCTTATCCTCATAATTATAATAAGCTATTAAGGTCACTTTAAGAATTGAGACATGCTAAAAGCTATGCACCTGAACTTAACTTCTAATATTAGTGTATGCATGGCTCCTTTTGAACTGCTTATTAAATTAATCTATACATTACATATTCGCATTATATTTAGATTGAGCATAATGGAATATTCAATGCTATGACTAGAGCATTTTTCACTCTAAATCCCACCACTGCTAGCTAGTTAAGGAAATACAGGACAACTCTTGAAAGGTTTGTCCTAGCAGCATTATTAGGACCAACTAAAACACTGAACATATGGTTTGGTAAAGCCACTGAAGAACTTCAAATATAAATTAAAAAAAATAGAAGAAGAATCAAGAGGCTCTTGAAAAATGTCCAAACTTTATCAGTAAAAGTAAAATGACATCTAAAATTTGAAACTCAAAGCTACAATTGTCCATAGAAGTCAATGTTATATTTCATAGCCAATCCATCCCCCCTTATTCGAGACTAACAACTAATTTAGTTACCCCCAAGAAGTTAAAAGACAATGACAATTTTCCTCTATTTGACTAAAGTAAACACCAAGCCCTGCAACTTTGTAGCATTAAGTTAATTCCAAAACCACCCAGTATACAGGAAAGTCTATGGCACACCAACCAACACATGTCATCAAAGATAAATCATTGAAATTGCATGGTCAGTATATACCTTTTCTTGATTCCAAAGAACAAACCTTCTAACAATATATCATTAGGACATTGTCATGGTAAACCGCTTGAGCTGCATGACTAGGGTTGCAATTCACAGTACAAAGATGAATGGCAGCTCCCTGTGAAATTTTTTATTGATAATTAAGTATGATTGATTATTTAACTTAAAACTATGATACACTTTAATCATTAAACTATGATATCATTTGCTTACCACATTCTATATCTAGCTTGAATTTGAAAGAAGTTGTCTTTAAAATAACCAATCATTTCATGGCTGCAAGACATCCCAATTTTCCACATCCTGATTTCAACAAAGAAAGTTAAGCAACCTACATAGTACTTTGAGACTTGAGAGGTTACTAGTACTGACATGATTTCCACGTTTCTAACCATCAAGACACATCACACAAGTCAAAGCTTAACGACCATTAAAAGCATCACTGCATAGTAATCCTAACTATCCAACATAAGAGGATGAAAGTCTAATTATTTTGAAGAAACCAGTATTCTGTAAGCTTGTAGTGTTACAAGAATATTTCAACAAAATTCTGATTTACCCATTCTTTAGAAGTTGATAAAATTGCTAAAGGTCCTGCAAATGCCAAACAAATCACCACAAAAGCTCAACACTAGCACATGATTTTATTATTATAGACACAGGTAACATCAACAAAACAAAAACCGAAGAGATTCACCCTAACCCTAAATTGATTAAAAAGTGTAACTAGTCTGTAGAGAAAAGGAAATCTGGAGAGTAACTTATAGAATGAGGTTGTAGCATGATTGCATTTTCTGATTTGAACCGCTCTAGAATGAGGTTGTATAGAACGTGATTAGGTAAGCAAAGAGTTTATGATTAAGGGCATTTTCCCACCTCCATGTTCCTAGCACCCTCTCGTTGCCACTAACCACTGTCGGAATCGCACCCTCACCTCCTTGCTCAGCTAGTGTTGCTCCACTGACACATGAAACCAATCTTTGATAGAAATTACCAATCTCACAAATTTGGTCCAAGCGGTGGCCACTAATTCAAAATTCAAAAATAGAGAGAAAGAGAGAGAGAGAGAGAGAGAGAGAGAGAGAGAGAGAGAGAAGTACCTTAACCAAGTTTAGAGAGAATTTAGGGCTTCAAAATGAGGGCTTTGCCTTTAGATTTACACAGAAGAGAGCAATGACTCTCGTATACGAAACTTGCAATTTAGGGCTTGCACAATGCGCTATTGCTAACTTGAGAGAAAGTAAGGTGAAAACACACTTGAAATTTTTTTAATTTTATTTTGACTCAATCCGCGCCAGTGTTTCCCGCATGGAATTTTTTTTCATTTCACTTAGGCAACATTTTTAAAAGTGTGGCCTAACCCATCAACAGTTTTAAAAGTGTGGTTTATGCCTTGTCAACGGTTTTAAAATGTTGTCTAATAGTAATATCCCACGCTTGCATATCTCAATGTGGGCAGAGGGAAAAAACATACATGTTATTGTCAACGCTTATAAAACTGTTGCCTATTCTATGTTTAGGCAACATTTTTTTAACTGTTGGCATGTTTAGTGTTGCCTAATGTAAAAAATGGTGTAGTGATTTAAGAGTTTTAAGTAGAATAAATTTAATAGATTAAATTAAATTTGTTTAATTTTAAAATGGATTTAGTTATTTTAAAAAACTTCAAAATTAAAATTGTACATAGTTTTTTTGGTCTTGGGTCAGAAACCACAAGTGTCTCCCAACCCGTCGGGTCAGAGACTAATACTGCTTACGGTGTGTAGCTGCTGCTGGTCTAAGAGAATTTTGCACATAGAAGGAATCGAACACAGGTTCTTTTGCTAAATGGATCGTTCCCCCACGTAGCGAGGAAATTGTACATAGTTTAAATTTGATAAATAAAATATGATTAAATTTAAACCTAACAACCCGATTTCAGCTGACACCAAAATTTTACTTGCGCAGCATTGCTGAAAGTAGATTTATTTTGTGTTTGAGTTGATTTATTTTGTGGAATTTTTTTTATAGC
The DNA here is from genome assembly GCA_026413185.1 of Pueraria montana var. lobata. NCBI lineage: Eukaryota > Viridiplantae > Streptophyta > Magnoliopsida > Fabales > Fabaceae > Pueraria > Pueraria montana. The sequence continues at coordinate 82,314,217 of CM048650.1, forward strand.
TTCTTAAAATAGCTTCTGAAAAGAAAAGATTATCTTTTTTGTGTAAGGGTAAAGTACAATTTTGGTTTTCTCATAGTATCCAACCCGCAATTAGTCCCCTTATTTATAAATTTAATCCTCTAATTTTTTTAAAATTGGTGATTTTAGTTCAATTGTTGAATTTAATGCATTGGCCTTAAGTATTTAACGTTAATTTAATAGAAATTTAATAAAAGATAAAAAATGTATAAAAAGGATTTTAAATCATGTGGGATCATCTTGTAGCTAGTGTAAACTCAAATATCACGGCCTTAACTCACTTTATCCCCTAAGCTTCATCTTTCCTAAAAGGTTGATGTAATGCTAATCACCTTCCCCAAAGGTTCGTTAACTCCAAAAGGTTCATCTACTCAAAGGATTTTGTAGAGATTTTTTTGAGCCGTAGGACATAGGGATGCAAGATTAGTGGATGGGTGGTGGGATGGAAACTGGTGCAGCTTCATATAGCTCTTAGTCTCAAGCTTGAAGACATTGCATGGTCTATCACTGTAACATGGAGGCTCCATTGGTGACCACTTGGATAGAGGAAAATCCAGGGAGAAGGTTTTATGGTTGTGGACTATTTAGGGTATATAACCATTAATATGAAATTTTTGTTGCAAGTTTATTGTGTAACATTCATTTGAAAATTTGAATTTGTTCTTTTGCAAGTAATAGGGAGAAATGGTTGAGTTTTTTGAGTGGCATGATCCCGTATTGAATGTTCGTGAGAAGAGAATTATCATTGCATTGTTGAGGAAGGAAAATGAACTAAATTGAGGAAGGAAAATGAACTAAAGATTAGGGAAAAGGAATTGAAGACAAAGTTGAGTTAGATGAAAAAGTGGAGTGTTGTTGGTAGGGGCATTTGATGTAGTGGGTACAATATAAGGCATTGTATTGTAGCTGGTGTTTGTGGCCCTATCGTTATTTTGATGCAGTTGTTTTGATTTTAAGATTAAAATATAGTATTTGGCTTGGTATGAATGGGGGTCTATTAATGAAATATCATTTCTAATATGATTAGTGCAAGTGAATTTAATCTGATTGTATATTTAATTGTGTTCCTTTACTTATGTTGCACAACTCTGCCAAATTGCCTAGTAATTCTGCCAAATCACCTAGTATAATTGGTTTTAAAGTTTGAGGTTTTACACAATATTGTCTTTTTTTTTTATTTGGTAAAGATACACAATATTGTCTGAATAGGCTAACGCAATATCAGTATACTGGTCCTTTTGAAAACCAATTTTGTAACATAGTAACTGAATAAGGTTGTATAGTTAATGTAATTTGTTTTTTATTATTGTCACATGTTTTCATTAATGCATTTGAGATGTACTCTGCAGAATTTTACTGATATTTATTAATTTTATGCTTTATGCAGTATAGTTAATGTATTTTTAGACTTAGTGTGTTGACTTGTACCTTTGGAGTGTGTTTTAAGACTTGTAATTAAGATGGGCAGCTGGCTCATTAATCTGATAGGTAGTAGCAGAGCTACTGTTCTACTTTTTGTAAGCAAATATATGTATTAGAAAATAGCATTCTGTTGCATGAATGAAATCTAATTTATGTTTCTGCTTTCCTAAGAACTTCTTGTGCCAACAATTGGTATCAGAGCTTATTTGATCTTGAGGGACTATGAGAGAACCAGAGAGAAGAGAGAAAACCAGAAAATAGAAAGGAGAGAAAACCAAAAACCCAATATGTTTTCAGAATACCCAAGCTTCTAAATGGCTTCCAACAATGTCTCACTACCAGCACCTGCTGTATTCACAGGAAAGAACTACGAAATTTGGGCTGTGAAGATGAAGCTCAGTTGAAAGCTTATGATCTTTGGGAAGAAGTGGAGAAGAAAACTGAACCATCAGCTTTGGAAGAAAATCCCACTGTTGCTCAGATGAAAGTTCACAATGAGCAAGTTTCCAAAAGAGCAAAGGCTCTTACCATCTTGCATTCAGCTGTGGATGATGATGTTTTTATGAGAATCTCAAACTTGGATACAGCAAAGGAAGTTTAGGAGAAGCTTAAAGAAGAGTTTTTTTTGGAAATGATAGGACTAAGCAAATGCAAGTTCTCAAACTCAAAAGAGAGTTTGAAGCCTTAAAGATGAATAAGGCTGAAAACATAAAAGATTTCATGACCAGACTGATGAAGGTTGTGAACTAGATCAGATTGCTGGGGCAGAAATTTCCAGACAGTAGAATAGTTGAGAAAGTCTTGGTTGTCTTACTCGAGAGGTTTGAACCTAAGATTTCTTCACTTGAAGAGTCAAAGGATCTCTCCAAGATAAGCTTGACAGAGCTTATAAATGCTCTTCAAGCTCAATAACAGCAGAGGCTTCTCAGATAGAAGGAGGCAACAGAAAATGCTCTACAAGTCAAACACAAAGGGAAGGCTGTAGCAGCAAAAGGAGAGAAGAAATATGTTGGAGAACAATCTGGAAATGATTGCAAAGAGAAGAGAAAATTTTCCAAAGTGTGGAATTTGCAAGAGAACCAGCCACAAGGAGAGTGATTGTTGGTACAAAGGTAAGACACCACCACCTATTCAATGCAGATTTTGCAAACAAAATGGCCATATAGAGAGGTTCTGTAGGCTGAAATAGCAGCACCAAAATCAGCAAAATCAGACCACTCAAAAGGAAAATGTCACTGAAGCTAAAAATGATGAAGATCTATCATTCATGGCCAAGACTACAAGGAGTTTGGAGGATGAAAATACATGGTTTATTGACAGTGGCTGCACTCAACACATGACAAGTAGACCAGATTCTTTTTTGAGCTTAAACCCGCTGGAGGATCAGTAAAGATTGGAAATGGAGACAAACTTGACATCACTGATACATGAGTTGTGGGAATTCATACTGTAATAGGTATCAAGCATATTTCTAATGTTCTTTTAGTGCCTAAACTTGATCAAAACCTGTTGAGTGTGGGTCAAATGATACAAAGTGGTTATTGCTTGCTATTTAAAGAAAAAAAGTTTTGTAGTTACTGATGTTGATGGTCATGAATTATTTGAAGTAGAGATGAAAAAAAGAAGTTTTCTTGTTAATTGGAATTTAATTTCTGAACATGAGTGCCATATTAGCAAGACCGAACTTGATTCTAAGTTATGGCACAAGAGGTTTGGTCACTTTAATTTGAGATCCATTCAGTTTGCTCAAAAGCATGAGTTAGTGAAAGATTTGCCAAATATTGAAGTTTCATCAGAAGTATGTGAAGGCTGTCAACTTGGTAAGCAACATAGATTGCCTTTTCCAAGTTCATCTACATGGAGAGCAAATAAGAAGCTTGAGTTGGTGCACTCTGATGTTTGTGGACCTATGAAAACTGCTTCACCCAATGGCAACAAGTATTTTATTCTCTTCATAGATGATTTTACAAGAATGACTTGGGTTTACTTTCTTAAACAAAAATCTGAAGTTTTTTCTATTTTTAAGAAGCTTAAAGCCCTTGATGAAGCTAAAAGTGGTTGTCGTTTAAAGAAACTCAGAACCGACAATGGGAAGGAGTATACCTCTGCTGAATTTAATTCATTTTGTGAAGATTTGGGAGTTGAGCACCAGCTTACAGGGAGCTATTCACCCTAACAGAATGGTGTGGTAGAAAGAAAAAATAGATCAATCCTTGAGATGGCTAGGTGCATATTTTTTAGAAGAAAATGCCTAAGATTTCTTGGGCAGAAGCTGTAAACACAATTGTTTGCCTCCAAAATAGACTTCCTACAAGAGTAGTAGAAAGGAAGACACCCATTGAAGCTTGGGGAGGAATTAAACCATCCATTAGACATCTAAAAGTGTTTGGTTCACCTTGTTACCGTCATGTACCAGATGTGAAAAGAAGCAAATTGGATGAAAAAGATGAAAAAGGAATTTTAATAGGCTATAACTCAAAAGCTAATGGCTATAAAGTCTATGGAATTGATTCAAGCAAAGTTTTTGTCAGTAGAGATGTGAAGGTGGATGAAGATTCCTTTTGGAATTGGGAGACTTCTCAAATGGAAAAGCATGCAGTTTTGCTTTCTTTGGATAGCACCGATGAAGATCAAGAAAAAGAGGTTGATGATGGTTTTGCTGTGAGAGGCACTAGACCTCTTTCAGAAATTTATCATAGATGTAATGTTGTTGTAGTCGAACCTACCAACTTTGAAGAAGCTAGAAAGATTGAAGAATGGAACCAAGCTATGAAGGAAGAGATCACCACCATTGAAGACAACAAGACATGGCAGCTAGTTGACAAGCCAGAAGACAAACATGCTATTGGAGTTAAATGGGTCTATAAGGTGAAGTTGAATCCTAATGGATCCATTAACAAATACAAGGCAAGACTTGTTAAAGGCTATGCTCAATAGCCAGGAGTTGATTATGCATAAACATTTGCTCCGGTTGCAAGAATGGATACTATTCGCATTCTTGTAGCTTTGGCAGCTCAAATGAAATGGAAAATTTGGCATTTAGATGTCAAATCTACATTCTTAAATGGGAACTTGACTGAAGAAATTTATGTAGCTCAACCTGAAGGTTTTGTTGTGAAAGGAAGTGAAGACAAGGTGTATAAGCTTCATAAAGCTATGTATGGGCTGAAACAAGCTCCTAGAGCTTAGTATAATAGAATTGATGCCTATTTTTGCAGTCAAGGTTTCAGGAGGAGTGAAAATGATGCAACTCTTTATGTGAAAAGGTTGATGGACGGTGGCTCTTTAATTGTTTCTTTGTATGTTGATGATTTGCTAGTGACTAGTAAAAATCAACAAGAAGTGCCGCAACTTATGGAGGAGATGCACAATCAGTTTCAGATGTCTAGCTTAGGAGAAATGAATTATTTTCTAGGCTTGGAATTGCATCAAACTGAAGATGGAATTTTTCTGAATCTAGAGAAGTATGTTCATGAAGTTTTGAAGAAATTCATAATGGAAAGTTGCAAATCTGTCCTTACTCCTTTGGTGCAGAATTTGAAATTGTCCAAAGATGATGGAGCTGAAAAAATGGATGCTTCTCTTTATTGAAGTTTGATTGGAAGTTTGATTTATCTCACTTCATCTAGACCTGATCTTATGTATGCAGCCAGCTTACTCTCAAGATTTATGCAAAGTCCAAGTGTGACTCATTTTGCAGCAGCAAAGAGGGTGCTTAGGTACTTGAAAGGCACTACTCAACTTGGAATTCGGTATAAACCCAGTGAAAAAAAAAATTATTTGGCTATGTTGACAGTGATTAGGCTGGAAACCTTGATGACATGAAGAGCACTATTGGTTATATTTTTTCCTTAGGCTCTGGCATGTTCTCTTGGAACTTAAAGAAGCAAGAAATTGTAGCTCTGTCCACTACAGAGGCAGAATATGCTGCAGCAACAAACCAAGCTATTTGGTTGAAGAAAATTCTGTTTGATTTGGGAGTAGAGCAGCTGGAAGCTACTGAAATTTATTGTGATAGCAAATCAGCAATTGCTATTGCAGAAAATCCAGTTCAGCATGGAAAGACCAAGCACATTCAAGTGAAATTTCATGTTGTTCATGAGGTTGTTAAGAATAGAGAGATCAAGCTCATTCATTGTTGTTCTGATGTTCAAATTGCTGATATTTTGACTAAAGCTCTACCTAGAGCAAGATTTGAAAGACTTAGAGATTTGCTCGAAGTGTCCATAAAAATTTCACTGACTTAGAGATTATACCAACTGGAAATATAAATTTCATTCAAACCAATAAGCAGTACTTGTATAGGAATGGTCTATTGGCATTTGAAATGAACCAAAACACCATTTCTATACATTCCTTTACAAAATAGTCTTGGTAACCAAAAAATAGAACAACGTCTTAATGTATCAAAACATCATTCTTATTCATTCCTTTAAAAAATAAATATATTAAAACCCATTCCTAAACCATAATATTCCCCTGACCCATTCCAACAACTATTTCCCTTAAAAAAAAGTAGATATCTTCAAATCTTCAAATTCTTGAAATCTTAAAATATAAAACCATTTATTGTTGTGTTTGTAGGCAGGGACAAAAACATCAACAAGTGTTGGTGCAATTGCAATTAATTATTGACTTAATAGAGGTGCAACTGACTATTGACTTAATGGAGGTGCAGCTGATTGACCACTTGGTGCATGTGCAACAAATTGTTGAGTTTATGTTGATGAAGTTGATTCTTGAGTTTTCTGCAAAGTTTCAACCTCTATAGATCAGTTCAACCCAAGTATTTTTCACAATTATTTGGTTCTGTAGAAAGTTGAAACTTTGTAGAAAACTTTCACAATTGACTCAATTGTGCTTACAATGCACTCCTCCTGAAGCATTAATCCACTGTTTGCACATCTAATTAGGTGTCTGCGGTTAATTTTTCATAACGACAATTAGACGAGATGACCCAATTGAAAAAAAAAGTTCAGGATCCAATTAAAAGAAAAAAAAAAGTTCAAGGACCTATTTGTAAATTTGGCAAAAGTATGGGAACCTACAGAATAATCAAACCTTTATTTTTTTTATGGAGATTGTTTTATTTTTTTTCCCCTTTATGACTGTTTGCAATTTTCTTTTTCTTTTTTTTAATGACCAAAATTCAAATGTCTCATTTAAATAGATTAAGGACACCTATAGTAATAAGTTACATTTCGTTAGTGAATCCCATTGTCATTGTGAATATCAATAGTTGCAAGTTACTTATATTTTCCTTTTTTTTTGTTGTCTAGGTACGCTACCTGCTTATAAGTGAATAAGCTAGCCTCATTTGGAACCTATGCAAATAATCCTTCACTTGTTCATAGTTTATTTTGTGGTTTGACCTAGTGATGAAGTATTAATAAAGTTGAAAACCTCAAACCCCAAGTTCTGGCACAGTATTGATGGCCTACTTAATTTAGTTTTTTTGTTTATTTAAATTCAAGGTATTTATTGATATGAGTTGCATGTGATTCTAGATTGAGTTTAATGGTGATGCACTGACAATGTAAAACTATTTTGCACTGTCATTTAATCGTAGATCACTGTTGGTATGACTTTTAAGATAATTTTGTGAATGTCAACAAATTTACCGTACATGATAGTTTATGATTAGATGAGAGTATAAAACTATTTTGCACTGTCAGTGCATAACCCTTTTTCTCTTCTAGATTTGTATCATATGATAATAAATTAATAATTCTCTAAAAATATAAAGGAATTATGGAAACATTTAAACTTAATTACACTTTTTGCACCCACAACTTCACAAGCTTGCGAACTTTGTCCTTAGAGATTTTTTTATTACAAATTTTACCCCCAATTTATAAAATATCGTGAATTTTGTATCAATGTAAAAAAACTACCACAAATAAGACACTTTTGTGGTGATTTTTCCTTTAAACCATTGCAATTAAGACAAATTGCAAATTTTGTAAATTAGGAGGAAGAATTCATTAATTTTTTGTTTGGGAAGGGGGGCAAAATTCAAAAGATTACAAAACTTTGGAAGCAAAAAGTACAATTAAGCTAAAAATTTATATGTTTTTATCAGCTAAACTTTATTCACAGGATGTTCTGAGTTAATTTATGTACTCAAGAAAAATACCTAGATAATACACATGATACTTGATAATTTTATTTAAACTTCAAAGTGAAATGAAAATAGAAATAAATTTTAAAAAAAATAATGCGTGAGATAATTGTCATTAAAATAATTTTTTGTTAGTTCAATAAATTTTTAGATTTTTCAAAATAAAAAATCATCTATTTTTTCCTTATACAATTAAAATAATTTTTCCATTTAAATTTATTGATAAAAAATAACAACGATGATAAAAAAAAAATTCAGGTGGAAAATGGAAGACTTTACTAGTAGACACGTCATGTATGACTAAAGCATCTACCACCATGTTTTGCCTTACGTAAACATATGCATACGTGACTTTAGATTTTAAACTAGCTATTGCTTTAATCTCTCTAACCACGTTATAATAGTGGTGAGAATGATAATATCCATTTAAAATCAACCCAACTGCGACTTTTGAAGCACTCTCCACTGATATATTAACTTGTTAGCAATTTCTTTATTATTTCTAATTAAATAAAGGTATTTTATTTTTAATTAATTAAAGATATATGACACAAAAAAGGAATTTAAGTCAGGGCTTTCTGAGAACATGCGTAGAATTGATTATAAGGGAATTACTTACTGAAGAAGCTTTCGAGTGCAGATTCTAAAGGAGAATAAGGACAAAAGAGATGCCGAATTTAATGAAAGGTTCAAGCACAGTGAGTATTCAAACATCATTTTGCATAACCATGATATTTTGCCTTCACCTTAGGACTTAGGAATACCATGGAACTTCTTGCTTTTTAGTTTTTTTTACAGTAATTGAATGGGATAGTGTGTGGCAATGCCAACTGGTTGCCTTTTGTACATGGTAGTCTTTTGTTGGTATTCTGGATTGAATTTTGACCCCTCTAACTATCACATTCACAGGACCACCTAAAGCTTTAGATGAAGACGAGACTGAGTTTCTTGATAATTATGAAACAGTGAGTTCTGGTTCTCTCTTTACAGCGTCTTGTTTCATGGAATTTTTGTAGACGGATCCTGGAAGTGTAAACCATAGGATTTTAGATATGTTTCATTTACTTCAATGGTTGTACTTGTACAGAATACAGGCAATACAGTTATTTTAGTTTGTTTGAAAACAATTTGACGACATTTAACATTATAGAGAACAAAAGAAATGCTTGAATAAATTGTTGATGCAAAGATTATTCAAGTGCTTGTTCTTCTTTCTAATATTTGTTTTTATCCACCTTTTAGACAAGAAGGGAATATGAATGACAAGTGGCAGATGAGGAGGCCCAACAAATCCAAAGCTTTCAAGTTAAGTCATAACAGTTACTGTATGAGAAATTTGCTTTTATTTAAATAAAAAATGCAAGTTCCTTCCACTACAAGAATGCGCTGAATTAGCGTTGGCTTAACAGTGTAGGAGTAGGGACTGACGCAACTAGAGTCGGCCAAACCGACTCTATACCGACACTAACATGATCTTTTTTAATTTTTAATCTTGTTAAGTAATTTTTCGTCTTTCGTCGGATTAAACTGACGCTATACAATCAATATTATTTTAAAAAAATATAATTTGAGACTTGTGATGGCCTAGTCAACACTATGTAATGAATATTTATTTAAAAATAAATTAATTATACGTCTGCGACGGTGTGACCCACGCTTATGAAATTAGAAAAAAATTAAATTGAAATTTATGGACTATAGTGAAGCCTAACTCAATTTATTTTTATTTTCCTTAGTAACCCTTTGTAGCTGATGGAGTCCCCAATTCTACGAATCCTAAACCCCAAATGTTACTCAAATTCGAGCCCTACTCTGAACCCAATCACCACCGCATCAAACCCTCAACACCACTGCACCTTGTCCACCACCATATCAGACCCCCAAACACCACCGCGCAAACCCTAACACGTGTAGTTCCTCCTCCACTGCGCAAGGTGTTCGAAGCAATTCACTATTCAGCAGTTCTTGATTCAGATTTCGGTGACCTGCGACGAGCTCGAATCTATTACCACATTCAGTGTTTGTGCTTGTAACTGAAGGGATTCAAAGGGTTTGTGCTTGTACATGAAGGTTCCGAAGGCTTCATGCACGTCTTTGGCGGTTTATTCCCTCTCGGTACTGTTTCTCGTCTTCACTCTTTGTGTTGTTTCTTCTATTGGATTTCAATTGAACTGGTGATTCGTACAACGATACAAATGGTGTGGGACGAAGGTGATGCTTGACTTCAAAACTGCTATTCACTCCCTTTCTATTACATTTTTAACTTCCCATAAGGTGTTTTGTGATTTCTGTACGGGGTTTACCTCACATGGCTTCAAGATCTCTAAAAAAAATACTATGCAATTATGAAATGGTGTCTTGTTAGATTTTTATATGGGGTTACTTCACATGGCTTCAAGATTTTTGTGATTATTCTTTTTCATCTCACTAACATGCCAACATTTTGATTGGAGATCGGGGCATAAGTTTCAATGTCTTGTTCAAAAGGCAAATTCAAATCAAGTAGCTATGGTCAATTAAGAAAGACCTGCTAATGGAACTGTAATTATTTATTTCTTAGTAAAAAATTATATGTGAAATTCATGTTCTTAGCAAATCCTAGAACCAATTCTTATTTAACCATTACAAAAATGAATTTATTGAATTATAAGTTCATTATTCAGGTTGTAAATCTAACCAATTCATGAGGTCGAACATATTATCCATATTAGTCTTCATAAGTTTTACCATATATATGCTAATATATTTTGGTATCATTCCAATTTTTTGTTAATTTACCTAAAAATCAAAATCAGAATATAGCTAATTGTATTATGCCTTTGTTTGGTTGATGCAAAAGGAAACACCAACTCCAGGGCCCTGATTTTAAATTCTTTGTCTCAGGTATGATTGACATTGGAACTTTGTTGTATGAAATGGTTACTTGTGACCTCATCTTCCTTTATAATGCAGGAAGCAACCAATAAAGCCCAGAAGGAGGTTGAAGAACAATTGAGAAGCCTAAAAGAAGAAGTGGCAAAGATTAAGTACAATTGTCATTTGTGATTCTAAATTTGATTTTAGCATAAGGTAGCAGTAGTTACATAAAAATCTCAATCATTTTTTTCCTTTATAACTTTTAAATATATATTTTTTAATAGAGTTGGAGAAGGAGAGTAGGAGAGAAAAGGTTCTTATATATTGTTAATGAAAAGGTTTTGCTTTATGGTTCAAATTGCATTTAATGTTAACGATATGGATTGTATGAGAGAATCCATACGATATTCTTTTTTTTTTTATAGTAAATATGCTTTTCTAAAACCCTTTTTTTGGTGGAGGTAATAATAAGAAATATTAGACTAGGATATGTTACTTTGCATCCTAATTTAGTAATAACAAGGATAATAGAATTATTTATTTATATGTTTCCTGTTGGAGTTTGTAGCTATCAACTTGATATGATGTGTTGTTTAGTTTTCCCTATTGTCAGGCTCTTGATTCCTCCCTTTTAAGGGATTCAATTCCAGTGCCCAAGTGCTAAGGAATTTCTCAAAGACTGTTGTACTCAGAATGCAAGGAAGAGTTCAAGCTTTCAGAAAGAATAAGGTGTGAATCATTGATAAAGGTCTTGATATATTTTATATAGTGTATTTCTACCTATTTTGCTTTTGGCTATTAATTTTTTTCCTGTTCTTCCATTTTATTTTTTCTAAAAATATATCTTAGAAAAAACAAACATTGAGATGCTGAATTAACTTCTAAAACCTTTTTATTGTCCAACTTTAGCATGTTATCCATAAGAAAATTGAAAATTACAATAATATTCCCCTGCTTGTGGTTGACATGATTAATGCTTAACCACTTAACTACTCTAAATAATTCCCTCGTTGAGCATTTAGATACTTTGAGTTGAAGCTGATAAAATTTTCTGTATAGCTAATGTTGCTACTCATTTTGCAGATACAAACAGCAATTAAATTGTTTGTAGTGGTATAATTATTTAGAGAATTCACCTAGTCAATATTATTTGGAAGAATTGTATCAATCATGATGTAAAGATGGAATTCCTATGAACTTATCGAAGTTTTTTTAACAACTTGGACTGCTTTGATTCTTGAAATCTTAAATTTACAGGATGAATTACTTGGGAATGGACCAGGAGCTTTTATTTGATCTCCAAAAGGATCAAGATCATCCGTGTTTCGTGACCAGAGCTCAGGTATTGTTCAAGTTCTGTTACCTTGATAAGAAATTGACAAGTTCTATTCATTGTTCTATACAATCACAAACTGAGAATTTTAATTAAATGTAGTCTAATAGAAACTATGCTTCTTTAGAAGATGCTTCTACGGTTGGAACTGTTGTTTACGTAGCCAGCATGATGAGTCTGATTCTCCACAGAAACCAAGGTCTCGACTGGGACTTCATGACAGAAATTCAAATGCCTCAAAGGAAGATGGTGCGACATATCTTGTTGAGGTTCTATTTCTTTGTGATATAAGTTGTAAATTTCAGTTGAGTGTTGATTAATTTAGCACAAGATGCCTCCCCCCTTTCTTGTATATGGGTTTAGTTCCATGATGCTGTTGATTTATTTGTGGAACAATATTTTATTTTCCCTTGCTATATATTTTTGCCTGAGTTACCCACCTGTGTCAAAAACAATTCACTTTTTTTTTATGTTCAGTTTTAATTTTATTATAAGACTTGACCTGTTTGTGATTACTTGGTCAGATTGATATTGCTTATAAACAACATTTTCTTACCTGTTTGCCTCGATAAGCAAAGGCTGCAATCCAAGGAGGGCAGAGGAAAGCGAATGCTTGAGAGAGATTTGCCCGGGAAAAATCAGCAACGATATATAGGAAAGCAAGAGAGATCAAAAGGCTAGCTGCTCTGATTCTTCAAGTACATCCATAGGAATTCTTCCTTCTCTTATTTGATATATTCAAATTACTTCTCATATTTGAACATTTTCTTAATATGCAATAAACTTCTTTCCAATTTTCGTTCCCCTGCTCTTGTCTTTTGTCACCGACACTTCAGTGTGCCTACCACCTCTGCTGTAAGTTCTTAAATGCAGTCCTTGAGATATTTCACTTTCTAGGCTTGGTTTGTAGTAGTAGTTAAAAACTGATAGTGCAGACAGTGCATTTTCAATTGCACTAAGTAGCATTTAAAACTTCAAACTTATATATACTTCCTCTGTTTGTAATATCACTGAAATTGCTTATAGTTGTGCTCCTCAACTTCCTTTCTTGATTTTTTGTCTCTTCCTTTATCACACAGGCATTACTGAAGGAGAAGTTCAACAGTTACAGGTTCGTTTTACTTTTTCTACCTGTTTATAATTATTCTTTATCAATTATGTCAGCCATTATAGGAATTGGTTTCTTGCAATTTGTGTGGATGACGTTGTAGTTGTTGCAATCAATCTCTTGATGTCATTTTTGAGGTGCCAATATAATTACATATGGACATGTCATTAGAAATGAAGAAAATTTATGATGAAAACCAAATCAATATTGAAAAAAGTATTTTGAACATTTTTTTTTTATCTTAGTAGCTCCATTTTTTCTTAGTTTTTAACGTACAAAAGTGCAACGCAGTACTTATCTTGTTTATTTGCAAGTTCCTAATGCTTTTATTCAGTTATCCATTGTCTATTTACTTATATTTTTTCACATTTTTCTTTTGAGTGATTATTTAGTTATATAAATTACGATTTTGGTTTAAATAATTGCCTATCTCATTCTCTCCTCCTTTCTCTCGAGACCAGTATCCCAAGTAAACCAACGCAAACTGAATGGAAACTAAAATTAATTAAATATATTACTGTTAGCGTCGGCTAAGCCGACACAAAGGGAAATAAAATATTAAAAAATAAAACATAATAGAGTCGGATTATCCGACACTAATTAGAAATAAATAATTTTTTAAAAGTAGCAATATTAGCATCGGATGTAGAGTGTGATGGTTATAGTGTGAGCTAAGCCGACGATAAGAAGCGTCGGGCTTCGAAACCAACGCAAGCGTAATTAGCTTCGAGGCTTTTAGAGTCGATGTCTGCTCCGACGCAGGTCCGAGACAATTTAGAGTCAGCTTTTCTTTGTTAGAGTCGGCTTTTGGCCGACTCTAAAGACCCGTTTTCTTGTAGTGTTCTAGTTCTTTTTATTTGATTTTCCCTTGGAGTATGTTGGACTTGCCATTGCTGAAGTGTATGTATCATCATGTGTCCATTATTTGGTCAATGATTTTTCAAACTATATTGCTCTTGTATGTTGATTTCAGGCAGCGGTGGCAGCACAGTCCAACATTGTGCATGAAGTTAAGGAAAAAACCCCTTTACCTATCATCCAGGTTGGTTCGTGACTTTTATATGTTATTACCTTTTTTTTTTGTCAGGGTTTTATTTAATAATGTTTTCATTTCCACACAATAATATTGCAACTTGCAACTGATTTCCTGATTCCTACAATAACATTTTTACATAATAGGCCAATATTGAGGTCTATCTTATGCTGAATAAAGATCTTTGAATGCCAGGCTACCCAGAAGGCAATGGTCTCTGTCATCAATTTGACATTCATACCAACACGTGTCTATACTGTAGTTATTGTCCTTCCTGTAGTTCTGTTTTCTGAATTTTAAAGTTTATATGAGGTATTATTTTTTGTGGTTTTCAAATCTCACGACTGGAGGCTGTTTTATGATATTAACTGTGCAACTAGATTAGAACCTCCTATCCTCCCTAGACTGATCAATGATATTAACGGAGGGACTTAACTATAACAATTAAAATTTGATGGGTTATATTTGCTCAAAATATTGTTGGGGGACTAAAATTACACAGTTATAGTAGGACTAAAAGTACAATTAAGTCTCGTTTATTGTTACTTTTACTGTGTTTGCTCATCTAAAATCTTCCGAAGCCATTATTTGTAATCCTTCAATTGCCAATCTTTGAAGGGGTGTTTAATTTATTAGTTATTGCAACTATACATGCAGCTTGAAATAAGAAACCATGTGTGTTGCAGTTGTTGCTATTTTCATGCTTGTCACCACCCTGTTGTTTTCTTGTGCAGGAACAAAAGTCTGCTGGAAAGAAGAATCCAGCCTCTCGCCCATTAGGCATGATTATGAAAGTCAAGCCTCAAGCTAAAAAAGCCAAGGTGGATGAAGGAAATACTGAGGAAATTTCAAAAGCAGGAAAAACTCCTGTGAATGATAAGCGTAAGTCTTTGGAACCAGTACAGTCATTGAATGGCGAAGCTGATAAGTCCCAAGTTGGCCTGACTGGCCTTGTTTCATACAGTGACGAAAGTGACGATGACTTGTAATTTGATATATATTTATTTGAAGAAGTTTCGTGATTTTCATTGCTTTTTGCAAGTGGCCTTTATTTTCCTTTTTATAGCCCTCATGCATATATATTCAGAACGGCGGAAACCACCACATCTAGCTGGCACCAAAAGCCAAAAGGTAAATAAAGGCCAGCTATTTTATACCTTTTGGCTTTTGGTGTCAGCTAGACGTGGTGGTTTCCACCGTTCTGAATATATATGCATGAGGGCTATAAAAAGGAAAATTAAGGCCACATGCAAAAAGCAATGAAAATCACGAAACTTCTTCAAATAAATATATATCAAATTACAAGTCATCATCACTTTCGTCACTGTATGAAACAAGGCCAGTTAGGTCAACTTGGGACTTATCAGCTTCGCTATTCAATGACTGTACTGGTTCCAAAGACTTAGGCTTATCATTCACAGGAGTTTTTCCTGCTTTTGAAATTTCCTCAATATTTCCTTCATCCACCTTGGCATTTTTAGCTTGAGGCTTGACTTTTATAATCATGCCTAATGGGCGAGCGGCTGGATTCTTCTTTCCAGCAGACTTTTGTTCTTGCACAAGAAAACAACAGGGTGGTGAAAAGCATGAAAATAGCAACAGCTGCAACACACATGATTTCTTATTTCAAGCTGCATGCATAGTTGCAATAACTAATAAATTAAACACCCCTTCAAAGATTGGCAATTGAAGGATTACAAATAATGGCTTCGGAAGATTTTAGATGAGCAAAAACAGTAAAAGTAACAATAAACGAGACTTAATTGTACTTTTAGTCCTACTATAACTGTGTAGTTTTAGTCCCCCAACAATATTTTGAGCAAATATAACCCATCAAATTTTAATTGTTACAGTTAAGTCCCTCCGTTAATATCATTGATCAGTCTAGGGAGGATAGGAGGTTCTAATCTAGTTGCACAGTTAATATCAGAAAACAGCCTCCAGTCGTGAGATTTGAAAACCACAAAAAACAATACCTCATATAAACTTTAAAATTCAGAAAACAGAACTACAGGAAGGACAATAACTGTAGTATAGACACGTGTTGGTATGAATGTCAAATTGATGACAGAGGCCATTCCCTTATGGGTAACCTAGCATTCAAAGATCTTTATTCAGCATATGATAGACCTCAATATTGGCCTATTATGTAAAAATGTTATTGTAGGAATCAGGAAATCAGCAATTGTTATTGTGTGGAAATGAAAACATTATTAAATCAAACCCTCACAAAAAAAAAGGTATTAACACATAAAAGTCACCAACCAACCTGGATGGCAGGTAAAGGGGTTTTTTCCTTAACTTCATGCACAATGTTGGACTGTGCTGCCACCGCTGCCTGAAATCAACATACATACAAGAGCAATATAGTTAGAAAAATCATTGACCAAATAATGGACACATGATGATAAATACACTTCAGCAATGGCAAGTCCAACATACTCCAAGAGAAAATCAAATAAAAAGTACTAGAAGAAACTTGCATTTTTTATTTAAATAAAAGCAAATTTCTCATACAGTAACTGTTATGACTTAACTTGAAAGCTTCGGATTTGTTGGGCCTCCTCATCTGCCACTTGTCGCTCATATTCCCTTCTTGTCTAAAAGGTGGATAAAAACAAATATTAGAAAGAAGAACAAGTACTTGAATAATCTTTGCATCAACAATTTGTTCAAGCATTTCTTTTGTTCTCTATAATGTTAAATGTCATCAAATTGTTTTCAAACAAACTAAAATAGGTGTATTGCCTGTATTCTGTACAAGTACAACCATTGAAGCAAATGACACATATCTAAAATCCTATGGTTTACACTTCCAGGATCCATCTACAAAAATTCCATGAAACAAGACGCTGTAAAGAGAGAACCAGAACTCACTGTTTCATAATTATCAAGAAACTCAGACTCGTCTTCATCTAAAGCTTTAGGTGGTCCTGTGAATGTGATAGTTAGAGGGGTCAAAATTCAATCCCAGAATGCCAACAAAAGACAACCATGTACAAAAGGCAACCAGTTGGCATTGCCACACACTATCACATTCAATTACTGTAAAAAAAGTAAAAAGCAAGAAGTTCCGTGGTACTCCTAAGTCCTAAGGTGAAGGCAAAATATCATGGTTATGCAAAATGATGGTTGAATACTCACTGTGCTTGAACCTTTCATTAAATTCAACATCTTTTTTGTCCTTATTCACCTTTAGAATCTGCACTCGAAAGCTTCTTCAGTAAGTAATTCCCTTATAATCAATTCTACGCATGTTCTCAGAAAGCCCTGACTTAATTCCTTTTTTGTATTAGGGCAGCAAATCAAGAGAATTAAGTATAGTAATGGGGGCACAAAGAATAGCAACCCAGGTGGGAGAGTGGAAGGAAAAACAATAAAACATAGTATTTCTTACATTTATTTGGGTTCTAGGAGCAAAATTTCTAATCCCAAGAAAATAAGGAAAAAAAAATCAACTCAATCTGTTTTTAATTATTTATTAATTCATTAATAATATCAGATTAATTAATTTAAATTAACATTCATACAACCCATTTTTTATATATAATAATTTTCAATTGCTAATAATTTGTAAAATTTTAATTCGTACATAATTTTAATTTACTTAAGCTTGTGAAGTTTTCTCCAAAGTTAAATAAATAAAAACATTTCAATCATCTTTGTATAATTATAAATATAAATTCATTAATTTTCTAACATCTAAAAGTTAAAATAGATTAAATTTTAACAAAATAGTTTTTTTTCTAATAGCAATAACATTACTGTCAACAATAAATAAATAAATAATTTTCTTTAAGTTTATGAATTTTTTTCCTTAAATTTTGGTAAATTAAATACTCTTCATATTTGTTTAATTAGAAATGAAAATCCATTAGTAATTACAATGGCAAATAATAATAAATAAAAGCTAAATTCTTATTTCTCATAATAAGAAAAAAAAGCAGATGTTGCATTTCAAGACCACCTAAACGGCTAAACCATTGCTTTCCTGCACAGCCTGATCCTCTTTTGTAGGTTCCGACATGCTTATGTCTGTATGGGTTATGCCAGGTTGAGGTGTTTGGCTTTCTGGTCTTGAATCCAGCCCTAAATACAAGGTAACAATAACTTCATTAGATTCACACACTATTTACTTTTCTTTAATGATAATGATGTTTTGTTGCTCTTACCTATATATCGAGTTCTCAGGGATCCTTCTTTAGCTTTGTGCATTTTACCTCAAAAATGATCATTTAAGCCTTTCTCACTTGTGGCAATAATCTGACATAACATGCAAATCCAATCTTGCTTCGGTTTCTTCTGCAAACCAGATAGAGAATTTTCATTGTCATCAATTGCAAGAGGTGTCACCGCATTGCGCTTTGGACCATAATGATAAGCATCTGACTTAGTCTGCAATGGGATAAATAAAATAATATGTGCTCAATAGCCAATTAAGAGTTTCAACATTCCCTATATATTGACTCTATCATCTCTTTAGGATGCCTATGCATGAATAAGATATACTATAATATTGTGATCACACAACATGGTTCCATTGGCAGTAAAGTTATAATAATGCAAGTGTACTATGAAGAGAATGTTTGCTGAGTAGTGGTCAACCAAACAAATAGAATCTAAGTATACTAACTAGTATGAACACTTTATTATCATTGTTAGTCAATGTAGAAGGTTGTTTGATATCAACCTGGGGGGGTAACTCGGATTGTGGCGCACAAAATGCATTAATGTTATTAATCTGGTTGTTTATTTTTGGATTCATGAAAGACAGAGAAACTTGTTCTCAGAGCAAGATTCCACTTGGTATTCCTAATGCTATCTCCGACACCATTTCTCTCCTGAGTTTCTCCTCCAGCTCTCTTCATTGTGCCAATGCCATCTCATCGGTGATTATCTCTCTCTTAATTCCATCCTTCTTCGGCTCCCGTTGTATATGTTCTTTCTCCCATACTTGCCAAAATGCTTCATTGGCATTGATTGGCACCAACTTTGGGAAAACTTTGAGCTTCGAAACATTGCTGGGAAAAGCACTTGGTGCAAACCCCACACCCTAGAAAGTGAATAGTGAATAAAATGAAATCATGTGAGAAAATATTCTATTTTTTTTAAGCAACAAAACAAATTGGTATCTTGAAAGGAACGTGAAGAAAAGAAAATGTTACCTTGTAATGGTGAGTGTTCGGAGACATAGGCAACTGTGGAAAGAGGGTGTGCCATTGATGATGGTGTCTTTTGGTTTTGGTCATCACAACATTTGAACTCCATGGAAATAGTAGGAATGTGAAACAAAGGGAAAGAAATGGATAAAGAAAAACAATGCCTATGAAATCAGAGACAATTTGTGTGTGTGCAGTGTTGAGATTGAATGTGTGATTAAATAGGTGTGAGGGATGGGTATTTGCACACGCATGTAAGGTGTGTGTTTATAGATCTCATTGATTCTGCTTTTTTGTGTGAAGATATTTTTTAGTGATGTGTGCCATGGTCAAATATTGAGAATTTAACAAATCAATTTTTTGAGCTTGAAAAGGGAGGAAAAAGGAAAAAAATGATTTTCTTCCAATTTTGAATGTGACCACAATACCCAAAAAGAGTTAAATATGAATAAATATTTAAAATGTTAAAGATTTGAAATATTTATTTTTTCAAGTTTTAAGGATTAAATATTTGACTACACACATTTGATATTATTAGAAAAATTAACGAAGTGAATAACTAAACAACTAATTTTTTTTATATTTATAATAAATTATAAATTGTAATATGGTATTACTTTTAATTATTGATGCTTTTATAAAAATGATTAATAATTAATTTATATAGAGAGATTGGTAAGATTTAGGGTGTCAACAATTTTGGGATTCCTATTATGATGCCTTTACATGTGATAGTTTTAAAAAAAAAAATTATATAGAGAGACAAAAGAGATAAAGATAAAAAAAATTATAGTTTGAGATTATTATCTAAAAAAAAAAATACTTGTGTGAAACCAAATAATTTTCACTTGGGTCTCTCTAGATTAATTAAAGAATTAATAATAAAATATTTTATTAGAGATACATAAATCAATTAACAATTTTTAACATTTTCTATTTAATTTTTTTACTTTTTACTAACTTATTATCAATTTCTTTATTATTTCTAATCGATTAAGGGAATTTTATTTTAGATTAATTTAATGTATTGAATGCATATAATATTGAATATTAATGTTGACAAATACTATATAACATCAAAAAAGGAATTTAAAATATTGAGTATTAAATGAGGACATTACTTTAATGCTTTTTCCTTATGTTACTTATCAAGAATATCTTGAATAATTTGATAACCGCCTTGCAACATGTATGTTCTGCAACCCGTCCCAAAATAAGATGTTCCACGCTTGGGAAATCCTAAAACATTAAAACAATAAGATGTTCCACACTTGGGAGAATGTTTGGCACTATTCTTAGAATGCAAGTTTGTCATTTTTAGTTCTAGAGTTTATTGAAATGTGGGAGTTTTAATTAATATGGGAATGGGTCATGGTTATAGTTTCAACACTGGAGAGTCTTAAACATTGGTGCTAAATTGTTGCGGGACAAGTCTTTTGTGGAATTTGGTAAAATACATGGTGGGCATGTGAGCTTATTGGTTGAAGCTGTATAGAATACTTCCTCCGTTCCTAAACTCTTATGTTTTAGCTTATTGATTTTGTTCTGACACTCTTGATGTTTTACACATTTCAAGGCTCGTTAATTATTTTCTTCCACTTATACCCTTATTTAACATGACCTAGATTTTCACACCTTCTTCCATCATAGATAAATGAGGGTATTTTAGACTAAATGTACTATTTTTGAGTAGTATTAAATGTTTCTTAAGCTATGTGTATTAACCTTAAACATTAAGAGTTTAGGAACGGAGGAAGTATTTGCATACAAAGGATGCATTAATTGGATTTTCAACAAATTTGCCAATGACAAGGATGATACAGCAGTAGCAGTCAAACTATTTTGGATTAATTTAATATTCAAATAATCAATTCCATCTTTGGGAGGTTTATGAGCTGCTGCTTGGGATCAAAACATTTATAACTGCGTTTGAAGACAGTTGGGTCATGGGGTTGTTTCTATTATTTTTCTTATCATTTTTCTTTTTAGTAGTGGCTAAATAAGAATTGGATCCAAGTGTTGTTACGAGATGGAGTATGGATCGGCATTGTAATTTTGTTGGTTTTCAGATCCCAAGATTTCTTGTGTGTTGGCTCTGTTTAATAAAATGCATTTTACTTTAAAAAAGGGCAATTTTGGAATTTTCAAAATGTGCATAGGACATTTTTGTAAATGAACTCCCAAAGTAATGCCTTCCAATGGAGGGGGTGCATGTGTAATTAGACCAAATCTCAGGGATGTTATTGTAATTTGTTCTAAAATATTTTATTATAAAGACATAAATTAATTAGCAAATATTAACTTTTCCATTTAAATTTTTACTTTTTACTCAATCAACTCATTAGCTAGCTATTTATTATTTCTAATTAATTAAAGGTATTTTGTAATGCTCAGCTAGCTTTTCAGCATGCTTTGTCCTCACTCACACGCTTCCTGGGAAACTTTCCAAAAGGTCACCCATCCATAATTTCTCCAAGCCAAGCACACTTAATTGTTGAGTTCTTAAGTGATGAGTTACAAAAAAGTAGATGTATCTTTTTGGTATAGGTAGTACCAATTAATTCCTTTAAGTCATCCTCAACTATACAATCTCATACCTGCACACTCTCTGGATCCCTCTCATTTGGGTGTGAATTGGATTCATTCATGTATCCCTTCCACTGGAAGCCTGCTAGGAGCTGCTCCTTTTCCGTGCTCTTCCCTTTTGCACTGGAGATCACTCCCCGCCCTCGCCAACACCCAGGATGTTACATATTTTATTTTTATTAGTTAAAGTATTTAATGCATAATATTGAATATAAATCTTGAAAAATATTTGATACCAAAAAAGGAATTTAAAATCTTGAGTATTAAATGAGGGCATTATTTTAATGCTTTTTCCTTATGTTTCATATCAAGAATATAATAGTTTCTTACAGTTGATAAAAAAATTTGTTAAAAAAGTTTATTGAAAATAATGATATAAATGTATTGGTAAAATATTAAATATATTTTTTAATGAAAAATTAATTTTTATTCTATGAATATTATTTAAAGATATTTGTAAGCATAAAGTGAAGAAATATATAAAATAAGAAAGTGAGACTCTATTCATCGTTTGATTGAATTAATGTATTTTTAAATATAATTTGCTTAATTTGACTTTGAATATGGCTTTAGTTTTTCACTTTACACATTTTTACTTTAAATAAGTTAAATTTAAAAATAATTTTACCATTTAAAAAAATCTTCAGAATCTATTTTAATACTAGATGGAATTCATGCTATGCACGGACCAGGCATTCAACTTGATAATATGTTTTTACTTATTTTTTATTTTCTATTAAAATATAAAGGTGAAAAAGTAGTTTAACTTTTTTATGGTTATCCATTTATTTTTTTCCTTCTATGGTTGTATACATTATTCCTTTTTCTCTTTTTTTTTTGTCATCCAAAATTCAAATGTCTCACTTAAATAGGTTACGAACACATACAGTGGTAAGTTACATTTGTTTAGTGAATATTTTGAACAATGTATTTTTCCTTTTCTTTTCTTAATGTGTTTAGTTATATGGAGTAATTTTTTTTTATCAAATTTATATCATTTGCTAATTTGGCCTATCTAGTGAAGAAATTAACTTTTGTTTCTAGTCATCCATCATATCCATTTGTCTCAATTTTTTTTCTTTCTTTCTTCATACCAAAAATTAACAAAATTTGTGAATTAAGTTATTTTTTGCTACCTCCATCCCTAAATATAAGACTCTTTTCTAAAAAAAATGTGTCCCTTTTTATAAGACTCTTTTCAACTTGTCTCTTGCAATAATTTTTTTTTACCAACATACCCTTTATCACTTTACAATGCTAAAAATTAATAAGATAAGTACATTATCTCTCATATGAGGATTGGAGAAAATGAGTAGCACTATTAATTAATTAGGTAGAAAGTAATTAAGTGGAAAGAGAGAGATGATGAGTTCCAATAATTATAAGGGTAATTTTGGAAAAATAATACAAAGTGTTAACAAATTTAATGCTATTAATTAAATTTACCAACTTTCTTAAAGGGTGAGAATTAGTTAAAATAGTCTTATATTTAGGGACGGAGATAGTATTTTATTACTTGTTTAACGTCATCACAAAAAAAATGGTAAAAAATTATTAGAGTCTAACACTTGTTACAACCTTTTATTACTAATTCTTTGGTGTCAATTCCACAAGATCATTTTTGTCCCTTTCCCAGCTAAGTGGTTATGAAATTGAACAGGAAGATAATTAACCAAATTGATATAAACAAATCATTGCTGTAATTATTCTTTTTGACTTCCATTAAGGAATAATGGAAATGAAAATCTGAAAAAAAAAATTACATTTCATCATTAAGGATCAGAAAATAAAAAAGTTTACAAAAAGTATACAAATCAAATAAAGAGAAGCAAAATGACAAAAAAGAATAGAAAAGATAACAAAAGGAGGAACAACTAGTAGCACAATTGTAGCAGTAGACCAGCTCCATGAAAAAAAGAAAGAAAAGAACAAGATTAATATATTAAGGACGAGAATAAAAAATTCCAAATAAAGCAGATTTGGTCAAGAAACAAGGCGTATCACTGGTAATCAGAAGAAACATAATGCAGCAGTCCCGTAAAAATGGTCAATATAAATTATACCAGAGGGGTATTCGGCTATATGATTAGCCAAATACCCTCCACACCGGATAAGTATTCGGCAGTATGATTAGCCGAATACCCTTCACACTAGAGAGGTATTCGGCAGTAAGAATGACCGTATAAGATAGGTAATTGTCTAAATCATCAAACAGGTACAACCAGGTATTCGACATCATGATAACCGAGTACCACGAAGAGTACTCGGACAAGATAAATCATGCTAAAAAGGTATTACAAAGACAATCAAAGATTAGAAGGTAATTAAGCAATCTTAATTAATAATGATAAACCATCAGAAGATAATCAGGGCCTATAAAAGTCCAAGGCCCAGTAAGGTAAGTATAAAAAGGAGTACGATCCTTGAAGTACAGTAACTTTTATCCTCATTTATTACACCTACTAAATGCTTTGAGCTGAAAGTTGACTTGAGCATTCGAGTGCCTTTTGCAAGTACCCACCCCTCTTATCACCTAGAAGGATTCAGATGATTGTAGCAGATCTCGGACTGAAGATATTGGCATAGGAAGCATTACCTTGTTACCCTCAGGCAGGTTACTACTCGGAATGGTTACTACTCGGAGCCACGCACACATGGAGATACTCGAATCATCAGCACTAGGCATGTAGCATGACGTAGAGGGATAACATCGCGTTGACGAAAACGCGGCGCAGGTGAAAGATCAAACAAGTTTGTCTTCGGAGTTAGGACAATTGAGAGCTGATCTATCAGCGATGCGAAAACAGCATGCTCAAGAGATCTCGACCCTTCGTCAGGAAAATGCTGAGTTGAAATGAATCGGTCTTGGAAGCCCGAAGACCAAACACCTGGCCGCCAACACGAGGGTGAGTCAACGGCCAATCTTAGCATCCAGGGGGCAACACATCAGCTCTTAACCTTCACCGCCAACACTCAAACACACCCTTGTAGACATCCCTTCATTTCGAGAATAATGGAAACACCTCTCCCCCCAAGTTGGAAAAGCCTCAGCTTAGACCGATATGATGACAGCACTGATCCAGATAAGCACATAGATGTTTATGTAACCCAAGTCAGCCTCTACACCACAAATGATGCTATCTTGTGTAGGGTATTCCCCATATCTCTGAAGGGGAAAACGCTAAACTGGTTCACTTGGCTTTCGCCTAATTCCATTGACAGCTTCGAAACACTTGCTGCTAGATTTGACACCCAGTTTGCAACAAGCATACCCCATCACTTGACATCGGTTGCGCTGGTAAACATACAACAAGAAAAGAAGGAATCTCTTCGAACTTTCATGGAAAGATTCGGCAAAGTTGCCTTAAACATTCGTAATTTGGACCCAACTGTAGCCATGCATCACCTGCTAATAGCCCTTCGGCTATGGGCTTTCGTTAATAGTCTCTATAAGAAACCTGTACTCGACATGGATGACCTCCGACGAAGGGCAGCGAAATACATGCAGATGGAGGAGATAGCTGAATACCGAAACCAAGTCCAAACGGAGGCCAACACAGGAAAGAAAGAACATGAAAGAGATAATCATGGGAAGGGAAAAGATAAATTTCCCAAAGATTGAGAGTATTAATCTTGCAGTTCCGCACCAGCAAAGACTTGCAGTTTTCAGTGGAGATCAGTGAAAGTTCTTAAAATCTAATGGTTGTAATGAATAATTAATCTTAACCATTAGATTTCAAGAAAATGAATGGTGAGGATGGGAGTAACTCTTATAATTACTCTTGGAGTAAGTGGATCCCTCCTCTCTCTCTCTCTCTCTCTCTCTCTCTCTCTCTCTATATATATATATATATATATATATGCCTGTTTATGACATCCTATTAACATCTTTTTATTGCATTACTCTTTGTTTATGTAGTATGACTTGTGTTATATGCATTAGTTGATTAGTGACTTGTGTGAAATGTTTATGGTTATTTTTGTGAAAGAAAGGGGCAATGAATACCGTGTATCCAAGTACCCAAATTGTGATTTTAAGTCCCAAAGAACAAAGTTCTTGTGCAATGGTGACTTTGAATGATTGTGTGGAATTATTTCTTGATTGTATGTTTTGTCTCTGTGATGTGTTCGCAAGACTGGGGCGCGAGTATTTGCGATACTGGAATTTGATTCCAGTGATTATGGCAAGATCGCCATTGAACGATAATGATAAGTGAAATTTTAATAGAAAGAATTATTAATTAGCTTCAGGATTTTATTTCATTATTATTTTTTGATAGGAATTAATTTTAAATTAACTCTTTATTTTTATGCGTTGGACATAGAAATAATCTTAGGACCTTTGCGTTGAGGAATAAAGGTAAGTTAACACTTTATAAAATTGTAAAGTTTTGAGAGAGCAAGGAAATACATAAAACATAATAAAATTGTCTACGCGTGGTGAATCATGTTGAGTTGATAGTCATACAAGGATGATACGAGTGTACGGAAGATTGCTGGAATTGCAAGATGGCAAGAGAGTCGTGTCGGGTGTTCAAGCTGTGAGAATACCAAAGAGAGGGGCGAAGTTCAAAAGGCATGTCACGACGTAATGTGACGGTCACTCAAAGAAAGGTGATGGAGACAATTTCCTCATATATATATATATATATATATATATATATATATATATATATATATATATAATTTTCTGAGCAGAGACGGGGTCTCAGGCTCAGCATCTATTCAACCGTCCAATACCATGTGCAGCGGAATCCCACTATGACGAGAAAGAATAATCCCTGTGAGGAAGGTTGTTGAGGAGTCAGTTTCTCGGAGTAATGGATGACCACAATTGCTACCTGGGAGATGATTGTAAGGCAGGTTGACCTTGGAGGGTAAGACAATGAGTTGTGACGATAGATCGCATAGCTGACTCGGCCATCCTGACAAAAATACGAGACATCATCAGTTGGTGAGAGCCTGCCATTGTACCATGGTGAAGGGTGTATTCCCAACAGTCATCCAACTCAAATATGTGTAAGACCACTGAGTTCTGGGAGTTCCAGTGGCGGCTGGCCAGTGTGAAGCAAATTACAGAAATAGCTGTGGTAACGAATAGGTTTTGAGTGAGATCGTTAGAGAACCACATCGGGGTGGTTAGCAGGATTGTGTTTGGGACTGTCAAGTTGTTCTATGTGTACTGCTTGATGAAGCAGGAAGTTATCGTCATCGTCTTTCTCTTTTAGAGTATCATCAGAGAGTCTATTTGTACCTGCTACTGTTCCTAATGCCACACTATCCGAGGAGTTCATGTTTGGTCTGACGCTTCCCACCTTTCGTCGAACCCCGTTATGTCAAGAATTGGATGCGTAATTGGGTGAGTGTCCGTCAGGGGGATCCGCCGCTAGTGGGGAACTTAGGGAACAGTGAGTCAAGATTTTTAAGAAGGAATTGGAGAACTTTGAGGAAGATTTCGCGAAGGATCCTGTGGACGACGACCACTAGATTTCTTCTCAGGAATCTTGTCAAAGGCCCTCCGCTATCCTATTTCTGGGATTAGTCTAACATGCAT
The DNA here is from genome assembly GCA_026413185.1 of Pueraria montana var. lobata. NCBI lineage: Eukaryota > Viridiplantae > Streptophyta > Magnoliopsida > Fabales > Fabaceae > Pueraria > Pueraria montana. Next base: position 82,341,407 of record CM048650.1, read on the forward strand.
GGTCGGGTCTAGAGATGACTGCTCTGAGACTAGGTTTTCCCTTTTTATGTATTTGGATATGGGTAGACTTAGGTTTCAGATTTTTGGTATGTATAATCAGCTTTCGTACTCTATTACCCTATGTATTTGGTATACACTTTGGGAATGTACATATTACTATTACTCCAGAAAATATTTGGGTTATGAAAATCTCTATTTCATGTATATATGTATATTTTATAGCCAGAGCCATTTACTTTATTTATTTTGTTTTACTCACTTTTAAATGTATATTTACAATTGAGGTGGCGATACGCAACTTCTGAAATTAATTAATCAAAAGTTTTAAAAAATTTAGTAAAATTCCAATCAAGGTTTTATCAACTTCACAGTTTTTGGAAGAAGTAAAATTAGTTAACACGTTTTCAAAATAATTAAAGGATATTTTCCATACCTTTTCTGAAGATAGAATAAAGTAACACGCCTATTGAATTAAAATAAGTTTAAAATGTTGATTATATGTAAACCCGAATTTAGGGTGTTACATTAGTAGTATCAGAGCAGTTCCTCCTACCAAGACTGGGGTGTGGACTTAACCATTGCTTGTGCTGTGTGTTTGGGCTGACTGCCGCTTGACGACAGTATAGATGAATTGTTTGATGTTGTGTGATTCTGCATTGACTATTTTTTTTATAGCAATGTAGTTTGAATTGATTGAATTGCTTGCTCTTGCATCAAACTGTTGTTTAACAATGGTGAAGGAAACATTGTACGTTGTATGTTGTATGTTGTTCGATCTTACACCTACTATGTTGTAATCTTGCATTGACTACTGTGGTGGCAATGTAGGATTAGTTAGACTATAGGCATGTGAGATCGTTGATTCGAGTTCGTTAAAAGAGAATGCCGACATTTTGAGGATGTGTAGTAGCCCTTAGAATTGCCAATAGAATTGTGAGATTAGTTAGACATCGCAAAGCTAAGAGACAAGGTTATTTCTTTAGACTATGCCTTGCCTTAAGGAATCCTTAAGACCTTGGCATCTATAGTGGGGTAATGGGTTGAGTGTGATAGAGAAGTCTATGCATTATGCATGAGCTGTCCCTCTTGTTATCAAGTTGTTTTGACTCCATATGAGTAAATGCCTTACACATTCTACTCTTTTATGAATTGTACAGTGATGTTGGATATCTTATTTTGCCATTACTTTTCTTGTAAGAATGAGTCGATTGGACGTGTTTCAAGTAGTCTACTTTTGAGAAGCCTACTATTTTTGTAAATAAGATACCTCAATTCTTATTCGAGTCATTCATTTCATATGAATGATGCCTTGCCTATGATGTTTCTTTTAATCATGTGGTAACCTAAACTTCTTTCAGTGTCTATGTTTCCAGTGGAAATAAATTTATTGATTGTGTTCTGAGAAACTATATCAATGGTGATTGAGTTGTCTTCAACCCCAATGGGAGTCATTTTCTCCATGGGGATATGCGTTCTCAAATCTTACAAGTCGTTTGATCCACATGGAGAAATTGCTTCTTCCATCTATCTTGCTTTTAAAGCAAGGTGGATGTTTTGAAGGAAGAAAGGAAATCTTGATAGAGTTGTGAGGGTGCACACGCAGGACTTGATCGAGACAACTTTCTCTCCTAATACAAAAAAAAAATTCTTGGAAAGATCGTCCCAGTGATTTTGTTCTTGTTCTACATAGTGGGAGATTATGAGTCTGTAATCCTGAGTTGGTTGAGAATAGAGGTTTGAAAGTTTTGGTTGGTAAATTGGAGTTGAGTTTAAGAAAAGGAAAAGGAAAAAGGAGTTTGAAGATGTCTTGAGGTTTTTTAAGGCAAGAAAAGGCTAAAGGCGTAATTGCTGCCTGTAGTGTGAAGAACTGTTTTCTCCTGTGATTGGAAGGGTAAAGTTAAATGTTGTGACATGGAGTTATCAAAAGGTTGATACCTTAACCACTAAGATATGGAACTGTGTGTTGAGAGCGAGTTTTGAAAATGAAATAGTGTACTTTACTAGCACAGAAGATTCGTCGGTGAGTTTAGCAAGTTGGATTCGTTTCCATGGAGTAAGTGAGTCTTTAAGAATTGTATCAGAGTTAGTACCAGAAGCATAGTGTGAAAGTCAGAAGGCCTTTGATGGTTAGGACATGGATTGATGGGTGGAATAAGAAATGAACGCTAGAAATAGTAGCAGAAAGTTTAAGAACGAAAAGAAGTGATAGGAACGTTTCAGAGAGTGTGACTTAGATGTTAGAAGTGATTGGATTGGTAGTAGTGGATTGAAATGGTTTGGGAATAACTTAGAAGTGATCCTAATGGTGAAATAGTTGGAGTAGGGTACTAAGATGTGACCAAGAGTTAGAGACAAGCCTAGGAATTTACCTACAACTCATATAGAGTGTAACCAGTCTAGACCTTCAATGTTGAGTAGACTTAAGCCAATCTTGAGAAGGACTATGTTGCCCACCTAGCAACTCGATTAGATTCCTACCAAAGCCGCTCTATGTTAGTGAGCCTATAGCCTTGAGAGTGAATTTACTTAGATGAAAACCATACATACCCTTTGAGAACAAACCATATCTATGCTTTCATGGCGAAAAGGATAGTAAGTTAGAACTGAGCTCTGCAATGGAAATAACTTCCTATAGGAGCCGTCTAAGACTAGCTATAGAAAAATATATTAGACTAAGAATAGACAAAAAGAATTATGCCCCTAGCTTAGCTTAACCATACACTTAGTGAATTTCGGGGACGAAATTCCTAAAAGGAGGGGACTATTGTAACATCCCAAAAATTACAACCTAGTAAATAGGTACGTGAGCGGTTTAATTAGAAATCAATTGAAATTAATTTGTTTGTTTTAAAAGAAGAAAAAGATATATTTTGAGTAATTAAATATAGTTAGTGATTAGCCGAGTAATAAGAAAAATGATGGAAAATAAAATAATAAAAGTATTTCTTTATAATGGTCAAGTAGAAAAAAAAAATATTATTATTAGATGTTTAAAAGTTTGGTTTTAAAATTAATTTCAATTACACAGTGCATTCCTACACTGTGTAAATTATACTCAGTACCTAAAACTATTAACTCACACCCCTTAACCAATTAAAATTCATGCACCTACCCTCACCCCTCCACAAACTCACTACATTCTCTCTCTCTTACTCAAATCCAATTCATTTCCTCTCACTTACTTTAACTTAGCAATTAAGTTAAACCCCAAAACTTCTCTTCTCTCACCTCTCTCTTTCCCTCTCCCACGGACTCACTCCCTCACACACGCTCACTCACTTAAAAACCCAGCAGCACACACACGCCACACTCTTCATTTTATTTCAAATTCATTTCTCCCTTTCTCTATTCTTCTCCCATGGCCCTGCACCCCAAACCCTCTCCTCTCTTTTTATTTTCTTCTTCCTCCTCACTCACTTGACTGAGAGCTTGAGCACCAAGATCATAGAATCCTCTCAGCACCACTCTTCTCCTCCTTGGCAGTGGCACCCCAAGCCCCAAGGGAAGCCATTGAAGACCTTGCATGCAGCTGGATCCCTCTTCCATCTCATCATCTCAACAACAAGCTCACTTCCTCTTCTCTTCCTCTCTCTCTCGGCTGAACCTCAACTAGGGTGAGGGAAACTTCTTGGTGGATTCTATTTTCAGTCTAAGTGTGGTTGAGAGTTAGGGGACTCAAGCACACATAGCATGAATGCCCCTCATCTGGACTGTTTGTATGTTTTGTTTGAAATGTTTGCATGTGAGAAATTTTAGAGGGAAAGATTGTGTCTTTGGCAGTGGCTGTTTGTGGGAGTGTATGCATGGCCTTGATGGAGTTTTGATATCTTTAAACTGTAAGGGATGGTCCCTGGAATAAGGGGAGCCATACCCATTTTCTACAAAACTCGTTCTTTTGTGTTGCATGTAGAAGGAGACTCCAAAATCCAAATGACAGTGGCCTTAGCTACGGGTTGCCCTGGACAACCTCCACTATTTGGTGAATTTTGGAAGATCCAATCGTTGGTTTTTAACGAAATTTGTTTTGAATGAAAATAGACACGAAAAGAAACAACTTTTATTTTGACACCATGGAGAGAAAACCTCGTTTCGAAGTTCATTAGCATTTTATTTTGATTGCAGCCAATTATAATTGCTGTTTTGTGTGTTGTATTATTGACCAAACTTTTTACAGAGGATGGGATATCTCAGAACCATGCATCTTTAAATAGTAAAGATTTTCAAAATGAAGCTGGAATATTGAACTTCTTACCCCCTCTATCTATTCAAGTGTTGCAAGAAATTGGGAGGCGGTGTAACTCTAAGGTATGCATGGTTTCTGCACCTAACTGATTATTTTTTTGTCTGTTTTTCCTGAAGTGCGTTTTCATGTTTTCCCTTTATAGGTTGAATTTAAGTCCATTTTAACCACCAGCAAAGACTTGCAGTTTTCACTGGAGGTCAGTGAAAGTTCTGTTTATATATATATATATATATATATATATATATATATATATATATATATGCCTGTTTATGATGTCCTATTAACATTTTTTTATTGCATTACTCTTTGTTTATGTAGTATGAGTTGTGTTATATGCATTAGTTGATTAGTGGTTTTAAACTCTAGAATTTGTTATACGGTATTTTTGTTAATCTTGGATCCGAAATAAGTTTTGGTTTTCTCTGTTTTAATTGATTCATAACTTGTGTTGTAAATTTGTCTTGTGCCTGGGTTTAGGTACTATTCACTGGTGAGAAAATAGGTGTTGGTATGGGTAGGACAAGGAAGGATGCTCAACAACAAGCTGCAGAGGATGCCCTTCACAGCTTAGCAGGTAAACACCTATTGTTCGAGCCAATTCCAAAAGTGTGTTCTGATTATATTGTTTTTATAGCTTTTGTTCGTTTGTAGTAATGAATAGAAAATTCTTGGAACATAGGGATATAAATAGTCAGTCAATAATAATACAGATTGATAGGTAAGATATTGTTGCTGTAGTTGGTGCAACTTTATTGGTTATGTTTAGGGGATATGTGGAGAATTTTCTTTTCTTCATTTTGCCAAGTGTCTGAATATGCCTATGCATGCATGTAGAACAGTTCAGAGATTCTTTATTTTAGTGATTTGTGAAATTGTATCTATTGAAACACGTAGAAGGTAGAACAAATAGGAGTGAGTTCAAATTGAAGAATATCTGTTGGTATCTGACTTTCAGTTACTTATTTGCACCGTTAATCTTGGCTCCATGATTGGATATGATCACACATCTAGTAAACCCGATGTTCTAGTGTATGTTACTGTAGAAACTATCAGCATATATGTTTCAAGAGGTAAATATTCTTTTGTACTTTTTTGTCTGGGCTTGAGGTAATGCTTCTTTGCATGCAACTAGTGGATGACGATTATGTGAATGATGGTTGATTAACAAAGTTTGTTTATCCCATTGTTATAAATGTAACTAACTTTTTGGCCTTTTAATTGGAACTATATTAACTGCTGAATGCATTTTTTGATGAATGGAATTACAGAGAAGTACGTGGCACATGTGGAGCCTCTGAGGTGAGGATTTTTTATTATGTGGTTTGCTGTATATTTTACCTAGGGGAAAAAGTTGATCTACTAGGTGATCTGTGAATTGCCCAACTTTTCATGAAGATGTAATTATTTGTATCAATTCACTATGGTTTTCAGGCTTTGGATGCTGAGACTAGGTCAAGTACCCCTAATGCCATTAATGAGCAAATGGACAAGCGTATCAGCTCCCCGAGGTAACTTAGAATAGGATTTTATTTAGGAGTATGAAAGCATGAGTTTTTCATCCTAAACTCTTCTATTAATATTATGCTTTTCCTCTCAATGTTCTTGGTTATTTTCTTCCTCCATTTATATAATTTCTTTATCACTGCTCTTCAATAATTTTTTTTTATCTATATGTAAATTTGATGATTTTTTTATACCTCGAGCTTGGTTTTTGGAGCGAGTGAGTATTTCATATAATAGGTGTCTATGCTTAGTTTTCTTGGTTGTCATTTCAGAATGCCCAATTCTATTCCCAGCAAACGATTGAAGGAATGAGAAAGTTCCAAGATGAACAAGATTTATCATTAGTGCAGCAACTGGAGAATTGACCATTTGAATTCTTGGAACGGCATATTACCACAAAGGTTTTGATGTAATTTGCTCGTGTAATGTCTCTGCCATATATAGCGGTTGTAGATATGACAGTATAAAACTATTTTACACTATCAGTGCATAACCTTTTTTCTCTTCTAGATTTGTATATCATATGATAATAAATTAATAATTCTCTAAAAATATAAAGGAATTTTGGAAACATTTAAACTTAATTACACTTTTTGCACCCACAACTTCACAAGCTCGCGAACTTTGTCCTTAGAGATTTTTTATAGCTAATTTTGCCCGTAATTTATAAAATATTATGAATTTTGTCCCAATGTAAATAAACTACCACAAATAAGACAATTTTGTGGTGATTTTTCCTTTAAACTGGTTCAATTAAGACAAATCGCGACTTTTGTAAATTAAGAGGCAAAATTCATTAATTTTTTGTTTGGGAATGGGGGGCGAAATTCACAAGATTACAAAACTTTTAAACTAAAAATTTATATGTTTTTATCAGCTAAACTTTATTCACAGGATGTTCTGATTTAATTTATGTATTCAAGAAAAATACCTAGATAATACACATGATACTTGATAGTTTTATTTAAACTTCAAAGTGAAATAAAAATAGAAATAAATTTAAAAATAAAAATAATGTGTGAGAAATTTGTCATTAAAATAATTTTTTGTTAGTACAATAAATTTTTAGACTTTTTAAAATAAAAAATCATATATTTTTCCTTATACAATTAATAATAATTTTTCCATTAAATATTATTGATAAAAAATAACAACAATGATAAAAAAAATCAGGTGGAAAGTGAAAGACTTTACTAGTAGACAAGTCATGTTTGACTAAAGCATCTACCACCATGTTTGCCTCACGTAAAAACATATGCATACGTGACATTAGATTTCAAACTAGCTATTGCTTTAATCTCTCTAACCACGTTATAACAGTGGTGAGAATGATCGCATCCATTTAAAATCAACCCAACTGCAACTTTTGAATCACTCTCCACTGATATATTAACTTGTTAGCAATTTCTTTATTATTTCTAATTAAATAAAGGTATTTTATTTTTAATTAATTAAAGATATATATGACACAAAAAAGGAATTTAAAATTAACATAGGGCATTACTTTAATTTAATGATTTTTCCTCTGTCAGAACATCAATATATATATAGCAGCACTCCATGATCAAAACAGATTCAACCCTCCTCACAAAAACCAAACAGATGCAGTTGGAGAGAAGTGAGGCTGGAAATGTTCTTAAGGAAAGAGAGATTTGAAAGAGTGCATGCAAAGTTGAGAGAAAACCAAAAAATAGTCTCCTTGGCACAACAGCGTTGACTTTAAGAGATCACCTACTCAAAACTAGGCATGGCAAATAAACCCTTACCCATGGGTACCACCCTGACTTTGACGGGGAATACCCGCTTTGACCGGGTATGGGTACGGGTATGGGTATTATCCGAATTTTTTAAACGGGGATGGGGACGGGGATGGGTATCAAACTATACCCGTACCTATATCCGTATACCCGCCACCATTATATTTTTTTATAATTTTTTTGTCACAACATATATATACATTATAATTTTTAAAAATATAAATTAAATAGCTTAATAGTTAAATAATTTAAATTATAATAATAGATAAATAACAAACTTAAAATTATACATTTAACTAAAAATATAATTTAATTCTTAATTCTTAATTCTTTGCCTTTAATTCCTTTGTTATTCATTATATATATATATATATATATATATATTATTTGAATTAAAACATAATTAATAACTTAATATATGATTTATTTAAAAATATATAAGTAAATTAAATTATAAAAAATAGTGTAGTGGGTTACCCGCAGGTATACCCGAACCCGATAAAACTCGATGGGGATGGGGATGGGTATTAAAATATTAAACCCGCATCTTTTATACCCGAACCCGTACCAGCCCCGCCTTTTGCAGGGATGGGGACGGGAAGAGCCAAACCCGTCCCCAACCCGCCATGTTGCCATCCCTACTCAAAACAAAGGATGATGATCCTTGCTGCAATTAATTACGTGTAACGATTACTAGTGGGGATAGAAATGAAATCGATGGGCACATGTTTTTAGGGTACACTGTTTAATTACAATGTAAATACACGCACATAAGCCCATACAACATGCAATTGTATTAGGGCAGCAAATCAAGAGAATTAAGTATAGTAATAGGGGCACAAAGAATAGCAACCCAGGTGGGAGAGTGGAAGGAAAAACAATACTCCTTCCGTCCCAAAATGAGTGTCGTCCTAGGTTTTTTTAAACAGACCAAGAAAAGCTATTAAATAGAAGAAAGAGAGAAGTAATTTTACAAAACTAACCTTATTATTAATATTGCATTGAAAAGCTAAAGTGACATTATTAGGGGTATTAGTGGAAAAAGTAATTAATATTGCATTGAAAAGCCAAATGTGACACTGAGTTGTGACAATAAATCACATAGTTGACTTGGCCACCCTGACAAAAATACGAGACATCATCAGTTTGTGAGAGCCTGCCATTGTACCATGGTGAAGGATGTACTCCCAATAGTCATTCAACTCAAACATGTGTAAGACCACTGAGTTCTGGGAGTTCCAGTGGCGGCTGGCCAGTGCGAAGCAAATTACAGAAATAGTTGTGGAAACGAATAGGTTTTGAGTGAGATCGTTAGAGAACCACATCGGGGTGGTTAGCAAGATTGTGTTTGGGACTGTCAAGTCGTTCTATGTGTACTGCTTGATGAAGCAGGAATTTTACCCTCTGTTTATTTTCTTTAAGGAATCGGTGGCAGTACTTGTGGAGACCGCAAATATGCTATCATCATCGTCTTTCTCTTTTGGAGTATCTTCAGAGAGTCTGTTTGTACCCGCTACTGTTCCTAATGCCACACCATCCGAGGAGTTCACGTTTGGTCCGACGCTTCCCACCTTTCACCGAACCCCGTTATGTCAAGAATTGGAGGTGTAATTGGGTGAGTGTCCGTCAGGGGGATCCGCCGCTAGTTGTGAACTTAGGGAACAGTGAGTCAAGGTTTTTAGGAAGGAATTGGAGAACTTTGAGGAAGATTTCGCGAAGGATCCTATGGACGACGACCACTAGATTTCTTCTCAGGAATCTTGTCAAAGGTCCTCCGCTATCCTATTTCTGGTATTAGTCTAACATGCATGGTCGAGTCTATAGATGACTTCTCTGAGACTAGGTTTTCCCTTTTTATATAGTTGGATATGGGTAGACCTAGGTTTCAGATTTTTGGTATGTACATTCAGTTTTCGTACTCTATTACCCTATGTATTTGGTATACACTTTGGGAATGTAGATATTATTATTACTCCGGAAAATATTTGGGTTATGAAAATCTCTATTTCATGTATATATGTATATTTTATAGCTAGAGCTATTTACTTTATTTATTATGTTTTACTCACTTTTAAATGTATATTTACAATTGAGGCGGCGATACGCAACTTCTGAAATTAATTAATCAAAACTTTTAAAAATTTTAGTCAAATTTCAATCTAGGTTTTATCAACTTCACAATTTTTGGAAGAATTAAAATTAGTTATCATGTTTTCAAAATAATTAAAGGATATTTTCCTTACCTTTTTCGAAGATCGAATAAAGTAACACGCTTATTGAATTAAAATAAGTTTAAAACGTTGATTATATGTAAACCCGGATTTAGGGTGTTACATTAGTGGTATAAGAGTAGTTCGTCCTACCAAGACTGGGGTGTGGACTTAACCATTGCTTGTGCTGTGTGTTTGGGTTGACTGCCGCTTGACGACAATATAGATGAACTGTTTAATGTTGTGTGATTCCGCATTGACTATTTTTTTTTATAGCAATGTAGGATGAATTGATTGAACTACTTGCTCTTGCATCGACTGTTGTTTAACAGTGGTGAAGGAAACATTGTATGTTGTATGTTGTGTGATATGAAGTTGTTGGTAACAGTGTAATCTTGCATTGACTACTATGGTGGCAATGTAGGATTAGTTAGACTATAGGCATGTGAGATCGTTGATGCGAGTTCGTTAAACGAGAATGCCGACATTTTGAGGATGTGTAGTAGCCCTTAGAATTGCCAATAGAATTGTGAGATTAGTTAGACATCGCAAAGCCAAGAGACAAGGTTATTTCTTTAGACTATGCCTTGCCTTAAGGAATCCTTAAGACCTTGGCATCTATAGTGGGGTAATGGGTTGAGTGTGATAGAGAAGTCTATGCATTATGCATGAGTTGTCCCTCTTGTTATCAAGTTGTTTTGACTCCATATGAGTAAATGCCTTACACTTTCTACTCTCTTCCGAGTTGTACAGTGATGTTGGACATCTTATTTTGCCATTACTTTTCTTGTAAGAATGAGTCGATTAGACGTGTTTCAAGTAGTCTAATTTTGAGAAGCCTACTATTTTTGTAAATAAGATACCTTAATTCTTATTCGAGTCATTCATTTCGTATGAATGATGCCTTGCCTATGATGTTTCTTTTAATCATGTGGTAACCTAAACTTCTTTCAGTGTCTATGTCTCCAGTGGAAATAAATTTATTGATCGTGTTCTGAGAAACTATATCAATGGTGATTGAGTTGTCTTCAACCCCAATGGGAGTCATTTACTCCATGGGGATATGCGTTCTCAAATCTTTCGAGTCGTTTTATCCACATGGAGAGATTGCTTCTTCCATCTTTCTTGCTTTTGAAGCAAGGTGGATGTTTTGAAGGAAGATATGAAATCTTGATAGAGTTGTGAGGGTGCACACTCAAGACTCGGACGAGACGACTTTCTGTCCTAATACAAAAAAAAATCTTGGAAAGATCGTCCCAGTGATTTTGTTCTTGTCCTATATAGTGGGAGATTATGAGTCTGTATTCCTGAGTTGGTTGAGAATAGAGGTTTGAAAGTCTGGGTTGGTGAATTGGAGTTGAGTTTAAGAAAAGGAAAAAGGAAAAAGGAGTTTGAAGATGTCTTCAGGTTTTGGAAGGCAATAAAAGGCTAAAGGCGTAATTGCTGCCTGTAGTGTGAAGAACTGTTTTCTCCTGTGATTGGAAGGGTAAAGTTAAGTGTGACTTCGCGTTATCGAAAGGTTGATACCTTAACCACTAAGATATGGAACTGTGTGTTGAGAGCGAGTTTTGAAAATGAAATAGTGTACTTAACTAGCACGGAAGATTCGTCGGTGACTTTAGCAAGTTGGATTTGTTTCCATGGAGTAAGTGAGTCTTTAAGAATTATATCAGAGTTCGCAGCGGAAGCATTGTGTGAAAGTGTGAAGGTCTTTGATGGTTAGGACATGGATTGATGGGTTGAATAAGAAATGAATGCCAAAAATAGTAGCATAAAGTTTAAGAACGAAAAGAAGTGATGGGAATGTTTGAGAGAGTGTGACTTAGATGTTAGAAGTGATTGGATTGGTAGTAGTGGATTGAAATGGTTTGGGAATAACTTAGAAGTGATCCTAATGGTGAAATAGTTGGAGTAGGGTACTAAGAGTGACCAAGAGTTAGAGACAAGCCTAGGAATTTACCTACAACTCATATTGAGTGTAACCAATCTAGACCTTCGATGTTGAGTAGACTTAAGCCAATCTTGAGAAGGACTATGTTGCCCACCTAGCAACTCGATTAGATTCCTACCAAAGTCGCTCTATGTTAGTGAGCCTATAGCCTTGAGAGTGAATTTACTTAGATGAAAACCATACATACCCTTTGAGAACAAACCATATCTATGCTTTCATGGCGAAAATGATAGTAAGTTAGAACTGAGCTCTACAATGGAAATAACTTCCTATAGGAGCCGTCTAAGACTTGTTATAGAAAAATATATTAGATTAAGAATAGACAAAAATAATTATGGCCCTAGCTTAGCTTAACCATACACTTAGTGAATTTCGGGGCATTCCTAAAAGGAGGGGAGTATTGCAACACCCCGAAAATTACAACTAGTAAATAGGTACGTGAGTGGTTTAATTAGAAATCAATTGAAATTAATTTGTTTGTTTTAAAAGAAGAAAAAGATATATTTTGAGTAATTAAATATAGTTAGTGATTAACTGAGTAAATAAGAAAAATGATGGAAAATAAAATAATAAAAATATTTCTTTATAATGGTCAAGTAGAAAAAAAATTAAATAAAATAAAATTTATTATTATTAGATGTTTAAAAGTTTGGTTTTAAAATTAAAATTGCATTTCACTTCAATTACACAGTGCATTCCTACATTGTGTAAATTAAACTCAGTACCTAAAACTATCAACTCACACACCTTAACCAATTAAAATTCATGCACCTACCCTCACCCCTCCACAAACTCACGATAATTTCTCTCTCTCACTCAAATCCAATTCATTTCCTCTCATTTACTTTAACTTAACAATTAAGTTAAACCCCAAAACCTCTCTTCTCTCACCTCTCTCTTTCCCTCTCTCACGAACTCACTCCCTCACACACACTCACTCACTAAAAAACCCAGCAGCACACACACACACCACACTCCTCATTTTATTTCAAATTCATTTTTTCCTTTCTTTCTTCTTCTCCCATGGCCCTGCACCCCAAACCCTCTCCTCTCTTTTTTTTTTCTTCTTCCTCCTCACTCACTTGGCTGAGAGCTTGAGCACCAAGATCACAAAATCCTCTCAGCACAACTCTTCTCCTCCTTTGCAGTGGCACCCCAAGCCTCAAGGGAAGCCATTGAAGACCTTGCATGCAGCTGGATTCCTCTTCCCTCTCATCCTCTCAACAACAAGCTCACTTCCTCTTCTCTTCCTCTCTCTCTCGACTGAACCGCAACCAAGGTGAGGGAAACTTCTTGGTGGATTCTATTTTCAGTCTAAGTGTGGTTGAGAGTTAGGGGACTCAACCACACACAACATGATTGCCCCTCATCTGGACTGTTTGTATGTTTTGTTTCAAATGTTTGCATGTGAGAAATTTTAGATGGAAAGGTTGAGTTTTTGGCAGTGGCTGTTTGTGGGAGTGTATGCATGGCCTTGATGGAGTTTTGATCTCTTTAAACTGTAAGGGATGGTCCTTGGAACAAGGGGAGCCATACCCATTTTCTACAAAACTCGTTCTTTTATGCTGCATGTAGAAGGAGACTCCAAAATCCAAGTGACAGTGGCCGTAGCTTGGGGTTGCCCTGGACAACCTCCACTGTTTCGTGAATTTTAGAAGATCCAAATGTTTTTTTTCACGAAATTTGTTTTGAATGAAAATAGACATGAAAAGGAACAACTTTTATTTTGACACCATGGAGAGAAAACCTAGTTTTGAACTTCATCCGTGGCTTGCAAAATGGCTGTTCTGTTTTCGAGTTCCCCTGGAACGTGTCTCGGTTTTTCTTAAATTTCTAACTGTACACTTAATGTTTTGTTTTTATTTTTGTGCCATTAAAAACTAGACAAAACAAGATTTTTAACCATGTAATTTAAGAAAATTATCAATCACAATTTCTAAATCAATTTGTCGAAGAGAGACAGAGCAATGGTTTTGAAACTCTGTTTGGAGCTCGAATTTTATCTGGGAGCAATTGGGGAAGAATTGGAAGGCATGGGATACCATTTTGGAAATACCCAGATGTTATATTTATGCTGTAAAAATTCCAAGTCAAAATTCTTTTGGAAAGTACCCGAAAATAAAATTTCTTCAAAACATGTTTCTGGAAAGGATTTGACTAACCTGTCCACTTGTGGAATTTTTAATAATTTTTGTAGATTTTTACTAATTAAGTAAGATATTAATCTGAAAAATAGATTTCTATAGCTTTCATTTCATATAAAACTTTCCTAGTTTTAAGGCCATTTAATGCAATCAATTTGATCTCACATTCAGTACCGCGAAAGGGAAACTTTCTCCTTTTTAGTCAAATTTTGTTTTAATTATTTTTACTATGGCCGTGATATAGTGTGTGACTTGTGTGAAATGTTTATGGTTATTTTTGTGAATGAAAGGGGCAATGAATACCATGTATCCAAGTACCCAAATTGTGATTTTAAGTCCCAAAGAACAAAGTTCTTGGGCAATGGTGACTTTGAATGATTGTGTGAAATTATTCCTTGATTGTATGTTTTCTCTCTATGATGTATTCGCAAGACTCGGGCGCAAGTACTTGCAATACTAGAATTTGATTCCAGTGACTATGGCAAGATTGCCATTGAATGATAATGATAAGTGAAATTTTAATAGAGAGAATTATTAATTAGCTTCAAGATTTTATTTCATTATTTTATTTTTTGATAGGAATTAATTTTAAATTAACTCTTTATTTTTATGCGTTGGACATAGAAATAATCTTAGGACCTTTGCGTGGAGGAATAAATAGTAAGTTAACACTTTATAAAATTGTAAAGTTTTGAGAGAGCAAGGAAATACATAAAACATAATAAAATTGTCTACGCGTGGTGAATCATGTTAAGTTGAGAGTCGTACAAGGATGATACGAGTGTACGGAAGATTGCTGGAATTGCAAGATGGCAAGAGAGTCGCGTGGAGTGTTCTAGCTGTGAGAATACCAAAGAGAGGGGGTGGAGTTCGAAGGGCGTGCCACGACATATTGTGACGGTCACCCAAAGAAAGGTGATGAAGGCAATGTCCTCGTATATATATATATATATATATATATATATATATATATATATATATATATATATATATATATATATAATATTTTTTTAGCAGAGACGGGGTCTCAGGCTTGGCGTCTATCCAACCGTCCAATACCATGTGCAGCGGAATCCCACTATGACGAGAAAGAATAATCCCTGTGAAGAGTCAGTCCTCGTAGTAATGGATGACCACAATTGGTACCTGGGAGATGATCGTAAGGCAGGTTGACCTTGGAGGGTAAGACACTGAGTTGTGACGATAGATCAGATATCTAACTCGGCCACCCTAAAAAAAATACGAGACATCATCAGTTGGTGAGAGCCTACCATTGTACCATGGTGAAGGGTCTACTGCCAATAGTTATCCAACTCAAATATGTGTAAGACCATTGGATGTTCCCACTTTCTATTTTTCTCCTCTGTCATTCTGTGAATGGTGCAGGAGCAACATGCTTCATGCTCTGTTTTTGTGTTAACTTAGTCTACTCTATTTTGATTCTTTGATCGAACACACAAAAAGAAAACCAACTGTTAATAAAAGCTAGCTTAACTGAATATTGCAGAAAGATGTTACAAATTAACAGTGAAATATTCCTAAATAACCAAAACTTTTTATTTTCATTAGCATTATATTTTGATTGCAGCCTATTATAATTGCTGTTTTGTGTGTTGTATTATTGACCAAACTTTTTACAGAGGATGGGATATCTCAGAATCATGCATCTTCATAGAGTAAAGATTTTCAAAATGAAGCTGGAAAATTGAACTTCTTACCCCCTCTATCTATTCAAGTGTTACAAGAAATTGGGTGGCGGTGTAACTCTAAGGTATGCATGGTTTCTGCACCTAACTGATTATTTTTTTGTCTGTTTTTCCTGAAGTGCATTTTCATGTTTTCCCTTTATAGGTTGAATTCAAGTCCATTTTAAGCACCAGCAAAGACTTGCAGTTTTCAGTGGAGGTCAGTGAAAGTTCTATTTATATATATATATATATATATATATATATATATATATATATATATATATATATGCCTGTTTATGACGTCCTATTAACATTTTTTTATTGCATTATGTAGTATGAGTTGTGTTATATGCATTAGTTGATTAGTGGTTTTAAACTCTAGAATTTGTTATATGGTATTTTTTTTCCTCTTGGATCCGAAATAAGTTTTGGTTTTCTTTGTTTTAATTGATTCATAACTTGTGTTGTAAATTTGTCTTGTGCCTGGGTTTAGGTACTGTACTAGTTGGGGTATTCGGCAACACATATAACCGAGTACCCCCCCGAACAGTATGACAGGTGTTCGGTGTCCACAGTATAGTCGAACACCCCAGCGCCGTCCGGTCCGTTTGCCAGACAGGAGTATTCGGCATCTATAAAGTCGAACACCCTTAACCCCTCACCCCAGGGGCCTAAATAGTAGTATTCGACACCTGCAGGGCCGAACACCAGTAGAGGTATAAACACCATTAGCGACTCATGGCAACATAAACCTAAGGCTAAAAGGTAATTAAGTATCCTTAATTACCACAGACCTGTGATTAAGAAAAGGCCATGGCCCATGAGGGCCCAAGCCCAATAAGATAAGTATAAAAAGGGGATCACCTCCCCAAGGTAAAGGATTATGAATCATCATTTATTACACACATTAAATGCTCTGAGCCGAATCCTGACTTGAGCGTTGGAGTGTCTTTTGCAGGTACCCCCACCTTCCGAATAAATACAAAAGATCTTGAAACACAAAACAACAGCCGAAGGCCCCAGTATCCCTCGACAGGAACATTTTGGCGCCCACCGTGGGGCCCGGTAAAACTTTCCCCGCAAACTCACAAGGAATGGTTACTACTCGAAGTCACGCACATATGGAAGAACAACGTCTCGTCGACGAAAACTTGGTGGAAGATCAGACAAATCTTTCGTCAGAGCTAAGACAGTTGCGAGCCGACATATCGGCAATAAGGCAGCAGCACGCTCAGGAGTTATCGGCCATCCGCCAAGAAAATGCCGATTTGAGAGACTTGAACCGATCCAGGAGACCTGAAAATCAGCAACCAGACAAACATCATGAAGACGAGTCGGTCATCAACCTTAGCGTGCAGGGTACGACGAATTGGCCTTCCCTTTTTACCTTCAACACTCAGTCACGCCCCTGTAGGCACCCTTTTGTCTCCGGGATTATGGAAACTCCCCTTCCTCCAAATTGGAAGAGCCTCAGTCTGGACCGATACGATGGTAGCACAGATCCGGATGAACATGTAGATGTGTATGTAACCCAAATCAGTTTATACACCGCAGAAGATGTCATTTTATGTAGGGTGTTCCCCACCTCCCTCAAGGGACACACCTTTAGTTGGTTTACCCGCGTACCACCTAACTCTATCGGCAGTTTCGAGACGTTGGTAACGAGATTCGGCAATCAATTCGCAACTAGCAGACCTCATCATCTAACTTCAGTGGCACTAGTCAATATTCGGCAGGAAAAAGGGAAATCTCTAAGAGTGTTCATGGAAAGGTTCGGCAGGACTGCCTTAAACATCTGAAACCTAGACTCGGCAGCGGCCATGCATCAGCTGGTGATGGCTCTTAGGCCAGGAGCCTTCGTCAACAGTCTCTGCAAAAAGCCAGCTCTCGACATGGATGACCTCCGGCGACAAGCAGCAAAATACATGCAAATGGAAGAATTATCCGAATACAGGAACCAGGTCCAAGCAGAGGCCAACCCAAGGAAGAGGGAACAAGAAAAGGATTATCAAGGAAAGGGAAAAGACAAGATCAACAAGGAGAAGGAGTACCGTGGCTCCAGGTATGCAACTTACACACCGCTCAACGCTAGCCGATCCCGAATACTCGAGCAGGCCCTGGCTACAGAAATATTAGCCATGCTGAAGAGGGCCAATACTCCTCCTAAGGCCAACTACAACAAACAATGCCGATACCACCACAATAAAGGCCATTCCACTGAAGAATGCGCCGCACTTAAAGACAAAATAGAGGACCTCATCAAAATGGGGCATCTTAGAAACTTCGTCCAAGATCCAAGGACTGAAAGGTCTCAATTTTGGAGAAATAAAGACAATGACAGAACCTATAGAACGGACTTTAGCCATGGCAGGAGAGCCGAAAGACAAAGAAGCAGGTCCAGGGAGCGATAAGACATAAAGCCCTCTAATCCTCGAAAAGTCATCAACACGATTGCCGGAGGATTTGTGGGAGGAGGAAGCACCTTTTCGGCCCGAAAGAAGCACCTTCGATTAGTCCGGTCAATCAACATGACGTCGACTATAAACAAGCTCAAAATGCCACCCATAACTTTCATCGATGTGGACTTTCAGGGGTCCGACCCAATGCAAGATGATCCAATGGTCATTAGTGTAGATGTAGCCGACTGCACAGTCCGAAAGACCCTGATAGATCAAGGAAGCTCAGTCGACATCCTATACTGGAACACCTTCAAACAACTGGACATACCAGAGAAGAAACTCATGACGTACGACGAACCCTTGGTCAGATTTTCTGGCGAGAGGGTTAACACCAGGGGATGTATAGAGTTAGACACGACCTTCGGGTATAAGGGAAAGGAGTACAAGATCATAAGAGTGAGATACATTGTAGTGCACGCCAACACCTCGTATAACATACTACTCGGACGACCGTCATTGAACACTCTTGGAGCCGTAGTCTCCACTCCGCATCTAGCCATGAAATTTCCATCAAACCGAGGCACGGCTGTTACGATTCACGCGGACTAAAAGGCGGCTAGAGAATGCTACTTAGCCAGCCTCAAGGTTACTCAACTGAAGGAAGATGAGTGCAAGTCGGTATACATGGTCTCGGCGGCTGAACCCTCAGACCAAACTTTGGATCTCGATCCCAGAATCGAGGAGGACAAGCGGGTAAAACCGAATAAGGAGGTCCATGCATTTCAAATTGGGCAAGAGAAAACTCAAACTACATACCTCAGGAACAACCTATCCGAAGAAGGCAGGCTTCGGATTCAAAGAGTAGTAAAATGAAACGCCGATCTCTTTGCCTGGAAGGCCGCAGACATGCCTGGCATCGACCCAAAATTCCATTGTCACAAATTGGCAATATGCCGAGAGGCAAGACCAATTTCGCAAAAGAAAAGGAAGATGGGGGAGGATAGGAGGAGAGCAGTAGAAGGAGAAGTGTCCAAGTTGCTAGCCGCCAATTTTATCCGAGAGGTCAAATATTCCACTTGGTTAGCCAATGTGGTCATGGTAAAGAAGGCAAATGGAAGATGGAGGATGTGTACAGACTACACGGATTTGAATAAGGCTTGCCCAAAAGATGTCTACCCGCTACCAAACATTGACAGATTGGTCGATGGGGGTAGCTAGACATCTTTGTCTTAGTTTTTTGGATGCTTATTCAGGATACAACCAAATCTGAATGCATCCTCCCGATGAAGACAAGACCGCTTTCATAACCAAATCAGCCAATTTTTGCTACCAAGTAATGCCCTTCGGCCTAAAAAACGCAGGAGCCACTTATCAAAGATTGATGGACAAAGTTTTCCAAAAACAGCTAGGACGAAACCTAGAGGTGTATGTCGATGACATGGTTGTTAAATTTTCCAAGCCTGACGAACACGCCAGGGACCTCGAAGAGATCTTCGTTGAACTCAGGAAACACAATATGCACCTAAACCCCGAAAAATGTGTCTTCGGTGTCCAAGGAGGAAAATTCTTGGGTTTCATGTTAACATACCAAGGCATTGAATCCAACCCTGATAAATGTGAAGCGGTTATTCGTATGAAAAGCCCGAGAACCCCAAAGGAGGTCCAGAGACTCACAGGGAGAATTGCCTTTCTATCACGATTCCTGCCAAGAATCGTCGAGAAGGCAAAACCCATCATGCGTCTACTAAAAATGGTCAAGAACTTCTCATGGAACCAACAATGTGAAGAGGCCTTTCAAGAGCTAAAGAAGACCCTCTCAGCCCCGCCCACACTCAAGAAATCGGAACCTACAAAGGATCTAGTGCTTTACATCTCGGTTTCTTAAGCAGCCATAAGTGCGGTGTTAGCGCAGGAACATGAAGAAGGCCAAGCACCCATATACTTCACCAGCCGAGTGCTACAAGAAACCGAGACCAGGTACCAGACAATTGAGAAGGTAGCCCTAGCACGAGTGAATGCTGGAAGACGCCTGAGGCAATACTTTCAAGGACATCGGGTGATTGTAAAAACCGATTGCCCAATTGCAAAGGTATTAAGGAAACCAGAATTAGCAGGGAGAATGATGGCATGGTCAGTAGAACTCTCCGAGTTCGACTTAATGTACGAGTCGAGGGGTCTCGTCAAGGCACAGTGTCTGGCAGATTTTGTCAATGAACTACACCCTGCTGAAACCTTTGAAGAAGATTGGTGGGTAGTACATGTCGATGGCTCATCAAACCGAAGGGGAAGCGGGGCAGGTATCATACTGGAGGGACCCAACCAAATATGGCTGGAACAATCACTACGGTTCGGTTTCAAAGCATCCAACAATCAGGCCGAGTACGAGGCCTTATTAGCTGGGCTCAGATTGGCAAGAGAGATGGGAGCCCGAAAGGTGCAATGTTGGAGTGATTCACAAGTAGCAGCCGAACAGATCAACGGTGGTTTCCAAGTCAAAGACCCTCAGTTGCTGAAGTACTATCATACTTTCATGCAGCTGAAACAAGAGTTCGAGGAAATTCGGGTAAATCATTTAGCCCGAGAACACAACGACAGGGCAGATCGACTTGCTAAATTGCTACTACCCAAAAACCCGGACAGTTGAGAACCTTCATCCAGGAGACGTTGCCCGAACCGAGTGTAACCGCCGAGGAATGCATGCAGCTTTTGGCAGCCAGAAGTACGTGGACAACCGAAATACAACAGTATTTGGCACAAGGAACCCTTCCGGAGGATAAGGAAAAAGCCAAAAGGTTGCGAATCAATGCTTCAAGGTACATTGTGATAGCCGAAGAGCTATACAGAAGGGGATTTTCCACACCCTTATTAAAGTGTCTTGAGAAAGAGCAAGCAGAATACGTGATGAAGGAGCTACATGAAGGAATCTGTGGCATGCACTCGGGGGCACGAACGATGGCAACTCGGGTTTTGCGAGCAGGATATTACTGGTCGACCCTCAAAACTGACTGCGCCGAACACGTCAAAAGATGTAGCCAGTGGCAAAAACATGCCAACCTTATCCACCAACCAGCGGATAAATTGCACTCCATCTCATCACCTTGGCCTTTTGCCGTATGGGGAACCGACATCTTGGGTCCTTTCCCTATAGCCAAAGGACAGCGCAAGTTCTTGTTAGTAGCTGTCGACTACTTCACAAAATGGATAGAGGTCGAGCCCTTGGCAATCATCTCGGCTCAGAACGTACAGAAATTTTTGTGGAAAAATATCATCACTCGCTTCGACATTCCGTAGGCAATCATCACCGACAATGTTCTACAATTCACGGACAAGAAGTTAAATACTTTCCTTGAAGGCTTGGGAATAAAGCATAAAGTTACCTCGGTTGAGCACCCCCAAACGAACGGACAAGCAGAAGCTGCAAACAAAGTCATCTTGGGAGAACTGAAGAGAAGGTTGGGAACAGCCAAAAGGGCTTAGGCCGAGGAGATACCCGAAATATTATGGGCATACAGGTGCACCCCACAATCAACCATCAAAGAAACACCCTTCAGAATGGTTTATGGGACCGAAGCAATGATCCCAGTCGAAGTAGGAGAACCCTCATTCCGAAGACAAAACTTTGAGACTCCCGAAAACGAAAGTCCCATGAGATGCGAACTAGACTTGGTTGAAGAA
This sequence comes from Pueraria montana var. lobata, assembly GCA_026413185.1. Classification (NCBI taxonomy): domain Eukaryota; kingdom Viridiplantae; phylum Streptophyta; class Magnoliopsida; order Fabales; family Fabaceae; genus Pueraria; species Pueraria montana. Next base: position 82,362,977 of record CM048650.1, read on the forward strand.
ATACGCGACCGAGCACATCTCAATGCCAAAGCATGTAGACAGAGAATGACCCGAAGATTCAACTCAAAGCTGAAGCCACGAGACTTTAAAGAAGGAGACCTAGTCCTAAGGGTGCAAGGCGACACCCGAAGAGACTCCAAGGAAGGAAAGCTGGCAGCCAATTAGGACGGCCCATTCAGAGTTTGGAAAAACCTCAACAATGGGGCCTACAGGTTGGAAGAACTGTCAGGAAGAATAATACCGAGAACTTGGAATTCCACTCATCTTAAATTTTACTTCAGTTAATGTATCATTTCACTATGTATTCGAATGTTGTACTCTTTTCCCTCTTTCGGTTTTTCATCCCTACAAGAATGTAAAAGGGTTTTTATCGGATAAGGTTTTTATGAGGCATACCTCAAAAGAATTCTAATAAGAACGTCCTACGCTTTGCCAACATTATTTGAGTGCACCATTCGGATTTTCTTCAAAATGGTTTCCCTCCCGAGTGCTCCCACTCGGCTAAGGATGCACCATTCGGATCCCCACACCTTTTTTTTTTCTTTATTTCAAACAAGAATTCCTCTACTTACAAAGACGCCGAAGATAACAAACGGCGACACATCACTCGAAAGCGCTTCCTAGAAGAACACATACAATCCTACTTTGCCCAAATTAACAACGCAAGTATCACAAGGTAATCGGACAAGAGTAAAAACGAGAAATAAACTTAACAAATACCGAAAAGATGAACGTATATTTCGTCAATTATCAAAAAAGGGGTCGAGTCATATACAAAACATTAAAAAGGCTCTAATGGCCTGAGACTACAAAAATTCTCTATTCTGTTGAGTCCTCACGAACCTCGGCATCAGCAGCTTCATCCTCCCCCCTCTTAAGTGGCCCCAGGATCTGCACCACCATCAACAGCTGAGCCGTAAAGAGGATTCTCCAGAATGGCATCCTCCGGAATGTCATCAATAGGCAGTAGCTGCCCTTGATAAGCAACCTTCTCCTTGTCAAAAATGCTGCGGTCACATACATTATAATAATGCGTTATTTGTCGCAAGCCGTGGAGAAAACCAGCCTCATTTTCGGCTAAAATCTTATCTTCGGTCGAAGAAAGAATCCTCTCCTTGGCAGCACGCTCCGCGTCCCGCTCTTCCTGGGCCTCGGCCAACAGCGCCCTTAGCCGCTCGATCTCATCAGATTGAAGCTTGGAATCCTTCTTGGCCATTATTACCTTGGTGTTTAAATCGTGAACATTGGCCGAGAGGTCCTTAACCTCCTCCTTCAAGCGCCCGTTCTCGTCGGCTAGAACCATGTTGGCCTCCAACACTTGTTTGTTAGATACCTGGGCCTCCTCCAAACTCTCCTTCAACTTCTCGGCCTCCTTTAAAGGATTTGCGAACATATGATACGCAATGGCCGAAGCCCTTGCCTGAAATTCGCAATAAGCCAACTAGTTGGCAGCAGCATCGGCCTTGTTAAGGATGGCCTTCCCAGTATCCGAGATGTCGCTGGAGTTCACCATCTTCTTCGGCTGAAAATCTTTGGCAAAAAAGCCCTCGGCGGTCAAGGCGTTGATTGAAGACAAAGACGCTGAAGCAGGAAAACCTAAAGTTTGTTGCTTCATCTTCTTAGCCCTTTCTTCTTCCGAAGCCTCACGACTTCGGTGCCTTTTCTTGTGATCTCTATCTTTACTTTTCTTTTCTCCCGCCGGGGGGGGGGCACAGTATCTACTGGGGTTGGCCGAGGGGTCGGTTGCTTGGGAATGGGGGGCACTGAAATGATACCAGATTTGTTCCCCGCGGCCTGAGCCCGATTCCTCCGAGTATTCTGGAATGAAAGCACATCTCCTCCAGCATCAGCCATAATACCTACATAAAACACTTAGTCAGTGACAAAAGCTAAACATTGAAACACTAGGAAAGAAAGAACAAAAACCTTACCACATATGTCGGCTAAAACAGTGGAAGAATTTAACAAGGCCACAAGCTGCCTAGCTGGGAGCTTTTGGGGGAGAGACTCAAGAAAGAGGAGATCCTCGCGTTCCGTTTCGGTCATCATGGATTTCAGAAACTTGTCATAACGCCGAGGGTTTTGCTCCCAATAGAACGGAAATAGGGACTTTCCACTCATATCGTAAAGATGGTTAGTCCCTATGTTCGGCCTAACTACTACCTTAAAGAAACCGATTTTGAAATTTTTCTAAGAGGTAGTAAATGACTGGAAAAGAGGCCTCTTTGGTTTCCTTATCAAGGAAACCCATAAACCATCTTTAGGCCGAGTACAAAAGTAATACAAGAACACACTCACCGAAGGCTCTATAAAGTTAAAAATACAGAGAGCTCGGAAGGCTTGGATATCAGCCCATCTGTTCGGATGCAACTGCGAGGGTGCCATGTTTAAAACCCGAAGCACCCCCATAGTGAAGTCGTCAAAAGGAACCTTTACATGTAGGTCACGAAATACGCAATCATACATGTAAAAAAAGTCCCTTGTAGAGTCACCTTTCCCCATGAAAATGAATTCAGGATTCGGTTCTCACCGACAACATTGTAACCCTACAGGACAAAACTCATCTTCAGCAATGGAAGACACATCTACATAGTTTACAAAGTTAGACACGCTATGTTTATCGTCGTACCGAGACCAATAGGCCCCCACCTCTCTAGCAACCCAGGTATACCCTTCCAGGGTAATCGGCAAAAATTCCCTTTTTGCTCGGGCAACCCGGGGTTTACGCTTCGGTCTTGCACCAGATGCCTCCCCCGCCGAAGAGGCAGAAGGGGCCGAAGGATCCATAACACTCTCACCCACCCCCTCTCGGATAGGAGACGAAGAAGGGGGCACCAAAGAGGAAGAAAGAAAGGACGAAGACGACGAGGCAGTCGAAGACCCCTCACTAGAGTCCCCACTACTCGAGGAAGCGAACGGAATATCAACTACCTCGGTTCCCCCAGAAAGCTCACGGCTAGCCGAACTCATAATAATGGAAAGAAAAAGAAATAGTCGAACTCTCGTACCTTAGTTCAGACGAGAAGAATAAAGCTAGAAGTAACTATTCGGCCGAGAGCAAAAGAAGAAGATTTTCGCGAAATCATAAATATGGGGTGCGAGGACGACATCCTTCACCCTATTTATAGGGCCTAGGCCCATAATGGTCCAAAAACCCCCAAACATTGTCAACCGTTAGAGCCACTAAGATCTAACAGTCCACATAGCGCAGCGCTTCGATCCCCACAACCCAACGGCTTTTTTCTGCCATAAATGGCAGTAATTTCAAACGACACAACAATAAAGCACCAGTCCAAAGGAAAAGCCTCTTCGTTACCCTCCCTCACTTGAGGCTGGGGGGCATGTGTACTAGTTGGGGTATTCGGCAACACATATAACCGAGTACCCCCCGAACAGTATGACAGGTGTTCAGTGTCCACAGTATAGCCGAACACCCCAGCGCCGTCCGGTCCGTTTGCCAGACAAGAGTATTCGGCATCTATAAAGCCGAACACCCTTAACCCCTCACCCCAGGGCCTAAATAGTAGTATTCGGCACCTGCAGGGCCGAACACCAGTAGAGGTATAAACACCATTAGTGACTCATGGCAACATAAACCTAAGGCTAAAAGGTAATTAAGTATCCTTAATTACCACAGACCCGTAATTAAGAAAAGGTCATGGCCCATGAGGGCCCAAGCCCAATAAGATAAGTATAAAAAGAGGATCCCCTCCCCAAGGTAAAGGATTCTGAATCCTCATTTATTACACACATTAAATGCTCTGAGCCGAACCCTGACTTGAGCGTTGGAGTGTCTTTTGCAAGTACCCCCACCTTCCGGACAAATACAAAAGATCTTGGAACACAAAACAACAGCCAAAGGCCCCAGTATCCCTCGACATGAACAGGTACTATTCACTGGCGAGAAAATAGGTGTTGGTATGGGTAGGACAAGGAAGGATGCTAAACAACAAGCTGCAGAGAATGCCCTTCGCAGCTTAGCAGTTAAACACCTATTGTTTGAGCCAATTCCAAAATTGTGTTATGATTATATTGTTTTTATAGCTTTTGTTCCTTTGTAGTAATGAAGAGAAAATTCTTGGAACATAGGGATATAAATAGTCAGTCAATAATATAATACAGATTGATAGGTAAGATATTGTTGCTGCATTTGGTGCAACTTTATTGGTTATGTTTAGGAATATGTGGAGAATTTTCTTTTCTTCATTTTGGTTAGAGTCAGAGATAGCATTTACTTGTTGCTTGACAAGTGTCTGAATATGCCCTTCCAGCACTATGCATGCATGTAGAACAGTTCTGAGATTCTTTATTTTGGTGATTTGTGAAATTGTATCTATTGAAGCACATAGAAGGTAGAACAAAAAGGAGTGAGTTCAAATTGAAGAATATCTGTTGGTATCTGACTTTCAGTTACTTATTTGCACCGTTAATCTTGGCTCCATGATTGGATATGATTACATATCTAGTAAACCCGATATTCTAGTGTATGTTACTATGGAAATTATCAGCATACATGTTTCAAGAGGTAAATATTCTTTTGTACTTTATTGTCTGGGCTTGAGGAAATGCTTCTTTGCATGCAACTAGTGGATGACGGTTATGTGCATGATGGTTGATTAACAAAGTTTGTTTATCCCATTGTTATAAATGTAACTAACTTTTTAGCCTTTTCTTAATTGGAACTATATTAACTACTGAATGCATTTTTTGGTGCATGGAATTACAGAGAAGTACGTGGCACATGTGGAGCCTCAATGTAGAGCACTGGATAGAGATTTTGACAAGCTTTCTCTTGGACGTGACAATGGTTTCTTGTGGGATGTGGTCAATCCGGAATCTAGTGAACTGCAACCAGAAGATGGAGTGCCTAAAGAAAATGCTTCTGAGGTGAGGATTTTTTATGTTTTTGGTAGTTGATTTGACTTGTTTGTTTAAGGAAATAGGTGATGCTTGGATAAGGGGTATGTGGACTAGAAATTCTAGATGAAAGTGGTTGTATAAAGAAATCACGTTGCTTATGGAATTGTGTAGCATCAATGTGAAGGCTAAATCACTGAATGGGGAGTGAACTGGCTTCACGTCTGCTACTGCTGTCTTAGACAGGCTTCTTAAGTTCCTGCTTATAAAGGTAATGGCTTGGTAGTCAGTCCTTGGTATCTACCCATTATCCAAGTACTCCCTTGTTATCATTTTAGCCTTATTGCTATTGCATGTTTCTAAATTACATTGTTGCTTTCCAGTTCAGTTGGGAATACAAGAAGGAATCAATTACTTTTTCCTTAAGTTTATGTTGTGGGTTTAATTATTTTCATAATAGCAGTCTAAGGGTTGAGCAAGAGAGTCATGGAGAGAGAGAGAGTGGAGAAAGGTGCGAGGGGTGGGTGGGAGTGGAAGAGAGGATGGAAACCTCCTAGCGTCCTTACAACCTTTTTCTTTGAGAGATTTCCAGATGTCTTCATCGAAGTTGATTTATGGAGAGTTTTTTTGAGATGGGGTAAAGTGTGGGAGATTTTTATAGCTGAAGGGAGAAATAGATGGGGTCAGAGATTTGGCTTCGTCAGGTTCTTGGAGGTGGGAAACATGAAGGAATTGGAGTCCAAGCTAGATAAGATTTGCATTGGCAATGTTAAGATGAGGGTTAACGTTCCAAAATATTCAAAAAAGACCAAACGGGTATATCCAAAGAGACCATTTGAGGAGATACCAATGAGGAAACATGCTAGTTTTTCTAACAAATGTGGCGAAGGTAATGCTAGGACCAGCGGAGGAGGGAAGCATCAACCATCATATGCTCAGGTCCTGCAATGCCAGAAAGGTTTCAACCAAAATGGTAGGAAATCTTATCATGAATGGCGCCAGAAACAAGGCAGTAGTGGAAATTCGTCTCAAGATGTCTGGAGGGGACTTGATATTAACATCAGCGAAGATAACACAGACTGGATCAAAAATAGCTGGGTGGGCAGACTAAGAGATTTATCAATGTTCGATAGGTTGAATGAAGCTTTTATTTTGGATGAGAAAGGGGAGATTAAGCTACGTTATATGGGAGATGATATGGTTCTCATTACTGGTGTGGACGAAATGCAAGCCGCTAAAATGATTAACAACAAAGATGAATCTTTTTTCTCCATTTTCCATTCTGTTCAAAAGTGGTCCCCGGAGGCAGTATTTGGGTGCAGGTTGGCGTGGGTAAGAATATCAGGTATCCCGCTGGACGTTTGGGGAGAAAGCTGCTTTACCAAAGTGATTGGATCAATGGGTTCTTTGGTGTCCATTGATGAAGAAAATCTGAGTATGAGACGTTTAGATTATGCTCGAGTCCTTGTTAAGATTGGGTCTCCTGAACCGGTGGTCAGCTGTAGAAAAATCATAATTAACGGGAAGATATGCCAGACCAGAGTTATAGAGGAAATGGTGATGCTGGTTAATAACTGAAGCTGCGATCTCTGGAGGAGGAAACACAACTAGGAGAAAGGGTCGTCCATGGGTAGTGAGTATCATGTTGATATTTGTTCAATGGGCTCAGAATGTTCAGAGATGGGGTATGTTGAGCAACCATGGGTAGCTGACGGAAAGGAAAATGCGAACTCTGCCCACTGTTCCGTTAGGTCGCCATTCAAATTTCAAAATTGTTATGACGCAAATATCGACAATAGCCTAGCAGGGTGGAAACAGGTTGACAGTGGAAAATTGTAGAATATGGAACTAGGTGGGAGTAAAGGTATGAAGGAAGCCTTGGGGCAAAAAATGCCGAACAAGGATTTGGGTGTAGGACAGAGCCAACATAGGCATTGTGATGTAGATGGCAAAAAGAAAGTATGGGAGATAGACGTTTGTCAGGAGGGTGTGAGCCCAAAAGGGTCTGAAAGTGGAAAAATGGTACTAGATGAGGAAGAAATGGAGGCTGGACCAGTGGGCTACGATCTATTGTCAAATCAGATAGAGGCTTATGGTGTTACCTGTCAACTCGTGAGCCATCTAAATAAAGGTAATTCTGTCAGGGAAGATCTGGTTGGGGAGAAATCTTTTTTAGCTGAAGAGGAGGGCCACATAAATCCACTTTTGGTAGGACCAACCCCAAAGCCCGCTTCTGGGACCCAACTTTTTTGCTCCAGATGTGCAAAGCGGTCCTGCTGTTGACGATGTGGAACATTTAGCAAGGAATCAGATTCCGAGGGTCCATAGCGGTGGCGCGGAGTCTACCATGCAATCATCACAAAGGGTGCTTTCTTTTTCTAAAGGTGGTGAGGGTGTCACAAGGGGTATCATTACGGGTTCAACTCAATTTTCTTCTGATCAAGATAAGGAGTGTAGTGGAGAGGCTGCTCCATCAGGGAAAGCAAAGCAGAAAAACTTGAGGTTACAATTCTATTCCTTTATCAACTCCTTATCAGACAATGATATAAGGAATTGTAATAGGAAATTTTGGTTGGTTAATGATATCTCGGAGGCTACAAAAATATGGGAGAATGGTAAAATTTTAGGAGTCACTTTTGATGGAAATGAGAAGGACATGATTGCCAGGATAATAGAAATGGAGAAGAAAGACAAAGAGAACGGACCATATGAGAAGGAGGGGACAAGTTCAGTGAAGTTATGTGATTGATGACTTTCAACATAAGGGGGATGGGGGGGGGAGGATTAAGATGAAGGTTGTTAGAAAATTGGTAAAAAAAGAGAATATACAATTGCTATGTATTCAAGAAACAAAAAGAGTAGAGATTAGTAAGGAGATTTGCTACAGTGTGTGGGCCGATCATGAGGCAGATTGGTTGGTTAGTCCCGCTGTGAACAATGGCGCGGGCATCTTAACTTTGTGGAGTAAAAATATCCTGGAGGTCCAGAACCATTTCATTGGGCATGGCTTTATCGGCATTGAAGGCATTTGGAAGGAAGGAGGGTTTGAGATCACTATTGTCAACATTTATTCACCTTGTGATCCAGTACAAAAAAGGAGATTGTGGAGAGAACTTATGGAGAAAAAAACAAGTAGTAGCATTGCTTTGTGGTGCATTATGGGGTATTTCAATTGTGTGAGGAGCCAACATGAGAGGAAAGGTGAAAATAGAGGTGACTTTAGAGAAGGTGAAAGGAGAGACTTCAATTATTTCATTGAGGAGATGGAGTTGATGGAGGTGCCACATGTTGGAAGAAGCTACACATGGTATAGACCTAATGGGAAGGCAAAGAGTAGACTTGATCTTTTTGGTTTCTAGGCAATGGTTCCAATCTTGGCTCGGAAGCACTTAATATATCCTTGATAGGAATATTTCTGACCATTGTCCATTGGTGTTGAAAAATGTGGCATATGATTGGGGACCCAAACCCTTTAGGGTCTTGGATTGTTGGGGTGAAGAGAGTGGTTTCTTTGAGAATGTGGAAGTTGCTTGGAAACAAATGAATATTAATGGTTGGGGGGCTTTTGTGTTGACGGAAAAAATTAAGGGACTTAAAGAGAAGCTCAAGACTTGGAATAAGGTGCATTTTGTTAACTTGGAAAAGGAGTATCTTGACTTGGGAAGAAGACTCAATGAAATTGACATAAAGGAGGAGCTTGAAGAGTTAACCGAAGAGGAGGTTGATTTAAGGAGAAGTTTGCAAGCACAATTTTGGAAGGTGGCACACTATAATGAATCCTTATTGAGGCAAAAGGCAAGATCTAAATGGCTCCAAGAAGGTGATTACAACTCAAATTTCTTTCATTCTATCACTAATTGGAGAAGAACAAATATGCTTAGAGGGTTACATTTGGAGGGACAATGGGTGGAGGAGCCAAATAGGGTCAAAAGTGGAGTGATGGAGTTTTTTAAGGACAAATTCAAAGAGAAAGAATTTGTGAGGCCAAAATTGGATGGAGTCAAGTTTGCTAGGATCAAGGAGGAAGATAATGCTCTCCTATGTGCACCTTTCAAAGAGGAGGAAATTAGAGAGGCAATTTGGGAATGTGGAAGTACTAAGAGTCCGGGTCCGGATGGTCTAAATTTCAAATTTATTAAGAAGTTTTGGTATGTCATGAAGGGGGAATTTATTCGTTTCTTGGAAGAATTTCATGAACATGGTATCTTTCCTAGAGGTACTAATTCTTCTTTTATTACTCTTATTCCCAAATTGGAGAATCCTCAAAGTCTTGGGGATTTTAGACCTATTTTGTTAGTGGGTTGCATGTACAAAATAGTGTCTAAAATCCTAGCTAGGCGTATCAAGAAAGTGTTGGGGAAAGTAATTGACTCTAGACAAAGTGCCTTCTTGGAGGAAAGAAATTTACTTCATAGTGTGGTTGTGGCAAATGAGGTGGTAGATGAAGTAAAAAGAAAAAAAAAGGAAATGCATGTTTTTCAAGGTGGACTATGAAAAGGCCTATGATTGTGTTAGTTAGAGCTATCTTTTTCACATGCTCAAAAATTTGGGCTTTTGTGATAAGCGGGTACGATTGATAAAGGGGTGCTTGACATCAAGTAAAGTGTCTGTGCTTGTAAATGGAAGTCATACCAATGAATTTGACATCCATAGAGGACTTAGACAAGGAGATCCCATGGCACCTTTTCTTTTCACGGTTGTGGCGGAAGGCTTATGTGGTTTGATGAGAGAAGCTCTAGAGAAGAATTTTTTTAAGGGGTATAAAGTGGGTGATGGAGGAGTAGATGTAAATTTGTTGCAATATGCGGATGACACCATTTTCATTGGGGAAGCTTCCTTGTCAAATGTCAAGACTTTAAAATGCTTGCTTACATGTTTTGAGCTTGCTTCGGGCCTTAAGGTGAATTTTAGTAAAAGTAGCTTCTTAGCTTTGGGGGTGGAAAATGAAGTGGAGGCAAGGCTTGCAGGGATTCTAAATTGTAAATTAATGAAGTTGTCATTTATGTACCCCGGAATTCCAATCTGGCGAAATCCTAGGAAGGAGGAGATGTGGAAGCCTATTATAAAAAAATTCCAAAGTAAATTGTCCTCTTGGAAACATAGGCAACTTTCTTTGGCGGGGAGAGTGTGTCTCATTAATTCGGTCCTTAATGCCCTTCCTCTCTTTTTCTTGTCTTTTTTTAGGATTCCACTTGTGGTGGTGAGCAAATTGGTGAGATTGCAAAGGGATTTTCTTTGGGGAAATAAAGAAAATAGTAGGAAAATTGCTTGGGTAAGTTGGGAGAAAATTTGTTTGCCTAGGGAGTGTGGAGGGTTGGGGATAAAGGATTTGAGAGTTTTCAATGAGGCTTTGTTGGGAAAATGGAGATGGTCTTTGTTTCATCAAAAGGGATGCTTGTGGGAAAAAATTATTAATGAGAGATATCGGGGGTGGAAAGGGCTTGTAGATAGTGATGTATGTAAAGTCATTAATTATTCAGTTAATTTTTAGATTTTTAAGGATAAAAAAAGTCAAATATTTTTGCTCATGATTTAATTTTTATACAATTAATACAATTTTTATTAATTAAATTTTATTTTTAAGAATATTTTTAATAAAAAATAATGTTAATATTTTAGTTTTAAAATTTAATACTTTATATTTTATAAGTATACTCGTGCAGTATACAAAATATTTACTAATTTCATTTCGAAATCATGTAAAAAATCTTAGAAACAAACACAAAAAACAAAATGATACTTGAAATAAATTATCACTAAAATATTTTTTCTTAGTAAAAATATTTGTTAAAATTTTAAAAAATAACCTTTGTAAGATTTTGTTAGTTACATTTTAATTTTCTTTAGTATCACCAAAATAATTTTTATAAATAATGCTTATTAAACTTTTATTGTCATTAATTTTTTTGAGTCAATTTTATTTCTTAAATACTTAATAATAAAATATTGAGCAAATTACAGTGTCACCCCTTAAGTTTTACCTAAATTACACATGCACCTTCTCCTTTTTTTTACCTCCTAATTTTTCCTTTCATGTTACAATGGCACACCCTCTCCATTAAACGGTGTTAACTTCGTTTAAAATGTAGAGCACATAATTGACATGTGATTTAAAAAAAAAAAACAAATTAATCCGAAAATGCCCTTTCTTCTTCTTTTCCCCAACTCTTCAACTCCATCGCAAACTCCTCTGACTCTTGCTTCCCCAACTCTCTCCTCTCCTCCTACGCCAAAGTTGCCACCAGCCCCTCCGATTCCGTCAAGTTCCTAAACCACGTCACCAAAACTCGCCTCCGCCACAGCGGCAAGCACATTAAGCAAAAGATGATTCTTTGGGAGAATGTTTGGCACTATTCTCAGAATGCAAGTTCGTCGTTTTTAGTTCTAGAGTTTATTGAAATGTGGGAGTTTTAATTAATATGGGAATGGATCATGGTTATAGTTTCAATGCTGGAGAGTCTTAAACATTGGTGCTAAATTGTTGTGGGACAAGTCTTTTGTGGAATTTGGTAAAATACATGGTGGGCATGTGAGCTTATTGGTTGAAGCTGTATAGAATAATTTGCATACAAAGGATGCATTAGTTGGATTTTCAACAAATTTGCCAAGACAAGGATGATACAGCAGTAGCAGTCAAACTATTTTGGATTAATTTAATATTCAAATAATCAATTCCATATTTGGGAGGTTTACAAGCTGCTGCTTGGGATCAAAACATTTCTAATTGCGTTTGAAGGCAGTTGGGTCATGGGGTTGTTTCTATTATTTTTCTAATCATTTTTCTTTTTAATAGGGGCTAAATAAGAATTGGATCCAGGTGTTGTTACAAGATGGAGTATGGATCGGCATTGTAATTTTATTGGTTTTCAGATCCCAACATTTCTTGTGTGTTGGCTCTGTTTTATAAAATGCTTTTTACTTAAAAAAAAAGGGCAATTTTGGATTTTTGGAAATGTGCATAGGACATTTTCGCAAATGAACTTTGAAAGTTAACATTTACTTAAAAATGTCACAATATATAGAGGTGCCAAAGTAATGCCTTCAAATGGAGGGGATGCATGTGTAATTAGACCAAATCTCAGGGGGTGTTATTATAATTTTCTCTAAAATATTTTATTAGAAAGACATAAATTAATTAGCAAATATTAACTTTTTCCATTTAAATTTTTACTTTTTACAAGATCAACTCATTAGCTAGCTATTTATTATTTCTAATTAATTAAAGGTATTTTGTAACGCTTGACTAGCTTTTCAGCGTACTTTGTCCTCGCTCACACGTTTCCTTGGAAACTTCCCAGAAGGTCACCCATCCATAATTGCTCTAAGCCAAGCACACTTAACAGTGGAGTTCTTAAATGATGTGCTACAGAAAAGTAGATGCGTCTTTTTGGTATAGGTAGTACCAATTAATTCCTTTAAGTCATCCTCAACTCTACAATCTCATACTTGCACAGTCTTTAGATCCCTCTCATTCAGGTGTGAATTTGATTCATTAATGTATCCCTTCCACTGGAAGCCTGCTAGGAGCCACTCCTTGTCCGTGCCTCTTCCCTTTTGCACCGGAGATCACTCCCCGCCCTCGTCAACGCTAGGGATGTTACATATTTTATTTTTATTAGTTAAAGTATTTAATGCATAATATTAAATATAAATCTTGAAAAATATTTGATACCAAAAAAGGAATTTAAAATCTTGAGTATTAAATGAGGGCATTATTTTAATGCTTTTTCCTTATGTTTCATATCAAGAATATAATAGTTTCTTATAGTTGATAAAATTTTTGTTAAAAAAGCTTATTGAAAATAATGATATAAATGTATTGGTAAAATATTAAATATATTTTTTAATGAAAAAAGTAATTTTTATTCTATGAATATTATTTAAAGATATTTGTAAACAAAATCTTGAATAAAATTTAAATGCATAAAGTGAAGAAACATAGAAAATAAGAAAGTGAGACTCTATTCATCATTTGATTGAATTAATGTATTTTTAAATATAATTTGCTTAATTTGACTTTGAATATGTCTTTAGTTTTTCACTTTACACATTTTTACTTTAAATAAGTTAAATTTAAAAATAATTTTATCATTTAAAAAAATCTTCAAAATCTATTTTAAATACTAGATGGAATTCATTCTGTGCACGGACCAGGCATTCAACTTGATAATATGTTTTTACTTATTTTTTAATTTATAATTAAATATAAAGGTGAAAAAGTAGTTTAACTTTTTTTTTATGGTTATCCATTTATTTTTTTTCCTTCTATGGTTGTATGCATTATTCCTTTTCCTCTTTTTTTTTTTTTTGTCATACAAAATTCAAATGTCTCACTTAAATAGGTTACGAACACGTACAGTGGTAAGTTACATTTGTTTAGTGAATATTTTGAACACTGTATTTTGCCTTTTTCTTTTCTTAATGTGTTTAGTTATATGGAGTAATTTTTTTTATTGAATTTATATCATTTGCTAATTTGGCCTATCGAGTGAGGAAATTAACTTTTGTTTCAAGTCATCCATCATATCCATTTGTCTCATTTTTTTTTTCTTTCTTTCTTCATACCAAAAATTAACAAAATTTGTGAATTAAGTTATTTTTTATTTTATTACTTGTTTAACGTCATCACAAAAAAAAATGGTAAAAAATTATTAGAGTCTAACACTTGTTACAGCCTTTTATTACTAATTATTTGGTGTCAATTCCACAAGCTCATTTTTGTCCCTTTCCCAGCTAAGTGGTTAAGAAATTGAACAGGAAGATAATTAACCAAATTGATATAAACAAATCATTGCTGTAATTATTCTTTTTGACTTCCATTAAGTAATAATGGAAATGAAAATCTGAAAAAAAAAATTACATTTCATCATTAAGGATCAGAAAATTAAAAAGTTTACAAAAAGTATACAAATCAAATAAAAAGAAGCAAAATGACAAAAAAGAACAGAAAAGATAACAAAAGGAGGGACAGCTAGTAGCACAATTGCAGCAGTAGACCAGCTCCATGAAAGAAAGAAAGAAAAGAACAAGATTAATATATTAAGGATGAGAATAAAAAATTCCAAATAAAGCAGATTTGGTCAAGAAACAAGGCGTATCACTGGTAATCAGAAGAAACATAATGCAGCAGTCCCGTAAAAATGGTCAATATAAATAAAGCAAGTTTGATCAGTAATTGAAGTAGGCATGCCACATATAGGATAGCAGAGATAAAAACAAAATTTAAATAAGAGAGCAAAAGAAAGCATGGCTGCGAGAAGGATTAAGATAAAATGAGAGATGGGGAAACAAGCATTGGAATAGAAAATCAAAAACTGTGATGAATGCTCCAAGAAGCAACCCCATCTACAAATGTTCATCTTTTCTGAAAAAGCAATAAAAAGCAAAGGACAACATAAGATTTTGGTTCCCAACACATCATAATGTTCATCTACATATTGCTTTTTTTTTTTTTAATATTGTAAACAATATTTGTTATAAAACATTACTGCACGAGTTATCAATTTTTTTCTTATTTTATTCTAATTATAAAAATTAGGATTTGAAAAGTGAAAAAAAATTGAGATTCATAGTTTTAGCAAATTTTGAAGTTTCAGTTGATTTTTAAGTATATAGTTTAACAAAATTTAAGAGTTTTAAGTAGAATAAATTTAATACATTAAATTAAATTTGTTTAATTTTAAAATGGATTTAGTTGTTTTAAAAAATTTCAAAATTAAAATTGTACAGAGTTTTTTTGGTCTTGGTCAAAGACCACAAGTGTCTCCCAACCCGTTGGGTCAGAGACTAATACCGCTCGCGGTGCGTGGCTGCCACTGGTCTAAGGGAATTTTGCACACAGAAGGAATCGAACATGAATTCTTCCGCTAAATGGATCGTTCCCCTACATGTGAATGCAGCGAAGAAATTGTACATAGTTTAAATTTGATAAATAAAATATGATTAAATTTAAACCTAAGAACCCGATTTCAGCTGACACCAAAATTTTGCTTGCACGGCATTGCTGAAAATATATTTATTTTGTGGAATTTTTTTATAGCTTCTAAAAATAAAAGATTATCTTTTTTTGTGTAAGGGTAAAGTACAATTTTGGTTTTCTCATAGTATCCAACCTGCAATTAGTCCCCTTATTTATAAATAGAGACATTTAATCCTCTAATTTTTTAAAATTGGTGATTTCAGTTCAATTGTTGAATTTAATGCATTGGCCTTAAGTATTTAATGTTAATTTAATAGAAATTTAATAAAAGATAAAAAATGTATAAAAAGGATTTTAAATCACGTGGGATCATCTTGTAGCTAGTGTAAACTCAAATATCACAGCCTTAACTCACTTTGTCCCCCAAGCTTCATCTTTCCTAAATGGTTGATGTAATGTTAATCACCTTCCCTAAAGGTTCGTTAACTCCAAAAGGATCATCTACTCAAAGGATTTTGTAGAGATTTTTTTGAGCTGTAGGACATGGGGACGCAAGATTAGTGGGTGGGTGGTGGGATGGAAACCGGTGCAACTTCATATAGCTCTTAGTCTTGAGCTTGAAGACATTGCATGGTCTATCACTGTAACATGGAGGCTCCATTGGTGACCTCTTGGATAGAGGAAAATCTAGGGAGAAGGTTTTATGGTTGTGGACTATTTAGGGATTAATATGAAATTTTGGTTGCAAGTTTATTGTGTAACATTCATTTGAAATTTCCAATTTGTTCTTTTGCAAGTAACAGGGAGAAATGGTTGAGTTTTTTTAGTGGCATGATCCCGTATTGAATGTTCGTGAGAAGAGAATTATCATTGCATTGTTGAGGAAGGCAAATGAACTAAAGATTAGGGAAAATGAATTGAAGACAAAGTTGAGTTAGATGAAAAAGTGGACAGTTGTTGGTAGGGGCATTTGATGTAGTGGGTAAAATATAAGGCATTGTATTGTAGCTGGTGTTTGTGGCCTTATCATTATTTTGATGCAGTTGTTTTGATTTTAAGATTAGAATATAGTATTTGGCTTGGTATGAATGGGGGTCTATTATTGAAATATCGTTTCTAATACAATTTGTGCAAGTGAATTTAATCTGATTTTATATTTAATTATGTTCCTTTACTTGTGTTGCACAACTCTGCCAAATTACCTAGTAATTCTGCCAAATCACCTAGTATAATTGGTTTTAAAGTTTGAGGTTTTACACAATATTGTCTTTTTTTTGTAAAGACACACAATATTGTCTGAATAGGCTAACGCAATATCAATATACTGGTCCTTTTGAAAACCAATTTTGTAACATAGTAACTGAATAAGGTTGTATAGTTAATGTAATTTTTTTTTATTATTGTCACATGTTTTCGTTAATGCAGCTGATTTTTTGATGTACTCTGCAGAATTTTACTGATATGTATTAATTTTATGCTTTATGCAGTATAGTTAATGTATTTTCAGACTTAGTGTGTTGACTTGTACCTTTGGAGTGTGTTTTAAGACTTGTAATTAAGATGGGCATCTGGCTCATTAATCTGATAGGTAGTAGCAGAGCTACTATTCTATTTTTTGTAAGCAAATATATGTATTAGAAAATAGCATTCTGTTGCATGAATGAATTCTAATTTACGTTTTTGCTTTCCTAAGAACTTCTTGTGCCAAAAATTGGTATCAGAGCTTATTTAATCTTAAGGGACTATGAGAGAACCCGAGAAAAGAGAGAAAACCAGAAAAAGAAACCAGAAAACAGAGAAGAGAGAAAACCAAAAACCTAATCTATTTTAAGAATTCCAAGCTTCTAAATGGCTTCCAACATGTCTCATTACCAGCTCCTCCTGTATTCACAGGAAAGAACTACGAAATTTGGGCTGTGAAGATGAGAGCTCAGTTGAAAGCTTATGATCTTTGGGAAGCAGTGGAGACAACTGAACCACCAGCTTTGGAAGAAAATCCCACTGTTGGTCAGATGAGAGTTCACAATGAGCAAGTTTCCAAAAGAGCAAAGGCTCTTACCATCTTGCATTCAGTTGTGGATGATGATGTTTTTATGAGAATCTCAAACTTGGATACAACACAGGAAGTTTGGGAGAAGCTTGAAGAAGAGTTTTTTGGAAATGAGAGGACTATGCAAATGCAAGTTCTCAACCTCAAAAGAGAGTTTGAAGCCTTGAAGATGAATGAGGCTGAAAACATAAAAGATTTCATGACCAGACTGATGAAGGTTGTGAACCAGATCAGATTGCTGGGGGAGAAATTTCCAAACAGCAGAATAGTTGAGAAAGACTTGGTTGTCTTACCCGAGAGGTTTGAATCTAAGATTTCTTCACTTTAAGAGTTAAAGGATCTCTCCAAGATAAGCTTAACAGAGCTTATAAATGCTCTTCAAGCTCAAGAACAGCAGAGGCTTCTCAGACAGAAGGAGGCAACAAAAAGTGCTCTACAAGTCAAACACAAAGGGAAGGCTGTAGCAGCAAATGGAGGGAAGAAATATGTTGGAGAACACTCTGGAAATGATTCAAAGAGAAGAGAAAATTTTCCAAAATGTGGAATTTGCAAGAGAACCAGCCACAAGGAGAGTGATTGTTGGTACAAAGGGAAGACACCACCACCTATTCAATGTAGATACTGCAAACAAAATGGCCACAAAGAGAGGTTCTGTAGGCTGAAACAGCAGCAGCAAAATCAGCAAAATCAGACCACTTAAAAGGCAAATGTCACTGAAGCTGAAAATGATGAAGATCTATCATTCATGGCCAAGACTACAAGGAGATTGGAGGATGAAAATACATGGTTTATTGACAGTGGCTGCACTAAACACATGAAAAGCAAACCAAAATTCTTTTCTGAGCTGAAACCTGCTGGGGATCGGTAAAGATTGGAAATGTGGACAAACTTGCCATCACTGATAAAGGAGTTGTGGGAATTCATACTGTAATAGGTATCAAGCATATTTCTAATGTTCTTTTAGTGGCTAAACTTGATCAAAATCTGTTGAGTGTGGGTCAAATGATGCAAAGTGGTTATTGCTTGCTATTTAAAGAAAAAAGTTGTGTAGTTACTGATGTTGATGGTCATGAATTATTTGAAGTAGAGATGAAAAAAAGAAGTTTTCCTGTTAATTGGAATTTAATTTCTGAACATGAGTGCCATATTAGCAAGACCGAACTTGATTCTAAGTTATGGCACAAGAGGTTTGGTCACTTTAATTTGAGATCCATTCAGTTTGCTCAAAAGCATGAGTTAGTCAAAGATTTTCCAAATAGTCAAGTTTCTTCAAAAGTATGTGAAGGCTGTCAACTTGGTAAGCAACAAAGATTGCCTTTTCCAAGTTCATCTACATGGAGAGCAAGTGAAAAGATTGAGTTGGTGCACTCTGATGTTTGTGGACCTATGAAAACTACTTCACCCAATGGCAATAAGTATTTTATTCTCTTCATAGATGATTTTACAAGAATGACTTGGGTTTACTTACTTAAACAGAAATCTGAAGTTTCTTCTATTTTTAAGAAGTTTAAAGCCCTTGATAAAGCTGAAAGTGGTTGTCGTTTGAAGAAACTCAGAACCAACAATGGGAAGGAGTATACCTCTGCTGAATTTAATTCATTTTGTGAAGATTTGGGAGTTGAGCGCCAGCTTACAGTGAGCTATTCACCCCAACAGAATGGTGTGGCAGAAAAAAAAATAGATCAATCTTTGAGATGGTTAGGTGCATGATTTTTTAGAAGAAAATGCCAAAGATTTTTTGGGCAGAAGCTGTAAACAGCTGTTTACCTCCAAAATAGACTTCCTACAAGAGCAGTGGAAGGGAAGACACCCATTGAAGCCTGGGGAGGAATTAAACCATCCATTAGACATCTAAAAGTATTTGGTTCACCTTGTTACAGTCATGTACCAGATGTGAAAAGAAGCAAATTGGATGAAAAAGCTGAAAAAGGAATTTTAATAAGCTATAACTCAAAAGCTAAGGGCTATAAAGTCTATGGAATTGATTCAAGCAAAGTTTTTGTCAGTAGAGATGTGAAGGTGGATGAAGATTCCTTTTTTTGGAATTGGGAGACTTCTCAAATGGAAAGTCATGCAGTTTTGCCTTCTTTGGATAACACCGATGAAGATAAAAAAGAAGAGGTTGATGATGATTTTGTTGTGAGAGGCACTAGACCTCTTTCAGAAATTTATCATAGATGTAATGTTGCTGTAGTTGAACCTACCAACTTTTAAGAAGCTAGTAAGATTGAAGAATGGAACCAAGCTATGAAGGAAGAGATCACCACCATTGAAGACAACAAGACATGGCAGCTGGTTGACAAGCCAGAAGACAAACATGCTATTGGAGTTAAATGGGTCTATAAGGTGAAGTTGAATCCTAATGGATCCATTAACAAATACAAGGCCATACTTGTTAAAGGCTATGCTCAACAGCCAGGAATTGACTATGCAGAAACATTTGCTCCGGTTGCAAGAATGGATACTATTCGCATTCTTGTAGCTTTGGCAGCTCAAATGAAATGGAAAATTTGGCATTTAGAAGTCAAATATGTATTCTTAAATGGGAACTTGACTGAAGAAATTTATGTAGCTCAACTTGAAGATTTTGTTGTGAAAGGAAGTGAAGACAAGGTGTATAAGCTTCATAAAGCTATGTATGGGCTAAAACAAGCTCCTAGAGCTTGGTATAGCAGAATTGATGGCTATTTTTGCAGTCAAGGTTTCAGGAGGAGTGAAAATGATGCAACTCTTTATGTAAAAAGGTTGCTGGATGGTAGCTCTTTAATTGTTTCTTTTATGTTGATGATTTGCTAGTGACTAGCAATAATCAACAGGAAGTGCAACAGCTTATGGAGAAGATGTAGAATCAATTTCAGATGTCTAGCTTAGGAGAAATGAATTATTTTCTAGGCTTGGAAGTGCATCAAACTAAAGATGGAATTTTTCTAAATCTAGAGAAGTATGCTCATGAAGTTTTGAAGAAATTCATAATGGAAAGCTGCAAATCTGTCCTTACTCCTTTGGTGTAGAATTTGAAATTGTCCAAAGATTATGGAGCTGAAAAAATGGATGCTTCTCTTTATAGAAGTTTGATTGGAAGTTTGCTTTATCTCACTTCATCTAGACCTGATCTTATGTATGCAGCCATCTTACTCTCAAGATTTATGCAAAGTCCAAGCGTGACTCATTTTGCAGCAGCAAAGAGGGTGCTTAGGTACTTGAAAGGCACTACTCAACTTGGAATTTGGTATAAACCCAGTGTAAGAGGAAATTTATTTGGCTATGTTGATAGTGATTGGGCTGGAAACCTTGATGACATGAAGAGCACTACTAGTTATGTTTTTTTCCTTAGGCTCTAGCATGTTCTCTTGGAACTCAAAGAAGCAAGAAATTGTAGCTCAGTCCACTACAGAGGCAGAATATGTTGTAGTAGCTGTAGCAACAAACCAAGCTATTTGGTTGAAGAAAATTCTATTTGATTCGGGAGTAGAGTAGTTGCAAGCTACTGAGATTTATTGTGACAACAAATCAGCAATTGCTATTGCAGAAAATCTAGTTCAGCATGGAAAGACCAAGCACATCCAAGTGAAATTTCATGTTGTTCGTGAGGCTGTTAAGAATAGAGAAATCAAGCTCATTCATTGCTGTTCTGATGTTCAAATTGCTGATATTCTGATTAAAGTTCTAGCTAGAGCAAGATTTGAAAGACTTAGAGATTTGCTCGGAGTGTCCATAAAAAATTTCAAGGAGGAGTGTTAATGCAGCTGATTTTTTGATGTACTCTGTAGGGTTTTACTGGTATGTATTAATTTTATGCTCTATGCAGTATAGTTAATGTATTTTCAGACTAAGTTTGTTGACTTGTACCTTTGGAGTGTGTTTTAAGACTTGTAATTAAGATGGGCAGCTGGCTCATTAATCTGATAGGTAGTGGCAGAGCTACTGTTCTATTTTTTGTAAGCAAATATATGTATCAGAAAATAGCATTTTACTGCATGAATGAAATCTGATTTACGTTTCTGCTTTCCTAAGAACTTCTTGTGCCAACAGTTTTAAAGATACTATCATATAATTTTACTGGTCTTTGTGAAAATTAAAATTGTAATATAGTTACTGATTAAGGTTTTAAAGTTAAGGTTTGTATTTGATTGTTGTATCAAGTTTTAAAGTTGAGGTTGCTGGCCCTTTTGAAAACCAATTTTGCAGCTTATTGCCATTTTGAATAGGCTTACATTGTGACTAGTTTAATGCCAAATAAGATAACCAAATTGATTTTGACATATGATACAAGCATATGATGCAACCATTGACCTGATTTTAGCATTGAAAACCCCTATTAAAAATTCCAAATCAAAACCTGTTAATCTTAAGTAGGACTGAACCATAATCAAAACCAATAATTGAATAAGCAAATGAAACCACAACATCACAAAGTAGTAATATACCAACTGGAAATATAAATTTCATTCAAACCAATAAGCAGTACTTGTATAGGAATGGTCTATTGGCATTTGAAATGAACCAAAACACCATTTCTATACATTCCTTTACAAAATAGTCTTGGTAACCAAAAAATAGAACAACGTCTGAATGTATCAAAACACCATTCTTATTCATTCCTTTAAAAAATAAATATATTAAAACTTGAATCTTAAAACATCATAAACCATTGATTTTTGTGTTTATAGGCAGGGACAAAAACATCAAAAAGTGTTGGTGCAGTTGCAATTATCTGTTGACTTAATGGAGGTGCAACTGACTATTGACTTAATGGAGGTGCAGCTGATTGACCACTTGGTGCACGTGCAACAAATTGTTGAGTTTATGTTGATGCAGTTGATTCTTGAGTTTTCTGCAAAGTTTCAACCTCTGTAGATTAGTTCAACCCAAGTATTTTTTTCACAATTATTTGGTTCTGCAGAAGGTTGAAACTTTGTAGAAAACTTTCATAATTGACTCAGTTGTGCTTACAACGCACTCCTCCTGAAGCACCAGTCCACTGTCTGCACCTCTAATTAGTTGTTTGTGGTTAATTTTTCATAACGACAATTAGACGGGATGACCCAATAGAAAAAAAAAAAGTTCAAGGATCCAATTAAAAGAAAAAAAAGTTCAAGGACCTATTTGTAAATTTGGTAAAAGTATGGGAACCTACAGAATAATTAAACCTTTATTTTTTTATGGAGATTGTTTTATTTTTTCCCCCTTCTATGACTATTTGCAATTTTTTTTATGACCAAAATTCAGATGTCTCATTTAAATAGATTAAGGACACCTATAGTAATAAGTTACATTTCATTAGTGAATACCATTGTCATTGTGAATACCAATAGTTGCAAGTTACTTATATTTTCCTGTTTTTTTGTTGTTGTCTAGGTACGCTACCTGCTTATAAGTGAATAAGCTAGCCTCATTTGGAACCTACGCAAATAATCCTTCACTTGTTCATAGTTTATTTTGTGGTTTGACCTAGTGATGAACTATTAATAAAGCATAAAGCTGAAAACCTCAAACCCCAAGTTCTGGCACAGTATTGATGGCCTACTTAATTTAGTTTTTTTTTTATTTAAATTCAAGGTATTTATTGATATGAATTGCATGTGATTCTAGATTGGGTTTAATGGTGATGCACTGACAATGTAAAACTATTTTACACTGTCATTTAATCACAGATCACCATTGGTATGACTTCTAAGATAATTTTGTGAAAGTCAACAAATTTACCATACATGATAGTTTATGATTAGATAACAATATAGAACTATTTTACACTGTCAGTGCATAACCTTTTTTTTCTTCTAGATCTGTATATCATATGATAAATAAATTAATAATTCTCTAAAAATATAAAGGAATTATGGAAACATTTAAACTTAATTACACTTTTTGTACCCACAACTTCACAAGCTTGCGAACTTTGTCCTTAGAGATTTTTTATTACAAATTTTACCCCCAATTTATAAAATATCGTGAATTTTGTCCCAATGTAAAAAAAACTACCACAAATACGACAAATTTGTGGTGATTTTTCCTTTAAACCATTGCAATTAAGACAAATTGCGACTGTTGTAAATTAGGAGGAAAAATTCATTAATTTTTTGTTTGGGAAGGGGGGCAAAATTCAAAAGATTACAAAACTTTGGAAGCAAAAAGTACAATTAAGCTAAAAATTTATATGTTTTTATCAGCTAAACTTTATTCACATGATGTTCTGAGTTAATTTATGTATTCAAGAAAAATACCTAGATAATACACATGATACTTGATAATTTTATTTAAACTTCAAAGTGAAATGAAAATAGAAATAAATTTAAAAATTAAAATAATGCGTGAGAAAATTGTCATTAAAATAATTTTTTGTTAGTTCAATAAATTTTTAGATTTTTCAAAATAAAAAATCATATATTTTTTCCTTATACAATTAATATAATTTTTCCATTTAAATTTATTGATAAAAAATAACAACAATGATAAAAAAAAATCAGGTGGAAAATGAAAGACTTTATTAGTAGACACGTCATGTTTGACTAAAGCATCTACCACCATGTTTTGCCTCACGTAAACATATGCATACGTGACATTAGATTTCAAACTAGCAATTGCTTTAATCTCTCTAACCACGTTATAACAGTGGTGAGAATGATCGCATCCATTTAAAATCAAACCAATTGCGACTTTTGAATCACTCTCCACTGATATATTAACTTGTTAGCAATTTCTTTATTAAATAAACTTATTAATTTTCTAACATCTAAAAGTTAAAATAGATTAAGTTTTAACAAAATAGTTTTTTTTTTCTTCTAATAGCAATAACATTACTGTCAACAATAAATAAATAAATAATTTTCTTTAAGTTTATGAATTTTTTTTTCTTAAAATTTGGTAAATTAAATACTCTTCATATTTGTTTAATTTGAAATGAAAATCCATTAGTAATTACAATGGCAAATAATAATATATAAAAGCTAAACTTTTATTTCTCATAATAAGAGAAAAACAGATGTTACATTTCAAGACCACCTAAATGGCTAAACCATTGCTTTCATGAACAGCCTGATCCTCTTTTGTAGGTTCTGACATGCTAATGTCTGTGCGGGTTATGCCAGGTTGAGGTGTCTGGCCTTTTGGTCTTGAATCCAGCCCTAAATACATGGTAACAATAACTTCATTAGATTCACACACTATTTACTTTTCTTTAAAGATAATAATGATAATGATGTTTTGTTGCTCTTACCTATATATTGAGTTCTCCGGGATCCTTCTTTAGCTTTGTGCTTTTTACCTCGAAAATGATCATTCAAGCCTTTCTCACTTGTGGCAATAATCTGACATAACATGCAAATCCAATCTTGCTTGGGATTCTTTTGCAAACCAAATAGAGAATTTTAATTGTCATCAATTGCAAGAGGTGTCGCCCCATTGCGCTTTGGACCATAATGATAAGCATCTGGCTTAGTCTGCAATGGGATAAATAAAATAATATGTGCTCAATAGCCAATTAAGAGTTTCAACATTTCCTATATATTGACTCTATCATCTCTTTAGGATGCCCATGCATGAATAAGATATACTATAATATTGTGATCACACAACACGGTTCCATTGGCAGTAAAGTTATAATAATGCAAGTGTACTATGACGAGAATGTTTGCTGAGTAGTGGTCAACCAAACAAATAGAATCTAAGTATACTAACCAGTAGGAACACTTTATTATCATTGTTAGTCAGTGTAGAAGGTTGTTTGATATCAACTTGGGGTGGTAACTCGGATTGTGGAGTACAAAATGCATTAATGTTATTAATATGGTTGTTTATTCTTGGATTCATGAAAGACACCGAAACTTCTTCTCGGAACAAGATTCCACTTGGGATTCCTAAAGGCCAGCTATTTTATACCTTTTGGCTTTTGGTGTCAGCTAGACGTGGTGGTTTCCACCGTTCTGAATATATATGTATGAGGGCTATAAAAAGGAAAATTAAGGCCACATGCAAAAAGCAATGAAAATCACGAAACTTCTTCAAATAAATATATATCAAATTACAAGTCATCATCACTTTCGTCACTGTATGAAACAAGGCCGGTCAGGTCAACTTGGGACTTATCAGCTTCACTATTCAATGACTGTACTGGTTCCAAAGACTTAGGCTTATCATTCACAGGAGTTTTTCCTGCTTTTGAAATTTCCTCAGTATTTCCTTCATCCACCTTGGCATTTTTAGCTTGAGGCTTGACTTTTATAATCATGCCTAATGGGCTAGAGGCTAGATTCTTCTTTCCAGCAGACTTTTGTTCCTGCACAAGAAAACAACAGGGTGGTGAAAAGCATGAAAATAGCAACAGCTGCAGCACACATGATTTCTTATTTCAAGCTGCATGCATAGTTGCAATAACTAATAAATTAAACACCCCTTCAAAGATTGGCAATTGAAGGATTACAAATAATGGCTTCGGAAGATTTTAGATGAGCAAAAACAGTAAAAGTAACAATAAACGAGACTTAATTGTACTTTTAGTCCTACTATAACTGTGTAGTTTTAGTCCCCCAACAATATTTTGAGCAAATATAACCCATCAAATTTTAATTGTTACAGTTAAGTCCCTCCGTTAATATCATTGATCAGTCTAGGGAGGATAGGAGGTTCTAATCTAGTTGCACAGTTAATATCAGAAAACAGCCTCCAGTCGTGAGATTTGAAAACCACAAAAAACAATACCTCATATAAACTTTAAAATTCAGAAAACAGAACTACAGGAAGGACAATACCTGTAGTATAGACACGTGTTGGTATGAATGTCAAATTGATGACAGAGGCCATTCCCTTATGGGTAACCTAGCATTCAAAGATCTTTATTCAGCATATGATAGACCTCAATATTGGCCTATTATGTAAAAATGTTATTGTAGGAATCAGGAAATCAGCAATTGTTATTGTGTGGAAATGAAAACATTATTAAATCAAACCCTCACAAAAAAAAAGGTATTAACACATAAAAGTCACCAACCAACCTGGATGGCAGGTAAAGGGGTTTTTTCCTTAACTTCATGCACAATGTTGGACTGTGCTGCCACCGCTGCCTGAAATCAACATACATACATGAGCAATATAGTTAGAAAAATCATTGACCAAATAATGGACACATGATGATAAATACACTTCAGCAATGGCAAGTCCAACATACTCCAAGAGAAAATCAAATAAAAAGTACTAGAAGAAACTTGCATTTTTTATTTAAATAAAAGCAAATTTCTCATACAGTAACTGTTATGACTTAACTTGAAAGCTTCGGATTTGTTGGGCCTCCTCATCTGCCACTTGTCGCTCATATTCCCTTCTTGTCTAAAAGGTGGATAAAAACAAATATTAGAAAGAAGAACAAGCACTTGAATAATCTTTGCATCAACAATTTGTTCAAGCATTTCTTTTGTTCTCTATAATGTTAAATGTCATCAAATTGTTTTCAAACAAACTAAAATAGGTGTATTGCCTGTATTCTGTACAAGTACAACCATTGAAGCAAATGACACATATCTAAAATCCTATGGTTTACACTTCCAGGATCCATCTACAAAAATTCCATGAAACAAGACGCTGTAAAGAGAGAACCAGAACTCACTGTTTCATAATTATCAAGAAACTCAGTCTCGTCTTCATCTAAAGCTTTAGGTGGTCCTGTGAATGTGATAGTTAGAGGGGTCAAAATTCAATCCCAGAATGCCAACAAAAGACAACCATGTACAAAAGGCAACCAGTTGGCATTGCCACACACTATCACATTCAATTACTGTAAAAAAACTAAAAAGCAAGAGGTTCCGTGGTACTCCTAAGTCCTAAGGTGAAGGCAAAATATCATGGTTATGCAAAATGATGGTTGAATACTCACTGTGCTTGAACCTTTCATTAAATTCAACATCTTTTTTGTCCTTATTCACCTTTAGAATCTGCACTCGAAAGCTTCTTCAGTAAGTAATTCCCTTATAATCAATTCTACGCATGTTCTCAGAAAGCCCTGACTTAATTCCTTTTTTGTATTAGGGCAGAAAATCAAGAGAATTAAGTATAGTAATGGGGGCACAAAGAATAGCAACCCAGGTGGGAGAGTGGAAGGAAAAACAATAAAACATAGTATTTCTTACATTTATTTGGGTTCTAGGAGCAAAATTTCTAATCCCAAGAAAATAAGGAAAAAAAATCAACTCAATCTGTTTTTAATTATTTATTAATTCATTAATAATATCAGATTAATTAATTTAAATTAACATTCATACAACCCATTTTTTATATATAATAATTTTTAATTGCTAATAATTTGTAAAAATTTAATTCGTACATAATTTTAATTTACTTAAGCTTGTGAAGTTTTCTCCAAAGTTAAATAAATAAAAACATTTCAATCATCTTTGTATAATTATAAATATAAATTAATTAATTTTCTAACATCTAAAAGTTAAAATAGATTAAATTTTAACAAAATAGTTTTTTTTTCTAATAGCAATAACATTACTGTCAACAATAAATAAATAAATAATTTTCTTTAAGTTTATGAATTTTTTTTCCTTAAATTTTGGTAAATTAAATACTCTTCATATTTGTTTAATT
Source organism: Pueraria montana var. lobata (assembly GCA_026413185.1). Classification (NCBI taxonomy): domain Eukaryota; kingdom Viridiplantae; phylum Streptophyta; class Magnoliopsida; order Fabales; family Fabaceae; genus Pueraria; species Pueraria montana. Next base: position 82,390,384 of record CM048650.1, read on the forward strand.
AGAAATGAAAATCCATTAGTAATTACAATGGCAAATAATAATAAATAAAAGCTAAATTCTTATTTCTCATAATAAGAAAAAAAAAATAGATGTTGCATTTCAAGACCACCTAAACGGCTAAACCATTGCTTTCCTGCACAGCCTGATCCTCTTTTGTAGGTTATGACATGCTTATGTCTGTATGGGTTATGCCAGGTTGAGGTGTCTAGCTTTCTGGTCTTAAATCCAGCCCTAAATACAAGGTAACAATAACTTCATTAATTTCACACACTATTTACTTTTCTTTAATGATAATGATGTTTTGTTGCTCTTACCTATATATCGAGTTCTCAGGGATCCTTCTTTAGCTTTGTGCATTTTACCTCAAAAATGATCATTCAAGCCTTTCTCACTTGTGGCAATAATCTGACATAACATGCAAATCCAATCTTGCTTCGGTTTCTTCTGCAAACCAGATAGAGAATTTTCATTGTCATCAATTGCAAGAGGTGTCACCGCATTGCGCTTTGGACCATAATGATAAGCATCTAACTTAGTCTGCAATGGGATAAATAAAATAATATGTGCTCAATAGCCAATTAAGAGTTTCAACATTCCCTATATATTGACTCTATCATCTCTTTAGGATGCCTATGCATGAATAAGATATACTATAATATTGTGATCACACAACATGGTTCCATTGGCAGTAAAGTTATAATAATGCAAGTGTACTATGAAGAGAATGTTTGCTGAGTAGTGGTCAACCAAACAAATAGAATCTAAGTATACTAACTAGTATGAACACTTTATTATCATTGTTAGTCAATGTAGAAGGTTGTTTGATATCAACCTGGGGGGGTAACTCGGATTGTGGCGCACAAAATGCATTAATGTTATTAATCTGGTTGTTTATTTTTGGATTCATGAAAGACAGAGAAACTTGTTCTCAGAACAAGATTCCACTTGGTATTCCTAATGCTATCTCCGACACCATTTCTCTCCTGAGTTTCTCCTCCAGCTCTCTTCGTTGTGCCAATGCCATCTCATCGGTGATTATCTCTCTCTTAATTCCATCCTTCTTCGGCTCCCGTTGTATATGTTCTTTCTCCCATACTTGCCAAAATGCTTCATTGGCATTGATTGGCACCGACTTTGGGAAAACTTTGAGCTTCGAAACATTGCTGGGAAAAGCACTTGGTGCAAACCCCACACCCTAGAAAGTGAATAGTGAATCAAATGAAATCATGTGAGAAAATATTCTGTTTTTTTTAAGCAACAAAACAAATTAGTATCTTGAAAGGAACGTGAAGAAAATAAAATGTTACCTTGTAATGGTGAGTGTTCGGAGACATAGGCAACTGTGGAAAGAGGGTGTGCCATTGATGATGGTGTCTTTTGGTTTTGGTCATCACAACATTAGAACTCCATGGAAATAGTAGGAATGTGAAACAAAGGGAAAGAAATGGATAAAGAAAAACAATGCCTATGAAATCAGAGACAATTTGTGTGTGTGCAGTGTTGAGATTGAATGTGTGATTAAATAGGTGTGAGGGATGGGTATTTGCACACGGATGTAAGGTGTGTGTTTATAGATCTCATTGATTCTGCTTTTTTGTGTGAAGATATTTTTTAGTGATGTGTGCCATGGTCAAATATTGAGAATTTAACAAATCAATTTTTTGAGCTTGAAAAGGGAGGAAAAAGGAAAAAAATGATTTTCTTCCAATTTTGAATGTGACCACAATACCCAAAAAGAGTTAAATATGAATAAATATTTAAAATGTTAAAGATTTGAAATATTTAGTTTTTCAAGTTTTAAGGATTAAATATTTGACTACACACATTTGATATTATTAGAAAAATTAACGAAGTGAATAACTAAACAACTAATTTTTTTTATATTTATAATAAATTATAAATTGTAATATGGTATTACTTTTAATTATTGATGCTTTTATAAAAATGATTAATAATTAATTTATATAGAGAGATTGGTAAGATTTAGGGTGTCAACAATTTTGGGATTCCTATTATGATGCCTTTACATGTGATAGTTTTAAAAAAAAAATTATATAGAGAGATAAAAGAGATAAAGATAAAAAAAATTATAGTTTGAGATTATTATCTAAAAAAAAAATACTTATGTGAAACCAAATAATTTTCACTTGGGTCTCTCTAGATTAATTAAAGAATTAATAATAAAATATTTTATTAGAGATACATAAATCAATTAACAATTTTTAACATTTTCTATTTAATTTTTTTACTTTTTACTTTGTCAACTTATTATCAATTTCTTTATTATTTCTAATCGATTAAGGGAATTTTATTTTAGATTAATTTAATGTATTGAATGCATATAATATTGAATATTAATGTTGACAAATACTATATAACATCAAAAAAGGAATTTAAAATATTGAGTATTAAATGAGGACATTACTTTAATGCTTTTTCCTTTTGTTACTTATCAAGAATATCTTGAATGATTTGATAACCGCCTTGCAACATGTAAGTTCTGCAACCCGTCCCAAAATAAGATGTTCCACGCTTGGGAAATCCTAAAACATTAAAACAATAAGATGTTCCACACTTGGGAGAATGTTTGGCACTATTCTTAGAATGCAAGTTTGTCATTTTTAGTTCTAGAGTTTATTGAAATGTGGGAGTTTTAATTAATATGGGAATGGGTCATGGTTATAGTTTCAACACTGGAGAGTCTTAAACATTGGTGCTAAATTGTTGCGGGACAAGTCTTTTGTGGAATTTGGTAAAATACATGGTGGGCATGTGAGCTTATTGGTTGAAGCTGTATAGAATACTTCCTCCGTTCCTAAACTCTTATGTTTTAGCTTATTGATTTTGTTCTGACACTCTTGATGTTTTACACATTTCAAGGCTCATTAATTATTTTCTTCCACTTATACCCTTATTTAACATGACCTAGATTTTCACACCTTCTTCCATCATAGATAAATGAGGGTATTTTAGACTAAATGTACTATTTTTTAGTAGTATTAAATGTTTCTTAAGCTATGTGTATTAACCTTAAACATTAAGAGTTTAGGAACAGAGGAAGTATTTGCATACAAAGGATGCATTAGTTGGATTTTCAACAAATTTGCCAATGACAAGGATGATACAGCAGTAGCAGTCAAACTATTTTGGATTAATTTAATATTCAAATAATCAATTCCATCTTTGGGAGGTTTATGAGCTGCTGCTTGGGATCAAAACATTTATAACTGCGTTTGAAGATAGTTGGGTCATGGGGTTGTTTCTATTATTTTTCTTATCATTTTTCTTTTTAGTAGTGGCTAAATAAGAATTGGATCCAAGTGTTGTTACGAGATGGAGTATGGATCGGCATTGTAATTTTGTTGGTTTTCAGATCCCAAGATTTCTTGTGTGTTGGCTCTGTTTAATAAAATGCATTTTACTTTAAAAAAGGGCAATTTTGGAATTTTCAAAATGTGCATAGGACATTTTTGTAAATGAACTTCCAAAGTAATAGTTTCTTATAGTTGATAAAAAAATTTGTTAAAAAAGTTTATTGAAAATAATGATATAAATGTATTGGTAAAATATTAAATATATTTTTTAATGAAAAATTAATTTTTATTCTATGAATATTATTTAAAGATATTTGTAAGCATAAAGTGAAGAAATATATAAAATAAGAAAGTGAGACTCTATTCATCGTTTGATTGAATTAATGTATTTTTAAATATAATTTGCTTAATTTGACTTTGAATATGGCTTTAGTTTTTCACTTTACACATTTTTACTTTAAATAAGTTAAATTTAAAAATAATTTTATCATTTAAAAAAATCTTCAAAATCTATTTTAATACTAGATGGAATTCATGCTATGCACGGACCAGGCATTCAACTTGATAATATGTTTTTACTTATTTTTTATTTTCTATTAAAATATAAAGGTGAGAAAGTAGTTTAACTTTTTTATGGTTATCCATTTATTTTTTTCCTTCTATGGTTGTATACATTATTCCTTTTTCTCTTTTTTTTTTTGTCATCCAAAATTCAAATGTCTCACTTAAATAGGTTACGAACACATACAGTGGTAAGTTACATTTGTTTAGTGAATATTTTGAACAATGTATTTTGCCTTTTCTTTTCTTAATGTGTTTAGTTATATGGAGTAATTTTTTTTTTATCAAATTTATATCATTTGCTAATTTGGCCTATCTAGTGAAGAAATTAACTTTTGTTTCTAGTCATCCATCATATCCATTTGTCTCATTTTTTTCTTTCTTTCTTTCTTCATACCAAAAATTAACAAAATTTGTGAATTAAGTTATTTTTTGCTACCTCCATCCCTAAATACAAGACTCTTTTCTAAAAAAAATGTGTCCCTTTTTATAAGACTCTTTTCAACTTGTCTCTTGCAATAATTTTTTTTTACCAACATACCCTTTATCACTTTACAATGCTAAAAATTAATAAGATAAGTACATTATCTCTCATATGAGGATTGGAGAAAATGAGTAGCACTATTAATTAATTAGGTAGAAAGTAATTAAGTGGAAAGAGAGAGATGATGAGTTCCAATAATTATAAGGGTAATTTTGGAAAAATAATACAAAATGTTAACAAATTTAATGCTATTAATTAAATTTACCAACTTTCTTAAAGGGTGAGAATTAGTTAAAATAGTCTTATATTTAGGGACGGAGATAGTATTTTATTACTTGTTTAGCGTCATCACAAAAAAAATGGTAAAAAATTATTAGAGTCTAACACTTGTTACAACCTTTTATTACTAATTCTTTGGTGTCAGTTCCACAAGCTCATTTTTGTCCCTTTCCCAGCTAAGTGGTTATGAAATTGAACAGGAAGATAATTAACCAAATTGATATAAACAAATCATTGATGTAATTATTCTTTTTGACTTCCATTAAGTAATAATGGAAATGAAAATCTGAAAAAAAAAAAAATTACATTTCATCATTAAGGATCAGAAAATAAAAAAGTTTACAAAAAGTATACAAATCAAATAAAAAGAAGCAAAATGACAAAAAAGAATAGAAAAGATAACAAAAGGAGGAACAACTAGTAGCACAATTGTAGCAGTAGACCAGCTCCATGAAAAAAAGAAAGAAAAGAACAAGATTAATATATTAAGGACGAGAATAAAAAATTCCAAATAAAGCAGATTTGGTCAAGAAACAAGGCGTATCACTGGTAATCAGAAGAAACATAATGCAGCAGTCCCGTAAAAATGGTCAATATGAATTATACCGGAGGGGTATTCGGCTATATGATTAGCCGAATACCCTCCACACCGGATAAGTATTCGGCAGTATGATTAGCTGAATACCCTTCACACTAGAGAGGTATTCGGCAGTAAGAATTACCGTATAAGATAGGTAATTGTCTAAATCATCAAACAGGTACAACCAGGTATTCGACATCATGATAACCGAGTACCACGAAGAGTACTCGGACAAGATAAATCATGCTAAAAAGGTATTACAAAGACAATCAAAGATTAGAAGGTAATTAAGCAATCTTAATTAATAATGATAAACCATCAGAAGATAATCAGGGCCTATAAAAGTCCAAGGCCCAGTAAGGTAAGTATAAAAAGGAGTACGATCCTTGAAGTACAGTAACTTTTATCCTCATTTATTACACCTACTAAATGCTTTGAGCTGAAAGTTGACTTGAGCATTCGAGTGCCTTTTGCAAGTACCCACCCCTCTTATCACCTAGAAGGATTCAGATGATTGCAGCAGATCTCGGACTGAAGATATTGGCATAGGAAGCATTACCTTGTTACCCTCAGGCAGGTTACTACTCGGAATGGTTACTACTCGGAGCCACGCACACATGGAGATACTCGAATCATCAGCACTAGGCATGTAGCATGACGTAGAGGGATAACATCGCGTTGACGAAAATGCGGCGCAGGTGAAAGATCAAACAAGTTTGTCTTCAGAGTTAGGACAATTGAGAGCTGATCTATCAGCGATGCGAAAACCGCATGCTCAAGAGATCTCGACCCTTCGTCAGGAAAATGCTGAGTTGAAATGAATCGATCTTGGAAGCCTGAAGACCAAACACCTGGCCGCCAGCATGAGGGTGAGTCAACGGCCAATCTTAGCATCCAGGGGGCAACACATCGGCTCTTAACCTTCACCGTCAACACTCAAACACACCCTTGTAGACATCCCTTCATTTCGAGAATAATGGAAACACCTCTCCCCCCAAGTTGGAAAAGCCTTAGCTTAGACCGATATGATGACAGCACTGATCCAGATAAGCACATAGATGTTTATGTAACCCAAGTCAGCCTCTACACCACAAATGATGCTATCTTGTGTAGGGTATTCCCCACATCTCTGAAGGGGCAAACGCTAAACTGGTTTACTTGGCTTCCGCCTAATTCCATTGACAGCTTCGAAACACTTGCCGCTAGATTTGACACCCAGTTTGCAACAAGCATACCCCATCACTTGACATCGGTTCCGCTGGTAAACATATAACAAGAAAAGAAGGAATCTCTTCAAACTTTCATGGAAAGATTCGGCAAAGTTGCCTTAAACATTCGTAATTTGGACCCAACTGTAGCCATGCATCACCTGCTAATAGCCCTTTGGCTATGGGCTTTCGTTAATAGTCTCTATAAGAAACCTGTACTCGACATGGATGACCTCCGACGAAGGGCAGCGAAATATCTGCAGATAGAGGAGATAGCTGAATACCGAAACCAAGTCCAAACGGAGGCCAACACAGGAAAGAAAGAACATGAAAGAGATAATCATGGGAAGGGAAAAGATAAATTTCCCAAAGATTGAGAGTATTAATCTTGCAGTTCCGCACCAGCAAAGACTTGCAGTTTTCAATGGAGATCAATGAAAGTTCTTAAAATCTAATGGTTGTAATGAATAATTAATCTTAACCATTAGATTTCAAGAAAATGAATGGTGAGGATGGGAGTAACTCTTATAATTACTCTTGGAGTAAGTGGATCCCTCCTCTCTCTCTCTCTCTCTCTCTCTCTCTCTCTCTCTCTCTCTCTCTCTCTCTCTCTCTATATATATATATATATATATATATATATATATATATATATATATATATATATGCCTGTTTATGACATCCTATTAACATCTTTTTATTGCATTACTCTTTGTTTATGTAGTATGACTTGTGTTATATGCATTAGTTGATTAGTGGTTTTAAACTCTAGAATTTGTTATATGGTATTTTTGTTACTCTTGGATCCGAATTAAGTTTTGGTTTTCTTTGTTTTAATTGATTCATAACTTGTGTTATAAATTTGTCTTGTGCCTGGGTTTAGGCACTATTCACTAGTGAGAAAATAGGTGTTCGTATGGGTAGGACAAGGAAGGATGCTCAACAACAAGCTGCAGAGAATGCCCTTCACAGCTTGGCAGGTAAACACCTATTGTTCGAGCCAATTCCAAAATTGTGTTCTGATTATATTGTTTTTATCGTTCCTTTCTAGTAATGAAGAGAAAATTCTTGGAACATAGGGATATAAATAGTTAGTCAATAATATAATACAGATTGATAGGTAAGATATTGTTGCTGCATTTGGTGCAACTTTATTGGTTATGTTTAGGTAATATGTGGAGAATATTCTATTCTTCATTTTGGTTAGAGATAGCATTTACTTGTTGCTTGACAAGTGTCTGAATATGCCCTTCCAGCACTATGCATGCATGTAGAACAGTTCTGAGATTCTTTATTTTGGTGATTTGTGAAATTGTATCTATTGAAGCACGCAGAAGGTAGAACAAATAGGAGTGAGTTCAAATTGAAGAATATCTGTTGGTATCTAACTTTCAGTTACTTATTTGCACCCTTAATCTTAGCTCAATGATTGGACATGATCACATATCTAGTAAACCCGATGTTCTAGTGTATGTTAATGTAGAAATTATCAGCATAAATGTTTCAAGAGGTAAATATTCTTTTGTACTTTCATTAATAAAACTTGCCCAAAGCATGCATAGCCCACTTGGTAATAGTCAATTACGACTGCAAGGAATGCTAAATTTTCTGGTCTAGACTTTAATAAAATGGAGTTTAATTGTGGTTTTTTTTTTGGTTACCTTGTTATTGGTACGGAGTATTCATTGACTTTGCCTAATCTCTGTCGGGGAATTTGACTGGCCATGTTTAGTGGGATTCTCACGTCGGGGAACAAGACTCGAATCCGAGACCTTGCTTAAGGGTATTGAATCCAGCACCATTCGGACCAACGACTTGTTGGTAGTTTAATTGTGTTTTGGGTCTTTTAAGTGTAGGCTATGATTTTGGTCTTGGTTTATTTTTCTAGTTAATTAAGTTTTTTTAAATAAAATATATTTGATATGTCTTTTAACTTTTTTTTCTATTTAAAATTTTAAATCAACATTTCTTAATAAAATATTTGAGGATTTATGATTGATTTAATATATAACTTAATTTAAAACTTTAGTCAGAAATTTAGTAAAATTATAGAAAGTTGAAGGATTTAGTGTGGTGTAAAAGTAGGATCTGAAAAGGGAAAAAAAATTGAGATTCATAGTTTTAGCAAATTTTGATGTTTCAGTTGATTTTTAAGTATATAGTTTAACAAAATTTAAGAGTTTTAAGTAGAATAAGTTTAATAGATTAAATTAAATTTGTTTAATTTTAAAATTGATTTAGTTATTTTAAAAAACTTCAAAATTAAAATTGTACATAGTTTTTTTGGTCTTGGGACAGAGATCACAAGTGTCTCCTAACCCGTTGGGTCAGAGACTAATACCGCTCGCGGTGCATGGTTGCCGCTGGTCTAAGGGAATTTTGCACACAGAAGGAATCGAACACGGGTTCTTCTGCTAAATGGATCGTTCCCCCACATGTGAACGTAGCGAGGAAATTGTACATAGTTTAAATTTGATAAATAAAATATGATTAAATTTAAACCTTAGAACCCAATTTCAGCTGACACCAAAATTTTGCTTGCGCGGCATTGCGGAAAATAGATTTATTCTGTGTTTGAGTTGATTTATTTTGTGGAATTTTTTTTATAGCTTCTTAAAATAGCTTCTGAAAAGAAAAGATTATCTTTTTTGTGTAAGGGTAAAGTACAATTTCAGTTTTCTCATAGTATCCAACCTGCAATTAGTCCCCTTATTTATAAATAGAGACATTCAATCCTCTAATTTTTGAAAATTGGTGATTTTAGTTCAATTGTTAAATTTAATACATTAGCCTTAATTATTTAACATTAATTTAACAGAAATTTAATAAAAGATAAAAAATGTATAAAAAGGATTTTAAATCACGTGGGATCATCTTGTAGCTAGTGTAAACTCAAATATGATAGCCTTAACTCACTTTGTCCCCTAAGCTTCATCTTTCCTAAAAGGTTGATGTAATGCTAATCACCTTCCCCAAAGGTTCGTTAACTCAAAAAGGTTCATCTACTCAAAGGATTTTGTAGAGATTTTTTTGAGCCGTAGGACATGGGGATGCAAGATTAGTGGATGGGTGGTGGGATGGAAACCGGTGCAGCTTCATATAGCTCTTAGTCTCGAGCTTGAAGACATTGCATGGTCTATCACTGTAACATGGAGGCTCCATTTGTGACCTCTTGGATAGAGGAAAATCTAGGGAGAAGGTTTTATGGTTATGGACTATTTAGGGCATATAACCATTAATATGAAATTTTGGTTGCAAGTTTATTGTGTAACATTCATTTGAAATTTCGAATTTGTTCTTTTGCAAGTAACAGGGAGAAATGGTTGAGTTTTTTGAGTGGCATGATCCTGTATTGAATGTTCGTGAGAAGAGAATTATCATTGCATTGTTGAGGAAGGAAAATGAACTAAAGATTAGGGAAAAGGAATTGAAGACAAAGTTGAGTTAGATGAAAAAGTGGAGAGTTGTTGGTAAGGGCATTTGATGTAGTGGGTACAATATAAGGCATTGTATTGTAGCTGGTGTTTGTGGCCCTATCATTATTTGATGCAGTTATTTTGATTTTAAGATTAGAATATAGTATTTGGGTTGGTATGAATGGGGATCTATTAATGAATTATCGTTTATAATATGATTTGTGCAAGTGAATTTAATCTGATTTTATATTTAATTGTGTTCCTTGTGTTGCACAACTCTGCCAAATTGCCTAGTAATTCTACCAAATCACCTAGTATAATTGGTTTTAAAGTTTGAGGTTTTACACAATATTGTCTTTTTTTTTTTTGGTAAAGATACACAATATTGTCTGAATATGCTAACACAATATCAGTATACTGGTCCTTTTGAAAACCAATTTTGTAACATAGTAACTGAATAAGGTTGTATAGTTAATGAAATTCGTTTTTTATTATTATCACATGTTTTCGTTAATGCAGCTGATTTTTTGATGTACTCTACAGAATTTTACTGATATGCATTAATTTTATGCTTTATGCAGTATAGTTAATGTATTTTCAGACTTAGTGTGTTGACTTGTACCTTTGGAGTGTGTCTTAAGACTTGTAATTAAGATGGGCAGCTGGCTTATTAATTTGATAGGTAGTAGCAGAGCTACTGTTCTTTTTTTGCAAGCAAATATATGTATAAGAAAATAGCATTCCGCTGCATGAATGAAATCTGAATTACGTTTCTGCTTTCCTAAGAACTTCTTGTGCCAACAATTGGTATCAGAGCTTATTTGATCTTAAGGGACTATGAGAGAACCCGAGAGAAGAGAGAAAACCAGAAATAGAAACCAGAAAACAGAGAGGAGAGAAAACCAAAAATCCAATCTATTTTCAGAATACCCAAGCTTCTAAATGGCTGCCAACAGTGTCTCACTACCAGCACCTCCTGTATTGATAGGAAAGAACTACGAATTTTGGGCTGTGATGATGAGAGCTCAGTTGAAAGCTTATGATCTTTGGGAAGCAGTGGAGACAACTGAACCACCAGCTTTGGAAGAAAATCCCACTGTTGCTCAAATAAGAGTTCACAATGAGCAAGTTTCCAAAAGAGCAAAGGCTCTTACCATCTTGCATTCAGCTGTGGATGATGATGTTTTTATGAGAATCTCAAACTTGGATACGACAAAGGAAGTTTGGGAGAAGCTTGAAGAAGGGTTTTTTGGAAATGAGAGGACTAAGCAAATGCAAGTTCTCAACCTCAAAAGAGAGTTTGAAGCCTTGAAGATGAATGAGGCTGAAAACATAAAAGATTTCATTACCGGACTGATGAAGGTTGTGAACCAGATCAGATTGCTATGGGAGAAATTTCCAGACAGCAGAATAGTTGAGAAAGTCTTGGTTGTCTTACCTGAGAGGTTTGGATCCAAGATTTCTTCACTTGAAGAGTCAAAGGATCTCTCTAAGATAAGCTTGACAGAGCTTATAAATGCTTTTCAAGCTCAAGAAAAGTGGAGGCTTCTCAAACAGGAGGAGGCAACAGAAAGTGCTCTATAAGTCAAACACAAAGGGAAGGCTATTGTAGCGAAAGGAGAGAAGAAATATGTTGGAGAACACTCTGGAAATGATTCAAAGAGAAGAGAAAATTTTCCAAAGTGTGGAATTTGCAAGAGAACCAGCCACAAGGAGAGTGATTGTTGGTACAAAGGGAAGACACCACCACCTATTCAATGCAGATACTGCAACAAAATGGCCACCTAGAGATGTTTTGTAGACTGAAACAGCAGCAGCAAAATCAGACAACTCAAAAGGCAAATGTCACTGAAGCTGAAAATGATGAAGATCTATCATTCATGGCCAAGACTACAAGGAGTTTGGAGGATGAAAATACATGGTTTATTGACAGTGGCTGCACTCAACTCATGACAAGCAAACCAGAATTCTTTTCTGAGCTGAAACCTACTGGAGGATCGGTAAAGATTGGAAATGGAGACAAACTTGCCATCACTGATAAAGGAGTTGTGGGAATTCATACTACAATAGGTATCAAGCATATTTCTAATGTTCTTTTAGTGCCTAATCTTGATCAAAACCTGTTGAGTGTGGGTCAAATGATGCAAAGTGGTTGTTGCTTGCTAGTTAAAGAAAAAGTTGTGTAGTTAATGATGTTGATGGTCATGAATTATTTGAAGTAGAGATGAAAAAAAGAAGTTTTCCTGTTAATTGGAATTTAATTTCTGAACAAGAGTGCCATATTAGCAAGACCGAACTTGATTCTAAGTTATGGCGCAAGAGGTTTGGTCACTTCAATTTGAGATCCATTCAGTTTGCTCAAAAGCATGAGTTAGTCAAAGATTTGCCAAAATATTCAAGTTTCTTCAGAAGTATGTGAAGGCTGTCAACTTGGTAAGCAACATGGATTACCTTTTCCGAGTTCATCTACATGGAGAGCAAGTGAGAAGCTTGATTTGGTGCACTCTGATGCTTTTGGACCTATGAAAACTACTTCACCTAATGGCAACAAGTATTTTATTGTCTTCATAGATGATTTTACAAGAATGGCTTGGGTTTACTTTCTTAAATAGAAATCTGATGTTTTTTTATTTTTAAGAAGTTTAAAGCCCTTGATGAGGTTGAAAGTGGTTGTCGTTTAAAGAAACTCAAAACCGACAATGGGAAGGAGTATAGCTCTACTGAATTTAATTCATTTTGTGAAGATTTGGGAGTTGAGCGCTAGCTTACAATGAGCTATTCACCCCAATAGAATGGTGTGGCAGAAAGAAAAAATAGATCAATCCTTAAGATGGCTAAAATGCCAAAGATATTTTGGGCAGAAGCTGTAAACACAGCTGTTTACCTCCAAAATAGACTTCCTACAAGAGCAGTAGAAGGGAAGAGACCCATTGAAGCCTGTGGAGGAATTAAACCATCCATTAGGCATCAAAAAGTGTTTGGTTCACCTTGTTACAGTCATGTAGCAGATGTAAAAAGAAGTAAATTGGATGAAAAAGCTGAAAAAGGAATTTTAATAGGCTATAGCTCAAAAGCTAAGGGCTACAAAGTCTATGGAATTGATTCAAGTAAAGTTTTTGTCAGTAGAGATGTGAAGGTGGATGAATATTCCTTTTGGAATTGGGAGACTTCTCAAATGGAAAGGCATGCAATTTTGCCTTCTTTGGATAACATTGATGAAGATTAAGAAGAAGAGGTTGATGATGATTTTGCTGTGAAAGGCATTATACCTCTTTCAGAAATTTATCATATATGTAATGTTGCTGTAGTTGAACCTACCAACTTTTAAGAAGCTAGTAAGATTGAAGAATCGAACCAAGCTATGAAGGAAGAGATCTCCATCATTGAAGACAACAAGACATGCTAGCTAGTTGACAAGCTAGAAGACAAACATGCTATTGGAGTTAAATGGGTCTATAAGGTGAAGTTGAATCCTAATGGATCCATTAACAAATACAAGGCTAGACTTGTTAAAGGCTATGCTCAACAGCCAGGAATTGATTATGCAGAAACATTTGCTCCGGTTGCAAGAATGGATACTATTCATATTCTTGTAGCTTTGGCAGCTCAAATGAAATGGAAAATTTGGCATTTAGATGTCAAATCTGCATTCTTAAATGGGAACTTGACTGAAGAAATTTATGTAGCTCAACCTGAAGGTTTTGTTGTGAAAGGAAGTGAAGACAAGGTGTATAAGCTTCATAAAGCTATGTATGGGCTGAAACAAGCTCCTAGAGCTTAGTATAGCAGAATTGATGGCTATTTTTACAGTCAAGGTTTCAAGAGGAGTGAAAATGATGCAACTCTTTATGTGAAAAGGTTGCTGGATGGTGGCTTTTTAGTTGTTTCTTTGTATGTTGATGATTTGCTAGTGACTAGCAATAATCAACAAGAAGTGCAGCAACTTATGGAGAAGATGCAGAATCAGCTTCAGATGTCTAGCTTAGGAGAAATGAATTATTTTCTAGGCTTGGAAGTGCATCAAACAAAAGATGGAATTTTTCTGAATCTAGAGAAGTATGCTCATGAAGTTTTGAAGAAATTCATAATGGAAAGTTGCAAATCTGTCCTTACTCCTTTGGTGCATAATTTGAAATTGTCCAAAGATGATGGAGCTGAAAAAATGGATGCTTCTCTTTTTAGAAGTTTGATTGGAAGTTTTCTTTATCTCACTTCATCTAGACCTGATCTTATATATGCAGCCATCTTACTCTAAAGATTTATGCAAAGTCCAAGTGTGACTCATTTTGCAGCAGCAAAGAGGGTGCCTAGGTACTTGAAAGGCACTACTCAACTTGGAATGTGATATAAACCCAGTGAAAAAGGAAATTTATTTGGCTATGTTGACAGTGATTGGGCTGGAAACCTTGATGACATGAAGAGCACTGCTGGTTATGTTTTTTCCTTAGGCTCTAGCATGTTCTCCTCAAAGAAGCAAGAAATTGTAGCTCAGTCCACTGCAGAGGCAGAATATGTTGCAGCAGCTGTAGCAACAAACCAAGCTATTTGGTTGAAGAAAATTCTATTTGATTTGGGAGTAGAGCAGCTAGAAGCTACTGAGATTTATTGTGACAGTAAATCAACAATTGTTATTGCAGAAAATCCAGTTCAGCATGGAAAGACAAAGCACATTCAAGTGAAATTTCATGTTGTTCGTGAGGCTGTTAAGAATAGAGAGATCAATCTCATTCAATGCTGTTCTAATGTTCAAATTGTTGATATTCTGACTAAAGCTCTACCTAGAGCAAGATTTGAAAGACTTAGAGATTTGCTCGGAGTGTCCATAAAAAATTTCAAGGAGGAGTGTTAATGCAGCTGATTTTTTGATGTACTCAAAATTTTACTGATATGTATTAATTTTATGCTTTATGCAGTATAGTTAATGTATTTTTAGACTTAGTGTGTTGACTTGTACCTTTGGAGTGTGTTTTAAGACTTGTAATTAAGATGGGCAGCTGGATCATTAATCTGATAGGTAGTAGTAGTGCTACTGTTCTATTTTTTGTGAGCAAATATATGTATCAGAAAATAGCATTCTACTGCATGAATGAAATCTGATTTGCGTTTCTGCTTTCCTAAGAACTTCTTGTGCCAACAGTTTTAAAGATACTATCATATAATTTTACTAGTCTTTTTGAAAATTAAAATTGTAATATGGTTAGTGATTAAGGTTTTAAAGTTGAGGTCTGTATTTGATTGTTGTAACAAGTTCTAAAGTTGAGGTTACTGGTCCTTTTGAAAACCAGTTTTGCAGCTTATTGCCATTTTGAATAGTCTTACATTGTGACTGGTTTAATGCCAAATTAGATTACCAAAGTGAATTTGACATATGATACAAGCATATGATGCAACCATTGACCTGATTTTAGCATTGAAAACCACTATTAAAAATTCCAAATCAAAACCTGTTAATCTTAAGTAGGACTGAACCATAATCAAAACCAATAATTGAATAAGCAAATGAAACCACATCATCACAAAGAACTAATATACCAACAGGAAATATAAATTTCATTAAAACCAATAAGCAGTACTTGTATAGGAATGGTCTATTGTCATTTGAAGTGAACCAAAACACCATTTCTATACATTCCTTTACAAAATAGTCTTAGTAACCAAAAAATAGAACAACGTCTGAATGTATCAAAACATCATTCTTATTAATTCCTTTAAAAAATAAATATATTAAAACCCATTCCTAAACCATAATATTCCCCTGACCCATTCCTACAACTATTTCCCCTAAAAAAACGTAGATATCTTCAAATCTTCAAATTCTTGAAATCTTAAAGCATCATAAACCATTGATTGTTGTGTTTGTAGGCTAGGACAAAAACATCAAAAAGTGTTGGTGCAGTTGCAATTATCTATTAACTTAAAGGAGGTGCAATTGATTATTGACTTAATGGAGGTGCAGCTGATTGACCACTTGGTGCACGTGCAACAAATTGTTGAGTTTATGTTGATGCAGTTGATTCTTGAGTTTTCTACAAAGTTTCAACCTCTATAGATCAGTTCAACCCAAGTATTTTTTTCACAATTATTTGGTTCTGCAGAAGGTTGAAACTTTGTAGAAAACTTTCACAATTGACTCAGTTGTGCTTACAACGCACCCCTCCTAAAGCTCCAGTCCACTGTCTGCACCTCTAATTAGGTGTCTGCGGTTAATTTTTCATAACGACAATTAGACGGGATGACCCAATTGAAAAAAAAAGTTCAGGGACCCAATTAAAAGAAAAAAAAAAGTTCAAGGACCTATTTGTAAATTTGGTAAAAGTATAGGAACCTACAGAATAATTAAACCTTTATTTTTTTATGGAGATTGTTTTATTTTTTTCCCCCTTCTATGACTGTTTGCAATTTTCTTTTTCTTTTTTTTAATGACCAAAATTCAAATGTCTCATTTAAATAGATTAAGGACACCTATAGTAATAAGTTACATTTCGTTAGTGAATACCATCGTCATTGTGAATACCAATAGTTGCAAGTTACTTATATTTTCCTTCTTTTTTTGTTGTTGTCTAGGTACACTACTTGCTTATAAGTGAATAAGCTAGCCTCATTTGGAACCTATGCAAATAATCCTTCACTTGTTCATAGTTTATTTTGTGGTTTGACCTAGTGATGAACTATTAATAAAGCTGAAAACCTCAAACCCCAAGTTCTGGCACAGTATTGATGGCCTACTTAATTTAGTTTTTTATTTAAATTCAAGGTATTTATTGATATGAATTGCATGTGATTCTAGATTCAGTTTAATGGTGATGTACTGACAATGTAAAACCATTTTACACTGTCATTTAATCATAGATCGTCGTTGGTATGACTTTTAAGATAATTTTGTGAAAGTCAACAAATTTACCATACATGATAGTTTATGATTAGATGACAGTATAAAACTATTTTACACTGTCAGTGCATAATCCTTTATCTCTTTTAGATTTGTATATCATATGATAATAAATTAATAATTCTCTAAAAATATAAAGGAATTATGGAAACATTTAAACTTAGTTACACTTTTTGTACCCACAAATTCACAAGCTTGCGAACTTTGTCCTTAGATATTTTTTATTTTACCCCCAATTTATAAAATATTGTGAATTTTGTCCCAATGTAAAAAAAACTACCACAAATAAGACATTTTTGTGGTGATTTTTCCTTTAAACCGCTGCAATTAAGACAAATTGCGACTTCTGTAAATTAGGAGGAAAAATTCATTAATTTTTTGTTTGGGAAGGGGGGCGAAATTCAAAAGATTACAAAACTTTGGAAGCAAAAAGTACAATTAAGCTAAAAATTTATATGTTTTTATCAGCTAAACTTTATTCACAGGATGTTCTGAGTTAATTTATGTATTCAAGAAAAATACCTAGATAATACACATGATACTTGATAATTTTATTTAAACTTCAAAGTGAAATGAAAATAGAAATAAATTTAAAAATAAAAATAATGCATGAGAAAATTGTCATTAAAATAATTTTTTGTTAGTTCAATAAATTTTTAGATTTTTCAAATAAAAAATCATATATTTTTTCCTTATACAATTAATATAATTTTTCCATTTAAATTTATTGATAAAAAATAACAACAATGATAAAAAAAAATCAGGTGGAAAATGAAAGACTTTACTAGTAGACACGTCATGTTTGACTAAAGCATCTACCACCATGTTTTGCCTCACGTAAACATATGCATACGTGACTTTAGATTTCAAACTAGCTATTTCTTTAATCTCTCTAACCACGTTATAACAGTGGTGAGAATGATCGCATCCATTTAAAATCAACCCACCTGCAACTTTTGAATCACTCTCCACTGATATATGACACAAAAAAGGAATTTAAAATTAACTTAAGGCATTACTTTAATTGAATGCTTTTTCCTCTGTCAGCACATCAATATATATAGCAGCACTCCACGACCCAAACAGATTCAACCCTCCTCACAAAAACCAAACAGATGCAGTTGGAGAGAAGAGAGGCTGGAAATGTTCTTAAGGAAAGAGAGATTTGAAAGAGTGCATGCAAAGTTGAGAGAAAACCAAAAAATAGTCTCCTTGGCACAGCAGCGTTGACTTTAAGAGATCACCTACTCAAAACAAAGGATGATGATCCTTGCTGCAATTAATTACGTGTAACGGTTACTGGTGGGGATAGAAATGAAACAGAGGGGCACATGTTTTTAGGGTACACTGTTTAATTACAATGTAAATACACACACATAAGCCCATACAACATGCAATTGTTTTAGGGCAGCAAATCAAGAGAATTAAGTATAGTAATGGGGGCACAAAGAATAGCAACCCAGGTGGGAGAGTAGAAGGAAAAACAATAAAACATAGTATTTCTTACATTTATTTGGGCTCTAGGAGCAAAATTTCTAATCCCAAGAAAATAAAGAAAAAAAATCAACTCAATCTGTTTTTAATTATTTATTAATTCATTAATAATATCAGATTAATTAATTTAAATTAACATTCATATAACCTTTTTTTATATATAATAATTTTCATTGCTAATAATTTGTATAATCTTAATTCGTACATAATCTTAATTTATTTAAGCTTGTGAAGTTTTCTCCAAAGTTAAATAAATAAAAACCTTTCAAGCATCTTTGTATAATTATAAATCTAAATTCATTAATTTTCTAACATCTAAAAGTTAAAATAGATTAAATTTTAACAAAATAGTTTTTTTTTTCTAATAGCAATAACATTACTGTCAAAAATAAATAAATAAATAATTTTCTTTAAGTTTATGAATTTTTTTCTTAAAATTTGGTAAATTAAATACTCTTCATATTTGTTTAATTAGAAATGAAAATCCATTAGTAATTACAATGGCAAATAATAATAAAAGCTAAACTTTTATTTCTCATAATAAGAAAAAAAAAAAACAGATGTTACATTTCAAGACCACCTAAACGGCTAAACCATTGCTTTCCTGCACAGCCTGATCCTCTTTTGTAGGTTCTGACATGCTTATGTCTATGTGGGTTATGCCAGGTTGAGGTGTCTGGCTTTCTGGTCTTGAATCCAGCCCTAAATACATGGTAACAATAACTTCATTAGATTCACACACTATTTACTTTTCTTTAATGATGATGATATTTTGTTGCTCTTACCTATATATTGAGTTCTCAGGGATCCTTCTATAGCTTTGTGCTTTTTACCTCGAAAATGATCATTCAAGCCTTTCTCACTTGTGGCAATAATCTGACATAACATGCAAATCCAATCTTGCTTGGGTTTCTTCTGCAAACCAGATAGAGAATTTTCATTGTCATCAATTGCAAGAGGTGTCGCCGCATTGCGCTTTGGACCATAATGATAAGCATTTGACTTAGTCTGCAATGGGATAAATAAAATAATATGTGATCAATAGCCAATTAAGAGTTTCAACATTCCCTATATATTGACCCTATCATCTCTTTAGGATGCCCATGCATGAATAAGATATACTATAATATTGTGATCACACAACATGGTTCCATTGGTAGTAAAGTTATAATAATGCAAGTGTACTATGAAGTGAATGTTTGCTGAGTAGTGGTCAACCAAACAAATAGAATCTAAGTATACTAACCAGTATGAACACTTTATTATCATTGTTAGTCAGTGTAGAAGGTTGTTTGATATCAACTAGGGGGGGGTAACTCGGATTGTGGTGCACAAAATGCATTAATGTTATTAATATGGTTGTTTATTCTTGGATTCATGAAAGACACCGAAACTTGTTCTCGGAACAAGATTCCAAATGGGATTCCTAATGCTCTCTCCGATGCCATTTCTCTCATGACTTTCTCCTCCAGCTCTCTTCGTTGTGCCAATGCCATCTCATCAGTGATTATCTCTCTCTTAATTTCATCCTTCTTTAGCTCCTGTTGTATATGTTCTTTCTCCCATACTTACCGAAATGCTTCATTGGCATTGATTGGCACCGACTTTGGGAAAGCTTTGAGCTTCGGAACATTGCTGGGAAAAGCACTTGGTGCAAACTCACATCCTAGAAAGTGAATAGTGAATAAAATGAAATCATGTGAGAAAATATACTATTTTTTTTAAAGCAACAAAACAAATTAGTATCTTGAAAGGAACGTGAAGAAAAGAAAATGTTACCTTGTAATGGTGAGTGTTCAGAGACATAGGAAACTGTGGAAAGAGGGTGTGTCATTGATGAGGGTGTCTTTTGGTTTTGGTCATCACAACATTTGAACTCCATGGAAATAGTAGGAACGTGTAACAAAGGGAAAGAAGTGGATAAAGAAAAACAATGCCTATGAAATCAGAGACAATTTATGTGAGTGTGCGCAGTGTTGAGATTGAAAGTGTGATTAAATAGGTGTGAGGGATGGGTATTTGCACTCGCATGTAAGGTGTGTGTTTATAGATGTCATTGATTCTGCTTTTTTGTGTGATGATATTTTTTAGTGATGTGTGCCATGGTCAAATATTGAGAATTTACCAAATCAATTTTTTGAGCTTGAAAAGGGAGGAAAAAGGAAAAAATGATTTTTCTTCCAATTTTGAATGTGACCACAATACCCAAAAAGAGTTAAACATGAATAAATATTTAAAATGTTAAAGATTTGAAATATTTATTTTTCAAGTTTTAAGGATTAAATATTTGACTACACACATTTGATATTATTAAAAAAAATTAACGAAGTGAATAACTGAACAACTAAAAAATTATTTTTGATATTTATAATAAATTATAAATTGTAATATAGTATTACTTTTAATTATTGATGCTTTTATAAAAATGATTAATAATTAATTTATATAGAGAGATTGGTAAGATTTGGGGTGTCAACAATTTTGGGAGTCCTATTATGATGCCTTTACATGTGATAGTTTTAAAAAAAAAATTATATAGAGAGATAAAAGAGATAAAGATAAAAAAAATTATAGTTTGAGATTATTATCTAAAATAAAAATACTTGTGTGAAACCAAATAATTTTCAGTTGGGTCTCTCTAGATTAATTAATGAATTAATAATAAAATATTTTATTAGAGATACATAAATTAATTAACAATTTTTAACATTTTTTATTTAATTTTTTTACTTTTTACTCTATCAACTTATTATCAATTTCTTTATTATTCCTAATTGATTAAGGGAATTTTATTTTAAATTAATTTAATGTATTGAATGCATATAATATTGAATATTAATGTTGACAAATACTATATAACATCAAAAGAGGAATTTAAAATATTTAGTACTAAATGAGGACATTACTTTAATGCTTTTTCCTTATGTTACTTATCAAGAATATCTTGAATGATTTGATAACCCCCTTGCAACATGTAAGTTCTACAACCCGTCCCATAAGATGTTCCACGCTTGGGAAATCCTAAAACATTAAGACAGTTAATAGTATGATTGCTACCTAACCTAAAACAAAATAAGCTCATCTGGTGCCTGCAGCCAGATATAAAAAATACCTAACAATTTTTAATACCTTTATATATTTTTACCAACTAAATTTTATTTAAAGGATTTTCTGATTTAATTTTATATTCAAGAAAAATATTGGATAATATATATGATACTTGATAGATTGGCCTTGCACGGAATCTCAGTACAAAATACTTGCTGGTGGGATACTATTCTTTCTTTCATCCAGCTAGACTTTAATAGGAACAACTTTTTGCTTTCCTCCTATAGATTTACATAGTGGTTGCCTTTGCAAGTTTTGGTTTATGTCCCCCGTATTCTCTTGTTTTCTCCTTTTTTCAATCAACTCTTGGTGTGCTGTACAAGATTAGTAGCATTGGGAGTACTAACATGGTTGGAATCTCTTTTGTTATAATGATGCCTTTGCATGTCTTCTTTGTGACTATTTTTTTTTTAAATTTCAAAGTGAAATTTAAAGAGAATCAAATTTTAAAAGAAATTAACGTGCAAGAAAATTGTCATTAAAATAATTAGTCATTAATTATTCAATTAATTTTTAGATTTTTCTGGATAAAAAAAAGTCAAATATTTTTGCTCATGATTTAATTTTTATACAATTAATACAATTTTTATTAATTAAATTTTATTTTTAAGAATATTTTAATAAAAAATAATATTAATATTTTAGTTTTAAAATTTAATTCTTTATAATTCATAAATATACTCGTGCAGTATACAAAATATTTACTAATTTCATTTCAAAATCATGTAAAAAAGATTAGAAACAAAAACAAAAAAGAAAATGATACATGAAATAAATTATCACTAAAAAAAATTTTCTTAGTAAAAATATTTGTTAAAATTTTAAAAAATAACCTTTGAAAGATTTTGTTAGTTACATTTTAATGTTCTTTATTATCACCAAAATAATTTTTATAAATAGTGCTTATTAAACTTTTATTGTCATTAATTTTATTTCTTAATGAATTAATAATAAAATATTGAGCAAATTACAGTGTCACCCCCTGAGTTTTACCTGAATTACACATGCACCCTCTCCTTTTTTTACCCTACAAAAAATCCTCTAATTTTTCCTTTCATGTTAGAGTGGCACACCCTCTCCATTAAACGGTGTTAACTTCATTTAAAATGTAGAGCACAGGATTGACATGTGATTTTTAAAAAACAAATTAATCCAAAAATGTCCTTTCTTCTTCGTTTCCCAACTCTTCAACTCCATCGCAAACTCCTCCGACTCTTGCTTCCCCAACTCTCTCCTCTCCTCCTACGCCAAAGTTGCCACCAGCCCCTCTGATTCCATCAAGTTCCTAAACCACGTCACCAAAACCTGCCGCCGCTGCCGCGGCTAGCACGATAAGCAAAAGATGATTCTTTGGGAGAATGTTTGGCACTATTCTCATAATGCAAGTTCGTAGTTTTCAGTTCTAGAGTGTATTGAAATGTGGGAGTTTTAATTAATATGGGAATGGGTCATGGTTATAGTTTCAACGCTGGAGAGTCTTAAACATTGGTGCTAAATTGTTGTGAGACAAGTCTTTTGTGGAATTTGGTAAAATACATGGTGGGCATGTGAGCTTATTGGTTCAAGCTGTATAGAATACTCCCTCAGTTCTTAAACTCTTATGTTTTAGCTTCTTGTTTTTGTTCCTAAACTCTTGATGTTTTACATATTTCAATGCTCATTAATTATTTTCTTCCACATATACCCTAATTGAACATGACCTAGATTTTCATACCTTCTTCCATCATAGATATTAAATGAGTATTTTAGACTAAAAGTATTATTTGTGAATAGTATTAAATGTTTATTAAACTGTGTGCATTAATCTTAAACATCAAGAGTTTAGGAACGGAGGGAGTATTTGCATACAAAGGATGCATTAGTTGGATTTTCAACAAATTTGCCAAAGACGAGGATGATACAGCAGTAGCAGTCAAACTATTTTGGATGAATTTAATATTCAAATAATCAATTCCATCTTTCAGAGGTTTACGAGCTGCTGCTTGGGATCAAAATATTTCTAACTGCGTTTGAAGACAGTTGGGTCATGGGGTTGTTTCTATTATTTTTCTTATCATTTTTCTTTATAGTAGGGGCTAAATAAGAATTGGATCCAAGTGTTGTTACGAGATGGAGTATGGATCGGCATTGTAATTTTGTTGGTTTTCAGATCCCAACATTTCTTGTCTGTTGGCTCTGTTTAATAAAATGCTTTTTAGTTTTAAAAAAAAAGGGGCAATTTTGGATTTTTCAAAATGTGCTTAGGACATTTTTGTAAATGAACTTTGAAAGTTAACGTTTACTTAACATTGTCACAATAGGGTTGTCAAAGTAATGCCTTCAAATGAGGGGGTGTATGTGTAATTAGACCAAATCTCTGGGGGTGTTATTGTAATTTGCTCTAAAATATTTTATTAGAAAGACATAAATTAATTAGCAAATGTTAACTTTTCCATTTAAATTTTTACTTTTTACTCGATCAACTCATTAGATATCTATCTGTTATTTCTAATTAATTAAAGGTATTTTGTAACGCTCGGCTAGCTTTTCAGTGTGCTTTGTAGGGATGGAAAAATGTACCCGGATCCTATGGGTACCTGCAAAAATATCGGCAAATGGATAGGGTAAATACCTGCTTATTGGGGATGGGTCCGGGCGGGTATTTACCCGCAAAAATTTAATGGGGATAAGTGCGGGTACGGGTACTATAGTACCCACCCCGCCCCGCCCCAAACTTACTATATATATATAAATTTAATTAAAATATTTTTTATTATATATATATATATATTACTATTTATTAATTTACTGGAAATTGGAAGGAAACCTAAGCTTTTATAAACTGTATAAGGACATAATTCTTTTATATAAGTGCCCATCATTTTTGTAATTCATTAATAATAATTAATATAATGCACATTTCATATCATAATATAAACTACTCTCTATATATTCAATAATGTGAAATAAGATTGACCAAGACCAACATTGTTGAAATTAAGCAGTTTATTTTGTTAGTGTTAACATGTCTAGGCTTTCATTCATAGTAGTAGCGGGGATACAATAGTTCTTCTCGGTTAATTACTATAAGGGGATCCTTTTTTGTCTGTAACCATGGTTAGATTTTATTTATAGATATTTTTATCATATAAATAAATTCTAGCCAGAGGCATACAGGTGATGAAGTTTTTATGACATTTTTGTATATGGATTTTAGGTCCCTTGTACCTATGATCGATATAAATTTTGGTTTTTTAATAGCTAGATAAATCACGTATATAAAATTTAGTATATAAAACACAACTACTTATAAAAAATTTAGAGTTGATTACATCGAACCCCCTGAGATTTGCTCTTATTACACTTGATACCCCTCCATTTTTTAACCCTACAGAAAATCCCCTATTTTTTAGGTACTGAGATTTCGCAAACTCAGTACCTAAAACTATAAACTCACAGTCCTTAACCAATTAAAATTCATGCACCTACCCTCACCCCTCCACAAACTGACGACAATCTCTCTCTCTCTCACTCAAATCCAATTCATTTCCTCTCACTTACTTCAACTTAGCAATTAAGTTAAACCCCAAAACCACTCTTCTCTCAGCTCTCTCTTTCCCTCTCTCACAAACTCACTCCCTCACACACACTCACTCACTTAAAAACCCAGCAGCACACACACACACCACACTCTTCATTTTATTTCAAATTCATTTCTCCCTTTCTCTCTTCTTCTCCCACGGCCCTGCACCCCAAACCCTCTCCTCTCTTTTTATTTTCTTCTTCCTCCTCACTCACTTGGCCGAGAGCCTGAGCACCAAGACCACAGAATCCTCTCAGCACCACTCTTCTCCTCCTTGGTAGTGGCACCCCAAGCCCCAAGGGAAGCCATTGAAGACCTTGCATGCTGCTGGATCCCTCTTCCCTCTCATCCTCTCAATAACAAGCTCACTTCCTCTTCTCTTCCTCTCTCTCTCGGCTGATCAACCAAGGTGAGGGAAACTTCTTGGTGGATTCTATTTTCAGTCTAAGTGTGGTTGAGAGTTAGGGGACTCAACCACACACAGCATGAATGTCCCTCATATGGACTGTTTGTATGTTTTGTTTGAAATGTTTGCAAGTGAGAGATTTTAGAGGAAAAGGTTGAGTCTTTGACAGTGGCTGTTTGTGGGAGTGTATGCATGGCCTTGATGGAGTTTTGATCTCTTTAAACTGTAAGGGATGGTCCCTGGAACAAGGGGAGCCATACCCATTTTCTACAAAACTCGTTCTTTTGTGTTGCATGTAGAAGGAGACTCCAAAATCCAAGTGACAGTGGCTGTAGCTTCTGGTTGCCTTGGACAACCTCCATTGTTTTGTGAATTTTGGAAGATCCAACAGTTGGTTTTCACGAAATTTGTTTTGAATGAAAATAGACACGAAAAGGAACAACTTTTATTTTGACGCCATAGAGAGAAAACTCGTTTTGAAGTTCATTTGTGGCATGCAAAATGGTTGTTTTGTTTTCAAGTTCCCCTGAAACGTGTCTTGGTTTTTCTTAAATTTATAACTGTACATGTGCCATTAAAAACTAGACAAAACAAGATTTTTAACCATGTAATTTACGAAAACTATCAAGCACAATTTCTAAATCAATTTTTCGAAGAGAGACAGAGCAACAATTTTGAAACTCTGTCTGGAGCTCGAATTTTAGGTTGTAAAGAAAAAATTTCTGGGAGCAATTGGGGAAGAATTGGAAGGCATGGGATACCATTTTGGAAAGACCCAAATGTTATCTTTGTGGTTTAAAAATTCCAAGTCAAAATTCTTTTGGAAAGTACGCGAAAAATAAAATTTCTTCAAAACATGTTTCGGGAAAGGATTTGACTAACCTGTCCACTTGTGGAATTTTTAATAATTTTTGTAGATTTTTACTAATTAAATAAGATATCAATATGAAAAATATATTTCAAGAGCTTTAATTTCATATAAAACTTTCCTAGTTTTGAGGCCATTTAATGCAATCAATTTGATCTCACATTCAGTACAGCGAAAGGGAAACTTTCCCCTTTTTAGTCAAATTTTGTTTTAATTATACTATGGCCGTGATATAGTGTGTGACTTGTGTGAAATGTTTATGGTTATTTTTGTGAATGAAAGGGGCAATGAATACCATGTATCCAAGTACCCAAATTGTGATTTTAAGTCCCAAAGAACAAAGTTCTTGGGCAATGGTGACTTTGAATGATGGTGTGGAATTATTCCTTGATTGTATGTTTTGTCTCTGTGATGTGTTTGCAAGACTCGAGCGTGAGTACTTGCAATACTAGAATTTGATTCCAGTGATTATGGAAAGATCGCCATTGAATGATAATGATAAGTGAAATTTTAACAGAGAGAATTATTAATTAACTTCAAGATTTGATTTCATTATTTTTTTTATAGGAATTAATTTTAAATTAACTCTTCATTTTTATGCGTTGGACATAGAAATAATCTTAGGACCTTTGCGTGGAGGAATAAATGGTAAGTTAACACTTTATAAAATTGTAAAGTTTTGAGAGAGTAAGGAAATACATAAAACATAATAAAAATGTCTATGCGTGGTGAATCATGTTGAGTTGAGAGTCATACAAAGATGATACGAGTGTACGATAGATTGTTGGAATTGCAAGATGGCAAGAGAGTCGCGTGGGGTGTTCTAGCTGTGACAATACCAAAGAGAGGGGGCGGAGTTCGAAAGGCGTGTCACGACGTAATGTGAATTTCACCCAAAGAAAGGTGATGGAGGCAATGTCCTCGTGTATATATATATAATTTTTTTAGCAAAGACAGGGTGTCAGGCTCGACGTCTATTCGATCATCGAATACCATGTGTAGCGGAATCCCACTGTGACGAGAAAGAATAATCCCTGTGAGGAGGGTTGTTGAGGAGTCAGTCCTCGGAGTAATGGATGACCACAATTGGTACCAGGGAGATGATCGTAAGGCAGGTTGACCTTAGAGGGTAAGGCACTGAGTTGTGACGATAGATCACATGACTGACTCGGCCACCCTGACAAAAATACGAGACATCATCAGTTGGTGAGAGCCCGCCATTGTACCATGGTGAAGGGTGTACTCCCAACAGTCACCCAACTCAAATATGTGTAAGACCATTGGATGTCCCCACTTTCTATTTTTCTCCTCTATCATTCTGTGAATGGTGCAGGAGCAACATGCTTCATGCTCTGTTTTTGTGTAAACTTAGTCTACTCTGTTTTGATTCTTTGATCGAATACACAAAAAGAAAACCAACTGTTAATAAAAGCTAGCTTAACTGAATATTGCAGAAAGATGTTACAAATTAACCGTGAAATATTCCTAAATAACCAAAACTTTTTATTTTCATTAGCATTTTATTTTGATTGCAGCCTATTATAATTGCTGTTTTGTGTGTTGTATTATTGACCAAACTTTTTACAGAGGATGGGATATCTCAAAATCATGCATCTTCATAAAGATTTTCAAAATGAAGCTGGAAAATTGAACTTACTCCCTCTAAGGTATGCATGGTTTCTGCACCTAACTGATTATTTTTTGTCTGTTTTTCCTGAAGTGCGTTTTCATATTTTCCCTTCATAGGTTGAATTTAAGTCCATTTTAAGCACCGGCAAAGACTTGCAGTTTTCAGTGAGGTCAGTGAAAGTTCTGTTATATATATATATATATATATATATATATATATATATATATATATATATATATATATATATATATATATATATATATATGCCTGTTTATGACGTCCTATTAACATTTTTTTTATTGCATTACTCTTTGTTTATGTAGTATGAGTTGTGTTATATGCATTAGTTGATTAGTGGTTTTAAACTCTAGAATTTGTTATAGGGTATTTTTGTTAGTCTTGGATCTGAAATAAGTTTTGGTTTTCTCTGTTTTAATTGATTCATAACTTGTGTTGTAAATTTGTCTTGTGCCTGGGTTTTATTATTTTACCATTTGTAAATATTTTATATAAATATTATGAGAAATGATGTATTGTATTTTATAGAAACTTTCTGCACCTATTTTCATAATAAAATTAATATAGTTTTATTCAGTAAAATTTTCTGAGTCTTTTAATACTTTTGTTTATACCTAAATTTCTTGTTGACCTGTCAGTTGTGTCAGACAACTATCTAGGATAAGATTTTCCAGTATAACATTTTAGATTAAATTGTACTCTAATAAATCAAGGATTTAATGTAGATTTAAAATATATACAGTTAAGTAATGAAATTACTTGTTGACTGGAAAGTGTGTCAGACAACTGTCCAGGATAGATTTTCAAGTATAAAATTTTGGACTAATCTGTAACTTAATAAAAAGGTAATTGAATATAGATTAAAAATATATACAGTTAAAGAATTAAAATGATAATTCCGAATTGTTAGAATTTTCTGAAAGTTAGAACTTTGAGAAATTCTTACGATAAAATTCTAAGGTGGAAAATTAAGAGAAAATTCGTATGACGTCTATGGAATTATCTAATAATTGTAATATACTTAGAATAATTATTAAAAATGTTTAACCAAGAAAAAATTAAATTTAGAGTATTAACCAATCAAAATGTGACAACTCGAGACTTCTAATGTGATTAAGCTAAGCTAATTAGACTTTGATTAAGAGATAATTAAGACACTACCCCAAGGTTTTTGATAGTGAGGAATCTAATGGTGGTGTTAGTTTCTTAAAATTCTAATTAGTTTGTAAGATAATTAAAAAGTCAAACAACATTCTAGAAAAGTCTATACTTTTTGACTAATTGACTAAAAGGTTAGAAGCTCACGTTGGGAACTCATCTTGGACGACCAAGTAGGCTGAAAAGTTTGGACCAAGGCAGCAGCTACATCAGCTGGACGTGAAGGTGGAATTAAATTGGGTGAAGAAAAAAATAATTATTTAAAAACATAAGAATCCAAAGCAAAAGAAAAAACATGAAAGCTAGCTCTCCAAAGCTCTCCAAACCGTGAGTTGGGTAGCTGCAGTCCCTCCATTTCTTCTTCATCCCTTCTTCCAATTCCAAGAATTAAACCAACCAAAACCTCTCAAATTTCAATATACCTTTGGCCAAAGAGAAAGATTTAGGAGGAAAACCCCAAAATTTCAAGAAACCAAGGGAGAAAGGGAGAAAAGAAATTCAAGAGTTCTCCATCAAATTAAGGATTTAAGGTAAGGATCTTGGCATTTAATTTCAATTTAAACCAATTGGAGTTAATAGAAACATGTTCTTAGGTCTAATTTCAAGATTTGATCAAGATTCAATAAAAGATGAAATTGATTTAGGGCTTTTAGATGATTGATGTTAGAAGCTTGAAACTGTTGTTTGAATCCATGTTTGATTGAATTCATGATGTGTTGTGATGGATTGGAATTGATTGATTGGCTTGTTCTTGATTGGAAATTGAAATTTGTTCTTGATTGAGATTTCTTGAATTGATTTGATTTTGATTGGAATTTGGATTGGTTGTGTTTGAGAAAATTGTTGTAAATGGAAGGTAGATCACTCACGGCCATGTTGAAATTTGAGGGGTACTATGTGCAAAATTTTCAAATAATCAAGGGCAAAATAGTCATTTCACATGTAGGGACCCATTGGGAATTTTAGAAAAAGTTTTAGGGCATTTTTGGCAATAATTAAAAAGATTGAGGGTAATTAGGTAATTTCACAATTAGAGGACACAATTGGAAATTTATAAAAAGATTGAGGGTAATTAGGTAATTTCACATTTAGAGGACACAATTGGAATTTTATAGAAAGATTGAGGGTAATTAGGTAATTTCATAGATTCTAGAACAATTAGGGACATATTTGGAATTTCATAAAAAGATCAAGGGCAAAATGGGAAATTTTAGAAAATAGTAGGGATAATTTGGTAATTTCACATTTTGAGGACAAAATTGGAATTTAGAAAAAGATAGGGGTATTTTAGTAAATTTCTATAGTAAAGACCTAATTGGTATTTTAGTAAAAGTTTAGTAATTTTACCTAATAAAGGACTAGTTGGTATTTTATTAAAATGTTAATGTTATAATGTTAATTAGTGAATTTTTATAATTTTTATGTGATTGTTTGATATTAATTATTTGCTTATTAGCATCATCATCATATTGCATAAATATAAGTTTTTGAGAAAATACAAGGATTTCAAATGAATAATGATTTTTGTTGACTAACCGAAATTTCGGTAGTCATGAAATTTTAAAGATAAATGAGAAATGATTTTGGTTTTGTTGACTAATCGAGATTGCGATAGTCATGAAAAATATGTATTTTTGGGGGAATTGATTTCCAGGACTATGTTGACTGATCAGACTGTTGTAGTGATGTATTTGGAAAGATGATTGAGATTATGAACAGAGAATTTGATAGTCCTGAGAAATGGGTGAGCAGAGTAAGTTAGACAGGATTGTATAGTCTGTGATTATATAGTCTGTGGGGTGAAGGGTATTGGCAATTCCACATGTGGCTGTAATCTGGATAGAGATGCTGCCGTGGTGGCCTTCCGGGTATCCTGATCTCCTAATTCTGCTAGCTTATTCGCGTTTAGTAGGGGCTGATAGCTGAATTGCAGTGCGTAATGGTAGGCCAGTTACTTACTAAACACTCAAAGGGGAAGTCTCCATGGAGCACGGGTCAAAATGATTTTGAGTCAAAAGGATTTTAAGTCAAAACTGCATCTGCTTTATAAACTTGCATTTTCATAAAGCATACTGCATTTGCATTATTTATGTGAATTCTTAGTTATGAAATGAAATGTCATTGGTTGTGATTATTTTTCTATGTATTAGAAATTAAATGCCTGATCCGGTAATGCTGTCCCCAGATTCTAGGGGAGTGTGATTGCAGGTATTTGGAAGATTAATTAGAAGTTACAGATGCAGACATGTTCCAGAGCTATAGGAATAGGGGTTTTTGGCTTTAGATACTTTTGTATTAATATAAAAAAAAATTGGTAGTAGTATTTTTTGTAAATTTTAATAATGTAAATTATAATGACAAACTTTAAACTTAATGGACTGTATTTATTTTAATTGTAAATTTCGTGTTTATGGATTTTAGATAGAAATTAATTAATTAGAAAGGGGGTTACAGGTTTAGGTACTATTCACTGGTGAGAAAATAGGTGTTGGTATGGGTAGGACAAGGAAGGATGCTCAACAACAAGCTGCAGAGAATGCCCTTCGCAGCTTAGCAGGTAAACACCTATTGTTCGAGCCAATTCCAAAATTGTGTTCTGATTATATTGTTTTTATAGCTTTTGTTCCTTTGTAGTAATGAAGAGAAAATTCTTGGAACATAGGGATATAAATAGTCAGTCAATAATAATACAGATTGATAGGTAAGATATTCTTGCTGCATTTGGTGCAACTTTATTGGTTATGTTTAGGGGATATGTGGAGAATTTTCTTTTCTTCATTTTGCCTAGTGTCTGAATATGCCCTTCCAGCACTATGCATGCATGTAGAACAGTTCTGAGATTCTTTATTTTGGTGATTTGTGAAATTGTATCTATTGAAGCACGTAGAAGGTAGAACAAATAGGAGTGAGTTCAAATTGAAGAATATCTGTTGGTATCTGACTTTCAGTTACTTATTTACACCGTTACTCTTGGCTCCATGATTGGATATGATCACACATCTAGTAAACCCGATGTTCTAGTGTATGTTACTGTAGAAATTATCAGCATACATGTTTCAAGAGGTAAATATTCTTTTGTACTTTATTGTCTGGGCTTGAGGAAATGCTTCTTTGCATGCAACTAGTGGATGATGGTTATGTGCATGATGGTTGATTAACAAAGTTTGTTTATTCCATTGTTATAAATGTAACTAACTTTTTGGCCTTTTCTTAATTGGAACTATATTAACTAGTGAATGCATTTTTTGGTGCATGGAATTACAGAGAAGTACGTGGCACATGTGGAGCCTCAATGTAGAGCTGTGGATAGAGATTTTGACAAGCTTTCTCTTGGACGTGACAATGGTTTCTTGTGGGATGTGGTCAATCCGGAATCCAGTGAACTGCAATCAGAAGATGGAGTGCCTAAAGAAAATGCTTCTGAGGTGAGGATTTTTTATGTTTTTGGTAGTTGATTTGACTTGTTTGTTTAAGGAAATAGGTGATGCTTGGATAAGGGGTATGTGGACTAGAAATTCCAGATGCAAGTGGTTGTATAGAGAAATCACGTTGTTTATGGAATTGTGTAGCATCAATGTGAAGGCTAAATCACTGAATGGGGAGTGAACTGGCTTCACGTCTGCTACTGCTGTCTTAGACAGGCTTCTTAAATTCCTGCTTATAAGGTAATGGCTTGGTAGTCAGTCCTTGGTATCTACCCATTATCCAAGTATTCCCTTGTTATCATTTTAGCCTTATTGCTATTGCATGTTTCTAAATTATATTGTTGCTTTCCAGTTCAGTTGGGAATACAAGAAGGAATCAATTACTTTTTCTTTAAGTTTATGTTGTGGGTTTAATTATTTTCATAACAGCGGTCTAAGGGTTGATACATGGAATTTGTAAAGACTCAAATTATTGGTACTGCAGGATATTATTTAAACTAGGTTGTTTTCAGGAATTTTTATTATGTGGTTTGCTGTATATTTTACCTAGGGGAAAAAGTTGATCTACTAGGTGATCTGTGAATTGCCCAAATTTTCATGAAGATGTAATTATTTGTATCAATTCACTATGGTTTTCAGGCTTTGGATGCTGAGACTAGGTCAAGTACCCCTAATGCCATTAATCAACAAATGGACAAGGTATCAGCTCCCCGAGGTAACTTAGAATAGGATTTTATTTAGGAGTGTGAAAGCATGAGTTTTTAATCCTAAACTTTTCTATTAATGTTATGCTTTTCCTCTCAATGTTCTTGGTTATTTTCTTCCTCCATTTATATAATTTCTTTATCACTGCTCTTCAATAATTTTTTTATATCTATATGTAAATTTGATGATTTTTTTATACCTCGAGCTTGGATTTTGGAGCGAGTGAGTATTTCATATAATAGGTGTCTATGCTTAGTTTTATTGGTTGTCATTTCAGAATGCCCAATTCTATTCCCAGCAAACGATTGAAGGAATGAGAAAGTTCCAAGATGAACAAGATTTATCATTAGTGAAGCAACACGAGAATTGAACATTTGAATTCTTGGAACGGCATATTATCACAAAGGTTTTTGATGTAATTTGCTCGTGTAATGTCTCTGCCATATATAGCGGTTGTAGATATGCTGAGGTAATTTCCCTTGGCTAAATTGTTATAGAGAAGGGCATTTTTTTTGTTTTGCCCTATTTTCCTCATATTAGGATCTTTGTCTAGCCACCTTCTCAATGTCATATTAGTTCGAATATTAATTACAAGAAATGTCATTTCTCCTTTGTAATTAATCCACATTTCTTCCGCTTTGGTGGTCTAATATGCTAGGGTTAGTTTGGCCCTTATGACTTGACTGGTTGATCACACAACATTAGCTTAAAATTTTATGGGCGTCAATTTCAGACAAATTTCTATGCTTACCTGTTAAACATGCCATGTTGTTCATTAATAAAACTTGCCCAAAGCCTTAATAAAAAAAAAAAAAAAAAAAAAAAACTTGCCCAAAGCATGCATAGCCCGCCTAGTAATAGTCAATTACGACTACAAGGAGTGCTAAATTTTCTGGTCTCGACCATAATTTAGTTTTGCCCTTTTACATGGAACTATAAACTTAAGACTTTAATAAAATTGAGTTTAATTGTGTTTTGGGTCTTTTAAGGTTAGGCTATGATTTTGGTCTTGATTTATTTTTCTAGTTAATTAAGTTTTTTTAAATAAAATAATTTTGATCTTTCTTTTAACTTTTTTTTCGATTTAAAATTTTAAATCATCATTTCTTAATTAGGTATTTGAGGATTTATGATTGATTTAATATATAAATTAATTAATTTAAATCTTTAGTCAGAAATTTAGTAAAATTATAGAAAGTTGAAGGATTTAGTATGATGTAAAAGTAGGATCTGAAAAGGGAAAAAAAATTGAGATTCATAGTTTTAGCAAAATTTGATGTTTCATTTGAGTTTTAAGTATATAGTTTAATAAAGTTTAATTTATTTGATATTTGAATAAAAAAAAAAGAGTTTAAGAGTTTTAAGTAGAATAAATTTAGTAGATTAAATTAAATTTGTTTAATTTTAAAATAGATTTAGTTATTTTAAAAAACTTCAAAATTAAAATTGTACATGGTTTAAATTTGATAAATAAAATACAATTAAATTTAAACCCAAGAACCCGATTTCAGCTGACAACGAAATTTTGCGTGTGCGACATTGCTGAAAATAGATTTATTCTGTGTTTGAGTTGATTTATTTTGCGGAAATTATTTTTTTTATAGCTTCTTAAAATAGCTTTTGAAAAGAAAAGATTATCTTTTTTGTGTAAGGGTAAAGTGCAATTTTGGTTTCCTGATAATATCCAACCTGCAATTACTCTCCTTATTTATTTTTCTCCTCATTTTTAAATAGAGACATTTAATCTTCTAATTTTTCAAAATCAGTGATTTTAGTCCAATTGTCCAATTTAATGCATTGATCTTAAGTATTTAACGTTAATTTAATATAAATTTAATAAAAGATAAAAAATATATAAAAAGGATTTTAAATCACATGGGATCTTCTTGTAGCTAGCATAAACTCAAATATCACAACCTTAACTCACTTCGTCCCCTAAGCTTCATCTTTCCTAAAAGGTTGATGTAATGCTAATCATCTTCCCCAAAGGATCGTTAACTCCAAAAGGTTCATCTACTCAAAGGAGTAGACATTTTTTTTAGCCGTAGGACAATGCGATGCAAGATCAGTCACTACAAGAAATTTCGCTATTACAGTGGGCTTGCTACAGTGGGCTACGAGTTTGTTAGTAATACAGACAATTTATAGTGGGTTTGCCTGTCGGTAAATTATAGACGGCTTTTCTGTCAATAATACAACGGAGTATAGTGGGTCTAGCCATCGATAAATTACAGTGGGCTTTGCCATCTTTATTTATCAATTACGAGTTGTTAATTTTTTTTTTTGTTGATCAAAGTAATTATTGACGGCTTCTCAGATAGTAATACGGTGGTAATTACAGTGGGCTAAGCCCACTATAATGAAAATAAAGGTTACAGTGGGTTTAACCCACTGTAATTTATTTTTTAATTAATTAAAATTAAGGAACCCACTTTTGTTTAATTTTAGTGAGCTTAACCCACTGTAATTAAGATAAAGGTTACAGTGGGTATAGCCCACTGTAATGGGTAATGAAGATTACAGTGGGTAATACTCACTGTAATTAAGAAACCTAAAACCTAAAATCACATCACTCTCTCACAGCCTCACTCAGTGACCACCATCACACTTAAGCTCAGAGCCCTTGCACACACATACGACCCTAAGTCCCCGCCGCACACACTGACCCTTGATTCGCCGCACACAGCGTGAGGGGAAGCATCTCTGACGTCGAACTGCACCGACGTCGACGGGAAGCTGCTCACCCTTGTGTGACGGGAAGCTACTCACCCCTGTGCGACGGGAAGTTGCTCCAACCCTGATTGCTGTCGCCGGTGAAGCGCCCTCTGTCGACGAACCTTTACCCAGCCGCTGCTAATCAGGTTAGTGGTTAGTTTAATTTTTGTTCAAATGTTAATATAAAAAAATGGGAAATATCTATTCAAATGTTAATGCTCTTTGATGGATTTTGAGGGTTTGGTGGATACACATTAATTATGTGTGTGGTGGGTACATAAATCTGTGTTGGGTGGATTTGGTTTGGGGAGAGTTGGGGCTGTGTGGTTGAGCTCTATAGGGAACAAAGTGTTGTCCATTATCTGTTGGTTTTTTTTGTCTTACATTGGATTCAGCTAATTGGGTACTTCTGGTACTTTCTTTTTTAATGAAACTTGTTTATCTTGGTCGATAAAAAAAAATGTACCCCCATAGATGTTGATAGTATGGGAAAAAATAGCTTCTTCTGCAATTAGAGATAAAATCTAATCCTAACTGACTAAGACAGGAATGTAGATCTAGAAACTAAACTAAGATATCACCTTCATGTAACATTCTCCTATACATGTTTGGGTTGTAGTAACTTTCAATTCCTTTACCAGGTCTGAATCTTCAGCAACTTTTGTGTTACCACATTCATGCTATAGCCTTTAACTTTAGACTTGAAAATGTATTCACATTAAAAGATTAAAGTTTTGCATCACTAAATTTAGCTTCAAAAGCTTTGTTATTGGAGGCAAGGGAGGAAGAAGAGACAAAAACTTAGGCTCTGACCTATAAAATTTGTTTTGTAAGTGACTAATGACATCTTGTCATTACTTATCAGTACCATAGTCTAAGTGAGTTTTAAGAAACAAATAAGTTTCAAATCCAAGAAACGAAATTATGCTTGTGCCCTTATGGTGCAAGGCTCTTAAATTACTTCAATCATGATTAACAACCTAGATGATATAGAGAAGAAGAGGAACCATTTCTAGAGTTTATTTACTAATATAATAGAATTCCATTGACATTAAATTTTATTCCTTTTAAAACTGTTTGAGTGTTCAGATAAAAGTAGAATTTAATGTAATTCTCTCCGTTTCAGCAAGGAGTAGAAGGAATTACCATTCCCACTTACTCTATCTTCATATGCCAGTTATTTTCATGTTTTTCCCATCTTACTTAATAGTGGTGGTAATGATTATAATGGTTTATATTTCTGTCTGAGCAATTAAATTAAAAGTAGAGCACATGGTAATAAGTTGAAATGATATGATGACTAGAGACTAAGGCATGCGTCATGTAAAATTTAGTTATCAATGCCGCATCCTTATTGAAGGAAACACAAGATTATATATATATATATATATATATATATATATATATATATATATATATATATATATATTATTAGTTTTGCTCAAGATCACGTGCTACAATAAAATTAACTCAATATACTTTCATAAAAAAGCTTAGATTTGTATATTCTTTTTGAAGCGTGAAATGATCATTAGATGTTAAGGTTACACTAGTGGATGTCTGGCCAAGGATTAAAAGCATCTATAGAAATAAAAATAATGCATTTGGTGGATAAAGTGAATGTGAGGTGGTACTCACTGCTTTTCCATCCCATCACCTTTTTTTCCCCTTATTAAAACACTGAAGATTGGCTATAGTTTCTTACTGGCCAATGAGGAAAGGCTTGTCTTGACAGCAATAACTGAAAAGAGACAACAAAGGTTTAAATGATTTTTTTAAACTATTATTCACAAGGCATTTAGAATGCAAATGAGGTAAATGTAGACCAAATTTTATGCAACTGACTAAACTGCTCTTATTGGAAAACATAAACAACCTCTCCTTTATTTTTGATGGCATAGCATTGTTAACCTTTTTATAAATTTACATCATTTAACCTTTTGCCTTTATCTGCTTGTGCAGTATTAGAAGACATGATCCAACACATAGTTCAGTAATACCTTGTTCATGTTCAAAATATAGGAATCTGTATATTCATTTTTAGTGGATATTTGATTTGCCTTATAACTTCAGCAGCCTTTTTTTATTTGGGAAAAGCCAATATTCCAGCTATGTATGAGATGCAACATTTTGATTACATTTCAAAATCTAATACTGTCAGTAACAAGTTAAAGGTCTCAAAAGAGGACATGATCATTCCTTAGGTGTTATTAGAGTGACAGTGCTCTGGCTATAGATTTTGGATCATGTTTCTTGTACTTTTTTTCAATAATGAGATGCCTCACTAGCTTTTACTTATGTTGTTTCCATTTTTGGACAGATTCTTACTTTTGCTTGGTTGAACTTTTTCTTTTCTAGATTTATAGTAGGTAATTTTTTATACTTTCTTCCCCTATTTTTTTTTCTTACTGTTGATTAGGTTATTTCTTTGAGTGCATTCTTATTCTTCAAAATGTCTTTGTTTATATCTATCATTTTAAAGTGCCAAGATGCCATTTTTCTTCTGTTAATAGTTCTATATATAAAGTATTTGAAGTAAGGATTTGTGGGAATCACACATGGTGAATATGGATTTGCTGTTATAAGGCATTTCAGTGTTCTTTGTATATGATAGGGGTGGTATACACATCATTTTGGGGGGGTCTAATTGTAATCGTGAAGTTTGTAGGGGTGCTACTTCTGTAGTATAGTTACCGGACATAGTATTTAGATCGTGAGTTTAGATGTTGAG
Organism: Pueraria montana var. lobata; assembly: GCA_026413185.1. NCBI lineage: Eukaryota > Viridiplantae > Streptophyta > Magnoliopsida > Fabales > Fabaceae > Pueraria > Pueraria montana. Next base: position 82,428,935 of record CM048650.1, read on the forward strand.
TGGTTATTAAATATCTGTGGCAGTGGTCCATCAATATTATCTAACCACCAGCAACAGGGGAAAAAAGATAGCTTATACAGCCTTCTAATCTTTTTGTAATGTTGCGGGTATTCCTTATACCCATTTTTTTAATATATCGTCTTTTTTAGCTGATAAAAAAATGTATTTAAAGTAAGAATAAGAATTTATTAAATGTCTTTTGAAGAATGCCAAGGTATTAATTTGTCTAAGAGAATTTATTAAATCATATTGGATTTCAATTTCTTCAGAAGTTCTATTAAATGTCTTCTTGATTTTCTTTTTCCTCGGAGGAAGAAATTCATCCCAGAGACTTGTAGTTAGTTTTAGTTAATTAGTTCTACTTTTTTTTTTTTTTTAGTTTACTATTCAGCCAAATAAAAGGAAAGCTTGTGTATTCCCATCAAGGCAACTTTATAACCCCATCAAGGCTTGTTGTATGCTTAGATGATAACTTGAGTATCCAAATTTTAAAGTAAGTTCTGTAGTAGCTGAAACTAATCTATGAAATTAGATGCTATCTATGTTACAGGGAAATTGTTGAATAGCATTTGAGGTTATTAGAAGTTTTAATAAGTATGGGAATTAAAATCTTTGCGTGCCATTAATTAGGTCCTTATAAACTTTTTAGGGCATGATTACTCTCATGATATTTTATTTTGACACATAATATGGGTTTGACAGGAGCAACATACATATCATTTTCTTTGGAGTTTAGTATTCTGGTTTCTAGTCTTATTTTCATGTGCTAATTTATTATTCTCTGAATTTTAGGATTTCCACGTTGATCCTGTAAATAGATATGTTCATCCTGATTTTGTGACAAGCAGTGGTTTCTTTTTCTCCAACCCTTCTTATCTTTTATCTTTTTGGCTTGTCCACAATGTATTTACAACAATTTCTCTTAGGAACTTGTAACTTCTAATTATAGGTAATATTGATATATGACTTTAGTAAATATGATGTACAAATTTTATGACATGTTTGTTTCTATTTCTATTTGTTAACTCATGTTATATGGATTATATTATGTTTTTTTTTTTAAAAGCTTGAAAAGCATCAGACTAGCACCATTAATCCCAACTAGGTTGGCACCAACGGAACTAGAAATCACATGCTCCCAAACTAAAATTTATTGATAGAACAAAGCAAAACAAGAAAAAAATGGGGGGACCAAACCTAAACCCACCAAATCAACAAAATCTATAAGCTGGAAGGCCAAGCCTATCCCTAGAGAAGAATTCCCTAATACAAGCAGGGACAAAATCCCACCAAACTAGTCCAGACGACGAGATTCCAAGATTAGCAAGGCGGTCAGCACAACAGTTACCTTCACGGTAAATATGGGACACAACAAACTCCATAGATGAGAGCTGGGCTAGACAATTTTTCCATTTAACTTGAAGCTGCCAAGGAACAATATGAGGAGCCTGAAAAGCTTCAACGACCAGTTTTGAATAACACTCCAACCAGAGTTTCAACCAACCTCTTTGAAGAGCTAAATCTACTGCTGTTATTGCTGCAACAAGTTCAGCATGCAAAGAATATGAGTATCCAATCTGCAACGAAAACCCACCCAAGAAATCACCCGCTGAATCTCTAAACAAAGCTCCACAAGCTGCAGGTCCAGGGGCTCCTTTGGCTGCCCCATCTGAATTACATTTAATCCAGCCCCTAAGAGGTGGGCACCAAAGAACTTGTTTAATATTAGGGGCTCTCGCAACATGTCCCAAAACATGAAACTATTTCAGAATAGACCAATCAACAACAGAGTTTTGCATGGTTCCCTTGGAAAAATTACCAGAAAGGGAAACAGCTACTACAATATTATTTCTAATCCTGTTCACAGTCATTGGGCCACATTGAAACCTAGCATGGTTACGGCTTATCCAAAGGAACCAAATGGTGTTAACAATAGCTGCAACAAAAATATCCTGAAGTTGAGTACTGGAGGCTTTCGATGCATTAGATAATAACATGAGCAAAGAAGAATTATCTATGTGGAACTGAAGAGTATAACTCAACCAATTCCATAGCTCGACTGCTACTGGACAAGTGAGGAACAAATGATCAGCAGTTTCCACATGCTCATCACAATGAGAACACATGGACACCAATGTGAAACCATGAGCTTGTAAAATATCATCAGTAGGTATTTTACCCTGCAGATATCTCCAAACCATAAAAGATCTAGATGGAGGAATTGAAGATCTCCATAAAATTTTACTCCAGGGAACCAAAAAGGACTGGCAATGCAAAAAATCATAAGCCCCCTTAAAAGACAGAACACCTGAATCCGAAGGGCACCAAACAACATAATCCGGTTCAGGGAAAAGAGGTAAAGGGGTCTCTCGCATCATATTTTCCACATCAGGAAATAATTCAGCAAAAACATCAGGGATCCGCCATTCATTCTGATAAATAAAATCACTAACTTTAAATTGAAGTCCAGAATGCATTGAAGGAGGCAAATTCACTATATCAACTACAGGATTATTGAGCCATTTGTCCATCCAGAAAGAAATAGAGCAACCAGAACCGAGCACCCATTTAGAATTGGAACGAGCAACATCAACAAAAGGCCAAAGACCTGGCCAAAGAGAAGACCTAACATACATAGTCAAGGCCTTTCCAGCTCGCAGAAATCGGGAACACATAAAAGAGGCCCATTGACAACTAGAGAAAAGAAAATTCCAGCTAAGCTTTAGCATAGCTGCATTATTAATTCTACGAAAAGGACGAATACCCAGACCACCTGCTTCAATAGGAGAGCAAACCTTGTGCCATGCCACCGTAACCATCTTTCGTTGATGTATATCCCCCGCCCAGATAAAATTATGCGTCCATGAACCTAACTGTTTTAACAAAGATGTAGGCCAAGAATAAATATGAAAGGAGTGTATAAGCATACCCTGGATAACAAACTTGACTAACTACACTCGTCCCATAATTGAGAGCAAGGATCCTTTCCACTTAGAAAGCTTTGATTTAATTAAGCTATGAAAATAAAATATTTTTTTGTTATGGATTAATTTTATGTATATACATGTACTATTTTTAAATTATTTGTGTTTGAAATTAATTAATATATCTAAGTATTGATAATTTCATAATTTTTTTAAAAAAAATTGATAATTACTGAGGGCTAAACCCTCTGTATTACAATGGGATTACAGTGGGTTTCTTACCCACTGTAGTACAGACGGCTTAACCCACTGTAATTGTTTGTATATTTTTCCATGAATGTATTATTACTCATAAATTACCAACGACTTTTCCTTCTGTATTATTGAGGATCAAATTACTGATGAAAGAACCCACGGTATTACCCTCGAGTTACAGTGGGCTAAGCCCACTGTATTACTGAGGGCTTTTCAAGGCCATTGATAAAAAAATACCGACGAAGTTATTATAGAGGGATCACGAGCCATCGATAAGCCGTCAGTAATTTTGATTTACAGTGGGCTTTTTAGATTATAGTGGGCTTCTAGCCCACTGTAATAGTGAGAATTCTTGTAGTGAGTGGTTGGGTGGTGGGATGGAAACCGGTGCAACTTCATATAACTCTAGTCTCGAGCTTGAAGACATCGCGTGGTCTATCACTGTAACATGAAGGCTCCATTGGTGACCTCGTGGATAGAGGAAAATCTAGAGAGAAGGTTTTATGGTTGTGGGCTAATTAGGGTATATAACCGTTAATATGAAATTTTGGTTGCAAGTTTATTGTGTAACATTCATTTGAAATTTTGAATTTTCTCTTTTGCAAGTAACAAGGAGAAATGGTTGAGAGTTTTTTTAGTGGCATGATCCCGTATTGAATGTTCGTGAGAAGAGAATTATCATTGCATTGTTTTGGAAGGCAAATGAACTAAAGATTAGGGAAAATGAATTGAAGACAAAGTTGAGTTAGATGAAAAAGATGGAGAAGTTTTTAGGGTTGGTCTTATTTTGTCTTAGGCCATTATAATGTTGCATTGTTGCTGGTGTTTTTAGTTGTTGGTAGGGGCATTTGATGTAGTGGGTACAATATAAGGCATTGTATTGTTGTTGGTGTTTGTGGCCCTATCATTATTTTGATGCAATTGATTAGAATATAGTATTTGGCTTGGTATGAATGGGTCTATTAATGAAATATCATTTCTAATATGATTTGTGCAAGTGAATTTTATCTGATTTTATATTTAATTGTGTTGCATAACTCTATCAAATCGCCTAGTAATTCTACCAAATCACCTAGTATAGTGGGTTTTAAAGTTTGAGGTTTTACACAAGATTGTCTGAATAGGCAAATGCAATATCAATATACTGGTCCTTTTGAAAACCAATTTTGTAACATAGTAATTGAATAAGGTTGTATAGTTAATGTAATTTGTTTTTGATTATTGTCATAGGTTTTAAAGTATACTATCATATAATTTTAATGGTCTTTGTGAAAATTAAAATTATAATATAGTTACTGATTAGGGTTTTAAAGTTGAGGTCTGTATTTGATTGTTGTAACAAGTTTTAAAGTTGAGGTTTCATAGTATAATACCATATCAGTATACTGGTCCTTTTGAAAACCAATTTTGCAGCTTATTACCATTTTGAATAGGCTCACATTAATTTGTGACTAGTTTAATGCCATATTAGATTACCAAATTGATTTTGACATATGATACAAGCATATGATGCAACCATTGACATGATTTTAGCATATTGAAAACCACTATTAACAATTCCAAATCAAAACCTGTTAATCTTAAGTAGGACTGAACCATAATCAAAACCAATAATTGAATAAGCAAATGAAGCAACCACAACATCACAAAGAAGAAGTAATATACCAACTGGAAATATAAATTTCATTCAAACCAATAAGCAGTACTTGTATAGGAATGGTCTATTGGCATTTGAAATGAACCAAGACACCATTTCTATACATTCCTTTACAAAATAGTCTTGGTAACCAAAAAATAGAACAACGGCTGAAATGTATCAAAACATCATTCTTATTCATTCCTTTAAAAAATAAATATATTAAAACCCATTCCTAAACCATAATATTCCCCTGACCCATTCCTACAACTATTTCCCTTAAAAAAAGTAGATATCTTCAAATCTTCAAATTCTTGAAATCTTAAAATATAATAAATTAACCATTGATTGTTGTGTTTGTAGGCAGGGACAAAAACATCAACAAGTGTTGGTGCAATTGCAATTAATTATTGACTTAATAGAGGTGCAACTGACTATTGACTTAATGGAGGTGCAGCTGATTGACCACTTGGTGCATTGCAACTAATTGTTGAGTTTATGTTCATGCAGTTGATTCTTGAGTTTTCTGTAAAGTTTCAACCTCTGCAGGTCAGTTCAACCCAGGTATTCTTTCACAATTATTTGTCTTTGTAGAAGGTTGAAACTTTGTAAAAACACTCTCACAATTGATTTAGTTTTGCTTACAACACACTGCTCCTGAAGCACCAATCCACTGTATGCACCTCTAATTAGATGTCTGTAGTTAACTTTTCATAACGACAATTAGACGGGAAGACTCAATTGAAAAAAAAAAAAGTTCAGGGACCCAATTAAAAGAAAAAAAACAATGACCTATTTGTAAATTTGGTAAAAGTATGGGAATCTACATAATAATTAAATCTTTATTTTTTTATGGAGATCGTTTTAGTTTTTTTTCCCCTTCTATGACTGTTTGCAATTTTCTTTTTCTTTTTTTTAATGACCAAAATTCAAATGTCTCATTTAAATAGATTAAGGACACCTGTAGTAGTAAGTTACATTTTCGTTAGTGAATACCATTGCCATTGTGAATACTAATAGTTGCAAGTTACTTATATTTTCCTTTTTTTTTTTTTTTTGTCTGTCTAGGTACGCTACTTGCTTATAAGTGAATATCAAGCTAGCCTCATTTTGGAACCTATGCAAATAATCCTTCACTTGTTCATAGTTTATTTTGTGGTTTGACCTAGTGATGAACTATTAATAAAGCTGAAAACCTCAAACCCCAAGTTCTAGCATAGTATTGATGGCCTACTTAATTTAGTTTTTTTTATATTTAAATTCAAGGTATTTATTGATATGGATTGCATGTGATTCTAGATTGAGTTTAATGGTGATACATTGACAGTGTAAAATAGTTTTGCATTGTTGTTCAATCACAAATAACCATTGGTATGACTTTTAAGATAATTTTGTAAAAGTCAACAAACTCACCATACATGATAGTTTATAATTAAATGACAGTATAAAACTATTTTACACTGTCAATGCATAGCCTTTTTTCTCTTCTAGATTTGTATATCATATGATAATAAATTAATAATTCTCTAAAAATATAAAGGAATTATGGAAACATTTAAACTTAATTACACTTTTTGCACCAACAACTTCACAAGCTCGCAAACTTTGTCCTTAGAGATTTTTTTATTGCGAATTTTGCCCCTAATTTATAAAATATTGTGAATTTTGTCCCAATGTAAAAAAACTACCACAAATAAGGCAATTTTGCAGTGATTTTTCCTTTAAACCGTTGCAATTAAGACAAATCACGACTTTTGTAAATTAGGAGGCAAAATTCATTAATTTTTTGTTTGGGAAGGAGGGCGAAATTCACAAGATTACAAAACTTTGGAAGCAAAAAGTACAATTAAACTAAAAATTTATATGTTTTTATCAGCTAAACTTTATTCACAAGATGTTCTGATTTAATTTAAGCATTCAAGAAAAATACCTAGATAATACACATGATACTTGATAATTTTATTTAAACTTCAAAGTGAAATAAAAATAGAAATAAATTTAAAAATAAAAATAATGTGTGAGAAAATTGTCATTAAAATAATTTTTTGTTAGTACAATAAATTTTTAGATTTTTCAAAATAAAAAATCATATATTTTTCCTTATACAATTAATACAATTTTTCCATATAAATTTATTGATAAAAAATAACAACAATGATAAAAAAAAATCAGGTGGAAAATGAAAGACTTTACTAGTAGACAAGTCATGTTTGACTAAAGCATCTACCACCATGTTTTGCCTCACGTAAACATATGCATACGTGACATTAGATTTCAAACTAGTTATTGCTTTAATCTCTCTAACCACGTTATAACAGTGGTGAGAATGATCGCATCCATTTAAAATCAACCCAACTGCAACTTTTGAATCACTCTCCACTGATATATTAATTTGTTAGCAATTTCTTTATTATTTCTAATTAAATAAAGGTATTTTATTTTTAATTAATTAAAGATATATATGACACAAAAAAGGAGTTTAAATTAACTTAGGGCATTACTTTAATTTAATGCTTTTTCCTCTGTCACAAAAACCAAACAGATTCAACCCTCCTCACAAAAACCAAACAGATGTAGTTGGAGAGAAGAGAGGCTGGAAATGTTCTTAAGGAAAGAGAGATTTGAAAGAGTGCATGCAAAGTTGAGAGAAAACCAAAAAATAGTCTCCTTAGCACAGCAGCGCTGACTTTAAGAGATCACCTACTCAAAACAAAGGATGATGATCCTTGCTGCAATTAATTACGTGTAACGGTTACTGGTGGGGATAGAAATGAAACCGAGGGGCACATGTTTTTAGGGTACACTGTTAATTACAATGTAAATACACACACATAAGCCCATACAACATGCAATTGTATTAGGGCAGCAAATAAAGAGAATTAAGTATAGTAATGGGGGCACAAAGAATAGCAACCCAGGTGGGAGAGTGGAAGGAAAAACAATACTCCCTCCATCCCAAAATGAGTGTCGTCCTATATTTTTTTACACAGACCAAGAAAAGCTATTAAATAGAAGAAAGAGAGAAGTAATTTTACAAAACTAACCTTATTATTAATATTGCATTGAAAAGCTAAAGTGGCATTATTAGGGGTATTAGTAGAAAAAAGTAATTAATATTGCATTGAAAAGCCAAATGCGACACTCATTTTGGGACAATTTTTTTTTTCAAATGCGACACTTATTTTGGGACGGAGGGAGTAAAACATAGTATTTCTTACATTTATTTGGGCTCTAGTAGCAAAATTTCTAATCCCAAGAAAATAAAGAAAAAAAATCAACTCAATCTGTTTTTAATTATTTATTAATTCATTAATAATATCAGATTAATTAATTTAAATTAACATTCATACAACCTTTTTTTATATAATAATTTTCAATTGCTAATAATTTGTAAAATTTTAATTCGTACATAATCTTAATTTATTTAAGCTTGTGAAGTTTTTTCCAAAGTTAAATAAAGAAAAACCTTTCAATCATCTTTGTATAATTATAAATATAAATTCATTAATTTTCTAACATCTAAAAGTTAAAAAAGATTAAATTTTAACAAAATAGTTTTTTTTTCTAATAGCAATAGAATTATTGTCAACAATAAATAAATAAATAATTTTCTTTAAGTTTGTGAATTTTTTTTCAAAAAATTTGGTAAATTAAATACTCTTCATATTTGTTTAATTAGAAATAAAAATCCATTAGTAATTACAATGGCAAATAATAATATATAAAAGCTAACAACTAACATTTGCCGATAAAAAATATATATATAAAAAAGCTAAACCTTTATTTCTCATAATAAGAAGAAAAAAAAAACAGATGTTACATTTCAAGACCACCTAAACGGCTAAACCATTGCTTTCCTGCACAGCCTGATCCTCTTTTGTACATTCCAACATGCCTATGCCTATGTCTGTGTGGGTTATGCCAGGTTGAGGTGTTTGGCTTTCTGGTCTTGAATCCATCCCTAAATACATGGTAACAATAACTTCATTAGATTCACACACTATTTACTTTTCTTTAATGATAATGATGTTTTGTTGCTCTTACCTATATATTGAGTTCTCAGGGATCCTTCTTTAGCTTTGTGTTTTTTACCTCAAAAATGATCATTCAAGCCTTTCTCACTTGTGGCAGTAATCTGACATAACATGCAAATCCAATCTTGCTTGGGTTTCTTCTACATACCAAATAGAGAATTTGCATTGTCATCAATTGCAAGAGGTGTCACCGTGTTGCGCTTTGGACCATAATGATAAGCATCTGACTTAGTCTGCAATGGGATAAATAAAATAATATGTGCTCAATAGCCAATTAAGAGTTTCAACATTCCTTATATATTGACTCTATCATCTCTTTAGGATGCCCATGCATGAATAAGATATACTATAATATTGTGATCACACAACGTGGTTCCATTGGTAGTAAAGTTATAATAATACAAGTGTATTATGAAGAGAATGTGTTGCTGAGTAGTGGTCAGCCAAACAAATAGAATGTAAGTATACTAACCAGTATGAACACTTTATTATCATTGTTAGTCAGTGTAGAAGGTTGTTTGATATCAACTTGGGGGGGGGGGGGGGGGAACTCGGATTGTGGTGCACAAAATGCATTATTGTTATTGATATGGTTGTTTATTCTTGGATTCATGAAAGACACTGACACTCATTCTCGGAACAAGGTTTCAAATGGGATTCCTAATGCTCTCTCCGACGCCATTTCTCTCCTGACTTCCTCCTCCAGCTCTCTTCGTTGTGCCAATGCCATCTCATCGATGATTATCTCTCTCTTAATTCCATCCTTCTCTAGATTCCGTTGTATATGTTCTTTCTCCCATACTTGCCGAAATGCTTCATTGGCATTGATTGGCACCGACTTTGGGAAAACTTTGAGCTTCAGAACATTGCTGGGAAAAGCACTTGGTGCAAACTCACACCCTAGAAGTTTATAGTGAATAAAATGAAATCATGTGAGAAAATATTCTTTTTTTTAAGCAACAAAACAAGTTAGTATCTTGAAAGGAACGTGAAGAAAAGAAAATGTTACCTTGTAATGATGAGTGTTCGGAGACATAGGCAACTGTGGAAAGAGGGTGTGCCATTGATGATGGTGTCTTTTGGTTTTGGCCATCACAATATTTGAACTCCATGGAAATAGTAGGAACATGAAACAAAGGGAAAGAAGTGGATAAAGAAAAACAATGCCTATGAAATCAAAGACAATTTGTGTGAGTGTGTGCAGTGTTGAGATTGAAAGTATGATTAAATAGGTGTGAGCAATGGGTATTTGCACGTGCATGTAAGGTGTGTGTTTATAGATGTCATTGATTTTGCTTTTTTGTGTGAAGATATTTTTTAGTGATATGTGCCATGGTCAAATATTGAGAATTTACCAATTCAATTTTTCGAGCTTGAAAAGGGAGGAAAAAGAAAAAAAAATGATTTTCTTCCAATTTTGAATGTGACCACAATACCCAAAAAGAGTTAAATATGAATAAATATTTAAAATGTTAAAGATTTGAAATATTTATTTTTTCAAGTTTTAAGGATTAAATAGTTGACTACACACATTTGATATTATTAAAAAAATTAACGAAGTGAATAACTGAACAACTACAAATTATTTTTTTATATTTAAAATAAATTATAAATTGTAATATAGTATTACTTTTAATTATTGATGTTTTTATAAAAATGATTAATAGTTAATTTATATAGAGAGATGATTGGTAAGATTTGGGGTGTCAACAATTGGGATTCCTAGTATGATGCCTTTACATGTCATAGTTTTTTTTTTTAAAAATTTATATAGAGAGATAAAAGAGATAAAGATAAAAAAAATTATAGTTTGAGATTATTATCTACAAAAAAAAATACTTGTGTGAAACCAAATAATTTTCACTTGGGTCTCTCTAGATTAATTAAAGAATTAATAATAAAATATTTTATTAGAGATACATAAATTAATTAACAATTTTTAACATTTTCTATTTAATTTTTGTACTTTTTACTCTGTCAACTTATTATCAATTTCTTTATTATTTCTAATCAATTAAAGGTATTTTATTTTTAATTAATTTAATGTATTGAATGCATAATATTGAATATTAATGTTGACAAATACTATATAACATTAAAAAAGGAATTTAAAATATTGAGTACTAAATGAGGACATTACTTTAATGCTTTTTCCTTATGTTTCTTATCAATAATATCTTGAATGATTGGATATCCCCCCCTTGCAACATGTAAGTTCTGCAACCCGTCCCAAAATAAGATGTTCCACGCTTGGGAAATCCTAAAACATTAAGACAGTTAATAGTATGATTGCTACCTAACCTGCCCATTAAGTATCAAATTATGAGAGCCACATTACAAAATAAGCTCATCTGGATATATAATATTACCTGCTTAATTGTGTTGCAAGCTTCGACCATACTTAACAACACTCCTTGTTTGCAATAGTATGTCAGTATAATCACCTGGCCATCCTTGCAAAGTTACATTCTATACTCCTAGCTGTTTTGCATTTCAACATAACCAGCATCAAGATACTCCCGAAACATGTGCGGAACTCTTAGAGTTGTATGAACTTTTTTTTTCGATGATTAAAATTCAAATGTCTCATTTAAATAGGTTAAGAACTCTTATAGTAGTACGTTACATTTGTTTAGTGTCAGTTACTTGTATTTTTTTATTTTTTTTGCTCTAGCTATATATGCTACATGCTTTTAAGTGAATATTATGCAAATAATCCTCACTTGTCGATAATATATTTTGCGGTTTGACCCTAGTGATGAACTATTAGTAAAGCTAAAAAACATCAAACTCCAAGTTCAGGCATTGGATTGATGACCTAATTATTTTAGTTTTTATTTAAATATAAAGGTACTTATTGAAGCAAATTGCATGTGATTCTAAATTTGTATATATATCATATGATAATAAATTAACAATCCTCTAAAAATGCATAACAATTTTTAATACCTTTATATATTTTTACCAACTAAATTTTATTTAAAGGATTTTCTGATTTAATTTTGTATTCAAGAAAAATACCGGATATTATATATGATACTTGATAGATTGGCCTCGCACGGAATCTCAGTACAAAATACTTGCTGGTGGGATACTATTCTTTCTTTCGTCCAGCTAGACTTTAACAGGAACAACTTTTTTGCTTTCCTCCTATAGATTTACATAGTGGTTGCCTTTGCAAGAAGTTTTGGTTTATGTCCCCCGTATTCTCTTGTATATGTTTTTCTCCTTTTTTCAATAAATTCTTGGTGTGCTGTAGATGATGGGTAGCGTTGGGAGTACTAACTTGGTTGGAATTTCTTTTGTTATAATGATGCCTTTGCATGTCCTCTTTGTGACTTTTTTTTTTTAAATTCCAAAGTGAAATTTAAATAGAATCAAATTTAAAAAGAAATTAATGTGCAAGAAAATTGTCATTAAAATAATTAGTCATTAATTATTCAATTAATTTTTAGATTTTTCAGGATAAAAAGAAGTCAAATATTTTTGCTCATGATTTAATTTTTATACAATTAATACAATTTTTATTAAATTTTATTTTAACGAATATTTTTAATAAAAAATAATATTAATATTTTAGTTTTAAAATTTAATTCTTTATATTTTATAAATATACTCGTGCAGTGTACAAAATATTTACTAATTTCATTTCAAAATCATGTAAAAAAGATTAGAAACAAACACAAAAAAGAAAATGATACATGAAATAAACTATCACTAAAATATTTTTTCTTAGTAAAAATATTTGTTAAAATTTTAAAAAATAACCTTTGTAAGATTTTGTTAGTTACATTTTAATTTTCTTTATTATCACCAAAATAATTTTTATAAATAGTGCTTATTAAATTTTTATTGTCATTAATTTTTTTAAGTTAATGTTATTTCTTAAAGAATTAGAAATAAAATATTGAGCAAATTACAGTGTCACCCCCTGAGTTTTACCTGAATTACATATGCATCCCCTCCTTTTTTTTACCTACAGAAAATCTCCTAATTTTTTTCTTTCATGTTACAGTGGCACACCCTCTCCATTAAACGGTGTTAACTTCGTTTAAAATGTAGAGCACATGATTGACATGTGATTTTTAAAAAACAAATTAATCCGAAAATGTCCTTTCTTATTCATTTCCCCAACTCTTCAACTCCATCCAAACTCCCCTGACTCTTGCTTCCCCAACTCTCTCGTCTCCTCCTACGCCAAAGTTGCCTCCAGCCCCTCCGATTCTGTCAAGTTCCTAAACCATGTCACCAAAACTCGCCGCCGCCACGGGCAAGCACGTTAAGCAAAAGATGATTCTTTGGGAGAATGTTTGGCACTATTCTCAGAATGCAAGTTCGTCGTTTTCAGTTCTAGAGTTTATTGAAATGCGGGAGTTTTAATTAATATGGGAATGGGTCATGGTTATAGTTTCAACGTTGGAGAGTCTTAAACATTGGTGCTAAATTGTTGTGGGACATGTCTTTTGTGGAATTTGGTAAAATGCATGGTGGGCATGTGAGCTTATTGGTTGAAGCTGTATAGAATAGTCCCTCCGTTCTTAAACTCTTATGTTTTAGCTTCTTGTTTTTGTTCCTAAACTCTTGATATTTTACATATTTCAAGGCTCATTAATTATTTTCTTCCACAAATATCCTTATTTAACATGACCTAGATTTTCATATCTTCTTCCATCATAGATATTAAATGAGGGTATTTTAGACTAAATGAATTATTTGTGAGTAGTATTAAATGTTTCTTAAACTGTATGCATTAATCTTAAACATCAAGAGTTTAGGAATGGAGGGAGTATTTGCATACAAAGGATGCATTAGTTGGATTTTCAACAAATTTGCCAAAGACAAGGATGATACAGCAGTAGTAGTCGACAAACTATTTTGGATTAATTTAATATTCAAATAATCAATTCCATCTTTGGGAGGTTTACGAGCTGCTGCTTGGGATCAAAACATTTCTAACTGCGTTTGAAGACAGTTGGGTCATAGGGTTGTTTCTATTATTTTTCTTATCATTTTTCTTTTTAGTAGGGGCTAAATAAGAATTGGATCCAGGTGTTGTTACGAGATGGAGTATGGATCGGCATTGTAATTTTGTTGGTTTTCAAATCCCAACATTTCTTGTGTGTTGGCTCTATTTAATAAAATGCTTTTTACTTAAAAAAAAGGGCAATTTTGGATTTTTCAAAATTTGCAGAGGACATTTTCGTAAATGAACTTCCAAAGTAATGCCTTCAAACGGCGGGGTTGCATGTGTAATTAGACCAAATCTCAGGAAGTGTTATTGTAATTTGTTCTAAAATATTTCATTATAAAGACATAAATTAATTAGCAAATATTAACTTTTCCATTTAAATTTTTACTTTTTACTCGATCAACTCATTAGCTAGCTATTTATTATTTCTAATTAATTAAAGGTATTTTTTAACACTCTAGATCCCTCTTATTAGGGTGTGAATTCGATTCATTCATGTATCCCTTCCACTGGAAGCCTACCAGGAGCCGCTCCTTGTCCGTGCCTCTTCCCTTTTGCACTGGAGATCACTCCTCGCCCTTGTAGTGCCCGGGATGTTACATATTTTATTTTTATTAGTTAAAGTATTTAATGCATAATATTGAATATAAATCTTGAAAAATATTTGATACCAAAAAAGGAATTTAAAATCTTGAATATTAAATGAGGGCAATATTTTAATGCTTTTTCCTTATGTTTCATATCAAGAATATAATAGTTTCTTATAGTTGATAAAAAAATTGTTAAAAAAGTTTATTGAAAATAATGATATAAATGTATTACTAAAATATTAAATATATATTTTAATGAAAAAATTAATTTTTATTCTATGAATATTATTTAAAGATATTTGTAAACAAATTCTTGAATAAAATTTAAATGCATAAAGTGAAGAAATATATAAAATAAGAAAGCGAGACTCTATTCATCATTTGATTGAATTAATGTATTTTTAAATATAATTTGCTTAATTTGACTTTGAATATGTCTTTAGTTTTTCACTTTACACATTTTTTACTTTAAATAAGTTACATTTAAAAATAATTTTATCATTTAAAAAAATCTTCAAAATCTATTTTAATACTAGATGGAATTCATGCTATGCACGGACCAGGCATTCAACTTGATAATATGTTTTTACTTATTTTTTATTTTCTAATTAAATATAAAGGTGAAAAAGTAGTTTAACTTTTTTTTTATGGTTATCCATTTATTTTTTTCCTTCTATGGCTGTATGCATTATTCCTTTTCCTCGTTTTTTTGGTCATCCAAAATTCAAATGTCTCACTTAAATAGGTTACAAACACGTACAGTGGTAAGTTACATTTTTTTAGTCAATATTTTGAACACTATATTTTGCCTTTTCTTTTCTTAATGTGTTTAGTTATATGGAGTAATTTTTTTTTATTAAATTTATATCATTTGCTAATTTGGCCTATCGAGTGAGGAAATTAACTTTTGTTTCTAGTCATCCATCATATCCATTTGTCTCATTTTTTTCTTTCTTTCTTCATACCAAAAATTAACAAAATTTGTGAATTAAGTTATTTTTTATTTTATTACTTGTTTAACGTCATCACAAAAAAAAAAGGTAAAAAATTATTAGAGTCTAACACTTGTTACAGCCTTTTATTACTAGCTAATTCTTTGGTGTCAATTCCACAAGCTCATTTTTTGTCCCTTACCCAGCTAAGTGGTTATGAAATTGAACTGGAAGATAATTAACCAAATTGATATAAACAAATCACTGCTGTAATTATTCTTTTTGACTTCCATTAAGTAATAATGGAAATGAAAATCTGAAAAAAAAAATTACATTTCATCATTAAGGATCAGAAAATAAAAAAGTTTACAAAAAGTATACAAATCAAATAAAAAGAAGCAAAATGACAAAAAAGAACAGAAAAGATAATAAAAGGAGGGACAGCTAGTAGCACAATTGCAGCAGTAGACCAGCCCCATGAAAGAAAGAAAGAAAAGAACAAGATTAATATATTAATGATGAGAATAAAAAATTCCAAATAAAGCAGATTTGGTCAAGAAACAAGGCGTATCACTGGTAATCAGAAGAAACATAATGCAGCAGTCCCGTAAAAATGGTCAATATAAATAAAGCAAGTTTGATAAGTAATTGAAGTAGGCATGCCACATATAGGATAGCAGAGATAAAAACAAAATTTAAATAAGAGAGCAAAACAAGCAATTTACTATAAGACTGCGAGAAGGATTAAGATAAAATGAGAGATGGGGAAACAAGCATTGGAATAGAAAATAAAAACTGTGATGAATGCTCCAAGAAGCAACCCCATCTACAAATGTTCATCTTTTCTGAAAAAGCAATAAAAAACAAAGGACAACATAAGATTTTGGTTCCCAACACATCAGAATGTTCATCTACATATTGCTTTTTATTTTTTTATTTTTTTAATATTGTAAACAATATTTGTTATAAAACATTACTGCACGAGTTATCAATTTTTTTCTTATTTTATTCTAATTATAAAAATTAATTAAATTATGTAAATTAGTTCGTAAGTTATTTTATGTAATTTACACAAATTACATAAATTTATATCAATATGTAGTTTGTTTATTTTTCTTACCGCACAAAAAAATATAATAAAAAAATAAATATTAAAATAATTTGCATACGTAAAACAAGTTTGTATAATTAAAATATGTAAATTACTCAAAATAGTTTCGTATAATGATAATATGTAAATTATTAAAAAAATGTATAAACAACTTAAAAATATTTGATTTATTTCATATATAAATTATTTTTATTCTAATTATATAAATCAATATAATTACATGAATTAATATGTAAAATAATTATTATTTTATGTAATTTATAAAAATTAAATAAATTTATTTTTCTGCAAATTATTTTTATTCAAATTAATAAAATTTTAATATTTTTTTATAATTTATATGAATATAAATTTATGTAAATTACATAAAATAATTTATGTAAATAACTTTCATACTAATTAAAGTAATTTAATTAATTTTTATAATTAGAATAAAATAAGAAAAAATTAATAACTCATCTAGTTATGATATATAACAAATATTGTAACACCCCGAAAATTACAACTTAGTAAATAGGTACGTGAGAGGTTTAATTAGAAATCAATTGAAATTAATTTGTTTGTTTTAAAAGAAGAAAAATATATATTTTGAGTAATTAAATATAGTTAGTGATTAACTGAGTAAATAAGAAAAATGATGGAAAATAAAATAATAAAAGTATTTCTTTATAATGGTCAAGTAGAAAAAAAATTAAATAAAATAAAATTTATTATTATTAGATGTTTAAAAGTTTGGTTTTAAAATTGAAATCGCGTTTCATTTCAATTACATAGTGCATTCTTAGACTGTGTAAATCAAACTCAGTACCTAAAACTATCAACTCACACCCCTTAACCAATTAAAATTCATGCACCTACCCTCACCCCTCCACAAACTCACGACATTCTCTCTCTCTCACTCAAATCCAATTCATTTCGTCTCACTTACTTTAACTTAGCAATTAAGTTAAACCCCAAAACCTCTCTTCTCTCACCTCTCTTTCCCTCTCTCTTTAAACTGTAAGGGATGGTCCCTGGAACAAGGGGAGCCATACCCATTTTCTACAAAATTCGTTCTTTTGTGTTGCATGTAGAAGGAGACTCCAAAATCCAAGGGACAGTGGCCGTAGCTTCGGGTTGCCCTGGACAATCTCCACTCTTTCATGAATTTTGGAAGATCCAACCGTTGGTTTTTTACAAAATTTGTTTTGAATAAAAATAAACACGAAAAGGAACAAATTTTATTTTGACATCATGGAGAGAAAACCTCGTTTTGAAGTTCATCCGTGGCTTTCAAAATGGGTGTTCTGTTTTTGAATTCCCCTGGAACATGTCTCTGTTTTTCTTAAATTTCTAACTGTACACTTAATGTTTTGTTTTTGGTTTTTGTGCCATTAAAAAAAAATACAAAACAAGCTTTTTAACCATGTAATTTACGAAAATTATCAAGCGCATTTTCTAAATCAATTTTTCGAAGAGAGACAGAGCAATGGTTTTGAAACTCTGTCTGGAGCTCGAATTTTAGGTTGTAAAGAAAATTTTACTGGGAGAAATCGGGGAAGAATTGGAAGGCATAGGATACCATTTTAAAAAGACCCAGATGTTATCTTTATGCTGTAAAAATTCCAAGTCAAAATTCTATTGGTAAGTATCTGAAAATAAAATTTCTTCAAAACATGTTTTTGGAAAGGATTTGACTAACCTGTCAACTTGTGGAATTTTTAATAATTTTTTGTAGATTTTTATTAATTAAGTAAGATATCAATCTGAAAAATAGATTTCAAGAGCTTTCATTTCATATAAAAATTTCCTAGTTTTGAGGCCATTTAATGCAATCAATTTGATCTCACATTTAGTACAGCGAAAGGAAAACTTTCCCCTTTGTAGTTACTATGGCCATGATATAGTGTGTGACTTGTGTGAAATGTTTATGGTTATTTTTGTGAATGAAAGGGGCAATGAATACCATGTATCCAAGTACCCAAATTGTGATTTTAAGTCCCAAAGAACAAATTTCTTGGGCAATGGTGACTTTGAATGATTGTGTGGAATTATTCCTTGATTGTATGTTTTGTCTCTGTGATGTGTTCGCAAGACTCGGGCGCGAGTACTTGTGATACTGAAATTTGATTCCAGTGATTATGGCAAGATCACCATTGAACGATAATGATAAGTGAAATTTTAACAGAAAGAATTATTAATTAGCTTCAAGATTTTATTTCATTATTATTTTTTGATAGGAATAAATTTTAAATTAACTCTTTATTTTTATGCGTTGGACATAGAAATCTTAGGACCTTTGCATGGAGGAATAAAGGTAAGTTAACACTTTATAAAATTGTAAAGTTTTGAGAGAGCAAGGAAATACATAAAACATAATAAAATTGTCTACGCGTGGTGAATCATGTTGAGTTGAGAGTCGTACAAGGATGATACGAGTGTATGGCAGATTGTTGGAATTGCAATATGGCAAGAAAGTCGTGTGGGGGTGTTCTAGCTGTGAGAATACCAAAGAGAGGGGGCGGAGTTCAAAAGGCATGTCACGACGTAATGTGACGGTCACCCAAAGAAAGGTGATGGAAGCAATGTCCTCATATATATATATATATATATATATATATATATATATATATATATATATATATATATATATATATATATATAATTTTTTGAGCAGAGACGGAGTCTCAGGCTCGGCGTCTATTCGACCGTCCAATACCATGTGCAGCGGAATCCCACTGTGACGAGAAAGAATAATCTATGAGGAGGGTTGTTGAGGAGTCAGTCCTCAGAGTAATGGATGACCATAATTGGTACCTGGGAGATGATCGTAAGGCAGGTTGACCTTGGAGGGTAAGACACTGAGTTGTGACGATAGATCACATAGCTGACTCAGCTACACTGACAAAAATACAAGACATCATCAGTTGGTGAGAGCCCGCCATTGTACCATGGTGAAGGGTGTATTCCCAACAGTCATCCAACTCAAATATGTGTAAGACCACTGAGTTCTGGGAGTTCCAGTGGCGGCTGGCCAATGTGAACCAAATTACAGAAATAGCTGTGGAAACGAATAGGTTTCGAGTGAGATCGTTAGAGAACCACATCGGGGTGGTTAGCAGGATTGTGTTTGGGACTGTCAAGTCATTCTGTGTGTACTGCTTGATGAAGCAAAAAGTTTACCCTCTGTTTATTTTCTTTTAGGAATCGGTGGTAGTACCTGTGGAGACCGCAAAGATGCTATCATCGTCGTCTTTCTCTTTTAGAGTATCTTCAGAGAGTCTGTTTGTACCCGCTACTGTTCCTAATGCCACACCATCCGAGGAGTTCACGTTTGGTCCGGCGCTTCCCACCTTACGCCGGACCCCGTTATGTCAAGAATTGGAGGCGTAATTGGGTGAGTGCTCATCAGGGGGATTCGCTGCTAGTCGTGAACTTAGGGAACAATGAGTCAAGATTTTTAAGAAGGAATTGGAGAACTTTGAGAAAGATTCCGCGAAGGATCCTGTGGACGACGACCACTAGATTTCTTCTCAGGAATCTTGTCAAAGACCCTCCGCTATCCTATTTCTGGGATTAGTCTAACGTGAATGGTTGGGTTTAGAGATGACTGCTCTGAGACTAGGTTTTCTCTTTTTATGTATTTGGATATGGGTAGACCTAGGTTTCAGATTTTTGGTATGTACATTCAGCTTTCGTACTCTATTACCCTATGTATTTGGTATACACTTTGGGAATGTACATATTACTATTACTCCGGAAAATATTTGGGTTATGAAAATCTCTATTTCATGTATATATGTATATTTTATAGCCAGAGCTATTTACTTTATTTATTCTATTTTACTCACTTTTAAATGTATATTTACAATTGAGGCGGCGATACGCAACTTCCAAAATTAATTAATCAAAAGTTTTAAAAATTTTAGTAAAATTCCAATCTAGGTTTTATCAACTTCACAGTTTTTGGAAGAATTAAAATTAGTTAATACGTTTTCAAAATAATTAAAGGATATTTTCCTTACCTTTTCCGAAGATCGAATAAAGTAACACGCCTATTGAATTAAAATAAGTTTAAAATGTTGATTATATGTAAACCCGAATTTAGGGTGTTACATTAGTGGTATCAGAGCAGTTCGTCCTACCAATACTGCGGTGTGGACTTAACCATTGCTTATGTTGTGTGTTTGGGTTGACTGCTGCTTGACGACAGTATAGATGAACTGTTTGATGTTGTGTGATTCTGCATTGACTATTTTTTATATAGCAATGTAGGATGAATTGATTGAACTGCTTGCTCTTGCATCGAGTGTTGTTTAACAGTGGTGAAGGAAACATTGTACGTTGTATGTTGTATGTTGTGTGATCTTACACCTACTATGTGTGGGTAATGGTGTAAGATATGAAGTTGTTGGTAACAGTGTAATCTTGCATTGACTACTGTGGTGGCAATGTAGGATTAGTTAGACTATAGGCATGTGAGATCGTTGATGTGAGTTCGTTAAAAGAGAATGCCGACATTTTGAGGATGTGTAGTAGCCCTTAGAATTGCCAATAGAATTGTGAGATTAGTTAGACATCGCAAAGCTAAGACACAAGGTTATTTCTTTAGACTATGTCTTGCCTTAAGGAATCCTTAAGACCTTGGCATCTATAGAGGGGTAATGGGTTGAGTGTGATAGAGAAGTCTATGCATTATGCATGAGTTGTCCCTCTTGTTATCAAGTTGTTTTGACTCCATATGAGTAAATGCCTTACACATTCTACTCTCTTCCGAGTTGTACAGTGATGTTGGATATCTTATTTTGCCATTAGTTTTCTTGTAAGAATGAGTCGATTAGACGTGTTTCAAGTAGTCTACTTTTGAGAAGCCTACTATTTTTGTAAATAAGATACCTCAATTCTTATTCAAGTCATTCATTTCTTATGAATGATGCCTTGCCTATGATGTTTCTTTTAATCATGTGTTAACCTAAACTTCTTTCAGTGTCTATGTCTCCAGTGGAAATAAATTCATTGATCGTGTTCTGAGAAACTATATCAATGGTGATTGAGTTGTCTTCAATCCCAATTGGAGTCATTTACTCCATGGGGATATGCGTTCTCAAATCTTACGAGTCGTTTGATCCACATGGAGAAATTGCTTCTTCCATCTTTCTTGCTTTTAAAGCAAGGTGGATGTTTTGAAGGAAGAAAGGAAATCTTGATAGAGTTGTGAGGGTGCACACTCAGGACTCGATCGAGACGACTTTCTCTCCTAACACAAAAAAAAATCTTGGAAAGATCATCCCAGTGATTTTGTTCTTGTTCTACATAGTGGGAGATTATGAGTCTGTATTCCTGAGTTGGTTGAGAATAGAGGTTTGAAAGTTTGGGTTGGTGAATTGGAGTTGAGTTTAAGAAAAGGAAAAGGAAAAAGGAGTTTGAAGATGTCTTGAGGTTTTGTAAGGCAATTGGCTAAAGGCGTAATTGCCGCCTATAGTGTGAAGAATTGTTTTCTCCTGTGATTGGAAGGGTAAAGTTAAATGTTGTGACATGGTGTTATCGAAAGGTTGATACCTTAACCACTAAGATATGGAACTATGTGTTGAGAGCGAGTTTTGAAAATGAAATAGTGTACTTTACTAGCGCGGAAGATTCGTCGGTGAGTTTAGCAAGTTGGATTCGTTTCCATGGAGTAAGTGAGTCTTTAAGAATTGTATCAGAGTTCGCAACGGAAGCATAGTGTGAAAGTGTGAAGGTCTTTGATGGTTAGGACATGGATTGATGGGTGGAATATGAAATGAACGCCAGAAATAGTAGCAGAAAGTTTAAGAAAGAAAAGAAGTGATGGGAACGTTTGAGAGAGTGTGACTTAGATGTTAGAAGTGATTGGATTGGTAGTAGTGGATTGAAATGGTTTGGGAATAACTTAGAAGTGATCCTAATGGTGAATTAGTTGGAGTAGGGTACTAAGATGTGACCAAGAGTTAGAGACAAGCCTAGGAATTTACCTACAACTCATATAGAGTGTAACCAGTCTAGACCTTCGATGTTGAGTAGACTTAAGCCAATCTTGAGAAGGACTATGTTGCCCACCTAGCAACTCGATTAGATTCCTACCAAAGCCGCTGTATGTTAGTGAGCCTATAGCCTTGAGAGTGAATTTACTTAGATGAAAACCATACATACCCTTTGAGAACAAACCATATCTATGCTTTCATGGCCAAAAGGATAGTAAGTTAGAACTGAGCTCTGCAATGGAGATAACTTCCTATAGGAGCCGTCTAAGACTAGCTATAGAAAAATATATTTGACTAAGAATAGACAAAAAGAATTATGGCCCTGGCTTAGCTTAACCATACGCTTAGTGAATTTTGGGGACGAAATTCCTAAAAGGAGGGGAGTATTGTAACATCCCGAAAATTACAACCTAGTAAATAGGTACGTGAGCGGTTGAATTAGAAATCAATTGAAATTAATTTGTTTATTTTGAAAGAAGAAAAAGATATATTTTGAGTAATTAAATATAGTTAGTGATTAACCGAGAAATAAGAAAAATGATGGAAAATAAAATAATAAAAGTATTTCTTTATAATGGTCAAGTAGAAAAAAAAATTAATTATTATTAGATGTTTAAAAGTTTGGTTTTAAAATTAAAACCGCGTTTCATTTCAATTACACAGTGCATTCCTACACTGTAAATTAAATTCAGCACCTAAAACTATTAACTCACACCCCTTAACCAATTAAAATTCATGCACCTACCCTCACCCCTCCACAAACAAACGACATTCTCTCTCTCTCACTCAAATCCAATTCATTTCCTCTCACTTACTTTAACTTAGCAATTAAGTTAAACCCCAAAACCTCTCTTCTCTCACCTCTCTCTTTCCCTCTCTTACGGACTCACTCCCTCACACACACTCACTCCAGCAACACACACACACACACCACACTCTTCATTTTATTTCAAATTCATTTATCCATTTCTCTATTCTTCTCCCACGACCCTGCACCCCAAACCCTCTCCTCTCTTTTTATTTTCTTCTTCCTCCTCACTCACTTGGCTGAGAGCTTGAGCACCAAGATCACAGAATCCTCTGAGCACCACTCTTCCCCTCCTTGGCAGTGGCACCCCAAGCCCCAAGGGAAGCCATTGAAGACCTTGCATGCAGCTGGATCCCTCTTCCCCTCTCATCCTCTCAACAACAAGCTCACTTCCTCTTCTCTTCCTCTCTCTCTCGGCTAAACCTCAACCAGGGTGAGGGAAACTTCTTGGTGGATTCTATTTTAAGTCTAAGTGTGGTTGAGAGTTAGGGGACTCAACCACACACAGCATGAATGCCCCTCATCTGGACTGTTTGTATGTTTTGTTTGAAATGTTTGCATGTGAGAAATTTTAGAGGAAAAGGTTGAGTCTTTGGCAGTGGCTGTTTGTGGGAGTGTATGCATGGCCTTGATGGAGTTTTGATCTCTTTAAACTGTAAGGGATGGTCCCTGGAACAAGGGGAGCCATACCCATTTTCTACAAAACTCGTTCTTTTGTGTTGCATGTACAAGGAGACTCCAAAATCCAAGTGACAGTGGCCTTAGCTTCGGGTTGCCCTGGACAACCTCCACTGTTTCGTGAATTTTGGAAGATCCAATCGTTGGTTTTTCACGAAATTTGTTTTGAATGAAAATAGACACGAAAAGGAACAACTTTTATTTTGACACCAAGAAGAGAAAACCTCGTTTTGAAGTTCATTAGCATTTTATTTTGATTGCAGCCTATTATAATTGCTGTTTTGTGTATTGTATTATTGACCAAACTTTTTACAGAGGATGGGATATCTCAGAATCATGCATCTTCAAATAGTAAAGATTTTCAAAATGAAGCTGGAAAATTGAACTTCTTACCCCCTCTATCTATTCAAGTGTTGCAAGAAATTGGGAGGCGGTGTAACTCTAAGGTATGCATGGTTTCTGCACCTGAAGTGCGTTTTCATGTTTTCCCTTTATAGGTTGAATTTAAGTCCATTTTAAGCACCAGCAAAGACTTGCAGTTTTCACTGGAGGTCAGTGAAAGTTCTGTTATATATATATATATATATATATATATATATATATATATATATATGCCTGTTTATGACATCCTATTAACATTTTTTTATTGCATTACTCTTTGTTTATGTAGTTATGTAGTATGAGTTGTGTTATATGCATTAGTTGATTAGTGGTTTTAAACTCTAGAATTTGCTATACGGTATTTTTGTTACTCTTGTGTTGGATCCGAAATAAGTTTTGGTTTTCTCTGTTTTAATTGATTCATAACTTGTGTTGTAAATTTGTCTTGTGCCTGGGTTTAGGTACTATTCACTGGTGAGAAAATAGGTGTTGGTATGGGTAGGACAAGGAAGGATGCTCAACAACAAGCTGCAGAGAATGCCCTTCGCAGCTTAGCAGGTAAACACCTATTGTTCGAGCCAATTCCAAAAGTGTGTTCTGATTATATTGTTTTTATAGCTTTTGTTCCTTTGTAGTAATGAATAGAAAATTCTTGGAACATAGGGATATAAATAGTCAGTCAATAATAATACAGATTGATAGGTAAGATATTGTTGCTGCATTTGGTGCAACTTTATTGGTTATGTTTAGGGGATATGTGGAGAATTTTCTTTTCTTCATTTTGCCAAGTGTCTGAATATGCCCTTCCAGCACTATGCATGCATGTAGAACAGTTCTGAGATTCTTTATTTTAGTGATTTGTGAAATTGTATCTATTGAAGCACGTAGAAGGTAGAACAAATAGGAGTGAGTTCAAATTGAAGAATATCTGTTGGTATCTGACTTTCAGTTACTTATTTGCACCGTTAATTTTGGCTCCATGATTGGATATGATCACACATCTAGTAAACCCGATGTTCTAGTGTATGTTACTGTAGAAATTATCAGCATATATGTTTCAAGAGGTAAATATTCTTTTGTACTTTATTGTCTGGGCTTGAGGTAATGCTTCTTTGCATTCAACTAGTGGATGACGATTATGTGAATGATGGTTGATTAACAAAGTTTGTTTATCCCATTGTTATAAATGTAACTAACTTTTTGGCCTTTTCTTAATTGGAACTATATTAACTAGTGAATGCATTTTTTGGTGCATGGAATTACAGAGAAGTACGTGGCACATGTGGAGCCTCAATGTAGAGCTGTGGATAGAGATTTTGACAAGCTTTCTCTTGGACGTGACAATGGTTTCTTGTGGGATGTGGTCAATCCGGAATCCAGTGAACTGCAACCAGAAGATGGAGTGCCTAAAGAAAATGCTTCTGAGGTGAGGATTTTTTATGTGTTTGGTAGTTGATTTGACTTGTTTGTTTAAGGAAATAGGTGATGCTTGGATAAGGGGTATGTGGACTAGAAATTCCAGATGAAAGTGGTTGTATATAGAAATCACGTTGTTTATGGAATTGTGTAGCATCAATGTGAAGGCTAAATCACTGAATGGGGAGTGAACAGGCTTCATGTCTGCTACTGCTGTCTTAGACAGGCTTCTTAAATTCCTACTTTTAAAGGTAATGGCTTGGTAGTCAGTCCTTGGTATCTACCCATTATCCAAGTACTCCCTTGTTATCATTTTAGCCTTATTGCTATTCATTGCATGTTTCTAAATTATATTGTTGCTTTCCAGTTCAGTTGGGAATACAAGAAGGAATCAATTAATTATTTTCATAACAGCGGTCTAAGGGTTGATACATGGAATTTGTAAAGACTCAAACTATTGGTACTGCAGGATATTATTTAAACTAGGTTGTTTTCAGGAATTTTTATTATGTGGTTTGCTGTATATTTTACCTAGGGGAAAAACTTGATCTACTAGGTGATCTGTGAATTGCCCAACTTTTCATGAAGATGTAATTATTTGTATCAATTCACTATGGTTTTGAGGCTTTGGATGCTGAGACTAGGTCAAGTACCTCTAATGCCATTAATCAGCAAATGGACAAGCGTATCAGCTCCCCGAGGTAACTTAGAATAGGATTTTATTTAGGAGTGTGAAAGCATGAGTTTTTCATCCCAAACTCTTGCATTAATGTTATGCTTTTCCTCTCAATGTTCTTGGTTATTTTCTTCCTCCATTTATATAATTTCTTTATCACTGCTCTTCAATAATTTTTTTATATCTATATGTAAATTTGATGATTTTTTTATACCTCGAGCTTGGTTTTTGGAGCGACTATTCATATAATAGGTGTCTATGCTTAGTTTTCTTGGTTGTCATTTCAGAATGCCCAATTCTATTCCCAGCAAACGATTGAAGGAATGAGAAAGTTCCAAGATGAACAAGATTTATCATTAGTGCAGCAACTGGAGAATTGACCATTTGAATTCTTGGAACGGCATATTATCACAAAGGTTTTGATGTAATTTGCTCGTGTAATGTCTCTGCTATATATAGCGGTTGTAGATATGCTGAGGTAATTTCCCTTGGCTAAATTGTTATAGAGAAGGGCATTTTTTTGTTTTGCCCTATTTTCCTCATTTTAGGATCTTTGTCTAGCCACCTTCTCAATGTCATATTAGTTCGAATGTTAATTACAAGAAAAGTCATTTCTCCTTTTTAATTAATCCACATTTCTTCCGCTTTGGTGGTCTAATATGCTAGGGTTAGTTGGGCCCTTCTGACTTGACTGGTTAAGATGATTAAAATTTTATGGGTGTCAATTTCAGACAAATTTCTATGCTTACCTGTTAAACATGCCATGTTGTTCATTAATAAAACTTGCCCAAAGCCTTAATAAAAAAAAATGCCCAAAGCATGCATTGCCCGCCTGGTAATAGTCAATTACGACTACAAGGAGTGCTAAATTTTCTGGTCTCGACCATAATTTAGTTTTGCCCTTTTACGTTGATAATGCTTGGTAACGTTTAATTTATTTGATATTTGAATAAAAACAAAGAGTTTAAGAGTTTTAAGTAGAATAAATTTAGTAGATTAAATTCAATTTGTTTAATTTTAAAATAGATTTAGTTATTTTAAAAAAATTCAAAATTAAAATTGTACATAGTTTAAATTTGATAAATAAAATATGATTAAATTTAAACCCAAGAACCCGATTTCAGCTGACACCAAAATTTTGCGTGCGCGGCATTGCTGAAAATAGATTTATTCTGTGCTTGAGTTGATTTATTTTGTGGAAATTATTTTTTTTTATAGCTTCTTAAAATAGCTTTTGAAAAGAAAAGATTATCTTTTTTGTGTAAGGGTAAAGTGCAATTTTAGTTTCCTCATAATATCCAACCTGCAATTACTCTCCTTTTTTTTTCTCCTTATTTTTAAATAGAGACATTTAATCTTATAATTTTTCAAAATCAGTGATTTTAGTCCAATTGTCCAATTTAATGCATTGACCTTAAGTATTTAACGTTAATTTAACATAAATTTAATAAAAGATAAAAAAAATATATAAAAAGGATTTTAAATCACATGGGATCATCTTGTAGCTAGCATAAACTCAAATATCACAACCTTAACTCACTTCGTCCCCTAAGCTTCATCTTTCCTAAAAGGTTGATGTAATGGTAATCATCTTCCCCAAAGGATCGTTAACTCCAAAAGGTTCATCTACTCAAAGGAGTAGACATTTTTTTGAGCCGTAGGACAATGCGATGCAAGATCAGTGGTTGGGTGGTGTGATGGAAACCGGTGCAACTTCATATAACTCTAGTCTCGAGCTTGAAGACATCGTGTGGTCTATCACTGTAACATGGAGGCTCCACTGGTGACCTCGTGGATAGAGGAAAATCTAGGGAGAAGGTTTTAAGGTTGTGGGCTAATTAGGGTATATAACTGTTAATATGAAATTTTGGTTGCAAGTTTATTGTGTTAGATTCATTTGAAATTTCGAATTTGTTCTTTTGCAAGTAACAAGGAGAAATGGTTGAGAGTTTTTTGAGTGGCATGATCCCGTATTGAATGTTCGTGAGAAGAGAATTATCATTGCATTATTGAGGAAGGCAAATGAACTAAAGATTAGGGAAAATGAATTGAAGACAAAGTTGAGTTAGATGAAAATGATGGAGAATTTTTTAGGGTTGGTCTTATTTTGTCTTAGGTCATTGTAATGTTGCATTGTTGCTGGTGTTTTTAGTTGTTGGTAGGGGCATTTGATGTAGTGGGTACAATATAAGGCATTGTATTGTTGCTGGTGTTTGTGGCCCTATCATTATTTTGATGCAATTGATTAGAATATAGTATTTGGCTTGGTATGAAAGGGTCTATTAATGAAATATTGTTTCTAACATGATTTGTGCAAGTGAATTTTATCTGATTTTATATTTAATTGTGTTGCTTTACTTGTTTTGCATAACTCTGCCAAATCGCCAAGTAATACTGCCAAATCACCTAGTATAGTTGGTTTTAAAGTTTGAGGTTTTACACAAGATTGTCTGGATAGGCTAATGCAATATCAATATACTGGTCCTTTTGAAAGCCAATTTTGTAACATAGTAATTGAATAAGGTTGTATAGTTAATGTAATTTGTTTTTTTATTATTGCACAGGTTTTAAAGTATACTATCATATAATTTTACTGGTCTTTTTGAAAATTAAAATTATAATTTAGTTACTGATTAAGGTTTTAAAGTTAAGGTATGTATTTGATTGTTGTAACAAGTTTTAAAGTTGAGGTTTCATAGTATAATACCATATTAGTATACTGGTCCTTTTGAAAACCAATTTTGCAGCTTATTACCATTTTGAATAGGCTTACATTTGTGACTGGTTTAAGGCCATATTAGATTACCAATTGATTTTGACATATGATACAAGCATATGATGCAACCATTGACCTAATTTTAGCATATTGAAAACCACTATTAAAAATTCCAAATCAAAACCTGTTAATTTTAAGTAGGACTGAACCATAATCAAAACCAATAATTGAATAAGCAAATGAAGCAACCACAACATCACAAAGAAGAAGTAATATACCAACTGGAAATATAAATTTCATTCAAACCAATAAGCAGTACTTGTATAGGAATGGTCTATTGCATTTGAAATGAACCAAAACACCATTTCTATACATTCCTTTACAAAATAGTCTTGGTAACCAAAAAATAGAACAACGCCTGAAATGTATCAAAACATCATTCTTATTCATTCCTTTAAAAAATAAATATATGAAAATCCATTCCTAAACCATAATATTCCCCTGACCCATTCCTACAACTATTTCCCCTAAAACAAAGTAGATATCTTCAAATCTTCAAATTCTTGAAATCTTAAAACATCATAAATTAACCATTGATTGTTGTGTTTGCAGGCAGGGACAAAAACATCAAAAAGTGTTGGTGCAGTTGCAATTAACTATTGACTTAATGGAGGTGCAACTAACTATTTACTTAATGAAGATGCAGCTGATTGACCACTTGGTGCACTGCAACTAATTGTTGAGTTTATGTTCATGCAGTTCATTCTTGAGTTTTCTGTAAAGTTTCAACCTCTGCAGGTCAGTTCAACCAAAGTATTCTTCCACAATTATTTGGCTTTGCAGAAGGTTGAAACTTTGTAGAAAACTCTCACAATTGACTTAGTTGTGCTTACAACACACTGCTCCTGAAGCACCAACCATTGTTTGCACCTCTAATTAGGTGTCTGCAGTTAATTTTTCATAACGACAATTAGACAGAAGGACTCAATTGAAAAAAAATAAAAGTTCATGGACCCAATTAAAAGAAAAAAAAGTTCAACAACCTATTTGTAAATTTGGTAAAAGTATGAGAATCTACATAATAATTAAATCTTTATTTTTTTATGGAGATCGTTTTAGTTTCTTTTTTCCCCTTCTATGACTGTTTGCAATTTTCTTTTTCTTTTTTTTAATGACCAAAATTCAAATGTCTCATTTAAATAGATTAAGGACACCTATAGTAGTAAGTTACATTTTCGTTAGTGAATACCATTGTCATTGTGAATACCAATAGTTGCAAGTTACTTATATTTTCCTTTTTTTTTTTTTTTTTTTGTCTAGGTACGCTACTTGCTTATGAATGAATATCAACTATGCCAAAAAATGGTCATATATAGCGCTTATTACGCGCTATGTCTGTAGATGCCATATATTTATATATAGCGCCTCCAAAAAAGTGCTATATGTATATGATGATAAATAGCGCTTGTTTAGAAAAACGCTATATTTACTTGATATTTACTGGATTATAGATAGCACTTATCCTGAAAAGCGCTATCTATGCTTATTATTATTATTTTATTTTATTTTTGCATTGGTTTGCTTCATTCACAATTTTTCAAACTCGTACACAAAACAATCCAACCTATCCATTAAAACAGTAGAGTGCTATACATAAACAATCTAGCAAAGCAATAAAAAGATGTTGCCCCAATGAAAACATGATTCTATCATAATACAAAAAAGGCATGGTATTGCACATTGGTAGCAGAATATGAACACAGTTAACATTTCCGCAATACCATCTAGTTCCCTGTCTTGATTCCATGGCCCTTGGTGCTGCAAAGAAAGAAAAATCACCAAGCATCAACTAGATATTCTCATGAAGGGACAAATCCACAAACTTAAAGAGGAATTAGACAGGATGCATCAAAAGAGGCATATAGAATACTACAACTAGCCACACTTGAGCATGTTAGATATTCTCATGAACTAGCATAGAAGTTAATCCAAAAGTACCTTAGTGGTGGGATCCTTCTGCCTAGCCTCTTTAAGTGATCAACAACCTCACTACCAACATCCTGCATATTAGAAAAATTAATATACTTACTTATGACAAGGCACGGAAAAATCATTCACATAGCAACACTAAGTCTAGTCAACTCTACCAACTCATTTTTGGACTGCAAACAAGCCCTGCCAGTATAAAACTCCCATAAAACAAATGCATGGAACAAAGCAATGTTTCTGATTGGAGTGAATAATGTTATTTTCTATTGTTAACTATCGCAACGTGGGTCAGGGCGGGACGACAAAAAATATTAAGTTTAAAAGTAGAGGAGTCGCTACCAATGTTTATTAAGGAAAACATCGGAAAAACCTTTTTTTAAAAGAAAATGGTCTTTGAAACCAAATTTGAGTTCGGGAGTCCATTACGCGTAGGGAGGGTATTAGTTTACCCCCCCGAAATAGAAACAAGAATATTTTTATTTGTTTATGGTTATTAGTATAAAGAGAATTTGTTATTACTAAAAGAAATTTATCATTATGAAAAAGAGAATTGTTATTGCATTTTTTTTATGTTTTCTATCAAATTTTATTTCTATTAAATTTAGGATTTCTAAACTGTCTCAGTTCATAGGTCCTAAAATGTGAAATTGACAGAGGCGTACGCCCAAGCCAATTTATTTTTATTTTAGTTTTTATCCTTTTTTATCTTGTATTAATTTAATTTGATTTAATACCTTATTTAGAGAAGAGTTTCGAAACATCAAACTATCACAATTTGTGTCTCAAAATCTCAAGATTAAGAGGATGTCGCTTCCAATTAGTCCTTTCTCTATTAAACTTTATTTATTTCATCATCATCATCATCATCATCATCATCATCATCATTATTATTATTATTACTTTGAAAACGTGAATTCTCATTGCTTAAAGACAAATGATTTCCATAGGAATATAAATGAAAGTTTTGTTTCCAGTGAGCTATTCATATTTTCATATATTGCTTGAAAATCAAACTAAAGCATGGAAAATAATTAGATACCAGACTAAAGCATTACGTTAACTATACTTGGCTAAAAAGCAAATAATTCAAAACAAAATATGAACACGCGTACCTGAGGGAAGCATTGTATTTATTTGAATTACTAGCTACCCTTTCACTTTATTTTGTCATTACTTCTCATTTATTCACTTAATCCTAGACTAGAATAAAATAAAACTGAATTTCATTGTTCAAGCCCAAATAAACGTACCACTCGAGTTACCAGGCCCAAAATTGTTTTTGAACGTGCTGAATCAATAAAGTGTAAATGGTGCATCCGAACTCTCAATTGTCCCAGCCAGAGAAAAAAAAATTGAATCCCTAGAGCAATTGGAATGAGCAGTGTGAGAGGGCAAAGGGGGATCGCGCTCTAATGCAGAGCAGTGGCAATTCGATTCTAGCTTTGCACCAACCGATCAACAGCGGCATTGCAATCTAATGCGGAGCAGTGGCATTTCGATTCTGGCTTCGCAACCACCGCGCAGCGGCGACACCACAATCACACGCGTGACAGGGGAAAGGATCGCACATAGTTAATGTTTTAACAGAGGGATCTATGCGGATGGTTTTGCGAAGGTGAAGAAGAAGCCATTTATGGTGGGCTCATGGGCTTACGACGGTCTTACACGGGATGGGGTTGTCGGGGTTGTTGGTTCTGGTGTTTGGATTCAGGAATTGTGGTGCTGCTTGAAATGGAGCTCAGAATGATGGATGGGGCTAGCGCTACAGTGATTTCGTGGCTGGTGAAGTGTTCACGATGGTGTTTTACGGGCTTACAGGTGTGGAGTTGGTTTGGTTTGGACGGTAGTGGTGATCCTGGCTTGGGTTTGGCTCACAGATAGGTAAGGCAAATTTAATCTAGTTTTGGTTTGAAAGCAAAAGCTCACAACACACACACTTGCTTGTCTGTTATTCACTTTGTCTTTGATTGATTACTATATCCATTTTATTTCTTCACATGATTGCAACAGGTACAATGCTCAATACACAACAAACAAAGGAAAAAAAAAACATAACAAGTATAGCTTATAACATAGGACACAGAGGCACTCCAAAAAGGAAAAGAGCAACATGAGTTTACATTATGAGCGTTACGATGAACAAAGCTTGAGACTTCTAACAAATGCATTAGTTACCTATTGTGTGCCAATCTTCGAGCTTGTGATCAGCAAGTAGCTCTTCTCCTTCACTCTCAACTCTCAGTGTTTGCTATTGCTTATTCTCTCCTCTTCTTGACAGAATTTCCTGGACCCCCCCTTCTTCCTCCAGGGCGTGGTATTTATAAGCTTGAAGCCTGAGAAGCTGCTTGCCTTCTCGGAGACATACCTTAAATGAAATTTGTCCTCTTGCGAGAACATTCTCTGACTCATCCGCCCGACACTGAATGACAAGACGATCCTTCTAGGGGCAGTGCTTATAGATTTTCTATTGCTTTTCACGTGTTCTCTTACTTTGAATTGTTTTTAGTTGGGCTTGTATTTCTTCTGCTTGGAATTGTCTTCATCTGGGCTTGTAACTGTTGTAACTTGTATTTGATAATGATTATTGGGTTTCTTGGCCCAATATGTTATTTTGCTTTTCTGTTATTTCTCTCTCTCTTGTATTTGGGCATGTAATGATTATCACAACATGCAGTGGACATTGAGATAGCTGTATTTGTGTTCAATTTTATTTTGCTCTAGTTTCCCTTTTTTTGTTTCTTTTTCTTTATTTGGGTCAAATGTGAAATGATCCAATTTTAGGAATTAAAAGCAATTTATTTATTTCTTATTAAAATAAAAAGCATTAAGGAAAGCGGACAAAATTAAGTGTTGACAGTTGCCCCTCTTTACTTATATTTTACCAAATAGTATGATTAACCTTAGTTCTCATATTGTTGTAGTAAAAGATAAGTAAAGAAAAGAAACCCCAATTGTGTTGCAAAACAGAAAAATAATGGGCACGAGGACCCAAAACATAAAAGCAGTGGGCGTGGATGCCTGAAACATAAAAACAGTGGGCATGGATGCCCGAAACATAAAAACAATGGGTGTGGATACCCGAAACATAAAAGCATTGGGTGTGGATACCCGAAACATAAAAGCAGTGGTCGTGGATACCCGAAACATAAAAACAATGGGTGTGGATACCCGAAACACAAAAACAGTGGGCGTGGATGCCCGAAACATAAAAACAATGAGTGTGGATACTCGAAACATAAGAGCAGTGGACGTGGATGCACGAAACATAAAAGCAGTGGGCGTGGATGCCCGGGATGTAAAACAATGGGTGTGGATACCCGAAACATAAAAGCAGTGGGCGTGGATGCCCGAAACATAAAAAACACGGGGACCCGAAACCAAACTACTACAGGAAAAGTAAATGTTGGAAACATGTTATGCGAGTTGATGAAATGTATGCATGATATGAAATGTGAGATGCTTTTGAATGATAGACATTTTGTTTTTGTTTTTTTTTTGTCTTCTCTTTTTTTTTTCTTTGTTTTGTTTTTGTTTGTTTTTTTTTTCATTCTTTCAACCTTTGACACCTTTAAGGTTCCAAGCGCCTCAGAATTCATGGCAGAAACAAGCCTTTAATTTGTTTCTCCTTCTCATTCATCATTTTTAGTACGTTGGAGGTTTTTTTTTTATTAAGTTAGACCATGGCTATATTATGCAACACTTTGGACTGACACCTATTGTCCATTACCCATGCTTCGAGCTAGTCAAGGAATTACCATATTTCCCATGAATTTTAAGCATATTCATTATAATTGTAAAGCTTTTTGAATGTTATTGCATGCTTGGTACATCACATGACGAAATAGCACAAATGAATCATGGAAATGAGTCTAAGATGAAAGTATTTTATTACTTTATGAAGGGAATTGCAAATATTAGAACAAGTTTTGGGTGGGAACAAAATGATAGATACAATAAGATCATCATACAAGTGATCAAATAGAGATGACAACTGGAATATCTAAAGTAATAGTGTCAATTCCCATGTCTGCAACTCTGAAGTGCCCTTCCACTAGCTTTTGAGGACATCAGATGCTTTGACAACCCATTACCCATCTTTATGAGCCAACCATGTGCCTTAGCTTCCAAGGATTTTCCCTCACTTTCAAGTGCTTCGATGCATTCGTCAGTCTTTAGCCGATGACTTGCCCCAGTCTCAAGCCTTTTGCTGTTATCCTACTGAGTTGCTCTATCTTTTGCCTAGACCGCCTTTTTAGGTTTTCAGCCTAGCGATCTTTTATTTTTTCTCTTATTATTTTTCTCATACATAACCCTATCTTTTGCCTAGGCTGCTCTTTTTTGAGTTTTCAGCCTACCAGGTTACTCTAACTTCTGCCTAGGCCGCCTTTTCAGGTTTTCAGCCTAGTGAGCTTTCCCTTTTTTATTTTTTTTATTTCTAGGTGTAATACTTCTTGACTGCATCAGAGTTTGCAGGAAGGGGCAAGTCTTCACCATCCATATTTGTAAGGATCAAAGCTCCTCCTGAAAACGCCTTCTTTACCACATAAGGCCCTTCATAATTTGGAATCCATTTCCCTCTATGATCCTTTTGGGTTGGCAGGATTTTCTTCAGCACCAGCTCTCCCTCTTGGAATTCTTAGGGACGGACCTTTTTATCATGAGCTCTTTTCATCCACTTTTGATATAGTTGACCATGACACAGGGCAATCAAATTTTTTTTCTTCAATGATATTTAGTTGGTCATAGCGAGCTTGAACCCACTCAGCCTCATCAAGTTTGGTCTCTGCCAATACTCTCAGCGAAGGAATCTCTTCCTCAATGGGGAGCACAACTTCCATCCCGTACACCAAAGAATACGAAGTTACCCCGGTCGAGGTGCGCACCGAGGTATGATAACCATGTAAAGCAAAAGGAAGCATGCCATGCCAATCCCTGTATGTTACAACCATCTTCTGAACAATCTTCTTAATATTCTTGTTTGTTGCTTCCATTGTCCCATTCATCTTTGGACGGTACGGGGAAGAATTGTGATGTTGAATCTTGAAGCTATTGCACAACCCTTCCATCATTTTGTTGTTCAAATTGGTCCCATTGTCAGTAATAATGTGGCTCGGCAAACCATATCGGCAGATCAAGTATCTTTTGATGAATTTGACCACTACTTTTCTTGTTACACTGATGTATGATGTTGCCTTGACCTATTTGGTGAAGTAATCAATGGTGACCAGGATGAAACGATGCCTATTCAATGCTTTGGGTTCAATCGGACCAATCACATCTATTCCCCACATTGAAAATGGCCATGGAGTAGCCAAGACATTCAAGGATGTTGATGGCGCAAGGATATTATTAGCATATGTTTGACATTTGTGGCACCTCCTCACATGGTTACAACAATCAGCTTCCATGGTTGACCAATAATAGCCAACCCTCAGAATTTTCCTTGCCATCGCATGTCCACTTGCATGAGTTTCGAACGAGCCTTCATGGACTTCCTCCATTATCTTCTTGGCCTCAACCACATCAACACATCTGAGTAGCATCGTGTCATGGTTTCTCTTATAAAGCACATCATCATTCAAGAAGAATCCCATTGCCAATCTTCTCAAGGTCCTTTTATCATTCTCTGAAGCACCAGAAGGATATTCTCTATCTTTCAAATAACGCTTGATATCATGAAACCACGGCCTCCCATCTAGTTCTCCCTCTATTGCATGGCAGTAAGCTAGTTGATCCCGATTCTGGATTCTTATTAGTGGCACCTCCCCTTCTGGACTTATCTTAAACATTGAGGATAAGGTAGTTAATTTCATCATGAGGGATGTGATGGAAAGTAATTTCATCAAACTGTTCCGTCAATCCCTTAATGTAAGAGTTGTATGGGATTAATTTTGTATCCCGAATCTCCCATTCGCCTTTGAACTTATGGATAACCAATGCCGAGTCTCCATACACCTCCAAAGTCCTGGCTTTAAAATCAACGGCTACCAGGACTCCCATCGCACATGCTTCATATTCTGCCACATTTTTGGTGCAATCAAAACCCAACCGTGCAGTGAATAGGATAAATTGATTCTTGGGAGAAATTAACACTGCCCCAATTCCATGCGCCAATGCATTGGAAGCTCTGTCAAACAACAACGTCCATTTTTCTTTATCCACAGACTCCTCTTCAAATAATGCCATTATATCTTCATATGGGAACTCACATTGAATTGATTGATAATCTTCTATAGGATGATGAGCCAAGTACTCTGCTAGAGCACTGCCTTTAATGGCTTTTTGGGTAACATAAACAATATCATATTCTGATAGTAACACTTGCCAGCGAGCAATTCATCAGTAAGGGCAGGCTTCTCGAATATATACTTGATTGGGTCCATTTTGGAGACCAACCAAGTAGTGTGACACAACATATATTGCCTTAGCCTACGAGCTGCCCAAGCTAAAGCATAACATGTTCGCTCCAACAGAGAGTATCTCATTTCACAATCTGTGAACTTCTTACTCAAATAATAGATGGCATGCTCCTTTTTATCGGATTCGTCGTGTTGCCCCAGTACACAACCCATGGATTCTTCAAGCACTGTCAAATACATGATGAGAGGTCTCCCTAGCACTGGTGGTACTAAGACTGGAGGTTTTAGCAAGTATTGCTTGATGTTTTCAAAGGCCTTTTGACAGTCTTCATTATACACCACGGTTTGATTTTTGCGTAACAACTTGAAGATTGGATTACATGTAGCAGTCAACTGGGATATGAACCTGGCAATGTAATTCAACCTCCCCAAGAACCCACAAACTTCCTTTTCTGTACTAGGGGCTGGCATCTCCCGGATTGCCCGCACTTTGTCAAGATCAACCTCTATGCCTCTTTCATTGACTACGAAACCTAGTAGTTTCCCTGACTTTACGCCAAAGGTACATTTAGCAGGGTTCAATTGAAGCTTATACTTTCTCAATCGATCAAACAACTTTTGCAAATTGGCAATATGTTCCTCCTCTATCCTTGACTTAGCGATAATATCATCCACGTACACCTCAATCTCCTTATGCATCATGTCATGGAACAAGGTCACCATCGCCCTTTGATATGTTGCCCCAGCATTTTCAACCCAAATGACATTACTTTGTAGCAAAATGTTCCCCACAATGTAATGAATGTGGTCTTCTCCATGTCCTCGGATGCCATCTTGATTTGATTATACACAGAGAACCCATCCATGAATGAGAAGAAAGAATGTTGGGCCGTGTTATCTACCAGCACATCAATGAGAGGTAATAGGAAATCATACTTTGGGCTAGCTCTATTCAGGTCTTGATAGTCAACACACATCCTGACCTTTCCATCTTTCTTAGGAACTGGCACTATATTGGCAACCCATTGAGGGTATCCAGCCACTGCAAGGAATCCTGCATCAAATTATTTCTTAACCTCCTCCTTGATCTTTAATGACACCTCCGGTTTCATTCGCCTCAGCTTTTGCTTCACTGGTGGACATTCTAGCTTCAAAGGTAGCTTGTGTTCAACTATGCTAGGGTCTAGTCCGGGCATATCTTGATACGTCCATGCGAAGATATCAACATAGTTGACCAAAAGCTTCAACAATTGGTCTTGTACATTCCCTTTTATGGCAATGCCGACTTTAACCTCTTTTGTGTCAACTTCATTTCCCATATTGATTATTTCAATTTCTTCTTCATGGGGCTGAATTATTCGATCCTCCTGCTCTACCAACCTTCTTAACTTGGGTGGGGTTTCTAAGTCATTAGCGTCCTCATAAGCTTGATAGATAGGGTGATCAAAATTGTAGCATGGGCTATTGACACTGTTATTCTCAAGGTGATTATTTTCAAATATGCAATTTGGGGTTAACATGAAAACAAAGGAAAATGAATGGAAGTTAAGCTTATAGAGGAGAAAGGATAAGAGACAGCGGGAATAATGGGAAAGTTACAACTTGCATTTCATTCATATGACATACCAAAAGTAACATGCAAGCCCATTTCAACCAAAAGTCATACTAAAGATATGGGCATAATTATTGAGTTTGCATTACAATTACTTTGAAAGATACTTAAAAACCACAGGATATTCTTGAATCATCCAGTTGTGAAGCTCTTGATGAGGGCCACATGGGTACACCAAGCTAACGTGCTCATCAGCATCTTGATCTTCCTTAGCCATAGCCACTTGATCTGCATACACTGGTCCTCCGCTTCAAAAGCTTTGATAGAGGTCACAAATGGGAATTCTTTCGGCCACTGGCTCCCGATTCTCAAGGCAAGCCAACCTCATTTCTTTCTTTTCTTCTACTAACCTCCTTTTATCAGCCTTAGTGAGTTTATACCCTAGCCCACACCGACTCTTATTTTTAGGCAGATGTACCCATCTTGCAACTCCTTCCAAGCTCCTTCCTAATTCACGCCCGGGCTGATATCCTTCACTCAACATGACCTTTGCTGCCATCATAGTTGCACTTGACAACTGCAGATTTCTTGGAGGGGACTCCACATAAGCAGTATTGATTATCTCCAAAGACTGGAAGGAGGTTTCAAGGGCTTCTTCGGCCGCTTCAATATAACGTGCAGGGGCAGGGCTACTCACCAACACATCCTCTTCACTAGAAATGATCACTAGCTTATCATCCACCATAAACTTCAACTTCTGATGCAGGGTAGAAGGAACCACTCCAGCCAAATGGATCCAGGGCCTGCCCAACAAATAACTATACATTAGTTTGATATCCATGACTTAGGAAGTGATGTCGAAAGTGAAAGGACCAATTTGGATAGGGATATCAATCTCTCCCATAACTTCCCTACGAGATCCATCGAAAGCTCTCACAATCATAGAACTTGGCTTCATATGAGTCCCATCACAAGGTAGTCGATCCCAAGTGGACTTCGGCATCACATTCAATGAAGATCTATTATTAATCAACACCCTAGCTACGATATGGTCCATACACTTCACCGAGATATGTAAAGCCTTATTGTGCGCCCTTCCCTCAGTAGGAATTTCATCATCTGTGAAGGTGAGGTAATTATTAGCAGTGATGTTGCCAATAATACCCCCAAACTTGTCCAGTGTAATGTTATGAGCCACATGTGCTTCATTCAGAATCTTCATCAGCAACTTCCTATGACCTTCTGAATTCATCAACAAAGATAGAAAGGACACCCTTGCCGGTGTATCATCCAACTGGTCTATGAGCTTGTACTCACTCTATCGAATGAACTTGAGGAATTCTAAGGCTTCCTCATCTGACACTTCCTTTTTCTTTTCCTTCTCACCAACAACTTCTTCAACTGGCTTCTTACCTTTTGTAGATTCTTCGATGACTTCTTTCTCCTTCATTTTGTAGTTATTCACTAGGTCATCCCTCCTTAATTCCTCGGGAGCATAGATTCTACCACTGCGTGTCATTCCACCCACTCCCACAATATTTGTAACAATGTTTCCTCCAACATAAGAATCATCCTTTCGTTCTTGCACTTCCACACCATAGTTCCATGGTACTGCCTTAGTGTCCTTGTAGGGAAAAGGAGTTGGAACTTGCACGACAATGGGCTTGGGAGCCTGAGTTGTTGGCTGAGAAGCATTTCGGGTAAAGTGAATTACCAATGGCTTTGGAGCAACTATATCTTATTTTTCTCCCGATTGAGCCATTAGCACATCCTCTTCCTTCCACATCTGACTTATTTGGACCAAGTTTGAGTCCATTAACCCCTGTAGAATCTGCTTAAATTCAGCACACTCTTTGATAGAATGCTTGGCTTCTGGGTGAAGACCGCACATTTCTGCCTCAAAAGCTTGTCCTTCGATCATCCCAAACTTGTATAACTCTGAAAAGATGACCCTCAGGGAGCTTTTGACTTTCAATGGCATTTACCGACGTGCTCCCATGAACTAGAAGTGGATTATTTCCGACGTTCGTTCCCTTTTCTTTAAAGCTTAGCATCCCTTCTTCTATTAAGTCCTGGACATTGTGCTTCAACCCCCAACATCTTTCGGTAGCATGCCCTATAGTTCCTGCATGGTAATCATATTTGGCACTTGGGTCATAGTTCTTTGGGTATGGTGGCTGGATAGGTTTTAGGGGGAAAGGGACAATTAGGGAATTGCAGATCAAATGTGGTAGAAGTTCAGAGTAGGTCATGGGAATTGGGGCAAATGTTCTTTGCTGGTTATTTCCTCTCTTTGGAGTGTTATTTGTATTAGGGTGTGGGGCTCTTGGCTGGTTTGTTTGAGGTACTGGCGGTGGCGGTGCTTGTGGCAATGACGGTTGGTAAGCCACTCTAGGCTGATAAGGTTGTGGGTATGGTACTTGAGAAACTGTGGTTATTTGTGGGTTGTACATGAATTATGGTTGGCAATTAGGGACAAAGGGGATAGGATTATAGTCGGGCATGACTGGTGCGGGCATTATTGCATTTACTTCACCTCCCTTTTTCTTGTCAATGGTTGTTGGGGGTCTCTTCACACTTGTCGATCATATTGGCATATGAACAATCTTCCCACTTCTCACACCCACTTCAACCCTCTCTCCAATGAGGACTAGGTCTGAAAAATTTGATGACATGTTTCCAATCATCCTGTCATAGAAGGGTGACTGGATCATATCAATGAACATTGTGACCATTTCCTTTTCAGACAATGGAGGTTGCACCTGAGCAGCCACCCCTCTCCAACGTTGGGCATACTCCTTAAAAGTTTCACTCTCTTTCTTCACTATGTTTTGTAGCCATGTTCGGTCAGGGGCCATATCCATATTGTATTTGTACTGCTTTAAGAAAGCTTCTGCCAAGTCCTTCCATGTATGCATTCGTCCTCGCTCTAAGTTCATGTACCAACTCAGGGCAGCTCCCATGAGACTTTCTTGGAAGAAATGGATCAGGAGTTTGTCATCATAGGCACATGAGGCCATCTTCCTACAATACATTGTGAGATGATTCTTTGGGTAACTGTCTCCTTTATACTTGTCAAATTCAAGGACTTTGAACTTGTGAGAGATTACGACATCTAGGACCAAACACAAGTCAACAGCATTGAAAGCATAATGATCAAACCCTTCAATGGCTCTCAACCTTTCTTTCAAAATCTGCAACTTTTCTTTGGACTGGGTGTCTTCATACTGTTTAGGGTGGATCATGATAGCTGGAGTTGGGCTAGCATTTTGGTTATTCAAAAGGCCTTCAGGTTGAGTGGTGTTGGTTTACAGCTTGTAGGTGGAGGGTTGGGATGACATTTATGGGCCATTGGTTTCAAGGTTTGGGTCTTGGTTTTGCTTTTTGTTTGAATTGCTTTTAGGGGTCATTGGTCACATGTGGTGTGTAACCTTGAGAGAGGCCATGTGAAGGGTTTGTAGCAGAAGCGTGGCAATTAGCCTCTAGAGCATTGGTGGCCATAGGTGGTATGTAGCCAGCAGGAAGGCCATATGGAAGGAATGCTACTTGAACATTGGGATTAGTTTGCTGAGTAAATCTCGAAGGATAGGAAGGACTAACATGAGGCCCTTCCGAAGAATTCCCATTTGCACCTCCCCTTGATTTCAGCGACTCTAAAATCTTGCTCATCTGTTCTTTCATCTGCTTCATGTTGTTGTTCCAGGTCATCGACAACTCCTTCAATGATCTTTGTCTTGGCGCGTGTCCCGTAAGGGTGTCGCAAGGATGCTTTGTTTACTTCAATATTTACCTTTCTTATTTTTCGCCCTATTGGAAAAATATTTTATGAGTATATGGTAAATATGAATGCAGTGGAGATGCAACTAT
This sequence comes from Pueraria montana var. lobata, assembly GCA_026413185.1. Lineage (NCBI taxonomy): Eukaryota > Viridiplantae > Streptophyta > Magnoliopsida > Fabales > Fabaceae > Pueraria > Pueraria montana. The sequence continues at coordinate 82,471,809 of CM048650.1, forward strand.
CATATTCCTCCTTTTTTTTAATGAATGAAAGGTTGTTAGAAAACCATAAGTGGCACGACTCGCGTATGAATATCCTCTTTTAGACTATTCCTTAAGACGTCACGTCCTAAGTATATAGTCTGAAGTAACATGAGTATTCCCAATTAGACTTCTTCCTTTAGAATGTCACGTTCTAAGTACTAAGTCTCAAGAACAAAGGGGTTAAAATGCCAAAACCATAATGAAGAGCGAAACATCAACAACATTCTCATTGATAATCAAGATAAAGTACATGGCATTAAAGAGGTGAATAACCCCAAGTACAAGTGACATTTCCCTTATTGCTTGACACAAAGTACAACTCTTCATTCATCACTACCAGTCATATTTCTTATTTGGCTTATCATCCTTTTACAATATTCAATGAACTCGTGGATCTCAATTGGTGTCGGAAGTGGGTCAGTCATTCCTTTAGCCCTTCGCAGGTAATATGAGTCATCATCGAGCATTCGCTTGATCTATAAAGCTCGGCTCACAAAATTATGTGCCCAAAGTCTTTGCTGCCCTTGGTAATGTTCAATGGCTTTGTTCAGCTGTTCTACTTGGTCTTTCAGTTTTTCTTTCTCGTCTAACGTGACTCTATATTCTGAAGCTAGGTCTCCATTCAACTGTTTCTCATTTTGGACCCTGTCTTCATATTCAGTTACCACACTTTTCAGCTGCTGCTTCAAGTCATCAAGTTGTCTTTGAGTGCTTCTCTCAGCTGTCTTGGATTCCTCCCATGCCCTTTTCCATTGTAAAGCATCAGCTCTAGCTTCATCCCTCTCTTTTCTTTGCATCCCTAGCTCTTTGTTGGCAGCATCCAAACAACTCTTTGTGTTGAGCTTCTTTTCTTCTTCTATCCTTGCCTTCTTATTGGCCTTCACAGCAAACTGCGTCCCTTGCGTACTTTCTCTTTGTGCCGCTTGGCATTCTCGACGAGCTTTTGCTAATTCCCTCTTCAACCTTTCTTTTTCTTCTTCAGACTAGGCCACGATTTCCTTAAGTTTTTCTATCTCTTCTGGGCTCATGGGAGGTTGCTCTGGCATGTCTTCAATGGTTGGGTCTGAACCACAAAAAGGTAACTTGACTTTCTGAATTCTTTCTTTGAGCCACTGGCTATAGCTTTTACCTACCACCCAGCTCATGGCTTCTAATCCCATCTTTCGGATAACCTGATTCTAGGCCCGCCTAATTTTGTGGAGCATTTTTGAATCCTGTTTTAGCCCATAAATAATAAATGAGGTCACTAACTCTTCGGTCGGTGGACTCCTTATCAGATAACCGAATTGCCTTAAAGCTAGGATCGAATTGTAATTGATGAACCCTTTGGTTCCCATAAGTGGCACATTAGGGAAATCCCCGCAACGGCAAATTACATTAATTCTTTCTAGACCTTGTGAGCACCAAGATATCGTCCTTCCGCTAAGATTTACAATGTCACGGGCCCACTCACTTTTGCTTTTAATCTCCACCCAACCTTCTTTTTTGAACATACGAGTCGTGGACCATTTGTACAACACAGGTAAGCAACAAATGATGATCCCGCTTTTCTTTTGGTGGCACAGGCTAAGGGCGTAATATGTATCAGCAAGGATGGCTGGCACTGGGTTCTTTCCTCTATGCTTATAGGCCAAAAATACATCGATGGCTGGGAAATCAATTAAGTCTTCAACATTAGGGAAGAGAACAATCCCATAAATGATGAGAGCAAGCATGTCCATAAAACCATCCCATTCTTCATTTTCTGCCAAATGTCGCGCATATCCTTCCAAAAATTCCCTTGACAAGCCTTTACCCCCCTTTGTGTCTCTCTCGCTTACTAGCTTTCTTACATCCACCTTCAAGCCTGCAGCAACTGTAGCTAGTGTAGGATAATGCCCCATGTATAGATAAGGTCCTTCATTTCCTAAGGGATATCCCAATATCTGTCCAAACTCTTACAGTGTTGGAGCTAATTGGAAGTCTTGAAAGGTAAAGCACCTTAAAGGAGGATCATAGAATTGTGCTAAGGCGGTGAGAGCCCATTCTTGCACATTTACTTCTAGTAGATCAAGAATGTTTCCATATCTCTTAGCAAAAGTATGATGTCGGATGACCTTTAACTTGTTGCTAAGTTCCCTTAAACTCTCCACATTAGGTTGTTTGACTTTCAACTGTAGCGTCTTCCTTAAATCTGATCCCATGTTTCTTCGAAAAAGTGTTCACAACAAGTTTTAGGCCTTTATGGTTCCCAACAACCTGGAAATGAATGCAACATGCTATGATGGTTTTGTCCTCTTTTTTTCTAATGGTAAAAATGCATGATTTTTATATGAGAAATGCTCTGCCTTCTTTTTTCTCTTTTTTTTCTTTTACTTTTGGGAAAAGATGAAATGGAGTTCATGAAATGATGGATGATGACAAAAAAAATGCATTATTTCCGTTTATATGCTATGCCATTTGAAATGCAAGGGTAGGGTATTGCTCCCATTGTGTCCTATGAAGGTATCCTTAACAATTGGAGCTCTACATATTATTTTAATACGTGCTCCTCCCCAACAGGTGGTTCTATGGTTCTAAAATGGGTTCCTAGAGCCAAGGATCCTATCTCGGAATATTGACCACAACAATAGGTAAACTATTAGAAGTGATAATATCCTCGAAAGAATCAAACTCTAGGTGAGGCCTTCATGATAACCAAGTAGGATGTACATCCAGAAGATTACCACTACTCAACCTCTTACTTATCTTAAGCTGCACTCAGGCTCGGGTATAGGACCTCACTCATAAGTGTGTGAAAACTGTGTAAGTGAAGTGTGTGAAGAAAGTAATTCCTAAACTACCCAATCTGCAAAACAAACAACATACATATAACATAGGAATAAACATCTTCTACCTTAAGGTTGAAAACAAACATATTTACAAAAAATTAATCAATACGATAAGTAAAGTAACAAGTAAACAAGACCAAACAAACATACAAAAAAACAATTAAAAGAAACAAACAAATGAGGGGTGAAACAAAGAAAAAGTTATCAATTTTGCACATCTAATTATGTTAGGCTTGACTCTCTGAATGTCCCTAGTGGAGTCGCCATTTGTCGTAATGTGGGTCACGGCGGGACGACAAAAAATATTAAGTTTAAAAGCATAGGAGTCGCCACCAATGTTTATTAAGGAAAACATCGGAAAAACCTTTTTTAAAAGAAAATGGTCTTTGAAACCAAATTTGAGTTCGGGAGTCCATTATGCGTAGGGAAGGTATTAGCACCCTATGACGTCCGTCATGGAAGACGGCTACCTCTAATTAGATGTGAAAAATCTCAAAAACTTTAAAATTATTTATTTTACCCCCCCCCCCCCCCCCCCCGAAATAGAAACAAGAATATTTTTATTTGTTTATGGTTATTAGTATAAAGAGAATTTTTTATTACTAAAAGAAATTTATCATTATGAAAAAGAGAATTGTTATTGCATTTTTTTTTTTATGTTTTCTTTCAAATTTTATTTTTATTGAATTTAGGATTTCTGAACTTTCTCAGTTCATAGGTCCAAAAATGTGAAGTTGACAGAGGTGTACGCCCAAGCCAATTCATTTTTATTTTAGTTTTTATCCTTTTTTTTTTATCCTGTATTAATTTAATTTGATTTAATACCTTAATTTAGAGAAGAATTTCAAAACATCAAACAGTCACAATTTGTATCTCAAGATTAAGAGGATGTCGCATCCAATTAGTCCTTTCTCTATTAAACTTTATTTATTTTTTATCATCATCATCATCATCATCATCATTATCATTATTATTACTTTGAAAATGTGAATTCTCATTGCTTAAAGACAAATGATTTCCATAGGAATTTAAATGAAAGTTTTGTTTCCAGTGAGCTATTCATATTTTCATATATTGCTTGAAATTCAAACTAAAGTATGGAAAATAATTAGATACCAGACTAAAGCATTACGTTAACTAAACTTGGCTAAAAAGCAAATAATTCAAAACAAAAGATGCACATGCGTACCTGGGGGAAGCATTTTATTTATTTGAATTACTAGCTACCCTTTCACTTTATTTTGTCATTACTTCTCATTTATTCACTTAATCCTAGACTAGAATAAAATAAAACTGAATTTCATTGTTCAAGTCCAAATAAACATAACACTCGAGTTACGAGGCCCAAAATTGTTTTTGAATGTGCTGAATCAATAAAGTGTAAACGGTGCATCCAAACTCTCAATTATCCCAGCCAGAGAAAAGGGGATCGCGCTCTAATGCGGAGCAGCGGCAGTTCGATTCTAGCTTCGCACCAACCGCGCAACGGCGGCATCGCAATCTAATGCAAAGCAGCGGCAGTTCGATTCTGGCTTCGTAACCACCGCGCAGCGGTGGCACCACAATCACGCGCGTGACAGGGGAAAGGATCGCGTAGAGTTAATGTTTTAACGGAGGGATCTGTGCGGATGGTTTTGCGGAGGTGAAGAAGAAGCTATTTATGGTGTGCTCGTGGGCTTACAACGGTCTCACACAGGATGGGGTTTTCGGGGTTGTTGGTTCTGGTGTTTGGATTCAGGGGTTATGGTGCTGTTTGAAATGGAGCTTAGAATGATGGATGGGGCTAGTGCTACGGTGATTTTGTGGCTGGTGAAGGGTTCACGGTGGTGTTGTACGGGCTTACAGGCATGGAGTTGGTTTGGTTTGGACGGTAGTGGTGATCCTGGCTTGGGTTTGGCTCACAGATAGGTAAGGCAAATTTAATCTAGTCTTGGTTTGAAAGCAAAAGCTCATAACACATACACTTGCTTGTCTTTTATTCACTTTGTCTTTGATTGATTACTATATCCATTTTATTTCTTCACATGATTGCAACAGGTACAATGCTCAATACACAACAAACAAAGGAAAAAAAACATAACAAGTATAGCTTATAACAAAGGAGACAGAGGCACTCCAAAAAGGAAAAGAGCAACATGAGTTTACATTATGAGCGTTACTGATGAACAAAGCTTGAGACTTCTAACAAATGCATTAGTTACCTATTGTGTGCCAATCTTCAAGCTTGTGATCAGCAAGTAGCTCTTCTCCTTCACTCTCAACTCTCAGTGTTTACTGTTGCTTATTCTCTCCTCTTCTTGACAGAATTTCCTGGACCCTCCTTCTTCCTCCAGGGCATGGTATTTATAAGCTTGAAGCTTGAGAAGCTGCTTGCCCTCTCGAAGACATGCCTTGAATGAAATTTGTCCTCTTGCGAGAACATTCTCTGACTCAGCCGCTCGACACTGAATGACAAGATGATCCTTCTAGGGGCAGTGCTTATAGATTTTCTATTGCTTTTCACGTGTTCCTCTTGCTTTGAATTGTTTTTAGTTGGGCTTGTATTTCTTCTGCTTGGAATTGTCTTCATCTGGGCTTGTAACTATTGTAACTTGTATTTGACAATGAGTATTAGGTTTCTTGGCCCAATATGTTATTTTGCTTTTCTACTATTTTTTCTCTCTTTTGTATTTGGGCATGTACTGATTATCACAACTTGCAGTGGACATTGAGATAGTTGTATTTGTGTTCAATTTTATTTTGCTCTAGTTTCCCTTTTTTTGTTTCTTTTTCTTTATTTGGCTCAAATGTGAAATGATCCAATTTTAGGAATTAAAAGCAATTTATTTATTTCTTATTAAAATAAAAAGCATTAAGGAAAGCGGACAAAATTGGGTGTTGACAGTTGCCCCTCTTTACTTATATTTTACCAAATAATATGATTAACCTTAGTTCTCATTTTGTTGTAGTAAAAGATAAGTAAAGAAAAGAAACCCCAATTTCGTTGCAAAACAGAAAAATAATGGGCACAGGGACCCGAAACATAAAAGCAGTGGGCGTGGAAACTCGAAACATAAAAACAGTGGGCGCGGATGCCCGAAACATAAAAACAATGAGTGTGGAGACCCGAAACATAAAAGCAATGGGTGTGGATACCCGAAACATAAAAGCAGTGGGCGTGGATGTCCAAAACATAAAAACAATGGGTGTGGATACCCGAAACATAAAAGCAGTGGTCGTGGATAGCCGAAACATAAAAACAATGGGTGTGGATACCCGAAACACAAAAGCAGTGGGCATGGATGCCCGAAACATAAAAACAATGAGTGTGGATACCCGAAACATAAGAACAGTGGGCGTGGATGCCCGAAACATAAAAGCAGTGGACGTGGATGCCCAGGATGTAAAACAATGGGTGTGGATACCCGAAACATAAAAGCAGTGGGCGTGGATTCCTGAAACACAAAAACAATGGGTGTGGATACCCGAAACATAAAAGCAGTGGGCGTGGATGCCCGAAACATAAAAAACAATGGGCACGGGGACCCGAAACCAAACTACTGCAGGAAAAGTAAATGTTGGAAACATGTTATGCGAGTTGATGAAATGTATGCATGATATGAAATGCGAGTAGAATTTTCATATTAAGGTTTGACTATAAAGCAAAAAATCACCTATGTCAATTCATTTTCAATTTCAGGTCTAACATTTGTCCTGATAAAACATATTGCCTGCTAAATATTAAATGAAATATATTCATGTTTCTTTTTCCTGCAAAATTAACAGTAGTTATTACCCATAACATGTCTTAAACAGTTTCTTACATAGCCCCCTGGGCTGTCATTTATTGCCTATGAAGTATATTTCCAGTGAAAGAAACATACTCATTCCATGTCACTTAGATGATAATGCTCGAGATGCATGCTCATTCCATGCCAAATCAACAAAATTCTGTAGACAAAAGAAACATAAAAAATATAGTAAAATGCTCTAAACATTTTATGTCTTGAACCAGAGAAAGAATTTAAAAATTTAAACATACCAGACTAGTAGTTAGGGTGGTTGAGTTGCTTTTATCCATAAGTTCTCTAGCATAACTTTCAACTGTTTGCACTGTTACAATTCCAACAAGTCAATAACAGAAGTCCACAAGTAAAATATATGATATGAGATACAATGTTCTAAGCAAAAAGGGGGAAGGCACGCATACGCTAGTCTGAAAATTTATGTAGACAAAAATAGATCCTTGATAATTTATGTCAAAAGCTAAGGGTTTCTCAGTGTCTGAACAGTGAATGTCAATTTGTTTCATTGAGCAAAACATTCAATATATGCAAAAGTGAAAATTAATGAAACTATAGCTGCTACTGAATCTGAATCATCGACAAACATTTTCTCACTGAATTTAATCTACTCACTTGTTTGATCTTCATCTTTCTTTGCTTCAGAGTAGAAAACAACAATGCGAAAATGTTGCTCTGAACGATCTGCAAAGATTCAACTTTCCTGCAATATAGAAAACACATTTTGGTGGCCTTGAGCCTATTTGTGGCCTCGGTATAGTTTTATCCTCACGTTCTGTCTGCACAAATCATCATAATTAGTGTTTCCTTGTTTTACTCAAGCAATATGTAAACATGCACATAGAACTTAATCTTTCGTAATTAAATCAAAGTTTTAACTGAGGTTGCAGAAAAGACAACTGCACAACATATGTATATTTGTAGATAGACACAGTTAAGAATTTAATGAATAAGCAATGTAGGAGCAATAAGAGTGTAACTTTCACTACCAATATAAAATAGTAACCTCATGTAAAATATACTACTCAGCAATATGCGTTTTTCAGATTTTCAATATCATATACTTGATAACAGAAAAAAGGTGTTAGCCACAATACCATCAAGTATCCAATTCTCATAGAAAGGATCACAGGAAGCAATCCATTTCCTGGCATATAGGAAGAGTTGCTTCTGGCCTTCTTGAAAAAAATAATGTAAGACATAATAATTATACAAGAATTGAAGGATTAAAAAAAGATGTAATTGTGAATGGTAACTTACTCGTAACTTTGGTTTCTACTAGTTCTGTATGATTTGTCCCCTAAGCAACCACATTATGATAGGAGATTGCAATATATATATATACACACACACACACATATAGTTTCAGTAGAACCAAATATAACATTAATAAAAACAGTAAAGTAATTCAAATACCATAAGCAACTCTGTTTGTTTCAAAGATACAGTTAACACAAAACAAAGAAACGAGAGCTCCAGTTTAGGACTTGAGGTTGGGGATTTGCATCAAACAGATAGTATTATGCACAACAACAACGCACTACACAAACTCAATAATTTCCACTAATCATTCAGTGTTTGTAAAAGTGTATACATACAGTAGAGAGTAGAGTACTAACCAGTGAGATTTCAGAGACGAAAAAGTCATGGTCATGAGAATTAGATGCACACGAGCATCGATCAATGCTCGCAGAGGTAGAGGAGAAGAGGCTCAAGTTCGATTTGAGAGTGAAAACCAGAGTCGGGGCTGTTATCACGCGCCATTCCCAATCTCCACGAGATTCGTTCTTGAATCCCTAACTACACCATTGTCAAACTACCTTAGCATTAGCTCCCTCTCATTCACATTAATCACACTCACGAAATTTGATATCTCCGTAGACACCAAACTCACCAACACTGCGTGAAGCTCTTCGAGGCCGCACTCGAGTCGTGCGAAGCAACAAGCCACAGCGTCGCACGAAGAGGAGGGGTTGGGAATGTATATATTCCATGTCTTAATATATAGCGCTTATCTATATAAGCGCTATGTGTATGGCGCTATCTATGGCCACTTTTGGCATAGTATCATTTTGGAACCTATGCAAATAATCCTTCACTTGTTCATAGTTTATTTTGTGGTTTGACCTAGTGATGAACTATTAATAAAGCTGAAAACCTCAAATCCCAAGTTCTGGCATAGTATTGATGGCCTACTTAATTTAGTTTTTTTTATTTAAATTCAAGGTATTTATTGATATGAATTGCATGTGATTCTAGATTTAGTTTAATGGTGATGCACTGACAGTATAAAATAGTTTTACACTGTTGTTCAATCACAAATCACCGTTGGTATGACTTTTAAGATAATTTTGTAAAAGTCAAGAAACTTACCATACATGATTGTTTATAATTAATGACAGTATAAAACTATTTTATACTGTCAGTGCATAGCCTTTTTTTTCTTCTAGATTTGTATATCATATGATAATAAATTAATAATTCTCTAAAAATATAAAGGAATTATGGAAACATTTAAACTTAATTACACTTTTTGCACCCACAACTTCACAAGCTCGCGAACTTTGTCTTTAGAAATTTTTTATTGCAAATTTTGCCCCTCATTTATAAAATATGGTGAATTTTGTCCCAATGTAAAAAAAACTACCACAAATAAGACAATTTTGTGGTGATTTTTCCTTTAAACCATTGCAATTAAGACAAATCGCGAATTTTGTAAATTAGGAGGCAAAATTCATTAATTTTTTGTTTGGGAAGGGGGGCAAAATTCACAAGATTACAAAACCTTGGAAGCAAAAAGTACAATTAAGCTAAAAAATTATATGTTTTTATCAGCTAAACTTTATTCACAGGATGTTCTGATTTAATTTATGTATTCAAGAAAAATACCTAGATAATACACATGATACTTGATAATTTTATTTAAACTTCAAAGTGAAATGAAAATAGAAATAAATTTAAAAATAAAAATAATGCGTTAGAAAATTGTCATTAAAATAATTTTTTGTTAATTCAATAAATTTTTAGATTTTTCAAAATAAAAAATCATATATTTTTTCCTTATACAATTAATATAATTTTTCCGTTTAAATTTATTGATAAAAAATAACAACAATAATAAAAAAAAAATCAGGTGGAAAATGAAAGACTTTACTAGTAGACAAGTCATGTTTGACTAAAACATCTACCACCTGTTTTGCCTCACGTAAACATATGCATACGTGACATTAGATTTCAAACTAGCTATTGCTTTAATCTCTCTAACCACGTTATAACAGTGGTGAGAATGATCGCATCCATTTAAAATCAACCGAACTGCAACTCTTGAATCACTCTCCACTGATATAGTAACTTGTTAGAAATTTCTTTATTATTTCTAATTAATTAAAGATATATGACACCAAAAAATGAATTTAAAATTAACTGAGGGCATTACTTTAATTTAATGCTTTTTCCTCTGTCAGAACATCAATATAGCAGCACTCCATGAAAGAGATGCATTGGAGAGAAGAGAGGCTGGAAATGTTCTTAAGGAAAGAGAGATTTGAAAGAGTGCATGCAAAATTGAGAGAAAACCAAAAAATAGTCTCCTTGGCACAACAGCGTTGACTTTAAGAGATCACCTACTCAAAACAAAGGATGATGATCCTTGCTGCAATTAATTACGTGTAATGGTTACTGGTGGGGATAGAAATGAAACCGAGGGGCATATGTTTTTAGGGTACACTGTTTGATTACAATGTAAATACACACACATAAGCCCATACAACATGCAATTGTATTAGGGCAGCAAATCAAGAGAATTAAGTATAGTAATGGGGGCACAAAGAATAGCAAACCCAGGTGGGAGAGTGGAAGGAAAAACAATACTCCCTCCGTCCTAAAATGAGTGTCGTCCTAGGTTTTTTTACACAGACCAAGAAAAGCTATTAAATAGAAGAAAGAGAGAAGTAATTTTACAAAATTAACCTTATTATTAACATTGCATTGAAAAGCTAAAGTGCCATTATTAGGGGTATTAGTGGAAAAAAGTAATTAATAGTGCATTGAAAAGCCAAATGCGACACTCATTTTAGGACAATTTTTTTTTCAAATGCGACACTCATTTTGGGATGGAGGGAGTAAAACATATTATTTCTTACATTTATTTGGGCTCTAGGAGCAAAATTTCTAATCCCAAGAAAATAAAGAAAAAAAATCAACTCAATATGTTTTTAATTATTTATTAATTCATTAATAATATCATATTAATTAATTTAAATTAACATTCATACAACCTTTTTTATATATAATAATTTTCAATTGCTAATAATTTGTAAAATTTTAATTCGTACATAATCTTAATTTATTTAAGCTTGTGAAGTTTTCTCCAAAGTTAAATAAATAAAACCTTTCAATCATCTTTGTATAATTATAAATATAAATTCATTAATTTTCTAACATCTAAAAGTTAAAATAGATTAAATTTTAACAAAATAGTTTTTTTTTCTAATAGCAATAACATTACTGTCAACAATAAATAAATAATTTTCTTTAAGTTTATGAATTTTTTTCTTAAAATTTGGTAAATTAAATACTCTTCATATTTGTTTAATTAGAAATGAAAATCCATTAGTAATTACAATGGCAAATAATAATATATAAAAGCTAAACTTTTATTTCTCATAATAAGAAGAAAAAAAAATAGATGTTACATTTCAAGACCACCTAAATGGCTAAACCATTGCTTTCCTGCACAGCCTGATCCTCTTTTGTAGGTTCCGACATGCTTATGTTTGTGTGGGTTATGCCAGGTTGAGGTGTCTGGCTTTCTGGTCTTGAATCCAGCCCTAAATACATGGTAACAATAACTTCATTAGATTCACACACTATTTACTTTTCTTTAATGATAATGATGTTTTGTTGCTCTCACCTATATATTGAGTTCTCAGGGATCCTTCTTTAGCTTTGTGCTTTTTACCTCGAAAATGATCATTCAAGCCTTTCTCACTTGTGGCAGTAATCTGACATAACATGCAAATCCAATCTTGCTTGGGTTTCTTCTGCAAACCATATAGAGAATTTTCATTGTCATCAATTGCAAGAGGTGTCGCCACGTTGCACTTTGGACCATAATGATAAGCATTTGACTTGGTCTGCAATGGGATAAATAAAATAATATGTGCTCAATAGCCAATTAAGAGTTTCAACATTCCCTATATATTGACTCTATCATCTCTTTAGGATGCCCATGCATGAATAAGATATACTATAATTATTGTGATCACACAACATGGTTCCATTGGCAATAAAGTTATAATAATGCAAGTGTACTATGAAGAGAATGTTTGCTGAGTAGTGGTCAACCAAACAAATAGAATGTAAGTATACTAACCAGTATGAACACTTTATTATCATTGTTAGTCAGCGTAGAAGGTTGTTTGATATCAACTTGTGGGGGTAACTCAGATTGTGGCACACAAAATGCATTAATGTTATTAATATGGTTGTTTATTCTTGGATTCATGAAAGACACCGAAACTCGTTCTCGGAACAAGATTCCAAATGGGATTCCTAATGCTCTCTTTGACACCATTTCTCTCCTGACTTTCTCCTCCAGCTCTCTTATTATGCCAATGCCATCTCATCAGTGATTATCTCTCTCTTGATTCCATCCTTCTTCAGCTCCCGTTGTATATGTTCTTTCTCCCATACTTGCCGAAATGCTTCACTGGCATTGATTGGCACCGACTTTGGGAAAACTTTGAGCATCGGAACATTGCTGGGAAAAGCACTTGGTGCAAACTTACACCCTAGAAAGTGAATAGTGAATAAAATGAAATCATGTGAGAAAATATTCTGGTTTTTTAAGCAACAAAAAAAATTAGTATCTTGAAAGGAACGTGAAGAAAATAAAATGTTACCTTGTAATGATGAGTGTTCGGAGACATAGGCAACTGTGGAAAGAGGGTGTGCCATTGATGATGGTGTCTTTTGGTTTTGGTCATCACAATATTTGAACTCCATGGAAATAGTAGGAACGTGAAACAAAGGGAAAGAAGTGGATAAAGAAAAAAAAAAACAATGCCTATCAAATCAGAGACAATTTGTGTGAGTGCGTGTAGTGTTGAGATTAAATAGGTGTGAGGGATGCGTATTTGCACATGCATTTAAGGTGTGTGTTTATAGATGTCATTGATTATGCTTTTTTGTGTGTAGATTTTTTTTAGTGATGTGTGCCATGGTCAAATATTGAGAATTTACCAAATCAATTTTTCGAGCTTGAAAAGGGAGGAAAAAGGAAAAATGATTTTCTTCCAATTTTGAATGTGACCACAATACCCAAAAAGAGTTAAATATAAATAAATATTTAAAATGTTAAAGATTTGAAATTTTTTATTTTTTCAAGTTTTAAGGATTAAATATTTGACTACACACTTGATATTATTAAAAAAAATTAACGAAGTGAATAACTGAACAACTAAAAAATTATTTTTTTATATTTATAATAAATTATAAATTGTAGTATTACTTTTAGTTATTGATGTTTTTATAAAAATGATTAATAATTAATTTATATAGAGAGATTGGTAAGATTTGGGGTGTCAACAATTTTGGGATTCTTATTATGATGCCTTTACATGTCATAGTTCTAAAAAACAAATTATATAGAGAGATAAAAGAGATAAAGATAAAAAAAATTATAGTTTGAGATTATTATCTAAAAAAAAAGTACTTGTGTGAAACCAAATAATTTTCACTTGGGTCTCTCTAGATTAATTAAAGAATTATTAATAAAATATTTTATTAGAGATAGATAAATTAATTAACAATTTTTAACATTTTCTATTTAATTTTTTTACTTTTTACTCTATCAACTTATTATCAATTTCTTTATTATTTCTAATCAATTAAAGGTATTTTATTTTTAACTAATTTAATGTATTGAATGCATAATATTGAATATTAATGTTGACAAATACTATATAACATCAAAAAGGAAATTTAAAATATTGAGTACTAAATGAGGACATTACTTTAATACTTTTTCCTTATGTTTCTTATCAAGAATTTCTTGAATGATTTGATAACCCCCTTGCAACATGTAAGTTCTGCAACCCGTCCCAAAATAAGATGTACCACACTTGGGAAATCCTAAAGCATTAAGACAGTTAATAGTATGATTGCTACCTAGGTGGTAAAATGCTCAAAGATTGAAAACTTAGGTGGTAAAATTCACAAAATGATGAAAGTTGAGTGGTAAAAATTGCGAAAAAAAAAATTTGGATGATAAAATTCACAAAATAATGAAAGTTGGGTGGTAAAATTTGCAACTGAGCCTTCTTTCTTTCATCCAGCTAGACTTTAATAGGAACAACTTTTTGCTTTCCTCCTATAGATTTACATAGTGGTTGCCTTTGCAAGTTTTGGTTTATGTCCCCCGTATTCTCTTGTATATGTTTTTCTTCTTTTTCCAATAAATTCTTGGTGTGCTGTAGATGATGGGTAGCATTGGGAGTACTAACTTGGTTGGAATTTCTTTCGTTATAATGATGCCTTTGCATGTCCTCTATGTGACTTTTTTTTTAAATTTCAAAGTGAAATTTAAATAGAATCAAATTTAAAAAGAAATTAATGCACAAGAAAATTGTCATTAAAATAATTAGTTATTAATTATTCAATTAATTTTTAGATTTTTCAGGATAAAAAATGTCAAATATTTTTGCTCATGATTTAATTTTTATAAAATTAATACAATTTTTATTAATTAAATTTTATTTTTAAGAATATTTTTAATAAAAATAATATTAATATTTTAGTTTTAAAATTTAATTCTTTATATTTTATAAATATACTCGTGCAGTATACAAAATATTTACTAATTTCATTTCAAAATCATGTAAAAAATATTAGAAACACAAAAAAAGAAAATGATACATGAAATAAACTATCACTAAAATATCTTTTCTTATTAAAAATATTTGTTAAAATTTTAAAAAATACCTTTGTAAGATTTTGTTAGTTACATTTTAATTTTCTATATTATCACCAAAATAATTTTTATAAATAGTGCTTATTAAACTTTTATTGTCATTAATTTTTTTGAGTTAATTTTATTTCTTAAAGAATTAATAATAAAATATTGAGCAAATTACAGTGTCACCCCTTAAGTTTTACCTAAATTATACATGCATCCCCTCCTTTTTTTTACCCTACAGAAAACTCCTTAATTTTTCCTTTCATGTTACAATGGCACACCCTCTTCATTAAACGGTGTTAACTTTGTTTGAAATGTAGAGCAAATGATTTTTAAACAAACAAATTAATCCGAAAATGCCCTTTCTTCTTCGTTTCCCCAACTCTTCAACTCCATCGCAAACTCCTCTGACTCTTGCTTCCTCAACTCTCTCCTCTCCTCCTACACCAAAGTTGCCACCAGCCCCTCTGATTCCGTCAAGTTCCTAAACCACGTCACCAAAACCCGCCGCCGCAGCGGCGGCAAGCACGTTAAGCAAAAGATGATTCTTTGGGAGAATGTTTGGCACTATTCTCATAATGCAAGTTCATCGTTTTCAGTTCTAGAGTTTATTGAAATGTGGGAGTTTTAATTAATATGGGAATGGGTCGTGGTTATAGTTTCAAAGCTGGAGAGTCTTAAACATTGGTGCTAAATTGTTGTGGGACAAGTCTTTTGTGGAATTTGGTAAAATACATGGTGGGCATGTGAGCTTATTGGTTGAAGCTGTATAGAATACTCCCTCCGTTCTTAAACTCTTGATGTTTTAGTTTCTTGTTTTTGTTCCTAAACTCTTGATGTTTTACACATTTCAAGACTCATTAATTATTTTCTTTCACATATACCCTTATTTAACATGACCTAAATCTTCACACATTCTTCCATCATAGATATTAAATGAGGATATTTTAGACTAAATATATTATTTGTGAATAGTATTGAATGTTTATTAAGCTGTGCATTAACTTAAACATCAAGAGTTTAGGAACGGAGGGAATATTTGCGTAAAAAGGATGCATTAGTTGGATTTTTAACAAATTTGCCAAAGACAAGGATGATACAACAGTAGCAGTCAAACTATTTTGGATTAATTTAATATTCAAATAATCAATTCCATCTTTGGGAGGTTTACGAGTTGCTGCTTGGGATCAAAACATTTCTAACTGCATTTGAAGACAGTTGGGTCATGAGATTGTTTCTATTATTTTTCTTATCATTTTTCTTTTTAGTAGGGGCTAAATAAGAATTGGATCCAGGTGTTGTTACGAGATGGAGTATGGATCGGCATTGTAATTTTGTTGGTTTTCAGATCCCAACATTTCTTGTGTGTTGGCTCTGTTTAATAAAATGCTTTTTACTTTTAAAAAAAGGGGGCAATTTTGGATTTTTCGAAATGTGCAGAGGACATTTTCGTAAATGAACTTCCAAAGTAATGCCTTCAAACGGAGGGGGTGCATGTGTAATTAGACCAAATCTCAGGGGTTGTTATTGTAACTTTCTCTAAAATATTTTATTATAAAGACATAAATTAATTAGCAAATATTAACTTTTCCATTTAAATTTTTACTTTTTTTTTGCTGACCATGGTATTGGTACGAATTATTCATCGTCGGAAGCAATGACTAAACTCCATCGGGGACCGTGAGCGCACACCAAGATGGATATTCTCCTCCCAACATGGTTTATTCCATATCCAAAGTGGCATCACCAAGATTCGAACCATGGATCACTTGGTTAAGGGACACAAGTCGCTACCACTTGTGCCAACCAATGTTGGTACATAAATTTTTACTTTTTACTCGATCAACTCATTAGCTAGCTATTTATTATTTCTAATTAATTAAAGGTATTTTGTAACGTTTGGCTAGCTTTTCACCGTGCTTTGTCCTCACTCACACGCTTCTTGGGAAACTTCCCAGAATGTCACCCATCCATAATTGCTCTAAACCAAGCACGCTTAATTGTGGAGTTCTTAAGTGATGAGTTACAGAAAAGTAGATGCATCTTTTTGGTATAAGTAGTACCAATTAATTCCTTTAACCCATCCTCAACTGTACAATCTCATACCTGCATAGTCTCTGGATCCCTCTCATTCGGGTGTGAATTTGATTCATACACGTATTGCTTCCGCTGGAAGCCTGCCAGGAGCCACTCCTTGTCCGTGCCTCTTCCCTTTTGCATCGGAGATCACTTCCCACCCTCGTCAGCGTCCAGGATGTTACATATTTTATTTTTATTAGTTAAAGTATTTAATGCATAATATTGAATATAAATCTTAAAAAATATTTGATACCAAAAAAGGAATTTAAAATCATGAGTATTAAATGAGGGCATTATTTTAATGCTTTTTCCTTATGTTTCATATCAAGAATATAATAGTTTCCTATAGTTGATAAAAAATTTGTTAAAAAAGTTTATTGAAATTAATGATATAAATGTATTGGTAAAATATTAAATATATTTTTTAATGAAAAAATTAATTTTTATTCTATGAATATTATTTAAAGATATTTGTAAACAAAATCTTGAATAAAATTTAAATGCATAAAGTGAAGAAATATATAAAATAAGAAAGTGAGACTATATTCATCATTTGATTGAATTAATGTATTTTCAAATATAATTTGCTTAATTTGACTTTGAATATGTCTTTAGTTTTTCACTTTACACTTTTTTACTTTAAATAAGTTAAATTTAAAAATAATTTTATCATTTAAAAAAATCTTCAAAATCTATTTTAATACTATATGGAATTCATGCTATGCACGGACCAGGCATTTAACTTGATAATATGTTTTTAGTTATTTTTTATTTTCTAATTAAATATAAAGGTGAAAAAGTAGTTTAACTTTTTTTTTTATGGTTATCCATTTATTTTTTTCCTTCTATGGTTGTATGCATTATTCCTTTTCCTCTTTTTTTTTTTTTTTGTCATCCAAATTCAAATGTGTCACTTAAATAGGTTACGAACACGTATATTGGTAAGTTACATTTGTTTAGTGAATATTTTGAACACTGTATTTTGCCTTTTCTTTTCTTAATGTGTTTAGTTATATGGAGTAATTTTTTTTATTAAATTTATATCATTTGCTAATTTGGGCTAACGAGTGAGGAAATTAACTTTTGTTTCTAGTCATCCATCATTTCCATTTGTCTCATTTTTTTTCTTTCTTTCTTCATACCAAAAATTAACAAAATTTGTGAATTAAGTTATTTTTTATTTTATTACTTGTTTAACGTCATAAAAAAATGGTAAAAAATTATTAGAGTCTAACAGTTTGTTATGACACCAAGAGAAGAAAAGGGGAAATTGGCCAGCGAAGCAAATAGCTCAATTGAGGAAAACCGCGTCAGCCAGATAGAGGGAGTCAAGTTGGTTACAACAGAGGGACACGTGGCAAAGGAGAGAATGAGGAGAGACACAAGGAATACGGTCCCTAACAGAATGATGGGTGATTTTGTATGCGATGGGGGGTATAAGAAAGGAAAAAAATAAAAGAAGGGTATCGTGAGTTTTGGGGATATTCTATTTCTCTCTACTGATCTCTTTTTCTGCACTATATTCAATTCCAATAGCTTCTTCTCACTTTCTTATACAGTTTGCATCAGATTAATTTTGCAATTACTATTCACTATATTTCAGTATAGCAATACAGAATCATTCTCCTCATTTTTAGTGTGTGTTTTATATTGTTGATTTCCTATACTGTTACAATTGGTGCTTTCATCTCGGTGCATCATGGTGGATAATACGAGACTAAAGGAAATTGCATCTGACTTTAAGGAGATGAAATGGGTAGTCGACGTTTTTGACAAATGAGATCAGGATTATACATCTCGATTTACCCACTTCGATTCTCGACTAGAACGAATCGAAATCGCTCTTGAGAAATTGACGACCCAAGCTTCATTAGGTTTCACACAAAGCGATGGTGATTCGAACTCCTCCCCGCATCATTCATCTAAACCACCGTTTCAGGTATGCAATGTTAAGCTCGATTTCCCTAAATCTGAGTTTGGCCCTTCTCCTTTTGAATTCCCCAAGTCCGCTCTCTTCAAACTCACTCAACAAACCTCGGTGCATGACTATTATGTTGAAGTTACTGCTTTGGCTAATAGAGTATATGGTGTGAGCCCAAATGCCTTATTGGATTGTTTTATTAGTGGCTTGAAAGCTGATATTAGACGAGAGGTCATTGCTCAAAGCCCACTCTCTTTGTCAAGGGCGGTGTCACTTGCCAAGTTGTTTGAGGAAAAATATGTCAAAACCTTTAAGCTAACCTACATTCTTCACAAACCTAATACCTTACCTCTATTATTACCGATCTCCGCCAACCAAGCCTAACCACACCACCATAAATCGCTCCTCCATCAGAAATATGACTTTAGCTGAAATGCAAATTCGTCGAGACAAGGGATTATACTTCACTTGTGATGACAAATTCTCAACCCAACATAAATGTCCTAATAAACACCTTCTGATATTACAAATAGATGCGAGGAGGCTACACCACTTGAACCCCCTGATCCCTCGAACTCCCCTGAAACAATTGTTGCTAATGAGGAACATCATTTGTCCTTCAATGCTTTAAAAGGCTTAAATGGTGTTGGCACTATGAGGTTTCAAGGCTCCATTAATGGGGTAACAGTGCAGATTTTGTTGGACAGTGGCAGTTCTGATAATTTTTTACAGCCTAGGATTGTAAAATTTTTACACCTTCCTATTGAGTCCGCTCCACAATTCAAAGTGATGGTGGGGAATGGCCATTCAATAGCTGCTGAAGGTTTGATAAGTGATCTCCCGGTCATAGTGCAGGGTTATAAGTTACAACTACCGGTATATTTACTACCTGTGGCTGGCGCAGACTTAATTTTGGGTGCGGCTTGGTTAGCCACTTTGGGGCCTCATGTAAAGGATTATAGTGCTTTAACCTTGAAGTTCTTTTTGAATAGTAGCTTCATTACCCTCCATGGAAACCAATCACAAATTCCCACCATGGCTCATTTCCATCACATTAAAAGACTTCATGATACCAACGCCATTGCAGAAGCTTTCACTTTACAATTTCATGCATCTGATGCTGAACCTGCTATATTTCCATATCTGCCATGTAATTTGGGACCTGAGCTAGAGTCACTGTTACACCGATATCAAGATGTTTTTAATACACCTACTGGTTTACCTCCTCAACGACTGCAGGACCATGCTATACCTTTGGTAGAGGGTAGTCCTCCAGTTAATGTTAAGCCTTATAGATATGCTTACAGTCAGAAAGAACAAATTGAGAAAATGGTTCGAGAGATGTTGGCTGAAGGGATCATTCAGCCCAGCACTAGTCCTTTTTTGTCTCCCATTTTACTAGTAAAAAAGAAAGATGGTTCATGGAGGTTTTGCACCGATTACAGAGCTTTGAATGCCCTTACAATTAAGGACAGATTCCTTATGCCTACTGTTGATGAACTGCTGGATGAATTATTTGAGGCTCAATATTTTTCCAAGTTGGACCTTCGCTCAGGCTATCATCAAACTTTGGTGAAACCTGAGGATAGGCATAAGATAGCCTTTCAAACCCATCATGGCCATTACGAGTGGCTTGTTATGCCATTTGGACTCACGAATGCACCTGCCACCTTTCAACAACTTATGAACCATGTGTTCCAAAGTTTACTCAGGAAGTGTGTTCTTGTTTTTTTTATGACATTCTTGTATATAGTCCTGATTGGCCTACTCACTTGCAGCACCTAGAGACTGTTTTATAGATTTTACAGGCCAATGTTTTGTTTGCTAAAATGTCCAAATGCACATTTGGACAGCAACAGGTCAATTATTTGGGTCATATGATCTCCGCTAAAGGTGTTGCTATGGATAATGACAAAATCAAAGCTGTATTGGAGTGGCCTGAACCAACCAATGTTCAGCAGTTGCGTGGTTTTTTGGGCTTAACTGGATATTATCGCCAGTTTATTAAACATTATGCAACTCTTGCTTCCCCTTTGATTGAATTACTTAAAAAAGATGCCTTTGTATGGGGATCCCAGGAAGTCGTGGCTTTCCAGAATTTGAAGCATGCGATGACAGTGGCGCCAGTGTTAGCACTACCTGATTTTTCATTGCCTTTCACCTTGGAAATTGATGCCTCAGGAACTGGGGTGGGGGCTTTCTTGAGATAAAATAAGCATCCTATTGCTTATTTCTCATAAAAGATGTCTCTCAAAATGCAAAATCAGTCAGCCTATTCACGAGAACTATATGCTATCACTGAATCCATTGCCAAGTTTGGACACTATTTGTTGGGCCATCAGTTTGTTGTAAAAATTGATCAGCATAGCCTTAGAAATTTACTTGATCAAACCATTCACACCCCTGAACAGCAGAAATGGCTTCACAAATTCTTGGGTTATGATTTTCAAATTGAGTATAAGCCGGGTAGAGAGAATATTCCTGCTAATGCACTTTCACGATGTTTTTATGCAGCATGGTCTGAGCATACAACTAGTTTTGTGCAGGAATTGCGAGAGATAATTCCATTAGGTCCATAGTGGCAACAACATTTTTCTCTATGTGCAGCTTACCAACACCCGGATTCAAATTTTACAGTGGTGGATAAACTTCTCTTTTGGAAAGGACGATTGGTAATTCCCCAAGGAGGCAATTTGATTCCACAAATTTTGAAAGAGTACCATGGCTCTCCAATCAGTGGACACTCTGGCATAGCCAAGACTACTGCCCGCATTTGTGCTCAGTTTTATTGGTCAGGCATGAAGCGTGATATTCAACAGTATGTGCAGCAATGTTCCATTTGCCAACAGGCAAAACACTCTCACACTCACCCTACGGGACTCCTTCAGCCTTTACTGATTCCCCAACAGATTTGGGATGATATTGCCATGGATTTCATCACAGGACTGCCCTTGTCTTATGGTTACTCAGTCATCCTTGTTGTGATTGATAGACTTTCAAAATATTCTCATTTTTATCCTCTTAAGAGTGACTTTAACAGCAAGCAGGTTGCTGAAGTTTTTATGCACAACATTGTTAAATTACATCCATTGTGTCAGATAGAGATAAAGTGTTCACTAATAGTTTTTGGCAACACTTATTCAAATTGCAAGGCACCATTCTTGCAATGTCTTCTGCATATCACCCCCAATCCGATGGGCAATCTAAAGCACTCAACAAATGCTTGGAAATGTATTTGAGGTGTCTCACCTTCCACAATCCTAAAATGTGGTCCAAGTGTTTGTCTTGGGCAGAATACTGGTATAATACTTCTTTTCACACTAACATTGGCATGACCCCCTTCAAGGTAGTCTATGGGAGAGATCCCCCAACTTTGGTTAAGTATGAGGTTTCCGTGACTGATCCATCTGCTATTCAGGAACTTTTACAGCAGCGTGAGCATTTGCTTGCACAACTTAAAGCTCATTTACTCAAGGCTCAGCAATATATGAAGGCTGCAGCATACAAGAAGCGGATAAATATTCACTTTAAGGAAGGAGACATGGTTTTCGTGAAGCTCCAACTGTACAGACAACACTCTGTGGCCTTGAGGAAGAATCAAAAACTTGGTATGAAGTATTTTGGCCCTTTTCCTATAGTTAAAAAGATTGGGGAAGTTGCTTATAAAGTCCAACTGCCATCTACTGCCAAAATTCATCCAGTTTTTCACGTCTCACAGTTGAAGATGTTCACAGGTGCTGATCACACCCCCTATATACCATTACCTTTGTTGACTGATGAAACAAGACCACTGCTGGAGCCAATTGAGATTGTACACACTAGGAACATCATATGCAATTCTGTACTAGTTCCTCAAGTGTTAGTGCAATGGGAAGGATTGGGTAAGAACATGGCCACTTGGGAAGATGTTGCAGTAATTCAATCGCATTATCCTAACTTCAACCTTGAGGACAAGGTTGTTTTTAATGGGGGTGGTAATGTTATGACACCAAGAGAAGAAAAGGGGAAATTGGCCAGCGAAGCAAATAGCTCAATTGAGGAAAACCACGTCAGCCAGATAGAGGGAGTCAAGTTGGTTACAACAGAGGGACACGTGGCAAAGGAGAGAGTGAGAAGAGACACAAGGAATAGGGTCCCTAACAGAATGATGGGTGATTTTGTATGCAATGGGGGGTATAAGAAAGGAAAAAAATAAAAGGGTATCGTGAGTTTTGGAGATATTCTATTTCTCTCTGCTGATCTCTTTTTCTGCACTATATTCAATTCCAATAGCTTCTTCCCACTTTCTTATACAGTTTGCATCAGATTAATTTTGCAATTACTATTCACTATATTTTAGTATAGCAATACAGAATCATTCTCCTCACTTTTAGTGTGTGTTTTATATTGTTGATTTCCTATACTGTTACACACTTGTTACAGCCTTTTATTACTAATTCTTTGGTGTCAATTCCACAAGCTCATTTCTGTCCCTTTCCCAACTAAGTGGTTATGAAATTGAACAGGAAGATAATTAACCAAATTGATATAAACAAATCATCACTGTAATTATTCTTTTTGACTTCCATTAAGTAATAATGGAAATGAAAATCTGAAAAAAAAAATTACATTTCATCATTAAGGATCAGAAAATAAAAAAGTTTACAAAAAGTATACAAATCAAATAAAAAGAAGCAAAATGACAAAAAAGAACAGAAAAGATAACAAAAGGAGGGACAGCTAGTAGCTCAATTGCAGCAGTAGACCAGCTCCATGAAAGAAAGAAAGAAAGAAAAGAACAAGATTAATTAAGGATGAGAATAAAAAATTCCAAATAAAGCAGATTTGGTCAAGAAACAAGGCGTATATATCACTGGTAATCAGAAGAAACATAATGCAGCAGTCCCGTAAAAATTGAAATGCCACATATAGGATAGCAGAGATAAAAACAAAATTTAAATAAGAGAGCAAAAGAAAGCATGGCTGCGATCGAGAAGGATTAAGATAAAATGAGAGATGGGGAAACAAGCATTGGAATAGAAAATCAAAACTGTGATGAATGCTCCAAGAAGCAATCCCATCTACAAATGTTCATCTTTTCTGAAAAAGCAATAACAAGCAAAGGACAACATAAGATTTTGGTTCCCAACACATCAGAATGTTCATCTACATATTGCTTCTTTTTTTTTTAATATTGTAAACAATATTTGTTATAAAACATTACTGCACAAGTTATCAATTTTTTTTCTTATTTTATTCTAATTATAAAAATTAATTAAATTACGTAAATTAGTATGTAAATTATTTACATAAATTATTTTATGTAATTTACACAAATTACATAAATTTATATCAATATGTAGTTTTGTTTATTTTTCTTACAGCACAAAAAATAAAATAAAAACATAAATATTAAAATAATTTCCATACGTAAAACAAGTTTGTATAATTAAAATATGTAAATTACTCAAAATAGTTTTGTATAATGATAATATGTAAATTATTAAAAAAATGTATAAACAACTTAAAAATATTTGATTTATTTCATATATAAATTATTTTTATTCTAATTATATAAATCAATATAATTACATGAATTAGTATGTAAAATAGTTATTATTTTATGTAATTTATAAAAATTACATAAATTTATTTTTATGTAAATTATTTTTATTCAAATTATACAAAATAAAACTTTAATATTTGTTTATAATTTATATGAATATAAATTTATGTAAATTACGTAAAATAATTTATGTAAATAATTTTCATACTAATTAAAGTAATTTAATTAATTTTTATAATTAGAATAAAATAAGAAAAAAATTAATAACTCGTCTAGTTATGATATATAACAAATATTGTTTACAATATTAACTAAAGAAACTATGTAACCTAGTGATTCATTGTCTTGTTTTTTGTATAAGATATATTGGGTTCAATTCCCACTAGGACACTTTATTTTTCACACTATTTAATCTCTTGCCACATAAGCGCTATATCAGCAGTCTACATATACCAAAATTGTTGATTTTAAAAAATTGGGGGACTAAATGTCTTGATTTTAAAATGGGAGGACTAAAATTGAGGATTGAGAATTATAGGGGGGGACCAAAAGTACATTTTAGCCATACTTTTATTGATTTCTTTTCTTATTCCTTATTCAAATACATGTGCTTCAAAAATAAAACATAACACACTCACACACCTTTTCATTAAAGAAGCAGCAGGAAAAAAATAAAATTAATTGAAGAGAATGGTAAAGACAAAAAGGAAGGGTAAATTAATCATAGCACTATCCACTAACTAGTATGGTCACTTTATCCCTGTCAGTATTGGTCTGCGTATGATAAGGTTGTGTCATATCAACTTGGTGGGGTAATTGGGGTTGTGGCCCTCCATATATGTTGATGTGACTAACCGGGTTCATTATTTGATTTGAAGGCCCCAAATTGATCAAGACTCGGTCTGGAAATGAGAACCCTTGATCTATTCTTTGCATAGGGAATCCCACCACTCTCTCTAACGTCATTTCCCTCTTCACTTCCTCCTCCAATGTTAGAAAATAAATCCTGTTGTGTTGGTTTTACATTTACTTTAGAGGCTTATTATGTTTTTATTTTCTTTTGGCTTTTTATTGAACCAATGTTTCAATATATTTTTTTATGGCTTTTGCATTTACTAATTTACTAAATGCCATGAAAAAAGAACTAATCCCCTAGGAAAACAGTTTTATGTTTAAAAACATTTAAAGCTCAATTTCATTAACAAAGTAACTTTTGAAATGTTATTATTGGCAAAGGCTTAAATATGTTTCGAGTCCCTGATATATTACCGAAATTTGCTTTGGGTCCCTATTAATTTTTTGCTTTGTGTTGGGTACCTAATAAAATTTTTATTTTGTTTTTGGTCCCTAAAGCGCTATTTAAATTGCTTTAAAAAGTTATTTAGATAGCGCTTTAGGGACCGAAAACAAAATAAAAAATTTATTGGGGACCCAACACAAAGCAAAAATTTAATAGGGACCCAATGCAAAATTCGCTAATATATCAGGGACCCGAAACATACTTAAGCCTATTGGCAAATTATTGTTATAATAAAATTTTATTAATCAAAGCATTTTTAAGTCAATTAAATAATTTTATTATTATTAAAATATTTTTATATAAATTAAATTAATTATACGATATTTTTTATTTTATAACTATATTTTGTCATTAAATCAAATAACAAGTTTTAAATTAAACTAAAGTTTTTTTTAAATGACCAAACAATTTTTAATTTAAAAGCAGTTTTTAAACTAAAAAAATTGAAAAGTTGAAATACAAGTTTTACTTTTTTAAAGTTCTTATTTTTTAACTTTAACTTAAAAGTAGCTTTTAAGCAAAAATAAAAAATAAAAAAGATGGACCAAAATCATTTACCTCACTTCAACATTCACATTCCTTTCTTACGGTTAAGTGTGTGTTATGTTATTCGTTTTCGAGCCTCAAACATACGTTTAACGCGAATCCATTACTCACACCTTAATATGTCTACAGTATATAAATTAGCATGTGGAAAGGGAATTGGAACTATAAACCATTTAGTTATGGAAATCTCGAAATTACTTGTACTCTTAAAGCAATAATATTTTTCTTCTTTACTTTGTCTCGAAATTTAGGGATGTGCATTAAATTACAAAAGCACATTCTCAAATTTTATCCAAACGTATGTCAGTCCTAAGCTCTGTTTTCATTGCAATGAAGAGGACATGCAACAAAGACTATATAATGCGAAGATGGATATATGTGGTATAAGCACAAATTGGCATAGAATGAAGATGCAATCCATCAAGCTGGTCACTCCAGGTTAAAAAAACCACTTTAAGTCTATTATCGTAGACTCTTTACATGTTAATTCGTCACAATGAGCTGAAAATTCATTCAACATGAGTTTATAAATGTAGCACATCAGAAAAGCTAACAACTAACAATTTGATAGTTTTTATTCACATGTCACATTTTAATTGGGTTAAAAAACAAAAACACATAAAATGATACAATAATTTTAATCCTTTTATTTTTATAAATATGACATAAAACAGTATAAAAAAAATACTGCATAACCATATCGACTTTTTAAAAAAACTTTGGCTCCATCTAGCCCTGTGCCCACGATGGTCACCCTTTCAAACATAGCCCAAGGCTGGCCATGTGTCTAAAGATTTGGTCTTGAATCCAACCCTGAATTCATGGTAACAACTTCATTAGATTTCACACAATTTTTACTTCACTTTAATGATAATGATATTTTGGTGCTCTTACCTAGTTTTTTTAGTTCTCAGGGACACTTCTTTGGCCTTGTGCTTCTTTCCCTGACGATGATCATTCAATTGTTTCTCACTTGTGGAAGTAGTTCGACACAAAGCATAAATCCATTCCTGCTTTGGTTTCTTATGCAGACTCTCACTTTCATCAACTGCAGGAGGTGACACGGCTTTGCACTTTGCACCATAATCATCATCATCTGCCTTAGCCTACAATGGAATTAAAATAAATAAAAAAAGGAGAAAAAAAACACCTTTTAATTAATGAAGCAGGAAAAAAAATTAATTGAAGAGAATGGTAAAGACAAAAAAGAAAGGTAAATTAAACATAACACTATGCACTAACCAGTATGGTCACTTTATCCCTGTCAGTATTGGTTTGCTTATGATAAGGTTGTCTCATATCAACTTGGTGGGGCAATTGGGGTTATGGCCCAGCATATATGTTGATGTGACTAACCGGGTTCATTATTTGATTTGAAGGCCCCAAATTGACCATGACTCGGTTGGAAATGAAAACCCATGACCTCATGATATTGGAATTTGTTTCCTCGGCATTGATCGGAACCGTCGTTGGGAATACACCGGGCGTCGGAACATTGTCGGAAAAACCACTTGGCACATACTAAGACCCTACAAATAATATGATGTTAAGAAAGCTTTCTTTTAAAAAAAATGAAAAAAAAACAACAACAACAAAACACATGGGTCTCTTGAAAGTTGAAAGGAACATGAAGAAAAAAGAGTGTTACCTTGGAATGGGTTTCCAGAAAGGTAGGCGATGGCGGAAAGAGGCATTGCTGATGGTGTCCTTTGGTTTTGGCCATCATGATATTGGAAGTCCATGGAAAATGTTGGAACAAAGGGAAAGAAAAGGCTTGAATAAAGAAAAACAGTGCTGAGG
Organism: Pueraria montana var. lobata; assembly: GCA_026413185.1. NCBI lineage: Eukaryota > Viridiplantae > Streptophyta > Magnoliopsida > Fabales > Fabaceae > Pueraria > Pueraria montana. Next base: position 82,499,570 of record CM048650.1, read on the forward strand.
AAATCAAAGACGGTGTCTGTGAGTGTGTGCAGTGTAGAGTTTAAAAGTGTGAATAAATAGGAGTGAGGGATGCGTGGACAAGGTATTTTCAACATTCTATCAAATGGTGTGTGTTTGTAGATGTCATCATTGACTTTTTTAGTGTGTGTGGTGATGTGTTTTGTTCTGACATGAGCGATGGTCAAATATTGAGAATTTACCAATTTTAGCTTTCAACGCTCGAAAATGGAAGGAAAAGAGAAAAGAATTTTGTTGACCGGGAACTTCTCTCAGTTTTTCAACAAGATTCATCAAATATAGTTTGAATAGGAATGAAGTATTAAATATAAATAAATATTTGATGTGTTAAAGGTTTGAAATAGTTATTGTTTTAAGCAATTAATATTTATTCATTTCAAACATTTGATATAATTAATAAATTTACAAAGTGGTTAACTCATAACTACAAATAATTCTCACTAAATTAATATAATTAGTATTTTGACTTGTGGGTTGCATAAAATATATATTTATTTTTATAGAATTAAAATTGATAATAAGTAAATAATTTTTAATATAGAAAATATATTATATTTAAAAATGAAATTAATATAAAAAAGTTTTTTTGTATATAAATTATATTTTAAATAATATTTTCAGGAAACCAAATAATATTTTACTTTGGTCTCTGAAGGTTAATTAAAGAATTAAGAATAAAATATTTTATTAGAAGTTCATAAATTAATTATCTCTTTTTAACATTTTCCATTTATGTTTTTACTTTTTTTTTCAGTCAACTCACTAGCAAATTCATTATTATTTTAAATTTATTAAAGGTATTTAATTAATGCATAATATTGAATATAAATCTTCACAAATATTTGACACCAAAGAGGAATTTAAAATTTTGAATATTAAATAAGGGTATTACTTTAATGCTTTTCCCTTATGTCTCTTATGAAGAATAAAATTATCAGTTTATCATATTTGATAAATAATTTTTGTTAAAAGAACATTTATTTGATAAATATTATTATAATTTAACATTAAATTAATCTGCGTGTCCCTATATTTTTATCAAATTTTCAATTAGGTCCTTGAACTCTTTTTTCTTCTTTTAATTGGGTTACTGGACTTTTTTTAATTGGATCCCCCGTCTAATTGTCGTTATGAAAATTTAACCATAGATACTTAATTAGATGTGCAAACAGTCGACTGGTGCTTATGGAGTGTGTTGTAAGCACAACTGAGTCAATTATGAGATATTTCTTCAAAGTTTCAACATCTGCAAGTCAATTCAACCCATGCATTCTTTCACAATTATTTGGCTCTGCAGAAGGTGAAACTTTGTAGTAAACTTTCACAATTGACTCAGTTGTGCTTACAACCTACTCCTGAAGCCCCAACCCACTGTCTGCACCTCTATGTATATATCCTAACAGAGTGGTAAAAACTGCTCATCCCTGATAACACCTTAGATTATATAAATTTATAGTGAAATACGCATCAGCTGCTTATAGTCAATGGTAAAAAATATATTGAATCATTGAGTGTTTGTAACTTGTAATATAACGTGAATTTAATGCCAAACTCTGAACAAGTTTAAGTGTTTAACTGTTAAGGCCTTTTTTCTTTAATGGACAAAATGCTATAGTTTCACATTTGGCTCTTTTATTGTTACCTTTATTCATTGTTAGAGGCTTAGATCACTTAATTATTGAATATTCAGATTAAATAGGAAACAATGTTTTCTCCTGATCTTTTTGGCCTTCAGAGTTCTTTATATTTGAGAAATAAAGTGATGAGCCATGGATAGGAAAAAAAACTCATTCCATTGATGAACATATATGACCATACAATAGAAGTAACACATTTATGTTTACTAATAAATAAGTGGTTATACTATCAGCAGAATGGAAATGCCGAGCTCAGAATAAATTGAGCTTTAATTCTAGTAGATCATACTGTGTTTAAGGAAACAACATTAAGCAATTCGGATTCAACGTGTGCTTTTCATCACTTTGGTACCATTGGATTTCAGCTTCTCTTTAGAATGATCCAAATTCTCAGCAACAATTGGCATTTCTGACTCAATCTGGAGTTCCTTATTTGCGTTAGCAAGTTGATCTTCCTCCATTGTGTTCTGAATATCATCTTCTGTTACTTTCTGTTGTTCAGCATTGTCCCAATCCTCACAAACAGTTATTCTGTTCATTGCTTCCCAAGTGTGGAGATTTCTATCTGGCCCTGGCTGCCAAACAATCTCACCTTCTCTACTCTTCAGAATGATTTTGAATTGGAATTTTCCAACAGGTACACCCTGATTGCATAAAATATGGCAACACTCATAAATTTTTCCATCACACATTTTTCATATTTTGATAAGATAATAAATTAATAATAATACTCACCATCTCTGCAGTCCACACATGCCCTTCTGACCAGGTCATTGGAATGGCATTTGCAGGGTTCCATGAACCAAACATTGGATCATTACCAACTACTAGAAATTGCTCCCCAAAATTACAATTGCGTTGTAACTGAAATTTGACATTAATAGTCTTTGATTCCTCTGCACAACACAAATTGACATTTTTAGAGTTTTTATAGCTATAGAATATATATTTAGTAGAAAGATCCTATAAGATGTTAGAACTAACTTGGTTGTTCTTCAGCTTGAAGCACCAAACTGTCCATGTCCACCTGCATCATGTTACACAAACCAAGATTAATTTTCATCGAATTAATATACCATAACTCATAACCACTCATTTCATTTAATGCAATATAGCAATCAGATATGAGATAACCATTTCATGATTTCATAACAAGTTTCTCCAAATAACAAACAATGGTTAGTTTGATTTGATTCTATATCCTCTCAAATTCTAAAAGGCAGTGGAGAATTTTAGCACTCAAAAATAAGATCTCCTTCCCTAACAACCAAAAATACATTAAAGGCCAAACCCAATATATATCTATCATTCAAACAATTACAACAATGGAAAGAAAGAAAGAAAAAAAAAAGGACCATAGTTTTGGATGGCACAGCATGAAGTGGGAAAAGGCCCTTGTTTTGAACAAGTTTGGGGAGCCCCAAGTTGCAGCCCTTTTTGTCATTCTGGGACAAGGAAAATCTGGGTGTGTTGGAAACATGAGGAGCACATTTAGGAACATGAGTTCCTAGCATGTCAACAATGGCCTTGGAACAAGAGGTGTTGAGGGCCATCACTTATGTTGATGGAGTGAAGCTTGGTCACAAAGAAACAACGGTTTATTCCTTTGTAGTAAGGTTTTGTTGTTGGCAAATTAAGCTTGTGTGTTATTGAGATTGGGAGTGGGGTTCATTTTATAGTGGTGGGGTCAGAAGAGTTTATGGTACTAGAACCATGGTAAAATTAGATCACGGATCAAATTGCACGTGGACATTTTGATTTTTATTTTTATTTTTATCCCACGTGAGAATCTCAACTAACTAATTTTGGTTTGTCTGTGTGAGTGGCTACAAACAACTCTTGGAGTTTTTGTCTTAGATACTCTATACCACTTGACCTTTGGGTCTTTAAAGACATTGAAAACCCTTGAAGTTCGAAGGTGAACTTTGAATTAACAAAACGTGACAAATGTGTGTGTGTGTGTTTTTTTTTTATTATATTATTATTTATTATTATTAGACAAAGCAATGTAGTTCTTGTGGACGTTTGTTTTTTAATAAGTTTTTTTTTCTATACTGTTTGTGCAAATAAATATATGAAATTAGTAATTACAAAGCCATAAACTAAATTAAAATATAGTTTACCATTATTAAATAATGGGAAAAGCTAAAATGTAGGAAGAGATTAAGTTATGAAAGGCACCAATCCAGGTGTTATAATTTTATTGGAGATCAACTTTTAATTTTAACTAGATATTCACCCATGCGATGCAATGATTAAAAAATATGTAAGTTGTATTTTAAAGAGATTAGAATTATATAAGTAAATAAATCTTATCTTGTAAATATTACATTAAAATTCATAAAATATATTTGTGAAAAATTCACATAAAAAGATTAATTTGAGTATGAGGAAAACTAAAACACATTCTTTGAGATTATTTTCAACGCATTGTTTGAGACTACTTTTTTTTTGTACAGTACAATGAGAATACTTTGACTAAAGAGAAAATTTATTTAATATTTAATTATAGTTGTGTAACATAGTGAATATTATTCAATTAAGCTTTATGACACTCACTCAAATAGGCATTGCTTAGTTAATATTTAACTATAAGGAAATAGACTTATAAAACTCTAACAAAAAATTGTTGTCATATTGTGTTGAATTATATATCCCCCTTAGAGATATAGTGCCTTAGTGGTATACTGCTATTAAATGTATAATGTTGTTAAAATATTTTGTGTTGAGAGGATCATATAATTAGTATATTGTGTAACTAACTATTGCAATCAATATTTAATTAGCAGTTTATTTTAATTATTAATTTGTAATTAAGATACTAAATTTAATAGTATGTTAGTCTTAGAAAATAAAATAAATAGTATTACGTAATTATTTTATGTGCATACATACATACATACATACATATATATATATATATATATATATATATATATATATATTATTTTGTATATAGTGATTAATTTAAATTTGTAACCGATTCTTAGAATTGTATTTAAGTTGACAGTTTCACATCTTTTTGCTTTAAAAGTTGAATTAATTTTAGGACATTTTTGTAAGGAAGATGAATGTAAATTCAGCTGAAACCAAAACAAAAAATTAGTTAGAATTTAAAACAATTAATAATCATAATGATAATTTAAAGTGGGTAAATTAAATTCACACTGAATCACCGCATCAGAGTTATTTTTAAATAAATAAAATCATGTGAGACTTCATATTTAAGATGAGCCTAATTATCTACTCTGTTTATTTAGAGAAATTCTAGGTTGGGATGCTAATGTCAACATTCATAATTTAGGATAGACTTTGACAGCCCTCCTTTCCAAGTAGAAAAAATAGTATATATCTTTTTTTTATCAGCAAACAGAGATATATATATAATAAAAATAATGATACCAGGAGTACCTACAAAAGTGTTCCAGAGTCATCGAACACAAACATACTACAAATGAATCAGATAAGTGGTTATAAAATATTGGAAAATTGTAGACAGACACCCAAACAGTGCCAACACCCCTCCAACACCCTTTTTTTATTATTTTTTGATTGCTGAGTCATTGTACTCTAATTAAAAAATAAAAGGAAATTTATTTTAAAAACAACAAAGAAAGAGGGAGCGGGAGGAAAGGAATAAGTAAAAAAGAGGCACATAGGTTAGTAATTCTGCAAGAGAGAATGAAGGAGAAACTCAACGGTGGGAGAGAAGGAGAAACTCGGTGGGAGAGAAGGAGAATCGCAGAGCCAGGATAAGGAAAAAGAAGGTACCAGAAAGGGGAAAGAAACATGGGAGGGTAGGAGAAACAAGGGACCCAAAAACATAACTTCGACCCTCGTCGGCACCTGGTTTATTAACGATCATCGGAGTTGCTTCATATTTTCAATTCGGTGTGGCCACCGTAATGGTAAGGGTTGCGAAGCTTTTTCTCTTGGCACACATGATTGATTTTGTTTTTAGGGATTTAAATTCTGCTATATTGTTTGTGTGTGGTGTTTTAAATTTTTTCTATTTAGAGTGTATTTTAGCAAGTGGCAACCATGGTTGTGCTGAGTTGGGATTTGGCAACCATGGATGTGCATTATGCATTAACCCAAGCAAGAGACCCTACTTTATTTTAAAAAAATATATATAGTCAATAAACCCACAATGAAGTTCTGTTTATCTATTAAATTTTTTTTAGAAAAATAAACTCATAAAATTATTCAGTCTTTAGTGGGTTTAACACAAATATTGCTCATTTGGGTTCAAATATTGCTTGAGCAATTTGTTTGTGAAGTTCTTTAGACCATTCTTATACAATAACAAAAATTGAAGATAGTTTGTTTGTTTTTGGGGGGGGGGGGGGGGGGGGAATGGCTTTTAGTTTTGTTATGTTTAGTATCTCATGACAGCTTTTGTCCCACATGATTATAACTATTTTTGCCTCCTTTCTTATCCAACATGTCAACCATGAAGTCTACAACTATGAATTTTCCATCTGAATTTGGGGTTAAAGTTGTTAGTCTTTTAACCATTGAGTTAACCATTTCATGCATTTGTAGCTATAATTGTTAACTTCCAAACATTGGTAACCAAGCACTGAGTTAACCATTTCTTGCATTTGTAGCTACAATTGAAGGGTTAATAAAATATTTCTGTTAATTGGTTAACTTTGTTAGTGGGAGAGGTTAATTTGGTTTAGTGAAGGGTTAGTAGAAGCTCTATCTGGTATGGTTTATATGATATGTAATTGCTAATAAAAAAAGTTATTTTTCATTGAATATCTTGTCTTATGATAGGAACATACATTACCTTAATTGATAATGATCCTTTGATATTCTTAAAATGAAGAGTGAGAGATCCAAGGAGTTGAGGAGAATGATTAATGTAGTGAGTTAGAAAACTTTGAATTTAGGAGTAATGTTGCAGAGTAATTAAAAGTGGGTTAACTGCATTAGTAAGATTGGTTAATTCTGTTAAGAGAATGGTCAATAGAATGTTTCTGTTAGTTGGTTAACTTTGTTAGTGGGAGAGGTTAATTCAATTTAGTGAAGGAATAATAGAGGCTTTATCTAGTATGTTTATATGTTGTGTAATTACTAATAAAATTTCTTTTTGATTGAACATGGTGTCTTATATGTTAGGGACATGCATTATGATAATCGATAATAATCCGTTGACATTCTTACAATGAAGAGCGGCATATTGAAGGAGTTGAGAAGAATGAATATTACATAATTGATTTGTTATACGTTTTTTTTATTGTCACCATGTTTTAAATCATTCTTGATTTGTTTATGAGCATTTTGCATGTGTGTTTGAGACATAAATATCATTTCTAATATGGGTATTGGGTGGGAGGGTCAATGGGATGTAAACATTTGGATTTTATATTCCATCCTGAGCATTGATGCACTGCAATCTATAGATTTTTCATGCCAATTTACTCAAGCAAGTAGGGATCTAGAATCTGTTGGAATAGCTAAACTAGGAAATGACCAATCACATAGGGAAACATTAGAGCTAGACATGAAATTGAAAATAATTCAATCAACATTAATTTCAGTACTCATATTAGGATTCAACTTTCCAGAATTTACTAAAGAGTTAAAAAGTATATTTTAAAGATAGCTTGTAGTTATTCTAATTCTTTTACTCATGTTTAATTGCAAAGAAAAAGGCTTAACTGTATAAGTATACTTGGCAAATATCTAAGATGTTATATTGATCTCATGGCTTAAAATAAGCCAAAGTCATGGTGACTTTGGCACCACAAAGCTGCTGATATAGTGTGTCTGGTAGTTATCTTAACTATACTCTTCATGCAGAGAATTGCAAAACAACAATCTTTCAGGATCCTTGCCTGATTACATTTCCGATCTAAAGCATATGTAAGGATCACTTTTCATTTCTCTTTTGATTTTAGTTATACCCCCTCTCTATATTATAATCAAATATGACATATATTCTTGGCACTTGCGATTAGCTACTCATTTCTTTTTTTATTTCAATTTCAGGAATCTTGTTTACTCCTAAATCCCAACCTCTCAAGTCTCAATTCTCAGGTATGACTTTTTTAGATAAAATTCAGGTAGTATAATAGTAAGAGCAACAAGCAAGCTAAATACACCCAAGTGAGTACTAAGTACTATCACATTATCTTTTTGGTTCCTTTGGTCAATTTGAGGTTATAACTTGAATACATGTTACATACCTAAGTTAGCGAGTCAGATTGTTTTTCTATTCTTAAAATACTATTGAATAAAAGGGGAAAGTCAAGGGATATTAATAATGTGTGGTTGTGTCACATTAGTTGATAAACACTGCTAAATGAATCATCAATTTACTTTGTGCATTGATAGGCAAACTTAAGGATCACTTTGAATCAGGTAGAAAAAAAGAGGAATTTGATTATAATGCAACTGACAGTAGAACGGGAGTTATCTAGTGAAGTGTAACTCAAGAACTAAAGGGAAGCTCTAACAATGGAGAAATCCTCAAATTTCATTAATATTCAAATCTCCTTAGTTGAAGGTCATGAGTTTCCATATACACTAAACTAGATGCTATTAGCAACTCTTGAAATACAAGAATTAAATTTCAACTATCATGCAATTACCAAGGTGCATTGATAATAGCATGTACTTTATTATTACCTAGAAAATAAGCATAAAGATGGTAGTATATTTCCACTAACCAAACTTGTAAAAAAGTGACTTGTGAACTTTCTTTGATCTCCAATCCATAATTCAAACCTTGAAAAGCCTGCTTCTTCCTTAAGTCTTGGCCCTAGTCATTAGACCTCCATTTCCATGAAAAGATCATTTGGTTGGTTGGTTGCATCTGTATCATGCATAATATCTAATGACATAATATGAGTACAAGCTCACAGGATATGATTGTGATGCTTGACATAATGACATGTCACCACAAGCAATTAAGGTTGACCTTTGCAGATGTGTCAAACACTAATGTGTTATATTCCATTTTTATGGGTGGTTAATGAATAAGCTATCATTAATCTAATGCAGGTGTTTCTTACTTACCAAGTTATTGTTACCATATGTGAATATAGTGAGGCATGCAGTATATTGAATGTGATGAATGGCCATTGGACTGACGAGCACCATCGAATGGTAATTTCTCATACCAAAAGCTATGGTAATCCTCTATTTAACTGCTAACATTTTTCACAGGATATCGTCTTTGTAAATCAGTCTGGACTACTGGTGATCGATGAAGTATCATCACGAGACTTCTTTGAGACACCCATTGTTCAACACTGGAGTTATGCCATAAGGAACCAACATTGTTTGTCTTGGTGGTTTCTGCCAATATTTTCTTTTATGTATATTTTTGTAGTGAAGGGAGAAAAAAAATTGTTAGCATTTGGTGTAACTTGCTTCCTTCTCATTGATTAGATATTTATAGTATTGTAAATGTCTTTTTGTATAGGTTATATTTTTGTAGTTTGATGTGCAATATGTGGGTTTTATCTGCAGTATTTTCAGCCTTCTTAAATTATTATTTTATGCACCATTCTTATTATTTTTAATACAGTGGTCACCAATTTTAATATTTTTTATAGGATGTAGTCTTCAATCAAACTAACATAGTTTTCATTCTCATAGATTCGGGGGCAAGCCTGGAGTACAAAAATGTACAAGCCATTTTTTATACCAGTTTGGGTAGCAGAACAATGTCTCAAAGGATAACAGGTGTATGAAGTGGTGATGCACTTTGCATGATACTGTGTGGGAAAAAATGACATGGTATAAAATAGGCATTTGGAGGGAGGGAGTTTAGGATTATGGGAGTTGCCAGGGACTTTCTAGCTATTGGTTTGACTTTTATCATTATGCAGGAATTATATAGTATTTTAACTAGAGTTGTTATGTAGTATCAGCTTTGTATTGATGTATCTATGTTTTTGGGAATGAAATGTAGGCACGGTGTACATGGGAGTGGGTTCATGAGCATTAGATTTTTTTTAAGGAGTTTTAAATTTGGATAGGGATGGGTTTATGATGTTTCTTGGCTATGAACAGTAGCTATTGATGTACTGATTCCAGGCTTGTTGTGGCCACGTCTTGTGGTTCACCCAATGCTCTTTTGTTTTAATATATTTCGATATATCTTTTTTTTTTAAAAAAACTAAGTATTTGTATTTAGTTCTAATTTAGATTCATTTTCATAAAATAGTTATTCTACTTAGTTTAGATAGATGCGATGTGGTTTTTTTAAACATGACATGTTGAAACCCTTATTGCAGTTCTCAATTTAATTCAAACTGCTCATTTTTATTTATATAGTAATAATAATGCTAAATATTAAAAATAATAGTAAATAATAAATATAAATAATCACAAAAAAAAATTGGAAAAAGATAAAAAAAATAATCATAAAATAATAATTCACTCAATAAAAGTTTATTCACTTAAATCTAAAATAGTATTGTCTTGATTTGAAACTAGAATAATTTTATATTATATCATCACTCTCTTTAACAAGAGTTATTTTAAAGTGATTTAAAATATTTTACTAAAAAATATGTACCCAAATAATTCTACTATACACAAATAGTTTATTATAAAATTAAATTTCATTTTTTGTCATGATAATTTTTTTATATTATAAAAATAAAAAAATTACAAAAACAAGCATTAAAAAAATAAAAACAATGCATAAAAACAACGCATAAAATCAAGCATATGTGGTAATTTTGATAATATTTTACTACCTTAAGAATGTTTTACGACTTTAATTATTGAACTATTAAAAAAAAGTCACATTTCATGTTATTGAGGACATGTGATCCAAAAGTTACAAGTCATTCCTGACACAAACATGTTTTTTACATTAATTGGTTAACAACACACAGATATAAGGTTACCTCATTTTGTAATTTAGTTAAAGATAATTATTTTTGTATTACATCAAAACTTTACCTTGTCACTATTAAAAAGGACTAAAAAAGGATTTTATTATTGTATTTGAAGGTTCATAGTTATTGTTCAATTAAATTTAAGGTGGTCATAAATTTACAAGTTTATTTTAAATATAAAATATATGGTTAATTTTGGAATCGTAAATGGTTAACACATAGTCTCTTTTGGACAAATTCATTTTTTTAACACTTTCTCAAATGACAAACCAAAACTACTATTGCTTATTTTAAGCGTGTAAAAGTGAACAATACTAGCTGAAGTCTGTCACTGAGGACATGTGATCCAATAGTTACTAGTGTTTCTTGACACAAACATGCCTTTTACGTTAACTGGTTAGTGACATTCATATATAAGGTTAATTCAGTTTGTCATTTAGTTAAAGATAATTATTTTTGTATTACATGAAAATTTACCTCATTACTACTTAAAAGGACTAAAAAATGGCTTTCATTATTATATTTGAATGTTCATCATGGTTATTATTCAATTAAAATTAAGGTGGTAATCAATTTTAAAAGTTTATCACAAATACAAAATATAAGGTTAACTTTGAATTCGTAAATGGTTAACTCAAAATCTCTTTTGGACAAATTCGTTTTCCTAACACTATTTCTCAAATGACAGACCAACACTTCCATTTTCTCTCTTAAGCATGTAAACGTGAACAATATTGGCTGAAGTCTATTACAGAGGACATGTGATCCAATAGTTACTAGTGTTTCTTGACGCAAACATGCCTTTTACATTAACTTGTTAGTGACATTCATATATAAGGTTAATTCAGTTTGTCATTTAGTTAAAGATAATTAATTTTTGTATTACATGAAAATTTACCTCATTAGTACTTAAAAGGACTAAAAATAAGGTTTTCATTATTATATTTGGATGTTCATCATAGTTATTATTCAGCTAAAATTAAGGTGGTAATAAATTTTACAAGTTTATCACAAATACAAAATATATGGTTAACTTTGGATTCGTAAATGGTTAGCTCAAAATCTCTTTTGGTCAAATTCATTTTTTTAACACTATTTCTCAAATGACAGACTAACACTACTATTGCTTGTTTTAAGTGTGTAAAAGTGAACAATACTAGCTGATGTCTGTCACTGAGGACATGTGATCCAATAGTTACTAGTGTTTCTTGATGCAAACATGCCTTTTACATTAACTGGTTAGTGACATTCATATATAAGGTTAATTCTGTTTGTCATTTAGTTAACGATAATTATTTTTATATTACATGAAAATTTAACTCATTACTACCTAAAAGGACTAAAAAAAGGCTTCCATTATTATATTTAGATATTCATCATAGTTATTATTCAATTAAAATTAAGGTGGTAATAAGTTTTACAAGTTTATCACAAATACAAAATATAAGATTAACTTTGAATTCGTAAATGGTTAACTCAAAATCTCTTTTGGTCAAATTCGTTTTCCTAACACTATTTCTCAATTCTCAAATGACAAACCAACACTTCCATTGCGTGTCTTAAGCATGTAAAAGTGAACAATATTGGCTGAAGTCGGTACCCGAGGACATGTGATCCAATAATTACTAGTGTTTCTTGATGCAAACATGCCTTTTACATTAACTGGTTAGTGACATTCATATATAAGGTTAATTCAGTTTGTCATTTAGTTAAAGATAATTATTTTTGTATTACATGAAAATTTACCTCATTACTATTTGAAAGGACTAAAAAAAGGCTTTCATTATTATATTTGGATGTTCATCATAGTTAGTATTCAATTAAAATTAAGGTGGTAATAAATTTTACAAGTTTATCACAAATACAAAATATATGGTTAACTTTGGATTCGTAAATGGTTAACTCAAGAACTCTTTTGGTTAAGTTCATTTTCCTAACACTTTTCCTCCAATGACAAACCAAATACCACGTAAATTTTTCATGTAATACAAAAATAATTATCTTTAACTAAATGACAAACTAAATTCACCTTATATATGTGTGTCATTAACCAGTTAATGTAAAAGGCATGTTTGTGTCAAGAAAGACTAGTAACTATTGAATCACATGTCCCTAATAACAAACTTTACTTGCTTTTGTTCACTTTTAGAGGCTTAAGACAAGCAATAATAATGTTGGTATGTTATTCGGAGAATAGTGTTAGAAAAATGAATTTAATGAAAAGGGATTCAAAATTAACCATCTACGAATTCAAAGTTAATCATATATTTTGTATTTGTGTTCAACTTGTAAAATTTATGACCACCTTAATTTTAATTGAACAAGAACTATGATGAACCTTCAAACACAATAATGAAAGCCATTTTTAGTCCTTCTTAACAGTGGCTAGGTAAACTTTTCATGTAATACAAAAATAATTATCTTTAACTAAATAACAAACTAAATTAACCTTATATATGTGTGTCATTAACCACTTAATGTAAAAGACATATTTGTGTTAGTAAATACTAGTAAATATTGGATCACATGTCCTTAATAACAAACTTCACCAACTTTTGTTCACTTTTAGAGGCTTAAGATAAGTAATAGTAGTGTTGGTCTGTCATTGGAGGAATAATGTTAGAAAAAAGAATTTGAAAAAAATAGATGCTAAGTTATCCATCTACAAATCCAAAGTTAACCATATATTTTATATTTGTAATAAACTTGTAAAACTTATGACCTCCTTAATTTTAATAATTGAATAATAACTATGATGAACCTTTAAACACAATAATGAAAACCTTTTTTAGTCCTTCTTAACAGTAACGAGGTAAACTTTTTATGTAATACAAAAATAATTATCTCTAACTAAATGACAAACTGAATTAACCTTATATCCATATGTCATTAACCAGTTAATGTAAAAGACATGTTTGTGTCAGGAAAGACTAGTAACTATTAGATCACATGCCCTTAATAACATACTTCACCCACTTTTGTTCACTTTTAGAGGTTTAAGACAAGTAAATGTAGTGTTGGTCTACCATTGGAGGAATAATGTTAGAAAAAAAGAATTTGACGAAAAGAGATTTTGAGTTAACCATCTACGAATACAAACTTAACCATATATTTTGTATTAGTGATAAACTTGTAAATTTATGACTACCTTAATTTTAATTGAATAATAACTATGATGAACCTCTAAATATAACAATTAAAGCCTTTTTTTAGTCCTTTTAAACAGTAATGAGGTAAATTTTCATGTAATACAAAATAATTATTTTTAACTAAATGACAAATTGAATTAACCTTATATGTGTGTCACTAACCAGTTAATGTAAAAGACATGTTTGCGTCAACAAACACTAGTAACTATTGGATCACATGTCCTCAGTAACAGACTTTAGCCAATATTGTTAACTTTCACAGGCTTAAGACAAGTAATAGTAGTGATGGTCTGTCATTGGAAAAATAGTGTTAAAAAATGAATTTGACCAAACAAGATTCTGAGTTAACCTTTTACGAATCCAAAGTTAACCATATATTTTGTATTTGTGATAAACTTGTAAAATTTATGGCCACCTTAATTTTGATTGAATAATAACTATGAACCTCCAAATATAATAATGAAAGCCTTTTTTAAAGTTTTAGTAACGAGGTAAATTTTTCATGTAATACAAAAATAATTATCTTTAACTAAATGACAAACTGAATTAACCTTATATCCGTGTGTCATTAACCAGTTAATGTAAAAGACATGTTTGTGTCAAGAAAGACTAGTAACTATTAGATCACATGTCCTTAATAACAAACTTCACCTGCTTTTGTTCACTTTTAGAGGCTTAAGACAAGCAAATGTAGTGTTGGTCTACCATTGGAGGAATAATGTTAGAAAAAAGAATTTGACGAAAAGAGATTCTGAGTTAACCATCTATGAATACAAAAGTAACCATATATTTTGTAATTGTGATAAACTTGTAAAATTTATGGCTACCTTAATTTTGATTGAATAATAACTATGATGAACCTCCAAATATAATAATGAAAGCATTTTTTAAAGTTTTTTTTAGTTCTTTTAAATAGTAACGAGGTAAATTTTTCATGTAATACAAAAATAATTACCTTTAACTAAATGACAAACTGAATTAACCTTGTATCTACATGTTATTAACCAATTAATGTAAAAGGTATGTTTGCATCAAGAAACACTAGTAACTATTAGATCACATGTCCTCGGTAACAAGTTTCAGCCAATATTGTTCACTTTTATAGTAATGTTGGTCTGTCGTTAGAGGAATAGTGTGAGAAACACGAATTTGACCAAAAGAGATTCTGTGTTAACCATTTACGAATCAAAAGTTAACCATATATTTTATATTTGTGATAAATTTTTAAAATTTATGACCACCTTCATTTTAATTGAATAATAACTATAATGAACCTCCAAATACAATAATAAAAGCCTTTTTTAGTCATTTTAAACAATGAGGTAAATTTTTCATGTAAGACAAAAAGAATTATCTTTAACAAAATAACAAATTGAAGTAACCTTATATCTATGTGTCATTAATCAGTTAATGTAAAAGGCATGTTTGTGTTAAGAATGACTAGTAACTATTGGATCACATGTCCTCAGTAATGCACTTCAATGTACATTACTCCAATTATTTCCTAGTTTTTTTTATGTATATACAGAGAAAGAGATATTATTGTAAATTCCATCCTGAATATAAAATCGAAATGTTTACATTCCATTGACCCTCCCACCCAATACCTACATTAGAAATGATATTTTAGCAAAAATTGTCTTATGATATATGTGCTCAATGATGGAACCGGTGAGTTAAAAAATATGAATACCCCCCACCCCCTCTGGGTCAATTTATTTTATTTCATCTTCAGAGAAAAAGTGCCTCCCACCTACAGAATTGTGCAGCAGCCCCCAAACTTGATAAATACTTTCAATCTAGCTTATAAAGATGGTGTTGTCACTGAGACATACATCCACTATGAGCTGGGAGATTGAACAACTTTGTAGAGTATCAAAAGCTGACCAAGAAAAAGTAGGAACTGAGCTAAATATTCTCCATGGATAATGGGATTTCTTGAGTCAACTTCAATAGTGGAGACTAGTCAAAACTCAAGATCATCTCAACTGCAAAATATATTAAGTGGCTCTAAATACACCGTTGGATAATGGGAACGATTGACATAATGTTGTCTAGAAGGAACCGTATAAATTTTACCCATATAAACTTTACCAAAACGAAAACAAATGAAAAAATGTGAGTTTAGGGTTTAAGGTTCCAATATTCAGATTGGGAAAAATGTAGTCTATCAAACTACTACAACTACCCTATATAAAAAGAAACAAAAATCTCAATCCAAGAGAACCAAACCAACCAATAACATACCACTACAAGAAAAATGGGATTTCTCATTGGTTAAAAAGCCACTTAGTGGCGGTTTATAACTGCCCCTATGCTGATTTCCGTCAATTGAATAATCGCCAGTGAAAATGGTGTCGTTAAGTAATTTCTTGTCGGTTTCTATTAACTGCCGAAATAACCGCCAGAAAGTTGAATACCGGCGGTTCAGAACCGCTACTATTTTAAGTTTTAAAAAACTAAGGAACTTACCGGTGGTTTCAAACCAACGCTAAGTAATTTTTTTTTAAATGGTACGAGCGGTTCTGAACCGCCGGTATTCACTTTTTTTAAAAATCAAATCAAATCAAAACGATAGTCTATTACAAATTTGGTTTGGGTAGGAACAAATTGTCAATAAAAACAAAATATCATTGATTATATATAAAAGCATTATCTAAAACTCCAATAGCAACATGACAACTATAAGATATATCAATTAAGGTAGAATATAATCATTTACATACCAACACCTTGATTCTACACAAATAGTGAGAGAAATCATGAATATGAGAACTCGTCAATATGAGATTATATCACCACCACCAAGAGTGCCTTTAATCTCGGTGTTCAGCTCCTATTTCCCCTGACACCAAGTACAACAACATTAACAATTAATGCAACATGTGATATATATATATATATATATATATATATATATATATATATATATATATATATATAATTCTCTAGTTATCACTAGTCTAGCCTTTTCAAGTTCAAAAAATTCACAAGTAAATACCACGTGGAAGTAGCTAATGTAGTAGATAGCAATAACCCTATAAAAAACAATTATAAAATATAACCACCGAATAAGCAGAGCAAAATTGAATATTAGCACATATCCTTTTTTTTTTTTTTTTGTAGTGACTCTATGTGGTGCTACCTTAATTTACTTTGTCGGCGCTTATCCCAATTTCTACCACCAAACAGTTAAATCAAATCAAATCCCAAATATTTTTTTCTTTAATAATTAGCAGTACGAATTACTAAACACCTTAATAAGATTCATGTTACCCATTTTAAGTAAAAGACTGATGACTAATAAATTAAGAGCACTGACCTTTGATAGCCCGCTAAAATTTATAAGAGATTTTAACTAGCTTCTTTGTTTTGATCTACTTCAAGGGTGATTGGGTGATCAGTCTTATTCTCAATCTGTAATTCTGGACCTACAGTATCTAGCATAACCTGGAATTGGATCAAAATGCACGTATATTTTTTACATTAATTACCCTTCAGAAGGTATTTGCACATAGGAAGATAGAAGTTAGTGTATTAAAATCGTAATTATTTATGGATTTGTCACAAGTTATCATATGCATGTATGTACGATAAATAAATAAACAGAAAAATATGACCAGTATACACACAGAGTTTCTTGGTACTTTTGATAGCAACTCTCAAATTTTCCAATGTCTCTTGATGGTATTCTGGATCACCCAATGAGAAGTCAAACCTTGCCACTGGCACATCAGAAGAAAAGCAGAATGAGATGAAGAAACAGATAACTCAGAAGCAGATTATAGACATGAACAAAACACAATTGTTCAATTTATTCATGATAATTGATATGTATTTTCCCAAAGGCGGAAAAAAAAAAACTCTGCCCCAAGCTAGAAGGCAATAGTTTTTTTTGTATTTCTTTCCATTTTTGGGAAACTACTAGGCCCTCCTCCAACTTGGTCAAGCACAGTTGACTCTAAGTGACTGAGCCATTCTAGTTTTCTGACAATACAGTAATAAGAAAAAAAATTCCCTAAGTATATTATGCTTGATTCCAAAATCATAAGCAACAACCAATGATTCATTCACCACATTAGGTGTAAATTAACTTATGCATTACTCAAGCAAAAGGAAGGAGGGCAATACCTACAGAATACACTGCTATTACTTACATGGAAAGTCTCCCCACACCCCTTAGAACTAAAATCCCATTCTTTCTTTGTTGTATCAACCCATTCATTCACAGACTGACATGATACTCCACTTATTAAATCAATACCTGCAAAATGAAACAGCAATAAGTACTTCCACTTATAAGATATGTTTCCAGAACCTCAAAGACTTGTATCCTTACCAACAATGTCCCAAGAATGAGACATCTTAAGTAGTTCCTCATCTGTTTTAGAATTGTCAGTACTCAACACACCAATTTGGCTTGCAAAATGAAACAGCAATACTTCCACTTATAAGATATGTTTCCAGAGCCTCAAAGACTTGTATCCTTACCAACAATGTCCCAAGAATGAGACATCTTAAGTAGTTCCTCATCTGTTTTAGAATTGTCAGTACTCAACACACCAAATTGGCTGCCATCTTGCCGTAATCTGTGTGTGATAGCCCTTGTGTCAACGTCATCTGTTACATCACAAAGTATTATCAACAAATTTAAAGGCAAAACTTGAAATTACAGAAAGTAGAGTTTCATACAAAGTACTTACAAATTCCCATGATGTTCCTTTCTGCTAAGTAATCACCTAGAGTTTCTGCACATCTCCAGCTTGAGGTACTACATAAAATTATTGCAAGCAGAAAGAAAAGGTAAGCATAGGAAAAGTAAGGCTCAATCAATGAAAAACATTTGTAGAGCATGTGAAACAAACCTGATACTCAAACTTCTAATTTATAGACCGGCAAGGAAGCACTGTCTTGATTCCTCATCATCTGGCAGTCAGTGCATCAGAAGGTAGGTTTTAGATGACTTCCAAGTACAAATATTCAAGAGACTTAGAATAATATAAATATTAAATTAAATACTTACCAAAATTTACACCAGTGTTACCAATATGCGGATTTGTCATTAGTACAAACTGACCATCATAACTAGGATCTGTAAGAATTTCTTGATACCTGCAGTTAACAGATATTAATTACTATAGCTTACAATAAATTCCCTTTGAACAAAGCAACAAAAGTAACAACTATAATCAAACCTTATATGGTTAACCAAAATCCTATGTGATGATAAGAGAGCAGAGAGCAGAGAGCAGAGCAAAGAGCAAAGAGCAGTTACACACAATCAAAAAGGAAAGCAACCAAAATTTTCCAGCAACAAAACTTCTAAGTAAACAACACTATGTCTGATTTCGAGAGATTGATGTTACCTCCTTTTAATTTCGAGAGATTGAAACCGCTACACATGAGACAAAATAGGAAATCTATCAAGCTTTCAATTTCTCAGAAGCATAAGACAAAATTTCATGAATCAATTTTAAGCGTACCGTATTTGCTTGCAATCGAAGAGGTGAATTACGTTTAGATGAAAGCTTCTTTTAACAAAAGCTTCTTCAGATGAAATCGATGGTGCGATGTTGCTCCTTCAGATGAAAGCTTCTTCTGCCCAAAGAGCTTCCTCTGCACAAACAAAATCAATGGTGCGGTAGGGATTCAAAAGAAATAGAAGAGAGAAAATTGAAGGTTGTATGTTAGAATGGAGGAGCAACGTAAGCTTGGGGTTTAGGGTTTGGAGAAAATGGGAATCGGAGAACATAATAGTCGAGAAACGCATTTGCAGATAGTCACTTTCTTCGCGGGAAAGAAAAGAGTCGAGAAACACATTCGCGACTCAAGAATAACAATGGCAAATACGAAAAGAGGAAGCAAGACGAAGAGTAAAGGCAGAGAAATCAAACCTGCAAATTGAGTTCTTCAATCGTCGACAACGCTACAAGCGGAATCCCGAACAATGGAAGTAGAAGCAAAAACAGAGAGGAGAGGTAACAGAGACGAACGGAACATGCTCTACCTTCACGAACTCTTTTTTTTTTTTAATTTCAAATGTTCTTTTATTTTTTTATTTTTTTATTAAACATTAAATAAATAATAAAATAATATATTATTTGCCAACTCAGCAGGTGTCATTTGGGTGTTTGTTACTGTCTGGGTGTCCAAAAATAGGAACTCTAAAATATTTATAATTTAAAGCAAAGCAATCATAAATACAATTTAACCACACATAAACTGTGAAAGCCAACCACCACTCTACGAGCCTGACTCATGACCGTAATATAGAATTCAATCCACTACCACCTAACTCAATACTATCTGTACCCTCTTTTTGATAACCCCTACACCAATTACCAAAAAAGAATAGCCAAAACAATTAATGCCACCAACATCTTTATTTATGCCCATTCGTCCAGTATTATAATCGGAGGAACTATGCCTTACCCACTATGCATGCACCTGGAGCAACACTCCACTGGACAAAAGAATATGCAAAAGACGGGACAAAGTTTTCTTCATCCAACACCACGAATGAAACATAATTTCCTGCATGATAGATTCCTTGTGAAAACTTTTCTCTCTGAATATAATGTTATTCCTGTTGTTCCATAAGACCCAAACACAACTACACCACACATACCTCCAAACAGAGTTTGTTGTTGAATTTGCATGTGGTAAGAAATGTTGCCAGAAATGTTGTTCTATAGAAGCTGGAAATACTGTAGAAATATTTAGCCACTTCCAAATATTATCAACCATATGACATGTAAACAGAGAGTGCACCACGTCTTCCTCTTGGGATTTACAGAAAGAGCACAAATAATCCCAGTCATCCCGCACAATGTTTCTTCTTCTCATGTTCTCTGCAGTTGGAAGTCTGTTCCTCAAAAGCCTCCAAAGGAAAATGATAATCTTCTCTGGGACCTTAATTCGCCATACCTGTGAGAATATCTCCTCGTGTTGACTTCCCAAACGGCTATTGCATAAAGCTACATATGTAGAGTTCACAGTAAACCTGTCACTTTGGTGTTCAACCCATATCCAGGAATCAGAATTATTCTTTTGTAAAAAAATACTCCTCACATATGTCTCTAGCTGTTCCACTAATTGTGTTTCCCACTCAAACCACTCCCTTCTCCATAAGAGAGGTACTCCAATTGGATCAGTGATCGATTTCTAGGTTTCGCCGTTCCACTTCCACTCCTCCCCTACCCATAGCCCCATGTTACCAACAACTTCCTCCTTTTGTAAAGAGTTCAAGAACAACCTCGGATATACATATTTTAAAGGTTGATCCCCCCTTCCCCATACATCCTCCCAAAATTTAATTTTTTTACCATCTCCCGCCTTCCAGTGCTTCCACTCCATCATAGACTCAAACCATTTATCTCTATTTAAACCTCCACATGTCAAACTAAGATCCCTCCAGCAAAGAGATGAAGATCTTGGGTTCTCATCCCCCACAAGGCCCCTCCAACCACCATATTTAGATTTCAAAACCTCACTCCAAAGTGCTCCTTTTCCATAAAAAAGTTCTCATCTCCATTTCGCCAAAAGAGAATCATTAAAAGTAAAGATATCTTTTAATCCCAACCCACCATGGTTCTTAGGTTGACACAATTTTTCCCAACTCTCCCAAGACACTTTCCTCTTCCCAACCACACTCCCCCACAAGAAATTTCTTTGAATATTTACTAACACCTTACCCACTTTTTTAGGAACTTTGAAAAAAGAGAAGAAAAACAAAGGCAAAGAAGACAACACCGAATTTATAAGACACAGTCTCCCCCCAAAAGACAAGACTTTGTGTTTCCACCCGGCAAGTTTCTTTGTGAATTTATGAATAACCGGATTCCAAGTTTCCTCTAACCTAGGGTTTGCACCAATAGGTATACCAAGGTACACAAAGGGAATACTTAAAATCTTACAATTAAAAAAAAGAGCATACCTTTCCATATCACCCCTTTCAACACCAATGCCACCAAAGATACTTTTGAAGAAGTTGACTTTGAGCCCGGATACCAACTCAAAACATCCAAGGATACTTTTGATAGTTATCACATTCTTCCATGAAGCCTCTCCCAAAAAAATAGTGTCATCCGCATATTGGAGAAGATTGATTTGTACATTTTGGTCACCTACTTTGAAGCTAGAAAACAAATGTTTGTCAATGGCTTCTCTCATCATCCCACATAACCCTTCTGCTACAATGTTAAATAAAAATGGGGCTAAAGGGTCTCCTTGCCTCAAACCTTTTGACACGGAAAATTCCTTCGTAGGACTCTCATTCCTTTGTAGTATATATCTACTATTAATCATAAGGGCAACCAAGCATTACAAAAGTATAGTACAAGCATGTATAGCTTTAAATTAAGATTTTATTTTTCCTAGTAAGAGATATCAAACAAGTAGTAATTTAGGTTCAAGTTACCTGAGTATTAACTGGGTTTGGAAATTGCTGCAGCATGAAAATATTTGTGTTTAATTCCAAATGTTTATAAGCTTTTTTTACTATTCCTCATTCCTTTGGTTGGATTAGTTAGGTTTATTTCAGTTCCATGCTGTCATGGTCATGCTTCTTTCCAAGATTGTGTAAGAGGGCATGGTAAAAAATCATCTTATATCCCTTCATGGAAGACGTAAATGCCATGCCGATACGTTGGTATGTAAGAACAGAAGAAAATCACAGTAGTTTTGTAAAAGAAAATTACAATAATTTTACTGTGAGAAATTGAATTTTGATTAATGAAACCTGATCAAATTCAAATTTCAAAGTATAAACCAAACGAATGTCAAGTAGGAATTGAAGTATAGAAGAACTTGACCTATCTTTTATGCTGGCAGTGAGTGAGTTGCATCATCTATTGCTTTGACAGCAACATATATATGCTCCATGTCATTCATTGACTTTGTTATGATAAACCAGTGGACATCCATCGAAAGAGCTGAAAAATGAATTGTTCTATGTTAGAAAAGCATTGAATATGCGGCGTTGGAATATATGCTCCAATATCCAAAATGATAAAAAATAAAAATGAAACCAACAATGTTTGTTATTTTGCAAAAATATTTCTTCATTGATAAAAACAGATACAGATGTTTGGTAACACAGGTGTTTGGTAACCTATGTGAATGCTTGATGGGAAGATACTGTCCTGTCCATGGTGACAAATGGTAATTAGGGAAGGAGCATTTGGACACCTATGGACAAAAGCGTAAGTGATCAGATAAAGGGCGTTTTGTTTTGTGCCGTGGCAGGCGGGCAAGCATTTTTGCAATAGAAACAACTGGGGGATGTGTTTTCAAGCAGATAGTGTATGGGTAGGGTGGGAGAAAGGCGTTTTGTAGGGATGACCTAGAGGTATATTTAAGTTATAAGGTATATCTAATTTGTAACTGATTCATAAATTATATTTAAGAGAGGTATAGGGGCGTGCATATTGTAGAGAGTTAGAGACAGTCAAGAGGCAAGGATGTGTTTATCAATAGGTAGCCAAATTGTAATAGAGTTCATAAGGTAGTGACAAATGAGCAAAACACATGACATGGCAGAACAATAGTTATTGAGGTAGCAGCGCACTGTTTCATTGCTCAAAATTTATATATTATAAGAAAAATGTTGTTTAGTACGAATTTTCATTCGTACTAAACATATGAATGACTTGGCTTGCTGACGTGGATATTTTTTAATTCTGCAATTTCAATTCAATGTGTTGCATTCTTGCTTCAGGTCCCGCGCGCGGTCGTCTTCACTTATTAGTAATTCCTTTCTTTTAGGCTTTAACATGTGAATATTGTTAAATTGGGCTGTA
Source organism: Pueraria montana var. lobata (assembly GCA_026413185.1). Lineage (NCBI taxonomy): Eukaryota > Viridiplantae > Streptophyta > Magnoliopsida > Fabales > Fabaceae > Pueraria > Pueraria montana. Next base: position 82,523,041 of record CM048650.1, read on the forward strand.
ATGGCTTGTGTAGAATCATTCCTCTACGGATTGGGTAATTTATTCATATAATTAGAATATAAAATAATGTTTTATAATTGCATTGGGACAAAGCATTACAAACCTCTACTTCAAATTTAACGCATTGCTAGAGGATTTCTAATGTCAATAAATTTTGTAGAGTTGAATCGGTGGCAAAGCACCGAACGAACAATGGCTGCTCCACCGAACAAAAATTGCAGAATTTGCTTCATGAAATTGGTTCTTTTGGTTTTCACGGGATAGATTCCACAATTAACGGGATACCAGGATAGAATCACATTTGTTATTTTATTTTTCTTTTAATATCTTAATTTATTATCTTTTAAAATAATTGCACATTAAACATATTAACACATAAGCTATTTCGTGCTTTTCATACTTCAAATCTTCGTACGAAATAGCACTACTGATATTATAAATAGATTTTTACTGTACATGGTCATTATACATAATTCGTCAATAACAAAATTAATCATTTTTGCTTCTAATTGTATCAAAATATAGAGAGTGGCTTGGTGTGCGGTCGTGTCGTGTATTTAATTGGAAACATAAAAACTAGAGTAAATTATAGTGGCACCCCCTGAGTTTTACACTAATTACACATGCACCCCCCTCATTTTTTTCACCCTACAAAAAAACCCCTAACTTTTTTGTTACCATTACACGTGCACCCTCTCTCCGTCAAAAAAAAAAAAAAGTTAACTCTGTTAGGTTTAAGAGTCACATGGCTGGCACATGATTTTTAAGTAAATTTTTTTCCCAAAAAGCCCCCATCCCCTTCCCTTATTTTTCTTAACTTCGAGACTGGGTTTGCAAAGGAAAACATTGGATGAGAATGCATGTTGCTAGTGGGCAAGGTAGATTAACTTGATCTAAATTCATGAAAGAGATCACCAAGCCCAAACATTATTTAAAAAAAAATCAGATAGTTGATTTTGTTTATTCAGATTTACAAAGAATATTACAACCAAAGCCATTTAATTTCAAGAACAAAAAAATTCATGCAAGAATTTTGGGACATATATGCATAAAAAAATTAAACCAAATTCATAAGTCTTCCCTATGACAAAGTTTACAAGTTGTCCTCCATTTTTTCAAGCATAACATACAACCATGGAGAAAATTTGAATTTTTCCATTAAAAAAACTCAAACACATATTGGAATCGATCTGGATCTATAAATTTAATCGTTTGGTGTCCTTGTAGATTAGTCAATTGTTCGCATGCAAACATCCTACACTAGAAACAAATCAGGAACAAAAGTCCATGTTTTGAAATCTGACCTCCATCATAGCTCGCACATTCACTTGCAAGTTGCCGATAGTGTCGCAAATCTTGCTCTGCCACCGATGTATGACTCAAACTTGCCACTGCAACCGCAACCAACATCAGAGCTGCAACTGCCAAGTCTTCCAAAGGAAGAATACGATCCATCAGGGGTTCCGCCATGAGATCCATCGTTGCAATTGATTTCGCCACCATACGATTACGATCCGCATGGGATGTTGGAGTGCACCGCGTCGCCACGAACCAGTGGTTGCCGGCAGCGGCGATGCCGGGAGAGAAGGGTTTCTTTGCGGCAAAGAGAGTAGTAGGAGGATTGCTTCTTGGTTGAAGATGTGCTTAGGGTTAAGGTTAAGTGAGAGGATATTTTTGGTTCCACACAAAAAAGACATGACAATTTAGTCATTTAACATTAAATCAAAATTGTTACTTAACACTGTTAAGGGAAATGGTGTCAAAGTAATGCCAAAAAAAGGAGAGAGTGCATGTGTAATTAGTGTAAAACTCAGGGGTGTCACTGTAATTTGCTCTAAAAACTATTGTGTATTCAAAGGTGGTTGTTTTGATAAGAATTTAATTATGCAGGATATTTTGTTCTTGAGGAGTGCTAGCAACACACTCTTTCTTATTGGTTAAAATTTATTGAAAACACAAATTTAAGAGAGAGAATCATTAAATGGGACATGGGACCCAAAAAATTTTGTGATTTTTAATATATTTCAACCAATAGGGGAGAGTGTGTTCAAAAGAGTGTGTTAGAGAGTGTGTTCCTAGTCTTTCTCTTTATTCTCTGCTTGGTAATGGTTGAAGAACAGGATTTTGTCTTTTAATTACTTGTTTGCACGGTGGACCATCAACCCACGGGTGTGTGTGGTGGCAATAGGTAGCTTCTGAGGGGGTTCAAGTGCAACTAAGGATGATAGGGCGAATGTTGGTGTTAGACACGCTGGTGGAGGTAGGTATTTGTTTTATTAGGATGCACAAAGAGTGAGGGGTAATTATTACTTACATGGATCTTGCTATTCTATTAGTACGTGATTTATTGGTTATCAAGGTGGTTATTTGGGACAGTTGGCACATCATTTATGTAGTGTTAGGTGAGATAGAGGCGACTCGTCTATGGTTCCCATTGGTTGTTTAACATTGCTTGTTATTCAGTTGACATATAGTTGTATTACAGAGGATATTTTTTGTGGGTGGGTGGTTACTTTATAGTACTTATAGGGTTGTAAGAGGTTTGTATGGGGAGAGGATATAAGTAGTTTACATAACTGGATTTCTGTTCTCAGTTGTAAAGATTGGCTACCCTTTGTACCATTTATCCTCTTTCATAATAAAAATTTCCTTTGCTGATAATTTTTTTTATGGAAGTTCCCTTGTTCAGTTTAAAGAATGTTATATGATGTTATTAAAATTTGGGTAAAATATGTTTTTGGTCCCTCATTTTATCTTGATTTCTATTTTTATTCCCTCATAAATTTTTTTACTATTTTTAGTCCCTCTTAAATTGTTCTGTTCTATTTGTAGTCCCTCATAAATTGTTTTGTTCTGTTTTTAGTCTCTGACATTAATTTTAATTGTTAAGTGATGACATGACGGGCATAAAGTGTGTGTGTGAAAATTTCCTAATTAAGTTTCTAGTGACTTTTAATCATTACAAGTTTTTTGGCGGTAAAAAATGTTTACTTTTGTAACATTTCTTGTGATTTCAAAAAAACTGGTGTTCAAGGTTTTTTTTTTTTTTAACATTTCTAATGGTTTTTGTCTGCCAAAAAATTTGCAGCAGTTAAAAACTGCTAGAAACTTAAACAGAAATTTTTCAAGCGCAAATTATGCTCGCCACGACATCACTTTGAAATATAGAGAAATACACTAGAAGGGGGGTTGAATAGTGTATTTATAATTTCTTTGAAAAACTTTAACTAATGTGAAGATAGTATATCTTAAGTTTTACAAGAGCTTAGTAAAACAGAAGATTATGCTATCGTCCAGCAGTTCAAAAGCAACAGTCCAATGAAACTGCTTTTTCTTGCTTTTCGTTAGAACACACGTAAAAGATAATCGTAGATAAAATGTGTAAAGAAACACTTTCGTAGTATGTTGAAGAGATAGTTTAATAGATATGCAAGTAAGCTAGAAAGCGAGAGAATAGAACACTTAGTTTTATACTGGTTTACTCAACTGAGCTACGTCCAGTTCTCCTTCAAAAACTTTTGAAGGGTTCCACTAATCAAGATCTGATTACTCTCAAGTATTCTAACCTTGCCACTTCTGGCTACAAGTATTCTCTAGGTCATTCCTGGCACACCTTTAATCTCCCCTTGAGATTAAACACAAACCCAAGTATTCTTTAAAACTAAGCCACTCCTGGCTTTCCAAACAGAATTGTTTGAGTGTAGAAAGTAAGACTAACTCTCACAGAGAGGATATTACAGTAAACACGAATATACAGAATCTCTTAGCAAAGCTAAGAAGATAGCTCGTTTTGCTTAAGTATTGATTGTCCAGTCGTTTTGACAGAGATTCAGCTCTTTATAAATTTTTCGTCATTGCTGATACATGAGCTCATTCCTCTATTTATAGGCAGTTTGTTGAAAGGTATCCGTTGTGGGATCTGTTCCTTTGCCAAGAGCGGTTCTCTCCAAAGCATGTGACCGTTGTCACGTTTTGACTTAGGGTGGAAAGATAGAGGAGACAGCCGTACATATAGTGCCTCTCCTACTTGTACTTTTTCTGCAGAGAGAAGCTTCTTCTTTTCCTGTTCAATACTATTCGAAAAATCAAATAGAATGACATATTAAAATGTGAGAGAATAATCGTTGCATTATATAGAATCAACATTGAAAACGTATTTCCTTATAATATTATTTTAAGATAGAAACTACAGAGTGGGTTATATAGTCATTGGACGCTTGCTCTCACAGGAGCATTGGACACTGCCTGTAGAATTCTTACAAAACACATTTGGACGCTTTTCTTATTAAAACATAAAGTCGAGGTTTGAGAGATACAATACCATTGCGGAATTGGACGACGTAAATCCTATAACACTCAAACTAGATCATTAGATACTTCAAAATTTATCCTTTAGTTGTTATCATCAAAACCGAAATTCAAGGGGTTGGACATCGTCCAAGGTCTTAGAACCTAACAATCTCCCCCTTTTTGATGATGACAAATAATGGTAAATTTTGATGTTAACAGTCACATAATCATATATGAATACAATGAATCAAGTCAGAGATGATTATGTTATGCCAGTGTATAAATGTGAAATGAAGTACTCCCCCTGAGTTCAACATTTCTTATGCATCTGATAACAGAGAAATATAAAAAGCAAGAATATATCAGGTATAACATATATCAGAGTGTAAAACATATCAAGGATATGGATGCGGAATTTATGAAATAAACACCTCATGTTTTGATAAAGATGCCAACATTTTTATATACAGAGTGTTTAGCTATTTACTTCTATGACATCAAAATTCCAATTTCTCCCCCTTTGTCATTAACAAAAAAAGGTTTGAAAGATGGAAAAATGATTGGACCATCATGGTCACCTTATGGCTGTGGAGGTGGTTCTTGTGGTGGTAGTGGTGGTTGTTCTGGTGGCGCTTGTATAGGTGGTGCTGGTTGAGGAGGTTGTGGTTGGACGGGTGGAGCTGCATGAGCAACTTGTCCAAGCAAGGTGGCTGCTGTGTTTTGAATCTGGTTCACAAGCATCTGGGAGAGACTCATGAACTGTTCAGTGATGGCATTCTGCAGCATCAGACGATGTTGAGCAGCCTCAGCCTGTTGCCTTTGCTGAAAAGCTTGAAGAGCTGCTTCGGTTTCCAGCTGTTGTTGCCTCAGAGCCTGTTGCACTATCTCGTGAACACGATCTTCTAAGACTCCTTGAGGTTCAGCAAATCGCAAGGGATGGATGCCCCTTGGACTTGAAGATCCGGTGGGAACCAGTTGTCGTGTGCCCGAATGTGCTTCAGTAGATGCATCAACAATGGGGAAGTTAGTGATATCTTCAGCAGTAGGCTTTGCTGCAGTTGCTTCCATTGGCTTGGATGCTTCAACAACGAGCTCTCTATCATCCTTGGACTTTCCAGATTGGACGGTAGGTTCTTCATGTGACGTGACAAAGTGTTCCACGTCCACTGGTACAGATGAGTCCAGGTCAAGATGAGCTAGCACCTTTGTTACTTTGGCAGATGCTTCATCCAGCTCTGCCTGTGTAGCTTTCGACTTAGCAACCTTATCTTCCTTTTCTATGGTTGCGGTCTCAGCTTCCTCAAGAGCCAGCTGCTCTAAACGAGCTTGTTCTGCTGCTGTGGCTTCTTCTGCTTTGTACTCCTCATGCAGAGTTTGGAGTTCCTCCACAAACTCTGTGCGATCCAGTGTTCGAAGATCAAACACTTTGTTGCTTCTGATTTTTGGCAATGTCTTCAGTAACTCTAGATAATCATCTGAATCTTTCATAAAGCGGGCAAAGGTGTCTGAGAAGTGATGAGTCTTTACTGGACGCAGCACCTCAATACCATGAGGGGGGTGAACAAAGTCATCCTTGGAGCTGCCTGAGGAGGAAGCTTTCTGGGAATCGTTCCATAAGATCTGGCACCAAAAGATAATGGAATCAAAGGTTCCGAGTGAACGCGTAAGCTTACCAGTCTTGTCAAACAGATGACCCCAGGTATGAGAGGATTTTTGCAGGGTTTCAACTTTCTCTTCCCTTCTTGGCATCTCAATGCCGTAGAACTTGTAGCCTTTCTTGCGACCAGCATCATATAAAGGTAGTCGAGGACATACCCTGTCTGGTACAAACTTTATTTCTGTGGCGCGGCTTATGTGAAGGTTTGGTGGGTAGGCGATGGCTTGGTTTGGTATATACATTTGTTGCAGAAGTTTTCCAAGTTCATCATAGTCGCCTGGCTGGAAGTTTAGGACTGGAGTTCCAGCTGGTAGAGGCAGGAACTTTGTGATTGGAGTCCAGATTCGAACATCCTTGACCCACCCTACTTCTGGACGCTGCTTCGTTATGGAAGGGTCCAGACTTTCTTTAATGGCCAACTGCAACTCTGCAGCCAGTTCAATATCCTTGTTAACAGGGGACTTCTTGGACGGTGCCTTCATTTTTCTTGGAGCCTTCCCTTTCTGCTCCGCAATCGTCTTTGTGAATCGAGAGGCAACCTCCACCTCTGGTTTATGCAGATCTTCTGCTACTGGACGCACTCTTTGCTGAGTTCCAGTTGGACAGGAGTAAAGATGAGGCATGCGGATCAAGTGTGGGTACACTTCTCTCGTCCAATTGGGCAGAGGGTTGCTGATGATCGCTCCTTCTGGCATAGCAGAATAAGCAACTGAAGAAACATGAGCGCAAACATACCTCGTCCATTCTGGTGCTGAAACAGTAGTGAAATGTCGCTTCAAAGGCTCTTGTAGAGGCCTCCGGATCACATCACTTTTCTTACAGTAATTCTGGTCATTTCGTGTAAGGAATGCAACCGGGAAACGTTCTCTGTCTTTTTCTTCTTTGCTTTTCTGCTTGGGGGGTATGGTCCATGGGGACCAGGTATCCCTCCATGCATCCCTTGGACGCACAAACTTGGACAGGTCCAAGCGAAGATGTGGATGTTGGGTTGTTGATGTGGATGGAGCACTGGGTGTTGTTGGTAGTAGGGTGCTGTTAGATATGTTGTCGGTGTCTTGAGAGGAAGTTGGTAGAACTGCAATTCTCCTTGGCCTTGCTGCCTGAGTCTTTACTCGTCGTGGCACGTTAGAAGGAAAGGAAATTGGTTTAGCAGGTTGTACCTTCTGCGTCTTTTGCTGAGGACCCTCCGTCTCCTCTGCCTTCTTCATGATTTGACCAATTGGGATCTGGTCATCATCATCAGAGTCGGCCAGTAGTTGAAGCTTCCGAACCTTTTGCTTTTCTGGAGCAAGCTTTACTGGTGCTACCTTTGGACGTTGCTCAGCTTGAGCAGGTTTGGACGCATCAGTCCTTGGACGCTTCTCTGTTGGGAACTGAGCAGTGGATGTGTCAGCATGTCTTTTCTTGGTTCTTCTCTCCTTTTCAGCATCTTCCTCATGCTTCTGAGACATTTGTCGTGTGATCTTTCTGCCCTCCTGTTCCTCCATCAGCCTTTTGATCTTTTTGCCTATACCAAGAAGATCAATCTCTTCTTCATCATTATTGGAGATGATCTTGCTCTGTTCATGTCGTTGCTTGTTGATGGTGTCCTCGTCCAGGTCCCTTAAGACCTTGGCTGTTAGCTTGATCTTCATAGGTTTTATGTTGGACTCACCAAACAGTTGTTGTGTTGCTACCATTGGCCCTTTCTTCACAATAGCTTCGTAAACATCTTCCAGTTCATCAAAGAAGTGTTGATAAACCTTCTGGTCCCAGAAGATCTTGTTCATCAGGGCGGCGTAGAAAATGTCATCATTGCCACCCACAGACTTCATCATTCTCATGATATTGACGTAAATGGTGTGAGGGAGATTGAAGGGAATACCTTCCATAATATGGAATATCACAAACTTGTGTAAGTCCGTGACTGAGTCCTTAGACCCAGCTTTGTGCAGGATACTCTTGTTGCACACCTGCTGCCAGATTTTTGCTTCCTCACACAGGTTCCTGTACTCAATCTTTATTGAATCGGTGGATTTGGTCTTGCAAAGCACGGGCGCAACGTAATTGCCGTACTGCTTGGCCCAGTCTGTTCTGTACTGGTTCTGCTCCCTAATGCAACCAGTTACCTTTGCAATGGTCTCGGTGGACAGTGTCACCTCTCGTCCAAGAACCGTGGCCACGAGCTCCCTTGAGCTCTGGAACTTGGCATTTCTCCAGAACATTCTGATCAACTCAGGGAATATTTTCTGGTTTTCATTGAAGTGGCCTCTGATTCCACACTTCAGAAGGCTCTCGTTCAGGTTCAGTCCCAGCTTCTCAAGCTTTTCGATGTCGAAGAAGTGCTCAATGTGCACTGTAGCAGCTCCTTAGCACACAACTGTGGTTTCAGGGTAAGTGAGGACGTCAAGTTCCGAGTTGCTTGAGTTTGCAGAGTTTGACATGGGAGAAAAGTTTGGATTTTTTGGTTTTCTGAGAGGGTTTTGGGTTTCTGAGAGAGTGTGTGTGTGTGTGTGCTTAGGGTGATGATAATCTCAGAGAAGATGGATACGATGGTGTTTTTCTGTGATGAATTGATAAGTGTATATTTGGGCTTTGTTTGGAGGATATGAAACAGTTTTGGGCTTTTTGAATATTTGAAATGTAAATGACGCCATAAAACCCGCCATGATGAGACGTGCGAAGAATGTGGATAACTGTGTGCGGTTACTAACATTTTGGTGACTCAGCATAGAGTATTAGCTCATACTTACTCTTAAAATGATCCGTTTTGATTATTTGAACAAAACAAGAAAAACAAAAAAAACATCGTCCACATATTGGACTTAAGTGAAATATATGTAATGCATGTGCATGACTCTAGTGTTCCTTGGACGACATGTCCTTTGGACGCTATGGTTTTATTGGACGCATCATGTAGATGTTAATCATTCCTTTACAGAGTCCATGCCAAGTTTGTTCCTCAGAAGGATTAACTTGTCTTCAGTAAGGGGTTTGGTGAATATATCAGCAAGCTGATTATCTGTGGTTACAAAGTGTAATTCCACAGTACCCTTTTGAACATTGAACATGGTCTCTTATAAAGTGATGTTTGATCTCTATATGTTTGGCCCTTGAATGCAATATGGGATTTTTAGAAAGATCTATGGCAGCTTTACTATCACAGAAGATAGGAATGTTACTCTCATATATGTTGTAGTCCTCAAGTTGATGTTTGATCCACAAGATTTGAGAACAGCATTTTGCAGCTGAAATATACTCTGCTTCAGCAGTGGACAGAGCAATGGTTCCTTGCTTCTTGCATGTCCAGGAGACTAGATTACCACCGATGAAGTGACACCCTCCACTGGTGCTTTTTCTTTCAATTCGATCTCCAGCATAATCAGCATCACAGTATCCTATTAGCCTGAAATCTTTCTGCCTTTTGAAATATAACCCAAGGTTAGTGGTTCCAGCAAGATATCGAAAGATTCTTTTAACGGCAGCTAAGTGAACTTCCCTTGGGTCAGATTGAAATCTGCCACATAAGCATACGCTGAACATGGTGTCAGGTCTGGACGCTGTGAGGTATAGGAGTGATCCTATCATACCTCTGTATAGAGTATTATCTACTTTCTTTGAGTTGTCGTCCAGTCCAAGTACTGTTGTTGGATGCATAGGAGTTTTCATTGGTTTTGCATCGTCCAACTTGTACTTCTTTAGCAGCTCTTTGACATACTTAGTCTGATGTATATATATTCCCTTTTCAGTTTGTTTGATTTGAAGTCCAAGGAAGAATTTCAGCTCACCCATCATGCTCATCTCGAACTCTGTTTGCATTAATTTGGCAAAATCTTCACAGAGAGACTCATTAGTGGCACCAAATATGATATCATCAACATATATTTGTGCAATAATAAAATCAGAAGAGTAGTCTTTGCGAAATAATGTAGTGTCTACTTTTCCTCTTGAAAAGCCATTTTCTGACAGAAATGAGCTGAGTTTTTCATACCAAGCTCTAGGGGATTGTTTCAACCCATATAAGGCTTTGTTAAGTTTAAAAACATGGTTTGGAAAATCATCACTTTCAAATCCTGGGGGTTGTTCCACATAGACTTCTTCCTTTATGAGTCCATTGAGGAATGCACTTTTTACGTCCATTTGATATAGCTTCATATTGCTATGAGCTGCAAATGACAGTAGAATGCGGATTGCCTCCAGACGTGCAACGGGAGCATAAGTTTCAGTATAATCTATACCTTCTTGTTGTGAGTAACCTTTTGCTACCAACCTTGCTTTGTTTCTCACAACATTACCTGTTTCGTCCAGCTTGTTTCTGAACACCCACTTTGCTCCTACAGCTTCTTTGTCGTTGGGGAGTTCTACTAGCTTCCAGACATTGTTCTTTTGAAATTGGTCAAGTTCTTCTTGCATTGCTTTGACCCAGCCTTCATCTTCTAAGGCATCGTCCACAGTCTTAGGTTCTATTTGAGATATGAATGCTGTGTGACCTTGCTGTCGTTGAAGTGAAGATCTGGTTTTGACTCTATCTTTTGGATCTCCAATGATTTGCTCCTGTAGATGATGTTTCTTCATTTGCCAGTTGCGTCCATTTGGCTCTCTTTGTTCTGCGACTGGACCGTCCAATGGTGCATTTGACTCTTCAACTGAGACATCATGGTTGGACGAATCTGATGACTTACTTGCATCATCCAATCTGAGATCTGCAAATGATTTGTCCAGCTCTGATAATTCCTTATCAGGCTTGTTGTCATTAAACTTCACATGGATAGCTTCTTCAACAACTAAGGTTCTAGAGTTATAAACTCTGAATGCCTTTGAAGTTTCAGAATATCCAAGCAGTATTCCTTCATCACACTTAGAATCAAATTTTCCCAGGTTATCCTTAGTGTTCATAATGAAACATTGACATCCAAATGGATGGAAGTAGGATATGTTGGGTCTTCTACCCTTCCACAATTCATATGGAGTCTTTTTCAATATCGGCCTTATATAGATTCTGTTTTGTAAATAGCAGGCAGTATTCACTGCTTCAGCCCAGAAGTGTTTAGGGGTTGAATTATCATTCAACATGGTTCTGGCCATCTCCTGGAGCGACCTGTTTTTCCTCTCAACTACACCATTCTGTTGTGGTGTTCTAGGTGTTGAGAAGTTGTGAAGGATACCATTATCCTCACAGAACCTTTGAAAACTTTCGTTTTCGAATTCTCCCCCGTGATCACTTCTGATAGAAGTAATGCATACTCCTTTTTCATTTTGAACTCTTTTGCAGAGGTTATAAAAGGCCTTAAAGGACTCACCTTTGTGGGATAGGAATAAGACCCATGTCCATCTAGTATAGTCGTCCACTATAACCAATCCATATCTTTTACCACTTACCGAGGCTGTTCTTGTGGGTCCAAACAGATCAATATGTAACAGCTCAAGAGGTCTAGAAGTGGAAACAATGTTTTTACTTTGAAAAGAACTTTTCACTTGTTTCCCTTTCTGACAAGCTTCACAAAAAAGATCATCTTTATATGACATACTTGGTGGTCCTCTTACGAGGTTGTGCCTGTTCAGCTTTGAGATTAACCTCAAGCTTGCATGACCAAGTCTTTTATGCCATAACCAATGATTTTCTTGTACAGAAACTAGGCATGATACATTTTGACTTGATAGTTCCCCAAGTTTAATCTTATACAGATTGCCTTGCCTCTTTGCGGTAAAGAGAAGGGATCCATCAGAGTTTTTGACTGTACATTCCCCTTTGTTAAAGGCAACATCATATCCACTGTCACATAATTGGCTTATGCTAAGTAGATTATGTTTAAGACCTTTAACATAAAGAACTTTATCAATACAAGGGTAGGGTGGTATACCAATCTTACCTACGCCAGTTATCATCCCTTTCTGATTTCCTCCAAAAGTGACTGTCCCACCAGTCTTGGGTAGGAGGCTTTGGAACATACACCTTTCTCCTGTCATGTGATGTGAGCACCCACTGTCCAGGTACCATGATTGAAGTTTCTTTCCTGCTGTTAAGCATGTCTGCAACAAGAACAATTTTATCCTTAGGTACCCAGATTGACTTGGGTCCTTTTTTGTTAGCTCGAAGGGCATTGAATGTTCCCTTCTTAGGCAGGTGTCTGCATTTGGACGTTATATGTCCAGGTTTCCCATAGAAGTAGCAAACATCTGTTTCCTCATCATGAATGTATTTCTTTCCCTTATATCCATGTCCTGACCTGTCATTTGGTCTCTTACAACCTTCATATTTTAAAAGATTTTTGAGGTTGTCAGAGCCCTTGACAAAGTTTGACAGATCCTTTTTTAGGCTGTCAATTTCTTCATGAAGTTTTACAACATCATGTGGTTGACCTCTTAAGGAAGTATCTGCTTCAACTTTCAGAAGCTTCTCAACTAGCCTTTTGTTTTCTGCGTTGAGATTTCGAATCTCTATGGAAAGATTTCTTTCTCTAGTCCTTGAATCCTCACAGGATTTATGGGCTCGAGCAGCATCATTCCAGAGAGTTCGCCTCTCCATATTTGTAATTTCATTTTGCCTTGAGAGCTCTGTAAACTTTTTCTGTAAATCCTCCTTTTCACTTTCCAGTTGTCTAACACTTTTTTCTAAAGCTTCTTTTTCTTTTGAAAGTGATTTGGATGATTTCTTTAAAGTTCTATAGGCCTTTGACAGAATAGAAGAGTTTGAAAGTAGTTCATGATAAGCTTCTTGAATTGAATCTATGTCATTAAAATCTACCTCATCTTCTTCTTCTGGTTCAGAAGAGTCAGTTAAGGTGTCTGCCATCAGACATATGCGTGCTTCCTCTTCTTCTCCATCGTCCGATGATGAGTCATCGTCCAGGTCTTCCCATGTGGACATCAGAACTTTCTTGCCCTTTCCTTTGTTGAAGAATTTCTTCTTCTTGTCCTTGCTTTTGTCAAGATCTGGGCATTCTGATTTGATGTGTCCTGGCTTTTTGCATTCGTAGCATATAATTGGACTCTTCTCCTTCTTTTCTTTGAAGCCTTTCCTGTTTAGGTTTCTCCATCTGGATCCACCTTTCTTCTTCCACATAGCATGTATCCTTTTGGATATAAAGGATAGTTCATCATTCTCGTCTGAGTCATCATCTTCATATTGTTCGTCTGATGATGTTTCAGCTTGCATGGCTTTGGACGATGATGCTTTCCTTGGCTTCTGGACGCTGAGCGCCAGAGACTTATTTTTTTTACTATCACTATCTTGATGCAGTTCTAGTTCATGCACCTTGAGAGTTCCCACGAGTTCTTCTAGGGACATATCGTCCAGTTCCTTTTTTGTTCCCAAGGCTGTAACCTGTGGTCTCCATTTCCTAGGCAAACTTCTTAGAATTTTGTCAATATGTTCATAGTTATTGTAATCTTTACCATGTGCTCTAAGTTCATTTAGTATGGTTTGAAACCGTCCAAACATACTTTGTATGTCCTCGTTTTCTTCCATACTAAACAACTCATATTGACGAGTAAGGAGACTGAGTTTGTTACGTTTTACCTGAGTGGAACCCTCATACGTTAACGCAAGAGTGTCCCACATTTGTTTTGCGCTTTTGAGACTGTGCACCTTGTTGTATTTTTGTTCGCTCAGTGCACACATGATGATGTTTCTGGCTCTGGAGTTGAGATAAAATCTTTATTTTTGTTCTTCTGTCCATCTAGCCTTTGGGATTTTGTTGAGGCTCGCATCAAGTGGAATATAGTCGCCCATCTCAACAACTTCCCACATGTCAATATGGCTAGATTCAAAGAATGCTATCATTCTTTGTTTCCAGTAATCATATTTGACACCCTTGAAGAGTGGTGGTCTGTTCACAGCTTGTCCGTCGTTTTCCATCTTTCTTAGGATCTTTCCTCTGTACTGCTAAGTACTCAACCCAAGAGGTCGAGCTCTGATACCAACTGAAATATAGAGAAGTACACTAGAAGGGGGGTTGAATAGTGTATTTATAATTTCTTTGAAAAACTTTAACTAATGTGAAGATAGTATATCTTAAGTTTTACAAGAGCTTAGTAAAACAGAAGATTATGCTATCGTCCAGCAGTTCAAAAGCAACAGTCCAATGAAACTGCTTTTTCTTGCTTTTCGTTAGAACACACGTAAAAGATAATCGTAGATAAAATGTGTAAAGAAACACTTTCGTAGTATGTTGAAGAGATAGTTTAATAGATATGCAAGTAAGCTAGAAAGCGAGAGAATAGAACACTTAGTTTTATACTGGTTCACTCAACTGAGCTATGTCCAGTTCTCCTTCAAAAACTTTTGAAGGGTTCTACTAATCAAGATCTGATTACTCTCAAGTATTCTAACCTTGCCACTTATGGCTACAAGTATTCTCTAGGCCACTCCTGGCACACCTTTAATCTCCCCTTGAGATTAAACACAAACCCAAGTATTCTTTAACACTAAGCCACTCCTGGCTTTCCAAACAGAATTGTTTGAGTGTAGAAAGTAAGACTAACTCTCACAGAGAGGATATTACAGTAAACACGAATATACAGAATCTCTTAGCAAAGCTAAGAAGATAGCTCGTTTTGCTTAAGTATTGATCGTCCAGTCGTTTTGACAGAGATTCAGCTCTTTATAAATTTTTCGTCATTGCTGATACATGAGCTCATTCCTCTATTTATAGGCAGTTTGTTGAAAGGTATCCGTTGTGGGATCTGTTCCTTTGCCAAGAGCGGTTCTCTCCAAAGCATGTGACCGTTGTCACGTTTTGACTTAGGATGGAAAGATAGAGGAGACAGTCGTACATATAGCGCCTCTCCTACTTGTACTTTTTCTGCAGAGAGAAGCTTATTCTTTTCCTGTTCAATACTATTCGAAAAATCAAATAGAATGACATATTAAAATGTGAGAGAATAATCGTTGCATTATATAGAATCAACATTGAAAACGTATTTCCTTATAATATTATTTTAAGATAGAAACTACAGAGTGGGTTATATAGTCATTGGATGCTTGCTCTCACAAGAGCATTGGACGCTGCCTGTAGAATTCTTACAAAACACATTTGGACGCTTTTCTTATTAAAACATAAAGTCGAGGTTTGAGAGATACAATACCATTGCGGAATTGGACGACGTAAATCCTATAATACTCAAATTAGATCATTAGATACTTCAAAATTTATCCTTTAGTTGTTATCATCAAAACCGAAATTCGAGGGGTTGGACATCGTCCAAGGTCTTAGAACCTAACACACTTAACATTTGAAATTAATGTCAGGGACTAAAAACAAAATGAAACAAATTTTTAGGGACTAAAAATAGAGAAAAACATTATGAGGGACTAAAAACAGAAATCAAGATAAAATGAAGGACTAAAAACATATTTTACCCTTAAAACTTTAAACAAAGGAAGTAAAGCAAAATTCATACAAAACATAAAATGTTAACATTATTGTATAATTGATAAGAGTTTGGAATTTTTAAACACTAACATGATTATTTGATCAATTGTAGATCATGTAAATACTACCAAAAAAGTAGTTGTAGATCATGTAAATTTTACTTTTAAAAAGGATAAGATGATAACATGTTTTGGAATAATATCTCGTGATAAGATAGACTGAGAACTTGTATACTAGTCGGCCTATCCATACTGGCAGCACATAGAGTGTCGAGAAGGGACCAAACATAGGATGTGTGACCTCTAAGAACAAAGTCATGAGGGACGCGTGACCATAACCACCTAACTAACTTTCTCGCCTAAACTTTAGTATATAAGTAGGTACCTTAGGTATGGAATCTAACTAACTCTCATTATCAACTATCTCTCCTCTCCCAAACACTGATTTAAGAGTTGGAATGCTTGCAGGTACTCCATCGCCGTTGTGTATGTTGATGCACCACGCATTGTTGTTGTGCTCCGTTGGTTTATGCCTAGATCTGAGACGGATCTTCATCGTCGAATTGGATCTACGACTTTTCCAATGAACATAACATTATTATCTTGTTTGAAAAGTAGTATATATAAAACTCATCATCAATAATAAAAAAATCTAAATAGTACAAATAAACATACTAAACAAATTGATGAATGTGTTTCTTCAATATTTAATAATGTTATTTATTGTGTATCTTAATATGCATTTGCCATTGAACTTGCGCATAAGATTTACTGTGTTTCTTCAATTTATAATATTATGTTTATTTTACTTGATTTTTAATAAAAGCTTGGTTCAGTTAGGATTTTCTAGTTTATACCCTTTTACGCATGATCTTTTGGTTGTTTTCTTGTGTTTTTAGGAACTTTGTTGAAGCTTGAAGCAAGCAATGGAGATGTCCCAAGAGTAATTTGATGCGTTAAGGATCATTTTGGTTGAATTTTAAAGCTTTGAAGGTCTTGCGGAGGCATAAGAAGCTTGTGGGAAGCCCTGGAATACACTTGTGTAAGCAAGTCGTTCACCTATGCAAGTTTTGAAATTTGCTAAAATTCTGAAGTCAGAGAAATCGCGCACCTATGCAAGTCCGTGTGTAAAAATCTGCGCACTTGTGCATCGGCCCCTGCGAGAATAAACAAACTCTGTTTTTTCTGTTTTGTTTTCTTTTGGGCTTGAACCCTCATTGGCACATAGCTTTAAATAGGGATTTTCTCGTCTAGCCTAGGGTTCTAAGCATTGTACGTAAAAGAGACAAGAGATCTGAGACGTGGGCTTGATGCGTTTGGATTCATCTTCCATTCTTTCTCCATCAATTGCTTCTTCCCCCATGGCTATGAGTAGCTAAGTTCTTCATTCGTTGCGGTTTAAATGTAGTTGGACGTATTTTCATGTAATTACTACATTTCTCTTTATTCAATTAAGTATTGTTATTGTTCTTCTTCTATGCTTAATGCTTGTGTTTGACCTGATCAACCAATTGCATGATTTTATAATTTCAATTGTAATTGGGAAATTCTTTTGAATTGCGAACTAAAGAAGACAACCAATCGTTTTTATGCCTAGGGATAGGGTCAAGAGGATTGGTCATCATTAAAACCCTTTTTCCTAATACAAGAACCTTGGTTACACTAATTTAAGGGATTGAAAGTGGAATCAAGGGACTTAGGTTTTTTCACTTAAGGGATTAGGCTTGAATAAATTTGTGGATTGATGATAACATAAATTTAATTGAATAGGAATGAGTTGTGATTGCATGTTAAGAAGTCCAATGAAGTGTTCGTTAAAATTCCCAATTTTCTACACATACCAAGGGTTCGTTAAAATTCCAAAACTAAAATTTTCTTACTTTTCTCTTTTACTTTTGGTTACTTAAATTTTCAATATTCGTAGTCTATTAAATTCACTATTAATTGCCCAATTATCTTACAAGTCCTTGAAAAGACGACTTTTCTCACTACTTTGTTACTTGCATGATTTGGTACACTTGCCAAAAACCCAACAATAATTATTATTAAGATTAATGAAAATTAAAATAGAGTTATTATGAAAGTTAAGAGAGAAAGTATATTAAAAGTTATTTTTAAGTAGGGGTGTGTCTGTGAGTTCGGATAACCTGACTTGACCAACCCAAACGCATTGATTCAGATTTTGGTGTTGTTTAGTTGAACCCAACCTGTTCAAATTCGATGGCTTTTAGTTGAGGTAACGGGTTATTATTTTTAAACTTGCGAATCAGATGACCCAACCCATTAACATGATATTTTCTTTTTAAATTATTATTTATGTATTATTGTACTTATTTATTATTTGCAATTTTTTAGAAAATTTTAAACAATATTTAAGTTTTTTTTTGGACCCGATAAACTCAATCGAAACCAAAGTATTTTAATTAGTTTGAGTAACAAGTTTAGCTAAACGTAACCCGTGTACACCCATAATGTAAAACATAGAATGATAATTAAACTAAAATGCTAATGTAACAAAATTGGATTTGGCTTCTCTAGTAGATCATACTTTGTGTTTAAGGAAACAACATTAAGCAATTCGGATTCATCGTGTGCTTTTCATCACTTTGGTACCATTGGATTTCAATTTCTCTTTAGAATGATCCAAATTCTCAGCAACAATTGGCATTTCTGACTCAATCTGGAGTTCCTTATTTGGGTTAGCAAGTTGATCTTCCTCCATTGTGTTCTGAACTTCATCATCTTCTGTTACTTTCTGTTGTGCGGCATTGTCCCAATCCTCACAAACAGTGATTCTGTTCATTGCTTCCCAAGTGTGGAGATTTCTATCTGGCCCTGGCTGCCAAACAATCTCACCTTCTCTACTCTTCAGAATGATTTTGAATTGGAATTTTCCAACAGGTACACCCTGATTGCATAAAATATGGCAACACTCATAAATTTTTCCATCACACATTTTTCATATTTTGAAAAGATAATAAATTAATAATAATACTCACCATCTCTGCAGTCCACACATGCCCTTCTGACCAGGTCATTGGAATGGCATTTGCAGGGTTCCATGAACCAAACATTGGATCATTACCAACTACTAGAAATTGCTCCCCAAAATTACAATTGCGTTGTAACTGAAATTTGACATTAATAGTCTTTGATTCCTCTGCACAACACAAATTGACATTTTTAGAGTTTTTATAGCTATAGAATATATATTTAGTAGAAAGATCCTATAAGATGTTAGAACTAACTTGGTTGTTCTTCAGCTTGAAGCACCAAACTGTCCAAGTCCACCTGCATCATATTACACAAACCAAGATTAAATTTCATCACATTAATATACCAAAACTCATGATCACTCATTTCATTTAATGTAATATAGCAATCAGATGTGAGATAACCATTTCATGATTTCATAACAAGTTTCTCCAAATAACAAAAAAATGGTTAGTTTGATTTGATTCATATATCCTCTCAAATTTTAAAAGGCAGTGGAGAATTTTAGCACTCAAAAATAAGATCTCTTTCCCTAACAACCAAAAACACATTAAAGGCCAAAACCAATATATATCTATCATTCAAACAAGTAAAACAATGGAAAGAAAGACAAAAAAAGGACCATAGTTTTGGATGGCACAGCATGAAGTGGGAAAAGGCCCTTGTTTTGAACAAGTTTGGGGAACCCCAAGTTGCAGCCCTTTTTGTCATTCTGGGACAAGGAAAATTTGGGTGTGTTGGAAACATGAGGAGCACATTTAGGAACATGAGTTCCTGGCATGTCAACAATGGCCTTGGAGCAAGAGGTGTTGAAGGCCATCACTTGATGTTGATGGAGTGAAGCTTGGTCACAAAGAAACAACCGTGTAATCCTTTGTAGTAAGGTTTTGTTGTTGGCAAATTAAGCTTGTGTGTTATTGAAAGCAGAAGTGGGGTTCATTTTATAGTGGTGGGGTCAGAAGAGTTTATGGTACTAGAACCATTTTAAAAACAGAACACGGATCAAATTGCACGTGGCCATTTTGCTTTTTTTTTTTTATCCCACGTGAGAATTTCAACTAACTAATTTTGGTTTGTCTGTGTGAGTGGCTACAAACAACTCTTGGAGTTTTTGTCTTAGAAATTCTATACCACTTGACCTTTGTATGGTGTCATGGATGGTTGTATATGGGTCTTTTAAGACATGAAAACCCTTGAAGATCGAAGGTGAACTTTGAATTAACAAAACGTGACAAATGTGTTTTTTTTTTATTATTATTATTAGACAAAGCAATGTAGTTATTGTGGTCGTTTTTTTCTAAAAAGTTTTTTTTTTTCTATACTGCTTGTGCAAATAAATATTTGAAATTAGTAAGTACAAAGCCATAAACTAAATTAAAATATATTTTACCAATATTAAATTATGGGAAAAGCTAAAATGTAGGAAGAGATTAAGTTCCGAAAGGCACCAATCCAGGTGTTATAATTTTATTGGAGATCAACTTTTAATTTTAATTTTTACTGTGCATGGTCATTATACATAATTCGTCATTAACAAAATTCGTCGTTTTTGGTACTAACATATTATGGATGTTCCCTTGTTCACTTTAATTTTTACTGTGCATGATCATTATACTACGTGTAAAATTATATATACTAACATATTATGAAAGTTCCCTTGTTCAGTTTAAAGAATGTTATATCATGTTATTAAAGTTTTAAACAAAGTAAGGAAGTAAAGCAAAATTCATACAGAACCTAAAATGTAGGGTTAAAATTTTTGGTTCCACATTCCAGTCATAAAGTGATGGTAACCCTTTGACCTTTGCTTTTATTCATGCCCATGATTTGTATTTGATGCTGTCTACCACTTCTTCTATATTGGCCTGCTCACCTATAAAAGAAAAATGTTTTATAGAGACACTCATTGTGCTATGAGACACCTAGGGAGAGAGAAAAAAGAGAGAGAAATATAGGTATTATAAGATTTATAATTTGCACTTTAAAATTCGAGGAGGGATCCACTTACTCAGTAACTCTAAGAGAGTTACTCCTCGTCCTGACCATTCATTTTCTTGAAATTTAATGGTTAAGATTAATTACTTATTACAACCATTAGATTTCAAGAAAATGAATAGGATGAAGAGAGTTACTCTTTGAGTAAGTGAATACCTCCTCTTAAAATTTATATAATATAAATTATAAATGGGATATGATCCGTTTACACCAGGTGTAAGTCTAAAGACTTACATCAAATCCTATCCGTTAATTTTATTAAATTTGATGGTTTAGATTATTTTACTTATATTATAATTCATCTCTTTATATATTATAAATTATAAATGAGATATGATCTATTTACACCAGTAAGTCACCAAATCCTATCTGTTAATTTTATTAAATTTAACGGTTTAGATTATTTCACTTAAAAAAAGTGAGAGTCACGTGCTACTCTGTTTCCTCATTCAAGATTGAAAATCTCTTTTTTGCTCTCACACACATCAATCTCACGTAAAACTAATTGCATCAAAAAAATCTCACGTAAAATCAATTAACAAGTTTCTTTCTTTCGTTTGTTTTCTTCCAGCCTGATTTAGCAGTACATTAAAATTAAAGCCAATTGATTAAATAGAGTTTTCGTTCTGAGGTTTTCTTTCCAGCCAATTGGAATTCTTTGCTTCAAATTGATTCATCGGTGCTTTTCGATTCAACCAATAGAAATTCTGCAAGTTGGTTTTCTCACATGCATTTTTTTTCCTCCATTAATTACTGTTAAATCGTATCAATTCCACGATTGATTTCTCGCATGGGTTTATTTTATTTTTATTCAATGAAATAGGACAATTAGATTTGGTTTTATTCAGCCAATAGCAATGCCATGGTTATATTCAATTGGTATTGTCTTTTATTTCAACTTTATGTTAATATGATTCAAGTAATTTGTATGGTTCAACCATACGTAATCAATTAGGCTATTTTATATAATCATAAAGAAGGCTATTCACGATAAATCATAACTGAATTATTTGCCAGCTAGATCAATAAGGTTTAATACACCTTGCAGTTGTTGTTCAGTATCCTACAAACGAGAAAAAGGTACATAAGGAAAACAGTGTCAAGATGCATTTTAATAAGAACCCTAATTGCTACTGCTGTTACAACCTAATTGCTACTGTGGAAACGACAATGGAAAAGAACAAAGTGCAGAGGAAGTGAAACGAAACAATAGAGAGTAGGGAAGAGAAAAGCACGTAACTCACTTAATTATTTTTTTAATTTTTTAAGTAAAATAATCTAAACCGATAGATTTAATGAAATTAATAGATGGGATTTAGTGTAAGTCACACCTAGTGTCAACGGATACTATACTATTATAAATAGATTCTCTACCATTTCCGATTCCTCTCAATACAATTCACAGCAATTTATACCAAAAAGTATTAAAATATAAATAATAACGTAAAAAAAAGTGATAAAACACTTATGACTTAACTACACAAATCACGTATCGGTACCACGTACTTGGTAGTTGGTACTAAATATGCTTTTCCCCCTTTCTTTTTCTTTCCTTTTTCACCTATTATATTTGAGAGAATTTCTATGGTACCCCCATAAATTTTGGGGGTTTTGGTACTGTTAGTTTTTAAACCAATAGTTATTAAGTTTAATTGTTATATAATTATTTTAATATTTAATAATAAATTTATTATATATTTCAATCTAATCCCTATTTAATTAAAATATTTTTTCTGGGCATATAACCAAACCCTAAATATGTGGTTCAGTCTCTGTGGAAAAACATATATAAAAAGAGATTAATCTCTTAAATAAATCTATATATTTAGAGAGATTAATCTGTAATTCTTAGTGTCAAGAGATACCCTACACATCTAAAAATCGAATCAGGCTATTATTTTCCATTAAGTGTAAAATGAGAAACTCTTGCATGAGTTGCTAAATTGGAAAGTGAGAGAGTTGCTGGAATTATGAATACATGATCAATGCTTTTGTATGTCTTCGTCAATCATAGAATAAGAGATAAGTTATTAATTGATCGATGTTTAAAGTGACAGAGATGCGTAGCTTCACAAACTACGTATTTGTATTCGTAAATCGTAATTATTTTGATGATCCCCACAAGAAACATAACACGCGAGAGAATTTTTGCCACAAATTTGAAATTTAATCCAAATAACAGAAAAAAAATTATTTTAATTATACATGGACTAGATTGAAATATATAATAAATTTATTACTAAAATAATATGATAATGTAACTTAATAACTATTAGTTTAAAAATTAACAGTACCAAAACTCCCAAAATTTATGAAGGTACCATAGAAATTCTCTATATTTGAACTGATTTAATTAGTATTAAAATAGGAGTTTTTAATTGCATGCAGTTTGTTGACGACCACAGTCATAGGCAACCTTTCACGTGGTGAAGTTGAAGAGCATGACACTCCTATTTGCAACACTGAAACCAAGCAACCCTCCTTTATCACTTCAGGTTCATTCTCCCTCAAAATTGCTTTCTCCTCTGTGGAAACTTCTTCATCTCTATCATCAAATTCTTGCTTAGGGAGCAATAAAGGGTCAATTATTTCCATCGCATGGTTTGGTAAAGCCAAGGCTGTAAACTGGTGAATTCCCATGCTGACACCTTCAAACATCTCATCCGTTGGTCTTTTTCCTGTGAACATCTCAAGTAATAGTATCCCATAACTGTAAATATCTCCCAGTGCTGAAGGCTCGCCACCCAATCCATATTCTGCATCATTTGTAACCGAGTTAATTAGTTATTATTATCAGATGCGATCAAGGTTTTAAATTGCGGCCACAATCACGGTTTTATCGCAATGCAGTCACGGAAAACTCAAAAAACCTTTTGTTATCAGATTGAACATCAGACTGAAATATAGTTAATAGACTCAACATCAGACTGAGATATAGTTAATGAACTAAACATCAGACTTAACAGCAAAACTATTGGACTGAATAGTAATGTTGTAGGAAGAACCCAGCAACTAAACACGTGAAGAAGGAGCAAAACTGATCTCTCTTGTATATTCACATTTTGCACAAATTAAATGTTACAACAAGTTGCTTAAATACAAAAGCTAATAAAGTCCTTAATTGCGAAGAGGAAAAAAAAAAAAACAATGATGACTGATCTGAAAGTAAGCATCATTAGCCTAATGTTAGCTGTTTTTAAACTAAAGATACCTTTAACCAAATTTACAAGCAAACAGAGCTGAAAAAATTCTCAATTTCTAACACCTTGCATTCGGTCGCAAATTATTTTTTAAAATCTTGAATTAATGCAACTCACAATTGAACATTTATTGTCTGTTTGGAGGAGGGGAAGCAAAATAGAGAGAAGAGAAAATACGAATAATGATGGATTTTCATTTGTTTAGTTGAAGAAAAAATAAAAGGAAAGCAGAGAAAAAACTTACTAAAATTTTAGAAATAAAAATTCCAAATTTTGTTTTCTTTCAACTTCTCTTCAAATTTCAAATTTTTTTTCTCATTCTTTGTTTACTTTCCTCTGAGAAAAACAAATAAAGGATTGAAGAATTAATATAGAGAGTGAAAGACATACCAGGAGGGATATACCCTATAGAGCCCTTTAGGACATCTGACATGGTTGATTGTTGGGGAGAACCGTTTGATTCTTCAAACAGAAATGTAGCTAATCCAAAGTCACCAACATGTGCCACCATATCATTGTCAAGAAGCACATTACTTGGCTTTATATCACAATGAACAATTGGAGTATGACAAAAGTGGTGGAGATATTCCAGGGCACAAGCAACATCAATTGCTATATTCAGTCTTTGGATAAATGACAAAGTCTTTCTCTGTTTATGCAGATTATCTACAGGATGCAACCAATCTTCCAAACTTCCTTTTGGCATGAACTCAAACACCAATGCTTTGAAGTCATTACCTTGATGATCTACACTTGAGATAGCTGTTATGATCTTGAGAAGGTTGCGGTGCCTTATACTTCTTAGAACTTGGCACTCGTCAATGAAGCTCTTTGAAGCTCCTCTTTGTTCAAGATTTAATACTTTAACTGCAACACTTGATCCATCACTTGAAAGTGTTCCTTTGTACACAGAACCAAAGCTTCCTGAGCCAATAAGGTTATCTTCGGAGAATCCATCAGTGCATTTTGCAATTTCTGAGTATGAAATTTGCAATTCCAAATCCTTTGTAGTAGTTGATCTAGAAGCTTTCTTTCTTGCTCTTTTTATCATAAAGATTGCAAGAAAACAAAATAGAAAGAGCACAAAAACAAGTGCACTAGCTAGAGGGATAATCACCTTGGAGTCATGAAATTTTCTGGAAGCGGCTTTTTTGATGGTGCATGCAGGTAAATCTAACTCTGGGACACCACCACAGAGCTTGCTGTTTCCATACACTGAATAGGAAGTTTCATTCTTGAAGATTCCATTCATTGGTATTTTGCCACTGAAATCATTGTAAGAAAGATTGAGATGCTCAAGCACTTTGAACTCACCAAGAAATTCAGGAATCTCCCCAGACAAGTTATTGCATGACAGATCTATATCTTGTAAGCCTCTCAAATTCTGCATAGTTGAAGGAATGTTTCCCTCAAAAAAGTTCCCCTGCAAATGTATCCATTCCAAACTAATACAGCTACCAAGAGAGGATGGAATCATGCCAGACAATTTGTTCTCTGAGAGGTCCAACTGAGCAAGATTGACCAACTTGCCCACTTCAACAGGCACAGACCCTGTCAAAGCATTATGTGACAAGTCCAAGTAAATTGAAAGAGAAGACAAGGCAAGGACTTGTCTTGGTATGGTACCATTGAGCATGTTATGGCTAAAATTTAGCATCAACAAGCTTTGGCATTTTCCTAGACTTGCTGGTATGCTTCCCTCAAAGTTGTTCTCCCCCATGAGTAGCTTTGTTAACCCTGTCAAGTTTCCAATGGATGAAGGGATTACCCCAGAAAATTTGTTGCCATACAATTCCAAACCATTTAACATTTGAAGCATACCTATTGCATGAGGAACAGAACCACTTAGCTTGTTCTCTTCCAATCCTAGAACGGTTAAGTTAGCAAGGTTTCTGATCCCAATTGGGATACTTCCATGTATTCCATTGCGACCTAAAGTAAGTATAGTTAATTGGGTTGAAAGATTAGCAATTGAGCTGGGCAATTCTCCTCCAAAACTATTTTGAGCAAGGCCCAAAACTTCAAGAGCAGTACAATTAACCAAGGAAGCAAGAAAATTCAGATCACCAGCTTTCCCAGTTCCAAGTCTATTGTCATCAAAATTGAGTCTTATTAAATGGGGCAATCTTCCTATGTTCCTAGGAAGTGTGCCAGTGAGATCATTTTCAGCAAAGTCAAGAATTTTTAGTCTTGATGCATTTGACAGTGATTCAGGAATTGTTCCAGTGAAGCTGTTGACTCCACCAGCAAATGTTTCAAGATTAGGAAGAGTGTAACCAACATCAGCTGGTATGTTACCAAGCAGATGATTTTGAGAAACAGTGAAAAAGAACAAGGAAGAAATATTAAAAATTAAAGGAGGGATTGTTCCTGACAAATAATTTCCATTCAGTCCAAGAAGTGTCAAGCTTGATAATTTGCCTACCTCATTTGGTATGCTTCCATGCAAGTTGTTCACAGCAAGGTTAAGTAAAGATAAAGCTGAAAAGTTTCCTATCCATGCTGGAATAGTTCCTGAGAAGTTGTTATGACCAGCAGATAATATACTTAGTTCAGTGCAATGACTTAGATTGCTTGGAATACTACCACCAAAAGAATTGTAACTAATGTTTATATGTTGCAAGTATTGTAGATGTCCCACTTCTTGAGGAAATTCTCCATGGAAACTACTATTTCTGAGGTTGAGTCTGGTGAGGAATGTGAGATTTCCTATAGATGGTGGAAGAGTGCCAGATAGTGTCATATCTGAAAGGATCAAATACATGACTCTTCCATTGGAGTTGTTGCAGGTAATCCCTTCCCAGTTGCAGTAATGGATGGAATCATTCCACAAACTCATGATGTGGAATGGATCTTGAACTATTCTACTCTTGAAGTCAAGTAAAGTGAGTAGATCAGTTTCGTTTCCTTGAAGGGATGCTGCAGTTGCTGAGACTTGACATGTGCTCATGAACAAGAGAAGAATTCCTCCACAAAGGAATTGGAATACATAAGAAGTGCCCATTTTATTCCGAAATGCAGATTTTGATGCCATTTCCAGCACGTCAAAGGTGGAAGCGGGTATATATAAAGGACATGGAAATTATTGATTTTGTTGATTTATAAAGAATAATTTGTTCAAAAGATAAATAATTTGTTTTGATGACTATGACATATTTGACTCGTGATTTAGAATTCCAAAACATTATATTATTAGCGAATAATGCTACTTCATAAATACACTTATTAACATATTGCCTTATTCTTAACAAATATTACTAGTTTTTTATATATTATCATGTTGTGTAATTTATCTCGTCACGTTTTACTTTTTCAACACATTCATACTCAGGGTGCTACCAATGCATATTTGTTTAAGTGACAAGGCGTAACACCGTGATTTTCTTATCTATGGTAAAGTAATTGAAAATAATTACAAGAGATAATTAAATTTAATTTCATAATAAATTTAATTAATAAATATGTGTGATTTTTTCGGTATAAGTTTCAGTAGAAAATTCAATGAGCAAATAGTCAAGAAAATTGAATTATTTAATTATAATTAGTCTCTAATAATTATAATTAGGTCCCTATAAAATTTTTATGTTATTTTGTTACACTTGATTAAAATAATAATATTTTAACATGGTTCTAAAGAGTGTGTTTTTGAAAACTTTTTGAGAGTTGAAAAAATTCTGAGACATTCTAAAATTTTCTTAGATATCCTAAATTAAAATTAAAATTTAAAATTATTAAATTTTCATTTATTTATTAACAATTTAATTAATTATATTTTCTATTTGTTACCCAACCGTTAAAAAAATCAACTAAACTAATAGGACAGCTAATTTCTACTTGCCCGTCATATTGTGGTATATTCAAAAAGATCAAGACCTTAAGTTTTGTTGACTAGCAAGGAACCTTTCTAACATTTCCTTTTAATTGGACATTGTTACATTAATTTAAAAAGAGAAAGAAAAGCTAGTTACATTTTCTTTCTTTGGAGTTTCAAATTGGTCATTGAATTTACATCGCTTCAAATGCTACTCTTTCTTTCCCTAACAACTCACGGATTTTCTTCTCAATTAAAGGAAGGGTAATAAATTCTTTTGACTTTACTCTCTCCCTATAGCTTCTTCCTACTATACCTATGGTAATTCATTGTCAATGTGTTCACACTTTATTTTCTTTTATAAGCCTCTTTATTCGTACTAATTTGGTGCCAAAATTCAAAGACTAGAACCCTTTATTGTTACAGACAGAGGTGGCACAAGGTTTGGTTTAAGTTACCTCATTCTCATGTTTTTCTCCATTTTTTCAAAAGGCCAAATTTTCACACATAGCTCCCAAAATTCTTGACCCTATGTCTTGTGTTTCTTCACATGACCAACATAGTAAGCCAGCTTCCTTATTTTCAATTTCAATTGGCCAAAAGTCAAATACAATTACCCTTATTTCTACTGGCAAGAGAGGCACAAATGCTACACGCTACCCATTTTCGGTGCTGACCCAAAATCTACTCATATTTAAACTTCAACTTTTGGCCAAAGTACATTTAAGAGGTCATAAACTATTAATTTGGCAGACCCAAAGAGTACGCATGGTTTGGATAGAAAGGAAAAAAAACCATTATCATGTTTTATTTATGGTTACATGATTTAAATAAATAAATAAACTAATGTCTCATTATAAATTGGTACTGTCATTCTCAAAGTTAGACAATTATTTTCTTCTTGTTGGCTCAATCTATACTTAGCGTTGGTGAGTCATTCTCAATATATATTATTTTTTTTCCTTCCTTATGAAATCTGAACCCTCTCTTTCTCCTCCTAACCATTTCTATTTTTATTTGATTCATGGAAATGGTTTATTGTTGGATTAATGGTGATTTATTCAAGAGCTTGTCTAAGGAACTGAGTTTTTTCTACCACCTACTCTCCAAAATTCTATCTTTTTAGCATCTCTTCGAGGTAAGGAAAGTTTACAGTTTGTATGTATTCTTTGGTGTGTGAATCTGTTGTGATATTTTGTTGTAATATAAGTTGATAGAATGAAAGTATATAATAGTTGAATACGTGATGCTTATCGTCCAGTGTGTGTCTATCTGAACATGTGTTAGTACTTTTGTGATAACTTTGGCTGTGGTAAATGAAATTGAGTTCCGTTTGTTGGAGATGAAAATAGACATCTAGGGCTATATTTTTTTGGCACAAAAACCACCTAAAAATATTGAAAAATCGAAGGAGTTATGGCCCTCGAAAGTTGAGAGTCCAGTCAGAAAAACATGACTGAACATAGTATATTGTTTTGCAATTCTGTATTTCTACAAAAATCGTATTCAAAAACGAGTTATATGGTTAGAAAATAGACATTTCAAGCTTTCTAATGGTGTATGGTATGATTTCTAATTCATTATATTTACATTTCAAAAGTTTCTTTGAAACTGACCCATCTACAGTGAAGAAAATCTATTTTCTAGATTTTTGAAAATTTTGGTTCACTTTCTACGAGATGACTTAGAGATTATTATTTTCATTCTTGAAAACTATATTTCCAGTGGTTTACAACATGAAATCATGTTTTCTACAATATGTTTGAGATTAGTTGAGATTCTAAACATAAAAGTGGACTGTTTTGTATTAAAGACAGTTTTGGCTTTTGATCACTAAAATGATTATTGTTGTTTTTGTAAATTTTTTATTTGTCTATGGTTTTATTCTTTTAAAAACAGACTTCTTGGTAATTTGATTTCAAAACCTAGGAGATCATATTGTTATTTTATCTTTTAACTTCCTTTCAAAATCTTTCGAAAGTTTTAAAGATGATTTTTATAATTTCTATTATTTCAAATGTTTTTAAGAGATTTTAGAAAAACTCCAAAGTGTTCTAAACAGTTTTAAAAGTTAAAAATTTTATGGTTTTGACCAGCGTCCAGTGAACAACGTCCAGCGAACAACGTCCGGTGATTTGCGTCAGATGACTTGCATTCAGACCAAGCGTCCAGACTATGCATCCGGTTAACTTCGATGTTTTCTTTAACTTTGAAACCACAATGGATATATGTTGTTGACCACAGTTGATGATGGCTGTGGATATGTTGCTGACCACAGTGGATGGTGATTGTGGGCATGTTAGATTTTTCATGCTTATAAGCATGGGTCCACAGTGGATGCTGACTGTAAATATATGTTGTTGACCACAGTGGATTATGGTGAGCCACTACCCACATACGCCTATCCTGACAAAGCCACTAATTTCTTTCCCTGATCAGTGACAGCGTTTCCCTGAATGGTCAAAATGTGGGACTATGGTAAGGGATCCGGCTGTCATGATTACTTGACTGGTGAAAATCTCCATGGAGTCGTGTCTGCATATAGTCCATGACTAGGGCATATTATTTGAGGATATGTTGGTGATTATTCTATTGAAATGGATTTTACTGTATATTGTTATTATTTACCTTTGTGAATTTGTTAGTGTAAATCTAATGTTTTATTTGAAATGTATATTTGTTCTGTAAACTTATCCTTGCGTTGTTTGTTTGTATGTGTTTGACTGTGATGATCGTGGCGTTCGCGTTGCGAAAGCATATGACTTGGAGGCATTTTCGCTTCTAGATGAAGATTTTTCACACGAGAGATCACCCTCGATGAAGAGGATTTTCACTTGAAGAATCTGAAGACTTCATTGGATACTCAGTAGTTTCCTAAGTAGTGTTTTAGCTACGACAAGCTTAGAAAGTAAGTTGTGTAATAGTTATTTTTCATATTGGATTGTATTTGTTAAAGATGTTGTTGCTTTAATATATATATATATATATATATATATATATATATATATATATAGGGGGTTGCTAATATCCACCCTACTCTTTTTTAGTTAGTATGCATTAGCACTCAACACCAAAAACTTTGGACAAAAAAGTCATTCAATTCTTTTGATTCTCAAATTTTAATTTAGGGATATTATTGTACTCTATCATTTAATTTAAAAAATAAAATATCTTTTTTTTCTCTCATATCTTTTTTTCCATGTTTTTCTCTCTTATCTTTCATATATCAGTTACAACTTCTTTCTCATATTCTCTCTCCTCATTTAATTAAAAATAAATAATAAAAGTCATTTTTCTCTCTCCTCTTCCCATGTCCACTCTCTTCTCTCATCTCTCAGGACAAGTTTTCTTCTCTATCCCTCTTTCTCCTCATATACACACAATAAATAACAGGAAAAAATCGTGGGAAAGATAGAGGAAGAATTCAGCAAGAAAAAAAAATGAGACAAAGGAAATACGTATCTCGTGACAATGAGAGAAAGAAATATAAAAAAAGAATTCTACAAAAAAAATGGAAGATATGTTATATAATAGGAAAATATATGATAATTATGAGAGAGGAGAGAGAAAAGATATGTTTTTTTTTAAAATTAAGCATTAAATTACTATCTTATCCTTAAAATAAATTATTTAAAATAAAAAATATTGGTTTTTTTGTCCTAAATATTTTGGAGGTTGCTAATGCACCCCAACTAAAAAAGAGGGGTGTGGATATTAGCAAACCCTATATATATATATATATATATATATATATATATATATATATGAGAGAGAGAGATCAAATTACACCAGTGTAACTCTAAAAGAGTTACACCATTTTAATAATATGCTATAAAATGAAATTTTTATCGATCCAACTGTTGAATTATATCTACATATTACCAAGATTGTTTGTGTCAAATATATATATATATATATAGAGAGAGAGAGAGAGAGAGGAGTGACCAAATTACACCGGTGTAACTTAAACAACTATTACACCATTCAATAACTCTCAATTGGATGATGTTTTCCTAAAACCTACTGTCGCATTGAAAGTTCCTTTCACATAGATCATGTATATTAAATTTCAAATTAATCCAAAATTCTTTGCTACCTCATTCATATAGATTAAAATCGACATAATATAAAATTTTCAAAATATACTAAAATATGGATCATTTGATTACCTTCTTATTGTTGTTCAATTTTGACAAAATTTGACACAAACAATCTTGGTAATATATAGATATAATTCAACGGTTGGATCGATAAAAATGTCATATTATATCAAGTTATTAAAATGGTGTAACTCTTTTAGAGTTACACTGGTGTAATTTGATCTCACATTATATATATATATATATATATATATATATATATATATATATATATATATATATATATATTACAACCTTTCAAAGAAATCTCAGTTTTAGAAAATATATATCAATATAATTTTGGCATTTCGTTATTTGCTTGTTTTACATCAAATTATATGATAATTGGATATGTTATTAAATTTTATTAATTGTTCAAAAGATGAAAGAAGTTGTCTATTTCAAATTGTTAATTTATTATTGTAAAAAAAATTACTCGTATTTTTACAAATAAATTAATCAAGATTTCATTTTAAAATAAATTTTCACTATTTCATTGTAAGGTGTCATGTAGCGACAGTCGTTACACAAGGTGTTTGAATTCCCTTGAAGCTTTTTTGGATTTAAGTCTTGTAAGTTATAAGTTATAAATGCAAAAAATAAGTGTAATCGAGCATTTGGAAATTTTACCTCCTTATTAGAGTTTATGCGACTTGATTATTGGAATTAACCGAGACCTAAAGTGATTTTCAAACATAAAAGGCCTCCAAAAAAATAAAAAGAAAAAAGTTCTGATTCTGCTAATAAATGCTGTGTGACTCAAACAGAATTTTTTCCCTGAAAAAAAAAATACCTAAAGCGGAAAAAATTAGGTAAAAGCTATATGCTTGCTTGTTTGTATAGTCTGGCATTTTTTTATCTGAACCAGTTTGTCACGATATTATCTTCTGAATCCGGTGCATTCAATTTAAGGTATTTCTTCAATTGTATAGTCTGTGCTACCAGTTTATACATCATCATCCCTGCACAGATATTCTAAATTAGGCATATTTATCAAACTATATCTTTTAAGCATTTAAAAAATCAATATTTTGATGTATATAGAGATGATTTTAAAAAATATGTATAAATTTATTTTATTTATGTACATAAAAGTTACTTCTTTTCTTTTTGGGTCCACTGTGCACAGGAAATTTATTATGGTGGCATAGACATATATATGGTTGGAGAGCAAACAGTATTCATTAAAGATAGCCTACTTAAGTCAATCACTCAATCCACAAAGGTTGCCCAACAATTTTCGATCCTAAAAACTACAAGTATTATTGAAGGATTTCCTGCTTTTAATAGGACCATGACTTATATCTCAAAATATTAATGTCTTAAAATGACATCTATCCGTCACACCTTGCATTTAAAGACAGCCTCCATAAGGATAGAAATTTCGGTAATCCTCAAATTCCTACTTGTTTTGAATTTTATTGTGCTACTCCTTTTGCAGTTGAACATGAATTTCAAAGTATCTCAGCCAATATGGTTGGAAAGTCAACTACTACAATAAATTAAGTTTAATTGCACATTTAGTTATTTTATCTTAGGCTTAAATATATATGAATTTAGTCCTTCTAATTTAACGTTTATTTAATTTTAGTTCCTATAATTTTTTTTTCATTTTTAGTTCCTATAAGTTTACATTTTTCTAATTTTAGTCTAAAGCGTGAACTTTCGAGGACTCAAATAAAAAAATTGGAATCTTAAAGGAACTAAAATTGGAAAAGCACAAACTTATAGGGATTAAAAAAGAAAAAAAACTTATCAAGACCAAAAATGAAAAAGCACAAACTTGCATGAACTAAATTCATATTTAAGCCTTTATTTAATTTGTTATCATGATTTTGTAAATTTGGTCTCTTAATTATTTCTTTTAAATTTGACCCACAATTTTAATTATAAATTTTTGGCTCATTCGTTTACTTGACATTCAATATTTAATGAAAATACTAACGTGTCAATGTAGTAAAGTGCAAGAATATATATTTAATAGAGAAATGTTAACGATATTCTTTTAATTGAAAATCATTTTCTCTCTTGATTTAGAAGTGACCAAAATTGTTGATTTTTAATAAATTTTAACCAATCATAAATAGAACGTTAGAAAGAGAATGTCAGAAAGAGTATTGTTTATATATATATATATATATATATATATATATATATAAGAGAAAGTATTGTTACCATTTCTCATATTCAATAATTATGTGCACTCAAAGTTTTTGTCTTAGCAACTCTATACCACTTGACCTTTGTATTTTAGGGAAATCAAATTCATGAAAAAAAAAAATAGAAGGATTAAATTCACAAATAACAATTGTAAGGGGACCGAAAATTAAATTAAGCCTTAAGTGCAGGTTAACAAAATCTAAAATGTATTGGTTATAAATTAATTGTTGTGTTGGCCTAGTTGAGGCCAATGCTAAATAACTAAAGGTGACAAAATGGGCTACCTGGCCCATTACAAGTCGACTCAATGCGGGTCGCAGGCTATAACAATACGGGCCCAAAAAGTCCAAATTTTATTTGGTCTTCTAATTTGATGTTCAAGTTGGGCCCTATGCGAGTTGTAGGCTTTTCAAGCTCATTTTTTTATATTTTTTATTTTTTTGGTTGAATTTTTTTACTTTTGATCAAAATTCAAGATTTAAATATCAATGTGATAGTTATTTTTATTGAAATATTTATTTTAGTGTAATAAATAAAATATAGATATCTTCAAAAAAATATATAGATAATTTTTTATTATATTATTACATTTAAAAAAGATTGAAATGTGATATTATGACAATCACTATAATTGCTTTTATTACAAAAAAGACTTGTATAAAGGTAAACTCATTTATTATTTTATAAACGTCATAGTAAGACTAGTCATATATTTTTTGGTTTAAGTATATGAGTTTGTAAACGTGTTAAAGGTCTAATACCATTATAAATATACATAGCTCAAAAAGTACAAAATGTAATACATGTATTGTAACTTTGTAAGTAGCCTATGTCAAACAAATTAAAGTTTCAAAAGTCTCCTAGCAACTTTAATATATGCAACTCAAAAAGGATAAAATATAATTTGAATTCAATTTCTATAACTATATGAATAACCTTTGTCAAAATCAAATATCAAAGTCTATGTCAAACAAATAAAAGTTTGAGACAATAAATTAGTAACTATTTTTACTCTCCTAAACTTCTCTTGTTCTCATTTTCTCTCAACAAAATTTAAAAAGAAGCAAGTAGCTGAACCCAACCGAGCTAGCCTAACCTAAACTTGATTATGAAACGAACTTTATCAAATATGGCTAAAATATCTGCTTTTAATTTGGGCTCAAAATTTAGATCCCAAACCCTATATTTTAAAGGGCGGGTTCAAGCCAGCCTGACTAGTTTGGCTTATTTTGCTACCACTATAAATAATACCAACCA
Source organism: Pueraria montana var. lobata (assembly GCA_026413185.1). Lineage (NCBI taxonomy): Eukaryota > Viridiplantae > Streptophyta > Magnoliopsida > Fabales > Fabaceae > Pueraria > Pueraria montana. The sequence continues at coordinate 82,557,896 of CM048650.1, forward strand.
CATTGACATTTAGTAATTAATGTCATTCACAAAATGGCTAAGGTTAAACTTAGCTTTCATCAATCTGACACTACTTAGCACAAGTTGTAACGCCTGACTACTTTAAGGATCGTTGACTGTCCCCATAAATCAACACAAGACTTTTTAACGTGCTTTGTCCTCACTCACATGCTTTTCAGGAAACTTTCCAGAAGGTCACCCATCCCATAATCGCTCCAAGCCAAGCACACTTTACTATGGAGTTCTTAAGTGATGAGCTACCGAAAAGTAAATGTATCTTGTTGGTATAGGAAGTACCAATTATTTCCTTTAAGTCATCCTCAACTATACAGTCTCATACATGCACAACCTCTGATTCCCTCTCTTTCGGGTGTGTATTCGAATCATTCGTGCATCCCTTCCGCTGAAAGCCTGCCAGGAGCCGCTCCTTGTCCATGCCTCTTCTCTTTTGCACTGACTATCACTCCCCACCCTCGTCAGCGCCCGGGATGTTACACAAGTGAAGCTTATGTAGCATCATGTGACGGTACATTAACTAAACAAGTCTAACTATAGAAGTGAAACAAAATTGTAGAAAATGTTGTCATTTATATATAATAAAAGTGCAGGTAATTATTTTTTTAAAATGCATTAGTATAAAAAAAAAAGCTCAATAACATAAACACCACAATATTCAAGATCTAATATCAACATAATTTTTAAATGACCTCATCAATTCATAAAGATAGGTCATGTGCTCAAATGTGGTACAATATTGTCAACAAATATTAATTATATACAAACACAACCAAATAAAATAGATGTTTCGTATTATCTTTTAAGAACCGGACTACTGATTAATTCTGTTGAGGTATTGGGTCATTGGGTTAATGATCGAACTAGTGGATTGCTGGTTTAACCACATGAATTAGTGTGACATAAAAATTGGAATATGTATATATATTATTTTTTGCATACATTAACCAAACAATTTTGTTAGCTCAGTTGTAAGGCAGTACGGCAAAGACTTCAAAATCACATGTTCAATTCTTGGAGGCTTCATTTTTGTATTTTCTCTAATTTGAAGCAACTTGTGTAAGACACAGACACTCGCATATAGCCACCAACTTTCACACAGACACTTTGCCTTGGGTTGCGTACAGTCAACAGTTTCCACCCTTGGGTCACGTGCGTGAATAAAAAATCAATGAAATATCTCATTTGCCTAGCTTTGAGTTTTACCGATTCAATAATCGGTCCGATGATGTCACAACCAGTTTAAATACATCTTCGATCTGAAATGTAACTCGACTCGATCATATGTCTAGCTTTCGGTCCAACCAGTTCAACCGACTGGGCTGAGTCAAGTTTTAAACATTGGTTTCTTGAAATAATGTGTCAAAATATGTAACCAAGTCAGACAGTGAACCACCAAAATACAACACAAACCTAAGGCCAACAAAAAAAATAAAGACATCCCAAACTTTCCTACAACATGTCACCACTACCCTCTAACTAATATTGTGTATCTTTGGACGGATCCTCCTCGGAACTTACAAATGCATCATAGGTTGGGGTCGCAGGCCACATGCACAAGAAGTAACAAAAGCCTCTTGCAAGGTGCAATACAATACAAGACTGTTCGTAAACGCTCCATAGGTAAACTCAATTCCAAGGTCATCCATGTAGAAAACAAAAAAAATAGGGCAATTATAGATGAAGACGACATCGCCTTCAAGGTAGTTGAAGTCTCACATTATCTAGAGAATAATTTTGTGAAAAATATAGACCAAAACACTCTTGGAATCAATATTTTATAGTAATGTTATTTTTTCAAATTGCATGCATATCAAACATAATTAGATTCCTGGAAAACTAAAGTTTTTCCCTACCCCTTTAGACTTTATTACCCCAACACCCTTTCTCTACATATCCCATTCTATAATACAATCATTGTACATGTGTTTTACATGATGACTTCTGCAATTTGATTTTGGTAAATTTAACAACATATCTTCAGCTTTCAACATATTCTTCTTTATCTTTTCAAGTAATGCAACTGTTTTAGGCAATATTACTATACTTTAATGCCTTTCTGCATTTTGTCACATTTTCAACACCATCTTTTCTTTCTTTGCATTCCTGATAACATCCTTTTTGGCTTCTCGCACCTCAATATGCGCTTGTTTAGATAAATTTCTCCATAAGCATTTCTAGGAGAAAGAAATAAGGAGAAAAAAATGAAATAAGCTTCTCTATAAGCTAAAATAAGCTTATGCATTAGCTCATCTATAAAAGCTCTTTCATGTAGTTTCTCTAAAAAATGATTTTTAACTTATACATAGGCTAATTTTAGCTTATGAAGAAGCTCATTTTTTTTCTTCTTTCTTCTCCTTGAAGTGTTTCTAGATAAGCTTATCCATATAAGTCCTATATTCATCTTCAAATTCTTATTTTCCTATTTGCATATTCCTAGAACACTCCACCATATTGACCAAATTTCCTTTCTATACTTAACATTCTTGCCCTTTAAGAAAACCACGTTTCCTTTCACATTACTTATCAAGGAATAAAAAATGTTGTTACAAAGTAATTGAAAGCAAAATATACTAACAACCCTATAATTTTTTACATTGTTATGATTGAGGTTTTCACACTTTGCACTGGCCTAAATTAATCTAACTAGTTGAATAGACCCCATTTCTCTTTTGTGTAGTTTTGCATTCTCAACAAGTAAATCAAACATCTATCTAATCATTTTAAAGGTAAGCCAAAATTATAAATTATTTATAATCTTTTTCTTCTAATAAATTGAATTGTCATTTTTATCTTCCAAGATAAAGAGGGGATATAAATGTATTTTAGACATTTTTTATCTTTGCATTTACATGTCCCACATCCACCATAAAATGAATAAATAAGTCTTTATAAATCCTCTAACAAGGTTGTTAGCATGTCGAGCTGGATTACGCTAGTTTGTGACTCAAGTGAGGGCAACAAGATGTTGGAACTACTTTGTGGCTTTGCTGGGTTGGGCTTTGACTACAAAATGCTGGCCTGCCCACTCCAAGTTGAGATTTGAGTCATAGGACTTGAGGGAAGGTTTAGGTCTCTTGGGTCTTAGAGTGGAGGGCATTGCGTGAGGTTGGTTTCACAAAGCAGCAAACACCTCTTTCTTAATATCTCTGATCAGATCAGACTTATATACATTTGAAGTTTTTGGGTTGCAACACCCATTAGTTAAAAATGGCTACAATATATATTATTACACTTTCATTCCCTCAATATCTCAGGCATTTTCTTATAATTATTTCCATTTGTCCTATATTTCCAAAACAGTAATATAACAAGATAAAGAAACCCACTTGTTTCATGAATGAATAAATGAATATATTATATTATGAAGAAATTATAAAGAAATTAGTACAAACAAAAATAATTATATAAATATAACAATAATATTATAGTAAATACTTTTATAATCAAATTTGACTCTTTATGGTAGGATCGACGTTGTGTTTTTTTTTTTTTGTGTGTGGATATTTTAAAATTCTTTTTAAATTGAATCCGAGATTGTTTCTTCATCTAATGATTTTGTTTCCATTAGTTGTTTGAATGTCTTGATTTCAAATTACTTATAACAAATAAATGTTTTTATTCAATTGGTAATGTTATTTCTAGTGTATTGATAAATCTACATTTTATTTAGACTTATAGAGTAATATCATGTAATTTTAGCATCAAGTTCATAGGAAATGTGTGAGAAATTGGACTAATAATAAAGAATTCATGTAGTTAATGCTTCCGTGTGTTTGATCCTAAAATTGCATGATTTGCTTTAACTATTTTGATTTGTGAAGGTAAAAAAATAAGTAGGTAGTGGAGGCACAATCTTTAAGCAAAAGATGCATGGAGCTAAAAAGTACAAGAAAATAAACAAAAAAAAAAAGGCCATTGGTGTTGGGCTTGCCCAACGAGATTTTATGCTCACCCAATGAGACAGCTCACCCAACAAGGTTTTATGCTCATCCAACAAGGCTTTGTGCTCGCCTAGCAAGACTGCTCCAGGGACCACCTCGCCCAGCATGGTTGCGAGCTCGCCTAGCATGACAATTCGCACAGTTGGATTTTGGGTTTGAATTTTTAATATTTTTTAATCCTTATTAGACCCAAGTTGGTTATACGATGGTTTGGAAGCCCAACTCACTATTTAAATGACAAGATAGCCGGGTTTTAGGTATCTTTTACTTTGTTTAAGAATTACATCCCCTTTGAGCGAGTCAAGGCGAATAAGAGGTCTACGAACTGTGAAGAGCGTGAAAAGCACCACCACGAGGGTTAAACTTGTACCTACTATGAACCTCAATTCCTTATTTTACTTGAAATCATATTTTTTTAGTCAATTGAGTTATTCCATTATTTTTATTTCTTGTTTAGAGCTGATCAATCTGAGCTTGATAAAATCAATTAACTATCAGCGACTAGTGTTGTGGTTAATTGGTGGACCTATGGAATAATAGGGTTTAGAAAACAACATATGAACAATTGTGTTGGCTAAATTTCTAACCTGATTAATTATTGATTACCCTCTCCGTGCTTTATACTTTTCCCTAACTTAACCCCTACATGATCAATTAGCTAGGGATCAAATTGAGGAAAAGATTGTTAATAGTTCATGACCAATTTTTATTAATAATATTAAGAGGCACAATTAGCAATTGAAGTTTAACTTAGGATTCAGTTAGAATAAGAATTGAGGGAAATTAAAGGTACATTTGAAATTACAACCTTAGGCCTTCCTATCTCTGAAATTTTTCAGTTAAACTATTTGCTCACTGCTCTTTGTTTTTCTACAAAGTAATTGATAAATTCTCTCAATATTGGATTTGCTTAGACTGCTTGAAGAATTTAGTTATTTTGGAACCAACACTAGTCTCTAGAGTATGAGATCCAGACTTTAGATTGTTACTTTCCCTTAAGCGCATTTTATACTCATCATGTATCTTATATGCATTGGTCAGTGATTTTCAATTAATAATTTTGTGTCTTGTGCTATTAATGTCATTAATAGTAGAGCATATTGTTAATATTGAGGTTGTTTTTAGTTTGATATATAAAAATGTTTTGTATTTTATATTTATTTCGATTATAATTTATGAAAAATGTAACATGCACATAAGATTTTCTTTCTCAATTAAATGAGTATAATATAAATTTATTGAGAGAGAAAGCTATGAAAATTAATGAGAATTAAAAGTTATAAATTGATAGAATTATTAAAATTAATGACCATTAAAATAGAGTTGTTATTGAATAGTTAAATGTTAGTTATATGGCAATACTATTGCACTTCAGAAGTTATAAATAGATTATACATAAAATCTTGTAATATTTAGGTATCATTCTCTTATCCCTATAAACGAGTTCTTGATAGCATGTAGTTTGTTGATCACCACTGTGATTGGCATTCGTTCACTAGGTGGATTTGCAGAGCAAGACACTCCAATTTGCATCAGTGACACAAAGCAATCATCCATCAAACCTTTAGCCGTGGCTTCAATCTCATAGTTGCACCTTATAGCTTTCTCTTCACCCTCAAATTCTTGATTTTCCTCATCAAAGTCTTGTTCAGAAACTAATGAAGGATCAACTATATCCATGACATGGTTAGGCAGAGCCATTGCTACAAACTGGTTAATTCCCATGCCACCTTCAAATGCTTCATCTGTTGGTCTTTTTCCTGTGAAAATCTCCAGTAATAGTATCCCATAACTGTAGATATCTCCAAGTGTAGAAGCCTTCCCACCCATACCATACTCTGCATTTCACTTATCAGTGAGTCATTTTTTTTTTTAAATGTAATGTAACCTACAACTTAGAACTTTGAATTTTGAAAAATATACCTGGAGGGATGTATCCAATAGAACCCCTTAGGCTAGCTGAAATAACTGGTTGTGTGGAAAACTTGCTTGATTCTTCAAACAGAAATGTAGCTAATCCAAAGTCACCAACATGGGCAACTACATCATTGTCAAGAAGTACATTGCTTGGCTTTATGTCACAATGAACAATTGGAGTTTCACAGAAGTGGTGGAGATATTCCAGTGCACAAGCAACATCAATTGCTATGTTCAGTCTTCGGATAAATGTCAGTGTCTTGGTCTGATATTTCACATTATTTACAGGATGCAACCAATCTTCTAGACTGCCATTAGACATGTACTCAAACACTAGAGCTTTGAAGTCATTGCCTTGATGATCAACACTTGAGATGGCAGTTATGATCTTGAGAAGGTTGCGGTGCCTTATACTTCTCAGAACTTGGCATTCATCAATGAAGCTCCTTGAAGCTCCTCTCTGTTGAAGATTTAACACTTTGACTGCAACACTTGATCCATCACCTGAGAGAGTTCCTTTGTATACAGAACCAAAACTTCCTGAGCCAATCAGGTTATCCTGGGAGAACCCACCAGTGCACTTGGCAATTTCTGAGTAAGAAATTGCCAATTCCAAAGCCTTTTCAGCAGTTGATGTAGGTGTTTTATTTTTTGCTCTTTTTACTATGGGGAACAATGTAAGAAAACATGATAGAAACAATACTAACATAAGTGCAATAGCTATAGGGATAGCCACCTTAGAGGCAACAAGTTTTCTTAGCCGAGAGGCCTTCCTCTTCTTGATAGTGCATGGAGGGAAGTTTAGTTCTGGGACACCCCCACATAGCTTGCTGTTTCCATATAATGAAATGGAAGTTGCATTTTTGAAGATTCCATTCTTTGGTATTTCACCTTCAAAATTATTGTATGAAAGATTGAGATGCTTGAGCTCAGTGAACTCACCAAGAAACTCAGGAATCTTACCTGACAAGTTATTTCGCGAAAGATCTATGTCGAGTAAACCTCTCAAATTCTTTAAAGTTTGAGGAATGTTTCCCTCAAAAGAATTACCCTGCAAATGCAGCTTTTCCAAGCTAATACAGCTGCCAAGAGAAGATGGAATGACTCCAGAAAAGTTGTTCTCAGACAGCACCAACTCTCCAAGATTCTGTAGCTTACTCACTTCAGCCGGCAGGGTCCCTGACAAAGCATTATAAGACACATCAAAGTATATTGCTAGTGAAGAAAGGCTAATAACTTCTGTTGGTATGGTGCCACTAAGCTTGTTGCTATAAAGGCTGAGTACCAATAACTTTTGGCAGTTTCCAAGGCTAGAAGGTATGCTTCCCTCAAAGTTGTTTTCCTCCAGAAAGAGTTTTGTTATTAAAGATAAATTTCCCAAGGAGGATGGGATTCTACCTGAAAATTTGTTGACATTCAGATACAATAATTGCAGATTTTGCAGCCTACCTAATGCATCAGGTACACTACCAGTTAACTGGTTTCCTTCCAATCCTATAAGGGCCAGGTTAGCAAGATTTCCAATTCCAACAGGTATATTTCCATGTATTCTATTAGAACCAAGGACAAATGTGTGCAATTGGCTTGAGAAATTAGCAATTGATTTAGGCAACATTCCACCAAAATTATTTACAGCTAGACGTAAAACTTGTAGAGCTGTGCAGTTGACCAAAGAATCAAGAAAGCTAAGGTCATCTGTTTTCCCAGTTCCAAGTCTGTTGTGCTCAAAGCTAAGTCTAGTTAACCTGTGCAAGACCCCTAAGTTCTTAGGCAGTGCTCCAGTGAGACCATTCAAGGAGAAATCAAGAATTTCTAGTTTTGATGCATTCAACAATGATGCAGGAACAGACCCTGTGAGATTGTTGACCGCACCAGCAAATACTTGAATGTTAGGAAGAGTAAATCCAACATCAGCTGGTAAGGTTCCATGAAGATGGTTTTGAGTAAAAGTGAAATAATATAAGGAAGAGATGTTATAGATTGAAGAAGGAACCGTGCCAGACAAGTAATTCCCATATAGCACAAGATATGTCAAGCTTGATAAAAGGCCTACCTCATGTGGTATGCTTCCAATGAAGTTGTTTAAGCCAAAGCTAATGCGAGACAATGAAGAAAGGTTTCCTATCCAAGTTGGGATTGTTCCTGTAAGATTGTTAGCACCTGTAGCTAGTACTCTTAGTCTTGTGCAGTGACTGAGATTACTTGGAATACTCCCACCAAAGTTATTCAAGCTGAAGTTTAGGTATTGAAGGTATAGTAAACGACCAACCTCTTGAGGAAATTCGCCATGGAAGCTATTGTTTAACAAGTTGAGTTTGGTGAGGAATGTGAGGTTTCCTATGAATGGTGTAAGAGTGCCTCCTAGTCTCAATTGCTCAAGGCTAAGGTGTATGACCCTTCCACTGGAGATGTTGCATGTGATTCCTATCCAATTGCAGTGATTGATGGAGTCGTTCCAAGATCTCATAATGTTGAATGGATCTTCAACTATCCTACTCTTGAAGTCAAGTAAAGCTTGCAAATCAGTTCCATTTCCTGCAGGGGTTGCTGCTATTGCTGAGTCCTTGATTAAGATCATGCATAGAAGAATACATCCATTAAGGATTTGTAACAACAGGCTCCTAGAGTTTACACAAGGATGGTTCATATTTTAAGTGCAAAATTTTGATGCTAACTCCGAAATGATACAGGTTTCTGTTTTAAGAGGATTAATGATATAAAAAGTAGCTGATGTTAGACAAAAGAAAAAGGATTGCCTATTTGCCATAATAGATAAGAGATGGTCCATTCCTATTTAAAACGAAAGCATTCTTAGGCTCTTAGACATTTATTTTCAGTTGACAATAATCTCCATACACTAATTTATGATTCTGAGCTGTATGTTAGGTAAGAAAACAACTTGTGTATTTATTTTTATGTAACTTTAATTTATAATATCATAATGTGGCAAAGAAATATTATTTCAAATTTAATTTAATTTAATATTACTAAGTTTAATATCTTGTGTAAATATTAACATATTCAAGTTTATTAAACAAAATATTAGCAGAATATAACAGTATGCAAAAAATTTGATTAACAACGCATGAAATTTAAATTTCAGCAAATTACGATCATATCATTGTGAAAGTAATACACCATTTTTATATGACAGAAAATGAATGTAAATAACTATTGTACCTATCTGAGGGTATGGTGGTAATCCTTTCTTGTTGTGCCGAGCTCTATTCGTCTGTCATTGTCGTCTTCTGCCGAAGGGGTGGGTACCTGCAAAGGTACTCTGAAGGTACTCTGACGCTCAAGTCAGATATCATCCAAATATAGTAAAATAAGAGTAACAAATGAGAATGAATAGTTAGTTTTACTTGATAATCTCACCATTTATATACAAATATTAATGGGCCTTTGGATCCATGGGTCTTACCCTGTTACTATTGTGATGTTAATCCTTCATTATGTGATAATGTTATTCTAATCCCAAAATTATTCTTCTAATGCCGGTATTGCCATTTATGATAGGCCGAATAGTACTAGGACAACCGGATACTATTCGGTTATGTAGTTACCTAGGTGTTCTAGGCCCCTATGGGGTACAACTACCTAGATGATTACTACTAGGTATTAATCAAGAGCCAAGACTATTGCATAACAGTTACAGTTTTTTACTTATTATCTTGAATGATTATATAGCATATAAATGGGAAACACATACGATTTTATTAAACTATTTCTGCTTTCTTCTGGAATTTAACCGCAAGAACTGACACTAGCCCGTGGCCAATGGATGTATTAAACTTCTTCCAGAGAAGGAACCTTCTTTTTCTATTTTAGTGATCATTTAAGTCAAGCCTTCTGAGTTGTAAACAGTTTTTTTGTGTGATTGAGTTTTTGCACTATTGAACGTAAACAAAAGCCCAATCTAGAGATATTTGGGCTGACTAATGAGCATGAGATCTATTGGGCCATTGCTTCCTGTACCTCACGAATATTAACTTGCACCCCATATGAAAATTAAAAGGTCAAAAATACCCTCAGCCTTATGTTATCCCCTCCTAGCACCCCATTGAACCCTAATGCTGCAACCTCCTTTCCCCTTTCTTCTTCCCCCGTGTCCTTTCTTCTTTGTTCTGGTTTGTATTTTTTTTGTATACGTATTGATTAATCCATGATAATAGGGGTATACATGATTCGGATTAGATAATCCACAAAAATTATTTTTTTTCATCTGGATTTAGTGTTCCGGATTGGTGGTAGTTTTTTGTTAGACTATTTCGGATCATATGATTCATAAGTATGATTTTGTGCATTCTAGATTTGTTGTTCCAGAATTATGCAAACATAATTTTGCATAATTCTAGATTAAGTTTTCTAGAAAATAACATGGATTCTGGAAAACTTAATCTGGAATCATGTTTGCATAATTTCGGGTTTCCTATTTCGTAGGGGCACAATAATTTTGTCTATTACCATTCGTCATTTCAAAAATATTAGTGGATTGAGAAAAAAAAAATCTATGATACCTCAAACAGTAACTTCGCAGAGGGGAATGGCGGGTAACCCACGCCTTCTACACCTACATCTACTTTGTATAGTAGCTACTTCTAGGGATGGCAACGGGTCGGGTCGGGCACGGATAGTGGTTACCCGTTACTCGATCCGCCGGGAAAAATCCGCCTCGTTACCCGCCCCGTTACCCGCCGGATATCCGTTTGAAAAAAATCCGCGGGTTTTTCTTATATCCGCGGGTATCCGTGGATACCCGTGGATATTTCATATTAAAAAAAATATATTTTTTAAAAAAAAAATGTGATTTTTTTAGAAGAAATACTAAGAAATAGATCCTTTATGTGCAATAAAATTTGGAAATAAAATCATATTATTTACTACAAGAAGAATAAAGAATCAAATGTGTAGTTAATTGAATTTTCATGTGAAAATTACATGTCTTTAATTAAAAAAAAAATCAAAGAAATAAGAATCTTATAATGTGATTTTGAATCTCTAGACATAATATTTACTAGTATCTAGAGCAAAAACTAGTGATTTTAAATTATATATATATATAAGGGTAATTTAGTAATTTTACGAGTAACGGGTATCCGCGGGCACGGATAGTATGATACCCGTACCCGCCCGTTAATGAGCGGGTAAATAAAAAACCTGTACCCGTTACCCACGGGTATCCATTTATACTATCCATCTTCTATTCGTGACGGATTTTATCCGCGGATATCCGCGGACATGGATTTTTTTGCCATCCCTAGCTACTTCAAACAAAATAACATTGACAGAGGGAGAGGGAGCAACTGAGAAGGTAGAGGTAAAGTGTATAGGTTAACAGAGGTACAATGTTATGGGGGTGAAGAAGAGGCCAATTTTGGGATATTTAAATTTATGGGGGTGCAAGTCGAAATTCATGGGGTGCAAGAAGCAATGGCTGATCTATTTTCAAGAAAGAGGGTATAATTTTGAAGAAAAAAAAAATAAAGAAGAGGGTATAATACTTCTGAATTTTTTTGGTACAAATATTTTTGGATTTGACTCATAGTTTAACTTCTGTAAAATGAGTGGTTTATTTTATATAGGAAAGAAAAGGATATTAGTGTCTATTTTTATATTAAATTTGAATACTCATATTTCTCAATTGATTTACTTTTTATATTTTTTTTCTTCTTTTATTAGATAATGATATCCATACACAATCTATGAGAGTGAGATTTATTTTTTAAGATTTTACAATTTTTTTAAAATTAAATTATTGTTATTACGAGTATGTTATTATTTTTAAATTAAACCATATTTTATTTTAACATTGTTGCCGAGGAAGTCTAGCCATGGAAGGAAGGATAGGTAAACTTCCCTAAACAAAATTGAGTTCCGAATTGTGCTTATACCATCATCATCATCAAGGATAAGTTGAAGAGTGGCCCTAAACTAGTATATTACTCCAATTCTAACTTCTATGAAAAGAAACCTACGGATTGTAACGAGGTTAGGCTATTTTATTAAAAATATTCTTAAACATCTTAATAGTTTATTTGACATCTAAGAAAAGGGGAAAAAGGAAAAAAAAATATAATATAATAAATAATATAATATGATAGAAAGAAATAGAATGAAATAATAAGTAGCAGTGATATATATATATATATATATATATATATATATATATATATATATATATATGAGGAGGGATCAATTACACCGGTGTAACTTGAATAACTATTATACCATTCAATAACTAAAAACTCACCATTGGATTGAAAGTTCCTTTCACGTAGATCATGTATACAAAATTTCAAATTAATCCAAAATTATTTGCTACATCATTCATATAGATTAAAATCGACGTAATATGAACTTTTCAAAATATACTAAAATATGGATCATTTGATTACCTTCTTATTGTTATTCAATTTTGACAAAAATTGACACAAACAATCTTGGTAATATGTAGATATAATTCAACGGTTGAATCGATAAAAATTTCATTATATATCAAATTATTAAAATGGTGTAACTCTTTTAGAATTATATTATTGTAATTTGATCCCTCTTTTATATATATATATATATATATATATATATATATATATATATATATATATATATATATATATATATAAACTATAAAGTTATAAAGATATCCGATTATCATTACTCTTTCCAATCTCACTTGAAGCTTTTCTTTCTCTTCAATGCTCGACCTAAACTGCCTAATCAACTCACCTTCTCTCGTCCAAATTGTCTAATAAATTGCAAAAATTTCCACCGTCACCTAAACCATACCACACGCCAAGCCTCTGAGACCAAACTACATCATTACCAAATACCAACCCTTCCTCCTAGCCGCCAGGCCAACAAAATCATCCACACCAGTGTAAATATGTTTTATATATTATTCAATAACACACTATTATGTATTATAATTAAGTTTTTTTTATTTTTATAATAATTATTTTAAAAATTATATTAAAAATAATTTTTAATTAATTAATAATATAAAAACTTTTATACTAACAATATATATCTATTGAAATCAAATATTTAAACTTATATAATATTACATATTTTACAAACTCGTGTTTCCCACAAATCTAGCCTCTTCGATATAAATAATAGCATTTTCAACATGAGACATGATAGTTTTGAAAGTGATCCTTTCTTTTAATTAGAGATGTCAAAATAAACTAATTTTGACATGCGAGCAAGAAGTAAAGGTGTTTATAATTTATATACTGATATAATCTAATAATGTGAACTACAAAACTTAAATGAAAATTTGAAAAGTAAAAAAAAACACCAGTGTAAATATGTTTTATATATTATTCAATAACACACTATTATGTATTATAATTAAGTTTTTTTTATTTTTATAATAATTATTTTAAAAATTATATTAAAAATAATTTTTAATTAATTAATAATATAAAAACTTTTATACTAACAATATATATCTATTGAAATCAAATATTTAAACTTATATAATATTACATATTTTACAAACTCGTGTTTCCCACAAATCTAGCCTCTTCGATATAAATAATAGCATTTTCAACATGAGACATGATAGTTTTGAAAGTGATCCTTTCTTTTAATTAGAGATGTCAAAATAAACTAATTTTGACATGCGAGCAAGAAGTAAAGGTGTTTATAATTTATATACTGATATAATCTAATAATGTGAACTACAAAACTTAAATGAAAATTTGAAAAGTAAAAAAAAAATAGAATTGGATCAATTCAGATCTAATTTTAAAAATAATCAAATTTATAATATAAGTGAAACCATCACTGAGTGTATGGATCAATTTGCATTGTCTCTTATAATAGTTCTACACGGCTCTAGCACAATTATCTCTTATAAAGGATTCATATGATCTCTGCAAAAAAGATAAAAAAAATTATGCGCACAAATATAATTTATTTATGAAATTATTAACACACACATTATAATACTAGTTTATTTATTTTTGTATGGTTTTATTCTGTAAATTATATCTGATGATTATTTAAATAAATATTTTATTAATTTTAGATAAATTTAAACTTTGTTCTTATATATCTTTTTTATTATACAATATTTGCGTTTTATATTGAGAAATAAGTTTAATAAAAAGATCAAATAATTAAATTTATTCCATGTCTTCTAACAAAACATAACAAAAGGTTAAAAATAAAATATAATTCCAACTGCCTTAAATTGGATCAAATTAAGTGTAATTTTATATTCAAATTGATTAAATAAATGATAAAAAATAGATGAAATCGATTATTTTTCTTCACTAAATTAGTTCAATCTAATTCGTAACAACTCTTAAACTAAAATAATACATTAAAAGTGGGCTTTATAAATTTATTTTGACTTGATTTAGCAACTTGATGTTAGCTAGGATAGATTTAAGTTAGTCCATCCAGTGACTTGAATTTCTTTTTTTTTTTTTTTGGACAAAGACAATTTTATTAAAAGCCAATCAGAGCATAAGGTGTACCAAGATTGAAAAAGAAAGGTTACACCAAAAGCAAATAGAAAATACATCATAGCTACCCTAGTAAGCTGTCCCATAAATTCCCCACCCAAAATACCCATTGCCACCAATTAAAGTTATTAACTTTCTTTTTTTAATTTATTTAAATATCATATTAGGAGTCATTCTTCAACGATAATAGTTTTAAAAAAAATTCTAAATTAAAACATTTTTAGAAGTTATTATCACTTTTATTGAGTCAAGTGTTTTATTCCAATCTCATATATTAACTGCTTTTCTCCTTACTATGTTGGCACTCTAGCCATCAATCATCATCCATCATTTGCAGCACACCCTAATCAAATAACAAAAGAAAAGGAATACGCAATCTTGGGGGATAAGAACCAAGCCCAAGCAAACCTAACAAAACCTAAAATAAAAAAGAGTGTACCTATTCTGGTAATCCTCCCTAATAAAAGAAAGAATTACAAAAAAGCTTGGATGCTCATATAGTAAGAAACAAGCCTATCTGCACAATTGTTACCTTAACGGTAAATATGAGAACATTTAAAATTCATCCTATTAATAAGGTGTAAACAATTCAACTATCTATTTCTTAATTTCCAAAGAACTAAATTTGGTGAACTAAAAGCTAAAATAACCATCATAGAATCACACATTCTAGCCATAAGTTGAGCCAACCTCTGTTAAAAGCTATTTCAATGGCTATCATTGCTCCCAATAGTGATGCATTAGCGTGCCTTTTTATCTAAAAAAAATATATGTTTTAAATTACTGGAAAAAAAAACTGCTTTTCTCCTTGAATATATTTTTTTCATGTTTTGTTTCAAAATTGAGTTTCAATATTTTTTAAAGGAAATTATCAATAATTAAAAATAATTGTATTACAATATATATTGTTTATCATAATCCAAAATATAATTTACATATTCAAAAATATTTATTGATTATGATTTTTAATTTTATATATTCAGAAATATTTATTAAGTATAAATTTTTGGTATATAAAAACAAATATTTATCTAGTACATCGCATAGACTAAAACACTAGTTTTTATATTTTTTAAGTTACAATTTTTTTTAAATATTTCTATATAAATTAATTGAAGTATTTTAATACAAGTTAATTAAATGAATTATTTGAAAAATGATATTTTTAAACTAATGGCAATATAATAAAAAAAAGTGAGTCATTTAGTGAGCCTAAACTATATCTCATAACTCCCATAGTTAATTTGACCTAATTGTTTAGTAAATCTAATTATATTTGATCTGAGCCACAAACAAGCTAATCAAGAAAAGTCAACAAACTTAATATTGGATAGTGATTGGTTGAATCATAAAAGTCATTCGATAACAAATTGTCTGTATTTTTTATATGATTATATATCTTTCACATTTTGTAACATGTTTTTTTTATAATATTTGTATATTAAGTCAATTAATTCTTTTTCTATAATTAGTTATTCAATTGAGGGATGTTTTTATTTTTCTTATTTATTTACTCTTTTTAAATTTCTTCTATTTACATTATACATAATGAGATAATTTCAAATCAGCATTAAAATAATTTATTTATCAATTAAACTATTTTAAAAAAATAAAATAAAAAGTGTTAAATTCTTATATATTTTCTATTTATTAATTTTTTTGGAACAATTTTCTATATATTAACCAACAAGTGCAAGTAAAAAAAAAAGTGGTTGGTTCGAATAACAGTAGGTTTAGGTCTCTTAAGCACGTGATTTCAAATCAGCATTAAAATAATTTATTTATCAATTAAACTATTTAAAAAAAAGTGTTAAATGCTTATATATTTTCTATTTATTAATTTTTTTGGAATAATTTTCTATATATTAACCAACAAGTGTAAGTCAAAAAAAAAACAAGTGGTTGGTCCGAATAAGAGTAGGTTTTGGTCTCTTAAGCATGTGATTAAGAGTTTGAATGTTGACTGATATGGTGATACCTATAGGAGATATCCTTGTTGGAAGGAGACAACCCACTTATGAGTGCTAGCAAATCCCTTAGAGGAAATTAAAAATTGTTGGTGACTGATTGAGGATACTTCTTTGTAATCATGTGCATAAAAAAAATTCTATATGTTAATTAAACTAATCTTTTCTTACATACATTTTTATTTTACTTTTAAATATTTAATCTATATTTATATATATCCATATAATCTACAGAATACTTGTAAATATAAATAGTAATAAAATAATTTTGCACAGCAAGCTATTGCACGCACTTTGGACAAGATTCATATTAATTAACAACAAATGATTTTTTTTTATTTTTTATTTTATAAAGATCAACAATTAAAGGATTTTTAATATCTCAACTAAACTGGTTATTTAATTTAATATATATATATATATATATATATATATATATATATATATAGCAACTGTAAACAACCCTTCTGTTATTGTTCATACTTATGAAATATGAATAATAAATTTGTTGCATGCAGCATGCAGTGGGAAAGTAGTGCGATTACTTACAATATAATAGCTTTGTTAGAATAATAATATTCTTTATGGATGTGACATCTCATTTACAATTTACAAAGGTGTGAGATTCAATGTATAACAATAATGTTATTTTTAATTATACATGCCACGTAGTCCAACAAGTAGTTGCACGTTGCCTTAGCCTCATCAACGGGTGCCGTGCAGCCATTAAATACGTCACTAAACAACAAATACTCAAGGGAGCTATCACTTTCCGATGATTCATGCATCTGAAAATAACTTAGATTAGGCCCTTTCGGTTTATCCATGATTCTTAAGTAAAATACTAGCACTCATCTATTTCATTTTGGATTAATTTATAATTGTCCTTATAATTGCACAAATGAATCTGCAAGTTTGAAAGGGAAAAAAATTGGAGACATAGTTTAGTAATTTGGGTGTTTAATTAGTGCACAGATGTACCGATTAGAATAGCAAATTATATCAACCTAGGGTTGTTTTGCATAAAATTTTAAAATGAGTTTCTAACAGTTTCGTAATATAATGTAATTTTATAAGGATCATGTCGCCTTGCCTTCGCTAGAATAGGGTCCTTGGTGTGGACCTAGCATTATTATCAATGTAGATGGAAAGATAGGTGAACTTGCATACACAAATTTGAGTTCTATGATAAGAAACATATGGATAGTAACGAAGTTAGATTATTTTGATAAGGATGGCCAAATAGATAATACATTTATATGATTGAATTAAAAATATTTACTTCTAAAATAATTTTACATATAAAATAAAAAATTTAAAATTTAGTGTGCCATATATAGCCCCTCCAAGTAAACATAATTCAGTTTACTGCGCTTATTTTAAATTTAGATTAAATTGATTTTAATAAAGTGAAGAGAAAAATTACATTGAAACGTGTATTTTTGCATTAAAAATTGCAAGAATTGATTTTAGAGAAAAATAAATAAAAATATGCCCTTACGAAATACGTAGTAATAACTTTGAATCTTTGATTAATTTCTTGAAAATTGTTGTAAATATTAATAATTTATATTAAAAGCCTCAATATTTACTTTTATGCTTATTTTATTATTATATATTTTTCACATTACTCCTTGTCGTTTATGAACCCTATTTGATTTAGTCTATTTATATATCTAAACAAAAATGATATTGTGAAGAGATGATCCAGCATCATATATATCACTGGTACGACAATTTGACATAATATGATTAGATCGATGAATACAACAAAAATAATGTTGTCGTTCAACTCTTCACGTGGTCTGCCTATCAAAAAAAAAACTCTTCACGTGGTCATTTGAAGGTGTGATTGTTAACATTTTTAAGATGTTTACGTATTACAAGTAATCCACTTCTGTTACTGTAGAGGTGTCAAATGCACCGACCCGCCTGACCCAAATCAGTTATAGGCCAAATTTTTTGTGATCCGACCAATTTTGACACCTCTAGTTACTGCATGTGAATTAGTGTAGACTTCATATTATCCTTTTTTTTTTTTCTCTGAGTGAGAGACTATTGGTGTCCCCCAATCCATTGAGTCAGAGATTAATTCCGCTTGCGGTGTGTGACTGCGTTGGTTCAAGAAAATTTTGCACATGGAGGAATTTAACGCAACGAGATCTTACACCACTGCGCCAACCCTTTGGGTTAAACTTCCTACTATCTGAGTTTAGTTCCTACAAATTAAAAAAAAAATGCTTAGATACTTTTTAATTTATTTTAAATTTTTAAAATTTATCGTTATTTAAATTATTTTAAAATAAGTTAAAATCATTTAAACCTATTTCTTTTATATATCACATGTAATACTAAAACCATGATTTAGTTGTAGAATAAAATGCATTTCATCATGGATAAAAATGTTTTGGGTCCCTAAAAAATTTCAGACTATTGATTTTTGTCCCTATAAAAATTTAATACATTTTTAGTCCTACATTTATCAAAAGTGAGGTTATTTTAGTCCCTCATCAAGGACTAAAAACAGTGTCGACCCCCTTATGGCCTATAAAAAATGTAAGCAACATGGAATAACAAGAAAGAAAGAATGGAGTTAAGATAAGAATAAGATTGACTCAATCAAATGTTTAAGTGGGAAAATGGTTAAAAGACCCACATCGAGTAAGTCTCTTTGTTGATCACCCTTAAAAGCTTATCTAAGAGAGCTTAAGTGAAGCTTTAAAATACATCCCAACTTTCTCCTTTTCTATTAGAGAGAAAATTTAGTTTTTACTAGGAGTTTCTCTTAGTATTTGTATTCTCATATTTTCTAGAGAGAATGTGTATTATTGTTTTCCCTTTGTATTTAGAGAAAAATGTGATAATTTTTTTCACTTAGTAAAACTCTTCTATTTTTGTTCATGATTATATGTCAACTCCTCTTTTCTCATCTCTTATTTTAATGATGTATTATTATTTTGTTACTTTGATACCCAATGTTAAAATGTGATAATTGTTTTCAGAAGTTTTTTCCAAGAAAGTTAGAATCTTCACAATAAGTTATTTTCTTGATGAGATGAGAAAGTGGTAAGGAAATCTTTATTATCTCATCCCTTAATAATTGATAAAAACGACGGTAGGAAAATATACTCGAGGATCTTTTCGAATTATGATCCACAACACATACCAAATGAAAATAAGTTGATACATATATATAGTCCGCAATATGCAATTTATTTCTTCAAAAAATTTAGCATGTTTCCTTAAAAGGTAGCCATCTTACAAAGTAAGTCTACTTTACATAATCTCAATATTTATAGAACAATTTATTGCATGAGGCCTAAAGAGGAAATCAATAGAAATTGTTCAGTGAAGGATCTTCTGCCACGCGCGTAATAAACTATCGTAAACTTTATACTATAACCTCGTGTATGTCTTCGGCGGCTATCAAGTTGGTCGAAATTTGACATTCATCTTAATTAACACTTTGAATGCTTCAAAAAAGGACCCACAGAGAAGACCTTCCACAAAAGTTCATCAAATAATAATAATAATAATAATAATAACAACAATATTTGATCTGAATTTTTATTACTCTATACGTCACGTGTTGAAGTCCAAGTTTTCCCCAACGTGAAAGTTACTCTTAAGGCTATGTTTCTTCTGCATAAGTTCTTTCCAATTGCAAATCTCATCACAAAGAGTTTCAACTTCTAAAAAAAATGTTTGATCACGGAGTGCTTAAAGGTGCCAAGATATCTATCTTCTCCCTAATCATTTTTTCATTCATAATTTTTCTCATCCATTGTGATGATCTTATTATCTACCACGATTCCCTACACCCTTCTGCAAACAAAGGAGCACTCGAAGTGTTGCAAGCTCACAGAAATGGAGAAGGGATAAGGTCAACTTTAACTCTCTCACACACCCCTTTACGTTCCATGCAAGAAGAGAATGAAGGAGTTGGTAGCAGAAACCATGGAGTACTAGTTGCTCCACTTAATGCCACTGAAGAGGAGAGAATTGCTTGGTTTAGAGGGAAGGTTCACGAGTTCAAGATTCTCAATTCAGATGAATTGAGTAGGCAATTCCATGCTCGGGTTCTTGGATTTTTCAGCCATGAATGCCAGTCTCAAATTTTCATGACTTGGGAGTCCCCTGCAGGCTCATTTGGAGCAAGAGAATTGTTGTCTATAGAGAGTCTTTTCAAGGTGCATCCCAAGGCATGCTTGGTGATTCTATCAAGGACTTTGGACTCAATTCATGGCTATAGGATCCTGAAGCCAATTCTTGATGGGGGGTTCAGAGTTCAGGCAGTGACCCCAGACTTGCAATTTCTCTTCAAGGGGACTCCAGCTGAAGCATGGTTGGATGAGTTGAAGAAAGGGAAGAAGGACCCTGGTGAGATTTCTCTGTTTCAGAATCTATCTAACTTGATGAGACTTGCAGTTTTGTACAAATATGGTGGTGTGTACCTAGACACAGATTTTATAGTCTTGAAACCTTTAACTGGGTTGAGGAATTGTATTGGGGCACAAAGCATGGATTTTGGGAATAAGCACTGGACTAGACTAAACAATGCAGTTCTGATATTTGACATGAATCATCCACTTCTTCTCAGATTCATTGATGAATTTGTGTTGACTTTTGATGGGAACAGATGGGGGCATAATGGTCCCTACCTGGTTTCCAGAGTGGTTGAGAGACTGGGGGAAAGGCCAGGTTTCAACTTTACAATCTTGCCTCCTATGGCCTTTTATCCAACAGATTGGAAAAAGATTGGTGGTCTCTTTAGGAAGCCAAAAACTAGAAGTGAATCAAAATGGGTTGAAGCCAAACTGCTTCAGCTTAGTGGTGAGGCTTATGGGGTGCATCTATGGAACAAAGAAAGTAGGAGATTGAAGATTGAGGAAGGAAGTGTCATAGCAAGACTTGTATCTTATCATTGTGTCATTTGCAAGTCTCTGTAGTCTGTAGTTCTTAGGCAAAAACTGTTGAGTGTTGACTGTAGGTTTCACCTACCAAGCTTTGAGTTTCTCTCCACAACCAGTGTTTTTTTATTCTTATCATTGTATTAGGAACACTTGATGTAAATCACATAGCTCAGCAAGTTGTAAAGGAATACTCTTTCAAGACAATAGTTTATCTTTATCCACTTGATCATTCCAAATTTTCAATGATGTTCAAAATTCAGTGCCAATTTGATGACTCTATCTGAATATTCTACCCCACATTCTAACTTTAAGCCGTCTAAATCTCAAAGGGAATCTAAATCTTCCACATCTCCACAAACCAAATCCTGGCAATCTCCTAAAGGACTTTTTCCTAGTCAATTTTCGCTTGCTTCTTTTTTCATTTCTCTTCTGAGAGCCAAAATCTCCATCCACATAACTACCCTTTGAGGCTAACTCACTTTCTCCATCAGTTCCAACAAAACGGGTGGATCCAATCTCCTTGATCAAGGCCCAAGGATCCTGGAATTCACGCTCAGAATCACTTTCCCACAAAGATATGGGCTTGATTTTAGGTGAGCCACTATAAGAGTCAAAATGGGTTGCCAAACTTGTGTGCTCCATGTCAAACAATCTCCTCATGGATGTGCTTCCTCCTTTCATCAACTCCAACAAAGTGCTTGATTTATGGGGTGAGGAGAAGGATGATGAGGATGCAGCTGAAGATGACAAAGAAGATGATGATCTATACAGAGATTTTTGGTGCTGTATAATCTTCCTGATCTTTTCTTTCTGTTCTTCTGTGTTGATAAACCAGTGGATATCTTCATCTGTCTCCTCAGTAATTTCTGATAACATCTTGTGTATAAGGATGCCAATGACGTGCGATGTAAATAAATTTCCAAGATATATAGTTCTTTTGATACAGAAGAGATAACACAATGGACAAATCATTATTAGAATTGAATTATGAAGCCGGCTGAACTTGACATTTGGTGCACAAAAAGACATAGGACAAAACAAAATTTAACATAAACTTCTATTGGACCCCAAGATATTTTGCATGATGTATGTTTGAAGCGAGGGAGAACAAAGCCTACCAAATGCTAACAAACATTCTGTAGGATAATTTAGGCTCACTCAATAAATAATCCAAATCCATCCACATAGTATTCATAAATCAGTTTATTTCAAGACAGATGGCATAAAAAAGTTGTTAGTTGCTACATATGTGCCAAACAAATGCAGGCTACACAGTCTTCCAAAAGCCTAAAATACAAGATAAACGAGGATGAGGTTAAAGACACTTAACCAATTTTTTTTTTGTGTGTGTGTTTTTATGTAGAGACTAAAATATATATATGTAGGAACTACATTTTTAATTTAACTAGCTAAAAATAAAGAAATCTTACTGATCTGTTTCTTAAAAGAAAAACGTTCAATAATTTATTTATGAACAAATAGAAGTCCACCTTTGTAAAAAAAAAAAATAAATAGAAGACCACCAACCTCAATAGTCAATTCGTCCAAATTAGTGCTTAAGTTTTCATTACTCTAAAATTAATTGGTCTATCGCTGATTAGTCTTGCAAAGACCAATCCAAACTGTAGTTTTGGAGAGATCGAAGTTCCCACACGTTGCCAAATTGATGCTTAACTGAGATAAAATTAAACTTATGAATGAATTAAAAATTGAAACAATGGGTTAGACTTCCATAGTCCTGTTAAGGACTGGAGTATGCATATTCTCTATGAAATAGTACAAGTATACTTAATTGTATTTATTTTCCCCCATGTTTCAACTTAAGTACAATTTTGATCTTTTAACCTTACTCCCTCCGTTCCAGATTATATGACGTTTTAAAGAAAAAAATTTGTTCCAAAATAGATGACGTTTTACAAATCAATTGTAACGCTATGAATTTTCATAATGTATGATAAGTGACTTACTTAAAATGCAAGATAAATTAAATTTAAATTAGGTTATTTAATGAACTATATAAACAAAATAGATTGTTTTGTTTATGTGATTATGGTGTGTTTAGTAGTTTTCGTAACAATTTCAACTTTACGTAAGTTTTGTTATAGAAAAGGGGGTGTGAGGTTAGAAAATACATGTTTACGAATAGCAAAAGTCAAAAACTTTATCTCATTCCATCATTTTCTCATTTCTTCCTTCTCTCTTGGATTGAAAATAATTACAAGAGATAATTAAATTTAATTTCATGAGAAAATGTAATTAATAAAAATGTGTGATTTTTTCTGTGTAAATTTTAGTAGAAAATTTTACTGAAATCGAGACTGTGTTATACACTGGCAGTGTAAGAATACACTGTGAAAGTGAGAAAATAGTCAAGAATTTAAAATGATTTAATTATAATTAGTCTCTAATAATTATAATTAGGTTTCTATAAAAATTTTATGTTATTCTGTTACACTTGATTAAAATAATAATATTTTAACGTGGTTCCAAATAGTATAATTTTGAAAGTTTTTCAGTAGTTAAGAAAATTTTATGAGACATTCTAAAATTTCTTAGATGTATAACCATAGTCAGTTTTCTCATGTAAAGAGTCACAGAAATTTAAAGGTTCAATTTCCTTAACTTTGGTTGACAAAAGCAGTACATGGATTTAAACCTCGACCTTACATTTTCTTCGTTTAGTTGTGACGAAAAATTTTCAAAGATTATCATTATATTATCCATATATTTCCTTACTTTCAAACTACAAGATATGCAAAATTTTAAATGCAGACTCTTATCGTCGTATGAGGCGGCGCTTGTTGACAAAACGCAACGAAAAACTCACATTTCCTTCTATGTCAGGAAGCCATTTTCTTTGCTTTGAATTTCAAAGATTTGGCCAAAATTAATTGAAAAGAAATCGAAGGAACCTTTGCTAATATAAATATAAAGCATGAGAAGTAGGATTTCTCACTTATTCACTCTGCACAGCCTCAAATTCTCGTGTCATTCTGTTCAATTTCAATTTCAATTGTGAAACTTGCTAGTTGCAACCCCTTTTTCTCTATCTAACGTCATTTTGTTTCCGGCACCCCTCACCGTTGAGTAATTCTACTCCTCTAAAAGTTCTCTTTCAAAATTTCTAAGTCCCAAGTTTTTATACTATGAGCTGTTGTTGGTTCATAGTGGTGGTTTAATATTCGTGCTCCAGAAAATTAAAAGTTACTTCACTCCTCCATTATTCAAAGCTCTTATTTTAGCATCTTCTCGAGGTAAGGAAAGTTTACAGTTTTCATGTATTCTTTGATGTATGGATATGTTGTGATGTGTATTGATTCTGAAAGTAATGTATTGATAATTTGTTTGTGATATAAGTTGATTGATCAGAACTATATGATAGCTGAAAACAAAGTGCTTGCTGTCTGGTACGTTATTTTCTGAACATGTGATAGTATTTTTGTGATAACTTTTATTGTGGTGAATGAAATTGAATTTCGTTTATTGGAGATGAACATAGACATCTGGGGCTACAATTTTGGCACAAGAACTGCCCAAAAATATTGAAAATCGAAGGAGTTATGGCCCTCGAAAGTTGAGTGTCCAGTCAGAAAAACGTGACTGAACATAGTATCTTGTTTTGCAATTCTGTATTTCTACAAAAATCGTATTCAAAAACGAGTTATATGATTAGAAAATAGACATTTCAAGCTTTCGAACGGTGTATGATATGATTTCTAATTCATTATATTTATATTTCAAAAGTTTCCTTGAAACTGACCCATCTGCAGTAAAGAAAATCTGTTTTTGAGATTTTTGAAAATTTTGGCACACTTTCTAAAAGATGATTTAGAGATTATTATTTTATCTTTTAATTTCCTTTCAAAATCTTTCTACAGTTTTAAAGATGATTTCTATAATTTCTAGTATTTCGAATAGTTTTATGAGATTTTAGAAAAAACTCCAAAGTGTTATAGGCAGTTTTAATAGTTAAAAATTTTAAGGTTTTGATCAGTGTCCAGTTAACTTCGATGTTTTCTTTAACTTTGAACCACAGTGGATGATGGTTGTTGATATATGTTGTTGACCACAGTGAATGAGGGCTGTGGATATATGTTGTTGACCACAGTGGATGGTGACTGTGGATATGTTGTTGTTGACTACAGTGGACGATGACTGTGGATATGTTGTTGTGTTGAATTATGTGTGCATACATGCATAAGTCCACAGTGGATCGTGACTGTGGATACGAGTTGACACGTAAGTTGAGAATGCTAATTAAGAAGGTTCTCAACCTAGTGTCGGAAAGATTGGTGGGGTCGTGTACATGGACCTGGGGGATGGGATGGACGGGCGATTCCATATTGAGACCAAGATTTCTGCAGATCTTGTGTTATGGTGAGCCACTACCCACGTACACCTATCCTGATAAAGCCACTAATTATTTCCAAGACCAGTATCGGCATTTCCCCCAATGGTCAAATTGGACTATGTTAAGGGATTTGACTGTATTGGTCGCTCGACTAGTGAAAATCTCCATGGAGTCGTGTCTACATATAGTGCATAACTAGGACATATTATTTGAGGATATGTTGGTAATTTACCTATTGAATTGGATTTCACTGTATATTGTTATTATTTAACTTTGTGAATATGTTAGTATAAATTTAATGCCTTATTTTAAATGGATGTTTGTTCTGTAAGCTTATCCTTGCGCTGTTTGTTTGTATGTGTTTGACTGTGATGATCGCGATTCTTCGCGGGAGCAGACGGCGAACTACCGGCAGATCAGGCTATACACGGCTGAAGTCATAGGAGACCTACTTCATCTATTCCTTATCTTTTCTTATATCATCCTAATTTCTAGCTAAGGGTAATATGTAGTTGTGGCCAGCTAGTAGGAAATGAGCACCTTTGTACTGGTATATACGTATTCCGAACCTTTTGAGATATATCAGACTTTTGGTCTACGGTTTGTATACGACCATATGGCTTGGTATTTGTACTTATGATATATGTATTTATGTATGGATAATTTTCAGATGTAGTTATGTATATTTCTTAATGATGAATGTTATGAATGATTAGTGATCTTGCGCGAAAAAAAATTTACACGGATTTTTTCTAAATAACTTATAATAAGTTTTTAGTTAAATCTTTTCACAATATAGTAGTTAAGTTGTCTTGTGACGATAGCGGGTCGTTACAATTTGTGGTATCAGAGCCTGGTTGTGTCTTTTGGGAACGAACCTATGGGGATAGGTCTATTGTGTCTTTTGTTGTGCATGTGGAATTATTTCTGTAAAAGGAATAATTGTTGTTTGTAAAATCAATGGACTTTCTATGCATTATTTCTTAAAAGAAATAATGGTTGCTGATGGCTTGTGGTTGTTGATCTTTGTAGGATCACGATGACTAGACAATCTCAACCTCAGCCTCCTCCTCCTTCTTCTTCTTCTCCTCCTATACCGGATTTGGCTCAGATAGCTCACACCTTAGAGGTGATGTCAGCGGCAATGGCTCAACAACAAGCTACTATGGCTCAGTACCATGTTGTTATGGCTCAGCAGGCACAGCAACACCAGGCTGCTATGGCTCAACAGCAGGCTACCATGGCTCAGCAACAAGAAGCTGCGATACCTCCTGAATTTCAAGGTTTAGCTGAGTTCAAGAAGAACTATCCTCCACAGTTTAAAGGGGAGTCAGACCCTGACACAGCTGATCTTTGGATGAAAGAAATAGAGAAAATCTTCAGAGCTATGAGCTGTCCAGACAACCGAAAGGTTACATATGCTACTTATATGCTTATTGGAGAAGCTGAATATTGGTGGCAAGGAACTACTCAACTGATGCAGGCTCGTGGGGAGGCCATCACTTGGGCAAATTTCAGAGAGCGTTTCCAAGGAAAATATTTTCCAGCAAGCGCTAGGCATGCAAAGGAGATGGAATTTCTACGACTAATTCAGGGCAACATGACTGTGAACGAGTACTCATCCAGATTCGAATACTTGTCTAGATTTTGCACTCAGGCTACTTCTGAGGAATGGAGATGTCGAAAGTATGAGGAAGGACTAAGATATGAGATAAAAAGAATGATAATTCCAATGGCAATTAGGGAATTTCCAGAACTGGTAGAGAAGAGCAAGACAGTTGAGCGTCTTGAGTATGGTGGTAGCAGAATTGTGAGGACTCATGAAGGTGGATCATCTGGATTTAAGAAAGGATTTCAGCGAAAGAAACCCTATAGTAGACCCCTGAATCAGCAAAGACAAACTCCTCATTATCAGCAACAGCAAAGACAGGGTGGTCCAGCTGCCAAGGGCACCCCAATCACTTCTCAGAAGGGAGGTTATGAAGTTAGATGCTACAAGTGTGGAGGACCACACTATGCCTATCAGTGTCATCAGAAGATTGATGTTTGCTATAATTGTCGGAAGCCCGGTCACATTGCCAGAGATTGTAAAGCAGCACCAAAAGTCAAGCCTACGGTGAATACAGTGAGGACAACAAAACCTACTGTGACGGGTAAAGTATTTACAATGAGCGGAGCTGAAGCCTTGAAATTTGAAGACCTGATACAGGGGGAGTGTGACATAGCCGGTAATCTCCTAACTGTATTGTTTGATTCAGGCGCAACTCATTCTTTTATTTCTTATGACTGTGTGGATAGATTGGGATTGTCTACTTGTCCTTTATCTTTTGACTTGCTTGTTTCTACCCCTACTGCTACTCCTGTAACAACTTCAGTTGTTTGTGCTAACTGCCCTATCGTTGTTAATGGGCGCAGTTATAGAGTGAATCTGATTTGTTTACCTCTCTCTGACATAGACGTTATATTAGGCATGGATTGGTTATCTTTTAACCATATTCTCATAGACTGTGCTAGAAAAAGCCTTATTTTCCCAAACCCTGAGGATATTGGATTTATTAATGCCAGTCAAGCACAAGATGCTTTAAAAGAAGGAGCTCAAGGATACGTGATTCTATCCTTTCTAGAAATTAAAAATGATCTAGATTTAAACTTTGTGGCAGTTGTCAAGGATTTTCCTGAGGTTTTTCCAGAAGATGTACTTGAATTACCTCCAAAGCGAGAAATTGAGTTTGCCATTGATTTAGTTCCTGGAGCGGGACCAGTTTCAATAGCACCTTATCGAATGGCACCTGCAGAGTTAGCCGAACTGAAGAAACAAATTGAGGAGTTGCTAGAAAAGCAAATGATCAGACCTAGTGTTTCCCCTTGGGGAGCACCAATGTTGTTAGTGAAAAAGAAAGATGGTGGTTCAAGATTGTGTGTAGATTATCGTCAATTGAACAAGATCACGATCAAGAACAAGTACCCGTTACCTAGGATTGATGATTTGATGGATCAGTTGAGGGGAGCCACGATTTTCTCCAAGATTGATTTGCGATCTGGTTACCATCAGATACGAGTTAAGGACGAGGATATACTGAAGACAGCTTTTCGAACTCGGTATGGGCATTATGAATATGTTGTGATGCCTTTTGGAGTAACAAACGCTCCTGCTATATTCATGGATTACATGAATAGGATATTTCATCCTTTCTTAGACAAGTTTGTTGTCGTATTCATCGATGACATACTAATTTACTCTCGTACCCGTGAGGAGCATGAGAATCACCTAAGAATTGTGTTGGAGATCTTGAAGGAAAAGCAATTGTATGCAAGGCTATCAAAATGTGAAGTTTGGCTAGATGAGGTGAAGTTTTTGGGACATGTAATATCAGCAAGTGGAATTGCTGTGGATCCAACAAAGGTAGAGACTGTGTTACTGTGGGAACGTCGGAAAACAGTTACAGAGATTAGGAGTTTTGTTGGGTTAGCTGGTTACTATCGAAGATTCATAGAAGGTTTCTCAAAGATAGTTGCACCGTTGACACAACTTACTCGTAAGGATCAACCGTTTGCATGGACTGAAGATTGTGAGCGAAGTTTCCAAGAGTTGAAGCAAAGGTTAACTACCTCACCAGTGTTGATTCTACCTGATCCTAATGAGTCATTCGAGATTTACTGTGATGCATCTCATCAAGGATTAGGATGTGTGTTAATGCAACACAGGAAGGTTGTAGCGTATGCTTCAAGACAATTAAAGACACATGAGAGGAATTATCCTACTCATGATTTGGAATTGGCCGCAGTTGTGTTTGCTTTGAAAATATGGAGACATTATCTTTATGGGACAAAGTTTGATGTGTTTAGCGATCACAAAAGTCTGAAGTACTTGTTTGATCAAAAGGAGTTGAATATGAGACAGAGACGTTGGATGGAGTTCCTAAAGGATTATGATTTCCAATTGATGTACCATCCTGGCAAGGCGAATGTAGTGGCAGATGCTCTCAGTAGGAAAGCAATTCACATGAATGCTTTGATGGTGAAAGAGTTAGAACTAGTGGAAAAATTTAGGGATCTGAATTTGTATATGGAGATGGACCATGATCACTTCAGATGTGGCATGATCACAGTGACTAGTAGTTTTCTTGAAACGATCAAGGAGAAGCAATTGTCAGACCTAACTTTGTGTAAGACAAAGGAATTGTTAGGGACTGATAAGGTTGTGGACTTCAGCTTAGGAGATGAAGGTATCTTAAAGTTTAAGGATAGAGTTTGTGTACCTCAAGACCCGGAGATCAAAAGACTTATCTTAGATGAAGGTCATAAGAGTAAGCTTAGTCTACATCCAGGTACGACAAAGATGTATCAAGATTTGAAGAAGATGTTTTGGTGGTCTGGCATGAAGAAAGATGTGGCAGAGTATGTGGCGACTTGTCTTACTTGCCAGAAAGCCAAGGTAGAACATCAGAGACCCGGTGGTTTGTTGCAAACGATGGAAGTTCCTGTATGGAAATGGGATAGTATTGCAATGGATTTTGTTGTGAGTTTGCCTAGAACGGCAAGAGGGTTTGATGCTATATGGGTCATTGTTGATAGGTTGACGAAGTGTGCTCACTTCTTACCCATTAATATAAAGTATAAGTTGGAAAAGTTTACTCAGGTGTACATTAAGGAAGTTGTGCGTTTACACGGAGTGCCTTCTAGCATCATATCTGATAGAGATCCAAGGTTCACATCAAGGTTTTGGCAAAGTTTACATGAGGCATTGGGCACGAAGTTAAGACTTAGTTCTGCTTATCACCCTCAGACGGATGGTCAATCTGAGCGAACGATTCAATTGCTTGAGGATCTTCTTCGAGCGTGTGTTTTAGATCATCTTGGTAGTTGGGATGAAGTTCTACCCTTGATAGAATTCACCTACAATAATAGCTTTCACGCTAGTATTAGGATGGCACCATTTGAAGCTCTGTATGGTAGAAGATGTAGGACACCACTTTGTTGGTATCAAGATGGTGAGCATCACTTTGTTGGACCCGAGCTAGTACAACAAACTACGGAGAAGGTCAAGAGAATTCAGGAAAACATGAAGATTGCTCAAAGTAGACAGAAGTCATATGCTGATAAGCGTAGAAGACCCCTTGAGTTTGAGAAAGGTAATCATGTTTTCTTGCGAGTCACACCCACGACTGGGGTAGGCAGAGCGATAAAATCCAAAAAGCTCACTCCTAAATTTATTGGACCCTATGAGATTCTTCGTCGTATAGGTCCTGTTGCTTATCAAATAGCCTTACCTCCGATTTTGTCAAATATCCACAATGTGTTCCATGTCTCACAACTTAGGAAGTACACTCATGATCCCACACATATCATTGAACCTGATGCTGTGCAAATACGAGAGGACCTGAGCTATGAAACTCAACCTGTGAGGGTTGACGATCAGAGGACGAAGCAACTCAGGGGAAAAGGCATTCGTCTTGTTAAAGTTGTGTGGAGCGATACTACTAGAGACACTACATGGGAGCTTGAAGCCAAGATGCGAGAACAATACCCAAATCTCTTTATAGGTAAGCGAAATTTCGAGGACGAAATTTTTCTTGTTGGGGAGAATTGTAACGCTATGAATTTTCATAATGTATGATAAGTGACTTACTTAAAATGCAAGATAAATTAAATTTAAATTAGGTTATTTAATGAACTATATAAACAAAATAGATTGTTTTGTTTATGTGATTATGGTGTGTTTAGTAGTTTTCGTAACAATTTCAACTTTATGTAAGTTTTGTTATAGAAAAGGGGGTGTGAGGTTAGAAATACATGGTTACGAATAGCAAAAGTCAAAAACTTTATTTCATTCCATCATTTTCTCATTTCTTCCTTCTCTCTTGGATTGAAAATAATTACAAGAGATAATTAAATTTAATTTCATGAGAAAATGTAATTAATAAAAATGTGTGATTTTTTCTGTGTAAATTTTAGTAGAAAATTTTACTGAAATCGAGACTGTGTTATACACTGGCAGTGTAAGAATACACTGTGAAAGTGAGAAAATAGTCAAGAATTTAAAATGATTTAATTATAATTAGTCTCTAATAATTATAATTAGGTTTCTATAAAAATTTTATATTATTCTGTTACACTTGATTAAAATAATAATATTTTAACGTGGTTCCAAATAGTGTAATTTTGAAAGTTTTTCAGTAGTTAAGAAAATTTTATGAGACATTCTAAAATTTCTTAGATGTATAACCATAGTCAGTTTTCTCATGTAAAGAGTCACAGAAATTTAAAGGTTCAATTTCCTTAACTTTGGTTGACAAAAGCAGTACATGGATTTAAACCTCGACCTTACATTTTCTTCGTTTAGTTGTGACGAAAAATTTTCAAAGATTATCATTATATTATCCATATATTTCCTTACTTTCAAACTACAAGATATGCAAAATTTTAAATGCAGACTCTTATCGTCGTATGAGGCGGCGCTTGTTGACAAAACGCAACGAAAAACTCACATTTCCTTCTATGTCAGGAAGCCATTTTCTTTGCTTTGAATTTCAAAGATTTGGCCAAAATTAATTGAAAAGAAATCGAAGGAACCTTTGCTAATATAAATATAAAGCATGAGAAGTAGGATTTCTCACTTATTCACTCTGCACAGCCTCAAATTCTCGTGTCATTCTGTTCAATTTCAATTTCAATTGTGAAACTTGCTAGTTGCAACCCCTTTTTCTCTATCTAACGTCATTTTGTTTCCGGCACCCCTCACCGTTGAGTAATTCTACTCCTCTAAAAGTTCTCTTTCAAAATTTCTAAGTCCCAAGTTTTTATACTATGAGCTGTTGTTGGTTCATAGTGGTGGTTTAATATTCGTGCTCCAGAAAATTAAAAGTTACTTCACTCCTCCATTATTCAAAGCTCTTATTTTAGCATCTTCTCGAGGTAAGGAAAGTTTACAGTTTTCATGTATTCTTTGATGTATGGATATGTTGTGATGTGTATTGATTCTGAAAGTAATGTATTGATAATTTGTTTGTGATATAAGTTGATTGATCGGAACTATATGATAGCTGAAAACAAAGTGCTTGCTGTCTGGTACGTTATTTTCTGAACATGTGATAGTATTTTTGTGATAACTTTTATTGTGGTGAATGAAATTGAATTTCGTTTATTGGAGATGAACATAGACATCTGGGGCTACAATTTTGGCACAAGAACTGCCCAAAAATATTGAAAATCGAAGGAGTTATGGCCCTCGAAAGTTGAGTGTCCAGTCAGAAAAACGTGACTGAACATAGTATCTTGTTTTGCAATTCTGTATTTCTACAAAAATCGTATTCAAAAACGAGTTATATGATTAGAAAATAGACATTTCAAGCTTTCGAACGGTGTATGATATGATTTCTAATTCATTATATTTATATTTCAAAAGTTTCCTTGAAACTGACCCATCTGCAGTAAAGAAAATCTGTTTTTGAGATTTTTGAAAATTTTGGCACACTTTCTAAAAGATGATTTAGAGATTATTATTTTATCTTTTAATTTCCTTTCAAAATCTTTCTACAGTTTTAAAGATGATTTCTATAATTTCTAGTATTTCGAATAGTTTTATGAGATTTTAGAAAAAACTCCAAAGTGTTATAGGCAGTTTTAATAGTTAAAAATTTTAAGGTTTTGATCAGTGTCCAGTTAACTTCGATGTTTTCTTTAACTTTGAACCACATTGGATGATGGTTGTTGATATATGTTGTTGACCACAGTGAATGAGGGCTGTGGATATATGTTGTTGACCACAGTGGATGGTGACTGTGGATATGTTGTTGTTGACTACAGTGGACGATGACTGTGGATATGTTGTTGTGTTGAATTATGTGTGCATACATGCATAAGTCCACAGTGGATCGTGACTGTGGATACGAGTTGACACGTAAGTTGAGAATGCTAATTAAGAAGGTTCTCAACCTAGTGTCGGAAAGATTGGTGGGGTCGTGTACATGGACCTGGGGGATGGGATGGACGGGCGATTCCATATTGAGACCAAGATTTCTGTAGATCTTGTGTTATGGTGAGCCACTACCCACGTACACCTATCCTGACAAAGCCACTAATTATTTCCAAGACCAGTATCGGCGTTTCCCCCAATGGTCAAATTGGACTATGTTAAGGGATTTGACTGTATTGGTCGCTCGACTAGTGAAAATCTCCATGGAGTCGTGTCTACATATAGTGCAT
This sequence comes from Pueraria montana var. lobata, assembly GCA_026413185.1. Taxonomy (NCBI): domain Eukaryota; kingdom Viridiplantae; phylum Streptophyta; class Magnoliopsida; order Fabales; family Fabaceae; genus Pueraria; species Pueraria montana. Next base: position 82,591,688 of record CM048650.1, read on the forward strand.
AACTAGGACATATTATTTGAGGATATGTTGGTAATTTACCTATTGAATTGGATTTCACTGTATATTGTTATTATTTAACTTTGTGAATATGTTAGTATAAATTTAATGCCTTATTTTAAATGGATGTTTGTTCTGTAAGCTTATCCTTGCGCTGTTTGTTTGTATGTGTTTGACTGTGATGATCGCGATTCTTCGCGGGAGCAGACGGCGAACTACCGGCAGATCAGGCTATACACGGCTGAAGTCATAGGAGACCTACTTCATCTATTCCTTATCTTTTCTTATATCATCCTAATTTCTAGCTAAGGGTAATATGTAGTTGTGGCCAGCTAGTAGGAAATGAGCACCTTTGTACTGGTATATACGTATTCCGAACCTTTTGAGATATATCAGACTTTTGGTCTACGGTTTGTATACGACCATATGGCTTGGTATTTGTACTTATGATATATGTATTTATGTATGGATAATTTTCAGATGTAGTTATGTATATTTCTTAATGATGAATGTTATGAATGATTAGTGATCTTGCGCGAAAAAAAATTTACACGGATTTTTTCTAAATAACTTATAATAAGTTTTTAGTTAAATCTTTTCACAATATAGTAGTTAAGTTGTCTTGTGACGATAGTGGGTCGTTACATCAATGCTGCATTAAATATCTTTTTCTAAGACTACCCTTAATTAATGCTTAGTGGGAGTAGTGTAGTATGACTAATTAATTAGAGAGACAAAGGGTATATTAGGAATAGGAAACTACCTAATATTTTCTAGGAAATTCAACAAATTAATTACATTCCTTAATACTTGTATCAAAACCTTAAACATCATATAAACTGGAACGGAGGGAGTAATTACTCTAATTTAACTTGAGTTTAATGGTGACAATTTTACTTTGTCAACCAATCACGAATCACAGTTGATATGACTTTTAAGGTAATTACGGTTGATATGAATTTTAAGGTAATTATTGTAAAAGTCAATAAACTTACATACATGGTGGGTTGTGATTGGATGACAATGTAAAACTTCTTTTGCACTGTATCACCTATTTTCTCATTTAACTTTCATAATTTCTTAATTATTCAAATTAAGTTTTACACTCTAAAATTTCATCCAATTATTAATTAATAGAATTATAATAGATGTGTACTATATCATTAATTTAAATAAAAAGAAAAATAAGAAAAGTCTTCTGTTACATTTTATAGATCTTTTTTTTATATTTTATAGAAATATTTCATAGATTTTTTCTTTCAATAATTTATTTATACTATAAATTAATGGTACTCAAACCTTTGGAGAGAATTAATTCTTGACGGATTCTAGGGTGCAAGAGGCAAGTAGGTGTTGTACCATGCAAGAGTATAGTTAGAGGAATGATGACCGTTGGATATTATAAGTGAAGATCCGACGGTGATGGTTTTAGTTGTTATAGTGCACCCATAATATTAAATCCTCGGTGGCCCTCACCTGGTTCTTCACTTCTTCTGGCTCCTCACGAACCACCCTCACGTGGAGCAAAAAATCGTGGACGAGATAGCAACCATCCTCGGCGACACACGCGGCGGAGACCGCCACCGCTAGACGGAGGACCCTCTCGACTTCGACGAGGCCGACCGGCTGGTGTACCTGAAGGCCACGCTGGCCGAAACGTTGCATTTATACCCGTCCGTTCCACAGGATTTCAAGCAGGCCGTCATCGACAACGTGTTGCCGGACGACACGGTGGTTCCGACGGGGTTGACGGTGACGTATTCGATATACTTCGCGGGGAGGGTGGAAACGATATGGGGAAAGGATTGCATGGAGTTTGAACCAGAGTATATCGAATTGAAGAGGACGATGATGAAGTAGTGGAGGAGCATATAGAATATGTAGATAGGGGTGGAAATAGGCCAGGCGGCCCGTCTGGGGCCTACGGCCTGGCCCACCAAAGGCCTGGCCTAGCCTGGCTTGTTTATTAAGAAGGTCAGGCTTAGGCTTTTTAAAAAGCCTTTTTAATTAAAAAGGCCAGACTTTAGACTTTAAAAAAAGCCTATGAAGCCTAACAGGCTGACCTGTTTATATAATAATATATATAATATTATATATTTATATATATTACATTAATATAATATATATAATATTTACATCTAATATTAGTCTTTAGAAAATATTGAATATTTTACGTGATGAACAAGGCCCGTTAGCCTATTTAGGCTCGTTGGCCTAGCTAGGCCTATAGGCTTATTGGCCTATTTATAGGCCATTTTATAGAACAGGCCACGTAAACAGGCTTTCAAGCCAGGCCAGACTTTTAAACAGGCCAGACTAAGGCCTAAAAAAATGTCTATAACAGATAAATAGACCAGACCCAAGCTTAGTAATTATGATGTAGGCCAGACTCAGACCCGTCAAAACCTGACCTGGCCTGATCTGTTTCCAACCCTATATGTAGATGAAGTTGAAGGAAGTTTTGGGTATGTTGAAAACAGTATAAGCAAAGGGCACGTGAAACATTCATTTTGGTTTAAAATAATCCCTGTTCAAGTACTTATGGGTGCACTATAACAACTAAAACCATCACCGTTGGATCTTCACTTATAATATCCAACGGTCATCATTTCTCTGACTATACTCTTGCACGGTACAACACCTACTTGCCTCTTGCATCCTATAATCCGTCTTAATTCTTTTAATTTTTTTTTCAAACTTACCAAAATCTCGGGCCAATTTATCCCAAAAAAAAAAAAAAAAAAAAAAAACCATTACCCTCGAAACCTCAGTCACATCGCTCCCCTTCTAGTTCAAGTTCAAGTTCAAGTCTTAAACCTTAAAACTCCAACACAACAAACTACAAATCCCATTACCATAAACTCAACAATGATCCCCAAACGCCTCCTTAACCCTCCTCCATCTCCCACCACCGTTAACCCCTTCCACGTTTCCGCTTCCTCTTCAATCACCCACACACAACCCCACTCACTATCCGACGCCGTTTCACTCTTTCACCGCACCATCGACGATGACCCCAATTCACCACCCTCCGAACCACCCTGCAGCTCCCTCATCGACAACCTGCGAAAGGCACGACAATACGACGTCGTCGTGTCGGTTTACCGCAAAATGGTTTCCGCGCGCGTCTCGCCCAGGTTCACCTCTCTCAGCGCGTTAACCGAAAGCTTCGTCAACACCCACCACCCAAGTTTCGCTCTTTCGGTCCTGGGGATAATGATGAAGCGCGGTTTTGGGGTTAATGTCTATAACTTGAACCTCGTGGTGAAGGGTTTTTGTCAAAGTGGTCAATGCGACAAGGCCATGGCTTTGTTTTCACAAATGAAGAGAAATTGTGATTGTGTGGTTCCTGATAGTGTTACTTACAATACCCTTATAAATGGGTTTTGTAAAGCTAAAAAATTGGTGGAAGCTAGGGATTTGTTTGAGGCAATGAAGGTTGCGGAGAACAAACCCAATTTGGTGACATATAGTGTTTTGATTGATTCTTATTGTAAGAGTGGTGAAGTTGGTGAGGGGTTGGGTTTGTTGGAGGAGATGGAGAGGGAGGGTTTGAGAGCTGATGTGTTTGTGTATAGTTCTCTCATTAGTGCCTTTTGTGGGAAGGGTGATGTTGAGAGGGGGAGGGAACTGTTTGATGAGATGCTGAGGAAGAAGGTTAGCCCCAATGTGGTTACTTACAGCTGTTTGATGCAGGGTCTTGGCAAGAGCGGGCGGTGGCGCGAGGCGTCTGACATGTTGAAGGACATGACGGCTCGTGGTGTTCGGCCGGATGTTGTTACCTACACGGTTTTGGCGGATGGGCTTTGCAAGAATGGGAGGGCGGAGGACGCGGTTAAGGTGTTGGATTTGATGGTGCAGAAGGGGGAGGAGCCCAGTACTTTGACGTACAATGTTGTTGTGAATGGGCTTTGTAAGGAGGATCGGGTGGATGATGCACTCAGGATTGTGGAAATGATGGTGAAGAAGGGGAAGAAGCCTGATGTGGTTACGTATAATACGTTGTTGAAAGGACTGTGTGGAGCTGGCAAAGTTGATGAGGCGATGGATCTTTGGAAGCTGTTGTTGAGCAAGAAGTTCCATGTGAAGCCGGATGTCTTCACGTTTAATAATTTAATTCAGGGACTTTGCAAGGAAGGGCGTGTTCGTGATGCTTCAAGGATCCATTCTACAATGGTTGAAATGGGGCTCCGAGGTAACATAATAACTTATAATGTTTTGATTGAGGGTTATCTAAATGCACGGAAGCTTATTAAGGCGTTGGAACTCTGGAAATATGCGGTAGAGTCTGGGTTTTTTCCCAATTCAATGACTTACAGTGTTATGATTAATGGTCTGTGCAAAATGCAGATGCTGAGTATTGCAAGAGGACTTTTTTGTAAAATGAAAGATTCTGGGATTAGACCTACAGTAATTGATTATAATGCACTGATGGCAGCATTGTGCAGGGAAGATAGTTTGGAGCAGGCTAGGAATCTATTTCAAGAAATGAGAAATGTGAATCATGATGTTGATGTTGTCTCCTTTAATATAATAATTGATGGAACCCTCAAAGCAGGAGATATTAAATCTGCCAAGGAATTGCTATCAGAGATGCTTAAGATGGATTTGGTCCCTGATGCTGTAACCTTTTCTATATTGATAAACAGGTTCTCCAAACTTGGAATGCTGGATGAGGCCATGGCGCTCTATGAGAAAATGGTCTCGTGTGGTCATGTACCGGATGTTGTTGTATTTGATTCTTTGCTAAAGGGCTATGGTTTAAAAGGAGAGACAGAAAAAATCATTTCCTTGCTTCATCAAATGGCTGATAAGGATGTTGTTCTGGACTCAAAATTGACTTCTACCATCTTAGCTTGCCTTTGTCACATGTCAAGAGATCTTGATGTAGAGAAGATACTTCCAAAATTTTCACAACAAAGTGAACATACATCAAAAGGAACAACCATTAATTGCCATGAGCTCTTGATGAAGCTGAATAATGTTCATCCAGAACTAAAATTATTTGTTGCACAATAGTGTTTGTTTTCAAGAGCATGATGTCATGGTACTCTAAGTAAGTTCTTTGTTGCCTTTCATTAAATTAGTTATTGTTAAGATTAAAGGACAGAACTGAAAATTTGTGTATTTCCCATTCATTGACTCAAAGAGTGTATGAATATATATAGATACAAAATAAGATAATAAAAGGAAAAGATTAATCAAATCTAATCTAAATCTTAGAGATATAATTCTACGTGATAATGAAAGATAAAAAGTTTCCTACTTTCCTAGAAATAGGCTATCGTATCTCATAAATATCTATTATATCATATTTTATGATATCTCCTAAATCTCTATCATATTATATCTTAACACTCCCCCTCAAGCTGAAGCGTATAACTTAATGCTCCAAGCCTTGGAACATAACTGAAGCATAAAAAATAAAAAAAATGAAAACAACTCCAAGGTAGAGGACTCTCCAATGCGTAGAGTACGACACCAAAAACTAAATATTCTTCTTCAAACTCAGATGCTGCAAGGGAGTAGACTGAAACCCAAGACAAGTAATGCAAGGACATCAGAGACTCAGATATCAGCACAATAGGACTTGAAACAAGCAGAGGAAGAGCCGACGAGTCATAACTTCCAACACTCCCCCTCAAGCTAAAGCTTTCTACGCTTTTAGCTTGTTACAATACATTATCCTTCAAACTGATTAGATGGTTGTTGAAAACAGTTGGGATAAACTGATATCCATGGCAACAATGGATGAGACAGGTAAGTAGTTGCTGAAAAAAATGGTTCTTGACCAGATCGAACCCCAAGGACAACAATTGAATAATGATTGGGACAATGCTAGTGCAACTGGGACAAAGACAAGGCCAATTACAGGGACAAATATGCGGCCAGTGTAGCTGAGACAAAGACAGGGCCAATGTAATTGGGACAAAGATGGGGCCAGTGCAACTAGGACAAAGACGAACCAATGCATCTTGAACAAGGACGAGGCCAGTGCAACTGGGACAAAGACGGGGCCAGTGCATCTGGGACAAGGACAGCTTAACCATCAAGAGCAGAAGCTAAACAATGCTTAACCACTCATGACAGAAGCAAATCATCTCAAAGCTTAACCACTAATGACAGAAGCAAATCATCTCAAAGCTTAACCATCTTGTAAGACAGAAGCTAAACAACCAAACACTGCTGAAAAAACTGTTCTTGACCAGATCGAATCCCAAGGACAACAATGGAACTAGGAGAGGCTGACAATCTTAATGATGGTGGCACGTTGGAGAGTATGACGGTGGCTAGCGGCGACGACCGGCAACGGGGAGTAGAAAAGTCATTGGAAAAACTGAAAAAGATTGCCTTAAAAAGTGCAGCGAGTAAAAGGGTCCACCGGGGACAGTGGGTCCCCGGTGAAGCACAATTTTCATGATACCTCAGCCTAGCTCTGATACCATGTTAAGATTAAAGGACAGAATTGAAAATTTGTGTATTTCCCATTCATTGATTCAAAGAGTGTATGAATATATATAGATACAAGATAAGATAATAAAAGGAAAAAATTAATCAAATCTAATCTAAATCTTAGAGATATAATTCTACGTGATAATGAAAGATAAAAAGTTTCCTACTTTCCTAGAAATAGGCTATCGTATCTCATAAATATCTATTATATCATATTTTATGATATTTCCTAAATCTCTATCATATTATATCTTAACAGTTATGTTCCAGGCTTTATCTACTTTTATATCTCAAGTTAAATTGCAAAAGTTATCAAGATCATTTGGTTTCATTTCAGAGTGCTGTATGCTTATGCTAGGAGACAATTGTTCAATGTTCAGTCTCAGATTTTGATCAGGTATCTGTTTTGTGCCTTCTTAGGTCTCGGATTCCTTGCCATTGGCTACATTGTTATATGAATGGTTCATATCTAATACTATATAATGCTGAATAACTAGCTAGCAAAGAACTTTTCACTGTTCCCTCAATTGTGTATTTCTGTCAATACCCTTTCTGTTGGGCCTTTTTAAGTTTCTATCTCACATCCTGTAATCATGTTCTGCCCATTAAAAAACCCAATATCAAATAGGGTTTCAATCTGAATTTCAAGAATGGAGAAACTTGAAACATGATGCTGCTTATGGCTACTGTTTTATGGATAATTCCAAGATCTTCTATGTCACAGCAAAGGCGTGGAACCATCCGAACATACTCTGTTATTTATAGCTACTATCAAGATCTTCTCTGTTGTTTTCTTGATTTTGTCAGGCTGAAATCATTAATTCTTCGAACGAGGAAGAGTGAATCAATGGCTGTTGTTTGAGAATGAATGTTGACGAATGGGTTCAGATCGAATGTGGACGGCCAGGATGTAAAGAAATTCTCACACGGTTTTTCCTCCTGGCATTAGCAGATGTAAAGCATATATTGCACAAGATCTACCAGCCTGGGTAATCATTTACGCTCTGTAAGCTGAATATAGAAATCAACGGTTGGTTCTGAGCTTGATTGTTGACGAAGGGCTTTTGATGGAACGTCGACGGCCAGGATGTAATGAAGGTATTGCCCTTTTTCCATATTGGGCTTTTTTGTCAGTTCCGACTTTTCTAATTCAGTGTAAGATGCTGTAAGAATTAAGACTGATCAACGGTGGTTATTTGTGCAAACATGTAAATGAAGGTTGATCCTTATTTTGGGCCAAATTTTTCACTGCATTTCTGAGGAGAATGACACAATCAATAGAGTGTCTTTAATTATAGCTACATAGACAAGCAATGACAGCACCAATGATTATTGGGGGTGAAAGTGTTCATGGAAATTGGAAGGTAGGAAATCTAACTTAAACAAATGTTGCCAAAGCTTCCACTATAGATGTGGATAAAGCTACTTTTTTAGTGTTTTTTATGGACCCCCGTTTCTTTGATCTTATTATTTATTAGTGTTACGATTACAAGAAGATTTCTCTTTGCTTTATTCATTTTTAAGCAAATGCTTGATAGAACCATTGTTTAATTACGCTATCTTCTAATTAGTAGTTACAAATTTTTTCTTTTCTTCTGTCTGTGCTTGCTAATAATCCTTGCCTTTTGATTGTGCCAAAAATCTTAAGTATTGTAATTTTTCTCTGTAAAAAAGTGTTTGCTAAAAGGGGTCTTACCTTTTTGGTGGGGGGTTGTTATCGAAATAGAAAGGGGAATTAACAATAACAATTGCAGCATTGTGCAGAATTGGTAATTAACAATTATGTTATTTTCATTTTATTAATTTCTTGAGTTGTGCACAGTAAGAAAATATTATTGATAACTTATAAGATGCTTTTGCTGCAGAAGATTTGGGTGAGTATGTTCCAGGTCCAGAAGTTGTTGTGCCTGCAGCCCAAACTTTTCCTGCTACTGGCTGGGACTAGATTAAGACATGAGATTTTGATTTGGTGGTGTTAAATTCATAGTTTTTTTTCCCCTCTGCTCAGAAATTTCCCTTCCAAGATTATTTGTTAGAAAAGAAACATCATTTACTTGATATTGAATCTCAGTAAAAATTTGTTTGGTGACATATTGAAGCAAACTTTATCGTTTAAAATTTTAAATGCAGTAATTTAATTGTTCCAAAAAAAAAAAAAACTTCGAAGATGCTTTGTTTGCCACTTATATTTGTTTTTTGGTGAATCTGTTTGCCACTTATATAGTTGTTCACAGCATTGGTTTCAAACATGTAAATAACATGATTTACTTATGAATTTTCGGCTTTGCTGTTGCATAGATACATGGAATTGTTAACATTGTGTTCGGTTGAGAGGAATGAAAATGGATAAAAATGCGAGTAATGAAAAAGATTGAAAAGAGATGAAAGAGATTAAAAAAGAGATTAATGATTTAAATTAAAGTGATTTGGTAGGTAAGAAAATAAATAAATAAATAAACAAAATTAAGTAACTATATAATTTCCAATTTATCCAAGTATATGATTTTTTTTTTGCTACGATTTTCTTTTAAAATTTAATAATCGATTATGCCTTGACATAATTGATTATATATCTTCAGGTAATTTTTTTTAAAAAAAAAAACAAGGTACATAATTGATTATGCCCTAAAAAAATGAGCTACACATGTTAAAGGGTCTGTAATCGATTATGGCTACCCCATAATTGATTATATATCCTAACCTGAGTCAAATTTGTTTCATTCTCTTGATGCTAGACTAGTCAATGTTTATTGAATTTGGTAGCATATGTTGATGCGAGTAATACAAGCTTGTAGTGCAAGAGCTCTTATAGAAAATGAGATTCTATAATAATACCATTTGAGGTATAAAATAAAAAACACATCCAATTTTAATTCACTCCAAAAATAACATTCATGTTGTTGTATACCATTGTTATTGTTGTATTCAGACATGAATTCCCCTTTTTAAGACAATTAGCTAGTCAAACGTAATCAGGAGATGCACATTAAACTCATCAATTTCTAATAATAATTTTGTAGTATTTCCAAATCATCCAGTTCAAATATATATATATATATATATATATATATATATATATATATATATATATAGAGAGAGAGAGAGAGAGAGAGAGAGAGAGAGAGAGAGAGAGAGTGAGTGGAGTAAGTACAACACATTACACTTTTAGGATTCAGAATGGTATCATATCCATTTTGTAATTTTCACAATCATTTTTAAAAACCAGTATTTTAACAATTAAGATACACCTTAGATGCATTTTATGAAAATAAAAAATTATAACTTACTAAAATACTTTTATTAAGAAACAAACATGTATATGTTCGTAAATATAATATATATACATACCTACTTACACACACATATATAATAAATTTATGTGTGTCTGTGTCAAAAGCAATGTATTAATTTTAATAAATACTATCTCTGGTCCTAATTATAAGCAATATAGGACAAATCATCAAGACCAAGGAGAGTAGTTAAAGTAGTTATTTTTAATTAATTCTACAATGAATTCAAATTTTATTCCAAAAGTACCCTTTGTTTTATTGATGTGAATGCATAGAAAATATAGTTAACAGTAAAGTAAGGGTATAAAAGAATTTTTACCCTGAGTAACTTTACAAAAAGGTAATTGTTGCTTATATTTAGGACCAAATGAAAATTTAATTTGTTGTTTATAATTAGGACCAGAGGTAGTATTATATAGTCAGTAAATATAATATTTAATGTAATAATTTAATAAAATCCATACATTTATTAACATTAATAAATATTTTATAGTGATAAAAAATTTAATGTATATTATAATATATGTATTAAATAATGTATATTATATTATATGCATTATATTTATTAATTTTAAGAAATATATTATGTTTCATAAATATAATATTAAATAATAATATTTTTAAATTTAATTCTATATTAAATGTATTAAATAATATAATTATTATTATTTATATAAATACTACATTACATTACTCATTAATACACACACACACAACATTAATAACATTAATTCTATACTATATTAATATTTGTATTCAAGTCTATTAATGGTTACATTATTTAATACCCGTATATATTATAATATACATTAAAAGTCATATGACTATAAAATATTTATTAATGTTAATAAATCTGTGACTTTTATTAAAGTAATTATTACATTAAATATTATATTTACTCAATATATAATATTTATTAAAGTTAATAAATGTATGACTTTTGACACACACATACTCCTACACACATCTAAGGTGTGTATTACTAAAATATTGGCTTTAAAAAATAAGTGTGAAAGTTAAAAAATGGGTAAAATGTCATTCTGATCCCTAAAAGTGTAAACCGTTGTCACATTAGTCCCTCAAACTAAGAAAATTCAAAATAAGTTCCTAAAATTTTAGTTGTTTCATCTGAGTCCCTAAACTTTCATACTTATTTTGAATTTTCAGGAACTTATTTTAAATTTTGAAATTTCTAGTTGTTTCATAACTTAATTTGAATTTTATCAGTTTCAGGGATTAATGTGACAAATCTTTACACTTTTAGGGATCAAAATGACATTTTACCCATATTTTAACTTTTACACTTATTTTTCAAAGCCAATATTTTAGTAAGACACACCTTAGATGTGTGTAGGTGTATGTTAGTAAATATGTGTGTCAAAAGCCATACATTTATTAACTTTAATAAATATTATATAGTAAATAAATATAATATTTAATGTAATAATTACTTAAATAAAAGTAACAGATTTATTAACATTAAAAAATATTTTATAGTCATATAACTTTTAATGTATATTATAATATATAGGGGGTATTGAATTTGTAAAACTCTTGAATTAATATATTATGAAAAACGTGTATAAGTTTTTTGCTTCATCTATTTGAACATCAACATCATTCGCCTTAATTGAGTCACATCACAACATTTAAGTATAAGCAACAAAATGAAGTGATGTGCCTTATGGCACTACAACCCAATAAATAAGATCAACATCAAAGTGTTTCAAAAAGGTGAAAAGGTAAGTGTCAAAGATATCAAATCCATTATGCCATAATCAACTACATGTGCATCCAAAAGGGGAGGGGTACAAAACATACTCCTTAATTAGCCACACTACACATCTCAGAATATAATAATAAAAGGATAGCTCCTTAACATAAGAGCTATTGGTGTGACTCATCCAACTAGTCACACCTCACCATCTCCTGCAACGTCTCCAATATCAGTTATGAATGGCTTGGTCCACCATAGCCTCATTATCTGTTCCCGCGTCATTGACACGCAATCATCATAGTCAAACAAGAAAATACAAGGGAAAACTCACTTAAATTTAACATAGCATATAAGCAATATGAATACATTGTAAAGTATAACAACAAGAATAAGATATTCCAACATAAACTCAAAATTTTCACACATTCATTCACACCAAAAATCGTATGATGCATGTAATACCGACTAATGACTATGTTATGTATGTAACTCCATGAAGATTTGCAATAGTTTAAGCGACCAAGATGGACATTTCCCTCAAAATGGCACAACATGACTACCAAGTCATAATAACATGACTTGTGCTAAAAACCATTAAGGAAAAGACAAAACTCTGATCTACGGACTAGCTTTGTGTTTTGTCAAGATAAATGTACGTGAGTAGTGGCTTACCACAACACAAGACTTGCAACTTGGCCCCATATATGGAATCGTTTGTCCATATATCTCAAAAGAAATGCTAGGAACACACTCTTTGACACTCTCTCTTATTGGTTAAAATTTATTGAAAAAATGACAAGATTTTGTGGGTTTCACATCATATTTAATGATTCTCTTTCCTGATTTTATACTTTTCAATAAATTTTAACCAATTAGAGATAGTGTGTTTGAAGGATTGTGTTAGATAGTGTGTTTGAAGGAGTGTGTTAGAGAGTGTGTTCCTAACACTGTTCTATATCTCAAAGGCCCATCGTCATTGCCCACGACTTATCCAACATTAGGTTGAGACCTCTGCTTACTAATTTTACCATATGTATCTTGATATATAGACATTGGATTGAGGTGAAATCAAATCCAATAGTTAGCTACCATCTAGGTCTACAACTCTTATGAAGACCACTTTGTCTATAGTGAACTCTAAAGTCAACTTTTGGCTATTGTAATTGATTACATCTTATGGTAATCAATTAAATTTAGCAGAAATGCACCAATAGTCATTTTCTGATAAAAATAATCGATTACCAACCCTTGTGATTGATTAAAATAGAATCGGAATCAATGAAATAGCCTCTAGGACTCAAGATGATCGATTACAAGCCTTCGTAATCAATTATTTTTGAACCTGGAGAGAAAAACCAAGCTCGATAACTCATTTTAATATATTATTAAGCTATGTACTGATTATTCCCGAACCCAAAACAAGAGATTAACCTCTAGAGCTCATTTTAATCCATTATAAAGCCTTGCAATCAATTCAAATGATAGGGGAACACAATGTTTCATCCAGGGATTCAACTTTTACTACAACCAACACCATCCCATTCAACCCAAATGTTACAACATAGAATTCAATAATCAACAAAGCATTTTTCATCATCAAATGCATTCATAAACAACTCACAACATTGGATCAACATACTCATATCAAGATTTAATATTTTCACAGTAAACCACCGACACTTATATATCAAAACAAACTATATTCATATACCAAATCAAGATCCATTCTCACATCACAAATCCATCAGAAAACAAGAAAATAGGTGAGCTTCCCTTACCTTAAAGTAGTTATAAGTTAGGGATTCAAGGGAAAGAGGAGAAACAAGAGTTCCTTGAGTCCAATGAACAAATTTTCTCTACAACCACAAACCCACAACAAAACCCCTCAAAAAATCATGACTCAAAATAGATCTAAACTCAAATTTTGCAACAAAACCCCATTCATGGATCGGCTCGAGAAAAGAGGAAAAGAAAGAAGAGAGAAAAGAGAGGGCTCACCACTACACCAATGGATCACCAAGAGCTCAAAGAGGAAGAATCTGCTCAAGGGGAACCAAACTGAATCTTGAGAGAGCTTTGGAGAATTTCTCTGAGAGAAACAAAAAAGATGGGAGAAACAAGAGAATGAGGGGGAGAGGGGGTAGGGGTTTGCACGTGGGATTTTGAAAGGAGGAGGAAAAAATAAGTGTTTTTAACTTAAACCCCCTTTTAACTATTATTTGACTCCTTTAAAACATTTCAAAATTCCTTTGGGATCCAAAAATAACTAGAACCCTTCAATAATCTGACTTTATAATATACTTGGAGGTACTCAAAGATAAAAGAAAATGGCTCAAAGGAACTTCCTCAACTCCTAGAAGTTTCAAATTTTAAAACTACAGAGAACCAGAATAAAGTACTACTATTTTAATCACTGGTGGTCAAACAACAATATAACGTGCACATAAATTTAAGATTTAAATATATTTTTGATCCTTAATAAATAACTGAATTTTTGTTTTAGTCAAAAATAATTTTTCTTTAATTTTTTGGTCCTTAATAATTTTTTATTTTATTTCTGTCCCTCAAACTCTATCTAAATTACTTTTCATATGTAAACATATTCTAATATACTTGTGATTTAACCCTTGCAAGAAAAGAACAAAAGTTGTAAACTTGTCATTTTTTTAATGGTAAAGCTTAGTAATCTTGTACACGGGTTGGAAAAAAAAAAAAAAGCATTGCTGCTGTGGGGTTCACACGTGTTGTCTACTTCATTTTTTTATATATAAAAATAATATTTTATTATCTATCTTTGTGTTTGGACTTTGTTGCCTCAAAAACAAGAAAAGAACTTCTAAAATCCACTGTTGTCATTGCAGCAAGAGTGGGAGAAAATATGGAGGATTCTGCCAGTTCTGGCCATCATCACAACGAAAGAAAAAGAAGCAGTGACAACAACGCTTTCGCCAAGTTTGTTCCCTTTTCTCCACCATTAGAACACGACACTGAATCAATCGATGCTAAATTTGGTGGTCATCACCATGACCATGGCCACAAGAGACTCAAGCCAAATTCTCAAGGTCTTTTATTAGAAACCACCACCACCAACAACAACAACAAATTCTCCACCTCTTCTCATCTTCCCAACCAAAACATTGACACAAATGAAACACCGAACTTTTCCTCTCCATCAACTTCCATGAAGCATTCGGCTAATAGTGGACCATCACCACAATCCATTGGTAGCAAGTCATCACACATTGAGTTTGTGGAGAATGATGGGAAAATTGGCAAAACAGTCTCAGATAGTGAGTTCTAATACCCATTTTTCTCTTTATATGAAACACCAATAGATATCATATAACATCATTGACACCCCATTTTTCTCTTTATATGCAACATTAATAGATATCATATGCCATCATTAACATCCCATTTTTTTCTATATAAAATATTTTAGGTACATCTAATGGTGTTTTTCAATCAAAATTAAAGTTTCATCTATGTAGTAAGTGCTGACTTAAATGCCGACCTTAATTGTACGAGTTGCTGAGCTGAAATTCCAATTTTAATTGAAGAACAACATAAAAAATACCACTAAAGTTGGCCTGGTAGTGGGATTTAAGTAGTTTGCATGAGGTTCTAAGATCCAACTTTATTGTAGTCATTATACACATAAAAAAACAACAAAAATACCTTAGCAACTGTAACTAAGTTTTGTCTTGATAGATATCACATACCACTACTCCATCATGAATTTATGTTTGCATTTGCTGTGCAGCTTGTAATTGGAAAGTAGATCAAAATCAGAGTGAGCTAGAATCAGTGATGTCTATGGCAGCTGAGGAGCTATCCAAGAGGCCTAAAACTGGAGGCATCTACAAAGCAATTGCGTGTCAACGCGAGTGCACTGTGAAACGTTTGAAAGATTTGTCAAACAAGGAGCCTACAATAGATGTTGGACTTGAGATGGCTGATGCAGCACATCTTTTGAAGCTTATGAGCTTCTCAAGCAATGAGATCGAGATGGCAGGGCAAAAGGGTCACAAGGGAGCTATGTTGTTGCTTCAAGCAGAGATCCTACGCAAGAAAGGACAGGAACTCGTTGCTGAGTGCCAGAACTTGCTGAGAGATGCGTTATAACTTGTGGCATTTGGAGCCTAACAGAGGTTCTATGTTGGTTGATGAGAAGGTTACAAGTTCATGGCTTAGTTCAGATCTCTCTGCCATCAAACTAGGCCTTTCTGCATTTTGGTTGAGTTGAAACAATTTTAGGTAGATTTTGCATTGGATAGAAAATTGTATACTGAATTTTACTCTTAACTCGCTTTTAGAATAAAAGTATCCAAATACAAATCATTTTCCTTTAAAATCAATTTTAACCAAAAGGTATTCTGCAAAATCAATTTTGAAAACACTTGTACAAACACACACTACATTTTTCTAACTTTTTCTTCGGTGTCTGTTGGGTATTGAAGATTTTCTCACTTCTGCCATGTTTACTGGTATACTTAAAAATTAAAAAAATAATGTCACAATAAAATGTAATCAATTTTAGCAAAATTAAAAGGATTTAAAATATACTGAAGAAAAAGGTCCATCGGTACTTAAATATGCTCCAATAATTGAAACTTAACACAATAGCACGCCACAAAAAATAGCAACTGTGAGTGTGAAAGCTGATATGAAAGAATCGCTCAGTCTACATGTCTGCACTAGCTAATGTGGCCAACAGGTATTGTCGTTGAAACTTTTGATGACACTATCTTCAGTCTATCTTTATGCACGTGCTAACCAATTGCTACTGCACTAACACTATTTGCACGAAACCAAGCTCAATAATTGTCTATTTAATACCCATTAAAACAATGAGAAGATGTGCTATACACAAATAGTATAATGACTGTAATTCAATCACAAATTATCATATACATAAGTTTATTAATTTTTATAATAATTATCTTAAAGTCATATTAACAGTAATTTCTAATCAATTGACAATATATATAACTGCTTTACACTAATAGTACATAGGCTTAATTGCAGATTTTACCACCTAATTTTCATAATTTTGCAAATTTTATCATCCAAGTTTTTTTTTGCGAATTTTACCACTCAACTTTCATAATTTTGCGAATTTTACCACCCAAGTTTTTTTTTTACGAATTTTACCACCCAATTTTCATCATTTTGCGAATTTTATCACCTAAGTTTTCAATTTTTGCGCATTTTACCACCCTGATGTTTCACAATTTTTTTTTTTGAATTCTTTAACTTTTTTTTGATAAAATATCAGAATGGTAAAATGTGCAAAAATTGAAAACTTAGGTGGTAAAATTTGTAAAATTAAAACTTGGATGATAAAATTCACAAAATTATGAAAGTTGGGTGGTAAAATTTACAATTAAGCCTAGTACATAATAATTAAACTCAAACAATTTCCTGGCTAGAAACGTGTATACTATTGCAACTATTTTTTCCTGCCTATTTTTCTTTTCTAGTCTTGACCCGGGTATTGATAACAGTGGGCTACTCATAGGGATTGAAGATTAATGTGGTGCACGACCATAGTAAATTACGGGTAACAGTTGACAGCTCACAGGAATTGGAGATTAATGCATGACCAATGACTATAGAAAATCATTGGAGAGTACGTGTGAACGCTTGCCATGTGTGTGACTCTTGGGAAAGATTAGTGTCATGGGTGGGTGTGGTGGCATTTCCCGTCACGTGCTTTTGAACTGCTCCCTCAACAGATTATAACAATTATCCATTATATAAACAATACACGTTTCTAACAGTTGGAAGAATTTATTCTTACCTATTTCTTTTTCATGGTTTTATGTAAATTACTGATATAATGGTAAGTGTATATGTTGGAATTTTTTCTCTCTAAAGGGAGGTATAAGAAAGAAATCACCCACTTACTTAATAATATAATAACCATAAACTAAATAAATATAATATATATCAACTTATTATTACCATATTTAAAAGTCATTATGATACATACATAAAAATCAACGAGACATGAATTAGAACACAATTCAATGTACTAGTATATAGTTAAAAGAAAATTTTATCTTGGTTCCTTTCACTTTTTGAGAATTGGTACAATATTTCTTGTCTACCATGAATCATGGATTCACGGTTATAGTTACACTTAGAAAATTTACTCAGCCACGGGCTGAATAGTAGGTTTGCATAATGGTAAGAGCAAGCAGCACTGCAGCTACCACAATTCCTATCAACTTCCACACATTAGGGATATGATCTCTAATCAAGATTTTGTAGCTGTGTTTGCAAGAGTATCTGATGCATTCTACACAAAGGTTGCAACAATGCCACATCAGTATAGGGAACTTCCTCAAGGGGTTCACTGCTGAGTAGGCATTCAAGTCCTCACAAAGTTTTGTGTAACTAGAGTCCATTTGGTCCACTCCCTTTGTGATTGTGCCAAACAAAGTGAGCAAATCTCTGTTGCTGATCTTAGTACCCTTCACCAAAACACCAGTTCCCACAAGCAGCTCAATATCTTGCAATGAACACATCAAGCCTCTAAGAAATAAAGCATAAGAAGTGAATTGCCTGTTGATGCCAATTCTGCTTTGCTCCCATGCTATGAAATTTCTCAAATAGACCTCAGTTGTGTCAACTACATGAAGTGGTGGAATTTCAAGCACCCCTTTGGAAAATCTTATGTCAAAGCCAAACCTGTTAACCAACTTGCTGTGTCTCTCCACTTTCCTAATTGTTACACCAGCAGCTCTAAGCCTTGTGGCGCAACGCTTTAGTTCTTGCTGAGCATGTTTCACCTTCTGCCCCTCATCAACAATGGAGGACAAGTGCATGAGATGAAGAAAATGCGCCACACTAGGACACCGGATCAAAGGGTAGCTGAAGAGAGATAGTGTGAGATCAGCAACAAGGTGATCAGCTTCACTTGTGAAGACATTGGGAAAAAGTATCCTAGCCAATGTCTTGAGAACAAAAAAGGGCATTTGGTTCTCTAGTAGAGTGAAATCAGTGAGAATAGATAAGAGCACCTCTTTGTGTCCAAGTATTGAATCTGAAGAAGAACCACTATGGTTATCTTCTTTTGGAATTTGAGGTACCATGTTTGGTGGTGCACATCTAAGGAGGAGTTCTAACAAGAAGGAGCCATCAAGTAACATTATTTTGGCTAGCTCATGAGGTTCATATTTGATGTTACCTCCATAGCTTGCGCGAACTGCATCATCCAAGCCTAGAATGACTGTGCCACATTTATCCAAAGTTGAAACTGGATTTTGAGTTCTGTGAAGGAGAGCTAACATGTAACGCCATTTGTGCTCTTCCATGGCCAGAAGGTGGCTATTGGTTCCCCTGTGTAAGGGTCCAATGCTGACAAACTTTGGTGAGTATGCTTCCTCATTGGATTTTCTAAGCTTGCTTGAAACACTAGGGATGCTGCTTATGAAGGATTTAACCTCTCTGTGATCTAGAGATCCTAGTGTCACTTTGATAGAATTCATCCAACCAGACTCATTTTGAGTTTGGTCCATGATTGGTAAGAAATGAAGGGTGTGAATATGGAAAGAAAATTCAACTTTATAAATACTCAAACCAGTGAAGGATAGTTAAGGGTTTGCTGAAACCAGTCCCACACTCCCACCTAAAACTAAATTTCATATGGGATAACTCTGATTGAGTGATTCTGTATAAATAAAAAGAAAAAGAAAAAAAAAATAAAGAACTCAGATTCTGTTTGAGCTTGCTTTGGCACTGCCTAATGTCTAAAGTTGGATCACCCTTTAATGTAAAAGACTGAAACATAACGTCATTTATTCGAACTTGAAAGGATCTAGGAACAGTCAGAATATATTTTATAGGTCTTGTAGCCTAAAGTCATAAAGAGACTTTAGATTTGAGAAAAAAAAAATTAAACAGACATGATTTATCAGGTTATTTTTAAGACATATATATTACTATTTGAAATGAATGAAAATATTTTTAAAAAGAAATGTAGTTTAATAAAGACTCTCATTAAAAAAAAATCCTGAATAAAAAAAAAAAGACTCTCATTACTTTATACATATTAAATAACAATTCAAGTTGTTGAACTTGCATCTAAGAATTACCATTTGTTATGTAAACTAAGGACTAGTTGTTGCAACTACAATTACATATTGACCAATTCTTCTTCATGTATTAGCTGTCCAGTGTCCACTGTCCACCACTATCTGTCTTATTCTTTTGACGTGTGTTTTACTGAAAAAATAAAGTGAATTTCATTTACTTATGCCCGTTTGTCTTTAGCACCTGTTCAATAGTTAAGGGAATGAAATTCTATTTGTATTAGATGTCAGAGTGAAGACGTGTAGTTGAGGGAGGTTTCCCACAAATATTATTGGTAGTTGAAAAAGTAAAGTTGGGGCTCGAGAAAAAGTTAATAAAGTTGTTGAACATTGACAACTTTTGCACTTGGACTATTAAAGTCCCTTGATTGATGGTAGATGAAACCCAACCACTGCATTTTATTCTTACACAAATCTGTAAAGTTACAATATCTCGAATCCTTAGGTGATTTATGCTTATGTAAAATGTAAAAAATGTTTAATATTATATAAGAAAAGTGGCATAAGAAGTTCTATATGTATGTACACACCCCAAACCATAATTTTCCGTATCATATATTACCACCATTTTTGTCAAGAAGGCCTCTAAATCCTTACAGAATCGAAAATTTGTGTCTTCGTCTTGAAGCATGGAAGATCATGGACAGAACCAAAGGAAAAGACACAATGTTTTTGGTCCGTTCGTGGATAAATCACTTGGTTACCAATCTTCTGGTGCAGATGACCATGACCCCAAGAAGCTTAAACCCAATTCTGAAGCCCCTTTATCAACCATAGACCAACAAGTGCCTGCATTACCCCTTCCCAATATATTGGTTTCTGCATTTAAGGAGAACACCATAGATGGTGTCAAATTTCAGCTGTTTGTGAGCAGATCTTATAGTTCATCAACTTCCACTTCCCCTCCACCAGGTCAGTTTGCATCTTTCTTAATGCATTATGTTTTGTTGAATTACATAGTCAAAAAGTCAATCTAAGATGTTGGAGAGTTTAATAAATTGATAAATTTGATCACAAAACTAGACTAGTTATGAATCATGTCATAGAAGTAATATGAAAGGCAGTTACTTGCTGCACTTCACAAATTGCTTCCTGCACCTATCTGGAATGTTTTTTTACCTTCTGGATTGGTCAATGCCATTGGCCAATCCGGAAGTTACCAATCCATAATGTAATTTTACATTTCAGATTGGTCAATGCGGAAGGTATAAAAGGTGTAAGAAGTGATTTTTTAGGTGCAGGAAGCAACTGCCAATATGAAACCATTTATAAGGTATAAATGGGCTTGTGCATTGTCCATACTTCAAGCCCAAATAGTTAGTTGGTTCATGACACTTGATTCATTAGTTTCCTGAATTCAATTATGAAATTTCCATTTCTGAATAGCTACACATAATAAGTTTGTGACTGGGAGTGTAATTTTCTTGGTGGTGCAGTATACACATTGAAAGTCACTAGTTCTTCAAACTCCAATGTGGAAGTTGAACCTGCAGGGAACATAGTTGATGGTGGAGTAGCACCAGTGTTGACAGAAACGAGACTAGTAGCTGAGGGCCAATTTATGCTACGTTCTCGGCTCTAATAATAGCTTTGAATCGTGGCCTAGTTGTTAGACAGTGTTCATTTCATTTGGCTTTGTTAAGCCATTAAGTGTGGTGTTGCTCCAAATTGCATCCAAATTTTGTTTTAATTTGTAAAAGTACTATGGATATGTATGGACTTAGTAATATTCTGTTATGAGACAATTTTTTTTAACTAACGCAAAGTAACCATTCTGCCATCCTTATTTTACTTTTGTAATTTTAACTATCATGCATTTGATCAGTACCACTTCAGTAAAACTCAAGTGTTTTGATGATATATACATAGGTTTAAATCTTAATACTGAATAATCTTAAGAGTAGGTTAACATGAATAATGATTTATATAATAAGAAATTTGATTAAATAGATTGAAAAATAATAAATAAATTTAACAAGTAGAGAGAATATTCAGACTACTCAATTATTTAATAGATCTATATTAAGTTATTATTACACTACTCAATAATTTTTTTAAGAAGTAGATATCACATTTGCTTACCTTTTTTTTTTCAAAAAAAAAAAAAATTGACATTCTATCATTTATAGGATTTTTTCACTGATAGAAATTTTTATTATGTTTTCTTATTTTTATTGTTTGAAATTAAAATTACTGTTAGTTTTGAGTGTAAAACTAGTAAATATTTTTGTAGAAATTAGATATTTAAATAATTACAAAAAACAACCAAACATGTAAATCAATTGGGATATAATTGTTTTAGCTTAATAAGTGATTTTGAATTTGAGTTCATAATAACCCTATCAGACTCGAATATTCTCTTATAATAGAACATATATATTGGTGTCTTTATCAAAAAATCAAAAAAAAAATTAGCCTCCCTTCCGCAGATTTCTGGATCCGTCCCTATCTATTATCATATATCAGTTTATGTAACTTATAATAGTCCATTGAAATGCATTGCCAAATTTACATTTACTGTTTTTTTTTTTTTTATATAAGCAAAAACAAAAGTGTATTAACTTTGGTACAAGGGGTACCAACCCAAATACAAGTAGCTGCCAGAAGTTTTTCTAAAAAGCAGTAGTATACATTGAATTGCTATGCAGTAAACTACCCCACGACTTGACACAGCCCCCCCAAAACACCGAACCCGTGACCATAAGCAAAGATGACAGATCACGGTCCCCTCTACCATTTCCTAAACCAAAAAAATGTCAGACCCGTAAACCAGTATATTCGTGAACTGATCTGAAAAGAAATAACAGAACAACACTGTAAACAATCTACAAACCTTTCAGACACTGCATGGGTGATATGTTCCAATCATAAAATGTAGATTTAAACCCATTCATCCTACATTGCAACCATCTCCAAGACAAGTCTTTGAACATATCCACCACGATATCAGAATTAGCGTTGTCAATTCTAAAAGCCACATTGTTCCTCTGCATCCATATTGACCAAGCCACTGCACACCACACAGCTCTCCAAGCCATTGATTTTTTCTTTCCCCAAATCAGAAAATCATGTTGCAAAAAATGGCTCTTAGGGTCGTAGTGTTGTACCATATGTATGCGTAACCATTGGTAGCAATAATTCCAGATAGATACAGCAAACCTACACGTGAAAAGTAAGTGGGATGTCGATTCTTCTTCCTCATTGCAAAGCATACAAGAAAAATCTTGCTGCTCCACTTGGATGTTTCTTTTCCTTTAGTTTGCTTTAGTTTGCAGTCTATCTAACCCCAACCTCCAAACAAAAGCTAAGATATTAGATGGTGCTGGAAATTGCCAAATATGCTTGAAAAAAAAATTCCGTACTCTGAAGCTGTGCTTGGGTGCATCAAACAATAAACATTTTTTACTTTGTAGTCCCCCTCATTTGTACCCCTCCATTGCCTTATGTCCAATCTCTGTTTTTGCAGCTGCACCCTATTTATCTCCTCCATACACTTGTCTACCATAGGCTTTTTTCCATTCAAAACATTCCCTTCTCCATCTAAACTCCCATTTCCACTCAGTTTGATATATTATTTTTGTGGTGTATGCAGCTTTGATACCACTAATGGATTATATTTTTATTTTTTGTGCGAAAAAGATATATTTGTAAAGGAGGAAGGAGATATATTGTATAAAATAGGAGTTTTATGGATATTTTATTCACGTGTATAACAAGTTTTTATGGAAAACTTGTAAACCAATGGACATTTTCATATGCATTACAAGTTTTTGTAGAACTTGCAAACTCATAGACATATTACAAGTTTTTATGGAAAAGGAAAAACCTGTCAATCTATTCATATTCATATGCATCACAAGTTTTTATGGAACTTGCAAACCTATGAACATATTATAAGTTTTTATGGAAAACTTGCAAACCCTTTCTCAATAACCCCCCTCTCATTTAGGATGGTGACCTCCTCTTCAGGTTAGGTGACGATTCTCATATCAACAATATCTATTTATAGACTTAATATCCTAATCTTAGAAGATGAAACAAAACCTAGAGACAATTTTAAATCTAAACAATATCTTAAAGATTTGAAACAAATAACAAAAGATAACTTAAATTATTATTTTCTAAACTAAAGATATCAAGCATATTTCTCAACACAGTTTCCCTTTCTGACCACTTCCCCATTTCCCCTACACAAGAAGATTGTTGTTGTTCTGAATTTAAAAACATTCTATTGAACTCATTAGATAAAGTAGCATCTCCCACCCAGTATCATGCCAAAATTTAACTCTCTTACCATCTCCCACCTTCCAAAGAATATTTTTTGAAGCCAATGATTCTCAACTCCTTCTCCACACACTATACCTAAATCTCTCCACCATATGGAACCCTTGTTAAAAACGTCCCTTCTCACATCCTCATTCACCCCTTCATACTTTGACCTCAGAACGTACTCTACTGTTATTAAAATCATTATGATGCTAATAGCCATGAGCCATCTGAATGAAATATCACTTGAATTTTCTTATAGCTCCTAATTATTGTAGCTTCATTCAAGGGTAGCACACTTCAAATAGCATCTCTTCGATGAAGAGATTTTTCACTTGATGTGCAAGGAAAAAAAGATTAGTGATTCTTGAATATGAATTGTCATATTAGTGATAAGTGGCCTGTACCATGAGTTACTATGTTCGCACAATAACTGTTTTCTGGGTTTCAAAATTATATAGCTCATTTGTATATTGTTAGTGTATTTGAAAAATACAAGTTAAATAAGAAAAATTCTCGTTGTATCTTAATTTAATTGTATCTTCATTTACTTATGAGCGATTATTTCATTTCTGTGACATAAATGATCATGACTTGGATTAGTATAACATAATAAGGATTTCAATCAGCAGGAAATTCTTAGAAAAAATCCTAACAAACCTACTTCGACTTTTGCTGCTGCTTATTAAAATATTAAATAGTTCCTGCGGAAATTTTTTTCAAAAGAAAATTTGCAGGAAAATAAAAAATTCTTGAGAAAAATCTTGCAAATTTTAATCCGCAACAAATAATTGTATTATAGGTATAATGGCAGCAAAATCCACAGATAATTCCTGCGAAATTTTTTTCCAGGAAAATCCGCAGAAAAATTGTATTTTTCTAGTAGTGTTAATCTTTGCCAATATAACAAACTTATTATGAATACTAATATAAGGGGTTGATAACTTGATTTTTGAGAGATACCAACAAATGTTATCCTTTCTTATCACAATTATCGATATATTATCTTTGTTTTTCTCCTCTTGTCTTTGTATTTTTGACATTGTTTGTGAGGTTTCAATATATTTTGAATGCACGAGTCTAATTGAATATAAAAAGAAAAAACATATACAAATTGCTTATTCTTCTCTAGTTATAATTATTTTCAATATTGTTAAAATAATATTTGTTACACTGATTTTTGTTTAAATTTTTTATTCAATATTGTTAAAATAATATTTGTTACACTGATTTTTGTTTAAATTTTTTAAAAAAAATGATGAAAAGTTTAGTGTAGATTTATAGATGATTTTTGTTATATACAAGAGTAATATTTTGATATATTATTACTGTAATTAATGTTTTGATATATATATATATATATATATATATATATATATATATAGAGAGAGAGAGAGAGAGAGAGAGAGAGATTAATAATTAATAATTATGTACAGTATAAAATAATTTTATATGGTCATCCAATCACAATTCATCATTAGTATGACTTTTGAAATAATAATTGTAAAAGTCAACAAACTTAGCATACATAGTGATTTGTGATTGAATGACTCTAATATATAATTAAAAACATTTTGTATGAAAAAAATTTCACATTTATTTATTAGACGAAGTTTAAGTTTTATATTTGGTCGAATAATGATATTCATACATCTCAATCTTTTACAACTTACTTCCACCATATTTCTCTCTCTATCTCTCTCTACCTTTTACATCACAAATCATATTTACCATTTTTTTTTCTATTTTTTCTTTTCCTTTTTATGATTTTATCTCTCTTTCCTCCACCCCAATCCACCCAAAAATAGATTGTTTAACAATTCTCTATTTGGCCTCCCCTCACATTTCGTTCTGGCCCCGTCCTTGATCATAAAACAATCCATCCATTGTTTCAACTTTCAATTACAATCATCTTACGCCCCATTGTCTATAGACAAGTGTTATTATTATTATTATTATTATTATTATTATTATTATTATTATTCCTTTGCACACATAGTTATCTATAGTTATCATGTCATTTTCAACATAATAAGGTTAAAATTCAAATTTTTTTATCTGTCATTTTCTTTAAAGATATTAAAAGTTTGAAAATAGACTCGAGAGTGGAGCATAATTTATCGTATTCATCAAAAGGTCCATTGGCAGAATAATAGTGGGGAACAACAAGAAAGTGAGGAGAAGAATTATGTGTACCCAATGTATGGACACTAGAATCGTTACTAATCAGGTTTGGAACCCACACACCATAATCGTTTGCTCTGGTTATAGAGGGAGATAATGACAAAGTAAAACACATAATGGAATTAATTTATGAGTTCAATTTTCTATACACTTTAAGTTGGCACAAATGGTGCTGGCTTGTATCTCTTAACCAAATTGTCCAAAATTTGAATCTTGACCTTTTGTATGAAATAGATCATGTTAAGAGAAAAATATCCACCTTGTGTGTACTCATATTCCCGATAGCGATTAGTCATGTTATGGAGCTTGGCTTGGACACTCAAGTAGCTCCACCCGCAAGTAAAGCAAAGATCCATAAAATCCCCCTTTCTTCGGGAATCCAGTCAAATATTTTTCCGACCCAAAGTTTCTGATTCGCTCACTCACACATTCCTTCAAAAATTACAATATAAAAAGGGACAAAAAATAGACAAATCCAATGACATGAAAATATGGGTGTTCGGCTGCTAAGGCAGAGGTTCATGCATTATGAATTATGAACACACAGTTCTCATAATATAAATAAATAATATTGAACACTCAATATCGCTCGCACATGAGAGGCAGAGAAGCATAAGAACGCACATGCATCCCATGTGAATATGCAACGGGTCCACGCTCTTATTTATAAGATTGAAGTGTGAGATTAAAGTGGCATATTTTGGAAATATGCAAAGTAATAATGAGATAGAATCAATGAACACAAAAAGAAATTGGAATCAAATTCTCATACTATAGAATTCCAAACCAAAATAGGGGGGGGGGGGGGAGAAGGTACAAAACATACGTAATTTAATTAGCCGATGCATTTATAGCAAAGGAATCATACCCAGTGACCACACTATTTTAAAATTTTAATCAAGTAATCTTAAAGGGGGAAAAAGAAAAAGAAAACCTATATAGTGTAACGAGAAAAAAGAAAAAAGGAAAAGAAAATTGCAACAAAACACAACCGGCACACATCAAATTAAAGGGGAGTGTTACTAAGATTCCCCATGTATGATACAAAATATTAATGAAACTATGATTTCAGCTGAACTCTATTGTGTTGGAAGTGGTGAGTGATGAGTGAGTTGTTGTACTCAGTGATGATGATGGGCATGAGGGGGTGGTGCTGCTGCCATGGGTGGTGGAGTTGGGGGCTTGCATTGGTAGCACTTCGCAAAGAGCCCAAATGTGTCAATTTGCCTAATGAAGTTGGTCATGCTGGCCCATCCTCCAAACCCAAACCCAACCACCAAAACCCACACCACAATGAATGCATTGAAGACATACATTGCAGTCCAGCTTGGCATAAAGAAAGGAGGCTTCTCAGCAGCAGTCTACAAAACAAAGCAAATTAAGTCACATAATTGAGGAGTACTATGGAGGCCCCTACTTATTCTTCCATTGCATTATTTCCAAAATTCCCAAAACATGAACAATAATGATGTAATAATGATGTCAAATAGAATATGAATTTAATAGTTATGTATTATCAGTGTAAACTTTTACACTATCAATCAATTAGTTTACACTATCAATCAATCAAAAATCATTGTTAGTATAACTTTTAAAATAGTTATTATAAAAAGAGTTTAATGGTGATACACTGACAGTGTAAAATAGTTTTACACTGTCATCCAATCACAAATCATCGTTGGTATGACTTTTAAAATAATTTTGTAAAAGTCAACAAATTTATTATACATAGTGGGTTGTGATGACTTTTAAAATAATTTTGTAAAAGTCAACAAATTTATTATACATAGTGGGTTGTGATTGGATGACAGTGTAAAACTATTTTACATTGTTAGTGCATAGCTCTTTTTCTCTTATAAAAATCAACATACTTATCATATATAATAGTTTGTGATTAGATGATAATATGAAACTGCTTTACACTGTCAATACATAACCCATATTCTTATAGAATGTAAACAATATAGTAGATGACCATGACCAACATCAGCATCATCAGGTTTATGCACGAGTTTATGTTCCAAAATTTTCCACTAATGTTGGCCTAATTTGAATTATTGAGGAAAGATATCAATCAACTTCGCCAGCTAAACAAAGGCACAGTACGATATTCTTGACTGTAGCAAATAACTGAACGAAAATGACCTCCCACCAGTCCTCAATTCTTCTCCTAATGTTTCCAAATTCAAGCCTTAAATGCTTTTGTACATTTTCTGCTCTATCACCCTTTCCATATGTTTTTCTCTCTCTGAGACTGTGCGTGCACAGGTCACTTTAATTTAATAGTGGGATACGGGACAAAGTCCCCATCCAAACGCGGATGTCCAAGATATGCATAATGACACTCCTACCCTCCATTAGATTCAGATATTTACAATAATGCCATGACTCACTGAAGGCAATTCAACTTAGGCATAACATGAAAAAGAGTTACTACTAGTTAATTAATGAGTATCAATATATCAAAATATCATTAAATATTGTTTTTTCATAAATTCATTTACCTATGTTACCCATGTTTTCTTAGCTAGTGTCCTTCCAGCAAATTTATGTTCTGACTATCATACTTTTTTTTATGCATTCAGTTCAGATATACTAATAGTATAATGATTTATTTCCACTATCACTTAATCATAAATTATCATATATGATAAGATTGTTAATCTTTCTAATAATTACTTTAAAAAGTATATCTAGAATAATTTCTAATTAGTAGATAGTATAAAAAAATTTATCCTGTCAAATGCATGAAAATCACCTGCATATAGTTTGCATATGAAGAAACATATGCAAGTGTCACTATAAGTATAATCTAACATACCTAATTCAAAACTTGAAAACTAAAAAACAAAATCTTTTCCTATGATATAATTAATTAAGGTGAGTTAGAAGCCATAGAAGTGTACAAAAAATATTGAATGATTTACCTGTCTGGCTGAGGCTTTTCTGTAAGTGAGCATATGTGCTGTGGAGGGGACGATGTAGACTGTGAAACTAACAAGAAGAGCTCCAACTGCAGAGTTTATGGGCCCAAAGAAAGGGAAGATTATGGCCAAGAACCATATGGGTATCACCACTGGCAACCTTGCTAGTGCCCTTATGCAAATGCTTTTTGTGTCATGCATCCCAATTACCTTCTCCCAGACAAAGTACAGTGGAGTACTAGCAAAACCGAATGTGATGAACTGCATGCACCCCATTCAATGTTTGGAGTTAGAATTTTCTTTATTCATCCATGCTCAAATATTTCTTTCTTTTCTTCAATTATTTGACAAAATCATCATGAGGGGAACCATGGCATTTATTTGCTGTGTTTTGCCACTTTTGACTAGTGGTTTTAGGCAAAATAGTTAATGCAAAGTGATACTATTGAAATTTATGTGAATATATAAAAAAGATTAAAGTAATTTCACATACATTAAAAACACACGACACAAAATTGATTTTGAATGTACTGTATAAATTCAACATTACCCAAAAAATCAACTTGCTTTTTCTGGCACTGGAAACACTGCAAAATGAAATATTTGACTTTGGTGCACAAATTAAATCCATACAGGAAACTGTAATTGGATTTTCAAAAAATACTTTTGTGATCAAGCTATATAGTTTATAGATTAAAATACATATTAATTATACTTGACGGATAAAAAGAACAGTTGTCATTATTTTTCTTTGCTTTGGGTTATGGAATTCTTTAATTACCACCGAAAGTCTATATGATCCAATATTCTATGCTCTGACATTCTTAGCAAAAATAAATAAACTTTATCATCATTTAAATGAACATTTATTGCAACAAGGCTTTACGTGACAAGTTTTTTGTTTTCTATTTACTACTACATGACAGATTATATAAGTATCCATTAATTATTACAATCCAACTAAGCATTTAATACTAGTTTTCTAGCAGGTAACTACTAATAAAAAATAAAATAGTATCAGAGGACTTATTTATAGCGTCATATACCTGTGCATTATTTTACCCTTTTAAATAAAATCAGCAAAAATAATACTAGCAAAAATAATACTAGTACTCATGACTTAGAATCTTAAAATGGTTACATTTTGTACCAAAGTACAAAAAATTGCGTGAACGATAAAAATTTACCTGGTGAATGAGCATAAGGATTACAGCAAAAAGGGTTTACATGGCAAGTTTTTTGTTTACTATTTACCACATGACAAGTTATATAAGCACCTATTAATTATTACTATCCAAATAGGCATTAATTTAATATTACTTTTCTAATACGTAACTACTAATAAAAAGTAAAACATATCAGAGGACTTATTTACAGCGTCTTTTTAATTGTGCATTATTTTGCCCATTTATAAATAAAAACAACAAAAATACTAGTTGTTATGACCTAGACTCTTGAATTGAAATGTGACAAGTTTTTTGTTTTCTATTTACTACATGACAAATTATATAAGAATCTATTAATTAACACAATCCAAACAAGCATTTAATATTATTATTCTAAAACGTAACAGCTGATAAAGTAAAATGGTACCAAAGGATTTATTTATAGCTTCATTTACTTGTGCATCATTTTACCCTTTTAAGTAAAAACATCAAAAACACACTAGTATTTACAAGACTTTACACTCTTGAATTAAAATGGTTACATTTTGTACCAAAATACAAAAAAGAATTGTGAAGATTAAAATTAAAATTTACCTGGTGAATGAGCATGAGGATTACAGCAGCATCACGAAATCGATTTTTGGGGAGCAGAGAGAATGCATTAGAATGATTGAGAAGTTCATCACCAAAAGCCCAGTAAACGGCAGCAGCAGAAGGAATCGTTAGTGTGAAAACGTACAAAGTGGCCAGCAAGTATATGTACTTGAACTTCTGTGGCTTCCACATGGCGTGCATAATCTCTCTGCAACATTTGTCACCCCTTCTTCACTACTTTACTCTCAAGGATCAAGGAATAATCATAATAATAGGGACATTGGAATTTCTATAAACGGGTAAATAAATAAAAGTAAGTTGTGACTCTCTTGGCTCCATTGCCAGTTTGTTTTACTAGACACTGCTGTGCAGACAAAAGGACAATGTGAGCCACCCATCATATTAATTTTTGAGAAAGTATGTTTTTGCACAAATTTTTATATAAATATATATATATATAATATAAAAATAAGAAAAGTATAAATTTATTGTGTGAATAATTAATATATCTTGTTTTCTTGAACTTTGGTTTTTTGGGGGGCTGTAAATCTTTACTTGTACAAAGTTTAAAGGCTTTATTAGATAATTGGATTTAAGAAAGGACAAAAGCAGCAAAGCGAAAACCATTCAACTGTAGGATTTTCTTAGTGGAGACATTATTTAATTATATCTTAGTATGATAATGTTCTTACACTCTGTCTCATTAGTTAAATAGGACATCATTGTCTTTTTATAATCCTTTCAGCAACTGTGATTAACCGATTAAAGAAAAAATAAAGAAACAAATTTTATGATTGAAAGACAATGATGACATGTATCTTGGAACCCTATAGTGATTCTCGGAGCCTAATGACACATGTAGCTCACAATACACATTTTTAAACTGAATTTTATAATCTAGTATCAGTAGTAGTAGTATCTCTTCCTTTCTAATAATCTTTCTTCCAAGATATAGAGGGAGGAATTAACAAAGCTTTCCCAAAAGGTGATTTTGCATCATTTTGTCCCAAGGTCTCGAAAACCAAAATGACCGGCAAAAGCCTCTAAGAGAAGCTGTGAAGAAATGAGTGAAAGAGGGATGGATGATGAAAAGGGTAAAAGTGAAAAGTGACAATATTTAGAAACTTACA
This sequence comes from Pueraria montana var. lobata, assembly GCA_026413185.1. Lineage (NCBI taxonomy): Eukaryota > Viridiplantae > Streptophyta > Magnoliopsida > Fabales > Fabaceae > Pueraria > Pueraria montana. The sequence continues at coordinate 82,623,508 of CM048650.1, forward strand.
CATATCATATAATCTATCAAAATTTATATTTTTTATATTTCTATATACAATACTATTTTTGATTTTTTTTATAATAAACAAATTTTAGTATAAAATACACAAAAACTTATTTCTTATAAAAAGAACCGAAGGAAATATTATTTATTATAATTATACTTATACTTCTTTCTCTATGTTAGGTGTTAATAATTAGACCATTTTTTTTCCCAAAGGGTAACTTACACAGTAACTGCATGTCCACCAAACGTGTACAGTATGTTGGTGGCTCCTGTGAAGTACAGCACTAGCTTCGTTGGACCCGTGTGTGTCACATTTTCTGCCTGCCATAATATTTCCACACAAAATAAAATCTTATCTTAGCATGCAATGATGTTTTCAAACACTAATAAAATTAGAATTTAATTTATGCACATGATGTCAAGTATGTTTAAAAAGCCTAGATTATCTTATTCATTGATGTGATGTGACACTAATATAAACTTCTATTGCATGACTATATAATAATATTTTACACAAACTTATAAAAGTATGGTTCAGAATTACCGATTTACCTGGCCATGGATAAGAGCTGCAATAGCCAAGTACCAAGCAGTGTAAGTGGTCATTCCAAGTCCCAGAAAAGACCAAATACGGTAATTGTGGAAGGAGGGTATGAACACAGAGGTGGCACAGCAAGCTCCAAAGATATAAGTCCAAGTTCTTTTATCCAAATGGTCATTTATGTAGTAGATGTTACTGTTTTTGCAACAGGAACCAAAAAAAAGTGTAAAAGATTCTGTGTAATCAGAACAAACCCACACCAGATTGCCCCAATTTTTTTTGCAGAAATTAAGAAAGATCTTTACCTTGCACATGCTATAAGCTGAATCACAGATCCAAAGAGGAGGAAAGTACAGTTGAAGGCTAACCCCACTGCTTTCCAATACGGACCCAGCAACCCATCAAGCACTTCAAACCACTGAAAAATCCAGTGTAATGAGTTTCAATTTAGACTATTTAGTCATTGTGATAATATTCATATATACTTCTACTAAAAGGTCTTATCCAAAGTTTTAAAAAGTTGTTCACAACTGCGATTTCGACCACAATGTCAAAGAATGAATAGCCAAAGACCACAATTGTGACCGCATTAACTATATTTGTCTATAATTTCTCACAATATTAAGAATCGCATCAATTTAAAACCTGAACTCATTTTTGGAAGAGATTAGGAACCAGTGGTGGCAGAATGAGAAATACCTGAATGACATGGTTCTTGAAACTGACATTTTCTTTTTCCTTTCTGGTACGGTACTCCATATAGAGGACACTGATTAGATACGCTGTCCAACTTCCCATGATTCCATAGAAAATCTGAAGCAAGATTCCTGATAACATGCCCAGTTGAGAGAAAGAATAGGGCAGTGTCAACAGCACTTGAGCCACCTAAAACACCAATTCAAAAAAGTTATTATTGTTTTTTCATCAAGTTTTTTCTTCTTTTTTTTTTTTGAGTGATGGGGTGATTTTGATTTTACTTGATTTGAAGCACAGCTGAACCATGCGTCCCAAACAGAGCCTCCATGCCAGAGGAAGCTCTTGATGCTGAACATGGAGTGGTCTTGTTGCAACTCCTTCTCTTCTTCCCTCATACCCACTTCACTCTCTGTCTCGTTAAGGCTTGTGACTATTGCTTCCTCTGCTTGGCTCTGAGTTTCCATTTTTTTTTTCAGATGGATCTGAAACACATGAAAGTACACTTAATGAGACAAAAAAAAAAAAAAAGATCAAACACTACCCCAGAAAATGAAAGCCAAGAAGAAAAAACACACACCACCCCAGATCCAGATAACTGAAAATTCCTTTGCAGCCTTTTTCACAAAAAAAACAACAACCACCACCACACAAAAAGAGAGACTAGGAAAATTACAAAGAAAAAAAAAAAAGTGGTCATGTTGTTTGTGTTTACAATTACATGTTTTACACGCCAAATGAACAGTAGAAAATCCAATCCAATGCAGATATCTATCACACTTTCCACTAACCTTAGTGAGTGAGTGATGTCTCTTTCTCCAAAAGGCTGAAAATTTAAGCAACCCCTTTATCTCTCTATGACTCTATGTGTCTTCCAAAACCAAAAATGAATGGCCTTTGTTATTGAATGCTGCTGTTCAGTAGAGTCAGTGACAGAGAACCAGAGATGTGTTAAATAAATGTTAATGCCTAAGAATTCTCTATTCATGGAAATGGCAAAGGAAGCTTTAAATGCAATGAGATAGTAGTAGTAGCATCATATCAAGTTAAGTTACGCACTTCTTGTTGTTGTGTTGTTTGATTGTTGTTGTTAGGTGGAGCTTGAAAACTGGGGAAAATTTTATAGTAATAAAAGGAGCACCGCTTTAATGCGCGCCACCAATTGGCGCAGAAAAAGGCAGAACCAAACGGCAAAGGCGGCGAGAAGCCGCAAAAGCAGGAAAGAACAGAAAGAAGGAAAAGAAAAGAAAAGAAAGAAAGAACTCTCACTCACTCTATTGAGATTTTGGATTTCCAAGTTGGCCTTTGTTTTTCTCTTGGTTCAGACTACTTCTTCAGAGGCTGGGGGATACTATATATAAATAAATATAAAGACCCTTTTCGTTACTGTTGAACCAGATATTGCATATATAAATGAACGTGGACCATTTTTTTTAATGTTGGAATATGTGGACAAAACACAAAAGTGAAGGAAAGCAGAGATAGAGATTGGAGTAACCAAGCCTAGCTAGCAGGTTCTATCACTGATTGAGAGAGAGATGAAACCCAATTTTGATTTGATTCTTGGGTTTCTGAAAAATTTGGAGATCAAACAAAGTGAATGAGAATTTGTTTTGTGATTTGTAAGGAGTGAAGTGAATGAAAGGTGCTCTGTTTTTATAGGCCGAAAAGGTGCTTCAACCTTAACGGCTTCAGATTATACTTTAGTATAAAGAGTGAACCTAGGATTTGGTTCATGGTTGTCCAAATTCACATTGAACGTCGGGTTCGGGTTAACTTTGTTTACATTACTTCATTTTTGTCACTTTAAAAAAAATTAAAAATATAAGTTTTTTTTTTTTAATTTAACCTTTACTCTTACTATTTTAAAAAGAATGTTAATGAAGTAAAAAATATTAATTTAAGAAGTTTTGTTTTTCTAAAGATAAGAGTTATTAGATTTTTGTTTGGATGAATTTTAGTTTGTCTGTAAAAATACTAAAAAAGTTATATGCGGACAAAAAATTAAAAGTTTGAATTATTTCAATTGGTATGACTTTTTTTTATTAGAAATTAAAACTATTAAAGTAGACATTGTTAGCCTACATTCATGGTTTTAATAAATTGTTTGTAAGTGTAATTTTGACCGTAATGTTAAGATTTTTGGAGTGTTTGGAAATGTAACATTATCACTATTGTGATTGCATCAACCATCAACTATATTTATTTGTAATTTTCTACAATATCAAAAAAATGCAATGAAACTATAACCGTAATTGCGACCACAATTTAATATCTTGCATACATTAATAACATGTTGCATTATATTAACAGTATGATATGTTGATAATGAATTATTTTTTATTTTAATAAAAATATGTTGTAATATGATATATAAAATTTATGTGTATTTATTTTACGGTTTTAAATTATAAATCTTTTCTAATATCATCTAAATTTCTTATTAAATTTTGTTTTGAAAAATACGCATTACAATATCATATGACCCAAAAAACCATTAAAAAATCAGTTTGATGCAAATATTAATTAGTACCTTTAGAACTCTCTTTTTTTTTTTTTACGAAAATAGATAGATAGATTTCATTAATAATTAAAAAAAAAAAAAAAAAGGAGATAGCCTCACACTGTGAATGAATCAGGCTAGGCTACCACAACTTGTACGGACAAGAAAAGGCTTCCTCTATGGCTCTACCCAAGGGCACTTTAATTGTACAAAGGGCGAAAAAAAAAAAAACTAAAATCAGGGACTTAAACACTTTATGAGGCAATCTTATATAGATTCACCTCTTCTTCTACTTTTCTAATCTCTTCCTCTAAAACTCAGTTCTTCTTGTCAAAAAACTTGGATGCCAGTTAGGGTAATTAAAAAATATTTATACTACTAAAACAACAAATTCTTCCTTCTTTATTTTATCTTTTAAAATTAAAAAATTTATAATAAAAAAATACGTTGCCAACTTTCATTCAAAAATAACCTAAGTCTTTTTACAATTTATCCATAAGAACCATAGGAAGATATCCCAAATGCACTTCTTTCCTATCAGTCTTTAAATGAGTCATGAGGTGTGATCTGATCCAAACACTTAATAGAGAATGGACATAAAGCTTCAGATGCATAATTGTCTCATAACCAATAGAGATATGTCACGTTTCAATAAATAGCTTCTCACAGGTAAAACATTGTGTGCAGGAGTCTCCAAATGATGAAAGTCTTTAATTACTTTACTTGGTACCTTTAGTTTCCAAAGGGAGTTCCACACACTTCCATATATCATTAATATGCTGGGGACAATTAAAAATACACTCCCAATAGCTTGACTCTAGTCCGACAATTAAAAACCAATAACCTGTGTTTACATGGCACTAATTATTTGGGTTTTTTTATTCCACACAATATAGTTCAAACCTGGAAATGGCACCATTTGAAGGATGAGTTCAGTGTCTTCACTGCAAATATTTTTACCAACCAGATCAGCATCCCACTCACCTGAATCAGGCCTGATGAAAGTAGGGAGGGATAGTTTTTTTGGTTCTTTGTTATTTTAGAAATTAAATTTGGGATATCTTAAATTTTATTTTAAGAAAAAAAATAATAGAATACAAAACTTAAATTTTGGGAAGAGGCATGACTTTATTATCTGGCCCAATAGTCGTTTGGATTTTGACCTGTTTGTTCTAACTTTGTCTCAGTAGGGCATGCGTGTTTATTTTTATTTTCAAGGGTGAGATTTACACTGGCTCTTATAAAAAGAGAAGGGAAACGGATAAGGAAATTAATGGCTAAGGAAATAAGGCATTGTTAAAGATTTTATTTATGCACTCATAATTTATATATGACAGTTAATTAATCATAGCTGAAACCCACAACAAACCCAAACCCAAAATGAGTTCCTCCTCCACTTATCTGTGGTAACGTCGATCCACAACAAACCCAAAATCGGACAAGAAGGAAAATGTGACCCCTTCCATTTCGGGTGGAAGTGGAAGGAGTTCAAAGAGGTGGGTTTTCTTGGGTGCTTGGGATTTAGTTCCAACCCATACTACATATTGTTATTGAAAGCGCCAATGATCGATGACAAAGCTTTCTCCCTTTTGGAATCCCTTCATAAATTAAAAACACATAAGAAAATCCCTTTAGCTTTGTCCTTCATGTCAATTTAATTTGATAACGTTAAGCAAAGTACCTTTTCTCATCTAACACATTGAGTGCTTGGTCTAGCAAGGAATCTTGAACACAACACAAAAAACAATTAATTAGTTAATTAACTAAACAATCAGAAATTTCAATTGAGTTGGATCGACAATCACAAACTCAAGATTTAATTAGATCTGATGTCATAGAAGGCGACAACAATGGTGTCGAGAAAGAGGACGGAAAGAGTGTGTGTGTGTGAGAGAGAGAGAGAGCGTCACTGCAAGAAATCGTCTCCGGTGATAACTCGTGACGATTGGTGGAGCAAATTTGGTGAGGGTGCAGAAATTTGGTGGAGAGTGTCTATGATAAAATTGTAAACCTTAGATGCATCTAATGGCTGAAAAAATTGAACCACGATAAACCACATGATTAAGTGGTCCATGCTAAAATTGGTCAAAAAGAAAATTGTAGATACCAAAATTGTGCTTAAATATGCTACGACCAAGACCTTTGGACCCTCTAGTTTTGATCTAAACAAACATATCATTAGAAAATAAAAAGAAATAGCATGAATTTGCCTTTCTATCACATTGTGAAGCAAGTGTATGAAGAAGCAAGGTCCACGACTACACAACATTTGACAATCGTTTGAAAGTGTTAAATCCTAATGTTCAAGGCTTCTAGCATATGCTTCTATTTTTCAAGGCTCAAGTTAATTAACTTATTTATAAGAAATATTTCCCAATCTTTGTGTCTAACATCTAAAAGGAGATGTGGCCGAAAGAACTTTTGTTGTTGTGCTACTCATCTAAGCTAAAAATGGAAAGTTCAAAGCAAAAGCACATTGATAACTTGATATCCTCCTATTTTAGAAGGAAAAATATATAGGTTTTGTACGTGGAGATTTGATGTCCATCTACGTTTCAAAAATCATTTTGTCACTTTGGCATTGCTAAAGCTTTCATGTCCAATGCTTCTCAACAGTTCATGCACTATAAATTCCATGGAATAAAGAGATAAATGTTGTTGGCTACTAAGAAATATATATAGGGAATCTATCAGAGAGAATTTTTGGTTATTGTGAAAAAATGATAATTATAAATATGAGTCATACAACTATAAATAGATTATTATTAAGATTAAAATTTAGTAAGTAAACACAAATCACTTGAAAAAGTCATATGCATTTTTTTTTTGGTACGCATATGATTGTAAAGGAGTATCCCGGTCGGTCACCGAGATTTTTAAACTCCTCCGGAGAATTTGTTAGCACTCATAGGTGGGTTGTCCCCTCTCAATAATGATTTTTTTTCATATGCACTAGTTAGGATTCGAAACCTTGACCATGTGCTCAAGGAGTCCAAGCCCCGACCACTTGAACCAATCATTATGCATTTATGTGTTAATCTTGATCACTCATATAATTTAATGTTTCAAATTTATGGTTCTCATTTTTTACAACAAAAGTCCTCACTTGATATGTTCTCTCTCTCTATCTATTTACAACATATATATAAGTGTTGAAAAATAAATCAAACTTGTATGACCCTCAAAATTGGACTATTTAAGAACTAGTAAAATTGGTTATTGTGGTTAGGTTAGATTTTATTTATTTTTTTAAATAGAAATACGCTACCTCGCTATATCTCAAGACATATAGTATCAACACCAGAATTTAGGTTTGCTACCCAGGGGCCAACAAGAAACATTTCAGGATCCCAAGATAATTTAGTAACCGAGAAATAGAAATGGGCGCCTCCTCCTCTTAATTAACTCATCTAAAATTAACGTTAACCTAACTATTTAGGTATCTGTAGATATATATGATTGATTATAAATTTTATGTTGCATATCTTCAAAACCTTGTCTAAACTTCCAATCATGGAAGTTTGGGCATTGGAGGAGTCTTTGCATTTTGACAGTAGAGTTGAGATTATTAAGGTATGACATAGAGAGTTACTTAGATTTGCTGTAATTTCGTGCTTTGCTTTTAGACATTTTTACAGGAACAATTAAACCGACTTTTTATAAGGTTAGTGTTAATTATATTTACCAATTTTTATTCAGAAAATTATAACTATTTCTCTTAATTTCTTTGTTATTTTCATGATATTAACACAATTATATATTCATGACTCAAACTGATCAAGATCATAATCTGAAAGTATATATTTATTTGAAAATATATATAATACTGCTCTAAAATATTTTATAACATAAAACACGAGCTTATTGACGAAAGGGTTATATGCACTAAAGTTTCAAACTAGCCTTTTTCCCCCCTTGCACTTAGCCTCAGATTAATTAAAAAAGACGTAGTTTTAAAGAAAGAAAAAGTAAATTAATAAAATTATGCAACTATGGAATCTCGTTATTTGCAAATTGAGAAGATGATATATATTGTATGACAACTAGGTGTATCCAAAACAAAAGGCAAATGAAACTGGTGGTGGGGACGGTGGAGCCACCCCACAAGCCACAATCCCTAAAAGCCATTGTGGTGTTTTGGGCAGAGGAGAATATATATATATATATATATATATATATATATATATATATATATATAATGTAACGGAAATGTGTATTAGACGTAAATTGATGGACACCAAGGCACCAACTTCACCCTGTCCCGTTCAAACAGGAATTTGTCTGCTTGGTGATGGTTTGCCACTCGGTCAACACTGCCACCATCTTCAAATTCCCCATCTTCTATTGTCTAAGCCAAAGGGACCATATATATATTTTTTGTTTGCAGCTTGCTTAGACAATGGCTAAGTTCAAGTAACACCAAGCACCTTTATAAATGTCTTCCCTTTCTTTTCAAGTTCAAATTTGAGCTTAATTTTGATACAATGTGAATATAAAAATGTTTACATCATCAATCAATTTAAAAACACATTTAAAGTAGTTGTAACAAAAGTTTTTTTTTGTTTTTTGATGAGTACAAAAGTAAATAATTTTAATATATATAATTCATGATTATAAGGGTTAGTTTGTTATAAATTAATTTTAAAAAGGTAATTTTTATGTAAAATAGTTGAATGATTATTTTTAGAGATTAAAAAAAGAAATTAATTTATATTTGTTTACAATTATAAACACAACTCTTAAAAAAAACAATTAATTTTATGACAAGCTATTCAAAATAGTTTATAATTTTAATTAGAATTTAGATTCTTTTTACCTTTTGATTATTTAAAAAAAATTGAAACAAACTCATGAAAAACTTTTAGAAGTGGGGTTTTTTTAAAAAAAAAAAAAAAGTGGTTTTCTTACGAGAAAGCTATAACATACGGACCCTAAATGACAACATAATTTTTTTTAACATTATTAATACATTCTTAAATTTCATGTTTATGTTTCCAGCTTAATAGCTAATGTAAAGTTTAAATTTTATAAACCTTATTTTACCTCAATTTCGGCAGCCATTCCCTTTCTTAAAAGCACTAGTTGCTTAAGTGGTATCAAATCCCTCTAAATTACTTGATTTCATTCAATTTTTACTTAAAAGAGATGAGGTGGTTTTGGCGAATGACAATTAGCCCCTAGATTTGGTCAAACCTAAAATATAGTATTACTGTAATACCTGTTATTCTCACTAATCCACGTTTTAAGCTTTGGGGCTTAGTGGGGGAAGCAATGATTAGATAATGGATTTTGACGCCACTAAAGTCCTTTTCCATGAGGATCAAAACTCGGAGTATGTTCCACTGGTGACCTTCAGCTGGGTCCTCGTTCTTCTCCATTTTCATTTTTCACTACTCCTTTTAAATCCTATCTCATACGTGTGTTTTAACTTTTAAAGACCCACGGGGATGAGGTGGAAAGAGTATGCTTTGCTTTTATTTATTTATTTATTTATTATTATTTTTATTTCATTAGTTATGGATTTAATTAAGTGCATGTGATGATTCGTAAATTACACATTGATTAATTTTATTTAATTATTAAATAAATTAACCTTTCGTACTTATTTTATATTCAATTTGAATTTTCAGGTTGTTCTAAAATGAATTTAGACTAAATTTAAAGATATATTGAAAATAAAAATTTAAAGAAATTTCATCAAATTCTAAAGTTTAATTCAAATTCAAAAATTAATAAAAATATATCAATATTGTAACAGATCTGGCTAAAGGGCAAATTTAAAATATAAGTAGGGATGACAACGGGTCGGGTCGGGCACGGATAGTGGTTACCCGCTACCCGACCCGCCGGAGAAAATCCGTCCCATTACCCGCCGGATATCCGTTTGAAAAAAATTCGCGGGTTTTTCTTATATCCGCGGGTGTCCGTGGATACCCATGGATATTTCATATTAAAAAAAAAAAATTTTAAAAAAGGTGATTTTTTTAGAAGAAATACTAAGAAATAGATCCTTTATGTGCAATAAAATTTGGAAATAAAATCATATTATTTACTACAAGAAGAATAATGAATCAAATGTGTAGTTAATTGAATTTTTATGTGAAAATTACATGTCTTTAATTAAAAAAATCAAAGAAATAAGAATCTTATAATGTGATTTTGAATATCTAGACATAATATTTACTAGTATCAAGAGCAAAAACTATTGATTTTAAATTATATATATATATATATATATATGAGGGTAATTTAGTAATTTTACGGGTAACGGGTATCCGCGGGCACGGATAGTATGATACCCGTACCCGTTACCCGCGGGTATCCGTTTATATTATCCATCTTCTATCCGTGACGGATTTTATCCGCGGATATCCGCGAGCATGGATTTTTTTGCCATCCCTAAATATAAGCACATTTCTTTTAAGAGTTGACTTCATTCAAACTAATACCTTGAAGCAAAGTCACTTTTCACTACACCAAAATGATAGAATTTCTCTTTAAGAATCACAAGCCCTAAGCATAAAAGTTCAGCCCCACGTCTACTCTATAATATTAACAATGTCATTATATATAGAAGGTACACATTTATTATGTCTAGTCATTTTATGGAATTTTCATTGACTTTACTGTCGAAGTATCTTTGTAGGTAGCCTTATTCATCGCTCGTGTGAGTTCGGTAGCTTTAGTACCTTAATTGGAACCATATATAATCATTACATCTACTAGTCCAACCTAACCACAACTAGGGTGATTGAGCAATGACTTCATATTTGCCTATATCTAATTCAAACCCAAAGTCTCTCCACCTCAGATATAGAACATTAACACCATATGTAAAAATTCGATCAATCTAATTTCCACCACCACGATGTGTAAGAAAATTATGACTAGATTTAGTTACATTTCTACATATACCTAAATCCAAATGATTGGGGTTGTAGAGGGAGATTCCTCTAGATATCAAAAGAGAGACTTGAGAGTTGTTATGGGGATTCAAGCCTGATCAAGTCCTTAAGACTCAAAGCTACAAGTGAAATTGACTCTAGTTATCTCTTTTTTAAACACATATTATGGGAGCTTTATCCCTAAGCATGATGATCCAATGGTTATTCAAGTAATCATTACAAATTTGGTCGTGGGAAGAGTATTTATTGATCAAGGTAGTTAGATAGATATTTTATATCACCAGGCATTTAACTAGATGGTGATAAGTAAGGAGTATCTAAAACTGTATGAAATGTATCTAATCGAATTCACAATAAACTAAATTCAACCTATGGAATACTTAGAGATGTTTCTTATGGTAAAAAGCAAAGAAGAAAAGAAAACATTTTGTTAGGTTTCTAGTGGTTGATTGCTTGAGCCTATATAACGAAAAGCATTAGTCTCCACTAAGCATTGGGCACGAGATTGTTACTATCTTAGGCACTAGGTAATAACTATTAGAGGAGATTAACAAGTGGCACGAGATTGTTACTATCTTAGCCTAAAGATTAGCAAAAATGAAGAAAGGCAAAATAAACGAAGAATGGAAGGAGAAATTTGAACACAACACCATTTATTATTTACTGATTTAGATCTAAGGGTTGAAGGAGAGGATAGTTCTCAAAGATGTCAGCCAATAGGCGATTTTCAAAACTTTGCAAGTTGGGGAATATATAGAAAAGATAACAAGAATAGGCACAAAATTGGAGAAAGGGCTTAAAGAAATATTGGAGGAGTTATTAATAAAAAAAATAAGGATTTTTTTTTTGCATGGATAACAACTGATATGACGATTATAGATCTATAATTTTGTTGTCATAAGTTTTCAATAGATTCGACCATCAAACTAGTTGCTCAAGAAAAGGAGAATAGGGTAAGAACAAATAAAAAATGGTGTACTGTTCCCCAAGGATCTTTTTCCCTTACCCAACATTGATAAATTGTTTGATAACTTATCTTATACAGGTTATTATCATTTATGGATGCATATTTAGAGTACAATTAAATCCCCATGCATCCTAATGATCAGCTTAAAATGACCTTCATGACTGACAAGGGGTGTATTACAAAATAATGCATTTTAGGCTCAAGAATGCAAGGACAATGTATCAAAAGATGATGACTATAACAACCCAAATTTTTAGTACTAAAAATAAGTTACAAGGAGACCTTTTGTATGACCCTATCATTATATTATTTAATTAAAGGATACCTTAGGTATTATCATTATTGTTGTTGTTGTTGTTGTTGTTATTAATACCCTAGTGCTAGAGATTAACAAGAATAAGATGAAATGACCCAAAAAGAGCGAATAAGGCCTAATAAGGGACTAAGCCCACTAAGCCACACACCCACCATGTCTTATAATAAGGGAAGATAGAGAAATCATGGTTTAGTCATAACAAAATAGAAAAGAAAATAGAGAAAAATAAGGAAGAAAGAAGGAGAACGAAGACCCAAATCCCTAAAGCTCATCTTCATGTTTTTTCCTATGTGAGTGCTTCCCCTTTCCTTATCCATATGATCTATGTTGTTCTCCTCTTTTTCCTTCCTACCCTATTCACATTGATTGTAGTTAGGGTTTTTAATGTTTATTAAGGTCATAAATGATTGATGGGTTACAGGGTGAATTTGATATTAGGACATAGTAAAAGTTAATTAAGGCACTTTGTTGTGTCTTAGCATGAATGGAAATCGTAAGTGTAATCCTTAATTTTCTTTTCCTCTCCACAATGTTTCTAATTGATTGTTTTTCCTCTTCTAATAATGCTTGAATGTATATGTTAGGTATGAAATTTAACAAGGGTGAGTATTTAATAGCATGATTAAGGGTGTTTAGAAATGGGGTTTTCATTTAATGTATGATTGTCGAGTTAGGTAAGGGGGATGCGAGTTAGTAGTCATATAAGTAGAGGCGTTGGCCCTAAACCCCCAATTGTATGATGCTTGTTTGAGTTAATCGTGAAGGGAAATACGAATTCTCCAAATATTGGAGTTGTTATAAGTATGCTTGATGTTTGCTTTCCCTTTTGCTCATGTAATGTGAATTATGTGATTGGTGATGAGAATTGTGTTGAAATGCATGCATTGTTTGACATGTCCTTGATATTAGGCAAAAATAAGGTGAATTGAATCAAACAAAACTTGTGGATTTAGGTAAATAAAAGAAGGGTTTGACCATTGGACATGTTAGGGTTTAAAAAAGGGGTTTTTGATATGAGTTAGTGTTATCTTAAGATTGGGGGTTTGAGATATAAGTTTTAGATGTTAGATATGTTAAGGATTGATGTAAGTACTTAATTTAGAGTGTAAATAGGGATAATAGGCCTTAGGTGGCCTTCACTATCATAAAATCATGCACTATAATCAATTCTGTAATAACAAATTATTTTAGATTGTAATAAATTATTCCAGTTGCACCAATTCACAAATAATTGATTATTTTGACTCAAAAAGTAAATTTTAAGGAGTTCGTTTACAAATAATTAATTATTTTGAAATATAATTAATTATTTATACTAAAAAAAGTAATTATTGATGTGTTTTTATTGGTTTTAATTAATTATAATAAGTTATAATCAATTGTTATAGTAGAAATTTGGTTTTTGATGCGATTTCACTAGAAATAACATAGGTAATGAATATCTAGACTTATAGGGATCAAAATATAGGTTGTTTAGCTTAAGAATATGATATGGGAGTTGTAAACATGTGAGAAGAATGTTTAAGGATGTGTTTATTCCACTTGAATTTTATGTATGAAATGTGTGTATTTTGCTATGTGATGTAAGTTGTGACATGATATCATTGTGACGAGTGACATATCCTGTGAAAGGTGAATATGACACTCGAGTGATATCTTGCCCATAAGGGGCCTAACTTGTGAAAGGAGAGGATGGTACTTACTTATTTGAATTATGTGTGCGACATGTGTATTATGTTATATATGAGATGTATGATGTGATTTGATATAATTGTGACATATGACCTAGCCTATGAAAGACAATAATGGGCTTGGGTGTATCTCATTTGTGAGGGTCCTAACTTGTGAGAGGCAAGAATGTGACTCGCTTGATCAAAATGACATTTTTTTTTCTCTTTTTATCGTAATTTTAGGGGTATTTTTGAAATTTTCTTCATGTAAGGATATTTTTGGTATTTTGTTATTTCATGATTTAGGATTTTTGTCGCGTTAGGGTTTTCTTATTTATATATACCTAAGACTTCTTGTGACGGTAGATTATTATTGATTTAAAATTTGTGGTTTTCTCAAATTTTCAACCTCTTAGTATTCTTGCGAATCAACGAGTTGTTGAACCTTTATTCTATCCCATCACACATCAATATGTATATATCCAAATTGGTGTTGATCAAAGGTAGACAAAATAAAATGTCTAATAAATTATAAAAAAAAATGTCTATGAAGAGCACATACAAACGACTATCTCTAAAAGATATTTTCGAAGGAAGTTTCAAGAGAAAGTTATGAAGATTTTTTTTAAAAAAAAAACTTCACAATTAAATCCCGATTAAATAAAGCTAATAAATGAGAAAGTTAAAAAGAAAATTGCACATAATATTTATACCGATTTATCTCAAAACTAATAGAACTGTGTCTAGTCTTTAACCTTGGGTAAAATTTCATTTTATTTAACAAATTATACACCTTTATACTTATATTTCTCAACTATTTCGACTTATGTGAAAGATAGTCGAATTTGTGACATTACTATACGTTATATGTATTCCATGTATTAATCATATAATTCAAGTTTATATAAACTTACGCTTGTCATGCAACTAAAACATTGGATTCTACGCGCTTCAAGTACAGCATAAAATCAAAATCAAATAATTTAGATGTTCAGCATTTAGCAACGAATTTTCAGGTGGCTGTGGACCATACTTTAGTTGTATAAGTTGTGTGGAGGTTGCATCCATGTGAATGCCTCTCCAAAAAGTATATAAATTTTTAATTCAAATATAATCATAATAGCAAATAAAATTTATTTGAGTTAGAGTTGACTTCTTTTTTCTGTCCTTCTTTTTATAAGATTAGTTACGCATCACTTCTATTTTAACTAACTTTCAATATTATTCCTTTGCCATAATTTTCCTAAGATTTTAATTAATGTCTGCAAAAGAAATTTTATTAAATCTAATATTAAGATTTTGAAGTTTTTTTCTTTTTTTTTTTTATCACATTTTGATCATATTATAGTTACGTTAGTCATATTTACTTTTAATTTCCACAATTTATTTTAAGATTAGTTTTAAAGTCTCTATGTACAACTACAATTACAATAACACAATTTGATGATAAAAAAAAATACAATAACAATTTAAAATCTAAGAGTTGACTTTATTTGGTTGGGGTTACCCTAAGGATTTGATGGTATAACATCCCAGGACATGACACCTATAGTGGGTGCGTATCTCTTTTGGTTAATTATATGTGGCTGTGAGAATTTTTAAAGTTACAGCCTTACAATCAATTATAACTCTTGACCTAGTAATAAGCTTTTGATTTCTGGTCAAAAAAAGCTTTTGATTTAACAATAACAAGTGGAATTAGAGTAAATTAAAGTCATGAATTCAAAATCCTCATATGACACTTGGGAATAATATTAATACTATTTAATCAACATATTACCTCAAAAAACTGATGAGCTTAACATCACAACTTAATTAAGACTGTATTGGACGCAATTCCTTAAACTATATAACTTTTGAGAAATTCTTAAGAATATAATATTACACCCTTATTATCAGCTATAGTTTTTGGTAGAATGATAAATACTAATCTAAGAGTCAAAAAGTTAATCACAATCAATTTGAAAAAGAAACACTAAAATTATTACTCTTTTTTTAAAAAAAAAAAATACATATATTAATAAGAAATACTATAATATGATAAAAAATGAATAAGAAAACATAATAAAAATACTATAAAAACATTACGTACATCAATAATATGTCACTTCCTTAAATTCTCGGTCTAAATTCTCAGGAAGGTAGATTCATGCATTCCCATGCAAAAGTGGACCCTTTATAATTAGCAGGAATCAAATTGAATGGTACGCGTACGAGTTAATCATTGTCCACAAGATGGGCCAAACTTGAAAAATCATAGTCTACCATGCGCAAAATTTCTTTAGCATTTTATGATTAGGCGAAATTATATAATAACCCCGAGTGGTTTGAGAGTGTCATCAAGAGATGTGACATTTTTTGAATATCGAACAAGAATAATTTTATCACAAGAAAGCATATTCAATTATTTAAATGGTAAATTTAATCCCTCTATTTTTAAAATATTCAATTTAATCTTTTAATTTTTTAAAAAATACTTAATATTATCCTTCCATCTAATTTTATTAACATTATTAATATCAATCTGGATGAAAGGACAACATTAAACATTTTTTAAAAATCAAAAGATCATATTGAGCATTTTAAAAATAAAGAGGCCAAATTGAATAATTTCAATAAAAAGAAAAATTAAAAAAAGTAATTTAACATCTTATTTATTACCTTTTCATTAAGCTAATTTATTATTCTCTCCTATCTAGATAAATTTGAATTTTCTTTAATTTACCTATTTAATATCTCTTTTTGTAGATAACCCTCCTTTTTTTTTTTTTTTTGATCATTTTACTTTTTTCTATTCAAGTACTCAATTTATTGTCTATAATAATTTTGTAAAGACACTTAAGTTTATTTTCACAAATCCTTTCCAATTTTAATTAGTTTTAAAAATCGTAATGAACTAGTCAGGTCTGACTAGGATCTAGTCTAGCATAGTTTTAAACTCCGGCTTGGCCCAGCCGGTTGAACTAGTCGGACTGAGAACCAGGCATGTGATCGAGTTGAGCTGAATGTTGGATCGAAAATGTACCTAATTCGATATGACATCTCATTAACTCGGCTTTAAATTGACCCAAGACGTGCGATGTCCAAGGCATGTGTGTATAATGTTGCAGCTTCAATAATGGAAATGTATTATAAAATGACATCATCAGGAATCAAACTAGGGTCCTTGAAGGCACAATCAAGGCTACTAAGCACTGAGCTATGACAATTGCTTGTAATATAGTTGCAAAAAATAATACATATATTCTTATTTTGAAGTTTATGTTACTTATAACCGGTTCAATTAGTGATCCACTGGTTCGACCGGTGATCTAGTGACCCGATACCTCGATTGACTTGAGTTGATTTTGGTTCGATTTTTAAAACATTGTGGTCTAGTGATCGATCCATTAGTTTTAAAAACTTGACTCATCTCATAACTAATAAGAATTTATCAAACCAATCCAAAACCCATAAAAAAAGCTAGGGTATTTTTCAAAAAAGGAATGTTATTTTATTGTTTTAATTTAATCTAAATCAATTTTAAGATAAATAAAAGAACTTATTTAAAGATTCTACATAAAAATTATTTTGCCAAATATTATTTAATTTGTTCTCTTTGTTTTTAAAATATTGATTTTGGTCTTCTAATTTAAAAAAATAATAATTTGTCTTTCTGCTTGATTTCATTAACATCGTTGGTGTCAATTTAAATAGAAATGCAACATTGAACATTTTTTCAAATTAGGAGACCAAATTAAATATTTTAAAAATGGAAGTACTAAATTAAATAATTTAAATAAAAAAGGGAAAAAAAGTAATTTAGCAAAATATATAATAATTAATGTGTACTTAATGAATGTTATAACTGATTCATTTGAAAGTGTTCATAATGCCAACCTATCACCGAGGGATTCTTGGTTGAGCAGAGTGCGTGAGTTGTTGTAAATTCCCGATACCTATTTTTGATTCTTATGGATACAAAAAAAATTGCCAACCTATCATGCTCGTTTGGGTTCAAATTTTTCAAGTCATGTCTGACCTTATTCTATCAGTAAAATAAGTAAAAATGGATAAAAACAAAAGAAAATAGGCTTAAATTGTAATTTTTACCCCCAATTTTTTACTTTTTGGTGAATTTTACCTCCAATAAATTAATTTGGCTCATTTTACTCCCAACTTTCTAAAAAAACTTACAAATTTTACCTTCTACTGTTGTGCTGATGTGACATGCTGACATAAACATAAAAAGTGGGGATAAAATTTACCAAAAAGTGAAAAGTTAAGGGTAAAATTTGCTAAAAAGTAAAAAATTTGGAGTAAAAAGTAAAATTATTTTAACATGCCATGTCAGCAAAATGGTGGAAGGTAAAATTTGTAAGTTTTTTAAAAAGTTAGGAGTAAAATGCGCCAAATTAATTTGTTGGGAGTAAAATTCGCTAAAAAGTAAAAAATTGGGTGTAAAAATTGCAATTAAGTCAAGAAAATAAAAAGTACAATAATGTTCTTTTCAAAATCACGTTTAACTTACTCTACTTAATAATTTTTTATTGGCATTGAATTTCATTAATTGAACAGTTGATTTCATAGTTCACATTAAGTAAATCAAGTATACAAATATTGATATAATTTAAAAATTATTTGTTATCTTATCAATAAACTTTTTTTTAACGTACGATATATTTTTCAAAATATAAGTAAATGTTTACTATAAGAATTACATACCTATGAATGTTTAATTTATCTAAAATTGTATATGCATAATAATCAAGAAGATATCACATAATTCAATTGTTGGATTTTGCAAATTTCACATTAAAAGTTATTAAAAAGAATAAATATAAAAAATTATTTGAGTAAGTTGATTCCTCCCTATATAAGGAGTGAGAGGCCTTTTAACCAATTTATAAGCATTTTGAGTAGATCCTACTAATGATTCTTTCCGAGTGTGATTAATAGAACAAGATTCCAGAAAATTTTAAGGAGTATGATAGTTTTTCACTATATACTGCTCAAAAAGCTTGACTTAATTACCAGGCATGATCTTTTGAATACTTTAAACATCAAGTTTCTTATCACTTGAAATCCACAATAGTGTTCGTGTTCTAAAACTACCGAAGCTAATATGTTGAAATAGAAGCTCTAGAACAGTACTCACTGATAAGCATGAGAAGGTTGACCAAAAGGATCTTCAGATGCTTACTCAAAAGCTTCTGGAATGAGTGATACACATATTGCTGACACACCTTGAGCTTTATAGTTGTTATATCATATTTGAACAATTTCAGAATAGAAAAGAATGTGCTCCAACGGCTAAAATGACATAGCACTCAGCAAATACCATTATTTATAGCTAAAACTCAAGTATTAAGAAAGAAAGAAAGAAAGAAAGAAAGAGAAGTCCAAGAGGGATAATTTCCAAGCACACCACTTATCATTCCCTCCATCATTTTATACCACTTCTCTTAATTTAATACTGACACCTAGTGCCTTATATTTTAAAACCGAAAATCCTATCCATTCATTGAGTTGTTGTTGCACACACAAAAATATTATTTCCTTTATAAATGAGTTGAAAAAATATTTTTCCATTTTTATTTTCAAATTTTTCTTAATTAACTTACGTACTGATTCTACAGTTGATTAAAAGGACCTATGGTTCTGTCAAAAAAAAAAAAAAAAAGGACCTATGGTCAAGTCTTATTTATGTTACATTAAGATAACATATACACACCTCACACACACACACACACATAAAGAGAAGAAGAGAGAGATGTGGAGAATTCAATCTTAGAAAGTACATGTGGTTAATTTTAGAAAGTACATGTAATTTATAGTAGTAATAATTTTCTGCTATGTTATTAATGAATAAAATTAAAGTGCATGTGGTTAGCACCCAGGGTCATGCTTTCAGGTGTTTCTTTTTCATTGGGTACTATTGAATGGTCAAATGTTCACCTGCCCAAGTACACCTTTTTCTCTATCTAAACATACAAATATTGCTGCGATCTTTGACTAATGCTAAAAGAATCTTCTTTTTCTATATACTCGTATTCATAAAAAGATTTGGATGCTTATTAGTACGTTAATTGGATCATGACGCAACTCATTCAAGCAAACCCACTAAGTTAAGTTCACAAATTTATATGAGAATCTAGCTTCACACATGGGAGAAATATCGAACAGAATCGTTTCAAGGTGGATTCTTGGATCCCAAATAAGATTTGGATCTTGCAAGAAGTGACTGATGAACACAACTCGAGGGACAGGGAAAAAGTCAAACATATATATGATTTTCACCACCATTAGTATTTGGTCATATTCAATTGAAACAAATCCTTGCTCACTGATTGTTTGAATTGCGAGAAAATAAGAAAAAAAAGAAAAAAAAGTTGGATTATAAAAAAGTTAATTATATTTAAAAATTAACTATTTTTTTCATTTTTATTAATTAAAAAATTATCGTTATGCATTTTTATTTTTATCTTTCTTTCTCTTTTTTTTTTTTTTGGTGAATCTTTCTTTCTCTTTAACTACTCATGATATTAGCATTTCTCAGAAACAGGTTATGTGAACACCCAATTTCAAAAGGGAACTCTCGCAGTCGCACCTGCTTTCAACTTTCTTAACTTTCCTGTTATTCACGCTTCGCTATTATATATCTTAACTAATGCAACTTGACTTGTTTTGTCATGAAAATAATTGAACTTTTGTGAGCTGATAAGGTTTACAATGAAAAGAAGGAGAAAATTAAGAAGGTTCTCATTTTTTAGGTTATTATATTATTATTGGTGTGGAGTATTTTAACTTTTGTTAATGATTAATCATTATCAAAAAATTTGACTGGACATCTTTAATGAAAATTTTCATTCCAATCACATTCTTGAATCGAGATCTTATTCAAAAAGACTGAACTCAATTTTATTCGGATTAACGACGTATACGTAAGATGGTTCTCATTTGACTCTATATAATTATTAATTAATACTAGGAATGTTCATAAACCGATCCAATCCAATAAAAATCGAAAAAATCGATCCAAAAAACCGAAAACTGAACGGATCAAAAAATTGAAAAATCGAAAATTTTTATTGGATTGGATCGGATTTCGGATTTGATTTTCAAAACCGATCCAATCCAATCCAAACCGAACTTTTATATATGTATATATTTTTATTCATAAATTGATAATATCACTCATGTTTATATTTTTATTTCTTATATATTTGTAAAATTATCACATAATTTATACCTATTTATAAAAATATTTAATTAAAGATAATTTTTACTAACTATTTGAGTTTTTTTTAGAGGAGCTATTTGAGTTAAGATGCATAAATATAATTATCAAGTTGTATAAAATTTATTTTTGATATAGTTACCATTGTTCTCAAAACCGGACCGGATCGGCCGGTTCGACCGGGAACCGGTCTGGTGACCGGTCCGGATGCTCTATAAAATCGGAGGAGTTTGGAACCGGTGGGAACCGGTCAAGAACCGGTCAAACCGGCCAAAATCGGTCAAGAACCGGTACCCACCGGCCAAAATCGGTTTGAACCGGTATTTTTTTATTTTTTATTTTATTTTTTATTTAAAATTTTAAATTTAATATAAAATATTTTAAAAATAAATAAAAACACATATTTAATAAATATCTCAAATAGTTATAAATTATTTTATCAATTATTATTATTATTTTCTTGTAAAACATATAATTTGCTCATTTATATTAATTTATAATTTTTTTATATCTTGATTTTTGATAATTTTATATTATATTAATTTGTCATTTTATTTCTTTATTCTAAATGTAAATTTGTTATTGTTAATGGACATTATTTTATTTTATTAAAATTTGAACTTAAGTATTATGATATATTTAATTAAACTTTTATATATTTTTTGAATGTTAAAACCTTGTAAAGTGATGTTTTAAGTTTTATTATAGTTTTTAATGTTATAATGTTATGTGATATTATATTTATTTAATATTATTTTATAAATTATTTTATTAATACCGGTTCAACCACGGTTCAACCACGGTTGAACCATTGAACCTTGAACCAATGCCTTGACCGGTCCGATTTTAAAAACATTGATAGTTACATAATGACGTATAAATGAAATATTTGATATTTTGAATTATTTTTTTTATTATACGTATTATATATTTACCATTTCTTTAATATTTTCTTAAAAAAAAATTAAGATTAAAACCAAAAACCGATCCAATCCAAACCGCTTTAAATTGCATCGGATTAAAATCTTGAAGAAAATCGATTGGATGATGAATTAGAAAAACCGAAATGATTGGATCGGATGATTTTTTCCTTCAAAATCGATCCAATCCAATCCGCCAACACCCCTAATTAATACAACTGATACAACGTCATCTTGATTAATGTTTACCTGATACAGATCTTTCTCGAGGTTTACAATTTGGATTGATATATAGCTGCTATGCCATTCATTGGCAACGATAATTGGTCATCATTGGGTTCAGCTTTACGATAAAATCTTCCTTGAGGCCATAGGAGAAGATGGTGTGTGATCACTCCCACATGATCGTTTGCTCTCTTCATTCGCAATAAAAAATTGAAAATGTTGCTATTTATTGTTGATCGACCAGACAATCGCCCTTTAAAGTCTAATTTTAGAGTACGGTCCAATAACTTGACAGCATTATTTAGCAACTATAAAGATTACGTTAGGATCTATAATCAATTGAGTGTGTGTGAACATATATACAAATTAATTAATCTTAATTACAGATTACAGATTATACATTAAAACATGTGCTTAAGTATGAGAAAATCACTATAATGATGGCCGAGCAAGCACTAAATATCACTTCTTTTTTACAGTTACATGCGCTTAATAATTAGGATTGCCTCGTTTAAGTGCAAGAATGAAAAAAAAAATTATACAACAACTATCATCATTGTAAAGGAAGGACTTGGATCCCATATCCGACACACATAATTTCAACTATCAAACCTGTTCGTCCTCAAAGGAACTCAAGGCTTGGAGAGATTGTGTATCAGGATGTTCGAGTATCTCTCATTTTCCCCCATCCGACTAGTAGACCTCAGCCTGACGTGCCACCCTAAATAAGGAAAGAGGGAAAGTATTAAGAATAAAGATAATAACGACTATATCAATATCTTTATCATATCTTGGATTCGCCTCGGATATTCACTCTTAGAGATCAGGTAATCTTATCTTTCCCTAAATAAACAAGTCATTACTAAGTATATAAAGGGGCCTCCACATTGAGGTTAGACACACTATTCCCATTTACTCTCACACTTGCATCCTTGAGTATATATCTAACTTCAGCATTGGAGTACCTTTCTACGTACCCCCACTGTTGCTAAAAGGAGAAGAAGGTAGTGCACGGAGGAGAAGCGGGAATAGATGTCGTACACTACCATATGAATTACATTTTACGTCGCCATTTCTACATCGATTGTTGAAAAATCAATGTAGTAAATGGCGTGGTTGCATTTTTGTAATTAAATGCAACTTCACAACATCGGTTCAAATTAGAACCAATGGTGTAAACATATTTCAACATCAGTTCATATTAGAACTGATGATGATTTATTTTCTATACTTACTAATTCGAGAACTTCCTCACGCTCTCACATCATCCCTGCTCCTCAAACCTTCACAATCCCTTTTCTCTCTTGATCTCACCACCACCACGAATCCAAGCCTTCCACCACGACCTCGCCACCACCACGAACCCAAACCCCTATCTCCATTCTCTGCTCCCTTATTCTCTCTCGAAATACATTAGATCTCACAACCACGATCATAACCACAACCTCGCATTGCCACCACCTTGCCATGACCTCACACAGCCACCACCTCGGGCCACCACTTTATACTGCCACACCATTTATCCTCGTCCTCGCATCAAGCCACCACGATCTCGCCACCACGACCTTTAAACCGCCATTGTCATGCCACCACGACTTCGTCGCCACCGCACTGGTAAGTGCCTTCTTATCCTCTTCCTTTTTTTGTTCTCCCTCTCTTTTTCTTACATTATTTCTCTCTCTGTTAGTGACTTTGTGCCACCGTATTGGAGTCGGTGTTTTGTGTTGCTCGTCGTGGTCAGTTCTTATAAGCAGATCATCTCTGCCACTAGAACCCTACTCTTCGTTGATTGTGTTACTGGTTCAACTCATCGCTGTTGCGAAGGTGTAGTTTCGTAACTTCTATTTATCAATTCTTTTTTGTGTTTTTTATTTGTATTTTATTTTAATTTTATTGATATGTTGCAAATCTTGTTGCAATTCCAATTGGCTTACTACATGAATGTGACTATATATATTGTAAATGGAATTATTTGGCATACAACACCTAAAAAACTAATTTTATAAGAGTCCAAAAACAAATTTTGGGCCTGTCATGTTCTACGTGTTTAATGCGTGCCATTTAGCCATTATGAGTTGGCCTTTTTCTAAGTGCTAAGGGGGATGCGAATGGATTATTAAGTGATAAAAATGATGTTTGTGAGACATGAAAATGGTATGGATGTCTGCACTTTGACCAAGCATTGACTTCTTCCCTATCTTTAATTGTTACTAACATCAATTCGTGTAACTTAATGAGTTCTTATTTTTATTCCATTCCCATCGTCCTTGACACTTAAACCAAGGCCAACTTGTGATGGCTAAATGGCACACCATGAACATGTTGAGCATGACAAGCCAAAAAATTGATTTTAGAAACTTTTAGAGCTAAAATTGGTTTTTAACTGTTGTATGTCATTTAGGGTCTTTCTCGCGTAACAATGTTGCTTTCATCTATCTTTATAGTTCTTCCTAGGCTTCTGAAACTTGATCTAGTTTCTTGAATGAGCTCATCATGAACAAGGTGGAAATAAACAGGCCCTAAACGATATGCACAAGAAGAAATTTACTGAAGAGAAGCTTAGTCATTTTTTTTTCAATAAATTTCTTGTGCAACATGTCATTTAGCGATATGCTTACTTTCACCTCCCTTAGTAACTTGATCCACCTTCAAAAGCCTATGAAAAGTTATAATGATAGATGAAACCCTCTGACGCCATCATTCTGCCACCATTTGATTTCAACCTTGCCAAAGGCAAGTACGTTGCTTCTCTTTTTGCTTCTTATCAAGAGTTTTGATTGTGATAATTTTTTAGTTATTTCTACTTTGTCAGACAGGATAGATGACAAGATATTTTGAAGGTTTAAATACATTTTTAGTCCTTGTAATTTAGCGCTTTTTTGCTTTTCGTCCTTGCAAATTTTTGTTTTTGGTTTTAGTCCATGCAAATTATATTTGTTTTGTTTTTCATCCTTAAAGCGGTTTAGATAGCGCTTTTTTCATTGTTCAAAGCATTTTTTTACTGTTCAAAGCGCTATCTAAATCTCTTTAAGGACGAAAAATAAAAAAACACTAAATTGCAAAGACTAAAAAGATATTTAAGCCTATTTTTTTTATTAACTTGATGCCTCTACATTTAGCTATTGTTGTTGGGAGATTATTGAGAAGCAATGGTATGACACTAATTTCATAACTTCTGAATTCTAAGGATTGTTATTACTAGCTTTAGTATATTAACTATTAATGTGTTATCCAAGAGATGAAAAACAGAATAAAGTAGGTTCATGTATGAAACCAATTGCTTGGATCATCGTTTGGATCGAAGGTTTGGAGAGGGATAACACCTGTTCGCAATACAGGCCATGTTTTTGGGATTTATATTTATGTTGTTGTATGTTTGTCATTTTATGAGCTTTGTGCTTAACTTGATTTTGATCATTGTATGCATTGCTTGTGCACTTGGAGACTCTCTTGTATTATTTATTGATAATAGTGGAATTGTTTATTTGGTTTAGACAACCCGTGATTTTTACCCTTGTTTTGAAGGCTTTTTTACGTTGAAAATTTGTGTCTCTTGTGAGCTTTTATTTTATAATTTTATTGATTATAACTTTTAATTTATAATATATGATATGCATGAACCTAAAATTGACAACATATAGATCATGGTGTATTAAAAAAAAAAAGAAACATACTTATAGGTATAAAATATGGGACAGTGAATATAAAACAAAATGTGATTTTTTTTTACAAAAAATTACAGTCTACATCAGCTTTATCTACAACTGATGTAGAAAATCATATTCTACATCGATTATTACCAAAATATGTAGAAAATGGCTTGAGCACATGTAAAATGTGTCACTTCCTCCATCGGGTTTTGGAGGAATCGATGTAGAATTTGCGGATTCTACATCAATTTGTAATTGATGTAAAATTTACCTACATTTAACATCATGTTGAACAACATTGGTCCTGGAACCGATGTAGTATGCCTTCTAGAACCGATGTTAAATGTGCTCGCTGTAGTAATGTATTACAAAGAAAAGGCAACAAGAGGTATAACTACAAATCCAACCTATAAGAAGGGCAAGATAGGAGATTATGAAGTCGTAGTCTCCTGACTGGTAGGGAATGATGCCAGG
Organism: Pueraria montana var. lobata; assembly: GCA_026413185.1. Lineage (NCBI taxonomy): Eukaryota > Viridiplantae > Streptophyta > Magnoliopsida > Fabales > Fabaceae > Pueraria > Pueraria montana. The sequence goes on from CM048650.1 coordinate 82,649,590, forward strand.
GACACATGTCCACCTCCCCACTCAAAGTTGATGAGAAGGAACCTCGAGCAATGATGTAAAGAAGATAATTCACCCAAGCGCAACACCTAATTTGAGTGAAACGTTATCTATGCATTCGTCGCCATAGTCATTAAAGAAAAAACCTAAGACATACCAAGTAGAAAAACTGACAAGGGACCATGGGTTGCCTGACTAATAGTCAACACTTGAGGAAACAATCAATCAAAAAGCTATAAAGAGAAGAAAATCTAGAAACTCCTAGCTAAAAAGAGCATTAATAATCAATTATAGTCATAATCTGTCGACCATCAACTTATACACAAGATTCTCAAAGATCAGGGAATTTTTGTCAACATACTATTACCAAGAGATATAACTTCCCCATAACATTAATCCTCACTAGGAAAACCAGGTTGGATTTATTGAAGGACCATTGGCTCCTCTATACATTAACATTGATTCAAACAAGTTTGGTTGTTCCATTTGATCTCTTGATTTGTCATATTGCTCCATTCTTAAGAGGATTTCTAGATTTTTCAGGCACTAAAAATAGCATGATCTATTTAGAGAGGTGATAATTGCCTTATATTCCTACTTTTTGTAGTAGTTTAGAGAAAATTATTTGATAGCTTTCATGCTTTTGAGCTTTGTTATATTCATTTTAGTTGTGTTTTTAATAAAAGCTTTGTTTAGTTAGGAATTTTAGTTTTTACCCCTTTACACTTGATCTTTGGGTTGTTTTCTTATGTTTTTAAGAGCTTTGTGGAAGCGTGGAACAAGTTTGGAGAGGTCCCAAGAGTGAATGATGCGTTAAGGATCAATTGGGTTGAAGTTTAACGTCTTGAAGGTCTTGTAGAAACAAAAGAAGCTTGTGGGAAGCCTTGGAATGGGCCTGTGCAACCAAGCTGTGCACCTGTGCAATTTCCGAAGAGTGCTGAAAATTTGAAGATAGTGAGTTGCACAGGCTGTGCAAAAATCTGTGCACCCATGCATTGCGCGCTGCAAGAATAATTCTTATCTTTTTTCTTTTATCTTTTGTTTGGGCTTGAACCCCTTTTGACCCATAGCTTTAAATAAGGATTTTCTAGTCTATCCTAGGGTTTCGAATGTGGTGTAACGAAAGGAAGAGAATCCCGAGACGTGTGTGACGGCTTTGATGCGTTTGGGTTCATCTTCCATTCTTTCTCCATCTTCTGCCCCTTCTCCCATGGATATGCGTAGCTAAGTTCTCTATTCATTGGGGTTTCATGTAGTTGGACCTAATTTCATGTAATTATACTCTTCTCTTTATTCAATTTTAGTATTGTTATTGTTCTTCTTCTACTCTTAATGCTTGTGTTTTGGCATGATCAACCAATTGCATGATTATTTAATTCCATCGGTAATTGGGAAATTCTTTTGGATTGCAAACTAAAGAAGACAACCAATCATTTTTATGCCTAGGGATAGGATAAAGAAGATTGGTCATCACTAAAACCCTTTTTCTTAATGCAAATACCTTGGTTACACTAATTCAAGGGATTGATAGTGGAATCAAGGGATTTAGACACTTTCACTTAAGGAATTAAGGTTTGAATAATTTTGTGGGTTAATGATCATAACTAAAATTTAATTGAATAAGAATGAGTTGTGATTGTATGTTAGGAAGTCTAACGAAGTTAAACCCCGACGATTTATTTTAATTGATTTAAACTCCAATTTTTGCGCACACCAAGTGTTCGCTAATTTTCTAAAACCAAATTTCTTCTATTCTTCTCTTTTATTTTTATGCACTTATCTTTTTAATTTTGGTTACTAAATTTCTAAATTTCGTAGTCTATTTAATTTACTATTATTTATCCAATTATCATACAAGTCCCTGTGAATATGATACTTTACTTATCCTTTGTTACTTGCACGATTTGGTACACTTGCCAAAATCATCAACAAGAGGTTAGTTGACAATAAGTACCATATCGTTGGTGTACACTACCTTATTAGTGGCGAAAAGTTTGCTTACCTTGGGAAGGAGGCAAAAAGTATTGGTGAAGAAGGTTTTGGTGGTAGCTAAGTGACTCTAAGTTGTGGTAATTAGTTGGGTGACTTACTAAGGTCTTTGGTGTTTCCTTCATATGTTTGTATTCTGAATTCATAAGTTTCATTTTTAGCTCTTCCTATTGTTTCTCGCGCGAGGATTTGAATTCTCTAACTAAAGGCTCAAATTAGCATAACTTGTTCTTGAATAAGCTTAAATTGGGAGTTGCCTTGCTATCTTAAGTAGTTTGAGGCGATGGCTCCTCCATCGATGGAGGAGGAAGAAGTTGTAGGTTGGGCTTTATGATGGTATTGGCAATGAATTTTTCAAGAATGCTATCCATAATAGGGGGTTCATTCTAGTGTTTTCTTCCATGGTGTCTGGAAGTGTGAGAATATTGTAGAATTGGTATAGAATGTGAATGATTTATTTATAATGAATTATTTCCCACAAACAATGTCAAATGTTCAACACTAGTCCTCAGAAACGAAATATTCTACCTACAACAACTCTGACACTCGAGTCATTGTTTGTAGGATAAGTAGTGTAAAAAAGTTAAGAGAGAAATACCTTAGATCTTTATTGGCCAATTTAGTTATCTTGGTGCTTCTTTCGGTATGTGATGTGGGAAATGCCTCTCTTGGCAAATTCAGTTAGAATCTCAACCTCTAATAAATTTTGAGCTATGATCTAGAGAGAGGTTCATCAATAACAGGTTTTAAAAAAAATGTATTTCTTAAGTTTATATATTACTTCTATTAATCTTTAATAAACCAATAAATTTATATAAAGAAACTTTGCTCTAGTAGTATTTCTGCTTGAGAGTTGGTGAATGAATAGGGGCACTGAGATGGGGACGCAAGGGAAACAAAGACTCAGACGCTCAGCCCTCGCTGCACGCCTAAAAAGGTGCTGCTACATCTTTGGCAACAAACAAAACAAGATTGACATGGTTCGATAAACTCGTTTACACGAATAACGTGTTTGATGATTTGCCTCTGAGAAAGAGAGAGAGGTTCCTTCTAGTCACACACAGGATATTCTCAAAGGGTTCATTCAGCTAGCTAGCGTTTCCATGTGGGTCATCCCAACCCACTACCTTTCCCTTCAATTCCCTTGTTTTCTACACTAACGTGCAAAATAATTAATGCGTGCATGCCCCCTTACCCCGTCCCTTTTCTAATTTCTACAAACCATATGTTATATCAGTTCAGGACTCCTGTTCCCACCTTAGTTTGACCACGTTCAATGATTCCATCATTAATTATATATATTCCTTGGAATATAACTTGGCACAAGTTGGCAGTAACATATAGTATAGTATATTCTAAACAAATCTCACTATAGTAAACAGTGCTAGTAACGTGTTCGCTTTTTACTCTATAGTTTGAATATCACTACCGCAATTAGCAATTACTTTATGACATATGATATATCATTCCTTATCATATAACTTGGCATTAACGTAAATATAAATATTATAAACAAATCTCAGTATAGTAAATAGTGCTAGTAACGTGTTCCGTTTCTAGCTTGAATATCACTACCGCAATAAGCAATTACATTATGCGATTTTAATTTTTTTTGAATTAGAATTGAAGATTTAATTCAATAATTTATGTTGACTTTTAATATAAACTTTTATTACACAGATTGAGGTAAAAACTCTAATTCTGATTAAAAAAAATTAAAAGTACTTAAAAAATTAGAACTAAGCTTTGTCCTTAATAATAATTTAGAGTTGAACGTTGATCATTCTCTCTCTCTCGAGTTGCATGCTTGCAGGTTCTGAGGGATCAAGGAGTTTATTGAGCACATGCTAATTGATCTGACACCAAAAATCGAATTACGTCTTGCATATTGTTAACAGAAAATTGTCACAAAGTGCACAAACATCTAAGGATAGTTAGGATTTCAGAGATCGAATATATCTGCTCAAAGAAGCATGTGGGTCCATTAGCTATGTAATCAGCACGTTGTTGTTGCTCCGCAGAATCAAATATATATTACTATATATTATTTCACCGTTAACTATATTAGAAAATGTCACCAACTTGTGCTAGACTTAAATCTTGATTAATTTTTAAGTTGAGTTATAGTTTGCATTTCTTGGACTTTGTGGTCTTGGCTAATTATCTGATTTGTTACTGGGCACAATTTTAAAATTGGAAAATCATTACCTCGTGAGCGTGATTGAGAGTTGGAAAAATCATAGGCTATAATTGGAGGGGACTGGTCAGAATTCAAATGGATATTGGCTAAGATGAGATCAAAAGAGACTAAACAGTGTAATTGCTATACCTGCACATGTAACTACTAAGCCAGAACAGTTTCGTTGATAAATGAATGCTGTACTAGTTATACTTTCTGTGTGGCTATATTTATGGTGGATAATCATATAGGCTAGGTTGCTAGCCATGTGGATATGTCTTTGCAAGACATTCTTCATATGCATGGAGCCCCCTTACGTACCGTGGGTATACTATGCATAGGTACAAGTATCTTTAATTTTCCTCCAAATATGTTGCTAGATATTACCAACTATGGTTGATTGGTTGGTAATTTGGTTGATTATGATCTTTTACTTGTGTGCTTAACCAAAATTTGACACTTAATCCATATTATTGTAATGACTAGCATGCATGATTTTAAAAAATGGTCTATTTCTGTGATTTTGGCTGCAACGTAAAGGTTTTTGGTCTTGTTACGCCCGCATTGCAACTACAATTGTGACTAATTGGTTGTATTTGTTCGCAATGTCAAGGATCACAATAAAATTGTAAGTACGACTATAGTTTAAAACCTTGGTGACTAGTGAAAGGGGTACTAGTGTGTTTTCTTGGCATGGACAAAGAGAATGTCAATGGAAAATGTAAATGTTAAGAGTTTTGGTCTCCATGATGATTAATCACACACAATGCTGTCGTAAGACTTACACAAGCATGTGAAAAGATGCTCCATCAACAAGATATGAACTTAATATATTCCAGCATCTTTCAGAAAATGTGCTTCTCATCCTTATCCTACTTTTTCTTGCAGCTTCAATGGGGTCTGCCCCCCTATCTGTTTGCTGAAGAGAGCACTCATTGCATATTGTTGTACATAAATATGAAATAATTCCCAGCTATATGAAGCCAAGGATTCTAAAATATTTTATGGATACTATGTGCCCAAATTTCATTTTCCATCAGTCTATTCAATGCTTGAACTTGCTAAAACATCATCCTGTTTAGTCATGGTGAATAATGAGATTCACTTTGAATTTTTTTTGGGGTTACGTGCGCATGAGTCATGTGTTGTGTAGCACTTCAATTTTTTCCTTTCTTAGTATTGTGGGTACATAGGTTGTTAAAGGTGCATATATTACCTTAAAGAAGAGTGTAATTATTGGGAGGGCACAGAAGCCAAATCAGAATTTTCTATGATCAAAGCAAAGAGGCCTTTGTCAAAGTTGTAGTCTTTGACGCATGAAGGAGAAGATTACATGGACCCTTTTTACTTGAGGGAGCATAATACAAGGTGGGTGCCACTTGGATATGAATGATAAGGGCAATTTTGGAGATAATGCGTCAACACCTCAGCCAGCAGTAAAAATAAACAAATAAATAAATAATATTTTATGTGCTTTATGGTGTAACAAACTTACTCTTCTCTCTCTTGACATACATTGATCTAATGGCTAATATGTTTCAGGAGGAAGAAAAGTTTTGTTCAGAAATATGAAAAGGAAGAACTCCTTGCTAACAGTAGTAACAGTACTACTTGACTCAATAACGACCTAGTTGGGTCCTCTAAGCTTAGCTGTGAATGGATAACCCTCCATCCCCAACCCTCACATAGGATCCATTGCCAACTACAGATTCAGTTAAAGGACTGTTCCAACTATTGATTGAATTAAATTATTAAAGGTATGTTTGGGAGTTGGTTTTGATGGAAAATAGAAGGGGACAGGCAAATTTTTTAGTTTTAAATTAAGAGAGAAAAAAAGAATATTAAATTTATGCTATTTTATCATTTTATCTTAAAAAATTATCATATTAGAAAATATTTATTAAAAATAAAAAATTGCCTTCTTCTTTCTTTTCCTTTAAAACTCAAATCTCAAACACACTCAAATGGTATTAAAAAAATTGCAAAATTCAAAACTCAAATCTCAAACACACTTTAAATTAAGTGGCTCAAATGGTATGGAAAAAATTGCAAAGTTCAAAGCCATTAGAATTAGAGTCAATGGTGAAGGATTTAGGAGGTTTACATGAAGTTACAGGTAAAATCATCAAAACCTCCATGAAGTTATAATTTAAATTTTTTTTAAAGTATATATATATATATATATATATATATATATATAATATTTTAATGTTAAAATAATTATTTTTATTTAGGATTTGGTTGTAGATATAATAGCATTCAAGTGTTTTCTTATTTGCCAACATATTTTATTTACTTTTTATAATTTTCATTGTGAAAATAATGATATTCTTCTCATATTTTAGACAAATATCTATTTCTTCTTTATAATTTTCATAAAAAGATAATTACATTTTGCAATTACACGACTCTAATTTTTAGTATTTTTTTTATCCGTAGGAATCGAATATAGTACAAAGGAGTTTACAATACTCTGCTTAACCAACTGAGCTAGACCCCCTTAGTAATTTTTAGTGTTTCTGCTATATTGATTTGATTATAATTTATTTAAAAATTAAATATTTTTTATTAACTTTAGTTTACCAATTGATTATGTTTATGAACTATTTAAGGAATTGACAATTTGAATTTTGAGACAACATTAAATATTCTCTTTTCTTGCATGTAAACTTTGGAAAAGCAAACTAAATATTTAGATGCATAGGAAGTCCGTCAAATTGCTTTGAGGCCAATTAGCATTACCTCAATACAACATTATTATTATTTTTTATTTATTTTTCAACAATTTGAAAGCAAATTCTTCATCAATAGTTGTAAAAGATAATCTGGTAAGTAATATAATTTTTTTATTTAGTACATTTTTGGAAGATAATTAATAGGAACTCTTCCCAAAAAAATTATGGTTAATGTAATGGCAATTTTTATTATAAATTTATGAAGATATTTTTTTACAGCAATTATGAAGATTTTTTGTTGCATGAGAAATTGATGATTGACATGTATAATCTTATTTTTTTTTTTAAATGTTTAGTTTGTATATGTATAAATATATTTTATTAATATTTTGATTTATTAGTAATGTAATTAAAATTTTAAAACACATGATTATGAAATTATTGCATTAAATATGTCGCACACATATTTTTGGATGAGCTTTATTTTTTATACTTGACCCTCCTTTGTTATCTTCGTCTGGCTCTAACCCTAGGTTAGATTGTTTGTTAAGAGTGATATATTTCACAATGAATAATATCTTTGAAAATTTAACTTTTAATTGAGTTCAACAATGTGTGATTAATGTAGTTGACCTCACTTAATTAGATAAGACTTTTGTCATTGTTGTTGGTTTCATCCACCATAAGTGTCTTCACATAGACTTTTATGCCATGCAGAAGTTCATCTTCATAGTTGTGAATTTGACTTTGTCAAACATCGATCTATATATAGAAACTGAAAGGACTAACTTGTGCTAATAGAAGCTGAGAGAACTAATTAAAAGAGCGTTCACAAAAATTATTTGGATGGATCAAAAATTGACATTGAAGAATGGTCCCCTTGTGCTCAATTGACCCATTCCTAAGACAAAAGACAGCTGCCCAACAAAACTATACTCTTCTTCACACACTCACTCCCTTCATCTCCCTGGCTCCACACCCACTCTCACCTCAATGTCCTCATCCACTCTATCTTGTTGTCAGGCCTCACAATGCTTCACCCTCCCACGTGACCTTGTATTCACTTTTTGAGAGGTTCTTTGAAAGAATTGGATCTTGGTAGGACCTTCTCTTGCATGAGAATTGCTCATGCTCACTAAATCAATCAATCTATTGTTGGACAAGTTTTTTTTTTTCACAACTTCAATCCCTTTTTCCTACTTGGTAAAACATGTTGCCATTCTAGTGGCAGGAATTCTGATTTAGATAATCTCTTAAACAGTTGATTAGAAATGAAGAATTTGACATTATTAAGTACTATATATAATTCAATATTGACTACTCAATTAAAAGAGATGTCATCAAATTTTCATTTCAACACAAAATTGAGTCTATGTTGAAATATTTATATTATGACATATCAAAGTTCATCAGCTTCTATATAACAAGCAATAATATTCCTTTGTATATGATGAGTGATTACATCATAATGATGTATCACCCCAATTTTGCACAACTGAAATTAATTTGAGTGAAACTTCTTAAAGTTAGACAAAATTATTTGTATTTTAGTATATACAATTAAAAAACAATAATAATAATAGTCCATTTTATAAAACGATGGAATGCACTTTGCATTTCCTCTCTTTAACACTTGAATCTTAGCTTTACTTTTTCACACGCGCTTGGCTATGATTCCATGTTCTTTTATTTTACCTAGTTTGCTAGCAGGCTTTAATCTCATTTGATCATCTCAACCTTTTCTTGTTACTTTATGCTTGTGTGACTCGGGCACTATCTGATGCTGTGTCCAAATATGCTACCTACCTTAGTGGCAAAAGATATTAATTACTTATTGCATATTCCTAACTCCCATATTGCACACCAATGTCATGTTTGCAATCAAAGTGTTTGGCAACATGAAAGCATCATCTAATGGAAGGTTGGTGAATTTTCCACACCTGCAGTCAACCTTTGATAGGTAATCAAGCACTCTCTTGTCTCATGCACAAACCCTTAACTTGGAGCAAGATAAGAGAAAAGGCAAAAGGGAAATAATTAAAATAATGACAAAGCTACCTTCATTTTCCAAAGATAATTAAAAGCTGATGCACATCATCCAACTTGGCAATAAAGCACAGATCATGAGTAGAAAACAGTAAGAAAGAAAAGAAAAAGAAAACATTCGTGTCTGGAATGTCAAAAAATGAGATTTTTTATGTCTTAAAAAATATTTGATTTGATTTGTAAATCAAAGTTGTGTTCAAAATGTTAAAAATAGGAAATGATTTAATTTTTAAATCATAAATTTATTTTACTATTTTGTATAAATTATATCAAATCTGATAAGATTTGTCATGACAGATGGGAAAAGACTTTATTAACAAAAGCAAATTCTAGTTTGACGGTCTTTATATTTTGCAAGAGTTTTAGTCTCAGCTTGTTAATTATAGGAAGTGCTAGCTCTTGATATATACATACAAAAGGAAAAAAAAATTAACAAAATTCAATGGAAATTAAATTAATGTGAAATTTCATTATGTACATTGACCTTTTTACTTTGCTAAATAATTTATTTAACAAAATAAATCCAAATTAATTCCATTTTTAACGACTTCTAAACATAATGTTTGATTTCTAAGTCTACTTAAATATTATATTTTTTGTAATGAGTTTCAAATTAATATAGAATTTGATTTCTAATCATATCAAATCAATTCCGAGATTTAAAGATTCCAAAAATATATAGTGTTTCTCTTTTGTGAAAAGCCTTAGGGTTTTTCTAAAAGATGATTGGAAGTTGTGTGAATGCTCAAGTGAGATTGTTCCTTTCTCCTTCCAATTTCGCTCTCAATGTCTTCCCACCATCGTTTGCCTCCTCTCCTGTTTCCATTGCACGAGTGGATTGCACATATTGTGGCAGACATCAACAAGCAGACAAGTAGCCGCAACGAAAATTTGGTTCCATGAAAATTAAAAGAGATTCGAATTAGAAGTCAACACTGCACTTTATTGGATTCGAAGGATAATTTGCATCTTCTATGCATTTTCCATCGTCCTTTAATTATATAAACCCCAACGGAGAAAACATGAGGGCTAGGAAAAAAAAATTTAACAAAAATAACTTTGATTATGAAATAAATTGGTATGATGATCTTTTGTCCTTTTTATATTTTCTCAAATATGCTTTATTGTTTTGTCATATATATTTAAATCTTTTCGCAAAGGAATATTCTGCCCAACATTCCACAAATGTAAAGATCACGGAGACTTGGACCTAACATTGTAATGCCAATGGCCTTGCAACCCACTAGCATCTATTTTATTAAGAAGCAGCCATATGATATATTCAAATTTTAGGATTTGGACTTCTAAATTGAAAACGGAATAATTTGGAGTTTGGAAAAAATAACTATGCATGTGCTAGGTGTTTTGCTTTAAAGGGAAGGGAGTATATATTGCAAGAGTACTGATTTTTTTGTTTTGTTTTGCTATTACTTTAAAATGAATTAAATTTATAAATTAGTTTACTTCAAATCAATAACAGCTCTTATTCGAATCTTATCATGGAGATAAATCCAAATCACTGATTCAGTGAATGGTTGTGCTCAACTCACCATTTTTTTCCTTACCAAATCTTAACAACTCATAACTTTTATTATAAAAAAAATTAATCTAATCTAATTGCCTTACACAATCAGGAAGGAAATATATATGTGATCACAAATAATGAACACGGATTTAAATAGTGAATTACATCACGTAGCTGGTCCCTAACATTTTGCAATATATTGCATTTGCATCGGCCAACTTAAACTTATAACAACCATGTAAATTGCAATGCAACCATGTAATCTAATATTTACCTTTGTAGTATGCAGATGAAGGAAAAAGATTGCAACTATAAAATAATTATTTTCATAATTCTTGTCATATCTTCATGAAAAGAAAAAAAACAAGAAAAAGAAACAGCTTTAAAATGAAATGTTATAGGCAAGGCATAGGCCCAATATGTTACGTTGGGTCAGGAGTCCATCAGTCGTTGTTGTCAACAACCCGAGTTGGAGTATATTTTCGTTGAAAAGCAAAAAAAAATGGCAATTGCTAAATGCACTTCCCTTGTGTAATTCTAGAAAACTAAATTCCAGAAAGTATTAAAATTTTAATACTTCCAAAAACTACTTTTCGAAAGTATTATAATGCTTTATGGAAGCAAAATTAAGAGGTACGGATTCAAGATATACAAGTATGACTCCTTAAACATCATCATCTCGTAGTATGCCCTCTACACTCCATAAACCAGTTCTTCTCGATGTCAATCCTCCCCCCACCACACCACCACCTCTGACGAATCCCTCCATTGCTTGTGATAACGCATAGCATAGGAACCTAATCACTTTTTCGATTGTGCATGTGTCGGCAACGAAGAAGAACACCAAAGCACAATGGCGGAAACAAAGTGGCACTCGACGATGGTAAACTACGAGAAGGGTTCATCGAAGTGGAGGTGTAGTGAAAGGAAGTTTTTTTTTTCTTGATCGACAAATGTTAGTTGTCAATTGTTAGTTTTTGTTAGTGGGGGGATTCGAACCCACGACCTCTCCCCCCTTCCCTTTTCCCTTCTCCCTTCACTCTTCACCACCAAGCCAACCTTATAACTCCGTAGTGAAAGGAAGTGATTATGCTGGAACTAAAAAGGGCAAATCTGAATCTTGGTAGTGAAGTTGATGATGTAGAAGGAGTTGAGGACAAAGCAACACATGCAGCAACAAAGGGGTGCATAGAGGAAGATTGATATCGAGGAGAAGTGCTTTATGGAAGTGTAGAGGGTGACCCCCAAGATGACGATGTTTAAGGAGTCTTACTTTGTGTATCTCAGGATAGATCCATACAATATTTATTTTTGCTTCTAGAAAGTAAATTTCGAAAAAGCGTTATAACACTTTTGGAAAGTCGTTTCCAGAAAGCATTATAACACTTCTAGAAAGTAGTTTCATTTTAATACTTTCAAAAGTGGTTAGGCCCCAAAAAAGGTTTATATATGTCAAGTAAATAACCTAAAAAAAGACTTAAGTCTTAAATTTGGAAATAAATTAAGCTTGCTCGAGGTAAAATATAGCCTCATTTGACTCATTTATACTCCTATGCGCTAATTATTCATCTGCACTCCCTCTAGTTCAAATACGTGTGGTTTTCTTTTTGCTTGTTTTTCCTCGTTGCGCCATTTTGTTCCTTCAAAATGATCATGTTCCTTAAAGTGAAGTTATGCATATGGTTGCTCATTGTTTACTATTTCGTCTCGCGCGCCAAACCTTACCCTTAAGTTATGTTCAATGGTTACTTGTAATAATCTTTTTAAGCTCTGAAACTCAATTTCAATAACAGTAATTTATTCCCTATGCTTCAAATTTAGACGAACGCTGTGCTAGCACACTCGTGTATCGCGTGGAACTTTTACAATGCCCACAATGGGGCGTTGACTTTCACTATAGAATTAAACGGTGCATGTTATCATTTGTACTTAGTGATCAATAATTAGTTCTTGCACATGTTCGATGAACTTGCATTGAAAGTGAAAATCATGAAGGAATGGTATAGCTGTTTGGACTGGTTCGATAACCAAAGCCCAACAAGCATAGTGGGCCAAACTGGCTAGTTTCTGATGTCCACTTATGAAGGATTATGGGGTTCAGTTCAGTTACGGTCACGTAACTATGATTCACCCTCATTTCAATCTAATAAGTAAGGCGTTCTTGTGTGGGTCAGACACAGTACGATTTTTTTTTGCTGATCATGTACTATTGCGGATTATTCATCGCCAGAAACAATGACTAAACTCCATCGGAGATTGTGAGCGCACACCAAGACACAATACAATTTTGCTAAAAGAGAATCAACTCAGGTTATACATTCAAGGTTAAAATGTGTTTTTGAATGTTGAAATTAAGAGACGCATGTTTTTAGTTTTTTTAACGGACTAAAACTACGGTTTTTTTTTTTTTTTTATAGATGTACAGGGTGTTTGGCTCTAAGTTTAAGATCCAAGTTTTCTTACAAATCCACGTCCAAAAACCTCAAATGACGTGGAAATAAGTATATTGTTTCAAGTTGATCCACGTCCAGCACAGAAAATGCCCATCCAAATATGCTAATAATAGAAGTGACTCAACAAGTAACCCCATCATATATGGGCCAGTTTGAATTCAGTTTGAATCTCTAAAATGAAGTTCATGCCCATTTTTTTGAACTTTTGATGAGTTTTTGCGAACTAAGCCTGAACCAAATCATGATTGGATCAAACTAAAAAGGTGTATTTGATTCAAGTTCAAAATTTAAAAATCCAAGTCCTATATTTCATCAGGTGGGTTCGGGCAACTTGACATACCTAACTCATTTTGCTATTTTTGAGATATAACAACTAAAAACGCATTAAATTTTTATAAGAACTAAATCAATTATATTATATTATATAAAAGAAGGTTTTATCACGTAGGTTGATGCCACGTGACAATACCATATTGATTCTTTTTCCACCAAAATGAAGACGATTTTATTTTTATGGTAATTTTAAATTTTAAATTGTTTAATTCATATTAATTGATAACAATAATTTAAATTCATATTCATATTCAATTTTGAACGTGATCAATATTTTAAGATATATATGATTTGAAATTTTAAATTGTTTAATTCATTTTAATTGATAACACTAATTTAAATTCAAATTCATATTCAAATTCAAAATTATAACAAATTAAAATAAAGAAATCGTGCAATTAGAATTTTTATCTCATAATTTTATAATGCAAATATATAATTGATAATTTAAACAATATCTATATATACATGTGTGGATAATAATAAAATTTGAACATTATCAATAATTTAAGATATTTATGATTTAAAATTTAAAATTATTTAATTCATATTAATTGATAACACTAATTTAAATTCATATTCATATTCAAATTTGAACATGATCAATATTTTAAGACATTTATTATTTAAAATTTTAAATTATTTAATTCATATTAATCGATAATACTAATTAAATTCAAATTTCCATTTTAAAATATAAACTATTATTATAAATATTAAGCACACACGTCTATTTTTTTCTTCTATTTTTCATTCATAAAAATACCTCAATTATAGTATTTAAGGTGATTAATTAATTAATCATTCACAATTTAAACATTCTAATTGATAATACAATTATATATTCTAATTCAAATTAATTAATATCACTAATATATATTTTGATTCAAATTTAAATTAAATTTAAATTTCTCACAAGATTCATTTTAGGCATCTCGAAAAAAATTTCTACTTGAAATTCTTTTTTTCATTTTTAATTCATAAAAAATACATAATTATATTAATTAAGGTAATTCTAATCAATATAATTTTTATAACTTAAAAATTAAAATTGATAACACAATTAGATTCTTATTCAAATGTTGCAATTTGATTTATTTTTATTTCATAATTTTGTAATGCAAATATATATTTTGGTTCAAATTAATAAATAACACTATTATATATTTTGTTTGAAATTTAAAGTAAATTTAAATTTAAAAATATTGCGAGATTTGTTTTAGTAGATCAATATTTACCATTATTTTGCTGCAATATTATAATCATGTCATTAAAATGAATAATTTAAATTAAATTTAAGTAGGTCAATCTTTACCATTAATTTGTTAAATATTTATTAATATGAACTCTTCTCTCATAACTTGTGTTTTTATTAGATAGACGTGGATGTGAGACATATGTTAAGATTCATTTCAGAATGTATTGAGGAATATTTAAAATTAAAAATTAAAAATAGGTTTATTTTTACCTTTTATCCTTATAGTCTATTTTATGTCTCTAGGTACAATTTTAATTTTTCAATTTTTTTTTCCAATTTAATTGAGTCCTTTTATTTGTGAAAATTAAGTAAATTTGATTTTTCTGCATCAATTTTCTTTTATTTAAACTTCTCATTTTTATCTATTATCTACATAATTAAGTCGATTAAATTATTTTAAATATTTTTCTCCTCAAAACTCACCGACCAAAATAGATCAAATTTTCCTAAATAATCAATATCATATAATTAACATGAATATTTTTTTTTATTTAGACACAATAATTTAATTAAATAAATCTTAAAATATATATCTAATATGTTAATTTAGTTAGGCCCAAAAAATCTATTTTATATGTTTTAAAACATTATATTTTAATATTTATAATTATTACTTTGTAATTATATTTTAAATAATTTAAATAAAGATAAAATTACATATTTTTAATTTATTTTTAATATATTACGAACATATTGTCTTTAAAGAGAAATATTATACTTTATAAGAAATATAATTACTACATAAACATATATTTTGATTCAAATGTATACATGTACCATTTAATAATGTGTTATAGTTTATTGTTGGTTATGTCCATAATGATACATTGAGTAGTTATTGATCAAGTCTTACTTTCATGCATATGATTATGAATTGAATTATAACTAACGAAATTCAATAACCTAATTATTTTTTGTACATAAGGATAATAATGTAACATCAAAGTAAAACTAAAAATGAACTAAATCAACTTGGAATTAGGCATGGCAACGGAACGGGCCGGGAACGGGTTTGGCACTTCCCGTCCCCATCCTCACGGAAGGTGCAGGTGGATTCGAGTGTAAAAGAGATAGGTTAAATGTATAATTTTAAATTTGTTATTTAATTATTATTATAAAAATATATAACAATAAAATTATAGTTAATTGTATATATATGTTGTGACAAAAAAAATGTAAAAAAAAATATAACAGTGGCGGGTATGGGTACAGGGATAGTTTGTTATCCACCCCATTAAAAATATTCGGATAATACCTGTACCCGTATCTATACCCGGTCAAAGTGGGTATTTCCATCAAAGTCGGGTCGGATTCAGATTGGTACCCACGAGTTCGGGGCTCTTTGTCATGTCTACTTGAAATTACTAAAATTTTTTTTACAGTCTCTCAATTATTAGCCTAAATAAAATATGATTAAAATATCATTATATGCATTATCTTATTTTTAATTGATCATTAATATTTTTATTGTAATCTATTGATCTATAAGTTCAATTGTCCACAATTTTTTTTAATAATTAACATTAGACATTTATCTTCTTTATGATGAAAATATATTTTTTAAAGAAAAATTAATAATTACAAAATAGGGTAAAATATGTTTTTGGTCCCTCATTTTATCTAAATTTTTGTTTTTAGTCACTCATAAATTTTGTGTTTTTAGTCCCTCAAAAATTGTTTTCTTTTGTTTTTAGTTCCTGACATTAATTTTAACTGTTAAGTGATGTCGTGACGAGCATAATTTGTGCTTGAAAATTTTCTGTTTAAGTTTCTAGCGGTTTTTAACTACTGCAAAATTTCTGACAAACTAAAACTGTCAGAAATATTAAAAAAAAAATAAAAAAAAAATCAAAACCTCGAACACCAGATTTTCTGAAATCACAACAAATGTTACAAAAGTAAATATTTCTGACCGTCAAAAAATTTGTAGTGGTTAAAAGTCACTAGCAACTTACACACAGTTTATGTCTGCCATTTTATCACTTAACAGTTAAAATTAATGTCAGGGACTAAAAACAGAACAAAATAATTTATGAGGGACTAAAAATAGAACAGAACAATTTATGAATGATTAAAAACAGTAAAAAAAATTTATGAGGGACTAAAAACAGAAATTAAGATAAAATGTGGGACCAAAAACATATTTTACCCTACAAAATATATTATAAATTTTGTTATTATTAATATTTTTTATTAAAACTATGTATATATTTAAATTATATATAAATACAAATATCTTTATAAAGATAATAATGTTCTAAAACAAATGTTTATATAAATTAAAATGTACAAGACATGTGTAAATATAAAATTATTTAAATATATATCAATATTCATAATTAATTTTATATATTTTTTACATATACATACTAACATATATATATATATATATATATATATATATAAATTAAAAATAAAAATAAAAAATAAAAAATTATAAACTCAACACCTGTACAAGACACTGGTTATTAAGCTAGTTTTATTGTAAAAAAGAAAAACAAAACCAGACTACTAAAACTCTTCTCTAATAATGCCTAATTTAATTAATTCTACTATTCCCTGTGATGCATATTTCTTAAACCAAACCTATACAAAAGCATACGCGTGGAGGAACTATTATGGTGCCAGAGACTTTTATTGACATTCACATTTCAATGTGCAAGTGGTTCCCTCTATCATTTACCTTGCTATAATAATTTCTTGAGCAAGTTTTGAGAACTTGCTTTGAAAGTGAAGAGTAATAGGAATGGCAAAGAAGCAAAGTGATGCTCTCAAGAAAAGAAACAAACAAGACAAGTGAACTTTCAATTTCACTATAATTAGACAACGTGTCACAGCAATTAACAATTTCACATTCTTTCAATTTACTCACAAGTGACCAAACTAAGAAAGCTCCCCCAAGGCTCACTCCACAAACACCCTCTCTATAGCTTCATTTCATATGTATAAATATAACCCTCATGACCATATATTAAGCATTCAATTCATTCACTTGTTACTTACCAAACTCACTTCCCAAAAAGCCTAAGATTACCACATAGTCACTTTGCAGTTAAACTTGCATTCAAAATGGAGGGGAGATATGAGGATGTGAGAGTTGGAGCCAACAGGTATGGAGAGAGGCAACCAATAGGAACAGCTGCACAGACACAAGATGGCAAAGACTACAGAGAGGCACCACCAGCTCCATTGTTTGAGCCTAGAGAGATAACCTCATGGTCTTTCTACAGAGCAGGCATAGCAGAATTTGTGGCCACATTCTTGTTTCTTTATGTCACTGTTTTGACTGTGATGGGTGTTGCAAAATCTCCCAGCAAGTGCTCCACAGTTGGTGTCCAAGGCATTGCTTGGTCATTTGGTGGAATGATCTTTGCCCTCGTCTATTGCACTGCTGGTATCTCAGGTTAGGAAAATGCTACATAGCCAGATTTTTATTTATTTTATTTTATTTTGACAGAACTAGTCACCACAATAAAAAAAAAATGTTATAAATTAACCCAAAAAAATAGATATTTGATTTGTCTTTGTTCATATAGTTTTTACTACACAAAAATTAAACTGTTAATATAGATATTGCAAATCTTATGATACATCGTAGTCTTAGTACATCTAAATCACTGTCTCCTAATTGTGTTCCTGTTCCACCAATAAAAAAGTTACATCTCATTTAGAATATTCATCTGTGTGGATATTTCAAATGATATGTTAAATTTTTATTGGTGGAACAGAAATGGGAACAAACACACTATTTAGGACAGGTAATTTGAATCCAATGTTAGTATGCCAAACTAATGGTATACATCCAACAATTTTTGTCTTATCAGCAAAATTTTATGTTAATATGATGCATCATGCAAAATAGTGTAGGCTTAGAATGTCTGCATTAATAGTTAAATATTTATTAAATAAAAACATATAGAAATGGAAGCAAACTTACTTCTTTGGGTATATGGCCTTGTTTTTAGTAAATTGGCATGCTTATGGACTATAGTTTCTGTCCAATTGTTTGAGTGGTTTTTCTGAATGCAGGGGGTCACATTAACCCAGCTGTGACATTTGGGTTGTTCTTGGCACGCAAGTTATCTCTCACTAGGACAGTGTTCTACATGATCATGCAGTGCTTGGGAGCTATATGTGGTGCTGCTGTGGTCAAGGGCTTCCAATCAAACCAATATGAGAGGCTTGGTGGTGGTGCCAACACTCTCAGTAAAGGATACTCCAAAGGTGATGGCCTTGGAGCAGAGATTGTTGGCACATTTATTCTTGTTTACACCGTTTTCTCTGCTACAGATGCTAAGAGAAATGCTAGAGACTCTCATGTTCCTGTGAGCAAACACTTTCCTAATATGCATTTTTTCTATTCAATTATATCAATTCTGTAATGTATTGAAAATTGTATTAATATGATAAAATCTAATCATACTGATATGAATGTGTTAGATTTTGGCTCCATTGCCTATCGGTTTTGCTGTCTTTCTGGTGCATTTGGCTACAATTCCTATCACTGGGACTGGCATCAACCCTGCTAGAAGTTTAGGTGCAGCCCTTGTATACAACAAGGACCAAGCTTGGGATAACCACGTGAGAGAGAATTCATCCTTAAATTTGTTTAGAATTTTTTTTTTCTTTTCTTTATTTACTGTTTCATAATTTCATTAAGTCGTTTAATCCGTGTAGTTATAAAAAACTTTATCTTTTAGTTCCTATACTTAAAAACATTTCATTTTAATATCTACAAATATCATTTTTAATGTCTTTTAGTCTTTATAGTGAGGACTAAAAAAGATTAAAAATAGTATGTGTAAGGATTAAAATGAAATGTTTTTAAATATAAGGATTAAAAGATAAAGTTTCTGTAACTATAGAAACAAAAAAATAATTAAACCTTTCGGTAAAAGTCCAAGTTAATTTTATCTATTGTACAACTAGCAAATAAGTCGAACAATTTTAGTGAACTTATGCAACTTACTTTATTTTGGTGCAGTGGGTCTTCTGGGTTGGCCCTTTTATTGGGGCAGCACTTGCAGCTTTATACCATCAGATAGTGCTCAGGGCCATTCCTTTCAAGTCAAAATGATGCAAAATTGAAGCAAAGCCTGAAAAGTAGTGTCCGGTTTAGTCTAAAACTGGGTACTCACAATAAAGATGCTCCTATTTCTGCCACTATAAATTCTCTACCTATCTTATTAATTTATATAATTTATCAGTTCAAAACTTATGTTCTTGAACATGCAATCGAACCTATGGAAAATGTGGCTGGTGTGGTTTATTTCTTTTCTACTTGTAATATCTTCCATGCACATATCAAAGACTCTTGGGTTAAATTTGCTCGAGTGTAAGTACACTGTAAAATATGTTTTGTGTACAAGTTTATGGTATTAAATAATTACTACTACCATCTATTTGCGATATATATGATGCCTATTTACAGTTCATTGGTCCCCAACATCAAGATGTATATGAGATTGAAGAAAAAAAAAACAGAAAAAGCATTAAGATGTATCCATTCGGAACCATTTATTTAGATGTAATACACCATTATTTTGGGAACATCTTTTTTTAAACAAAATCTTGACGAATTAATTTGAAAATAGTTAATCAATTTATAGTTGGAACAAAGATATTGAAGACGAAGTATCTGCAAAAAAAAAAAAAATGTATCAAAAAATAAATTAGTTATAACTAATTATCAATTATTTAGTTAAGCCATAATCTGTCATAAGGCTCGTACCAAAGACTATAAGAAACTATTGTGTGTATTGTAAAATAAAATTTCAATTCGTACAGTGAATCAATCCTCTACAGTGACTTTTTCACTGATGAGATCTTAACCATTAAAATCATTAAATTTATTTTATATAAAATACTACAAATTCATGTTTAGAAGTTTTGGATGGATGAGATTAGTTCACGACCTTCTCATGTTAAATTTCATTGGAGACTTGTATATGAAACACAGATTTGTTTTATATTGATGATAAGGAAGTAGAAATGAAGGGGAGTACTCAAACTTTGTCACTTCAGTGGGATTAAAAATTGGAGTGCAACACTTCCTTAAAAGTATAGTTTGTGGTTAGTCATAGGTTATTGGAGATTCTTTACCTAAAGCACCACTAGATATCCCAGTTACATGCCACTGGCTTACTGTAGTGTTGAAGCCTTGAGGGTGTGAAGCTGCTATTCTAGAAAAGCTCTGAGTTCTACTTGTAGTTTTTCTACTCATATACGAATGATTCATGGCATAATACTTTGAAGTAGGTTGTAAGTTATCTAGAATTTAGCTTATCTGATTCAGGAATCCTTGTATGTATGTCACTGTAATATTCAAATCATGGTGACAACAAAATTAAATGGTCACTGCCATTTAAATGATAAGTAATTGATGTTTAAGCATATAATATGGTACGAATCTGAAGTTAAAACACAACAAAATTAAATGGCTTACAATATAAAACAGGTGAAAAAAAAATGACAATGCAAATTTGGGGAAAAAAAGTATAACTGATGCATATTTGGTAAATTTAATCTTTCAACTATATGTACATGAACATGTGGAATTAATGCCTTGAAGTTGATGATAACTTCAACTTTGCAAGCTCCTTGGCAACTTGCTCCATTGTAGGGTGAGAACGAGGGCTTTCAGTCAAGCAAGCACTTGCTATCCTTACAATGAAAACTATCTCCTCAGCAATAGGATTTGCAGGATAAGGGAGACGTTGGTCTAACTTACCCATCAATGAAGGAATATCAAGTGTTGAGTCCATGACATTTGATGAAGATGTCAACAACAATGTTATAAAATCTCCAGGGTGCTCCCCAAAAAGTATTTCCAATGCTAATACCCCAAAGCTATACACATCGCATTTTTCATTTACTTCCATTGTGTATGCCAGTTCTGTAGCAAATTAAAAGAGCAATCATGTATTAAATAACATTTCTGAAATAAACATGAAATGTTGACAAACTATATTACGTAATTTTTTTGTAAAAGACTACCTAAAAAAGCTACAAAATCAGTATATTCTGAGTATGAAAGAAAAGAGGAATTAACCTGGAGCAGCATATCCAAAAGTGCCTACAAATGAGCTCCAATTGCTTGAATTAGGATTAAGAAGCTTAGCTGTTCCAAAGTCTGAGACATGAGCCACATACTCCAAATCCAAAATAACATTCTTGCTTGATATATCTCGATGAACAATTGGAGGTGAACAGTCATGATGCATATAGCATAAAGCACTTGCTACACCTTTAATGGCATTAATCCTCGGATTCCAATCAAATGAAATTGCTTGTTCATCATCTTTTAAAATGTTATCCATGCTTCCCCTTTCCAAGAACTCATATACCAAAAATGAGAATTGTGAATGAGAACAAAACCCATATAACTTCACAATGTTACGATGTCGAGTTTCTGTTAAAGCTTGAATTTCACTTGTGAAAGCTTTAATATTGGACATTTCTTCATTTTGTACAGAGTGGAGTTTCTTCACAGCAACAATTTGACCTGTGTGCAATTTTGCTTTGTAAACACTTCCTTGACCTCCAACCCCAATGAGATGTTTATCGTCAAACTCTTCTGTGGCTTCAACTATGTTCTCAAACACCATTTTTCCATCAAAACTCCATATTGCAAATAGATTTTGGCCTGGTGATTCTGCATCCTGGTTTTCTTCTGTCTTTGGGCTTCGACAAAGATGATATGAGACTCCAAATGCAAATAATGATAGTATTAAAGTGCCCAAACCAATGGGTAAAAATATCAATATGACTTTGTTAGTCTTATGATTTCGAGATTTGTCACTTGATGTTGGGCATGGTTCCAAACCAGAGACATTGCCACACAAGCCTTTATTATTTCTCAATGCTTCAATTGTAGCAACACTGATGGCTGGAATGTTTGGAAGTGAACCCTTAAGTTGATTGTATGATACATCAACAGATATCAAGCTTAACATACCATCAAAGCTAGATAGATCTCCTGAAAGATTATTGTGGGAGAGATTCAATCTTTCTAAGCGTTTCAACTCTCCGAGCATTGGTGGTATTGTTCCACTCAAAAAATTTCTGCTAAGATCAAGACTTTGAAGATGTTCTAATTTACCAAACTCGAATGGAATACTTTCCCTAAAATTATTTTGGCTCAAATTCAAATGTAATAACTTGACCAAATTGCCAAGTTGATTTGGAATTAAGCCAGTAAAATAATTTGCTCCAAGGTCTAAGGTTTCAAGATCTTCCAATGATGCTATTTGTACAGGGACATTTCCTGAAAGATTATTGTTATTGAGAGAGAGATCGAACAAGAAGGTCAATTTAGCTAAATCTTTTGGAATGCCTCCTGTGAGATGGTTTGAAGATAGGTGAAGTAAATGTAAATTGTTTGCCTGACTTAGTTCTGGAGGAATGCTGCCTGATAAATTATTTTTGGAGATTTTGAGGCCTGTGAGATTATGGCACTTTCCCCATTTTGGGGAAAGATGGCCATAAAAGTTATTTTCACTCAGGTCTATGTAATCCAAGTTTGGATATACACCAAAACCTTCTGTTATATTTCCTGTCAATTGGTTTTGTTGAAGCCAAACTCTTCTGAGGCTGGAGCAATTCTTCAAACTCTTTGGTACTGGGCCAGTGAAATAGTTACTGCTGGCAGTAAACTTTGTCAACTTTCCACTAATGCAAATGTTGTGAGGCAAATGACCAATGAAATTATTGTCATATAATTGCAAATTTTCCAGGTTGTTAAGCTTGTTCATTTCTACTGGAATATTTCCACTGAGTTTATTTGAGAATAAAAGAAGATTGGTGAGCTTTGTCAAGTTTCCAATAGTGGAAGGAATTGGTCCAGAGAGTTTGTTTCCATTAAGGCGAATAGACTCCAAATTGATCAAGTTACCTATGGAAGATGGGATTGGCCCAGAGAGATTATTGTCTAACAATTGGATTGTGAGAAGAAAATGGAGTTTTCCCACTTCATTAGGAATGGAACCAGATAGATGGTTGTCATACATGTAAAAATGGATTAAATTGCTCAGATTTCCAATTGTAGGGGGGATTGTACCTGACAAAGAGTTGTTGGACAAATCAAGTTGAAGCAAATTTGTCATCATTCCAATTTCTTGAGGAATAGAACCCGAAAGGTTATTGTTTGAAAGCAATAATTCCTTCACGTTGGTTAACTTCCCAATTTCCTGAGGAATGGAACCAGAAAGACCATTGTTATGAAGCCATAAGTCTGTCAAGTTGAGTAACTTCCCAATTCCCACAGGAATGTGACCAGAGATTTTGTTGTCTTGAATATGTATAACCTCTAGGTTCTGCAACTTCCCTATTTCTTGAGGAATAGGACCATACAATTTATTATATCCAAGCCACAAATACTTTAACTTTGACAAATTCCCAATTTCGTGAGGAATATGTCCATAAAGTTTGTTCTGTGTAAAATCTAGATATGACAAATTGGTCAAGTTTCCTATAGAAATTGGGATAGACCCTGTGAGATTGCAATTCCAAAAAGAAAGATATGACAAGAAGGATAGCTTTCCAATGGAATTTGGGATAGTCCCTGTGAGATTGGTAAATTGAATAGTAATCTCTCTCAAATTCCTTAAAGCACCTATTTCTTGAGGAATAGACCCATTGAAAACATTATTTTCCAAATATAAAATATGAAGACTGACCAACTGAGTTATTTCAGATGGAATTGATCCAGAGAGATGATTGTCACTTAAATCAAGATGAGTGAGTTTGGACAACACCCCAATTTGGGGAGGAATACTTCCATTCAAGGAGTTATGACTCATATCTAGAGTGAGGATGTTTGGAAGTGATGAAAAATTGAGAGTTTGAAGCGTACCCGTTAATCCAATATGTGTAAGATTTATGTTGGAGACAGATTTGGAGTGGTCACAAGCAATTCCACGCCAATTGCAAGAACTATTGCCACCCCATGAAGATAGCAAAGTTTGACTTTGGTTGTCAAGGCTGGCTTTCCACTTCAACAAAGCATTTGCTTCACTGAGTTGTAATGTGAGAGAGGCAGAGGATTTAGTGGCAGCAGAAGCAGTAGCATGGAGAGAAGTGGCCATTATGAATGCACAAAACCACATCACAATTAGAAGGAACCAAAATGATGGGAGCTTCATGGACTGAAGGGTCGGAAATATGAACAACATTGGTGGTATTGAGTGAATTATTCAATAATCAATGCTTGGCTAACACAATCAAAGGCTTGATAAATACGTGAAGATGCTTCAATTTTCAGTGATTGATATGCAGTACTAGTGCATGCTCATAGGAAGTTGCACCTTGCACGTACTTATTTGCATAAAGTCACGGACACAACAACCTTAGTCACTAGTCAGGAAAGGTGTGCTCCTGCTACTTTATTTTAAATTTTAAAAACATGTTCATGTGTCAACTGTCAACTGTGCATTTAATATTGTGCTAAGTCGTCTTATTATTTTTATCAAAAAAGTATTAATTATTACTATTATTTATCATACGGGTAAAGATCCTCTACACAGGACCAATTCAGATATCTATTAAAGGGATTGAATTTTTTTTTTCTTTTTCTATAATTGTTCAAATGTTTAACTTCTAATAAATAATAATTTTAAAAAATATTTACTACTTTTATGCATAAAATCGAAACCAATTTTTATTTTAAATAATAATAACATTTACTGTTATCATAATAACAACAAAAACACAATTAATTTTACACAATTTTATACTAACAATAACCTTAACCATTGTAGTAATAACAACAAACATAATTAATTTTTTACAATTTCTAACTAGTTAACTTTAACCATTATTATAATAACAATATATACAATTAATTTTATATAATTTTACACTAACCAACTTAATATATATACACACACACACAAAAATATTATATGTATATACTCTAGATCAGTCCCTGTGCTCTACAGTTGAAAATCAACGGTAAATGATCTGAATCATAAAAATTAATTGACCTTTACTAAAAAAAACGTTATAATATATGAATACATTAATGATCAACCGCAACTGCATACTCATGCAGCTTCTTTATGAATCTTAGAAGAGCTGGTTCCTTATCATACGATCAACAAGAGCGCGGATTTAAAGTTTCCCGTCAATGTTCTTTCAAAAGTATTTATTAGAATATTATTTTTTGTCCAAGTACTAGTATGTACGTATTAGATTTAATTATATTAAATCATAAAAAGCTTAATTGACCTATTCGAAACCGCTGAAAGGACGTGAGATTAAATAATGATTGTGGTATTTGATGTTTTTATAAATAGAAGTGTAGTCTTATTTTCAAAGAGCTTGTCTCGGCAAATGGATAAGAATTCAAACCTGCTCAAATTGAAAGAAAAAAAAATCAAAAACGATTTTTGGACACTCAAAAACTTATTTGATAACAAGTGAGAGAGATAAAAGAGAGAAAAATATAGATATAATAAGTGATATGATATAATAATAATTAAGATAAAGAGAAATAGTAAAGATTAAATTACTTTTTTATTCCTCTATTTATTTATTTGATTCTATTTGGTCCCCTATTATAAAAAGGATATACAAGTTTTTTTTTTTTTTGATAAAAAAAAGATATACAAGTTAAGTTCAAGTTACATAGACTTTGCACATCAAAGAATATGAAAGATATGAGCGTGTGAAGATGGCGTCAAAGAAAGCTTGAAAAAAAGATCAAAACATTTGTTCAACAAAAGGTTATTCTTCAATCTTCAACACTTGCTTAGTCCAAAGAGTGTTTTCATAGGACTTTTTGGCGAGAATTACTTCCTGCACACCTTTTTTGCTTCTTGCACCTCTAAAAAGACCCAAACACACAAAACTATCTAACCACCCAACACCACTTGGCACACCCTTTTTATTCCTGTATAAATATGGCATGCGGATTATGCTTTATGCAAGGATACTTTTTGGATTGTAATATTGATTTTGGTAAACTATCTCTTTAGTACCTGAAAGTGTAATACACTGTTACTTAGGTTCCTGAAAGTATAAAACTGTCAATTAGGTCCATGCAATTTGCCTTTCACTTTAGCCCTTTCGATAAAAAAAAAACTTTCTTTAAAATTAATATTCGTGCCTACGTCACAGGCTATTTCTCTATGTGACATGTTATTCACGTGTGCACCGTTAATTGCCACGTATGTAGATAGTATGTAACGTAGGCACAAACATTAATTTTAAAGAATTTTTTTAATGGAAAGACTAAAGGAACAGACAAATTACACTTTCGGATACCTAATTGATAGTTTCGTACTTTCAGGGACCTAAATAACAGTGAATTACACTTTTAGGACCAAAGTGACGGTTCACCCTATTAATTTTGGATTATTATAATAGCTTTTGTATTGGTTTAATTTGGGCCCTTTTGATTATGCATTGGGGTGGTGTTGGTCATAATTATAATAAGCAATTTTTAGGGGCCAAAAATTGTTTAATATCTTTTACATGAGTTAGTCATGCATTTTCTAATGATTTTTAACTGCCACAATAATTAAAAAAAATTAACACGTGTCACTCACCGTGACTGTCACATCATCATTTAATGACACACATAATGGTAGGAACTAAACATAAACATACAAAAACATCAGGACTATGAGCAGTCAAAATTTTGTTTAGGAACTAAAGTTCACGGACTAAAAACATAATTAACACAAAAATTTTATATTTGTTGTTTATATATAAATTTATTATTTGGTTTTTATCAGTGTTATTTATTATTTTTAAACTTTATTTAATATTGAATAAGTATTTTTAAAAAATTTATATTTATTTTTGTTATATATAATGTAGTGTTTATATTATAACATAAATAAGTTAAGTGGCTTAGTGGTTTAGGTGGTGAAAGAAAAGGAAATAGTCTTGGATTCAAATTAATTGCGATTGGGGATTTTACAAAATTGGGAGATTAAAATTGTAAGATTAAAAATTGGAAAACTAAATTTGCAGATTAAAAATTACAAGGAGACCAAAATTGTAATTTAGTAAAAAAAAAAAACTATATGCATGATGCTTCTATTAAAATCAATTTGTTAATTCTTTAATAAATTTATTTTAAATAAAATAAAACTTCTTTTCGTTCTCTTGAGTCTCATGCAATGATTCACAACGTTGATGTATGATAATCATCATCAAATATTGTATGTATCATAAGAATATATGTACAATCAATCATGTTGTCTTTTTTTTTTTTTTTTTTTTTATTTTGACCAATCAATCATGTTGTCTTAAGTTTTGTGGAACATGAAGCTTTGTTAAATTAATATTTTAAAATGTCCACTGAACATAATAAATATTTATTTTTTTATTATTAAAATTTATAATAAATATTTTTAATATATAAATTATATTTTGAATTTATAATGAATAAATTAAATTATGATACAAGTTTTTTTTTAGTGGATACAAGTTTATTTTAACAGTTGACAATTTCTTTTAAAAAATCCATTGAAATTCAATTTAGAAATAGTGATAAAAAAAGATTTAGAGGATAGACTGAAAGGGATAGACGGTTAAAAAAATCAAATATATAGATAAAATAAAAGGAAAATAATTTGATATGGTGGATAGAGAATTTGTTTTGCTAGTTGTGGGGTAGTATGTGAAAAACACATTCAAAGGAGGGAAGAGAGAGGATATTATATTGAGAATGTCTAATTGAGAGAACAAGTAAAACTCTTACTCTCTAAGTTGTGTATTCTAACTTATAATATAAGAATAATTTTTTCAATAAATAAATTTTGGTGGTGACTCTATTGTGATCTCGGTTGCAACAATACATGTACATTGTATGAAGTAATTATATACATAAGCATTAGACTATGATTAGGGATGACAACGGGGTAGGTTTAACTTTCCCCGCCCCCGCAAAAGGTAGGTTTAGGGATGGGCTTATAAAAAACGAGGGGGAAAAAAATTAAATCCAACCTCATCTCTGTAGGGTTTTATCAAGTTCTAGAAAACCTGTAGGGAACCCATCTCTCACTTTTTTAAAACTTAATTTTTTCATATATTTTAAGTAAATAATAGATAAGTTATTAGTTATATTTTAATTCAAACAATATATATAAAAAAGTTAATAAAGAATAAAGAACTTAAAAATATTTAACAAATAAATTATATTTTAGTTAAAAAGTATAATTTTAAACTTTTTATTTAATAATGATAATAATAATAATAATAATAATAATAATAATAATAATAATAATAATAATTATTATTATTATTTAACTATTAAAATAATTAATTTATACTTTTACTAATTATAAAAAATAAAGTATGGAAATAATTACATAATGATATAGTTAATAATTATATATAATGTATACAATAATAGAATTAGAGGAAAGATCAAGTTACTCCTCATTTGTACTCTTTATTTTCTTTTAATTTAATGTTCTAATGAGTAACTCACTTTTAACTGCTAGCAGCACTGCTTGAGCAGCAGCAACATGCACATAATGATAAGTGTAACAACCCACTGCCGTTACATGAAAACTAGATTACTAACAAAGCGGAAGACTTTATATATGTTAATTCATTTCAAAACTCTACAATTAGTTTATTTATGAAAATACTTGTGAACCTTTTCGCATTTGAAAACTAAAGGCTAAAACCCAGTGTTATGATAGAACACCATATATAAAATGATCAACTGAATAAAACCACGTTCCCTATGATACATCAACATCTATCCCAAGATAAAACATCAAAACAAATCAACAATAATCTATATATACATATTTATATGACTCTAGAAAGATAAATCTTAAACACCTAAGCTGGTCAATACTATACATAAAACTAGTAAAGAAAGGACAAGAAGAGCCGCATCTTCGTGTCCAAGCATGCCCATCCATAAAGCCACTCAAAGAAAGGTCTACCTCCTAGTCATCTGCTCTCATGAACATGAAGTTTGAGATCATCACAGTCACAATCACATGTACCACAATGGTAAGCTTACCAAAAACATATATACTTCAAATAAATTAAAACTTAATAGAATAAAACATATTTAAAATACCATCATCTTTAATACATAGCATTAATTTGAAAATCAAATCAGGGAACGGTTAAGATTGCACCGACTTAATAGAGGATGTATTATTCACTCGTCAGTCAATTATCACAATCTTTGTATTGTGTTCAAGAAAAAACAATGGTTAAAATTGCACTGACTAAATATACGATTTAGATTCCATCAATTTTTATAAGGGAGCTGTAAACATGTCAAATCATAATTAATATGGTTGTCCTGTGTGGCAGAAAAAAAAGTCCAAATTCACCCTAAAAAATTAACAATGCACATCGCATCGATTCATACACATTAACTATTCACGTGTTAGTAAATAATTAAAATATAAAACATTGAATATTCATATTTTTAAAAAAATAAGTTTCAAAAACCAATTTTTTTTTATTGAAATAACACAATGGAAATATGATTTCGTTGTGTAATATACAATGGAATCATATTTTTGTTGCAATGAAAATATGATTTTGTTGTATATTACACAACGAAATCATATTTTAATTTGTTGTATTTATTGGGGGTGAAAAAATTTATTAAGCGGAAATATGATGCTACTGTACAAATTATACAGCGAAACCATATTTCCGCCAAAAGGATATTTTTAGAATAATTTTTTTCTACACATAAGACTGAGAATAGCAATTCCCTTAATGGATTCGAAGCTAATTCATAGTGCTGGGTTGTTTGGATTTGGAATTTCTCTACTTGCCCTGTCATTTGTAGTTCATCAAGCTAAGTACACAAGGTATGTACATAGAAAAAGTTGTAAAGAAAAATAAACAAATGAATAGGTAAAAATAAAATCAAGGAATATATAAATGAATAGGAAAATTTTAAAAAGAACAATAAAGAAATGAATAGGTAAAAATAAAACCAAAGCCAATTAAAAAAAAACTTGTTCAAGATGATATGATCATGACATCTTGCTGATGTCATAATGAGTCATGTCAGTAAAAGATGATGTCATCAATGTCACATCAGCAATAATATGAATCCCTGTTTTAATTTCATGTCAAATTATCATCTTCCCACTAAAAAATAGTATTTTTTTAATATGTAAGAATCGAAGATAAGTATCAAGAAATTTACAACAACGCACACACCTTGCTCAACCAACTGAACTAAACTCTCTTTGTCCACTAAATAATAGTATAAATAAATCTATTAATTTTTAAAATTTAATTATTTTATAAATAGAATAATTATAACTTAATAAATAAATTATTGATAGAATATAAGGATGAGAGCTTTTTGGTAGGACTCATTTAAACACTCAAGGAGAGGTGTTGGGTTGAAGAACTTGGGTGCATATGAGATGTTTAAATTGAAAAGAATAAAAATGAGTGATGTATACAAGTAGAGCCTGTTTAAGCACTCAAAGAGAAGTAATGAGTTGTTGATGCTCTAAATACAATTAACATAAACAGTATCTGATACAAAGACGACCACCGATTCATCTCAAACCTCAAAATTCAACCTCAAGTCTTCATCTGAGTCAATAGCAAATTCATATTTTTATCAATTAAAGAAAAGGACACGGAATTCAAATGAACAAAAATATAATATTATGGAAAAGGAAACAAAAGCATGGGCTAATCATGAATGTCTGATACACACTATTCGCGCTAGGAAATGCTTTTAGAAATTTCGCCTGTATCTTCATAAATTCTTTTAAATTCGGATTGATTATAGAACCGATAAACACGTTAATTTATAATTTATTGATCTTATTGTGATTAAATTATAATTAATTGTGGACTTCAGTTATTGGTGGAAGCTTCTCCGTATATTGCAGAAGGACTTTGCGGAGTCTAGTGAAAAAGGAATTTTAAATTGAAGAAGGACTTTGCCGAGTCTAGTGAAAAATGAATTTTAAACAGTGGCGCTGAAGAGAACGGATTAGAAGAGCGAGTGCAGGTGTCGTCATCGACTTCGACTGACTTGGTTTTTATTTTGCCTACTTTACGGTCCATTATTAATATATATCAATGATAACTGTATAAGAAAACTTGGGACTTGAAAGATATAATTTAAATTCAAATATATAAAAGGTTAAACTACACTTTTAATAACAACATTTACTTTAAAAATAAATTCATTTTATAACAACGTATACTTAAAAATGATCATAAAAAAATAGATATATATCACACGGAAAGAACAAATTTCATAAAAATACATCAAAGTTATAATTATGAAAAAATAATTACATTAAATGGGAGCATAATTGTCAAATATTATCATTATCATTATTAAATATATTATCAAATAAATAAATATATAGTGGAGGAAACATTTTATACATCATAAGGAGATAAAATTTATATATAGTTCTTAAAACTTTTTATACCATTAAACTCTTAATTTTTTAATAACTATATATAAATTTTATCTCATTAAGATGTATAAAAAGTTGAGTTTAATGGTGATGCACTGACATTGTAAAATAATTTTACACAGTCATCCAATCACAAATTATCATTTACATGACTTTTAAGGTAATTTTGTAAAAGTCAACAAACTTACCATAAATGTTGGTTTGTGATTGGATGACTGTGTAAAAACTGTCAATGCATAGTCATTTTTCTCAAAAAATAAACATAGGACAAAATATGTTTCTAGTCCCTCAACTTTTCTCAAATTTTGTTTTTAGTCCCTAAACAAATATTTGACCGGTCTTAGTCCTTGAACTTTTTTTTGTCAATGTTTTTAGTCCCTAAACAAATATTTGACCGGTCTTAGTCCCTGAACTTTTTTTCTGTCAATGTTTTTGGTCCCTGCCTTCAAAAAATCGTTAAATGATGATGTGGCAGTCCAATTGTTATTCAATAATCTCTCTGGGCCAATCCCATCTTCCATAGGTAACTTGGTTTCTTTGGACTCTATTCGCCTTAATGGAAATAAACTCTCTGGACCAATTCCTTCCACTATTGGAAACTTGACAAGTCTCAACAACCTTCTTTTATTCTCAAATAAACTCAGTGGAAATATCCCAGTAGAAATGAACAAGCTTAACAACCTGGAAAATTTGCAATTATATGACAATAATTTCATAGGTCATTTGCCCCCACAACATTTGCATTAGTGGAAAGTTGACAAAGTTTACTGCTAGAAGTAACTATTTCACAGGCCTAGTACCAAAGAATTTGAAGAATTGCTCCAGCCTCAGAAGAGTTTGGCTTCAACAAAACCAATTGACAGGAAACATAACAGAAGACTTTGGTGTATATCCAAACTTGGATTACATAGACTTGAGTGAAAATAACTTTTATGGCAATCTTTCCCCAAAATGGGGAAAGTGCTATAATCTCACAAGCCTCAAAATCTCCAACAATAATTTATCAAGTAGCATTCCACCATAACTAAGTTAGGCAACCAATTTATCTGTACTTCACCTATCTTCAAACCATCTTACAGGAGATATTCCAAAAGATTTTGGTAATTTGACCTTATTGTTCGATCTCTATCAGTAACAATAATCTTTCAGGAATTGTCCCTGTACAAATAGCATCACCGCGAGATCTTGAAACCTTGGAGCTTGGAGAGAATAATTTTTTTGGCTTAATTCCAAATCAACTTGGCAACTTTCTCAACTTATTACATTTGAATTTGAGCCAAAATAAATTCAAGGAAAGTATTCCTTCTGAGTTTGGTAAATTAAAATATCTTGAAAGTCTTGATCTTAGCAGGAACTTTTTGAGTGGAACAATACCACCAATGCTTGGAGAGTTGAAAAGCTTAGAAACATTGAATCTCTCACACAATAATCTTTTAGGCGATCTCTCTAGCCTTGACGAGATGCTAAGCTTGATATCCGTTGATATACCGTACAACCAATTAAAGGGTCCACTTCCAAACATTTGAGCCTTCAACATTGTTACAATTGAAGCATTGAGAAATAATAAAAGCTTGTGTGGCAATGTCTCTGGCTTGGAACCATGCCCAACATCAAGTGCCAAATCTCAAAATCATATGACTAAAAAAGTCATATTGATAATTTTACCCATTGGTTTGGGCACTTTAATACTAGCATTATTTGCTTTTGGAGTCTCATATCATCTTTGTCGAAGTTCAAAGACAAAAGAAAACCAGGATGCAGAATCACCAGTGCAGAATCTATTTGTAATATGGAGTTTTGATGGGAAAATGGTGTATGAGAACATAGTTGAAGCCACAGAAGATTTTGACAATAAACATCTCATTGGGGTTGGAGGACAAGGAAGTGTTTACAAAGCAGAATTGCACACAGGTCAAGTTGTTGCTGTGAAGAAACTCCATTATGTCCAAAATGGAGAAATGTCCAATATTGAAGCTTTCACAAGTGAAATTCAAGCTTTGACAGAAATTCGACATCGTAACATTGTCAAGTTATATGGGTTTTGTTCTCATTCACGATTCTCATTTTTGGTGTATGAGTTATTGGAAAAGGGAAGTCTGAATAAGATTTCACAAGATGATGAACAGGAAATTGCCTTTGATTGGAATAGGAGGATTAATGCCATTAAAGATGTAGCAAATGCTTTATGCTATATGCATCATGACTGTTCACCTTCAATCTTGATGATAAAGAGGTACTTTTGATTGTAAGGATAGCAAATGCTTGCTTGACTGAAAGTCCTCGTTCTCGTCCTACCATGGAGCAAGTTGCCAAGGAGCTTTCAATGTTGAAGTCATCTGCAAAACATTAATTATACATTGTCATGTAAATTTATTTGAAAGATCAAATTTACCGAATAAGCATGAGTCCCCCGGGGACTTTGCATTATTGTAATTTTAATTTTAGTCTTGATGTTCCATGATTATTCCTCACCTCTCTATATGTGTTTGGTTTGGCCTTGTGCTGTTTAGTTAGTGTATTCGAGTCACCGTTGCTGTAACTTTTCTTCTTAGTACAACCCTCGTACAATTTAATCTTGAAATTGCAATGTCTAGGAGGTGTTGTGATAAATCTTGACTCAAATTATTAATCATTGACTCGTTGTATTTTTTCTTGAACATAGCATAATCAATTTGAAAATTTCCCTTGTGCTGTTAGTTGTGTTGTTTGCACATTGATCAATTTGATTGCCTGAGATTAGCCTAAAGCTTTCACTTAGTTTTCTTATTGTGCTCCATTAAATTGAGCAATTAACTTGCCTTCAAATCAGAATTTTGTGCCAGGGAGATATTTGATCTTGAGAGTTGAGACTTCTGCTTGGAATGATTTGTAGTCTTTGCTGTTGTTCTTCTTTTTAGTTTGATTGCAAAGGACTATACTCAATATTTCTTGTTGGTTAAGGGGTGTGGATACCTATGTTTGTGTTGTGTAGCTTTTTATCAAGTGTCGGAACATAATTTGAAGCATTTTTGCCTGTGTTCACTGTTGTATTATTGTAATTGCATGAGAATTCTGTTCTCTACTCCCACTTTGATTTTCTCATTTCTCTCATCTGCTAGTTTTAGATGCATAGATATTTTCCAGTTATCCCTTTTTTGTGTAGTTCACTGTTGTGGGTTTGTTTGAACACACTGTTCCCATACATGGCTTTGCTGTGGCAAGAGTTTGATAATGTAACATCCTTCAAGGTCGTTATTCATATTTTGAATTGGAATTTGTTTTAACTTCATATTCAACTGGCCTTGATAGACTTTGAATTCTGATTCAATATTTTCAGTTTGAGATCTTCTGTATTCATTTTTTTATAATTAGGAGCGATATGACAAATTGAGATGATCGTGGTTACTTTGGAGTTTGGAGTAGAAAACCAGGGAGAAGGAGGTGTGGTGTGGAGAAGATGTAGTGACGGCGCATCCATTCTAGAACTCAGGAACCAAGACGATAAAATAAAAATCACTGAAAAAAAAGGGAGCATTATGAATTTTTTGTTGTTTTTCTTATATAAAAATGAACTAACGTTCTGATGTCTACGTTTCCCGTCACTGAGTTTACGAATATGTTATTCCTTCTTTCATTTAAACTAGTAAAAGGCCATAACCGATAATTATAAGTTTAAAGAGTTTTGGGAATTGGCAAAAGCTGCTATGGATTTGAGAAGTTCTATTTTTTTTTCTTTCTTTCTTAGAAATTGGGCATAAAAAATTACGAGTAAAACAAAATATGAGTAATGGTTTCAAGTTCCAGGGCACAAGCTGGACACATGAGATCAACATCTAACCCCCTCTTTGCCAAAGCTGGTCTCACTGGTAGGATACTTTTACAGGCACTTCGGAACAGCCTTAACTCCATAACTTTTTCTAGAATAGCCGTCCATGATTACTATAGGATGCATGATCCATGTTCTCCTTCTGCAATGCCAGCTGATACCCCAACTTAACACTGTAAACACCGTTCTCTGCATTCCTCCAAATAAGAGCGTCCTCCTCCTCCTCCTCCCATCTTCTGAGTTGAATCTTCTGAACATGGCCCACTACATGCACGTAAATTTCTTTATTAAGCTCATCATCCATATCCCTCCCTAGCATATTCCCCTCAATATCAGGAATCCACTTATCACCAAAGACACAGAAAAGAAATATTATGAGAAATCATCATTGAAAAGAAAAATACAAAAAAAACTTGTTAATATTAATCTATCTAAGCACTTCCCCTTCTTTCTTGGTCATCATCATTGAAAAACACAGCTTCTAATTTTAAAATGGAATTATTATAATCTAATCTTTTAGGTTGATTTTTAAAATTTTTGATAAAAAAAATAAGGGGAGTGTCTGGTATGTGTCCACGCTGTGTCCAAGCAGGCAAAAAAAAAGAACAGGACACCACAAAAATGTGTCCGACACCGTGACCACAGCGTGTCTGCCTTGTGTCAGTGTCCAAGGCATGCGTCGGACACCTCGACACGGCATTCAGCCACCGTGTCCATGCTTCCTAGAACAGAACCCATCTCTACTACCCATTTGGAAGCCATGATGTTTTTCCATGTATAACTAGGATTATGCCCCTTGCACGCTTAGAGAGGTTGGCATCTTGGAAAATACTTAGACTTCAAAATCTTGGCCAGCATGGAATCCTCGTTGTGCAAAATTCTCCACCATTGCCTAGTAAGGAGGGCCATGTTAAAAGCCTTAACACCCCCTAAACCTAAGAGTATTTATGCAATAAATAAAGAATTAAAAAAACATTTTATTTATATTATTATTGAAAAAAATTTAAATTTATTTCCCAGTGAATATATATTTAATAATTTTATTTCAATATATTTATTATGCATTTATGTAAGAAAATTCAACAGTATTATATAAATAATAACAATAGAATTATTTTAAATTAAATTATTAAAGATAGAGTCAAAATATCATTTGTAGTAAATATATTGGCTAACAATAGATGCATTTAAATATAATATAATATAGATTTTTAGTTTTATCATATATTATATATATGTATATATATATATATAAATATTTATAAATTATAATTATAAATAATTTATAAATTGCAATAGATATGAGGTAATATTATAAAAACTAAATATATAATGTTGAATATAAATTATCATGTATCACATTTTGATAATCATAGAGGAAATGAGGAAAGAGTAAATTCAAAATACAAAAGCAAAAAAAAAAAAAAAAGACTAAAAGAAAGAAAAAGAGTTTTTGGAGGGTAATATTTTGTGGAGAGAATTACATGTGACATGGAAGGAAAGGCTTTTATATAATAGTAATAGAGTAATAGAATAGAAGATAGTTGATTACGCGTCCACAACTTGTAATCCAAGTCCAAAGCTATAGTCACGTCTCTCATTGTCCAAATTAAGGTAGGTCTCTATTTGAATGTCTTGTGCAATGCGTGAGTCTCCCATATGATCCTTATCCTTGTAGTCGTCTTGCAAATGTTAATAGAAACTCTCCCATAATCTTGAAAATAGTGTATGTTTGGATTAAAGTTTGGAAATTTAAATTTGATTTAAACTTAAGTTTGTAAACTGAGTTTGTAAAAGTATCTCAAGTCAAGTCTTGCTTCTCCAAAATTAAGTTTGCAAGCAAAATTTTAATCTCAAACATATTTTTGAGGGATAACCAAACATGATCCCAAAATGATTTTGCTATCAAACATATTTTTGGACCATCCCACTGGAAATCCAATTTCACATTTTAACTATACCGAAATTTTAATTTATATATATGTATTTGCATATTATTTCAATACATACACACTTCAACTAATGACTTTTCGATCTAAATAATAACCTATTAGTCCAGCACCTTTACCGAATTAATCACCAATCCGAATTTTAACATTAACATTATGTCCAAAAGTTTAATCGGAAGAACATGTGGTCATTAGTAAAAATTATTGTTAAAGGCAAACAAAACATTTAGAAGCGTGTTTTCACACCCCTCAAACAACATTCTACTGAATATTTCAATGTATGAATTCTTTAAGAAATGATGTGGTTATTTTTTATTGGACAAAAATACAAATTAAAATAGAGAAAAAAAAATATGTACTGATAGTGTTAAATAGTTATCTAACTACAAATCACCATGTATGGTAAATTTGTTGACTTTTACAATAACTATCTTAAAAGTCATACAAATAGTGATTAATGATTAGATGACAGTGTAAAACTCTTTTATACTATCAATGTATAACCATTAAACTCATTAAAATATAGAACTTAAAAAATGGATCTCTCATTTTTCTCCCTTTTAATTAAACATTCTCAACAAACACTTTTTTTCTTTTCTTTTGGAGGCACATTTCACTCAATACCACATGTCTATTAAAAAAATATTTTTCTCAACCATCTAAAATTATCTTTATTTTATCTTTATTTATATATATTAATCTTCTTTATTGTTTATTCATTTCAGTTTAAAAATAATTTTATATTTTAATTTAAATTATTTAATATATAATTTATATATATTTAAAAATATTTATTTATTATATTTTTTATTATATAAAACACAATTTATTAATTTAGACTTGCTTCAATGGATGGTGACATTAGCTTAACCGTGTACATTTTCAAAAATAAAAAAGACATTAGCTTATTAGCCTTGTATCTTGACTCTATCAGCTAGGTGGACCTGCAGGAACTTTTGGTATCCATACTTGGCTTTCATACACTACTATAGGGAAGACATTTAACATCAGTTTTAAAAGACATACTACATTGATTCTAGAATTGATGTAGTATAAACTAGTGTAGAATGGAGGGCAGATTCTACATTGATTATTGAGCCAATGTAGAATCTATCATTATTACATCAGTTTCTCCATTACCCGATGTAAAAAGTGATACTTTCTACATGTAGAATCTCTAAAGCACTCATATATTACTAGGTATGTGCATATCCTATTCGTTAAAGGAAGCATCAATAACATTAATTGTAGAGTTATAATGTGACTAGTTGCTAGGATTCAGTAGATAAACTGCTTATGCTAATAGTTTTTTTTTTTTTTTACTATTTTATTTATTTACTGGTATTTTAGCTTACATTGCACATGATAATGTAAATTTTTATATAACTAAAATTTAGAGAAAATAAATATTATTTTCATATATAAATTATATTATGAGAAATGCTAGGAACATACTATCTAACACACTCTCTTTAATTGGTTAAAAATTATTGAAAAGAACAAAATCAGGATAGAGAAATTAAATATGATGCGTGACCCACAAATTTTTGTCATTTTAAATAAATCAACCAATAAGAGAGAGTGTGTCCAAAAAAGTGGATTAGATAGTGTGTTCACGGCATTTCTCTATTCCGCAACTATCTATTTTTTTCTTAACTATCCCAAACAATTCTTCTTTTGTCTTTGTCCATATATTTAATTTTCTTAACAACCTATCGTTTTTAATCTACTATCTTTTTTTTATCTCTATGTCTAAATTGAATTACAATATTTTTTAAAAAAATAATTGTCGATAATTAAAAATAACCTTATAACACAAATTAAATTATTCATTATAAATCTAAAATATAATTTATATATTCAAAAATATTTATTTATTATAAGTTTTGATTATAATACAATTTATCTATTAAAAATAACAATTTATTATGAATTTTAATTATGTAAATTTTAATCATGTAAAAATAAACATTCATTTTATACAAAACAAAAGCTAAAATTGTAATACTATTAATTAAAATAAGCTTAATTATCAATTTAGTCCCTAAATTATTTAAATGGTGTTAATTTAGTCTCCAAATTTCAAAATGCTCCAATTAGCTCCTCTAATTTTCAAAAATGCCTCAATCAGGCCCTTTCTGTTCAATTGAGGCTGACACCATTAAAATTGCAAATTTCGGCATTTTTCGTTTACGAATAGTGGCAGTTTTTAACCGCCACTATATTTATTATTATTTTAAAATTAAAAATTATAACAAAACTCCTGTTTTCGGTCATTGTGCTTACTTCGGTCATGGAAAACTGGGTTCTTAGCCAAAGCTATTGCTGACTTGTTGTCCACGAAAATCTTGGTCAGCTCTTCTTGTGACAAACCCAACTCCATTAGTAGATTCCATAACTAAATTGCATGGCAAACACACGAGGTAGCAGCTACATACTCTGCTTCACAAGTAGAAAGAGTAACAATCGGTTGCTTCTTTGACATCCATGTGAAGGCAGTGTCTCCCATATAGAACACAAAGCCAATTGTGCTCTTGTGGTCATCCACATCTCCACTCCAATCACTATCAAACCTTGTGCATGTTAAATAGCGCAAACTTCCAACCAAACTTTTAAAGAGTGTTGGATCCACTCTTTCTCCTTCCTCATGCTTTGATAGTCTGATTCCACATTCCATTGGTGTGTCAACCGAATTAGAGTCATCCATCTTGAACTTCTTAATCACCTCCATAACATAGCCTTCTTGAGTGATGAAGATGCCTTTGTCTTCTTGCTTTACTTCAACGCTGAGGTAGTAAGACATGAGACCAATGTCGGTCATCTCGAACTCTTTCGTCATCTCTTTCTTAAACTCATCGAACATGCTTGGATTGCTACCTGTAAAGATCAAGTCATCTACATACAAGCACACAATCAAAACATCATTATTTTGGGCTTTGATGTAAGGTGCATGCTCATGTGGACACTTGATGAAGTTTCTCTCGTGTAGGTACTTGTCAATTCGAGCCTTCCAAGCTCTTGGAGCTTGCTTTAACCTGTAGAGTGAGCTTGGCTTGATGGGGCCGCACACATCCGTATGTATGAGTTCCAACGGCTTTTTGGCTCTTGAGTTAGATTCCTTTGGAAAGCTTTTCATGAATTGCTTTCCAAGTAGACATCCTTCACACACTTGATCGGGGTGACTAATGCAAGGTAATCCTCTCACCATTTCCTTCTTGGAGAGCAACTCTAATCCTCCAAAATTGAGATGCCCAAATCGAAGATGCCAAAGCCAAGATGCATCCTTGTAGCACATCTTAAGACATTTTGCGACATCATTTTGAATGTTGAGCACGAACATTCTATTTCTTGACATTGGCACCTTAGCAATCAAGTTACTTGCAGTGTCTCTTATAGAAAGGTTATTGTCTTTTAAGTGATTATCATAACCTTTCTCTAGGAGTTGCCCTAGGCTCAAGATATTACTTTTCATATTCGGCACATAAGAAAGATTTGAGATGAATTGATGCTCGCCATTCTTCAAACGGATAAGAATGTTACCTTTTCCTTTCATTTCTACCTTGGATTCATCTCCAAAGGCTACATTGCCACTCACCGATTCATTAAGCTCCATGAAAATACTCCTTTTTTCGCACATATGATTGCTTGAGCCGGTGTCTAGGTAGCATCTATTGTCTTCACTTCTTACATTATCCGTGCAAGCCATTAGTAAGGTGCCACCTTCTTTACTTCTTTCTTCAACATAATTTGCCTTCTCTTCAACTCTATTTTTGCTAGGAGCTCTACATTCAGAAGCATAATGATCAAACTTCTCACAATTGTAACATTTCACATTTGACTTGTCATACCTTGATCTTGAGTTGCCTTGCCCACGACCTCTTGTTGAGTTTCCTCCTCTTTGAAAGTTGTTGTTGTCGTCGTAGGGCCTCCAACCTCGTCCTTGTCCATGACCTCGTCCTCTTCCTCGATCTCCACCACGACCTCATCCTCGTTGGCTTCTATTATTGTGACTACTTTCTTCATTGGTTGAATCAACTTGCGTCTTAAGTAGTTGCTCCATGATCCCTTTCTTTTTCTTTTTCTTTTCTTCATAAGCTTGTAACAAACTCAAAAGTTGCTCAATGGTCATAGCCTCCAAGTCTTTTGTTTCTTCAATGATGGTGACAATATGTTCGAACTTTGGATCTAATGATCTAAGAATTTTCTCCATAATTTTTACATCGTCAAGTTTTTCACCATTTCTCTTAAGTTGATTAGTGACTGTTAAGACTATAGAGAAATAGTCAGAGATGACTTCACCTTCTTTCATATGCAAAGTTTGAAACTCGGCTCTTAAAGTTTGAAGGTGTACCTTCTTGATCGGGTTCGCTCCTTTGTACGAGGTTTGAAGCTTCTCCCATGCTTCTTTCACTGACTTTGCTTCTGAAATCTTCTCAAACGCATCGCCATCTAATCCTTTATAGATTAGATAGAGAGCCTTCTTGTCTCTCTT
Organism: Pueraria montana var. lobata; assembly: GCA_026413185.1. Lineage (NCBI taxonomy): Eukaryota > Viridiplantae > Streptophyta > Magnoliopsida > Fabales > Fabaceae > Pueraria > Pueraria montana. Next base: position 82,691,690 of record CM048650.1, read on the forward strand.
TCTTAAGTCTCTCAAACTATCCCTTTGAGTTTGAGAAAGACTACCCTCATTCTCCGGCTCGGTGTGACCTTTGTCTACTATCTCCCACACATCTTGCGCGCCAAGGAGAGCCTCCATCTTGATGCTCCTATTGTCATAGTTGCTCTTGTTGAGCGTTGGGACTTGGAATGGAACCATGCCACTACTCGCCATCTCTTTAGAAAGGATCTTCAAGCTCTGATGCCAATTTGTTGGAATGAAATTTTAGTAGTGAAGGAAATATAAGAATGGAGAGACTAGAAATTTTTGAAGGAAGAGGCTACGTACTTGTATAATTGATCACTTCTTGTATTTTTGGCTTGATACAAACTCTAGGACATCACACCTATTTATACTAGTGGTTCCTCCTAAACCAATGGTTAGGATTTTGCCAACACAAAGTTAATCTAATGGCTACAAATGACTTTCTAGAATTTTCTACATAAATACAAACCTACTCACACATTCTGGATAATTCTATATGCTACTCTAGAATTATCTTCTAAAGAGTTTCTTCTAGAACATGCTACTAGAATTTTAGCTTAGGATATTTCTAGAAATTGGGCTTTTATTTAGACAAATAAGGCCCAAAATCAAGTTTATATTTCAACACTTGAAGGTTAATGTAATTGAAGAACAAATGTATCCTATGGTTGCTAATTACTCTTTTGATGTTCCATGGTTATTCCTCAGCTCTTTGAATTAGTGTATTCAATTAGCCATTGCTGTAACATTTCTTCTTAGTACAACCATTTTACAATTTAATATTGCAATGGAAATGCCTAGGTGTTTGTGATAAATCTTGAAACATAGCATAATTAATTTGGAAAGTTCTCTGTTGCTGTTAGCATTGTATGGGGCATTGACGAATTTGATTGCCTGAATTCGCCTAAATCGTTCACTTTGTGTCCTTATTGCGCTCCTTTAAATTGAGCAATAACTTGCCTTAAAATTAGAATTTTGTGCCATTCAGAAATTTGATCTTGAGACTTCTTTGGAATGATTTATAGTCTTTGCATGCTTTCTCACACAAGTTATTATCATCCATTTTGTGTGTGTTGTGCTCATTATTGCCAGTTAGTTAAGGGTGTTATTACATATGTTTGTGTTGTGTAGCTTTTATTAAGTCTCGGAACATACTTTGAAGCATGTTTGTGTGTGTTCACTGTTATCTTATTATTGTAATTTTATGAGAATTCTGTTTTCTGCTCCCACTTTTATTTTTCTCATTTCTCTCACCGGCTAGTTGTAGATGCGTAGCCATTTTCCAGTTATCCCTTTTTGTAATTCAGTGATGTGGGTTTGTTTGAACACAGTGTTCCTTTGTATATAGCCTTGGCGTGCGTGGCAAGAGTTTGCATAACGTGACATCTGTTATAAGGTCGTGATTTCATATACCACTAGCCTTGATAGACTTTGAATTATGATTCAATATTTTCACCGTTTGAGATCTTCTATCCGCATTCGTTTTTTATAATTAGAAGTATTATGACAATTTTTGTTATTTTTTTTTATAATAATGCACTGATATATCATATATTCTCATGTCTATGTTTCCCGTCACTGTGTTTCTTCATTTTTTTTTTTTTGTGAATCGGTTTGTCAAATATTTTATTCCTTGATTCATTTTAACTTTTAAAAGATCAGAACCTCAAAAAAAAAAAAAAAAAAACCAGATCGGATAATTAGAAGGCTACTGATATTTATACCTCCCCTTGTTATTAAATATACCTCCTTTTCTCACTCTTTTTGCTAAAATTTCCTAAATACCTTTCCTATTTTATTTCCCTTTTTCAAATTTCTTTATGCCTAACTATACACCCCCTTTTGGTACTTAGGAAATTATCATTTTATCAAACATGAGAATTGGGCTTAAGCCGCAGTGGAGGCGGCAAACAACCATAACGAGTTCCTTTTTGATGAGAGCCATGAAGTCAGATTACTCAACTCCAAATTCTGGTAGTTTGTGCAGAATAAATGTTTAAAACCGATGCTTAATCAACAACAGACATAACCAATTTGGTCCATCAAGATGTCTCACTGCACAATTAAAAAGAAAAAGGAAAATAGATAGATTCACACAATTTATAACAATGTTTATATATGTCATTCACATGGTTATACCGTTAAGGGGTGGGTGCAGGTGCAGCGAACAAATCGTGGCTTGTTATGAATATTGCGGCACCAAAATTAATGGAGACCAATGAGATGTTATTGGTGATCTGCAAAGTATAAAGGGATGAAATGCAAATGTTGTGCATCGGAGGGGGAGGAAACACCGGGAAGATTTACACCAATAGGTCATGAGCACACCACATAAGTGGACCTGACACCACCTTCAACCCAAAACCTTAAGACATTACGTTTGTGGGTCTTCCTCACTTATATGTTGCTCAACTAACTCATTCCTACCCAATGTGGGACTTCACCTTCACACTTGTACTCCAACAGCAAAGTATAAAAGTGAGGTGGGTATTGAGAATTCGCGGTGCTGCATGGATGTGGATACAGCAAGCTTAAGCTGCAGAGGAGTCTAAGTTTTGTGGTTGGCTTGTTCAGGGTTTGTGTTATGTTACTTACGGTATGTTGAACTGATGCAGATAGATCTAGTATTTTCTGGAGGGGCGTATATATCTAGAAATTATAATGCAGATAGATCTAGAAATTAAGCTTGTAAAGTTTTAATAAATTCTTTGAAACGAATTCTATTTACACTCGATTTTCTCTCTTCACACCCTGTTTGCTTTTCTGTACTTTTTCTTTTATATCTCAATATCCTTTTTAAGTAAACTGCCATATTATTTAAGGATATGCCATGTCAACTTGGTTAGTAATTTAACAGACTGTTGACTGTTGGACCAAATTTCTTTAATTTGAAAAATATAAGAATTTAATTTGATCAATTAAAACTAAAAGATCAAAAACATTCATATGATAAATTACATAGACTAAAAATAAAATTAAACATTATTTATATATTACAATTTAAATACTTATTCTTGAATTTTTTTTTTAAAAAAAAATCACTTAATCACACGATTTATTTTACATTAAGTATCTTACTTTTTAATTGTATTTTTATTTTTATTTCATTCAAATATTATTATTTGAATTAATTAGTCTCAAATTAAATTTGAATAGAATTTTAAATTTTAAATCATGATACACCATGTCAAATTGATAGATACATATCAAATTAATTGTCCAACATTGCAACTTTATAGATCACATTCTTTCACACAGACACACGAGTCATATATACGTGACTCACGCATAGTTGTAGTCATTATATGTGTACGTGACTTTTCTGCAATATCCCATGGGCATGAACTGCATATGCATATCACTCACAGAAAATTGAAGCATCTTCACGTATTTATCCACTCTCTGATTGTATTACACAATCAGTGATTCAAGAATTCACTATCAACGCGTAAAATATACACTGACAGCGTTTTTATTTTTATTAGAATTTAATGACTATATACTGTCAGCATAAATTTTTTGACACAATCAATCAATTAGAAATCACTCTTAGTATGATTTTTAAGATAATTATTGCAAGAGTCAACAAACTTACCATTCAAGATGGTTTGCGATTAGATGACAATATAAATTGTTTTATGTTTTGGTAGCATAACCAATTTTCTCTTTTTATTAATTCCAGTACACTTATGAAATCGAAAGTTTCATTCCCACCAAAGACCAAGTAACTTTTGCTAACCATACATCTGTCCTGCATATTTTGTCCTTTTCTCTTAAACATTCCCTGATGTTGAAGATAGTGATCCAAAATACTCAAAAAAACAACAGCATAATAACCCAGCCAAGCATAAGATGCATGCTAAAGCCGATATGCAATTCTGCTGTTAAGCCACAGGAACGAGAAGAAGTTTCCAATTGATCAAGAAAAATAAAAAATGTACGATTAATCATAAAGAAAAGAAGAGATGTGCTAATTTAATGACCGTTGGGGACCTCGTTAAAGTTTGTTTAGTGGGGTCCTTTTCTCTTATAAGCAGAGACAGAAAAAAGCAGAGAAAAAACATCTAAAAAAGTAGGGGCATCCTTGAGGAATGGATAATTTGTATCTTGAGGTTGAGATTAGAGAGTGTGGCAATATATTGTAGTCATTTTTCAGGAAACTTCTAATTTTAGAGTCTGTTTAGATAAACTTCTCCAAAAACACTTATAGGAAAAGAAAATAAGAAAAAACAGAAAAAAAAAAAAAAAAACCTTCTCCATAAGTTAAAAATCAACTTTTGAAGAACCTAATATAAGAAAGTTTCTACAAATTAGTTTATTCATAAGCTAATTTTAATTTATGACGAAGTTTTTTTCATTTTTTTCTTCTTATTATGTTCTCCTATAAGTGCTTAAGAAAAAACTTATCCAAACACGCCTTTAGTTTATTTTATTGCACTGGAAGGTTAATGTAATTGAAGAACAATTGTATCCTATGGTTGCTAATTACACTTTTGATGTTCAATGATTATTCCTCAGCTTTAAATTATTCAATTTGCCATTGCTGTAACTTTTCTTCTTAGTACAACATTTTTACAATTTAATATTGCAATCGAAATGTCTAGGTGTTTGTGATAATTCTTGACTCAAGTGATTAACAGTATTGTGTGTTTTCTCAAAGCATAATTAATTTGGAAAGTTCTCTTTTGCTGTTAGTTGTGTTTGGGCATTCACGAATTTGATTGCCTGAGATTGGCCTAAATCTTTCACTTTGCTTCCTTATTGTGCTCCTTTAATTGAGCAATAACTTGCCTTCAAATTAGAATTTTGTGCCATGCAGATATTTGATCTTGAGACTTATACTTTGGAATGATTTGTAGTCTTTGCATGCTTTTCTCGTCCAAGTTATTTTCATCCTTTTTGTGTGTTCTGCTTTATTATTGCCAGTTAGTTAAGGGTGTCATTGCATATGTTTGTGTTGTGTAGCTTTAATTAAGTCTCGGAACATATTGTGAAGCATGTTTGTGTGTGTTCACTGTTGTCTTAATGTAATTGCATGAGAATTCTGTTTTCTGCTCCCACTTTGATTTTTCTCATTTCTCTCACCTGCTAGTTATAGATGCGTAGACATTTTCCAGTTATCCTTTTTTGTAATTCAGTGTTGTGGATTGTTTGAACACGTTGTTCCTTTGTGTATAACCTTGGCGTGGTTGGTAATGTGACATCTATTAAGGTCGTGATTCATATTTTGAGCTGGAATTAGTTTTGATTTCATATACCACTAGCCTTGATAGACTTTGAATTATGATTCAATATTTTCACAGTTTGATAATTAGAAGTATTATGACAATTTTGTTTTTTGTTTTTCAGAAATTAGGCTAGTAAAGTTTTAATAGATTCTTTGAAAGGGAATTCTATTTACACTCCTTTTTCTCTCTTCACAACTGGTTTGCTTTTCTGTACTTTTTCTCTTCTATCTAAATATCATTTGAAGTAAACGGCCATATCATTTAAGGATCTCCCATGTGGACAACTTGGTTAGTAATTTAACGGACTGTTGATGGTTGTACCAATTTTCTTTAATTTTAAAAATATAAGAATTTAATTTTAGCAATTAAAATTAGAGATCAAAATCATTCATATGATAAACTACACAGACTAAAAATACAATTAAACATTATTTATATATTATAAATTTAAATACTTATTCTTGAATATTTTTTTTAAAAAAAAATCACTTAATCACATGATTTATTTTACATTAAGTATCTTACTTTTTAATTGTATTTTTATTTCATTCAAATATTATTATTTGAATTAATTAGTCTCAAATTAAATTTGAATAGATTTTCAAATTTTAAATCATGATACACCTTGTTAAATTGATAGATACATATATATCACAACTTTAAAGATCACATTCTTTCACACAGACCCCACGAGTCCCATGTTGAGCCACGGCTCATATATACGTGACTCACGCATAGTTGTAGTCATCATATGTGTACGTGACTTTTTGCATATTATAAGTATCTGCAATATCACTCCTTGATATTAAATTGAAGCATCTTCACGTATTTATCCAGTCTCAGATTGTATTAGACAATCAGTGATTGAAAAATACACCATATACCAGCAGCCATGTTGTTCATATTTCGAACGCTTCAGTCCATGAAGCTTCTTTCATTTTGGCTGCTTCTAATTGTAATGTGGTTTTCTGCATTCGTAATCGCCACTTCTCTCCATGATACTGCTTCCTCTGCCTCTCTCACACTTCAACGCAGTGAAGCAAATGCTTTGTTGAAGTGGAAAGCCAGCCTTCACAACCAAAGTCAAACTTTGCTATCTTCATGGGCTGGCAATAGTCCTTGTAATTGGCTTGGAATTGCTTGTGACCACTCCAAATCTGTCTCCAACATAACTCTTACACATATTGGATTAAGGGGTATGCTTCAAACTCTCAATTTTTCATCACTTCCACACATCTTCACTCTTGATATGAGTCACAACTCCTTGAATGGGAGTATTCCTCCCCATATTGGGGTGTTGTCCAAGCTCACTTATCTTGATTTAAGTGACAATAATCTCTCTGGAACAATTCCATCTGAAATATCTCAGTTGGTTAACTTGACAAAATTAAGGCTTCATTTCAATGGCCTTTCTGGTTCCATTCCTCAGAAAATTGGGAACTTAACCAACTTGAAGTATTTAAGTATTTCAGATAATTATCTTTCAGGTTCCATTCCTCGGGAAATTGGGAAGTTAGTCAATTTGAAGTATTTATTGCTTTCAGACAATAATCTTTCAGGTTCCATTCCTCGGGAAATTGGGAACTTAATCAACTTGGAGTATTTATGGCTGCAAGACAATATTCTTTCGGGTTCTATTCCTCAAGAAATTGGAATGATGACAAGCATGCATCAACTTGATTTGTCCAATAACTCGTTAACAGGTACAGTCCCTGCTAGAATTGGAAATCTGAGCAATTTAGTGTATTTATACATTTATGCCAACTATCTATCTGGTTCGGTTCCTAATGAAGTGGGGAAGCTCCATTTTCTTAACACAATCCAATTGTTAAACAATAGTCTCTTTGGGCCAATCCCATCTTCCATAGGTAACTTGGTCAATTTGGACTCCATTCTCCTTCATGATAACAAACTCTCTGGACCAATTCCTTCCACTATTGGAAACTTGACAAAGCTCACCACACTTGCCTTGTACTCAAATAATCTCTCTGGACCAATTCCTTCCACTATTGGATACTTGACAAAGCTCACCACACTTTTTCTGTATTCAAATAAGCTCTCGGAACCAATTCCTTCCACCATTGGAAACTTGACAAAGCTCACCGAGCTTGCTTTGCAGTCAAATAATCTCTCTGGACCAATTCCTTCCACTATTGGAAAGTTGACAAAGCTCACCACACTTTTTTTGTATTCAAATAAGCTCTCGGAACCAATTCCTTCCACTATTGGAAACTTGACAAAGCTCACCACACTTTCTTTGTTCTCAAATAAGCTCTCTGGACCAATTCCTTACACTATTGGAAACTTGACAAAGCTCACCACACTTTCTTTGTTCTCAAATAAACTCTCTGGAAACTTTCCAATAGAAGTGAACAAGCTTAGCAACTTGGAAAATTTGCATTTCTCTTACAATAATTTCATGGGTCCTTTGCCTCACAACATTTGCATTAGTGGAAAGCTGATGAACTTTACTGCTAACGATAACTTTTTCACGGGCCCACTACCAAAGAGTTTGAAGAATTGCTCCAGCCTTAGAAGGGTTAGGCTTGATCAAAACCAACTAACTGGAAATATAACAGATGATTTTGGTGTTTATCCAAATTTGGATTACATCGACCTGAGTGAAAATAACTTTTATGGCCATCTTACCCCAAACTGGGGAAAGTGCTATAATCTCACAAGCCTCAAAATCTCCAACAACAATTTATCAGGCAGTATTCCACCAGAACTAAGTCAGGCAACCAATTTACATGTACTTCACCTATCTTCAAACCATCTCACAGGAGGCATTCCAAAAGATTTCGGTAATTTGACCTTCTTGTTCGATCTCTCTCTCAATAACAATAATCTTTCAGGGAATGTCCCTATTCAAATAGCATCATTGAAAGATCTTGAAACCCTGGAACTTGGATCAAATAATTTTACCGGCTTAATTCCAAATCAACTTGGCAATTTGGCCAAGTTATTACACTTGAATTTGAGCCAAAATAAATTCAAGGAAAGTATTCCATCCGAGTTTGGTAAATTACAATATCTTCTAAGTCTTGATCTTAGCAGGAACTTTTTGAGTGGAACAATACCACCAATGCTCAGAGAGATGACAAGCTTAGAAACACTGAATTTCTCGCACAATAATCTTTCAGGTGATCTCTCCAGCCTTGATGAGATGGTAAGCTTGATATCGATTGATATATCGTACAACCAATTACAGGGTTCACTTCCAAACATTCCAACATTTAATATGGCTACAATTGAGGAATTGAGAAATAATAAAGGCTTGTGTGGCAATGTCTTAGGCTTGGATCCGTGCTCAACATCAAGTGACAAATCTCAAAATCATAAGACTAACAAAGTCATATTGATAATTTTACCCATTGGTTTGGGCACTTTAATACTAGCATTATTGGCCTTTCGAGTCTCATATCATCTTTGTCGAAGTTCAAAGACAAAAGAAGACCAGGATGTAGAATCACCAGTACAAAATCTATTTGCAATATGGAGTTTTGATGGAAAAATGGCGTATGAGAACATAATTGAAGCCACAGAAGAGTTTGACAATAAACATCTCATCGGGGTTGGTGGACAAGGAAGTGTTTTCAAGGCAGAATTGCACACAGGTCAAGTTGTTGCTGTGAAGAAACTCCATTCCGTCCAAAATGGAGAAATGTCCAATATTAAAGCTTTCACAAGTGAAATTCAAGCTTTGACAGAAATTCGACATCGTAACATCGTGAAGTTATATGGGTTTTGTTCTCATTCACGATTCTCATTTTTGGTGTATGAGTTCTTGGAAAAGGGTAGTGTGGATAAGATTTTAAAAGATGATGAACAAGCAATTGCATTTGATTGGAACAGGAGGATTAATGCCATTAAAGGTGTAGCGAATGCTTTATGCTATATGCATCATGAAAGTTCACCTCCAATTGTTCATCGAGATATATCAAGCAAGAATGTTCTTTTGGATTTGGAGTATGTGGCGCATATCTCAGACTTTGGAACAGCTAAGCTTCTGAATCCTAATTCAACCAATTGGAGCTCATTTGTAGGCACTTTTGGATATGCTGCTCCAGGTTAAGTCCTTTTTTTTTCTTTTATACTAGGGTATAATGATTTTGTAGGTTTTCTTTGATAGTGTTTTACCAAAATATTATGTAATATAGTTATCAACATTTCATGTTTATTTCGGGAATGTTATTTAATACATGATATCTCTTTTAATTTTTCTACAGAACTTGCATACACAATGGAAGTAAATGAAAAATGCGATGTGTATAGCTTTGGGGTATTAGCGTTGGAAATACTATTTGGAGAGCATCCTGGAGATTTTATAACTTCTTCATTATGGACATCTTCATCAAATGCCATGGCCTCAACACTTGATATTCCTTCATTGATGGGCAAGTTAGACAAACATCTCCCTTATCCTATAAATCGTGATGATAAGGAGGTAGTTTCGATTGTAAGGATAGCAAATGCTTGCTTGACTGAAAGTCCTCGTTCTCGCCTTACCATGGAGCAAGTTGCCAAGGAGCTTTGAATGTTGAAGTCATCTTCAATACATTAATTCCACATTGTCATTTAGATATAGTTGAAAGATCGAATTTACAGAATAAGCATGAGTTCTACTACGTCCCCCCTCCCCAGACTTTGCATTGTAATTTTAATTTTAGTCTTGATGTTCCATGATTTTTCCTCAGCTCTATGTATGTGTTTGGTTTGGTTCTTATGCTGTTTAATTAGTGTATTCAATTCACCATTGCTGTAACTTTTCTTCTTAGTACAACCCTTTACAATTTAATCTTGGAATTGAAATGTCTAGGAGGTGTTGAGATAAATTTTGACTCAAATTATTATTATTGGAGTACAAGTGTGAAGGTGAAGTCCCACATTGGGTAGGAATGGGCAAGTTGAGCAACATATAAGTAGAAAGACCCATAAATCTAATGCTTTAAGGTTTTGGGTTGAAGGTGGTGTCAAGTTCACTTGTGTGGTGTGTTCGTGGCCCATTGGTGTATATCTCCCCGGTGTTTAATCCCCCTCGATGCACAACAATTGGTATCAGAGTCGATGATTTGACTTGGTGACTGGCTCAGATGAGTATAATGGATTGGCGATGGATTTGGGCATGAACATGGGAATCCCTTGTATCGAAAGTCTTCCTGGCGGTGGGTCCATACATGGAGGGCAGCGTGTCCTGTGGCCGTGAAACGGTGGAGGCGGCGGTTCAAGGTACAAGAGCACATCTCCCCGGAGTTTCATCCCCCTTACTTGCACAACAATTAATATCATTGACTCATTGCGTTTTTTCTTGAACATAGCATAATCAATTTGAAAAAGTTTCCTTGTGCAGTTAGTTGTGTTGTTTGGGACATTGACCAATTTGATTGCCTGAGATTGGCCCAAAGCTTTCACTTAGGTTTCTTATTGTGCTCCATTAAATTGAGCAATTAACTTGCCTTCAAATCAGAATTTTGTGCCATGGAGACCTCTACTTTGGAATGATTTGTAGTCTTTGCATGTTGTTCTGCTTTTTAGTTTGACAAGCCTTGCTAAGGACTGTACTCAATATTTTCTGTTGGTTAAGGGTGCGATACAGATGTTTGTGTTATGTACATTTTGTCAACTATTGGAACATAATTAATTGAAGCATGTTCATGTGTGTTCATTGTTGTCTTACTTTTTTTTTTAATAAGCTGTTCATTGTTGTCTTATAATTGTATGAGAATTTTGTTCTCTGCTTCCACTTTAATTTTTCTCATTTAACTCAGCTGCTAGTTATAGATGCATTGACGTTTTCCACCTATCCCTTTTTATATAGTTCAGTGTTGTGGTTTGTTTTTTTTTTTTTTTTTTATTATTATTACATAAAGTTGTGGGCTTGTTTGAACAAATTATTCCCTTTTTATAGCCTTCTTGGTGTGGCAAGAGTTTGAATATGACATTGTCAAGGTCAAGATTTACATTTTGAATTGGAATTGGTTTTAATTTCATATACAACTAGCTTGATAAACTTTGAATTCTCTTTTTTTTTTAAGAGGCAAAACAAAATTTTATTCCCATAAACTTGTCAAGGCCACAAGAGATGACCAGAACAAGCCAAATATTACAGAAAGATATGCTGCCATAACAACACCGAAACCCATCCCATAAAACAAGAAAATTTAGTACATAAAAACCATCCCACAACCCCACGTGGACACTGATTATTCTAGCCTTATATAGTATCCACACTACTATATACCATCAAAATAGCTTAGAAACTGCAACCATTTTGATGTGTTGCACCCCTCCCAAAATTAATGAGACCAACCAATTGCATAGCTTGTCACCATCTGTACATAATATTATTTAAAACACACTTTTTCTTCAAACTCAGTTGGCAGACATTCACGACCTTGAAGCCCGTTTCTTTTATTTCAGTTTTCATATCTTTTGTAGCTCCAAACCACACCGTGACCAAAACTAGCACTTAAAATTATGCTGCTATAAGACACTGCTGTGGTTCATTAAACCAGCAGAAAAGTGAGTAATTAATCATGCCTCTTACTGATAACCAATGCCAAGACATTGTCTTAATCCTTTCGATCATATCAAGCAAATTCCTGCCCTATGCTGAAAAAATATGTGCATTCACATGACCCACACAGCTGCAAAATATATCAGCCTCCATATATTCGCTTTTTTTTCCAGAACCACAGAGCAAACCTCTGAACTGTATAAAATGCAAACCCAAGTCCCCTTGCAATGCTGCCTCGATGCCCCCACCACTCTAAAATTGCTCTCCAAACACCCGAATACACATCACACTCCAAGAAGAGATGTTTTGACGTCTCCTCCACCTTACTTCAACTAGGACACATAACCTGGTCTAGTGTTACATGGAAAGGAAAGAAATATGATATAAATAGATGATAACAATTTTGCTTATACCATGTCTGTAATGTCTGCAACACCCAATTTAGTAACGCATTGAAAAACTATTTACAATACATGTAATGGTAATAGCTCCTTGTAAATGCATAATATATATCAATCAATTAATGATTAGAATGAAAAATGATAATCGTCCATCCCATTTTGGGGTGGATTGGGGAGGGAGGAGAGTGATAGAGAGAAGAAAGAAAAGGTAGAGAGAAATGATATGTGAAATGATAGAAAAGGTAGAGAAAGATAGAGAAAAAAAAAGGCGAAAGTGAGTTGTAAGAGAAAGGGATGTATGATAATTAGAACTTAGTTAGAATCATATAATGGAAGAAGTTCTGTGAGAAATATCTCAGTTTTTTTTTATTTTTTTATTATACATGCATATATGATAAAATCTTTTTGTCCAAAACTATTTGAAAAACGTGTGATAATCAACACATAAATATCTGAAAACTAAAAATTGGTTAAGTTAGTCTGTAAGTAGTCATAGTTTGACCAAATTTTTAATTAAATTTTATGGTTTAAAATCATTTAGTTAAATTTTATTAGTTTTTTTTTTATTTTATATTAATTTTATACATTATATTTAAGGCTTTAAATATTTGTTGTGCCTACAAATATGTCTTTTTTTAGTCCGTGTTTTTTTTTTCATTTTTCGTTCCTATAAGTTTTATTTTCATTTTTAGTCCCTTTGACGTCATGATGACATGACACTTGTCCTTATGTGACACATGATGATGTCAACGTGATGATGTCATCTTTAACGTTTTTTTTACCGAACCTTGAAGGTAGGGATGAAAAATAAAATGGTTTAAAAAGTTAGGGACTAAAATTGAGAAAAAATACTTACTTGGATTAAAAATAAAAAAGCACTAAAACACACGGACAAAAATCATATTTAAGCCTAAATTATATATAGTGTATTTATATAAACACTATATTAAATAAAATTAATTAAATACTACCTTAATATTTGTGTTATCATCATTCTCATTAAAATTGGAATTCAACTTATAATTATAATTTCTTACTTTAATTTTTTCACAATGCAAATATAAAAAATATAATTTTAAATCAAATTTAATTCAATCAAACAGAAATCATGAAATAAATTATTATTATTATTATTATTATTAGTATTATTATTATTATTATTATTATTATTATTATACGTTTTAGTTTTTCTATTTTAAAATATATATTATAAATTATTTTTTAAGAAATAATAAGAAAATAATTTTTTAATATATATTTATATAAAAGTACACATTAAATTTTGTTATAATTACTTTTTATTTAATAATTTTTAGAGTAATTATTAAAAGAATAATAATTTTTAATTAAATAAGAATATATAATTGAATGAAATTAAGTATAAAAAATCTTAATATTTTCGATATATTGCTATTAATTTCATAAAATAAAATGGTAGTTTAGCATTCCTTTATTGGCTTAGGTACTCATTGGCCTATTAGTATCTGCAACATCACTACTGATAAAAAAATCTGCAACCAACAAGTCATTGATGTGAGTGGTACTGGACTCGGTCTTCTTAAGCAAAGTCTCGGTTCGAGCCTTGTGGATGGAAAAAACGTGGTTGGAAGGGGAAACCCTACTAAAGGTGGCCAGCCAGATTTCCCGGCAGAGATTAGTCATCAACAAAACTGGTGGATACTCCGCATCAATGTCATGGGTACCTGTTAGATCAAGCAACTGATTCTTGTTGTGATCAAAAGCTGTTATGTTTATTAGTTTGTTATTAGTTTCAAATGCATTTGTTTTGAATTGTAGATAACATATTTCAGGTGCATTTGTTTTGAATTGTAGATAACATATTTCAGGTTGTTACTTATCTAAATTTAAATTAGCTCAATCTTATCTTTGTAATCCTAATCTATATATACACTGCCAGAGCAATAGAAAAGTTGAGCCATTATTTCTCTACATGGTATCAGATTTCCACTATCTTCACAGCACCTCGATCCTCATTCAAGTTTCCACCCATGGCCACCACTAACCCCACCTCTTCCAAATCATCCCTCCTCCTTAATGCTTCTATCACTTTCAAACTATCTCGCGCCAATTAAGGTGCTTGGAAAAGTCAGGTTACCACCCTCTTCTCTGGTATCCAAGTCATGGGCCACATTGATGGAACTACACCATCTCAATCACTCACTATTGTCCAAGATGGATCCTCTATGCCTAACCCTAAATACACAAATTGGTTCACCATTGACCAATTGATCATTAATCTTCTTCTCTCAGCCATGACAGAGGCAGATAGTCTCTCTTTTGCATCTTATGACACAGCTCGATCTCTATGGATTGCAATTGAAGCACAATATGCAAACACATCTCGCTCGCTCTCATGTTATGTCCATCAAGAATCAACTTCAGCACTGCACAAAGGGAGACAAATCAATAACTGATTATTTGTTCTCAGTTGAAAGCCTTGTCGATGAACTTGCTGTGATTGACAAATCTCTTTTTGATGATGATGTTACTCTCTACATTCTTAATGGACTTGGCACTAAATATCGTGACATCGCTGCCTCAATTCGTACACGTGAGCATCCCTTCACCTTTGAGGAGCTTCATAGCCACCTACTTGCTCATGATGACTACATTCGTCGTGAGGCTGCGCAAGCTGACATACAGGTCCCTACAGCCAATTTCGCTAATGCCAAACATAATTCAAAACAAGATGGTCTTCTGCCAACACCATCCTATGGATGTGGCAAATTTTCTTCCAAACCATCGCAGAATAATGCATCCTCCTCTCGTGGACAGGGGTATCAACAACGCAAGACTCGTGGTTCCAATTCACGTGGTAACAGGCCACCACCAAGATGCCAGTACTGCTCCCTTCTTGGTCACATAGCCAAATATTGCCCTCAGCTTATGCAACGCAGTAATGCACCTTTGGTCAATTATGCCTCTACTCCTAATACAACAACACCTAATTGGGTGTTCGACACAGGTGCCAGTCATCATGTGACTACTAATCTCAATAATATGCATCTTCACTCAGAGTATGAAGGCCCTGAAGAAGTTCAAATAGGTGACGGTACAGGTTTGAAAATTTCACATGTTGGTTCCACCACACTCCCCACACCCACCTCTGTATTTCATCTTCATTATGTTCTTTGTGTTCCACATGCCAAACACAATCTCATATTTGTTTCCAAGTTCTGCAAATCCAATAAAACTTACCTTGAATTTCACCCTTCTTTTTTTTTTTGTGAAGGACCAGGCAACAGGGGCGACATTGATGCGCGGTCCAAGTAGTTGTGATCTCTACACTTATTGTCCAACCTCCTCAATATCTCCTACTGCCCTGTCCACAACATCCACTTCCTCATCTCTTTGGAATGCTAGCTTTGGTCATCCTTCCTCAAGAGTTCTTAATCACATGTTGTCCAATGTGGACTCTCTAGGACTTTAGAAAATAAAAATCTTCATTGTAATTCTTGTCATATCAATAAAAGTCACAAACTTCCTTTCTCTATATCTTCTATCAAAATTGTTTCTCCACTTGAACTTATATTCTCTGATGTTTGGGGACCCTCTCCCATTACTTCTATTAATGGTTACAAGTACTATCTTGTATTTGTTGATCATTTCACTCGATATTCATGGTTGTACCCGTTAAAAAGTAAAACTGAAGTTGTCACTATATTTCCTCAATTTCATACAAAAATTGAAACAATGTTTTCTCACAAAGTTAAATCAGTTTACACTGATGGTGGTACTGAGTATATCAAGCTTAAATCATATTTCAATTCAAATGGAATATCACACTATGTCAGTCCACCGTACACTCCTGAACATATTGGCATTGCAGAACGGAAGCATCACCATATAGTGGAAACTGCTCTAACTTTGTTATCCCATGCTTCTGTCCCACAAATATTCTGGTGTTTTGCATTTCAAGTGGCAGTTTATTTAATCAATCGCATGCCTTCCGTTCAGCTCAATAACAAGTGTCCCCATGAGATTTTCTTTGGTTCCAAGCCTAATTATCTTAACCTTCGGGTTTTTGGATGTCTCTATTATCCTTGGCTCCGCCCATACTCTCAACATAAGTTATCAAATCGGAGCATGCCTTGTGTCTTTCTTGGTTATTCCTCTCAGCACCATGCCTATCAATGCTATCATCCTCCCACTCAAAAACTGTATGTTTCAAGACATGTAGTATTTCATGAGTCAATCTTCCCATTTCAATCAAATCTATATGCTTCTCTCTTTTCATCTACAAATTCAAATTCAAAAAATTCAAACGTTAACACCTTATCTCTATCTCGTCGCCCTCTTATCATCCAACAACTTACACCACCTATTATTCCTCCAATTCCTCCTCAAAATTCAAACTCCTCCTTATCTCCTCCACCTCTTATCTCAACTGTCCCACATGTACCTACCTTATCCACTCAATCTGTTTAACAAACTCCAAATTCCTCTACAGAATCACCACCACCTCCTTTTATGGACACTCCCACATCAATGCCGCCTCCATTGCCTACATCTTCTCGTCCTGTCACAAGAGCAATGAATCAAATACACAAGCCTAACCCCAAATATCTTCTCACTACCAAACATCCTCTCCCTTCCTCAATCGAACCAACATGTGTTAGTCAAGCTCTCAAGTCCACTGAATGGCGTGATGCAATGAGCAAGGAATTTAATGCTTTAATCCAACAAGGAACATGGGACCTTGTCCCTCGGCCTCAAAACACAAATCTCATAGGATGCAAATGGGTCTATCGAGTAAAACGAAAGGCTAATGGTGACATTGATAGGTATAAGGCCAGACTAGTGGCCAAAGGCTTTCATCAATGACCCGGGTTGGATTATACTCAAATATTCAGTCCCGTTGTTAAACCTACAACAATAAGGTTGGTTCTTTCCTTAGCTTTGTAGAATAACTGGACACTTCGTCAACTTGATGTGAACAACGCCTTCCTGCATGGTTCCTTAAGTGAAGAAGTTTACATGCAACAACCTCCAAGCATTGTTCATCCAGAAAAGCCTCATCATGTTTGTCATCTAAGGAAGTCAATCTATGGTCTCAAGCAAGCACCACGGGCTTGGTTCTAAACCCTGCGTAAGTTTCTATGTGACTATGGGTTTGTTAATTCAAAATCTGACTCCTCTCTATTCATCCTCAGAAACAAAGATCTTATTCTATACACTCTTGTGTACGTAGATGATATCATAATCACAGGCAACTCCTCTAGCAAAGTTACTGAGTGCATTGCAGCCCTTGCAAATTGATTTTCTGTCAAAGACTTGGGAAACCTGCATTATTTCCTTGGTGTTGAGGTAATTCCAACTGCCACTGGCTTATTCCTAAGCCAACATAAATACATTGCAGACCTTCTTGACCGAACCAGAATGCATGACGCTAAGCCTGTCCTTACTCCACTGTCAACTAGTGCCACCTTGTGCAAAGATGATGGTTCACCGAGTACCGATGTCACATTTTATCGCAACACAATTGGTAGTCTCCAATACTTGTCAATGACCCGGCCTGACATTGCCTTCTTTGTTAACAAACTGGCACAATTCATGCAGAGACCCACTGCCACACACTTAACTGCACTGAAGAGACTTCTACGCTACCTTAAAGGTACTATCTTTCATGGTTTGCTTCTTCAGAAACCAAAGTCTACTACACTCATTGCATACAGTGATGCCGATTGGGCTGGGAATAAAGATGACTACACTTCCACATCTGCACACCTTGTCTACTATGGATCCTGCTTAATTTCTTGGAAATCCTCTAAGCAACGGGCTGTTGCTAGATCATCCACGAAGGTTGAATATAGAGCTCTAGCAAATTCTGCAACAGAGTTGTCATGGATTCAATCTCTACTTCATGAATTAGGTGTCACTACTTCAAAGGCTCAATCACTTTTTTGTGATAATCTTAGTGCCACCTATCTTACTCATAATCCAGTCTATCACACTCGCATGAAACACATCTCCATTGACATTCACTTTGTTCGTGATTTGGTACAGCAAGGAAAACTCAAAGTCCATCGTGTTTGTACAGCTGACCAGCTTGCTGACTGCCTAACCAAGCCTTTATCAAAAGCTCGCCATCAACAATTACGAAACAAGATTGGTGTCACTGATGGGACTCCAATCTTGCGGGGGCGTGTTAGATCAAGCAACTGATTCTTGTTGTGATCAAGAGCTGTTATGCTTATCAGTTTGTTATCAGTTTCAAATGCATTTGTTTTGAATTGTAGATAACATATTTCAGGTGCATTTGTTTTGAATTGTAGATAACATATTTCAGGTTGTTACTTATCTAAATTTAAATTAGCTCAATCTTATCTTTGTAATCCTGATCTATATATACACTGCCAGAGCAATAGAAAAGTTGAGCCATTATTATTCAATTCTCTACAGTACCAAAAAAAAAATCTGCAACATCCCATGGACATGAACTGCATATAAATCTGAAAATTGAAGCATCTTCACGTATCTATGCAATCTCTGATTGATTTAGAGAAATCAGTGATTGAAGAATCCACCGTATACCAGTCATGTTCATATCTTCAACGCTTCAGTCCATATGACATCTGTTACTCAAGATTTCAAGCTCTTAAATAAATCTCGAAGTACTTAGTTCTTGGCTGGGAAATATTCTATATGAAAAAAAAAACACTATCAATTTTAATTATTTTTAATAAAATATTTACACCATTAATTATTACCAAAAAATCTATTTTATGTAATATATATATATATAATTTCTTATATCATTTTACTTTTATTAACTAGTTTATCAGCTAATTTTATTAAACATTTCTAATTTAATAAATTTGAGTTTTTAATTTGAAAATAATTTTTCAACTTTTCATCCACTTATTAACTAATTTTGTTACCCTAATTAGCTAATGAGCTTTGTTCTCTTATATCCACTTGCTGTGGATATTTTATATCCTGACACTTTGATTGGATATTCTGTATCTGTCATCGATCAGTTCATCGATCGTTACTCATGCCGTGAGCACAACGCCACAAAGAACACCCAACTCAAGATATACAGTTACACTCCGCAAACGTCAAGTAAGAAGACATGCACAGATCTATCTATCAATTCAGTTGTGATCGTTACTCATGCTGTGTACAACGCCACACAAAGAACGCTCAGCTAAAGATTCACTCCAAAAACGCCAAAGTAAGAAGACTTACACAAGTCTATCTACCATTTCAGTTCGTCGACGTTACAATCATGCTGTGTACAACGCCACACAGAATGCCGAGCTGAAGATTCACTATACAAATTCTAAGCAGCAGTAGTAATAATAGTAATAATAATAAATATCTCATAAGGTCATGAATTTGAATTCTACTGCAATGGGAGAACCTTTATTTAAACCTTGAAACATGTCCTGATCTGGGTGAGTCATTGAGGTCTGAAATTCAACTCACCTAAACTTTTGTAACCAAAATAATAATAATAATAAGGTTTAATTAATTTGTATGTTCTGAACTATTTGATAATATTTAATTAGGTTTATGAACTATTCTTTTCTCTACCGGGTCCTCAACTTGTATTTATTTTTTTAATTTATTTATTTTTTAATTAGGACCTAATTTAAAAAATAAATATAAGTTTAGGAATCCAATTAAAAAAATAATTCAGTTACATATTTAAAAATAACAAATAATTCAGTGACCTAATGAAAAATTGTCAAGTCTCTGCAGCCAATATTCTCACCTTTATCAGTTGAGAGCACTGAGTTTAGAACTTGCAAAGTTGAAAAGGTGAGAACACTGGTCAGTAAAAGTAAAAATACTGACTAGCAGAGACTTGACAATTTTTAATTAGGTCCTTGAACTACAACAATTTTTAAATATAATTCTGAATAAGTTTTTTTTTTCAATTGGATCCCTAAATTTATACTTATTTTTTAATTAGATCCCAAGAACCTAATTAAAAATTGTCCAATAATTCATAAACATGCAGATTAATTTAACTTAATAATAATAATAATCTATAATTTAACTTAATAATTTAACTTAATAATAATAATAATCTATAACATCTATAATTTATAATTATATACAATGCCAATATCTAAAGATCTACCAACGGACACAAACTGGTACCGGGAGTGCATATATGTGTATTGAATAAAATAGTTTTATAAAGCTGTCAAAAAAACAAAAAGTAGTTTTGTAAAGTGAAACTGCTTTTATTTTTTCTATTTTTTTATTCAGTTTTTATTCCCTCTCTCTCTTTTTAATAAAAAAAATGCAATAGAGTGTGCTTCTTTCACTAGTAACTAGTAATATTATTAGGGGAAAGAGAAACACAATGCTTCTCTATAGTTTTTTTAAAATAAAATAAAAGAGGGAGAGAGAAAGAGAAAGAGAAAGAAGGCTAAATAAAACACGGGAGTGAACAATTAACTTTATTGTTTATTGGTTTTATTTAATAAAAATTTATTGGATGGAATTTATTAAAAATTATGTGATTTTCACTTATTTAATAAAGAGTATATTAGGAATTGTATATTAATAAGTGTGTTGCTAACACTCTTTTAAACATATATTTAAAATAACAAATTTAATTTTCATATATTATTAATGTAAAGATTTTTATATAGTAAACAAATAAAAAAACTCTAACAACTATGATTTCTAATTAGAGAATTGCTATATCCTCCAACTTGTACAAGCCGAATTATCCTCAGAACCATTGAGAATTTGACACTTGTCAATTATCTTTATTGTAAAATATTGATTTAATTTATCATTTTAAATTTCGTTTCCTTTCAAAACTTACCCCTTCCATATGACCGCCTCTCCTCATTCGCCCCCACACATTCACACGCAACAAGAGGTAGAAGATGAACAGGACTTTCATGATGCTTTGTCTCTTCGGTCCATCATACTTGACGTTATCACCGACAGGTAACGTCACACAAACCCAAAAACCCCTCAAAACCAAAATGGCATTCTCATCGTTCTTATGGTCTTCCCTCTTCGTTCCGAACTCAAACAGAACCACCATTTCCACTCGATCCTCTCACGAACCACCCATACTCCCTCTCTCACTGGCATTCACCATCCCGCCACTCTCGACGGGACCACAATCGCAGTGGTGAGTGGGGGGTTCGTGGTGGCGCTGGTGAGGGAGTTGTTGAACTGTTGAAGTTCTTCGGATTCCAGCGGTGGAAGAAGATTTACGGCAACACCAACGAGGTGAATCGAAGGATCTCCGGTTCCACATCGAGGTTCTGTAGTGTGTTGGCGATTGGACTGTTCAAATTGCAGTTAAGCAGCAAAGCTTACCAGATCTTAGTAAAACTCTGCAAGATGAAGAAGTGGGCAGAGTTCAGCATCAGTGTAGAGGAAAAAGAAGATGACTTTGAAAGAGATATCTTGTAATTTTAATCAGATTTAAAACATATCTTCCCTTTATATTTAATTGAGTTTTGAAAAATGCAATGCTACTTGTAGGTAAACATCTTTGTTGTACACTGTAATTGAGTTTTTGTTCTTGGTAATTCAATTTCTGTTTATGAATTTATGAATTTTTGTTTTTGAGGTTTCATTTTTTTTATGAAAAAATTTAAAGACAAAACACTCATAATGGTTAGATAAACAAAAGGCAAATTGTGGAGGTAGAGGAGTATTATTCAGCTGTTGAATACTATTAAAATTAGTAGCATTGAATCCAAAAAGAATCCTTTCATGAATTAGGATGCAAATAGTATGATTCTTTTAAGTTAAGGCCATCATAACCTTGAAAGTAATGCAAAAAGTTTCTATATTTCTAAGAGGAATTGTGAGTTACGCTACTGTCAATATATG
Organism: Pueraria montana var. lobata; assembly: GCA_026413185.1. NCBI lineage: Eukaryota > Viridiplantae > Streptophyta > Magnoliopsida > Fabales > Fabaceae > Pueraria > Pueraria montana. The sequence goes on from CM048650.1 coordinate 82,713,682, forward strand.
CTGAGAAGGTATATTAGCATCAGCATACTTGAAAACAAGGAATGCCGGTTTGTGTGATTTCAAATGTAAAAAAGGAGCAAGAAGAAATGTAATAACCATAGCATTTTTATATAATGCAGAAGGAGTGCTGGTATGTTGTGGATTTCACAGTACCTATTTTGTGTGAGAAAAAAAAAAGGAGCAAATAGAAATGTAATAACCATAGCGTTGTTATATATTGTAGATGTAGATTGATACTAATTGGTGATATTGTAGCATGTAATAACAGTAGCTATTTTCCAGTAGTTGAATGCATTTCAAGACTCCACTATCTGATATAATATTTTTTTCACAAGTCACGGATCAAGACTCATTTACTGATATAATATTTCTCAAGCTGCAGCTTATCAAGAACAATAGCATTAACACTTTCCTCACCAAAACTTGAAAACAGAAGCAGTTGTATATACAACACTTGACTTGATCAAACAGAAACTCTCTCATAGTGTCATGACATTTCACCCTCAATTATTATCAAAGAAATAAAATTGAACAAGTTTGTGCAGCAATATAATGAATCATTTGATATAAATGTATTCATAAATTGAGATAAAAAATAGAATTGAATTACATCAATAATAATAATATACAGGAAAGATATTTTTCAACTTTGATTAAAATCACAAGACATCCATTTCAAAGTCATTTTATTTTTTCTCCACACGAAAGTTGAACTCCGCCCACTTCTTCGTCTTGCAGAGTTTTATGTAGAAGAAAACCCAATCCCAACCACTGTCATCACACAGCTGACCAAATAAACAGTTTTGGTAGCAATAACCTGAAACCCAGACGGTGCCAAGCACATTACCACTGACAGTGTCTAGCCAGAGTCTCGTTACTTTGGAAGAAGACAGTGGTGGCATGAGCCTATGCAAGCCTTGGAAGATCCTCGGCTTCAAGGCTTTCGAGCCCATCCTCCTCCTTGACCATCACCGCGCCGCCACCGCTTCGCTTGTGTCGACGGCCACAACTCTCCGATCTACACCATCTGTCAAAGCATGCAACGTCATCTTCCTCGGCAAGTATGTGCATGTCCACGTGTGGGCAAATGAGGTGTGAGAAGGGGTAAATTTGGAAATAAACCAAAATTTAAAATGTTAAATTAAACTAATATTTTACAGTAAAATTAATAGACAGGTGTCAAATTTCTATTGATTCGGAGGATTATTCAGATTGTTCAAGTCGGATGCCTAAGCATTTCTCTTCTAATTAATACAAATGTTAATAACTTTCAATTACAAGAATCTATGATCGAATGAAAATATAAAAAAAAAACATTTAACATTTTCGATATATAGTGCAATTAATTTCTTATTTCTTAAAATAAAATGGTTGTTTATTACTCCTTTCTTGACTTAGGTAGTTGTGTACGTGACTTTTTGTATATAAGTATTTGCAATATACCATGGGTATAAACTGCATATAAACCTCTGAAAATTGAAGCATCTTCACCTATTTATCCAATCTTGAGTTGTGTATTAGAGAATCAGTGATTGAAGAATTCACCCCATACCAGCCATGGTGTTCATATTTCCAACGCTTCAGTCTATGAAGCTCCTATTTTTTTGGCAGCGTCTAATTGTAATATGGTTTTGTGCATTCATAATGGCCACTTCACTCCATGCTACTGCTTTTGCTGGGACCACATCCACTGCCTCACACACATTACAACGCAGCGAAGCAAATGCTTTGTTGAAGTGGAAAGCCAGTCTTGACAACCAAAGTTAGGCTTTGTTATCTTAATGGGGTGGAAATAGTCCTTGCAATTGGCTTGGAATTGCTTGTGAACACTCCAAATCTGTCTCCAACATAAATCTTACGCATATTGTGTTAAATTAATGGGTTGTAAAACTTTTCCAAATATTGTTTTACTGCTGTAATTATGGTTGCTTATTTTCAGTATGCTTGCTTGTGTCAGTAAGTAATGTTCTGATTAGTGGGTTTAAGTTTGCTTTTATTTTGGGTAAAATTGCACTCCTAATGAGTGGATGCATGCTTTTTGTTGACAACATGTATGGGTATCATGATGGGCTATCACTTCTTTTGTATTTGCACTTAAATATGAATCAAAGAATGAAAAACAGTATGGTTATGCAGGAAAAACGAAAATAGCTCTGTTCTCCCCTTCCACTCTTCTTTTTCTATGGTTTTATGGTCCTGTTTTATGTTTTCATGCTTATAGCTGTCTTAATTTAACAATAGTATCTAGAGCTTTGTTCTTATAGGCTGTGGGTCTGAAAAAATTGAGAGGAGAGATTAAACACTTGTGAATGAGTGAGTGATAAAATAGCTTCAGGGAACAATGCTGTCTTTTCTATTCCTCAATTTTCTGGGGAAAATTTTCACATATGGATAGTCAAAATGAGATCATGTTCGAAATCTTTTGGCTTATGGGAGTATGTAGATCAAGACAAGTAAGTTCCAGCATTGGGAACTAATCCTACGATGGCTCAAATTAGGCAACATGAGGAAGAGACTTTGAAGAGGGAGAAAGTTGTTTCATGTCTTCATTCAGCTTTAGCAGATGATGTGTTTACCAGTATTATGCATATGGAAACAGCCAAGCAAATATGGGATGAACTTAATGAGAGGCATGCAGGTGATGAAAGGGTACGGTCTATCAAGCTATTGACTCTCAAAAGAGAGTTTGAGATGTTGAAGATGAAGGAAAATGAGTCTGTCAAGGAGTACACTTCAAAGTTGTCCCATTTGGTGAATCAAATGAGGCTATATGGTGAGGTTGTACAAGACAGTAAGGTGGTAGAAAAGATGCTGATTAGCCTACCAGAAAAATTTGAACCCAAAATTGCTACTATTGAATAATCATGTGATATGAAGAAACTAACTATTTCTGAGATGGTTAGTAAATTGCATGCTCAAGAGCAAAGATTTTCTATGAGAATGGAAGATATAACTGAAGGTACATTTCAAGCTAGACATAAGGGGAAGCAACCTGGTCAAAAAAATCAAAAGAAGCAAAATTATAAAACAAGTGGTGATCAAAAGGGGAAGAGTAAGATGGATGGGAGTTCAACTGAAGTTGCAACAAGGGAAAATTTTCCTCCTTGTTCTACATACAAAAAAACAAATCACTTGTCAAAAGATTGTTGGTATAAGGGGAAGCCTCAAATTCAATGTAACATTTGCAAGAAGTGGGGACACAAAGAGAGGTATTGCAGATTCAAGCACAATCAATCTCACCCACAACCTGCACATCAAGTCAACTTCACTGATGAGCAATATGGAGCTGGAGAACACTTGTTTATGGCTACCCAAGCATGCAGTTCAGGTACAAAGAATGTATGGTATGTTGATAGTGGGTGCATAAACCACATGGCAAGGGACTCAAGTCTCTTCACCTCTTTAGACAAGGCTGTTAGAACCAAAGTCAAGCTTGGAAATGAAGAAATTGTTAAGGCTGAAGGAAGAGGTACAATTTCTATTCACACTAGCAAAGGTTCTAAATTTATTCATGATGTTTTGTCGATTCCAGACTTGGACCAGAATTTGCTTAGTGTTGCTCAGTTAATGAAGAGAGGATATTCACTCTCTTTTAAAAATAATGGTTGTGTCATTTTGGATTCAAATGATTATGAAGTTATTAAGGTTGAAATGTGTAATAATAGCTTTCCAGTCTGTTTGAATCAAGTGAAACAATCTGCACTTGTTTCTAAACATGATGATTCCGCACTATGGCATAAAAGACATGGTCACTTTAATATGGGAGCATTGAAATTTTTGCAAAGTCATGATATGGTGAGAGACATGCCCGTGGTAGACAATATTGATGATTTATGTAATGCTTGTCAATTGGGGAAAATGCATAGAAAGTCTTTTTTAGCAGCAAATTTTACAAGGCCAAAGAGCAAATTGGAGCTTGTTCACACTGATTTGTGTGGTCCTATGAGCATACCTTCTCTAAGCCAAAACAAGTATTTCATCTTGTTTATTAATGATTTTACAAGAATGACATGGGTGTATTTTTTGTCAAGCAAAGCTCAAACTTTTAATGTCTTTAAAAAGTTTAGAGCCATGGTGGAGTCTCAAAGTGGCTGCAAGATTAAAGTGTTGAGATCAGACAACGGGAAGGAGTATACCTCCAATGAATTCAACATGTTTTGTGAAGATATGGGCATTATTCATCAATTGATATATAGTTAGCTACACCCCTGAACAAAATGGAGTTTCTGAGAGAAAAAACAGAACAGTTATGGAGATGGCAAGATGCTTAATTGCAGAAAAGAAGCTACCAAAAAGTTTTTGGGTTGAAGTTGTTTATACAGTAGTGTATCTCTTGAATAGGCTACCCACAAGAGCTGTTCAAGAGAAAACACCAATTGTAGCTTGGATGGAAGTGAAGCCCACTGCAAAACACTTGAAGATTTTTGGATCAATATGCTATATTCATGTTGCAACAACTAAAAGATTCAAATTGGATGACAAAGCTGAAATGGGGATTTTCATAGGCTATGCTACAAGCTCCAAAGGTTATAGAGTGTACAATCTAAAGTCAAACAGATTGTGATCAGCAGGGGTATTCAGTTTGGTGAAAATGCATATTGGGAAAATAATGAAGTTCAAAGAAGCATGAAGTCTAAACAGCAACAAGCTGCAAAGAATGATGAAATTCATATTGCTGAATCTGATTCCCCGGTGCTAAAAAGTAAAAACAAAGTCTTTGGCTGAAATTTATGAAAAATGCAGCTTTGTTGTGAATGAGCCTTTTTGTTTTGAAGAGGCTTTAATGAAAACAGAATGGAATGATGCAATGAAGGAGGAGCTGACTATGATTAACAAAAATGGTACTTGGGAACTTACTTCAAGGCCCAAGGACAAGCATGTGATTGGTGTGAAATGGGTTTATAGAACCAAGTTACATCCTGATGGTTCTGTTCACAAGCATAAAGCTAGACTTGTTGTGAAGGGATATTCTCAAATGGCTAGAGTTGATTATGGTGATACATTTGTGCCTGTTGCTAGGCATGAAACAATTAGATTAATTGTTGCTTTATCAGCTCAATGTGGATGGAAAATCTTTCACTTGGATGTCAAATCAACTTTTTTAAATGGAGTATTGGAGGAATAAATTTATGTTGAGTAACGTGTTGGTTTTGTTGTTGTAGGTCATGAAGACAAAGTTTATAGGCTTCACAAAGCCTTGTATTGGCTGAAACAAGCTCCAAGAGCTTGGTACAGCAGAATGACTCACTTTCTGCAAAATGATTTCAGGAGGAGCCAAAATGAGCCTACTCTTTATGTTAAAGATTGTGGCAATGGGAAGAAAATTATTGTTTCACTTTATATAGATGATTTGCTTGTTACAGGTGATGATGTTGATGAAATTGACAAATTTAAGAAGAGCATGCTACAAGTCTTTGAAATGACAGATCTTGGAGTGATGAGGTATTTTTTGGGAATGGAAGTGCATCAGCTTGATGATGGAATCTTTCTCTCACAGAGAAAGTATGCCAATGATTTCCTGAAAAAATTCAAATTGGAGAGTTGTAATTCTATTTCAACTCCACTTGTTGTAAATGAAAAGCTCTCCAAGAATGATGGTGAAGCAAAGGCTGATGTAACTCAGTATAGAAGTTTGGTTGGCTGCCTTCTTTACTTGACTGTAAATAGACCAGATTTAATGTTCTCTGCTAGCTTGCTCTCAAGGTTCATGCATTCACCAAGTTTAACACACTTTGGTGTAGGCAAAAGAGTGTTGAGATGTTTGAAAGGTACTGCTGATTTTGGCATTTGGTACTGCAAAGGAGATGGAAAACTTGAAGGTTATGTTGATAGTGATTGGGCTAGTTCTATTGAGGATTCAAAGAGCACAACTGGGTATGTTTTTTCACTTAGCAATGGAGCGTTCACATGGAATTCCAAAAAGCAAGATATAGTTGCTCAATCCTTAGTTGAAGATGAGTATATTGTTGTAGTAGCTACTTTAAATCAAGCTATTTGGATTAGAAAGGTATTGGCTGACTTGAATTATGTGCAAGAAGTACCTATTGTGTTATGGTGTGACAACAATTCAGCCATTGCTATTACTAAAAATCCAATTCAGCATGGGAGAACCTAGCACATCAATGTCAAATTTCATGCTATAATAGAAGCTGAGAAGAATGGAGATGTTCAATTGATGTATTGCAGGTTTGAAGAGCAAATTGCAGACATTTTGACTAAGGCACTTCCATGAGCTAAGCTTAATGAGCTAAGGAGCAAGCTTGGAGTGTTCAAGAAAAGTTTTAAGGATGAGTGTTAAATTAATGGGCTGTAAAACTTTTCCAAATACTATTTTACTACTGTAATTATGGTTGCTTATTTTCAGTATGCTTGCTTGTGTCAGTAAGTAATGTTCTGATTAGTGGGTTTAAGTTTGTTTTTATTTTGAGCAAAATTGCACTCCTAATGAGTGGGTGCATGCTTTTTGTTGACAGCATGTATGGGTATCATGATGGGCTACCACTTCTTATGTATTTGCACTTAAATATGAATCAAAGAATGAAAAATAGTATGGTTATGCAGCAAAAACGAAAATAGCTCTGTTCTCCCCTTCCACTCTTCTTCTTCTATGGTTTTATGGTTTTGTTTTATGTTTTCATGTTTATAGCTGACTTAATTTATCATATTAGATTAAGGGGTACTCTTCAAACTCTCAATTTTTCATCACTTCCAAACATCCTGACTTTAGATATGAGTCATAACTCGTTGAATGGAAGTATACCTCCCCAGATTGGGGTGTTGTCCAAACTCACTTATCTTGATTTAAGTGAAAATAATCTCTCGGGACCAATTCCTTCCACTATTGGAAACTTAACAAAGCTCACCACACTTTCTCTGTACTTAAATAAGTTCTCTGGACCAATTCCTTCCACTATTAGAAACTTGACAAAGCTCACCACACTTGATTTCTTCTCAAATAAGCTCTTTGGACCAATTCCTTCAACTATTGGAAACTTGACAAAGCTCACCACATTTTATTTGCTCTCGAATAAGTTCTCTGGACCAATTCCTTCCACTATTAGAAACTTGACAAAGCTCACCACACTTGATTTCTTCTCAAATAAGCTCTTTGGACCAATTCCTTCAACTATTGGAAACTTGACAAAGCTCACCACATTTTATTTGCTCTCGAATAAGCTCTCTGGACCAATTCCTTCCACCATTGGAAACTTGACAGAGCTCACCACACTTTCTTTGCACTCAAATAAGCTCTTTGGACCAATTCCTTCTATTATTGGAAACATGACAAAGCTCACCACACTTTCTCTGTACTCAAATAAGTTCTTTGGACCAATTCCTTCCACTAATGGAAACTTGACAAAGCTCACCACACTTGATTTCTTCTCAAATAAGCTCTCTGGATCAATTTCTTCAACTATTGGAAACTTGACAAAGCGCTCACCACATTTTATTTGCCCTCGAATAAGCTCTCTGGACCAATTCCTTCCACTATTGGAAACTTGACAGAGCTCACCACACTTTCTAATTTGTTCTCAAATAAGCTCTCTGGACCAATTCCTGCCACTATTGGAAACTTGACAAAGCTCACCACACTTTCTTTATTTTCAAATAAGCTCTCTGGACCAATTCCCTCCACAATTGGAAACTTGACAAAGCTCACGACACTTTCTTTGTTCTCAAATAAACTCTCTAGAAACATTCCAATAGAAATGAACAAGCTTAACAACCTAGAAAGTATGCAATTATCTGATAATTATTTCGCAGGTCATTTGCCTCACAACATCTGCTATAGTGTAAAGTTAACAAAGCTTTCTGCAAACGATAACTTTTTCACAGGCCCAGTACCAAGGAGTTTGAAGAACTGCTCCAGCCTTACATGGGTTAGGCTTGAACAAAACCAATTGACTGGAAATATATCAGATGATTTTGGTGTCTATCCAAATTTAGATTACATCGACCTGAGTGAAAATAACTTTTATGGCCATCTTACCCCAAACTGGGGAAGGTGCTATAATCTCACAAGCCTCAAAATCTCCAACAATAATTCAGGCAGTATTCCAACAGAACTAAGTCAGGCCACCAACTTACATGTACTTAACCTATCTTCAAACCATCTTGCAGGAGGCATTCCAAAAGATTTAGGTAATTTGACCATCTTGTTCGATCTCTCTCTCAATAACAATAATCTTTCAGGGAATGTCCCTATTCACATAGCATCATTGAAAGATCTTGAAACCTTGGAACTTGGAGCAAATAATTTTACTGGCTTAATTCCAAATCAACTTGGCAATATGGTCAAGTTATTAAACTTGAATTTGAGCCAAAATAAATTCAGGGAAAGTATTCCATCCGAGTTTGGTAAATTACAATATCTTCTAAGTCTTGATCGGAGAGTTAAAAAGCTTAGAAACACTAAATCTTTCGCACAATAATCTTTCAGGCAATCTCTCCGGCCTTGACGAGATGGTAAGCTTGATATCAGTTGATATATCGTACAACCAATTACAGGGTTCACTTCCACAAATTCCAGCCTTTAATATGGCTACAATTGAGGAATTGAGAAATAATAAAGGCTTGTGTGGCAATGTCTCAGGCTTGGAACCATGCCTAACATCAAGTGACAAATCTCAAATTCATAAGACTAACAAAGTCATATTGGTATTTTTACCCTTTGGTTTGGGCACTTTAATACTAGCATTATTGGCCTTTGGAGTCTCAGATCATCTTTGTCGAAGTTCAAAGACAAAAAAAGACCAGGGTGCAGAATCACCAGTACAAAATCTATTTGCAATATGGAGTTTTGATGGGAAAATGGTGTATGAGAACATAGTTGAAGCCACAGAAAAGTTTGACAATAAACATCTCATCGGGGTTGGTGGACAAGGAAGTGTTTTCAAGGCAGAATTCCACATAGGTCAAATTGTTGCCGTGAAGAAACTCCATACAGTCCAAAATGGAGAAATGTCGAATATTAAAGCTTTCACAAGTGAAAATGAAGCTTTGACAGAAATTCGACATCGTAACATTGTGAAGTTATATGGGTTTTGTTCTCATTCACGATTCTCATTTTTGGTGTATGAGTTCTTGGAAAAGGGAAGCATGGATAAGATTTTAAAAGATGATGAAGAAGCAATTGCATTTGATTGGAATAGGGGGATCAATGCCATTAAAAGTTTAGCAAGTGCTTTATGCTATATGCATCATGATTGTTCACCTCCAATTGTTCATCGAGATATATCAAGCAAGAATGTTCTTTTGGATTATGTGGCTCATGTCTCAGACTTCGGAACCACTAAGCTTTTTAATCATAATTCAACCAATTGGACCTCATTTGTAGGCACCTTTGGATATGCTGCTCCAGGTTAATTCCTTTTCTCTTTTACACCAAGAATATAATGATTTTATAGGTTTTCTTTGGAAGTCTTTTACCAAAAGATTGCATAATAGTTATCAACATTTCATGTTTGTTTCAAGAATGTTATTTAATACATGATATCTCTTTTAATTTGCCACAGAACTTGCATACACAATGGAAGTAAATGAAAAATGTGATGTGTATAGCTTTGGGGTATTAGCATTGGAAATACTTTTTGGAGAGCACCTTGGAGATTTTAGAACTTCACCATTGATGCCATCTTCATCAAATGTCATGGACTCAACACTTGATATTCCTTCATTGATGGGTAAGTTAGACCAACGTCTCCCTTATCCTGCAAATCCTATTGCAAAGGAGATAGTTTCGATTGTAAGGTTAGCAAATGCTTGCTTGACTGAAAGCCCTCATTCTCGCCCTACCATGGAACAAGTTGCCAAGGAGCTTGCAATGTTGAAGTCATCTTCAATATGTTAACCGAATATCCATGAGTTCTACTCCCCCAACTTTACATTGCAATTTTAATTTTAGTCTTTTTTAATCATAGTACTGGAAGGTTAATGTAATTGAAGAACAAATGTATTCTATGGTTGCTAATCACTCTTTTGATGTTCCATGATTATTCCTTAGCTCCCTGTATCTGAGTTTGGTTTGGTCTTGTTCTGTTTAATAAGTGTATTTGATTCACCGTTGCTGTAACTTTTCTTCTCTTCTTAGTACAACCTTTTTACAATTTTATGTCATTGTGCATAATCAATTTGGAAAGTTCCTTTTTGCTATTAGTTGTGTTGTTTGGGGCATTGACCAATTTGATTGCCTGAGATTGGCCTAAAGATGTCACTTAGATTTCTTATTGTGCTCCTTTAAATTGAGCAACTAACTTGCCTTCGAATTAGAGTTGTGCCATGGAGATATTTGATCTTGATACTTCAGAATGATTTGTAGTCTTTGCATGCTGTTCTCAAACAAGTTATTATCATCCTTTGCGTGTGTGTGTTCTGCTTTTTAGTTTGACTGCAAAGGACTGTACTCAATTTTTCTTGTTGGTTAAGGGTGTGGATACCTATATTTGTGTTGTGTAGCTTTTATCAAGTTTTAGAACATAATTTGAAGCATGTTCACCTGTGTGCACCGTTGTCTTATTATTATTGCATGAGAATTATGTTCTCTGCTCCCACTTTGATTTTCTCATTTCTCTTGTATGCTAGTTTTAGATGCATGGATATTTTCCAGTTATCCCTTTTTGTAGTTTAGTGTTGTGGCTTTGTTTGAACACACTGTTCCCTTATATGGCCTTGGTGTGGCAAGAGTTTGATAATGTGACATCCTTTAAGATCGTGATTCATATTTTGAATTGGAATTGGTTATAATTTCATATGTTATTCTTTCTTTCATTTTGTATTGTTAAAGAACAGATCCGATAATTATAAGCGTAAAGAGTTTCGGGAATTGGCAAAAGCTGTTATGGATTTGAGAAGTTATCTTTTATTTTTAGTTATAGAAATTAGGCATAAAAAAATGATTAAGAGTTTCCAACTTTCCATTGCATGTTCACGTTGAATTGGATAACTTGCTATAGCCATTTAACTTGGTCTAAGCTAACTTAATTGTGAAAAGATTTAATTTTAAATAAAATTCTTATTATTTTATTTATGAAATTTGCAAGTAAGGTTTTCGCCTTTTCAAAAACTAAGCGTCAACTCAACGACTTAATTCACCGAATAGGAAAAAATAAAGATCTACATACATGAGCTACTACTACTGAAAAACCTATTAACAATTAACATTTGGCCGATCAAAAAAACTCATGGTGAATTGGCGATATTAACACTGTGGCATAACTTCAACAAACTTACCCTCGTGCTACTACGATAAGGTTTCATGTGTTGGAGTTTCACTTGTTTGTCGCTGGCCTGCTGCTCTTCTTGTTTTTTGAGCTATTGTCTACTCCATCTGTTGACATTTTACTCTGATCTGCCATCTATTTATAATATATAAATTTTGAGATGCGAATTGTGACGTTGCCATCTCAGAATTTTAGAAAGTAGATATTCTTCCATATAAGCATTTTTGCTTACATGGCATACTCTCTTCTCCTTTCACCATTCGCTATATATACACTGTTTAATGTTTTAAACAAATGTCTTTAATCAGTTACTAAACTGTCTTTAAAATTTGTTCATATCATTCTCGATCTCAAGCAAATATAAATATAATTTTCCTTATATTTGAATTTATTGCCTCCTTATCAGCTTTTTTTTTTTTTTTTTTATGATTTCAGGTGAGTTTAATATTCATCAATGTCTTTTATTGTAATTCTTGACTTAACAACTGTTACATTATTCATTATTGTCTCAATTTTCTTTTCTTAAAACAAATAATTCATCTGCTTCTTTTGAAACATTTATATATTCACAGATCTCCACCAGGATGTGCAAGACAATAGAGTTTGGAGTGCACGTATGTCACGTAATACAGCAAAGGAAGGCTACAAGAGGCTTTTTGGAGGCTCAATATACTAATCCAACCACAGAGAATTCCTTTCCCAAAGACATGTTTCTAATACCACGTCTTGTAGTATATGTAGTGCTACTGTGGATGATATTTGTCACATTATGTTTGACGTGGGGAAAGTGTGGGAACTTTTGCGGATCCCTAAGAATATTGTTTCCTAGGGCCTAATTCAGGAACGAGACTCCAGTTGGTGAATCATGCTCCTCAGGATCTTAAGCTTCTTCTCTTAGTAGATGCTAATGGAACTAGCTTCCTAAGGGTGTAATTTCCTTCTGTTTTGCTTTTCTTTCTCCCTGTACCAAAAAAACACATAATTATAAATTAGGCTTAAATAACTTTTAGGTTCCTAAAAAATTCCTGTTTTTTGTTCTGAGTCCCTGAAAAAATTTTGCGTTGTTCCGGGTCCTTAATAAAAAAAAATTGATCCAGGTCCCTGCCATTACAGGTCCGTTAGTAACTGCTGACGTGTCCGTTAATTTGATAGGCGAGCAGTTGAGTTATATTTTCTGAAATTTTCTTAAATTAGTTTTAAGTCCCTAATGAATTACATTTTTTTGTTCCGAGTCCCTGAAATTTTTTTGGCAATTGTTCCCGGTCCCTATTAAAAAAAAATTGATCCAGGTTCTGTCATTAGTTGCATGCAACACACATGGGTAGACACGTCAACGGTTATTAACGGTCCACTGACAGCAGAGACCTGGATCAATTTTTTTTTATTAGGGACCTAGAACAACGAAATTTTTTTTAGGGACTCAGAACAAAAAACGGGAATTTTTTAGGGACCTAAAGTTATTTAAGCCTATAAATTACTTTGTCTACTTTGAAACAGAGGAACCCAAAATGAAAATGAAGGAATGTTGTGAAAAAGGAGCTTGGTCTTCCATGGAAGATGAAATCGTTGTGAACTATCCCTGGAAATGGAAAGTGGAGAGACTTTCTCTTTCTGATTTTTCATTTTATTTTGTTTTCTCTTTAAGTGTGGCTAAGCCTCGGACTGAACACATAGCCGGTCCAAAGGACCGAAGCTACCAAAGACCCTAGCTAATTACGGTGGTTACAAAAAAAAACATGGTGGTAGTGGTGTCGCGATGTCGACGATGGTAGTGGTGGCATTGGCAACGTGACCGGTAGCAATGTTGGTGGCATAGTTGTAAAAATCGGATCGGACTGGACCAGGCGGTCGGACCAGTTCGACCGGGAACTGGTGTCTTGACTGGTCCGGTTTAGCTATCAGACCGGATATGCAATCGACTCGATTTGACCCAGATCAACCCGGTTTGACCTAGCCGGGTTTGGTCAAAACCGGTGACTCGGATCCAATTGACCTGGTTTTGTTTGAGTTTTTTTTTTGTAACAATGTTGTTATTCGGAATTCTTTCTATAGTACCATTTAAAATTTGAAACCCATAACAAAAGCTAATTTCTAAATAGTATATAATATAATAATATACTCCTATAACATTTTAATTAAATTGTTAATAGTTAATTGCTAAATAGTATATAATAATATGCTCCTATAATATTATTTTGATGTTGACAATAATATATAATAGCTAATTATTATTATCTTGATCTTGATATGATTTAATATTTGTGTGTTTTATTCATCTTCACCATACTTGCTCATGGTCCTCCGACAACTTTTATACTTAGCCGTGAAAAATAACAAGAGTTTCCTTAGTAAGTTAATGATAATATCCAACAAAATAATTTATAGTAATAAATGATTATGTAATATTTATAGTTTGATCATGATTGATTTTAATTTTAGAGTATGAATTATGGATTGGTCACATTTTGTTAGATATATTATATATTATTTTAAATTTTTTTAATATATACTAGGTCAATTAGTGACCCACCGGTTCGACCACTGACCCATCAATCCAGTGCCTCGATCGGGTCAATGATCGGTCCGGTTTTTACAACACTGGTTGGTGGTGCATGGTGGTGGTGATAGTGTCGGTGGTTGTGATAGTCAAGGGCAGACTAATGTTACGGGGAGGGTGGCCAAGGCCCCCCCTAATTTCTTTCCAAATTAAAAAAATAATAGATTATTATTTATTTATTTTAAGGAAATCTAATTTTTTATTTAATAAGGAAATCTGATTTGAAACTGAATATTAAATTTTTAATTATTATACAATTAGTTTTTATCTCTTAACTTTTTTTAATTATAAAATCAATAGTTGTCTTTTTTTGTTTTAAGAAATCTTATCCTAATATTATATTTGATCAAATGTTAGTTTTTATATAATTCATTTATATCTCCTAATTTTTTTAAATTATAAAATCAATAGTATTTTTATCTTTTTAAGAAATTTTATCTAAATATTATATTTGATCAAATTTTAGTTATTATATAATCAGTTTTCTTTTTAGTTATGTTAATATCTAATTGTTAAACTCTATTTTCTTGCAAGTGAAGGAATTCTTATTTTTTAAATTCCATATAAACAAGTGTCATTGGATTGACCGGAGATTGTTACAATTTCAAAATTATGGAAATGCAAAATAGGAGTCGCAGTCGCTATAGTCACGAGTAAGAGGCAAAGGTTGAAATGCACTGCACCAAACAAAAGAAATATATTTTCAATTTTTCATATTTTATATTTAATATTTTAGTAACAAGACTACATTTTGTAATAAGATGGAAGATGGTTTTTTTTTTTATTAACTATTTGTTAGTATACATTGAAATGAAAATTATTGAATGATTAGTATAAAGTAAATTATTGATTATTTTGTGACATATAAGAACGATATTCAATGTTTTAATATATTATTAATGTAATTTAATGCATTGGAACATTAAATTATATATATCTTGTATAAAAATTGATGGTATATAGTTGCGGGATGAATTTTATTTTTTGTGATTGGCGACATGTCTCATCCCAGTTTGACTCCACCCCTGGTGGCAGTGGTATTAGTGGTGGTGGCAGTACTGGTGGTGGTGGCAGCCCCTACTGGTGGCATTTGTAGTAGTGGTAGTGGCGACAGTGTTGGTGGTGGTGGTGGTGGTGTTGGCAATGGCGTTAGTGATATTGGTGGTGGAACGGTGGTGGTAGCTATGCCAGTGCCGGTGGCAATGGTGGGTGGCAATGGTGGTGGTGATGGTAGCAATGACAATGGTGGTGGTGGTGGTGGCAGCAGAAATGGTCATTGTTAAATGTAGAGAGTGAGTGCTTTTATAAAACTACAAACTAAATTTACATAACCTTTCTTTTTAGTTTTGAAAATGAATGTAAAAGTGTTTTAAAAAAAAGTTAGAAACTATTTCAGCTCCATTTTTGTCAAACGGGTTTTATTTTGAAAATTACATTTAAAAACCAAAAATCAAAAACTCACAATAACCCCAAACGGACCCTTACTTTTTATATTTTTTTTTTTTTTGAAAACCGTTAGATAAAATTAAACCAACCCATGTAAAGTATATAAAAAAATATTATTTTTTGTTATCTATTTATATATTACTATTAGATAATGTAAAGATAAAATTAAACCAACCCATTTGAAAGATAAAAAATATTATTTTTATCTTATATAATACTATTAGACAATGTAATTTTATTAATGATAAAATTAAACCAACCCATGTGAAAAAGTAAATAATAATAATTTTATCTTATATATTTAAATAAAATTTTAAATTTAAACATTGTAGTTAGATAATTTAATTTTATTAAAGATGGAATTAAACAAACCCAGGCAATCTGTAAAAAAAAAAAAACCAAACCTAGGTAAAAGATAAACAATATTATTTTTTAATATTTAAAAAAATTATATAAATTAGGGATGTGGTAAAAAAAATAGTAAAAAAAATTGGGTAAAAAAGATATGAAACAGAAAAGTGATTACAAAAAATAATTAAATAATAAATTATATAATTTATTTATTAAATATTTTTTTATAGTTATTACATAGATTTATTGTTTTAAACAAGATTTAACAAAAAAATATTATAGAAACAATCTCATACAGTAATGTTTATATAACATAGTGTTTGTAGTTTATCTTTAACAAATAAAATGGTCTAGTGGTTTAAGTGGTGAGAAACTTGGGTTCTAGTCCTTTTTCAATCATTTTTACAATATTTTTTAAATTATATCATAAACCGCTTTGTCACATCACTCATCCACATAGTTGATAGTCAACTAACGGCTAAACTTATGAAATAGAGATTATAAGAAAATCAAAATTACAATTTAATTGTAAGAAAACATTGTTTACTAAATTTTTATAAAAATCTATATATATAAATATCAGTTTTATATGAAATATAATTGTATGTTGGCATAGTGGAAGTATGGTGGTTTGTGAGAGGAAGAACATGAGTTCTAATCTATTGTAAGAACATATTGAGTTTTTTTTTTTTTGACATTTAATATAGATAAATGAATTTGTGAAAAATTATTATTGACATAAATATTTTAAATCTCTAGTTTTTTTAATGAAAAATCTCCAGTTATGAATAACTTATCACTAATAATAAAAAATAAATAACTATTTCATAATCTTCTAATATTATGGAACTATCTACTAATATAAAGTAAATAACTATTTTATAATTGTTTCTAATTTAATGGAATTACATTTTATCACTGTTATAATTATATTAAATAAATATTATTTTTTTATCTTATCTATTTAAATATTACTATTAGATAATGTAAAGATAAAATTAAACAAACCCATGCGAAAGATAAAAAAATATTATTGTTATCATATATATTTAAATAAATTTTTAAACATTACTATTAGATATGATGAAGTTTGTTGATTTAAGGTTTATTAGTCAATTCTATTTGAATAAGTCCTAGTCTTAAGGGATTTTGTTTATTTCAAATAGTTTGTTGTGTCAATCGTGTAGCTAAGTTTATGCTACGTGTGCTGCAATTTTATTTTATCTTACCGTTGCAATGTGGCTTATAAAGCCAAGTTTGTATTTCAATAAAAATAGAGCAAGTCATTCACTCCAATTGATAGAGATTCTACATAGCTTCATTCAATTGTGCCTAACAAGATAATGTAATTTTATTAAAGATAAAACTAAACGAACTCATGTAAAAGATAAAAAAAATTATTATTTTTATATTATATATTTAAATAAAATTTTAAATTTAAACATTACTATTATATATTTAATTTTATTAAAGATAGAATTAACCTGGTAAAAGATAAACAATAATAAATTTTTAAACTTTTCCAAATCCAAAGCATTGCATTGTTCATGTCTATTTTAATTTAAAATCAACAGATTTCGTTTTTTGTTCATGAAGGGAATTATCAAATGAAAGGATTTATACCTTTATCAATAGACGTTAAACTACTATGATTTTTAATAGAGCTTTTCATTTGGTTTCATTGCATATGATTAGTGGGACTATCTTTCCTTACCACATTGGGATTACAGTGTGGGGCGCAAGGGAAAGTGGTGAATGTGGGAGGTGGTTTTTATTTTTTTTTTTATTTTTTTATTTTGTAACAAGAGTGGTTTAAAAATGCAGAAGTTTTGGGATTATAAAAAACAAATAACAGAACAATTTTGAAGATAAAACAAATACGCTACAAAAGATAGCATGAATAGTTTAATTTTTTACTTTTATTTTTAAATATTATGCAAATAAACTTAAAATTCAAAAGTAATTTTTATTTAGGAGGTGTTTGTTTCACGGATTATTTCTTTAATCCTGTGAATATGACATGAGAATATTATTCCCTAGTATTTTAAAAAACTGTGTTGCATATCCGACAATAATTATTTTATTATCTTATAAAAACATGAGAATAAATTTTTCCAATCTCATATTCCTGGAAATAAAAAAAAAAGTTCATGAAACAAACGGCCCTAATAATAATAAATTGATAAAGATAATCATAAACTCACACCCTCCCTTTCACAAACCACCTTCACTTCCACTATGCCAAACATAGATTTTCATGAAACTTTAGTAAAAAGTATTTTTCTTACAATTGAGTTTAATAATAACTAGAACATTTATAAATATATTTTTATATTATATGATTTTATTAAATATATTTTCATATAATGTAACACTATATTGTAAGAAAATACTTTTTACTAAAGTTCATGAAAATCTATGTATATTATAGATATGAGTTTTAAATGATACATGTTTTTATTGTGCCTTAGTGGGAGTGGGAGTGATTTGTGAAAGGGAGGTCGTGAGTTCTAATCTAATGTAGAACAATTTGAGTGTTTTTTTTTTCTTTTCTAATTTAATATATATAAATGAATTTGTGACAAATTATTATTGACACAAATATTTTAAATCTTTAGTTATGAATATTTTGTCACTAATAACAACAAGTAAATGACTATTTCATAATATCCACTAATATGATGAAGTATGTACTAATATAAATTAAAAAAAAAACTATTTTATAATTGTTTATAATCTAATGAAATTACATTTTATCACTATTATAATTATATTAATTAAATATTTATTATAAATTAATAAACACACATACCTCAAATTAGTGTCAAATAATTTGTCACTAGTAATAGGAAATAAGTGACTATTTTGGTAACAACTACCAATGATATAATATTATATAAAAAAAATGTTTTGTCACTATTACTTTATAGATATTCAATAAATTTCGTATATACTATGATCTTATAATAAGAAAAACAAATTTATCATATATATTTAGCATTTCATATTAGTGACAAATTATTCGTGGCATGTATATTTTTTGTCACTATTAATAAATTATAGTGACAATTTATAATTTGGTCACTATTGTGAATAGCATTAGTGACAAAATAAAAATTAGTCACAAATAATATATCAGTGGTGACAAATTTCATATTCATCACTAAATTTTTGTCACAAAAAGTAACATTTCTTGTAGTGTCTATACTAGGCTTGAAACGATGCGATGAAAAAACCAATTGGTTGAACTATCTAAAGTCATTCATCCATAAGGGAAACATTTTTTTTTCTTTTAAAACTTTGAGAGAATTCTCCTTTCTAATAGTTTAGCATGTCCTTGTACAATGCTCAAGGCTCTAGGCTGAATATCAGGAGCAACTTTTAATTTATTATGAGCCCAAACAATGGATTCAATATGTTCTTGCAAATAACCATGCCCGCTAATAGAAACATTAAACTAAAAGTCCTATGCAATCCAAATTTGTCCTTTTTTTTTCCAAGGTACACGTTCATGAATTTTAAGTGAGTCTTCTCTAAAACTAAACTAATCTACTAAGCAGATTGAAAACACTTGGTAAAGATTATTTTTAATTTGAAACCTTAATAGAGATTATATGTTTGATTAAATATTTATTGGGTTAGACTTCCTCATTATCTTTATCATTGATGCAAATTTCAAAATATTGATTAAAACATAAATAATCTTATGATTTTGAAACATCTTTTGTATTTTTTTTTTTGACAAATAAATTTGTTAATTAAATTCTTTCTTTTTTTATTAGCTTTAAATTATTTAATACTAAACCATTCACATTTTTATAATTATATGTTAATTAATTAATTATTTTAAAGATTTACCTAAATAAAAATACTTGATTATTTTTTTTTAGAATATTAAGCCGCACAACGTGCGGGTTTATATCTAGTTAATCTTAATTTGTTGTCCAAACTGATTATGCAAGTAAGCATAATTGGTTATGCTTACATGTAGGGACAGATCTACTTATAAGACAATGGGGGCAATTGCCCCCACAAAGTTTTAAATTTTTTTTAATGTAATATACATGTGTAATTATAAAATGTCCCCTTAATATGAAATGCAATCTAAAAATTTAATCTACAATGTAAGTTTACTCCCATAAATTTATTTATATGAATATTGTCCCACTACATAAAATTTCTAGATCTGTCAATGCTTACATGCACAATCAATTATGTTATCACAAGCTAACCTAATTGATTATGCACATAAGCATAATTGGTTTTATTTTTAAAAATTGTTGTTATATGCCTCTTCTACGTCAAGTAAAAAAAAATTGTATCCTAAGGGTAAAAAGATATTTTTATTTATAATTTAATTTTCTTCTTTTCCTTTCTTTCAAACCAACCAACTTCACAATTTTATTTCCACTCAATTTCTCTTCTATTTCTCTTAAATCAAACCACCAATACTTTTACTCTGTATTTTTTAATCTATTTATCCTTTCTTCTTTTCTCACCTACCTATTTCCACTCCCTCTATTTCTCTCCTCTCTATGAAACATAGTGTAAGGGAGGAGCCTGGGGCCTATGTAATTGTGTTAGATAATCGAACTCATTTCAAACACCCAATAAATAGTGTCAATGTCAACAGTTTTTTAAGTTACTATGACATTGGTGAGAAGTATTTATCAACTTTGTCGATGACTAATTCTGTTAAAAAACCTGTCTGACCACCTATAATGGAGTCTTTCCTCATAATCACGTTTTTTCTATTCACAAGATTCGAATTCGAGACCTTATTTAAAATATCTTAGTCAAGTTTCACTCATACGACATGGTGATGAATGTCAACAATATAAGTTAACCATTTATTACTCATTGATAATATACCTAAATCATTATTCACTCAGCGTTTATAGTATCTTTTACATGATCATAAATCATTTATGCCATAATTCAATCGTATGGGAAGAAAAGAACACCGCCAACTCATGAAGGCCATCGAGTCAAAAGAGGAGGGATTTGCGAGGGTGGTGGGGGCATCAAAATGGCGAGGATGGTGGCGACGTCACAATGGCGAGGTGGTGGCGACGTCACAATGGCGAGGTAGTGGCAAGATAATGACGAGAGTGGTTGACGAGGGCGAGGGTTTCATAAGGGTGTTTGGGTGAAAATGAAAGGAGCAACGAAGGTTTCATAAGATAAGAGCAGCCAAAGGAATGCACATAATGAAAATTGGCAACTTTTAAAACCTATATTACAATCGATTCTTTTATGAACCAATGTAAAATGACTCATTTTACATCCGCTGAGATAGAAATCTATGTAAAAATGTTATTTTTACATCGATTATCCTAGAACCAATGTAAAATAGTTAATTTAAATTGAAAAAATGCCAATGTGTTATATTCTACATCGGTTGTTAAACAATCGATGTAGAACGTTGATGTAGAATGTCATTTTTGTAGTAGTTAACGTTCTATAATATATCAATTATTACGTCACTCCTTTTTTTTTTTTATCAGTAATAATGGTAGAACAGGGAGGCAACCCCAATACTACAGGGCAAGATATCAATGGCATGTTGGGGCTACCAGCAGAGGCCCACTTAGAGGATTACTGCACAAGCCCAAACTACATGCAATTCCACCAAGCGAGGAAAGTGGCGTTAGGGGGATCCGAACCCACACACATGGGGAAGGTGAAGGTTCGTTCTGGATCTTTAACCACTTGTGCCAACCCACATTAACTTATCACGTCACCACCACCGCTACCCGCCACCATAATTGTGGTTGTTGTCACCACCACCGCCCCTTGACGGTTGTGTATATGTGTGTTTATTTGTAGAATTTCAATTAATGTCTCTCTCGTAACTTATGGCTGACTTAAAATGTGTTTCACAAGTTATTTAAGCTAAATTATAATTTATTTGACTGTTAGCTTATGAACTTGTTTTACTAAAATAAAAATATTTGATAAACAAATTTATAAACAAATTTATCACACTAACTTATAACATAATTTGAAATACTATTTGAAGAAGCATTTAAGTTTATAGTTTATTATTAATTTTTCTATTTTTATCCTCTATTTCTTAATAAAATTTCTCATTTACCATTACCAACATGCTGTGACACAACTAGAGATATTTGAGTCATGGGGTTCAATTTCCAAACCCATGTGTATGGAAGAGTATCTATTAAGTAAGGTCATCACTTTGAATAAATTTTAGTACCTCAAGGGATTAGACATTGATTCTTAGTTGGGATACCATGGGTTCATCCAAAAAGCACTATTTATTTTAATTATTACAACATTTATACAAATTATTTTTATTTCTATAAAATAATATTTGATTTTTGATAAAATATTAGCACTGTTTATTACTACCTGAAAAACTATTTTTATGTATATATATTTATATATAAATCTAAAAAATATTTTTATTAACTAATTTATGAACCTTTTTGTTTTTGAAAACAATGTATTCTCATATTTAGAAGTCATGAGACTAAGTGTGTTTTGTATCTCCTAATAAAGTCTTCTTTATATGCATGATCAAAGAATCGAACTCTTGTTAGCATGCTTAAGCAATCCAACTATCTACCAACTGTGAGCTAATTTTATTAAAAAAATTTAATTTAATAAATAGATATATGTTTAGCAACTTTTAGTTTTAAATTAAAAATTAAATTTTCAATTTTTCATTAACTTATTAACTAATTTTGTTAACCCTAAGCTAATGAGTTATGGTCTCTTCTCTTGTATCCACTTGCTGGACCTGTAGATATATTCTGTATGTCATTTCAATTGGTGGACCTGGATCGAGTTGGCATGGAGAGAATCTTACTTCTCATCTCATCGTTACTCATGCCGTGAGCGTGAGTACGACGCCACAAGGAACTCCAAGGTGACACAAACCCCACGTAAGAAGACTTGCACAAGTGATTAATAATAATAATAATAATAATAATAATAATTATTATTATTATTATCAGCCATTTTTATTAAAATTTGTAAATTAATAAATTTGTTTAACAACTTTCTGTTTTTAATTTGAAATTAATTTTTCAACTTTTCATCATCTCAGGTCATCAATGCCGTGAGCATAACGCCACAAAGAACACCCAAGAACGAAGAATCACTCCACAAAAGTAAGAAGACTTGCACAAGTCTATCTATCATCTCATGCCGTACGTGTA
This sequence comes from Pueraria montana var. lobata, assembly GCA_026413185.1. Taxonomy (NCBI): domain Eukaryota; kingdom Viridiplantae; phylum Streptophyta; class Magnoliopsida; order Fabales; family Fabaceae; genus Pueraria; species Pueraria montana. The sequence goes on from CM048650.1 coordinate 82,736,439, forward strand.
CAACACCCCAAAGAACACTGAGCTGACGATCCATGGTGTGATTGGATACGCATTTTCCAAAATCTGATGTGCGTATATCGGAAGTTACACAATGTAGCTTCTGCGTAATTCTTCAATATTGACACGGAAATCAGCTCCAAACTGCGTAAAAAACACAGTAACAAGCACACAATTACTCCACAAATCCCAAATAATGATGATGATGATGATATCTATTTTTTATTCTCTCTCCCTTTTTAATTAAAAAAAATGCAGTAGAGTGTCTTTCTTTCACTAATAACTAGTAATATTATATATTAGGGGAAAGAGAGACGACACAATGCTTCTCTATATTTTTTTTAAAAAAATAAAATAAAAGAGGAAGAGATGGAAAGGAAGAAGGTAAAATAAACACAGGAGTGAATAATTAACTTTATCATAGTTATGTAATAAAAAATTATTGACTGAAATTTATTGAAAATTATAAAATTTGGTGGCTTTTACTTTTATTTAATAATAAAGATTATGCTTGTAACATTCCATTTTTCACCTTATAAGAATTTATTTTGTTTGATATATTTTAAGAAATTTAATTATTTCTTAAAATACATTGATTGATTTTAAAGGAATTCGACACGCGATAAATTTGTGGTTAATTCCTTATGTATTTTAATCTTGGGGTTTGCAAGTTTTATTATCATGAAATTTATTTCATGGTGGTTAAGATATGTGATTTAATTTAATTATTGGAAGTCTTATTTGGATCTCTTTATGTGTGGTTTAAATATATTTAATTTGGTTGATTTTGTGTATCGTTTGAATTTATTAAATTAGCACATTAATGTTTGCTAATTAAAATAAGTGAATTTAATTATTTATTTGATTGAGTATGTTATGAAATAAAGTAATTATTTGGACCTTTTGTGATAATTTTTAGTAATTGAATTACATGAAATGCATGCCATGTGTTACATAAAATGCCTAAAAACTTAAAGTAGAACATGCTGAAATTTTACTGCACAATAGCTGCCTCTGTTTCTTCGAGAATTACTCCCTTTGTAGTTTGAATTTCTTACAATTTTTTGAGGTATGATACCTTTATATGTCTATAATATCCCTGTAAAATATCATAATTTATTTCCAAGTAGAGAATATTTGACGAATTATTTATTGACTGTTGTTCTGTCAAAATCCTAACAGTAACCAGCCGCAAAAACACATTTAATTGAACCCTTATATAATTTTGTAAAAATCTGAAAAAAAATTATGTTTTGAATTAGACATATTAAGGATCCAAAATGTAAAGTTTGGTACAAATAAAAATTCATTTGATAGGGTAACCAACTTTTCAAAGACAGGATAACTTACAACGAATAAAACAGAAAGTTTGTTTCTCTCAAAATTAACCCAAAATAGATAAAAATGAATAATGGGAGAGAGAGAGAGAGAAACTGACGTGAGAGAGGAGGAGGGATTCAGATTTTCTTCACCTACTATCTACTATTCACTCACTCCATGCAATTGTCACTTCAACCTCCTCCTACACTCCACAATTCTATAATGAGATTCTATTCATCATGTAGTCAAATTCTCCTCTAACAAGCTAGGTGACCCCTATTGGCTCTCATTGCCACCCCACATGATCTGTAACACCCCTCGTTACATTGCCCAAATTCCATACATGAAGTGTGTTGTATTGAATTTTAATAAAACACTTAATTAATTTATTTATGAAAAATTGTGTAAATTTTTCGTGCATGTGAAATGTGTAAATTTTTCGTGCATGCTGAACAAGCAAGAAAAGATTTCCCTTTTCAAACCAACCAACTTCACAATTTTATTTACACTCAATTTCTCTTCTATTTCTCCTAAGTCAAACCACCAATACTTTTACTCTATTTTTTTTTATCCATTTATCCTTTCTTCTTTTCTCACCTACCTGTTTCCACTCCTTCTATTTATCTCCTCTCTATGAAACATCGTGTAAGGGAGGAGCCTGGGGCCTATGTAATTGTGTTAGATAATCGAACTCATTTCAAATACCCAATAAATAGTGTCAATGTCAATAGTTTTTTAAGTTACTATGACATTGGTGTGAAGTATTTACAGACTTTGTCGATAACTAATTTCTGCTAGAAAACCTATCTGACCACCTATAATGAAGTCTTTCCTCGTAATCACGTTTTTTCTATTCACAAGACTCGAATTCGAGACCTTATTTAATATATGAGTCAAATTTCACTCGAACGACATGGTGATGAATGTCAACAATATAAGTTAACCATTTATTACTCATTGATAATATACCTAAATCATTATTCACTTAGCGTTTATAGTATCTTTTACATGAACCTGAATCATTTATGCCATAATTCAATCGTCTGGGAAGAAAAGAATACCGCCAACTCATTTTTCGCCTAGTTATGTTGTGTTTGGTTTAGAGGATAAAAATAGAGAGGATGAAAATAGAAGAGAAATATTTGAATTAAAGTATAGTGTAAAAGGTATGAGACCCACCTAAATCTCATATTATTTCTTCTCTATTTCTCTCTCTCTCCCCTCAACCAAACACAACATTAAAGTTATTTTGATCAGCTCAGGCCACAGTATGAGTCAATAGACTCAATACCTCGGAGATAACAATTTCATAGTTGTAAGGAAAGAAATGGAGGGAATGGAAGTTAATAGATGAAAATAGAAAAGAAGAGAAATAAGTGAGAAATCAAGTCAAAATAAAGGTTATTTGGTTGAAGAAAATAGAGTAAAATAGAAGAAAAATATGTAAATTAAAATTATTTTGTAGGTAAGAAAAGAAAAGAAGAAAAATTAATATTGAATAATAATATATGAGAAAATAAACTATGCACTAGGAGTATAAAATAATTTTATATCATGAACTTATATTGTGATAGAATAATGGCTGATTAAACACTATTCATGGTCAAAAGGCATTAGGGATCCATCAAAATAGTGGCGGCTTTTTAGCCGCCATAAATCACATTTTAAAATTTTTAACGGACACGTCATTACTTAACTGACGGCAGGGATCCAAAACAAAATTTTTAATATATCAGGGATCCAAAACAATGAAAAAATTTAATAGGGACCTAGAACAAAAATTGCTAATTTTTCAGGGACCTAAAAGATATCTAAGTCTTATTTTTATTTCATTCAAATATTATTATTTGAATTAATTAGTCTCAAATTTGAATAGAATTTCAAATTTGAAATCATGATACACCATGTCAAATTGATAGATACATATCAAATTAATTGTCCAATATTGCAACTTGAAAGATCACATTCTTTCACACAGACCCACGAGTCATATATACGTAACTCACGCATAGTTGTAGTCATCATATGTGTACTTGACTTTTCTGCAATATCCCATGGGCATGAACTGCATATGCATATCACTCACAGAAAATTGAAGCATCTTCACGTATTTATCCACTCTCTGAATGTATTACACAATCAGTGATTCAAGAATTCACTGTCAGCATAAAATATACACTGTCAACGTTTTTATTTTTACTAGAATGAGTGACCGAGCCATGCACGGGTAAACAAATTTTTTATAAATATTTTTATTAAATATTTTAAATATATAAACATTTTAAAATTTTATATTAAGAATTATTTATAATTAAAGTATAGTATTTTTAATTATTAATTATTGTTGTCCATTATAGATATATAGTTGATTATATATTTTGTAGACAATGATTTTTAAAATATACTAAATGGGAGAAATAAAAATTAGTTTGTGTTAGGTAAGGTAATAATTTAAATAATTATTGTGAAATAATATTTCAAATAATGTAAAGTAAGAGTTCCAAGTTAAAATTAAAAAAATGAAAACAAAATATTTTTATGAAATGACATTTTTAACTATATGTTTTTAAATTAAAATCTAAATTCAAGCTATGCACATCATGCACGACATAATGCTAATTTGTGGACAATATTATAAAATATTTTAAAATTTTAACATATGAAAAATTTGAATTAGGAATTATGAACTAAAAATAATAAGAATTTTGTGTTGGATATCAATCATGGATCATAAAGTATAACAAATTTAAATTATTAATTACTATTGTTTAGTATAAATAATTGGTTGACGATCTGATTAATTATTATATTTTAAAAAAAATGAGAAAAAAATAAAAATAACAATTGAAATTATAATTAATATTTCATATGTATAATATATTATAATTATAATGTTAAATTTTATTTTTTACAATAAGGGATGATAGTGAGTAAGGTCTGAGTAGGATAATATAGTACCTTTCCCCATATCCGCACTTTAGAAAAATCTCGTACCTGGACCCATACTCATGTGATTAGTAACTTTAATACCTGTGTCATTTAGCATTAGGTATATAAATGTTCATGCCCGTATCCATTACTAACACTTTAATTAATATGAAAAATTGATAAATAAAAAAATATTAATTAAAAAAAAAACATCACAAAAATTAAAATCCTATTCAAAGATCTTTTACAAAATATAATCTTATAGCAAATAAGGAACATGATTTTTTTAACTACTACTATGGGTACCTGCTGGGTTCAATGCCCATTGTCATCCTTACCTATAATTTTGTTATGACTTTTCTTTTCTTTTTTCTTTAAAATTTAATTCATCACTTAAAGAAATTAAATTTCCAATATCATTATGCTTTTCCTACTTTTTCCATCGTGTTAATATAAGAATTTGTAATTCTAGATCATGAACGTTAATTCTTATTTGAGTTACTATCTATATAATCATAATTGAATTAAAAATGATTATAATGTTAATATTTAGATCGACTTTTTTTTTTGGAACAAATAAGTTAGATCAACTTAATTCCTATTATCATTAAGTTTTTAATTTTTTTTATAGAATCATTAAGTTTTTAATTAGTATAGTTAATAATGGCAAAAACTTTATAGAAGCAAAATTTATTTTTAGAAATGTATCAATACCATTACATAGATGATGTCTCAATTTGATTGTCATTTTGATTAATTGTCCTTATCACATTTATTTTTGGTACATGAAACTTCTATTAAATTATTGCCTTAAATAAAATCCATTTTAACAAAAACTATTGCCCTAAATAAATTATTTATGAAAACTAATTAAAAATATGTTGAAATTGGACATTAAATAGTTACAAAATTAATAATTTAATTTAGAATTGTATAAATCATAATAGAATTTTAATTGTATTTTCTTTAGGGCAATAATTTACTTGCACCATAATGGATCAAAATTTATTTAAGGAAATAACTTCTTATCATATTTATTTTGGTACATGAAACTGCAATTAAATTATTGTCCTAAAAAATTTGTTTTTTAACATCAATTATTGTGCTATATAATTTATTTATGAAGATTATTTGACATGAAATTTATTTTTAGAAATAGTTTAATTTAAATGTTAAGTAGTAATTTAATATGAAATTTATTTGTAAAAATAAATTAATAGAATTTTGATGGACAAAAAAATATAATCATGACAAAATTCAATTTGATTTTATTTTGGATAATAATTCAATTGCAGTTTAATGGACCAAAATTTATTTTTGGAAATAATTTCTTATCACAATTATTTTGGTCCATTTTATGTAATTAAAATATTGCCCCAAATAATATTCATTTTTAACATAAATTATTATTCTAAATAAATTATTTACAAAAATTCATTAACATAAAAAAAATTAAAAATAATTTTATTTAAATGCTATATAATCATAATGAGATTAAATGAGAAAAAATATTTATAAAAATAAAAATAGCATTTTATATGGACAAAATAAAATTAAAAAAATAATTTAATATAGAAATAGTCAAATTCCAAAGCATTAATTTAAACAAAAATAGATTATTTTTTCCTTCAACTTTACTCTGAATTAACATCCCTGTCCATTGATCATATAACTCATGATTCCCGAACTTATAAGTAATTCTATTTAACATGTTATTTTAATTTATTATTATAACATTATAATAACATTTAATTATATTTATATAATACAATGGAAAGACTTATTTTAATTTTAATTTTTTTCTTCTCTCGTTGTATGTATAAATAAATTGCAAAGAGTAAAATTGTATATATTCTTTGAATACCTATAGTATATCACGCCATTAACGTTTTATGCAGGAGAAAGATTAAATATACATGTGTCACTACATTTTATGATTTATTTGTTCTACGTGATGAATAATTTAAATGCTCAACCCGCAAGGACATTTCAAATGACCACATCTTTTTTAAATTAATAAATGTCAAATAACAATGTTTTATTTCAATTATAAAATTAAACACATAATATACACACTATTTTGGTGACCAGTTCTCCATTTTATCCTTATTTTAGGCAAATAAATGTTTTCCTAAGGTAACTCCAATGTTTTCGTCCTTTTTCTTTGTTGATGGCTCACAACAATAATATTATACTTTGAAGATCTAAAGTGCTGCACACAAAAAAAAAATTAAAATGAGAAATAGAAAAAAATGCACAAAGGAAACATTTACAAAAAGAACAAAAGAAATAATAATTATAAGACAAAGTAGTGATATATCGACAAAGTTGTTATGTGTTGTTGATGGCTCACAACAATAATATTATACTTTGAACCAGATCCAAAGTACTAAACAAAAAAATACTAAAATGAGAAATAGAAAAAAATACACAAAGGAAATACTTGCACAAAGAACAAAAAAAATAATAAGACAAAAGGTAGTGATATACCTGGCTACAAAGTTGTTATGTGACCACTCACCAAATCCATCATCCTTCTATTACTATAAGAACTTTCCTCTTATCAATGTAACTTAGACATATTGAGAAAGACTCTTCATAAAATCGCAAGTGTATACATAATGAGGGCAAGAAATTGTAAAGCCAATAAAAAACAATTAGTGAGAAAACCCATAAACACATCAAAAGAGAAGATTAAAAAATAAATAAATAAAAAACACCTTGATGAGATAAAAGAATTACCATTAGATAATATCTCTGACTCTTTGACTACAAAAGCTTCGTGAAGGAAAGTGCTAAGCCTAGAAAAACAACAAACCCAAAAACTCAATGAAATTAAAAGAGATAAATAGATAGTATCATATAAATTAAAAAAGTAGAAAAAAAAATATAAGAAAAAAATGAATCACAATTAGATAAATAAGATGACACCATGAAGAATAGAAATTTGATACATTCCTATGGAGAGAGAAATTTTGTTACAGATTGTATGGCTGGGATAGGACACCAATTGTCGTTGGGAACTACATGGTTTGAGGAGCCTCCTTCTTCTTGTAATACCTTCTTTGGTATGATTTTGTAAGGCCTAAGTTCCCACGTGATGAGTTTTTGCCCCTTTGAGCCAAAAAAATAAATAAAAGTCGTTGCAGAGGAGATTTGAGAGCAACTGGATGTGCAACTTAAATATCTATTTTAATTCAAAATTCTGAATGATTTTTTTAATTGAAATCAAAATACATAAATGTAATTGTGTAATTGACTAATTAATTTTTGATAATTGATTGATTTGGAAGAATTTCAGATTAATGATGATTGATAGTTTCTTGATGTGGTTAATTAAACACAGTTTTGAATTAATTTTTGTTCCTAATAAATTAATGAGAGTTAAATGTATTTGAATTTGAATTTGGTTCATAACCGAATCAAACAATTCCGAAGCATGAAATGATGACGTGTCATCCAATGCTTGCGAAACAGCCATGTGTTTTCCAAAGCTGATTTTGGATTCGTAAATTTTATATGTATTGATATTGATATTGATTTTTTTAATTGAAATCAAAATACATAAATGTAACTGTGTAATTGACTAATTAATTTTTTTATAATTTATTGATTTGGAAGAATTTCAGATTAATGCAGATTGATAGTTTCTTGATGTGGTTAATTAAAAACAATTTTGAATTAATTTTTGTTCCTAATAAATTAATGAGAGTTAAATGTATTTGAATTTGAATTTGGTTCATAACTGAATCAAACAATTTCGAAGCATGAGATGATGATACGTGTCATTCAATGCTTGCGAAACAACCATGTGTTTTCCAAAGCTGATTTTGGATTCGTAAATTTTATATATATTGATTGATATTGATTTTTTTTATTGATATCAAAATACATAAATGTAATTGTGTAATTGACTAATTAATTTTTCATAATTGATTGATTTGGAAGAATTTCATATTAATGCTGATTGATAGTTTCTTGATGTGGTTAATTAAAAATGATTTTGAATTAATTTTTGTTCCTAATAAATTAATGAGAGTTAAATGTATTTGAATTTGAATTTGGTTAGTAACCGAATCAAACAATTCTGAAGCATGAGATGATGACACGTGTCATTCAATGCTTGCAAAACAACCATGTGTTTTCCAAAGCTGATTTTGGATCCGTAAATTTTATATATATTGATTGATATTTATTTTTTTTATTGAAATCAGTAATTGTGTAATTGACTAATTAATTTTTCATAATTGATTGATTTGGAAGAATTTCATATTAATGTTGATTGATAGTTTCTTGACGTGGTTAATTAAAAATGATTTTGAATTAATTTTTGTTCCTAATAAATTAATGAGAGTTATATGTATTTGAATTTGAATTTGGTTCGTAACCGAATCAAACAATTTTGAAGCATGAAATGATGACACATGTCACCCAATGTGTTTTCCAAAGCTGATTTTGGATTCGTAAATTTTATATATATTAATTAGAATTTAATGGCTATACACTGTCAGCATAAAATTTTGGCTTAAATATATTTTTAGTCCTCCAAGTCTAAGTTGCTTTTTTCAGTCCTTAGAATTTGACAATTGTGTTTTTTAGTCCTTCTCCACATACAACATTAATGTGGCCAAACGGGGCATATAAAATTTGCAATTTATGGCAATTTTTAACTACTACAGATTAAAAAAAAAATTTGAACGTGAAACATCTGAACAGAAAAATAAAAATCTCATCCCCAACCCTTCTTGTTTCCACCTGTCTCCCACCACCAATGCCCACTCTTCTCCCCCTCTACCGCCGCACTCCACAATTTCAAACCTCAATCTTCAAACCCAACCCCCACTGTGAGCCCTTCGGGTGGCTTATAGAACCAAAGATGGAATTATGCAAGGAATATGATGAACAGACATAGAAGCACGCAAATTGCTTCTGATTCCTTTTCTCTCATTGGTTTCTCTTCATTCATCACCTCCACGGCAATTTCTTCTAATGCATAATTCCCAACATCATTAGCAAGGGATTGGTCAATGAGACCCTTGTAGTATGGATTATTAGAACTTTGGTCATTCATGTCATATGCGCGCAAAAATCATGTGAACAAAGATGGATCTAATTCTTACGATTTTTATTTAATTTTTTTCTCTTACAATTTGTGGCAGTTTTTAACCCCTATAAATCGTGCTTTAAATTTTAAATTAAAAATTTAATTATGGTGGTAAAAAACTGCCACAAATTGCGAATTTACTGTTCCCTATTTGGCACACACAGATAGCATACATGGATAAGGACTAAAATAAGCATTTTACACATTTGGAGGACTAAAAAAAATAACTTTTAATTTGAGGGACTAAAAGCATATTTAAGCCTAAAATTTTTCACACAATCAATCAATTAGAAATCACCCTTAGTATGATTTTTAAGGTAATTATTGTAAGAGTCAACAAACTTACCAATGGTTTGCGATTAGATGACAATATAAATTGTTTTATGCTTTCGTAGCATAACCAATTTTCTCTTTTTATTAATTCCAGTACACTAATGAAATCGAAAGTTTCATTCCCACAAAGACCAAGTAATTTTTGCTAACCATACATCTGTCCTGCATATTTTGTCCTTTTCTCTTAAACATTCCCTGATGTTGAAGATAGTGATCCAAAATACTCAAAAAAACAACAGCATAATAACCCAGCCAAGCATAAAATGCATGCTAAAGCCGATATGCAATTCTGCTGTTAAGCCACAGGAACGAGAAGAAGTTTCCAATTGATCAAGAAAAATAAAAAATGTAAGACTAATCATAAAGAAAAGAAGAGATGTGCTAATTTAATGACCGTTGGGGACCTCGTTAAAGTTTGTTTAGTGGGGTCCTTTTCTCTTATAAGCAGAGACAGAAAAAAGCAGAGAAAAAACATCTAAAAAAGTAGGGGCATCCTTGAGGAATGGATAATTTGTATCTTGAGGTTGAGATTAGAAAGTGTGGCAATATATTGTAGTCATTTTTCAGGAAACTTCTAATTTTAGAGTCTGTTTAGATAAACTTCTCCAAAAACACTTATAGGAAAAGAAACTAAGAAGAAAAAACAGAAAAAAAATTCTCCATAAGTTAAAAATCAACTTTTGAAGAACCTAATATAAGAAAGTTTCTACAAATTAGTTTATTCATAAGCTAATTTTAATTTATGACGAAGCTTTTTTCATTTTTTTCTTCTTATTATGTTCTCCTATAAGTGCTTAAGAAAAAACTTATCCAAACACACCTTTAGTTTATTTTATTGCACTGGAAGGTTAATGTAATTGAAGAACAATTGTATCCTATGGTTGCTAATTACACTTTTGATGTTCAATGATTATTCCTCAGCTCTTTGAATTAAATTATTCAATTTGCCATTGCTGTAACTTTTCTTCTTAGTACAACATTTTTACAATTTAATATTGCAATCGAAATGTCTAGGTGTTTGTGATAATTCTTGACTTAAGTGATTAACAGTATTGTGTTTTATCTCAAAGCATAATTAATTTGGAAAGTTCTCTTTTGCTGTTAGTTGTGTTTGGGCATTCACGAATTTGATTGCCTGAGATTGGCCTAAATCTTTCACTTTGCTTCCTTATTGTGCTCCTTTAATTGAGCAATAACTTGCCTTCAAATTAGAATTTTGTGCCATGCAGATATTTGATCTTGAGACTTCTACTTTGGAATGATTTGTAGTCTTTGCATGCTTTTCTCGTACAAGTTATTTTCATCCTTTTTGTGTGTTCTGCTTATTATTGCCAGTTAGTTAAGGCTGTCATTGCATATGTTTGTGTTGTGTAGCTTTAATTAAGTCTCGGAACATATTGTGAAGCATGTTTGTGTGTGGTCACTGTTGTCTTAATGTATAAGAATTTAATTTGATCAATTAAAACTAAAAGATCAAAAACATTCATATGATAAATTACATAGACTAAAAATAAAATTAAACGTCATTTATATATTACAATTTAAATACTTATTCTTGAATTTTTTTTTTTTAAAAAAATCACCTAATCACACGATTTATTTTACATTAAGTATCGTACTTTTTAATTGTATTTTTATTTTTATTTCATTCAAATATTATTATTTGAATTAATTAGTCTCAAATTAAATTTGAATAGAATTTTAAATTTTAAATCATGATACACCATGTCAAATTGATAGATACATATCAAATTAATTGTCCAACATTGCAACTTTATAGATCACATTCTTTCACACAGACCCACGAGTCATATATACGTGACTCATGCATAGTTGTAGTCATCATATGTGTACGTGACTTTTCTGCAATATCCCATGGGCATGAACTGCATATGCATATCACTCACAGAAAATTGAAGCATCTTCACGTATTTATCCACTCTCTGATTGTATTACACAATCAGTGATTCAAGAATTCACCATATACCAGCTGCCATGTTCTTCATATTTCCAACGCTTCACTCCATAAAGCTCCTTTCATTTTGGGTGCTTCTAACTGTAATGTGGTTTTGTGCATTCATAATGGCCACTTCTCTCAATGCTACTGCATCTTCTGCCTCTCTCACACTACAACAAAGTGAAGCAAATGCTTTGTTGAAGTGGAAAGCCAGCCTTGACAACCAAAGTCAGGCTTTGCTATCTTCATGGGCTGGCAATAGTTCTTGCATTTGGTTTGGAATTTCTTGTGACCACTCCAAATCTGTCTCCAACATAACTCTTACACATATTGGATTAAGGGGTACGCTTCAAACTCTCAATTTTTCAGTACTTCCAAACGTATTCACTCTTGATTTAAGAGACAATCATCTCACTGGAACAATTCCATCTGAAATATCTCAGTTGGTCAACTTGACAGAATTAAGGCTTCAGGTCAATGGTCTTTCTGGTTCCATTCCTCAGGAAATTGGCAAGTTAATTAACTTGCAAGTTTTATTGCTTTCAAACAATAATATTTCGGGTTCCATTCCTCAGGAAATTTGTAACTTAATCAAATTGGAGTATTTATGGCTGCAAGGCAATATTCTTTCGGGTTCTATTCCTCAAAAAATTGGGATGATGACACATATGTATCAACTTGATTTGTCTGATAACTCGTTAACAGGTACAATCCCTTCTACAATTGGAAATCTGAGCAATTTAGTGTATTTGTACGTTTATGGCAACTATCTATCTGGTTCCATTCCTAATGAAGTGGGGAAACTCCATTTTCTTAACACAATCCAATTGTTAAACAATAGTCTCTCTGGGCCAATCCCATCTTCCATATGTAAATTGGTCAATTTGGATTCCATTCTCCTTGATTATAACAAACTGTCTGGACCAATTCCTTCCACTATTGGAAACTTAACAAACCTCACTACACTTCGTCTGTGCTCAAATAAGCTCTCTGGACCAATTCCTTCTACTATTGGAAACTTGAAAAACCTCACCACACTTGATTTGTGCTCAAATAATCTCTCTGGACCAATTCCTTCCAGTATTGGAAACTTGACAAACCTCACGACACTTTTTCTGTTCTCAAATAAGCTCTTTGGACCAATTCCCTCCACAATTGGAAATTTGACAAAGCTTACCACACTTTCTTTGTTCTCAAATAAACTCTCTGGAAACATTCCAATAGAAGTGAACAAGCTTAAACACCTGGAACATGTGCAATTAGCTGAGAATAATTTCATAGGTCATTTGCCTCACAACATTTGCATCAGTGGAAAGTTAATACACTTTTCGGCTGCCAAAAACTTTTTCACAGGCCCAGTACCAAAAAGTTTGAAGAACTGCTCCAGCCTTACAAGGGTTAGGCTTGAACAGAACCAAGTGACTGGAAATATAACAGAAGATTTTGGTGTCTATCCAAATTTGGATTACATTGACCTGAGTGAAAATAACTTTTATGGCCATCTTAACCCAAACTGGGGAAAGTGCTATAATCTCACAAGCCTCAAAATCTCCAACAACAATTTATCAGGCAGTATCCCACCAGAACTAAGTCAGGCAACCAACTTACATGTACTTCACCTATCTTCAAACCATCTCACAGGAGGCATTCCAGAAGATTTGGGTAAATTGACCTATTTGTTCGATCTCTGTCTCGATAACAATAATCTTTCAGGGAATGTCCCTATACAAATAGCATCATTGAAAGATCTTGCAACCTTGGAACTTGGAGCAAATAGTTTTGCTAGCTTAATTCCAAATCAACTTGGCAAGTTGGTCAAGTTATTACATTTGAATTTGAGCCATAATAAATTTTGGGGAAGTATTCCATTTGAATTTGGTGAATTAAAGCATCTCCAGGGTCTTGATCTTAGCAGAAATTTTTTGAGTGGAACATTAGCACCCATGCTCGGGGATTTGATAATCTTAGAAACACTGAATCTGTCCCACAATAATCTTTCAGGTGATCTCTCCAGCCTTGACGAGATGGTAAGCTTGATATCAGTTGATATATCGTACAACCATTTACAGGGTTCACTTCCAAACATTCCTGCCTTTAATATGGCTAAAATTGAGGAATTGAGAAATAATAAAGGCTTGTGTGGCAATGTTGCTTGCTTGGAACCATGCCCAACATCAAGGGCCAAATCTCATAATCATAAGGGTAACAAAGTCATATTGGTATTTTTATCCATTGGTTTGGGTACTTTAATACTAGCATTATTTGCCTTTGGAGTCTCATATCATCTTTGTCGAAGTTTAAAGACAAAAGAAAACCAGGATGCAGAATCACCAGTCCAGAATCTATTTGCAATATGGAGTTTTGATGGGAAAATGGTGTATGAGAACATAGTTGAAGTCACAGAAGAGTTCGACAATAACCATCTCATCGGGGTTGGTGGACAAGGAAGTGTTTACAAAGCAGAATTGCACACGGGTCAAGTTGTTGCTGTGAAGAAACTCCATTCAGTCCAAAATGGAGAAATGTCCAATATTAAAGCTTTCACAAGTGAAATTCAAGCTTTGACAGAAATTCGACATCGTAACATTGTCAAGTTATATGGGTTTTGTTCTCATTCACGATTCTCATTTTTGGTATATGAATTCTTGGAAAAGGGTAGTATGGATAAGATTTTAAAAAATGATGAACAAGCAATTGCATTTGATTGGAATAGGAGGATTAATGCCATTAAAGGTGTAGCGAATGCTGTGTGTTATATGCATCATGACTGTTCACCTCCAATTGTTCATCGAGATATATCAAGCAAGAATGTTCTTTTGGATTTGGAGTATGTGGCTCATGTCTCCGATTTTGGAACAGCCAAGCTTCTTAATCCTAATTCAACCAATTGGACCTCACTTGTTGGCACTTTTGGATATGCTGCTCCAGGTTAATTCCTTTCTTCTTCTACACTGAGAATATAATGATTTTGTAGGTTTTCTTTGGTAGTCTTCTACCAAAAGATTAGGTAATAGTTATCAACATTTTATGTTTCTTTCAAGAATGTTCTTTAATACATGATAACTCTTTTAATTTGCTACAAAGCTTGCATACACAATGGAAGTAAATGAAAAATGCGATGTGTATAGCTTTGGGGTATTAACATTGGAAATACTTTTTGGAGAGCCCCCTGGAGATTTTATAACTTCATGGTTAATGCCATCTTCATCAAATGTTACGGACTCAACCACTGATTCATTGATGGGTAAGTTAGACCAACGTCTCCCTTATCCTGCAAATCCTATTGCTAAGGAGATAGTATTGATTGTAAGGATAGCAAATGCTTGCTTGACCGAAACTCCTCGTTCTCGCCCTACCATGGAACAAGTTGTCAAGGAACTTGCATTGAAGTCATCTTCAACACTTTAATTCCACGTTGTCATGTAGATATAGTTGAAAGATTGAATTTACCGAATAAGCGTGGGTTCTACTACCCCCGACTTTGCATTGTAATTTTAATTTTAGTCTTGATGTTCCACGATTATTCCTGTATGTGTTTGGTTCAGTCTTGTGCTTTTTAATTAGTGCATTTGAGTCAACGTTGGTGTAAGTTTTCTTCTTAGTACAACCCTTTTACAATTTAATCTTGTAAATGAAATGTCTAGGAGGTGTTGTGATAAATCTTGACTCAAATTATTAATATCATTGACTCATTGTGTTTTGTCTTGAACATAGCATAATCAATTTGGAAAGTTCCCTTATGCTGTTAGTCGTGTTGTTTGGGACATTGACCTATTTGATTGCCTAAGATTCGCCTAAAGCTGTCACTTAGCCTTCTTATTGTGATCCATTAAATTGAACAATTAACACGTCTTCAAATTAGAATTTTGTGCCCTGGAAATATTTGATCTTGAGACTTCTGCTTTCGAGTGATCTTTGCACGCTGTTCTCGCACAAGTTATAATCATCCTTTGTGTGTGTTCTGCTTTTGTGTTATGTACATTTTATAAAGTCTCGGAGCATAATTTGAAGCATGTTCGTGTGTGTTCATTGTTGTCTTATTATAATTGTATGAGAATTCTGTTCTCTGCTTCCACCTTAATTTTTCTAATTTATCTCATCTGCTAGTTATAGATGCAAAGAATTTTCCACTTATCCCTTTTTATATGCCTCATTGTTGTGGATTTGTTTGAACAAATTGTTCCCCTTTTTATGGCCTTGGTGTGGCAAGAGTTTAAATATGACATCTTTCAAGCTCGCGATTTATATTTTGAATTGGAATTGGTTTTAATTTCATATACAACTGGCCTTTGATAGACTTAGAATTCTGATTCAATATTTTAGCCGTTTGGGGTCTTCTGCATTAATTTGTTTTTGATAATTAGGAGTATTATGACAATTTTGTTATTTTTTTTTATATAAAAATCTACTGATATCTATGTTTCCCATCAGTGTAGTACTTTTTTTTTTTTTTGGTATTATAAGGGGACGAAGCCCAGAAACAAGAACTACAAAGAAACTAATCTAGGGGTCTAACCTCCTAGAACATCAAAAAACAATAAAGGTTTTAATTTAAAAAACCTGGAACTTGCTCAAAAATCACTTGACCTTGCTCAATAAGCGCTGGCAACAGAAAACTCACTCTTACTATTCCCCGGCCACAACCGTTTATCTGGAACATCATGACACGAAGGAGGTAAAATTGCCATGATTTTCTGAATCACAACCTGAGGGAAGATGTGATCCACTATTATGCTTCGATCCCAATCCCCCAACTCATTCACCAAATCTCTAACTGTCATATGAGCCCAATGCTCAGGAATTTGCTGCATTATATTGATCAACAAGCAATCTCTATCAATCCACTTGTTTGTCCAAACATTAACTTGTAAAAGACTATACCCGATCATTAGAAGTGGATTTTTTCTTTTGGGTGAATATTAGAAGTGGAATTTGAGAATGCGCAAAAGTTGCTAAGGATCTGTGAAGTTCTGTTTTTTTTTTTTTTTTTTTTTTTTCCGTTTTAGAAATTGGGCATATAATTGATTCTTGGAATATTGGGCAATTACATGTTCACGTTGCATCGGACATTTGATATATCCATTTATTTAATGTAGTCCAAGCTAATTCATAATGCCAGTTTGTTTGTATTTGGAATTTCTCTACTTGTCGTGTCATTTCTGGTTCTTCTAGCTAAAGTGCACAAGGTGTGTATATGTATGTACATATATTTAGAAAAATATAAAAATAAATAAATAAATGAATAGGTAGATATAAAATTAAAAAAATAAATAAATGAATAGGAAAAATTTAAAAAGAAAAATAAAGAAATGAATAGGTAAAAAAGAAATGAGAAAAAAATCATGCAATGATCCACATCATTGATCTATAATTTTTCATCAAATATATTGTGTGTATTATACAGACTTCCGTATAGTCACACTATCATAAGCTTTGTACAATGTAGGTTCAATATATAATTAGTTTCAGATATTTAGTTATTGTTTGTTAAACCATTCAGTTAATATTAAAAGCATAAGAAGATATACCATATGCATACTGGGAGAGTGAAGTTTACCACTTTATGATAGAAGAGTATTCAAATTAAAGTAGATGTGAGGGAGAGTGGGGAGAGTAGAGCAATGAGAGCACAAATAGACTTAGGCGTTTTATATATATAAGGTGATTTAAAATAGAGCAAATTACACTCACCCCCTTGTTTATCACTCACTTATTACACTCAATACCCCTCCTTCTTTTGACATTACTTTGGCCCTCCTTTCGTTAGCGGCATTAAGTAACAGTTTTAATTTCATGTTAAATAACTAAACTATCCTTTTATTTTATCCCATTCTCACTCTCCTTTTGGATCCCTTTTCTTTAATCCTAACTAGATTATTCTCCCTTCACTTATGCTTCCATGTTGAAGCTCGCCATGTGTTGCCCCACTCTTTGCCACCCGGCGTCCCCATCGAACTGGATGCTACGAAACAAAGGTAGATATGTCGAAAGCTGCATTTGGGAACGCTGACCACACCTAACACCTCATCCTTAACCGCGCTCTCCTTCAACTTCAAGAAGCTTACTCGAATCACAGAACTCAAAGGCAAAACGAGGTTGCTACCGATGTTGTCGGTGACCCAATCGACGGCCATGATGTTGACGATGACGGCCAAAACCTTCTTTCTTGATGGATGGGAGGCGATTGCATTGGATTGCAGAGCAAAGAAGGGAGTTGGGCTCAAGGAGATGCTCTTTACCTACGACGTCGTCGAGGGTTTTGGGGCGCAACTGCTCTTTCAAAGGTTCGTGAATGTGAGTGTTGGCATGTTTCTTGTCTGCGGTCTTGAAGAAGAAAGAGGGACAGTTTTGTTGTTGTGGTTGTGGAGATTGTGAATGAGACGGTATCAGCATCATGCTCCGTAAAGGCTATAGTATGCTTCGAGATCCTCTTTGGACTTGTTGGGTTCAATCCTGATGCAAGATCTAGAGGGTCGCGCCTGTATTTGATGGAGGTTTTAGTTTGATTGCATGTTTTGCCAGATTCAATTCATGGGATGGCTGTCATGTTTGTAATTTTGTTAATTCCATGTCTGGTTGTGATTGTTATTTGGAGGATGCCTTAGATACGAACTTGAAGTTTGGGTTTTTAAATTTATCTTCTTGTTTGGTTGGTAAAAAATTATTGTTTAGGTTTTGAGTGATGAATTCTTTGAATCTTTGTCTTTCATGGTGGATCTGATGAGAGATGGGAATAGTAGTTCTTTCTAGCCCTCCCTCCTACAATTATTTTTTTCAAAGTTGGAGAAGAGCAGAGATGAAGGAAGCAACTCAAGAAGAGCTGCAAAAGACTTGGAAGAGAAGCAAATGTAGAGACACCAGTTGTATGAACATGGGCAATTCATGCAACAATTTGAAGTTTGAATTCTACCTCCAATGGCCACAAACGACTACCTCTAGAGTTCTATAAATTGATGAAATTCGAAGGAGTAACTAGCAAGGAAGGAGTGCCAAAAAGGGAGGGTAAGGTCAGAAGAGAGTCTATCTAGAATACTCCTATTAGAAGAAACCTTCCTTAGCCAAAAACACTCTAGGTGGAGCCAAGTAAAGCCAAATCCGTAGTTGTGTCTGTAAACACCTTCATACGAGGAGCTTCAGTAGAAGGTATCCCATTAGGTGTAGAGTTCATCCCCTAGGTTAGAGGGAAGAACTTAGAAGAGTAGTCAAGGGATTACTACTAGCTTTTGAAGTTCAACACAACAGGCGTTGTGTGAATCTAGTAGCAGTTGCTATTGGCGGTATGAAGCCTAGAGAGACCTTTTGAAAGAATACTTGGGTGAAGCCTTAAAAGGCTTTTCGAAAGAATACTTACGTGAAGCTTGGAGAGGCTTTTCAAAAGAATATTTGGTGGAGCCTGCAGAGGCTTAGAGAATACTGAGTGGAACCTACAGAGGTTTAGAATATTGGTTGGGTGTTTGCCAGCAGAGGCAAGTAAAGAATACCGAGTGGAACCTACTTATATGAAAAATGATTTTGAATTGATTGACGGTATAAATTTATGCTGATAGCATATAAAAAAATAACTTGATATTAAAAACATAAGTTAGATGATGAAATATAAACATATATTTAAAATAAGAATTTAATTTTCATACATACTTGGTTAATGTAAATATTTTTATATAATAGACTAATTAAAAATAATTTAAAATATATTTTTTAAAGTATCTATTACAAAAATTAATAATTTTCAGTTACATAAGAATATATAATTGAATGAAAATATAAAAAAGTCTTAATATTTTCGATATATTCCAATTAATTTGTTAAAGTAAAATGGTAGTTTAGCATTCCTTTGTTGATGTTATAATCATGCCGTGTACAACACCACAGACACAGAGAACACCCAGCTGAAGATTCAATGTGTGTTTGGATACACGTTTTTCAAAATCTGATATGCGTAATTTAGAAGCTAAACAAAGTAGCTTCTGCGTATTTCTTCAATATTGACGCGGAAATCGGCTCCTACGTGCATAAAAATTACAGTAACAAATGCCCACTCCACAAATTCCAAATAATAATAATATAATTTATATATTTAGAAAGATTTATTTATTATAAATTTTAATTGTGTAAAATAAATATTTATTCTGTACATCACACATGCTTAAAAAAATACTAGTTATATATAATGACAATATCTAAAGATCTACCCATAGACGCAAGCATGTACCGAAAGTGCATATATGTATTGAATAAAATAATTTAATAAACTAAAACTGCTTTTATTTTTTCTAATTTTTTATTCAGTTTATTTCCCTCTTTTTTTAATAAAAAATGCAGTAGAGTGTCTTTCTTTCACTAGTAACTAGTGCGTGTTTCCATGCAATGCATGGGACAAATTATTCGTAGGAAACTAATATTTTTTATTATTTAAAAAATAAAAAGAAATAAATATATTTTTATATAAATTAATATGACATAACAATATAAATTTATTTTAGCTTGTCATGGTGAAGCAACCTCTAAATTTTGAAAACAATTAAATATATTTTTTGTTTTAAACTTCAGCAATGCTTTAAATAATGTATTTTCTTAATCTATTTTTATTAAAGACCAATATATATTATTCTTAACACTGTTTTTTTTTTTTTAAATGAATACAATACGCATGAAACCAATTATCATTGTGACTATTTAATAGTTAATCCATTTAAAGGTATAAAATGATATATCACTTAATTTATTTTACATAATTTTTATAATTGATATGCTGAACTACCTTTATTCTGCCATAATTATAGAATCAAAAGTCTTATTTATATATTAAAGTTGATAATTTATAAAGTTGATATTTTTTTTCCTTTTTTATTAAATTACTTTGCACTTTTCTTTGCCATTATCTCTTAATTTATTTTACATAATTTTTGTAATTAATATGTTGAATTACCTTTTATTCTTCTAATCATATTATGCTAATTTATTGATATAGAGGAAATATTTGATTGGATATTATCTTCATTTATTTCATATTATGTTTATATTTGAATTTATTGATTGATACAGGGGAAAGAGAGACACAATGCTTCTCTATATTTTTTTGAAATAAAATAAAAGAGGGAGAGAGAAAGAGAAAGAAGGTTAAATAAAACACAGGAGTGAATAACTTTATTATAGTTACTTAATAAAAGTTTATTAGATGAAATTTATTAGAAATTACAAAATTTGTTAGTTTTTACATTTTATTTAATAATAAATGTTCGTGTCTAAGGGTATAAGGAAATTCTTCTTATGACGATATCTTCAGTCCGAGATCTCCTGCGAGTGTCCGAATCCTCCTAGGTGAAAAGAGGGGTGAGTACATGCAAAAGGCACTCCAATGCTTAAGTCAGTTTTCATCTCAGAGCATTTAATAAGTGTAATAAATAAGGATAAAAAGTTACCATACTTTGAGGATCATACTCCTTTTTATGCTTACCTTATTGGGCCTTGGACTTTTATGGGCCCTGATTATCTTTTGATGGCTTATCATTATTAATTAAGATTGTTAATTACCTTCTAATTCTTTGATTGTCTTGGTAATACCTTTTTTAGCAAGATTCGTCCTGTCCAAGTGCTCTTCATGGTACTCGGTTATCATGATGTCGAATACCTGGTTGTACCTATTCGGCGACTTAATCAATTACCTGCATATGGTCATTCTTACTGTAACACTTATCCGATACAGAGGCTATTCGGCTAATCATACTGCCGAATACTTATCCGTTGTGGAGAGTATTCAGCTAATCATACTATCAAATACTTATCCATTGTGGAGAGTATTCGGCTAATCATATTGTTGAATACTTATTCGGTGTGGAGGGTATTCGGCTAATCATATAGCCGAATACCCCTCCAGTATACATGCCCCCAGCCTCGAGTGAACAGTTGTGGTGAAGAGGCTTATAGTTTTGATTTGTTTTGGTTTGTTCGAGGCGAGTGGCTGTTTGTGACGTCTTTTCGAATCCCTGCTATTATCACAGAAAAAAGTCGTTGGGGGTGAGAAATGAAGTGTTGCTTTCTTGCAAACCGTTAGATCTTAGTTGATCTAATGGTTGGGGTCTTTGCACCTCGTGAGCCCAGGCCCTATAAATAGGATATAGGGTGTATGTCATCCTTACTCCTTTTATTTACATTTTTCCAATCAAAGTTTTTTGCTCTTGGCTGAATACTTCATTTGTGCTTCATTTTTTCGACGTGACTCAGGTACGAGGGTTCGGTCTTTCTCCTATTCTTTCTTCCCTTAACCATGGGTTCGTCTAGTCATAAGCTTTATGGGGAAACCAAAGTGGTTGATATTTGTTCATCGTCCTCATCTGCTGAGGGGTCTAGTGAAGAGTCTTCGTCTTCGTCCTCGTCTTCGTCCTCGTCTTCTTTCCGGGAGGAAGTGGGCGAGAACGTAGTATCCCCTCCAGTTGATAAGGCTACTTCTAGCCTGATACCGAAGCGTAAACCAAGGGTTGCGCAAGGGAAGAGAGAATTTCCGCCAATAACCCTCGATGGGTACACTTAGGTAAACCGGAGAGTTGGGTCTTACTGGTCTCGTTATGGCGATAAGCTTAGTGTGTCAAATTTTGTGAATTATGTAACCGTATGTACCATAACCGAGGATGAGTTTTGTCTGATAGCCCTTCAATGTTGTCGGCGAGAAATCGACGTTGAGTTTGTTTATAATATGAGAGAGTTTCTATAAATTAGTTCATTCATAAGCTAATTTTAACTTATGAAGAAGTTTTTTTTTATTATTCTTCAATTCTTATTTTCTTCTTCTATAAGAACTTGTGGAGAAGTTTATTCAAACAAGTCCTTATTTTTTTTACTATTATACTGGAAGGTTAATATAATTGAAGAACAAATGTATCCTATTGTTGCTTTTGATGTTCCATGATTATTCCTCAGCTCTTTGAATTTGTGTATTCGATTCGCCATTGCTGTAACTTTTTTTCTTAGTACAACCCTTTTACAATTTAATATTGCAATCGAAATGGCTAGGTGTTTGCGATAAATCTTTGACTCAAGTGATTAACGTTATTGAATTTTTTTTTCTCAAAACATTGCATAATTAATTTGGAAAGTTCTGTGTTGCTGTTAGTTGCGTTGTTTGGGGCATTGACGAATTTGATTACCTGAGATTGGCCTAAATCTTTCTCTTTGCTTCCTTATTGTGCTCCTTTAAATTGAGTCTTCAAATTAGAATTTTGTGCCGTGAAAATATTTGATCTTGAGACTTCTTCTTTGGAATCATCTGTAGTCTTTGCATGCTTTTCTCACACAAGTTATTATCATCCTTTTTGTGTGTGTTGTGCTTATTGTTGCCAGTTGTCGCAACCAAAGTCGCGGCAGGACGGCAAAAAATAAGTGTAAAAAATAGAGGAGTCGTCACCATAGTTTATTAAGAAAAACTACGAAAAAACCTTTAAAAGAAAATGGTCTTGAAAACCAGATTTTGGGTTCGGGAGTTGATTATAGTAAGGAAGGTATTAGCATCCTAAGACACCCATCTGAAGATGGTTACCTCTAATTAAATGTGCAAATTTTAATAACTTTAAAATTATTTATTTTATCCCTCAAAATAAAACAAGAATATTTTTGGATATTTATTTATTGTTATTAGCATGAAATTTTTTATTATTTAAAAGAGAAGATTATTATTATGAAAGGAGAGAATTATTATTGTATTTTTTTATCTTTTCAATTTATATATTTTTTTTTTATTTTTTAGCTCGACAGGAGTGGTCCCCTACTCCTACGTATCTCCAAGTGCAATGGAGAAATCAGAGTTACGTAGTTCTTTGGGGTAAAAAAATATTTGCGCGTTGATTTTTTTTTTTATTTTGATTTTTTATGTTTAATTTTTAAGATTTCTGAACTGTCACAATTCATACGTCCTACAAAAAAAAATTGACAGAGGTATACACCCAAACCAATCCATTTTATACTTGAAGCAAATTAATTTTGGGGCTAACAATTTAATTTCAATTTAACATTTTGTTTTGGAAAAAGAGTTTCAAGACTGCAAGTTGTTACAACTTATATCTTAAAATCTCGCATTAAGAGGATGTCACATCCAATCAATCTATTTTTTTTAATTTAAGTTTCTTATCTTCATCTTTAATTAAAATTATAAAAACTTGATTCAAATTAATCCTTTTTAAATTATATTATATTCAGTAACAATAGAGGAAAGGCCATGTGAATTTGAGAGTTGAAATGATTATAGCAACCTTCATTCTATTTTTTTCTCTTTTTTTTTCTTAAAAAAATATGAATTTACTTATATTGAAATATTAAAAAAAGAAAATTCTAC
This sequence comes from Pueraria montana var. lobata, assembly GCA_026413185.1. NCBI lineage: Eukaryota > Viridiplantae > Streptophyta > Magnoliopsida > Fabales > Fabaceae > Pueraria > Pueraria montana. The sequence goes on from CM048650.1 coordinate 82,760,403, forward strand.
TCGTGAATCAACTATAATAGTAACAGAGAACATTACATGACATAAAAACTCATTATTAGCTAAAGAAAAAGTGAACAACTTATAATAACCTCAATATGCAATTAAACAAATGTAAAAGAAAAAAAAGAAAAAAAAATGTTGTCACGGTTTCAAAAGCTAAAGAAAATAAAATGAACATAGAAGGAAATCAAGACAAGCACTCGGTGCCCATTATTTAGGAAAGTGAATATGAGCAATGAAAGACAAACCATACACAGATCACTTTTCAAATGTAACCAACCACATGCTAATATACTGATAAATAGGGAATACAGATCTCAAACGAATGGAAGTCACGTTAATTTAATGCTTCAGGCATGGGAATGAGAACGAACTCTGCTATGAACAAAATATATGGAAGAGTCGAAGTTTGGGGTGTAACGGGATGATGTCATGAGTCTTGGTAGCCATGCACGATACTGGTTTGAGGATGCGAAACCTTGGTGCCGCTGAGTGTGTTGTTACGGCATTGTATGCATCTCATTCATAAGCATATGAGCCTGTTGTATGCAGATCTGTGCGTGTTGGCTGCATAGTGGTTTGTGAGGTCTATAGGCTTCATGGGAGTGGTGTTCACGGTGGAGGTGAGTCACGGAGGTTCAAAACACAACACCATGCTCCCCTTTTTCGTGACAGGTCATGGTAAGAGAATGAGTGCCAAGTCTTTGTGGTTGTGAAGTGTGGAAAGGTTTGAATGTTGGGTCCGTGAGATGAGAGAGTGTTATGTGTTGTATTTGTTGTGCAGTTGGTTGTATATGGCACTCATGGAGGGTCAAAGGTTGCTACCATGGCTTTATTTGAGTGAAAGTCTAGAGTAAAAAAGAAGGTGGTGTTGTATTATGAGTGTTGTGTGAGAGTGAAGAAATGAGGATGAGATGAAGAGAAAAAGAGAGAAGCTAGTCTCGGTGCCGGTAGAGAAGTGAATGAGTATCAAGGAAAGGGAACCTCTTGATCCGTGGAGACCAGATCCAATATTCATGCTGGAAAGTTGTTTAGCTCTCGGCCAATGGCTGTATGTAGGTGGCAACTTGGTGCATGCTACAGTCCCTTTTCCATGAGAAAATAGGAACTCCAATACTATCTTTTTGAGGCACCAAGTCAAGCTTATCATGGAATGGCAAAATTTTATTAAAAGATGTAATCACACCTAGCATAAAAGATATTTGAACTGACATCGGTTTTTTTTTCTATGGCATCTTTGTTTGTTTGTTTGTTTGTTTTTTTTTTTTTTTTCTATTTTCTCTAATTTTGACATTTTGTTTCTTTTTCTTCATTTTCTTTTTGGACTTTTAGTTGCAAATTAAAATTTGCATTATAGAATACCAAACCATTCACATTTTTATAATTATATGTTAATTACTTAATTATTTAAAAGATTTACGTAAATAAAAATACTTGATGATATTTTTTTAGAATATTAAGCCGCACAACGTGCGGGTTTATATCTAGTTAATCTTAATTTGTTGTCCAAACTGATTATGCAAGTAAGCATAATTGGTTATGCTTACATGTAGGGACAAATCTACTTATAAGACAATGGGGGCAATTGCCCCCACAAAGTTTTAAATTTTTTTTAATGTAATATACATGTGTAATTATAAATTGTCCCCTTAATATGAAATGCAATCTAAAAATTTAATCTACAATGTAAGTTTACTCCCATAAATTTATTTATATGAATATTGTCCCACTATATAAAATTTCTAGATCTGTCAATACTTACATGCATAATCAATTATGTTATCACAAGCTAACCTAATTGATTATGCACATAAGCATAATTGGTTTTACTTTTAAAAATTGTTGTTATATGCCTCTTCTACGTCAAGTAAGAAAAAATTGTATCCTAAGGGTAGAAAGATATTTTTATTTATAATTTAATTTTCTTCTTTTCCTTTCTTTCAAACCAACCAACTTCACAATTTTATTTCCACTCAATTTCTCTTCTATTTCTCTTAAATCAAACCACCAATACTTTTACTCTATTTTTTTTTTAAATCTATTTATCCTTTTTTCTTTTCTCACCTACCTATTTCTACTCCTTCTATTTCTCTCCTCTATATGAAACATAGTGTAAGGGAGGAGCCTGGGGCCTATGTAATTGTGTTAGATAATCGAACTCATTTCAAACACCCAATAAATATTGTCAATGTCAACAGCTTTTTAAGTTACTATGACATTGGTGAGAAGTATTTATCGACTTTGTCGATGATTAATTTTTGTTAGAAAACCTGTTTAACCACCTATAGTGGAGTCTTTCCTCATAATTACATTTTTTCTATTCACAAGACTCGAATTCGAGACCTTATTTAAAATATCTGAGTCAAGTTTCACTCCGACGACATGGTGATGAATGTCAACAATATAAGTTAACCATTTATTACTCACTGATAATATACCTAAATCATTATTCACTCAGCGTTTATAGTATCTTTTACATGATCCTAAATCATTTATGCCATAATTCAATCGTATGGGAAGAAAAGAACACCGCCAACTTATGAAGGCCATCGAGTCAAAAGTGGAGGGATTTGCGAGGGCGATGGGGGCATCAAAATGGTGAGGATGGTGGCGACGTCACAATGGCGAGGTAGTGGCAAGATAATGGCGAGAATGGTTGACGAGGGCGAGGGTTTCATAAGGGTGTTTGGGTGAAAATGAAAGGAGCCATGAAGGTTTCATAAGATAAGAGCAGCCAAAGGAATGCACATAATGAAATTTGGCAACTTTTAAAACCTATATTACATTGATTCTTTTATGAACCAATGTAAAATGACTCATTTTACATCCGCTAAAATAGAAATCTATGTAAAAATGTTATTTTTACATCGATTATCCTAGAACCGATGTAAAATAGTTAATTTAAATTGCAAAAATGCCAATGTGTTATATTCTACATCGGTTGTTAAACAATCGATGTAGAACGTTGATGTAGAATGTCATTTTTGTAGTAGTTAATGTTCTATAATATCTCAATTATTATGTTAGTCCTTTTTTTTTTTTATCGGTAATAATGGTAGAATAGGGAGGCAACCCCAATACTACAGGGCAAGACATCAATGGCATTTTGGGGCTACCAGCAGAGGCCCACTTAGAGGATTACTGCACAAGCCCAAACTACATGCAATTCCACCCAGTTTTAGCTACCCAACTAGCACCTAGGAGCTAAGGGATCTCCCTAAGGAGGGTTGCCCACCAAGCGAGGAAAGTGGCGTTAGGGGGATTCGAACCCACACCCATGGGGAAGGGGAAGGTGAAGGTTCGTTTTGGAGCTTTAACCACTTGTGCCAACCCACATTAACTTATCACGTCACCACCACCACTACCGCTTGTGGTTGTTGTCACCACCACCGCCCCTTGACGGTTGTGTTTGTGTGTGTTTATTTGTAGAATTTCAATTAATGTCTCTCTCCTAACTTATGGCTGACTTAAAATGTGTTTCACAAGTTATTTAAATTTATTTGACTGTTAGCTTATGAACTTGTTTTACTAAAATAAAAATATTTGATAAGCGAATTTATAAACAAATTTATCACACTAACTTATAACATAATTTGAAATACTATTTGCAGAAGCATTTAAGTTTATAGTTTATTATTATTTTTTCTATTTTTATCCTCTATTTCTTAATAAAATTTCTCATTTACCATTACCAACATGCTGCGACACAACTAGAGATATTTGAGTCATGGGATTCAATTTCCAAACCCATGTGTATGGAAGAGTGTCTATTAAGAAAGGTCATCACTTTGAATGGATTTTAGTACCTCAAGGGATTAGACATTGATTCTTAGTTGGGATACCATGGGGTTCATCCAAAAAGCACTATTTATTTTAATTATTACAACATTTATACAAATTATTTTTATTTCTATAAAATAATATTTGATTTTTGATAAAATATTAGCATTGTTTATTACTACCTGAAAAACTATTTATATATATATATATATATATATATATATATTTATATATAAATCTAAAAAATATTTTTATATCATTTTATTTTATTAACTAATGTATGAACTTTTTTTTTTTGAAAACAATGTATTCTCATATTTGGAAGTCATGAGACTAAGTGGGTTTTGTATCTCCCAATAAAGTCTTCTTTATATGCACAATCAAAGAATTTAACTCTTGTCAGCATGCTTAGTAATCCAACTATCTACCAACTGTGAGCTAATTTTATTAAACATTTTTAATTTAATAAATATATATATATATGTTTAACAACTTTTAGTTTTAAATTAAAAATTAAATTTTCAACTTTTCATTAACTTATTAACTAATTTTGTTAACCCTAAGCTAATGAGTTATGGTCTCTTCTCTTGTATCCACTTGCTAGACCTGTAGATATATTGTGTATGTCATTTCAATTGGTGGACCTGGATCGAGTTGGTATGGAGAGAATCTTACTTCTCATCTCATCGTTACTCATGTCGTGAGCGTGAGTACGACGCCACAAGGAACTCCAAGCTGACACAAACCCCACGTAAGAAGACTTGCACAAGTGATTAATAATAATAATAATAATAATATTATTATTATTATTATTATTATTATTATTATTATTATTATTATTAAAATTTGTAAATTAATAAATTTGTTTAACAACTTTCTGTTTTTAATTTGAAATTAATTTTTAACTTTTCATCAACTCAGTTCATCCATGTCGTGAGCGTAACGCCACAAAGAACACCCAAGAACGAAGATTCACTCCACAAAAGTAAGAAGACTTGCACAAGTCTATCTATCATCTCATGTCGTGTACAACGCCAGACAAAGAACGTGCAGCTAATTAATATTCACTCCACAAACGCCAAAGTAACAAGACTTGCACAAATCTATCTACCATCTCAGTTCGTTGACGCTATAATCATGCTGTGATTGGATACGCATTTTCCAAAATCTGATGTGCGTAATTTGGAAGTTACACAATGTAGCTTCTGCTTCAATATTGACACGGAAATCAGCTCCAAAGTGCGTAAAAAACACAGTAACAAGCACACAATTACTCCACAAATCCCAAATAATAATGATGATGATGATATCTATTTTTTATTCTCTCTCCTTTTTTAATAAAAAAAAATGCAGTAGAGTGTCTTTCTTTCACTAGTAATATTATATATTAGGGGAAAGAGAGACGACACAACGCTTCTCTATAGTTTTTTTTATAAAAAAAAATAAAATAAAAGAGGAAGAGATTAAAAGGAAGAAGGTAAAATAAACACAGGAGTGAATAATTAACTTTATCATAGTTATGTAATAAATTTTTATTGACCGAAATTTATTGAAAATTATAAAATTTCGTGGTTTTCACTTTTTATTTAATAATAAAGAGTATACTTGTAATATCTCATTTTTCACCTTATAGGAATTTATTTTGTTTGATATATTTTAAGGAATTTAATTATTTCTTGAAATACATTGATTGATTTTAAAGGTATTCGATACGTGATAAATTTGTGGTTAATTCCTTATGTATTTAATCTTGTGGTTTGCAAGTTTTATTATCATGAAATTTATTTCATGGTGGGTAAGATATGTGATTTAATTTAATTATTGCAAGTCTTATTTGGATATCTTTATGTGTTGTTTAAATATATTTAATTTGGTCGATTTTGTGTATCGTTTGAATTTATCATATTAGCACGTTAATGTTTGCTAATTAAAATAAGTGAATTTAATTATTTATTTGATTGAATATGTTATGAAATAACTTAATTAGTTGGACCTTGTGTGATAACTTTTAGTAATTGAATTACTTGAAATGCATGCCATGTGTTAGATAAAATGCCTAAAAACTCAAAGTGGAACTTGCTGAAATTTTACTGCACATTAGCTGCTTCTATTTTTCGAGAATTACTCCCTTTTTAATTTGAATTTATTTACAATTTTTTGAGGGATAATACCTTTATATGTCTATAATGTCCCTGTAAAATATCATAATTTATTTCCAAGTAGAGAATATTTGGCGAATTATTTATTGACTTCTGTTCTGTCAAAATCCTGATAGTAACCAGCCACAAAAACACATTTAATTGAACCCTTATATAATTTTGTAAAAATATGAAAAAATCATGTTTTGAACTAGACATATTAAGGATCGAAAATGTAAAGTTTGGTGTAAATAAAAATTCATTTGATAGGGCAACTGACTTTTCAAAAACAGGATAACTTAAGAGGAATAAAACAGAAAGTTTGTTTCTCTCAAAATTAACCCAAAATAGATAAAAATGAATAATGGGAGAGAGAGAGAGAGAAACTGACGTGAGAGATGAGGAAGAGGGGGAGGGATTCAGATTTTCTTCACCTACTATTCAATATTCACTCCATGCAATTGTCACTTTAACCTCCTCCTACACTCCAATTTTCCATAATAAGATTCTATTCATCATGTATTCAAATTCTCCTCTAACAAGTTAGGTGACCCCTATTGACTCTCATTGCCACTCCACATGATCTGTAACACCCCTCGTTACGTTGTCTCAACTTATAGAAATTTCGATTTTCAACTTATAAATGATTTTAAAATCGGATTAATTATAGAACCGTAAACAAATTAATTTTTGTTATCTATGGTGATCCTATCCATCTGAACGGTATTGTGCTTTAGTAGAAGATACTGTGGTTTGGAGAAAAAAAAAAAAGCTAAACACGTTAATTTATAATTTATTGAGATTAAATAATATTTCACAACAAAATCATAGTAAAAAGTATATTAAATATAAGAAAAAACATAAGTAATAGTAGTATATGATAGTAACAACTAAGAAAAAGAAAAGAAAAGGTATTGCACAGGTACAAGAAAAAGTAAAAGACAGGATGGAAAGGAAGAGGCGCGCCTTTTTGGAAAGCAAAAGAAAGAAAATATTTAAAGCACTTTTGGAAGTGTTCAGACTTCAGATCATCTCAGAGTTCCAATCACCGTTTCACACAGATTTGGAAGACTTCCGTTATACTGTATTTATTACTGGAAGCTTCTCGGTATTTTGCAGAAGGACTTTGCTGAGTCATGTAGAGTGTAGACAGTTATAATATTAACGGGATGTAATAATAATAATAATAATACCCGTATAACACATCTATTTACTGCAGTATTTTACATTCACATTCTTATTTCAGTATTATAAATATTGTCCAAACAGTTGGTATCGACCAAACAGTATTTCATGATTTTTATATATATATATATATATATATATATATATATTCATTTCTCTTTTTTTTGTTTCTTTTTTCTTAAAAGCCATGCAAATGCATGAACCCAAAGTTTTTTTTTTTTTTTTAATTTCCCCCCGAAATTTGTATATTTTCTGATTTCCTGCTCACCCTTATTAATCTATTACACAGAAGTTTTCCCATGCGATGTTTAACCTTAATAATGTTTATTTCATCCAGATTTAACAGAGTTTGATGGGTGAAATCTTATCCCACTTACTTTAAAAATATTAAGATATATGTTTTGATTGGTCAAATGTAATATGTTTGTTAATGCGTTGATTATGCGTCAAAAGCTTGTCATCAAAGTTCAAAGCTATAGTCAGTCTCACGTTGTCCAGTGGAAGGTGTCTCTCATTTGATTCAAGGTTATAGTCAGTCTTGCAAAAGTAAATAGAAAGTCTCCCAAAGTCTCGAACATGATCGTTTGCCTTAGAAAGGTAAGGCCTCACCACTAACCCAATTTCACATTTTAATTATATATCGAAAACTTATATATATATATATATATATATATATCTGTATTTGCATATTATATCAATTCATGCACTTCAACTAATGAGTCTTCGATCTAACTAATAACCTATTAGTCCAGCACCTTTACCAAATTAGTCACTAATCCGAAGTTTAACATTATGTCCTAAAGATTTAATCGGAAGAACCTGCGTGTGGTCATTAGTAAAATTATTGTTACAGGCAAACAAAATTTTTAGAACCGTGTTATCACACACCTCAAACAACATTCTACTGAATATTTCAATCTATGAATTCTTCAAGAAATGTGTGGTTATTTTTTATTGGACAAAAATATAAATTAGAATAGATCACTCGCTCTTTTGATTAAATATTTTCAATATACACTCTCTTTTCTCTTTTGGAGATACATTTCACTCGCTACCGCACATCTAGTAAAAAATATCTTTCTCAATTATCTAAAACTATTGGTAGGTTAGCATTGTGAAATATTTACCGGGTAGACAATAGTTGTGCCGATGTTTTGGCCAACTATGCTTGTTCCATGGAAGAGGAATATTGATTTTTGACCAACCACCCACTCTTGTGAGCCAGTTATTTTTAGCTTATGTCTTTGGAAGAAATTATTATTTAATTTAAAAAACAAACTCATTTCTCTCCTTTCGGATTACTTACGAGTAAAAGTATAAATGAATTGAGCTATTCATAAATCGTTTGAGTTTGTTCGAATAAACTCATTTGTATAATTAAATAAATCAACAAATTAAGGTTTGAGATTGAGTTCAATTATTTAAATGAGTTAAACTTAAGACTTTTTAAGCTCAATATTAACAGTTCATGAATAACTAGTTTATTTAAATTGATGATGAGAATTTTAGTAACTTTTGTTATTTATATATTTATTAGAGAAATATGTAGAATTTTGTCGAGAGCATTGTGATTAATTTTGAAGTTTCTTTACTGTAGCACTCAAGTTATGAACTGTTATTTACTGGATTATGAAAATGTAAGCATATATGGTTCTATATGTAGATTATAATTTAGTATTAAAATATTTATCAAATACTAAGTTGATAAAATTAAAAAATAATTTAAGAAAATTTTTCATAAAAGAAAAAACTATCAAATTATAAATTAAGCCAAGTTCAATCTTCATTATTTTTTTAAACAAATCAAGCTCAAGTTTCAATTAAACAAGTTTAAATAAATGAGACAAATTACTTGAGTAACCCAGTTTTTTTTGCAAGTCGGCCTAAATTTAAAGTTCTCAATACAACTCACTTGTTTACACCTCTATTTAGGAACCATTTTCACATCTCACCCAAAATTTTTAGATTCTATTTTTTCATGCATTCATGAACTTCTCCAACCCACCCCGCCACCACCATAATAATGATGATGATAAATTAATAATTTATTGTATTATTTTATTATTATTATTATTATTACTATTATTATTATTATTATTGTTGTTGTGCACCAATTTATTATTCAACAACATAGTTTTAGGGAAAATTCTTGCTCTCTTTCTGTCATCTCAGGTATATAATTGAACTTTTATGATTTAAAAATGATTTATTTTTATGATAATTATTTTAAAAGTTATATGAAAAATGATTTTGAATTGATTGACGGTATAAACTTATGCTGATAGTGTATAAAAAATAACTTGATTAAATATAAGTTAGATGATGAAATATAAACATATATTTAAAATAAGAATTTAATTTTCATGGTTAATGTAAAGATTTTTATATAATAGACTAATTAAAATAATTCAAAATATAATTTTTAAAGTATATATATATTTAATCGATTGAAAATATAAAAAGTCTTAATATTTTTTATATATTCCAATTAATTTGTTAAAATAAAATTGTAGTTTAGCATTCCTTTCTTGAGTTAGGTTCTCATGGGCATATAAGTATCTGCAACATTCCACATGGGCATAAACTGCATATAAATCTCTGAAAATTGAAGCATCTTCATGTATAGATCGTCCAATCTCGGATTGTATTAGACAATAAGTGATTGAAGAATTCACCATATACCAGCCATGCTCATATCTCCAACGCTTCAGTACTCCATCAAACATGTTGAGAGGTGTGAAGCTCTTGAATAAATCTCAATGTCTTGAAATACTTGACTATCAGCTGAAAAATATCCTAAATTCATCTAGAAAAACATTTATTAGTATTACCTAACAACATATAATTACCTAACAACATAATATATATATATCATTTTAATTTTATTGTCTAATTTGAAGTTAATTTTTCAACTTTTCATTAACTTATTAAGTAATTACTAATTTTGTTACCCTAAGCTAATGAGCTTTGGTCTCTTGTTGGACCTGCAGGATATATATCATTTCAATTAATCGTTAGTCATGCCGTGAGCACAACGCCACAAAGAACACCCAACTGAAGATTCAGTCCACAAAACGTAGTCAAGTAAGAAGACTTGCACAAGTCTATCTATAAATTCAGTTCATCGTTATTCATGCCGTGTACAATGCCACACAAAGAACGCGCATCTAAATATTCATTCCACAAATGCCAAAGTAACAAGACTTAGACAAGTCTATCTGCCATTTCAGTTCGTCGCTATATAGCATGTTTGGAAGTCAATAGCTTAGTGCGTGTTTGGAACAAATTTAGAGACGCAGAACCATGTTCTCTCTCCGTGTTAATCTAGAAACAATTGAAAGTAGCTTCTACGTTATTTGTTCAATTTGACACGAATTATTGACTTATGTACATTAATAACGTGCGTGTGGACAAACAAACTGTTAACCTTCCGCATTTTTTCAGAGAATTAACATTATTCTTTTAGCTAAGACGCGTATCCAAACACACATGTAATAATGCCATGTACAACAAATGCCGAGCTGAAGATTCACTCCACAAATCCCAAATAATAATAATAATAATTTGTGTGGTACCATTTTTTTATCATCAAGTTGTAATGTTTCAGGACCAATTTGACATTAAGTTATAAAGTTCAAGGATCAATTTGTTACAAAAATTAACGGCAAGATGTAATTGTCACACTTTTGGTAAATTACAATATCTTCTAAGTCTTGATCTTAGCAGGAACTTTTTGAGTGGAACAATACCACCAATGCTCGGAGAGTTGAAAAGCTTAGAAACACTGAATTTCTCGCACAATAATCTTTCAGGCGATCTCTCCAACCTTGATGAGATGGTAAGCTTGATATCGGTTGATATATTGTACAACCAATTACAGGGTTCACTTCCAAACATTCCAGCCTTTAATATGGCTACAATTGAGGAATTGAGAAATAATAAAGGCTTGTGTGGCAATGTCTTAGGCTTGGAACCATGCCCAACATCAAGTGACAAATCTCAAATTCATAAGACTAACAAAGTCGTATTGGTAATTTTACCCATTGGTTTGGGCATTTTAATACTAGCATTATTGGCCTTTGGAGTCTCATATCATCTTTGTCGAAGTTCAAAGACAAAAGAAGACCAGGATGCAGAATCACCAGTACAAAATCTATTTGCAATATGGAGTTTTGATGGAAAAATGGTGTATGAGAACATAATTGAAGCCACAGAAGAGTTTGACAATAAACATCTCATTGGGGTTGGTGGACAAGGAATCGTTTTCCAGGCAGAATTGCACACAGGTCAAGTTGTTGTTGTGAAGAAACTCCATTCCGTCCAAAATGGAGAAATGTCCAATATTAAAGCTTTCACAAGTGAAATTCAAGCTTTGACAGAAATTCGACACCGTAACATTGTGAAGTTATATGGGTTTTGTTCTCATTCACGATTCTCATTTTTGGTGTATGAGTTCTTGGAAAAGGGGAGCGTGGATAACATTTTAAATGATGATGAACAAGCAATTGTATTTGATTGGAATAGGAGGATTAATGCCATTAAAGGTGTAGCGAATGCTTTATGCTATATGCATCATGAAAGTTCACCTCCAATTGTTCATCGAGATATATCAAGCAAGAATGTTCTTTTGGATTTGGAGTATGTGGCGCATGTCTCAGACTTTGGAACAGCTAAGCTTCTGAATCCTAATTCAACCAATTGGAGCTCATTTGTAGGCACTTTTGGATATGCTGCTCCAAGTTAAGTCCTTTTTTTTTTCTTTTATACCAGGGTATAAAGATTTTGTAGGTTTTCTTTGATAGTGTTCTACCAAAATATAATGTAATATAGTTATCAACATTTCATGTTTATTTCACGAATGTTATTTAATGCATGACATCTCTTTTAATTTTTCTACAGAACTTGCATACACAATGGAAGTAAATGAAAAATGCAATGTGTATAGCTTTGGGTTATTAGCATTGGAAATACTATTTGGAGAGCACCCTGGAGATTTTATAACTTCTTTGTTGTGGACATCTTCATCAAATGGCATGGCCTCAACACTTGATATTCCTTCATTGATGAGCAAGTTAGATAAACGTCTCCCTCATCCTGTAAATCCTGATGATAAGAAGGTAGTTTTGATTGTAAGGATAGCAAATGCTTGCTTGACTAAAAGTCCTCGTTCTTGCCCTACCATGGAGCAAGTTGCCAAGGAGCTTGCAATGTTGAAGTCATCTTCATTACATTAGTTCCACTTTGTCATGTAGTATATATAGTTGAAAGATCTAATTTACCAAATAAGCATGAGTTCTACTCTCCTCGACTTTGCAATGTAATTTTAATTTTAGTCTTCATGTTCCATGATTATCCTCAGCTCTCTGTATGTGTTTGGTTTGGTCTTTTGCTGTTTAATTAGTGTTTTCGAGTCACCATTGCTGTAACTTTTCTTCTTAGTACAGAACTTGTACAATTTAGTCTTCAAATTGAAATGTGTAGGAGGTGTTGTGATAAACCTTGACTCAAATTATTAACATCATTGACTCATTGCGTTTCTCCTTGAACATAGCATAATCAATTTGAAAAGTTCCCTTGTGCAGTTAGTTGTGTTGTTAGGAACATAATTAATTGAAGCATGTTGGTTTGTGTTCATTGTTGCCTTATTATAATTGAGAATTATGTTCTCTGCTTCCACTTTAATTTTTCTTATTTATCTCAGCTGCTAGTTTTAGATGCATAGACGTTTTCCACTTATCCCTTTTTTACTAAGCATGCAGCCTCTCTAGGTCGACATGTAGATGCAGTCGGTTCGCCTTGATTGTCTATCAGAGGCTCTCATCTAGGGTGAAAAGTCCAGTGCCTCGTGTATGCCATGGTCAATTAGAGTTAGGTACAAAAACTTAAATATGTTTTTAGTCCCTCAAATTTAGAGCACTTTTGATTTTGGTCCATCAATTAAAAATTTGTTCTTCTTAATTCTTCAAATTTGCAAAATGCTGTTTTTAGTCCAAGATAATTTTGGAGAACTAAAAATTTGTTTTTTCTTGTCCCTCAAATTCACTCTGAGGTTACAAAATTGAGGGACTAAAAAAAAAATTTAATTGGGGGACCAAAACCAAATATGCTTCAAATTTGAGGGACTAAAAACATATTTAAACCAAAATAATTAACATATTACTAAAACTAAAACATAATTTAAATACCTAATTAAAAAATTATTAAATTGTTACTCAAATAATTAATAAAAAATTACTAAAATAAAAAAAAACTAATGTTCAACTATTTGAATAACTAATTTAAATAAATAATAAATAAAAATTAATTAATAAATATTTAAACAAAATTAAAATATTGCTAAAACATAATTTTAATAACTAATTAAATAATTAGTAAAATATATCTCTAATAACTTACTAAAAAATTAATCACATAATATTAATAACTAATTAAACAAAATTTAAACAAACAATAACTAATTAATTAAACAAAAAAAGACTGTGGAGAGAGATAAGATATGAGTGAAAATATATTACAAAATAAAATAGAAAAGCACATATGAGTCCCACTCAAATTTTATTTCTCTTTAGTTCTATCATACCAAACAAACCTAATTATTTTTATCTCTTTGATTTCTCCTTCCTGCACTCTAAAGCTGGAAATGAGAATTGTTCTTACTTGATTCTCACTCACACACACTTTCTTTCTATATATACACACCAATGTAATTTATATCAATTATAACACCTTTCAACAACTTTCAATTGTATAAGTTTATCTCAAAATTTAGTTGGATTGAAAGTACATTTCACATAAATCATATCTACAAAAAAATTATATTAATCCAAAATTTTTTGACGCCTTTATTCATGTACAGTTAAATTAATGTAATATATATTTTAAAATATATAAAAATATGAATTATTTAATTACATTTTTATTTTTATTTACTTGTCACAAAATTTGACACAAACAATCAAGGTAATATATAATTCAACAGTTCGATTGATAAAATTTGCATTCTATATAAAATTATTAATGGTGCAATATTTGTGTAAGTTATACCAGTATAATTAGATTCCTCTCTCTCTCTCTCTCTCTATATATATATATATATATAAAAGGGCCATATCATATGAAATGACCTTTTAGTGAGAATGAAAATGACCAATATCAACCATTAAATTAAAATGAAAGGTCTAAATTAAAATATTTGTTTAAGAATTCATTAAAACCTTTTATATCAAAACAAAAATTCATTAAAACCTCGCGTGACCATAAAATCTCTAAAAAATTTATCAAACGAAAATCAAATATCTAAAATATCTCAATTATCATGTAACTCTTCTTCAAGATTGTTGTAATTAACTCATCACCATCATCATCATGACCATCATAACCACCATTGCCATGATCGTTGCCACCACCATTGCCATGACATTTAGTACCACCACTGCCATGACCTTTGTTGTAACCACCGCTATGAACATTGTTGCATCCATTGCCATGATTGTCATCGTCACCATGATCACTAACATTATTATTACTGTCATTGTCATCGTTGCCACCACCACCATCGCCATCGCCATCATATAGATTGTTTACCCTAAGCTAATGAGCTTTAGTCCCTTGTCTTGTATCCACTTGTTGTTCTAGTAGGATATTTTACATCTCGACACTTTGATTTTATATTGTGTGTCTATCATTTCAATCTAGGGACCTAGATCGAGCTTGAGAGAATCCAACCTCTCAATTCATTATATGGGTTTGTTTGATTTGTTAAAATACTTTGTATTGGACTACACAAATACAAGTGTTCCATGTCATATTTTAAAAAAAATCATGAGACAACATAAGTGAAATAAAGATGACAACACAACTTCTATTTTTTTGTTACTGAGTAGACAATGGGACAATTTTTTGTCCCTAGTACAAAATGTCCAAAGACAAAAATACCCACTCTCCCTCCTACACCTCTCCCTCCCCATTGGATTTGTTTTTGTTTTAATGCCTATGATTATTGATGTCCTTTCCATTCCCGATCCATAACCCCGAGTTGCTACCTTGGAGAAGACAATGCTTTTTAGATGGTTATGATTTCTTCGAACCCATATTTTGGTAAAGAAAAACAACTATGTAATATATTCATATGTTATATTATATATAATATAATATTTAATATATATTAAAATATATAATACTATATATTATTTTATAATATAATAATAATATAAAATTGTATTAAAATAGTTAACATTAAAGATGATATTATAACAAATCTTACATTATTTTGTTTGTGTTGTACATTATCTATCAAACAAAGCATAGAATAAAATGTTGTCTTATGTTGTTCCCCTTATATTGTATCTTAATGTGTATCAAATGAATCCTATACTGTGAGTACGACACCACAAGGAACACTTGCACAAGTCAATGAAATAATAATAAGGTTTAAATATGTTTTTAGTCCCTCAAATATAGGTTATTATTTTTTTAGTCCTCCAAATTTGAAATTGCTTTTTTTAGTTCCTGGAATTCACATAATGCTCTCCCTCTACACAGTATGAGTCAAACGAGCAATAAAAGATTTGCAATTTGTGACGACTTTTGATCGCCAGAATTTGATTTTCTATTTTAAATTTTAAAGTATGATTTATGGCGGTTTAAAATCGTTAGAATCAAGTCAATAAAAGAAATTTAAACGGTTTTTAAAGCAGTTAATAGGTTTTAAATTTTGAGGGACTAAAAAGAGCATTTTGCGAATTTCAGTGACTAAAAAAAGCAATTTCAAATTTGCAGGACTAAAAAAATAATAACCCACATTTGAGGGACTAAAAATATATTTAAGCCTAATAATAATTAAAACTCAATTTAAAAAAAAAAAAAGTAACGCGATTGCTTCTCTCCTTCACGTACATAGTCTTGTTTCACGCGCACTCGCAATTGACCCTCCTCCTCTGTTGAATTCATAGCAACACCGATGCTTGTGGTCATGGTTCCCCTAAATTTTGAATCGAAGCACTTCAGTCTTCAGGGTACCTCTTGTAACACCCCGAAAATTACAACTCAGTCAGTAAGAACATGCGAGATTAATTAGAAATTAATACGGATTTAATTGCTTGTTTTAAATAAGAAAAGAATATACTTGGAGTAATTAAATACAGTTAGTGATTAATTGAGTAAATAAGAAAAACAAAGGAAAATAAATAACATGAGTAATTCGTTATAATGGTCAAATAGGAAAAGATTTATAAAATCAAAAGATATAATATCCTCTATAATTAAAATCTAAGTGAGTAATCTAATTAAAAAGTCCTCTGTGGGTAACTCGCTAGAATTAATTCTCTGCAATTAATTCTCGGTAGTTAATTTCCTGTGTATTCATCTGTGAAAGTGATTGTGATTGATTATCTGTTATGCCTGCTAGTAATTAATTGGACTATGATTAATTACTATTAGTAAATACTTAATATATCTATTGTTATGTATTAACTAATTAATTGGTTTCAAATTGGTTTTAATTATTTTGATTATTTTAAATTCTGAAACTTGCCCATTAGGGTATCGCTTATAAAATTCATCTGTGAGCAATTCCTCTAACAGAGAGAATTTTTTAAGAGTTATTAAAAAGTTTTCATTTCATAAAGATTTATAAAATTAAATAAATAATTATCTGTTTGAAATATCTGGAAAAAAAAAAAGGACCGTTTTGAGTCATTTTTAAAATCTAAGACTCGCAAGACAAGTAATCTTTCGTAGAATTCATCTGTGAGTGATTACTTTACAGAGAAATTTTAAGAAAGTCACTTTAAAAAGATTTTCAATTGTAAAGAATTTCTAAATTTTAAATTAGATAGTTATTGATTAGTTTTCGTTGTAAAAAAAACCGCGTTCTGAGTTAAATTACACAGTGTATTTCTACACTGTGTAAATTGACATGACCCTCAACCATCCAATCAAGTGACCATTGGCCACTTGCATCTCATGCAAGGACAACCTCACTGCTGCCAAAGCCAGCAGCCAGCCCTATCACACTTTTTCAGCCTCCCTAGCTAACCATCACTCAAATCACACTTAAGGCTAACACTCACCTACACTCACTCAATCACTCACTTAACTCCAGCCAAACCACCTCTGTCCAAGGAGAAGATTAAAACAGCTCCTCCCTCTCTCTTCCCTTCTCTGGTCGTAGCTCACTCTCGCCCTCACAAACACCATTTTTTTCAGCTTCTTCTTCCTCTTGCATACTCTAGTTGGAGTGCTCTGCAGCCAATACTCCTTTGAAGGAAGCTAACCAGCTTCTTCTCCTCTGTCCAGCAAGATCCTCATCACAGTAAGGGGACTCTTTGATGGATTCAAGTGGCTGGATGTGGAGGATCCAGCCACTCTCACCCTAAATGCCTCCCATGTGAATTGGTTGCATGAAATGTGTAGTTGTATGTGTGTGATTGGTTTTGTTTTTCTTTTATTTCTCTTTGGCAGTGGCTGTGTCTATGTCAAAACTTTTCTCCTCATCTTCTTCTTGCCTAAAAATCGTGGGATGGCTCCAATACAAAGGAGACCATGCCCAAAATTTGTTAGAAACTCATGCACTATCAATAAATTTTGAAAGAAAATGATGCTGGCAGTGGCTGTCTCATGATAGAAGCCCTGGACAGTGTTTATGTTTTCGACTATAACTTTTTATCTAGCCTTTAGATTTTGATGAAACTTGTTCCCAGTTGAAGTAGACTCAAAATTCACTAACTTTACTTTTGAGATCATTGTGAGATGACCTCAAGTGAAGGTTCATCCATGACCTGCAATGAGACCATTCTACTTTCGGAAACTGGTTGGGCAGTGGCTGTTTCACGTAGAAGCCCTGGACAATGTTTACGTTTTTAAACATAACTTTTAATCTAACCATTGGATTTTGATGAAACTTGTTCCCAGTTAAAGTAGACTCAAAATGCACCAACTTTACTTTTGATACCATTGTGAGCTAACCTCAAATGAAGGTTTATCCGTGACATTCAATGGGACTATTCTGCTTGTGAAAACTGGTTCGGGCAAGGTTCAATTTTTGACCTTTTTAAAACAAAATAATGACTGTTTTTTAAATAAATTTTTTGATCATGAAACTAGACAAACATATATTTAAAATGATGTAAGTTTCGAAATTTTTAGCCCAAAATTGCTAAGTTTGTTAATTAGGTTTAGACAGATCTCATACATGGATCCCAAATTTTGAACCTGAGACATAGGTCTTAGAAAAGAAATTACTGGGAAGAATGTAGGAGGAATTAGGAATCAAGTTTTACTTTTTATGAAAGGTATGAATGTTAGCTTTTTACCATAAAAATTTGAGAGAAAATCTCATTTGGAAAGGTTGAGAAAATTTCACATCTTTGAGGTATGCTCACTATGAGGAGCATGCTGACCTGCAAACTTTTAGGAATTTTAATAATTTTTATAGATTTAATCTGAGAGTGTGGTTACCTTTTTGAAAAATAGGTTTTAAGATATTTAATTTGATATAAGAATTTAGCCAAAAAAAAATCATTTGCTAAATTAATTTTGGACAGATATTGGGTGCTGCCAGAGAGGAATTCTGCTCTTAAAATTGCCTTGATATGTAATATTTGAACTATGATATATTTGAATGTGTGAATTAATTTTAAATATGTGCATGCAAGGCAGTGGGTAAATTTGACCCTTGCCTTATATGCTTGTAAGACCCTTGGAATGTGAACCTAGGGCATCTCTGTGTGTGTGATTGTGCATTTTGAAACGCTCTGTGGTATAGTCACTTGGACTGTAGTGTGAATTAAAATTTTCTTTGATGTCTATGATCTTTGAGCATAAGACTCGAACGTGAGTGCTTATGTGGACTAGGACACTGTCCTAGTAATCCAGGAAAATTTTACCACCAATAATAATAATATAATTTCCAACAGTGAGAACAACTAATTTAGATTTGAGAATTTATTTATTTTATAAGCTTAATAAATGAACTATTTAATTTGTGCTTTGGACTTAGATAAATATTCTAGGACCCTTGCGTGGAGGAATCGTCAGTAAGTGTTAATTATTAAAAAATTTAGAAATTGAGAGGGTAAGGCACAAATAAAAATGTAATAAAGAATCTTGATGCATGATTGCAATATGCGCCTTGAGAGTCGTGCAACGAGGAAATATGCGTGTACGGCGGGCTTGTGAAGGAAGTCGCGTGGGGCAATTCCGGCTGGAAGAAAGATGTAAAGATGTTTGCGGAGATTGAACGACGTGGTCACCAATGGGTGATGGAGAGCATATTCTTGTATGGTACAAATTTTGTTGGAGCCAAGACAAGGTCTTGAGCTTGGTGTCGATTTGACCCGTCTTGTACCACCAACAACGGAAACCCACGGTGACGATCAAAGATAATCTCCATGAAAGAGTGTGCGAGGAGTAAGTCCTTAGAGTATGAATGACGACAGATTGGTACCTGGGAGATGATCGTGAGGCATTACGACCTTGGAGGGTAGGTGTCGAGTTGTGACTACGTTCACACAAACCGACTTGGCGACCCTGACAATAATCACGAGAAAATCTCAGTTGGTGAGAGCCCACCTTATACCAGGGTGATGGTGTACTCCCAGCAGTCATTCCACTCAATGTAAGACCACTGAGTTCTGGGAGTTCCAGTGGCAGCTGGCCAATGTGTTACAGTTAATAGAGATTAGTTCTGGGAATGAGTAGGTTCCGAGTGTGAACGTTAGAGAACCACCCCGTAGTGGTTAGTAGGATTGTGTGTGACTTTTAAAGTCGTTTCTATATGATTTGTTTGATGAAGCGAAGAGTTCACCCTTACATTTTTGTTTTAGGCGCCAATGGCAGTACGTGTGGAGATCACAAGGGAGCTATCCTCATCAGTTTTGTCGCTCTCGTCATCATCCATCTCTTCGAAGTGTGCTTGAAGAGTTCATCGATACCCGCTATTGTTCCGGCTGCCACACCATCCGAGGAGTTCACGTTGGTCTGACGCTTCCCACCTTTCGCCGAACCCCTCTCACGTCAAAGAATTGGAGACGTAATTGGGTGGGAGTCAGTCAGGGGGGATTCGCCGCTAGTCGTGAACTTAGGGAACAGTGAGTCAAGGTTTTTACAAAGTGTTTGGAGAACTTTGAGGAAGATTCTGTGAAGGATCCCGTGGGCGATGACCACTAGATTTCTTCTCAGGGATCTTGTCAAATATCCCCCGTTATCCTATTTCTTTGGATTAGTCTAACATGCAGGGTTGTGTTTAGAGATGACTGCTCTGAGACTAGATTTTTCCCTTTTATGTATTTGAATACGGGTAGACCTAGGTTTCAGATTTTACTATGTATATTAGTTTTCATACTCTATTACCCTATGTATTTGGTATATACCTTGAGCAATGTGTATATGTGTATATATTACTAGTACTCTGGAAAATATTTAGGTTATAAAATTCTCTACTTTATGTATGTATGTATATCTTGTAACAGACAAATATCTCGTTTTATTCATTCTACTTAATTGGAAATTAAGTGCCCATTTATAATTGAACAACGCTACATAGTTTTCTTGCAAACTTAAATAACTTGTTTTTAATTATTAAGCAAAGCGCAACTTTCGAAATAGAAATTGAAATAAAAAAGTTTTTAACAATTTGGTAAAATTCCAACTTTTGTTTCATAATTACACTTGATTTGCACAATTAAACAAGCTATCGTATTTTAGAAAATAATTAAATAAAGGATCTCTTCTTTCTTTTACAAGAATTGAATAAAGTAACACGCCTATTGAATTAAAATAAGTTTAAATTGAGAATATATGTAAATCCGGATTTAGAGTGTTACACCTCTCAACCACACTAGCATAGCATGGACCACGCTTGTTGGTATCTCTGCAAGGACCACGCTTCAGGTCCAATTAAGTACCATTCAATCTGTAGAATTAAACAAGACGCTATCACCCACTAGGTTGAAGCATTTAGTTTAACATAACTGAAACCAGGACAAATTTACAAATTTTAACAAATGAGAAAAGTAAAATATAACAATATGAAAAGAACCACAAAGTTCATTGCTTACGATAGAATCTTTGAAGCCGCTAAAAATTTCTCGGATATTAGCATTTTTCTTTTTAGTTGGAGCATTAACGGTCTATAGAAAAAAATTTAGACAAAAAACTCAATTACTTCTTTGGTTTTAATAAATTTACTATAGGGATGTTATAATAAATTATTATTTAATTTAAAAAACAAACTCATTTCTCTCCTTTCGGATCACTTATGAGTAGAAGTATAAATGAGTTGAGTCATAAATCATTTGAGTTTGTTCAATAAAACTCATTTATTTAATTAAATAAATCAACAAATTCAGGCTTAAAATTGAGTTAGATTATTTAAATGAGTTAAACTCAAGCTTTATAAGCTCGATATTAATAGTTCATGAATAATTTATTTATTTAAATTGATGATAAGGATTTTAATGACTTTTGTTATTTATATATTTATTTATATTAGAGAAATATGTAGAATTTTGTCCAGAGCGTTGTGATTAATTTTGAAGTGTCTTTACTTTAGTACTCAAGTTATGAATTGTGAAAATGTAAGCGTATATAGTTATATATGTAGATTATAATTTAGTATTAAAATATTTATTAAATACTAAGTTGATAAAATTAAAAAATAATTAAGAAAAATTTTCATAAAATAAAAATAATCAAATTATAAATTAAGCCAAGTTCAATCTTTATTACTATTTTTTTTTAAACAAATCAAGCTCAAGTTTCAATTAAACAAGTTTAAATAAATGAGACAAATTACTTGAGTAACCCGTTTTTTTTCGCAAGTCTGGCTAAATTTAAAGTTCTCAATACAACTTCCTTGTTTACACCTCTACTTAGGAACCATTTTCACATCTCACCCAAAATTTTTAGATTCTCTTTTTACATGCATTCATCTTCTCCAACCCACCCCACCCCACCACCACCATAATAATGATGATGATGATAAATTAATAATTTGTTGTATTATTTTATTTATTTATTTTATTATTATTATTATTATTATTATTATTATTATTATTATTATTATTATTATTATTATTATTATTATTATTATTATTATTGTGCACCAATTTATTATTCAACAACATAGTTTTAGGGAAAATTCTTGCTCTCTTTGTGTCATCTCATGTATATAATTGAACTTATATGATTTAAAAATGATTTCTTTTTATAATAATTATTTTAAAAGTTATATGAAAAATGATTTTGAATTGATTGATGGTATAAACTTATGCTGATAGTGTATAAAAAAATAACTTGATATTAAACATAAGTTAGATGATGAAATATAAACTTATATTTAAAATAAGAATTTAATTTTCATGGTTAATGTAAATATTTTTATATAATAGACTAATTAAAAATAATTCAAAATATAATTATATAATTGATTGAAAATATAAAAAGTCTTAATATTTTCGATATATTCCAATTAATTTGTTAAAATAAAATTTACAATTCCTTTCTTGACTTAGGTTCTCATGGGCATATAAGTATCTGCAACATCCCACATGGGCATAAACTGCATATAAATCTTTGAAAATTGAAGCATCTTCACGTATAGATCGTCCAATCTCGGATTGTATTAGACAATAAGTGATTGAAGAATTCACCATATACCAGCCATGTTCATATCTCCAACGCTTCAGTACTCCATCAAACATGTTGAGAGGTGTGAAGCTCTTGAATAAATCTCAATGTCTTGAAATACTTGACTATCAGCTGAAAAATATCCTAAATTCATCTAGAAAAACATTTATTAGTATTACCTAACAATAATATATATATATATATATATATATATATATATATATATATATATATATGTATATATCATTAATTTTATTGTCTAATTTGAAGTTAATTTTTCAACTTTTCATTAACTTATTAATTACTAATTTTGTTACCCTAAGCTAATAAGCTTTGGTCTCTTGTTGGACCTGCAGAATATATATCATTTCAATTAATCATTACTCATGCCGTGAGCACAACGTCACAAAGAACACCCAACTGAAGATTCAGTCCACAAAAGCCAAGTAAGAAGACTTGCAAAAGTCTATCTATCAATTCAGTTGTGATCGTTCAGCTAAAGATTCACGCCAAAGTAAGAAGACTTACACAAGTCTATCTACCATTTCAGTCATGCTGTGTACAACGCCACAAAGAACGCCGAGCTGAAGATTCACTATACAAATTCTAAGCAGTAGTAGTAATAATAATAATAAATATCTCATAAGGTCATGAATTTGAATCCTATTGCAATGGAAGAACCTTTCTTTAAACCTTGAAACATGTCCAATATGGATGACTCTAATAATAAGGTTAACTTGATCTGTATGTTCTGAATTATTTGACAATATTTAATTAGGTTTATGAACTATTCTTTTTTTATCTGGTTCTCAACTTGTATTTATTTTTTAATTAGAAAATAATTAAAAAAAACAAATATAAATTTAGGGATCCAATTAAAAAAAAATAGTTCAGTTACGTATTTAAAAATGACAAATAATTCAGGGACTTAATTAAAAATTGTCAAGTCTACAGCCAGTATTCTTACCTTTATCGGTTGAGAACACTAAGTTTAGAACTTACAAAGTTGCAAATGTGAGAATACTGGTCTGCACAAGTAAAAATACTTGCAGAGACTTAATAATTTTTAATTAGGTCCTTCAACTACAACAATTTTTAAATAGATTTCTAAATATTTTTTTTTCAATTGGATCCCTAAACTTATACTTATTTTTTAATTAGATCCAAGAAACTAATTAAAAATTGTCCAATAATTTATAAACCTGCATATTAATTTTACCTATAACATCTATAATCTATAATCTATAATTATATACAATGGTAATATCTAAACATCTACCCACGGGCACAAACTGGTACCGGAAGTGCATATATGTATTGAATAAAATAATTTTATAAAGTAAAACTGCTTTTATTTTTTTTATTTTTTATTCAGTTTTTATTCCATCTCTCTTTTTTTTTCTTAATAAAAAATGCAATAGACTGTGCTTCTTTCACTAATAATATTATTAGAGGAAAGAGAAACACAATGCTTCTCTATAGTTTTTTTTTAAAATAAAATAAAAGAGGGAGAGGGAAAGAGAAAGAAGGCTAAATAAAACACTGGAGTGAACAACTAACTTTGTTGTTTATTGTTGTTATTTAATAAAAAAAAATTATTGGATGAAATTTATTAAAAATTAGCAAATTTGGTGATTTTCACTATTTTATTTAATAAAGACTATGTTAGGAATAGTTTATTAATAAGTGTGTTAAACATATATTTAAAATAAAAATTTAATTTTCATATATTATTAATGTAAAGATTTTTATATAATAAACAAACAAAAAAAAAACTCTGACTATCATTTCTAAAATAAATAATACAAATTTAATAACTTTCAATTACAAGAATCTATATTATTGAATGAAAATAAAAAATAAATAAAAAACCTTTAACATTTTCGATATATATGGTGCAATTAATTTCTTATTTCTTAAAATAAAATGGTAGTTTATTACTCCTTTCTTGACTTAGGTAGTCGTGTACGTGACTTTTGTATATAAGTATTTGCCAATATACCATGGGTATAAACTGCATAAAAACCTCTGAAAATTGAAGCATCTTCACGTATTTGTCCAGTCTCGGATACCAGCCATGGTGTTCATATTTCCAACTTTTCAGTCCATGAAGCTCCTATCATTTTGGCTGCTTCTAATTGTAATGTGGTTTTGTGCATTCATAATGGCCACTTCACTCCATGCTACTGCTTCTGCTGCGACCACATCCACTGCCTCACTCACATTACAACGCAGTGAAGCAAATGCTTTGTTGAAGTGGAAAGCCAACCTTGACAGCCAAAGTCAGGCTTTGCTATCTTCATGGGCTGGCAATAGTTCTTGCAATTGGCTTGGAATTGCTTGTGACCACTCCAAATTTGTCTCCCACATAAATCTTACAGATATTGGATTAAGGGGTACGCTTCAAACTCTCAATTTTTCATCACTTCCAAAAATCCTCACTTTAGATATGAGTCTTAACTCCTTGAATGGAAGTATTCCTCCCCAGATTGGGGTGTTGTGCAAACTCACTTATCTTGATTTAAGCGAAAATAATTTCTCTGGACCAATTCCTTCCATAATTGGAAACTTGACAAAGCTCACCACACTTTTTCTGCACTCAAATAAGTTCTTTGGACCAATTCCTTCCACTATTGCAAACTTGACAAAACTCACTGCACTTGCTTTGTCCTCAAATAAGCTCTCTGGACCAATTCCTTCAATTATTGGAAACTTGACAAAGCTCACCACACTTTTTCTGCACTCAAATAAGTTCTTTGGACCAATTCCTTCCACTATTGCAAACTTGACAAAACTCACTGCACTTGCTTTGTCCTCAAATAAGCTCTCTGGACCAATTCCTTCCATTATTGGAAACTTGACAAAGCTCACCATACTTTCTTTGTTCTCAAATAAGCTCTTTGGACCAATTCCTTCCACTATTGGAAACTTGACAAAGCTCACCACACTTTATTTGTCCTTAAATAGTCTCTCTGGACCAATTCCTTCCACTATTGGAAACTTGACAAAGCTCACCACACTTTATTTGGACTCAAATAATCTCTCTGGACCAATTCCTTCCACAATTGAAAACTTGACAAAGCTCACAACACTTGGTTTCTTCTCAAAATAAGCTCTATGGACCAATTCCTTCAAGTATTGGAAACTTGACAAAGCTCACCACACTTTATTTGTCCTCAAATAAGCTCTTTGGACCAATTCCTTTCACTATTGGAAACTTGACAAAGCTCACCACACTTTCTTTGTTCTCAAATAAACTCTCTAGAAGCATTCCAATAGAAATGAACAAGCTTAACAACTTGGAAGATGTGCAATTATTTGACAATAATTTCATAGGTCATTTGCCTCACAACATTTGCATTAGTGGAAAGTTGATACACTTTATTGCTAGCAACAACTTTTTCTCGGGCCC
Source organism: Pueraria montana var. lobata (assembly GCA_026413185.1). Taxonomy (NCBI): domain Eukaryota; kingdom Viridiplantae; phylum Streptophyta; class Magnoliopsida; order Fabales; family Fabaceae; genus Pueraria; species Pueraria montana. The sequence continues at coordinate 82,786,545 of CM048650.1, forward strand.
ACTACCAAAGAGTTTGAAGAATTGCTCCAGCCTTATCAGACTTAGGCTTGATCGGAACCAGCTAATTGGAAATATAACAGAAGAATTTGGTGCCTATCCAAATTTGGATTACATTGACCTGAGTGAAAATAACTTTTATGGCCATCTTTCCCTAAACTGGGGAAAGTGCAATAATCTCACGAGCCTTAAAATCTCCAACAACAATTTATCAGGCAGTATCCCACCAGAACTAACTCAGGCGACCAACTTACATGTATTTCACCTATCTTCAAATCATCTCACAGGAAGCATTCCAAAAGATTTGGGTAAATTGACCTATTTGTTCGATCTCTGTCTTGATAACAATAATCTTTCAGGGAATGTCCCTATACAAATAGCATCATTGAAAGATCTTGCAACCTTGGAACTTGGAGCAAATAGTTTTACTGGCTTAATTCCAAATCAACTTGGCAATTTGGTCAAGTTATTACATTTGAATTTGAGCCATAATAAATTTCGGGGAAGTATTCCATCTGAATTTGGTGGATTAAAGCATCTCCAGAGTCTTGATCTTAGCAGAAATTTTTTGAGTGGAACATTACCATCCATGCTCGGGGAGTTGATAATCATAGAAACATTGAATCTCTCCCACAATAATCTTTCAGGTGATCTCTCCAGCCTTGACGAGATGGTAAGCTTGATATCAGTTGATATATCGTACAACCAATTACAGGGTTCACTTCCAAACATTCCTGCCTTTAATATGGCAACAATTGAGGAATTAAGAAATAATAAAGGCTTGTGTGGCAATGTCTCTGGCTTGGAACTATGCCCAACATCAAGGGCCAAATCTCATAATCATAAGGGTAACAAAGTCATATTGGTATGTTTATCGATTGGTTTGGGTACTTTAGTACTAGCATTATTTGCATTTGGAGTCTCATATCAACTTTGTCGACGTTCAAAGACAAAAAAAAACCAGGATGCAGAATCACCAGTCCAGAATCTATTTGCAATATGGAGTTTTGATGGAAAAATGGTGTATGAGAACATAGTTGAAGCCACAGAAGAGTTCGACAATAAGCATCTCATTGGGGTTGGTGGACAAGGAAGTGTTTACAAAGCAGAATTGCACACAGGTCAAGTTGTTGCTGTGAAGAAACTCTATTCAGGCCAAAATGGAGAAATGTCCAATATTAAAGGTTTCACAAGTGAAATTCAAGCTTTGACAGAAATTCGACATCGTAACATTGTGAAGTTATATGGGTTTTGTTCTCATTCACGATTCTCATTTTTGGTATATGAGTTCTTGGAAAAGGGTAGTGTGGATAAGATTTTAAAAGATGATGAACAAGCAATTGCATTTGATTGGAACAGGAGGATTATTGCCATTAAAGGTGTAGCAAATGCTGTGTGTTATATGCATTATGACTGTTCACCTCCAATTGTTCATCGAGATATATCAAGCAAAAATATTCTCTTGGATTTGGAGTATGTGGCTCATGTCTCAGATTTTGGAACAGCCAAGCTTCTTAATCCTAATTCAACCAATTGGACCTCACTTGTGGGCACTTTTGGATATGCTTCTCCAGGTTAATTCCTTTCTTCTTCTACACTAAGACTATAATGATTTTGTAGGTTTTCTTTGGTAGTCTTCTACCAAAAGATTAGGTAATAGTTATCAACATTTGATGTTTAACTCTTTTAATTTGCTACAGAGCTTGCATACACAATGGAAGTAAATGAAAAATGCGATGTGTATAGCTTTGGGGTATTAACATTGGAAATACTTTTTGGAGAGCACCCTAGAGATTTTATAACTTCATGGTTGATGCCATCTTCATCAAATGTTATGGACTCAACCATTGATATTCCTTCATTGATGGGTAAGTTAGACCAACGTCTCCCTTATCCTGCAAATCCTATTGCTGAGGAGATAGTTTTGATTGTAAGGATAGCAAATGCTTGCTTGACCGAAAGCCCTCGTTCTCGCCCTACCATGGAACAAGTTGTCAAGGAGCTTGCATTGTTGAAGTCATCTTCAATACATTAATTCCATGTTGTCATGTAGATATAGTTGAAAGATCGAATTTACCAAATAGGCATGGGTTCTACTACCTGTGACTTTGCATTGTAATTTTTTATGTTCCATGATTATTCCTCAACTCTCTGTATGTGTTTGATCTGGTCTTGTGCTGTTTAATTAGTGTATTTGATTCACCGTTGCTATACCTTACCTTCTTAGCACAACCCTTTTACAATTTAATCTTGAAATTGAAACGTCTAGGAGGTGTTGTGAAAAATCTTGACTCAAACTATTAACATCATTGACTTATTGCGTGTTTTCTTGAACATAGCATGATCAATTTGGAAAGTTGCCTTATGCTGTTAGTTGTGTTGTTTGAGACATTAACCAATTTGCTTGCTTGATATTGGCCTAAATCTGTCACTTGGCCTTCAAATTAGAATTTTGATCTAGAGACCTCTACTTTAGATTGATTCGAAGTCTTTGCATTCTGTTCTCGCACAAGTTACTATCATCCTTTGTGTGTGTGTTCTACTTTTGTGTTATGTGTACATTTTATCAAGTCTTGGAACATAATTTGAAGCATGTTCGTTTGTGTTAATTGTTGTCTTACAATTGTATGAGAATTCTGTTTTCTGCTTCCACTTTAATTTTTCTCATTTGTCTCATCTGCTAGTTATAGATGCATGGACGTTTTCTCCTTATCCCCTTTTATATAGTTCAGTGTTGTGGGTTTGTTTGAACAAATTGTTCCCTTTGTATAGCCTTCTTGGTGTGGCGAGAGTTTGAATGTGACATCTTCCGAGTCATGATTTACATTTGGAATTGGAATTGGTTTTAATTTTACATTCAACTAGCCTTGATAGGCTTTGAATTCAGGTTCAATATTTTTGCCATTTAAGGTTTTTTGCATTTCTTTTTGATAATTAGGAGTATTATATTATGGCATTTTTTTTAAAGGTTTAATTACTCTATAGATCCTTATACTTTTGCATTCAGGTTTAGGCTTTGATAGGCTTTGAATTCAGGTTCAATATTTTTGCCATTTAAGGTTTTTTGCATTTCTTTTTGATAATTAGGAGTATTATATTATGGCATTTTTTTTAAAGGTTTAATTACTCTATAGATCCTTATACTTTTACCAAATTTTCAATTAGGTTTCTGAACTTTTTTTTCTTTTAATTGGATCCCTGAACTTTTATTTATTTTTCAATTAGGTCCCTGAACTTTTATTTATTTTTAATTGGATCCTTCCGTTTAATTGTTGTTATAAAAAATTAATCACAAACACTTAATTAGAGGTGCAGACAGTGGACTGATGCTTCTAGAATGTGTTGTAAGTCAAACTGAGTCAATTCTGAGAGTTTTCTGCAAAGTTTTAACTTTCTGCAAAACCAAATAATTGTGAAAGAATGTTTGAGTTAAATTGACCTGTAGACGTTAAAACTTTGCAAAAATCTTTCAGAATTGATTCAGTTGTGCTTACAATACATTCCAAAAGCATCAACTCACTCTCTGCATATCTAATTAAGTATCTACGGCTAGTTTTCATAACAACAATTAGATGAGGGACCCAATTAAAAAAAATAAAAGTTCAGGATCCAATTAAAAGAAAAAAAGTTCAGAAACCTAATTAAAAATTTGGTAAAAGTATAGAGACGTACAGATTAATTTAACCTTTTTTAAATGCACTTATGTCCTGATGTCTATGTTTCCCATCAGTGTTTTCAAACAGTTTATTCCATAATGTATAAAAAGAAAAAAAGAAAAACTTTATTCCATCTTTCAGTTTAACTTGTAAAAGACTAGACCGGTAATTAGAAGTGGAATTTGGGAATGAGCAAAAGTTATTAGGCTTTTTGTTATATTCACTCCCTTTTTTTGTTAAGTACACTCCAATTTTTTTTCTAATTTTTATTATCATATATACCCTTTATATTCATAACGTTGATACATAACTATTAGTATTCTAGAATGTACTTTCTCGAACAATGTTTTTTTTAACATTCTGGAAAGTATTTTCGGATCACAATTTTATTTTTAAAATTCTAGCTAGAAAGTACTTCCCAGAACACTATTTTTGTGTTTTGGAAAGTACTTTCCAGAATGTGAAAAAATAAAATTTTGTTCCGAAAAGAGCTTTTTAGAATTTTTTTTTTTGTTCTAAAAAGTACTTTTCAAAATGTTAAAAAATACATCTAAAAAAATTCAAACAGAACACTATGATCATTAAAAATCCCATATATAGAAAAAATTATACAATAGTGAAACAATTAAAGTAGAGAAAACATATAATTAATATCGGTCATTTGTCTCTCTTACAATTCTCTATCCTTATTTCACCTTCTCTTTATCAAGGGGGTCTAGCTCAGTTGATTAAGCAGGATGTGTGAGTTATTGTAAATCGTCTGATATCGTGTTCGATTCCTACATATCAAAAAAAAAAATCGCCTTCTCTTTGTTTTTCTTTCATACCTCTCCCTCCCACACCTCTCTGTCTGTATCCAATTTATTAATAAGATATGAGTTTACACTTCTATTAATTAATAACAAAATGATATAAGTAATTGATTTTTTTTTTCGTTAAACAATATTCATAGTCATAAATTATTTTAAAATCAGAATACTAAGTACTTAATATTTGATTTTGTGGTTATTTATTATCTAAGAAAAATGGTATAGTTTATCATTTAGTTATTTTTTGCAATTTTTAATTTTATTTTTTTAAAAATGGAAAATGTTTTTTTTTTTAAATTATTGAGATCTATTTTTTAAGTATATTTAAAAATAAAATTTTACATATGATAGAGACTAAATTATTTTATCCAAGTAAATAAAGAATTTAAATTATTTTATCAAGAATGCATATTTTGAAGAAAAAAAATAAATTGAAGCAATTAATTAAATTTTCATCCATTTCAAATTCCTTAAAATTTTAACATTCTCTGTTCAAAAACACTATGGTCACTACCTAAGTTTTTTTTTTATATTTTTTTTATCAATATTTGAAGACCAATTAATGAGCTGTTGTTGGCGTTTTAAGTTTTTTGTTGTGTGCTTAATTGCACTGCCGCAATTGTAGGTATTTGCTTATGACACTTTGCCTTTTTGTTAGACTGTGATGCATGCAACGTACTTGGACTTGCACCGCACACTGCCTCCAATTGTTTATCGTGAGATAGTCATTTATGCCTACACGAGCTTTCTATACTCTTTCCTTTGGCCATTTGTCCGAGATCACTTCCATGGAAATGGACAAGATATCTCAGTTTCAATTTGCGGGGCCTAATTATTAAATTAATTCATGTCCTCCTTTGGTGATTGATGGCTCAGAACGTATATAATATGATTTTATGATAACTATGCATTTGGGAATCTTCTTATTTATGATGTCCTTTATTCTATTGGACATTTAGTCATTCACACAAATATATCTTTTCTAGAAAATACCTTTTTCTCTATATGTATTCAAATATCATATTTTTTTTTTTTTTCAAACGTTAAGTTTTTTTTTTTTTTAAATAAACGATGGGTTCATTTGATCTTGTTATTAACTGAGGGGTTGGCCTCTTGAAGTTGTTCTCTGATTTATGAGAACAATGTGTGTGATCGATGCATGAGAGAAAAAAGAAAGTAAAATAACAGTACAAATAATTATATCACATGAAATCCAACCGTTTCATTCTATATGGATTATTTGGTAGTTGATTTTTTTTTGCACCAAAAATATTCCCCAACCACTTGTGGAAGGCTAATTTCTTTTGAGGCAGAGACCTCTAAGGCACACCCAGCTCGTTCGGTGCACAACAATCCAATTAGTTCACAAAAAAAAAACTTCAGACATTCCATCTTCTGAATTTTATGAATGCGAACTTCCTAGGATCAATAAACTTTTTGAATTTTATTAACCAAAGCAATATGACTTTGTGCTATCGTTAGCTCAGCACCAGTCAAGAATTCCCAAGAAATATCAAGAATTCTTGTTATACGCCCATTCCAAGTAACTAATGTAGGTTTTACTTTTCCAAATAAAGTCTTTTTCATTTACATGATCAAGAATCGAACCCCTAACATGTTATTGACTAAAAATATTTTTAAAAAAATTCTATATTTTTTGTCTTTTGCTATTCTGACTCGTGAATATTTTTATAATTGAAGTATTTTTATACCATTTAATCAACTATTTTTGGCAAATCAAATGCACTCTCTAGGTATGTATAATGGTAGAATTAATCAAACCGAATAAACATGTGAAGAATATAGGGACAGAGCAGTGCTGGGTCATGGGCATAGCCTTGGTATGAATTGATTCTTTGTTTATAATATGCACTCATTTATAAGACTATAAGAGGCCGTAATAGTAGCTGAGTATGGACCTGTTGATGTTGACAAAAGTGACATCTAAACCGATAACCCTAAACCCAATGGTGGATTAAGGAATTAATGCCGGTTGAAAAGTAACAACAATTTAGTTAATCAAATTAAAGCTAAGTTTTTCTTATCTGCAAAACAAATTTTACTTGTTTTGTTTCGTTTGTTTGTTTAGTTTTTAAACAAAAACAGCGAAGCCTCTATATATATACTTTAAATGGAAAAAAATGTGTCCAAAAGCTTCGTACACATTCAAATTTTAATCTATACTTTAATGTTTAATTTAATTAGGCCAACTTTGTTGTGCAACATATATATGATCTTCTCGTACCATTCAGCAACACAGTTAATTAGAAGCTGTTAATGAACATGTTAATAGACTAAATTTGTATGTTTGGCAAAAACGGTTTCAACTAACTAAAGCTCTTTGCTGTCGTACCTTATTCAAGATAAAGAATGAAAGTTGTTAGAGTGTTGAGTTGGTGAGTCGGCGTCAAATCTCAACCCTCATTAATATGCTAGGGTTAGAGACCTATACCTTGAATGCTAAGATGTTTATGTTTAACTAGTCTCAATTAATTGCCACTGTTCATTTCAACATAAGTATGAGATAATGAAAAATCTACTTTATTTGTTAGTAGTATTATACATTTCATTTATATATATTCTACTTAAAGTTGTCCTAATCTTAATTTTGCTTCCTAGCTACTAATCTTTTGCTAAGCCAAATTAATCTAGAATTCCGTCTTCGTTGAGATGCCCTTAGTTTCTTATTTTTGTTTAATATTTTTTTCTTAAAAAATAAATCTACTGGTAGAGCAATATTGCTAAGAAAGAAAAGAGATAAACTGAATAAAAAAAAACCTGAGAAAATGAAAAGACACGAGAAGAATTTTTAATCAACTTGTACGTGTTCCTTCGGGTCGCTGAGGAAATTATAATTTATTGTGGCTAGAAGCAAATTCACTCTTCCCACCCTCATTGACCAAACCCACAACTAGCTAGCAATTTATAGTTTTTCGTCTGGGTTTCATGCATTCTTTATTTTGAGGTTTTTTTTTTTAAGAATATAATGGCAATAATAAAATTTAAATTTACAATCTTATGCAAACTATTCAAATTTCTTACTATTAGGCGAACCTAGTGAGTTTTTTCTTTATTTTTTTTTTAAAGTTTACTAAACTGACTGTGTGCATGTAAAAGTTTTCAAGTTAACGGTTTCTTGTGGGAGAGAGAGAGATAGAAGGATTTGTGAAGTTCTGTTTTTAATTATTTTCCGTTTTAGAAATTAGGCATATAGTTGATTCTTGGAATATTGGGCCATTACATGTTCACGTTGTATCGGACATTTGGCTATTGCCATTTATTTAAGGCACCTGCTATTTACACTCTTATTTTTGCTAAGTACACCCACATTCCTTTTTAATTCCCCATGTACCCTTTTATCTTAAATCATTGCACCCCTTGAATCCCCCTTTTTCTCTGTTGGCACGCATGCTCTCAACCCCATTACCTATGTAGTGTTGAATGCATCATTACAATCAACAATCTTATTTTCCTTCCCATCAATTAGTATATTCATATATTCATAAACCTTACTAACACAATATTTCATGTTCACATATATAAAAAAAATTAGAAAAGAAATAAAGTTGTGATGAGATAAAGCAAAATAAAACAGTACCAGAAATGTCTTTTCGGAACAACATATACCAATTCCAGAAATACACTTCCGAAACTATTATAGTTTCGGAAGTGTATTTCCGGAATTGGTATATGTTGTTCCGGAAAGACATTTCTAGTAGTTATAAAACATACCTTAACCTTAATGAGTCACACTTACTGAGTCACACCAATGTTGACGTCCGCACACTTATTTCAACACAGTACACCCTGGAGTTGAAAGGCATGTTGGAGACCACCATATATTCAAAACACATATTCAAAATTGCTGAAAACAATGTCAAGAACGACCGTCAAAAGCTTTGTTTTGCAATTAGCGTATGTTTTCTTATTAGTTTCTCTTAGTTTTACTGTGTAAAAAATGAAGTTTGATTACACTGTATAATAGATGAAGTTAGTGATGAACATACCTTGAAACACAATGCCACGTGGAGAAAAACACACAATATTACATATAATATTGATGGAAAATGCAATATTATATAATGAATATGAGGGTGAAGATAGGGTTCAAAATTAAGGTTTAAAGAACAATAAAGATGGGATGAAAATAAGATTTTAAAGACTAACAAACATGGGGGGGGGGGGCTTGAAACACAGTGCCACGTGGAGAAAAACACACAATATTACATATAATATTGATGGAAAATGCAATATTATATAATGAATATGAGGGTGAAGATAGGGTTCAAAATTAAGGTTTAAAGAACAATAAAGATGGGATGAAAATAATATTTAAAGACTAACAAACATGGGGGGGGGGGGGTGTAAAATAAGGATTTAAAAGGGTAAATTTGGTAAAAAAAAAAGTATAAAAAGGGGGGAATGGGGTGTACTTAGCAAAAATGGGAGTGTAAATAACAAGTGCCTTTTTATACTCCAAGCTAACTAATAGTGTTTTTTTTTTTTTTTTTCTAACTATGGTATTGGTACGGATTATTCATCGCTAGAAGCAATGACTAACTTCGTTAGGCACTGTGAACGCATACCAAGGTAGGTATTCCTCTTCCAACATGCCGATTTGTTTGTTTTTGGAATTTCTCTATTTGTCTCGTCATTTCTAGTTCTTCTAGCTAATAGCACAAGGTGTGTATGTATGTACAAATAGTTAGAAAAAATATAAAAATGAATAAATAAATGAATATGTAGATATAATATAAAAGAATAAATAAATGAATAGGAAAAATTAAAAAAGAAAAATAAAGAAATGATGAATTGACAAAAATGAAATGAGAAAAAAATCATGCAATGATCCACATCATTGATCTATGATTTTTCATCAAATACATGTATTATACAGACTTCCTTATAGTCACACTATCATAAGCTTTGTCCAATGTAGGTTCTTTTGTTTTCTTTTTCTTAAAAAAGAAAAATTTTCTATAAAATTTCTCAATATATTTATGTTTCATTGAGTTTTAAATAAATAACTTATTTTATTCTTTTTGTTTTTTTTTTCTTAATATTGTAAATATCTATACTTTTTGTTAGTTTATTTGTTTATTTATTTTATTTATTCCTTTTAATCAAAAGGAGTAAATTAAATACTTCAGGATTTTTTTTAAAAAAAAAAAAACTATATGCATGATGCTTCTATTAAAATCAATTTCTTAATTCTGTAATAAATTTAATTTAAATAAAATATATTTTTTTCTTTCTGTTTGAGTTTCATGCAATGATTCACAACGTTGACGTGTGATAATAATCTTCAAATGTTGTATTTATCATAAGAACATATGTACAATTATGTTGTTTTAAGTTTTGTGCATCATGGATTCTTGTTAAATCAGTATTTTAGCACATACTAATTAATTTATTAAATTTATATAATAATGTTAAATTTATTAACATATTTTTTTATTACAAAATAGTTTTAAATTTCTTGATCAATAATTTCATAAAATATTTAAAAAAATATATTATAGAGACCACATGTATCTTTCAATTATTTTTCCAAAAAATAAAATAAAATAAAATAAGTGCAATACCACGAAGTAAGTTTTTTTGTAAACTCGTCACTAAGAAGTGTTTGCTAAGTAGATCCCAAGCTAAATAGAAATATTTTAACTTTTTGAACATAGAAATAAATTAGCTAAATAACTAAGATGAATTATATAAATAATATTTCATTAAATTAGAAATTAAATATTATTAATCAAATTATTATTAGAGTATTTGATCTAATTTATAATTATACAATGATTCACTTAAATCTAAAATATAACTATCCATAATTGAAACTGAAATAGTTTTATATTACATTATTCTGTTCTTTAAAATATATAATTTTACTGTAAATTAAAATATTTATTTTTAAATTAACTTTATTTTATGTTGTTATTTTTAATATACTTATGACATATAATATCTATTTAAAAACCTTAATGAAAATTTGAAATACATGGACAAAAATATTAGTCTTTTAAGTATTTGTTACAACTAAAATACTTTGCTAATAATAGTTAATATTGTATGATTATGTTAATTAAGCAAAAAAAAAAACCTACATTAGAGAACTTAATAGTTAATAGTTTGGTACATTTTCTTCTCACGGGACGAAGATAATATTAAACACCTACAATAACACATCACATAAGTGATAATAAAATATAAATTGTCTATTACAGATTAAAATAATAATTAATTTTAAGTAATATTGATTTCAATAGTTTATATCTAATTTAATTAATTTTATTTTTTAAATTATTTAAAATATTTTTTATAAATTATAATATTAATAATTTTTTATTTACAAATATAGTTGTAAAATAATCAAATTATTGTATCATTTTACATTTTAAAATTAAAAAACTAATTAAATTTAACAAAAATTAAATCCTTTTTAAATTTTATAAATATTTTAAATAAACTAAGAAATACATATGATACAATAACCAAATATATGTTCTCTGTTTTAATACTCTCTCACTTTTTTGTTATTTTGAAAATTTTAATTAATTAATAATATTTGTTTCAATAAAAATATATTTAATTTTATAAACAGATGTATTTCGGACATGTATAAAAACGATATACACGGGTAACCCAAAGGGTTAGCACAATGGTGTAAGGCTCTACTACGATGACATGTGGGAGAACGATCCATTTAGCTAGAGAACTCGTGTTCGATTCCTTTTATGTACAAAATTTTCTTGGGCCAGCGAATCACGCACCGCGAGTGAGATTAGTCTCTGATCCAATGGGTTAATGGGTGTGGGTAATTTGCCTTAGGGAAGAGGGGCTTTCTGTGCAGAAGAAAATTCAGTGAGGGGTATATTCGCCATTCCATAAACAAAAAACGATGTCAACGGGTACATGTATTATATTTCCAAAAAGACATTGACCTACAGACACCACAAAGTGTGAACAAGGCCAAGTTTCTTATAGTATTAGACTACCCCTCAATTTGCAACCTACGCTTTTGCTGCTGCTGTTTCCTTTTATTGTTTCCGGTTGGAGAAGAACGTTAAGCAGACAAAGGACATCTCTTTTCCTTTCCAACGAAAATTTATTATTCTGTTTTACACTATTCAACTCCAAACCCGATCTTGGAGGGGTGTGGTGAATTACTGACTCCTTCTTCAACTGCTACAGTCATTAATTTCAACCTTTGCAGAACCTTGAAGCTTTGCATATTGATGTCCCAGTAAAATTAATTCAAATTTTCAGGTTTCTTAAAACATTTTTTTCCCATTAAAACTTATTGGTTCTCTTGTATGAGCCAGCATTTATTGAGATGGTTGGCCACCCAATGGCATTGATCACAACCTTTAATTCTCATTTAATCCATCATCTGAAAAATGTCATATTACATTTTTTATTACAAAAATTTAGGGGAGGTGATGGCACCCCAGTCCAAGGCAGGAAAAGTCTTTGGGCTCAAAGAGAGGTTCTTACATTTACCTTATTCCAAGAAGAACAGCTGTTCGAAATTGTGATCCCTCAGATTCGAGACCTTGTCTTACTCCACTCGGTCAATCCTTTGGAGTTTAAGATGTCATATTACTACGTTTCTTCTAATTTCTCAAAAGGCCAAAAATTCAGGCAATTCAAGTTGAATCTTTGTTTTTGTTTAGGGTAATGAAGATGAACCGATGATATTGGTTAACCATTTCAAGCGAGTTCAATTATTAGCATCTAAAAATGTTTCTTCTTCATCATGATACAAATCTCGCTATAGTCCTCACAATCTTCATAGCGTGCACAACAAGAGCACAAAACCTCACCTGCAATGGCAAATGCGGGGACCAGACCCTTTAGTTCCCTTTTGGCATCTCCTAAGGTTGTCCAATCCAACTTAAATGTTCCAAAACCCAAGTCCAACTTGGCGAATTTCTGGTCCAAAACGTAACAAACAGCAACATATTCATCAATCTCCCTGCAAAATGCAACCGTACCATGCAATCCATTCACCCACTCTTCGGTGACAATTTTGCCCTCACGACTAACAATAGCTTTCTGGTGCAAGATTGTAGTAGGGATGTGTTTGGTGGTGGGTGCGTTATTCCTGCTTCTAGTTTTGTGGGCAGCCAAATTGATGTGGAGAGCTGCGACAACAAAGGTGCTAATATCAGTTGCTATTCGAAACAAGATAAAGTAGGTGTTGTGACATACGATGATTTGAACGGAACTAAGTGTAAGTACTTGTTCTCTGCGGTTTCTTCTGGGCAGAGCAAGGAGATTGTGCTGCAGTTTCAGGTTGTTGAGTTGGGGTGGTGGCTTCCTGGGCAGTGTCATGATCAATGTTCTAAGAACGCTATCTGCACAACGGTCCCTCTCCAAGGAGGGAAAGATGGATTGCCGGAAATGTTAGTTCATATTATTATATATAAATTTGTTTATTTATGTGCATTGTTTCGACAAGAACATTTTTAGCAGTTTTCCTTTAAATGATAGCATTTTTTTACAATTTTTTTAATTTCTTATATCTTTTAATCTATCTATTTCATCTTTATTTTTAAATTAAATTGTAATTTTTTTAAAAATATATTAATAATTCAAAATAACCTTATATTATAATATAAATTATTTATCATAAATTTTAAAATATAATTTTATATGTTAAAAAATATTTATTTATTACAAATTTTAATTATAATATAATATGTATTCTAAATATTTATTTATATAAATAAATTGTCTTGAGCATTGCACATACTAAAATACTACTTTAATATATTAAATTTAAAATTAAAATTAATCTTACATAAATAACAATAAAAAATGAATTTTATTATTTTCATCATTATATCGTACAACCAATTACAGTGTTCACGTCCAAACAATCCAGCCTTCAATATGGCTATAATTGAGGAATTGAGAAATAATAAAGGCTTGTGTGGCAATTTCTCAGGCTTGGAACCATGCCCAAAATCAAGTGCCAAATCTCAAATTCATAAGACTAACAAAGTCATATTGGTAATTTTAGACATTGGTTTGGGCACTTTAGTACTAGCATTATTTGCCTTTGGAGTCTCATATCATCTTTGTCGAAGTTCAAAGACAAAAGAAAACCAGGATGCAGAATCACCAATACAAAATCTATTTGCAATATGGAGTTTTGATGGAAAAATGGTGTATGAGAACATAGTTGAAGCCACAGAAGATTTTGACAGTAAACATCTCATTGGGGTTGGAGGACAAGGAAGTGTTTACAAAGCAGAGTTGCACACAGGTCAAATTGTTGCTGTGAAGAAACTTCATTCAGTCCAAAATGGAGAAATGTCCAATATTAAAGCTTTCACAAGTGAAATTCAAGCTTTGACAAAAATTCGACATCGTAACATTGTCAAGTTATATGGGTTTTGTTCTCATTCACGATTCTCATTTTTGGTATATGAGTTCTTGGAAAAGGGAAGCATGGATAAGATTTTAAAAGATGATGAACAAGCAATTGCATTTGATTGGAATAGAAGGATCAATGCCATTAAAGGTGTAGTAAATGCTTTATGCTATATGCATCATGACTGTTCACCTCCAATTGTTCATCGAGATATATCAAGCAAGAATGTTCTTTTGGATTTGGAGTATGTGGCTCATGTCTCAGACTTTGGAACAACTAAGGTTCTCAATCCTAATTCATCCAATTGGAGCTCATTTGTAGGCACTTTTGGATATGCTGCCCCAGGTTAAGTCCTTTTTTTCTTTTATATTAGGATATAATGATTTTGTAGGTTTTCTTTGATAGTGTTCTACAGAAAAATTATGAAATATATTTATCAACATTTTATGTTTATTTCACGAATGTTATTTAATGCATGATATCTCTTTTAATTTTTCTACAGAACTTGCATACACAATGGAAGTAAATGAAAAATGCGATGTGTATAGCTTTGGGGTATTAGCATTGGAAATACTTTTTGGAGAGCACCCTGGAGATTTTATAACTTCTTCGCTGTGGACATGTTCATCAAATGCCATGGCCTCAACACTTGATATTCCTTCATTGATGGGCAAGTTAGACAAACGTCTCCCTTATCCTATAAATCCTGATGATAAAGAGGTAGTTTTGATTGTAAGGATAGCGAATGCTTGCCTGACTGAAAGTCCTTGTTCTCGCCCTACCATGGAGCAAGTTGCCAAGGAGCTTTCAATGTTGAAGTAATCTTCAATACATTCATTCCACTTTGTCATGTAGTTGAAAGGTCGAATTTATCGAATAATTAGCATGAGTTCTACTCCCCCCTGACTTTGCATTGTAAATTTGTAATTTTAATTTTAATCTTGATGTTCCATGATTATTCCTTAGCTCTCTGTATGTGTTTGGTTTGGTCTTGTGCTGTTTAATTAGTGTATTTGAGTCAGAGTTGCTGTAACTTTTCTTCTTAGTACCCTTTTACAATTTAATCTTGAAATTGAAATATCTAGGAGGTGTTGTAATAAATCTTGACTCAAATTATTAATATCATTGACTCATTGCGTTTCTTCTTGAACATAGCATAATCAATTTGAAAAGTTCCCTTATGCTGTTAGTTGTGTTGTTTGGGACATTGACCAATTTGATTGCCTAAGATTGGCCTAAAGCTGTCACTTAGGTTTCTTATTGTGCTCCATTAAATTGAGCAATTAACTTGCCTTCAAATCAGAATGTTGTGCCATGGAGATATTTGATCCCGAGACCTCTACTTTGGAATGATTTGTAGTCTTTGCATGTTGTTCTGCTTTTTAGTTTGACAAGCCTTCTAAGGACTGTACTCAATATTTTCTGTTGGTTAAGGGTGCGATACAGATGTTTGTGTTATGTACATTTTATCATGTATTGGAACATAATTTGAAGCAGGTTTGTGTGTGTTGATTGTTGTCTTACTTTTTTTTTTATAAGCTGTTCATTGTTGTCTTATAATTGTATGAGAATTCTGTTCTCTGCTTCCACTTTAATTTTTCTCATTTATCTCAGCTGCTAGTTATAGATGCATTGACGTTTTCCACTTATCCTTTTTTCAGTTTTTTTTTTTAATTTGGTTTTACATAGTGTTGTGGGTTTGTGTGAACAAAGTGTTCCCTTTTCATAGCCTTGGTGTGGCAAGAGTTTGAATATGACATTTTCAAGGTCGTGATTTACATTTTGAATTGGTTTTAATTTCATATACAACTAGCTTGATAGACTTTGAATTTTGACTCAATATTTTTGTCGTTTGAGGTCTTCTGCGTTTCTTTTTTTTATAATTAGGACTATTATTTATGATTTCATAAAAAAAATGACTATAATTTATGACTATTTTATTTTATTTTTAAAAAAAAAATGGATGTATTGATGTCTATGTTTCCCATCCCAGTGTTTTCAAATACTTTATTCCTTCTTTCAGTTTAACTTGTAAAATATTAGACCCAATAATTAGAAGTAGAATTTGGGAATGAGCAAAAGTTGCAAAGGATTTGTTAATTTCTGTTTTTTTATTTTCCGTTTTAGAAATAGGGCATATAATTGATTCTTGGAATATTGGGCCCATTGCATGTTCCTGTTGTATTGGACAACTTGCTACATAAATATAGCCATTTAATGTAGGGCAATTATTTCCTGCTCCCCTTTTTGGCTTCCTGCACCCCCAATGAAGACTTAAAAGGACAAAAATGCCCTTAATGATTTTAGTAACCAGCACCCCATGAACCCTAAGTAGGGGTGGCAAAATGGATGGATCGGATAAATTTTAATCTGGATCAAAACGGATCGGATCAAAACAATCCATTAATCCATTTGGATCCATTAAAAATTGATTTAAAAAATCCGATCCAATCCGATCTATTTGATAAAAATTCATCCAATCCATCCATTAACAAATTTTTCATGGATGGATATCCAATCCATCCATAAAAATAATATGTTTTTTTTTAAATAATTGTTTTTAATTTAGAACTAAGCACCCATCGTTCCTTTTTCCTTCCCTTTCTCAAGCGACGGCACGACGGACCCCCTTCTTCCTTCGCTTCCCCTCAAGTGACGCACCCCCTCGTGACTCCTCGCGATTTGTTGGCACCCCCTTGTCCCATGTCCCTTCCCCTTCCTCAGGCGACACTTCCCCTTTTCCCTTCCTTATCGTTCGATGGTGTAGGAAGTAATGATGATGTTGTTCGCTCCGGTGATGACGCAATTCGGCACCGAGCACAGTGAGGCGACTCATGACTACAACAGAGCACAGAAACGCAAGAAGTCAAACTAGGGAGAGGGTCATGGTCATGGATCCCAACCCTGCGCTCCCAATGTTTGAGATCCAGGGGAGGCGGACCCACCAAGCTGAGAAAGAGAAGGAGTGCAGGGAACTATCGTGGGGTATTGAAAACAAGTTTTGCCAATTTCACAAAAAAAATTAACATGAATTTAGTGTTTAGCGACCCTTGTTCATTCATCGTTACAACCCAACATTCTGCCACCTTATTTCGGAATAGCTATTCCGGAATAGGGATAATAAATAATCCGGAATACCTATCCCAAAATATAAAAATCATATTCCGAAATAACTATTCTAGAATAGTGATACATTTTTGGAATAGCCATTCCGTAATAGAGGAGGGTAATATGGGAATTTTAAAACATTTGGGGGTGCAGGAAGCAAAAAGGGGTGCAGGAAGTAATTCCCTTAATGTAGTCCAAGCTAACTCAAACTACTGGGTTGTTTGGATTTGGAATTTCCCTACTTGCCCCACCATTTGTAGTTCATCTAGCTAAGTGCATAAGTTCGACAAAATTAGCTGAAAAGCTAGTTGAAAGATGAAAAGTTAGTTGGTAGCTAAAAGCTGAAAAGCTAGTTAGCTGGTAGTTGAAAGTTGTTAAACTAGCTTATTTAAATCATAAGTGTTCGGTAAAACTATCTATTAAAGTAGCCAAAAACTGTAAAATGACAAAAATGTACATATTTATATAATATTTTTATATAAATTTCAATTTTATTTTATGGATAAAAATATATTTTCAGGTGTTATAATTTTAAATTTTTAATTAATTTTAAACTCTGGAAATTTTTTATTTATAGATAAATTATTTTCATTACATTTTTAGTTTCAATTATTACATTATTTTCGTATTAAGTATTCTACTATTAATGTTATACTATATCTTAAAATATTTTTAATCATATTTAAAATAAAGTAAAAAAAAATACACTTAAGTAGACATTATTCTTTTATTATGTTAATTAGCATAATAGTTAAAATAAATCGTCTAATATAAAATTATTCAAAAAAATCTAACATTTATCATTGTCAAATTCGTGAAGTACAATGTTGAAATAATAAATTAAATATTATAAATAATACAATGGCTAGAATAAATAGTGTAATATAAAAAATGTAAAATTTAATAACAAAAATAAAATAAAATAAATAAAAAATAAAACCCTGTTTTATTTAAAAAGGGTAATAAGGAAATTTCATAAATATTTTAAGAATAAAAAGGGAACAAAATAAAAAAAGCTAGAAGTTAGCGTTTCAAAAAACACTAGAAACTACTAAAAAAAACTTGTTTACCGAACAATCAAACAAACTTTTCAACTTGTAAAAAAAGCTATAAACTAGCTGAAATTGCTTGCTAAACATAGTCTATGTATGTACATAGTTAGAAAATGTTATAAAGATAAATAAATAAATGAATAGGTAAAAATAAAGTCAAGGAGTATATAAATGAATAGGAAAAATTAAAAGAAGAAGAAGAAGAAGAAGAAGAAGAAGAATAAAGAAATGAATAGAGAATCATAAAAAAAAAATGAATAGGTAAAAATGAAATGAGATAAAAATCATGAAATAATCCACATCATTGATATATATATGATTATTCATCAAATGCATGTCGTGTGTATTATACAGACTTCCACATAGTCACACTATCAGAAGCCTTGTATTCAATGTGGATTCTTTTCTTTTTTCTTAATAAAAGAAAATTTTTCTAAAAAATTTCTCAATGTATTTATGTGTAATTGAGTTCTAAATAAATAATTCCAATTTTTTCTTTTAATCTTTTTTATACTATTGTAAATATCTATCTTTTTTCTTACTTTATTTGTTTATTTATTTTATTTATTATTTTTAATCAAAAGGAGTAAAAGAAATACTTCAGGATTTTTTTTAAATAAAATTAAATTACAGTTTTTATCTCATAATTTTCAATCCGTGATTTTCATCCCAATTTTTAATTCTACAGTTTTAGTCCCCTAAGTTCTTTTTATCTTTTACCACCTAAACCACTAAACTACTTAACTTGTTTGTGTCATAATATAAACACTATATTATATATAACAAAAGTAAATATTTTCTTTTCTAAAATACTTATTCAATGTTAAATCTAGTTTAAAAATAATAAATAATAAATTTATACAAAAAATAAATAGAGAAACTATTAATAAATAAATTATATAATTTATTATTTAATGTATTTTTCATACAAAAAATATAAACATACAATCACTTTTGTCTTTTACCTCCCTTTTTATCCCATTTTTTTTCTCATCTTTTATATTCATTATCAATTTCTTACATTTTAACATATTTATTAATAAGTTTAAGTCTAGAAAACTTTTATTTTTTATTTAAGATATTATTATTAGAAATTATAATCAAATCTTACAAAGAAATAAAAAACATGTATAGATAAACACGTATTCAGAAATAACAATTAAACTAAAATTAGTATACACATCAATGCATAATATGAAAACTTATTACAATATATTAATTAAATTTAGCACAATAAAAATATGAAACAGAAATGCCGACACACAGACACGATGGATGCACTTATGCTAGTTTTAATATAGTATAAGTGATGTAATAGAAAAAATAATAGAAATATGGAAAGAAAAAATATTGTTTATTTTTTTTTATGTAAATATACAGTCACTTTTCTCTTCCCATTTTTAATTCTTTTTTCTATTACATTACTTATATTATATTAAAATAATTTTACAAAACTTAATTGTACATTTATATTTATTGTATGAAAAATATATTAAATAATAAATTATATAATTTATTTATTAAAAAATTGGGTTAATTGTGTTTTTAGTTCTTTAACTTTTTAGGTTTTCACTTTTAGTCGTTGAATAAAATTTTGACTGGTCTTAGTCCTTGATGTTTTTGTTCATTTATGCTTTTAGTTCCTCCCGTCAAGTGTGGCCATTAAGTGATGGCAATTACATTTTGTGACGGCCACTTTTTTGACAGTTAAAAATCACTAGAAGTTGCTTACTGGAGCATTTAAAAGATATTAAGTAATTTCTGGTTGTTTAAAGACTGTCAAAGCCAACAGTACAGCACAAAATTGAGCCAAGCCTAAAAAATTATAAGAAATCATCAGAAATAAATAATAAAAAAAAGGTACCCACCGGCCACTAGCTAGCAAAAGAAAACAAAATAGAAAAAAAAAAAAAAGGTAAAGGAATGTTCCCATCGTGATAATCTCTCAATGGCCAGGAGTG
The DNA here is from genome assembly GCA_026413185.1 of Pueraria montana var. lobata. Taxonomy (NCBI): domain Eukaryota; kingdom Viridiplantae; phylum Streptophyta; class Magnoliopsida; order Fabales; family Fabaceae; genus Pueraria; species Pueraria montana. The sequence goes on from CM048650.1 coordinate 82,806,507, forward strand.
GAAAAAAGGAAGCACCATGCCACCATACCTATGCGGTGCAACTGCGTTTCTTGCTGGGCAAACCCTCGTCGCATCGAGTTCACGGCAGGCGGATTGGAAGAGGGACAACACATTTGTTGTATGCAAAGATACAACCAAACATACATGGGAGGCATTTAAATGCCAATCTCAGATTTTATTCACAAAAGGCAAATGTGGAGTTTTCTTCCATGTTTTCAATTGTGGAGTTTTGTTGGTATTATGCTAAAGCATTTTTTCCTCCTTGTTCCTGCTCCTGTATAAATATGGCATGCGGATTCATTGTAGTTATATGAATTCTTTGTTTTGGTTTGACTGGTGGCATGCAGATTATGGTTTATGCAAGGATACTTTTTGGATTGTAATATTGATTTGGGTAAACTACCTCTTTAGTACCTGAAAGTGTAATACATTGTCACTTAGATCCCTGAAAGTATGAAATTGTCAATTAGGTCCGTGCAATTTTCCTATCACTTTAGTCCTTCCGATAAAAAACTTTCTTTAAAATTAACGTTCGTGTCTACGCCACACACTATTTGTCTACGTGACATGTTATTCATGTGTTCACCGTTAATTGCCACGTATGTAGATAGGGTGTAACGTAGACACAAACATTAATTTTAAAGAATGTTTTTTGACGGAAAGACTAAAGTGACAGACAAATTGCACTTTCGGATACCTAATTGATAGTTTCGTACTTCCAGGGACCTAAATGACAGTGAATTACACTTTCCGGACCAAAGTGACGGTTTATCCTATTAATTTTGGATTATTATAATAGCTTTTGTATTGGTTTAATTTGGGACCTTTTGATTATGCATTGGGGTGGTGTTGGTCATAATTATAATAAGCAATTTTTGGCAGCCAAAAATTGTTTAATATCTTTTACATGAGTTAGTCATGCATTTTCTAACAATTTTTAACTTCCACAATAATTAAAAAAAATTTAACACGTGTCACTCACCGTGACTATCATGTCATCATTTAATGACACACTTAATGGTAGGAACTAAACATAAACAGACAAAAACATCAGGACTATGAGTAGTCAAAATTTTGTTTAGGAACTAAAGTTCACGGACTAAAAACATAATTAACACAAAAATTTTATATTTGTTGTTTATATATAAATTTATTATTTGGTTTTTATCAGTGTTATTTATTATTTTTAAACTTGATTTAATATTGAATAAGTATTTTTAAAAATTTATATTTATTTTTGTTATATATAATATAGTGTTTATATTATAACATAAATAAGTTAAGTGGCTTAGTGGTTTAGGTGGTAAAAGAAAAGGAAATAGTCTTGGATTCAAATTAATTGCGATTGTGGATTTTACAAAATTGGGAGATTAAAATTGTAAGATTAAAAATTGGAAAACTAAATTTGCAGATTAAAAATTACAAGGAGACCAAAAGTGTAATTTAGTAAAAAAAAACTATATGCATGATGTTTCTATTAAAATCAATTTGTTAATTCTTTAATAAATTTATTTTAAATAAAATAAAACTTCTTTCCGTTCTCTTGAGTCTCATGCAATGATTCACAACGTTGATGTATGATAATCATCATCAAATATTGTATGTATCGTAAGAATATATGTACAATCAATCATGTTGTCTTTTTTTTTTTTTTGACCAATCAATCATGTTTTCTTAAGTTTTGTGGAACATGAAGATTTGTTAAATTAATATTTTAAAATGTCCACTGTACATAATAAATATTTATTTTTATATTATTAAAATTTATAATAAATATTTTTAATATATAAATTATATTTTGAATTTATAATGAATAAATTAAATTATGATACAAGTTTTTTTTAGTGGATACAAGTTTATTTTAACAGTTGACAATTTCTTTTAAAAAATCTATTGAAATTCTATTTAGAAATAGTGATAAAAAAAGATTTAGAGGATAGACTAAAAGGGATAGACGGTTAAAAAAATCAAATATATAGATAAAATAAAAGGAAAATAATTTGATATGGTGGATAGAGAATTTGTTTTGCTAGTTGTGGGGTAGTATGTGAAAAACACATTCAAAGGAGGGAAGAGAGAAGATATTATATTGAGACTGTCTAATTGAGAGAACAAGTAAAACTCTTACTCTCTAAGTTGTGTATTCTAACTTATAATATAAGAATAATTTTTTCAATAAATAAATTTTGGTGGTGACTCTATTGTGATCTCAGTTGCAACAATACATGTACATTGTATGAAGTAATTATATACATAGCATTAGACTATGATTAGGGATGACAACGGGGTAGGTTTAACTTTCCCCGCCCCCACTCCCGCAAAAGGTAGGTTCAGGGATGGGCTTATAAAAAACGAGGGGGGAAAAAAATTAAATCCAACCTCATCTCTGTCTGGTTTTATCGGGTTCTAGAAAATCTGCAGGGAACCCATTTCTCACTTTTTTAAAACTTAATTTTTTCATATATTTTAAGTAAATCATAGATAAGTTATTAGTTATATTTTAATTCAAACAATATATATAAAAAGTTAATAAAGAATAAAGAACTTTAAATTATTTAAGAAATAAATTATATTTTAGTTAAAAAGTATAATTTTAAACATTTTATTTAATAATAATAATAATTATTATTATTATTATTATTTATTTAACTAATAAAATAATTAATTTATATTTTTACTAATTATAAAAAATAAAGTATGGAAATAATTACATAATGATATAATTAATAATTATATATAATTTATACAATAATAGAATTAGAGGAAAGATCAAGTTACTCCTCATTTGTACTCTTTATTTTCTTTTAATTTAATGTTCTAATGAGTAACTCACTTTTAACTGTTAGCAGCACTGCTTGAGCAGCAACAACATGCACATGATGGTGAGTAAGTGTAACAATCCACTGCCGCTACATGAAAACTAGATTACTAACAAAGCGGAAGACTTTATATATGTTAATTCATTTCAAAACTCTTCAATTAGTTTATTTATGAAAATACTTGTGAACCTTTTCGCATTTGAAAACTAAAGGCTAAAACCCAGTGTTATGATAGAACACCATATATAAAATGATCAACTGAATAAAACCACATTCCCTATGATACATCAACATCTATCCCAAGATAAAACATCAAAACAAATCAACAATAATCAATATATACATATTTAGATGACTCTAGAAAGATAAATCTTAAACACCTAAGCTGATCAATACTATACATAAAACTAGTAAAGAAAGGACAAGAAGAGCCGCATCTTCGCGTTCAAGCATGCCCATCCATAAAGCCACCCAAAGAAAGGTCCACCTCCTAGTCATCTACTGTCATGAACACGAAGTTCGAGATCATCACAGTCACAATCACATGTGCCACAATACAAGGGTAAGCTTACCAAAAACATATATACTTCAAATAAATTAAAACTTAATAGAATAAAACGTATTTAAAATACCATCATCTTTAATACATAGCATTAATTTGAAAATCAAATAAGGGAACAGTTAAGATTGCACCGACTTAATAGAGGATGTACTATTCACTCGTCAGTCAATTATCACAATCTTTGTACTGTGTTCAAGAAAAAACAATGGTTAAAATTGCACTGACTAAATATACGATTTAGATTCCATCAATTTTTATAAGGGAATTGTAAACATGTCAAATCATAATTAATATGGTAGTCCTGTGTGGCAGGAAAAAAAAAGTCCAGATTCGCCCTAAAAATTAACAGTGCACATCGCATCGATTCATACACATTAACTATTCACGTGTTAGTAAATAAGTAAAATATAAAACATTGAATATTCATATTTTTAAAAACCAATTTTTTTTTATTGAAATAACACAACGGAAATATGATTTCGTTGTGTAATATACAATGGAATCATATTTTTGTTGCAATGAAAATATGATTTTGTTGTATATTACACAATGAAATCATATTTTAATTTGTTGTGTTTATTAGGGGTGAAAAAATTTATTAAGCGGAAATATGATTCTATTGTACAAATTATACAGCAAAACCATATTTCCACCAAAAGGGTATTTTTAGAATAATTTTTTTCCACACGTAGGACTAAGAATAGCAATTCCCTTAATGGATTCGAAGCTAATTCATAGTGCTAGGTTATTTGGATTTGGAATTTCTCTACTTGCCCTGTCATTTGTAGTTCATCAAGCTAAGTACACAAGGTATGTACATAGAAAAAGTTGTAAAGAAAAATAAACAAATGAATAGGTAAAAATAAAATCAAGGACTATATAAATGAATAGGAAAAATTTAAAAAGAACAATAAAGAAATGAATAGGTAAAAATAAAACCAAGGTCAGTTAAAAAAAAAACTTGTTCAAGATGATACGACCATGACATCTTGCTGATGTCATAATGAGTCATGTCAGTAAAAGATGATGTCATCAATGTCACATTAGCAATAATACCACGTCATATGACATTAGAGGGACTAAAAATGCATAAAAAGTAAAAATAAAAATTACACAACTAAAGCTCTCAAATTTCTCTCATTCTTATTCTGATAAAATTCTCAACTACCTCTTTGATTTGTTTTCATCCAATGGAATTAAACTAAAATCAATTTAATATGAATCCCTGTTTTAATTTCATGTCAAATTATCATCTTCCCACTAAAAAATAGTATTTTTTTAATATGTAAGAATCGAAGACAAGTATCAAGGAATTTACAACAACGCACACACCTTGTTCAACCAACTGAACTAAACTCTCTTGGTCCACTAAATAATAGTATAAATAAATCTATTAATTTTTAAAATTTAATTATTTTATAAATAGAATAATTATAACTTAATAAATAAATTATTGATAAAATATAAGGATGAGAGCTTTTTGGTAGGACTCATTTAAACACTCAAGGAGAGGTGTTGGGTTGAAGAACTTGGGTGCTTATGAGATGTTTAAATCGAAAAGAATAAAAATGAGTGATGTATTCAAGTAGAGCCTGTTTAAGCACTCAAAGAGAAGTAATGAGTTGTTGATGCTCTAAATACAATTAACATAAACAGTATCAGATACAAAGACGACCACCGATTTATCTCAAACCTCAAAATTCAACCTCAAGTCTTCATCTGAGTCAATAGCAAATTCATATTTTTATCATTTAAAGAAAAGGACACGGAATTCAAATTAACAAAAATATAATATTATGGAAAAGGAAACAAAAGCATGGGCTAATCATGAATGTCTGATACACACTATTCGCGCTAGGAAATGCTTTTAGAAATTTCGCTTGTATCTTCATAAATTCTTTTAAATTCGGATTGATTATAGAACCGATAAACACGTTAGTTTATAATTTATTGATCTTATTGTGATTAAATTATAATTAATTGTGGACTTCAGTTATTGGTGGAAGCTTCTCCGTATATTGCAGAAGGACTTTGCGGAGTCTAGTGAAAAAGGAATTTTAAATTGCAGAAGGACTTTGCCGAGTCTAGTGAAAAATGAATTTTAAACAGTTGCACTGAAGAGAACGGATCAGAAGAGCGAGTGCAGGTATCGTCATCGACTTCGACTGACTTGGTTTTAATGACAACTGTATAAGAAAACTTTTTTTTTTTTTTTAACTGAAACTGTATAAGAAAACTTGGGACTTGAAAGATATAATTTAAATTCAAATATATAAAAGGTTAAACTACACTTTTAATAACAACATTTACTTTAAAAATAAATTCATTTTATAACAACGTATACTTAAAAATGATCATAAAAAAATAGATATATATCACACGGAAAGAACAAATTTCATAAAAATACATCAAAGTTATAATTATGAAAAAATAATTACATTAAATGGGAGCATAATTGTCAAATATTATCATTATCGTTATTATTATTAAATATATTATCAAATAAATAAATATATAGTGGAGGAAACTTTTTATACATCATAATGAGATAAAATTTATATATAGTTCTTAAAACTTTTTATACCATTAAACTTTTAATTTTTTAATAACTATATATAAATTTTATCTCATTAAGATGTATAAAAAGTTGAGTTTAATGGTGATGCACTGATATTGTAAAATAATTTTACACAGTCATTCAATCACAAATTACCATTTACATGACTTTTAAGGTAATTTTGTAAAAGTCAACAAACTTACCATAAATGGTGATTTGTGATTGGATGACTGTGTAAAAACTGTCAATACATAGTCATTTTTCTCAAAAAATAAACATAGGACAAAATATGTTTCTAGTCCCTCAACTTTTCTCAAATTTTATTTTTAGTCCCTAAATAAATATTTGACCGGTCTTAGTCCTTGAACTTTTTTTTGTCAATGTTTTTAGTCCCTAAACAAATATTTGACCGGTCTTAGTCCCTGAACTTTTTTTCTGTCAATATTTTTAGTCCCTGCCTTCAAAAAATCATTAAATGATGACGAGGCAGTCCAATTGTTATTCAATAATCTCTCTGGGACAATCCCATCTTCCATAGGTAACTTGGTTTCTTTGGACTCTATTCGCCTTAATGGAAATAAACTCTCTGGACCAATTCCTTCCACTATTGGAAACTTGACAAGTCTCAACAATCTTCTTTTATTCTCAAATAAACTCAGTGGAAATATCCCAGTAGAAATGAACAAGCTTAACAACCTGGAAAATTTGCAATTATATGACAATAATTTCATAGGTCATTTGCCCCCACAACATTTGCATTAGTGGAAAGTTGACAAAGTTTACTGCTAGCAGTAACTATTTCACAGGCCCAGTACCAAAGAATTTGAAGAATTGCTCCAGCCTCAGAAGAGTTTGGCTTCAACAAAACCAATTGACAGGAAACATAACAGAAGATTTTGGTGTATATCCAAACTTGGATTACATAGACATGAGTGAAAATAACTTTTATGGCCATCTTTCCCCAAAATGGGGAAAGTGCTATAATCTCACAAGCCTCAAAATCTCCAACAATAATTTATCAAGTAGTATTCCACCATAACTAAGTTAGGCAACCAATTTATCTGTACTTCACCTATCTTCAAACCATCTTACAGGAGATATTCCAAAAGATTTTGGTAATTTGACCTTATTGTTCGATCTCTCTATCAGTAACAATAATCTTTCAGGAATTGTCCCTGTACAAATAGCATCACCGCGAGATCTTGAAACCTTGGAGCTTGGAGAGAATAATTTTTTTGGCTTAATTCCAAATCAACTTGGCAACTTTCTCAACTTATTACATTTGAATTTGAGCCAAAATAAATTCAAGGAAAGTATTCCTTCTAAGTTTGGTAAATTAAAATATCTTGAAAGTCTTGATCTTAGCAGGAACTTTTTGAGTGGAACAATACCACCAATGCTTGGAGAGTTGAAAAGCTTAGAAACACTGAATCTCTCACACAATAATCTTTCAGGCGATCTCTCTAGCCTTGACGAGATGCTAAGCTTGATATCCGTTGATATACCGTACAACCAATTAAAGGGTCCACTTCCAAACATTTGAGCCTTCAACATTGTTACAATTGAAGCATTGAGAAATAATAAAGGCTTGTGTGGCAATGTCTCTGGCTTGGAACCATGCCCAACATCAAGTGCCAAATCTCAAAATCATATGACTAAAAAAGTCATATTGATAATTTTACCCATTGGTTTGGGCACTTTAATACTAGCATTATTTGCTTTTGGAGTCTCATATCATCTTTGTCGAAGTTCAAAGACAAAAGAAAACCAGGATGCAGAATCACCAGTGCAGAATCTATTTGTAATATGGAGTTTTGATGGGAAAATGGTGTATGAGAACATAGTTGAAGCCACAGAAGATTTTGACAATAAACATCTCATTGGGGTTGGAGGACAAGGAAGTGTTTACAAAGCAGAATTGCACACAGGTCAAGTTGTTGCTGTGAAGAAACTCCATTATGTCCAAAATGGAGAAATGTCCAATATTGAAGCTTTCACAAGTGAAATTCAAGCTTTGACAGAAATTCGACATCGTAACATTGTCAAGTTATATGGGTTTTGTTCTCATTCACGATTCTCATTTTTGGTGTATGAGTTATTGGAAAAGGGAAGTCTGAATAAGATTTCACAAGATGATGAACAGGAAATTGCCTTTGATTGGAATAGGAGGATTAATGCCATTAAAGATGTAGCAAATGCTTTATGCTATATGCATCATGACTGTTCACCTTCAATCCTGATGATAAAGAGGTACTTTTGATTGTAAGGATAGCAAATGCTTGCTTGACTGAAAGTCCTCGTTCTCGTCCTACCATGGAGCAAGTTGCCAAGGAGCTTTCAATGTTGAAGTCATCTGCAAAACATTAATTATACATTGTCATGTAAATTTATTTGAAAGATCAAATTTACCGAATAAGCATGAGTCCCCCGGGGACTTTGCATTATTGTAATTTTAATTTTAGTCTTGATGTTCCATGATTATTCCTCACCTCTCTATATGTGTTTGGTTTGGCCTTGTGCTGTTTAATTAGTGTATTCGAGTCACCGTTGCTGTAACTTTTCTTCTTAGTACAACCCTCGTACAATTTAATCTTGAAATTGCAATGTCTAGGAGGTGTTGTGATAAATCTTGACTCAAATTATTAATCATTGACTCGTTGTATTTTTTCTTGAACATAGCATAATCAATTTGAAAATTTCCCTTGTGCTGTTAGTTGTGTTGTTTGCACATTGATCAATTTTATTGCCTGAGATTAGCCTAAAGCTTTCACTTAGTTTTCTTATTGTGCTCCATTAAATTGAGCAATTAACTTGCCTTCAAATCAGAATTTTGTGCCAGGGAGATATTTGATCTTGAGAGTTGAGACTTCTGCTTGGAATGATTTGTAGTCTTTGCTGTTGTTCTTCTTTTTAGTTTGATTGCAAAGGACTATACTCAATATTTCTTGTTGGTTAAGGGGTGTGGATACCAATATTTTCACCGTTTGAGATCTTCTATCTGCATTCGTTTTTTATAATTAGAAGTATTATGACAATTTTTGTTATTTTTTTTATAATAATGCACTGATATATTGTCTATTGATATGATGTCTATGTTTCCTGTCACTGTGTTTCTTCTTTTTTTTTTTTTTTTTTTGTGAATTGGTTTTCCTTGATTCATTTTAACTTTTAAAAGACCAGAACCTCAAAAAAAAAAAAAAAAAAAAAAAAAAGATCGGATAATTAGAAGGCTACTGATATTTATACCTCCCCTTGTTAATAAATATACCTCCTTTTCTCACTCTTTTCGCTAAAATTTCCTAAATACCTTTCCTATTTTATTTCCCTTTTTCAAATTTCTTTATGCCAAACTATACACCCCCTTTTGGTACTGAAAAAAAAATGCATCCCTTTCTTGAAAAAGTTATCTGCTCTACCCCTCTTCCTAATGCCATAAGAAATTATCATTTTATCACACATGAGAATTGGGCTTAAGCCGCAGTGGAGGCAGCAAGCAACTATAACGAGTGCCTTTTTTATGAAAGCCATGAAGTCAGATTACTCAACTCCAAATTCTGGTAGTTTGTGCAGAATAAATGTTTAAAACCGGTGCTTAATCAACAACAGACATAACCAATTTGGTCCATCAAGATGTCTCACTGCACAATTAAAAAGAAAAAGGAAAATAGATAGATTCACACAATTTATAACAATGTTTATATACTGTTAAGGGGTGGGTGCAGGTGCAGCGAACAAATCGTGGCTTATTATGAATGTTGCGGCACCAAAATTAATGGAGACCAATGAGATGTTATTGAGGGATGAAATGCAAAGTATAAAAGTGAGATGGGTATTGAGAATTCACGGTGCTGCATGGATGTGGATACAGCAAGCTTAAGCTGCAGAGGAGTCTAAGTTTTGTGGTTGGCTTGTTCAGGATTTGTGTTATGTTACTTATGGTATGTTGAACTAATGCATATAGATCTAGTATTTTCTGGAGGGGCGTATATATCTAGAAATTATAATGCAGATAGATCTAGAAATTAAGCTTGTAAAGTTTTAATAAATTCTTTGAAACGAATTCTATTTACACTCGATTTTCTCTCTTCACACCCTGTTTGCTTTTCTGTACTTTTTCTTTTATATCTCAATATCTTTTTTAAGTAAACTGCCATATTATTTAAGGATATGCCATGTCAACTCGTTAGTAATTTAACAGACTGTTGACTGTTAGGACCAAATTTCTTTAATTTGAAAAATATAAGAATTTAATTTGATCAATTAAAACTAAAAGATCAAAAACATTCATATGATAAATTACATAGACTAAAAATTAAATTAAACATTATTTATATATTACAATTTAAATACTTATTCTTGAATTTTTTTTTAAAAAAAATCACTTAATCACACAATTTATTTTACATTAAGTGTCTTACTTTTTAATTGTATTTTAATTTTTATTTCATTCAAATATTATTATTTGAATTAATTAGTCTCAAATTAAATTTGAATAGAATTTTAAATTTTAAATCATGATACACCATGTCAAATTGATAGATACATATGAAATTAATAGTCCAACACATTGCAACTTTAAAGATCACATTCTTTCACACAGACCCACAGCTCATATATACGTGACTCGCGCATAGTTGTAGTCATCATATGTGTACGTGACTTTTCTGCAATATCCCATGGGCATGAACTGCATATGCATATCACTCACAGAAAATTGAAGCATCTTCACGTATTTATCCACTCTCTGATTGTATTACACAATCAGTGATTCAAGAATTCACCATATACCAGCTGCCATGTTCTTCATATTTCCAACGCTTCACTCCATAAAGCTCCTTTCATTTTGGGTGCTTCTAACTGTAATGTGGTTTTGTGCATTCATAATGGCCACTTCTCTCAATGCTACTGCATCTTCTGCCTCTCTCACACTACAACAAAGTGAAGCAAATGCTTTGTTGAAGTGGAAAGCCAGCCTTGACAACCAAAGTCAGGCTTTGCTATCTTCATGGGCTGGCAATAGTTCTTGCATTTGGTTTGGAATTTCTTGTGACCACTCCAAATCTGTCTCCAACATAACTCTTACACATATTGGATTAAGGGGTACGCTTCAAACTCTCAATTTTTCAGTACTTCCAAACATATTCACTCTTGATTTAAGTGACAATCATCTCACTGGAACAATTCCATCTGAAATATCTCAGTTGGTCAACTTGACAGAATTAAGGCTTCAGTTCAATGGTCTTTCTGGTTCCATTCCTCAGGAAATTGGCAAGTTAATTAACTTGCAAGTTTCATTGCTTTCAAACAATAATATTTCGGGTTCCATTCCTCAGGAAATTTGTAACTTAATCAAATTGGAGTATTTATGGCTGCAAGGCAATATTCTTTCGGGTTCTATTCCTCAAAAAATTGGGATGATGACACATATGTATCAACTTGATTTGTCTGATAACTCGTTAACAGGTACAATCCCTTCTACAATTGGAAATCTGAGCAATTTAGTGTATTTGTACGTTTGTGGCAACTATCTATCTGGTTCCATTCCTAATGAAGTGGGGAAACTCCATTTTCTTAACACAATCCAATTGTTAAACAATAGTCTATCTGGGCCAATCCCATCTTCCATATGTAAATTGGTCAATTTGGATTCCATTCTCCTTGATTATAACAAACTGTCTGGACCAATTCCTTCCACTATTGGAAACTTAACAAACCTCACTACACTTCGTCTGTTCTCAAATAAGCTCTCTGGACCAATTCCTTCTACTATTGGAAACTTGACAAACCTCACCACACTTGATTTGTCCTCAAATAATCTCTCTGGACCAATTCCTTCCGGTATTGGAAACTTGACAAACCTCACGACACTTTTTCTGTTCTCAAATAAGCTCTTTGGACCAATTCCCTCCACAATTGGAAATTTGACAAAGCTCACCACACTTTCTTTGTTCTCAAATAAACTCTCTGGAAACATTCCAATAGAAGTGAACAAGCTTAACCACCTGGAACATGTGCAATTAGCTGAGAATAATTTCATAGGTCATTTGCCTCACAACATTTGCATCAGTGGAAAGTTGATACACTTTTCGGCTGCCAAAAACTTTTTCACAGGCCCAGTACCAAAAAGTTTGAAGAACTGCTCCAGCCTTACAAGGGTTAGGCTTGAACAGAACCAACTGACTGGAAATATAACAGAAGATTTTGGTGTCTATCCAAATTTGGATTACATTGACCTGAGTGAAAATAACTTTTATGGCCATCTTACCCCAAACTGGGGAAAGTGCTATAATCTCACAAGCCTCAAAATCTCCAACAACAATTTATCAGGCAGTATCCCACCAGAACTAAGTCAGGCGACCAACTTACATTTACTTCACCTATCTTCAAACCATCTCACAGGAGGCATTCCAGAAGATTTGGTTAAATTAACCTATTTGTTCGATCTCTGTCTCGATAACAATAATCTTTCAGGGAATGTCCCTATACAAATAGCATCATTGAAAGATCTTACAACCTTGGAACTTGGAGCAAATAGTTTTGCTAGCTTAATTCCAAATCAACTTGGCAAGTTGGTCAAGTTATTACATTTGAATTTGAGCCATAATAAATTTTGGGGAAGTATTCCATTTGAATTTGGTGAATTAAAGCATCTCCAGAGTCTTGATCTTAGCAGAAATTTTTTGAGTGGAACATTAGCACCCATGCTTGGGGATTTGATAATCTTAGAAACACTGAATCTGTCCCACAATAATCTTTCAGGTGATCTCTCCTGCCTTGACGAGATGGTAAGCTTGATATCAGTTGATATATCGTACAACCAATTACAGGGTTCACTTCCAAACATTCCTGCCTTTAATATGGCTAAAATTGAGGAATTGAGAAATAATAAAGGCTTGTGTGGCAATGTCACTGGCTTGGAACCATGCCCAACATCAAGGGCCAAATCTCATAATCATAAGGGTAACAAAGTCATATTGGTATTTTTATCGATTGGTTTGGGTACTTTAATACTAGCATTATTTGCCTTTGGAGTCTCATATCATCTTTGTCGAAGTTCAAAGACAAAAGAAAACCAGGATGCAGAATCACCAGTCTAGAATCTATTTGCAATATGGAGTTTTGATGGGAAAATGGTGTATGAGAACATAGTTGAAGTCACAGAAGAGTTCGACAATAACCATCTCATTGGGGTTGGTGGACAAGGAAGTGTTTACAAAGCAGAATTGCACACAGGTCAAGTTGTTGCTGTGAAGAAACTCCATTCAGTCCAAAATGGAGAAATGTCCAATATTAAAGCTTTCACAAGTGAAATTCAAGCTTTGACAGAAATTCAACATCGTAACATTGTCAAGTTATATGGGTTTTGTTCTCATTCACGATTCTCATTTTTGGTATATGAGTTCTTGGAAAAGGGTAGTATGGATAAGATTTTAAAAGATGATGAACAAGCATTTGCATTTGATTGGAGCAGGAGGATTAATGCCATTAAAGGTGTAGCGAATGCTGTGTGTTATATGCATCATGACTGTTCACCTCCAATTGTTCATCGAGATATATCAAGCAAGAATGTTCTTTTGGATTTGGAGTATGTGGCTCATGTCTCCGATTTTGGAACAGCCAAGCTTCTTAATCCTAATTCAACCAATTGGACCTCACTTGTTGGCACTTTTGGATATGCTGCTCCAGGTTAATTCCTTTCTTCTTCTACACTGAGAATATAATGATTTTGTAGGTTTTCTTTGGTAGTCTTCTACCAAAAGATTAGGTAATAGTTATCAACATTTTATGTTTCTTTCAAGAATGTTCTTTAATACATGATAACTCTTTTAATTTGCTACAGAGCTTGCATACACAATGGAAGTAAATGAAAAATGCGATGTGTATAGCTTTGGGGTATTAACATTGGAAATACTTTTTGGAGAGCCCCCTGGAGATTTTATAACTTCATGGTTAATGCCATCTTCATCAAATGTTACGGACTCAACCACTGATGTTCCTTCATTGATGGGTAAGTTAGACCAACGTCTCCCTTATCCTGCAAATCCTATTGCTAAGGAGATAGTTTTGATTGTAAGGATAGCAAATGCTTGCTTGACCGAAACCCCTCGTTCTCGCCCTACCATGGAACAAGTTGTCAAGGAACTTGCATTGAAGTCATCTTCAACACATTAATTCCACGTTGTCATGTAGATATAGTTGAAAGATCGAATTTACCAAATAAGCGTGGGTTCTACTACCCCCGACTTTGCATTGTAATTTTAATTTTAGTCTTGATGTTCCACGATTATTCCTGTATGTGTTTGGTTAAGTCTTGTGCTTTTTAATTAGTGCATTTGAGTCAACGTTGGTGTAAGTTTTCTTCTTAGTACAACCCTTTTACAATTTAATCTTGTAATTGAAATGTCTAGGAGGTGTTGTGATAAATCTTGACTCAAATTATTAATATCATTGACTCATTGCGTTTTGTCTTGAACATAGCATAATCAATTTGGAAAGTTCCCTTATGCTGTTAGTCGTGTTGTTTGGGACATTGACCTATTTGATTGCCTAAGATTCGCCTAAAGCTGTCACTTAGCCTTCTTATTGTGCTCCATTAATTGAACAATTAACATGTCTTCAAATTAGAATTTTGTGCCCTGGAAATATTTGATCTTGAGACTTCTGCTTTCGAGTGATCTTTGCACGCTGTTCTCGCACAAGTTATAATCATCCTTTGTATGTGTTCTGCTTTTGTGTTATGTACATTTTATAAAGTCTCGGAGCATAATTTGAAGCATGTTCGTGTGTGTTCATTGTCGTCTTATTATAATTGTATGAGAATTTTGTTCTCTGCTTCCACCTTAATTTTTCTGATTTATCTCATCTGCTAGTTATAGATGCAAAGAATTTTCCACTTATCCCTTTTTATATACCTCATTGTTGTGGATTTGTTTGAACAAATTGTTCCCCTTTTTATGGCCTTGGTGTGGCAAGAGTTTAAATATGACATCTTTCAAGCTCGCGATTTATATTTTGAATTGGAATTGGTTTTAATTTCATATACAACTGGCCTTTGATAGACTTAGAATTCTGATTCAATATTTTAGCCGTTTGGGGTCTTCTGCATTAATTTGTTTTTGATAATTAGGAGTATTATGACAATTTTGTTGTTTTTTTTTATATAAAAATCTACTGATATCTATGTTTCCCATCAGTGTAGTACTTTTTTTTTTTTGGTATTATAAGGGGACGAAGCCCAGAAACAAGAACTACAAAGAAACTAATCTAGGGGTCTAACCTCCTAGAACATCAAAAAACAATAAAGGTTTTAATTTAAAAAACCTGGAACTTGCTCAAAAATCACTTGACCTTGCTCAATAAGCGCTGGCAACAGAAAACTCACTCTTACTATTCCCCGGCCACAACCGTTTATCTGGAACATCATGACACGAAGGAGGTAAAATTGCCATGATTTTCTGAATCACAACCTGAGGGAAGATGTGATCCACTATTATGCTTCGATCCCAATCCCCCAACTCATTCACCAAATCTCTAACTGTCATATGAGCCCAATGCTCAGGATATTTGCTGCATTATATTGATCAACAAGCAATCTCTATCAATCCACTTGTTTGTCCAAACATTAACTTGTAAAAGACTATACCCGATCATTAGAAGTGGATTTTTTCTTTTGGGTGAATATTAGAAGTGGAATTTGAAAATGCGCAAAAGTTGCTAAGGATCTGTGAAGTTCTGTTTTTTTTTTTTCCGTTTTAGAAATTGGGCATATAATTGATTCTTGGAATATTGGGCAATTACATGTTCACGTTGCATCGGACATTTGATATATCCATTTATTTAATGTAGTCCAAGCTAATTCATAATGCCATTTTGTTTGTATTTGGAATTTCTCTACTTGTCCTGTCATTTCTAGTTCTTCTAGCTAAGTGCACAAGGTGTGTATATGTATGTACATATAGTTAGAAAAAAATATAAAAATAAATAAATAAATGAATAGGTAGATATAAAATTAAAAAAATAAATAAATGAATAGGAAAAATTAAAAAAGAAAAATAAAGAAATGAATAGGTAAAAATGAAATGAGAAAAAAATCATGCAATGATCCACATCATTGATCTATAATTATTCATCAAATATATTGTGTGTATTATACAGACTTCCGTATAGTCACACTATCATAAGCTTTGTACAATGTAGGTTCAATATATAATTAGTTTCAGATATTTATTTATTGTTTGTTAAACCATTCAGTTAATATTAAAAGCATAAGAATATATACCATATGCATGCTCGGACAGTGAAGTTTACCACTTTATGAGAGAAGAGTATTCAAATTAAAGTAGATATGAGGAAGAGTGGAGAGAGTAGAACAATGAGAGCACAAATAGACTTAGGTGTTTTATATATATAAGGTGATTTAAAATAGAGCAAATTACACTCACCCCCTTATTTATAACTCACTTATGACACTCAATACCCCTCCTTCTTTTGACATTACTTTGGCCCTCCTTTAGTTAACGGCATTAAGTAACAGTTTTAATTTCATGTTAAATAACTAAACTATCCTTTTCTTTTATCCCATTCTCACTCTCCTTTTGGATCCCTTATCTTTAATCCTAACTAGCTTTAGAAATTCAACATCGTAACATTGTCAAGTTATATGGGTTTTGTTCTCATTCACGATTCTCATTTTTGGTATGAGTTCTTGGAAAAGGGTAGTGTGGATAAGATTTTAAAAGATGATGAAGAAGCAATTGCATTTGATTGGAACAGGAGGATTAATGCCATTAAAGGTGTAGCAAATGCTGTGTGTTATATGCATCATGACTGTTCACCTCCAATTGTTCATCGAGATATATCAAGCAAAAATGTTCTCTTGGATTTGGAGTATGTGGCTCATGTCTCAGATTTTGGAACAGCCAAGCTTCTTAATTCTAATTCAACCAATTGGACCTCACTTGTGGGCACTTTTGGGTATGCTGCTCCAGGTTAATTCCTTTCTTCTTCTACACTAAGAATATAATAATTTTGTAGGTTTTCTTTGGTAGTCTTCTACCAAAAGATTAGGTAATAGTTATCAACATTTGATGTTTAACTCTTTTAATTTGCTACAGAGCTTGCATACACAATGGAAGTAAATGAAAAATGCGATGTGTATAGCTTTGGGGTATTAACATTGGAAATACTTTTTGGAGAGCACCCTGGAGATTTTATAACTTCATGGTTGATGCCATCTTCATCAAATGTTATGGACTCAACCATTGATATTCCTTCATTGATGGGTAAGTTAGACCAACGTCTCCCTTATCCTGCAAATCCTATTGCTTAGGAGATAGTTTTGATTGTAAGGATAGCAAATGCTTGCTTGACCGAAAGCCCTCGTTCTCGCCCTACCATGGAACAAGTTGTCAAGGAGCTTGCATTGTTGAAGTCATCTTTCATACATTAATTCCACATTGTCTTGTAGATATAGTTGAATGATCAAATTTACCAAATAAGCATGGGTTCTACTATCCCCCGACTTTGCATTGTAATTCTAATTTTAGTCTTGATGTTCCATGATTATTCCTCAGTTCTCTGTATGTGATTGGTTTGGTCATGTGCTGTTTAATTAGTGTATTTGATTCACCATTGCTGTAACTTATCTTCTTAGTACAACCCTTTTACAATTTAATCTTGAATTGAAATGTCTAGGAGGTGTTGTGATAAATCTTGACTCAAATTATATCATTGACTCATTGCGTTTTTTCTTGAACATAGCATAATCAATTTGAAAAGTTCCCTTTTTCTGTTAGTTGTGTTGTTTGGGACATTGACCAATTTGATTGCTTGAGATTGGCCTAAAGCTTTCACTTAGGTTTCTTATTGTGCTCCATTAAATTGAGCAATTAACTTGTCTTCAAATTAGAATTTTGTGCCATGGAGATATTTGATCTTGAGACCTCTACTTTGGAATGATTTGTAGTCTTTGCATGTTGTTCTGCTTTTTAGTTTGACAAGCCTTGCTAAGGATTGTATTCAATATTTTCTGTTGGTTAAGGGTGTCGATACAAATGTTTGTGTCATGTACATTTTATCAAGTCTCGGAACATAATTTGAAGCATGTTCGTGTGTGTTCGTTGTTGTCTTATAATTGTATAGAATTCTGTTCTCTGCTTCCACTTTAATTTTTCTCATTAATCTCATATGCTAGTTATAGATACATAGACCTTTTCCACTTATCCCTTTTAATATAGTTCAGTGTTGTGGGTTTGTTTGAACAAATTGTTCCTTTTTATAGCCTTCTTGGTGTGGCATGAGTTTGAATGTGGCTTCTTTCAAGGTTGTGACATACAATTTGAATTGGAATTGGTTTTAATTTTATATACAACTAGCCTCGATAGACTTTGAATTCTGATTCAATATTTTTGCCGTGTGAGGTATATACTACCAATGGTAGAACCCATTTTGGGTTCTAAACTCACTTTTTGTGGGTCCTACAGTGCCAAATGGGATTTAAGAACTCACTTCTAATTTTACTCCAATAATAGAACCCGTTTTGAGTTCTTAACTTAATTTTCAAATGGTGCTTTCTTTTGAGGATAAAGATTATTTTACACAATATCATGGATTAGTGAGAGTTGAGAAGCTTTTTGTTTTCGTAAGCAAGATAAATTTATAAAATACAAAGACCAACTTCTTAAAGATCTACTGTACTTAAACCAAGATAAATTTATAAAATACAAAGACCAACTTCTTAGAGATTCCAACACACATACAAAACCATCAGACTTAAAGATCTAGACACAATCCGAATGTAGGACTACTGTACAATTTTGCAATGGAGACATGAGAAGCATTTAATTTAGAACTAAACCAAGACCAACTTCTTATTTTTATTAGAGTTTAATGGGTATACACTGTCCGGGAAAAATTTTCGAAAATCGAAAGTTTCATTCCAAGTTTTCCACAAAGACCAAGTAATTTTAGCTAACCATACATCTGTCCTGCACATTTTGTCCTTTTGTCTTAAACATTCCCTGATGTTGAAGACAGTGATCCAAAATACTCGAAAGATCAACAGCATCATAACCCAGCCGAGCATAAAATGCATGCTAAAGCTGATATGCAATTCTGCTGTTAAGCCACATGAATGAGAAGAAGTTTCCAATTGATCAAGAAAAATAAAAATACAAGACTGATCATGAAGATAAGTGATTATATTTCTCTTGATTTGCCTAGTATAGTATAGGAATATGTTCATCACTATTTGGTCTTTGTGGATTCAACGGAATTGGATCATTTCAAGCAGGGATGTGCTAATCTAATGACCATTGTGGACCTCGTTAAAGTTTGTTTAGTGGGGTGCTTTTCTCTTACAAGCAGAGACAGAAAGAAGCAGAGAAAAAATATCTCAAAAAGGAGGGGGCATCCTTGAGGATTGGATAATTTGTATCTTGAGTTTGCGATTTGAGAGTGTGGCAAGATATTGTAGCCATTTTTCTAGTTTTAGAGTCTGTCTGGATAAGTTTTTCTAGAAACACTTATAGGAAAAGAAAATAAGAAGGAAAAATGAAAAAAAAAAAAAAAGCTATTACTTTTATGGCAGTAAAATCCAGAAATTAGAGATCAATATAGGAGGTGGAAATTCAACCTTGAATCAATACAAGGAGGTTGATAATTTATCACAAATTTTAGAAACTTTAAACAAAGACGATTCTTACTATAGAATGACATAACAGATATAGTGTTGATACACAGAATAATCAATGCAGATGAAGGAATTAACTAAAATTTATCTTTGGATATTACATACAAAACTTCAATAGAAGGAAGAGTAGTCATGGCAATTTAGGGACGAAAAACTAGGAAGCCTCATAACGAGCTTGAAGATGAGAATAAAATGGCCAAGCAAAACAATGACTGACATGACTTCAACTTCAACAAGACAATTTCAAATCGTTCAACAAGGAGTAGTTACTCTATCTGAGATGACAAAGGATATCAAAATGTTACCATGTTTAAAAGTGGAACTAGTTTAGATTATACTATTGTATAAACATTCCTATACAAAATAAGTTTGGAGATGAAAAAAATATATATTATAAAAGACAATTAATTGGTGAAATAGTTCATGTATGAGAAGTATTATTAAAGTTAACTATAAGTTCTAATATCAAAAGCAAAAACTTAAAAGTGTAATATTAGCATAAAGTTGTTTATAAATATAATAAAAATAATAAAGAAAATAATTAAATATTATTTCCAATTAAAATGTTGCTCTATATTTATTCAAATACTTAAAATCATTAATAATTAATAAGGAAATATTTAAATTGTGAGTGTGCAGATATTCTGAAATGTGCAGGCCGGTGATGCAGTGTGTGCAGGCGATGAGAGTCCAACATTGAAATTAATTATATTGTTAGATTATTCAAATAAAAAGGTGCCATCAAGTGTGTTGCCTTTTTAAATTTGTCTAACAATAAAGACGATGGAGGGTTAACATAATTTATCTATATAAATTGGAGGGTTAATATAATTTATCTATATCATCTAGGCATATTCCGAGTGTTTTCTCACGGTGTATTAGATTATGAGAAAAATATTTTGAATGAATATAATTGATGTATTTACAGCCGTCTAACCTTAATTTTAATATAAAAACACTTATAAATAAATAAAAAAGAAAAGAAATGAAGGTAGTAAAAGGAATAATTATTCGTGCATGAACTGCATATATCAATCTCTGATGGGCATGAACTGCATATCAATCTCTGAAAATTGAAGCATCTTCACTTACTTATCCAGACGTTGATTGTATTAGAATTAGACAATCATTGATTGTTGAATAATTCACCCTATACCACGAATATGCAGTTCATATTTCCGATCCTTCAGTACATGAAGCTCCTAATAACGTGGTTTTGTGCATTCATAATAGCCAATTCTCTCCATGCAACTTTACCATCCTATGCCTCTCTCACATTACAACAAAGTGAAGCAAATGCTTTGTTGAAGTGGAAAGCCAGCCTTGACAACCAAATTCAGGCTTTGCTATCTTCATGGGCTGGCAATAGTCCTTGCAATTGGCTTGGAATTGCTTGTGACCATTCCAAATGTGTCTCCAACATAACTCTTACACATATTGGATTAAAGGGTACACTTCAAACTCTCAAATTTTCATTTCTTCCAAACATCTTCACTCTTGATTTAAGTGACAATCATCTCACTGGAACAATTCATCTGGAATATCTCAGTTAGTCAACTTTGTTGTAATATAAACTTGATTTTGGGCCTTATTTCTAGAAACATCCTAACTAAAATTCTAGAAGCATGTTCTAGAAGAAACTCTTTAGAAGATAATTCTAGAGTAGCATATAGAATTATCTAGAATGTGTGAGTAGGTTTGTATTTATGTAGAAAATTCTAGAAAGTCATTTGTAGCCATTAGATTAAATTTGTGTTGGCAAAATCCTAACCATTGGTTTAGGAGGAGCCACTAGTATAAATAGGTGTGATGTCCTAGAGTTTGTATCAAGCCAAAAATACAAGAAGTGATCAATTATACAAGTAGCCTCTTCCTTACAAAATTTATAGTCTCTTCATTCTCATATTTCCTTCACTACTAAAATTTCATTCCAACAAATTGGCATCAGAGCTTGAAGATCCTTTCTAAAGAGATGGCGAGTAGCGGCATGGTTTCATTCCAAGTCCTAATGCTCAACAAGAGCAACTATGACAATTGGAGCATCAAGATGAAGGCTCTCCTTGGCGCGCAAGATGTATGGGAGATAGTAGAGAAAGGTCACACCGAGCCGGAGAATGAGGGTAGTCTTTCTCAAACTCAAAGAGATAGTTTGAGAGACTCAAGAACGAGAGACAAGAAGGCTCTCTATCTAATCTATCAAGGATTAGATGATGATGCTTTTGAGAAGATTTCGAAAGCAAAGTCAGCAAAAGAAGCATGGGAGAAGCTTCAAACCTCGTACAAAGGAGCGGATCCGGTCAAGAAGGTACGTCTTCAAACTTTAAGAGTTGAGTTTGAAACTTTGCATATGAAAGAAGGCGAAGTTATCTCCGACTATTTCTCTAGAGTCTTAACAGTCACTAATCAACTTAAGAGAAATGGTGAAAAACTTGACGATGTAAAAATTATGGAGAAAATTCTTAGATCGTTAGATCCAAAGTTTGAACATATTGTCGCCATCATTGAAGAAACAAAAGACTTGGAGGCTATAACCGTTAAGCAACTTTTGGGTTCGTTACAAGCTTATGAAGAAAAGAAAAAGAAAAAGGAAGGGATCATGGAGCAACTACTTAAGACGCAAGTTGATTCAACCAATGAAGAAAGTAGTCACAGTAATAGAAGCCAACGAGGACGAGGTCATGGTGGAGATCGAGGAAGAGGACGAGGCCGTGGACAAGGACGAGGTTGGAGGCCCTGTGACAACAACAACAACTTTCAAAGAAGAGGAAGCTCAACAAGAGGCCGTGGGCAAGGCAACTCAAGATCAAGGTATGACAAGTCAAATGTGAAATGTTACAATTGTGAGAAGTTCGGTCATTATGCTTCTGAATGTAGAGCTCCTAGCAAAAATAGAGTTGAAGAGAAGGAAAATTATGTTGAAGAAAGAAGTAAAGAAGGTGGCACCTTACTAATGGCTTGCACGGATAATGTAAGAAGTGAAGACAATAAGCAATCATATGTGCGAAAAAAGGAGCATGTTCGTGGAGCTTGATGAATCGATGAGCGGCAATGTAGCCTTTGGAGATGAATCCAAGGTAGAAGTGAAAGGAAAAGGTAATATTCTCATCCGTTTGAAGAATGGTGAGCATCAATTCATCTCAAATGTTTATTATGTGCCGAATATGAAAAGTAATATCTTGAGCCTGGGGCAACTCCTAGAGAAAGGTTATGATATTCGCTTAAAAGACAATAACCTTTCTATAAGAGACACTGCAAGTAACTTGATTGCTAAGGTGCCAATGTCAAGAAATAGAATGTTCGTGCTCAACATTCAAAATGATGTTGCGAAATGTCTCAAGATGTGCTACAAGGATGCATTTGGCTTTGGCATCTTCGATTTGGGCATCTCAATTTTGGAGGATTAGAGTTGCTCTCCAAGAAGGAAATGGTGAGAGGATTACCTTGCATTAGTCACCCCGATCAAGTGTGCGAAGGATGTCTACTTGGAAAGCAATTCAAGAAAAGCTTTCCAAAGGAGTCTAACTCAAGAGCCAAAAAGCCGTTGGAACTCATACATACAGATGTGTGTGGTCCGATCAAGCCAAGCTCACTTGGTAAGAGTAATTATTTCCTTCTGTTCATTGATGATTTTTCAAGAAAAACATGGGTGTATTTTTTGAAGCATAAATCAGAGGTGTTCGAGAATTTCAAGAAGTTCAAAGCCTTTGTTGAAAAGGAAAGTGGTCTTGAGATCAAAGCCATGAGATCCGATCGTGGAGGAGAGTTCACATCAAGTGAATTCCAAAAGTATTGTCAAGCTCATGGAATTCGACGACCGTTAACAGTGCCGAGATCCCCTCAACAAAATGGAGTGGCAGAAAGGAAGAATAGAACAATCCTAGACATGGCGAGGAGCATGCTTAAGAGCAAGAAACTCCCAAAGGAGTTTTGGGCAGAAGCAGTGGCTTGTGCAGTTTACCTTTCCAACCGGTCTCCAACAAGAAGTGTATGGGGAAAAACACCACAAGAAGCATGGAGTGGAAGGAAGCCCGGCATTTCCCATCTAAGAGTCTTTGGAAGCATTGCTCATGTGCACATACCAGATGAGAAAAGAAGCAAGTTGGATGACAAAAGCGAGAAACATATCTTCATCGGTTATGACTCCAATTCCAAAGGCTATAAGCTCTACAATCCAAATACGAGGAAGACAATCATTAGTCGAGACGTCATTTTCAATGAAGAAGGAGAATGGGATTGGGGACCACATGATGAAGACTACAACTTCTTTCTGTGTTTTGAAGAAGATAGCATAGAGCATTCAAGGATAGACCAAGTAAGAGAGGAGCCTACTACCCCACCAACTTCACCAACTGCAAATAGTCAAGAAGACGAAAGCTCAAGTGAAAGAGTTCCACGCTTCAAGAGCATACAAGAACTTTATGAGGTAACTGAAAATCAAGATAATCTTACTCTCTTTTGTCTATTTGCTGATTGTGAGCCCATGAACTTCCAAGAAGCTGTAGAAAACAAGAATTGGAAAAATGCTATGGATGAAGAAATCAAAGCGATCAAGAAGAACGACACATGGGAGCTAGTTTCACTTCCAAAAGGGAACAAGGCAATTGGTGTGAAGTGGGTGTACAAAGCCAAAAAGAATGCTAAAGGAGAAATTGAAAGATATAAGGCAAGATTGGTGGCAAAAGGCTATAGTCAAAGGGCTGGCATCGACTATGACGAGTATTTGCTTCCGTTGCTCGACTAGAAACTGTTAGACTAATCATTTCATTAGCAGCTCAAAATAATTGGAGGATACATCAAATGGACGTGAAATCTGCCTTCCTTAATGAAGTCCTTGAAGAAGAAGTCTATATTGAACAACCTCAAGGCTATGAAGTCAAAGGAAAAGAAGACATGGTTTTAAAGTTAAAAAAGGCGCTTTATGGGTTGAAGCAAGCTCCAAGAGCTTGGAATGCTCGAATAGACAAGTACCTACATGAGAGAAACTTCATCAAGTGTCCATATGAGCATGCACTTTACATCAAATCCCAAAATAATGATGTTTTGATTGTGTGCTTGTATGTAGATGACTTGATCTTTACAGGTAGCAATCCAAGGATGTTCGATGAGTTTAAGAAAGAGATGACAAAAGAGTTTGAGATGACCGACATTGGTCTCATGTCTTACTACCTCGGCATTGAAGTAAAGCAAGAAGACAAAGGCATCTTCATCACTCAAGAAGGCTATGCTATGGAGGTGATTATGAAGTTCAAGATGGATGACTCTAATCCGGTCAACACACCAATGGAATGTGGAATCAAGCTATCAAAGCATGAGGAAGGAGAAAAAGTGGATCCAACACTCTTTAAAAGCTTGGTTGGAAGTTTACGGTATTTAACATGCACAAGGCCTGATATTCTTTATGCGGTTGGAGTTGTTAGTCGCTACATGGAGAATCCAACAACCACTCATTTGAAGGCGGCAAAGAGAATTCTTCGATACATAAAAGGTACAACAAAGTTTGGCTTGTACTATCATGTTTCTGATGATTACAAGCTTGTTGGATATAGTGATAGTGATTGGAGTGGAGATGTGGATGACCGCAAGAGCACAACTGGGTTTGTGTTCTACATGGGAGACACTGCCTTCACATGGATGTCAAAGAAGCAACCGATTGTTACTCTTTTTACATGTGAAGCAGAGTATGTAGCTGCTACCTCATGTGTTTGCCATGCAATTTGGTTACGGAATCTACTAAAGGAGTTGGGTTTGTCACAAGAAAAGCCGACTAAGATTTTCATGGACAACAAGTCAGCAATAGCTTTGGCTAAGAACCCAGTTTTCCATGACCGAAGTAAGCACATTGATACACGCTACCACTACATTAGAGAGTGCATCACGAGAAAGGATGTGCATTTGGAGTACGTGAAGACTCATGATCAAGTAGCTGATATCTTCACCAAGCCACTTAAGAAAGAAGACTTCACCAGGTTGAGAAGTTTGATCGAAGTAACAAAATCAAGTTTAAGAGGGGGTGTTGAAATATAAACTTAATTTTGGGCCTTATTTGTCTAAATAAAAGCCCAATTTCTAGAAACATCCTAAGCTAAAATTCTAGAAGCATGTTCTAGAAGAAACTCTTTAGAAGATAATTCTAGAGTAGCATATAGAATTATCTAGAATGTGTGAGTAGGTTTGTATTTATGTAGAAAATTCTAGAAAGTCATTTGTAGCCATTAGATTAAATTTGTGTTGGCAAAATCCTAACCATTGGTTTAGGAGGAGCCACTAGTATAAATAGGTGTGATGTCCTAGAGTTTGTATCAAGCCAAAAATACAAGAAGTGATCAATTATACAAGTAGCCTCTTCCTTACAAAATTTCTAGTCTCTTCATTCTCATATTTCCTTCACTACTAAAATTTCATTCCAACAAACTTGACAGAACTAAGGCTTCAGTTCAATGGTCTTTCTGGTTCCATTCCTTAGGAAATTGGCAAGTTAATTAACTTGCAAGTTTTATTGCTTTCAAACAATAATATTTCGGGTTCCATTCCTCAGCAAATTTGTAACTTAATCAACTTGGAGTATTTATGGTTGCAAGGCAATATTCTTCCGGTTCTATTCCTCAAAAAATTTGGATGATGACAAATATGTATCAACTTGATTTGTCTGACAACTCGTTAACAGGTACAATCCCTTCTACAATTGGAAATCAGAGCAATTTAGTGTATTTGTACGTTTATGGCAACTATCTATTTGGTTCCATTCCTAACGAGGTGGGGAAACTCCATTTTCTGAACACAATCCAATTGATAAAAAATAGTCTCTCTAGGCCAATCCCATCTTCCATAGGTAACTTGGTCAATTTTGAGTCTATTAACCTTAGTCAAAACAAACTCTCTAGACCAATTCCGTCTACTATAGGAAACTTGACAAAGCTCACCACACTTTATTTGTCCTTAAATAAGCTCTCTGGACCAATTCCTTCTACTATAGGAAACTTGACAAAGCTCACCACACTTGATTTGTCTTCAAACAAGCTCTCTGGACCAATTCCTTTCACTATTGGAAACTTGACAAAGCTCACCACACTTTATTTGTCCTTAAATAAGCTCTTTGGACCAATTCCTTCCACTATTGGAAACTTGACAAAGCTCACCACACTCTCTTTGTTCTCAAATAAGCTCTCTGGATCAATTCCTTCCACTATTGGAAACTTGACAAAACTCGCCACACTTGATTTATGGTCAAATAAGCTCTCTGCCAATTCCTTCCACTATTGGAAACTTGACAAAGCTCACCACACTTTCTTTGTTCTCAAACAAGCTTAGTGGAAACATTCCAATAGAAATGAACAAGCTTAGCAACCTGGAAAATTTGTATTTATCTTACAATAATTTCATAGGTCCTTTGCCTCAAAACATTTGCATTACTGGACAGCTGATGAACTTTTCTGCTAAAGATAACTTTTTTACTGGCCCACTTCCAAAGAGTTTGAAGAATTGCTCTAGCCTTATAAGGGTTAGACTTGAACAAAACCAACTGACTGGAAATATAACAGATGATTTTGGTGTCTATCCAAATTTGGATTACATTGACCTGAGTGAAAGTAACTTTTATGGATATCTTTCCCTAAACTGGGGAAAGTGCTATAAGTTCACAAGCCTCAAAATCTCCAACAATAATTTATCAGGCAGTATTCCACCAGAACTAAGTCAGGCAACCAATTTAAATGTCCTTCACCTCTCTTCAAACAATCTCACAGGAGGCATTCCAAAAGATTTAGATAATTTGACCTACTTGTTCGATCTCTCTCTCAATAATAATAATCTTTCAGGGAATGTCCCTGTACAAATAGCATCAATGAAAGATCTTGAAACCTTGGAACTTGGAGAAAATAATTTTACTGGCTTAATTCCAAATCAACTTGGCAATTTGGCCAAGTTATTACACTTGAATTTGAGCCAAAATAAATTCAGGGCAAGTATTCCATCCGAGTTTGTTAAATTTAAATATCTTCAAAGTCTTGATCTTAGCAGGAACTTTTTGAGTGGAACAATACCACCAATTCTCAGAGAGTTGAAAAGCTTAGAAAAACTGAATCTCTTGCACAATAATCTTTCAGGCGATCTCTCCAACCTTGACGAGATGGCAAGCTTGATATCGGTTGATATATCGTACAACCAAGTACGGGGTTCACTTCCAAAAATTCCAGCCTTCAATATGGCTACAATTGAGGAATTGAGAAATAATAAAGGCTTGTGTGGCAATGTCTTTGGCTTGGAACCATGCCCAACATCAAGTGACAAATCTCAAAATCGTAAGACTAACAAAGTCGAATTGGTATTTTTACCCATTGGTTTTGGCACTTTAATACTAGCATTATTTGCCTTTGGAGTCTTGTATCATCTTTGTCGAAGTTTAAAGACAAAAGAAAACCAGGATGCAAAGTCACCAGTACAAAATCTATTTGCAATATGGAGTTTTGATGGAAAAATGGTGTATGAGAACATAGTTGAAGCCACAACAGAGTTTGACAATAAACATCTCATGAGGGTTGGCGGACAAGGAAGTGTTTACAAAGCAGAATTGCACACAGGTCAAATTGTTGCTGTGAAGAAACTCCATTCAGTCCAAAATGGAGAATTGTCCAATATCAAAGCTTTCATAAGTGAAATTCAAGCTTTGACAGAAATTCAACGTCGTAACATTGTCAAGTTATATGGGTTTTGTTCTCATTCATGCTTCTCGTTTTTGGTGTATGAGTTTTTGGAAAAGGGAAGCATGGATAAGATTTTGAAAGATGATGAACAAGCAATTGCATTTGGTTGGAATTGGATGATTAATGCCATTAAAGGTGTAGCAAATGCTTTATGCTATATGCATCATGATTGTTCACCTCAAATTGTTCACCGAGACATATCAAGCAAGAATGTTCTTTTGGATTTGGAGTATGTGGCTCATGTCTCAGATTTTGGAACAGCTAAGCTTCTTAATCCTAATTCAACCAATTGGACCTCATTTGCTGGCACTTTCGGATATGCTGCTCCAGGTTAAGTCCTTTTTTCTTTTACACTGAGGATATAGTGATTTTGTAGGTTTTCTTTGATTGTCTTCTACCAAAATATTACGTAATATAGTTATCAACATTTCATGTGTTATTTCACCAATGTTATTTAATACATGATATCTCTTTTAATTTTTCTACAGAACTTGCATACACAATGAAAGTAAATGAAAAATGTGATGTGTATAGCTTTGGGGTATCTCTTTTCTTTTTTACTTTTTCTTAAAAAAGAAAACTTTTCTATAAAATTTCTCAATATATTTATGTTTATTTCTTAATATTGTAAATATCTATAAAATTTCACAATAAATATTTGTTTTTTTTCTTAATATTGTAAATATCTATACTTTTTATTAGTTTATTTGTTTATTTATTTTATTTATTCCTTTTAATCAAAAGGAGTAAATGAAATACTTCAGGGTTTTTTTTAAAAAAAAAACTATATGCATGATGCTATTAAAATCAATTTCTTAATTCTGTAATAAATTTATTTTAAATAAAATATTTTTTTCTTTCTCTTTGAGTTTCATGCAATGATTCACAACGTTGATGTGTGATAATAATCTTCAAATGTTGTATTTATCATAAGAATATATGTACAATTATGTTGTTTTAAGTTTTGTGCATCATGGATTCTTGTTAAATTAGAATTTTAGCACGTACTAATTAATTTATTAAATTTATATAATAATGTTAAATTTATTAACATATTTTTTATTATAAAATAGTTTTAAATTTCTTGATCAATAATTTCATAAATTATTTTTAAAAAAAATATGATAGAGACCTCATGTATCTTTCAATGATTTTTTCCAAAAAAAAAAAATATAATAATAAGTGCAATACCACGAAGTAAGTTTTTTTGTAAACTCGTCACTAAGAAGTGTTTGCTAAGTAGATCCCAAGCTAAATAGAAATATTTTAACTTTTTGAATATAGAAATAAATTAACTAAATAACTAAGATGAATTATATAAATAATATTTCATTAACTTAAAAATTAAATATTATTAATCAAATTATTATTAGAGTTTTTTTTATCTAATTTATGATTATACAATGATTCACTTAAATTAAAATATAACTATCCATAATTGAAACTGAAATAATTTTATATTACATTATTCTTTTCTTTAAAATATATAATTTTACTGTAAATTAAAATATTTATTTTTAAGTTAACTTTATTTTATATTGTTATTTTTAATATACTTGTGACATATAATATCTATTTAAAAACCTTAATGAAAATTTGAAATACTTGGACTAAAATATTAGTCTTTTAAGTATTTGTTACAACTAATGTACTTTGCTAATAATAGTTAATATTGTATGATTATGTTAATTTAGCAAAAAAAAATACCTACATTAAAGAACTTAATAGTTAGTAATTTGGTGCATTTTCTTCTCACAGGACGAAGATAATATTAAACACCTACAATAACACATCACATAAGTGATAATAAAATATAAATTGTCTATTACAGATTAAAATAATAATTTATTTTAAATAATATTGATTTCAATAGTTTACATCTAATTTAATTAATTTTTATATTTTAAATTATTTAAAATATTTTTTTATAAATTATAATATTAATATTTTTTATTTACAAATATAGTTGTAAAATAATCAAATTATTTTATCATTTTACATTTTAAAATTACAAAATTAATTAAATTTTAAAAAAAATTAAATCATTTTTAAATTTTATAATAATAAATCTCGTACAATTTTATAAATATTTTAAATAAAATAAAAAAATACATATGATACAATAACCAAATATATGTTCTCTTTTTGAATACTCTCTCACTTTTTCTGTCATTTTGAAAATTTTAATTAATTAATTATATTTGTTTCAATAAAAATATATTTAATTTCATAAACAGATGTAGTTCGAATATATATATATATAAAAACAATATACACGGCTACCTTACTAATTGGATTCAACAATTAGACAATCGGTGCGGGTAATTTGCCGTAGGGAAGAGGGGCTTTTTGTGCAGAAGAAAATTCAGTGAGGGGTATATTCGCCATTCCATAAACAAAAAATGATGTCAACGGGTACATGTCTTATATTTCCAAGAAGACATTGACCCACAGACGCCACAAAGTGTGAACGAGGCCAAGTGTCTTATAGTACTATTAGACTACCCCTCAATTTGCAACCTACGCTTTTGCTGCTGCTGTTCCTTTTATGAAGAACGTTAAGTGGTGTGGTGAATTACTGACTCCTTCAACGAAAATTTATTATTCTGCTTTACACTATTCAACTCCAAACCCGATCTTGGAGTGGTGTGGTGAATTACTGACTCCTTCTTCAACTGCTACAGTCATTAATTTCAACCTTTGCAGAACCTTGAAGGTATACATATTGATGTCCCAGTAAAATTAATTCAATTTTTCAGGTTTCTTAAAACATTTTTTCCCCGTTAAAACTTACTATTGGTTCTCTTGTATGAGCCAGCATTTATTAAGATGGATGGCCACCCAACGGCAATCGATCACATCCTATAATTCTCATTTAATCCATCATCTGAAAGATGTCATATTACATTTTTTATTACAAAAATTTAGGGGGGTGATGACACCCCAGTCCAAGGCAAGAAAAGTCTCTGGACTCGAAGAGAGGTTCTTACATTTATCTCATTCCAAGAAGAACGGGGGTTCGAAATTGTGATCCGTCAGATTCGAGACCTTGTCTTACTCTACTCGACCAATCCTTTGGAGTTTAAGATGTCATATTACTATGTTTCTTCTAATTTCTCAAAAGGCCAAAAATTCGGGCAATTCAAGTTGAATCTTTGTTTTTATTTAGGGTGATGAAGATGAACCGATGATATTGGTTAACCATTTCAAGCGAGTTCAATTATTAGCATCTAAAAATGTTTCTTCATCATCATGATACAAATCTCGCTATAGTCCTCACAATCTTCATAGCGTGCACAACAAGAGCACAAAACCTCACCTGCAATGGCAAATGCGGGGACCAGACCCTTTAGTTCCCTTTTGGCATCTCCTAAGGTTGTCCAATCCAACTTAAATGTTCCAAAACCCAAGTCCAACTTGGCGAATTTCTGGTCCAAAACGTAACAAACAGCAACATATTCATCAATCTCCCTGCAAAATGCAACCGTACCATGCAATCCATTCACCCACTCTTCGGTGACAATTTTGCCCTCACGACTAACAATAGCTTTCTGGTGCAAGATTGTAGTAGGGATGTGTTTGGTGGTGGGTGCGTTATTCCTGCTTCTAGTTTTGTGGGCAGCCAAATTGATGTGGAGAGCTGCGACAACAAAGGTGCTAATATCAGTTGCTATTCGAAACAAGATAAAGTAGGTGTTGTGACATACGATGATTTGAACGGAACTAAGTGTAAGTACTTGTCTTATTATTATTATTATTATTTTTATATGCTTTGGTTCTTGCTTGTGGAATAATTGTGTGGGTTGACTGGAAAACTGAGAATCTACACCTGGTTGCGGCTTTATGTGCTGGCCAACCATGTGGCCAACCATCATCGAACACAATTCTCCGGAGTTTGCATTTGGATTTTTCAACATTATATTTGCAGAAGACTTGCAAATTTCCTTCTTAATTTGCAGAGTTATCATATAAAAACTGACATGAAATATGCAAATTTAAAACTGGTTTATTTTGTTTTCCTTTTTAGCTTCAGATGGCCCAAAGGTTAGAATAATTATGCTTTGGATGTTGTAATTTTTGGGATATTTCAAAAGGTTAACTCCTTTATTTATTTATACATAAAAAATCTTTTTAAAATTAATTTATTGTTTATTAAAAACAGTTTCTTTTGTTTGACTTGGTCTTATTGACTTGGTCAATTAAACTGAGTCTCACCTTATCTTTAACTTGGTTTTGGGTGGTTTTAGAAACAAACTAGGTCTTACCTTATCTTTGACTTGGTCTTGGGTAGTTTGAGAAAACCCTATCTTTTCTTTATAAATACCTATGCTTCAGATGGTTTTAGAGAATTCTCTCTCACATCTTTTTCTCTCTACTGTTTCACTGTAAATCCTGGGTTATTTTTATGAGAGAGCTTGCTAGTTCTGCTGCCCCAATCTATTATTGGGAAGAGTCTGTTAAATCCTGGGGGATTTGCGCTTTACGCGGATAAATCCTTGAGGACAGTGTGTCTAACACACGTCTCAGACTTATTTGATTGTGTTTTTACACGCCATGGACAACAATCTCAAGGATTTAATTTGTTGCTGTCTGTGGCAATCCCTATTTTTTTTCTTTCCTTTCGCAAAATCTCCATTGTCGTCCAGCGGTTAGGTGCCTTCCATTTCAATTTCACCTACCCACGCGCCACTACTCTCCCTTTTTCAGAAGCCAAGGCCAAGCGCTGAGAAAAGTTGTGTTCAGAAAAATGGGTTTGCACACGAGCGTGATGGAAGAGATAACTTTTTACACGGGGCTATCCCCCGCGGCATTTTTCACCGTTTTGGCTATGATGGTCGTCGTTTACAGAACCGGGGATGGTCTCCTCGTTGATGAGGCGGCAGACGGCGTTGAGCGCGGCGCAGACGACGAGGTAGTTGTCGGAGCGGAGGTCCTTCTGGATGGTGTTGACGATGAGGATGATGAGGTCGTGGTCGTCGTTGAGGAAGAGCGTGACGGCGAGGTAGCCGGTGCGTTTCGAGAGGAGGTTGTCGTCGTGCGTCATCTTGACGGCGTGGATGTATCCGAACGACGCGTCGTGGCCGAGCATCTCGACGTAGAGGAGCAAAGTTTTACACATCCTTGGTCTCTCTCTCTCTTGCTCTCCAGGTTTCTCTGAATCTAACACTCACCCTATTGGTACGGTACGTTCCCATCTCTCTCTCTCTCTCCACTACTTCAGATCTACGATTTCCACGCCAATGCAACTGTTTTCGGATTTCATGCGCTTTCCTACTTAATCTCAACTCGTTTTCGCTCCCGCTTCTCATGTTTTCCGTTTCTCATTCACCGTTTTGGTTTCTCTATGCTTTCTTTGCATAATCAACGCTTGAATTTTCATCTGCTTGTGATCGATTTTGTTGTTTTGTACTTATAGCTACAGCTGGTTGTGCTGCTAATTCGTTTGAATTTGTTACATTGGACTGAGTAACTTGTGTAGATTGTTGGTGTTGCTACTGCAAACTCTTAATTTTTTGTAAATATTTTGATTCTATTGAACATGGCGTTGGGAATTGTTTTTTCTTTATCTGTTCCTGGAATTGACGTAATGTATAATCACGAAGGATTCTTTGTATATGTTGCCTTTCAATTGGACAGGGTGTGCATTTTGATGCATTTGTTTGATCTCCTTTCACCACGATATGGTTGTTTTAAAAAAGCAAAAGTAAAATTAGGTTTTCTTTTTAAACTTGCGTGGAAATAAAATTTAACCTTGCAAAAGGAGAAGAAATATAATGCTATGGTGGGGGTTGAACCCCACAACTGGAAATTAAAATATGTAGTTCTCTATCATAGTTACAATGATTGATGTTATAGTCAATGATTTGTGAATTTGAATTTAGAAGGATGAGATAAATTGTTTGACTTGGAAAATGCCTGAATGAGAAAAAGTTTGAAAGCGTTGTTTGAGACATTTATAGATTAACCCTTGAGTTAAAAACTTTTAGGGAAGTTGGCAGTGGTGGCCTGTTTGAGAGGCTTTATATGTGTGTTGAGACAAAAGCCTTAGAGTAGAACTAATAATTTTATGATATCGAGAACACTAGTCCCATGAATGAGATGAGATTCATTCTTGAACCAATATGTGATTGAAGTTTTATTTGATTTTATATTCAACATGTTTTGAGAAGTTGTGTATATTTGTTCTATGATTTAGAGATATTGGTTTCAAGTTTTTCTCAAAATTTGGCCACATATTTTGGTTTGACAATTAGTATTTTCTTTTATATTTGCTTTTGAGGCAATGCTTTAAGTGAGAAAAATGCTAAGAGGAGGTAGTTGGCAACAAGTAATTCATTGAGTATCTTGATTAAATATTTCAATTGCGTTACTATTGGAAAAATGGATATTTCATGGTGTTTCACTGGCAACCAATTTCAATGGTTATATCGAATGGTCCAGCTGCTTATGTGAGCTTGTTATGTTGATTGATAGTTACTGTGGAGGAATTTGAGAATTTTTTTTTCTCTTTTCGTTCCTTGACTTATATATCGCTAATATTAATATGAAGTTGTGAACATTAATTCACACGAATGCAGTGCGTTTTCCATTTCTTTTTGCAATATCAATTGAATGATTATTTAATTAGAATTACAATTGTTACGCTATTATATTGCACCTGTTATTATATTTAATTGTGAATGTTATATTTGAACGCTCCTGAGTTATTCAATTGCAATTCATTTACTAAATTTAATTGACATATTTTAATTATTCAGGATTGATCAATGTGGGGGTATGCCAACAATTATTTTGGGTTTTATGGAATTTTAAAAGTGATATTTCTTTGACTCTTCTGTGACTAAACTTGATTTTTTTTTTAAATAAAAAAATGATAGAAGTGTTTATAATTAGTATGCTTTTGTCGGCCTCTTAGGAAAGTAAATTCTGATGTTTATTATTAGACAATACCTCTGTGGAATATTTTTGATATGAGTTATCTGAGTTTAGCTTTTTAAAAGCAATTGTCATTTGTGACATAAGTTAGCAGGAACTATGTGAACTATTAGCAATATTCTGAGTAATTAATTGTGCTTGGATGTAGTGGCAAGTGTGAGTTCTCTATACTATTTGCATAATATGAGACACTTGAGAGGTACCACAAGTTATGGTATTGAACATAGTGGATTTTCCATTGTATTAGAAAATACAATGATGTTAAATGGATCTTTGATCCATATGAGACAAAATCCACTAGAGGTTATGCTATTGCACTTGGTTGTGGTGCATTACTTAGAGATCAACCAAACAAATAATAATTGAGTCAAAGTTTATTAATTTGGAGATGGTTGATTATGAGGCTTAGTGGTTGAAAAAATCACTTAAGTGAATATTCATTTAGAATATAAATTAAGAAATAACGTGATAAAGCAATTGCATAAGAGATAAAAATATTTGATTATGTGAAGTGAAAAATGGATTCGGCCGATCCTCAGATTTAAACTCCTAGGGAAGAGATTACTGCATGAAACATCGAGGGGAATGGGATTTTATTAAGCCATTTGAAAACAAACAAGTGATGGTAACCCAACCTTTGTGATTGGAGATCCCATGAAGAAGGTTCATATGGGTAAGAACAAGTCACTTGTCAGTTCTGCTAGCACTAAAATTGATTTTAATCAATTTTTAATTTTTTAGTCCCTTCCTATGGTGTGAGAAAGTGCTAGATACTGCATTATTGAGAGGTTAAACTTTATAGTTAAGCTTTATGTGGTTGTGAGAAAGTTTAACAACTTATAAAGTTTTTAATGATTTTCATATCCCTTATGGGTGGTGTATGATTTGCAGCATGCACTTGATGAAATCACCTATATGAGTGTCAAGTGGGGCCGCTTGTATGAGATCTTGGCGAGATCTCTAGAGCACTCATGAATACCGGGCACGCGCATGGCCTATTAGCGCACAACAGCGATAACGGCAAGGATTGTGGGGGTGTAGTGTGATTGGTAGACCTCTAGCATACACCAAGTGTCTTTGGTTCATATAGCTTGCTACACCAATTACACTGTGTGTTAAGTTTTATCAGTCTAGGTCTGGTTCATATAGCTTGCTACACCAGGTCCGATGCATTACATCCAAGAGAAAGAGAACCCAGGAATTTCTTATATTTTCTGAAAAATTTTTATTTAACCTTTTGAAATATGTGGGGGATTGTTGTAATTTTTGGGATATTTCAAAAGGTTAACTCCTTTATTTATTTATACATAAAAAATCTTTTTAAAATTAATTTATTGTTTATTAAAAACAGTTTCTTTTGTTTGACTTGGTCTTATTGACTTGGTCAATTAAACTGAGTCTCACCTTATCTTTAACTTGGTTTTGGGTGGTTTTAGAAACAAACTAGGTCTTACCTTATCTTTGACTTGGTCTTGGGTAGTTTGAGAAAACCCTATATTTTCTTTATAAATACCTATGCTTCAGATGGTTTTAGAGAATTCTCTCTCACATCTTTTTCTCTCTACTGTTTCACTGTAAATCCTGGGTTATTTTTATGAGAGAGCTTACTAGTTCTGCTGCCCCAATCTATTATTGGGAAGAGTATGTTAAATCCTGGGGGATTTGCGCTTTACGCGGATAAATCCTTGAGGACAGTGTGTCTAACACACGTCTCAGACTTATTTGATTGTGTTTTTACACGCCATGGACAACATTGGATGCCTTATTACCTAAACGGGTGTTGTATTTACATGTTATTATGTTTATGTAAATTAGAATAATTATTTTGGATGAATGTGTTTTTAGGTATTATTTTTAAGACAAGAACATTTTTAGGAGTTTTCCTTTAAATGATAGCATTTTTTACAATTTTTTTTTAATTTCTTATATCTTTTAATCTATCTATTTCATCTTTATTTTTAAATTAAATTGTAATTTTAAAAAAAAATTATTAATAATTTAAAATAACCTTATATTATAATATAAATTATTTATCATAAAATTTAAAATATAATTTTATATGTTAAAAAATATTTATTTATTACAAATTTTAATTATAATAAAATAAACATTCTAAATATTTAGTTATATAAATAAATAGTCTTGAGCATTGCACATACTAAAATACATACTAAAATACTACTTTAATATATTAAATTTAAAATTAAAATTATTCTTACATAAATAACAATAAAAAAATTAATTTTATTATATTCATCATTATATCGTACAACCAATTACAGGGTTCACGTCCAAACATTCCAGCCTTCAATATGGCTACAATTGAGGAATTGAGAAATAATAAAGGCTTGTGTGGCAATGTCTCAGGCTTGGAACCATGCCCAAAATCAAGTGCCAAATCTCAAAATCATAAGACTAACAAAGTCATATTGGTAATTTTAGCCATTGGTTTGGGCACTTTAATACTAGCATTATTTGCCTTTGGAGTCTCATATCATCTTTGTCGAAGTTCAAAGACAAAAGAAAACCAAGATGCAGAATCACCAATACAAAATCTATTTGCAATATGGAGTTTTGATGGAAAAATGGTGTATGAGAACATAGTTGAAGCCACAGAAGATTTTGACAGTAAACATCTCATTGGGGTTGGAGGACAAGGAAGTGTTTACAAAGCAGAGTTGCACACAGGTCAAATTGTTGCTGTGAAGAAACTTCATTCAGTCCAAAATGGAGAAATGTCCTTCATTGATGGGCAAGTTAGACAAACGTCTCCCTTATCCCATAAATCCTGATGATAAGGAGGTAGTTTTGATTGTAAGGATAGCGAATGCTTGCTTGACTGAAAGTCCTTGTTCTCGCCCTACCATGGAGCAAGTTGCCAAGGAGCTTTCAATGTTGAAGTAATCTTCAATACATTCATTCCACTTTGTCATGTAGTCCCCTGACTTTGCATTGTAAATTAATTTGTAATTTTAATTTTAGTCTTGATGTTCCATGATTATTCCTCTGCTCTCTGTATGTGTTTGGTTTGGTCTTGTGCTGTTTAATTAGTGTATTTGAGTCAGCGTTGCTGTAACTTTTCTTCTTAGTACCCTTTTACAATTTAATCTTGAAATTGAAATATCTAGGAGGTGTTGTGATAAATCTTGACTCAAATTATTAATATCATTGACTCGTTGCGTTTCTTCTTGAACATAGCATAATCAATTTGAAAAGTTCCCTTGTGCTGTTAGTTGTGTTGTTTGGGACATTGACCAATTTGATTGCCTGAGATTCGCCTAAAGCTGCCACTTAGGTTTCTTATTGTGCTCCATTAAATTGAGCAATTAACTTGCCTTCAAATCAGAATGTTGTGCCATGGAGATATTTGATCCCGAGACCTCTACTTTGGAATGATTTGTAGTCTTTGCATGTTGTTCTGCTTTTTAGTTTGACAAGCCTTCTAAGGACTATACTCAATATTTTCTGTTGGTTAAGGGTGCAATACAGATGTTTGTGTTATGTACATTTTATCATGTATTGGAACATAATTTGAAGCATGTTTGTGTGTGTTCATTGTTGTCTTACTTTTTTTTTTATAAGCTGTTCATTGTTGTCTTATAATTGTATGAGAATTCTGTTCTCTGCTTCCACTTTAATTTTTCTCATTTATCTCAGCTGCTAGTTATAGATGCATTGACATTTTCCACTTATCCCTTTTTTCAGTGTTTTTTTAATGGGTTAATTAAGTTTTTAGTCCCTAAACTTTTTAAAAATTCGATTTTTAGTCCCTAAACTTTAGTTTGATTGGTCAAGGTCCGTAAACTTTTTAAAAATTTGATTTTTAGTTCCTGAACAAAATTTTGACCAGTCAAAGTCCTTACACTTAAAAATTCGGTTTTTAGTCCCTAAACTTTTTAAAAATTCAGTTTTTAGTCCCTAAATTAATGAGATTTCAGGGACTAAAAACCAAATTTTTAAAAAGTTTAGGGACTAAAAATCGAATTTTTAAAAAGTTCAGGGACCTTAACCGATCAAACTAAAGTTTAAGGACTAAAAACCGAATTTTTAAAATGTTTAGGGACCTTGACTAGTCAAACTAAAGTTTATGGACTAAAAACCGAATTTTAAAAAAGTTTAGGAACTAAAAACTTAGTTAACCCTTTTTTAATTTGTTTTTACATAGTGTTGTGGGTTTGTGTGAACAAACAAAGTGTTCCCTTTTCATAGCCTTGGTGTGGCAAGAGTTTGAATATGACATTTTCAAGGTCATGATTTACATTTTGAATTGGAATTGGTTTTAATTTCATACACAACTAGCTTGATAGACTTTGAATTCTGACTCAATATTTTGTCATTTGAGGTCTTCTGCGTTTCTTTTTTATAAGGGTTAATTAAGTTTTTAGTCCCTAAACTTTTTAAAAATTCAATTTTTAGTCCCTGAACAAAATTTTGACATGTCAAAGTCCCTAAACTTTTTAAAATTTAGTTTTTAGTCCCTGAATTAATGAGATTTAAGGGACTAAAAACTGAATTTTTAAAAAGTTTACAGTCCTTGACCGGTCAAACTAAAGTTTAAGGACTAAAAACCGAATTTCTAAAAAGTTTAGGGACCTTGACTAGTCAAACTAAAGTTTAGGGACTAAAAACCGAATTTTAAAAAAGTTTAGGAACTAAAAACTTAGTTAACCCTTTTTATAATTAGGACTATTATTTATGATTTCATAAAAAAAAGATCTATTATTTATGACAATTTTATTTTATTTTAAAAAAAAATATGGATGTACTGATGTCTATGTTTCCCATCCTAGTGTTTTCAAATACTTTATTCCTTTTTCAGTTTAACTTGTAAAATACTAGACCCAATAATTAGAAGTGGAATTTGGGAATGAGCAAATGTTGCAAAGGATTTGTTAAGTTCTGTTTTTTTATTTTCCGTTTTAGAAATTGGGCATATAATTGATTCTTGGAATATTGGGCCCATTGCATGTTCATGTTGTATTGGACAACTTGCTATATAAATATAGCCATTTAATGTGGGACAATTACTTCCTGCTTCCCATTTTTGCTTCCTGCACCCCCAATGAAAACTTAAAAGGACAAAAATGCCCTTAATGATTTTAATAACCAGCACCCCATGAACCCTAAGCACCCCTCGTTCCTTCTTCTAAAGAATGTCAATGATTAATAAGTCTTCAATAATTTGTATTTAATCTTTCATAGAAAACTTGTAACTCTGACTATTACCATATTTAAAATATTTTTCATATGTAATATTTTAATATTACAATACTAATAAAAATATTTACACATATATTTTAAATAAGTTGTTTTAATGTGATACTTCTTAAC
This sequence comes from Pueraria montana var. lobata, assembly GCA_026413185.1. Taxonomy (NCBI): domain Eukaryota; kingdom Viridiplantae; phylum Streptophyta; class Magnoliopsida; order Fabales; family Fabaceae; genus Pueraria; species Pueraria montana. Next base: position 82,847,101 of record CM048650.1, read on the forward strand.
ATATTTATGGTTCACTTTTTTGTTGTATAATGCATTTAATCAATTCTCTATTTTATTCTTTAGTTTTAAGTCCAATAAATATTAACAATTTTTGCATATCTCTTGTACTCATTATCTCTGCTTTTTTTTTTTTAGAAACTTAAAAGCAATATATTTTGTATTTTAAAATTATTACTATTGATCAATTCATTATTATCTAAATGATATTTTTTTACTATAAAGTTGTCTACTTCATTTCATGCATATATATCTTTCATTAACACTTATTGAACATTTTTTTTTACTATAAAGTTGTATAAAAAAATTGAACATTTTTTTTACAATTCATTTATTTACTGTACATTCATCTTAGAAATATCTGCTTTTTTATTCTTATCATATGATTTATGTCTATTAAATTTAATTCAACTTCTTAGTAATAATAAACTCCTTTTTATTGAAAAATTGTTATGTATTTATGGTCTTGCATTTAATATAATATTTATATTTATATATTAATTCATTGACTTTTTTTTATTAAACTATATTTTTATATATCTTTTTATTGAATTTAACTTTCATTTGTGAAAAAAAAAATTAATTCTCAATTTTCACTAATATGGTAATTAATAAGACATAAATTATTTATTTATTTATTTATTTATTTATTTTTTCTAATATAGTTATATTTGAGAAAATAGTCTACACAATGACACATAAAAGAATTTTACATTGTCATCTAATCAGAAACTACTATATATTCCAAGTGTTTCATTTTACAATAATTACCATAAAATTAAGTCATACATATTATAATTTTTTATTTGTTGACAATGTAAAATATTTTTACATTTTCAATGTATAGAAATTATGCTAAATTTCTTCACACATCATAATATTTTATGTATCCATCGTAATTAACAGGGAGCATAAATTATTATTATTTATTTAATTTTCTATTAATTAATTTTTTAATTTATTAAAAAGTTGTTATGCATTTATGATCTAGCATTTAGTATAACATTTTATGCATTCGTTGTTTTTCATTTAATCTACCTTTCTATGTTATTTCTATATTGAAGTTATGTTATGTGCATGTATCATTTGTGCATATCTACTTTTTATATAACAAATAAAAATTTCATCCATTTTTATGAAAGAAAATTGAGTCTTCATTTTTTACATTGTACCCTCTTTACTGTTTTCCTTTTTCTCATATTATATATTTTTCTAAATTTTTGGAATTTGTTTTTTAAATTTCATATATTTAATTAATAGATTTATATCTATAATTATTTATTAAATAAGATGATTAAGTTTGATGTTTTCTCTATTTCGTTAATTAATTAACACTCAAACATCTTCTTTAAATATTTGAATGCACCATATTGGCATTATTCAGCAAGACAAACTAAAAATTCTCGCTAAAATTTTGTGATCAATATCATCTAAAAATGAGATGGACATTTTCTACAGAATTTAGACATTACATATGATTCTTTTTTTTTTATACAAGACATTACATATGATAAAAATAAGATCAAAACAACCAAATCATAGATTTTTCCAATACCTCTACATACATTATCTTCTACAATATCAGCAAAAAAAAAAAAAAAACACAGTATAGTACTATAAAACATCCTTGAAGTTCCCTCCAAGCCGACGTAATTATTTTAACAGGAAAAGGTATTTAGTCAAACAATGCACGCATGTTCTCCTCAATCACCTTAATTCCCTGAGGAGCTCATAGTGGAAATTCTAGGATTTGTATTCAGTGTTGCAGAGTAATTCAAAGTAGTTACATCATGTATGTGTTAGTGGTTAACTCTGTTAGGTGCATGGTTAGTATAGTTTTACTGATAAGATAAGTGGTTAACACTATTATGTTAGAGTGGTTAACTCAGTTGTATAATTGGTTAACATGTTGTTTATTATATGCGACCTGGTATAAGTGACTTGTGTATAAATACCTATATGTAGTACAGTGAACACAAGTGAGTATGTGATCAATGAACATTTCTATCGTTCCTCTCATTTTCTCTCTAGAGTGTGTGTGTTCTCTCCCTCATCTCCAACAATTTGGTATTCAGAGCTTCTTGCGATCCAAGACCTGTGTGCGTGAGAGTGATCTAGAGAGCATCTTTTGTTTCTGATGGTTGGGTCAAACAACAATCTTCTAGAGGTGAATAATGAGAAAATAGCGGATTATTTCACAAGAGTGATCAGTCTTACTAATTCTATGAAAAGTTGTGGTGAAAAGATTCCAGAGGTGAAGATTGTAGAGAAAGTGCTTCGAACTCTTCCCCTTAAGTTCGATCACATTGCAGTGGCTATTAAGGAGTCCAAGGATCTTGAATCCTTGAAGGTAGAAGAGCTCCAAGGCTCTTTGGAGGCACATGAGCAGAGGATGATTGAGAGAAGTTTAGAGAGATCAATGAAATATAGAGAAATACACTAGAAGGGGGGTTGAATAGTGTATTTATAATTTCTTTGAAAAACTTTAACTAATGTGAAGATAGTATATCTTAAGTTTTACAAGAACTTAGTAAAACAGAAGATTATGCTATCGTCCAGCAGTTCAAAAGCAACAGTCCAATGAAACTGCTTTTTCTTGCTTTTCGTTAGAACACACGTAAAAGATAATCGTAGATAAAATGTGTAAAGAAACACTTTCGTAGTATGTTGAAGAGATAGTTTAATAGATATGCAAATAAGCTAGAAAGCGAGAGAATAGAACACTTAGTTTTATACTGGTTCACTCAACTGAGCTACGTCCAGTTCTCCTTCAAAAACTTTTGAAGGGTTCTACTAATCAAGATCTGATTACTCTCAAGTATTCTAACCTTGCCACTTCTGGCTACAAGTATTCTCTAGGCCACTCCTGGCACACCTTTAATCTCCCCTTGAGATTAAACACAAACCCAAGTATTCTTTAACACTAAGCCACTCCTGGCTTTCCAAACAGAATTGTTTGAGTATAGAAAGTAAGACTAACTCTCACAGAGAGGATATTACAGTAAACACGAATATACAGAATCGCTTAGCAAAGCTAAGAAGAAAGCTCGTTTTGCTTAAGTATTGATCGTCCAGTCGTTTTGACAGAGATTCAGCTCTTTATAAATTTTTCGTCAGTCTGATACATGAGCTCATTCCTCTATTTATAGGCAGCTTGTTGAAAGGTATCCGTTGTGGGATCTGTTCCTTTGCCAAGAGCGGTTCTCTCCAAAGCATGTGACTGTTGTCACGTTTTGACTTAGGGTGGAGAGATAGAGGAGACAACCGTACATATAGCGCCTCTCCTACTTGTACTTTTTCTGCAGAGAGAAGCTTCTTCTTTTCCTGTTCAATACTATTCGAAAAATAAAATAGAATGACATATTAAAATGTGAGAGAATAATCGTTGCATTATATAGAATCAACATTGAAAACGTATTTCCTTATGATATTATTTTAAGATAGAAACTACAGAGTGGGTTATATAGTCATTGGACGCTTGCTCTCACAGGAGCATTGGACGCTACCTGTAGAATTCTTACAAAACACATTTGGACGCTTTTCTTATTAAAACATAAAGTCGAGGTTTGAGAGATACAATACCATTGCGGAATTGGACGACGTAAATCCTATAACACTCAAACTAGATCATTAGATACTTCAAAATTTATCCTTTAGTTGTTATCATGAAAACCGAAATTCGAGAGGTTGGACATCGTCCAAGGTCTTAGAACCTAACAATCAACTGATCAAGCACTTGTGACTCAAGTCTCAAGAAAAGGTGGTGGTGATAAAAGAAAAGGCAAGAAAGGCAAAGGAAAATGGAGAAATACAAGCAACAATTCTGGTGGTAGCAATTTTCGTTGTCAAGATTAGTGCAATACTGATCAAGATTATCAAGAAAGCTCATCAAATAGGAGTGGATCAAATCAGAATCAGAATAAAGGTAGAAGAAAGAAGTTTAATAAGAAGAAAGTGCAGTGTTTTAATTGTCACAAGTTTGGGCACTTTGCAGATGAATGTTACAACAACAATAACCAGCAGAGAAAATCTGATAATAAGGCTCACATGGCACAGGATGATGATTCGGGTTCAGATCCAGTTGTGCTTATGGTGACAACAAATTCTTATTTGGGGAATTCTGAAACATGGTATCTTGACTCAGGTTGCTCTAACCATATGACCAGTCATAGAGAATGGTTGACTGACTTTGATGAGACCAAGAAGAGCAAGGTCAAATTCGCAGACAATAGAACAGTGTCAGCTGAAGGAGTGGGAAATGTGATGATTAAAAGGAAAGATGGAAAATATGCAGTGATTTCTGATGTTCTATATGTGCCAAACATGAAGAGCAATCTGCTAAGCATGGGACAGCTGCTGGAAAAAGGCTTTACTATGCATATGCAGGATGATCACTTGGGGATGCTTGACTCCAATCAAAGGAGGATCTTAAGGGTTCCCTTGGCACAAAATAGGACCTTTCAGGTTCAAATTAATGCTGCTGAAAATCAGTGTTTGTCTGCAGAAGTGGTTAATGATTCATGGCTTTGGCACTTGAGATTCAGTCACTTGAATTTTAAGAGCCTAAGCTTGTTGAAGTCTAAAGGGATGGTGATTGGACTTTCTGTGATTCAGACCCCTGAAAAGGTATGTAGCAATTGTTTAATTAGCAAACAACCTAGGAATTCCTTTAATTCCTATATTCCAATGAGAGCTACTAGTTTGCTTAGAGTAGTGCACTCGAATGTGTGTGGACCATTTGAGGTTCCTTCACTTGGTGGGAACAAATATTTTGTTTCATTTGTAGATGAATTCAGCAGAATGTTGTGGGTCTTTCTTATCTAGTCCAAGTCAGAAGTTTTTTCAATTTTCAAGAATTTCAAGGTGCTTGTTGAAAAGCAATATGAAAAACAAATTAAGATACTTAGGACTGATGGTGGAGGTGAGTATACCTCTAAAGAGTTTGAAGATTATTGTAAGGGAGTGGGTATTCAACATGAAGTGACTGCACCCTATACTCCTTAGCACAATGGTTTAGCTGAAAGGAGAAATATGACATTACTCAATATGGCTAGGAGTATGTTGAAGGAGAAACACCTTCCTCATTGTTTTTGGGGAGAAGCAGTTGCCACTGCTGCTTATATTCTCAATAGGTGTCCCACAAAGAGAATTTAGTCCATGGTTCATGAAGAAGTTTGGACAAAGAGAAAACCCTTTATGAAGCACTTAAAGGTTTTTGGATCTTTGTGCTTCATGCATGTTCCAGATGATAAGAGAAAGAAGCTGGATAAGAGTGAGCCAATGATACTTGTTAGGTATCATTCAGCAGGGTCATACAGGCTATACAATCCTGTAAATCAGAAAATAATAATCAGTAGAGATGTTTTTGTTGATGAGAAGAGTAGTTGGGATTGGAAAGCTCAATCCTATGTTCCTATGGCACTTGGAGAGGGTCACATAAATGAAGAACAAAGGAGTGAAGAATGTGATCCACAACCAGAGAATTTGAGACCTCAAAGAAATAGGAGGATGCCATCAAGACTCAATGATTGTCAGATGATTCCTGATAATATGATCACAGCTGATGGGGAATTGGTTCACTTGGCTTTGTTGGCTGAGGGATAACTAATCAATTTTAATGATGCAATCAAGACCAAAGTGTGGAAAGGAGCTATGATTGAAGAACTTGATGCAATTGAAAGGAATCAGACTTGGGAATTGGTTGAGCTTCTTCTCAACAAGTAACCAATTACTGTCAAATAGGTGTTTAAAGTGAAGCATGGGCTTGATGGTTTAGTGACTAAGCATAAAGCAAGATTAGTTGCAAAAGGGTTTTTGCAAAGAGAAGGCTTATATTTTTCGTAGGTGTTTGCACCAGTAGCAAGACTTGAAATAGTGAGGCTAGTGGTTGCATTGACCAATTTCAAGGAGTGGAAACTGTTTCAGCTTGATGTAAAGTCATCTTTCCTGAATGGACCTATTGAGGAGGAGGTCTATGTGTCACAACCTCCTAGATTTGAGGTGAAGGGCAAAGAAGATAAGGTGTTCAGGCTAAGGAAAGCATTGTATGGCTTGAAACAAGCCCCTCGGGCTTGGAACAAGAGAATAGATTCATTCTTACTACAGTTGGGTTTTTCTAAATGTTTTGTGGAGCATGGGATCTATGTGAAGGCCAAAACTGATATTGATTTGATCTTGGTCTGTTTGTATGTTGATGATTTGCTCATTATAGGAAGTGATCAAGGAGAAATTGAAGACTTTAAAGTGAAAATGAAGTCTGAATTTGATATGACAGATTTGGGTGAGTTGACATATTTTCTTGGCATGGAGTTTGTGCAAACTGACAGAGGGATGATTCTACATCAAAAAAGATATATTCATTAAGTCTTGAAAAGGTTTAATATGGTTGACTACAACATAGCACCAACACCAGTAGAAGCCAACATCAAACTAGTGAAAGATGAGGTAGAAAAGTCAGTTGACAGCACTTTGTTCAAGCAATTAGTTGGCTCTCTGAGGTATGTATGCAATAGCAGACCAGATATTTCCTATGGTGTAGGTCTGGTCAGCAGATTCATGGAGGATCCTAAGCAGTCACATCTTGTAACTGCCAAGAGAATTTTAAGATACTTGAAGGGAACTTCAGATTATGGAGTTTTGTTTCCCAAAAGGGAGAATCAGTGCAGAATTGAGCTACTTGGATACTCAAATTCTAATTGGTGTTGAGATAAGGTAGATAGAAGGAGCACTATGGGATATATGTTCAGATTTTGTGGTGCACCAATATCACGGTGTTCAAAGAAGCAAGCTGTAGTAGCTTTATCTTCTTGTGAAGTTGAGTACATAGCTGCATGTCATGCAGCATGTCAAGCTTTGTGGCTTAGATCTTTGCTTGAAGAAATGCATTTGGGACTAAAGAGTGTTATGTAATTGTTGGTGGATAGTAAATCAACAATTAGCTTGGCTAAGAATCTTGTTGCTCATGGAAGGAGTAAACATATTGAGACCAAATATCATTTTCTTCGTGATCAAGTTAATAAAGGGAGATTAGAGTTGTGTTACTGCAAGTCTAAAATGCAAGTTGCAGATATCCTAACAAAGTCTACAAAGATTGAAAGATTTAAAGAGTTAAGAAGAATGTTAAATGTGGTGTCTGTAGAAACTTTGAATTAAGGAGGAGTGTTGCAGAGTAATTCAAAGTAGTTACATCATGTGTGTGTTAGTGGTTAACTCTGTTAGGTGCATGGTTAGTATAGTTTTACTGATAAGATAAGTGGTTAACACTATTCTGTTAGAGTGGTTAACTCAGTTGTATAATTGGTTAACAGGTTGTTTATTATATGCGACCTGGTATAAGTGACTTATGTATAAATACCTATATGTAATACAGTGAACACAAGTGAGTATGCGATCAATAAACATTTCTATCATTCCTCTCATTTTCTCTCTAGAGTGTGTGTGTTCTCTCCCTCATCTCCAACATTCAGAGGGTATCTTTCATGTTCGTGTAAATGTCTCATGCTTCTGTACTCCCTGAGGAGCTCATAGTGAAAATTCTGTCATAGGTTCCGGTGAAGGTTCATGCGTTTCAGTTGCCTTTCTAAGACTTGGAATTCTCTCATCTTCCATCTTACATTCATCAAATTGCACCTTCGTAGGTCCTCCAAAAACACCCACATCCTAGTAACGTATAAGGATGGCAATGTCGAGGATGATAAACTTGTGACCTATGTTACACCCTGCTCAATACATAATTTAATTGAGAACCCATTATCCACCATTGACTATGATTGCCATCGATTACCTTGTCTCTAGTGTTTGCAATGGGTTGGTTTGCTTGTGTGATTTTTTTGCTGGAGATGAATTTCAGGAATATTGGTTCGGATTTTGGAACCTAGCCACAAGGGTTATGGCCGTAGATTTGCCACCCTTACGTCTCCATTCATCCAATTATAAAACTAAATGGTATGATGCGAAGTATGGGTTTGGGTACGATGATTCGAGTGACATTTACAAGGTGGTGGTGGTCCTTTCGGATATTAAATCACAGAAAATAGAGGTAAGAGTTCACTGTTTGGGTGACACTAGCTGGAAAAAGATTTTAACTTGTCCTGCTTTTCGCTTTCTAAGACAAACCTTCGATGGATAGTTCATGAATGGCACTGTTAACTGGTTAGCACTTCTCAAGCTGAGTTTTGATGATGAATGGGAATCTGTTTTAGTAATTTTTTTCGTATGATCTGAAGAATGAGGCGTACAAATATTTGTTGATGCCTAATGATCTTTTTGAAGTCACACTCCATGAGCCTCGTCTTAGGGTTTTGAAGGGATACCTCTGTCTTTCTCATGATCATTATCGGAGAACCCAATTTGTTGTTTGGCTAATGAGAGAATTTGGAGTTGAAAAATCTTGGACTCAGTTGCTGAACGTAAGTTATGAGCATCTTCAAATTCATAATATTCCATTTCCATTTGGTCTAATTATACCTTTGTGCCTGTTTGAATATGATGATGTCATGTTGCTGGCAAGCTATGGACATAAGGAATTTGTTCTGGTTAATAAGAGAGATAACATTATAGACATATTGGAGGTTTCAATGGTATATATTATTGGCCATACTCCTAAGATTATGTTCAAAGCTTGGTTTTGCCATATCAAAATTAAGCTACCCTGAATTTGCTTATATGAATTTATGTTAAATTATGTAAGTGGTTTCAAAACCTTTTCATTTAATGTATGGACAGGACAAAGAGCGTGAATAATTTTGGTGGTTCCTTAGTTTCATTAATTTGTTGGATGATTCTATTAGCTGTTGCTTAGGGTTGAATTTCTATGGATTGAATGAAATTATAATAGTAAGCTAGTATATGATCTTCCATAAAGGAAATTGATTCTCTCTAATATTTTATTCTTGGAATGGTCTTCAAAAGATTTTAAAAAATGCATAAAAAAATCATAGATTTTTCCAATTTCGCGCTACATACATTATGTTCTACTTGATCAGCAAAAAAATAAAAAATAAAAAAATCACAGTATAGTACTATAAAACAACCTTGAAGTTCCCTCCAAGCCGAGGTAATTATTTTAACAAGCAAGGATATTTAGTCAAACAAACATTGCATGCATGTTATGCTCAATCACCTTAATTCAGCACACCATAAACCATGATAAAATTGTGACCAGTGGTACTTTGCCAAAATCACAACTCCTGATTTGAAACACAATGTCCTAACTTAGAAAATGCACCACACTCAATTCATTTTTGGATTAGGAATTAAAATTGACTCAAGATTTGAAACACAATGTCCTAACTTAGCAAATGCAATTTTACCTGGTTACATATCATATGATGTTGCTATTAGAAAGGGCTGAAACTACTGTTTGTCATCAATGAATTTTTCCAAGTTTTCAATCACTCTTAGAATGTTGTATAAAGTTTGTAAACCGTGGCAGTTAATAGGAGGATTTGCATGGGAATAACCAGACCAATCACCTTGTGGATTAGTATATTTAGGCAAAATATTTCCCCAAGGCACTCAGATCTTCTGAAGAATAACTTGAAAGCAGCAAAACCTTGCGTGACTAGTTTCTTAAGCAATGAAGGTAGGAAAGAAAATGCAGAAGTTGAAGAATATCTCTAATACCAAAGTCATAAATTTTTTATAGAGGGTTCTCAATGACAGATTACAAATTTGTAAGAACCTTGCTAGAAGATGTAAACTCCATTACCCTATGCCCAAAATGCATAGCTCAAAAGAAAACAATAACCCATGCTAGTTATGTTCTTATCTGCCTATTGTATGGAACTTGGTTGGCCTAAAATTGTGTGTTTTGATGGCAAAACCTTAGACCCCAAACTAGTTATTTATCAAACCAAGGCCAGGTCCAACTAGCTAAGCACAAGGAGGCCAACGGTTTCATGCATTCTTTGGCTCCACAATCACATGAGTCCTAAATGCACAAGGTGCAATGGGTAGCTCTAAGGGAGAGTTTTACAAAAATGTGGCAGAAATCAATAACCATGAAATGTGCATTTTTCCCATATTCAAAGGCAAATCTGGCTCTATAATCATAATCACAACTGCAACATGGAAAATCAATAAAGCTCCTGATGCCTAGAAATGGTGAAGCTTTGGGAATGTTATCAGAAGTCATCTTATTTTGATTTAATAGTGATGGATTATGTCACTGTCACCCTAAGCAACCTTTAGCATCAATATCCCTTCTCACACACCAAGAAAGGGAAGGTTGCTCATATTCTAGCTATTAACTATGTTAAATAATAAAAGCTTAACCCGGATGGAAATATGATCTTGTTTTACTAGATTCTCTATGAATCAGTTATATCTGGAAATAAAAAAAAGGTTAAAAAATGTCCATTTTAATATAGAAAAAATGGTTACGCTATTAGATGTTTAAGAGGAAAGTTCATTGTATAAACAGACTAAAGAAGCCTTTCTTAGATTTCATTAGGTGCAATTCAATCAAAATGGGATTACACATATAAAACATAATAACATAAGACAATCACAATTTTGGCATTCTATAATATACAGAAGGAAATTACAGAACAAATGAGATTACTATTAAACGAGGAATTAAAAACGCTGTCTTTTTTTTCCTGCATTTTGTTTAAAACTCTTTGAAGGCCATTCCAAGAATAAAATATTAGAGAGAATCAATTTCCTTTCTGGAAGATCATGTACTAGCTTACTATTATAATTACAAATTAAAATAAATTCATTCAATCCAAAGAAATTCAACCCTAAGCAATAGCTAATAGATTCATCCAACAAATTAATCAAACTAAGGAACCACCAAAATTATTCACTTTCTTTGTCCTGTCCATACATTAATGAAAAGGTTCTAAAACCACTTACATAATTTAACATAAATTCATATAAGCAAATTCAGGTAGCTTAATTTTGCTATGGCAAACCAAGTTTTGAACATAATCATAGGAGTATGGGCAATAATATTTACCATCGAAACCTCCAAAATCATCTATTTTGTTATCTCTTTTATTAACCAGAACAAATTCCTTACGTCCATAGCTTGCTAGCAACATGACATCATCATCTTCAGACATGCACAAAGGTAAAATTAGGCTAGATGGAAATGCAGATTTATCAAGTTGAAGATGCTCATAACTTACGTTCAGCAACTGAGTCCAAGATTTTTCAACTCCAAATTCTCTCATTAGCCAAACAACAAAATGGCGGGTTCTCCCAAGATCACGAGAAAGATAGAGGTAACCCTTCAAAACCACAAGACGAGGCTCATGAAGAGAGACTTTAGAAAGACCATCAGGCTTCAACAAATATTTGTACATCTCATTCTTAAGATTGTATCTAAAAATTACTAAATCATATCCCCATTCATCATCAGAACTCAACTTGCGAAAACCAGTTAACGGTGTCATTCACAAACTGTCCTTTGGATTGCTGTAGAAAGCAAAAAGCAGGGCAAGCTAAAAACTTTCTCCAACAAGTGTCACCCAAACAGTGAACTCTCACCTCCATTTTCTGTGATTTAATATCCGAAAGAACCACCACCACCTTGTAAGTGTCACTCAAATCATCATTCCCAATCCCACACTTCACACGATACCATTTAGTTTTATAATTAGACGAAAGGAGACGTAAGGGCGGTGAATCTACGAACATGACCCTTGTGGCTGAGATCACACAAGCAAACCAACCCATTGTAGACATGATGAGAGGAGACGTAAGGGTTGGTTCATGAATTTCAGGAATATGGGTTGGTATCTTCACATGATTCTTTATAGAATTTTTTTTGTCATCCTTATTATTGGTCATATATATTTTTGCTTTGGTGATTTCGTATATCCTCATTGAGAGTCAAATCAGATATCCTCGTTGTCGTCGACAGTAATTAGAGAATTGATATCCATTTAAGCTTTACTATTAAAAAAAAAAAGGAGCTAATATCTCCTGACAAATAATTTTCCATACACACAGATCTGAGAATTATTTGATTAATATACTTAAGGTAAGATTAATATATTTTGAGCTTTGTACAATTGATTAGTTATTGATATTATGTGTGACAACTTTGTTGGTGGCCGATCCGATCTGTAAGTACTCTCCTGTAAGCACTTTTTGAGGCTTGAGGCATGCACTTTTTGAGAAGATCAATAATACTATGTTCAAATAAATGTCGTTAACAAAGGAAAACACCCTTTGCCGTCATCAAATAAGTGCCATTTCGTAGAAGTGAAATGCATTAATTATGATTCAAATACTTTTTTTTGCACCCAATTAACATATACATGGAATAGCATTGATAAGAAGAAAAATGATTGCTTTTTAAAAACTAGTCTTCATGGTTCAAAATCCATTAGTCTCGTTCTACACGTGGCAAAAAGTACTAAAACTTCAAATGTTAACATGAATTCAAACTTCAAATGCATAACATAGACATGATCTACCATGTAGCCTAACAAATAATTCCATCAAACTCCAATAAACATGTTGCACGCGCTAAACTGGAGTCAATCTTTACCTGAAATAAGCGATTGAGATATACTCTTAAAACTCAAGGTGCAACAAGCAATGCTGCACCAAAGAAAAGAGAGTGGAAAACATTTAAAAAATGTAGTAGACCATGGAGTAAATGTAGAATGAGAGTTGAGGTTCAAAAAACCTTAAATTTCGTGCATATTCATTTGAGAGAGAGATTGACCATTGAGGACATTTGCAATTAAAGTGCAAGATCAAATACTCAGAACAAAGAAAAAAATAATTAAGATTTTTTTAATAAAATGTTTAGGTGAGTTGGGTGACTCACTAGGGTTAGGGCATGCCTCAAGCCTCAAAAAGTGCTTACAAAAGAGTACTTACAGATTGGCACACGTACAATCAAATAATGACTAATCGATTGTACAAAACTCAAAATATATTAATCTTACCATAAGTATATTAATCAAATAATTCTCAGATCTGCGTGTATGGAAAATTATTTGTCGAGAGATATCATCTCCTTTTTTTAACAGTAGAGCTTAAATGGATCTCAAATCTCTAAGTACTGTCGATGGCGGCGAGGATATCCGGTCTAACTCTTGGTGAGGATATACGAAATCACCAAAGCAAAACTATATATGACCAATGATAAGGATGAAAAAAATTTTCTATAAAGAATCATGTGAAGACACCAACCCATATTCCTGAAATTCATGACCCAACCCTTTTGTGTCCTTTCTATAAAAAATTAGAACCAATATTCCTGAAATTCATCTCCAGCAAAAGAATCACTCAAGCAAATTAACCAACCCATTGCAGACACCAGTGTTGAATCGGTGGCTACTATCTTTGGCATCCTTATATGTTACTAGGATGTGGGTGTTTTTGGACAACCTATAAAGGTGCAATATGACGAATGTAGGATGGAAGATGAGGGAATTCTAAGTCTTAGAAACACACCTGAATCGCATGAGAGCCTTCATCGGAACCCACGAGAGAATTTCCACTATGAGTTCCTCAGGAGTACAGGAGCATGAGACATCTCCATAAACGTGAAAAAGTCACTCTAAAGAGACCAATGTAAGAACAAAACCCTAATTATATAGACATTTGGACTATGGTATGTGGACCAAGTGCTTCAATTTCCGTCGTTTGGTACCCAGCCTTTGAAAAATTCAGAGCAAATTATACTCGTACTCCCCGTCATTTTACATTACTTTGGCTTCCCTTTCCTTAACAGATAAGTGTCAGGTGTAATATGAGTAAAACATAGGGGTGTGCATGTAATTTTCTCTAAAAATAAGAAAATATTAAATTGGAGTTAATAATTTAGAAAAATGCATTTAATTATTTTTAAATAATCAATGAGGGAATTAAGCTGATTATTTAAGAGGATGTAAATTATTAATTTCTCTTTGATAAATAACTTTATTTTTATTTTGATTGAATAAAAAAAGCATGTGCATTTAATATTTTTAAGAGTAATTTTTTTTTTTACTTTTTTTAAATACCTTTTCTTTATTAATGACTTTTGCTCAAGCATAAGCTCCCTACCATTTGCAACCTTGCTTAGTTTTTTTTTAATTTAATTTTTAAGCACCATCATTTTATATTGTCAACCAACCAAAAATCATAATTAATATGACTTTTAAGATAGTAATTGTAAAGGTTAATAAACTTATATACATGACAAATTATTATTGGATGATAATGTAAAATATCTTTATTCTATTAGTGCATAATCTTTTTTTTCCTTTCATGTATTCATTTATTCAAACTTATAGTAAGTCAAATTTTTGTACTAGTTGGAAACGTCCAGGATAAAATACATCAGCATTTCCTAAAAGTTCTTTAAACAATAAATATTACATTAATGATTTTAAATTCATATGAAGTTTAATATATATATATATATATATATATATACAATATTGAAGTTCACTTTTATTTTTATGGAAAATTTTGATTTTGATTTTCACATATAAGGTATTTAATAGGGGACATATATTATTACTTATTTAAACAAAACATTTTCTTAAAACATCGCCTTTTATGAAAAAAATATTACTCCCTCCGATCCTTTTTATAAGAAACAAAAGGATGTTCTTTTTTAGTCCTAATTATAAGAAACATAGACCCACTTTAAGATGTATTAATTGCTAGTTTTCTTTTTTACCCTTCATCTTGTGAAATCCATTAATGAGATACCTACTCATTTCTCATGCATTTATTGGTCTATTAACAATACAAGTTACACTTATTGGTGGAGGTGCAATGTCATTAATGTAACCATTACTTAAACCAATCAATTTAAGGGGAACTTTTGGAATACAATTAAAATTTATGACATTATTAATTATAACTAACTAACTTAAATATTTTTATTGGTCTTGATGATTTAGTTATTTGTTTCTTATAAAAAGGACCGGAGGGAGTATTTTCTATAAAACATTTTCTTTCTTAAAACGTTTTCATAAACAAGGGGTAACTCTCCACCTTTTGCTAAGGAGGCATCTCTAGTATCTTTTAGTGTCTTAAGCCATTTCTTATGTAGGGTTTATCGAATTCAAACACAAGCCCAAGCCACAACCATGAAGATAATATGACAACTACATAATATTACACTCATCTAAGATACAAACACAACAAGGTATTAGGCAAGGTCAATCATACAATGAGAAAAACACGAAGACAATTATACAAACACACACTCTCATCCATTCCTCTCTTAAGGCTGGAACAACAATTGTTGTTCCACAGGGTTCTCACTTAGCAAGTCACCTTTGGTGCTTAGTGCCATTTCTCTACACTTCCAGACACCTTATCTACATGTCCACTCGCTTAGTGAGCCTACACTCTGCACTAGACTTCACTCTCTGGGAGTTCTCTCACTAGTGAGATTGAGGTCTTGTTGAGCAAATATAGCACTTAGCCCCATGGTGTTCTTTTTTCTTAGCAAGGAATAACCGTCACTAAATGAAACATACTAGAGTGACAACCTCTACTCTCTAACTGATATTCGCTTAGTGAGAACAACCTCTCACCAGTGACAATAAACCTTACTCGTTGTCTCGTTCTCGCTCAGCGAAGGTAATCCCTTGCTAAGTGAGAGAGTTATGGGTAGCAAACCTAGAAACTCACGATCCTCACTTAGTGAGACGTAGCAAAGATCATCCAAAACCTAGAAATACAAATTTTGCAGACCAGGAAGCTCGTAGATCGACTAGATCTAGGGCCATTCATAGCTCCTAAACACTCCCAAGCACGTTAATAAGTCCCACAACACTTATTTTACATTCCTAATTGATTAATGTACCCAATAAACCCCTCACTCATGCAAAATCATAAACAAAATCCATAAATACCCAAACCTAGGGTTGCAAGGGAGGAAGAAGGGAAGTCATGCAATCAAAGGGGTAAGCATGGTTAAGGAAAAAACACCTACACCTTGGGGATCCTATGGAGTTGAGCTATGGAGCACTTGGTCTCTGATCTCTTGCTTCTCCTCCTCTTCTCCTTCTTTCTTTCCTTCCTTCTCTTTCTCTTCCTCTCCTTCCCTTATATAATGATGTGTGTGTACGTGCGTGCGTGCGTGCACTCTAGTGGGCCTCGACCAACCTTAGGCCTCAATATTCCATTTGGGTCCTATTATCTAGTCCTGTAGAGTCCTATTGTAAAAGGGAAACTATAATTGACAATATTATTTCTAATTTCCATCATTAAGGATATTACAATTTCATTATTGAGTATTTGAATTTGCGCATTCAATGATTGGTCATTATGAATTTATTAATTATATTTATGAATTTTACTTTTCTGAAATAAAAAAATCAAACTCAAATTATAAAAAAAATGGATTTATCAGTAAATTAAAAAAATAATATTTTTATAATTACATGTGTTTAAATTTGTGGATTCATTTATTATATTTATGAATTTTAATTTTCAAATTAAATATCATATTTAAAAAGTAAAATAAACAATATTGTTTTTAATTTTCAAAATAATTAAAGTTAAAACAAAATGATATTTTTATCATTAAATATAAAATTAAAAAATCCCCCCAAAGTAGGGATACTTAAGACAACTCCTTCTTAATTATTTTATTTATCATTTATTTAATAACTTGAATTTTTTCAATAACATTTAAAAACAAAATGAGTTTTTAATACACACTTTATAATACTTTCTCCGGCTTCAAATATAAGCAAAAAAATGACTTGAGTTTTGGATTTAACTATAAGCAAATCTTAACTAAATTTAGTTCATTTATTGAGACCATCTCCAAAACACCCTTCATTTAATAGAGGTTTTAATTTCAATGACTCCTTCTTGTTATTGATATTAATTTCCAATGAAGGGCAGTTTAGGAAAATAATTTATTTTTTAATTGAGATTGGTGCAATTAAATGTTGTTAACCAACTTTCTTAATTAGTGTGAAATAGTTTTTTTGCTTATATTTAGATCCGGAGGGTGTATATTTTATAAAATGACACTTTTCGTTTTTGTTGATATTTAAGTATTGGGGGAAGCGTAATGGATTTTAATGGTTTTAATATCTATTTGAATTCATGTATTCATTTATTATGTTTATAATTTTTTTTTTGAGATATAACTTTCGAAAAATATAATAAAATGGATACTTTATTTTCACTAATTTTTTATTTATTTATGGAAGTAATTAAGGTCAAACTAAATAATATTTTTTAATTAAAATGTTTGAATGTCTTCATTGTTATGATTAGCGTAATATATTTTAAAAATTAAATTGTTTAATGCTAAAGAATGTCAATGATTAAGAAGTCTTTAGAAATTTGTATTTAATCTTTCACAAAAAACTTCTAACCCTGACTATTACATATTTAAAATACTTTTCATATGTAATATTTTAAATATTACAATACTAATCAAAATATTTACACTTATATTTGTAATATGTTATTGTAATGTTTTGTAATATTTTAAATATTATAGTACTATTAAAAATATCTTAACATATTTATGGTTCACTTTTTTGTTGTATAATGTGTTTAATCAATTGTCTATTTTATTCTTTAGTTTTATGTCCAATAAATATTAAAATTTTTTGCATATCTCTTATACTCACTATCTCTGCTTTTTTTTTTTTTTTAGAATCTTAAAAGCAATATATTTTGTATTTTAAAATTTTTACTATTGATCAATTTATTATTATCTAAATGATATTATTTTTAGTATATAAAGTTGTCTCCTTCATTTCATGCATATATATCTTTCGTTAAAACTTATTGAACATTTTTTTTACAATTCATTTATTTACTGTACATTTATCTTAAAAATATCTGCTTTTATATTCTTATAGTATAATTTATGTCTATTAAATTTAATTTAACTAGCTGGTAATAATGAACTCCTTTTTATTGAAAAGTTGTTATGTATTTATGGTCTTGCATTTAATATAATATTTATATTTATATATTCATTGTCTATTATATATTAAACTATATTTTTATATATCTTTTTATTGAATTTGACTTTCATTTGGAAAAAAATTTAATTCTCAATTTTCACTAATATGGCAATTAATAGGTGTATAAATTATTATTTATTTACTTGTTTGCTTTTTCTAATCATAATTATCTTTGAGAAAATAGTCTAGGCAGTGACAACATAAAAGAAGTTTACATTGTCATCTAATAAAAAATCGTTATATATGATAAGTTTGTTTCATTTTACAATAATTACCTTAAAATTTAGTCATACATATTATAATTTCTAATTGGTTGACAACGTAAAATATTTTTACAATGTCAGTGTATAGAAATTATGCTCAATTTCTTTTTATTGAAAAATAATTATACATTTATGTCTTCACTCAATATAATATTTTATGTATTCATCGTAATTAATAGGGAGCATCAAGTATTATTATTTATTTAATTTTTCTAATCATTAATTTCTTTTAATTTATTAAAAAAATTATGCATTTATGATGTAGCATTTAGTATAATATTTTATGCATTCATTGTTTTTCATTTAATCTACCATTCTATGTTATTTCTATATTGAAGATATGTTATGTACATGTATCATTTGTTCATATCTACTTTTTATATAAAAAATAAAAATTTCATCCAATTTTATGAAAGAAAATCGAGTCTTCATTTTTAACATTATACCCTCGTTACTAAATTTGTGGAATTTGTTTTATGAATTTTCATATATTTAATTAGTAGATTTATATATAATTATTTATTAAATAAAATGATTAAGTTTGACACTTTCTCTATTTTGTTAATTAATTAACACTCAAACATCTTCTATCATATTAGATATTTTAAAGTTTTTCAAAGCACCATTATTTTTAATTATTAGCCAATTTTTATTTTTTCGTTTCAAAAGTAAAAGTTCTTAAACAAATATTTTTTATTTCAAAGAATATTTCTTGTTATTAATATATTGTATTTTATTATTTAAATTAATCTTTCATAAATATTGTTTAAATCATTCATTTTAAAATTTCATCAATATTAAAAAGTTTTCTTATAATACATCAGTACTTACTTGTTTGGATTTAAAGAATATTTCTTACCATCTGTTCTTGAGTAATTAAAAATGGTTTGTATTGGAACTTGTGTTTATACATATTGCATGCCTATGCAATATCAAACTAAACAGTTAGATACATTGTCTGTGAGTGCATATTGTAGTAAAATTAAATATAAGGCACCTCTAAGTCAAGAAATTATCTAAAGTATACATAAATGAGGCTTTGTGAATCCTTCAATAAAATGAATTAACTTCATGTGACACTCTATGCCAAAAGGAATTCAAAAAATATTTAGACACTTTTATTTTTAAGTAAATAAAATAATTCACATTGAAATTTTACATGCATATAGAGTGTGTTTGATAAGCTATTCTAATAGTGTATAAGCTACTTTGACTAGAAATTGTAATGCCCTTTGTTACAATAGGAATTCTAATATAATTTTGAAATTTGTTAAATAAATTCAAGGGATTATTAAAATAGCCTTTCTAAACTTAGAGGTGTTTTTTTTTCTAAAAAAAAAACATGAAACCTAAAACGTATTTCACTTTTTCAAATATCACTCATCTTAAAAGCATCCGTTGATAAAATACCATTTGTTATATACACATCAAATAAGACTAATCATCCACATTGAACCATTAAGATATTTTCTATAAATTGTGTTGATATAAAGTAATTGAATATTGTGCTAGTAAAACAACAATAATTAAAATATCCATTTATAGCCATCAAGGTAAGAGTATAACAAATCAGTTGACCAAAGGAAATAAATACATCAAAATATTGATACCTAGTTTACCCATATAATTACAAGAAAATGACTAGAAACCAGAGCAGTGACTCGACCAAATAACAACATCGTATACCCATACCCCCAACTAGATCTACGAGGTATCCTAAAAAGGATCCCCCTCTTCCTCTGCCACAACCACTGGAATTAGTGACTCTTGTCGTAGTACTTTTGCGTCATCTTCATCATCCGAACGAAATTGTCCATCGTCCTTGGTTGTTGAGAAAAATAAACATGGGAGTGAGCCTCTATCACTTTCTCAAAGATCACAAATAATACAAATCATACAGTTCCACACAAAGTAATAACCACTACACATTGGCTAAAAATGCATGCAATGCAAGGTATCCTAATTCCTCCATCTAGGGTTTCTCTAACTTTTCATTTTGGGCCCCACGATTAGGCATGGGAATATGCCAGGCCAGGTCAGGCTTTGTGTAAATAGGCCTAGCCAGTTTTATAAAACTAAGGCCAAAGCCAGGCCTATTATCTATCATAGGCTTTTTTGCAAGCCTGGCTTGGCCTTTTTAAAAGCCTGGCCTGGCCTATTAGCCTGTTTAAAATAAAAAAACTAAAGAAGCCAACATGTGAGCTACTTTGTTTCCATCACATTTTGTAAATAAATATTTTCGTTTATTTATCATAAATTTTAATTGTACAAAAATAAATATTTATTCCATGCAACCTATGAGCTAAATTACTAATTATATTAATTTCATGACAATTATTGGTAGTAATGAGTTATCCAATTCATTTTCTTAATAATATCAAATGTGTGCAATCGATAAATTTTTCAAATCTTTAACATATCAAAACTTTATATCATTTAATGTTTTTCTTTTAGAGGTCAAACTATATTTATGAGGTTAAGCTAATTCATTATTGTTTTCTTTTTCTGATGTCAAACTATATTTGCTGGGGGGAAGAGAGAAAAATTTCAATAGTCGAGATTTTGAGTTCCTATTTTATTGTCATATATTCAACATGGTAAAGCTCGCTTAAGATTTATATTCAACATTTGAAATAAAATACCTTTATTCTTTTAGAAATAATAAAGAAATTGGTAATAAGCTGATAGAGTAAACAATCAAAAGTTAACTATTTAATTCTAAAATTTAAAACAAAAAATATTTTAAATACTTAACATATACACATTTCTTCATTTTTAATGTTTTTTCCTGAGGTCAAACTATAATTGATGAACTTTCTTTAAAAAGTGAGAAAATTTTCAATCTAATAGAAAATTGACCATATCTTGTTTGTTGTAGGCACCATAAATGCACATGCAAAGACCTACCCCTTAGGTCAATTTAATCACGGTTTCAAACTCAACACTGCACACACTCACTCACACACATTGTCTCAACTGATTTCATAGGCACTGTTGATCTTTTCCTTTGGTTCGATCACGTACCAACTTTTTCCATGGAGTTTAAATATCGTGCTGGCTGAACCCAAAGTGAACCTTCAACAATGTCGCGTCCTGTTTCCAGCATCACATACGTGAATCCGATTATCTCTGGACGTTCATTACATGGTAAAGCTCGCTTAATTTTCTTCACGTTCTAACAATTTGTTTTGTTTTTCCGAAAGACAATTTTTCTCACATGTGTTTATTTTTAGGGTGTGATTTTGTGGCAGGTGGTTTCCTGGCAATGCTCAGGTGCCCACAGTTTTGCCAATGTCAGTGTCAATCAATGCCGACAAGGTGTTATGGCGACAGTAGGAGAAAGAGCAAATCAAAAGAGAGATCATGGCCAGTAAGATCACATTGGTAAGGCGGTGAGAGTTGGAGGAGGAAGTTAGGAGGGAATTGGCTATAGAGAGAGCATTGGTTATCCCAATGCAAGGACCTCATGGGATCTTGGTTCCAGAGAGGCCAGTGGGGATCTTTATTCCAGAAGGATTTCCGATGTCTTTTAATCCAACAATAAGTCATAGGGTTCATAGCAATGACATTATCGGCAGACCGCGATATGAGTTATTCCCCCAAGCTAATACTAGACAACCCCATCACGCCCAGGGTCGACCTTAGGCATAGCCCGGATGTGCAATGGCCTAGGCCCCATGCCTAAAAGGGGTCCAAAAAATAAGAAAATTTATGTAGTTATGTAGTATTAATTTCTCTTCTCTATATTGTTTGATTTTATTTTCATGAATTAAATAAAATTTCCATTTTGTTTTATGTCACCTTTTATTCAAATTAAAATATGATTGTGATTAGAAAATAGCACTTGGTTATTAGTTTTTTCCCCTAACGTGTTATTCATAAATTCATTTTAAATGAATTTTCTAGTAATAGTGACATATCAAAATGTAATGAACCTATCACAATAACTTAAAGTGTTTTATTTTTTTTAACAAGACAAGCAACTCAAACCACCACTCAAATTATAAAGGAATTAAAACTAAATGTTAGTATATTATTTAAAACAAACAAAAATATTTAGAAGCTTTAATATGAAATGATGATAATTTTTTGACTATGGACAAAACTAGATCATTTTCATTGACGGACCCAAATATAAAAAAATTATAATTTTAAAATTAATATATTAAATGTAACCAACAACTAATATACATTATTTCTTGTTGAAATTTGTTAAAACTAAGTCATTCGATGTAATAAAAGTATCATTTTTAACGAAACACTAAAAAAATTGTTTATAGTGGCGATTTATTTTTAGCAGTTAGTAGAAACCCAGAAATTGTTGGAATTTTCGATGCATAACATGACTCTCACAACTAATACACATATTGGCGGTAAATAATTGTTTTAAATAGCTACAACGTTTAAATACTTTTATTTATTTATTTGACAATTTTGATTTTCTATCTTTGACACATGTGTACCTCGAAACCTAGGGAAACGGACTACGCTCCCCCTCTCTCTTATCCCTGGGCACTCTAATCTGATACTCCCTCTCTCAATTCTCAGTCTCATCCAAATCTTTTAACCCTCTCTCTCTCTTCCACGATGAAGTCCTTTCGCCGATAAAAAACTCTTCCATCCCGATCGGAACCCCTTCGTAAACTCCTTGGTATGCAAAAGCTCTTTGATTGGTGAATCAAACTCCTTGCACCGATCAAAATCCTATCATTGCGTGACAACTAGGACGAGAGCAAGCCCTTGCCAAGAAGGAGAATTCATTCTCTCTTGATTCGGCCATCGATGAGCTCGTTCACCTTGGCATGGAAAGGTATTCTTTAATTAATCTTCATAGACCCAGTGAAATATTACTTGGTTTCACTCAAGTAATTTTTTTTTTCAAAGATAATCTTTTCAAAACTATCAATTCTTCTTCTTTTTCTCTTTAAACTCTGTATATAAATTATTTTTTAATAGGTTTCTTTTATAAAAAAAATTGATAATTAAACGTAAAACTATGACAATTTAAATTATGTATTATAAATATGAAATATAACAATGTATTCAAAATATCTATTTTATATTAATTATATGTTTTAATTATAAGATAGTTTATATAATCAAAATGTTTATTTATCATGAATTTTAATTGTACAAAAATTAATATTTATTCCATGCAACCTATGAGCTAAAATACCAATTATATTAATTTCATGACAATTATTGGTAGTAATGAGTTATCCATTTCGTTTTCTTATTTATAATATCAAATGTGTGAAATCAATGAAAATTTCAAATCTTTCACATATCAAAAATTTATATCATTTAATGTTTTTCTTTTACAAGTCAAACTATATTTCTGAGGTCAAGCTAACTTATTATTGTTTTCTTTTTTTGAGGTCAAACTATATTTGCTGGGGAAGAGAGAAAATTTTCAATAGTCAAGATTTTGTATTCCTGTTTTGCTGTCATATATTTGTTAAGACTTATATTCAACATTTGAAATAAAATACCTTTATTCTTTTAGAAAATAATAAAGAAATTGCTAATAAGCTGATAGAGTAAAAAGTCAACAGTTAACTATTTAATGGAAGAGATAAACTCAATTATTGTGATTTAGAGCTAATACCTGATAGAAGAGAACAACTATGATTAACAATTGGAAGCAATAGTGTTTGACTTTGTGCGCCTCAACAACCAAACTACAAACACAAACCAACAATAAACATTGATGATCGACAATAATGCTAATCACTTGAGAGAATTGCAAATCGCAATAGCAGCAACAACATATAGCTGATTTAGGGGAACCTTGCGATGTTAGCTAACTAATGGCTTTGGTTTCATTCAAAAATATTTTCTACAACTCTAGATATGCTCAAATTAGTGAACAAAGGTAAAGTAGTCAAGAATAAGTAGAAGTTTCATGTGGATCATAATTTTAAGCATAGTATACTTCCAAACCAGGTTTCAGCGTAAACATAAAAGTTGTAGATAATCTTCTTAGCTTTGAAATGAGACAAGAATCGAATTAGTTTAACTCTAGATATTGTATTTTCAGCCTACAAAGGTCATAGATGTATAATAGAAAATGAAGGAGATAATAACCCAAAACTTAAAAGATGATATGTTGGTCATGAACATCAAGTGGAAAGTTGTTATAATGATAGAGTGATACATAATTATTATATGTTGTTTAGTCTATGATTTTATTATTGCTAAATTATTATGTGTTGTTGAGATAAATATATTATTGATGAGATGATGATGATGATGATGAATGATAATCTTATATTGTAATTGTCCCTATATGTTGGTGGGTTAGTTATGTCCTTTGGGAAGGTTTTTGTTGGAAAATGGTATACTTAGGAGGGTGAGTTTCACGCCAGAACTCCGGCCCACTAAAGCGACACAGGGGTCATGCCTAGTAGGATATCTTCCCGATTACCAGCCCTATGTTTTGACTCCGAATGACGTGTCGAAGTGATAAAAAATTGTTTTTCCAAAAGGCATAGTTGACTCTTGTGGTATATAGGGGATGGATAGTTGTTGTTGGTGGTGGAAACTTGGTTCCTTAGGTCAGACCATAGATGAGATTGGGGGGGGGGGGTACGGAGGTGTCATACCCAGGACCATAGAGAATCCAAGTGTCATATGATGTGGTGTTTTGTTGTTGTTTGTGAGTAGGCACGTAAGTTGGGGGTGCTTGGTGGGCCCTTAACCTAGTGCTGGGTGGTTTCATGGTGGCTAACGCTGAATGGGCCTATAGAATAGATGGGTGGCCGAATCCCTATAGAGGTTAAGGTCTTTGCAAGCCTTACTGAGGTAAGCCACTACCCACACTCATCTATTTTCTATAAAACTACACTTCATCTGCCAGATTTATTTGGGTCTCCCCGAATGGTCAAAGAGACGACTATGTTAAGGGATGTACTTAGGCTAATCGCTCATGTGGTGTAAATCTCCATGGAGTAGAGGCTGTAATTGGGGTTTATGATTGGTGTATATGGTGATGATGAATGACAGACTCGTGATGATGACGTTTGATGGTTGATGTATGATGTTGATTCTTGATGGTGACTCATGATGATTGAAATTGATGTGCCCTGTTTATGTGAGATGAATTCTACTGTTTTATTTACTTTCAATTACCATGATTTAAAGATGATAAAACTTATAAAATTGTTATTTGTTGACGTTTTAAATTGTTTTAAGTATGTATGTTTTGGTAAGCTTACCCTTGTGTTGTGGCACATGTGGTGGTGACTGTGATGATCTTGAACTTCGTGTTCATGGGAGCAGATGGCTAGGAGGAGGATCTTTTCCTTCGAGGCATCATAGATGAACGTGCATGGACGTGAAGATGTGATCCTCCTTCGCTTGTCTTTGATTAGTTATATGTATAGTGTTTACCAGCTTATTTGTTCAGGGAGTTTTTCTTCTGTAGTGTTATATATATGTCTATATAGATGTGCGTAGGGTTGCTCTAATGTTGTATCTTTTGATTACCTGTTGAAGTGTCGTAAGGCACATGTTTTTTTTCGGTTGTTTATGTTATATGTGGTGCTTCACCTTGGAGATTTTGGTTTTTAGCTTTTGGCTTTTGAAACGCAAAAACAAAACGAGTATTTTCATAAATAAACTAATTGAAGAGTTTAAACTAAATTAAAATAAAGTCTTCCACTTTGTTAGTTATCTAGTTATCATGTAACGGCAACCGGTCGTTACAGAGGTGGTCAATTTGGCATGAGACTGAGAATCTGAAATAGATTAGGAGAGACAATGTAGGTCAAGGTCATCAATGAGTAAATAATTAGGAACGTAACCATCAGAACATGGTAATATCTGGTATAAGGTAATTATAGTAGTTAAATCTCAAAATCACAAAATGAGTTATATAAAACCAAAATTTCATGATTTAAACGGGGGTACTACTCAAACAAAACTACAACAGGCTCACTGCTTGGGGGTTCTCTCACCCATGTCAAACTCAGGCTCTCTGCCTAAAAAATATATACCAAATATATAGGCTTCCCGCCTAAAAAATAAATTATTATGGTCAAGTCTTATTTTTTTATTATAATAATTTTCATTTAAATGTACTTTTTTATGGTCGTATATTTCCTAACTTAAGTAATTTATTGAATGTTTGATTTTACGAACTTAGAAAGTGTGAAAAAATATAAAAAAAAAATTAAGATGATATTTTTTTATGAAAGTATGAAGAAAAATTTAGATACAATTCAATGGTTGGATCGATAAAAATCACATTTTATATCATGTTATTACATGGTGTAACAATTGGTGTAAGTTACACCGGTGTCATTTAATCCCTCCTTCTCTCTCTCTCTCTCTCTCTCTACATATATATATTTTGCGAAAAAAATGAATATTTTCACTGATTTGAAATTGATACAATGAGGAATTATAATTAGGAATAGGAGATTAATCATGTGCACTAATCTAGGTCTGAATATCATGAAGGAATCTGCCTAAATATCACAGAATAATCTTTCCTATAAATGCTATTTCTAAAAAAATGGAAAGAAGGAAATAAAACATAGTCTAATATTAAAAGTACAAATCAAATTGCATAATCCTTATTGATTTCCATAAATCAAATCCATGATGCTGATTGCTTTCCTTAATCATCAACACACACACGGAGATATATATATACTAGATTTTGACCCGTGCAACATAATGTTTAAAAATTTATTTAAATTTTATATTGTATGTAATGTAATTTGTTATACTTTTCTTTTCATACTTTCATAAAAATATATTCATCCCCATTTGTATGTTTTTTCCATACTTTCTATGTTCGTAAAATAAAACATTAAATAAATTATTTAAATAAAAAAAGAGATTGCCATAAAAAAATACATTCAAATTGAAATTATTATAATAATAAATATAATTTCACCACTTAAACAAATAAAGTATGTGAACATGTGCGATGCACGGGTGAATTGTGAGGAGTGTAAATTTCTACTTGCTTTTATAAGAAAAAATATTCATCCTTTTGTGTTATATTTTATATATAATTTTTATTTTCATATATTGGAATATACATATCAATGTATAAGAAAAAATTAAAATTTGTCTAGGTAGAAGAAAATCACAAATAATTTATTTAAATGAGAAGATAATAAATAAAAAATAAATAATTATTTGCTTAAAATTAATTTTGGACACTAAATTTGCGTGGAGAAAATAATAGTGATTATGTTGATTTAATTTGATTTTTGATATGTAATTAAATATATATCAATTATGTAAAAATATTAACTTTGATTGGACAAAAATCTTTAGTAAAAAATTTTATCTCCGTGAATTAATTCAATGTAAATTTTTCTACTTGTTTTTATAAAAAAATGTTCATCCCCGTGTGTTATATTTTATATGGTAAATTAAGTCTAAATTTCTCTTGATACTTTCATGAAAAATATTCATCCCCATTTGTTATATTTTTTTCATACTTTCTATATTCGTAAAATAAAATGTTCAATAAATCATGTAAATCAAGAAAAAGACAATCATAAAAAAATTCATTCAAATTAAAATTATTATAATAAAAATATAATTTTACCATAATAATTTAAATATTAATGTGACTTCAGGTAAATTGTTCATCATGTGAATTAAGTAGAAATTTCTACTTTTTTTATAAGAAAAAAATTCATCCATGTGTTATATGTTATATATGATTTTTATTTTAATATATTGGCATAAACATATCAATGTATAAAAGAAAAGTAAAATTTTTTATATATGATTTAATTTTATTTTTGTTATGTAATTAAATATATTAATTATGTAAAAGAAATTTTAACTTTTATTGGACAAAAATCTTTAGTAAAAAATTTTATCCTCTTTAATTCAATGTAGAATTTTCTACTTGTTTTTATAAAAAAAATATTTATCCCCGTGTGTTATATTTTATATGGTATGTTAAGCCTAAATTTGTTTTGATACTTTCATGAAAATCATCTCCATTTGTTATATTTTTTTCATACTTTCTATGTTCTTAAAATAAAACATTTAATAAATTAATTAAATAAGGAAAGAGACAGCCATAAAAAAATACATTGAAATTAAAATTATTATAATAAAAAAAATATAATTTCACCATAATAATGTAAATATTAATGCAACTTCATGTAAATTGTTTATCATCATGAATTAAGTGGAAATTTCTACTTGCTTTTATAGGAAAAAACATTAATTTCCATGTATTATATTTTATATATAATTTTTATTTAAATACATTGACATATAAATATCAATGTATAAAATAAAATTAAAATTTCTCTAGGTAGAAGAAAATAATGAATGATTTATTTAGAAAAAAAAAGCTATGTACTAATAATGTAAAACAACACTGTCATCCAATCACAACTATCATGTATGATAAGTTTGTTGACTTTTATAATAACTACCTTAGAAATCATACTAACGACGATTTCTGATTGGTTAATAATATAAAATGGTTTTACACTATCAGTGCATGACCATTAAACTCATTTATTTAAGTGAGTAGATAATAGATAAAAAATAAATAATTATTTGCTTAAAAATTAATTTTATACACTAATTTTGCATGGAGAAAATAATAGTGATTATCTTTATTTAATTTGATTTTTGTATGTAATTAAATATATATTGATTATCTAAAATAAAATTTAGCTTTTATTGGACAAAAATATTTAGTAAAAAAGTTTATTACTATGAATTCAGTGTAAATTTTCTACTTATTTTTATAAAAAAAATGTTCATCCCCATGTGTCATATTTTATATATTTTATATGATTATTTAAGTCTAAATTTCTCTTCATACTTTCATGAAAAATATTCATCCCATTTGTTATATTTTTTTCATACTTTCTATGTTCGTTATATAAAACATTCAATAAATTATTTAAATAAGGAAAGAGACAGCTATAAAAAATAAATTTAAATTAAAATTATAATAATAAAAAATATAATTTCACCATAATAATTTAGATATTAATGTGACGTCTGTTAAATTGTTCATCCCTGTGAATTAAGTAAAAATTTTCTACTTGTTTTTATAAAAAAAAAATATTTATTGCTATGTGTTTCATTTTATATATAATTTTTGTTTTAATATATTAGCATATACATATCAATGTATAAAAGAAAATTAAAATTGTTCAAGTAGAAGAAAATCTTGAATAATTTGTTTAATTGAGAAGATGATAAATAAAAAATGAATAATTATTTGCTTAAAAAATAATTTTAGACACTAATTTTGAGTGGAGAAAATAATAGTAGTTATGTTGATTTAATTCAGTATTTGTTATGTAATTAAATATATATTAATTATGTATAAGAAATTTAAATTTTGATTGGAGGAAAATCTTTGGTAAAAAAAGGTTTATCCCCGTGAATTCAATATAAATTTTCTAACTTGTTTTCATAAAAAAATGGTCATCCTTGTGTGTTATAGTTTATATTTCTAATTTGATAAGTCAGATCTAAATTTCTCTTCATATTTTCAAAAAAAAATATTCACCCAATTTTTTTTATATTTTTCCATACTTTCTATGTTTGTAAAATGAAACATTCAATAATTATTTTAGTCAAGAAAGAGACAACCATAAAAAATACATTTAAATTAAAATTATTATAAAAAATAATATAGTTTCACCACTTAAACAAAGAAAGTAGGTGGATTTGTGCAATGCACGGGTGAATTGTGAGGAGTGCAACTTCTTTAATTTCCTCTATTATTAAAAATATGAAATAATACTTATCTTTTATTCTAATACACTTAACTTCGTTTATTTGAATCTTTTTTGTAAGTCATTGCCTCTCATGATGTATCACAAAACAATTAAAAAAATTTAGACATCAACATAAAAAGATTGTTAATTTTCTAATGACTTTTCGTAGATGAGGCCATGGATTTTGTTTATACTATTTATATTCTTTAAAATTATATTCCTAAACAGTAACAAATTCAAAAAATTCACATCCAAATTTATGAGTGTATGATATAATAAATTTAACAATGTTTATGTTATATTGAAATAATTGAAAATTGCAAGTTAAACAACAAAAATACACATAAACCCTATTTATGATGAAAAAATAAAAATGAAAAAACAAAACCACAAATGATCAACTTATCCAATTTAAATTTTGAAAGACTACTTTATACACCACATTAGAATTGTAGTTTTAGAAACATGACTTTCTTTGTCCAGTATAAGTAATTTTAAATCGTGGTCAATATTTCATCTAATGAATAATACAATGAAATTCAAATTATTTTTATGACTATAATAAAAATTTATATTAATTACCTCTGTAATAAAATTTGAAACATATTAAATAGTACAATATATTATATTTGAAGTATATATTATACATCAAAGTTTAATTTGATTTTTATGTCCTATAATAAAATTTGATTCTATTGATTACCATGTAATTGATTTTAAAAACTAATAACATATTAAATAGTATTTTTATATGATATTTAGATTATATATTTCTTTTTATATTTTAAAATATGCATGATGGAATGCATTAATCAATATCTTTAAAGTATTAATTAACATTTTTGTTATTCTAAAGTAAAAAATAATAATATAAGCATTTATCGAATATCAAAATAATGATTTTTTTAATTTATCAAATTTATAACAAATTAGTCATTCTATTGTAAAGTTGACCAAATTGAGAGATTAAATTTGTTACAAAAGTAAAAAATTTGAATAATGATTTTGTCAAATATATTTATGATAGATTAGTTATTTTTCTTTTAATTTGATTTTTAAAGTCTATTAAATTCATTACAAATTGATTTCTAACTCTGTCAATTCTATAATAAATTTAATCTTTAGCTTTATACTAAAAAGATAAATTAATTATAAAGTACCTGATTTGCAATTTTGATTACTCATAATTACATTAATAAAAATGAAAACTTATATTTCAAATAGTACTTTTTAAAACTGATTATATATAAATATATATATATATATATATATATATATATATTACATAATACTTTTATATTTTAATAAAATTATATATTTATTTTATATTTTAAAGTATATATGATGGAATGCATTAATATTTTTTTATTAATCACTATTTTACAGAGACTTAATCAATCAATCAACCGATATGCATAATAAATTTAATCATTCAATCTATCATTTTAAATATTAAATTAAATAATGACTACATATAATATAGTCTAGTTGTTTATTTATATTTTGATTTCAGTATGCAGAAATTTTTATTTTAGAGTTTTATAATTAATTTGAATATGTTTTAATATAAAAAAACATAGATTTTTAAATTAGTTTTTATTTAATTTGCATTTAAGTATCATTAATTTCTCTAGAAATATCATTAATACCTTAAAAAACATGAGGTTGTATAATTAGATACTTACCTTTAAAATGAGTGGAAAAATTGAATTTACTAAATTTCCCACGACTCTTACTTTTATATATATAAAGATTTTAAAATTAGTTTGTATTTAATTTGCATTTAAGTATCATTAATTGCTCTAGAAATATCATTAATACCTTAAAAAATATGAGGCTGTATAATTACATACTTACTCTTAAAATGAAAGAGAAAATTGAATTTACTAAATTACCCACAACTCTTACTTTTATATATATAAAGATATATATATATATATATATATATATATATATATATATATATTGTAATACATTTAATATAGGTATGACATCACTATTATTACTTGGAGAAAGAACAAATCATAATAAATTTTAATAGGCATAATATTTTTTTTGGAGATTTTTCAATTAAAAAATGTAATTAATCATTTTCCTCAATTTTAATGTAATTATTTAATATATTATTAAATATTTTAAAATTAATAATTTTATTTATATACATATATTTTTCAAAAGAAGTCTTAATGAATTTGATTAGGCTTAATATTTTTTTAAGACAATATCTCCTCAATTAAAAATATAATTAATCATCTTCCTCAATTTTAATATAATTATATTTAATATTTAATATGCTACATATTTTATTTTAATATTTAATATAATTATATTTATAAATTTATTTTATTTATGTACATATATTTTTTAGATATGTGAAAAAGTGAATATTTTTTAATGATTTGAAATTGATACATTGAGGAATTATAATTAGGAAGAGGAGATGAATCTTGTGCACTAATCTAGGTTTGAATATCAGGAAAGATTTGCCTGAATAGTAGGGAATAATCTTTCCTATAAGTACTCTAAAAAATGGAAAAAAAGGAAATAAAATAGAATCTAATTACAACAAATCCTAATATTAAATGTACAAATCTAATCGCTTAATTCTGATTGCTTTCTTTATTTATCAATGGATATTTTATTTACATCTTACGGAAAATAAATTCACATTTTTGTAACTATAAAAAGGGCTATTATCTTTCTCTTGTCCACACCAAAATTTCTTCTCTCTTTCTTTTCCTGGGTTTCTCTATTTTCTTCTTGTCAGTTCTCCAATACATTCCAGCAATTTCTTCAATTCATCAAGTATAGTTTAAAGCATAATTCTTGCGATGAAGCGAGTTTTCTTACTGGCAATATCCATTGCATTTTAGGAACCTTCTTCCGTTGTTGCTGATGGGGGAGATGACTATTGTTCGAGTATCAAATAATTTGAACCAAGGTTTAAGTTTCACAATTACCTACAAATCCAATAACAAGGATTTTGCACCTGGAGTGGTGAACTAGAATTTCTTTTACCGAATTGAACTCCATCGTAACACTGCAACATTCTTGCTTTGTAGTATAACATGGAGAGATGCATCAATTGCATTTGTCCTTTACCAAGATGCCAGGGATTTTCCTCACAGATGTACAACCGATTGTAATTGGGAAGTCAACAACGACCACCTTCTTGGCATTAATCAAAATTCTCAACAACCAGATATTATTGTCAAATGGCCTAAAAATTGATACCCTTATAGTAAACACCCTATTTTATGTGGGTAAATTAAATAAAAAAGACAGATTAAAAAATAGAGTTTTTAAATTGCTTTGTTTTTGTTTTGTTTATACCCAAAAAAGTTTCCAATATAAGTTTGTTGGTGTGAAATATGATTAGCCATAGTGTCTGCTAACACTAGTCGATTCCCAATTAAGCATTTGACTCAAGGAGGGGATTTTGTTCCTTGATTGGGTTCCTGGTTCACTCCAACATGAGCTTTCCAGCAACCATAAATGTAAGGTTTCTATACTAAACTACTCCTACGTGAAATTGCGATAAAGAAAGGCTTTAAACAACTAAGTATAAAGGCTTAAAAGTAAAGAAACACGGTTAAAAGCAGTAAAGACGTAAACACAAGAGTAAATCTAGGTAAAAGAAAGGTAATTTGATTTCTGAAGGTCATGGACCTATTTTACATCGTGTTTTCCCCTATTTATAAAGATAAAAGCGGTTATAGATCACTATCAGCTCCTAACCAATATCTCTAAAATCTAGGAGATCGTGATTTACATGATTTCAATCGCTTATCCCTTTTGATTGTTGCTTCCTATGTCCTCTTTCAGCTGTTGAATGTTTAAATAATGGGATAGAATTATCAAGGATAGAATTATCTACAACTCTCATAAAGACATTGAAAGCCAGTTTGACCATCCAAAGGATTAAATAAATCAAATACAATATCATGCATAATATGTTGCAACAAGCTCACACTAGAATGCTTGGAATACAAGTCTGTCATGTCATCTCATCAAAGTATTCCTATAAGAAAAACATTAAGTGGCTTTCCATCTACATCAAAGAACTTTCTCAAAGTAGAACATCATATGAAAGAAACCTTCAGAAAAGTACTGTGTCAGAAAGATTTAATGAAGCCCCATCTAAATGATGAAGTTAGTGCTTCCTCTTAAGACCTCAACCTTAGCAAGTTGCAAAGACATCAAGAAGGTCTCACTCAAGAAATATCAGAGACTACAATGAGAAGATAGCATCAGAATGAAGTTGTACTAGAGTCAACATCAGAATGGTGAAGGACTTTGAGAATAAAAACATCATAATGATGTTATGAAGTTAAACCATAATTAAGACAGAGAGAGATTTTGAGATAAGCTCATCAGAATGATGTGCTAAAGTTAAGACCATGAAGGAACTGTGCATCAAAATGGTGAAGCAACATCATGTCTTCTATATGAATCACAATCATTGATGATTCATCAGAAGACTGTGGTTGACATCAGAATGGGATATAAAGCAACATCATGTCTTCCATATGCAATCACAATCACAGAGGGCTCATCAGGAGACTAAGATTGACAACATCACATCTTCCATATGAATCACAATCATTAAGGGTTGATGTTAACAACATTTGAAGATGCAAGAAGTTGATAGTTGAGATATGTCCTTGAGAGAATATGATGTGGAACATCAGAATGAAGTCAAGTAGACTTTTAGAAGTCTGCACCAAGGACAGAACACACACAACAACAACAACAACTTGCACAAGTAACCTATGTTAAAGTATGCTACTTCAGAATGTCCTTTGCTGTGAAGAGGTGTTAAGTATGATGAAGTTGAGCTACCTACAAAGTCATATCATGAAGTCTTCATCAAAAGGAACCTACATCAAAATAGGTCCTTCCTCAGCAACATCAAAATGCAAATCTGATATACCTTCAGAAGCTTATCAGATTTGATAATAAGAATGAATACTTCAGAACAAATTCAAATTTGTCAAGTACAACTGACATATTTTGAACTTCACTTTATGAAGTTACATAGCCAAGGGCCTCACTTCCAACGGTTAGTTTCTTAGGGCGTTTTAAAGACTTGAAGAGTTGTGAGAATGGAACATCAAAATGGATTGATCAGAAAGGATTTGTGACAGCTATAAAGATAAAAGAAGTCTGTCAACTTTTCTATAAAGCAAAAAGAAACTCCTAACTATCACATAACAGCTAGTTTGAGCTGTGGGGTCTATATATTGATAGAAGACAACTGTAAAACAAGAGAGAAAAGGTAGGAGAAAGCTTACATTATGCAGAAACACGATTCATATCCTCTCCCCACTCTAGAATCATTATGAGATCAGAACAGTAGCAGACGAAGAGAAGTACAACCTAGAGCATCAATGAAGATCCACCATATGAGTGTTGTAAAGCTGTAAAAACCCCTCAAACACCTTTTGCTTGTTTGTAATATGTATTTATCCCAACTTAACCAAGTGGGTTAAGTTTGGTTGTGAGAGAAGTGATAGGGAGAACCCATGGAAGATGGGTAACTTAGAGAGAGACTCTAAGAGTGTAGCTCGAAGAGGCTAGAGGAAAATAATACTTGTGTAGCCTGAAGGTTGGAGGAAATAATACTTGTGTAGCCTGTAGAGGCATAAAATACTTGGTTTGTGTAACACTATTATTTTCTTAATTACATGATTAAGTGATTTTAATTATATTGCAAGAATAATTAAATTTATTTTATGTTATTGAAAAATATAAATCGGGTAGATGATGTTTTATGTTGTTTGTCAGAGGTGGGTGGAGTTGCGTTGGGCTTTGGCTTGGGTTGGGCTTTAGTGAGACAGAGGCCCATTTCCTTCTTTCTCTGTTTTGAGTAGCCAATATCCAAGAGAGTCCCTCTCATTTTTCTCTCAAACCCTAAGTGCTATCTTCCTTTCTTCTCTCAAGAGCTCCCTTCTCTCTCATATTCTCCTCTACCCATAAGGGGATTTCTTAAGAATAGGACTCGGTCTCCCTTGAAGACAAGTTGTTCTTCCCCCCACCTTGAGTTTATGACTCCATTGTTAGATGGTGAGCTCTCTTTCTATCCCCTTTCTCATTTCCTTAAGTTAACCATAATGGGTATTTGTGCAAACCATTATTTGTGTTTTTTTGGGTTGTATTTTTCATGGGTTTTGATGAGATGGTGTTGTTCTTAATGGAATCCCTCTTTGTTGAGCTCAAGGCTTCTCCCCTTTTCTCTCTTCTTCTCAAGACTCAAGCTTGAATCTTCAAGAGGTAAGGGAAGCTTGACCTTGAATTGGTATTGTTGCAAATATGTGAATTTTTACTTTAGATTCCATAAAATTGTGTATATGTAAAGTGGATTGGGCTTTGGAGACATTTGGGGAACCATTTGAAGGGAAAAATATGAGTTTTGAAGTTCTCTACCATGGCTTAAGCATGCCATAAGTGAGCCATGCTTAAGTGAGTTGTGCTGAGAAGCTTTTATATGTTTTCTGAGCTAGCTTAAGCATGGTCATTCGATGGTCTAACTTAAGCATGCGGCTTAAGCATGCCCATAATGAGCCATGCTTAAGTGAGTTGTGCTGAGAAGCTTTTATATGTTTTTTGAGCTAGCTTAAGTGAGCCCAATTATGGCCTAGCTTAAGCGAGCTCTGAAACTTTGTGAACTCTTGAATGACTTTCCAAATTGGATTCAAATGAGATTATCTTTGATTTATGAGTTATTTTAACTATGTTAAAGATGATTATAAGTTGATATAATGTAATTCACATTTATATGAGGTTTTTGGTGTATTAATGGTAAGAATGCATGGTATTGAATTATATAGAAATTGTGTGATTTATATTCAAATAAGGATTATTCCCTATGAATGAGATATTGATATGAATCAAATGAATTTAGATAAATATAAACCCCACTAATGCTTTAAAAAAAGTAGAAGGTTACCTATAAAGTAATTAATTCTTTTGTTGTTAAGATTATTATACCTTATTGTTGTTGAGATGGTTATGTTCTTTGATGACGAAAGTATATTATCGATGAGAAGATGATGATGAATGATAATCATGTATCATAATTGTCCTTATATGTTGGGGGGTTAGCTATGTCCTTTGGGAAGGTTTTTATTGGAAAATGGTATACTTGGGGGGTGAGTTTCACGCTAGAACTCTAGCCCACTAAAGTGACCTGGGGGTCTCGCCTAGTGGGATATCTTCCTAAGTACCACCCCTATATTTTGACTTCGAATGGTGTGTCAGAGTGATGAAAAAATTGTTTTCCCAAAAGGCTTAGTTGACTCTTTTAGTGTATATGGGATGGATTGTTGTTGGCAGTGAGACTTGGTTCCTTAAGACAGACCATGAGTGAGATGGTGGGTACAGAGGTGTCGTATCTCAAACCTAAAGGAATCTAAGTTTAGTTGTTATTTTTTGTGAGTAGGCACGTAAGTTAAGGGTGCTTGGTGGGCCCTCAACCTAGTGTAGGAGGTTTTTGTGGTGGCTAATGCTGAATGGGCCTATAGAATAGATGGGTGGGCGAATCCCTATAGAGGTTAAGGTCTTTGCTAGCCTTATCGATGTAAGCCATTACACACACTCATCTATTTTCGATAAAAACTACACTTCTTCTGCAGGATTAATCTGGGTCTCCCGAATGGCCAGATAGGCGACTATGTTACGGGATGTACTTAGGTTAATCGCTCATGTGGTGTAAATCTCCATGGAGTAGAGAACTGTCTTTGGTGTTATGATTAGTGTATACACTGATGATGATTATAGACCCATGTTTTTAAATGTTTGATGGTTGATGCATGATGTTGATTCTTGATTTTGATTCATGATGATTGAACACGAGATGCCTTGTTTATGTGAAATAAATGTTATTATTTTATTTACTTTTAAATGCCATGATTTAAAGATGATAGAACTTATATAATTGTTATTTGTTGAGGTTTTGAATTATTTTAAGTATGTCTGTCTTTGGTAAGCTTACCCTTGCGTTGTGACACATGTGGTTGTGACTGTGATGATCTCAAACTTCGTGTTCATGGGAGAAAATGGCTAGGAGGCGGACTCTTCTTTGAGAAGCATCGGGGGTGGACATACGAGGACTTAAAGACACAATTCCTCCTTTTCCTTTTATTGCTATGTTTTCTTGTAGTTTTGGTTTTTGGCTTTTGGCTTTTGAAAAGAAAAATGAGTATTTTCATAAATAAACTAATTGAAGAGTTTGAAATAGATTAAAATGAAGTCTTCCGTTTGTCAATTATCTAGTATCATGTAGCGACAATGGGTCGTTACAGTTTGTCTCTCCCATGACTAGGGGTGTAGTGTTATGGTTTAGACGATTTTATCTCCAAGCCAAGATCGGATGCGGTGGTGTGGTGAGGGAGATGTTGTTATTGCTGCAAGAGGTTGGGTGAAGCTCTGTGAAGTGGAGAACCCGTTGAGGTTGTTGATGTAAGCCAGTGGTGGCTAGTTGTTGTGTTGATTAGAGAAAATCTCATTGGAAGAGTGAGGACTAGACGTAGCCCTGGGTTTGGGGTAACCCAGTATAAAATCCCTGTGTTGAATCCTCTCTTCCTCTCCCTTTACATTCAGCTATTAACTGTTATACATTTTACCTCTGCATCAGAACTTTTTGAGCATCAGAATGTCATACATCAGAATGCATATTTATCGTTATCAGAATACATCAGAATGCATGACCCAAACTTAAGTTTGAAAACTGAGTTTGCAAAAGTATCCAAAGTCTTACTTCTCCCAAACTCAGTTTCAAGGCAAAATTTAGTCTCAAACATACTTTTGAGGGGTAACCAAACATAATCCCAAAATGATTTTACTCTCAAACGTACTTTTGGATCCTCCTACCGGAAATCCAAACATGCTCTAATTGACTTGGGTGTTGAAATGCCTTAGTATAGGTAACCCAACTCATTTTTGTCGATGCTCAATTGTGTTAGAAAGAGGAGCCACCAAAAACATAACTTGGTTAAAGTCAATGTTGGACATCTCATACCACATTAAGAATTAAGCATATCTTTTATTATAAAGATTTTGCCAAATTATTTATATTTAAAGTGTAAACATAATTATTTAACAAAATATCATACACAAAATTAATTATTTTATCTTTTGACAATATAAAACATAAAAAAAATACTTTTTAAATTTATAGCTATATAAAAAATTGATGGATTATTTTAAAAAAGAAATTCACAGTTAGTTATTACAAAAATTTGTTTGATCAAATTTTCAACATTTGGGAAGGTCAGAGGGTGGAGGTGGTAGCTTCTGATGGTGCAACTTTCCATCTTGGACGATCATGCCATTTTCAATCCCTAACTCGTATGCACTTCAAGGTGGCAGTGCATGAACCAAACACCTGTTCATGTATGATCAGCAAATTAATGTTACAAACACTTGCAATTTAAAACACACTCACACTCAAACACACCAAAATGTGCAAGTGGGTTTGATTGATTCATAAATTTAAAGATATTATTGCTTTTATTTAATTTTTGGTGACTGTGATTAGTGTTTGGTGGATAAAGCATCATCCACATAATTAACATGATTCAAAGTGATGTGGTGTGAAGATTAAGAACATGATCAATTGATCATCCAATAGGAGTATTTAAGATTTAGTTTTTACACAGTCAACCAATCAAAAAATCATCGTTGATATTACTTATCTAATCATACATGATGTGTTTGTAATTGGATGACGGTGTAAAAAACTCTTTACGTTATCAGTGTGTATTTTACCTGGATTGTCTGCAAAGAAGCGCACAACAACCCATCCTCCTGATGGCACACCAATGGTGTTCCACTCAGCTGGGTCAACCAGATTGAACTTGAAGGGGTCCTTCTTAGGGTCAAAGTTTCCATTGCCTTGACCCATAACAAAGAAGCTAAAGCCATAAAGGTGAAGTGGATGGCTCTCAACACCAATAATGCTGGTGTCCTGTAGGATCAACTCCACACTTGCATTAAATGGCAACACGACTACCATAGTCCCACTACTTACCATGATATTCTTTGTTAGAGTGCCTATTGTCCTTACTGTCCATTATCACGATCAATCACAAACCACAAATTGATAATCTATGAACCACGATCTATAAATGGTCTCGAACAAATTAAACCTAAGACATGTGAAATAACACTGTCCTCAAGGACTTATCCGCATGTGCGCAAGTCCCCCAGGATTTAACAGGCTCCTCCCAAAATTAATTTGGGGCAACATAACTGACAAACCTTCTAAAGAGAATAACCCATGATATCACACAGTGAAAAGAAGAGAAGAGATGTGTGAAAAAATAGCTCTCTAAAACCATTTGGAACATAGGTATTTATAATGAAAAGAATAAGGTTTCTAAAACTACCAAAGACCAAGTCAAAGATAAGGTTAGACCTAGTCTAACTGACCAAATTAATATCAATTAATTTCAATAATAATTAACAATTAACATAACAAATTAAATATAGAATGGCAAATGAAAATCACCTCAAAACAGTAGCTCAATCAATAGCAATCAAATTGAATTCTCCACGACATGACGAAAACATCACGTTTAATTAATTTAAATTTATATGATGAATAGTAAAAGTTATCCTCACAATCAGATTTGATAACGTTGATACATATTTAATATTTAATACAACTGTAGAACTATCACATGGATAGTTAAAATATATTGCAGAACCATATATAAAGCATCATTGTCATAAAAAGCTACCTAAAACAATGTGATTGGTCCATAAAAAGGCTTAGCTCAAGTCAATATACAAATAGCCTTTGAATCTCCTCAAATTTTAATTTTAAAAAACACATCAACGCAAAACAACCAACTTTTTTTTTTAATTCTCAACACATCAAAATCCCTTAAACAAAATGAAATAGAATGTAGTAAATAAGTGAATGATCAAAGATGAACCTCCAACTAAGAGCACCCGTAAATACATGAATCATTATCATTAACACTCATCAAAAGAACAATAAGAAATCAAAGTAAGGGATAGAAAAGCAAAATTTTCCTTCAGCAAAGAAAAGGAAAATCGACGACACAATATAAAGACTCATTGAGTTAAATTCAAACACACCAACTATCCCTCTCTTTCTCTCTAATTAATTGTCTTCCTCTTGCTTCTATTTGTGGGTACCTCAATACACCCAAGAATCATAGGAGCATAGCTCTAAAACATATTCCCAAAATCTCAAAAACAAAATATAAGACTGGAACAATTCCAGAATCCTTCATTCAATTCTTCTTTAGGAATATCTCAAGTTAAAAGGGCATCTCATTATCACAAAAAAAAAATTATATTCAAAGGCTTTAACTCAACACATATATAAAGCCTCTAATTGACTAAAAGTTTGTTGTCCAATGTTTTTTTTTCATGTAATTCACAGAGAAAAACCAACCATGATGGATCTAGGGAGATGTTCTCAACTAATTATTGCCTACATTGTTTTCCAAATAATGCCTCGCAATTATTTTCCTTCCCTCCCCCACACTTCAATTTCATAAGTTAAATTTGGTTTTCATGCACAAACAAATGAAAAATTACACATATGCTATATGCTTACCTCATTATGACGTAACAGTTAATTCCCTAACTCAACATTAACATTGCAAGAACAATCCTACCATGGCCTTGAAGTACTTGTGTGTGTCTTTTCACAATGTAGAACACACGTAACAAATATCAACCCGTAAGAAGCGGAACTGATGTCGGCGTTCAATGGCAGATTGGGAATCGCGTGAGGAAGGTTGCAATCAAGGTGGGAGACATGATCGATGGTAGTTGATTTGGTGAACCCTTATGTATGATAGCGGAGGTGCTTGTTCCAGACAATACATTGTTCTGCATACACACTAAATAAACTCTTCAGTTTCCCAATTGTAAAGAATAGCGTGATATAGAACTCCAGATTGTCGTGATGATTCATTTATGTGATAAAAAAAATTATCACACTAGAAAAATTAGGAATTTCCACGGACAACTTTAAGTCCTTGAGATTGTTGTCCTCATTGTCCATTATCACAATCAATCACAAACCACAAACTGATAATCTATGAACGATGATCTATAAAGATGTATGGTCTCGAACATATTAAACCTGAGACGTGTGAAATCACACTATCCTCAAGGACTTATCCGCGTGATGCGCAAGTTCCCCAGGATTTAACAGGTTCTTCCCAAAATTAATTTGGGGCAACAAAACTAACAAACTTTCTAAAGAGAATAACTCAAGATATCACACAGTGAAAAGAAGAGAAGAGATGAGTGAAAAAATAGCTCTCTAAAACCATCTGGAACATAGGTATTTATAATGAAAAGAATAGGGTTTCTAAAACCTCCCAAGACCAAGTCAAAGATAAGGTGAGACCTAGTCTAACTAACCAAGTC
This sequence comes from Pueraria montana var. lobata, assembly GCA_026413185.1. Classification (NCBI taxonomy): domain Eukaryota; kingdom Viridiplantae; phylum Streptophyta; class Magnoliopsida; order Fabales; family Fabaceae; genus Pueraria; species Pueraria montana. The sequence goes on from CM048650.1 coordinate 82,889,419, forward strand.
AATAAGACCAAGTCAAACAAAATATCTATTTTTAATAAACAATAAGTTAATTTAAAAAAGATTTTCTATATTTAATTAAATAGACATGTTATCCTTTTGAAATATCAACAAAATATACAACAGTGCCAGTATAGTTGAATTTGAAAGGTGGATTAGCAGGGAAATCAGTGGTGTACACACCTCTGGATTGGTTGAAAAAATGGGCTTAGAACAAGGCAATGTTTGGCATCACAAAGGACACATTATTAATGGTTGCTATCACTCTAGTGTTATTGGGTCCTTGGCATGCTTGGTTTTTTGGGGCAAGAGCTAATGCCTAAGCCAACAGTGAAGAAGAAGTGTTTGTTTACAGTTTTTGGAACTTTTGCTGGAAATGCGAAGATGGTGTCATTGAATTTGGGAAGCACTGGCCTAAGAAGAGGAAGATTCTTGTTCTTTGGTTTAGTGTTTGAAACTGAAGATTTCTTATACTCATGTTGTTGTTTACCTCTGACTGAGCAATTGTAGAGAAAACCTAGAAGACCATTGATGGTGTAAACATCTGAGAGATTAGGTGCCAATCCTGTTTGCATTCCACCATTCACCTATTATCATTTTGAGTCAAGGGCAATGATCAAGTGTTAATATTTGTAAATAAAAAGCTTAACTTACTATTATGTACAAGTAAGGATTTTAGGATTGAGTTTGAATGTTATAAACTTACTAAATATGATGGGGACTTCCTTAAAGGGTTGGGGGAATGGGTAAGGCACATGTTTTTTTTGGGAAGAATGGGACCATAAAGAGTTGTTCTTAGCCATGAGATGTGAGCATGCCACCACAATGTTCCTCTTTGGCCAGTGACTATGAAATTGTATACAATTTGGCCTGTTTGAATTGGACATTGTGTCACATAGGCAGGTCCATCTGCCTATGGACTCCTGAATTGGTGAACTCCATGCCTAAAGAGATGAAGACAATGCTGAACACTTTTGACTATTCAAAAATTACAATAAACTGAGTTATGAGGATTTGTTGTATAATACCAATGGATGGTAACATTGTAAGGAACATTTTTGGTCATTTTAATCGCTGGCCTGTCACCTTCTCTTGCTATGATTCTAGGCCCTGGAAATTGACCATTAACAATCACAATGCTCTTTGTTTGGCAGTCTTGTGACATTTTGTAATTGGACTTGTAGAAAGAAAAAAGAAAAGATAATACACATATACATTAAAGTTGTAGTGCTATTGAAATGCAATATTAACAACTAAAAGGAGATGAAAGAAAAAGTAAAATTTGATTATGTACTGTTGGAATGCAATACACATACATTAAAGTTGTAGTGCCTGGTGATTCTTGCATGCTTTGCTAGAGTTAGTGAAACACTGTGGTTTTTCATAACGTATGTTAAGTGCTTGATTAATATTTGCAAGAGGAATTGAATTTAAATTTGTTTCTTAACGAGCTAATTAATAAAATGGAATGAATTGTTATGTGTTGTTGGATGTTTGGTGGGTTTCACTAATAGTTAGACCTTAAATATGTGGACTTTTATTCATGTAAGGGGGTGTAGTTAGAGGAAGCATAGGTACAATTAGCAAAAATCTAAGACATCCTCCAAGCTTTTAAACGTGAATCTCCTCTTCCCTCCCTCATTTCATTCATTCTCCTTTCTTTCTCAAGGAACCATCTCCATAGCAAAAGGAGGTTTTGAGTTCCTACCCCAGGAGGCTTAATCTCTTGTCTTCTTCAAAGATCTAGCTTGGGAGATGTTGTAGGTAAGGGAAACTCACTCTCTCCTTTTGTTTTATAATGGATTTTGAGTTGTTTGGTTTGAATCTTTAGTTATTTTGTTGGGGTTTAGTGTTTAGAAGCTTAAGGAATGATTATTGATGTGTTTATTGTGAGTTTAGATGCTTGGGTAGCCATTGATGGGCTTGGAATCGTGAAATTTCGAAGAAGCCATGTTGCAGAAAATCACAAGTTGGCTTAAGCCAAAAATTTAGGCTTAAGCGAATCTAGGATTGTATGCAAGATTTAGCATTCTGAACAAAAATTGGCTTAAGCGAATTTTGGGTCGAATGTGAAGTGGACGAAATTGGCTTAAGCCAATATTTTTGGGCTTAAGCAAATTTTGGGACGAAATGTGATATTGTGGTCTGGACAAAATTGGCTTAAGCCAAGATTTTTGGCTTAAGCGAATTTTGGGCCGAATGTGAAGTGAGCTAAATTGGCTTGAGCCAAAAAATTTGGGCTTAAGCGGATTTTGGAAATCTAACGAATGGCTTAAGTGAAAATTTTCTAGCTTAAGCTAAATTAAGGCAGAATGTTTAATTTTACCCAAAATACTTTCTTGAGAGTTTCCATAACAATTCCAAGTACATATAAAATGGTAGTATGAGTTTTTATCATTATGTTAAAGTTGATTATAAGTTGAGATTATCATATTATTGAATGATGTATATATATATATACATGAAGAAATATAAATTACTATTTGTTGAATGTGATATTAAAGAGATTAAGATGTTTTGAGAAATTGAAATGGAATGTTGATGAGATGAGGATATATGTGAACTATGTGTTAGAACCATCCCTATATGTTAAAGAGGAGTTAGCCATGTCCTTTGGCAAGATTTTTATAGAAAAATGATATACTTGGGAGGGTGAGTTTCACGCCAGAACTCCAGCCCACTAAAGCGACCCGGGGTCTTGCCTAGTGGGATATCTTCCCAGGTACCACCCCCATGTTTTGACTCCAAATGGCGTGTTAGAGTGTTAAGAACTACTTCCCAAGAGGTTTAGTGACCCTTTTAATGTATAGGGGATGGATTGTTGTTGTGGTTGAGGATTGTGGATTGTTGAGATGTATTTGGATCCTTAAGTCAGGCCATTGGAGATGGTGGGTACGGAGGTGTCATATATAAGACTGTAAGGGACTCCAAATATGTTTTCCCACTGGAAAATGGTGGGTGCACACAGTTGGTGCATAGCAATATTCCAAATGTTGTATTTGCACAGTTGGTGCATAGGTGTGCATAGTTGGTGTATAGACATATAAGTAGGCACGTAAGTTAAGGGTGTTTGGTTGGCTCTCAACCTAGTGCTGGGGGTTTTCGTGGTGGCTAATGGGAATGGGCCTATAGAATAGACGAGTGGGCGAATCCCTATAGATGTAAGGTCTTGCAAACCTACAGAGGTAAGCCACTATAGCACTTGTCTATTTTCAATAAAACCACACTTTCCCCGTAGGGTCAGCTCAAGGGACTCCCTGAATGGTCAGAATATACAGACTATGGTAGGAGATGTGGCCTATAAGGGACCGCTCATATGATGTTGAAACTCCATGGAGTAGAGTCAGTCTTGTTGACTTAGGTTGTCTAGTGGTTTATGTTGTACATCGCTTTGTGATGAGGGATGTTGGTGGTTGTATTATATTGAGATTGTAACTTTTGTTGATTGGATATAATCCATGAGATCTGATGATTCATGGTAGTAATTGGTAATAGAGCTATGATGTTGTTGATTATGTTGAGGATTTATGTCATTATTCTGTCGTATAGATTAGTTGAGATGGTTGAGCCATGATGGTGTCTATTGATAAAAAATGTGAGATAACTTTTATATAAACCAAGTTTTGGATAAAGATTACTAGCTACTATTATGTAATATATTTTCAAAGTATGTAAAGTTTAGTTTTCTCCCTTTTTCCTTATTTTGGAACCTATTTATTTGTATGTGTATGGTTTTGTTTTGGTGAGCTTACCCTTGCGTGTGGCACATGTGGTTGTGACTATGATGATCTTGAACTACGTGTTTGGGGGAGCAGACTTTTAGGAGGTTGCATTCTCTTAAGAAGCATTGGAGTTGGATCATCCCTTTCGGAAGCACAGTGGATAGACTTGCATGGACACAGAGATGTTTATTCTTTATTTATGATGTTTTACTTCTTTATCTAGGTATAAAGATGACCAGCTTAGGTTTACCTTATATGTAGCTTTCAAGAGTTTTATGTTTTAAGGATATATCTCCTTTTTAAAATATTGGAGTTTCATGAGACACTAAGTTTTGATCTAGTTATGTTTTGTAATTGCATGGTTATTATCATAATTTTAGAAAATTTATTTGAAATTATGGAATCGCAAAAAAAAATGTTCATACATTACTTTCATAAATAAATTTAAGAGAAGAGTTTTAAAAGAAATGAAATAAAATTTCTATCTTGTTTAGTTATGTAACGAAGGTGGGTCGTTACAATCGTGGTATCAGAGCAGTTCGATTCAAATCGGACTGTGCATTATATGTCTTCTTTGTTTCTTATGAGAACTGTGTGAAGTTGGTTGACATTGTTGGAATGTGTTGGTTGTCCGTTATACCATAAATCCTAGCTGTGCTGTCCTGAAATATTGAGACTGGTCATCTCAATACTTTGTGTGACGTGAGTAGGACATTGTGGCAAGCGAAAACTGAGATCAAGAGTAATTTTTCTTGAACTTCCTTGGTTGTATGCATGTCTTAGGAAAAAAAATTATTTTCTTATGTGAGAAGGATGTACAGTTGCTTTCAACTTCTTGGTTCTTGCTTGGATGCTTGAATGTGTAAGTATAGGATGTTTTAGTACATGTTCTTCTTATTGATGTGATGGCCCTTAAATGGGAATGTTTTGTGCTTAATGTGGTTTACTCTAAATTGTTGTTTGATAGGAAGAGGTTCTTTTAACTGTTATACATATGTGCCTTTTCTTTTCATTAGAACATGAAATACATATTTAATTTGTTTTCTAGGTGAAAATGTAAAATAAATGTATCCCTCTACATGTGTTCTCTTCCCCATATTATATTTTTGGTGATATTATATTTCTGATTGATTGAGATGATGCTATGTTCGTCTTGTTGTTATTTTTATATCTTATCTAGATATGATATGTCTAAATTTATTAGGGAGCTGAGTGATTCACATGATTGAATGGTGTAAGACAAGGGTGTTAATGTAGAAATTTCTCTATACTGCTAAGAACATGTGAACACTTGTGCATACATGTTTATATGTGTTTTTTGCAAGCTTTTGTGTACGTCTTTGTGCATGTGTATTTGTATATGAAGGGAATGCGATTTTTCCCCAACCTTTGGGATGCTTGACTTGTGTGATTGTTGTGAGTAATTTGCATGTTGGGATCGTATTGATGTTTTACCTTTTGAGCTCTTGTGATTAGGAGTTATGATTGTTGCTTGTAATATGTCTTTACTTCTCGTGGTTATATTTTAATTCGGTTGGATGGGTTGTGAATACCCAAAACGCTTTAATTATTGACATGATTGATAAAGTTGAGTGTTTTGCTATTCTTGATGTTCGACCCTTTGAATTTTTTTAGGTTGTCTTTTCCCTTTTAATTGTTACTCCTTGTTCTTTAGGTATCTTATGTTGATAAGTGGTTAGTAAGAGAGTATAATCGAGAGCTGAGTGCTTATCTTCCCTGAGGTTAGTAGTGAGGGGATAGATGTTTTGGGATGAAGGGATAGCGACCTTAGTTTTAGCTAGGCTAGACCTGGTAAAAGAGATATTACCTTAATTTGTTCATTTAATTCTTGGACATGTTTCACTTGGCAATGTTTATCTTTTTCACATTAACAAGTCACTCTCTTGTAAGTACTCGGATTTGTTTTCTATCTACGTTGTCGTGTTTCTTAATGACAAGATGTTGATTGCAAAATTAATTTGATGTTATTGATTTAACTACAAGGTATTTCCCCAAGTATGTTTATCCCTTTTCACGCTGAAACTAAACTACCTTTTTGAGGATGTGAATGATGTTCTATGGAGATTGTCATTCTATGGTTTCCTTTGTTTTCGCTTTTCTTCATCCTCAATAGTATGTTGTTACAAAAGTTAGGTGTACTACATGTTGGTATTTCAACTAAAATCTTTGAGGTTTGCTTCTAAAGGTAGAAAAGTGTTTTGGCGATTTTCTTGTGATAGATGGCAAGATTTACTCCTTTCTTTTTGAATGAATCCATTTTTTAGGAACACTTGCACTTGTTCATGTGCCCTCTTTTAGTTCAATTCTATGTTTCTCTTCGTAGAGACATTTGTTTTGAAGTTGTGGTTTGTTTCTTGAAAATGGCTTGACCTTAAAAAAATTGATTTCAAGGCAACAATATTTTTTTATTGGGCTTTTACTCTCGTGTTAAAACATGTTTTGCCTTTTGCCTTTGATTTCAAAATGGTTGTTGAAGGGTTTGATTGAAATGTTCTTGCTTTTGGAATCTAGCAGCTTTACACCCACATATGTTTTGTTTTAGAAAGCTCTCGATGTTTTGTTTTCAATTGCATTACCCTTTTTCCCTTACTGCATAAAAGTTTGATGCATGAATTATCTTTGGAGATTCTCACTTGATTTCTTGTTTTAAATTATTTAAGTTTCATGTGTTTTCAATTGAACACACATGTAGAAAGAGTTTTCATATGTTAAAAAAAATGTTATCGATTGGTTATTCACCTTGAAACATGTTTTGAAACTTTCTTTGGAGAAAAAAAAAAAGGATGAAATTGTGTTTTTCGTTTTCTTGAACTTGTTAGGAAATTAAGTTTGTCTTGTGCATGTTTTGACCTTTTACTAAAAATGTATCAAATAAGCCTTACGTGTTTAAGTCTGATGGGGGTTTACAATTTCTTATATGTTTTGGAGATCCTTTTGTTAAATGGAATAAGATGCTTTAAAATGTCATGAGTTTTGACATGTTTTATAATGGATTACAAGTTTGACTTCTTCATACTAAATTGTGTTTTGAAACCTTCTTTTGAAAAATAGCTTAAAAGATGTTTTATGGTTTTAAACTTGTTGGGGGAGTTTAAGCTTCCTTTTGTGGGTATGTTTTGAACATCTTATTTTGAAAAGTAGATTAAAGTATGTTTTAAGTGTTTAAGCTTGAAGGAAATTTAAGTTATCTTTATGTGTTTTGGAAAAGCCCTTGATAAAGTGGAATAGAACATTTTGAGTTAACTTAAGTTTTTATGCTCTTAAATGTTTTGATTTCCTTGTTTTACTCAAGTGGTTAGTACTGATATGGAGAAACTTAGTTGGTGACCATCTGTCTAAAGGGATTGAGTGGACCACTAATGGGAAGATCAATTTGATCAAGACAAAGGATCAGGGAAAAGCTCAAAGACTCGCTAAAAGCAAAATAGTTATCTGGGTATGAACAGTGTTATAACATTTTCACCACAAGCAAATTTCAAGGACAAAATTTTACTTGTTGGGGAGAATTGTAACACTATGGTTTTTCATAATGTATGTTAAATGCTTGATTAACATTTGCAAGAGTAATTGAATTTAAATTTATGTTTCTTAACGAGCTAATTAATAAAATGGAATGAATTGTTATGTGTTGTTGGATGTTTTATGGGTTTCACTAACAGTTATACCTTAAATATGTGGACTTTTAGTCATGTAAGGGGGTGTAGTTAGAGGAAGCATAGGTACAATTAGCAAAAATCTAAGACACCCTCCAAGCTTTTAAACGTGAAGCTCCTCTTCCCTCCCTCATTTCATCCATTCTCCTTTCTTTCTCAAGGAGCCATCTCCATAGCACAAGGAGGTTTTGAGTTCCTACCCCTAGGAGGGTTAATCTCTTCTCTTCTTCAAAGATCTAGCTTGGGAGATGTTGTAGGTAAGGGAAACTCACTCTCTCCTTTTGAGTTGTTTGGTTTGAATCTTGAGTTATTTTGTTGGGGTTTAGTGTTTAGAAGCTTAAGGAATGATTATTGATGTGTTTATTGTGAGTTTGGATGCTTGGGTAGCCATTGATGGGCTTGGGATCGTGAAATTTCGAAGAAGCCATGTTGCAGAAAATCACAAGTTGGCTTAAGCCAAAAATTTAGGCTTAAGCGAATCTGGGATTGTATGCAAGATTTAGCATTCTAGACAAAAATTGGCTTAAGCCAAGATTTTTGGCTTAAGCGAGTTTTAGGTCGAATGTGAAGTGGACGAAATTGGCTTAAGCTAATATTTTTGGGCTTAAGCGAATTTTGGGACGAAATGTGATATTGTGGTCTGGACAAAATTGGCTTAAGCCAAGATTTTTGGCTTAAGCGAATTTTGGGCCGAATGTGAAGTGGTCTAAATTGGCTTGAGCCGAAAATTTTGCGCTTAAGCGAATTTTGGAAATCTGACGAATGGCTTAAGTGAAAATTTTCTAGCTTAAGCTAAATTAAGGCAGAATGTTTTATTTTACCCTAAATACTTTCTTGAGAGTTTCCAAAACAATTCCAAGTACATTTAAAATGGTATTATGAGTTTTTATCATTATGTTAAAGTTGATTATAAGTTAAGATTATCATATTATTGAATGAGGTGTATATATATATATATATATATATATATATATACACACACACACACACACATGAAGAAATATAAATTACTATTTGTTGAATGTGATATTAAAGAGATTATGATGTTTTGAGAAATTGAAATGGAATGTTGATGAGATGACGATATATGTGATGTGTATGTGAACTATGTATTGGAACCATCCCTATATGTTAAAGAGGAGTTAGCCATGTCCTTTGGGAAGATTTTTATAGAAAAATAATATACTTGGGAGGGTGAGTTTCATGCCAGAACTCCGGCCCACTAAAGCAACCCGGGGGTTTCGCATAGTGGGATATCTTCCCAAGTACCACCCCCATGTTTTGACTCTGAATGGCGTGTTGGAGTGTTGAGAACTACTTCCCAAGAGGTTTAGTGACCCTTTTAATGTATAGGGGATGGATTGTTATTGTGGTTAAGGGTTGTGGATTGTTGAGATGTATTTGGATCCTTAAGTCAGGCAATTGGAGATGGCGGGTACGAAGGTGTCGTATCGAAGACTGTAAGGGACTCCAAGTATGTTTTGTCGTTGGAATACAGTGGATGCACACAGTTGGTGCACAAAAATATTCTGAATGTTGTATTTGCACAGTTAGTGGGTAGGTGTGCACAATTGGTGCACAGACATATGAGTAGGCAGGTAAGTTGAGGGTGCTTGGTTGGCTTTCAACCTAGTGCTGGGGAGTTTCGTGGTGGCTAACAAGAATGGGCCTATAGAATAGACGAGTGGGCGAATCCCTATAGATGTAAGGTCTTGCAAACCTACAAAGCTAAGCCACTATAGCACTTGTCTATTTTCGATAAAACCACACTTTCCCCATAAGGTCAGCTCAAGGGACTCCCTGAATGGTCAGAATGTACAGACTATGGTAGGGGAAGGGGCCTATGAGGGACTGGTCATATGATGTTGAAACTCCATGGAGTAGAGTCAGTCTTGTTGACTGAGGTAATCTAGTGGTTTATGTTGTACATCGCTTTGTAATGAGGGATGTTGGTGGTTGTATTATGTTGAGATTGTAACTTTTGTTGATTGGATATAATCCATGAGATCTGATGATTCATGGTAGTAATTGGTAATAGAGCTATGATGTTGTTGATTGTGTTGAGGATTTATGTTATAATTCTGTCATATGGATTAGTTGAGATGGTTGAGCCATGATGGTGTCTATTGATGAACAATGTGAGATAACTTTTATATAAACTGAGTTTTGGATAAAGATTACTAGCTATTATGTAATATATTTTCAAAGTATGTAAAGTTTAGTTTTCTCCCTTTTTCCTTATTTTGGAACCTATTTATTTGTATGTGTATGGTTTTGTTTTGGTGAGCTTACCCTTGCGTGTGGCACATGTGGTTGTGACTGTGATGATCTTGAACTACGTGTTAGGGGGAGCAGACTTTTAGGAGGCTGCATTCTCTTGAGAAGCATTGGAATTGGATCATCCCTTTCGGAAGCACAGTGGATAGACTTGCATGGACACAAAGATATCTCTATTTATGATGTTTTACTTCTTTATATGGTTATAAAGATGACCAGCTTAGGTTTACCTTATATGTAGCTTTCAACAGTTTTATGTTTTACGGATATATCTCCTCTTTAAAATATTGGAGTTTAATGAGACACTAAGTTTTGATCTAGTTATGTTTTGTAAATGCATGGTTATTATCGTAATTTTAGAATAATTATTTGAAATTATGGAATTGCAAAAAAAAAGTTCATACATTACTTTCATAAATAAATTTAAGAGAAGAGTTTTAAAAGAAATGAAATAAAATTTCTATCTTGTTTAGTTATGTAACGAATGTGGGTCATTACAGTTAGCTCTGGCATTATCCACAGAGCACACAAGAAAAGAAATATGGCCCTTAATGAGCAGAGAGAAGCAGGTTCCATTACTCTTGTTTCTAATCAGCTAATAGATTTTCTTGTTATGTGTTTGGATGGGGAAAACAACAATATGAGGCAGCATATATAGTAACAAAGATGTTGGTGGGTTTGGATAATTAGGTGATTGAAAATGAGATATTGCAAAACCCAAAATGCCTTTAACAACAAATTCAATGTTTGATCCATTCCTGCTTGGCAATGCTTATAGTGTAATTTTCAAGGCAAATATTACTTGAGAATTTTCTCTAACGGTACATTAACCTCAGTTCCCATGATAACCCTAATTAGACAAGGACTGGTATCCAACCAAATTGGTGCAATATGCCACATTTGAGCTGGTTATCTCATAGATATTGCAGTGAAATGAACTCATTGGGAACAATTATCTGTTGCAACTAAAGGACCCTTCCAACAATTGCCTTTTCTAAGATTTGAATTTGAACTTTGGTCCTCTCATAAAAATGTGACTTGCCTACAAGGCACTGATCAACCCTTGTCTAATTGGTCAATGAGGGGCACATCTTATTTATGATATTAACTTATTTCTTTAGAGATCCAGGGGCAATAACGTATAACACATTTTTGTTGAATTAAACAAAAATCAATATCATTTTTACAAGAATTTAGGATCCTTTCAGTGACACTCTTTTTGTGTGTATGTGTGTGTGTGAATATATTTAATTGTTGCAACATTTTCTTGGGTTGTCTCTAGATTTATTGAATCTATAATCTATCAAGTCAGTGTATGCATAAAATATACCAAATAGAAACACAATCTTAGAGTATTGAGGGTTTTTTTTAAAACCATTTCTTACTTTAATTTTTAAATCAAATAAATATAAATAAATTTAGCATAAGGAAAGGGATTGGCTATTAGTTAACTAACTGAGTTATATGGGCTTAATTGGTTGCTAGCTGAACTTTTCCCCTCCTACCATCCATACTTGCTAATTAAGGAAACGGAAATATGGAAAGTTGCAAGTTGCACCTTATCATTCTGTTAGCAGTGTCGGTTGTTAATTTCACTTTGTGCAACGCATGTATAACATATCTAACAACATTAATATGGCCTTTACTAGAACTTATCTATGTAAAATATTTCTTGAGGGAAATCATACTCCCATTTGAGGTAATACATTGGTTTGCATCGATCTTCATGTGCAACTTCTCGTTTTTGCACTTGTCACATTTTAGTTTTGCTTAGTGTTTGTCATATCACGCAGGTTATAAGTTAGATTTGCTCCATAGATAATGGTAGATTAAACTGAAACTGGAAAAGGGGGCAACACAATACAGATCCTGTGATGTGATGATGTGATCATCCCTTTTCATATATATTAAACATTAACAAATTATAATTTTAGTTTTGTTAAAAACATTTACAGTGTAACTTGTTAACATACTTCATTTTAAAAATAAGACAAGTGTACATTAACAAATTCCCTCTCTCCATTAACATAAATAGAGAGAGAGATTGTCAAGCTATGTACTATCAATATAAAATAATTTTACACTATAATCCAATTATAGATCACCATATATGTTAAGTTTGTTGACTTTTACAATAACTATCTTTTCTTTCTCTATATATTAGAATAATGCTACATTTTTTTATTGATCATTTTAATATTTTATAAAAATATTAACTAAAAAATAAATCCATTTAATTAATATCTTATAAACATAAAATGTATTCAATTCTCCTTTCATTTAATAAGTAAGATGAACTTCATATAAACATAATTAGTAAGATTACTTGTTGGAAGATATTATAATTTATAAGAAAATTTAAAACTATTCTTTACACAAATAGATGGCAACCTCTTATTGGACCGGACTTCGGAAAAAGTGAATACATGCACAAGAAAATTGGTCAGTTGTGTAGGGGAAAGATACAGATTTACATTTAAAACTGTTTGATCTCCTGGAAGCCAGGCTTTGCTCTGAGGAACCTTTTACATTAGTGTGCTAATAATTGTTCATTTAATTGAACAAATTAATGATCTACGCTTCATTGCTCTCATCAACTTTGGGCCTGGTGTTCATAAGAACCTGCCAAGTAAATGACATTCGATATATTTTAATTTGGCATGCATGAGCTGATATTTGGTCCATATATTGTAATGAGTGTCAAATTAAGTAGTATTGGTTGCTGATTAAAATTAAATGAATCTGTTGCAGGTCAAATTATTACCTTGCGGAGGATGGTGTTCTCGTTGATCAAGGTCGAAATACGCTCTTCTAACTTGGTATTCTTGTCTTCCAACTCTTTAGCTCTTAATTCCAAGTCATTTACATACACCTTTTTTTTTTTCACGGGCTTGTTGGGCTGAAACCCTGTTCCTTAACAGCCTGTGTGTAACATAAAAAGTCATCTACACTAATTTGATCATAAGAAGATATAAGTTTAATTGACTATATTATATTTTCACTTTAATTTATTATTTATTCCCCCGCACAATAAAGATATCAAAAAGACAATATAATAAGGTTAAATTAAGTTCCTATGATTTTATTAAGTATTTAATTAGTAATTATAGTTTAATTTTTTTAAGTCTTTATAATTTTAAACATCAATAATTAAATACTTAAAAATTAGCAATACGCATATATTACATGAGTTTATTTGAACATGAAAAGATTATAATTTAAATATGTAAAAAATATGTTAAAAATCAAGATTGAGGGGTTTAGGCCAGGCCAATTACATTGTTTAGTCTTATGTATTAATTAATCTCTCAATAATTATTTATTTATTAATTTCTATTCTTAATTAATAATTAAAATAACATATTATGATTTATTTTAAAATTAACTGCATATTTATATAATCATTACTTTTAATTACTATTGTCAATGAAATATACTTTAAAGTAACTAATTAAAAAAAAAAGTTGAGCATTAGTAATATAATGCTTTTTTTTTAAAAAAAAATTATTGTTTTTTTCATTTTTAGTGTTTTCTTCTGGATTTTACCTTCCTTATTTTATATTTAATGAATAAAATTGTATATTATAATTATTTATTATTATTGTTATTATTATTATTATTATTATTATTATTATTATTATTATTATTATTATTATTATTATTATTATTATTATTATTTAATATCAAAACTATAAACTAAAGTTATAAATAATAATTAGTAAAGTTACTAATATATAATAAAATTAAATTATGTCTCTGCATGAAGCTATAAATATAGTATTTTGTTTCTTCAGTAAAATCATATTTAATTGTTTTCTGTTTTTTTTTTTTTTTTTGGTTCTTTGTTTCCAATTTGAGTTAGTTACACCTAACATACATATATATAAATTGATAACAGAACTCTTTTCAATAATATACTTTAAAATATTTTTTGGTTATTGGATGAAATTTTATTTAGTGAGACTAGCATAATATTTTATTTAATAATATAGAGAACATTAAAAATGTCACAAAAATATATTTTTAGTAATAATAATATATTAGCAGACTATTAACTATATAACATTCTTAATAAAAGCTTATACTACTTATGTTTCTTTTTAATTGTTGGATTTTTAGAAAATTTTTGTTTCTATTTATCTATTATCTTCAAAGTTCAAGATAACATTAATTATTCATTTATCAATTATATCCATACCTTCCACCTAATATTTAATTAATCTACACATGCATTTATTGTGACTTAAAAAAGAAAAATGATAAAATAGAAAACTCCAGAGGTAATATTGCATGTATTGCATTTATTGTGAAGTAGAAATGAAAAAGGATAAAATAGAAAACTCCATGGCAGAGGTGGACCATACAATAATTACTCTCACTTCTGCTAGCAACTTTTAGTTTCAGCTGCTAGAAAAACAAGCCTAAAATAAGCAGTACCTAGGTTTGGCTTTCTTTGTACTTGTGTATATATGTATTTGAGTACATACGTACCTCTTTAGGCGTCTATGCTCCTTGTCTACCGGGTTTCTTCCGCGGCGGCGCTTTCCATGGAAGCCAGCCTGAAGCTGTGGATCTGTGACATTACTACTACTTGGATTTGTTGCTGGAGAATCAACACTTGGTGCAGCTTCCATATCTGGAACCGTGAACACATCTTCATCGCTATCTTCTGAATTTGTATTCAGATCACTAATTAATTAACATCATATAATGTGCATTGACGTACAAACTTTTTGTTTGTGTATATTTTTTTATAAGATATAGTATTATTTTAATATCGGAACTGCAGATCATGGCGGAAATTCATGAGGAATAATGCAATATTTGAGATACATGTTTGGATTTGATTATTATTATTTTCTTTAACAAAAAGATCCTACACTCTAAGTGTTCAATTTTTTTTATAAAAAAAGTTGAGATGTAAAATAATTATTGTAAAGTACTAATAAAAGTGAAATTCACATTTAAGGTGTCACCTACCGAGTTTACTGCCTCTGTTATGTGTAAGTATATGAGGGAAAGATTTGGGTGAAGAAGAGGGTGCTCCCACTGCAGCTGGTGTTCCTCCTTCTAAGAGTCTTGAAAGAGACATCTCTTTTGCTGTTGGTGATACGTATCTGGTGATGGAATATGGATGGAGTCTCTCATTGTTGGAAGATCTAATCTTAAATCATTGCCTTAATTTGAAACAAGGATGGGATGGGACCAAAGAGTTTTGGTTCATAAATGAACACGTTGATGTGCACACCACCAACACTTTCCTCACTGTTTTCATTCCGTGTTTTCGTACATCAACTTTACTGTATACGTACTGCATCAGTTTCTTCAATCCGATCTAAAATGCCATTTTTAACTAATCTAAAAAGTCTTTTCTGTACTAGTGTTAGATGTAGAAAAAAGGTAAAATTAAAAAAATAGACTTACAAGCAATGAGACCTGACAAGAAGAGATAAATACAGAAATAGAAAGAGGAAAGGGAGGTAAAAGAATTGAGTAGGTGTATGAATATATATCATGGTTGGTTTTTTTGTTCTTTCCTTTACTTTGTTTTACTTCAACAACTTAATTCTTTATTTTGTGCATAATAGATAGAATTTATTACCACTGTAACAGAAATATATATATTTTAAAAAAATATCAAATATTTGAAAGATTTTTCTTTGAAAATTAAAAAAATTAGTGTAAATAATTTAAAATACAAAAACATGTATTTGATATTTTATTTGTTAAAAATTATAAATTTTGAAATAAAAAAAATATTT
Source organism: Pueraria montana var. lobata (assembly GCA_026413185.1). Lineage (NCBI taxonomy): Eukaryota > Viridiplantae > Streptophyta > Magnoliopsida > Fabales > Fabaceae > Pueraria > Pueraria montana. The sequence goes on from CM048650.1 coordinate 82,904,851, forward strand.
TTCTGACATTCCTTATATTGAATTCTAAATCAAGAAGCATTCATATTTTTTTATTTCAATTTTATTTTTTTTTTACAAAAAAAATTATATATGCGTCTATACTTGTAAAGAAGAAATTGTATGATAGTAATTTATTAAATGTGAATGTAACATTTTATATTTACAATGTATTAAATTAAACTTTAATTATATTTTATAATTGTATTTGAATTGTAATTTTAAAGAACTAATTTTATTATAATTTTTGTTTTAATTTTTTTATGAAGCAGAAATAAAGTGGGATAATTTTTACCAATTACTGCAGTCTAAATGAAATGCACAAGTTAATATTATATAAGAAATAACTTAGCATTTAATATAATATTTTATGCATTCATTGTCTTTCATTTAATCTAACATTTTATATATATTTCTGTATTAAAGTTATGTTTTGTGCATGTATCATTTGTGCATATCTACTTTTATATAACAAATAAAAAAATTCATCCAATTTTATGATATAAAACTGTGTCTTCATTTTAACATTTTACGCTCTTTATTATTTTCTTTTTTCTTATAATAATATATTTTTCTAAATTTGTGGAATTTGTTTTCAGAATTTTATATATTTAATTAATACTTTTCTACTGTTCAAAAAAATAATACTTTTCTATATAATTAGTTTATTAAATAAGATGTCAAGTTTAATACTTTCTCTATTTTGTTAATTAACACTCAAACATCTTCTATCATATTAAATAGTGGAAAAGTGAACATTTTTCACTAATTTGAAATTTGATACAATGAGGAATTATAATTAGGAAGAGGAGACTAATTCTGTACACTAATCTAGGTCTGAATATCAGGAAAGAATATGCCTAAAAAATAGGGAATAATCTTTCCTATAAATGCTAATTTTAAAAAGCAGAAAGAAGGAAATAAAACAGATTATAATTACAACAGATCCTAATATTAAATGTACAAATTAAATTGCATAATTCTAATTGATTTCTGTCACAACCTAAAAATCCAATCGTGACCGGCGCACAGACCAATACCTGAGTGTGACAAGCCTTAACTATAATTAACTCCCACAAGGAAAGTAAACTTATAATGTAAATTTATAAAATCCACATTTCAAAGAAATTTCTACCGAAAATTCGATAGAACCTCCCCTAAAATATGAACATCCCAAAATTGTATATAACCCTGTATAATCATCACAATACAATACTAGTCAACGCAGGATCTCACATAGGCCAAACTAAACTACTTATGACTATTACATGCCTAACATGCAATATAACAGAAACACTACAAAATATTTTTTTGGTATAATTCCAAAGTGACAAGTAAAATATACCTCTAAGGACATTATTAGCACTCTAATACAAAAAGGACCTCACCATAAAGAACGAAATATGAGTCCACTACTAAGGTCTAGTTGAGGTGGTCAATTTGGCATGAGAATGAGAATCTGAAATAGATTAGGAGAGACACTGTAGGTCATCAGTGAGTAAATAATTAGGAACATAACCAGCAGAACATGGTAATATTTGGTATAAGGTAATTATAGTAGTCAAATCTCAAAATCACAAAATGAGTTTTATAAAACCAAAATTTCATGATTTAAATGGGGTACTACTCAAACAAAAATACAACAGGCTCCCCACTTAGGGGTTCTCTCACCCATGTCAAACTCAAGCTCTCTGCCTAAAAAATATATACCAAAGATATAGGCTTCCCGCCTAAAAAATAAATTATTATGGTGAAGTCATATTTTTTTATTATAATAATTTTCATTTAAATGTACTTTTTTATGGTTGTATCTTTCCTGACTTAAATAATTTATTGAATGTTTGATTTTACGAACATAGAAAGTGTGAAAAAATATAAAAAAAAAATGGAGATGATATTTTTTTATAAAAGTATGAAGAGAAATTTAGATACAACTCAACAGTTGGATCGATAAAAATCACATTTTATATCAAGTTATTACATAGTATAACAATTGGTGTAAGTTACACCAATGTCATTTAATCCCTCCCTCTCTCTCTCTCTCTCTCTCTCTCTCTCTCTCTCTCTCTATATATATATATATTGTGAAAAAAATGAATATTTTCACTTATTTGAAATTGATACAACGAGGAATTATAATTAGGAAGAGGAGATTAATCATGTGCACTAATCTAGGTCTGAATATCATGAAAGAATATGCCTGAATATCATAGAATAATCTTTCCTATAAATTCTATTTCTAAAAGAATAGAAAGAAGGAAATAAAGCATAGTCTAATATTAAATGTACAAATCAAATCACATAATTCTGATTGATTTCCATAAATCAAATCCATGATGCTGATTGATTTCCTTAATTATCAACACACACATATTGCGAAAAGTAAATATTTTTCATTGATTTGAAATTGATACAATGAGGAATTATAATTAGGAAGAGGAGATTAATCATGTGCACTAATCTAGGTCTAAATATCATGACAGAATCTGCCTGAATATCATGGAATAATCTTTCCTATAAATGCTATTTCTAAAAAATGGAAAGAAGGAAATAAAACATATTCTAATATTAAATGTACAAATCAAATCGCATAATTCTGATTGATTTCCATAAATCAAATACACGATACTGATTGCTTTCCTTAATTATCAAAATATATATATATATATATATATATATATATATATATATATATATATATATATGTGTGTGTGTGTGTGTGTGTGTGTGTGTGTGTTACATTTATTGTAATACATTTAATATAGGTATGACATCACTATTATTACTTGGAGAAAGAACAAAGCATAATAAATTTTAATAGGCATAATATTTTTTTTCGAGATTTTTCAATTAAAAATGTAATTAATCATTTTCCTCAATTTTAACATAATTATTAATATATTATTAAATATTTTAAAATTAATAGTTTTATTTATATACATATATTTTTCAAAAGATGTCTTAATGAATTTCATTAGGCTTAATATTTTTTAAGACAATATCTCCACAATTAAAAATATAATTAATCGTCTTCCTCAATTTTAATATAATTATATTTAATATGCTACAAATTTTATTTTAATATTTAATATAATTATATTTAAAAATTTATTTTATTTATGTACAAATATTTTTTAGATATGCGAAAAAGTGAATATTTTTCACTGATTTGAAAATGATACATTGAGGAATTATAATTAGGAAGACGAGATGAATCTTGTACATTACTCTAGGTTTGAATATCAGGAAAGAATCTGCCTGAATAGTAGGGAATAATCTTTCCTATAAGTACTCTAAAAAATGGAAAGAAAAAAAAAGGAAATAAAATAGAATCTAATTACAACAAATCCTAAGATTAAATGTACAAATCAAATCGCTTAATTCTGATTGCTTTTCTTATTTATCAATATATATTTTATTTACATCTTACGGAAAATAAATTCACATTTTTTGAACTATAAAAAGGGCTATCATCTTTCCCTTGTCCACACCAAAATTTCTTCTCTCTTTCTTTTCTTGGGTTTCTCTATTTTCTTCTTGTCAGTTCTCCAATACATTCCAGCAATTTCTACAATTCATCAAGTATAGTTTAAAGCATAATTCTTGCGATGAAGCTAGTTTTCTTACTGGCAATATTCATTGCATTTTGGGAACCTTCTTCCGTTGTTGCTGATGGGGGAGATGTGACTATTGTTCGAGTATCAAATAATTTGAACCAAGGTATAAGTTTCACAATTACCTGTAGATCCAATGACGAAGATTTTGCACTTGGAGTGGTGAACCAAAATTTCTTTGACCGAATTGAACTCCATCGTAACACTGCAACATTCTTGCTTTGTAATATAACATGGAGAGATGCATCAATTGCATATGTCCTTTACCAACATGCCAGGGATTTTCCTCATAGATGTACAACAGATTGTAATTGGGAAGTCAACAACGACCACCTTCTTGGCATTAATCAAAATTCTCAACAACCAGATATTATTGTCAAATGGCCTAAAAATTGATACCCTTATAGTGAAAATCCAATTTTATGTGGGTATATTAAATAAAAAAGACAGATTAAAAAAATATAGTTTTTAAATTGCTTTGTTTTTGTTTTGTTTATACCCAAAAAAGTTTCCAATATAAGTTTGTTGGTGTGAAATATGATTAACCGTAGTGTCTGCTAACACTAGTCGATTCCCAATTAAGCAATTGACTCAAGGAGGGGATTATGTTCCTTGATTGGGTTCTGATTCACTCCAATGAGCTTTCCAAAAACCGTAAATGTGAGGTTTCTATACTAAACTACTCCTATGTGAAATTACGATAAAGAAAGGCTCTAAACAACTAAATATAAAGGCTTAAAAGTAAAGAAAATCTGTTAAAAGCTGTAAAGAAGACGTAAATGCAAGAGTAAATCTGGGTAAAAGAAAGGCAATTTGATTTTTGAAGGTCGTGGACCTATTTTACATCGTGTTTTCCCCTATTTATAAAGATAAAAGCGGTTACGGATCACTATCAGCTCCTAACCACTATCTCTAAAATCTAGGAGATCATGATTTACATAATTTCAACCGCTTATCTTTTTTTTTTATTGCTTCCTATGTCTTTTTTCAGCTATTGCATGTTTAAATAATGGGATAGAATTATCTATAACTCTCATGAAGACATCGAAGCCAGTTTGGCCATCCAAAGGATCAAATAAATCAAATACAGTATCATACATAATATGTTGCAACAAGCTCAAACTAGAATGTTTGGAATACAATTCTTTCATGTCATCTCATCAAAGTATTCCTATAAGAAAAACATTCAGTGGTTTTCCATCTACATCAAAGAACTTTCTCAAAGTAGAACATCATATGCAAGAAACCTTCAGAAGAGTACTGTGTCAGAAAAGATGTCTCAACGCTACATCAAGAGAGAAGTCGCAGAAAGATTTAATGAAGCCCTATTTGAATGATGAAGTTAGTGCTTCCTCTTAAGACCTCAATCTTAGCAAGTTTCAAAGACATCAAAAAGGTCTCACTCAAAAGAAATATCAAAGACTACAATGAGAAAATAGCATCAGAATGAAGTTGTACCAGAGTCAACATCAGAATGGTGAAGGACTTTGAGAATAGAAACATCATAATGATGTTATGAAGTTAAACCAAAATTAAGACAGAGAGAGATTTTGGGATGACCACATTAGAATGATGTGCTAAAGTTAAGACCATGAAGGAACTGTGCATCAAAATGGTGAAGCAACATCATGTCATCCATATGAATCACAATCATAGATGATTCATCAGAAGACTGAGGTTAACATCAGAATGGGATATAAAGCAACATCGTGTCTTCCATATGCAGTCACAATCACAGAGGGCTCATCAGGAGACTAAGATTGACAACATCACATCTTCCATATGAATCACAATCATTAAGGGTTGATGTTAACAGCATTTGAAGATGCAAGAATTTGATAGTTGAGATATGTCCTTGAGAGAATCTGATGTAGAACATTAGAATGAAGTCAATTAGACTTTTAGAAGTCTATACCAAGGACAGAACACTCACAACAACAACAACAACCTGCACAAGTAACCTATGCTGAAGTATGCTACTTCAGAATGACCTTTGTTGTGAAGAGGTGTTAAGTATGATGAAGTTAAGCTATCTACAAAGTCATATCATGAAGTCTTCATCAAAAGGAACCTACATCAAAATAGGTCCTTCCTCAACAACATCAGAATGCAAATCTGATGTACCTTCAAAAGCTTTGATAATCAGAATGAATACTTCAGAACAAATTCAAATTTGTCAAGTACAATTGGCATATTTTGAACTTCACTTTATGAAGTTATAGAGCCAAGAGCCCTACTTCCAACGGTTAGTTTCTTAGGGTGTTTTAAAGACTTGAAGAGTTGTGAGAATGGAACATCTGAATGGATTAATCGGAAAAGAGTTGTTACAACTGTAAAGATAAAAGAAGTCTGTCAACTTTTCTGTAAAGTAAAAAGAAACTCCCAACTATCACATAACGGCTAGTTTGAGCTGTGGGGACTATATATTGAGAGAATACAACTGTAAAATGAGATAGAAAAGGTAGGAGAAAGCCTACACTGTGCAGAAACATGATTCATATCCTCTCCCCACTCCAGAATCGTTATGAGCTCAGAACAGTAGCAGACGAAGAGAAGTACAACCTAGAGCATCAATGAAGATCCACCATATGAGTGTTGTAAAGCTGGTAAAACCCCTCAAACACCTTCTCCTTGTTTGTAATATGTATTTATCCCAACTTAACCAAGTGGGTTAAGTTTGGTTGTGAGAAAAGTGATAAGGAGAACCCATGGAAGATGGGTAACTTAGAGAGAGACTCTAAGAGTGCAGCTCGAAGAGGCTAGAGGAAAATAATACTTGTGTAGCCTGAAGAGGCTAGAGGAAATAATACTTGTGTAGCATGTAGAGGCATATAATACTTGGTTTGTGTAACACTGTGATTTTCTTAATTACATGATTAAGTGATTTTAATTATATTGCATGAATAATTGAATTTATTTTATGTTGTTGAAAAATATAAATCAAGTAGATGATGTTTTATGTTATCTATCAGAGGTGGGTCGAGTTGTGTTGGGCTTTGGCTTGGGTTGGGCTTTAGTGAGAGATAGGCCCATTTCCTTCTTTCTCCCTTTTGGGTAGCCAATACCCAAGAGAGTCCCTCTCATTTTTCTCTCAAACCCTAAGTGCTCTCTTCCTTTCTTCTCTCAAGAACTCTCTTCTCTCTTATATTCTCCTCTACCCACATGGGGATTTCTCAAGAATGGGACTTGGTCTCCCTTGAAGACAAGTTGTTCTTCCCTCCTCCTTGAGTTTGTGACTCCATTGTTAGATGGTGAGCTCTCTTCCTATCCCTTTTCTCAGTTCCTTAAGTTAACCCATAATGGGTATTTGAGCAAACCATTATTTGGGTTGTTTTTGGGTTGTATTTTTCATGGGTTTCGATGGGATGGTGTTGTTCTTGATGGAATCCCTCTTTGTTGAGCTCAAGGCTTCTCCCATTTTCTCTCTTCTTCTGAAGACTCAAGCTTGAATCTTCAAGAGGTAAGGGAAGCTTGACCTTGAATTGAGATGAGTTTTGATGTGTTATTGTTGCGAATATGTGAATTTTGACTTTAGATTCCATAAAATTGTGTATATGTAAAATGGATTAAGCTTTGCAGAAATTTGGGGAACCATTTGAAGGGAAAAATCTGAGTTTTGAAGTTCTCTACCATGGCTTAAGCATGCCATAAGTGAGCCATGCTTAAGCGAGCTGTGTCGAGAAGCTTTTATATGTTTTCTGAGCTAGCTTAAGCATGCCCATTCAATGGTCTAACTTAAGTGGGTGGCTTAAGCATGCCCATAATGAGCCATGCTTAAGCGAGCTATGCTGAGAAGCTTTTATATGTTTTCTGAGCTAGCTTAAGTGAACCCAATTATGGCCTAGCTTAAGCGAGCCCTGAAACTTTGTGAACTCTTAAATGACTTTCCAAATTGGATTCAAATGAGATTATCTTTGATTTATGAGTTATTATAACTATGTTAAAGATGATTATAAGTTGATATCATGTAATTCACATTTATATGAGGTCTTTGGTGTTTTAATGGTAAGAATGCATGGTATTGTATTATATAGAAATTGTGTGATTTATATTCAGACAAGGATTATTCCCTATGAATGAGATATTGTTATGAATCAAATGAATTTAGATAAATATAAATCCCACTAATGCTTTAAAAAAAAGTAGAAGGTTTACCTATAAAGTAATTAAATCTTTTGTTGTTAAGATTATTATACCTTATTGTTGTTGAGATGATTATGTTCTTTGATGGCGAGAATATATTATTGATGAGAAAATGATGATGAATGATAATCTTGTATCGTAATTGTCCCTATATGTTGGGGGGGTTAGCTATGTCCTTTGGGAAGGTTTTTATTGGAAAATGGTATACTTGGGGGTGAGTTTCACGTTAGAACTCTAGCCTACTAAAGCGACCCGGGGGTCTATCCTAGTGGGATATCTTCCTGAGTACCATCCCTATATTTTGACTTTGAATGGCGTGTCAGAGTGATGAAAAAATTGTTTTCCCAAAAGGCTTATTTGACTCTTTTAGTGTATATGGGATGGATTGTTGTTGGCGGTGAAACTTGGTTCCTTGAGATAGACCATGAGTGAGATGGTGGGTATAGAGGTTCTGTATTCCAAACCTCAAGGAATCTAAGTTTAGTTGTTGTTGTTTGTTAGTAGGCACGTAAGTTGAGGGTGCTTTGTGGTCCCTCAACCTAGTGTTGGAGGTTTTTGTGGTGGCTAACGTCGAATGGGCCTATAGGATAGATGGGTTGGCGAATCCCTATAGAGGTTAAGGTCTTTGCAAGCCTTACCAAGGTAAGCCATTACCCACACTTATCTATTTTTGATAAAAACCACACTTCCTCCACAGGATTAATCTGGGTCTCCCTTGAATGGTCAGATAGGCGACTATGTTACAGGATGTACTTAGGTTAATCGCTCATGTGGTGTAAATCTCTATGGAGTAGAGTCTGTCTTTGGTGTTATGATTGGTGTATACGATGATGATGATTGATAGACCCATGTTTTTAAAAGTTTGATGGTTGATGCATGATGTTGATTCTTGATTTTGATTCATGATGATTGAACATGGGATGCCTTGTTTATGTGAAATAAATGTTATTGTTTTATTTACTTTTAAATGCCATGATTTAAAGAAAATAGAACTTATATAATTGTTATTTGTTGAGGTTTTGAATTGTTTTAAGTATGTCTGTCTTTGGTGAGCTTGCCCTTACGTTGTGGCACATGCGGCTGTGACTGTGATGATCTAGAACTTCGTGTTCATGGGAGCAGATGGCTAGGGGGCAGACTCTTTTTTAGAGGCATCGGGAGTGGACATACGAGGACGTGAAGACACGATTCCTCCTTTTTCTTTTATTGCTATGTTTTCTTTTGTATAGTGTTGACCAACTTTGGTGTTTAAGATATTTACCTTTCTAAAAGTTGTATAGATTTTTGTGTGTGTGTGTGTGTGTGTGTGTGTGTGTATACATATGGTATTCTATCCTGTAGTTTTGGTTTTTAGCTTTTGGCTTTTGAGAAGAAAAATGAGTATTTTCATAAATAAACTAATTGAAGAGTTTGAAACAGATTAAAATGAAGTCTTCCATTTGTTAATTATCTAGTTATCATGTAGCGACAGTGGGTCATTACAGTTTGTCTCTCCCATGACTAGAGGTGTAGTGTTTTGGTTGAGACGATTTTATCTCCAAGCTAAGATCGGATATGGTGCTGTGGTGAGGGAAATGTTGTTATTGCTGCAAGAGGTTGGGTGAAGCTCTGTGAACTGGAGAACCCGTTGATGTTGTTGTTGTAAGCCAGTGGTGGCTAGTTGTTGTGTTGATTAGTGAAAATCTCACTGGAAGAGTGACAACTAGACGTAGCCCTGTGTTTGGGGTAACCCAATATAAAATCCCTGTATTGAATCCTCTCTTCCTCTCCCTTTTCATTTAACTATTAACTGTTATACATTTTACCTCTGCATCAGAACATTCTGAGCATCAGAATGCATATTTAAGAAGGTTTTTGACAAGCTTAACTTGCTTGTAAATCTACATATTTGAACTACATAATCTTTATGATCATAAGATCTATTTTAAAATAGTTCAATCATTTACTTTAAAGTATGAAAGCTTCCACAAAAACATGAAAAAGGATTTATGCATGAAAAGCTTCAAATAACATTCTGAACAATAACTTTATGACTACATCATTCAGCACCACAACTTTCTAAGTGCTGAATCTTCATAACATGAGATAAGGTTTTTCATAATAACAATATTATGAGAAATACATTTATTTAAGTAATGATGTTCTGAACATGAGCATGTGTCCATTGGCATTAGGTTCATATAATCATATTAGAATATTTAATAATGAATGAAGTGACTAACCACTTAGAAAGCTTAGCAGTCTAAGTGCTTAAACCTTTGTGTCAAGACTTTCTGAACACCAAGATTATCTTGAGTAAAAGTTTAGAAAGGTAAAAGTCTTAGGAAAAGTTGGCAAAGTCACAATTCAACCCCTTACTTGTGACGTTCTGATCACTTCATAGAATACCCAATTAAGTGAAAGGAAACATGTAACACTGTGGTTTTTCATAACATATGTCAAGTGCTTGATAAATACCGTAAGAGAAAATTAAATTTAAATTTATGATAATTATAAAAGAATTAATAAATAGATTGATTTTGTTATGAGCCATAGTGTTATTGATAGATTTTCATGAATTGTTAGGCTTAAGAGTGTGGGTGGTGAGATTTTTGGGACTTTTACGTAAATTCCTTGAGCAGTAGAAAAAAAATATAAGAGAAGAGGTGTCCTTAGAGGAAGTATAGGTTCAAATAGCAAAATTTAAAATTTATCCCAAAGCTTAAACGTGCAAAGCTTCACCGTTCTCTCATTCTTTCATTTTCTTCCTCCCTCTTTAAGCTTCTCTTTTCCTCTCAAGAGCTAGGGTTTTGGAATTCACTCAAAAAGGACTTTGTTTCCTTAATTTCTATAGTTTCTTTAGTTGATTACAAGTTAATAAGCTCCTCTCTTTTCTATTCTTGATCTCTTAGTTCATTCATCTTCTTCCTTCAAGAGCTTATGAAATGGGTTTCACTTCGAATTTTGATGGGTGGATGAAATTTTGATTCAAGCTTGTTTTGATGTTGGTTTAGGTTTCTCCTAGTTGATTCAATAGCATAAGTTAAGGAAAGATCACTCAAAAGCCACAAAGTATCCCTCTTTAACTCCTTCAAGAAAAATCTCAAAGTTGTCAGGTAAGGGAAGCTTGAATTTGTTTGAATGATTTAGTGGTGTTTTTTGTTTGGATTGATGATGTAATTGATGTTTGTTGATGTTTATGAGCTTGGGAGAGTCTTTGTATAAGGTTAGGATGAGTGAGTAAACCATTGTGCTGCCGGACATGAGAGAGTCAGTAGTGATATTCATTTCTAGAGAGGTTTTGGCCCAGCATGAAAGCTTGTGCTGCCGGGCATAGGGGTTCTGGCCCAACACAAAAGTTGAACTGCTGGGCATGAGAGTGTCAGAATGGGTATTTAGCCCCAAGGGGGCTCTAGCTCATCACGAAAGCTTGTGTTGCTGGGCATGGGGACTCTGGCTCCGCACGAAAGTTGTGCTGCCAGGCATGAGAGTGTCAGCATATGTATTTAGCTCCAGAGGGACTCTGTCTCAGTACGAGAGCTTATGATGCTGGGCATGGGTGCTTTGGCTCAGCATGAGAGCATGCACGGCTGGGCATGGGGGTTCTGGCTCAGCACGAGAGTTCGTGCAACCGGGCTAGAATTTGGTTAATTGATATTTTCTTGAAAAAAATTTCCCTTTTGATTTATTTGATTTAAAATGTTTATATAAAGGTAGTATGTTTAATTATAAGATGATTATGTTGTTTTTGAGGTGTTTATATTATGGTAAGATAGTTGTATTATTGTTGTAATAATCATGTTTTGATGAGGTAGATGTATATGAATTGTTGATGAGATAATGTTGATGATGAATGATAATCTTGTATTGTGACCATCCCTATATGTTAAAAAGGAGTTAGCTATGACCTTTGGGAAGATTTTTATAGAAAAATGATATACTTGGGAGGGTGAGTTTCACGCCAGAACTCCGGCCCATTAAAGCGACCCGGGGGTCTCGCCTAGTGGGATATCTTCCCGAGTACCACCCCTATGTTTTGGCTCTAAATGGCATATTGAGAATTAATTCCCAAGAGGTTGAGTGACCCTTCTTGTGTATAGGGGATGGATTGTTGTCGTAGTTGAGGATTGTTGATTGATGAGATGTATTTGGACCCGTAAGTCAGGCTATAGAAGAAAGCGGGTACGGAGGTGTCGTATATAAGACTGTAAGGGATTCCAAATATGTTTTACCGCTGGAATACTATGTGTGCATAGTTGATGCACAGAAATATTCCGAATGTTGTATTTGCACAGTTGGTGCATAGGTGTTCATAATTGGTGCACAGACATATGGGTAGGCACGTAAGTTGAGGGTGTTAGGTGGGCTCTCAACCTAGTGCCAGAGGTTTTCGTGGTGGCTAACGGTGGGCCTATAGAATAGCCAAGTGGGCGAATTCCTATAGATGTAAGGTTTTGCAAACCTTACAAAGGTAAGCAAATACCCACACTTGTCTATTTTTTTATTAAAACCACACTTCCTCCACAGGGTTAGCTCAAGGGACTCCCTGAATGGTTAAAAGGTAAGACTATGGTAGGGGATGGGGCCTATGAGGGACTGCTCATATGATGTTGAAACTCCATGGAGTAGAGTCAGTCTTGTTGACTAAGGTTTTCTAGTGGTTTATGTCGTACATCACCTTGTGATGATAGTTGTTGGTGGTTGTATTATGTTGAGATTGTGACAGTTGATGTCAGATGTGACTTATGATGTTTATGGTTCATGATGATGAGTGGTGATGGTTTAGGTTGTTGATGTTAACTGAGGATTTATAACATTTGTTGATTGGATATAATCCATGAGATTTGATGATTCATGTTAATAATTGGTGATATAACTATGTTGTATGAACTGTTTGAGATGGTTGAGCCCTAATGGTGTTGTTTATTGGTGTTTATTGTTGAACTAAGTTTTGTATAACATTTTCAGTTATTATGTATAGTTCGTTTGGTAAGCTTACCCTTGAGCTGTTACAGTTGTGGTTTGTGCTTGTGATGATCTTGGACATCGTGTTCGGGGAAGCAGATGTCTTTCTAGGTGGACTCCTCTTGGAGGCGTGGTAGATGGAGCGAGCACGAGATTGAAGTTGTGTTCTCTCTTTTCTTTTTTTAGTCTTTTGTATAGAATGGACCAACATAGGGCTTTTATGTGGTTACATTGTAAGAGAAGTATGTACATGTGGTTTATGTTTTAAGTTTTGTAAAGCAATGATATGATGATGTACATTATGTGTAGGAAAGTAGATACATATGTGTGTGTTAAGTAGAGAAAATTTTCTAGGTATTTTCATATGATTATATTTAACAAAATGTTTTAGTATAACAAATCTGTAACAAAGATGGGTCGTTACAAAACACTCCAAAGGAAAACCTCAAGATATCCACAATAATCCTCTTTCTTCTTTCGAAAATACTCCCCACATAGAATTTGGATTTACTGTTGTTGATAATTTTCCCTAAAGCCATCCCATAATCATGTAACAATTCCATTAGGCATGTCATATTCCTTTGCATCACTCTGCAAAAAACCCATCATGTCATATGCATACAAAACATGAGAAGGGAAAGGAAACCCTCTTGGGTCGGGCATGAGTTTAAGCTTGTCTTGATTAACTAGGCTGATGATGCCTCTACTCAAAACTTCCTCAGCTATACAGAAAAGCTTGTCTTGATTTTTTTAAGTCTAAAAATAAATTACCAAAGATCAAGTTACTCTAATGAGGTATTTGGTAGGGTATTCTTTTCAGTTTCCCAAGTCGAGAATGTTAAATTCCTATAATTGGTATGGATATTTTAAAAATCATTCTCATGAATCTAACATTCTCACCAATCATTTTTTTAATTAATTTTCTCATTAAAACTTTCTCATGGAAGGGGTGGGAATCCAAGATTCCCATGAAGGAGGAAAGTTTTTATTTTATTTTTATTTTTTATAATTATGTCACTCATTCCCACGAATATCTTAAGAATACCAAACATATTTATGACATTTCTAGGAAACATGATTCCCATGAAATATAATTCCTAGGAAACATGATTCGTGGGGATTAAAAAATATTTTGTATACCAAATGTGTCTTAAGGGTAATTTTAAAGAGTTACTCCTCATCTTCACTCCTCGTAATGAGTAACTCATATTTAACCATTAGATTAAAAAAATGAAAGGTGGTGATAGAGATTAAAAAACTCATTCTAATTTGCATGAGGTTTTAGGTTTGAGATTTAAACTTTATTATTATTGTTGTACAATTTTTAAAAAAAAAAAAGAAGAAAAAAAAAAAAGAAAGAAACTAGAATTGATTACATGATGAATTGAATCTTGGGCATACACATTTGTTCCCAACACATAGATCATTTGTTCTATAATATGAACAATTATCTGACTAATGTAAAAGGGCTCCTCATAGCAAAAACTGGCTTCCAGGAGATACAGTTATAGTTATACCTCCTTCTTTTAGTTTGTTTCTTTCTTTAATAATAAAGTATTATTTTCTTTCTTTATCATATTTATATTGTTTGATATAATAGTTTATTTGATAAGGTCCTTGATTAAAACTAAAGATTATAAAAATGAGAAACAAATTTGTTATAATTTCAATCTAAATCATTCTTGATCATAGGATTATTATGAATAGGATATTAATAATCCGGATAGATCAATATATATGTGATAGTATTCATTGGATGAATATTAATAGATCTCATTTATTAATTTACATATATAGATGATGCACATATGGATGTGATCGTTGAATTGACTCAAATTGAGATTTCCTAATGGTTAATATTACCTTAAATTGTCAATAGGAAACTCTCAAGAAGAAATGTAAAATTTTCTTTGACCTGAGATTATCATAGTAATTAACAAGTCACTTGTTGTATTTTAATTCTGGACACCTAATGCTTTAGAGCACTAGTTGAATGGACATTGGATATAATTAAATACTTGTAGAATTAATGATTATTCAAGAAGGAAACCATCAACTCTAGGTAATGAGTATGCTAATCGTTGCTAGAAAATTTATTTTATTTGATAAATTAAATTAGAGAATTTAATAAATAATTTTTCTATGTGGAATAGTTATATTCTTTGCTAGCACCAAGAATATAATTAGTACGTATATATTAAAGAAATATATCTCCTTATTAATATGGAAGTTGTCCATAATTATAAATTGTCAAAGTGATGAAATCTGTATAGGTGACATTCGTGAGTAAAAGATGCAAGTTTCCATACTTTCAAAATGCTATTTGAAATAGCAATAAGAAAGATAACAAACGAATGTTATCCACTGGTTGAATCAATTTCAAATATGATTTGAAATAATGATTAAAAGATAATATCTTTTCTTTAATTAGTTATTTGAAAAGATGATATTTAAATCAGTTTGTTTCATTAGATAATATTTCTGCTGAAAATAAAAAATAAGATTAGAAATTAAAACTGCATCTCATGGGCTGGTACGCTTATAAAAGGAGTGTCTTCTCTTATCTAAGAATATTGACTGACTCTTGGTGTGGATACACACGTGAAGTCTTCACAATATTGAATAACTTTTATGCTTCAAGTGCTGATATCTAGGTACGAGTTTATCGTTGGCAATTTTGGCAAGTGTACCAAATCGCTCAAGTAACACAGTAGTGAGTAGAGTATCGTCTCCACAGGGACTTGTGCGATAAATGGGTAATTATTAATATAATTTGTAGACTACGAATATTGAGAAATTTAAAGTAACCAAAATTAAAAGCAAATGCATAAGAATAAAGAGTAAAAAGGAAGGAAACTTGATTTGGGAATTTTGTCGAACAGTTGGTATGCGCAGAGAATGGGGTTTATATCAATGGAAGGAATTCCCGGGGTTTGACTTCATTAAATCACCCTATCATGCATTACTAATCATTCCTATTTAATTAAACCTATGTTATCATCAACCCACAATTTATTCTAACCTTAATCCCTTAAGCGAAAGAACCTAAGTCCTTTGATTCCACTATCAATCCCTTGAATTAGTGTAATCAAAGTACTTGCATTGAGAATGAGGGTTTTGACGATGCCCAACCCTTTTTACCCTATCCCTAGGCATAAAAATTATTGGGTGTTCCCTTCAGTTCGCAATTCAATTGAATTTTCCAATTACAATCAAATAAAAAGAATAATGCACTCAGGTGATCAGGCTAAGAGCAAGCAATAAGTGTAGAAGAGAAACAATAACAATACTTAATTAAATAGAAACAATGTAGAAATTACATGGAAGAAGATTCAATTACATCAAACCCCAACAAATGATGGAATTAGCTACTCATAGCCATGGGGGAAGAAGAGACTGGAGAAGAGACAACGGAAGATGAATCCTTGAGCATGGAAACGGTTCCCCAATGCCTCTGACCTCTTTGCCTATGAAAACCTTAAAATTCTGAACCTCTTTTCCTATCCTAGAAGGTCTATTTAAATGAAAAATAAAAGATGCAACTTTCTGCTTTATTTCCGCTGAACACGCCATGGCCATGGTGTCTACCATGGTCTGCCCGTGGTTGAGGCTGACTTTTATAATTGACTTCCTGAAGTCTGCCACGCCCATGGTAGCTACCACAGGCAGCCCATGGTGTACTCTGGTTGGTGAATTTGACATTTTTCTTCATTTTTCTTCCAATGTAGCTACTCATGGACTCTCCTTTGCTTGGTCCGAGCTTCAACAAAGTTCCTACAAAACACAAACAAACTATCCAAAGATCAAGCGTAAAAGGTATAAACTAGAAAATCCTAAATAAACTAAACTTTTATTCAAAATTTACCTAAAATGAACACAAACAAAGCTCAAAAGCATAAGAGATATCACATAATTGCCCCTAAACTACTACAAAATGTAAGTAAAGGTGGCAATTATCATTTATATTTGCCTTTTACTGTAGTAGTATGATTTTAAACCAAAATAGATCCTTTTATTCCACTGGGCGTGCTGAGAACACCTTTTTTTTTTTTTTTCTTTCACTATGTTTCATTGCTCTCATCAACTTTGGGCCTCGTGTTCATAAGAACCTGCCAAGTATATCACATTAGATATAATTTAATTTGACATGAGTTGATTGGTCTATAAATTGTAATGAGTGTCAAAGTATTCGTTGCAAATTAGAATGCATTTGTTGCAGATCAAATTATTACCTTGCGGAGCATGGCGTTCTCATTGATCAAAGTAGAAATACGCTCTTCTAACTTGGTATTTTTGCCTTCCAATTCTTTAGCTCTTGATTCCAAGTCATTTACATAAACCTTTTTTCTTTCACGGGCTTGTTGGGCTGAAACCCTGTTCCTTAACAACCTGTTTGTAACGTCAAAAGTTATAAAGACATATACTAGTTTGTAATGTTACTTTCTTCCAACTTTTTAATTCTTGATTCCAATTCATTCACAGAACTTTTTTTGTCACTCGTCCTGATTATAGAAAAAAATATATATAAGTTCACTTGAGGTCACTTTATTGTTATTTTTCCCCCACTCAATAACGATATCGAAAGACAATATAAAAAATTTAGTTCCTATAATTTTGTTAAGTTTTTAATTAGTAATTATAGTTTAAAAACTTTTAAGTGTTTATAATTTTAAACTTCATTAATTAAATCATTAAAGATTAACAATCAAATGTTATTGATCCGGCATTTTGTATGGGTTTATTTGAATGTTAAAAAAATAATTTAAAAATGTAAAAAAATGTTAGGAAATGAAGATTTTGCATATTTATAATTTAGAGTAAATTACACAAACTACCCTTGATTTAGGGGTGGTTTCTGTAATTTATTCTATAATT
This sequence comes from Pueraria montana var. lobata, assembly GCA_026413185.1. Classification (NCBI taxonomy): domain Eukaryota; kingdom Viridiplantae; phylum Streptophyta; class Magnoliopsida; order Fabales; family Fabaceae; genus Pueraria; species Pueraria montana. Next base: position 82,922,424 of record CM048650.1, read on the forward strand.
TATTATAAGTGATTCACTGTAGATAGTATTTTTAAGATAATATGTGCATTTTTTATTTGTAATAATAATAATAATATATTAGCAGTCTCTGATCAAAAAATATATTAGCAGTCTATTAACTATATAACATTCTTAATCTAAAATTTATATGCCGTTTTAATAGAGTAACTTTTAATTCATATATTATTTCGTTTTCACACTAGAAGGGATAATATAAAAAAATTGTGTGAAATTAATGTTTTTGGTGACAATATGAAGTATTTTTCTTTTCTACTTGATTAGGCTATGTATCACAATTATTATTTTAAATTAATAAATTTGTCTTATATTTATATTAAAAAATAAATAAATAATCATATAAAAAAATCGTTTTGCTTCTTATATACCCTTAAAAAATCATTTTTAAGTTATTTCAAGGTGTCAAGAATTCTGGGAAAGTGAACTTGAGTGTATCATATTCTCATGTTTGGGACAAGTTTTGACAAAACATTCCTAATAATTACTTCCTATTTCCATAATGAAAGGTGGATATCTTGCATTTCTATGGGAATATAAGTTACTTTCTACAATAACTACCTATTCCCACTTCATATTCACACTCTTTCATTCACTTTCATTTTTTTTAACATTTTAATTAAATAATTTTTTTTTCTTAAATTACAAAATGTCAACTAGATATGTTCATGGAATAATATTTCTAGAAATGTGATTTATGGTAATACAATTTTATAGCATGAATCTAACAACTCCTTAGTTATGTTTAAAATGTCAGTGCACTACTTTTTTTAGTAACTTTTATTTTCAGCTGCTAGACACAAGCCTAAAATATGCAGTACCTACCTAGGTTTGGCTTTCTTTGCACTAGTGTATATATGTATGTATTTGTGTACATACATACCTCTTGAGGCGTCTATCCTCTCAATAACAATAATCTTTCAGGGAATGTCCCTATTCAAATAGCATCATTGAAAGATCTTGAAACCTTGGAACTTGGAGCAAATAATTTTACTGGCTTAATTCCAAATCAACTTGGCAATTTGGTCAAGTTATTACATTTCAATTTGAGCCAAAATAAATTTCAGGGAAGTATTCCATCCAAATTTGGTAAATTAAAGCATCTCCAAAGTCTTGATCTTAGCAGAAATTTTTTTAGTGGAACAATACCACCCATGCTTGGAGAGTTGACAAGCTTAGAAACATTGAATCTCTCACACAATAATTTTTCAGGCGATCTCTCCAACCTTGACGAGATGGTAAGCTTGACATCGGTTGATATATCATACATCCAATTGCAGGGTTCACTTCCAAACATTCCAACCTTTAATAAGGCTACAATTGAGGAATTGAGAAATAATAAAGGCTTGTGTGGCAATGTCTCAGGCTTGGAGCCATGCCCAACATCAAATGACAAATCTCAAAATCATAAGACTAACAAAGTCATATTGGTAATTTTACCCATTGGTTTGGGTTCTTTAATACTAGCATTATTTGCCTTTGGAGTCTCATATCATCTTTGTCGAAGCTCAAAGACAGAAGAATTCCAGGATGCACAATCACCAGTACAAAATCTATTTGCAATATGGAGTTTTGATGGAAAAATGGTGTATGAAAACATAGTTGAAGCCACAGAAGAGTTTGACAATAAACATCTCATCGGGGTTGGTGGACAAGTAAATGTTTACAAAGCAGAATTGCACACAGGTCAAGTTGTTGCTGTGAAGAAACTCCATTCAGTCCAAAATGGAGAAATGTCCAATATTAAAGCCTTCACAAGTGAAATTCAAGCTTTGCCAAAATTCGACATCGTGACATTGGGAAGTTATACGGGTTTTGTTCTCATTCACAATTTTCATTTTTGGTGAATGAATTATTGGAAAAGGGAAGCGCGGATAGGATTTTAAAAGATGATGAACAAGCAATTGCATTTGATTGGAATATGAGGATCAATGCCATTAAAGGTGTAGCAAGTGCTTTATGCTATATGCATCATGACTGTTCACCTCTAATTGTTCATCGAGATATATCAAGCAAGAATGTTCTTTTGGATTTGGAGTATGTGGCTCATGTCTCAGATTTTGGAACAGCCAAGCTTCTTAATCCTAATTCAACCAATTGAACCTCATTTGTAGGCACTTTTGGATATGCTGCTCCAGGCTAAGTCTTTTTTTCTTTTATACTAGGATATAATGATTTTGTAGGTTTTCTTTGATAGTCTTCTACCAAAAAATTACGTAATATATTTAACAACATTTCATGTTTATTTCATGAATGTTATTTCATACATAATATCTCTCTTAATTATTCTACATAACTTGCATACACAATGGAAGTTAATGATAAATGCGATGTGTATAGCTTTAGGGTATTAGCATTGGAAATACTTTTTGGTGAGCACCCTGGAGATTTTATAACTTCTTTGTTGTGGACATCTTTATCAGATGCCATGGCCTCAACACTTGATATTCCTTTGTTGATGGGCAAGTTAGACAAACGTCTCCCTTATCCTATAAATCCAGAAGATAAGGAGATAGTTTTGATTGTAAGGATAGTGAATGCTTGCTTGACTGAAAGTTCTCGTTCTCGCCCTACCATGGAGCAAGCTGCCAAGGAGCTTTCAATGTTGAAGTCATCTTGAATACATTAATTCCACATTGTCATGTATATATATTTGAAAGATCAAATTTAATGAATAAGCATGAGTTTTACTACCCCCCCGGACTTTGCATTGTAGTTTTAATTTTAGTCTTCATGTTGCATAATTATTCCTCAGCTCTCTGTATGTGTTTGGTTTGGTCTGGTGTTGTTTAATTAGTGAATTCGAGTCACTGTTGCTGTAACTTTTCTTCTTAGTACAACCCTTGTACAATTTAATCTTGTAATTGAAATGTCTAGGAGGTGTTGTGATAAATCTTGACTCAATTATTAATGTCATTGACTCATTGCGATTTTTCTTGAACACAGCATAATCAATTTGAAAAGTTCCCTTGTGCTGTTTGTTGTGTTGTTTGGGACATTGACCAATTTGATTGCCTGAGATTTGCCTAAAACTTTCACTTAGGCTTCTTATTGTGCTCCTTTAAATTGAGCAATTAACTTGCCTTTAAATCAGAATTTTGTGCCAAGGAGATATTTGATCTCAAGACCTCTACTTTGGAATTGTCGAAAAGCCGCCTTAATTGTGGTTATCCCTAGCCCACCTTAGTTGTGGCAGGTTGCCGTGGGCAAAGAAGGGTGTGTTGAAATCCCACATCGAGTAGAGATAGTGCCATTATAAAGTATATAAGTGGGGAGCAATCCTCTCCTTATAAACTGGTTTTGTAAGATTGAGTTAGATCTAAACTCACATTCTAACATGGAATGATTTGTAGTCTTTGCATGTTGTTCTGCTTTTTAGTTTGACTAGCCTTGCTAAGGACTGACTCAATATTTTCTGTTGGTTAAGGGTGTTGATGCACGCTCGTGTGTGTTCATTGTTGTCTTATTATAATTGTATGAGAATTCTGTTCATTGTTGTCTTATAATTGTATGAGAATTATGTTCTCTACTTCCATTTTAATTTAATTTTTCTCATTTATCTCATCCGTTAGTTATAGATAGATAGATCTTTTCCTCTAATCCCTTTTAATATAGTTCAGTGTTGTGGGTTTGTTTGAACAACTTGTTCCATTTTTTATAATCTTCTTGGTGTGGCATGAGTTTGAATGTGGCATCTTTCAAGGTCGTGACATACATTTTGAATTGGAATTGGTTTTCATTTTATATACAACTAGCCTCAATAGACTTTGAATTCTGATTCAAAACTTTTGCCGTGTGAGGTATATACTACCAATGGTAGAACCTATTTTAGGTTCTTAACTCACTTTTTGTGGGTCCTACATTGTCAAATGGGATTTAAGAACTGACTTCTAATATTACTCCAATAATAGAACTCGTTTTGAGTTCTTAACTTAATTTTAGTAGGTTCCACAATGAACCCACATTTTTATATTTTTTCAAAATGCAATGGTTCTTTATTAAAATGGTGCTTTCTTTTGAGGATAAAGATTATTTTACACAATATCATGGATTAGTGAGAGTTGAGAAGCTTTTTGTTTTCATAAGCAAGATAAATTTATAAAATACAAAGAGATTCCAACACACATACAAAACTACCAGACTTGAAGATCTAGACACAATCCGAATGTAGGACTACTGTACCATTTTGCAAAGGAGACATGAGAAGCATTTAATTTAGGACTAAACCAAGACCAACTTATTTTTATTAGAGTTTAATGGCTATACATTGTTCGGGTAAAATTTTCTAAACTATCAACCAATTAGAAATAATCGTTAGTATGATTTTTAAGATAATTATTGTAAGATTTGTCGCAACCGGGGTCACGACATGGACGACAAAAATAATTTAAACAATGGAGTCACCACCAATATTTTATGTTAAGGGAAAACATTGGAAAACCCTTTCAAAAGTGGTCTTTGAAATCAAAAATAGGTTTGGGAGTCGAATACGTGCAGGGGTATTAGCACCCAACAACGTCCGTTAAAAACGGTACCTATAATTAAATGCACAAAACAATATAATTTTATAAATATTTATTTTACCCCAAAAAGAAAATATTTTTATTTTTTATTATTTTAAGAAAACAACTCTATGCACAAAAGTTTAGATAGCAAATGGCTATTCTATTAACTTTTATGATTTAAGTAACATTAAAGGTAGAATTGCTACTCAATTAATGTCACAAACCATTGCATGAGTTAAAATGATTATTTAATTTGAAATCACAAATATGAATTAAAAGAGGAATGAAAAAAACACAAAGAAAGTTATTTATCACTTTCTAAAAAAAAAAAAGAAAAAAACAGAATGAAAGAAAGATATAAAGAATTTACAAATCACTGTCACTAAAACGTGATTTTTCAATGTTTTCAATTTTGTTGGTTATTTTTAAAAGGAAAAAAAAAAGAAAAATTAAAACCAAAAACTAATCTATTTAAACTTATGCATAGCAACATCACGTTATACACAGGAATCAAAACATTTTGCAAACCTTTTTTTTATTATTATTTACATGTACGAGCCACAATCAAATAAAGTTTGAAACCAATAAATATACATAGTGCAGCACCAATCGAGTGTATGTAGAGCAGGTATAGGAGATTAGTGTTAATAAATAACAATAACAAAAAATTTAAAAAAAAAAAAAGGAAATAGAATCATATATCAGTAAACATGGTACATATAAAGGAAAAAAAAAAAGCAAAAGTTACAATCTACATATTGGAGTCTATCTCTCAAATAACCTTAGACTACATTGCTTTTTGATCTTGTAGGCTTAAGGCACCAGTAGGAAAAAAAAATAGCAACAAGTGTGAGCACGAGAGAGACGACGTTGGCTACCAAGCTATCACAATTGGCAGAACTTGTGTATTTTTCCAAGAGCTCTGCCTCTGATTTTTCGTCCCCTTCTCTGAGTGCTAGTGGATCCTTTAAATAGCCAAAAATAGCTTGATTTCTAAGTAAGTAAATCCCCACATTATCTCCTAATTTTCAGCATAGTGACCGTTACCCATTGTAACTGCTTATCTCCCGATCTTCCTCTTCAGATGTGACTATTACTATCTTTCTTGAAACATATTTATTTGCTCTATATTATTTTTAATTTTCAAATATTAAAAAAAAACATTTTTTTAAAGATAAAAATGCATCCGGATAAAATTGGGTATTCACAAGATTCAACAAACTTACAATACATAATGGTTTGTCATTAGATAAAACTGTTATATCCTTTCAGTGCATAACCTATTTTCTCTTTTTATTAATTTCAGTACACTTGTAAAATCGAAAGTTTCATTCCAAGTTTCCCATACAGACCTAGTAATTTTAGCTAACCATACATTTGTCCTGCACATTTTGTCCTTTTGTCTTAAACATTCCCTGATGTTGAAGATAGTGATCCAAAATACTCGAAAGATCAACAGCATGATAGCCCAGCCGAGCATAAAATGCATGCTAAAGCCGATATGCAATTCTGCTGTTAAGCCACATGAACGAGAAGAAGTTTCCAATTGATCAAGAAAAATAAAAGTACAAGACTGATCATGAAGAGAAGTGATTATATTTCTCTTGATTTGCCTAGTATAGTATAGGAATATGTTCATCACTATTTGGTCTTTGTGGATTCAACGGAATTGGATCATTTCAAGCAGGGATGTGCTAATCTAATGACCATTGTGGACCTCATTAAAGTTTGTTTAGTGGGATCCTTTTCTCTGACAAGCAGAGAAAGAAGCAGAGACAGAAAGACGCAGAGAAAAAATATCTCAAAAAGGAGGGGGCATCCTTGACGATTGGATAATTTGTATCTTGAGGTTGTGATTTGAGAGTGTGGCAAGATATTGTAGCCATTTTTCTAGTTTTAGAGTCTGTCTGGATAAATTTTTCTAGAAACACTTATAGGAAAATAAAATAAGAAGAAAAAATGAAAAAGAAAAAAAAACCTATTACTTTTATGGCAGTAAGATCCAGAAATTAGAGATCAATATAGGAGGTGGAAATTCAACCTTGAATCAATACAAGGAGGTTGATAATTTATCACAAATTTTAGAAACTTTAAACAAAGACGATTCTTACTATAGAATGACATAATAGATATAGTGTTGATACACAGAATAATCAATGCAGAATGAAGGAATTAACTAAAATTTATCTTTGGGTATTACATACAAAACTTTAATAGAAGGAAGAGTAGTCATGGCAATTTAGGGACGAAAATACTAGGAAGCCTCATAACGAGCTTGAAGATGAGAATAAAATGGCCAAGCTAAACAAAATCAATGACTGACATGACTTCAACGAGACAATTTCAAATCGTTCAACAAGGAGTTATTACTCTATCTGAGATGACAAAGGATATCAAAATGTTACCATGTTCAAAAGTGGAACTAGTTTAGATTGCACTATTGTATAAACATTCCTATACAAAATAAGTTTGGAGATGAAAAAAATATATATACTGTAAAAGACAATTAATTGGTGAAATACTTCATGTATGAGAAGTATTATTAATTTTTAAAATTAACTATAAGTTCTAATATCAAAAGCAAAAACTTAAAGTGTAATATTAACATAAAGTTGTTTATAAATATAATAAAAATAATAAAGAAAATAATTAAATATTATTTCCAATTAAAATGTTGCTCTATATTTATTCAATGACTTAAAATTGTAACATCCTCATTTCATTTTACTATTTGTACGTATTTATATATGAATATTATGAATGATTATGTACTGTATTTTATAGAAACTTTCTATACGTATTTTCTTAATGAAATTAATACAGTTCTACTCAGAAGAATTTTCTGAATCTTTGGATGTCTTTGTTTTTGCCTGAATTGATTGTTGACTGGACCGCTATGTTAGACAGCTGTCCAGGATAGATTTTCAAGTGTGGAATTTTGGACTAATCTGTAACTTAATAAAAAGGTAATTGAATATAGATTAAAAATATATACAGTTAAAGAATTAAAATGCTAATTTCGAATTGTTAGAATTTTATGAAAGTTAGAACTATGAGAAATTCTTACGATAAAATTATAAGGCAGAAAATTCAGAGAAAATTCGTATGACATCTATAGAATTATCTAATAATTGTAATATACTTAGAATAATTATTAAAAATGTTTAACCAAGAAAAATTAAATTTAGAGTATTAACCAATCACAAGGTGACAAATCAAAGTTTCTAATGTCACTAAATTAAGCTAATTAGACTTGGATTAAGAGATAAGTAAGACACTACCCCAAGGTTTTTGATAGTGAGGAATCCAATGGTGGTGTTAATTTCTTCAAATTCTAATTAGTTTATAAGAAAATTAAGAGCCCTAAAAATATTCTAGAAAATTCTACACCTTGGACCAATTGACCAAGCTAGTTGGAAGGTCACACAAGGCACCATTTTGGGACGTTCAAGTGGGGCTGGAAACTGAGCAAAATTGGCTGCCCCATTCTCACGTAAGAAGCTGCCCTTGGACTGCAGTGGACGTGTGATATTAATTAAATTGGGTGCAGGAAATTTAATTAAAAAAATGAGAAATCAACACAAAGCAAAAAGCGCCAAAGCTAGTTTTTCCAAAAAGCTAAAACCGTGAACCTGGACAGCAGCTGCAGTTTCCATTTTCTCTTCATCTTACCTTCATCTTTTCTTCTCAAATTAAGAAAGCAAACCATCCAAACCTCACCCTACCCAACATATATTAGGCCAAAAGAGAAGGAATTGGGAGAAAACCTCAAAAATTTCAAGAAAACCAAGGAGTAAGGGAGAAGGGGATTCAAGGGTTTTTCATCAAATTAAGAGTTCAAGGTAAGGATCTAGGCATTTAATTTCAATTTAGAACCCTTGGAACTAAGAGAAAACATGTTGTAGGGTTAGATTCAAGATGTGACCTAGAATCATGAAAAGTTGAAATTGATTTAGGGGTTTTGTGTATTTGATGTTAGTAATTGGAAATTATTGATTGGAATAATGTTTGATTGAATTCTTGGTGTGTTGTGATGGTTGGAACTTTGGTTTGGTTGATTTTGATTGAAGTGTGATTTGGTTAATTTTTTTTTGGAATTTGGCTTTGTTGCTTTGGAAAAGATGTAGGAAATGGCTTGTAGGCCATTCGGTTATGTTGATTTTACAAGGAATACTATGTGGAAATTTTTGAAAAACCAAGGGCAAAATGGTCATTTCACATGTAGGAATACATTGGGAATTTTGGAAAAAGATTAAGGGCATTTTCGAAAATAATAGAAATGTATAAGGGTAAAATGGTAATTTCATATTATCTAGCAAGTTTAGGGATACATTTGGAATTTAATAAAAAGATCAAGGGTAATTTGGAAATTTTACATTGAGGACATAATTGGAATTCTAGAAAAATTAAGGGTAGTTTAGTAATTTTATCTAATAGTGATTTAATTGATAATTTATTAAAATATCAATGTTATAATGTTAATTATTGAATTTTTATATATTTGTATGTGATTATTTAAAATTCCTTATTTAATTATGATTATCATCATATTGCATATGCATGAGTCTTTTTGGGGAATTTTTAAAAGATTTCAAGTGAAAACTGAATTATCTTGGCTAACCGGGACTGCGGTAGCCATGGATTTTAAAAGATCAGTGATGTTGACTAACCGGGACTGCGGTAGTCATGAGAAATGTTTTGAAAGACGAGAAATGATTTGTTTTTGGGTGAGCAGAATAAGTTAGACAGGACTGTAAAATCTGTGATTTTATAGTCTGTGGGGAGAAGGATATTGGCAATTCCATATGTGGCTGTAATCTGGACAGAGATGCGGTCGTGGTGGCCTTCCTGGGTATTCTGATCTCCTAATTCTGTTTAGTTTATTCACGTTTAGTAGGGGCTGATTGCTGAATTGCAGTGCGTAATGGTAGGCCAGTTTCTTACTAAACACTCAAAGGGGAAGTCTCCATGGAGCAGGGTCAAAATGAATTTGAGTCAAAACTGCATTTGCATAAATCATGCTGCATTTAATTATGTGTGTGACTGATTAATTAGTTATGATATGTATATGTTTGAAATTGTTTTAATTGTATGAGAAATTAAATGCCTGATCCTGTAAAATTTTGTCCCTAGATTCTAGGGAAGTTTGATTTGCAGGTGTTTGAAGAATAGTTAGAAGATAAAGATGCAAAAACTTCCAGAGCTATAGGACGGGGAGTTTTTGGGTATTTTAGTACTTGTAATAACTAGAATAATTTTATAGTAGTCTTTATGTAAATTTTAATGATGTAAATTATAATGATATATCTTGAACTTTAATAGAATGTATTTGGAATTTTTATATATATTCGATGTAGATTAATTAATTAGAAGGGGGTTACAAAAATCATCAATAATTAATAAGGAAATATTTAAATTGTGAGTGTGCAGATATTCTGAAATGTGCAGGCCGGTAATGCAGCGTGTGCAGGCGATGAGAGTCCAACATTGAAATTAATTTTATTGTTAGATTATTCAAATAAAAAGGTGGCATCAAGTGTGTTGCCTTTTTACATTTGTCTAAAAATAAAGAAGATGGAGGGTTAATATAATTTATCTATATCATCTAGGCATATTCCAAGTCTTTTCTCACGGTGTACTAGATAATGAGAAAAATATTTTGAATGAATATAATTGATGTATTTACAGCCGTCTAACCTTAATTTTAATATAAAAACACTTATAAATAAATAAAAAAGAAAAAGAAATGAAGGTAGTACAAGGAATAAATTATTCGTGCATGAACTGCATATAAGTATCTGAAATATCCGATGGGCATGAACTGCATATCAATCTCTGAAAATTGAAGCATCTTCACTTACTTTTCCAGTCTTTGATTGCAATAGACAATCATTGATTGTTGAATAATTCACCCTATACGACCAATGCTGTTCATATTTCCGATGCTTGAGTCCATGAAGCTCCTAGTTGTAATGTGGTTTTGTGCATTCATAATGGGCACTTCTCTCCATGCTACTGCATCCTCTGCCTCTCTTACACTACTACACAGTGAAGCAAATGCTTTGTTGAAGTGGAAAGCCAACCTTGACAACCAAAGTCAGGCTTTGCTATCTTCATGGGCTGGCAATAGTCCTTGCAATTGGCTTGGAATTGCTTGTGACCATTCCAAATCTGTCTCCAACATAACTCTTACACATATTGGATTAAGGGGTACGCTTCAAACTCTCAATTTTTCATTTCTTCCAAACATCTTCACTCTTGATTTAAGTGACAATCATCTCACTGAAACAATTCCATCTGAAATATCTCAGTTGGTCAACTTGACAGAATTAAGGCTTCAGTTCAATGGTCTTTCTGGCTCCATTCCTCAGGAAATTGGCAAGTTAATTAACTTGCAAGTTTTATTGCTTTCAAACAATAATATTTCGGGTTCCATTCCTCAGGAAATTTGTAACTTAAATCAACTTGGAGTATTTATGGCTGCAAGGCAATATTCTTTCGGGTTCTATTACTCAAAAAATTGGGATGATGACAAATATGTATCAACTTGATTTGTCTAACAACTCGTTAACAGGTACAATCCCTTCTACAAATGGAAATCAGAGCAATTTAGTGTATTTGTACGTTTATGGCAACTATCTATCTGGTTCCATTCCTAAAGAGGTGGGGAAACTCCATTTTCTGAACACAATCCAATTGATAAAAAATAGTCTCTCTGGGCCAATCCCATCTTCCATAGGTAACTTGGTCAATTTGGAGTCTATTGACCTTAGTCAAAACAAACTCTCTGGACCAATTCCTTCCACTATAGGAAACTTGACAAAGCTCACCACACTTTATTTGTCCTTAAATAAGCTCTCTGGACCAATTTCTTCCACTATAGGAAACTTGACAAAGCTCACCACACTTGATTTGTCCTCAAATAAGCTCTCTGGACCAATTCCTTTCACTAATGGAAACTTGACAAAGCTCACCACACTATATTTGTCCTTAAATAAGCTCTTTGGACCAATTCCTTCCACTATTGGAAACTTGACAAAACTCACCACATTTGATTTATGGTCAAATAAGCTCTCTGGGCCAATTCCTTCCACTATTGGAAACTTGACAAAGCTCACCACACTTTCTTTGTTCTCAAACAGGCTTAGTGGAAACATTCCAATAGAAATGAACAAGCTTAGCAACCTGCAAAATTTGTATTTATCTTACAATAATTTCATAGGTCCTTTGCCTCAAAACATTTGCATTACTGGACAGCTGATGAACTTTTCTGCTAATGATAACTTTTTCACGGGCCCACTTCCAAAGAGTTTGAAGAATTGCTCCAGCCTTATAAGGGTTAGGCTTGAACAAAACCAACTAACTGGAAATATAACAGATGATTTTAGTGTCTATCCAAATTTGGATTACATTGACCTGAGTAAAAATAACTTTTATGGTCATCTTTCCCTAAACTGGGGAAAGTGCTATAAGCTCACAAGCCTAAAAATCTCCAACAATAATTTATCAGGCAGTACTCCACCAGAACTAAGTCAGGCAACCAATTTAAATGTCCTTCACCTCTCTTCAAACAATCTCATAGGAGGCATTCCAAAAGATTTAGATAATTTGACCTACTTGTTCGATCTCTCTCAATAATAATAATCTTTCAGGGAATGTCCCTGTCAAATAGCATCAATGAAAGACCTTGAAACCTTGGAACTTGGAGCGAATAATTTTACTGGCTTAATTCCAAATCAACTTGGCAATTTGGCCAAGTTATTACACTTGAATTTGAGCAAAAATAAATTCAGGGCAAGTATTCCATCCGAGTTTGGTAAACTAGAATATCTTCAAAGTCTTGATCTTAGCAAGAACTTTTTGAGTGGAACAATACCACCAATGCTCAGAGAGTTGAAAAGCTTAGAAAAACTGAATCTCTCGCACAATAATCTTTCAGGCAATCTCTCCAGCCTTGACCAGATGGTGTAACGACCCACTATCGTCACAAGACAACTTAACTACTATATTGCGAAAAGATTTAACTAAAAACTTATTATAAGTTATTTAGAAAAATACGTGTAAATTTTTTTTTTGCGCAAGATCACTAATCATTCATAACATTCATCATTAAGAAATATACATATATCAGAAGTACAAATACCAAGCCATATGGTCATATACAAACCGCAGACCAAAAGTCTGATATATCTCAAAAGGTTCGGAATACGTATATACCAGTACAAAGGTGCCTATTTCCTACTAGCTGGCCACAACTACATATTACCCTTAGCTAGAAACTAGGATGATATAAGAAAAGATAAGGAATAGATGACGTAGGTCTCCTGTGACTTTAGCCGCGTATAGCCTGATCTGCCGGTAGTTCGCCGTCTGCTCCCGCGAAGAATCGCGATCATCACAGTCAAACACATACAAACAAACAGCGCAAGGATAAGCTTACAGAACAAACATCCATTTAAAATAAGGCATTAAATTTATACTAACATATTCACAAAGTTAAATAATAACAATATACAGTAAAATCCAATTCAATAGGTAAATCACCAACATATCATCAAATAATATGTCATAGTTATGCACTATATGTAGACACGACTCCATGGAGATTTTCACTAGTCGAGCGACCAGCACAGTCAAATCCCTTAACATAGTCCAATTCGACCATTGGGGGAAACGCCGATACTGGTCTTGGAAATAATTAGTGGCTTTGTCAGGATAGGTGTACGTGGGTAGTGGCTCACCATAACACAAGATCTGCAGAAATCTTGGTCTCAATATGGAATCGCCCGTCCATCCCATCCCCCGGGTCCATGTACACGACCCCACCAATCTTTCCGACACTAGGTTGAGAACCTTCTTAATTAGCATTCTCAACTTACGTGTCAACTCGTATCCACAGTCACGATCCACTGTGGACTTATGCATGTATGCACACACAATTCAACACAACAACATATCCACAGTCATCGTCCACTGTGGTCAACAACAACATATCCACAGTCACCATTCACTGTGGTCAACAACATATATCCACAGCCCTCATTCACTGTGGTCAACAACATGTATCCACTGTGATTCAAAGTTAAAGAAAACATCGAAGTTAACTGGACACTGATCAAAACCTTAAAATTTTTAACTATTAAAACTGTCTATAACACTTTGGAGTTTTTTCTAAAATCTCATAAAACATTCGAAATACTAGAAATTATAGAAATCATCTTTAAAAATTTAGAAAGATTTTGAAAGGAAATTAAAAGATAAAATAATAATCTCTAAATCATCTTTTAGAAAGTGTGCCAAAATTTTCAAAAATCTCAAAAACAGATTTCCTTCACTACAGATGGGTCAGTTTCAAGGAAACTTTTGAAATAGAAATATAATGAATTAGAAAGCATATCATACACCGTTCGAAAGCTTGAAATGTCTATTTTCTAACCATATAACTCGTTTTTGAATACGATTTTTGTAGAAATACAGAATTGCAAAACAATATACTATGTTCAATCACGTATTTCTGACCGGACCTTCAACTTTCGAGGGCCATAAATCCTTCTATTTTCAATATTTTTGAGCAGTTCTTGTGCCAAAACTGTAGCCCTGGATGTCTATTTTCATCTCCAACAAACGAAATTCAATTTCATTCACCACAGCCAAAGTTATCACAAAAATACTAACATGTGTTCAGAAAAAACGTACCAGACAGCAAACACTTTGTTTCCAGCTATCATATAGTTCCAATCAATCAACTTATATCACAAACAATTTATCAAAACATTACTTTCAGAATCAATACACATCACAACATATCCATGCATCAAAGAATACATAAAAACTGTAAACTTTCCTTACCTCGAGAAGATGCTAAAATAAGAGCTTTGAATAATGGAGGAGTGAAGTAACTTTTAGTTTTCTGGGTCACAAATATTAAACCACCACTATGAACCAACAACAGCTCATAGTATAAAAACTTGGGACATAGAAATTTTGAAGGAGAACTTTTAGAGGAGTAGAATTACTCAACGGTGAGGGTGCCGGAAACAAAATGACGTTAGATAGAGAAAAAGGGGTTGCAAAAAGCAATTTTCACAAATCGAAATTGAAATTGAAACAGAATGACGAGAATTGAATTGGAGGCTGGTGCACTTTGTGTTTCGAAGAAGTCCAATTTATAGACTTATGATATGACACTGTTTTATTTTTTTATTATTATTATTTTCTTTTTCTTTGACTTTGTAATCTCAAGTGATAGAAAGAAAAGGAAACGTAAGATTATATTTTCCTGCTAGCAATCCGACTCTGTCAGCAAGATTTAGGGGAACTGCTTTTGAAATTTGGGCATTCAAAATTCTTTTGAACGTGAGAATGGGTTCCTTGAGTCAACAAAATTTATGAAAGCTTTTGAAATTTTTTCTACAAAGTACGTAGGAGCAAATTATGATAGGTGTAGTTATAGTTTTAGGTAGAATAATTAGCAGGTAAGGTAATAAAATGCAAATCAAGCTAATTAAATTAGTACATGTATGACTTACTAATTTTAATTTTGGATATCTAATAAAATTTAGAATGTCTTAGAATTTTTCTAACTCTCAAAAAGTTCTCAAAAACACACTCTTCGGAACCACGTTAAAATATTATTATTTTAATCAAGTGTAACAAAATAACATACAAATTTTATAGGAACCTAATTATACTTATTAGAGACTAATTATAATTAAATCCTTTTAATTTCTTTACTATTTCCTTACTTTCACAGTATATCCTTACACTACCAGTGTGCAACACAGTCCAGATTTCAGTGAAATTTTCCACTAAAACTTACATAGAAAAATCACACATATTTATTAATTATATTTTCTCATGAAATTAAATTTAATTATCTCTTATAATTATTTTCAATCCAAGAGAGAAGGAAGAAATGAGAAAACGTCGGAAAGTAAGAAGCACAGAAGATAGAAAGATTTTGACTTTTGCTATTCGTAACCATGACTTTCTAACCTCACACCCCCTTTTCTATAACAAAACTTACGTAAAGTCGAAACTATTACGAAAACTACTAAACACACCATAATCCCATAAACAAAACAATCTATTTTGTTTATATAGTTCATTAAATAACCTAATTTAAATTTAATTTATCTTGCATTTTAAGTAAGTCACTTATCATACATTATGAAAATTCATAGCGTTACAATTCTCCCCAACAAGAAAAATTTCGTCCTCGAAATTTTGCTTACCTATAAAGAGATTTGGGTATTGTTCTCGCATCTTGTCTTCAAGCTCCCACGTAGTGTCTCCCGTAGTATCGCTCCACACAACTTTAACAAGATGAATGTCTTTTCCCCTGAGTTGCTTCGTCCTCTGACCGTCAACCCTCACAGGTTGAGTTTCATAGGTCAGGTCCTCTCGTATTTGCACAGCATCAGGTTCAATGATATGTGTGGGATCATGAGTGTACTTCCTAAGTTGTGAGACATGGAACACATTGTGGATATTTGACAGAATTGGAGGTAAGGCTATTTGATAAGCAACAGGACCTATACGACGAAGAATCTCATAGGGTCCAATAAATTTAGGAGTAAGCTTTTTGGATTTTATCGCTCTGCCTACCCCAGTCGTGGGTGTGACTCGCAAGAAAACATGATCACCTTTCTCAAATTCAAGGGGTCTTCTACGCTTATCAGCATATGACTTCTGTCGACTTTGAGCAATCTTCATGTTTTCCTGAATTCTCTTGACCTTCTCCGTAGTTTGTTGTACTAGCTCGGGTCCAACGAAATGATGCTCACCATCTTGATACCAACAAAGCGGTGTCCTACATCTTCTACCATACAGAGCTTCAAATGGTGCCATCCCAATACTCGCATGGAAGCTATTATTGTAAGTGAACTCTACCAAGGGTAGAACTTCATCCCAACTACCAAGATGATCTAAAACGCACGCTCGAAGAAGATCCTCAAGCGATTGAATCGTTCGCTCAGATTGACCATCCGTCTGAGGGTGATAAGCAGAACTAAGTCTTAACTTCGTGCCCAATGCCTCATGTAAACTTTGCCAGAACCTTGATGTGAACCTTGGATCTCTATCAGATATGATGCTAGAAGGCACTCCGTGTAAACGCACAACTTCCTTAATGTACACCTGAGTAAACTTTTCCAACTTATACTTTATATTAATGGGTAAGAAGTGAGCACACTTCGTCAACCTATCAACAATGACCCATATAGCATCAAACCCTCTTGTTGTTCTAGGCAAACTCACAACAAAATCCATTGCAATACTATCCCATTTCCATACAGGAACTTCCATTGTTTGCAACAAACCACCGGGTCTCTGATGTTCTACCTTGGCTTTCTGGCAAGTAAGACAAGTCGCCACATACTCTGCCACATCTCTCTTCATGCCAGACCACCAAAACATCTTCTTCAAATCTTGATACATCTTTGTCGTACCTGGATGTAGACTAAGCTTACTTTTATGACCTTCATCTAAGATAAGTCTTTTGATCTCCGGGTCTTGAGGTACACAAACTCTATCCTTAAACTTTAAGATACCATCATCTCCTAAGCTGAAGTCCACAGCCTTATCAGTCCCTAACAATTCCTTTGTCTTACACAAAGTTAGGTCTGACAATTGCTTCTCCTTGATCGTTTCAAGAAAACTACTAGTCACTGTGATCATGCCACATCTGAAGTGATCATGGTCCATCTCCATATACAAATTTAGATCTCTAAACTTTTCCACTAGTTCTAACTCTTTCACCATCAAAGCATTCATGTGAATTGCTTTCCTACTGAGAGCATCTGCCACTACATTCGCCTTGCCAGGATGGTACATCAATTGGGAATCATAATCCTTTAGGAACTCCATCCAACGTCTCTGTCTCATATTCAACTCCTTTTGATCAAACAAGTACTTCAGACTTTTGTGATCGCTAAACACATCAAACCTTGTCCCATAAAGGTAATGTCTCCATATTTTCAAAGCAAACACAACTGCGGCCAATTCCAAATCATGAGTAGGATAATTCCTCTCATGTGTCTTTAATTGTCTCGAAGCATACGCTACAACCTTCCTGTGTTGCATTAACACACATCCTAATCCTTGATGAGATGCATCACAGTAAATCTCGAATGACTCATTAGGATCAGGTAGAATCAACACTGGTGAGGTAGTTAACCTTTGCTTTAACTCTTGGAAACTTCGCTCACAGTCTTCAGTCCATGCAAAAGGTTGATCCTTACGAGTAAGTTGTGTCAACGGTGCAACTATCTTTGAGAAACCTTCTATGAATCTTCGATAGTAACCAGCTAACCCAACAAAGCTCCTAATCTCTGTAACTGTTTTTGGACGTTCCCACTGTAACACAGTCTCTACCTTTGTTGGATCCACAGCAATTCCACTTGCTGATATTACATGTCCCAAAAACTTCACCTCATCTAGCCAAAACTCACATTTTGATAGCCTTGCATACAATTGCTTTTCCTTCAAGATCTCCAACACAATTCTTAGGTGATCCTCATGCTCCTCACGGGTACGAGAGTAAATTAGTATGTCATCGATGAATACGACAACAAACTTGTCTAAGAAAGGATGAAATATCCTATTCATGTAATCCATGAATATAGCAGGAGCATTTGTTACTCCAAAAGGCATCACAACATATTCATAATGCCCATACCGAGTTCGAAAAGCTGTCTTCGGTATATCCTCGTCCTTAACTCGTATCTGATGGTAAACAGATCGCAAATCAATCTTGGAGAAAATCGTGGCTCCTCTTAACTGGTCCATCAAATCATCAATCCTAGGTAACGGGTACTTGTTCTTGATCGTGATCTTGTTCAACTGACGATAATCCACACACAATCTTGAACCACCGTCTTTCTTTTTCACCAACAACACTGGTGCTCCCCAAGGGGAAACACTAGGTCTGATCATTTGCTTCTCAAGCAACTCCTCAATTTGTTTCTTCAGTTCAGCTAACTCTGCAGGTGCCATTCGATAAGGTGCTATTGAAACCGGTCCCGCTCCAGGAACTAAATCGATGGCAAACTCAATTTCTCGCTTTGGAGGTAATTCAAGTACATCTTCTGGAAAAACCTCAGGAAAATCCTTGACAACTGCCACAGAGTTTAAATCTAGATCATTTTTAACTTCTAGAAAGGATAGAATCACGTATCCTTGAGCTCCTTCTTTTAAAGCATCTTGTGCTTGACTGGCATTAATAAATCCAATATCCTCAGGGTTTGGGAAAATAAGGCTCTTTCTAGCACAGTCTATAAGGATATGGTTAAAAGATAACCAATCCATGCCTAATATAACGTCTATGTCAGAGAGAGGTAAACAAATCAGATTCACTCTATAACTGCGCCCATTAACAACGATAGGGCAGTTAGCACAAACAACTGAAGTTGCTACTGGAGTAGCGGTAGGGGTAGAAACAAGCAAGTCAAAAGACAAAGGACAAGTAGATAATCCCAATCTATCCACACAATCATAAGAAATAAAAGAATGAGTTGCGCCTGAATCAAACAATACAGTTAGGAGATTACCGGCTATGTCACACTCCCCCTGTATCAGGTCTTCAGATTTCACGGCTTCAGCTCCACTCATTGTAAATACTTTACCCGTCACAGTAGGTTTTGTTGTCCTTACTGTATTCACCGTAGGCTCAACTTTTGGTGCTGCTTTACAATCTCTAGCAATGTGACCGGGCTTCCGACAATTATAGCAAACATCAATCTTCTGATGACACTGATAGGCATAGTGTGGTCCTCCACACTTGTAGCATCTAACTTCATAACCTCCCTTCTGAGAAGTTATTGGGGTGCCCTTGGCAACTGGACCACCCTGCCTCTGCTGTTGCTGATAATGAGGAGTTTGTCTTTGCTGATTCAGGGGTCTACTATAGGGTTTCTTTCGCTGAAATCCTTTCTTAAATCCAGATGATCCACCTTCATGAGTCCTCGCAATCCTGCTACCACCATACTCAAGACGTTCAACTGTCTTGCTTTTCTCTACCAACTCTGGAAATTCTCTAATTGCCATTGGAATTATCATTCTTTTTATCTCATATCTTAGTCCTTCCTCATACTTTCGACATCTCCATTCCTCAGAAGTAGCCTGAGTACAAAATCTAGACAAATATTCGAATCTGGATGAGTACTCGTTCACAGTCATGTTGCCCTGAATTAGTCGTAGAAATTCCATCTCCTTTGCATGCCTAGCACTTGCGGGGAAATATTTTCCTAGGAAACGCTATCTGAAATTTGCCCAAGTGATGGCCTCTCCACGAGCCTGCATTAGTTGAGTAGTTCCTTGCCACCAATATTCAGCTTCTCCAATAAGCATATAAGTAGCATATGTAACCTTTCGGTTGTCTGGACAGTTCATAGCTCTGAAGATTTTCTCTATTTCTTTCATCCAAAGATCAGCTGTGTCAGGGTCTGACTCCCCTTTAAACTGTGGAGGATAGTTCTTCTTGAACTCAGCTAAACCTTGGAATTCAGGAGGTATCGCAGCTTCTTGTTGTTGTGCCATGGCAGCCTGCTGTTGAGCCATAGCAGCTTGGTGTTGCTGCGCCTGCTGAGCCATAACAACATGATACTGAGCCATAGTAGCTTGTTGTTGAGCCATTGCCGCTGACATCACCTCTAAGGTGTGAGCTATCTGAGCCAAATCCGGTATAGGAGGAGAAGAAGAAAAAGGAGGAGGCTGAGACTGAGATTGTCTAGTCATCGTGATCCTACAAAGATCAACAACCACAAGCCATCAGCAACCATTATTTCTTTTAAGAAATAATGCATAGAAAGTCCATTGACTTTACAAACAACAATTATTCCTTTTACAGAAATAATTCCACATGCACAACAAAAGACTCAATAGACCTATCCCCATAGGTTCGTTCCCAAAAGACACGGCCAGCTCTGATACCACAAATTGTAACGACCCACTATCGTCACAAGACAACTTAACTACTATATTGCGAAAAGATTTAACTAAAAACTTATTATAAGTTATTTAGAAAAATACGTGTAAATTTTTTTTTTGCGCAAGATCACTAATCATTCATAACATTCATCATTAAGAAATATACATATATCAGAAGTACAAATACCAAGCCATATGGTCATATACAAACCGCAGACCAAAAGTCTGATATATCTCAAAAGGTTCGGAATACGTATATACCAGTACAAAGGTGCCTATTTCCTACTAGCTGGCCACAACTACATATTACCCTTAGCTAGAAACTAGGATGATATAAGAAAAGATAAGGAATAGATGACGTAGGTCTCCTGTGACTTTAGCCGCGTATAGCCTGATCTGCCGGTAGTTCGCCGTCTGCTCCCGCGAAGAATCGCGATCATCACAGTCAAACACATACAAACAAACAGCGCAAGGATAAGCTTACAGAACAAACATCCATTTAAAATAAGGCATTAAATTTATACTAACATATTCACAAAGTTAAATAATAACAATATACAGTAAAATCCAATTCAATAGGTAAATCACCAACATATCATCAAATAATATGTCATAGTTATGCACTATATGTAGACACGACTCCATGGAGATTTTCACTAGTCGAGCGACCAGCACAGTCAAATCCCTTAACATAGTCCAATTCGACCATTGGGGGAAACGCCGATACTGGTCTTGGAAATAATTAGTGGCTTTGTCAGGATAGGTGTACGTGGGTAGTGGCTCACCATAACACAAGATCTGCAGAAATCTTGGTCTCAATATGGAATCGCCCGTCCATCCCATCCCCCGGGTCCATGTACACGACCCCACCAATCTTTCCGACACTAGGTTGAGAACCTTCTTAATTAGCATTCTCAACTTACGTGTCAACTCGTATCCACAGTCACGATCCACTGTGGACTTATGCATGTATGCACACACAATTCAACACAACAACATATCCACAGTCATCGTCCACTGTGGTCAACAACAACATATCCACAGTCACCATTCACTGTGGTCAACAACATATATCCACAGCCCTCATTCACTGTGGTCAACAACATGTATCCACTGTGATTCAAAGTTAAAGAAAACATCGAAGTTAACTGGACACTGATCAAAACCTTAAAATTTTTAACTATTAAAACTGTCTATAACACTTTGGAGTTTTTTCTAAAATCTCATAAAACATTCGAAATACTAGAAATTATAGAAATCATCTTTAAAAATTTAGAAAGATTTTGAAAGAAAATTAAAAGATAAAATAATAATCTCTAAATCATCTTTTAGAAAGTGTGCCAAAATTTTCAAAAATCTCAAAAACAGATTTCCTTCACTACAGATGGGTCAGTTTCAAGGAAACTTTTGAAATAGAAATATAATGAATTAGAAAGCATATCATACACCGTTCGAAAGCTTGAAATGTCTATTTTCTAACCATATAACTCGTTTTTGAATACGATTTTTGTAGAAATACAGAATTGCAAAACAATATACTATGTTCAATCACGTATTTCTGACCGGACCTTCAACTTTCGAGGGCCATAAATCCTTCTATTTTCAATATTTTTGAGCAGTTCTTGTGCCAAAACTGTAGCCCTGGATGTCTATTTTCATCTCCAACAAACGAAATTCAATTTCATTCACCACAGCCAAAGTTATCACAAAAATACTAACATGTGTTCAGAAAAAACGTACCAGACAGCAAACACTTTGTTTCCAGCTATCATATAGTTCCAATCAATCAACTTATATCACAAACAATTTATCAAAACATTACTTTCAGAATCAATACACATCACAACATATCCATGCATCAAAGAATACATAAAAACTGTAAACTTTCCTTACCTCGAGAAGATGCTAAAATAAGAGCTTTGAATAATGGAGGAGTGAAGTAACTTTTAGTTTTCTGGGTCACAAATATTAAACCACCACTATGAACCAACAACAGCTCATAGTATAAAAACTTGGGACATAGAAATTTTGAAGGAGAACTTTTAGAGGAGTAGAATTACTCAACGGTGAGGGTGCCGGAAACAAAATGACGTTAGATAGAGAAAAAGGGGTTGCAAAAAGCAATTTTCACAAATCGAAATTGAAATTGAAACAGAATGACGAGAATTGAATTGGAGGCTGGTGCACTTTGTGTTTCGAAGAAGTCCAATTTATAGACTTATGATATGACACTGTTTTATTTTTTTATTATTATTATTTTCTTTTTCTTTGACTTTGTAATCTCAAGTGATAGAAAGAAAAGGAAACGTAAGATTATATTTTCCTGCTAGCAATCCGACTCTGTCAGCAAGATTTAGGGGAACTGCTTTTGAAATTTGGGCATTCAAAATTCTTTTGAACGTGAGAATGGGTTCCTTGAGTCAACAAAATTTATGAAAGCTTTTGAAATTTTTTCTACAAAGTACGTAGGAGCAAATTATGATAGGTGTAGTTATAGTTTTAGGTAGAATAATTAGCAGGTAAGGTAATAAAATGCAAATCAAGCTAATTAAATTAGTACATGTATGACTTACTAATTTTAATTTTGGATATCTAATAAAATTTAGAATGTCTTAGAATTTTTCTAACTCTCAAAAAGTTCTCAAAAACACACTCTTCGGAACCACGTTAAAATATTATTATTTTAATCAAGTGTAACAAAATAACATACAAATTTTATAGGAACCTAATTATACTTATTAGAGACTAATTATAATTAAATCCTTTTAATTTCTTTACTATTTCCTTACTTTCACAGTATATCCTTACACTACCAGTGTGCAACACAGTCCAGATTTCAGTGAAATTTTCCACTAAAACTTACATAGAAAAATCACACATATTTATTAATTATATTTTCTCATGAAATTAAATTTAATTATCTCTTATAATTATTTTCAATCCAAGAGAGAAGGAAGAAATGAGAAAACGTCGGAAAGTAAGAAGCACAGAAGATAGAAAGATTTTGACTTTTGCTATTCGTAACCATGACTTTCTAACCTCACACCCCCTTTTCTATAACAAAACTTACGTAAAGTCGAAACTATTACGAAAACTACTAAACACACCATAATCCCATAAACAAAACAATCTATTTTGTTTATATAGTTCATTAAATAACCTAATTTAAATTTAATTTATCTTGCATTTTAAGTAAGTCACTTATCATACATTATGAAAATTCATAGCGTTACAATTCTCCCCAACAAGAAAAATTTCGTCCTCGAAATTTTGCTTACCTATAAAGAGATTTGGGTATTGTTCTCGCATCTTGTCTTCAAGCTCCCACGTAGTGTCTCCCGTAGTATCGCTCCACACAACTTTAACAAGATGAATGTCTTTTCCCCTGAGTTGCTTCGTCCTCTGACCGTCAACCCTCACAGGTTGAGTTTCATAGGTCAGGTCCTCTCGTATTTGCACAGCATCAGGTTCAATGATATGTGTGGGATCATGAGTGTACTTCCTAAGTTGTGAGACATGGAACACATTGTGGATATTTGACAGAATTGGAGGTAAGGCTATTTGATAAGCAACAGGACCTATACGACGAAGAATCTCATAGGGTCCAATAAATTTAGGAGTAAGCTTTTTGGATTTTATCGCTCTGCCTACCCCAGTCGTGGGTGTGACTCGCAAGAAAACATGATCACCTTTCTCAAATTCAAGGGGTCTTCTACGCTTATCAGCATATGACTTCTGTCGACTTTGAGCAATCTTCATGTTTTCCTGAATTCTCTTGACCTTCTCCGTAGTTTGTTGTACTAGCTCGGGTCCAACGAAATGATGCTCACCATCTTGATACCAACAAAGCGGTGTCCTACATCTTCTACCATACAGAGCTTCAAATGGTGCCATCCCAATACTCGCATGGAAGCTATTATTGTAAGTGAACTCTACCAAGGGTAGAACTTCATCCCAACTACCAAGATGATCTAAAACGCACGCTCGAAGAAGATCCTCAAGCGATTGAATCGTTCGCTCAGATTGACCATCCGTCTGAGGGTGATAAGCAGAACTAAGTCTTAACTTCGTGCCCAATGCCTCATGTAAACTTTGCCAGAACCTTGATGTGAACCTTGGATCTCTATCAGATATGATGCTAGAAGGCACTCCGTGTAAACGCACAACTTCCTTAATGTACACCTGAGTAAACTTTTCCAACTTATACTTTATATTAATGGGTAAGAAGTGAGCACACTTCGTCAACCTATCAACAATGACCCATATAGCATCAAACCCTCTTGTTGTTCTAGGCAAACTCACAACAAAATCCATTGCAATACTATCCCATTTCCATACAGGAACTTCCATTGTTTGCAACAAACCACCGGGTCTCTGATGTTCTACCTTGGCTTTCTGGCAAGTAAGACAAGTCGCCACATACTCTGCCACATCTCTCTTCATGCCAGACCACCAAAACATCTTCTTCAAATCTTGATACATCTTTGTCGTACCTGGATGTAGACTAAGCTTACTTTTATGACCTTCATCTAAGATAAGTCTTTTGATCTCCGGGTCTTGAGGTACACAAACTCTATCCTTAAACTTTAAGATACCATCATCTCCTAAGCTGAAGTCCACAGCCTTATCAGTCCCTAACAATTCCTTTGTCTTACACAAAGTTAGGTCTGACAATTGCTTCTCCTTGATCGTTTCAAGAAAACTACTAGTCACTGTGATCATGCCACATCTGAAGTGATCATGGTCCATCTCCATATACAAATTTAGATCTCTAAACTTTTCCACTAGTTCTAACTCTTTCACCATCAAAGCATTCATGTGAATTGCTTTCCTACTGAGAGCATCTGCCACTACATTCGCCTTGCCAGGATGGTACATCAATTGGGAATCATAATCCTTTAGGAACTCCATCCAACGTCTCTGTCTCATATTCAACTCCTTTTGATCAAACAAGTACTTCAGACTTTTGTGATCGCTAAACACATCAAACCTTGTCCCATAAAGGTAATGTCTCCATATTTTCAAAGCAAACACAACTGCGGCCAATTCCAAATCATGAGTAGGATAATTCCTCTCATGTGTCTTTAATTGTCTCGAAGCATACGCTACAACCTTCCTGTGTTGCATTAACACACATCCTAATCCTTGATGAGATGCATCACAGTAAATCTCGAATGACTCATTAGGATCAGGTAGAATCAACACTGGTGAGGTAGTTAACCTTTGCTTTAACTCTTGGAAACTTCGCTCACAGTCTTCAGTCCATGCAAAAGGTTGATCCTTACGAGTAAGTTGTGTCAACGGTGCAACTATCTTTGAGAAACCTTCTATGAATCTTCGATAGTAACCAGCTAACCCAACAAAGCTCCTAATCTCTGTAACTGTTTTTGGACGTTCCCACTGTAACACAGTCTCTACCTTTGTTGGATCCACAGCAATTCCACTTGCTGATATTACATGTCCCAAAAACTTCACCTCATCTAGCCAAAACTCACATTTTGATAGCCTTGCATACAATTGCTTTTCCTTCAAGATCTCCAACACAATTCTTAGGTGATCCTCATGCTCCTCACGGGTACGAGAGTAAATTAGTATGTCATCGATGAATACGACAACAAACTTGTCTAAGAAAGGATGAAATATCCTATTCATGTAATCCATGAATATAGCAGGAGCATTTGTTACTCCAAAAGGCATCACAACATATTCATAATGCCCATACCGAGTTCGAAAAGCTGTCTTCGGTATATCCTCGTCCTTAACTCGTATCTGATGGTAAACAGATCGCAAATCAATCTTGGAGAAAATCGTGGCTCCTCTTAACTGGTCCATCAAATCATCAATCCTAGGTAACGGGTACTTGTTCTTGATCGTGATCTTGTTCAACTGACGATAATCCACACACAATCTTGAACCACCGTCTTTCTTTTTCACCAACAACACTGGTGCTCCCCAAGGGGAAACACTAGGTCTGATCATTTGCTTCTCAAGCAACTCCTCAATTTGTTTCTTCAGTTCAGCTAACTCTGCAGGTGCCATTCGATAAGGTGCTATTGAAACCGGTCCCGCTCCAGGAACTAAATCGATGGCAAACTCAATTTCTCGCTTTGGAGGTAATTCAAGTACATCTTCTGGAAAAACCTCAGGAAAATCCTTGACAACTGCCACAGAGTTTAAATCTAGATCATTTTTAACTTCTAGAAAGGATAGAATCACGTATCCTTGAGCTCCTTCTTTTAAAGCATCTTGTGCTTGACTGGCATTAATAAATCCAATATCCTCAGGGTTTGGGAAAATAAGGCTCTTTCTAGCACAGTCTATAAGGATATGGTTAAAAGATAACCAATCCATGCCTAATATAACGTCTATGTCAGAGAGAGGTAAACAAATCAGATTCACTCTATAACTGCGCCCATTAACAACGATAGGGCAGTTAGCACAAACAACTGAAGTTGCTACTGGAGTAGCGGTAGGGGTAGAAACAAGCAAGTCAAAAGACAAAGGACAAGTAGATAATCCCAATCTATCCACACAATCATAAGAAATAAAAGAATGAGTTGCGCCTGAATCAAACAATACAGTTAGGAGATTACCGGCTATGTCACACTCCCCCTGTATCAGGTCTTCAGATTTCACGGCTTCAGCTCCACTCATTGTAAATACTTTACCCGTCACAGTAGGTTTTGTTGTCCTTACTGTATTCACCGTAGGCTCAACTTTTGGTGCTGCTTTACAATCTCTAGCAATGTGACCGGGCTTCCGACAATTATAGCAAACATCAATCTTCTGATGACACTGATAGGCATAGTGTGGTCCTCCACACTTGTAGCATCTAACTTCATAACCTCCCTTCTGAGAAGTTATTGGGGTGCCCTTGGCAACTGGACCACCCTGCCTCTGCTGTTGCTGATAATGAGGAGTTTGTCTTTGCTGATTCAGGGGTCTACTATAGGGTTTCTTTCGCTGAAATCCTTTCTTAAATCCAGATGATCCACCTTCATGAGTCCTCGCAATCCTGCTACCACCATACTCAAGACGTTCAACTGTCTTGCTTTTCTCTACCAACTCTGGAAATTCTCTAATTGCCATTGGAATTATCATTCTTTTTATCTCATATCTTAGTCCTTCCTCATACTTTCGACATCTCCATTCCTCAGAAGTAGCCTGAGTACAAAATCTAGACAAATATTCGAATCTGGATGAGTACTCGTTCACAGTCATGTTGCCCTGAATTAGTCGTAGAAATTCCATCTCCTTTGCATGCCTAGCACTTGCGGGGAAATATTTTCCTAGGAAACGCTATCTGAAATTTGCCCAAGTGATGGCCTCTCCACGAGCCTGCATTAGTTGAGTAGTTCCTTGCCACCAATATTCAGCTTCTCCAATAAGCATATAAGTAGCATATGTAACCTTTCGGTTGTCTGGACAGTTCATAGCTCTGAAGATTTTCTCTATTTCTTTCATCCAAAGATCAGCTGTGTCAGGGTCTGACTCCCCTTTAAACTGTGGAGGATAGTTCTTCTTGAACTCAGCTAAACCTTGGAATTCAGGAGGTATCGCAGCTTCTTGTTGTTGTGCCATGGCAGCCTGCTGTTGAGCCATAGCAGCTTGGTGTTGCTGCGCCTGCTGAGCCATAACAACATGATACTGAGCCATAGTAGCTTGTTGTTGAGCCATTGCCGCTGACATCACCTCTAAGGTGTGAGCTATCTGAGCCAAATCCGGTATAGGAGGAGAAGAAGAAAAAGGAGGAGGCTGAGACTGAGATTGTCTAGTCATCGTGATCCTACAAAGATCAACAACCACAAGCCATCAGCAACCATTATTTCTTTTAAGAAATAATGCATAGAAAGTCCATTGACTTTACAAACAACAATTATTCCTTTTACAGAAATAATTCCACATGCACAACAAAAGACTCAATAGACCTATCCCCATAGGTTCGTTCCCAAAAGACACGGCCAGCTCTGATACCACAAATTGTAACGACCCACTATCGTCACAAGACAACTTAACTACTATATTGCGAAAAGATTTAACTAAAAACTTATTATAAGTTATTTAGAAAAATACGTGTAAATTTTTTTTTTGCGCAAGATCACTAATCATTCATAACATTCATCATTAAGAAATATACATATATCAGAAGTACAAATACCAAGCCATATGGTCATATACAAACCGCAGACCAAAAGTCTGATATATCTCAAAAGGTTCGGAATACGTATATACCAGTACAAAGGTGCCTATTTCCTACTAGCTGGCCACAACTACATATTACCCTTAGCTAGAAACTAGGATGATATAAGAAAAGATAAGGAATAGATGACGTAGGTCTCCTGTGACTTTAGCCGCGTATAGCCTGATCTGCCGGTAGTTCGCCGTCTGCTCCCGCGAAGAATCGCGATCATCACAGTCAAACACATACAAACAAACAGCGCAAGGATAAGCTTACAGAACAAACATCCATTTAAAATAAGGCATTAAATTTATACTAACATATTCACAAAGTTAAATAATAACAATATACAGTAAAATCCAATTCAATAGGTAAATCACCAACATATCATCAAATAATATGTCATAGTTATGCACTATATGTAGACACGACTCCATGGAGATTTTCACTAGTCGAGCGACCAGCACAGTCAAATCCCTTAACATAGTCCAATTCGACCATTGGGGGAAACGCCGATACTGGTCTTGGAAATAATTAGTGGCTTTGTCAGGATAGGTGTACGTGGGTAGTGGCTCACCATAACACAAGATCTGCAGAAATCTTGGTCTCAATATGGAATCGCCCGTCCATCCCATCCCCCGGGTCCATGTACACGACCCCACCAATCTTTCCGACACTAGGTTGAGAACCTTCTTAATTAGCATTCTCAACTTACGTGTCAACTCGTATCCACAGTCACGATCCACTGTGGACTTATGCATGTATGCACACACAATTCAACACAACAACATATCCACAGTCATCGTCCACTGTGGTCAACAACAACATATCCACAGTCACCATTCACTGTGGTCAACAACATATATCCACAGCCCTCATTCACTGTGGTCAACAACATGTATCCACTGTGATTCAAAGTTAAAGAAAACATCGAAGTTAACTGGACACTGATCAAAACCTTAAAATTTTTAACTATTAAAACTGTCTATAACACTTTGGAGTTTTTTCTAAAATCTCATAAAACATTCGAAATACTAGAAATTATAGAAATCATCTTTAAAAATTTAGAAAGATTTTGAAAGAAAATTAAAAGATAAAATAATAATCTCTAAATCATCTTTTAGAAAGTGTGCCAAAATTTTCAAAAATCTCAAAAACAGATTTCCTTCACTACAGATGGGTCAGTTTCAAGGAAACTTTTGAAATAGAAATATAATGAATTAGAAAGCATATCATACACCGTTCGAAAGCTTGAAATGTCTATTTTCTAACCATATAACTCGTTTTTGAATACGATTTTTGTAGAAATACAGAATTGCAAAACAATATACTATGTTCAATCACGTATTTCTGACCGGACCTTCAACTTTCGAGGGCCATAAATCCTTCTATTTTCAATATTTTTGAGCAGTTCTTGTGCCAAAACTGTAGCCCTGGATGTCTATTTTCATCTCCAACAAACGAAATTCAATTTCATTCACCACAGCCAAAGTTATCACAAAAATACTAACATGTGTTCAGAAAAAACGTACCAGACAGCAAACACTTTGTTTCCAGCTATCATATAGTTCCAATCAATCAACTTATATCACAAACAATTTATCAAAACATTACTTTCAGAATCAATACACATCACAACATATCCATGCATCAAAGAATACATAAAAACTGTAAACTTTCCTTACCTCGAGAAGATGCTAAAATAAGAGCTTTGAATAATGGAGGAGTGAAGTAACTTTTAGTTTTCTGGGTCACAAATATTAAACCACCACTATGAACCAACAACAGCTCATAGTATAAAAACTTGGGACATAGAAATTTTGAAGGAGAACTTTTAGAGGAGTAGAATTACTCAACGGTGAGGGTGCCGGAAACAAAATGACGTTAGATAGAGAAAAAGGGGTTGCAAAAAGCAATTTTCACAAATCGAAATTGAAATTGAAACAGAATGACGAGAATTGAATTGGAGGCTGGTGCACTTTGTGTTTCGAAGAAGTCCAATTTATAGACTTATGATATGACACTGTTTTATTTTTTTATTATTATTATTTTCTTTTTCTTTGACTTTGTAATCTCAAGTGATAGAAAGAAAAGGAAACGTAAGATTATATTTTCCTGCTAGCAATCCGACTCTGTCAGCAAGATTTAGGGGAACTGCTTTTGAAATTTGGGCATTCAAAATTCTTTTGAACGTGAGAATGGGTTCCTTGAGTCAACAAAATTTATGAAAGCTTTTGAAATTTTTTCTACAAAGTACGTAGGAGCAAATTATGATAGGTGTAGTTATAGTTTTAGGTAGAATAATTAGCAGGTAAGGTAATAAAATGCAAATCAAGCTAATTAAATTAGTACATGTATGACTTACTAATTTTAATTTTGGATATCTAATAAAATTTAGAATGTCTTAGAATTTTTCTAACTCTCAAAAAGTTCTCAAAAACACACTCTTCGGAACCACGTTAAAATATTATTATTTTAATCAAGTGTAACAAAATAACATACAAATTTTATAGGAACCTAATTATACTTATTAGAGACTAATTATAATTAAATCCTTTTAATTTCTTTACTATTTCCTTACTTTCACAGTATATCCTTACACTACCAGTGTGCAACACAGTCCAGATTTCAGTGAAATTTTCCACTAAAACTTACATAGAAAAATCACACATATTTATTAATTATATTTTCTCATGAAATTAAATTTAATTATCTCTTATAATTATTTTCAATCCAAGAGAGAAGGAAGAAATGAGAAAACGTCGGAAAGTAAGAAGCACAGATGATAGAAAGATTTTGACTTTTGCTATTCGTAACCATGACTTTCTAACCTCACACCCCCTTTTCTATAACAAAACTTACGTAAAGTCGAAACTATTACGAAA
This sequence comes from Pueraria montana var. lobata, assembly GCA_026413185.1. Classification (NCBI taxonomy): domain Eukaryota; kingdom Viridiplantae; phylum Streptophyta; class Magnoliopsida; order Fabales; family Fabaceae; genus Pueraria; species Pueraria montana. Next base: position 82,953,935 of record CM048650.1, read on the forward strand.
ACTACTAAACACACCATAATCCCATAAACAAAACAATCTATTTTGTTTATATAGTTCATTAAATAACCTAATTTAAATTTAATTTATCTTGCATTTTAAGTAAGTCACTTATCATACATTATGAAAATTCATAGCGTTACAGATGGCAAGCTTGATATCGGTTGATATATCGTACAACCAATTACAGAGTACACTTCCAAAAATTCCAGTCTTCAATATGGCTACAATTGAGGAATTGAGAAATAATAAAGGCTTGTGTGGCAATGTCTCTGGCTTGGAACCATGCCAAACATCAAGTGACAAATCTCAAAATCGTAAGACTAACAAAGTCAAATTGGTATTTTTACCATTGGTTTGGGCACTTTAATACTAGCATTATTTGCCTTTGGAGTCTCATATCATCTTTGTTGAAGTTCAAAGACAAAAGAAAACCAGGATGCGGAATCACCAGTACAAAATCTATTTGCAATATGGAGTTTTGATGGAAAAATGGTGTATGAGAACATAGTTGAAGCCACAGAAGAGTTTGACAATAAACATCTCATGAGGGTTAGTGGACAAGGAAGTGTTTACAAAGCAGAATTGCACACTGGTCAAATTGTTGCTGTGAAGAAACTCCATTCAGTCCAAAATGGAGAATTGTCCAATATCAAAGCTTTCACAAGTGAAATTCAAGCTTTGACAGAAATTCGGCATCGTAACATTGTCAAGTTATATGGGTTTTGTTCTCATTCACGATTCTCATTTTTGGTGTATGAGTTCTTGGAAAAGGGAAACATGGATAAGATTTTAAAAGATGATAAACAAGCAATTGCATTTGATTGGAATAGGAGGATCAATGCCATTAAAGGTGTAGCAAGTGCTTTATGCTATATGCATCATGACTGTTTACCTCCAATTGTTCATCGAGATATATCAAGCAAGAATGTTCTTTTGGATTTGGAGTATGTGGCTCATGTCTCAGATTTTGGAACTGCTAAGCTTCTTAATCCTAATTCAACCAATTGGACCACATTTGTTGGCAATTTTGGATATGTTGCTCCAGGTTAATTCCTTTACTCTTTTGTACCGAGAATATGTTAATTTCTAAGACTTTGGACGATGTCCAACCCCTCAAATTTCGGTTTTGATGATAACAAATAAAGGATAAATTTTGAAGTATCAAATGGTCTTGTTTGAGTGTTATAGGATCTACGTCGTCCAATGCCGCAATGGTATTGTATCTCTCAAACTTAGACTTTATGTTTCAATAAGAAAGGCGTCCAAATATGTTTTGTAAAGAACAACAGTCAGCGTCCAATGCTTCTGCAAAGCAAGCGTCCAATGACTATATAACCTACACTCTGATTTCTATCTTAAAAGTTATATAATGTGACAATACGTTTTCGATGATGATTCTCTGGAATGCTCGATTATTCTCTCTCATTCTAACATGACATTCTATTTGAATTTTTGAAAAGTATTGAACAGGAACAGAGAAGCTTTTCTCTACAGAAAAAGTACAAGTAGCGGAGGCGCTACATGTACGGTTGTCTCCTCTATCTCTCCACCCCAAGTCGAAACGTGACAACGGTCACATGTTTTGGAGAGAACCACTTTTGGCAAAGGAACAGGTCCCACAATGGATACTTTACACCAAGCTGCCTATAAATAGAGGAATCAGCTCATGCATCAAAAAGTGACGAAGATTCAAAAAGAGCTTAAACTCTGTCAAAGCGACTGGACGATCCACACTTAAGCGAAAAAGAGCTTTCTACTTAGCTTTGCTAAGCGGTTCTGTGTATTTGTGTTTATTGTAATATCCTGTCTGTGAGAGTTACTCTTTCTTTCTATACTCAAACAATTTCTGTTTGGAAAGCCAGGAGTGGCTTAGTGGTAAAGAATACTTAGTTTTGTTTTAATCTCAGAGGGAGATTAAAGGTGTGCCAGGAGTGGCCTAGAGAATACTTGTAGCCAGAAGTGGCAAGGTTAGAATACTTGTTAGTAATCAGATTCTAAATAGTAGAACCCTTCAAAGGTTTTTGAAGGAGAACTGGACGTAGCTCAGTTTGAGTGAACCAGTATAAAACTAAGTGTTCTATTCTCTCACTTTCTAGCTTACTTGCATATCTCTTAAGTTATCTCTTCAACATACCACGAAATTGTTTCTTTACACATTTTATCTACGAAAATATTTTACGTGTGTTCTGACAAAAAATGAGAAAAAGCAGTTTCATTGAACTGTTGTATTTGAACCACTGGACGATAGCATAGTCTTCTGTTTCACAAGGTTCCTATAAAACTCAAGATATACTATCTTCATATTTGTTAAAAGATTTCGAAGAAAATATAAACACACTATTCAACCCCCCTTCTAGTGTGTTTCTCTGTATTTCAGAATATTATGATTTTATAGGTTTTCTTTGATAGTCTTCTTCCAAAAAATTACATTATAGTTATTAACATTCGTGTTTATTTCAAGAATGTTATTTAATACATGATAGCTCTTTTAATTTTTCTACAGAACTTGCATACATAATGGAAGTAAATGAAAAATGCGATGTGTATAGCTTTGGGGTATTAGCATTGGAAATACTATTTGGAGAGCACCCTGGAGATTTTATAACTTCATTGTTGATATCTTCATCAAATGTCATGGACTTAACATTTGACATTCCTTCATTGATGGGTAAGTTAGACCAACGTCTCCCTTATCCTGCAAATCCTATTGCTAAGGAGTTAGCTTTGATTGTAAGGATAGCAAATGCTTGCTTGACTGAAAGTCCTCGTTCTCGCCCTACCAAGGAACAGGTTTCCAAGGAGCTTGCAATGTCGTAGTCATCTTCAATACATTAAGGGTAAACTACCTTTTTAGTACCTGAAAGTGTAATCCACTGTCACTTAAGTCCCTGAAAGTATAAAACTGTCACTTTAGTCCCTGAAAGTGCAATTTGTCTGTCACTTTAGTCTTTTTGATAAAAAAATTTCTTTAAAATTAACGTTCTTGCTTACGTGATATGCTATTTACCTACGTGACATGTTATTCATGTAGTTAGATAACGTGTAATGTAGGCACAAACGTTAATTTTAAAGAATTTTTTTTATCAAAAGGACTAAAGTGACAAACAAATTGCACTTTCAGGGACTAAAGTGACATTTTCATACTTTCAGGGACTTAAGTGACAGTGGATTACACTTTCGGGGACCAAAGTGACAGTTCACCCATACATTAACTGAATATGCATTAGTTCTGCTCCCCCAAACTTTGCATTTTAGTTTTAATTTTAGTGTTTTTTATCATCGTACTGGAAGGTTAATGTAATTGAAGAATAAATGTATTCTATGGTTGCTAATCACTCTTTTGATGTTCCATGATTATTCCTTAGCTCCCTGTATCTGAGTTTGGTTTGGTCTTGTTCTGTTTAATAAGTGTATTTGGTTCACCGTTGCTGTAACTTTTCTTCTCTTCTTAGTACAACCTTTTTACAATTTGATGTCATTGTCAATAATCAATTTGGAAAGTTCCTTTTTGCTGTTGATTGTGTTGTTTGGGACATTGACCAATTTGATTGCCTGAGATTGGCTTAAAGCTATCACTTAGATTTCTTATTGTGCACCTTTAAATTGAGCAATTAACTTGCCTTCAAATTAGAGTTTTGTGCCTTGGAGATATTTGATCTTGATACTTCAAAATGATTTGTAGTCTTTGCATGCTGTTCTCGCACAAGTTATTATCATCCTTTGTGTGAGTGTTCTGCTTTTTAGTTTGACTGCAAAGGACTGTACTCAATTTTTCTTGTTGGTTAAGGGTGTGGATACCTATATTTGTGTTGTGTAGCTTTTATCAAGTGTTAGAACATAATTTGAAGCATGTTCACCTGTGTGCACCGTTGTCTTATTATTATTGCATGAGAATTCTATTCTCTGCTCCCACTTTGATTTTCTCATTTCTCTGGTATGCTAGTTTTAGATGCATGGATATTTTCTAGTTATCCCTTTTTTGTAGTTCAGTGTTGTGGGTTTGTTTGAACACACTGTTCCCTTATATGGCCTTGGTGTGGCAATAGTTTGATAATGTGACATCCTTTAAGATCGTGATTCATATTTTGAATTGGAATTGGTTATAATTTCGTATGTTATTCTTTCTTTCATTTTGTATTGTTAAAGAACAGATCAGGTAATTATAAGTGTAAAGAGTTTCGGGAATTGTCAAAAGCTGCTATGGATTTGAGAAGTTATCTTTTCTTTTTTAGTTTTAGAAATTGGGCATAAAAAAATGATTCAGAGTTTCCAACTTTCCATTGCATGTTCACGTTGTATTGGATAACTTGCTATAGCCATTTAACTTAGTCTAAGCTAACTTAATTGTGAAAAGATTTAATTTTAAATAAATTAAATAAAATTCTTATTATTTTATTTATGAAATTTGCAAGTAAGTTTTTCGCCATTTCAAAAACTAAGCGTCAACTCAACGACATAATTCACCGAATAGGAAAAAATAAAGATCTACATATATGAGCTGCTACTACTGAAAAACCTATTAACAATTAACATTTGACCAATAAAAACCCTCATGGTGAATTGGCAATATTAACACTGTGGCATAACTTCACCAAATTTACACTCGTGCTACTACGATAAGGTTTCATGTGTTGGAGTTTCACTTGTGCGTCGCTGGCCTGCTGCTCTTCTTCTTGTTTGTTGAGCTATTGTCTATTTGATCTGTTGACATTTTACTCTGATATGCCATTAATCTTAATTTGTTGTCCAAACTGATTATGCAAGTAAGCATAATTGGTTATGCTTACATGTAGGGACGGATCTACTTATAAGACAATGGGGGCAATTGCCCCCACAAAGTTTTAAATTTTTTTAATGTAATATACATGTGTAATTATAAAATGTCCCCTTAATATGAAATGCAATATTTTAATCTACAATGTAAGTTTACTCCCATAAATTTATTTATATGAATATTGTCCCACTACATAAAATTTCTAGATCTGTCAATGCTTTCAGACACAATCAATTATGTTATCACAAGCTAACCTAATTGATTATGCACATAAGCATAATTGGTTTTATTTTTAAAAATTGTTGTTATATGCCTCTTCTACGTCAAGTAAAAAAAAAGTTGTATCCTAAGGGTAAAAAGATATTTTATTTATAATTTAATTTTCTTCTTTTCCTTTCTTTCAAACCAACCAACTTCACAAATTTTATTTCCACTCAATTTCTCTTAAATCAAACCACCAATACTTTTACTCTGTTTTTTTTTATCTATTTATCCTTTCTTCTTTTCTCACCTACCTATTTCCACTCCCTCTATTTCTCTCCTCTCTATGAAACATAGTGTAAGGGAGGAGCCTAGGGCCTATGTAATTGTGTTAGATAATCGAACTCATTTCAAACACCCAATAAATAGTGCCAATGTCAACAGTTTTTTAAGTTACTATGACATTGGTGTGAAGTATTTACCGACTTTGTCAATGACTAATTTCTGTTAGAAAATCTGTCTGACCACCTATAATGGAGTCTTTCCTTGTAATCACGTTTTTTCTATTCACAAGACCCGAATTTGAGACCTTATTTAAAATATCTTAGTCAAGTTTCACTCCAACGACATGGTGATGAATGTCAACAATATAAGTTAACCATTTATTGCTCATTGATAATATACCTAAATCATTATTCACTCAGCATTTATAGTATCTTTTACATGAACCTAAATCATTTATGTCATAATTCAATCGTATGGGAAGAAAAGAACACCGCCAACTCATGAAGGCCATCGAGTCAAAAGATGAGGGATTTGCAAGGGCGATGGGGGCATCAAAATGGTGAGGATGGTGGCGACGTCACAATGGCGAGGTGGTGGTGACGTCACAATGGCGAGGTAGTGGCAAGATAATGGTGAGAGTGGTTGACGATGGTGAGGGTTTCGTAAGGGTGTTTTGGTGAAAATGAAAGGAGCAACGAAGGTTTCATAAGATAAGAGCAGCCAAAGGAATGCACATAATGAAAATTGGCAACTTTTAAAACCTATATTACATCAATTCTTTTATGAACCAATGTAAAATAACTCATTTTACATCGGCTGAGATAGAAATCTACATAAAAATGTTATTTTTACATCGATTATCCTAGAACCAATGTAAAATAGTTAATTTAAAATGAAAAAATGCCAATGTGTTATATTCTACATCGGTTGTTAAACAATCGATGTAGAATGTTGATGTAGAATGTCATTTTTGTAGTAGTTAATGTTCTATAATATCTTAATTATTACGTCACTCCTTTTTTTTATCAGAAATAATGGTAGAACAAGGAGACACCCCCAATACTACAGGGCAAGACATCAATGGCATGTTGGGGCTACCAGCAGAGGCCCACTTAGAGGATTACTGCACAAGCCCAAACTACATGCAATTCCACCCATTTTTAGCTACCCAACTAGCCCCTAGGCGCTAGGGGATCTCCCTAAGGAGTGTTGCCCACCAAGCGAGGAAAGTGGTGTTAGGGGGATTCAAACCCACACCCATGGAGAAGGTGAAGGTTCATTATGGATCTTTAACCACTTGTGTCAACCCACATTAACTTATCACGTCACCACCACCGCTATTGCCACCATAATTGTGGTTGTTGTCACCACCACCGCCCCTTGACGGTTGTGTATGTGTGTGTTTATTTGTAGAATTTCAATTAATCTCTCTCTCCTAACTTATGGCTGACTTAAAATGTGTTTCACAAGTTATTTAAGCTAAATTATAATTTACTTGACTGTTAGCTTATGAACTTGTTTTACAAAAATAAAAATATTTGATAAACGAATTTATAAACAAATTTATCACACGAACTTATAACATAATTTGAAATATTATTTGAAGAAGCATTTAAGTTTATAGTTTATTATTAATTTTTCTATTTTTATCCTCTATTTCTTAATAAAATTTCTCATTTACCATTACCAACATGATGTGACATAACTGGGAAATATTTGAGTCAACGGGTTCAATTTCCAAACCCATGTGTATGGAAGAGTGTCTATTAAGAAAGGTCATCACTTTGAATGGATTTTAGTACCTCAAGGGATAAGGCATTGATTCTCAGTTGGGATACCATGGGTTCATCCAAAAAGCACTATTTATTTTAATTATTACAACATTTATACAAATTATTTTTATTTCTATAAAATAATATTTGATTTTTGATAAAATATTTGCACTGTTTATTACTACCTGTAAAACTATTTTTATGTATATAAATCTAAAACATATTTTTATATCATTTTATTTTTATTAACTAATTTATGAACTTTTTTTTAAAACAATGTATTCTCATATTTGGAAGTCATGAGACTAAGTGGGTTTTGTATCTCCCAATAAAGTCTTCTTTATATGCATGATCAAAGAATCGAACTCTTGTCAGTATGCTTAAGGAATCCAATGAGATCTACCAACTGTAAGCTAATTTTATTAAACATTTTTAATTTAATAAATATATATATATGTTTAACAATTTTTAGTTTTAAATTAAAAATTAAATTTTCAACTTTTCATTAACTTATTAACTAATTTTGTTAACCCTAAGCTAATGAGTTCTGGTCTCTTCTCTTGTATCCACTTGCTGGGGGTTAGGCTAAGGTGAAGTTTGCAACACTTTCTCACCGGTGAGAAAGTGTTGTTTTACCTGTTGCAGCAGATTTTTTACCTACTACCACCAGGAGAAAAAAAAAATATTTTGGTAGCAGGTAAAAAACCTGCTGCAGCAAATAAAATCCACTTTCTCACTGGTGAGTAACCTGCTGCAGCAGGTAAAAGAACACTTTCTCATACTCACATATTCTGAACTTCACTTTAACCGAACCCACTTGTTGGACCTACAGATATATTGTGTATCTGTCATTTCAATTGGTGGACTTGGATCGAGCTGGCATGGAGAGAATCTTACTTCTCATCTCATCGTTATTCATGCCGTGAGCGTGAGCACGACGCCACAAGAAACTCCAAGCAGACACAAACCCCACGTAAGAAGACTTGCACAAGTGATTAATAATAATAATAATAATAATAATAATAATAATAATAATCAGCCAGTTTTATTAAAATTTCTAAATTAATAAATTTGTTTAACAACTTTCTGTTTTTAATTTGAAATTAATTTTTAAACTTTTCATCATCTCAGTTCATCCATGCCATGAGCATAACGCCACAAAGAACACCACAAGAACGAAGATTCACTCCACAAAAGTAAGAAGACTTGCACAAGTCTATCTATCATCTCATGCCGTACGTGTACAACGCCAGACAAAGAAAGTGCAGCTAATTAATATGCACTCCACAAACGCCAAAGTCACAAGACTTGCACAAATCTATCTACCATCTCAGTTCGTTGACGCTATAATCATGCTGTGTACAACACCACAAAGAACACTGAGCTGACGATCCATGGTGTGATTGGATACACATTTTCCAAAATCTGATGTGTGTAAATTGGAAGTTACACAATGTAGCTTCTACGTAATTCTTCAATATTGACACGGAAATCAGCTCCAAAGTGCGTAAAAAACACAGTAACAAGCACACAATTACTCCACGAATCCCAAATAATAATGATGATGATAATATCTATCTTTTATTCTCTCTCCTTTTTTAATAAAAAAAATGCAGTAGAGTGTCTTTCTTTCACTAGTAATATTATATATTAGGGGAAAGAGAGACGACACAATGCTTCTCGATAGTTTTTTTTTATAAAAATAAAATAAAATAAAAGAGGAAGAGATTATAAGGAAGAAGGTAAAATAAGCACAGGAGTGAATAATTAACTTTATCATAGTTATGTAATAAAAATTTATTGACTGAAATTTATTGAAAATTATAAAATTTGGTGGTTTTTACTTTTTATTTAATAATAAAGAGTATGCTTGTAATATCTCATTTTTCACCTTATAGGAATTTATTTTGTTTGATATATTTTAAAGAATTTAATTATTTCTTAAAATACATTGATTGATTTTAAAGGTATTCGACACGCGATAAATTTGTGGTTAATTCCTTATGTATTTAATCTTGTGGTTTGCAAGTTTTATTATCATGAAATTTATTTCATGATGGGTAAGATATGTGATTTAATTTAATTATTGCAAGTCTTATTTGGATATCTTTATGTGTGGTTTAAATATATTTAATTTGGTTGATTTTGTGTATCGTTTGAATTTATCAGATTAGCACGTTAATGTTGGCTAATTAAAATAAGTGAATTTAATTATTTATTTGATTGAGTAAGTTATGAAATAACTTAATTAGTTGGACCTTGTGTGATAATTTTTAGTAATTGAATTACTTGAAATGCATGCCATGTTTTAGATAAAATGCCTAAAAACTTAAAGTGGAACATGCTGAAATTTTACTGCACAATAGCTGCTTTTGATTTTTGAGAATTACTCCCTTTGTAATTTGAATTTCCGTACAATTTTTTGAGAGATAATACCTTTATATGTCTATAACGTCCCTGTAAAATATCATAATTTATTTGCAAGTAGAGAATATTTGGCGAATTATTTATTGACTTCTGTTCTGTCAAAATCCTGACAGTAACCAGCCGCAAAAACACATTTAATTGAACCCTTATATAATTTTGTAAAAATCTGAAAAAAATCATGTTTTGAACTAGACATATTAAGGATCCAAAATGTAAAGTTTGGTGTAAATAAAAATTCATTTGATAGGGTAAATGACTTTTCAAAGACAGGATAACTTAAGAGGAATAAAATAGAAAGTTTGTTTCTCTCAAAATTAACCCAAAATAGATAAAAATGAATAATGGGAGAGAGAGAGAGAGAGAAACTGACGTGAGAGAGGAGGGAGAGGGGGAGGGATTCAGATTTTCTTCACCTACTATTCAATATTCACTCCATGTAATTGTCACTTCAACCTCCTCCTACACTCCAATTTTCCATAAAGAGATTCTATTCATCATGTAGTCAAATTCTCCTCTAACAAGCTAGGTGACCCCTATTGACTCTCATTGCCACCCCCACATGATCTGTAACACCCCTCGTTACGTTGTCCCAACTTATAGAAATTTTGATTTTCAACTTATAAATGATTTTAAAATTGGATTAATTATAAAACCGTAAACACATTAATTTTTGTCATCTATAGTGATACTATTCATCTGAACAGGATTGCGCTTCAGTAGAAGATACTGTGGTTTCGAAAAAAAAAAAACTAAACACGTTAATTTATAATTTATTGAGATTAAATAATATTTCACAACAAAAGTATAGTAAAAAGTATATTAAATATAAGAAAAAACATAAGTAATATATGATAGTAACAACTAAGAAAAAGAAAAGGAAAGGTATTCCACACGTACAAGAAAAAGTAAAAGACAGGATGGAAAGGAAGAGGCGCGCCTTTTTGGAAAGCAAAAGAAAGAAAATATTTAAAGCACTTTTGGAAGTGTTCAGACTTCAGATCGTCTCAGATTGAAGAGATTTGACTCAACAAACTCAGAGTTCCAATTCACACAGATTTGGAAGACTTCCGTTATACTGTATTTATTACTGGAAGCTTCTCGGTATGTTGCAGAAGGACTTTGCTGAGCCATGTAGAGTGTAGATTGTAGACAGTTACTCCCTCGGTTTTTAAATAACTGTCATTTAAGATTTTTTTTTTTTGGGTGTAACTGTGATTTAAGATTTGTTTACACAAACTAAGGAGGGTAATAAATTTAGATGAAATTGTTACAACTTTTCTTATTATAATTATGTTAATTCACTTTTTCAATACACTAATTTCTTTTTCTATCAATAGTTTTATTTATGTTTCTATTTACCAAATTATTTAGCAATAAGTAATTAATTCATTTTTAAAATATTCAATTATTATAGTTTTGAATTTTACAAATAACATATAAATAGAAACATTTTTTTTAAATTCAACAGTTAAAAAGGAACGAAAGAAGTATAATATAAATAGGATGTAATAATACCGTATAACACGTCTATTTACTACAGTTTTTAATAATGTTTATCTCATCCGGATTTAACAGAGTTTGATTGGTGAAATCTTATCCCAGTTACGTTAAAAATATGTTTTGATTGGTCAAATGTGTGTTTGTAAATGCGTTGATTACGCGTCAAAAGCTTGTCATCAAAAGTCCAAAGCTATAGTCACGTCTCACGTTGTCCACAGGAAGGTGTCTTTTTGAATGGCTCTCAGTTGATTCAAGGTTATAGTCAGTCTTGCAAAAGTTAATAGAAAGTCTCCCAAAGTCTCGAACATGATCGTTTGCCTTAGAAAGGTAAGGCCACACCACCAACCCAATTTCACATTTTAATTATATATCGAAAACTTAAATTTATATATATGTATATATATCTGCATTTGCATATTATATCAATTCATGCACTTCAACTAATGAGTTTTCGATCTAACTAAAACCTATTAGTCCAGCACCTTTACCAAATTAGTCACTAATCCGAATTTTAACATTATGTCCTAAAGATTTAATCGGAAGAACTTGAGTGTGGTCATTAGTAAAATTATTGTTACAGGCAAACAAATTTTTTAGAACCGTGTTATCACACACCTCAAACAACATTCTACTGAATATTTCAATGTATGAATTCTTCAAGAAATGATGTGGTAATTTTTTATTGGACAAAAATATAAATTAGAATAGATCGCTCATTTTTCTCGCGCTCTCTTTTAATTAAACATTCTCGATATACACTCTCTTTTCTCTTTTGGAGATACATTTCACTCACTACCGCACATCTAGTAAAAAAATATCTTTCTTAATTATCAAAAACTATTACTGATTGGTAGGTTAGCATTGAGAAATATTTACCGGGAAGACAATAGTTGTGCCGATATTTTGGCCAACAATGCTTGTTCCATGGAAGAGGAATTTTGATTTTTGACCAACCACCCGCTCTTGTGAGCTATTTATTTTTAGCTTATTTATTTGGAGTTACGACTTCCTGTCTTATTTCCTTGTAGTTTCTCTCTTTTTTTTTTTTTTTTGGGTGTTTCGCCCTGTTGAATAAAAAAATCACTTTTTTATTTTATCTTTATTTTATATACTTAATCTTCTTAATTGCTTTTTCATTTTAATTTAAAAATAACTAGTTTTTTGACCCGTGCGATGCATGGGATAAACAAAGGATTTGAGCATTTTTATTTGAATTTTATTTTTTATTTAACTGTAAAAATGGATATAGATGTCTGCTAAACAATATGACAACTTTTACTTGATTTTTTTCCATGATTAAATGTCCAAATTTATATGTCCGGAAACAAAACCTCAAGTAAACCTCATATATGTTATAAAGTTGCCACATATTTTATGAGCATATATGAAATTTTGGCCTATAAAAGAAGTGTATTTGAATATAATTGTCTTATAGTTACTCTTACAACTACTACTTTTATAAAAAAATATATATATATTACTTTTTAGGCTTGTGAATTTTCTATAAATTCTTTAGGATACTTTTTTTTAAGGACTGTATTTAGCTAATAAATTCTTTAGGGTACTTTTTTTTTCATCCATGGATATAATGGAATACTCTCTTGACTTCCAGGAATCTATAATTATAAAAAAGAATGATTACCCAAATCGATTAGCCCTAATATGGTTATTCATGCAATGCACGAATATATATATAGAGTAGCGTGATATAAAAAGAATATATAATAGTTTAAAAAATATAATTTTTTATACTATCAGAATAAAAACTCAAAATAAAAAAGTAAGAATGTTTTGATATAAAAAGAAATTTAAACATCATTCATATAAAAGCTGTATACATTAAATTTAAATATAAATATCTAAGAGTGTCTTGACATAAAAAATCAATGTTTATAAAAAAAATTACCCAGATGAATTTGCCCTAGTATGGATACTCGTGCTATGGATGTATATAAATATGGATTAGCGTAACATAAATAGAATATATAATAGTTTTAAAAAATATAATTTTTATACTTTTAAATTAAAAAAATGAAGGATATTTTGATATAAAAAGAAATTTAAACATCATTCATATAAAAGTTGTATACATTAAATTTAAAAATAAATATCTAAGAGTCTCTTAAAATCAAAAAACCAGTGATTATAAAAAACATATCATCCCAATGGATTTATATTAGTATGGTTACTCGTGTGATAGATGGATACAAATATGGATTAGCGTAACTTAAATAGAATATATGATAGTTTAAAAATATATATTTTTTATACTTTCAAATTAAAAAAATGAACGATGTTTTGATATAAAAAGAAATATACACATCCTTCAATAAAAGTTACATACATTAAATTCAAATATAAATATCTAAGAGATTTTTGAAATAAAAAAACCAATAATTATATATATATAATTCACCCAAATGGATTTGCCCTAGTATGGATACCCGTATATGACAGATGGATTAGCACAACATAAATAACATATATAATTGTTTAAAAAATATAATTTTTTATACTTTCAGATTAAAAATATGAAGGATGTTTTGATATAAAAGAAAATATAAACATCATTCTTAAAAAAGTTGTATACATTAATTTAAATATAAATATCTAAAAGTCTCTTGACATCAAAACACCAATAATTATAATAAAAAAAAATAATCACCTAAAGGGAATTGTCCTAGTATGATTACCTGTGAGTCAGATGGATATAAATATGAATTAGTGCAACATAAATAGAATATAATTGTTAAAAACATATTATTTTTTTATACTTTCAAATTAAAAAAATGAATAAAAAAATGAAGGATGTGTTGATATAAAAAGAAATTTAAACATCATTCATCAAAAAGTTATATACATTAAATTTAAATATAAATATTTCAGAGTCTCTTTACATCAAAAAACTAATGAATATAAAAAAAATAATCACCCAAATGGATTTCTCCTAATATGGTTACTTGTGTAATGGATGAATATAAATATGGATTAGCTCAACATAAATATAATATATAATTGTTTAAAATATATAACCTTTTATACTTTCAAATAAATAAAAATGAAGGATGTTTTGATATACAAAAAAAAAAAAAATTAATCATTCATATCAAAGTTGAATACATTAACATTAAATATAAATATCTAAGAGTCTCTTGATATAAAAAACCAATGTTTATAAAAAAAATCACCAAATGAATTTGTTCTAGTATAAATACCCATGCAACAAATGAATATAAATATGGATTAATTAGCACAACTTAGATAGAATATATAATAGTTTAAAAAAATATAATTTTAAAATTTCAAATTAAAAAAATGAAGGATGTTTTGATATAAAAATAAATTTAAATATCATTCACATAAAAGTTGTATAAATTAAATTTAAATATAAATATCTAAGAGTCTCTTTAAAAAAATGAATCATTATAAAAAAAATTAATCACCTAAATGGATTTGCCCTAATATGGTTACCCGTGTAATAGATGAATATTAAGATGAATTAGCACAACCTAAATAGAATATATAATTTTTTAAAATATATAATTTTTTATACTTTCAAATAAAAAAATGAAGGTTTTGATATAAAAAGAAATTTAAACATCATTCATATTTTTTTTTATCTGTAGGAATCGAAGACAGTACCAGGGGGTTTACAACACTCACACACCCTGCTCAACCAACTGAGCTAGACCCCCTTGGTATTCATATATAGTTGTATACATTAAAATTAAATATAAATATCTAAGAGTCTATTGACATAAAAAACCAATGATTAAAAAAAACAATAACAAAAATCACCTAAATGAATTTGTTCTAGTATAGATACCCGTTCAACAATTGAATATAAATATGGATTAACGTAACATAAATAGAATACATTATAGTATAAAATATAATTTTTACACTTTTTAATTTAGAAAATGAAGGATATTTTGATATAAAAGAAATTTAAACATCATTCATATAAAAATTGTACATATTAAATTTAAATATAAATATCTAAGAGTCTCTTAACATAAAAAAAAAACCAATGATTATTAAAAAAAAAATCACCCTAATGGATTTGTCCTAGTATGGTTACCTGTACGATTGTGATTCCCGAAAATTCCAAATGATTTCGTAAAACAAATTCCCCTTATATTAATGTTTCTAATATAGTGAAAAATAACACTTAGTTTGATTCAATTTCAGCCATAATTTTATACTAATAAATTTTGAATATATATAACATCAACATTAATTTACCGAGCTACATTTTGTCAATTAATTTATCCAAGCAAGCTACTTTTTTATATATAAGATTTTTAGTAAAAAAATAAGACACTAAAATAATATAAATATGTTATTTATATTTATTAAAATTTATATTTTGATAATAAATTAAAATTCTTAAAAATAAGAAAAAGGTATGACAACTAAGTGTAATTAATTGTTTTAATTAAACCAAATTTGTGCCCAATCAATAATTTAACGGCAATTAATTGTAATTCTACTAATTAATTTGTTATTTAATTATTCTGAGTACTGAAATAAATAAATGGTATTTAATATTATATATTAGTCAAAATTTTATTTATTTACATATATTTTCAAATACATATATGTTTAACAAGTATTTAAAATTTTAGTTTATTAATAATAAAAATATAAATTGATATATAAAATTTGCAAACACTCAAAACAATCAATTTACAAAATTTTAAAAATTAATTTTAATTGATGAAAGAAGTAATTATATATTGAATACGTATCTTTACATTTAATTTAATATTAATTAAAACAATTTAACAAAATATTTGACTCAATAATTAATTAAAAAATCTTAATATATTATTTTGAATTAATTAAGGCAATTAAATGTAATTAATGTGGTGATTTAAGTTTTACATAATTAAGACAATTAATTGTAATTAATTAATTTTATTAATCGTAATCCTAATCAATAAATGAATGGCTATTAACTTTATAAAAAAATTGAATGACTATTAATTGTTAACTCTGATATACTATAATTTGCTAATTAATCATTCCAAATACCAAAATGAATACACAGTGTTTAATACTATATATTAGTAAAAAAAAATATATATTTACAAGAATTTGCAAATAGATAATATGAAAAAATATATATTTAAAATATTTAAAATTTTAATTTATTAAAAATAAAAATATAAATTAATATATAAAATATGTAGTCATTTAGATTCATCAGAACATGCAAATTTTGTATCACATTGGTTCCTTGATAACATATACAAGTATTTAAATTTTAGTATTTTTTTAGTTTTGATGTTGACACTAATTAAAAGTTGGATTATGCAAATTTAAATAACAAAATTTGTGTTTTGTGATGAAAGGAAGGAGCTTCGAAAGGACCATTATTAAGTGATGAAACCAACAACAAATGCGAAGCTGGTAAAAAAAATTAATTCTTTATTAAAAAACTTAAATAAAGCTAAGAGTGCTTTTTGGGGAAAAAAAGTTAAGAGTGTTATAAGTTATCAGTTACTAATTTTAAGCAACTTATTAGCTTATTTTTAATAATCAATCAAAATAATTAGTTTCGACGTAATTTTCATGATTTGTTTTTTCTTTTTGTCATTATTTCAACTACAATTTTAGAAATTTTAAAATAAATTTATATACTCAGACCCCGTTTGTGACAATGTTGGTTTGGGTTAGGTTTCACAAAAAAATTACACAAATTCAACCCAACCGGTATAATTTTGATTGGGTTGGATCATGAGTTTAGTCAAACCCAATCCAATCCCCTACTTAGAGATTAATAGTTTGTTAAACTATTTCTAAACTTAATTGGTTTTTCATTTTATTGATATTATCTTTGTCTCTTATTTTTGTTATCCAATAGTATCCGAGATTTAAATGATAAATTAATTATTACAAAATATAATTAAATATAATAATTCTTAATTGATATCAATATTAAGTTAAGATTAATATATATACTCAAAAAATATTAATATACATAAGCCTACTCTTTATTAATATATATTTATAAAAAAATTCCAGACAGAATGTGATAATTAAGATAAAAAATCATATAAACAGTGTTTCATGATATCGTAAAAAAAACACAAAATGATTACTTCAAAATATTTCAAAAATTAAAGTCAAGACTATGGTGCATTATATATATATATATATATATATATATATATATATATATATATATTTAAAAGACATTATATATTTCTTTAAAATTAAGTATTAGAGTAATTTAATTTAAAGGAATAGGTCTGATATATAAGATAAAAAATAGAGTTTAATGGTGATGCATTGACAGTGTAAAATAATTTTACACGTTCATCTAATCACAATCCATCATGTATGGTAAGTTTTTTGTGATTTGATGACAGTATAAAACTATTTTACACTGTCATAGCATAGTTTTTTTTTCTCTAAAAATAACCAAACAAATAACCATTGTCACAAATAATATTAGATAATTAATTTGCAATACTTTACACTAATATTGAGTTGATTAAACTCATTTTTTAAAAAAAAGTAATAATTATAAAATATAACTTAAAATATTTTTTAAAACACACAATTTTATAAACTAAAATTATATAAGATATGTGTCAATATAAAATTATTTAATTTTATATTAATATTCATAATATATATATATATATATATATATATATGTGTGTGTGTGTGTGTGTGTGTGTGTGTGTGTGTGTGTGTACTAACAAATATTTTCATAAAACTAAAAACTAATTAAGAAATATATTTGAATATTATAATAATATCAAAATTATAATATTACACTATAATTTGATTCAATTTCAGCCATAATTTTATATTTGCATGACACGGGTTATTACACTAGTATAGTGAAAAATAACACTTAATTTGATTCAATTTCAGCCATAATTTCATACTAATAAAATTTGAATATATATATAACATCAACATTAATTTACCCAGCTACATTTTTTCAATTAATTTATCCACGCCAGCTACTTTTTTATATATAAGATTTTTAGCAAAAAACATAAGACACTAAAATAATATAAATATGTTATTTATATTTATTAAAATTTGTTTTCAATTTTTTATTAAAATTTAAATACAGTGTTTATATAATGTTTATATTAAATTAATTAAAATACTAAATTAATAGATATATTTGATCAGAATATACCTACGTTTAAATAGAAGAGAAGATCCCTTTCAAATTCTTTCAGTTAATTGAATTTTGTATGAAATAATGAATGAGATTTGAAATTGATTTATGAAAAACATGAAATATAAATTTAATTTAATATAATCCAATAATTTAGCTTCAAACAAAAATTAATCAAATAATTTATGATTGACAAAAATAAAATTACATGAATGCCCATGACTGCTACTTTTATATATATAAAGATTTCATATTACAATTTAAATTATTCACTATAAATTTAATATTTTTTATAATCCAAATAAATTTTATTAAAAGACAACTCCAATCATAGCACAACCTGTGCAAGGGACTATAAATTTATTATATAATTTATATATTTAAAAATATGAGTACGACTCCTGTGAAATTTCTTATGTGAGAACATGATAACAACCATTAACAACCATCAGATCAAGATTAAAAATTATAGATGGTTGAGATTAAAATATTTAAAATTCAAATTAAAATCTAATATAACCATCAAATCTCTAAAAGATTCACCAAACAAAAATAACAGGAAAATACTTAATGGTACGAAAACAAATTGGTACGAAATGCATGAATGACGTGGCTCATCTAATGTACTGTTATTTTTTTATTTTTTTTTTTGGCTTTCATTCACGTCACTGCCTTCTCCATGTTTTTAATTAATTGAAACCTGCCAACGTGAACAAACATAGATGTATGAATGGAAGCTACAATGCACTTACAAATTGAAAGGTAATTTTGTAATTAAAAGGTTTGATTTTTTAAAAATAAATTGGTTTATGAAATCAACTTAATGAAAGAATTTTTGGAATAATTTAGTTGATAGTAAATGATTAAATGATATACATTTTATTTTGTGGTTTCCTATATAAGAAGATACGCTAATTTTGGTATCAATTTTTTTTTAATCTTAGTGTTCTTAATTATACAATTAAAATTATTTGAATCAAAATAATTAATGAATTAAATTATCTTTCTTAGTGTTAATATATTAATTTTAATATTAGTTAGGAGATTTTGTATCCATTCAAGTACGATATTATATAATGGTTATAATATAAAATAAATTGGTTGACAATAAATGATTAAATGATTCATTATTGATTTTGTGGTTTCCTAAATAAGATTAAAAGCTAATTTTGGTACTGAATTTTAATTACCAGTGTTCTTAATTCAATGATTAAAATTATTTGAATCAAATTAATTAATGAATGAAATTACCTTTTTTAGTGTTAATATATTAATTTTAATATTAGTTATGAAATTCTGTATACAATCAAATATAAAATAAAATAATCTTTTATATAAAAGTAATACTGTTGGGGTCTCAAAAAAGAAATAATTTCTTGCCCAAAATATGGGCATTTTTGTTTTTTTTTTGGGATCTTAAAAGAAAATATTTTTTTGCTCAAAACAGGAGTGTTTTTGTATTTTTTATGTCAATTTGTCAATTACATAAAAAAAATTCACTATTTACTGAAGATACACAAAATTCAAAGAAATGTTTACTGCAAGTAAATTAGATTTAGTATAAAAAAAATGTTTACAGTTATAACAAATGGGATGAATATTTTTAATAAAAGTATGAAGAGAAATTCAAACTTAACTTTTTTTTTTGTTACAAGAGATAAAAAACTTCACTTATTATATATAACACACGAGATGAACATTTTTTTTTTTATAAAAGCAAGTTAGAAAATTAACATTAAATTCACGGGATAAACTTTTTTACTAAACATTTTTTTAATCAAATTAATTTTTTTTACATAATTAATATTTATTTAAATACATAACAAAAATCAAATTAAATCAACATAATCACTATTATTTTCTCCATGTAAAATTAGCGTCTAAAATTATTTTTTAAGCAAGTATTTATTCATTTTTATTTATTATTTTCATACTTAAATAAATTATTTATAATTTTCTTCAACTTGAACAAATTTGAAATTTCTTTTATAAATTTATATGTACATGCCAATATTTTAAAATAAAGATTATATATGAAATATAACAGATAGGGATGAATATTTTTTTCTTATAAAAGCAAGTAGAAATTTTCACTTAATTCACAAGGATGAACAATTTATCTAAAGTCACTTAAATTATTATGGTGAAATTATATTTTTTTATTATAATAATTTTAATTATAATGGTTTTTTATGGCAGTCTCTTTCTTGATTTAAATGATTTTTTGAATGTTTTATTTTACAAACATAGAAAGTATATAAAAAAAATATAACAAATGATGATGAATATTTTTCATGAAAGTATCAAGATAATTTAGACTTAACTTAACATATAAAATGTATAAAATATAACACACGGGATGAACATTTTTTTTATAAAAACAAGTAGGAAAATTTACACAGAATTCACAGCGATAAATTTTTTTACTAAAGATTTTTATTCAATCAAAGTTAAAATTTCTTTTACATAATTAATATATATTTAATTACATAACAAAACCAAATTAAAATCAACATAATCACTACTATTTTCTCTATGCAAAATTAGTGTCAAAAATTAATTTTTAAGAAGACAATTATTCATTTTTTATTTATTATCTTCTCAATTAAATAAATTATTCAAGATTTTCTTCTAGCCGGATAAATTTTATTTTTCTTTTATACTTTGATATGTATATGCCAAAATATTAAAATAAAAGTTATATATAAAATTTAACATGAAGGGATTAATTTGTTATTTTTTTTTATAAAAGCAAGTAGAAAATTTACACTTAATTTAAATAATTTATTGAATGTTTTATTTTACGAACATAATAAGTATGAAAAAAAATATAACAAATATGGATGAATATTTTTCATGAAAGTAATAAGAAAAATTTAGGTTTAACGTATCATATAAAATATGTAAAATATAACATACAGGAATGAATATTTTTTATGAAAACAAATAGGAAAATTTAAACTGAATTCATGGGATAGACTTTTTTACTAAAGATTTTTTTTCAATCAAAATTAAATTTTATTTTACATAATTAATATATATTTAATTAAATATAAAAAATCTAATCAAATAAAACATAATTATTAATATTTTCTCCACACAAAATTAGTGCCTAAAATTAATCTTTAAGCAAATAATTATTTGTTTTTTATTTATTATGTTTTCACTTGAATAAAATATTCATGTTTTTCTTCTACTTGGACAAATTTTAATTTTCTTTTACACATTGATTTGTATATGTCATATATTTAAATAAAATTATACATAAAATATAACACATAGGGATGAATATTTTTTTTTAATAAAAGCAAGTAGAAATTTTCACGTGGATGAACAATTTACCTAAAGTCACCTTAATATTTAAATTATTAAGGTGAAATTTATTTTTTTATTATAATAATTTAAATTTTAATGTATTTTTTATGGCTTTTTCTTTACTTTTTTAAATAATTTTTTTGAATGTTTTATTTTATGAACAGAGAAAGTATGAAATAATTCTAACAAACGGAGATGAATATTTTTCATGAAAATATCAAAAGAAATTTACACTTAACTTACCATATAAAATATAACACACGGGATTGAATATTTTATTTATAAAAACAAGTAGAAAAAATTACATTAAATTCACAAGGATAAACTTTTTTACTAAAGATTTTTGTCCAATCAAAGTTATTTTTTTTCATAACTAATATATATTTAATTACATAACAAAAACCAAATTAAATCAACACAATCAATATTATTTTCTCCACACAAAATTAGTGTCTAAAATTAATTTTTAAGTAAATAACTATTTGTTTATTTATTATCTTCTCACTTAAATAAATTATTCTTGATTTTCTTCTACTTGGACAAATTTTAATTTTCTTTTAGACATTGATATGTATGTGCCATTATATTAAAATAAAAATTATATATAAAATATATCACATAGTGATGTTCTTTTATATATAAAACCAAGTAGAAATTTTCACCAAATTACATTACGTATAATACAAAATATAAATAAAAGTTCTTAACCATCCCGTTTACCCCGTGCAACGCACGGGTCAAGATCTAGTTATTTTAGAAAGAAACTTAACACATTAAGTCTTGGAGGGAATTCTTATACATTTGGAGGGAATTCTTAGAGTGGAAAATTTTTAGAGAAAATTTTTATCTATTTTTTAATTAATAAATTTATATAAATATAGTTACTAGGGTAATTATGATAAATATATATTCTAATTTGAAATTCTGAATAATTAAATTAATTATTATCATGAAGATACTAATTAAAGTTTTTAGAGATTTTTTTTATCTTTTAATCACAATATATTTATATTTATATAGTCTGTAAGTAGTCATAGTTTGACCAAATTTTTAATTGTAAATTTTATGGTTTAAAATCATTTAGTTAAAATTTTCTATTTGTTTAGTTTATATTAATTTTATACATTATATTTAATTAAGGCTTTAAATATTTGTTGTGCTTACAAATATGTCATTTTTTAGTCCGTGTTTTTTTTTTTTTTTTCCATTTTTCGTTCTTGTAAGTTGTTTTCCATTTTTAGTCCGTTTAACGTCATGATGATGTGGCATTTTTGCTTACGTGACACATGATGACTCCAACGTGATGATGTCATCTTTAACATTTTTTGTACCGGAACTTGAAGGTAAGGACGAAAAATAAAATGGTTGAGAAAGCTAGGGACTAAAATTGAAAAAAAACTTACATGAATTAAAAATGAAAAAGCGCTAAATTACAGGGACAAAAATAATATTTAAGCCTAAATTATATGTTAAATAAAATTAATTAAATACTACCTTAATATTTGTGTTATCACCATTCTTGTTAAAATTGGAATTCAACTTATAATTATAATTTCTTACTTTAATTTTTTCACAATGCAAATATAAAAAATATAATTTTAAACCAAATTTAATTCAATCAAATAGAAATCATGAAATAAATTGTTATTATTATTATTATTATTATTATTATTATTATTAACATACATTTTAGTTTTTCTATTTTAAAATATATTATAAATTATTTTTAGAGTAATTATTAAAAAATAATAATTTTTAGAGTAATTATTAAAAAAAATTATTAAATAAGAATATATAATTGAATGAAGTTAAGTATAAAAAAGTCTTAATATTTTGGATATATTGCTATTAATTTGTTAAAATAAAATGGTAGTTTAGCATTCCTTTCTTGACTTAGGTACGTACTGTCATGGGCCAATAAGTATCTGCAACATCCCATGGACATGAACTGCATATAAATCTGAAAATTGAAGCATCTTCACGTATCTATCCAATCTCTGATTGATTTAGAGAAATCAGTGATTGAAGAATCCACCATATACCAGTCATGTTCATATCTCCAACGCTTCAGTGTATATGAAATCTTTTACTATTTTAATTTTATTATCTAATTTATCAGCTAATTTTATTAAACATTTATAAATTAATAAATTTGTTTAACAACTTCCACAAAGAACACCCAACTGAAGATATATAGTTACACTCCGCAAACGTCAAGTAAGAAGACTTGCACAAGTCTATCTATCAATTCAGTTGTGATCGTTACTCATGCTGTCTACAACGCCACACAAAGAACGCGCATGCAGCTAAAGGTTCACTCCAAAAACGCCAAAGTAAGAAGACTTAAATAAAACACTGGAGTGAACAACTAACTTTGTTGTTTATTGTTGTTATTTAATAAAAAAATTATTGGATGAAATTTATTAAAAATTATCAAATTTGGTGATTTTCACTTTTTTATTTAATAAAGACTATGTTAGGAATAGTTTATTAATAAGTGTGTTAAACATATATTTAAAATAAAAATTTAATTTTCATATATTATTAATGTAAATATTTTTATATAATAAACAAATAAAAAAAAAACTCTGACTATCATTTCTAAAATAAATAATACAAATGTTAATAACTTTCAATTACAAGAATCTATATGATTGAATGAAAATATAAAAAAAAAAAAAAAAAACCTTTAACATTTTCGATATATATGGTGCAATTAATTTCTTATTTCTTAAAATAAAATGGTAGTTTATTACTCCTTTCTTGACTTAGGTAGTCGTGTACGTGACTTTTGTATATAAGTATTTGCCAATATACCATGGGTATAAACTGCATAAAAACCTCTGAAAATTGAAGCATCTTCACGTATTTGTCCAGTCTCGGATACCAGCCATGGTGTTCATATTTCCAACTTTTCAGTCCATGAAGCTCCTATCATTTTGGCTGCTTCTAATTGTAATGTGGTTTTGTGCATTCATAATGGCCACTTCACTCCATGCTACTGCTTCTGCTGCGACCACATCCACTGCCTCACTCACATTACAACGCAGTGAAGCAAATGCTTTGTTGAAGTGGAAAGCCAACCTTGACAGCCAAAGTCAGGCTTTGCTATCTTCATGGGATGGCAATAGTTCTTGCAATTGGCTTGGAATTTCTTGTGACCACTCCAAATTTGTCTCCCACATAAATCTTACACATATTGGATTAAGGGGTACGCTTCAAACTCTCAATTTTTCATCACTTCCAAAAATCCTCACTTTAGATATGAGTCATAACTCCTTGAATGGAAGTATTCCTCCCCAGATTGGGGAGTTGTGCAAACTCACTTATCTTGATTTAAGTGAAAATAATCTCTCTGGACCAATTCCTTCCACAATTGGAAACTTGACAAAGCTCACCACACTTTATTTGTCCTTAAATAGTCTATCTGGACCAATTCCTTCTACTATTGCAAACTTACAAAGCTCACCACACTTTATTTGTTCTTAAATAGTCTATCTGGACCAATTCCTTCCACTATTGGAAACTTGACAGAGCTCGCCACACTTTATTTGAACCCAAATAATCTCTCTGGACCAATTCCTTCCACTATTGGAAACTTGACAAAGCTCACCACACTTTATTTGAACTCAAACAATCTCTCTGGACCAATTCCTTTCACTATTGGAAACTTGACAAAGCTCACCATACTTTCTTTGTTCTCAAATAAGCTCTTTGGACCAATTCCTTTCACTATTGGAAACTTGACAAAGCTCACCACACTTTATTTGTCCTTAAATAGTCTATCTGGACCAATTCTTTCCTCTATTGGAAACTTGACAGAGCTCACCACACTTTATTTGATCTCAAATAATCTCTCTGGACCAATTCATTCTACTATTGGAAACTTGACAAAGCTCACCACACTTTATTTGAACTCAAACAATCTTTCTGGACCAATTCCTTTCACTATTGGAAACTTGACAAAGCTCACCATACTTTCTTTGTTCTTAAATAAGCTCTTTGGACCAATTCCTTCCACTATTAGAAACTTGACAAAGCTCACCATACTTTCTTTGTTCTCAAATAAGCTATTTGGACAAATTCCTTCCACTATTGGAAACTTGACAAAGCTCACCACACTTTATTTGTCCTCAAATAGTCTATCTGGACCAATTCCTTCCACTATTGGAAACTTGACAGAGCTCACCAACCTTGATTTCTCAGGAAATAAGCTCTTTGGACAAATTTCTTCCACAATTGGAAACTTGACAAAGCTCACCACACTTTATTTGAACTCAAATAATCCCTCTAGACCAATTCCTTCCACTATTGGAAACTTGACAAAGCTCAACACACTTTATTTGTCCTTAAATAGTCTATCTGGACCAATTTCTTCCACTATTGGAAACTTGACAGAGCTCACCAACCTTGATTTCTCCGGAAGTAAGTTCTTTGGACCAATTTCTTCCACTATTGGAAACTTGACAAAGCTCACCACACTTTATTTGAACTCAAATAATCTCTCTGGACCAATTCCTTCCACTATTGGAAACTTGACAAAGCTCACCACACTTTATTTGTCCTTAAATAGTCTATCTGGACCAATTCCTTCCACTATTGGAAACTTGACAAAGCTCACCACACTTTATTTGAACTTAAATAATCTCTCTGGACCAATTCCTTCCACTATTGGAAACTTGACAAAGCTCACCATACTTTCTTTGTTCTCAAATAAGCTCTTTGGACAAATTCCTTCCACTATTGGAAACTTGACAAAGCTCACCACACTTTATTTGTCCATAAATAGTCTATCTGGACCAATTCCTTCTACTATTAGAAACTTGACAAAGCTCACCACACTTTATTTGTCCTTAAATAGTCTATCTGGACCAATTCCTTCCACTATTAGAAACTTGACAAAGCTCACCACACTTTCTTTCTTCTCAAATAAACTCTCTGGAAGCATTCCAATAGAAATGAACAAGCTTAACAACTTGGAAGATGTGCAATTATTTGACAATAATTTCATAGGTCATTTGCCTCACAACATTTGCATTAGTCGAAAGTTGATACACTTTATTGCTAGCAACAACTTTTTCTTGAGCCCACTACCAAAGAGTTTGAAGAATTGCTCCAGCCTTATCAGACTTAGGCTTGATCGAAACCAGCTGACTGGAAATATAACAGAAGAATTTGGTGTCTATCCAAAATTGGATTACATTGACCTGCGTGAAAATAACTTTTATGGCTATCTTTCCCTAAATTGGGGAAAGTGCAATAATCTCACAAGCCTCAAAATCTCCAACAACAATTTATCAGGCAGTATCCCACCAGAACTAAGTCAAGCAACCAACTTACATGTACTTCACCTATCTTCAAACCATCTCACAGGAGGCATTCCAGAAGATTTTGGTAAATTGACCAATTTGTTCGATCTCTGTCTCGATAACAATAATCTTTCAGGGAATGTCCTTATACAAATAGCATCATTGAAAGATCTTGCAACCTTGGAACTTGGAGCAAATAGTTTTACTGGCTTAATTCCAAATCAACTTGGCAATTTCGTCAAGTTATTACATTTGAATTTGAGCCATAATAAATTTCGGGGAAGTATTCCATCTGAATTTGGTGAATTAAAGCATCTCCAGAGTCTTGATCTTAGCATAAATTTTTTGAGTGGAACATTACCAACCATGCTCGGGGAGTTGATAATCTTAGAAACACTGAATCTCTCCCACAATAATCTTTCAGGTGATCTCTCCAGCCTTGACCTGATGGTAAGCTTGATATCAGTTGATATATCGTACAACCAATTACAGGGTTCACTTCCAAACATTCCAGCCTTTAATAAGGCTACAATTGAGGAATTGAGAAACAATAAAGGCTTGTGTGGCAATGTCTCTGGCTTGGAACCATAAGGGTAACAAAGTCATATTGGTATTTTTATCGATTGGTTTGGGTACTTTAATTCTAGTATTATTTGCCTTTGGTGTTTCATATCATCTTTGTCGAAGTTCAAAGACAAAAGAAAACCAGGATGCAGAATCACCAGTCCAAAATCTATTTGCAATATGGAGTTTTGATGGAAAAATGGTGTATGAGAACATAGTTGAAGCCACAGATGAGTTTGACAATAAACATCTCATCGGGGTTGGTGGATAAGGAAGTGTTTACAAAGCAGAATTGCACACAGGTCAAGTTGTTGCTGTGAAGAAACTCCATTCAGTCCAAAATGGAGAAATGTCCAATATTAAAGCCTTCACAAGTGAAATTCAAGCGTTGACAGAAATTCGACATCGTAACATTGTGAAGTTATATGGGTTTTGTTCTCATTCACAAATTTCATTTTTGGTGTATGAATTATTGGAAAGGGGAAGCGTGGATAGGATTTTAAAAGTTGATGAACAAGCAATTGCATTTGATTGGAATATGAGGATTAATGCCATTAAAGGTGTAACAAGTGTTTTATGCTATATGTATCATGACTGTTCACCTCCAATTGTTCATCGAGATATATCAAGCAAGAATGTTCTTTTGGATTTGGAGTATGTGGCTCATGTCTTAGATTTTGGAACAACCAAGCTTCTTAATCCTAATTCAACCAATTGGACCTCATTTGTAGGCACTTTTGGATATGCTGCTCCAGGTTAAGTCTTCTTTTCTTTTATACTAGGATATAATGATTTTGTAGGTTTTCTTTAATAGTCTTCTACCAAAAAATTACGTAATATAGTTAACATTTCATGTTTATTTCATGAATGTTATTTAATACATGATATCTCTCTTAATTATTCTATGCAGAACTTGCATACACAATGGAAGTAAATGATAAATGCGATGTGTATAGCTTTGGGGTATTAGCAATGGTAATACTTTTTGGTGAGCACCCTGGAGATTTTATAACTTCTTTGTTGTGGACATCTTCATCAAATGCCATGGCCTCAACACTTGATATTCCTTTGTTGATGGGCAAGTTAGACAAACATCTCCCTTATCCTATAAATCCAGAAGATAAGGAGATAGTTTTCAATGTAAGGATAGCGAATGCTTGCTTGACTGAAAGTCCTCATTCTCGCCCTACCATGGAGCAAGTTGCCAAGGAGCTTTCAATGTTGAAGTCATCTTGAATACATTAATTCCACGTTGTCATGTATATATAGTTGAAAGATCAAATTTATTGAATAATGAGTTCTACTTCCCCCCGGACTTTGCATTGTAATTTTAATTTTAGTCTTCATGTTCCATGATTATTCCTCAGCTCTCTGTATGTGTTTGGTTTGGTCTTGTGTTGTTTAATTAGTGAATTCAAGTCACTGTTGCTGTAACTTTTCTTCTTAGCACACCCTTGTACAATTTAATCTTGTAATTGAAATGTCTAGGAGGTGTTGTGATAAATCTTGACTCAAATTATTAATATCATTGACTCATTGCGATTTTTCTTGAACATAGCTTAATCAATTTGAAAAGTTCCCTTGTGCTTGTTGTTGTGTTGTTTGGGACATTGACCAATTTGATTGCCTGAGATTTGCCTAAAACTTTCACTTAGGTTTCTTATTGTGCTCCATTAAATTGAGCAATTAACTTGCCTTTAAATCAGAATTTTGTGCCATGGAGATATTTGATCTCAAGACCTCTACTTTGGAATTGTTGGAAAGCCACCTTAATTGTGGTTATTCCTAGCCCACCTTAGTTGTGGCGGGTTGCCGTGGGCAAAGAAGGGTGTGTTGAAATCCCACATCGGCTAGAGATAATGCCATTATGGAGTATATAAGTGGGGAGCACTCCTCTCCTTATAAGTTGGTTTTGTAGGGTTGAGTTAGACCTAAACTCACATTCTAACATGGAATGATTTGTAGTCTTTGCAAGTTGTTCTGCTTTTTAGTTTGACTAGCCTTGCTAAGGACTGACTCAATATTTTCTGTTGGTTAAGGGAGTCGATACAGATGTTTGTGTCATGTACATTTTATCAAGTCTCAGAACATAATTTGAAGCACGTTCGTGTGTGTTCATTGTTGTCTTATAATTGTATGAGAATTTTGTTCTCTGCTTCCACTTTAATTTAATTTTTCTCATTTATCTCAGCTGTTAGTTATAGATAGATAGATCTTTTCCTCTTATCCCTTCTAATATAGTTCAGCGTTGTGGGTTTGTTTGAACAAATTGTTCCATTTTTTATAGTCTTCTTGGTGTGGCATGAGTTTGAATGTGGCATCTTTCAAGGTCGTGACATACATTTTGAATTGGAATTGATTTTAATTTTATATACAACTAGCCTCGATAGACTTTGAATTCTGATTCAAATTTTTTGCCGTGAGGTATATACTACCAATGGTAGAACCCATTTTAGATTCTTAACTCACTTTTTGTGGGTCCTACATTGTCAAATGGGATGTAAGAACTCACTTCTAATTTTACTCCAATAATAGAACTCGTTTTGAGTTCTTAACTTATTTTTAGTATGTTCCACAATGAACCCACATTTTTATATTTTTTCAAAATGCAATGGTTCTTTATTAAAATGGTGCTTTCTTTCGAGGATAAAGATTATTTTACACAATATCATGGATTAGTGAGAGTTGAGAAGCTTTTTGTTTTTGTAAGCAAGATAAATTTATAAAATACAAATGGTGCTAAAGCCGATATGCAATTCTGCTGTTAAGCCACATGAATGAGAAGAAGTTTCCAATTGATCAAGAAAAATAAAAATACAAGACTGATCATGAAGAGAAGTGATTATATTTCTCTTGATTTGCCTAGTATAGTATAGGAATATGTTCATCATTATTCGGTCTTTGTGATTCAACGGAATTGGATCATTTCAAGCAGGGATGTGCTAATTTAATGACCATTCAAGGAGGGGGCATCCTTGAGGATTGGATAATTTGTATCTTGAGGTTGCATTTTGAGAGTGTGGCAAGATATTGTAGCCATTTTTCTAGTTTTAGAGTGTGTCTGGATAAATTTTTCTAGAAACATTTATAGGAAAAGAAAATAAGAAGAAAAAATGAAAAAAAAAAGCTATTACTTTTATTGCAGTAAAATCTAGAAATTAGTAGGAGGTGGAAATTCAACCTTGAATCAATACAAGGAGGTTGATAATTTATCACAAATTTTAGAAACTTTAAACAAAGATGATTCTTACTATAGAATGACATAACAGATATAGTGTTGATACACAGAATAATCAATGCAGAATGAAGGAATTAACTAAAATTTATCTTTGGATATTACATACAAAACTTTAATAGAAGGAAGAGTAGTCATGGCAATTTAGGGACGAAAATACTAGGAAGCCTCATAACGAGCTTGAAGATGAGAATAAAATGGCCATGCTAAACAAAATCAATGACTGACATGACTTCAACAAGACAATTTCAAATCGTTCAACAAGAAGTAGATACTCTATCTGAGATGACAAAGGATATCAAAATGTTACCATGTTCAAAAGTGGAACTAGTTTAGATTATACTATTGTATACACATTCCTATACAAAATAAGTTTGGAGATGAAAAAAAAAAATATATTATAAAAGACAATTAATTGGTGAAATAGTTCATGTATGAGAAGTATTATTAAAATTAACTATAAGTTCTAATATCAAAAGCAAAAACTTAAAAGTGTAATATTAACATAAAGTTGTTTATAAATATAATAAAAATAATAAAGAAAATAATTAAATATTATTTCCAATTAAAATGTTGCTCTATATTTATTCAATGACTTAAAATCATTAATAATTAATAAGGGAATATTTAAATTATGAGTGTGCAGATATTCTGAAATGTGCAGGCCAGTGATGCAGTATGTGCAGGCGATGAGAGTCCAACATTGAAATTAATTATATTGTTACATTATTCAAATAAAAAGGTGGCGTCAAGTGTGTTGCCTTCTTACATTTGTCTAAAAATAAAGAAGATGGAGGGTTAATATAATTTATCTATATCAATTGGATGGTTAATATAATTTATCTATATCATCTAGGCATATTCCGAGTCTTTTCTCACGGTGTATTAGATTATGAGAAAAATATTTTGAATGAATATAATTGATGTATTTACAGCCGTCTAACCTTAATTTTAATATAAAAACACTTATAAATAAATAAAAAAGAAAAGAAATGAAGGTAGTAAAAGGAATAAATTATTCGTGCATGAACTGCATATAAGTATCTGCAATATCCCATGGGCATGAACTGCATTTACTTATCCAGTACTCTTTGATTGTATTAGACAATCACTGATTGTTGAATAATCACCCTATACCACCAATGCTTGAGTCCATGAAGCTTCTAATTGTAATGTGGTTTTGTGCATTCATAATGGCCACTTCTCTCTCAATGCAACACAGTGAAGCAAATGCTTTGTTGAAGTGGAAAGCCAGCCTTGACAACCAAAGTCAGGCTTTGCTATCTTCATGGGCTGGCAATAGTCCTTGCAATTGGCTTGGAATTGCTTGTGACCATTCCAAATCTGTCTCCAACATAACTCTTACACATATTGGATTAAGGGGTACGCTTCAAACTCTCAATTTTTCATTTCTTTCAAACATCTTCACTCTTGATTTAAGTGACAATCATCTCACTGGAACAATTCCATCTGAAATATCTCAGTTGGTCAACTTGACAGAATTAAGGCTTCAGTTCAATGGTCTTTATGGTTCCATTCCTCAGGAAATTGGCAAGTTAATTAACTTGCAAGTTTTATTGCTTTCAAACAATAATATTTCGGGTTTCATTCCTCAGGAAATTTGTAACTTAATCAACTTGGAGTATTTATGGCTGCAAGGCAATATTCTTTCTGGTTCTATTCCTCAAAAAGTTGGGATGATGACAAATATGTATCAACTTGATTTGTCTGACAACTCGTTAACAGGTACAATCCCTTCTACAATTGGAAATCAGAGCAATTTAGTGTATTTGTACGTTTATGGCAACTATCTATCTGGTTCCATTCCTAATGAGGTGGGGAAACTCCATTTTCTGAACACAATCCAATTGATAAAAAATAGTCTCTCTGGGCCAATCCCATCTTCCATAGGTAACTTGGTCAATTTGGAGTCTATTGACCTTAGTCAAAACAAACTCTCTGGACCAATTCCTTCCACTATAGGAAACTTGACAAAGCTCACCACACTTTATTTGTCCTTAAATAAGCTCTCTGGACCAATTCCTTCCACTATTGGAAACTTGACAAAGCTCACCACCCTTTATTTGTCCTTAAATAAGCTCTTTGGACCAATTCCTTCCACTATTGGAAACTTGACAAAGCTCACCACACTCTCTTTGTTCTCAAATAAGCTCTCTGGACCAATTCCTTCCACTATTGGAAACTTGACAAAGCTCACCACACTTTCTTTGTTCTCAAACAAGCTTAGTGGAAACATTCCAATAGAAATGAACAAGCTTAGCAACCTGCAATATTTGTATTTATCTTACAATAATTTCATAGGTCCTTTGCCTCAGAACATTTGCAGTACTGGACAACTGATGAACTTTTCTGCTAATGATAACTTTTTCACGGGCCCACTTCCAAAGAGTTTGAAGAATTGCTCCAGCCTTATAAGGGTTAGGCTTGAACAAAACCAACTGACTGGAAATATAACAGATGATTTTGGTGTCTATCCAAATTTGGATTACATTGACCTGAGTGAAAATAACTTTTATGGTCATCTTTCCCTAAACTGGGGAAAGTGATATAAGCTCACAAGCCTCAAAATGTCCAACAATAATTTATCAGGCAGTATTCCACCAGAACTAAGTCAGGCAACCAATTTAAATGTCCTTCACCTCTCTTCAAACAATCTCACAGGAGGCATTCCAAAAGATTTAGATAATTTGACCAACTTGTTCGATCTCTTTCTAATAATAATAATCTTTCAGGGAATGTCCCTGTAGAAATAGCATCAATGAAAGATCTTGAAACCTTGGAACTTAGAGCAAATAATTTTACTGGCTTAATTCCAAATCAACTTGGCAATTTTGCCAAGTTATTACACTTGAATTTGAGCCAAAATAAATTCAGGGCAAGTATTTCATCCGAGTTTGGTAAATTAGAATATCTTCAAAGTCTTGATCTTAGCAGGAATTTTTTGAGTGGAACAATACCACCAATGCTCAGAGAGTTGAAAAGCTTAGAAAAACTGAATCTCTCGCACAATAATCTTTCAGGCGATCTCTCCAGCCTTAACGAGATGGCAAGCTTGATATCGGTTGATATATCGTACAACCAATTACAGGGTTCACGTCCAAAAATTCCAGTCTTCAATATGGCTACAATTGATGAATTGAGAAATAATAAAGGCTTGTGTGGCAATGTCTCTGGCTTGGAACCATGCCCAACATCAAGTGACAAATCTCAAAATCGTAAGACTAACAAAGTCAAATTGGTATTTTTACCCATTGGTTTGGGCACTTTAATACTAGCATTATTTTCCTTTGCAGTCTTGTATCATCTTTGTCGAAGTTCAAAGACAAAGAAAACCAGGATGCAGAATCACCAGTACAAAATCTATTTGCAATATGGAGTTTTGATGGAAAAATGGTGTATGAGAACATAGTTGAAGCCACAGCAGAGTTTGACAATAAACATCTCATGAGGGTTGGTGGACAAGGAAGTGCTTACAAAGCAGAATTGCTCACTGGTCAAATTGTTGCTGTGAAGGAACTCCATTCAGTCCAGAAAGGAGAATTGTCCAATATCAAAGCTTTCACAAGTGAAATTCAAGCTTTGACAGAAATTCGACATCGTAACATTGTCAAGTTATATGCGTTTTGTTCTCATTCACGATTCTCATTTTTGGTGTATGAGTTCTTGGAAAAGGGAAGCATGGATAAGATTTTAAAAGATGATGAACAAGCAATTGCATTTGATTGGAATAGGAAGATCAATGCCATTAAAGGTATAGCAAGTGCTTTATGCTATTTGCATCATGACTGTTTACCTCCAATTGTTCATCGAGATATATCAAGCAAGAATGTTCTTTTGGATTTGGAGTATGTGGCTCATGTCTCAGATTTTGGAACTGCTAAGCTTCTTAATCCTAATTCAACCAATTGGACCACATTTGTTGGCACTTTTGGATATTGTTAGTTGCTATAATTACTTACTTTTTAAGTGATTTTTAAGGCAATTATCTCTCTTTTTCTCTCATTTGGAGTGTTGTTTTACTCAATTTGCTTTAATTTCATAATTTAGTTAATATTAGTTTAATTTTCTAGTTTTATGGTTATATCTTAGTTTTTTACCCCACTTTTGTAGAAAAAGGAGATTGAAGATGTAGAACACATTTTGGAGCTGCATTATGATGTTTTGGAAGCATTGAAGGGTCATCTGCAATAGCATTCTGATGCAGTAGCAGAATTTGCCAATCAGCCAAGCCAGATTTTTTGGCTGAGCGATTTGTCAATTGAAGAAATTCTGCACATGTATATAAAGGGCTGACCCTCATGTATGACAGTAGTCTGAGGACTCACTCCCATTCTGTTCTGTAATTTCGTTTTTGTACTGATCTATTGGAGAGAAAAGCTCTCTCCTTTGTTCATGGTGTTCTTCTTCATCTCCTTCCCCTCCATGTGTATTTTGCAGTTGCTCATGTCCATGATTGGCTGAGTTCCTCAGTTGTAAGGGGTTAGATGTAATCATACTCAGACTCTCTTGTATCTTTTGATATTTTTACATATATATTCCGCAAATTTGTGTTTAATGTTAGTATTTTGCTTCTTTACTTAAAGCTTGTTGTGGAATGGCCACCCATAGCATGATCTTTGGACATGATTGTTGTTGGGAAACACTTTTATTGTCTAGATCTGAAGCAATATACCTCATGAACTTTGTGTCTAGGAATGGAGCTTAGTTCATGAGTTATCTTGTGTCACTAGGCTTAAAGCTAGTTGCTTTGTTAAGTTGTTGAGGAATCAAGGCTTAGGGAAGGAACTAAGACTCTCTGCACCTAAGGGATTAGGGCTGAGAACGTTTTTATTGGCTGATTTTAACATCTAAATGCAAATGGAATATGTATTATGCGTTAATGCAAGAAGAGAGTAGAGTTTGGTGAGATCTAACCCCTGCAACATCTTTATATATATGTTTTAACCTCTGTTTACTGCTGTGTTCTATTATAAAACCATAAAAAAATATAATTTTATTTTCTGTTATGCATTAGATTTGCTTTAAAGTTCCACAAAACCAACTAAAGTTTGTGTTTTTACTGCTTTCTTGTGAAATCTGTTTGGCTTAGCTAATATCTGTGTGAACATTGCCTATATTACGTGAGTCCCTTGGGAAAACGATACTTGGACTTATCCATTTTACTACTTGTGCGATTTGGTACGCTTGCCAATCCGTTAACAAGTTTTTGGCGCCGTTGCCGGGGACTTGCGTCTAAATATTAGGCAATTTCACGCTTTTATTATGTTAAGCTTTGTTATTTTATCTTTTCGTTTGTTATGTTTTTATTTTGTCAAGTTTATTATCTTGTGCTCACCTGTACATTCTAGTTCTTTGAGTTTCTTTTGCAGTAGTACAGCAAGGAAGAGGAAGAAATTAGATGAGCATGAAAGTCAAGAAGCAACTTTGTCCACAACTCTTTTGCCACCTATCCAAAAAGAAGAAGAAATCATGGCAAAAGAGGAAGAAATTCATCGACCAAGGAGGACTCTTAGTGATTATGCTGCTGACTCGCGTCCAAGGTATTTCACTGCCATTGCAAGACCTGAAGTGCAAGCTAACAATGTGGAGATAAATCTAGCTCTTATTCACTTGGTGCAAAACAACCAATTTTTGGGACTTGATCATGAAGACCCATAAGCTCACTTGACCACTTTTGTGGAAATTTGCAACACGGTGAAGATCTTTCAAGTGCATGATAATGTCATCCGAATTGGTCTCTTTCCATTTTCTCTTAATGGGAAGGCCAAAGATTGGTTCCGATCATTTCCTCCGAATAGTGTTATGAGTTGGGATGAGCTAGTAGACAAGTTTTTGAATCGATTCTTCCCTCAATCAAAGATCAATCAAAGGAAGGTGGCAATTTCTACCTTTGTACAAGGATGGGATGAGCCATTGTGTGAAGCTTGGGAACGATTCAATAGCTTGTTGAGAAAATGTCCACCTCATGGTCTTGATAAAGGAGCACAAATCAATACTTTCTTGGTGGGGTTAAGGCCTCAAACTAAGCTCCTTCTTAATGTTGCAGCTGGTAGCAAGATTATGGGGAAGACACCCAATGAAGCTAGAGAGATCATTGAGAATATGGCTTCAAATGATTATGAGGTCCAACATGATAAAGCTATGGTGCAAAGAAGAGGTGTCCTAGAGATGAATTCCCAAGATGTGCTCTTTGCTCAAAACAAGCTCCTCACTCAACAATTAGAAGCACTCACCAAGCAAATCTCAAGGATTCCACAACAATTTCAAAGCTTGCAAGCCACTTCATTAGGACCGCAACAAGTCTTAAGTTGTGAGTTATGTGGCGGTGGTCATCAAAGTGGTCAATGCATCATGCCATTAGGTTCCCAAGAAGAGATAAATTATATGGGGAATCAAAATTGGCAAGGCAATTATGGCAGCATTCTCTACTCGAATTCTTTCAATCAAGGGTGGAGGAACAATAACAATTTTGGATGGGAACAAGATGTCGGTTCTTCAAGTGGATCACCTCACCAAAACCAACAACACCAACCTTTTCATCAAGACCATACTTCTATGTTGGAAGAGACTCTCAATCAATTCATGCAAGTCTCTATCACTAACCAAAAGAACACCGATGCTTCAAACAAGAACCTTGAGGTACAAGTGGGACAATTAGCAAAGCAATTGGCGGAGCAACAAAGTGGATCATTTGCAGCCAACACAAAAACTAGTCCCACGAAGCACTTTAATGCCATCATTGCAACGGGTGAAGTGAGTAAAGAGAAAAATGAGAGTGAAAATGTTGTTGATGAGAGAAAATATGAGAATGAGAATAACATTGATAAAAATATTGAGAGAGATGAGAATAGTGAAAAGAAAAATGGTGATAAGGGTGAGAAGTTGGTGGTGAAAAATAGAGAAGAGCAGAAGAAAACTAAGAGCCAAATTGCAAGAGAAGAGAAGAATGCCTTAAGGAGCCCTCCCATCAAGAACCCTCCTTATCCTCATGCTCCAACAAGGAAGAACAAGGAGAGGCAATTTACACGGTTCCTAGAGACATGCAAGCAGTTGCAAATCAAGGTTCCTTTCTCTGAAGCTGCTGAACAAATGCCATCTTATGATGATGAAAGTATGTGTTTTCAATTGAATGTGCTTGATGAAGATTTTTTGGACAGTAGGAAACAGTTGCATATCTCCTCTTCCCTTGAAAAGCCTCTTAATGATGCAATTGAAACCCTCGATAAGGAGGAAGAAAAGGAAATTGAAGAAATTTTCCAAAGTCCTAATGTTCTAAAGGAGGTCCCTCCACATGAAGTTAAAATTAAAGACTTGAAGAAGGAGGAAAAGGCGGAGGAAACGAAGCCAAATGATACTTCATAGACTCATCGGACTGCATTCAAAGCACCAATAGACTTGTCTTCCTTCCAAATGGTTTATGGAGAGAAAAAGCTTCAACACTTGCATGAGTTAGAGAAAATAGGGATTGATGCATATGAGTACTCCAAGTATCATAAGCAGAAGGCAAGCTGAAATTCAAATGGTCAGGTCCTTTCATCATCAAGGAAGTCAAATCCTATGGTGTTGTTGACTTGGAGGAGGACCCTTCATCAGGAAGAAGCTGAACTGTCAATGGACAGAGATTTAAGACCTTTTTGAGGGGTGCAATTGAGAGGCTGATCACAATTCTGCATCTAAGTGACCCTTGAGGTCACCAAATGTCAAGCTAATGACATTAAAAGAGCGCTACCTGGGAGGCAACCCAGTTTTCTTGCCCTTTCACTTCTGCATTCTACATTTTGAATTGTTAAATTTAGTTAGTTATGTGTTTTGATCATTTAGAGTTCATGTGTTTGATCCTTGTGTGAATTTTGTGTGTTGTTTGTGTTAATTTTGTTTCTTTGTAATGTGATCATTTAGAAGCATCATTCTATAGTTGCATATGTCCCATTTAGCTGTTACATTGCAGTGTTTAGGTTCAGTTATGCATAATTCGCATTCTGGTCATGTCTGTGCAAGAATTATTGCTCTTAAGTGACTTTTGGCTCAAGCCACTGATACTAGCTCCAAGCCAAAACCACTGGAAGCAATAATTTCAATTCCATGCATTTTTTAGTCTAGCCAAGTTCCATGGTTAAGCCAAAAGCCACTTTGTGATCCCTGTCCAAATTCGAGCTTTCTGCCAAGCCATGCCTCATGGCCAAGCCGTTTTCCACTTATTCAGACCCTCTGATCTTTTTCAAATTTTTCCCGCGTTCCAAGACTTTTGATTTACCCCATAACGTCCCCACCCTTCTCAGTCACGTTTCCCTATAGCTACTGTTACCTTTCCCTATTCACCTCTCTTTTCCTCCAATCACGTCGCCTCACCCATCTTCCCCTCCAATCAGAATTTTCTGACATTTTAGTACAGCTACCTACTCACACCCTTGCCCCAAATCAGACTTCACCTTTTCCTACCCTTTCCCCACACCCTCACGTCTTCCCTAGGCTATCACCCCCTCTACTCCACAATCACTTCTACTTTTTTCCCATCATTCTTCTAAACATAGCTATCTTCATCCCTCAACTCATCCATCATCACAAGGACTGTGACCCTTCCCTCTCAGCCTACTCTCCATCTCCACCTCGAGCACAACCCTTCTCTGTCCACTTGTGAGTGTTGCTTCTGTCATTCCCTTTTCCTTTTCTGTTTGTCACTCTCATCTCTTTTCAGAAAAAGATTCTGGGTTCTGTCCATTTGCATCTCTGCACTATCATATCTCTTTTTCTTTTTCGTTTTGATTTTCGTTTCAGTTCTTAAAGCATGTGCATGTTTAAAAATTTTCTGTTCTTGTTATTTTATTATTTTTATTGTTAAAGCTTTGACCTTTTGTGTTTGGGTTTTCTGTTCTCTTCCCTTTTCGTTGACAAAGGTCAAAGCTTTTGTTAGAACCTTCTTTTCTTTTTGTTGTTCTGAAGCCTCCCTTGAGTGGGTATGTCTTTTTCTACCTTTGTTTGTTGAAAAAGTGCAAACTTTGTGTGTTTTTCTTTTGTTTGTGCCATTTTGGGATATCTTTCCCTGTTGGAGGTAGTCACGTGTTTGTTTCCCCTTTTTCCTTTAGTGTTTGTTGTTCATCTTTTGGGAAACCTACCTTTATTCCTTCTGTTTTTGTTTTTTTTAGTTTCTGTTCTTGTTTTAAACTTATGGATCTGTGTAGATCTTGTCTTTTTCGTTGTTTTTGGGACCACTGATGGTTCAAGTTCTGGTTTTTCTGTATATTCTTCGAAGGTTCTTATTTTCTCTGTGTTTTGGGACCACGTTTTGGGTCCCTATGCTGTTGTATCTTGTTTAATATTTTTCTATTTACTGCTGCTTCTGTGTGCTAAAGGGGAGCACATGGTCCTTTGTGAATTCTTTGTTTTACCCAAAAAGCACCCCTTTGTCTTTTTCTTTTTCTTTTTGTTTTTTCTTCTTGTTTGCACGTGTGCTTGTCACTACCTAAGAACTGAGACCACTCTGTCTTTCTTGTTGGATTTGTTAACCACAAGTGCTGGAACCTCATCTTTCTGCAAAATTTTAGAAGCACCAGATTAGTGGAATTTGGTGAAGCCACCCTGCGGATGCTTAGCCAAAACTGTTGCACATTGCTGAGTGCATATTCTATTCATGCATTTGTGTCTAACAAAAATTCCTTGCTGTTTTGTGGATTCTCAGTTCTCCCTTTAGTCTTTCACTAGTTTCTTTTTATGTTTTTCTTTTCTTTTCTTTTCTTACGTGTTGTGTTTCAATTACGTTTTGTAACTTGTCTTTCAAATTATTTTCTATTTCTTGTCTCTTATTTTTTGTACTAACTTATTTCATCTCTTGTGTCTCCTGTTTTATTTTTGTTTTGTTTCTTTTCTGTTTTCAGCATGGCTCCTGCAGTATCGAGATCTCATGGACGACTCCATTGGCCAACCCCTTTCGAGTTTGTAGCTATGATTGCATGGCCTGGGGACAGACCTCTCTTTTTGGGGGGTGCTGGTGCTGCTGATGCTACTGGAAACGATGTTGCTGCCAAGGTTGAAGACCAAGGAGCTGCAATGGGAGATGAAGCCTTGGTAGAGGAGGAAAGCGAAGTAGAGGAGGAAGGAACTGAAGAAGAAGAAGAAGAGGAGTTCGGCAGTTCTGAGGCCGAAGAGGATAATGATGTTTGATGGGGGATTTGTTTGTTTTATCCCCATGCTTTCAGGACAATTTAATTTTCTGCATTTACAGCTTTTAGTATTTTAGTTTTCAGTTCAGTGCATGTTTAGTAGTTTGTTGGTTGCAAGTTTAATTTTAATGTTGTGGTTGTTCATGGCCTTAGAAAAATCCCATCGTGCATTATCCTTGCTTGCTTCTCATGCTGTTTAAAGAAAAATGTGTTTGCGAAACCATGATTTGAATTTGAATGATTTTTGTGGCTGCACGTTTCGTTAGCATAGCTTGGATGCATGTGTGTTTTTGAGAAAATGTTTCAAGCAAAACATGATTTTGAGGACAGATTTGAGAATGTTTGAGAAATGATTCTTGTGAGTTATGTGATGTCGCAAATGATAATGAGTGCCACCTTTGGCACCACACTTGGTTTTGAACAATTCTCTTGTGATGATTTTTGCATGTTAATAAAGAAATGAGCAAGGCAAATTTTGTTTGATGATTGTGAATCCTAGAGCCAAAAAGTTTTCCCTATTTCTGTCATCCTTTTTGTGCAGTCCCTTTGAGCCTTAATTGAATTAATTTCTGTCATGATAACCCAAGAGCCTAAATGAAGAACAATTCACTTTCCTTACCATTGGATAGGAGAGCAATTGCATGTATTGGGTTTAGAATAAGTTTGGGGGAAATCTTGCATGAAAGGAAGAACTTGGGAACAATCGTGGGTCACTTTCATTGAATTTAAAGAAGTGTCACAGCTGTGCTTATCTTTTGTGTTTAAAAAAAAATATTCTGAGAAAAGAAAAAGAAAAAGAAGATCAAGGAAAACAAAAAGAAATAAAAGTTGTGATACTTGTTGTAATTATAGTGGCATTTTTGTGAGCTTAAATTTGAGAAATGTAAGGTTTTGGTATCTTTGCCATTGTGAGAAAATAAGAGGGATTGGGTAAAATCTGAAAAAATGCATTGGTTGCTCTCTTTATCTCATGGTGTTTGTTTATCAAGAAAAACCAATTTCCTTTCAAGCCTAGCCACATTTCAGACCTTGATCAAGTCCTTGTGATCTTAATTTTTGTGCATAATTTCGTTGCATTGAGAAGAAAAGCAAAACTGATTTGTTCCATTGTGTGTTGACTGTGAGAGATTTCAGCACCTAAATCAATTGGTGCTTGAGTGAGACACTTGAGTGAAAAGAATCAAACATTCTTGGATTTTGTCAAATTTTGATTGTTATGCTTGGTTCATTTCTTGAGAAATTAGGTATTTGCATCCTTGTTATGGTCTCGGTATAAGCACCATGGTTAGATTTAAATCATTGGTTTGATGCTTTTCAAGTTTTAAATGGAAGCATGTTTTGGATTTGTTAGGATGGGATTGATCTTAGTCCATGTTTCTGTTTTAGTGTTAGTATTTTCAGTTTAGTAAGTTAGTTAGTGCTGTGTTGTTGTTATCTTTTGCTTGAGGACAAGCAAAACTCCAAGTTTGGGGGAGTTGTTAGTTGCTATAATTACTTACTTTTTAATTGATTTTTAAGGCAATTATCTCTCTTTTTCTCTCATTTGGAGTGTTGTTTTACTCAATTTGCTTTAATTTCATAATTTAGTTAATATTAGTTTAATTTTTTAGTTTTATGGTTATATCTTAGTTTTTTACCCCACTTTTGTAGAAAGAGGAGATTGAAGATGTAGAACACATTTTGGAGCTGCATTATGATGTTTTGGAAGCATTGAAGGGTCATCTGCAGTAGCAGAATTTGCCAATCAGCCAAGCCAGATTTTTTGGCTGAGCGATTTGTCACTTGAAGAAATTCTGCACATGTATATAAAGGGCTGACCCTCATGTATGACAGTAGTCTGAGGACTCACTCCCATTCTGTTCTGTAATTTCATTTTTGTACTGATCTATTGGAGAGAAAAGCTCTCTCCTTTGTTCTTGGTGTTCTTCTTCATCTCCTTCCCCTCCATGTGTATTTTGCAGTTGCTCATGTCCATGATTGGCTGAGTTCCTCAGTTGTAAGGGGTTAGATGTAATCATACTCAGACTCTCTTGTATCTTTTGATATTTTTACATATATATTCCGCAAATTTGTGTTTAATGTTAGTATTTTGCTTCTTTACTTAAAGCTTGTTGTGGAATGGCCACCCATAGCATGATCTTTGGACATGATTGTTGTTGGGAAACACTTTTATTGTCTAGATCTGA
The DNA here is from genome assembly GCA_026413185.1 of Pueraria montana var. lobata. Classification (NCBI taxonomy): domain Eukaryota; kingdom Viridiplantae; phylum Streptophyta; class Magnoliopsida; order Fabales; family Fabaceae; genus Pueraria; species Pueraria montana. Next base: position 82,996,831 of record CM048650.1, read on the forward strand.
AGCAATATACCTCATGAACTTTGTGTCTAGGAATGGAGCTTAGTTCATGAGTTATCTTGTGTCACTAGGCTTAAAGCTAGTTGCTTTGTTAAGTTGTTGAGGAATCAAGGCTTAGGGAAGGAACTAAGACTCTCTGCACCTAAGGGATTAGGGCTGAGAACGTTTTTATTGGCTGATTTTAACATCTAAATGCAAATGGAATATGTATTATGCGTTAATGCAAGAAGAGAGTAGAGTTTGGTGAGATCTAACCCTTACAACATATTTATATATATGTTTTAACCTCTGTTTACTGCTGTGTTCTATAATAAAACCATAAAAAAATATAATTTTATTTTCTGTTATGCATTAGATTTGCTTTAAAGTTCCACAAAACCAACTAAAGTTTGTGTTTTTACTGCTTTCTTGTGAAATCTGTTTGGCTTAGCTAATATCTGTGTGAACATTGCCTATATTACGTGAGTCCCTTGGGAAAACGATACTTGGACTTATCCATTTTACTACTTGTGCGATTTGGTACGCTTGTCAATCTGTTAACAAGTTTTTGGCACCGTTGCTCCAAGTTAATTCCTTTACTCTTTTGTATCGAGAATATAATGATTTTATAGGTTTTCTTTGATAGTCTTCTTTGAAAAATTACATTATAGTTATTAACATTCATGTTTATTTCAAGAATGTTATTTAATACATGATAGCTCGTTTAATTTTTCTACAAAACTTGCATACACAATGGAAGTAAATGAAAAATACGATGTGTATAGCTTTGGGGTATTAGCATTGGAAATACTATTTGGAGAGCACCCTGGAGATTTTATAACTTCATTGTTGATATCTTCATCAAATGTCATGGACTCAACATTTGACATTCCTTAATTGATGGGTAAGTTAGACCAACGTCTCCCTTATCCTGCAAATCCTATTGCTAAGGAGTTAGCTTTGATTGTAAGGATAGCAAATGCTTGCTTGACTGAAAGTCCTCGTTCTCGCCCTACCATGGAACAGGTTGCCAAGGAGCTTGCAATGTCGAAGTCTTCTTCAATACATTAATTCTACTCCCCCAAACTTTGCATTTTAGTTTTAATTTTAGTGTTTTTTATCATCGTACTGGAAGGTTAATGTAATTGAAGAACAAATGTATTCTATGGTTGCTAATCACTCTTTTGATGTTCCATGATTATTCCTTAGCTCCCTGTATCTGAGTTTGGTTTGGTCTTGTTCTGTTTAATAAATTCACCGTTGCTGTAACTTTTCTTCTCTTCTTAGTACAACCTTTTTACAATTTGATGTCATTGTGCATAATCAATTTGGAAAGTTCCTTTTTGCTGTTGATTGTGTTGTTTGGGACATTGACCAATTTGATTGCCTGAGATTGGCTTAAAGCTGTCACTTAGATTTCTTATTGTGCACCTTTAAATTGAGCAATTAACTTGCCTTCAAATTAGAGTTTTGTGCCTTGGAGATATTTGATCTTGATACTTCAGAATGATTTGTAGTCTTTGCATGTTGTTCTCGCACAAGTTATTATCATCCTTTGTGTGGGTGTTTTGCTTTTTAGTTTGACTGCAAAGGACTGTACTCAATTTTTCTTGTTGGTTAAGGGTGTGGATACCTATATTTGTGTTGTGTAGCTTTTATCAAGTGTTAGAACATAATTTGAAGCATGTTCACCAGTGTGCACCATTGCCTTATTATTATTGCATGAGAATTCTGTTCTCTGCTTCCACTTTGATTTTCTCATTTCTCTGGTATGCTAGTTTTAGATGCATGGATATTTTCCAGTTATCCTTTTTTTGTAGTTCAGTGTTGTGGGTTTGTTTGAACACACTGTTCCCTTATATGGCCTTGGTGTGGCAAGAGTTTGATAATGTGACATCCTTTAAGATCGTGATTCATATTTTGAATTGGAATTGGTTATAATTTCATATGTTATTCTTTCTTTCATTTTGTATTGTTAAAGAACAGATCCGATAATTATAAGTGTAAAGAGTTTTGGGAATTGGCAAAAGCTGCTATGGATTTGAGAAGTTATCTTTTCTTTTTTAGTTTTAGAAATTGGGCATAAAAAAATGATTCAGAGTTTCCAACTTTCCATTGCATGTTCACATTGTATTGGATAACTTGCTATAGCCATTTAACTTAGTCTAAGCTGACTTAATTGTGAAAAGATTTAATTTTAAATAAAATTCTTATTATTTTATTTATGAAATTTGCAAGTAAGTTTTTCGCCTTTTCAAAAGCTAAGCATCAACTCAACGACATAATTCACCGAATAGGAAAAAATAAAGATCTACACACATGAGCTACTACTACTGAAAAACCTATTAATAATTAACGTTTGGCCGATCAAAAACCTCATGGTGAATTGGTGATATTAACACTGTGGCATAACTTCACCAAATTTACCCTCGTGCTACTACGATAAGGTTTCATGTGTTGGAGTTTCACTTGTGCATCGCTGGCCTGCTGCTCTTCTTCTTGTTTGTTGAGCTATTGTCTACTTGATCTATTGACATTTTACTCTGATCTGCCATTAATCTTAATTTGTTGTCCAAACTGATTATGCAAGTAAGCATAATTGGTTATGCTTACATGTAGGGACGGATCTACTTATAAGACAATGGGGGCAATTGCCCCCACAAAGTTTAAATTTTTTTAATGTAATATACATGTGTAATTATAAAATGTCCCCTTAATATGAAATTCAATATAAAAATTTAATCTACAATGTAAGTTTACTCCCATAAATTTATTTATATGAATATTTTCCCACTACATAAAATTTCTATATCTGTCAATGCTTTCAGACACAATCAATTATGTTATCACAAGCTAACCTAATTGATTATGCACATAAGCATAATTGGTTTTATTTTTAAAAATTGTTGTTATATGCCTCTTCTACGTCAAGTAAAAAAAAGTTGTATCCTAAGGGTAAAAAGATATTTTTATTTATAATTTAATTTTCTTCTTTTCCTTTCTTTCAAACCAACCAACTTCACAATTTTATTTCCACTCAATTTCTCTTAAATCAAACCACCAATACTTTTACTCTATTTTTTTTTTTTTATCTATTTATCCTTCTTTTCTCACCTACCTATTTCCACTCCCTCTATTTCTCTCCTCTCTATGAAACATAGTGTAAGGGAGGAGCCTAGGGCCTATGTAATTGTGTTAGATAATCGAACTCATTTCAGACACCCAATAAATAGTGTCAATGTCAACAGTTTTTTAAGTTACTATGACATTGGTGTGAAGTATTTACCGACTTTGTTAATGACTAATTTATGTTAGAAAACATGTCTGACCACTTATAATGGAGTATTTCCTTTAATCACATTTTTTCTATTCACAAGACCTGAATTCGAGACCTTATTTAAAATATCATAGTCAAGTTTCACTCCGATGATATGGTGATGAATGTCAACAATATAAGTTAACCATTTATTACTCATTGATAATAGACCTAAATCATTATTCACTCGGCATTTATAGTATCTTTTACATGAACCTAAATCATTTATGCCATAATTCAATCGTATGGGAAGAAAAGAACACCGCCAACTCATAAAGGCCATCAAGTCAAAAGATGAGGGATTTGCAAGGGCGGTGGGGGCATCAAAATGACTAGGATGGTGGCGACGTCACAATGGCAAGGTGGTGGTGACGTCACAATGGCGAGGTAGTGGCAAGATAATGGCGAGAGTGGTTGACAAGGGCGAGGGTTTCGTAAGGGTGTTTAGGTGAAAATGAAAGGAGCAACGAAGGTTTCATAAGATAAGAGCAGCCAAAGGAATGCACATAATGAAAATTGGCAACTTTTAAAACCTATATTACATCGATTCTTTTATGAACCAATGTAAAATAACTCATTTTACATCGGCTGAGATAGAAATCTACGTAAAAATGTTATTTTTACATCTATTATCCTAGAACCAATGTAAAATAGTTAATTTAAATTGAAAAAATGCCAATGTGTTATATTCTACATCAGTTGTTAAACAATCGATGTAGAACGTTGATGTAGAATGTCATTTTTTTAGTAGTTAACATTCTATAATATCTTAATTATTACGTCACTCCTTTTTTTAATCAGTAATAATGGTAGAACAGGGAGGCACCCCCAATACTATAGGTCAAGACATCAATGGCATGTTGGGGCTACCAGCAGAGGCCCACTTAGAGGATTACTGCACCCAAACTACATGCAATTCCACCCCAGTTTTAGCTACCCAACTAGCCCCTAGGCTCTAGGGGATCTCCCTAAGGAGTGTTGCCCACCAAGCGAGGAAAGTGGCGTTAGGGGATTCAAACCCACACCCATGGGGAAGGTGAAGGTTTGTTCTGGATCTTTAACCACTTGTGCCAACCCACATTAACTTATCACGTCACCACCACCGCTGCCGCCACCATAATTGTGGTTGTTGTCACCACCACTGCCCCTTGACGGTTGTGTATGTGTGTGATTATTTGTAGAATTTCAATTAATGTCTCTCTCCTAACTTATGGCTGACTTAAAATGTGTTTCACAAGTTATTTAAGCTAAATTATAATTTATTTGACTATTAGCTTATGAACTTGTTTTACTAAAATAAAAATATTTGGTAAACGAATTTATAAACAAATTTATCACACTAACTTATAACATAATTTGAAATATTATTTGAAGAAGCATTTAAGTTTATAGTTTGTTATTAATTTTTCTATTTTTATCCTCTATTTCTTAATCAAATTTCTCATTTACCATTACCCACATGCTGTGACACAACTGGGAGATATTTGAGTCATGGGGTTCAATTTCCAAACCCATGTGTATGGAAGAGTGTCTATTAAGAAAGGTCATCACTCTGAATGGATTTTAGTACCGCAAGGGATTAGACATTGATTTTTGGGATACCATGGGTTCATCCAAAAAGCACTATTTATTTTAATTATTACAACGTTTATACAAATCATTTTTATTTCTATAAAATAGTATTTGACTTTTGATAAAATATTTGCACTGTTTATTACTACCTGAAAAACTATTTTTATGTATATATATTTATATAAATCTAAAAAATTATATCATTTTATTTTTATTAACTAATTTGTGAACTTTTTTTTTTGTTAAAAACAATGTATTCTCATATTTGGAAGTCATGAGACTAAGTGGGTTTTGTATCTCCCAATAAAGTCTTCTTCATACGCACGATCAAAAAATCGAACTCTTGCCAACATGCTTAAGGAATCCAACTATTTACTAATTGTGAACTAATTTTATTAAACATTTTTAATTTAATATATATATATATATATATATATATATATATATATATATCCTGCATGCTGAAATTTTGGTGCACAATAGCTGCTTCTGTTTTTCGAGAATTACTCCCTTTGTAATTTGAATTTCTTTACAATTTTTTGAGGGATAATACCTTTATATATCTATAGCGTCCCTGTAATATATCATAATTTATTTTCAAGTAAAGAATATTTGGCGAATTATTTATTGACTGCTGTTCTATCAAAATCCTGACAGTAACCAGCTGCAAAAACACATTTAATTGAACCCTTATATAATTTTGTAAAAATCTAAAAAAAATCATGTTTTGAACTAGACATATTAAGGACCCAAAATGTAAAGTTTGGTGTAAATAAAAATTCATTTGATAGGGTAACTGACTTTTCAAAGACAGGAAAACTTAAGAGGAATAAAACAGAAAGTTTGTTTCTCTCAAAATTAACCCAAAATAGATAAAAATGAATAATGGGAGAGAGAGAGAAACTGACGTGAGACAGGAGGGAGAGGGGGAGGGATTCAGATTTTCTTCACCTACTATTCAATATTCACTCTATGCAATTATCACTTCAACCTCCTCCTACACTCCAATTTTCCATAATGAGATTCTATTCATCATGTAGTCAAATTCTCCTCTAACAAGCTATGTGACCCCTATTGACTCTCATTGCCACCCGCACATGATCTGTAACACCCCTCGTTATGTTGTCCCAACTTATAGAAATTTCGATTTTCAACTTATAAATGATTTTAAAATCGGATTAATTATATAACCGTAAACACATTAATTTTTGTCACCTATAGTGATCCTATTCATCTGAACATGATTGCGCTTCAGTAGAAGATACTGTGTTTGGAAAAAAAAAAACTAAACATGTTGATTTATAATTTATTGAGATTAAATAATATTTCACAACAAAAGCATAGTAAAAAGAATATTAAATATAAAAAAAAAAAAAACATAGGTAATACTACTATATGATAGTAACAACTAAGAAAAAGAAAAGGTATTGCACACGTACAAGAAAAAGTAAAAGACATGATGGAAAGGAAGAGGCGCGCCTTTTTGGAAAGCAAAAGAAAGAAAATATTTAAAGCACTTTTGGAAGTGTTCAGACTAGAGCTGTCAAAATTGGCCCGGTCCGATGGCCCGTCAGGCCAGGCCGGGCCAGGCTAAAAAAAATTGACCTAAAAAAATATAGGCTAATTTGGCCCGGCCTAACGGGCCAAACGGGCCAGGCCGGGCCTAAAAATTCTTGGCCCAAATACCTTTCGGGCCTATTTGGCCCGACCTTTTTTTTTTTTTAATTTTTTTCTTTTAAAATTAGGTTAATTTAAACAAAAAAAATAAATGGGCCAATTAGGCCCGGCCTAACGGGCCAAACGGGCCAGGCCGGACCTAAAAAAATTTGGCCTACAATACATTCGGGCCAGGCCGGGCCAGTCCATTTCAGCAACTTGGCCCGGCCCATTTGACACCTCTAGTTCAGACTTCAGATCGCTCAGATTGAAGAGATTTGACTCAACAAAGTCAGAGTTCCAATCACCGTTTCACACAGATTTGGAAGATTTCCGTTATACTGTATTTATTACTGGAAGCTTCTCGGTATTTTGCAGAAGGACTTTGCTGAGTCATGTAGAGTGTAGACAGTTATAATATTAACGGGATGTAATAATTATAATAATACCCAGTATAACACATCTATTTACTGCAGTATTTTTTATTTAATAAACAATGACACATGTCACATTCACATTCTTATTTCAGTATTATAAAAATTGTCCAAACAGTTGGTATCGACCAAACAGTATTTCATGATTATATATATATATATATATTCATTTCTCTTTTTCTTGTTTCTTTTTTCTTAAAAACCATGCAAATGCATGAACCCAAAGTTTATTTTATTTCCCGCCAAAATTGGTATATTTTCTGATTTCCTGCTCACCATTATTAATCTATTACACAGGAGTTTTCTTATGCGATTATCAATTCAAACATATTTAACCTTAATAATGTTTATCTCATCCAGATTTAACAGAGTTTGATGGGTGAAATCTTATCCCACTTACTTTAAAAATATTAAGATATATGTTTTGATTAGTCAAATGTAGTATGTTTGTTAATGCGTTGCTTACGCGTCAAAAGCTTGTCATCAAAGTCCAAAGCTATAGTCACGTCTCACATTGTCCAAAGGAAGGTGTCTCTTTGAATGTCTCTCATTTGATTCAAGGTTATAGTCAGTCTTGCAAAAGTTAATAGAAAGTCTCCCAAAGTCTCGAACATGATCGTTTGCCTTAGAAAGGTAAGGCCACAGTACCACCAACCCAATTTCACATTTTAATTATATATCGAAAACTTAAATTTATATATATATGTATATATTTGCATATTATATCAATTCATGCACTTCAACTAATGAGTCTTCGATCTAACTAATAACCTATTAGTCCAGCACCTTTACCAAATTAGTCACTAATCCGAATTTTAACATTATGTCCTAAAGATTTAATCGGAAGAACCTGAGTGTGGTCATTAGTAAAATTATTGTTACAGGCAAACAAATTTTTTAGAACCGTGTTATCACACACCTCAAACAGCATTCTACTGAATATTTCAATGTATGAATTCTTCGAGAAATGATGTGGTTATTTTTTATTGGACAAAAATATAAATTAGAATAGATCGCTCATTTTTTTCGCTTGCTCTTTTAATTAAACATTCTCAATATACACTCTCTTTTCTCTTTTGGAGATACATTTCACTCGCTACGGCACATCTAGTCAAAAAATATCTTTCTTGATTATCTAAAACTATTACTGATTGGTAGGTTAGCATTGGGAAATATTTACCAGGAAGACAATAGTTGTGCCGATATTTTAGCCAACTATGCTTGTTCCATGGAAGAGGAATTTTGATTTTTGACCAACCACCCGCTCTTGTGAGCTATTTAGTTTTAGCTTATTTCTTTTCTCTTTTTTTTTTTTTTTGGCGTTTAGCCCTGTTGAATAAAAAATCACTTTTTTATCTTTATTTTATATACTTAATCTTCTTAATTGCTTATTCATTTTAATTTAAAAATAATTTCATATTACAATTTAAATTATTCACTATAAATTTCATATTTTTTATAAGCCAAATAAATTTTATTAAAGACAACTCTAATCATAGCACAACCTGTGCAAGGGACTATAAGTTTAATATATAATTTATATATTTAAAAATATTTATTTATTATAAATTTTAATCTTAAATATAAAAGTAATGTACACTCTGGCATATTATTGTCCCATTCAAAACTGGAGTAGTTTGGTAACTTCACTTTCATATTAGTGGAATAAATGAGTGATTTGCGAATAATTATGCTGTAGTTATTGTAGCATTAAGGATAACAAATTAGTTTCTTAAAAAAATTAGAAATAAGCTCTCTTTTTCTTTTAGGGTCCGTTTGTTTAAAATTAAAAAAAAAAAGTGTGTTTCTAAAAAAAGTGTGCTATTTTTTTTTTAAAAAAAAAAAGGCAGATTGGATTTGCTTTAAAAAAAAAAGATTTTTTTTTATATTTAATAAAAAAATAGTTTAGACAAACACATAAAAAAAGTAGAAAACTGCTTATTTTATTAAAAAAAAAACCATTTTTTTAAAAATAAGTTTAAACAGACAGACCCTTAATGTGGACTAGTAATTAATTTGGCTTCTCATCTTTTTCATTTACGTCGGTTGAGATAGAAACCAATGTAAAAATGCTATTTTCACATCGGTTATCCTAGAATATATGTAAAATAGTTAATTTAAATTGCAAAAATTCTACCGCATCACATTCTTCATCGGTTGTTAAACAACATATGTAGAACGTTGACGTAGAATGTCATTTTTGTAGTAGTTAACGTTCTATAATATCTCGATTATCACGTCACATTTTTTTTTATCAGTAATAATGGTAGAACATGGAGGCACCCCTAATATAATACTGGGCAAGGCATCAATGGCATGTTGGGGCTACTAGCAGAGGCCAACCTAGAGGATTACCACACAGGCCTGAACCACAAGCAGTTTCACCTAGTTGCAGCTACTCAACTAGCCCTTAGGCGTGAAGGGATCTCCCTGAGGAGGGTTGCCCATCAAGCGTAGAAAATGGCGTCAGGGGATTCAAACCCACATCCATAGGGAAGGTGAAAGTTCGTTCTGGATCCTTATCCACCTGTGTCAACCCATGTTGGCTTATCACATCACTCTTATTCAAGATTGTCGTTAATCCATCATCATTACCACCATAATCGTTGTCACCACCACTGTTACTGTCATCACCACCGTAATTGTCGTTATTGTCACCACCACTACCCCTAACAGTTGTGTATGTGTGTTTATTTGTAGAATTTCAATTAATGTCTCCTAACTTATGGTTGACTTAAAATGTGTTTCACAAGTTATTTGAGCTAAATTATAATTTATTTGAATGTTAGCTAAAATAAAAACATTTGATAAACGAATTTATAAACAAATTTATCACACTAACTTATGACATAATTTCAAATATTATTTGAAGTACCATTTATGTTTATAGTTTATATTTTTTCTTTTTTTATCCTCTATTTCATAATAAATTTTCTCATTTACCATCTCTTTAATGTTACACTATTTATCTTTTACCAACATGATGTGACGCAATTGAGAAATATTTGAGTAAGGGGTTTGAATTCCGAACGCATGTGTAGGGAAGAGTGTCTATTGAGAGTGATCATCACTTTGAATGGATCTCAGTACTTCAAGAGATTAGTAATTGATTTTCAGTTTGGATACCATGGGCTCATCCAAAAAGCACTATTTTATTTTAATTATTAGAATCTTTTTGCAAATTATTTATATTTTTATAAAAAAAATTGATTTTTAATAAAATATTTACACTGTTTATTATTAAAAAATCATATATATATAGTTTTTTAGGTAGTAATAAACAGTGTAAATATTTTATTAAAAATCTAGAAAATATTTTTTATATGATTTTATTTGTATTAACTAATTTATGAGTTTTCTTTTCTTTTTTTTTTTTTGCTAAAAACAATGTATCCCCATATTCGGAAGTCATGATACTAATCTTTCAAGGCATAGAGATCACTAAAGTGGGTTTTGTATCTCTCAACAAAATCTTCTCTATACGCATGGCCAAAGAATCGAACTCTTATAAGCATACTTAAGGAATCCAATTATCTACCAATTGTGAGCTAATTTTACTAAACATTTTTAATTTAATAAATATGTTTAACAACTTTTAGTTTTAAATTAAAAATTAAATTTTCAACTATTTTTTAACTTAATAATTAATTTTGTTAACCCTAAGCTAATGAGTTCTGGTCTCTTCTCTCGTATCCACCTGCAGAATATATTGTGTATATCATTTCAATTGGTAGACCCTGGATGGAGCTGGCACGGAGAGAATGCTACTTCTCATTTCATCGTTAATCATGCCGCGAATACGACATCATAAGGAACTCCAAACTGAAGGTCTTTCAAATTTGAGGTATTTTTGGTTTTAGTCTCTTAATTAAAAAAATGTTCTTTTTAATCATTCAAATTTATAAAATGTTGTTTTTAGTCCCTCAAAATGAATTTGAAGGATTAAAAAGAACAGATTTTTAGTCCTGCAAAATGAAATCGAGAGACTAAAAATAACATTTTACAAATTTGAGGGATTAAAAAGAACAATTTTTTAATTGGAGGACCAAAATCAAAAGTGCTCCAAAATTATGGGACTAAACATATTCAAGCCCCAAACTAACACAAACCCCACGTAAGAAGACTTGCACAAGTGAATAATAATAATAATAATAATAATAATAATAATAATAATAAATTTCTAAATTAGTAAATATGTTTAACAAGTTTCTGTTTTTAATTTGAAATTAATTTTTCAACTTTTTATCAACTTGTTAACTAATTTTGTTAAGCATAAGCTAATGAGGTCTGGTCTTTTCTCTTGTATCCATTTGCTGGACCTGCAGGATATTTTCTATGCCGACATGCCCGACACGTTGATTTTATACTGTGTATTTAATTAAGAATCACTCCACAAACGCCAAAGTAAGAAGACTTGTACAAGTCTATCTACCATCTCAGTTCGTCGACGCTATAATCATGCCGTGTACAACACCACAAAGAACACTGAGCTGAAGATCCATGGTGTGATTGGATACGCGTTTTCCAAAATCTGATGTGCGTAATTTGGAAGCTACACAATATAGATTTTGTGTATTTCTTCAATATTGACATGGAAATCAGCTCCAAAGTGTGTAAAAAATACAGTAACAAACACGCAATCACTCCACAAATCCCAAATAATAATAATAATGATGATGATGATGGTACCTAAGGTGCATATATGTATTGAATAAAAGAATTTAAAAAACTAAAACTGTTTTTATTTTTTTTTATTTTTTATTGAACTGTTTTTAATCTCTCTTATCTTCTCCTATTAGTGTTTAAGGAAAAACTTATCCAAACACGCCTTTAGTTTATTTTATTGCACTGGAAGGTTAGTGTAATCGAAGAACAATTGTATCCTATGGTTGCTAATTACACTTTTGATGTTCAATGATTATTCCTCAGCTCTTTGAATTAAATTATTCGATTTGCCATTGCTGTAACTTTTCTTCTTAGTACAACATTTTTACGATTTAATATTGCAATCGAAATGTCTAGGTGTTTGTGATAATTCTTGACTCAAGTGATTAACAGTATTGTGTTTTTTTCTCAAAGTATAATTAATTTGGAAAGTTCTCTTTTGCTGTTAGTTGTGTTTGGGCATTCACGAATTTGATTGCCGGAGATTGGCCTAAATCTTTCACTTTGCTTCCTTATTGTGCTCCTTTAATTGAGCAATAACTTGCCTTCAAATTAGAATTTTGTGCCGTGCAAATATTTTATTTGATCTTGAGACTTCTACTTTGGAATGATTTGTAGTGTTTGCATGCTTTTCTCGTACAAGTTACTTTCATCCTTTTTGTGTGTGTTCTGCTTATTATTGCCAGTTAGTTAAGGGTGTCATATATTGCATATGTTTGTGTTGTGTAGCTTTAATTAAGTCTGGGAACATATTGTGAAGCATGTTTGTGTGTGTTCACTGTTGTCTTAATTTAATTGCATGAGAATTCTGTTTTCTGCTCCCACTTTGATTTTTCTCATTTCTCTCACCTGCTAGTTATAGATGCATAGACATTTTTCAGTTATCCTTTTTTGTAATTCAGTGTTGTGGGTTTGTTTGAAAACGATGTTCCTTTGTGTATAGCCTTGGCGAGGTTGGTAATGTGACATCTATTAAGGTCGTGATTCATATTTTGAGCTGGAATTGGTTTTGATTTCATATACCACTAGCCTTGATAGACTTTGAATTATGATTCAATATTTTCACAGTTTGATAATTAGAAGCATTATGACAATTTTTTTTTTTTTTTTTTTAAGAAATTAGGCTAGTAAAGTTTTAATAGATTCTTTGAAAGGGAATTCTATTTACACATCATTTTTCTCTCTTCACAACCTGTTTGTTTTTCTGTACTTTTTCTTTTCTATCTAAATACTACCTCTAGTCCTAATTATAAGCAACATAGACCAAATAAGTGAATGCTTAGGGAATAAAGTAAACAATAAAGTAAGAGTATAAAAAAAAATTACTTTAAAAACTAGTGATTGTTACTTATAATTAGAGCCAAAGAAAAAGTTCATTTATTGTTTATAATTATGACCAGAGGTAGTATCATTTTAAGTAAACTGTCACATCATTTAAGGATCTGCCATGTCAACTCGGTTAGTAATTTAATGGACTGTTGACGGTTGGACCAAATTTCTTTAATTTGAAAAATATAAGAATTTAATTTGATCTATTAAAATTAAAAGATAAAAAACATTCATATGATAAATTACATAGACTAAAAATAAAATTAAACATTATTTATATATTACAATTTAAATACTTATTCTTGATTTTGTTTTTTAAAAAATCACTTAATCACACAATTTATTTTACATTAAGTATCTTACTTTTTAATTGTATTTTTATTTTTATTTCATTCAAATATTATTATTTGAATTAATTAGTCTCAAATTAAATTTGAATAGAATTTCAAATTTGAAATCATGATACACCATGTCAAATTGATAGATACAAATCAAATTAATTGTCCAACATTGCAACTTTAAAGATCACATTAATTCTTTCACACAGACCCACGAGTCATATATACGTGACTCACGCATAGTTGTAGTCATCATATGTGTACGTGACTTTTTGCATATTATAAGTATCTGCAATATCCCATGGGCATGAACTGCATATGCATATCACTCAGAAATTAAATCGAAGCATCTTCACGTATTTATCCAGTCTCTGATTGTATTAGACAATCAGTGATTCAAGAATTCACCATATACTAGCAGCCATGTTCTTCATATTTCCAACACTTCACTCCATAAAGCTCCTTTCATTTTGGGTGCTTCTAATTGTAATGTGGTTTTGTGCATTCATAATGGCCACTGCTCTCAATGCTACTGCATCTTCTGCCTCTCTCACACTACAACACAGTGAAGCAAATGCTTTGTTGAAGTGGAAAGCCAGCCTTGACAACCAAAGTCAGGCTTTGCTATCTTCATGGGCTGGCAATAGTTCTTGCATTTGGCTTGGAATTGCTTGTGACCACTCCAAATCTGTCTCCAACATAACTCTTACAGATATTGGATTAACAGGTAAGCTTGAAACTCTCAATATTTCTTCACTTCCAAACATTCTCACTTTAGATATGAGTCATAACTTCTTGAATGGAAGTATTCCTCCCCAGATTGGGGTGTTGTCCAAACTCACTTATCTTGATCTAAGTGGCAATTATCTTACTGGAACAATTCCATCTGAAATATCTCAGTTGATCAACTTGACAGAATTAAGGCTTCAGTTCAATGGTCTTTCTGGTTCCATTCCTCAGGAAATTGGAAAGTTAATTAACTTGAAGTATTTATTGCTTTCAAACAATAATTTTTCGGGTTCTATTCCTCGGGAAATTGGTAACTTAATCAACTTGGAGTATTTATGGCTGCAAGGCAATATTCTTTCGGGTTCTATTCCTCAAGAAATTGGAATGATGACAAATATGTATCAACTTGATTTGTCCAATAACTTTTTAACAGGTACAATCCCTCCTACAATTGGAAATCTGAGCAATTTAGCCTATTTGTACGTTTATATCAACCATCTATCTGGTTCTATTCCTAATGAAGTGGGGAAACTCCATTCTCTTTTCACAATCCAATTATTATCCAATAATATATCTGGGCCAATCCCATCGTCCATAGGTAACTTGGTCAATTTGGATTCCATTCTCCTTATTGATAACAAACTCTCTGGACAAATTCCTTCCACTACTGGAAACTTGACAAAGCTCACCACACTTGCCTTGTCCTCAAATAATCTCTCTGGACCAATTCCTTCCACTATTGGAAACTTGACAAACCTCACCAAACTTATTTTGTACTTAAATAAGCTCACTGGACCAATTCCCTCCATAATTGGAAATTTGACAAAGCTCACCACACTTTCTTTGTTCTCAAATAAACTCTCTGGAAACATTCCAATAGAAGTGAACGAGCTTAACCACCTGGAAGATGTGCAATTAGCTGAGAATAATTTCATAGGTCATTTGCCTCACAACATTTGCATCAGTGGAAAGTTGATACACTTTTCGGCTGCCATAAACTTTTTCACAGGCCCAGTACCAAAAAGTTTGAAGAACTGCTCCAGCCTTACAAGGGTTAGGCTTGAACAAAACCAACTGACTGGAAATATAACAGAAGATTTTGGTGTCTATCCAAATTTGGATTACATTGACCTGAGTGAAAATAACTTTTATGGCCATCTTTCCCTAAACTAGGGAAAGTGCTATAATCTCACAAGCCTCAAAATCTCCAACAACAATTTATCAGGCAGTATCCCACCAGAACTAAGTCAGGCGACCAACTTACATGTACTTCACCTATCTTCAAACCATCTCACAGGAGGCATTCCAGAAGATTTGGGTAAATTGACCTATTTGTTCGAACTCTGTCTCGATAACAATAATCTTTCAGGGAATGTCCCTATACAAATAGCATCATTGAAAGATCTTGCAACCTTGGAACTTGGAGCAAATAGTTTTTCTAGCTTAATTCCAAATCAACTTGGCAATTTGGTCAAGTTATTACATTTGAATTTGAGCCATAATAAATTTCAGGGAAGTATTCCATCTGAATTTGGTGAATTAAAGCATCTCCAGAGTCTTGATCTTAGCAGAAATTTTTTGAGTGGAACATTACCATCCATGCTCGAGGAGTTGAAAATCTTAGAAACACTGAATCTCTCCCACAATAATCTTTCAGGTGATCTCTCCAGCCTTGACGAGATGGTAAGCTTGATATCGGTTGATATATCATACAACCAATTACAGGGTTCACTTCCAAACATTCCTGCCTTTAATATGGCTACAATTGAGGAATTGAGAAATAATAAAGACTTGTGTGGTAATGTCTCTGGCTTGGAACCATGCCCAACATCAAGGGCCAAATATCAGAATCATAAGGGTAACAAAGTTGTATTGGTATGTTTATCGATTGGTTTGGGTACTTTAGTACTAGCATTATTTGCCTTTGGAGTCTCATATCATCTTTGTCGACATTCAAAGACAAAAGAAAACCAAGATGCAGAATCACAAGTCCAGAATAATCTATTTGCAATATGGAGTTTTGATGGAAAAATGGTGTATGAGAACATAGTTGAAGCCACAGAAGAGTTTGACAATAAACATCTCATCGGAGTTGGTGGACAAGGAAGTGTTTACAAAGCCAAATTGCACACAGGTCAAGTTGTTGCTGTGAAGAAACTCCATTCCGTCCAAAATGGAGAAATGTCTAATATCAAAGCTTTCACAAGTGAAATTCAAGCTTTGACAGAAATTCGACATCGTAACATTGTGAAGTTATATGGGTTTTGTTCTCATTCACGGTTCTCATTTTTGGTGTATGAGTTCTTGGAAAAGGGAAGCGTGAATAAGATTTTAAAAGATAATGAACAAGCAATTGCATTTGATTGGAATAGGAGGATCAATGCCATTAAAGGTGTAGCAAGTGCTTTATGCTATATGCATCATGACTGTTTACCTCCAATTGTTCATCGAGATATATCAAGCAAGAATGTTCTTTTGGATTTGGAGTATGTGGCTCATGTCTCAGATTTTGGAACAGCTAAGCTTCTTAATCCTAATTCAACCAATTGGAGCTCATTTGTAGGCACTTTTGGATATGCTGCTCCAGGTTAAGTCCTTTTTTTCTTTTATACTAGGGTATAATGATTTTGTAGGTTTTCTTTGATAGTGTTCTACCAAAAAATTATGTAATACAGTTATCAACATTTCATGTTTATTTCAAGAATGTTATTTAATACATGATAGCTTTTTAATTTTCCTACAGAACTTGCATACACAATGGAAGTAAATGAAAAATGTGATGTGTATAGCTTTGGGGTATTAGCATTGGAAATACTATTTGGAGAGCACCCTGGAGATTTTATAACTTCTTCGTTGTGGACATCTTCATCAAATGGCATGGCCTCAACACTTGATATTCCTTCATTGATGGGCAAGTTAGACAAACGTCTCCCTTATCCTATAAATTCTGATGATAAGGAGGTAGTTTTGATTGTAAGGATAGCAAATGCTTGCTTGACTGAAAGTCCTCGTTCTCGCCCTACCATGGAGCAAGTTGCCAAGGAGGTTGCAATGTTGAAGTCATCTTCAATACATTAATTCCACATTGTCATTTAGATATAGTTGAAAGATCGAATTTACTGACTAAGCATGAGTTCTACTACCTCCCACCTCCCCAGACTTTGCATTGTAATTTTAATTTTAGTCTTGATGTTCCATGCATGATTATTCCTCAGCTCTCTGTATGTGTTTGGTTTGGTTCTTGTGCTGTTTAATTAGTGTATTCAATTCACCATTGCCGTAACTTTTCTTCTTATTACAACCCTTTTACAATTTAATCTTGGAATTGAAATGTCTAGGAGGTGTTGAGATAAATCTTGACTCAAATTATTAATATCATTGACTCATTGCGTTTTTTCTTGAACATAGCATAATCAATTTGAAAAAGTTTCCTTGTACTGTTAGTTGTGTTGTTTGGGACATTGACCAATTTGATTGCCTGAGATTGGCCTAAAGTTGTCACTTAGCTTTCTTGTTGTGCTCCATTAAATTGAACAATTAACTTGTCTTCAAATTAGTATTTTGTTCCATGGAGATATTTGATCTCGAGACCTATACTTTGGAATGATTTGTAGTATTTGCATGTTGTTCTGCTTTTTAGTTTGACAAACCTTGCTAAGGACTGTACTCAATTTTTTCTGTTGGTTAAGGGTGTCAATACTGATGTTTGTGTTATGTACATTTTATCAAGTCTTGGAACATAATTAATTGAAGCATGTTGGTTTGTGTTCCTTGTTGTCTTAGAGCATCTACAATGCATGATTGCTTAGGTGATCGTTGCTTATCATAAATTTGTGAGTCTTACAAGGCCACAAAGATTTAAGAACTTTATACAAAAATTTACTCTGATGCTAAAATTGCTAAAGTGAGTGCTTAACTTGAGCTACATTAAATTTGTGATTAAAAAAATGATTTTTTTTTTTGTAAGAATCAATTAAGCAACGGTTGCTTATATAAGCAACACACTTAAGCAACGCATTGCCATGTCATCTACTCCAATGGAAAAAAATTGTTAAGCGACGTTGCTTAACTTTAAACAATTTGATAAGCACCCGCTTTAGATATGCTCTTATAATTATTGTAGGCCAATAAGGAACTAAAAGGAGAAATATTTTTATTGAGAGATGGAAAATTGCGCTACCCATGATATTTTTTGTGCTCTCCTATGAATTCCACAATAAATACTTTTTCCTTTTAAGTTAGTAATTGTACGAGAATTCTGTTCTCTGCTTCCACTTTAATTCAGCTGCTAGTTTTAGATGCATAGACATTTTCCACTTATCCCTTTTCGCCTTGTTTGTCTGTCGAAGGCTCTCATCTAGGGCGAAAAGTCCAATGCCTTGGGCATGCCATGGTCAATTAGAATTAGGTAAAATAATATTCACATATTACTAAAACTAAAACATAATTTAAATAACTAATTAAACAATTATTAAATTGTTACTCAAACAATTAATAAAAATTTACTAAAATAAAAAAAAACTAATATTCAACTATTTGAATAACTAATTTAAATAAATAATAAATAAAAATTAATTAATAAACATTTTAACAAAATTAAAATATTGCCAAAACATAATTTTGATAACTAATTAAATAATTAGTAATATATATATCTAATAACTTACTAAAAAAATTAATCACATAATATTAATAACTAATTAAACAAAATTTAAACAAATAATAACTAATTAATTAAACAAAATGAGTTGTGGAGAGAGATAGAGAGACGAGTGAAAATATGTTACAAATAAAATAGAAAAGTACATGTGAGCCCCCACTCAATTTTTAATTATCTTTATTTCTATCGTACCAAATAAACTTAATTATTTTTATCTCTTCTATTTCACCTTCTTGCACTCTAACCAAACAAGCAAGAAATGGAGAATTGTTCTTACTTTATTCTCACTCACAACGACTTTCTCTCTATATATACACACCAGTGTAATTTATATTAACTATTACACCTTTCAAAAACTTTCAATTGTACAAGTTTATCTCAAAACTCACAGTTCGATTAAAAGTTCATTTCACATAAATCATATCCACAAAAAAATTATATTAATCCAAACTTTTTTGACACCTTTATTCATGTACAGAAAAATTAACATAATATTATTTTAAAATATATAAAAATACGAATTATTTAAATACATTTTTATTGTTATTCACTTTTCACTAAATATGACACAAACAATCAAGGTAATATATAATTATATATAATTCAACAGTTAGATTGATAAAATTTGCATTCAATATAAAATTATTAATGGTGCAATATTAGTGTAAGTTATAGCAATATAATTTGATTCATTTCCATCTCTCTCTTTATCATATGAAAATGACCAATCTCAACCGTTAAATTAAAATGAAAGGCCTAAATTAAAATATTTGCTTAATAATTCATTAAAACCTTTTATATAAAAACAAAAATTCATCAAAACCTCGCATAAAAGATTCACCAAACAAAAATCAAATATCTAAAAGATCTCTCAATTATCATGTCACTTTCTTCAAGATTGTTGTTAACTCATCACCATCATCATCATCATCTTGACCGTCGTTACCACCATTATCGTGATCGTCACCACCACCACTGCCATGATTGCCATTGTCACCATGACCACTAACATTATTGTCGTTGTCATTGTCATCGTTGCCACCGCCACCATCGCCACCATATAGATTGTTAACCCTAAGTTAATGAGCTTTAGTCTCTTGTCTTGTATCCACTTGTTGGTCTAGTAGGATATTTTACATCCCGACACTTTGATTTTATATTGTGTATCTATCATTTCAATTCAGGGACCTAGATCGAGCTTGAGAGGATCCAACTTATCAATTCATTATATGGGTTTGTTTGATTTGTTAAAATACATTGTATTGGACAACACAAATGCAAGTGTTCCATGTTAAATTTTAAAAAAAAATCGTGAGTTAAGTGAAATAAAGATGACAACACAACTTCAGTTTTTTGTTACTGAGTAAATCATGGGACAAATTTTTGTCCCTAGTACAAAATGTCCAAAGACAAAAAAATACCCACTCTCCCTCCTACACCTCTCCCTCCCCTATCTCTGATTGGATTTGGTTTTGTCTTAATGCCTATGATTATTGATGTCCTTCTTCCGTTCCTGATCCATAACCCTGAGTTGCTACCTTGGAGAAGACAATGCCTTTTAGATGGTTATGATTTCTTCAAACCCATATTATGGTAAAGAAAAACAACTATGTAATATATTCATGTTATATTATATGTAATATAATATTTATAATATATATTAAAATATATAATACTATATATCATTTTATAATATAATAATAATATAAATTTTATTAAAATAACTAATATTAAAGAGGATATTATAATAAATTTTACATTATTTTGTTTGTGTTGTACATTGTATATCAAACAAAGTATAGAATAGAATGTTGTCTTATGTTGTTCTCCATATATTATACCTTAATGTGTATCTTATACCATGAGTACGACACCACAAGGAACACTTGCACAAATCAATATAATAATAATAATAATAATAACAATAATAATAATAATAATAATAATAATAATCGTGGATTTACCAAGGTAGCTAGGTCCAATTAAGTACCATTCAATCTGTAGAATTAAACAAGACGGTATATATCAACCACTAGGTTGAAGCATAGTTTAACATAACTGAAACCAGGACAAAATTACATACTTTAACAAATGAGAAAAGTAAATAACAATATGTAAAGAACCCCAAAGTTCATTGCTTACGATAGAATCTTTGAAGCCGCTAAAAATTTCTCGGGTATTAGCAATTTTCTTTTTAGTTGGTGCATTAACGGTCTATAGAAAAAAATTTAGACAAAAAACTCAATTACTTCTTTGATTTTAATAAATTTACTATAGGGATGTTATAATAAATTATTATTTAATTTAAAAAACAAACTCATTTCTCTCCTTTCGGATCACTTACGAGTAAAAGTATAAATGAATTGAGTTATTCATAAATCGATCATTTGAGTTTGTTCGATCAAACTCATTTATTTAATTAAATAAATCAACAAATTTAGGCTTGAAATTGAGTTCAATTATTTAAATGAATCAAACACAAACTTTATAAGCTCGACATTAATAGTTCTTAAATAATTAATTTATTTAAATTGATGATAAAGATTTTAATGACTTTTGTTATTTATATATTTATTAGAGAAATATGTAGAATTTTGTCCAGAGCGTTGTGATTAATGTTGAAGTGTCTTTACTGTATTACTCAAGTTATGAATTGTGAAAATGTAAGCATATATAGTTCTATATTTAGATTATAATTTAGTATTAAAATATTTATTAAATACTAAGTTGATATAATTAAAAAATAATTAAGAAAAAATTTCATAAAATAAAAATAATCAAATTATAAATTAAGCCAAGTTCAATCTTTATTATTATTATTTTTTAAACAAGCTCAAGTTTCAATTAAACAAGTTTAAATAAATGAGACAAATTACTTGAGTAACCCATTTTTTTTTCGCAAGTCAGCCTAAATTTAAAGTTCACACCTCTACTTAGGAACCATTTTCACATCTCACCCAAAATTTTTAGATTCTCTTTTTACATGCATATTCATTAACTTCTCCAACCCACCCCACCACCACAATAATAATGATGATGATAAATTAATAATTTATTGTATTTTGTTATTATTATTATTGTTGTTATTGTTGTTGTACACCAATTTATTATTCAACAACATTGTTTTTAGGGAAAATTCTTGCTCTCTTTGTGTCATCTCAGGTATATAATTGAACTTTTACGATTTAAAAATGATTTATTTTTATAATAATTATTTTAAAAGTTATATGAAAAATGATTTTGAATTGATTGACGGTATAAACTTAGGCTGATAGTTTATAAAAAAATAACTTGATATTAAACATAAGTTAGATGATGAAATATAAACATATATTTAAAATAAGAATTTAATTTTCATGGTTAATGTAAAGATTTTTATATAATAGACTAATTAAAAATAATTAAAAATATAATTTTTAAAGTATTTATTACTAAAATTAATAATTTTCAGTTATATAAGAATATATATATATATATATATATATATATATATATATATATATATATATATAATTGATTGAAAATATAAAAAGTCTTAATATTTTCGATATATTCCAATTAATTTGTTAAAATAAAATTGTAGTTTAGAATTCCTTTCTTGACTTAGGTTCTCATGGGCATATAAGTAAGTATCTGCAACATCCCACATGGGCATAAACTGCATATGAATCTTTGAAAATTGAAGCATCTTCACGTATAGATCGTCCGATCTCGGATTGTATTAGACAATAAGTGATTGAAGAATTCACCATATATCAGCCATGTTCATATCTCCAACGCTTTAGTACTCCATCAAACATGTTGAGAGGTGTGAAGCTCTTGAATAAATCTCAATGTCTTGAAATACTTGACTATCAGCAGAAAAATATCCTAAATTCATCTAGAAAAACATTTATTAGTATTACCTAACAATATAATATATATATCATTTTAATTTTATTGTCTAATTTGAAGTTAGTTCTTCAACTTTTCATTAACTTATTAAGTAATTACTAATTTTGTTACCCTAAGCTAATTAGCTTTGGTCTCTTGTTGGACCTGCAAGATATATATCATTTCAATTAATCGTTACTCATGCCGTGAGCACAACGCCACAAAGAACACCCAACTGAAGATAGTTACACTTCACAAACGCCAAAGTAACTCAGAAGACATGCACAAGTCTATCTATCAATTCAGTTCGTCGTTACTCATGCCGTGTACAATGCCACACAAAGAACGCGCATCTAAATATTCATTCCACAAATGCCAAAGTAACAAGACTTAGACAAGTCTATCTGCCATTTCAGTTCGTCGTTATATAGCATGTTTGGAAGTCAATAGCTTAGTGCGTGTTTGGAACAAATTTAGAGACGCAGAACCATGTTCTCTCTCCGTGTTAATTTAGAAACAATTGAAAGTAGCTTCTACGTTATTTGTTCAATTTGACACGAATTATTGACTTATGTACATTAATAACGTGCGTGTGGACAAACAAACTGTTAACCTTCTGCATTTTTTCAGAGAATTAACATGATTCTTTTAGCTAAGACACGTATCCAAACACACATGTAATAATGCCATGTACAACAAAATGCCGAGCTAAAGATTCACTCCACAAATCCCAAATAATAATAATAATTTGTATGGGACCATTTTATCATCAAGCTATAATGTTCCAAGACTAATTTGACATTAATTTATAAAGTTCAATGATCAATTTGTTACAAAAATTAACAGCAAGATGTAATTGTTGCACTTTTTTACACATTCAGGGACTAAATCAGTATTTTCATATATTTTGGGACTAAATTGTCTCCAATTTACACATTCGGGGAGCAAAATAATCATTTTCCCATAAAGAGTATGTTAGAAGGAGTATGTTAATAAGTGCGTTAATTTTCATTCATTACTATAATGGAAAGATTTTTATATAATAAACTAATAAAAAATAACTCCAAATATGATTTTAAAAGTAATTTATACGTGAGAAAATAATTCATGCACTAAGTATAAAGCATTTTACACTTTCACCAATTATGGTAAATTTTTTTACTTGTACAATAATTACTTAAAAATCATACCAACAGAAATTTCTAATTGGTTGACAATATAAATATTTTTACCCTGATAATGTATAGCCATTCAAGTCTTAATACAAAAGTTAATAACTTTCAATTAAAGAATCTTTCAAAAAAAAAAAAAAAAACTTTCAATTAAAGAATCTATGATTAAATGAAAATATAAAAAAAAAAACCTATAACATTTTCGAAATATTACAATTAATTTCTAGAAATAAATGGTAGTGTAGCACTGCTTGACTTAGGTAGTCCTGTACGTGACTTTTTGTATATAAGTATTTGCAACATACCATGCGTATAACCTGCATATAAACCTCTGAAAATTGAAGCATCTTCACGTATTTGTCCAGTCTCAGATTGTATTAGACAATCAGTGATTAAAGAATTCACCCCATACCAGCCATGGTGTTCATATTTCCAATGCTTCAGTCCATGAAGCTCCTATCATTTTGGCAGCTTCTAATTGTAATGTGGTTTTGTCCATTCATAATGGCCACTTCTCTCCATGCTACTGCTTCCTCTGCCTCTCTCACACTACAACACAGTGAAGCAAATGCTTTGTTGAAGTGGAAAGCCAGCCTTGACAACCAAAGTCAAACTTTGCTATCTTCATGGGCTGGCAATAGTCCTTGCAGTTGGCTTGGAATTGCTTGTGACCACTCCAAATCTGTCTCCATCATAACTTTTACAGATATTGGATTAAGGGGTAAGCCAACGTGATGATGTCATTTTTAACGTTTATTTTACCGGACCTTGAAGGCAGGGACGAAAAATAAAATGGTTGAAAAAGTTAGGGACTAAAAGTCTAAAATTGAGAAAAAAAACTTATATGGATTAAAAATGAGAAAGCTCTAAAATACAGGAACAAAAATCATATTTAAGCCTAAATTATATATTAAATGAAATTAATTAAATTCTACCTTAATATTTGTGCTATCATCATTTTCGTTAAAATTGGAATTCAACTTATAATTATAATTTCTTACTTTAATTTTTTCACAATGCAAATATAAAAAATATAAATTTAAACCAAATTTAATTCAATCAAATAAAAATCATGAAATAAATTATTATTATTATTATTATTATTATTATTATTATTATTAACATACATTTTAGTTTTTCTATTATAAATTATTTTTAGAGTAATTATTAAAAAATAATTTTTTATTAAATAAGAATATATAATTGAATGAAATTAAGTATAAAAAAGTCTTAATATTTTCGATGTATTGCTATTAATTTGTTAAAATAAAATGGTAGTTTAGCATTCGATCCCTTCTTGACTTAGGTACGTACTGTCATGGGCCAATAAGTATCCGCAACATCCCATGGACATGAACTGCATATAAATCTGAAAATTGAAGCATCTTCACGTATCTATCCAATCTCGGATTGATTTAGAGAAATCAGTGATTGAAGAATCCACCACATACCAGTCATGTTCATATCTCCAACGCTTCAGTGTATATGAAATCTGTTACGAAATTAATTTTATTATCTATTTTAATTTCTTATATCATTTTAATTTTATTATCTAATTTATCAGCTAATTTTATTAAACATTTATAAATTAATAAATTTGTTTAACAACTTCCAGTTTTTAATTTGCAATTAATTTTTCAACTTTTCATCCACTTATTAACTAATATTGTTACCCTAATTAGCTAATTAATGAGTTAGCTTTGTTCTCTCTTGTATCCACTTGCTGTGGATATTATATATCCCGACGCTTTGATTGGATATAATGTATCTGTCATTGTTAGTCATGCCGTGAGCACAACGCCACAAAGAACACCCAACTTAAGATATATAGTTACACTCCGTAAACGCCAAGTAAGAAGACTTGCACAAGTCTATCTATCAATTCAGTTGTGATCGTTACTCATGCTGTCAACAACGCCACACAAAGAACGCTCAGCTAAAGATTCACTCCAAAAACGCCAAAGTAAGAAGACTTACACAAAGTCTATCTACCATTTCAGTCATGCCGTGTACAACACCACAAAGAACGCCGAGCTGAAGATTCACTATACAAATTCTAAGCAGTAGTAGTAATAATAATAATAAATAATAATCATGAATTTGAATCCTATTGCAATGGAAGAACCTTTCTTTAAACCTTGAAACATGTCCAATATGGATGACTCTAATAATAAGATTAAATTGATCTGTATGTTCTGAACTATTTGACAATATTTAATTAGGTTTATGAACTATTCTTTTTTCTATCGGGTCCTCAACTTGTATTTATTTTTTAATTAGAAAATAATTTAAGAAAAACAAATACAAGTTTAGGGATCCAATTAAAAACAAAAAAGTTAAGTTACGTATTTAAAAATGACAAATAATTTAGAGACCTACCTAAAAATTGTCAAGTCTATAGCCAGTATTCTGACCTTTATCGGTTGAGAACACTAAGTTTAGAACTTGCAAAGTTGCAAATGTGAGAATACTGGTCTGCACAAGTAAAAATACTTGCAGCGATTTAATAATTTTTAATTAGGTCATTCAACTACAACAATTTTTAAATAGATTTCTAAACATTTTTTTTTTCAATTGGATCCCTAAACTTATACTTATTTTTTAATTAGATCCAAGAACCTAATTAAAAATTGTCCAATAATTTATAAACCTGCATATTAATTTAACCTATAACATCTATAATCTATAATCTATAATTATATACAATGGTAATATCTAAACATCTACCAACAGGCACAAACTGAATAAAATAATTTTATAAAGTAAAACTGCTTTTATTTTTTTCTATTTTTTATTCAGTTTTTATTCTATCTCTCTCTTTTTTTCTTAATAAAAAATGCAATAGACTGTGCTTCTTTCACTAATAATATTATTAGAGGAAAGAGAAACACAATGCTTCTCTATAGTTTTTTTTAAAATAAAATAAAAGAGGG
This sequence comes from Pueraria montana var. lobata, assembly GCA_026413185.1. Lineage (NCBI taxonomy): Eukaryota > Viridiplantae > Streptophyta > Magnoliopsida > Fabales > Fabaceae > Pueraria > Pueraria montana. The sequence goes on from CM048650.1 coordinate 83,023,484, forward strand.
AGAGGGAAAGAGAAAGCTTAGAAGGCTAAATAAAACACTGGAGTGAACAATTAACTTTGTTGTTTATTTTTGTTATTTAATAAAAAATTATTGGATAAAATTTATTAAAAATTATCAAATTTGGTGATTTTCACTTTTTTATTTAATAAAGACTATGTTAGGAATAGTTTATTAATAAGTGTGTTAAACATATATTTAAAATAAAAATTTAATTTTCATATATTATTATGTAAAGATTTTTATATAATAAACAAATAAAAAAAACTCTAAATTTCAAAAATAAATAATACAAATGTTAATAACTTTCAATTACAAGAATCTATATGATTTAATGAAAATAAAATAAAAACCTTTAACATTTTCGATATATATGGTGCAATTAATTTCTTATTTCTTAAAATAAAATGGTAGCTTATTACTCCTTTCTTGACTTAGGTAGTCGTGTACGTGACTTTTGTATATACGTATTTGCCAATATACCATGGGTATAAACTGCATATAAACCTCTGAAAATTGAAGCATCTTCACGTATTTGTCCAGTCTCGGATACCAGAGCCATGGTGTTCATATTTCCAACTTTTCAGTCCATGAAGCTCCTATCATTTTGGCAGCTTCTAATTGTAATGTGGTTTTGTGCATTCATAATGGCCACTTCACTCCATGCTACTGCTTCTGCTGCGACCACATCCACTGCCTCACTCACATTACAACGCAGCGAAGCAAATGCTTTGTTGAAGTGGAAAGCCAGCCTTGACAACCAAAGTCAGGCTTTGCTATCTTCATGGGCTGGCAATAGTCCTTGCAATTGGCTTGGAATTGCTTGTGACCACTCCAAATTTGTCTCCCACATAAATCTTACACATATTGGATTAACGGGTACGCTTCAAACTCTCAATTTTTCATCACTTGCAAAAACCCTCACTTTAGATATGAGTCATAACTCCATGAATGGAAGTATTCCTACCCAGATTGGGGTGTTGTGCAAACTCACTTATCTTGATTTAAGTGAAAATAATCTCTCTGGACCAATTCCTTCCACTATTGGAAACTTGACAAAGCTCACCACACTTTCTCTGTACTCAAATAAGTTCTTTGGACCAATTCCTTCCACTATTGCAAACTTGACAGAGCTCACCAACCTTGATTTCTCCAAAAATAAGCTCTTTGGACCAATTCCTTCCACTATTGGAAACTTGACAAAGCTCACCATACTTTCTTTGTTCTCAAATAAGCTCTTTGGACCAATTCCTTCCACTATTGGAAACTTGACAAAGCTCACCACACTTTATTTGAACACAAATAATCTCTCTGGACCAATTCCTTCCATTATTGGAAACTTGACAAAGCTTACCACACTTTATTTGAACTCAAATAATCTCTCTGGACCAATTCCCTCCACTATTGGAAACTTGACAAAGCTCACCACACTTTTTCTGTACTCAAATAAGTTATGTGGACCAATTCCTTCCACTATTGCAAACTTGACAGAGCTCACCAACCTTGATTTCTCCAAAAATAAGCTCTTTGGGCCAATTCCTTCCACTATTGGAAACTTGACAAAGCTCACCATACTTTCTTTGTTCTCAAATAAGCTCTTTGGACCAATTCCTTCCACTATTGGAAACTTGACAAAGCTCACCACACTTTATTTGAACACAAATAATGTCTCTGGACCAATTCCTTCCATTATTGGAAACTTGACAAAGCTCACCACACTTTATTTGAACTCAAATAATCTCTCTGGACCAATTCCCTCCACTATTGGAAACTTGACAAAGCTCACCACACTTTTTCTGTACTCAAATAAGTTCTGTGGACCAATTCCTTCCACTATTGCAAACTTGACAGAGCTCACCAACCTTGATTTCTCCGAAAATATGCTCTTTGGGCCAATTCCTTCCACTATTGGAAACTTGACAAAGCTCACCATACTTTCTTTGTTCTCAAATAAGCTCTTTGGACCAATTCCTTCCACTATTGGAAACTTGACAAAGCTCACCACACTTTATTTGAACACAAATAATCTCTCTGGACCAATTCCTTCCATTATTGGAAACTTGACAAAGCTCACCACATTTTATTTGAACTCAAATAATCTCTCTGGACCAATTCCCTCCACTATTGGAAACTTGACAAAGCTCACCAACCTTGATTTCTCCGAAAATATGCTCTTTGGACCAATTCCTTCCACTATTGGAAACTTGACAAAGCTCACCATACTTTCTTTGTTCTCAAATAAGCTTTTTGGACCAATTCCTTCCACTATTGGAAACTTGACAAAGCTCACCACACTTTATTTGAACACAAATAATCTCTCTGGACCAATTCCTTCCATTATTGGAAACTTGACAAAGCTCACCACATTTTATTTGAACTCAAATAATCTCTCTGGACCAATTCCCTCCACTATTGGAAACTTGACAAAGCTCACCGCACTTTTTCTGTACTCAAATAAGTTCTGTGGACCAATTCCTTCCACTATTGCAAACTTGACAGAGCTCACCAACCTTTATTTCTCCGAAAATATGCTCTTTGGACCAATTCCTTCCACTATTGGAAACTTGACAAAGCTCACCATACTTTCTTTGTTCTCAAATAAGCTCTTTGGACCAATTCCTTCCACTATTGGAAACTTGACAAAGCTCACCACACTTTATTTGAACACAAATAATCTCTCTGGACCAATTCCTTCCATTATTGGAAACTTGACAAAGCTCACCACACTTTTTCTGTACTCAAATAAGTTCTGTGGACCAATTCCTTCCACTATTGGAAACTTGACAAAGCTCACCACACTTTTTCTGTACTCAAATAAGTTCTGTGGACCAATTCCTTCCACTATTGCAAACTTAATAGAGCTCACCAACCTTGATTTCTCCGAAAATAAGCTCTTTGGACCAATTCCTTCCACTATTGGAAACTTGACAAAGCTCACCACACTTTATTTGAACTCAAATAATCTCTCTGGACCAATTCCTTCCACTATTGGAAACTTGACAAAGCTCACCAGACTTTCTTTGTTCTCAAATAAACTCTCTGGAAGCATTCCAATAGAAATGAACAAGCTTAACAACCTGGAAAATGTGCAATTATCTGACAATAATTTCATAGGTCATTTGCCTCACAACATTTGCATTAGTGGAAAGTTGACATACTTTTCTGCTAACAAAAACTTTTTCACGGGCCCAGTACCAAAGAGTTTGAAGAATTGCTCCAGCCTTATCAGACTTAGGCTTGATCAGAACCAACTGACTGGAAATATAATAGATGGTTTTGGTGTCTATCCAAATTTGGTTTACATCGACCTGAGTGAAAATAACTTCTATGGCCATCTTTCCCTAAACTGGGGAAAGTGCTATAACCTCACAAGCCTCAAAATCTCCAACAATAATTTATCAGGTAGTATTCCACCAGAACTAAGTCAGGCAACCAATTTACATGTACTTCACCTGTCTTCAAACCATCTCACAGGAGGCATTCCAGAAGATTTGGGTAAATTGACCTATTTGTTCGATCTCTGTCTCGATAACAATAATCTTTCAGGAAATGTCCCTATACAAATAGCATCATTGAATGATCTTGCAATCTTGGAACTTAGAGCAAATAGTTTTACTGGCTTAATTCCAAATCAACTTGGCAATTTGGTCAAGTTATTACATTTGAATTTGAGCCATAATAAATTTCTGGGAAGTATTCCATCTGAATTTGGTGAATTAAAGCATCTCCAGAGTCTTGATCTTAGCAGAAATTTTTTGAGTGGAAGATTACCACCCATGCTCGGGGAGTTGATAATCTTAGAAACACTGAATCTCTCCCACAATAATCTTTCAGGTGATCTCTCTAGCCTTGACGAGATGGTAAGCTTGATATCGGTTGATATATCTTACAACCAATTACAGGGTTCACTTCCAAACATTCCTGCATTTAATATGGCTACAATTGAGGAATTGAGAAATAATAAAGGCTTGTGTGGCAATGTCTCTGGCTTGGAACCATGCCCAACATCAAGGGCCAAATCTCAGAATAATAAGGGTAAAAAAGTCATATTGGTATTTTTATCGATTGGTTTGGGTACTTTAATACTAGCATTATTTGCCTTTGGAGTCTCATATCATCTTTGTCGAAGTTCAAAGACAAAAGAAAACCAGGATGCAGAATCACCAGTCCAGAATCTATTTGCAATATGGAGTTTTGATGGAAAAATGGTGTATGAGAACATAGTTGAAGCCACAGAAGAGTTCGACAATAAGCATCTCATCGGGGTTGGTGGACAAGGAAGTGTTTACAAAGCAGAATTGCACACAGGTCAAGTTGTTGCTGTGAAGAAACTCCATTCAGTCAAAAATGGAGAAATGTCCAATATTAAAGCTTTCACAAGTGAAATTCAAGCTTTGACAGAAATTCGACATCGTAACATTGTCAAGTTATATGGGTTTTGTTCTCATTCACGATTCTCATTTTTGGTATATGAGTTCTTGGAAAAGGGTAGTGTGGATAAGATTTTAAAAGATGATGAACAAGCAATTGGATTTGATTGGAACAGGAGGATTAATGCCATTAAAGGTGTAGCAAATGCTGTGTGTTATATGCATCATGACTGTTCACCTCCAATTGTTCATCGAGATATATCAAGCAAAAATGTTCTCTTGGATTTGGAGTATGTGGCTCATGTCTCAGATTTTGGAACAGCCAAGCTTCTTAATCCTAATTCAACCAATTGGACCTCACTTGTGGGCACTTTTGGATATGCTGCTCCAGGTTAATTCCTTTCTTCTTCTACACTAAGAATATAATGATTTTGTTAGTTTTCTTTGGTAGTCTTCTACCAAAAGATTAGGCAATAGTTATCAACATTTTATGTTTAACTCTTTTAATTTGCTACAGAGCTTGCATACACAATGGAAGTAAATGAAAAATGCGATGTGTATAGCTTTGGGGTATTAACATTGGAAATACTTGTTGGAGAGCACCCTGGAGATTTTATAACTTCATCGTTGATGCCATCTTCATCAAATGTCATGGACTCAACACTTGATATTCCTTCATTGATGGGTAAGTTAGAGCAACGTCTCCCTTATCCTGCAAATCCTATTGCTAAGGAGATAGTTTTGATTGTAAGGATAGCAAATGCTTGCTTGACCGAAAGCCCTCGTTCTCGCCCTACCATGGAACAAGTTGTCAAGGAGTTTGCATTGTTGAAGTCATCTTCAATACATTAATTCCACGTTGTCATGTAGATATAGTTGAAAGATCGAATTTACCAAATAAGAATGGGTTCTACTACCCCTAACTTTGCATTGTAATTTTTTATGTTCCATGATTATTCCTCAGCTCTTTGTATGTATTTGGTTTGGTCTTGTGCTGTTTAATTAGTGTGTTTGATTCACCGTTGCTATACCTTATCTTCTTAACACAACCCTTTTACAGTTTAATCTTGAAATGGAAACATCTAGGAGGTGTTGTGATAAATCTTGACTCAAACTATTAACAAGATTGACTTATTGCGTGTTTTCTTGAACATAGCATGATCAATTTGGAAAGTTACCTTATGTTGTTAGTTGTGTTGTTTGGGACATTAACCAATTTGCTTGCTTGATATTGGCCTAAATCTGTCACTTGGCCTTCAAATTAGAATTTTGATCTAGAGACCTCTACTTTAGATTGATTTGAAGTCTTTGCATGTTGTTCTCGCACAAGTTACTATCATCCTTTGTGTGTGTGGTCTGCTAGTTATAGATGCATAGATGTTTTTCGCTTATCCCTTTTTATGTAGTTCAGTGTTGTGGGTTTGTGTTAGAACTTAAGCACAAGAGGAGAGCCCAACCCAAAAGACTAGTCAATTAGGTGGGAGAGCCTCAAGGCTTAAGTACCACATCAAGTAGTTTATTCTACTCAATGTGGAACTCCTAACAACTTGTTTGAACAAATTGTTCCCTTTGTATAGCCTTCTTGGTGTGGCGAGAGTTTGAATGTGACATTTTTCAAGGTCGTGATTTACATTTGGAATTGGAATTGGTTTTAATTTCACATACATCTTCTGCATTTTTTTTTATAATTAGGAGTATTAGGGCATTTTTTTAAAATGCACTTAAGTACTGATGTCTATGTTTCCCAGCAGTGTTTTCAAATACTTTATTCCATCTTTCAGTTTAACTTGTGAAAGACTAGACCGATAATTAGAAGTGGAATTTGGGAATGAGCAAAAGTTGTTAGGCTTTTGCTATATTTACTCCCTTTTTTTGCCAAGTACACTCCAATTTTTTTTTCTAGTTTTTATTATCATATATACCCTTTATATCCATAACGTTTATACATAACTATTATTCTGGAATGTTTTCCGCAACAATGTTTTGTTTTTAACATTTTGGAAAATACTTTTCGGATCACAATTTTATTTTTAACATTCTAGAAAGTACTCTAGAATATTGTTTTTGTGTTCTGAAAAATAATTTCCAAAATGTTAAAAAATAAAACTATGTTCTGAAAAGAATTTTCCAGAATATTTTTTGTGTCCTAGAAAATACTTTATGAAATATTACAAAAAAAAACATCCGAAAAAATTCAAGTAGAACACTAGGACATTAAAAACCTATATAAAAGAAAAATTATACAATAATGAAGCAATTGAATAAACAAAGAGAGCATATAATTGATATCAGTCCTTTATCTCTCTTACAGTTCTCTATCCTTATTTCGCCTTCTCTTTAGTGATAAGATATAAGTTTACACTTCAATTAATTAATAACAAAATGATATAATTGATTTTACTTTTTTTTCGTTAAACAATACAAAGACATAAATTATTTTAAAATTAGAATATACTAAGTACTTTTTTCTTACTGCAAGAGAATACTAAGTACTTAATATTTGATTTTGTGGTTATTTTATCTAGACTGCATATTTTGAAAGAAAAAAAAAAGAATGAAATTGAAGCAATTAATTAAATTTTCATCCATTTCAAATTCCTTAAAATTTTAACATTCTCTGTCCAAAAACACTACCTAAGTTTTTTTTATCAATATCTGAAGACCAATTAATGAGGTGTTGTTGGCGTTTTTAGTTTTTTGTTGTGTGCTTAATTGCACTGCCGCAAATGTAGGTATTTGCTTATGACACTTTACCTTTTTGTTAGACTGTGATGCATGCTACATACTGGACTTGCACCGCACAGTACTGCCTGCAATTGTTTATCGTAAGATAGCCATTTATGCCAACACGAGCTTTCTATACCTTCCCTTTGGCCAGTTGTCCAAGATCGATCACTTCCATGGAAATGGACAAGATATCTCAGTTTCAATTTGCGGGGCCTAATTATTAAATTAATTCATGTCCTCCTTTGGGTGATTGATGGCTCAGAATATACTTCCTTCGTTCCAGATTATATGATATTTTAGAGAGAAAAATTTGTTCCAAAATAAATGTCGTTTTACAAAACCAATGTTGCATTAAATATCTTTTTCCAGGACTATCCTTAATTAATACTTAGTGGGAGTAGTGTATAATGAGTAATTAATTAGAGAGATAAAGGATATATTAGGAAGTTATCTAATATTTTCTAGGAAATTTAACAAATTAATTAGATTCCTTAATACATGTGCTAAAACCTTAAACGTTATATAAATTGGAACAGAGTGAGTATATGATTTTATGATAACCATGCATTTGGGAATCTTCTTATTTATGATGTCATTTATTCTATTGGATATTTAGTCATTCACACAAATATATCTTTTCTCTAGAAAATACTTTTTTCTCTATATGTATACAAATATCATATATGATTATGTTTTTTTTTTTTCAAACGTTATGTTTTTTTTATAAAATAAACGATGGGTTCGTTTGATCTTCTTATTACCTGAGGGGTTGGCCTCTTGAAGTTGTTCTCTGATTTATGAGAACAATATGTGTGTGTTCAATGCATGAGAGAAAGAAAAAAAGTAAAATAACAGTACAAATAATTATATCACATGAATCCAACCTTTTCATTCTATATGGATTATTTGACAGTTGATTTTTTTTCTCTTTTTTTGCACCAAGAATATTCCTCAACCGATTGTGGGAGACTAATTCCTTTTGAGGCATAGAGATCTCTAAGGCACACCTAGCTCGTTCGGCTCACAACAATCCAATTAGTTCACCAGAAAAAAAAAACTTTAGACATTCCATCTTATGAATTTTATGAATGCAAACTCCCTAGGATCAAAAAACTTTTTGAATTTTATTAACCAAAGCAATATGACTTTGCGCTATCATTAGCTCAGCACCAATAAAAAAAATCTCTAAGAAATATCAAGAATAAGTAACTGAAGTAGGTTTTACTTTTCCAAATAAAGTCTTTATCATTGACATGATCAAGAATCGAACCCTGACATACCAGGCATGGGATAAGTTTTCTGTTTTCCTGACTAAAAATATTTAACCTTTTTTTCTCTATATTTTTCATCTTTTGCTATTCTGACTCGTGAATTTTTTTAAATTGAAGTATTTTTATACTATTTAATCAACTATTTTTGGCAAACCAAATGCACTCTCTAGGTATGTATAAATTAATGAAGAGATAGTAGAATTAATCAAACCGAATAAACAGGTGAAGAATATAGGGACAGGGCAGTGCTGGGTCATTGGCATAGCCTTGGTTTGAATTGAGTCTTTGTTTATAATATGCACTCATTTATAAGACTATAAGAGGCCGTAATAGCAGCTGTGTATGGACCTATTGATGTTGACAAAAGTGACATCTAAACCGATAACCCTAAACCCAATAGGGGATTAAGGAATTAATGCCGGTTGAAAAGTAACAACAATTTAGTTAATCAAAGTAAAGGTAAGTTTTTCTTATCTGCCAAACAATTGTTTTGTTCATTTGTTTGTTTAGTTTCTAAACAAAAACAACGAAGCCTCTGTATATATCTACTTTAAATGGAAAAAAAATGTGCCCAAAAGCTTCGTACCCATTCAAATTTTAATCTATACTTCAATGTTTAATTTAATTAGGCCAACTTTGTTGTGCAACATATATATGATCTTCTCGTACCATTCAGCAACACAGTTAATTAGAAGCTGTTAATGAACATGTTAATAGACTAAATTTGTATGTTTGGCAAAAACGGTTTCAACTAACTAAAGCTCTTTGCTGTCGTACCTTATTCAAGATAAAGAATGAAAGTTGTTAGACTGTTGAGTTGGTGAGTCGGCGTCAAATCTCAACCCTCATTAATATGCTAGGGTTAGAGACCTATGCCTTGAATGCTAAGATGTTTATGATTAACTAGTCTCAATTAATTGCCACTGTTCATTTCAACATAAGTATGAGATAATGAAAAATCTACTTTATTTGTTAGTAGTATTATACATTCCATTTATATATATATTCTACTTAAAGTTGTCCTAATCTTAATTTTGCTTCCTAGCTACTAATCTTTTGCTAAGCCAAATTAATCTAGAATTCCGTCTTCGTTGAGATGCCCTTAGTTTCTTATTTTTGTTTAATATTTTTTCTTAAAAAATAAATCTACTGGTAGAGCAATATTGCTAAGAAAGAAAAGAGATAAACTGAATAAAAAAAAAAAAAAAACCTGAACGTCAACTATGGGAAAATGAGAAAATGATAAGACACGAGAAGAATTTTTAATCAACTTGTACGTGTTCCTTCGGGTCGCTGAGGAAATTATAATTTATTGTGGCTAGAAGCAAATTCACACTTCCCACCCTCATTGACCAAACCCACAACTAGCTAGCAATTTATAGTTTTTCTTCTGGGTTTCATGCATTCTTTATTTTGAGGTTTTTTTTTTTAAGTATATAATGGCAATAATAAAATTTAAATTTACAATCTTATGCAAACTACTCAAATTTCTTACTATTAGGCGAACCTAGTGAGTTTTTTCTTTATTTTTTTTAAAAGTTTACTAAACTGACTGTGTGCATGTAAAAGTTTTCAAGTTAACGGTTTCTTGTGGGCGAGACTGGAGAGAGAGATAGAAGGGAAGATACAGTTGGTTGATGTGGATATCCAACTCTTGGAAAATGTTGGCCTTAAAGTTTATATATATTTATATTAATATATATGATGCAAAACAAATAGATCAATTAACAGAAATATAAAATATTTCTGGTCGGATTTTAGGGTTTTGACTTTGATATCTACAAAAGAGACAGAAATAAAGAGCCAATTTAGTTAGCTTGCATGCATTAAAGAAGTCAAGCATTTAACTTATTGATCACTCGGCTTTCCGAATGAAGCTTCAAAACTCAGCCTAGCTGTAAGTCACAGTACTATCTGTTTTATTCAATATTTATAAGAAATATTTCAGGTAATAAAAGGTTAAATTAAGTTGGAAAGATTATTATGAACTCTCATGGAAAAGAAAAGGACATAACCGCAGCATAGCTTGGATCTATATGTTCCATATATATGTTAGCACTCAAAAGAAAGTTCACAAACGTCAAAATATTGCATATAAAAGAGTTAATTTTTTCTACATTGCTTTAATAGTTACTATATAATATGGAAATGTGAATTTATTTTAAATTGTATAAATATATATTTATATCATATATACATAATTAATATTGGAAACTTGACAAAGCTCGCTGAACATTCTTTGCAGACAAATAACCTCTCTGGACCAATTCCTTTCACTATTGGAAACTTGACAAAGCTCACCACAATTTTTCGATATTCAAATAAGCTCTCGGAACCAAATCCTTCCACTAATGGAAACTTCACAAACCTCACCAAACTTGCTTTGCAGTCAAATAATCTCTCTGGACCAATTCCTTCCACTATTGGAAAGTTGACAAAGCTCACCACACTTTTTCTGTACTCAAATAAGCTCTTTGGACCAATTCCTTCCACTATTGGAAACTTGACAAAGCTCACCAACCTTGATTTCTCCGAAAATAAGCTCTCTGGACCAATTCCTTCCACTATTAATGAAAACTTGACAAAGCTCACCATACTTTATTTGTTCTCAAATAAGCTCTTTGGACCAATTCCTTTCACTATTGGAAACTTGACAAAGCTCACTGAACTTTCTTTCCAGACAAATAACCTCTCTGGAACAATTCCTTCCACTATTGGAAACTTGACAAACCTCACCACACTTTTTCTGTATTCAAATAAGCTCTAGGAACCAATTCCTTCCACTATTGGAAACTTGACAAACCTCACCGAACTTGTTTTGTAGCCAAATAATCTCTCTGGACCAATTTCTTCCACTATTGGAAAGTTGGCAAAGCTCACCACACTTTTTCTATACTCAAATAAGCTTTTTTGACCAATTCCTTTTACTATTGGAAACTTGACAAAGCTCACCAACCTTGATTTCTCCGAAAATAAGCTCTCTAGACCAATTCCTTCCACTATTGGAAACTTGACAAACCTCACCAACCTTGATTTTTTCAAAAATAAGCTCTCTGGACTAATTCCTTCTACTATTGGAAACTTGACAAAGCATGCCATACTTTCTTTGTTCTCAAATAAGCTCTCAGGACCAATTCCTTCCACTATTGGAAACTTGACAAAGCTCACCTCATTGATTTTGTTCTCAAATAAGCTCAGTGGAAGCATTCCGATAGAAATGAATAAGCTTAACAACCTGGAAAGTGTGCAATTATCTGACAATAATTTCACAGGTCATTTGCCTCACAACATTTGCTATAGTGTAAAGTTGACAAAGCTTTCTGTTAACGATAACTTTTTCACGGGTCCAGTACCAAAGAGTTTGAAGAACTGCTCCAGCCTTAGAAGAGTTAGGCTTGAACAGAACCAGTTGACTGGAAATATAACAAAAGATTTTGGTGTCTATCCAAGTTTGGATTACATCGACCTGAGTGAAAATAACTTTTATGGTCATCTTTCCCTAAACTGGGGAAAGTGCAATAATCTCATAAGCCTCAAAATCTCCAACAACAATTTATCAGGCAGTATCCCATCAGAACTAAGTCAGGCGACCAACTTACATGTACTTCACCTATCTTCAAACCATCTCACAGGAGGCATTCCAGAAGATTTGGGTAAATTGACCTATTTGTTCGATCTCTGTCTCGATAACAATAATCTTTCAGGGAATGTCCCTATACAAATAACACATTGAAAGATCTTGCAACCTTGGAACTTGGAGCAAATAGTTTTACTGGCTTAATTCCAAATCAACTTGGCTATTTGGTCAAGTTATTACATTTGAATTTGAGCCATAATAAATTTCGGTGAAGTATTCCATCTGAATTTGGTGAATTAAAGCATCTCCAGAGTCTTGATCTTAGCAGAAATTTTTTGAGTGGAACATTACCACCCATGCTCGGGGAGTTGATAATCTTAGAAACACTGAATCTCTCCCACAATAATCTTTCAGGTGATCTCTCCAGCCTTGATGAGATGGTAAGCTTGATATCAGTTGACATATCGTACAACCAATTACAGGGTTCACTTCCAAACATTCCTGCCTTTAATATGGCAACAATTGAGGAATTGAGAAATAATAAAGGCTTGTGTGGCAATGTCTCTGGCTTGGAACCATGCCTAATATCAAGGGCCAAATCTCAGAATCATAAGGGTGACAAAGTCGTATTGGTATTTTTATCGATTGGTTTGTATACCAGTAGGGTATTCGGCTATATGAGTAGCTGAATACCTTCCACCACGGAGAAGCCGAATACAGGTGTTCGGCCTAAATTTGGCCGAACACTTTTCCCTAACGAACAACTACTTATATCGTCGAATACCATATAGGGGTATTCGGTGCCACCCCAGCCGAATACTAAGCATAGCACTCGGACGGTACACATCCCTTTAAGTGACTATTATCAAGATAAACCGGAGGTTAGAAGATAATTAGGCCACCTTAATCAGTATGGATTAGTCATTAAAGAATGGACAGGTCCCATAAAGGTCCAGGCCCTACAAGATAAGTATAAAAGGGGGTATACCCCTCAAGGTAAAGGACTTTTGACCCTCATTTATTACTCACATTAAATGCTCTGAGCCGAAACCTAACTTGAGCGTTGGAGTGCCTTTTGCAAGTACCCCCCCCCCCCCCACCATTCGTATAGAAGCGTTCGGACATCTATTGAAGACCTTGAAGGATTAGAAGATCACCCCAACATCCTCAGACAGGAACATTTTGGCGCCCACCGTGGGGCCTGGTAAAACTTACCCCATAGCCCCTCAAGGAATGGTTACTACCCGAAGTCACGCACACATAGACATACTTGAACCATTGATAACAGCCAGGCAATAGCACGTACAAGGACAGCACCTCATCGGCGAAAACATGGAGCATGTGGAAGATCAAACGAATCTGTCGTCGGAGTTAAGACAGCTGAGAGCCGATATGTCGATGAGGAGAAGGCAGCACGCACAAGAGATATTGGCCCTTCGACAGGAAAACGTTGAGCTGAGAAATCTGAACCGATCGTGGAGACCCGAGGATCAGACACCAGACAAGCAACAAGAGGTTGAGTCTACGACCAACCTTAGTATCCATGGAGTAACCAATCGGCCTTCGACCTTTACCACAAACACTCAGTCACACCCTTGCAGGCATCCTTTCGTCTCCGGAATCATGGAAACCCCTCTTCCCCCAAATTGGAAGAGCCTTAGCCTATACAGGTATGATGGTAGCACTGACCCAAATGAGCACATAGACGTCTACGCCACCCAAGTTAGCCTTTACACCGCCGAAGACGCCATCCTATGTAGAGTGTTCCCCACGTCCCTAAAGGGACAAGCTCTACATTGGTTCACCCGGCTCCCACCCAGTTCCATTGACAGTTTTGAAACACTTGCAACTAGATTCGGCAACCAATTTGCAACAAGTAGACCTCATCACTTGACTTCAGTCGCGCTGGTAAACATTCGGCAAGAAAAGAGAGAATCCCTTAGAACATTCATGGAAAGGTTCGGCCAAGTTGCCCTAAACATCCGAAACCTTGATCCGGCATTAGCCATGCATCATCTAGTGACGGCCCTTAAGCCGGGGGCTTTCGTCAATAGTCTTTGTAAAAAACCAGTGCTAGACATGGATGACCTCCGCCAAAGAGTAGCAAAGTACATGCAGATGGAAGAACTGTCCGAGTACCGGAACCAGGTTCGAGCGGAAGCCAGCATAGGAAGGAAGGAGCATGAAAAAGACAATCAAGGGAAGGGTAAGGACAAGTTTCACAAAGAACGAGAGTACCGTGGCTCCCGGAACACGACCTATACCCCTCTTAACACTAGCTGCTCCTAGATACTCGAACAGGCCCTGGCAAAGGAGATATTGGCGGTGCCAAAGAGAGCCAACACCCCCCTAAAAGCCAACTACAACAAACAGTGTCGATACCACCGTAATAGAGGTCACTCGACCGAAGAGTGCGCAACACTCAAAGACAAGATCGAGGACCTCATTAAGATAGGGCATCTTAAAAATTTCCTCCACGATCCTAGAGCCGAAAGGCCACAGTTCTCGAAGTACAAAGGCGATGACAGAACTTACGGGAGGGACTTCAGTTACAACCGAGAACATGACCAAAGAACAGAAAGACCAAGAAGCAGGTCCCGGGAGTGGCACGAAACAAAAACGTCTAAACCCCGAAAGGTCATAAACACAATTACGGTTGGATTCGCAGGGTGAGGAAACATATCATCGGCCAGGAAAAAACATCTCCGATTGGTCCGATCAGTCAACATGACGTCGGCCATAAGCAAACTAAAAATGCCGCCCATCACATTCACCGACACAGACTTTCAAGGGTCAGATCCCGTACAAGATGACCCAATGGTCATCAGTATAGACATAGCAGACTGCACAGTCTGGAAAACTCTGGTAGATCAAGGGAGTTCAGCCGACATCTTGTATTGGAGTACCTTCAAGCAGCTGGATATACCGGAAGGGAAACTTATGACCTATGACGAACCTCTAGTCGGATTCGCAGGAGAGAAGGTTAACACCAGGGGGTGTATAGAGATGGACACGACTTTCGGTTACGGGGAGAAGGAATGCAAAACTATAAGAGTTAAATATATAGTAGTGCACGCTAACACCTCGTACAATATACTGCTCGGACATCCATCTCTGAACGCTCTCGGAGCTATAGTCTCCACTCCATACCTTGCCATGAAATTTCCTTCGTGTCGAGGCACAGTCATCACGCTTCATGCTGGCCAAAAGGCGGCCAGGGAGTGCTATCTGGCCAGTCTCAAAGTTACCCAACTGAAAGAAGAATAGGATAGGGCGGTACATTTGATCTCGGCAGCTGAACCTTCAATCCCAAACCTGGACTTGGATCCCCGAGCCGATGAAGGCAAGCGGGTCGAACCAAACGAGGAGATCGGTACGTTTCAGATTGGAAAAACAACGACCTAGATCACATACCACGGCAGCAACTTGCCAGAAAAAGACAAGATTCAGATCCAAAATGTTGTGAAGAAAAACGCCGACCTATTTGCCTGGAGGGCCTTGGACATGCCAGGTATCGACCCGAAATTTCACTGCCACAAACTAGCAATATGCCGAGAAGCAAGGCCTGTCGCTCAAAAGAAAAGAAAAATGGGTGAAGAAAGACGAAAAGCTGTAGAAGAAGAGGTAGCCAAGTTGATAACGGCCCACTTCATCCGAGAAGTCAAATATACCACTTGGTTAGCCAATGTGGTTATGGTAAAGAAGGCGAACGGCAAATGGAGAATGTGCACAGACTATACGGATCTGAACAAAGCCTGTCCAAAGGACGCATATCCACTACCAAACATTGATCGATTAGTTGACGGGGCAGTCGAACACTCTTGTCTCAGTTTCTTAGACGTATATTCAGGATACAATCAGATCTGAATGTACCCACAAGACGAAGACAAAATGACCTTCATAACCGAATCAGCCAACTACTGCTACAAAGTCATGCCTTTCGGATGGAAGAACGCCGGAGCTACATACCAATGGTTGATGGATAAGATTTTCCAAAGACAACTCGGACGGAACCTGGAAGTATATGTTAATGATATGGTGGTTAAATCTGCAAAGGTCGAGATACACAAAAATGACCTGGAAGAAATCTTTGCCGAAATCAGAAAGCACAATATGCGTTTGAATCCCAAAAAATGTGTTTTTGGTGTACAAGGGGGGAGTTTCTGGGTTTTATGTTAACATGCCGAGGCATAGAAGCAAACCCTGATAAGTGTCAGGCTGTCATTTCAATGAGAAGTCCGAAAACACCAAAGGAGGTCCAGAGGCTTGCTGGAAGAATCGCCTCCCTATCGCGATTTCTACCTAGGATAGCCGAAAAGGCGAGACCCATCATGCAATTGTTGAAGGTGAACAAGAACTTTTCATGGAACCCACAATGTGAAAAGGCCTTTCAAGAACTAAAGAAAACCCTTTCGGCACCACCCATTCTCAAGAAATCGGATCCCCAGAAAAATCTGATACTATACATCTCAGTATCCCAAGAAGCCATTAGCGCAGTGATGGCACAAGAACATGAGCAAGGTCAGGTTCCCATATATTTTATCAGTCGAGTGCTACAAGAGTCCGAGACCAGGTATCAAACAATAGAGAAAGCGGCTCTTGCACTAGTCAATGCCGCAAGACGCCTAAGGCAGTATTTCCAAGGTCACCGGGTGATTGTCAGAATCGATTGTCCCATTACGAAAGTTCTAAAAAAGTCTGAGCTGGCCGGAAGGATGATGGCGTGGTCAGTAGAACTATCATAATTCGACATCAGATACGAGCCGAGAGGCCCTATAAATGCATAATGTTTGGCAGACTTTATTAATGAACTACACTCGACCGAGAACTTTGATGACGAGTGGTGGGTAGTGCACGTCGACGGATCGTCCAATCGAAAAGGAAGCGGGGCAGACATCATGATAGAAGGACCAAACAAGATATGACTCGAGCAGTCTGTGAGATTCAGATTTAAAACATCTAATAATCAAGCCGAGTACGAGGGCTTACTGGCCGAACTCAGACTAGCAAGGGAAATGGGAGCCCGGAAAGTAGAGTGTTGGAGCGATTTCGAAATTGCAGCCAAATAGATTAATGGTGTATTCCAGGTCAAAGACCCGCAGTTGCTTAAGTATTACCATACCTTCATGCAACTAAAGCAAGAGTTTGATGAGGTCCAAGTAAGGCATCTAGCCCGAGAACACAACGACCGAGCTGATCAACTTGCCAAATTGGCCAGTACTCGGAAGCCCGGACAACTAAGGACATTCATTCAAGAGACGTTACCAGAACCAAGTGTGACTATCGAAGAGTGCCTACAAATCTCGGCATCTAAAGACAATTGGATAGCCGACATCCAAGAATATCTGTCTAAAGGCACCCTTCCGGAAGACAAAGGCGAGGCCAGGAAGTTGCGAACCGTGGCAGCAAGATACGTCATGGTTGCCGGAGAATTGTATAGAAGAGGGTTTTCCACACCATTACTCAAATGCCTTGACAAGGACCAGGCCGAATATGTCATAACAGAACTGCACGAGGGAATATGCAGAATGCATTCGGGTGGCCGAACAATGGCCACATGAGTACTCAGAGCAGGGTATTATTGGCCGACCCTCAAAATTGATTATGCCAAATATGTAAGAAAGTGCGGCCAGTGCCAAAAGCATGGCAACCTTATTCACCAGCCGTCCGATGAACTACACGCTATTTCGTCACCCTGGCCCTTCGCTATGTGGCGAACCGATATCTTGGGACCTTTTCATATAGTTAAGGGGCAGTGCAAGTTCTTGATAGTAGCCATCGATTACTTCACAAAGTGGATAGAAGCCGAACCACTAGCAACCATCACGGCCCAGAATGTACAGAAGTTCTTGTGGAAAAACATAATCACACGTTTCGGCATTCCTTGCGTAATCATCACCTATAACGGCTTGCAGTTTACAGACAAGAAATTGAATACCTTCTTGGAAGGCCTGGGAATAAAACACAAGGTGACCTCGGTCGAGCACCCACAAACAAATGGACAAGCTGAATCCGCCAACAAAGTCATCCTGGGAGAATTAAAAAAGACATTGGGAGTGGCTAAAGGCGTGTAGGCAGAAGAGATACCAGAAATTTTGTGGGCTTACCGGTGCACCCCACAAACAACAATCAAAGAAACACCCTTCAGAATGGTGTATGGAATCGAAGCCATGATACCGGTAGAAGTAGGGGAACCCTAATTCCGGAAGCAACACTTCGAAGTAGTCGAAAATGAAGACTCTTTAAGACGTGAACTCGACCTGGTTGATGAGGTATGCAACCAAGCATGCCTCAATGCCAAAGCATGCAGGCAGAGAATGACTAGAAGGTTCAACTCAAAGCTGAAGCCGACGGATTTTAAAGAAGGAGACTTAGTTCTAAGAATGCAAGGTGATGCATGAAGAGATACCCGGGAAGGAAGCTTGTCGCCAATTGGGATGGCCCATTCAGAATCCGGCAAACCCTCAACAACGGCGCCTACCAAGTTGGAAGAGCTTTCAGGAAAGATGGTGCCGGGAACATGGAACTTGACGCACCTTAAGTATTATTTTAGTTGATTATGTAACCGGGTGTTGTACTCTTTTTCCTTACTTGGTTTTTTATCCCTAAAAAATGCGAAAGGGTTTTTTCCGAGAAGGTTTTAACGAGGCACACCTTTTTCAATTAAACCAATGAAGCTTATCTTCCCCACCTACTATATGTCTATTTTTTCAGCACCATTCGGATTTTCTCGCAAATGGTTTCCCTCCCGAGTACTCCTACTCGACTAAGGATGCACCATTCGGATTCTCTCACAAATGGTTTCCCTCCTGAGTACTCCTACTAGGCTAAGGATGCACCATTCAGATTTTCTCGCAAATGGTTTCCCTCCCGGGTACTCCTACTCGGCTAAGGATGCACCATTCAGATTTTCTCGCAAATGGTTTCCCTCCCGGGCACTTCTGCTCGGCTAAGGATGTACTCCTACTTGGCTAAGGATGCACTATTCGAATTTTCTCGCAAATGGTTTCCCTCCTGAGTACTCCTGCTCGACTAAGGATGCACCATTCAGATTTTCTCACAAATGGTTTCCCTCCCGAGTACTCCAACTCGGCTAAGGATGAACCGGTCGGATTAACTTTACAAAAAAACTCAAGCATTGATCTCCATAGTTAATAAAGGAAGGAATCCATTCTTACGAAGTTATCGACTGCAAATGAGTTTGCAAAAACATTCTAAGTATGAATGCATGAAACAAAGGCCGAGAGGTAAATACTATTTCATTAATCACAAAAAAAAAGGTTACAAAAAATTCTCATGAAAAACAAAAAAGGGCTCTAACGGCCCAAGTAACAAATGTTTCATTCAGCCGGATCCTCTTGGACCACGGCATCGGCAGCATCTTCCCTGTTCTCCTCATTCATCCCAGCATCACCATCACCATCACCATCCGGAGCCGACTGGTGCAGAGGATTCTCAAGAACCGCATCCTCAGGGATATCATCAAAAGGAAGCAAGCGGCCTTGGAAGACATCCTTGTCCATGTCAAAAAAGGTAGGGTTTCAGACGTCATAGAAGAACAGCATTTGCCGAACAGCATGAAGGAAGCCGGCTTTATGTTCGGCAACAATTTTATCCTGCGCCGAACCAATAATTTGCACCTTGGCAGAACGTTCGGCGTCCCTCTCCTCCCTAGCCTGAGCCAGTAGCACCTTTAAACCCTCGATCTCTTCAGCTTGAAGTTTAGCATCCTTTTCGGCCAGTAAGACCTTAGTATTTAAGTCATCAAGGTTAACCGAAAGGTGCTTCACCTCTTCCTTCAAACGAGCGTTATCGTCTGCTAAAGCTATGTTGGCTTCCAGAGTTTGTTGGTTAGAAGCTTGGGATTCCTTCAAACTCTTCTTCAGCTTCTCGGTCTCTTTCAACGGAGTCGTGAACATGTGATAAGCAATTGCCGAAGCCCTTGCTTGAAATTCACAATAGGCCGACCAGTTGGAGGCGACGTCAGCCTTATTTAGGATATCCTTTCCGGCCTTGGAAATGTCGCTAGAGCTAACCATTTTCTTCGGCCGAAAATCCCTTGAGAAAAACCCCTCGGCAGTCAATGCAGGGATAGAAGCCAGAGACCCCAAAGCCGAAAAGTCCAATGTCTACTGTTTCAGCTTCTTCAATTTCTCCTCCTCCGAGGCCTCACCGCTTTAGTGCCTTTTCTTGTGATCTCTGTCCTTTCTTTTCTTCTCTCCTGCCGGAGGGGGTAAGGTATCCACTGAACAAGGCCTCGGCATTGGTTGCTTCACAACAGGAGGAATAGAAGTAGCACCCGAGGTGTTCCCCGCAGCCTGAGCCCTTTTCTTCCTAGCATTTCGGAAGGAAAGGACATCACCACCCGCATCGGCCATATACCTACACCCCACAAAACACTTCGTCAGCCATAAGAACCAAGTACCAAATAACAGAATAGAAAGAACCGAGGCCTTACCACACATATCGGCTATAGCAATTGAAGAATTAAACAAGGCCACGAGCTGCCTAGCCGGAAGCTTTCGGGGGAGGGACTCAAGAAAGAGGAGGTCCTCGTGTTCCCTTTCGATCATCACAGATTTCGGAAATTTATCATAACGCCGAGGGTTTCTCTCCCAATAAAAAGGAAATAAGGGCTTCCCATCCCTATCATAGAAATGGTTAGCCCCTATATTTGGCTTCACTACCACTTTAAGGAAGCCGATTTTGAAATTTTTGTAAGAGGTGGTAAAAGATTGGAATAAGGGCCTTTTCGGTTTCCTTATTAAGGATACCCACAAACCACTCTTAGGACGAGTACAAAAATAATACAAAAATACACTCACCGAAGGCTCCACAAAATTAAAAATACAAAGGGCACGGAAGGCCTGGATCGCGGCCCACCCGTTCGGATGCAACTGAGAGGGTGCCACGTTCAAATCCTGAAGCACCCCCATAGTAAAATCATCAAAAGGAACTGTTACATGTAGGTCGTGGAACACGCAATCATACATATAAAAGAAATCCCTCAGAGACGGACCCTTTCCCATAAAAACAAATTCGGCATTTGTTTCACACAGACAACACTGTAAAGCTATAGGACATAACTCATCCTCAACGATGGAAGAAATATCGACATAATTTACAAGGTTGGAAACACTACGCTTATCATCATACCGAGACCAATAGAACCCAACCTCCCCGTGTACCCATTCGTACCCCTCAAGGGTAATCGGTAGGAACACCCTTTTCCCTTGTGTAACCTGAGGCTTACGCCTCAGCTTTTGGTTGGAATCATCATTCCCAGCAGAATGGGACACTATGTTATCACCCACCCCCTCTCCGACAGGAGGCGAAGAGGGGGACGACGATGGACAAGACGAAAATAAAGACGAAGAAGCCGAAGACTGCCCACTAGCCGAGGCAGATGACCGAAGGTCAATCACCTCGGTTCCCCCGGAAAGCTTATGACCAGACAAACTCATGGTAACGATAAATGAAAGAGAAAAGGCCGAACTCTCGTACCTTGGCTAAGACGAAAAGAGAAGAAGCAAGAAAGAAGTATTCGGCCGAGAGCGAAAAATGAAATGTTTGCTGGGTTGTAAATAAGGGATGCAAAGACGACATCCCTCGTCCTATTTATAGGGCCCAAGCCCATAACAGTCCAAAGGGTTCAAATGTTGCCAACCATTAGATTAACCACGATCTAACGGTTCATAAAAACGCAACTCCTCGATCCCATCACCTACACGGTTTTTTCAATCATAATGACAATATTTGAAACGGCACAACGAGACGTGCGTTTTGAATCAAAGCCTCTTCATCATCACTTATTACTCGAGGCTGGGGGGCATGTATACCGGTGGGGTATTCGGCTATATGAGTAGCCGAATACCTTCCACCACGGAGAAGCCGAATACAGGTGTTCGGCCTAAATTTGGTCGAACACTTGTTTCTAACGAACAATTACTTATATCGTCGAATACCATATGGGGGTATTCGGCGCTACCCCAGCCGAATACTAAGCATAGCACTCGGACGATACACATCCCTTTAAGTGACTATTATCAAGATAAACCGGAGGTTAGAAGATAATTAGGCCACCTTAATCAGTATGGATCAGTCATTAAAGAATGGTCAGGGCCCATAAGGGTCCAGGCCCAACAAGATAAGTATAAAAGGGGTATACCCCTCAAGGCAAAGGACTTTTGACCCTCATTTATTACTCACATTAAATGCTCTGAGCCGAAACCTAACTTGAGCGTAGGAGTGCCTTTTGCAGGTAACCCCCATTCAAATAGAAGCGTTCGGACATCTATTGAAGACCATGAAGGAGTAGAAGATCACCCCAACATCCTCAAACATGAACAGTTTGGGTACTTTAGTACTAGCATTATTTTCCTTTGGAGTCTCATATCATCTTTGTCGAAGTTCAAAGACAAAAGAAAACCAGGATGCAGAATCACCAGTCCAAAATCTATTTACAATATGGAGTTTTGATGGAAAAATGGTGTATGAGAACATAGTTGAAGCCACAGAAGAGTTTGACAATAAGCATCTCATCGGGGTCGGTGGACAAGGAAGTGTTTACAAAGCAGAATTGCACACAGGTCAAGTTGTTGCTGTGAAGAAACTCCATTTAGTCCAAAATGGAGAAATGTCCAATATTAAAGCTTTCACAAGTGAAATTCAAGCTTTGATAGAAATTCAACATCGTAACATTGTCAAGTTATATGGGTTTTGTTCTCATTCATGATTCTCATTTTTGGTATATGAGTTCTTGGAAAAGGGTAGTATGGATAAGATTTTAAAAGATGATGAACAAGCAATTGCATTTGATTGGAACAGGAGGATAAATTCCATTAAAGGTGTAGAAAATGCTGTGTGTTATATGCATCATGACTGTTCACCTCCAATTGTTCATCGAGATATATCAAGCAGTAATGTTCTCTTGGATTTGGAGTATGTGGCTCATGTCTCAGATTTTGGAACAGCCAAGCTTCTTAATCCTAATTCAACCAATTGGACCTCACTTGTAGACACTTTTGGATATGCTGCTCCAGGTTAATTCCTTTCTTCTTCTACATAAGAATATTATGATTTTGTAGGTTTTCTTTGGTAGTCTTCTACCAAAAGATTAGGTAATAGTTATCAACATTTGATGTTTAAAGCTTTTAATTTGTTACAAAGCTTGCATACACAATGGAACTAAATGAAAAATGTGATGTGTATAGCTTTGGGGTATTAACATTGGAAATTCCTTTTGGAGAGCACCCTGGAGATTTTATAACATCATCGTTGATGCCATCTTCATCAAATGTCATGGACTCAACACTTGATATTCCTTCATTGATGGGTAAGTTAATGTCTCCCTTATCCTGCAAATCCTATTGCTAAGGAGATAGTTTTGATTGTAAGGATAACAAATGCTTGCTTGACCGAAAGCCCTCGTCTCGCCCTACCATGGAACAAGTTGTCAAGGAGCTTGCATTGTTGAAGTCATCTTCAATACATTAATTCCACATTGTCTTGTAGATATAGTCGAAAGATCGAATTTACCGAATAAGCATGGGTTCTACTATCCCCTGACTTTGCATTGTAATTTTAATTTTAGTCTTGATGTTCCCTGATTATTCCTCAGTTCTCTGTATGTGATTGGTTTGGTCATATGCTGTTTAATTAGTGTATTCGATTCACGATTGCTGTAACTTATCTTCTTAGTACAACCCTTTTACAATTTAATCTTGAATTGAAATGTCTAGGAGGTGTTGTGATAAATCTTGACTCAAATTATTAATATCATTGACTCATTGCGTTTTTTTCTTGAACATAGCATAATCAATTTGAAAAGTTCCCTTATGCTGTTAGTTGTGTTGTTTGGGACATTGACCAATTTGATTGCCTAAGATTGGCCTAAAGCTTTCACTTAGGTTTCTTATTGTGCTCCATTAAATTGAGCAATTAACTTGTCTTCAAATTAGAATTTTGTGCCATGGAGATATTTGATCTCGAGACCTCTACTTTGGAATGATTTGTAATCTTTGCATGTTGTTCTGCTTTTTAGTTTGACAAGCCTTGCTAAGGATTGTACTCAATATTTTCTGTTGGTTAAGGGTGTCGATACAAATGTTTGTGTCATGTACATTTTATCAAGTCTCGGAACATAATTTGAAGCATGTTCGTGTGTGTTCGTTGTTGTCTTATAATTGTATAGAATTTTGTTCTCTGCTTCCACTTTAATTTTTCTCATTTATCTCATCTACTAGTTATAGATATATATAGATCTTTTCCACTTATCCCTTTTAATATAGTTCAGTGTTGTGGGTTTGTCTGAACAAATTGTTCCTTTTTTTATAGCCTTCTTGGTGTGGCATGAGTTTGAATGTGGCATCTTTCAAGGTCGTGATATACATTTTGGATTTAATTGGTTTTAATTTTATATACAACTAGCCTCGATAGACTTTGAATTCTGAGTCAAAATTTTTGCCATGTGAGGTATATACTACCAATGGTAGAACCCATTTCAAGTTCTTAACTGGGTCCTACAGTGTCAAATGAGATTTAAGAACCCACTTCTATTTTTACTCCAATAATAGAACTCGTTTTGAGTTCTTAACTTATTTATAGTAGGTCTCACAATGAACCCACATTTTTATATTTTTCCAAAATGCAATGGTTCTTTATTAAAATATGCTTTCTTTTGAGGATAAAGATTATTTTATACAATATCATGGATTAGAGAGAGTTAAGAAGTTTTTTGTTTTCATAAGCAAGATAAATATATAAAATACAAAAAGATTCCAACCCACATACAAAACCACCAGACATAAAAGATCTAGACACAATTCGAATGTAGGACTACTGTAACATTTTGCAAAGGAGACATGAGTAGCATTTAATTTAAACTAAACCATGACCAACTTCTTATTTTTATTAGAGTTTAATGGCTATACACTGTCAATATAATTTTTTTTACACTATCAACCAATTAGAAATGACCAAACTTGCTTTAAGCCATGCAAAGGAGAAGAAGCTTCCAATTGATCAAGAAAAATAAAAACACAATGAGACTGATCACGAAGAGAAGCGATTATATTTCTCTTGATTAGCCTAGTATAGTATAGGAATATGTTCACCACTATTTGGTCTTTGTGGATTCAACGGAATTGGATCATTTCAAGCACGAATGTGCTAATCTAATGACCATTCGTTAAAGTTAGTTTAGTGGGGTCCATTTCTCTTACAAGCAGAGAAAGAAGCACAGAAAAAATATCTCAAAAAGGAGGGGCATCCTTGACTTTGAGGATTGGATAACTTGTATCTTCATGTTGCGATTTGAGACTGTGGCAAGATATTAGAAGCTAATATGAGATAGTTTCTATAAATTAGTTTATTCATAAGTTAATTTTAACTTATGAAGAAGTTTTTTTTTTTTTCATTCTTCAATTCTTATTTTCTTCTTCTATAAGTACTTGTGGAGAAGTTTATCCAAAAAAGTCTTTATTTTTTTTACTATTGTACTGGAAGGTTAATATAATTGAAGAACAAATGTATCCTATGGTTGCTAATTACTCTTTTGATGTTCCATGATTATTCCTCAGCTCTTTGAATTTGTGTGTTCGATTCGCCATTGCTATAACTTAATTTTTTTCTTAGTACAACCTTTTTACAATTTAATATTGCAATTGAAATTGTTAAGAAAAACAGAACATGCATAAAAACAGAAATTATAAACGTATAAAGAAGAGAGCAGCTGAGGAGCAAAAACTAATATGATATATTTCAGATTTGTAACATAGATTTTGCACACTTTGATTTATTATAGCAAGAGCTTAAATAGAAAAACTAACCAGTCCCTAATTGGGTAAAACAAACAGCAAATTAAAGCTACTATAAAAAAGGCATTATTAGCCCACAAGTAGCTGTTAAACAAAAGCATACTTAAAAAGTAAATAGGCATGTTGCACGCACATTTAATATGATAGCAGGAAAAATCTCAACTGCCAACACTCCTCCTTGAGATTTTTCTTCAATACTCCAAGCCTTGATCTCAACTCATTCCCACATCTATGGAGGATCACCTTCAAGTAGACAAACATTTGTATCTCCTTGCTTAATAGAAATTGTATCATCTGAAACAAGAATGCTTGCAACCTCCTTAATCCATTTTTGATCTCTAAGAATCTTAGCTTTTGGTGCTAGACAAGCCATGATAGTTGCAGCAACATTAAACATTGTACTCCTCTATGAAATTTATTTTTATCTTGATAAGGAGTATGACAATCCCAGCAAAGTCTTGTCAATCAAGAGATTTACCTCTTGCATTTGCCAAAGTAACAGCCATAATTGTTGCAGCTTCCATGGCCCATGAAAAAAGATTCAACATAAAACTCCAAAACTTCATAAACTTGTTTTCCTTCTTCTATTCAAGTTTGTTGTGGCCAGAGATGTCCAACTTCTTCTTAACAACTTTTGTAGTGGATCCATTTGAATCACACTTCATAGTCTGAAATGCCTCCTCCTCAAGTGGCATGTTTTCCAAATTCACAGCTTCCTCTAAAACAACATGCGTGGCCTTTTTCTTCCATTCCACTGGAAAACTTTTATCTCTCATTTTAATTAACATTAGCTCACAACCAGAGGCATCAAATATGGTGCAGCTCATATTTTTAAAACACAAAGAATAGTTCCTTTCTAGCATTTGTCCCACACTCAATAGACTTTGATTTATCTCAGGCACACATAACACATCAGAAATATATTTTGTACCTACTGGAGTTTGGAGTTTCAACAGCAACAACTGTAACACCCCAAAAATTACAACTCAGTAAGTAATAAGAAAATGAGAGATTAATTAGAAATTAATGGGGATTTAATGGCTTATTTTAAATAAGAAAATAATATACTTGGAGTAATTAAAATATAGTTAGTAATTAATTGAGCGATTAAGAAAATAAAGGAAAATAAATAATATAGTAATTTCATTATAAGGATCAAATAGGAAAAACATTTATGAGAACAAAGACATAAAAAGTTCTTTGCGAGTAACTTCCTATAATTAATTCTCTAGAATTAATTCTCGGTGATTACTTTCTGTATAATTTGTCTGTAGGTCTGTTTATAAAATTCTGTGTAAGTGAGCTAGTCTACTTTATTTTATTTAAAATGGTAATGTGCAGTGTGATAAGTATTTAAAATATTTAAATACTTAGATTCATCTGTATAATTGTCTGTTAGTTTGTTTTTAGATTTCTGTGAAAATAAAATAGTTTGTACTATTTTATTTGAGTTGAAAAAAAAAATACAATGTGATGAGAATTTAAGTTTTAATTATTTGGTTTCATTTGTGATTTAATTTCTTGAAGTAACTGAGAAGGAAAACTATTTGTATGTGGTGAATATTAGAAATAAATAAATGAGATATTGGTTACTTCGTATTAGTCTTGAAATTGGCTGAAAAATCATTTTTAATCATTTTTGAAATCTGAGACTTGCACGCCACGTTACTTTTTGTAAAATTCATCTGTTAAACAATTACTTCACAGGAAAATTTTATGAAAGCAACTAAAAGGTTTTTATTTCAAAATATTTCTAAAAAAATTAATTACGAATTTCAAAGTTTAGTCAAAAATAAAAAAAATAAAAACGCGTTTCCTCCCTATTATACAGTGTATTTCTACACTATGTAAATTAAAGCTAGCACCTAAAACATCAAACCAACTACTCTAATCCAATTAAAAGCATTCAGCACACTCACTACCTAAGCTACATGGCCACACACACAAACACTCCCTTAAACCCACTCATTCTCTCTCTCAAATCTCACAAAATCAAACCATCACTTCACTCTCATTTCAGCCAACTCAAATCAGATTTTCTCCTCCCTCTCTCCTCCCCTCAGCTGGCCAAAACACACACACACCACCAAGACTCCATTTTTGCTCTCCTCTCAAGCTTTGCATGTCCTAGATAGAGCCACCAAAAGCCAAAGCTCCTTTGGAGACTATTGATCCTCTCTTCACCCTCTTTCACGTGAACCAATTTGAAAGGTAAGGGGACTCTTTGTGAATTCTAGAGTGGCTGCAGGTTGGAGGATCCAGCCACCTTTGCATGAAATGCCTCCCTTGTGAAAAAAAAATGTTTGCATATGTGTGTTTGAGTTTGTTTTCTGAAAATCTTTTTGGCAGTAGCTTGTGGCTGTGTTCAAAAACTTCTCTTCATCTTTTTACTCTTAAGAAATTCGTGGGATGGCTCCAATACAAAGGAGACCATGCCCAATTTTTGTTAGAACCTATTTCTAAACTCTCATGCATTTTTCAAAACTCGAAAATTGGTGTTGGCAGTGACTGTCTCACATAGAAGCCCTGGATAGTACTTATATTTTTGTGCATAACTTTTGATTTAGCCGTTGGATTTTGATGAAACTTGTCCTCAGTTAAAGTAGACTCAAAATAAACCAACTTTTCTTTTGATACCATTGCGAGATAACCTCAAATGAGGGTTCATACGTGACATGCAATAGGGCTGTTCTGCTTGTGGAAACTGGTTCGGGCAAGGTTCGGGTTTTGAGCTTTTTACACCAAAGTAATGACCATTTTTGAAATATAATTTTTTCCCTAAAACTAGACAAACAGAGATTTAAAATGATATAAGTTTCGAAAATTTTCATCCACAATTACTAATTTAACAAATTCGGTTAATACAGAACACATACATGGATTCCAAATTTCAAACCTGAGACATAAGTCTTAGAAAAGGAATTACTGGGAAAAATGTAAGAGGAATTAGGATTAAAGTTTTACCTTTTCTGAAAGATATGAATGTTAGCTTTTTACCATAAAAATTTGAGTTAAAATGTCATTTGGAAAGTTTGATAAAATTACACATCTTTGAGGTATGCTCACTGTGAAGAACATACTGACCTGCGAACTTCTAGGAATTTTAGTAATTTGTTTAGATTTAACCTGAGAGTGTGGGATACCTTTTTAAAAAATAGGTCTTAAGGGCTTTAATTTGATATAATAATTTCACAGAACAAAAATCATTTGCTAAATTAATTTTGAACAGAGATTAGGTGCTGTCAAGAAGGGATTCTGTCTTAAATTGCCTTTGAAATGTGACATTTGAATTATGGTATATTGAATGTTTAAATTAATTATAATTGTGTGCATGTAAGGCGGTAGGTAAATTTTACCCTTGCCTTAAATGATTGTAAGACCCTTGGAATGCGAACCTAGGGCATCTTTGTGCAAGTGATTTGTGCATTTTGAAACGCTTTGTGGTACATTTATGTGGACTGAAGTATGAATTGTATTTCTCTGTGATGTTTGTGTTCTGTGAGCATAGGACTCGAACGCGGGTGCTTATGTGGACTAGGACTATATCCTAGTAATCTGGGCAATTTTGCCGGTAATAATAAAAATATAAATTCCAACAGTGAGAACAATTAATTTAGACTTAAGAATTAAATTATTTTATAAGCTTCATAAATGAACCATTTATTTGTGCTTTAGACTTAGATAAACTTTCTAGGACCTTTGCATGGAGAAATTGTCGGTAAGTATTCATAATTAAAAACTTTAGAAATTGAGAGGGTAAGACACAAATAAAATGTAATAAATAATCTTGATACGCGATGAAGATATACGTCTTGAGAGTCATGCAACGAGGAATACGCGTGTACGGTGGACTTGCGAGGGAAGTTCCATGGGGCAATTCCGGCTGAGAGAAAGATGCAAAGATGTTGGTGGAGATCGAATGACGTGGTCACCAATAGGTGATGGAGACAATTGTCTCGTATGGTATATTTTTGTTGGAGCCAAGACAAGGTCTTAAGTTCGCCGTTGATTCGATCCGTCATATACCACCAGTAGCGAAAACCCATAGTGACTAGCAAAGATAATCTCTGTGTGAGAGTGTACGAGGAGTAAGTCCTCGGAGTATGAATGACCACAGATTGGTACCTAGGAGATGATCGTGAGGCATTACGACCTTGGAGGGTAGGCGTCGAGTTATGACTTCGTTCACACAAACCGACTTGGCGACCCTGACAATAACCACGAGAAATTCTCAGTTAGTGAGAGCCCACCTTATACCAGGGTGATGGTGTACTCCCAGCAGTCATTCTCCTCAATATATGTAAGACCACTGAGTTCGGGGAGTTCCGATGGCAGCTGGCCAGTGTGTTACAGTTTATAGATAAAAGTCATGGTAGGTTCCGAGTGTGAACGTTAGAGAACCATACCGCAGTGGTTAGCAGGATTGTGTGTATGACTTTCAAAGTCATTTTGTGTGGTTTTCTTGATGAAGCAAAGAGATTCACCCTTACCTTTTTGTTTTAGGAGCAGATGATAGTACCTATGGAGATCATAGTGTATATACCAAAGCTATTAAAGTAATATGTTTTATGCATATGTGTATACTTGATAACTGATAATTGCATTTTATACTTACATTTGTGGTATATTTAAGTGCAAGTATTTCATCTATCCCTTATTTAAACCTTTGTTTACACCTTTTTTTAGTTCAAAAAGAATTAGTTTTGAGATTTATATTTAGTTATGTAAATTTCGAAATTAGTCTCATGTTTTGGTATTTTTTTATTCATAGAAATTGGAGATGGATTTTGGAGTAGCTTAAGATCAAGATCAAGGAAGAAAGTTCTCATTGGCCCAGCTGAAATTAGTGTCGGCTGGGCCGAAATCAAGTAAGTAGCATCTAAATTGTTGAAGGCAATTCGGCCCAGCCGAAATGATAGGCCAGCCCAGCTCAGAAACTGACAGAGAGAACCTAATTTTGAGAAAGGAAGTTCAGCCCAGTCAAACTAGTTGGTGAGCCCAGCCGAGCTTGTTCCAGTGAACATTATTGAAGTTTCGGCCCAGCTGAAACATAATTTCAGCTGGGCTGAAAATGTCGTGTTGGCACTTTATGGATAAAAGACAAAGCTATTAAATGGGCTTTTTGGAGGGAGAATAGAACATTCTTCTTCTCTGACCTAGGGTGGCACAAAGGCAGCTGAGTGGGATACCCTCAAGACTCCATTTTTCATCTTCTTCTTCACTTCACCATTTTTTGATGCTCCTCTCAACCATGAGTAGCTGAGCTCCCCTTCATTGGGGTTTGATGTAACTAAACCCAAACTCATGTATATCTTTTGAGTTATTAATACATGTTTCTTATTCACCGTTATGTGCTTTCTTCTTTACTTAATGCTTGCTTTGGCTTGATCACCCTTTGCTTGATTTTATGGTTTAAATGCGATTGGAAAATGTATTTGAACTACGAACCGGAGAAGAGCTCCTAATGGGTCTTATATCTAGGGATAGAGCAAAGCCCATTAGTCACCTTTGACTCCTTTTCTTAAAGCAAGTAAATTGGCTAAGCTATGCAAGGGATTGGTAGTTTAGTCAAGGAACTTAGGTTCTTGTAAGGAATTAGGGATTGAGCATTTTTATGAGTTGGTGATAACAAACGAATGATAAACATTGATTAATAGCTTGTATATGCATGAGGGAGTGGTTAGTGAAGTCGAACCCTAATATTCATTATCATAGTTTCTCATAACATTTTTCCGCAACTTGGATCTTTGAAGACAAAAAAAAAACACTTTTCATTAGCTTTATTTCCAAAGTTTCTACCTTTATCTTTATTTTCAATCATTGCTACTTCAACTTTGCTGTATATTTTGCCTAGTGAGTAAAAAGTGCGTAAATTGCTTAATATTGAACAAGTCCCTGTGGATACGATACTTGGACTTCCATTTTATACTACTTGTACGACTTGGTACACTTGCCAATGGCGTAACAAGTTTTTGACGCCGTTGCCGGGGACTTGCGTCTCAATATTCGACAATTTTACATTTTCTATTTGCTTAGGCACTAATCTTTTATTTTTTTATTTGTTGGTTTTAATTTAATTTGTGTTTATTCTCTTATGCTAACTTACCTCTTTTAGTGTCTTGTTTTCCTTGTTTATGCAAACTAGAAGCTCAACCGACCCCTTGTATTTCGACCTGGAGATTGAAAGGACAGCTCAGAAGAACAATAGTTCAACAAAGAAGAGGAAGACACTAGAGAGATTAGCCATCCAAGAGCCTAGTTCACCTGTTTCGCCTAATCTTCCTTTGCCACCCATTCAGGAAGAAGAAGAATTTATCATGGCGGAGGAAGAAGCTCACCCACTAAGGCGGACTTTGAATGATTACATTGCCAACACCGGGCCAAGATATTTAAACACCATTGCTAGACCTGAAGTGCAAGTTCTCAATGTGGAAATAAAGGCTTCTCTCATTCATTTGATCAAGCACAACAAATTCCATGGCCTTGACAATGAAGATCCTTATGCTCACTTGGCTAATTTTATTGATGTTTGCAACACGGTGAAGCTCCATCAAGTGAATGATGATTACATCCAGCTTAGTCTTTTCCCATTCTCTCTAGATGGGAAAGCCACAGATTGGTACCGAGCCATTCCTCCAAATACTCCTCTAACTTGGGATGAGTTGGTTGATAGATTCTTGAACCGTTTCTTTCCTCAATCCAAGATAAACCAACGGAAGACGGCTATCTCTACTTTCACCCAAGGGTTAGATGAGCCCTTATGTGAAGCTTGGGAAAGATTTAATGGCATGTTGAGGAGGTGTCCATCTCATGGTCTTAATGAGGCTGCTCAAATTAACACCTTCTTGGCGGGGTTAAGGCCTCAAACTAAGCTCATGCTTGATGCTTCAGTTGGAAGAAAAATGTACAAGACACCGGATGAGGCCAAGGAGCTCATTGAGAATATGGCCTCCAATGATTATGAGGTTCAACATGACAGAACCCCGGTTCAGGTGCAAAAAAGAGGAGTCCTTGAGTTGAATTCTCAAGATGCCATCCTTGCGTAAAACAAACTTCTCACTCAACAACTAGATGCACTCACCAAGCAAATTGCCAAAATTCCACAACTCCAAGCCGTGCAAGTTACTCAACCGGGAGCTCAACAAGTTCTTAGTTGTGAATTGTGTGGGGGTGGTCATCTAAGTGGCCAATGCATTATGCCACCGGAATCCCAAGAAGAGCTCAATTATATGGGAAACCAAAATCGGCAAGGAAATTATGGTAATCCTCCTTACAACAATGCTTTCAATCAAGGGTGGAGGAACAACAACAACTATGGTTGGAAGCAAGATGTCGGTCCTTCAAATAGACAATCTCATGGAAATCAAGCTCATCAAGGCCAACAACAACATCAACCTCTCCATCAAGACCGCACTTCCAAGTTAGAAGACACTTTGAATCAATTCATCCAAGTCTCTATCACCAACCAAAAGAATACGGATGCTTCAATCAAGAACCTTAAGGTGCAAGTGGGACAAGTTGCTAAGGAATTGGCAGAACTTAAAAGTGGAGCATTTTCGGCCAATACTCAAACCAATCCCAAGGAGCATTGCAAGGCTATCACTACAAGAAGAGGTACAATGGTAGGTGACTGGAGTGGAGAGAAAAGTGAGTAAGAGGGAGTAGTTGAAGATGTGAAAGATGATGAAGAAGAGGAGCTTGAAAAAGAAAGTGAGAAAAAGATTGAGGAGAGTGAAAAAATTGAGAGTGAAAAAATGAAGAAAAGTGAAAAAGAAAGTGAAAAGTGTGGAGTGAAGAATGGTGGAGAAATAAAAACCAAGAGTCAATTAGCCAAGGAGGAGAAGAAGGTGGTAGTTAACCCTCATGTCATGGATCTTCCATATCCACATGCTCCAAAAAGGAAGGACAAGGAAAGGCAATTTGCAAGGTTTCTAGAGATCTTCAAAAGATTGCAAATCAACATCCCTTTTCATGAAGCCTTGGAGCAAATGCCTACCTATGCCAAATTTATGAAGGAACTCCTCACTAAAAAGACCAAATTCATTGAGAAGGAGACCATTCAATTGGCGGCCAGATGTAGTGTTATTTTTCAAAAGGATTTGCCACCAAAATTAAAGGATCCGGGTAGCTTCACTATTCCAATCACTATTGGAAATCTCAAGGTGGGAAAAGCTTTACTTGATCTTGGAGCTAGCATCAATCTTATGCCCCTCTCCTTTTTGGCTAAGATTGGTGATCTTGAGGTCAAACTCACTCAGATGACTTTACAATTGGCGGATCACTCTATTAAGCATCCTTATGGTGTTCTTGAAGATGTCCTAGTCAAAGTGGATAATTTCTTTTTCCCACCGACTTTGTGGTGATGGACATGGAGGAAGATTCCGAGGTGCCACTTATTTTGGGAAGACCTTTCATGAGTATGGCTAAAGTCTTGATTGATGTTCATGATGGAGAAATGAAGCTTAGGGTGCATGATGACGAGCTCAAGTTCAATGTGTTTGAATCCATGAATGACCCAAATGATGAAGAAGGTTGTTTCCGGGTGGATGTCCTTGATGAAGTCTTTATCAACTCCAAGAAGCAACTTTCTAGTGCTTCACCTCTTGAGAAAGCCCTCATAGATGCATTTGAAGCTCTCAATGCAGAGGAGGAAAAAGAAATTGAAGATTGCTTGAAGAGTTTGGAGACATTGAAAGAAGTTCCTCCGAATGAAATTCAAATTGAAGATCTTAGAGAAAAAAGATAAAGGAGAAGATCCAAACCTTCAATTGAAGGTGTTGCCGGCACATTTGAAATATGTCTTTCTTGAGAAGAATGGCAACACGCTAGTGATCATTAGTAGCTCTATATTCCTATGGAGGAAGAAAAATTAATTGAAGTCTTGAAGGCCAACAAAGGAGCTATTGGGTGGTCTATCTCCGACCTCAAGGGGATTAGTCCAGTCTATTGTATGCACAAAATTCACATGGAGCAAGATTATAAGCCAGTTACTCAACCTCAAAGGCGGTTAAATCCTATCATGAAGGAGGAAGTAAGGAAGGAAGTTCTCAAGCTTTTGGAAGTCGGGATGATTTATCCTATTTCCGATAGCTCATGGGTTAGTCCCGTTCAAATGGTCCTTAAGAAGGGTGGTATGACGGTTGTGCGTAATGATAAGAATGAATTGATTCCAACAAGAACCGTCACTGGATGGAGGATGTGTATTGATTATCGCAAGCTAAACCAAGCCACAAGAAAATATCACTTTCCATTGCCCTTCATGGATCAAATGCTTGAGAGGTTATCCAGCTAAGCATTTTATTGCTTCCTAGATGGCTATTCTGGATATAACCAAATTGTTGTGGATCCAAATGATAAAGAGAAGACCGCCTTCACATGCCCTTTTGGTATTTTTGCTTATAGAAGGATGCCATTTGGGTTGTGTAATGCTCCAGCCACTTTCCAACGGTGTATGTTGGCTATTTTTGCGGATCTTGTGAAGAAATGTATTGAAGTGTTCATGGATGATTTCTCCATTTTTGGCTCCTCATTTGATCATTGTTTGTCCAACCTTGAATTGGTGTTGAAGAGATGTGTGGAGACTAATCTTGTGCTTAATTGGGAAAAATGCCACTTCATGGTCCAAGAGGGGATTGTCTTGGGTCATAAGATCTCATCAAGAGGGATAGAGGTAGATAAAGCTAAAGTTGATGTTATTAAGAAGCTA
Source organism: Pueraria montana var. lobata (assembly GCA_026413185.1). Taxonomy (NCBI): domain Eukaryota; kingdom Viridiplantae; phylum Streptophyta; class Magnoliopsida; order Fabales; family Fabaceae; genus Pueraria; species Pueraria montana. The sequence continues at coordinate 83,058,949 of CM048650.1, forward strand.
CGTCCTCCAGATAATGTGAAGGGTGTCCGTAGTTTTCTTGGGCATGCGGGGTTCTATAGAAGGTTTATCAAGGATTTTTCCAAGATAGCCAAACCCTTGTGCAATTTGTTGAACAAGGACACCACTTTCAAGTTTGATGAGGATTGTTTAAAGGCCTTCAACACTCTCAAGGAGAAGCTTATCTTAGCTCCTGTCATTGTGGCCCCAAATTGGAGTCAAGATTTTGAGCTCATGTGTGATGCAAGTGATTATGTTGTGGGTGCTGTTTTAGGACAGCAGAGAAATAAGGTCTTTCATTCTATTTATTATGCTAGCAAGGTGTTGAATGATGCTCTGTTGAATTATGCCACCACAGAGAAGGAATTGCTAGCTATTGTCTATGCTTTGGAGAAGTTCAGACCTTATTTGATTGGCTCAAAAGTCACTATCTTCACATATCACTCTGCCATCAAATACCTTTTGACTAAAGCCGACTCCAAACCAAGGTTGATTAGGTGGATTCTTTTGCTTCAAGAGATTGACTTGGAAATCAAGGACAAAAAGGGTTGTGAAAATGTTGTAGCCGATCATCTTTCTAGATTGGTGAATGAAGAAGTTACCTTTAAAGAGAAGGAGATTCGTGAAGAATTTCCTGATGAGTCCTTGTTGGTGGTGCATGAGCGCCCTTGGTTTACGGACATGGCAAATTTCAAGGCGGCGGGTGTTATTCCTGAAGATCTCACTTGGCACCAAAAGAAAAAGTTCCTTTGTGATGCTCATATTATGTGTGGGATGATCCACACTTGTTCAAAATTGGAGCAGATAATTTGCTTAGAAGATGTGTTAGCAAGGAGGAATCAAGGAGCATCTTGTGGCATTGCCATAATTCACCATATGGAGGGCACTACAATGGAGAAAGGACTACTGCAAAAGTCCTGCAATCCAATTTCTTTTGGCCAACTATTTTCAAGGATGCTCATGAGCATGTGCTTTATTGTGACAAGTGTCAAAGGACTGGAGGTATTTCCAAGAGGCATGAGATGCCTTTGCAAAACATTCTTGAGGTAGAAGTGTTTGACTGTTTGGGTATAGACTTCATGGGTTCATTGCCATCATCCTTGTCCAATGAATATATACTAGTGGCAGTGGACTATGTCTCCAAGTGGGTAGAAGCCATTGCAGCCCCAAAAAGTGATGCAAAAACGGTGATCAAGTTCTTGGAGAAGAATATCTTTGCCCGTTTTAGTGTTCCTAGAGTGCTCATTAGTGATGGAGGGTCACATTTTTGTAATTCACAATTGAAAAAGGTGTTAGAACACTATGGTGTTAGACACAAAGTGGCCTCTCCATGTCATCCCCAAACCAATGGACAAGCTGAAGTTTCCAACAGAGAGATCAAGCGCATCCTAGAGAAAACTGTTGCATCTTCTAGGAAAGATTGGTCCATGAAGTTGGATAATGCTCTTTGGGCTTATAGGACGGCTTTCAAAATTCCTATTGGCCTATCTCCATTTCAATTGGTGTATGGGAAAGCATGTCATCTCCCTGTGGAGCTAGAGCACAAGGCTTATTAGGCCCTAAAATTCTTGAATTTTGATCCATCCACATCAACAGAAAAAAGGAAGCTGCAGTTGCATGAGCTTGAAGAAATGAGGCTCAATGCTTATGAGTCCTCAAGGCACTATAAACAAAGAGTGAAGGCCTACCATGACAAGAATATCCTCCATAGAGAGTTTAAGCCGGGACAACAAGTGCTTTTATTCAACTCCCGACTTAGACTCTTTCCTGGAAAGCTAAAATCAAAATGGTCCGGGCCTTTCATTGTCAAGGAGGTGAAGCCATATGGAGCAATTGAAGTGGAAGATCCTCATTCACAAAGGAATTAGGTGGTTAATGGTCAAAGACTCAAGCCTTATCTAGGTGGTGAAGTTGAAAGGCTTACCACCATTGTGCTTTTGAATGACCCTTGAGGTCTTTGGTACATTAGGCTCGCAATGTTAAACAAGCGCTTGTTGGGAGGCAACCCAATTTTCTAACGTTTCCTTTTAATTTAATCTTTGTGTTTTGAGTTAGTTTGTGTTTCTCTTGTTGTTTTATGTGTTCTTGGTTGTAACATGTTATGTTTAGTTCTTTATATTTAATTGTTTGATTTATCTTAGTTAGCTTGGTGTTCCTAGGGTTATCCATGTCTTTTTGTTATTGTTCGTTCCCATGTTAAATTTCAAGAAAGCTCTCTGCTACTACTCGAGCTCAGCCAGAACTTTGTCCAGCTGGGCCAGACCAAAAAGCTGCATAATTTCTTGCTTCTGCATAATTTTCAGCCCAGCTCGGTTACCCTTCAGTTGGGCCGAAAAGCCTCTGGAACAAATTTTAGTCTCTGTCGAGTTTCAGCCCAGCTCGATTATGTTTCAGCTGGGCCCGATGACCCCTAGAACACAAGTTGCTCTCTGCCAAGTTTCAACTGGGCATGACACTTTTTGAGCCCAGCTGAAAATTTAAAAAAATCACATTTATTTTCTTTTTTTTTCTTCTCTCTCTCTCTCTCTCTCTCTCATTCTCGTCTAACTCTTCTGTTCCCCACGTCCCATCCTCTTTTTCTCGTGGAAGAATCACCATGACTATCATCACTCTCATACCCACACCCTCTTCATTTTAACGTCAATTCTCACAAATCTTTCCCTTTCGTTTTCTCTTCGTCGTCACGCCCTCCATCACCAAACCCGCGTGCGACACTCCACAGGTTCCTATTTAGCATCCCTGTTGCACCAGTTGAAGCAACCATTGTGTGGGCAAGGCTTCGTCAATCCCTAAATCGTATGATTCTTCTCCCTTTTCTCTTCTGCTCATTCAGTTTGACTGGTTTGGGGTCTATTGCGGGTGTTGTTGCATTCAATTGGGGTTTGTGACTCGTTAGGGACTGTTGTGGCGTGAGTTCATCTTTAATTTGGGGTTTCTAATTTCCTCTTTTATTGGTTCGAATTGGGGGTTCAAAGAGCAATTGGGGTTGGGGTTCATTCTATTGGTGCTTTTTGTTGTTCTTATTTGTCATGAGTCTCTTTGAGTTGGTGGCATTTTAGTGATTGTTGGTTTCGTGAGTGTTGTGTCCCTGTTTATTGTAGCTATTCACAGCCTTTGGGCTTAAAGACCATTTTGGTCCCTAAATTATATTAAAAACGTCAATTTGGTCCTCATTTTTTAAAAGTCATCAATTTGGTCCTCAAATTCTAAAAAATGCATCAATTTGGTCCTCTCCGCTAATTTGACTAACAGAAGTGTGTGACGTGGCACTGATTTGCAAATAGTGACGGTTTTTAACCGTCGCTATATATTTTTTAAAATTTTAAATTAATAATAAAACATTATTGGCGGTTAAAAACCGCCACTAATTTACAGATAGTGGCGGTTTTTAACCGTCGCTATATATATATATATATATATATATATATATATATTTTAAATTAATAATAAACATTATTGGCGGTTAATTTGACGGCAAGGACCAAATTGATGCATTTTTTAGAATTTGAGGACCAAATTGACGACTTTTAAAAAATGAGGACCAAATTGACGTTTTTAATATAATTTGGGGACCAAAATGGTCATTAAGCCCAGTCTTGGTGTTTCGTGAGCATGTGTATATGTTGTGGGTCCTACGTGGGGCCATTTTGGGCCATTAATTTATGCACGGGGTTATGTTGTTTCTATTGTTCACAGTGGCGTATCTAACATTAGGGGTCAAGGAGAGTTTCAGTTTTCAATTTTACTTAATTTTGGTATTTAGAGTTTATTTTCCTTAGTTTATTTTGTGATATGTTGTGGGTTTGACAAAGTATCATTGCGGGCTGCTCTTCTTGATCTTATTTTATGCCATTTTCATTTGATATTTTCCCTGTGGTGATTCATTTTATTTGTGTTAGTTGTCTATTGTTATTATTTTCGAATTCAATGTGAAATGTTGGTGTGGGGTCATGCTTTGTGCATTTTGAGCAGCTGAGTTTATTTCTAGAATTTATTTTATTTTTATGTTGATGTTGGGCCCAGGTTTGTTTGATTAAAGTTGTAGTGGTGTATGTCTTGTTTTCGTGTGTTTTTTCCCTCTTAACCTTGACTCTTGTTGTGTTGTAATTGCTATGTGGGCCAGTCCGTGTGGCTGCTGCGCATACATGTTCAATCGTATTTTAGTTTTAGTATTTAGAGTTACTTTGTTAGTTCATTATGTGATTCTCTGTGGCATTCATGTAGTTTTTTATTTTATTTATTTATTATTATTACGGGCTATTCTGCTTGGCCCATTCTACTTTCTTTTATTTTTTTATGTTAATTGCGTGATTTAGTTATTAAAGTCACTGGTGTGGTTTTGTTTTGAATTGTTCACGAGTTTGATGCTGTAACCATGTGGCTTTTAGTGTTGATTATTTCCTGCACTATTCATTTGATATTTCTGTGGTCTATATGGTTATATTTGTTAGTTTGTTTTATTTTAATTGTGCACTATGTTAGTGTTGATCTTGTTGTTAGTGGTATTGTAAGCTTGAACGTTGGTGTTTCTTTCTTTTTATAGTTTTTATCTTTATTTTAGTTTTCTATTAATCTATGTGTTTGTCTCATATTCTTCGTGTTCATCTTTACTGTTATTTTGTTCTTTTTAATCTCTGCATCATGCCATGGCCCAATGCCACAAGACACTAGCTGGCCCACTTGAGTGTTTTCAGAATTTTTTTTGTTTTTCGTTTCAGCCCAGCTGCACTTTCCTTCAGCTGGGCTCATTTGCTCCAGTAGCCTCTGATCATTCCGGCCCAGCCGCAACTGCGGTGCAGCTGGGCTCGAGTCAGGCATAAGCTATTTCTTTTATTTCAGCCCAGCCGCAACTATGGTTCAGCTGGGCTAGAATTCCCTAACAATGCATTTTTTTATGGTTTTCTTCTGTTATTTATGTTTTGTTCTTTTATGTTTCTTTTTCTTTTATTTTCTTCTTTCTTTGTTTCCTTAGTTCTCTTAATTGTCAATTAGTAATTAATTTTATTTCTCTTTTCACTTTTTCTAATGTGGTTCCTTGTTTATTTGTTCTATTTTTTTTATTTTTTTTTTAGATGGCTCCTCCTAATTCTAAAAATCCTAAGGCTAAAAATTCAAAGCTCCAAAGTCAGCTTGCTGCTACCAAAAAGAAAAGGGCTGCATCATCCTCTCAACTTGCAAACTTAGGTCCCTCTTCTAATGAATAAGCAATTCCTGCTCCAATTCAATTGACCCAATCCTTTAAAAGGCTCAAATTCAGGTCACCGGATTACTAGGCTCACTTTGAAATTGTGAAGACATCTTCCATTTTGGCTGAACGAAAGGTGAACCTACAGCCTGATGAATATCCAGAGTTCCAAGCTGAAATTGAAAAGAGGAACTGGAATCGTCTAACCAACCCTCCTGAATTTATCAATGACTCGGTGGTAAAAGAATTTTTCGCAAACGCAAAGAATGAAGACAAAATAGGGGTGAGGCCAAGGAAATCATTTGTGAGGGGAGTATAGGTTCCTTTTGACCCCAAGGACATCAACAGGGTGTTGCAGACCCCTCTAAATTTACCTGATACAGCTCGTTCTACATTCTTAGACTGGAAAGATAGTGCTGGTGGCGTGGATGCTAATGCCATTGTTCAACAATTGTGCCTTCATGGTGGTACTTGTTCAAGAGAAGCCAAAAGCATCTTGAGGTCTGCTTTGACAACTGAAGCTCGTATATGGATGGTGTTTATGCAATCTAACATTGCACCCAGCTCTCATGGTTCTAATATCACCTTAAAAAGGGCCTATTTTATCTATGATGTGTTAACTGGAATGCATATTGACATTGGTCATTATCTTTCCCATGAGATTTGTGATATTGCGGCTTCTAAAGGCTATAGGCAGCTGGGTCTCCCTTCCTTGATCACCGCCCTGTGCAAAGCTGCAAAGGTGAACATTGAGGTCAGCAGTTCACTGCTCTTCGCCCTCAAATTGACAGTTCCTACATTGCTAAGCATTGTTTCAGCAAGGCCACTGAGGTACCACCACCACCACCTAGACCACGGCCCCGTGCTAAGGCTCCCACTCATGTTACTAAGGAGGAATTTCAGGCTGCCATGGAGGAGAGAGCACAAAAGTAGGATGCACTACATCACGAGCAGCGACTTCTAATGTAGGGGATGCACCACCTTTCCCAATATCTGCCCGGTATTCCCACAGGCTCCCTGATGACCGCTGAGGATTTTTTTGTTGTTGTTGCATGGCCTGGGGTCCAAGCCTCTTTCTCTAGGGGAGGTGGAGGAGTTGATGGTGGAAATGATGCTGCTAGTGCTAATGTTGGAGATGCTACCACACATGATGGAGTAGAGGATTTGGAGAGCTAGCTGAAGCCTCCTTTTGATGACTTTTTGTGGTTTCAGGACCTTGTTTCTGATTTCAGTCTTTATGTTTTCAGTTATTTAATTTCAGTACTTTAATTGTGTTCAGTACCTTTCAGGTGTTCGTTTCTTACTGTGTTACTATGTTTTGTTCTGTTTTGTTGGAGTACAGCTTTGGATTGTTCATATCTTGCATTGTTTCACTTCTTATGCTTAGTTTGTGGGTTGTGTGTAAATATTTAGGAAATTCTATGGCTTTTGTTTCAAGCTTATGCTTGTGGTTGTCCACGTTGTTATTAGCTTGTTGCAAGTAGTGTTGTTGTGGTTACTAAGTTTGGCATGTCTTGATTGAGGACTTTTGAATTCATTGCATTTTGCCATGTGAGTTGACCCTTAGTGTTGATTTTTGTGAGAGCCACTATTGTTTTCATGCACCTAATTTTGCTTTATTCTTGTGGATTATACTTTGCACATGCATGCTTGGAAATGATCAAGGCTATTTTTGTGCTTGTTGTGTTAGCCACTTAACCAAAAAGCTCACCCAAGATGAAAATTTCCTTTCCTTTGTTAGCCCCTTTGAACCATACAATGATTTAATCTTGTTCTTGAACCCTTGAGCCACAAAGAAAAACAAAATGCTTCCCACACCTATGGGAGAGGAGAGCAACTAGTATGATAGGGTCTCACACAAGTTTGGGGGATTTGGTTTCATAAAGATAAGGAATTTGTTTAAGAGTACCTCTTATGGTTGGTAATAGTGGTTATTATGTTGTGTAAAAAAAATGGAAAAAAAAAAAGAGAAAGAAAAGAAAATCACAAAAAGAAATGTTTTCTTTATGTTATTCTCCTTGTTATCATTGTTGTAAAAGAATTGGGATTACTCTGATTGGTTTTGTCAAGTTGAGAGAAAACAAAGGCAATTTGGAAAAGTTTGTTTGATCCTTAGAGGTTGCTCTCTTATTCTCTTGGTGTTAATTTGTTTATCCAGAAAAACCAAAATTTTCTTGTAAGCCCAACCAAGTTACAACCCAATAAAGTCCTTAGTGATCTTTGCATGTGTGTGTGGAGTGTGTGATTTGAATTGAGATGATGAGAAAAGTTGGTGTGTGTGGTTCCAATAAGTGGCATTGAGAGAAACACTCACCTTCACAATAATTATTGAGTGATACACCTTTCCTGTGAGGAGCAAAGTGTTCTTGGGTCCCTCAAGGTGCCATTCTTGTTAATCTCTTGTCACTTTTGTATCTTGCTAAATTTCTTTTGTGGACACCATAGTGTAAGGTTGGACATTGGTTGCATGTTTTGTCTCATTGGAGAATGATGTCATGAGAAGTGTTAGGATGCAAATACTTTCAATCCATGGCTTGTATGTTGTTGTCGGTCACCTTAGGAGTAATTATAGCTTTCTTTTGCTTGAGGACAAACAAAGATTTAAGTTTTGGGGAGTTTGATAATTGCATTTTATACTTACATTTGTGGTATATTTAAGTGAAATTATTTCATCTATCCCTTATTTAAACCTTTGTTTACACCTCTTTTTAGTTCAAAAAGAATTAGTTTTGAGATATACATTTAGTTATGTAAATTTGGAAATTAGTCTCATGTTTTGGTATTTTTTGATGCATAGAAATTGGAGATGGATTTTGGAGTAGCTTAAGATCAAGATCAAGGAAGAAAGTTCTCATCGGCCCAGTTGAAATTAGTGCCAGCTGGGCCGAAATCAAGTAAGTAGCATCTAAATTGTTGAAGGCAATTCGGCCCAGCCGAAATGATAGGCCAGCCCAGCTCAGAAACTGACAGAGAGCGCCTAATTTTGAGAAAGGAAGTTCAGCCCAGCTGAACTAGTTGGTGAGCCCAGCCGAGCTTGTTCCAGTGAACATTATTGAAGTTTCAGCCCAGCTGAAACATAATTTCAGCTGGGCTGAAAATGTCGCGTTGGCACTTTATGGATAAAAGACAAAGCTATTAAATGGGCTTTTTGGAGGGAGAATAGAACATTCTTCTTCTTTGATCTAGGGTGGCACAAAGGCAGCTGAGTGGGATACTCTCAAGACTCCATTTTTCATCTTCTTCTTCACTTCACCATTTTTTGATGCTCCTCTCAACCATGAGTAGCTGAGCTCCCCTTCATTGGGGTTTGATGTAACTAAACCCAAACTCATGTATATCTTTTGAGTTATTAAATTATTCACCGTTACGTGCTTTCTTCTTTACTTAATGCTTGCTTTGGCTTGATCCCCCTTCGCTTGATTTTATGGTTTAAATGCGATTGGAAAATGTATTTGAACTATGAATCGGAGAAGAGGTCCTAATGGGTCTTGTATCTAGGGATAGAGCAAAGCCCATTAGTCACCTTTGACTCCTTTTCTTAAAGCAAGTAACTTGGCTAAGCTATGCAAGGGATTGGTAGTTTAATCAAGGAACTTAGGCTCTTCTTGTAAGGAATTAGGGATTGAGCATTTTTATGAGTTGGCGATAACAAACGAATGATAAACATTGATTAATAGCTTGTATATGCATGAGGGGGTGGTTTAGTGAAGTCGAACCCCAATATTCATTATCATAGTTTCTCATAACATTTTTCCGCAACTTGGATCTTTGAAGACAAAAAAAAAAAAAAAAAAAACTCTTTTCATTAGCTTTATTTCCAAAGTTTCTACCTTTATCTTTATTTTCAATCATTGCTACTTCAACTTTGCTGTATATTTTGCCTAGTGAGTAAAAAGTACGTAAATTGCCTAATATTGAACAAGTCTCTGTGGATACGATACTTGGACTTCCATTTTATACTACTTGTATGACTTGGTACACTTGCCAATGACGTAACAATAACCAACCAAATTATCTCGTGTTCTTTATTTTATTAATTCAAAATTAAGTGCCCATTTATGTTTGAAATGACGTTACAATTAGTTTCTTTCGAACGTAAATAACCTATTTTAATTACTAAGTGGAACATAACTTTCTAACTTAAAATTTACATAAAACTTTTTTTAACAATTTGGCAAAATTTTAACTAACCTTTTTACAATTACATTTGATTTGCATAATTAAACAAACTTTGGCACTTTGTAAAATGAATGAATAAATAATCTCTTCTTTCTTTTACAAGAATTAAATAAAGTAACACGCCTATGAAATTAAAATGAGTTTAAAATGCAAATACATGTAAACCCGGATTTAGGGTGTTACAACAACTCCTTTGCCTTTGACATCAACACATTCACCATTGCCAATGGTGACTTTGGAGAAGTAGGACTGGTCCAATTCCTTGAAAATGCTAGCATTGTGGGTCATATGATTTGTGCATCCACTGTCTATAAGCCATACCTCTTTATTATTACTTGCTGGACAGCAAGTAGCAACAAATAAATGCTCCTCATTTTGTTCTTCATGCGCACAACTTAGGCTTGTTGTACCTGTTGGTTTGGTTTATTCTTACAAACCTTCTCCATATGACCAAATTGATTGCAAACCCTACATTTAACGTTTGGCCTAAACCAACAAAAATTTTCAGTATGGTTGTTCTTCTTACAATGGGAGCAAGGTGGAAACTTATTTTTCCAACCTCCTCCTTTGTTGTCTTCTTCTTTCTCCCCAAAGAATGGCTTTTTCCCAAAACTTTTGTAGCTTTGGGCTTTGCCTTTTGTGTGTGCCACAAAAGCACCTTCAATGTCTTCTTCCATCCTCAAAGATCTTCTTTGTTCAGTTGCTTGCAATGCATTCACAAGCTTTGTAATTGATATTTTTGAAAATTCTTTATTTTCTTCAAGAGAGGAAATTTTTTACTCAAACCTTTCTGGAAGACACACCAAGATTTTTTCCACAACCCTTTGGTCACTTAGCTCTTCACCAAGCAATCTGATTTGTGTAACCACCTTTGAAAGTCTGTCAGTAAAATCTTTGACATATTCACTTTCCTTCATTTTCATAGCTTCAAACTCCCTCCTTAGATTCAAAACTTGCATTCTTTTTGTTCTTTCACTCCTTTGGAACTCCTCCTTCAACTGATCCCACGCTTCTTTTGTTGTCTCAAGAGTCAAAATCTTGATAAATACATCATCATGTAGTGCTGCCTGTATAATGGCAAGTGCTTTGTCTTGCTTTGCCATTTCTTCATTGTGACTCCTCATTTGAGCTACTGTTGGATTTTCTGGTAATGAAGGTGGGTTACTGCCATTTTCCACTGTATCTCACAAACTCTTATCTCTGAGATAAGTCCTCATTTTCGCAGCCCATAAGTGAAAGTTCTCACCTACAAATATAGGAGGTGGAGGTAAAGAACTACTGCTGGAAGCCATTTTTGTGTTTGAAGTTTTTTTTTTTTTATGGGTTATCTCTCACTCTATTTTTTTTTTTTTTGGGTTTTTCTCTCCTTCACTAACTCTGGTTTTCTCTCCCTCACAAACCCTTAAAGATCATTGAAGCTCTTAATACCGTGTTAAGAAAAATAGAACAGGCATAAAAACAGAAATTATAAACATATAAAGAAGATAGCAGCAAAGGAGCAAAAACTGATATGATATATTTCAGATTTGTAACATAGATTATGCACACTTTGATCTATTACAGCAAGAGCTTAAATAGAAAAACTAACCAATCCCTGATTGGGTAAAACAAGCAGCAAATTAAAGCTAATATAAAATAGGCATCATTAGCCCATAACTAGCTGTTAAACAGAAGCATGCTTAAAAAGTAAATAGGCATGTTGCAGGCACATTTGACAGCAGGAAAAATCTCAACTGCCAATAGAAATATCTAGGTGTTTGCGATAAATCTTGACTCAAGTGATTAACGCTTTGCGTTTTTTTCTCAAAACATTGCATAATTAATTTGGAAAGTTCTTTGTTGTTGTTAGTTGCGTTGTTTGGGGCATTGACAAATTTGATTGCCTGAGATTGGCCTAAATCTTTCTCTTTGCTTCCTTATTGAGCTCCTTTAAATTGAGTCTTCAAATTAGAATTTTGTGCCGTGCAAATATTTGATCTTGAGACTTCTTCTTTGGAATGATCTGTAGTCTTTTCTCACACAAGTTATTATCATCCATTTTGTGTATGTTGTGCTTATTATTGCCAATTGGTTAAGGGTGTCATTACATATGTTTGTGTTGTGTAGCTTTTACCAAGTCTGGGAACATATTGTGAAGCATGTTTGTGTGTGTTCACTGTTGTCTTATTGTAATTGCATGAGAATTTGGTTTTCAGCTCCCACTTTGAGTTTTCTCATTTCTCTCACCTGCTAGTTATAGATGCATAGACATTTTCCAGATATCCCTTTTTGTAATTCAGTGTGGTGGGTTTGTTTGAACACGTTGTTCCTTTGTGTATAGCCTTCATGTGGTTGGTAATGTGACATCTATTAAGGTCGTGATTCATATTTTGAGCTGGAATTGGTTTTGATTTCATATACCACTAGCCTTGATAGACTTTGAATTATGATTCAATATTTTCACAGTTTGATAATTAGAAGTATTATGACAATTTTGTTTTTTTGTATTTTAGAAATTAGGCTAGTAAAGTTTTAATAGATATTTTGAAAGGGAATTATAATTTACACTCCTTTTTCTCTCTTCACAACCGGCCAGTTTGCTTTTCTATACTTTTATCTTTTCTTTCTAAATATCATTTTAAGTAAACTGCCACACATCATTTAAGGATTTTCCATGTCAACTCAGTTAGTAATTTAACTGACCGTTGACTGTTGGACCAAATTTCTTTAATTTGAAAAATATAAGAATTTAATTTGATAAATTAAAACTAAAAGATAAAAAACATTCATGTGACAAATTACATATACTAAAAAAAATTAAACATTATTTATATATTATAATTTAAATACTTATTCTTGAATTTTTTTTTAAAAAAAATCACTTAATCACACGATTTATTTTACATTAAGTATCTTACTTTTTAATTTCATTTTTATTTTTATTTCATTCAAATATTATTATTTGAATTAATTAGTCTCAAATTAAATTTGAATAGAATTTCAAATTTGAAATCATGATACACCACGTAAAATTGATAGATACATATGAAATTAATAGTCCAACACATTGCAACTTTAAAGATCACATTCTTTCACACAGACCCACGGCTCATATATACGTGACTCATGCATAGTTGTAGTCATCATATGTGTACGTGACTTTTTGCTATAATTAAGTATCTGCAATATCACTCACTGAAATTAAATTGAAGCATCTTCACGTATTTATCCAGTCTCTGATTGTATTAGACAATCAGTGATTCAAGAATTCACCATATACCATCAATGTTGTTCATATTTCCAGCACTTCAGTCCATGAAGCTTCTTTCATTTTGGCTGCTTCTAATTGTAATGTGGTTTTCTGCATGCCACTTCTCTCCATGCTACTGCATCTTCTGCCTCTCTCACATTACAACTCAGCGAAGCAAATGCTTTGTTGAAGTGGAAAGCCAGCCTTCACAACCAAAGTCAGGCTTTGCTATCTTCATGGGCTGGCAATAGTCCTTGCAGTTGGCTTGGAATTGCTTGTGACCATTCCAAATCTGTCTCCAACATAACTCTTACACATATTGGATTAAGGGGTACGCTTCAAACTCTCAATTTTTCATTTCTTCCAAACATCTTCACTCTTGATTTAAGTGACAATCATCTCACTGGAACAATTCCATCTGAAATATCTCAGTTGGTCAACTTGACAGAATTAAGGTTTCAGTTCAATGGTCTTTCTTGTTCCATTCCTCAGGAAATTGGCAAGTTAATTAACTTGCAAGTTTTATTGCTTTCAAACAATAATATTTTGGGTTCCATTCCCCAGGAAATTTGTAACTTAATCAACTTGGAGTGTTTATGGCTGCAAGGCAATATTCTTTCGGGTTCTATTCCTCAAGAAATTGGAATGATGACAAATATGTATTAACTTGATTTGTCTAATAACTCGTTAACAGGTACAATCCCTCCTACAATTGGAAATCTGAGCAATTTAGTGTATCTGGTTCCATTCCTAATGAAGTGGGAAAACTCCACTTTCTTATCACAATCCAGTTGGCAGGCAATAGTCTCTCTGAGCAAAAGTCGTGTTATTATTTTTATCAAAAAAGTCTTAATTATTATTATTTATTTATCATACTGGTTAAGATCCTCTACAGAGGACCGATCCAGAAATATATTAAAGGAGGCTAAATTTTTTTTTTCTTCCTATGTAATTGTTTAAATGTCTAACTTCTAATAAATAATATTTTTTACAAATATTTACTATTTTTATACATAAATTTGAAACTAATTTTTATTTTAAATAATAATAACATTTACCGTTGTAATAACAACAAACATACCGTTAGTTTTACACAATTTTATACTAACAATAACCTTAACCATTGTAGTAATAACAATAAACACAATTAAATTTTTTTTATCCGTAGGAATCAAACACAAGTACTGGGTTTACAACAACTCACACACTCTAATTTAACCAACTGAGCTAGACCACTTAATACACAATTGATTTTATACAATTTTACACTAACCAACTTAAACACACATATACGTGTGTGTACACAAATATTATATGTATATACTCTAGATCAGTCCCTGTGCTTTACAGATGAAAAATCAACTGTAAATGATCTGAATCATAAAAATTAATTGACTTTTACTAAAAAAATTGTTATAATGTATGTATACATTAATTATCAGCCGCAACTGCATACTCATGCAGCTTCTTTATAAATCTTAGGTAATTTAGACAAAAAAGTCAATTAATTAAAATCTAATACGTACATACTAGTACTTAGACAAAAAATAATATTCTAATAAATACTTTTGAAAGAACATTGACAGGATTAGATTTTACTTTTGAAAGAACATTGACAGGATTAGATTTTTTGTCTAAGTACTAGTACGTACGTATTAGATTTAAATTATATTAAATCATAGAAAGCTTAATTGACCTATTCGAGACCGCTGAAAGGACGTAAGATTAAATTATTATTGTGGTATTTTGATGTTTTTAAAGATATAAGTACAGTCTTATTTACCATTGGTTGGCACAACTGGTAGCGGCTTGTGTCTCTTAATCAAGTGGTCCAGGATTCGAATCTTAATGACGGAGTTATTTGACAATCAATGATTGTGAGAGATAAAAGAGAGAGAAATATATAATAAGATTGGATTATTGCTGAGACTTCTTCTTGAATGTAGTGGAGTTACTTTTTCCCATGGATGTAGGCCACATAGGTTGAACCACATAATTGCGTTGTGTTCTTGTTATTGCTTTTTTACATTCTTGCTTTTGGATATTATGTTTCTTGATTGTTACGAGTTCTGAGTTTCTTGGTTTTGGTTTAGTGCCATGTTTTCTCGGTATTTTTTGTAACACCCTCATTTTTATTTTCTGTCTATTTTCTTTTTATTAATAATTTAATATTAAGAAATCAAGTAGAATGTTAAAATATTGATTCACACTATTGTGATCAAGATTTCATGTTCTACTTAATTGTGAATTTTAATAATTATTTCGGACCAAAGTCCAAGTAACTATTAAAACAACGATTAAGTACATAATTGTTTGTTTCTTTGGCAGGCATGAGGAAAAGTCTCAAATAATTATAAAATAATTATTTGAGCTTAGAATAATCTTTTATAGATCTAAATAAGGTTAGGATAATTTCTCAGAAAATTTAGAACTTTTTGAGAAATTTTACAAAATGCTCTAGACAGTCTACTGATGAGTCAGCTGGTGTAGGAAAAATATCAAAACTTGATGAAACTGACAAAGTCAGTTCATTTTGGAGTTATATATATAAAAATATAATTTCTGGTAAAGTTTGGAAATTTATAGATCTAAATCAAATTACTGTGAATTATTGACTGAAAATATCTAATTAATTCAAATTATTTAAAAATAGTTATAAAAAATTTAATTTTAGTTATGATAATTAATAATGGACATAAATTGAGTTTACTAAAAAGTTTCAATTAAAAATAAAATTATTTGATCAAAAAGTTAAAAATTAAACGTATAAATTTATACTGACAATATAAGAAAACACAAAATTTTATTCACGAAAATCTCTCAGAATGATGCTCTCAGCTACCCTCTCTCACGTGATTCTCACATACTCTTACTCACGTCAATGTTAAAAAAAAAAAAAAAAAAAAAAAGCTTAGATTTTCCTATTTATAATTATCCATTTGAATAACTCTGCCCATCACTCTCTCACGCCCTTTCTCTCTTCTTCTTCAGTTTTTCTTCTCACTTGATCGACACCCACTCCTTCTCCTCGCCATCCTTCACTTTCTTTTCCTCTTCTTCATCCCTTTCTTCACCGAAAAACTCCATTGGAGACCAAACCCAAGGCTTCCAGCACTCCAATTTCATCTCGGACCCCAATTAAACAACAAATACTTGAAGCAAAACACTTTCCCTTTTCGTTGCTGCTGAACGAATCTCACTCCTAGGTAAGGGGGGAGTGAGACTTTGATTCACTTGTTATTTTTCTTATTTTGTATCTTTATGCTTTTGATTTTTTTCTGGTATCCCCTTAATCCTCTGCCTATTTCCTTGTTTCAATTTCATTTTGAATGGTTCATGGTACTGTTAATGGTTGCTGCAAGTGTCCCTCTTTTAGAGGAGACCATGCCCAATTTTTGGTGTAATTTCTTTGTTCTTGTTCAGTTTCATGTTCATTTGATGGTTCCTTCTACTGCCTTGATTCTTTTACTGATTTCCTTTGATATTATTGTAAATATCATGTTGTTTTTCTAAATCTCTGGACTGTCAAGAATACTCCCAGCTGCAGGGGAAATTCTTGCAAAAGTTTCTCTCAAGTTGTAGCTTCTAATACTTAATATAAAACCTTAACTAATTAAACTTGCTAATAGTGAAAAGTTCTCATCTTTTGACTCTAACAAGTTCACGGTTTGAACAAGAAGCGGGGAGGGGCTGGGCGTTTTTATTTTTTCTCTTTTTAATCAAGTTCTGATAATTTATTTTACACAAAGTTTTAGTTTGTAATAAGAGGAAAGAAACTGAACCAAAAACCACATTTTCCTTCTCTTGCTGTTTCGGTTTTGTTAAATAAAAGAGAGAACATTCTTCCTTTTTGGTACTCTGCTTTTATTTTAAATGGACGGTGTGTTGTGTGTGTGCAGAGTTCAGTCAACCAAGAGAAAAGAGAGAAATATTTTAATTTGTTTCTATCTTTGTTTTTATTTTATTCTATTTTTTTCCCTCACTTTAAGGTCTGTAAGTCAATTTTAAAACTGGTACTAAAAATAAATAAATAAAATAAAATGGTGAAAGGTATGTAGCTCTCGGCTAATGTTTTAAAACAAAAGGAACTAAGTTTTGTTCTTCCCTTTTGTTTTACTGTTAGTTAATAATATAATAAATAGGTACAAGGCAACGTGATTTTGTTTCTTTAAAAAAAAAAATTGAATTCTGATGAATTGAAACCGTGGGCTTTGGCCCAGATTTTCTTTTTACAACCGTGGGCTTTGGCTCAGATTTTCTTATTATTATTATTATTATTATTATTATTATTTATTAATTAATTAATTGTTTGTTTTCAAGGTTTAAACATTTGCAGTTTCATCTGATTTTTTTTTACATCAAAAAAATGATTTTCTTATTGCTAAGTCTTTCTGAATGTAGTCTATGAAAATTCTAAATATGCTCTGTGGTTGCAGTCTAATATGATATTCCACATCAAAAAGGAATTTCCCAATATTAATAATATATATATTTATGATTCTTTTAAACTTAATATGCGGAAAACTCCGAGTATGCTATGTGGCTGCAGTTTAATCTGATCTTCCATACCAGAAAGAAACTTTTCAATATTTAAAAATCTATTTATACTTGTACAAGAAATATTTTCTAAATAAATTAGAAAATTATTTTTATTAAATAAATTAAGTTAAGGAATTTGACAAAAGGAAAAGATAAGATAAATAAATTCAACTTTAAAAGTTTTAAATTTATATATACATTTTAAAATTTTAATGGAGATATAGATTAGTTAACTATTAGCTAATTATTACATTATTAGTGAATATTAACTTAAGTATCTAATGTTGTATTTAATATTTTGTAATATTACACAAATCCCAATATTAGATATTTAAATTGTTTATAATGTATTATTCTCTTGATATAAGGTTGTGAAATGTTATACTGTATAATTTTATAATGGCAATGTTAATTCTCTATTTGTAAAATAGAGATATTTATATCATGTAATGATTTATTACACTGTTTGTCTGTCTGAGGGACAGAAATATTATTACCTTATGTTGGTGCTCAGTGATTGAGACCAATGGTTGATAAGTAAATTGTGAGTACTCTAGTGTGAGTACTGTTAAGAGAAGAACATGCAGCGGCATGTTACCTATAGTGGAAGACATAGTCTGGCAAGCTGAGGAATGAAAGGCAGGGACTCACTGACGGAAGTCTAGGGGGTACGGTGTCGAGTGATGAAGTAACTAAAGGCCAGAAGAGCATCCTGTGTCGGGGACTTCATCTGACCAAGCTTGGCAACCCCAACAACTGCTCAGCATTCCATTGATTGGTGCGAGAGTACGCCTGAGTTATATATAGGACTGTGGATGTCCTGAATTGAGATAATTTGAGTTCATCTGTGGAAGATGAAAGTTTTGCCATGGGTTGAGGCGTATGTACTCCCAATCACTTCCAATCGGGGAGTATGGATCCATACTGCGTCTAGAGGTTTGAGTTGATAGGAATTGGGACGTTTTGACTAGATGAAGACTAGGTTCCCCCGCTATTATTAAATGACGGTAGTTTATACCGTTAGTAATACATATATATGTTAGAATCAAGTCTCACTCCTTTCTCTTTCTTGTTGTGTATGTACTTGTTGATTGGATACGTGAAGATGACGGTCATGCCCAACGATCGAGTTCTCCTGCGGATAACGTTATTCCAGAGATTGTGGAGACTGATGAGAAGATATGAGACTTAAAGGCTAGTTTTATTCATTTCTGTTTTTGGATAGAAATTGTGTAGTGCTCTGACTAGGATTATTTGATGTATGGGTTGGGATTAGCTAGTACATAATTTCTCTATATTCATTTTGTGATGTGAACTGATGTTTATTTAAAAGAAGATCATGGTTCTTTATAAAATATTTTCTGTATGCTAAATATGCTTTATGAATGTTTTATTTAAACGCAAAAATTTACCCTCATTTTATAATAACTAAAATAAATAAAAATATTAGTGTGGGTTATGTCTAATGTAACGGGGTGTTACATTTTTTGTTTCTTTCTACTTGATTGGTGATTCAAACTAACCCCCCCCCCCCCCCTCCCCAAATTTCACTTTCAAAATCCTTTCATGATGCCTCAGCTTCATTAGATTCTTGCTCCTTCGTTGTCGCGTCAACTTCCACTCCCTCATTGTTGTCAATTGCATAGAACTTGTCTACAACATGTCTAGCTTTTACAGTAAAATTCAATCAAATTAGCAAAAATTAACCTAAAAAAAAGATTCAACATCCAAACAATAATGCTTTGGGGTTGTTGTAATGAGTATCTGCTTGCACAATAGCCCAGGCATGCTTCGCAGGGTTGTTTCTCTTGAAAACGCTGGAGCCAACGAAGACTCCATCATAATCCAACTGCATCATGAAGGCGGCGTTGGTGGGGGTTGCGTTGCCATTGGCAAACTGGACAACGAGGAGCCTAATGTCACTCATGACCTCGCAGCTATGGTGAACATCCTTTATGATGTTGTTGGTGCAGCGCCAACCTTTCCCTTGGTGTAGATCATGGCAGTGCCCTTGTAGATGTGGCAGGGGTCCTTGCTGAGGTTGTGGCCGTTGCAGATGAAAAGGATGCAAAAGTTGTGTGGCAAAGGCAAAGAGAAGATCAAAGAGAAAGACCTATTAACGGTGTTAAGGAGTAGTTTGATGACGTGGAAAAATATAATAAGTGCTATGACATCACAGAACAACAGTAAAAATAGTACCTATGGTACTATTTGTAAGTTTTGTCCTTTTAGAAATCCCTTCCTGTACCACCGAGTGCATGAATCAACTTGCATGGAATAGTTCTAACTTAACCGATGGTCTCGAGTTCGAGTCCTGGACAATCTAGACCAAAAAATAAACCCCTTCATGCATTTTTCTAGGCCTATACAATATCTTCATTAATATCAAGTTAGTATACTTATTAATATGCGAATATTTGTTAAAATATAAAATTTTATATCAAAAAGTAAAAAAAAAAAACTAAAAATAATATTTTTTGAAACATATATTTATATTAAAAAAATAATGTTGTAACATATATTTATACTAAAAATAAATCAGAGCAATTTATTTTATACATAATTAAGGGTAATTAAATAAATTCAAAGTGCAAGTACCACAGATACAGGTACCTTACTATCCATCCCCATCCTGTTAATATCCCACATTGTTTATATATGAGAATCCATTTAATTATTCATTATCCATAGTGGGTACTTTTTTTTTTTTATTATTTGCCATCCCTAAACAAGATAAAAATTTTAATCACACCAATTAATATTTAGTATATCAATTATGTTTGACATTAGTCTATTCGTGCATACCTTATTTGTATTAATTATAGTTAGCCTATTTAAGAATAAATTCTATTATCATCGGTCTATTATAAATTTTGTCAGATTTTTATTGACATCCATTTTTAAGGTATTGATATTTTTAATAATTAAAAAATATGATATATCATTAATTTGTATAAATTTATGAAAAAAGTATATAGAATAAAAAATTGGCTTTCATAATATTTTATTTTTATTTAATCATTTTATATATTTTTCTTTGCCACTTTATATAAATTAATGATACTCACACCTTTGTTATATTTATGTTAATTATAGATTGAATTTTTCTGGCAAGAATTTAATTTAAATAATTGAAAAACTGTGAGAATTAAACGTGAGTAATTAAAATTAGAAAGATTAAAATTTAAAACTGCTTGTTTGTAAAAATGTGTACTAAACTGCCTGAGAAAACTCGGCCCAATTGGCCCAGCATGCCAAGCTAAGCCATCAAATTCACAGTCTAAAAGAATTTTGGCCTAATTTGTTAGCTCTAGATAAAATACTAATTTTATATTAAAATAAAATTATCTTAATTTAATAATTTATTTATAATAAAAAAAATAGAAGTGGACTAGTTAGCCTATAGAGGCGCTGGCCCATTAAATGATCTAGGCCAACTTTTTAACAATAAATAATTGGTAAATGTTAAATATGCCTCCTCACATTGTTAAATATACTTCCTTTTTGTTTTTTTGTTCTTTTTTCTTCCTAAAATTACCCTTTTTGTGATGTATAAGCCACATCCCTTTTCATTGTGTTTCCATGAACACCACATCCAAAACTGGCGATGAGCACCAGAACTGAGGGTACAATTTTCCCATGTACAATTTTCCCATGCACCAACACTACAAAAAATCGGCGTATTACCGACGGATATTTACCCATGGATAAATATCCGTCGGTATTTCAACGTTACCAACGGATATTACCGACGGATAATTTCTGTCGGAAATTTTAGGCACTTACCGACGGATATTACCGACGGATAATTTCTGTCGGAAATTCAGGCATTTTCGACGGATATTACCGACAGATAATATCTGTCGGAAAATTTTAGAAATTACCGACGGATATTACTGACGGATAATATCCGTCGAAAATTTTAGAAATTTACTGATGTAAATTATCGACGGATAAAATCCGTCGGAAATATTTGTTAATTAAATTGCTGTAAAAAAAACATTGTTAAATAAATTTACATGATTACATATTAAAAGTTTTGTTATATTTGTTGATTAAAAAACATTATAATTAAAATATCTTTTAAAATAGAACAGTTTATATATATATATATATATATATATATATATATATATATATATTAATATAATAATTTGTTTTTTTAATTTCTATTCTTAATTATAATAATTTCGTATATAAATATTATATGTATATATATATATATATATATATATATATATATATATATATATTACTTTGTAATTATTCTCATGTTCCAATTGCTTATTTCCAACACTCAATTAATCTCTTTTAAACCCTTTTTAATATTTTTTAATTTTCAAAATACCGTCATAATTTCATCCCCTATAATTAATTTCAATTAAAAAATTGTTGACTAATGGATATATACTTAATTGTCCAATGGCATGGTCGTCGTAGATCCACCCAGATATAGAGAGCAAATGACTCCGCGAATTTCTTCCCCGAGCCCAAACATACCATTAATTTCAGTGTACGGAGAGATTCAACAGAGGTTGTGGTTGTATATGATTAATGACCCTTCAAAAGAATTTCCACAATCAATCTCCCATGTTGTCGTTATAGCTAGCTTGTGTGTGAACTGGAGTAGGAATGATTTTCTTCAATCCATTCCTCACCGGAGCCCGAGAGTTAGAAACACAAGACTCGAAGGAGTGAAAACAAAATGACTGGAATGTAAAAGAGTTAAGGTATTTTAAAGGGAAAAAATTATAAGGGTGCATGTATTTTAAGAAAAATATTGAGCATTTTCATTAATTAGGTAGGGTATAATTAACAAGTGCCAAAAGGTGATTGCCCTGGCCCTAGGCCATTCAAAAAGTCTTGAGCCTTTGCAAAAGACTTTTGATAAATAAATAAATCAGACTCGGATAAAAAATGTTTAACCAATGTTAGGCTGAAAGTTTAGCAAGGCATAGCCCTACCCAACCTATATATATAATATGCTATAAAAAAAATTCTTCTTTTAAAAAAATTCTTAAGATTTAATGCAATAATAATAATAATAATAATAATAATATATGATGATGATGATGATGATATCAAGTTTTTTATAAAAAGGTTATCAGTCAAAATTCTTATTTATACTTGATAAAAAAATCTTATATATATATATATATAATATATAATAATTCTTATATAATAATAATAGTAATAATAATGATGATGATGTTTTTTTAAAAGTTTTATGAGCCAAAATTCTTATTTATATATACTTGATAAATAAAATTCTTATATATATATAATTATTATAATATTTAATAATTCTTATATATACATAATTATTATAATATATAATAATTCTTATATATAATAATAATAAAAATAATAATAGTAATAATAATAAAATTCTTATATATATATATATATATATATATATATATATATATATATATAAAAGCTTGTGTTAAGAAACCTCGTGGCCTCACTCTTCACTCCTTCACTCGTCACTCTTCACTCCTGCTTCACTCCTTCACTCTTCACTCTCCATTTCCCGGTGGTCTCGGCTTCTCGTTCACTCAGTGAAACGACACAGGTTCCTTTCCCATTCAATTTTCCCTTTCTTTTTTAGTTTCAATGTTGCATTTTCCTTTCCCTGAAATTCTCGCTCTCAAATTTAGGGCATTTGTGGTTCGTCACTCACGTGAAATTGGGGCTGGGCATGTGCGGTTCGTCACTCTCCATTTTCGTTCACTGGCAGCTGTGCGCTCAATCTTCGTTCACTTTCTCCTTCCAGGTTCTTAAAAATGCTTCTGATTTGCTTTACTTTGTTTGGTTGTGTTCGGTAGTCTTAAAAATGCTTTGGGATTAATTAGAACCAATAATGTCCTGAATTTCAGAATAAAACTTCTAACATGATTGATTTCACGTTTTAGACTTAATTTTCTACGTTTTAGATATGATAATGAAAAGTTAATAGTTATTAATTCTGCATTTCAAATGTGAATTCTCTATTTTGAATGAGTTTTCAAACATGTTATTCATTCATGATTTTTCATACTAATTTTTTTAACTGTTTGCTTAAAATAGTACTAAGATCTAATTCCCACATAAAACCAAATCTGTAATCTAGCAAAGATGAGCTGCCACATTGTGTTCTTGAGGTTGAGGTGCTAGTAGCCCTGTATTTCTGTGTGGTTTTACCAGCAACAAGTAGTATTTTATTTTTTGAAATAAAAGAAGAAAAATAATGTGATGGGTCACGGGTTTGCACTATAGCATCAGGGCATCCCAACCCAATCCAAACTATCTTCCATTCCAATTTCCAAGTTTTAATTTCATGACTTTAGTGGACCTGATTTGTGTGGCTCACATTGAGCCTCTGGAAAACATCTGAGGAAGGAGATCTTTGCATCCACTTGGCAGAAGGAGAGCGAGTTTAGCAGCACAAATAAGCTCTGTGTATAAATTTTTATAAGATAACTATTTATCCAACTTAGCCTTTTATATATGTGCTATAGATTAGCAGGGGAATAAGCTTCATATTTTCTTAAAAAACTGTGTTATAGATTAGCAGTCCCTCTCTTCTTTATACTTTCAAATGCTTTCTTAACTTGAGTCGTTTGACCTGCTAAAGGCATGTCCTTTTTTGCTTGAATGACTGTCAGCCTATGACCTGCTAATGTTATTTGGAGTTCATCATCTGCAGCCTTCTGAGTTTGTTTCTTATTAAATTTCACTACTAGTTATCATTTCTGTACCAGGCATCGTGTGCTCGTGATCAATAAATGAGGTTGTCAAATGTGCTACACCAGGCTTACTAGTGTTACTTTGTGATCATTAGTTTTCCTAGGCAAAGAAAGGACCACGCATATAGCTAGTCAACCTTCTTATACACATGCTCTATAACTGTACTTAGTCACATGCCCATCCATTTCTCTCAAATTTTTTTCCTAAAAATAATTAAATTACAAGACACATGTGGAATCAACTTCATTATACGTACAGTAGTTTATAGGAACTCCGAAAATAACAAACACACACAAATAACTAGCTAGATCATTATGAAATGAAATAAAGAAGTTTTGTGCATATATATGAAATAAAATAACCTTCGTTCGTTTTATAGAAGACTTGAGCTGTTCAAGGTCATTTCATGTATAAGATGTTTGAACATGCTTAATTGATTATTCTATTAATTCTTTGCTGCATATGATCTTGGGGAGTGGGAGTTCAGTGAAAGAGCTATGTTTAGTCACGGGAGTGGGAGTTTAGTGAAACAACTATGTTTATAAGGGCTGCTCTTATTATTTACACATAAGGCAGTCCCATGTTATTTACACTTTTTTATCCTACTTTTATTTATTGTTTGCTATTTGAAAATTATTTATTTCTGCATATTAAATTAACTACACTCTTTTGATAGTAATTTAATATCTTAATATATTTAAATTATATTCCAAAAAGTTTTATATTCATCATTATATTCAATAGTGAATATGCTAAACGTAAATATTTACAAGCCCCATCATGCTTTTTTGCTCATGTTATACTTAAATGATGCTGCAGGTATATTTACAACAGCAGGACTCCCTTTGAGAAGTTGCCTGATAAATACTTCTGCCTTGGTAATTGCTCCTCCCTAGCAAATTTGTTGTACTTTTTAATACACTGCCATAGTTTCACGTGTACATAACTAAGAGGAAAAAGGTAGCTAACTTACCAATGTTCTTTGCTTTGGCAGTTTGAGATTTTCAGATTTTCACCACTTCATCTCTGCATTTGAAGTTTCTACGAGAAAGAATTGAAAGAAAGGATACAAAGTAAGTCATATCCATTCTTCTTTCAGTTTTTATGCCTCACAAGTCTAGTCATACGAGAAGAAATATCTTAATTAGCTAGAGATTGATTGATTATTTGGTGAACATTTTGAGTCAAATTTTGATTCCTTTATGTGTGGATATCTTTCTCGATGGTCTAATCTAGGGTAAGAGTAAAGTACAATCAAAAGACAAACTTCTTTGCTTTGCATATTTGTTTTTCTTGGATGAACAAGAATTTAAGTTTTTATTTAAAACAAAAATCCTATTCTATGTTCAGGCTAAGAAACAAATGACAAAAATACTGCATAAATATTGTCACCTTATACTGCCAATCTTTATTAAACTTGCATTAGGTAAAGTTTTAATTTCGCCAAGAGAACCTATTATCTTGTCTCTAAAGCTTCATGATACTGGCATGAACAGTTGAAATAAATGCATTTTAAATTTTACTAAAACAATTTGTGAACATTCTTACTGGACTCCTTTTTTACGTGGACTGTTTTGATTTGTCAAGAAATTCATGCTGGAATATGTAGGGTATACACACCTCATTTGGCATATATTTGCATTATTTTTTTACCAAACAAAAGGAGGTATGAACTGCTGATTCCATTCCTTTTTGGGAACATTCTTACGGCCCTTGGGTATCATGACCAATGTGTTCTCATTCTTCAATCTGAGATAAAGCTAGCTATAGAGTAATACTTTTATGAGAGCTAAAATTTAATAATATTTTTTTTTTCTAAGCCACGTTTTTTACTTAATAGGGACAACTGCACTGCAATGTTCTCAAAACATGCAAGAGTTTCCAACTGTTGCCATGTCACTTTCCTCTTTAAATTTCAGACCCAATCACCTTGAATGTTTTTATAACTTTCAAATATAATTGCCATGTCACTTTCCTCTTTAAATTTCAGACCCAATCACCTTGAATGTTTTTATAACTTTCAAATATTACTAGGGCATCACTGTTAAAATGATATTATAATATATGTGTGTCTAGTACTATTGCATTATATGACTCACTTTGTCATCGATTTGGCCTTTCCAAATTAAAGCAGTACACTTACTATAATCTGGAATGTTTACAAAATATATTTTAAATGAAATTGATTTTACTTAAAAGTGATAGTTTTGATTCAATAATGAGTTTAATATGAATGAGGGGGATAGGACCACTGCATAAAACTGGTAGTTTTGATTCAAAATACACAGATAGAGCTGCATGTGGGCATGGGGTAAGTAGGTCGCACCTCTATGCATGGAGCTACTTTATTTTTCTCTATACTTAATTAGACCCTTTGCATTGTTTATGCATTTGTTTAGTATTCCTATATCTTGATTCATTGCCTTAAGTAAAAACTAAAAGCATGGTAAGTAGAAACATATATGAATGTGGGGGAGAGGACCACTGCATAAAACTGCTAGTTTTGATTCAAAATACTAGATAGAGCTGCATGTGGGCATGGGATAAGTAGGTCGCACCTCTATGCATGGAGCTGCTTAATTTTTCTCTATACTTAATTTGCCCCTTTGCATTGTTTATGCATTTATTCCTATATCTTTTATATTGCCTCAAGTGAAAATTGAAAGCATGGTAAATAGAAACATATGCAGGGGCTTGCTCAACTTGCATTGATAAAATGTTCCATCACACAATGGTGTAACTAAATTTTAATTAACAAAATGACTCCCATAAATTATGCTAAGACTTTAATTACAACTACAATTTGAGGCATTTAAAATCAGCATTTATATTTTCATATTAATAACAGTTTCGCTATATTATTGACTAAACATTTTCTTCTGATACAGAGGAAGGTCACATGGAGACCTGAGCATGAGAATCAAATTAAGAAAAATTTTCACTCGAAAGCCTCTTATAGACTTTCAGAGATGTTCAGGGAAGCCCGAAGAGATAGTAAGAAGCCGACATGGATTGGGGATGGTGTGTGGAACAGTCTGTTAGCACACTGGAATACGTCTAATTTTCGTTCAAAGTGTACACAAGCACAGGTAAATCGGGCATCTGATAAAGGTGGGGCTTTGCACACAGGTGGGTCTATCAGTGTGCATGATCACGCCATTCACATGGTATGTACATTAAACACTTATTAATATATATACTTCTTGGGTATTCATTTAACACTTAAATACACTTGTGTATATTAAATGTTTATTTATAATGTTGGTTTGCAGTCAGAGGAGTATGGTCGACCTGTACATATTGATGAGGTCTTTCAACAAACCCATATACGGAAGGATACTGGTCAGTTTGTTGATGATAGATCTAGGCAGACACATGTGAGTCCCTACTAATCTTGTGTGTTCTTTTATATATATATATATATATATATATATATATATATATATAATGATTATATTATAAAATAACGTTTGATTTAACAGGAAGATTTTGAGACTAGACTTTTTCAAGCTAGGTCCGAGTCTACATCTTGTGTTGGTAACTCAGAGTGCACCCCACTAGACCCTGCTGAGGAGGAGAGACTTAGGAACCGGTTTTGGTACGCATCTACTGGTGGACTGTATAAAGGACGTGTCTATGGTACTGGAGGCCTGACTAATGGGATTGCTAATGGGAACAATTTCATGGAGGCATCTTCTAGCCGCTCTCATGATTCAGAGGAGATTAATCATTTGAGGCAGGAGATTCATCAAATGAGCAGTCAGTTTCAGTCATTTGTCAGCACTGTCCTCCCATTCTTACCAGCACCAGCAGCAGTAGCCGCCCAAACCATTTTTCAACAGCAACAAAATGGTGACCTACAACAAGGGAATGGCAACCAACAACAGGACAATGGCGACCAACAACAAGAGAATGGTAACCAGCAACAGCAACAGGATGGCAATCAACAACAGCGGCAAGATGGAGAACAACAACATGATTCCACAGGATATTCTGATTATTAAATTGTGTAATGGACTATCATACTATCATTTATCATTTACTTTTCCATGTTATGGTTGTTGAATTTTTATAATGGTTTTTATTGTTATATACATTGTGTCTTGTTGACTATTTGGATTTATGGATTAATCTTTAAGTTGTTGATGTTGAATTTTTATTATCCAAAAGATAATATATATTTTATGGTTGTTGAACTTTTTCCAAATGTTTATATAAATGCAATATTGTTTTAATGCTTAATTAGGAAATATATGAATTTTAAATATAATTTTATTTTAAAAGTGAATAAATAATGAAAAAATAATTAAAAAAATGAAATAATTACCGACGGATAAATTGGTAGAAAAATTTATGCACATACAAGTTGTTTTACCCACGGATTTATCAGTAGATAATTACCGACGGATAAATCCGTCGGTAATAACCTACAGATAGTGTTATTTATATTTCCGACGGATAATATATCCGTCGGTAATTATCTACGGATTTATCCGTCAGAAAATCATAAGCTATCGGTAATTACCGACGGATTTATCTGTGGGAAAACGTTAGAATTGTTGACGAAAATTACCGACGGATTTATCCGTGGAAAATTTCCATAGGTAATTATCGACGGAAAATCCGTCGAAAAATTTTGTTCGTCGTTTCCACGGATAAATCCGTCGGTAATTACCTACGGAAATTTTCCACGGATAAATCCGTCGGTAATTATCGACGGCCGTATAAATCCGTTGGAAACTGTTAGCTACGCCATATTTATCGACGGATTTTTTTCCATCGGAAGTTCGTCGGTAAATACACATTACCGACGGATTTTTACCAATACCGACGGATTTTGACGGTCGGTAATACGGCGATTTTTTGTAGTGCAAAAAAGGGAGGTATACTTAATAATATAGGGAAGTATATTTAACATTTGCCTAAATAATTTTATAAAGATTTTTAAGGCCCATCAGTTAGCCCAAGTATAGTGTTTTGTGAGACTTTTTGATCCTGTAGGTTTTTTTTATTTATTTTTTATAGCTTTTAGGCCCTGTCCTGTTGTAGGCTAGGTTATTTTATGCTCCTTGTGTATAAAATAAAGAGGTTCATGAGTTTTGTTCTGATTATAGAAAATTTTAATTTTAAATTTTAAATATTCCTTATTCTATTCTTGTGTATAAGATAAAGAATGTTCTTATCGTAGTGCGGGTTTAGTTTCACGTTGAAGAATTGATTCCGAGTCCATAATTCATTTTCGATAAATTTTAACATGTTTGGTAAATTGATTCTGAGTAAAAACAACTTTGAATAGCTTTTGTGTTGAATCCAAAATTTTGTAGTGAATTTTACTCCTAACTTGATTTTATAAGAAAAAACATTCAAACATAAATCATATCACTTCAAAATCAATTTTAACCAAAATCAATCTACAAAATTAATTATATTTAAAATCAATTTTGCTAACGCTTATCCAAACACGCACTAACACGTTTATTGCGTTTTATCTACTAATTTAGGCTTGCTCAAGTGGGTGACATTAGCATATCAATCCTTGCATATGTTGACTTTACGTAGTAGGTGGACCTGCATAGAGTTTGTTGCCTCCACATGCACTTCGCTTTAATATTATCTATGATTTCTGTGGTCCTAAATTAATTCGCATGTCGTGAATAAAACATCCAAATTGATCAAAAGCACGAGATACTTTTTTTAAAAAAAAAAACAAAATAAACAAAAACAAAAACAAAAAAGTCCAAGGCTTGGAGTTACTAAAAAAAGCCCACCTATGAAGACAAGCTATTGTCATTCATTCACATATATACTTATTATTAGGCTAGAATGCACTTTTGGTTCCATATAATTCTCAATCCACAATTTTAGTTCATTTATTTTAAAATCAAGACATTTAGTCTCCCAATTTTTCAAAATTAACAATTTTGGTCCTTCTGAAAATTGACCATCCATGACATGTAGGATGCTGACTTGTTGCTTATGTGGCAAGAGATTAAATAATATTAAAAATAAAGTGTGCAAGTGGCAATTGAATCCAAAATCTCTTATACAAAAACTACAGAATGAACCATTAGACTACATAATTTCTTTAGTTAATATTGTAAACAATATTTGTCATATATCATAACTAGATGAGTTTTTATTATTTTTTATTTCATTCTAATTATTAAAATTAATTAAATCACGTAAATTGGTACGTAAATTATTTAAATAAATTATTATATGTAATTTACATAAATTTGTATTAATACGTAAATTATAAAAAAAGTAAAATTTTATTAATTTGTATAATTTGAATAAAAATAATTTACATAAAAGCAAATTTATGTAATTTGTATAAATTACATAAAATGATTTATATAAATATTTTACTTATTAATTTATGTAATTATATTGATTTATATAATTAGAATAAAAACAATTTATACATGAAATAAATCAAATATTTTTATGTTATTTATACTAATTTTTTAATAATTTACATATTATCATTATAAAAAATTATTTTGAGTAATTTACATATTTTAATTATACAAATTTTTTTTACGTATAAATATATATATATATATATATATATATATATTTTAATTATAAAATTTAATTAATATATAAATTATTTTAATTATACAATTATAGAATAAAAATAATTTATATACTAATTAAATTTTCTAATTAAAATATATATTAATACGTTAAATAAATTTGTGTAATTAAAATATGTAAATTACTCAAAGTAATATTGTGTAATTATAATGTGCAAACTATTACAATTTTTGTATAAATAAAATAAAATAATTTAATTTACTTAATTTATAAATTATTTTTATTCTAATTATATAAATATAAATGAATATAATTACAAAAATTAATATATAAAATATTTATATAAATAATTTTAGGTAATTTATACAAATTACATAAATTTATTTTTATGTAAATTATTTTTATTCAAATTAATAAAATTTTATTATTTATTTTTTTATAATTTTTTGGTGCGGTAAGAAAAATAAACAAAACTACATATTGATATAAATTTATGTAATTTGTGTAAATTACATAAAATAATTTATGTAAATAATTTACATACTAATTTACGTAATTTAATTAATTTTTATAATAAGAATAAAATAAGAAAAAAATAATAACTTGTGCAATAACGATATATAACAAATATTGTTTACAATATTAATTAAAGAGACTTTGTAGCCTAGTGGTTCATTGTTTAGTTTTCGTGAAAGGGGTCTTGGGTTCAATTCCTACTAGAACATTTTATTTTTCAGCAGTTTACATAGGTGTCACATCAATCCACGAAAGGACTAAAATTGCTGATTGATGATTTTGAAAAATTGGGGGACTAAATGTCTTGATTTTAAAATAGAGGGACTAAAATTACAAATTGAGAATTATAGGGGGACCAAAAATGCATTTTAGCCCTTCTTATTATAAGAATTGTGAACTATATATATAAATTATCATATCAGTAAATAACTTTTAATCTTAACTATTCTTATATAATTGTATATCTCAAATTTAAAATTCTTATATTCTTAAAATAAGAATTGTTCTCACTTAAACTTACAATTAGATTGAAAGTTTCTTTTACATAAATCATATCTAGAAAAAAAATTATACTAATATAAAATTATTTGACACTTGATTCAAATAAAAAAACGTAATATGTATTTTAAAAATATAATAAATTATGAATTATTTAATTACATTCATATGTGTGTGTTAATATGTAGAGTTTTTCAATGTCTCTCTACTAACTTAGTTGACTTAAAATATATTGTTATTTAAATTTCACAAAATTTGACACAAATAATCAAGGTAATATATAGTTATATATAATTCAATAATTAGGTTGATAAAATACTAATTAATTTTATACGAAGTTATTAATGGTGCAATAGTTAGTGTATGATACACTAGTATAATTTGATCCATCTCTCTTTCTCTTTGTTTATCTATATATCTATCTATTCATTTATCTATGTGTGTTTCAATGTCTCTCTACTAACTTATGGTTGACTTAAAGTTTGACAAGTTATTTAAGCTCTAAACCATTAATTTATTTACCTGTTTGCTTATAAGCTTGTTTAGAAATGTCAGGAACACATTCTTTTGGACACTCTTTTTTATTTATTATAATTTATTGAAAATCACAAAAATTGTGGGACTCGCTTTTTATTTAATGATTCTCTTCTAATGTTGTAATTTTCAATAAATTTTAGAGTACATATTTTTAGTCCTATAAATATTGAAAAGTTTGTTTTCAGTCTCTCTATTTTAAATCGTCGATTTTTAGTCCTTCATTTTATAAAATGTGACATAATTTAATCTAGTTACTGACTCCGTCAACTAGAGTTAACACTGATTTAACTTTTGGTAGTAAAAAACCATTAGAAAATGTGAATTATAGATTACAAATTCTTCGAACCAAGCATAATTCTATTAAGATATAAATCACTGAAAATTGAATCATCTTCACTCATTTGTACAGTCTCGGATTGTAGTAGACAATCAGTGATTGAATAATTCACCCTACACCATCCATCATGTTCATATTTCCAACGCTTTAGTCCAAGAAGCTCATATCATTTTGGCTGCCTCTAATTGTAAAGTGGTTTTGTGCATTCATAATGGCCACTTCTCTCCATGCTACTGCATCCTCTGCCTCTCTCACACTACAGAACAGTGAAGCAAATGCTTTGTTGAAGTGGAAAGCCAGCCTTGACAACCAAAGTCAGGCTTTGCTGTCTTCATGGGCTGGCAATAGTCCTTGCAATTGGCGTGGAATTGCTTGTGACCACTCCAAATCTGTCTCTAACATAAATCTTAGAGATATTGGATTAAAGGGTGCACTTCAAACTCTCAATTTTTCATCACTTCCAAACATCCTCACTCTAGATATGAGTCATAACTCCTTAAATGGAAGTATTCCTCACCAAATTGGAGTGCTGTCCAAACTCAGTTATCTTGATTTATCCGTTAACTCTTTATCAGGTACAATCCCTCCTACAATTGGTAATCTGAGCAATTTGGTGTATTTGTTCGTTTATGACAACTATCTATCTGGTTCCATTCCTAATGAAGTGGGAAAACTCCATTTTCTTATCACAATCCAGTTGGTAAACAATAGTCTCTCTGGGACAATCCCATCTTCCATAGGTAACTTGGTCAATTTGGACTCTATTGACCTTAGTCAAAACAAACTCTCTGGATCAATTCCTTCCACTATTGGAAACTTGACAAAGCTCACCACACTTTCTTTATTCTCAAATAAGCTCAGTGGAAACATTCCAATAGAAATGACCAAGCTTAGCAACCTGGAAAATTTGTATTTCTCTTACAATAATTTCATAGGTCCTTTGCCTCACAACATTTGCATTAGTGGAAAGCTGCAAAACTTTACTGCAAACGATAACTTTTTCACGGGCTCACTACCAAAGAGTTTGAAGAATTGCTCCAGCCTTATAAGGCTTAGGCTTGATCATAACCAAGTGACTGGAAATATAACAAATGATTTTGGTGTCTATCCAAATTTGGATTACATCGAACTGAGTGAAAATAACTTTTATGGCCATCTTTCCCAAAACTAGGGAAAGTGCTATAAGCTCACAAGCCTCAAAATCTCCAACAACAATTTTTCAGGCAGTATTCCACTAGAAATAAGTCAGGCAACAAATTTACATGTACTTCACCTATCTTCAAACCATCTTACAGGAGGCATTCCAAAAGATTTAGGTAATTTCACCTACTTGTTTGATTTGTCTATCAATAACAATGATCTTTCAGGAAATGTCCCTATACAAATAGCATCATTGCAAGATCTTGAAACCTTGGAGCTCGGAGGAAATGATTTTACTGGCTTAATTCCAAACCAACTTGGCAATTTGGTCAAGTTATTACATTTGAATTTGAGCTAAAATAAATTTCGGGAAAGTATTCCATCTGAGTTTGGCAAATTAAAGCATCTCCGAAGTCTTGATCTTAGCAGAAATTTTTTGAGTGGAACAATACCTCCCATGCTCAGAGAGTTGAAAAGCTTGGAAAAATTGAATCTCACACACAATAATCTTTTAGGCGATCTCTCTTGCCTTGAAGAGATGGTAAGCTTGATATCGGTTGATATATCTTACAACCAATTAAAGGGTTCACTTCCAAACATTCAGGCCTTCAATATTGCTACAATTGAAGAATTGAGAAATAATATAGGCTTGTGTGGCAATGTCTCTGGCTTGAAACCATGCCCAAAATCAAGTGACAAATCTCAAAATCATAAGACTAACAAAGTCATATTGGTAATTTTAGCCATTGGTTTGGGCACTTTAATACTAGCATTATTTGCCTTTGGAGTCTCATACTATCTTTTTCGAAGTTCAAACACAAAAGAAAACCAGGATAAAGAATCACCAGTCCAGAATCTATTTGAAATATGGAGTTTTGATGGGAAAATGGTGTATGAGAACATAGTTGAAGCCACATAAGATTTTGACGATAAACATCTCATCGGGGTTGGAGGACAAGGAAGTGTTTACAAAGCAGAATTGCACACAGGTCAAATTGTTGCTGTGAAGAAACTCCATTCAGTACAAAATGGAGAAAAGTCCAATATTAAAGCTTTTACAAGAGAAATTCAAGCTTTGACAGAAATTCGACATCGTAACATTGTCAAGTTATATGGATTTTGTTCTCATCCACGATTCTCATTTTTGGTATATGAGTTCTTGGAAAAGGGAAGCATGGATAAGATTTTAAAAGATGATGAACAAGCAATTGCATTTGATTGGAATAGGAGGATGAATGCCATTAAAGGTGTAGCAAATGCTTTATGCTATATGCATCTAGATAGTTCACCTCCAATTGTTCATCGAGATATATCAAGCAAGAATGTTCTTTTGGATTTGAAATATGTGGCTCATGTCTCAGACTTTGGAACAGCTAAGCTTCTTAATCCTAATTCAACCAATTGGACCTCGTTTGTAGGCACTTTTGGATATGCTGCTCCAGGTTAAATCCTTTTCTCTTTTACACTGAGAATATAATTATTTTATAGGTTTTCTCTGGAAGTGTTATACCAAAAGATTACATAATAGTTATCAACATTTCATGTTTGTTTCATGAATGTTATTTAGTACATGATATCTCTTTTAATTTCTTACAGAACTTGCATACACAATGGAAGCAAATGAAAAATGCGATGTGTATAGCTTTGGGGTATTAGCATTGGAAATACTTTTAGGAGGGCACCCTGGAGATTTTACAATTTCATCGTTGATGCCATCTTCATCAAATGTCATGGACTCAACACTTGATATTCCTTCATTGATGGGTAAGTTAGATCAACGTCTCCCTTATCCTGCAAATCTTGTTGCTAAGGAGATAGCTTTGATTGTAAGGATAGCAAATCCTTGCTTGACTGGAAGCCCTCATTCTCACCCTACCATGGAACAAGTTGCCAAGGAGCTTGCAATGTCGAAGTCATCTTTAATACGTTAACCGAATATGCATGAGTTCTACTCCCCCCAACTTTGCATTGTAATTTTAATTTTAGTCTTTTTTTATCATTGTACTGGAAAGTTAATGTAATTGAAGAACAAATGTATTCTATGGTTGCTAATCACTCTTTTGATGTTCCATGATTATTCCTTAGCTCCATGTATCTGAGTTTGGTTTGGTCTTGTTCTGTTTAATAAGTGTATTTGATTCACCGTTGCTGTAACTTTTCTTCTCTTCTTAGTACAACCTTTTTACAATTTGATGTCATTGTGAATAATCAATTTGGAAAGTTCCTTTTTGCTGTGGGTTGTGTTGTTAGGGACATTGACCAATTTGATTGCCTTAGATTGGCCTAAAGCTGTCACTTAGATTTTTTTATTGTGCTCCTTTAAATTGAGCAATTAACTTGCCTTCAAATTAGAGTTGTGCCATGGAGATATTTGATCTTGATACTTCTGAATGATTTGTTGTCTCTGCATGCTGTTCTCACACAAGTTATTATCATCCTTTGTGTGTGTGTTCTGCTTTTTAGTTTGACTGCAAAGGACTGTACTCAATATTTATTGTTGGTTAAGGGTGTTGATACAGATGTTTGTGTTGTGTAGCTTTTATCAAGTGTTAGAACATAATTTGAAGCATGTTCACCTGTGTGCACCGTTGTCTTATTATAATTGCATGAGAATTCTGTTCTCTGCTCCCACTTCGATTTTCTCATTTCTCTTGTATGCTAGTTTTAGATGCATGGATATTTTCAGTTATCCCTTTTTGTAGTTCAGTGTTGTGGGTTTGTTTGGACACATTGTTCCCTTATATGGCATTGGTGTGGCAAGAGTTTGATAGTGTGACATCCTTTAAGATCGTGATTCATATTTTGAATTGGAATTGGTTAAAATTTAGTATGTTATTCTTTCTTTCATTTTGTATTGTTAAAGAACAGATCCGATAATTATAAGTGTAAAGAGTTTCGGGAATTGGCAAAAGCTGCTATGGATTGTTCACGTTGTATTGGATAACTTGCTATAGCCATTTAACTTAGTCTAAGCTAACTTAATTGTGAAAAGATTTAATTTTAAATAAAATTCTTATTATTTTATTTATGAAATTTGCAAGTAAGTTTTTTGCCTTTTCAAAAACAAGCGTCAACTCAACGACATAATTTGCCAAATAGGAAAAAATAAAGATCTACATACATGAGCTACTACTACTGAAAAACCTATTAATAATTAACATTTGGCCGATCAAAAAGCCTCATGGTGAATTGGCGATATTAACACTGTGGCATAACTTCGCCAAACTTACCCTCGTGCTACTACGATAAGGTTTCATGTGTTGGAGTTTCACTTCTGCGTCACTGGCCTGCTGCTCTTCTTCCAGTTTGTTGAGCTATTGTCTACTTGATCTGTTGACATTTTACTCTGATCTGCTATAAATCTTAATTTGTTGTCCAAACTGATTATGCAAGTAAGCAATAATTGGTTATGCTTACATGTAGGGACGGATCTACTTATAAGACAATGGGGGCAATTGCCCCCACAAAGTTTTAAATTTTTTTTAATGTAATATACATGTGTAATTATAAAATGTCCCCTTAATATGAAATGCAATATAAATATTTAATCTACAATGTAAGTTTACTCCCATAAATTTATTTATATGAATATTGTCCTACTACATAAAATTTCTAAATTTGTCAATGCTTACATGCACAATCAATTATGTTATCACAAGCTAACCTAATTGATTATGCACATAAGCATAATTGGTTTTATTTTTAAAAATTGTTGTTATATGCCTCTTCTATGTCAAGTAAAAAAAAAAATTGTATCTTAAGGGTAAAAAGATATTTTTATTTATAATTTAATTTTCTTCTTTTCCTTTCTTTCAAACCAACCAACTTCACAATTTTATTTCCACTACTCAATTTCTCTAAAATCAAACCACCAATACTTTTACTCTATTTTTTTAATCTATTTATCCTTTCTTCTTTTCTCACCTACCTATTTCCACTCCCACTATTTCTCTCCTCTCTATGAAACATAGTGTAAGGGAGGAGCCTGGGGCCTATGTAATTGTGTTAGATAATCGAACTCATTTCAAACACCCAATAAATAGTGTCAATGTCAATAGTTTTTTAAGTTACTATGACATTGGTGTGAAGTATTTACGGACTTTGTCGATGACTAATTTATGTTAGAAAACCTGTCTGACCACCAATAATGGAGTCTTTCCTCGTAATCACGTTTTTTCTATTCACAAGACTCGAATTCAAGATCTTATTTAAAATATCTGAGTCAAGTTTCACTCCAACGACATGGTGATGAATGTCAACAATATAAGTTAACCATTTATTACTCATTGAAAATATACCTAAATCATTATTCACTCAGCGTTTATAGTATCTTTTACATGAACCTAAATCATTTATGCCTTAATTTAATCGTATGGGAAGAAAAGAACACCGCCAACTCATGAAGGCCATCGAGTCAAAAGAGGAGGGATTTGCGAGGGCGGTGTTGACGTCACAATGGCGAGGTGGTGGCGACGTCACAATGGCGAGGTAGTGGCAAGACAATGGCGAGAGTGGTTGACGAGGACGAGGGTTTCATAAGGGTGTTTGGGTGAAAATGAAAGGAGCAACGAAGGTTTCATAAGATAACAGCAGCCAAAGGAATGCACAGAATGAAAATTGGCAACTTTTAAAACCTATATTAGATCGATTCTTTTATGAACCAATGTAAAATGACTCATTTTACATTGTCTGAGATAGAAATCTATGTAAAAATGTTATTTTTACATCGACTATCCTAGAACCAATGTAAAAGAGTTAATTTAAATTGAAAAAATGCCAATGTGTTATATTCTACATTGGTTGTTAAACAATCGATGTAGAACGTTAATGTAGAATATCATTTTTGTAGCAGTTAACGTTCTATAATATGTCAATTATTACGTCACTCCTTTTTTTTATCAATAATAATGGTAGAACAGGGAGGCACCCCAATACTACAAGGCAAGACATCAATGGCATGTTGGGGCTACCAGCAGAGGCCCACTTAGAGGATTACTGCACAAGCCCAAACTACATGCAATTCCACCCAGTTTTAGCTACCCAACTAGCCCCAAATGCCAATGTGTTATATTCTACATCGGTTGTTAAACAATCTATGTAGAACGTTGATGTAGAATGTCATTTTTGTAGTAGTTAACATTCTATAATATCTCAATTATTACATCACTCCTTTTTTTTTTATCAGTAATAATGGTAGAATAGGG
The DNA here is from genome assembly GCA_026413185.1 of Pueraria montana var. lobata. NCBI lineage: Eukaryota > Viridiplantae > Streptophyta > Magnoliopsida > Fabales > Fabaceae > Pueraria > Pueraria montana. Next base: position 83,097,579 of record CM048650.1, read on the forward strand.
AGGCAACCCCAATACTACAGGGCAAGACATCAATGGCATGTTGGGGCTACCAATAGAGGCCCACTTAGAGGATTACTGCATAAGCCCAAACTACATGCAATTCCACCCAGTTTTAGCTACCCAACTAGCCCCTAGGCGCTAGGGGATCTCCCTAAGGAGTGTTGCCCACCAAGCGAGGAAAGTGGCGTTAGGGGGATTCGAACCCACACCCATGGGGAAGGTGAAGGTTCGTTTTGGATCTTTAACCACTTGTGCCAACCCACATTAACTAATCACGTCACCACCACTGCTGTCGCCACCATAATTGTGGTTGTTGTCACCACCACCGCCCCTTGACGGTTGTGTATGTGTGTGTTTGTTTGTAGAATTTCAATTAATGTCTCTCTCCTAACTTATGGCTGACTTAAAATGTGTTTCACAAGTTATTTATGCTAAATTATAATTTATTTGACTATTAGCTTATGAACTTGTTTTACTAAAATAAAAATATTTGATAAACGAATTTATAAACCAATTTATCACACTAAATTATAACATAATTTGAAATATTATTTGAAGAAGCATTTAAGTTTATAGTTTATTATTAATTTTTCTATTTTTATCCTCTATTTCTTAATAACATTTCCAAACCCATCTTGGAGATTTTTCTCATTTACCATTACCAACATGCTGTGACACATCTTGGAGATATTTGAGTCATGGGGTTCAATTTCCAAACCCATGTGTATGGAAGAGTGTCTATTAAGAAAGGTCATCACTTTGAATGGATTTTAGTACCTCAAGGGATTAGACATTGATTCTCAGTTGGGATACCATGGGTTCATTCAAAAAGCACTATTTATTTTAATTATTACAATATTTATACAAATTATTTTTATTTCTGTAAAATAATATTTGATTTTGGATAAAATATTTGCACTGTTTATTACTACCTGAAAAACTATTTATATATATATATATATATATATATATATATATATATAAATCTAAAAAATATTTTTATATCATTTTATTTTTATTAACTAATTTATGAACTTTTTTTTTTTTTGAAAACAATGTATTCTCATATTTGGAAGTCATGAGACTAAGTGGGTTTTGTATCTCCCAATAAAGTCTTCTTCATACGTACGATAAAAGAATCAAACTCTTGTCAGTATTTTTAAGGAATCCAACTATCTACCAACTATGAGCTAATTTTATTAAACATTTTTAATTTAATAAATATATATGTTTAACAACTTTTAGTTTTAAATTAAAAATTAAAATTTCAACTATTAATTAACTTATTAACTAATTTTGTTAACCCTAAGCTAATGAGTTCTGGTCACTTCTCTTGTATCTACCTGCAGAATATATTGTGTATATCATTTCAATTGGATTTGTGGACCCTGGATGGAGCTGGCATGGAGAGAATGCTACTTCTCATTTCATCATGACTCATGCCGTGAGTACGACGCCACAAGGAATTCCAAACTTGCACAAACCCCACGCGTTGCACAAGTGAATAATAGTAATAATTATAAAATTTCTAAATTAGTAAATCTATTTAACAAGTTTCTGTTTTCAATTTGAAATTAATTTTTCAACTTTTTATCAACTTGTTAACTAATTTTGTTAAGCGTAAGCTAATGAGCTCTGGTCTTTTTCTCTTGTATCCATTTGCTGGACCTGCAGGATATTTTCTCATTGTTACTCATGCCGTGAGCATAACACCATAAAGAACAAGTAAGAAGACTTGCACAAGTCTATCTATCTATCTATCTATCATCTCAGTTCATTAATTGTTACTGATCATGCCTTGTACAACGCCAGACAAAGAACGAGGAAGCTACAATGTAGCTTCTGCTTATTTCTTCAATATTGATGCGAAAATCAGCTCCAATAGGTGCATAAAAAATGCAGTAACAAATACGCACTCACTCCACAAATCCTAAATAATAATAATAATAATAATAATAATAATAATAATAATAATAAATAATGCCAATATCTAAAGATCTACCCATAGACTCAAACTGGTATTACCGGAGGTGCATATATATATATATATATATATATATATATATATATATATATATATATATATATATATATATATATATATGTATTGAATAAAAGAATTTAAAAAACTAAAACTCTTGTTATTTTTTCTATTTTTAATTGATCAGTTTTTATTCTCTCTTCCTTTTTAATAAAAAAAGAAGAAGCAGTAGAGTCTCTTTCTTTCACTAGTAATATTATTAGGGGAAAGAGAGACACAATGCTTCTCTATAATTTTTTGTAAAAAAATAAAATAAAAGAGGAAGAGATTAAAAGGAAGAAGGTTAAATAAAACCCAGGAGCAAATAATTAACTTTATCATAGTTGTGTAATAAAAATGTATTGACTGAAATTTATTGAAAATTATAAAATTTAGTGGTTTCCACTTTTTTTTTTAATAATAAAGAGTGTGCTAGAAGGAGTGTGTTAATAAGTATATTGCTAACACTCTTCATATCATATATTTAAGGGTTAATTAAGTTTTTAGTCCCTAAACTTTTTCAAAATTCGATTTTTAGTCCCTAAACTTTAGTTTGACTGGTCAAAGGTCCCTAAACTTTTTAAAAATTCAGTTTTTAGTCCTTGAACAAAATTTTGACCAGTCAAAGTCCCTAAACTTTTTAAAAATTCGATTTTTAGTTCCTAAACTTTTTAAAATTTCAGTTTTTAGTCCCTGAATTAATGATAAAACTAAAAATCTATATAATATTTTATTTGAATGCATCTATTGTAAGCCAATATATTTACTACAAATGATATTTTGACTCTATCTTTAATAATTTAATATAAAATAATTCTATTGTTAATATTTATATAATAGTGTTGAATTTTTTTACATAAATGCATAATAAATATATTGAAATAAAATTATTAATTATATATTCACTGAGAAATAAATTTAAATTGTTTTTTCAATAATATTTTAAATAAAATGTTTTTAAGTCTTTATTTATTGGATAAATACTCTTAGGTTTAGGGGGTGTTAAGGCTTTTTAACATGGCCCTCCTTACTAGGCAATGGTGGAGAATTTTGCACAACGAGGATTCCATGCTGGCCAAGATTTTGAAGTCTAAGTATTTTCCTAGATGCCAACCTCTCTAAGCGGGCAAGGGGCATAATCCTAGTTATACATGGACAAGCATCATGCATCCTATAGTAATGATGGACGGCTATTCTGGAAAAAAGTTATGGAGAGTTAAGGCTGTTCCCAAGTGCAAAAACTTTTGATCGGTCAATGTTTATAATTTATAATAATAAATTGCAATAAATATAAGGTAATATTATAGAAACTAAATATATAATGTTGAATATAAATTAGCATGTATCACATTTTGATAATGACAGAGGAAATGAGGAAAGAGTAAATTCAAAAAACAAAAGCATAAAAAAAAAAAAAGACTAAAAGAAAGAGAGAGAGTTTTTGGAGGGAAGACTTTTATATCTGTCAAAGACAATGGGTTTGGGTGAATTCCCGTGGATTTGGGGTTCTTGTCATGCATACTTGAAGAGTATTTATACAATAAATAAAGAATTAAAAAACATTTTATTTACAATATTGTTGAAAAGAAAAATTATTTCCTAGTGAATATGTATTTAATAATTTTATTTCAATATATTTATTATGCATTTATGTAAAAAAAATTCAACAGTATTATATAAATATTAATAATAGAATTATTTTATATTAAATTATTAAAGATAGAGTCAAAATATCATTTGTGGTAAATATATTGGCTAACAATAGATGCATTTAAATAAAATATAATATAGATTTTTAGTTTTATTATATATATATATAAATATTTATAAATTATAATTATGAATTGCAATAGATATAAGGTAATATTATAAAAACTAAATATATAATGTTGAATATAAATTAGCATGTATCACATTTTGATAATGATAGAGGAAATGAGGAAATAGTAAATTCAAAAAAAGAAAAGCAAAAAAAAAATTAAAAGAAAGAGAGAGTTTTTAGAGGGGAATTTTTTGTGATGAGAGTGACATATGGCATGGAAGGGAAGACTTTTATATCTGTCAAAGACAAGGGGTTTGGATGAATCCCCGTGGATTTGAGGTTCTTTGTCATGCATACTTGAAGAGTATTTATGCAATAAATAAATAATTAAAAAACATTTTATTTACATTATTATTGAAAAAATTTTAAATTTATTTGACAGTGAATATATAATTAATAATTTTATTTCAATATATTTATAATGCATTTGTGTAAAAAAATTCAACACTATTATATAAATAATAACAATAGAATTATTTTATATTAAATTATTAAAGATAGAGTCAAAATATCATTTGTAGTAAATATATTGGCTTACAATAGATGCATTCAAATAAAATATTATATAGATTTTTAGTTTTATCATTACATATATATATATATATAAATTATAATTATAATTTGCCATAGATATAAGGTAATATTATAAAAAACTAAATATATAATGTTAAATATAAATTAGCATGTATAAAATTTTGATAATGATAGGGGAAATGAAGAAAGAGTAAATTCAAAAAACAAAAGCAAAAAAAGAAAAAGAAAAAAAGACTAAAGGAAAGAGAGTGTTTTTGGAGGGAAATTTTTTGTGGAGAGAGTGACATATGGCATGGAAGTGAAGACTTTTATATCTGTCAAAGACAAGGGGTTTGGGTGAATCCCCGTGGATTTGAGGTTCTTTGTCATGCATACTTGAAGAGTATTTATGTAATAAATAAAGAATTAAAAAACATTTTATTTACAAGATTATTGAAAAACAATTTAAATTTATTTCCAAGTGAATATATATTTAATAATTTTATTTCAATATATTGGCTAAAAATAGATGCATTTAAATAAAATATTATATAGAGTTTTAGTTTATCATATTATATATATATATATATAATATATATATATATATATATTTATAAATTGCAATAGATATAAGGTAATATTATAAAATCTAAATATATAACGTTGAATATAAATTATCATATATCACATTTTGATAATCATAGAGGAAATGAGGAAAGAGTAAATTCAAAATACAAAAGAAAAAAAATTTGTGGAGAGAATGACATGTGACATGGAAGGAAAGACTTTTATATAATAGTAATAGAATAGATAGATGCGTTGATTACGCGTCCACCACTTGTAATCCAAGTCCAAAGCTATAGTCACGTCTCTCGTTGTCCAAATTAAGGTAGGTCTCCCTTTGAATGTCTTGTGCAATGTGTGAGTCTCCCATATGATCCTTATCCTCGTAGTCGTCTTGCAAATGTTAATAGAAAGTCTCCCACAAGTCTTGAACATAGTGCATATTTGAATTAAAGTTTGTAAACTTAAGTTTGAGTTAAACTTAAGTTTGCAAATTGTGTTTGCAAAAGTATCTTGTTTCTCCAAAATTAAGTTTGCAGAAAATTTTTTAATATCAAATATAAGTTTAAGGGGTAACCAAACATGATCCTAAAATGATTTTACTCTCAAATATACTTTTGGACCCTCCCACCGGAAATCCAATTTCACACCACCAAGCCAATTTCACATTTTAACTATATCGAAATTTTAATTTATATATATGTATTTGCATATTATTTCAATACATACACACTTCAACTAATGACTCTTCGATCTAAATAATAACCTATTAGTCCAGCACCTTTACCGAATTAATCACCAATCCGAATTTTAACATTAACATTATGTCCAAAAGTTTAATCGGAAGAACCTGTGGTCATTAGTAAAAATTATTGTTAAAGGCAAACAAAACATTTAGAAGCGTGTTTTCACACCCCTCAAACTCCATTCTACTGAATATTTCAATGTATGAATTCTTTAAGAAATGATGTGGTTATTTTTTATTGGACGAAAATATAAATTAAAATAGAGAAAAAATATGTACTGATAGTGTTAAATAGTCATCTAACTATAAACCACCATGTATGGTAAATTTGTTGACTTTTACAATAACTACATTAAAAGTCATACAAATAGTGATTTATGATTAGATGACAGTGTAAAACTCTTTTATATTATCAATGTATAACCATTAAACTCATTAAAATATAGAACTTAAAAAATGGATCTCTCATTTTTCTCTCTCTTAATTAAAAATTCTCAAAATACTTTTTTTTTCTTTTGGAGGCACATTTCACTCAGTACCACACGTCTATTAAAAAAATATTTTCAACCATCTAAAATTATCATTATATCTTTATTTATATATATTAATCTTCTTTATTGTTTATTCATTTCAGTTTAAAAATAATGTTATATTATAATTTAAATTATTTAATGTATAATATATATTTAAAAAATATTTATTTATTATGAATTTTAATTATATAAAACACAATTTATTAATTTAGACTTGCTTCAATGGATGATGACATTAGCTTAACCGTGTACATTTTCAAAAATAAAAAAGACATTAGCTTATTAGCCCTTGTATCTTGACTCTACCAACTAGGTGGACCTGCAGGAACTTTTTGGTATCCACACTTGGCTTTCATACACTACTATAGGAAAGACATTTAACATCAGTTCTAAAAGACATACTACATTGGTTCCAGAATTGATGTAGTATAAACTAGTGTAGAATGTGTGGCAGATTCTACATTGATTATTGAACCAATGTAGAATCTATCATTTTTACATCAGTTCCTCCGTTACCCAATGTAAAAAGTGATACTTTCTACATGTAGAATCTCTAAAGCACTCATATATTACTAGGTATGTGGATATCCTATTCGTAAAAGGAAGCATCAATAGCATTAATTGTAGAGTTATAATGTGACTAGTTGCTAGGATTCAGTAGATAAACTGCTTATGCTAATAGTTTTTTTTTTTTTTACTATTTTATTTATTTACTGGTATTTTAGCTTACATTGCACAAGATAATGTAAATTTTTATATAAAAAAATTTAGAGAAAATAAATATTTTTTCATTTATAAATTATATTATGAGAAATGCTAGGAACATACTATCTCTGGTCCTAATTATAAGCAACAAACTGACTTTTTCTTTGGTCCTAATTATAAGCAACAATCACTAGTTTTTAAAGTAAATTTCTTTTGTACCATTACTTTATTGTTTACTCTATTCCCTATGCACTATGACAACCCCTTAAAGCAAATGGTGTTTTTGGAATAAAAATTGAACTTATGGTAGAATTAAGTAAAAAAACCTGTAATAATTATTTTCCTTGGTATTGATGATTTGTCCTATGTTGCTTATAATTAGGACCAGAGGTAGTATTATCTAACACACTCCTTCAAAGACACTCTTTAATTGGTTAAAAATGATTGAAAAGTACAAAATCAAGAGAGAGAAATTAAATATGATGCGTGACCCACAAAATTTTGTCATTTTAAATAAATTTCAACCAATAAAAGAGAGTGTGCCCAAAAGAGTGGATTAGATAGTGTGTTCATGGCATTTCTCTATTCCGCAACTATCTATTTTTTTCTTAACTATCCCAAACAATTCTTCTTTTGTCTTTGTCTGTATATTTAATTTTCTTAACCATCTATCTTTTTTAATCTACTATCTTTTTTTTTTTATCTCTATGTCTAAATTGAATTACAATTTTTTTAAAAAAATATAATTAAAAATAACCTTATATCATAAATTAAATTATTCATTATAAATCTAAAATATAATTTATATATTCAAAAATATTTATTTATTATAAGTTTTAATTATAATATAATTTATCTATTAAAAATAACAATTTATTATGAATTTTAATTATGTAAATTTTAATCATGTAAAAATAAACATTCATTTTATAAAAAACAAAAGCTAAAATTGTAATACTATTAATTAAAATAGGCTTAGTTACCAATTTGGTCCCTAAATTATTTAAAATGTGTCAATTTAGTCCCCAAATTTCAAAATGCTCCAATTAGGTCCTCTAATTTTAAAAAATGCCTCAATCAGGCCCCTTCCGTTCAATTGAGGCTGACATTGTTAAAATTGCAAATTTCGGCAGTTTCGTTTATGAACAGTGGCGGTGAAAACCACCACTATATTTATTATTATTTTAAAATTAAAATTATAACAAATCTCATGTTTTCGGTGCTCCACCATTACTCCAAAGGTAATTTGGAGGTTCGTCCAACTCACAATGGAGATCTAACCAAATCTCTAATTTTTGGCAACAAAATTGAATGCTCTTGGATGCGTTTTGCTTGTTTTTCAAAGGGGAAGAGAACCCCTCAACCAATTTGATGAAATAGGTTCAAAAACTTGGAGATAAAACGAGAAAAACGAACTCGGGAGTTGCATTTCGAGGAGTTACAGTTGGCGACGGCCGAGGATCTCGACGTCTAGCGCGTTCACATGCTCGACCTCAAACTCCAACGCATTCAGGCCTCAAACAGATCGACACTCTAAGGTGCCATGCTCCACCTTCTTTTCGATGAATGCTCCGTTTTGCCGTTCTCTCCCACGTCGATTTTGTGCTCCGCCGCGGTTTGGGTTCTAGATTTGGTTATTGTGACTTGAGTTCCATATTTGGTTTTGTATTTTTTTTTCTTTTTTTTTAAGATCTTAGTTTGTTCCAGATCTGATTCTTATGATGAATATCTGCATTTGTTCCAGATCTGATTCTTGTCCAGATATGCTTTGTGGGGTCGTATTTATCAATTATTGGTGATTTAGATAGCTTTTATAGTCAGTTGATTGAAGGGTGCAAGGTGTTGTAATGCAAATCTTTTTGTTTTTGTAATTGCTTTACTTACCTCGTGGTGCATCTATTGCTGCAGAGGGTTATATTAATATAGCTTGTTTTTTTGTTCAAAGAAAGAGAGGGAGAGAGACAGAGAGAGAGAGAAATGCTTCTTTCTTATGGTATTCATGAGTGTTTGAAAGGGTGAGTTTGATGATGATTCGAGTTCCATTTCTACAAGGTTGTGCATATGCTGTTGTTGTTGGTTAGTTTTTTTTTTTTTTTTGCTGACCATGGTATTGGTACGGATTATTCATCGCTAGAAGCAATGAGTAAACTCTGTCAGGGACTGTGAGCTCACACCAAGGTGGGTATTCCCCTCCCAACATGGTTTATTCCATACCTAAAGTGGCATTTGATCCCAGGAATCGAACCCTAGACCACTTGGTTAAGGGACATAAGCCGCTACCACTTGTGCCAATAAATGTTGGTTTGTTGTTGGTTAGTTTACTTTTACTTGAAAGTGATTTGAAGCTTGAGGAGCACGAGTAGATTCCGGTAGGTGGAAGCTTTTATTTTTTAAAATAATAATAAATATAGTGGCGGCTAAAAACCGACACTATTTGTAAAGAAAAATCGTCACATTTTGCATCTTAACGACGTAAGTTTAATTGGACGGAAATGACCTAATTGAGACATTTTTGAAAATTATAGGACCTAATTGGAGCGTTTTGAAATTTGGGGACCAAATTGACGCATTTTAAATAATTTAGGGACCAAATTGATAATTAAGCCATTAAAATACACAACTTTTGGAGAGCGAGACTCTAACTCTCCCTCACTTTTTCAATAGCCTCTCTCTCACTCTTTCAATTAAACATTCTAACCATGTTGGGAGGGGAATACCTACGTTGTGTGCGCTCACGGTCCCTGACGAAAATTAGTGATGGCTTCTAGTGGTGAATACTTCGTACCAATACTATACTATGGTCAGCAAAAAAAAAAAAAATTAAACATTCTCAATATTTTATATTTTCTTCTTTTTGGAAGTGCATTTCACATACTACTCTCACATTTAGCCAAAAAAATTTCTCTCAACCACCTTAAGTTATCCTCCTTTTATCTTTATTAGTATACTTCATTTTCTTAATTGCTTATATGTTTCAATCTACAGCTCCCTTTTATCTCTTTCTTTAAATTAAATTTCAATAATTCTTTTAAAAAAATATCAGTATTAAAAAAGAGAAATGGTTATTCAAGTTTTCAGAACTTAGCACCTTTGTTGGTGTTTTCAAGTTTAATTGTGATGTTGTAGTTGCATGGTCCTAGAAAAATTTCATCGTGCGTTATCTTAACATGCTTCTCGCGCTTTTGAAAGAAAATTGTGTTTGCAAAATCGTGATTTGAATGGTTACTTGTGGTTGTGTGTTTCATTAGCATAGCTTGGATGCATTTGTGATTTTGATAAAAGTCTCAAGCATGGCATGATTTTGATGACAAATTTGAGAATGTTTTAGAAATATATTTTGTGAGATGTGTGTTGTCTCAAATGAAGATGAGTGCCACCTTTGGGGCACCAAGCTTGGTTTTGAATAATTCTCTTGTGATGATCTGTGTGTACTGATAAAGAAATGATTAAGGCAATGTTGTTTGATGATTGTGAATCCTAGAGCCAAGATTGTGAATCTCTTTCATGATGTGAGAACAAGAGGGATAGGGTAAATTGTGAGAAATATATTGATTGCTCTCTTTATCTCATGGTGTTTTGTTTATCTAGAAAAACCAAATTCCTTTCAAGCCAAGCCACATGTCAAGCCTTGATCAAGTCATTGTGATCTTAATTTGTGTACATAAATTTCGTAGCATTTGAGAAGGAAAACAAAATTGATGTGTAGGTTCCATTGTGTGATGATGGTGAGAGAATTCAGCACCTAAGGCAATTGTGTGCTTGAGTGAGACCTAGTTACATAATTCGTTCACACCAACAGGGAACCGCGAACCGATTCGTGAGTACCAATTCGCGGTACGTTTTTGAACCGGTTCGTTTGAATTCGGTGTTGAATTCCTAAACGGGACGAACCAGACCATTAGCAGCCAAATTTTGCATAGGAAGAAGAAGTGCTCGAGGAAAGAGAAGAAGTACCGAAGAACAATGCAAAAGAAGACAGAAGGGTGAGAAAGAAGGAAGATGAACAATTTTGTTTTTTTTGTTTTTTTAGAGTTGTGCTGGTTTCAAATTTCAATAAAGGAGTGTGGATTGTGCAGCACTATTCTTGGTAAGAGAGCTACATAGTAAATTGTCACCAAAGTTATTTATAATCATATTATCACATATAAATAAAAAATTAAATAAAAAAAATATAGGTTAAAGCACTATTTTTGACGAGAGAGTTACATTGATAATTGTGTGCAGAATTACAATAGTGTCCATAATTATTTAAATAAAAATAATTTAAAAATAATTTAAAATATTTTAAACTTTATTGGGATATTGATAATAATTTATAATATTTAGGTTATAAAAGATGTATAAATTATATTTTATATTCATAATTAATTTATGAAATAATTATTATATTTCATAATAATGTATAGTTTTATTTAAATAGCGTACTGAAACGTATTGACTATGTATACCCCCTACGTACCAATTCTTCATAAGGTCACATATCATGTACTGCGTACCCGTACCATGTACCGAGCGTACCACAAATTATGTGACTATGAGTGAGACACTTGAGTGAAAAGAGTCAAGCATTCTTGGGTTTTGTCAAATAAGGATTGTTATGCTTGTTTCATTTCTTTTAAATTTATGTACTTGCATCATTGTTATGGTCTCATTTGAAGGCACCATGGTTGAAATTCGAATCATTGGTTTGGTCCTTTTCAAGTCTTAGATGGAAGTATGTGTTTGATTTGTTAGGATGGGATTGATATTAGTCCATGTTTTCTATTGTTATTTTCAGTCTAGTTAGTTAATTAGTGTTGTATCTTTTGCTTGAGGACAAGCAAAACTCTAAGTTTGCAAGAGTTTGATAGTTGCTTTGAATACTTTCTTTTAAGTGATTTTTGAGGCAATTATCTCTCTTTTATCCTTATTTAGAGTGGTGTTTTAACTTAATTTGTCTTAAATTCATAAGTAGTTAATTTTAGTTTACTTGATTAATTAGTTTCATGGCTAGATCTTGGTAGTTTGTCCCATTTTTTGTAGAAAAAAGATTTTGAAGATGTAGAACACAATTTGGAGTTGGAATGATGTTTTGAAGCCTTGAAGGGTCATCTAAAGCAACATTTTGATGAAGTAGCCAAGTTTGTCAGTCAGCTAAGCCAGATTCCGTGGCTGAGCGAATTGTCACTTAAAATAGAAATTCTACTCGAGTATATAAGGGGTTGACCCTCATTTATGGCAACATTCTCCCTCATTCTGTTATGTAACTCGAATATGTACTGTTCTATTGAGAGAAAGACTCTCTCTTTTGTTCCTTTGTGTTTTCTTCTTCATCTTCCTTCCTTCCATGTGTATTTTGGAGTTGCTCATGGTCATGAGTGGCTAAGTTCCTCAATTGTATGGGGTTAGATGTAACCATTCTTAAACTCTCTTGTATCTTTGGATATTGTTATATGTATATTCTGCATATTTGTGTTTAAATGTTAGTATTTTGCTTCTTTACTTAAAGCTTATTGTGGAATGGCCACCCATGGCATGATGATCTTTGGACATGATTGTTGTTGGGAAACACTTTTGTTGTCTAGAACTGAAGCAATACACATTATGAACTTTGTATCTAGGAATGGAGCTTAGTTCATGAGTTATCTTGTGTCACTAGGCTTAAAGCTAGTTCCTTTTTTAAGTTGTTGAGGGATCAAGACTTAATAAAGGAATTAAGACTCTTTCCACCTAAAGGATTAGGGTTGAGAACCCTTTTATTGGCCAATTTTAACATTTAAATGCAAATGGAATATGTATTATGCGTTAATGCAAGAATAGAGTTAATGCAAGAATAGAGTAGAGTTTGGTGAGATCTAACACCTACAACATCGTTATTCTCTGTTTTAACCTCTGTAAACAGCTATGTTTTTTTTTTATAAAATCACAAAAAGATCATTTTAGTTTCGGTTCTACACTTGATTTGTTTCTAAGTTCCACAAAATCAACTAAAGTTTGTGTTTTTACTGTTTTTTTGTGATATTTATTGGCTTAAGTTAATATTTATGTGAACATTGCCTATATTACGCAAGTCCCTTGGGAAAACAATACTTGGACTTATCCATTTTACTACTTGTACGATTTGGTGCACTTGCCAAAGAGATAACATGCTGCATGGATGTTGATATAGCTAGCATAAGCTACAAAAGAGTTTGAGTTTTGTGGTTGGCTTGTTCAGGATTTGTGTTATGTTATTTATGATATGTTGAACTAATGTAGATAGATCTAGTATTTTCTGAAGGGGGGGGGGGGTGTATAGTTTGGCATAGAAAAATTTGAAAAATGGAAATAAAATATGAAGGGTATTTAGGAAACTTTAGTGGAAAAAGAGAGAAAAGAAGGTATATTTAATAATAAGAGGAGGTATGTATATCAATAGCCTAATGAGTTTATGGGGATGGGCTAAAGCTGCTAAGGATTTGTGAAGTTTTGGTGTGTGTGTGTGCGTGTTTTTTTTTTTTTTTTTTTTTTTTTTTTTTTAGAAATTAGGCTTGTTAAATGTAAAGTTTTAATAAATTCTTTGAAATGGAATTCTATTTACACTTGTTTTTCTCTATTCACACCATGTTTGCTTTTTTGTACTTTTTCTTTTTTTTTTATCTCAATATCTTTTTAAGTAAACTGCCATATTATTTAAGGATCTGCCATGTCAACTCGGTTAGTAATTTAACATACTGTTGATTGTTGGACCACATTTCTTTAATTTGAAAAATATAAGAATTTAATTTGATCAATTTAAACTAAAAGATAAAAAAACATTCATATGATAAATTACATAGACTAAAAATAAATTAAACAATATTTATATACTAGTGTGTTAGCCCATGCAATGCACGAACTTATTCAAATTATCACTACTGTATTTATATAGTCAATAGAAAGAAATTTGAAAAAAAAAATTATATAGTACATTGAAAGAAAATTGAAAAAAGAGATAATCTATCCCTAAGAAATTAGAGACTATAATTTTTTTTCGGCTTAAATATGTTTTAGGTTCCTGATAAATGACCGATTTTTATTTTGGGTCCCTAATAAATTTTTTCGTTGCATTGTATCCCTGATATATCAATCTTTTGTTTTGAGTCCCTACCGTCAGTTAAATGATGATATGACATCATTTCAACAGTTGATGTATATTGAGAAGATCTATTCACAAAGTGCCATGTCATCACTTAACTAATGGCAGAGACTCAAAACAAAAGTTTTGATATATTAGGGATCCAATGTAACGAAAAAATTTATTAGGGATCCAAAACAAAAATTGGTCATTTATTAGGGACCTAAAACATATTTAAGCCTTTTTTTTAAAAAAAAGATAAGGGAAGATGGATAAGCGATACAAAATATAAAGGAAGAAGAAGATGAGGGGGCTGAGGGGGCTGAGGGGGCTGTCAAATATATATATATATATATATATACACACACACAAAGAGAGTGATCAAATTACACCGGTGTAACTTTGATAAACTATTACACCATTCAATAACTTTTAAGAATGGTGTAATAGTTGTTCAAGTTACACCGGTGTAATTTAATCCCTCCTCATATATATATATATATATGTATATATTTTTTTTTAATATCAATAAATCTTTTAACAATTGTGAATAATTATAAAGTATCTGTCAATAATATTATGACCTTTTATACAAATTTTAATATCAATAACAACTAATTTTGAATATCTCGTAATTAAGTATATTATTCTAAAAAGTAAAAAAAAAGTTTTAAATATCTTTAATATCTTATCAAAAAAGAATCTTTAATATTAACTTTAAAAAGTAAATTGAAATAAGGATTTGAAATTATTGATGAAAAAAAGAAAACTTCAGAGTTAAAAAATAGTTACAAAAACTGATAAAAGAAATATTTGAAAAAAAATAGCATTTTAGGAGAAGTGAACGGAGTTAGTTACAAAAATATTAGAGGAAAAAGTAAGTGTGACTAGTTACACAAATTGATAAGAGAAATTTTAGGAAAAGTTGCAAACATAGATGCATGTTAGGAGAGTGAACTACACCACTTCATGAGATGAGAGTATTCAAATAAAATGAGAGTGAATGTGAGAGAGACCGAGGAAAATGAAGCAATGAGAGCACAAATATATATAAGGAGATATTATAAATTTAAATACTTATTCTTGAATATTTTTTTATAAAAAAAATCACTTAATCACACGATTTATTTTACATTAAGTATCTTACTTTTTAATTGTATTTTATTTTTATTTCATTCAAGTATTATTATTTGAATTAATTAGTCTCAATTTAAATTTGAATAGAATTTCAAATTTTAAATCATGATACACCATGTCAAATTGATAGATACATTAGTATCAAATTAATAGTCCAACATTGCAACTTTAAAGATCACATTCTTTCACAGACTCACAAGTCCCATGTTGAGCCACGGCTCATATACGTGTATCACGCATAGTTGTAGACATCATATCATATGTGTACGTGACTTTTTGCATATAAGTATTTGCAATATCCCATGGGCATGAACTGCATATCACTCACAGAAAATTGAAGCATCTTCACGTATTTATCCAGTCTCAGATTGTATTAGACAATCAGTGATTGAAGAATTCACCATATACCATCCATTTTCTTCATATTTCCAATGCTTCAGTTCATGAAGCTTCTATCATTTTGGCTGCTTCTAATTGTAATGTGGTTTTGTGCATTTGTAATGTTCACTTCTCTCCATGCTGCTGCATCCTCTGCCTCTCTCACCCTACAACAAATTGAAGCAAATGCTTTGTTGAAGTGGAAAGCCAGCCTTGACAACCATAGTCAGGCATTGCTATCTTCATGGGGTGGCAATAGTCCTTGCAATTGGCTTGGAATTGCTTGTGACCACTCCAATTCTGTCTCCACCATAAATCTTACAGATATAGGATTAAGTGGTACGCTTGAAACTCTCAATTTTTCATCACTTCCAAACATTCTTACTCTAAAGGTAAGTCACAACTCCTTGCATGGAAGTATTCCTCCCCAAATTGGGGTATTGTCCAAACTCACTCATCTCGATTTAAGTGACAATCATTTCTCTGGAACAATTCCATCTGAAATAACTCAGTTGGTCAGTCTTCATATTCTAGATTTGGAAAATAATTTTTTCAATGGTTCTATTCCTCAAGAAATAGGTGCATTAAGAAATTTGAGAGAGATTACTATTCAATTTGCCAATCTCACAGGGACTATCCCAAATTCTATCGGAAAGTTATCCTTCTTGTCATATCTTTCTCTTTTGAATTGTAATCTCACAGGGTCTATCCCAATTTCTATAGGAAAGTTGACCAATTTGTCATATCTAGATCTTGCACAGAACGAACTTTATGGACATATTCCTCACGAAATTGGGAATTTGTCAAACTTAAAGTATTTGTCGCTTGCAGAGAATAACTTTCATGGTTCTATTCCTCAAGAAATAGGGAAGTTGAAGAACCTAGAGATTCTATATGCTCAATTCAACAGTATCTCTGGCAACATTCCTAGGGAAATTGGGAAGTTAGTCAACTTGGGAGAAATATGGCTTTCAGACAATAATCTTTCGGGTTCTATTCCTCAAGAGATTGGAATGATGACAAATATATATAATCTTGATTTGGCCGGTAACTATTTCTCAGGTACAATCCCCCCTACAATTGGAAATCTGAGCGGTTTATTATTTCTTTTCCTTTTTGACAACCATCTATCTGGTTCCATTCCTAATGAAGTCGGAAAACTGCGTTCTCTTCGCACAATCCAATTGTTATTCAATAATCTCTCTGGGCCAATCCCATCTTCCATAGGTAACTTGGTCAATTTGGACTCTATACGCTTATATGGAAACAAACTCTCTGGACCAATTCCTTTTACTATTGGTAACTTGACAAAACTCACTGCTCTTGTTTTATTCTCAAATATGTTCAGTGGAAACCTTCCAATAGAAATGAACAAGCTCAACAACCTGCAAAATGTCCAATTTTCTGACAACAATTTCATAGGTCAATTGCCTCACAACATTTGCAGTAGTGGAATGTTGACACATTTTACTGCTATCAGTAACTATTTCACAGGCCCAGTACCAAAGAGTTTGAAGAATTGCTCCAGCCTTAGAAGGGTTAGGCTTGAACAAAACCAACTGACTGGAAATATATCAGATGGTTTTGGTGTCTATCCAAATTTGGATTACATTGACCTGAGTGAAAATAACTTTTATGGCCATCTTTCCCTAAACTGGGGAAAGTGCTATAATCTCACAAGCCTCAAAATCTCCAACAATAATTTATCAGGCAGTATTCCAGCAGAACTAAGTCAAGCCACCAAGTTACATGTACTTCACCTATCTTCAAACCATCTCACAGGAGGAATTCCAAAAGATTTAGTTAAATTGACCTACTTGTTCGATCTCTCTCTAGATAATAATAATCTTTCAGGGAATATCCCTGTACAAATAGGATCTTTGAAAGATCTTGAAACCTTGGAACTTGGAGCAAATAATTTTACAGGCTTAATTCCAAATCAACTTGGCAATTTGGCCAAGTTATTACACTTGAATTTGAGCCAAAATAAATTCAGGGCAAGTATTCCATCCGAGTTTGGTAAATTAGAATATCTTCAAAGTCTTGATCTTAGCAGGAACTTTTTGAGCGGAACAATACTACCAATGCTCGGAGAGTTGAAAAGCTTAGAAACATTGAATCTCTCACACAATAATCTTTCAGGCGATCTCTCCGGCCTTGATGAGATGCTAAGCTTGATATCGGTTGATATATCCTACAACCAATTAAAGGGTCCACTTCCAAACATTCGAGCCTTCAACATTGTTACAATTGAAGCATTGAGAAATAATAAAGGCTTGTGTGGCAATGTCTCTGGCTTGGAACCATGCCCAACATCAAGTGACAAATCTCAAAATAAAAAAACTAGCAAAGGCATATTGGTATTTTTACCCATTGGTTTGGGTACTTTAATACTAGCATTATTTGTCTTTGGAGTCTCATATCATCTTTGTCGAAATTCAAAGACAAAAGTAAACCAGGATGCAGAATCACCAGTCCAGAATCTATTTGCAATATGGAGTTTTGATGGAAAAATGGTGTATGAGAACATAGTTGAAGCCACGGAAGAGTTTGACGATAAACATCTCATTGGGGTTGGAGGACAAGGAAGTGTTTACAAAGCAGAATTGTACACAGGTCAAATTGTTGCTGTGAAGAAAATCCATTCAGTCCAAAATGGAGAATTGTCCAATATCAAAGCTTTAACAAGTGAAATTCAAGCTTTGACAGAAATTCGACATCGTAACATTGTCAAGTTATATGGGTTTTGTTCTCATTCACTATTCTCATTTTTGGTATATGAGTTCTTGGAAAAGGGAAGCATGGATAAGATATTAAAAGATGATGAACAAGCAATTGCATTTGATTGGAATAGGAGGATCAATGCCATTAAAGGTGTAGCAAGTGCTTTATGCTATATGCATCATGACTGTTCACCTCCAATTGTTCATCGAGATATATCAAGCAAGAATGTTCTTTTGGATTTGGAGTATGTGGCTCATGTCTCAGATTTTGGAACAGCTAAGCTTCTTAATCCTAATTCAACCACTTGGACCACTTTTGTTGGCACTTTTGGATATGCTGCTCCAGGTTAATTCCTTTACTCTTTTATACCGAGAATATAATGATTTTATTGGTTTTCTTTGGTAGTCTTCTTCCAAAAAATTACATTATAGTTATTAACATTCATGCTTATTTCAAGAATGTTATTTAATACATGATAGCTCTTTTAATTTTTCTACAGAACTTGCATACACAATGGAAGTAAATGATAAATGCGATGTGTATAGCTTTGGGGTATTAGCATTGGAAATACTTTTTGGAGAATACCCTGGAGATTTTATAACTTCGTTGTTGACATGTTCATCAAATGTCATGAACTCAACACTTGATATTCCTTCATTGATGGGTAAGTTAGACCAACGTCTCCCTTATCCTGCAAATCCTATTGCTAAGGAGATAGTTTTGATTGTGAGGATAGCAAATGCTTGTTTGACTGAAAGACCACGTTCTCGCCCTACCATGAAGCAAGTTGCCAAGGAGCTTGCAATGTCAAAGTCATCTTCAATCCGTTAAGTTCACATCGTCATGGATATTTAGTTGAAATATTGAATTTACCGAGTATGCACGAGTTCTGCTCCCCCATCCCCCACCCAACTTTGAATTGTAATTTCTTTTCACCTGTTTTGTATTTGCAAGTCATTCAATTTGGTGTGTTTTCAACTTATATTCCTACAATATCATATGCTTAAATATCAATAAATTGTGACAATGATTTGAATTCAGAAGTGTCATATACATACATGAATTCCGAACTCATTTAAGCTATAAATTCTAGATAATTTACAACATAGATCAAAGTATTATGCCACGAGTCATTGATATTCATGAATAGAGAAATATAAGTAGCACCTAAAGTTAGATTACGTCTTCTAAAATTTTTAAACTTTTTTCTTTGTTTCAGCATCATCTCGCTTATGACACTTTCAAAGTTTAGTTTAGCTTGAAAATTAAGTTTTAATTTATAAGGAACTACATGTTTTTGAAAATGAATATTTTTAAGACATGGTTCAATTTGTCCAACTACTTTCTCAAAATTGACAAATATTGCTTTGTTTTTCCAAATATTTTTATTATTAAATTAAGCTTCTACAAGTGCACAACAAAGTCGGCATACTTTTATCTCTTGCTAATTCTGTTTCATCAATGATTCTTTTTTTCAAAATATTTTTGATTAATTGTGTTCCAATGAAAGTTTCGGCTCTCTGGCCAGCTCAACACAGCAATTGTTCTGTGTTTTGTAGCTTATGTAATTTTTCAGCTGCAGGAACACATTTATGGTTTGATCTGACTGATATGCTTGGGTTTTGATACAGTGCTTTCTTTGAGGGTAAATATTATTTTATTCAATATCATGGAATAGTGAAAGTTAAAAAGTTTTTTGTTTTCGTGAGCAAGATAAATTTATAAAATACAAAGAGTTTCCAACCCACATACAAAACCACCAGACATAATGATCTAGACACAATCTGAATATAGGACTATTATACCATTTTCTAAGGAGACATGGGAAGCATTTAATTTAGAGCTAAACCAAGACCAACTTCTTATTTTTATTAATTTCAGTACACTTGTAAAATCGAAAGTTTCATTCCCACAAAGACCAAGAAATTTGTGCTTACCATACATCTGTCCTGCATATTTTGTCCTTTTCTCTTTAAACATCTGTTAAGACGGTTTGGCAAGTGCACCAGTCGCACAAGTAGTAAATGGACAAGTCCAAGTATCGTTTTCCCAAGGGATTTGCTTAACATAGGCAATGTTCACAAAGATATTAGCTAGACTGAACTGATTTTTACAATAAAGCTATAAAAACGTGAACTTTGGTTGGTTTTGTGAAAGATAAAACAGAACTAATGCAGAACAGAAATTAAAGAAGATATTTTTGTGGTTTTTAAGACAAATGCAGCAGTAGACAGAGGTTAAAATAGATAGATGAAGATGTTGCAGGGGTTAGATCTCACCATTCTCTACTCTCTTCTTGCATGCACACAATATACATTCTATTAGCATTTAAAAGTTAAAATCAGTCAATAAAAACATTCTCAGCCTAATTCCTTAGGTGCAGAGAGTCTTAGATTACTCCCCCAAGCCTTGATTCCTCAACAACTTAACGAAGCAACTAGCTTTAAGTCTAGAGACCACAAGATAACCCATGAACTAAGCTCCATTCCTAGACACGAAGTTCATGAGGTATATTACTTCAGTTCTAGACAACGAAAGTGTTTCCCAACAACAGTCATGTCCAAGGATCATGCTATGGGTGATCAAGCCACAACAAGCTTTAAGAAAAGAAGCAAAATACTAACTTTAAACCCAAATATTCAGAATATATATAGATAATATCAAAAGATACAAGAGAGTTTTGAGAATGGTTACATCTAACCCCTAACAACTACAGAACTCAGCCACTCATGGGTGTGAGCAACTGGAAATTACACATGGAAGGGGGGGAAGATGAAGAGAAAGCTAAGAACTAAAGAGAGAGTTTTTCTCTCCACTACAACAGTGCAAACGAGCTACAGAGAATGAGTCTAAAAAATGTCCAAGCTCTCTTAACTTCTGAAGGTCAGTCCTTTATATACAAGTGCAGAATTGCTCTTAAGTGACATTTGGCTCAGCCTGGAATTTTGGCTTGGTTGATTTGAAAATTCTGCACTTCAACAGATTTCTCTTGCAAATGACCTTCCACTGCTTCCAAAGCTCAGAATGCAGCTCCAAAACGTGTTCTTCAACTTCAATCTCCAATTCCTACAAAAAGTGGGGCAAAACTCTAAGATATAACCATAAAACTAGAAAAACTAAAGAAATTCTAACTAATTTGCAATATTAACAGAAAATGAGTAAAACAACACTCCAAATGAGAGAAAAGGATAGATAATTGCCTTAAAAACTACTTGAAAAGTAGGTAATTATAGCAACTAACAACTCCCCCAAACTTGGAGTTTTGCTTGTCCTCAAGCAAAAGATAAAGACAACAATTAAGGAACTAATAAAGCTGAAAATAGCTACCACTAAAACAAAAATCATGGATCAAGATTAATCCCATCCTAACAAATCCAAAACATGCTTCCTTCTAAGAATTGAAAAAGACCAGACCAATGATTCGAATTTCAAGCATGGTGCTTTAAACCGAAACCATAACAAGGATGCAAGTACCTAACTTCTCAAGAAATGAACCAAGCATAACAATCACAATTTGACAAAATCCAAGAATGTTTGATCCTTTTCACTCAAGTGTCTCACTCAAGCACCAAGTGGTATAGGTGTTGAATTCTCTCACAGTCAACACACAATGGAAACCACAAAATCAGTTTTGCCTTCCTTCTCAATGCAACAAAATTATGCACACAAAATAAGATCACAAGGGCTTGATCAAGGGCTGAAATGTGGCTAGGCTTGAAAAGAAATTGGTTTTTCTAGATAGACAAAACACCATGAGATAAAGAGAGCAATCAATGAATTTTCAGATTTTCCCAATCCCTCTTATTTACTCACAATGGTAAAGATACCAACTCCTTGCATTTCTCAACTTTAAGCTCAAGAACATGCCACTATAATCACAACAAGTATCACAGCTTTTATTTCTTTTTGTTTTCCTTGATCTTCTTTTTCTTTTCTTTTCTCGATTTTTTTTTTTTTAAACACAAATAGAATCTACAGAACATAAGACACACATAGCTGTGACACTTCTTTTAATTTAATGAGAGTGACCCACAATTGTTCCCAAGTTCTTCATTTCATGCAAGATTTCCCCCAAACTTATTCTAAACCCAACACATGCAATTGCTCTCCTATCCAATGGTAAGGAAAGTGAATTGTTTTTCATTTAGGCTCATGGGTTATCATGATAGAAATTAATTTCAATTAAGGCTCAAGGGGCTGCACAAAAAGGATGACAGTAACCGGGATGGCTTTTTGGCTCTAGGATTCACAATCATCAAACAATATTTGCCTTGATCATTTCTTTATTAACATGCAAAAATCATCACAAGAGAATTGCTCAAAACCAACAGTGGTGCCAAAGGTGGCACTCATAATCATTTGAGACAGCACACAACTCACAAGAATCATTTCTCAAACATTCTCAAATCTGTCCTCACAATCAAATCATGCTTGAAACTTTTCTCAAACATAAACGTGCATCCAAGCTATGCTAACGAAACGCGCAGTCACAAAAATCATTCAAATCATGGTTTCGCAAACGTATTTTTCTTTAAAAAGCGCGGGAAGCAACAAGGATAACGCACGATGGAATTTTTCTAAAACCATGAACAACCACAACATAAACATTAAAACATGCAAACACAACATAAGTACGAAGTTTAGCAAGCAACAAGGCCTTGGCCAACATCACCATAATAACAACTAAACTAACAACACCTAACTAACAGCAAACCCACAGAGAACTAATCATGCACTGAAATTAAAGTACTGAAATGTAAAAACAGAAAAAGAAAAAATAATTTGTCCTGTTGCAATGGGAATTAAACCAGCAAATCCCCCATCAAACATTCTAATCTTCTTCAGTCTCCGAACTGCCGAATTCTTCCTCCTCCTCTTCTGTTCCTTCTTCCTCCGCTTCAGTTTCCTCCTCCTCTGCTACAGCCTCCTCCTCTGCTTCATGGTCAGCAGCAGCTGCATCATTTCCAGCAGCACCATCTGGGGCAGCAGCAGGGGCAGCAGCAGCTCCAGCACCCCCCAAAAAGGGAGGTCTGTCCCCAGGCCACGCGATGATAGCTTCGAACTCAAAAGGTGATGGCCAATGGAGACGACCATGAGGTCGTGGTGCTGCAGGGTTCAAATAATAATAAATAGAAGAGTTTAGAGTTTGTTGGCCGCGATGAACTGCTGCCAGTTGCTGGAAAAGGAACATGAAAGTAGTTGCCATTTGGGATCTGTTAAAGGGCTCCACTGCAGGAGGAATGGGAGGTTGAGGATCATCCACTTCCGCGGGGTTGCGGCAATGCTGGTCAATGAAACGCATGTTGATTGGCTCCCGGAGGTTGAGGAGGGGAGGACGGCGGACATTCACCCCTTGGCTCTCACATAATGCAGTGATGAGGGCTGGAAACCCGAGAGGTCTTGGTGGAGAGGTAGGAGCTTTGGCAGTCACAAATTTATGGATTTCTCTTGATATTATCCTCCCAATGTTGATGTCAATGTCATTCATGATGCAGTACACAATGAAGGCTCTGGTCATGCTCAACTCAGAGGTATGAGTTGTGGGTGTGATGTTAGAGAAGAGGAAGGAGGCCCAAATTTGTGAAATGGTTTTCAAGGCTGGTCTCTTGAAGCGTAGGGCCTTCCCCACGTCATTTTCAACAAACGAGTGGCCTGGAATGCAGAGGCTGTTGCTCACAGCAGTGTTGGTGACAGAGGTTCTCCTAGTAGACATCAAGAAAAAGCCGCAATCTTGGTTGTTGGGGTCGGTGAAATCATTGGCCAGAAACCGGTTGATGGAAGGAGCATCATAGTAGACAAAGCAACCCCTCACCCAAGACCTACGGGTAGGGTCGCTGGTGCGCCTGGGAATAGCATTCGCGTAGAATTCGCGCACCATTTCCTCATTGATCTTGAGGGGAAAGTTGGTAAGTTTCTGCCACTTCCTTCGAGCAATTTCATCTTGTATTTCCTGGAAATCGCCAGCCAGCAGTTGCACTTCTCGCTCCTTGATCAAACTTCTGTTGGCATTGTTCTTGAAACGCTCTTGGTTAGGAGGAGCCAGGAAGCAGTTCTTCTGAAGGGGCTCACGAGGAGTTTGGGGCTGCGGTGGTGGGGGTGGAATCTCCTGCACTTCATCATCTTCGCGTGAAGCTTGAGGAGGAGCACGGGAAGAAGAACCCCTCCTTATGACTCTTTGCTTCTTGGCAGAGGAGGTGGAGTCAGCAGCAGGTTGCTTGTGCTTAGGAGCCATGCTACACAACAGAACAGAAACAAAACAGAATAGAACAGAAGGCACAGGAAAGTAAATCAGTTAATGACACAATGAGCAACAAGAAACAGAAAAATGGAAATCACAAGAACAGAAAAATAGAAGTCACAACATAATTGAAACACAACACGAATAAAAAAAAATATTAAAAGGAATTGATGAAAAGCTAAATATAGAACTGAGAATCCACAAAACAGCAAGGATATTTCGTCACATGCAAGTGCAGGAACAGAAAATGGACACAGCAATGCGCAGAGAATTTGGCTTAGCATCCACAGGATAGCTTAGCCAAATTCCACTTAATATGAAATTTTTACGATTGTGCAGGGAGATGTAGTTCCAGCACTGGTGTGTTGAGAAATCCAAAGAAAGACACAGTGGTCCCAGTTCTTAGGTAGTTAAAAACACACGTGCAAACAAAAGAAAGCACAAAAAGAAAAAGAGAAAAAGACAAAGGGGAGCTTTTTGGGAAAAACAGAAAATTCACAAAGGACCATGTGCTCCCCTGTAGCACACAATAGCAGCAGAATACAGAAAAATATTTAAACTATCACAGCAGTACAGGGACCCAAAACGTGGTCCCAGATCACAGAGAAAATAAGAACCTTTAAAGAATAAACAGAAAAACCAGCACTTGAACCATCAGTGGTCCCGAAAATCATGACAAGGACAAGATCTACACATATTCAAACATTAAAAACAAGAGCAAACTGAAAGGAAACAGAAAACAGAAAGGGAACAACAACAGATTTCCCAAAGTGCGAACAGCAACACGAACAGGAAAAGAGAGAGCAAACATGTGACTACCTTAAAAAGGAAAATTATCCCAAAAAGGCACAAGCAAAAGAGAACACACAAAAAGATTGTTCTTTTTCCACAACCAGAAATCGGAAAAGGCGAATCACTCAAGGGAAACTTCAAAACAAGAGATAGAAAAGAAGGTTATAGCAAAAGCTTTGACCTTTGTCAACGAAAAGGGAAGAGAACAGAAGACTCACACACAAAAGGTCAAAGTTTTATCATGAAACACAAACCGAATCAAACAATGCATATGCTTCCAAAAGTTGCAACAGAGGAAAAATAAAAAGAAACTTAACAGAACTGCATAATCATGAAAAACAAGGGACCCTAAGATCTTTTCCAGAAAAGAGATGAAAATGACAGTAGAGAATGGGGCAGAAATCGTGGAGGAGAACTTACGCGTGGACAGCAATGGTGGTGCTCGAGGTGGGAATGGAGAGCGGACCGAGAGGGAAGAGTCACAGTCCTGGTGATGGATGCTGAGTTGAGGGATGAAGAACGTTGCAGGTTTAGTTGCAGGCTTAGAGGTATGATGGGAGTGTAAGAGTAGGACAGAGTGAAAGATTGAAGGGTTGGAAGTGCTGGAGTGTAGGGGCAGACGTGAGGGTTTGGGGAAAGAGTAGGAAAAGGTGAATCTGATTGGAGAAAGTAGGTGGCTGTAATTAATTGTGTCAGAAAATTCTGATTGGAGGGGAAAGATGGTGACCCAACGTGATTGGAGGAGAAGAGAGGTGAAGAGGGAAATGTAACTGTAGTGGGCATAGGGAAACGTGATAGGGAAAGGTGGAGACGTTGTGGGGTAAGTTGAGGGTCTTGGAACGTGGGAAAAATTTGAAAAAGATCAGAGGGTCTGAATAAGTGGAAATTCGCTTGGCCCTGAGGCATGGCTTGGCAGAAAGCTCGAATTTGGACAGGGATCACAAAGTGGCTTTTGGCTTGGAGCCAGTATCAGTGGCTTGAGCCAAAAGTCACTTAAAAGCAAAAATTCTTGCACAAGCATGACCAGAATGCGAATTATGCAGATCAGTACCTAAGCACTGCACTATACAGCTAAATGGGACATATGCAACTACTGAATGATGCTTATAAATGATCACATTGCAAAGAAACAAAATTACCACAAACTACACACAACATTCACACAAGGAACAAACACATGAACTCTAAATAATCAAAGCACACAACTAACTAAATTGAACACTTCAAAATGCAGAATGCAGACATAAAAAGGTAAGAAAACTGGGTTGCCTCCCAGGTAGCGCTCTTTTACTGTCATTAGCTTGACATTTGGTGACCTCAAGGATCACTTAGATGAAGAATCGTGGTCAGCCTTTCAATTTCACCCCCCAAATAGGGCTTTAATCTCTGACCATTGACTGTCCAGTTTCTTCCTGTTGAAGGATCCTCCAAAATAACAGCACCATGAGGCTTCACGTCCTTAATGATGAAAGGGCCAGACCATTTGGACTTAAGCTTGCCTGGAAATAATTTTAGCCTTGAATTGAACAACAGAACTTTTTGATTAGGCTGCAAGTTTCTCTTCACAAGCTTTTTGTCATGATAGGCCTTGACTTTCTGTTTGTAGTGCCTTGAGGAATCATATGCATTGAGTCTCATCTCCTCTAACTCATGAAGTTGGATCTTCCTCTTCTCACCAGCCAAGGACTGATCAAAATTAAGGAACTTAAGAGCCCAATAAGCTTTGTGCTCCAATTCCACAGGGAGATGACAAGCTTTTCCATAGACCATTTGGAATGGAGATAGGCCAATTGGAGTCTTGAATGCAGTCCTATATGCCCATAGAGCATCATCAAGCTTTACAGCCCAATCCTTTCTTGAAGAAGCAACTGTCTTCTCAAGGATCCTCTTGATTTCTCTATTAGAAACCTCAGCTTGACCATTGGTTTAAGGATGGTAAGGAGAAGCTACTTTATGTTTGACTCCATAATGCTCCAAGACTTTCTTCAATTGTGAATTGCAAAAATGGGAGCCTCCATCACTGATTAAAACTCTAGGAACACCAAACCACGAGAAGATATTTTTCTTGAGAAATTTAATGACTGTTTTGGAGTCGCTTTTGGTGCAAGCAACAGCTTCTACCCACTTTGAAACATAGTCCACAGCCACCAAAATGTATTCATTGGAGAAGGATGAAGGTAAGGGGCCAACAAAATCTATACCCTAGCAATCAAAGACCTCCACTTCAAGAATGTTTTGAAGTGGCATCTCATTCCTTCTTGATATCCCTCCGGTTCTTTGGCATTTATCACAACTCTGCACATGCTCATGAGCATCTTTAAAAATTGTAGGCCAATAAAATCCAGACTGGAGGACCTTTGCAGCAGTCCTCTCTCCACTGTAGTGCCCTCCATAAGGTGAATTATGGCAGTGCCACAGGATGTTCCTTGCTTCCTCCTTAGCCACACACCTTCTAAGTAAATTGTCAGCTCCAATTTTGAATAAATGAGGATCATCCCACACATAAAAGCGAGAATCCTTGAAAAATTTCTTTCTTTGGTGCCAATTCATTTCTGCTAGAATAATTCCACCAGCTTTATAGTTAGCCATATCCGCAAACCATGGCCTTTCTTGCACCGCAAGCAATTTCTCATCAGGAAACTCTTCAATAATTTCTTTCTCAAGAGTGGTCACCTCATCATTCACAAGCCGTGACAAATGATCAGCAACTTGGTTTTCACTTCCTTTCTTGTCCCTAATTTCAAGATCAAATTCCTGCAGCAACAAAACCCAACGAATGAGTCTAGGCTTGGAATCGGGTTTGGACAGCAAGTATTTAATTGCAGCATGATCAGTGTACACAACTACTTTGGAACCAATTAAATAAGAACGAAATTTTTCCAAGGCATACACTATTGCTAGCAACTCTTTTTCAGTTGTTGCATAATTCACTTGGTGTTCATTAAGCACCTTGCTAGCATAATGTATGGAATGGAAAATTCTGTTCTTTCTCTGGCCTAGGACAGCCCCTACTGCATAATCACTAGCATCACACATGAGTTCAAAATCAATTTTCCAATTAGGTGCAGTGAATATAGGAGCAGAGCTAAACTAGACTTCAAAAATTTAAAGGCATTTAAACATTCAGCATCAAAATTAAATTGTGTGTCCTTGTTCAGTAGATTGCTTAATGGTTTGGCAATTTTTGAGAAATCTTTGATGAAGCGCCTGTAGAATCCAGCATGCCCGAGGAAACTTCGAATTCCTTTTACATTTGCTGGTGGTGGAAGCTTTTCAATGACATCTACTTTGGCTTTGTCAACTTCAATTCCTCTTGCTGAAATTTTGTGGCCAAGAACAATTCCTTCGGTTACCATGAAATGGCATTTCTCCCAATTAAGAATGAGATTTGTCTCAGCACACCTCTTCAAAACAGTTTCCAAGTTGGACAAGCACAATTCAAATGATCCACCAAAAACAGAAAAGTCATCCATGAAGACTTCTATGCATTTCTCCACCAAATCCGAGAAGATAGCTAGCATACACCTTTGGAAATTGGCAGGTGCATTGCATAGCCCAAATGGCATCTTCCTATATGCAAAAACTCCAAAAGGACAAGTGAATGTTGTCTTCTCTTGGTCTTGAGGATCCACAGCAATTTGATTATAGCCTGAGTAACCATCCAAAAAGCAATAGAAAGCTTGACCAGCCAGTCTCTCCAACATTTGATCCATGAAAGGAAGGGGAAAATGATCCTTCCTTGTTGCTTTGTTGAGCTTTCTATAATCTATGCACATCCTCCATCCTGTGACAGTTCTTGTAGGAATTAGTTCATTCTTCTCATTGCGGATCACTGTCATGCCACCCTTTTTAGGAACAACTTGCACAGGGCTCACCCATGCACTGTCGGATATAGGGTAGATTAATCCAGCTTCCAAGAGCTTTAAGACTTCCTTTCTCACTTCTTCCTTCATCACAGGATTAAGTCTTCTTTGGGGTTGAGCCACTGGTTTAAAATCATCCTCCATGAAGATCCTATGCATGCAATACGAGGGACTTATCCCCTTGAGATCCGAAATAGACCATCCAATGGCTCCTTTGTTAGCTTTCAAAACCTCTATCAATTTTTCTTCCTCTGCAGCAGATAAGGAATTGCTAATGATGACTGGTTTGCCACCATTTTCTTCAAGGAACACATACTTTAAATGTGGAGGCAGCACCTTCAATTCAGGCTTGGTTTCCTCCACCTTCTCATCTTTCTTTAAATTTTCAACAATTTCTTCATTTGGAGGAATTTCCTTCAAAGTATCAAGGCTTTTCAAGCATTCCTCAATTTCCTTCTCTTCCTCCTCATTAAGTAACTCAAATGCATCAATTAAAGCTTTCTTAAGAGGAGAGGAACTAGGTACTTGCTTCCTAGAGGTGGTATAGATTTCATCAAGAACATCCACTCTAAAGCATGATTTATCTTCACTAGGGTGCTGCATAGCTTCAAATACATTGAAAGTGACTTCTTCATCTTGCACCCTCATCTTGAATTTGCCATCACTAACATCAATCAAGGCACGGGCTGTCATCATAAATGGTCTCCCCAAAATGAGAGGAACTTCAGCATCCTCTTCCATATCCATAATTACAAAGTCAGCTGGGAATATAAATTTGTCCACCTTCACTAGCAAATCTTCAACAACTCCATATGGAAGCTTAATGGTACGGTCTGCTAGTTGAAGTGTCATCCTTGTAGGTTTGATTTCTACATCCCCCACTTTGCTAAGCATAGACAGTGGCATAAGATTGATGCTTGCTCCCAAATCTAACAAAGCTTTTCCTATGGACAGATTTCCAATGGTGCAGGGAATGGTAAAGCTACCAGGATCTTTGTGCTTGAAAGGCAATGGCTTTTGAATTATAGCACTGCATCCAGCTTCTAATTCAATTGTATCTTTCTCAATATACTTTTTCTTCTTGGTGAGGAGTTCCTTCATGAACTTGGCATAAGTTGGAATTTGCTCAAGTGCATCCGAGAAAGGTAAATTGATTTGCAATCTCTTGAAGATGTCTAAGAAACGTGCAAACTGCCTTTCTTTGTCCTTCCTTGTTGGCACATGAGGATAGGGTAATCCTTGTGGAGGAACAGAATTCGTTTCCTTCTTCTTTTTCTCTTCTCGCACCCTCTGGTGTTTAGTCATTTTTGGCTCGGCCGCCTCACTGATTTCATTTTTTTCTGCATTTTTCTCACTGATTTTCTCACCCTCACTCAATTCTTTTTCACTCAGCTCATTTTTTTCTTCCTCATCATCTTTTACATCCTCCACAACTACCTCTTGCTCACTTTTCTCTCTACTCAAATCTCCCACAACTGTACCTCTCCTTGTAGTTATAGCCTTGCATTGCTCCTTGGGATTTGCTTGAGTGTTGGCTGTAAATGCTCCACTTTTAAGTTCTGCCAAATCTTTAGCAAATTGTCCCATCTGCACTTCAATATTTTTGACAGAAGAATCCGTGTTCTTTTGGTTGGTTAGAGAAACTTGCATGAATTGATTGAGAGTGTCCTCCAACTTAGAAACACGGTCTTGATGAAGAGGTTGGTATTGTTGATGACTTTGGTAAGGAGGTCTGTTCGAAGGACCAGCTTCTTGCTTCCAACCAGCATTGTTGTTTCTCCAACCTTGATTGAAAGGTTGAGCATAAGAATTGCCTTGCCGGTTTTGGTTCCCCATATAATTAATTTCTTCTTGGGAATTTGGTGGCATGATGCATTGGCCACTTGAATGACCACCTCCACAAAGTTCATAGCAAAGAACTTGTTGAGTGTTGGACTGAATAGCTTGTAAGCCTTGGAGTTGTTGAGGCATCTTAGCAAGTTGCTTGGTGAGTGCATCAAGTTGCTGTGTGAGAAGCTTATTTTGAGCTAGGAGGGCATCCTGAGAATTTAATTCCAGAACTCCTCTCTTCTGCACTTGCACGAGAGTTCTGTCATGCTGCACCTCATAGTCATTAGAGGCCATATTTTCAATAATTTCCTTAGCCTTATCCGGTGTCTTGTACATGATTTTGCTTCCAGCTGAAGCATCAATCATAAGCTTTGTTTGAGGTCTAAGTCCAGCTAAGAAGGTGTTGATTTGAGCTGCTTCATTGAAACCATGAGCTGGACATTTTCTTAACAGGCCATTGAATCTCTCCCATGCTTCACACAAGGGTTCATCAGCTCCTTGAGTGAAAGTGGAGATAGCTGTCTTCCTTTGGTTGATCTTAGATTGAGGAAAGAAACGGTTCAAAAATCTGTCAACCAGCTCGTCCCAAGTCAAGGGAGTGTTGGGAGGAATGGCTCTGTACCAATCATTTGCCTTTCCATCAAGAGAGAATGGAAAGAGGCTGATCCGGATATAATCATCATTAACTTGATGTAGCTTCACAGTGTTGCAGATATCAACAAAAGTAGTCAAATGAGCATAAGGGTCTTCATGGTCAAGGCCATGGAACTTGTTTTGCTGAATCAAGTGGATGAGAGATGCTTTCATTTCAACATTGTGAGCCTGCACCTCTGGTCTGGCTATGGTGTTGAAGAATCTTGGCCCTGTGTTGGCACAATAATCATTCAAAGTACGCCTTGGTTGATTCGCTTCCCCTTCTTCTGCCATTATAAATTCTTCTTCTTCAGGGATGGACGTCAAAGACAGATTTGGTGAAGCAGGAGAAAGTGGTTCTTGGCTAGCAAGTCTTTCTAGAGCCTTCCTCTTCTTTGTCCAGCTGTTGGTAAGTCTTACTGTCCTCTCTATCTCCGGGTCGAAATACAAAGGATCAGCTGAACGTCTTGTGTGCATAAACAAAGAAAAAGAAACAGAAACATTAGAACAGAAAGTTAGCACAAAAAAAAGCGAACAGAACAGAAATAAAAACACAAAGAATAAAAGAATAAAGAATAAAGCCTATGATAATATGAATGTGAAGTTGCCTAATATTCAGATGCAAATCCCCGGCAACGGCGCCAAAAACTTGTTAAGACGGTTTGGCAAGTGCACCAGTCGCACAAGTAGTAAATGGACAAGTCCAAGTATCGTTTTCCCAAGGGATTTGCTTAACATAGGCAATGTTCACAAAGATATTAGCTAGACTGAACTGATTTTTACAATAAAGCTATAAAAACGTGAACTTTGGTTGGTTTTGTGAAAGATAAAACAGAACTAATGCAGAACAGAAATTAAAGAAGATATTTTTGTGGTTTTTAAGACAAATGCAGCAGTAGACAGAGGTTAAAACAGATAGATGAAGATGTTGCAGGGGTTAGATCTCACCATTCTCTACTCTCTTCTTGCATGCACACAATATACATTCTATTAGCATTTAAAAGTTAAAATCAGTCAATAAAAACATTCTCAGCCTAATTCCTTAGGTGCAGAGAGTCTTAGATTACTCCCCCAAGCCTTGATTCCTCAACAACTTAATGAAGCAACTAGCTTTAAGTCTAGAGACCACAAGATAACCCATGAACTAAGCTCCATTCCTAGACACGAAGTTCATGAGGTATATTACTTCAGTTCTAGACAACGAAAGTGTTTCCCAACAACAGTCATGTCCAAGGATCATGCTATGGGTGATCAAGCCACAACAAGCTTTAAGAAAAGAAGCAAAATACTAACTTTAAACCCAAATATTCAGAATATATATAGATAATATCAAAAGATACAAGAGAGTTTTGAGAATGGTTACATCTAACCCCTAACAACTACAGAACTCAGCCACTCATGGATGTGAGCAGCTGGAAATTACACATGGAAGGGGGGGAAGATGAAGAGAAAGCTAAGAACTAAAGAGAGAGTTTTTCTCTCCACTGAAACAGTGCAAACGAGCTACAGAGAATGAGTCTAAAAAATGTCCAAGCTCTCTTAACTTCTGAAAGTCAGTCCTTTATATACAAGTGCAGAATTGCTCTTAAGTGACATTTGGCTCAGCCTGGAATTTTGGTTTGGCTGATTTGAAAATTCTGCACTTCAACAGATTTCTCTTGCAAATGACCTTCCACTGCTTCCAAAGCTCAGAATGCAGCTCCAAAACGTGTTCTTCAACTTCAATCTCCAATTCCTACAAAAAGTGGGGCAAAACTCTAAGATATAACCATAAAACTAGAAAAACTAAAGAAATTCTAACTAATTTGCAATATTAACAGAAAATGAGTAAAACAACACTCCAAATGAGAGAAAAGGATAGATAATTGCCTTAAAAACTACTTGAAAAGTAGGTAATTATAGCAACTAACAACATCCCCTGATTTTAAAGATAGTGATTCAAAATATTCGAAAGATCAATAGCATAATAACCCAGCAAAGCATAAAATGCATGCTAATGCCAATATGCAATTCTGCTGTTAAGCCATGCAAATGAGAAGAAGTTTCCAAATGATCAAGAAAAATAAAAACACAAGACTGATCATGAAGAGAAGCGATTATATTTCTCTTGATTAGCCTAGTATAGCATAGGAATATGTTAAAGTTAGTTTAGTGGGGTCCTTTCTCTTACATGCAAAGAAAGAAGCAGAGACAAAGAAGCAGAGAAAAAATATCTCAAAAAGGAGGGGCATCCTTGAGGATTGGATAACTTGTATCTTGAGGTTGCGATTTGAGACTGTGGCAAGATATTGTAGCCATTTTTCTTGTTTTAGATTCTGTTTGGATAAATTTCTAATTTTAGAGTATGTTTAGATAAATTTCTCTAGAAACACTTATAGGGAAAAAAAAATAAGAAGAAAAAATGAAAAAAAAAACTCCATAAATAAATAAAAATCAATTTTTGAAGAAGCTGATATGAGAGAACTTCTATAAATTAGTTCATTCATAAGTTAATTTTAATTTATGAAGAATTTTTTTTTTATTATTTAATTCTTATTTTCTTCTTCTATAAGAACTTATGGAGAAGTTTATCCAATTAAGTCCTTATTTTTTATACTGTTGTACTGGAAGGTTAATATAATTGAAGAACAAATGTATCCTATTGTTGCTTTTGATGTTCCATGATTATTCCTCAGCTCTTTGAATTTGTGTATTCGATTCGCCATTGCTGTAACTTTTCTTCTTAGTACAACCCTTTTACAATTTAATATTGCAATCGAAATGGCTAGGTGTTTCCGATAAATCTTTGACTCAAGTGATTAACGTTATTGCGTTTTTTTCTCAAAACATTGCATAATTAATTTGGAAAGTTCTGTGTTGCTGTCAGTTGCGTTGTTTGGGGCATTGGCGAATTTGATTACCTGAGATTGGCGTAAATCTTTCTCTTTGCTTCCTTATTGTGCTCCTTTAAATTGAGTCTTCAAATTAGAATTTTGTGCCATGAAAATATTTGATCTTGAGACTTCTTCTTTGGAATCATCTATAGTCTTTGCATGCTTTTCTCACACAAGTTATTATCATCCTTTTTGTGTGTTGTGCTTATTGTTGCCGGTTGTCGCAACCAAAATCGCGGCGGGACTGCGAAAAATAAGTGTAAAAAACAGAAGAGTCGCCGCCATAGTTTATTAAGAAAAACTATGGAAAAACCTTTAAAAGAAAATGGTCTTGAAAATCAGATTTTAGGTTCGGGAGTCGATTATGCGTAAGGAAGGTATTATCACCCTACGACACCCGTCCGAAGATGATTACCAAATTTTAATAACTTTAAAATTATTTATTTTACCCCTCAAAATAAAACAATAATATTTTTAGATATTTTATTTATTGTTATTAGCATGAAATTTTTTATTATTTAAAAGAGAAGATTATTATTATGAAAGGAGAGAATTATTATTGTATTTTTTTTATCTTTTCAATTTATATTTTTTTTTATTTTTTAGCTTGACAAGAGTGGTCCCCTGCTCCTACGTATTTCCAGGTGCAATGGAGAAATCAGAGTTACGTAGTTCTTTGGGGTAAAAAAAATATTTGTGTGTTGATATTTTTTTAATTTTGATTTTTTTATGTTTAATTTTTAGGATTTCTAAACTGTCACAATTCACACGTCCTACAAAAGAAAATTGACAGAGTTGTACACCCAAACCAATCCATTTTACAATTGAAGCATATTAATTTTGGGGCTAACAATTTAATTTCGATTTAACATTTTATTTTGGAAAAAGAGTTTCAAGACTGAAGTTGTCACAACTTGTATCTTAAAATCTTGCGATTAAGAGGATGCACATCCAATCATTCTATTTTTTTTTAATTTAAGTTTCTTATCTTCATCTTTAATTAAAATTATAAAAACTTAATTCAAATTAATCCTTTTTAAATTATATTATATTCAGTAACAATAGAGGAAAGGCCACGTGAATTTGAGAGTTGAAATGATTATAGCTACCTTCATTCTATTTTTTTTCTCTTTTTTTTCTAAAAAAAAAAATGAATTGACTTATAAAAAAAGACATAGAAGGAAATCAAGACAAGCACTCGGTGCCCATTATTTAGGAAAGTGAATATGAGCAATGAAAGACAAAACATACACAAACCACTTTTCAAATGTAACCAACCACATGCTAATATACTGATAAATAGGGAATACAGATCTCAAACCAGTGGAAGCCACGTTAATTTAACGCTTTAGGCATGGGAATGAGAATGAACTCTGCTATGCGCAAAATATATGCAAGAGCCGAAGTTTGGGGTGTAATGGGATGATGTCATGAGTCTTGGTAGCCATGCACGATACTGGTTCGAGGATGCGAAACCTTGGTGCCACTGAGTGTGTTGTTACGACATTGTATGCATCTCATTCATAAGCATATGAGCCTGTTGTATGCAGATCTGTGCGTGTTGGCTGCATAGTGGTTTGTGAGGTCTGTAGGATTCATGGGAGCGGTGTTCACGGTGGAGGTGAGCCACGGAGGTTCAAAACACAACACCATGCTCGCCTTTTTCGTGACGGGTCATGGTAAGAGAATGAGTGCCAAGTCTTTGTGGTTGTGAGAGAGTTTATGTGAAGTGTGGAGAGGTTTGAATGTTGGGTCCGTGAGATGAGAGAGTGTTCTGTGTTGTATTTGTTGTGCAGCTGGTTGTATATGGCACTCATGGAGGGTCAAAGGTTGCTACCATGACTTTATTTGAGTGAAAGTCTAGAGTAAAAAAGAAGGTGGTGTTGTATTATGAGTGCTGTGTGAGAGTGAAGAAATGAGGGTGAGATGAAGAGAAAAAGAGAGAAGCTAGTCTCGGTGCCGATAGAGAAGTGAGTCAGTATCAAGGAAAGGGAACCTCTTGATCCGTGGAGACCATATCCAATATTCATGCTGAAAAGTTGTTTAGCTCTAGGCCAATGGCTGTACGTAGGTGTAGTATGTAGGTGGCAACTTGGTGTGGCAACTTGGTGCATGCTACTGTCCCTTTTCCATGAGAAAATAGAAACTCCAATACTATCTTTTTGAGGCACCAAGTCAAGCTTATCATGGAGTGGCAAAATTTTATTGAAAGATATAATCACACCTAGCAGAAAAGATATTTGAACGGACATCAACAAGGTTTTTTTTTTTTTTTTCTATGGCATCTTTGTTTGTTTGTTTGTTTTTTTCTTCTATTTTCTCTAATTTTGACATTTTGTTTCTTTTTCTTCATTTTCTTTTTGGAATTTTAGTTGCAAATTAATATTTGAGTTATAGAAAGCGAATTTAATTTTTTTTTGCTAATTTTGTTATTTTTATTTTTCAATTTTTTTTTTATAATTATTTATAGTTATCTGGACAAAATTGGGTGCTGACACCAGTTAGTTAAGGATGTCATTACATATGTTTGTGTTGTGTAGCTTTTACCAAGTCTCGGAACATATTGTGAAGCATATGTTTGTGTGTTCACGGTTGTCTTATTGTAATTGCATGAGAATTCGGTTTTCAGCTCCCACTTTGAGTTTTCTCATTTCTCTCACCTGCTAGTTATAGATGCATAGAAAATTTTCCAGTTATCCCTTTTTGTAAATCAGTGTGGTGGGTTTGTTTGAACACGTTGTTCCTTTGTGTATATCCTTGATGTGGTTGGTAATGTGACATCTATTAAGGTCGTGATTCATATTTTGAGCTGGAATTGGTTTTGATTTCATATACCACTAGCCTTGATAGACTTTGAATTATGATTCAATATTTTCACAGTTTGATAATTAGAAGTATTATGACAATTTTGTTTTTTTTGTTTTTCAGAAATTGGGCCAGTAAAGTTTTAATAGATATTTTGAAAGGGAATTATAATTTACACTCCTTTTTCTCTCTTCACAACCGGTTTGCTTTTCTGTACTTTTATCTTTTCTTTCTAAATATCATTTTAAGTAAACTGCCACACATCATTTAAGGATCTTCCATGTCAACTCGGTTAGTAATTTAACAGACTGTTGACTGTTGGACCAAATTTCTTTAATTTGAAAAATATAAGAATTTAATTTGATAAATTAAAACTAAAAGATAAAAAACATTCATGTGACAAATTACATATACTAAAAATAAAATTAAACATTATTTATATATTAAAATTTAAATACTTATTCTTGAATTTATGTTTTTTTAAAAAATCACTTAATCACACGATTTATTTTACATTAAGTATCTTACTTTTTAATTGCATTTTTATTTTTATTTCATTCAAATATTATTATTTGAATTAATTAGTCTCAGATTAAATTTGAATAGAATTTCAAATTTTAAATCATGATACACCATGTCAAATTGATAGATACATATGAAATTAATAGTCCAACACATTGCAACTTTAAAGATCACATTCTTTCACACAGACCCACGGCTCATATATACGTGACTCGCGCATAGTTGTAGTCATCATATGTGTACGTGACTTTTTGCATATAATTAAGTATCTGCAATATCACTCACTGAAATTAAATTGAAGCATCTTCACGTATTTATCCAGTCTCTGATTGTATTAGACAATCAGTGATTCAAGAATTCACCATATACCATCAATGTTGTTCATATTTCCAACACTTCAGTCCATGAAGCTTCTTTCATTTTGGCTGCTTCTAATTGTAATGTGGTTTTCTGCATGCCACTACACTCCATGCCACTGCTTCCTCTGCCTCTCTCACACTTCAATAAACAACTTAAAAAATTAGTTTAAAAATAATATAAAAAATCTTACTGAAAAGAATTAATAGATAATATATATATATATAATAATAATAATAATAAGAAAAACTAATTAAGAAAATAATAATAATAATAATAATAATAATAAGAATAATAATAATAATAATTAAGAAAGAAAACTATTTATCATAGTAAGTTGTTTTGTACACGTAAGTTTCCAGCGTGGACCCGTTACATAGAAGGCGTCATTTTGTTTGACCCTATTCAATTTTTTTTTTTTAAATAACGAAATATTTGTGCAGGCCGGTGATGCAGTGTGTGCAGGCGATGAGAGACCAAACATTGAAATTAATTATATTGTTACATTATTCAAATAAAAAGGTGGCGTCAAGTGTGTTGCCTTCTTACATTTGTCTAAAAATAAAGAAGATGGAGGGTTAATATAATTTATATATATCATCTAGGCATCACGGTGTATTAGATTATGAGAAAAACATTTTGAAAGAATAAAATTCATGTTCTTACAGCCGTCTAACCTTAATTTTAATACAAAAACACTTATAAATAAATAAAAATGAAGGTAGTATAAGGAATAAATTATTCGTGCATGAACTGCATATAAGAATCTGCAGTATCCCATGGGCATGAACTGCATATCAATCTCTGAAAATTGAAGCATCTTCACTTACTTATCCAGTCTTCGAATGAATTAGACAATCATTGATTGTTGAATAATTCACACTGTACCACCAATGCTGTTCATATTTCCAATGCTTGAGTCCATGAAGATCCTAGTTGTAATGTGGTTTTGTGCATTCATAATGGCCACTTCTCTCCATGCTACTGCATCCTCTGCCTCTCTTACACTACTACACAGTGAAGCAAATGCTTTGTTGAAGTGGAAAGCCAGCCTTGACAACCAAAGTCAGGCTTTGCTATCATCATGGGCTGGCAATAGTCCTTGCAGTTGGCTTGGAATTGCATGTGACCACTCCAAATCTGTCTCCAACATAACTCTTACACATACCGGATTAAGGGGTACGATTCAAACTCTCAATTTTTCATTTCTTCCAAACATCTTCACTCTTGATTTAAGTGACAATCATCTCACTGGAACAATTCCATCTGAAATATCTCAGTTGGTCAACTTGACAGAATTAAGGCTTCAGTTCAATGGTCTTTCTGGTTCCATTCCTCAGGAAATTGGCAAGTTAATTAACTTGCAAGTTCTATTGCTTTCAAACAATAATATTTCGGGTTCCATTCCTCAGGAAATTTGTAACTTAATCAACTTGAAGTATTTGTGGCTGCAAGGCAATATTTTTTCGGGTTTTATTCCTCAAAATATTGGAATGATGACAAATATGTATGAACTTGATTTGTCTGATAACTCGTTAACAGGTACAATCCCTTCTACAATTGGAAATCTGAGCAATTTAGTGTATTTGTACATTTATGGCAACTATCTATTTGGTTCCATTCCTAATGAGGTGGGGAAACTCCATTTTCTGAACACAGTCCAATTGATAAAAAATAGTCTCTCTGGGCCAATCCCATATTCCATAGGTAACTTGGTCAATTGGGAGTCTATTGACCTTAGTCAAAACAAACTCTCTGGACCAATTCCTTCCACTATTGGAAACTTGACAAAACTCACCACACTTTCTTTGTTCTCAAATAAACTCTCTGGAAACTTTCCAATAGAAATGAACAAGCTTAACAACCTGGAAATTGTGCAATTATCTGATAATTATTTCACAGGTCATTTGCCTCACAACATCTGCTCTAGTGTAAAGTTGACAAAGCTTTCTGCTAACGATAACTTTTTCATGGGCCCAGTACCAAAGAGTTTGAAGAACTGCTCCAGCCTTACAAGGGTTAGGCTTGAACAAAACCAACTAACTGGAAATATATCAGATGATTTTGGTGTCTATCCAAATTTGGATTACATCGACCTGAGTGAAAATAACTTTTATGGCCATCTTACCCCAAACTGAGGAAAGTGCTATAATCTCACAAGCCTCAAAATCTCCAACAACAATTTATCCGGCAGTATTCCACCAGAACTAAGTCAGGCAACCAATTTACACGTACTTCACCTATCTTCAAACCATCTTACAGGAAGCATTCCAAAAGATTTAGGTAATTTGAACTTCTTGTTCGATCCCTCTCTCAATAACAATAATCTTTCAGGGAATGTCCCTATTCAAATAGCATCATTGAAAGATCTTCAAACCTTGGAAGTTGGAGCAAATAATTTTACTGGCTTAATTCCATATCAACTTGGCAATTTGGTCCAGTTATTACATTTGAATTTGAGCCAAAATAAATTTCAGGGAAGTATTCCATCTGAATTTGGTGAATTAAAGTATCTACAAAGTCTTGATCTTAGCAGAAATTTTTTGAGTGGAACAATACCACTCATGCTCGGGGAGTTGAAAAGCTTAGAAACACTTTCACACAATAATCTTTCAGGCGATCTCTCCAGCCTTGACGAGATGGTAAGCTTGATATTAGTTGATATATCATACAACCAATTACAGGGTTCACTTCCAAACATTCCTGCCTTTAATATGGCTACAATTGAGGAAGTGAGAAATAATAAAGGCTTGTGTGGCAGTGTCTCAGTCTTGGAACCATGCCCAACATCAAGTGACAAATCTCAAAATCATAAGATTAACAAAGTCATATTGGTAATTTTACCCATTGGCTTGGGCACTTTAATACTAGCATTGTTTGCCATTGGAGTCTCATATTATCTTAGTCGAAGTTCAAAGACAAAAGAAAACCAGGATGCAGAATCACCAATACAAAATCTATTTGCAATATGGAGTTTTGATGGAAAAATGGTGTATGAGAACATAGTTGAAGTCACAGAAGAGTTTGACAATAAACATCTCATCGGGGTTGGAGGACAAGGAAGTGTTTACAAAGCAGAATTGCACACAGGGCAAGTTGTTGCTGTGAAGAAACTCCATTCAGCCCAAAATGGAGAAATGTCCAATATTAAAGCTTTCACAAGTGAAATTCAAGCTTTGATAGAAGTTCGACATCGTAACATTGTCAAGTTATATGGGTTTTGTTCTCATTCACGATTCTCATTTTTGGTATATGAGTTCTTGGAGAAGGGTAGTGTGGATAACATTTTTAAAGATGATGAACAAGCAATTGCATTTGATTGGAATAGGAGGATCAATGCAATTAAAGATATAGCAAATGCTTTACGCTATATGCATCATGACTGTTCACCTCCAATTGTTCATCGAGATATATCAAGCAAGAATGTTCTTTTGGATTTGGAGTATGTGGCTCATGTCTCAGATTTTGGAACAGCTAAGCTTCTTAATCCTAATTCAACCAATTGGACCACATTTATTGGCACTTTGGGATATGCTGCTCCAGGTTAATTCCTTTACTCTTTTATACCGAGAATATAATGATTTTATTGGTTTTCTTTGGTAGTCTTCTTCCAAAAAATTACATTATAGTTATTAACATTCATGTTTATTTCAAGAATGTTATTTAATACATGATAGCTCTTTTAATTTTTCTACAGAACTTGCATACACAATGGAAGTAAATGAGAAATGTGATGTGTATAGCTTTGGGGTATTAGCATTGGAAATACTATTTGGAGAGCACCCTGGAGATTTTATAACTTCTTCATTGCGGACATCTTCATCAAACGTCTCCCTTATCCTGTAAATCCTGATGATAAGGAGGTAGTTTTGATTGTAAGGATAGCAAATGCTTGCTTGACTGAAAGTCCTCGTTCTTGCCCTACCATGGAACAAGTTGTCAAGGAGCTTGCAATGTTGAAGTCATCTTCAATACATTAATTCCACTTTGTCATGTAGAATATATAGTTGAAAGATCAAATTTACCGAATAAGCATGAGTTCTACTCCCCCCGGGACTTTGCATTGTAATTTGAATTTTAGTCTTGATGTTCCATGATTATTCCTCAGCTCTTCGTATGTGTATGGTTTGGTCTTGTGCTGTTTAATTAGTGTATGGGAGTCACCGTTGTTGTAACTTTTCTTCGTAGTACAATCCTTACAATTTAATCTTGAAATTGAAATGTCTTGGAGGTGCTGTCATAAATTTTGACTCCAACTATTAATATCATTGACTTATTGCGTGTTTTCTTTTCTTGAAGATAGCATAATCAATTGGGAAAGTTCCCTTAATCTGTTAGTTGTGTTGTTTAGGACATTGACCAATTTGATTGCCTGAGATTCGCCCAAAGCTGTCACTTAGCTTTCTTATTGTGCTCCATTAAATTGAACAATTAACCTGTCTTCAAATTAGAATTTTGTACCATGGAAATATTTGATCTTGAGACTTCTACTTTGGAATGATTTGTAGTCTTTGGATGCTGTTCTCACGCAAGTTATTATCATCCTTTGTGAGTGTTCTGCTTTTGTGTTATGTACATTTTATCAAGTCTCAGAACATAATTTGAAGCATTTTCGTGTTCATTGTTGTCTTATTTTTATTGTTAGAGAATTCTGTTCTCTGTTTCCACTTTAATTTTTCTGATTTATCTCATCTGCTAGTGATAGATGCAAA
Source organism: Pueraria montana var. lobata (assembly GCA_026413185.1). Lineage (NCBI taxonomy): Eukaryota > Viridiplantae > Streptophyta > Magnoliopsida > Fabales > Fabaceae > Pueraria > Pueraria montana. The sequence goes on from CM048650.1 coordinate 83,140,420, forward strand.
GAATTTTTATTGTTTTGTTTGAACAAATTGTTCCCCTTTTTATGGCCTTGTTGTGGCAAGAGCTTAAATATGACATATTTCAAGTTCGCGATTTATATTTTGAATTGGAATTGGTTTTAATTTCATATACAACTGGCCTTTGATAGACTTAGAATTCTGATTCAATATTTTAGCCGTTTGTGGTCTTCTGCATTAATTTGTTTTTGATAATTAGGAGTATTATGATAATTTGTTTTATAATCAGTGTAGTACTTTATTCCTTCTTTCAGTTTAACTTGTAAAAGACTATACCCGATAATTAGAAGTGGTTTTTTTTTTTTTTGGGTGAATATTAGAAGTGGAATTTGAGAATGGGAAAAAGTTGGTAAGGATTTGTGAAGTTGTTTTTTATTATTTTCCGTTTTAAAAATTAGGCATATAATTGATTCTTGGAATATTGGGCCATTACATGTTCACGTTGTATCGGACATTTGGGCATAGCCATTTATTTAAGGTACTTGCTATTTACACCCCTTATTTTTGCTAAGTACACCCCATTCCTTTTTAATTCCCCGTGTACTGTTTTATCTTAAATCATGGCACCCCTTGACCACCCCCCCCCCCCCCCTTTTTCTCTGTTGGCACGCATGCTCTCAGCCCCATTACCTATGTAGTATTGAATGCATCATTACAATCAACAATATTGTTTTCCTTCCCATCAATTGGTATATTCATCTATTCATACACCTTACTAACACAATATTTCATGTTCACATATATAAAAAAAAATTAGAAAAGAAACAAAGTTGTGATGAGATAAAGCAAAGTAAAATAGTACCAAAAATGTCTTTCCGGAATAACATATACCAATTCCAGAAATACACTTCAGGAACTATTATAGTTTCAGAAGTGTATTTTCGGAATTGGTATAAGTTGTTCCGGAAAGACATTTCCGGTAGTTATAAAACATACCTCAACCTTAATGAGTCACATCAATGTTGACGTCCGCACACTTATTTCAACACAGTACACCCTGGAGTTGAAAGGCATGTTGGAGACCACCATATATTCAAAACACATATTCAAAATTGCTGAAAACAATGTCAAGAACCATCGTCAAGAGCTTTGTTTTGCAATTAGCGTATGTTTTCTTATTAGTTTCTCTTAGTTTTACTGTGTAAAAAATGAAGTTTGATTACACTGTATAATAGATGAAGTTAGTGATGAACGTACCTTGAAACACAGTGCCACATGGAGAAAAACACACAATATTACATATAATATTGATGGAAAATGCAATATTATATAATGAATATGAGGGTGAAGATAGGGTTCAAAATTAAGGTTTAAAGAACAATAAAGATGGGATGAAAATAAGATTTTAAAGATTAACAAACATGGGGGGTGTAAAATAAGGATTTAAAAGGGTAAATTTGGTAGAAAAAAGTATAAAAAGGGAGAATGGATTTACTTAGCAAAAATGGGAGTGTAAATAGCAAGTGCCTTTATTTAATATATAGTCCAAGCTAACTCATAGTGCCCTTTTTTTTGTTTTTTCTAACCGTGGTATTGGTACAAATTATTCATCGTCGAAAGCAATGACTAACTCCGTCAAGGACCGTGAATGTACACACCAAGGTGTGTATTTCTCTCCCAATGTGCCGGTTTGTTTGTATTTGGAATTTCTCTACTTGTCTCGTCATTTCTAGTTCTTCTAGCTAATAGCACAAGGTACGTATGTATGTGCATATAGTTAGAAAAAATATAAAAATAAATAAATAAATGAATATGTAGATATAAAATAAAAGAATAAATAAATGAATAGGAAAAATTAAAAAAGAAAAATAAAGAAATGATGAATTGGCAAAAATGAAATGAGAAAAAAATCATGCAATGATCCACATCATTGATCTATGATTATTCATCAAATACATTGTGTGTATTATACAGACTTCCGTATAGTCACACTATCATAAGCTTTGTCCAATGTAGGTTCTTTTCTTTTCTTTTTCTTAAAAAAGAAAAATTTTCTATAAAATTTCTCAATATATTTATGTTTAATTGAGTTTTAAATTAATAACTTATTTTATTCTTTTTGTTTTTTTTTCTTAATATTGTAAATATCTATACTTTTTGTTAGTTTATTTGTTTATTTATTTTATTTATTCCTTTTAATCAAAAGGAGTAAATGAAATACTTCAGGATTTTTTTTAAAAAAAAGAACTATATGCATGATGCTTCTATTAAAATCAATTTCTTAATTCTGTAATAAATTTATTTTAAATAAAATATGTTTTTTCTTTCTATTTGAGTTTCATGCAATGATTCACAACGTTGACGTGTGATAATAATCTTCAAATGTTGTATTTATCATAAGAACATATGTACAATTATGTTGTTTTAAGTTTTGTGCATCATGGATTCTTGTTAAATTAGTATTTTAGCACATACTAATTAATTTATTAAATTTATATAATAATGTTAAGTTTATTAACATATTTTTTATTACAAAATAGTTTTAAATTTCTTGATCATTAATTTCATAAATCATTTTAAAAAAAAAATGATAAAGACCACATGTATCTTTCAATGATTTTTTCCAAAAAAAATAAAAATAAAATAAGTGCAATACCACGAAGTAAGTTTTTTTGTAAACTCGTCACTAAGAAGTGTTTGCTAAGTAGATCCCAAGCTAAATAGAAATATTTTAACTTTTTGAACATAGAAATAAATTAGCTAAATAACTAAGGTGAATTATATAAATAATATTTCATTAACTTAGAAATTAAATATTATTAATTAAATTATTATTAGAGTATTTGATCTAATTTATAATTATACAATGATTCACTTAAATCTAAAATATAACTATCCATAATTGAAACTAAAATAGTTTTATATTACATTATTCTTTTCTTTAAAATATATAATTTTACTGTAAATTAAAATATTTATTTTTAAGTTAACTTTATTTTATATTGTTATTTTTAATATACTTATGACATATAATATCTATATAAAAACCTTAATGAAAATTTGAAATACTTGGACAAAAATATTAGTCTTTTAAGTATTTGTTACAACTAACATACTTTGCTAATAATATTTAATTTTGTATGATTATGTTAATTAAACAAAAAAAATACCTACATTAGATAACTTAATAGTTAATAATTTGGTACATTTTCTTCTCACAGAACGAAGATAATATTAAACACCTACAATAACATATGACATAAGTGATAATAAAATATGAATTGTCTATTACAGATTAAAATAATAATTTATTTTAAGTAATATTGATTTCAATAGTTTATATCTAATTTAATTAATTTTTATATTTTAAATTATAATATTAATAATTTTTTATTTACGAATATAGTTATAGTTGTAAAATAATCAAATTATTTTATCATTTTAAATTTAAAAATTACAAAATTAATTAAATTTAACAAAAATTAAATCCTTTTTAAATTTTATAATAATAAATTTCTCATACAATTTTATAAATATTTTAAATAAACTAAGAATACATTTGATACAATAACCAAATATATCTCTCACTTTTTCTGTTATTTTGAAATTGCTTGTGACCATTCCAAATCTGTCTCCAACATAACTCTTACACATATTGGATTAAGGGGTACGCTTCAAACTCTCAATTTTTCATTTCTTCCAAACATCTTCACTCTTGATTTAAGTGACAATCATCTCACTGGAACAATTCCATCTGAAATATCTCAGTTGGTCAACTTGACAGAATTAAGGTTTCAGTTCAATGGTCTTTCTTGTTCCATTCCTCAGGAAATTGGCAAGTTAATTAACTTGCAAGTTTTATTGCTTTCAAACAATAGTATTTTGGGTTCCATTCCCCAGGAAATTTGTAACTTAATCAACTTGGAGTGTTTATGGCTGCAAGGCAATATTCTTTCGGGTTCTATTCCTCAAGAAATTGGAATGATGACAAATATGTATTAACTTGATTTGTCTAATAACTCGTTAACACGTACAATCCCTCCTACAATTGGAAATCTGAGCAATTTAGTGTATCTGGTTCCATTCCTAATGAAGTGGGAAAACTCCACTTTCTTATCACAATCCAGTTGGCAGGCAATAGTCTCTCTGAGCAAAAGTCGTGTTATTATTTTTATCAAAAAAGTCTTAATTATTATTATTTATTTATCATACGGGTTAAGATCCTCTACAGAGGACCGATCCAGAAATATATTAAAGGAGGCTAAATTTTTTTTTTCTTCCTATGTAATTGTTTAAATGTCTAACTTCTAATAAATAATATTTTTTACAAATATTTACTATTTTTATACATAAATTTGAAACTAATTTTTATTTTAAATAATAATAACATTTACCGTTGTAATAACAACAAACATACCGTTAGTTTTACACAATTTTATACTAACAATAACCTTAACCATTGTAGTAATAACAATAAACACAATTAAATTTTTTTTATCCGTAGGAATCAAACACAAGTACTGGGTTTACAACAACTCACACACTCTAATTTAACCAACTGAGCTAGACCACTTAATACACAATTGATTTTATACAATTTTACACTAACCAACTTAAACACACATATACGTGTGTGTACACAAATATTATATGTATATACTCTAGATCAGTCCCTGTGCTTTACAGATGAAAAATCAACTGTAAATGATCTGAATCATAAAAATTAATTGACTTTTACTAAAAAAAATTGTTATAATGTATGTATACATTAATTATCAGCCGCAACTGCATACTCATGCAGCTTCTTTATGAATCTTAGGTAATTTAGACAAAAAAGTCAATTAATTAAAATCTAATACGTACATACTAGTACTTAGACAAAAAATAATATTCTAATAAATACTTTTGAAAGAACATTGACAGGATTAGATTTTACTTTTGAAAGAACATTGACAGGATTAGATTTTTTGTCTAAGTACTAGTACGTACGTATTAGATTTAAATTATATTAAATCATAGAAAGCTTAATTGACCTATTCGAGACCGCTGAAAGGACGTAAGATTAAATTATTATTGTGGTATTTTGATGTTTTTAAAGATATAAGTACAGTCTTATTTACCATTGGTTGGCACAACTGGTAGCGGCTTGTGTCTCTTAATCAAGTGGTCCAGGATTCGAATCTTAATGACGGAGTTATTTGACAATCAATGATTGTGAGAGATAAAAGAGAGAGAAATATATAATAAGATTGGATTATTGCTGAGACTTCTTCTTGAATGTAGTGGAGTTACTTTTTCCCATGGATGTAGGCCACATAGGTTGAACCACATAATTGCGTTGTGTTCTTGTTATTGCTTTTTTACATTCTTGCTTTTGGATATTATGTTTCTTGATTGTTACGAGTTCTGAGTTTCTTGGTTTTGGTTTAGTGCCATGTTTTCTCGGTATTTTTTGTAACACCCTCATTTTTATTTTCTGTCTATTTTCTTTTTATTAATAATTTAATATTAAGAAATCAAGTAGAATGTTAAAATATTGATTCACACTATTGTGATCAAGATTTCATGTTCTACTTAATTGTGAATTTTAATAATTATTTCGGACCAAAGTCCAAGTAACTATTAAAACAACGATTAAGTACATAATTGTTTGTTTCTTTGGCAGGCATGAGGAAAAGTCTCAAATAATTATAAAATAATTATTTGAGCTTAGAATAATCTTTTATAGATCTAAATAAGGTTAGGATAATTTCTCAGAAAATTTAGAACTTTTTGAGAAATTTTACAAAATGCTCTAGACAGTCTACTGATGAGTCAGCCGGTGTAGGAAAAATATCAAAACTTGATGAAACTGACAAAGTCAGTTCATTTTGGAGTTATATATATAAAAATATAATTTCTGGTAAAGTTTGGAAATTTATAGATCTAAATCAAATTACTGTGAATTATTGACTGAAAATATCTAATTAATTCAAATTATTTAAAAATAGTTATAAAAAATTTAATTTTAGTTATGATAATTAATAATGGACATAAATTGAGTTTACTAAAAAGTTTCAATTAAAAATAAAATTATTTGATCAAAAAGTTAAAAATTAAACGTATAAATTTATACTGACAATATAAGAAAACACAAAATTTTATTCACGAAAATCTCTCAGAATGATGCTCTCAGCTACCCTCTCTCACGTGATTCTCACATACTCTTACTCACGTCAATGTTAAAAAAAAAAAAAAAAAAAAGCTTAGATTTTCCTATTTATAATTATCCATTTGAATAACTCTGCCCATCACTCTCTCACGCCCTTTCTCTCTTCTTCTTCAGTTTTTCTTCTCACTTGATCGACACCCACTCCTTCTCCTCGCCATCCTTCACTTTCTTTTCCTCTTCTTCATCCCTTTCTTCACCGAAAAACTCCATTGGAGACCAAACCCAAGGCTTCCAGCACTCCAATTTCATCTCGGACCCCAATTAAACAACAAATACTTGAAGCAAAACACTTTCCCTTTTCGTTGCTGCTGAACGAATCTCACTCCTAGGTAAGGGGGGAGTGAGACTTTGATTCACTTGTTATTTTTCTTATTTTGTATCTTTATGCTTTTGATTTTTTTCTGGTATCCCCTTAATCCTCTGCCTATTTCCTTGTTTCAATTTCATTTTGAATGATTCATGGTACTGTTAATGGTTGCTGCAAGTGTCCCTCTTTTAGAGGAGACCATGCCCAATTTTTGGTGTAATTTCTTTGTTCTTGTTCAGTTTCATGTTCATTTGATGGTTCCTTCTACTGCCTTGATTCTTTTACTGATTTCCTTTGATATTATTGTAAATATCATGTTGTTTTTCTAAATCTCTGGACTGTCAAGAATACTCCCAGCTGCAGGGGAAATTCTTGCAAAAGTTTCTCTCAAGTTGTAGCTTCTAATACTTAATATAAAACCTTAACTAATTAAACTTGCTAATAGTGAAAAGTTCTCATCTTTTGACTCTAACAAGTTCACGGTTTGAACAAGAAGCGGGGAGGGGCTGGGCGTTTTTATTTTTTCTCTTTTTAATCAAGTTCTGATAATTTATTTTACACAAAGTTTTAGTTTGTAATAAGAGGAAAGAAACTGAACCAAAAACCACATTTTCCTTCTCTTGCTGTTTCGGTTTTGTTAAATAAAAGAGAGAACATTCTTCCTTTTTGGTACTCTGCTTTTATTTTAAATGGACGGTGTGTTGTGTGTGTGCAGAGTTCAGTCAACCAAGAGAAAAGAGAGAAATATTTTAATTTGTTTCTATCTTTGTTTTTATTTTATTCTATTTTTTTCCCTCACTTTAAGGTCTGTAAGTCAATTTTAAAACTGGTACTAAAAATAAATAAATAAAATAAAATGGTGAAAGGTATGTAGCTCTCGGCTAATGTTTTAAAACAAAAGGAACTAAGTTTTGTTCTTCCCTTTTGTTTTACTGTTAGTTAATAATATAATAAATAGGTACAAGGCAACGTGATTTTGTTTCTTTAAAAAAAAAATTGAATTCTGATGAATTGAAACCGTGGGCTTTGGCCCAGATTTTCTTTTTACAACCGTGGGCTTTGGCCCAGATTTTCTTTTTACTTATTATTATTATTATTATTATTATTATTATTATTATTATTTATTAATTAATTAATTGTTTGTTTTCAAGGTTTAAACATTTGCAGTTTCATCTGTTTTTTTTTTACATAAAAAAATGATTTTCTTATTGCTAAGTCTTTCTGAATGTAGTCTATGAAAATTCTAAATATGCTCTGTGGTTGCAGTCTAATATGATATTCCACATCAAAAAGGAATTTCCCAATATTAATAATATATATATTTATGATTCTTTTAAACTTAATATGCGGAAAACTCTGAGTATGCTATGTGGCTGCAGTTTAATCTGATCTTCCATACCAAAAAGAAACTTTTCAATATTTAAAAATCTATTTATACTTGTACAAGAAATATTTTCTAAATAAATTAGAAAATTATTTTTATTAAATAAATTAAGTTAAGGAATTTGACAAAAGGAAAAGATAAGATAAATAAATTCAACTTTAAAAGTTTTAAATTTATATATACATTTTAAAATTTTAATGGAGATATAGATTAGTTAACTATTAGCTAATTATTACATTATTAGTGAATATTAACTTAAGTATCTAATGTTGTATTTAATATTTTGTAATATTACACAAATCCCAATATTAGATATTTAAATTGTTTATAATGTATTATTCTCTTGATATAAGGTTGTGAAATGTTATACTGTATAATTTTATAATGGCAATGTTAATTCTCTATTTGTAAAATAGAGATATTTATATCATGTAATGATTTATTACACTGTTTGTCTGTTTGAGGGATAGAAATATTATTACCTTATGTTGGTGCTCAGTGATTGAGACCAATGGTTGATAAGTAAATTGTGAGTACTCTAGTGTGAGTACTGTTAAGAGAGGAACATGCAGCGGCATGTTACCTATAGTGGAAGACATAGTCTGGCAAGCTGAGGAATGAAAGGCAGGGACTCACTAACGAAAGTCTAGGGGGTACGGTGTCGAGTAATGAAGTAACTAAAGGCCAAAAGAGCATCCTGTGTCGGGGACTTCATCTGACCAAGCTTGGCAACCCCAACAACTGCTCAGCATTCCATTGATTGGTGCGAGAGTATGCCTGAGTTATATATAGGACTGTGGATGTCCTAAATTGAGATAATTTGAGTTCATCTGTGGAAGATGAAAGTTTTGCCATGGGTTGAGGCGTATGTACTCCCAATCACTTCCAATCGGGGAGTATGGATCCATACTGCGTCTAGAGGTTTGAGTCGATAGGAATTGGGACGTTTTGACTAGATGAAGACTAGGTTCCCCCGCTATTATTAAATGACGGTAGTTTATACCGTTAGTAATACATATATATGTTAGAATCAAGTCTCACTCCTTTCTCTTTCTTGTTGTGTATGTACTTGTTGATTGGATACGTGAAGATGACGGTCATGCCCAACGATCGAGTTCTCCTGCGGATAACGTTATTCCAGAGATTGTGGAGACTGATGAGAAGATATGAGACTTAAAGGCTAGTTTTATTCATTTCTGTTTTTGGGTAGAAATTGTGTAGTGCTCTGACTAGGATTATTTGATGTATGGGTTGGGATTAGCTAGTACATAATTTCTCTATATTCATTTTGTGATGTGAACTGATGTTTATTTAAAAGAAGATCATGGTTCTTTATAAAATATTTTCTGTATGCTAAATATGTTTTATGAATGTTTTATTTAAACGCAAAAATTTACCCTCATTTTATAATAACTAAAATAAATAAAAATATTAGTGTGGGTTATGTCTAATGTAACGGGGTGTTACATTTTTTGTTTCTTTCTACTTGATTGGTGATTCGAACTAACCCCCCCCCCCCCTCCCCAAATTTCACTTTCAAAATCCTTTCATGATGCCTCAGCTTCATTAGATTCTTGCTCCTTCGTTGTCGCGTCAACTTCCACTCCCTCATTGTTGTCAATTGCATAGAACTTGTCTACAACATGTCTAGCTTTTGCAGTAAAATTCAATCAAATTAGCAAAAATTAACCTAAGAAAAAGATTCAACATCCAAACAATAATGCTTTGGGGTTGTTGTAATGAGTATCTGCTTGCACAATAGCCCAGGCATGCTTCGCAGGGTTGTTTCTCTTGAAAACGCTGGAGCCAACGAAGACTCCATCATAATCCAACTGCATCATGAAGGCGGCGTTGGTGGGGGTTGCGTTGCCATTGGCAAACTGGACAACGAGGAGCCTAATGTCACTCATGACCTTGCAGCTATGGTGAACATCCTTTATGATGTTGCTGGTGCGGCGCCAACCTTTCCCTTGGTGTAGATCATGGCAGTGCCCTTGTAGATGTGGCAGGGGTCCTTGCTGAGGTTGTGGCAGTTGTAGATGAAAAGGATGCAAAAGTTGTGTGGCAAAGGCAAAGAGAAGATCAAAGAGAAAGACATATTAACGGTGTTAAGGAGTAGTTTGATGACGTGGAAAAATATAATAAGTGCTATGACATCACAGAACAACAGTAAAAATAGTACCTATGGTACTATTTGTAAGTTTTGTCCTTTTAGAAATCCCTTCCTGTACCACCGAGTGCATGAATCAACTTGCATGGAATAGTTCTAACTTAACTGATGGTCTCGAGTTCGAGTCCTGGACAATCTAGACCAAAAAAGAAACCCCTTCATGCATTTTTCTAGGCCTATACAATATCTTCATTAATATCAAGTTAGTATACTTATTAATATGCGAATATTTGTTAAAATATAAAATTTTATATCAAAAAGTAAAAAAAAAAGGCTAAAAATAATATTTTTTGAAACATATATTTATATTAAAAAAATAATGTTGTAACATATATTTATACTAAAAATAAATCAGAGCAATTTATTTTATACATAATTAAGGGTAATTAAATAAATTCAAAGTGCAAGTACCACAGATACAGGTACCTTACTATCCATCCCCATCCTGTTAATATCCCACATTGTTTATATATGAGAATCCATTTAATTATTCATTATCCATAGTGGGTACTTTTTTTTTTTTTTTTATTATTTGCCATCCCTAAACAAGATAAAATTTTTAATCACACCAATTAATATTTAGTATATCAATTATGTTTGACATTAGTCTATTCGTGCATACCTTATTTGTATTAATTATAGTTAGCCTATTTAAGAATAAATTCTATTATCATCGGTCTATTATAAATTTTGTCAGATTTTTATTGACATCCATTTTTAAGGTATTGATATTTTTAATAATTAAAAAATATGATATATCATTAATTTGTATAAATTTATGAAAAAAGTATATAGAATAAAAAATTGGCTTTCATAATATTTTATTTTTATTTAATCATTTTATATATTTTTCTTTGCCACTTTATATAAATTAATGATACTCACACCTTTGTTATATTTATGTTAATTATAGATTGAATTTTTCTGGCAAGAATTTAATTTAAATAATTGAAAAACTGTGAGAATTAAACGTGAGTAATTAAAATTAGAAAGATTAAAATTTAAAACTGCTTGTTTGTAAAAATGTGTACTAAACTGCCTGAGAAAACTCGGCCCAATTGGCCCAGCATGCCAAGCTAAGCCATCAAATTCACAGTCTAAAAGAATTTTGGCCTAATTTGTTAGCTCTAGATAAAATACTAATTTTATATTAAAATAAAATTATCTTAATTTAATAATTTATTTATAATAAAAAAAATAGAAGTGGACTAGTTAGCCTATAGAGGCGCTGGCCCATTAAATGATCTAGGCCAACTTTTTAACAATAAATAATTGGTAAATGTTAAATATACCTCCTCACATTGTTAAATATACTTCCTTTTTGTTTTTTTGTTCTTTTTTCTTCCTAAAATTACCCTTTTTGTGATGTATAAGCCACATCCCTTGTCATTGTGTTTCCATGAACACCACATCCAAAACTGGCGATGAGCACCAGAACTGAGGGTACAATTTTCCCATGCACCAAAAAAGGGAGGTATACTTAATAATATAGGGAAGTATATTTAACATTTGCCTAAATAATTTTATAAAGATTTTTAAGGCCCACCAGTTAGCCCAAGTATAGTGTTTTGTGAGACTTTTTGATCCTGTAGGTTTTTTTATTTATTTTTTATAGCTTTTAGGCCCTGTCCTGTTGTAGGCTAGGTTATTTTATGCTCCTTGTGTATAAAATAAAGAGGTTCATGAGTTTTGTTCTGATTATAGAAAATTTTAATTTTAAATTTTAAATATTCCTTATTCTATTCTTGTGTATAAGATAAAGAATGTTCTTATCGTAGTGCGGGTTTAGTTTCACGTTGAAGAATTGATTCCGAGTCCATAATTCATTTTCGATAAATTTTAACATGTTTGGTAAATTGATTCTGAGTAAAAGCAACTTTGAATAGCTTTTGTGTTGAATCCAAAATTTTGTAGTGAATTTTACTCCTAACTTGATTTTATAAGAAAAAACATTCAAACATAAATCATATCACTTCAAAATCAATTTTAACCAAAATCAATCTACAAAATTAATTATATTTAAAATCAATTTTACTAACGCTTATCCAAACACGCACTAACACGTTTATTGCGTTTTATCTACTAATTTAGGCTTGCTCAAGTGGGTGACATTAGCATATCAATCCTTGCATATGTTGACTTTACGTACTAGGTGGACCTGCATAGAGTTTGTTGCCTCCACATGCACTTCGCTTTAATATTATCTATGATTTCTGTGGTCCTAAATTAATTCGCATGTCGTGAATAAAACATCCAAATTGATCAAAAGCACGAGATACTTATTTTAAAAAAAAAACAAAAAAAACAAAAACAAAAACAAAAAAGTCCAAGGCTTGGAGTTACTAAAAAAAGCCCACCTATGAAGACACGCTATTGTCATTCATTCACATATATACTTATTATTAGGCTAAAATGCACTTTTGGTTCCATATAATTCTCAACCCACAATTTTAGTTCATTTATTTTAAAATCAAGACATTTAGTCTCCCAATTTTTCAAAATTAACAATTTTGGTCCTTCTGAAAATTGACCATCCATGACATGTAGGATGTTGACTTGTTGCTTATGTGGCAAGAGATTAAATAATATTAAAAATAAAGTGTGCAAGTGGCAATTGAATCCAAAATCTCTTATACAAAAACTACACAATGAACCATTAGACTACATAATTTCTTTAGTTAATATTGTAAACAATATTTGTCATATATCATAACTAGATGAGTTTTTATTATTTTTTATTTCATTCTAATTATTAAAATTAATTAAATCACGTAAATTAGTACGTAAATTATTTAAATAAATTATTATATTTAATTTACATAAATTTGTATTAATATGTAAATTATAAAAAAGTAAAATTTTATTAATTTGTATAATTTGAATAAAAATAATTTACATAAAAGCAAATTTATGTAATTTGTATAAATTACATAAAATGATTTATATAAATATTTTACTTATTAATTTATGTAATTATATTGATTTATATAATTAGAATAAAAACAATTTATACATGAAATAAATCAAATATTTTTATGTTATTTATACTAATTTTTTAATAATTTACATACTATCATTATAAAAAATTATTTTGAGTAATTTACATATTTTAATTATACAAATTTGTTTTACGTATAAATATATATATATATATATTTTTTAATTATAAAATTTAATTAATATATAAATTATTTTAATTATACAATTCTAGAATAAAAATAATTTATATACCAATTAAATTTTCTAATTAAAATATATATTAATACGTTAAATAAATTTGTGTAATTAAAATATGCAAATTACTCAAAGTAATATTGTGTAATTATAATGTTCAAACTATTACAATTTTTGTATAAATAAAATAAAATAATTTAATTTACTTAATTTATAAATTATTTTTATTCTAATTATATAAATATAAATGAATATAATTACAAAAATTAATATATAAAATATTTATATAAATAATTTTAGGTAATTTATACAAATTACATAAATTTATTTTTATGTAAATTATTTTTATTCAAATTAATAAAATTTTATTATTTATTTTTTTATAATTTTTTGGTGCGGAAAGAAAAATAAACAAAACTACATATTGATATAAATTTATGTAATTTGTGTAAATTACATAAAATAATTTATGTAAATAATTTACATACTAATTTATGTAATTTAATTAATTTTTATAATAAGAATAAAATAAGAAAAAAATAATAACTTGTGCAATAACGATATATAACAAATATTGTTTACAATATTAATTAAAGAAACTTTGTAGGCTAGTGGTTCATTGTTTAGTTTTCGTGAAAGGGGTCTTGGGTTCAATTCCTACTATAACATTTTATTTTTCAGCAGTTTACATAGGTGTCACATCAATCCACGGAAGGACTAAAATTGCTGATTGATGATTTTGAAAAATTGGGGGACTAAATGTCTTGATTTTAAAATAGAGGGACTAAAATTACAAATTGAGAATTATAGGAGGACAAAAAATGCATTTTAGCCCTTCTTATTGTAAGAATTGTGAACTATAAATATAAATTATCATATCAGTAAATAACTTTTAATCTTAACTATTCTTATATAATTGTATATCTCAAATTTAAAATTCTTATATTCTTAAAATAAGAATTGTTCTCACTTAAACTTACAATTAGATTGAAAGTTTCTTTTACATAAATCATATCTAGAAAAAAAAATATACTAATATAAAATTATTTGACACTTGATTCAAATAAAAAAACGTAATATGTATTTTAAAAATATAATAAATTATGAATTATTTAATTACATTCATATGTGTGTGTTAATATGTAGAGTTTTTCAATGTCTCTCTACTAACTTATGGTTGGCTTAAAATATATTGTTATTTAAATTTCACAAAATTTGACACAAATAATCAAGGTAATATATAGTTATATATAATTCAATAATTAGGTTGATAAAATACTAATTAATTTTATACGAAGTTATTAATGGTGCAATAGTTAGTGTATGATACACTAGTATAATTTGATCCATCTCTCTTTCTCTTTGTTTATCTATATATCTATCTATTCATTTATCTATGTGTGTTTCAATGTCTCTCTACTAACTTATGGTTGACTTAAAGTTTGACAAGTTATTTAAGCTCTAAACCATTAATTTATTTACCTGTTTGCTTATAAGCTTGTTTAGAAATGTCAGGAACACATTCTTTTGGACACTCTTTTTTATTTATTATAATTTATTGAAAATCACAAAAATTGTGGGACTCGCTTTTTATTTAATGATTCTCTTCTAATGTTGTAATTTTCAATAAATTTTAGAGTACATATTTTTAGTCCTATAAATATTGAAAAGTTTGTTTTCAGTCTCTCTATTTTAAATCGTCGATTTTTAGTCCTTCATTTTATAAAATGTGACATAATTTAATCTAGTTAGTGACTCCGTCAACTAGAGTTAACACTGATTTAACTTTTGGCAGTCAAAAACCATTAGAAAATGTGAATTATAGATTACAAATTCTTCGAACCAAGCATAATTCTATTAAGATATAAATCACTGAAAATTGAATCATCTTCACTAATTTGTACAGTCTCGGATTGTAGTAGACAATCAGTGATTGAATAATTCACCCTACACCATCCATCATGTTCATATTTCCAACGCTTCAGTCCAAGAAGCTCATATCATTTTGGCTGCCTCTAATTGTAAAGTGGTTTTGTGCATTCATAATGGCCACTTCTCTCCATGCTACTGCATCCTCTGCCTCTCTCACACTACAGAACAGTGAAGCAAATGCTTTGTTGAAGTGGAAAGCCAGCCTTGACAACCAAAGTCAGGCTTTGCTGTCTTCATGGGCTGGCAATAGTCCTTGCAATTGGCGTGGAATTGCTTGTGACCACTCCAAATCTGTCTCTAACATAAATCTTAGAGATATTGGATTAAAGGGTGCACTTCAAACTCTCAATTTTTCATCACTTCCAAACATCCTCACTCTAGATATGAGTCATAACTCCTTAAATGGAAGTATTCCTCACCAAATTGGAGTGCTGTCCAAACTCAGTTATCTTGATTTATCCGTTAACTCTTTATCAGGTACAATCCCTCCTACAATTGGTAATCTGAGCAATTTGGTGTATTTGTTCGTTTATGACAACTATCTATCTGGTTCCATTCCTAATGAAGTGGGAAAACTCCATTTTCTTATCACAATCCAGTTGGTAAACAATAGTCTCTCTGGGACAATCCCATCTTACATAGGTAACTTGGTCAATTTGGACTTTATTGACCTTAGTCAAAACAAACTCTCTGGATCAATTCCTTCCACTATTGGAAACTTGACAAAGCTCACCACACTTTCTTTATTCTCAAATAAGCTCAGTGGAAATATTCCAATAGAAATGACCAAGCTTAGCAACTTGGAAAATTTGTATTTCTCTTACAATAATTTCATAGGTCCTTTGCCTCACAACA
The DNA here is from genome assembly GCA_026413185.1 of Pueraria montana var. lobata. Classification (NCBI taxonomy): domain Eukaryota; kingdom Viridiplantae; phylum Streptophyta; class Magnoliopsida; order Fabales; family Fabaceae; genus Pueraria; species Pueraria montana. Next base: position 83,156,408 of record CM048650.1, read on the forward strand.
TTTGCATTAGTGGAAAGCTGCAAAACTTTACTGCAAACGATAACTTTTTCACGGGCTCACTACCAAAGAGTTTGAAGAATTGCTCCAGCCTTATAAGGCTTAGGCTTGATCATAACCAAGTGACTGGAAATATAACAAATGATTTTGGTGTCTATCCAAATTTGGATTACATCGAACTGAGTGAAAATAACTTTTATGGCCATCTTTCCCAAAACTAGGGAAAGTGCTATAAGCTCACAAGCCTCAAAATCTCCAACAACAATTTTTCAGGCAGTATTCCACTAGAAATAAGTCAGGCAACAAATTTACATGTACTTCACCTATCTTCAAACCATCTTACAGGAGGCATTCCAAAAGATTTAGGTAATTTCACCTACTTGTTTGATTTGTCTATCAATAACAATGATCTTTCAGGAAATGTCCCTATACAAATAGCATCATTGCAAGATCTTGAAACCTTGGAGCTCGGAGGAAATGATTTTACTGGCTTAATTCCAAACCAACTTGGCAATTTGGTCAAGTTATTACATTTGAATTTGAGCTAAAATAAATTTCGGGAAAGTATTCCATCTGAGTTTGGCAAATTAAAGCATCTCCGAAGTCTTGATCTTAGCAGAAATTTTTTGAGTGGAACAATACCTCCCATGCTTAGAGAGTTGAAAAGCTTGGAAAATTGAATTTCTCACACAATAATCTTTTAGGCGATCTCTCTTGCCTTGAAGAGATGGTAAGCTTGATATCGGTTGACTTCCAAACATTCAGTCCTTCAATATTGCTATAATTGAAGAATTGAGAAATAATATAGGCTTGTGTGGCAATGTCTCTGGCTTGAAACCATGCCCAAAATCAAGTGACAAATCTCAAAATCATAAGACTAACAAAGTCATATTGGTAATTTTAGCCATTGGTTTGGGCACTTTAATACTAGCATTATTTGCCTTTGGAGTCTCATACTATCTTTGTCGAAGTTCAAACACAAAAGAAAACCAGGATAAAGAATCACCAGTCCAGAATCTATTTGAAATATGGAGTTTTGATGGGAAAATGGTGTATGAGAACATAGTTGAAGCCACAGAAGATTTTGACGAAAAACATCTCATCGGGGTTGGAGGACAAGGAAGTGTTTACAAAGCAGAATTGCACACAGGTCAAATTGTTGCTGTGAAGAAACTCCATTCAGTACAAAATGGAGAAAAGTCCAATATTAAAGCTTTTACAAGGGAAATTCAAGCTTTGACAGAAATTCGACATCGTAACATTGTCAAGTTATATGGATTTTGTTCTCATCCACGATTCTCATTTTTGGTATATGAGTTCTTGGAAAAGGGAAGCGTGGATAAGATTTTAAAAGATGATGAACAAGCAATTGCATTTGATTGGAATAGGAGGATGAATGCCATTAAAGATGCTTTATGCTATATGCATCTAGATAGTTCACCTCCAATTGTTCATCGAGATATATCAAGCAAGAATGTTCTTTTGGATTTGAAATATGTGGCTCATGTCTCAGACTTTAGAACAGCTAAGCTTCTTAATCCTAATTCAACCAATTGGACCTCGTTTGTAGGCACTTTTGGATATGCTGCTCCAGGTTAATTCCTTTTCTCTTTTACACTGAGAATATAATTATTTTATAGGTTTTCTCTGGAAGTGTTATACCAAAAGATTACATAATAGTTATCAACATTTCATGTTTGTTTCATGAATGTTATTTAGTACATGATATCTCTTTTAATTTCTTACAGAACTTGCATACACAATGGAAGTAAATGAAAAATGCGATGTGTATAGCTTTGGGGTATTAGCATTGGAAATACTTTTAGGAGGGCACCCTGGAGATTTTAGAACTTCATCGTTGATGCCATCTTCATCAAATGTCATGGACTCAACACTTGATATTCCTTCATTGATGGGTAAGTTAGATCAACGTCTCCCTTATCCTGCAAATCTTGTTGCTAAGGAGATAGCTTTGATTGTAAGGATAGCAAATCCTTGCTTGACTGGAAGCCCTCATTCTCGCCCTACCATGGAACAAGTTGCCAAGGAGCTTGCAATGTCGAAGTCATCTTTAATACGTTAACCGAATATGCATGAGTTCTACTCCCCCTAACTTTGCATTGTAATTTTAATTTTAGTCTTTTTTTTATCATTGTACTGGAAAGTTAATGTAATTGAAGAACAAATGTATTCTATGGTTGCTAATCACTCTTTTGATGGTCCATGATTATTCCTTAGCTCCATGTATCTGAGTTTGGTTTGGTCTTGTTCTGTTTAATAAGTGTATTTGATTCACCGTTGCTGTAACTTTTCTTCTCTTCTTAGTACAACCTTTATACAATTTGATGTCATTGTGCATAATCAATTTGGAAAGTTCCTTTTTGCTATTGGTTGTGTTGTTAGGGACATTGACCAATTTGATTGCCTTAGATTGGCCTAAAGCTGTCACTTAGATTTTTTTATTGTGCTCCTTTAAATTGAGCAATTAACTTGCCTTCAAATTAGAGTTGTGCCATGGAGATATTTGATCTTGATACTTCTGAATGATTTGTTGTCTTTGCATGCTGTTCTCACACAAGTTATTATCATCCTTTGTGTGTGTGTTTTGCTTTTTAGTTTGACTGCAAAGGACTGTACTCAATATTTCTTGTTGGTTAAGGGTGTTGATACAGATGTTTGTGTTGTGTAGCTTTTATCAAGTGTTAGAACATAATTTGAAGCATGTTCACCTGTGTGCACCGTTTTCTTATTATAATTGCATGAGAATTCTGTTCTCTGCTCCCACTTCGATTTTCTCATTTCTCTTGTATGCTAGTTTTAGATGCATGGATATTTTCCAGTTATCCCTTTTTGTAGTTCAGTGTTGTAGGTTTGTTTGGACACATTGTTCCCTTATATGGCATTGGTGTGGCAAGAGTTTGATAATGTGACATCCTTTAAGATCGTGATTCATATTTTGAATTGGAATTGGTTAAAATTTAGTATGTTATTCTTTCTTTCATTTTGTATTGTTAAAGAACAGATTCGATAATTATAAGTGTAAAGAGTTTCGGGAATTGGCAAAAGCTGCTATGGATTGTTCACGTTGTATTGGATAACTTGCTATAGCCATTTAACTTAGTCTAAGCTAACTTAATTGTGAAAAGATTTAATTTTATATAAAATTCTTATTATTTTATTTATGAAATTTGCAAGTAAGTTTTTTGCCTTTTCAAAAACAAGCGTCAACTCAACGACATAATTCGCCAAATAGAAAAAAATAAAGATCTACATACATGAGCTACTACTGCTGAAAAACCTATTAATAATTAACATTTGGCCGATCAAAAAGCCTCATGGTGAATTGGCGATATTAACACTGTGGCATAACTTCACCAAACTTACCCTCGTGCTACTACGATAAGGTTTCATGTGTTGGAGTTTCACTTCTGCGTCACTGGCCTGCTGCTCTTCTTCCAGTTTGTTGAGCTATTGTCTACTTGATCTGTTGACATTTTACTCTGATATGCTATAAATCTTAATTTGTTGTCCAAACTGATTATGCAAGTAAGCAATAATTGGTTATGCTTACATGTAGGGACGGATCTACTTATAAGACAATGGGGGCAATTGCCCCCACAAAGTTTTAAATTTTTTTTAATGTAATATACATGTGTAATTATAAAATGTCTCCTTAATATGAAATGCAATATAAATATTTAATCTACAATGTAAGTTTACTCCCATAAATTTATTTATATGAATATTGTCCTACGACATAAAATTTCTAAATTTGTCAATGCTTACATGCACAATCAATTATGTTATCACAAGCTAACCTAATTGATTATGCACATAAGCATAATTGGTTTTATTTTTAAAAATTGTTGTTATATGCCTCTTCTATGTCAAGTAAAAAAAAAATTGTATCTTAAGGGTAAAAAGATATTTTTATTTATAATTTAATTTTCTTCTTTTCCTTTCTTTCAAACCAACCAACTTCACAATTTTATTTCCACTACTCAATTTCTCTAAAATCAAACCACCAATACTTTTACTCTATTTTTTTAAATCTATTTATCCTTTCTTCTTTTCTCACCTACCTATTTCCACTCCCACTATTTCTCTCCTCTCTATGAAACATAGTGTAAGGGAGGAGCCTGGGGCCTATTTAGATAATCGAACTCATTTCAAACACCCAATAAATAGTGTCAATGTCAATAGTTTTTTAAGTTACTATGACATTGGTGTGAAGTATTTACGGACTTTGTCGATGACTAATTTATGTTAGAAAACCTGTCTGACCACCTATAATGGAGTCTTTTCTCGTAATCACGTTTTTTCTATTCACAAGACTCGAATTCAAGATCTTATTTAAAATATCTGAGTCAAGTTTCACTCCAACAACATGGTGATGAATGTCAACAATATAAGTTAACCATTTATTACTCATTGAAAATATACCTAAATCATTATTCACTTAGCGTTTATAGTATCTTTTACATGAACCTAAATCATTTATGCCATAATTTAATCGTATAGGAAGAAAAGAACACCGCCAACTCATGAAGGCCATCGAGTCAAAAGAGGAGGGATTTGCGAGGGCGGTGGTGACGTCACAATGGCGAGGTAGTGGCAAGACAATGGCGAGAGTGGTTGACGAGGACGAGGGTTTCATAAGGGTGTTTGGGTGAAAATGAAAGGAGCAACGAAGGTTTCATAAGATAACAGCAGCCAAAGGAATGCACAGAATGAAAATTGGCAACTTTTAAAACCTATATTAGATCGATTCTTTTATGAACCAATGTAAAATGACTCATTTTACATTGTCTGAGATAGAAATCTATGTAAAAATGTTATTTTTACATCGACTATCCTAGAACCAATGTAAAAGAGTTAATTTAAATTGAAAAAATGCCAATGTGTTATATTCTACATTGGTTGTTAAACAATCGATGTAGAACGTTAATGTAGAATATCATTTTTGTAGCAGTTAACGTTCTATAATATGTCAATTATTACGTCACTCCTTTTTTTTATCAATAATAATGGTAGAAAAGGGAGGCACCCCAATACTACAGGACAAGACATCAATGGCATGTTGGGGCTACCAGCAGAGGCCCACTTAGAGGATTACTGCACAAGCCCAAACTACATGCAATTCCACCCAGTTTTAGCTACCCAACTAGCCGCAAATGCCAATGTGTTATATTCGACATCGGTTGTTAAACAATCTATGTAGAAGGTTGATGTAGAATGTCATTTTTGTAGCAATTAACATTATATAATATCTCAATTATTACATCACTCCTTTTTTTTATCAGTAATAATGGTAGAATAGGGAGGCACCCCCAATACTACAGGGCAAGACATCAATGGCATGTTGGGGCTACCAGTAGAGGCCCACTTAGAGGATTACTGCATAAGCCCAAACTACATGCAATTCCACCCAGTTTTAGCTACCCAACTAGCCCCTAGGCGCCAGGGGATCTCCCTAAGGAGTGTTGCCCACCAAGCGAGGAAAGTGGCGTTAGTTGGATTCGAACCCACACCCATGGGGAAGGTGAAGGTTCGTTTTGGATCTTTAACCACTTGTGCCAACCCACATTAACTAATCACGTCACCACCACTGCTGTCGCCACCATAATTGTGGTTGTTGTCACCACCATCGCCCCTTGACGGTTGTGTATGTGTGTGTTTGTTTGTAGAATTTCAATTAATGTCTCTCTCCTAACTTATGGCTGACTTAAAATGTGTTTCACAAGTTATTTATGCTAAATTATAGTTTATTTGACTATTAGCTTATGAACTTGTTTTACTAAAATAAAAATATTTGATAAACGAATTTATAAACCAATTTATCACACTAAATTATAACATAATTTGAAATATTATTTGAAGAAGCATTTAAGTTTATAGTTTATTATTAATTTTTCTATTTTTATCCTCTATTTCTTAATAACATTTCCAAACCCATCTTGGAGATATTTCTCATTTATCATTACCAACATGCTGTGACACATCTTGGAGATATTTGAGTCATGGGGTTCAATTTCCAAACCCATGTGTATGGAAGAGTGTCTATTAAGAAAGGTCATCACTTTGAATGGATTTTAGTACCTCAAGGGATTAGACATTGAATCTCAGTTGGGATACCATGGGTTCATTCAAAAAGCACTATTTATTTTAATTATTACAATATTTATACAAATTATTTTTATTTCTATAAAATAATATTTGATTTTGGATAAAATATTTGCACTGTTTATTACTACCTGAAAAACTATTTTTATGTATATATATTTATATATAAATCTAAAAAATATTTTTATATCATTTTATTTTTATTAACTAATTTATGAACTTTTTTTTTTTTGAAAACAATGTATTCTCATATCTGGTAGTCGTGAGACTAAGTGGGTTTTGTATCTCCCAATAAAGTCTTCTTCATACGTACGATAAAAGAATCAAACTCTTGTCAGTATTTTTAAGGAATCCAACTATCTACCAACTATGAGCTAATTTTATTAAACATTTTTAATTTAATAAATATATATGTTTAACAACTTTTAGTTTTAAATTAAAAATTAAAATTTCAACTATTAATTAACTTATTAACTAATTTTGTTAACCCTAAGCTAATGAGTTCTGGTCACTTCTCTTGTATCCACCTGCAGAATATATTGTGTATATCATTTCAATTGGATTTGTGGACCCTGGATGGAGCTGGCATGGAGAGAATGCTACTTCTCATTTCATCATGACTCATGCCGTGAGTACGACGCCACAAGGAATTCCAAACTTGCACAAACCCCACGCGTTGCACAAGTGAATAATAGTAATAATTATAAAATTTCTAAATTAGTAAATCTATTTAACAAGTTTCTGTTTTCAATTTGAAATTAATTTTTCAACTTTTTATCAACTTGTTAACTAATTTTGTTAAGCGTAAGCTAATGAGCTCTGGTCTTTTTCTCTTGTATCCATTTGCTGGACCTGCAGGATATTTTCTCATTGTTACTCATGCCGTGAGCATAACACCATAAAGAACAAGTAAGAAGACTTGCACAAGTCTATCTATCTATCTATCTATCATCTCAGTTCATTAATTGTTACTGATCATGCCTTGTACAACGCCAGACAAAGAACGTGGAAGCTACAATGTAGCTTCTGCTTATTTCTTCAATATTGATGCGAAAATCAGCTCCAATAGGTGCATAAAAAATGCAGTAACAAATACGCACTCACTCCACAAATCCTAAATAATAATAATAATAATAATAATAATAATAATAATAATAATAATAATAATAATGCCAATATCTAAAGATCTACCCATAGACTCAAACTGGTATTACCGGAGGTGCATATATATATATATATATATATATGTATTGAATAAAAGAATTTAAAAAACTAAAACTCTTGTTATTTTTTCTATTTTTAATTGATCAGTTTTTATTCTCTCTTCCTTTTTAATAAAAAAAGAAGAAGCAGTAGAGTCTCTTTCTTTCACTAGTAATATTATTAGGGGAAAGAGAGACACAATGCTTCTCTATAATTTTTTGTAAAAAAATAAAATAAAAGAGGAAGAGATTAAAAGGAAGAAGGTTAAATAAAACCCAGGAGCAAATAATTAACTTTATCATAGTTGTGTAATAAAAATGTATTGACTGAAATTTATTGAAAATTATAAAATTTAGTGGTTTCCACTTTTTTTTTTAATAATAAAGAGTGTGCTAGAAGGAGTGTGTTAATAAGTATATTGCTAACACTCTTCATAACATATATTTAAGGGTTAATTAAGTTTTTAGTTCCTAAACTTTTTCAAAATTCGATTTTTAGTCCCTAAACTTTAGTTTGACTGGTCAAAGGTCCCTAAACTTTTTAAAAATTCAGTTTTTAGTCCTTGAACAAAATTTTGACCAGTCAAAGTCCCTAAACTTTTTAAAAATTCGATTTTTAGTTCCTAAACTTTTTAAAATTTCAGTTTTTAGTCCCTGAATTAATGATAAAACTAAAAATCTATATAATATTTTATTTGAACGCATCTATTGTAAGCCAATATATTTACTACAAATGATATTTTGACTCTATCTTTAATAATTTAATATAAAATAATTCTATTGTTAATATTTATATAATAGTGTTGAATTTTTTTACATAAATGCATAATAAATATATTGAAATAAAATTATTAATTATATATTCACTGAGAAATAAATTTAAATTGTTTTGTCAATAATATTTTAAATAAAATGTTTTTAAGTCTTTATTTATTGCATAAATACTCTTAGGTTTAGAGGGTGTTAAGGCTTTTAACATAGCCCTCCTTACTAGGCAATGGTGGAGAATTTTGCACAACGAGGATTCCATGCTGGCCAAGATTTTGAAGTCTAAGTATTTTCCTAGATGCCAACCTCTCTAAGCGGGCAAGGGGCATAATCCTAGTTATACATGGACAAGCATCATGCATCCTATAGTAATGATGGACGGCTATTCTGGAAAAAAGTTATGGAGAGTTAAGGCTGTTCCCAAGTGCAAAAACTTTTGACCGGTCAATGTTTATAATTTATAATTATAAATTGCAATAAATATAAGGTAATATTATAAAAACTAAATATATAATGTTGAATATAAATTAGCATGTATCACATTTTGATAATGACAGAGGAAATGAGGAAAGAGTAAATTCAAAAAACAAAAGCAAAAAAAAAAAAAAGACTAAAAGAAAGAGAGAGAGTTTTTGGAAGGAATTTTTTTGTGGAGAGAGTGACATATGGTATGGAAGGGAAGACTTTTATATCTGTCAAAGACAATGGGTTTGGGTGAATTCCCGTGGATTTTAGGTCTTTTGTCATGCATACTTGAAGAGTATTTATACAATAAATAAAGAATTAAAAAACATTTTATTTACAATATTATTGAAAAATAAATAAACTTATTTCCCAGTGAACATATATTTAATAATTTTATTTCAATATATTTATTACGCATTTATGTAAAAAAATTCAATAGTATTATATAAATATTAACAATAGAATTATTTTATATTAAATTATTAAAGATAGAGTCAAAATATCATTTGTAGTAAATATATTTGCTAACAATAGATGCATTTAAATAAAATATTATATAGATTTTTAGTTTTATCATATTATATATATATATATATATATATATATATAAATTATAATTATAAATTGCCATAGATGTAAGGGAATATTATAAAAAATAAATATATAATGTTAAATATAAATTAGCATGTATAACATTTTGATAATGATAGGGGAAATGAAGAAAGAGTAAATTCAAAAAACAAAAGCAAAAAAAGAAAAAGAAAAAAAGACTAAAGGAAAGAAAGTGTTTTTGGAGGGAAATTTTTTGTGGAGAGAGTGACATATGTCATGGAAGTGAAGACTTTTATATCTATCAAAGACAAGGGGTTTGGGTGAATCCCCGTGGATTTGGAGTTCTTTATCATGCATACTTGAAGAGTATTTATGCAATAAATAAAGAATTAAAAAACATTTTATTTACAAAATTATTGAAAAACAATTTAAATTTATTTCCTAGTGAATATATATTTAATAATTTTATTTCAATATATTGGCTAACAATAGATGCATTTAAATATTTATAAATTATAATTATAAATTGCAATAGATATAAGGTAGTATTATAAAATCTAAATATATAATGTTGAATATAAATTATCATGTATCACATTTTGATAATCATAGGAAATGAGGAAAGAGTAAATTCAAAATACAAAAGAAAAAGAAAACAAAAAGAAAGAAAAAGAGTTTTTGGAGGGTGATATTTTGTGGAGAGAATGACATGTGACATGGAAGGAAAGACTTTTATATAATAGTAATAGAGTAATAGAATAGATAGATGCGTTGATTACGCGTCCACCACTTGTAATCCAAGTCCAAAGCTATAGTCACGTTTCTCGTTGTCCAAATTAAGGTAGGTCTCCCTTTGAATGTCTTGTGCAACGCGTGAGTCTCGCATATGATCCTTATCCTTGTAGTCATCTTACAAATGTTAATAGAAAGTCTCCCACAAGTCTTGAACATAGTGCATGTTTGAATTAAAGTTTGCAAACTTAAGTTTGAATTAAACTTAAGTTTGCAAAAGTATCTTCTCCAAAATTAAGTTTGTAGACAAAATTTTAATCTCAAATATATGTTTAAGGGGTAACCAAACATTATTCCAAAATGATTTTGTTCTCAAATATACTTTTGGACCCTCCCACCGAAAATCCAATTTCACACCACCAAGTCAATTTCACATTTTAACTATATCGAAATTTTAATTTATATATATATGTGTTTGCATATTATTTCAATACATACACACTTCAACTAATTACTCTTCGATCTAAATAATAACCTATTAGTCCAGCACCTTTACTGAATTAATCACCAATCCAAATTTTAACATTAACATTATGTCCAAAAGTTTAATCGGAAGAACATGTGGTCATTAGTAAAAATTATTGTTAAAGGTAAACAAAACATTTAGAAGCGTGTTTTCACACCCCTCAAACTACATTCTACTGAATATTTAATTGTATGAATTCTTTAAGAAATGATGTGGTTATTTTTTATTGGACAAAAATATAAATTAAATTAGAGAAAAATATGTATTGATAGTGTTAAATAGTCATCTAACTATAAACTATCATGTATGGTAAATTTGTTGACTTTTACAATAACTACATTAAAAGTCGTACAAATAGTGATTTATGGTTAGATGACAGTGTAAAACTCTTTTATATTATCAATCTATAACCATTAAACTCATTAAAATATAGAACTTAAAAAATGTATCTCTCATTTTTCTCTCTCTTAATTTAACATTCTCAAAACACTTTTTTTTTTCCTTTTGGAGGCACATTTCACTCAGAACCATACATCTATTAAAAAAATATTTTCAACCATCTAAAATTATCTTTATTTATATATATTAATCTTCTTTATTGTTTATTCATTTCAGTTTAAAAATAATTTTATATTATAATTTAAATTATTTAATATATAATTCATATATTTAAAAAATATTTATTTATTATGAATTTTAATTATATAAAACACAATTTATTAATTTAGACTTGCTTCAATGGATGATGACATTAGCTTAACCATGTACATTTTCAAAAATAAAAAAGACATTAGCTTATTAGCACTTGTATCTTGACTCTACCAGCTAGGTGGACCTGCAGGAACTTTTTGGTATCCACACTTGGTTTTCATACTACTATAGGAAAGACATTTAACATCAGTTCTAAAAGACATATTACATTGATTCCAGAATTGATGTAGTATAAAATAGTGTAGAATGCAGGGCAGATTCTACGTTGATTATTGAACCAATGTAGAATCTATCATTTTTATATCAGTTCCTCCATGTAGAATCTCTAAAGCACTCATATTCTACATGTAGAATTGATGTAGTATAAACTAGTGTAGAATGCAGGGCAGATTCTACATTGATTATTGAACCAATGTTGAATCTATCATTTTTATATCAGTTCCTCCATTACCCAATGTAAAAAGTGACACTTTCTACATGTAGAATCTCTAAAGCACTCATATATTACTAGGTATGTGCATATCCTATTCGTAAAAGGAAGCATCAATAGCATTAATTGTAGAGTTATAATGTGACTAGTTGCTAGGATTCAGTAGATAAACTGCTTATGCTAATAGTTTTTTTTTTTACTATTTTATTTATTTATTGGCACAGGATAATGTAAATTTTTATATAACTAAAATTTAGAGAAAATAAATATTTTTTTCGTATATAAATTATATTATGAGAAATGCTAGGAACATATAATTTAACACACTCCTTCAAACACACTATTTAATTGGTTAAAAATTATTGAAAAGTACAAAATCAGGATAGAGAAATTAAATATGATGCGTGACCAACAAAATTTTGTCATTTTAAATAAATTTCAACCAATAAAAGAGAGTGTGTCCAAAAGAGTGAATTAGATAGTGTGTTCATGGCATTTCTCTATTCCGCTACTATCTATTTTTTTAATATCAATAAATCTTTTAACAATTGTGAATAATTAATAAAGTATATGTCAATAATATTATGACCTTTTATACAAATTTTAATATCAATAACAACTAATTTTGAATATCTCGTAATTAAGTATATTATTCTAAAAAGTAAAAAAAGTTTTAAAATATCTTTAATATCTTATCCAAAAAGAATATTTAATATTAACTTTAAAAAGTAAATTGAAATAAGGATTTGAAATTATTGATGAAAAAGATAAATCTTCGGAGTTAAAAAATAGTTACAAAAACTGATAAAGAAATATTTGAAAAAAAAAAAAGCATGTTAGGAGAAGTGAACGGAGTTAGTTACAAAAATATTAGAGGAAGAAGTAAGTGTGACTAGTTACAAAAATTGATAAGAGAAATTTTAGGAAAAGTTGCAAACATAGATGCATGTTAGTGATAGTTGTAAGGGAGCGTTCTTAACACTCGCAGCGGAATAAAAGAGTGTTCATAACACTTTCAGCGGAATAAAAGGATCTATTTTATGTTTAAAATATGCTAAAACAATAATAAATAGAGAAATTTAGAATTGCTTACCCGAATGTGCGTTCTTGAAGCAACAAAAACTTCTTCAATCGTGTGAAGAATCTACGTGTATCCACACTGAGACCAATTTCTGTTATCAACTCTTTGATGAGTGAAACTCTAAAAGAGTAAACCCTCTTTCTTTCTACTTTTCTACTTTTCAGGTTTAGACGTACTAGACTTTTCTAGTTTGTGTATGACACACTTTGCTCTTAGGCAGAGGCTTCTATTTATATTGTTAAAAAGATAAGGATTTGGTCTTTTTCAAAAGGAGATATTTGGTTTAAAATAATCCCATATCTCTTTATTTCAACAACCTTCCTAATTTAAGGAAAAAATAATTTTCAAATAATCACATGATTAATTACGATAATTAATCACATTATTTAATCCTAATATGTAGCAATAGAATCTGATTCTTATCTTGTGGACAACTTCAACTTTTAAGAAGAGGATACTCTTTATATTTATATTAATTATATTCTTGGTGCTAGCAAAGAATATAATAATATTCCACTAAATCATTTATTTGATTAAATTTTCTAATTTAATTATCAAATAAATTATTTTCTTTTGCAAAGATTGGAACACTTGTTTGTGTGTGACCCCGTAGGTTCAATACTAAACCGGTAGTAAATTAATCATAATTAATTTACTAATCAAGGTAGGCGTGTAGCAACACTCCTTAATGTCCGGATAGCATGAAGTAACATCATTTACATTCAAGAACCACTAGAAGAATAATGTAATATTTCCTTCCATCATTTACAGCTCCATGTTAACTTTAGAGTATGGTATTACTGTCAAACTCTAATAAGTTAACACATTATATTTAATTAGTGAATGACTTAAGAAATTCATTTCTTCTTTCATTCAATTGCCCTGACCAAGGTCTTAATTATATTAATAATATTGTAGAGCTCAAACTCATTACCAAGAGTTGATGGATTCCTTCTTGATTAATCATTAATTCTACAAGTATTTAATCATATCCAATGTCCATTCAACTAGTGCCCTAAGGCATTAGGTGTCCGGTATCAAAATATAATAAATAACTTGTTAATTACTATGATAATCTCAGGTCAAAGGAAACTATTATATTTCTTCTCGATAATTTCCTATTGAGAGCTTGAGGTAATGTTAACCATTAGGAAAATCTCAATTGAGTCAGTTCAATGATGACATCCACATGTGCATCATCTATATATGTAATTTAATAAATGAGATCTATTAATCTTTATCCAATAAAGACCATCACATATATATTGATCTATCCGGATTATTGATATCCTATTTACAATAATCCTATGATCAAGAACAATTTAGATTAAAATTATAAAGGACTTGTTTCTCATTATCATAATCTCTATTATGATAACAAGTCCATAATTTTAATCAAGGACCTTATCAAATAAACTATTTTATCTCTAATAATACTTTATTATTAGAACTGGAATTGGTTACATGATGGATTGAGTCTTGGGCTTACACGCTTATCTCCAACAATTAGGAGAGTGAACTACACCACTTCATGAGATGAGAGTATTCAAATGGAAGTGAATGTGAGGGAAACCGGGGAGAATGAAGCAATGAGAGCACAAATATCTATAAGGAGATATTATAAATTTAAATACTTATTCTTGAATTTTTTTTATAAAAAAAATCACTTAATCACATGATTTATTTTACATTAAGTATCTTACTTTTTAATTGTATTTTATTTTTGTTTCATTCAAATATTATTATTTGAATTAATTAGTCTCAATTTAAATTTGAATAGAATTTCAAATTTAAATCATGATACACCATGTCAGGGTTTGCTATCTTCATGGGCTGCCAATAGTCCTTGCAATTGGCTTGGAATTGCTTGTGACCATTCCAATTCTGTCTCCAACATAAATTTTACACATACCGGATTAAGTGGTACGCTTGAAACTCAATTTTTCATCACTTCCAAATATCCTCACTTTAGATATGAGTCATAACTCCTTGAATGGAAGTATTCCTCCCCAGATTGGGGTGTTGTCCAAACTCACTTATCTTGATTTAAGTCACAATAATCTCTTTGGAAAAATTCCATCTGAAATATCTCAGTTGGTCAGTCTTCATGTTTTAGATTTGGCATATAATGCTTTCAATGGTTCTATTCCTCAAGAAATAGGTGCATTAAGAAATTTGAGAAAGATTACTATTCAATTTGCCAATCTCACAGGGTCTATCCCAATTTCTATAGGAAAGTTGACCAATTTGACCAATTTGTCATATCTAGATCTTGCACAGAACGAACTTTATGGACATATTCCTCAAGAAATTGGGAATTTGTCAAACTTAAAGTATTTGTCGCTTGCAGAGAATAACTTTCATGGTTCTCTTCCTCAAGAAATAGGGAAGTTGAAGAACCTAGGTATTCTATATGCTCACTTCAACAGTATCTCTGGCAACATTCCTGCGGAAATTGGGAAATTAGTCAACTTGGGAGAATTATGGTTTTCAGACAATAATCTTTCAGGTTCTATTCCTCAAGAAATTGGAATGATGACAAATATATATAATCTTGATTTGGCCGGTAACTATTTCTCAGGTACAATCCCCCCTACAATTGGAAATCTGAGCAGTTTATTATTTCTTTTCCTTTTTGACAACCATCTATCTGGTTCCATTCCTAATGAAGTCGGAAAACTCCGTTCTCTTCAGACAATCCAATTGTTAAACAATAATCTCTCTGGACCAATCCCATCTTCCTTAGGTAACTTGGTCAATTTGGACTCTATACTCCTATATGGAAACAAACTCTCTGGACCAATTCCTTTCACTATTGGTAACTTGACAAAACTCACTGCTCTTGTTTTATTCTCAAATATGTTCAGTGGAAACCTTCCAATAGAAATGAACAAGCTCAACAACCTGCAAAATGTCCAATTTTCTTACAACAATTTCATAGGTCCTTTGCCTCACAACATTTGCATTAGTGGAAAGCTGATGAACTTTACTGCTAACAATAACTTTTTCACGGGCCCACTACCAAAGAGTTTGAAGAATTGCTCCAGCCTTAGAAGGGTTAGGCTTGAACAAAACCAACTGACTGGAAATATAACAGATGATTTTGGTGTCTATCCAAATTTGGATTACATTGACCTGAGTGAAAATAACTTTTATGGCCATCTTTCCCAAAACTGGGGAAAGTGCTATAATCTCACAAGCCTCAAAATCTCCAACAATAATTTATCAGGCAGCATTCCACCAGAACTAAGTCAGGCAACCAATTTACATGTACTGCACCTATATTCAAACCATCTCACAGGAGGCATTCCAAAAGATTTAGGTAATTTGACCTACTTGTTCGATCTGTCTGTCAATAATAATAATCTTTCAGGGAATGTCCCTGTACAAATAGCATCATTGAAAGATCTTGAAACCTTGGAACTTGGAGCAAATAATTTTACTGGCTTAATTCCAAATCAACTTGGCAATTTGGCCAAGTTATTACACTTGAATTTGAGCCAAAATAAATTCAGGGCAACTATTCCATCCGAGTTTGGTAAATTAGAATATCTTCAAAGTCTTGATCTTAGCAGGAACTTTTTGAGTGGAACAATACCACCAATGCTCGGAGAGTTGAAAAGCTTAGAAACATTGAATCTCTTACACAATAATCTTTCAGGCGATCTCTCCGGCCTTGATGAGATGCTAAGTTTGATATCGGTTGATATATCCTACAACCAATTAAACGGTCCACTTCCAAACATTCGAGCCTTCAACATTGTTACAATTGAAGCATTGAGAAATAATAAAGGCTTGTGTGGCAATGTCTCTGGCTTGGAACCATGCCTAACATCAAGTGACAAAACTCAAAATAAAAAAACTAACAAAGGCATATTGGTATTTTTACCCATTGGTTTGGGCACTTTAATACTAGCATTATTTTCCTTTGGAGTCTCATATCATCTTTGTCGAACTTCAAAGACAAAAGAAAACCAGGATGCAGAATCACCAGTCCAGAATCTATTTGCAATATGGAGTTTTGATGGAAAAATGGTGTATGAGAAGATAGTTGAGGCCACGGAAGAGTTTGACAATAAACATCTCATTGGGGTTGGTGGACAAGGAAGTGTTTACAAAGCAGAATTGCACACAGGTCAAGTTGTTGCTGTGAAGAAACTCCATTCTGTCCAAAATGGAGAAATGTTCAATATCAAAGCTTTAACAAGTGAAATTCAAGCTTTGACAGAAATTCAACATCGTAACATTGTCAAGTTATATGGGTTTTGTTCTCATTCACTATTCTCATTTTTGGTATATGAGTTCTTGGAAAAGGGAAGCATGGATAAGATTTTAAAAGATGATGAACAAGCAATTGCATTTGATTGGAATAGGAGGATCAATGCCATTAAAGGTGTAGCAAGTGCTTTATGCTATATGCATCATGACAGTTCACCTCCAATTGTTCATCGAGATATATCAAGCAAGAATGTTCTTTTGGATTTGGAGTACATGGCTCATGTCTCAGATTTTGGAACAGCTAAGCTTCTTAATCTTAATTCAACCAATTGGACCACATTTGTTGGCACTTTTGGATATGCTGCTCCAGGTTAATTCCTTTACTCTTTTATACCGACAATATAATGATTTTATAGGTTTTCGTTGGTAGTCTTCTTCCAAAAAATTACATTATAGTTGTTAACATTCATGTTTATTTCAAGAATGTTATTTAATACATGATAGGTCTTTTAATTTTTCTACAGAACTTGCATACACAATGGAAGTAAATGAAAAATGTGATGTGTATAGCTTTGGGGTATTAACATTGGAAATACTTTTTGGAGAGCACCCTGGAGATTTTATAACTTCATTGTTGACATCTTCATCAAATGTCATGGACTCAACACTTGAGATTCCTTCATTGATGGGTAAGTTAGACCAACGTCTCCCTTATCCTGCAAATCCTACTGCTAAGGAGATAGTTTTGATTGTAAGGATAGCAAATGCTTGCCTGACCAAAAGCCCTCGTTCTCGCCCTACCATGGAACAAGTTGTCAAGGAGCTTGCATTGTTGAAGTCATCTTCAATACAACAATTCCACGTTGTCATGTAGATATAGTTGAAAGATTGAATTTACCGAATAAGCGTGGGTTCTACTACCCCAGACTTTGCATTGTAATTTTAGTTTTAGTCTTGATGTTCCATGATTATTCCTCAGCTCTCTGTATGTGTTTGGTTTTGTCTTGTGCTGTTTAATTAGTGCATTTGAGTCACCTTTGCTGTAAATTTTCTTCTTAGTACAACCCTTTTACAATTTAATCTTGAAATTGAAATGTCTAGGAGATGTTGTGATAAATCTTGACTCAAATTACTAATATCATTGACTCATTGCATTTTTTCTTGAACATAGCATAATCAATTTGAAAATTTCCCTTGTGCTGTTACTTGTATTGTTTGGGACATTGACCAATTTGATTGCTTGACTGAGATTGGCCTAAAGCTTTCACTTAAGTTTCTTATTGTGCTCCATTAAATTGAGCAATTAACTTGCCTTCGAATCAGAATTTTGTGCCATGGTGATATTTGATCTCGAGACCTCTACTTTGGAATGATTTGTAGTCTTTGCATGTTGTTCTGCTTTTTAGTTTGACAAGCCTTGCTAAGGACTGTACACAATATTTTCTGTTGGTTAAGGGTGTCGATTTAGATGCTTGTGTTACATTTTATCAAGTCTCGGAACATAATTTGAAGCATGTTCGTGTGTGTTCGTTGTTATCTTATAATTGTATAGAATTATGTTCTCTGCATCCGCTTTAATTTTTCTCATTTATCTCATCTGCTAGTTATAGATATATAGACCTTTTCCACTTATCCCTTTTAATATAGTGTTATGGGTTTGTTTGAACAAATTGTTCCCTTTTTATAGCCTTCTTGGTGTGGCATGAGTTTGAATGTGGCATCTTTCAAGGTCGTGACATACATTTTGAATTGAATTGGTTTTAATTTTATATACAACTAGCCTTGATAGACTTTGAATTCTGATTCAAAATTTTTGCCATGTGAGGTATATACTACCAATGGTAGAACCCATTTTAGGTTCTTAACTCACTTTTCTTATCTTCTTTTTTCTCTCAAAAATGGAAATTTAGAGAAGTGCTTTATAAATATATGTATAAAAAGAACATATTTCATTTAGCTTCTATCTGCCCACTATAACTAGTTATTTCGGTTTTTTACTAGCGGTTTTAATTATAACCTCATCTCTATTTATCAGTTTGAGTACAATATGACTTATTTGATTTGTAATTTTGAGAGGAATAGTAAATTTGGGAATAAGATATTCTATAGTTCCGTACTGTGTCAATTTACAATTCTCGATAGTTGAGATTCATGATTGGGTCCTACAGTGGCAAATGGAATTTAAGAACTCACTTCTATTTTTACTCCAATAATAGAACTCGTTTTGACTTCTTAACTTATTTTTAATTAGTAGGTTCCACAATGAACCCACATTTTTATATTTTTTCAAAATGCAATGGTTCTTTATTAAAATAGTGCTTTCTTTTGACGATAAAGATTATTTTATACAATATCATAGATTAGTGAGAGTTGGGAAGTTTTTTGTTTTCGTAAGCAAGATAAATTTATAAAATACAAAGAGATCCCAACACACATAGAAAACCACCAGACAAAAAGATCTAGACACAATCCCTATGTAGGACTACTGTCCCATTTTGCAAAGGAGACATGAGAAGCATTTGATTTAAAACTAAACCAAGACCAACTTCTTATTTTTATTAGAGTTTAATGGTTATACACTGTCCACATAAAGTAGTTCGTGATTATATGATAGCATAAAACTTTTTTTTACACTTTCAGTGTATAACCTATTTTCCCTTTTTATTAATTCCAGTACACTTGTAACATCGAAAGTTTTATTCCCACAAAGGCCAAGTAATTTTTGCTAACCAAACATCTGTCCTGCATATTTTGTCCTTTTCTCTTTAATCATTCCCTGATGTTGAAGACAGTGATTCAAAATACTCGAAAGATCAACAGCATAATAACCCAGCCAAGCATGAAATGCATGCTAAAGCCGATAGGCAATTCTGCTGTTAAGCCATGTCAATGAGAAGAAGCTTCCAATTGACCAAGAAAAATAAAAACACAAGACCGATCATGAAGAGAACCGATTATATTTCTCTTGATTAGCCTAGTATAGTATAGGAATATGTTCACCACTATTTGGTCTTTGTGGATTCAATGGAATTGGATCATTTCAAGCAGGCATGTGCTAATTTAATGATCACTGTGAACCTCGTTAAAGTTTGTTTAGTGGGGTCCTTTTCTCTTACAAGCAGAGGAAGAAGCAGAGACAGAAAGAAGCAGAGAAAAAATATCTCAAAAAGGAGGGGGCATCCTTGAAGATTGGATAATTTGTATCTTGAGGTTGCGATTTGAGAGTGTGGCACGATATTGTAGCCATTTTTCTAGTTTTAGAGTCTGTTTGGATAAATTTTTCTAGAAACACTTACAGGAAAAGAAAATAAGAAGAAAAAATGAAAAAAAGAAAAAGAAAAAGCTATTACTTTTATGGCAGTAAAATCCAGAAATTAGAGATCAATATAGGAGGTGGAAATTCAACCTTGAATCAAAAGAAGGAGGTTGATAATTTATCACAAATTTTAGACACTTTAAACAAAGACGATTCTTACTATAGAATGACATAACAGATATAGTGTTGATACACAGAATAATCAATGCAGAATGAAGGAATTAACTAAAATTTATCTTTGGATATTACATACAAAACTTTAATAGAAGGAAGAGTAAACGGCAATTTAAGGACGAAAATACTAGGAAGCCTCATAACGAGCTTGAAGATGAGAATAAAACGGCCAAGCTAAACAAAATCAATGACTGACATGACTTCAACATGACAATTTCAAATCGTTCAACAAGGAGTAGTTACTCTATCTGAGATGACAAATGATATCAAAATGTTACCATGTTCAAAAGTGGAACTAGTTTAGATTACACTATTGTATAAACATTCCTATACAAAATAAGTTTGGAGATGAAAAAAAAATATATATTATAAAAGACAATTAATTGGTGAAATACTTCATTTATGAGAAGTATTATTAATTTTTAAAATTAACTATAAGTTCTAATATCAAAAGCAAAAACTTAAAGTGTAATATTAACATAAAGTTGTTTATAAATAGGGATGGCAATTAGTAGGGTTTGGATAGGGTCCTATAGTACTCGTTCCTATACCCGTATTTTAAAAAAAAAACCCGTACCCAGCCCCATACCAGTGCGGATAGCAACTTTAATTCTCATCCCTGCGCTGGGTACCTATATACCCATACCCGCACCCGCTACCTGCACTTTACTTATAAATGAAGTTAATAAATCAATAAAAAAAATATATCTCCGTACGTATTCTATCTGTGCTCTCATTGCATCATTCTCCCTCATATTCACTATCATTTGAATACTCTCCTCTCATTAATACTTCACTCTCCTAACATGCATCTATATTTGCAACTTTTTCTAAAATTTCTCTTATCAATTTCTGTAACTATTCATACTCACTTCTTCCTCTAATATTTCTGTAACAACCTGTGTTTACTTCTTTATCTAATGCTATATATATATTTTTTTTATTAATTTTTGTAACTTTTTTTTAACTCGGAAGATCTCTTTCATCATTAATTTATAATCCTTATTTCAATTTACTTGTTAAAGTTAATATTAAAGTAATTTAAAACTTCATTTTACTTTTTAGAATAATATACTTAATTACAAGATATTCAAAATTAGTTGTTATTGATATTAAAATTTGTAGAAAAAGTTATAATATTATTGACAAATACTTTACAATATTCACAATTGTTAAAAGATTTATTGATAAATTAAAAGAATTATATATATATATATATATATATATATATATATATATATATATATATTTGACAGCTCCCCCCTTATTTTCTTCTTCCTTTATATTTTGTATAGTTTATCCATCTTCCCTTATCTTTTTTTTAAAAAAAAAATTAAAATCTCTAATTTCTTAGGGATAGATTATCTTTTTTATTTTTAAATTTCTTTCTATTGACTATATAAATAAGATAGTAAAAATTTGAATAAGCCCATGCATTACACGGGCTAAAACACTACTTATTTATTAAATGAAGAAAAGTTAAATAGCATATCTTATTTTTTAAGATATTTAATAGATCCTTCTTTTATTTAATATTTGGAATTTTCATCTTTTATTTATCATTTAAGATTTTTATACATATAGTAAAAATGTAACTAATATGTTAAGTTTTTTTTAAAACTTTTCTATATGTTTCAAATTGATTGCATGTTGTCGCAACGTGGGTCACTGCGGGACGGCGAAAAAAAATATTAAAAGCAGAAGAGTCGCCACCATAGTTTATTAAGAGAAACTATGGGAAAAACTTTTTTTAGAAAAAAAAAAAATGGTCTATGGAACCAAATTTGAGTTCAGGAGTCCATTAAGCATAGGGAATGTATTAGCACCTTACGATGTCCATCATAGAGACGGTTACCTCTAATTAAATGTGCAAAATTATTATAACTTTAAATTTATCTATTTAACCCCTCAAGAGGAAAAAATATATTATTTTTTTTCATTTTTTATTTGTTTGTTATTATTATTATTTTTGAAAAAAAAAGAAAAAGAAAAAGAAAAAAAACATGTGAGTTTTATTATTGAACCATAATAATCCAAATGGAAGCCTTATTCCCAATAATTTATTCACGTTCCTTTCTAAAAAAACACTATAGTAAAGATATTCAAATTATCTAGATAACAAACTACTTTATTATATATTACTGAAACTTATCAAAACAAAAAGGAAAACAATATAAAACAGAACAGTCTTTCACGTACACAGTTGATTCATTTTTATTCAGAATATTCATATTTTTTTATATAGTCTTAAAAAGGCCAAGTTACCAATTAAATTAACAGACCCAAAATTGATTTGAACGTGCCTGGCCCAATAAACAACCCAACAAAGCTTTAACTTTGTTCCAAATTGAAAGTGAATTAGGGAGCGCAACAGTGCGAGAGAGAAAAAGGGGGGGGGGGGGTGAGGGTTCGAGCTTCTATACGGTGACAATGGTGTGATTTTGGGTTCGTAGTGGTCGCAGAAGGGGTTGAGGCTTATGGTGAAGCCTGCAGCGCACTATTTCAACTTCGTGGCGGCCGCATATGATGGCGCTGTAGCCGCGGCGGAGGGCAAGGCTTACACGGTGGTGTTGGCGTTTTGACGGAGGGGTTCACGCAGGTGGGTTTCGATTCTGGTTCTCATTTTCGTGTTGCTGGGTTGCTTTGCTGCTTTTTATTTTTCTTTTGTTGGATTTTGTCGCAGGTTTGGCAATGGGTTTTTGAATTTGGGGTTTGGGGATGAGGTTACGCCCCTGTGTTGTTGAGTTTAGGATGGTGATTGGGGGCTTGAATTTGGCTCACAGATGGGTAAGGAAAAATTTCTTTTAATTTCAGCTTTTTATTAACACATTGGTTTGAGAGCAAAGACTCACAACACACACAGAGGAAAAACAAACTTGCTCATTTGTTACTGTCCATCTTATTTCCTCATTTGACTGCAACAGGTACGATGTTAAATACAAGACAAGAAAAGAAGCAAATTACACAACAAGCATAGCTTATATCAGAGGGAACAGAAATACCCCAAAAGGAAGTGCAACAGAGAGTTTACATCATAAGTTTCACTGATGAACAAAGCTTGAGACTTCTAACAAATGCAGTAGTTACCTATTGTGTGCCAACCTTCAAGCCCGTGATCAGCTAGCTCTTCTTCTTCACTCTTAGCTCTCAATGTATGTTGTTTCCTTATTTTCTCCTCTTCTCAACAGAATTTTGGTATCCACACGTGGAAGCTCCCCTCCTAACTTAGGCCAAAGCATATTTATAGACTTCGTCTCATGCCTTTGTTCAATTTCTCACGTCTTAAGTTCAATTTCTCTTCTCGGCTCTGACAAGTCAGTTGTTGTTTGGAGGCTCGAGGAAAATTCGCAACAGAGATCCATTGCCCCTTTTTTATTTTTTTATTCTATCTAGATTGTATCTCTTGTGTTGACTGTTGAGGCCAGCTTCTTTCATTTTCTTTTCTGTTGTTGAATTTTGTATATGGACTTGTAACAATTAACAACCTGTATTGGACATTGTGAATTGGGTTTCTGGCCCAAGATATTATTCTGTTCTTTTGTTGTTTCTTTTCCTCTTGTATCTGGGCATGTACTGATTAGCACAACCTGCAGTGGACATTGTGATAGCTGTATTTCGGTTCAATTTTATTTTGCTCTAATTTTCCTTTTTCTTTTTTTCTCTTTTTCTTTGGCTCAAATGTGAAATGATCTAATTTTAGGAATTAAAAGTAATTTATTTATTTCTTACTAGAATAAAAAGTATTAAGGAAAGCGGACAAAATTGGATGTTGACACATGTTAATTAAAAAATTTATAGTAAAAATTTGACTGCATGTTACTTAAAAAATTACTACAAGTAAATTGAAATTCAAGCTTAAATAATCCAAACATAACATTAAAAGCATCCACACATAATATTAAAAACAAGCAAACATAAAATTGATTCGTCCAAACTCAAGTCATAAATAACAACATTATAAAGATAATTATAGTTTATGAAAAATATAAAATTATTTTTTAATAGAAAAAAAAAAAAAAAAAAAAAAAATATATATATATATATATATATATATATATATATATATATATATATATATATATATATATATATATATATGGTAGGGGTGGGGTGAGGGGCGAACATAGTTGAAGCCACAGCAGAGTTTGACAATAAACATCTCATCGGTTGGTGGACAAGGACGTGTTTACAAAGCAGAATTGCAGACAGGTCAAATTGTTGCTGTGAAGAAACTCCATTCAGTCCAAAATGGAGAATTGTCCAATATCAAAGATTTCACAAGTGAAATTCAAGTTTTGACAAAAATTCGACATCGTAACATTGTCAAGTTATATGGGTTTTGTTCTCATTCATGCTTCTCGTTTTTGGTGTATGAGTTTGTGGAAAAGGGAAGCATGGATAAGATTTTAAAAGATGATGAACAAGCAATTGCATTTGGTTGGAACTGGAGGATTAATGAAATTAAAGGTGTAGCAAATGCTTTATGCTATATGCATCATGATTGTTCACCTCCAATTGTTCATCGAGATATATCAAGCATGAATGTTCTTTTGGATTTGGAGTATGTGACTCATGTCTCAGATTTTGGAACAGCTAAGATTCTTAATCTTAATTCAACCAATTGGACCTCATTTGCTGGCACTTTTGGATATGCTGCTCCAGGTTAAGTCCTTTTTTCTTCTACGTTGAGGATATAATGATTTTGTAGGTTTTCTTTGATTGTCTTCTACCAAAATATTACGTAATATAGTTATCAACATTTCATGTTTATTTCACCAATGTTATTTAATACATGATATCTCTTTTAATTTTTCTACAGAACTTGCATACACAATGGAAGTAAATGAAAAATGCGATGTGTATAGCTTTGGGGTATTAGCATTGGAAATACTATTTGGAGAGCACCCTGGAGATTTTATAACTTCTTCATTGTGGACATCTTCATCAAATGGCATGGCCTCAACACTTGATATTCCTTCATTGATGGGCAAGCTAGACAAACGTCTCCCTCATCCTGTAAATCTTGATGATAAGGAGGTAGTTTTGATTGTAAGGATAGCAAATGCTTGCTTGACTGAAAGTCCTCGTTCTCGCCCTACCATGGAGCAAGTTGCAAAGGAGCTTGCAATGTTGAAGTCATCTTCAATACATTAATTCCACTTTGTCATGTAGTATATATAGTTGAAAGATCAAATTTACCGAATAAGCATGAGTTCTACTCCCCCCGGGACTTTGCATTGTAATTTGAATTTTAGTCTTGATGTTCCATGATTATTCCTCAGCTCTTCATATGTGTATGGTTTGGTCTTGTGCTGTTTAATTAGTGTATGGGAGTCACCGTTGTTGTAACTTTTCTTCGTAGTACAATCCTTACAATTTAATCTTGAAATTGAAAAGTCTTGGAGGTGCTGTCATAAATTTTGACTCCAACTATTAATATCATTGACTTATTGCGTGTTTTCTTTTCTTGAAGATAGCATAATCAATTGGGAAAGTTCCCTTAATCTGTTAGTTGTGTTGTTTAGGACATTGACCAATTTGATTGCCTGAGATTCGCCCAAAGCTGTCACTTAGCTTTCTTATTGTGCTCCATTAAATCGAACAATTAACCTGTCTTCAAATTAGAATTTTGTACCATGGAAATATTTGATCTTGAGACTTCTACTTTGGAATGATTTGTAGTCTTTGGATGCTGTTCTCACGCAAGTTATTATCATCCTTTGTGAGTGTTCTTCTTTTGTGTTATGTACATTTTATCAAGTCTCAGAACATAATTTGAAGCATGTTCGTGTTCATTGTTGTCTTATTTTTATTGTTAGAGAATTCTGTTCTCTGTTTCCACTTTAATTTTTCTGATTTATCTCATCTGCTAGTGATAGATGCAAAGAATTTTTATTGTTTTGTTTGAACAAATTGTTCCCCTTTTTATGGCCTTGTTGTGGCAAGAGCTTAAATATGACATATTTCAAGTTCGCGATTTATATTTTGAATTGGAATTGGTTTTAATTTCATATACAACTGGCCTTTGATAGACTTAGAATTCTGATTCAATATTTTAGCCGTTTGCGGTCTTCTGCATTAATTTGTTTTTGATAATTAGGAGTATTATGATAATTTGTTTTTTATAATTTGTTTTATAATCAGTGTAGTACTTTATTCCTTCTTTCAGTTTAACTTGTAAAAGACTATACCCGATAATTAGAAGTGGATTTTTTTTTTTTTTTGGGTGAATATTAGAAGTGGAATTTGAGAATGGGAAAAAGTTGCTAAGGATTTGTGAAGTTGTTTTTTATTATTTTCCGTTTTAAAAATTAGGCATATAATTGATTCTTGGAATATTGGGCCATTACATGTTCACGTTGTATCGGACATTTGGGCATAGCCATTTATTTAAGGTACTTGCTATTTACACCCCTTATTTTTGCTAAGTACACCCCATTCCTTTTTAATTCCCCGTGTACTGTTTTATCTTAAATCATGGCACCCCTTGACCCCCCCCCCCCCCCCCCCTCTTTTTCTCTGTTGGTACGCATACTCTCAGCCCCATTACCTATGTAGTGTTGAATGCATCATTACAATCAACAATCTTGTTTTCCTTCCCATCAATTGGTATATTCATCTATTCATACACCTTACTATATTTCATGTTCACATATATAAAAAAAAATTAGAAAAGAAACAAAGTTGTGATGAGATAAAGCAAAATAAAACAGTACCAAAAATGTCTTTCCGGAACAACATATACCAATTCCGGAAATACACTTCAGGAACTATTATAGTTTCAGAAGTGTATTTCCGGAATTGGTATAAGTTGTTCCGGAAAGACATTTCCGGTAGTTATAAAACATACCTTAACCTTAATGAGTCACACTTAATGAGTCACATCAATGTTGACATCCGCACACTTATTTCAACACAGTACACCCTAGAGTTGAAAGGCATGTTGGAGACCACCATATATTCAAAACACATATTCAAAATTGCTGAAAACAATGTCAAGAACCACCGTCAAGAGCTTTGTTTTGCAATTAGCGTATGTTTTCTTATTAGTTTCTCTTAGTTTTACTGTGTAAAAAATGAAGTTTGATTACACTGTATAATAGATGAAGTTAGTGATGAACGTACCTTGAAACACAGTGCCACGTGGAGAAAAACACACAATATTACATATAATATTGATGGAAAATGCAATATTATATAATGAATACGAGGGTGAAGATAGGGTTCAAAATTAAGGTTTAAAGAACAATAAAGATGGGACAAAAATAAGATTTTAAAGATTAACAAACATGCGGGGTGTAAAATAAGGATTTAAAAGGGTAAATTTTGTAGAAAAAAGTATAAAAAGGGAGAATGGATTTACTTAGCAAAAATGGGAGTGTAAATAACAAGTGCCTTTATTTAATATATAGTCCAAGCTAACTCATAGTGCCCTTTTTTTTGTTTTTTCTGACCGTGGTATTGGTACAAATTATTTATCATCGAAAGCAATGACTAACTCCGTCAAGGACCGTGAACGTACACCAAGGTGGGTATTTCTCTCCCAATGTGCCGGTTTGTTTGTATTTGGAATTTCTCTACTTGTCTCATCATTTCTAGTTCTTCTAGCTAATAGCACAAGGTGTGTATGTATGTACATATAGTTAGAAAAAATATAAAAATAAATAAATAAATGAATATGTAGATATAAAATAAAAGAATAAATAAATGAATAGGAAAAATTAAAAAAGAAAAATAAAGAAATGATGAATTGGCAAAAATGAAATGAGAAAAAAATCATGCAATGATCCACATCTTTGATCTATGATTATTCATCAAATACATTGTGTGTATTATACAGACTTCCGTATAGTCACACTATCATAAGCTTTGTCCAATATAGGTTCTTTTCTTTTCTTTTTCTTAAAAAAGAAAAATTTTCTATAAATTTTCTCAATATATTTATGTTTAATTGAGTTTTAAATTAATAACTTATTTTATTCTTTTTGTTTTTTTTCTTAATATTGTAAACATCTATACTTTTTGTTAGTTTATTTGATTATTTATTTTATTTATTCCTTTTAATCAAAAGGAGTAAATGAAATACTTCAGGATTTTTTTTAAAAAAAAAACTATATGCATGATGCTTCTATTAAAATCAATTTCTTAATTCTGTAATAAATTTATTTTAAATAAAATATTTTTTTTCTTTCTATTTGAGTTTCATGCAATGATTCACAACGTTGACGTGTGATAATAATCTTCAAATGTTGTAATTATCATAAGAACATATGTACAATTATGTTGTTTTAAGTTTTGTGCATCATGGATTCTTGTTAAATTAGTATTCTAGCACATACTAATTAATTTATTAAATTTATATAATAATGTTAAATTTATTAACATATTTTCTATTACAAAATAGTTTTAAATTTCTTGATCAATAATTTCATAAATTATTTTAAAAAAATATGATAAAGACCACATGTATCTTTCAATGATGTTTTCCAAAAAAAAAATAAAAAAAAAATAAGTGCAATACCACGAAGTAAGTTTTTTTGTAAACTCGTCACTAAGAAGTGTTTGCTAAGTAGATCCCAAGCTAAATAGAAATATTTTAACTTTTTGAACATAGAAATAAACTAGCTAAATAACTAAGGTGAATTATATAAATAATATTTCATTAACTTAGAAATTAAATATTATTAATCAAATTATTATTAGAGTATTTGATCTAATTTATAATTATACAATGATTCACTTAAATCTAAAATATAACTATCCATAATTGAAACTAAAATAGTTTTATATTACATTATTCTTTTCTTTAAAATATATAATTTTACTGTAAATTAAAATATTTATTTTTAAGTTAACTTTATTTTATATTGTTATTTTTAATATACTTATGACATATAATATCTAGATAAAAACCTTAATGAAAATTTGAAATACTTGGACAAAAATATTAGTCTTTTAAGTATTTGTTACAACTAACATACTTTGCTAATAATATTTAATTTTGTATGATTATGTTAATTAAACAAAAAAAATACCTACATTAGAGAACTTAATAGTTAATAATTTGGTACATTTTCTTCTCACAGGACGAAGATAATATTAAACACCTACAATAACATATGACATAAGTGATAATAAAATATAAATTGTCTATTACAGATTAAAATAATAATTTATTTTAAGTAATATTGATTTCAATAGTTTATATCTAATTTAATTAATTTTTATATTTTAAATTATAATATTAATAATTTTTTATTTACAAATATAGTTGTAAAATAATCAAATTATTTTATCATTTTAAATTTAAAAATTACAAAATTAATTAAATTTAACAAAAATTAAATCCTTTTTAAATTTTATAATAATAAATTTCTCATACAATTTTATAAATATTTTAAATAAACTAAGAATACATTTGATACAATAACCAAATATATCTCTCACTTTTTCTGTTATTTTGAAAATTTTAATTAATTAATTAATTATATTTGTTTCAATAAAAATATATTTAATTTTATAAACAGATGTATTTCAAACATGTATAAAAATGATATACATGGGTAACCCAAAGGGTTGGCGCAAAGGTGTAAGGCTCCGCTGCGTTGACATGTGGGAGAACGATTCATTTAACAAGAGAATCCATGTTTGATTCCTTCCGTGTTCAAAATTCCCTTGGACCAGCGGCAACCACGCACCGCGAGTAGGATTAGTCTCTGATCCAGTAGGTTAATGGGTGCGGGTAATTTGCCGTAGGGAAGAGGGGCTTTCTGTGCAAAAGAAATTTCAGTAAGGGGTATATTCGCCATTCCATAAACAAAAAATGATGTCAACGGGTACATGTATTATATTTCCAAGAAGACATTGACCCACAGACGCCACAAAGTGTGAACGAGGCCAAGTTTCTTATAGTATTAGACTACCCCTCAATTTGCAACCTACGCTTTTGCTGCTGCTATTCCTTTTATTGTTTCCGGTTGGAGAAGAACGCTAAGCAGACAAAGGACATCTCTTTTCCTTTCCAACGAAAATTTATTATTCTATTTTACACTATTCAACTCCAAACCCGATCTTAGAGGGGTGTGGTGAATTACTTTAAGTTATGCATATTGATGTCCCAGTAAAATTTCAACCTTTTCATTTCAACCTTTTCAGAACCTTTAAGTTATGCATATTGATGTCCCAGTAAAATTAATTCAATTTTTTAGGTTTCTTAAAACATTTTTTTCCCATTAAAACTTATTATTGGTTCTCTTGTATGAGCCAGCATTTATTGAGATGGATGGCCACCCAACGACATCGATCACAACCTTTAATTCTCATTTAATCCATCATCTGAAAGATGTCATTACTTTTTTTATTACAAAAATTTAGGGGAAGTGATGACACTCCAGTCCAAGGTAAGAAAAGTCTCCGGGCTCAAAGAGAGGTCTTGTCTTACTTCACTTTGGAGTTTAAGATGTCATATTACTATGTTTCTTCTAATTTCTCAAAAGGCCAAAAAATCGGGCAATTCAGGTTGAATCTTTGTTTTTATTTAGGGTGATGAAGATGAACCGATGATATTGGTTAACCATTTCAAGCGAGTTCAATTATTAGCATCTAAAAATGTTTCTTCTTCATCACGATACAAATCTTGCTATAGTCCTCACGATCTTCATAGCGTGCACAACAAGAGCACAAAACCTCACCTGCAATGGCAAATGTGGGGACCAGACCCTTCAGTTCTCTTTTGGCTTCTCCCAAGGCTGTCCAATCCAACTTAAATGTTCCAAAAACCAAGTCCAACTTGGCGAATTTCTGGTCCAAAACGTAACAAACAACAACATATTCGTCAATCTCCCTGCAAAATGCAACCGTACCATGCAATCCATTCACCCACTCTTCAGTGACAATTTTGCCCCCACGACTAACAATAGCTTTCTGGTGCAAGATTGTAGTAGGGATGTGTTTGGTGGTGGGTGCGTTATTCCTGCTTCTAGTTTTGTGGGCAGCCAAATTGATGTGGAGAGCTGCGACAACAAAGGTGCTAATATCAGTTACTATTCGAAACAAGATAAAGTAGGTGTTGTGACTTACGATGATTTGAACGGAACTAAGTGTAAGTACTTGTTCTCTGCGGTTTCTTCTGGGCAGAGCAAGGAGATTGTGCTGCAGTTTCAGGTTGTTGAGTTGGGGTGGTGGCTTCCTGGGCAGTGTCATGATCAATGTTCTAAGAACGCTATCTGCACAACGGTCCCTCTCCAAGAAGGGAAAGATGGATTCCGGTGCTAGTGTATCCATGGTTTAACTGGAGATGGCTTCAAAAAGGGCACCGGTTGCCGGATACGTGAGTTCAGATTATTATATATAAATTTGTTTATTTGTGTGCACATTGTTTGATGGATCCACTTACTTTAAGAGTAAGTATAAGATATTCATCCTCATCATTTATTTTTTTGAAATCTAATGGTTGTAATTAATAATTAATCTCAACTATTAGATTTCAAGAAAATGAATAGTAATGATAAAAAGTAAGTCTCTTATACTTACTGTTGGAGTAAGTGGATCCCTCCTATGTTATTTTTGTATGCTTTGGTTCTTGCTTGTGGAATAATCGTGTGGGTTGACTGGAAAACTGAGAATCTACACCTGGTTGCGGCTTTATGTGATGGACAACCATGTGGCAAGACCCCAATTTTGACCCGTCTGAAATACTGATCTTGTTTAACTTGCTAGGAGCATGTATAGTGAAAACCATCGAACACAATTCTCCGGAGTTTGCATTTGGATTTTTCAACATTATATTTGCAGAAGACTTGCAGATTTCCTTCTTAATTTGCAGAGTTATCATATAAAAACTGACATGAAATATGCAAATTTAAAACTGGTTTATTTTGTTTTCCTTTTTAGCTTCAGATGGCCCAAAGGTTAGAATAATTATGCTTTGGATGCCTTATTACCTAAACGGGTCTTGTATTTACATGTTATTATGTTTATGTAAATTAGAATAATTATTTTGGATGAATGTGTTTTTAGGAATTATTTTTAGACAAGAACATTTTTAGGAGTTTTCCTTTAAATGATAGCATTTTTTACAATTTTTTTAATTTCTTATATCTTTTAATCTATCTATTTCATCTTTATTTTTAAATTAAATTGTAATTTTTTAAAAAAATTATTAATAATTTAAAATAACCTTATATTAAAATATAAATTATTTATCATAAAATTTAAAATATAATTTTATATGCTAAATTTTTTTTATTTATTACAAAATTTAATTATAATAAAATATATATTCTAAATATTTATTTATATAAATAAATAGTCTTGAGCATTGCACATACTAAAATACATACTAAAATACTACTTTAATATATTAAATTTAAAATTAAAATTAATCTTACATGAATAACAATAAAAAATTAATTTTATTATTTTCATCATTATATCGTACAACCAATTACAGGGTTCATGTCCAAACATTCCAGCCTTCAATATGGCTACAATTGATGAATTGAGAAATAATAAAGGCTTGTGTGGCAATGTTTCAGGTTTGGAACCATGCCCAAAATCAAGTGCCAAATCTCAAAATCATAAGACTAACAAAGTCATATTGGTAATTTTAGCCATTGGTTTGGGCACTTTAATACTAGCATTATTTGCCTTTGGAGTCTCATATCATCTTTGTCGAAGTTCAAAGACAACAAAACCAGGATGTAGAATCACCAATACAAAATCTATTTGCAATATGGAGTTTTGATGGAAAAATGGTGTATGAGAACATAGTTGAAGCCACAGAAGATTTTGACAGTAAACATCTCATTGGGGTTAGAGGACAAGGAAGTGTTTACAAAGCAGAGTTGCGCGCAGGTCAAATTGTTGCTGTGAAGAAACTTCATTCAGTCCAAAATGGAGAAATGTCCAATATTAAAGCTTTCACAAGTGAAATTCAAGCTTTGACAGAAATTCGACATCGTAACATTGTCAAGTTATATGGGTTTTGTTCTCATTCACGATTCTCATTTTTGGTATACGAGTTCTTGGAAAAGGGAAGCATGGATAAGGTTTTAAAAGATGATGAACAAGCAATTGCATTTGATTGGAATAGAAGGATCAATGCCATTAAAGGTGTAGTAAATGCTTTATGCTATATGCATCATGACTGTTCACCTCCAATTGTTCATCGAGATATATCAAGCAAGAATGTTCTTTTGGATTTGGAGTATGTGGCTCATGTCTCAGACTTTGGAACAGCTAAGGTTCTTAATCCTAATTCATCCAATTGGAGCTCATTTGTAGGCACTTTTGGCCCAGGTTAAGTCCTTTTTTTCTTTTATATTAGGATATAATGATTTTGTAGGTTTTCTTTGATAGTGTTCTACCGAAAAATTATGCAATATATTTATCAACATTTCATGTTTATTTCACGTTTTCTTTGATGTTATTTAATGCATGATATCTCTTTTAATTTTTCTACAGAACTTGCATACATAATGGAAGTAAATGAAAAATGCGATGTGTATAGCTTTGGGGTATTAGCATTGGAAATACTATTTGGAGAGCACCCTGGAGATTTTATAACTTCTTCGTTGTGGACATCTTCATCAAATGGCATGGCCTCCACACTTGATATTCCTTCATTGATGGGCAAGTTAGACAAACGTCTCCCTTATCCCATAAATCCTGATGATAAGGAGGTAGTTTTGATTGTAAGGATAGCGAATGCTTGCCTGATAGAAAGTCCTTGTTCTCGCCCTACCATGGAGCAAGTTGCCAAGGAGCTTTCAATGTTGAAGTAATCTTCAATACATTCATTCCACTTTGTCATGTAGTTGAAAGAACGAATTTACCTTATAATTAGCATGAGCTCTACTCCCCCCTGACTTTGCATTGTAAATTTGTAATTTTAATTTTAGTCTTGATGTTCCATGATTATTCCTCAGCTCTCTGTATGTGTTTGGTTTGGTCTTGTGCTGTTTAATTAGTGTATTTGAGTCAGCGTTGCTGTAACTTTTCTTCTTAGTACCCTTTTACAATTTAATCTTGAAATTGAAATGTCTAGGAGGTGTTGTGATAAATCTTGACTCAAATTATTAATATCATTGACTCATTGCGTTTCTTCTTGAACATAGCATAATCAATGTGAAAAGTTCCCTTGTGCTGTTAGTTGTGTTGTTTGGGACATTGACCAATTTGATTGCCTGAGATTCGCCTAAAGCTGTCACTTAGGTTTCTTATTGTGCTCCATTAAATTGAGCAATTAACTTGCCTTCAAATCAGAATGTTGTGCCATGGAGATATTCAATCAGAATGTTTTTTAGTTTGACAAGCCTTCTAAGGATTGTACTCAATATTTTCTGTTGGTTAAGGGTGCGATATAGATATTTGTGTTATGTACATTTTATCATGTATTGGAACATAATTTGAAGCATGTTTGTGTGTGTTCATTGTTGTCTTACTTTTTTTTATAAGTTGTTCATTGTTGTCTTATAATTGTATGAGAATTCTGTTCTCTGCTTCCACTTTAATTTTTCTCATTTATCTTAGCTGCTAGTTATAGATGCATTGACGTTTTCCACTTATCCCTTTTTTCAGTGTTTTTTTAATTTGTTTTTACATAGTGTTGTGGGTTTGTGTGAACAAACAAAGTGTTCCCTTTTCATAGCCTTGGTGTGGCAAGAGTTTGAATATGACATTTTCAATGTCGTGATTTACTTTTTGAATTGGAATTGGTTTTAATTTCATATACAACTAGCTTGATAGACTTTGAATTCTGACTCAATATTTTTGTCGTTTGAGGTCTTCTGCGTTTCTTTTTTATAATTAGGACTATTATTTATGATTTCATTAAAAAAAAAAGGACTATTATTTATGACAATTTTATTTTATTTTTAAAAAAAATTTGGATGTACTGATGTCTATGTTTCCCATCCCAGTGTTTTCAAATACTTTATTCCTTCTTTCAGTTTAAC
Source organism: Pueraria montana var. lobata (assembly GCA_026413185.1). Lineage (NCBI taxonomy): Eukaryota > Viridiplantae > Streptophyta > Magnoliopsida > Fabales > Fabaceae > Pueraria > Pueraria montana. The sequence goes on from CM048650.1 coordinate 83,191,660, forward strand.
TTGTAAAATACTAGACCCAATAATTAGAAGTGTAATTTGGGAATGAGCAAAAGTTGCAAAGGATTTGTTAAGTTCTGTTTTTTTATTTTCCGTTTTCGAAATTGGGCATATAATTGATTCTTGGAATATTGGGCCCATTGCATGTTCAAGTTGCATTGGACAACTTGCTATATAAATATAGCCATTTAATGTAGGGCAATTACTTCCTGCTCCCCTTTTTTGCTACCTGCACTCCCAATGAAGACTTAAAATGACAAAAATGCCCTTAATGATTTTAGTAACCAGCACCCCATGAACCACAAGCACCCCTCGTTCCTTCTTCCTTCACTTTCTCAAGCGACGGCGCAACGGACCCCCTTCTTCCTTCCCTTCCCCTCACGTGACACACCCCTCATGACTTCTCCCTTCCCCTCGTGATTTGTTGGCACCCCCTTGTCCCTTCTCCTTTCCCCTTCCTCAGGCAACGCTTCCCCTTTTCCTTTCCCTGTTGTTCGATGGTGTAGGAAGTAATGATGATGTTGTTCGCTCCGGTGACTATGCTAATCTTCGGCACTGAGCACAGTGAGGCAACTCATGACGACAGCAGAGCACAGAAATTCAAGAAGTCAAACTAGGGAGAAGGTCGTGGTCATGGATCCTAACCCTGCGCTCCCAATGTTTAAGATCCAGGGGAGGCAGCCCACCAAGCCGAGAAAGAGAAGGAGTGCAGGGAACTATCGTGGGGTATTGAAAACAAGTTTTGCCAATTTCACAAAAAAAAACTAACATGAATTTAGTGTTGAGCGACCCTTGTTCATTCATCGCTACAACCCAACATTCTGCCACCTTATTTCGAAATAGCTACTCTGGAATAGGGATAATAAATAATCCGGAAACCTTTTCCGGAATACCTATCCCAGAATATAAAAATCATATTCCGAAATAGCTATTCCAGAATAGTGATACATTTTTGGAATGGCCATTCCGTAATAAAGGGAGGGTAATATGGAAATTTTAAAACATTTGGGGGTGCAGGAAGCAAAAGGAGGTGCAGGAAGTAATTCCCTTAATGTAGTCCAAGCTAACTCATACTGCTGGGTTGTTTGGATTTGGAATTTCCCTACTTGGCCTGCCATTTGTAGTTCATCTAGCTAAGTGCATAAGTTCAACAAAAGTAGCTGAAAAGCTAGTTGAAAGATGAAAAGTTAGTTGATAGCTAAAAGCTGAAAAGCTAGCTTGGTAGCTGAAAGCTATTAAACTAGTTTATTTAAATAATAAGTATTCGGTAAAACTATCTATTAAAGTAGCTAAAAAATGTAAAATGACATAAATGAACATATTTATATAATATTTTTATATAAATTTCAATTTTATTTTATGGATAAAAATATATTTTCAGGTGTTATAATTTTAAATTTTAAATTTTAAACTCTTGAAATTTTTTATTTATAGATAAATTATTTTCATTACATTTTTAGTTTCAATTATTACATTTTTTCATATTAAGTATTCTACTATTAATATTATACTATATCTTAAAATATTTTTAATCATGTTTAAAATAAAGTAAAATATATATACTTAAGTAGACATTATTCTTTTATTATGTTAATTAGCATAAGAGTTAAAATAAATCGTCTGATATAAAATTATTCAAAAAAATCTAACATTTATCATTGTCAAATAATACAATGGCTAAAATAAATAGTGAAATATAAAAAATGTAAAATTTAATAACAAAAATAAAATAAAACAAATAAATAATAAAGCCTTGTTTTATTTAAAAAGGGTAATAAGGAAATTTCATAAATATTTTAAGGATAAAAAGGGAACAAAATAAAAAAAAAAACTAGAAGCTAGTGTTTCAAAAAACACTAGAAACTACTAAAAAAACTTGTTTACCGAACAATCAAACAAAATTTTCAACTAGTAAAAAAAGCTAAAAACTAGCTGAAATGGCTTGCCGAACATAGCATATGTATGTACATAGTTAGAAAATGTTGTAAAGATAAATAAATAAATGAATAGGCAAAAATAAAGTCAAGGAATATATAAATGAATAGGAAAAAAAAAAAGAAGAATAAAGAAATGAATAGAGAATCATAAATAAAAAAAAATGAAATGAGATAAAAATCATGAAATAATCCACATCATTGATATATATATATATATGATTATTCACCAAATGCATGTCGTGTGTATTATACAGACTTCCACATAGTCACACTATCACAAGCCTTGTATTCAATGTGGATTCTTTTCTTTTTTCTTAATAAAAGAAAATTTTTCTAAAAAATTTCTCAATGTATTTATGTGTAATTGAGTTCTAAATAAATAATTTCAATTTTTTCTTTTAATCTTTTTTCATACTATTGTAAATATCTAACCTTTTTTTTTACTTTATTTGTTTATTTATTTTATTTATTGTTTTTAATAAAAAGGAGTACTTCAGGATTTTAAAAAAATAATAAAAAATTACAGTTTTGATCTCCTTATAATTTTCAATCCGTGATTTTCATCCCAATTTTTAATTCTACGATTTTAGTCCCCTAAGTTCTTTTTATCTTTCACCACCTAAACCACTAAACTACTTAACTTGTTTGTGTCATAATATAAACACTATATTATATATAACAAAAGTAAATTTTTTTCTTTCTAAAATACTTATTCAATGTTAAATCTAGTTTAAAAATAATAAATAATAAATTTATACAAAAAATAAATAGAGAAACTATTAATAAATAAATTATATAATTTATTATTTAATGTATTTTTCATACAAAAAATATAAACATACAATCACTTTTGTCTTTTACCTCCCTTTTTATCCCATTTTTTTCTCATCTTTTATATTCATTATCAATTTCTTACATTTTAATATATTTATTAATAAGTTTTAGTCTAGAAAACTTTTATTTTTTATTTAAGATATTATTATTAGAAATTAAAACCAAATCTTACAAAGAAATAAAAAACATGTACAGATAAACACATATTCAGAAATAACAATTAAACTAAAATTAGTATACACATCAATGCATAATATGAAAACATATTACAATATATTAATTAAATTTAGCACAATAAAAATTTGAAACAGAAATGCCGACACACAGACACGAGTGGATGCACTTATGCTAGTTTTAATATAGTATAAGTGATGTAATAGAAAAAAGAATAGAAATATGGAAAGAAAAAATGTTGTTTATTTTTTTATATATAAAATATAAATATACAGTCACTTTTCTCTTCCCATTTTTAATTCTCTTTTCTATTACATTACTTATACTATATTAAAATAATTTTACAAAACTTAATTGTACATTTATATTTATTGTATGTAAAATATATTAAATAATAAATTATATAATTTATTTATTAAAAAAATTGGGTTAATTGTGTTTTTAGTTCTTGAACTTTTTAGATTTTCACTTTTAGTCCCTGAATAAAATTTTGACTGGTCTTAGTCCCTGATGTTTTTGTTCGTTTATGCTTTTAGTTCCTCCCGTCAAGTGTGACCGTTAAGTGATGGCAATTACATTTTGAGACGGTCACTTTTTTAACGGTTAAAAATCACTAGAAGTTTCTTACTGGAGCATTTAAAAGATATTAAGTAATTTCCGGCTGTTTAAAGACTGTCAAAGTATGCCAACAGTACAGCACAAAATTGAGCCAAGCTCACGAAATTATAAGAAATCATGAGAAATAAATAATAAAAAAAAAGGTACCCACCGACCACTAGCAAAAGAAAACAAAATAGAAAAAAAAAAAAAAAAGGTAAAGGGAATGTTCCCATCGTGATAATCTCTCAATGGCCAGGAGTGGAAAAAAGGAAGCACCATGCCACCATGCCTATGCGATGCAATTGCGTTTCTTGCTGGGCAAACCCTCGTCGCATTGAGTTCAGGGCAGACGGATTGGAAGAGGGACAACACATCTGTTGTATGCAAAGATACAACCAAACATACATGGGAGGCATTTAAATGCCAATCTTAGATTTTATTCACAAAAAGCAAATGTGGAGTTTTCTTCCATGTTTTCAATTGTGGAGTTTTTTTAGTCTTATGCTAAAGCATTTTTTCCTCCTTGTTCCTGCTCCTGTATAAATATGGCATGCGGATTCATTGTAGTTATATGAATTCTTTGTATTGGTTTGACAGGTGGCATGCAGATTATGCTTTATGCAAGGATACTTTTTGGATTGTAATATTGATTTGGGTAAACTACCTCTTTAGTACATGAAAGTGTAATACACTGTCACTTAGGTCCCTGAAAGTATGAAACTGTCAATTAGGTCCGTGCAATTTGCCTATCACTTTAGTCCTTCCGATAAAAAACTTTCTTTAAAATTAACGTTCGTGCCTACGTCACACACTATTTGTCTACGTGACATGTTATTCATGTGTGCACCGTTAATTGCCACATATGTAGATAGCGTGTAACGTAGGAACAAACATTAATTTTAAAAAAATGTTTTTTGACAGAAAGACTAAAATGACAGACAAATTGCACTTTTAGAGACCTAATTGATAGTTTCGTGCTTTCAGGTACTTAAATGACAGTGAATTACACTTTCAGGATCAAAGTGATGGTTCACCCTATTAATTTAGGATTATTATAATAGCTTTTGTATTGGTTAAATTTGGGACCTTTTGATTATGCATTGGGGTGGTGTTGGTCATAAATAAGCAATTTTTAGGGGCCAAAAAGTTGTTTAATATCTTTTACATGAGTTAGTCATGCATTTTCTAATGATTTTTAACTGCCACAATAATTAAAAAAAATTAACACGTGTCATTCACCGTGACTGTCACGTCATCATTTAATGACACACTTAATGGTAGGAACTAAACATAAACATTCAAAAACATCAGGACTATGAGCAGTCAAAATTTTGTTTAGGAACTAAAGTTCACGGACTAAAAACATAATTAACACAAAAATTTTATATTTGTTGTTTATATATAAATTTATTATTTGGTTTTTATTAGTGTTATTTATTATTTTTAAACTTTATTTAATATTGAATAAGTATTTTTAAAAATTTTATATTTATTTTTGTTATATATAATTTAGTGTTTATATTATAACATAAATAAGTTAAGTGGCTTAGTGGTTTAGGTGGTGAAAGAAAAGGAAATAGTCTTGGATTCAAATTAATTGCGATTGTGGATTTTACAAAGTTGGGAGATTAAAATTGTAAGATTAAAAATTGGAAAACTAAATTTGCAGATTAAAAATTACAAGGAGACCAAAGGTGTAATTTAGTAAAAAAAAAAAAAACTATATGCATGATGCTTCTATTAAAATCAATTTGTTAATTCTTTAATAAATTTATTTTAAATAAAATAAAACTTCTTTTCGTTCTCTTGAGTCTCCTGCAATGATTCACAACGTTGATGTATGATAATCATCATCAAATATTGTATGTATCGTAAGAATATATGTACAATCAATCATGTTGTCTTTTTTTTTTTTTTTTTTTGACCAATCAATCATGTTGTCTTAAGTTTTGTGGAACATGAAGCTTTGTTAAATTAATATTTTAAAATGTCCACTGAACATAATAAATATTTATTTTTATATTATTAAAATTTATAATAAATATTTTTAATATATAAATTATATTTTGAATTTATAATGAATAAATTAAATTATGATACAAGTTTTTTTTTAGTGGATACAAGTTTATTTTAACAGTTGACAATTTCTTTTAAAAAATCTATTGAAATTCAATTTAGAAATAGTGATAAAAAAAGATTTAGAGGATAGACTGAAAGGGATAGACGGTTAAAAAAATCAAATATATAGATAAAATAAAAGGAAAATAATTTGATATGGTGGATAGATAATTTGTTTTGCTAGTTGTGGGGTAGTATGTGAAAAACACATTCAAAGGAGGGAAGAGAGAGGATATTATATTGAGAATGTCTAATTGAGAGAACAAGTAAAACTCTTACTCTCTAAGTTGTGTATTCTAACTTATAATATAAGAATAATATTTTCAATAAATAAATTTTGGTGGTGACTCTATTGTGATCTCAGTTGCAACAATACATGTACATTGTATGAAGTAATTATATACATAAGCATTAGACTATGATTAGGGATGACAACGGGGTAGGTTTAACTTTCCCCGCCCCCGCAAAAGGTAGGTTTAGGGATGGGCTTATAAAACACAAGGGGGAAAAAATTAAATCCAACCTCATCTCTGTCGGGTTTTATCAAGTTCTAGAAAACCTGTAGGGAACCCATCTCTCACTTTTTTAAAACTTAATTTTTTCATATATTTTAAGTAAATAATAGATAAGTTATTAGTTATATTTTAATTCAAACAATATATATAAAAAGTTAATAAAGAATAAAGAACTTAAAAATATTTAACAAATAAATTATATTTTACTTAAAAAGTATAATTTTAAACTTTTTATTTAATAATAATAATAATAATAATAATAATAATAATTATTATTATTATTATTATTATTATTATTTAACTATTAAAATAATTAATTTATACTTTTACTAATTATAAAAAATAAAGTATGGAAATAATTACATAATGATATAATTAATAATTATATATAATGTATACAATAATAGAATTAGAGGAAAGATCAAGTTACTCCGCATTTGTACTCTTTATTTTCTTTTAATTTAATGTTCTAATGAGTAACTCACTTTTAACTGCTAGCAGCACTGCTTGAGCAGCAACAACATGCACATGATGGTGAGTAAGTGTAACAATCCACTGCCGCTACATGAAAACTAGATTACTAACAAAGCGGAAGACTTTATATATGTTAATTCATTTCAAAACTCTTCAATTAGTTTATTTATGAAAATACTTGTGAACCTTTTCGCATTTGAAAACTAAAGGCTAAAATCCAGTGTTATGATAGAACACCATATATAAAATGATCAACTGAATAAAACCACGTTCCGTATGATACATCAACATCTATCCCAAGATAAAACATCAAAACAAATCAACAATAATCTATATATACATATTTATATGACTCTAGAAAGATAAATCTTAAACACCTAAGCTGGTCAATACTATACATAAAACTAGTAAAGAAAGGACAAGAAGAGCCGCATCTTCGTGTCCAAGCATGCCCATCCATAAAGCCACCCAAAGAAAGGTCCACCTCCTAGTCATCTGCTCTCATGAACACGAAGTTCGAGATCATCACAGTCACAATCACATGTACCACAATACAAGGGTAAGCTTACCAAAAACATATATACTTCAAATAAATTAAAACTTAATAGAATAAAACATATTTAAAATACCATCATCTTTAATACATAGCATTAATTTGAAAATCAAATAAGGGAACGATTAAGATTGCACCGACTTAATAGAGGATGTACTATTCACTCCTCAGTCAATTATCACAATCTTTGTACTGTGTTCAAGAAAAAACAATGGTTAAAATTGCACTGACTAAATATACGATTTAGATTCCATCAACTTTTATAAGGGAGCTGTAAACATGTCAAATCATAATTAATATGGTTGTCCTGTGTGGCAGAAAAAAAAAGGTCCAAATTCGCCATAAAAAATTAACAATGCACATCGCATCGATTCATATACATTAACTATTCACGTGTTAGTAAATAATTAAAATATAAAACATTGAATATTCATATTTTTAAAAAAATAAGTTTCAAAAACCAAAAAAAAAATTATTGAAATAACACAACGGAAATATGATTTCGTTGTGTAATATACAATGGAATCATATTTTTGTTGCAATGAAAATATGATTTTGTTGTATATTACACAACGAAATTATATTTTAATTTGTTGTGTTTATTGGGGGTGAAAAAATTTATTAAGCGGAAATACGATTCTACTGTACAAATTATACAGTGAAACCATATTTTTGCCAAAAGGGTATTTTTAGAATAATTTTTTTCTACACATAAGACTGAGAATAGCAATTCCCTTAATGGATTCGAAGCTAATTCATAGTGCTGGGTTATTTGGATTTGAAATTTCTCTACTTGTCCTGTCATTTGTAGTTCATCAAGCTAAGTACACAAGGTATGTACATAGAAAAATAAACAAATGAATAGGTAAAAATAAAATCAAGGAATATATAAATGAATAGGAAAAATTTAAAAAGAACAATAAAGAAATGAATAGGTAAAAATAAAACCAAGGCCAATTAAAAAAAAACTTGTTCAAGATGATACGATCATGACATCTTGCTGATGTCATAATGAGTCATGTCAGTAAAAGATGATGTCATCAATGCCACATCAGCAATAATACCACGTCATATGACATTAGAGGGACTAAAAATGCATAAAAAATAAAAATAAAAATTACACAACTAAAGCTCTTAAATTTCTCTCATTCTTATTCTGATAAAATTCTCAACTACCTCTTTGATTTGTTTTCATCCAATGGAATTCAACTAAAATCAATTTAATGTGAATCCCTGTTTTAATTTCATGTCAAATTATCATCTTCCCACTAAAAAATAGTATTTTTTTTAATAAGTAGGAATCGAAGACAAGTATCAAGGAATTTACAACAACGCACACACCTTACTCAATCAACTGAACTAAACTCTCTTGGTCCACTAAATAATAGTATAAATAAATCTATTAATTTTTAAAATTTAATTATTTTATAAATAGAATAATTATAACTTAATAAATAAATTATTGATAAAATATAAGGATGAGAGCTTTTTGGTAGGACTCATTTAAACACTCAAGGAGAGGTGTTGGGTTGAAGAACTTGGGTGCTTATGAGATGTTTAAATCGAAAAGAATAAAAATGAGTGATGTATTCAAGTAGAGCCTGTTTAAGCACTCAAAGAGAAGTAATGAGTTGTTGATGCTCTAAATACAATTAACATAAACAGTATCAGATACAAAGACGACCACCGATTTATCTCAAACCTCAAAATTCAACCTCAAGTCTTCATCTGAGTCAATAGCAAATTCATATTTTTATCATTTAAAGAAAAGGACACGGAATTCAAATTAACAAAAATATAATATTATGGAAAAGGAAACAAAAGCATGGGCTAATCATGAATGTCTGATACACACTATTCGCGCTAGGAAATGCTTTTAGAAATTTCGCTTGTATCTTCATAAATTCTTTTAAATTCGGATTGATTATAGAACCGATAAACACGTTAGTTTATAATTTATTGATCTTATTGTGATTAAATTATAATTAATTGTGGACTTCAGTTATTGGTGGAAGCTTCTCCGTATATTGCAGAAGGACTTTGCGGAGTCTAGTGAAAAAGGAATTTTAAATTGCAGAAGGACTTTGCCGAGTCTAGTGAAAAATGAATTTTAAACAGTTGCACTGAAGAGAACGGATCAGAAGAGCGAGTGCAGGTATCGTCATCGTCTTCGACTGACTTGGTTTTAATGACAACTGTATAAGAAAACTTTTTTTTTTTTTTTTTTACTGAAACTGTATAAGAAAACTTGGGACTTGAAAGATATAATTTAAATTTAAATATATAAAAGGTTAAACTACACTTTTGATAACAACGTTTACTTTAAAAATAAATTCATTTTATAACAACGTATACTTAAAAATGATCATAAAAAAATAGATATATATCACACGAAAAGAACAAATTTCATAAAAATACATCAAAATTATAATTATGAAAAAATAATTACATTAAATAGGAGTATAATTGTCAAATATTATCATTATCATTATTAAATATATTATCAAATCAATACAGGTATAGTGGAGGAAACTTTTTATACATCATAATGAGATAAAATTTATATATAGTTCTTAAAACTTTTTATACCATTAAACTCTTAATTTTTTAAGATTTGTATATAAATTTTATCTCATTATGATGTATAAAAAGTTGAGTTTAATGGTGATGCATTGCATTGTAAAATAATTTTACACAGTTATCCAATCACAAATTACCGTTTACATGACTTTTAAAGTAATTTTGTAAAAGTCAACAAACTTACTATAAATAGTAGTTTGTGATTGGCTGACTGTGTAAAATACTGTCAATGCATAGCCATTTTTCTCAAAAAATAAACATATTATACTAAAGTGGATGGCATGGCCATGTGTTACATAAAATATATTGGTAAGTTAAAATAGGTAGAAGCATTGTGAGAAAAATGAGAGAAAAAAAATAATGAATTAATGGTTTGACTAATTTTTTCTACATGATTTATAGTTAATTTGAATAAAGTTGTTGGAGTCTAAAATGTATTTTTATAAAAACTAATTTATTAGTATAGATATTATGAATTTAAACATATTAACGTTGACACACACACACACACACACACACACACACACACACACACACACACATATATATATATATAATATATATATATATATATATATATATATATATATATGTGATAGGATCCATTTAAGCCAGGTGTAAGTCATTAAACTTACACCAAATCCTATCCATTAATTTCATTAAATCAGACAATTTAGATTATTTTAATTAAAAATAAAAAAATTCACTTATGGAAAATAATTCAAAATAATATATCCTTATAGAAACTTGAAATTATAATGTTCGCCCCTCTTAAAATAAATCACTTTTTAAAAACACTTTTTTTTTGTTTTTGGTACTCTACAACAATTAGATTATTTCAATGAAGGGTTATGGATATATTATAACAAAAATCAATTGTTGAGAATTTTCTAATTAAGAAGGATGCTAGAAATAATAATTAGAAACTGAAGGGTTATGATTTGGTCAAACTAGCTTATAAGCTAGTCAAAGTGCCTTACCAAACTAGTCAAAAGAAATTATAAGCTAGTCAAAGAAATTTATATAGTGTTAGAAGATGAAGGGTGAGTTATAAATATGCATAAAGAGGCATTATTCTTATCGTAAATTACACTAACATCCCCTGAAATTTTATGAAATTACACAAACACTCCCTACCATTATCTACTCTTACACTAACCTCCCTTAGTTATTTAAAAATATACATTGACACGTCGTTGGACATTACATTAACCCTCCTTAGTTATTTAAAATTATACACTGATTCCCCCTTAATTATTTGAAAAATATTACATCAGGCTCCCCTAAAAGGATATTAGTGTAAATGTTTAAAAAGCAAGGAAAGTTTGTGTAATTTTACAAAACTTCAGGAAAGATTTGTGTAATTTACTCTTCTTCTTATGTAATGGTTATGGGGTACACTACTATAAATAAAGTACCAACCCATTTAGTCTGTGTCCCAAATGTAATAGAATCTCTTCTATTCTCTTTAGTCTCCTCTCTATTTTTCTAACAGATTTCAGCGGCCCTTTCTTGACTCAGGTTCTCTTGTCTGTGACTTGTTGCAAATAAGTTTATGCAACATCCCATGGGCATGAACTGCATATAAATCTTTGAAAATTGAAGAATCCTCACGTACTTATCCAGTCTTTGAAAATTGAATACACCCTATATACCACCAATGCTGTTCATATTTCTGACCCTTCAGTCCATGAAGCTCCTGTCATTTTGGCTGCTTCTAACTGTAATATGGCTTTGTGCATTCACAATGGCCATTTCTCTCCATGTTACTGCTTCTGCTGCCACTACATCCTCATCTGCCTCTCTCACACTTCAACTCAGTGAAGCAAATGCTTTGTTGAAGTGGAAAGCCAGCCTTGACAACCAAAGTCAGGCTTTGCTATCTTCATTGGCTGGCAATAGTCCTTGCAATTGGCTTGGAATTGCTTGTGACCACTCCAAATCTGTCTCCAACATAACTCTTACACATATTGGATTAAATGGTACGCTTCAAACTCTCAATTTTTCATCACTTCCAAACATCCTCACTCTAGACATGAGTCATAACTCCTTGAATGGAAGTATTCCTCCCCAGATTGGGGTGTTGTCCAAACTCACTCATCTTCATTTAAGTGGCAATCATCTCTCTGGACCAATTCCATCTCAAATAACTCAGTTGGTCAGTCTTCGTGTTTTAGATTTGGCATATAATGCTTTCAATGGTTCTATTCCTCAAGAAATAGGTGCATTAAGGAATTTGAGTGAGCTTACTATTCAATTTGCCAATCTCACAGGGACTATCCCAAATTCTATAGGAAACCTATCCTTCTTGTCATATCTTTCTCTTTGGAATTGTAATCTCACAGGGTCTATCCCAATTTCTATAGGAAAGTTGACCAATTTGTCATATCTATATCTTACATGGAACAAATTTTATGGACATATTCCTCGTGAAATTGGGAATTTGTCAAACTTAAATTATTTGTCGCTTGCATCTAATAACTTCCATGGTTCTATTCCTCAAGAAATAGGGAAGTTGAAGAACCTAGGGATTCTATATGCTCACTTCAACAGAATCTCTGGCAACATTCCTGCGGAAATTGGGAAATTAAGCAACTTGGGAGAATTGTGGCTTTCAGACAATAATCTTTCGGGTTCTATTCCTCAAGAAATTGGAATGATGACAAATATATATAATCTTGATTTGGCCGGTAACTATTTCTCAGGTACAATCCCCCCTACAATTGGAAATCTGAGCAGTTTATTATTTCTTTTCCTTTTTGACAACCATCTATCTGGTTCCATTCCTAATGAAGTTGGAAAACTCCGTTCTCTTCAGACAATCCAATTTTTATTCAATAATCTCTCCGGGCCAATCCCATCTTCCATAGGTAACTTGGTCGATTTGAGCTCTATTCGCCTTAATAATAACAAACTCTCTGGACCAATTCCTTCCACCATTGGAAACTTGACAAGCCTCAGCAACCTTCTTTTATTCTCAAATAAACTCAGTGGAAATATTCCAGTAGAAATGAACAAGCTTAACCACCTGGAAAATTTGCAATTATATGACAATAATTTCATAGGTCATTTGCCCCACAACGTTTGCATTAGTGAAAAGTTGACAAAGTTTACTGCTAGCAGTAACTATTTCATAGGCCCAGTACCAAAGAGTTTGAAGAATTGCTCCAGCCTCAGAAGAGTTTGGCTTCAACAAAACCAATTGACAGGAAACATAACAGAAGATTTTGGTGTATATCCAAACTTGGATTACATAGACCTGAGTGAAAATAACTTTTATGGTCATCTTTCCCCAAAATGGGGAAAGTGCTATAATCTTACAAGCCTCAAAATCTCCAACAATAATTTATCAGGCAGTATTCCCCCAGAACTAAGTCAGGCAACCAATTTACATGTACTGCACCTAGATTCAAACCATCTTACAGGAGGCATTCCAAAAGATTTAGGTAATTTGACCTACTTGTTCGATCTCTCTCTCAATAATAATAATCTTTCAGGGAAAGTCCCTGTACAAATAGCATCATTGAAAGATCTTGAAACCTTGGAACTTGGAGCAAATCATTTTACTGGCTTAATTCCAAATCAACTTGGCAATTTGGCCAAGTTATTACACTTGAATTTGAGCCAAAATAAATTCAGGGCAACTATTCCATCCGAGTTTGGTAAATTAGAATATCTTCAAAGTCTTGATCTTAGCAGGAACTTTTTGAGTGGAACAATACCACCAATGCTCGGAGAGTTGAAAAGCTTAGAAACACTGAATCTCTCGCATAATAATCTTTCAGGCGATCTCTCCAGCCTTGACGAGATGCTAAGCTTGATATCCGTTGATATATCGTACAACCAATTAAAGGGTCCACTTCCAAACATTCGAGCCTTCAACATTGTTACAATTGAAGCATTGAGAAATAATAAAGGCTTGTGTGGCAATGTCTCTGACTTGGAACCATGCCCAACATCAAGTGCCAAATCTCAAAATCATATGACTAAAAAAGTCATATTGATAATTTTACCCATTGGTTTGGGCACTTTAATACTAGCATTATTTGCCTTTGGAGTCTCATATCATCTTTGTCGAAGTTCAAAGACAAAAGAAAACCAGGATGCAGAATCACCAGTGCAGAATCTATTTGCAATATGGAGTTTTGATGGAAAAATGGTGTATGAGAACATAGTTGAAGCCACCGAAGATTTTGACAATAAACATCTCATTGGGGTTGGAGGACAAGGAAGTGTTTACAAAGCAGAATTGCACACAGGTCAAGTTGTTGCTGTGAAGAAACTCCATTCTGTCCAAAATGGAGAAATGTCCAATATCAAAGCTTTAACAAGTGAAATTCAAGCTTTGACAGAAATTTGACATCGTAACATTGCCAAGTTATATGGGTTTTGTTCTCATTCACTATTCTCATTTTTGGTATATGAGTTCTTGGAAAAGGGAAGCATGGATAAGATTTTAAAAGATGATGAACAAGCAATTGCATTTGATTGGAATAGGAGGATCAATGCCATTAAAGGTGTAGCAAGTGCTTTATGCTATATGCATCATGGCTGTTCACCTCCAATTGTTCATCGAGATATATCAAGCAAGAATGTTCTTTTGGATTTGGAGTATGTGGCTCATGTTTCAGATTTTGGAGCAGCTAAGCTTCTTAATCCTAATTTAACCAACTGGACCTCATTTGTAGAAACTTTTGGTTATGCTGCTCCAGGTTAATTCCTTTTCTCTTTATCGAGAATATAATGATTTTGTAGGTTTTCTTTGATAGTCTTTTACCAAAAAATTACGTAATATAGTTATCAACATTTCATGTTTATTTCAAGAATGTTATTTAATACATGATAGCTCTTTTAATTTTTCTACAGAACTTGCATACACAATGGAAGTAAATGATAAATGCGATGTGTATAGCTTTGGGGTGTTAGCATTGGAAATACTTTTTGGAGAACACCCTGGAGATTTTATAACTTCGTTGTTGACATGTTCATCAAATGTCATGAACCCAACACTTGATATTCCTTCATTGATGGGTAAGTTAGACCAACGTCTCCCTTATCCTGCAAATCCTATTGCTAAGGAGATAGTTTTGATTGTGAGGATAGCAAATGCTTGCTTGACTGAAAGACCTCGTTCTCGCCTTACCATGAAGCAAGTTGCCAAGGAGCTTGCAATGCCAAAGTCATCTTCAATCCGTTAAGTTCACATTGTTATGGATATTTAGTTGAAATATTGAATTTACCTAATATGCACGAGTTCTGCTCCCCCATCCTCCACCCAACTTTGAATTGTAATTTCTTTTCACCTGTTTTGTATTTGTAAGTCATTCAATTTGGTGTGTTTTCAACTTATATTCCTACAATATCATATGCTTAAATATCAATAAATTGTGACAATGATTTGAGTTCAGAAGTGCCATATACATACATGGATTCCGAACTCATTTAAGCTATAAATTCTAGATAATTTACAACATAGTGCAAAGTATTATGCCATGAGTCATTGATATTCATGAATAGAGAAACTATAAGTAGCACCTAGAGTTAGATTACGTCTTCTAAAAATTTTAAACTTTTTTCATTGTTTCAGCACCATCTCGCTCATGACACTTTCAAAGTTTAGTTTGGCTTGAAGATTAAGTTTTAATTTATAAGTAACTACATGTTTTTGTGAATGAATATTTTTAAGACATGCTTCAATTTGTCCAACTACTTTCTCAAAATTGACAAATATTGCTTTGTTTTCCAAATATTATTATTATTAAATTAAGCTTCTACAAGTGCACAACAAAGTCAGCATACTTCTATCTCTTGCTAAAATTCAGTTTCATCAATAATTCTTTTTTCAAAATATTCTTGATTAATTGTGTTCCAATGAAAGTTTCGGCTCTCTGGCTAGCTCAACACAGGAATTGTTCTGTGCTTCGGAGCCCATTTATTTTTTCAGCTGCAGGTACACATTTATGCTTTGATCTGACTGATATGCTTGGATTTTGATATAGTGCTTTCTTTGAGGGTAAACATTATTTTATACAATATCATGGATTAGTGAAAGTTAAGAAGTTTTATTTTCGTAAGCAAGATAAATTTATAAAATACAAAGAGATTCCAACCCACATACAAAACCACCAGACATAAAGATCTAGACACAATCCGAATATAGGACTATTGAACCATATTCTAAGGAGACATGAGAAGCATTTAATTTAGAATTAAACCAAGACCAACTTCTTATTTTTATTAATTCATGTACACTTGTAAAATCGAAAGTTTCATTCCCACAAAGACCATGTAATTTTTGTTAACAATACATCTGTCCTGCATATTTTGTCTTTTTCTCTTTAAACATTCCCTGATGTTGAAGATAGTAATCCAAAATACTTGAAAGATCAATAGCATAATAACCCAGCCAAGCATAAAATGCATGCTAAAGCTGATATGCAATTCTGCTGTTAAGCCACACTTATGAGAAGAACTTTCCAATTGATCAAGAAAAATAAAAACACAAGACTGATCAGGAAGAAATTAAAGCGATTATATTTCTCTAGATTAGCCTAGTATATTATAGGAATATGTTCATCACTATTTGGTCTTTGTGGATTCAACAGAATTGGATCATTTCAAGCAGGGATGTGCTGATCTAATGACCATTGTGAACCTCGTTAAAGTTAGTTTAGTGGGGTCCTTTTCTCTTACATGCAAAGAAAGAAGCAGAGAAAAAATATCTCAAAAAGGAGGGGCATCCTTGAGGATTGGATAACTTGTATCTTGAGGTTGCGATTTGAGAATCTGTTTGGATAAATTTCTAATTTTAGAGTATGTTTGGATAAATTTCTCTATAAACACTTATAAGAAAAGAAAATAAGAAGAAAAAATGAAAAAAAAAACCTTCTTCATAAATAAATAAAAATCAATTTTTGAAGAAGCTAATATGAGAGAGCTTCTATAAATTAGTTCATTCATAAGCTAATTTTGACTTATGAAGAAGTTTTTTTTTTTTATTATTCTTTAATTCTTATTTTCTTCTTCTATAAGAACTTGTGGAGAAGTTTATCCAAACAAGTCCTTATTTTTTTTACTATTGTACTGGAAGGTAAATATAATTGAAGAACAAATGTATCCTATTGTTGCTTTTGATGTTCCATGATTATTCCTCAGCTCTTTGAATTTGTGTATTCGATTCGCCATTGCTGTAACTCTTCTTCTTAGTACAAGCCTTTTACAATTTAATATTGCAATCGAAATGTCTAGGTGTTTGCGATAAATCTTTGACTCAAGTGATTAACGTTATTGCGTTTTTTTCTCAAAACATTGCATAATTAATTTGGAAAGTTCTGTGTTGCTGTTAGTTGTGTTGTTTGGGGCATTGACGAATTTGATTACCTGAGATTGGCCTAAATCTTTCTCTTTGCTTCCTTATTGTGCACCTTTAAATTGAGTCTTCAAATTAGAATTTTGTGCCATGAAAATATTTGATCTTGAGCCTTCTTCTTTGGAATCATCTGTAGTCTTTGAATGCTTTTCTCACACAAGTTATTATCATCCTTTTTGTGTGTGTTGTGCTTATTGTTGCCCGTTGTCGCAACCAAAGTCGCGGCGGGACGGCGAAAAATAAGTGTAAAAAATAGAGGAGTCGCCACCATAGTTTATTAAGGAAAACTACGAAAAAACCTTTAAAAGAAAATGGTCTTGAAAACTAGATTTTGGGTTCGGGAGTCGATTATGCGTAAGGAAGGTATTAGCTGTAACACTGTGATTTTTCGTAATGTATTATAAGTGCTTGATAAATACCGTAAGAGGAAATTAAATTTAAATTTATGATAATTATAAAAGAATTGATAAATAGATTGATTTTGTTATGTGCCATAGTGTCTTTGTTAGATTTTCAGGAGGTGTCGGACTTAGAGTGTGTGTTCTGGGATTTTTGGGACTTTTACGTGAGTTTCGTAAGTCTGTACACCATTTTCTCTATTTACACATCTTTGAAGGATCTGCCATGTCAACTCGGTTAGTAATTTAATGGACTGTTGCCGGTTGGACCAAATTTCTTTAATTTGAAAAATATAAGAATTTAATTTGATCAATTAAAACTAAAAGATCAAAAACATTCATATGATAAATTACATAGACTAAAAATAAAATTAAACATTATTTATATATTACAATTTAAATACTTATTCTTGAATTTTTATTTTATTTTAAAAAGTCACTTAATCACACGATTTATTTTACATTAAGTATCTTACTTTTTAATTGTATTTTTATTTTTATTTCATTCAAATATTATTATTTGAATTAATTAGTCTCAAATTAAATTTGAATAGAATTTCAAATTTGAAATCATGATACACCATGTCAAATTGATAGATACATATCAAATTAATTGTCCAACATTGCAACTTTAAAGATCACATTCTTTCACACAGACCCACGAGTCATATATACGTGACTCACGCATAGTTGTAGTCATCATATGTGTATGTGACTTTTCTGCAATATCCCATGGGCATGAACTGCATATGCATATCACTCACAGAAAATTGAAGCATCTTCACGTATTTATCCACTCTCTGATTGTATTACACAATCAGTGATTCAAGAATTCACCATATACCAGCAGCCATGTTCTTCATATTTCCAACGCTTCACTCCATAAAGCTCCTTTCATTTTGGGTGCTTCTAACTGTAATGTGGTTTTGTGCATTCATAATGGCCACTTCTCTCAATGCTACTGCATCTTCTGCCTCTCTCACACTACAACAAAGTGAAGCAAATGCTTTGTTGAAGTGGAAAGCCAGCCTTGGCAACCAAAGTCAGGCTTTGCTATTTTCATGGGCTGGCAATAGTTCTTGCATTTGGTTTGGAATTGCTTGTGACCACTCCAAATCTAGGGGTGCTCATAATGTAGTTATTCAAATAACTATAACTATATCTATTAAATAACCAAATTACAAGTAATTATTATAATCATAACTATAACTAATTTTGTATAACTAGTTATTGTTTTTAAAAACTAGTTATATAACTGGTTATGAATATATAACCAGATATATAACTGGTTATATCTAAAACCAGTTATATAACTAGTTATGTATTCATAACTAGTTATATAAACTATTATTTAATCAATTTTGAAAAAATAAAATTTAAAATTGATAATATTTTTAAATAAAATTATCTTTTAGCAATATATAAATACATATAGCGGTACAATAATAAATGCAATCTTTTTATTTTTATTAATAAGGGTTTTAAAATACTAATTTTCATAAAATAGTACTCTTTTTAATATTAATATTTTTACTAAAATTTTAATTAGAATACTTCTCTTTCTTATGGTAGCAAGAAACATATAGAGGGAGAGTTCATTTCAAAATCTTCAGCTAATTTAATAATTAAATCCCCAATCTCCACTATGATGTTATCAGCTTCCTATGTTTTACGTGAGGGGCTAAATATCTAGTACCACGGATCTGTTCTACATCAAGCACGATTTCTATATATATTAAGCCATTTAGAAGGATTTAGGTCTGTCAACTCTCAATTCTTAATGGATGTTGGTGGGAGAATTGTTAAAGAACCAACTTCCACTTTAACTGGAATGGTTTCCTCGCTGTCATCACATGCGAGATTATGGTTAAAGATGGTTAATAACTGGTTTATTATAACCAGTTATAACTGGTTATTAACTATAACTATAACTATTTTTAACTAGTTAAATAAACCAAATAACTACATTTTAATTTAATCAATAAAACAGTTATACTTTTATAACTAGTTTTAGTTAACTAGATATTTTATAACTAGTTAGTTACAATTATCATTAACTAGTTTCATAACTAGTTAATTTGAGCACCCCTATCCAAATCTGTCTCAAACATAACTCTTACACATATTGGATAAAGGGGTACGCTTCAAACTCTCAATTTTTCATTACTTCCAAACATATTCACTCTTGATTTAAGTGACAATCATCTCACTGGAACAATTCCATCTGAAATATCTCAGTTGGTCAACTTGACAGAATTTAGGCTCCAGTTCAATGGTCTTTCTGATTCCATTCCTCAGGAAATTGGCAAGTTGATTAACTTGCAAGTTTTATTGCTTTCAAACAATAATATTTCGGGTTCATTCCTCAGGAAATTTGTAACTTAATCAAATTGGAGTATTTATGGCTGCAAGGCAATATTCTTTCGGGTTCTATTCCTCAAAAAATTGGGATGATGACAAATATGTATCAACTTGATTTGTCTGATAACTCGTTAACAGGTACAATCCCTTCTTCAATTGGAAATCTGAGCAATTTAGTGTATTTGTATGTTTATGCCAACCATCTATCTGGTTCCATTCCTAATGAGGTGGGGAAACTCCATTTTCTGAACACAATCCAATTGTTAAGCAATAAGCTCCCTGGACCAATTCCTTCTACTATTGAAAACTTGACAAACCTCACCACACTTTCTTTGTCCTCAGATAAGCTCTCTGGACCAATTCCTTACACTATTGAAAACTTGACAAAGCTCACCACACTTTCTTTGTTCTCGAATAAGCTCCCTGGACCAATTCCTTCCACTATCTGAGCAATTTAATACATTTTTACATGTATGACAACCATCTATCTGGTTCCATTCCTAATGAAGTGGGAAAACTCCATTTTCTTGTCACAATCCAATTGTTGGACAATAATCTCTCTGGGCCAATCCCATCTTCCATTGGTAACTTAGTCAATTTGGACTCTATTCACCTTAGTGGAAACAAACTCTCTGGACCAATTCCTTCCTCCATTGGAAACTTGACAAAGCTCACCACACTTATGTTATTGTCAAATAAGCTTAGTGGAAACATTCCAATAGAAATGAACAAGCTTAACAACCTGGAAAATGTGCAATTATCTGACAATAATTTCATAGGTCATTTGCCTCACAACATTTGCATTAGTGGAAAGTTTACATACTTTTCTGCTAACAAAAACTTTTACACTGGCCCAGTACCAAAGAGTTTGAAGAAATGCTCCAGCCTTATCAAACTTAGGCTTGATCAGAACCAACTGACTGGAAATATAACAGATGGTTTTGGTGTCTATCCAAATTTGGTTTACATCGACTTGAGTGAAAATAACTTCTATGGCCATCTTTCCCAAAACTGGGGAAAGTGCTATAATCTCACAAGCCTCAAAATCTCCAACAATAATTTATCAGGCAGTATTCCACCAGAACTAAGTCAGACAACCAATTTACATGTACTTCACCTATCTTCAAACCATCTCACAGGAGGCATTCCAAAAGATTTAGGTAAATTGACCTTCTTGTTCAATCTCTCTCTAAATAACAACAATATTTCAGGAAATGTCCCTATTCAAATAGCATCATTGAAAGATCTTGAAACCTTGGAACTTGGAGCAAATAATTTTACTGGCTTAATTCCAATTCAACTTGGCAATTTGGTCAAGTTATTACACTTGAATTTGAGCCAAAATAAATTCAGGGAAAGTATTCCATCCGAGTTTGGTAAATTACAATATGTTCTAAGCCTTGAGCTTAGCAGGAACTTTTTGAGTGGAACAATGCCACCAATGCTCGGAGATTTGAAAAGCTTAGAAACACTGAATCTCTCGCACACTAATCTTTCAGGCGATCTCTCCAGCCTTGACGAGATGGTAAGCTTGATATCGGTTGATATATCGTACAACCAATTACAGGATTCGCTTCCACATATCCCAGCCTTTAATATGGCCACAATTGAGGAATTGAGAAATAATAAAGGCTTGTGTAGCAATGTCTCAGGCTTGGAACCATGCCCAACATCAAGTGACAAATCTCAAAATCATAAGACTAACAAAGTCATATTGGTAATTCTACCCATTGGTTTGGGCACTTTACTACTAGCATTATTGGGCTTTGGAGTCTCATATCATCTTTGACGAAGTTCAAAGACAAAAGAAGACCAGGATGCAGAATCACCAGTACAAAATCTATTTGCAATATGGAGTTTTGATGGAAAAATGGTGTATGAGAACATAGTTGAAGCCACAGAAGAGTTTGACAATAAACATCTCATCGGGGTTGGTGGACAAGGAAGTGTTTTCAAGGCAGAATTGCACACAGGTCAAGTTGTTGCTGTGAAGAAACTCCATTCAGTCCAAAATGGAGAAATGTCCAATATTAAAGATTTCACAAGTGAAATTCAAGCTTTGACAGAAATTCGACATAGAAACATTGTAAAGTTATATGTGTTCATCGAGATATATCAAGCAAGAATGTTCTTTTGGATTTGGAGTGTGTGGCTCATGTCTCAGACTTTGGAACAACTAAGCTTCTGAATCCTAATTCAACCAATTGGAGCTCATTTGTAGGCACTTTTTGATATGCTGCTCCAGGTTAAGTCCTTTTTTTTTCTTTTATACTAGGGTATAAAGATTTTGTAGGTTTTCTTTGATAGTGTTCTACCAAAATATTATGTAATATAGTTATCAACATTTCATGTTTATTTCATGAATGTTATTTAATACATGATATCTCTTTTAATTTTTCTACAGAACTTGCATACACAATGGAAGTAAATGAAAAATGCGATGTGTATAGCTTTGGGGTATTAGCATTGGAAATACTATTTGGAGAGCACCCTGGAGATTTTATAACTTCTTTGTTGTGGAGATCTTCATCAAATGGCATGGCCTCAACACTTGATAGTCCTTCATTGATGAGCAAGTTAGACAAACGTCTTCCTCATCCTGTAAATCCTGATGATAAGATAAGGAGGTAGTTTTGATTATAAGGATAGCAAATGCTTGCTTGACTGAAAGTCCTCGTTCTCGTCCTACCATGGAGCAAGTTGCCAAGGAGCTTGCAATATTGAAGTCGTCTTCATTACATTAGTTCCACTTTGTCATGTAGTATATATAGTTGAAAGATCGAATTTACCGAATAAGCATGAGTTCTACTCTCCCCGACTTTGCTTTGTAATTTTAATTTTAGTCTTCATGTTCCATGATTATCCTCAGCTCTCTGTATGTGTTTGGTTTGGTCTTGAGCTGTTTAATTAGTGTTTTCGAGTCACCATTGCTGTAACTTTTCTTCTTAGTACAACCCTTGTACAATTTAATCTTCAAATTGAAATGTGTAGGAGGTGTTGTGATAAATCTTGACTCAAATTATTAACATCATTGACTCATTGCGTTTCTTCTTGAACATAGCATAATCAATTTGAAAAGTTCCCTTGTGCAGTTAGTTGTGTTGTTAGGAACATAATTAATTAAAGCATGTTGGTTTGTGTTCATTGTTGTCTTATTATAATTGTATGAGAATTATGTTCTCTGCTTCCACTTTAATTTTTCTCATTTATCTCAGCTGCTAGTTTTAGATGCGTAGACATTTTCCACTTATCCCTTTTTACTAAGCATGCAGCCTCTCTAGCCCGATATGCAGATGCAATCGGTTCGCCTTGATTGTCTATCAGAGGCTCTTGTCTAGGGCGAAAAGTCCAGTGCCTCGTGTATGCCATGGTCAATTATAGTTAAGTAAAAAAAACTTAAATATATTTTTAGTTCCTCAAATTTGAAGCACATTTGATTTTGGTCCATCAATTAAAAATTTGTTCTTCTTAATTCTTCAAATTTGCAAAATGTTGTGTTTAGTCCCTCAAGGTAATTTTCGAGAACTAAAAATTAGCTTTTTCTTGTCCTTCAAATTCATTCTGAGGTTACAAAATTGAAGGACTAAAAAAACAAATTTTTAATTGGGGGATCAAAACAAAATATGCTTCAAATTTGAGGAACTAAAAACATATTTAAGCCAAAATAATTAACATATTACAAAAACTTAAACATAATTTAAATAACTAATTAAACAATTATTAAATTGTTACTCAAACAATTAATAAAAATTTACTAAAATAAAAAAAACTAATATTCAACTATTTGAATAACTAATTTAAATAAATAATAAATAAAATTTAATTAATAAATATTTAAACAAAATTAAAATATTGCTAAAACATAATTTTAATAACTAATTATGAGCGACACCACCATCACTGATGAGAATCCTTTCTGCTACATCATGTTCTTTTTATACACCTTCATTTTTCTAAACAAAATTAATATAGATTTTAATTGGGACTAAAATTCAATATAATTTTTAATTTTTCAATCAATATTAATGCCGATCCCTCAATGTGGAATAATTGAATTACCGAAGCCTACTTTTTCACTACTCCCAAATTGAGAACCCTTTTTCCATCAACGCACTTGATTCAATTTTTCTATTGCCAGCCAATCTTTTTTCTTTCATTTATTTAATGGTTTCAAATTTAGATGCTGGTTGTGATACAACCAGGCGATGCAGGGTCTTGAAATTGAATGTTTTACAAGTCTTGAAATATGTTGGCGGTGCTGTGTATTATTCGCGATTCAGTGAATCCCCTTTCGTGTGTCTCTGGTGAATCAAATTATGTAGACTTCTATTGTTGCGAAGTGTGTTCCATGATGATTGGTAGTATGTGATGGAACAAAAAAAAGGGTATGTGACAGTGAAGAAGGCCGAGAAGAAATGAGTAAATAAAGTATATATCACGTGATTATTTTAGTAACTTGTTTTAAGTTTTTAGGTGGGACAATTTCAGCCGTGGGATCTATTTATTTTAGTGGCTGAGATTTGGTGTAAGTCTAATGACTTACACCTGTGTAAACGGATCATATCCCCCCCCCACACACACACACATATGATATTGGTCATTTTCATTCTCACCAAAAGATCATATAATATGAAATGACCTTTTGGTGAGAATGAAAATGACCAATATCAACCATTAAATTAAAATGAAAGGTCTAAATTAAAATATTTGTTTAAGAATTCATTAAAACCTTTTATATCAAAACAAAAATTCATTAAAACCTCGCGTGACCATAAAATCTCTAAAAAATTTACCAAACGAAAATCAAATTTGTAAAATATCTTAATTATCATGTCACTCTTCCTCAAGATTGTTGTAATTAACTCATCATCATGACCATCATAACCACCATTACCATGATCGTCGCCACCACCATTGCCATGACAGTTGGTACCACCACTGCCATGACCTTCATTGGAACCACCGCTATGAACGTTGCTGCATCCATTGCCATGATTGTCATCGTCACCATGACCACTAACATTATTATTACTGTCATTGTCATCGCTGCCACCACCACCATCACCATCATATAGATTGTTTACCCTAAGCTAAGGAGCTTTAGTCTCTTGTCTTGTATCCACTTGTTGTTTTAGTAGGATATTTTACACCCCGACACTTTGATTTTATATTGTGTATCTATCATTTCAATCTAGGGACCTAGATCGAGCTTGAGAGAATCCAACTTCTCAATTCATTATATGTGTTTGTTTGATTTGTTAAAATACATTGTATTGGACAACACAAATACAAGTGTTCCATGTCGGATTTAAAAAAAATCATGAGACAACATAAGTGAAATAAAGATGACAACACAACTTCAATTTTTTTGTTACTAAGTAAACGATGGGACAATTTTTTGTCCCTAGTACAAAATGCCCAAAGACAAAAATACCCACTCTCCCTCCTACACCTCTCCCTCCCCATTGGATTTGGTTTTGTTTTAATGCCTATGATTATTGATGTCCTTCTTCCGTTCCTGATCCATAACCCCGAGTTGCTACCTTGGAGAAGACAATGCTTTTTAGATGGTTATGATTTCTTCAAACCCATATTTTGGTAAAGAAAAACAACTATGTAATATATTCATATGTTATATAATATACAATATAATATTTATAATATATATTAAAATATATAATACTATATATTATTTTATAATATAATAATAAAGAGGATATTATAACAAATCTTACATGATTTTGTTTGTGTTGTACATTATCTATCAGACAAAGTATAGAAGAAAATGTTGTTTTATGTTGTTCCCCTTATACTGTATCTTAATGTGTATCAAATGAATCTTATACCGTGAGTACGATGCCACAAGGAACACTTGCACAAGTCAATGCAGTAGTAGTAGTAGTAATAATAATAATAATAATAATAATAATAATAATAATAATAATAATAATAATAATAATAATAATAATAATAATAATAACTCAATTAAAAAAAAAAGTCACACGATTGCTTCTCTCCTTCACATACATAGTCTTGTTTCACGCGCACTCGCAATTGACTCTCCTCCTCTGTTGAATTCGTAGCAACACCGATGCATGTGGTCATGCTTCTATTAAAATCAATTCTTAGTTCTGTAATAAATTTATTAAAAAAAAAAAACTATCATTTTCAGTCTTTGGGATCACAATTAAGAAATTCTAATGAATGAAATTGATACTCAATTAAAAAAGAAAAAAGTCACGTGATTGCTTCTCTCCTTCTGTTTCAATTGACCCTCCTCCTCTGTTGAATTCGTAGCAACACCGATGCATGTGGTCATGGTTCCCCTAAATTTTGAATCCAAGCACTTCAGTCTTCAGGGTACCTCTCAACCACACTAGCATAGCATGGACCACACTTATTGGTATCTCTGCAAGAACCGCGTAATCGTGGATTTACCAAGGTAGCTAGGTCCAATTAAGTACCATTCAATCTGTAGAATTAAACAAGACGGTATATATTAGAGATATAGTTTTCTTGTATTAGTTTAGTAGCCTATATAAAGTCTGGTATAGTTACTTTGTACTCAACTCTTCATAATATCAATACATTTTGTTTCCTTCTTATTAGACTTTTCCCAATTCTCTCTTCTCACTTAGCTTGAACCATGTATTCTATCATGGTATCAGAGCGATACCACCTGCCTTGAAGAGAGATTATTCATCCGCTGCACCGAGCATTTTTAGCTCATTTTCTTTCCAATTCTTGAACCTTCTCGTTGTTTTCTCGGCAATGGTCTTCGATTTGGTGCTTTCTTTTCTGGAGTTTTTGCATTTCTTGATTCATGGAGGTTTGTTCCATTTTGAATTTGCTTACACGAAGCAACAATTGATGTGTGCCATGTTCCCTTTGATTCAAGTCATGGAATGTCTAGGTGTTGGTTATCACGGTGCAATCTGGTCTTCAACTTCAATTCTGAAGGTTTTGGTTATGTTGTTCTTCAATCTTGGATTTTAGCTATCGGTGAATTTTTATTTCAACTCTGCTTTGTTTTGTGGATCTTGCGATCTTTCAATATTGGCTTGTTTGCGATTTTGCTTGCTTATGATCTGGTGGTTCTGCTATTCAGAGTATATGTTGCTTAAATGACGCATGCCAGGTGTTTGATAAAGTGCTTGTGCGAGATTTTTATCAATTTTTCCAGTGTTTTGAACCTCTTCTTCTTTGTGGCTTCTAGTACATGGTTCCTTGCAGCTTCTTTCGTTTAGTGTGGTGAAGAAACTTGAACAAGTGGGTGTGATTGATTGGCTGCAATTACTCCACTGCCAATTTTGGTTTTAATATTTGGACAGTGTTGTTTGTCTAAGCAATGCTCATGAGGTGTTTGTGAAAAGTCTTCTGTGAAGACAAATTTGTTGCTATGTTAGTTTTTCAACTTTACTTTGACGTAAGCTTCTGTCCATGGTGGTTAAGCATTGTTGTTAGCTTCTGCTATGGATGGTTAAGCATTAAACCTTGTTTTGCTTCTGTTTTGAGTGGTTAAGCCTTATGTTTAGCTTCTACTCTTAATGGTTAAGCTTGGTTGCTTATGCCTTATGGTGGTTAAGCATTCTCATTGATTTGTGCTTTTGCCAAGTGGTTAAACTTTGAGGGATAGTTTCTGCATGGTGGTTAAGCTCTAGCCTTATGGCTTTGATGATTTCAGCTTCTGCCTTGTATGGTGGTTAAGCTTTTGATGTTTTCAGTCATTGTCTATCTTTTGCCATTGTATTTTTGGCACGTTTTATTGCATTTTGCTTTGCTTTGATACTTGTATTGCTCATCCCAAGTTGGAAGTGTTGTGAACACCTTCCAGCTTGCGGGGGGATATTAGAGATATAGTTTTCTTGTATTAGTTTAGTAGCCTATATAAAGTCTGGTATAGTTACTTTGTACTCAACTCTTCATAATATCAATACATTTTGTTTCCTTCTTATTAGACTTTTCCCAATTCTTTCTTCTCACTTAGCTTAAACCATGTATTCTATCATTATTAGAGTATACAGTTAGTTAGTTCTTTAAGAAATTAGTTAGACTTGGTTAGTCCAATTATAAACTCTATATATAGGAAAATTGTAATCCATTTTAGTAACTTTTAATCAATATGAAATCTCTTGAGAATTATTCTCTGTATTTGGCTCATGCCTATAATCTACATCCCTATCATCCTCTAATTTCCAACATGGTATCAGAGCGATACCTTTCACCTTCCGTTGAGTCACCTTCCATTGTTTTGCAGAGATCTATTCACAGTCATATTTGATCCACCATGTTTTCTCATGGTTCACTCCATCATCTCTCATCTATGGAAGAGAGCAAAGATGGAGAAGAAGAGATTCTTATCAGAGCGATACCGTGCTTTCGCAAATGACATCGACCTCTGTGAATCAAATTCTAACTGCGAGCAAGAACTTTTTTTTGAATCAGAGGAGGAAAACATTCTTGAATCTACAACCACAGAGAAGAACGAACACTATGAATTCATTTTCGGCAGTTTCAGACTCTCAGATCTTGATACCATATCTTCAGTTCCAATAATTCAAGTCAAGCCAACAATTGATGCAACAGCCATCAAGATTGGGGAAATTACATGTATCATCAAAGATTCACAATCCTGCAACACGGAGCTCCCATAGGCAACGAGGACGTTGACTAATGAAGTTGTGAAGAAAGAGATCATCGTCAATCTGGTTTCTGAAGACGTAGAGCATGTCGATTTTGGCACCGTTGTTGTAGATCGTACCTCTTCCTCCGTCAATTTCTTCTGCGACCTGGATTCAGTTCTGTTATGGTTCGCTTCACCAAATCGCAGTTCTGTTAGCACAACCACTTTCGTCAAATTTTTTATTCCTCTATTGTTCATCAGCGAGTCAAGCATAGGTGTTGATGCTCTAATCGTGGCACTGAAACAAAGCACCTTGTTGCATGCATTTGTGTCTTTGATCCCGGTGGACTCTCTGTTAGTTGTCATTTTGCGATCGCATTCAGGTTCCTTGATGAACGTTGCCGCAACGGGAACCAACGTGACCTCCGCTTGCTAGATCTGTATGGCGAGCTTCACGGTGAATACTCTAATGGCAGCATCAATGTTCATGTGAAATGTCGTCGATTTGCTTAGCACTTCAAAGTTAGGGTTCAACACTTGCAGAGGAGAGAAGCGATGCTTATTGGATTTGGGCAACAAACCAAAGCTATAGGTCATTCTGTTTGGGCCTCAACGTTGAGTAATCTGATTTGGGCTAAGGAAGAAAAGGCCAGGAGGTTAATTCGTGTAGTTGTAATAGTCATTTGATTTGGGCTAAAAAAAAAAAGGCTAGGAGGTTAACGTGATTGTAGTCATGTAGGCTTTTTTTTTTTGCCATAATACTTGTTTGTTATTTCTATTTGTTTCTATTTTTTCTTCTTCTTGATGTTTGTATTTCAAGTTGACTATGGTTACCATTGTTAGCTTGCGGGGATATTAGAGTATACAGTTAGTTAGTTTGTTAAGAAATTAGTTAGACTTAGTCCAATTATAAACTCTATAAATAGGAAAATTGTAATCCATTTTAGTATCTTTTAATCAATATGAAATCTCTTGAGAATTATTCTCTGTATTTGGCTCATGCCTATGATCTACATCCCTCTCATCCTCTGATTTCCAACAGTATATATCAACAACAAGGTTGAAGCATAGTTTAACATAACTGAAACCAAGACAAAATTACAAACTTTAACAAATGAGAAAAGTAAATAACAATTACGATAGAATCTTTGAAGCCGCTAAAAATTTCTCGGGTATTAGCAATTTTCCTTTCAGTTGGAGTGCATTAATAAATTTACTATAGGGATGTTATAAAAAAATATTATTTAATTAAAAAACAAACTCATTTCTCTCCTTCCTGATCACTTACGAGTAGAGGTATAAATGAGTTGAGCTATTCATAAATTATTTGAGTTTGTTCGATCAAACTCATTTGTTTAATTAATTAAATCAACAAATCCAGGCTTAAGATTGAGTTTGATTATTTAAATGAGTCAAACTCAAGATTTATAAGCTCAATATTAACGGTTCGTGAATAACTAGTTTATTTAAATTGATGATGAAGATTTTACTAACTTTTTTTATTTATATATTTATTAAAGAAATATGTAGAATTTTGTCGTGAGCATTGGGATTAATTTTGAAGTTTCTTTATTGTAGTACTCAAGTTATGAATTGTTATTTACTGGATTATGAAAATGTCAGCATATATAGTTCTATATGTAGATTATAATTTGGTATTAAATATTTATTAAATACTTTGTTGTTAAAATAAAAAATAATTTAAGAAAATTTTTCATAAAAGAAAAAAATAATCAAATTATAAATTAAGCCAAGGTCAATCTTTATTATTTTTTTTTAAAAGAAATCAAGCTCAAGTTTCAATTAAACAAGTTTAAATAAATGTGACAAACTTAAGTAACCCATTTTTTGCAAGTTGGCCTAAATTTAAAGTTCTCATCGACTCCCCTGTTTACATCTCTACTCAGGAACCATTTTCACATCTCACTCAAAATTTCTAGATTCTCTTTTTTTATGCATTAATCTTCTCCAACCCACTGCCACCACTCACTTCCGCAGCCACCACAATAATAATAATAATGATGATGATAAATTAATAATTTATTTATTAATTTTGTTATTATTATTATTATTAATTATTATTATTATCATTATTATTAATTATTATTATCATCATTATTATTATTATTATTAATTATTATTATCATTATTATTAATTATTATTATTATTATTATTATTATTATTGTGCACCAATTAACTATTAAAAATTAACTCTAAATATGATTTTTAAAGTAATTAATACAAGAAAAAATAAGTCATTCAATAAGTGTAAAGTAATTTTACACTGTCATTCATCCAATTTCAAATCACTATATATGAAAGGTTTTTTTTACTTGTACAATAATTACTTAAAAGTCACATTAATTCCTTAAAAAAAAGGTTACTCTAATAGTAATTTCTAATTGATTAATAATGTAAAAAATTTTACACTCATAATGCATAGCCATTAAAGTCTTAATACAAAAGTTAATCACTTTTCATTACAAGAATCTATGATTAAATGAAAATATAAAAAGCCTTTAACATTTTCGATATATTGCAATTAATTTCTTAAAATAAAATGGCAGTTTAGCACTCCTTTCTAGACTTAGCTATACTCGTGTACGTGACTTTTGGTATGTAAGTATCTGCAATATACCATGGGCATGAACTGCATATTAACCTGTGAAAATTGAAGCATCTTCACCTATTTATCCAATCTTGGATTGTATTAGACAATCAGTGATTGAAGAATTCACCCAATACCAGCCATGGCGTTCATATTTCCAACGCTTCAGTCCATGAAGCTCCTATCATTTTGGCAGCTTCTAATTGTAATGTGGTTTTGTCCATTCATAATGGCCACTTCTCTCCATGCTACTGCTTCCTCTGCCTCTCTCACACTACAACACAGTGAAGCAAATGCTTTGTTGAAGTGGAAAGCCAGCCTTGACAACCAAAGTCAGGCTTTGCTAAAAATTACAAACTTTAACAAATGAGAAAAGTAAATAACAATTACGATAGAATCTTTGAAGCTGCTAAAAATTTCTCGGGTATTAGCAATTTTCCTTTTAGTTGGAGTGCATTAATAAATTTACTATAGGGATGTTATAAAAAATTATTATTTAATTAAAAAAAAAAACTCATTTCTCTCCTTTTCCCAATCACTTACGAGTAGAGGTATAAATGAGTTGAGCTATTCATAAATTATTTAAGTTTGTTCGATCAAATTCATTTGTTTAATTAAATAAATCAACAAATTCAGACTTAAGATTGAGTTTGATTATTTAAATGAGTCAAACTCAAGCTTTATAAGCTCGATATTAATAGTTCATGAATAATTAATTTATTTAAATTGATGATAAGGATTTTAATGACTTTTGTTATTTTTATATTTATTAGAGAAATATGTAGAATTTTGTCCAGAGCGTTGTGATTAATTTTGAAGTGTCTTTACTGTAGTACTCAAGTTATGAATTGTGAAAATGTAAGCATATATAGTTCTATATGTAGATTATAATTTAGTATTAAAATATTTATTAAATACTAAGTTGATAAAATTAAAAAATAATTAAGAAAAATTTTCATAAACTAAAAATAATCAATTATAAATTAAGCCAAGTTCAATCTTTATTATTTTTTTTACAAAAAAATCAAGCTCAAGTTTCAATTAAACAAGTTTAAATAAATGAGACAAATTACTTGAGTAACCCATTTTTTTTTGCAAGTCGGCCTAAATTTAAAGTTCTCAATACGACTCTCTTGTTTACACCTGTACTTAGGAACCATTTTCACATCTCACCCAAAATTTTTAGATTCTCTTTTTACATGCATGTTCATGAACTTCTCCAACCCACCCCGCCACAACAATAATAATGATGATGAAAAATTAATAATTGATTGTATTTTAGTATTATTATTATTATTATTATTATTATTATTATTATTATTATCATCATTATTATTATTGTTGTTGTTGTTGTTGTTGTTGTTGTTGTTGTTGTTGTGCACCAATTTATTATTCAACAACATTGTTTTTAGGGAAAATTCTTGCTCTCTTTGTGCCATCTCAGGTATATAATTGAACTTTTATGATTTAAAAATGATTTATTTTTATAATAATTATTTTAAAAGTTATAGTAAAAATGATTTTGAATTGATTGACGGTATAAAGTTATGCTGATAGTGTATAAAAAAATAACTTGATATTAAACATAAGTTAGATGATGAAATATAAACATATATTTAAAATAAGAATTTAATTTTCATGGTTAATGTAAAGATTTTTATATAATAGACTAATTAAAAATAATTCAAAATATAATTTTTAAAGTATTTATTACTAAAATTCATAATTTTCAGTTACATAAGAATATATATATATATTGATTGAAAAATAATTCTCTATTGTATTTGAAAACTACTGGAATATTGAAAAGCCTCGAAGTAAGAATTTCTGAAATCTCTTATCTTGTTACCTCTTTATTTTGATAAACTATTTTACCTGCTTCTTGCCCTGATAATTATCCATCATATATAAATATGTATGCATCGATCCTCGAATCTGGTATCAGAGCCTTAGGGCGCTGGTAGTAGGTTAGAGTTTATTCTATCCTGTCCTGTTACTGTTTAAATTCCGTGTTATCGGTCTTAGACTTTCCTGCTAAAGATTATCTTGCTTATTATTCCGGTCACTATTCTTAGTTTGTCTACCATCTGGTGCGTTGGTCAGCCGGTAAGGGTGGTCCCGGTAGTCAGTCCCGTTTGAGTGTAGGGCAGTAAAACCGTTGGTTTAGCCTGGTGGTCCCGGATTGGGGGGTAGAACTCTAAAATAATGTCTAGTTTAATAAAAAAGATGTCTTTAAAAGGAAAAGAAAAGATAGACGATATAGAATTAAAACAAGAACAAGAACAGGAACAGTCGAATAATTATATTATTAACCATGAAATTAGAATTTCAGAAATAGAAGATAAATTAACTAAATGGACTTTACCCAAATTAGAAATTTCTTCGTTATATAAAACTAGCTTTAAAGACAAATTCTCTTCAGAATATGTTATTAAAACTGTAGAAAAACAAATAGAATTAAAAAATAATCATGAACAGATTCCTTTAATTTCTAAACAGTTAATAGCAGAACATATTAAAAAATATCGATACTTACAAATAGGATCAATACAAATAGCAATGAAACCTTTATTTAGACAAGGTATGGATATGCCTCTGTTTGCTTTATTACGTGATACAAGACCCATACGGTTAGAAGACCAAACCCTTGCTATATTTGAAACAAACTTACACCAAGGTCCTGTATACATAAACAATTACCCTAATTATTCCATTGCTTTATCAAGTCTGTATAATACCCCTCATAATCTTATGTTAGATATTAAAATGTTAAACGATAGATGGAATCCTAACTCAGGACCCATATCCTTAATATATAGAATTTATTATAAAGCCATGAAAACTCAGTTAGCCCCGGGTGCATTAATGATGCAACCCAATGACAGTACCACTCTGCTATTAGTCAATCCAGAAAAGGTTAGTGCAACTGTACCAAAAACCTTAAGACATGATGAAATAACTAGCGGTTTAAAATGGAATTTAGAAAACTTAATTGCCCCTGAAAAACCTGAACCTGCTGTGTTAAATGAAATAACTGAATATAAATCAGGAAATGTCGAAATAAGTTTTGCTCCTTTACGAAGAAGTAATTCTTTACGACTTCCTCACCCTCAATCTCCTGCTATATCTAGAAGATCAGTAGATAGGTATACAGTACCTAGAAGTTTAACCTTAAAAGGAATAAGAACAGACCCTGTTATACCTACCCCAGAATACGAAGTAGAAACCCCTCCTTCACAATATGAAAACCTACCCCAACAAAATTCTCCTACTCAATCTGATATGAATCAATTAAATGTTATTAAAAAATTTGAAATAAATAAAGACTTGCTCAGAGAAGAATTTTTAAAAGAAGAAAACACAGAAAAGAGAAAATGGTTTTTTGATACTTTTAGTCAAGACGAATTAAAAGAATACAGAGCAAATTATTATGAACATTTAGAAGAAATACAAGAAAATATTCCTTATTTTGAATGGTTTGAAATAAACTGTTTATCTAAATTAAAAATAAACATGCTAAAATCCGCAGAAAAAATATGGAAAACAGTTAACGGAGACGTAATATCAACAATTCCTCCCTTAGAAGATATAAAATTTCCTAATATTCAGAATATAGAAGTAATAGCCTCTCCATTTAAAATAATAAATGAAAAGAAATAACTATTAGAAAACCAATCTGCTAATAGAAATGATATACAAAAAATACATTATCAGTTAAATTATACAAATCAGTTATTACATCAAGTGGCTTCAGAATTACCCTGTTCAGATAAAAAAGAAAATATTATTCCTGAAAAAAGCTCTAAATTAGAAAGATCTTTAGTTAAACCTTATAAATTTTCTGAAGTAGAATTAAAAAACTTAAAAATTGGAAAAGATTTAGTGTTAGATCAAATCAATGAAAGATTAGAAAAATTAAATCTTAGTAAAATAAATACCCTTGCAGAAAATTCAACAGAAGAATTAAGTGACCTAGAAGAAAACTTAAATCAATCGAAAAATAATATATTTAAATTAAAAAACAATTCAGGAAGAAATATGAACAGATTTAATCCTAGACCCACTACAAGAAATTTTTATAATAGACCCAGTCTCCCTGATCTTCAGTATGAAGAATGGGAATTAGAAAGTCCGTCTGCCTTTGATGGATCTGCTATCTATGAATGGAATATTGATGGAATGACTGACCATCAAATATTAAGAAAAACCAATGAAATAACCATGGCCGCTTCGGCCTATAGAGTTAAACATTCTGAACAACAAACTTTAACTTTAATCATTGCTGGTTTTACTGGTATGCTAAAAAGCTGGTGGGATAATTATCTTACCCCTGAACATAAATATTTAATTCATAACAGTGTAAAACAGGAACAAGGCCAAGAAAATCCTATTCCAATAATGGTAGAAACTTTAATTATTGCTATAATCCACCATTTTATAGGAGATACCAACCTATTTAATGAAAGAACCTCCATGTTATTACATACCATTAGATGTCCTACCTTAGGAGATTTTAGATGGTATACAGATAATTTTATGACAATGGTGTTAACCAGACATGATTGTCGTGAAGTTTTCTGGAAAGAAAAATTTATTGCTGGATTACCTATAAATTTTGGAATAAAAGTCAGAGAACACTTACAACAAGAATATCCTAATATGCCTATGTCTGAATTAACCTATGGAAGAATAGTTTCAACTATAAAAAATACTGGATTAGAATTATGTAATAATTTAAAAATAGAAAATAGGATTAAGAAAAATCAAGCTAAAGGAATAACAGAATTAGGTAACTTTTGTGCCCAATATGGTTACGAAAGACTATCTCCTCCTTCGGCAAAAACTAAAAAGAATATAAAAAGAAACAAGACTGTTATTAAACATAATAAACCCTTTAGAAAGAAAACTTATCCTAAAAAACCTGAAAATACTCCTTCTACCTCTACCCCTAAGAAGAAAAAATCTAATGTTGTTTGTTATAATTGTGGAAGATTTGGTCACATGAAAAAAGACTGTAGAGTAAGAGAAAAAATTAATGAATTAAATATGAGCGAAGAATTAAAAGAACAATTAGCTAAAATTATGTTAAATGATTTAGAAGACTCAGAAGACGAAGAATTAATTCAAGAAAATTATACCTCTGAAAGTGAAAATGAAATAGAAAATTGTAATTCGGATAGTTGTGAATGTCCCTACCAATTAAATATGATTAGGGCAGAAACAAAATTAGCTTTAGAAATGATAGACAAAATAACAAATGAAGAAGACAAACATAAATATTTAACCAAGATAAAAAACTTTTTATTAGAAGAACAACCTGAATCTAGTAATACATCTGAAAAATTTATAGGATATGATTTTGCTAGTATTTTAAAGAAAGCCGAAATACAAAAGAGAAAAGCTAATGTTAATGATTTGCAACAAGAAGTAAATAAGCTAAAAGATGAAATACAAATTATAAAATTAGAGATAACTAAACTAAAAGAAAATGATATTTTACAAGATATTACCTTATCTCAATTAGCAGAACCAATAAAAGAAGAGGAAATTATATCAGATGAAAATGATACCCTTAATAGAATAAAAACTCTGCAACAAAAATGGCAAGCTAAAATAACTTTAAGAATAGGAAGATCATTTCATAAAACCTTTATTGCTTTAATAGACTCTGGCGCTGATTTAAATTGTATTCAAGAAGGATTAATTCCTACTCAATATTACGAAAAAACTGTTCAAAAATTAACAGCAGCAAACAATGCTAGATTAAATGTTAAATTTAAGTTAACTAATTCGTATATTTGTAATAAAGGAAAATGTTTCAAGAATAATTTTATTTTAACTAAAGATATTTCAGAAGAAATGATTTTAGGAACTCCTTTTTTAACCCAAATATATCCTTTTGAAGTTTCTGAACAAGGGATAAAAACTAAATATCATCAACAAGAAATACTGTTTGAATTCCTAACATCCATAAAACAAAAAGAACTTCATAACCTGTCTGATGTAGCAGAAAATACTTTTATAAACAGAATAGAACAAAAGCATAGTCAAATAAAATTATTACAAAAAGAAATAGCTTATGAAAAAATAGAAAAACAATTAAATTATACTTTTGTTAAAAAACAGATAAAAGAAATTGAAAACTCTTTTATAACTGAAGTTTGTGCAGAAATACCAAATGCTTTTTGGAATAGAAACTCTTTTACGGTAGGATTACCTTATGTTAAAGATTTTCATGAAAGTAAAATACCTACCAAAGCAAGACCAGTTCAAATGAATAAAGAAACTTTGGAATACTGTAAAAAGGAAATCCAAGAATTTTTAAAAAAGGGATTAATAAGACCTAGCAAGTCTCCATGGAGTTGTGCTGCCTTTTATGTGCAGAATGCCTCCGAAATTGAAAGAGGAGAACCAAGGATGGTTATCAATTATAAACCCTTGAATAATGCTTTAGAATGGATAAGGTATCCATTACCAAATAAAAAAGATTTAATAGGAAGACTATGTGATGCTACAATATTTTCAAAATTTGATATGAAATCAGGATACTATCAAATAAAAATCCAAGAAAAAGATAAATACAAAACTGCTTTTGCAGTACCTTTTGGGCATTACGAATGGAATGTTATGCCTATGGGATTAAAAAATGCTCCCTCTGAATTTCAAAACATTATGAATTCTATAATAAATCCTCATAGTCAATATGCTCTAGTATATTTAGATGATGTGTTAATATACTCTACTTCCATTGAACAGCATTTTAAACATTTAAAAACATTTAAAAATATAATAAAACAAAATGGAATAGTTATTTCCCAGAAAAAAATGAAATTGGCCCAAACCAAAATTAGGTTTTTAGGTCATGAAATTTATCAAGGAAAAATAACCCCAATTGCTAGAAGCATTGAATTCGCCTCAAAATTTCCTAAAGAAATAAGAGATAAAAATCAGTTACAAAGATTTTTGGGATGTCTAAACTATGTATCTGATTTCATTCCGAATATTAGAATTCTTTGTAAACCTCTCTTTAATAGGCTTCGAAAAAACCCACCTCCCTGGTCTGAAGAACATTCTAAGATAGTGTTACAAGTTAAAGAACTAGTTCAAAGTCTTCCCTGTCTAGGTATCCCGAACCCAGATGCCTTTATGATAGTGGAAACTGATGCCTCTGAAGTTGGATTTGGAGGTATTCTAAAACAAAAATTGTCTGAAAAATCCCTAGAACAAATTGTTAGATTCCATTCTGGAGCTTGGATGGAAGCTCAGTCTAAATATAGTACTATAAAAAAGGAAATTTTATCAATCGTATTATGTATTACCAAATTTCAAAGTGATTTAGTAAACAAATTTTTTTTATTAAGAATTGATTGTCAATCTGCAAAAAATGTTTTAGAAAAAGATGTTAAAAACATTGTTTCTAAACAAATCTTTGCCAGATGGCAAAGTCTTTTGTCTTGTTTTGATTTTGATATTGAATTTATTAAAGGAAAAAACAATTCTATTCCTGATTTCTTAACCCGTGAATTCTTGCAGGGAATAGTACCAAAATGAGGCCCACTGCCCCATCTTTCTCTGTTAAAGATAAACCTTTTACTTTAGATGATATAGTCCCGTCCTATGCTAAAACAGTTGAAAAGACCCCTTCAAGTTCTAGAGTGCTTCCTGCCTCTATTACCTCCACCCAGAATAGATATACTCCTTTAATCCCTCAGAAAAGCCAAAAAGAAAAAGAAATTGCTATACCCATCTCTCCATCAGAATCCCCAGTAGAACATGTTATAAAAGATGAATGTAGAAAAATACTCTATTTAGAACCTGAATTTGAAAATCTAACAGCCCATGCTATTATTAGAAAATTTTCTCCTCCTGGTTGGGGATGGATACCTAAAGACCAACCTCTGAAAAAATCCATGCTATACTACCAAGTAATATTGACTGCTACAGACTCTGCTGAAATAACCCACAAAACCAATGTTAATGATGCCACCATTGTTAGCCATTCCAGCCTGAAAATCAAGAGAGTTATTACCTTTTCCGAATGGGCTCAGCACCCTGGAACTGCTAAAAATTTCCCAATTCCCTTTGATCCCCAAACATATAATTACTATGATTACCAAGAAGCCTGGTATAAAGTCTTGTTACAACCCAATCCCTCTCATTCATGGTATATCTGCTTTATGAACTCCATAAACTATGAACTTCCTGTCTGGTTTCAAGATTGGTTCCACTCTATGGGTCCAGTCAAAGCTATTTTCCCACAAGATGTTAATAAATATTATACTAAATTCAAAGGAATAACTCCTGAAATTCCCGATCATAAAAAGTTATTATCCTTCTGTTCCCTTATGGGTCTCAGTTGGTTGTTAAAGAATGTTTATGAATTCCATCAACACAATTGATAACCATCCTTGGTTCTCCTCTTTCAATTTCGGAGGCATTCTGCACATAAAAGGCAGCACAACTCCATGGAGACTTGCTAGGTCTTATTAATCCCTTTTTTAAAAATTCTTGGATTTCCTTTTTACAGTATTCCAAAGTTTCTTTATTCATTTGAACTGGTCTTGCTTTGGTAGGTATTTTACTTTCATGAAAATCTTTAACATAAGGTAATCCTACCGTAAAAGAGTTTCTATTCCAAAAAGCATTTGGTATTTCTGCACAAACTTCAGTTATAAAAGAGTTTTCAATTTCTTTTATCTGTTTTTTAACAAAAGTATAATTTAATTGTTTTTCTATTTTTTCATAAGCTATTTCTTTTTGTAATAATTTTATTTGACTATGCTTTTGTTCTATTCTGTTTATAAAAGTATTTTCTGCTACATCAGACAGGTTATGAAGTTCTTTTTGTTTTATGGATGTTAGGAATTCAAACAGTATTTCTTGTTGATGATATTTAGTTTTTATCCCTTGTTCAGAAACTTCAAAAGGATATATTTGGGTTAAAAAAGGAGTTCCTAAAATCATTTCTTCTGAAATATCTTTAGTTAAAATAAAATTATTCTTGAAACATTTTCCTTTATTACAAATATACGAATTAGTTAACTTAAATTTAACATTTAATCTAGCATTGTTTGCTGCTGTTAATTTTTGAACAGTTTTTTCGTAATATTGAGTAGGAATTAATCCTTCTTGAATACAATTTAAATCAGCGCCAGAGTCTATTAAAGCAATAAAGGTTTTATGAAATGATCTTCCTATTCTTAAAGTTATTTTAGCTTGCCATTTTTGTTGCAGAGTTTTTATTCTATTAAGGGTATCATTTTCATCTGATATAATTTCCTCTTCTTTTATTGGTTCTGCTAATTGAGATAAGGTAATATCTTGTAAAATATCATTTTCTTTTAGTTTAGTTATCTCTAATTTTATAATTTGTATTTCATCTTTTAGCTTATTTACTTCTTGTTGCAAATCATTAACATTAGCTTTTCTCTTTTGTATTTCGGCTTTCTTTAAAATACTAGCAAAATCATATCCTATAAATTTTTCAGATGTATTACTAGATTCAGGTTGTTCTTCTAATAAAAAGTTTTTTATCTTGGTTAAATATTTATGTTTGTCTTCTTCATTTGTTATTTTGTCTATCATTTCTAAAGCTAATTTTGTTTCTGCCCTAATCATATTTAATTGGTAGGGACATTCACAACTATCCGAATTACAATTTTCTATTTCATTTTCACTTTCAGAGGTATAATTTTCTTGAATTAATTCTTCGTCTTCTGAGTCTTCTAAATCATTTAACATAATTTTAGCTAATTGTTCTTTTAATTCTTCGCTCATATTTAATTCATTAATTTTTTCTCTTACTCTACAGTCTTTTTTCATGTGACCAAATCTTCCACAATTATAACAAACAACATTAGATTTTTTCTTCTTAGGGGTAGAGGTAGAAGGAGTATTTTCAGGTTTTTTAGGATAAGTTTTCTTTCTAAAGGGTTTATTATGTTTAATAACAGTCTTGTTTCTTTTTATATTCTTTTTAGTTTTTGCCGAAGGAGGAGATAGTCTTTCGTAACCATATTGGGCACAAAAGTTACCTAATTCTGTTATTCCTTTAGCTTGATTTTTCTTAATCCTATTTTCTATTTTTAAATTATTACATAATTCTAATCCAGTATTTTTTATAGTTGAAACTATTCTTCCATAGGTTAATTCAGACATAGGCATATTAGGATATTCTTGTTGTAAGTGTTCTCTGACTTTTATTCCAAAATTTATAGGTAATCCAGCAATAAATTTTTCTTTCCAGAAAACTTCACGACAATCATGTCTGGTTAACACCATTGTCATAAAATTATCTGTATACCATCTAAAATCTCCTAAGGTAGGACATCTAATGGTATGTAATAACATGGAGGTTCTTTCATTAAATAGGTTGGTATCTCCTATAAAATGGTGGATTATAGCAATAATTAAAGTTTCTACCATTATTGGAATAGGATTTTCTTGGCCTTGTTCCTGTTTTACACTGTTATGAATTAAATATTTATGTTCAGGGGTAAGATAATTATCCCACCAGCTTTTTAGCATACCAGTAAAACCAGCAATGATTAAAGTTAAAGTTTGTTGTTCAGAATGTTTAACTCTATAGGCCGAAGCGGCCATGGTTATTTCATTGGTTTTTCTTAATATTTGATGGTCAGTCATTTTTGACTGCCAACCGTTGACAGAATTATCCGAAAAGATTCTGCGACAGCTTGCACCGAAAGAATAAAGATAAAAATAATTGATTTCTGGCCCCACGAATATCTCGAAATTCTGAAAAGTTTGAAAAACAGAAAATTGTATTTGAAATAAATAATTGTAGTTTAGCATTCCTTTCTTGACTTACGTTCTCATGGGCATATAAGTATCTGCAACATCCCACATGGGCATAAACTGCATATAAATCTCTGAAAATTGAAGCATCTTCACGTATAGATCGTGCAATCTCGGATTGTATTAGACGATAAGTGATTGAAGAATTCACCATATACCAGCCATGTTCATATCTCCAACGCTTCAGTACTCCATCAAACATGTTGAGAGGTGTGAAGCTCTTGAATAAATCTCAATGTCTTGAAATACTTGACTATCAGCTGAAAAGTATCCTAAATTCATCTAGAAAAGCATTTATTAGTATTACCTAACAATATAATATATATATATATATATATATATATATATATATATATATATATATCATATAATTTTAATTTTATTGTCTAATTTGAAGTTAATTTTTCAACTTTTCATCAACTTATTAAGTAATTACTAATTTTCTTACCCTAAGCTAATGAGCTTTGGTCTCTTGTTGGACCTGCAGGATATATATCATTTCAATTAATCGTTACTCATGCCGTGAGCACAACACCACAAAGAACAACACCCAACTGAAGATTCAGTCCACAAAACGTAGTCAAGTAAGAAGACTTGCACAAGTCTATCTATAAATTCAGTTCATCGTTACTCATGAGTCATGCCGTGTACAATGCCCGCCACACAAAGAACGCGCATCTAAATATTCATTCCACAAATGCCAAACAAGACTTAGACAAGCAACACAGATGCATGTGGTCATGGTTCCCTAAATTTTGAATCGAAGCTCTTCAGTCTTCAGGGTACCTCTCAACCACACTAGCATAGCATGGACCACGCGTAATCGTGGATTTACCAAGGTAGCTAGGTCCAATTAAGTACCATTCAATCTGTGGAATTAAAACAAGTCGGTATCACTCACT
This sequence comes from Pueraria montana var. lobata, assembly GCA_026413185.1. Lineage (NCBI taxonomy): Eukaryota > Viridiplantae > Streptophyta > Magnoliopsida > Fabales > Fabaceae > Pueraria > Pueraria montana. The sequence continues at coordinate 83,234,519 of CM048650.1, forward strand.
AGGTTGAAGCATAGTTGAACATAACTGAAACCGGGACAAAATTACAAACTTTAACAAATGAGAAAAGTAAATAACAATATGAAAAGAACCCCAAAGTTCATTGCTTACGATAGAATCTTTGAAGCCGCTAAAAATTTCTCGGGTATTAGCAATTTTCTTTGTAGTTGGTGCATTAACAGTCTATAGAAAAAAATTTAGATGAAAAACTCAATTACTTCTTTTGTTTTAATAAATTTACTATAAGGACGACGATGTTATACAATATTATTATTTAATTTAAAAAACAAACTCATTTCTCTCACCTCTCCAACTCATTTCTCTCTTCGGATCACTTACAAGCAGAGATATAAATGAATTGAGCTATTCATAAATCATTTGAGTTTGTTCGAATAAACTCATTTGTATAATTAAATAAATCAACAAATTAAGGTTTGAGATTGAGTTCAATTATTTAAATGAGTTAAACTTAAGACTTTATAAGCATAATATTAACGGTTCATGAATAACTAGTTTATTTAAATTGATGATGAGAATTTTAGTAACTTTTGTTATTTATATATTTATTAGAGAAATATGTAGAATTTTGTCGAGAGCAATGTGATTAATTTTGAAGTTTCTTTACTGTAGTACTCAAGTTATGAATTGTTATTTACTGGATTATGAAAATGTAAGCATATATGGTTCTATATGTAGATTATAATTTAGTATTAAAATATTTATCAAATACTAAGTTGATAAACTTAAAAAATAATTTAAGAAAATTTTTCATAAAAGAAAAAATTATCAAATTATAAATTAAGCCAAGTTCAATCTTTATTATTATTTTAAACAAATCAAGCTCAAGTTTCAATTAAACAAGTTTAAATAAATGAGACAAACTTGAGTAATTCATCTTTTGCAAGTCGACCCAATTTAAAGTTCTCACTCCCTTGTTTACACCTCTACTCAGGAACCATTTTCACATCTCACCCAAAATTTCTAGATTCTCTCTCTTTATTTATTTTTATTTTTATGCATTCATCTTCTTCAACCCACCGCCACCACTCACTTCCGCTGCTACCACCACAATAATAATGATGATGATGATAAATTAATAATTTATTGTATTATTATTATTATTATTATTATTATTATTATTATTATTATTATTATTATTATTATTATTATTATTATTATTATTATTATTATTATTATTATTATTATTATTATTATTGTGCACCAATTTATTATTCAACAACATAGTTTTAGGGAAATTCTTGCTCTCTTTGTGTCATCTCAGGTATATAATTAAACATTTATGATTTAAAAATGATTTATTTTTATAATAATTATTTTAAAAAATGATTTTTGAATTTATGGACTGTATAAATTTATGCTGATAGGGTATAAAAAAAATAACATGATATTAAAAACAAAAGTTAATGTTTTTTTTGTTCACCATCAGAGACTTGTTAGTAAAAACATAAGTTAGATGATGAAATATAAACATATATTTAAAATAAGAATTTAATTTCCGTACATGGTTAATTAATGTAAAGATTTTTATATAATAGACTAATTAAAAATAATTAAAAATATAATTTTTAAAGTATTTGTTACTAAAATTAATAATTTTTAGTTACATAAGAATATATAATTGAATGAAAATATAAAAAGTTAATATTTTCGATACATTCCAATTAATTTGTTAAAATAAAATGGTAGTTTAGCATTCCTTTCTTGACTTAGGTTCTCATGGGCATAAACTGCATATAAATCTCTGAAAATTGAAGCATCTTCACGTATAGATCTATCCAATCTCGGATTGTATTAAACAATAAATTAATGATTGAAGAATTCACCATATACCAGCCATGTTCATATCTCCAACGCTTCAGTACTCCATGAAATATGTTGAGAAATATCAAGCTCTTAAATGAATCTCAATGTCTTGAAGTACTTGACTATTGGCTGAAAAATATTCTAGATTCATCTAGAAAAACACTATCTATTTAAATTATTACAATATTTATAATTTTTTAATAAAATATTTACACTATTTTTAATAGAAATATTTTCTTACATCGTTTTAATTTTACTAACTAGTTTATCAGCTAATTTTATTAAACATTTATACATTAATAAATCTGTTTAACAACTTTCAGTTTTTAATTTGAAATTAGTTTTTCAACTTTTCATTAACTTATTAAGTAATTTCATTACCCTAAGCTAATGAGCTTTGGTCTCTTTGTATCCACTTGCTGGACCTGCAGGATATTGTGTATGTATCATTTCAATTGATCATTAGTCATGCCGTGAGCACAACGCCACAAAGAACAACACCCAACTGAAGATAGTTACACTTCACAAACGCCAAAGTAACTCACAAGACATGCACAAGTCTATCTATCAATTCAGTTCATCGTTACTCATGCCGTGTACAACGCCACTCAATTTTTAATTCTCTTTATTTCTATCATACCAAACAAACCTAATTATTTTTATTTCTTCTATTTTTCCTTCCTGCACTCTAACCAAACAAGCAGGAAATGAGAATTGTTCTTACTTGATTCTCACTCACACACACTTTCTCTTTATATATACGCAGCGGTGTAATTTAATTTATATCAACTATTATACTTTTCAACAACTTTTAATTGTATAAGTTTAATTATCTCAAAACTCATTGTTCAATTGAAAGTTCATTTTACATAAATCATATCTAAAAATTTATATTAATCCAAAATTTTTTTTGACACCTTTATTCATGTACAGAAAAATTAACGTAATATATTTTAAAATGTCAATATATATATATATATATATATATATATATATATATATGAATTATTTCATTACATTCTTATTGTTATTCATTTTTCACAAAATTTGACACAAACAATCAAAGTAATATATAATTATATATAATTCAACGGTTAGATTGATAAAAATTTGCATTCTATATAAAATTATGGCTTAAATACATTTTTAGTCCTTACAATTTAACTTTTTTCATTTTTCGTCTTTGCAAAAAAAATGGTTTTAATCCTTTCAAATTATGTTTCTTTTGGTTTTCATCTTAAAACCGTTTAGATAACGCTTTAAATGGTGAAAGAAGCTAACACTTTGAACAGTGAAAAAAAAATTATTTAAACCACTTTAAGGACGGGAAAAAAAAACATAATTTGTAAGGACTAAAACCAATTTCTTTTTGTAAAGACGAAAAGCAAAAATACTAAATTACAAAGACTAAAAATGTATTTAAACTTTAAATTATTAATGGTGCAATAATCAACCACTAGTTTGAAGCATAGTTTAACATAACTGAAACCAGGAGAAAATTACAAACTTTAACAAATGAGAAAAGAACCCCAAAGTTCATTACTTAGTGTATAAAAAAATAACCTGATATTAAAAACATAAGTTAGATGATTAAATATAAACATATATTTAAAATAAGAATTTAATTTTTGAACATGGTTAATGTAAAGATTCTTATACAATAGACAAATTAAAAATATTTTAAAATATAATTTTTAAAGTATTTATTAGAAAAATTAATAATTCTCAGTTACATAAGAATATATAATTGAATGAAAATATAAAAAGTCTTAATATTTTCGATATATTCCAATTAATTTGTTAAAATAAAATGGTAGTTTAGCATTCCTTGACTTAGGTTCTCATAGGCATATAAGTATTTGCACAACATCCCATGGGCATAAACTGCATATAAATCTCTGAAAATTAATTGAAGCATCTTCACGTATAGATCTATCCAATCTCGGATTGTATTAGACAATAAGTGATTGAAGAATTCACCATATACCAGCCATGTTCATATATATCTCCAACGCTTCAGTACTCAATGAAATATGTTGAGAAATGTTAAACTCTTAAATGAATTTCAATGTCTTGAAGTTACTTGACTATCGCCGAAAAAAATTCTAGATTCATCTAGAAAAAAACACTATCTATTTAAATTATTACAATATTTATAATTTTTTTAAGAAAATATTTACACTATTTATTATTACCTAACAATCTATATATATATATATATATATATATATATAATAAAAGTAAACAAGTCTGAGGAAATCTCATGCAATTGAGTGGGAAAATTTTAGAGAATTTTTTTTTCTATTTCTTAATTCATAAAATAAAATTATATATAGTAATTATACCTTATTATTAAATAATTTAAAACATATATATGTTGATAATAATTAATTTAATTATTTTAAATTATAAGATATACTTGTTCTAATTACCTTAATTATTATATATTTATATAATTTTGTGAATTAAAAAATACAAAAAAAAATCAGTAAAAAATTCCTGCTCAATTGCATAAAATTTCCTGCTTATACTTACTTTTATTATAATAAAGACATGTGTTGATAATAATAACGGTTGGATCGATAAAAGTCTCATTTTATATTAAGTTATTGAATAATATAATAGTTTATCAAAATTACACCCGTGTAATTTAATTTTTACTGTTAACACTCAAAATTTGAATATAAGCCGAAATTTGAAGATTGACATTAGGTGAAGATAAGATTTGAATATGTTTCAGCTAAATATATGAATTTTTTGGTTCATATATTTTAAAAGATAAATTAATTTTATCTTTTAAAATTTAACTTAAAAAGAGGTTGACAGTGTTGCCTTAAATCAAGGAGATAAGGTGTTTTACTTTTGTTATAACAAAGATAAAGATTTTAGAATAATCTTAATTATTTTAATTAAAACATATACATGTGTTGATAATAATTAATTTAATTATTTTAAATTAGAAGATATAATTGTTCTAATTACCTTAATTAATTAATTAATTCATCTTTCAAATTATACATGTAAAATATTCAATATGACATAAAAAAAAAATCAATATGACAATAAATGAATAATAAAGTGAATCTTTTTATCAATCAAAATCACAATCAATTATAATTGAAATAATTTTAAAATAATTAAATACATGATAAGAAAATAATTATTTTAGAAAGAAAATTAAAACATTAAGTCTTGGAGGGAATTTTTATACATTTGGAGGGAATTCTTAGAGCGGGAAATTTTTAGAGAAAAAAATTTATCTATTTTTTAATTAATAAATTTATATAAATATAGTTACTAAGATAATTATGATAAGTATATATATTCTAATTTGAAATTCTAAAAAATAAATTAATTATTATCATGAAGATACTAATTAATGTTTTTAGAGAATTTTTTTTATCTTTTAATTACTATATTTATATAGTCTGTAAGTAGTCATAGTTTGACCAAATTTTTAATTGTAAATTTTATGGTTTAAAATCGTTTAGTTAAATTTTTCTATTTGTTTATTTTATATTAATTTTATACATTATATTTAATTAAGGCTTTAAATATTTGTTGTGCTTACAAATATGTCTTTTTTTAGTCCGTGTTTTTTTTTTATTTTTCGTTCTTGTAAGTTTTTTTTTTTAATTCCTTTGACGTCATGATGATGTGGCATTTTTGCTTACGTGACACATGATGACGCCAACGTGATAATGTTATCTTTAACCTTTTTGTACTGAACCTTGAAGGCAGGGATGAAAAATAAAATGGTTGAAAAAGTTAGGGACTAAAATTGAGAAAAAAAACTTAAATGGATTAAAAATGAAAAAGCGCTAAAATACAGGGACAAAAATCATATTTAAGCATAAATTATATATAGTGTATTTACATAAATACTATATTAAATAAAATTAATTATATACTACCTTAATATTTGTGTTATCATCATTCTCATTAAAATTGGAATTCAACTTATAATTATAATTTCTTACTTTAATTTTTCCACAATGCAAATATAAAAAATATAATTTTAAACCAAATTTAATTCAATCAAATAAAAATCATGAAATAAATTATTATTATTATTATTATTATTATTATTATTATTATTATTATTATAGTTTTTCTATTTTAAAATATATATTATAAATTATTTTTAAGAAATAATAAGAAAATAATTTTTTAATATATATTTATATAAAAGTACGCATTAAATTTTGTTATAATTACTTTTTATTTAATGATTTTTAGAGTAATTATAAAAAAATTATTAATTTTTAATTATATAAGAATATATAATTGAATGAAATTAAGTATAAAAAATCTTAATATTTTCGATATATTGCTATTAATTTGTTAAAATAAAATGGTAGTTTAGCATTCCTTTATTGGCTTCGGTACTCATGGGCCTATAAGTATCTGCAACATCCCCACTGATAAAAAAATCTGCAACATCCCTTGGACATGAACTGCATATAAAGATGACAACACAACTTCAGTTTTTTGTTACCGAGTAAATCATGGGACAAATTTTTGTCCCTAGCACAAAATGTCCAAAGACAAAAATACCCACTCTCCCTCCTACACCTCTCCCTCCCCAATTGGATTTGGTTTTGTTTTAATGCCTATGATTATTGATGTCCTTCTTCCGTTCCCGATCAATAACCCCGAGTTACTACCTTGGAGAAGACAATGCTTTTTAGATGGTTATGATTTCTTCAAACTCATATTATGGTAAAGAAAAACAACTATGTAATATATTCATATGTTATATTATATATAATATAATATTAAAATATATAATACTATATATTATTTTGTAATATAATAATAATATAAATTGTAATAAATAATTAATATTAAAGAGATATTATAATGAATTTTATATCATTTTGTTTGTGTTGTACATTGTCAATCAAACAAAGTATAGAATAGAATGTTGTCTTATGTTGTTCTCCGTATACTGTAACTTAATGTGTATCAAACACATCTTATACCATGATTACAACGGCACAAGGAACACTTGCACAAGTCAATGTAATAATAATAGTAATAATTAAAACTCAATTAAAAAAAAAAAAAAAAATCACGTGATTGCTTGTCTCCTTCACGTACACAGTCTTGTTTCACGCGCACTCGCAATTGACCCTCCTCCTCTGTTGAATTTGTAGCAACACCGATGCATGTGTTCATGGTTCCCCTAAATTTTGAATCGAAGCACCTCAGTCTTCAGGGTACCTCTCAACCACACTAGCATAGCATGGATCACGCTTGTTGGTATCTCTGCAAGAACCGCGTAATCGTGGATTTACCAAGGTAGGTCCAATTAAGTACCATTCAATCTGTGGAATTAAACAAGACGGTATATATCAACCACTAGGTTGAAGCATAGTTTAACATAACTGAAACTAGGACAATATTACAAACTTTAACAAATGAGAAAAGTAAAATATAACAATATGAAAAGAACCCCAAAGTTCATTGCTTAGGATAGAATCTTTGAAGCCGCTAAAAATTTCTCGGGTATTAGCAATTTTCTTTTTAGTTGGAGCATTGACGGTCTATAAAAAAAAATTTAGACAAAAAACTCAATTACTTCTTTGGTTTTAATAAATTTACTATAGGGATGTTATAAGAAATTATTATTTAATTTAAAAAACAAACTCATTTCTCTCCTTTCGGATCACTTACGAGGAGAGATCTGTATATCAGGAATCTCAGGCTTTTTCTCAGCTTTGGAAGGTTAATATCCCACCAAAAGTCTCATTTATGGTTTGGAGGTTACTCTTGAACAGGCTGCCAACAAGGAACAATTTGAGAGATAAAAACATAGTGTTAAATCAGGATGATTATTCTTGCGTCTTATGTAATGCAGTAGATGAATCCAGCTGTCATTTATTTTTGAGCTGCAGGGAGGCTGACTTTATCTGGAGAAAATGTCTGAGTTGGTTCGAATATGAGGCGGTTTTTGCTGGAAATATTGGGGACCATTTTCTGCAGTATCCTTTGGTTCTATACAAGAAGTCCCACGTTCACAAGTGGCTGGTATTATGGTGTGCAGTGGTATGGTGCATATGGAATTTCAGAAACCAGTGCATTTTCAGGGGGGAATCTTATGACAGACAAAAATTGTTACAGAATATTCTCTGCACAGCATGGTCTTGGCTACATAGCAGGCTGAAGGATTTCGATTACAGTTTTACCCAATGGTGTATAAACCCAGCTGCATGTATTGGATATACTGGTTTTATGGGGTACACGTGAATGACTGTCAACCAAGTGGAGCTTTTAAAGAAGTTACATAGATTTTTTAGACAGTTTTATGTTAATTTATGTGTATATCTCTTTGGTGGGGCATTTCACAGAGGGTTATAGAGTATTTATATGACTTCATGATAAATATTTTGTAACCCCCTGCTATCATGCTATTCTTCTCGGTAAGAAGATGTTAGATGGTTGTATTGACTTCTCGGTACTGCTGGTACCTTTTTATATACTTTCTCATTGCTGATCAAAAAAAACTTACGAGTAAAAGTATAAATGAATTGAGCTATTCATAAATTATTTGAGTTTGTTCGATCAAACTCATTTATTTAATTAATTAAATCAATAAATTTAGGCTTGAAATTGAGTTCAATTATTTAAATGAGTCAAACTCAAGCTTTATAAGCGCTATATTAATAGTTCATGAATAATTAATTTATTTAAATTGATGATAAGGATTTTAATGACTTTTGTTATTTATATATTTATTATAGAAATATGTAGAATTTTGTCCAGACCGTTGTGATTAATTTTGAAGTGTCTTTACTGTAGTACTCAAGTTATGAATTGTGAAAATGTAAGCATATATAGTTCTATATGTAGATTATAATTTAGTATTAAAATATTTATTAAATACTAAGTTGGTAAAATTAAAAAATAATTAAGAAAATTTTCATAAAATAAAAATAATCAAATTATAAATTAAGCCAAGTTCAATCTTTATTATTATTATTTTTAAAACAAACCAAGCTCAAGTTTCAATTAAACAAGTTTAAATAAATGAGACAAATTACTTGAGTAACCCTTTTTTTTTGCAAGTCGGCCTAAATTTAAAGTTCTCAATACGACTCCCTTGTTTACACCTCTACTTAGGAACCATTTTCACATCTCACCCAAAAATTTTAGATTCTCTTTTTACATGCATATTCATGAACTTCTCCAAGCCACCCCGCCACCACAATAATAATGATGATGATAAATTAATAATTTATTGTATTATTAGTATTATTGTTGTTGTTGTTGTTGTGCACCAATTTATTATTCAACAACATTGTTTTTAGGGAAAATTCTTGCTCTCTTTGTGTCATCTCAGGTATATACTTGAACTTTTATGATTTAAAAATGATTTATTTTTATAATAATAATTTTAAAAGTTATATGAAAAATGATTTTGAATTGATTGACGGTATAAACTTATGCCGATAGTGTATAAAAAATAACTTGATATTAAACATAAGTTAGATGATGAAATATAAACATATATTTAAAATAATAATTTAATTTTCATGGTTAATGTAAAGATTTTTATATAATAGACTAATTAAAAATAATTCAAAATATAATTTTTAAAGTATTTATTACTAAAATTAATAATTTTCAGTTACATAAGAATTTATATATATATAAATTAATAATTGATTGAAAATATAAAAAGTCTTAATATTTTCGATATATTCCAATTAATTTGTTAAAATAAAATGGTAGTTTAGCATTCCTTTCTTGACTTAGGTTCTCATGGGCATATAAGTATCTGGAACATCCCATGGGCATAAACTGCATATAAACTTCACGTATAGATCGTCCAATCTCGGATTGTATTAGACAATAAGTGATTGAAGAATTCACCATATACCATCCATGTTCATATATATCTCCAACGCTTCAGTACTCCATCAAACATGTCGAGAGGTGTGAAGCTCTTGAATAAATCTCAATGTCTTGAAATACTTGACTATCAGCTGAAAAATATCCTAAATTCATCTAGAAAAACATTTATTAGTATTACCTAACAATATATATATATATATATATCATTTTAATTTTATTATCTAATTTGAAGTTAACTTTTCATTAACTTATTAAGTATTACTAATTTTGTTACCCTAAGCTAATGAGCTTTGGTCTCTTGTTGGACCTGCAGGATATATATGATCATTTCAATTAATCGTTACTCATGCCGTGAGCACAACGCCATAAAGAACAACCAACTAAAGATTCAGTCCACAAAACGTAGTCAAGTAAGAAGACTTGCACAAGTCTATCTATAAATTCAGTTCATCGTTACTCATGAGTCATGCCGTGTACAATGCCCGCCACACAAAGAACGCGCATCTAAATACTCATTCCACAAATGCCAAAGTAACAAGACTTAGACAAGTCTATCTGCCATTTCAGTTCGTCGTTATACAGCATGTTTGGAAGTCAATAGCTTAGTGCGTGTTTGGAACAAATTTAGAGACGCAGAACCATGTTCTCTCTCCGTGTTAATCTAGAAACAATTGAAAGTAGCTTCTACGTTATTTGTTCAATTTGACACAAATTATTGACTTATGTACATTAATAACGTGCGTGTGGACAAACAAGCTGTTAACCTTCCGCATTTTTTCAGAGAATTAACATTATTCTTTTAGCTAAGACGCGTTTCCAAACACATGTAATAATGCCATGTACAACAAATGCGGAGCTGAAGATTCACTCCACAAAACCCAAATAATAATAATAATAATAATTTGTGTGGGACCATTTTGTCATCAAGTTGCAATGTTCTAAGACCAATTTGACATTAAGTTATAGGGTCTTGCTAACTAGCGCCCTAAGGGCATTAGTTAAGGAATCAAAAAAGAAAATATTTAATGAGGAAATCATATGTGAGCGCAAAAAAAAAAATTATGGGCAGCGTAATCTTGCGTATCCCAATAAAAATATTTCTCATTTTAGTTCCTTAACCAGTACGCTTAGGGCACTAGTTAGCATTTGCCTAAATTATAAAGTTCAAGGGTCAATTTGTTAGGAAAATTAACGGCAAGATGTAATTTATACATGAGAAAATAATTCATGCACAAAGTGTAAAGCATTTTACACTTTCACCGGTTCAATCCCAAATCACCAATTATGGTAAAAAAAAATTACTTGTACAATAATTACTTAAAAATCATACCAACATAAATTTCTAATTGGTTGACAATATAAATATTTTTACACTGATAATGTATAGCCATCCAAGTCTTAATACAAAAGTTAATAACTTTCAATTTAAGAATCTTTCAAAAAAACAATTGAATTAAAGAATATATGATTAAATGAAAATATAAAAAAAAACCTATAACATTTTCGAAATATTACAATTAATTTCTAAAAATAAATGTGGTAGTGTAGAACTGCTTGACTTAGGTAGTCCTGTACGTGACTTTTTGTATATAAGTATTTGCAATATACCATGGGTATAACCTGCATATAAACCTCTGAAAATTGAAGCATCTTCACGTATTTGTCCAATCTCAGATTGTATTAGACAATAAGTAATTAAAGAATTCACCCCATACCAGCCATGGTGTTCATATTTCCAACGCTTCAGTCCATGAAGCTCCTATCATTTTGGCAGCTTCTAGTTGTAATGTGGTTTTGTGCATTCACAATGGCCACTTCTCTCCATGCTACTGCATCCTCTGCCTCTCTCACACTACAACACAGTGAAGCAAATGCTTTGTTGAAGTGGAAAGCCAGCCTTCACAACCAAAGTCAAGCTTTGCTATCTTCATGGGCGGGCAATAGTCCTTGCAATTGGCTTGGAATTGCTTGTGACCACTCCAAATCTGTCTCCAACATAACTCTTACAGATATTGGATTAAGGGGTAAGCTTGAAACTCTCAATTTTTCATCACTTCCAAACATTCTCACTTTAGATATGAGTCATAACTTCTTGAATGGAAGTATTCCTCCCCAGATTGGGGTGTTGTCCAAACTCACTTATCTTGATTTAAGTGACAATTATCTCTCTGGACCAATTCCTTCCACTATTGGAAAGTTGACAAAGCTCACCACACTTTTTCTATATTCAAATAAGCTCTCTGGACCAATTCCATCCACTATTGGAAACTTGACAAAGCTCACCACACTTTTTCTATATTCAAATAAGCTCTTTGGACCAATTCCTTCCACTATTGGAAATTTGACAGACCTCACCATACTTGATTTCTCTGAAAATAAGCTCTCTGGACCAATTTCTTCTACTATTGGAAACTCGACAAAGCTCACCATACTTTCTTTGTTCTCAAATAAGCTCTCAGGACCAATTCCTTCCACTATTGGAAACCTGACAAACCTCACAACACTTTTTCTGTATTCAAATAAGCTCTTTGGACCAATTCCTTCCACTATTGGAAACTTGACAAACCTCGCCAAACTTGATTTCTCTGAAAATAAGCTCTCTGGACCAATTCCTTCTACTATTGGAAACTTGACAAAGCTCACCATACTTTCTTTGTTCTCAAATAAGCTCTCAGGACCAATTCCTTCCACTATTGGAAACTTCACAAAGCTCACCACACTTTTTCTGTATTCAAATAAGCTCTTTGGACCAATTCCTTCCACTATTGGAAAATTGACAAAGCTCACCACACTTTTTCTATATTCAAATAGGCTCTTTGGACCAATTCCTTCCACTATTGGAAACTTGACAAAGCTCACTGAACTTTCTTTGCAGACAAATAACCTCTCTGGACCAATTCCTTCCACTATTGGAAACTTGACAAACCTCACCATACTTTTTCTGTATTCAAATAAGCTCTTTGGCCCAATTCCTTCCACTATTGGAAAGTTGACAAAGCTCACCGCACTTTTTCTGTATTCAAATAAGCTCTCGGAACCCATTCCTTCCACTATTGGAAACTTGACAAACCTCACTGAACTTTCATTGCAGACAAATAACCTCTCTGGACCAATTCCATCCACTATTGGAAACTTGACAATGCTCACCACACTTTTTCTGTATTCAAATAAGCTCTTTGGACCAATTCCTTCCACTATTGGAAATTTGACAGACCTCACCAAACTTGATTTCTCTGAAAATAAGCTCTCTGGACCAATTTCTTCTACTATTGGAAACTTGACAAAGCTCACCATACTTTCTTTGTTCTCAAATAAGCTCTCAGGACCAATTCCTTCCACTATTGGAAACTTGACAAAGCTCACCATACTTACTTTGTTCTCAAATAAGCTTAGTGGAAGCATTCCGGTAGAAATGAATACGCTTAACAACCTGGAAAGTGTGCAATTATCTGACAATAATTTCACAGGTCATTTGCCTCACAACATATGCTATAGTGTAAAGTTGACAAAGCTTTCTGTTAACGATAACTTTTTCACGGGTCCAGTACCTAAGAGTTTGAAGAACTGCTCTAGCCTTAGAAGAGTTAGGCTTGATCAGAACCAGCTAACTGGAAATATAACAAAAGATTTTGGTGTCTATCCAAATTTGGATTACATGGACCTGAGTGAAAATAACTTTTATGGTCATCTTTCCCTAAACTGGGGAAAGTGCAATAATCTCACAAGCCTCAAAATCTCCAACAACAATTTATTAGGTAGTATCCCACCAGAACTAAGTCAGGCGACCAACTTACATGTACTTCACTTATCTTCAAACCATCTCACAGGAGGCATTCCAGAAGATTTGGGTAAATTGACCTATTTGTTCGATCTCTGTCTCGATAACAATAATCTTTCAGGGAATGTCCCTATACAAATAGCATCATTGAAAGATCTTGCAACCTTGGAACTTGGAGCAAATAGTTTTACTGGCTTAATTCCAAATCAACTTGGCAATTTGGTCAAGTTATTACATTTGAATTTGAGCCATAATAAATTTCAGGGAAGTATTCCATCTGAATTTGGTGGATTAAAGCATCTCGAGAGTCTTGATCTTAGCATAAATTTTTTGAGTGGAACATTACCACCCATGCTCGGGGAATTGATAATCTTAGAAAAACTGAATCTCTCCCACAATAATCTTTCAGGTGATCTCTCCAGCCTTGACGAGATGGTAAGCTTGATATTAGTTGATATATCGTACAACGAATTACAGGGTTCACTTCCAAACATTCCAGCCTTTAATATGGCTACAATTGAGGAATTGAGAAATAATAAAGGCTTGTGTGGCAATGTCTCTGGCTTGGAACCATGCCCAACATCAAGGGCCAAATCTCAGAATCATAAGGGTAACAAAGTCATATTGGTATTTTTACCGATTGGTTTGGGTACTTTAATTCTAGCATTATTTGCCTTTGGTGGTTCATATCATCTTTGTCGAAGTTCAAAGACAAAAGAAAACCAGGATGCAGAATCACCAGTCCAGAATCTATTTGCAATATGGAGTTTTGATGGAAAAATGGTGTATGAGAACATAGTTGAAGCCACAGAAGAGTTCGACAATAAGCATCTCATCGGGGTTGGTGGACAAGGAAGTGTTTACAAAGCAGAATTGCACACAGGTCAAGTTGTTGCTATCAAGAAACTCCATTCAATCCAAAATGGAGAGTTGTCCAATATCAAAGCTTTCACAAGTGAAATTCAAGCTCTGACAGAAATTCGACATCGTAACATTGTGAAGTTATATGGGTTTTGTTCTCATTCACGATTCTCATTTTTGGTATATGAGTTCTTGGAAAAGGGTAGTGTGGATAAGATTTTAAAAGATGATGAACAAGCAATTGCATTTGATTGGAACAGGAGGATTAATGCCATTAAAGGTGTAGCAAATGCTGTGTGTTATATGCATCATGACTGTTCACCTCCAATTGTTCATCGAGATATATCAAGCAAAAATGTTCTCTTGGATTTGGAGTATGTGGCTCATGTCTCAGATTTTGGAACAGCCAAGCTTCTTAATCCTAATTCAACCAATTGGACCTCACTTGTTGGCACTTTTGGATATGCTGCTCCAGGTTAATTCCTTTCTTCTTCTACACTAAGAATATAATGATTTTGTAGGTTCTCTATGGTAGTCGTCTACCATAGTTATCAACATTTGATGTTTCTTTCTAGAATGTTCTTTCATACATGATAACTCTTTTAATTTGCTACAGAGCTTGCATACACAATGGAAGTAAATGAAAAATGCGACGTGTATAGCTTTGGGGTATTAACATTGGAAATACTTTTTGGAGAGCACCCAGTGGATTTTATAACTTCATGGTTGATGCCATCTTCAACAAATGTTATGGACTCAACCATTGATGTTCCTTCATTGATGGGTAAGTTAGACCAACGTCTCCCTTATCCTGCAAATCCTATTGCTGAGGAGATAGTTTTGATTGTAAGGATAGCAAATGCTTGCTTGACCGAAAGCCCTCGTTCTCGCCCTACCATGGAACAAGTTGTCAAGGAGCTTGCATTGTTGAAGTCATCTTCAATACATTAATTCCACGTTGTCATGTAGATATAGTTGAAAGATTGAATTTACCCAATAAGCATGGGTTCTACTACCCCTGACATTGCATTGTAATTTTTGATGTTCCATGATTATTCCTCAGCTCTCTATATGTGTTTGGTTTGGTCTTGTGCTCTTTAACTAGTGTATTTGATTCACCTTGCTATACCTTATCTTCTTAGCACAACCCTTTTACAGTTTAATCTTGAAATTGAAACGTCTAGGAGGTGTTGTTGTAAATCTTGACTCAAACTATTAACATGATTGACTTATTGCGTGTTTCTTGAACATAGCATGATCAATTTGGAAAGTTACCTTATGCTGTCAGTTGTGCTGTTTGGGACATTAACCAATTTGCTTGCTTGATATTGGCCTAAATCTGTCACTTGGACTTCAAATTAGAATTTTGATCTTGAGACCTCTACTTTAGATTGATTTGAAGTATTTGAATTCTGTTCTCGGACAAGTTACTAGCATCCTTTGTGTGTGTGTTCTGCTTTTGTGTTATGTACATTTTATCAAGTCTCGGAACATAATTTGAAGCAGGTTCGTTTGTGTTCATTGTTGTCTTACAATTGTATGAGAATTCTATTTTCTGCTTCCACTTTAATATTTCTCATTTATCTAATATGCTAGTTATAGATGCATAAATGTTTTCCACTTATCCCTTTTTATGTAGTTCAGTGTTGTGGATTTGTTTGAACAAATTGTTCCTTTTGAATAGCCTTCTTGGTGTGGCGAGAGTTTGAATGTGACATTTTTCAAGGTCGTGATTTACATTTGGAATTGGAATTGGTTTTAATTCCACACACATCTTCTGCATTTTTTTTTTTTTTGATAATTAGGAGTATTATGGCATTTTTTTTTTTTAAATGCACTTATGTACCGATGTCTATGTTTCCCATCAGTGTTTTCAAATACTTTATTCCGTCTTTCAGTTTAACTTGTAAAAGACTAGACCAAATATTAGAAGTGGAATTTGAGAATGAGCAAAAGTTGTTAGGCTTTTGCTATATTTACTCCCTTTTTTTTTTTGCCAAGTACACTCCATTTTTTTTTCTAATTTTTATTATGATACATACCATTTATATCCATAACATTTATACATAACTATTATTCTGGAATGTATTTTCCGGAACAATGTTTTGTTTTTAACATTTTGGAAAATACTTTTCGGATCACAATTTTATTTTTAACATTCTAGAAAGTACTCTAAAATATTATTTTTGTATTCTGGAAAGTACTTTCCAAAATGTTAAAAAATAAAACTGTGTCCCGAAAAGAATTTTCCAAAATATTTTTTGTGTCATGGAAAATACTTTCTGAAATATTACAAAAAAGAACATCCGAACAAATTCAAGTAGAACACTAGGACCTTTAAAACCTATATAAAAGAAAAATTATACAATAATGAAGCAATTGAATAAAAAAAAAAAACACATATAATTGATATCTGTCCTTTATCTCTCCTACAGTTCTATATCCTTATTTTGCCTTCTCTTTATTGATAAGATATAAGTTTACACTTCTATTAATTAATAACAAAATGATATAATTGATTTTTTTTTTCGTTAAACAATATATTCAAAGACATAAATTATTTTAAAATCAGAATATACTAAGTACTTTTTTTTTACTGCAAGAGAATACTAAGTACTTAATATTTGATTTTGTGGTTATTTTATCTAGACTGCATATTTTGAAAGAAAAAAAACAAGAAAGAAATTGAAGCAATTAATTAAATTTTCATCCATTTCAAATTCCTTAAAATTTTAACATTCTCTATCCAAAAACACTACCTAAGTTTTTTTTTATCAATATCTGAAGACTTATTAATGAGGTGTTGTTGGGGTTTTTAGTTTTTTGGTTGTGTGCTTAATTGCACTGCCGCAAATGTAGGTATTTGCTTATGACACTTTACCTTTTTGTTAGACTGTGATGCATGCTACATACTTGGACTTGCACCGCACAGTACTGCCTCCAATTGTTTATCGTGAGATAGCCATTTATGCCAACACGAGCTTTCTATACCTTCCCTTTGGCCATTTGTCCAAGATCGATCACTTCCATGGAAATGGACAAGATATCTCACTTTCAATTTGCGGGGCCTAATTATTAAATTAATTAATGTCCTCCTTTGGGTGATTGATGGCTCAGAATATACTCCCTTTGTTCCAGATTATATGATGTTTTAGAGAGAAAAATTTGTTCTAAAATAAATATCGTTTTACAAAACCAATATTGCATTAAATATCTTTTTTCATGACTATCCTTAATTAATACTTAGTGGGAGTAGTGTATAATGAGTAATTAATTAAAGAGATAAAAGGTATATTAGGAAGTTACCTAATATTTTCTAGAAAATTTAACAAATTAATTATATTCCTTAATACATGTGCTAAAACCTTAAACGTTATATAAACTGGAACAGAGCGAGTATATGATTTTATGATAACCATCATGCATTTGGGAATCTTCTTATTTATGATGTCATTTATTCTATTGGATATTTAGTCATTCACACAAATATATCTTTTCTCTAGAAAATACTTTTTTCTCTATACGTATACAAATATCATATATGATTATGTTTTTTTTTTTTTTTTTTTTGAAATAAACGATGGGTTCGTTTGATCTTCTTATTAACTGAGGGGTTGGCCTCTTGAAGTTGTTCTCTGATTTATGAGAACAATATGTGTGTGTTCGATGCATGATAGAAAAAAAAGAAAGTAAAATAACAGTACAAATAATTATATCACATGAATCCAACCTTTTCATTCTATATGGATTATTTGGCAGTTGATTTTTTTTGTGCACCAAGAATATTCCCCAACCGATTGTGGGAGACTAATTCCTTTTGAGGCATAGAGACCTCTAAGGCACACCCAGCTCGTTCAGCTAACAACAATCCAATTAGTTCACCTGGAAAAAATAAAAACTTTACACATTCCATCTTATGAATTTTATGAATGTAAACTCCCTGGGATCAATAAACTTTTTGAATTTTATTAACCAAAGCAATATGACTTTGCGCTATCATTAGCTCAGCACCAATAAAAAATCTCTAAGAAATATCAAGAATTCTTGTTATACGCCCATTCTAATTAGTAACTGAAGTAGGTTTTACTTTTCTAAATAAAGTCTTAATCATTTACATGATCAGAATCGAACTCCTGATATGTCAAGCATGGGATAAGTTTTCTGTTTTACTGACCAAAAATATTTAAACGTTTTTTTTCTATATTTTTCGTCTTTTGCTATTCTGACTCGTGAATTTTTAAAATTGAAGTATTTTTATACCATTTAATCAACTATTTTTGGCAAACCAAATGCACTCTCTAGGTATGCATAAATTAATGAAGAGATTGTAGAATTAATCAAACCGAATAAACAGGTGAAGAATATAGGGACAGGGCAGTGCTGGGTCATGCGCATAGCCTTGGTTTGAATTGAGTCTTTGTTTATAATATGCACTCATTTATAAGACTATGAGAGGCCGTAATAGCAGCTGAGTATGGACCTATTGATGTTGACAAAAGTGACATCTAAACCGATAACCCTAAACCCAATAGGGGATTAAGGAATTAATGCAGGTTGAAAAGTAACAACAATTTAGTTAATCAAATTAAAGCTAAGTTTTTCTTATCTGCCAAACAATTGTTTTGTTCATTTGTTTGTTTAGTTTTTAAACAAAAACAACGAAGCCTCTGTATAAATCTACTTTAAATAGAAAAATGTGTCCAAAAGCTTCCTACACATTCAAATTTTAATCTATACTTCAATGTTTAATTTAATTAGGCCAACTTTGTTATATTCAGCAACACTGTTTGAAGCTGTTTATTAACATGCTAATAGAAGATCCTCAAGAAAAAAAAATGAACATGTTAATAGACTAAATTTGTATGTTTTGGCAGAAACGGTTTCAACTAACTAAAGCTCTTTGCTGTCGTAACTTATTCAAGATAAAGAATGAAAGTTGTTAGACTGTTGAGTTGGTGAATCGGCGTCAAATCTCAACCCTCATTAATATGCTAGGGTTAGAGACCTATACCTTGAATGCTAAGATGTTTATGTTTAACTAGTCTCAATTAATTGCCACTGTTCATTTCAACATAAGTATGAGACAATGAAAAATATACTTTATTTGTTAGTAGTATTATACATTTCATTTATATATATTCTACTTAAAGTTGTCCTAATCTTAATTTTGCTTCCTAGCTACTAATCTTTTGCTAAGCCAAATTAATCTAGAATTCCATCTTTGTTGAGATGCCCTTAGTTTCTTATTTTTGTTTAATATATTTTTCTTAAAAAAGAAATCTACTTGGTAGAGCAATATTGTTAAGAAAGAAAAAAGATAAACTGAACAAAAAAAAAAAAAAAACTGAACGTCAACTATGGGAAAATGAAAAAATGAAAAGACACGAGAAGAACTCTTAATCAACTTGTACGTGTTCCTTCGGGTGGCTGAGGAAATAATAAATTTATTGTGGCTAGGAGCAAATTCACACTTCCCACCCTCATTGACCAAACCCACAACTAGCTAGCAGTTTATAGTTTTTCGTCTTGGTTTCATGCATTATTTATTTTGAGTTTTTCTTCTTTTTTTTAGTGTATAATGGCAATAATAAAATTTAAATTTACGATCTTATGGAAACTATTCAAATTTCTTACTATTAGACCAACCTAGTGATTTTTTTTTTTTAAGTTTACTAAACTGACTCTGTGCATGTAAAAGTTTTCAAGTTAACGGTTTCTTGTGGGCGAGACTCGAGAGAGAGATAGAAGGGACGATACAGTTGGTTGATGTGGATAGCCAACTCTTGGAAAATGTTGGCCTTAAAGTTTATATATATTTATATTAATATATATGATGCAAAACAAATAGATCAATTAAGATAAATATAAAATATTTCTTGTCGGATTTTAGGGTTTTGACTTTGATATCTACAAAAGAGACAGAAATAAAGAGCCAATTTAGTTAGCTTGCATGCATTAAAGAAGTCAAGCATTTAACTTATTGATCACTCGGCTTTCCGAATGAAGCTTCAAAACTCAGCCTAGCTGTAAGCCACACTATCTGTTTTATTCAATATTTATAAGAAATATTTCAGGTAATAAAAGGTTAAATTAAGTTGGAAAGATTATTATGAATTCTCCTGGAAAAGAAAAGGACATAACCGCAGCATAGCTTGGATCTATAAGTTCCATATTTATGTTAGCACTCAAAAGAAAGTTCACAAACGTCAAAATATTGCATATAAAAGAGTTCATTTTTTCTATATTGCTTTAATAGTTACTATATAATATGGAAATGTGAATTTATTTTAAATTGTATAAATATATATATTTATATCATACATACATAATTAATATAAAACTTAGGTGTACAATTAAACTTAACTAAATAATTCAAAATAACTCCAAATATGATTTTAAAAGTAATTTATACATGAGAAAATAATTCATGCACTAAGTGTAAAGCATTTTACACTGTCACCAATTCAATCCCAAATCACCAATTATGGTAAATTTTTTTACTTGTACAATAATTACTTAAAAATTACACTAACAGAGATTTCTAATTGGTGGACAATGTAAATATTTTTACACCGATAATGTATAGGTATAATAGTCATTCAAGTCTTAATACAAAAGTTAATAACATTCAATTAAAGAATCTTTCAAAAAAAAAATCAATTAAAGAATCTATGATTAAATGAGAATAAAAAAAAAAACACCTATAACATTTTCGAAATATTACAATTAATTTCTAAAAATAAATGGTAGTGTAGCACTGCTTGACTTAGGTAGTCCTGTACGTGACTTTTTGTATATAAGTATTTGCAATATACCATGGGTATAACCTGCATATAAACCTCTGAAAATTGAAGCATCTTCACGTATTTGTCCAGTCTCAGATTGTATTAGACAATCAGTGATTAAAGAATTCACCCCATATCAGCCATGGTGTTCATATTTCCAAAGCTTCAGTCCATGAAACTCCTGTCATCTTGGTTGCTTCTAATTGTACTGTGGTTTTCTGCATTCGTAATCGCCACTTCTATCCATGCTACTGCATCCTCTGCCTCACTCACACTACAACACAGTGAAGCAAATGCTTTGTTGAAGTGGAAAGCCAGCCTTGACAACAATAGTCAGGCTTTGCTATCTTCATGGGCTGGCAATAATTCTTGCAATTGGCTTGGAATTGCTTGTGACCACTCCAAATCTGTCTTCAACATAAATCTTACACATATTGGATTAAGGGGTACGCTTCAAACTCTAAATTTTTCATCACTTCCAAACATCATGACTTTAGATATGAGTCATAACTCCTTGAATGGAAGTATACCTCCCCAGATTGGGGTGTTGTCCAGACTCACTTATCTTGATTTAAGTGAAAATAATCTCTCTGGACCAATTCCATCTGAAATATCTCAGTTGGTCAACTTGACAGAATTAAGGCTTCGGTTCAATGGCATTTCTGGTTCCATTCCTCCGAAAATTGGAAAGTTAACCAACCTGAAGTATTTAATTATTTCAGATAATCATTTTTCGGGCTTCATTCCTCATGAAATTGGCAAGTTAATCAACTTGAAGTATTTATTGCTTTCAAACAATAAATTTTCGGGTTCTATTCCTCGGGAAATTGGTAACTTAACCAACTTGGAGTATTTATGGCTGCAAGGCAATATTCTTTCGGGTTCTATTCCTCAAGAAATTGGAATGATGACAAATATGTATCAACTTGATTTGTCCAATAACTCTTTAACAGGTACAATCCCTTCTACAATTGGAAATCTGAGCAATTTAGCGTATTTGTACGTTTATGTCAACCATCTATCTGGTTCTATTCCTAATGAAGTGGGGAAACTCCATTCTCTTGTCACAATCCAATTGTCATCCAATAATCTATCTGGGCCAATCCCATCATCCATAGGTAACTTGGTCAATTTGGATTCCATTCTCTTTATTGATAACAAACTCTCTGGAACAATTCCGTCTGAAATATCTCAGTTGGTCAACTTGACAGCATTAAGGCTTCAGTCCAATGGTCTTTCTGGTTCCATTCCTCAGGAAATTGGCAAGTTAATCAATTTGAAGTATTTAGTGCTTGCAAACAATAATTTTTCGGGTTCTATTCCTTGGGAAATTGGTAACTTAATCAACTTGGAGTATTTATGGCTGCAAGGCAATATTCTTTCGGGTTCTATTCCTCAAAAAATTGGAATGATGACAAAAATGTATCAACTTGATTTGTCTGATAACTTGTTAACAGGTACAATCCCTTCTACAATTGGAAATCTGAGCAATTTAGCGTATTTGTACGTTTATGTAAACCATCTATCTGGTTCTATTCCTAATGAAGTGGGGAAACTCCATTCTCTTGTCACAATCCAATTGTCATCCAATAATCTATCTGGGCCAATCCCATCATCCATAGGTAACTTGGTCAATTTGGATTCCATTCTTCTTAATTATAACAACCTGTCTGGACCAATTCCTTCTACTATTGGAAACTTGACAAAGCTCACCAAACTTTCTTTGTTCTCAAATAAGCTCTCTGGACCAATTCTTTCCACTATTGGAAACTTGACAAAGCTCACTACACTTGATTTGTCCAAAAATAATCTCTCTAGACCAATTCCTTCCACTATTGGAAACTTGACAAAGCTCACCACACTTTATTTCTCTGAAAATAAGTTCTCTGGACCAATTCCTTCCACTATTGGAAATTTGGCAAAGCTCACTAAACTTAATTTGTACTCAAATAATCTCTTTGGACCAATTCCTTCCACTATTGGAAACTTGACAGAGCTCACCTCACTGATTTTGTTCTCAAATAAGCTCAGTGGAAGCATTCCGATAGAAATGAATAAGCTTAACAACCTAGAAAGTGTGCAATTATCTGACAATAATTTCACAGGTCATTTGCCTCACAACATCTGCTCTAGTGTAAAGTTGACAAAGCTTTCTGTTAACGATAACTTTTTCACGGGTCCAGTACCAAAGAGTTTGAAGAACTGCTCCAGCCTTATAAGAGTTAGGCTTGATCAGAACCAGCTTATTGGAAATATAAAAAAAGATTTTGGTGTCTATCCAAATTTGGATTACATCGACCTGAGTGAAAATAACTTTTATGGTCATCTTTCCCTAAACTGGGGAAAGTGCAATAATCTCACAAGCCTCAAAATCTCCAACAACAATTTATCAGGTAGTATCCCACCAGAACTAAGTCAGGCGACCAACTTACATGTACTTCACCTATCTTTAAACCATCTCACAGGAGGCATTCCAGAAGATTTGGGTAAATTGACCTATTTGTTCGATCTCTGTCTCGATAACAATAATCTTTCAAGGAATGTCCCTATACAAATAGCATCACTGAAAGATCTTGCAACCTTGGAACTTGGAGCAAATAGCTTTACTGGCTTAATTCCAAATCAACTTGGCAATTTGGTCAAGTTATTACATTTGAATTTGAGCCATAATAAATTTCGGGGAAGTATTCCATCTGAATTTGGTGGATTAAAGCATCTCCAGAGTCTTGATCTTAGCATAAATTTTTTGAGTGGAACATTACCACCCATGCTCGGGGAGTTGATAATCTTAGAAACACTGAATCTCTCAAACAATAATCTTTCAGGTGATCTCTCCAGCCTTGACGAGATGGTAAGCTTGATATCAGTTGATATATCGTACAACCAATTACAGGGTTCACTTCCAAACATTCCAGCCTTTAATATGGCTACAATTAAGGAATTGAGAAATAATAAAGGCTTGTGTGGCAATGTCTCTGGCTTGGAACCATGCCCAACATCAAGGGCCAAATCTCATAATCATAAGGGTAAGAAAGTCGTATTGGTATGTTTATCGATTGGTTTGGGTACTTTAGTACTAGCATTATTTGTCTTTGGAGTCTCATATCATCTTTGTCGACATTCGAAGACAAAAGAAAACCAAGATGCAAAATCACTAGTCCAGAATCTATTTGCAATATGGAGTTTTGATGGAAAAATGGTGTATGAAAACATAGTTGAAGCCACAGAAGAGTTCGACAATAAGCATCTCATCGGGGTTGGTGGACAAGGAAGTGTTTACAAAGCAGAATTGCACACAGGTCAAGTTGTTGCTGTGAAGAAACTCCATTATGTCCAAAATGGAGAAATGCCCAATATCAAAGCTTTCACAAGTGAAATTCAAGCTTTGACAGAAATTCGACATCGTAACATTGTGAAGTTATATGGGTTTTGTTCTCATTCATGGCTCTCATTTTTGGTATATGAGTTCTTGGAAAAGGGAAGCGTGAATAAGATTTTAAAAGATGATGAACAAGTAATTGCATTTGATTGGAATAGGAGGATCAATGCCATTAAAGGTGTAGCAAGTGCTTTATGCTATATGCATCATGATTGTTCACCTCCAATTGTTCATCGAGATATATCAAGCAAAAATGTTCTTCTGGATTTGGAGTATGTGGCTCATGTCTCAGATTTTGGAACAGCTAAGCTTCTTAATCCTAATTCAACAAATTGAAGCTCATTTGTAGGCACTTTTGGATATGTTGCTCCAGGTTAAGTCCTTTTTTTCTTTTATACTAGGGTATAATGATTTTGTAGGTTTTCTTTGATAGTGTTCTACCAAAAAATTGTGTAATATAGTTATCAACATTTCATGTTTATTTCAAGAATGTTATTTAATACATGATAGCTTTTTTAATTTTCTTACAGAACTTGCATACACAATGGAAGTAAATGAAAAATGTGATGTGTATAGCTTTGGGGTATTAGCATTGGAAATACTATTTGGAGAGCACCCTGGAGATTTTATAAATTCTTCATTGTGGACATCTTCATCAAATGCCATGGCCTCAACACTTGATATTCCTTCATTGATGGGCAACTTAGACAAACGTCTCCCTTATCCTATAAATTCTGATGATAAGGAGGTAGTTTTGATTGTAAGGATAGCAAATGCTTGCTTGACTGAAAGTCCTCGTTCTCGCCCTACCATGGAGCAAGTTGCCAAGGAGCTTGCAATGTTGAAGTCATCTTCAATACATTAATTCCACATTGTCATTTAGATATAGTTGAAATATCGAATTTACTGAATAAGCATGAGCTCTACTACCTCCCGCCTCCCCAAACTTTGCATTGTAATTTTAATTTTAGTCTTGATGTTCCATGATTATTCCTCAGCTCTCTGTATGTGTTTGGTTTGGCTCTTGTGTTGTTTAATTAGTGTATTCAATTCATCGTTGTCGTAACTTTTCTTCGTATTACAACCCATTTACAATTTAATCTTGGAATTGAAATGTCTAGGAGGTGTTGAGATAAATCTTAACACAAATTATTAATATCATTGACTCATTGTGTTTTTTCTTGAACATAGCATAATCAATTTGAAAAAGTTTCCTTGTGCTGTTAGTTGTGTTGTTTGGGACATTGACCAATTTGATTGCCTGAGATTGGCCTAAAGCTGTCACTTAGCTTTCTTATTGTGCTCCATTAAATTGAACAATTAACTTGTCTTCAAATTAGTATTTTGTTCCATGGAGATATTTGATCTCGAGACCTATATTTGGAATGATTTGTAGTATTTGCATGTTGTTCTACTTTTTAGTTTGACAAGCCTTGCTAAGGACTGTACTCAATATTTTTTGTTGGTTAAGGGTGTCAATATAGATGTTTGTGTTATGTACATTTTATCAAGTCTCGGAACATAATTAATTGAAGCATGTTGGTTTGTGTTCATTGTTGTCTTAGAGCATCTACAATGCATGATTGCTTAGGTGATTGTTGCTTATCATAAATTTCTGAGTCCTATAAGGCCACAAAGATTTAAGAACTTTATACAAAAATTTACTTCGATGCTAAAATTGCTAAAGTGGGTGCTTAACTTGAGTTACATCAAATTTGTGATTAAAAAAATTATTCGTTTTTTTTTTTTGGTAAGAATCAATTAAGCAACGGTTGCTTATATAAGCAGCTCACTTAAGCTACGCATTGTCATGTCATCTGCTCCAATGGAAAAAATTTGTTAAGCAACGTTGCTTAACTTTAACAATTCGATAAGCACCCACGTTAGATATGCTCTTGTAATTAATTGTAGGCCAATGCTAACCAGTGCCCTAAGGGCACTTGTTAAGCAACTAAAAGGAGAAAGATTTTAATTGAGAGGTGAAAAATTGCGCTGCCCATGATGTTTTTTGTGCTCTCCTATGAATTCCACAATAAATACTTTTTCCTTTTGATTTCTTAACCAGTGCCCTAAGGACACTAGTTAGTAATTGTACGGGAATTCTTTTCTCTGCTTCCACTTTAATTTTTCTGATTTATCTCAGCTGCTAGTTTTAGATGCATAGACATTTTCCACTTATCCCTTTTCACCTTGATTGTCTGTCGGAGACTCTCGTCTAGGGCGAGAAGTCCAATGCCTCAGGCATGCCATGGTCAATTAGAATTAGGTAAAATAATATTAACATATTACTAAAACTAAAACATAATTTAAATAACTAATTAAACAATTATTAAATTGTTACTCAAACAATTAATAAAATTTTACTAAAATAAAAAAAAACTAATATTCAACTATTTGAATAACTAATTTAAATAAATAATAAATAAAAATTAATTAATAAACATTTTAACAAAATTAAAATATTACCAAAACATAATTTTGATAACTAATTAAATAATTAGTAATATATATCTAATAACTTACTAAAAAAATTAATCACATAATATTAATAACTAATTAAACAAAATTTAAACATATAATAACTAATTAATTAAACAAAATGAGTTGTGGAGAGAGATAGAGAGACGAGTGAAAATATGTTACAAATAAAATAGAAAAGTACATGTGAGCCCCCACTCAATTTTTAATTATCTTTATTTCTATCGTACAAATAAACTTAATTATTTTTATCTCTTCTATTTCTCCTTCTTGCACTCTAACCAAACAAGCAAGAAATGGAGAATTGTTCTTACTTGACTCTCACTCACAACGACTTTCTCTCTATATATACACACCAGTATAATTTATATCAACTATTACACCTTTCAAAAACTTTCAATTGTACAAGTTTATCTCAAAACTCACAGTTGGATTAAAAGTTCATTTCACATAAATCATATCCACAAAAAATTTATATTAATCCAAACTTTTTTGACACCTTTATTCATGTACAGAAAAATGAACATAATATTATTTTAAAATATATAAAAATACGAATTATTTAAATACATTTTTATTGTTATTCACTTTTTACTAAATATGTCACAAACAATCAAGGTAATATATAATTATATATAATTCAACAGTTAGATTGATAAAATTTGCATTCAATATAAAATTATTAATGGTGCAATATTAGTGTAAGTTATAGGAGATTAATTTGATTCATTTCCATCTCTCTCTTTATCATATGAAAATGACCAATCTCAACCGTTAAATTAAAATGAAAGGCCTAAATTAAAATATTTGCTTAATAATTCATTAAAAACTTTTATATAAAAACAAAAATTCATCAAAACCTCGCATAAAAGATTCACCAAACAAAAATCAAATACCTAAAAGATCTCTCAATTATCATGTCACTTTCTTCAAGATTGTTGTTAACTCATCATCACCATCATCATCATCTTGACTGTCGTTACCACCATTATCATGATCGTCACCACCACCACTGCCACGATTGCCATTGTCACCATGACCACTAACATTATTGTCGTTGTCGTTGTCATCGCTGCCACCGCCACCATCGCCACCATATAGATTGTTAACCCTAAGTTAATGAGCTTTAGTCTCTTGTCTTGTATCCACTTTTTGGTCTAGTAGGATATTTTACATCCTGACACTTTGATTTTATATTGTGTATCTATCATTTCAATTCAGGGACCTAGATCGAGCTTGAGAGGATCCAACTTATCAATTCATTATATGGGTTTGTTTGATTTTTTTAAAATACATTGTATTGGACAACACAAATACAAGTGTTCCATGTCAAATTTTTAAAAAAAAATCGTGAGATAAGTGAAATAAAGATGACACAACACAACTTCAGTTTTTTGTTACTGAGTAAATCATGGGACAATTTTTTGTCCCTAGTACAAAATGCCCAAAGACAAAAAATACCCACTCTCCCTCCTACACCTCTCCCTCCCCTATCTCTTATTGGATTTGGTTTTGTCTTAATGCCTGTGATTATTGATGTCCTTCTTCCGTTCCCGATCCATAACCCTGAGTTGCTACCTTGGAGAAGACAATGCTTTTTAGATGGTTATGATTTCTTCAAACCCATATTATGGTAAAGAAAAACAACTATGTAATATACTCATGTTATATTATATGTAATACAATATTTATAATATATATTAAAATATATAATACTATATATTTTTTATAATATAATAATAATATAAATTTCATTAAAATAATTAATATTAAAGAGGATATTATAATAAATTTTACATTATTTTGTTTGTGTTGTACATTGTATATCAAACAGAGTATAGAATAGAATGTTGTCTTATTTTGTTCTCCATATATTATACCTTAATGTGTATCAAACGCATCGTATACCATGAGTTATCAGACTTAGGCTTGATCAGAACCAGCTGACTGCAAATATAACAGAAGAATTTGGTGTCTATCCAAATTTGGATTACATCGACCTGAGTGAAAATAACTTTTATGGTCATCTTTCCCTGAACAAGGGAAAGTGCTATAATCTCATAAGCCTAAAAATCTCCAACAACAATTTATTAGGCAGTATCCCACCAGAACTAAGTCAGGCAACCAACTTACATGTACTTCACCTATCTTCAAACCATCTCACAGGAGGCATTCCACAAGATTTGGGTAACTTGACCTATTTATTCCATCTCTGTCTCAATAACAATACTCTTTCAGGGAATGTCCCTATACAAATAGCATCATTGAAAGATCTTGCAACCTTGGAACTTGGAGCAAATAGTTTTATTGGCTTAATTCCAAATCAACTTGGCAATTTGGTCATGTTATTACATTTGAATTTGAGCAATAATAAATTTTGGGGAAGTATTCCATCTGAATTTGGTGAATTAAAGCATCTCCAGAGTCTTGATCTTAGAAGAAATTTTTTGAGTGGAACATTACCACCCATGCTCAGGGAGTTGATAATCTTAGAAACACTGAATCTCTCCCATAATAATATTCCAGGTGATCTCTCTAGCCTTGACGAGATGGTAAGCTTGATATCAATTGATATATTGTACAACCAGTTACAAGGTTCACTTCCAAACATTCCTGCCTTTAATATGGCTACAATTAAGGAATTGAGAAATAATAAAGCCTTGTGTGGCAATGTCTCTGACTTGGAACCATGCCCAACATCAAGGGCCAAATGTCAGAATCATAAGGGTAACAAAGTCGTATTGGTATTTTTATCGATTGGTTTGGGTACTTTAGTACTAGCATTATTTGCCTTTGGAGTCTTGTATCATCTTTGTCGACGTTCAAAGACAAAAGAAAACTAGGATGCAGAATCACTAGTCCAGAATCTATTTGCAATATGGAGTTTTGATGGGAAAATGGTGTATGAGAACATAGTTGAAGCCACAGAAGAGTTTCACAATAAGCATCTCATCGAGGTTGGTGGATAAGGAAGTGTTTACAAAGTCGAATTGCACACAGGTCAAGTTGTTGCTGTGAAGAAACTCCATTCTGTCCAAAATTGAGAAATGTCCAATATCAAAGCTTTCACGAGTGAAATTCAAGCTTTGACAGAAATTCGACATCCTAACATTATGAAGTCATATGGGTTTTGTTCTCATTCACGGTCCTCTTTTTGGTGTATGAGTTCTTGGAAAAGGGAAGCGTGAATAAGATTTTAAAAGATGATGAACAAGCAATTGCATTTGATTGGAATAGGAGGATCAATGCCATTAAAGGTGTAGCAAGTGCTTTATGCTATATGCATCATGATTGTTCACCTCTAATTTTTCATGGAGATATATCAAGCAAAAATGCTCTTCTGGATTTGGAGTATGTGGCTCATGTCTCAGATTTTGGAACAGCTAAGCTTCTTAATCCTAATTCAACCAATTGGAGCTCATTTGTAGGCACTTTCAGATATGCTGCTCCAGGTTAAGTCCTTTTTTTCTTTTATACTAGGGTATAATGATTTTGTAGGTTTTCTTTGATAGTGTTCTACCAAAAAATTGTGTAATATAGTTATCAACATTTCATGTTTATTTTAGGAATGTTATTTAATACATGAAAGCTCTTTTAATTTTCCTACAGAACTTGCATACACAATGGAAGTAACTGAAAAATGTGATGTGTATAGCTTTGGGGTATTAGCATTGGAAATACTATTTGGAGAGCACCCTGGAGATTTTATAACTTCTTCGTTGTGGACATCTTCATCAAATGGCATGGCCTCAACACTTGATATTCCTTCATTGATGTGCAAGTTAGACAAATGTCTCCTTTATCCTATAAATTCTTATGATAAGGAGGTAGTTTTGATTGTAAGGATAGCAAATGCTTGCTTGATTGAAAGTCCTTGTTCTTGCCCTACCATGGAGCAAGTTGCCAAGGAGCTTGCAATGTTGAAGTCATCTTCAATACATTAATTCCACATTGTCATTTAGATATAGTTGAAAGATCAAATTTACTGAATAAGCATGAGCTCTACTACCTCCCGCCTCCCCAAACTTTGCATTGTAATTTTAATTTTAGTCTTGATGTTCCATGATTATTCCTCAGCTCTCTGTATGTGTTTGGTTTGGCTCTTGTGCTGTTTAATTAGTGTATTCAATTCACCATTGCCGTAACTTTTCTTCTTATTACAACCCTTTTACAATTTAATCTTGAAATTGAAATGTCTAGGAGGTGTTGAGATAAATCATGAATCAAATTATTAATATCATTGACTCATTGCGTTTTTTCTTGAACATAGCATAATCAATTTGAAAAAGTTTCCTTGTGCTGTTAGTTGTGTTGTTTGGGACATTGACCAATTTGGTTGCCTGAGATTGGCCTAAAGCTGTCACTTAGCTTTCTTATTGTGCTCCATTAAATTGAACAATTAACTTGTCTTCAAAATTAGTATTTTGTTCCATGGAGATATTTGATATCGAGACCTCTACTTTGGAATGGTTTGTAGTATTTGCATGTTGTTCTGCTTTTTAGTTTGACAAGCCTTGCTAAGGACTGTACTCGATATTTTTTGTTGGTTAAGGGTGTCAATATAGATGTTTGTGTTATGTACATTTTATCAAGTCTCGGAACATAATTAATTGAAGCATGTTGGTTTGTGTTCATTGTTGTCTTAGAGCATCTACAATGCATGATTTCTTAGGTGATCATTGCTTATCATAAATTTGTGAGTCCTACAAGACCACATAGATTTAAGAACTTTATACAAAATTGACTCCAATGCTAAAATTGCTAAAATGAGTGTTTAACTTGAGCTACATTAAATTTGTGATTAAAAAATTATTCTTTTTTGGTAAGAATCAATTAAGCAACTCACTTAAGCAATGCATTGCCATGTCATCTGCTCCAATGGAAAAAAATTGTTAAGCAACATTGCTTAACTTTAAACAATTTGATAAGCACCCGCGTTAGATATGTTCTAATAATTAATTGTCGGCCAATGCTAACCAGTGCCCTAAGGGCACTTGTTAAGGAACTAAAAGGAGAAAGATTTTCATTGGGAGGCGAAAAATTGCGCTACTCATGATGTTTTTTGCGTTCTCCTTGAATTCCACAATAAATATTTTCTTCTTTTAATTCCTTAACCAGTGCCCTAAGGGCACCAGTTAGCAAGACCCTTAATTGTACGAGAATTCTGTTCTCTACTTCCACTTTAATTTTTCTGATTTATCTCAGCTACTAGTTTTAGATGCATAGACATTTTCCACTTATCCCTTTTCGCCTTGATTGTCTATCATAGGCTCTCATCTAGGGCAAAAAGTCCAATGCCTCGAGCTTGAGAGAATCCAACTTATCAATTCATTATATGGGTTTGTTTGATTTGTTAAAATACATTGTATTGGACAACACAAATACAAGTATTTCATGTCAAATTAAAATAAAAATCTTGAGATAAGTGAAATAAAGATGACAACACAACTTCAGTTTTTTGTTACTGAGTAAATCATGGGACAAATTTTTGTCCCTAGAACAAAATGTCCAAAGACAAAATACCCACTCTCCTTCCTACACCTTTCCCTCCCTATCTTTGATTGGATTTGGTTTTGTCTTAATGCCTGTGATTATTGATGTCCTTCTTCCATTCCCGATCCATAACCCTTAGTTGCTACCTTGGAGAAGACAATGCTTTTTAGATGGTTATGATTTCTTCAAACCCATATTCTAGTAAAGAAAAACAACTATGTAATATATTCATGTTATATTATATGTAATATAATATTTATAATATATATAATACTATATATTATTTTATAATATAATAATAATATAAATTTTATTAAAATAATTAATATTAAAGAGGATATTATAATAAATTTTACATTATTTTGTTTGTGTTGTACATTATATATCATACAAAGTATAGAATAGAATGTTGTCTTATGTTGTTCTCCATATACTATTCCTTAATGTGTATCAAACGCATCTTATACCATGAGTACGACTCCACAAGGAACACTTGCACAAGTCAATGTAATAATAATAATAATAATAATAATAATAATTAAAACTCAATTAAGAAAAAAAAAAAAAAGTCACGTGATTGCTTCTCTCCTTCACGTACATAGTCTTGTTTCACGCGCACTTGCATATGACCCTCCTCTGTTGAATTTGTAGCAACACCGATGCATGTGGTCATGGTTCCCCTAAATTTTGAATCGAAGCACTTCAGTCTTCAGGGTACCTCTCAACCACACTAGCATAGCATGGACCGCGCTTGTTGGTATCTCTGCAAGAACCGCGTAATCATGGATTTACCAAGGTAAAGTACCATTCAATCTGTAGAATTAAACAAGACGGTATATATCAACCACTAGGTTGAAGCATAGTTTAACATAACTGAAACCAGGACAACATTACAAACTTCAACAAATGAGAAAAGTAAATAACAATATGAAAAGAACCCCAAAGTTCATTGCTTAGGATAGAATCTTTGAAGCCGCTAAAAATTTCTCGAGTATTAGCAAATTTCTTTTTAGTTGGAGCATTAACGGTCTATAGAAAAAAATTTAGACAAAAAACTCAATTACTTCTTTGGTTTTAATAAATTTACTATAGGGATGTTATAAGAAATTATTATTTAATTTAAAAAACAAACTCATTTCTCTCCTTTCGGATCACTTACAAATAAAAGTATAAATGAATTGAGCTATTCATAAATCATTTGAGTTTGTTCAATCAAACTCATTTATTTAATTAAATAAATCAAAAAATTTATGCTTGAAATTGAGTTCAATTATTTAAATGAATCAAACTCAAACTTTATAAGTTCGATATTAATAGTTCATGAATAATTAATTTATTTAAATTGATGATAAGGAGTTGAATGACTTTTGTTATTTATATATTTATTAGAGAAATATGTAGAATTTTGTCCAGAGGGTTGTGATTAATTTTGAATTGTCTTTATTGTAGTACTCAAGTTATGAATTGTGAAAATGTAAGCGCGCGTATATAGTTCTACATATAGAGCTCACCGAACTTGCTTTGTACTCAAATAATCTCTCTGGACCAATTCCTTCCACTATTGGAAACTTGACAAAGCTCACCACACTTGATTTGTCCTTAAATAATCTCTCTGGACCAATTCCTTCCACTATTGGAAATTTGACAAAGCTCACTGAACTTGCTTTGTACTCAAATAATCTCTCTGGACAAATTCCTTCCACTATTGGAAACTTGACAAAGCTAACCATACTTTTTCTGTACTCAAATAAGTTCTTTGGACCAATTTCATCCACTATTGCAAACTTGACAAAACTCACTGCACTTGATTTGTCCTCAAATAAGCTCTCTCCGGACCAATTCCTTCCACTATTGGAAACTTGACAAAGCTCACCATACTTTTTTTGTTCTCAAATAAGCTCCTTGGACCAATTCCTTCCACTATTGGAAACTTGACAAAGCTCACCATACTCGTTTTGTTATTAAATAAGCTCAGTGGAAGCATTCCAATAGAAATGAACAAGCTTAACAACCTAGAAGATGTGCAATTATCTAAAAATAATTTCATAGGTCATTTGCCTCAAAACATTTGCATTAGTGGAAAGTTGGTATACTTTTCTGCTAACAATAACTTTTTCTCGGGCCCACTACCAAAGAGTTTGAAGAATTACTCCAGCCTTATCAAACTTAGGCTTGATCGAAACCAGCTGACTGGAAATATAACAGAAGATTTTGGTGTCTATCCAAATTTGGATTACATTGACCTAAGTGAAATTAACTTTTATGGCAATCTTTCCCTAAACTGGGGAAAGTGCTATAATCTCACAAGCCTCAAAATCTCCAATGATAATTTATCAGGCAGTATCCCACCAGAACTAAGCCAGGCGACCAACTTACATGTACTTCACCTATCTTCAAACCATCTTTGAGGAGGCATTCCAGAAGATTTAGGTAAATTGACCTACTTGTTTGATCTCTCTCTTAATAACAATAATCTTTCAGGGAATGTCCCTATACAAATAGCATCATTGAAAGATCTTGTTACCTTGAACTAGGAGCAAATAGTTTTACTGGCTTAATTCTAAATCAACTTGGCAATTTGGTCAAGTTATTACATTTGAATTTGAGCCATAATAAATTTCGGGGAAGTATTCCATCTGAATTTGGTGGATTAAAGCATCTCCAGAGTCTTGATCTTAGCATAAATTTTTTGAGTGGAACATTACCACCTATGCTCGGGGAGTTGATAATCTTAGAAACACTGAATCTCTCCCACAATAATCTTTCAGGTGATCTCTCCAGCCTTGTCGAGATGGTAAGCTTGATATCAGTTGATATATCGTACAACCAATTATAGGGTTCACTTCCAAACATTCCAGCCTTTAATATGGCTACAATTGAGGAATTGAGAAATAATAAAGGCTTGTGTGGCAATGTCTCTGGCTTGGAACCATGCCCAACATTAAGGGCCATATCGCATAATCATAAGGGTAACAAAGTCATATTGGTATTTTCATCGATTTGTTTGGGTACTTTAGTACTAGCATTATTTGCCTTTGGAGTCTCATATCATCTTTGTCGATGTTCAAAGAAAAAAGAAAACCAGGATGCAGAATCACTAGTCTAGAATCTATTTGCAATATGGAGTTTTGATGGAAAAATGGTGTATAAGAACATAGTTGAAGCCACATAAGAGTTTGACAATAAGCATCTCATCGGGGTTAGTGGACAATGAAGTGTTTACAAAGCAGAATTTCACACAGGTCAAGTTGTTACTGTGAAGAAACTCCATTCCGTCCAAAATGGAGAAATGTCCAATATTAAAGCTTTCACAAGTGAAATTCAAGCTATGACAGAAATTCGACATCGTAACATTGTGAAGTTATATGGGTTTTGTTCTCATTCACGATTCTCATTTTTGGTATATGAGTTCTTGGAAAAGGGTAGTGTGGATAAGAATTTAAAAGATGATGAACAAGCAATTGCATTTGATTGGAACAGGAGGATTAATGCCATTAAAGGTGTAGCAAATGCTATGTGTTATATGCTTCATGATTGTTCACCTCCAATTGTTCATCTAGATATATCAAGCAAAAATGTTCTCTTGGATTTGGACTATGTGGCTCATGTCTTAGATATTGGAATAGCCAAGCTTCTTAATCCTAATTCAACCAATTGGACCTCACTTGTGGGCATTTTTGGATATGCTGCTCCAGGTTAATTCCTTTCTTCTTCTACACTAAGAATATAATGATTTTGTAGGTTTTCTTTGGTAGTCTTCTACCAAAAGATTAGGTAATAGTTATCAACATTTGATGTTTAACTCTTTTAATTTGCTACAGAGCTTGCATATACAATGGAAGTAAATGAAAAATGCGATGTGTATAGCTTTGGGGTATTAACATTGGAAATACTTTTTGGAGAGCACCCTGGAGATTTTATAACCTCATGGTTGATGCCATCTTCGTCAAATGTTATGGACTCAACCATTGATATTACTTCATTGATGGGTAAGTTAGACCAACATCTCGCTTATCCTGCAAATCTTATTGCTAAGGAGATAGTTTTGATTGGAAGGATAGCAAATGCTTGCTTGACTGAAACCCATCGTTCTCGCCCTACCATGGAACAAGTTGTCAAGGAGCTTGCATTGTTGAAGTCATCTTCAATACATTAATTCCACATTGTCATGTAGATATAGTTGAAAGATCGAATTTACCGAATAAGCATGGGTTCTACTACCCCTGACTTTGCATTGTAATTTTTTATGTTCCATGATTATTCCTCAGCTCTTTGAATGTGTTTGGTTTGGTCTTGTGATGTTTAATTAGTATATTTGATTCACCATTGCTATACCTTATCTTCTTAGCACAACCCTTTTATAGTTTAATTGTGTTGTTTGGGACATTAACCAATTTGCTTGCTTGATATTGGCCTAAATCTGTCTCTTGGCCTTCAAATTAGAATTTTGATCTAGAGACCTCTACTTTGGATTGATTTGAAGTATTTGCATGCTGTTCTCGCACAAGTTACTATCATCCTTTGTGTGTGTGTGTTCTGCTTTTGTGTTATGTACATTTTATCAAGTCTCGGAACATAATTTGAGGCATGTTTGTTTGTGTTATTCTTGTCTTACAATTGTATGAGAATTCTATTTTCTGCTTCCACTTTAATATTTCTCATTTATCTAATCTGCTAGTTATAGATGCATAGATGTTTTCCACTTATCCCTTTTTATGTAGTTCAGTGTTATGGGTTTGTTTGAACAAATTGTTCCCTTTGTATAGCCTTCTTGGTGTGGCAAGAGTTTGAATGAGACATCTTTCAAGGTCGTGATTTACATTTGTAATTGGAATTGGTTTTAATTTCACATACAACTAGCCTTGATAGGCTTTGAATTCTGATTCAATATTTTTGCCGTTTGAGGTCTTCTTGATTTTTTTATTTTTATTTTTTTGATAATTAGGAGTATTATGCCATTTTTTTTTTAAATGTACTGATGTCTATGTTTCCCACCAGTGTTTTCAAATACTTTATTCCATCTTTCAGTTTAACTTGTAAAAGACTAGACCGATAATTAGAAGTGGAATTTGGGAATGAGCAAAAATTGTTAGGTTTTTGCTATATTCACTCTCATTTTTGCTAACTACACTCCCATTTTTTTTCTAATTTTTAT
This sequence comes from Pueraria montana var. lobata, assembly GCA_026413185.1. NCBI lineage: Eukaryota > Viridiplantae > Streptophyta > Magnoliopsida > Fabales > Fabaceae > Pueraria > Pueraria montana. The sequence continues at coordinate 83,272,129 of CM048650.1, forward strand.
TATCATATATATCCCTTATATCTATAATGTTGATACATAATTATTATTCCGAAATGTACTTTCCAGAATAATGTTTTGTTTTTAGCTGAAAAATACTTTTCGGATCACAATTTTATTTTTAACATTTTAGAAAGTACTTTCCAGAATATTGTTTTTGTGTTCCAGAAAGTATTTTCCAAAATGTTAAAAAATAAAACCGTGTTCCAAAAATAACTTTCCAGAATATTTTGTGTTCCGGAAAGTACTTTTTGAAATATTAAAAAAAAAACATCTGAAAAAATTCAAGTAGAACACTAGAACCAATAAAAACCCTATACAAAGGAAAAATTATACAATAATGAAGCAATTGAAGCAAAAAAAAAAAAACATATAATTGATATCAATCTTTATCTCTCTTAAAATTCTCTATCCTTATCTCGCCTTCTCTTTGTTTTTCTTTCATACCTCTCTGTCCCTATCCAATTTATTGATAAGATATAAGTATACACTTCTATTAATTAATAACAAAATGATATAATTGATTTTACTTTTTTTCGTTAAATAATATATTCAAAGACATAAATTATTTTAAAATCAGAATATACTAAGTACTTTATTTTTTTACTTCAAGAGAATACTGAGTACTTAATATTTGATTTTGTGGTTATTTTATCTAGACTGCATATTTTGAAGAAGAAAAAAAAAGAAATTGAAGCAATTAATTAAATTTTCATCCATTTCAAATTCCATAAAATTTTAACATTCTCTATCCAAAAACACTACCTAAGTTTTTTTTATCAATATTTGAAGACCAATTAATGAGGTGTTGTTGGCGTTTTTAGTTTTTTGTTGTGTGCTTAATTGCAGTGCCGCAAATGTAGGTATTTGCTTATGACACTTTAGCTTTTTTTTAGACTGTGATGCATGCTACATACTTGGACTTGCACCGCACAGTACTGCCTCCAATTGTTTATCGTGATATAGCCATTTATGCCAACACGAGCTTTCTATACCTTCCCTTTGGTTATTTGTCCAAGATCGATCACTCCCATGGAAATGGACAAGATATCTCAGTTTCAATTTGCGGGGCCTAATTATTAAATTAATTCATGTCCTCCTTTGGGTGATTGATGGCTCAGAATATACTCCCTTCGTTCCAGATTATATGACGTTTTAGAGAGAAAAATTTGCTCCAAAATAAATGTCGTTTTACAAAATCAATGTTATATTAATTTTTTTTTTTCAGGACTATTCTTAATTAATACTTAGTGGGAGTAGTGTATAATGAGTAATTAATTAGAGAGATAAAGGGTATATTAGGAAGTTACCTAATATTTTTTAGGAAATTTAATAAATTAATTACATTCCTTAATACATGTGCTAAAACCTTAAACGTTATATAAACTGTAACAGAGCAAGTATATGATTTTATGATAACCATGCATTTGGGAATCTTCTTATTTATGATGTCATTTATTCTATTGGATATTTAGTCATTCACACAAATATATTTTTTCTCTAGAAATTACTTTTTTCTCTATATGTATACAAATATCATATATGATTATATATTTTTTTCAAACGTTATGTTTTTTTTTTTTTTGAAATAAAGGATGGGTTCGTTTGATCTTCTTATTAACTGAGGGGTTGGCCTCTTGAAGTTGTTCTCTGATTTATGAGAACAATATGTGTGTGTTCGATGCATGATAAAAAAAAAAAAAAAAAGTAAAATAACAGTACAAATAATTATATCACATGAATCCAACCTTTTCATTCTATATGGATTATTTGGCAGTTGATTTTTTTTTGTGCACCAAGAATATTCCCCAACCGATTGTGGGAGACTAATTCCTTTTGAGGCATAGAGACCTCTAAGGCACACCCAGCTAGTTCAGCTAACAACAATCCAATTAGTTCACCTGGAAAAAAAAAAACTTTAGACATTCCATCTTATGAATTTTATGAATGCAAACTCCCTAGGATCAATAAACTTTTTGAATTTTATTAACCAAAGCAATATGACTTTGCGCTATCGTTAGCTCAGCACCAATAAAAAATCTCTAAGAAATATCAAGAATTCTTGTTATACGCCCATTCCAATTAGTAACTGAAGTAGGTTTTACTTTTCTAAATAAAGTCTTTATCATTTACATGATCAAGAATCGAACCCTTGACATGTCAAGCATGGGATAAGTTTTCTGTTTTACTGACCAAAAATATTTAAACTTTTTTTTTCTATATTTTTCGTCTTTTGCTATTCGGACTCGTGAATTTTTAAAAATTGAAGTATTTTTATACCATTTAATCAACTATTTTTGGCAAACCAAATGCACTCTCTAGGTATGTATAAATTAATGAAGAGATTGTAGAATTAATCAAACCGAATAAACAGGTGAAGAATATAGGGACAGGGCAGTGCTGGGTCATGCGCATAGCCTTGGTTTGAATTGAGTCTTTGTTTATAATATGCACTCATTTATAAGACTATAAGAGGCCGTAATAGCAGCTGAGTATGGACCTATTGATGTTGACAAAATTGACATCTAAACCGATAACCCTAAACCCAATAGGGGATTAAGGAATTAATGCCGGTTGAAAAGTAACAACAATTTAGTTAATCAAAGTAAAGCTAAGTTTTTCTTATCTGCCAAACAATTGTTTTGTTCATTTGTTTGTTTAGTTTTTAAACAAAAACAACGAAGCCTCTGTATAAATCTACTTTAAATAGAAAAATGTGTCCAAAAGCTTCCTACACATTCAAATTTTAATCTATACTTCAATGTTTAATTTAATTAGGCCAACTTTGTCATATTCAGCAACACTGTTAGAAGCTGTTTATTAACATGTTAATAGAAGATCCTCAAGAAAAAAAAAATGAACATGTAAATAGACTAAATTTGTATGTTTTGGCAGAAACGGTTTCAACTAACTAAAGCTCTTTGCTGTCATAACTTATTCAAGATAAAGAATGAAAGTTGTTAGACTGTTGAGTTGGTGAGTCGGCGTCAAATCTCAACCCTCATTAATATGCTAGGGTTAGAGACCTATACCTTGAATGCTAAGATGTTTATGTTTAACGTACTAGTCTCAATTAATTGCCACTGTTCATTTCAACATAAGTATGAGATAATGAAAAATCTACTTTATTTGTTAGTAGTATTATACATTTCATTTATATATATTCTACTTAAAGTTGTCCTAATCTTAATTTTGCTTCCTAGCTACTAATCTTTTGCTAAGCCAAATTAATCTAGAATTCCATCTTTGTTGAGATGCCCTTAGTTTCTTATTTTTGTTTAATATATTTTTCTTAAAAAAGAAATCTACTTGGTAGAGCAATATTGTTAAGAAAGAAAAAAGATAAACTGAACAAAAAAAAAAAACTGAACGTCAACTATGGGAAAATGAGAAAATGAAAAGACACGAGAAGAATTCTTAATCAACTTGTACGTGTTCCTTCGGGTGGCTGAGGAAATAATAAATTTATTGTGGCTAGGAGCAAATTCACACTTCCCACCCTCATTGACCAAACCCACAACTAGCTAGCAGTTTATAGTTTTTCGTCTTGGTTTCATGCATTATTTATTTTGAGTTTTTCTTCTTTTTTTTAGTGTATAATAGCAATAATAAAATTTAAATTTACGATCTTATGGAAACTATTCAAATTTCTTACTATTAGACCAACCTAGTGAGTTTTTTCTTTATTTTTTCTTTTTTTAAGTTTACTAAACTGACTGTGTGCATGTAAAATTTTTCAAGTTAACGGTTTCTTGTGGGCGAGACTCGAGAGAGAGAGAGAGAGATAGAAGGGAAGATACAGTTGGTTGATGTGGATATCCAACTCTTGGAAAATGTTGGCCATAAAGTTTATATATATTTATATTAATATATATGATGCAAAACAAATAGATCAATTAAGAGAAATATAAAATATTTCTTGTCGGATTTTAGGGTTTTGACTTTGATATCTACAAAAGAGACAGAAATAAAGAGCCAATTTAGTTAGCTTGCATGCATTAAAGAAGTCAAGCATTTAACTTATTGATCACTCGGCTTTCCGAATGAAGCTTCAAAACTCAGCCTAGCTGTAAGCCACGCTATCTGTTTTATTCAATATTTATAAGAAATATTTCAGGTAATAAAAGGTTAAATTAAGTTGGAAAGATTATTATGAACTCTCATGGAAAAGAAAAGGACATGACCGCAGCATAGCTTGGATCTATATGTTCCATATATATGTTAGCACTCAAAAGAAAGTTCACAAACGTCAAAATATTTCATATAAAAGAGTTAATTTTTTCTATATTGCTTTAATAGTTACTATACAATATGGAAATGTGAATTTATTTTAAATTGTATAAATATATATTTATATCATACATACATAATTAATATAAAACTTAGGAGTACAATTAAACTTAACTAAATAATACAAAATACATAATATTTTAATGATTGAAATCAATGAAAAATATTTATTTTATATAAAACTTTAAATAATTTAAAAATAAGATTACTAAACCCGTGGATCGCATAAAACAAAATATAGTTTATTATTATAATATTTACATAATATGGAAACAATATACTTATATAAAAATATATAAATATTTGTATCATACATATTCATATCAAACTTATGTTAATCTTCACTTTATATTATAAATTATGACATATTTTTATATTCTTAAAATGATTTTAAATATTTAATTTTTATAAATTTATATAAAAACAATAATATTAACCTCGTGCATTGTATAGGCTTATTAATCTATACAAATACACATCAAATTAACTTTTAAAAAATAAAACAAAACATATGGTGTTTTACTAACCATTGACACCCTGATATACTCCAAAAGCTACGAGTGAGCGTAATCATAATCAATAGTAACATACAACAATTAAAACATAATAAAAAAAATTACACCACAAAATGCTAGTGTATATATAAAACATCTCAGCCATAATAACACACTTCTTTGAAATTTTTTCCAAGTAATACTCACTCATGCAATTGTGGCAAAAGTGTTGGCCAAAAGAATCAAAGGGTGCTACCAAGGATTATTGACAAGAGATAAAGTGTGTTCTTGGGTGAAAGGAATCTCCTTCATAGTGCTATGATAGCAAATGAGGTGGTGGATGAAGCTAAAAGAAAAAAGAAGCAATGTTTAATGTTTAAGGTGGACTATGAGAAAGCATACGACTCGGTCTCGTAAGATTTTTTATTGTACATGTTGAGGAGATTGGGCTTTCATGCTAAGTGGATTAGGTGAATCAAAGAGTGCCTTTGTTCTTGTTCTATTTCTATTTTGGTAAATGGGGGCCCGACAAAGGAATTCATTCCACAAAGGGACTTAGACAAGGCGACCCTTTGGCACCGTTTCTTTTCATGGTGGTTGCAAAAGGTTTTAGTGTTTTGATGAGGGAGGTCATTGAAGAGGATATGTTTAAAGGCTTTTTGGTGAGGAACAGAATGGTGGATGTAAATCTACTTCAATATGCGGATGACACAATCTTCATTAGGGAAGCTTCTTTTGAATAATGTCATGGTCATTAAGAGTATTATGAGATGCTTTGAGTTAGCATCTGGTTTAAAAGTCAATTTCTCTAAGAGTAGGTGTGGGGCCTTTGGGGTGGATGAGGCTAGGATTGAGACAATGACAAACATGTTTTTTTTTAAATCAGCAAAGAAGTATATTGATATCAACAAGGGTATAAGTGATACCCACAAAGTACACAATCAAATGTCATTGCAAAGGTCCCCAACTCACCTTACAGCCCCTCCCATGGTTATATTATATTTGGCACTTGATCATACAAATATTGAATAACCAATGGATATTGCCTGCACTATCTATACCAATCATAGAACAGCCCGCAAAAAATATATGACCGACAAATGACCACCTCTGTCATCCACTAACCAACACACAATTACATCATTTTCATGTTCCAAACAGACACCAGTCAACCAAAAATACATGGCATAGGATTTGATTGCCACTGAGAGAAAGAATAGCTGAACGATGTATCAAAAGTCTTAAGCCACGACCAGCTATGGAAAAGGATATCCTGTAATACCTTGTCCATGTCAAATGACTTCTGTTTAAAAACCATCTGATTTCTGGTGTTCCAAATCACCCACAGCACTGCACACCACAAAACCTTCCACTTGCAGTTTGTCATTGCGTTTGCAAACGGAACATCATGTTGCCAAAAATTCTCCTTTGCTGATTCTGGAAGTGCTGAAAGAATATTTATCCTAGCCAAAAAAATGTTTCCAAACATCATCAGATATTTTACATGAAAACATAATATGATTAAGAGTTTCTTCCGTTTCTCTACACAGCGGGCAGAGGAAATCGCAATTCTGAATGACGATGTTCCTTCTTCTCAAATTGTCTGTTGTAGGTAACCTGTTTTTCAGCATCCTCCATATAAAGAAAATCACCTTGGGTGGGACCTTTAGTTTCCAAATAAGATCAAAGATGTCCACGTGTTGACATCCACCTAATGTTCTACATATCACCTCATAAGCTAATTTTACCGAGAACATACCCGAGAAATCTTCCAGCCATATCCACCCATCTTTCTCCTCCTTCTGTAAATTAATTGCATCAATGTCCTTGCACATGGTGTTAACAAAATCCAGTTCCCAGTCAAACCAAGCTCTTCGCCATTCCAAGTTCCATCTCCACTCCAAACCTTCCCATGACCCCATGCTAGCAATGGCTTGTTGTCTTTGTATGGAATTAAGAAACAATCTAGGAAAGGTTATTTCCGGAGGTTGTTCCCCAATCCATTTATCTTGCCAAAACCTTATTTTCTCTCCATTCCCCACCTTCCACTCAATCATACCTTCAAACCATTTAGACTCACTTTTACCCCCGCACACCTTACACAAATCTCTCCACCACAAAGATGAATTTCTATTATTTACATCATTAAGAAGTCCTCTCCATCCCCCATATTTGGATATCAAAACCTCACTCCACAAAAACCCCTTCTCATGAAAAAGTTCCCACCTCCACTTAGCAAGAAGTGACTCATTAAAGAGAAAAATATTCTTGATACCTAACCCACCACAACTCTTAGGCACACATATTTTCTCCCATTTGACCCATGAAATTTTCTTTTTTCCCCCCTCACTTCCCCACAGAAAGTTCCTTTGTAAATTTATAATCCTCCTACCCACAAGCTTAGGTAATTTAAAAAAGGAAAGGAAGAACAATGGTAAAGAGGACAAAACGGAATCAATGAGGCACACTCTCCCCGCAAAGGACAAGGTTTTATGCTTCCAAAGGGACAATTTTTTCAAAAGCTTTCTAATGACCGGCTCCCACGTTTTCTCTACCCTAGGGTTCGCTCCAATGGGGATACCAAGGTACACAAATGGAAAGAGGAGAATTTTACAATTTAAAAAATAGGCATACCTTTCCAGCACCACATCTTCCACTCCAATAACTCCACACCTACTCTTGAAAAAATTTACCTTAAGGCCGGAAACAAGCTCAAAACACCTCAACATGCTTTTGATAATCACCACATTAGAGAACGTTGCCTCCCCCAAAAAAACGGTGTCATCCGCATATTGAAGAAGATTCACTTGCACCCCACCATCCCCCACTAAAAAGCTAGAAAAAAGGTTTTTCTCAATAGCTTCTCTCATCATACCACACAAACCTTCCGCTACAATTGTGAACAAAAATGGAGCTAAGGGGTCACCTTGTCTCAACCCTTTTGACACCATGAACTCATTTGTGGGGCTCCCATTAACCAAAACCGAAACTCTACAACTCACCAAGCAGCCTTTCATCCACTTTATCCATTTTTCTTGAAATCCCAATCTATGTAGCATGTATAGTAAAAACCCCCAATCAACCGAGTCATATGCCTTTTCATAATCCACCTTAAAAATCAAGCATTTTTTCTTCTTTCTTTTCGCCTCCTCCACAACTTCATTTGCCACTAGAGCACTTTGCAATAAGAATCTCCCACCCAAAAATGCACTTTGCCTATGATCAATGACATCACCTAACACCCTCTTAAGCCTATTTGAGAGGATTTTAGCCAAAATCTTGTACATACACCCAACCAAAGATATTGGTCTAAATTCCCCTAAATGTTGTGGTGAGTCCACTTTTGGTATAAGTGAGATAAAGGATGAGTTGCTACCTTTAGGGAAGACACCATGCTCATGAAATTCTTTAAGAAACCTCATCACATCATCTTTTAGTAAATCCCAAAACGCTTTGATGAACTTGAAATTAAATCCGTCGGGTCCCGAACTTTTTGAACTTTCGCATTCCCACACCGCCTCCTTTACCTCCTTCTCATCAAAATGTGCCACTAAAAGTAAATTATCATCATGTGAAATTGTTTTGAATTTGACTCCATCCAACTTTGGTCTAATACCTCCTTGATCTCTAAATCTCTCCTCAAAAAATTTCTTCACCTCCTCCTTCACCCTTCTAGGCTCATCCACCCATTCATCTCCTATATTCAAGCCATTCAACATATTTTTCTTTCGCTTCCAATTAACATTAATATGGAAGTACCTAGAATTCCGATCACCTTCAAGTAGCCATTTGGATCTAGATTTTTGCTTTCCCAATGACTCATTGTACAAAGCCACCATCCAAAACTCCTCTTGAAGATTTATCTTTTTGTGTCTCTCATCTTCACTAAGCTCACCTTGATCCTCCTTTTTCTCCAACTCATTCAATTCATTCTCAACTTCAATTAGCCTTCGATCCACCCTACCAAAATGTTCTTTGTTCCAAATCTCCAATCCTTGCTTCAACCCTTTCAATTTTTCTTTTAAAACATACGCTCCCCAACCTTCTACTTTTAAATCCTCCCATATTTTTTGCACCATAGTAACAAAATTTGTATCCATAAACCAACAATTGAGGCTCCTAAATGGCTTGGGACCCCAATCAATGAGCGAATTCTTGACCACAATTGGGCAATGGTCGGATATGTTCCTATCAAGCACATATTGTATGCTTCCAGGCCACGAATTAATCCACTCCCTTGTAACAATTACTCTGTCAATTCTACTTCTTGCCCTTCCATTAGGCCTGTACCAAGTGAATTTTCTGCCCACAAGCGGAATATCCTCCAACCCCAAATCTTCCATGAATTTGTTGAAATCCCTTCTCTCACCGCTCCCACCATGCTCCCCACTAACACCCTCCCTCTCATGAGCATACCTAACACTATTGAAATCACCTAGAATGCACCAATTTGTTGTAGTATAGCTGGCTTTTATCTCCTTCAATTCCTCCCAAATTCTCTTTTTTTTCTCCCTTTCACATGGAGCATATATATTCACTATCACCACTTCACATCCATTTTCCAACCACACTCCCTCCAAGCCAATGAATCCCGCTCCCACAATCTGATTATGCACTTGAAAAATCTTTTTATCCCACACACAAAGAATACCTCCCGATGCCCCCACCGATGGCGACGCAAGCCATTCCAAATCCCCATCACCCCACAGCGACATGCATAGAATCTTATCCACCTCTTCTTTCTTGGTTTCCTGAATACATAAAAGTTGAATTTCTTCTCTTTGTACAATACCCTTGACATATTTCCATTTGACCTTACCCCCCAACCCCCTTACATTATAGGTGAGCATCTTCATAATAAACTAGCTCTGTTCTCCTCCCTTGTATCATTCCTAACACTCTTCAACCCTTCTTGATCCCTGTCCTCCATTTTTTTCAATTGTTCCACAATAATTTATCCATCTCCTTCAAAGGTTACACCAAATTGTTTGCCTAGCTCCCACAACTTATCAGCTTCTTTCCCATCATCCTTGAGCCATACCAGCCTATTGCAGTTCTTTATGCACCCATAAGATAAATCATTACTGAAGGTGAATTGTGTTTTTGCTACCTCTTTATCATGCACAACTTTATAAACTGAAGAGCACCCCTCATCTGATGCATCATGTTGTGAATTCTACTCCAGCAGAGATATACCTCTGAGATCTCCGCGGGTTATTCCTTCAATTTGTGATCTTGATCTGTGAGCTTCCTCCTTCCCGGTAGTGTCGTTTCTCCTCAACAGAAGAAAACGATTACTCCCAAATGACTTATCTCTCTGTAAAGACATTTCCTCATGCATCGATAGCTCTTCAATTGTTCCCTTCCCTATTTGTTGGGCGCCATTCACCTTATGTCCGCGACACTTCGCTTTTCTCTTCTTCACATCTATTGTCGGCCCAAGTCTTGCGTCCAGACCCTTCTCGCAAGTAGCCTCCGGCTACTTCTCACATAATGTGGTCTTCGAAAGAGACTTGTTTTGAGTTGATGTTGGGCCCTTAAGGCCCATGTGACTTTCATTCAAGTCCGACCTTTTCTCGTCCCCATATACTTCTGTTCCCTCTGTCACGTGCTGTACCCCTACAAACTCCACACTTTCCGCTTTGTCCTTGCCAAGACTTATCTCGTATTCACTTATGCCGACCTTTTCTTGTTCCTTACTTCTCTGACCAGTAACGTTCTTATCCCCTCCATGTGTACATCTTTCATTCGCTACCTTCGTATTGATGTGACTTCTCTTTTCCTGACTTTTGATTAAACTCTCCACCCTTTGGTTATTATCCTCCATGTAATATTTTGAAAACTCCGTCAAGCCTTTGGCACTTTCTCCGTCGCCTCTCCCCACACAACCACCATTACCTTCAATCTCATTCCTAACTTGCTCGCATTCTTCACCGTCAAACTCTGAGCATGATGACATAACCTCCAATCCCACTTCACTTCCTACCGAGTTCTCCCTTGTGACCTGATTGTTCCATCTCCAGCAATTGCAAGGTTCCACAAGATGTTGTATCTCCTCCACCATTCTAACATTATACACTCTTCCATTTATACGCACCCTTTCAGTCACCATAATTTGTTGTAAATTCAACACTTTGACAAGGATTCTCGCAACATCTAGCTTTTCTAAGTTAGTAGTTGCTTTGTCCATAGATACGTACTCCCCAAATCCACTAACCAGCTTCCCAAAACATTCTTCTCCCCAAGCCTGCAGAGGAATCCCGAAACACTGTAACCACACCAACTTATTACCCGAGTAAACCTCATCATGTAAAACCCTTAATTTTCCTTTTGTGTATTTAGGTATCCCAATTGGAGCAAACCCAAGAAGAGAAGATACTTGGAAACCTATTGTTGAAAAGTATGTGAAGAAGCTCTCATCTTGGAGGCATAAGCATCTTTCCTTTAATTTGCAGGTAGAGTATGCTTAATAAATTCAGTACTTACTTCCTTACCTCTCTTTTTCTTATCTTTTTTATTCGAGAACCGGTGGGGGTGGTGAGAAAGATCCAAAGTGGTTTTCTATGGGGGCATGAAGGAGGGGAGTTGGAAAATTGCATGGTTTAGTTGGAAAAGTATGTGTTGTCCAAGAAATCATGGAGGTTTGAGGTTAAAGGATTTGAATATTTTAAATATTGCACTTCTTACCAAATGGGGATGGAATTTATTCCATCAAAATGGGACTTTGTGGAGTGAATTTTTAGAAGCTAAATATAGAGGATGGAAAGGTTTGTTGAAGGAGGAAGTAAATAGTGATGCATCTATATGGTGGAGGGATTTAAAGCAAGTGTGTGGTGGAGAAAATCATCCTAATTGGTTTAATAATATGATAAAATGGAAAATAGGTGATGGGGGGTAAAATTAGATTTAGGATGGATAATTGGAGGGGGGAGGAATGCTTAGCAAAAACTCATGCTAGGTTGTTCCTAAATTCGAAGCAAAAGGAGGAAGTCTTTAAAAACATGGGATTTTGCTGTGGTGATAGGAGGATTTGGGATTTTAAATGGAGAAGACAGTGGTTTGAGTGGGAAAATGACATAGTGAGAAATTTGATGGAGGAAGTGGCAAGAGTGGAAATTTAAAAGGAGGGGGAGGATGTTTGTTGGTGGGAAGGTGAGTCGAATGGGAAGTATAGTGTTAATTTGGCTTATAGAGCGTTGCATGCATTATTGTGGAGTACCCAACATGACAATTTATTTTCCTTTTAATGGGAAATAAGGGTACCCACTAAAGTGGCCATTTGGTGTGGAGGGTTTTTAATTAAAGATAGGCTTCCGATAAAAGATAATCTTAGGAGGAGGAATGTGCCAATCCTAAATGATTATAGGTGTCATTTTTGTGTGGACCAAGAGGAGACATGCTCTCATGTATTATTCACATGCTTCAAAGTGGATTTTATTTGGAAAACATGTTATGGATGGCTTAATTAGAGTACTACATTGTCGAAACTACCTATGGATCACTTGAGACAACATTTGTTTAGGCTGGAGACTAAAGATAGGAAAGAGAAATTGTATGTTGTATGGTGTGCCGATGTGTGGTGTATCTGGAAACTGAGAAACGATTGTATTTTTTAAAATGACGTCTTTGATGCAGAAAAATTACTTCAACAGGACGTGGTTTATGTGGCATGGTCGTGGCTGAGATTGAAGGTCAAGACTTTTCAATATTCCTTTGTGATATGGTCTATGAACCCAGGAGCTTATCTGATGGGTGGAGTTAATGGGTGGTAACAGGGTTTATCTGCATGGTGTTGTGAAGATGTATGGTGTGGTTGATTGGTGATCATGTCCTGGTTTTTGGCACAATTAATCTCAGGTGTCATATCACCATCATTGAGTACGTTGGTCAACGAGGATTGGTGTTTTTAATTGTTGGTTTCATAAGAAGGCTCAGTCTCATTTGTATTCATTGGTCCCTGATGGGTAGGCCAGGGAATGGCTTTAGGTGGGTACAGGGGAGCATTTTTGTTATGTATGTAATATTGGACGTTGGGATCTGTGGTTAATTAACTCGTATTTATTAACTATCTAAGGTGATAAATACTTATTAACCACATCGATAACAGGAATTTGTATTGTGTTACGGTACCACTGGTACCACATATTAATATATTTCTCTGTTTGATGACAAAAAAAAAATGTAACAGTCTCTAATTTCATAAGAGTAGCTTCTTTGGGATTAATGTGCATGAAAATTTCTTATTTGTATTGTGTTTTTTTTTAATATTTCAAAAGGTTTCATGTCCCATATTGATTGGTTTAGCTTATCTTTATGATAAAAATTTTAGAACACTCATGAATATTGGATGTGCACATGGTTTGTTAGCGCAAAACAATAATGACAAGAATTGTGAGGATGTAATGTGATTGATAAATCGCTAACACACGAGAAGTGTTTTCAATTCATGTAGCTTGTTACATTAGGTCTAACACATTTATCCATAAATTAGAACCCAGGAAGTCTTTCTTTCTTAAAACGGTTTTTTTTACCTTTTGAAATATGTGTGGAATTGTTGTATTTTTTTTAACTATTTCAAAAGGTTCCATGTCCCACATTGGTCGGTTTAGCCTATCATCAAGGGCATATGTACTAACATTTTTAAAATGGTTAATTAAACAAGCAAGAAATAGAAGTGGGGTCCAGTGTGCAAGAGATTGGCCCATATATAGGTCAACTCATATAATAAATCAAAAATTGTCAAATAGTCTTTTAAATGCATCTTTGTATATTAGATAAATTCTTAACGAATAAAAAAAAAAATTTCCAAATAGATTTTGCAAATTTGTTTGACACAAAGAGATAAAAAAAAAAGTTATTTGGCATATGATTAAAGGATGACAATGTACTCATTTGTTGTGTTTTTCATAGTTTCGATTACCTTAATTGTGGTTTCCATGACCATAACCTCAAAAGGAACTGTTGGTGCATGTTTGGACCATCCTTTGTGACCTCAAGTTTCTCAAAGATGCGCAACCTCTGTGACCATCCTTTGTAGTTGGTTCAATAAAGGGATTCAATTTTTGACATATTGGGTAAGGTACCTTGATATTCGCCTCTGCCTTGTTTATTAACGGATAATGGATATAACTGTCTAAATTATCTGCAGGTACCCATTTAAGTGTCTATCTTTCATCCATTAAGGATTTTATCTACAAATATCCGCATGTACGAGTATTTTTGTCATCCCTAATAGTGTACATGCAATCAGTCCGTTGGCAATGGTTTAATAACTTTTAATACTAGAAAAAACATATGGGTATGAATAATTACTAATAGAGCTATTCGATTGAAATTTTTTAACGTCAAATATGTCAACGATAACAAAGCAATTAATAGGCCAACAATGACAAAGAAATAATTAACACTTATATGCCATTATTTCCGTAACTTTTGGTTTTCAAAAATCATCGTATCACTTAATCTAATTTAGTTTTGGTGAGCTCTTTGTAGAATCATTCAAGTGTCAAACTTAGAGCATAAATGAAACATAATTAGATACACACAGAAGACATAAATACAAACATGGGCAATTTATAACTCGCCATCAATTATTATCAAGTGAGGCTTCCAAATCATGAAAACGATAAACATATCGATCTAAAGCCTAAGCGCTCCTTTATCCATGCTTGTGTTCATAGGTTTTAGTTCTCTCATGGCATGTTTTGCTTGATAGAGTACCAAAATAGACAAATTTATCATGGAAGAGTGTTTTAGATGTTCAACATAGAGTTTTCTGTGTGTTTTGTTTCCTATATGATGATGAAGATATATCTCATTTGTTTTTTTCATGCCTATTTTCTTATTTGTCTATATATGAATCATAAAATATGTGTGGATGCAATGGCGGATCTAAGACCATAGATCAATGAGGGCAATCTTTTAAAAAAATAAAAATAAATAATAATAATAATAATAATAATAATAATAATAATAATAATAATAATATTATTATTATTATTATTATTATTATTATTATTATTATTATTATTATTATATTTGAAAATAAAGACATAAATATATATTAAAATCATAAAAATTTTAATACATCTAATCAAATAAGTTACATAACTTATAATTAAAAATATAAAATGTTTAGATATAAAAGTAGAGGGGCAAAATGCAAAAGATCAAAATATTTATTACTAACTTTATCAAAGTGAGAGAGTGAATTTGTTCACTCTCAACTATAAACTATAAATAGGTCGGCCACTGTGTGATGGGTTTTTCTATTATTCTTCTATCTAATAGCTCATATCATTTTTTTTCCTCATGGTACTCCTCTGTCTTTTTTTATAAGATCATTGTCAAAAAATTCTTATTTGTTTTTTTCTATAAGATTATTTTCTAATTGTCTATTGTGTTAATTATTTTTTTTCTAAAGTATCCTTAATTAATTAACAATTTTTTTAGCCAAAAAATAATAAATGCTAGAAATTAATGAGATAAACTTTTTCTCTCTCTTATTAGGATTAAAGAATATAAGTAGCAATTAGGTAAGAAGTAATTAAGTGAAAAGAAAGAGATAATTAATTTCAAAAAAAAAATTATGGGTAATTTTGAAAGAACAGTATAAATTATTGACAAATTTAATATTCTTAACTAAATTAATTACTTTTTTTAATGTATGTGAATTAGTTAAATAATCTTATAAAAAGAGACCAAGAGGGAGTAGTATATTTTGACAAGTAGGTCTTCTAGCTAGGAGGTTTCGCCCCTTAATATGGCATGAGTGCGTGACAGTATTTGGTCCATTTGGATTTTATGTGAAAAGATTAATTATATTTTAAGGGAAAACGCATGACCTCATATTGGGTCATTGGATCTTATCAAAGTACATGGTCTTGGTTGTGAGGGGAGATAGATACTTATTTTTAGATTGGTTCACATGCCTTTTAAAACATATTCAAAACTCTTGTTCAAATTCATAGCTTGCACTCTATTTAATAAGATCTTTTAACTTTTTTTTAATACTTTCGCACCATATACATATGGGCGTACACTACAAATACCCAACTCGTATTTATAATCTTTTAATAACATTTATCCAACATTATAGTTTTTTGGTAACTTATTAAATTTGCTTTAATTAATATGTTCATAGTACGTACACTTTTATTGAACTCTCTGAAATCGACAATTACAACTCGAGGAGATTTAATTTCGCGTGTTCATCTTGATTTTTCACCATACTTTTTACCCATGATACGTTATACTAGCTACAATATAATATATAGTGTCATAAATTTATTGGTGTGATGATCATGTGATGCTGGTTGTCTTGTCTCTGCTTTAAATCCCTCACTCAGACCCCGCTAGGTCACTTACGAGGGGCAGACCGACGTTAAGCAGAGGGAGGGGGGGGTGGGGGGGGGCCTTGGCCCCTGGCTTTTTTTTCCAAATTTTCATTTCAATAGAATATTATAATTAGGTTATTATAAAAAAGAATATTGCAATTAGTTTTTACGGGAGTTTCAACAGGCCTTCTGAAATCGAATGGCTACCTGCATTAAATTTCTCAACTTCAAATTTCAACAAAGTTAGGCACATTGGAGGAGCAGGATTGACATCCAATTTGCTTATAAAAAAATAGATTAGGCTTAAATGCAATTTTGGTCCCTCTATTTTGCACAATCCGCAATTTTAGTCCCCCTATTTTAAAATAAAGACATTTAGTCCCTCTATTTTGTACAATCCGCAATTTTTGTCCCTCTATTTTAAAATAGAGACATTTAGTCCCCTAATTTTGTAAAATCTGTAATTTTGGTCCCTCTATTTTAAAATAGAGACATCTAGTCCCCAATTTTGTAAAATCCGTAATTTTGATCCTTCCATCAAACTGAAAGCATTGACCGTTAAAAGATTAACGTCAACCTTGACGTGGCCCAAATTTATTGATGTGATACAAATTTATTTGTTTAGTTTTTAATTATTCTAAATACTGAGTAGAATAATTGATGAAAAATATATTTAAAAAAAGGTAAAATCATTTATTTTAATGACCGGGAGTAGTTGTAAATCCTAATATAAAAGTCACGAGTCTTAATAATTTATTTTAAACAAATTCCACGTCACTGAAGCACATACCACATCGTAGTCAACGTTAATCTGTTAATCTCTTAATGATCAACGCTTTTAATTTGACGAAAGGACAAAAATCACGGACTTTACAAAATTGAGGGATTAAATGTCTTTATATTAAATGGGGACTAAAATTGCGAATTGTGCAAAATGAAAGGACTAAATGTCTATATTATAAAATAAGGGGACTAAAATTGCGAATTGTGCAAAATAAGGGGACTAAATGTCTCTATTTTAAAATAGAGGGACCAAAATTGTGGATTGTGCAAAATAGAGAGACTAAATGTCTTTATTTTAAAATAGGGGGACTAAAATTGCGGATTGTGCAAAATAGGGGGACCAAAATTGCATTTAAGCCAATAGATTATTATTCATTTTTTAAAAGAAATCTGATCTAAAAATTATATATATTTTAGTTATTTTATTTTTTTGTGGTCTTGGGTCAGAGACCACGGGTGTCTCCCAACCCACTGGATAAGAGATTAATCCTGCTCGTGATGCGTGGTGCGTGGCTGCCACTGGTTCAAGAAAATTTTGCATTCAGAGATAATCGAACACAAATTCTCCTGCTGCTAAATAGATTGTTCCCCTTCATATGAACGCAGCGGGACCTTACACCACTCGTCAACCCTTTGGGTTATTTTAGTTATTATATAATCAATCATATATATTTTTTAAGAAATCTTATTTAAATATTATATTTGATCAAATTTTAGTTACTATACAATCAGTTTTTATCCCTGACTTTTTAAAATTATAAAATCAATAGTAATTTTATCTTTTTTTTAAAAGAAATCTTATCTAAAGATTATATTTTATTAATTTTAGTTATTGTATTGTTTTTATCTCTTTACTTTTTTTTAAACTATAAAATCAATAGCAATATTATCTTTTTTTAAGAAATTTTATTTAAATATTACATTTTATCAAATTTTAGTTATTATTCAATCAATTTTTATCTCCTAACTTTTAAATTAAAAAATTAATATCTTTTTTGTAAAGAAATTTTATTTAAATATTATATATAATTAATGGAGTTCTTGTTTCTTAAAGTGCCATTAGAATGATATATTATTAATGCAATTAATGCTTTATAATATATAATTATGAATATTTTATATAATATTATATTTATTTATTTATTAGATAATTTTTGGCCCCCCTCCCCTCAAGGTCTAGGTCCGCCCCTGCTTACGAAATGTAAGATGCGTGTCGTCTATACTCTTGAAGAAGAATTATAATAATGGTTGAGGAGGAGCACACAAAATTAATGTAACATTGGTACTGGATTTGGTCCCCTTAAGCAAGGTCTCGAGTTCGAACCTTGTGAATTGAAAAAACGTGGTTGGGAGGGGATATCCCACTAAAGGTGGCCAACCAGGTTCTCCAGCAAAGATTAATCATCAGCAGCTGGTGGATACTCCACACCAATGTCATGGGTACCAAAAAAAAAAAAAAAAATTGATCAGGCAAGTGCTATGAATAAATGTTATTTTTCTCTATATGTCAGATTCATAATACCATTAATTTGTTTTTTGTAAACAGATTCATAGTATCATTTGAATTGTTCAATTATACCCTTTCCCCTCTGCCTAACCAGCAAAGCCAAAATCGTTGCATCTCCTATAGCAACGTAAGAGAAGGGAACAAGTGTATGAATCAACCACTTAAGTAGGGGGTATATATGGCATTTGATATTTTGGGCTGTTTTAATTGCTACAATGAAGTAATATAAAACAAGCCAACATACATTAGTATGGTTATTTCAGCTTATTAACTTAAATAGAATAAGAAAGAAAAATTAATTGTCAGCTCCTGAGATTTTTTAAACTCTTAATATCATCGATATCTATCAATACCTCTTTTATTTGAAGCTCGCTAAGTGCAGAAAATTTTAAAAACAAATTGATAGTTTTAAAACAGAAATTACGAGTTCAATGGTTTTTTTTTTTTTTTGGTACATACGAGTTCAATGGTTTACCAGATTATAATGTTTTTTTAGTCTAGATTATAAATATATTTTACTAGAGACAATTCTATTCAAGTCGAAAAAAACACTCTCAGCTTAATGGGGCTTCGGTGGAGACTTTTTGTTTTCATACACAAATTTAAATTTAAGACTTTATTTAAAGAAAATCAAGTATATACCACTTAAAATTAATTATCGCTGGTATCCAGATCATAAAATATTATCATTTTGCCAGCCTGATACATACAAATTAAAAAAATAAAGTTCAACCCAAAAAGTATTATTTAACAAAAAAGAAAGTGCACGTATCTCTAGATGAGTTTTATATAGAGGTGTTTATGACCTGTTTTATCCCATTAACTTCGTTTGAAGTCATTTCTGATGGGTTCAAATTTAAGAAATTAAACAATATGTTTTGAAGACGAGATCAGGTTATACTTTGAGTCATTTTAAGTTAGTCCCATGTCGTATATTCTTTTAAAAGTTTATTTTTTAAACAATATGTATTAATAACACAATTTCTTAACTTAATAGAAATATTTTGTATAACATGATATTACATTTGTATTGATATTATTTATCTTGAAATATATATAAAATGTACCTTAATTATACTTGTATACTTTTTTAATTCCACGATTTAACTATTTACAATATTAAAATTGATATATTATTATATTAACAAGTCAAGTTGACTCATTCATGTCTTGTATATATTGTCGGGTCTTAATCTTATAAAAATTTTAAGTCAAATCCTAATCTGTCCCGCAAACACTCGTAATCCTATATATATTTGTCTTTGATTTTTCTTTTATGCACTTTGATAATCTTGAGAAAGTAATATAAACTCAATTAAATAATTTCAATTAAATTTAATTTTGATCGTAAAAATATATATATTGTCAATTAAATAATATTATTTTTTATAAACTCAAATTCGTAGTATATTTTTTAAAATAATTATCATAAAAATTAACGATATTATTTCAATGATATAACAATTTATAATTAATTAATAATATAAAAAATATATAGTATCAATAAATTCCAAATAAATCCTTATAATATTATGAAATAATACGAACCAATGTGCATCGGCCTCCTCAATTGAAATGACACAACTGCACGCTAGACAATATATTTAAATCCTGTCTCTCAAGATTACCAAAGCTATAAAATGAGCCTTTAATATATAGTTGGCCTAAACGATTTGGAGGTTAAGGAAGTGGTCTACAAAGTGTACATGAGAAAGAATTATGACAAGAAAGAATGGTTTCATGGCATCAGAAGTGCACGAGTAAGAATTATGACAAAAATGGTTTGGATTACTTAAAAGTTAAAACACTGAACGGATAGGCTTTACGGTTGTGCTACAGTATGAACATTTTGCTAATTTCTTTCATCACAGTAGATTCATACAAGGTAAGAAATATAGGAAGGTTTAGACTATTATTTGACATTCTATTGTTTAGGTTCTGTTACTGTCCAGGAACAAAATATATATTTTTTAAAAGGGTAGTTTTTTTTATTTATATTTAAAACATGATCAAGGGTGTGTTTGATTTTTATTTTAAAAAATTGTTTTTAGTTTTCAAAATACAAAGAAAAAAGGTTGCTCAGATAACTGATGCTGGTGGTACAAGATACAAAATAGAGTGTGAAATTGTAGGTGAGGTTGAACAAGATCATGAAAACAGAAAAAGAAGATGAGAAAACATCTCTTAGTTGTTTCTTTCTTTCTTTCTTTCTTTCTTTCTTTCTTTTTTAAACACCTACTTTGAATCAAGTGCTTTGCAATGGGCAAGTTTTATAAGATCAACAGATAATCTTTTATATACAAGTTAATTAGTGCACCCCCTGTGCTCTTTCTAATAATTTCTTTTGCTTCTTACAAAAATTAAAAGCTAACAATAGACTTAAGAATTGAAATCAGAGTGGTTTTCTTCCCGAAATTAAGAATAGGAATCCATCTATTAAATTCTATGCAATAAATTACAAACTATATATGATTGATTTTGGTACCTTATCATGTGGATTACAATCCTTGAACTCTACTTGCAGCTGCTCTCTGTGCAAGTTACCAAGGAAAGAGAAAAAGGTTAGGCTAGGTAACCAAGTTGGCTCTTTATAGGTGTCATTTGGCTTGCATGCAAATTTTTTGGGAGGAGATATGTGTGCACTTCAACCTTTAAAAGAAAAAAAAAGAAAAGAAAAAGATGGAAGTTACAGGTCTGGGGTAACAAATGCATGTCCTTCCCCTCACAGTCCACTTTATGTTGCTATGTTACTATGTTGAGGGAGCAATTGGAGTGGTGGTTTGAGGCCTTGATGATGGTTTTGTAGGGGCCAAGAGTGGATGGAATTCTTGACGTAGACAGCTTTAAAAGAGGTGTTTTCAAATAGGAGTGTAAGCAGAGAGATCTCCATGGATTGCAAGTTTATTAATATGCATGTGGGTGGGAGTTATGAAAATTTGTCTTGGGATCAAATGAAAAAAAACAAAAAAAATTAGGATTTGATTATCCTCTAAAATAGTTTTGTTTTAGTATAAGGAATTAAAAGAAAAAAGTATTTATTGTGAAAATCATAGAAGAGCGCAAAAAAAATCATGGACAGCACAATTTTGTATCTTTCAATAAAAATATTTATCTTTTTAGTTCCTTAACCAGGGCACTGGTTAACATTTGTTTTTAGTATATACAATTTGCTTACACGAGTGCGTAGATCAATGCGGGGTTATTCGTGTTTAACAAGTATTTTTGAATTCGAGTATTGGACATGTGTTGCGTTAAATATTTAGAAAGAAAATTATTATTTATAATAATTCTATCTTATTTGTGTAAGATTGACTAATATGAAAGATATAGTTATCATCTCTATTAAGATACAGTTTTTCATTTTAATCTCAGAATTTTTTTAGTACTTTTAGTCCTAGCTTATATGTTGAGACTAAAATGATAAAATTACAATATAGAAACTAAAAATATTTTTTTATTTTAATTTATTGACAAAGACTATATTCCTAATAATTTTTAAATTTATATTTTTAATATTTTATTTAAATTGAAAAACATGTAATTACTAGTTTATTTTTATTTTTATGTTATATATAGTTACGTTGCAAGGATTATCATTTTCATTCTGCAATTAAGGTGAACTATAGTTTGTACCAATCTTAATTTTTTTTTTATATTATAATTTCAATTAACCTTCACCTCTTTTATTTCTCTTTCTTTTTCATGAAATCATTCATAATATTCAACATTTCATTTTTCTTTACTTCTTACCTCTGTTATCATATGATATACTGTGGGGTTTAAGTGATCTAAAATTGGTTGAATTTAGACTAATTTTTAAAATTGGGTTGGGTTGAGTTAAATTTAATTAGGTTTGAAACTCATAAACTCCTTACCTAATCCAAATCTAATTGGGCGCACTAAACAAAATTCAACCCAACTGAATAACCCAATTTAACCCGTAAAAATATAAGTGGATTAAATTGAATTGTACGGATTTGCAAGCTGGGTGAAACCCGCTTACACCCTATGATATAGGTGTGAAACATTATTCATTTAGCAGTGCTACCCAAAACATAAAAAAAATAGGCCAATAGGGAAATAAAGATCAGTGTACGACAGACATAGAACGACAGGCTGTGGATATAGGTAAATACGGATGGAGATAAATTTCTAAATATAATTAAAAACTTTAAAATTAAGACCAATATAGGTAACTAATTTAAAGAAAAAAAAATAAAAATCCATAGTTCAAATAAAAAATAAATTTTAAATTTATGATAAATTAATTTATAAACATTTTTTTTACTGTCAATCGTTTTTATATAAAAATAGTATAATAAGTACTTCCTCCGTTTCAGATTATATGACGTTTTAGAGAAAAAAATTTGTTCCAAAATAGATGACGTTTTACAAAACCAATGCTGCATTAAATATCTTTTTCCAAAACTACCCTTAATTAATACTTAGTGGGAGTAGTGTAGTATGAGTAATTAATTAGAGAGATAAAGGGTATATTAGAAAATTACCTAATATTTTCTAGGAAATTCAACACATTAATTGCATTCCTTAATACTTGTGCCAAAACCTTAAACGTCATATAAATTGGAACGGAGGGAGTATTTGTTAAACTACTCTTTTCGTTTATTATGTTTGATAATTCTAAATTTCACACACACACACACACACACACACACACACACACACACACACACACACACATATATATATATATATATATATATATATATATAGAGAGAGAGAGAGAGAGAGAGAGAGAGAGAGAGAGAGAGAGAGAGAGAGAGAGAGAGAGAGAGAGAGAGAGAGAGAGAGATAATAGCTAGTGATAAAACCTTTTTTTTAAAAGAAATAAATAATATTAACCATTAGATTTTATTATGAATTATTAATATTAGAAGACAAATGTTAACAAGTATTTTAAGGATATTAGTTAAAAAAATAAGATTTTTTTTTATATAGAAAAAGATTTTTATTGAAATGCGTAAAATTGTGTTGTTCATGATTTTTTTTGCGCTTCTTTATAATTTCCACAAGAAATATTTTTTCTTTATAATTCCTTAGGCTCTTAAATTCATAAGTTATGTGACTTTTTTTTTAAATAATCATGTGACTTTAATTGAATTTATGTTTTTTCTTTTCCAAGGAAGTAACAATTGACTTAATAACTTGGTAGCTAAGGTGTTCTCCAAATTGTTAGCCAAATGAAAGAGTGGAAGCCGAGGCTAGCTTAAGAAGCTAGCTTGTGTTTATGTGGCCGCAAAGGCGGCGTCAATAAACTAAAAAGTAGGCTAATTGAATGTAAGGAAGCCGTTGGTATCGACTTCCAACTACTCTCACTCACTCGCCTCCTCACAACCACTAAATACAACTACGTATCTTTTACCCTTTCCATTAACTCTTCAGACATTCTTACCAATGCTAGCTTATTTTCTCCAACAAATCGCGCTACTTATCACTTTCTTTCATTACTTATGTATTACCCTTTTCGTTATTCTCATTAAAACAATCATAGTTTTCGTAATTCATATGACACAGGTTAATTGGTTTGAGTATCACCGAACACGTGAATCAATTAGTATGGAGTTGTTTCAACATAATTAGAGAGATATCAAGTTTGAATCCTGAGTTCTTATGAATGAAGAAAACATGATAAGAAAAGAAGAATCTAAAGATGATTAGTCAAATTTTTTTGATAAAAATAACAACAAAAGACAATAAATATTTCGTACTTATAACATGTTAATAAAAAAAAAAAATATGACATGGGTTAGTCTTTATATTCGGTGAATCTAACGGTTTCTTGTGAAGTTTTCAATTCCTTTGTTTTCACTCCCGTCACTAATTAATCCTAAATATTATCGTAAGAAAATAATCCCCTATATATTTAATGAAATATCTTTGCTACTTGAGAGATACGTAAGTTTCTTCTAGTTGACGATACCCTTTTGAATAAACGTAATTACAGACAAGAAAAAGTTTGACGGCCGTTGAGAATAGTACATCGACTCAATTAAAAATACATAAGGGTCTCCTACACCACACGATCAACGTAGAGCCATTTATTAATATATAGATATCATTGAGAATTTAATCGTAGCCGTGTGAAAGCGTACAATATATTAATTTATACTACATTTTAGCACGTACTCGGCAATCAATTGTATTTCCTATTCGTTTTATTTTGATATCATACGGTTATGTTAGTTTAACTTTATATTTATGTGATATTAATTATATGTCAATTTTTCCAAAAAATAATTACTTTCAAAAAGCCAAATGCTATATAGAATTTAACCTCAACATAAATTAATTTAAACATGTATATTCATTCGTTATGGGAGTTAAATCTTTTTTTTTTCTTTCTATTTTGAGATATTGTGAATTTTATGAGATTAAGTTCCTTTTATGCATTTTTTTTTCTTTTGGCCAATATTTTTCTCCCATAAATATTTTTGTACTTTCTATCTTCTTCTTTTTTTATATTTTCAACCACTATAATTTAAAAGGTTATCATTCATTACTTGAAACCACCCCACCCCCATTTTTATAAATTTTGACGTTTTTGTATTCTAAACAACTGTTCCTAGAACTAAAACTCAGTTTTTCTTTTATTGTTTTATATAAGATTTAGGGGAATTCTTTATATATTATTGTTATGTTTTTCAATTAAATGACATCATATAGGTATTTTTTAAAATATTAAGTAATTTATCTTAAATATATGTGTTGTAAAATTAAGAAGAAGAAAAACATTTAAATGTTTTGATTTGATTAAGGAGTATGATAATAGTTGACAAGGATATAAAGAATTCTTTATATCCTTGTCAATTAGGCATTTATATAAGTATTATCAAACTAATTTCTTAAATATTTTTATAATTAAATTTCTCTTTACAATTGTCTTATCCAAAATTTAAATTTGTCAATTCTCCTCATATAACAACCTAACTCGCTTACTTAATTACCACAAGGATTATCAAATTAAATATACTCTCTTTGTTAAATTTTACAATACAATTTATATTATTTCTATTACTTTGATAATCCTTAATTACTTTCTTGTGTATACCAAAAATATTCCTTAATCAATAATCAAAATTTAATCTTTTTTGAGATATAAAAACCATCCACCTCAATTTCAATCTTCCTAATAACAAAATATTTTCATACAAATATATATTTTTTTAAAAAAATCTATCAATAAAGTTTAGAAGCTCAACTATTTAATGACTACTAAATACTAACTATATTATCCTAACCGCTCCTGCATGTCATTGACACGTGGTAGATAATATTGAGAGTAACTTTCCATTATACCACTTTTGTTTAGAAAAAAAAAAAAACAAAAGAAAAACTATATCAAGTTATGACAATAAATTAATACATACAGTAACTATTAATTTCTATAGAAGAAATAAGAGGGAAAGGGTACATAAAGTCCTAACCCCCTTGCTCATTTAACTTCGCCTTTAAGACTATATAAAGTATAATCACTGTAGCCCATGTAATATTCATTATAATTCATGCTAAAAAATGGTTCAACAACATCACCCCCCTCTCCTTTTAAAACCCCCCACTTCTCCCTCCTTCTCTCCTCATAACATTTCAAAGCTGGCTACCCTCTTCTTCCCCACCATCACACCAACCAAACCTCATCACTCTCCCTTTCTCTCCTCTCTCTCTCTCTCTCTCTCTGCCATGGTGATGGGAGCCTTTCGCCACTTCGAACCGGTCTCGAAATGCAGCACCGAAAACCGGTCCAACCAAACCGTGGCCTCGGACTTGGACGGCACCCTCCTGGTGTCCCCTAGCGCCTTTCCTTACTACATGCTCGTCGCCATCGAGGCCGGCAGCTTCCTGCGCGGCCTCGTCCTCCTCGCCTCCGTCCCCTTCGTGTACTTCACGTACATCTTCCTCTCCGAGCCCGCGGCCATCAAGTCCCTGATCTTCATCGCCTTCGCGGGCCTGAAGGTCAGGGACGTGGAGATGGTCGCGCGCTCGGTGCTCCCCAAGTTCTACACCGAGGACGTGCACCCGGAGAGCTGGAGGGTGTTCAACTCCTTCGGGAAGCGTTACATTGTCACTGCCAGCCCCAGGGTGATGGTGGAGCCCTTTGTTAAGACGTTTCTTGGGGCTGATAAGGTGCTTGGGACTGAACTTGAGGCCACGAAGTCGGGGAGGTTCACTGGGTTTGTTAAGGAGCCTGGTGTGCTTGTTGGGGAGCACAAGAAGGTGGCTGTTGTGAAGGAGTTTCAGGGTGATTTGCCTGACTTGGGACTAGGAGATAGTAAAAGTGATCATGACTTCATGTCCATTTGCAAGGTTGGTCTATTATTAATCATGTTTTTTCTTTATTAAGTATGTTTAGAATAGATATTAACTTGTGTTTTTATTTATTCTTTGGCCTTCAATGGATAAACGATGATAAGATAAAATGAATTAAGTATTTCATATAAATTAAAATTAATTTATGCATAGATTAAGATTAGTTTTTACGAAGATGTTAAATAAGGAAAGTTCTATAAAAGTTAAAAATAAGTTAAGATTAGTTTTATGATGAAGTTAAATCAGGAAAGTTCTATAAAAGTTAAAAAATGGTACAAGTTAAATTTAATTTATGGGAGAAGTTTAATTGATTTTATCTTATTTTTTTCATTTATAAATTTTTTTAAATAAATTTATCCAAATAAGATCATATAATAGTAACTTGCTATTATGTGTTGATGATTCTTAAAAAGTGTCAAAGATACATAATAATACTGTATTACCTAGTGTGGGATACTCGAGGAAAGAAGGAATTAGCAAGCATAAAGGAAATATGTAAGAAATCACATGATTGCATAAATATTAACTCTATATGTTGTTTTCATGTGCCTATATGTCCAACTTTAGTTTTGGAGGAGGGAGCCAGTTTTGGGTTTTGGGACATTTTTCTTTTAGCTCAATGGAGCTATAGTAGTTTTTCTCTAAATGAAATAAAATTGAATTCACGTTTGGTGAGAGCCTTAATGAGCGTGACATGTTGTTATCACCTATAATGAGCCTCTCTTCTTGTTCCTGTTTCCGTGTATCTGTCTCTGGCGACACTTGTGAATCCCTCTCATTAGTTTGGTTTTATTCCTTCTTTTTCCATATATTTATTTACTAACGTGTAAGTAGTCCCCCCCTACATTCTATAGCCAATTTATGGACACAGCTTATAACAGCCTCCGTTTTGAGCTGTCTATGCCTCCACTTTTTCTGTTCATGGGTTCTTTTCTCATAAGTCATAACCCCCTTAACTACTTTTAAACACTAATAATTATGAGTTTCCCCATTTGTTATTTTGCCTGCACAAACCAAATTCAATTTCCAAATTGAGGAGCTCAGATTACCATGAATCTCTCATGCACAACCCACTTTTGACACAAAATCCAAGCCCTGTTGTTTATAGCTCATGTAAAAGATATGAAAAGGTGTCAAACACATACCCTTCATAGCTTATCATCATTTATTCAGTAAGCACAATCCTTGTGACATTCCCTGTGAACTTAATCTAAAAAAATTCATCTGTACTTGCTGATTTTTTTCCCCTTTAAATCTGGGATTCATGGGAATAACTTTAACCCTTTAGCAATTTTAGCAAAGAGATATTATGAAATCTTGAAAGTACAAAACTATCCAGTATCAATATAGTTATAATTTCCAGAGTTAGCAAACAATCATTAGAAACTTAATTTTATGAAAACATTACTAATGATTATATTCAATATATATATCAAGCAATGTCATCAACACACTTTTTCTAACATATACGGTTGGATGATTTCATATGGGCTCCAATAAAAAACTCATGTCCATTCTCTTTCTTAGTGGGACACACATGACACAAAGCAAGCAATCATAAATTTTTTCATATCTCAATTTTTCCACCTACCTTTCTGCTCTCTGTATCTTTTTCTTCAATTTTTTTTATCACATCTATCATTTTTTTATACATCCTTGAGGGAGTCCAAAAAATCATGATGAAGTGTCTCAAACAGTGTTACTACTTATTATCATTTTTCATGGGTCCAATCAAGTCATTAACTGTATTTTCCCCTGCAGGATGGGTACATGGTGCCAAGGACTAAGTGTGAACCACTACCAAGAAACAAGCTTTTAAGTCCAATTATTTTTCATGAGGGTAGGTTTGCTCAAAGGCCAACTCCTCTAGCTGCCCTTTTGACCTTCCTATGGTTGCCAATTGGCATCATACTCTCCATCTTAAGGGTCTACCTTAACATCCCTTTGCCTGAAAGAATTGCTTGGTACAACTACAAGCTATTAGGAATCAGAGTTATTGTGAAGGGTACCCCTCCACCACCCCCAAAGAAGGGTCAAAGTGGAGTCCTATTTGTTTGTAACCACCGCACAGTTTTAGACCCTGTGGTTACAGCAGTTGCACTTGGAAGAAAAATTAGCTGTGTCACATACAGTATAAGCAAATTCACTGAAATAATTTCACCAATTAAAGCTGTGGCCCTCTCAAGGGAAAGAGAGAAAGATGCTGCCAATATCAAGAGACTACTTGAAGAAGGGGACTTGGTGATTTGCCCTGAAGGTACAACTTGTAGAGAGCCATTCCTCTTGAGGTTCAGTGCACTTTTTGCTGAACTCACTGATAGGATTGTCCCAGTTGCTATTAACACAAAGCAAAGTGTGTTCTATGGAACAACGGTTAGCGGACACAAGTTGTTGGACCCCTACTTTGTGTTCATGAATCCCATGCCCACATATGAGATCACTTTCTTGAACCAGCTTCCCAAGGAGCTCACATGCAGTGGAGGGAAATCGGCAATTGAAGTTGCAAACTACATCCAAAGGGTTCTTGCAGGGACTTTGGGATTTGAGTGCACCAATTTGACAAGGAAGAGCAAATATGCCATGCTAGCAGGAACAGATGGGACAGTTCCATATAAGGAGAAGGCTTGAAAAGATAGAGGGACAAAGTTCTCCCTTTTGATTATTCTGTATTGGTGCCCAATGTGTTTCCAAAACACATAGAACTATGATAGAAATAAAATCTGATTGTGGCCTAAAAACAAAAAATTACAGTTTATGTATATTTTGTTATTCTGATATATACAAATCATAACTACTGTTATTGGGTCAGTCCTGAAATCTAGTTAGTACATCTTTTTGCCTTAAAGGTTTTATTACTTTTACATATATGGTCTGTGTCAGTATGAGTATGAGATGGGTATGGAAGATGTAGGAAAAATGGACATGTAGCACATGGGTCATAAGGTGCATTATTTTTCAATAAAGCAGTAATGTTATATTGTTGTAGTATCATTAACTTGCAGGCAAGTCTAGCTAGAAGACTGACAAGCATGTCTAAAACCAAGATAAATATGCCTTAATGGTAGAAAATGTACATATCACATAATAAGTTAACATGATCCTTATATTACGGAGAGGGGTCATACTCAGCTAAATTGGTACGGGACTAATCAACCAAGGCAACAGAATGCACTCAATTCACTTGGAAATAAGACAAAGTGCCCAATAAAAGCTCCAGCGAAGACTTGGATCCCAGCAGCAGCAGAGCTAACATGTATGCACATTGATGTCCTCATGAACTAAATGTGCTTGACAAATCAGACAACACTGTGGTGAGATTCAGGGGTAGTAGATTTGAGAAATGCAAGCGACACTCTCTTTAATACTCTCCTTCTAACACTCTCTCTATGATTGGTTGAAATTTGTTAGAAATCATCAATTTTGGTAGGTCCACTTATCATTTAATGATTCTTTCTCCTAATCTAGAGTGAGACCCACCAAAATTAATGATTTCCAACAAATTTCAGCCAATCACAGAAGAGTGTTAAAAAAAAAGTGTCACAGAGAGTGTCGTTAACATTCTTCAATAATTTTTATATTTAATATAACAAATGATATTTTAAAATGAAAATTTATAAATGAGGGGGAAGAGAATCTCATTCCCACCTTCATAGGTGGGAATGAAATTAAGCTAGTGCATAAGAAAAAAAAAAAAAAAAAACTAGTCAAATTATTAAAATTTCTCTCAACTGTGTTTTCATTTACCAAAAATCCATTTGGTGCTTTGCAATTATCTTTAGATTTTCTCTAGCCACTTGTTTTCCTTATGTTCCCACTAGCTAGCTATTCAAGCCTCTCATCAATCTCTCGATCATTAAAATTTGGATAAAGTAGCCTCAACCAACCTAACTTTTGGAACACAGTCACATCAAAATGCTCAAGGTTGGTTCAAGAAGTCATTGTCCCATTTTGATGACTTAGCATTAGTTTATGGAAAAGAAAAGGCACTGGGATGCAGATGCTGAAAAATCCTGCTGATGCAGTTGAGGCAGTGGATAAAGAGACACATGATATATTTACATGCAGATGATGATGTAAAAATTATGAGGCTCCCATAACCCATTGATTCTGTACCCAATACTCAGCTTCCAGAGTCCCCATGCCTTTGTTGATGCTCCAAATGTTCAAAATTCAACATCTAGTACAAGGGAAAAAAAGGAAATAAATGAGTATGGGAGCACCAATGACAAAATTGGTGACCTCATTAACTGCTTCAATCATTAATTTCCACATAATTTGAACATAATAACGAAATTTTATTAAGAATAAAATATGTTATTCCCAAAAGAAATTAAATGGTATAAAACAAGAAACAATTTCTAGCATGAAATTGAGAAAATGAAAACTGCAATATAAGTATATAAGTTCATTTGTTTTACAATATGATATGTCACATCAAAGGAATCACCACTCCAAGAAGCACTTGCGTTTTCCCCGTGATAGGCATAGAATTTATGAGGGTTTTCAATTTTGGTTGGAACTAATCTTGATAAATGTTATGGCATGTGTGGTAAGAGAGAAAGAACATGATGAAAGGGTAAAGTGGTCGCGATGCACCATATATGCAAAAAAGAAACATCATGTGGAGACTGATAACTGTAGAATCAATGCACTCACAGTAAACATCATAATAATACTGCAACAGCATTTTAAATATCTAAATTTTGTCATTTTCAAGCCTGTAAAATACAGTGTCTTAAATCATATATATAGTGAGAAAAAGTCTTTTCAAATACAACGTGAGGTACTAAAAATGTTTGTGCCAATTATAAGCTGAACCTAACTTGCTAGGGTGGCTATTTATGTATGAGATAATGTTTAACTAAATAAGAGGTTGTGGTCCTTCCCTCTTCAGAGAAAGTTGGAGGATTAGGGTCCATTTTGCCATTGTCTGTACTCATTAATGACTAATGAAACTACTGAGACAGTTCAATAAGCACGTGGAAGTGCCAGACTGTGGCACATTGCCAAAGCGGGACTAAAATTTTTGATAGCATGGTGTTTGATTGGATGTTTAGTTTCTTTACTTGGATCTAACAGACACACTTTAAGGCAAATAAAAGCGTATTTGGACTGTTATTTCTCAAAATACACTCTTAAAAAGTGTTAAGAGATTTGATTCTTTTGGAAGCCTCTGCCTATTCATTTATTTTAGTAGATCACTACTACTAGTATCTTCCACAGGAGACAATCCTGCATGAGATGGGCGATAAAGTTTTTCTTCCGAGATGCAATTGTCTACTCAGAATTGGAGTGTTAGTTGATCCACGCACTTGCTGGTATTTGTTTAAACTTACGAGAAAATTAGTTGTTCATTTAATATTATAGTCTTCACGATTTATTCAAAGGACTGATCAAGGGATGTAAGATAGACTATCACATCTCACAAGTCACAAGTTTGAATCCTCAATATTCATCTTGAAATGAGGCTTAATTATTCAAACATTTAAATGAATTTGGAGACTATTCCTGTCTTGAAGTGCTGTGTCATCACCTTATTTTAAAATTTTGATGAGTCTTCATAATTAAATAATCATAAATTTAATAATTTTCTTCTTATATATAAAGTTATATTTTAACACCAACATTATGTTACTCTGAGTGAAATTGGGTTCGGATCTCTTAAGCAAGATAAAACACATGTAAATTTTTTATCCTTAAACATAAAAGGCTTTCACGTGAAAAAACTGTTAGGAAAAGAGAATTTGATCTAGGTGAGATTGAATCATGTTCTGTAAAAACAAATTCTGCCAATACAAACCAAGAAATTTAATGTCAAACACCTTCCCTGTTTCAATTAACAAAGAAAATTTGCATTCAGCATTCCTAAGCACCAACACAGATTCAAATCTACATGTTATGTAATAAACTAATAAACAAATAGCAAGATAAGTGGCTAATCATATTGCCCTTTATAACTAACATGTAAACTAATAAACAAATAATCTACATGTTTTGATTATCTACAATATGATTATTGCCCTTTATACTAGCATGTAGAAAATCTTCAATAGCAAGATAAGTTATTGCTTTTACTGCATCATATGTAGAAGCAGGGGCGGATCCAGACTTTAATGTTAGGGGGCCAACTATGAAAACTAAGATTCATATATGTGTATCAAATTTCATATAAAATATTCATATGTTCTAAAACACTAATTATATCAATAATTTATTATAATATTGAGAGAAAATATATTTAAACAAAAAATAAACTAAACATTTTTTAAAGACCCAAGATTACAAAATTCAATCATTAACATGTCAAAAAGAAATTTCATGAATTTAGAATAAAATTAGTGTTTACATTCACATTTTGAAGAAAATTAGAAGAATAATAATGTTATGTCATGACAATAATCAATGTTCTAGAATTCTGACATATCTCTAGTACAACTCGTTATTTGGATTGTTTCCCAAAATTTATTCAGTGATGTGTTTGGATCCATACACTAATAATGCCCAAACAAACAAAGCCAGGAGGAGAAAAGGAAGAAAAAAATTATAAAGGAGAAGTGATTGGAAAGAGGAAATATATATTAGGTGTCTCAAACCTCAATATGTCAATATCTTCTCTATAAATATTATAAAAGAGAAGTAGATTATTTATCTAAAATGATAAAATATTTTATCTTCATAATAAATATTATAAAAAGATAAATAAAATGTCATTATCTTCACAATACAAAGTATAAAGGCTTAATTACCAAATTGATCCCCAAATTATATTAAATACTTCAATTTGGTCCCCAAATTTTAAAATGCATCAATTTGGTCCCCAAATTTTTAAAAATGCATCAATGTGGTCCTTTTCGTCCAATTGGAATTGGTGCCGTTAATAATTTGGGACCAAATTGACGCAGTTGAAGGTTAAATTATCCCAATAAGCAAGAAGACTAAACAAGCCATGCCAATTTGGTCCTAAATTATTAATGGCGTCAACTTCAATTGGACGAAAAGGACTAAATTGATGCATTTTTTAAAATTTGGGGACCAAATTGAAGCATTTTAAAATTTGGAGACCAAATTGAAGTGTTTAATATAATTTGGGGACCAATTTGGTATTTAAGCCAAGTATAAAAGGAGTTATATATTGATAAAAAAAAATAAGAGAAAGAAATGACATTTTAATAGCATATCTAACCCCAAAATAAAAATAATTACTGTAATATTAAAATATATGTTTTATATATAAAAAAATTCAAATTAGAAAAAAAAATTCAGGGGGGTCCAAAGCCCCCCTATTATCAACGTACGTCCACCCTTGCGTAGAAGCATGAACAACATTAACTAGGCATGCATGTTAGCTGGTGAAACGAAATCCCTTATGTTCTTACCAGAGTGACTGTTCTAAAACAATCCCTTCAGGACTTTCGATTATGACGCTTGCTCCGCTGCCTTTGGTGTTTGAGGAGCCGTCCACTTAAAGGGTCCACCATGGTGAGGGTGCCTCTTCTACTGGTGCTAGCTCTGCTATGAAGTCGGCTAAGCATTGAGCCTTGATAGGTTCTCTCGGTTCATACTTGATGCCGAACTTTGATAGTTCTACTGACCAAGCTATCATTCTTCCAACGAGTTCTGGCTTCCTCAATACTTGTTGTATTGGGTGGTCAGTTCGTACCACCATTTGGTAGCTTTAAAAGTACTATCGTAGTCGTCGTGCTGAAGTGACCAAGGCTAGCGCCAACTTTTCAATCATCTGGTACCTTGTTTTGGCCTCTTTCAGCACTCATCTTACGTAGTAGACTGGTGTTTGCGCCTGTTTTTCTTCTTGGATGATGACCGAGACTACTAGGTATAGTACCAAGTCTTTGCCGGGTTCAGATCGAGTTAGGACTGGTGGTCAGGTGAGTAGCGTTTTCAACTTCAGGAAGTTCGCTTCGCACTCTTGACTCTAGTCAAGCATTTGTTGCTTCTTGAGGAGTTGGAAAAAGGGTTTGGCCACCTTTGCCCCTCTCGGTAGAAAGCGGGATAAGGACGCCAGCCTTCCGGTTAGCCTTTGTACTTCCTTTATGTTATTCAGGCTTCAAATGTTTATGATAGTTGCGCATTTCTCTGGGTTGGCTTTTATGCCTCTGTGTGTGAGCATGAAGCCTAAGAACTTTCCACCTTGCACTTTGAATATGCATTTCTCCGGATTTACCCTCATATTGTGCTTTCTGATCTCATCAAATATTTTGGCTAAATCTCCTGAATGTGAGTTCGGGTTTCGGCTTTTGACCACCATGTCGTCTACGTAGACTTCTAGATTTTGCCCAAGTTGCTCTGTGAATATTTTGTTCATTAGACATTGGTATATGGCTCCCGCATTTTTTAAACCAAATGACATTACCATGTAGCAGTAGTTAGTCATATTAGTTATGAATGTCATTTTCTCCTCATCAGGTGGGAACATGGGTATCTGGTTGTAACCGAAGTAAGCGTCCAGAAACTCAAGATGGGGTAGCCGGATGCTCCGTCCACCAGCCTGTCAATACTCGGCAGTGGGTATGAGTCCTTAGGGCACGCCTTGTTGAGATCCATGTGGTCAGTACACATCTTCCATTTGCCGTTTGCCTTTTTTACCATCACGACGTTTGTAAGCAATGTGGTGTAGTGCACTTCTCTTATGAAACCGACGTTGAGTAACTTTTTAGTTTCCTCCCCGATCGCTTTTCCTCTCTCAGCTCCCAGCTTTCTCTTCTTCTAGGAGATTGGTTTGGCCTCTAGGCAGATGGCGAGTTTGTGACAATGGAAGCTTGGGTCGATTGCGGGCATGTTGGCTGCTGACCATGCAAACAGGTTGGCGTTCTTTGATAAGACTTGGGCAATTGCACTCTCTGTTTCACTGGTTAGCTGAGTCCCGAGCTTTGTGCATTGACCTACTTCTCTTCCTAACCGAAAGAATTTTACCTCCTTGGTGGGTTCTGCTCTCGGCTCACCCTCCCTAGGATCGAGTTCGGCCTCCTCCGTTGGTTGTACCATGAACGAGGTTCATGCTACATGCTTCACTCTTGGTTCTGGAATCTTTTTGTCACTGACTATCTTTAGACTTGCCAAGTAGCACTCGCAGGCTGTTTCTTGATTAGTCTTTACTGTTATTATTTCTCCTTTCAAGTCAAGGAACTTCATTGCCAGGTGAGGGGATGAGATCACTACCCTTAACTCGTTGAGTGCAGGTCTGCCTATAAGGATATTATATGAAGTAAGGGCGTTGACTAAGAGGTACCTGACTGTAATGGTCTTGGACTCCTTGTCGTCTCTGAAAGTGGTGAGGAGGTCTATGTAGCCTTTGGTATCCAGTTTTTCGCCTGAAAATCTGACTAGCTATTCGGTGTATGGCTATATCTTGCTTTCGGGGATGTCTAATTGTTTGAAGGTGGACCAGTACAAGATGTCAGCCGAACTACCCTGGTCCACAAGGACCTTGCATACTAGGAAGTTGGCGACCTTAACCTTGACCACCACTGGGTCATCGTGGTTGGGTTCTATCCCTTTGAAGTCCGTGTTAGTGAATGTTATGGATGGTAGGCTTCTCGCTGCTCTCGGTCTCACAGAAGCCGAGTTGTTTGACTGGATATCGCGTAAGTGTATCTTCCTTACCAAGCTCGAGCTCCCTCCTCCAGCTAATCCTCCTGCAATTGTGTTGATAACGCCTCATAGTCGAGTCTCGAGGGGATTACTTGGTCCCTCTTGTTGGTTTTCTTCTATTCGTCGAGATTTTCTGTCACGATCTTCCTCCTTATCCTGGGTTCGTTCTCGCTCAGATTTTCGGTTCTCATCTCAAACAAAATTTTGTAGCTTGCCTTCTTGGATAAGTTTTTCAATCTTATCCTTTAGTGTGGTGCAGTCTCCGATGGCGTGTCCATGCACTTGATGGTATCTGCAATACTTGGACTTGTCCGCTTTTTTCAGGGACCGTTCCAAGTGGGCAGACAGACCAATTCGGCGCTGCAGGCTTCTTTTAAGACTGGACTTCTACTTTCTATCAAGGGAGTGTAGTGAGTGAAACTTGCTCGAGGCGGCTTCTTGGCCCTGGATCTACTGTTAGAAGTCCGCTCTCGGCTTGTTCCTATTTTCTTCCTCATGCTTCTTTTGGGATTCCCCTCTGATGCGTTCTCGGAACTTGGTCATCTCTTCCATCTGAATGTACCATGCTGCTCTTACTCTAAGCTCATCCATATCGTGTGGTGGCTTCTTGCAAAGGCTATCAAAAAAGGGTCCAGACTTCAAGGCCATCAGCATGGCAGTTAGTGCAACTTGAGGATTTAGGTCTCAGATTTTAACTAAGACTTCAATAAACCTCTCCATGAAGTCCCTAAGGGATTCGTTGTCCTCTTGTCGAATGTTGGCCAAGGCCACTATTGTAAAGTGATGAGGCCGACTCGTGGAGTATTGGGCACCGAAACGAGCGACCAAGGTGGTGAAAGAGTTAATCGAATGCGGTGGAAGGCGCGTGTACCAGTTCAAGGCTGCCCCTTTTCAACGTGGTTGGGAAAACGCGACACACAATGGCGTCGTCGCTCGTGTAGAGGTTGACTTGTATGAAAAATGCGTCAATGTGCTCATCCAGGTCTGTCAGGCCATTGTATAGGTCCATGGATAGGGGCTTCCACCCGGCCAGTAGTGGTGTTTCCATGATGCCACCTACGAAAGGGTGTCATCTTGTTGTCTCCAACATTGCGCTCCGTCTTGGGACAATGTATGTAGCTGACACGGGTCTGGATTCAATTTGAGTTATTGTTCGGTCTGCCTCGCTCTAGGTAGTGTCGTCTCGTTCTGTCCTATCTGGCTTTTCGTGATCGATCGCATGGGCAGCCAAGTGTGCGTTTCAGTCCGCTTGTAGTTTCTGGTATTGCTCTCAGTGATTAGCATTCTCCCTGCGGAGATCCTCTATCTCTTTCGTGTTGTTTTGCTTCAGCGTGTTCACCTCCCTTTGCAGGACTTGGATTAACGGGTGATTCTCAAGTGCCCGACGCAAGATGGGCACCACATTATGCGGGTTACCTTGACGGATATCCCTGTGTGTCGGTGTTCCCTATGTTACAGGTTCCAACACTTGTGGTCACTTTTCGAGATTCGCCGTTTTGTCTTGGGTTGCTGTCATTGCGATCGTTTCACATTGATTGGTGTGGCTGGGAAGAGTTTCATCGAGCCCCACAGTGGGCGCCAAATGTTCTTACCAAATTTGATAAGTTTTTCGGTGCGGTGGCTCTACCAGGATCTCCTCGATGAATGGTGGGGGTGTACCTGCAAAGACACTCCGACGCTCAAGTTAGAGGCGCATAGGTAGGAGACAAATATCACAATTGGGTATATATTTTGGTACCTTTATCGGAATGAATACCTTCCTATTTATAGAATGTGAGAAGATAGATTTGATAGGGTTATTTTCCTATTGAATCTCGTTGATTATGATAGAGATAGGTTTATCTTCTATCAAGATCTTGTGCATTAATCTTTGTATATCTTATCTTTTAGTAAGATATACTTTCCGTTATAACCACTTTGGTCCGAGTAGGCTTCTCCTACTTGGTCAGGTCCTCTACTCGGTGGAGTGTCGAGTCCGAGTAATACGCCTTCTAATGCATAATTAAATTTTTGACATTCAATCAAATCAAATGAAACATCAAATGGTTGGTGTTTTAATCCATATTTTTCTGTTACAGTGTCAAACTAGTCTATAAGGATTGCAATCAAGCTGTCAATTTCAACAAATTTATAGAACTTGTCTTTATTGTAAGGCCTACCACCAGATGATTCACTAGACACTACAGACCTCTTTATCCCAGACCAACTGATTCTGGGTCTAGGGATATACATATACCTGCAAACAAGTATCCAAGTTCATTAATATCACTATAATTATTGCTCTTTCTTTTCATCAAGATGGTAAAATCAGTCACACATTAGTTTAAGTTGCAAAATAGCAATAATTTTCAGATAATCTGAAAATTTAGAGACAAAAAAAATTAATAATGCATAAACTGACAATAAAAATTCAGCTTAGGAGAAATAAAGACGATGGATTATTCACTATATCTTTTATTGAAGTGAGATCAAAATGATCAAACATAATGCAACCCTGAGAGGATCATTATGGAAGATTCCATTTAAGCTCATATTATAATCTCATATTTACCTTGCTAGTGCATGGGGAGTATAAGAACCCCCCTCCCATTTTGATAGATCAGTTTGACAAATGATTCTCTTTTTATCACATGGTCAGATTTAACATAGATCAGTTTACCAACAGCAGGCCAATAATAGATTTAACATTGATATTCCTTCAAGTCAGAAGTTTCAACCATATGTAGTTCAAGATGAAAAACAATTACCTACTACATTCAGTAATAATAAGGGTTTTCACAGCCTTTTTCACATAAAGCTTTCAGTAGACCAACAACAGAATATCAATGCAAGCAAATTCATAAGACATATTAGGCCAAGCCAAGAATTACCAACAAAGTAAATCATAGAAAAACTTAGGGTTAATTAAGTTTTTAGTCTCTAAACTTCTTCAAAATTTGATTTTTAGTCCCTGAACAAAAGTTTGACTGGTCAAGGCCCTTCAACTTTTTAAATATTCGGTTTTTAGTTCCTGAACAAAATTTTGACTGAACAAGGTTCCTAAACTTTTTAAAAATTCGGTTTTTAATTCTATTTAAATATATAGGGACTTATAAAAACTGTATCAACTGATCCACTTAATCCTTAACTTCTTCAAAATTCGGTTTTTAGTTCTTGAACAAAAGTTTGACTGGTTAAGGCCCTTCAACTTTTTAAAAATTCGGTTTTTAGACACTGAACAAAATTTTGACCGGTCAAGGTCCCTAAACTTTTTAAAAAATTGGTTTTTAATTCTATTTAAATATATAGAGACTTATACAAACTGTATCAACTGATCCACTTAATTCTAAACTTCTTCAAAATTCGATTTTTAGTCCCTGAACAAAAGTTTGACTGATCAAGGTCATTCAACTTTTTAAAAATTCAATTTTTAGTTTTGAACAAAATTTTGACCAGTCAAAGTCATAAACTTTTTAAAAATTTGATTTTTAATTCTATTTAAATACATAGGGACTTATACAAACTGTATCAACTGATCCACTTAATCCTAAACATAAAACTAGCGTGGACTGTATCGTGACGTTCAACAAATATTATTCCTATATTTAGTCTCAATCCTCATTTCATAATTTAGGAAAGTTAATTAATGGTCTTAGAAGAAATTTATATATACAGAAACAGATTCTTAAATTTTAGATTCTTTGCAAGTTTTCTTTCAATTAAGGCATAGAATAACAACTGAGCCTTAGTGCAAATCTGTAGCCATAGCCTACACCTAATGCTCTGTTATGCCTTTTGGTTGCTTTAGCTTGCTTCATCGATGTCATTGCTTAGAATGTTCGTCCTGCAATAGCTTAAAGTTTGCGTATGCATGGGATATAATATTATATACTAGTATTTTCCGGCAATGCCCGGGTCTCTTTTGTTTTTTTTTAAAATATAAAAAAATTAATACGATATAAAATGAAATTTTATTTCTATTTTACACTAATTAATTAGTAAATTTTGTTACTATTTATGTTGTCTTTCAACTTTTATCATTTTATTAGAATATTATTAGTATATATTATCTTTGTCTCTAAATATATAACTCTTTTTTCATATTTGTTTTTTTTTCTTTTTATAAGATTCTTTTGAAGTTATCTTTTACATTGAGTTTCTTTTATCAAAATACCCTTAATTACTTTACTATAAATGCTATGAATTAAGAAGATAAATGCATTCTCTCTTTTATAAGGATTAAATATATATTAATTAATTAGGTAGAAAATAATTAAATCGAAAGAGAGATATGATATGTCCTAATAATTTTAAGGATGCAATAAAAAAATAATTTTAAGGATAATTTAAAAAAAATAATATAAATTGTAAACAAATTTAATGTTATTGACTAAATTAACCAACTTTTTTAAATAATGTGAATTAGTTAAACGAGACTTATATTTAGGGATGGAGGTAGTATTTGATATATTCATTAAAAAAAATTAAAATGCAATTTGCAAACATATGACATATATACCTACAACTGCGATTAAGGGATTGTTTTTGTCTTTATTTCTAAAATATAAAAAATTATTATGATAAAATAAAACAAAATTTTAAAGTAAAATATTTTAAATCACAATAAAATTACATATTTTAGACTATTGCTTCTTTATATTGGAACTCCAAAAGACAAAAAATAGTTGACAATTAAAAGTGATTGTGGCTCTATATAAGATGCTGAAGAATTGCTATACCAAAATTTAAATTCATTATATATTTAGGGATGAAGGTAGTACTTGATATATTCATAAAAAAAAATTAAAATGCAAGTTTCAAACATATGACATATATATCTACAACTACGATTAAGGGATTATTTTTGTCTTTATTTCTAAAATATAGAAAATTATTATGATAAAATAAAATAAAATTTTAAAGTAAAATATTTTAAATCACAGTAAAATTACATATTTTAGACTATTGCTTGTATATATTGGAACTCCAAAAGAAAAAAATAGTCGACAATTAAACGTGATTGTGGCTCTATATAAGATGCTGAAGAATTACTATACCAAAATTTAAATTCATTATATATTTAAGGATGGAGGTAGTACTTAATATATTCATAAAAAAAATTAAAATGCAAGTTTCAAACATATGACATATATATCTACAACTGCGATTAAGGGATTATTTTTGTCTTTATTTCTAAAATATAAAAAATTATTATGATAAGATAAAATAAAATTTAAAAGTAAAATATTTTAAATCACAATAAAATTACATATTTTAGACTATTGCTTGTATATATTGGAACTCCAAAAGACAAAAATAGTCGACAATTTAAGGTGATTGTGGCTCTATATAAGATGCTGAAGAATTGCTATACAAAATTTAAAATTCATTATATTTTCAAATGAATAAAGTTAAGGTCAACAATAAAGTTATTTATTTTAATAAATTGATTGAAGATGCACGATTTAGGTTTTAATTAATAAAGTTAGAAATCAACAATAAAGTCATTTATTTTAAAGGATCTAAATGTAATAATTTTAGACGATTTTAGGCAGCAAGAATAAAAAAGGATAAAAAAATTATAACTATAATAAATAAAAGAAAAAGTTATTGCAACTATATGGATGAAAAGAGTAATTAAATCTTAAAAAAATATTGACTTTTACATTTATTAGTTTAAAACTTATATCTAAGTTATTGTTTAATTGATTAGCAGTAAAAAAAAATCTTTACACTCACTGGATATCAAAATTAAATACTTATTTTAAATAATAAAAAAGAAAACAAATCATTCAATCTAATTTAAACTGTTTTTAGTTACATTAAGTTGAATTTAAATATTATGTACTCAAAACGATTTAAACTATACCATTATTTATTTTGATGTTTTGATTAAATTACTTTTCATCTAAATATTAATCTAAACAAAATCGTTAAACACTCCTAATTTTATTCTAAACTTGTAACTTTGCAGTTTTTTATTTCCTTCAATATGTTATCATTGGTGTAAAGCATGAATATGTGCATTGATATATTTTTTAAATAAAAAATCGTGATATGTCTAAATTAATTTAAATTGAATATTTATTCATGTAAGAAAATAGAGTAGAACTCTCCCAATATTTTCTTCACTTAAATTTATAAACGTTAGAGAACACTTTTTTTTAATATCAAGTACTGTTTTTTTTTTTTTTTCCAGAATATCGAATACTGATTTTATTCAGCAGTAGATGGGTTGAGAGATTTTAAAAAACAAAAAAATTAAAACTTCGTAAAGTGGGTTTGAGCAAGCACTAACGGGTTTGAGAGATTGATTTGCTTTTCATTTAGACCATCTCTCTAGGAAAAAAATTGAATGCTCTCACCCATTAAAAATTTCATCAAATTACCTATTGTACCCTTAAAGAGAAGTGGCAGAAAAGTCAAGGAAGGAAAATGTGACACTTGTCCTAAAATAAAGCCTGAAATATTAAGTAGATATAGATAGATAGATGCTGACCAATTTAGCATCGTCTTTCCTTTTGGTCAAGCTTTTTAAAGTTAGATTGAATTGTGAAGTTTTAGGCTAAAGCATTTGATCAATAGAAAAAGTTACACTCTAATTATAGTTACAATTTTTCGCAGCGTTTGATTTAATTAATTAAGATGGACAAAAAACTGATTAATAAACCAGCAAGTCAAGATGATCTCTTAAAAGGTCTTCAATTTATGCAAAACCCCTGTTGGTAGCAAGGAATTTTTTTTTATATTTTTAGTACTAAGAATCTCTTTTTCAAAGTTGCATTAGGGTCCCCCCTAGCCACTTTTGTCTCTTTACTCCTTGGGAAATTCTTTACAAGCCCTGTCATAGTGTATAAAACTATTTCCATCCTTGTGTCAATTTGGTGAAAACTATCAGGAACACTTCCAATTGTAATACCTTCTTTCCTTGACTTTTCTATTTCAAGAAACAAAATTAAATTACTTAGGCCTTTTCTTAATTACTTAATTACCATTTATATTTGTATCGATCTTACTTTCTTTATATATTATTTTAAACATTGAATTGCAGGGACAAAAGATCAACATGGAATCCTTCTTCAGAATGCTTGGTAATTGGTTTGATCAAACATTATTGATTCTTGTTTTTACTTATATTAATAATTTATGGCAAAAGCCTGAAAGACAATATGCCATTTTCTTCTCTACATGCAGCTGTGAACAACGCTGATATTTTTGCCATATACGTTCTAGAAGTGATGGTAACATATTTAACTGATGTTTGGAACCTTAGCTTGACACATGCCACTGCCATCATTAATATTTTCGTGGGTGCACGAGACATGTTGCTCGTTGGAATGGTCTTCCTTGTGGATGCTGTTCTGGGTTACCACCACATGTTCCTCATTTCAGCTATTCTAAATTGCATAGTACGTATCAAAACCACAATTTATATATAGTGTATGAATGGAGCCATTATTTCTTAGGTTCTGCATGAGGTTGCAATTCTCAACTACAATGC
Source organism: Pueraria montana var. lobata (assembly GCA_026413185.1). Lineage (NCBI taxonomy): Eukaryota > Viridiplantae > Streptophyta > Magnoliopsida > Fabales > Fabaceae > Pueraria > Pueraria montana. The sequence continues at coordinate 83,315,950 of CM048650.1, forward strand.
CAAAGAAAACTCCAATTAGGTTGTCCCGTCCCTTAACTGTTTAAAACGTGCTTTTTTTGAGGAGGTGGAAAATCTTAAAATATGAATTGTTATTCATCAATCATGATCAGCAGGTTTAAATAAAAAAATTGCAATTGTTAAAATTAAAGAAAAAATAATAGATGCACTGATAGTATGAATAGTATTTACACCGTCGATGAAAAATTGTCATGCATGCTTGATAAAATTTTATCATACATTTTGATTTTGAGATCAATCAATCAGAGTCTTTATAGACAGTGTAAATTTTTTTGCATAATAATGCATATAAATTAATCTCAATTAAAATGTAATACCTTTATATTCCCCTGACTTTAATTTTTTGGTTACTTCTTATTGGAGTGACAAATATGAATATAAAGAAGTTTTACATTGGATAAAAATTGATAAGTGGAGAAAAACAATCCATACATCAAATGTACCGTTAATTCTTTGGTGGGCGATTGATGGAGATTTATCTAATATGCATGTCCTAAAAAGTGAGATGAAGATTTCACTCTTTGTAAGCTAACAATTAATGTGTTAAAATCAAACTGTTTTCATCTTATTCTATTTTCATTATTCTATTTCTTTATTTTTAATTATTATCTCTTCAAACAAGGAAAAAGCTTATATACAACAGAAATAAGAAAATGAGGGGAAAAAAAGATATAACATGATGTCTATATAAATAAACAAGTGTTTTCACACCGCATTCTAAGGATCTATTTGGATAAATTTCTCTAAAATCATTTCAAAAAGAAGAAAAAAAAATGAAATGAGCTTCTCTATAAACTAATTTGTAAAAGTTCTCTTATATAGTTTTTCTAAAAGATTATTTTTAACTTATGCATAAGTTATTTTTAGCTTATAGAGAAACTCAATCTATTTTTTCTTCTTATTTTCTTTTTCTAAAAGTGCTTCTGAATAAGTTTATCTAAATAGACCGTAAGTAGCTTAACTATTACTCCTTGCCACCCATATTCATAGCAAGTAATTTATTTTTCCACTTTAGTGCTGTCTTATAGCAGTTGATTGCATGAATATATATTTTTAACAATATTATATATGTAATGCACATGCTGCATGTTGTAGGGAATGATCTTGTTATCACTTTCCTCACTTTCAATACTTTCCAAGGTTGTAAGCAACACCGAAAAGGGTCTATACTATACTGCCTTACCCCTCCTAGCCGTTGGATATGCTGGACATGCAGCTTCATACCAAAGGTCTTTGGAGTCACGAATTAACAGACAAATCACATATGAAGAGCTGTGGGACAACATTTATAAGGGACTAAAGATTATGGCTGTAATTATTTGTAATTACAGACTTATAATAGCGAATTATAAATTTCTGGGTGGCGTGGCCACTTATTTCCTCTCCCATGTTGGTGGTTTTGCAATTCAATTCGTGAAGTCATGGCCACTTCGTTTCGGCATTGCCACGATTTTTGTCACTGTGGCTACGCTTCTCTACTTGACTGGGATTGGTTCTTATAGAAAGGGCACTCCAAGAGGAAGCCCTCTCACGACGTTCTTTAGAGTCTTGGTAGCATCTTGTAACAAAAAGTCCTATGCCATCCCAAGAGATGCAAATGAGCTTTACCATGAAATTGGGGTTTCTGCTATGCCTCATACTAATCGCCTCAGGTAGCTTTAAGCTTTCAATTCCACATATATGTGTCGATCTTTTCATTTTTTTTATCCTTTATGAATTATGTAAAGTCAGTGGTGGCCCTGAGCACGGTCCCAGGGCACCATTTTTAGAGGGGCGCCAATTTTTCACTATTTTGTTTATATAAATGAAATTTTATATAATTTTAAAATTATATACATGAAATTTTACATAATTTTAAAATTATATAAAAAATTTAGTATAAAAAATTAGATGATTACCAATATTTTTTTAGGAAAATAATTGTTAGTGATTAGTCAACTAATGGGTGATATTTCTATTTCTCGATAAAAATCTATCTACAATTTTATAAAAATGAATCGACAATTTATACACAATGGTAAATGTAAAGAAGATAGTGTGATATATTATTTCCTTCCACTTCTGTCAGCGTTAAATTACATAAAAAGGGTCTTGAACTTTTTCGGTTTGCCCAGGGCACCAAAAATCTCAGGGCCGATCCTGTGTAAAGTGATACATAAATATTGAAACTGTATATATATATATGTAGGGATTATTTGTTTTTTTTTCTTGTTGAGGTTTATCAATTATCACCTGTCTTGTCCTACTTATCATACCAGTCTAAATTAAGTTAATTTTGACAAATTTGAATTTAATTTAGAAATTAGAGATAGTATATATTTTTGAAATTTATATTATAAAATATAATTGAGTTGTAGTTTTACATTTTTATTTTAATTTTCTGATTTAATTATACATTTATTAATTTTGATATATTTTCTATCTCAATAAATCAAATTTGCTTACTCTACCAACATGTCGTTGGTCCGAATGAGACTGGTCTTGAATTTAAACCTGTGGATAAAGAAAAATAGCATTGGTAATTAGTTGAAAAAAAATATTATCAAGTCTTAATTAGCTGAGTTCAATGGCAAATTTTCAAATCAGATAAGTAAAAAAAATCCGTTCCAATCCATGTCACATGTACACATTGAAAAAGTTATGAAAAGTATTTCTTCATGTAACAAATTAAAAATCATTTTTTAGAGAAATTATGTACTAGAGCTTCTACGAATTAGCTTAAGTATAAGCTAATTTTAATCAATAGAAAAGTTCATTTCATTTTATTTTTTTTCCTAGAAATATTTTTGAATAAGTTTATCCAAACAGATCCTAATTCTCATCATGTACGAATCTGAATGCAGGTGCCTTGACAGGGCTGCCATTATACTTCCCAACTCAACCCTAGAAGAACAAAAACTTAACAGATGGAAACTCTGCAGTGTAACTGAAGTAGAAGAAGCCAAGGTCTTTTATCTCATGATACCGTTGTGGATGAACTTTGCAATGTGTGGGGTTGTTACTTCCATTGGAGGCACTTACTTCATGGAGCAAGGAAACCAAATGAACCCTTATCTAGGAAAACTGCAGCTCCCTCTTTTCACACTTCTTGTATTCCACAAATTGGCTGAGACCTTGGTCTCCTTCATCTGTGGCATAGCGAGAGACAAAGTACGTGAAAACCGAAGAAAACTCGTTGCCCCAATTGGAATGGCAGTGGCCATAGTATGCTCCATACTGTGTTGCATAACTGCTGCTGCAGTTGAGAAAAGGAGATTGGATGTTGTTAGAAAGCATGGACTAATAGAAAAAGACAAAGACAAGATCCCAATGACAATGTTTTGGCTGATTCCACAATATGTTTTCCTCAGTGCCCTAAATGGAATATCTGGTTTCTGCTCTTCCCGTTTCTTCACTGATCAAGCTCCTGAGTCACTGAGAGATTACTTTGTGGATATCACACTTGGTGTAACTGGGGCAGGAATCATGGGGAGTGTTGTCACAGTTTATGCAGTAGGCAAGGTTAGTGAAATTGGAGGAAAACCAAGTTGGTTTCAAGACACATTAAATAAGAGTCGTTTAGACAATTATTATTGGTCATTGGCTGTGTTAAGTTCTATAAATTTAGTGTTATATGCTTTGGTGGCTCTGCAGTTTCTGTATAGAGGTTCAACAAAGCCTGAAGCGGGAGAACCAGACGAGGCAACAGTTGCTGAGAATCCCATATGTTTAGACTGCTTTAATTAGTATATATGCCAATTATCATGAACAATTGAACATTCAATCACTCTTTCCCTCTGTCACATTGTCACCTTTTCTTCCACATTTAATGTTGATCTTGATATTGATATATGTATAATACGGATATTAGTATTAGCCATTCATATTTTTAATTATAATTATTTCACCTTTTGTTCCATACTTTTTATTCTTTTTTATCAGTTGATTAATATTTTTACAACATATGTCAAGAAAATGTAACAAAAAGGTCGCGTGAAATAAATATATTTTTATATTGTGTATCTTAAATATTTTCCTTTTTAAGTTTAAGAAATATGTGAAATTTCATATTACATTTATATGTATGCATCAAAGTTTATTGTGTGTCTATTATGTTTAATTGTCTAACTTCATATAATTTTGTATGAAAAATATATTAAGCAGCTAATCTACATTCATATATTAATATTAAATATATTTATTTTTTTAGTTTACATATGGAGTGATTTCTTTAAGTTAACCAAAATGAAATTCTTCAATTAAGTCATTACAAAAAGAAAAGTAACATACTAAGAGCATATCCAACGTTCGTTGCTTAACGAATTGCTTATGTCAAAGCATTGTTGCTTAATTTTTTTTAGCATTGGAGGTGATCTACGTGTCATATTTGGTTGCTTAAAATTAAGCAACGTTGCTTAAAATTAAGCAACGTTGCTTCTATAAGCAACCGTTGCTTATGCTTAAAAAAATATTTTCTTTCCATTTTAAGGGTGAGTCATTTAAATGTGAGTCATTTTTGGATCATTTAAGGATTGTTTAAAACTATACCATTGGAGCAAAATGTGTATGAGTTGCTTAACTTTAATATGACATTGTGGGGACCAATTAACAACTCAAAATGCATTGTTTAAATTACATCCACCGGAGATGCTCTAATGATATACTAATGATATAGCATTGAAATAAACTCTTTCAAACATAATTTTTGTCATTGCTAATGAAAAATTCATGCAAGCCATTGCTTTAGGCAAAATTCATATTTTTCTAAAGTTTTCTTATCCAAACTTTGTCTAAATTAAGTTAAATGTTGAATAAGGATTTTATGTCCAAGATTAACACTTGGTTCTAGCAACTTGGGTCCATCGTCCTCGCTATCCAACAACTAGAAATGGGTCTTAGGTCTAAGGTTCCATTTTCAACTATAAAGCATGAGGAAATGAAAAAAAAAAAAAAAAAAAAAAAAAACCCAAAGCTTTATGGTTTAAATCACAACATAATAAAATCATATAAGGATCATTTGCACAAAAATTCTAATTTTTATAAGTAAACGATATATTATTAAATGAATCCAAACAGAGCACAAAGTGTGACAGGTTTGAAAAAGAGAGTTACCAAGAGAAAGAAACAAATAATTAATGCCTAGCCCACCCCCACCCTAATAAAACCATTGATCAAAGCACCCATAATAAAATACCACAATACATAGAGAATTCCATTTGGACCCCTACATCCCCTTTGACGTGTCTGATACCACAATACTCAAAAATTCAATTTAACTTCCATTTTATATTTTAAATTAATTTTTTATTTATAAATGATGTCAATCAAGTAAATCGAAAATTAGTATAAATACAGGTGTTATAATCTACAACTAAGTCTCACAGAATTGTCGCACGATCAACTTCTCCACCACAAAAAGCGTCTCTGCACAAAGGCGTTATTTCACATACGCTTCTTCATATTCTGTTTCTGCCTCTATTTCTAAAGCTTCTTCCTGAAAACCAATGCAACAAATTGAAAACTTCCCTTCATATTGTGACTGAATGTCTTCTTTGATTGTGAATCCATATCCATGTGATCCTTGATTTTATGTTTTAAATTAATTATTCACTTATAAATGATGTCAATCAAGTAAATAAGAGATTAGTAAAAATACAGGTGTTATAATCTACGACTAAGTTTCTTAGAATTATTGCATGATTTACTTCTTGGCCATAAAAAGCATCTCTGACCCCCACAATGGCTTTATTTCACCTACGTTTCTTCATCTTTTGCTTTTGCCTCCATTTCTAAAGCTTCTTCTTTGAAAATCGATGCAACAAATTGAAAAATTCCCTTCAAATTACGACTATAAGTCTTCTTTGATTGTGAACCCTAGTCCATATATGGTCCTTCATCGCCTTTAGTGTCTCCTTTGCTTCCATGTTAGAGGAAGTGAGGTTGCACATTTCGACTTTGGGTTTCTTTTTGGGAATTTTGCATTTATCATCTTGGTTGAAGAAGGAGAAGAGGGTGTTGCAAGCCATGGCTCAAAGGCATTAGAAATGCCTTTGTTTTGAGTGGTGGACAAGGACTTAGTGCGATAGAGGGGGAGGGAGGATGGATCCATGTGAGGCAGTAACGACAAAATGGAGGAAGTATAGGGCTTGCAAAAAAAAAAGAGAAAAGTTGTAATCGAGTATAGCAAGGCATTCACAAAGGAATAATGGGGAAAAAGTCGAAGAACTGCTCCTCAAGGTGGAAATTGCAAGAGGGGAACGACGGTGATGTTGGAGCGATTATTGGAGTTACAGTGTTGATGGTGGTAATGATGGCAAAGGCTATGGTGGTGGTTGGGGTTGGGAGATTCATAATCATAAATGGTGGTGTGAGATGGTTTAGAAGTGTGGTTCTGAAGAAGAAAGTGTGTTTGTGAGTTACTTTGTGTAAGGAAAAGATGAAAGTGGAGTGAAGAATTGTTAGATGAGTGTGGGGGGTCTTTGACTACACATCTCCGTGTATTGTGTATGATAGAGATAAAGAAAGGAACAATTTGGTTCCAACAGACTCAGAGAAAGTGAAGTGAAAGACAGAATAGGCATGGAGAGAAATATAAAATAAAAAAGTAAAACGTATATTGCAAGGTTTTCAATTAATACAAAGATTATTTTATTCCTTTTTATATTACTATCATTATTATAGCCATAAAAATATAATATAAATTAAAGTAAAATATATTTATAATGTTAAAAAAGCTATACATCATTAATTATGAATTGTTGACAGATTCTAGGGTGGACCACTATCGTAGTTGGTCCACTATGCACCACTATTTAGAATCTTTATATTAGTCTAAGGTACATATTCTTATTATACATCTCACATACCAAATCTTTACTCTCTGTTCCTCTCCACTGTTTCCGGCAACCCCTCCACCACCTCTAACCGCCCGTCACCATCCACCACCACCTTTCCCCTTCTATCACCACCACCACCGCTACAAACACTGTCGCCATCCACCAACCTCCCTCACTCCCATCCTCCCAAAATTCCAAAGAATTACTTGGTCGAAAACAACAAAAATCTCTCACGCAATGTTCCATCTCAATTCATTTTATTGACGACACTCAAACCTAGCGACACGTTCCCTCGGCACCACAACTCTGCCACCTTGGAGGAACATTCCAAGATGGCCCAGACATGCAGCTTTGACAGCATCAACTCCCTCATTGATGCCATCGTTCCTAAATCCATTTATCTCAACGATATGTCGTTCAACACCTTCAACGAGGGGTGGGGGGAAATGGAGCTTCGAAAGGTGTTGAAGAATAAGTCATCGAGCTGTTGGAGGAAGCAGAGCTGCCAAGCAGACGACGTGGCAAGGACGGAGCATGGGTAGCTACCGAAGCTTTCGTTGTTGATCCACACGATGTTGCGCTGGAGTTGGAGAATTCTTCGCAGATCTCGAGCTCAAAAATGGGGTGTGTCAGCTTTGGTTTCTTTGCGGTGTGGTGGTTGGGCTCGATGGTGTCGTTTCAATGGGTGTTGTTGTCGTTGGGGGTTATTGTTGTTTTCCATGGAAAGGTTTGGGTGGGGTTGGATATTGAGGGTTTGTAAATCGGAAGAAAGGGAAGACATGAGTAGGGGAGGTTGGTGGATGACGACAATGTTTATGGCAGTGGTGGGTGGTGACAGGAGGAGAATGGCAGTGGTGGCGGTGATGGGCAACTGAAGTGTTCGTTGAAAATAGTGGAGTGGAAAGGGAGAGTAAAGATTTGGTGTGGAAGGTGTATAATATGTACCTTATATTAATCTAAGGGTTTTAAATAGTGATTTATGTGGACCACCTATGAAAGTGGTCCACCCTAGAATTTGTCTGAATTGTTAAGCCTTAAAAATATTATTTTTATAATAATGATTTTAAATGTTTAAAATCATTTCAAATGAATCGATAGAATAAAATAAAAATTAAATTCATATAGAATTAAAGTTTATATTAATAATGCATCAATATTAAATTCATATAATATAATAAAATAAAAAGTAGATAATGAAATTTACACAATTAGTGCTTAATTTTTCTAAGATTAAAATAATTATTTGAAAATATATAATATTATTCAAATGAAAACCATTTGCAGTGTTTTAAAGTTAAATTAAATTATTTTTAATAAAATTATATTTATATCTAAAAAACAATTAATATATGTGTATAAATTAATTTTAATTATAAATATTTTAATAGTGTGTATAGAAGAGAGATTAAGTTACTCTCCATTTTTACCCTTTTTTTTTCTTTCAAAATGGTCAAAGATGAGTTATTTATTTGAACCATTAGACAAAATTTAAGGACCAAAATTGTATTTAAACCAAAAGAATTGTGTGTGTGTGTGTGAATTTTATTTTTGTCCATAAAATGTTATCTAAATCATTTTATTTTACTATTTATAGTGTTATTTAAACAAATTTAGGACTTTTTAATTATGTGAAAATGAAAGTAGCTAATTTAAGCCATTGAATCAAAATCCATTCCTTGGATTAAAAGATTCATTAAACATCCTTGTGTGCCTTTCTATTTCTTTGTAGCAAGCAAACCAAACCCCTTTCCAAACTATTAAAGAGCATAAATTAGAGACATTATAGGCAAAAATCGTGTATCTGAAGACAACACGGATAACAATTTATATAGCCTTATTTCATTAATTACAAATATTTAGAGGATTTATGGTTTCCACTAAATCAGATATGGTTTCCTCTAAATCAATGATTTGTTCCTAAAATACATTAAATGGGAATATTGATTTCTGATTTCCAACACTCCCCCTCAAGCTGGAGCATATAAATTGTATGCACCAAGCTTGTTACATATATAGTTAACCCATGGACCCCTCAAGGCTTTGGTGAACACATCTGCTAACTGATCACTAGAGTTGACAAATCTAGTGATGATGTCTCCATATTCGATCTTTTGTCTAATAAAATGACAATCCACTTCAATGTGCTTGGTCCTTTCATGAAACACATGATTAGATGCAATATGCAGAGCTGGCTGATTGTCACAAATCAGGGTCATTTGTGTAGCCTCCTCAAATTTGAGCTCTCTAATAAGTTGCTTTAACCAGATAAGTTCGCATGTTACTAGAGCCATTGCTCTATATTCGGCATCAACACTAGATCTTGCCACCACATTTTGCTTCTTGCTCTTCCAGGATATGAGATTTCCTCCAATCATTACACAATATCCGGAAGTGGATCGTTTATCACTAGGAGAACCAGCCCAATCAGCATCTGAATATCCAATAATTTTGGCATGTCCTTTGTCCTCATAGATAAGTCCTTTTCCAGGTGCACCTTTGATGTATTTTAAGATCCGTATAACTACATTCCAATGATCCTGACAGGGGGAATTCAAGAACTGGCTCACCACACTGACTGAAAAAGCAATGTCTGGATGAGTGACAGTCAGGTAGTTCAGTTTCCCAACTAACCTCCGATATCTCCCTGGGTCTGCGAAGGGCTCCCCCTGATTGGGAAACAATTTGACATTAAGGTCCATAAGAGTGTCTGCAACCTTAGCATTCATTAGGCCTGTTTCCTCAAGGATGTCAAGAGCATACTTCCTTTGAGAAATTACCTCACCATCCTTGGATTGTGCCACTTCAATACCTAAGAAGTACCGAAGTTTCCCAAGGTCCTTAGTCTGAAACTGGTGAGAGAGGTATTGCTTTAGTTGGGCTATGCCATGTTGATCTCCTCTAGTGATAACAATGTCATCCACATATACAACGAGATAGATACATCCCTGTGTCGAATGGCGGTAGAAGACTGAGTGGTCGGCTTCACTACGAATCAAGCCAAAATGTTGAACAACAATGCGAAATCTGCTAAACCATGCTCTCGGAGACTGTTTAAGACCATAGAGTGATCTGCGAAGATGGCAGACCATGGTAGAGGACTCCCCCTGAGCAACAAAACCAGGTGGTTGCTCCATGTAGACTTCTTCTTCAAGATCTCCGTGCAGAAAAGCATTTTTGATATCAAGCTGGAAGAGAGGCCAATGGCGAATGGCTGCAATAGAAAGTAAGAGCCTAACGGACGCCATCTTGGCCACAGGAGAGAAGGTATCAAAATAATCCTGTCCAAACACCTGAGTGTAGCCTTTTGCCACTAACCGGGCTTTAAAACAATCAATCTTGCCATCAGGGCCAACTTTAAGATTGTACAGCCAACGACACCCAACTGCTGACTTCCCAGTAAGGAGAGGAACCAAATCCCAGGTACCACTGCTCTGGAGAGCACACATCTCGTCAATCATTGCCTATCGCCATTCAGAGATAATGCCTCACCTAGAGAGTGAGGAAAAGACACAGAAGACATAGAAGAAAGGCAAGTATAAAGTGAAGGAGAAAGACGGTGATAACTCAAAGCTACATAATGAGGAGATGGGTTACGGGTAGATCGTGCACCTTTCCGAAGAGCAATTGGCAAGTCAAGGTCAAGTGGAGGACCGGGATCCAGTGATGGGATTGGAGTCGGGGAAGAGTCGATCATGGTCTCAATCTCAACAGTAGAGTTAGGCGCAGGTTCCACCAGAGGCCGTAGACGACATTGATATATCTGAAGTGGCCGGTCTGGTGGAGGATGCTCAGGTGGGTCTTCCTGTGAGACCAAGGGAAGAGGAGTCTGAGGTAGGATGGAATGCTCTATGTCTAGAGAGGCGGAATTAGACTCAAAAAATGCCACAGACTCAAAGAAAGACACATCAGCAGAGATGAAATAACAATTGAGGGTAGGAGAAAAACATCGATACCCTTTTTGGGTCCTATGGTAACCCAGGAAGACACACTTGATGGACCGAGCAGATAATTTGTTAAGTCCAGGCAAGAGGTTATGAACAAAGCAGGTGGAACCAAACACACGAGGAGGGATTGAATGTAGTGGTGCATGAGGAAACAAAATAGAATGAGGGGTCTGATCATTGAGAACAGATGATGGCATTCGATTGATAAGGTAACAAGCCGTGAGAACAGCATCACCCCAAAAACGTGGGGGAACATGGTTGTGCAAAAGAAGCGTCTGGGTGGTTTCAACTAGGTGTCGATTTTTGCGTTCGACTACCCCATTTTGTTGAGGGGTATGAGCACATGACGTTTGGTGAAGGATACCCTTAGACGCCATAAATTGTTGAAACTGATGCGACAAGTACTCACGAGCATTGTTGCTACGAAAAGCTCGAATAGGAACTCCAAACTGAGTTTGAATTTCATAATAAAAATTTTCAAAGAGGGAAAATAACTCATACCGGTTTTGCATTAAAAACAACCACGTGCATCGACTAAAATCATCTATGAATGTAACAAAATATTTAAAACTAGAAGAGGTCACTATTCTAGAAGGACCCCAGACATCAAAATGAACTAAAGCAAAGGGGGACGAAACCCGTTTATTGACACGATCAGGAAATGACTGATGCGTGTGTTTTCCTAACTGACATGACTCACAATGTAAAGTAGACAACTTGGACAAACTAGGTACCAACTTCTGAAGGGTAGGAAGACCAGGATGTTCCAACTGAGCATGGATGGTATGAGGAGATGCAGCAGCAGAACATGCCTGTGGTAGGGCAAAGAGATAATAGAGACCATGAGACTCACATCTGGTGCCAATCGTCCTTCCTGAAGTCCGGTCCTGTAAGGTAACAGTGTCTTTAGTGAATGTGATTAAACAATCATGGGATTGGGTGAGGCGGTGAACAGAAAGAAGATTAAAGGGATAATCAGGTACATATAAAACAGACTCAACGGTGAGGGAGGGCAAGGGATGGGTGGTGCCGATTCCCTGTGATTGTGTTTGGGAACCGTTGGCAGAGGTAATAGTAGGTAAAGAATCAATGGTGGAAAGGGAAGAGAAAAGGGAACGATTACTAGATATGTGATCAGATGCACCAGAATCAAGCACCCATGGGCCAAGAGAAAGGGATTGTGAGAGACAAGCAAAGGAATTACCAGATTGTGCTACCGAAGCAGTGGTACCGGGGTTCTGGCGACTCTCAAACCACTGAAGAAAATCATCATATGTCGTCGGTGTAACCTGTGGTTGATCTGTTGCAGGAAGAGTATCAGTGGGTAAGGTACTGGCCACATTAGTAGGACGGGGAGGCTTGCCATGTAGTTTCCAACAATGATCAATAGTGTGCCCAACCTTACGACAATGCTCACACTTAGGTTGATTCCTTGAGTTGGAGTATCCATTACGAGAGCGTCCGGAACCACCACTCTGAGAGGCGAGAGCAGAAGTATCACCCACCGAAGGAGAGGATGAGGCACTAGTATGTTTAGGTGGGATCCGAAGAAGAGCAGAAGAAGATGTAGTCATAGTAGGAACCACAGGAGACCCCAGAATTTGGTCACGGGTAGCAGAGTACTCCAGAGGCAAGCCATAAAGGGCAAAGGTCATAAAGAAGGTACTACGATTTTCAAGTTCCTTGTTGGCTTCTTCAAGTTTCGTAGCAGCAGGAGGAAAGAGTTCATTATAGTCATGAAGTGCTGCATGAACTCGGCCAAGGTAGGCGGACATCGGGGCATCAAACCGTTGCGGAGCAACGAGAGTCATCAATTCTTGGCACACTCCATAGAGACATTAAGCATCATCAGTGTAGAGAGCACGTGCTTCTGACCAAACCGATTCGCATGTACCATGAGGACGAGAGATCGGTTTGATAGAAGGGTGAATGGTGGACTTGATGATGCTGCACAGTTGGGCATCAATCTTTTCCCACTTAGGACGATCCACTGTTGGTACAGAATCAACAGTACTAGTGAGGTGGTCTTTGTACCCTTGACCACTGATCCAAAGTAGAATGTCGGAAGCCCATGTGGAGTAATTGGAACCATCCAACTTCTCTGTAGAGAGTGTGAAGTTCGAAAGTAGGAAGGACTCGGCCTTAGGGGTTTCAGAAGGTGCCGGGGTAGTCATGGTGAGGGACACAACACAGAGAAGGAGAAAATACACACAAACCGAGGCAAATGTGGTCCCGTCAATGTTGTCGAAATGAAGTAGGACCAATGGGGTTAGGTGCGGCCTGTGTAGACAATGTCGGTGTCCGAAGCGCTGCCTGAACGGCTACTGGACGCGCCGTCACGCACCGGATTTGCGCAACTAGCGGTTGGTGTTTGGCACGTTCGGAGAACGCGCGTGAGAGCGCGTCCTGTGACGAATGGGGACGCCATCAACGGGGTCATGTAGATCGGCGTCGGACGATCTGGATGGTGGACTCAAACGCCGGAAGGTCGCTGGCGTGCGGCAGCAAACGGAGGCGGACGGCGGCGAAAGGAAGTCGGAACAGTTGCCGGAGTCTAGAATGGCAAACATGGATGCGAACCGGAAGAAAGAAGAACACAGTTCGCAAAAAAAAATTTCCTTCGGGGACAATGGGTCCACCGGGCAAACACGATTTTAGGACTGCCTCTCTGAGGCTCTAGATACCATGTTAAAGAGCAGAAATTAGAGACATAATAGGCAGAAATCGTGTATCTGAAGACAGCACGGATAACAATTTATATAGCCTTATTTCATTAATTACAAATATTTAGAGGATATATGGTTTCCTCTAAATCAGATATGGTTTCCTCTAAATCAATGATTTGTTCCTAAAATACATTAAATGGGAATATTGATTTCTGATTTCCAACACAAACAAACACTCTTACGTACGACACTTCCTTTTCTTCCTGCACCACCAACCTCAGTTGCCACCATGCCGCAATCGCAACCATAGTCATCACTGAAGTGAGGAACGACTTCGAACTTTTGATGCCAATCGTATCTTGCTTGCGCACGCGCTCACATGAGAATGCCTATCTGTTTGTGCTTACGTATCTTGTTGTTTTCAAAATAAATCTAATCTAAGGGTGTATTCAGTAGAGTGGAATGAAAGTGAAATGAGATGAAAGTTTTGAATTCTATTTGAGTTTAAAAGTGTGAGTCTTACCTCATTTTACTGTTCATTTAACTCTTTTTCTGCTCTCTTTCACTGCAAATGAACGGGTGTAAAAGACCCTGTACGACACACAACCCTCAACTTGGAACTTAGAAATTCAGAAGCAATTAAATTTAAATAGTTATTTTATTTTAAAAATTAAACATTTTTTAACCAATATTTAGAATTTTATTCAAAAGCTATGTTCGACAAGTCATTTCAGCTAGCTTCTAGCTTTTTTACTAGCTGAAAAGCTTGTTTGATTGTTCAGTAAGCAAGATTTTTTTAGTACCTTCTAGCATTTTTTGAAACGCTACTTGAAGTAGCGTTTTTTAAAACGTTAGCTTCTAGCTTCTAGCTTTTTATATTTTATTCCATTTTTATCGTTTAAATATTTATTAAATTTCCTTATTACCCTTTTTAAATAAAACAAAGTTTTATTATTTATTTGTTTTATTTTATTTTTGTTATTATATTTTACATTTTTTTTATATTACATTATTTATTTTAACCATTGTACTATTTATAATATTTAATTTATTATTTCAACATTATACTTCACGGAATTGACAATGATAAATGTTAGATTTTTTATTTTTATTTTTTGAATAATTTTACATTAGACAATTTATTTTAACTATTACGTTAATTAACATAATAAAAGTATAATGTCTACTTAAGTGTATGTTTTTATAATTTTACTTTATTTTAAACTTGATTAAAAATATCTTAAGATTATTAGTAGAATACTTAATATGAAAAAATGTAATAATTGAAACTAAAAAGTTAATGAAAATAATTTATCTATAAATAAAAAATTACAAGAGTTTAGAATTAATTAAAAAATTAAAATTATAACACCTCAAAATATATTTTTATCCATAAAATAAAATTAAAAATTATATGAAAATGTTATATAAATATCTCTATTTTTGTTATTTTATATTTTTCAGCTACTTTAACATGTAATTTTACCGAACACTTATGATTTAATAAGTCAGTTTAACAGCTTCCAGCTACCAGCTTTCAGCTTCCAGCTACCAGCTATCTTTTCAGCTTTCACGTAACTTTTTAGCTTTCAGCTAGCTTTTTAACTAGTTTTGCCGAACATAGTCAAACTTGTAAATAAGCTCAACATCTTAAACGTGTAAATTGCTCATATGTGTCACAATAGATCTTGTAATGCTAAGGACCCAACACTAAGGCATAGTAGACCATGCATTCTTATTTATTATCAAGTCAATATAAAAACTCACGTGGTTTTGAAGATTTTCAAAGTGACTAGTGTCTGTGCAAACTGTATAATCCCATTTCTTCTATGCGGGGATCAGGGTGGGCACAATTCTAATGGCTCAAATCCACACCACCTAAAGTTGCTGGGAGAATATAGAGTAAAAATCATTTTGGCCTCTAAAAATGTAAAGCACTATTATTAGTTTCTAAAATTAAAAAAATTTAAAATATGTCTCTAGAATATTAAATAATTAAATCTCTAAACTGAACTATTTAATGTTATTATAATCTTTAAATATATGTTAATATTATTACTTAAGTTACCAGAATTTTTTAATTTTAGACCAAAATAATTGACAGATTATACTTCTAAAAACTTTTTTCTTTAATTTTCTTACTTTTAAAAACTAATAATAATAGTTGTATATAATACTAGTATTTTGCCCGAGAGAATATACCAAGAGCTTGGGTCCCGTGCCACCCTCGTTGCCCCTACATTATGTAGTTCAAAAAAGCTACCAGTGGAGGAACCCAATAACCTGAAAATCTCTCATTGGATTCTTGATCATGCCATGCACTGTTTATTCATAATGCCACCTGGAATTTTTTGTTTTCTTCTTACCAATATATGATTAGTGGATGATAATAATTACTACCAAACGTGTGAACATTAACACTTAACTTTTTTTTCTTGCACCATCATTGCCTGCTCCTAGCCTTTTTTGTCACAATTTTTTAAAAGTATACAAATTGTTTTACAGATAATTAACCGTCCAGGTTTACAACTGTTACACTGGATGATGATGATCGTGATGTTACTGCTGCTTTAGTGAAATTCTTTTAACAAAAACAAGGCAGAGAAAAAAAAAGGAAAGGTAAATTGTCACAAGGAAACAATTGTTGGGTCAATTCTTTTGTACTCTTTTTTCATGGGGCTTCGGAACCACTGCACCACACCTGGTAATAAGAATCAAGTTTTACTAATTACTTTTTGGTGTATTACATTTAATAGTGTACTTTCCATTTATAAATTTTTCTAAAAGTCATGTCTCATGTCATAGTTTGTGTGGTTTTGGGTGTAACGCACCCATCACTTAGTGGCAAATATTACATCATAGTTCATATTTAATAACTGCTAAACTGCACTGAGGATTATGACTTGTATTGCATAGTTGTTGGATTCTTTTTTGGGAACAGGGAATTTGGGTCGAATTTCTTATGTTCTGGTCAAAGGGCTTGTTGTAAAGTTGATATCAATAGGGATATTTGTTGATTTGCTGGATATGGTTGACAGTGGCTTTTCAAATGTTGGACAGAATAGAAGAGGCATAGATTCAAGAGAATGCTCCTCTGTCAGCCATGTGGGGTAGTGATGTACATGTCATAACAACAATTCTCAGCAACTTGAGTGGCTAATAACTTCATCTTATGTCATGCACAAATTGAAATATCCGGTGGCCTAATTAATTGTAGCTACTCACGCAACATTATCAAAGATTATTTCATTTTAGAAAGCATCTTGGGCCTACCAAGTTCAACTTTTACCTTACTTGCTTTGCATTAGGTTAGTTATCTTCTTTGAACTCACTAAAAAAATGGGGAAAGAGCTGCTTAAGCATTAAGAGTATCATCCAATTGATACCCTATGGCTATGACTAATGCCTTTTGAAGTAGAGATTTTTTTTTATATAGAACACATGTATTTTTCACTTAAAATAATCATGTTCGAACTGAGTAGAATCACTATAAATAGCAGAGTTCTTCCTCCGAATATTTAATACAACTGCATATCCAGAACTCGAATCCAAAACCTCTCTTGTTAAACTGAAATAACCTCACGCTAGTTGATCCATATATACACTCAGTGGTAGAGAGATTATTAAAGTAGGTACAATTTCCCTTAGCAAAGTCTTTTTAAATCTCCAGAAATCAAATTCAACTATCTATTAATGGCATATGTCTAACCTTCTAGGTAAAGCTGGATGTACATGAAAAAGCACAAAGTTGAGCTTAAGATTCAGGGGAAATCCAACACACCTTGTGTCTTCCCATGATGCATTCAGATTAGATACATATGACTCGTAACATTTGAGAAAAAGTAATAGTAGCCAAATTTTTTTTGGTATAAGATCACAAGCAATTGATTCATTAGCCAATTTTTTTTTTTTTTTTTTTTTTTTTTGTATTTGTCCCTTTTTCATCAATGATAAATAAAAAGTACATAGCTAATTACGTTGATCCACACTCTGTTAAGCGAAGAATTTGATCGTGCCATAATCTGCGAGGTTTGTGATAAACGTTTAGCCGTTCAAAAACAAAAGTTCCACCCGAAAGCTAATTCAATGTATTAAGAAGAAATGTGATGAATTTGTTTTTTTTTTTTTTCTTTACCACCGTTTTTCATCGAAAAACAAGCGAAGAGCAAAAGTGTACTAATCAATTTACAATGGCCAAGAAATAAACATGGCGAATTAGAAGGTCCAACAATGTATTGTTATGAATGCAAGCTACAATCTGCAATTCAAACTATGCTTTGAGCTAATGTTAATATCAGAGAAACTCTTCAAACATGGTGCACAACGGATTAACCTCTCTTTGCTCACACTTGAAACATGTTAATTGAAACCAATAAACTATAAAGCATACCCTTTTGCACTTAATACACACATATCTGAATTCTCATGCAAGTAGCAGCCTTAGAGAACTTTGGAGAATTTGCAAAGAGACTCAACTCAAGTTGGTCTCTCCCTAGATGAAGAGGAATGCAAGAACTCAATGCAATCTTCTACAGTTTCGGCGCGATGCGAATCAGTGAGGTCTGATAATGAACGTGACCTAACCAAAGTTGATGATGAAGAAACCTTTCTGGAGGATCTCCTTCTCACAGAAACATTTCTTATAGCACTTGCCACCTTTTCTCCTAGCCGCAGTAGCAACCTTGCAGGAGACAAGTTTGTGTCTATTGGCAAACTGAAAGTGCATGATCTGGTGATCCTCTTCCTGTTGTTTCTCGAAACTCTATTATCATCGTTGTTGTCGTTGCCACCGTCACCACTGTCGCCACTGTATTTGAGAAAGATGGTTGGTTTGTCGCTGACATCGGGACTAAAGCACACCCTTTTGCTCTTTCTTGACATTTGGACAACTATAGGAGAATACTAATGGCACAACAGATTGTTGTGTTAAATTTCCTATGTATGTTTAGTGAAGTGAAGGGAAAGAGAAATGGATTCAAAAAAGAGGAGGGGAGAGGCAGAGTGAGAATGTTTGTGAGAGTGGACATTTGGATAGGAGTATATATAGATCAATCAATTCAAGGAAGCAAGCTAAAACAAGCTACCTAGTAAAACGGAAAAGATGCCATGCTAGAATTAAAATTAATCCTATGTCCTATTTTTATCTTAAGTCTATTAATGTGACACAATATTGGTTATAATAGCATTTTTTTTTTCATTATTTTTACCCTAACAATCATTAGCATTAAAAAAAATTAAATTTTGCAGTTAAACTATAAATAATGTAAAGATCACATAGTTCGCGTATGGTACAAGAATTGTATTACATTCTGTTTACCTAAGAATTTCTCTAATGAAACATTTTGTTTGTTGAGTAATTTATTGGGTGACAACGAGAATACAAAGAAGAAAGAGAAAAATTTACTCTTGAGGGTTAAAATTAAGGGAAAAAAAACTTAAATATGGTACTATAAGTACTATTAGTGTTGTTTTTCAATTAGATTTTAGAGTTTCATCTCGATAATAAAGGATTCCATTAAATATAATCGCGTATTACGGTGAAACTCTAAATCTGATTAAAAAAACAGTACCAACTACTGTATTTAAGTTTTGTCCTAAAATTAAAGATCAAAAGGTGTTAATTATGGGATGTTAGGTCCAAAACTTATATACATTGTTTGAAGAAATAAAAGGGTAAAGGGGTGTATTTATTATGTGTAAAAAGAAGTTCAAAGTTAACATCAATCAAGTATCTACCTGAGGCAAAGGTCAATTGATATACGTGCATGAGACATGCACACATGGGGCTAATGTTGAATTAACAGTTAACATTAATGGGGCAGGTTTACCACTATTAAGGTAATGGTTGAGAGCTGAGACAAAGCATGAACAGCAAGAAGATTGTGGCAGAATTTCTCAGGGACCAAGAAGGAGGGAAAAAAAAGAACAATAAAGGGGTTTTGGTCAAAAGACTAAATGGTGGTGGTGGTGGAGCAGTGGAGACTTGAGAGGGAGACAAAGAGTGGAACAGTTTTGTGCTGAAAAAGGAGGTAACAGAGACAGTGAGGATAGAGGGAACTGCTTATTAGTCTTCCAATCAACGTTGCTTTTTAGGTGGCATTGCAGGGGCCAGGTTCTGCTTTTTGCCACCCCCTTTGGTTCTGTTTCTGAAATCAGAAATCGAGATATCATATCATTGCCCTTATATCCTCTGCAACAAATAGAATAAAGAGATGGAGAGGGAATCTGTTTGAATATGTTTGTGATTGGCGTGAATATTAGGGAATTTGTTAACCATTTTTTCTCTCATAAGTGACAACTTTTCCTAAGCTTCTTGTTGTACAAGGAAATTCATACACAGAAAATTGGTGCCTCTGCCTCTATTATGGCTTCAAGCAATTTTGTTTGCTAGGTGGTAGCTTTTTTGAGGTCTTGGATGCACTATAAATTCGTAGGCTTCTTTCCACACGCAAATCAACACTTAATATACTATAATATATATACATCAAACATGTCAAATGCTAATTTGAGTCCTTAATAATTAATATATGAAGTTTTAACCTGAGCATTCCTCTGGCACTCATTTGGTGTCAGAGCTTGGCAGAGGGAGCCATTTTTTTTTTTTTTTTCTGAATGGCAGAGCCATGTTGATTACATGTCATAAGGCTTGTTGGAGGATTAAATGATGAAAGAAAAAAGAATTAAAAATACCAAGGGTGGGTAAGTTATTATTATTATTATTACTATTATTATTATTATTATTATTATTATTATATTTTAGTCCTTTTAAAATAATCTCTGTAATATTAAAAAAAAATTGTCATTAGTCTTTACTATTACTTGTTATTAATTGTTGAGATGACTAATCAAACAAAATGGATTTTGAGTGTGTTTGGTTAAGCGTTGAAATCAAATTCAACAAAAAAAACACGTATTTTAAGGTATAAAAGCTAAAGTTATATCTTTTTTACTTTCACATAACGTAAAAAAATCACATTGAACGCCTACCCAAACATACACTCTCTTGTGTGTTGTTGTCTCTGTCACAAAAAACAAAAACAAAAGAAAAGAGAGAGAGAGAGCGAAGAAATGAAGAAAAATGATAGAGAAATGAAAAAAAAAATTAGAGAAAGAAACTAACTGCAGAGAATGAAGTGCATGTTTGTGAACTGAGCACATCCAAAAACTTATTCTCATTGTTTTCCTCATCAACACCTAAGCTTAGTTAAGGTCATCTTGCATGACTTAAATGCACGAATATCTTCAAGTGAAGGTGAATGTCATACAGTTCAAGTTCAGTTCCATCGATGGAGGTGTTACACCATGGATTTCTTTATCAACAAATTAAGACTCGATGGAGGTACCACACAATGAGAAACAAAGGGATTTTGGTAGTGTTTGAATTTGTGAGATGAAAGATTGTAATTTAAGGACTAACACCAAAAAAATTGAATATTACATAGACTATTAAAAATAATTTTAAAAAACTAAAATAAAAAATAATATATTATAGAAGTTAAAAATATATTTAAGTCTTACTATTATTATCATTATTTTTTTATTGGATTCTTTTCCCATCTAGAGGGCAATACCAATACTTACTTCTGTATCACTTTACTAGTACTTTTTTGTACAAAAATGTTTTCTTCACATATTTTTCCTTTTGCAGGATCCACACTCTTTCCTTTATATATAAAAAGTAGAGGGAAAAAAAATTAAATTCAAGTTTTCTTCTCCCCTTTTATTATTTGAAGACAGTATAAGGTCAATGTAAAAAAAGAAAAAACAGAAAACATTTCTTACATGCCCAAACTCCTTCAAACGTTGACCTTACTGAAGTGTTGTTTTTTTTTTTTTTTTCAATTTTCAAACAGACTTGTGGACCATCGTGACTTGTGGATTTTAATATACGAGATTGTGATATCCTAAGTTTCACATTGGATGGGTTATTATGGGAACCAGCACCCTCCTTTATCGGGCTTTGCTATTCTCACCCCCACAAATTGCTATTCTCACGCCCCTAACCTTGTAAAATTACTCTCCTATCCCTCTCCATTCCTTACACCCCACCCCACTCCCTTCTCCTCACAGTCTTCACCCCCACTCCGAAACTCGTATCACTCTCCTCCTCCTTCAGTTACTCACACCTACACCCGTAAGTTGTGTAGATCAACGAAATCATGGTTCCGCTGTGTTGAATGCACAGTGGAATCGTGATTCCATTGTTTTTTTGTTTTTTACAGTACACAATGGAATCGTGAATCCATTGTGTATGGAAAAAAATGCACACCTACACCCGTAAGTTGTGTAGATCAACGGAATCATGGTTCCGTTGTGTTGAATGCACAGTGGAATCGTGATTCCATTGTTTTTTTGTTTTCTACAGTACACAACGGAATCACGATTCCGTTGTGCATTTTTTTTGCATACACAACGGAATCACGATTCCTTTGTGTATGCCATTTTCATACACAACGGAATCATGATTCCATTGTGTATGAAAAAAAACATACACAACGGAATCACGATTCCGTTGTGCATGCAGACAGTATTTGATTTTTTTTTTTTTACTGGTACTCATTTAGTGAACTTTCAATTGTTTTTTTTCAGTAGTAGCAATGGATTAGAATACTTTTATTTCTGATGAAGTTACGATGCCAAGTAGTTGGGGAAATATGATTGATGCAAGTGAAAATGCTTTAGACCAACTCGATGAACAAAATGAAATGCAAGCAGATGATTATGTGATGGACATTGAACCTCAACACAATTATCCAGACTTCTCCAATAATTTCATGACTGACGAGGTTGATTGATTAATTATTGTTTTTATCTAAATGATATTTTTTGTATGTGTGTTTTGTTAATGAAGGAATGCATTTTGTTTTTAGGCTTTTGAAGAACGAGATCACTTGTTGACGTGGGTTTGATCTATCGCAAAGGAGCTTGGATTTGTTGTTGTCATAGAAAGGTCAGAAGCTGGGAAGAAAACTTTTGTCCTACTGGCTTGTGAAAAGGGAGGAAAGTACAAACAATATAGAGATAAGTTAGTCTGCAAGACTATTGAAAGCAAAAAATGCCAGTGCCCGTTTAAATTAAAAGGGAGGCTTGTGAAAGGCATTAGTTGGAAACTTTATGTTGTTTGCGGTTTTCATAACCATGAAGTCAGTGAAACATTGGTGGGTCATGCATATGCTGGTCGTTTAAGCAGTGAAGAAAAAAGTCTACTAAATCAAATGATAAAAAATATGGTGAAGTCTGGGCAAATTCTGTTGACAATCAAAGATCAAGATGTTGCAAATGTCACCACCATCAAAACCGTATACAATGAGCGACAAAAATATCGGCGACAACAAAGGGGTCCAAGAACTGAAATACAACATCTGATGAAGTTGATAGAACGTGATCAATATGTTTATTGGTATAGAAGGGTCGATACTGAAGATGTTGTAAGAGATATCTAGTGGGCACACCCAGATTCTATCAAGCTCCTAAATTCATTTCCAACAGTATTGATATGTGATACTACTTACAAGACGAACAAATATCGTCTTCCGTTATTGGAGATTGTTGGGGTGACTTCAACAGACATGACTTTCTCAGTTGCCTTTGCTTATTTACAATCTGAGATGACAAACAATTTTGAATGGGCATTAAATAGGGTGAAAGAAATGTTTGTCAAAGATGAAGTATTGCCTCAGGTTATTGTCACTGATAGAGATCTTGCATTCATGAATGCGTTAGAGAATGTCTTTCCTTCTTCAACCAACTTGTTATGTCAATTCCACATTTCTAAGAATGTCAGGGCAAAATGCAAGATGCATGTGGGTAACGCGGAAGAATGGGCAAAGTGTTGGACTCTTAGGAAGGGTTAATGCAATCTGGACGCTTGGGAAGGGTTAATGCAATCTGCTAATGAACAATTGTATGAGGTTAACTTGAAAAACTTCACAAACCTATGCTCACATTATCCACTTTTCCTTGAGTATGTCCATTGTACATGGTTGATACCTCACAAGGAGAAGTTTGTACAAGCATGGACGGATCGAGTTATGCATCTTGGAAACACAACAACTAATAGGTACTTTTCCATATAATTATATTCGTTGATTTTAATTATATACTTTGCTTGACATTACTTTTGGTTGCATGATAGGGTTGAAGGCGCACACGCAAGATTGAAGAGGTTGCTTTGAGATAGTATGGGAGACTTGTGTAGTTGTTGGGATGCCATGAATAACATGCTTATATTGCAACATACTAAGATTTTGGCTTCATTCCAAAAAAGCATCAATGTTGTGGGTCACAGGTTTAATAACATGTTTTACAAGAAGATACGGGGCTTTGTATCAAACCAAGCATAAGAGCTGATATACAATGAGTACAAACAGGTTCACAGCGTTGGTATTGACAGTTATGCTTGTGGATGCACACTTAGAACTACTCATGGTCTACCGTGTGTGTGTGAACTTGCTAGATTCAACAATATGTTTGGCTCAATACCCTTGAGGTCAATTCATGTGCATTAGAAGATGTTATCCATCAATCAAGATGACACCGGTGATTCTTGGGGGGACTTGACTTTGACACACAAGGTTGATGCATTGTTAAAGAGGTTTTCCCAACTTGATGTCTTCGGGAAAATCACAATGAAGACTAAAGTCCATGAACTTGCATTTCCAGACCACCTCAATGTGTCCACCTCCAGAGAAGGTGAAAACAAAGGGTGTCCCGAAGTCTGTGAAATCTACTAGGCGTGCACCTTCAATGTGGGAGCAAGTCGATGCAATGCACACAATGGTAGGTAGTTCAGGAACTCCTACTGTGCCTCCCAAAGTTGTCAGTGACAATAAGCGGAGCAAAATGATGCCTTATGTTAATGAGTTTCCCGATGAATTGAAACCATTCATCCAAAAAATTATTGATGTCAAAGCATATGGAAATTGCGGTTATAAAGCAATTACAGCTTTGTTAGGTATGAGTGAGGAATCCTGGGCTCTCATTCGTCAAGACTTGAATCGGGAACTTCAAACATGGTACTCTCTTTATCTTCAGCTCTTTGGCAAGGAAGAAAGATTGGTTGAACTAATCAGCTCGTTGTATCTCGAAAGTGGACCAACAACTATTGACAAGTGGATGACCATTCTCGACATGGGGTATGTGATTGCTAGTTGGTATAATGTGGTGTTGGTTCACTTATCTATGCTTCAAAGTTGGACTTTCTTTCCTCTTAGGAGCCAGCCTCCATCTGCTGCACAACAACGTCTTATAGCTATTGGATTTGTTAACGGAAATCACTTTGTACAGGTGCACATAATATACTAAACTATTAACTATGCAAATTTGTTTACTAAGTTAAGTTTACCAGTTTAATTTTCATTGATTAGCTATTTTTACAAGATGATTGTCCCCTGCCTCCTATTGCACCTCAATGGAGAACATACTGCACTGTTGAAGCTCGATCATGGCCGAAATCGTACATGCAACGCATGCAAGAATTCAACTCAATACCATTTCATTCAACTAGAGGATCTCAATATGTAGTAGACATTACTAGGGATTCATTTTAGTTAATTAATCCTCTATTAATAATTGTCATTAGAGGACTTTATTTGTGTAATGTTTTGGTTGTTGAATGTTTTTTTTACAAAACTATATTGTATTATGACTGATTGATGGTATTTTAAACATATATTAGGTACTACTACAAAATTTAACCAAGATTGTACCCTTGTACAACAGAATCGTGATTCCGCTGTACAAGTGTACAACGGAATCACGATTTCGTTGTACACTATACAGCAGAATCACGATTCCGTTGACAAGTGTACAACGGAATCGTAATTCCGTTATTCAAGGGGGTGAAACAAATTTGTACAACGGAATTGCGATTCCGTTGTATACTTTTTTTCACCTCTTGTTCAACACTTATCAACGGAATCGTGATTTCACTGTACAAGTGTACAACGGAATCGTGATTCCGTTGTACACTTGTACAGCGGAATCACGATTCCGTTGTACAAGGGTATTTTAGGAAATCAAGAAAAAACCACCCACATGGGTAGTGAGAATACCAAAATGGGAGGTGAAAATAGCAATTTCCCCCTATGTCATATGTGGTACTACTAATTGATTTAGCTAAAGTTTGAAGTGAAAAGGGAACTCGCAGTGAACCTCGTATGAGTGGGAAGTGGAAAACTAATTAATACGTAGAGACCCTCATTAGAAAAAAAAAAAAAAAAAAAGCAAATTACAGCAACCCTGAAATTTCTTGTAATTACACATGCATCCCTACTTTTTTAATCATTACTTTTGTCTCCCTTGTAGGGGGTGTTAGTGTAAAGTTTGAGGAGGTGTTAATGTAATTTTTTCGAACATATAAGGGGGTGTTAGTGTAATGTTTTTAAACTTAAAGGGAGGTTAGTGTAGGAAAATCAAAAAAGGTGGAATTATGTATAATTTGATAAAAACTCAGGGGGTATTGCTGTCATTTGTTCTAGAAAGAATAGGTGAGGCAATTGATTGGCTAGTTTCGTTATCTGAATGTCTAAAAATTAGTATGATACATTCATGTGATACTATATTCTTTTTAAACTGTGAAGTATTTATTAGTATTGTAGAGATTTAATGTCTATTGAAAAATTTTATGGATCATTTTTAGTAAAATTTTCCTTTCCAACTACATTTTAAGTGATCCAAACCTAATTATACACGGATTATGTAACAACCCAATTTCTGTCTTATAGAAATTTATCTGTGTGAGATATTTTAAGAGATTTAATTATTTCGGTGTTTTAAATAAAATCTAAATAATAATAATTTCTTAAAAATAAAATTGTTTGGTATGAACTACGAAGAAATTAAAATGCACGGTTAATTCTGTTTGATATCTTATATGTCTTGGTATTTGATGCTTATTTGCTTCGATTTTAGGGTAAATGACCATTTTTCTCTCTAAATGTGTAAATCAGTGACAATTTTTTTTTTTGTCTTTGAAAGAACGAAAATTTTGATGTAGTTCCTGAATGTGTAAAACAGTGTGACAATTAGTCTTACGTACAACTTAATCACAAATTGGTCTCTGAAATTTACAACTTAATATCAAATTGGTCCTTGAAAAATACAACTTAATGTTAAATTGGTCCTTGAACATTATAGCTTAATGACACAATGGTCCCACGAAACTAACGACAGGACGTAATTGTTGTACTTTTTACAAATTCAAGGACTAAATCAGAATTTTTGTTTTTTCATAGACTAAATTGTCACCGATTTACATATTCAAGGATCAAAATTGTCATTTACCCTTGATTTTATTTATTTGTGATATGTATCATTTTATGTGATGTTTTATAGATAAAGTTTTAAATAGATTAGATGTTTAAAAATAATTACCTAAGATGTTAGTAAATTGTTTTAGTCTTGTTAGTAAATAAAATGTTATGTTATTAATTAAAGAACTAAAGAAAATAATTAATTGGGTCTTAGTTAAAAAAAGAGATGTTGTCACATATTGGGCTGTAGTTAGTAAAAAAGGGTGTTGTGTCTAGTAACAGTAAGCTATCTCATTAATTGGGCCTTTAGTTTAAATAAAAATGCTGGCACTTGCTATTTACACCCCATTTTTGCTAATTAAACCCCATTCCTTTTTAATTACCCAATATACCCTTTTATCTTAAACCATTGCACCCCTTGAATCCCCTTTGCACCCCTTGAACCCCCCCCCCCCCCTTTTTCAGTTGGCACTCAACCCCATTACCTATGTAGTGTTGAATGCATCATTACAATCAACAATCTTGTTTTCCTTCCCATCAGTTCGTATATTCACCTATTCATAAACCTTACTAACACAATTTTTCATGTTCACATATATAAAAAAAAAATTAGAAAAGAAATAAATTTGTGATGAGATAAAGCAAAATAAAATAGTACCGGAAATGTCTTTCTGGAACAACATATACCAATTCCGGAAATACACTTCCGGAACAATATAGTTCTAGAAGTGTATTTTCGGAATTGGTATATGTTGTTCCGGAAAGACATTTCCAGTAGTTATAAAACATACCTTAACCTTAATGAGTCACACTTAATGAGTCGCACTAATGTTGACGTCCGCACACTTATTTCAACCCAAAACACCCTGGAGTTGAAAGGCATGCTGGAGACCACCATATATTCAAAACGCATATTCAAAATTGTTGAAAACAATGTCAAGAACCACTGTCAAAAGCTTTGTTTTGCAATTAACGTATGTTTTCTTATTAGTTTCTCTTACTTTTAATGTGTAAAAAAATGAAGTTTGATTACATTGTATATTAGATGAAGTTAGTGATAAACGTACCTTGAAACATAGTGCCACGTGGAGAAAAACACATAATATTACATAAAATATTGATGGAAAATGCAATATTATATAATGAATATAGGGGTGAAGATAGGGTTCAAAATTAGGGTTTAAAGAACAATAAAGATTGGATGAAAATAAGATTTTAAAGACTAACAAACATGGGGGTGTAAAATAAGGATTTAAAAGGGTAAATTTGGTAGAAAATGTATAAAAAGGGGGGAATGGGGTGTAAATAGAAATTGTTGTAACACATAATAGCTCAGCTGTCACAATTAAATAGGGTTGTTGGTATATCTACTCCCCATTTATACTAATCCACTCCCTCTTTTTCTTTTTCTTTTACTCAAACTACCCCACTAAAACACCCCCCCCCCCCAATCTCCTTCTCCCTCTCTCGTAAGACTCTCTTATGAAAAAAGAATTGGTCTCAAAATACAACATCTGAGGATGTTTCTGCCTTTACTTTTCATAAATAGCGATCCCTTTACACCTAAACATGGCACTTGACTCTAACCTTAACAATGATACAATTCATGAACCCACCCACCTACAAACATAACAACAACAACAACAACAACAAAAGCCCCAAATCTTCTAAACAAGAAGAAAACACTCCTCTCTCCAACGAAATCAAACAAATTAACAAATCAAACAATTTAAAATCCAATTCTTTAGGTTGAGAAGAATTAGTGAAGAGATTGAGAGAATTGTTAATGGTGTTATTGATATTTGCCAAATGTGTTGCTATATGTGCAGAGGCATTGAGGAGGAATGTGTTTTCTTTTTCATAAAGAGAGTTATATACGAGAGAGGGAGAAGGAGACGGGGGAGTGTGTTTTAGTAGGATAGTTTGGGGGGAAAAAAGAAGGGAGAGTGGATTAGTATAAAGGGGGAGTGGATATAACAACAGTCTTAAATAGACTTAGTTAAAATTAGAACCGAACTTAGGTAACTTGGTTGTTACTTCCTGCACTCCTGTTTACTACCTGCACCTCCTAATTTTGAAATATTCTAGGATTGCCCTTTCTTTTTGTAAGTTTCTCTGAACCTTGTTTCCTCTAAACTGGAACCTCCTCACCCACCTCCATTAAAGCTCTACATAGTATCTCCCTCTCAAACCCTCCCCACCACAGTGTATTATCTGAAAAATTGAACACAATCCCAGTAACAAATCCAATTTAATTATCTTAAAATTTTAATTCTAGAATATTATTGGTAATCTGGAAATGTATTTCGGAATACCTGTTCTAGAATGTAATATTCCAGAACATATATTCTGGAAAACATTTTTGGATTACCAATAATATTTTGGAAGAGGTGTTCCGTGAGTGTAATGGGTATTCCGGATAGGTATTTCAGAATACATTTTTGGAATACCTGATAGATGCTTTATATGCTTACATATCTTAGCATTTATCTTACATTTTTCATGACTTAGAACTTTGTTTTAATCAATTTTAGGCTAATCTAACTATTATTTAGAAGTAGTGTTAATATTGCTTATCCCTTAGGAGTTTTACTAGCTTTTGATATTTTGTTGTAGGAATACAAGAAGAATTAAAGAATT
Source organism: Pueraria montana var. lobata (assembly GCA_026413185.1). Classification (NCBI taxonomy): domain Eukaryota; kingdom Viridiplantae; phylum Streptophyta; class Magnoliopsida; order Fabales; family Fabaceae; genus Pueraria; species Pueraria montana. The sequence goes on from CM048650.1 coordinate 83,345,286, forward strand.
TGGAGCATGAGTCATTGGAAGTTCAAGCCAACATCTTTGGAAGCATTTTTTGAAAGCCAAAAGCCAACATATTCCTTTTATCTTGCTGAGGCCGGGCTTGAGAAACTTGAGGCTGGGCCTGAGAATGAAGAAATCTCCCTTTGCTTGCTGTCAACCTGAGGCTGGGCGTGAGAATGCTGAGGCTGGGCGTGAGAACCTTCGAGTTGCACCCCTGATGCCTTTTCTGAAGCTGAGCGTGGGAAGACTTGAGGCTGGGCGTGAGGGTGCTGATGTGGCTTAAGTGGTGCGAAAACAAAGATATTTATGAGGGAAAAGTGGTCATTTGGCATTGAATTCACGTTGCAGACCCTCTCTTGGCTTGGAGTGGCACTTGGAGAGCTTCCTTTGGGGTTCCCATGGCTTCTACTTCAAGTTTCTTCCTTTCTTCTTCATTTTTGCTGCTGCACATGTCTATGTGTAGCTAATTTCACCCTTGTTGGGGTTTGATGTAGTTGACCCAAAACTCATGTATACTCTCTAAGTTTTTAATCAAAGTTTATTATTCATGTTATGTGCTTTTCTTTCTCTTAATGCTTGCTTTGGTTTGATCACCCATTTGCTTGATTTTGTGGTTTGAATCCGATTGGAAAATGTTTTTAAACCTAGAAATGGAGAAGAGCACCTAATGGGGTTTGTTGCTAGGAATAGAGCAAAACCCATTAGTCATCTTTAAACTCTTGTTCTTCTCTCAAGTATCTTGGTTGATTTATGCAAGGAATTGATAGGTTGGTCAAGAGACTTAGGTTTTCACTCTAAGGAATTAGGGTTTAAACATCTTTGTGAGTTGATGATAATATTTGGATAATGAACTTGATTAGTGGCTTTTGTATGCATGGGTGAGTGGTTAACGAAGTCAAACCCCAACATCTCGTATTATTATCGTCAACCCTCTATTTTCCGCATTTTACTTGCTTGAGAAAATTCCAAAAACAGTTTCTAGTTGATTTAATTGTCAAGCTTAGATTTTTAGTGCTTTATTCCTACTTTGAATCCATTCCATTGCAATTTTATTACTTAATTGTTGTTCTAGTAAGTGCCTTATGCAAATAGTCAAATATTGAACAAGTCTCTGTGGATACGATACTTGGACTTACCAAGATATTACTTGCACGACTTGGTTCACTTGCCAAGGAGTTATCAATACCCATTACATTTATGGAACACCACTTCTGGACAACTCCTATCTTCTGGATTGGTTAATTTGGACAATAACAAAAAAGTAAGAAAAAAAACAAGGCAAAACAACTTACATGCAATCTTCAGCAACAGGGATGAGTTGTGGTCGCTAGACAAAGGCACACAAAAAGGGAAAGGAGTTGCAAGAAGATAAGGAGAAGGGAAGGAGGTGCTTGGTGGTAGAAATGGAAAAGAGGTGCAACAAGAAAAGGAGGTGGGGAGGTGTTTTATTATATCAATCAACTAGTGCGTGTATCCCGTGCAATGCACGGGGGTGAATTTTTTTGGTGAAAAGCAGAGTAAATTTTTTTATTTATATAATCATAGATTAAGAAATTATTTATTAATAATAAGATTTTATAATTACTAATTTAACTTCAAATATTTTCAGTTTCAAAAAATATTATAATAATTTTAAATTTTAAAATTTCAATAATTCAGTTATAACAAACATTAAATAATTAAATTAGTAAATGTAAATTTAATTATTTAATTACCAATTTCTTTCTTTGAATAGTTTTTGAGTTTAATGGAGTACATACATATATATATATATATATATATATATATATATATATATATATTAAAATTAAATAATTCAGGAACACACATTAATCCACATACACAGTTTCCTTTTTTTCTCCGGATATTACTGCATGTAGTTTTAATAGTATATATTGAAAATGTAAATGAAATAATAATTTAGATAAGTGAGAATTAATTAGGAGAGAGAAGGATTATTCGTTTCTAAAAATAAAAAATATGATTTCATAATCAAGGGAGGATCTGAAAAATAATTGAGGAGAGTTACAAAATCAAATAATTTTTATCATATCATTATAAATTCTTTTCATGCATTGTATTGTATTTATAGATAACATTTAAATTATAAATTAAAAATATTACCATTTTAAAATTGTTAATTTATTAATAAAGTATAATAAGAGAATTTTTTTTTATTAAAGAGATAAGGTATAATAAGAATAAATTAAAGAAATGAATAATAATATATTAAAATACAATATATTAAAATTAAAAATTATGTAAAAAATTTAAATTTCTTTCCTTGAATATATATATATATATATATATATATATATATATATATATATATATTAAAATTTATCAACATTTAATGTAATATAATATATTAATGTCCAAATTCATGAATTATATAAAAAAAAATTGTTTCCTTGAATTATGAATCTATAGTATATATTTTCCTTGAAAAATTCGTTTCTACAAATTGATGAATAAATTTTAATGGTCTACATAGAATTTAAATAATTAAGGTACAAACATTAATTTGAAGTAAATAATACATTTAATTTATCAAAATTATTTTAATAATTATTTAAAATTTTAAACCAATCCATTTGAAATTGTGCGTTAATTGAGAAAAAAATTATCCAATTTCTTTTTTTGAATAATTTTTCTGATTTCAATAGTATATATATATATATATATATATATATATATATATATATATATATATATATATATATTATTTTAAATACTTAAGGAGCATATACTTATCTAAAGTGAATAATGTGTTTAATTTTTCAAAATAAATTTGACTAATTTAAATTTTTCAGCCAATTGAATCGTGATATTCATAACCGAGATTCTTTTTTCAATTTTTTAGCTTGAATAATCTTTGTTATTTCATCTATATTAATCTTTATTTTGTAATTTAAAAATTATTACAACACCTTTATTACTTCTGTTAAAATAATTTTCATAATTGGTAATCTACTTTTATTAAAATAGTTTTTCAGAAATCTTTATTTCAACATTAGTTACTTTATTGTTTGTAACTATTTTTTTTTTTTTTGTTACTAATACACGTGAACAAAAACGTCAAAATTATATAACTTAAAAAATTGAAAGTCCTAATTTTAAATATTTAAATATTAGTAATTGCAGAATAAAATAATGAAATATAAAATTTTTATTCAAAATTATAAAATTAGGACTTTCAATTTTGAATTATGCTTGGATTTTGGTCAAAATTAACCGCTAATAATCGTGAAAGTTGTTCTCTTCTTCGTCAGAATCCCAAGTAAGATCAATAATTTAATATATAATGAATAATAATTATAAACTAATTGTTTTGGGTGTAATAATTATAAACTATTTATAAACATAAAATAAACCTATTAATTTTAAAATTTTAAATTTTAAATATTATAATTTGAAATAAATCATTGTATTTATTTTTTCAGCATAATCATTCATAATTATATTTTTTCAGCCAATCAACTGTTAAATAATTTTTAATGTTACCAATTTTAATGCAATTAATAAGTACAGAAATTTTTAGAATTAATTTTTAATATAAAAAATAATTCAACTGCAAGGTTACCTTTTATTTAAATGAGGTAGGCCCACTCGGACCTATGTAATATATGGATTTTGAGCGGAAAAAAATTCCTATCCTCGATTACCTTAATAAGCGATTAATCAATTTTATTTCATGAATATAAATATTCATAGGGTTTTTTTTTTTAATGTGTGAATGAATTATTAAGTGGAAAAAATAGTTATTAAAGGTTAATAAATAATTTATTACTAAAAATATAATCCATCTTTTTTATAGACTTCACAAATTAATTATTACTAATATCTATATGTATCATTGGCTATTAATTTTTATTGAAAAGTGAGAAAAAAAAATACACTACTTCAATGTGAAAGACATAGTAGAACTACTTTAAATAGACTTTCAACCATGGAAAAGAGTAACCATGAAAATATGATCTTATTCATAATTTAAATTATTTATTGAAATTTCAAAATATATCGTAAATATTTATTTATTATAATTGTAATTATATAGAAATATTTATCTTGTCATAGAATAAAATACTAATTGATATAAATTAAAGTAGCACATAGTGTTAAAAAATGAATTAGATTTTGTAAATTGAGTATTTGAGTTACCTAATTGTCAAAACAGAGACACACCCATCTTTGTAACACCCTCAATTTTATTATTTTACCATTTGTAAATATTTTTATATAAATATTATGAGAAACGATGTACTATATTTTATAGAAACTTTCTGTACCTATTTTCATAATAAAATTAATACAGTGCTATTCAGTAAAATTTTCTAAGTCTTTTAATACTTTTGTTTATACCTAAATTTCTCGTTGACCGGACAGTTGTGTCAGACAGCTGTCCAGGATAAGATTTTCCAGTATAACATTTTGGATTAAACTGTACTCTAATAAATCAAGAATTTAATGTAGATTTAAAATATATACAGTTGAGAAATGAATTACTTGTTGACTGGACCGTTGTGTCTGACGGCTGTCCAGGATAAATTTTCAAGTGTAAAATTTTGGACTAATCTGTAACTTAATAAAAAGGTAATTGAATATAGATGAAATATATATACAGTTGAAGAATCAAAATGCTAGTTTCGAATTATTAGAATTTTCTAAGAATTAGGACTCTGAGGAATTATTACGGTAAAATTTTAAGGTAGAAAATTAAGATAAAATCTATATGACATCTATAGAATTATCTATTAATTATAACATACTTAGAATAATTATTAAAATTGTTTAACTAAGAAAAAGAAAAATAAAAGTATTAACCAATCAAAATTTGACAAATTGACATTTCTAATGTAATTAAATTAAGCTAATTAGACCTTGATTAAGAGATAGTTAAGACACTACCCCAAGGTTTTTGATAGTGAGGAATTTAATGGTGATGTTAGTTTCTTCAAATTCTAATTAGTTGTAAGATAATTAAAAGCCCCAAATAAATTCTAGAAAAATTCATAATTTTCTACAACTTTTGACCAATTGACCAAGGCAATTGGCAACTCACGTAAGGCACCTCCTTTATACGTCCAAGTGGCTGGATTTTCTCAAGCAAATGGACTGCTTGGACAGAGGGGCTGGACGTGAATGTGTTATTAATTTGGGTGGAGAAAATTTATTTGAAAAGGGAAAAACTAAAAGCAAAAGAAAAGCTTTCAACTTTGGCTCCTAAAAACTCCAAACCCGTGAGCTGAGCTGCAGCTGGTCCCTTCCATGAAACCTTCATCTTTCTTCCAAAATCAAAAATTAAACCAACCAAATCCTCCCAAATTTCAATATGTCTTAGGCCAAAGAGAAAGATTTAGGAGGAAAACCCCAAAAATTTCAAGAAGACAAGGAGAAAGGGAGAAAAGGGATTCAAGGATTTCTTCATCAAACTAAGGATTCTAGGTAAGGATCTTGGCATTTAATTCCAATTTAAACAAATTGGAAGTAGGAGAAACATGTCCTTAGGTTTAATTTCAAGATTTGATCAAGATTTATGAAAAGATGAAATTGATTTAGGACTTTTAGATAATTGACGGTAGAAGCTTAAATTAATTGTTTGAATCAATGTTTTGATTTGATTCATGATGTGGGTTGATGTGTTTTGATGGATTGAAATTTTTATTTGGCTTGTTCTTGATTGAAATTGGCTTGGTTGTGTTGAATTTGATGTTGGTTGTTTTGTGAAAAATGTTGGAAATTGCTTGAACACCATTCGGTCATGACAAAAATGGAAGGGTACTATGTGCAAATTTTTCAAATAACCAAGGGTAAAATAGTAATTTTACATGTAGGGACATATTGGGAATTTTACAAAAAGATTGAGGGTAATTAGGTAATTTCACATTTAGAGGACACAAATGGAATTTTACAAAAAGGTAATTAGGTAATTTCACATTTAGAGGACACAAAATGGAATTTTATAAAAAGATTGAGGGTAATCAGGTAATTTCACATTTAGAGGACACAATGGGAATTTTATAAAAAGATTGAGGGCAATTAGGTAATTTTATAGATTCTAGAACAATTAGGACATATTTGGAATTTCATAAAAAGATCAAGGGCAAAATGGGAAATTTTAGAAAATAGTAAGGGTAATTTGGTAATTTCACCCTTTGAGGGCAAAATAGGAATTTTAGAAAAAGATAGGGGTATTTTAGTAATTTTCATAGTAAAGAATAATTGGTATTTTTAGTAAAAGTTTAGTAATTTTTCCTAGTAAAGTACTAGTTAGTATTTTATTAAGGTATTGATGTTATAATGCAAAATAGCGAATTTTTATAATTTTTATGTGATTGATTAATATTAATTATTTGTTTATTAGCATCATTGTCATATTGCATAAGCCTGAGTTCTTGGAAAATACAAAGATTTCAAATGAGAAATAAGTTTTCAAATGAGAAATGATTTTGTTGACTAACCGGGACTGCGGTAGTCATGAAAAATGAGTATTTTTTGGGAAATTGATTTCCAGGACTATGTTGACTGACCGGACTGCGGTAGTCATGTATTTGAAAAGATGATTGAGATTATGAACAGAGAACTGTGTTGACTGACCGGACTGCGGTAGTCATGTATTTGAAAAGATGATTGAGATTATGAACAGAGAATAAGATAGTCCTGAGAAATGGGTGAGCAGAGTAAGTTAGACAGGACTGTATAGTCTGTGATTATATAGTCTGTGGGGTGAAGGATATTGACAATTCCACATGTGGCTGGAAACTGGACTGAGTTGCGGTCGTGGTGGCCTTCCGGGTATCCTGATCTCCTAATTCTGCTAGCTTATTCGCGTTTAGTAGGGGCTGATAGCTGAATTACAAAGCGTAATGGTAGGCCAGTTACTTACTAAACACTCAAAGGGGAAGTCTCCATGGAGCAGGGTCAAAATGATTTTATGGTCAAAAAGATTTTCGAGTTAAAAGGATTTTGAGTCAAAACTGCATCTGCTTTATAAACTTGCATTTTCATAAAGCATACTGCATTTGCATTATTTATCTGAATTCTTAATTATGAAATGAAATGTCATTGATTGTGATTGTTTTCTGTGTATTAGAAATTAAATGCCTGATCCGGCAATGCTGTCCCTAGACTCTAGGGAAGTTTGAATTACAGGTACTTTAAAGATTAATTAGAAGTTAAAGATGCAGATATTTTCCAGAGCTATAGGACTTGGTACTTTTGGTTATATATATATATACTATTTGTATTAATTAGGAATATTTTGTAGTAGTATTTCTGTAAATTTTAATAATGTAAATTATAATGATACATCTTGAACTTTAATGGATTGTATTTATTTTATTTAGAAATTTTTTTTATGGATATTAGATATAAATTAATTAATTAGAAGGGGGGGTTACAATCTTTGATCATGTATACATTTTGAAATTTAGTAAATGAGGTAGACCCACATTTCAGCTACAACAAAGACTTAAGAGTGTAGCATACTATTTAAGAAAAAAAAAAAAAAAAAAGAGTGTAGCATACTAACACTAACCCAAAATATAATAAAATCTTATGAAGTCTTTTCTAGATTAAATCTTTATAGCATCAAGTCTGAGAAAATTGAAAACATGAATCAAATATTGTTTCGTTTTTTTTTTTTTGAAAAAAAAATAACCTTATGTATCAAATATTGTTTCTATTGCTACTATTTCATAAAATATTATATAAATAAGAATGTGTTACAATTGAGGAGAAAGAATCACTTTTATAAATTGCAAAACCTTATGTATCAAACATTTATAGCAGTACAAAAAGAATACATGTCAATTAACTTGGCAAGGCATAGGAATCCCAAGAATAGATTGACCTTGCATCAATCAAATCACAGTTAGAAACAAAATTCAATTAGTCGAATCTAACTTAATTAACAATCTTGTGATGACTTTTCCTCAATATTCTTAGTAGTATGAAGACGTAATCCAAATGAAACAAATTTAAGCTATCCAATGTAGTAAACCAAATGATACATCTTTAGAAAACATGAATAGTTAAGGTGTGTATGATAAAAAATAGTTGAGTTTTGAGTAATGTTACGTTTTGTTTGAAAGCTAATGGCTCACGAATGGTGCAGCTCAATTCCAAATTTAAGCTATATATACACGCTCTATAACAATTGATTATTTAGTCATTAAATTAATATCCAAGTTTTTTTATCCAATTTTAAACAATACTAAATTAATATCCAATTTAAACAATACTGAATATATGTATATATCAGTAACATTGATTTTAACAATTTGTTAACATAAAATACTCTATAAAATGAATAGAAGAGATATTAAATGGAATTACTACTAACTCTACCTTAATTTTCAAAAAAACAAAATAACAATAATTAAGACAATTTGTTGATTTAACAATTAGTCATACCTTTTGAACCATCAGGGAAAGACAATTTGTTGTATACATTGATACCTATTATATGGAGAAAAAAAATAGGAATACTGATTATCCTGCTAATAGATGTCATCATTCTAGTAAATATAAACATATAATCAATTAATTTTTTTGAGGAGGGATCAAATTACACCAGTTTAACTTTAAAAGAGTTACACCATTTTAATAACTTGATATAGAATGAAATATCGATCCAAACATTGAATTATATCTACATATTACCAAGATTGTTTGTATCAAATTTTGTCAAAATTGAACAACAATAAGAAGGTAATCAAATGATCCATATTTTAGTATATTTTGAAAAATTTATATTACGTCGATTTAATCTATATGAATAAGGTAGTAAATAATTTTGGATTAATTTGAAATTTTGTGTACATGATCTATGTGAAATGAACTTTCAATCCAACGGTGGGTTTTAAGAAAACACCATCCAGTTGAAAGTTATTGAATTGTGTAATAGTTGTTTAAGTTACACCGATGTAATTTGATCCCTCTTCAATTTTTTTTAGAATAATATAATTAAATTATGTTTTTGGCAAAGGAATATTTAAGAACCAACATGCAGAGATTAGCATAATAATAAACCTATCATAACTTTCAAACCATGATAACATGTTGACTACTACAAAATAAACATGATTATTTTAGAAACATATACTATGCTAAACAAAATTATAAGAATTGATAAAACCCATAGAATAAAAATCATTTCCACCAATGCATAGAATCAAACAACGTATAAGAAAGTTTATATACAACTTTTTACTTTTTTTACAATCTCAGTAAAAAAAAAATACCACAAAATAAAAACCGCTCTTGGTCTTTCTTTCTATATTCTTTTTTCCTTTTTCAAAATTCCCCTACACCCTTCCTTCCAATGGTGGTCAAATCAATTATCCCTTTCGACTCTGCTTGCAACATAAAATTAAACCAAATTATCATACTTTTATTCTATCGGTAATTTTAAAGCATACATAAAAATTAAAAATAAAATTAAGGGAGTATCAAAACAAACAAAAAATCAAAATTAAGAAAAAGAATTAACGGTTTAGTGAAAAAGGGGTTGAAATAAAGAACTAACTTGATGGGAAGAGAGTCTTCTAAAGAATGTAGAGAGGCTTTCCCACCTCTTACAAATGACATTTGCGTGCAAAGTGGAAAGGGATAAAAAAAAGGTTGAATTTTTTACTTAAAAACAGAAAAAGAAAACTTTTGTGATAGGAGAAAAATCAATTACATTTCATGATCAATAATATCAATATTTGCTTCGTGAAACATAGCAAGTTAGTAAGTGTTGTGAAAATGATAAATCATAAAAAATTTATTCCATATCCCCATACTAAACCAAGGTAATCAATATTTATAAGTCAGATAGATTTTCATGGATATTATCTCCTTATTTTCTTACCTTGTACGTGAAAACGGAGAAGCTCGGTAGCAGTAGTCTACCTCAAATCTAGGAAGGAATAAATCTGCATCAAATCAAATAAACTCACCAGTTTAAGGTTTGAAAAAAAAACAAAAATCGAAACTGACAAAATTGTCAGCTGTAACACAACTCTTAAACTTAAAGTCAGAGTTTAACATGAGTGAGAGTTGTTATGATCGAATGATTGTCATAATCAAAAGCATGCTTCCGGAGTCAGAAAGGTTACCTGAAAATTTTTACAAGTCGAAGAGGGTGGTTAATGAGCTGGGATTAGGATATAAGAAGATAGATGCATGTCCTAATCATTGCATGTTATATTACAAAGAAGATATTGACAAGGATATTTGCTCAGTATGTAAAAGCCCGCGGTTTAAACAAAAGGGAAGTAAGAAGGATGTGCCTTACTCAGTGCTGAGATATTTCCCCATTATTCCAAGACTCCAACGCCTTTTTATGTCTAAAAATACTTCAAAATATATGCGTTGGCATGTGGATGGAGTACGTCAAGATGAATCAATGATGACACATCCAGCTAATGTTGAGGCTTGGAAGCAATTTGACCATACACATCCAACATTTGCACAAGATCTGAGGAATGTTAGGCTTGGACTTTGCACTAATGGTTTTAATCCCTTTAGCAATTCAGGTAACCCATACTCCTGTTGGCCTGTTTTTGTCACACCATACAATCTTCCCCCAAGTATGTGTATGAAAAGGGAGTACATATTTCTCAGTCTTGTCATTCCTGGACCAAAGTCACCTGCTAAAAGTATGGATGTCTATCCCAGGCCTTTAATTGATGACTTAAAGATCTTATGGGATATCGGGGTTAACACTTTTGATGCATGGAAGAGGCAAAATTTTATTATGAAGGCAGCATTGTTGTGGACTATAAGTGATTTTCCAGCTTATGGAATGTTGTCTGGCTAGAGCACTCGTGGGAGATTTGCTTGTCCCTATTGTATAGGGAATATTAAATCATTTGGACTGAAAGGTGATGATTTTCCAAAAATGGAATTTATTATGTCCTGAATATTCTTTGGTTGGTTGGTCTTAAGAAAGTTTTAAACAAAATGCAGGGAATAAAAATTATGTTATGGGGTTATAACCTCCTATGATAGAATCTTAATATTTGTTTGCGTTTGCTTTTGGTGATTAATTTCATTTCTAAGAAAACTGGACCTCAACTCAAGGTATGCCAAAGTCCAACAATGAATGCTCTTGGAGGTCTCAGATTTAAGTAGTGTAAAAAATTATTGTAATTACTTTTACTATTAGGACAGAACATTAGTAATCATATTTTGTTTAGTCTAATAATGTAATGCTATGTATAGTTTACATTTATTCAAAAATAATATACAGTTCTTTTTAATTCAATGTCTAGTTCTCATATTATTGGTCATCTATTTTCAATGTTTCTGACATAAGCAATCAACCTGAAATGTTGTTTTAGCTGTTAGATTTGGTACTTTGTTGCCATTGTGTGTAACTAACCATTCATATTCGAGAACAATTCATATGGCTAAGAATTTATATCCTTTATATATGTGGAATGTGTGATTATGTACAGGGCAAGCAAAATACATATTGTATACATGATTTTTACATATTCAAAAAATTTTATTTTAATGTTATTCTAATATGTTATCACAGGAGGCAGAGCACAAGAGACCTGTTTCTTATAATGAATTGTACTCGAAAGTCCATAAAAAAAAAAGACGGCGAATTTGTCTCTAGCAGGGCAAAGAACTTCATTGTATGTATTTTTTAAAATGTATTTAAAAATTGATGTTATATATAATGAATGTATTTTTTTTTTGTTAATTGTTGTACTAAAATTTTATCGATTTGTTGTAGGAAACATATGAAACTAGTTTAGTAGAGAAATATGGAGATGACAAATCAAAGCATCCCACAGTTGACTCTGAAGTTTGGTTACAGGCAGCAGGTGAAAACAGCAAAGGTAGAGTCCATGGCACCGGTCATAGCTTAGAAATTGTCATTAGTGGCTCCGCACATGGTTCATCTACAACAGTTGTAGGTTCCTCTTCCACAAATTCACCTTCCACAGGCATCGCAACTATTGCTACACAAATGTCTCAAATGCAAGAGCAAATGTCTCAAATGAGGGAGCAGATGCAAACACAGTTGCAAATACAGTCACAGTCACAAATGCAACAAAGTGCAAATGCAATTGCAAACACAAGTACAGGTGCAGATTGAGGCACAAATGAAGGCTCGGGAAGAGATGAAGGCAGAATTGAAGGCGGAGATGAGGGCAGACTTGAAGGAAGCAATGATGATGCAGATGGAGTTCTTCAGGACAAAAATATTGCCTGCCTTACAACAACAAAAATGAATCATTTACTTTATGACAAATTTAGTTATATCATGTTTTTTTATTACTTCACTTGGGTTAATAATGCTTTTTATTTTTTCCATTTAATTTTATTATATCACGTGTTAATTTTGAATATATCTTTAATAACATAAATATGTCGTTTATTTAAACGAATACAACCATTAACAATCAATTCAAAATTAATTGTTTGCAATAGAATATAGGTAAATCGTCAACAATTGCAAGGGAAAGGCGAGGGAGTACCGAGGGGAAATCTGCGAGGGAAAAAACTAGGGAGTAGCGAGGGTACATGTGCGAGGGAAAAGCGTGGGAATAACGAGGGGATTATTGCGAGGGGAAGGCAAGGGAGTAGCGAGGGCATAAATGGGAGATCATTATAGCAATGGCGAGGGATTAGAGAGGCGTTATTTGCGAGGGGGCGGCGAGGGAGTAGTGCGGGAACATTGTGAGGGGATGGCGTGGGATTAGCGAGGCGTAGACGTGAGTTCTTCATAACTATAGCGAGGGAATAGCGAAGGATTTGCGACAGAAATCTAGCGAAGGATTAGCGAGAGAATAGCGAAGGAAAATTTGCGAGGGATTAGCTTGGACCACTTCTCGTTGATTAGCAAAGGGATTGCCTGCATCTGACCACATTTGACCACATAATTAGCGAGGCGTTTTGCGAAGGAATTGCGAGGGGGATGTATGAAAGTAGCGGAGGATTGCGAAGGAGGTTTCCCGTCCCTAATTTGCGACTTGATTTTTAGCAAGAACTACTTTCTCTCGCTATTCTCTCGCTAACATCATTTGAGAGGGATTAGCGAGGGAGTAGCGAGAGAATTATCCCTCGCTAATATGCGAATTTCTTGTAGTGAACCGTAGCACACATAGCATTTTTTTTATTCATGCAGCACATATACCATGTTACTTCGTGAAGATAGTGTGAGGGGAAAATTAAAGAAAATTTTACGCATCATCTTTACGCTTTTAACAAAGTAAAGGAATGGTATATATAAAAACACCATGATTATTAATGATCAAAAGGAAGGATCGGAATAACTGAGTGATGAACCATATCTACCTTTCCATTCACCATATAAAAATTAGACCTTCTATCTATCTATGCATGCATTTTCATTGTACTTTCTCAACTCTGCTCTTTTACTTCATCTTTATTCCTTCACATTAATTATGCAATCCGGTACAATCTTTAGCCAACACAGCCTCTCCTCTTTCTCTTGTATATTCCATCTTTTCTTGGGTCACACAAATGACTGCCTATACTGGAAAAAAATCAACATAATGCGTTTAGATTAAAAAATAATATTAAAAATATGTAAGTAATTATACTTAAATTTTGTTCTTAATTTTAAAATTATAAAAACTGTATTAAGAAAATTTAAATCACATGTATTAATTAAAAACTTGATAAAAACTAAAAAAACGTACATATTAATTTAACTGAAATTATATAAAAAAAAAAGCATTTTTCAAAGCTTATATAATCCTACTTTGTCATATCCAGGATGAACACCACATGTGAAAGGCAAATGAATTGAGAGTTGAGACAACTAAGTATGTGTTCGGTTTATAGTTTGTAAGGCACCAACCATTTCTTCACACATTTCAAAATGAAAAAGTAAGTATATTGGTGAATTGAGAAAAATGTAGATTACGTTCAATCCAACGTTTTTTTTCTCTTTTTTTTCTTCTAAACACGCTGTTTTTTGTATTCACCGTTCGACGTGAATCTAATATGAAATAAGAATTCATGTTCAACGTGACTTGGAAAGTATAAATGCCCTAAAACAAACGCACATTATACATAATTAAAAGCAAAATCTATCTTGAACAAGCTTCTCATGAATTCTTCAGATTCCATCATTCCATGATCTTTTTGGTGACAGAATGTAGTCCACTAAGCTCAGCTACCAGAATTGTGTTTTACAACAATCAGAATTGTCACGCTACTATATTCCTATACTTTGCCATCAAGTACGAACGTAATGGATTCTGGGTTACTAAGTTTATTACTGATATCTTTTTCCCAAAATTTTCAACTAGAGCAAAAGATCTTCAAATCAACAATAATTAGTCTTTTACACTATATTCTGTTCCTAACTTTGTTCATTAAAAACGGAAAGTTCCAAAAAGTTAGATTCTGTTCCTACTAATCTTTATCATTAAATAGCTATATTCTGTTCCTACACTTAACTTTATCCTTAAACTAGATTCTGCTCCTACCTATCTTCATTATATTAATATAATATAATATAACTGGTTTTTGAAATAAAGAGAATCCATTTTTATATGGATGCTGCATGATGATACAAAATTACTACATGAAATTTGACAAAACCACGTGTTCTAATCAATTGGTTAAATGTTAAATTAAAAATTAAAAATAGAGATTACTTGACGAAAATTATAGAGAGATTATTAAACGGTTTTGTTATCTTTTGGATTGGTAGGATTTAACAAGTCAACAACTTTGCAATATGGGACGAATATTCTTGCTACCAAATTTTGCAAAATGATGCGTTTATATTTAAATAGCACTATTGGTCAAATAATAAATTAAAAAATTAAAAGTCAAGAGAATTTGACAGGAAACACTGGATGATGTATATTACAGTTTTCTTCCGAAAGAAAATTCATACAAAATGGTACATAGTACGGATTTCCTTTTGGAAGATAATTTTTATATATCATCGTCTGTTTCTTGTGTGTTTGGAATGGTGTTAGAGATGCACGTATACAAGGTAAATTTCATGTCAAGCAATGTACAGAAATAAATACTTCTCACTCAAGGCAAGTCCAATAAATTAAACGTAAAACCAAACATGAGTTATCCTTTTTTTTTATTTCATTTTTAATTTATTATTGCAATCAATATAAATATCTCATTTACCTAACAATGATCAATGATAGTAAAAGTTATGAGCAATATATGACTAGACAAACATTATGAGCAAGATTCAAAGAGTGAAAAAAATGTAAAAAAAAAAATCTCGGAAAATGTTTGTTGTTTTTTTAGTGTTTTTTTAAATTAAATAAAATTTTTATAACATAAAAATGATAAATAATTTTATATTAAGAAAAAGTATAAAAATTTTAAAATTTTTAGTTGAATTTGATTTTTTAATTAGCATAAAAACTTTTCCATATAATTTATTTATTTATTTTCACTCATTCTTTCACTCATCAAAATAAGCAAAAAGAATTTTTTTTAAACTTTTTTTCTTCTTATTTTTATCCATATACATATAACATCTTTTATAATAATTATCTTTTACCATTATTCTTTCTATTTTTCTTTTTCTTTTTACTTCATTTCTAATCCAAACAAACTATTGAAGTCTCAATCTCAATTTGAAAAAAAAAATGTTACTCTAGAAGGAATATATTCCTATGAGGAATACGAATAACTCGTTAAATTTGATTGGTAGACTTAATTGGATACTTTCTAAAAATGTGTTTCCACAATAGCAAGAATAAGAACCTTATTACTTTAAACTTGTAACATAATTAATCACTCGTTCAATGAATATTGATAAGTTAGAATTAAACTTAACATTTCAATATTTTTTTTATTTCTAGCTACACAAATTTATCTTCTATGTCAAGTAAAACTATTTTAATTTTTTAATATAAAAATTGGAAGAACGAAAGTACTACTGCCAATACTACTAAGCATAGTATCAATGAGATGCTAGGATTACTATTAGAGATCCACCTAAAAAATTATTACATGGACCTAAATAACAAATAGTTTTCCTAAAAAAAAAAACAAATAATTTTATCGGATTGCAACTACTCAACTAATTTTTGGTCGTCAAGAGGTCTTTGAAGAAAAATTTCCACTAATCAAGATTTTAGTTGCTTTAGAAAGAATCAAACTTATGTCCTTAAAATACATGAATTAACCCTCTAAAGAAACTTTTCCACTAACATTTGTTAACAAGACAAGCTTCTGTATTTATTTTATCAAATTGCAATAAGCCTTTTTTTTTTTTGTACAATGCCTAAAATGAGATAAGAACTTAGAACTTATTATTTCATGCAAATTATACAAATCCAACATCATTACGCTGACCTTAGTGGGTTTTAAATTGTAGCAAGTATTTGAAATATATGTGAAATTCAAGCTATATACGTAAATACATTGCATCTTTGAAAATCTTCTTATCAGTTTTTTTTTAAAATGGAAAAATAATAATTAGAATATGTTACTATAATTTGGTACTACAGTGTAAAGGTGTAAGTGGGTTGGGTTGAACTTCAAACCCGGTTGACTCGACCCAAAGTATACTTGAACAGGTTGATTTGGACTCGAAGTTCAGTTTGATTAATGGAAAATTAACTCGTCCTTGTTTGGTTTAAGTATCAAGTTATGGAGTTTTCAATCCAATTAGCCCAAACCAAATCGAAGCAGCCTTCTCCAACTTTTTAATTTATCGTACCCTTTATAATTTGCACTTTTGAAAACAAATAAAATCCTTTTACTTTACTTGTGACATTGTTGAACCCTACCACCCCTCAATCTTGCAACCAGAAGAACGTCGATACAAGTTACCTATTGTGTTGCTATTGGTTTTGGTTTATAAGGTGCCTTGAAGAATGTTGGTACCTGTCGTTGCAGTTGTCGGTTATGACCTTGTAGTCCTCATTATCACTATACAGCTAGTAATGTGACACCCTTTATCCCAAAATACTTTTGTTATTATTTTAGAGCATCTTAGAAACAAGATATAATTTTCATCATTTGCAAAAATACATAGCAAATTAAAACTCTTCACTTACAATGGTAAAGAACATCACATATCTCATCATTTTAAATTCAAACTCGAAATCAATAAAAGTTCATAGACAAGTTTTTGGCTCTCCAAAGGCTATACAAATCCAAATCTAAAACCATTACAAATTTAAAACATAAAGCTAAATAAAGTAAATAATAAATGTCTAGCCTCGATGTCATATATATCAAAGCTTACAACCCATAAAGCAAAAACAAAATATCGCTTGTAATGAGGCATATGTAGGGGTGTTCAGAACCGAACCAACCCAAACAAAAAATCGAAAACCGACCCAAAAACCGCAAACCGATGAAAAATAGAAATTTATCGGATCTGTTTAGTTTATTATTTCTTTAAACCGTGCGGTTTAGTTCGGTTTGCGGTTTGGGACTCTAAAATCGAACCAACCCAAACCAAACCGCTTATAAAATTTAAGTATTCACATTAGGTATATATAATATTAAAATGATATTGAACCTTATAAGCTATATACGTAATGACACACTCTTAACTTTAAGGCACTCTCTATTCTATAAAACAACACTTACATTGAATGAGGTTCAATAGCTTAAAATGTCTTGCTATCAGGGGATAATTGTTCATAAGGCAACTGCAAAAATTCTTCACTGCTAGACAAATGTTTTTTACGTGACTATCTTAGAATGGTACGTTGATTGGGTAGGCTCAATTTGTAATGGAGTCTTATTGATTTTATGGCTAATGGGACGCCACCTGATAAGGGAATGTTTTGTTGGACTGGGTGGTTGTTATTTGTTATAGGAAAGAGTGGGTACACGTTATGCTTTGTAAGCTATACTGTTTGTATTGTTTTGCTTTGGCTTTGTCACACCTTGTGGTGGTTTAGCTAAGTCTTGCTAGTGTTAATAATATCATTTTGCTTATTAAAAAAAAAGTCTAATGTATAGTATGGTAATTTGGTTTGTTGAAATTGTGATTAGCTAATTTGTTACAAATATATATATTTTTTTAATACTTATTACTAGATTTTTAAAATCGCAAAAACTAACCTAAACCAAATCCCAAAAGATTGGTTTGGTTTGGTTTGGATTTAATTTTACATTCAAACCGAACCAAACCGCACCGCACTTATTTTTTATGTTTGGTTCGGGTGATTTTTAGGCCAAAAATCGAACCAAACCGCACCACGAACACCCCTAGGCATATGCCTCTCCTCCTACATGATCCTCGTGGCCCAACTTAACCTCACTTGCAAAATGGCATTTAGTCCAAACACAAACACAAGCAAAGGAAGAAGGGAGTGAGATACATCTCACTACATATTAGTGGTATGAAAATGAAGGCTGAGTAGAAATACACACACATGCATAGCATTCTCTCCCACCATAGGGCAATGCCTGACACACTTGTGCACCCTAGGGCAATGCCTGACACACCTATGCGAGGCTGCGCACACTTGTGCCTCGCGTTAGGCTTTATTTTTAAAAGAAGTCGAGTCTAGCACACCAAGACTGGGCATGCCTATTGTTAAACATCATTTTTGAAAGGGGCAGTGTTTGACACACCCGTGCCAGACTGGGCACCCTATGTCACCTGTCAAACTTTTTTTTCCAAGGCCTTCCAAACCACCTAAACATCCATTATCAAATCCTAAGGGTCTAAGATCAATTTCTACATGTTTCTAATAAATTTTACACAAAGAATCACACATCCAAACATCAATTCATCAATCATTCCATTAATCTTTAAATCCTTAATTTCAAGAACATGAAAAATCAAAGCCCTAACACTCAATCAACCAATCAAACACAAACAATTGCTTAGGGATATTCACAACTTGTATAGGAAATTAAAAGAATGTAACATAAAGTAATTCCTATATATGGGGTCTAAGGCTAACCCTACTACCCATAATTCAAGTTCGTACTCGTAGAGAGATAACCCTCATTCCCCATTTACCTCAAAAAGGCATGTCTCCTAAATAAAGTGCAAGCAGGCAATGATGATGATCTTCATGCTTTCCTCTCATTCTTCCACTTATGGTTCTAACGACACAACTTTTTCAAGAGGCACAAAAGAAAGATAGAAACAAGGATGGGTTAGGTTCTTTTTTTCTTTTTTTATAAAATCTAAGGAGACTCAACTTAAAACAAGCTGGCCAGCTCACCCAACCCAAGGCCTAACATGACTTTTCTTAAACTGAAGGCCTTTTTTTACAAAACACTTTTAAAAACTCATTTTCTTTCTTCCAAAGTCTTAAAGGATAACTTTCCCCAAACAATTTATTTTAAAACAAGAAAAAATGGGATATTTATTATTAAATAAAATATAAACATAAATAATAAAAAACCAATTTTTGGGGTGTTACAAGAAAATCACTTATTAGCGTTCCAGTGGTGGTATCCTCGATTCTCACTGTCCCATCTCCCTTTCACATAACGCAGTGCAAAGCTTTCAAAGATATTAGGGTAGTAACTTTTCCATCTCCCTTGTACACAATTCTCATCATTCCCTTTTTTTTCTCTTTTTTTTTCCCCCATAATTTATCAATATTTTAATAGCTGTCCCAAACACTTGACCTAAACCAACCTAGTAGAGATCGAGTTGGTTTAGTTTGGATCATGTACAAAAATTAAGAGAACTCAACTCAACACAATCCGATGCATTTCAATTGGTTCATATTTAAAGTTAAATGATCACTTAAAAAATTATGTGACTTTTTAAAAAATACTCACATAACTTGTGTTTTTAATCTTGATCATATTCATTATAAGAACTAATGGACAATAATTAATCCTCTAGCTCTCACGCAAAATAATCACTATGTATAGAAAGAGATGTGCTAACAGACACTTACTTATTTCCAAGAATGCATTAGCAAGTTATAATTACGATTACCTTAAAATACACCTAATTATGTGTAACTTGCTAATGTATTCTTTCTAAAAAAAAAAAAAACAAGTGGTTGTACATTAGCAAATCCTCATCTTTAGGATTTGCTAATGTACAACAACTTGTTTTTTAGAAGGAGGGACTTTAGCAAATTATAACTTCAATTTTCTTAATATACATTAAAGGTGTAGCTTGCTAATATTCCTTATGAAAAATAAGCCGGTGTACATTAGCAAATTCATATGGGGTTTACTATTGTATACTCACCTGTTTTCTACATATGACTTAGATTTTCTTAAAATACACGCAAAGTGCAACCTATTAAAATACTCCTTATGAAAACAAGTGAATCTACATTAGCAAATGGATAATATATGACAAGCATATTAAATGAGAGGAGTTCTTGTATAATAGGAAGAAAAGAGTAAATTTCGACCATACAATCACACATAAATAGTTGTATAGTTAATATTTATTTTTCTTACCTCTTATATTATGTCATATATATAATGGATAACAAAATTCGTGAAATTGTGAAAATTGAGGGGTAAAATGTGTAATTAAGTAAAACTTTAAATAATAATCCATATTTGAAAAGTAAAATAATAAAACTTCAAACAAAATTAGGTTAAATAAATTTGTGTTGAAATCATAGTTTTAAAACTTAGACTGGACCAGCCCTTCAACTGGGAACCAAACCTGTGATTAGTCCGGTCTTATTTTTGGATCGAAAATGTGTTTGACTCATGCTGACACCATCGACTCGGTCATAAATAGACAACTTGTCCGATTAGGCCTCTGAATCGGACCTTGCACGCTCCTCAATTTGACACCATCGACTCAGTCATAAACAGGTAACTTGTCCAGTTAGGCCTTTGAATTGGACCTTGCACGCTCCTCAATTTGCTCTATCCTACTGCTTCAATTTCAACGTCCAAATTTGCACACTCCAATACCTTATTTGCATACATTTGTAAAATTTCAAAAGTTAACATAAAAATTGCACAAATTGGGACCTGAACCCAAGATCCCTCGATTGTTAAACAAATTTTTACCACTAAATTAATACAACGATTTAATATACTTGTGGCAAATTTATTTATATACAATATGTTATATATAAATTATACCAGTGACCTAGTAACTTGACCGAGTCGGTGACCGGTCCAGTTTTTAAAACTATGGTTGGAATAACTTACATATCATGATCCTAACGCACATAATCTTTAAATTAAATGGACCACATTACCTTGGATTAAATGCAGGGATGGATCCACGAGTATATCAAAGGGGAGATTGATTTTTTTTTACACAATTATTTAAATATCTAACTTTTAATAAATGATTATTTAATAAATAATAAGTTTAACAAAAATATTTATTATTAATTTCATGTGTAAAATTAGAAATAAAATTCATTACTAGAAGGAAATTAAACAAATATCAACTCAAAAACCTATTTTTTTAATTTATTTTCCTCTATTGTTTTTTTTTAAAAAATAAATAAATCTTTTTCTCTCGTGTATTCATAAAAGGTCTCGAGGGAGGAGGGGAAGGGCTGCCTGTGCCCCCCTTGAATTCGTCCAATTAAATGGGAGTTGGAGTCAATATACCCACCATAGTATTAAATAAAAAAAAATAAAAAAATAAAAAGAAGCTATGTATAGGAGTTTTACACACAACTTTTTTTTTTTTTTACTCATTCACAAAACATTTATATATAATAAATTTGTTAATTTTTATAATAATTTCTGATTATTTAACAATATAAAATTAACATTAAACTAAAAAAAAAAGTGTGAAAATATCAGTGATCTGAAAACAATTCTGCACACAAAATATGCTCCTCCGTTAAGCGCCACCACCAAAAGGAATAACCAGCTAAGGAGGGAGGAAGAGAAACCGGTTTATAACTTCTTCATAGTGAACGGTTTCTTAGAAAGTTAAGGAAAAGAATTTGTCCCAAAGAAAAAAAAAAGTGCATAATTTGTAATAGACTAATAGTAATAGTACTATACCTTCCATCCTTAGATTCCTTTTCAACATCGTTGGATTATTCTCTCTCTTCCGACACAACCACTGTAGTACGATTATTATTCTATCCAAATTCGAAAGCTTGTTCCTCATACATCGTATAACATCTTTACAACTATGAAAAGCACTGCAATCACTATAAATCCCTCACTTTCTCCACCCTTTTGTTCAAAAGCCACTACCCCACCTTGTTCTTCATCATGTTCTTCACACCCTCCTAGATTTCAGCGTTTTCACTTGTCAGGGGCGAAACCCATTACTCTTTCTTGCAGAGGAGCACGATTGTGCTCTTTGAAAGGATCAAAAACTCTTTGGGGTAGAAAAAGTTTTGTGCTTGAAGCTGGAAACGTGACCATGGCAGAGGTTGATTCTCATGAAGAGGGGGAGAACGAGGGTGCTTTGCTTGGCTCTGAGAATGAGAACAATTCAAGGCCTCGGAGAATTGCTCTCTTTGTTGAGCCTTCTCCCTTTGCGTGAGTCACCTTTGTTGTTGCTTTTGGTTTGTTTGCTCTTGCTTGTGCATAGTGTCCAATGTTTCATTGAATGTGGGGTGTTTGATGTTGAAACCCCTTTGCATTTTGTCTTGCTTGTTTTGCTCTTCATTGTGCGTAGTATCTAATGCTGTGAATTCAACTTTAGAACCATAATAACAGGGCAAATTGTCATGCTTGCTCAATGAATATGCCTTTATAGTTGACTTTGTTGCGTTTGATGAATTGACCGAGTTAGTGTGTAGTTTAATGCTGAATGACGTAGGCATGGTTTGAAATTGAAGCTTGCAACTACAATTGTAGCTGTAATGTTGCAGTTTCTGAGGCTCCGCAACTGTATCAGTTACATTTATCTACAGTTTTCCGCAATTTTGCTAATCCAATTTAAAACCCTGGTCATAGGCTTTTTCTCTGCTTTATTAAGATGTCAAAGTTCCAAATTTGGTTCATCTGAATTTATGTTTGCGTGACAGTGTGTTGATAAGACATACTACTATGATTAGTTGTTGGAAGAATAGAGGAACAGTTTTTCAGTTTTTTTGTCTTTTAACACAGTTGCTATTATACTCAGCCTTTGCGTTGCATATACTATTGTTATGAAGTTGGATTTAAATGGTGGTCTGTTGGAATTAAGATTGTGTCAAATGGATTGAGATGACTCTGTGTTTGTCTTTTTCCAGTATCTATTTGATTAGAGTAGTTTCACAATCAGAAAAGTTTCATCTTAGCTATTGTATCGTGCTGCGTCTCAAAGTTTCGAATACTTTGGTGTAAAATAGTGTAGTATATGTGAATATGTATGTAACTAGACATTAATTTAGAAAACTTTGATGAGCAATTACTCTACGAAGGTTTCTAGCTTCTCTCTGCATTGCAGTCCAAATGTGATTGAACTATACTTTGCATTATTTGTGTGTGATTCTTCAGAAGATGTGTGGTTTTAGCAGCATAAGAATTCTGAAGAAAATATGTGTTTTTTAAAGTTATGTCTATTTTGCAGCTATGTCTCAGGGTACAAAAACCGGTTTCAGAACTTTATTAGATGCCTTCGTGAAATGGGAGATGAGGTAACTTTTCCTTCTTTTGTTTCTATGTATGCACATGTTTATTTTCCTTTATATTTGGTGCTTTTGTATATTATCCCAAAAATTCAAAGAAAATTTTGAACAGATAGCTTCTGCACATTACAGTATAGTGTTTAAACATTTGTCCTGTATTTTTTTTTCCCTTTTACATTGCATACTAGCTAGTTATGTTTATTTCTCTGTTATAGGTGATGGTTGTGACAACACATGAAGGAGTGCCTCAGGAGTTTTATGGAGCCAAATTAATTGGATCTTGGAGGTTGCTAACACTAATCTCTTTTAGTTGCTTAGCTCATTTTTTGCTACATCAACCCTTTGCTCTAGTTGTACTTCTAAATTTTTTGTTTAATCATAAAATTTGCGTCTTTTTGTCACGAGGTTAATTCTTGTTTCTTATCTTCATTTATTACATATTTTTGTCAACTGCTACTACCTTACCTCATATTCTGTTGGTATATGTTGTGCATTTACTCTTAAATTTCACTATTAAGTATATATGGCATTTCTATTATCATTGTTTTAGGATTTTTGAAATGCTCATCTAGGGTATGATTGCTATTGTGAATATATATGATGAAATATATGCATTTGAATTACATAGTGGAGGCTCCATTATAATGAGTTAATGTAATAATCACAAGAATCACAAATATCCTAATTATCGTAATTATAAGATTTGTTTAGCCTGTTTTTCACATATTTTCCAACCATGTTTTTTTCTTTTCCTAAAATCTATGAGTTGAGCCTTTTTTGGGCCTTCATTCAAAATACAACCTCTCTTGGATATTTGGCTTCTTTGTCCTGTTCTCTTCCTGCGCCTATTTTTTTTTTTCTTTCCAAAATCACTATCAAATATGGAATAAGCATTGAGATATTAATAATAAAATAACTATGAAATGAATATCTAAACCAGTGAACAATGGATCCATCAAGCACACATGGATTAGGATTTCTTCTCATTAGGTTCTAAATATCATGAGAAGAGGAAGAGAAAAATAAACATATAATGAAATTTGTGTGTTTAAATTACATAGGGGAGGCTCTATTTTATAGAGTTAATGTCATAATTACAAGATTAAAAAACATCCTAATTTCTGTGATTGCAAGATTTGGTTAGCCTTTTTACACTGTCTACGTATTTACCAACAACTAGCATGCCCAAGCTTTATACTAACAATTTTCTTTTATACCAAAAACAATTGAGAAATGCAGCTTTCCCTGCCCTTGGTATCAGAAGGTACCCCTCTCCTTGGCACTTAGTCCAAGAATAATTTCGGAGGTAGCCCGGTTTAAGCCAGACATAATACATGCATCATCGCCAGGCATAATGGTTGGTCTGCAATTCCTCTATCTCCTCATTTGTTAAATTTTGGGGTTATTATGGATAGTGTAGTGTAACTGTGTAAAGACTTATTTGTCACATTACATATCTAATGCTGGCTTAATTTCAGGTTTTTGGAGCTCTTATCATTGCAAAACTATTGTGTGTTCCTATTGTCATGTCCTATCACACCCATGTACCCATGTAAGTTTTATTCAGGTTACAGATTTTCTGAATATATTTACCATCTAGATTGCATGTCACTTCTGCTTACAATTATTCTGATATGATGCTATGATGTTAGAACTGCTCTATCATATATTGCTTATGGCTGATCTTGTTTAGTCTCCAGGTACATTCCAAGATATACCTTTAGCTGGCTGGTGAAACCCATGTGGTTGATCATAAGTATGTACACTTTCTTGCTCACTATTTCCAATTTGGACTCAAATATTGGTTAAGATAACATAAATTTTGGTGGTTCATATAGAATTTCTTCACAGAGCAGCTGATCTGACTCTGGTGCCATCTGCTGCCATTGCTGGGGAACTCCTAGCAGCTAGAGTCACAGCAGGTGAACATAAAATCCCCTTATCTAGTCTTTTAGCTATGCTTAATTAGTAACAGCATCTGAAAATACGCATTTCTTGGTATGCCTAATACAATGCTGCAAAATTTTGACCGAGTTTTTCTCCTGTTGGTATCCAGCTAACAAGATTCGTCTTTGGAACAAGGGTGTTGATTCTGAAAAATTCCATCCCAAATACCGCTCCCATGAAATGCGATTAAGACTAAGGTGTGGACCTTTTATCATTTTTTCATATGTTTGAGTTTTGGTAATAATGGCATTTCATCTTATGCTTAAACATTTGTCACACAGCAATGGTGAACCTGAGAAACCCTTGATAGTTCATGTTGGACGGCTTGGAGTAGAGAAGAGTTTAGATTTTCTCAAAAGGTAGTGAACATCATTGTGAAATTTGCATAACATGGAGAAGTACTTGTATTCATGATTTTCCAGTCAATCTTAGAAATCCAGAATATAAACCGGAAGAGCAGAAAAAACTGCTTGTTGTTGCTTATTGATGTACCAAAGCTGAAAGAGCACTAATTATTTTTGGCAGGCTCATGGATAGGCTTCCTGAAGCCCGAATCGCTTTCGTTGGTGATGGACCATACAGGTGACTAATTCTGACACCCCTTCAAAAAAAAAAAAAAAACTATCTGGTGTTTCCTGCTTTTTTATCTATATATTACTCCCCTCCCTCTCTAGATAAAGCAATGTTAAATATAAAAACTTTGGAAACCTTTATGTCCTGTTTGGCAGAGAGAAGAGAAATATGGTTGATGGAAATAAAAAGGATGAGTGTAAATAAGTGAGAAATAAAAGTTGTTTGGTTGAAGAGAAATAGAGAAGAGATGAGGAGAGAGATAGAGAGATGAGTGAAAATAGATGAGAAATAGTACAGTGGGTCTCACCAATTTTAAAATTAATTCTCCTCTAAATCTTCTCCACCAAACAACCCATGTAATTTCCATCTACTCCCCTCCCCCCAATTTCTTCCCTACCAAACAAGGCATTAGTAATATGAGTTGCTTTGCTAACTACCAGGGAGGAGCTAGAGAAAATGTTTGAAGGTATGCCTGCAGTATTCACTGGAATGTTAGGAGGGGAAGAACTGTCCCAAGCATATGCCAGTGGAGATGTATTTGTCATGCCTTCAGAGTCAGAGACACTTGGTCTTGTAGTATTGGAGGCCATGTCTTCAGGGATACCGGTGGTGGCGGCACGCGCTGGAGGTATTCCCGATATAATCCCTGCGGATCAAGATGGTAAAACTAGCTACCTGTACAATCCAGGAGATCTTGAAGACTGCTTGAGCAAACTAAGGCCCCTTTTGCTCAACAAGGAGTTGAGAGAAACCATGGGAAAAGCTGCGCGTGAAGAGATGGAGAAGTATGATTGGAAGGCAGCCACGCGAAACATTCGCAACGAACAATACAACGCTGCCATTTGGTTCTGGCGCAAGAAAAGAGCTCAACTATTGAGACCCTTCCAATGGCTGGCAAAACGTCTTTTCCCATCACCACAAGTCAACTACAGGTGATGCAACTTCACCTTCCTATATTAGGTTGGTTCCTTGCTAGCTTGCTTTGGCTACATAGAAGACTTGTATTGGATAAATGTGTGTTTGATAGTGTAATGCATTCATTCTTTATGAATGTAAGGGAACATACAATAGGGATCAATGCCACAGGTTCAATCCTTCATGTTCCTATTCTATCAAATTAAATTTTTGAAATCTCCTCCTCTTCCTTCCTTCCTTCATGTTCCTATTCTATCCATCTCCTATTTTATTTATCAAGTTATTTTAATAGGTAAACAAAAATAAAATAATTGCATAACACCTGAAAGCAAAAATTTAAACCAAATTCATAATTTAGTATCCAGAATTGTTAAATTTTTATAATATTTCGAAAACTAAATTCTGGAATATAATTAGATATTAACTATTTTGGAAATTAAATTTATAACATTTTGGAAATTATTTTCTAAAATATTATAAAACTAAATTTTGGAAACTAATTTTCAAAAGTTTACATGTTTCTAAATACGTTCCGAAAATTAGTGTGAAAAGTATTTTTAGCAAAAAAATTTACCAAAACGTGAAAAAAGTATGGAAAGAAAAAAGACAGATTGTAAGTAAAATGTCCCTAACATTAGGCGAAGCCCACCAAGATTAGTATATCCAGGCCATATATGGATAGGGCCTTTGCTTCCTGCACCTCACGTTTTGCTTCCTGCACCTCTTAGGAAATCTGAATGGACAAAAATGCCCTTTGTTATCTCTTTTACTCACTAGGCACCCCACTCTCAACCTTAATGCACATCCCTTTGTGTGACGACTACTCCCAACTCCTGTCTTCTTTCTTTGTGCGCACATCCCTTTGCTTCTTTCTTTCTTTCATTCTTTGTGTGCACAACCCTAACACACATCCCTTTGTTTTTTTTTTTTTTGATCTGATTATAATTCCAAATTGGAGAATCCGTCTGGGAATAGACATAAAACTGAACACTTTCGGATTGTCCATTCCAAAATTATATATACATAATTCCGAATTAAGTTAATTATGATCTTAATGTTGATTTTATAATTAACATTAAGATTAAATTTGGTTATGTATACATAATATTAATCCTCTCACTCTAGAGAAACTAAATTTTTAATTTTATGAATAACCTACTCAAATTTATATGTTAGGTATTTATTAAAGTAGATGCCAAGACAATATATTACAAGACAATGAACTATCAGTTTAAATTTGATAAAAAAAAGATATACTCAGTTACATATTTTTTATTTAACAATTTATAATGTTATGGAGACTTATATAGTGAGAGTATAAGAAATAACATAACTAAATATTGGTCATATATATAATTATATAAAACAGTTAAGATTGTTTTAATTAATTTTGATCTTAATTATCTATTTCAATTAGAGTTTAATGGTGATGCATTAATAGTGTAAAACTATTTTACACTGTCAACCAATCACAAATCACCGTTAGTATGACTTTTAATATAATAATTTTAAAAGTCAACAATTTTACTATATATGGTGAGTTTTGATTGAATGACAGTGTAAAATTTTTTTACACTGTCAGTGCATCACCTATTTTCTCTTTCAATTATACGATTGATATTTCCTCCTCTCACATGCTCTCGTTTCTATTTTGATATGAAACACCATTTGTTTCTTCTTCTTCTTCTTAATAAAAAACATTTCGCAGAGAAGTCATAAATCTAAGCTTTCCATTAAAAAATGGGTGGACAGAATCAATTATTTAAAAGTACAACTTGCAGATGATTAGCCACAATTCTAGGGCTCCTTTCCATCAAAATGCATGAGTGGGTTTACTATGAAGCCAAAACTCACAGTTCTAGGGCTCCTTTCCATCAAAATGGCTGTAATATGAAGTCATTTTGACTAAAACAGGTTTGTTTATTTTTGAATTGTTGGAGGGAGAAACTCAAAACGTCTATGCATCATCCCTTGCTCTCGTTATTTCTTTGGCACCATTCTCTAATCATTGATTCTTAGAAAGAAATTCTCATTTGTTTTTGCGTGTAGGCTATTATTAGGCCATTTTTTTTAGTTTAATTGGTAGGTAGGTTGTGTGCACCTTTGCTAGTCTCAAGTGCAAAAAATGAAGACTAGACTGGTACCAGAACTTAGAATAAAAGAAATCATTGAAACCTTTACAAATTCTTGGTTATTCACACCCTACAATCTGTATCAGCAAATTATGATTTTTTTTTTTCCATTTAACTGATTATCCCTAATTTTATGATTAAGAATGTCTTCTTAGGTTTCTGAAATAATGGCCCAGATTATATTTTGAGAGTTAAGTGAAGTAATATAAGAGCTTCAACAAGTAGCAAAATCTATGATAAACTCTACAATATAAGGAGAATTCTTTAATGATAGTAAATTAAAGTTTGTACTAGCAGATTAGTGACCAAACTATACTAAAGTTTGTTCGTTAGAACAACTTTAGCAACCGTGTAAATAAATTTGACTATAGTCTTATAATAATTCAGCATGGTCCTTTTAAAAAAAGTGTTTTCCTTTTATCAATAAATCCTAGCAAAGTTGATAAACAGTTGAGTCGTTCTTTAATAATAGTGACATATTATTGCAATTAAATTGAACTGATTGCACCAGCAAAAGGAAGACAAAAAAGGAATTCCAGTCATATAATCATATTGCCTTGCCTATGCAAATAAAACAGAAAACAACTCATTCCACCATATATAAGCTTTTAGCATGTCATGGTGTTCCCCAACCAACTCTTTTGTTAATAAAAAAAAACACCCTAGTGCATTATTATAATTTTTTTTTTGTCATAGTTTATACCTCCTCAACATAGGTTTTTTTGGTCAAGCCTCCTCAACAGAGTTGCTTTCTCCTTGATTGTTCAAGTTTTTATACAAATGTTTAGAGTGGCATCCATGTTAGACTATCCCATTAACCACATACTGAGTTTACTTTCTCATTTAGTATTTTGCTTTCCTCTTGTGTACGTCTTGCTTTCTCGCTCCCTCTTCATTCTATATCTCTTTTAGTAGTAAATATTTAAACAATATAATTTGTTTCTTGTCAATTCTTTCATACAATCTTTACATAACATGTAAAATATTAAATTATGAGAAAAAAGATAGTAAATTTTTTAATAAGTAAATAATAATATAATAAAATATAAGTGTTGGGATTCTTTCTTTTGTATACATCTCAGGTGAGACTATGTCTATGGACACTCGTGGTCATCATTAATTCAAATAGAATAGAAGAAGTGCTCTTCTATGCAACTTAGGAAAGACGTCGTTTCATATTATTTGTCATTCTAGTTTAACTAATGATTGAATTTAAATCCTAAATACTATATAACTACATTAAATACTATATATCTTATTTAATTCAAATGAATTTGTCTCTGCTGAAAAATACTCGTGACCTAAAAAAAAAGGGGGAATAAGTCGCTTCATTACTGAAAGGAAGTGGAATTTTGTCATTTATCATGGAGAAACTTTTTAGGTGCCATTATTATTGTTTCATAAGGTTTTGGTTTTAGTGGGTGGGACCAAAACTGTAGGTGCAAGCAGAGTTATGAGTACTGTGCCTTTAGCAAAGGTTGCAAAAGCAACAACAATTTTAGTGCCAACAATTAGTAACAGCAATAACAAAAGCACGAAGAAATCAATAATTTTATGCCTACCGTGTATTTTGTTTTTTATTTTTTTTTTAATTTTTTGGACCGTCCAAACTGTAGGATTTCGGGAAATATAACCAAAGATGAAAAACAACAATATTATATATGTGAGAACTTTTCTTTAAGCATGTTACTCACTCTTTTTTATTTGCTAAAAGTTAGATGAATAAAATATTGCCTTAATAAATATTTTTCATGGCGGTCAAAATACATTTTTTATTTGGCATCATGACTTCTTCTAACATTAATTCCAAGATTTAAATTCTTAACACTATGAATGGAAGTTTATGTGAGGTCACAATATGAAATTTTCAATATCGTTTAGCTTTTGATAAATTTGGATGATCAAAAGTTAATAATTAAAATATGAAATAATATTATAATAATTGATTTTGTAATTTTAATCACTTGTTACATATTTGGCACTAGTTGATTAAACACTTCTATATTCTTGAAACTATGGGTCGTTATAATAGTATCTGAAATTAGAAAAATGATCAATTTCTGAAATTGAATCCTATTAGTTAAGTTAGTCTATCTCATTAGTCATTCACTAAATAAATTAGCAAACATGTGATGTGACACGTTATTTTCCACTTTGGTAGTCACGTGTGTTGTCACATGACTGTCCAATCATAAACACATGACATTAGTAAAGAGCAAAATAAGATTTTATAGATGTTTTTTTGACATTGTTATTTAGAAATCGTGACACTTCATTTTCAAAGATCAAAGTGACTAATTTGAGAGACTAAAATGACATTAAATTGTTTGATAATCATAATCTTGTTATCTCTCTTAGGAGTTATAAGATTTGATTAGTGATTAAAGGGAGAAGGGTGTTGGCTTGAGTTTTTTGGAGGTGTAGGGAGAAATACCCCTAATGTAAAGCCGTTCTTAATCCACAATTTCCTGCTGGTTGATCAACAGATTCCCCAGATAAAGGCATAAGGTTCCAAGATTAGGATATTGGGATTTGGAATTTGAGTAACAGCATCATGATCCTATGGTTTCTTGAGTAATGAATTAACTATTGATTAATGTAGGGGAAACAAGTCAAAGTTAAGCGCCAAAGGAAATACCGAAACAGGGACATGCACTAAAGATTATAAAGTAAAATAAAATCCCGATGCCCAAAAAGACAAGAAGAAAGAATAAAAAGAAAAAACTTAGATGCTTAGGGACACAACAAAATGAAAAAGTGAACACTGAGCAGCATTTGATGCTCAAATTTGTGGCCTTTGCTTTCATCTATGGTCAAGATTCCATAACAGAGTCGGTTTGGCCCTTAACTCTCCTACTAGGCCTATATTGGACATCAATCTTAGTCAACTCATTTCCATTATTATTTTACCAATTAAGTGCAGTGAAACAACATAAAATTATTTTAAAACATGTTTACTGAACAATATATATATTACTTCTGTTCCTATTTATAAAACGAAGTAGTGTTTGTTTTTTTTTTTTTTTATAAGACCCTATTCATAACGTCTCTTGCATTAATTATTTTTAGACTAAAATACATGTAATTAAATAAGAGAAAATATATTGATAAACCTTTAGAAGAGAGATGAACATTAATGACAATGATATTTTTGGAAAAACATATAAATTTAAGACAAATTATTGCTATAAACTAAATTAAGCATTTTCCTTAATCTTGATGAAGTAGGTAATTGGGTCTTATAAATAGGAATCGAAGTAGTATATAATATGAAGTTTAATTTTGATATATTATCAACTAATTAAAAACTCATCCTAAATATGATTTTAGAATAATTATTATAAAAAGTTAATAATTTTTAATTATATGATCATTCTTGATTAAATGACATTATAAAAGAAACTTTTATACCACTATGATATTAGTTTGACTAGAATTGAACTCAGAATTTTTTATGTGAATGAAAAATGAGTTTAGTAAGAGAGACCTTATTAGCTAGCCAAGTTCCTTAGCAAAGATTTATCATTAATCTATTCCATTTAAATTCTAAAATAGTATATCATAACTTTATTAAAATTTAAAATAAATACACATTTATTTTTCTATGAGATAAAACTACTTTAAACGAACTTTTCTTCCGTGGAATCAAGTAAAGCAACGAAGTACATTTATGTGTCACTTTGAAGAAATGCAGTGTGACTCAGCAATGCCGGACCAAGCATATGATGACATGGCCTAGTGCCCAAATCAACTGCTTCCACTTGCCTAAAAAAGCATGCGAGTGAATGATTCTTCCCTTTGATAATTCTACGCACTAGAATTGTTCTTCAATCTTCACTATAAATAATTAAATATTCATTCTCCACGTAAGATCAATATAAGCAATTGTCAGCTACCTGAACATTTTATATAATCAAAAGTAACCCGTGGACTTAATTAAGGGTAGCACATAAAACAATAAATTATTGAAGAATTGTGGACTTTCAGCTTGGATCTTAATGTCCACCATGTTGTAGAACTAATGCTTCCAAGACATTATGTTTCATATAAAATGCTTTATGATCACATTTTTACACGAAGACCAAAGCTCTGTCCTATTCCTCACCACATTTGAAAAAGCTTTCTGGTATAATCATAACTTTATGGCTTTAAATACACTCCTAATATAGGCTAATAAAAATTAACAGTCCAAATTGCTTTATATTACACCACTAGTACATCAACATGATTGATGCCTACTTTATGTAAAGTTGGAACTGCTTATTTATTTGAAGCATCTTATAAAAAGGCAAGAGATAACTTCTCTTCCTGAGGGCAATTTGCAGATAACTCCTCCCTATATAGGAAGATGAACGTCAGATGCAATCTCACTCAAACCTTCCATCTAACTAATCAAATTACAGAACATGTATTCAGAAGATCATATTACACATCCCCAAACTAAACTCTGCCAGACTAGTCCCAGAATTTTAATATCAGAACACAATTGGAACTAATCTCTACATAGATTCTAATTACTAAGGACTAACTCAAGTCCTTCTCAACATATTCACACAAACCATCTATGAAGCAATCCAACATCACTGAAAAGGGTTTAAAATTTGTGTATCTTCAAAACTCTAAACCCTGCATCACATGCATAGATCAATGATGTTGCATCAATTGCATTTGCAAACTAGTATCACAAGGTGAAAACTGGCATCCATGCAGATTGTCTAAGTAAATTTTGCTCCTGTGGTCTAGATTCATATGAAGAAATGCCATGAAGTGGTGTTGCCATGAACATGTTTCCATTTGTGGAATTGAAAACAATTGGCATGTCATCACATGGCAATTTCCATTCATATTCCTGCTTAACCATGCTAGACAATTTCTGATTCTGATGTGGAGAAGAGGGTTTGGTAGTGTCTGATGAAGGAGATTTTGTTTCTTGG
Organism: Pueraria montana var. lobata; assembly: GCA_026413185.1. Classification (NCBI taxonomy): domain Eukaryota; kingdom Viridiplantae; phylum Streptophyta; class Magnoliopsida; order Fabales; family Fabaceae; genus Pueraria; species Pueraria montana. Next base: position 83,379,255 of record CM048650.1, read on the forward strand.
AGATTGACCATTGTGATGTCATGGATACTGGATCTCCTCTTATCCTTCCCTCCTGTATGCTGCCTGATGAAGTACTTCTGAGCATGACTTGCAACCTGAGTTGGTGTCCTTGTGGTCACAAAGTTCCTAGAGATGTTTCTCCAATCCCCTTTACCATACTTCTTGAGACCCAGCAGAAACTGCCTGTGGTTGTTTAATAATCAAAGACATTAAAATAGGTAAAGAGCAAAAACCCTGAACATGAGGCAAATATGCAAATGCAAGGAACCAACAAGAAAAGCATTTGTCATGGCAAAATCACATAATAATTAAGCAGAACCTGATTTATAAACACTCAACCAACCTAATACATAAATCAAGCATCCTAAGCTGAAAACCTATAAACAAGATTTTAAATTGTAGTCACAGTCGCGATTGCAGTTTTGTCACAATTCCTGATATTGTAGGAAATGGCAGACAAATGCAGCTGATGCAACCGAAATTGCAGTCACAAAGACCTCAAAAACTTTGATGTTGCGGCCAAAATCACAGTTGCATATCATTTTTAAAACCCTGACTATAAAGAAACATCTTAAATAGAAAGCTTTTTAGCATCCTAGCTAACCAATTATTCTTTATTACTTGAATCACCCATAAATTTGAACATTGATCTAAATTGGGGTCACTGCTGAAGGCACAATACACACACACAGCAAAAGAAGGTGATGAGATGGAATTAATTACCTGTGTTCCTCTTCAGTCCATGGCACTCCTTTCTTCCTTTCCTGCTCAGTTGGCCTAGTGGATGCACCCCTTTTCCCACCAACACTACAAAACTGCTTGAACTCATCATAGCCTTGATTGTTAACCCACTCCAATGTGAAAGAACTGGTAGTATAGCCAGGAACTGGGATCAAACCTGCTTCAATGACACTCACATCTTCCTCAAGCTCTCTGTACTGTTTGATCACATCACCAATAGTTTTCCCTGGAATCATGGCTGCCACCATCATCCATCTATCTGGGGTGTCCTTATCATAGTAAGCCAAAGCATTCTCAAACAGCTTGTTCTCTTCTGCAGTCCATCTTGCTCCCTTGCTTTCCTGGAACAACCAGTTGGAATTTTGGAGATAGGAGACTGGAGACAGTACTTCAATTCCCCTATTCATTGATCTCAATATCAATTGCACATAGCAAGCATGTCAAAACAATATTTTTGAATTCAACTCTCCCTCTCTCTCTAAGAAAAGTTCAAAGAGGGAGAGATACCCCAGAGAGGAATGCAGAGGATAGGAGCTTCTTATGGACAAAGGAATCTAGAATAGGCTTTCTTTCCAAAACCCAAGGAAAATTCCAAAACTTGAGAGAATCAATGAAGGGCAAAGCATAAACCCTTAAGAAACTCTTCAGATCTAAGACAAGGTGAACCAATCACCAATCACCATAACAACCAAAAGAGAAAAGAAAAGGCTAAACCCAAATGAAAATTGGAAAAGCTCCCAAACCCATTAAGCTTCTAGAGTGACACTCAATAATTGGGATAGTTCTCAAGAGCATATAGAAGATACATGTATCTATGTAGTATTGGACTATTTGTGCTAGAATCTTTAGATAGAACCAAAAACAGTGAAGAGGGGGCAACTGAAAAGCAAAAGGCTAAAAAGATTTTAAGAGGAAGAAGTGGATGTGAGTTGTGTGCAGTGCAGAGGGTGGTACAATGAGTGAAGAGAAATGTGTCAGCTGTGTGTGATGAAGTGATTGAAAGACAGCGATCTATGGAACAGAGAAGAGGAGAGAGAGAGTCAAAGGGGTTGAGTTGTGATTGGTGCAGAGGATGTTTGTGGGGGCCGAGAGTGAGAGAAAGACTAAGGTGATAGCGACACACTAACAATCTTTGGTTCGGGCTTTGGAGTGAAGAAATGATAGCAACGTATGTAACTCAACCGAGCTTGGCATAGGTTGGCATAAGAGTCCAGGATCTACTATTTATTTTTTAGTTGTGTTATTGATGTAACAATTCATTTAACAATATTTCTTTTTTACCAACAAATCGTTTATTTAAGTGAAAATAAACTCGATTTTCTTAAGTAAATTTTGGGTTCAAATCTTGTGAATAAAAAAAATGTGACTGAAAAACGAGATTCCATTAAAGATAGTCGGACAAGTTTTGGGAACAGGTATTTTTAGATTGTATTGTAAACACAATTGAGTTAATTGTGAGAGTTTTCTACAATATTGGTATTGGGTGAAGCTTGGAGAGGCTAGTAAAAAAATACTGGATTGAGTTAACCTGCAGAGGTTGAAACTCTGTAGAAAATTCTCACATTTAACTTTGTAACACACTCTAGAAGTACTAATCCCCTAATTGCACTTTTGATTAAGTATTTATAGTTAATTTTTCGTAACGACAATTAAACGAAAAGACCCAATTAAAAAGTTTGGATTAGTCCTTTCGTTTGGGTTGGACCCAATTCATTCAACTTTCGTTTGGTCACCAGAGATAAGGGACTGACATTCTGCAGCAACAGAACCAAACTTTGATAAATCTACTATAGGATCAATAATTTTATCCACCACTACCTTACAATCCATTTCAAACTGCACATTAGCCAAACCTAATGAGATCACAAACTTCAAAGCTGATAGAAGGAAACAGACTAAAAATGATCACACGTTAAGCAAAATGGAAAGTTTTTTATTTTTAAATGCCTTTTCCTTTTCCAAATTCTATATGACGTGAAATAGAGCATTAATTCTTTTGCTAGAACATCTATTGTATATACTCTAGTCATCATATAGAGTTATAAGGTTGACTTGATGGTTAAAGGGAGAGGTTGTGAGTTCGAATCACTCCCACTAACAAAAATTAACAAATTAACAACTAACAAAAAAAAAAAAAACTCTAGTCATTATATTTTCCATTGTATTCCTCACTGTTATTTACAACTTTGTTGCAAGGGAAATGAATTGATCACTTACTGTAAAAAAGTAAAAAAGTAATTCCATGGTCTTTAGCAAAAATCCGTAAATACTACCGTTCAAATGAAATCCAAGCATTCAACTAATGTAAATACTACCAACTAAACGCGTAAGAGAGAAAAGAGAGACATATAATACAAATACTTTACGATAATATCAAAGTACAAAAGAAAATAATAAAAAATAAGGTTCCACTTTGTACCTAAACGTGTTGCATTGCCACCGATCATCCCAACCACAACATGTCGACCTCGTTGTTCATGGTTTACACTTGTACACCACTATCACACTTCTATTTTCTCCCACTTTCCCTATGTTCTAATGAACGAAGATAGGAGGATGAGAAAGTCCTTTCCTATATCGTCTTTATCCTCTTTAGACTAGCTTAGAGGTCGAAATTGTGGGTGTTGTTCGCCTAAAGGTTGATTTTTGTTGTCATTGATGTTTGTGTTTATTTGACTAAAGCCCACATGTATATTATCTTTACTTCTTTCAAAGGAAATAGAAAGTGAAAAAATATTGAAAATAGATAATATTTTCTTAATCTAAACAATCCATGAAAAAGAAGAGAAGTTTTTTTTTTAAAAAAAAAAATGGATGATAACAAAAGATGTTTGTTTGAAAGGAAAAATAAAAATAAAATTATAAGTATCTTTGTTTGTTTAAAGAAAAAAGAATGAGAAAAGATAATAAGGTAAAAGATACCCATACCCTAGAAGTAGTAAATGGTGGTAAGTATATCAATTTTAGATATTTCTATAATGAGTTATTTCATATTGAAGAGTACTCCTACAATATGGTGGTTCAAGACTAGTTAATAATTTCTTGTTTGGGTTACATAAATAGATTGTATCAGTTAAAAATTGATCGTTGCAAATTATAGCAACAAAGCACCATAGTACAGTAAGAAGTCTAAATAATTTATTTGTTAATAATAAATCCATTTTTTAGCTAACAAGTGCTAGGACCATTAACGCATGAAATCAATTAGGGTTGTTAATTAACATCAATACTTATTTATTAATAGCAGATGCCTCTTTGACAGTTTCAAAGCACCCAAATTGCAGGTGAATACTCATAATGGAGGTATCTCGGAATCAAGTAACGATATGATTATTTTGTCTATCCTAATCTTCCAATTTCTTAGACATATTTTTCATTGATGTCATCATCTATCTTTGCAGCAAATATCTCTCTAGAGTATCATTCTTCAGTAAGCACAAGTGAAATAGGCAGAGTAATATTGTGAAAAAAGGCAGAGGTCCAAAAATTGGTGACATCACAACCAAGGTTCAAGAATCGATCATTTGGAGGCTAAATTTGTGGGGAATAAAAAAAGGACTCAACATGTTTGGTGCCACTCTAGCATTGCTTCTTCAGCTGTGAATAGTGTCATTGTAGGACATCAAAAGGCAAAGGTCCAAAAAGTGTTGACATTAGAGAATTGTGTGGAGACAACCAATGGTAGAGATTGACAAAGAACAATTAAGCATGTGAAGGACCAAGAACATAAGCTTTGGCACCACATAAAAAACTGAAGAAATAAAGATAATTTCGAAGAATTTTTATATTCCTTCATGTGTTATAAAAGGAAGGGCCTTTACCCTTATTTATTATCCTAGAACTATATATAGCTATAGTATAAAAGTAGTATATTACGAATAATTCAAATGTGAATAAGCTATCCTAATATAACACTAACAAAAATTAATGTAGTTAGTGCTAACCATTTGAATCTTCTCAGCCACAATCTATTATTTTGAGTTTTGACATATGAACATTTCTCCTTAATGCAAACAGTTCTGAAATGCTCAAACCACCCAAAGATCAACCATATAATGAATGAAGTACGTGCCATTTTTATTTCAGTAAAAATAACCAAAGTATACACTCATTGATCTCAATACATATGATCTGTATCGCTTTAACAAAGAAAAAAAAAAACAAAGAAAAGAAATGTATGTACAAAGAAAACCAAAATGCTGGCTCCAATTTACAGAACGTGCGTGAAGAAATGCTCTCATTAGCTCATAAAAGCTATTGGGACAACCCGCTTATTAAATAATTACCACCCTCCCTTTCATTCCCCCCCTTTTTTTTGCCTGGCTTCTCTGTATCCTTCCAAAGCTTCTTTTTGCATAGGAAGGCCTTCCCTTGTTTGTGTGTTATTCAATTGATGGCTGAAAGTCTCAACATTTTGGAAGATCATTTGGTGGGGGTAGCAATGATTCATTAGGACCTTTACCATTGTCCACCAAGAAGGCCATCTTTAACCCCCATGTTGTATGCACCTCGAAATGGCAGTGCAAGAACCACACTCCTGTCAAATATATATGGAAGTAAAACAAAATTAATATGAAGAGATATTGAACTTTGAAGAATGATCCTACAGTATAGAGAATAGACCAAGGCAAGGATGGTTTTTTATTTTAAATGTAGGAATCGAATATAAGTAGCAGGAGATTTACAACAATTCACGCATATTGCTCAACCAATTGAACTAGACCCTCTTGATCAAGGCAAGGATGGTTATCGAGGGGAAAGCGTGCCTTTGACCTATTTCTCCTTAATTATTTTTAAAGAAATATACTTATTTTTTTTATATAAAATTATTTTGTAATCTTGTACTTGTTTTCATTGAGTTGTGGCTTGCATTTGGGGCTTCACTCAAGTATTAATATTAGTATTTGATACATTATACCTTTATCTAACATATAGGTATCCTTTTTCATAAGTCATAACATAACTCTGAATGAAAATCTCAATTGTTATGACTTAAGCAAGTGAAGAAAGTCTAATCCAAAATCATTAGATAGGAGACTCTTGTTAGTCTAACCCAATAAAAGTGCTACGTTAAACTTCTTATTCTACTTAGTATGACACATGTAACATTTTCTTGAATCCCTCCTTGCATCGGACTTGATTAATATTTTGAGTATGAATAAGATTAAAAAAAATTTACCTGGGTTATCTGCTCTGAATCTGAAAGCAGTCCACCCTCCAGTTGGCACTCCAATTGTGTTCCTCTCAACAGGATCTACAAGGTTAAAGTTATTTTGATCCGTTTTGGGATCATAGTTTCCTACACCTGAGCCAACAACAAAGAAATTGAACCCATGAAGATGAACTGGGTGGCTCTCAGGAGCAATGACCCCAGTATCCTGCAAAACAACCTGGACTGTGGAGTTGAATGCTAGCCTGTAGACCTTGGTGCCATTTGTGGTATGTGAACCAGCCGACGGTGGAGTCGCGGTGTAGTTGTAAACTTGAGAAGGGTTGCCAGGGAAATCAGTGGTGAACACCCCCTGAATGTTGAAGTAATGTGCCTGAAGCAATGCAGTGGTTGGCATCACAAATGTCACATTGTTGACAGCAGCCACTACTCTACTCCCATTGCCAGCTGTGCAGGATGGACATGGATTAATCCCCAGCCCAACAGTGAATAAAAGTGAATGATCAACTGTTTGTGGGACATTTGCTGGGTATTTCTTGGAATTAAGGCTCTTAAGAGACTTGGTGAAGTTGTTGGCAACTTGGGTTGCATTTCTTGGAGGAGGGGTGGTGAGGATTGTAGGGGTGGTGGCAAGAGTGCCAGTGTAGTGCAATGTGGCTGTTGCAGTCAAGTTATCCACAGCTACCACTGGAGAATCCATGAAAGTAGAGGCTACAATTGTGTATTTGCCAGAATTTTGGTCAGTAGTTAAAAGGGCATTGGTGGTTTGGCCAGGGGCTATCAAAAGAGTGTCAGTCTTGAAGGGCTTTACATATGAAGCATCAACTTCAACCACAGTTAATAAATGGCCAGCAATTTTGAAGAAGAGCTCCTCATTGAGTGCAGCATTGATGATTCTCAATAGGTAGGTCTTGCCACTTTCCACAGGAAGCTTGTACACATCTACTTATATTCAACCAAGAAGGGAAACCAAGCACACCTATAGTTAGCACTTAACGACAATTTAACAGGACAAAAATACAATTTCTTAGGTGTTTTTGGTGTTGTTCTCGACTGAATTGAAGTTTTATATTGGTAATCTATGTTGACCTTTAATGCAAGCCTTTATTACACGGATTATCAGAGTGAAACTTTCAATTCTAATTGGAAAACAACACCAAAAACACCTAACGAACAACATCTAAGTTTTGTCCGAATTGAAAACCATATATACATGTAAGAAAGGATAGAAGTTAAAAGTAGCATAACCACCTTGTGTAGAACAATTGGCCACAGACACAATCCCTGGAAGGCCATTAATGGTATGAGCATCTGAGACATTTGGTGCCAATCCTGATTTTAGAGCTTCATTGATAACATCTTCAGTATCTGATTTCCACCATTCTCCTGCAGTTTATCACCATGATGAATTTTAATTTGAAATATGGTTATGTTGAGGACTAATCAACATCAGTGAACAGGACCAATCTAAATGAGTGAAGGGCATTAATTAATTATTTGAATTCACCTAATATTACAACCAACTCTTTATCTGGTTTTGGGAAAGGATATGGCACACCCCTCTTTGGCAAGATAACCATGGCACCATGGAGAGTTGACCTTAGCCAGTTAACATGAGCATGCCAAAGAAGTGTTCCTCTTTGTCCTGTAAGGGTGAAGTTGTACAAATATGATTGTCCTGGCAGAATTGGGCACTGTGTGATGTATGCAGGCCCATCAGCCCAACCAGTTCTAAGTTGCCTCACACCATGCCTGCCAAGTTGGTTATAGTCTTCCAATTAGCATTCAAGATTATTTTGTATAGATAACATTATTTTATATATTTAAATGAGGAGGAATCAAATTACTCTAAGAATAACAGTATTCATTTTCTTAAAATTTAATAATTCTAACAAATAACTAATCTTAACCATCTGATTCCAAAAAAATAAATAATATGGATTGAGAGTAACTCTTTTAGAGTTAATATGAAATAACTTAATCCCTCCTTGTTTAAAATATGGGTCATTTCTTTTGTGTTTTATCTTTCTCCACAATACTTCTTGCATGTAACTTGAAGCAAATAAGAAAACGAAGTCTCACCAGTGGATGGTGACGTTGTGGTTGACATGGTTTTTGACTTTGACCAGCACTGTATCATCTTCCCTGGCGTAAAGAGTGGGTCCTGGAAACTTCCCATTAACGGTGACAATGGGTTTGCTTGAACATAACCTAGTGGTGTTTTTCAGCACCACCTGCATCCATTACCAAAATCAAGCATATGCCTAAGCCCTTGGAACCATTTGCCTAGAGTAAAATTTTATAGTGGTTGGAAGAAGTGACTGATATAGGTCTATATCTTCGAATTTATTCAATATTCATGCATGATTGAATTTAGGTGAAAATTACGTAGCTTCAAGACAAATAATTAAGATTACTCAACGATGCCTGCACACACCTAGAAATAGAAAATTAGAATTTATCTTACTATAATGTTCTATAAGATAATTAATATTATGGTTGCAATGGAATTCATTCACTATTTCTAGGTGATTATGATACGATATCACTAATTTTGTTGGCCACATGTGGCTTGACAATGGACCAATATAGACAGTGCAGTTGAACTCATTAATGTCAATACCCTGATCTAACAGCTCTCACTTCACATTATTCCAGGATATAAATAGAACTTGATATAAACTTTATAGTAAATTAAGTAAAACTATATATTTTGATTGGAATGGCTGAATAAATCATAACTTGCATGCATTTTGAATATATATTATATATTATTCCTGCACTCTAAAAAGCATGAAACCAAGCATGTACCCCCACGAGGCCAGGAAAGAATTAATGATTTACTTACATTGAATTTGTAGTGCCTCACTTTGCACTCGACTAAAGCTGGAACAATGCAAGCAATGAGAAACAACACTCTAACCCAAGACTCCATTTTATTCAGTCTTCACCACCCTCTGACTCCTGAGTTAAATAACTTAATTGTTTTATAACTTATTATGTGCTTAAGTGCATATTCATGCATGACTAGCCAACACACCCTTATATAGGCTGAAAAAGTAGGCAATATTGCTTCCTCCTGGTTCTTCTTGTTTGGTTATTAGGTGAATGATGGAGGCATCCTTGGAAATTAAGGCTTGGCTAAGATAGGGGGAAAGAGAAAGGGATAAAACCATGTTAACTCATTATTTCTTGCTTGTCACATAAAGTTTGTAATGGAAATAAATATCCATGTACGTTAAGTTATTAACCTCCTTAGTTAGACACATTTTTCTTTGATAAATACAACTATTTGAGGTATATTAATTTAGTTGATTGGTTGTATTCTGAGGTTCAAATATTTCTTTCTGTAGCCCCATTAACTAAGCATTAAGCAAAATAGTTGTTGCTGTCAAAAAAAAAAAAAGAAGCAAAATAGTTGTTAACCAATTAAAACACAGTAAATTTGTTACTGTCGCAAACCATTCGTCATTTTGGGCTGACCCCGCTGAATCAGCCTTTTATCACGCTAGTGCCTGAAGCCTGAAGTTATGCAGAATTTAACAAAAATGATTTTTCATTCATTATTTGTTGCATTATAATTAACATTCAGTGATATTAATTAGTTTTTTTGGGTGCTCATTATATGACTAATAAACCGTCTGTTTAATGTAAAACTAGATATAATACCTATGTGTTGCATGAGTTTATTTAAATATAAAAAATATAATTTAAATATGTAAAATATATGTACAGAATTAAAGTGTACGTGTGAGTGTTCATCATAATTTTTAATTTAATAAATTAAAAATTATGTGACATAAAATAAATTTATTAATGTGACAAATACATGTTTATAAAGCAATAGTTGAGACAAATCCTATTCGTATTACATTCAGAGGTTCATATAAAACAAGCGAATTATAAAGTAATGAATGGTCAATTTAATTTTTGGGTTAATATAATTCAAAAATTGATCAATCACAAATGTGGAGATGGATCAATTATAATGTGAAATTTCTCAATTATTTTAATAAGATTAGTTAATGGAATGGATCAATCTACTTATTTAATTGGTGACCAACATTTTGTGGAGAATTGATAAAAAGAGAGAGATGCTCACATACACACACATATATTATCATTATATTTTTTAATTTAATAAATTATTTTTTTTTATAGTTTTCTTCATCACCATGATCACATTTGCATTTAAAAATATAATAATTAAATTAATATATGAATACACTAATTTCTAAACCAAGCATAAAAAAGAAGAATAGCTAATTTTATAATGCGTTGTAAAATTGGGCCATTCTTTTTTTAATGTATTTATGTACACATAAATTAAAGAGGAAGAGGATATTTTCTACAGGTTCATGTGCCAATTTTTGAAACTGATTAGACATCTAGATGGTGTGGTTATCAATTGATAAACATATGATTACTTATGTGGGAATTGAAGTATGTAGCATAGAGGTAAGGAACTAGAAGATGGTTACATGTGCAGTTATGCACGAATGCTTAGATCACAAAAAATATAGTCTAGTTGAGAAATGGCTTTCGGATCGTGCATCAGAAAGCAGCTTGTATGAAGTGTACAAATCATGATTTATTTGAATTTTGAAACCAAGATCCATCAATCTAACTTTTGGGAAGTAATAACTCTGTCACCTTTCATGGCCTCTTATTCCACATGCCTTTATTTCCATCTCTCTCTCTCTGTCTCTATTTGGGTATGTAACAGACTAACACAAATGTGACACATGGTAGTTTACTAAGTAATTAGTAAAGTTAAAGAAAGATGGTAATTATGAATTTAGGTTAATGGTCAACATGGTTAGAAATGAGTCTGCGTCATGCGATTAGTTGATCACACAAAGATAGTAGGTATTTTTAATCTTTAAACATCTAAGATTGATTGCGGATAAAGTCTAGACCAAAGAAATGAAAAGATGGAGCATCTGTTCTTTTTCTCTTTCTTAATTCATAATCCTTTTTTTTTTTGGGTCCTTCTATCTTAATTAGGCATTTAAATCTGTAGACGTTAGTTTTCTAAAATGGGTTTGTCAAAACTAAATAAGTGTTCTGATGAGTACACTTAACTTACTTACTTTTGAAACAAACTCATTTTAACTCGCTATAAATGGTAAAAGTAAATACAGTTTTACTTGGCCTTTACTTAGTATCATTAATAGATTGTTTGGAAAAGCAGTGGAGTCCTTAGCATCACGTTTAGGACATTGAAAAAAGTTCCGATTTTGGCAACATGTTTAGTAATTTTGCAAATCAATTCTACGTACATCTCAAATCATGATTTTGACTGAAGCACTTAATTTTGTTACATTTGCAGTGAAAAAAAATCCATTGCACATATATATATTAAAAAATATTCCCATAATTTAATATAATAATATTACTTTAATATATAGTATTTATATATATTTTTTATAATTGCATATTTAAAAGTGATTAACAAAAAAAAGAAGTGATTGTTAGCAACATAAGTAAACATGACTTTTACCAAATCAATTTACTACAAATTCACAAAATCAATTCTACAAAATTAAAATATCCAAAATTAAGCTTGGACTAAAATGTTAATTTCTGGTAACTTGTTTCGTTAGGTTGAGGTATGTTCCTTGGCCTTTCCATACCAAGTCATAAGAAAAAGGTGAACAAACATCTCTTAGTTGTTTCTGTTTTTTGGATTTTAAAATATTTATTTCAGAAACAATTTTCAAAACTTAATAGATTTTGGATAAGAAATTAACTATTGAGTAGTGTGAAATTGTAAAAAAAAAAAAAAAAACAATTTTTAAAATGAAAAGTGAGAAGAGAATCAAACATACTCTCTTTTTTTTCTTCTCTCTTCCTCTATAAAACTTAACTCTCAAACATGTTCTAAAAGACTAATGCATTTTTAGCGTCTTTGGAAATCTCCGTTGAGGATGAAAGAATCACTTTTGAGTTATGGAACCAAATTAAATGCACTATTTATTTACTTGGTACGTGTTGCTCTTTTATTTATTTATTTATTTTTCCTGTCCAGCCGGTATATCTGTTTAACATGTGGTTTCTTTGCTATATATTTGAAATATTTTGCCGTATTGGGCTTGGAAGTTGCTGCTACAGATAGTCAACAGTAGGATATAGCATATATCTTCTCACTGAATAAATGCATCTTAAAATTTTAAGACCTAATAGGATTGGAAAATGTATCAGAAAATGAAGTGCTTAAGCTTTTGTCCACACTCTTAAGTAGTCAGTAGTCACCTCTTGGGATCATCAAAAGAACCAGTGCTGAATAATTAAATACAACAAAATTAGAGCGTACATTGCAGAACAAATAAAATATGTATCTCATGAGCGAAAGAATGAAATAAATTAAAGGATAAAATATGTTTTTGATCCTTGTATTTTCGATCAAATTTGGTTTTAGTCCCTATAATTTTAAATCAATCAATTTGGTTCCTATACTTTAAAAAATAAGTGTATTTAGTCCTTGTACAATGATGACCGAAAGACCAAACAGAGACTAAATTCACCTATTTTTTAAAATATAGGGACTAAAATCCACATGTTTTTTAAAGTATAGGGATCAAATTAATCAATTTGAATCTACAGGGATTAAAATCAAGTTTGACAGAAAATACAAGAACAAAAAACACATTTTACCCTAAGTTAAATTAACCAACCATGAGTAGTATAACCTAAGAACATTCATGATAGGCACAAGATAAAGAAAAATGCTCAAAAGCTATTTCAAGAACAGCAAATATTAGAGTTGGAGAAAGTCAGCAGAGCAAGTATTGACATCATAGGAGCATGCCAATCATAGTAGGATTCACAAATAGAAATAGAAATTATATATGTACTTTGAAAATTGCAACGTCTAGGAGTTGTTACATGGGGATTGCTATTCTCATCCCTATTGCTATTCTCATCTCCTACTTTTTCAAAATTATGCCAAAAGACATTCTTGCTCTTATTACCATTTCCTCACACACCCTCCCCTCCCTTCCTTCTCTCCTTCCGCTGCTTTCTTTCTCTCTTTCCCTCTCCTTTTCTATTTTTTCTTTACACCCACATAATATTTTATGTTTTTCTTTTTTTTTTTAACTTTAAATTTATTAAAATTTTATATAGATATATTTCAACTTAAATTGTTTTAAAATTGTGTGATATATGTATATATTATATGTATTCATTATTTAAGTTGTTTAGATTTTTATATTATATATATTTTATGTTATAAAATTAATAAATGCAATTTTGGTCTCCTTATTTTTTAAAATCCATAATTTTGGTCTCTCTATTTTAAAATAAAGACATTTAGTCCCCATATTTTTCAAAATCAGCAATTTTGCTCCCCTATTTTAAAATAGAGACATTTAGTCACAAATTTTATAAAATCTGCGATTTTGGTTCTTCTGTCAAACTGAAAGTGTTAACGGTTAAGAAATTAACGTTAACTATGACGTGAATATTAAAAAAATAATCTCGTGCCATGTCAATAAATTTGGATCACATAAGGTTAATATCTTACCGGTCAATGTTTTGAATTTGATGGAAGGACCCAAAATCGCGAATTTTACAAGATTGAATGACTAAATGTCTCTATTTTAAAATAGGGGGACTAAAATGGTGGATTTTGAAAAATATGAGGACTAAATGTCTTTATTTTAAAATAGAATGACCAAAATTACGAATTTTAAAAAATAGAGGGACCGAAATTGCATTTTAGCCATTTATATTTTTTTGTTAATTTAAATTTTTAATATTTTATATATATGGATTTTTAAGTTTTAACATGGTTATTAAAATTAAAATTTAATTTTTTTAATATTCATATTTATTAAAAATAATTTCAAAAACCTAAAAATAGAGATGACATTGTTTAAAAAAAAAGATGACAAGGAAAGAAAAAGAATGTTCAAATAGAAAAAAATTATAAAATATAATACTTTAATCAACGGAAATGTAATTCCGTTTCATTGAATATAAAGGAATTACATTTCTGTAACCGTATAAAACAAAAAAAAAAAGTAATGGAAACATATTTATGTGAATATTCAATAAACGGAATTGTGTTTCTGTTATATTTTTTTACACCCCTTTATTGTAACGGAAACATAATTCCGTTGTTTAATTTTTTTTCCGCCCCATTAACTACAACGGAAACACGATTCCATTGTACAAATATACAACATAATCATGTTTTCGTTGTATTAATTTTTTTCCAACCCATATATTGCAATGGAATCATCCTTCCGTTGAATTAATTTTTTTCCACCCCATATTTTGCAACAGAAACACGATTCCATTGTACAAATGTATAACGTAATCGTGTTTCCGTTGTGTATTTTGTTTGCCACCCCATTCATTGCAATGGAAACACGATTCTGTTGTACAAGTGTACAACGGAATCATGTTTCCGTGGGAAGGACATTTTTGGGAATTAACAAAAAGCCATCCATGTGGGTGGTGAGAATAGCAATTCCTGGAGTGAGAATAGTAACACCCTTGTTACAACCTTTACCTAATAATACAATTGCCTTGGGCCCTCTTCGACCCTAAATCACTGGCCTAAAAGTCAAGCCCAGCAAATCTTCACCCGATTCAATTGCTCTGAATTGACTAACAGTTGAATAAGCTATCCTGATCAACTTAAGGCTATTGTTAAATATACCTCTTACTTATTACTTATTATGTGTATCTTATTACCAATAAGTCGTTGATCCGAGTAGTACTGGATTTCGTCCCCTTAAGCAAGATTTTGGGTTCGAGCCTTATAGATGGAAAAAATATGATTGGGAAGGAAGATCTCATTAAAGGTGCCAACCAGGTTTTTCTGACGGGGATTAGTCATCAACAAAGCTGGTGGATACTTCACACCAATGCCATGGGTTCAAAAAAAAAAATTATATGTATCTCATTTTTCTATTTTTTATTATTAAATTTACTTAAATAACCTCATTTCTTACCTCTCTCATCCAAATATTAGAAACAATTCTTTTTCCCTCACACCTCTCTTAGATCTCAAGCTCCAAAAATTCCATTAATTATCTTTTCAAGAAAACAAGAATGTCATTGACAATTAAAGTAAACAAGAACTTCTTTTCATGATTATTATCAGTTCTCTCTTACTCACCTCATATAATATTACTATCATATTCACCCTCTCTTTTGATGGGGGAGGAAGCACCCTCGGGTACCATGTTGTTTTCTCTGCAACTTTTGCAAGTTCTTATTATAACAAGATTATCAATTTTTACTTTACCACACACACACATAAATATATATAGAGAGGAGATTTAATGTACATAACTTATATATATGAGACTTAACATCATCTGTATATATACTAGGCACAAGCCATAACTAGTGATTAAACAAGGCAGATAAAACTATTATAATTAAAGAAGGAAAATATAAAGTAAGGGAACAATTTGCACAAGGAAAGATTAAATCTACTTGTTTTTTAAAGTTCGAAAATCAAAATGATCGATTTAAAAGTATAGAGACTAAAATCAAATTTGATTGACAATACACAGGAACTAAAAACATATTTTACTCTTTTATTAATATAAAATTTGCATCAAATATTTTTTATTTTATTTAATAGGTTATAGGGCAATCCAATGGGCCAATAGAATTCAAGCTTCTTTTTGCATGCATGTAGCTTGTAGGCAAGGAATATGTGTGTAAGTATCCAACATCATAGTGTTTTAGGCATGCATGTGGCTGACCAAAATTGATCTCTCTCTGTCTCTCTCTATCTCTCTCACTCACACACACACAATTGTTTTATTTTTTTTTAATCTCATTTGGACTCACAAAAGTGTGTTTAAGGGAGGTACATTAAGTAATTAACAACCCAATTAATCTTAACTAAAGAGTCTCTAGCCCAATTTTAATTTTACTCATCTCAAATAAAT
This sequence comes from Pueraria montana var. lobata, assembly GCA_026413185.1. NCBI lineage: Eukaryota > Viridiplantae > Streptophyta > Magnoliopsida > Fabales > Fabaceae > Pueraria > Pueraria montana. The sequence continues at coordinate 83,395,086 of CM048650.1, forward strand.
GTGACAACTTATGTTAATTAAATTATAAGTCCACGGATAAAAAAAAAATTATAAGTCCATATTTTTTTTTTTTTGCAAAGCAAAAAGAGATAATTTTATTAATGGATAAATAACATGCAGCACAAGTTGTATAAGTTCATATTATTAATTCCATTCATTTTAATTATTAACATAACTTTCTAATTAGATTGCTAATAATTTATTTTTTTCTCTTAGAGAATTAACTAATAAATTTTATTTATTTAATCATGAAATCACACACACACATATATACAATAGATAGCATCATATGAATTAAAATTAGGTCAAAAGCGACAAAACAGAAGTAACTGCACTTTATGCTTGTTAATTTTCTGTACATAAAACAACTTTTTATAAGGTTTTCCATTATTCCGATTTCATTGGTGACGTTGAAATAATGGATTTCCTTACGAAACCATCCATACAATAAAAAATAAAAAATAAAATTCTATTAGGCGAAAAGCGAGTCGTTACAATCAACATCTATTGTCTCAAAATGTTGTCAATACAACTGTTCATATATACCATCAAATTTTCCACAAACCGTCAACACCACTTGAAAACGATTACCAATTTTTAGTTTAATATATTACTAGTTGTAGCACACACAAGCAAAAACTTTTGAAGAGGCAAAAGATAAATGAAGGTGTGTAGGCATATTTTTACTAGTATTTTAGCTCGTGTAATGAATATGCTAAATGTTTATTTTTTATAACTAAATTTATAATATAGAAATACTTTTGAATATATATAAATTATATTATGATTAAAATTCTTAAAAAATAAACACTTCTGAATATATAAATAATATTTTAGATTTATGAAAAATAATCTATATTGTAATACAAAGTATTTTTTAATTATTAATAATTTCTTTTAAAAAATATTGAAATTCAATTTAGAAATAAAGATGAAAAATGATGGATTAAAAGAGAAAAGAGTTTAAGAAAAATTTCTAAAAATGCTTTCGTTGAAAAAAAAAACTCCTAAAAAGACTCTCTTGTTGAAGAATAACTCTTAAAAACACTTTTCCTCTTAAAATTAACAATTGAGATTGTGTTAAAATCAAATACAAATATAAGAAATTCATTAATTAACGAGTTTATATAATTCATAAAGGTTTTTATATTTAGAAATCACATTACTATATGATTTTTAAAGTAAGAAAGGCTAGTATTACTTTTTTTAATAAACTGCTCTTTTGTAGCACATTTTCCATTTTTGATTAAAATTTACTAGCAACTACAAAAAAATTTATATTCTAATTTATAATATAAAAGTAGATTATAACTAAACATAAAATAAATTTTATTTTGTACAATTGCTTTTAAATTAAAAAATGTTCTTTTATACATTTATATAACTAGTATTTTAGTGTGTAGATCATATAAGATAAATTTTTTTTTATAAAATTAAAATTCATCATAAATAAATATTTTTAATACATAAATTATATTATAATTAAAATTCATAATAAATAAGTATTTTTAAATATATAAATTATATTTTGAATTTAAAAAATAATTTAAATTATTATATAGGATTATTTTTAATTATAGACAATTCTTTAAAAAAAAAGGTTTAATTACTTTGCATGTCCCTATACTTTTACCAAATTTTTAATTAGGTCCCTGAACTTTTTTTTTCTTTTAATTGGGTACCTAAACTTTTTTTTTCAATTAGATCCCTGAACTTTTATTTGTTTTTCAATTGAGTCCTTCCGTTTAATTGTCAATATAAAAAATTAATCGCAGACACCTAATTAGGGGTATAGACAGTGGACTGATACTTCTTAAGTCTGTTGTAAGCACAACTAAGTCAATTGTGAGAGTTTTGTGCAAAGTTTCAACCTTCTGCAGAACCAAATAATTGTGAAAGAATACCTAGGTTAAATTGACCTATGGAGGTTGAAACTTTGCAGAAATCTCTCAGAATTGACTCAGTTATGCTTACAACATATTCCAAAAACATCAGTTCACTATCTATACCTCTAATTAAGTCTTTGCGTTTGATTTTTTATAATGACAATTAAACGAGGGACCCAATTGAAAAAAAAAAGTTCAGGATTAAAAGAAAAGAAAAAGTTCAGGGACCTAATTGAAAATTTGAAAAAAGTATAGGGACCTGCAGATTAATTTAACCAAAAAAATATTGAAGTTTCAGTTATAGATAAAGATAAAAGATTGTGGATTGAAAGGAAAAGATAGTTAAAAGGATGATACATATAAAGATTAAAAAAATTAATTAGAGATGATATTAAAAGTGTAAGAGAATATATCATATGTATGATAAAAACGTATTTAAATTTTGAAGATAAAATATATATTTGAAATTAGTTTTCATATTTAGTTATAGTCATAGTTTTAAAAATTGGACCGAACCGATCGGTGGATCAACTGGTTCGGTCCAATAATCGGATCGGGCATGTCATCCACCCGTTGAGACCTGGGTAGGTCTCCGGTCGAACTAGCGAACCACAGGTAACAACTCGGACCAGTTCATCCCGCACAACAGTCACCTTTAACGAAAATTAAAAATTTTGCACCCAAATGATGCCCACCAGACTCGAACCCTGGTCTTAAGGGCCTGTTGAGAGCCAAATTACCATCTGAGCTACAATGGCCATTTCGTAACTATGTACGAAAATTAGTATATATATATATTCCACAAATAAATTCCGAAAATTATATGAACTAGATTTGAATCCAGTACCCTATGGGATTTAAGAGAATATTTTACCACTAAGCCAACATAAATATTATATAGTTATTATACCTTTGCCGAATTTAATATATATATATATATATATATCATACAAAATTATTTATAGTATTAATTTAATATATCATACAAATTATATATTAAACTAAATATTATTAGTAATAATAAAATGTTATATTAATTTGTGATGTAATTTTTATTTTGCTTTTTTTAAGACAGGGTATGAAAATTTCAATTTTTTTTAATAAAGACCAGGTCATGCTATTCAATAAGTGATCTACTGGTTCGATCATTGACCAAGTGACCCAGTACCTTGACCGGGTCGATCACTGATTCGGTTTTTAAAACTATGGTTACAACTTATAAAATGGTTTAGTTGATATTAAAAGTATAAGAGGATATATAAGATACATATTAAGAGTGTATTTAAATTTTAAAGATTATATATATATATATATATATATATATATATATATATATATTTAAAATTGGTTTATGATATAATGATATTCAGTTATAGTTAAACCGTTCGGTTGATATTAAAAGTACAAAAAGATATACCAGATGCAAATGTTAAGAGAGTGAAGTGCTCCACTTCATGATAGGAGAGTGTATTCAAATGAGAGTGAATGTGAAAAAGAGTGGGACAATGAGAGCACAAACAGATAGACTTAGACGTTTATACATATAAAGGAGATTAAGAAAATAACTTTTTTGTGTTATTAAAAAAATACCTTTTAAATTTAAACAAACAAACATTAAGTTTTTTTTAGTAGACAAACAAACACTAATTTTTAATTATTCATAATTGTTTTTTGATTTTTGATTTTGGTAAGTATTTATATGCATGAATAAGGACGCATATTGGGTAAAAGGAGATATTTCATTTTCATTCTCGAAAGGGAAAAAAATCAATAGACATTCAACGTTGTATGACCCTAGAGAGAGAAGAAGAAATATAGATATAATAAAGAGAGAAATATAAATATGATAAATGATATGTGATAATTAAAAATAGATAAAAACAAATAAAGTTTAATTATTCATTTGATCCCTATAATTGTAACAACTATTTTGTTAACTTTTACAAAATTATCTTAAAAGTCATATCAACGATGATTTGTGATTGGATGACAGTGTAAAATTATTTTACACTATCAGTGCATCACCATTAAACTTTTCTTTTAAACTCTATAATTTAAAACATCCTATTTTGGTTCTATAGTTGTAATTTTTTCACTCTTTTGATCTTCGCCATTTAAAGTCGTCCAATGCCGTTTGAGATGAACGTGGATTAAATTAGCTGCATTACGTTCGTTTCAAACGGCGTTAGTCGATACTGGACGACATTGACCTTAATCCATATTCATCTTAAACGGTGTTAGTCGAATTTAAACGATGAGGACTATAAGGGATAAAAATAGAAATTGCAAGGGAGCAAAATTGAATGTTTTAAATTGTAGAAACTTAAAAAAGAAAAGTGTTGCAATTATAAGAACCAAAAGGATAATTAAATCATCAACAAATAACGAATATTAACGGAGGGAAATATATCTCGTGAGAAAATTTATCTTATATAAGAGTGCGAAGAATAAATATGGACTATCAGATCTTATCTTGAATGGTCAAATATTAAAACTTAAATAGTTACATACCATCATTAAATCTTAACCCTACATGTATGATTACACGATCCAGATTAGGGAGTATCTGATACACAGAAACGTACGTGTAAATATCATTTACTCATTTCGAAATGAAATATCCCCTTTTACCCAATACGTGTCCTTATTCATGTATATAAACACTTACCTAAAAGTAAATAAAGAGAGAAGAAGATACACGAGACCACAGAAGGGCGTTATTGGACAAATGCTGACGTGATTTGACGCACATACTTTCATGATATATACAGCATCTGTTGTTTCGGTCATATATTATTTAGCACTACGGTTTCTAGTATTTTGCAGTACACGTTCACTCTCCACAAAGGTGCAAACTCCTTTCGTCTGTGTTAATAACATTCCTCTATTGTATTTTTCTGCACTTCCATGCATTATTCTTCGTATATTCTTTTCCTTCTTTCTTCTCATCGCATCAGTTTTGGTTTTCGGGTTGGAGGTTCTCTTGTAATGAATTATTGGTCTCTCTCGAAATATTCAGATATTGCTGTATAATAAGAGAAAACTTGGATTTTTTTTTTCTTCCAGAAAATAGATTATGCACTGACTATGTAAAGAAATTTTATACGGTTATTTAATCACAAACCAATATAAGTGTTTCTTGTAGTGTTCTTCCATTAGAATTGTAATTTTACTTCGATAATTTATTAGGTGAAATTCTAATTCTGATTGAAGAGTACCAAGGCACGCAAGTAACTCCATCTAATGGAGTTTTCATTTTTCTTTGCATGTAATTCTTTTCATCGTAAGCATGGTCCACAAATTTAATCTTCTTGACGTTTCTCTTGGTTGTTTTTTGCTTGAACTGTGTGCTATTTGATTATTTATTTTTTTTTGTTTTATATTCAGTTTTTTTCATCATATCCCGTGAATTTTAGTATTATGTGATACCATCAACTCTATCTTCATTCATGGCAAAAGGGGGTTTTTTGTTTTATATTGATCAGTTTTTTTTCATCATATACCATGAATTTTAGTATTATGTGATATGTGATACCATCAACTCTACCTTCATTCAATGCAAAAGAGGGGAGAAAATTGTACCCTTGTGCCAAAAACTCTCAATTTTACAAACTTCAATGCTATTAGAGATCTCTCTTTCTGTAAGTGTTTGCCCTTTTTGCTATAGTGGAATGTGCATTCCTCATATATGGTGGTATCTATCGTTTCTGTTTGGTGTTGCTATCATGCGGTACTCTGTGGGTGATTGTGATATCATTACGCGCATGCTGCAAAAACGACAAAAAAAATAAAATGAATTTAGGATATCTCACTATTATGACGCGCTATTTGTTGTTGAAGTTTGAAGTTAAGGGGTCCACTCGCTTCCATATAAGATTCTTCTAGTGTTCCTGTTTTTTGTCAACTCCAAATAGCCCAATTGGCCAATTCAATTTACAATTCTGTTGGCTTCTATGATAATTATCTATCTATTCATTTATCTCCAACAAATTCATTTTTTGTAGGTAACTGAGCCTTTGAAGATATAACAGAGAGAAAAAAGAAACAGCCAATAGGAAATTGTGTTGATACTATGGCAGAAGATGGCATATATACACAAGATGGGACCATTACCATCTCCAAAAAACCTGCCAACAAGAAAAAGACTGGAAATTGGAAAGCTTGCTATTTTATTCTTGGTATTGGTTTCATTTTGTTAATTTTTTTATCTTAGAAACTATGTTGTCTAAACTTATGTAATTAATATTTGTGAAGTTTAGTACATATGCTTGTACTAGAATTTGAAGATCCTAAGATGCTGAGTTTTAATTAAACCATGTGTGGCAGGAAATGAATGTAGTGAGAGATTGGCATACTATGGTATGAGTACAAACCTGGTGAACTATCTTCAGGTTCGTTTCAACCAGGGAAATGTAACCGCTGCAAATAATGTCACAACCTGGTCAGGCACATGCTACATCACACCATTGATTGGAGCCTTTCTAGCTGATTCATACTTGGGAAGATACTGGACAATTGCCAGTTTCTCAACTGTCTATGTCATTGTAAGTTCAGAGAATTTTTTTTTTCCTGTTTGTCGAGTCCCATGTTATGTTAAGGCATTTAATTTTCAATCTTCGGACCGTAGTTTATATTTTATTTTATTGTCTATTAAGTTCAAAGTTGACAAGGATCAATATTTTAGCATGTAAAGGTTGTTTTAGTGCTTATTCCTGTTGTATGTCTTTATGAGTTACATTACTCAAGCAAAATCCAAAATCTTCAGTTTTTGACTCATTTTATTTATTTATTTTCCGGAATGTTAAGCCAACTGAATTGCCTACCATTTTGCCTTTTCAACTCAATTGAGAGAACAATATGTTCGGTTTCACTATGGTTTGAGAACAATATGATATCAATAGTCTTATCTTTTAACCTTCATTCTATCTTTTAACATATTTTATGTATTCCATTTGAAATTTTCAAGTGATTTCAACTTCTGTTATATTTGAACTGCCTTTCAGATCTCCTTTATGAAGAATAAAAGGATAAACACACCAAGCAATAACCTTTTGTTAATGAGTGTTTATTTACTATGCAGGGGATGATACTTTTGACATTGTCTGCTTCTGCCCCTGGACTAAAGCCACCATGTGATGCTAATGGTTGCCATCCAACATCAGCACAAACCGCCACTTGCTTCATAGCACTCTACCTGATTGCTCTTGGAACTGGTGGTATCAAACCATGTGTCTCAGCTTTTGGTGCAGACCAATTCGATGATTCGGACGAGAAAGAGAGAATAAGGAAGAGCTCTTTCTTCAACTGGTTTTACTTCTCTATCAACATTGGTGCACTTGTTGCTTCCTCAGTATTAGTCTGGATTCAAATGAATGTTGGCTGGGGATGGGGTTTTGGAGTTCCTGCTGTTGCAATGGTCATTGCAATTATATCTTTCTTCGGTGCTAGCCGGCTCTACAGACTTCAAATACCTGGAGGGAGTCCCCTTACAAGGATTTGTCAAGTCATAGTTGCAGCCTTTAGGAAACTCAGTCTTCAAGTGCCAGATGATAAGTCTCTTCTTCATGAGACAGTAGATGTAGAATCTGTCATCAAAGGGAGCCGCAAGCTTGATCACACAAACCGCTTAAAGTGAGCTATAAAAGAAACTTCTAAATCCATCTACCTTTCTATAAATTAACATCAGTCATGAAATGAAATGAAATATTAATATGCCATTCATTTTCTTTTGTTTCTTTGGTCACAATCTTCATATACTGTTCTAATTTTAAGTGTAGGATACAAATATTTATATTATAGTCAACAAAAAGTACTCTCTAGTGACTGTCTCATTACAATAATCAAATAAACTAATAAGTAATAGCTTCCAAAGTAAATTACATTGACACTTCCTGAAGTTTCGTGAGATTGCACAAAACCTCCCTATTTTTTCTACCCCTGCATTAATTTCCTCAATTGTTTGAAAAATATTACATTGACACTCCTTTTACATTACACTAACCTCTTTAATTGTTTGAAAAATATTACATTATATCCCCCTATAAGGAAGGTTGTTGTAAACATTAAAAAAGCAGGACAGTTTGCACAATCTCACGAAACTTCAGAGAGTGTCAGTATAACTTACTCTAACTTCTACTGTATATGCATCTTTAATAAGACTTCACCATAAAGCATCTGTTGTTTACTCTTTCACACTAAAGTTTGATTTATATTCTTATGCCTTATCTGATCACAAAATATGTTGATTCCATCTAGGTGTTTGGATAAGGCAGCAGTAGAGAGCGAATCTGATCATACCAAAGATTTGCCAAATCCTTGGAGGCTTTGCACAGTGACACAAGTTGAGGAACTCAAATCAGTGATATCTTTACTCCCAGTTTGGGCAACATTGATTGCCTTTGCAACTGTATACGGTCAAATGAGCACCATGTTTGTTCTCCAAGGCAACACAATGGACCAGAGCATTGGTCCTCACTTCAAAATCCCATCAGCATCCCTCACCATTTTCGACACGCTAAGCGTCATCTTCTGGGCTCCGGTGTATGACCGCATCATTGTCCCATATGCAAGCAAGTACACTGGCCACGAGCAGGGATTCACACAGCTCCAAAGAATGGGAATTGGCCTTGTGATCTCCACAGTTGCCATGGTTGTTGCAGGCATTTTAGAAGTTTATCGCCTTGACATAGTCAGAAAAAACAACTACTATGATCATGAGACCATCCCTTTGTCAATCTTCTGGCAAGTGCCACAATATTTTCTTGTTGGATGTGCAGAAGTTTTCACCAACATTGGCTCCTTGGAGTTCTTTTATGGCCAGGCACCAGATGCTATGAGAAGCCTTGGTATGGCTCTCTCACTCACAACTAATGCCTTGGGAAATTACATTAGTACCCTTCTTGTCATTATTGTGACTAAGGTCACAACAAGACATGGTAAACTTGGTTGGATTCCAGATAATCTAAATAGAGGCCATCTTGACTACTTCTACTGGCTTTTGACCATTCTCAGCTTTCTCAATTTCCTTGTGTATCTCTGGGTTGCTAAGAGGTACAGGTACAAGAAGGTGGCTGGAAATGCTCATTGAAGATAATAGCTTGAGGGTTGACAGCTCTATTTGCTGAAGATATTTTTTTAGTATTTTATATCTTGGGATTTGCATCAATTTCTTAAACAATTATTTCTATAGATGTTATTTGGAGTGTTTTCATAAGTTAAACATAGATCTATTATTTTTTTGGATTTATTTATTTTTTAACTTTCATGTTCATGTTTGAGATTTGATCTTTTGGGCCAATCCTTTGGGTTTGTCCTTGATTCTTAGTCACCATTCATGAAAGTTACTTCACCTCAAATTAGGCAATTCTGAATAATATCTGTATATATGCATAACAGTAGAAAATGAATTTTTTTTTTCTCATAAGTTAAAAACAACTTATGCATATAAACTTTTATAAAAGTTTTCTTGTCTAACTTATCCAAAAGTTAAAGTACATAATTGATTTTAATTTATGGAAATTTATTTTGCTTTTATTTTTTTTTCTTATAAATGTTCATGGACAAATTTATCAAAAGAGTATCTTAGTGCGTGTTGAGAAGAGCTTATTTCTTAAAATTAATATCTTATTTTTCAAAAAAAAAAAATATTAAAAATTAATTGTGAAAAAAAATTAAAAATTAATAAAATAAATAGTTATTTCTTCAAAATAACTTGAGTAATTAAACTTTATTACCCTGTTCAACATAATATCAAATGGACAATTATGTAGGCAGAGAGCCACAAAAAATACGTCGGTTGCATACGCATCCATGAAATTCTTATGTCAACAAAGAAGTTAATTAACGGTACCTTTTCATTTACATAGAAATTTAAAGACAACGGACATAATATTGATTTTTTACTTATCCTCTTACAGTGTAATTTTCTTTTACTGTTTTTCATAAAGTAATGAATAAATTTTCAAATACATAATAAATATAATAAAAATAATTCAAAATATCAAACATCTATTGTAAATTTGTAAGCCAATTGAACAAGTGTAGCCAATTGAATAAGTGTAACGTTTGATGAGATTTATGCTCTATTTGTTAGAGTTGAAAGTGAGAGGAGTGAAAAGTATTGAAAGTGAAAAAGTGAAGTGGTTTGTTACATTTGAAAGTGGGATGAAAGAGGTGAAATGCAGGTGGTCTCTACGCAAGCAGACTTTCATATCAAATTGAGATGAAACAAAATGAAAGAAAAGACGAATGAAGCATTTTTTTTTTCTGCTTGGTTGAAATTATCCTTGTTTATTTTATTGTGTTTGCATAAGATAGTAACTGATTATGTAAATGCATAATCGGCTAGACTGATAAATCTTTTTCTTATATAGACCTCTTTTTTTCTATATAATCCCCTTCCACTTTTATATATAGACCCCCTTTAGACCTACCCCTCTCTCCTTATTCTTGTTCTTATATTATTATTATTATTATTATTATTATTATAGAAATAAATATAAATAATAATAACAATATATAAGAATAATATTAATAATAAAATATTTAAAATAATTCTATTTTGTTATGTATCTAACAACTTTAATTCAAATATTTCATCTCTTTTACACTCTTTCATCTCAATCAAATAACCTTATTTTTCACTTTCTTTCAACTCTTTTTCACCCCTTTTAATTCCTCACACTTTCATTTCTTTTCACCCCTCTCTACCAAACACTACCTTAAACTACTAAACAAAAATGACTTTTTTACATTTATTGTAATTTATGTTATGACTTTAAAAATATCTTATCTTATTTCACCTCTTTTTATGAAGACTTATTTTTTAATGTAAAAGACTATATATATATATATATATATATATATATATATATATATATATATATATATATATATAATAAAACCATGTGTCTTATGACACTTCAAAGCGTTATATATAAGAAATATATCTAATGAGAGATCTTATTTTATATGAGAGTGGGAGGAGTAAATATTGTCCACTAAATCTATTTTGAATGATCAAGATTAAAACAAATTAAGTCATGTAAGCTTTTTAAAAAGTCACATGACTTTTTAAGTAGTCACATAATATTAAATCTTGACCCTCCATATATAGTTATATGGTCCAAATTTAACCCACTTACTCTCATATAAGATATTTTTCTCTCATAAGATATGTCTCACTCTCATATATATATATATATATATATATATATATAAGGAGAGATCCACCTAATCTAAGAGTAAGTATAAGAGACTTACTTTTTATTTTCACCATTCATTTTCTTAAAATCTAATTGTTATAATGACTAACTAATCTTAACCATTAGATTTCAAAAAAATGAATGGTGATGATAAAGAGTAAATTTCTTATACTTACTCTTGGAGTAAGTGGATCCCTCCCCCCTCTCTCTCTCTATATATGTGTGTGTGTGGGAGGGGGGGGGGGGGGTGGAATGCTAATGCAGTCACACTCTTTTTTAGTATAAGTGCATTACCAACCAATACCATAAAATTTAGACAAAAAAACCAATGAACTCTAAGTTTAACTTAAGGATATTATAGTACTTTTGTATTCAATTTTAAAAATCATTTTTCTCTTCTCAATGACCAGCATTAAATTTTTCAAATACTCTTTTCTCTCTCCTCTCTCACAGACATTAAAGTTTTAATATCTCTTCTCTTATCTAATTTATCTTAAAAACAATTATTTTTTAATTACTTTTTAAAAAAAATATGTAATCATTTAGTTAAAAAAAATAACATCATCATTTCTTTATTGTATGATTATTGTGTATTATATAGAAATCAACTTTTTCATATTAATTTCATTTACTTCCCTTTAAGATGTTTATGAAATTATAAAAAAAAACAATAAATTAGAATATATATTTATTTTCATACTATATTTATTATATTATGATGAGAGAGGAGTGAGAAGAGAGAGGTTGAAAATTTAATGTCTATGAGAGAGGAGAGACAAGAGAGTATTTGAAAAATTTAATATTGGTCAGAGATAAGAGAGAAATGAATTTTTAAATTGAATAGTAAAATACAATAATATTCTTAAGTTAAATTTATTACAACAAAGAAGTTGACTGATTTTTTGGTCCAAATTTTATGGTATTGTTGCTAATGCACTCATACTAAAAAAAAGGGTGTAAGTGCATTAGCATTCCCCTATATATATATATATATATATATATATATATATATATATGACTCATAGCTAATAAACTTACAAGCAATTCTAGAATAATAATACAATTTAGAATATAAGAATATAAAACTAGAGAGAAAATAAAGTAACATAATAATTTAATGAACATTTATTTGGTACAAGTATGAATAATATAATAACTGATGAAATCATATGTGCATATACGTTCAATCTAAATTGAAATAAACTAATTTTCAAAAGGATCTAAAATACATTCAATCCAATTATTTGGCCATTCAATCCGTATTTTAAGCGTAAGACGAAGTACCAAGCATCCTTCTATATTTCTAACAAAATGCCCCCGTCCTTGTTTTCAGTGTAGATAATGTACAGAAAACAAGAGGCCCAAAATGCTTACAGCCAACACATAAAATTTGGTTCTGCTGCACCCCTTTTCTCCCCTATTTCCCTCTATTGTTTTCTAACCCAAGCAAATACATGCTTGCACTGTTGTGTAAAGATGATTGCCCTCAAATCCATTCATCCTTTCTTCACTTCTACCAATATCAAATATAACATCCACCGCAGCAGAGTCCTCAACATAAAAGTTTCTGTTTTGTGCCTCTGCAAGTCCAATGAATCTGATTCTCCAGCTCCCCAACCAGGAGATACTCGGAAACAAGAACTGCTAGCACAAATTGCCATGCTTCAAACTCAAAAAGTCCGTCTCACAGATTATCTAGATGAGAGATCTGCATATTTAACCCAGTTTGGTGAAGAAGCCGAGGCTGAGTTTGACAAGATTGGAGAAGATGCCCTCCAAGGATTGGACGAAGCTAGTGCTAGAGTATGCTTCAACTTTTGAGTTAACCATGTAGTGTATTTTTGGTTTTTGCAGTTGGAAAAGTCTCAAACCATGGTTTGGCAAAAGTTTGTCTCTTGTGCTAAACAAACTAACCAATCAATCATCAAGTACAGCAGGAACTTTAATAATGACCTCTTCTTGTGTTCATTTGTTTGGCAGATAACAGCAAACATAGAGAGCCAGATGGTGGAGTTTGAGGAATCTGCAGAACTTAACAGACAACAGATTCAGGAGCGTGAAAAAGAACTAGATGAATTTGAAGTTCAAATGGAGGATGGAAGAAACGAAGGGCTATTCTTTAAGAACCTCAGAAGGAGGGCACCTGTTGACAAAGCAAAAGCCAAGGAGGAGGCAGAAAAAATCAAAGATGTAGCTAAAGAAAAAGCTGGTAGCAGAACAAGGAAAGGCATTTACCTCTTCTTTATTGGCCTGCTGAGCTTTGCAATAGTTGATTCTATTGCCTCATCATCAACTGACTGGAGAAAAATAGCAGTTCTTGGAGCTATACTAGTGGCTTTAGTTTCTCAGTTCATCTACGAACAGACAATGTCATTAGAAACTGGAAAAACAAGAAAGACCGATACCAAAGAGGAAAACAACTGAAGTTTAATTGTTACTGAGATTCACTGCAAGTTTCTATGAAAGACAGAGTTATTAATGGATGTTGCGTGATGCAATAATCCCAAGTGAAAGCTTATAACTTGGGCCTGATAACATCATGCTGCTTTGCTTTGGCATCAACAACAGCAGATATTGGTGATATAACTACAATCACCAAAATCTGAGTAACTGGGTTACCAAGTGATGCTGATGAAACTTTTCACATCTTATGTTAATACAGGAAAACATACTCTTAGTATCATACTAGTTTTTAGAAATGTACATTTGAAAGCTAACTTGTATCTCTGCATCTTCTGTCATATAAACAATTAATGAGAAACTAATAACTACAGTGTCATTCGTTTCTGTACAGCTTAACAAGTTGGTTAATCAAAAAGAGAAGTATAGTAATTGCTGCCTGAAATTCCCAATGCCTTACAGGAAACAATCAACTCATGTAAAGCCTGAGGAAGATAAATATCCCACAAATTTACACGAGGCTGACAAATATCCCAGAAACCAAAGCATGTGTCCTTTTCTGTTCAGCCAACTGCAAACTTTAGTCAATCAGCCATCACCACAAGCTAGTTGCCCAGGGGCCTCAAATTTCCTTCAACAAAATTATATCAAGAAGCATAATATTGTCTTGGCAATTTGTATCAAACACATTTGCTGTTGGAACCACCAATCTTAAACAAACATGCTCAAAAACACTGCTTGGTCTCAAACCTAAACATCACAGGAATCCCTTTTCTTGTGGGATACCAGCCAAATGCTTGTAATTTAGTATAATACTTGTAGTTGATGTAGTCAACAAGAGGGAAAAGTAGGAGTTGAAAAAAGTTATTTTAATCTGTTAGTGCACAAAAGAATCAAGTTGAAGCTCCTTAAAAAATGACTGCTCTAACTAGTATGTTCCATGTAATGGCAGTTGGCAGAACACCTCGCACCAAAGCATCATCTAGAAACCCAACTGCATCCGTCACTCTACCACAAGAACAGAGCCCCTTAAGAGTAATATTATAAGAGATGATGTCTGGTTGTAGCTCATCTTCTGAGATGTGAGCCCAAATCTTTGATGCCATTTCACAGTTCCCAACTTTGTAAAACCCCTCCATGATGGTATTGTGAGTCACAAGATTAACACACTTCTTCTGCCTCATTGTTGAATAAAGCTGCAGTGCGTCCTCCACTTTGCCAGAGGAACAAAGTCTATGGATGACAATGTTGTACATAGTAATATCAGGCTTACGCCCTGTGTCCAGAAACTGATGCCACAACCTAAGGGCTGCGTCCATCATCTTGCTCTCATAAAGACCATCTATCAACGTACTGTATGTGATAATATCTGGTTTCCATCCTTTCTCCAACATTTCATTAACGCAATCATAAGCCTCACGAAACCTTCCAGCTCTTAATAATCCATTTATAAGAATATTATAGGACACAACAGTCGGCGAGCAACCTTTGCTGCTCATTTCCCTAAAAACTTTAACAGCACTGTCAAGTTTGGAATGTTTAACAAACCCATCAATCAGCACATTACAAACATGAGAGTTAAATTTACAGCCACGCTTATTCATAAGTTCTACAACTCCACCTGCCTCATCTAATCTCCTTTCTTTGCACAATGCATTTATCAGTGACGAGTAAGCAAACTCATCCACATCCACACCACCTACCCTATGTTCAGCCTCTTCCAACACCTGCAAAGCCCTATTCACATACCCATTCCTACACAAACCATGAATCACCACACCATAAGTAGCAGAATCCGCCTCCGACAAACCATCCCACAATGCCATTGCCTCGTCCACCTTCCCATTCTCAAACAACCCCCTAAGAAATATGTTATAACTTCTCACATTCCGCGAACCGCACTTCCCCATCTCCTCCCACAATTCAAAACACTCCTCAACTTTCCCCGCCTTACACAACCCATTAAGCATCGCATTACACGTAACAACATCAGGCCTAACCCCTCTCCCAACCATCTCCTCATAAACCCTTCTAGCTCCACCCAAATCCCCCCCTTCACTCAACCCGTGAATCAGAGCACTATACGTAAACAAATCACACTTCCTCTCATTCCTCTTCATCCTCTCCCATATCTCCAAACCCTCACTAAACCTCCCACACCTACACAACCCACTAATCATAACATTATAACTCACAACACTGGGAAACACCGATTCCTCCTTCAACAACCTCTCCCACATCTCACCCGCCTTCACAAAATCCCCCCTTTTGAAAAACCCATCAATGATCATGTTATAACACACCACATCAGGCTCCACCCCTCGTTCACGCATTTCATCAAACACCTCGAGCGCAAGCCCCAAATCCCCACTCTTCGCCACGCCCCCAATCAAAGTCCCGTAGGTGATCCTATCAGGGCTCATCCCCGCACCCCACATCCACGTCAGCAACCCCCTACCCTTCTCAAACTCACCCTTCTTACACAGCACCTTCATGAGAACGTTGTAGGTTTCAACATTCGGCGTCACACGTGCGGCCTCGAAGTACTTGAAGAAGTTCTCGGCACGTGCCCACTGGTTCGATTCGACGAACGCGTTGAGGAGGGTGTTGAAGGAGAGTATAGTTGGGGAGCACCCGAACACGTGCGGCATCGTTTGGAACACGTGCAGGGCTTCGTTGGGCATGCGGGTTTTGGCGTAGGCTTTGAGGAGCGTGAGGGGCACGTCCTCCGGGCAGGGGCAGCGGATGGCGGAGACGATGCGCGGCGCGTGGGAGAGGAGGAGGGCGGGGTCGGCGGCCACGCGGCGGAGGATGTGGTGGAAGACGGCGGGGGAGGGGCTGAAGCCCGGGCGGCGCACGGCGGCGTCGAAGAGTTGGAGGGCGGAGAGGGGGGATTTTTCGGCTTTGAGGAGCTTGAGAAGACGGTTGGGTGAGAGGGACTTGGGAAGCTCCACCATGACACTGGACTGTGGGGAGTGGTGCGTGAGCTAGTTTCATTACATTGCATACTTGCATTGCATTTGAATGTGAGGGACTTTGGAATACTCTTTAGAGTAAATTACACGTAACTCCTCAGTTTTACTTTATATCTCTATTTTTTTGAATCATACAAAAAAAATTTTATTTGTTGATTATAAATTATACGAATCCTCCTTGAGTTTTATTTATATTATACGGATCCCTGAGTTTTACTTATATTACACCGACACCCATGCTTTTTTGAACTGTTAAAAGTAATGTTTAAAAAGGCAGGGGTGTCGGTGTAATGTATGTAAAACTCAGGAGGTCCATGTAATTTATTCTACTCTTTATGCGTTGGATTAAAATATAAATAAAAAATGATAAAATATGTTTTTAATTTTTTTATTTTATTTTGATTTCTATTTTTAGTTTCTCGTAATTTTTTTTACTGATTTTAGTTTTCTCATAAATTGTTCGATTATTATGTTTTTAGTCCTTTATATATTGTTTTGTTCTCTTTTTAATATTTGACGTTAATTTTAACTGTTGATGACATGGCGGGCATAAACTAAGTGTGAAAATTTCCTGATTAAGTTTTTAGTGACTTTTAATCGCTACAAATTTTTTGATAGTCAGAAATGTTTACTTTTGTAACATTTCTTGTGATTTCAGAAAATCTAGTGTTCGAGATTTTGATTTTATTTATATTTTTTAACACTTCTAACAATTTTAGTCTGCCAGAAAATTTGCAACAGTTACAAACTGCTAGAAACTTAAAAAGAAAATTTTCAAGTGCAAATTCTGCTCGTCACAACATCACTTAACAGTTAAAATTAATGTCAGGGACTAAAAACAAAATGAAACAATTTTTGAGGGACTAAAAATAGAGAAAAAATTTATGAGGGACTAAAAATAGAAATCAAGATAAAATGAGGGACCAAAAACATATTTTACCAAAAAAAAAAGTTAAACATATAGTAATTATTAATGGCATGTTTAGGATGTTTCTTTAGTTATAAATTTTAAAAATAATAATTAGTTTTTAATTAGTTTTAATTTTATTAAAAAAACTTAGTTTCAAGATAAACTCATTTACCGAGAGGGTCTAGCTTAGTTGGTTGAGCAGTGTGTGTAAGTTATTGTAAACCCCAGTACCGTGTTCGATTCCTACAGATAAAAAAAAAGATAAACTCATTTTAAAAGTTTTCAATCTTATTAAAATTAGTTTAAGGGTGTGTTTTTATGGTGATGATGATGATGACAACAACAGTACCGGTGGTGACAATAATGGTGTCAGTGGGGGCGGTACTAGTGCCAATTGTGGTGGTGTTAGTATATATGGTGGTAGTGTCGGCGGTGGTAGTGATGCTAGTGGTGGTGGTGTCAATGGTGATGGCAGTGGTGGTGATGATGATGACAATGGCGGCGACAGTGCAATGTTAGTGGTGACAGTGTTGGTGATGGTAGTGTCGGTGGCGAGAAATTGGTTGCCTAAGTCTACCTTACTTTAATATATATATATATATATATATATAAAGATAAAGATTGATAATTGATATAATAGAAGATAAATAGTTAGTATTTTAGTTTATGAATTAATCAATTTTGATAATCAGAATTTTAGTTTGTGGTGCATTGCTCATGATAAATATTTAATTTTATATAACTAAAATTCATAATAAATAAATATTTAAATAATATGTGAAATGCATGTGCAAAAGAAAAAGAATAAATTACACCAACATCCCCTATGGTTTACTTATATTACACTCAATACCCCATTCATTTTTTCAACCTACAGAAAACCTCCTAATTGTTTGACTCTCATAACAGCGACTATCCTTCACCCCCAGACGTCCTTAACTTTGTTAACAAATGCGCACATGTGACTGACACATGGATTTTTAATGACTTTTTTGTTCCGAAAATGTCCTCATCCCTTCCTTCCTTTATTTGATTCTGATTTTCAATACATGAATTGGATTGAACACATGATTTTTTTAGATTTACACATGAACATAGTATGAACATCAAGAACACAAGTGCAGATTTTGATTGAAATTAAATGAACAAAACTAATTCAATAAGGAATAAGAACAATATAACTCACACAACATGATCACAAATGTCGAATTGTTCCACCAATGTCAAATTGACAACCCAATTCTAAGGTACTCTAAAAGTGTATGTACGTTGTAAATTACAAAAAGAACAATTGGAATCCATAAGCTAGGTCCTTAGAATAATAATAAAAAAGAAGTATACTAAGCTCTGAATTCATGAGATTGAATCCTTTGTACTGTGAAGTATAACCTTGCCACTAAAATTTGATCTAAGATCTAACCTTAGGAAAGATATTGGTGTTGGTAGTTATACAATATGTTGGTAGCTAGAGTAGCATAGCAAACTTCAAATGGACGACATAAGCCCCAATTGGTAAGCCAAAAATAAGACAAGGCCTACCCTAAAATCACAACCTCTCACAATGCCTTCCCCTTATCGATCGAAAATTGGAGGTGCGAGAATTTCACGACAATCTTTTGATTATAATAATTCCCTACATTAAAGCATACCTAAAATCAATAAAGATCATGTGAACAACATGACAACAAAAAAATAACAATTTGAAGTTTCAGGAATCAACAACAGTAGAAGAATAATAAGAGAACCAGGAATATTTTTTTTTCTTTGCATGCTTTATTTGCTTGGAAGAGAAAAACAGAGGTGACTGTTGTCGCACCTAGATGATAAAAACATCCACCCTCTCCCGCACTCGCTGCAACACTGGTGACCGCTCCCTCTTCAACCTCGTCATCGTCCTCTGCAATAACAAACGAAAGTTGTGGCAGATAAAACTTTTCTACGATGATGTACGGTGCCAAATCTGGATTCGATAGGCTTTTGGAGCAACTTTCTCATATTTGGATTCATGTTGTTACCACCTTATTCTCAAATATGGAGCAACTATATTTTTATTTTGTTTTTTTATCTCTCGTTTCTCTAGTTTGTGTGCTTCGTTGGACGTTTCGGTTCATGTCATGTGTTCTCAGATATGAAGCAACTTTATTTTTATTTCTCCTCACTTGTCGTCGTTGTTGTGGTGGTGGTGGTGGTTCGTCACAATGCCGAAGTTGGTGGGGAGGACAACGACGAAGGCAACAACAACATCGTTGAGGGTGATGAAGGAAAAAGAGAGGCCTTGGGAGAGTTGAACGAGACCACCTCCAAACCTAATCTCCATATGTTTAATGACAAGGGCAATTTGGGTTTATAAAAAAAGGTAAAATAATCTATTTTTTTTGTTTAATTTTATTTGCTAATAGAAGTTTCAAGCCATTTAGAGAAGAGTTTAAATGGTGATGCATCCAATCACAAATCACCGTTGATATAACTTTAAAGATAATTTTGTAAAAGTTAACAAACTTACCATACATATTGGATTGTAATTGGATGACGGTGTAAAACTATTTTACACTGTCAATGCATAGTCCTTTTTCTCTTTAGAGAAAGGGTTAAAAGTAATGTCCAAAAACAGAGAATATCGAGTGTAACAAGTGAAAATCTCATGGAGAGTCCGTGTAATTTTTTCTCAAAGAAAAATAATATTAAAACTACTTAATCGAGAGAGTGAGAAAAATAAGAATATTATGTTTTAAATTGTGGATTTTAATTTAGAATATAAAAATAGATTAAAAATTCTTTTTTATTTTATTTTATGGATTTTTTTGTTAATCAAGAAAGATTTTATCTTTTAAAGATGTTTTTTTATGAAAGAAATATTATTTGATTAAGATTCTTATCTAATCAAGATTTGATTAGAAGATTTTTTAATTATTAATACCCCTGCAAGTAGAGTTGGACAAACAGGTAAATCCGCCCATTCCGCATCAGCAAAACCCCCAACCTGCTCCGCGAAGCTTGCAATTTAAATGGACTCTGTTTTAGCGAGCCCGCAACCACACCGTTTAGCCCGCGAGCTAAACGGGCAGGCCCGCATCAGCAAAAAAAAAAGAAAATCAAAATTAAAAATATGAAATTTAACTCATTTTTCAAATCTTTTTTAAAACAATTGTCTAAAAAAATATCAAATTAAAAAATGATTAAAAATAAAATTAAAACCCGTTTTAAAAATCCTTTTGTTATCATTAGAGCTGGGCAAACGGGTAAGCACGTTTGTTTGAGTTCGCACCTGCAAAATCGACAACCCGCATAACCTACCCCGTGAAGCTTGCAATTTAAACGGGCTCTGTTTTAGCGAGCCAACAACTGCACCGTTTAGCCCGCGGGCTAGACGGGCCAGCCCGTATCTGCAAAAAAAAAAAATCAAAATTTAAAAATATGAAGTTTAACTCATTTTTCAAACCCTTCTAAAATTAATTGTCTAAAAAATATCAAATTGAAAAAGTGATTAAAAATCAAATTAAAACCCCTTTTAAAAATCCTTTTGTTATCATAGTCCAATTAATCACTAGATGTATGAGAATTATTCTTTATGAATTTTAGTTTGGTGTTGTCTATTTTGAAATGTATCTAATTTCAAGTAGAATAACCATAATTTTTTTTATTTTAATAGTCTAGTTTTTATTTTTATTTTACTTTTACTAAATCACAAAAAAATACATTTTTTTATATTTAAGGCATAAAAGCCCACAGACAGTCCGCTGAGCCCGTGGTCAAGCCCGTTTAACCCGCGGGTTAAATGTATCAGGCTAAAAAATCCACAATTTAAATGAGTTTAAAAAATTAAAACTCATATACCGTGCGGACTGTGGGTTATGCGGTGATCCGCGAACTCAAACCCAAATACCCAGCTCTACTTGCAAGTGCTTTATAAATAGCTTTCTCTCTCTTGCTTAGGATTCACGCCATTTACATCGTTAGTCAGAGCAAGGGTCACCGATAGTCAGAGTGGGTTCCGAATCCTTTCCTCTGACTCAATTCCAATACCTCGTTACTTTCCTCAAAATCTTCAACCCGCTTCAGATTGCAATCTCAAGCTAGCTATATAATTTCATCGCGGTTCTCCTGATTTCTGCTGTTCGACCTTCTCAAAGAGATGAGCGCAAATTTGAGGCTGATTTTGCCGTTCGACTTCTCCAACAAGTAAGTCACATCCATCACTTTCTCATTTGGACTTGTTTGATTATGGTATTCAGTGCATAAGATAAAATATATAATTATAATATAGATTAAAGTTAACAATTAAAATTATGATGATAAAAAACAAAATATCAACAAGCCGAGTTGGCGAGGAGATTGAAATAAGGTGAATGATGCCATGTTGGACCTTGTCTTGAATAAGATGATAATCAATTTTGATGTGTTTCGTCCTTTTATGGGGTTTTGAGCTATCTGGATTATAGACTTGTTGTCGCAGTAGATGTGGAAATAGGAAGATTGATGGGAAGGGGAAGATCTTGCATCATGTAAATGATCCACTGTAGTTCACAGGTAGTTGAACCAGAGCCCTGTACTTGGCTTCAATAGATGATTTGGAAAGGGTTCCTTGTTTATTATATTTTTGTGTAATCAATGCTTGACCAATGAAGATAGAGAACCTAATGACTGATTTCCTGGAATCAGGTTAGGAAGCCCAATCACTATCCGTAAAAGTTGTGACTTTGGGGTTTGAAGGAGTATGAAAGAACATAATTGCTTGGGTAACTTTTGAGTTATTGAAGAATATGTTAGGCATCAACATGGTGGGACTTCATAGGATTGGAAACATATTAGCAAAGCTTGTTCACAACATAGTAAAGATCAGGATGTGTGTTGGTCAAGTAAAAGAGACAACCAATTAATTTGCTATAAGAGGGTAGACCGAGATAAGGTTGACCATCATCCATTGTGAGTTTCGGTGTTGCTAGCATAGGGGTGGTGGCAGGTTTGTATTCGAGGTAACATGCATCATCCAATAGTTCCAAAGCATACCATGGTGATGCCAAGTTTTGATCTAGATATCTCAAACCCGAGGAAAAATTTTAGGGTCTTAATGTCTTTTATCTTGAATTGAGCATCAAGAAATGTCTTCACATGTTGGATCTCAACAAGGTCATCACTTGACCATATCTTCAACATACACCAAGAGAATGGTGAGATGAGCACTTTTTGACCTTAATAAACAAGGAGTGATAAGATTTAGACTGCGAGTAGCCAAGATAAATTAAGGCAATTGTGAACTTATCATTCTAGTGTCTGCCGACTTGTTTGAGGCCATACAAGGACATAAGGATCTTGCAAACTTGATTAGGCTTAGGAAAACCCTTGAAGGATTATCATGTGAATCTCTTCATGCAAGTCCCACATGGAGGAATGCATTATTGGCATCTAGTTGGTGTAGGTGCCATTCCTTGGTAGTTGTTGAAATCAAAATAAGCCTAACTATAAAGAGCTTGATACAAAAAGTTTGAAAGTAGTCTACACCTTCCTATTATGTGCAGCATTTAGCCAGTAATCTAGCTTTGTGCCTTTCAATGATGCCATTGAGTTTGTATTTAACCTTGTAGACCTATTGATAAGATGTTTACCACTTGGGAGATTTGTCAATTCCCAAGTATGATTTTACTGTAAGGCATCAATTTCTTGGTCCATGGCTTGTTTCTAGTAGTCATGCTTGACATCATGTGCAAAGGTTTTTGGTTCATATGTGTTGTGTACCGAGGGGGATAAAACATCGGTGAGATCTTCACCAATGAGCCACAAGTACACTACATAAGTGAACTTGACACCACTTTCAACCCAAAACCTTAAGGCATTAGATTTGTGGATCTTTCTCACTTATATGTTGCTCAACTTGTCCATTTGCAGAATTTTACGTTCACACTTGAACTCTAATTGAGAAATAATAGTACAAAGGATTTGTAATTGGGTGAGACTTGGTCATAGGATAGAAATTTAGATAAGGGATATGGTTTGTAGGTTTAAAATGTGCTGGGGAAAGAGAGTAGACAATATTGTAGTGGTAATCTTTGACATTGTTGGTATGAGTTTGATTGAAGTATTTGAATCTAGTTGAAGTTCTTAGAGGAATGGAGGAGGTAGTTTGATTGATGTCTAAATTGGGAGAAGTGTTGAGAGCAGTATTGGGAGATTCAAGTGAGGTCAAGGTTGTCTACCTAAATGGGAAGTCTGGGAGGAGGAAAAGAAGGCTAATCCCGATCAGGTTTGGGAAAAGGTAAAATAGTTTCTTAAAAAATAACATTGTAGAGATGAACAATTTTTTGTGTGAAGATCTAAAGGAATAAAACCTTTGGTACCCTCTTTGTGTTCAAGGTAGATGCATTTCCTAGCTTTGGGATGGAACTTAGATCAATGTGCTAATAGAGTTAAAGTATAGCATAATGACCTACATACTCAAAGAGAAAAGATTAGGGGCTTTGTGATATAGTAATTGCCAAGGGGAAGCATGATTTAGATTGTTGGTAGGAATCATGTTCGTAATATGTACATGAGACACAACACCAAAATTGAATTAGCAAATGAGATTGGAATGACAGAGATCAAATAAAACTTGTTGGTGCTTCCTTTTAGTTGGAACATCAAATATTCAAAACGTGTTGGTGCTTTCTTTCAGCGACTCCATTATGTTGTGGAGTCTCTGCAATTGGTGTGTGATTCCTTTGGATTGGTAGAAGGCTAAGTAGTCAATATCGCATAGCGGCACGTAGCAATCAACCCAAATAAAAAATGCGAGATAACAAAAAGTAGGATTATCGCTATTGCAAAGTCTAGAATTTTATGCTCTAACAAAAAGTAGCTTTATGCTTATATATGTCCTAAAGCTTTTTTCAACAAGATTGATAAAATTCATGAGGTGGTGTCTAGCTTTATGCTTACGATTCATTAACAAGATCCAAGTATATCTAGATCTATCATGAACAATAGTTAGAAAGTATTTGTGACCATATGTTGCATTTCAAAATTATTGTAAAAATTGATATTGCTAAAAGGAAAAGACAATCTTTTCTATTTGGAAAAATTTTAGATAGTCCAGTGTTTAGAATGTAAATGTAAATGAAGTGTATTAGCATGTAATTTTTGTACATGAGAGTAATATATGGGAGATGGATGGCTTAATTGAAAGTGTCTTATGAGAGAAAGAATATTCTAAGTAGGGATGACAATAAGTAGGTATTATAGTACCTGTCTTCCTATCTACATTTTAAAAAAAATACCTGTTCTTGTCCCATACCTTCATAGGTAACAATTTTAATTTCCATCCCCGTACCCATTGGGTACCTATATACTCATACTTGCACTTGTTAACTACACTTAACTCAGGAGCATTGCCAGGAATATGGCTTGAGAAGGGCTTAGAATAAAAATATAATAAAATTTAAATTTTTACATGCTTAAATAAACAAAAGTTTAATATATGTCATAGTAAACCCTTAGTAAATGTGTTTTGTTCTTCTGAAGCTTCTTTTAGTTTATATTATTTTGAGGTGGGCAAGAGTGGGTTGAGTCCATACTCGGGTTGGTGTTCCAAGAAGATTGACTATGATAGATCTTAACAATAATTAGGGCATACCTACAGAGACTTTGATGCCAAAGTTATAGATAGATTTTTGCGGAAAAACAACATATTGTAGTGATACAAGAACAAAAACTGAAGAAGCAAATCACGATTGGGAGAGAAGAATTGAAGAAAAGTGTAATTTGTGATTGGGAGAGAAGAACTAAAGAAGCAAATCGTGACTTTGGGGGCCTTCGTTTCTGCATCGAGTTTGATTTTATGAGCGAGTTAACCCGCACAATCCATGTGAACTCGTAAGCTCGTAAAGCTCAGACGAGCTTACAAGTTAACTCGCGAATTTGATAACCATGCACAATACACATGCATGCACATATATATATGTAAGACACTTTAACAAGGGTATAATGAAGAAACTTTCCGCCTTCATTTTGCATTTAATATCTGATTTTATCTCAATATAATGTATTGTTATATTCTATATTCTATAATTGTGCCTTTTTTTTTTTAAAAAAATTAGGGGCCTAATTTTTATAATTAGTACATTCTCCAAAATGTATGAGACAATCTTAAATAAGAATGTGGTTTTTCTCATAAGTGTGAATTATGAAGTCAAACCTTGATAACGAATCGTGAACACCCTATGTTTTGCACCTTAAACAACTAATTTGACTCGAAAATACATTTTATTTTATTTTGTATCTTGGTATTCATGTTCTATCTTATCTTTATCTTATATTGTATTTGTGATTTATCTCTATCTCATTAGATAGCTTGTGCAAATGTGATTTTGTTTTAGTTGCGCCATGAATACTTTGCCCTCAGAAGGAACAACTAGGCATGAAAATCAAGCTTTTAGGTCAAAAGATTTTGCTTTGGAACCTTGCAACAAGAAGCCATCCCATCAAAGACTTCAGAATCAAATGCATAAAGACCACATACTTTTGAATCCTAATGCTAAATTTCCTCAGGTATATAACTTCAAGCTCTAATTCCTCTAAACTCTTATACTAGCTATTTAATATAAGCTCATTTTGATGCCTTTTGTTAAAACGTAAGTAGAATTTGATATAGGAATGATAAACATGCTTATTACAATTTAAATATAATTTCCCCCTTTTTGTTAAGTAATAAGATATAGTTTTAATGATGACTATACACTGTTAGTATAAAAACTTTTACATTGTCAACCAATGAAAAATCACAGTTAATATGACTTATAAGATAGTTATTGTAAAAGTCAACAAACTTACTATTCATCGTGAGTTGTGATTAGATGATAGTGTAAAACTGTTTTATACTATCAATGTTATAGAATCCATTATATTTTACAAAAGAAAAATGTGTTTTTTTAAAATTTTTCCAACTTGATAGTATCATATTATTCAATAGCCGAGTCAAATATATTAGCAATTATCATTTTAATTTTTGAAAATTTATTGTCACTAATTTAGTTTTTCAACTATATAAAATGTTATCAAGTTAATCTTCTTTTTAATCAAAGAACATGTATATAGAACAATGTTGTCAAATGATGGCCTTGGCAACATTATGGATGGTGGTTATTTTGACATACTACCACGATATGGGGGTGGCATGACACATTTCAAATAGGCGGCCTATGGCAGCCGCCATAAGTGTGGTGCCTATGGCGGCCACGGTGCCTAAGGTAGAAAATGGCAATTTTTTTTTATAAAAAGGAAAAGAGACCTGGGCCATGTGACTGGACCCAGAATTGGTCCAAAGAAGGTCTAAATACACACAGAGATTCTCTTCCTCTCCCTATCTCCCTCATGATGTTGCCTCTAAGTAAGTAACCATCTGACCATCGTCCATCGACGACCACCATCCATTGACGACCTTCTTCGCAACCTCCAATAAACTTTTTTTTTCTAAATTTTTTGGTTTTTAATTCATTTTGTTTTAAAAAATATTTTTTAATTTTTAATTCTTTATTTTTGTTTTCTTTAATTCTTTTAAGCATCTATTTTTTTTTCCTTCTTTTGTATAGTTCCTCTTTGGTAAATTATATCAATTATTGTATTAACTTTGTTTCTTTCTTTATTTGCTTTTTTTTTTAAATTTTTTTATTGCATATTCAATTCTATTTTATCTAATACTAAAAAGTTTTGTTTCTTTCATTTTAATCTGTTTTTCAATTTTGTTCATTCTTATTTTTTAATTTGGTTTCCTTCGTTATAATATTTTTTCTTTTTTTAGTTATTTTTACCATTGTTTAGTGTGTGTGTGTGTGTGTGTGTGTGTGTGTATATATATATATATATATATATATATATTTATAGCAAATTACATTCGCCTCCCCAGTGTTTTGCATTTATTACACTTGACACTTGTCCGTTGAAATGCATTACTTTGACATCCCTTAGGCCAACACTGTTAACTGACGGTGTTAATCTTTAGTGAAAGGTAAAAAAAACCCTTCTACTTAACCCTTATGCCTAACGGTAGTCCTAGTTTCTTCACGCTTCATCTTCCTTCCTTGACCTTCCACCCTCATCGTTGCACCTCCTCCACAATCACCACTACCCTTCGTCGTCGTCGAATATGAAATTCCACTGCCAAGATCTCACCTTTCCATTTCACGATGCAAAACCCTAATCATTGTCCTAACCCAAAACCCTAATAAGCGTTCCCGTTTTGAGATTTAGCCTCAAGGAGCCCCACAAGGAGATCCAACGTGTTCACGTACCTCAATGGCACTCACACGTGAAGTAGTTCTAGCAGCTTTGGAAGACGTTCCCTAAGACCACGAAACTGATTGTGGCAAGGGTTTGCACAAATTGTGAAGTCGTGATAAGATTATCATGTGATCTTTGAGACTTGGATTCTAGAAGTTGGATTTCTCACGAGAAAGAATGGTAGGAGTTGTCTCCCGAAAACCCAAGAAACAAATCGAAAAGGTCACCATTGTTGGATTTTGAAAGTTACTTGCTGGCGTCCGTGGGGGTGGCTTAAGTTCCATGTGATAAATGGGGATTTTGAATGTCTGGAAATGAAGATAAAGGGTTGGTTGATGCTGGGATCTAAGACTGAAATTGATGTTGTGGGTTGATGCTGGAAATAAAGATAAAGGGTGCACCCTTTCCACCTCTATAGTCTGTTGAAAAGTTTTGTTTCCATTTTTGTTGTTACACAATTTTCACTTGACAGATTGGTTGTGTTGGTTTCAAGCATGGCAATTGGAAGCATTGTTCTCAAAACCGGACCGGACCGGTCTGGTGACCGGTCCGGATGTTCTATAAAATCGGAGGAGTTCGGAACCGGTGGGAACCGGGCCAAAATCGGCCAAAACCGGTCAAGAATCGGTACCCCAAACCGGTTTGAACCGGTATTTTTTTTATTTTTTATTTGATTTTTTATTTTTTTATTTAAAATTTTAAATTTAATATAAAATATTTTAAAAATAAATAAAAGCACATATTTAATAAATATCTCAAATAGTTATAAATTATTTTATCAATTATTATTATTATTTTCTTGTAAAACATATAATTTGTTCATTTATATTAATTTATAATTTTTTTATATCTTGATTTTTGATAATTTTATATTATATTAATTTGTCATTTTCTTTCTTTATTCTAAATGTAAATTTGTTATTGTTAATGGACATTATTTTATTTTATTAAAATTTGAACTTAAGTATTATGATATATTTAATTAAACTTTTATGTATTTTTTGAATGTTAAAACCTTGTAAAGTGATGTTTTAAGTTTTATTATAGTTTTTAATGTTATAATGTTATGTGATATTATATTTATTTAATATTATTTTATAAATTATTTTATTATTATTATTTTATTAATACCGGTTCAACCACGGTTGAACCATTGAACCTTGAACCAGTGCCTTGACCGGTTCAATGACCGGTCCGGTTTTAAAAACATTGATTGGAAGGTTCACATAAAGATATTAGTATGCATGGTCATTTGATTTAGACAATTTCTAGAAATGTTGTGATTTTCACTGTTTGAAGTTAAACCCAGGTTGAGTATTTGAAGTTAAACCTAGGTTCACTATTTGATGTGCTTAAAAAGACGAGGACAATTTTGTTCGAGATTTTCATTACACAAGCTTATGCATGACACGTGTATGGGGTTAATGGAAACAAGTCTGTTATGTAGGGGGTGCATGTGTAATGGAATTGCAAAAATTAGGGAGTTTTGTGTAGGGATCCAACAACAAGGGGTGTTGAGTGTAATAAGTCCAAAACACAGGAGGCAAGTGTAATTTGCTCTAATTCTTATTTTATTTGCCATGCTTTCGCCATCTGTTGCCATGCCTTCCACCATATGTATAAAGCGGATTTTTGGCTCACTGCCATAATTCGCCATTCGCCATTGATCACTAATATAGAACACTAATTTATGAACTTATGTGTGTTTAGTCACTTAGTTCTTGGAAAAAATGTGTTTAGTTCCTATACTTTTGGTTGAATGTGGTAAATGTACTTATATTTTCATTTTGATGAATTGAAGGACTAAACTCACGTGTGTTTTTTAAAGTTTAAGAACCAAATTCATCATTATAAAAGTACAGGGAACTTGACCATGTTTGACTGAAAGTATAAAGATTAAAAACATATTATCTTATGTGTAACTTAGTTTAGATTAATGGATAAGTAGTAATCAAACTTCTATCTTCTTAACAATAGATACTTTAATACCATACTAACGAACAACCCTCTAAAAAGCTTATATATCTATGAATATGTTCTTCTAATAGTATTGAAATCATTTTTTAACAGAAGAGGAAATTTGACCAGTATATGAATGGTGATAAATTCGCTACTACTCTTGCATTTATCGCCAAAGAGAAATGTGGAAATAGAAATGCCATCCTAAATGAGAAAATGGAATATTACAACATTTGTAGGCAAGATTATACTCAAGGGCTAAACCCAATGAAACAAAGACAGTTGAAAGCATTGGAATCATTGGTCAATGAAGATTTTGACAATTCAAATGAGAATTCACATTCATTTTGCTCAAAAAATGAAGATGTGGAACTCAATCAACCCCAAAACAACCTATCTTTCAAGGATAATCATATTTCAAGGCCAGTTATTCCTGTAGGACCTCGTTTTCAAGCTGAAGTTCCAAAGTGGGAAGGCAGAACCAATGTACGACATCATAATATTGATGGTGATTTAAAGTTGTTGGGCATCCAGCTATGGCTTATGCCTAATATTAGCGAAAACAAAACAAAAGATATTGGGGAAGGTAGGTGTGATTCATGCTCATGTGAATTTCCAGGATCAGTTGATTGTGTTAAACTACATATTAGGGAAGCAAGAGAACTCTTGAAATTGGAGATTGGAACAACATTTTCAAGTTGGAAGTTTGATGAGATGGGGGAAGATGTTTCAAAGTCATGGGCATTGGAAGAGCAGAAGAAATTTGAATCTCTAGTAAGATTAAATATATCAAATGGCACAAATCTTTGGAAGCTCATCATGAAGCACCTTCCATCCAAATCCATGAAGTGCATCATAAATTACTATCATAATGTATACATCCCAAGACGTTTGAGCATGGAGACAAGATCTTCCCATGATGTAGTTGATAGTGACAATGATCAAGATGAAAACCTCTAATAAAAATGACAATTCATCTACAGGTATCGTTATAGTTCATGTTAAAGATTTATTTAAAGATGATCTATTTTAGGTTTAATATTGTTTGTTAGTCCTTTAAATTTTATTAGTTTTGGTCCTTGTAATTTTTTTATGTCTTGAAAATAATTCCTATCTCTATTTATTGATGACATTACATGTTTTGCCATGTCACATGCCATCTTATGGTGGTCGTTAATGTGACATGTCTAGATGTATGTCACATTATTACCAAATGATTATATGGATCATTTAAAAAAATAAATGGGAATCAAAACCAACAAAATTTTCTGAAGGATTAAAACCAAAATTTGCCATATTTATAGGGGTTAAAAACATATTTAAACCTTAGTTTTATTACATATACTTTGTACTTGTCACCTTTGCTAAAATTCAACACAGCTATTTTGATTTGTTTTTCATTGAATTTCTTTAAGATCTTTTCTTATAATTCAATTGAATTGCTTTATTTTATTTAAGGGACACGATGACATAAATATGCTATGGATTTATTTAGATGTTTATATTTTATGATATGAGAATTTGAATTATATACACACATTTATGCTTTAAAATGGTTTATGGGAAAGACTACATGAAGTTATTATAATTAACAATAAATATTAATTTTGATGCACCATGACTTATTTACAGGTAGGAGCTTGGTATCAATTTATTCTAGGCATGAAGTTAAATTTGACATAGGTGAGAGTAACCTTTAAGGCAAGAAACATATGATTTTCTACATGTATACCCTTGCATAAGACATGATATTACTTTAATGAAGTGTTAGCTTTTGCATTATACAAACTTATAGGGCTCATACTTATAGGACTCAATTTATAATATTTATATTTAAAATTTTATATAATGTTATCAGATCCTACTTATTATATATTGCTTTATTTACTCATCAAGTGGTAATTCAGATTATCTCTCTATCATATTTTAGATAGTCAAACTTGTGTAAGTTCAGCAATTCTTTGAGGCCTCAATGTTGGATGTTTGTCCTCATAGTTATCTTATTTGTACTGATAATTATTCCAAATGAAAAAAATGTATGAACTCAACAGTTCTATTTTGTTTTAACATGTGTGATGCCAAGGCAGGTGCTACTTAGATGTTATTTTGTTCATTAACAAGTACTTTATTACTATGTGGGATGCCCATGTTTTTTAAGGGAGGTTTCATTGAAATTTTATTAAATTGAATTTTTGAATTTCATGCTTTCTTATTTATGTTATTCCTCATAGAGAGGAAAAAGGGGTATGCAAGATGTTATTCCTCATAGAGAGGTGATGTGGGACCTAGTTGGGCAAAAGTTAGAAAAAGGAAAGGTTAAGCACGTTTCCATCCAATGTGATAGGAGAGTAAGACCTTCGTGTGAAGCTAAAGATTTGAGAATGAGGTTTAGGTGTCTTAGTTCACTAATGGCCTTAGATTTGGCCAAGGTGGCTAACTCTAGGTGCCTAAGTAAAGGTTAAGGTATGATCTCAACAAATAAAGAGAGACCATGAGATTCTTTAATAATTATGAGTATGAGTATCAAAGAAAAGAGAGAGACCTTGAGATTCTTTAAGTTTAGTGTTTTTACAGGTTAAGCATGTGGACATCCTCATGGGAAGAACTTGGAGCTTGGAGCTGCTTACATGGAGGAAGATTAGTGTAGTTTTGTACCTCCCAATGTTTGGGAGTTAGTTTATGTTTTATGTATCTTTTGTCATGTATTTTGTACAACACATAAGTGTCAAGAGATTTGTATTAAATTTGTTCATATAATAGTTTCTATATAGTAAACTTTGATATATGTATTTAGCAATATAAGCATGCAAAAAAGAATATCCGCTAGGGTGTTACATTACTCGTTATGCTCATTTTTTTTAAATTAGTTATTTTAAATTTAACTACATATTTATAAAATCATTACTCGTTATGTAGTTAAATTTAAAATAATTCATAATGTTTTATTTTAATTGATAATTAAGTATAAAAGTTAAAAAATATTATAGGACTAAATAAGTTTTTGGTCCCTCAACTATTTCATATTTTGATTTTTAGTCCCTCTTAAAAATTTTGTTCATTTTTAGTTCCTGTTGAATGTTACATGACTAACTTCAGTCCTAAAATTTTGTCCATTTTTAGTTTCTCGTTTATTTTTATTACTCAAAATTATTTCTTGTGAGGTTGAATTTTTGTCATATCTTGCTAATTTTTAAACCCTTCCAAGGACTAATTTTGAGTAATATAAAATAAATGAGGGGCTAAAAATGGGCAAAGAATTTAGAAGGGACTAAAAATCAAAATATGATCATTTCATTAAATTTCTTTATGATCTTATAATTCTATTGAATTGCTTTATTTTATTGAAAAGACATGATATGCAAGTTTATTATGATCACGCCATATTCTCCTTTGGCACCTCTCTCTCTCTGGAATCATGTAACTTGGTTTTATGTCTTCATCTATTTCATAATTTCAAATTTTGAGATCTTTCTCCATTACTGGACATGCAAGGACAACTCCAACAATTATACATGTCACATAGTATGATCCTCTTCTTTGTCATTGGGTAAAATGTAACACAGAC
The DNA here is from genome assembly GCA_026413185.1 of Pueraria montana var. lobata. Classification (NCBI taxonomy): domain Eukaryota; kingdom Viridiplantae; phylum Streptophyta; class Magnoliopsida; order Fabales; family Fabaceae; genus Pueraria; species Pueraria montana. The sequence continues at coordinate 83,428,232 of CM048650.1, forward strand.
GGGGTTGCTAAAGGTGCTCTAGGTTGGTCTGCCTGTGGTGGCATCTGTCCTGATTACAGGGGGAACTCTTGGTTGTTTCATTGCCAATCTTGGCATATCTTTCTCTCTTCACGCAGAATAAATTGGCACAATAATAACTTTGAATTGGCTCACAAGAAAGGTTGACACAACCTTTGACTTGAAATGTGTGATTTATAGTTTGTAGTCTTAGCTTTTAAATCTCATTAAGTTGTCCCTTGGAGGCTTAGCAACAAATGGATAAACTGCTTAGCTCTTACCAAGAATATGCATTTTTCAATTTCTCATATTTACAAGGAATGTAATACTTGTGCAGATAGAATAACCTCTTATGTCTTACTATATAGGATTTTGTTTGGTGAGATTTATTTCCTAATTTCATCAGTGAGAAGTTCAAACAAAATAGGATAAGTTTACGCAACTTTTTGGCTTTCATGGGTTTGGTTTTTTGTCCCCCATTTTCATGTTTTCTCTTTTCTTTCTTTTTAATAAAGGTTGGTGTGCTACAGATGATTGGTAGTTATAGAGGTGTCAACCTTGTTGGGATGTCTATCTCTATTATAAAAAAAAATTGAAGGGATATGATGACTTAAATATATTATAAATTGGTTTTGATGTTTATTTTTTTTTATGATTTGAGTATTTGAATTATATACAAAACATTTATGCTTTAAAATGGTTTGAGGGAAAAACTACACCAATATTATAATTAACAACATGAAATATTAATTTTGATACACTATGACTTATTTGTAGGTAGGAGCTTGTTATCAATTTATTCTAAATGAGGAGTTTGAAATTGACATAGGTGAGAGTAACCTTCAATGCAAGGAACATGTGATTTTGTACAATTATACCCTTGCTTAAGACATGATATTATTTTAATCAAGTGTAATATTTTGCTTTATATAAAATTATTAAACCCAGTGTTTGATAATGATTTAACTTTATATCATTTGATGTAATTAAGATTATATATTATGTTATTGAATCCTGCGTATTATATTTCAGTTTATTTACTCATCAAGTAAGGTTTACGTTATCTATCAATCATATTTCAAATAGTCAAACTTGTGTCACGTTGAGCAACTCTTTTAGGTCTCAATGTTAGATGTTTCTCTTCATATTTGTACTAATAATTATTCTAGATGAAAAACATGTATAGACTTTTTACTAGTTTTATTTGTTTGGCTTAAATAACTTTTAGGTCCCTAATAAATTTTCAAATTTTGCTTTGTTCCTTGATAAATTTTTTCGTTGTTTTGAGTCCTTACTGTCAGTTAAGTGATGACGTGGCACCATCCGAACAGATCTTCCCAATATATATCAACCGTTGAGATGGTGCCACGTCATCACTTAACTGACGGCAGGGATTCAAAACAAAATTTTTAATATATCAGGGACTCAAAACAACGAAAAAATTTATTAGGGACTCAAAGCAAAATTTGAAAATTTATCAGGGACCTAAAAGTTATTTAAGCCTATTTGTTTTAGCTTGGGCAATGCTCGAGCAAGTGTTACTTGGATGTTATTTTTTTTGTTAACAAGTACCTTATTATTGTGGGATGTCTATGGTTTTTCAAGGGAAGTTTTGTTGAAATTTCAATAGAAGTTTTTTTTTTAATCAAAGGAATTAGTATACGTCTTCTTTTTTATATTAGAGTTGCATTAGTTAGCCTTTGTGCTAATTGTAGTTTGGTGTGGTTGTGATACAAATTTAGTCGTTACAATATTGAGTACATTCTTGTGTTATCTTGTTCTTTCTTTTTCAAGAATCGAGTAACAAAACTTTTTCATGTTTTATATGGTTTTATCAATCCTATCATCTTTGATAGATTGCCATTGTTGGTCTTAAACCTACAAGTTTCGTCCTTAAAATCTCATAATCTCATTGACCCTAATATGAGCAAAGTTGCTTGCAAAGACAAGTCCAAAAACAAAAGAAAGAGCATGTAGGCATGGGAAAAAACGTCGGACTTGTGGGGACTTGCTCGAACCTGCCTCGATTTTGATGGGAAAAAACTACTTTGATTGGGTTCTAATTCAAGTTTTCCTCATTTTTTTAAGTGGGGTTGAGGTTGGGGTTAGGGATGTCAATACTCTCCTTGCCTTGCTAGATTAAAATTACTAAGTTGCCCTTAATAAATTATACATATTACCATAATACCATTAGGGTAGGGTTACTATTTGTTACCCGAAACATCAAACATTTATCCATTCCCTTCCCATGCTTGCAACACTGCTACATTTTCATCTTTCTTGTTATTGCTACGCTTTCATCTTTATTGTCGTTGCTACCTTTTCATCATTCTTTCTTTCTCTTTTCAAGTTCTTCTTCTTGATTTGTTGGGGGCAAATGTGAAGGAATTTATTTAAAGGTATTTTTTTAGGAGTTCTCTCTTTCTCTTTACAAGTTCTTGTTTCACTAGGATAGGTGTGAAGGAAATCATCGTTCTCTAATTCTCTTTGCAAGTTCTCACATCTTTTCTTATTTCGATTTCATCTAATTGTTATTGTTGTGCTTACATCTGTTTGTGTTGTTCTAAGAACCTTACATTTGACAAGTTTTCTCTAACCTTTATCTAAGACCGACTTTAGATTGGGATTGGGATGAAAGAAATTCTAAAATTATGTGGCAGGGATTTTATTCTCGCAAAACTATTAAAATTTTGGATGTTATAATAGTTTCATGTTAATGTCATGATAGAATAGTTCCAACTCTTGGATTTTTTATGTTGGTCCCTGTATTCCTATTTTTTCCACCACGTATCAAAAGTTCCAAACTTGTCTTTTATTGATTGATTTAATAGTCTTGAACACAAATATTTCAAGACTTAGGGTGATTGCGCTAATATTCTAGTAACTATAAACTCATGAAATGAAGGCTAAACGATTGTTGATTTTTTTTTTGTTTGTAAACAAATGTTGTTTGTCTAGGAGAATTTGAATTGAAGAAAGAGTTTGTACAAATTCCTTCCTTACTGCAAATGATTAGTGACTTATTGTAACGAGACTAGTGTTATAAAAGTCACCTCGGATCGGTTGGTTTGACCAATTGGACTGGAAACTAGTTAATAATCAGTCTGAGCTAATTATTGGATTATATGTGTTGTAGAATAAGATCAACCCATCTGAATCGACCAAATTTCCCATTAAACTGATGACTCGGTAGGATCTGTTGACTTAGACTAGTCATTTTTTTTTTAAAATTGAGAAATGAAAGAAGCTTTCACGTCCCAACATATGTGTCATTTTTTACCTCACGTCTTAACTAAAATTTGCAAGCACAATCTGAAACAATAAAAACATGTTTATCTATTGTCATAGAACCTCCTATTTAAGCATTAGTTTTTTATACGAGATAAGAAGTAATTATTTTTTAAAATCAAGTGTGAATCTTAACTTTTTGAAATTTGAAAATAACCATTTTGGCATTTTTAGTTTTTGCTTTCTAATTAAGATGGGACAGGAAAAAAAACCATCTATCCTTACCCTATACCCTGTCCAGTTGCCATGCTTAGGGACATGAATTGTGTTTTTGAAAATTTTAAAAAACTTTTCAAGACAGATAAAAGTCTTTTAAATTTTTTTAGCTAATAGCGTAAGAAGGAATATGACTTTGTAACCTTGGGTGATGTATCCTCCTATTGAGATCTAATGATGTAATAAAAGATTTTAGAAAAGCTTTATTTTTCATTAAGCTAAAAATAGCTTTAGATAGCCCTTTTTTCTTTACATCAAATAGCTAACCACACCAATATTTTGTTTAAAGCTCTTTGGAATAGAGCCATCCCTCCATCACTCTCTTTTCTTTTTTGGAGACTTTTTGCATGATAAAGTGCCTACTGATGACAACCTCCATAAGTGAGGATGCACCACGGTCTCCAACATCCTCTCATCTTTTCCTCTCCTACCCCTTTGGTCTTATTTTATGGGGCTAGTTGGGTTCCATTCTTAAGTGCCATATTGGCACCTCCTCTTACCACTCGGTCAAAGCTATTTGCAACAGAAATTGGAGCACTTAGCTTAAGGACATCGTCCTAGCGGTTGTCTTGAATGTTTGCAACTCGATTTGGTTTTGTAGAAATAAATTGCGATTTGAGAACAAGAATATTCCCCTTACTTGGGTTATTAATCACATCAAAACTAAAGTTGCTCTTACAAGTTTCCTTTTCAAAGGTAAAATGTCTTCCTTGATGGATAAGTTCCAAATTTTGCAGCAATTTTCTATCATTGGCCATGTTAGTCCAACTCCTTCTATAAAGGAGGTCTTGTGGTTTCCTCCTTTTTGAAATTAGGTAATATGCATCACAAATGGAGCCTCTAAAGGCAACCTTAGATGGTCAGCTTGTGGTGGTATCTTTAGGGACCTCAACGGGGCTTCTCTAGGCTGTTTTGCGGTGAACTTAGGTAGCTTCTTCTCCCTTCATATAGAGTTGATTGGAGCCATGTATGCTATTGGGATAGCAGATTCTAAAGGGTGGAAAAATCTTTGGTTAGAATGTGACTCATTACTTGTTGTCTCCGATTTCTCTTCTTCCCATGTAGTTCCTTGGAAACTAAAAAATAGATGGATTAGCTGTCTAACAATTACTAAGAGCATGAACTTTAGGATCTCACATATCTATAGGGAATGCGAGACTTGCACACATATATTAGCCTCTTAAGGTTTGACTTTATAGTCTTTTTTTTTGTGGGATACTATTTCTGGTTTTATTTCTTAGGAATTTTTTAGGAATAGGTTGGGCCTCCCCAACTACAAATTTAGATGACTTGTTCATAGGTTTCTTTTGTCCATAGGTTTGGTGTATGCTCCCAATGTTTTCTTTGTTCATTCTTCTCTTTTTAATATCAATTGGGTGTGCTGCAGATGATTAGTAATTGTAGGGGTGCCAACCTTGTTGGGATGCCTACCACTATTGTGATGCCTTTGCATGCCTCTTTTGTATAAGGAAAAAAAAACTCTTAAAAGCACTATATAAGCATTATATTTAAGGAAGGGATAGCATCATACAAGGTATTTGAAGTGCACCTCAGATAACGTTTGTTTAAGGAAACATTATTGAGTTAGTAAACTAGACAACACTTCCTAGAACAAGCATTATCTGAGTTCATGAATAAGATAATGCTTCCTAAAATAATCATTATCTGATTCACCAACTTAGATAACACTTACTTTAGGAAGCGCTATTTGGTTTACTAAATTAAATAACAATTCTTGAGCAAGCAATATCTCGTGACAACTTCAGACAACACTTCTTTAAGGAAGTGATATCTTATTTTTCTTTTCTATAATTCTTTTGTTTTTCATACTATCCAAAGGGAATGCCATATCAAAAACTAACTTTTATAGACAATGTAACATCAAGCTCAAAATTTTATAGCCAATGCCATTAAATGAAGTACATAGTATATATAACATATATGAATTACATAATATATATGGACTCGTGCTCCATGATTTGAATCTTAATCTTAACGGTTCTATTCTTTGACAAAGGAACCTTTTAGTCTTATCTTATTGTCAAACACCATTATTGTCAAACACCATTAGTTGATTACACAATCTTTGACTCTTAATGGTTCTATTCTTTGACAAAGGAACCTTTAAGTTTTTTATGCTAAGTGCAGAGATAATGTGGGAAATGCATATGCAAAAGACAAAAGAGAGATAATAATGAAAATGTCTAATTGACAGAGTGAAGAGAGTCAAAGTTTTTTTTTGGTGAGCAAAACAAGCCTAAGCCCCCAATTAGAAACCTATATAAGTAATTACTCCAAAGTAGTCGACCAATAAGTACAAGGAAAGGAAATCTGGCTGAACATCAAACAACCTAAAGTCAACAAGAATTGAAAAACCATGCTTCGCAAGGGCATCAACCACTTGGTTGGCTTCCCAATATGCATGCAAAAACCTAACATTTGCACAAGACCTGGCTAAGGTGCTAATATCTGACACCAACCTAAAGCACAAGTGAGTTGGGACGCATCCCGTTGTTATGAAGCCAACTGCCACTCGAGAGTCACTTTCAACATCAATAGTGGAAAAGCCCCTCTCACACACAAGTTGCAAACCTTTATGGATAACCTATAATTCTGCCATTGTGATCGAGAAATTTCCAATATTCGTAGCGTAGCCAACAACAATCTCAGATTCATGATTCCTTATCACACCGCCACATGCAACCTTACCATCCGCCAAACTAATCGTTGCATTAGTGTTCACTTTGATGCAACTGGGGCGAGGTGGGCACCAACAATTCGCCATCTCATTACTATCTCTCTTGGGAGTCGAGTTAATTGATTCCAAGAGGGAGAGCCCGTGCAGGAGATGTTGAAGCCTTCCACAAATTTCACTCATTAGGACCTGCTCTAAGCAAAGTTGGTTTTTAAAAACACATTCATTTCTTTGTCGCCATAAGGAGTCCAACATGATAGCAAACAAGGATGCCCAATGCAGAGGTAGGGTTCCATCAGGCCTAAGATTCCTATCAATCCAAGCTCTCAACGTGCCTGTAAAGAAATAAGGGTGTGAGAGATTTTCAAAATTAATGAAAGGTTGTATTCTTTCATGAAGTTATTTGTCTATTCATATAAAGGTGTAAATATGAATAGATACGACTCTTCTTCAAGAGACATGAGATGAGACTCTTTGTCAAGAGTCATGAGATGTGACTCTTCACCAAGAGTCATGAGATGTGACTCTTCACCAAGAGTCATTAGATGTGACTCTTCACCAAGAGTCATGAGATGTGTCTCTTTGAAAGGTCAAATCTCTTCACCAAAAGACATGAGATGGTCTATAAATAGAACCAATCTACATGCAGAAAAATATAACAACAAACATAGAAATCACCAAATTCTCTGTATCCAAATCATTTCCTTTCTTCCCTTGTGCACAGAGAGAATTAAGGAAACTATTATTCTGTAAACTGCCATTGATGATACGCTTATTTGTGGGTGTGCAAACCATATCAAGGGCTCCATTGTATCCTGAAGGGGATTCGCCAAGACACCTTATTGCATCCAATTTCTATAGAGGTTGGTGGGGGCAAATCGAACCTAAAGGTTAGTGTTTACACACGCCTTGGAGATTTGCGCCTTCTCTCTTCTTTGTTGCAGAACCATCAAGACAACCAACAATCTTTAGGTTTGATTTCATTCTAACAACAATGGCTGCAACTTTGAAAGAGATGACTTCTGATTTTGTCAAACTTGAGAAATTTGATGGAGGAAACTTTATTCGTTGGCAAAAGAAAATGCACTTCCTTCTTACTACTTTGAAGGTGGTGTATGTCTTGAACACTCCAAGACCACCAGATAGGGAAGATGAGACCATGGCTGAAACCCGTGAGAAAAATAAGTGGGATAATGATGATTACATATGTATGGGACACATTCTAATTGGGATGAGCGACACTTTGTTCGATATGTATCAGAATTTTGGATCTGCTAAGGAACTTTGGGAAAAACTTGAAGCAAGATACATGATGGAGGACGCAACAAGTAAGAAATTTCTTGTTAGTCGTTTTAATAATTATAAGATGATTGATAGTAGGCCTGTCATGGAACAAATGCATGAAATTGAACGTATTTTGAATAACTACAAACAACACAATATGCATATGGATGAAAGCATCATTGTCTCCTCAATCATTGACAAACTTCCTCCTTCATGGAAAGACTTTAAAAGAAGTCTAAAACATCGTAAAGATGATATTTCTCTTGAACAATTGGGCAATCACCTTCGTTTAGAAGAAGACTATCGTAAACAAGAAGATACTAAGGATTTATCTGTTCAAGAAAAAGTGCATGTAACGGAGGAAGGGACATCGGGTAAGTCCTTTAAGAAAAGGAAGCGAGATTTTGGAAAATCTCATGAGAACAACAGTGGAAATGGTAACAAGCAAAGAAAAAGGAAAGGAAGTTGTTATCATTGTGGCAAACCAGGACACTTCGTAAATGAATGTAGGTTCCTGAAGAAGAAAAACAAAGAGAAGGAATCTAGAGCAACGAAAGACAACCTTGTTGCAGTCATTTTCGAAATCAACATGATTGAAGATGTTGGTTCATGATGGATTGACTCCGGAGCAATCTGCCATGTGTGTAAGAACAAAGATCTCTTCAAAACAATTAAGGAAGAAGATGAAACTGTTCTATATATGGGAAATGCTTCAACTGTCCAAGTCAAAGGCAAAGGGACAGTGGAACTAGAATTCACTTCAGGAAAAATATTAACTCTCACTGATGTATACTATGTACCTGATGTTAGAAAGAATTTAGTTTCTGTACCATTACTTAAAAAGTATGGGTTCAAGTCTGTATTTGAGGGAGATAAGTTTATCCTCTCAAAAGGGGGAATGTTTGTAGGGAAGGGATACCTTTGTGAGAATATGTTCAAACTAAATGTGATTAATAATAATAAGTCTATTTCTGCTTATATTGTTGAGTCTTGTGAATTATGGCATATTCGTTTGGGACATGTTAATTTTAAGAAAATAGAAGATATGATGAATTCATTTTTGATTCCTAAAATAAATAGAATTTCAAATGAATGCACAACTTGTATGTTAACTAAAATTACTAGACTCCCTTTTAAAAGAGTTGAAAGAAGTTCTAAAGTATTAGATTTAATTCATTCAGATGTTTGTGATTTGCATGGTTGGCCTACCATAGGCGGTAAAAGATACTTTGTGACTTTCATAGATGATTGTACTAGATATTTTTATGTATATTTAATGCATTCAAAGGATGAAGTTTTAGATAAATTTAAGATATTTAAGTCACAAGTAGAACTTCAACATGAAACTTTTATCAAATGCCTTAGGAGTGATAGAGGAGGAGAGTTCTATAATCCTAGTTTCTTTGAGTCTACTGGTATAATTCATCAAACAACTACACCTTATTCCCCACAACAAAATGGTATAGCTGAAAGGAAAAATAGGGTATTAGAAGAAATGGTAAATGCCATGTTATCCTATTCTGGTCTAGCAAAAGGATATTGGGGAGAAGCAATGTTGACAGCATGTCACATATTAAATAGAGTTCCAAACAAAAGGAACAAGATAACCCCATATGAACTTTGGAAAAATAGAAAGCCTAATCTCAACTACTTGAAAGTGTGGGGTTGTAGAGCAATAGTAAAGGTTCCTGAACCAAAAAGAAAGAAATTAGGTGAAAGAGGAATTGAATGTGTATTTCTAGGCTATGCTGAAAATAGCAAAGCTTATAGATTCATGATTATAGAATCTAATGACTCATATGCTGTAAATACAGTAATTGAGTCTAGAGATGCAATTTTTCAAGAAGAAAGATTTAACTCAATGCCAAGGCCCAAGGATAATGTTCATACTAATGCACATGATCCAGAAAATAATGTATCTAATAAAGATGCATTGGAAAAGTTAGAACCTAGAAGAAGTAAGAGGGCTAGGAAAGAGAAAACTTATGGACTAGACTTTTTCATGTTTCTTGTTGAAGGAACAAAAGAGTCCATAGATAGTTATGGACCAATTTGCTATAATACTAAAAGTGATCCAGAAACATTTGAAGAGGCAACAAAGTCTCAAGATGCTGCTTTCTGGAAAGAAGCCAGAAAATAATGTATCTAATAAAGATGCATTGGAAAAGTTAGAACCTAGAAGAAGTAAGAGGGCTAGGAAAGAGAAAACTTATGGACTAGACTTTTTCATGTTTCTTGTTGAAGGAACAAAAGAGTCCATAGATAGTTATGGACCAATTTGCTATAATACTAAAAGTGATCCAGAAACATTTGAAGAGGCAACAAAGTCTCAAGATGCTGCTTTCTGGAAAGAAGCTATACAAGAGGAAATGGATTCTATAATGGGGAATAAAACATGGAAACTAGTAGACCTCCCACCAGGTTCCAAACCAATAGGATGTAAATGGATTTTCAAAAGGAAAATGAAGGTAGATGGAACTATTGATAAGTTTAAGGCAAGATTAGTAGCTAAAGGGTTTACACAAAAAGAAGGTATTGATTATTTTGATACATATGCACCTGTAGCAAGGATAACTTCCATTAGAGTGCTTTTGGCACTAGCTTCCATCTACAAGTTTATCATTCATCAAATGGATGTAAAAACTGCATTTCTAAATGGAGAATTAGATGAAGAGGTGTATATGACACAACCAGAAGGGTTTGTGGTAAAAGGTCAAGAGGAAAAAGTGTGTAACTTGAAAAAGTCTTTGTATGGGCTAAAGCAAGCTCCTAAACAATGGCATCAAAAGTTTGATCAAGTTATGCTAGCTAATGGATTTAAATTAAATGAATCTGACAAATGTGTATATAGTAAATTCTATAATGGGAAAGGTGTCATGATTTGCTTATATGTAGATGATATGTTGATTTTTGGTACTGATATAAATGAAGTGGAAAACACTAAGAGCTTTTTGTCTAGAAATTTTGACATGAAAGATTTAGGAGTAGCAGAAGTGATTCTAGGAATTAGAATAACTAGAGATGGTAATAACATAGGTTTATCTCAATCACATTATATAGAGAAAGTTTTAAAGAAATTTGGTTACTTTGATTGTCAATCTATTTCTACTCCTTTCAACCAAAACATTGGTTTAGTACCAAATAAAGGAAATCCAGTGGCACAACTTGAGTATTCAAAAGTAATTGGGTGTTTGATGCATGCAATGACATGTACTCGACCAGACATAGCATATGTTGTGGGAAGATTGAGTAGGTATACTGGTAACCCAAGTAAATACCATTGGCATGTTGTTCAAAGAGTATTGAAATACTTGAAAGGGACAATGAACTATAGTTTGAACTATAATGGGTATCCTTCAGTGTTAGAAGGTTATACAGATGCCAGTTGGGTAACTCATACAGAAGACCACTCCTCAACTAGTGGGTGGATCTTCACTCTTGGTGGAGGTGCTATATCTTGGGGTTCCAAGAAACAAACTTGCATTGCTGACTCCACCATGGCTGCAGAATTCATAGCATTGGCTGCAGGTAGCAAAGAGGCGGAATGGCTAAGATATTTGTTGTATGAGATGCCAATTTGGCCAAAGCCAATGGCACCAATATCCATACATTGTGATAGTCAATCGACACTATCAAAGGCATATAGTCAAGTATATAATGGAAAGTCTAGACACATTGGACTTAGACATAGCTATGTGAAAGATCTAATTGCAAATGGAGTAATATCCATAATATTTATAAGAACTGAAAGAAATCTTGCAGATCCTTTGACGAAAGGATTGGCAAGGGATATGGTGTTAGGGATGGGACTCAAGCCCATATCTAATTAATCACCAATAATGGAAACCCAACTCACACTTGAGTAGCATCAAGTCTTGAGTTCAATGGTGAAAGTACATTATTAGAGTGATTGGAAGTACTTAACAATAATAGATACATCCCAAAGGTTTTAAAAGTACTTGGACCATAAAGTAAATAAAAGGGGAAGGTTGAACATTTGTTCTTAATGGACTTATAGCATGTATGTGCTGGAGTGTTTATTTATGGGGCACTTCTGATAAAGTCTACCTATATGGGAGTGAAGTGTGGCCGCTTCTTGGAGTTAAGGCCTTGACTCTTAAAGCTCTCATGAAAAGGATACATCACACAAGGCCTTATCAAATGTGTCACTTTAACAATTCGTTCAATGGTACCGAGATTGCATGTGTAAGTTATGCACGCTTGTTCTATTGATTATTTGGTTCAAAGCTTGTCTACCACAATATTCAGGATGAGTGAAACCCATAACTTACTAAGTAAAGGTTCAAATCGTGAGATACCTTTATCTGAAACCATGTGATTTCCGGAATAATTGGATTTGGATATATTTTGAAAATGGTGGGGGATTGTGAGAGATTTTCAAAATTAATGAAAGGTTGTATTCTTTCATGAAGTTTTGTGTCTATTCATATAAAGGTGTAAATATGAATAGATACGACTCTTCTTCAAGAGACATGAGATGAGACTCTTTGTCAAGAGTCATGAGATGTGACTCTTCACCAAGAGTCATGAGATGTGACTCTTCACCAAGAATCATGAGATGTGTCTCTTTGAAAGGTCAAATCTCTTCACCAAAAGACATGAGATGGTCTATAAATAGAACCAATCTACATGCAGAAAAATATAACAACAAACATAGAAATCACCAGATTCTTTGTATCCAAATCATTTCCTTTCTTCCCTTGTGCGCAGAGAGAATTAAGGAAACTATTATTCTGTAAACTGCCATTGACGATACGCTTGTTTGTGGGTGTGCAAACCATATCAAGGGCTCCATTGTATCCTGAAGGGGATTCGCCAAGACACCCTATTGAAGTGCACCTCAGATAACGTTTGTTTAAGGAAACATTATTGAGTTAGTAAACTAGACAACACTTCCTAGAACAAGCATTATCTGAGTTCATGAATAAGATAACGCTTCCTAAATAATCATTATCTGATTCACCAACTTAGATAACACTTACTTTAGGAAGCGCTATTTGGTTTACTAAATTAAATAACAATTCTTGAGCAAGCAATATCTCGTGACAACTTCAGACAACACTTCTTTAAGGAAGTGATATCTTATTTTTTTTTCTATAATTCTTTTGTTTTTCATACTATCCAAAGGGAATGCCATATCAAAAACTAACTTTTATAGACAATGTAACATCAAGCTCAAAATTTTATAGCCAATGCCATTAAATGAAGTACATAGTATATATAACATATATGAATTACATAATATATATGGACTCGTGCTCCATGATTTGAATCTTAATCTTAACGGTTCTATTCTTTGACAAAGGAACCTTTTAGTCTTATCTTATTGTCAAACACCATTAGTTGATTACACAATCTTTGACTCTTAATGGTTCTATTCTTTGACAAAGGAACCTTTAAGTTTTTTATGCTAAGTGCAGAGATAATGTGGGAAATGCATATGCAAAAGACAAAAGAGAGATAATAATGAAAATGTCTAATTGACAGAGTGAAGAGAGTCAAAGTTTTTTTTTGTGAGCAAAACGAGCCTAAGCCCCCAATTAGAAACCTATATAAGTAATTACTCCAAAGGAGTCGACCAATAAGTACAAGGAAAGGAAATATGGCTGAACATCAAACAACCTAAAGTCAACAAGAATTGAAAAACCATGCTTCGCAAGGGCATCAACCACTTGGTTGGCTTCCCAATATGCATGCAAAAACCTAACATTTGCACAAGACCTGGCTAAGGTGCTAATATCTGACACCAACCTAAAGCACAAGTGAGTTGGGACGCATCCCGTTGTTATGAAGCCAACTGCCACTCGAGAGTCACTTTCAACATCAATAGTGGAAAAGCCCCTCTCACACACAAGTTGCAAACCTTTATGGATAACCCATAATTCTGCCATTGTGATTGAGAAATTTCCAATATTCGTAGCGTAGCCAACAACAATCTCAGATTCATGATTCCTTATCACACCGCCACATGCAATCTTACCATCCGCCAAACTAATCGTTGCATTAGTGTTCACTTTGATGCAACTGGGGCGAGGTGGGCACCAACAATTCGCCATCTCATTACTATCTCTCTTGGGAGTCGAGTTAATTGATTCCAAGAGGGAGAGCCCGTGGAGGATATGTTGAAGCCTTCCACAAATTTCACTCATTAGGACCTGCTCTAAGCAAATTTGGTTTTTAAAAACACATTCATTTCTTTGTCGCCATAAGGAGTTCAACATGATAGCAAACAAGGATGCCCAATGCAGAGGTAGGGTTCCATCAGGCCTAAGATTCCTATCAATCCAAGCTCTCAACGTGCCTGTAAAGAAATAAGGGATCATATTGTTCCCCATAAATTGGCACCAAATATCTCGTACTTTAATACAATTATGCACCAGATGGATAGTTGATTCCACATTTGTCAAACACAATGGGCAAGTCATGTTGTCAGTTAAATTTCGCTTGGCCTTTTGCTTATTTGTCAATAGAAGCTCACAAAACACCTTCCATGCATATCTCGTACTTTAATACAACTAAGCACCAGATGGTTAGTTGATTCCACATCTATCAAACACAGTGGGCAAGTCATGTTGTCAGTTAAATTTCTCTTGGCCTTTTACTCATTTGTCAATAGAAGCTCACAAAACACCTTCCACACATGCATCCTAATGCACTGAGGAATCCTCAACATCCAAATGATTTTGAATAGATGGCTAAAAACTCCATCTCCTCCACCCACCAGATTTTAAAAAATGTCTTTTGACAAAAAAGACTCCATCATAGGATCCCTTCCAAATCACTATATCGTCCCAATAATCCATACTAGGAACTATTAGTGCACAGATTCTTTCAATGACCTCCTCAACAAGAAAGTCCCTTAACCTCCCACAATCCCACCTATTGTCAATTGATAGGTATCACCTTATTGGCAACAACATATCATCTATAGGTATGCTTCTCTGGGCAACCAGATTCAGTTTCCTATTATTTGGCACCCAATCATCATTCCAGAAGGTAACCATAGCTCAATGAAAATGATCAAAGTAAGAATGGCAAGAAAACTCGTACCAGTGGGTACTCGCCCCGACTTTGACAGGGAATACTCGCTTTAACCGATTCCGGTATGGGATTACCCGACATTTATAATCAGGGACAGGGACGAGGATAGGTATATAACTACCTGCCTTGTACCTGTTCCTGAAAGATACAATTACCAAGTTACTCTTATTTATTTATGTATATTACGAAAATACCATTAGGGATTTAGTTTAGGGTAGTCATAATTTTTTATTCCTCTAAAGTCTGAAAGGGAACTAGGGTACGTAGCCAACAACTCTTTCTCTCAAGTCTCAATATTGTCTTGTCGCTACTCTCAATCTCTCACCAATCACCACCACTAATCTCGTCATCGACGTCGTTGCTCGCCTCCTCGCTGGTGCCACTGCTTTTCTCCTCACCGGTGCCACTGCACATCTTCTCGCCAGCGTTGCTGCTCCAATCACCACCACTTAGGAAATGGTGACTACTATATTTACCCTATTTGCTTTGGGTTTATTTGTATTATGAAATTTGATTCTAAGCTTTCAGTTTTCTATTAGTAAGAATTATATGATTAGTGATTTATCATTGTAAGGAAGAAGAATGAATTGAATAATTGATCCCTCTAATCTAGTTGTTTGTTTCGAAATTTTGTAATTTATTTAATAACCAAAAGAGATATGAAAGCTTGGCTCAAAGTGTAGGTGCAGGCAGTAGCGTTGAGTTTTAGATTTTGTAATTTTGTTGTAGATTTTAGATTTTTCTTTATGAATTCTTCCCCAACAATGTCGAGTTTTTGAGTTGAAGTTCCATTTTGAGTGATGGCCACTTTTCCTCTATACTAGAGTAGTTTTTGAATAATCATTAGATAACGAGGATGGGGATACCCGACCCCCAACGGGGATAGGGATGGGGTATAAAATTTCATCCCGTTGAGTATCAGGGATGGGGATGAGTATATGTTGAAAAGTCGGGGACGGGGATGGAGAAGGACAAACTCATCCTAGCCCTATCTCACCCAGTTGCCATGCCTAGGTCAAAGTATCACTCTCTAAAGTGAATATTTTTATTTATAATATAACTGGTATGTTAATCTATGCAATGTGTGAAATGAATGTTTATTTTATATAACTAAAATTTATAATAAATAAATACTTTTAAATATATAAATATATTATAATTAAAATTCAGAATAAATAAATAGTTTTAAACATATAAACTATATTTTAGTTTTATGATAAACAATTTATATTGTACTACTGAGCCTATGGATCAATTGGCAAGAGTTATCCCAACTTAATTAAATGTCTCGAGTTCTGATAGTTTTTTTTATAAAAAATATTGAAATTAAATGTAGAAATAAAGATGAAAAGGATAAACTCAAAGATATAAGAAGTTAAAGAAAAATTCTTAAAAATCTTCTTGTTAAAGTAATCTTTTAAAAAACCTCCGTTCTTCCTCACACTCACTTCTTCCTCTAATAAAGAAAAATTATTAAATATTGCAACTTTTCCTAAACTTTATCTTATCAATCCAATTTCTATAACTACTCACACTCACTTCTTCCTCTAATATTTTTGTAACTACCTCCGTTCACTTCTTTATCTGATGCTATCTTTTTTTTTCAAATATTTCTTTTATCAGTTTTTGTAACTATTTTTTCTCTCTTTCATCAATCATTTGAAATCCTTATTTCAATTTACTTTTTAAAGTTAATATTAAAGATATTTAAAACTTCTTTTGACTTTTTAGAATAATATACTTAATTATGAGATATTCAAAATTAGTTGTTATTGATATTAAAATTTGTACAAAAAGTCATAATATCATTGACATATACATATATATATATATATATATATATATATATATATATATATATAGGAGGGATCAAATTACACCAGTGTAACTTAAACAACTATTACACCATTCAATAATTTTCAATTGGATGATGTTTTCTTAAAACCCACCGTTGGATTGAAAGTTCCTTTCACATAGATCATGTATACAAAATTTCAAATTAATCCAAAATTATTTGCAACCTCATTCATATAGATTAAAATCGACGTAATATAAACTTTTCAAAATATACTAAAATATGGATCATTTGATTAATCTTATTGTTATTCAATTTTGACAAAATTTAACACAAACAATCTTGGTATTATGTTGATATAATTCAACGGTTGGATCGATAAAAATTTCATTCTATATCAAGTTATTAAAATGATGTAACTCTTTTAGAGTTTTACTGGTGTAACTTGATCCCTCCTCTCACACACACACACTATATATATATATATATTTGATAGCTCTCCCGTTATCTTCTTCTTCCTTTATATGTTGTATAATTTATCCATAAAAAAGAAAAACTTATCCATATCCCTTTATCTTTTTTTTAAATTATAGTATCTAATTTCTTAAGAATAGATTATCTTTTTTTTCAAAATTCTTTTGATGTGTTATATAATCTTTTTTTTTTTTTCAGATTTATTTCTATTGACTATATAAAAATAAGATAGTGAAAATTTGGATAAGCCCGTGCATTGCACGGGCTAAAACACTAATTCTAATCTATAAATATAGAGGATAAATTAAAGATTTATTTCCCTATTTTAAGGATTTTATTTTGGTTATCAAGAGGAATTCTATCTTTAATAGTCTTTTTTCTAAAGGAAACATTATTTGATTAAGATTGTTATCTTTTTTTTTTTTGTTGGGATTAAGATTATCATCTAATAATCAGGATTATGATTTGATTGAGTTTTGAATTTTTTTTAATCATTAATACCGCTCCAAGTGCTTTATAAATATCTCCCTCTTGTGTTTTAGGCTCCTCTGCCATTCTACATCATTCATTAGGCAGAGCAAGAGTCACGATGGATGACCATTGTCGGTTGGGTATCCTTTGATCCAATTCTATAACGTCTTTTCCTCTCTCAAAATCTTCAACCCACTTCAGATTGCAATCTCAAGCTATATAATTTCATCGCCTCTATCTTTGTTTCTGCGGTTCGACCATCATTATTCTCAAAGCTTCAAGCGAGATGAACACAAATTTGAGGCTGATTTTGCCGTTCGACTTCTCCAACAAGTAAGTCACATCTCTTTTTCTGTTTGATTATGGTATTTGGTTTATAGAATTAATTAAGTTTTTAGTCTTTCAAAAAATTTGAGAGAAGTTTGTTTTTGTCCCCTAAATTTAAAATTGATTTTTTAGTCCCTGTAATTTGAAAAAAAAAAAAACTTTTCTCTTCAAATGTCGTTAGAGACTTTGCTTTCGTTCCAAGTCGAAAGTGTTCATTTTAACAACGTTTTGGCAGAGGACATTTTTTTTTTAATAATTACAGAGACTAAATATATCAATTTTAAATTTGAAGAACAAAAAATTTGATTGGATCGATGGGTAATGGGTCTGGTAACTCGTCTCTTAACTCTAAAAGATCATAGCATCTTAGATCTTGTGAGAATTGTTGAAGAACAGGTCAAACCAATGCATAACTAGTGGAAACAAATTAGAACTAGTGAAAAATTGGTTTCAACCAGTATTTTGCAATTTTCATTTTTTTAATATACAAATTATATTTATTCTTATATTATAAATTTTAATTTTAATTATACAAATTATATTCATTCTTATATTATAAATTTGAATTTGAGGGCGAGCCCTGACACAACCAATAAAGTTGCCTTGGTGACTGGTTGGTCATAGGTTTGAATCTGGAAATAGCCTCTTTGCAAGGTAAGGTTGTTTACGATGACCGTCTCCCATACCTTCGCATAGTGAAGAGCCTCCGAGCATTGGAGTACGTTAGTTTTATTATAAATTTGAATTTTTATTTTAAATAAAAAGGTTTTTAGAAAAAATGTAGTGAGAGCATTTTTTAGAGTTATTATTGTCATTGAGTAACATGTCTTATTTAATATCATATTTGAGCATTTAATTTTATTTTTTAATTTCTTTCTTTTTATATTTCATAATTTTAATTTCAAAAAATTTCTTTATAGATTATCTAAAGTCAGTTTTCTTCTATTTTATCTCTTTCAATTTATTTTTTTATGTCTACTTTAAAATTGCAAGTTAATATTTTTCTAAAAGAGATTATCAATAGTTTAACTTGTATTGAAATATAAATACAAATATAAATTATTTATCATACATCCATGAGAATATGAAATGGTTTACAACCTCACCTAGTTGCAAGGTAGTATGTGAAATATACATCCAAAAGAGATGAAAGAATATTGAGAATCACTAATTAACAGATTGATGGTCTCACTATCCAAGTTATGTATTGCGTGTGTGTGTTCCTAGCACTCCTTTATACTCTCTCTCTCTCTCTCTCTCACACACACACACACACACATATACACACACACACACACACACACACACACACACACATAGTTTAACACATTTAGTCCCTATATGTGTAATGTCTTCTCTAACGGATGGACTCTTAACCAGGGCTGGCCCTGAGGGGTGGCAACAGGGGCGATGACCTTGGGCTAATGGTCAAAGAGGGCAAAAAAAAAAAAAAAAATCAAGACAATTTTAAAAAAAAGTTTTAAATTTTTTTAGTATTTTGGTTCAACTTCATTTTCTTAGCTTGTCTTTTAATTCTCAAATTTCAACCTATCCAAGTATTAAAAGTAACAAAAAATTTCCATTTTCACAAAAAAAAATTAAACTCCTATTAACATATAATAATATATTTGTGTTGTTTATGAGTAAAAAAAATATTTTATATGTAATATAATGGACTATTATAGAATATTTATTTATATTTTAGAATACTTATACATTAGTATATTATGGTTTTGCCTTAGGCCCATAAAACATCAGGACCGGGCCTATCTTAACTCCTTTCATATTCTTAATTTGGTCCTAATACATGCGTGTAGGGAATTCTTAATTTGATCCCTTTAAAACATTTTTAAATTAGTCCTTATAGATACAATCATTACCTGTTTAATCCCTCTTGTCACATCACATTTGGACACTGACATGTCATCTCTAACATTCCTACATAGTCTGTTAACTCCTTACATGAAGTTTCACCCTTATCAATGACCTCTAGGTGGGGTACCTTTAGCGAGGGTATGAGGGATGAAAGCATCTACAATGCATGATTGTTTAAATGAGTTGCTTATCTTAAATTTGTGAGCCCATGCCACATAGATTTAAGAACTTTACACAAAAATTTACTCCAATGCTAAAGTTGCTAGAGTGAGTGCTTAACTTGAGCCACATTAAATTTTGTAATTGAAAAATGATACTTTAATTGGTAAGAATGAATTAAGCAATGATTTATTATATAAGCTACTCACTTATGCAATACACTGCCAAGTCTTACAATAGTAAAAATTTATTAAGCAACGTTGCTTAACTTTAAGTAACTCATAAAGCATCCGCGTTGGAGATACTATGAGAAAAGTTAATCTTCAACATTCATTATAATTTATTACAAATTTAGAGGATAAGTTAATCTTTATCTCATATTATAATTGTTCACTTCCATCTTATTTTATTTATTTCAACAATACACTGATGTAAATGTATAATTTTCTTTTAGTTATACCATGAATACTTTGCTCTTAGATGGAACAACCAGGCATGAAAAAAAAGCTTTTGGGTTAGAAGACTTTGCTTTGGAACCTTGTAACAAGTCATCCCATCAAAGTCTTCGTAATCAAATGCACAAGATCGACACAATTTTGATTCCTCATGCAAAATGTGCTGTATGTAGTCTTTCAAGATCTAATTCCTCTAAAATCTTACACTACCTATTTGATATATGCTCATCAATAGTTTATATATATTTTATATGAGAAATGTTAGCAATATATTCTCAAATATTTACTTTTCAACATACTTTTTATTATCAACCTTAGTTTTGAAAACCAAATTGAGTTACTCGGGTTTGATCGATTTGAAAGAGAATTAGTCTAGTGACTAGTTTGCTATCTCTAAAAAAATTAGATCATTTCAAAACTGGTCAAGAACTCTAACCCAAACTTGGTAAAATAATGGTTTCAACTAGTATTTTTTTTTTCCTTTTTTAATTTTAACTTTTTTAAATTTAATATAAAATACTTTTAAGATAAATAAAAACAAATATTAAATAAGGATTACCAATATGTATAAATTATTTTATTAATTATTATTAATTTATTTTCTTATTGAGTTTAATGGTCATGCACTGATAGTGTAAAACGGTTTTACATTACCAACCAATCACAAATCATAGTTAGATAGCACATAGGGTTGGTGCAATGGTGTAAGGCCCCACTGCGTTCACATGTGGGGGAACGATCTATTTAACGGGAGAACCCGTGTTTGATTCCCCGTGTGCAAAATTTTCTTAGGCCAGCAACAATCACGTTCCGATAACGGGATTTGTCTCTGACCCAATGGGTTGAGGGACACTCGTGTTGCAGCAGCTGCAATTCAGATTGCGGCTTGAAATTATTATATGTTTGTACTAAATGCAAAAAAGAATTTTACAATTATTTATATAATTTAATTTTATGTATTATGATATATTTGATTTAAACTTTATATGTATTATTAATAGACATTGTTATATGTATTTTAAATGTTAAAAACCTATAAAATGTTTATTATTATTATTAATGCCAGTTCGACTACGGTAGAATTATTGAACCTTGAACTAGTGTTTTTGATCGATTCAATGACTGTCTCTTTTTTTTTAAAAAAAAAGATTGTGGCTGCTATTGCAGCCATTGTGGATTGCGGCTGCAATGCAGATTGCGGCTACAATGCGGATTGCGGCTTGAAATTATTATATGTTTGCACTGAATGTAAAAAGGAATTTTACAATTATTCTAATTATTGATATATCTTTTATTTATAAGATAGTATAACTTTTCATTCATTGGTATCCTCCAACATCTCATGTGGGCACACCTATTCGACCACTAACACTTAGAAGTTAGAATAGAATATTGTAATCTAAATCTGTCTTTTTTTTTGAAAAAAAAAAGTGGAATAGAATGGTGCCGATGTTCCATTGCAGCTCCATTGTGACTACATTACCAATGCATTGTGATTTTTCATTTGATTGAAATTCACACTGCAATTGAGGACTGTTGTGGTTTCAGCAGCTCTGTAACAACAATATTACGGTTGCAATTACAGTTGCAGAATGCAATTTAAAACCATGTGCCTAATAAAGGAACAACTCTGAAAAACTTGGAGATCCATGAATAGTTTTGTACTTATTGAAACTATTTTTTTTTCTATTACCAGAAGAAGAGGAAACTTGACCAGTATATGAGTTGTCATAAAGTTGCTACTGATCTTGGACTTATCAATAGAGAGAAATGTGGTAATCAAAATGCCATCCTAAATGAGAAAGTAGAACATTGCAGTATTTGTAGGCAATACTATCTTCACCTAGGTGACTCTGATGCGTTTATTGAAGGGCCAAACCCAATGAAACAAGGACACTTGAAAAACCATCGTAAGGATTTAGTGACTAGTAGTATTTATGTTACTAGTACCGAGACATCAATGGAGAAATCAACTATGGAATTTTCGAAAGCATTAGAATCATTGGTCAATGGAGATTTTGACAATTCAAGTGAGACTTCAGATTCATCATGCTCAGAAAATGAAGACATGGAACTCAATCAGCCACAAAACAACTTATCTTCCGAGGATAATCATATTCCAAGGCCAGTTATTCCCATCGGACCTCGTTTTCAAGCTGAACTTCCAAAGTGGGAAGGCACAATCAATGCAGGACATCATAATAGTGATGATGATTTAAAGTGGTTGGGCGTCCAACTTTGGCCTATGCCTAATATTAGTGAAAACAAAACAAAAGATATTGGGAAAGGTAGGCGTGATTCATGCACATGTAAATTTCCAAGATCAGTTGATTGTGTTAAACTACATATTAGGGAAGCAAGAGAACTCTTGAAATTGGAGATTGGAACAACATTTTCAAGTTGGAAGTTTGATGAGATGGGGGAAGATGTTTCAAAGTCATGGACATTGGAAGAGCAGAAGAATTTTGAATCTCTAGTAAGATTAAATATATCAAATGGCACAAATGTTTGGAAGCTCATCATGAAGCACCTTCCATCCAAATCCATGAAGTGCATCATAAATTACTATCATAATGTATACATCCCAAGACGTTTGAGCATGGAGACAAGATCTTCCCATGTTGTAGTTGATAGTGACAATGATCAAGATGAAAACTTGAATAAAAATGACTATTCATCTCCAGGTATAATTAAAGTTCATGTTACATTTTTTTTATAGATGTTCAATTTTATGTGTAATATGTTTTTTAGTATGTGCAAATATAACAAATTTTGATTTTAGTCCGTCAATTTTTTTTTATTAGTTTTAGTCATTATAAATTTTAAAAGTTTTGAAATTGATTCTAAAAGTTTTGAAATATTCTTATTATCATTTATTAATGACATGACATGCACATAAACATGTCATGCTATATGCCATCTTAGGGTGGTTGTCAATGTGACATATCTAAATGCATGTCATGTCATTACTAAATGGTGATAAAATATTATATATTTTTAAAAAGAAAAAAAAAATGTTTAGTCATTGAACTTTAAGTCAAACTTGATTTTAGTTCGGTACTTTTTAATCGATGAAATCAGTCCTCTAACCTTTAGTCCCTCTATTAACTCCATTGGTGACAAAATCACATATTGGTGGGATGAAATTCATTTATTTTCAAAAATTGGAGGACTGATTTCATAATTTGAAAGTTTAATTGAAAGTATAGGGATAAAAAGCACTTTTTAAAAAAAAAAACACATTTTTCCCTTTAAAAAATATTAAACTCATGCAAACAAAAATCTACAAAAATTTTGAATTAAAATTAAAATTTGTTATAGTTTTATTATATATATATATATATATATATATATATATATATATATATATATATATATATATATATATATATTTCTTACTTGTCAACTATGTCAAGGTCCTATAGGTATTTTGATTTATTTTTTCATTGAATTTCTTTGTGATATTTTCTTATAATTCAATTTTATTCTTTGAGTATGTTAATTATATACATATTTATGATTTAAGAATAATTTGGGGGAAAGACTACATCGATATTATAATTAACAAGAAATATTAATTTGATGCACCATGACTTATTTACAGGTAGGAGCCTATTATCAATTCATCCTAGACAAAGAGTTTGGATTTGACACAGGTGAGAGTAGTCTCTAAGGCAAAAATCAGGGGTTTAACCCAGTTGGTTGAGCAGTGTGTATGAGTTGTTGTAAATCCCCTGATACCTAATTCCATTCCTATGGATAAAAAAAGTCTGTAAGGCAGAGAACATGTGGTTTTGTCTAAGTAAACCCTTACTTAAGACACAACATTATGTGTAAGCTTTTTCTTTGTATAAACTTATTAGGGCTCAACTTTGAGTTTGATAATCATTTTGCTTTATTATTTGATATAATTAAAATTTTATATCATGTTATTGAATTTTTTTATTATATTTCTCTTTATTTACTTATTGAGTGGTGATTCACATTATTTTTCAACCATTTTTCAAATAGTCAACTTGTGTGAGTTAAGAAATTCTTTTACATCTTGATATTTGATGTTTCCCTTTACTAGGGATGACAATGGAAAGGGTCTGGGTAGGATACTATAGTACTTGTTCCCTTACCAACCTTTGAAAAAAATACATATATTCGACCTTATCTTTGCATGGATAGCAACTTGAATCCCAATCCCTATATACTTGCTGGGTATCCCTATGCGATACTTGCTACCTGCATTTTAGTGTACAGGCAAAAAAAATTTGAGGTCTTAAGGTGAAATTTATATTCAAAATTTAATTTAATATAATTTGTCAAATCTCATTTTATATTTTTATCAACTACACAATTAGTAATCAAAGTTTTATAATAATTATAAGTATTTGAAGTCAAACCTTTTCAATTTATTTAGATAATTTTAATTTAAAAAAAATACGTTCGACAATTACTCAATATTTTAGAAGCAAATGGGTGTGGAAAGGGGACCCTCCAGGGATCTATATAGTCAAATTTGTGTATCATTCTTTGGCGTCAAATGTTGATTTGGAACGTCAACAATTTGATACATGGATCTTGCAGAAAGAATTTCCTTTGAAAATTCAAGCTTTTGTTTGGAAACTGTTTAAGGACAGGATCCCATAAAAAAAAGAACATGGTACGTAGGAATGTTCTTTCTGATGTTGATATCATGTGCTTTGCTTGCGGTGTTGTGGAAGAATCTACAACACACATTTTTTGGAGTGTTGTGCGTTTGCCCCCTTGTGGAACCAGTGCTTAGCATGGTGGGGACTTTAGGCTCCTCTAAATTCACCTCTTTCAAATCATTTTATGCAGTTTCTAGGTTTTTTTTATTTGGCCAAGAAAAAAATCTTATTTTTGGTATGTTGTATGGTTTGCGGTGGTATGGGTTATTTGGAAAAATAGAAATGCATTCTCACAAAAAAAAAGTTGGATTTGTCAAAGATGATGGAAAATGTAAAACTTCTATCTTGGAGATGGATATATCAAAAAGGAAGGTTTTCATATCCCTTTCCATGTTGGTGCAATAATCCTGGTTCATGTATTGAAAACTCATGAATTTTTTACATATGCTGGTATTGTGAGGGTTTCTGCATGACTGCTTGGTAACCTTCATGTCTTCTTGGTCTTTTGTGTCACACTATTAGCATTGATTTTCTTGGTGGGAATCTCTCATGTAACTTTTGGGGGGTGTTTCTTTGATGTATTATTCTTTTTTGCTTGTACTTTGTTTATGCACTTCTTGTGCCTATCAGTCTTTAATAAAGTTTTGCTTTTTCAAAAAAAATATATTTTAGAAGCAATGCATGCATTTAAAAATGAATATAATCTTTTGGTATAATTTAATTAGTGCGATATGAATTATTTTTGGAATTTAATTTATATACAATGTCAATGCAAAATTTTTTCTTACACAAACGTTTAATAAAATTTGATTATTTTATTATATCACCCTATTCATTAATATGATAGTGAATTCATATTGGATAGATATGAAAAATATTTTACACTAACAATGCATATAAATTAAATTTTTATTTTTGTTTATATAGGCATGCATCCAATTTTTATTCATAATTTCTTGATCTAACAAATCAATTATTAACAAGTTACTTTGATGTTAGAGAAGTTGATGTGAACATGCAATGACAACATACTTGATGTTAGACAAAGAAAGAATTTTATCCTATATAGGATTGCTAAACTCACATTATAGTATTATATGACTCTTATTCTTGATCTAATTAAATTTTGGCGATATTTCTCCTTGGGTCTTCGAACAAACCACTTAATCTGATTGGTATTATCACTCAAATTAACTATATACTTAGAGAGAATAATGGAAAATAGAAACCAATGAAATTATTAGATCAAGATTAGAGACATACAATAATGTTTTAAATGCAAATTTATAAACTTAAACTATCCACCTTTATACTATCATACTATGTTGATCACAACCAACAAAGTGGTTAGTCTGAGTAAGATTGGGCTCGGTTTCCTTAAGCAAGGTCTCGTGGTTAGGAGGGGAGACCCACTAATTAAAGGTGGTCAATCAATTTCTCCGACGGATATTAATCATCAGTAAAGTTTGTGGATACTCCGCACTATGTCATGACTAGGAAACTAAGGTTAATGCATGCCTATGCGTCAACATACATATAGAAATAATCAATTAAATGGATTTGATGCCGCATGCAAACCTATTTTGATGCATTAAAAGGATTTGCAGCATTAACTTCAACCTGCGACTATGGGCAGGGAGGAGCAGCAGAATGCTATGGTAAGGAAGGTAGACTTCAGCATTTTATGTTGAAGATAATAGAATGGAAATGGTGATATTAACATGGATAAATGAACACTTTTATAAAGAGGATAACACAGTTGTACATTTAGCTGTCAAATATGGACAAATTAAGGAACTACTTACCAATTTCCTTAAAGAATATACCAATGACTTGATATGGAAGTAATTATAATTCGAGTGAATGATAGTTTTAGGCAGAAAATTAATGTTTTATTTTGTTTGGCAAGACAATAAACAAACAAGTTGGAATAAACAATAGTAAGGGCTCTTCTAACTTCCAAAACTTTGCAGAATAACATTAAATACTTGCTTTCTATAAAATGAGTACAACAACAAATATTTTGAATAGGGTGGGTTTAACACCTTTGGACATGTTGGATCGCAATTCAAGAGATTTTATTAGCCTTACAATCAAACACATTTTAAATGAAGAAAAAGCTCAAAGGTCTGCAAATTCAGTCATTGCAAAATAAGAAGTTTCCGCACCAACCCTAGTTAGCAGACAGCAAATGGTTCAGTCACAAAGCATGGCTACTTCACAAGATAATGTGCCCTCACAAAGCAACGACCCTACTCAGCCATCATCACAGCCCTTACCAACACCAGCATAGCTAATGAACAACATTAATGCAGATGATAAAGGGTAGAAAAGTTCTGCACAACTTGCCTTCCTTGGATGCGTTTGACTGCTAATTAATGCAGAAGCGTTATCGATTTCTTGACCATGTTCCTTAAGGATGAGAACTCTTGTGCTACAAGCTCTGCCTCAAAGCTTTGAATCTGAATAAAACATTAAGATTGTAAACATATAAACCACACATTAAGTTCAAGAACAACAATACTGCGAAAATCAAAAGTTTACGTTTGAAAGAAGTTTTTGTTACTATAAAGGCCACTTTGAGATTTGAGAACAATGGTTGAAATCTAATTCTTAGCTCAATATTGGGCCTCCTAGCATCTCTGCACTTCATGATTCATAATGAGCAACTAAGAGTGGGACTCTCTTCCATCCTTCTTATTGAGCAAGGGCTTCATTTGAGAGCTTTAAGTGCTTAGGGATGTAGGCTTAGAGGGATACGGTTTTTGCTCCTTTATCCTTCATCACTCGTAAATCAAGAACCATTAGTTCCACCAGGAGCCAACTTTATCTTGACCCATATCAACTGTTAATTAAACCCCTCTATGTACCCTGTGGTTTTCTATATTGAGATTTTTAATAAAAGTTTGATTTTCTTTTTGTTATTTGTATTATCTTTTCTTAATGCTTTTTTAAGACTTGATCATCCTTAGGGAGATTTTTTTTATCTATTTAGTGAATGAGAGTTTATTTGATAGATGTGTTTCGAAATACAAACCTAATAATCCTTAGGTTAGGAATTGTCATAGAGGATTAATCCATGAGTTCTAAATTTAATGCTTATTCTTTATGAATTTCACCTAAGAAAAATTTAGGGTTTTTAATTAGGTGTAAAGGTTGAATTGCCTAAGGGATTAGGAAATAAATAAAATAGAAAATCTGGAAGATAAAGAAAGAACTCATTGAATTAAAATCCATATTAGCAATTTTATGCAAAATAGAATGAAACCAAATCCCAACATTTTCCTTCTTTGAATTACATTAAATTTCTTGTGTTCTTACATGCTAAAATAGAAAACCTAGAAAACAAATTTATGTTGTGTTCTTTTAATATTTTTAATTCTTGTTTCTCCAAATCAATCAATTTAAAATCAACCTTTGAGGAAAGATTGGTTTACACTGAGCCAAATTCATTCCCTGCATGCTGATATTCTTGTTTGCTTTCGAAGCAATCCGAAAGACAAATAAATTTGTTCGTTATGTTAGCTGGTAGCCGCCATCCATGCCAGTCATCAAGATTAATACTGACGGGAGTTCGTATGGCAATCCTCAAAACTCGGGTTTTGGTGGAGTTGTGATGGACCATTTTGGTCAATGGATCTCAGCTTTTTCTGGTTACTGTGGTCATTCAACTAATCTCAAAGCGGGACTCTTAGAAATCTTACATGGTCTTCAGTTAGCATGGGATTCCAGATTCAAGTTTGTAATTTGCAAGTCAGATTCTTCAACAGCTATCAAGTTGATATCGGACTGTAGTCATTTTCATCCTGTTGATCAAGCAAATTTGTCATCTCTTGTAGTTAAATTGGTCCGTCAGTTTCATCCATGTCGTTCGTGAGGCTAATTCTTGCACAGATTGGCTTGCAAAATATGGGGTGACCCATGGTGATCAACTTCTTATGTGGAATGATTGCCCGTCACAGCTCTCTTATTTGTTCCTATTTTTTTTTTCTTTCTAAAGCATAAAAAAATATCAACCTTTGAGGCTTATATTGGAATTATCCTTATGAATTACAAATTAGCCTTTGATTCATGAGAATAATACATTACAATTTTAAAATTTATTATTACTTGCAACAATCATGTACCACCACAAACAATACCCAAACAAACATTGCCACCCTTCAAACCAACACCTCCATCATCAAGACCCACTCGACCACTATAATGATATGTGCCTAAACCATTTGATGGACACACCAAATCTCTTGTTCATAGGAGCGAATTTGGCTTCATCAAGATATATAGAAGGGGTAGTCACTACCACGATACTAGGTTTCATAGCCCCCAAACCTTATGTGGAATCACATTTGTATATCCTCAACGTAAAAACACTGACCTCTAGTAGTATTCCCCTACTTGTTAAACAATAAAATGTGTGCTTGTTTTAAATTTCCTCCAAGTGAAGATTAATCCAATCTAGTGTGTGTTTAGCTTTAAGGCCATAAAAATGACACGTAGACCAGAAAAGAGTCACTAACCAAGATACTACCATAACCTTGTGATCCTCCACTTATATCCAACCAAAATGATGTTGAGACAAAGTCCCTCTGGGAGCTAAATGTTTTAATGATGACAAACCACTATGATGTAAAATCGAAGTAATTGAACTTAGCTAATAATGGTTGCTTTAAGTGTTCTTATTAAGATAGGACATATTCAGAAGCATAGCATAAAGGGTGAAGCATAAGCCTATAGTGGAAGCTTCTCCATGACATAGATTATGCAATCAGAAGTCGGACTACCAGAAGGAGAGCTATTTAGAAGCTAGAAAGACAGTCATGTTTTCTGGGTCAAAGTGAAGATATCAGAAGTTGTATATGATCAGAGGCATGATGCTAGGGATAACTTGAGTCAACGGGTAGATATCAGAAGCTACACATGGCTTGAGGATCATCAGAAGTTGCATTGCAATTGGAATATGAAGACAAGCGTGTCTCACTCTAGAAGCACACATTAGTTAGAAATGTATATCAATGCTTGGACAACATTGATCCTGATGTCATTGATCTTTGTGATCTTTGACAAAGTCCAAGTCATAGGAACTCAAAGGAAACAACTGTCCTAGTCGAAAAAGAACCAGCAACCAATAGTAGAGGAGAGATTATCAAAGCAGTAACAACACTTCTCTATAATACTTGTTGTAGAAACAATCTCTAGAAAACTTCCCATGATTCAAAATTTGAATTCATGAGGGAACCACTAAGATCACAACTAGCATAAATGGATCTATCTCAATGGATCCTTCAACAGCTATAAGCTGCATGCTAGCTAACAGTGGAGCAAGAGCAAAGATGAAGAAGACAACTCAATAGAGTTGTATTGTAGAGGTTGAATCGGGCAAAATGACTACCTGCAGGAACATGGACAACTCATGCAACATTTGAATTCAACCTCCAATGGCCACAACAATGGCTAGGTCTTGATCAAGTCTATAAATTGATCAAATTCGAAGAAGCAACTTGCAAGGAAGATTGCCAAAGTAGAGGGTAAAGGTTAATTGACAAACCCCCTATCTGAAGGGACTTCCTTAGCCGAAAACATTCTAGGTGAAAGCTAGTAGTGCCTAAATCGAAAGTGTTTTGTCTACCTTTCCCTTTGTATGAAGGGACCATAACAAGTTGCTATGTATAGCCAGTAGCAGGTGCTACTAAAGAGAGCTTAGGAAGGTAGTCAGGTGACTACTACTTATGAAGTTTTGGGAGCACAACGTGTTGCTGTGTGTGTGGCCAATAGCAGATTCTACTGAAGAGAGCTTAGGAGGGTAGTCAGGTGACTACTACTTTTGAAGTTCCAGGAGCACAACGTGTTGCTGTAGCCAGTAGCAAGTGCTACTAAAGAGAGCTTAGAAGAATAGTCAGATGACTACTGCTTCTGAAGTTTTGGGAGCACAGCGTGTTGTTGTATGTGTCCAATATAGCAAGTGCTACTAAAGAGAACTAAGGGGTGCAATCAGGCGACTGTGGCTTCTTATGTCCTGGGAACACAACGGGTTGTTGTGTGTATCTAGTAGTAGTTGCTACTGAGGGTGAAGTCTATAGAGACTTTTTGAAAGAATACTTGGGTAGGAGCTTGTGGAGACTTTAGGAAAGAAAGAATACCATAGGGTGCTTGGTCTTAGTGGAATACAAAAGCTTGTTTTGAAAAGCATGAAATTGATCCTTGATCAAGGGGTTTTTATAAAACTGTTTTATTATTCAGAAGCAACTCCTACTTTGAGCTATCAAGGAAAAATTAGAAATTAACTATAGTTAATAGATTCTGTGTCCTTTGTAAGTAGGTTATGAAGCAGTAACCAACAAGTTTACTTGGTGATTTGGCATAGAACTTATCATTTTATCCAAGTACTTGTAAGGAAACGGGTTACTCCTGTTAATCTTCTGATTGTCTTAGCAGAAAAGCTAGAGAAACAAATTCATAAGCTAGTGTATTTGTGTGAACTAGATCAGTAAATGGTCACTCTCCAACCCCCTTCTAGTGATCGATTGATTCACTTCAAATGAATCTTAATTTGGAGTTTTAGGAATATTCTCAAACTTTTATCCTTCAACCTTAATATGGAGACAAAACCAACAACATTGTACTTGAGCCCCACGACATCAAGCTACAGGCAAAATAGCCTATTACGTGTCCCAACAAGAATACCACATTAGGTGTGACATTTTACAAGGTCTTAAACATTATTAATCCACTTAATAAAGGTTTAGACCCTTTGTATTTTATTCTATACTTTTTTTTAAGTTTTAGATATTACGCGATTAAATCACTGTTTACACATAATACACATATTATTATGTTTTATGATAAAATTCCTTAAGGTTCCACTTGAAAATATTAATTAAATAATTAATATTCTAATCTGCATTTTTTTTCATTAAACTATAAAATTAAATAATTTTTACTTTTGAATTTCTTTAATTACCCTAATTCCCACTAACAGTTTCTTAAGTTCCAAAGTTAATTCCAAGATATTCTTAAGATATTTTAACTTAAATATTTACAAAAAAAGTATATAAGATATCATTATATTCCAATATATAATATTGTCTAATTTTTTATGCAGTCTTTAAATGTGAGAAGACCATTTTGCCCTTAGTTTTTATGCACTTGACTAAAATAATCATAATTAACTTAATTTAAGTCCAAAAAGAGTTTTCTCTTCAAATCTGACTTGATTAAAATTACTATGACTAAAATTAATAGTTTAAGTTATGCTATTAATTTTAGTTGAATTAACTCTTGAAACTTACATAAAAATTCATAGAAATTTTATTTAATATAAATTTTAAATTAAGTTTTCACTTATAAATTATATCAATCAAGTAAATAAGAAATTAGAAGAAATACAAGGGTTATAATCTATAACAGTCCCCCAAAATTGTTTTGTGACCATTTTCTCCATTGAAAAAACCGTTCCCAATACCTTAGTGACGTCAGTTCACTTGTGCTTCTTCATCTTCTGCTTCTGCCTCAATTTCTGAAGCTTTCTCTTGACAACTGACGCAACAAACCAGAAACATCCCTTCGAATCATGGCTAGAACTCCTCTTCACTTGCGAATCCATATCCATGTGGTCCTTCATTGGCTTTAGTGTCTCCTCTGCTTCCTTATCAACTTTAAGTTCTCTCTCTAGTTGTTCTACGATTTCTTGAACACTATATTCAATTTTGGTTACCTGTGGTTCTGGTTGTGGTTTTGGAGATTCCTTGAACTTAATCTCGTCACGAACGACAATGTTATCTTTTTCATCTTCCTGAACAATGAAAGATGAGGCAAAAGTGCACGTTTTAACACTGCATGATTTTCTATGCTTCTTAAAGGCTCTAGAGGGGCCTTCATTATTATTAAAAGGAGGGAAAGACTTAGAGCGGTAATGCATGCTTAGGTTGGAACACGGAGGAGGTCGAGGGGCGATGAGATTGCATTGGTTGTTGGAGTTGCGACAACGGTGGTGATAACAATGGCGGTATTTGTGGTGAGACAATGGTGGTGGTAACAATGACAGTGATGGTTGTGGTGGGAGATGGGTGGTGGATTTACAATTGTAAATGATGGTATGTGGTAAATGAAGGTGTGAGAGTGTGTTTGTTAGTGACTCTGAGGGAAAAATCCGAGTGAAGAGTTGTAAAAGGATTGTGGGGTGAGGGGTGGGGCACACTTCAGATGGACAAAGAGAAAAGGAAATTGTTTGGTTCCAATGGACTAAAAAAAATATTGAAGTGAGAGAAAGAGAAGGATTAAGGGAAGTATAAAAAAGAAAAGAAATACATAAAACAAAGGGATATTAATTAATACAACGATTCTTTTATTCCTTATTATATTATTGTCGTTATTATAGTAATAAAAATATTATATAAATTAAAGTAAAGTATATTAATAATGTAAATAAAAACTATACATCATTAATTACGAATTATTATGTATTAAAAATATTATATTTATAATAATTATTTTAAAATCATATTTAAAATAACTTTAATGAATTGATATAATAATAAATTTATATTAATAATATATAAAAATTAAAATGATATAATATAGTAAAATAAAACACTAAAACAAACAATAAAATTTACATAATTAGTGGTTTAATTTTTCTAAGATTAAAATATTTTTTGGAAAAATAATATAATTTAATTGAAAAGCATTTGCAGTGTTTTAAAGTTAAATTAAGCTAATTTAAAAAAAATTAACACTATATCATTAAAAAAATAAATATATGTGTTTAAATTAGTTTTAATTAGAAAAATTTTATTATAATATTTGTAATGATTCTATGTTATTTTTAAACAGTTTTATTTTTTTTTCATTGGGTGCCTTCTTCTTCTTTTCACTCTTTCTTTGTTTCTTTTTTTTTTTTTTTGTCTGTTCTTGATATGTATCTGAATGTTTTAGTTTGTGTCTATTGTTAAAGGAAGTTTAGCCTTTATTACAGAAGATATTCTTAACCATGTTTCATATATTATAATTCTTTTTTATATTGTGTTATTAAATGTATGTGACATTAATTATATTAGTTATTGCTGTCATTTATCATGTAATGAATTCCTCTGACGTATCTATGAATTGGTAGTTTGACTTTTTATTAAAAAAATGAATGATAATAAATGGCATTGAAAATAAATATTAAATAAATAATCAATGTCAATAATGGTGTTTGAAATTTTTTGAAATATATAACCAACAAGTCGTTGGTCTGAGTAGAACTGGGCTCGGTCCCCTTAAGCAAGGTTGGGTTCGAGCCTTGTAAATGAAAAAAAACGTGATTGCTTTGAGAGGGGAGACTTCGTACCAATAACATGGTAATAAAAAAATATATATTAAAATTTAATTCTAATTTTAACTTTGCTTTTTATGTTAATATTTGAATATTTTAATTTTTACGCATTGTTAATGCAAAATTTTACATTATCAATCAATTAAAAATAATCTTAAATATGACTTTTGAAAAATTAATTATAAAAATCAGCAATCTTTATACATGCAGTTTATGATTATATCACAATATAAATGAATACATTTATATTGTCAATATATAAGTTTAAAAATTATCTTTAATTGTTTAAATGAAGTAAAATATTACATAGATGTCTAGAAATGTTTAAATTTAAAAAATAATTATTTATTTTAAAACTTTCAAATTTTTTTAAAAATAAGTTATTATTTTTCTAAAATAAATGCACATTGTGGTATATGAAATTTATCAGCTAAAAATGTTTATGATATTATTGAGGTCATTTTAATATATTCTCATTGTTTTTATTCTCTAATTTATTAATTCCATCCATTAAAATAAATATGTGTTTTCTTGTGGTGGAATCATACTAAAGTGGCTCTGTGTTATCTATTCTGGAAAGGAGGTGGAGTAAGCAGCTAAAGAATGTTATTATAGCTGCCATTCTTAATGTGTTTTGGACAATGACAGATCAAGATCTGGGATCAGCGGGGGCAAATTATTTTAAAAAATTAATAATATTTATTAGGTTTAAATTCCTTTTTAGTCTTTGCAATTTAGCACTTTTTTGTTTTTCGTCCTTGCAATTTTTTTTTTGTTTTAGTCCTTGCAAATTATGTTTTTTTTATTTTGCATCCTTAAAGCAATTTAAATAGCGTTTTTTTAGTGTTCAAAGTTTTTTTCACTATTCAAAGCGCTTTAAGGACGAAAAACAAAATACACATAATTTGCAAGGACTAAAACCAATTTTTTTTTGCAAGGACGAAAAGCAAAAAAACACTAAATTGCAAGGACTAAAAAGTTATTTAAGCTTATTTATTATCATATATATGAAAATAAAATATGTTTTGTTCCTCTAAAATATTCGAAGTTTGGTTTTGGTCTCTTTAAATTTTTTTGTCCTTTTTCGTCTCTCAATTTTGAAATGCATAATTTTGGTTCTCAAAGCACAATCTAAACCATTTTTGTCTCTCTATAAAGCATTATCTATACCATTTTGAGAAGAAAAAGTGATGCATTTCAAAATCAGGAGTCGAAAAGTGGACAAATTTTTTTTAAAGGGACTAAAACTGAACTTCAAAAATTTTAAAGAAACCAAAAACATATTTTACCCTATGAAAGAGAATGAAATGTGCAAACAAATAAGTGTAAAAGGAACAAAACATACAAAAGAAACTAGTCAATAAAAGATAAAAATTGATAACAAATAAAAAATGCAAGGCAGTGGGGTCAAATTACAAAATTAGAGTGGGCAAAAACACAACAACACTAAATATATCCTTATATTTTCCACAAAGTCAGGGGGTGCATCTGCATCCCCTGGAGAGTATGTAGGTCCGCCACTGGTTTTGGATCATCTGTATTTCTCGAAATAAAAAGCGTTTTGACAGTGTTTCGGTTTCTGTCAATAATGCCATTTCCTCTGTTATGGCCTCTACTTCATTAGCAGGCTCTTTCTCAAAAGGTACATGCTACATTCAAAGGAGGAGTTTCAAATTCTTAAGGCCTTGTCAGTGCCTATTCATCCCCTTAAACCTCTTCTTGTTAAGCAGGTAACTTGGTATCCTCCAATTTCTGGATTTGTCAAATGTAACACTGATGGTTCTTCCAAGAGCTCTCTAGGGCATGCTGGTTGTGCGGGCATTTTCTGTGATGATTTTCGGCTTTTCTTGTGGTTTCTTAGCATAGATTGGAATCACAACAGCTCTACATGCTGAGCTTACTGCAACAATGCTAGCCATTAAGCGTGTTCCCATTAAGGATGGCATAAACTCTAGCTTGAATGTGACTCTCATTTAGTAATAGAGGCTTTTAAAAATGTTCAACTTGTTCCTTGGGATATTAGAGGTCGTTGGAAACACTGTCTTGAGCTTTGTTCCTAGATGCATTTCAATTTTTCTCATATCTTTAGAGAAGGGAATAGTTGCCCTAATAAACTAGCTAATTGTGGTGTTACTAGTCGACAAGATTTTGTTTGGTGGGAGGGTGCTCCTTCTTGTATTAAGGAAGACTTTTTCCGTAACAAAGATGGTCTTCCTTTTTTTAGATTTTTTTGATGTTCTTTTTTTATAGGTTTTGGCCTAGTCCCCCATTGTGATCTTTTTTTTTTTTTATTTCTTTCTATTCTTCTTAATAAATAGTGGCTTGCGGGAGGGGATCAATAGTCTTTGGGGTGTCGACGTAGTTGGGAGATGGTCATTGTGCTATTGTGATGTTTTGCAAGTCATATAATGGTCATTACAAGTTATATAAAAAAAAAGTAAAAAAAAAAATATATGGCCCTACATCGCACAGGTTTCATACTAGTAGTAAAATGGACTTTTAAGATTATTTTAAATTATAATTTTATTTTTAAATTTAACTTATCTAAAGGAAAAAAAACGTGTAAAGTCAAAAATTAATGTCACATTCAAAGACAATTTGAACAAGTTATACTTAACAATACCTTAATTCAATCTAATGACAAGTAAAGCCTCATTTTCTCATTTTACATATCTCAACTTTGTATAAATATGTAAGTTTTATTAATTATTTTGTGTTATCTTTAAAAATAATAGTAAAAGAAAATAATGTTTTTTATTTAAAACATTATATTTAATATTGAAAATACCTTATTCATGTGTGCAAACACCCAACCCTCACACTCTATTTAATTACCACTTTCAAACTTAACACTGCATACATTCACACACACCGTCTTTGATTTCCTCAGCATTGTTTTACTTTATTCGAGCATTTCCTTCCCTTTGTTAGCATTCCAACATTTTCCATGGAGTTCCAACATCGTGATGGCCAAAACCAAAGAACACCATTAACCATGCCTCTTTCCGCCATCACCTACCTTTCCAGAAACCCATTACGAAGTAACACTCTCTTTTCTTCACATTGCTTTCAACTTGCATGAGACCCATTATGTTTTGCTGTTTTAAAAAATAAATGCTTTTCTAACATCAGTTCATTTGTAGGGTCTGAGTTTGTGCCAGCTGGTTTTATTAGCAATGTTATGATGCCTAATGTTTTCCCAACGATGGTGCTGGTCAATGCCAAGGAAGCATTTCGACGAAAGCGGCAAAAAGTATTCTTTATTTATATATTTTATCAAATATATTAATTTTCTTATGTTATCATTCTTATTAAGTTGGATGCAATGAAAGGGGTCAACCAATTGACCCTAATAGTGATACGTTTGTAAGTTATATTGGTGCCATTTTTCGACAGACGATGCAAATTACATGTGATAATTGGAGAACACCATCTTTGAAGGTAGTGAAAGAAAATATTTGGAAGGATATATAGGTAGTAAACATACTCTCACCATATTTTATGTTTCTTGTACAAACATACTTACTCAATTAAGCACACTTTTGCAGACAACTTTCATTGTTGATGATAGTCATCGAAGTTGGGTTCTTAGAGAAGTACGAAAACTTTGTAGAAATTTTAGAACCTACTTGACAAAGAAAAATGTTTATGGTAAAAATGGTAGTGTTATTAAGCATCCTCCGCAGATGTATCCATTCATATCCCAGGAGCAATGGAGAACTTTTGTTGCTAAACGTCAATCTGACAAATTTAAGGTAAGGTTAGTCATTTGAATTATAGTCTTAATTATCTTAATACTTTGTATTCATATTATTGCTATGTGCCTAAATAGATGCAAAGCACTCAAAATCGACTCAAAGCATTGAATCCTAAGTACCCCTATAGAAAAGCCCGCATTGGTTACGCACGCCTTAAGCAAAAGATTGTAAGTGTGTTTAGATATAAAGTGCAAGATGTTAGAAATGTCTTTCAATCAGTTCATTAATTGCATCAATGTATAGTTGAAGGAGTTAGGACCAAAGGACACATCCATATCTCGTCATGATTTGTGGAAGAATGCACGTGTAAATAAGTCAGGAGTGATTGATAAAGAAAACATTCAACAAGTATGTAAACAAATTGTAAGTATGATAACATTTTAATTTTGTTCTTTTATTATTTTCTTATGTCAGCATTAATGATATATATCCTTTGCTTTAAATTTATGTGTCAAAACATCAGGAGCCTTCCCCTGCAAGTGGTGCAAATAATCTCCCTGTGTACCACAAATTTCTTGATATCTATGTTAAAGATAAACTTCAAGGTGGTGCCTTGTTGAACATAGACATGGAGAGAAACATTTTTGGTATATCATATACAGAGTTTATTAGTCAACAAATTATCAATGAACTTCTTCTCCACGAATGGTTAGATTGTCCTATTATTTATGTATATATCAGGTACTTTAAGTAAACAAAGTTTTGTAATTGCTTTTCAATTAAACATTGATATTATTGGTAACGTGTTTTTTATCTTCATTGAAGGTATTTATACTACCAGTTGGTTCTTGCGAGACAAAACACAAGGAGGTTCTCATTCTTATGCCCACATAATACATCTCTAACGAACAACGAGGCAACAAAGTATATAGCTGATGTGCTTATTGAATTTAATCAGCGAGACAAGTTATTCTTGGCACCTTACAATACAGGGTAAATAAATTTGATTTACTTTAATGATAACTTTTTAATAAATTTTATTTACTTTAATGAATTCCTAAGAATGTAAGTTACTTTGGATTATCTAATTAACTAACAAGTTTTGTAGGGATCATTGGGTGTTGATTGTCATCAATGCCACATTAGATACAATATATTATTTGGATTCTGTGCATGGTGGTCTAAAACATAAACAACACATGAAGGATACATTTGAAAAGTAAGTTCAATGCATTTATTTTCAATATAACAAACATGAGATATATTGAATATATAATAACTTGAATATATTTATTTTATTTTGTTAGAGCTTTGTGCATTTACCATGCTGGTAAGGAAACTAGGATGCCAAAATCTAGATCAAACAACAAAATCACTTGGATCCCTATACAAGTATGTACAAAATTTTTCTACACTTTAATCTCTTGCCTAAATCTAGATCAAACAAATTCATTGTCCAAAACAAGGATAATACATCATTCAATTAATCTTTCATTTTGACTTGTATAGTGCCCTCGTCAGACAAATACAATTGATTGTGGTTATTATGTTATGAGATTCATGAAAGAAATCCTTTCACAAAATGAAAATATCATCCCATATACGGTACGTAATTTTAGTTATAATTTATATTTATCTCATTCCTAATTTTGATATCATTTAATGTTATTTAATCTAACATTTATTTAATCTGATGTTCTATTTTGCAGTACTTTCCTGACTACAAGTGTGCTACTTACTCTCATGACCAACTAGTTGAAGTCAAGGAAGATTGGTGTCGTTATATAGTCCAAAATTGTGGATTAGCATAGTTTCTATTTAGAATTGTTGCAACTCAAACGTGTAGTTTGATTTGTAACTTTTTTTAATTATGTTGAACAATACAAATTGCATTTTGTTTTGTTTCGTTGTATTTCTGTTAATATACAGATGTATTGAAATTTGGGATTGTTCATATTACAAGGGAAACTCTGCCAACATTTTGGTATAAATTTCATTGTTCAAAACTTAAGGAAGTAGTGTTTTTAATTAAGTTGTATGTATTAGACTATGAAAAATGTGATGTGTGCATGAATAATTGTTTTGAACTATTCAAAAAGCAACATAAAACAAAGGGAAAAATCTGAGTGAAGAGTTGTAAAAGGATTGTGGGGTGAGGGGTGGGGCACACTTCAGATGGACAAAGAGAAAAGGAAATTGTTTGGTTCCAATGGACTAAAAAAAATATTGAAGTGAGAGAAAGAGAAGGATTAAGGGAAGTATAAAAAGGAAAAGAAATACATAAAACAAAGGGATATTAATTAATACAACGATTCTTTTATTCTTTATTATATTATTGTCATTATTATAGTAATAAAAATATTATATAAATTAAAGTAAAGTATATTAATAATGTAAATAAAAACTATACATCATTAATTACCAATTATTATGTATTAAAAATATTATATTTATAATAATTATTTTAAAATCATATTTAAAATAACTTCTAATGAATTGATATAATAATAAATTTATATTAATAATATATAAAATTTAAAATGATATAATATAGTAAAATAAAACACTAAAACAGACAATAAAATTTACATAATTAGTGGTTTAATTTTTCTAAGATTAAAATATTTTTTGAAAAAATAATATAATTTAATTGAAAAGCATTTGCAGTGTTTTAAAGTTAAATTAAGCTAATTTTAAAAAAATTAACACTATATCATTAAAAAAAATAAATATATGTGTTTAAATTAGTTTTAATTTGAAAAATTTTATTATAATATTTTTAATGATTCTATGTTATTTTTAAACAGTTTTACTTTTTTTTTCATTGGGTGCCTTCTTCTTCTTTTCACTCTTTCTTTCTTTGTTTTTTTTTATTGCCCGTTCTTGATATGTATCTGAATGTTTTAGTTTGTGTCTATTGTTAAAGGAAGTTTAGCATTTATTACAGAAGATATTCTTAACCATGTTTCATATATTATAATTCTTTTTTATATTGTGTTATTAAATGTATGTGACATTAATTATATTAGTTATTACTGTCATTTATCATGTAATGAATTCCTCTAACGTATCTATGAATTGGTAGTTTGACTTTTTATTAAAAACAATGAATGATAATAAATGGCATTGAAAACAAATTTTAAATAAATAATCAATGTCAATAAAGGTGTTTGAAATTTTTTTAAATATATAACCAACAAGTCGTTGGTCTTAGTAGTACTGGACTCGGTCCCCTTAAGCAAGATAGGGTTCGAGCCTTGTAAATGAAAAAAATGTGGTTGATTTGAGAGGGGAGACTTCGTACCAATAACATGGTAATAATATATATATATATATATATATATATATATATATATATATATATATATATATATATTAAAATTTAATTCTAATTTTAACTTTGCTTTTTATGTTAATATTTGAAGATTTTAATTTTTACACATTGTTAATGCAAAATTTTACATTATCAATCAAATAAAAATAATCTTAAATATGACTTTTGAAAAATTAATTATAAAAATCAGCAATGTTTATGCATGACAGATTATGATTATATCACAATATAAATGAATACATTTATATTGTCAATATATTTAAATAAAAAACTTATCTTTAATTGTTTAAATGAAGTAAAATATTACATAGATGTCTAGAAATGTTTAAATTTAAAAAATAATTATTTATTTTAAAACTTTCAAATTTTTTAAAATTAAGTTATTATTTTTCTAAAATAAGTGCACATTGTGGTATATGAAATTTATCGGCTAAAAATGTTTATGATATTATTGAGGTCATTTTAATATATTCTCAATGTTTTTATTCTCTAATTTATTAATTCCATCCATTAAAACAAAGACGTGTTTTCTTGTGGTGGAATCATACTAAAGTGGCTCTGTGTTATCTATTCTGGAAAGGAGGTGGTGTAAGCAGCTAAAGGATGTTATTATAGCTGCCATTCTTAATGTGTTTTGGACAGTGACAAATCAAGATCCGGGATTAGCGGGTGCAAATTATTTAAAAAAATTAATAATATTTATTAGGTTTAAATACCTTTTTAGTCCTTGCAATTTAGCACTTTTTTGTTTTTCGTCCTTGCAAAAAAAAATAGTTTTACTCCTTGCAAATTATTTGTTTTGTTTTTCATCCTTAAAGCGATTTAGATAGCGTTTTTTACTGTTAAAAGTGTTTTTTTACTATTCAAAGCACTATTTAAAGCGCGTGAAGGACGAAAAACAAAATACACATAATTTGCAAGGACTAAAACTATTTTTTTTCAAGGACGAAAAGCAAAAAAGCACTAAATTGCAAGGACTAAAAAGGTATTTAAGCTTATTTATTATCATGCATATGAAAATAAAATATGTTTTGTTCCTCTAAAATTTTCGAAGTTTGGTTTTGGTCTCTCTAAATTTTTTTGTCCTTTTTCGTCTCTCAATTTTGAAATGCATAATTTTGGTTCTCAAACCGCTATCTAAACCATTTTTGTCTTTCTATAAAGCATTATCTATACCATTTTGAGAAGAAAAAGTGATGCATGTCAAAATCAGGAGTCGAAAAGTGGACAAAAAAAA
This sequence comes from Pueraria montana var. lobata, assembly GCA_026413185.1. NCBI lineage: Eukaryota > Viridiplantae > Streptophyta > Magnoliopsida > Fabales > Fabaceae > Pueraria > Pueraria montana. The sequence goes on from CM048650.1 coordinate 83,470,555, forward strand.
TTTAATGGGACTAAAACTGAACTTCAAAAATTTTAGAGAAACCAAAAACATATTTTACCCTATGAAAGAGAATGAAATGTGCAACCAAATAAGTGTAAAAGGAACAAAACATACGAAAGAAACTAGTCAATAAAAGATAAAAATTGATAACAACTAAAAAATTAAAGGCAGTGGGGTCAAATTACAAAATTAGAGTGGGCAAAAACACAATAACACTTAATATATCCTTATATTTTCCACAAAGTCAGGGGGTGCATCTGCATCCGCTGGAGAGTATGTAGGTCCACCATTGGTTTTGGATCATATGTATTTCTTGAAATAAAAAGCGTTTTGATAGTGTTTCGATTTCTGTCAATAATGCCATTTCCTCTGTTATGGCCTCTACTTCAATAGCAGGCTTTTGCTCAAAAGGATACATGGCGCATTCAATGGAGGAGTTTCAAATTCTCAAGGCCTTCTCAGTGCCTATTCATCCCCCTAAACCTCTTCTTGTTAAGCAGGTAACTTGGTATCCTCCAATTTTTGGATTTGTGAAATGTGTACACTGATGGTTCTTCCAAGGGCTCTCCAGGGCATGCTGGGTGTGGGGCCATTTTCCGTGATGATTTTGGGGCTTTTCTTGTGGTTTCTCAGCATAGATTAGAATCACAACAGCTCTACATGCTGAGCTTACTGCAACAATGCTAGCCACTAAGCGTGTTTCCCATATTAAGGATGACATAAACTCTAGCTTGAATGTGACTCTCATTTAGTAATAGAGGCTTTTAAAAATGTTCAACGTGCTCCATGGGATATCAGAGGTCGTTGGAAACACTGTCTTGAGCTTTGTTCCCAGATGCGTTTCAATTTTTCTCATATCTTTAGATAAGGGAATAGTTGCGCTGATAAACTAGCTAATTGGTGGGACGGTGCTCCTTCTTGTATTAAGGAAGACTTCTTCCGTAACAAAGTTGGTCTTCCTTTTTTTAGATTTTGTTGATGTTCTTTTTTCATAGGTTTTGGCCTAGTCCCCCATTGTGATGTTCTTTTTTTTTTTTTTTTTTTTATTCTTCTTAATAAATAGTGGCTTGCGACAGGGGATCAATAGTCTTTGGGGTGTCGACCTAGTTGGGAGATGGTCATTGTTCTATTTGAAATACAGAGAAACACACTAGAATGGGGGTTGAATAGTGTGTTTATATTTTCTTTGAAATCCTTTCGCAAATATGAAGATAGTGTATCTTAAGTTTTACAAGAACCTTGTGAAACAGAAGACTATGCTATTGTCCAGTGGTTCAAATATAACAGTTCAATGAAACTGCATTTTTCGTCAGAACACACGTAAAATATTTTCGTAAATAAAATGTGTAAAGAAACTCTTTCGTAGTATGTGAAGAGATAACTTAAGAGATTTACGAGTAAGCTAGAAAGCGAAAGAGTAGAACACTTAGTTTTATACTGGTTCACTCAAACTGAGCTACGTCCAGTTCTCCTTCAGAAACCTTTGAAGGGTTCTACTAATCAGAATCTGATTACAAACAAGTATTTTAACCTGCCACTTCTGGCTACAAGTATTCTCTAGGCCACTCCTGGCACACCTTTTAATCTCCCCCTAAGATTAAAGCAAACCCAAGTATTCTTTAACACTAAGCCACTCCTGGCTTTCCAAACAGAAATTGTTCGAGTATAGAAAGAAAGAATAACTCTCACAGAGAGGATATTACAATAATAATATCGAATACATAGAATCGCTTAGCAAAGCTAAGTAGAAAGCTCTTTTTCGCTTAGTATGAATCGTCCAGTCATTTTGACAGAGTTTCGGCTCTTAATCAATCTTCGCATTTTGATGCATGAGCTTGTTCCTCTATTTATAGGCAACTTGGTGTAAAGTATCCGTTGTGGGATCTGTACCTTTGCTAGTAACAGTTCTCTTCCAAATATATGACCGTTTTCAACGTGTCGGCTTGGGGTGGAGAGATAGAGGAGACAGTCGTATATGTAGCGCTTCCACTTTTTGTACTATTTCTGCAGAGAAATGCTTTTCTGTCCCTATACAATACTTTTCAAAAACTCAAATGAAATGTTATGTTAGAATGGGAGGGAATAATCAAATTTTCCAGAGAATCATCATCGAAAATGTATTGTCATATTATATAACTTTTAAGATAGAAAACAGAGTGTAAGTTATATAGGTATTGGACGCTTGCTTTGCAGAAACATTGGACGCTGGTTGTTGTTCTTTACAAAACATATTTGGACGGTTTGCTTATGGAAATATAAGGTCTAAGTTTGAGAGATACAATACCATTGCGGCATTGGACGACATAGATCCTATAACACTCAAACAAGACCATTAGATACTCCAAAATTTATCCTTTATTTGTTATCATAAAAACCAAAATTTGAGTGGTTGGACATCGTCCAAAGTCTTAGAACTTAACAATCTCCCCCTTTTTGATGATGACAAATAATGTTAAATTTTAATGTTAACAGGCACATAATCATATATGAATATAATAAAGCATATAGGAGATGATTATGTTATGCCAATGTATGTTGACAGGGTTAATATATGTGAAATGAAGTACTCCCCCTGAGTTCAACATTTCTTATGCATCTGATAACAGTGTATAATAGACCTCAAGAATATATCAGATATTGCAGATATCAGAGTGAAAAAAAAACATATCAAGGATATGGATGCGGAATATGTGATATAAACACCTCATGTATTAAAAATGTATTGATAAAACAGCCAAAACATTCACAGAGTGTAAAATGACTTTATGACATCAAAATTCCAATTTCTCCCCCTTTGTCATTAACAAAAATGGGTTTGAAAGATGGAAAAATGACTTGACCATCATGGTCACCTATGGCTGTGAATGTGGTTCTTGTGGTGGTGGTGGTGGTTGTTCTGGTGGTGCTTGAGTAGGTGCTGCTGGTTGATGAGTTTGTGGTTGGACGAGTGGTGCTGGTTGTTGGAGTTGTTGTGGTTGGACGGGAGGAATGGCATGAGCAACTTGTTCAAGCAGGTTGGTTGCAGTATTTTGAATTTGATTCACAAGCGTCTGGGAGAGGCTCATGAACTGTTCAGTGATAGCATTCTGCAATAGCATACGATGTTGAGCAGCCTCAGCCTGTTGCCTTTGCTGAAATGCTTAAAGAGCTGCGTCGGTTTCCAGCTGTTGTTGCCTCAGAGCCTGTTGCACGATCTCGTGAACACGATCTTCTGAGACCCCTTGAGGTTCAGCAAATCGCAAGGGAAGGATGCCCCTTGGACTTGAAGATCCTGTGGGAACTAGTTGACGTGTACCCGAGTGAGCTTCAGTAGACGCTTCAACAACGGGGAGGCTGGTGATATCTTCAGTAGGAGGCTTTTCTGCAGTTGATTCCATGGGCTTGGATGCTTCAACAATAGGCTCTCCATCATCCTTGGACTTTCCAGTTTGGACGGTGGGTTCTTGTTCCACTTCTATTGGTACAGATGGGTCGAAGTCAAGATGAGCTAGCACCTTTGTTATCTTGGCAGATGCTTCATCCAACTCTACTTGTGTATCTTTCGCCTTGGCAACCTGATCTTCCTTTTCTGTGGTTGCAGCCTCAGCTTGCTCAAGAGCCAGCTACTCTGGACGAGCTTGTTCTGCTGCTCTGGCCTCTTCTGCCTTGTACTCCTCATGCAGAGTTTGGAGTTCCTCCACAAACTCTGTGCGATCCAGTGTCCGAAGATCAAACACTTTGTTGCTTCTGATGATAGGTAACGTCTTCATTAAATCCAGATAGTCATCTGAATCTGTCATAAAGCAAGCAAAGGTGTCTGTGAAGTGATAAGTCTTCACTGGATGCAGCACCTCAAGACCATGAGGGGGGTGAATGAAATCATTCTTGGAGCTGACAGAGGAGGAGGAGGCCTTCTGGGAGTCATTCCATAAGATCTGGCGCCAAAAGGTCATGGAATCGAAAGTTCCAAGTGGTCGTGTAGGCTTACCAGTCTTGTCAAACAGGTGACCCCAGGTATGTGAGGATTGTTGCAGGGCTTCAACTTTCTCTTTCCTGCTTGGCATCTCAATGCCATAGAGCTTATAACCCTTCTTTCGACCGACATCATACAAGGGTAGTCTAGGACACACCCTGTCTGGTATAAACTTGACTTCTGTGGCGCGGCTGATGTGAAGGTTTGGTGGGTAGGCGATGGCTTGGTTTGGTAGATACATCTGTTGAAGAAGTTTGCCAAGATCATCATAGTCTCTTGGCTGGAAATTAAGCACTGGAGTTCCAGCTGGTAGTGGTAGGAACTTTGCAATGGGAGTCCAGATGCGAACATCCTTGACCCATTATACATCTGGACGCTGCTTCGACTTGGAAGGGTCCAGGCTTTCTTTAATGGCCGACTTCAATTCTGCGGCCAGTTCAATATCCCTGCTAACAGAGGGCTTCTTGGATGGTGCCTTCTTCTTTCTTGGAGCCTTCCCTTTTTGCTCCGCAACCATCTTTGTGAATCGAGATGCAACCTCCACCTCTGGTTCAAGCAGTTCTGCTACTACTGGACGCACCCTTTGTTGGGTTCCAGTTGGACATGAGTAAGGATGAGTCATTCGGATCAAGTGTGGATACACTTCTCTCGTCCAAGTGGGCAAAGGGTTGCTGATTATTGCTCCTTCTGGCATAGCAGCATAGTTAGCTGAAGGATTATCAGCATACTCATACCTCGTCCACTCTGGTGCTAAGGCAGTAGTCAGATGCCTCTCCAAAGGTTCTTGTTGAGGCCTCCAGATCACATCGCGCCTCTTACAGTAATTCTGTTCATTCCGTGTAAGGAATGCAACAGGGAAGCATTCTCTATCTTCTTCTTCTTTGGTTTTCTGCTTGGGGGGTATGGTCCATGGGGACCAGGTATCCCTCCATGCATCCCTTGGACGCACAAACTTGGACAGGTCCAAGTTAAGAGGTGGATGCTGGGTTGTTGATGTGGATGGAGCACTGGATGGAGCTGGTAGTGGGGCACTGGTGGATATGCTGTCATTGTCTTGGGAGGAAGGTGGTGGAGCTGCAACTCTCCTTAGTCTAGCTGCTTGAGTCTTAACTCGTCGAGGCACATTAGAAGGAAAAGAAGTTAGTTCAGTAGGTTGTACCTTCTGCTTCTTTTGCTAAGGGGTTGCCTTCTCCTCTGCTTTCTTCATGATTTGACCAATTGGGATCTGGTCATCATCATCAGAGTCATCCAGTATTTGAAGCTTCCGAACCTTTGGCTTTTCTGGAACAGGCTTCACTGAGGCTGCCTTTGGACGCTGCTCAGCTTGAGCAGGTCTGGACGCATCAGTCCTTGGACGCTTCTCTGCCGGGGACTGAGCAGTGGAGGTGTCAGCATGTCTTTTCTTGGTTCTTCTCTCCTTTTCAGCATCTTCCTCATGCTTCTGAGACATGTGACGTGTTACTTTTCTTCTCCCTTGTTCCTCCATCAACCTTTTGATCTTCTTGCCAATACCAAGAAGATCAATCTCCTCCTCATCACCATTGGAGATGATCTTGCTCTGTTCATGTCGTTGCTTGTTGATGCTATCTTCGTCCAAGTCCCTTAGGACCTTGGATATCAGCTTAATCTTCATAGGCTTTATGTTGGACTTGCCAAATAGTTGTTGTGTTGCCACCATTTACCCTTTCTTCATGATAGCTTCGTGAACAGCTTCGTCCAGTTCATCAAAGAAGCATTGATAGACCTTCTGGTCCCAGAAGATCTTGTTCAGCAGAGCGGCGTAGAAGATGTCATCATTGCCACCAACAGTCTTCATCATTCTCACAATATTGATGTAAATGGTGTGAGGAAGGTTGAAGGGGATACCTTCCATAATGTGGAATATCACGAACTTGTGTAAGTCCGTGACTGAGTTCTTAGACCCAGCTTTGTGCAGAATACTCTTGTTGCACACCTGCTACCAGATTTTCGCTTCCTCACACAGGCTCTTGTACTCAATCTTTATTGAGTTTGTGGATTTGGTCTTGCAAAGTACGTTTGCAACGTGATTGCCGTACTGCTCGGCCTAGTTTGTTCTGTACTGGTTCTGCTCCCTGATGCAACCAGTTACCTTTGCAATGGACTCAGTGGACAGAGTCACCTCTCGTCCAAGAATAGTGGCCACGAGCTCCCTTGTGTTCTGGAATTTGGCATTCCTCCAGAACATCCTGATCAACTCAGGGAGTATCTTCTGGTTTTCTTTTTTCATAGGTTTTGGCCTAGTCCCCCATTGTGATGTTCTTTTTTTCTTTTTTTTCTATTCTTCTTAATAAATAGTGGCTTGCGACAGGGGATCAATAGTCTTTGGGGTGTCGACCTAGTTAGGAGATGGTCATTGTTCTATTTGAAATACAGAGAAACACACTAGAATGGGGGTTGAATAGTGTGTTTATATTTTCTTTGAAATCCTTTCACAAATATGAAGATAGTGTATCTTAAGTTTTACAAGAACCTTGTGAAACAGAAGACTATGCTATCGTCCAGTGGTTCAAATATAACAGTTCAATAAAACTGTGTTTTTCGTCAGAACACACGTAAAATATTTTCGTAAATAAAATGTTTAAAGAAACTCTTTCGTAGTATGTGAAGAGATAACTTAAGAGATTTACGAGTAAGCTAGAAAGCGAAAGAGTAGAACACTTAGTTTTAAACTGGTTCACTCAAACTGAGCTACGTCCAGTTCTCCTTCAGAAACCTTTGAAGGGTTACTAAAAAAATAGTCTTTAATAGCACTTAAATGTAGTGTTTAATAGTACTTTCACGTGCTGTCTATCTTCGTGCTATTAAAGGGGAAGCAGCCTTTAACGGCACTTTAAAAATGCTGTTATAGGGTCCCTTTAGACAGCACTTGCACTTGTGAAGAACAAGTGCTGTCTTAGGTCCCCTTTAGACAGCACTTGTTTAAAACAAGTGCTGTCTAAAGGGGACCTAAGACAGCACTTGTTCTTCACAAATGCTGTTTAAAGGGACCCTAAGACAACACTTGTTCTTTTACAAATGCTGTCTAAAGGAGTCCTAAGACAACACTTGCTTTTCAGAAATGCTGTTCAAAAAGGCCCTAAAACAACACTTGTTTTTTTACAAATGCTATCTAAAAGAGTCCTAAGATAGCACTTGTCATTTCTCACATTCGCTGTCCATGTCAATATATATATATATATATATATATATATATATATATATATATATATATATATATTGTAATTTTTGATTCATTTTGTTGCTCCTCCTTACATTTAACATTTAAATGGGTTCATTCAATGCTTGGAATGATTCAATAAACCACCAATAACATCCAATTTCAAAAGACAATCAATTTTATTATTAAACAAGAGTACTTAACCTTAGCATAAGACATGCCATGGGTAAGCAAAAGAAGATCTAAATACATAAATCCCTCAACTAATACAGGTGCAAAGTCAAAACACGCCAAATTAAAACTAAAATCTATTTACAATATGTCGCCTTCTCTTGCCAACTCCTACATCTTGACTTGATGTCATTACTTTATCAATTCTGGAGTAGAACTAGGATAAATGTCAGTTTCAAAGTTGTTGAGGCAGGTTTGAAGACACCACAGACTTTATTAGAGTGTCAGCCTGCAACCACAAACCACACAATTCAACTAAACAATTCAAAGTGATCTGATAGTGTTCAGTACTCTTTTTTCCACCTTTTTTTGCTCTATTGTGAAATGATTAAACTTTCCTATCTCCAAGAAACAATTAAGAAGGAAACATGATCGCAGAATGGTATTAACTTACCTATCCAGCACCTAGGAATAAGAACCTGTGATTAGTCAAAGGCTTATAAGAAACCAAGAGACAATAGTTTCATCATAATGTTACTAGAAAGCAACGAGATAGAAGCACCACCCTCATCATCTAAGAAACTAAACTCATTCATACCTTATTTGTGAAGAATTCGCAGATCAAGAGCTACTAAAAATAAGCCACCATCAAGCTTCAACGGCAATCTAGACTGCAGAACATTAAAAAAAATCAGATAATAATAAATAATATTAAAACTGACAAGTGATTTGCACATAAAAGTTTTCTCTGTATTGACAAAAGCAAATACTCAAACATTATCGAGAATTATAATTTAGTTATAAGCCAATTATCCATAAATTATAATAAGGCCCTTCCCAACTAACGAGGCTTTAAATAACTGTATATCCGCTAAAGCCATTCATTCAAAGAGAATAAGTGATAACTGAATAGAAACTTATCTAGACTCCTTTTGGAGTGCATGTTATGGGCATTACTTCGGTATAGGTTGTAAATAATCCACTCCGGAGTAGGTTGGTAGTTCATCCATTCAGTTGTTGACACGTGCCTCCTTTGCCATGTCATATAATAAACTTCAAATCTAATTAGATATTATCTAATCAATTTTGAATTAATTAAAACAAATCTAATAAGATATTATCTAATCAGTTTTGAATTAATCAAATTTAAAAAGATGTTATTTAATTGGTTTTGTGCATGTTATTCCCTTTGAAGAATGAAAATTGGTGATATATTATATATTTTAGATTTGAAATATTGTAGGTTTGTATTTCAGCACATAGGAACTCGAGCATGTTAAGGCGTATTATTCAGTGTGCGTGGTTGAGTGTTGTGACATGTTTTTCCAATGGTGAGTGGGTGCTGCGACAGAGTGACAGTGTTGCTGCCTTTTATTTGATTTTTTTTCAAATTTGACAGTAAGTTTGCAAAAGCTGCAGCTGCTGCTTCTGGTAGCAAAGGTCCTGATCATTATTAATATTATATATATTTCAATCTCTTAATATTTATACTTAACGTAAGGTAAGCTAGTTCAGGGTCCATTACTACTTGCACTAAGTCTTTATCCTGTTTTTGCTTCTTTGAAATTTCAGCTACATCTTAAGACAATAGTTATAGATACTTACGAGGGACATGGCTATGTGTGCTATACTATAGGATAACTACTAGAATGTCTAATTTCTATTTAATGATGTAATTAATATTATTCCCCTTTTTAACTTAGTTCTAAGTTTACCCTTTTAGTCTTTATATATATATAAAGCAACTAATTAATTATTTAATTTGAATCTTTAATTAACTTATAATTTTAATTAAGCTTTATGATGTGACGTCATCTATATTGTGTAAATGCATGAAGAACATAATATTATAATTTCACGCACTTGGTTTCTTAAGCACGTTTTCTTATCCTTTCTTATTACAGCATATGAAAAGCAATGTGTCTGGGACAACTTTGTCAAGTGAATTGCCTTTTCAATAAGGATACTATGTGAATTGTGTTTAATTTTTGGCTAAGTATAGATTAATTTGTGTTGTTGTTTGTGCTTTCATTTTGACGTTCCAATTATAACCTATTCAATACAACTTAATCCCTTACCTTTTCTTTCTAAATGATGCTGTTATGTTCATGCTCTTTTAGCCAAACCATCTTGGACTTGCCAAAAAAGAGGACAAGAAGGTCCAACAACAAGAAAAGACATTATGGCAGAGAGTTCTTGTAGTCCTCTCTCATACACACAACAAGAAAAGTATACACAGAATAATAATAATTACCACACCATGCACATAGAAATAAAGCCCTATAATTGTCCTTCTATATAACTTGCCCTCTTACGTATCATGTTTGACATGTCCTATGTAGTTGCATCATCAAAGCTTTGAGACAATGTCTTTGATATGAACTATAATTATAATTTTTGGAAGAGGTGAAACTTTGATTAACTAAGCTCTTTCTATGGGAAGGGAAAATTCAGGAATATTTATTAAGTAGTATGGTGAAACCTTGATCCTATATGAAAAAGAAACAGGGAACAAATGCCCCACGTGTTGAATAGAAATTGAAGCTCATGCTTATATTTTATCTATTTTTAGCTTTATGTTGATGTTGGGGTTTGAATACTTGGGATTCCTACATCCTTGTGGGAACCATCCAATTGATATTAGAGCCACATTTTCAATAATGGGTTGTGGATTTTCACTTCACTCACTTTTTCTCCCTATTTTCTACTTAGCATGTATTAAGATAGGGCACCTGCCAGCATTTGCTGCACTCAATAACCACAAATGACCAAGGTATAGAAAGTGAAGTGCCACAAGGCCACGAGGTGATTTCTATTGTAACAGACACGATAATTTCATTGAAAGAGATTATTAATCAGAATATGCAATGTTTACAAGATGCAAATTGGGGGCTGAAAGTAATGGGAGGGAATTGATCTAATAGTATGGAATAAATTGGAAGGTAAGGTAGTCCATGTGACGTTAAGGAGTTCACACATTTTATGTTTGGCATGACAATTAAATGTGATTCAAGATTGGAAAAGTGATAAACTGCAAACCATTATTTAGTAAGTCAATAAAAAAATTACTCAGTACAAATAAAAGCAGAAGCACTAGTGAGAGTGAAATTAGATGTAGCGCTCAAACTAAAGCAGAGAAGGAAGGGAGACATTTCATTGAACACATTGCAAGCAACTTAAATTCAATAACATGTCCCACAATTTACAAAACAATGTGAAAAAATGTAACAGAGTATACCCAAAAATATAATTCATTAAAGAATGCAGCGAATGACATGGGCAATACAATTTTCTATCTACACACAATTACAAGTCTCACTCACACCTTTCTAAACCAAAAGAAACACAAAAGTCAGAGACGGTGATAATTGAAGCTCGCATATGAACCCCAAATATTTTGCATAAAAACCAAAATAAAACTCCTCGCTTTCTCACTCTCCTAACCCTCTCTGCTCCGCTGTCACGGTTACACCTAAAGCCACCGAGGCGAAGCTCTTCTAGGCTCAGATGCACAAAATGTGAAAGTCAAAATGATGAAAAGAAAAGAGAAGGGTTCGAGTGCGTACCTGGAACAAGCAAAATCGAACAGTGGAGGGCCTCCCTGCGAGTGCAACATGCAATTGTAAAGATGAATGAGAGAGAGTTATGGCTGGAGCGCGTACAAATGATGGATGTGGCTGGAAACGGAAGCCTTGGGGCTTAACGGAGTGAGCTTCAGGGTTTCACGGTTAAAGGGAATAGAAGGTGCGAGAGGGAAAAGATTGAGTCGGTTTCCCCGTTAAAGTATTTTTTATTTTTTATTTTTTAGGAAAAAAGTACGTGTTTTTAATTTGCTTTTAACAGCATTTATAAACGAAGTGTTGTCTAATGTGTTGGCTTCCTTTTTTAGATATTAATTAACGTGTTCTTATAACAGCGCTTGATAAAAACTGGAGCTGTCTATGATCATCACTTACACAACACTTCCTTTATAGAGTGTTGTCTTATGTCTCCAATTCCAAAACACAACACTTGTAACGGGTAAATGCCGTCTAACGTGTGCTATTAAATGTCTTTTTTGTAGTAGTGGTTCTCCTAATCAGAATCTGATTACAAACAAGTATTTTAACCTGCCACTTCTGGCTACAAGTATTCTCTAGGCCACTCCTGGCACACATTTTAATCTCCCCCTGATATTAAAGCAAACCCAAGTATTCTTTAACACTAAGCCACTCCTGGCTTTCCAAACAGAAATTGTTCGAGTATAGAAAGAAAGAATAACTCTCACAGAGAGGATATTACAATAATAATATCGAATAAACATAATCGCTTAGCAAAGCTAAGTAGAAAGCTCTTTTTCGCTTAATATGAATCGTCCAGTCGTTTTGACAGAGTTTCGGCTCTTAATCAATCTTCGCACTTTGATGCATGAGCTTGTTCCTCTATTTATAGGTAGCTTGGTGTAAAGTATCCATTGTGGGATCTGTATCTTTGCTAGTAACAGTTCTCTTCCAAATATATGAGCGTTTTCCACGTGTCGGCTTGGGATGGAGAGATAGAGGAGACAGTCGTACATGTAGCGCTTCCACTTTTTGTACTATTTCTGCAGAGAAATGCTTTTCTATCCCTGTACAATACTTTCCGAAAACTCAAATGAAATGTTATGTTAGAATGAGAGGGAATAATCAAATATTCCAGAGAATCATCATCGAAAACGTATTGTCATATTATATAACTTTTAAGATAGAAAACAGAGTGTAAGTTATATAGGCATTGGATGCTGGTTGTTGTTCTTTACAAAACATATTTGGACGCTTTGCTTATGGAAATATAAGGTCTAAGTTTGAGAGACACAATACCATTGCGGCATTGGACGACGTAGATCCTATAACACTCAAACAAGACCATTAGATACTCCAAAATTTATCCTTTATTTGTTATCATCAAAACCGAAATTTGAGGGGTTGGACATCGTTCAAAGTCTTAGAACTTAACACTATTGTGATGTTTTGCAAGTCATATAATGGTCATTACAAGTTATATAAAAAAAAAAGTTAAAAAAAAGTATGGCCCTACATCGCACAGGTCTCATGTTGGTAGTAAAAAGGACTTTTAAGACAATTTGAACAAGTTATACTTAACAATTCCTTAATTCAATCTAATGACAAGTAAAGCCTCATTTTCTCATTTTACATATCTCAACTTTGTATAAATATATAATTTTTATTAATTATTTTGTGTTATCTTTAAAAATAATAGTCAAAGAAAATAATGTTTTTTTTTATTTAAAACATTATATTTAATATTTCACCAATACACCTTTATCATTGTATTCAATAAATGTTTTCTTTTTAAAAAATATTTATATTTACTATTATAATGTTATTCTTCATATGTAACATAAGGAAAAGGTATTAAATTATTACCCTCATTAAACATTCAAGATTTTAAATTCCCCTTCTGGTGTCATATATTTACCAACATTGATATTCAATATTACGAAATAATTAGATACATTTGACTAATTAAAGAAAAATATCTTTAATAAATTTAAAATAATAATGAATTTGCTAGTAAGTTGACTGAGTAAAATGTAAAAAATTAAATGGAAAATGTCAAAAATTGATAATTAGTTTATGTCTTTCTAATAAAATATTTAATTATTAATTCTTAATTAATCTTCAGAGACCCAAGAAAAATGTTATTTAATTTCATGCAAGTATCATTTAAATTATTTATTATAAATATAAAATATAATTTATATACTAAAAATACTTTTTATTTTAAATTGTAATTTTTACCTATAATATATTTTATATATTTAAATTTTTTATTTATTTTAAATTTTAATTTTATAAAAATAATTATTTATTTTATGCATCACACAAGGAAAGATACTAATTATATTAATTTGATGATAATTTTTTGTAGTTATGAGTTATCCATTATGTTAATTTATTAATAATATCAAATTTTTGTAATGGACAAATATTTTGATGCTTAAAACAATGAATATTTCAAATCACTAACACATCAAATAATTATTTTATTTAATACTTTTTTATCCTAGTCGAACTATATTTAATGAATTTTGTTGAAAAAGTGAGATAAATTCCCAGTCAAAATCCTTTTTTATTTTCCTTCCTTTTTCGAGAGTTGAAAGGCAAATTTGATATTGAAAATACCTTATTCATGTGTGCAAACACCCAACCCTCACACTCTATTTAATTACCACTTTCAAACTCAACACTGCATACATTCACACACACCGTCTTTGATTTCCTCAGCATTGTTTTACTTTATTCGAGCATTTCCTTCCCTTTGTTAGCATTCCAACATTTTCCATGGAGTTCCAACATCGTGATGGCCAAAACCAAAGGACACCATTAACCATGCCTCTTTCCGCCATCACCTTTTCAACTTGCATGAGACCCATTATGTTTTGCTGTTTTAAAAAATAAATGCTTTTCTAACATCAGTTCATTTGTAGGGTCCGAGTTTGTGCCAGCTGGTTTTATCAGCAATGTTATGATGCCTAATGTTTTCCTAACGATGGTGTTGGTCAATGCCGAGGAAGCATTTCGACGAGAGCGGCAAAAAGTATTCTTTATTTATATATTTTATCTAATATATTAATTTTCTTATGCTATCATTCTTATTAAGTTGGATGCAATGAAAGGGGTCAACCAATTGACCCTAATAGTGATACATTTGTAAGTTATATTAGTGCCATTTCTCGACAGACGATGCAAATTACATGTGATAATTGGAGAACACCATCTTTGAAGGTAGTGAAAGAAAATATTTGGAAGGATATACAGGTAGTAAACATACTCTCACCATATTTTATGTTTCTTGTACAAACATACTTACTCAATTAAGCACACTTTTGCAGACAACTTTCATTGTTGATGATAGTCATCGAAGTTGGGTTCTTAGAGAAGTACGAAAACTTTGTAGAAATTTTAGAACCTACTTGACAAAGAAAAATGTTTATGGTAAAAATGGTAGTGTTATTAAGCATCCTCCGCAGATGTATCCATTCATATCCCAGGAGCAATGGAGAACTTTTGTTTCTAAACGTCAATCTGACAAATTTAAGGTAAGGTTAGTCATTTGAATTATAGTCTTAATTATCTTAATACTTTGTATTCATATTATTGCTATGTGCCTAAATAGATGCAAAGCACTCAAAATCGGCTCAAAGCATTGAATCCTAAGTACCCCTATAGAAAAGCCCGCATTGGTTACGCACGCCTTAAGCAAAAGATTGTAAGTGTGTTTAGATATAAAGTGCAAGATGTTAGAAATGTCTTTCAGTCAGTTCATTAATTGCATCAAAGTATAGTTGAAGGAGTTAGGACCAAAGGACACATCCATATCTCGTCATGATTTGTGGAAGAGTGCACGTGTAAATAAGTCAGGAGTGATTGATAAAGAAAACGTTCAACAAGTATGTAAGCAAATTGTAAGTATGATAACATTTTAATTTTTTTCTTTTATTATTTTCTTATGTCAGCATTAATGATATATATCCTTTGCTTTAAATTTATGTGTCAAAACATCAGGAGCCTTCCCCTGCAAGTGGTGCAAATAATCTCCCTGTGTACCACAAATTTCTTGATATCTATGTTAAAGATAAACTTCAAGGTGGTGCCTTGTTGAACATAGACATGGAGAGAAACATTTTTGGTATATCATATACAGAGTTTATTAGTCAACAAATTATCAATGAACTTCTTCTCCACGAATGGTTAGATTGTCCTATTATTTGTGTATATATCAGGTACTTTAAGTAAACAAAGTTTTGTAATTGCTTTTCAATTAAACATTGATATTATTGGTAACATGTTTTTTATCTTCATTGAAGGTATTTATACTACCAGTTGGTTCTTGCGAGACAAAACACAAGGAGGTTCTCATTCTTATGCCCACATAATACATCTCCAACGAACAACGAGGCAACAAAGTATATAGCTGATGTGCTTATTGAATTTAATCAGCGAGACAAGTTATTCTTGGCACCTTACAATACAGGGTAAATAAATTTGATTTACTTTAATGATAAATTTTTAATAAATTTTATTTACTTTAATGAATTCCTAAGAATGTAAGTTACTTTGGATTATCTAATTAACTAACAAGTTTTGTAGGGATCATTGGGTGTTGATTGTCATCAATGCCACATTAGATACAATATATTATTTGGATTCTGTGCATGGTGGTCTAAAACATAAACAACACATGAAGGATACATTTGAAAAGTAAGTTCAATGCATTTATTTTCAATATAACAAACATGAGATATATTGAATATATAATAACTTGAATATATTTATTTTATTTTGTTAGAGCTTTGTGCATTTACCATGCTGGTAAGGAAACTAGGATGCCAACATCTCGATCAAACAACAAAATCACTTGGATCCCTATACAAGTATGTACAAAATTTTTCTACACTTTAATCTCTTGCCTAAATCTAGATCAAACAAATTCATTGTCCAAAACAAGGATAATACATCATTCAATTAATCTTTCATTTTGACTTGTATAGTGCCCTTGTCAGACAAATACAATTGATTGTGGTTATTATGTTATGAGATTCATGAAAGAAATCCTTTCACCAAATGAAAATATCATCCCATATACGGTACGTAATTTTAGTTATAATTTATATTTATCTCATTCCTAATTTTGATATCATTTAATGTTATTTAATCTAACATTTATTTAATCTGATGTTCTATTTTGCAGTACTTTCCTGACTACAAGTGTGCTACTTACTCTCATGACCAACTAGTTGAAGTCAAGGAAGATTGGTGTCGTTATATAGTCCAAAATTGTGGATTAGCATAGTTTCTATTTAGAATTGTTGCAACTCAAACGTGTAGTTTGATTTGTAACTTTTTTTAATTATGTTGAACAATACAAATTGCATTTTGTTTTGTTTCGTTGTATTTCTGTTAATATACAGATGTATTGAAATTTGGGATTGTTCATATTACAAGGGAAACTCTGCCAACATTTTGGTATAAATTTCATTGTTCAAAACTTAAGGAAGTAGTGTTTTTAATTAAGTTGTATGTATTAGACTATGAAAAATGTGATGTGTGCATGAATAATTGTTTTGAACTATGCAAAAAGCAACATAAAACAAAGGGAAAAATCTGAGTGAAGAGTTGTAAAAGGATTGTGGGGTGAGGGGTGGGGGACACTTCAGATGGACAAAGAGAAAAGGAAATTGTTTGGTTCCAATGGACTAAAAAAAATATTGAAGTGAGAGAAAGAGAAGGATTAAGGGAAGTATAAAAAGGAAAGGAAAAGAAATACATAAAACAAAGGGATGTTAATTAATACAACGATTCTTTTATTCCTTATTATATTATTGTCATTATTATAGTAATAAAAATATTATATAAATTAAAGTAAAGTATATTAATAATGTAAATAAAAACTATACATCATTAATTACGAATTATTATGTATTAAAAATATTATATTTATAATAATTATTTTAAAATCATATTTAAAATAACTTCTAATGAATTGATATAATAATAAATTTATATTAATAATATATAAAATTTAAAATGATATAATATAGTAAAATAAAACACTAAAATAGACAATAAAATTTACATAATCAGTGGTTTAATTTTTCGAAGATTAAAATATTTTTTGGAAAAATAATATAATTTAATTGAAAAGCATTTGCAGTGTTTTAAAGTTAAATTAAGCTAACTTTAAAAAAATTAACACTATATCATTAAAAAAATAAATATATGTGTTTAAATTAGTTTTAATTAGAAAAATTTTATTATAATATTTGTAATGATTCTATGTTATTTTTAAACATTTTTTTTTCATTGGGTGCCTTCTTCTTTTCACTCTTTCTTTGTTTCTTTTTTTTTTTTGTTGCCCGTTCTTGATATGTATCTGAATGTTTTAGTTTGTGTCTATTGTTAAAGGAAGTTTAGCATTTATTACAGAAGATATTCTTAACCATGTTTCATATATTATAATTTTTTTTATATTGTGTTTTTAAATGTATGTGACATTAATTATATTAGTTATTACTGTCATTTATCATGTAATGAATTCCTCTAACGTATCTATGAATTGGTAGTTTGACTTTTTATTAAAAAAAAATGAATGATAATAAATGGCATTGAAAATAAATTTTAAATAAATAATCAATGTCAATAAAGGTGTTTGAAAAACTTTTAAATATATAACCAACAAGTCGTTGGTCCGAGTAGTACTGGGCTCGGTCCCCTTAAGCAAGATAGGGTTCGAGCCTTGTAAATGAAAAAAATGTGGTTGATTTGAGAGGGGAGACTTCGTACCAATAACATGGTAATAAAATATATATATATATATATATTAAAATTTAATTCTAATTTTAACTTTGCTTTTTATGTTAATATTTGAAGATTTTAATTTTTACGCATTATTAATGCAAATTTTTACATTATCAATCAAATAAAAATAATCTTAAATATGACTTTTGAAAAATTAATTATAAAAATCAGCAATGTTTATGCATGACAGATTATGATTATATCACAATATAAATGAATACATTTATATTGTCAATATATTTAAATAAAAAACTTATCTTTACTTGTTTAAATGAAGTAAAATATTACATAGATGTCTAGAAATGTTTAAATTTAAAAAAATAATTATTTATTTTAAAACTTTCAAATTTTTTAAAATTAAGTTATTATTTTTCTAAAATAAGTGCACATTGTGGTATATGAAATTTATCGGCTAAAAATGTTTATGATATTATTGAGGTCATTTTAATATATTCCCATTGTTTTTATTCTCTAATTTATTAATTCCATCCATTAAAATAAAGACGTGTTTTCTTGTGGTGGAATCATACTAAAGTGGCTCTGTGTTATCTATTCTGGAAAGGAGGTGGAGTAAGCAGCTAAAGGATGTTATTATAGCTGCCATTCTTAATGTGTTTTGGACAGTGACAAATCAGGATCCGGGATTAGCGGGGGCAAATTATTTAAAAAATTATTAATGTTTATTAGGTTTAAATACCTTTTTAGTCCTTGCAATTTAGCACTTTTTGTTTTTCGTCCTTGCAAAAAAAATTTAGTTTTACTCCTTGCAAATTATGTTTGTTTGTTTTTCATCCTTAAAGCAGTTTAGATAGCGTTTTTTTACTGTTAAAAGTGTTTTTTTACTATTCAAAGCACTATTTAAAGCGCTTGAAGGACGAAAAACAAAATACACATAATTTGCAAGGAATAAAACCATTTTTTTTTCAAGGACGAAAAGCAAAAAAGCACTAAATTGCAAGGACTAAAAAGGTATTTAAGCTTATTTATTATCATGCATATGAAAATAAAATATGTTTTGTTCCTCTAAAATTTTCGTAGTTTGGTTTTGGTCTCTCTAAAATTTTTTGTCCTTTTTCGTCTCTCAATTTTGAAATGCATAATTTTGGTTCTCAAACCGCCATCTAAACCATTTTTGTCTTTCTATAAAGCATTATCTATACCATTTTGAGAAGAAAAAGTGATGCATTTCAAAATCAGGAGTCGAAAAGTGGACAAAAAAAATTTAAAGGGACTAAAACTGAACTTCAAAAATTTTAGAGAAACCAAAAACATATTTTACCCTATGAAAGAGAATGAAATGTGCAACCAAATAAGTGTAAAAGGAACAAAACATACGAAAGACACTAGTCAATAAAAGATAAAAATTGATAACAACTAAAAAATTAAAGGCAGTGGGGTCAAATTATAAAATTAGAGTGGGCAAAAACACAACAACACTTAATATATCCTTATATTTTCCACAAAGTCAGGGGGTGCATCTGAATCCCCTGGAGAGTATGTAGGTCTGCCATTGGTTTTGGATCATCTGTATTTCTCGAAATAAAAAGCGTTTTGATAGTGTTTCGATTTCTGTCAATAATGCCATTTCCTCTGTTATGGCCTCTACTTCATTACCAAGCTTTTGCTCAAAAGGATACATGGCGCATTCAATGGAGGAGTTTCAAATTCTTAAGGCCTTGTCAGTGCCTATTCATCCCCCTAAACCTCTTCTTGTTAAGAAGGTAACTTGGTATCCACCAATTTTTGGATTTGTCAAATGTGTACACGGATGGTTCTTCCAAGGGCTCTCCAGGGCATGCTGGGTGTGGGGGCATTTTCCGTGATGATTTTGGGGCTTTTCTTGTGGTTTCTCAGCATAGATTAGAATCACAACAGCTCTACATGCTGAGCTTATTGCAACAATGCTAGCCACTAAGCGTGCTTCCCACATTAAGGATGGCATAAACTCTAGATTGAATGTGACTCTCATTTAGTAATAGAGGCTTTTAAAAATGTTCAACGTGTTCCTTGGGATATCAGAGTTCGTTGGAAACACTGCCTTGAGCTTTGTTCCCAGATGCATTTCAATTTTTCTCATATCTTTAGTGAAGGGAATAGTTGCACTGATAAACTAGCTAATTGGTGGGACGGTGCTCCTTCTTGTATTAAGGAAGACTTCTTCCGTAACAAAGTTGGTCTTCCTTTTTTTAGATTTTGTTGATGTTCTTTTTTCGTAGGTTTTGGCCTAGTCCCCCATTGTGATGTTCTTTTTTTTTTTTTTTTTTCTATTCTTCTTAATAAATAGTGGCTTGCGACAGGGGATCAATAGTCTTTCGGGTGTCGACCTAGTTAGGAGATGGTCATTGTTCTATTTGAAATACAGAGAAACACACTAGAATGGGGGTTGAATAGTGTGTTTATATTTTCTTTGAAATCCTTTCGCAAATATGAAGATAGTGTATCTTAAGTTTTACAAGAACCTTGTGAAACAGAAGACTATGCTATCGTCCAGTGGTTCAAATATAACAGTTCAATAAAACTGTGTTTTTCGTCAGAACACACGTAAAATATTTTCGTAAATAAAATGTGTAAGGAAACTCTTTCGTAGTATGTGAAGAGATAACTTAAGAGATTTACGAGTAAGCTAGAAAGCGAAAGAGTAGAACACTTAGTTTTATACTGGTTCACTCAAACTGAGCTACGTCCAGTTCTCATTCAGAAAGCATTGAAGGGTTCTCCTAATTAGAATCTGATTACAAACAAGTATTTTAACCTGCCACTTCTGGCTACAAGTATTCTCTAGGCCACTCCTGGCACACCTTTTAATCTCCCCCTGAGATTAAAGCAAACCTAAGTATTCTTTAACACTAAGTCACTCCTGGCTTTCCAAATAGAAATTGTTCAAGTTTAGAAAGAAAGAATAACTCTCACAGAGAGGATATTACAATAATAATATCGAATACACTTAATCGCTTAGCAAAGCTAAGTAGAAAGCTATTTTCACTTAGTATGAATCGTCCAGTCATTTTGACAGAGTTTCGGCTCTTAATCAATCTTCGCACTTTGATGCATGACCTTGTTCCTCTATTTATAGGTAGTTTGGTGTAAAGTATCCGTTGTGGGATCTGTACCTTTGCTAGTAACAGTTCTCTTCCAAATATATGACCATTTTCCACGTGTCGGCTTGGGGTGGAGAGATAGAGGAGACAGTCGTACATGTAGCGCTTCCACTTTTTGTACTATTTCTGCAGAGAAATGCTTTTCTGTCCCTGTACAATACTTTTCGAAAACTCAAATGAAATGTTATGTTAGAATGAGAGGGAATAATCAAATATTCCAGAGAATCATCATCGAAAACGTATTGTCATATTATATAACTTTTAAGATAGAAAACAGAGTGTAAGTTATATAGGCATTGGACGCTTGCTTTGCAGAAACATTGGACGCTGGTTGTTGTTCTTTACAAAACATATTTGGACGCTTTGCTTATGGAAATATAAGGTCTAAGTTTGAGAGATACAATACCATTGCGGCATTGGATGACGTAGATCCTATAACACTCAAACAAGACCATTAGATACTCCAAAATTTATCCTTTATTTGTTATCATCAAAACCGAAATTTGAGGGGTTGGACATCGTCCAAAGTCTTAGAACTTAACAATCTCCCCCTTTTTGATGGTGACAAATAATGTTAAATTTTGATGTTAACAGGCACATAATCATATATGAATATAATAAAGCATATAGGAGATGATTATGTTATGCCAATGTATGTTGACAGGGTTAATATATGTGAAATGAAGTACTCCCCCTGAGTTTAACATTTCTTATGCATCTGATAACAATGTATAAAAGACATCAAGATATATCAGATATTGCAGATATCAGAGTGAAAAAAAAACATATCAAGGATATGGATGCGGAATATGTTATATAAACACCTAATGTATTAAAAATGTATTGATAAAACAGCCAAAACATTCACAGAGTGTAAAATGACTTTATGACATCAAAATTCCAATTTCTCCCCCTTTGTCATTAACAAAAATGGGTTTGAAAGATGGAAAAATGACTTGACCATCATGGTCACCTATGGCTGTGAAGGTGGTTCTTATGGTGGTGGTGGTGGTTGTTCTGGTGGTGCTTGAGTAGGTGGTGCTGGTTGATGAGGTTGTGGTTGGACGGGTGGAATGGCATGAGCAACTTGTCCAAGAAGGTTGGTTGTAGTATTTTGAATTTGATTCACAAGCATCTGGGAGAGGCTCATGAACTGTTTAGTGATAGCATTCTGCAGCAGCATACGATGTTGAGCAGCCTCAGCCTGTTGCCTTTGCTGAAATGCTTGAAGAGCTGCGTCGGTTTCCAATTGTTGTTGCCTCAAAGCCTGCTGCACAATCTCGTGAACACAATCTTCTGAGACCCCTTGAGGTTCAGCAAATCACAAGAGAAGGATGCCCCTTGGACTTGAAGATCCTGTGGGAACCAGTTGACGTGTACCCAAGTGAGCTTCAGTAGACGCTTCAACAACGGGGAGGCTGGTGATATCTTTAGCAGGAGGCTTTTCTGCAGTTGATTCCATGGGCTTGGATGCTTCAACAATAGGCTCTCCATCATCCTTGGACTTTCCAGTTTGGACGGTGGGTTCTTGTTCCACTTCTATTGGTACAGATGGGTCCAAGTCAAGATGAGCTAGCACCTTTGTTATCTTGGCAGATGCTTCATCCAACTCTGCTTATGTATCTTTTGCCTTGGCAACCTGATCTTCCTTTTCTGTGGTTGCAGCCTCAACTTGCTCAAGAGCCAGCTACTCTTGACGAGCTTGTTCTACTGCTCTGGCCTCTTCTGCCTTGTACTCCTCATGCAGAGTTTGGAGTTCCTCCACAAACTCTGTGCGATCCAGTGTCTGAAGATCAAACACTTTGTTGCTTCTGATGATAGGTAACGTCTTCACTAAATCCAGATAGTCATCTGAATCTGTCAGAAAGCAAGCAAAGGTGTCTGTGAAGTGATGAGTCTTCACTGGACGCAGCACCTCACGACCATGAGGGGGGTGAATGAAATCATTCTTGGAGCTACCAGAGGAGGAGGCCTTCTGGGAGTCATTCCATAAGATCTGGCGCCAAAAGGTCATGGATTTGAAAGTTCCAAGTGGTCGTGTAGGTTACCAGTCTTGTCAAACAGGTGACCCCAGGTATGTGAGGATTGTTGCAGGGCTTCAACTTTCTCTTCCCTGCTTGGCATCTCAATGCCATAGAGCTTGTAACCCTTCTTTCGACCGGCATCATACAAGGGTAGTCTAGGACACACCCTATCTGGTACAAACTTGATTTCTGTGGCGCGGCTGATGTGAAGGTTTGGTGGGTAGGCAATGGCTTGGTTTGGTATATACATCTATTGAAGAAGTTTGCCAAGGTCATCATAGTCGCTTGGCTAGAAATTAAGCACTAGAGTTCCAGCTGGTAGTGGCAAGAACTTTGTAATGGGAGTCCATAAGCGAACATCCTTGACCCATTATACATCTGGATGCTGCTTCGACTTGGAAGGGTCCAAGCTTTCTTTAATGGCTAACTTCAATTCTACGGCCAGTTCAATATCCCTGCTAACAGAGGGCTTCTTGGATGATGCCTTCTTCTTTCTTGGAGCCTTCCCTTTCTGCTCCGCAACCGTCTTTGTGAATCGAGATGCAACCTCCACCTCTGGTTCAGGCAGTTCTGCTGCTGCTGGACGCACCCTTTGTTGGGTTCCAGTTGGACAGGAGTAAGGATGAGTCATTCGGATCAAGTGTGGATACACTTCTCTCGTCCAAGTGGGAAAAGGGTTGCTGATTATTGCTCCTTCTAGCATAGTAGCATAGTTAGCTGAAGGATTATGAGCATAATCATACCTCGTCCACTCTAGTGCTGAGGCAGTAGTCAGATGCCTCTCCAAAGGTTCTTGTTGAGGCCTCCAGATCACATCGCACCTCTTACAGTAATTTTGTTCATTCTGTGTAAGGAATGCAACAGGGAAGCGTTCTCTGTCTTCTTTTTCTTTGGTTTTCTGCTTGGGGGGTATGGTCCATGGGGACCAGGTATCCCTCAATGCATCCCTTGGACGCACAAACTTGGACAGGTCCAAGTGAAGAGGTGGATGATGGGTTGTTGATGTGGATGGAGCACTGGATGGAGCTGGTAGTGGGGCACTGGTGGATATGATGTCATTGTCTTGGGAGGAAGGTGGTGGAGCTGCAACTCTCCTTGGTCTAGCTGCCTGAGTCTTAACACGTCGAGGCACATTAGAAGGAAAAGAAGTTGGTTCAGCAGGTTGTACCTTCTGCTTCTTTTGCTAAGGGGTCGCCTTCTCCTCTGCTTTCTTCATTATTTGACCAATTAGGATCTGGTCATCATATCAGAGTCGTCTAGTATTTGAAGCTTTCGAACCTTTGGCTTTTCTGGAACAGGCTTCACTGAGGCTGCCTTTGGACGCTGCTCAGCTTGAGTAGGTCTGGACGCATCAGTCCTTGGACGCTTCTCTGTCGGGGACTGAGCAGTGGAGGTGTCAGCATGTCTTTTCTTGGTTCTTCTCTCCTTTTCAGCATCTTCCTCATGCTTCTGAGACATGTGACGTGTTACTTTTCTTCTCCCCTGTTCCTCCATCATCCTTTTGATCTTCTTGCCAATACCAAGAAGATCAATCTCCTCCTCATCATCATTGGAGATGATCTTGCTCTGTTCATGTCGTTGCTTATTGATGCTATCTTTGTCCAAGTCCCTTAGGACCTTGGCTGTCAGCTTAATCTTCATAGGCTTTATGTTGGACTTGCCAAATAGTTGTTGTGTTGCCACCATTTGCCCTTTCTTCATGATAGCTTCGTGAACAGCTTCGTCCAGTTCACCAAAGAAGCATTGATAGACCTTCTGGTCCCAGAAGATCTTGTTCAGCAGAGCGGCATAGAAGATGTCATCATTGCCACCAATAGTCTTCATCATTCTCACAATATTGATGTAAATGGTGTGAGGAAGGTTGAAGGGGATACCTTCCATAATGTGGAATATCACGAACTTGTGTAAGTCCGTGACTGAGTCCTTAGACCCAGCTTTGTGCAGAATACTCTTGTTGCACACCTGCTGCCAGATTTTTGCTTCCTCACACAGGCTCTTGTACTCAATCTTTATTGAGTCTGTGGATTTGGTCTTGCAAAGTACGTTTGCAACGTGATTGCCGTACTGCTCGGCCCAGTTTGTTCTGTACTGGTTCTGTTCCCTGATGCAACCAGTTACCTTTGCAATGGACTCAGTGGACAGAGTCACCTCTCGTCCAAGAATAGTGGCCACGAGCTCCCTTGTGTTATGGAATTTAGCATTCCTCCAGAACATCCTGATCAACTCAGGGAATATCTTCTGGTTTTCGTTGAAGTAGCCTCTGATTCCACACTTCAGAAGGCTCTCGTTCAGGTTCAGGCCCAGCTTCTCCAGCTCTTCAATGTCGAAGAAGTGCTCAATGTGCACTGTAGTTGCACCTTGACATACCACTGTGGTCTCAGGGTAGGTGTGGATGTCGAGTTCAGAGTTTCTTGAGCTTGCAGAGTTCGACATGGTAGAAAAGTTTGGATTTTTAGGTTTTCTGAGAAGGGTTTTGGGTTTTTGAGAGAGAGAGAGAATGCTTAAGGATGAAGGTGAGCTCAGAGAAAAAAGATACGATGAAGATTTTTCTGAGGCGATTTGACGGATTACATATATGGGCTTTGTTCGGAGAAAGTGAAGCAGTTTTGGGCTTTTATGATTTGAATATTTGAAATGGGAGTTATGCCATAAAACCCGCCATGATGAGGCGTGTGAAGAATATGGGTAACTGTGTTTGGTTACTGACATTTAGATGACTCAGCATAGAGCATTAACTCATACTTACTCTGAAATGAACCGTTTTGGCCATTTGAACAATGTTTAAAAAAATATGCTAAGTTAAAAACATCATCCAGATGTTGGACTTAAGTGGAACATGTGCAATGCGCGTGCATGACTTAGTGATCTTTGGATGACATGTCCATTGGACGCTAAGGTTTTATTGGACGCACCATGTAGATGTTAATCATTCCTTTACCGAGTCCATGCCAAGTTTGTTCCTCATAAGGATTAACTTATCTTCAGTAAGGGGTTTAGTAAATATATCAGCAAGCTGATTATCTGTGGTTACAAAGTGTAGTTCCACAGTACCCTTTTGAACATGGTCTCTTATAAAGTGATGTTTAATCTCTATATGTTTAGCCCTTTAATGCAATATGGGATTCTTAGAGAGATCTATGGCAGCTTTACTATCACAGAAGATAGGAATGTTACTCTCACATATGCTGTAGTCCTCAAGTTCATGTTTGATCCATAAGATTTGAGAACAACATTTTGCAGCTGAAATATACTCTGCTTCAGCAGTGGACAATGCAATGGTTCCTTGCTTCTTGCATATCCAGGAGACTAAGTTTCCACCAATGAAGTGACATCCTCCACTAGTGCTTTTTCTTTCAATTCTGTCTCCAGCATAATCAGCATCATAGTATCCAGCTAACCTGAAATCTTTCTGCCTTTTGAAATATAGACCAAGATTAGTGGTTCCAACAAGATATCGAAAGATTTTCTTAACAGCAGTTAAATGAACTTCCCTTGGGTCAGATTGAAATCTGCCACATAAGCATACACTGAACATGATGTCAGGTCTGGACACTGTGAGGTATAGGAGTGATCCTATCATTCCTCTGTATAGAGTGTTATCCACCTTCTTTGAGTTGTCGTCCAGTCCAAGTATTGCTGTTGGATGCATAGGAGTTTTCATTGGTTTTACATCGTCCATTTCATACTTCTTTGGTAGCTCCTTGACATACTTGGTTTGATGTATGTACACGCCCTTTTCAGTTTGTTTGATTTGAAGTCCAAGGAAGAATTTTAGCTCACCCATCATGCTCATCTCAAACTCTATTGGCATTAATTTGGCAAATTCTTCACATAGAGATTCATTAGTGGCACCAAATATGATATCATCAACATATATTTGTGCAATAATAAAATCAGAAGAGTAGTCTTTGCGAAACAATGTAGTGTCTACTTTTCCTCTTCAAAAACCATTTTCTGACAGAAATGAGCTGAGTTTTTCATACCAAGCTCTAGGTACTTGTTTCAACCCATATAAAGCTTTGTTAAGTTTGAAAACATGATTTGGAAAAGCATCACTTTCAAATCCTGAGGGTTGTTCCACATAGACTTCTTCCTTTATGAGTCCATTGAGGAATGCACTTTTTACGTCCATTTGATATAGCTTCATATTGGTCTGAGCTGCAAATAATAGTAAAATGTGAATTGCCTCTAGACATGCAACTAGAGCATAAGTTTCAGTATAATCTATACCTTCCTGTTGTGAGTAACCTTTTGCTACCAACCTCGCTTTGTTTCTCACAAAATTACCTGCTTCGTCCAACTTGTTTATGAACACCCACTTTGCTCCTACAGCTTCTTTGTCATCGGGGAGTTCTACTAGCTTCCAGACATTGTTCTTTTGAAACTGGTCAAGTTCTTCCTGCATTGCTTTGACCCAGCTTTCATCTTCTAAGGCATCATCCACAGTCTTAGGTTTTAATTGCGATATGAGTGTTGTGTGACCCTGCTGTCGTTGAAGTGAAGCTCTGGTTTTGACTCTATCTTTTGGATCTCCAATGATTTGCTCCTCTGGATGATGTTTCTTCATTTTCCAGTTGCGTCTAGTTGGTTCTCTTTGTTCTGCTACTGAACCGTCCAGTGGTACATTGGACTCTTCACCTGAGACATCGTGGTTGGACGTATCTGATGACTTACTTGCATCGTCCAATCTGAGATATGCAAATGATTCGTCCAGCTCTGATAATTTCTTATCAGGCTTGTTATCATTGAACTTCACATGGATAGCTTCTTCAACAACTAAGGTTCTAGAGTTATAAACTCTGTATGCCTTTGAAGTTTCAGAATATCCAAGCAATATTCCTTCATCACTCTTAGAATCAAATTTTCCTAAGTTATCCTTAGTGTTTAGAATCAAACATTGACATCCAAATGGATGGAAGTAGGATATGTTGGGTCTTCTTCCCTTCCACAATTCATATGGAGTCTTTTTCAATATTGGCCTTATATAGATTCTGTTTTGCAAATAACAGGCAGTATTCACTGCTTCAGCCCAGAAGTGTTTAGGGGTTAAATTATCATTCAACATGGTTCTGGCCATCTCCTGGAGTGACCTGTTTTTCCTCTCAACAACACCATTCTGTTGTGGTGTTCTGGGTGTTGAGAAGTTGTGAAGGATACCATTGTCCTCACAGAACCTTTGAAAACTTTCATTTTCGAATTCTCCCCCATGATCACTTCGGATAGAAGTAATGCATACTCCTTTTTCATTTTGAACTCTTTTGCAGAAGTTATAAAAAGCCTTGAAGGACTCATCTTTGTGGGATAAGAACATGACCCATGTCCATCTGGTATAGTCGTCCACTATAACTAATCCGTATCTCTTACCACTTACTGAGGCTGTTCTTGTGGGTCCAAACAGATCAATATGTAACAGCTCAAGAAGTCTAGAAGTGGAAACAATGTTTTTACTTTGAAAAGAACTTTTCACTTGTTTCCCTTTCTGACAAGCTTCACAAAGAAGATAATCTTTATATGACATACTTGGTAGTCCTCTTACGAGGTTATGCCTATTCAGCTTTGAGATTAACCTCAAGCTTGCATGACCAAGTCTTTTATGCCATAGCCAATGATTTTCTTGTGCTGAAACTAGGCATGATACATTTTGACTTGATAGTTCCCCAAGTTTAATCTTGTACAGATTACCTTGCCTCTTTGCAGTAAAGAGAAGGGATCCATCAGAGTTCTTGACTGTGCATTCACTTTTGTTAAAGGCAACATCATATCCACTGTCACATAATTGGCTTATGCTAAGTAGATTATGTTTAAGACCTTTAACATAAAGAACTTTATCAATACAAGGATAGGGTGGTAAACCAATCTTACCTATGCCAGCTATCATCCCTTTCTAATTCTCTCCGAAAGTGACTGTCCCACCAGCTTTGGGTAGGAGGCTTTGGAACATACACCTTTCTCCTGTCATGTGATGTGAGCACCCACTGTCCAGGTACCATGATTGGAGTTTCTTTCCTACTGTTAAGCATGTCTGCAACAGGAACAATTTTATCCTTAGATACCCAAATTGACTTGGGTCCTTTATTGTTAGTTTGAAGGGTATTAGACGCTCCCTTCTTAGGCAGGTGTCTGCATTTGGACGTTATATGTCCAAGTTTCCCACAGAAGTAGCAAACATCTGTTTCCTTGTCATGAATATATTTCTTTCCCTTATATCCATGTCCTGACCTGTCATTTTGTCTCTTACAACCTTCATATTTTAAAAGCATTTTAAGGTTGTCAGAGCCCTTAACAAACTTTGACAGATCCTTCTTTAGGCTGTCAATCTCTTCATGAAGTTTTACAACATCATGTGGTTGACCTCTTAAGGAAGTATCTGCTTCAACTTTCAGAAGCTTCTCAACTAGCCTTTTATTTTCTGCTTTGAGATTTCGAATCTCTATGGAAAGATTCATTTCTCTAGTCCTTGAATCCTCACAGGATTTATAGGCTCGAGCAGCATCATTCCAGAGAGTTCGCCTCTCCGCATTTGTAATTTCATGTTGCTTTGAGAGCTCTGTAAACTTTTTCTGTAAATCCTCCTTTTCACTTTCAAGTTGTTTGAAACTTTTCTCTAAAACTTCTTTTTCTTTTGAAAGTGATTTGGACGATTTCTTTAAAGTTCTGTAGGCCTTTGACAGAATAGAAGAGTTTGAAAGTAGTTCATGATAAGCTTCTTGAAGTGAATCTAAGACATTAAGGTCTTCCTCATCTTCTTCTTCTGGTTCAGAAGAATCTGTTGAAGTGTCTGCCATCAGGCATATGTGTGCTTCCTCTTCTTCTTCATCGTTCGATGATGAGTCATCATCCAAGTCTTCCCATGTGGACATCAGAACTTTCTTACCCTTCTTTTTGCTGAAGAATTTCATCTTCTTGTCCTTGCTCTTGTCGAGATCTGGGCATTCTGATTTGAAGTGTTCTGGCTTTTTGCATTCGTAGCATACTATTGGACTCTTCTCCTTCTTTTCTTTGAGGCCTTTCTTGTTTAGGTTTCTCCATCTGAATCCACCTTTCTTCTTCCACATAGCGTGTATCCTCTTGGATATGAAGGATAGCTCATCATTCTCGTCTGAGTCATCATCTTCAGATTGTTCGTCTGATGATGTTTCAGCTTGCATGGCTTTGGACGATGGTGCTTTCCTTGGCTTCTGGACGCTGAGCGCCAGGGACTTGTTTTTCTTACCATCACCATCTTGATGCAGTTCTAGTTCATGCACCTTGAGAATTCCCATGAGTTCTTCTAGGGACATATCATCCAGTCCTTTTGTTATTCTCAAGGCTGTAACCTGTGGTCTCCATTGCCTAGGCAAACTTTTCAGAATTTTGTCAATATGTTCATAGTTATTGTAATTTTTACCATGTGCTCTAAGTTCATTTAGTATGGTTTGAAACCATCCAAACATACCTTGTATGTCCTCGTTTTCTTCCATACTAAACAATTCATATTGACGAGTAAGGAGACTGAGTTTGTTACGTTTTACCTGGGTGGAACCCTCATACGTTAACGCAAGAGTGTCCCACATTTGTTTCGTGCTTTTGAGACTGTGCACCTTGTTGTATTCTTGTTCGATCAGTGCACATATGGTGATGTTTCTAACTTTGGAGTTGAGATGAAATCTTTGTTTCTGCTCCTTCGTCCATCTAGTCTTTGGGATTTCGTTGAGGATCTCATTAAGTGGAATGTAGTCGCCCATCTCCACAACATCCCACATGTCAATATGACTGGATTCAAAGAATGCTATCATTCTTTGTTTCCAGTAATCATATTTGACGCCCTTGAAGAGTGGTGGTCTGTTCACAGCTTGTCCCTCGTTTTCCATCTTTCTTAGGATCTTTCCTCTGTACTGGTAAGTACTCATCCCAAGAGGCCGAGCTCTGATCCAACTGAAATACAGAGAAACACACTAGAAGGGGGGTTGAATAGTGTGTTTATATTTTCTTTGAAATCCTTTCGCAAATATGAAGATAGTGTATCTTAAGTTTTACAAGAACCTTGTGAAACAGAAGACTATGCTATCGTCCAGTGGTTCAAATATAACAGTTCAATGAAACTGCGTTTTTTGTCAGAACACACGTAAAATATTTTCGTAAATAAAATGTGTAAAGAAACTCTTTCGTAGTATGTGAAGAGATAACTTAAGAGATTTACGAGTAAGCTAGAAAGCGAAAGAGTAGAACACTTAGTTTTATACTGGTTCACTCAAACTGAGCTATGTCCAGTTCTCCTTCAGAAACCTTTGAAGGGTTCTACTAATCAGAATCTGATTACAAACAAGTATTTTAACCTGCCACTTCTGGCTACAAGTATTCTCTAGGCCACTCCTGGCACACCTTTTAATCTCCCCCTTAGATTAAAGCAAACCCAAGTATTCTTTAACACTAAGCCACTCCTGGCTTTCCAAACAGAAATTGTTCGAGTATAGAAAGAAAGAATAACTTTCACAGAGAGGATATTACAATAATAATATCTAATACACAGAATCGCTTAGCAAAGCTAAGTAGAAAGCTCTTTTTCGCTTAGTATGAATCATCCAGTCGTTTTGACAGAGTTTCGACTCTTAATCAATCTTCGCATTTTGATGGATGAGCTTGTTCCTCTATTTATAGGAAACTTGGTGTAAAGTATCCGTTGTGGGATCTGTACCTTTGCTATTAACAGTTCTCTTCCAAATATATGATTGTTTTCCACGTGTCAGCTTGGGGTGGAGAGATAGAGGAGACAGTCGTACATGTAGCGCTTCCACTTTTTGTACTATTTCTGCAGAGAAATGCTTTTCTGTCCCTGTACAACACTTTCCGAAAACTCAAATGAAATGTTATGTTAGAATGAGAGGGAATAATCAAATATTCCAAAGAATCATCATCGAAAATGTATTGTCATATTATATAACTTTTAAGATAGAAAACAGAGTGTAAGTTACATAGGCATTGGACGCTTGCTTTGCAGAAACATTGGACGCTGGTTGTTGTTCTTTACAAAACATATTTGGACGCTTTGCTTATGGAAATATAAGGTCTAAGTTTGAGAGATACAATACCATTGCGGCATTGGACGACGTAGATCCTATAACACTCAAACAAGACCATTAGATACTCCAAAATTTATCCTTTATTTGTTATCATCAAAACCGAAATTTGAGGGGTTGGACATCATCCAAAGTCTTAGAACTTAACACTATTGTGATGTTTTGCAAGTCATATAATCGTCATCACAAGTTATATAAAAAAAATTAAAAAAAAAGTATGGCCCTACATCGCACAGGTCTCATGGTGGTAGTAAAAAGGACTTTTAAGACAATTTGAACAAGTTATACTTAACAATACCTTAATTCAATCTAATGACAAGTAAAGCCTCATTTTCTCATTTTACATATCTCAACTTTGTACAAATATATAATTTTTATTAATTATTTTGTGTTATATTTAAAAATAATAGTCAAAGAAAATAATGTTTTTTTATTTAAAACATTATATTTAATATTTCACCAATAAACCTTTATCATTGTATACAATAAATGTTTTCTTTTTAAAAAATATTTATATTTACTATTATAATGTTATTCTTCATATGTAACATAAGGAAAAGGTATTAAATTATCACCCTAATTAAACATTCAAGATTTGAAATTCCCCTTCTGGTGTCATATATTTACCAACATTGATATTCAATATTATGAAATAATTAGATACATTTGACTAATTAAAGAAAAATATCTTTAATAAATTTAAAATAATAATGAATTTGCTAGTAAGTTGACTGAGTAAAATGTAAAAAATTAAATGGAAAATGTCAAAAATTGATAATTAGTTTGTGTCTTTCTAATAAAATATTTAATTATTAATTCTTAATTAATCTTCAGAGACCCAAGAAAAATGTTATTTAATTTCATGCAAGTATCATTTAAATTATTTATTATAAATATAAAATACAATTTATAAATTGTAATTTTTACCTATAATATATTTTATATATTTAAATTTTTTATTTATTTTAAATTTTAATTTTATAAAAATAATTATTTATTTTATGCATCACACAAGGAAAGATACTAATTATATTAATTTGATGATAATTTTTTGTAGTTATGAGTTATCCACTTTGTTAATTTATTAATAATATCAAATTTTTGTAATGGACAAATATTTTGATGCTTAAAACAATGAATAATTCAAATCACTAACACATCAAATATTTATTTTATTTAATACTTTTTTATCCTAGTCAAACTATATTTAATGAATTTTGTTGAAAAAGTGAGATAAATTCCCAGTCAAAATCCTTTTTTATTTTCCTTCCTTTTTCGAGAGTTGAAAGGCAAATTTGATATTGAAAATACCTTATTCATGTGTGCAAACACCCAACCCTCACACTCTATTTAATTACCACTTTCAAACTCAACACTGCATACATTCACACACACCGTCTTTGATTTCCTCAGCATTGTTTTACTTTATTCGAGCATTTCCTTCCTTTTGTTAGCATTCCAACATTTTCCATGGAGTTCCAACATCATGATGGCCAAAACCAAAGGACACCATTAACCATGCCTCTTTCCGCCATCACCTACCTTTCCAGAAACCCATTACGAAGTAACACTCTCTTTTCTTCACATTGCTTTCAACTTGCATGAGACCCATTATGTTTTGCTGTTTTAAAAAATAAATGCATTTCTAACATCAGTTCATTTGTAGGGTCCGAGTTTGTGCCAGCTGGTTTTATCGGCAATGTTATGATGCCTAATGTTTTCCCAACGATGGTGCTGGTCAATGTCGAGGAAGCATTTCGACGAGAGCGGCAAAAGTATTCTTTATTTATATATTTTATCTAATATATTAATTTTCTTATTCTTATGCTATCATTCTTATTAAGTTGGATGCAATGAAAGGGGTCAACCAATTGACCCTAATAGTGATACGTTTGTAAGTTATATTGGTGCCATTTCTCGACAGACGATGCAAATTACATGTGATAATTGGAGAACACCATCTTTGAAGGTAGTGAAAGAAAATCTTTGGAAGGATATACAGGTAGTAAACATACTCTCACCATATTTTATGTTTCTTGTACAAACATACATACTCAATTAAGCTCACTTTTGTTGACAACTTTCATTGTTGATGATAGTCATCGAAGTTGGGTTCTTAGAGAAGTACGAAAACTTTGTAGAAATTTTAGAACCTACTTGACAAAGAAAAATGTTTATGGTAAAAATGGTAGTGTTATTAAGCATCCTCCGTAGATGTATCCATTCATATCCCAGGAGCAATGGAGAACTTTGGTTGCTAAACGTCAATCTGACAAATTTAAGGTAAGGTTAGTCATTTGAATTATAGTCTTAATTATCTTAATACTTTGTATTCATATTATTGCTATGTGCCTAAATAGATGCAAAGCACTCAAAATCGGCTCAAAGCATTGAATCCTAAGTACCCCTATAGAAAAGCCCGCATTGGTTACGCACGCCTTAAGCAAAAGATTGTAAGTGTGTTTAGATATAAAGTGCAAGATGTTAGAAATGTCTTTCAATCAGTTCATTAATTGCATCAATGTATAGTTGAAGGAGTTAGGACCATAGGACACATCCATATCTCGTCATGATTTATGGAAGAGTGCACGTGTAAATAAGTCAGGAGTGATTGATAAAGAAAACGTTCAACAAGTATGTAAGCAAATTGTAAGCATGATAACATTTTAATTTTTTTCTTTTATTATTTTCTTATGTCAGCATTAATGATATATATCCTTTGCTTTAAATTTATATGTCAAAACATCAGGAGCCTTCCCCTGCAAGTGGTGCAAATAATCTCCCTGTGTACCACAAATTTCTTGATATCTATGTTAAAGATAAACTTCAAGGTGGTGTCTTGTTGAACATAGACATGGAGAGAAACATTTTTGGTATATCATATACAGAGTTTATTAGTCAACAAATTATCAATGAACTTCTTCTCCACGAATGGTTAGATTGTCCTATTATTTGTGTATATATCAGGTACTTTAAGTGAACAAAGTTTTGTAATTGCTTTTCAATTAAACATTGATATTATTGGTAACATGTTTTTTATCTTCATTGAAGGTATTTATACTACCAGTTGGTTCTTGCGAGACAAAACACAAGGAGGTTCTCATTCTTATGCCCACATAATACATCTCCAACGAACAACAAGGCAACAAAGTATATAGCTGATGTGCTTATTGAATTTAATCAACGAGACAAGTTATTCTTGGCACCTTACAATACAGGGTAAATAAATTTGATTTACTTTAATGATAACCTTTTAATAAATTTTATTTACTTTAATGAATTCCTAAGAATGTAAGTTACTTTGGATTATCTAATTAACTAACAAGTTTTGTAGGGATCATTGGGTGTTGATTGTCATCAATGCCACATTAGATACAATAT
The DNA here is from genome assembly GCA_026413185.1 of Pueraria montana var. lobata. Lineage (NCBI taxonomy): Eukaryota > Viridiplantae > Streptophyta > Magnoliopsida > Fabales > Fabaceae > Pueraria > Pueraria montana. The sequence continues at coordinate 83,505,755 of CM048650.1, forward strand.
ATTATTTGGATTCTGTGCATGGTGGTCTAAAACATAAACAACACATGAAGGATACATTTGAAAAGTAAGTTCAATGCATTTATTTTCAATATAACAAACATGAGATATATTGAATATATAATAACTTGAATATATTTATTTTATTTTGTTAGAGCTTTGTGCATTTACCATGCTGGTAAGGAAACTAGGATGCCAAAATCTAGATCAAACAACAAAATCACTTGGATCCCTATACAAGTATGTACAAAATTTTTCTACACTTTAATCTCTTGCCTAAATCTAGATCAAACAAATTCATTGTCCAAAACAAGGATAATACATCATTCAATTAATCTTTCATTTTGACTTGTATAATGCCCTCGTCAGACAAATACAATTGATTGTGGTTATTATGTTATGAGATTCATGAAAGAAATCCTTTCACAAAATGAAAATATCATCCCATATACGGTACGTAATTTTAGTTATAATTTATATTTATCTCATTCCTAATTTTGATATCATTTAATGTTATTTAATCTAACATTTATTTAATCTGATGTTCTATTTTGCAGTACTTTCTTGACTACAAGTGTGCTACTTGCTCTCATGACCAACTAGTTGAAGTCAAGGAAGATTGGTGTCGTTATATAGTCCAAAATTGTGGATTAGCATAGTTTCTATTTAGAATTGTTGCAACTCAAACGTGTAGTTTGATTTGTAACTTTTTTTAATTATGTTGAACAATACAAATTGCATTTTGTTTTGTTTCGTTGTATTTCTGTTAATATACAGATGTATTGAAATTTGGGATTGTTCATATTACAAGGGAAACTCTGCCAACATTTTGGTATAAATTTCATTGTTCAAAACTTAAGGAAGTAGTGTTTTTAATTAAGTTGTATGTATTAGACTATGAAAAATGTGATGTGTGCATGAATAATTGTTTTGAACTATGCAAAAAGCAACATAAAACAAAGGGAAAAATCTGAGTGAAGAGTTGTAAAAGGATTTTGGGGTGAGGGGTGGGGGACACTTCAGATGGACAAAGAGAAAAGGAAATTGTTTGGTTCCAATGGACTAAAAAAAATATTGAAGTGAGAGAAAGAGAAGGATTAAGGGAAGTATAAAAAGGAAAAGAAATACATAAAACAAAGGGATATTAATTAATACAACAATTCTTTTATTCCTTATTATATTATTGTCATTATTATAGTAATAAAAATATTATATAAATTAAAGTAAAGTATATTAATAATGTAAATAAAAACTATACATCATTAATTACGAATTATTATGTATTAAAAATATTATATTTATAATAATTATTTTAAAATCATATTTAAAATAACTTCTAATGAATTGATATAATAATAAATTTATATTAATAATATATAAAATTTAAAATGATATAATATAGTAAAATAAAACACTAAAATAGACAATAAAATTTACATAATCAGTGGTTTAATTTTTCTAAGATTAAAATATTTTCTGGAAAAATAATATAATTTAATTGAAAAGCATTTGCAGTGTTTTAAAGTTAAATTAAGCTAATTTTAAAAAAATTAACACTATATCATTAAAAAAATAAATATATGTGTTTAAATTAGTTTTAATTAGAAAAATCTTATTATAATATTTGTAATGATTCTATGTTATTTTTAAACATTTTTTTTTCATTGGGTGCCTTCTTCTTCTTTTCACTCTTTCTTTGTTTTTTTTTTTTTTTTGTTGCCCGTTCTTGATATGTATCTGAATGTTTTAGTTTGTGTCTATTGTTAAAGGAAGTTTAGCATTTATTACAGAAGATATTCTTAACCATGTTTCATATATTATAATTTTTTTTATATTGTGTTATTAAATGTATGTGACATTAATTATATTAGTTATTACTGTCATTTATCATGTAATGAATTCCTCTAACGTATCTATGAATTGGTAGTTTGACTTTTTATTAAAAAAAATGAATGATAATAAATGGCATTGAAAATAAATTTTAAATAAATAATCAATGTCAATAAAGGTGTTTGAAAAACTTTTAAATATATAACCAACAAGTCGTTGGTCCGAGTAGTACTGGGCTCGGTCCCCTTAAGCAAGATAGGGTTCGAGCCTTGTAAATGAAAAAAATGTGGTTGATTTGAGAGGGGAGACTTCGTACCAATAACATGGTAATGAAAAATATATATATTAATATTTAATTCTAATTTTAACTTTGCTTTTTATGTTAATATTTGAAGATTTTAATTTTTACGCATTGTTAATGCAAAATTTTACATTATCAATCAAATAAAAATAATCTTAAATATGACTTTTGAAAAATTAATTATAAAAATCAGCAATGTTTATGCATGGCAGATTATGATTATATCACATAGATGTCTAGAAATGTTTAAATTTAAAATAAAAAACTTATCTTTAATTGTTTAAATGAAGTAAAATATTACATAGATGTCTAGAAATGTTTAAATTTAAAAAATAATTATTTATTTTAAAACTTTCAAATTTTTTAAAATTAAGTTATTATTTTTCTAAAATAAGTGCACATTGTAGTATATGAAATTTATCGGCTAAAAATGTTTATGATATTATTGAGGTCATTTTAATATATTCCCATTGTTTTTATTCTCTAATTTATTAATTCCATCCATTAAAATAAAGACGTGTTTTCTTGTGGTGGAATCATACTAAAGTGGCTCTGTGTTATCTATTCTGGAAAGGAGGTGGAGTAAGCAGCTAAAGGATGTTATTATAGCTACCATTCTTAATGTGTTTTGGATAGTGACAAATCAGGATCCGGGATTAGCGGGGGTAAATTATTTAAAAAAATTAATAATATTTATTAGGTTTAAATACCTTTTTAGTCCTTGCAATTTAGCACTTTTTTTGTTTTTCGTCCTTGCAAAAAAAATTTAGTTTTACTCCTTGCAAATTATGTTTGCTTTGTTTTTCATCCTTAAAGCGATTTAGATAGCGTTTTTTTTACTGTTAAAAGTGTTTTTTTACTATTCAAAACACTATTTAAAGCGCTTGAAGGACGAAAAACAAAATACACATAATTTGCAAGGACTAAAACCAATTTTTTTTGCAAGGATGAAAAGCAAAAAAACACTAAATTGCAAGGACTAAAAAGGTATTTAAGCTTATTTATTATCATGCATATGAAAATAAAATATGTTTTGTTCCTCTAAAATTTTCGTAGTTTGGTTTTGGTCTCTCTAAAATTTTTTGTCCTTTTTCGTCTCTCAATTTTGAAATGCATAATTTTGGTTCTCAAACCGCTATCTAAACCATTTTTGTCTTTCTATAAAGCATTATCTATACCATTTTGAGAAGAAAAAGTGATGCATTTCAAAATCAAGAGTCGAAAAGTGGACAAAAAAAATTTAAAGAGACTAAAACTGAACTTCAAAAATTTTAGAGAAACCAAAAACATATTTTACCCTATGAAAGAGAATAAAATGTGCAACCAAATAAGTGTAAAAGGAACAAAACATACGAAAGAAACTTGTCAATAAAAGATAAAAATTGATAACAACTAAAAAATTAAAGGCAGTGGGGTCAAATTACAAAATTAGTGTGGGCAAAAACACAACAACACATGATATATCCTTATATTTTCCACGAAGTCAGGGGGTGCATCTGCATCCCCTGGAGAGTATGTAGGTCCGCCATTGGTTTTGGATCATCTGTATTTCTCAAAATAAAAAGCGTTTTGATAGTGTTTCGATTTTTGTCAATAATGCCATTTCCTCTGTTATGGCCTCTACTTCATTAGCAGGCTTTTGCTCAAAAGGATACATGGCGCATTCAATGGAGGAGTTTCAAATTCTTAAGGCCTTGTCAGTGCCTATTCATCCCCCTAAACCTCTTCTTGTTAAGCAGGTAACTTGGTATCCACCAATTTTTGGATTTGTCAAATGTGTACACTGATGGTTCTTCCAAGGGCTCTCCAGGGCATGCTGGGTGTGGGGGCATTTTTCGTGATGATTTTGGGGCTTTTCTTGTGGTTTCTCAGCATAGATTAGAATCACAACAGCTCTACATGCTGAGCTTACTGCAACAATGCTAGCCACTAAGCGTGCTTCCCATATTAAGGATGGCATAAACTCTAGCTTGAATGTGACTCTCATTTAGTAATAGAGGCTTTTAAAAATGTTCAACGTGTTCCTTGGGATATCAGAGGTCATTGGAAACACTGTCTTGAGCTTTGTTCCCAGATGCATTTCAATTTTTCTCATATCTTTAGAGAAGGGAATAGTTACGCTGATAAACTAGCTAATTGGTGGGACGGTGCTCCTTCTTGTATTAAGGAAGACTTCTTCCGTAACAAAGTTGGTCTTCCTTTTTTTAGATTTTGTTGATGTTCTTTTTCGTAGGTTTTGGCCTAGTCCCCCATTGTGATGTTTTTTTTTTTTTTTTCTATTCTTCTTAATAAATAGTGGCTTGCGACAGGGGATCAATAGTCTTTGGGGTGTCGACCTAGTTAGGAGATGGTCATTGTTCTATTTGAAATACAGAGAAACACACTAGAATGGGGGTTGAATAGTGTGTTTATATTTTCTTTGAAATCCTTTCGCAAATATGAAGATAGTGTATCTTAAGTTTTACAAGAACCTTGTGAAATAGAAGACTATGCTATCGTCCAGTGGTTCAAATATAACAGTTCAATAAAACTGCGTTTTTCATCAGAACACACGTAAAATATTTTCGTAAATAAAATGTGTAAAGAAACTCTTTCGTAGTATGTGAAGAGATAACTTAAGAGATTTACGAGTAAGCTAGAAAGCGAAAGAGTAGAACACTTAGTTTTATACTAGTTCACTCAAACTGAGCTACGTCCAGTTCTCCTTCAGAAACCTTTGAAGGGTTCTCCTAATCAGAATCTGATTACAAACAAGTATTTTAACCTGCCACTTTTGGCTACAAGTATTCTCTAGGCCACTCCTGGCACACCTTTTAATCTCCCCCTGAGATTAAAGCAAACCCAAGTATTCTTTAACACTAAGCCACTCCTGGCTTTCCAAATAGAAATTGTTCGAGTATAGAAAGAAAGAATAACTCTCACAGAGAGGATATTACAATAATAATATCGGATACACATAATCGCTTAGCAAAGCTAAGTAGAAAGCTCTTTTTCGCTTAGTATGAATCGTCCAGTCATTTTGACAGAGTTTTGGCTCTTAATCAATCTTCGCACTTTGATGCATGAGCTTGTTCCTCTATTTATAGGTAGCTTGGTGTAAAGTATCCGTTGTGGGATCTATACCTTTGCTAGCAACAGTTCTCTTCCAAATATATGACCGTTTTCCACGTGTCGGCTTGGGGTGGAGAGATAGAGGAGACAGTCGTACATGTAGCGCTTGCACTTTTTGTACTATTTCTGCAGAGAAATGCTTTTCTGTCCCTGTACAATACTTTTCGAAAACTCAAATGAAATGTTATGTTAGAATGAGAGGGAATAATCAAATATTCCAGAGAATCATCATCGAAAACGTATTGTCATATTATATAACTTTTAAGATAGAAAACAGAGTGTAAGTTATATAGGCATTGGACGCTTGCTTTGCAGAAACATTGGATGCTGGTTGTTGTTCTTTACAAAACATATTTGGACGCTTTGCTTATGGAAATATAAGGTCTAAGTTTGAGAGATACAATACCATTGCGGCATTGGACGACGTAGATCCTATAACACTCAAACAAGACCATTAGATACTCCAAAATTTATCCTTTATTTGTTATCATCAAAACCGAAATTTGAGGGGTTGGACATCGTCCAAAGTCTTAGAACTTAACAATCTCCCCCTTTTTGATGATGACAAATAATGTTAAATTTTGATGTTAACAGGCACATAATCATATATGAATATAATAAAGCATATAGGAGATGATTATGTTATGCCAGTGTATGTTGACAGGGTTAATATATGTGAAATGAAGTACTCCCCCTGAGTTCAACATTTCTTATGCATCTGATAACAGTGTATAATAGACATCAAGAATATATCAGATATTGCAGATATCAGAGTGAAAAAAAAACATATCAAGGATATGGATGCGGAATATGTTATATAAACACCTCATGTATTAAAAATGTATTGATAAAACAGCAAAAACATTCACAGAGTGTAAAATGACTTTATGACATCAAAATTCCAATTTCTCCCCCTTTGTCATTAACAAAAATGGGTTTGAAAGATGGAAAAATGACTTGACCATCATGGTCACCTATGGCAGTGAAGGTGGTTCTTGTGGTGGTGGTGGTGGTTGTTCTGGTGGTGCTTGAGTAGGTGGTGCTGGTTGATGAGGTTGTGGTTGGACGAGTGGTGCTAGTTGTTGGAGTTGTTATGGTTGGACGGGTGGAATGGCATGAGCAACTTGTCCAAGAAGATTGGTTGCAGTATTTTGAATTTGATTCACAAGCGTCTGGGAGAGGCTCATGAACTATTCAGTGATAGCATTTTGCAGTAGCATACGATGTTGAGCAGCCTCAGCCTGTTGCCTTTGCTGAAATGCTTGAAGAGTTGCGTCGGTTTCCAGTTGTTGTTGCCTCAGAGCCTTCTCCACGATCTCGTGAACACGATCTTCTGAGACCCCTTGAGGTTCAGCAAATCACAAGAGAAGGATGCCCCTTGGACTTGAAGATCCTGTGGGAACCAGTTGACGTGTACCCGAGTGAGCTTCAGTAGACGCTTCAACAATGGGGAGGCTGGTGATATCTTTAGCAGGAGGCTTTTCTGCAGTTGATTCCATGGGCTTGGATGCTTCAACAATAGGCTCTCCATCATCCTTGGACTTTCCAGTTTGGACGGTGGGTTCTTGTTCCACTTCTATTGGTACAGATGGGTCCAAGTCAAGATGAGCTAGCACCTTTGTTATCTTGGCAGATGCTTCACCCAACTCTGCTTGTGTATCTTTTGCCTTGGCAACCTGATCTTTTTTTTCTGTGGTTGCAGCCTCAGCTTGCTCAAGAGCCAACTACTCTGGACGAGCTTATTCTGCTGCTCTGGCCTCTTCTGCCTTGTACTCCTCATGCAGAGTTTGGAGTTCCTCCACAAACTCTGTGCGATCCAATGTCCGAAGATCAAACACTTTGTTGCTTCTGATGATAGGTAATGTCTTCACTAAATCCAGATAGTCATCTGAATCTGTCAGAAAGCAAGCAAAGGTGTCTGTGAAGTGATGAGTCTTCACTGGACGCAGCACCTCAAGACCATGAGGGGGTGAATGAAATCATTCTTGGAGCTACCGGAGGAGGCCTTCTGGGAGTCATTCCATAAGATCTGGTGCCAAAAGGTCATGGATTCGAAAGTTCCAAGTGGTCGTGTAGGTTACCAGTCTTGTCAAACAGGTGACCCCAGGTATGTGAGGATTGTTGCAGGGCTTCAACTTTCTCTTCCCTGCTTGGCATCTCAATGCCATAGAGTTTGTAACCCTTCTTTCGATCGGCATCATACAAGGGTAGTCTAGGACACACCCTGTCTGGTACAAACTTGATTTCTGTGGCGCGGTTGATGAGAAGGTTTGGTGGGTAGGCGATGGCTTGGTTTGGTATATACATCTATTGAAGAAGTTTGCCAAGATCATCATAGTCGCTTGGCTAGAAATTAAGCACTAGAGTTCCAGCTGGTAGTGGCAGGAACTTTGTAATGGGAGTCCATAAGCGAACATCCTTGACCCATTATACATCTGGACGCTGCTTCGACTTGGAAGGGTCCAGGCTTTCTTTAATGGCTAATTTCAATTCTACGGCCAGTTCAATATCCCTGCTAACAGAGGGCTTCTTGGATGGTGCCTTCTTCTTTCTTGGAGCCTTCCCTTTCTGCTCCGCAACTGTCTTTGTGAATCGAGATGCAACCTCCACCTCTGGTTCAGGCAGTTCTGCTGCTGCTGGACGCACCCTTTGTTTGTAACATCCTGAAATTTAATATGATTTAAAAGATTAAATTGTTATGAAATTTAGTATAAAAATTATTAGTATAAGAATTTATTTGAATTAAAAGGATTGAATTATTATGATATAATATGATATTATATTTAGAATGTTGTATCATGATATGTTATTTGAATTGATTATGATATTATTTTATTTGGATTGAAATCTTATCTTTGTATATTATATTGTCTGCAATGTTTGTATTATGATATAATAACTTTGATTGAGATAATTAAATTAAAATATTACTATTTAGTTACTATATATTAAATATTATCAAGTTAAATAATTATTTTATCAATAATAAGATTAGGTGATTAATATGAGAATTGTTAAGATTATCTAACAACTACAAAAGAATGCAAAAGATAATTAATATAGTAATGATATAATATTATATATCTAGTTTAGATAAAATATTCATTATATATAATTTGAATTGGTCCTCGATAACGATTTAAATCTTATCATGTTCTATCTTAATGTATCTTGAAAGAAAAGAAAATAGTAGATAATGCTAATAATGAGATAAATCTAGATAATAAAGTAGAAAAAGATAAAGAAAGATTTGATAAGCCAAATCTGCTAAAATAAATCTTATGCTATTTAATCTTAATCACGTACAACTGCACTATATAAGGATAGGCAGTTTCCTTTCCTAGAATTACATAGTTAGTCTCTTGAGAAATAGGAAATTAGTAGATTGTTTGATAATTGAGAAGGAAGAAATAGAGAGGATCTTGTTGACGCAGTAGATAGAGAAGAGGAAGAATAAATGAATAGTGGAAATTACTTTGCTTCAAGAGGTGAGTAAAACATCTTTTTAAACACTCTATGGTATATTTTTGAAAGATATAATTTTGGGGTTCAGCGAAAAGTTCGGGGCTAGTGAAATTTGGATTTTTTTTAGTGGAATTATATGTTATCGCTAATGTGTGTTGCGTGTAATTTATGGATGATTGTGAATATTTTGTTTATACGAAATATTAGGTGCTGCGATAATTTTGTTCCTAGACATTTTGTGAAATTTCGTGACTGTTTCATTATTCCGTGTGCAAATTGAATGTGCTAAATTAGGAATTAGGTGATAGACTGATAGGTGTTCTAGCAATAGCAAGAAAATTAGATGCAGTGGTTAATCTTGAAATTTGTCAAAGACCTTGCCATGTTATATAAATATATAATCATTGAAGCTACGTGAGATTCAGGTGTTGCATCTTGGTCATTCCATGTATATATAAAATTAAATTTATAATGATCGAAGGCTGTATTGTTCCTGCTACTCTCCTGAAAATTGATTGAGTTAGAAAACCTCACTTCCATGTACTTATACGCACTGAGACACATTATTTGTTTTCAAAGTATTTAGGGAATTAACGTGGTGGCTAAATCTTGATTTGGGGTAGGAACTTTGCCATGTTACTAAATATAAGAAGCTAACCTTGGAGTTACTTACGTGAGGGTAGGGGTAGCGCATTAAGTATATATATTTATATATATAATAATATAACAAGTATATATATTTATGTGTTTTGCTTATTTGTGTATGTTGTATTGTTTTATATTATTGATTGATCTTTATGATGTTATAACGTGACTATGGTTTGATCACGAAAATTAATATTCTGTTGGAGTTTGAGAATTAAATTGATAGTAATAAGAGATTACATATTTCTTTATTATTGTGAGAGTCAGTCATTACCTTCTGGCAAGGGATGACGGTGTACATTATATTCTGGGAATAGGATAATAGATACCTCCATCTGGGATGGGGATGAGATTTATGATAGATACCTCCATCTGGGATGGGGAAGAGATTCAGATACCTCCATCTAAGATGGGGAAGGCAGTGGGACGCCATTTCATGGATATGAGCTCATAGACCTTTTACGAATCTGAGATCCACACCGGTTCTGGGAACCAAAGAGTCTAGTCTAGTGATTTTGGGAATCACTAAGTTGTGTTTATGATATCTATTTGAATGTATTGAGGTGTTAATTTTATTTATTGAAATATTTACCTTAATGAGAATGATATGAGTGTGATTTGTGGTTGTCTTAGTTTGACTTCTATTGGAGTGTATATATATATATATATATATATATATATATATATATATATAATATTTTATTTTAAATTATTGCGGGTACCATGGTTGAGTTTTCTGGATTACCGCACCGGCTGAGAACAACACTATTTACGAACCTTTTTAGAACTTGTTTTATTCACTGGGATTATTATCTCATTAAAAGTGTTGTTTTCAGAGTACGAGGAAGAAACTGTAGAGACGAAGGAGACTTGAAGGCTTAATTCTTTTAGTTATATTTTGGTTAGTACCTTTTAGAATAAATGGTCGGATGCGGTTAGTTCCGCCACTCTTTTAGATGCCCATATTTGAGAACATTGTTTTTATATATGTAAGGATTTATTTATTCAATCTTATTTTATAAAATTTGAGGTATTTCAGACCATTGTATTTTCAACAAGTTTATATTAGTTATGGTTTAAAGAATATTTTACTATGGATTGTTATTGTAACGAAGGGCGTTACATTGTTGGGTTCCAGTTGGACAGGAGTAAGGATGAGTCATTCGGATCAAGTGTGGATACACTTCTCTCGTCCAAGTGGGCAAAGGGTTGCTGATTATTGCTCCTTCTAGCATAGCAGCATAGTTAGCTGAAGGATTATGAGCATAATCATACGTCGTCCACTTTGGTGCTAAGGCAGTAGTCAGATGCCTCTCCAAAGGTTCTTGTTGAGGCCTCCAGATCACATCGCACCTCTTACAGTAATTCTGTTCATTCCGTGTAAGGAATGCAACAGGGAAGCGTTCTCTGTCTTCTTTTTCTTTGGTTTTCTGCTTGGGGGGTATGGTCCATGGGGACCAGGTATCCCTCAATGCATCCCTTGGACGCACAAACTTGGACAGGTCCAAGTGAAGAGGTGGATGATGGGTTGTTGATGTGGATGGACCTGGTAGTGGGGCACTTGTGGATATGTTGTCATTGTCTTGGGAGGAAGGTGGTGGAGCTGCAACTCTCCTTGGTCTAGCTGCCTGAGTCTTAACACGTCGAGGCACATTAGAAGGAAAAGAAGTTGGTTCAGCAGGTTGTACCTTCTGCTTCTTTTGCTGAGGGGTCGCCTTCTCCTCTGCTTTCTTCATGTTTTGACCAATTAGGATCTGGTCATCATCATCAGAGTTGTCCAGTATTTGAAGCTTCCGAACCTTTGGCTTTTCTGGAACAGGCTTCACTGAGGCTGCCTTTGGACGCTGCTCAGCTTGAGCAGGTCTGGACGCATCAGTCCTTGGACGCTTCTCTGCCAGGGACTGAGCAGTGGAGGTGTCAGCATGTCTTTTCTTGGTTCTTCTCTCCTTTTCAGCATCTTCCTCATGCTTCTGAGACATGTGACGTGTTACTTTTCTTCTCCCCTGTTCCTCCATCATCCTTTTGATCTTCTTGCCAATACCAAGAAGATCAATCTCCTCCTCATCATCATTGGAGATGATCTTGCTCTGTTCATGTCGTTGCTTATTGATGCTATCTTTGTCCAAGTCCCTTAGGACCTTGGCTGTCAGCTTAATCTTCATAGGCTTTATGTTGGACTTGCCAAATAGTTGTTGTGTTGCCACCATTTGCCCTTTCTTCACGATAGCTTCGTGAACAGCTTCGTCCAGTTCATCAAAGAAGCATTGATAGACCTTCTGGTCCCAGAAGATCTTGTTCAGCAGAGCGGCATAGAAGATGTCATCATTGCCACCAACAGTCTTCATCATTCTCACAATATTGATGTAAATGGTGTGAGGAAGGTTGAAGGGGATACCTTCCATAATGTGGAATATCACGAACTTGTGTAAGTCCGTGACTGAGTCCTTAGACCCAGCTTTGTGCAGAATACTCTTGTTGCACACCTGCTGCCAGATTTTCGCTTCCTCACACAGGCTCTTGTACTCAATCTTTATTGAGTCTGTGGATTTGGTCTTGCAAAGTACGTTTGCAACGTGATTGCCGTACTGCTCGGCCCAGTTTGTTCTGTACTGGTTCTGTTCCCTGATGCAACCAGTTACCTTTGCAATGGACTCAGTGGACCGAGTCACCTCTCGTCCAAGAATAGTGGCCACGAGCTCCCTTGTGTTATGGAATTTAGCATTCCTCCAGAACATCCTGATCAACTCAGGGAATATCTTCTGGTTTTCGTTGCAGTAGCCTCTGATTCCACACTTCAGAAGGCTCTCGTTCAGGTTCAGGCCCAGCTTCTCCAGCTCTTCAATGTCGAAGAAGTGCTCAATGTGCACTGTAGCTGCACCTTGACATACCACTGTTGTCTCAGGTTAGGTGTGGACGTCGAGTTCAGAGTTGCTTGAGCTTGCAGAGTTCGACTTGGTAGAAAAGTTTGGATTTTTAGGTTTTCTGAGAAGGGTTTTGGGTTTTTGAGAGAGAGAGAGAATGCTTAAGGATGAAGATGAGCTCAGAGAAAAAACATACGGTGAAGATTTTTCTGAGGCGATTTGACGGATTACATATATGGGCTTTGTTCGGAGAAAGTGAAGCGGTTTTGGGCTTTTATGATTTGAATATTTGAAATGGGAGTTATGCCATAAAACCCGCCATGATGAGGTGTGTGAAGAATGTGGGTAACTGTGTTCGGTTACTGACATTTAGGTGACTCAGCATAGAGCATTAACTCATACTTACTCTGAAATGAACCATTTTGGCCATTTGAACAATGTTTAAAAAAATATGCTAAGTTAAAAACATCGTCCAGATGTTGGACTTAAGTGGAACATGTGCAATGCGCATGCATGACTTAGTGATCTTTCGACGACATGTCCATTGGACGCTAAGGTTTTATTGGATGCACCATGTAGATGTTAATCATTCCTTTACCGAGTCCATGCCAAGTTTGTTCCTCATAAGGATTAACTTATCTTCAGTAAGGGGTTTAGTAAATATATCAGCAAGCTGATTATCTGTGGTTACAAACTGTAGTTCCACAGTACCCTTTTGAACATGGTCTCTTATAAAGTGAGGTTTAATCTCTATATGTTTAGCCCTTTAATGCAATATGGGATCTTAGAGAGATCTATGGCAGCTTTACTATCACAGAAGATAGGAATGTTACTCTCACATATGCTGTAGTCCTCAAGTTGATGTTTGATCCATAAGATTTGAGAACAACATTTTGCAGCTGAAATATACTCTGCTTCAGCAGTGGACAATGCAACGGTTCCTTGCTTCTTGCATATCCAGGAGACTAAGTTTCCACCAATGAAGTGACATCCTCCACTAGTTCTTTTTCTTTCAATTATGTCTCCAGCATAATCAGCATCACAGTATCCAACTAACCTGAAATCTTTCTGCCTTTTGAAATATAGACCAAGATTAGTGGTTCCAACAAGATATCGAAAGATTCTCTTAACAGCAGTTAAATGAACTTCCCTTGGGTCAGATTGAAATATGCCACATAAGCATACACTGAACATGATGTCAGGTCTGGACGCTGTGAGGTATAGGAGTGATCCTATCATTCCTCTGTATAGAGTGTTATCCACCTTCTTTGAGTTGTCGTCCAGTCCAAGTATTGCTGTTGGATGCATAGGAGTTTTCATTGGTTTTACATCGTCCATTTCGTACTTCTTTAGTAGCTCCTTGACATACTTGGTTTGATGTATGTACACGCCCTTTTCAGTTTGTTTGATTTGAAGTCCAAGGAAGAATTTTAGCTCACCCATCATGCTCATCTCAAACTCTGTTTGCATTAATTTGGCAAATTCTTCACATAGAGATTCATTAGTGACACCAAATATGATATCATCAACATATATTTGTGCAATAATAAAATCAGAAGAGTAGTCTTTGCGAAACAATGTAGTGTCTACTTTTCCTCTTGAAAAACCATTTTCTGACAGAAATGAGCTGAGTTTTTCATACCAAGCTCTAGGTGCTTGTTTCAACCCATATAAAGCTTTGTTAAGTTTGAAAACATGATTTGGAAAAGCATCACTTTCAAATCCTGAGGGTTGTTCCACATAGACTTCTTCCTTTACGAGTCCATTGAGGAATGCACTTTTTACGTCCATTTGATATAGCTTCATATTGCTCTGAGCTGCAAATGATAGTAAAATGTGAATTGCCTCTAGACGTGCAACTGGAGCATAAGTTTCAGTATAATCTATACCTTCCTGTTGTGAGTAACCTTTTGCTACCAACCTCGCTTTGTTTCTCACAACATTACCTGCTTCGTCCAGCTTGTTTCTGAACACCTACTTTGCTCCTACAACTTCTTTGTCGTCGGGGAGTTCTACTAGCTTCCAGACATTGTTCTTTTGAAACTGGTCAAGTTCTTCCTGCATTGCTTTGACCCAGCTTTCATCTTCTAAGGAATCATCCACAGTCTTAGGTTCTAATTGCGATATGAGTGTTGTGTGACCCTGCTGTCGTTGAAGTGAAGCTCTGGTTTTGACTCTATCTTTTGGATCTCCGAAGATTTGCTCCTCCGGATGATGTTTCTTCATTTGCCAGTTACGTCTAGTTGGTTCTCTTTGTTCTGCTACTGAACCGTCCAGTGGTACATTGGACTCTTCACCTGAGACATCGTGGTTGGATGTATCTGATGACTTACTTGCATCGTCCAATCTGAGATCTGCAAATGATTCATCCAGCTCTGATAATTTCTTATCAGGCTTGTTATCGTTGAACTTCACATGGATAGCTTCTTCAACAACTAAGGTTCTAGAGTTATAAACTCTGTATGCCTTTGAAGTTTCAGAATATCCAAGCAATATTCCTTCATCACTCTTAGAATCAAATTTTCCTAAGTTATCCTTAGTGTTTAGAATCAAACATTGACATCCAAATGGATGGAAGTAGGATATGTTGGGTCTTCTTCCCTTCCACAATTCATATGGAGTCTTTTTCAATGTTGGCCTTATATAGATTCTGTTTTGCAAATAACAGGCAGTATTCACTGCTTCAGCCCAGAAGTGTTTAGGGGTTAAATTATCATTCAACATGGTTCTGGCCATCTCCTGGAGTGACCTGTTTTTCCTCTCAACAACACCATTCTGTTGTGGTGTTCTGGGTGTTGAGAAGTTGTGAAGGATACCATTGTCCTCACAGAACCTTTGAAAACTTTCGTTTTCGAATTCTCCCCATGATCACTTCGGATAGAAGTAATGCATACTCCTTTTTCATTTTGAACTCTTTTGCAGAAGTTATAAAAAGCCTTGAAGGACTCATCTTTGTGGGATAAGAACATGACCCATGTCCATCTGGTATAGTCGTCCACTATAACCAATCCGTATCTCTTACCACTTACTGAGGCTGTTCTTGTGGGTCCAAACAGATCAATATGTAACAGCTCAAGAAGTCTAGAAGTGAAAACAATGTTTTTACTTTGAAAAGAACTTTTCACTTGTTTCACTTTCTGACAAGCTTCACAAAGAAGATCATCTTTATATGATATACTTGGTAGTCCTCTTACGAGGTTATGCTTATTCAGCTTTGAGATTAACCTCAAGCTTGCATGACCAAGTCTTTTATGCCATAGCCAATGATTTTCTTGTGCTGAAACTAGGCATGATACATTTTGACTTGATAGTTCCCCAAGTTTAATCTTGTACAGATTACCTTGCCTCTTTGCAGTAAAGAGAAGGGATCCATCAGAGTTCTTGACTGTGCATTCACTTTTGTTAAAGGCAACATCATATCCACTGCCACATAATTGGCTTATGCTAAGTAGATTGTGTTTAAGACCTTTAACATATAGAACTTTATTAATACAAGGATAGGGTGGTAAACCAATCTTACCTACGCCAGCTATCATCCCTTTTTGATACCCTCCGAAAGTGACTGTCCCACCAGCTTTGGGTAGGAGGCTTTGGAACATACACCTTTCTCCTGTCATGTGATGTGAGCACCCACTGTCCAGGTACCATGATTGGAGTTTCTTTCCTACTGTTAGGCATGTCTGCAACAGGAACAATTTTATCCTTAGATACCCAAATTGACTTGGGTCCTTTATTGTTAGTTTGAAGGGTATTAGACGCTCCCTTCTTAGGCAGGTGTCTGCATTTGGACGTTATATGTCCAAGTTTCCCACAGAAGTAGCAAACATCTGTTTCCTTGTCATGAATATATTTCTTTCCCTTATATCCATGTCCTGTCCTGTCATTTTGTCTCTTACAACCTTCATATTTTAAAAGCATTTTAAGGTTGTCAGAGCCCTTAACAAAGTTTGACAAATCCTTCTTTAGGCTGTCAATCTCTTTATGAAGTTTTACAACATCATGTGGTTGACCTCTTAAGGAAGTATCTGCTTCAACTTTCAGAAGCTTCTCAACTAACCTTTTGTTTTCTGCTTTGAGATTTCGAATCTCTATGGAAAGATTCATTTCTCTAGTCCTTGAATCCTCACAGGATTTATAGGCTCGAGCAGCATCATTCCAGAGAGTTCGCCTCTTCGCATTTGTAATTTCATGTTGCTTTGAGAGCTCTGTAAACTTTTTCTGTAAATCCTCCATTTCACTTTCAAGTTGTTTGAAACTTTTCTCTAAAACTTCTTTTTCTTTTGAAAGTGATTTGGACGATTTCTTTAAAGTTTTGTAGGCCTTTGACAGAATAGAAGAGTTTGAAAGTAGTTCATGATAAGCTTCTTGAAGTGAATCTAAGACATTAAGGTCTACCTCATCTTCTTCTTCTGGTTCAGAAGAATCTGTTGAAGTGTCTGCCATTTGGCATATGTGTGCTTCCTCTTCTTCTTCATCGTCCGATGATGAGTCATCATCCAGGTCTTCCCATGTGGACATCAGAACTTTCTTGCCCTTCTTTTTGCTGAAGAATTTCATCTTCTTGTCCTTGCTCTTATCGAGATCTGGGCATTCTGATTTGAAGTGTTCTGGCTTTTTGCATTCGTAGCATACTATTGGACTCTTCTCCTTCTTTTCTTTGAGGCCTTTCTTGTTTAGGTTTCTCCATCTGAATCCACCTTTCTTCTTCCACATAGCGTGTATCCTCTTGGATATGAAGGATAGCTCATCATTCTCGTCTGAGTCATCATCTTCAGATTGTTTGTCTGATGATGTTTCAGCTTGCATGGCTTTGGACGATGGTGCTTTCCTTGGCTTCTAGACGCTGAGCACCAGGGACTTATTTTTCTTACCATCACCATCTTGATGCAGTTCTAGTTCATCCACCTTGAGAATTCCCACGAGTTCTTCTAGGGACATATCATCCAGTCCTTTTGTTGTTCTCAAGGCTGTAACCTGTGGTCTCCATTGCCTAGGCAAACTTCTCAGAATTTTGTCAATATGTTCATAGTTATTGTAATTTTTACCATGTGCTCTAAGTTCATTTAGTATGGTTTGAAACCGTCCAAACATACCTTGTATGTCCTCGTTTTCTTCCATACTAAACAATTCATATTGACGAGTAAGGAGACAGAGTTTGTTACGTTTTACCTGGGTGGAACCCTCATACGTTAACGCAAGAGTGTCCCACATTTGTTTCGTGCTTTTGAGACTGTGCACCTTGTTGTATTGTTGTTCGCTCAATGCACATATGATGATGTTTCTAGCTCTGGAGTTGAGATTAAATCTTTGTTTCTGCTCCTCCGTCCATCTAGTCTTTGGGATTTCGTTGAGGATCTCATCAAGTGGAATGTAGTCGCCCATCTCCACAACATCCCACATGTCAATATGACTGGATTCAAAGAATGCTATCATTCTTTGTTTCCAGTAATCATATTTGACGCCGTTGAAGAGTGGTGGTCTGTTCACAGCTTGTCCCTCGTTTTACATCTTCTTAGGATCTTTCCTCTGTACTGCTAAGTACTCATCCCAAGAGGCCGAGCTCTGATGCCAACTGAAATACAGAGAAACACACTAGAAGGGGGGTTGAATAGTGTGTTTATATTTTCTTTGAAATCCTTTCGCAAATATGAAGATAGTGTATCTTAAGTTTTACAAGAACCTTGTGAAACAGAAGACTATGCTATCGTCCAGTGGTTCAAATATAACAGTTCAATGAATCTGTGTTTTTTGTCAGAACACACGTAAAATATTTTCATAAATAAAATGTGTAAAGAAACTCTTTCGTAGTATGTGAAGAGATAACTTAAGAGATTTACGAGTAAGCTAGAAAGCGAAAGAGTAGAACACTTAGTTTTATACTGGTTCACTCAAACTGAGCTACGTCCAGTTCTCCTTCAGAAACCTTTGAAGGGTTCTACTAATCAGAATCTGATTACAAACAAGTATTTTAACCTGCCACTTCTGGCTACAAGTATTCTCTAGGCCACTCCTGGCACACCTTTTAATCTCCCCCTCAGATTAAAGCAAACCCAAGTATTCTTTAACACTAAGCCATTCCTGGCTTTCCAAACAGAAATTGTTCGAGTATAGAAAGAAAGAATAACTATCACAGAGAGGATATTACAATAATAATTTCTAATACACAGAATCACTTAGCAAAGCTAAGTAGAAAGCTTTTTTTCACTTAGTATGAATCGTCCAGTCGTTTTGACAGAGTTTCGGCTCTTAATCAATCTTCGCACTTTGATGCATGAGCTCTTAATCAACGTATTGTAATATTATATAACTTTTAAGATAGAAAACAGAGTGTAAGTTATATAGGCATTGGACGCTTGCTTTGCAGAAACATTGGACGCTGGTTGTTATTCTTTACAAAACATATTTGGACGCTTTGCTTATGGAAATATAAGGTCTAAGTTTGAGAGATACAATATCATTGCGGCATTGGACGACGTAGATCCTATAACACTCAAACAAGACCATTAGATACTCCAAAATTTATCCTTTATTTGTTATCATCAAAACCGAAATTTGAGGGGTTGGACATCGTTCAAAGTCTTAGAACTTAACACTATTGTGATGTTTTGCAAGTCATATAATGGTCATTACAAGTTATATAAAAAAAAAAGTTAAAAAAAAGTATGGCCCTACATCGCACAGGTCTCATGTTGGTAGTAAAAAGGACTTTTAAGACAATTTGAACAAGTTATACTTAACAATTCCTTAATTCAATCTAATGACAAGTAAAGCCTCATTTTCTCATTTTACATATCTCAACTTTGTATAAATATATAATTTTTATTAATTATTTTGTGTTATCTTTAAAAATAATAGTCAAAGAAAATAATGTTTTTTTTATTTAAAACATTATATTTAATATTTCACCAATACACCTTTATCATTGTATTCAATAAATGTTTTCTTTTTAAAAAATATTTATATTTACTATTATAATGTTATTCTTCCTATGTAACATAAGGAAAAGGTATTAAATTATTACCCTCATTAAACATTCAAGATTTTAAATTCCCCTTCTGGTGTCATATATTTACCAACATTGATATTCAATATTACGAAATAATTAGATACATTTGACTAATTAAAGAAAAATATCTTTAATAAATTTAAAATAATAATGAATTTGCTAGTAAGTTGACTGAGTAAAATGTAAAAAATTAAATGGAAAATGTCAAAAATTGATAATTAGTTTATGTCTTTCTAATAAAATATTTAATTATTAATTCTTAATTAATCTTCAGAGACCCAAGAAAAATGTTATTTAATTTCATGCAAGTATCATTTAAATTATTTATTATAAATATAAAATATAATTTATATACTAAAAATACTTTTTATTTTAAATTGTAATTTTTACCTATAATATATTTTATATATTTAAATTTTTTATTTATTTTAAATTTTAATTTTATAAAAATAATTATTTATTTTATGCATCACACAAGGAAAGATACTAATTATATTAATTTGATGATAATTTTTTGTAGT
This sequence comes from Pueraria montana var. lobata, assembly GCA_026413185.1. Lineage (NCBI taxonomy): Eukaryota > Viridiplantae > Streptophyta > Magnoliopsida > Fabales > Fabaceae > Pueraria > Pueraria montana. The sequence continues at coordinate 83,525,492 of CM048650.1, forward strand.
TATGAGTTATCCACTTTGTTAATTTATTAATAATATCAATTTTTTGTAATGGACAAATATTTTGATGCTTAAAACAATGAATATTTCAAATCACTAACACATCAAATATTTATTTTATTTAATACTTTTTCATCCTAGTCAAACTATATTTAATGAATTTTGTTGAAAAAGTGAGATAAATTCCCAGTCAAAATCCTTTTTTATGTTCCTTCCTTTTTCGAGAGTTGAAAGGAAAATTTGATATTGAAAATACCTTATTCATGTGTGCAAACACCCAACCCTCACACTCTATTTAATTACCACTTTCAAACTCAACACTGCATACATTCACACACACCGTCTTTGATTTCCTCAGCATTGTTTTACTTTATTCGAGCATTTCCTTCCCTTTGTTAGCATTCCAACATTTTCCATGGAGTTCCAACATCGTGATGGCCAAAACCAAAGGACACCATTAACCATGCCTCTTTCCGCCATCACCTACCTTTCCAGAAATCCATTACGAAGTAACACTCTCTTTTCTTCACATTGCTTTCAACTTGCATGATACCCATTATGTTTTTCTGTTTTAAAAAATAAATGCTTTTCTAACATCAGTTCATTTGTAGGGTCCGAGTTTGTGCCAGCTGGTTTTATCGGCAATGTTATGATGCCTAATGTTTTCCCAACGACGGTGCTGGTCAATGCCGAGGAAGCATTTCGACGAGAGCGGCAAAAAGTATTCTTTATTTATATATTTTATCTAATATATTAATTTGCCTATGCTATCATTCTTATTAAGTTGGATGCAATGAAAGGGGTCAACCAATTGACCCTAATAGTGATACGTTTGTAAGTTATATTGGTGCCATTTCTCGACAGACAATGCAAATTACATGTGATAATTGGAGAACACCATCTTTGAAGGTAGTGAAAGAAAATATTTGGAAGGATATACAGGTAGTAAACATACTCTCACCATATTTTATGTTTCTTGTACAAACATACTTACTCAATTAAGCACACTTTTGCAGACAACTTTCATTGTTGATGATAGTCATCGAAGTTGGGTTCTTAGAGAAGTACGAAAACTTTGTAGAAATTTTAGAACCTACTTGACAAAGAAAAATGTTTATGGTAAAAATGGTAGTGTTATTAAGCATCCTCCGCATATGTATCCATTCATATCCCAGGAGCAATGGAGAACTTTTGTTGCTAAACGTCAATCTGACAAATTTAAGGTAAGGTTAGTCATTTGAATTATAGTCTTAATTATCTTAATACTTTGTATTCATATTATTGCTATGTGCCTAAATAGATGCAAAGCACTCAAAATCGGCTCAAAGCATTGAATCCTAAGTACCCCTATAGAAAAGCCCGCATTGGTTACGCACGCCTTAAGCAAAAGATTGTAAGTGTGTTTAGATATAAAGTGCAAGATGTTAGAAATGTCTTTCAATCAGTTCATTAATTGCATCAATGTATAGTTGAAGGAGTTAGGACCAAAGGACACATCCATATCTCGTCATGATTTGTGGAAGAATGCACGTGTAAATAAGTCAGGAGTGATTGATAAAGAAAACGTTCAACAAGTATGTAAGCAAATTGTAAGTATGATAACATTTTAATTTTGTTCTTTTATTATTTTCTTATGTCAGCATTAATGATATATATCCTTTGCTTTAAATTTATGTGTCAAAACATCAGGAGCCTTCCCCTGCAAGTGGTGCAAATAATCTCGCTGTGTATCACAAATTTCTTGATATCTATGTTAAAGATAAACTTCAAGGCGGTGCCTTGTTGAACATAGACATGGAGAGAAACATTTTTGGTCAACAAATTACAGAGTTTATTAGTCAACAAATTATCAATGAACTTCTTCTCCACGAATGGTTAGATTGTCCTATTATTTGTGTATATATCAGGTACTTTAAGTAAACAAAGTTTTGTAATTGCTTTTCAATTAAACATTGATATTATTGGTAACATGTTTTTTTATCTTCATTGAAGGTATTTATACTACCAGTTGGTTCTTGCGAGACAAAACACAAGGAGGTTCTCATTCTTATGCCCACATAATACATCTCCAACGAACAACGAGGCAACAAAGTATATAGCTGATGTGCTTATTGAATTTAATCAGTGAGACAAGTTATTCTTGGCACCTTACAATACAGGGTAAATAAATTTAATCTAGGATGCCAAAATCTAGATCAAACAACAAAATCACTTGGATCCCTATACAAGTATGTACAAAATTTTTCTACACTTTAATCTCTTGCCTAAATCTAGATCAAACAAATTCATTGTCCAAAACAAGGATAATAAATCATTCAATTAATCTTTCATTTTGACTTGTATAGTGCCCTCGTCAGACAAATACAATTGATTGTGGTTATTATGTTATGAGATTCATGAAAGAAATCCTTTCACAAAATGAAAATATCATCCCATATACGGTACGTAATTTTAGTTATAATTTATATTTATCTCATTCCTAATTTTGATATCATTTAATGTTATTTAATCTAACATTTATTTAATCTGATGTTCTATTTTGCAGTACTTTCCTGACTACAAGTGTGCTACTTACTCTCATGACCAACTAGTTGGAGTCAAGGAAGATTGGTGTCGTTATATAGTCCAAAATTGTGGATTAGCATAGTTTCTATTTAGAATTGTTGCAACTCAAACGTGTAGTTTGATTTGAAACTTTTTTTAATTATGTTGAACAATGCAAATTGCATTTTATTTTGTTTCGTTGTATTATTGAAATTTGGGATTGTTCATATTACAAGGGAAACTCTGCCAACATTTTGGTATAAATTTCATTGTTCAAAACTTAAGGAAGTAGTGTTTTTAATTAAGTTGTATGTATTAGACTATGAAAAATGTGATGTGTGCATGAATAATTGTGTTGAACTATGCAAAAAGAAACATAAAACAAAGGGAAAAATTTGAGTGAAGAGTTGTAAAAGGATTGTGGGGTGAGGGGTGGGGGACACTTCAGATGGACAAAGAGAAAAGGAAATTGTTTGGTTCCAATGTTTCATATATTATAATTTTTTTTATATTGTAAAGGAAGTTTAGCATTTATTACAGAAGATATTCTTAACCATGTTTCATATATTATATTTTTTTTTATATTGTGTTATTAAATGTATGTGACATTAATTATATTAGTTATTACTGTCATTTATCATGTAATGGATTCCTCTAACGTATCTATGAATTGGTAGTTTGACTTTTTATTAAAAAAATGAATGATAATAAATGGCATTGAAAATAAATTTTAAATAAATAATCAATGTCAATAAAGGTGTTTGAAAAACTTTTAAATATATAACCAACAAGTCGTTGGTCCGAGTAGTACTGGGCTCGGTCCCCTTAAGCAAGATAGGGTTCGAGCCTTGTAAATGAAAAAAATGTGGTTGATTTGAGAGGGGAGACTTCGTACCAATAACATGGTAATAAAATATATATATATATTAAAATTTAATTCTAATTTTAACTTTGCTTTTTATGTTAATATTTGAATATTTTAATTTTTACGCATTATTAATGCAAAATTTTACATTATCAATCAAATAAAAATAATCTTAAATATGACTTTTGAAAAATTAATTATAAAAATCAGCAATGTTTATGCATGGCAGATTATGATTATATCACAATATAAATGAATACATTTATATTGTCAATATATTTAAATAAAAAAACTTATCTTTAATTGTTTAAATGAAGTAAAATATTACATAGATGTCTAGAAATGTTTAAATTTAAAAAATAATTATTTATTTTAAAACTTTCAAATTTTTTAAAATTAAGTTATTATTTTTCTAAAATAAGTGCACATTGTGGTATATGAAATTTATCGGCTAAAAATGTTTATGATATTATTGAGGTCATTTTAATATATTCTCATTGTTTTTATTCTCTAATTTATTAATTTCATCCATTAAAATAAAGACGTGTTTTCTTGTGGTGGAATCATACTAAAGTGGCTCTGTGTTATCTATTCTGGAAAGGAGGTGGAGTAAGCAGCTAAAGGATGTTATTATAGCTTTCATTCTTAATGTGTTTTGGACAGTGACAAATCAGGATCCGGGATTAGCGGGGGCAAATTATTTAAAAAAATTAATAATGTTTATTAGGTTTAAATACCTTTTTAGTCCTTGCAATTTAGCACTTTTTTGTTTTTCGTCCTTGCAAAAAAAAATTTAGTTTTACTCCTTGCAAATTATGTTTGTTTTGTTTTTCATCCTTAAAGCGGTTTAGATAGCGTTTTTTTTACTGTTAAAAGTGTTTTTTTACTATTCAAAGCACTATTTAAAGCTCTTGAAGGACGAAAAACAAAATACACATAATTTGCAAGGACTAAAACCATTTTTTTTGCAAGGACGAAAAGCAAAAAAGCACTAAATTGCAAGGACTAAAAAGGTATTTAAGCTTATTTATTATCATGCATATGAAAATAAAATATGTTTTGTTCCTCTAAAATTTTCCTAGTTTGGTTTTGGTCTCTCTAAAATTTTTTGTCCTTTTTCGTCTCTCAATTTTGAAATGCATAATTTTGGTTCTCAAACCGCTATCTAAACCATTTTTGTCTTTCTATAAAGCATTATCTATACCATTTTGAGAAGAAAAAATGATGCATTTCAAAATCAAGAGTTGAAAAGTGGACAAAAAAAATTTAAAGAGACTAAAACTGAACTTCAAAAATTTTAGAGAAACCAAAAACATATTTTACCCTATGAAAGAGAATGAAATGTGCAACCAAATAAGTGTAAAAGGAACAAAACATACGAAAGAAACTAATCAATAAAAGATAAAAATTGATAACAACTAAAAAATTAAAGGCAGTGGGGTCAAATTACAAAATTAGTGTGGGCAAAAACACAACAACACATGATATATCCTTATATTTTCCACAAAGTCAGGGGGTGCATCTGCATCCCCTGGAGAGTATGTAGGTCCGCCATTGGTTTTGGATCATCTGTATTTCTCGAAATAAAAAGCGTTTTGATAGTGTTTCGATTTCTGTCAATAATTCCATTTCCTCTGTTATGGCCTCTACTTCATTAGCAGGCTTTTGCTCAAAAGGATACATGGCGCATTCAATGGAGGAGTTTCAAATTCTTAAGGCCTTGTCAGTGCCTATTCATCCCCCTAAAGCTCTTCTTGTTAAGCAGGTAACTTGGTATCCACCAATTTTTGGATTTGTCAAATGTGTACACTGATGGTTCTTCCAAGGGCTCTCCAGGGCATGCTGGGTGTGGGGGCATTTTCTGTGATGATTTTGGGGCTTTTCTTGTGGTTTCTCAGCATAGATTAGAATCACAACAGCTCTACATGTTGAGCTTACTGCAACAATGCTAGCCACTAAGCGTGCTTCCCATATTAAGGATGGCATAAACTCTAGCTTGAATGTGACTCTCATTTAGTAATAGAGGCTTTTAAAAATGTTCAACGTATTCCTTGGGATATCAGAGGTCGTTGGAAACACTGTCTTGAGCTTTGTTCCCAGATGCATTTCAATTTTTCTCATATATTTAGAGAAGGGAATAGTTGCGCTGATAAACTAGCTAATTGGTGGGACGGTGCTCCTTCTTGTATTAAGGAAGACTTCTTCCGTAACAAAGTTGGTCTTCCTTTTTTTAGATTTTGTTGATGTTCTTTTTTCGTAGGTTTTGGCCTAGTCCCCCATTGTGATGTTCTTTTTTTTTTTTCTTTTTTTCTATTCTTCTTAATAAATAGTGGCTTGCGACAGGGGATCAATAGTCTTTGGGGTGTCGACCTAGTTAGGAGATGGTCATTGTTCTATTTGAAATACAGAGAAACACACTAGAATGGGGGTTGAATAGTGTGTTTATATTTTCTTTGAAATCCTTTCGCAAATATGAAGATAGTGTATCTTAAGTTTTACAAGAACCTTGTGAAACAGAAGACTATGCTATCGTCCAGTGGTTCAAATATAACAGTTCAATAAAACTGTGTTTTTCGTCAGAACACACGTAAACTATTTTCGTAAATAAAATGTGTAAAGAAACTCTTTCGTAGTATGTGAAGAGATAACTTAAGAGATTTACGAGTAAGCTAGAAAGCGAAAGAGTAGAACACTTAGTTTTATACTGGTTCACTCAAACTGAGCTACGTCCAGTTCTCCTTCAGAAACCTTTGAAGGGTTCTCCTAATCAGAATCTGATTACAAACAAGTATTTTAACCTACCACTTCTGGCTACAAGTATTCTCTAGGCCACTCCTGGCGCACCTTTTAATCTCCCCCTGAGATTAAAGCAAACCCAAGTATTCTTTAACACTAAGCCACTCCTGGCTTTCCAAACAGAAATTGTTCGAGCATAGAAAGAAAGAATAACTCTCACAGAGAGGATATTACAATAATAATATCGAATACACATAATCGCTTAGCAAAGCTAAGTAGAAAGCTCTTTTTCGCTTAGTATGAATCGTCCAGTTGTTTTGACAGAGTTTTGGCTCTTAATCAATCTTCGTACTTTGATGCATGAGCTTGTTCCTCTGTTTATAGGTAGCTTGGTGTAAAGTATCCGTTGTGGGATATGTACCTCTTATAGTAACAGTTCTCTTCCAAATATATGACCGTTTTCCACGTGTCGGCTTGGGGTGGAGAGATAGAGGAGACAGTCGTACATGTAGCGCTTCCACTTTTTGTACTATTTCTGCAGAGAAATGCTTTTCTGTCCCTGTACAATACTTTTCGAAAACTCAAATGAAATGTTATGTTAGAATGAGAGGGAATAATCAAATATTCCAGAGAATCATCATCGAAAACGTATTGTCATATTATATAACTTTTAAGATAGAAAATAGAGTGTAAGTTATATAGGCATTGGACGCTTGCTTTGCAGAAACATTGGACGCTGGTTGTTGTTCTTTACAAAACATATTTGGACGCTTTGCTTATGGAAATATAAGGTCTAAGTTTGAGAGATACAATACCATTGCGGCATTGGATGACGTAGATCCTATAACACTCAAACAAGACCATTAGATACTCCAAAATTTATCTTTTATTTGTTATCATCAAAATCGAAATTTGAGGGGTTGGACATCGTCCAAAGTCTTAGAACTTAACAATCTCCCCCTTTTTGATGATGACAAATAATGTTAAATTTTGATGTTAACAGGCACATAATCATATATGAATATAATAAAGCATATAGGAGATGATTATGTTATGCCAGTGTATGTTGACAGGGTTAATATTTGTGAAATGAAGTACTCCCCCTGAGTTCAACATTTCTTATGCATCTGATAACAGTGTATAATAGACATCAAGAATATATCAGATATTGCAGATATCAGAGTGAAAAAAAAACATATCAAGGATATGGATGCGGAATATGTTATATAAACACCTCATGTATTAAAAATGTATTGATAAAACAGCCAAAACATTCACAGAGTGTAAAATGACTTTATGACATCAAAATTCCAATTTCTCCCCCTTTGTCATTAACAAAAATGGGTTTGAAAGATGGAAAAATGACTTGACCATCATGGTCACCTATGGCTGTGAAGGTGGTTCTTGTGGTGGTGGTGGTGGTTGTTCTGGTGGTGCTTGAGTAGGTGGTGCTGGTTGATGAGGTTGTGGTTGGACGAGTGGTGCTAGTTGTTGGAGTTGTTGTGGTTGGACGGGTGGAATGGCATGAGCAACTTGTCCAAGAAGGTTGGTTGCAGTATTTTGAATTTAATTCACAAGCGTCTGGGAGAGGCTCATGAACTGTTCAGTGATAGCATTCTGCAGTAGCATACGATGTTGAGCAGCCTCAGCCTGTTGCCTTTGCTGAAATGCTTGAAGAGCTGCGTCGGTTTCCAGTTGTTGTTGCCTCAGAGCCTGCTCCACGATCTCGTGAACACGATCTTCTGAGACCCCTTGAGGTTCAGCAAATCACAAGAGAAGGATGCCCCTTGGACTTGAAGATCCTGTGGGAACCAGTTGACGTGTATCCGAGTGAGCTTCAGTAGAGTAGACGCTTCAACAACTGGGAGACTGGTGATATCTTCAGTAGGAGGCTTTTCTGCAGTTGATTCCATGGGCTTGGATGCTTCAACAATAGGCTCTCCATCATCCTTGGACTTTCCAGTTTGGACGGTGGGTTCTTGTTCCACTTCTATTGGTACAAATGGGTCCAAGTCAAGATGAGCTAGCACCTTTGTTATCTTGGCAGATGCTTCATCCAACTCTGCTTGTGTATCTTTTGCCTTGGCAACCTGATCTTCCTTTTCTGTGGTTGCAGCCTCAGCTTGCTCAAGAGCCAACTACTCTGGACGAGCTTGTTTTGCTGCTCTGGCCTCTTCTGCCTTGTACTCCTCATGCAGAGTTTGGAGTTCCTCCACAAACTCTGTGCGATCCAGTGTCCGAAGATCAAACACTTTGTTGCTTCTGATGATAGGTAACGTCTTCACTAAATCCAGATAGTCATCTGAATCTGTCAGAAAGCAAGCAAAGGTGTCTGTGAAGTGATGAGTCTTCACTGGACGCAACACCTTAAGACCATGAGGGGGTGAATGAAATCATTCTTAGAGCTATCGGAGGAGGAGGCATTTTGGGAGTCATTCCATAAGATCTGGCACCAAAAGGTCATGGATTCGAAAGTTCCAAGTGGTCGTGTAGGTTACCAGTCTTGTCAAACAGGTGACCCCAGGTATGTGAGGATTGTTGCAGGGCTTCAACTTTCTCTTCCCTGCTTGGCATCTCAATGCCATAGAGCTTGTAACCCTTCTTTCGACCGACATCATACAAGGGTAGTCGACGACACACCCTGTCTGGTACAAACTTGATTTCTGTGGCGCGGCTGATGTGAAGGTTTGGTGGGTAGGCGATGGCTTGGTTTGGTATATACATCTATTAAAGAAGTTTGCCAAGATCATCATAGTCGCTTGGCTGGAAATTAAGCACTAGAGTTCCAGCTGGTAGTGGCAGGAACTTTGTAATGGGAGTCCATAAGCGAACATCCTTGACCCATTATACATCTGGACGCTGCTTCGACTTGGAAGGGTCCAGGCTTTCTTTAATGGCTAACTTCAATTCTACGCCCAGTTCAGTATCCCTGCTAACAGAGGGCTTCTTGGATGGTGCCTTCTTCTTTCTTGGAGCCTTCCCTTTCTGCTCCGCAACCGTCTTTGTGAATCGAGATGCAACCTCCACCTCTGGTTCAGGCAGTTCTGCTGCTGCTGGACGCACCCTTTGTTTGTAACATCCTGAAATTTAATATGATTTAAAAGATTAAATTGTTATGAAATTTAGTATAAAAATTATTAGTATAAGAATTTATTTGAATTAAAAGGATTGAATTATTATGATATAATATGATATTATATTTAGAATGTTGTATCATGATATGTTATTTGAATTGATTATGATATTATTTTATTTGGATTGAAATCTTATCTTAGTATATTATATTGTCTGCAATGTTTGTATTATGATATAATAACTTTGATTGAGATAATTAAATTAAAATATTGCTATTTAGTTACTATATATTAAATATTATCAAGTTAAATAATTATTTTATCAATAATAAGATTAGGTGATTAATATAAGAATTGTTAAGATTATCTAACAACTACAAAAGAATGCAAAAGATAATTAATATAGTAATGATATAATATTATATATCTAGTTTAGATAAAATATTCATTATATATAATTTGAATTGGTCCTCGATAACGATTTAAATCTTATCATGTTCTATCTTAATGTATCTTGAAAGAAAAGAAAATAGTAGATAATGCTAATAATGAGATAAATCTAGATAATAAAGTAGAAAAAGATAAAGAAAGATTTGATTAGCCAAATCTGCTAAAATAAATCTTATGCTATTTAATCTTAATCACGTACAACTGCACTTATATAAGGATAGACAGTTTCCTTTCCTAGAATTACATAGTTAGTCTCTTGAGAAATAGGAAATTAGTAGATTGTTTGAGAATTGAGAAGGAAGAAATAGAGAGGATCTTGTTGACGCAGTAGATAGAGAAGAGGAAGAATAAACGAAGAGTGGAAATTACTTTGCTTCAAGAGGTGAGTAAAACATCTTTTTAAACACTCCATGGTATATTTTTGAAAGATATAATTTTGGGGTTCAGCGGAAAGTTCGGGGCTAGTGAAATTTGGATTTTTTTTTAGTGGAATTGTATGTTATCGCTAATGTGTGTTGCGTGTAATTTATGGATGATTGTGAATATTTTGTTTATACGAAATATTGGGTGTTGCGATAATTTTGTTCCTGGACATTTTGTGAAATCCCGTGACTGTTTCATTATTCCGTGTGCAAATTGAATGTGGTAAATTAGGAATTAGGTGATAGACTGATAGGTGTTCTAGCAATAGCAAGAAAATTAGATGCAGTGGTTAATCTTGAAATTTGTCAAAGACCTTGCCATGTTATATAACTATATAATCATTGAAGCTACGTGAGATTCAGGGGTTGCATTTTGGTCATTCCATGTATATATAAAATTAAATTTATAATGATCGAAGGCTGTATTGTTCCTGCTACTCTCGTGAAAATTTATTGAGTTAGAAAACCTCACTTCCATGTACTTATATGCACTGAGACACATTATTTGTTTTCAAAGTATTTAGGGAATTAACGTGGTGGCTAAATCTTGATTTGGGGTAGGAACTTTGCCATGTTACTAAATATAAGAAGCTAACCTTGGAGTTACTTACGTGAGGGTAGGGGTAGCGCATTAAGTATATATATTTATATATATAATAATATAACAAGTATATATATTTATGTGTTTTGCTTATTTGTGTATGTTGTATTGTTTTATATTATTGATTGATCTTTATGATGTTATAACGTGGCTATGGTTTGATCACGAAAATTAATATTCTGTTGGAGTTTGAGAATTAAATTGATAGTAATAAGAGATTACATATTTCTTTATTATTGTGAGAGTCAGTCATTACCTTCTGGCAAGGGATGACGGTGTACATTCTATTCTGGGAATAGGATAATAGATACCTCCATCTGGGATGGGGATGAGATTTATGCTAGATACCTCCATCTGGGATGGGGAAGAGATTCAGATACCTCCATCTAAGATGGGGAAGGCAGTGGGACGCCATTGCATGGATATGAGCTCATAGACCTTTTACGAATCTGAGATCCACACCGGTTCTGGGAACCAAAGAGTCTAGTCTAGTGATTCTGGGAATCACTAAGTTGTGTTTGTGATATCTATTTGAATGTATTGAGGTGTTAATTTTATTTATTGAAATATTTACCTTAATGAGAATGATATGAGTGTGATTTGTGGTTGTCTTAATTTGACTTCTATTGGAGTATATATATATATATATATATATATATATATATATATATATATATATATATATATATAATATTTTATTTTAAATTATTGCAGGTACCATGGTTGAGTTTTCTGGATTACCGCACCGGCTGAGAACAACACTATTTACGAACCTTTTTAGAACTTGTTTTATTCACTGGGATTATTATCTCATTAAAAGTGTTGTTTTCAGAGTACGAGGAAGAAACTGTAGAGACGAAGGAGACTTGAAGGCTTAATTCTTTTAGTTATATTTTGGTTAGTACCTTTTAGAATAAAGGGTCGGATGCGGTTAGTTCCGCCACTCTTTTAGATGCCCATATTTGAGAATAATGTTTTTATATATGTAAGGATTTATTTATTCAATCTTATTTTATAAAATTTGAGGTATTTCAGACCATTGTATTTTCAAAAAGTTTATATTAGTTGTGTTTTAAAGAATATTTTACTATGGATTGTTATTGTAACGAAGGGCGTTACATTGCTGGGTTCCAGTTGGACAGGAGTAAGGATGAGTCATTCGGATCAAGTGTGGATACACTTCTCTCGTCCAAGTGGGCAAAGGGTTGCTGATTATTGCTTCTTCTAGCATAGCAGCATAGTTAGCTGAAGGATTATGAGCATAATCATACCTCGTCCACTCTGGTGCTGAGGCAGTAGTCAGATGCCTCTCCAAAGGTTCTTGTTGAGGCCTCCAGATCACATCGCACCTCTTACAGTAATTTTGTTCATTCCGTGTAAGGAATGCAACAGGGAAGTGTTCTCTGTCTTCTTTTTCTTTGGTTTTCTGCTTGGGGGGTATTGTCCATGGGGACCAGGTATCCCTCAATCATCCCTTGGACGCACAAACTTGGACAGGTCCAAGTGAAGAGGTGGATGATGGGTTGTTGATGTGGATGGAGCACTGGATGGAGCTGGTAGTGGGGCACTGGTGGATATGCTATCATTGTCTTGGGAGGAAGGTGGTGGAGCTGCAACTCTCCTTGGTCTAGCTACCTGAGTCTTAACATGTCGAGGCACATTAGAAGGAAAAGAAGTTGGTTCAGCAGGTTGTACCTTCTGCTTCTTTTGCTGAGGGGTCGCCTTCTCCTCTGCTTTCTTCATGATTTGACCAATTGGGATCTGGTCATCATCATCAGAGTCGTCCAGTATTTGAAGCTTTCGAACCTTTGGCTTTTCTGGAACAGGCTTCACTGAGGCTGCCTTTGGACGCTGCTCAGCTTGAGCAGGTCTGGACGCATCAGTCCTTGGACGCTTCTCTGCCGGGGACTGAGCAGTGGAGGTGTCAGCATGTGTTTTCTTGGTTCTTCTCTCCTTTTCAGCATCTTCCTCATGCTTCTGAGACATGTGACGTGTTGCTTTTCTTCTCCCCTGTTCCTCCATCATCCTTTTGATCTTCTTGCCAATACCAAGAAGATCAATCTCCTCCTCATCATCATTGGAGATGATCTTGCTCTGTTCATGTCGTTGCTTATTGATGCTATCTTTGTCCAAGTCCCTTAGGACCTTGGCTGTCAGCTTAATCTTCATAGGCTTTATGTTGGACTTGCCAAATAGTTGTTGTGTTGCCACCATTTGCCCTTTCATCACGATAGCTTCGTGAACAACTTCGTCCAGTTCATCAAAGAAGCATTGATAGACCTTCTGGTCCCAGAAGATCTTGTTCAGCAGAGCGGCATAGAAGATGTCATCATTGCCACCAACAGTCTTCATCATTCTCACAATATTGATGTAAATGGTGTGAGGAAGGTTGAAGGGGATACCTTCCATAATGTGGAATATCACGAACTTGTGTAAGTCCGTGACCGAGTCCTTAGACCCAGCTTTGTGCAGAATACTCTTGTTGCACACCTGCTGCCAGATTTTCGCTTCCTCACACAGGCTCTTGTACTCAATCTTTATTGAGTCTGTGGATTTGGTCTTGCAAAGTACGTTTGCAACGTGATTTCCGTACTGCTCGGCCTAATTTGTTCTGTACTAGTTATGTTCCCTGATGCAACCAGTTACCTTTGCAATGGACTCAGTGGACAGAGTCACCTCTCGTCCAAGAATAGTGGCCACGAGCTCCCTTGTGTTATGGAATTTGGCATTCCTCCAGAACATCCTGATCAACTCAGGGAATATCTTCTAGTTTTCGTTAAAGTAGCCTCTGACTCCACACTTCAGAAGGCTCTCGTTCAAGTTCAGGCCCAGCTTCTCCAGCTCTTCAATGTCGAAGAAGTGCTCAATATGCACTGTAGCAGCACCTTGACATACCAATGTGGTCTCAGGGTAGGTGTGGACGTCGAGTTCAGAGTTGCTTGAGCTTGCAAAGTTCGACATGGTAGAAAAGTTTGGATTTTTAGGTTTTCTGAGAAGGGTTTTGGGTTTTTGAGAGAGAGAGAATGCTTAAGGATGAAGATGAGCTCAGAGAAAAAAGATACGGTGAAGATTTTTCTGAGGCGATTTGACGGATTACATATATGAGCTTTGTTCGGAGAAAGTGAAGCGGTTTTGGGCTTTTATGATTTGAATATTTGAAATGGGAGTTATGCCATAAAACCCGCCATGATGAGGCGTGTGAAGAATGTGGGTAACTGTGTTCGGTTACTGACAATTTAGGTGACTCAGCATAGAGCATTAACTCATACTTACTCTGAAATGAACCATTTTGGCCATTTGAACAATGTTTAAAAAAATATGCTAAGTTAAAAACATCGTCCAGATGTTGGACTTAAGTGGAACATGTGCAATGCGCGTGCATGACTTAGTGATCTTTGGACGACATGTCCATTGGACGCTAAGGTTTTATTGGACGCACCATGTAGATGTTAATCATTCCTTTACCGAGTCCTTGCCATGTTTGTTCCTCATAAGGATTAACTTATCTTCAGTAAAGGGTTTAGTAAATATATCAGCAAGCTGATTATCTGTGGTTACAAAGTGTAGTTCCACAGTACCCTTTTGAACATGGTCTCTTATAAAGTGATGTTTAATCTCTATATGTTTAGCCCTTTAATGCAATATGGGATCTTGGAGAGATCTATGGTAGCTTTACTATCACAGAAGATAGGAATGTTACTCTCACATATGTTGTAGTCCTCAAGTTGATGTTTGATCCATAAGATTTGAGAACAACATTTTGCAGCTGAAATATACTCTGCTTCAGCAGTGGACAATGTAATGGTTCCTTGCTTCTTGCATATCCAAGAGACTAAGTTTCCACCAATGAAGTGACATCCTCCACTAGTTTTTTTTTCTTTCAATTATGTCTCCAGCATAATCAGCATCACAGTATCCAACTAACCTGAAATCTTTCTGCCTTTTGAAATATAGACCAAGATTAGTGGTTCCAACAAGATATCGAAAGATTCTCTTAACAGCAGTTAAATGAACTTCCCTTGGGTCAGATTGAAATATGCTACATAAGCATACACTGAACATGATGTCAAGTCTGGATGCTGTGAGGTATAGGAGTGATCCTATCATTCCTCTGTATAGAGTGTTATCCACCTTCTTTGAGTTGTCGTCCAGTCCAAGTATTGTTGTTGGATGCATAGGAGTTTTCATTGGTTTTACATCGTCCATTTCGTACTTCTTTAGTAGCTCCTTGACATACTTGGTTTGATGTATGTACACGCCCTTTTCAGTTTGTTTGATTTGAAGTCCAAGGAAGAATTTTAGCTCACCCATCATGCTCATCTCAAACTCTGTTTGCATTAATTTGGCAAATTCTTCACATAGAGATTCATTAGTGGCACCAAATATGATATCATCAACATATATTTGTGCAATAATAAAATCAGAAGTGTAGTCTTTGCGAAACAATGTAGTGTCTACTTTTCCTCTTGAAAAACCATTTTCTGACAGAAATGAGCTGAGTTTTCCATACCAAGCTCTAGGTGCTTGTTTCAACCCATATAAAGCTTTGTTAAGTTTGAAAACATGATTTGGAAAAGCATCACTTTCAAATCCTGAGGGTTGTTCCACATAGACTTCTTCCTTTATGAGTCCATTGAGGAATGCACTTTTTACGTCCATTTGATATAGCTTCATATTGCTCTGAGCTACAAATGATAGTAAAATGTGAATTTCCTCTAGACGTGCAACTGGAGCATAAGTTTCAGTATAATCTATACCTTCCTGTTGTGAGTAACCTTTTGCTACCAACCTCGCTTTGTTTCTCACAACATTACCTGCTTCGTCTAGCTTGTTTCTGAACACCCACTTTGCTTCTACAACTTCTTTGTCGTCGGGGAGTTCTACTAGCTTCCAGACATTGTTCTTTTGAAACTAGTCAAGTTCTTCTTGCATTGCTTTGACCCAGCTTTCATCTTCTAAGGCATCATCCACAGTCTTAGGTTCTAATTACGATATGAGTGTTGTGTGACCCTGCTGTCGTTGAAGTGAAGCTCTAGTTTTGACTCTATCTTTTGGATCTCCGATGATTTGCTCCTCTGGATGATGTTTCTTCATTTTCCAGTTGCGTCCAGTTGGTTCTCTTTGTTCTGCTACTGAACCGTCCAGTGGTACATTGGACTCTTCACCTGAGACATCTTGGTTGGACGTATCTGATGACTTACTTGCATCGTCCAATCTGAGATCTGCAAATGATTCGTCCAGCTCTGATAATTTCTTATCAGGCTTGTTATCATTGAACTTCACATGGATAGCTTCTTCAACAACTAAGGTTCTAGATTTATAAACTCTGTATGCCTTTGAAGTTTCAGAATATCCAAGCAATATTCCTTCATCACTCTTAGAATCAAATTTTCCTAAGTTATCCTTAGTGTTTAGAATCAAACATTGACATCCAAATGGATGGAAGTAGGATATGTTGGGTCTTCTTCCCTTCCACAATTTATATGGAGTCTTTTTCAATATTGGCCTTATATAGATTCTATTTTGTAAATAACAGGTAGTGTTCACTGCTTCAGCCCAAAAGTGTTTAGGGGTTAAATTATCATTCAACATGGTTCTGGCCATCTCCTGGAGTGACCTATTTTTCCTCTCAACAACACCATTCTGTTGTGGTGTTCTGGGTGTTGAGAAGTTGTGAAGGATACCATTGTCCTCACAGAACCTTTGAAAACTTTCATTTTCGAATTCTCCCCCATGATCACTTCGGATATAAGTAATGTATACTCCTTTTTCATTTTGAACTCTTTTTTGCAGAAGTTATAAAAAGCCTTGAAGGACTCATCTTTGTGGGATAAGAACATGACCCATGTCCATCTGGTATAGTCGTCCACTATAACCAATCCGTATCTCTTACCACTTACTGAGGCTGTTCTTGTGGGTCCAAATAGATCAATATGTAACAGCTCAAGAAGTCTAGAAGTGGAAACAATGTTTTTACTTTGAAAAGAACTTTTCACTTGTTTCCCTTTCTGACAAGCTTCACAAAGAAGATCATCTTTATATGACATACTTGGTAGTCCTCTTACGAGGTTATGCCTATTCAGCTTTGAGATTAACCTCAAGCTTGCATGACCAAGTCTTTTATGCCATAGCCAATGATTTTCTTGTGCTGAAACTAGGCATGATACATTTTGACTTGATAGTTCCCCAAGTTTAATCTTGTATAGATTACCTTGCCTCTTTGCAATAAAGAGAAGGGATCCATCAGAGTTCTTGACTGTGCATTCACTTTTGTTAAAGGCAACATCATATCCACTGTCACATAATTGGCTTATGCTAAGTAGATTGTGTTTAAGACCTTTAACATATAGAACTTTATTAATACAAGGATAGGGTGGTAAACCAATCTTACCTATGCCAGCTATCATCCCTTTCTGATTCCCTCCGAAAGTGACTGTCCCACCAGCTTTGGGTAGGAGGCTTTGGAACATACACCTTTCTCCTGTCATGTGATGTGAGCACCCACTGTCCAGGTACCATGATTGGAGTTTCTTTCCTACTGTTAAGCATGTCTGCAACAGGAACAATTTTATCCTTAGATACCCAAATTGACTTGGGTCCTTTATTGTTAGTTTGAAGGGTATTAGACGCTCCCTTCTTAGGCAGGTGTCTGCATTTGGACGTTATATGTCCAAGTTTCCCACAGAAGTAGCAAACATCTATTTCCTTGTCATGAATATATTTCTTTCCCTTATATCCATGTCCTGACCTGTCATTTTGTCTCTTACAACCTTCATATTTTAAAAGCATTTTAAGGTTGTCAAAGCCCTTAACAAAGTTTGACAGTTCCTTCTTTAGGCTGTCAATCTCTTCATGAAGTTTTACAACATCATGTAGTTGACCTCTTAAGGAAGTATCTGCTTCAACTTTCAGAAGCTTCTCAACTAGCCTTTTGTTTTCTGCTTTGAGATTTTGAATCTCTATGGAAAGATTCATTTCTCTAGTCCTTGAATCCTCACAGGATTTATAGGCTCGAGCAGCATCATTCCAGAGAGTTCGCCTCTCCGCATTTGTAATTTCATGTTGCTTTGAGAGCTCTGTAAACTTTTTCTGTAAATCCTCCTTTTCACTTTCAAGTTGTTTGAAACTTTTCTCTAAAACTTCTTTTTCTTTTGAAAGTGATTTGGACGATTTCTTTAAAGTTCTGTAGGCCTTTGACAGAATAGAAGAGTTTGAAAGTAGTTCATGATAAGCTTCTTGACGTGAATCTAAGACATTAAGGTCTACCTCATCTTCTTCTTCTGGTTCAAAAGAATCTGTTGAAGTGTCTGCCATCAGGCATATGTGTGCTTCCTCTTCTTCTTCATCGTCCGATGATGAGTCATCGTCCAGGTCTTCCCATGTGGACATCAGAACTTTCTTGCCCTTCTTTTTGCTGAAGAATTTCATCTTCTTGTCCTTGCTCTTGTCGAGATCTGGGCATTCTGATTTGAAGTGTTCTGGCTTTTTGCATTCGTAGCATACTATTGGACTATTCTCCTTCTTTTCTTTGAGGCCTTTCTTGTTTAGGTTTCTCCATCTAAATCCACCTTTCTTCTTCCACATAGCGTGTATCCTCTTGGATATGAAGGATAGCTCATCATTCTCATCCGAGTCATCATCTTCAGATTGTTCATCTGATGATGTTTCAGCTTGCATGGCTTTGGACGATGGTGCTTTCCTTGGCTTCTGGACGCTGAGCGCCAGGGACTTGTTTTTCTTACCATCACCATCTTGATGCAGTTCTTGTTCATGCACCTTGAGAATTCCCACGAGTTCTTCTAGGGACATATCATACAGTCCTTTTGTTGTTCTCAAGGCTGTAACCTGTGGTCTCCATTGCCTAGGCAAACTTCTCAGAATTTTGTCAATATGTTCATAGTTATTGTAATTTTTACCATGTGCTCTAAGTTCATTTAGTATGGTTTGAAACCGTCCAAACATACCTTGTATGTCCTCGTTTTCTTCCATACTAAACAATTCATATTGACGAGTAAGGAGACTGAGTTTGTTACGTTTTACCTGGGTGGAGCCCTCATACGTTAACGCAAGAGTGTCCCATATTTGTTTCGTGCTTTTGAGACTGTGCACCTTGTTGTATTCTTGTTCGCTCAGTGCACATATGATGATGTTTCTAGCTCTGGAGTTGAGATGAAATCTTTGTTTCTGCTCCTCCGTCCATCTAGTCTTTGGGATTTTGTTGAGGATCTCATCAAGTGGAATGTAGTCGCCCATCTCCACAACATTCCACATGTCAATATGACTGGATTCAAAGAATGTTATCATTCTTTGTTTCCAGTAATCATATTTGACGCCCTTGAAGAGTGGTGGTCTGTTCACAGCTTGTCCCTCGTTTTCCATCTTTCTTAGGATCTTTCCTCTGTACTGCTAAGTACTCATCCCAAGAGGCCGAGCTCTGATGCCAACTGAAATACAGAGAAACACACTAGAAGGGGGGTTGAATAGTGTGTTTATGTTTTCTTTGAAATCCTTTCGCAAATATGAAAATAGTGTATCTTAAGTTTTACAAGAACCTTGTGAAACAGAAGACTATGCTATCATCCAGTGGTTCAAATATAACACTTCAATGAAACTGCGTTTTTTGTCAGAACACACGTAAAATATTTTCGTAAATAAAATGTGTAAAGAAACTCTTTCGTAGTATGTGAAGAGATAACTTAAGAGATTTACGAGTAAGCTAGAAAGCGAAAGAGTAGAACACTTTGTTTTATACTGGTTCACTCAAACTGAGCTACGTCCAGTTCTCCTTCAGAAACCTTTGAAGGGTTCTACTAATCAGAATCTGATTACAAACAAGTATTTTAACCTGCCACTTCTGGCTACAAGTATTCTCTAGGCCACTCCTGGCACACCTTTTAATCTCCCCCTGAGATTAAAGCAAACCCAAGTATTCTTTAACACTAAGCCACTCTTGGCTTTCCAAACAGAAATTGTTCGAGTATAGAAAGAAAGAATAACTCTCACAGAGAGGATATTACAATAATAATATCTAATACACAGAATTGCTTAGCAAAGCTAAGTAGAAAGCTCTTTTTCACTTAGTATGAATCATCCAGTCGTTTTGACAGAGTTTCGGCTCTTAATCAATCTTCGCACTTTGATGCATGAGCTTGTTTCTCTATTTATAGGCAGCTTGGTGTAAAGTATCCGTTGTGGGATCTGTACCTTTGCTAGTAACAGTTCTCTTCCAAATATATGACCGTTTTCCACGTGTCAGCTTGGGGTGGAGAGATAGAGGAGACAGTCGTACATGTAGGGCTTCCACTTTTTGTACTATTTTTGCATAGAAATGCTTTTCTATCCCTGCACAATACTTTCCGAAAACTCAAATGAAATGTTATGTTAGAATGAGAGGGAATAATCAAATATTCCAGAGAATCATCATCGAAAACGTATTGTCATATTATATAACTTTTAAGATAGAAAACAGAGTGTAAGTTATATAGGCATTGGACGCTTGCTTTGCAGAAACATTGGATGCTGGTTGTTGTTCTTTACAAAACATATTTGGACGCTTTGCTTATGGAAATATAAGGTCTAAGTTTGAGAGATACAATACCATTGCGGCATTGGACGACGTAGATCCTATAACACTCAAACAAGACTATTAGATACTCCAAAATTTATCCTTTATTTGTTATCATCAAAACCGAAATTTGAGGGGTTGGACATCGTCCAAAGTCTTAGAACTTAACACTATTGTGATGTTTTGCAAGTCATATAATGGTCATCACAAGTTATATAAAAAAAAATTAAAAAAAAGTATGGCCCTACATCGCACAGGTCTCATGTTGGTAGTAAAAAGGACTTTTAAGACAATTTGAACAAGTTATACTTAACAATACCTTAATTCAATCTAATGACAAGTAAAGCCTCATTTTCTCATTTTACATATCTCAACTTTGTATAAATATATAATTTTTATTAATTATTTTGTGTTATATTTAAAAATAATAGTCAAAGAAAATAATGTTTTTTTAATTAAAACATTATATTTAATATTTCACCAATACACCTTTATCATTGTATACAATAAATGTTTTCTTTTTTAAAAAGTATTTATATTTACTATTATAATGTTATTCTTCATATGTAACATAAGGAAAAGGTATTAAATTATTACCCTCATTAAACATTCAAGATTTTAAATTCCCCTTCTGGTGTCATATATTTACCAACATTGATATTCAATATTACGAAATAATTAGATACATTTGACTAATTAAAGAAAAATATGTTTAATAAATTTAAAATAATAATGAATTTGCTAGTAAGTTGACTGAGTAAAATGTAAAAAATTAAATGGAAAATGTCAAAAATTGATAATAAGTTTGTGTCTTTCTAATAAAATATTTAATTCTTAATTCTTAATTAATCTTCAGAGACCCAAGAAAAATGTTATTTAATTTCATGCAAGTATCATTTAAATTATTTATTATAAATATAAAATATAATTTATATACTCAAAATACTTTTTATTATAAATTGTAATTTTTACCTATAATATATTTTATATATTTAAATTTTTATTTATTTTAAATTTTAATTTTATAAAAATAATTATTTATTTTATGCATCACACAAGGAAAGATACTAATTATATTAATTTGATGATAATTTTTTGTAGTTATGAGTTATCCACTTTGTTAATTTATTAATAATATCAAATTTTTGTACTGGACAAATATTTTGATGCTTAAAACAATGAATATTTCAAATCACTAACACATCAAATATTTATTTTATTTAATACTTTTTCATCCTAATCAAACTATATTTAATGAATTTTGTTGAAAAAGTGAGATAAATTCCCAGTCAAAATCCTTTTTTATGTTCCTTCCTTTTTCGAGAGTTGAAAGGAAAATTTGATATTGAAAATACCTTATTCATGTGTGCAAACACCCAACCCTCACACTCTATTTAATTACCACTTTCAAACTCAACACTGCATACATTCACACACACCGTCTTTGATTTCCTCAGCATTGTTTTACTTTATTCGAGCATTTCCTTCCCTTTGTTAGCATTCCAACATTTTCCATGGAGTTCCAACATCGTGATGGCCAAAACCAAAGGACACCATTAACCATGCCTCTTTCCTCCATCACCTACCTTTCCAGAAACCCATTACGAAGTAACACTCTCTTTTCTTCACATTGCTTTCAACTTGCATGAGACCCATTATGTTTTGCTGTTTTAAAAAATAAATGCTTTTCTAACATCAGTTCATTTGTAGGGTCCGAGTTTGTGCCAGCTGGTTTTATCGGCAATGTTATGATGCCTAATGTTTTCCCAACGATGGTGCTGGTCAATGCCGAGGAAGCATTTCGACGAGAGCGGCAAAAAGTATTCGTTATTTATATATTTTAACTAATATATTAATTTTCCTATGCTATCATTCTTATTAAGTTGGATGCAATGAAAGGGGTCAACCAATTGACCCTAATAGTGATACGTTTGTAAGTTATATTGGTGCCATTTGTCGACAGATGATGCAAATTACATGTGATAATTGGAGAACACCGTCTTTGAAGGTAGTGAAAGAAAATATTTGGAAGGATATACAGGTAGTAAACATACCCTCACCATATTTTATGTTTCTTGTACAAACATACTTACTCAATTAAGCACACTTTTGCAGACAACTTTCATTGTTGATGATAGTCATCGAAGTTGGGTTCTTAGAGAAGTACGAAAACTTTGTAGAAATTTTAGAACCTACTTGACAAAGAAAAATGTTTATGGTAAAAATGGTAGTGTTATTAAGCATCCTCCGCAGATGTATCCATTCATATCCCAGGAGCAATGGAGAACTTTTGTTGCTAAACGTCAATCTGACAAATTTAAGGTAAGGTTAGTCATTTGAATTATAGTCTTAATTATCTTAATACTTTGTATTCATATTATTTCTATGTGCCTAAATAGATGCAAAGCACTCAAAATCGGCTCAAAGCATTGAATTCTAAGTACCCCTATAGAAAAGCCCGCATTGGTTACGCACGCCTTAAGCAAAAGATTGTAAGTGTGTTTAGATATAAAGTGCAACATGTTAGAAATGTCTTTCAATCAGTTCATTAATTGCATCAATGTATAGTTGAAGGAGTTAGGACCAAAGGACACATCCATATCTCGTCATGATTTGTGGAAGATTGCACGTGTAAATAAGTCAGGAGTGATTGATAAAGAAAACGTTAAACAAGTATGTAAGCAAATTGTAAGTATGATAACATTTTAATTTTTTTCTTTTATTATTTTCTTATGTCAGCATTAATGATATATATCCTTTGCTTTAAATTTATGTGTCAAAACATCAGGAGCCTTCCCCTGCAAGTGGTGCAAATAATCTCCCTGTGTACCACAAATTTCTTGATATCTATGTTAAAGATAAACTTCAAGGTGGTGCCTTGTTGAACATAGACATGGAGAGAAACATTTTTGGTATATCATATACAGAGTTTATTAGTCAACAAATTATCAATGAACTTCTTCTCCACGAATGGTTAGATTGTCCTATTATTTGTGTATATATCAGGTACTTTAAGTAAACAAAGTTTTGTAATTGCTTTTCAATTAAACATTGATATTATTGGTAACATGTTTTTTATCTTCATTGAAGGTATTTATACTACCAGTTGGTTCTTGCGAGACAAAACACAAGGAGGTTCTCATTCTTATGCCCACATAATACATCTCCAACGAACAACGAGGCAACAAAGTATATAGCTGATGTGCTTATTGAATTTAATCAGCGAGACAAGTTATTCTTGGCACCTTACAATACAGGGTAAATAAATTTGATTTACTTTAATGATAAATTTTTAATAAATTTTATTTACTTTAATGAATTCCTAAGAATGTAAGTTACTTTGGATTATCTAATTAACTAACAAGTTTTGTAGGGATCATTGGGTGTTGATTGTCATCAATGCCACATTAGATACAATATATTATTTGGATTCTGTGCATGGTGGTCTAAAACATAAACAACACATGAAGGATACATTTGAAAAGTAAGTTCAATGCATTTATTTTCAATATAACAAACATGAGATATATTGAATATATAATAACTTGAATATATTTATTTTATTTTGTTAGAGCTTTGTGCATTTACCATGCTGGTAAGGAAACTAGGATGCCAAAATCTAGATCAAACAACAAAATCACTTGGATCCCTATACAAGTATGTACAAAATTTTTCTACACTTCAATCTCTTGCCTAAATCTAGATCAAACAAATTCATTGTCCAAAACAAGGATAATACATCATTCAATTAATCTTTCATTTTGACTTGTATAGTGCCCTCGTCAGACAAATACAATTGATTGTGGTTATTATGTTATGAGATTCATGAAAGAAATCCTTTCACAAAATGAAAATATCATCCCATATACGGTACGTAATTTTAGTTATAATTTATATTTATCTCATTCCTAATTTTGATATCATTTAATGTTATTTAATCTAACATTTATTTAATCTGATGTTCTATTTTGCAGTACTTTCCTGACTACAAGTGTGCTACTTACTCTCATGACCAACTAGTTGAAGTCAAGGAAGATTGGTGTCGTTATATAGTCCAAAATTGTGGATTAGCATAGTTTCTATTTAGAATTGTTGCAACTCAAACGTGTAGTCTGATTTGTAACTTTTTTTAATTATGTTGAACAATACAAATTGCATTTTGTTTTGTTTCGTTGTATTTCTGTTAATATACAGATGTATTGAAATTTGGGATTGTTCATATTACAAGGGAAACTCTGCCAACATTTTGGTATAAATTTCATTGTTCAAAACTTAAGGAAGTAGTGTTTTTAATTAAGTTGTATGTATTAGACTATGAAAAATGTGATGTGTGCATGAATAATTGTTTTGAACTATGCAAAAAGCAACATAAAACAAAGGGAAAAATTTGAGTGAAGAGTTGTAAAAGGATTGTGGGGTGAGGGGTGGGGGACACTTCAGATGGACAAAGAGAAAAGGAAATTGTTTGGTTCCAATGGACTAAAAAAAATATTGAAGTGAGAGAAAGAGAAGGATTAAGGGAAGTATAAAAAGGAAAAGAAATACATAAAACAAAGGGATATTAATTAATACAACGATTCTTTTATTCCTTATTATATTATTGTCATTATTATAGTAATAAAAATATTATATAAATTAAAGTAAAGTATATTAATAATGTAAATAAAAACTATACATCATTAATTACGAATTATTATGTATTAAAAATATTATATTTATAATAATTATTTTAAAATCATATTTAAAATAACTTCTAATGAATTGATATAATAATAAATTTATATTAATAATATATAAAATTTAAAATGATATAATATAGTAAAATAAAACACCAAAATAGACAATAAAATTTACATAATCAGTGGTTTAATTTTTCTAAGATTAAAATATTTTATGGAAAAATAATATTATTTAATTGAAAAGTATTTGCGGTGTTTTAAAGTTAAATTAAGCTAATTTTAAAAAAATTAACACTATATCATTAAAAAATAAATATATTTGTTTAAATTAGTTTTAATTAGAAAAATTTTATTATAATATTCGTAATGATTCTATGTTATTTTTAAACAGTTTTATTTATTTTTTCACTGGGTGCCTTCTTCTTTTCACTCTTTCTTTGTTTCTCTTTTTTTTTTTTTTTGTTGCCCATTCTTGATATGTATCTGAATGTTTTAGTTTGTGTCTATTGTTAAAGGAAGTTTAGCATTTATTACAGAAGATATTCTTAACCTTGTTTCATATATTATAATTTTTTTATATTGTGTTATTAAATGTATGTGACATTAATTATATTAGTTATTACTGTCATTTATCATGTAATGAATTCCTCTAACGTATCTATGAATTGGTAGTTTGACTTTTTATTAAAAAAAAAGAATGATAATAAATGGCATTGAAAATAAATTTTAAATAAATAATCAATGTCAATAAAGGTGTTTGAAAAATTTTTAAATATATAACCAACAAGTCGTTGGTCCGAGTAGTACTGGGCTCGGTCCCCTTAAGGAAGATAGGGTTCGAGCCTTGTAAATGAAAAAAATGTGGTTGATTTGAGAGGGGAGACTTCGTACCAATAACATGGTAATAAAATATATATATTAAAATTTAATTCAAATTTTAACTTTGCTTTTTATGTTAATATTTCAAGATTTTAATTTTTACGCATTGTTAATGCAAAATTTTACATTATCAATCAAATAAAAATAATCTTAAATATGACTTTTGAAAAATTAATTATAAAATTCAGCAATGTTTATGCATGACAGATTATGATTATATCACAATATAAATGAATACATTTATATTGTCAATATATTTAAATAAAAAACTTATCTTTAATTGTTTAAATGAAGTAAAATATTACATAGATGTCTAGAAATGTTTAAATTTAAAAAATAATTATTTATTTTAAAACTTTCAAATTTTTTAAAATTAAGTTATTATTTTTCTAAAATAAGTGCACATTGTGGTATATGAAATTTATCGGCTAAAAATGTTTATGATATTATTAAGGTCTTTTTAATATATTCCCATTGTTTTTATTCTCTAATTTATTAATTCCATCCATTAAAATAAAGACGTGTTTTCTTGTGGTGGAATCATACTAAAGTGGCTCTGTGTTATCTATTCTGGAAAGGAGGTGGAGTAAGCAGCTAAAGGATGTTATTATAGCTGCCATTCTTAATGTGTTTTGGACAGTGACAAATCAGGATCCGGGATTAGCGGGGGCAAATTATTTAAAAAAATTAATAATATTTATTAGGTTTAAATACCTTTTTAGTCCTTGCAATTTAGCACTTTTTTGTTTTTCGTCCTTGCAAAAAAAATTTAGGTTTACTCCTTGCAAATTATGTTTGTTTAGTTTTTCATCCTTAAAGCGATTTAGATAGCGTTTTTTTACTATTCAAAGCACTATTTAAAGCGCTTGAAGAACGAAAAAAAAATACACATAATTTGCAAGGACTAAAACCATTTTTTTTTGCAAGGGCGAAAAGCAAAAAAGCACTAAATTGCAAGGACTAAAAAGGTATTTAAGCTTATTTATTATCATGCATATGAAAATAAAATATGTTTTGTTCCTCTAAAATTTTCGAAGTTTGGTTTTGGTCTCTCTAAAATTTTTTGTCCTTTTTTGTCTCTCAATTTTGAAATGCATAATTTTGGTTCTCAAACCGCTATCTAAACCATTTTTGTCTTTCTATAAAGCATTATCTATACCATTTTGAGAAGAAAAAGTGATGCATTTCAAAATCAGGAGTCGAAAAGTGGACAAAAAAAATTTAAAGGGACTAAAACTGAACTTCAAAAATTTTAGAGAAACCAAAAACATATTTTACCCTATGAAAGAGAATGAAATATGCAACCAAATAAGTGTAAAAGGAACAAAACATACGAAAGAAACTAGTTGAAATACAGAGAAATACACTAGAAGGGGGGTTGAATAGTGTATTTCAAAATTTCTTTAAAAAAAAACTTTACTCAATGTGAAGATAGTATATCTTAAGTTTTACAAGAACTTAGTAAAACAGAAGATTATGCTATCGTCCAGCGGTTCAAAAGCAACAGTCCAATGAAACTGCTTTTTCTCGCTTTTCGTTAGAGCACACGTAAAAGATTATTGTAGATAAAATGTGTAAAGAAACACTTTCGTAGTATGTTGAAGAGATAGTTTAATAGATATGCAAATAAGCTAGAAAGCGAGAGAATAGAACACTTAGTTTTATATTGGTTCACTCAACTGAGCTACGTCCAGTTCTCCTTCAAAAACTTTTGAAGGGTTCTACTAATCAAGATCTGATTACTCTCAAGTATTCTAACCTTGCCACTTCTGGCTACAAGTATTCTCTAGGCCACTCCTGGCACACCTTTAATCTCCCCCTGAGATTAAAAACAAACCCAAGTATTCTTTAACACTAAGCCACTCCTGGCTTTCCAAACAGAATTGTTTGAGTATAGAAAGTAAGAATAACTCTCACAGAGAGGATATTACAATAAACACGAATATACAGAATCGCTTAGCAAAGCTAAGAAGAAAGCTCGTTTTGCTTAAGTATTGATCGTCCAGTCGTTTTGACAGAGATTCAGCTCTTTTTAAATTTTTCGTCAGTCTGATACATGAGCTCATTCCTCTATTTATAGGCAGCTTGTTGTAAGGTATCCGTTGTGGGATTTGTTCCTTTGCCAAGAGCGGTTCTCTCCAAAGCATGTGACCGTTGTCACGTTTTGACTTAGGGTGGAGAGATAGAGGAGATAGCTGTACATGTAGCGCCTCTCCTACTTGTACTTTTTCTGCAGAGAGAAGCTTCTTCTTTTCCTATTCAATACTATTCGAAAAATCAAATAGAATGACATATTAGAATGAGAGAGAATAATCGTTGCATTACATAGAATCACCATTGAAAACGTATTGCCTTATAATATTATTTTAAGATAGAAACTACAGAGTGGGTTATATAGTCATTGGACGCTTGCTCTCACAGGAGCATTGGACGCTGGCTGTAGTATTCTTACAAAACACATTTGGATGCTTTTCTTATTAAAACATAAAGTCGAGGTTTGAGAGATACAATACCATTGCGGCATTGGACGATGCAAATCCTATAACACTCAAACAAGATCATTAGATACTTCAAAATTTATCCTTTAGTTGTTATCATCAAAACCGAAATTCGAGGGGTTGGACATCGTCCAAGGTCTTAGAACCTAACACTAGTCAATAAAAGATAAAAATTGATAACAACTAAAAAATTAAAGGCAGTGGGGTCAAATTACAAAATTAGAGTGGGCAAAAACACAACAACACTTAATATATCCTTATATTTTCCACAAAGTCAGGGGGTGCATATGCATCCCCTGGAGAGTATGTAGGTCCGCCATTGGTTTTGGATCATCTGTATTCCTCGAAATAAAAAGCGTTTTGATAGTGTTTCGATTTCTGTCAATAATGCCATTTCCTCTGTTATGGCCTCTACTTCATTAGCAGGCTTTTGCTCAAAAGGATACATGGCGCATTCAATGGAGGAGTTTCAAATTCTTAAGGCCTTTTCAGTGCCTATTCATCCCCCTAAACCTCTTCTTGTTAAGCAGGTAACTTGGTATCCTCTAATTTTTGGATTTGTCAAATGTGTAAACTGATGGTTCTTCCAAGGGCTCTCCAGGGCATGCTGGGTGTGGGGGCATTTTTCGTGATGATTTTGGGGCTTTTCTTGTGGTTTCTCAGCATAGATTAGAATCACAATAGCTCTACATGCTGAGCTTACTGCAACAATGCTAGCCACTAAGCGTGCTTCCCATATTAAGGATGGCATAAACTCTAGCTTGAGTGTGACTCTCATTTAGTAATAGAGGCTTTTAAAAATGTTCAACGTGTTCCTTTGGATATCAGAGGTCGTTGGAAAAACTATCTTGAGCTTTGTTCCCAGATGCATTTCAATTTTTCTCATATCTTTAGAGAAGGGAATAGTTGCGCTGATAAACTAGCTAATTGGTGGGACGGTGCTCCTTCTTGTATTAAGGAATACTTCTTCCGTAACAAAGTTGGTCTTCCTTTTCTTAGATTTTGTTGATGTTCTTTTTTCATAGGTTTTGGCCTAGTCCCCCATTGTGATGTTCTTTTTTTTTTTTTTTTTCTATTCTTCTTAATAAATAGTGGCTTGCGACAGGAGATCAATAGTCTTTGGGGTGTCGACCTAGTTGAGATGGTCATTGTTCTATTTGAAATACAGAGAAACACACTAGAATGGGGGTTGAATAGTGTGTTTATATTTTCTTTGAAATCCTTTCACAAATATGAAGATAGTGTATCTTAAGTTTTACAAGAACCTTGTGAAACAGAAGACTATGCTATCGTCCAGTGGTTCAAATATAACAGTTCAATAAAACTGCATTTTTCGTCAGAACACACGCAAAATATTTTCGTAAATAAAATGTGTAAAGAAACTCTTTCGTAGTATGTGAAGAGATAACTTAAGAGATTTACGAGTAAGCTAGAAAGCGAAAGAGTAGAACACTTAGTTTTATACTGGTTCACTCAAACTGAGCTACGTCCAGTTCTCCTTCAGAAACCTTTGAAGGGTTCTCCTAATCAGAATCTGATTACAAACAAGTATTTTAACCTGCCACTTCTGGCTACAAGTATTCTCTAGGCCACTCCTGGCACACCTTTTAATCTCCCCTTGAGATTAAAGCAAACCCAAGTATTCTTTAACACTAAGCCACTCCTGGCTTTCCAAACAGAAATTGTTCGAGTATAGAAAGAAAGAATAACTCTCACAGAGAGGATATTACAATAATAATATCGAATACACATAATCGCTTAGCAAAGCTAAGTAGAAAGCTCTTTTTCGCTTAGTATGAATCGTCCAGTCGTTTTGATAGAGTTTCGGCTCTTAATCAACCTTCGCACTTTGATGCATGAGCTTGTTCCTCTATTTATAGGTAGCTTGGTGTAAAGTATCCGTTGTGGGATCTGTACCTTTGCTAGTAACAGTTCTCTTCCAAATATATGACCGTTTTCCACGTGTCGGCTTGGGGTGGAGAGATAGAGGAGACAGTCGTACATGTAGCGCTTCCACTTTTTGTACTATTTCTGCAGAGAAATGCTTTTCTGTCCCTGTACAATACTTTTCGAAAACTCAAATGAAATGTTATGTTTGAATATGAGGGAATAATCAAATATTCCAGAGAATCATCATCGAAAACGTATTGTCATATTATATAACTTTTAAGATAGAAAACAGAGTGTAAGTTATATAGGCATTGGACGCTTGCTTTGCAGAAACATTGGACGCTGGTTGTTGTTCTTTACAAAACATATTTGGACGCTTTGCTTATGGAAATATAAGGTCTAAGTTTGAGAGATACAATACCATTGCGGCATTGGACGACGTAGATCCTATAACACTCAAACAAGACCATTAGATACTCCAAAATTTATCCTTTATTTGTTATCATCAAAACCGAAATTTGAGGGGTTGGACATCGTCCAAAGTCTTAGAACTTAACACTATTGTGATGTTTTGCAAGTCATAGAATGGTCATTACAAGTTATATAAAAAAAAAAGTTAAAAAAAAGTATGGCCCTACATCGCACAGGTCTCATGTTGGTAGTAAAAAGGACTTTTAAGACAATTTGAACAAGTTATACTTAACAATACCTTAATTCAATCTAATGACAAGTAAAGCCTCATTTTCTCATTTTACATATCTCAACTTTGTATAAATATACAATTTTTATTAATTATTTTGTGTTATATTTAAAAATAATAGTCAAAGAAAATAATGTTTTTTATTTAAAACATTATATTTAATATTTCACCAATACATCTTTATCATTGTATTCAATAAATGTTTTCTTTTTAAAAAATATTTATATTTACTATTATAATGTTATTCTTCATATGTAACATAAGGAAAAGGTATTAAATTATTACCGTCATTAAACATTCAAGATTTTAAATTCCCCTTCTGGTGTCATATATTTACCAACATTGATATTCAATATTATGAAATAATTAGATACATTTGACTAATTAAAGAAAAATATCTTTAATAAATTTAAAATAATAATGAATTTGCTAGTAAGTTGACTGAGTAAAATGTAAAAAATTAAATGGAAAATGTCAAAAATTGATAATTAGTTTATGTCTTTCTAATAAAATATTTAATTATTAATTCTTAATTAATCTTCAGAGACCGAAGAAAAATGTTATTTATTTTCATGCAAGTATCATTTAAATTATTTATTATAAATATAAAATATAATTTATATACTAAAAATACTTTTTATTTTAAATTGTAATTTTTACCTATAATATATTTTATAAATTTTTTATTTATTTTAAATTTTAATTTTATAAAAATAATTATTTATTTTATGCATCACACAAGGAAAGATACTAATTATATTAATTTGATGATAATTTTTTTGTAGTTATGAGTTATCCATTTTGTTAATTTATTAATAATATCAAATTTTTGTAATGGACAAATATTTTGATGCTTAAAACAATGAATATTTCAAATCACTAACACATCAAATATTTATTTTATTTAATACTTTTTTATCCTAGTCAAACTATATTTAATGAATTTTGTTGAAAAAGTGAGATAAAATCCCAGTCAAAATCCTTTTTTTATTTTCCTTCCTTTTTCGAGAGTTGAAAGGAAAATTTGATATTGAAAATACCTTATTCATGTGTGCAAACACCCAACCCTCACACTCTATTTAATTACCACTTTCAAACTCAACACTGCATACATTCACACACACCGTCTTTGATTTCCTCAGCATTGTTTTACTTTATTCGAGCATTTCCTTCCCTTTGTTAGCATTCCAACATTTTCCATGGAGTTCCAACATCGTGATGGCCAAAACCAAAGGACACCATTAACCATGCCTCTTTCCGCCATCACCTACCTTTCCAGAAACCCATTACGAAGTAACACTCTCTTTTCTTCACATTGCTTTCAACTTGCATGAGACCCATTATGTTTTGCTGTTTTAAAAAATAAATGCTTTTCTAACATCAGTTCATTTGTAGGGTCTGAGTTTGTGCCAGCTGGTTTTATCGGCAATGTTATGATGCCTAATGTTTTCCCAACGATGGTGATGGTCAATGCCGAGGAAGCATTTCGACGAGAGCGGCAAAAAGTATTCGTTATTTATATATTTTATCTAATATATTAATTTTCCTATGCTATCATTCTTATTAAGTTGGATGCAATGAAAGGGGTCAACCAATTGACCCTAATACTGATACGTTTGTAAGTTATATTGGTGCCATTTCTCGACAGACGATGCAAATTACATGTGATAATTGGAGAACACCATCTTTGAAGGTAGTGAAAGAAAATATTTGGAAGGATATACAGGTAGTAAACATACTCTCACCATATTTTATGTTTCTTGTACAAACATACTTACTCAATTAAGCACACTTTTGCAGACAACTTTCATTGTTGATGATAGTCATCGAAGTTGGGTTCTTAGAGAAGTACGAAAACTTTGTAGAAATTTTAGAACCTACTTGACAAAGAAAAATGTTTATGGTAAAAATGGTAGTGTTATTAAGCATCCTCCGCAGATGTATCCATTCATATCCCAGGAGCAATGGAGAACTTTTGTTGCTAAACGTCAATCTGACAAATTTAAGGTAAGGTTAGTCATTTGAATTATAGTCTTAATTATCTTAATACTTTGTATTCATATTATTGCTATGTGCCTAAATAGATGCAAAGCACTCAAAATCGGCTCAAAGCATTGAATCCTAAGTACCCCTATAGAAAAGCCCGCATTGGTTACGCACGCCTTAAGCAAAAGATTGTAAGTGTGTTTAGATATAAAGTGCAAGATGTTAGAAATGTCTTTCAATCAGTTCATTAATTGCATCAATGTATAGTTGAAGGAGTTAGGACCAAAGGACACATCCATATCTCGTCATGATTTGTGGAAGAGTGCACGTGTAAATAAGTCAGGAGTGATTGATAAAGAAAACGTTCAACAAGTATGTAAGCAAATTGTAAGTATGATAACATTTTAATTTTGTTCTTTTATTATTTTCTTATGTCAGCATTAATGATATATATCCTTTGCTTTAAATTTAGGTGTCAAAACATCAGGAGCCTTCCCCTGCAAGTGGTGCAAATAATCTCCCTGTGTACCACAAATTTCTTGATATCTATGTTAAAGATAAACTTCAAGGTGGTGCCTTGTTGAACATAGACATGGAGAGAAACATTTTTGGTATATCATATACAGAGTTTATTAGTCAACAAATTATCAATGAACTTCTTCTCCACGAATGGTTAGATTGTCCTATTATTTGTGTATATATCAGGTACTTTAAGTAAACAAAGTTTTGTAATTGCTTTTCAATTAAACATTGATATTATTGGTAACATGTTTTTTATCTTCATTGAAGGTATTTATACTACCAGTTGGTTCTTGCGAGACAAAACACAAGGAGGTTCTCATTCTTATGCCCACATAATACATCTCCAACGAACAACGAGGCAACAAAGTATATAGCTGATGTGCTTATTGAATTTAATCAGCGAGACAAGTTATTCTTGGCTCCTTACAATACAGGGTAAATAAATTTGATTTACTTTAATGATAAATTTTTAATAAATTTTATTTACTTTAATGAATTCCTAAGAATGTAAGTTACTTTGGATTATCTAATTAACTAACAAGTTTTGTAGGGATCATTGGGTGTTGATTGTCATCAATGCCACATTAGATACAATATATTATTTGGATTCTGTGCATGGTGGTCTAAAACATAAACAACACATGAAGGATACATTTGAAAAGTAAGTTCAATGCATTTATTTTCAATATAACAAACGTGAGATATATTGAATATATAATAACTTGAATATATTTATTTTATTTTGTTAGAGCTTTGTGCATTTACCATGCTGGTAAGGAAACTAGGATGCCAAAATCTAGATCAAACAACAAAATCACTTGGATCCCTATACAAGTATGTACAAAATTTTTCTACACTTTAATCTCTTGCCTAAATCTAGATCAAACAAATTCATTGTCCAAAACAAGGATAATACATCATTCAATTAATCTTTCATTTTGACTTGTATAGTGCCCTCGTCAGACAAATACAATTGATTGTGGTTATTATGTTATGAGATTCATGAAAGAAATCCTTTCACAAGATGAAAATATCATCCCATATATGGTACGTAATTTTAGTTATAATTTATATTTATCTCATTCCTAATTTTGATATCATTTAATGTTATTTAATCTAACATTTATTTAATCTGATGTTCTATTTTGCAGTACTTTCCTGACTACAAGTGTGCTACTTACTCTCATGACCAACTAGTTGAAGTCAAGGAAGATTGGTGTCGTTATATAGTCCAAAATTGTGGATTAGCATAGTTTCTATTTAGAATTGTTGCAACTCAAACGTGTAGTTTGATTTGTAACTTTTTTTAATTATGTTGAACAATACAAATTGCATTTTGTTTTGTTTCGTTGTATTTCTGTTAATATACAGATGTATTGAAATTTGGGATTGTTCATATTACAAGGGAAACTCTGCCAACATTTTGGTATAAATTTCATTGTTCAAAACTTAAGGAAGTAGTGTTTTTAATTAAGTTGTATGTATTAGACTATGAAAAATGTGATGTGTGCATGAATAATTGTTTTGAACTATGCAAAAAGCAACATAAAACAAAGGGAAAAATTTGAGTGAAGAGTTGTAAAAGGATTGTGGGGTGAGGGGTGGGGGACACTTCAGATGGACAAAGAGAAAAGGAAATTGTTTGGTTCCAATGGACTAAAAAAAATATTGAAGTGAGAGAAAGAGAAGGATTAAGGGAAGTATAAAAAGGAAAAGAAATACATAAAACAAAGGGATATTAATTAATACAACGATTCTTTTATTCCTTATTATATTATTGTCATTATTATAGTAATAAAAATATTATATAAATTAAAGTAAAGTATATTAATAATGTAAATAAAAACTATACATCATTAATTACGAATTATTATGTATTAAAAATATTATATTTATAATAATTATTTTAAAATCATATTTAAAATAACTTCTAATGAATTGATATAATAATAAATTTATATTAATAATATATAAAATTTAAAATGATATAATATAGTAAAATAAAACACCAAAATAGACAATAAAATTTACATAATCAGTGGTTTAATTTTTCTAAGATTAAAATATTTTATGGAAAAATAATATTATTTAATTGAAAAGTATTTGCGGTGTTTTAAAGTTAAATTAAGCTAATTTTAAAAAAATTAACACTATATCATTAAAAAATAAATATATTTGTTTAAATTAGTTTTAATTAGAAAAAATTTATTATAATATTTGTAATGATTCTATGTTATTTTTAAACAGTTTTATTTATTTTTTCATTGGGTGCCTTCTTCTTCTTTTCAGTCTTTCTTTGTTTCTTTTTTTTTTTGTTGCCCATTCTTGATATGTATATGAATGTTTTAGGTTGTCTCTATTGTTAAAGGAAGTTTAGCATTTATTACAGAAGATATTCTTAACCATGTTTCATATATTATAATTTTTTTATATTGTGTTATTAAATGTATGTGACATTAATTATATTAGTTATTACTGTCATTTATCATGTAATGAATTCCTCTAACGTATCTATGAATAAAGAGTTTGACTTTTTATTAAAAAAAATGAATGATAATAAATGGCATTGAAAATAAATTTTAAATAAATAATCAATGTCAAAAAAGGTGTTTGAAAAAATTTTAAATATATAACCAACAAGTCGTTGGTCCGAGTAGTACTGGGCTCGGTCCCCTTAAGCAAGATAGGGTTCGAGCCTTGTAAATGAAAAAAATGTGGTTGATTTCAGAGGGGAGACTTCGTACCAATAACATGGTAATAAAATATATATATTAAAATTTAATTCTAATTTTAACTTTTCTTTTTATGTTAATATTTGAAGATTTTAATTTTTACGCATTATTAATGCAAAATTTTACATTATCAATCAAATAAAAATAATCTTAAATATGACTTTTGAAAAATTAATTATAAAAATCAGCAATGTTTATGCATGACAGATTATGATTATATCACAATATAAATGAATACATTTATATTGTCAATATATTTAAATAAAAACTTATCTTTAATTGTTTAAATGAAGTAAAATATTACATAGATGTCTAGAAATGTTTAAATTTAAAAAATAATTATTTATTTTAAAACTTTCAAATTTTTTAAAATTAAGTTATTATTTTTCTAAAATAAATGCAGATTGTGGTATATGAAATTTATCGGCTAAAAATGTTTATGATATTATTGAGGTCATTTTAATATATTCCCATTGTTTTTATTCTCTAATTTATTAATTCCATCCATTAAAATAAACACGTGTTTTCTTGTGGTGGAATCATACTAAAGTGGCTCTGTGTTATCTATTCTGGAAAGGAGGTGGAGTAAGCAGCTAAAGGATGTTATGATAGCTGCCATTCTTAATGTGTTTTGGACAGTGACAAATCAGGATCCGGGATTAGCGGGGGAAAATTATTTTAAAAAATTAATAATATTTATTAGGTTTAAATACCTTTTTAGTCCTTGCAATTTAGCACTTTTTTGTTTTTCATCCTTGCAAAAAAAAAATTAGTTTTACTCTTGCAAATTATGTTTGTTTTGTTTTTCATCCTTA
Source organism: Pueraria montana var. lobata (assembly GCA_026413185.1). Classification (NCBI taxonomy): domain Eukaryota; kingdom Viridiplantae; phylum Streptophyta; class Magnoliopsida; order Fabales; family Fabaceae; genus Pueraria; species Pueraria montana. The sequence goes on from CM048650.1 coordinate 83,562,447, forward strand.
AAGCGATTTAGATAGCGTTTTTTTACTGTTAAAAGTGTTTTTTACTATTCAAAGCACTATTTAAAGCGCTTGAAGGACGAAAAAAAATACACATAATTTGCAAGGACTAAAACCATTTTTTTTTTGCAAGGACGAAAAGCAAAAAAGCACTAAATTGCAAGGACTAAAAAGGTATTTAAGCTTATTTATTATCATGCATATGATGTTAGGTTCTAAGACCTTGGACGATGTCCAACCCCTCGAATTTCGGTTTTGATGATAATAACTAAAGGATAAATTTTGAAGTATCTAATGATCTAGTTTGAGTGTTATAGGATTTACGTCGTCCAATTCCGTAATGGTATTGTATCTCTCAAACCTGGACTTTATGTTTTAATAAAGAAAGCGTCCAAATGTATTTTATAAAGAACCCTACAGGCAGCGTCCAATGCTCCTGTGAGAGCAAGCGTCCAACGCTTGAAAAACACTCTCTGTAGTTTCTATCTTAAAAATACGTTTTCAATGTTGATTCAATATAAGGCAACGATCACTCTCTCATATTTTAACATGCTGTTCTATTTGATCTTTTCGAATAGTACTGAACATGAAAAGAAGAAGCTTCTCTCTGCAGAAAAAGTACAAGTAGGAGAGGCGCTACAAGTACGGCTGTCACTTCCATCACTTCACCCTAAGTCAAAATGTGACAACGGCCATATGCTACAGAAAGAATCGCTCTTGGAAAAGGAACAGATCCCTCAACGGATACCTTTCAACAAGCTTCCTATATATAGAAGAATGAGCTCAAATATCAGTCTGACGAAAAATTGAAAAAGAGCTGAATCTCTGTCAAAACGACTGGACGATCATAAGCAAAAAGAGCATTCATCTTAGCTTTGCTAAGCGAGTCTGTATACTCATACTTATTGTAATATCTCTCAGTGAGAGTTAAGTTTTACTTACAATCTTAAACATTTCTGTTTGGAAAGCCAGGAGTGGCTTAGTGTTAAAGAATACTTGGGTTTTGTGTTTAATCTCAAGGGGAGATTAAGGGTGTGCCAGAAGTGGCCTAGAGAATACTTGTAGCCAGAAGTGGCAAGGTTAGAATACTTGAGAGTAATCAGATCTTGATTAGTAGAACCCTTCAAAAGTTTTTGAAGGAGAACTGGACGTAGCTCAGTTGAGTGAACCAGTATAAAACTAAGTATTCTATTCTCTCGCCTTCTAGCTTACTTGCATTTCTTTTAAGCTATCTCTTCAACATACTACGAAAAGGTTTCTATACACATTTCATCTAAGTTTATCCATTACGTGTATTCTAACGAAAAGGAAGAAGAGTAGTTTCTTTGGATTGTTGTTTTTAATCGGCTGGACGATAGCTTGTTTTTCTGTTTTACTAAGTTTCTGTAAAACGTAAAGATACACTATCTTCACATTAGCTAAAGTTTTCCAAAGAATTTTTTAAATACACTATTCAACCCCCCTTCTAGTGTATTTCTCTACATTTCATATGAAAATAAAATATGTTTTGTTCCTCTAAAATTTTCGAAGTTTGGTTTTGGTCATTCTAAAATTTTTTGTCCTTTTTCGTCTCTCAATTTTGAAATGCATAATTTTGGTTCTCAAACCGCTATCTAAACCATTTTTGTCTTTCTATAAAGCATTATCTATACCATTTTGAGAATAAAAAGTGATGCATTTCAAAATCAGGAGTCGAAAAGTGGACAAAAAAATTTAAAGGGACTAAAACTGAACTTCAAAAATTTTAGAGAAACCAAAAACATATTTTACCCTATGAAAGAGAATGAAATGTGCAACCAAATAAGTGTAAAAGGATCAAAACATACGAAAGAAACTAGTCAATAAAAGATAAAAATTGATAAAAACTAAAAAATTAAAGGCAGTGGGGTCAAATTACAAAATTAGAGAGGGCAAAAACACAACAACACTTAATATATCCTTATATTTTCCACAAAGTCAGGGGGTGCATCTGCATCCCCTGGAGAGTATGTAGGTCCGCCATTGGTTTTGGATCATCTGTATTTCTCGAAATAAAAAGCGTTTTGATAGTGTTTCGATTTCTGTCAATAATGTCATTTCCTCTGTTATGGCCTCTACTTCATTAGCAGGCTTTTGCTCAAAAGGATACATGGCGCATTCAATGGAGGAGTTTCAAATTCTTAAGGCCTTGTCAGTGCCTATTCATCCCCCTAAACCTCTTCTTGTTAAGCAGGTAACTTGGTATCCTCCAATTGTTGGATTTGTCAAATGTGTAGACTGATGGTTCTTCCAAGGGCTCTCCAGGGCATGCTGGGTGTGGGGGCATTTTTCGTGATGATTTTGGGGCTTTTCTTGTGGTTTCTCAGCATAGATTAGAATCACAACAGCTCTACATGCTGAGCTTACTGCAACAATGCTAGCCACTAAGCGTGCTTCCCACATTAAGGATGGCATAAACTCTAGCTTGAATGTGACTCTCATTTAGTAATAGAGGCTTTTAAAAATGTTCAACGTGTTCCTTGGGATATCAGAGGTCGTTGGAAACACTGTCTTGAGCTTTGTTCCCAGATGCATTTCAATTTTTCTCATATCTTTAGAGAAGGGAATAGTTGCGCTGATAAACTAGCTAATTGGTGGGACGGTGCTCCTTCTTGTATTAAGGAAGACTTCTTCCGTAACAAAGTTGGTCTTCCTTTTTTTAGATTTTGTTGATGTTCTTTTTTCGTAGGTTGTGGCCTAGTCCCCCATTGTGATGTTCTTTTTTTTTTCTATTGTTCTTAATAAATAGTGGCTTGCGACAGGGGATCAATAGTCTTTGGGGTGTCGACCTAGTTAGGAGATGGTCATTGTTCTATTTGAAATACAGAGAAACACACTAGAATGGGGGTTGAATAGTGTGTTTATATTTTATTTGAAATCCTTTCGCAAATATGAAGATAGTGTATCTTAAGTTTTACAAGAACCTTGTGAAACAGAAGACTATGCTATCGTCCAGTGGTTCAAATATAAGAGTTCAATAAAACTGCGTTTTTCGTCAGAACACACGTAAAATATTTTGGTAAATAAAATGTGTAAAGAAACTCTTTCGTAGTATGTGAAGAGATAACTTAAGAGATTTATGAGTAAGCTAGAAAGCGAAAGAGTAGAACACTTAGTTTTATACTGGTTCACTCAAACTGAGCTACGTCCACTCCTGGCACACCTTTTAATCTCCCCCTGAAATTAAAGCAAAGCCAAGTATTCTTTAACACTAAGCCACTCCTGGCTTTCCAAACAGAAATTGTTCGAGTATAGAAAGAAAGAATAACTGTCACAGAGAGGATATTACAATAATAATATCTAATACACGGAATCGCTTAGCAAAGCTAAGTAGAAAGCTCTTTTTCGCTTAGTATGAATCGTCCAGTCATTTTGACAGAGTTTCGGCTCTTAATCAATCTTCGCACTTTGATGCATGAGCTCTTAATCAACGTATTGTCATATTATATAACTTTTAAGATAGAAAACAGAGTGTAAGTTATATAGGCATTGGACGCTTGCTTTGCAGAAACATTTGACACTGGTTGTTATTCTTTACAAAACATATTTGGACGCTTTGCTTATGGAAATATAAGGTCTAAGTTTGAGAGATACAATACCATTGCGGCATTGGACGACGTAGATCCTATAACACTCAAACAAGACCATTAGATACTCCAAAATTTATCCTTTATTTGTTATCATCAAAACCGAATTTTGAAGGGTTGGACATCGTCCAAAGTCTTAGAACTTAACACTATTGTGATGTTTTGCAAGTCATATAATGGTCATCACAAGTTATATAAAAAAAAATTAAAAAAAAGTATGGCCCTACATCGAACAGGTCTCATGTTGGTAGTAAAAAGGACTTTTAAGACAATTTGAACAAGTTATACTTAACAATACCTTAATTCAATCTAATGACAAGTAAAGCCTCATTTTCTCATTTTACATATCTCAACTTTGTATAAATATATAATTTTTATTAATTATTTTGTGTTATATTTAAAAATAATAGTCAAAGAAAATAATGTTTTTTTATTTAAAACATTATATTTAATATTTCACCAATACACCTTTATCATTGTATACAATAAATGTTTTCTTTTTAAAAAATATTTATATTTACTATTATAATGTTATTCTTCATATGTAACATAAGGAAAAGGTATTAAATTATTACCCTCATTAAACATTCAAGATTTTAAATTCCCCTTCTGGTGTCATATATTTACCAACATTGATATTCAATATTATGAAATAATTAGATACATTTGACTAATTAAAGAAAAATATCTTTAATAAATTTAAAATAATAATGAATTTGCTAGTAAGTTGACTGAGTAAAATGTAAAAAATTAAATGGAAACTGTCAAAAATTGATAATTAGTTTGTGTCTTTCTAATAAAATATTTAATTATTAATTCTTAATTAATCTTCAGAGACCCAAGAAAAATGTTATTTAATTTCATGCAAGTATCATTTAAATTATTTATTATAAATATAAAATATAATTTATATACTCAAAATACTTTTTATTATAAATTGTAATTTTTACCTATAATATATTTTATATATTTAAATTTTTAATTTATTTTAAATTTTAATTTTATAAAAATAATTATTTATTTTATGCATCACACAAGGAAAGATACTAATTATATTAATTTGATGATAATTTTTTGTAGTTATGAGTTATCCACTTTGTTAATTTATTAATAATATCAAATTTTTGTAATGGACAAATATTTTGATGCTTAAAACAATGAATATTTCAAATCACTAACACATCAAATATTTATTTTATTTAATACTTTTTTATCCTAGTCAAACTATATTTAATGAATTTTGTTGAAAAAGTGAGATAAATTCCCAGTCAAAATCCTTTTTTATGTTCCTTCCTTTTTCGAGAGTTGAAAGGCAAATTTGATATTGAAAGTACCTTATTCATGTGTGCAAACACCCAACCCTCACACTCTATTTAATTACCACTTTCAAACTCAACACTGCATACATTCACACACACCGTCTTTGATTTCCTCAGCATTGTTTTACTTTATTCGAGCATTTCCTTCCCTTTGTTAGCATTCCAACATTTTCCATGGAGTTCCAACATCGTGATGGCCAAAACCAAAGGACACCATTAACCATGCCTCTTTCCGCCATCACCTACCTTTCTAGAAACCCATTACGAAGTAACACTCTATTTTCTTCACATTGCTTTCAACTTGCATGAGACCCATTATGTTTTCCCCGTTTTAAAAAATAAATGCTTTTCTAACATCAGTTCATTTGTAGGGTCCGAGTTTGTGCCAGCTGGTTTTATCGGCAATGTTATGATGCCTAATGTTTTCCCAACGATGGTGCTGGTCAATGCCGATGAAGCATTTCGACGAGAGCGGCAAAAAGTATTCTTTATTTATATATTTTATCTAATATATTAATTTTCCTATGCTATCATTCTTATTAATTTGGATGCAATGAAAGGGGTCAACCAATTGACCCTAATAGTGATACGTTTGTAAGTTATATTGGTGCCATTTCTCGACAGACGATGCAAATTACATGTGAAAATTGGAGAACACCATCTTTGAAGGTAGTGAAAGAAAATATTTTAAAGGATATACAGGTAGTAAACATACTCTCACCATATTTTATGTTTCTTGTACAAACATACTTACTCAATTAAGCACACTTTTGCAGACAACTTTCATTGTTGATGATAGTCATCGAAGTTGGGTTCTTAGAGAAGTACGAAAACTTTGTAGAAATTTTAGAACCTACTTGACAAAGAAAAATGTTTATGGTAAAAATGGTAGTGTTATTAAGCATCCTCCGCAGATGTATCCATTCATATCCCAGGAGCAATGGAGAACTTTTGTTGCTAAACGTCAATCTGACAAATTTAAGGTAAGGTTAGTCATTTGAATTATAGTCTTAATTATCTTAATACTTTGTATTCATATTATTGCTATGTGCCTAAATAGATGCAAAGCACTCAAAATCGGCTCAAAGCATTGAATCCTAAGTACCCCTATAGAAAAGCCCGCATTGGTTACGCATGCCTTAAGCAAAAGATTGTAAGTGTGTTTAGATATAAAGTGCAAGATGTTAGAAATGTCTTTCAATCAGTTCATTAATTGCATCAATGTATAGTTGAAGGAGTTAGGACCAAAGGACACATCCATATCTCGTCATGATTTGTGGAAGAGTGCACGTGTAAATAAGTCAGGAGTGATTGATAAAGAAAACGTTCAACAAGTATGTAAGCAAATTGTAAGTATGATAACATTTTAATTTTGTTCTTTTATTATTTTCTTATGTCAGCATTAATGATATATATCCTTTGCTTTAAATTTATGTGTCAAAACATCAGGAGCCTTCCCCTGCAAGTGGTGCAAATAATCTCCCTGTGTACCGCAAATTTCTTGATATCTATGTTAAAGATAAACTTCAAGGTGGTGCCTTGTTGAACATAGACATGGAGAGAAACATTTTTGGTATATCATATACAGAGTTTATTAGTCAACAAATTATCAATGAACTTCTTCTCCACGAATGGTTAGATTGTCCTATTATTTGTGTATATATCAGGTACTTTAAGTAAACAAAGTTTTGTAATTGCTTTTCAATTAAACATTGATATTATTGGTAACATGTTTTTTATCTTCATTGAAGGTATTTATACTACCAGTTGGTTCTTGCGAGACAAAACACAAGGAGGTTCTCATTCTTATGCCCACATAATACATCTCCAACGAACAACGAGGCAACAAAGTATATAGCTGATGTGCTTATTGAATTTAATCAGTGAGACAAGTTATTCTTGGCACCTTACAATACAGGGTAAATAAATTTGATTTACTTTAATGATAAATTTTTAATAAATTTTATTTACTTTAATGAATTCCTAAGAATGTAAGTTACTTTGGATTATCTAATTAACTAACAAGTTTTGTAGGGATCATTGGGTGTTGATTGTCATCAATGCCACATTAGATACAACATATTATTTGGATTATGTGCATGGTGGTCTAAAACATACACAACACATGAAGGATACATTTGAAAAGTAAGTTCAATGCATTTATTTTCAATATAACAAACATGAGATATATTGAATATATAATAACTTGAATAAATTTATTTTATTTTGTTAGAGCTTTGTGCATTTACCATGCTGGTAAGGAAACTAGGATGCCAAAATCTAGATCAAACAACAAAATCACTTGGATCCCTATACAAGTATGTACAAAATTTTTCTACACTTTAATCTCTTGCCTAAATCTAGATCAAACAAATTCATTGTCCAAAACAAGGATAATACATCATTCAATTAATCTTTCATTTTGACTTGTATAGTGCCCTCGTCAGACAAATAAATTGATTGTGGTTATTATGTTATGAGATTCATGAAAGAAATCCTTTCACAAAATGAAAATATCATCCCATATACGGTACGTAATTTTAGTTATAATTTATATTTATCTCATTCCTAATTTTGATATCATTTAATGTTATTTAATCTAACATTTATTTAATCTGATGTTCTATTTTGCAGTACTTTCCTGACTACAAGTGTGCTACTTACTCTCATGACCAACTAGTTGAAGTCAAGGAAGATTGGTGTCGTTATATAGTCCAAAATTGTGGATTAGCATAGTTTCTATTTAGAATTGTTGCAACTCAAACGTGTAGTTTGATTTGTAACTTTTTTTAATTATGTTGAACAATACAAATTGCATTTTGTTTTGTTTCGTTGTATTTCTGTTAATATACAGATGTATTGAAATTTGGGATTGTTCATATTACAAGGAAACTCTGCCAACATTTTGGTATAAATTTCATTGTTTAAAACTTAAGGAAGTAGTGTTTTTAATTAAGTTGTATGTATTAGACTATGAAAAATGTGATGTGTGCATGAATAATTGTTTTGAACTATGCAAAAAGCAACATAAAACAAAGGGAAAAATCTGAGTGAAGAGTTGTAAAAGGATTATGGGGTGAGGGGTGGGGGACACTTCAGATGGACAAAGAGAAAAGGAAATTGTTTGGTTCCAATGGATAAATTTATCTTTAATTGATAAAACAAAGGGAAAAATCTTAGTGAATACATTTATATTGTCAATATATTTAAATAAAAAACTTATCTTTAATTGTTTAAATGAAGTAAAATATTACATAGATGTCTAGAAATGTTTAAATTTAAAAAATAATTATTTATTTTAAAACTTTCAAATTTTTTAAAATTAAGTTATTATTTTTCTAAAATAAGTGCACATTGTGGTATATGAAATTTATCAGCTAAAAATGTTTATGATATTATTGAGGTCATTTTAATATATTCTCATTGTTTTTATTCTCTAATTTCCATCCATTACAATAAAGACGTGTTTTCTTGTGGTGGAATCATACTAAAGTGGCTCTGTGTTATCTATTCTGGAAAGGAGGTGGAGTAAGCAGCTAAAGGATGTTATTATAGCTGCCATTCTTAATGTGTTTTGGACAGTGACAAATCAGGATCCGGGATTAGCGGGGGCAAATTATTTAAAAAATTAATAATGTTTATTAGGTTTAAATACCTTTTTAGTCCTTGCAATTTAGCACTTTTTTGTTTTTCGTCCTTGTAAAAAAAATTAGTTTTACTCCTTGCAAATTATGTTTGTTTTGTTTTTCATCCTTAAAGCGGTTTAGATACCATTTTTTTACTGTTAAAAGTGTTTTTTTTACTGTTCAAAGCACTATTTAAAGCGCTTGAAGGACGAAAAACAAAATACACATCATTTGCAAGGACTAAAACCATTTTTTTTTGCAAGGACGAAAAGCAAAAATGGCGCATTCAATGGAGGAGTTTCAAATTCTTAAGGCCTTGTCAGTGCCTATTCATCCCCCTAAACCTCTTCTTGTTAAGCAGGTAACTTGGTATCCTCCAATTGTTGGATTTGTCAAATGTGTAGACTGATGGTTCTTCCAAGGGCTCTCCAGGGCATGCTGGGTGTGGGGGCATTTTTCGTGATGATTTTGGGGCTTTTCTTGTGGTTTCTCAGCATAGATTAGAATCACAACAGCTCTACATGCTGAGCTTACTGCAACAATGCTAGCCACTAAGCGTGCTTCCCACATTAAGGATGGCATAAACTCTAGCTTGAATGTGACTCTCATTTAGTAATAGAGGCTTTTAAAAATGTTCAACGTGTTCCTTGGGATATCAGAGGTCGTTGGAAACACTGTCTTGAGCTTTGTTCCCAGATGCATTTCAATTTTTCTCATATCTTTAGAGAAGGGAATAGTTGCGCTGATAAACTAGCTAATTGGTGGGACGGTGCTCCTTCTTGTATTAAGGAAGACTTCTTCCGTAACAAAGTTGGTCTTCCTTTTTTTAGATTTTGTTGATGTTCTTTTTTCGTAGGTTTTGGCCTAGTCCCCCATTGTGATGTTCTTTTTTTTTTTTCTTCTTTTCTTCTTAATAAATAGTGGCTTGCGACAGGGGATCAATAGTCTTTGGGGTGTCGACCTAGTTAGGAGATGGTCATTGTTCTATTTGAAATACAGAGAAACACACTAGAATGGGGGTTGAATAGTGTGTTTATATTTTCTTTGAAATCCTTTCACAAATATGAAGATAGTGTATCTTAAGTTTTACAAGAACCTTGTGAAACAGAAGACTATGCTATCGTCCAGTGGTTCAAATATAACAGTTCAATAAAACTGCATTTTTCGTCAGAACACACGCAAAATATTTTCGTAAATAAAATGTGTAAAGAAACTCTTTCGTAGTATGTGAAGAGATAACTTAAGAGATTTACGAGTAAGCTAGAAAGCGAAAGAGTAGAACACTTAGTTTTATACTGGTTCACTCAAACTGAGCTACGTCCAGTTCTCCTTCAGAAACCTTTGAAGGGTTCTCCTAATCAGAATCTGATTACAAACAAGTATTTTAACCTGCCACTTCTGGCTACAAGTATTCTCTAGCCCACTCCTGGCACACCATTTAATCTCCCCCTGAGATTAAAGCAAACCCAAGTATTCTTTAACACTAAGCCACTCCCGGCTTTCCAAACAGAAATTGTTCGAGTATAGAAAGAAAGAATAACTCTCATAGAGAGGATATTACAATAATAATATCGAATACACATAATCGCTTAGCAAAGCTAAGTAGAAAGCTCCTTTTCGCTTAGTATGAATCGTCCAGTCGTTTTGACAGAGTTTCGGCTCTTAATCAATCTTCGCACTTTGATGCATGAGCTTGTTCCTCTATTTATAGGTAGCTTGGTGTAAAGTATCCATTGTGGGATCTGTACCTTTGCTAGTAACAGTTCTCTTCCAAATATATGACTGTTTTCCACGTGTCGGCATGGGGTGGAGAGATAGAGGAGACAGTCGTACATGTAGCGCTTCCACTTTTTGTACTATTTCTGCAAAGAAATGCTTTTCTGTCCCTGTACAATACTTTTCGAAAACTCAAATGAAATGTTATGTTAGAATGAGAGGGAATAATCAAATATTCCAGAGAATCATCATCGAAAACGTATTGTCATATTATATAACTTTTAAGATAGAAAACAGAGTGTAAGTTGTATAGGCATTGGACGCTTGCTTTGCAGAAACATTGGACGCTGGTTGTTGTTCTTTACAAAACATATTTTGATGCTTTGCTTATGGAAATATAAGGTCTAAGTTTGAGAGATACAATACCATTGCGGCGTTGGATGACGTAGATCCTATAACACTCAAACAAGACCATTAGATACTCCAAAATTTATCCTTTATTTGTTATCATCAAAACCAAAATTTGAGGGGTTGGACATTGCCAAAGTCTTAGAACTTAACAATCCCCCCCTTTTTGATGATGACAAATAATGTTAAATTTTGATGTTAACAGGCACATAATCATATATGAATATAATAAAGCATATAGGAGATGATTATGTTATGCTAGTGTATGTTGACAGGGTTAATATATGTGAAATGAAGTACTCCCCCTGAGTTCAACATTTCTTATGCATCTGATAACAGTGTATAATAGCCATCAAGAATATATCAGATATTGCAGATATCAGAGTGAAAAAAAAAACATATCAAGGATATGGATGCGGAATATGTTATATAAACACCTCATGTATTAAAAATGTATTGATAAAATAGCCAAAACATTCACAGAGTGTAAAATGACTTTATGACATCAAAATTTCAATTTCTACCCTTTTGTCATTAACAAAAATGGGTTTGAAAGATGGAAAATGACTTGACCATCATGGTCACCTATGGCTGTGAAGGTGGTTCTTGTGGTGGTGGTGGTGGTTGTTCTGGTGGTGCTGGTTGATGAGCTTGTGGTTGGACGAGTGTGCTAGTTGTTGGAGTTGTTGTGGTTGGACGGGTGGAATGGCATGAGCAACTTGTCCAAGAAGGTTGGTTGCAGTATTTTGAATTTGATTCACAAGCGTCTGGGAGAGGCTCATGAACTGTTCAGTGATAGCATTCTGCAGCAGCATACGATGTTGAGCAGCCTCAGCCTGTTGCCTTTGCTGAAATGCTTGAAGAGCTGCGTCGGTTTCCAGTTGTTGTTGCCTCAGAGCCTACTGCACGATCTCGTGAACACGATCTTCTGAGACCCCTTGAGGTTCAGCAAATCACAAGAGAAGGATGCCCCTTGGACTTGAAGATCCTGTGGGAACCAGTTGACGTGTACCCGAGTGAGCTTCAGTAGACGCTTCAACAACGGGGAGGCTGGTGATATCTTCAACTGGAGGCTTTTCTGCAGTTGATTTCATGGGCTTGGATGCTTCAACAATAGGCTCTCCATCATCCTTGGACTTTCCAGTTTGGACGGTGGGTTCTTGTTCCACTTCTATTGGTACAGATAGGTCCAAGTCAAGATGAGCTAGCACCTTTGTTATCTTGGCAGATGCTTCATCCAACTCTGCTTGTGTATCTTTTGCCTTGGCAACCTGATCTTCCTTTTCTGTGGTTGCAGCCTCAGCTTGCTCAAGAGCCAGCTACTCTGGATGAGCTTGTTCTGCTGCTCTGGCCTCTTCTGCCTTGTACTCCTCATGCAGAGTTTGGAGTTCCTCCACAAACTTTGTGCGATCCAATGTCCAAAGATCAAACACTTTGTTGCTTCTGATGATAGGTAACGTCTTCACTAAATCCAGATAGTCATCTGAATCTGTCAGAAAGCAAGCAAAGGTGTCTGTGAAGTGATGAGTCTTCACTGGACGCAGCACCTCAAGACCATGAGGGGGTGAATGAAATCATTCTTGGAGCTACCGGAGGAGGAGGCCTTCTGGGAGTCATTCCATAAGATCTGGTGCCAAAAGGTCATGGATTCGAAAGTTCCAAGTGGTCGTGTAGGTTACCAGTCTTGTCAAACAGGTGACCCCAGGTATGTGAGGATTGTTGCAGGGCTTTAACTTTCTCTTCCCTGCTTGGCATCTCAATGCCATAGAGCTTGTAACCTTTCTTTCGACTGGCATCATACAAGGGTAGTCTAGGACACACCCTGTCTGGTACAAACTTGATTTCTCTGGCGCGGCTAATGTGAAGGTTTGGTGGGTAGGCGATGGCTTGGTTTGGTATATACATCTATTGAAGAAGTTTGCCAAGATCATCATAGTCACTTGGCTGGAAATTAAGCACTAGAGTTCCAGCTGGTAGTGGCAGGAACTTTGTAATGGGAGTTCATAAGCGAACATCCTTGACCCATTATACATCTGGACGCTGCTTTGACTTGGAAGGGTCCAGGCTTTCCTTAATGGCTAACTTCAATTCTACGACCAGTTCAATATCCCTGCTAACAGAGGGCTTCTTGGATGGTGCCTTCTTCTTTCCTGGAGCCTTCCCTTTCTGCTCCGCAACCGTCTTTGTGAATCGAGATGCAACCTCCACCTCTGGTTCAGGCAGTTCTGCTGCTGCTGGACGCACCCTTTGTTTGTAACATCCTGAAATTTAATATGATTTAAAAGATTAAATTGTTATGAAATTTAGTATAAAAATTATTAGTATAAGAATTTATTTGAATTAAAAGGATTGAATTATTATGATATAATATGATATTATATTTAGAATGTTGTATCATGATATGTTATTTGAATTGATTATGATATTATTTTATTTGGATTGAAATCTTATCTTAGTATATTATATTGTCTGCAATGTTTGTATTATGATATAATAACTTTGATTGAGATAATTAAATTAAAATATTGCTATTTAGTTACTATATATTAAATATTATCAAGTTAAATAATTATTTTATCAATAATAAGATTAGGTGATTAATATAAGAATTGTTAAGATTATCTAACAACTACAAAAGAATGCAAAAGATAGTTAATATAGTAATGATATAATATTATATATCTAGTTTAGATAAAATATTCATTATATATAATTTGAATTGGTCCTCGATAACGATTTAAATCTTATCATGTTCTATCTTAATGTATCTTGAAAGAAAAGAAAATAGTAGATAATGCTAACAATGAGATAAATCTAGATAATAAAGTAGAAAAAGATAAAGAAAGATTTGATAAGCCAAATCTGCTAAAATAAATCTTATGCTATTTAATTTTAATCACGTACAACTGCACTTATATAAGGATAGGCAGTTTCCTTTCCTAGAATTACATAGTTAGTCTCTTGAGAAATAGGAAATTAGTAGATTGTTTGAGAATTGAGAAGGAAGAAATAGAGAGGATCTTGTTGACGCAGTAGATAGAGAAGAGGAAGAATAAACAAATAGTGGAAATTACTTTGCTTCAAGAGGTGAGTAAAACATCTTTTTAAACACTCCATGGTATATTTTTGAAAGATATAATTTTGGGGTTCAGCGGAAAGTTCGGGGCTAGTGAAATGTGGATTTTTTTTAGTGGAATTATATGTTATCGCTAATGTGTATTGCGTGTAATTTATGGATGATTGTGAATATTTTGTTTATACGAAATATTGGGTGCTGCGATAATTTTGTTCTGGACATTTTGTGAAATCCCGTGACTGTTTGATTATTCCGTGTGCAAATTGAATGTGCTCAATTAGGAATTAGGTGATAGACTGATAGGTGTTCGAGCAATAGCAAGAAAATTAGATGCAGTGGTTAATCTTGAAATTTGTCAAAGACCTTGCCATGTTATATAAATATAATCATTGAAGCTACGTGAGATTCAGGTGTTGCATCTTGGTCATTCCATGTATATATAAAATTAAATTTATAATGATCGAAGGCTGTATTGTTCCTGCTACTCTCCTGAAAATTGATTGAGTTAGAAAACCTCACTTCAATGTACTTATATGCACTGAGACACGTTATTTGTTTTCAAAGTATTCAGGGAATTAACGTGGTGGCTAAATCTTGATTTGGGGTAGGAACTTTGCCATGTTAATAAATATAAGAAGCTAACCTTGGAGTTACTTACGTGAGGGTAGGGGTAGCGCATTAAGTATATATATTTATATATATAATAATATAACAAGTATATATATTTATGTGTTTTGCTTATTTGTGTATGTTGTATTGTTTTATATTATTGATTGATCTTTATGATGTTATAACGTGACTATGGTTTGATCATGAAAATTAATATTCTGTTGGAGTTTGAGAATTAAATTGATAGTAATAAGAGATTACATATTTCTTTATTATTGTGAGAGTCAGTCATTACCTTCTGGCAAGGGATGATGGTGTACATTATATTCTGGGAATAGGATAATAGATACCTCCATCTGGGATGGGGCTGAGATTTTTGATAGATACCTCCATCTGGGATGGGGAAGAGAATTGAGATACCTCCATCTGGGATGGGGAAGAGATTCAGATACCTCCATCTAAGATGGGGAAGGCAGTGGGATGGCATTTCATGGATATGAGCTCATAGACCTTTTACGAATCTGAGATCCACACCGGTTCTGGGAACCAAAGAGTCTAGTCTAGTGATTTTGGGAATCACTAAGTTGTGTTTGTTATATCTATTTGAATGTATTGAGGTGTTAATTTTATTTATTAAAATATTTACCTTAATGAGAATGATATGAGTGTGATTTGTGGTTGTCTTAGTTTGACTTCTATTGGAGTGTGTGTGTGTGTATATATATATATATATATATATATATATATATATATATATATAATATTTTATTTTAAATTATTGCGGGTACCATGGTTGAGTTTTTTGGATTACCGCACCGGCTGAGAACAACACTATTTACGAACCTTTTTAGAACTTGTTTTATTCACTGGGATTATTATCTCATTAAAAGTGTTGCTTGCAGAGTACGAGGAAGAAACTGTAGAGACGAAGGAGACTTGAAGGCTTAATTCTTTTAGTTATATTTTGGTTAGTACCTTTTAGAATAAAGGGTCGGATGCAGTTAGTTCCGCCACTCTTTTAGATGCCCATATTTGAGAATAATGTTTTTATATATGTAAGGATTTATTTATTCAATCTTATTTTATAAAATTTGAGGTATTTCAGACCATTGTATTTTCAAAAAGTTTATATTAGTTATGTTTTAAAGAATATTTTACTATGGATTGTTATTGTAACGAAGGGCGTTACATTTATGGTATCAGAGCAGTTTGATCCTAAATCGGACTATGGTGATGGGTTTGTTTTCAAATAATAAAAAAAAAGAATCAAATATGGGCATATAGGACTGCTTGTTAGAACTATGAATGTTGCATTCTAATCTTTTAGATATTGGACCTGATCAACCCAATATTTGATTGGTGGTGTGCAATTTCATTGAAGCTAATAGGCGAGCGGCAAACACGAGTGAGGCACTTGCTATAGCTTTGGATCGGGGGTCAAAGTTATGCAAGAGCAGACGGAGACTATCCGTCAGATGGGAAATAGGGACGGAGTTGTTGCTGGAGCGATAACGCCTTCAAATCCTTAGTACGCGGGGTTTTCCGAATTTCGTAGGAACAGTCCACCAACTTTTCGTTACAACTCACATTTGATTGAGGCAGAAGGGTGACTTCGGATACTAGAGGAAATTTCAATTACGATTGTGTGGAAAATCTAATCTTCCTGTTTTTCTTAATTGCCACATGTTTTGAGTGTTAGGATAAGCTTGTTACTTCTGTTGCTTGTTGAGATGTCTTGTGGTGTTTTGAGATGTGTCTTATTCTGTTGATTTTATATGTTTGCCTATGTCTAGGTTAGATGTCATTCATGGAATGGATTGGTTGTCATCTAATTATGTAGTCATAAATTATTCTGATAAATCTATTCTTGTTCCATGTTGTTGAATTCCTCCATGTCAAACCTTAAGTACCCAGTTGAGGAAACCATTGAGAAACATTTTTGGAATTCTTGTTATCTAACTCTTGATTAGTGCAATTTATCTTAACACCCATAGCTAACCTTCCCCTAATTATTACGTACTGTCACTGCATGTATTATCTTGACACTGCCACTCACCAAATATGATTCTAGTATCACGTGCATCAACTTGTTTCATGTGAGATTAAGAGTTCTTTGGAGCATAGCACAACAATGAGAATAATGGCTCGGTTAGAATGAGTGATGAAACTAACAAAAAAAAGAGAAAAAAAATTTAGATTGTGGTAGTAGAAATATCAAGTTGGTTTAAGATTAAGAAAAGTAAAAATAATAACAATATTGATAATAATTAGGCATGGTGACATTGGTTTTATCCTTTACTTAGCTTATAGTAATGAACATGTTTGAAATTTCATTGTCTGCATATCTTGAGTCACATTGCGGATATTCTATTTTAAGCAAAATACATGATGAGCTTTAAAAAAAAAATTAATAAGTTCCTATAAAGAAAAAGAGAAATTAAATATCTTGAAGTTTTTTTACGTGATTGTTTATTCATAATTAGAGTGCTAATACATATACTTGGTGAATTTTGATTACTGATATATTTTTATGGTCTTGTGTTCGTAGTGTTACACGAGTATTAATTTATTATTATTTTTCTTTGTGTTTGTTTGGACTAAGATACAATACTTGTAAGTGGGATTGGTACCCCGTACCACCTCTTTATAAACTTGTTTGTTTGCCAAAAAAAAAATGGAGGGCACAATTGTGAATAATGGATCTATCATAAGTAATTCAATTTATAATTGCAAGTAGTCTTTTTGAACTTGTGATTTTTTTTACAAGGCTATGATTCTAGTAATCATTTTTTTAATGGATTCTTGACGTTGAAGAAGTATGATATTTTCCTTTTTCAAGTTTTAAATCTCAAAGCCTTATATTAGAAATTATAATCAATGTTCTTTTGTGTATTGATACCTATCTATATTTAGTGTTTCCATATTTTAATTTCCTAGACACATATACTAAATGAAAATTTATTCTCTAAGAAATTTCTTGTAAACTTGTGTCTGAGATATCTGTTATATATGCTTCTGATAATTATTTTTGTGGTCAACCATAATTCTCGCGTCTGTTGGCAAACAATATACTTACATATATTTATTATGGAATAGTTACAAAATAAATAAATAAAGCAATAGATAAATGGACCAATAAATATAATGTGGTAACAATTGAGCAATATGCATTGATTTATTAATTAAAACTATTCACAAAATAGAAATAGTTGTTTCTTACTATGAGTGAAATATTTTCTTATATTATGATCATGCTTGTACCTGGTAAGTTGCTTTCTTAAATTGCTTTAGCAAAATTATATATATTCCAAGACAAGGTGCTTAGAGTACAAACTAGGGACAATGTTGCCACGTAAGTAGAACATAAATGTTTAAATAGTAAGATAGATGTTAGCAAGTTAGCCAATTGAATTAAGGGAAAGAATCTTTCTCCGGGAAGTAAGATAAGTATGATTTATACAATTTAAACATTGAGGAGGATAGCCCCAAACCCTGTGGCTAAGTGTGGGATTCTTTAAGGATTATTTATGAGGGTGAGTTGAAGTACCATTTGGAAAAAGTCATTGAGTGGCTAATGTTCTTAGTAGTGAATCTTTGCACATCTAGCTTAGTTGTGAGAGAGATAAACTTGATAGGAGAAGTCTAGAGACTTGAAGTTGCATGTGCCTTTGAATACTTTAAATTTGAATCCAAATTGGTTGAAAATTGGTAGTGACCTTAGGGAATAGATTAAGTGTGAGCAGATTTTTTTTTAAACAAAAATTGTATAATTTGGGTAAAAGAAAATTATGTGTTATTGTTAATAATCTAGGGTTAATTAAAAATAGGATAATTGTTCCTAATAAAGGAGGTGAGCCTTAGAGAAAAAAGGAGTGGAGTGAGGCATGTAAGGGTAAGTTCACCATACAAGATGTACCAGGATTTAAAGAAAATGTATAGGTGGCTAGTAATAGAAAAAGATTGACTTTGAAGAAGACTACTCGGGAGTTAGAGGAGGATGTTATGTGCTAGTACGTAGATCTTGCTAATTGAGGAACACCTACCCTAAATGTGGTTAACGTGAATTATTTGGATGATAGTTTAGGGTTAATTTCGAGGACGAAATTCTTAAAGGAGGGGAGAAATGTAACATCCTGAAATTTAATATGATTTAAAAGATTAAATTGTTATGAAATTTTGTATAAAAATTATTTGAATTAAAAGGATTGAATAATTATGATATAATATGATATTATATTTAGAATGTTGTATCATGATATGTTATTTGAATTGATTATGATATTATTTTATTTGGATTGAAATCTTTTCTTAGTATATTATATTGTCTGCAATGTTTGCATTATGATATCATAACTTTGATTGAGATAATTAAATTAAAATATTGCTATTTAGTTACTATATATTAAATATTATCAAGTTAAATAATTATTTTATCAATAATAAGATTAGGTGATTAATATAAGAATTGTTAAGATTATCTAACAACTACAAAAGAATGCAAAAGATAATTAATATAGTAATGATATAATATTATATATCTAGTTTAGATAAAATATTCATTCTATATAATTTGAATTGGTCCTCGATAACGATTTAAATCTTATCATGTTCTATCTTAATGTATCTTGAAAGAAAAGAAAATAGTAGATAATGCTAATAATGAGATAAATCTAGATAATAAAGTAGAAAAAGATAAAGAAAGATTTGATAAGCCAAATCTGCTAAAATAAATCTTATGCTATTTAATCTCAATCACGTACAACTGCACTTATATAAGGATAGGCAGTTTCCTTTCCTAGAATTACATAGTTAGTCTCTTGAGAAATAGGAAATTAGTAGATTGTTTGAGAATTGAGAAGGAAGAAATAGAGAGGATCTTGTTGACGCAGTAGATAGAGAAGAGGAAGAATAAACGAAGAGTGGAAATTACTTTGCTTCAAGAGGTGAGTAAAACATCTTTTTAAACACTCCATGGTATATTTTTGAAAGATATAATTTTGGGGTTCAGCAGAAAGTTCGGGGCTAGTGAAATTTGGATTTTTTTTAGTGGAATTATATGTTATCGCTAATGTGTGTTGCGTGTAATTTATGGATGATTGTGAATATTTTGTTTATACGAAATATTGGGTGCTGCGATAATTTTGTTCCTGGACATTTTGTGAAATCCCGTGACTGTTTCATTATTCCATGTGCAAATTGAATGTGCTAAATTAGGAATTAGGTGATAGACTGATAGGTGTTCTAGCAATAGCAAGAAAATTAGATGCAGTGGTTAATCTTAAAATTTGTCAAAGACCTTGCCATGTTATATAACTATATAATCATTGAAGCTACGTGAGATTCAGGGGTTGCATCTTGGTCATTCCATGTATATATAAAATTAAATTTATAATGATCGAAGGCTGTATTGTTCCTGCTACTCTCGTGAAAATTGATTGAGTTAGAAAACCTCACTTCCATGTACTTATATGCACTGAGACACATTATTTGTTTTCAAAGTATTTAGGGAATTAACGTGGTGGCTAAATCTTGATTTGGGGTAGGAACTTTGCCATGTTACTAAATATAAGAAGCTAACCTTGGAGTTACTTACGTGAGGGTAGGGGTAGCGCATTAAGTATATATATTTATATATATAATAATATAACAAGTATATATATTTATGTGTTTTGCTTATTTGTGTATGTTGTATTGTTTTATATTATTGATTGATCTTTATGATGTTATAACGTGACTATGGTTTGATCACGAAAATTAATATTCTGTTGGAGTTTGAGAATTAAATTGATAGTAATAAGAGATTACATATTTCTTTATTATTGTGAGAGTCAGTCATTACCTTCTGGCAAGGGATGACGGTGTACATTATATTCTGGGAATAGGATAATAGATACCTCCATCTGGGATGGGGATGAGATTTATGATAGATACCTCCATCTGGGATGGGGAAGAGAATTGAGATACCTCCATCTGGGATGGGGAAGAGATTCAGATACCTCCACCTAAGATGGGGAAGGCAGTGGGACGCCGTTGCATGGATAGACCTTTTACGAATATGAGATCCACACCGGTTCTGGGAACCAAAGAGTCTAGTCTAGTGATTCTGGGAATCACTAAGTTGTGTTTGTGATATCTATTTGAATATATTGAGGTGTTAATTTTATTTATTGAAATATTTACCTTAATGAGAATGATATGAGTGTGATTTGTGGTTGTCTTAATTTGACTTCTATTGGAGTGTATATATATATATATAATATTTTATTTTAAATTATTGCGGGTACCATGGTTGAGTTTTCTGGATTACCGCACCGGCTAAGAACAACACTATTTACGAACCTTTTTAGAACTTGTTTTATTCACTGGGATTATTATCTCATTAAAAGTGTTGTTTTCAGAGTACTAGGAAGAAACTGTAGAGATGAAGGAGACTTGAAGGCTTAATTCTTTTAGTTATATCTTGGTTAGTACCTTTTAGAATAAAGGGTCGGATGCAGTTAGTTCCGCCACTCTTTTAGATGCCCATATTTGAGAATAATGTTTTTATATATGTAAGGATTTATTTATTCAATCTTATTTTATAAAATTTGAGGTATTTCAGACCATTGTATTTTCAAAAAGTTTATATTAGTTATGTTTTAAAGAATATTTTACTATGGATTGTTATTGTAACGAAGGGCGTTACATTGTTGGGTTCCAGTTGGACAGGAGTAAGGATGAGTCATCGGATCAAGTGTGGATACACTTCTCTCGTCCAAGTGGGCAAAGGGTTGCTGATTATTGCTCCTTCTAGCATAGCAACATAGTTAGCTGAAGGATTGAGCATAATCATACCTCGTCCACTCTGGTGCTGAGGCAGTAGTCAGATGCCTCTCCAAAGGTTCTTGTTGAGGCCTCCAGATCACATCGCACCTCTTACAGTAACTCTGTTCATTCCGTGTAAGGAATGCAACAGGGAAGCATTCTCTGTCTTCTTTTTCTTTGGTTTTCTGCTTGGGGGGTATGGTCCATGGGGACCAGGTATCCCTCAATGCATCCCTTGGACGCACAAACTTGGACAGGTCCAAGTGAAGAGGTGGATGATGGGTTGTTGATGTGGATGGAGCACTGGATGGAGCTGGTAGTGGGGCACTGGTGGATATGTTGTCATTGTCTTGGGAGGAAGGTGGTGGAGCTGCAACTCTCCTTGGTCTAGCTGCCTGAGTCTTAACACGTCGAGGCATATTAGAAGGAAAAGAAGTTGGTTTAGCAGGTTGTACCTTCTGCTTCTTTTGCTGAGGGGTCGCCTTCTCCTATGCTTTCTTCATGATTTGACCAATTGGGATCTGGTCATCATCATCAGAGTCGTCCAGTATTTGAAGCTTCCGAACCTTTGGCTTTTCTGGAACAGGCTTCACTGAGGCTGCCTTTGGACACTGCTCAGCTTGAGCAGGTCTGGACGCATCAATCCTTGGACGCTTCTCTACCGGGGACTGACCAGTGGAGGTGTCAGCATGTCTTTTCTTGGTTCTTCTCTCCTTTTCAGCATCTTCCTCATGCTTCTGAGACATGTGACGTGTTACTTTTCTTCTCCCCTGTTCCTCCATCATCCTTTTGATCTTCTTGCCAATACCAATAAGATCAATCTCCTCCTCATCATCATTGGAGATGATCTTGCTCTGTTCATGTCGTTGCTTATTGATGCTATCTTTGTCCAAGTCCCTTAGGACCTTGGCTGTCAGCTTAATCTTCATAGGCTTTATGTTGGACTTGCCAAATAGTTGTTGTGTTGCCACCATTTGCCCTTTCTTCACGATAGCTTCGTGAACAGCTTCGTCCAATTCATCAAAGAAGCATTGATAGACCTTCTGGTCCCAGAAGATCTTGTTCAGCAGAGCGGCGTAGAAGATGTCATCATTGCCACCAACAGTCTTCATCATTCTCACAATATTGATGTAAATGGTGTGAGGAAGGTTGAAGGGGATACCTTCCATAATGTGGAATATCACGAACTTGTGTAAGTCCGTGACTGAGTCCTTAGACCCAACTTTGTGCAGAATACTCTTGTTGCACACCTGCTGCCAGATTTTCGCTTCCTCACACAGGCTCTAGTACTCAATCTTTATTGAGTCTGTGGATTTGGTCTTGCAAAGTACGTTTGCAACGTGATTGCCGTACTGCTCGGCCCAGTTTGTTCTGTACTGGTTCTGTTCCCTGATGCAACCAGTTACCTTTGCAATGGACTCAGTGGACAGAGTCACCTCTCGTCCAAGAATAGTGGCCATGAGCTCCTTTGTGTTATGGAATTTGGCATTCCTCCAGAACATCCTGATCAACTCAGGGAATATCTTCTGGTTTTCATTGAAGTAGCCTCTGATTCCACACTTCAGAAGGCTCTCGTTCAGGTTCAGGCCTAGCTTCTCCAGCTCTTCAATGTCGAAGAAGTGCTCAATGCGCACTGTAGCAGCACCTTGACATACCACTGTGGTCTCAGGGTAGGTGTGGACGTCGAGTTCAGAGTTGCTTGAGCTTGCCGAGTTCGACATGGTAGAAAAGTTTGGATTTTTAGGTTTTCTGATAAGGGTTTTGGGTTTTTGAGAGAGAGATAGAATGCTTAAGGATGAAGATGAGCTCAGAGAAAAAAGGTACGGTGAAGATTTTTCTGAGGCGATTTGACGGATTACATATATGGGCTTTGTTCGGAGAAAGTGAAGTGGTTTTGGGCTTTTATGATTTGAATATTTGAAATGGGAGTTATGCCATAAAACCCGCCATGATGAGGCGTGTGAAGAATGTGGGTAACTGTGTTCGGTTACTGACATTTAGGTGACTCAGCATAGAGCATTAACTCATACTTACTCTGAAATGAACCGTTTTGGCCATTTGAACAATGTTTAAAAAAATATGCTAAGTTAAAAACATCGTCCAGATGTTGGACTTAAGTGGAACATGTGCAATGCGCGTGCATGACTTAGTGATCTTTGGACGGCATGTCCATTGGATGCTAAGGTTTTATTGGACGCACCATGTAGATGTTAATCATTCCTTTACCAAGTCCATGCCAAGTTTGTTCCTCATAAGGATTAACTTATCTTCAGTAAGGGGTTTAGTAAATATATCAGCAAGCTGATTATCTGTGGTTACAAAGTGTAGTTCCACAGTACCCTTTTGAACATGGTCTCTTATAAAGTGATGTTTAATCTCTATATGTTTAGCCCTTTAATGCAATATGGGATTCTTAGAGAGATCTATGGCAGCTTTACTATCACAGAAGATAGGAATGTTACTCTCACATATGTTGTAGTCCTCAAGTTGATGTTTGATCCATAAGATTTGAGAACTACATTTTGCAGCTGAAATATACTCTGCTTCAGCAGTGGACAATGCAATGGTTCCTTGCTTCTTGCATATCCAGGAGACTAAGTTTCCACCAATGAAGTGACATCCTCCACTAGTTCTTTTTCTTTCAATTCTGTCTCCAGCATAATCAGCATCACAGTATCCAACTAACCTGAAATCTTTCTGCCTTTTGAAATATAGACCAAGATTAGTGGTTCCAACAAGATATCGAAAGATTCTCTTAACAGCAGTTAAATGAACTTCCCTTGGGTTAGATTGAAATCTGCCACATAAGCATACACTGAACATGATGTCAGGTCTGGATGCTATGAGGTATAGGAGTGATCCTATCATTCCTCTGTATAGAGTGTTATCCACCTTCTTTG
Source organism: Pueraria montana var. lobata (assembly GCA_026413185.1). Classification (NCBI taxonomy): domain Eukaryota; kingdom Viridiplantae; phylum Streptophyta; class Magnoliopsida; order Fabales; family Fabaceae; genus Pueraria; species Pueraria montana. The sequence goes on from CM048650.1 coordinate 83,586,507, forward strand.
AGTTTTCGTCCAGTCCAAGTATTGTTGTTGGATGCATAGGAGTTTTCATTGGTTTTACATCGTCCATTTCGTACTTCTTTAGTAGCTCCTTGACATACTTGGTTTGATGTATGTACACGCCCTTTTCAGTTTGTTTGATTTGAAGTCCAAGGAAGAATTTTAGCTCACCCATCATGCTCATCTCAAACTCTGTTTGCATTAATTTGGCAAATTCTTCACATAGAGATTCGTTAGTGGCACCAAATATGATATCATCAACATATATTTGTGCAATAATAAAATCAGAAGAGTAGTCTTTGCGAAACAATGTAGTCTACTTTTCCTCTTGAAAAACCATTTTCTGACAGAAATGAGCTGAGTTTTTCATACCAAGCTCTAGGTGCTTGTTTCAACCCATATAAAGCTTTGTTAAGTTTGAAAACATGATTTGGAAAAGCATCACTTTCAAATCCTGAGGGTTGTCCCACATAGACTTCTTCCTTTATGAGTCCATTGAGGAATGCACTTTTTACATCCATTTGATATAGCTTCATATTGCTCTGAGCTGCAAATGATAGTAAAATGTGAATTGCCTCTAGACGTGCAACTGGAGCATAAGTTTTAGTATAATCTATACCTTCCTGTTGTGAGTAACCTTTTGCTACCAACCTCGCTTTGTTTCTCACAACATTACCTGCTTCGTCCAGCTTGTTTTTGAACACCCACTTTGCTCCTACAGCTTCTTTGTCGTCGGGGAGTTCTACTAGCTTCCAGACATTGTTCTTTTGAAACTGGTCAAGTTCTTCCTGCATTGCTTTGACCCAGCTTTCATCTTCTAAGGCATCATCCACAGTCTTAGGTTCTAATTGCGATATGAGTGTTGTGTGACCCTGCTGTCGTTGAAGTGAAGCTCTGGTTTTGACTCTATCTTTTGGATCTCTGATGATTTGCTCCTCTGGATGATGTTTCTTCATTTGCCAGTTGCGTCTAATTGGTTCTCTTTGTTCTGCTACTGAACCGTCCAGTGGTACATTGGACTCTTCACCTGAGACATCGTGGTTGGACGTATCTGATGACTTACTTGCATCGTCCAATCTGAGATCTGCAAATGATTCGTCCAGCTCTGATAATTTCTTATCAGGCTTGTTATCATTGAACTTCACATGGATAGCTTCTTCAACAACTAAGGTTCTAGAGTTATAAACTCTGTATGCCTTTGAAGTTTCAGAATATCCAAGCAATATTCCTTCATCACTCTTAGAATCAAATTTTCCTAAGTTATCCTTAGTGTTTAGAATCAAACATTGACATCCAAATGGATGGAAGTAGGATATGTTGGGTCTTCTTCCCTTCCACAATTCATATGGAGTCTTTTTCAATATTGGCCTTATATAGATTCTGTTTTGTAAATAACAGGCAGTATTCACTGCTTCAGCCCAGAAGTGTTTAGGGGTTAAATTATCATTCAACATGGTTATGGCCATCTCCTGGAGTGACCTATTTTTCCTCTCAACAACACCATTCTGTTATGGTGTTCTGGGTGTTGAGAAGTTGTGAAGGATACCATTGTCCTCACAGAACCTTTGAAAACTTTCATTTTCGAATTCTCCCCCATGATCACTTCGGATAGAAGTAATGCATACTCCTTTTTCATTTTGAACTCTTTTGCAGAAGTTATAAAAAGCCTTGAAGGACTCATCTTTGTGGGATAAGAACATGACCCATGTCCATCTGGTATAGTTGTCCACTATAACCAATTCGTATCTCTTACCACTTACTGAGGCTGTTCTTGTGGGTCCAAACAGATCAATATGTAACAGCTCAAGAAGTCTAGAAGTGGAAACAATGTTTTTACTTTGAAAAGAACTTTTCACTTGTTTCCCTTTCTGACAAGCTTCACAAAGAAGATCATCTTTATATGACATACTTGGTAGTCCTCTTACGAGGTTATGCCTATTCAGCTTTGAGATTAACCTCAAGCTTGCATGACCAAGTCTTTTATGCCATAGCCAATGATTTTCTTGTGCTTAAACTAGGCATGATACATTTTGACTTGATAGTTCCCCAAGTTTAATCTTGTGCAGATTACCTTGCCTCTTTGCAGTAAAGAGAAGGGATCCATCAGAGTTCTTGACTGTGCATTCACTTTTATTAAAGGCAACATCATATCCACTGTCACATAATTGGCTTATGCTAAGTAGATTATGTTTAAGACCTTTAACATAAAGAACTTTATCAATACAAGGATAGGGTGGTAAACCAATCTTACCTACGCCAGCTATCATCCCTTTCTGATTCCCTCCGAAAGTGACTGTCCCACCAGCTTTGGGTAGGAGGCTTTGGAACATACACCTTTCTCCTGTCATGTGATGTGAGCACCCACTGTCCAGGTACCATGATTGGAGTTTCTTTCCTACTGTTAAGCATGTCTGCAATAGGAACAATTTTATGCTTAGATACCCAAATTGACTTGGGTCCTTTATTGTTAGTTTGAAGGGTATTAGACGCTCCCTTCTTAGGCAGGTGTCTGCATTTGGACGTTATATGTCCAAGTTTCCCACAGAAGTAGCAAACATCTGTTTCCTTGTCATGAATATATTTCTTTCCCTTATATCCATGTCCTGACCTGTCATTTTGTCTCTTACAACCTTCATATTTTAAAAGCATTTTAAGGTTGTCAGAGCCCTTAACAAAGTTTGACAGATCCTTCTTTAGGCTGTCAATCTGTTCATGAAGTTTTACAACATCATGTTGTTGACCTCTTAAGGAAGTATCTGCTTCAACTTTCAGAAGCTTCTCAACTAGCCTTTTGTTTTTTGCTTTGAGATTTCGAATCTCTATGGAAAGATTCATTTTCTCTAGTCCTTGAATCCTCACAGGATTTATAGGCTCGAGCAGCATCATTCCAGAGAGTTCGCCTCTTCGCATTTGTAATTTCATGTTGCTTTGAGAGCTCTGTAAACTTTTTCTGTAAATCCTCCATTTCACTTTCAAGTTGTTTGAAACTTTTCTCTAAAACTTCTTTTTCTTTTGAAAGTGATTTGGACGGTTTCTTTAAAGTTCTGTAGGCCTTTGACAGAATAGAAGAGTTTGAAAGTAGTTCATGATAAGCTTCTTGAAGTGAATCTAAGACATTAAGGTCTACCTCATCTTCTTCTTCTAGTTCAGAAGAATCTGTTGAAGTGTCTGCCATCAGGCATATGTGTGCTTCCTCTTCTTCTTCATCGTCCGATAATGAGTCATCGTCTAGGTCTTCCCATGTGGACATCGGAACTTTCTTGCCCTTCTTGTTGCTGAAGAATTTCATCTTCTTGTCCTTGCTCTTGTCGAGATCTGGGCATTCTGATTTGAAGTGTTCTGGCTTTTTGCATTCGTAGCATACTATTGGACTCTTCTCCTTCTTTTCTTTGAGGCCTTACTTGTTTAGGTTTCTCCATCTGAATCCACCTTTCTTCTTCCACATAGCGTGTATCCTCTTGGATATGAAAGATAGCTCATCATTCTCGTCTGAGTCATCATCTTCAGATTGTTCGTCTGATGATGTTTCAGCTTGCATGGCTTTGGACGATGGTGCTTTCCTTGGCTTCTGGACGCTGAGCGCCAGGGACTTGTTTTTCTTACCATCACCATCTTGATGCAGTTCTAGTTCATGCACCTTGAGAATTCCCACGAGTTCTTCTAGGGACATATCATCCAGTCCTTTTGTTGTTCTCAAGGCTGTAACCTGTGGTCTCCATTGCCTAGGCAAACTTCTCAGAATTTTGTCAATATGTTCATAGTTATTGTAATTTTTACCATGTGCTCTAAGTTCATTTAGTATGGTTTGAAACCGTCCAAACATACCTTGTATGTCCTCGTTTTTCTTCCATACTAAACAATTCATATTGACGAGTAAGGAGACTGAGTTTGTTACATTTTACCTGGGTGGAACCCTCATACGTTAACGCAAGAGTGTCCCACATTTGTTTCGTGCTTTTGAGACTGTGCACCTTGTTGTATTCTTGTTCGCTCAGTGCACATATGATGATGTTTCTAGCTCTAGAGTTGAGATGAAATCTTTGTTTCTGCTCCTCCGTCCATCTAGTCTTTGGGATTTCCTTGAGGATCTCATCAAGTGGAATGTAGTCGCCCATCTCCACAACATCCCACATGTCAATATGACTGGATTCAAAGAATGCTATCATTCTTTGTTTCCAGTAATCATATTTGACGCCCTTGAAGAGTGGTGGTCTGTTCACAGCTTGTCCCTCGTATTCCATCTTTCTTAGGATCTTTCCTCTGTACTGCTAAGTACTCATCCCAAGAGGCCGAGCTCTGATGCCAACTGAAATACAGAGAAACACACTAGAAGAGGGGTTGAATAGTGTGTTTATATTTTCTTTGAAATCCTTTCGCAAATATGAAGATAGTGTATCTTAAGTTTTACAAGAACCTTGTGAAACAGAAGACTATGCTATCGTCCAGTGGTTCAAATATAACAGTTCAATGAAACTGCGTTTTTTGTCAGAACACACGTAAAATATTTTCGTAAATAAAATGTGTAAAGAAACTCTTTCGTAGTATGTGAAGAGATAACTTAAGAGATTTACGAGTAAGCTAGAAAGCGAAAGAGTAGAACACTTAGTTTTATACTGGTTCACTCAAACTGAGCTACGTCCAGTTCTCCTTCGGAAACCTTTGAAGGGTTCTACTAATCAGAATCTGATTACAAACAAGTATTTTAACCTGCCACTTCTGGCTACAAGTATTCTCTAGGCCACTCCTGGCACACCTTTTAATCTCCCCCTGAGATTAAAGCAAACCCAAGTATTCTTTAACACTAAGCCACTCCTGGCTTTCCAAACATAAATTGTTCGAGTATAGAAAGAAAGAATAACTGTCACAGAGAGGATATTACAATAATAATATCTAATACACATAATCGCTTAGCAAAGCTAAGTAGAAAGCTCTTCTTCGCTTAGTATGAATCGTCCAGTCGTTTTGACAGAGTTTCGGCTCTTAATCAATCTTCGCACTTTGATGCATGAGCTTGTTCCTCTATTTATAGGCAGCTTGGTGTAAAGTATCCATTGTGGGATCTGTACCTTTGCTAGTAACAGTTCTCTTCCAAATATATGATCGTTTTCCACGTGTCGGCATGGGGTGGAGAGATAGAGGAGACAGTCATACATGTAGCGCTTCCACTTTTTGTACTATTTCTGTAGAGAAATGCTTTTCTGTCCCTGTACAATACTTTCCGAAAACTCAAATGAAATGTTATGTTAGAATGAGAGGGAATAATCAAATATTCCAGAGAATCATCATCGAAAACGTATTGTCATATTATATAACTTTTAAGATAGAAAACAGAGTGTAAGTTATATAGGCATTGGACGCTTGCTTTGCAGAAACATTGGACGCTGGTTGTTGTTCTTTACAAAACATATTTGGACGCTTTGCTTATGGAAATATAAGGTCTAAGTTTGAGAGATACAATACCATTGCGGCATTGGACGACGTAGATCCTATAACACTCAAACAAGACCATTAGATACTCCAAAATTTATCCTTTATTTGTTATCATCAAAATCGAAATTTGAGGGGTTGGACATCGTCCAAAGTCTTAGAACTTAACACTATTGTGATGTTTTGCAAAGTCATATAATGGTCATCACAAGTTATATAAAAAAAAATTAAAAAAAAGTATGGCCCTACATCGCACAGGTCTCATGTTGGTAGTAAAAAGGACTTTTAAGACAATTTGAACAAGTTATACTTAACAATACCTTAATTCAATCTAATGACAAGTAAAGCCTCATTTTCTCATTTTACATATCTCAAATTTGTATAAATATATAATTTTTATTAATTATTTTGTGTTATATTTAAAAATAATAGTCAAAGAAAATAATGTTTTTTTATTTAAAACATTATATTTTTCACCAATACACCTTTATCATTGTATACAATAAATGTTTTCTTTTTAAAAAATATTTATATTTACTATTATAATGTTATTCTTCATATGTAACATAAGGAAAAGGTATTAAATTATTACCCTCATTAAACATTCAAGATTTTAAATTCCCCTTCTGGTGTCATATATTTACCAACATTGATATTCAATATTATGAAATAATTAGATACATTTGACTAATTAAAGAAAAATATCTTTAATAAATTTAAAATAATAATGAATTTGCTAGTAAGTTGACTGAGTAAAATGTAAAAAATTAAATGGAAAATGTCAAAAATTGATAATTAGTTTGTGTCTTTCTAATAAAATATTTAATTCTTAATTCTTAATTAATCTTCAGAGACCCAAGAAAAATGTTATTTAATTTCATGCAAGTATCATTTAAATTATTTATTATAAATATAAAATATAATTTATATACTCAAAATAGTTTTTATTATAAATTGTAATTTTTACCTATAATATATTTTACATATTTAAATTTTTTATTTATTTTAAATTTTAATTTTATAAAAATAATTATTTATTTTATGCATCACACAAGGAAAGATACTAATTATATTAATTTGATGATAATTTTTTGTAGTTATGAGTTATCCACTTTGTTAATTTATTAATAATATCAAATTTTTGTAATGGACAAATATTTTGATGCTTAAAACAATGAATATTTCAAATCACTATAACATCAAATATTTATTTTATTTAATACTTTTTCATCCTAATCAAACTATATTTAATGAATTTTGTTGAAAAAGTGAGATAAATTCCCAGTCAAAATCCTTTTTTATATTCCTTCCTTTTTCGAGAGTTGAAAGGAAAATTTGATATTGAAAATACCTTATTCATGTGTGCAAACACCCAACCCTCACACTCTATTTAATTACCACTTTCAAACTCAACACTGCATACATTCACACACACCGTCTTTGATTTCCTCAGCATTGTTGTACTTTATTCGAGCATTTCCTTCCCTTTGTTAGCATTCCAACATTTTCCATGGAGTTCCAACATCGTGATGGCCAAAACCAAAGGACACCATTAACCATGCCTCTTTCCGCCATCACCTACCTTTCCAGAAACCCATTACGAAGTAACACTCTCTTTTCTTCACATTGCTTTCAACTTGCATGAGACCCATTATGTTTTGCTGTTTTAAAAAATAAATGCTTTTCTAACATCAGTTCATTTGTAGGGTCCGAGTTTGTGCCAGCTGGTTTTATCGGCAATGTTATGATGCCTAATGTTTTCCCAACGATGGTGCTGGTCAATGCCGAGGAAGCATTTCGACGAGAGCGGCAAAAAGTATTCTTTATTTATATATTTTATCTAATATATTAATTTTCCTATGCTATCATTCTTATTAAGTTGGATGCAATGAAAGGGGTCAACCAATTGACCCTAATAGTGATACGTTTGTAAGTTATATTGGTGCCATTTCTCGACAGACGATGCAAATTACATGTGATAATTGGAGAACACCATCTTTGAAGGTAGTGAAAGAAAATATTTGGAAGGATATACAGGTAGTAAACATACTCTCACCATATTTTATGTTTCTTGTACAAACATACTTACTCAATTAAGCACACTTTGCCAGACAACTTTCATTGTTGATGATAGTCATCGAAGTTGGGTTCTTAGAGAAGTATGAAAACTTTGTAGAAATTTTAGAACCTACTTGACAAAGAAAAATGTTTATGGTAAAAATGGTAGTGTTATTAAGCATCCTCTGCAGATGTATCCATTCATATCCCAGGAGCAATGGAGAACTTTTGTTGCTAAACGTCAATCTGACAAATTTAAGGTAAGGTTAGTCATTTGAATTATAGTCTTAATTATCTTAATACTTTGTATTCATATTATTGCTATGTGCCTAAATAGATGCAAAGCACTCAAAATCGGCTCAAAGCATTGAATCCTAAGTACCCCTATAGAAAAGCCCGCGTTGGTTACGCACGCCTTAAGCAAAAGATTGTAAGTGTGTTTAGATATAAAGTGCAAGATGTTAGAAATGTCTTTCAATCAGTTCATTAATTGCATCAATGTATAGTTGAAGGAGTTAGGACCAAAGGACACATCCATATCTCGTCATGATTTGTGGAAGAGTGCACGTGTAAATAAGTCAGGAGTGATTGATAAAGAAAACGTTCAACAAGTAAGTTTTGTAGGGATCATTGGGTGTTGATTGTCATCAATGCCACATTAGATACAATATATTATTTGGATTCTGTGCATGGTGGTCTAAAACATAAACAACACATGAAGGATACATTTGAAAAGTAAGTTCAATGCATTTATTTTCAATATAACAAACATGAGATATATTGAATATATAATAACTTGAATATATTTATTTTATTTTGTTAGAGCTTTGTGCATTTACCATGCTGGTAAGGAAACTAGGATGCCAACATCTCGATCAAACAACAAAATCACTTGGATCCCTATACAAGTATGTACAAAATTTTTCTACACTTTAATCTCTTGCCTAAATCTAGATCAAACAAATTCATTGTCCAAAACAAGGATAATACATCATTCAATTAATCTTTCATTTTGACTTGTATAGTGCCCTTGTCAGACAAATACAATTGATTGTGGTTATTATGTTATGAGATTCATGAAAGAAATCCTTTCACAAAATGAAAATATCATCCCATATACGGTACGTAATTTTAGTTATAATTTATATTTATCTCATTCCTAATTTTGATATCATTTAATGTTATTTAATCTAACATTTATTTAATCTGATGTTCTATTTTGCAGTACTTTCCTGACTACAAGTGTGCTACTTACTCTCATGACCAACTAGTTGAAGTCAAGGAAGATTGGTGTCGTTATATAGTCCAAAATTGTGGATTAGCATAGTTTCTATTTAGAATTGTTGCAACTCAAACGTGTAGTTTGATTTGTAACTTTTTTTAATTATGTTGAACAATACAAATTGCAATTTGTTTTGTTTCGTTGTATTTCTGTTAATATACAGATGTATTGAAATTTGGGATTGTTCATATTACAAGGGAAACTCTGCCAACATTTTGGTATAAATTTCATTGTTCAAAACTTAAGGAAGTAGTGTTTTTAATTAAGTTGTATGTATTAGACTATGAAAAATGTGATGTGTGCATGAAAAATTGTTTTGAACTATGCAGAAAGCAACATAAAACAAAGGGAAAAATCTGAGTGAAGAGTTGTAAAAGGATTGTGGGGTGAGGGGTGGGGGACACTTCAGATGGACAAAGAGAAAAGGAAATTGTTTGGTTCCAATGGACTAAAAAAAATATTGAAGTGAGAGAAAGAGAAGGATTAAGGGAAGTATAAAAAGGAAAAGAAATACATAAAACAAAGGGATATTAATTAATACAACGATTCTTTTATTCCTTGTTATATTATTGTCATTATTATAGTAATAAAAATATTATATAAATTAAAGTAAAGTATATTAATAATGTAAATAAAAACTATACATCATTAATTACGAATTATTATGTATTAAAAATATTATATTTATAATAATTATTTTAAAGTCATATTTAAAATAACTTCTAATGAATAGATATAATAATAAATTTATATTAATAATATATAAAATTTAAAATGATATAATATAGTAAAATAAAAAACTAAAATAGACAATAAAATTTACATAATCAGTGGTTTAATTTTTCTAAGATTAAAATATTTTTTGGAAAAATAATATAATTTAATTGAAAAGCATTTGCAGTGTTTTAAAGTTAAATTAAGCTAATTTTAAAAAAATTAACACTATATCATTAAAAAAATAAATATATGTGTTTAAATTAGTTTTAATTAGAAAAAATTTATTATAATATTTGTAATGATTCTATGTTATTTTTAAACAGTTTTTTTTTTTCATTGGGTGCCTTCTTCATCTTTTCATTCTTTCTTTGTTTCTTTTTTTTTTGTTGCCCGTTCTTGATATGTATCTGAATGTTTTAGTTTGTGTGTATTGTTAAAGGAAGTTTAGCATTTATTACAAAAGATATTCTTAACCATGTTTCATATATTATAATTTTTTTTATATTGTGTTATTAAATGTATGTGACATTAATTATATTAGTTATTACTGTCATTTATCATGTAATGAATTCCTCTAACGTATCTATGAATTGGTAGTTTGACTTTTTATTAAAAAAAATGAATGATAATAAATGGCATTGAAAATAAAATTTAAATAAATAATCAATGTCAATAAAGGTGTTTGAAAAAATTTTAAATATATAACCAACAAGTTGTTGGTCCGAGTAGTACTGGGCTCGGTCCCCTTAAGCAACATAGGGTTCGAGCCTTGTAAATGAAAAAAATGTGGTTGATTTGAGAGGGGAGACTTCGTACCAATAACATGGTAATAATATATATATATATATATATATATATATATATATATATATATATATATATATATATATATATATATATTAAAATTTAATTCTAATTTTAACTTTGCTTTTTATGTTAATATTTGAAGATTTTAATTTTTACGCATTGTTAATGCAAAATTTTACATTATCAATCAAATAAAAATAATCTTAAATATGACTTTTGAAAAATTAATTATAAAAATCAGCAATGTTTATGCATGACAGATTATAATTATATCACAATATAAATGAATACATTTATATTGTCAATATATTTAAATAAAAAACTTATCTTTAATTGTTTAAATGAAGTAAAATATTACATAGATGTCTAGAAATGTTTAAATTTAAAAAATAATTATTTATTTTAAAACTTTCAAATTTTTTAAAATTAAGTTATTATTTTTCTAAAATAAGTGCACATTGTGGTATATGAAATTTATCGGCTAAAAATGTTTATGATATTATTGAGATCATTTTAATATATTCTCATTGTTTTTATTCTCTAATTTCCATCCATTACAATAAAGACGTGTTTTCTTGTGGTGGAATCATACTAAAGTGGCTCTGTGTTATCTATTCTGGAAAGGAGGTGGAGTAAGCAGCTAAAGGATGTTATTATAGCTGCCATTCTTAATGTGTTTTGGACAGTGACAAATCAGGATCTGGGATTAGCGGGGGCAAATTATTTAAAAAATTAATAATGTTTATTTGGTTTAAATACCTTTTTAGTCCTTGCAATTTAGCACTTTTTTGTTTTTCGTCCTTGTAAAAAAAATTTAGTTTTACTCCTTGCAAATTATGTTTGTTTTGTTTTTCATCCTTAAAGCGGTTTAGATAGCATTTTTTTTACTGTTAAAACTGTTTTTTTACTGTTCAAAGCACTATTTAAAGCGCTTGAAGGACGAAAAACAAAATACACATAATTTGCAAGGACTAAAACCATTTTTTTTTTGCAAGGACGAAAAGCAAAAAAGAACTAAATTGCAAGGACTAAAAAGGTATTTAAGCTTATTTATTATCATGCATATGAAAATAAAATATGTTTTGTTCCTCTAAAATTTTCGTAGTTTGGTTTTGGTCTCTCAAAATTTTTTTGTCCTTTTTCGTCTCTCAATTTTGAAATGCATAATTTTGGTTCTCAAACCGCTATCTAAACCATTTTTGTCTTTCTATAAAGCATTATCCATACCATTTTGAGAAGAAAAAGTGATGCATTTCAAAATCAGGAGTCGAAAAGTGGACAAAAAAAATTTAAAGAGACTAAAACTGAACTTCAAAAATTTTAGAGAAACCAAAAACATGTTTTACCCTATGAAAGAGAATGAAATGTGCAACCAAATAAGTGTAAAAGGAACAAAACATACGAAAGACACTAGTCAATAAAAGATAAAAATTGATAACAACTAAAAAATTAAAGGCAGTGGGGTCAAATTACAAAATTAGAGTGGGCAAAAACACAACAACACTTAATATATCCTTATATTTTCCACAAAGTCAGGGGGTGCATCTGCATCCCCTGGAGAGTATGTAGGTCCGCCATTGGTTTTGGATCATCTGTATTTCTCGAAATAAAAAGTGTTTTGATAGTGTTTCGATTTCTGTCAATAATGCCATTTCCTCTGTTATGGCCTCTACTTCATTAGCAGGCTTTTGCTCAAAAGGATACATGGCGCATTCAATGGAGGAGTTTCAAATTCTTAAGGCCTTGTCAGTGCCTATTCATCCCCCTAAACCTCTTCTTGTTAAGAAGGTAACTTGGTATCCATCAATTTTTGGATTTGTCAAATGTGTACACTGATGGTTCTTCCAAGGGCTCTCCAGGGCATGCTGGGTGTGGGGGCATTCTCCGTGATGATTTTGGGGCTATTCTTGTGGTTTCTCAGCATAGATTAGAATCACAACAGCTCTACATGCTGAGCTTACTGCAACAATGCTAGCCACTAAGCGTGCTTCCCACATTAAGGATGGCATAAACTCTAGCTTGAATGTGACTCTCATTTAGTAATAGAGGCTTTTAAAAATGTTCAACGTGTTCCTTGGGATATCAGAGGTCGTTGGAAACACTGTCTTCAGCTTTGTTCCCAGATGCATTTCAATTTTTCTCATATCTTTAGAGAAGGGAATAGTTGCGCTGATAAACTAGCTAATTGGTGGGACGGTGCTCCTTCTTGTATTAAGGAAGACTTCTTCCGTAACAAAGTTGGTCTTCCTTTTTTTAGATTTTGTTGATGTTCTTTTTTTGTAGGTTTTGGCCTAGTCCCCCATTGTGATGTTTTTTTTTTTTTTTTTCTATTCTTCTTAATAAATAGTGGCTTGCGACAGGGGATCAATAGTCTTTGGGGTGTCGACCTAGTTAGGAGATGGTCATTGTTCTATTTGAAATACAGAGAAACACACTAGAATGGGGGTTGAATAGTGTGTTTATATTTTCTTTGAAATCCTTTCGCAAATATGAAGATAGTGTATCTTAAGTTCTACAAGAACCTTGTGAAACAGAAGACTATGCTATCGTCCAGTGGTTCAAATATAACAGTTCAATAAAACTGCATTTTTCGTCAGAACACACGTAAAATATTTTGGTAAATAAAATGTGTAAAGAAACTCTTTCGTAGTATGTGAAGAGATAACTTAAGAGATTTACGAGTAAGCTAGAAAGCGAAAGAGTAGAAGACTTAGTTTTATACTGGTTCACTCAAACTGAGCTACGTCCAGTTCTCCTTCAGAAACCTTTGAAGGGTTCTCCTAATCAGAATCTGATTACAAACAAGTATTTTAACCTGCCACTTCTGGCTACAAGTATTCTCTAGGCCACTCCTGGCACACCTTTTAGTCTCCCCCTGAGATTAAAGCAAACCTAAGTATTCTTTAACACTAAGCCACTCCTGGCTTTCCAAACAGAAATTGTTCGAGTATAGAAAGAAAGAATAACTCTCATAGAGAGGATATTACAATAATAATATCGAATACACATAATCGCTTAGCAAAGCTAAGTAGAAAGCTCCTTTTCGCTTAGTATGAATCGTCCAGTCGTTTTGACAGAGTCTCGGCTCTTAATCAATCTTCGCACTTTGATGCATTAGCTTGTTCCTCTATTTATAGGTAGCTTGGTGTAAAGTATCCATTGTGGGATCTGTACCTTTGCTAGTAACAGTTCTCTTCCAAATATATGACCGTTTTCCACTTGTCGGCATGGGGTGGCGAGATAGAGGAGACAGTCGTACATGTAGCGCTTCCACTTTTTGTACTATTTCTGCAAAGAAATGCTTTTCTGTCCCTGTACAATACTTTTCGAAAACTCAAATGAAATGTTATGTTAGAATGAGAGGGAATAATCAAATATTCCAGAGAATCATCATCGAAAACGTATTGTCATATTATATAACTTTTAAGATAGAAAACAGAGTGTAAGTTATATAGGCATTGGACGCTTGCTTTGCAGAAACATTGGACGCTGGTTGTTGTTCTTTACAAAACATATTTGGATGCTTTGCTTTTGGAAATATAAGGTCTAAGTTTGAGAGATACAATACCATTGCAGCATTGGATGACGTAGATCCTATAACACTCAAACAAGACCATTAGTACTCCAAAATTTATCCTTTATTTGTTATCATCAAAACCGAAATTTGAGGGGTTGGACATCGTCCAAAGTCTTAGAACTTAACAATCTCCCCCTTTTTGATGATGACAAATAATGTTAAATTTTGATGTTAACAGGCACATAATCATATATGAATATAATAAAGCATATAGGAGATGATTATGTTATGCCAGTGTATGTTGACAGGGTTAATATATGTGAAATGAAGTACTCCCCCTGAGTTCAACATTTCTTATGCATCTGATAACAGTGTATAATAGCCATCAAGAATATATCAGATATTGCAGATATCAGAGTGAAAAAAAAAACATATCAAGGATATGGATGCGGAATATGTTATATAAACACCTCATGTATTAAAAATGTATTGATAAAACAGCCAAAACATTCACAGAGTGTAAAATGACTTTATGACATCAAAATTCCAATTTCTCCCCTTTTGTCATTAACAAAAATGGGTTTGAAAGATGGAAAAATGACTTGACCATCATGGTCACCTATGGCTGTGAAGGTGGTTCTTATGGTGGTGGTGGTGGTTGTTCTGGTGGTGCTGGTTGATGAGCTTGTGGTTGGACGAGTGTGCTAGTTGTTGGAGTTGTTGTGGTTGGACGGGTGGAATGGCATGAGCAACTTGTCCAAGAAGGTTGGTTGCAGTATTTTGAATTTGATTCACAAGCGTCTGGGAAAGGCTCATGAACTGTTCAGTGATAGCATTCTGCAGCAGCATACGATGTTGAGCAGCCTTAGCCTGTTGCCTTTGCTGAAATGCTTGAAGAGCTGCGTCGGTTTCCAGTTGTTGTTGCCTCAGAGCCTACTGCACGATCTCGTGAACACGATCTTCTGAGACCCCTTGAGGTTCAGCAAATCACAAGAGAATGATGCCCCTTGGACTTGAAGATCCTGTGGGAACCAGTTGACGTGTACCCGAGTGAGCTTCAGTAGACGCTTCAACAATGGGGAGGCTGGTGATATCTTCAGCAGGAGGCTTTTCTGCAGTTGATTTCATGGGCTTGGATGCTTCAACAATAGGCTCTCCATCATCCTTGGACTTTCCAGTTTGGACGGTGGGTTCTTGTTCCACTTCTATTGGTACAGATAGGTCCAAGTCAAGATGAGCTAGCACCTTTGTTATCTTGGCAGATGCTTCATCCAACTCTGCTTGTGTATCTTTTGCCTTGGCAACCTGATCTTCCTTTTCTGTGGTTGTAGCCTCAGCTTGCTCAAGAGCCAGCTACTCTGGACGAGCTTGTTCTGCTGCTCTGGCCTCTTATGCCTTGTACTCCTCATGCAGAGTTTGGAGTTCCTCCACAAACTCTGTGCGATCCAATGTCCGAAGATCAAACACTTTGTTGCTTCTGATGATAGGTAACGTCTTCACTAAATCCAGATAGTCATCTGAATATGTCAGAAAGCAAGCAAAGGTGTCTGTGAAGTGATGAGTCTTCACTGGACGCAGCACTTCAAGACCATGAGGGGGTGAATGAAATCATTCTTGGAGCTACCGGAGGAGGAGGCCTTTGGGAGTCATTCCATAAGATCTGGCGCCAAAAGGTCATGGATTCGAAAGTTCCAAGTGGTCGTGTAGGTTACCAGTCTTGTCAAACAGGTGACCCCAGGTATGTGAGGATTGTTGCAGGGCTTCAACTTTCTCTTCCCTGCTTGGCATCTCAATGCCATAGAGCTTGTAACCTTTCTTTCGACTGGCATCATACAAGGGTAGTCTAGGACACACCCTGTCTGGTACAAACTTGATTTCTCTGGCGCGGCTGATGTGAAGGTTTGGTGGGTAGGCGATGGCTTGGTTTGGTATATACATTTATTGAAGAAGTTTGCCAAGATCATCATAGTCGCTTGGCTGGAAATTAAGCACTAGAGTTCCAGCTGGTAGTGGCAGGAACTTTGTAATGGGAGTTCATAAGCGAACATCCTTGACCCATTATACATCTGGACGCTGCTTTGACTTGGAAGGGTCCAGGCTTTCTTTAATGGCTAACTTCAATTCTACGACCAGTTCAATATCCCTGCTAACAGAGGGCTTCTTGGATGGTGCCTTCTTCTTTCTTGGAGCCTTCCCTTTCTGCTCCGCAACCGTCTTTGTGAATCGAGATGCAACCTCCACCTCTGGTTCAGGCAGTTCTGCTGCTGCTGGACGCACCCTTTGTTTGTAACATCCTGAAATTTAATATGATTTAAAAGATTAAATTGTTATGAAATTTAGTATAAAAATTATTAGTATAACAATTTATTTGAATTAAAAGGATTGAATTATTATGATATAATATGATATTATATTTAGAATGTTGTATCATGATATGTTATTTGAATTGATTATGATATTATTTTATTTGGATTGAAATCTTATCTTAGTATATTATATTGTCTGCAATGTTTGTATTATGATATAATAACTTTGATTGAGATAATTAAATTAAAATATTGCTATTTAGTTACTATATATTAAATATTATCAAGTTAAATAATTATTTTATCAATAATAAGATTAGGTGATTAATATAAGAATTGTTAAGATTATCTAACAACTACAAAAGAATGCAAAAGATAATTAATATAGTAATGATATAATATTATATATCTAGTTTAGATAAAATATTCATTATATATAATTTGAATTGGTCCTCGATAACGATTTAAATCTTATCATGTTCTATCCTAATGTATCTTGAAAGAAAAGAAAATAGTAGATAATGCTAACAATGAGATAAATCTAGATAATAAAGTAGAAAAAGATAAAGAAAGATTTGATAAGCCAAATCTGCTAAAATAAATCTTATGCTATTTAATTTTAATCACGTACAAC
This sequence comes from Pueraria montana var. lobata, assembly GCA_026413185.1. Classification (NCBI taxonomy): domain Eukaryota; kingdom Viridiplantae; phylum Streptophyta; class Magnoliopsida; order Fabales; family Fabaceae; genus Pueraria; species Pueraria montana. Next base: position 83,603,252 of record CM048650.1, read on the forward strand.
TGCACTTATATAAGGATAGGCAGTTTCCTTTCCTAGAATTACATAGTTAGTCTCTTGAGAAATAGGAAATTAGTAGATTGTTTGAGAATTGAGAAGGAAGAAATAGAGAGGATCTTGTTGACGCAGTAGATAGAGAAGAGGAAGAATAAACGAAGAGTGGAAATTACTTTGCTTCAAGAGGTGAGTAAAACATCTTTTTAAACACTCCATGGTATATTTTTGAAAGATATAATTTTGGGGTTCAGCGGAAAGTTCAGGGCTAGTGAAATTTGGATTTTTTTTAGTGGAATTATATGTTATCGCTAATGTGTGTTGCGTGTAATTTATGGATGATTGTGAATATTTTGTTTATACGAAATATTGGGTGCTGTGATAATTTTGTTCCTGGACATTTTGTGAAATCCCGTGACTGTTTCATTATTCCGTGTGCAAATTGAATGTGCTAAATTAGGAATTAGGTGATAGACTGATAGGTGTTCTAGCAATAGCAAGAAAATTAGATGCAGTGGTTAATCTTAAAATTTGTCAAAGACCTTGCCATGTTATATAACTATATAATCATTGAAGCTACGTGAGATTCAGGGGTTGCATCTTGGTCATTCCATGTATATATAAAATTAAATTTATAATGATCGAAGGCTGTATTGTTCCTGCTACTCTCGTGAAAATTGATTGAGTTAGAAAACCTCACTTCCATGTACTTATATGCACTGAGACACATTATTTGTTTTCAAAGTATTTAGGGAATTAACGTGGTGGCTAAATCTTGATTTGGGGTAGGAACTTTGCCATGTTACTAAATATAAGAAGCTAACCTTGGAGTTACTTACATGAGGGTAGGGGTAGTGCATTAAGTATATATATTTATATATATAATAACATAACAAGTATATATATTTATGTGTTTTGCTTATTTGTGTATGTTGTTTTGTTTTATATTATTGATTGATCTTTATGATGTTATAACGTGGCTATGGTTTGATCACGAAAATTAATATTTTGTTGGAGTTTGAGAATTAAATTGATAGTAATAAGAGATTACATATTTCTTTATTATTGTGAGAGTCAATCATTACCTTCTGGCAAGGGATGACGGTGTACATTCTATTCTGGGAATAGGATAATAGATACCTCCATCTGGGATGGGTATGAGATTTATGATAGATACCTCCATCTGGGATGGGGAAGAGAATTGAGATACCTCCATCTGGGATGGGGAAGAGATTCAGATACCTCCATCTAAGATGGGGAAGATAGTGGGACGCCATTGCATGGATATGAGCTCATAGACCTTTTACGAATCTGAGATCCACACCGGTTCTGGGAACCAAAGAGTCTAGTCTAGTGATTCTGGGGATCACTAAGTTGTGTTTGTGATATCTATTTGAATGTATTGAGGTGTTAATTTTATTTATTGAAATATTTACCTTAATGAGAATGATATGAGTGTGATTTGTGGTTGTCTTAATTTGACTTCTATTGGAGTATATATATATATATATATATATATAATATTTTATTTTAAATTATTGCAGGTACCATGGTTGAGTTTTCTAGATTATCGCACCCGCTGAGAACAACACTATTTATGAACCTTTTTAGAACTTGTTTTATTCACTGGGATTATTATCTCATTAAAAGTGTTGTTTTCAGAGTACGAGGAAGAAACTGTAGAGACGAAGGAGACTTGAAGGCTTAATTCTTTTAGTTATATTTTGGTTAGTACCTTTTAGAATAAAGGGTCGGATGCGGTTAGTTCTGCCACTCTTTTAGATGCCCATATTTGAGAATAATGTTTTTATATATGTAAGGATTTATTTATTCAATCTTATTTTATAAAATTTGAGGTATTTCAGACCATTGTATTTTCAAAAAGTTTATATTAGTTATGTTTTAAAGAATATTTTACTATGGATTGTTATTGTAACGAAGGGCGTTACATTGTTGGGTTCCAGTTGGACAGGAGTAAGGATAAGTCATTCGGATCAAGTGTGGATACACTTCTCTCGTCCAAGTGGGCAAAGGGTTGCTGATTATTGCTCCTTCTAGCATAGCAGCATAGTTAGCGGAAGGATTATGCGCATAATCATACCTCGTCCACTCTGGTGCTGAGGCAGTAGTCAGATGCCTCTCCAAAGGTTCTTGTTGAGGCCTCCGGATCACATCGCACCTCTTACAGTAATTTTGTTCATTCCGTGTAAGGAATGCAACAGGGAAGCATTCTCTGTCTTCTTTTTCTTTGGTTTTCTGCTTGGGGGGTATGGTCCATGGGGACCAGGTATCCCTCAATGCATCCCTTGGACGCACAAACTTGGACAGGTCCAAGTGAAGAGGTGGATGATGGGTTGTTGATGTGGATGGAGCACTGGATGGAGCTGGTAGTGGGGCACTGGTGGATATGATGTCATTGTCTTGGGAGGAAGGTGGTGGAGCTGCAACTCTCCTTGGTCTAGCTGCCTGAGTCTTAACACGTCGAGGCACATTAGAAGGAAAAGAAATTGGTTCAGCAGGTTGTACCTTCTGCTTCTTTTTGCTGAGGAGTCGCCTTCTCCTCTGCTTTCTTCATGATTTGACCAATTGGGATCTGGTCATCATCATCAGAGTCGTCCAGTATTTGAAACTTTCGAACCTTTGGCTTTTCTGGAACAGGCTTCACTGAGGCTGCCTTTGGACGCTGCTCAGCTTGAGCAGGTCTGGACGCATCAGTCCTTGGATGCTTCTCTGTCGGGGACTGAGCAGTGGAGGTGTCAGCATGTCTTTTCTTGGTTCTTCTCTCCTTTTCAGCATCTTCCTCATGCTTTTGAGACATGTGACGTGTTACTTTTCTTCTCCCCTGTTCCTCCATCATCCTTTTGATCTTCTTGCCAATACCAAGAAGATCAATCTCCTCCTCATCATCATTGGAGATGATCTTGCTCTGTTCATGTCGTTGCTTATTGATGCTATATTTGTCCAAGTCCCTTAGGACCTTGGCTGTCAACTTAATCTTCATAGGCTTTATGTTGGACTTGCCAAATAGTTGTTGTGTTGCCACCATTTGCCCTTTCTTCACGATAGCTTCGTGAACAGCTTCGTCCAGTTGATCAAAGAAGCATTGATAGACCTTCTGGTCCCAGAAGATCTTGTTCAGCAAAGCGGCGTAGAAGATGTCATCATTGCCACCAACAGTCTTCATCATTCTCACAATATTGATGTAAATGGTGAGAGGAAGGTTGAAGGGGATACCTTCCATAATGTGGAATATCACGAACTTGTGTAAGTCCGTGACTGAGTCCTTAGACCTAGCTTTGTGCAGAATACTCTTGTTGCACACCTGCTGCCAGATTTTCGCTTCCTCACACAGGCTCTTGTACTCAATCTTTATTGAGTCTGTGGATTTGGTCTTGCAAAGTACGTTTGCAACATGATTGCCGTACTACTCGGCCCAGTTTGTTCTGTACTGGTTCTGTTCCCTGATGCAACCAGTTACCTTTGCAATGGACTCAGTAGACAGAGTCACCTCTCGTCCAAGAATAGTGGCCACGAGCTCCCTTGTGTTATTAAATTTGGCATTCCTCCAGAACATCCTGATCAACTCAGGGAATATCTTCTGGTTTTCGTTGAAGTAGCCTCTGATTCCACACTTCAGAAGGCTCTCGTTCAGGTTCAGGCCCAGCTTCTCCAGCTCTTCAATGTCAAAGAAGTGCTCAATACGCACTGTAGCAGCACCTTGACATACCACTGTGGTCTCAGGGTAGGTGTGGACGTCGAGTTCAGAGTTGCTTGAGCTTGCAGAGTTCGACATGGTAGAAAAGTTTGGATTTTTAGGTTTTCTGAGAAGGGTTTTGGGTTTTTGAGAGAGAGAGAGAATGCTTAAGGATGAAGATGAGGTCAGAGAAAAAAGATACGGTGAAGATTTTTCTGAGGCGATTTGACGGATTACATATATGGGCCTTGTTCGGAGAAAGTGAAGCGGTTTTGGGCTTTTTATGATTTGAATATTTGAAATGGGAGTTATGCCATAAAACCCGCCATGATGAGGCGTGTGAAGAATGTGGGTAACTGTGTTCGATTACTGACATTTAGGTGACTCAGCATAGAGCATTAACTCATACTTACTCTTAAATGAACCGTTTTGGCCATTTGAACAATGTTTAAAAAAATATGCTAAGTTAAAAACATCGTCCAGATGTTGGACTTAAGTGGAACATGTGCAATGCGCGTGCATGACTTAGTGATCTTTGGATGACATGTCCATTGGACGCTAAGGTTTTATTGGACACACCATGTAGATGTTAATCATTCCTTTACCGAGTCCATGCCAAGTTTGTTCCTCATAAGGATTAACTTATCTTCAGTAAGGGGTTTAGTAAATATATCAGCAAGCTGATTATCTGTGGTTACAAAGTGTAGTTCCACAGTACCCTTTTGAACATGGTCTCTTATAAAGTGATGTTTAATCTCTAAATGTTTAGCCCTTTAATGCAATATGGGATTCTTAGAGAGATATATGGCAGCTTTACTATCACAGAAGATAGGAATGTTACTCTCACATATGTTGTAGTCCTCAAGTTGATGTTTGATCCATAAGATTTGAGAACAACATTTTGCAGCTGAAATATACTCTGCTTCAGCAGTGGACAATGCAATGGTTCCTTGCTTCTTGCATATCCAGGAGACTAAGTTTCCACCAATGAAGTGACATCCTCCACTAGTGCTTTTTCTTTCAATTCTGTCTCCAGCATAATCAGCATCACAATATCCAACTAACCTGAAATCTTTTTGCCTTTTGAAATATAGACCAAGATTAGTGGTTCCAACAAGATATCGAAAGATTCTCTTAACAGCAGTTAAATGAACTTCCCTTGGGTCAGATTGAAATCTGCCACATAAGCATACACTGAACATGATGTCAAGTCTGGACGCTGTGAGGTATAGGAGTGATCCTATCATTCCTCTGTATAGAGTGTTATCCACCTTCTTTGAGTTGTCGTCCAGTCCAAGTATTATTGTTGGATGCATAGGAGTTTTCATTGGTTTTACATCGTCCATTTCGTACTTCTTTAGCAGCTCCTTGACATACTTGGTTTGATGTATGTACACGCCCTTTTCAGTTTGTTTGATTTGAAGTCCAAGGAAGAATTTTAGCTCACCCATCATGCTCATCTCAAACTCTGTTTGCATTAATTTGGCAAATTCTTCACATAGAGAATCATTAGTGGCACCAAATATGATATCATCAACATATATTTGTGCTATAATAAAATCAGAAGAGTAGTCTTTGCGAAACAATGTAGTGTCTACTTTTCCTCTTGAAAAACCATTTTCTGACAGAAATGAGCTGAGTTTTTCATACCAAGCTCTAGGTGCTTGTTTCAACCCATATAAAGCTTTGTTAAGTTTGAAAACATGATTTGGAAAAGCATCACTTTCAAATCCTGAGGGTTGTTCCACACAGACTTCTTCCTTTATGAGTCCATTGAGGAATGCACTTTTTACGTCCATTTGATATAGCTTCATATTGCTCTGAGCTGCAAATGATAGTAAAATGTGAATTGCCTCTAGACGTGCAACTGGAGCATAAGTTTTAGTATAATCTATACCTTCCTGTTGTGAGTAACCTTTTGCTACCAACCTCGCTTTGTTTCTCACAACATTACCTGCTTCGTCCAGCTTGTTTCTGAACACCCACTTTGCTCCTACAGCTTCTTTGTCGTCGGGGAGTTCTACTAGCTTCCAGACATTGTTCTTTTGAAACTGGTCAAGTTCTTCCTGCATTGCTTTGACCCAGCTTTCATCTTCTAAGGCATCATCCACAGTCTTAGGTTCTAATTGCGATATGAGTGTTGTGTGACCCTGCTATCGTTGAAGTGAAGCTCTGGTTTTGACTCTATCTTTTGGATCTCCGATGATTTGCTCCTCTGGATGATGTTTCTTCATTTGCCAGTTGCGTCTAGTTGGTTCTCTTTGTTCTGCTACTGAACCGTCCAGTGGTACATTGGACTCTTCACCTGAGACATCGTGGTTGGACGTATCTGATGACTTACTTGCATCGTCCAATCTGAGATCTGCAAATGATTCGTCCAGCTCTGATAATTTCTTATCAGGCTTGTTATCATTGAACTTCACATGGATAGCTTCTTCAACAACTAAGGTTCTAGAGTTATAAACTCTGTATGCCTTTGAAGTTTCAGAATATCCAAGCAATATTCCTTCATCACTCTTAGAATCAAATTATCCTAAGTTATCCTTAGTGTTTAGAATCAAAAATTGACATCCAAATGGATGGAAGTAGGATATGTTGGGTCTTCTTCCCTTCCACAATTCTTATGGAGTCTTTTTCAATATTGGCCTTATATAGATTCTGTTTTGTAAATAACAGGCAGTATTCACTGCTTCAGCCCAGAAGTGTTTAGGGGTTAAATTATCATTCAACATGGTTATGGCCATCTCCTGGAGTGACCTGTTTTTCCTCTCAACAACACCATTCTGTTGTCGTGTTCTGGGTGTTGAGAAGTTGTGAAGGATACCATTATCCTCACAGAACCTTTGAAAACTTTCGTTTTCGAATTCTCCCCCATGATCACTTCGGATAGAAGTAATGCATACTCCTTTTTCATTTTGAACTCTTTTGCAGAAGTTATAAAAAGCCTTGAAGGACTCATCTTTGTGGGATAAGAAAGAGACCCATGTCCATCTGGTATAGTCATCCACTATAACCAATCCGTATCTCTTACCACTTACTGAGGCTGTTCTTGTGGGTCCAAACATATCAATATGTAACAGCTCAAGAAGTCTAGAAGTGGAAACAATGTTTTTACTTTGAAAAGAACTTTTCACTTGTTTCCCTTTCTGACAAGCTTCACAAAGAAGATCATCTTTATATGACATACTTGGGAGTCCTCTTACGAGGTTATGCCTATTCAGCTTTGAGATTAACCTCAAGCTTGCATGACCAAGTCTTTTATGCCATAGCCAATGATTTTCTTGTGCTGAAACTAGGCATGATACATTTTGACTTGATAGTTCCCCAAGTTTAATCTTGTACAGATTACCTTGCCTCTTTGTAGTAAAGAGAAGGGATCCATCAGAGTTCTTGACTGTGCATTCACTTTTGTTAAAGGCAACATCATATCCACTGTCACATAATTGGCTTATGCTAAGTAGATTGTGTTTAAGACCTATATTATATAGAACTTTATCAATACAAGGATAGGGTGGTAAACCAATCTTACCTACGCCAGCTATCATCCCTTTCTGATTCCCTCCGAAAGTGACTGTCCCACCAGCTTTGGGTAGGAGGCTTTGGAACATACACCTTTCTCCTGTCATGTGATGTGAGCACCCACTGTCCAGGTACCATGATTGGAGTTTCTTTCCTACTGTTAAGCATGTCTGCAACAGGAACAATTTTATCCTTAGATACCCAAATTGCCTTGGGTCCTTTATTGTTAGTTTGAAGGGTATTAGACGCTCCCTTCTTAGGCAGGTGTTTGCATTTGGACGTTATATGTCCAAGTTTCCCACAGAAGTAGCAAACATTTGTTTCCTTGTCATGAATATATTTCTTTCCCTTATATCCATGTCCTGACCAGTCATTTTGTCTCTTACAACCTTCATATTTTAAAAGCATTTTAAGGTTGTCAGTGCCCTTAACAAAGTTTGACAGTTCCTTCTTTAGGCTGTCAATCTCTTCATGAAGTTTTACAACATCATGTGGTTGACCTCTTAAGGAAGTATCTGCTTCAACTTTCAGAAGCTTCTCAACTAGCCTTTTGTTTTCTGCTTTGAGATTTTGAATCTCTATGGAAAGATTCATTTCTCTAGTCCTTGAATCCTCACAGGATTTATAGGCTCGAGCAGCATCATTCCAGAGAGTTCGCCTCTCCGCATTTGTAATTTCATGTTGCTTTGAGAGCTCTGTAAACTTTTTCTGTAAATCCTCCTTTTCACTTTCAAGTTGTTTGAAACTTTTCTCTAAAACTTCTTTTTCTTTTGAAAGTGATTTAGACGATTTCTTTAAAGTTCTGTAGGCCTTTGACAGAATAGAAGAGTTTGAAAGTAGTTCATGATAAGCTTCTTGAAGTGAATCTAAGACATTAAGGTCTACCTCATATTCTTCTTCTGGTTCAGAAGAATCTGTTAAAGTGTCTACCATCAGGCATATGTGTGCTTCCTCTTCTTCTTCATCGTCCGATGATGAGTCATCGTCCAGGTCTTCCCATGTGGACATCAGAACTTTCTTGCCCTTCTTTTGGCTGAAGAATTTCATCTTCTTGTCCTTGCTCTTGTCGAGATCTGGGCATTCTGATTTGAAGTGTTCTGGCTTTTTGCATTCGTAGCATACTATTGGACTCTTCTGCTTCTTTTCTTTGAGGCCTTTCTTGTTTAGGTTTCTCCATCTAAATCCACCTTTCTTCTTCCATATAGCGTGTATCCTCTTGGATATGAAGGATAGCTCATCATTCTCGTCTGAGTCATCATCTTCAGATTGTTCGTCTGATGATGTTTCAGCTTGCATGGCTTTGAACGATGGTGCTTTCCATGGCTTCTGGACGCTGAGCGCCAGGGACTTGTTTTTCTTTCCATCACCATCTTGATGCAGTTCTAGTTCATGCACCTTGAGAATTCCCACGAGTTCTTCTAGGGACATATCATCCAGTCCTTTTGTTGTTCTCAAGGTTGTAACCTGTGGTCTCCATTGCCTAGGCAAACTTCTCAGAATTTTGTCAATATGTTCATAGTTATTGTAATTTTTACCATGTGCTCTAAGTTCATTTAGTATGGTTTAAAACCGTCCAAACATACCTTGTATGTCCTCGTTTTCTTCCATACTAAACAATTCATATTGATGAGTAAGGAGACTGAGTTTGTTACGTTTTACCTGGGTGGAACCCTCATACGTTAACGCAAGAGTGTCCCACATTTGTTTCGTGCTTTTGAGACTGTGCACCTTGTTGTATTCTTGTTCGCTCAGTGCACATATGATGATGTTTCTAGCTCTGGAGTTGAGATGAAATCTTTGTTTCTGCTTCTCCGTCCATCTAGTCTTTGGGATTTCGTTGAGGATCTCATCAAGTGGAATGTAGTCGCCCATCTCCACAACATTCCACATGTCAATATGACTGGATTCAAAGAATGCTATCATTCTTTGTTTCCAGTAATCATATTTGACGCCCTTGAAGAGTGGTGGTCTGTTCACAGCTTGTCCCTCATTTTTCATCTTTCTTAGGATCTTTCCTCTGTACCGCTAAGTACTCATCCCAAGAGGCCGAGCTCTGATGCCAACTGAAATACAGAGAAACACACTAGAAGGGGGGTTGAATAGTGTGTTTATATTTTCTTTGAAATCCTTTCGTAAATATGAAAATAGTGTATCTTAAGTTTTACAAGAACCTTGTGAAACAGAAGACTATGCTATCGTCCAGTGGTTCAAATATAACAGTTCAATGAAACTGCATTTTTTGTCAGAACACACGTAAAATATTTTCGTAAATAAAATGTGTAAAGAAACTCTTTCGTAGTATGTGAAGAGATAACTTAAGAGATTTACGAGTAAGCTAGAAAGCGAAAAAGTAGAACACTTAGTTTTATACTGGTTCACTCAAACTGATCTATGTCCAGTTCTCCTTCAGAAACCTTTGAAGGGTTCTACTAATCAGAATCTGATTACAATCAAGTATTTTAACCTGCCACTTCTGGCTACAAGTATTCTCTAGGCCACTCCTGGCACACCTTTTAATCTCCCCCTGAGATTAAAGCAAACCCAAGTATTCTTTAACACTAAGCCACTCTTGGCTTTCCAAACAGAAATTGTTTGAGTATAGAAAGAAAGAATAACTCTCACAAAGAGGATATTACAATAATAATATCTAATACACAGAATCGCTTAGCAAAGCTAAGTAGAACGCTCTTTTTCACTTAGTATGAATCGTCCAGTCGTTTTGACAGAGTTTCGGCTCTTAATCAATCTTCGCACTTTGATGCATGAGCTTGTTTCTCTATTTATAGGCAGCTTGGTGTAAAGTATCCGTTGTGGGATCTGTACCTTTGCTAGTAACAGTTTTCTTCCAAATATTTGACCATTTTCCACGTGTCGGCTTGGGGTGGAGAGATAGAGGAGACAGTCGTACATGTAGGGCTTCCACTTTTTGTACTATTTCTGCAGAGAAATGCTTTTCTGTCTCTGTACAATACTTTCCGAAAACTCAAATGAAATTTTATGTTAGAATGAGAGGGAATAATCAAATATTCCAGAGAATCATCATCGAAAACGTATTGTCATATTATATAACTTTTAAGATAGAAAACAGAGTGTAAGTTATATAGGCATTCGACGCTTGCTTTGCAGAAACATTGGACGCTGGTTGTTGTTCTTTACAAATCATATTTGGACGCTTTGCTTATGGAAATATAAGGTCTATGTTTGAGAGATACAATACCATTGCGGCATTGGACGACGTAGATCCTATAACACTCAAACAAGACCATTAGATACTCCAAAATTTATCCTTTATTTGTTATCATCAAAATCGAAATTTGAGGGGTTGGACATCGTCCAAAGTCTTAGAACTTAACACTATTGTGATGTTTTGCAAGTCATATAATGGTCATCACAAGTTATATAACAAAAATTAAAAAAAAAAGTATGGCCCTACGTCGCACAGGTCTCATGTTGGTAGTAAAAAGGACTTTTAAGACAATTTGAACAAGTTATACTTAACAATACCTTAATTCAATCTAATGACAAGTAAAGCCTCATTTTCTCATTTTACATATCTCAACTTTGTATAAATATATAATTTTTATTAATTATTTTGTGTTATATTTAAAAATAATAGTCAAAGAAAATAATGTTTTTTATTTAAAACATTATATTTAATATTTCACCAATACACCTTTATCATTGTATACAATAAATGTTTTCTTTTTTAAAAAATACTTATATTTACTATTATAATGTTATTCTTCATATGTAACATAAGGAAAAGGTATTAAATTATTACCCTCATTAAACATTCAAGATTTTAAATTCCCTTTCTGGTGTCATATATTTACCAACATTGATATTCAATATTATGAAATAATTAGATACATTTGACTAATTAAAGAAAAATATCTTTAATAAATTTAAAATAATAATGAATTTGCTAGTAAGTTGACTGAGTAAAATGTAAAAAATTAAATGGAAAATGTCAAAAATTGATAATTAGTTTGTGTCTATCTAATAAAATATTTAATTATTAATTCTTAATTAATCTTCAGAGACCCAAGAAAAATGTTATTTAATTTCATGCAAGTATCATTTAAATTATTTATTATAAATATAAAATATAATTTATATACTCAAAATATTTTTTTTATAAATTGTAATTTTTACCTATAATATATTTTATATATTTTAATTTTGTATTTATTTTAAATTTTAATTTTATAAAAATAATTATTTATTTTATGCATCACACAAGGAAAGATACTAATTATATTAATTTGACGATAATTTTTTGTAGTTATGAGTTATCCACTTTGTTAATTTATTAATAATATCAAATTTTTGTAATGGACAAATATTTTGATGCTTAAAACAATGAATATTTCAAATCACTAACACATCAAATATTTATTTTATTTAATACTTATTTATCCTAGTCAAACTATATTTAATGAATTTTGTTGAAAAAGTGAGATAAATTCCCAGTCAAAATCCTTTTTTATTTTCCTTCCTTTTTCGAGAGTTGAAAGGCAAATTTGATATTGAAAATACCTTATTCATGTGTGCAAACACCCAACCCTCACACTCTATTTAATTACCACTTTCAAACTCAACACTGTATACATTCACACACACCGTCTTTGATTTCCTCAGCATTGTTTTACTTTATTCGAGCATTTCCCTCCCTTTGTTAGCATTCCAACATTTTCCATGGAGTTCCAACATCGTGATGGCCAAAACCAAAGGACACCATTAACCATGCCTCTTTCCGCCATCACCTACCTTCCCAGAAACCCATTACGAAGTAACACTCTCTTTTCTTCACATTGCTTTCAACTTGCATGAGACCCATTATGTTTTGCTGTTTTAAAAAATAAATGCTTTTCTAACATCAGTTCATTTGTAGGGTCCAAGTTTGTGCCAGCTGGTTTTATCGGCAAGGTTATGATGCCTAATGTTTTCCCAACGATGGTGCTGGTCAATGCCGATGAAGCATTTCGACGAGAGCGGCAAAAAGTATTCTTTATTTATATATTTTATCTAATATATTAATTTTCTTATGCTATCATTCTTATTAAGTTGGATGCAATGAAAGGGGTCAACCAATTGACCCTAATAGTGATACGTTTGTAAGTTATATTGGTGCCATTTCTCGACAGACGATGCAAATTACATGTGATAATTGGAGAACACCATCTTTGAAGGTAGTGAAAGAAAATATTTGGAAGGATATACAGGTAGTAAACATACTTTCACCATATTTTATGTTTCTTGTACAAACATACTTACTCAATTAAGCACACTTTTGCAGACAACTTTCATTGTTGATGATAGTCATCGAAGTTGGGTTCTTAGAGAAGTACGAAAACTTTGTAGAAATTTTAGAACCTACTTGACAAAGAAAAATGTTTATGGTAAAAATGGTAGTGTTATTAACCATCCTCCGCAGATGTATCCATTCATATCCCAGGAGCAATGGAGAACTTTTGTTGCTAAACGTCAATCTGACAAATTTAAGGTAAGGTTAGTCATTTGAATTATAGTCTTAATTATCTTAATACTTTGTATTCATATTATTGCTATGTGCCTAAATAGATGCAAAGCACTCAAAATTGGCTCAAAGCATTGAATCCTAAGTACCCCTATAGAAAAGCCCGCATTGGTTACGCATGCCTTAAGCAAAAGATTGTAAGTGTGTTTACATATAAAGTGCAAGATGTTAGAAATGTCTTTCAATCAGTTCATTAATTGCATCAATGTATAGTTGAAGGAGTTAGGACCAAAGGACACATCCATATCTCGTCATGATTTGTGGAAGAGTGCACGTGTAAATAAGTCAGGAGTGATTGATAAAGAAAACGTTCAACAAGTATGTAAGCAAATTGTAAGTATGATAACATTTTAATTTTGTTCTTTTATTATTTTCTTATGTCAGCATTAATGATATATATCCTTTGCTTTAAATTTATGTGTCAAAACATCAGGAGCCTTCCCCTGCAAGTGGTGCAAATAATCTCCCTATGTACCACAAATTTCTTGATATCTATGTTAAAGATAAACTGAAATACAGAGAAATACACTAGAAGGGGGGTTGAATAGTGTATTTATAATTTCTTTGAAAAAACATTAACTAATGTGAAGATAGTATATCTTAAGTTTTACAAGAACTTATTAAAACAGAAGATTATGCTATCGTCCAGCAGTTCAAAAGCAACAGTCCAATGAAACTGCTTTTTCTCGCTTTTCGTTAGAACACACGTAAAAGATAATCGTAGATAAAATGTGTAAAGAAACACTTTCGTAGTATGTTGAAGAGATAGTTTAATAGATATGCAAATAAGCTAGACAGCGAGAGAATAGAACACTTAGTTTTATACTGGTTCACTCAACTGAGCTACGTCCAGTTCTCCTTCAAAAACTTTTGAAGGGTTCTACTAATCAAGATCTGATTACTCTCAAGTATTCTAACCTTGCCACTTCTGGCTACAAGTATTCTCTAGGTCACTCCTGGCACACCTTTAATCTCCCCTGAGATTAAAAAACAAACCCAAGTATTCTTTAACACTAAGCCACTCTTGGCTTTCCAAACAGAATTGTTTGAGTATTGAAAGTAAGAATAACTCTCACAGAGAGGATATTACAATAAACACGAATATACATAATCGCTTAGCAAAGATAAGAAGAAAGCTCATTTTGCTTAAGTATTGATCGTCCAGTCATTTTGACAGAGATTCAGCTCTTTATAAAAATTTCGTCAGTCTGATACATGAGCTCATTCCTCTATTTATAGGCAGCTTGTTGTAAGGTATCCGTTGTGGGATTTGTTCCTTTGCCAAGAGCGGTTCTCTCCAAAGCATGTGACCGTTGTCACGTTTTGACTTAGGATGGAGAGATAGAGGAGACAGTCGTACATGTAGCGCCTCTCCTACTTGTACTTTTTCTGCAGAGAGAAGCTTCTTCTTTTCCTGTTCAATACTATTCGAAAAATCAAATAGAATGACATATTAGAATGAGAGAGAATAATCGTTGCATTACATAGAATCACCATTGAAAATGTATTGCTTTATAATATTATTTTAAGATAGAAACTACAGAGTGGGTTATATAGGCATTGGACGCTTGCTCCCACAGGAGCATTGGACGCTGCCTGTAGTATTCTTACAAAACACATTTGGACGCTTTTCTTATTAAAACATAAAGTCGAGGTTTGAGAGATACAATACCATTGCGGCATTGGACGACGTAAATCCTATAACACTCAAACAAGATCATTAGATACTTCAAAATTTATCCTTTAGTTGTTATCATCAAAATCGAAGTTTGAGGGGTTGGACATCGTCCAAGGTCTTAGAACCTAACAATCTCCCCCTTTTTGACGATGACAAATAATGTTAAATTTTGATGTTAAAAGTCACATAATCATATATGAATACAATGAATCAAGTCAGAGATGATTATGTTATGCCAGTGTATAAATGTGAAATGAAGTACTCCCCCTGAGTTCAACATTTCTTATGCATCTGATAACAGAGTATAATAAAAAGCAAGAATATATCAGGTATAACAAATATCAGAGTGTAAAACATATCAAGGATATGGATGCGGAATTTATGAAATAAACACCTCATGTTTTGATAAAGATGCCAATATATACATATATACAGAGTGTTAGCTATTTACTACTATGACATCAAAATTCCTATTTCTCCCCCTTTGTCATTAACAAAAAAAAGGTTTGAAAGATGGAAAAAGGATTGGACCATCATGGTCACCTTATGGCTGTGGAGGTGGTTCTTGTGGTGGTGGTGGTGGTTGTTCTGGTGGCGCTTGTATAGGTGGTGCTGGTTGATGAGGTTGTGGTTGGACGGGTGGAACTGCATGAGCAACTTGTCCAAGCAAGGTGGCTGCTGTATTTTGAATCTGGTTCACAAGCGTCTGGGAGAGGCTCATGAACTGTTCAGTGATGGCATTCTGCAGCATCAGACGATGTTGCACAGCCTTAGCCTGTTGCCTTTGCTGAAATGCTTGAAGAGCTGCTTCGGTTTCCAACTGTTGTTGCCTCAGAGCCTGTTGCACTATCTCGTGAACACGATCTTCTGAGACTCCTTGAGGTTCAGCAAATCGCAAGGGATGGATGCCCCTTGGACTTGAAGATCCGGTGGGAACCAGCTGACGTGTGCCCGAATGTGCTTCAGTAGATGCATCAACAATGGGGAATCTGGTGATATCTTCAGCAGTAGGCTTTGCTGCAGTTGCTTCCATTGGCTTGGATGCTTCAACAATGAGCTCTCTATCATCCTTGGACTTTCCAGATTGGACGGTAGGTTCTTCATGTGACGTGACAAAGTGTTCCACGTCCACTGGTATAGATGAGTCCAGGTCAAGATGAGCTAGCACCTTTGTTACTTTGGCAGATGCTTCATCCAACTCTGCCTGTGTAGCTTTCGACTTAGCAACCTGATCTTCCTTTTCTGTGGTTGCGGTCTCAGCTTCCTCAAGAGCCAGCTGCTCTAGACGAGCTTGTTCTGCTGCTGTGGCTTCTTCTGCTTTGTACTCCTCATGCAGAGTTTGGAGTTCCTCCACAAACTCTGTGCGATCCAGTGTTTGAAGATCAAACACTTTGTTGCTTCTGATTATTGGCAATGTCTTCATTAACTCTAGATAATCATTTGAATCTTCCAAAAAGCAGGCAAAGGTGTCTGAGAAGTGGTGAGTCTTTACTGGACGCAGCACCTCAATACCATGAGGAGGGTGAACAAAGTCATCCTTGGAGCTGCCTGAGGAGGAGGCCTTCTGGGAATCGTTCCATAAGATCTGGCGCCAAAAGATAATGGAATCAAAGGTTCCGAGTGAACGCGTAAGCTTACCAATTTTGTCAAACAGATGACCCCAGGTATGAGAGGATTTTTGCAGGGTTTCAACTTTCTCTTCCCTGCTTGGCATCTCAATGTCATAGAACTTGTAGCCTTTCTTGCGACCAGCATCATATAAGGGTAGTCTGGGACATACCCTGTCTGGTACAAACTTTATTTTTGTGGCGCGGCTTATGTGAAGGTTTGGTGGGTAGGCGATGGCTTGGTTTGGTATATACATTTGTTGCAGTAGTTTTCCAAGTTCATCATAGTCGCCTGGCTGGAAGTTTAGCACTGGAGTTCCAGCTGGTAGAGGCAGGAACTTTGTGATTGGAGTCCAGATGCGAACATCCTTGACCCACCCTACATCTGGATGCTGCTTCGATATGGAAGGGTCCAGACTTTCTTTAATGGCCAACTGCAACTCTGCGGCCAGTTCAATATCCTTGTTAATAGGGGACTTCTTGGACGGTGCCTTCATTTTTCTTGGAGCCTTCCCTTTTTGCTCCGCAACTGTCTTTGTGAATCGAGAGGCGACCTCCACCTCTGGTTTATGCAGATCTTCTACTGCTGGACGCACTCTTTGCTGAGTTCCAGTTGGACAGGAGTAAGGATGAGGCATGCGGATCAAGTGTGGGTACACTTCTCTCGTCCAATTGGGCAAAGGGTTGCTGATGATCGCTCCTTCTGGCATAGCAGAATAAACAGCTGAAGAATCATGAGCATAATCATACCTCGTCCACTCTGGTGCTGAGACAGTAGTGAAATGCCGCTTCAAGGGCTCTTGTAGAGGCCTCCGGATCACATCACTTTTCTTACAGTAATTCTGTTCATTTTGTGTAAGGAATGCAACCGGGAAACATTCTCTGTCTTTTTCTTCTTTGGTTTTCTGCTTGGGGGGTATAGTCCATGGGGACCAGGTATCCCTCCATGCATCCCTTGGACGCACAAACTTGGACAGGTCCAAGCGAAGATGTGGATGCTGGGTTGTTGATGTGGATGGAGCACTGGATGTTACTGGTAGTAGGGTGCTAGTGGATATGCTGTCAGTGTCTTGAGAGGAAGGTGGTAGAACTGCAATTCTCCTTGGCCTTGCTGCCTGAGTCTTGACTCGTCGTGGCACGTTAGAAGGGAAGGAAATTGGTTTAGTAGGTTGTACCTTCTGCTTCTTTTGCTGAGGGCCCTCCGTCTCCCCTGCCTTCTTCATGATTTGACCAATTGGGATCTGGTCATCATCATCAGAGTCGTCCAGTAGTTGAAGCTTCCGAACCTTTTGCTTTTCTGGAGCAAGCTTTACTGGTACTGCCTTTGGACGCTGCTCAGCTTGAGCAGGTTTCGACGCATCAGTCCTTGGACGCTTCTCTGCTGGGAACTGAGCAGTGGACGTGTCAGCATGTCTTTTCTTGGTTCTTCTCTCTTTTTCATCATCTTCCTCATGCTTCTGAGACATTTGTCGTGTGATCTTTCTGCCCTCCTGTTCCTCCATCAACCTTTTGATCTTTTTGCCAATACCAAGAAGATCAATCTCTTCTTCATCATTATTGGAGATGATCTTGCTCTGTTCATGTCGTTGCTTGTTGATGGTGTCCTCGTCCAGGTCCCTTAAGACCTTGGCTGTTAGCTTGATCTTCATCGGTTTTATGTTGGACTCACCAAACAGTTGTTGTGTTGCTACCATTGGCCCTTTCTTCACAATATCTTCGTAAACATCTTCTTCCAGTTCATCAAAGAAGCGTTGATAGACCTTCTGGTCCCAGAAGATCTTGTTCATCAGGGCGGCGTAGAAAATGTCATCATTGCCACCAACAGACTTCATCATTCTCACGATATTGACGTAAATGGTGTGAGGGAGATTGAATGGAATACCTTCCATAATATGGAATATCACAAACTTGTGTAAGTCCGTGATTGAGTCCTTAGACCCAGCTTTGTGCAGGATACTCTTGTTGCACACCTACTGCCAGATTTTTGCTTCCTCACACAGGTTCCTGTACTCAATCTTTATTGAGTCGGTGGATTTGGTCTTGCAAAGCACGGTCGCAACGTAATTGCCATACTGCTTGGCCCAGTCTGTTCTGTACTGCTTCTGCTCCCTAATGCAACCAGTTACCTTTGCAATGGTCTCGGTGGATAGTGTCACCTCTCGTCCAAGAACCGTGGCCACGAGCTCCCTTGAGCTCTGGAACTTGGCATTTCTCCAGAACATTCTGATCAACTCAGGGAATATTTTCTGGTTTTCATTGAAGTAGCCTCTGATTCCACACTTCAGAAGGCTCTCGTTCAGGTTCAGTCCCAGCTTCTTAAGCTTTTCGATGTCGAAGAAGTGCTCAATGTGCACTGTAGCAGCACCTTGGCACACAACTGTGGTTTCAGGGTAAGTGAGGACGTCGAGTTCCGAGTTGCTTGAGTTTGCAGAGTTCGACATGGTAGAAAAGTTTGGATTTTTAGGTTTTCTGAGAGGGTTTTGGGTTTTTGAGAGAGAGAGTGTGTGTGTGTGTGCTTAAGGGTGATGATAATCTCAGAGAAGATGGATACGGTGGTGTTTTTCTGTGATGATTTGATAAGTGTATATTTGGGCTTTGTTTGGAGAATGTGAAACGGTTTTTGGCTTTTTGAATATTTGAAATGTAAATGACGCCATAAAACCTGCCATGATGAGACGTGCGAAGAATGTGGGTAACTGTGTACGGTTACTAACATTTTGGTGACTCAGCATAGAGTATTAGCTCATACTTACTCTTAAAACGATCCATTTTATTTATTTGAACAAAACAAGAAAAAAAAACTAAGATAAAAAGCATCGTCCAAATATTGGACTTAAGTGAGATATATGCAATGCATGTGCATGACTCTAGTGTTCCTTGGACGATATGTCCTTTGGACGCTATGGTTTTATTGGACGCATCATGTAGATGTTAATCATTCCTTTATAGAGTCCATGCCAAGTTTGTTCCTCAGAATGATTAACTTGTCTTCAGTAAGGGGTTTGGTGAATATATCAGCAAGCTGATTATCTGTGGTTACAAAGTGTAATTCCACAGTACCCTTTTGAACATGGTCTCTTATAAAGTGATGTTTGATCTCTATATGTTTGGCCCTTGAATGCAATATGGGATTCTTAGAAAGATCTATGGCAACTTTACTATCACAGAAGATAGGAATGTTACTCTCATATATGCTGTAGTCCTCAAGTTGATGTTTGATCCACAAGATTTGAGAACAGCATTTTACAGCTGAAATATACTCTGCTTCAGCAGTAGACAGAGCAATGGTTCCTTGCTTCTTGCATGTCCAGGAGACTAGATTACCACCGATGAAGTGACACCCTCCACTGGTGCTTTTTCTTTCAATTCGATCTCCAGCATAATCAGCATCACAGTATCCTATTAGCCTGAAATCTTTCTACCTTTTGAAATATAACCCAAGGTTAGTGGTTCCAGCAAGATATCGAAAGATTCTTTTAACAGCAGTTAAGTGAACTTCCATTGGGTCAGATTGAAATCTGCCACATAAGCATACACTGAACATGGTGTCAGGTCTTGACGCTGTGAGGTATAGGAGTGATCCTATCATTCCTTTGTATAGAGTATTATCTACTTTCTTTGAGTTGTCGTCCAGTCCAAGTACTGTTGTTGGATGCATAGGAGTTTTCATTGGTTTTGCATCGTCCAACTTGTACTTCTTTAGCAGCTCTTTGACATACTTAGTCTGATGTATATATATTCCCTTTTCAGTTTGTTTGATTTGAAGTCCAAGGAAGAATTTCAGCTCGCCCATCATGCTCATCTCGAACTCTGTTTGCATAAATTTGGCAAATTCTTCACAGAGAGACTCATTAGTGGCACCAAATATGATATCATCAACATATATTTGTGCAATAATAAAATCTGAAGAGTAGTCTTTGCAAAATAATGTAGTGTCTACTTTTCCTCTTGAAAAACCATTTTCTGACAGAAATGAGCTGAGTTTTTCATACCAAGCTCTAGGGGCTTGTTTCAACCCATATAAGGCTTTGTTAAGTTTAAAAACATGGTTTGGAAAATCATCACTTTCAAATCCTGGGGGTTGTTCCACATAGACTTCTTCCTTTATGAGTCCTTTGAGGAATGCACTTTTTACGTCCATTTGATATAGCTTCATATTGCTATGAGCTGCAAATGACAGTAGAACGCGAATTGCCTCTAGACGTGCAACGGGAGCATAAGTTTCAGTATAATCTATACCTTCTTGTTGTGAGTAACCTTTTGCTACCAACCTTGCTTTGTTTCTCACAACATTACCTGCTTCGTCCAGCTTGTTTTTGAACACCCACTTTGCTCCTACAGCTTCTTTGTCGTTGGGGAGTTCTACTAGCTTCCAGACATTGTTCTTTTGAAATTGGTCAAGTTCTTCTTGCATTGCTTTGACCCAGCCTTCATCTTCTAAGGCATCATCCACAGTCTTAGGTTCTATTTGAGATATGAATGCTGTGTGACCTTGCTGTCGTTGAAGTGAAGATCTGGTTTTGACTCTATCTTTTGGATCTCCAATGATTTGCTCCTGTGGATGATGTTTCTTCATTCGCCAGTGGTGCATTTGACTCTTCAACTGAGACATCATGGTTGGACGAATCTGATGACTTACTTGCATCGTCCAATCTTAGATCTGCAAATGATTTGTCCAGCTCTGATAATTCCTTATCAGGCTTGTTGTCATTAAACTTCACATGGATAACTTCTTCAACAACTAAGGTTCTAAGTTATAAACTCTGTATGCCTTTGAAGTTTCAGAATATCCAAGCAGTATTCCTTCATCACACTTAGAATCAAATTTTCCCAGGTTATCCTTAGTGTTCAGAATGAAACATTGACATACAAATGGATGGAAGTAGGATATGTTGGGTCTTCTACCCTTCCACAATTCATATGGAGTCTTTTTCAATATCGGCCTTATATAGATTCTGTTTTGTAAATAGCAGGCAGTATTCACTGCTTCAGCCCAGAAGTGTTTAGGGGTTGAATTATCATTCAACATGGTTCTGGCCATCTCCTGGAGCGACCTGTTTTTCCTCTCAACTACACCATTCTGTTGTGGTGTTCTAGGTGTTGAGAAGTTGTGAAGGATACCATTATCCTCACAGAACCTTTGAAAACTTTCGTTTTCGAATTCTCCCCCATGATCACTTCTGATAGAAGTAATGCATACTCCTTTTTCATTTTGAACTCTTTTACAGAGGTTATAAAAGGCCTTGAAGGACTCATCTTTGTGGGATAGGAATAAGACCCATGTCCATCTAGTATAGTCGTCCACTATAACCAATCCATATCTTTTACCACTTACCGAGGTTGTTCTTGTGGGTCCAAACAGATCAATATGTAACAGCTCAAGAGGTCTAGAAGTGGAAACAATGTTTTTACTTTGAAAAGAACTTTTCACTTGTTTCCCTTTCTGACAAGCTTCACAAAGAAGATCATCTTTATATGACATACTTGGTAGTCCTCTTACGAGGTTGTGCCTGTTCAGCTTTGAGATTAACCTCAAGCTTGCATGACCAAGTCTTTTATGTCATAACCAATGATTTTCTTGTACAGAAACTAGGCATGATACATTTTGACTTGATAGTTCCCCAAGTTTAATCTTATACAGATTGCCTTGCCTCTTTGCGGTAAAGAGAAGGGATCCATCAGAGTTTTTGACTGTACATTCACCTTTGTTAAAGGCAACATCATATCCACTGTCACATAATTGGCTTATGCTAAGTAGATTATGTTTAAGACCTTTAACATAAAGAAATTTATCAATACAAGGATAGGGTGGTATACCAATCTTACCTACACCAGCTATCATCCCTTTCTGATTCCCTCCAAAAGTGACTGTCCCACCAGTCTTGGGTAGGAGGCTTTAGAACATACACCTTTCTCCTGTCATGTGATGTGAGCACCCACTGTCCAGGTACCATGATTGGAGTTTCGTTCCTACTGTTAAGCATGTCTGCAACAGGAACAATTTTATCCTTAGGTACCCAGATTGACTTGGGTCCTTTTTTGTTAGCTCGAAGGGCATTGAATGCTCCCTTCTTAGGCAGGTGTCTGCATTTGGACGTTATATGTCCAGGTTTCCCACAGAAGTAGCAAACATCTGTTTCCTCGTCATGAATGTATTTCTTTCCCTTATATCAATGTCCTGACCTGTCATTTGGTCTCTTACAACCTTCATATTTTAAAAGCTTTTTGAGGTTGTCAGAGCCCTTGACAAAGTTTGACAGATCCTTCTTTAGGCTGTCAATTTCTTCATGAAGTTTTACAACATCATGTGGTTGACCTCTTAAGGAAGTATCTGCTTCAACTTTCAGAAGCTTCTCAACTAGCCTTTTGTTTTCTGCGTTGAGATTTCGAATCTCTATGAAAAGATTTCTTTCTCTAGTCCTTGAATCCTCACAGGATTTATGGGCTCGAGCAGCATCATTCCAGAGAGTTCGCCTCTCCATATTTGTAATTTCATTTTGCCTTGAGAACTCTGTAAACTTTTTCTGTAAATCCTCCTTTTCACTTTCCAGTTGTCTAACACTTTTTTCTAAAGCTTCTTTTTCTTTTGAAAGTGATTTGGATGATTTCTTTAAAGTTCTATAGGCCTTTGACAGAATAGAAGAGTTTGAAAGTAGTTCATGATAAGCTTCTTGAATTGAATCTATGTCATATAAATCTACCTATCTTCTTCTTCTGGTTCAGAAGAGTCTGTTGAGGTGTCTGCCATCAGACATATGTGTGCTTCCTCTTCTTCTCCATCGTCCGATGATGAGTCATCGTCCAGGTCTTCCCATGTGGACATCAGAACTTTCTTGCCCTTTCCTTTGCTGAAGAATTTCTTCTTCTTGTCCTTGCTTTTGTCGAGATCTGGGCATTCTGATTTGAAGTGTCCTGGCTTTTTGCATTCGTAGCATACAATTGGACTTTTCTCCTTCTTTTCTTTGAAGCCTTTCCTGTTTAGGTTTCTCCATCTGGATCCACCTTTCTTCTTCCACATAGCATGTATCCTTTTGGATATAAAGGATAGTTCATCATTCTCGTCTGAGTCATCATCTTTATATTGTTCGTCTGATGATGTTTCAGCTTGCATGGCTTTGGACGATGATGCTTTCCTTGGCTTCTGGACGCTGAGCGCCAGAGACTTATTTTTCTTACCATCACTATCTTGATGCCGTTCTAGTTCATGCACCTTGAGAGTTCCCACGAGTTCTTCTAGGGACATATCGTCCAGTTCCTTTTTTGTTCTCAAGGCTGTAACCTGTGGTCTCCATTTCCTAGGCAAACTTCTTAGAATTTTGTCAATATGTTCATAGTTATTGTAATCTTTACCATGTGCTCTAAGTTCATTTAGTATGGTTTGAAACCGTCCAAACATACTTTGTATGTCCTCGTTTTCTTCCATACTAAACAACTCATATTGACGAGTAAGGAAACTGAGTTTGTTACGTTTTACCTGAGTGGAACCCTCATACGTTAACGCAAGAGTGTCCCACATTTGTTTTGTGCTTTTGAGATTGTGCACCTTGTTGTATTCTTGTTCGCTCAGTGCACATATGATGATGTTTCTGGCTCTGGAGTTGAGATAAAATCTTTGTTTTTGCTCTTCCGTCCATCTAGCCTTTGGGATTTCGATGAGGTTCGCATCAAGTGGAATATAGTCGCCCATCTCCATAACTTCCCACATGTCAATATGGCTAGATTCAAAGAATGCTATCATTCTTTGTTTCTAGTAATCATATTTGACACCCTTGAAGAGTTGTGGTCTGTTCACAGCTTGTCCCTCATTTTCCATCTTTCTTAGGATCTTTCCTCTGTACTGCTAAGTACTCAACCCAAGAGGCCGAGCTCTGATACCAACTGAAATACAGAGAAATACACTAGAAGGGGGGTTGAATAGTGTATTTATAATTTCTTTGAAAAAACTTTAACTAATGTGAAGATAGTATATCTTAAGTTTTACAAGAACTTAGTAAAACAGAAGATTATGCTATCGTCCAGCAGTTCAAAAGCAACAGTCCAATGAAACTGCTTTTTCTCGCTTTTCGTTAGAACACACGTAAAAGATAATCGTAGATAAAATGTGTAAAGAAACACTTTCGTAGTATGTTGAAGAGATAGTTTAATAGATATGCTAATAAGCTAGAAAGCGAGAGAATAGAACACATAGTTTTATACTGGTTCACTCAACTGAGCTACGTCCAGTTCTCCTTCAAAAACTTTTGAAGGGTTCTACTAATCAAGATCTGATTACTCTCAAGTATTCTAACCTTGCCACTTCTGGCTACAAGTATTCTCTAGGCCACTCCTGGCACACCTTTAATCTCCCCTGAGATTAAAAACAAACCCAAGTATTCTTTAACACTAAGCCACTCCTGGCTTTCCAAACAGAATTGTTTGAGTATTGAAAGTAAGAATAACTCTCACAGAGAGGATATTACAATAAACACGAATATACAGAATTGCTTAGCAAAGCTAAGAAGAAAGCTCGTTTTGCTTAAGTATTGATCGTCCAGTCGTTTTGACAGAGATTCAGCTCTTTATAAAAATTTCGTCAGTCTGATACATGAGCTCATTCCTCTATTTATAGGCAGCTTGTTGTAAGGTATCTGTTGTGGGATTTGTTCCTTTGCCAAGAGCGGTTCTCTCCAAAGCATGTGACCGTTGTCACGTTTTGACTTAGGATGGAGAGATAGAGGAGACAGCCGTACATGTAGCACCTCTCCTACTTGTACTTTTTCTGCAGAGAGAAGCTTCTTCTTTTCCTGTTCAATACTATTCGAAAAATCAAATAGAATGACATATTAGAATGAGAGAGAATAATCGTTGCATTATATAGAATCACCATTGAAAACGTATTGCTTTATAATATTATTTTAAGATAGAAACTACAGAGTGGGTTATATAGGCATTGGACGCTTGCTCCCACAGGAGCATTGGACGCTGCCTGTAGTATTCTTACAAAACAGATTTGGACGCTTTTCTTATTAAAACATAAAGTCGAGGTTTGAGAGATACAATAACATTGCGGCATTGGACGACGTAAATCCTATAACACTCAAACAAGATCATTAGATACTTCAAAATTTATCCTTTAGTTGTTATCATCAAAACCGAAATTCGAGGGGTTGGACATCGTCCAAGGTCTTAGAACCTAACATAAACTTCAAGGTGGTGCCTTGTTGAACATAGACATGGAGAGAAACATTTTTGGTATATCATATACAGAGTTTATTAGTCAACAAATTATCAATGAACTTCTTCTCCACGAATGGTTAGATTGTCCTATTATTTGTGTATATATCAGGTACTTTAAGTAAACAAAGTTTTGTAATTGCTTTTCAATTAAACATTGATATTATTGGTAACATGTTTTTTATCTTCATTAAAGGTATTTATACTACCAGTTGGTTCTTGCGAGACAAAACACAAGGAGGTTCTCATTCTTATGCCCACATAATACATCTCCAACGAACAACGAGGCAACAAAGTATATAGCTGATGTGCTTATTGAATTTAATCAGCGAGACAGGTTATTCTTGGCACCTTACAATACAAGGTAAATAAATTTGATTTACTTTAATGATAAATTTTTAATAAATTTTATTTACTTTAATGAATTCCTAAGAATGTAAGTTACTTTGGATTATCTAATTAACTAACAAGTTTTGTAGGGATCATTGGGTGTTGATTGTCATCAATGCCACATTAGATACAATATATTATTTGGATTCTGTGCATGGTGGTCTAAAACATAAACAACACATGAAGGATACATTTGAAAAGTAAGTTCAATGCATTTATTTTCAATATAACAAACATGAGATATATTGAATATATAATAACTTGAATATATTTATTTTATTTTGTTAGAGCTTTGTGCATTTACCATGCTGGTAAGGAAACTAGGATGCCAAAATCTAGATCAAACAACAAAATCACTTGGATCCCTATACAAGTATGTACAAATTTTTTCTACACTTTAATCTCTTGCCTAAATCTAGATCAAACAAATTCATTGTCCAAAACAAGGATAATACATCATTCAATTAATCTTTCATTTTGACTTGTATAGTGCCCTCGTCAGACAAATACAATTGATTGTGGTTATTATGTTATGAGATTCATGAAAGAAATCCTTTCACAAAATGAAAATATCATCCCATATACAGTACGTAATTTTAGTTATAATTTATATTTATCTCATTCCTAATTTTGATATCATTTAATGTTATTTAATCTAACATTTACTTAATCTGATGTTCTATTTTGCAGTACTTTCCTGACTACAAGTGTGCTACTTACTCTCATGACCAACTAGTTGAAGTCAAGGAAGATTGGTGTCGTTATATAGTCCAAAATTGTGGATTAGCATAGTTTCTATTTAGAATTGTTGCAACTCAAACGTGTAGTTTGATTTGTAACTTTTTTTAATTATGTTGAACAATACAAATTGCATTTTGTTTTGTTTCGTTGTATTTCTGTTAATATACAGATGTATTAAAATTTGGGATTGTTCATATTAGAAGGGAAACTCTACCAACATTTTGGTATAAATTTCATTCTTCAAAACTTAAGGAAGTAGTGTTTTTAATTAAGTTGTATGTATTAGACTATGAAAAATGTGATGTGTGCATGAATAATAATTGTTTTGAACTATGCAAAAAGCAACATAAAACAAAGGGAAAAATCTGAGTGAAGAGTTGTAAAAGGATTGTGGGGTGAAGGGTGGGGGACACTTCAAATGGACAAAGAGAAAAGGAAATTGTTTGGTTCCAATGGACTAAAAAATATATTGAAGTGAGAGAAAGAGAAGGATTAAGGGAAGTATAAAAAGGAAAAGAAATACATAAAACAAAGGGATATTAATTGATACAACGATTCTTTTATTCCTTATTATATTATTGTCATTATTATAGTAATAAAAATATTATATAAATTAAAGTAAAGTATATTAATGATGTAAATAAAAACTATACATCATTAATTATGAATTATTATGCATTAAAAATATTATATTTATAATAATTATTTTAAAATCATATTTAAAATAACTTCTAATGAATTGATATAATAATTAATTTATATTAATAATATATAAAATTTAAAATGATATAATATAGTAAAATAAAACACTAAAATAGACAATAAAATTTACATAATTAGTGGTTTAATTTTTCTAAGATTAAAATATTTTTTGGAAAAATAATATTATTTAATTGAAAAGCATTTGCAGTGATTTAAAGTTAAATTAAGCTGATTTTAAAAAAATCAACACTATATCATTAAAAAAATAAATATATGTGTTTAAATTAGTTTTAATTAGAAAAATTTTATTATAATATTTGTAATGATTCTATGTTATTTTTAAACAGTTTTTTTTTTTCATTGGGTACCTTCTTCTTCTTTTCACTCTTTCTTTGTTTCTTTTTTTTTTTTGGTTGCCCGTTCTTGATATGTATCTGAATGTTTTAGTTTGTGTCTATTGTTAAAGGAAGTTTAGCATTTATTACAGAAGATATTCTTAACCATGTTTCATATATTATAATTTTTTTTATATTGTGTTATTAAATGTATGTGACATTAATTATATTAGTTATTACTGTCATTTATCATGTAATGAATTCCTCTAACGTATCTATGAATTGGTAGTTTGAATTTTTATTAAAAAAAAAAGAATGATAATAAATGGCATTGAAAATAAATTTTAAATAAATAATCAATGTCAATAAAGGTGTTTGAAAAAATTTTAAATATATAACCAACAAGTCGTTGGTCCGACTAGTACTGGGCTCGGTCCCCTTAAGCAAGATAGGGTTCGAGCCTTGTAAATGAAAAAAATGTGGTTGATTTGAGAGGGGAGACTTCGTACCAATAACATGGTAATAAAATATATATATATTAAAATTTAATTCTAATTTTAACTTTTCTTTTTATGTTAATATTTGAATATTTTAATTTTTACGCATTGTTAATGCAAAATTTTACATTATCAATCAAATAAAAATAATCTTAAATATGACTTTTGAAAAATTAATTATAAAATTCAGCAATGTTTATGCATGACAGATTATGATTATATCACAATATAAATGAATACATTTATATTGTCAATATATTTAAATAAAAAACTTATCTTTAATTGTTTAAATGAAGTAAAATATTACATAGATGTCTAGAAATGTTTAAATTTAAAAAATAATTATTTATTTTAAAACTTTCAAATTTTTTAAAATTAAGTTATTATTTTTCTAAAATAAGTGCACATTGTGGTATATGAAATTTATCGGCTAAAAATGTTTATGATATTATTGAGGTCATTTTAATATATTCCCATTGTTTTTATTCTCTAATTTATTAATTCCATCCATTAAAATAAAGACGTGTTTTCTTGTGGTGGAATCATACTAAAGTGGCTCTGTGTTATCTATTCTGGAAAGGAGGTGGAGTAAGCAGCTAAAGGATGTTATTATAGCTGCCATTCTTAATGTGTTTTGGACAGTGACAAATCAGGATCCGGGATTAGCGGGGGCGAATTATTTAAAAAAATTAATAATATTTATTAGGTTTAAATACCTTTTTAGTCCTTGCAATTTAGCACTTTTTTGTTTTTCGTCCTTGAAAAAAAATTTAGTTTTACTCCTTGCAAATTATGTTTGTTTAGTTTTTCATCCTTAAAGCGATTTAGATAGCATTTTTTTTACTGTTAAAAGTGTTTTTTTAACTATTCAAAGCACTATTTAAAGCGCTTGAAGGACGAAAAAAAATACACATAATTTGCAAGGACTAAAACCATTTTTTTTTGCAAGGACGAAAAGCAAAAAAGCACTAAATTGCAAGGACTAAAAAGGCATTTAAGCTTATTTATTATCATGCATATGAAAATAAAATATGTTTTGTTCCTCTAAAATTTTCGAAGTTTGGTTTTGGTCTCTCTAAAATTTTTTGTCCTTTTTCATCTCTCAATTTTGAAATGCATAATTTTGGTTCTCAAACCGCTATCTAAACCATTTTTGTCTTTCTATAAAGCATTATCTATACCATTTTGAGAAGAAAAAGTGATGCATTTCAAAATCAAGAGTCGAAAAGTGGACAAAAAAAATTTAAAGGGACTAAAACTGAACTTCAAAATTTTTAGAGAAACCAAAAACATATTTTACCCTATGAAAGAGAATGAAATATGCAACCAAATAATTGTAAAAGGAACAAAACATATGAAAGAAACTAGTTGAAATACAGAGAAATACACTAGAAGGGGGGTTGAATAGTGTATTTCAAAATTTCTTTAAAAAAAAAACTTTACTCAATGTGAAGATAGTATATCTTAAGTTTTACAAGAACTTAGTAAAACAGAAGATTATGCTATCGTCCAGCGGTTCAAAAGCAACAGTCCAATGAAACTGCTTTTTCTCGCTTTTCGTTAGAGCACACGTAAAAGATTATCGTAGATAAAATGTGTAAAGAAACACTTTCGTAGTATGTTGAAGAGATAGTTTAATAGATATGCAAATAAGCTAGAAAGCGAGAGAATAGAACACTTAGTTTTATACTGGTTCACTCAACTGAGCTACGTCCAGTTCTCCTTCAAAAACTTTTGAAGGGTTCTACTAATCAAGATCTGATTACTCTCAAGTATTCTAACCTTGCCACTTCTGGCTACAAGTATTCTCTAGGACACTCCTGGCACACCTTTAATCTCCCCCTGAGATTAAAAACAAACCCAAGTATTCTTTAACACTAAGCCACTCCTGGCTTTCCAAACAAAATTGTTTGAGTATAGAAAGTAAGACTAACTCTCACAGAGAGGATATTACGATAAACACGAATATACAGAATCGCTTAGCAAAGCTAAGAAGAAAGCTCGTTTTGCTTAAGTATTGATCGTCCAGTCGTTTTGACAGAGATTCAGCTCTTTTTAAATTTTTTGTCAGTCTGATACATGAGCTCATTCCTCTATTTATAGGCAGCTTGTTGTAAGGTATCCGTTGTGGGATTTGTTCCTTTTCCAAGACCGGTTCTCTCCAAAGCATGTGACCGTTGTCACGTTTTGACTTAGGATGGAGAGATAGAAGAGACAGCCGTACATGTAGCGCCTCTCCTACTTGTACTTTTTCTGCAGAGAGAAGCTTCTTCTTTTCCTGTTCAATACTATTCGAAAAATCAAATAGAATGACATATTAGAATGAGAGAGAATAATCGTTGCATTACATAGAATCATCATTGAAAACGTATTGCCTTATAATATTATTTTCAGATAGAAACTACAAAGTGGGTTATATAGTCATTGGACGCTTGCTCTCACAGGAGCATTGGACGCTGACTGTAGTATTCTTACAAAACACATTTGAACGTTTTTCTTATTAAAACATAAAGTCGAGGTTTGAGAGATACAATACCATTGCGGCATTGGACGACGTAAATCCTATAACACTCAAACAAGATCATTAGATACTTCAAAATTTATCCTTTAGTTGTTATCATCAAAACCGAAATTCGAGGGGTTGCACATCGTCCAACGTCTTAGAACCTAACACTAGTCAATAAAAGATAAAAATTGATAACAACTAAAATATTAAAGGCAGTGGGGTCAAATTACAAAATTAGAGTGGGCAAAAACACAACAACACTTAATATATCCTTATATTTTCCACAAAGTCAGGGGGGTGCATATGCATCCCCTGGAGAGTATGTAGGTCCGCCATTGGTTTTGGATCATCTGTATTTCTCGAAATAAAAAGTGTTTTCATAGTGTTTCGATTTCTGTCAATAATGTCATTTCCTCTGTTATGGCCTCTACTTCATTAGCAGGCTTTTACTCAAAAGGATACATGGCGCATTCAATGGAGGAGTTTCAAATTCTTAAGGCCTTGTCAGTGCCTATTCATCCCCCTAAACCTCTTCTTGTTAAGCAGGTAACTTGGTATCCTCCAATTTTTGGATTTGTCAAATGTGTACACTGATGGTTCTTCCAAGGGCTCTCCAGGGCATGCTGGGTGTGGGGGCATTTTTCGTGATGATTTTGGGGCTTTTCTTGTGGTTTCTCAGCATAGATTAGAATCATAACAACTCTACATGCTGAGCTTACTGCAACAATGCTAGCCACTAAGCGTGCTTCCCATATTAAGGATGGCATAAACTCTAGCTTGAATGTGACTCTCATTTAGTAATAGAGGCTTTTAAAAATGTTCAACGTGTAACTTGGGATATCAGAGGTCGTTGGAAAAACTGTCTTCAGCTTTGTTCCCAGATGCATTTCAATTTTTCTCATATCTTTAGAGAAGGGAATAGTTGCGCTGATAAACTAGCTAATTGGTGGGACGGTGCTCCTTCTTGTATTAAGGAATACTTCTTCCGTAACAAAGTTGGTCTTCCTTTTTTTAGATTTTGTTGATGTTCTTTTTTCATAGGTTTTGGCCTAGTCCCCCATTGTGATGTTCCTTTTTTTTTTTTTTTTTCTATTCTTCTTAATAAATAGTGGCTTGCGACAGGAGATCAATAGTCTTTGGGGTGTCGACCTAGTTGAGATGGTCATTGTTCTATTGTGATGTTTTGCAAGTCATATAATGGTCATTACAAGTTATATAAAAAAAAAGTTAAAAAAAAGTATGGCCCTACATTGCACAGGTCTCATGCTGGTAGTAAAAAGGACTTTTAAGACAATTTGAACAAGTTATACTTAACAATACCTTAATTCAATCTAATGACAAGTAAAGCCTCATTTTCTCATTTTACATATCTCAACTTTGTATAAATATATAATTTTTATTAATTATTTTGTGTTATCTTTAAAAATAATAGTCAAAGAAAATAATGTTTTTTTTTTATTTAAAACATTATATTTAATATTTCACCAACACACCTTTATCATTGTATTCAATAAATGTTTTCTTTTTAAAAAATATTTATATTTACTATTATAATGTTATTCTTCATATGTAACATAAGGAAAAGGTATTAAATTATTACCCTCATTAAACATTCAAGATTTTAAATTCCCCTTCTGGTGTCATATATTTACCAACATTGATATTCAATATTATGAAATAATTAGATACATTTGACTAATTAAAGAAAAATATCTTTAATAAATTTAAAATAATAATGAATTTGCTAGTAAGTTGACTGAGTAAAATGTAAAAAATTAAATGGAAAGTGTCAAAAATTGATAATTAGTTTATGTCTTTCTAATAAAATATTTAATTCTTAATTCTTAATTAATCTTCAGAGAACCAAGAAAAATGTTATTTAATTTCATGCAAGTATCATTTAAATTATTTATTATAAATATAAAATATAATTTATATACTAAAAATACTTTTTATTTTAAATTGTAATTTTTACCTATAATATATTTTATAAATTTTTTATTTACTTTAAATTTTAGTTTTATAAAAATAATTATTTATTTTATGCATCACACAAGGAAAGATACTAATTATATTAATTTGATGATAATTTTTTGTAGTTATGATTTATCCACTTTGTTAATTTATTAATAATATCAAATTTTTGTAATGGACAAATATTTTGATGCTTAAAACAATGAATATTTCAAATCACTAACACATCAAATATTTATTTTATTTAATACTTTTTTATCCTAGTCAAACAATATTTAATGAATTTTGTTGAAAAAGTGAGATAAATTCCCAGTCAAAATCCTTTTTTATTTTCCTTCCTTTTTCGAGAGTTGAAAGGCAAATTTGATATTGAAAATACCTTATTCATTGTGTGCAAACACCCAACCCTCACACTCTATTTAATTACCACTTTCAAACTCAACACTGCATACATTCACACACACCGTCTTTGATTTCCTCAGCATTGTTTTACTTTATTCGAGCATTTCCTTCCCTTTGTTAGCATTCCAACATTTTCCATGGAGTTCCAACATCGTGATGGCCAAAACCAAAGGACACCATTAACCATGCCTCTTTCCGCCATCACCTACCTTTCCAGAAACCCATTACGAAGTAACACTCTCTTTTCTTCACATTGCTTTCAACTTGCATGAGACCCATTATGTTTTGCTGTTTTAAAAAATAAATGCTTTTCTAACATCAGTTCATTTGTAGGGTCCAAGTTTGTGCCAGCTGGTTTTATCGGCAAGGTTATGATGCCTAATGTTTTCCCAACGATGGTGCTAGTCAATGCCGAGGAAGCATTTCGACGAGAGCGGCAAAAAGTATTCTTTATTTATATATTTTATCTAATATATTAATTTTCTTATGCTATCATTCTTATTAAGTTGGATGCAATGAAAGGGGTCAACCAATTGACCCTAATAGTGATACGTTTGTAAGTTATATTGGTGCCATTTCTCGACAGACGATGCAAATTACATGTGATAATTGGAGAACACCATCTTTGAAGGTAGTGAAAGAAAATATTTGGAAGGATATACAGGTAGTAAACATACTCTAACCATATTTTATGTTTCTTGTACAAACATACTTACTCAATTAAGCACACTTTTGCAGACAACTTTCATTGTTGATGATAGTCATCGAAGTTGGGTTCTTAGAGAAGTACGAAAACTTTGTAGAAATTTTAGAACCTACTTGAAAAAGAAAAATGTTTATGGTAAAAATGGTAGTGTTATTAAGCATCCTCCGCAGATGTATCCAATCATATCCCAGGAGCAATGGAGAACTTTTGTTGCTAAACGTCAATCTGACAAATTTAAGGTAAGGTTAGTCATTTGAATTATAGTCTTAATTATCTTAATACTTTGTATTCATATTATTGCTATGTGCCTAAATAGATGCAAAGCACTCAAAATCGGCTCAAAGCATTGAATCCTAAGTACCGCTATAGAAAAGCCCGCGTTGGTTACGCACGCCTTAAGCAAAAGATTGTAAGTGTGTTTAGATATAAAGTGCAAGATGTTAGAAATGTCTTTCAATCAGTTCATTAATTGCATCAATGTATAGTTGAAGGAGTTATGACCAAAGGACACATCCATATCTCGTCATGATTTGTGGAAGAGTGCACGTGTAAATAAGTCAGGAGAGATTGATAAAGAAAACGTTCAACAAGTATGTAAGCAAATTGTAAGTATGATAACATTTTAATTTTGTTCTTTTATTATTTTCTTATGTCAGCATTAATGATATATATCCTTTGCTTTAAATTTATGTGTCAAAACATCAGGAGCCTTCCCCTGCAAGTGGTGCAAATAATCTCCCTGTGTACCACAAATTTCTTGATATCTATGTTAAAGATAAACTTCAAGGTGGTGCCTTGTTGAACATAGACATGGAGAGAAACATTTTTGGTATATCATATACAGAGTTTATTAGTCAACAAATTATCAATGAACTTCTTCTCCACGAATGGTTAGATTGTCCTATTATTTATGTATATATCAGGTACTTTAAGTAAACAAAACACAAGGAGGTTCTCATTCTTATGCCCACATAATACATCTCCAACGAACAACGAGGCAACAAAGTATATAGCTGATGTGCTTATTGAATTTAATCAGCGAGACAAGTTATTCTTGGCACCTTACAATACAAGGTAAATAAATTTGATTTACTTTAATGATAAATTTTTAATAAATTTTATTTACTTTAATGAATTCCTAAGAATGTAAGTTACTTTGGATTATCTAATTAACTAACAAGTTTTGTAGGGATCATTGGGTGTTAATTGTCATCAATGCCACATTAGATACAATATATTATTTGGATTCTGTGCATGGTGGTCTAAAACATAAACAACACATGAAGGATACATTTGAAAAGTAAGTTCAATGCATTTATTTTCAATATAACAAACATGAGATATATTGAATATATAATAACTTGAATATATTTATTTTATTTTGTTAGAGCTTTGTGCATTTACCATGCTGGTAAGGAAACTAGGATGCCAAAATCTAGATCAAACAACAAAATCACTTGGATCCCTATACAAGTATGTACAAAATTTTTCTACACTTTAATCTCTTGCCTAAATCTAGATCAAACAAATTCATTGTCCAAAACAAGGATAATACATCATTCAATTAATCTTTCATTTTGACTTGTATAGTGCCCTCGTCAGACAAATACAATTGATTGTGGTTATTATGTTATGAGATTCATGAAAGAAATCCTTTCACAAAATGAAAATATCATCCCATATACGGTACGTAATTTTAGTTATAATTTATATTTATCTCATTCCTAATTTTGACATCATTTAATGTTATTTAATCTAACATTTATTTAATCTGATATTCTATTTTGCAGTACTTTCCTGACTACAAGTGTGCTACTTACTCTCATGACCAACTAGTTGAAGTCAAGGAAGATTGGTGTCGTTATATAGTCCGAAATTGTGGATTAGCATAGTTTCTATTTAGAATTGTTGCAACTCAAACGTGTAGTTTGATTTGTAACTTTTTTTAATTATGTTCAAAATACAAATTGCATTTTGTTTTGTTTTGTTTCGTTGTATTTCTGTTAATATACAGATGTATTGAAATTTGGGATTGTTCATATTACAAGGGAAACTCTGCCAACATTTTGGTATAAATTTCATTGTTCAAAACTTAAGGAAGTAGTGTTTTTAATTAAGTTGTATGTATTAGACTGTGAAAAATGTGATGTGTGCATGAATAATTGTTTTGAACTATGCAAAAAGCAACATAAAACAAAGGGAAAAATCTGAGTGAAGAGTTGTAAAAGGATTGTGGGGTGAGGGGTGGGGGACACTTCAAATGGACAAAGAGAAAAGGAAATTGTTTGGTTCCAATGGACTACAAAAAATATTGAAGTGAGAGAAAGAGAAGGATTAAGGGAAGTATAAAAAGGAAAAGAAATACATAAAACAAAGGGATATTAATTAATACAATGATTCTTTTATTCCTTATTATATTATTGTCATTATTATAGTAATAAAAATATTATATAAATTAAAGTAAAGTATATTAATAATGTAAATAAAAACTATACATCATTAATTACGAATTATTATGTATTAAAATATTATATTTATAATAATTATTTTAAAATCATATTTAAAATAACTTCTAATGAATTGATATAATAATAAATTTATATTAATAATATATAAAATTTAAAATGATATAATATAGTAAAATAAAACACTAAAATAGACAATAAAATTTACATAATCAGTGGTTTAATTTTTTAAAGATTAAAATATTTTTTGGAAAAATAATATAATTTAATTGAAAAGCATTTGCAGTGTTTTAAAGTTAAATTAAGCTAATTTTAAAA
This sequence comes from Pueraria montana var. lobata, assembly GCA_026413185.1. Lineage (NCBI taxonomy): Eukaryota > Viridiplantae > Streptophyta > Magnoliopsida > Fabales > Fabaceae > Pueraria > Pueraria montana. The sequence goes on from CM048650.1 coordinate 83,639,529, forward strand.
AAATTAACACTATATCATTAAAAAAATAAATATATGTGTTTAAATTAGTTTTAATTAGAAAAATTTTATTATAATATTTGTAATGATTCTATGTTATTTTTAAACAGTTTTTTTTTTCTTCATTGGGTGCCTTCTTCTTCTTTTCATTCTTTCTTTGTTTCTTTTTTTTTTTGTTGCCCGTTCTTGATATGTATCTGAATGTTTTAGTTTGTGTCTATTGTTAAAGGAAGTTTAGCATTTATTACAGAAGATATTCTTAACCATGTTTCATATATTATAATTTTTTTATATTGTGTTATTAAATGTATGTGACATTAATTATATTAGTTATTACTGTCATTTATCATGTAATGAATTCCTCTAACGTATCTATGAATTGGTAATTTGACTTTTTATTAAAAAAAAATGAATGATAATAAATGGCATTGAAAATAAATTTTAAATAAATAATCAATGTCAATAAAGGTGTTTGAAAAAATTTTAAATATATAACTAACAAGTTGTTGGTCCGAGTAGTACTGGGCTCGGTCCCCTTAAGCAAGATAGGGTTCGAGCCTTGTAAATGAAAAAAATGTGGTTGATTTGAGAGGCGAGACTTCGTACCAATAACACCCTGTCTGGTACAAACTTGATTTCGGTGGCGCGGCTGATATGAAGGTTTGGTGGGTAGGTGATGGCTTGGTTTGGTATATACATCTATTGAAGAAGTTTGCCAAGATCATCATAGTCGCTTGGCTGGAAATTAAGCACTAGAGTTCCAGCTGGTGGTGGCAGGAACTTTGTAATGGGAGTCCATAAGCGAACATCCTTGACCCATTATACATCTGGACGCTGCTTCGACTTGGAAGGGTCCAGGCTTTCTTTAATGGCTAACTTCAATTCTATGGCCAGTTCAATATCCCTGCTAACAGAGGGCGTCTTGGATGGTGCCTTCTTCTTTCTTGGAGCCTTCCCTTTCTGCTCCGCAACCGTCTTTGTGAATCGAGATGCAACCTCCACCTCTGGTTCAGGCAGTTCTGCTGCTGCTGGACGCACCCTTTGTTTGTAACATCCTGAAATTTAATATGATTTAAAAGATTAAATTGTTATGAAATTTAGTATAAAAATTATTAGTATAAGAATTTATTTGCATTAAAAGGATTGAATTATTATGATATAATATGATATTATATTTAGAATGTTGTATCATGATATGTTATTTGAATTGATTATGATATTATTTTATTTGGATTGAAATCTTATCTTAGTATAATATATTGTCTGCAATGTTTGTATTATGATATAATAACTTTGATTGAGATAATTAAATTAAAATATTGCTATTTAGTTACTATATATTAAATATTATCAAGTTAAATAATTATTTTATCAATAATAAGATTAGGTGATTAATATAAGAATTGTTAAGATTATCTAACAACTACAAAAGAATGCAAAAGATAATTAATATAGTAATGATATAATATTATATATCTAGTTTAGATAAAATATTCATTATATATAATTTGAATTGGTCCTCGATAACGATTTAAATCTTATCATGTTCTGAAATGTAGAGAAATACACTAGAAGGGGGGTTGAATAGTGTATTTAAATTTTCTTTGGAAAACTTTAGCCAATGTGAAGATAGTGTATCTTTACGTTTTACAGAAACTTAGTAAAACAGAAAGAACGAGCTATCGTCCAGCCGATTAAAACAACAGACCAAAGAAACTACTCTTCTTCTTTTTCGTTTAAATACACGTAATAGATAAACTTAGATAAAAAGGTGTATAGAAACTTTTTCGTAGTATGTTGAAGAGATAGCTTAAAAGAAATGCAAGTGAGCTAGAAGGCGAGAGAATAGAATACATAGTTTTATACTGGTTCACTCAACTGAGCTACGTCCAGTTCTCCTTCAAAAACTTTTGAAGGGTTCTACTAATCAAAATCTGATTACTCTCAAGTATTCTAACCTTGCCACTTCTAGCTACAAGTATTAGCTAGGCCACTTCTGGCACTCCCTTAATCTCCCCTTGAGATTAAACACAAAAACCAAGTATTCTTTAACACTAAGCCACTCCTGGCTTTCCAAACAGAATTGTTTGATATTGTATATAAAATTTAACTCTCAATGAGAGGATATTACAATAAGAGTGAGTATATAGACTCGCTTAGCAAAGCTAAGATGAATGCTCTTTTCACTTATGATCGTCCAGTCGTTTTGACAGGGATTCTGCTCTTTTTCAATTTTTCGTCGTTAAGATATGTGAGCTCATTCTTCTATATATAGGAAGCTTGTTGAAAGATATCCGCTGAGGGATCTGTTCCTTTTCCAAGAGCGATTCTTTCTGTAGCATATGGTCGTTGTCACATTTTGACTTAGAGTGAAGTGATGGAAGTGACAGCCGTACTTTTAGCGCCTCTCTCCTACTTGTACTTTTTCTGTAGGGAGAAGCTTCTTCTTTTCCTGTTCTGTACTATTCGAAAAGATCAAACAGAATGGCATGTTAAAATATGAGAGAGTGAACGTTGCCTTATATCATAGAAAACGTATTTTCAAGATAGTAACAACAGTGAGTGTTATTCAAGCGTTGGACGCTTGCTCTCACAGGAGCATTGGACGCTGCCTGTAGGGTTCTTTATAAAATATATTTGGACGCTTTCTTTATTGAAACATACAGTCCAAGTTTGAGAGATACAATACCATTGCGGGATTGGACGATGTAAATCCTATAACACTCAAACTAGATCATTAGATACATCAAAATTTTTCCTTTAGTTATTATCATCAAAACCGAAATTCGAGGGGTTGGACATCGTCCAAGGTCTTAAAACCTAACATGTTCTATCTTAATGTATCTTGAAAGAAGAGAAAATAGTAGATAATGCTAATAATGAGATAAATCTAGATAATAAAGTAGAAAAAGATAAAGAAAGATTTGATAAGCCAAATTTGCTAAAATAAATCTTATGCTATTTAATCTTAATCACGTACAACTGCACTTATATAAGGATAGGCAGTTTCCTTTCCTAGAATTACATAGTTAGTCTCTTGAGAAATAGGAAATTAGTAGATTGTTTAGGAATTGAGAAGGAAGAAATAGAGAGGATCTTGTTGACGCAGTAGATAGAGAAGAGGAAGAATAAACGAAGAGTGGAAATTACTTTGCTTCAAGAGGTGAGTAAAACATCTTTTTAAACACTCCATGGTATATTTTTGAAAGATATAATTTTGGGGTTCAGCGGAAAGTTCGGGGCTAGTGAAATTTGGATTTTTTTTAGTGGAATTATATGTTATCGCTAATGTGTGTTGCGTGTAATTTATGGATGATTGTGAATATTTTGTTTATACGAAATATTGGGTGCTGCGATAATTTTGTTCCTGGACATTTTGTGAAATCCCGTGACTTTTCATTATTCCGTGTGCAAATTGAATGTGCTAAATTAGGAATTAGGTGATAGACTGGTAGGTGTTCTAGCAATAGCAAGAAAATTAGATGCAGTGGTTAATCTTGAAATTTGTCAAAGACCTTGCCATGTTATATAAATATATAATCATTGAAGCTACGTGAGATTCAGGTGTTGCATCTTGGTCATTCCATGTATATATAAAATTAAATTTATAATGATCGAAGGCTGTATTGTTCCTGCTACTCTCATGGAAATTGATTGAGTTAGAAAACCTCGCTTCCATATAAAGCTTTGTTAAGTTTGAAAACATGATTTGGAAAAGCATCACTTTCAAATCCTGAGGGTTGTTCCACATAGACTTCTTCCTTTATGAGTCCATTGAGGAATGCACTTTTTACGTCCATTTGATATAGCTTCATATTGCTCTGAGCTGCAAATGATAGTAAAATGTGAATTGCCTCTAGACGTGCAACTGGAACATAAGTTTCAGTATAATCTATACCTTCCTGTTGTGAGTAACCTTTTGCTACCAACCTCGCTTTGTTTCTCACAACATTACCTGCTTCGTCCAGCTTGTTTCTGAACACCCACTTTGCTCCTACAGCTTCTTTGTCGTCGGGGAGTTCAACTAGCTTCCAAACATTGTTCTTTTGAAACTGGTCAAGTTCTTCCTGCATTGCTTTGACCCAGCTTTCATCTTCTAAGGCATCATCCACAGTCTTAGGTTCTAATTGCGATATGAGTGTTGTGTGACCCTGCTGTCGTTGAAGTGAAGCTCTGGTTTTGACTCTATCTTTTGGATCTCCGATGATTTGCTCCTCTGGATGATGTTTCTTCATTTTCCAGTTGCGTCCAGTTGGTTCTCTTTGTTCTGCTACTGAATCGTCCAGTGGTACATTGGACTCTTCACCTGAGACATCGTGGTTGGACGTATCTGATGACTTACTTGCATCGTCCAATCTAAAATCTGCAAATGATTCGTCCAGCTCTGATAATTTCTTATCAGGCTTATTATCATTGAACTTCACATGGATAGCTTCTTCAACAACTCAGGTTCTAGAGTTATAAACTCTATATGCCTTTGAAATTTCAGAATATCCAAGCAATATTCCTTCATCACTCTTAGAATCAAATTTTCCTAAGTTATCCTTAGTGTTTAGAATCAAACATTGACATCCAAAAGGATGGAAGTAGGATATGTTGGGTCTTCTTCCCTTCCACAATTCATATGGAGTCTTTTTCAATATTGGCCTTATATAGATTCTGTTTTGTAAATAACAGGCAGTATTCACTGCTTCAGCCCAGAAGTGTTTAGGGGTTAAATTATCATTCAACATGGTTATGGCCATCTCCTGGAGTAACCTATTTTTCCTCTCAACAACACCATTCTGTTGTGGTGTTTTGGGTATTGAGAAGTTGTGAAGGATACCATTGTCCTCACAGAACCTTTGAAAACTTTCGTTTTCGAATTCTCCCCCATGATCACTTCGGATAGAAGTAATGCATACTCCTTTTTCATTTTGAACTCTTTTGCAGAAGTTATAAAAAGCTTTGAAGGACTCATCTTTGTGGGATAAGAACATGACCCATGTCCATCTGGTATAGTTGTCCACTATAACCAATCCGTATCTCTTACCACTTACTGAGGCTGTTCTTGTGGGTCCAAACAGATCAATATGTAACAGCTCAAGAAGTCTAGAAGTGGAAACAATGTTTTTACTTTGAAAAGAACTTTTCACTTGTTTCCCTTTCTGACAAGCTTCACAAAGAAGATCATCTTTATATGACATACTTGGTAGTCCTCTTACGAGGTTATGCCTATTCAGCTTTGAGATTAACCTCAAGCTTGCATGACCAAGTCTTTTATGCCATAGCCAATGATTTTCTTGTGCTGAAACTAGGCATGATACATTTTGACTTGATAGTTCCCCAAGTTTAATCTTGTACAGAATACCTTGCCTCTTTGCAGTAAAGAGAAGGGATCCATCAGAGTTCTTGACTGTGCATTCACTTTTGTTAAAGGCAACATCATATCCACTGTCACATAATTGGCTTATGCTAAGTAGATTGTGTTTAAGACCTTTAACAAAAAGAACTTTATCAATACAAGGATATGGTGGTAAACTAATCTTACCTACGCCAGCTATCATCCCTTTCTGATTCCCTCAGAAAGTGACTGTCCCACCAGCTTTGGGTAGGAGGCTTTGGAATATACACCTTTCTCCTGTCATGTGATGTGAGTACCCACTGTCCAGGTACCATGATTGGAGTTTCTTTCCTACTGTTAAGCATGTCTGCAATAGGAACAATTTTATCCTTAGATACCCAAATTGACTTGGGTCCTTTATTGTTAGTTTGAAGGGTATTAGACGCTCCCTTCTTAGGCAGGTGTTTGCATTTGGACGTTATATGTCCAAGTTTCCCACAGAAGTAGCAAACATCTATTTCCTTGTCATGAATATATTTCTTTCCCTTATATCCATGTCCTGACCTGTCATTTGTCTCTTACAACCTTCATATTTTAAAAGCATTTTAAGGTTGTCAGAGCCCTTAACAAAGTTTGACAGATCCTTCTTTAGGCTGTCAATCTCTTCATGAAGTTTTACAACATCATGTGGTTGACCTCTTAAGGAAGTATCTGCTTCAACTTTCAGAAGCTTCTCAACTAGCATTTTGTTTTCTGCTATGAGATTTTGAATCTCTATGGAAAGATTCATTTCTCTAGTCCTTGAATCCTCACAGGATTTATAGGCTCGAGCAGCATCATTCCAGAGAGTTCGCCTCTTCGCATTTGTAATTTCATGTTGTTTTGAGAGCTCTGTAAACTTTTTCTGTAAATCCTCCATTTCACTTTCAAGTTGTTTGAAACTTTTCTCTAAAACTTCTTTTTCTTTAGAAAGTGATTTGGACGATTTCTTTAAAGTTCTGTAGGCCTTTGACAGAATAGAAGAGTTTGAAAGTAGTTCATGATAAGCTTCTTGAAGTGAATCTAAGACATTAAGCTCTACCTCATCTTCTTCTTCTGGTTCAGAAGAATCTGTTGAAGTGTCTGCCATCAGGCATATGTGTGCTTCCTCTTCTTCTTCATCGTCCGATGATGAGTCATCGTCCAGGTCTTCCCATGTGGACATCAGAACTTTCTTGCCCTTCTTTTTGCTGAAGAATTTCATCTTCTTGTCCTTGCTCTTGTCGAGATCTGGGCATTCTGATTTGAAGTGTTCTGGCTTTTTGCATTCGTAGCATACTATTGGACTCTTCTCCTTCTTTTCTTTGAGGCCTTTCTTGTTTAGGTTTCTCCATCTGAATCCACCTTTCTTCTTCCACATAGCGTGTATCCTCTTGGATATGAAGGATAGCTCATCATTCTCGTTTCAGTCATCATCTTCAGATTGTTCATCTGATGATGTTTCAGCTTGCATGGCTTTGGACGATGGTGCTTTCCTTGGCTTCTGGACGCTGAGCGCCAGGGACTTGTTTTTCTTACCATCACCATCTTGATGCAGTTCTAGTTCATGCACCTTGAGAATTCCCACGAGTTCTTCTAGGGACATATCATCCAGTCCTTTTGTTGTTCTCAAGGCTGTAACCTGTGGTCTCCATTGCCTAGGCAAACTTCTCAAAATTTTGTCAATATGTTCATAGTTATTGTAATTTTTACCAAGTGCTCTAAGTTCATTTAGTATGGTTTGAAACCGTCCAAACATACCTTGTATGTCCTCGTTTTCTTCCATACTAAACAATTCATATTGACGAGTAAGGAGACTGAGTTTGTTACGTTTTACCTGGGTGGAACCCTCATACGTTAACGCAAGAGTGTCCCACATTTGTTTCGTGCTTTTGAGACTGTGCACCTTGTTGTATTCTTGTTCGCTCAGTGCACATATGATGATGTTTCTAGCTCTGGAGTTGAGATGAAATCTTTGTTTCTGCTCCTCTGTCCATCTAGTCTTTGGGATTTCGTTGAGGATCTCATCAAATGGAATGTAGTCGCCCATCTCCACAACATCCCACATGTCAATATGACTGGATTCAAAGAATGCTATCATTCTTTGTTTCCAGTAATCATATTTGACGCCCTTGAAGAGTGGTGGTCTGTTCACAGCTTGTCCCTCGTTTTCCATCTTTCTTAGGATCTTTCCTCTGTACTACTAAGTACCCATCCCAAGAGGCCGAGCTCTGATACCAACTGAAATATAGAGAAACACACTAGAAGGGGGGTTGAATAACGTGTTTATATTTTCTTTGAAATCCTTTCGCAAATATGAAGATAGTGTATCTTAAGTTTTACAAGAACCTTGTGAAACAGAAGACTATGCTATCGTCCAGTGGTTCAAATATAATAGTTCAATGAAACTGCATTTTTTGTCAGAACACACATAAAATATTTTCGTAAATAAAATGTGTAAAGAAACTCTTTCGTAGTATGTGAAGAGATAACTTAAGAGATTTACGAGTAAGCTAGAAAGCGAAAGAGTAGAACACTTAGTTTTATATTGGTTCACTCAAACTGAGCTACGTCCAGCTCTCCTTCGGAAACCTTTGAAGGGTTCTACTAATCAGAATCTGATTACAAACAAGTATTTTAACCTGCCACTTCTGGCTACAAGTATTCTCTAGGCCACTCCTGGCACACCTTTTAATCTCCCCCTGAGATTAAAGCAAACCCAAGTATTCTTTAACACTAAGCCACTCCTAACTTTCCAAACATAAATTGTTCGAGTATAGAAAGAAAGAATAACTGTCACAGAGAGGATATTACAATAATAATATCTAATACACAGAATCGCTTAGCAAAGCTAAGTAGAAAAGCTCTTTTTCGCTTAGTATGAATCGTCCAGTCGTTTTGACAGAGTTTCGGCTCTTAATCAATCTTCGCACTTTGATGCATGAGCTTGTTCCTCTATTTATAGGCAGCTTGGGGTAAAGTATCCGTTGTGGGATCTGTACCTTTGCTAGTAACAGTTCTCTTCCAAATATATGACTGTTTTCCACGTGTCGGCTTGGGGTGGAGAGATAGAGGAGACGGTCGTACACGTAGCGCTTCCACTTTTTGTACTATTTCTGCAGAGAAATGCTTTTCTGTCCCTGTACAATACTTTCCGAAAACTCAAATGAAATGTTATGTTAGAATAAGAGGGAATAATCAAATATTCCAGAGAATCATCATCGAAAATGTATTGTCATATTACTTTTAAGATAGAAAACAAAGTGTAAGTTATATAGGCATTGGACGCTTGCTTTGCAGAAACATTAGACGCTGGTTGTTGTTCTTTACAAAACATATTTGGACGCTTTGCTTATGGAAATATATGGTCTAAGTTTGAGAGATACAATACCATTGCGGCATTGGACGACGTAGATCCTATAACACTCAAACAAGACCATTAGATACTCCAAAATTTATCCTTTATTTGTTATCATCAAAATCGAAATTTGAGGGCTTGGACATCGTCCAAAGTCTTAGGACTTAACACTATTGTGATGTTTTGCAAGTCATATAATGGTCATCACAAGTTATATAAAAAAAATTAAAAAAAAGTATGGCCCTACATCGCACAGGTCTCATGTTGGTAGTAAAAAGGACTTTAAAGACAATTTGAACAAGTTATACTTAACAATACCTTAATTCAATCTAATGACAAGTAAAGCCTCATTTTCTCATTTTACATATCTCAACTTTGTATAAATATATAATTTTTATTAATTATTTTGTGTTATATTTAAATATAATAGTCAAAGAAAATAATGTTTTTTTATTTAAAACATTATATTTAATATTTCACCAATACACCTTTATCATTGTATACAATAAATGTTTTCTTTTTTAAAAAATATTTATATTTACTATTATAATGCTATTCTTCATATGTAACATAAGGAAAAGGTATTAAATTATTACCCTCATTAAACATTCAAGATTTTAATTTCCCCTTCTGGTGTCATATATTTACCAACATTGATATTCAATATTATGAAATAATTAGATACATTTGACTAATTAAAGAAAAATATCTTTAATAAATTTAACATAATAATGAATTTGCTAGTAAGTTGACTGAGTAAAATGTAAAAAAATTAAATGGAAAATGTCAAAAATTGATAATTAGTTTGTGTCTTTCTAATAAAATATTTAATTATTAATTCTTAATTAATCTTCAGAGACCCAAGAAAAATGTTATTTAATTTCATGCAAGTATCATTTAAATTATTTATTATAAATATAAAATATAATTTATATACTAAAAATACTTTTTATTATAAATTGTAATTTTTACCTATAATATATTTTATATATTTAAATTTTTTATTTATTTTAAATTTTAATTTTATAAAAATAATTATTTATTTTATGCATCACACAAGGAAAGATACTAATTATATTAATTTGATGATAATTTTTTGTAGTTATGAGTTATCCACTTTGTTAATTTATTAATAATATCAAATTTTTGTAATGGACAAATATTTTGATGCTTAAAACAATGAATATTTCAAATCACTAGCACATCAAATATTTATTTTATTTAATACTTTTTTATCCTAGTCAAACTATATTTAATGAATTTTGTTGAAAAAGTGAGATAAATTCCCAGTCAAAATCCTTTTTTATTTTCCTTCCTTTTTCGAGAGTTGAAAGGCAAATTTGATATTGAAAATACCTTATTCATGTGTGCAAACACCCAACCCTCACACTCTATTTAATTACCACTTTCAAACTCAACACTGCATACATTCACACACACCGTCTTTGATTTCCTCAGCATTGTTTTACTTTATTCGAGCATTTCCTTACCTTTGTTAGCATTCTAACATTTTCCATGGAGTTCCAACATCGTGATGGCCAAAACCAAAGGACACCATTAACCATGCCTCTTTCCGCCATCACCTACCTTTCCAGAAACCCATTACGAAGTAACACTCTCTTTTCTTCACATTGCTTTCAACTTGCATGAGACCCATTATGTTTTGTTGTTTTAAAAAATAAATGCTTTTCTAACATCAGTTCATTTGTAGGGTCCGAGTTTGTGCCAGCTGGTTTTATCGGCAATGTTATGATGCCTAATGTTTTCCCAACGATGGTGCTGGTCAATGCCGAGGAAGCATTTCGACGAGAGCGGCAAAAAGTATTCTTTATTTATATATTTTATCTAATATATTAATTTTCCTATGCTATCATTCTTATTAAGTTGGATGCAATGAAAGGGGTCAACCAATTGACCCTAATAGTGATACGTTTGTAAGTTATATTGGTGCCATTTCTCGACAAACGATGCAAATTACATGTGATAATTGGAGAACACCATCTTTGAAGGTAGTGAAAGAAAATATTTGGAAGGATATACAGGTAGTAAACATACTCTCACCATATTTTATGTTTCTTGTACAAACATACTTACTCAATTAAGCACACTTTTGCAGACAACTTTCATTGTTGATGATAGTCATCGAAGTTGGGTTCTTAGAGAAGTACGAAAACTTTGTAGAAATTTTACAACCTAATTGACAAAGAAAAATGTTTATGGTAAAAATGGTAGTGTTATTAAGCATCCTCCGCAGATGTATCCATTCATATCCCAGGAGCAATGGAGAACTTTTGTTGCTAAACGTCAATCTGACAAATTTAAGGTAAGGTTAGTCATTTGAACTATAGTCTTAATTATCTTAATACTTTGTATTCATATTATTGCTAGGTGCCTAAATAGATGCAAAGCACTCATAATCGGCTCAAAGCATTGAATCCTAAGTACCCCTATAGAAAAGCCCGCATTGGTTACGCACGCCTTAAGCAAAAGATTGTAAGTGTGTTTAGATATAAAGTGCAAGATGTTAGAAATGTCTTTCAATCAGTTCATTAATTGCATCAATGTATAGTTGAAGGAGTTAGGACCAAAGGACACATCCATATCTCGTCATGATTTGTGGAAGAGTGCACGTGTAAATAAGTCAAGAGTGATTGATAAAGAAAACGTTCAACAAGTATGTAAGCAAATTGTAAGTATGATAACATTTTAATTTTGTTCTTTTATTATTTTCTTATGTCAGCATTAATGATATATATCCTTTGCTTTAAATTTATGTGTCAAAACATCAGGAGCCTTCCCCTGCAAGTGGTGCAAATAATCTCCCTGTGTACCACAAATTTCTTGATATCTATGTTAAAGATAAACTTCAAGGTGGTGCCTTGTTGAACATAGACATGGAGAGAAACATTTTTGGTATATCATATACAGAGTTTATTAGTCAACAAATTATCAATGAACTTCTTCTCCACGAATGGTTAGATTATCCTATTATTTGTGTATATATCAAGTACTTTAAGTAAACAAAGTTTTGTAATTGCTTTTCAATTAAACATTGATATTATTGGTAACATGTTTTTTATCTTCATTGAAGGTATTTATACTACCAGTTGGTTCTTGCGAGACAAAACACAAGGAGGTTCTCATTCTTATGCCCACATAATACATCTCCAACGAACAACGAGGCAACAAAGTATATAGCTGATGTGCTTATTGAATTTAATCAGCGAGACAGGTTATTCTTGGCACCTTACAATACAGGGTAAATAAATTTGATTTACTTTAATGATAAATTTTTAATAAATTTTATTTACTTTAATGAATTCCTAAGAATGTAAGTTACTTTGGATTATCTAATTAACTAACAAGTTTTGTAGGGATCATTGGGTGTTGATTGTCATCAATGCCACATTAGATACAATATATTATTTGGATTTTGTGCATGGTGGTCTAAAACATAAACAACACATGAAGGATACATTTGAAAAGTAAGTTCAACGCATTTATTTTCAATATAACAAACATGAGATATATTGAATATATAATAACTTGAATATATTTATTTTATTTTGTTAGAGCTTTGTGCATTTACCATGCTGGAAAGGAAACTAGGATGCCAAAATCTAGATCAAACAACAAAATCACTTGGATCCCTATACAAGTATGTACAAAATTTTTCTACACTTTAATCTCTTGCCTAAATCTAGATCAAACAAATTCATTGTTCAAAACAAGGATAATACATCATTCAATTAATCTTTCATTTTGACTTGTATAGTGCCCTCGTCAGACAAATATAATTGATTGTGGTTATTATGTTATGAGATTCATGAAAGAAATCCTTTCACAAAATGAAAATATCATCCCATATACGGTACGTAATTTTAGTTATAATTTATATTTATCTGATTCCTAATTTTGATATCATTTAATGTTATTTAATCTAACATTTATTTAATCTGATATTCTATTTTGCAGTACTTTCCTGACTACAAGTGTGCTACTTACTCTCATGACCAACTAGTTGAACTCAAGGAAGATTGGTGTCGTTATATAGTCCAAAATTGTGGATTAGCATAGTTTCTATTTAGAATTGTTGCAACTCAAACGTGTAGTTTGATTTGTAACTTTTTTTAATTATGTTGAACAATACAAATTGCATTTTGTTTTGTTTCGTTGTATTTCTGTTAATATACAGATGTATTGAAATTTGGGATTGTTCATATTACAAGGGAAACTCTGCCAACATTTTGGTATAAATTTCATTGTTCAAAACTTAAGGAAGTAGTGTTTTTAATTAAGTTGTATGTATTAGACTATGAAAAATGTGATGTGTGCATGAATAATTGTTTTGAACTATGCAAAAAGCAACATAAAACAAAGGGAAAAATCTGAGTGAAGAGTTGTAAAAGGATTGTGGGGTGAGGGGTGGGGGACACTTCAGATGGACAAAGAGAAAAGGAAATTGTTTGGTTCCAATGGACTAAAAAAAATATTGAAGTGAGAGAAAGAGAAGGATTAACGGAAGTATAAAAAGGAAAAGAAATACATAAAACAAAGGGATATTAATTAATACAACGTGCTGAATTGAGGGTTCTCTCTTCCTAGGGTTTTCTTACGTTCCTTGCATGCAGCCATGGGAGAACCTTTGATCCCATGGAGCTTTCTCGCTTTTGATTTAGAAGGGAAGGAACCCCCGCAGCAACAGGTTGCTCCAAAGTGTTCTTTCGTGCAGGCCCTTAAACATGCTTGTGACATTCCTTTAAGCCAACTCCCAGTGCCTTGTATGAAGGGCGATGCTATTGCAGTAAAAATTCCTGAAGAAGAATATTTGGCAGGGCTGGAAAGTTGTAAGAATAATCTCCATGGACGTTTAGTGCTGTCCAAAGGAGATTCTCCACTGAAGTTACATGATCTTCGTTTGAAGTTATGCAAAATCTGGAATCCCTTGGGGAATTGGCGTATGATATCCATCGGGAAGGGTTTTTACGAATTCTCCTTTGCTTCAGTTGAGGATTTAAGGAGGGTTCTTGCTGGTGGTTCCTGGAATCTTTCGCCTGGGGTCCTTAGGTTGTTTTCTTGGACTCCAGATTTCAATCCTAGTCTGGTTCGCCAGTCAAACGCGCAATGTTGGGTGCGCATTCTTGTCTTGCCTCAGGAATATTGGCGCCAAAGGATTCTTTTTTCTATTGCAAGAGGGGTTGGAGTTCCCCTGGCTATTGATGAGGCAACAGCGTCGCGTTCTTTTGGACACTTTGCTAGAGTCTTGGTTGACTTGGATCTCAAGCAAGAATTGAGGGACCAAATTCTGGTTGAGCGGGATGGATTCACTTTTTTTGTTGAGTTAGTGTATGAACGTTTGCCAGCCTTCTGTGACTCGTGTAAGATCGTTGGATACACCTCTGCAAACTGTCGCTTTGGAAGACATGAGGATGGAAAGCTTAGAGGGAAAAAGGTGGATTTTAAGGGGAAGGCCCACTATGTTCCTAAGCAACGTGTGGGTGAGGATGCTGGTCCTAGTAACACGATAAAGGATCAGGAGCAGATCGTAGAGGATGCAGTCAATGTTGAAACACCAGCAGCTGCAATGGTTGGTGCTGTGGCTGAGCAAGTTTCAGACGCGGGTGTCTCTGACAAGACTAGAGCAGGTCTTGAAGGGCAAGACGGTTTGAAGGATAGGCTGGTTGAAGACATTGCTGAGGATTCTAGCTCCTCGGATGATGATTCAAATGCGCAGAAATCTAAAGAAAAATCTTTGTGTGCTGAAGAAGGGCCTTTTGACTCTCCATCGCATGTGTCTCATTCTTTCTCGAGGTCTCTTGAAGCTGGTCATGCAGTAGGAGGTCAACAATTCACAGCTTCGGTGCAAAAGGAATTAAATTTAGTTTCTAAGTTTTGGGGGGATAGAGTGGAGGAGACATCGGATCATGAATCTCTTGGGATTGAAAAAATGCCGGATGAACAGCCTTTTGAGGAGGTGCTATCTAAATCTAAGAAGAAAAAGCTGCACCAAAAGAATAAAGGAAGCGGGGCAAGGACTTATAACCTTAGAGGTGGTCCGACTTCTGTTGCATAATGAAATTCTTATTTTGGAATGTTAGAGGCCTAGCTAATGAGGCTTCTAGACGTGTGTTACATAACCTGTGTGTTTCGCATAAACCTTTCTTGGTCTTTCTTTCTAAGCCTTGGTCTTCGGTGGATTGCTTTCCATCCTCCTTCTGGTCTAGTCTTGGTCTCAAGCCTTTTACTGTTAACTCTAGGCCGAATAAAGCGCCTAATTTATGGTGCATTTGTGATTATTCAGTTTCTCCTAAGGTTATTTCTTCTTCTGAGCAATTTGTCGCCTTTTCTATGGATTTTGGTAATCAAACCTTGTTTGTGGCAGCTGTTTATGGTTCTACTTCATATGTTAAGCGTAGATCTCTCTGGGCTGATCTCTCTCAGTTGCAGCTCGTGCATAGTGGTCCCTGGCTTTTTATGGGTGATTTTAATGCTGTCATTGGTGCTCATGAGAAGCGTGGTGGCAACCTTCCACTTCCAGCCTCATGTTCTGATTTTGTTAATTGGTCTAATGATCATAGTCTTATTCACATTCAGACTAAAGGAAATGAGTTCACCTGGTCCAATGGTAGAACTGGAAGGCATCATATAGCTATGAGACTTGACCGATCCATATGCAATTCTGATTTGCTGGAATTATGTGACTTCGTATCGTGTACTACTTTAATTCGTAGTAAATCGGATCATTTTCCTATTTTGGTCTCCCTTCAAAAAGGTGCAAAAACTTCCCCATCCTCTTTTAAGTTTTTGTCTATGTGGATTGAACACAAGGACTGTAGAAGATTAGTTAAAGAAGTTTGGGATTCTCCCATTGTGGGTTGTCCTATGTATATTCTGAAACAGAAGCTTAAGATTCTTAAAGGTGCCCTGCGGATATGGAACAAAGAGGTTTTTGGAAATGTGCTTACCAATGTGCAGAATGCCAAAAAGGCCGTGGAGGACATTCAACAGCAAATTTCTTTACATGGTTTTTCTGAAGACTTGCATGTTCTGGAGGATAAAGCTCAAGCTGAACTTCAAAAGGCTCTAGCTTTTGAGGAATGTTTCTGGAAAGATAAGTCGCGGGTTCAGTGGTTTTCTCATGGGGACCGCAACACATCTTTTTTCCACAAGATGGCTAACTATCGTAGAGCTACTAAGAGTATGACTTCTCTTAGAGTTGGCGAGAGTATCCTGGACTCTCCGGATGTCATTAATCAGCATGTTCTGCAGTATTTTACTTCCTTATATGCCTCGAAAAACTCATGCTTGCCAAATGATTTGATCAAAACAGTCATTCCCCCTTTAGTCTCTGCTGAGGATAATTCTATGCTTACCAATATTCCCACTTTTGATGAAGTGAAGTCTGCTGTTTTTGCTTTGAGTAATTCCAGCACCCCTAGTGCGGATGGGTTCGGTGGTTGTTTTTATCATGCTTTTTGGGACATTATAGGTACTGATGTTTTCAACTCTGTCTTGCAATTCTTCTTGCAAAGCTGGATTCTTCCAGGTCTTAATTCTAACTTGATAGCTCTTATTCCTAAATTTCCTGGTGCTGATATGATTGAAAACTTTCGCCCCATTGCTTTGGCAAATTTTCAATTTAAATTTATTTCTAAGGTGTTGGCGGACAGATTAGCTAACATTGCTCCCAAAATTATCTCCAGTCATCAGAGGGGTTTTATTAAAGGTAGGCAAATTTCAGATTGTGTTTGCATTGCATCCGAGGCTATTAATATGCTGAAGAACCGTGTTTTTGGTGGCAATTTGGCTATTAAGATTGACATCCGAAAGGCCTTTGATACTCTTGATTGGAATTTCCTGTTGGAGGCTCTCCAGGCTTTTGGTTTCAGTGATATTTTTTGCAATTGGATTAAGATTATTCTGCAGTCTGCTCGGCTTTCATTTGGTGTTAATGGGGCCTCGGTTGGTTATCTTGCTTGCAAAAGGGGAGTTCGACAGGGTGACCCCCTGTCTCCTCTTCTTTTTTGTATAGCTGAGGATGTCTTGAGCATGGGGATTATGTATTTGGTGGGGAATAAATACCTTTTGCCTATGGCTAGTCCAAGAGGGTGTTCTACCCCTACTCATGCTTTATATGCAGATGATATCATGATTTTTTGTAGGGGGACCTTAAAAAATCTGAATAATTTGAAATTATTGTTTAAATTCTATGGGGATGCATCTGGCCAGCATATCAGTCCGGAGAAATGTAAATTCTTCTCGGGTTCTATGCCTCATGACAGGACAGTCAGAGTTCAGCAATGTCTTGGTTTTGGACCGGGTTCTTTGCCTTTTTCTTATCTTGGTGTCCCTATTTTTATAGGTAAACCAAGGACTCATTTTCTGCAGCCTATTACGGATAAAATCAAAGCCAAACTAGTTTCTTGGAAAGGAAAGCTCTTATCTATTATGGGCAGAGCTCAATTAATTAATTCTGTCATTACAAGTATGATGCTATATTCTTTTCATGTCTACGCATGGCCTGTGTCTTTGCTTAAGACTATTGAGAGCTGGATGAGGAATTTTCTTTGGTCTGGGGATATCAATACTCGCAAACTGGTTACTGTAGCTTGGAGTAAAGTTTGCAAGCCTTTGGTGGAAGGAGGCCTTGGAATGAAATCCATTGTCAAGTTGAATGAGGCAAGTATGTTAAAACTAATATGGGATTTTGTTTTTTCTGATTCTCATTGGGCGGTTTTTATGAGAGCTCGATTTTTAAAACAAGGCAAACCTTTTTTAAGCTTTAAGTCGTCCTCTATTTGGACTTCTATGAAAAGTAAGTGGCATATGATTTTGGACAATGCTGGTTGGGTTGTTAATAGAGGTGATTGTGTCAACTTTTGGCTTGACACTTGGTGTCTTGATTCTTCTTTGGCTGATGCTTTAAATATTCCTGAGCCGCATAGACGTGCTTTAAAGTCTTCAGTTAGCTGCTTTGTGATGCATCAGCAATGGAATGTGCCTGAGTCTTTGCTGCAACGTCTCCCTCAGCTGCGTGCAGCACTTTCTTCTATCCCAGCTCCATTGCTTGATAATCAGGAACCAGATCAACAAATCTGGAGATCTTCTATGGATGGGCTTCTCACCTTTAAAGCTGCTTTTAATCATTTTTCCTCTCCGGGACAAATTCTTCCTTGGTCCAAGCTGTTATGGATTAATTCTGTTCCGCCTTCTAGAAGTTTTATTTTATGGCGTATTGCTCATGGCAAGATGCCTACTGATGATAGGCTTCGGTCTCGGGGCTGTGTTGTTGTTTCCATGTGTGCATTATGTGGTAAAGCGTATGAAACTACTGATCATCTTTTTCTGACATGCAGTTTTGCTACTGATTTATGGCAGTGGATGCAGTCTTTTCTTCCTTGCACGTTGGATTTTTCTTCTTGTATCGCTGTGCTGTTATCCGTGAATAGGCCATGCAGTACTCAAGTGAAGGATGTTCTGATTTCTGTTGTTGTGCATGTTTTTTGGGCTATTTGGTGGTGCAGGAACAGCATCAGGTTCAGAAATGTTCATATTCCTCTGAGGCAAGCTTCTTCTATGGTGATCTCTGCGGTCTCTCTTTCCGGTTTTCTTTCTAAGGGCCATGCTTCAAATTCTATCTCTGAATTTACTTTTCTTCAGAAGTTCTTAGCCTCAGCTAAGCCTCCTAAGCCTGTTCAGATTAAGCAAGTGAGTTGGTTTCCCCCTGCTTGTGGTTACATCAAATGTAACACTGATGGTGCATCTAGAGGTTCTCCTGGGCATGCTGCGGGTGGTGGTATTTTTCGAGACAGCTTTGGGGTTTTTCGTGGCTGTTTTGCTGCTTATATTAGCATTAAATCAGCGCTGCATGCTGAGATTTTTGCTGCTATTTTAGCTATTGAATATGCTCATTCTGTTGGTTGGGATAAGCTGTGGTTGGAGTGTGACTCCAAGCTGGTGCTTGCTGCTTTTGATAAGGTGGATATAGTTCCTTGGGATCTCATAAGCCGTTGGATTCGTTGCCTTAAATTATGCTCTCAAATGCATTTTTTGTATTCTCATATATATAGATAAGGTAATCTTTGTGCAGATAGATTAGCTAACTATGGGGTTGATCATAGGGTTGATTTAATTAGGTGGGATCATATTCCCTTGTTTGTTAGGGATAGTTTTGCTCGCAATCATTGTGGATTGCCTTCTTTCCGCTTTTCTTGATTGTTATCATGGGTTTTGGCCTAGTCCCCCCATGCCTTTTGTTGGTCTTTTTTCTTTATTTTAATAAACTGTGGTTGGCTGCCGAGGATTAGTTGGTGAGGGGGTGCCAACGTTGTTGGGATGTCCTTGTCCAACTGTGAGGTTTGCTTGCTACAAATTCATATAAAAAAAAATTAATACAACGATTCTTTTATTCCTATTATATTATTGTCATTATTATAGTAATAAAAATATTATATAAATTAAAGTAAAGTATATTAATAATGTAAATAAAAACTATACATCATTAATTACGAATTATTATGTATTAAAAATATTATATTTATAATAATTATTTTAAAATCATATTTAAAATAACTTCTAATGAATTGATATAATAATAAATTTATATTAATAATATATAAAATTTAAAATGATATAATATAGTAAAATAAAACACTAAAATAGACAATAAAATTTACATAATCAGTGGTTTAATTTTTCTAAGATTAAAATATTTTTTGGAAAAATAATATTATTTAATTGAAAAGCATTTGCAGTGTTTTAAAGTTAAATTAAGCTAATTTTAAAAAAATTAACACTATATCATTAAAAAAATAAATATATGTGTTTAAATTAGTTTTAATTAGAAAAATTTTATTATAATATTTGTAATGATTCTTTGTTATTTTTAAACAGTTTTATTTTTTTTTCACTGGGTGCCTTCTTCTTCTTTTCACTCTTTCTTTGTTTCTTTTTTTTTTTTTTTTTTGTTGCCCATTCTTGATATGTATCTGAATGTTTTAGTTTGTGCCTATTGTTAAAGGAAGTTTAGCATTCATTACAGAAGATATTCTTAACCATGTTTCATATATTATAATTTTTTTTTATATTGTGTTATTAAATGTATGTGACATTAATTATATTAGTTATTACTGTCATTTATCATGTAATGAATTCCTCTAACGTATCTATGAATTGGTAGTTTGACTTTTTATTAAAAAAAATGAATGATAATAAATGGCATTGAAAATAAATTTTAAATAAATAATCAATGTCAATAAAGGTGTTTGAAAAAATTTTAAATATATAACCAACAAGTCGTTGGTCCGAGTAGTACTGGGTTCGGTCCCCTTAAGCAAGATAGGGTTCGAGCCTTGTAAATGAAAAAAATGTGGTTGATTTGAGAGGGGAGACTTCGTACCAATAACATGGTAATAAAAAATATATATATTAATATTTAATTCTAATTTTAACTTTGCTTTTTATGTTAATATTTCAAGATTTTAATTTTTACGCATTGTTAATGCAAAATTTTACATTATCAATCAAATAAAAATAATCTTAAATATGACTTTTGAAAAATTAATTATAAAAATCAGCAATGTTTATGCATGACAGATTATGATTATATCACAATATAAATGAATACATTTATATTGTCAATATATTTAAATAAAAAACTTATCTTTAATTCTTTAAATGAAGTAAAATATTACATAGATGTTTAGAAATGTTTAAATTTAAAAAATAATTATTTATTTTAAAACTTTCAAATTTTTTAAAATTAAGTTATTATTTTTCTAAAATAAATGCAGATTGTGGTATATGAAATTTATCGGCTAAAAATGTTTATGATATTATTGAGGTCATTTTAATATATTCTCATTGTTTTTATTCTCTAATTTATTAATTCCATCCATTAAAATAAAGACGTGTTTTCTTGTGGTGGAATCATACTAAAGTGGCTCTGTGTTATCTATTCTGGAAAGGAGGTGGAGTAAGCAGCTAAAGGATGTTATTATAGCTGCCATTCTTAATGTGTTTTGGACAGTGACAAATCAGGATCCGGGATTAGCGGGGGTAAATTATTTTAAAAAATTAATAATATTTATTAGGTTTAAATACCTTTTTAGTCCTTGCAATTTAGCGCTTTTTTGTTTTTCGTCCTTGCAAAAAAAATTTAGTTTTAATCCTTGCAAATTATGTTTGTTTTGTTTTTCATCTTTAAAGCAATTTAGGTAGCGTTTTTTTTTACTGTTAAAAGTGTTTTTTTACTATTCAAAGCACTATTTAAAGCGCTTGAAGGACGAAAAACAAAATACACATAATTTGCAAGGACTAAAACCATTTTTTTTTTGCAAGGACGAAAAGCAAAAAAACACTAAATTGCAAGGACTAAAAAGGTATTTAAGCTTATTTATTATCATGCATATGAAAATAAAATATGTTTTGTTCCTCTAAAATTTTCGAAGTTTGGTTTTGGTCTCTCTAAAATTTTTTGTCCTTTTTCGTCTCTCAGTTTTGAAATGCATAATTTTGGTTCTCAAACCGCTATCTAAACCATTTTTGTCTTTCTATAAAGCATTATCTATACCATTTTGAGAAGAAAAAGTGCTGCATTTCAAAATCAGTAGTCGAAAAGTGGACAAAAAAAATTTAAAGGGACTAAAACTGAACTTCAAAAATTTTTGAGAAACCAAAAACATATTTTACCCTATGAAAGAGAATGAAATATGCTACCAAATAAGTGTAAAAGGAACAAAACATACGAAAGAAACTAGTCAATAAAAGATAAAAATTGATAACAACTAAAAAATTAAAGGCAGTGGGGTCAAATTACAAAATTAGAGTGGGCAAAAACACAACAACACTTAATATATCCTTATATTTTCCACAAAGTCAGGGGGTGCATATGCATCCCCTGGAGAGTATGTAGGTCCGCCATTGGTTTTGGATCATCTGTATTTCTCGAAATAAAAAGCGTTTTGATAGTGTTTCGATTTCTGTCAATAATGTCATTTCCTCTGTTATGGCCTCTACTTCATTAGCAGGCTTTTCCTCAAAAGGATACATGGCGCATTCAATGGAGGAGTTTCAAATTCTTAAGGCCTTGTTAGTGCCTATTCATCCCTCTAAACCTCTTCTTGTTAAGCAGGTAACTTGGTATCCTCCAATTTTTGGATTTGTCAAATGTGTACACTGATGGTTCTTCCAAGGGCTCTCTAGGGCATGCTGGGTGTGGGGGCATTTTTCGTGATGATTTTGGGGCTTTTCTTGTGGTTTCTCAGCATATATTAGAATCACAACAACTCTACATGCTGAGCTTACTGCAACAATGCTAGCCACTAAGCGTGCTTCCCATATTAAGGATGGCATAAACTCTAGCTTGAATGTGACTTTCATTTAGTAATAGAGGCTTTTAAAAATGTTCAATGTGTTACTTGGGATATCATAGGTCGTTGGAAAAACTGTCTTGAGCTTTGTTCCCATATGCATTTCAATTTTTCTCATATCTTTAGAGAAGGGAATAGTTGCGCTGATAAACTAGCTAATTGGTGGGACGGTGCTCCTTCTTGTATTAAGGAATACTTCTTCCGTAACAAAGTTGGTCTTCCTTTTTTTAGATTTTGTTGATGTTCTTTTTTCATAGGTTTTGGCCTAGTCCCCCATTGTGATGTTCTTTTTTTTTTCTATTCTTCTTAATAAATAGTGGCTTGCGACAGGAGATCAATAGTCTTTGGGGTGTCGACCTAGTTGAGATGGTCATTGTTCTATTGTGATGTTTTGCAAGTCATATAATGGTCATTACAAGTTATATAAAAAAAAAGTTAAAAAAAAGTATGGCCCTACATTGCACAGGTCTTATGCTGGTAGTAAAAAGGACTGTTAAGACAATTTGAACAAGTTATACTTAACAATACCTTAATTCAATCTAATGACAAGTAAAGCCTCATTTTCTCATTTTACATATCTCGACTTTGTATAAATATACAATTTTTATTAATTATTTTGTGTTATCTTTAAAAATAATAGTCAAAGAAAATAATGTTTTTTTATTTAAAACATTATATTTAATATTTCACCAATACACCTTTATCATTGTATTCAATAAATGTTTTCTTTTTAAAAAATATTTATATTTACTATTATAATGTTATTCTTCATATGTAACATAAGGAAAAGGTATTAAATTATTACCCTCATTAAACATTCAAGATTTTAAATTCCCCTTCTGGTGTCATATATTTACCAACATTGATATTCAATATTATGAAATAATTAGATACATTTGACTAATTAAAGAAAAATATCTTTAATAAATTTAAAATAATAATGAATTTGCTAGTAAGTTGACTGAGTAAAATGTAAAAAATTAAATGGAAAATGTCAAAAATTGATAATTAGTTTATGTCTTTCTAATAAAATATTTAATTATTAATTCTTAATTAATCTTCAGAGAACCAAAAAAATTTTTATTTAATTTCATGCAAGTATCATTTAAATTATTTATTATAAATATAAAATATAATTTATATACTAAAAATACTTTTTATTTTAAATTGTAATTTTACCTATAATATATTTTATATATTTAAATTTTTTATTTATTTTAAATTTAATTTTATAAAAATAATTATTTATTTTATGCATCACACAAGGAAAGATACTAATTATATTAATTTGATGATAATTTTTTGTAGTTATGAGTTATCCACTTTGTTAATTTATTAATAATATCAAATTTTTGTAATGGACAAATATTTTGATGCTTAAAACAATGAATATTTCAAATCACTAACACATCAAATATTTATTTTATTTAATACTTTTTTATCCTAGTCAAACTATATTTAATGAATTTTGTTGAAAAAGTAAGATAAATTCCCAGTCAAAATCCTTTTTTATTTTCCTTCCTTTTTCGAGAGTTGAAAGGCAAATTTGATATTGAAAATACCTTATTCATGTGTGCAAACACCCAACCCTCACACTCTATTTAATTACCACTTTCAAACTCAACACTGCATACATTCACACACACCGTCTTTGATTTCCTCAGCATTGTTTTACTTTATTCGAGCATTTCCTTCCCTTTGTTAGCATTCCAACATTTTCCATGGAGTTCCAACATCGTGATGGCCAAAACCAAAGGACACCATTAACCATGCCTCTTTTCGCCATCACCTACCTTTCCAGAAACCCATTACGAAGTTACACTCTCTTTTCTTCACATTGCTTTCAACTTGCATGAGATCCATTATGTTTTTTCTATTTTAAAAAATAAATGCTTTTCTAACATCAGTTCATTTCTGGGGTCCAAGTTTGTGCCAGCTGGTTTTATCGGCAATGTTATGATGCCCAATGTTTTCCCAACGATGGTGTTGGTCAATGTCGAGGAAGCATTTCGGCGAGAGCGACAAAAAGTATTCTTTATTTTTTATCTAATATATCAATTTTCTTATGCTATCATTCCTATTAAGTTGGATGCAATGAAAGGGGTCAACCAATTGACCCTAAAAGTGATACGTTTGTAAGTTATATTGGTGCCATTTCTCGATAGACGGTGCAAATTACATGTGATAATTGGAGATCACCAACTTTGAAGGTAGTGAAAGAAAATATTTGGAAGGATATACATGTAGTAAACATACACTCACCATATTTTATGTTTCTTGTACAAACATACTTACTCAATTAAGCACACATTTGCAGACAACTTTCATTGTTGATGATAGTCATCGAAGTTGGGTTCTTAAGAAGTACGAAAAATTTGTATAAATTTTAGAACCTACTTGACAAAGAAAAATGTTTATGGTAAAAATGGTAGTGTTATTAAGCATCCTCCGCAGATGTATCCGTTCATATCCCAGGAGTAATGGAGAGCTTTTGTTGCTAAACGTCAATCTGACAAATTTAAGGTAACGTTAGTCATTTGAATTACAGTCTTAATTATCTTAATACTTTGTATTCATATTATTGCTATGTGCCTAAATAGATACAAAGCGCTCAAAATCGGCTCAAAGCATTGAATCCTAAGTACCCCTACAGAAAAGCTCGCATGGGTTACGCACGCCTTAAGCAAAAGATTGTAAGTGTGTATAGATATAAAGTGCAAGATGTTAGAAATGTTTTTCAATTAGTTCATTAATTGCATCAATGTATAGTTGAAGGAGTTGGGACCAAAGGACACATCCATATGTCGTCATGATTTGTGGAAGAGTGCATGTGTAAATAAGTCATGAGTGATTGATAAAGCAAACGTTCAACAAGTATGTAAGCAAATTGTAAGTATGATAACATTTTAATTTTGTTCTTTTATTATTTTCTTATGTCAGCATTAATGATATATATCCTTTGCTTTAAATTTATGTGTCAAAACATTAGGAGCCTTCCCCTGCAAGTGGTGCAAATAATCTCCCTATGTACTGCAAATTTCTTGATATCTATGTTAAAGATAAACTTCAAGGTGGTGCCTTGTTGAACATAGACATGGAGAGAAACATTTTTGGTATATCATATACAGAGTTTATTAGCCAACAAATTATCAATGAACTTCTTCTCCACGAATGGTTAGATTGTCCTATTATTTGTGTATATATCAGGTACTTTAAGTAAACAAAGTTTTGTAATTGCTTTTCAATTAAACATTGATATTATTGGTAACATATCTTTTATCTTCATTGAAGATATTTATACTACCAGTTGGTTCTTGCGAGACAAAACACAAGGAGGTTCTCATTCTTATGCCCACATAATACATCTCCAACGATCAATGAGGCAACAAAGTATATAGCTAATGTGCTTATTGAATTTAATCAGCGAGACAAGTTATTCTTGGCACCTTACAATACAGGGTAAATAACTTTTTAATAAATTTGATTTACTTTAATGATAACTTTTAAATAAATTTTATTTACTTTAATGAATCCCTAAGAATGTAAGTTACTTTGAATTTGCTAATTAACTAACAAGTTTTGTAGGGATCATTGGGTGTTGATTGTCATCAATGCCACATTAGATACAATATATTATTTGGATTATGTGCATGGTGGTCTAAGACATAAACAACACATGAAGGATACATTTGAAAAGTAAGTTAAATGCATTTATTTTCAATATAACAAACATGAGATATATTGAATATATAATAACTTGAATATATTTATTTTATTTTGTTAGAGCTTTGTGCATTTACCATGCTGGTAAGGAAACTAGGATGCCAAAATCTAGATCAAACAACAAAATCACTTGGATCACTATACAAGTATGTACAAAATTTTTCTACACTTTAATCTCTTGCCTAAATCTAGATCAAACAAATTCATTGTCCAAAACAAGGATAATACATCATTCAATTAATCTTTCATTTTGACTTGTATAGTGCCCTCGTCAGACAAATACAATTGATTGTGGTTATTATGTTATGAGATTCATGAAAGAAATCCTTTCCCAAAATGAAAATATAATCCCGTATACGGTACGTAATTTTAGTTGTAATTTATAATTATCTAATTCCTAATTTTGATATAATTTAATGTTATTTAATCTAACATTTATTTAATCTGATGTTCTATTTTGCAGTACTTTCCTGACTATAAGTGTGGTACTTACTCTCTTTACCAACTAGTTGAAGTCAAGGAAGATTGGTGTCGTTATATAGTCCAAAATTATGGATTAGCATAGTTTTTATTTAGAATTGTTGCAACTCAAACGTGTAGTTTGATTTGTATTTTTTTTACTTTTGTTGAACAATACAAATTGTATTTTGTTTTGTTTCGTTGTATTTCTGTTAATATACAGGTGTATTGAAATTTTGGATTGTTCATATTACAAGGGAAACTCTGCCAAAATTTTGGTATAAATTTCATTGTTCAAAACTTAAGGAAGTAGTGTTTTTAATTAAGTTGTATGTATTAGACTATAAAATGTGATGTGTGCATGAATAATTGTTTTGAACTATACAAAAAGCAACATAATTCTATTGACTCTTGAAATTCAATTGAAGTATTTTGAACATTAAATGAACCTATATATTTAAATGTTAAATATAGGGGAAAACAACAAAATGTAATCTAAAAATTTAAAAAAAAAAAAAAAAAAAAGACATTAGACCGTGCTTGTATAGATAGTACAAGTGCTATCTAAAATCCTAATTAAACAGCACTTGTAGTAAACAAGTGATGTCTAAGGTTCCTATTTGACAATACTTGTTCTAAACAAGTGTTGTCTAATGGGAACCTTAGACAACATTAACAGTTGCAAGATAAAAAAAATGTCTAAGCAGTATGCTATTTAAAACCTAATTTACATGTTGTTAAAGGACTCTTTTATAGTAGTGCAGATTACTAATTTGGTCCCTTTATTTATTTATTTTCTTTAATTTAGTCCCTCTTTTGATGTTTGGAATGATTTAGGTCCTTTCTTTTCATATAGATTTTTATACTCATTTGGTCAGACTCATGAAATATTTGATTTTTTTTCTTTAGAAAAAGTAATATATAGATTTTTGTGATGGTAAGCTTGTACCTTTTTATTATATTTATTAATTGGTAAATTCTACTGTGTCATTACTATTTGAAGGATTTTGGATACCTTTATACATAAACGAATAATATATTGCTGCCATGTGTACTAATTTTTTTAACTTTTTATTTTAATATTTCATTTAAATATGACTTCAAAAAATTTACATATTTATAAAACAATTCTGAACTAATTTGCAAATTTTAATACTTTATTGTGTTTTGGCATCTTCTCTATACCAACATCTTTTGGGGCTAAGAGGAAGAGGTCATAAGCACCCAGTTTTTTACCACCATAATTACCCCCTTCATGCTTAACCACCTCAATTTTTTCAATATGCTTTTTCTTCCACTCCTCCAATCGTTCCTTTCGTGTGACACTTCCATATCCACAAACCGCTAAATCTTTTTTAGGATCCATAGGCCTGGGTTGAACTGCATCACCACCAGCCTTAATTGTAAAAAAAGAAAAAGATATAAAAACTAGGTTGAACATAGTAACATAATTCGCTTATCTCACTGAGAACCACGAATTGGTTCGTGCGAACCAATTCGCGGTACGTTTTCGTACCGGGAGCGAAATTCGTCATTGAATTCGTTGAGGAGACAAACCAGGGAAGATAAAAAGGATTGCAAGATGTTGCTGGAAACTTAGAGAAAACCATTGACAGAAAAGTGAAGATCGAAAAAAATGAGTTGAAAGGCAGTCGCGCGTTCCAGGAACTTGCATCAGAAAACTAGGAAAAGAAATTTGCCATCGCCCATCACTGAAGGAACAGAAAAGATTGTAAAAGAAGAGTAGAAGACAGAAGATGAAAGGATTTTTTTTTTTTTTAATTAGTGCTTGTTTCAGAAAGGAGTTAGTGGCTTAGTCTGGTTTTCGAGGAAGTTATTATCGAGAGAAGTTACACGCTTTAAAGCACAACCAGAGGGATTGGTGGTGCTGGTTTCAAAAAAATTATTTATTGGAATAAATTAAAGAAATTAATTATTTTACATCTATCTATCACTTTCTGGATAAGTTATATGACTAATTGAATTTTTAATTTAAAAAATAAAATTACTTATTAGAATAAGTTAACTTATATTGTAGAAACTTAAAAATAAAATAATCAATTTATTGATTAATTTGTATTTGAAAAATTATATTAATAAACATATTTTAATAAAAATAAAATACTTTGCAATAAAAATTATATTAATTAATCTATGGATGTATACCCCCACGTACCAATACTTTACAAGGTCGCGTACCGCGTACCCGAACCCGTACCACGTACCAAATAGTACCACGAATTATGTGACTATGGGTTGAACATAAAACTGGTTATAATAAGGCACATGACATAAACTGTTGTACACAAGCAAACCAAAAACAAAATAAAATAACTTACCTGGCACGGATGAATCAGGAAAAGGCATAGGATGAACCTGTTTCCAACTAGGCATGAATGGGGGAATAATTAGAGCATGTTTATCAGCAGAAATCCCAATATCCTTAATTGGCAAAAATCATAATAACACAACCAAGACCTAGAAATGTCATAAGTATAATCAAAGGCAAGAACAACCATGAGATTTGAAAAATCAATTCACCTCATGATCATATGTCAGGAGAGGAATATCAGCAGACACAGAAGCTGCATCAAACTCTGATGGTCTCATTCAAATTTTCACGATCAGTTGCAAAAGATAAGGCAGTTACATGTTCTTGAGAAGAAGTTTCATCAAATTTAATTTCGTTTGCAGATATAGGTTTATTGTTTTTAATTTTACATGCAAACTCAACAAGTAAAGAAAAGATGGTTGGTTGATTCTGTAGCTTTGCCACAGACACTGCACATAGAGACAGATGTGCAACCTCGTGGTTGCAATTGATCATCAGTTGGGATTTTATTAATGAAGCAGTCACCAACAAAGAAAAGACCGAGATGATGGTATACAAGATTAATTTCTAAATAGTTTTGCCCCAAGATTAATTTTCTGACAAAAGTCTCCACATAATATACTGTCATAAACATGATTCATGCAACAGTTTTTTTTTTTTTTTGGGTAATCTTTCATCCGGGATCATGTTATCCTCTATATCAGATTTTACTATCATGAAAGTTACATGTTATGCAACTTGTGCTCCAAAAGTCAAAGAGGTGTATTGGATTAAATGCAACATTGATGGAACTGCAAAAGGAGCTCCAGAAGCAGCTTCTTGTGGTGGAATTTTCCGGGACAGTCGCGGCAGCTTGCTTAGCTGTTTTTCTTTTAATTTAGGAACAACATACTCTTTACATGTAGAACTTACTGGTGCTATGACAGCAATTGAATTGGCTAAAGACAAAGGCTTGACTCGTTTATGAATAGAATCAGATTCAATCATGGTGGTTAATGTATTTAACTCAGTTGACATTATTCCTTGAAGAATTAGAAATTGCTGGACAAATTGCACTCTACTTACTTGCAATTTTGAATTTCAGGTATCCCATATTTATAGAGAAGAAAATGTTTGTGCTGATAAATTAGCCAGCTTTGGTCTGCACTCTCTGGGACTAATTTTGTGGAACTCTCTTCCTAATTTTATCCAAGATGATTTCTTTAGAAATAGACTTGGACTGCCACGATATAGATTTTCATAATACCCTTGGGTTTTGACTTTATGTCCCCCCTTATGGTTCTTTGTATTGTTCTGTTTTATCTTTTTTCTTGTTTAATAATATTAGGTATGCTTCAAATGGGGATCTATGGCTAGCATTGTGAAGACAACCACAAATCATTATCTATTAATTAGAGCAAAGAAGTCATTCTGGTCAAAACCAATTAATTTCCAAAAAGATTGGGAAAAACTGCAGTCCCTCACAATATGAAAGAAAATTCTTTCCTCATGATGGCATCTAGCACATATGGAGGAGGTGGCCATGTCTTGGTGATGTAGGACAAAAAGGTTGGGCACTGAGTTATGGAATGTAAGCCAAAAAACAAGCTTGATATTTTCTGTGGCTTTAATTGTTGGTTTTCTTGATGGTTCTGCAACAAAGAAGAGAGAAGGCGCAAATCTCCAAGGCGTGTGTAAACACTAACCTTTAGGTTCGATTCGCCCCCACCAACCTCTATAGAAATTGGATGCAATAGGGTGTCTTGGCGAATCCCCTTCAGGATACAATGGAGCCCTTGATAGGGTTTGCACACCCACAAACAAGCATATCGTCAATGGCAGTTTACAAAATAATAGTTTCCTTAATTCTCTCTGCGCACAAGGGAAGAAAGGAAATGATTTGGATACAGAGAATCTGGTGATTTCTATGTTTGTTGTTATATTTTTCTGCATGTAGATTGGTTCTATTTATAGACCATCTCATGTCTTTTGGTGAAGAGATTTGACCTTTCAAAGAGACACATCTCATGACTCTTGGTGAAGAGTCACATCTCATGACCCTTGGTGAAGAGTCACATCTCATGACTCTTGACAAAGAGTCTCATCTCATGTCTCTTGAAGAAGAGTCGTATCTATTCATATTTACACCTTTATATGAATAGACACATAACTTCATGAAAGAATACAACCTTTCATTAATTTTGAAAATCTCTCACAATCCCCCACCATTTTCAAAATATATCCAAATCCAATTATTCTGGAAATCACATGGTTTCAGATAAAGGTATCTAGCGATTTGAACCTTTACTTAGTAAGTTATGGGTTTCACTCATCCCGAATATTGTGGTAGACAAGCTTTGAACCAAATAATCATTAGAACAAGCGTGCATAACTTACACATGCAATCTCGGTACCATTGAACGAATTGTTAAAGTGATACATTTGATAAGGCCTTGTGTCATGTATCCTTTTCATGAGAGCTTTAAGAGTCAAGCCCTTAACTCCAAGAAGCGGCCACACTTCACTCCCATATAGGTAGACTTTATTAGAAGTGCCCCATAAATAAACACTCCAGCACATACATGCTATAAGTCCATTAAGAACAAATGTTCAACCTTCCCCTTTTATTTACTTTATGGTCCAAGTACTTTTAAAATCTTTGGGATGTATCTATTATTGTTAAGTACTTCCAATCACTCTAATAATGTACTTCACCATTGAACTCAAGACTTGATGCTACTCAAGTGTGAGTTGGGTTTCCATTATTGGTGATTAATTAGATATGGGCTTGAGTCCCATCCCTAATGATGTTTTATACACCATATCCCTTGCCAGTCCTTTCATCAAAGGATCTGCAAGATTTCTTTCAGTTCTTATAAATATTATGGATATTACTCCATTTGCAATTAGATCTTTCACATAGCTATGTCTAAGTCCAATGTGTCTAGACTTTCCATTATATACTTGACTATATGCCTTTGATAGTGTCGATTGACTATCACAATGTATGGATATTGGTGCCATTGGCTTTGGCCAACTTGGCATCTCATACAATAAATTTCTTAGCCATTTCGCCTCTTTGCTACCTGCAGCCAATGCTATGAATTCTGCAGCCATGGTGGAGTCAGCAATGCAAGTTTGTTTCTTGGAACCCCAAGATATAGCACCTCCACCAAGAGTGAAGATCCACCCACTAGTTGAGGAGTGGTCTTCTGTATGAGTTACCCAACTGGCATCTATATAACCTTGTAACACTGAAGGATACCCATTATAGTTCAAACTATAGTTCATTGTCCCTTTCAAGTATTTCAATACTCTTTGAACAGCATGCCAATGGTATTTACTTGGGTTACAAGTATACCTACTCAATCTTCCCACAACATATGCTATGTCTGGTCGAGTACATGTCATTGCATACATCAAACACCCAATTACTTTTGAATACTCAAGTTGTGCCACTGGATTTCCTTTATTTGATACTAAACCAATGTTTTGCTTGAAAGGAGTAAAAATAGATTGACAATCAAAGTAACCAAATTTCTTTAAAACTTTCTCTATATAATGTGATTGAGATAAACCTATGTTATTACCATCTCTAGTTATTCTAATTCCTAGAATCACTTCTGCTACTCCTAAATCTTTCATCTACATATAAGCAAATCATGACACCTTTCCCATTATAGAATTTACTATACACACATTTGTCAGATTCATTTAATTTAAATCCATTAGCTAGCATAACTTGATCAAACTTTTGATGCCATTGTTTAGGAGCTTGCTTTAGCCCATACAAAGACTTTTTCAATTTACACACTTTTTCCTCTTGACCTTTTACCACAAACCCTTCTGGTTGTGTCATATACACCTCTTCATCTAATTCTCCATTTAGAAATGCAGTTTTTACATCCATTTGATGAATGATAAACTTGTAGATGGAAGCTAGTGCCAAAAGCACTCTAATGGAAGTTATCCTTGCTACAGGTGCATATGTATCAAAATAGTCAATACCTTCTTTTTGTGTAAACCCTTTAGCTACTAATCTTGCCTTAAACTTATCAATAGTTCCATCTACCTTCATTTTCCTTTTGAAAATCCATTTACATCCTATTGGTTTGGAACCTGGTGGGAGGTCTACTAGTTTCCATGTTTTATTCCCCAATATAGAATCCATTTCCTCTTGTATAGCTTCTTTCCAGAAAGCAGCATCTTGAGACTTTGTTGCCTCTTCAAATGTTTCTGGATCACTTTCAGTATTATAGCAAAATGGTCCATAACTATCTATGGACTCTTTCGTTCCTTCAACAAGAAACATGAAAAAGTCTAGTCCATAAGTTTTCTCTTTCCTAGCCCTCTTACTTCTTCTAGGTTCTAACTTTTCCAATGCATCTTTATTAGATACATTATTTTCTGGATCATGTGCATTAGTATGAACATTATCCTTGGGCCTTGGCATTGAGTTAAATCTTTCTTCTTGAAAAATTGCATCTCTAGACTCAATTACTGTATTTACAGCATATGAGTCATTAGATTCTATAATCATGAATCTATAAGCTTTGCTATTTTCAACATAGCCTAGACATACACATTCAATTCCTCTTTCACCTAATTTCTTTCTTTTTGGTTCAGGAACCTTTACTATTGCTCTACAACCCCACACTTTCAAGTAGTTGAGATTAGGCTTTCTATTTTTCCAAAGTTCATATGGGGTTATCTTGTTCCTTTTGTTTGGAACTATATTTAATATGTGACATGTTGTCAACATTGCTTCTCCCCAATATCCTTTTGCTAGACCAGAATAGGATAACATGGCATTTACCATTTCTTCTAATACCTTATTTTTCCTTTCAGCTATACCATTTTGTTGTGGGGAATAAGGTGCAGTTGTTTGATGAATTATACCAGTAGACTCAAAGAAACTAGGATTATAGAACTCTCCTCCTCTATCACTCCTAAGGCATTTGATAACAGTTTCATGTTGAAGTTCTACTTGTGACTTAAATATCTTAAATTTATCTAAAACTTCATCCTTTGAATGCATTAATTATACATAAAAATATCTAGTACAATCATCTATGAAAGTCACAAAGTATCTTTTACCGCCTATGGTAGGCCAACCATGCAAATCACCAACATCTGAATGAATTAAATCTAATACTTTAGAACTTCTTTCAACTCTTTTAAAAGGGAGTCTAGTAATTTTAGTTAACATACAAGTTGTGCATTCTTTTGAAATTCTAGGTATACTTGTAACCCAAGTAAATACCATTGGCATGGTGTTCAAAGAGTATTGAAATACTTGAAAGGGACAATGAACTATAGTTTGAACTATAATGGGTATCCTTCAGTGTTAGAAGGTTATACAGATGCCAGTTGGGTAACTCATACAGAAGACTACTCCTCAACTAGTGGGTGGATCTTCACTCTTGGTGGAGGTGCTATATCTTGGGGTTCCAAGAAACAAACTTGCATTGCTGACTCCACCATGGCTGCAGAATTCATAGCATTGGCTGCAGGTAGCAAAGAGGCGAAATGGCTAAGAAATTTATTGTATGAGATGCCAAGTTGGCCAAAGCCAATGGCACCAATATCCATACATTGTGATAGTCAATCGACACTATCAAAGGCATATAGTCAAGTATATAATGGAAAGTCTAGACACATTGGACTTAGACATAGCTATGTGAAAGATCTAATTGCAAATGGAGTAATATCCATAATATTTATAAGAACTGAAAGAAATCTTGCAGATCCTTTGATGAAAGGACTGGCAAGGGATATGGTGTATAAAACATCATTAGGGATGGGACTCAAGCCCATATCTAATTAATCACCAATAATGGAAACCCAACTCACACTTGAGTAGCATCAAGTCTTGAGTTCAATGGTGAAGTACATTATTAGAGTGATTGGAAGTACTTAACAATAATAGATACATCCCAAAGATTTTAAAAGTACTTGGACCATAAAGTAAATAAAAGGGGAAGGTTGAACATTTGTTCTTAATGGACTTATAGCATGTATGTGCTGGAGTGTTTATTTATGGGGCACTTCTAATAAAGTCTACCTATATGGGAGTGAAGTGTGGCCGCTTCTTGGAGTTAAGGGCTTGACTCTTAAAGCTCTCATGAAAAGGATACATGACACAAGGCCTTATCAAATGTGTCACTTTAACAATTCGTTCAATGGTACTAAGATTGCATGTGTAAGTTATGCACGCTTGTTCTAATGATTATTTGGTTCAAAGCTTGTCTACCACAATATTCGGGATGAGTGAAACCCATAACTTACTAAGTAAAGGTTCAAATCGCGAGATACCTTTATCTAAAACCATGTCATTTCCAGAATAATTGGATTTGGATATATTTTGAAAATGGTGGGGGATTGTGAGAGATTTTCAAAATTAATGAATGGTTGTATTCTTTCATGAAGTTATGTGTCTATTCATATAAAGGTGTAAATATGAATAGATACGACTCTTCTTCAAGAGACATGAGATGAAACTCTTTGTCAAGAGTCATGAGATGTGACTCTTCACCAAGGGTCATGAGATGTGACTCTTCACCAAGAGTCATGAGATGTGTCTCTTTGAAAGGTCAAATCTCTTCACCAAAAGACATGAGATGGTCTATAAATATAACCAATCTACATGCAGAAAAATATAACAACAAACATAGAAATCACCAGATTCTCTGTATCCAAATCATTTCCTTTCTTCCCTTGTGCGCAGAGAGAATTAAGGAAACTATTATTTTGTAAACTGCCATTGACGATATGCTTGTTTGTGGGTGTGCAAACCATATCAAGGGCTCCATTGTATCCTGAAGGGGATTCGCCAAGACACCCTATTGCATCCAATTTCTATAGAGGTTGGTGGGGGCGAATCGAACCTAAAGGTTAGTGTTTACACACGCCTTGGAGATTTGCGCCTTCTCTCTTCTTTGTTGCAGAACCATCAAGACAACCAACAAGACTTTTTCAATTTACACACTTTTTCCTCTTGACCTTTTACCACAAACCCTTCTGGTTGTGTCATATACACCTCTTCATCTAATTCTCCATTTAGAAATGCAGTTTTTACATCCATTTGATGAATGATAAACTTGTAGATGGAAGCTAGTGCCAAAAGCACTCTAATGGAAGTTATCCTTGCTACAGGTGCATATGTATCAAAATAGTCAATACCTTCTTTTTGTGTAAACCCTTTAGCTACTAATCTTGCCTTAAACTTATCAATAGTTCCATCTACCTTCATTTTCCTTTTGAAAATCCATTTACATCCTATTGGTTTGGAACCTGGTGGGAGGTCTACTAGTTTCCATGTTTTATTCCCCAATATAGAATCCATTTCCTCTTGTATAGCTTCTTTCCAGAAAGCAGCATCTTGAGACTTTGTTGCCTCTTCAAATGTTTCTGGATCACTTTCAGTATTATAGCAAATTGGTCCATAACTATCTATGGACTCTTTTGTTCCTTCAACAAGAAACATGAAAAAGTCTACTCCATAAGTTTTCTCTTTCCTAGCCCTCTTACTTCTTCTAGGTTCTAACTTTTCCAATGCATCTTTATTAGATACATTATTTTCTAGATCATGTGCATTAGTATGAACATTATCCTTGGGCCTTGGCATTGAGTTAAATCTTTCTTCTTGAAAAATTGCATCTCTAGACTCAATTACTGTATTTACAGCATATGAGTCATTAGATTCTATAATCATGAATCTATAAGCTTTGCTATTTTCAGCATAGCCTAGAAATACACATTCAATTCCTCTTTCACCTAATTTCTTTCTTTTTGGTTCAGGAACCTTTACTATTGCTCTACAACCCCACACTTTCAAGTAGTTGAGATTAGGCTTTCTATTTTTTCCAAAGTTCATATGGGGTTATCTTGTTCCTTTTGTTTGGAACTCTATTTAATATGTGACATGCTGTCAACATTGCTTCTCCCCAATATCCTTTTGCTAAACCAGAATAGGATAACATGGCATTTACCATTTCTTCTAATACCCTATTTTTCCTTTCAGCTATACCATTTTGTTGTGGGGAATAAGGTGCAGTTGTTTGATGAATTATACCAGTAGACTCAAAGAAACTAGGATTATAGAACTCTCCTCCTCTATCACTCCTAAGGCATTTGATAAAAGTTTCATGTTGAAGTTCTACTTGTGACTTAAATATCTTAAATTTATCTAAAACTTCATCCTTTGAATGCATTAAATATGCATAAAAATATCTAGTACAATCATCTATGAAAGTCACAAAGTATCTTTTACCGCCTATGGTAGGCCAACCATGCAAATCACAAGCATCTGAATGAATTAAATCTAATACTTTAGAACTTCTTTCAACTCTTTTAAAAGGGAGTCTAGTAATTTTAGTTAACATACAAGTTGTGCATTCATTTGAAATTCTATTTATTTTAGGAATCAAAAATGAATTCATCATATCTTCTATTTTCTTAAGATTAACATGTCCCAAACGAATATGCCATAATTCACAAGACTCAACAATATAAGCAGAAATAGACTTATTATTATTAATCACATTTAGTTTGAACATATTCTCACAAAGGTATCCCTTCCCTACAAACATTCCCCCTTTTGAGAGGATAAACTTATCTCCCTCAAATACAGACTTGAACCCATACTTGTTAAGTAATGGTACAGAAACTAAATTCTTTCTAACATCAGGTACATAGTATACATCAGTGAGAGTTAATATTTTTCCTGAAGTGAATTCTAGTTCCACCATCCCTTTGCCTTTGACTTGGACAGTTGAAGCATTTCCCATATATAGAACAGTTTCATCCTCTTCCTTAATTGTTTTGAAGAGATCTTTGTTCTTACACACATGGCGGGTTGCTCCGGAGTCAATCCACCATGAACCAACATCTTCAATCATGTTGATTTCGAAAATGACTGCAACAAGGTTGTCTTTCGTTGCTCTAGATTCCTTCTCTTTGTTTTTCTTCTTCAGGAACCTACATTCATTTTTGAAGTGTCTTGGTTTGCCACAATGATAATAACTTCCTTTCCTTTTTCTTTGCTTGTTACCATTTCCATTTCCACTGTTGTTCTCATGAGATTTTCCAAAATCTCGATTCCTTTTCTTAAAGGACTTACCCGATGTCCCTTCCTCCGTTACATGCACTTTTTCTTGAACAGATAGATCCTTAGTATCATCTTGTTTACGATACTCTTCTTCTAAACGAAGGTGATTGCCCAATTGTTCAAGAGAAACATCATCTTTACGATGTTTTAGACTTATTTTAAAGTCTTTCCATGAGGGAGGAAGTTTGTCAATGATTGAGGAGACAATGATGCTTTCATCCATATGCATATTGTGTTGTTTGTAGTTATTCAAAATACGTTTAATTTCATGCATTTGTTCCATGACAGGCCTACTATCAATCATCTTAAAATTATTAAAATGACTAACAAGAAATTTCTTACTTGTTGCGTCCTCCATCATGTATCTTGCTTCAAGTTTTTCCCAAAGTTCCTAAGCAGATCTAGAATTCTGATACATATCGAACAAAGTGTCGCTCATCCCATTTAGAATGTGTCCCATACAGATGTAATCATCATTATCCCACTTGTTTTTCTCACGAGTTTCAGCCATGGTCTCATCTTCCCTATCTGGTGGTCTTGGAGTGTTCAAGACATACACCACCTTCAAAGTAGTAAGAAGGAAGTGCATTTTCTTTTGCCAACGAATGAAGTTTCCTCCATCAAATTTCTCAAGTTTGACAAAATCAGAAGTCATCTCTTTCAAAGTTGCAGCCATTGTTGTTAGAATGAAATCGAACCTAAAGATTGTTGGTTTTCTTGATGGTTCTGCAACAAAGAAGAGAGAAGGCGCAAATCTCCAAGGCGTGTGTAAACACTAACCTTTAGGTTCGATTCGCCCCCACCAACCTCTATAGAAATTGGATGCAATAGGGTGTCTTGGCGAATCCCCTTCAGGATACAATGGAGCCCTTGATATGGTTTGCACACCCACAAACAAGCGTATCGTCAATGGCAGTTTACAGAATAATAGTTTCCTTAAATCTCTCTGCGCACAAGGGAAGAAAGGAAATGATTTGGATACAGAGAATCTGGTGATTTCTATGTTTGTTGTTTTATTTTTCTGCATGTAGATTGGTTCTATTTATAGACCATCTCATGTCTTTTGGTGAAGAGATTTGACCTTTTAAAGAGACACATCTCATGACTCTTGGTGAAGAGTCACATCTCATGACCCTTGGTGAAGAGTCACATCTCATGACTCTTGACAAAGAGTCTCATCTCATGTCTCTTGAAGAAGAGTCGTATCTATTCATATTTACACCTTTATATGAATAGACACATAACTTCATGAAAGAATACAACCTTTCATTAATTTTGAAAATCTCTCATATTAATCTTCCAAAGCCATGTCCAGGGCTTGTGAATGCTAGATCCTTCTCTCTTATTGAGAAGCCAAAGATACCCAGATTTGGTTGTATAGTTACCATCTAAATTGTCCCAAGACACCACGTTATGAATGTGAGGATATAAATGGAGCCTCCACTCTTCAAAAATCTGAATTGTCAAGGAGTAGTTATGGATGTAAACACCACTCACATTTATCAGATATATGCACATAATCCACCTTATTACACAAAGGGTCCAAACCTATCTAGTTATCAAACCAAAAGGAGCTGCTAGGGCATCTCCTATTCGGATTTTGTAATAATCATCTTTCAGTTCTTCTTTTGCTTTGTAAATAGATCGCCAAACATACAATCCTGCTACATTTGTTTCTTCTAGGACATATTTCTTGGTATGCATTTCCAGCCAAAACTTCCCACTTTGGCAATGCAATTCCTATATATGAGTTTACCAAGGAGTGTTGTGTTCATGTCCCTAACACTCTGCAAAACAAGGCCACCTCTTTTCTTCTTTTTGTTTTTTTGGCTGGGAAATTTTTCCCCACGAGACCAGGTTAATTCCTTTATTGGCATTGCCTCTCCACACAAAATCCTTGATGGTTTTATCAATTATGGAACAAATACCTTAAGGTATCCAAAATATTTGCATGCAATAGGTGGGTATAGTGTTCAAAACTGAGCTAGCTAAAGCAAGTCTCCCTGCCTTATTTAGCAAATTATTCTTCCATGAAGTTGACATGGTTTGAAGCTTCTCCACATTAAAATGGAAATTAGCATTTGTTGTGTGTCCTCTTTAGATTGCGAAGCCCAGGTATTTTCCCAAAGAATTTGTACCGCGGATGGAAATAATAGCTTGAAGTCGTTGCTATTTTTCACTCTAGGAATTGATCTAGAGGAGTAAAATGCCCAGGACAAGGGAAAATTGAGAGTTTGTGGCTTTTGTAAATAGCAAAACATCATATGCCAAAAAGTGGTGAGACACATAGGGTCCATTATTATTGGTAACCTTGAGAAGTTCCCATTAGTTAGCATTCATTTTCTCCAAAATAGCCAATGAGATTTTTTGCATGCATAAAACAAAGAGACAAGGGGGAGAGAGGATACCCTTGATGGAGCCCTTTTGTAGGAGAATAAGAGCCTTATGCCATATGTCATCACCAACCAAATATCAGTATTACTTAAAGAGAATCCCCTGAAAGCCAAATGAGCCCGAAGCCTTGTATGGCTTCATGGAGATCTCTTCCTTAGAGACGGGCTTCTAAGGGAGTGAAGATCCTCCTTTTCCAGGTAAGGGAGGAGATTAACTTGGAAGTATTATTGTCAGTAGCAAAGAACAAAACAAAGACTTGAAATACCTCTAAGCTTTCTCCTGAAGAATGTCAGCCAAGGAAAACCTATGAATTTTATTTTTCTTTCTTTTGATAATTGTCTGGCATGAAAAAATTTGGTGTTTTCATTACCATGTTTAACCTATCGTTCTCTAGACTTTTGGTACTAATGAAGCTTTTCCTGGAAAATGAGTTAATTGTATTCAAGGTGGATAAGCCCAAAGAGAGTCTACTCTTTCCAAAAACTTTCTTGTTAAAAATTAGAGAATCCTCTCTAACTTTTTCAAGGGCTACAATATGTCTTCCTCCTCCTCCAAGCCAGGCTCCCTCCACTACAGTCTCATACTCATCATGGACTATCCAAGTTGTCTCAAATCTATAGGGTCGAGGTCCCCTTCTTTGAGGAGGGCCACCAGAATGCATGAGAGTAGCATTATGATCAAAATGCATCCTACAAAGAACTTCCACAAAGCCCTCATGGAAAGGCCATTCGCCAAGCCAAATTAGCCATGCCCCTATCAAGCTTCTTCGCAATGCATAATAACCTTGACCAATTCTTTAAGCCTTCTTAAATGAAAATTACCACACTTTTGGTCTCTGAGAAGGATAATATCATTAAAATTCCCCATAAGCAGCCACGGGCAAGTAATATTAGATCCAACGGAACATAATTGGTTCCAAAGCTCCCCTCACTTGGTAGGGGATAGGATTTGCATGAAGTTCTATGCAAATCCATTGAAGACCACCCCTTGCCAAAGTAAAAGTAATATATAGTGTATGTAACAATCAATATATAACAATGATGTTCATACTGAGCCACCATCCTGAATAAAAATCCAGAGGACAGCAAAGTGTCCTTGGGCTTCAATAATATGAATAGGATAGTACTTCATACGGCTCCAAAACTCCTTAGACAAGGCAAATTGAGCATGCATCCCCGTTGACATAATAAAAGTAGGATTTAGTACTCCTCTAATGATCTCAACCAAAAAGTCTTTTGGCTCGTTTATTATTTGCTCCCCTAATATTCCAAGAGAGAATAGATACATCATGAAATTCCTTCATCGTGATAAAAACATATTGAATTGAGATTGTAAAAGACTATTTTGGCATAAAAAAATCTTATGAATTTTAAAAGACAATGTGGAAATGTTTTGACTTATAAGATTTTTTTTTATAAGACTTTTATAATCAAGATTTTGTAGTTTGAGTTTTAATGGATTTATACCTCAAGAATTTAAAATATTTGAAATGACTTTATGTATTTATAAGATTTGAAAGGACTTAATGAATTTTTAGAAAACATTCAAAATTACAAAAGTCAATGAACAAGATAATAAATAAATGATAAGGTTTGAATAAAGAAAAGTAAAACTAATACAATTTTCCCAATCTTTTAATAGATAATTGACTTTAGTTTCATGTCCTCGTAAGTAGCATTTTTCCACATATCTAAAGTTATACTAGCCTTCAATGCGTTACCATTTCTTGTTCCTACTCTTAGGTTTGAACAATAGTTTTAAAATTATGATTTTCTTTATTTGGTAATACTAAAGATGAATATTTGTCTACTGGTTCAATTGGAAATTCATTAGAATGACATTTTTTCAAAGAAAGTTATGAAACGTTGCACATGAATGTTTGTATTGCCTTCCAACAAAGATAGAAGGGATTGCATATGATGGTAAAACGAAAAGTTTGGCAACTGACAGGAAAAGAGAAAGAAAAAATGGGATGCAACTTTATAGTCTACTGGTAGTTGAAAAACATACTGATAGGATGGACTTTAGGTCCAAAATAAAATGGTTGAAAGATTATATAGGATGGAGTTGAATATGTATTTTATAAATTATAGTTTTTTATTTTACTGGTGTTAAAATAATAGGATACTGACACATGGATAGCTATTATCCATTGATTGGTATCAATTAGGGTTATATAAGTGTATTCCTTTTAGAGAGTATTGGCAATTGAAAATATCTAAGTTGTTATTATTTTCTTTATAGCTTTCTCTATAGTCTTTAATGGTGTTTTCTTAGGAGTAGAGGTAGTATAGAATCTGCTTCCTAACATATACCATTTATGATTATGAATCCCCCGACCCAACCTCCCCCACAACCACTGCTATTATTACCACCACTATTGTTGCAACTTTGACGATGCAACCTCAATGCCCTTCCACCTCACGTGACCACCACCCATAGGAGTAGTTCATCGATTTTTGCCCATCTTGGCTTCGTGAACACCTAATCATACCTGGGCACAAGTCTTTATCCTTTTTCCACAAGTCAGTGCCATCGTTACCACCACTTTCGTTGCATCCTTATCGCCCTTCCACCTCTTGTGACTGTCACCATGAGTAGCAATTCACTGGCTTCTGTCTATCATGCCTTTATGAACGCTTAACCATTCTTAAGCACAACTCTTCATCCTCCATCCAAAAGCGTCCCATTACCTCCACTGTTGTTGCTTCCCCCAAAGCTATTTTTTTATCCTTCACCACCACGCATAATGCTAACCGCCTTCCCCTATCCTCCTCCTCCACCTTCCAACCTAAGCTCCATTGCACTCAGTCCTACCCCGCTTTCAAAAATGAAGGCCTCTCTTTTGACTTAGAGTCGTAACAAAAATCATGCGACATCATTGCCTGTAGCACCCTTTTTTCCATTTTTAATCAAATCGACAAACATGAAATTCCCATAAAGGAACCCAAAGTTGAAACGCGCAACCTTGCTTCCTCTTCCATTATTCAAAATAGAGTTCAAGAAAACGTAAAAGTGGAACCAACAATAGAACTTGAAGCTGATCAACATGGAAGCAAAAAAAATGCTAAAGGCGATGGAGGATCACATGGATATAGATTCTCAAGCAAAGAAGAGTTTTGGCTACAATTTGAAGGAATGCATCTAGTTTGCTACGTCAATCTTCAAGAAGAAGATTCAGAAGTGGAGGCAAAAGCAGAAGATGAAAAAACGCAAGTTGTGGGGTTGTGGACACTTTTTTTTTTTGGTGAACAAGCAAATCACGCAACCATTTTGGGAGACTTAGTTGTCGATTTTACCCCTTTATTTCTGCTAATTTATTATTTACTTGATTGACATAATTTATAAGTGAAATTTAATTTAAAATATAAATTTAAATTATATATTTTTTGTGAACTTCTATGTAATTTTCAATAGTCAATTCAACTGAAATTAATAACATAATTGAAATAATTAATTTTTGTCAAAATAAACTTAATTAAGTCAAATTTAAAGAGAAAACTTGGTTTGGGCTTAAATTAAGTTAATTGTAATTATTCTAGTCAAGTTGATAAAAACTAAGGGCAAAATAGTATTCTCACATTTAAAAAATTCAGAAAATCAAAGAATATTATATATTGGAATACAATGATATTTTAGAATTTTAGTAAAAATTTCAAGTTAAAATACTATAAGATTATCTTGGAATTAATTTTCGAAGTTAAGAAACTATTATTGGAAATTAGGGCAATTAAATAAATTCAAAATTCAAAATTATTTAATTATGTAGTTTATATGAAAAAATACATATTAGAATATTAATTATTTTATTAATATTTCCAAGTGAAACCTTAAGGAATTTTATCGTAAAACTTAATAACAT
This sequence comes from Pueraria montana var. lobata, assembly GCA_026413185.1. Lineage (NCBI taxonomy): Eukaryota > Viridiplantae > Streptophyta > Magnoliopsida > Fabales > Fabaceae > Pueraria > Pueraria montana. Next base: position 83,683,453 of record CM048650.1, read on the forward strand.
GTATTACGCGTAGACGATGATTTAAATAAGTAACGCTTAAAACTTATGCAAAATTTTTAGAATCAAATTCAAAGTTGCATTGTCTAAACCTTTATTAAGTGGATTAAAAATGTTTAAGATCTTATTGAGTGTCACATGTAATGTGGTATTGTTGTTGGGACTGACAATGTGCTATTTTGACTATAACTTAATGTTGTGGGGGCTCAAGTAGAGACTTTTCCTGTCAGTTCTAAAACAACCCATTACAATACTAGAAGACTTTATAAGTTGTAAAAAAAATTAATCGAATACCATAAGATTTTGTTGTCCTCCTTAAAACATCTTAATAATCCAGATTGAATATCACAAGACTTATTTATATTATTTAAAGTCTTGATTGAATACTACAAGACTTTTTATTAAAAAAAAAAATCTTTTTAAAATTCATTGAAATCCTAATCCAATATTCCCATAAGAATGCAAAGCCTGGATACCTATGTATGAAATATTTCCATGTCCACTTCCTGTACCTTTTGTGTTTTAGGTTTAGGTTCCTTTCATATATTCACGTCTTGGCCTCCTATGTTTTGAGTCATACCCAGTTTGCTCAGTAATAGTTTGTTGGGGGTCATCTACAAATTGAAAATGGTTCATCCCTACTTGAACTAAATTTGTTGTAGTGTCTGAATAATAAAGGGATGAAGGTGAGGACATACATGTTCCTTAATCGTGGTTGTGTGCGAATTAGTCAGGAGCCCTTCATTTTGCAAATTGCAGGCTGATTAATTTGCAGGCATATCCATGTTGGACTTGTCCAGCACCTTCATTTTACATGAGACCTGAATTAAATTCTGAATTAGAGTAGTGGAGGGTTCATCTTTAAAAACCATAGAAGATGGTTAAGTAGAATCGTTTATGCGTCGCTTTTGCTTGGCCAAATTCTTTTGACTAGTTGGCTCTCATTTGGGTCCACTAGCGTTATATCCACTGCAATCTCCTTAAATATTTTGATTACCTTTATTCACTACTTGATATTTTTTATTGGCAATTCCTTCAAATGTTATATGCTCTCAATTACCTTTTTTTTAACTATTTTCTTCACAATTAACATCCAACCTCAATATTCTCAACATGATTAGCAGTATTAGGTGTCGTAACTGTTGCTTGCAACATAACTGCCACATATGAAATGTGTGATGTCTGCTTGTCTGTTCCAATAACCACTATTGGACTACCACTCTCTCCACCATGCTTTTCTAACTTTTCTTGTTGGGTGGAAGCTTGATCATTGTTTTTCACCAGGTTGGAACTGCAATTTCGAGCCAAATGCCCATAACAACCACATTGTGTGCATATGATAAGAAGTCCTTCATATTGGACCTTATACTAATGTTGGTTTAGCCATACTTTTCCCACAACTGGATGAGTTAGATCTATCTCCACACAAATACGTGCAAATCTACCTCTAGTAACTTTCACGGTATTTGTATCAACTTTAATTGATTTCCCTACTGCAAAAGCCATTGCAAGTTAGAAACTTTCATCATAATAAACAAGGTTAAATCCTGAAAAATGTATCCATACCAGTGTTCAATCAATCTAAGCACTAGGAAACACCAAGTTTTGGCTCCAGTTTGAAACAAGATAATGGTTGAAAATCATCCAAGGACCACCAATGATTACCTTTTCTTTGTCCTACTCTAAATCAAATTTCACCATGTAGAATCCATTATCAATATCCATGATGTCGAAGCCACCTCATAATCGCATACATGTTTAAGCTTCCTTTTCATAACAACATACCCTATCTTCTTCCCTAGCAACTTATTAACTAATGCATCCTCCCATGGGCTGCATAACTCCTTGAAAACTTTTTCATCTAAATACACTTTAGGCAACAGACAGTTTTCATTTTCGTGCTCTATATCTACCAATTTTTTGGCTATAAGATCTTCGTTTTTCCTCTATGAAGCCCTACCTTGTTTCCAAAAATCTTTATCACAAAATGAGATCATAGGCTATAATATCTTAGTCATATTATTTGGAACCTTGCTATTATTTGGAGTTTTTTTTCCAATGTCAATCGCTGTTCGCAATTCAATGTAGAGAAAATGGGATCCTCCATCTCCATCTCTAAATTGCAAGAATTTTTGTATAGGCTTAAATATGAATTTAGTTTCTGTAAGTTCATGTTTTTTCAATTTTGGTCCCTGTAAGTTTTTTTCTACATTTTTAGTCCTTGTAAACATTTTGTATACTGCATCAGGCATAAGATTATATAACTAAAGTAAAATTTAATTTTCACTTAATGATAATAATTCACCTCTCCAACAATAATAATCGAATGATGAATTCACTAACACCACTTCCATATCTCACCTTAATTGTGAATCCACACATGTCTTCCATTATTGTCCGTCTTCATTTTCTCACAAGTTCCAGAAATTGTCCATAAGTCACCTTTTTTTCATGCCAGTCTCCCTCAAATTTCACTCTCTTTTCACTCTTCCTTTCGCCCCAACTACCCTTGTTCACACAACTCACCTCTTCTTATAATTTCCATAACTCTCGCTACCATCTTCTCGCTTCTTCTTCCTCTCTTGGGCTTGCCACCCTTTCTTCTTCCTTCTTATTCCCTTCTTTCTCGACCCCTCATATTCTTCTCATCTTTTCTTCTTTCTCTCCTTGGACTCTTCTTTTTCTTCTATGAAAATCCCTTTTTCATCTAAACCTCATGCATATAAGGACTGTTATACCATGCCAACAAGCCTTTCATGACAACAAACATGGGTTATGATTTATGAGTTGTTCACGATGAGTTATGGCTGAGGACATGGGTCACAAGGTTTTAGGTGGCAATTTTTTAGTTATTCATTTTGCGATTTTATCCAAGTTATAGGGAAAAAAAACTTTTGTGGACACCCATTTAATAATTTTTTTTCAACGCTCATTTTTTAATTTTACTATTTCAAATAATCATGAAATATGTGCATATTCTTATAATATGAGAAGCAAAGAAAAATGTCATAATTTCAGTTCTAAGTAGTTACTAATTGCATAATACTGAATAAAATTAACCTCGGATTCTACAATTACATATGGATAAGGTTATTGTAACATCCTTAGTTTTAGACATTAGTTATAAAAATGTTATTAATGGTTTAGAATACCCTGAAGTATTATTAATAATATTAACTTTGTATTAAGAATTATAAGTATAGGGTAATAGGACCTAAATGGGGCTCTGAGGCTTGAGAAGAGCCAGAGGCCTACCAGCCCACACACACACACACACACACATATCTATAAGTATAGAAGGGGAGGGAAAACTAGAGGGAGAAAGAGAAAATAAGACAGAAAGAAGAGAGAAGGAAGAAAGAAGATGAGGAGGAGCTCTAGAGGCACCCATCACCTAGAGCTCATCTCTACTTGTTCCCACAAGGTGAGTGCTTACCCCTTATCCTCCCTTACCCCTTTATTTTATGATTCCCCCCTTTCCCCTTTTTAACCTTATAAGTTTGGAGATTCATGAGTTTTTTACGATTTTACTTGATTGAGCGGTTTTTTGATGGCTAGGTTTTGTAATAGAAATTTGTGAGTGATTGACATGCTTGGTTCTGGTTTGGAAAGCCATGGATGGCCATGGGAAACAACTTTGCGAAGATTCATGAAGTTATAGATCTACAGCTAACGCTAAGCATAGGAACTCCTAACACTAAGTGTGAGGCTACTAGCATGGAATTTTGGTTTAGGGGTGCCACGCTAAGCATGGTGAATTCCCACGCTTAGCGTTAAGGGTGATCAATGGGTCGGGTCGGTCGGGTTCGGGCCAAAAAAGCCCAATCCGACTGAACCCACAGGTTGTAGTTCTAGACTCGTTCCCGCCCAAATGACACTTTTCGGGTTAGACGGGTTTCGGTTGGCCGGGTATGGATTGGGTCGGGTGGCTAATTTTAGTTATGGGCCAATATTGGGCTAAGTCATATTTTGGGCTGTGCAAAAAAAAATTATCCATTTTTCTTGTTTTTTTACTTGTGTTTTCTTGCCTTTGATAAAATATTTAGTTCCTTTATCTTTTTAGTACAGACTCATTTGGGCCATTTGAAATTTTATCTATGCAAATCCAAATTGCAAAAGGAATTTAACCAGATTTTTATATAGTTTCCCTTTTTATTCAATATTTTTTAACTTTAATCATTTTTTAAGGTAAATAAATTGTAAATCAATAACTGTAAATCAAATCTCAAATAACAAACATTACATCATTAAAAAAACAATAAATTGAGAAATCAATAAATAAATTACATTAAGTACTTAATACAAACAAATGAATAAAAATGTAATATATTTAAAAAAATTGTAACTGAAAAGTCCGAATATGTTGTCCATGATAATATAAAAAAAGTGCCTATCTTGAGGATATTCAACTTTCTGCAGGAATCATGTTACCAACCTGAAATTATAATTATAGGGAATCAGTACAAAACTAAATTATCAATCAATCTAGGAGATAAAAAAAATAGATACAAAATACAAATTATAGGATCAAGAAATATCATAGTGCTAAGCGGTGAAATGGTTCTTAATGCACTATAGCATCCCTAATTTCAAATAAACCTTTTTTAGTCAAAAGCTTCCTTAATAAGTGGATCAAGCTGCAAAGAAAAAACACAATAATGTAATAAATCACATGATCACTAGAACAGAAAACAAAAATGATTAAGAGAAATAACTATCAACAAACAATTTAATCAAGTAGGGCAACGAATCGTAATCTATAAAATTACTTAAAAAAAAAAAGAGTTCATCTCAAATAAACATTGATCTCGTTTAGAAATAGAATAAAATGTGCAAAACATACAAACATGCAATGAGTTAAAAGTGAAAAATAAATTTAAAAAATTCATAAATGAACAACCTTTTCGAAAAATGAAAAGGGGGAACAGGGGAAGGATGCCAAAAATGTTTGTAGCCGACCAACCAAAAGCGTTGAGAGGGAGTTCAGATTTGGCATATGACGTTTCTGTTCTCAGGTAAATGGTTGAGAGTAGATAGTACGTTTTCATATATGACTACGAGAAGAGAAACGTGGCATCTCTTCTCACTAAGTTATGCTCTGGTCTATCTTGGGTAGGCTCTTGATTAGGAAAAGAGGTGAGGGATCAAAGTTGTTGTGGAGTGAGGAGCAAAGAGGGACTGGGGTTCCAGAGAGGAGAGTGAAGCGGCTGCGGCTAGGGTTACGTGAAGTGAGTGAGGCTTCTAAGTTTAGGTTTATATAGGGAGGTTTTTTCACTACTGGGAATGGGCTGTAAATTATGGGCCTTACATACTTATTGGGTCACTCTCGGTTCGGTTCGGTTACCGGTGGGTGTATAAATCCCAACCGAACCCACCCAACAAAACCCATTTCAACTCAATTTTCCAACCCGTATACCCGCCCGAACCCACCCAAAATGCACATTTTTTTTCGGGTTTTTCGATTTTGGGTCGGGCCGGGTTCACTTGCTCACCCCTACTTAGCGTGAGACCCCCAGATTGGGGAGTAGGATCTAGTGGCTCCACGCTAAGCATAGGAATCATCCACACTTATCATGAGACCCCAGTATAGTGTTTGAGGCTTAGTGTGAGGATTTAAGTGAAGTCTATGCATGTTTATATCACTACCTTCCATGTTTGATCCTTACATGATTATTATTGCTTGGACTCCTTATTGTATCTTGTTGTATATGGATTGTGGATGAGTGTATCCTTAGGTAAGAATAGCTTTATACTTGAGATGTGGTGTTTATGTTCATGAATGTAAATTGTGTAGCTATAGTAATTGCATTCATGTGATTGTTGCATCTACCTAAGTCTTAAGGAATATTCCCAAACATTTACCATTCAACATTATTGTTGAGACAAAATAAATAACACTCTAATTGAGCCCCACAACATCAAGTTATATTCAAAATAGCACATTGCAAATCACAACAACAATATATACGACTTTACATGTGACACTCAATAAGGTCTTAAACATTTTTAATCCACTTAATAAAGGATTAGATGATGCAACTTTGAATTTGATTCTAAAAATTTTCCATAAGTTTTAAGTGTTATGCATTTAAATCTTCGTCCACACATAATACACGTGTTATTAAGTTTTACGATAAAATTCCTTAAGGTTCCACTTGGAAATATTAATTAAATAATTACTATTTTAATATGTATTTTTTCATATAAACTACATAATTAAATAAATTTTGAATTTTGAATTTATTTAATTACCCTAATTTCCAATAATAGTTTCTTAACTTCAAAAATTAATTCCAAGATAGTCTTATTGTATTTTAACTTGAAATTTTTACAAAAATTCTAAAATATCATTGTATTCCAATATATAATATACTTTGATTTTCTGAATTTTTTAAATGTGAGAACACCATTTTGCCCTTAGTTTTTATCAACTTGACTAGAATAATCACAATTAACTTAATTTAAGCCCAAAAAGAGTTTTCTCTTTAAATTTGACTTAATTAATTTTATTTTGACCAAAATTAATTATTTTAGTTATGTTATTAATTTTTGTTGAATTGACTATTGAAAATTACATAGAAATTCACAAAAAATATTTAATTTAAATTTATATTTTAAATTAAGTTTCACTTATAAATCATGTTAATCAAGTAAACAATAAATTAGTAGAAATACAAGGGTTAAAATTGACAACTAAGGTGGCGTTTACTTGCAATTCTGTTTTCTGTTTTCATTTTCTGTTTTCAGTTTTTAATTACAAAACTGCCACCTTGTTTTCATTTTGTTTTCTGTTTTCTAAGATTTGTACAGGAAACAGAGAAAACAAAAAAAAGTTGTTTTCAGTGTTTCCTGTACAAATCTTAGAAAACAGAAAACAAAATGAAAACAAGGTGGCAGTTTTGTAATTAAAAACTAAAAACAGAAAATGAAAACAGAAAACAGAATCGCAAGTAAACGCCCCCTAAGTCTCCCAAAACTGTTGTGTGATCGGCTTGTTAACCAAAAAACAACTTGTCCCCAATCCTACAACGACATCAATTCATTCGCGTTTCTTCATCTTCTGCTTTTGCCTCCACTTTTGAAACTTCTTCTTGAAAATTGACGTAGGAAACCAAATGCATTCCTTCAAATCGCTACAGGCCATGACGTCGCATGATTTTCGTTGCGGCTCTAAGGCACAAGAGAGGCCTTCATTTTTGAAAGCGGGGCAAGAGTTGGTGCAACAAAGCTTAGGTTGGAAGGTGAAGGAGGAGGACTTAGGAAGGCGGTTAGCATCAAGCATGGTGGTGAAAGATCGAGAAATAGCTTTGGGGGAAGCAGCAACGGTGGAAGTAATGGGGTGCTTGTAGATGGAGGATGAAGAGTCATGCTTAAGAATGGTTAAGCATTCATAGAGACATGACGGGCAGAAGCCAATGAACTGCTCCTCAGGGTGGCGGTCACAAGAGGTGGAGAGGCGATGTGGATGCAACAATAGTGGTGGTAACGACGATGTCATTGACCTATGGAAAAAGGATAAAGACTTGTGCCCAAGTATGATTAGGCGTTCACGAAGGCAAGATGGGCAAATTCCAATGAACTGCTCCTCTGGATGGTGGTCACATGAGGTGGAAAGGCGTTGAGGTTGCATCGTTGTCAGAGTTGCAACAACAGTGGTTGTGGTGAAGGTTGGGTTGGGGGATTCGTAATCATAAATGGTGGTGTGTGGTGGTTGAGAGTATCATCATGTTATGTTGAAAAAGAAGGTGTGAGGGTGTGTTCGTGAGGAACTCTATGTGAGGGAAATATATGAGAATGGAGTGAAAGAATTGTAAGAGGATTATGGACTTGGGAGAGGTAGAAAAAGGAGATTTTTTGGTTCCAATGAACTCAAAGAAAGTGAAGTGAGAAAAAGAAGAAGGATTAAGGGAAATATATAATGTAAAAGAAAAATGTATAATTCAAGGATATCAATTAATACAACGACTATTTTATTCATTATTATATTACTGTCATTATTATAGTAATAAAAATATAATATTTTTAATCAATAGAAATAAATATATAATAAAAAATAAAGAAAATATATTAATAATGTAAAACAAGTTATACATCATTAATTAGGAATAGTTATGTATTAAAAATATTATTTTTATAATAGTTATTTTTTTAAAAATATGTTTAAAACAATTTCTAATGAATTAATTGAATAATTTCTATTAATAATATATCAAAATTAAACTCATATAATATAATTAAATAATTAACGAAAATATATAGCCAATGAAATTTACACAATTAGTTCTTATTTTTTTTATGAATTTTTTTTTGAAAAATGATGTTATTTAATTATTTAAATGAAAAACATTTGCAGTGTTTCAAAGATAAATTAGACTAATTTTAATAAAATAACTTTGTATCATTAAAACACACACACACACATACACACACATGTCTGTGTGTGTGTGTGTGTGTGTGTGCACACGTTTAAATTAATTTTAATTATAAACATTTATTAAAATATATGTACGAGACTAGAAGGACTGCTTTACTTCCAAGGTGGTCTAGCTCAGTTGGTTGAGCAGGGTGCGTGAGTTATTGTAAACCCCTTGGTGTCTTTGATTCCTATGGATAAAAAAAAAGGACTGCTTTACTTGATTTTTTAATATATTTTTTTTCATTCGGCGCATTATTTTTTTAAGGATTGCTTTACTTATTTTTTAATATATTTTTTTTTCATTCGGTGCTTTATTTTTTTAATATTGGGTGCTTGTTCTTTTATTCTTTAATAAACTTTAACGTAGTTTGTGTCTACGTTAAAGGAAGTTGCATTTATTACAGAAGAAAATCATGAATATGTTTCATATAATTATAATTCTTTTTATTCCGTGTTATTAAATGCATTAGTTATTACTGTCTTTTACTATGTTATCAATTCATATTACATACTCCCTCCGTTTCTTTTTATCTGTCATTTAAGGTTTACTTGTAGAAACCAAGGAATGCATTAAATTTTCTTGATTTTAATAATGTAATTATGGGATTTCCTATTTTACCCTCTTTTCATTTCTACTCTATAATAAATGCATGTGTAAATTCATTAAAGATAAGGGGAGAAGTAAGGGTATAATTGATAAAAGAGTAACTAATGTGATCTTGAACTTTGCAAACAACAGATAAATAGAAACAAAATTTTTCAAAAAATGCGACACTTAAAAAGAAACGGAGGGAGTATATATGAATTGATAGTTTCGCTTTTTTAATAAAAATAATGAACAATAATAAATGGCATTTAAAATCACTTTTTAAATAAATGATCAATGTTAATAAATGTGTTTGAAATAAGTTAAATATATGATTATAAGTAACATATATTTAAATTTATTTTAAACTTTAAAGAGTTTAATTTTAATGCTTTGTTAATGTAACAAATTTTACATTGCCAACCAATTAAAATAATCTGACATGATTTCTCAAGTATTTATTATAAAATTTAATAGTTTTAAACATGATAGTTTATGATTAGATGATAGTATTAAAATTACATTTATAATGTCAATTTATTTAAATAAAATTTATCTGTAAATGTTTAAATGAAGTAAAATATTAAATAGATGTTTAGAAATCTTTAAACTTAAAAAATAGTTTATTTATTTTAAAAAATTTCTCAAAAATTAAAAAAAGAAGTATGTTATTAATTTTCTAAAAGATGACATCTCAAAGCACTACAACTTAAAACATCTCAAAGCAAATAAACAAGTATAAAGGGTTCCCTTGAGGAAATAAATGCAACATATCCAAAGATGACATATATTCCCTAAGTCGGTCCCCTACTATGACATCAAAACAAAAGACACCAAGGTTGGATCTCTGCCCAAAGTCCACCAACAAGTCCACCTCAACCATGAGTGACATGCTCCTCATAAGCTACATCACCATCTGCTCATGTGTCAAGTAACACGGTCATCACAGTCCAACAGAAAATGCAAGGGTAAGTTCATTTAAAAAAACATAATATACAATGAATACATAAAAAAAAAATCAACTTCGAAAGATATTTGAGAACCATCAACACTAATAACATAAACCTATTTCACCAATCATCAATCAAACAATCCTCTTTCAAGTCATAAAGTCCAAATGCACATATTCATATTAATGTTATGTCATACTAATACTTTACTCCAAGGAGATTTTCACCTTTTGAGCGATTAACCTAAGTACATCCCTTAACATAGTCCACTCTAACCATTGGGGGAACCCAAGTTAATCTTGCGGAGGAAGTGTGGTTGTATCGAAAATAGATGAGTGTAGGTAATGGCTTACCTCGGTAAGGCTTGTAAAGACCTTAACCTCTATAGCAATTCACCCACTCATCTATTCTATAGGCTCATTCAGCGTTAGCCACCACTAAAATCTCCAGCACTAGGTTGAAGGCCCACCAAACACCCTCAACTTACATGTCTACTCATATGCAATGCCAATTATACATGTATGTATGATGCATCAACTTATCTAACAAGCATCATACATCAAACATATCATTATTAATCAATTTCAACACCATAATAGGTCATCAAATCATAAATTCACCATTCACATGTTCATCACACTTATGAACCCATCTATGATTCAATAAGTATAGCAAGACATTCCAACACCATGAATTCTTACAATCACCATACCAACATCACATATGAATGTGAATTTCATGATCTCATCATAAAATCAACTTTAATTATAAAACAACGTCATTCCCTTCATTATTCTATTTATCTAACTGATATTGCGGTCCTTACCTAGTTTTCTTGAATTCATATATGTGGTATCTCATTCATTTCCTATTACACCTCTATGACCTTTGTAGGTTGAAAATATTATATCTAGAGTTAAACTAACTTAATTAATTTGATTCTTAACTCAATTGAAAGTTAAAAAGATTATCTACATATCTTATGTTTACCTCGAGACCTAGTTTGAAATTATACTATGCCTAAAATTATGAACAAAGTGAAACTTTTACTAAATTTTGACAACTTGACCTTTGCTTACTAATTTGATCATATCTAGAGTTGTAGAAAACATTTTTGAGTGAAACCAAATCCATTAGTTAGCTAACATCTAGAGCTACAACTTTCATGAGAACATTTTTCCAAATTCAGACTTTACAACTGAGTTTTTGCTATTGTAATCGGTTATAGCTCATTGTAATCGATTAGAATAGAAGGTAGATTAAGGAAGTAGCCCCCAGGGTTTGAATTAATAGATTACAAGTCTATGTAATCAATTACAACATACTCAGGATCAACAAAACAGCCTCTGGGACTTGAATTAATTGATTACAAGCCCTTCTAATCAATTATTTTAGTCCCTGGAACAATAAATTAGTTCCAAATACTCAAAATAATCGGTTATCAAGCCATGTAATCGATTATTACCAAATGCTAACCCATAAACCAATCCCTGGAGCTTATTTTAACCGATTACCACATAATGTAATTGATTAAAATGATTCAAAACTGCAGAGTACATGATTTTTAAACCAAAACATCATTTTTCAACAAAACAAAATCATTCCTTTCAACCCAAAAATGTTCAACAATGAATTTAAGCTTCAACAAAACATTTTCTATCATTACAATGCATCCACAATTCAAACCACAAGATCAAATCAACATACCAATGTCAATTTCAATTATCTCAACATCATACCACCAATAACCACACATGACAGCAAAATACAACGTCATGACCACCCAAAATTCATTGCCATACACAAAATCAATCATCAAATAAGAAGAGATGAGCTTCCCTTACCTACACAAACATAAGATGATGACTTATTCAAGAAAGAAGGGAAAGGAAGAAGCTTTGGATCCAAGGAAAGAGTTTTCCTCGACTCCACTAGCAGCTCACACTAATAGAGCACCAAAATATACCCAAAACAACCTAAAAATCATATTTCTATACCCAAGCAAAGATCTCTATGGTAGCTTACAAGGGAAGAATATGGAATAGAGAACAAAGTAGAAAGGGAAGAGCTTACCACACCAAGGGAACACTATAGAGCTCCAACAAGAGGAGAAAAGAGAGTCTCCTTTGAGCAAAAGAATCAAGCTCCACCAACCTCTAGGGAGTGGGTCTTACTTAGGGAAGAAGAAGAAGAGAGTGAAAAGAGAGCTTTTGTGTTGTGTTTCAAATTTTTTAGGGTTTAGGGAAGGTTTATGACTCTAGGAATTCTCTCCTTTTCACACCAAAGCCTTACTATACACACCCACCTCCTTTCATTAAATCAAATGTTTGTTTCTATTGTTTGAACCACTTGAACCTTTTCATATTGATTGCCCAACCAAGATAACTAGCTTAGAAAGAAACAAAATTGGATTGGTCATAATTGATTTCTCAAGGTATCATTCCTCACTCTTATGTATGAGTCCTTTGAAGCTTTTAAAGCCTTCTATAAAAAAGTTCAAAATAAAAAAAGGTTCAACCATATCCTTAATAAAAAATTTTTGCGGGATGATTTTGAAAGTGTCTCAAGCCTTTTTGTAATGAATTGACATTTCCTACATTTTTTCTTGTTCAAGAACACCTCAGCAAAATAATATTGTGAAGAGAAAAAAAATAAAGAACTTTACAAGATATGATTAAAAAATTTCTTTGAGTTTGGTTTTCAAAAATAATAGTAGGAAAATTCTATGAACATGTCTCGTTACCTACTAAGCAAAATTTTAATTTACCTATAAATTGTAGAAAGGAAGAAAGCAATATATTTTGTATTTTCATATCTTTGGTCATGATTGTTACATTATGTATACAGAAGATAAATAAATAAACTTATTCAAATTGGATAATGTTTGTCTTTCTACTATTATATAACCTCTAAAGCCTATAGAATATATAATCTCATAACCCAAAATTTTAAAGGGAAGTATGTGATCTTTTTTTCTTCAATGAAACTAACTCTAAACTTACAAAAGCAAAGATTAGAAACGTGGAAGATGAGATGGATCCACCAACTTAAACAATAAAAGTTTAGAAACCAATTAAAAAATAAAGTATTCTAACTCAATAGATATGTAGAAAACCCACACATTTTAGATATGTACAAAACCTCACATTTTAAACACTCAGAAAAAAAAGAAAGGAGAATAGAATGAGAGAGAGGAAGATAGCAAGAGACCCACACACCTAGGCATCATTATGAGTGTCTCATCTTCATCTTCTTCCTCTTCTGTTTCCTTTGATATGAAGTTCTGATTTTTGGACCTTAACTTGAGAAAAATAAGGGGTTTTCATGATGGATCTGGTTCATGAGTTATTTTGAAAGGATCTGATTTTTATAAGGGTGAGGAATCATTTATATACCATTTATTGTTTTGTAGACTAGTTGGTGAGTCATTATGGGTCACAGATTTTTGAACCTTCGCAATTCTGCAAAATCACCTTCTTGCTAAGTGAGCCTTAACTCACTAAGTGAGGATCATATGAGGCTTGAGTTTGATGCCAAGAGCTCTCGTGCTTAGGGATGGCAATGGGGCGGGACGGGGACGGGTTTGGCTATCCCCATCCCCACAAAAGGCGGGATAGGTATGGGTTCAGGTATAAAAGAGGCAAGTTTAAAATTTTAGTAACCATCCCATCCCCATCAAGTTTTATCACGTTCGAGGATACCCACGGGTAACCCAGTACACTATTTTTTATAATTTTAATTTACTTATATTTTTAAATAAATTATATGTTAAGTTATTAATTGTATTTTAATTCAAACAATATATAAAAAAAACAATGAATAACAAAGAAATTAATGATAAAGAATTAGGAATTAAATTATATTGTTAGTTAAATGTATAATTTTAAGTTTGTTATTTTTTATTATTATTATTATTATTATTATTATTTAACTATTAAGCTAATTAATTTATATTTTTAAAAATTATAACAATAAAATTTTTAATATATATATATATATATATATATATATATATATATATATATATTGTGACAAAAAAATTATAAAAAAAAATGTAATGGTTGCGGGTACGTAATACCTGTACCTGTACCCGGTCAAAGTGAGTATTCCCCGTCAAAATCGGGGTGGGCTCGGGGCAGTACCCACGAGTTCAAGGTCATTTGCCATGTCTACTCACGCTAAGCAAGGGAATTCCTTACTAACCAAAAACAAGAATGGAGAAGGTAGTTGGGGGTTGCGCTAAGTGAGAGGGTGCCCTTACTGAGCAAAAATGGTTATAGAGAGGATGTTAAGGTCTCGCTAAGAGATAAACTTCATACACTAAGCAAGACAATTTGCACAAAGCAAGTCTGGAAACCTTGCACTAGCTTACTAAGTGAAACTTCTCTTGTGCTAAGCGAAGGGCTTCTAGAAAGCAAATCTAGAACTTTTGTGCAAGCATGCTAAGTAGAATTCTCTTGCATTAAGTGTCAGGGTCTAGCTCGCTAAGTGAGGTTGTGCCTCCACTAGAGACCCTGGAATTGCATGTCCTATATTTCATGTTTTAAGCTTAATTTCAATGTTTTAATTGATGCTTATTGATCTGCAATTGTACATGGGTCAAATAAGTAAAATTGTAGTACAAGGCAATCTAAAGTAAAAAAAAAATGTGTAAAGTGAAAAATTAATGTCACATTCAAAGACAATTTGAACAAGTTATACTTAACAATACCTTAATTCAATCTAATGACAAGTAAAGCCTCATTTTCTCATTTTACATATCTTAACTTTGTATAAATATATAATTTTTATTAATTATTTTGTGTTATCTTTAAAAATAATAGTCAAATAAAATATTGTTTTTTTATTAAAAACATTATATTTAATATTTCACTGATACACCTTTATCATTGTTTTCAATAAATGTTTTTCTTTTTAAAAATATTTATCAAATATAATAAACTATTATAATGTTATTCTTCATGTGTAACATAAGGAAAAGGTATTAAAGTATTACCCTCATTAAACATTCAAGATTTTAAATTCCCCTTCTGGTGTCATATATTTGTCAACATTGATATTCAATATTATGCCATAATTAGATACATTTGACTAATTAAAGAAAAATATCTTTAATAAATTTAAAATAATAATGAATTTGCTAGTAAGTTGACTGAGTAAAATGTAAAAAATTAAATGAAAAATGTCAAAAATTGATAATTAGTTTATGTCTTTCTTATAAAATATTTAATTCTTAATTCTTAATTAATCTTCAGAGACCCAAGAAAAATGTTATTTAATTTCCTGCAAGTATCATTTAAATTATTTATTATAAATATAAAATATAATTTATATACTCAAAATACTTTTTATTATAAATTGTAATTTTTACCTATAATATATTTTATATATTTAAATTTTTATTCATTTTAAATTTTAATTTTATAAAAATAATTATTTATTTTATGCATCACACAAGGAAAGATACTAATTATATTAATTTGATGATAATTTTTTGTAGTTATGAGCTATCCACTTTGTTAATTTATTAATAATATCAAATTTTTGTAATGGACAAATATTTTGATGCTTAAAACAATGAATATTTCAAATCACTAACACATCGAATATTTATTTTTATTTAATACTTTTTATCCTAGTCAAACTATATTTGATGAATTTTGTTGAAAAAGTGAGATAAATTCCCAGTCAAAATCCTTTTTTTCTTTTCCTTCCTTTTTCAAGTGTTGAAAGGCAAATTTGATAAAGTCTTAATATTTGACCATCACTCACCTCACGAAAAAAACATTGTCACACACAAAAAAAGTCAATGACATCTAGAAACACACACCTTCTAATAGAATATTGAAAATACCTTATTCGTGTGTGCAAACACCATTCGTGTGTGTAAACACCCAACCCTCACACTCTATTTAATTACCACTTTCAAACTCAACATTGCATACACTCACACACACCGTCTTCGATTTCCTCAGCACTGTTTTACTTTATTCGAGCATTTCCTTCCCTTTGTTTAACATTCGAATCCATGGAGTTCCAACATCGTGATGGCCAAAACCAAACGACACCATCAGCCATGCCTCTTTCCGCCATCTCCTACCTTTTCAGAAACCCATTACGAAGTAACACTCTCTTTTCTTCACATTGCTTTCAGCTTGCATGAGACCCATTATGTTTCGCTGTTTTAAAAATAAATGCTTTTCTAACATTAGTTCATTTGGAGGGTCTGAGTTTGTGCCAGCTGGTTTTATCGGCAATGTTATGATGCCCAATGTTTTTCCAACGACGGTGTTGGTCAATGCCGAGGAAGCATTTCGACGAGAGCTGCAAAAAGTATTCTTTATTTATATTTTTTTATCTAATATATTAATTTTCTTATGCTATCATTCTTATTAGGTTGGATGCAATGAAAGGGGTCAACATACGTTTGTAAGTTATATTGGCACCATTTCTCGACAGACAATGCAAATTACATGTGATAATTGGAGATCACCAACTTTGAAGGTAGTGAAAGAAAATATTTGGAGGGATATATAGGTAGTAAACATCCTCTCACCATTTTTTATATTTCTTGTACAAACATACTTACTCAATTAAGCACACTTTTGCAGACAATTTTCATTGTTGATGATAGTCATCGAAGTTGGGTTCTTAGAGGAGTACGAAAACTTTGTAGAAATTTTAGAACCTACTTGACAAAGAAAAATGTTTATGGTAAAAATGGTAGTGTTATTAAGCATCCTCCGCAAATGTATCCATTCATATCCCAGGAGCAATGGAGAGCTTTTGTTGCTAAATGTCAATCTGACAAATTTAAGGTAAGGTTACTCATTTGAATTATAGTCTTAATTATCTTAATACTTTGTATTCATATTATTGCTTTGTGCCTAAATAGATGCAAAGCACTCAAAATTGGCTCAAAGCATTGAATCCTAAGTACCCCTATAGAAAAGCTCGCATGGGTTACGCACGCCTTAAGCAAAAGATTGTAAGTGTGTGTAGATATAAAGTGCAAGATGTTAGAAATGTTTTTCAATCAGTTCATTAATTGCATCAATGTATAGTTGAAGGAGTCAGGACCAAAGGACACATCCATATCTCGTCATGATTTGTGGAAGAGTGCACGTGTAAATAAGTCAGGAGTGGTTGATAAAGAAAACGTTCAATAAGTGTGTAAGCAAATTGTAAGTATGATAACATTTTAATTTTGTTCTTTTATTATTTTCTTATGTCAGCATTAATGATATATATCCTTTGCTTTAAATTTATGTGTCAAAACATCTGGAGCCTTCCCCTGCAAGTGGTGCAAATAATCTCCCTATGTAATGCAAATTTCTTGATATCTATGTTAAAGATAGACTTCAAGGTGGTGCCTTGTTGAACATAGACATGGAGAGAAACATTTTTGGTATATCATATACAAAGTTTATTAGTCAACAAATTATCAACGAACTTCTTCTCCACGAATGGTTAGATTGTCCTATTATTTGTGTATATATCAGGTATTTTAAGTAAACAAAGTTTTCTAATTGTTTTTCAATTAAACATTGATATTATTGGTAACATGTTTTTTATCTTCATTGAAGGTATTTATACTACCAGTTGTTTCTTACGAGACAAAACACAAGGAGGTTCTCATTCTTATGCCCACATAATACATCTCCGACGAACAATGAGGCAACAAAGTATATAGCTGATGTGCTTATTGAATTTAATCAGCGAGACAAGTTATTCTTGGCACCTTACAATACAGGGTAAATAACTTTTTAATAAATTTGATTTACTTTAATGATAACTTTTTAATAAATTTTATTTACTTTAATGAATTCCTAAGAATGTAAGTTACTTTGAATTTGCTAATTAACTAACAAGTTTTGTAGGGATCATTGGGTGTTGATTGTCATCAATGCCACATTAGATACAATATATTATTTGGATTCTGTGCATGGTGGTCTAAAACATAAACAACACATGAAGGATACATTTGAAAAGTAAGTTAAATGCATTTATTTTCAATATAACAAACATGAGATATATTGAATATATAATAACTTGAATATATTTATTTTATTTTGTTAGAGCTTTGTGCATTTACCATGCTGGTAAGGAAACTAGGATGCCAAAATCTAGATCAAACAACAAAATCACTTGGATCCCTATACAAGTATGTACAAACGTTTTCTACACTTTAATCTCTTGCCTAAATCTAGATCAAATAAATTCATTGTCCAAAACAAGGATAATACATCATTCAATTAATCTTTCATTTTGACTTTTATAGTGCCCTCGTCAGACAAATACAATTGATTATGGTTATTATGTGATGAGATTCATGAAAGAAATCCTTTCACAAAATAAAAATATCATCCCATATACGGTACGTAATTTTAGTTGTAATTTATATTTATCCCATTCCTAATTTTGATATCATTTAATGTTATTTAATCTAACATTTATTTAATCTGATGTTCTATTTTGCAGTACTTTCCTGACTACAAGTGTGCTACTTACTCTGATGACCAACTAGTTGAAGTCAAGGAAGATTGGTGTCGTTATATAGTCCAAAATTGTGGATTAGCATAGTTTCTATTTATAATTGTTGCAACTCAAACGTGTAGTTTGATTTGTATTTTTTTTTACTTATGTTGAACAATACAAATTGCATTTTGTTTTGTTTCGTTGTATTTCTGTTAATATACAGGTGTATTGAAATTTTGGATTGTTTATATTACAAGGGAATCTCTGCCAAAATTTTGGTATAAATTTCATTGTTCAAAACTTAAGGAAGTAGTGTTTTTAATTAAGTTGTATGTATTAGACTATGAAAATGGTGATATGTGCATGAATAATTGTTTTGAACTATGCAAAAAGCAACATAATTCTATTGACTCTTGAAATTCAATTAAAGTATTTTGAACATTAAATGAACCTATATATTTAAATGTTAAATATAGGGGAAAACAACAAAATGTAATCTAAAAATTAAAAAAAGAAAGAAAAAGAAAAAGAAAAGACATTAGACCGCGCTTGTATAGATAGTACAAGTGCTATCTAAAATCCTAATTAAACAGCACTTGTAGTAAACAAGTGATGTCTAAGGTCCCTATTTGACGATACTTGTACTAAACAAGTGTTGTCTAATGGGAACCTTAAACAACATTTGTTACTAAACAAATGCTGTCTAAGGTCCCCATTCAACAGCATTTCTACCAAACAAGTGCTGTCTAAGGTCCCCCCTTTAATAGTTGCAAGATAAACAAAATGTCTAAGTGATATGCTATTTAAAACCTAATTTACATGTTGTTAAAGGACTCTTTTATAGTAGTGCAGATTACTAATTTGGTCCGTTTATTTATTTATTTTCTTTAATTTAGTCCCTCTTTTGATGTTTGTAATGATTTAGGTCCTTTCTTTTCATACAGATTTTTATACTCATTTGGTCAGACTCATGAAATATTTAATTTTTTTTCTTTAGAAAAAGTAATATATAGATTTTTGTGATGGTAAGCTTGTACCTTTTTGTTATATTTATTAATTGGTAAATTCTACTGTGTTGTTACTATTTGAAGGGTTTTGGATACCTTTATACATAAATGAATAATATACTACTGCCATGTGTACTGATTTTTTTAACTTTTTATTTTAATATTTCATTTAAATATGACTTCAAAAAATTTACATATTTATAAAACAATTTTGAACTAATTTGCAAATTTTAATAATTTATTGTGTTTTGGCATCTTCTCTGTACCAACATCTTTTGAGGCTCAGAGGAAGAGGCCATAAGCACCCAATTGAATCAGGAAAAGGCATAGGATGAACCTGTTTCCAACGAGGCATGAATGGGGGAATAATTAGAGCATGTTTATCAGCAGAAATCCCAATATCCTTAATTGGCAAAAGTCATAATAAAACAACCAAGACCTAGAAGTGTCATAAGTATAATCAAAGGTAAGAACAACCATGAGATTTGAAAAATCAATTAACCTCATGATCATATGTCAGGAGAGGAATATCAGCAGACACAAAAGCTGCATCAAACTCTGACAGTCTCATTCAAATTTTCGTGATTAGTTGCAAAAGATAAGGCAGTTACACGTTCTTGAGAAGAAGTTTCATCAAATTTAATTTTGTTTGCATATATAGGTTTATTGTTTTAAATTTTGTATAATATTCCTTTTTAATTTTTAAAATATTTAAAAAATATAAAAATATTGTAATGGCACCGAAACCCATCAACTTAAAACAGCACCAAAGCAAACACATTATTAATTAGTTCGTTGAATCTTTCCCTAAACAATTTGCTTGCTGTTTCTCTTATAGCAAGCAAGTTCTGAGGAGAGGAAATGTCCAGGTTTTGATTGAATATTTGTTCTAGCCAAAACCAAATCTTACATGCAAACTCAACAAGTAAAGAAAAGATGGTTGGTTGATTCTGTAGCTTTGCCACAGAGATTGCACATAGGGACAGATGTGCAACCTCACGCTTGCAATTGATTATCACTTGGGATTTTATTATGAAGCAGTCGCCAACAAAGAAAAGACCCAAATGGTGGTATACAAGATTAATTTCTAAATAGTTTTGCCCCAAGATTAATTTTTTGACAAAAGTCTCCACATAATATACTGTCATAAACATGATTCATGCAACAGTTTTTTTTTTGGGGGGGTAATCTTTCATCCGGGACCAGGTTATCTTCTATATCAGATTTTACTATCATGAAAGTTACATGTCATGCAACTTTTGCTCCAAAAGCCAAAGAGGTGCACTGGATTAAATGCAACATTGATGGAACTACAAAAGGAGCTCCAAACAGGGGCAGAGCCAGAATTTTAAGCTAAGGGGGGCCAAAAATAAAAAATATAATTGAGTTTTTTTTTAAGTTTTCACAATATGCAATATATATATATATATATATATATATATATATATATATATAATATTCTGTCATGAATAAAAGAAATTTATAGTTGTATTGAGTATAAGAAGTACTTACCAGAAAGTGCAATCTACATACAAGTGCCAACTGAGCAGTAGCAAAATATCAAAAGAAACTAGAAAATAAAATAGTTCCCCATCAAAAAATAGCTCCTTATGTTCCATATGAAGATGAAACCTGAAAATATGAAACCAATAACCAACATGTAAGATTTAACAATTAATTTGAAAATGGTCAAAACAAGATAAATTCATAGTAAATATTGTCAAACATATAAAAAGATTAAATACAAACCTTCATTTTTGAAATTTTGCTCGTCGTTGTTTCATAGAGTAAAAATCATCAATTATCATGTCAACAGAAAAATTTTCAGCAATTTCCTTCTCAATATAAACTATCATGTAATCAGTGAGAAAATCGTCTTCCATCTTATTGCGTAACCCTATTTTTATAAATTTCATTGCTGAAAAGGCACGTTCTGTGGTTGCTGTTGACACCGGAAGAGTCAAAACAAGTCTTAGCAATCTGTCAACCAAGGGATAAAAATTTGATTTGCCAGTCTCAACTAATTTTTGACACAATTCACCAATAGTGGACAAACTTTGAAATTTTACATCTTTTGGCACATCAAACTGATAGTGTTGCAATTCATATTCCAACTAAATCTTCTCTTGGTTAGAAAAATCCAAACAGTAAAATTTGTCAGCAAGATTACAAATGTCCCAAACATTAAATGACTTGAATGCATCTTTAGGATCTAAAGTTGTGCTCAATATAAGTTCAGTTGCTTGCTCACTGAATCTGCTATTCAACTCTTTCAACTGATAATCTATGACAGCATTAAATATATCTACACAATAGTGATGCTAAACTGCCACAGAATCTTTTTGACGACGAGATCGAATTATATCAGAAAAAGAAGCACTCATATCAGGAATTTGAATAATATGGCTATTACAAAAAGAATGGACTTTTTCTAAAAGTGTATCCCATCCAAAATCCCTCAGCTTTTGAATTAGAGATTTTGTGCTAGAAACCAAGCACATAGCATTCAAAATGTCTTGAGATTTTTGCTGCAAAGCTTGACAAAGTTTATCAGTAATTCCCATAATTTCTTTCATCACATGTAGAATAAAAACAAAATCAAATGAGATCAATGCTTTAAAAGCATAAGTAGCATCACCTCGCTAGGAATAAGTAGATCCTTTAACAGTTAAATCTTCAAGAACTGAAATGGTTGCATTATACATGCGTAAAAGGCTACACATTGAATTGAAATGAGAACTCCATCTAGTATCTCCAGGTCTCTATAATGTGCCAATTTGATTAATTCCCCTTCCAGTCTCAATCTCATCATTTTCAACCAAACGTGCAATTTCATTTGCATAAACAGCTTGTAACTCATCATTGCGTTTACAAGAAGAGCAAACAACATTAACAATCATATTCAAGTTTTGAAAAAAAGCATGAATATCAACTACTTCTTTAGCTGAAGCAACAAGAGCAAGTTGTAATTGATGAGCAACACAATGTACAAAATATGCATAAGGACATTCTTGAAGATTCAAAGCTTGTAAACCATTTCACTCTCCATGCATATTACTAGCACCATCATATCCTTGGCCCTGAACATTTTGAATGTTAAGATCATGATGAGACAATATTGAGCAAATCCCGTGCTTAAGAGTAGATGATGTAGTATCTTGCACATGTATCATATCCAATAAGCGTTCCTTAACATATCCATCCTTATCAACAAATCTAATAACAAGAGCCATTTGTCCTCTTTTAGATTTATCATGAGCTTCGTCAACAATTAAACAAAACTTTGCATTACCAATCTCTTCTCGAATTTCATTTTGCACCTTCCTAGCAAATACATGTAAAATTTCTTTTTGAATAGATGGTGAAGTGTATTTTGCATTTTGAGGAGCATTTTCCAAGACAACTTATTCTACCTATTTATTATAAGAAGCCAAAAGCTTTATCATTTCAAGAAAATTACCTCAATTTCTAGAACCCAAACTTTCATCATGTCCTCTAAAAGCACAAGCTTGAAATGTCAACCATTTAACAACATCTATCGAGGTTTTAAGACACAACCGATTACTCAAAATTTGTTGAGAAGTTTGTTTGGATAACACTTTGTCAATATGACAAGATTGATTCTTAAAATCTTCATAGCATTTAAGAGCAACATTATGAGGTGAACTAAGACCTTTTCCCATATGAGATAAAAATGTACAATCTTTTCCACTATTTACTTTTCTCCAATTTCTAAATCCATTTAATGTGAATGGACTTGATTTTTTAGAAAATAAATAGCATGGAAAGCAAAAAGCAGCATCTTCTTCTGGAGAGTACTCTAACCCAGGAAAAGTTTTAAACCAATGAGCTTGAAATCGACGAGGATGATCTTCTAGAAAGTGGATAAACATCCATTAAAAATTGATATGGTCCAAACTTTATATATGCTCTACGAATTTCATCTTGTTAATTAACAGGATAATTCCAAATTTGTGGACGTTTTCCAGGATCACGGATCAATGTATCAATATTGATTCTTTCTTGTCCAATCTTTAAAGATTTGGAAAGAGGTGATTTACTAACAAGTTGCTCTACAGTTGACACTTTTGGTTGTTTAGCTTCATTAACACCTTCATCATTAGTATTTAAATCTAATGTTGGTGTTTGAGATAAAGGTTGTGCATCTTCATTCTCTCTCTCTTCTCTCTTAAAAAAAATGAGTAAATGTAAATAGTTTTCTTCCATTTCATTTTTCAACCTAAAAGAAATATAGAAATCATATAAATTTATTTCATTTTTAATAAAATAAAATGCATTTTAAGATTTTTCAAAATAAATATTGAGAATAATTTCTAGTGTTTTAACTTAATTAGTCTAAATATATTTTAAAATCTATCAATTTAATATACTCCTAAATTTATTTTTCAAATTGATTTAAATTATAAAAAGTCACCAATTGTCAAAATATGTTTCGTAACTTCACCATACAAATCTTGAATTCTATTATCCTAATTGTAATACAACTAATAACTAATTAATGCCTTAATGGCATATTTGGTAAATGGTAACAGATAAAATATGAAGGCACGAAATAATAAAAGCATAAAATAAAAAATAAACAATATAAAAAATATGATAAAGATATAAAATGGAGAATTAACTAATAAAAAAGAAACAATTATAAGATTAAGGGAGAAAAAGGCAAAGCCCTTGTACCGTGAAGGCGTGAAGCTACGTGATGTCGTGACCAATTTTTCAGAACAAGCTTCAAACAGAAACAGGGGAAAAAATTAGAGGTAGCATTGGCACGTGTCTTCTCTCCAAACTCCAAGTCTCCAACAGTAACCAACAGTGGCCAAATGAGAATAAGACGTTAAACAGTGGATGCTGAATTGCTAATGACAATCGAAGCTCAAAGAGAGAATATGTGAAGTTGAGACTTGAGAGTGGGGACCAGAAAGAGAATGAAGTAATCTAGAAGAGAGAAGATACAGATATGATATTTAGTTGAGATACAAATATGATATTCAGTTGAGAGAAGCGTGCAGGAGAAGTAACTTAAAAGATAAATAATAAATAATATTTATTTTTATCTTTTTACAGTCAATAAGCTTGGGGGGCCTGTAAACAATATTTTATATAGCTATATTAGCAAGCTTGATCTCTGGGGGGGGGGCGCCTATGGGTCCCCCTGTGTCTCTGCCCCTGGCTCCAAAAGCAGCTTCTTGTGGTAGAATTTTCCGGGACAGTTGCGGCAGCTTGCTTGGCTGTTTTTCTTTGAATTTAGGAACAACATACTCTTTACATGTAGAACTTACTGGTATGCTATGACAACAATTGAATTGGCTAAAGACAAAGGCTTGACTCGTTTATGATTAGAATCAGATTCAATCATGGTGGTTAATGTATTTAACTCAGTTGACATTATTCCTTGAAGAATTAGAAATAGCTGGACAAATTGCACTCTACTTACTTGCAATTTTGAATTTCAGGTATCCCATATTTATAGAGAAGAAAATGTTTGTGCTGATAAATTAGCTAGTTTTGGTCTGCACTCTCTGGGACTAATTTGGTGGGAACTCTCTTCCTAATTTCATCCAAGATGATTTCTTTAGAAATAGACTTGGACTGCCACGATATAGATTTTCATAATACCCCTGGGTTTTGGCTTTATGTCCCCCTTGTGGTTCTTTGTACTGTTCTGTTTTATCTTTTTTCTTTTTTTAATAATATTAGGTATGCTGCAAATGGGGATCTATGGCTAGCATTGTGATTCCTTTGCATACCAGTTTTGCTTATTAAAAAATCTTTCCCTGAATCACAGCTCTTAGGTTTATACTTTCCTAATTATGTTTATTGATTTACTATGTTCGTTCTGAAATTGTAGAAAAAAATATTTTGACGAGACTCATGTAATCATTTCTCTATGCTATTTCCTTGCTTTTACTAACAGAAATGATCATGCAATATGTGCATATACTTATAGTATGATAAGCAAACAAAAGCATGTCGTAATGTTAATTTCAAATACTTGCTAATAGAACAAGAATGAATAAAATTAAGGAGAAAACTTAGATACGGTACCAATGATACTATTGGTGCTGAGTTGGAGTTTTATCCCGGGAATATACGACGACATTTAATGAAATATGTTACTATGCAGATTATCAAGGTGAAATTCCAATTATAATAGGAGAAAAACACCAAAAATATTTATGGTACTGTATCTAAGTTTTGTCTTAAAATTAACCTCGTATATAGCTATTTGTCGGTAACTTTGTATTTTTCCTATTATGCTTATCCAACTGTTGAGAAGCATTACTTTTTCTCCCCTGTGATCTCTTTCTTCCCATTCTCGATCTCCCTATCTGCCTCACTCCTTTTCAATCTCTCTTTGCCTTTGAAGCATAAACCACCTGAAACTTCAAGCGACAAGCACCAAAGCACCTATCAAAAGCAACAAACCTCAAGCCTCAAGCCACAAGCCACAACAATGCCATCAAATAATTCAAAATAAGCCAAAACTAGCACTGCACTCCAAATTGTAAATGGGAATTCAAATTGGGACTATCTTACTATCAAGTGGGAAAACACCAAGATATAAAATATCCCCAATTTTTCACAAAAAATCCTTCTTTAAAACTAGTAATTAGCAATAGCAAATGAAATATCATGTTTTCTTTAACCCTGACGCTTTGCAAATTGGCCCATCAATCTGTCATCGTTCTTGGTGTATGCCACAACTTACAGCAACATTCTCTAGCCTTCTACATGATGGTCAACTTCCCACCTTCCATGGCGGCCATAGTGGAATCGTCGTTCAGTGCTCTAAGATGACTCTATTTAGCCTTTGGTCGTAAGAGTATGATTTCGAGAA
The DNA here is from genome assembly GCA_026413185.1 of Pueraria montana var. lobata. Taxonomy (NCBI): domain Eukaryota; kingdom Viridiplantae; phylum Streptophyta; class Magnoliopsida; order Fabales; family Fabaceae; genus Pueraria; species Pueraria montana. The sequence continues at coordinate 83,709,746 of CM048650.1, forward strand.
CAGGAGAAGGAAAGGGTTCTGAGGCCATGTATTTAGGCACTTGAGCAAGCAATATCTATCTTGAAGCATGGAAAGGGATAGATGGTAGCCCTAATCCTAATTTCGTTTAAGTAAAAAAAGCAACCCATATAGTAGGTAGGAGTAAGGGATTGAATACAAATAAGAAAGAAGGGTTTCGGGAGAGGGCTTTATGCACCAACAAATAGGGTATTTGTGGGATGGGTTAAGACAAGTTTATATGTGTCTTTACCTGACCTGATTAAGATTCGACAACGTATAGAACAAGACGGAGTCAACTCAACTTGTTGGCATGATATATTAATCTTAATATTATATATAATTAAATTATAAAATTAAAGAAGTATACAACTACAGTTAAGATATATTTTATAATTTACAATAAATAATATCAATATATATATAATATTATGTTAAGCAAATCATTTTTCATTAAGTCAAGAAGTTATATTATTAATAGATAATTGTTTAAAAAAGTATACTTGTATAAAAAATATATAACATTGGATCAGGTCGAGACTATCCGTAATATAACCTAAACTTGTCCCTTCAGGCCGAGCTGGATAGTGGGATGCGATGGATCATGAATATCCTAAGCAACATCCCCCTCTCCTGTTTGACTACAAGACCACCATATCTCTCCCTTCGATTACATTACGCCCAAATTGAGGCACATTTGGATTTGAAACAGAAAGTAGACAATAAATGCAAACAAAACTAGACAGTAAATCCCTCTAACCATTTCCCTCTTTCATCCCCTCTCCAAACTATGAAGGTAAAAGACGTTGGGGGTACCATTAAGGTTAGAAACAACAAAGCGATTGGGTTCTCTGCTATGGTGGCATAGTTTGCGATCGTAAAAAAACCACCAATAAATGTTAAGCTTAAACAAAAATAGAGTGCAAATTTTAGGGTTTTAAACAACCAAAAACTGTATTTTAGACTACCACAAATTACATAGTGATTCCATGTTAGAAAAATGCTTGCCATGCCAACATGATCACCAACAAAGTTAGTGGGGGAGGGGCTAACATCACAAATTTTCATAAATTGGAGGACTAGATTCAACAATTTCAAAATACAAGGTTTGAAAGTGAGTTTGCCTGAAAACATATGGACCAAAAATAATTTTTCCAATGATATAATATGAGAAGTGAACAAAACCAGGTAATAATCTTAGTTCCAAGTAGTTAAAAATAAAATAATGATAAACAAAATTAACCATGTGTTCTACATTTATGCATGTGACGGTATGTTTGTACTTTTCTTGTTATATTCATCTATTTAATAAATTTTCACCAGAATCATAGAAATAAATATTAAATTTGTTCTTTTCTCATTATATTTATTCGTTTATTGAGTTTTTCTTTTGAGTTGTAGGAAACAAATCTTTTGATATGGGACTCATGTTTTTTATTTTCTGCACTCTTTCCTTACTTTTATTGTTTAAAATAACCATGCAATACGTTCACATTATTAAAATATGAGAAACAAGAAAAACATTTCATAATTCTAGTTCCAAGTAATTACTAATCTCATAATAATGAAAAAAATTAACATTTTATTCATATTCTACAATTTTGTAATGATGTGTTTACACTTTTCTTATTATACTTATCTACTTGATGAATATTTCTAGAATGGTAAGAGGAAATTTTTAAGTTTGTAGTTTTCTAATTATATTTATTCGTTTGACGAGTTTACTCTCGAGTTATAGGAAAAACATTTGATGTACCTATGTAATCTATTTTCTGCACTCATTCCTTATTTTTACTGTTTCAAATACCATGCAATAAGTGCATATTATTGTAATATTAGAAGCAAACAAAAAACATGTTGTAATTTTTGTTCAAGTAGATAATATAAACATTTTTATGAATAAAATTAACCTCATTTTATAATTATGTAACAATATTTTTGTACTTTTCTATTATATTTATTTGATTGAAAAATATTTTCTTGAACCATAGAAATCAAATCGTAAATTTGTTATTTTGTAATTATATTTATTCCTTTGTTGTGTTTTCTCCCATGTTGTGGGGAAAAAGAATCTTTGGATTGGACTTATGTAATAAATTTTCTACATTGATCTCTTGTTTTTACAGTTTCATATAATCATTCAATATATACATATTCTTGTAATATAAGAAGGGGAACAAAAATTTGTCACAATCTTAGTTTCAAGTAGTTATTAAGTGGAATAATAATAATAAAATAATCTGTATTCTATTATTATGTAATATTACCTTAGGTCTTTTTTATAAGAAACAAGTTTTAGTGTAAAATATATTAAAACTTGTTTCTTATAAAAAGGACCGGAGAGAGTAGTAAGTTTGTATTTTTCCAATTCTCTTGTGTTGTAGGGAGGAAAAAATCTTTTGATGGGACCCATGTAATTTCTTTTACTACACCCTTTCCTTGCTTTTAGAGCATCACCTCCAATGGTGCACTCCTCTCTTTAACTCTTAGCTTATTACTTTTGATGGTCCTACCCATCCACATTTTATTTAAGAATTTTAACAACTTTCAACTCTACCGGTAAAATTATTTATGAATTAAAATGGGTTTGACATGTTATTTCATATCTTTATAAATTTCATTTTTCTTTTTATTCATTTAAAGATATATAATAACTCATTAGTTTTGTAATTTTGAAACAATAAGTACATAGACAAATACAAATATTATTTCAATAATTTTTATCAAGATAAGTTAAAAATTATAAGAAATACATAAGAACTTTGTTTGGCTGTGGAAGAAAAGAAAAACAAGAAAAATTACAACTGGATATCCAAGTTGTGCTTATAGCATTTGCATTAAGCACTAAAGCTAAATCAGGGGGAGGAGCTTGAAAAACAATGAGCCTATCATCCTGCAAATTAAGACCCTATCTACACAATGGTTACCCTCTTGAAGAGTATGAGCCAAGGAAACATTCTAGTCCTGCGCTATAAGATCCTTGATGGATTGACACAAAATTGCATACAGGTGAGGTGAGTGTTGGGCAGATTATGAAGAATATTTAGACTAAGAGCGTGAAAAGAATCAGAGCAGCAACGAACACTGCAGATACCTTTCTCCCATGTAAGTTTAAGCCCATGATAGATGGTCATAAGCTCAACACTAGTGTTGTTATAGATACCAAGGAAACTTGCGCACCCAGAAATCCATTGACCCCAGAAGCATGCCTTGTAAGACCACCAAATCCAGCTCTGCCTATATTCCCATTACAGCTACCATCAACATTTAGGTAAAGTATGTTTTTGTCTCTAAAAAATATGTGAAATTTGGAGTTGGTCCCTGCAAAATTCTGTCCCATTTCAATTCCTCTAAAATTTTAATATGTTACTGTTTATCTAGTATGTTAACTCTAATGAGTCTGCTTACGTGACATATAGAATTGAACCCAGATTCTGTCTGAGACATTTGTACAACAATTTAAAAAAAAAATGGTAGTGATGCATGTTAAAATACTGGATGTACATACAAGATTTACTGACAAAATTAACATACTAGATGAATAGTAACATGTTAAAATTTCAGAGAAACTGAAATGGGATGAAAATTTTTGGAAGGAACAATTCCAAATTTCACATGTTTTAGAGGATCCAAAAACATATTTTACCTACATTTAAAATTGCAATGTTATTTCTACCTGGGTGCCAAGTGACCCACCTGTTCTATATAGTATTTTGCCTGTAATAACCAAGGCAAAAACAAGCATAAATAAGATCAGCAAGATTTTGCACTTTGAGGTGGATGCTGAACATGGATACAGTTTCATTGCCAAGAACCTTCAGGACCTACAAGCTCACTAAACACCAAAATAAAATGTATGAGGATTCTTGCTCGAGGCTCAAAGACACAACCACAAATCACTATCTATTAGAGCAAAGAAGTCGTTCTTGTCAAAACCAATTGATTTCCAAAGAGACTGGGAAAAACTGCAGTCCCTTACAATATGAAAGAAAATTCTTTCCTCATGATGGCATCTAGCACATATGGAGGAGGTGGCCATGCCCTGGTAGTGTAGGACAGAAAGTTTGGGCACTGAGTTATGGAAAGTAAGCCAAAAACAAACTTGATATTTTCTGTGGCTTTAATCTTCAAAAGCCATGTCCAGGGCTTGTGAATGCTAGATCCTTTTCTCTTATTGAGAAGCCAAAGATACCCAGATTTGGTTGTATAGTGTAGTTACCATCTAAATTGTCCCAAGACACCACGTTAGGAATGTGAGGATTTAAATGGAGCCTCCACTCTTCAAAAATCTGAATTGTCAAGGAGTTATTGATGTAAATACCACTCACCTTTATGTCTATATCAGATATAATAAGCACATAATCCACCTTATTACACAAAGGGCCCATACCTACCTAGTTACCAAACCAAAAGGAGCTGCTAGGGCATCTCCTATTCGGATTTTGTAATAATCATCTTTCAGTTCTTCTTTTGCTTTGAAAATAGTTCGCCAAACATACAATCCTGCGACATTTGTTTCTTCTAGGACATATTTCTTGGTACGCATTTCCAGCCACAACTTCCCACTCTGGCAATGCAATTCCTATATATGAGTTTACCAAGGAGTGTTGTGTTCATGTCCCTAACCCTGTGCAAAACGAGGCCACCTCTTTTCTTCTTTTTTTTTTGGTTGGGAAATTTTTCCCCACGAGACCAGGTTAATTCCTTTATTGGCATTGCCTCTCCACACAAAATCCCTGATGGTTTTATCAATTATGGAACAAATACCTTAAGGTATCCAAAACATTTGCATGCAATAGGTGGGTATAGCGTTCAAAACTGAGCTGGCTAAAGCAAGTCTCCCTGCCTTATTTAGCAAATTATTCTTCCATGAAGTTGACATGGTCTGAAGCTTCTCCACATTAAAATGGAAATTAGCATTTGTTGTGTGTCCTCTTTAGATTGCAAAGCCCAGGTATTTTCCCAAAGAATTTGTACTGCGGATGGAAATAATAGCTTGAAGTCGTTGCTATTTTTCACTCTAGGAATTCTAGAGGAGTGAAATGCCCTGGACATGGGCAAATTGATCCTTAGCCCCGAAACTCGACTCAAATTCTCAAAGAACTCTTTGATCATTCTAGCTTGAGAGTTTGTGCCTTTTGTAAACATCAAAACATCATATGCAAAAGAGTGGTGAGACACAAAGAGTCTATTATTGGTAACGTTGAGAGGTTCCCATTACTTAGCATTCATTCTCTTTAAAATAGCCAATGAGAGTTTTTGCATGCATAAAACAAAGAGATAAGGGGAGGAACAAAACAAAGACTTGAAATACCTCTAAGCATTCTCCTGAAGAATGTCAGGCAAGGAAATACCTCTTGGTAGGGGATATGACTTGCATGAAGTCCTGTGCAAATCCATTGAAGACCACCCCTTGCCAAAGTATAAGTGATAGAGTAACAGTCAATAACAATAATGTTCACACTGAGCCTATCTATCACCATCCTGAACAAAATCTATAGGACACCAAAGTGTCCTTGGGCTTCAATAATATGAACAGGAAAGTACTTCATACGGCTCCAAAACTCCTTGGACTAGGCAAACTGAGCATGCATCTCCGTTGACATAATAAAAGTAGGATTTTCTCTTCTAATGATCTCAACCGAAGTCTTTTGGCTCGTTTATTATATGCTCCCTTAATATTTCAAGAGAGAATAGATACATCATTAAATTCCTTCATGGATAAAAAAAATATTAGATTGAGATTTTAAAAGATTATTTTGACATAAAAAAGTCTCGTGGATTTTAAAAGACAATGTGTGGGAATGTTATGACTTATAAGATTTTTTTTTAAAAAGACTTTTATAATTAAGATTTTGTAGTTGGATTTTTATGGATTTATATCGCAAGAATTTAAAATATTTGAAAGGATTTTATGGATTTATAAGATTTGAAAGGAGTTAATGAATTTTTAGAAAACATTCAAAATTACAAGAGTCAACGAACAAGATAATAAAATAAATGATAAGGTTTGGATAAAGAAAAGTAAAACCAATATAATTTTCCCAATATTTTAATAGATAATTGACTTTAGTTTTCTGTCTTCATAAGTAGCATTTTTCCACATATCCAAAGTTATACTAGCCTTCAATGCATTAGCATTTCTTGCTCCTGCTCTTGGGTTTAAACAATAGTTTTAAAATTATGATCTTCATTATTTGGTAATACTAAAGATGAAGATTCATTTATTGGTTCAATTGGAAATTCATTAGAATGACATTTTTTGCGAAGATAGTTATCAACTGTTGCACATGAATGTTTGTGTTCCCTTTCAATGAAGAGAGAAGGGATTGTGTGTGATGGTAGAAAGAAAAGTCTCGCAACTAATAGGAAAAGAAAGAAAAAATAGGATGAAACTTTATAGTCTTTTGGTAAGTCGAGAAACATACATTTATGATTATGAATCCCCTAACCTAACTTCCACCACAACCACTACTATTGTTATCACCACTGTCGTCGTCGCAACTCTGACAACGATGCAACCTCAACGCCCTTCCACTTCATGTGACCAACACCCAGAGGAGCAGTTTCATCAACATTTGCCCCTCTTGCCTCCATGAACGCCTAATCATACTTGGGCACAAGTCTTTATCCTTTTCCACATGTCAGTGCATTGTTACCACCACTTTTGTTGCATCCTCATTGCCCCTCCACCTCTTCTGACCGTCACCTTGAGGAGCAATTCAGTGGCTTCTTTCTGCCCATGAATGCTTAACTTAAGCATGACTCTTCCATCCTCCATCCACAAGCGCTTCATTACATCCATCGCTGCTGCTTCCCCCAAAGCTATTTTTTTATCCTTCACCACCACGCTTGATGCTAACCACCTTTTTCGGTCCTCCTCCTTCACCCTCCAACTTAAGCTTCGTCGCTCTAAGTCCTGCTCTGCTTTCAAAAATGAAGGCTTCTCTTGCGCCTTAGAGTTGTAGCAAAAATCATGCGACATCATTGCCTGTAATACCCCTTTTCCCATTTTTAATCAAGACAACAAACATGAAATTCCCATAAAGGAACCCAAAGTTGAAACGCAACCTCACTTCCTCTTCCACTATTCAAAACAGAGTTCAAGAAAACCTAAAAAAGGAACCAACAATAGAATTTGAAGCTGACATGGAAGCAGAAAAAACACTAACGGTGATGGAGGATCACATATGGATATAGATTCTCAAGTGAAGAAGAGTTCTGGCTACGATTTGAAGGAATGCATCAAGTTTGATACATCAATCTTCAAGAAGAAGTTTCAAAAGTGGAGGTAAAAGCAGAAGCTAAAGAAACGCGAGTGAAATGATGTCGTTGTGGGGTTGGTGTAACGACCCATCTTCGTTACAGATTTGTTATACTAAAGATTTTATTTTATTTCATTAGATTTAAAAAAAAAAACTCTCTAATTAGTTTATTGATAAAATACTGGAGAATTTTTTGCAATTCCCAAAACCAACATATAAAATTTAAAGCTCAATTTATAAACATCTCTTATACAAAGTTTAACTAAATAAAATTATGTGTACATGCATCTTTTCACATGATAAATACACAATACCCCTAACTGGTTCATTTCATACATAAGACCAAACAAAGAAAGAGAAAGAAATGATAATGTCTTCAATCCCTCGTACTCTCTATCCACAAAATCTCCAAGAGAAAGATCCACCTAAAAACCATCTGCTCCCCCAAACACAATGTCCGAGATCATCACAGGCACGAACCACACGTGCAAACATTGCAAAGGTAAGCTTACCAAACAAAACTATACATATAACTAAAAATGTTATACATAACTTAGTTCATCAATAAACACCAATAAACAACAATATCATGGCTCAACCATTTCAAATCATCAAATCTCATGGATTTTATTCAATCAACAAAAGTCACAATCTCAATCATCAAGACAACCACCAACATCCCTCATCACAAGGTGATGTACAACATAAACCACTAGACAACCTTAGTCAACAAGAATGACTCTACTCCATGGAGTTTCAACATCATATGAGCGGTCCTCATAGGCCCCATCCCCTACCATAGTCTCACCTTTGACCATTCAGGGAGTCTCTTGAGATACCCTATGGAGGAAGTGTGGATTTAATCGAATATAGACAAGTGTGGGTATTGGCTTACCTCTGTAAGGTTTGCAAAACCTTACATCTATAGGAATTCGCCCACTTGGCTATTCTATAGGCCCACCATTGGCCACCACGAAAACCTCCGACACTAGGTTAAGAGCCTACCTAGCACCCTCAACTTACGTGCCTACCCATATGTCTGTGCACTAACTGTGCACACCTATGCACCAACTGTGCATATACAACATTCAAAATATTTATGTGCACCAACTGTACTGTGCACCCACCGTATTCCAACGGCAAACATATTTGGAGTCCCTTACAGTCCTATATACAGCACCTCTGTACCCGCCATCTTCAATGGCATGACTTAAGGGTCCAAATACATCTCAACAAACCACAACCACGACAACAATCCATCCCCTATATACTTGAAAGGTCACTAAACCTCTTGGGAAGTAGTTCTCAACACTTTGACACGCCATTCGGAGTCAAAACATAGGGGTGGTACTCGGGAAGATATCCCACCAAGCGAGACCCCCAGGTCACTTTAATGGGTCGGAGTTCTGACGTGAAACTCACCCTCCCAAGTATACCATTTTCTAATAAAAACCTTCCCAAAGGACATAGCTAACCCTCCAACATATAGGGACATTTACAATATAAGAATATCATTCATCATCATCATCTCATCAAAACATATATATCTCAATAATAAATAATGTTCTCAACAAAAATTTAAGCATCTCAATCAACAATATAATATCTCAACCATAAAGACATCCTCTCATAGGTAGACTTACTACATTTGCTTAAACATTTATAAGATTTATAAGTATCTACATTTCTCTTTTCATGGCAATTCCTCAACTTAAATGTAAAGTACATGATACCTTATGTAAAACAACTTTACCCCTTCTATATAACCCATAAAACAATTCTATATACACTTGGAATTGGCTAGGAAACTCTCAAAAAGGCATTCAAAGTAAAACAAAACATTCTGCCTTAATTTAGCTTAAGCCAGAAAATTTAGCTTCAGCTAGAAATTTAGCTTGAGCTAAATTTGTGCAGTTCCAATTCCATCGAAATTTAGCTTCAGCTAAATTTGCACAGTCCCAATTCCATCGAAATTTAGCTTGAGCTAAAAATTCTAGCCAGAGCTAAATTCGTGCAGACCTTATTTCGTTGATTTTAGCTTGAGCTAAAAATTTTAGCTTAAGCTAAAACTGCGATTTCTGCAATAAAATTTCTTCAAAAATCTGAGCTTTCAACCCTTTTAATGGCTACCCAAGCATCCAAACTCACAATAAACACATCAATAATCATTCCTTAAGCTTCTAAACACTAAACCCCAACAAAATAACTCAAGATTCAAACCAAATAACTCAAAATTCATTTTAAAACAAAAGGAGAAAGTGAGCTTCCCTTACCTTACAAGTTTTCCCATGCTAGACTCTTTGAAGAAGAAGATGGAACAAGAGATCCTAAGCCCCACTCAAGTGGTTTTCCTCCAATTAACATCACCAACTCACCACACCCATGGAATAAAACTTCCATTGGAGCTCACCCAAGCTCAAGGGAGGAAGAAGAAGGATCCACCACCCGTGAAGAACTCAAGCCTCAAGCTTGAGAAGACTTTATGAGAAGGAGGGATCGGGGAAAGAGGAGAAGAGAAAGGAAGAATGAAGAGAATCAGAGAAAGAAAGAAGGTTGCGCACGTTATTATTTGTGATAAATTTGAAGTTTTGCTATTTGCACCAACCGTTCCTTTAAGGACACCCCCTTCTCTTATTTTTATATTTATTTATTACAACTTACGAAACGCACGTAAAGTCCCAAAAATCTCACAATAACACTATGACACATAACAAAACATAGAGCTTAAGTTAATTATTATATCAATCAACATAATCTAAATTTAATTTTCTCTTGCGGTATTTATCAATCACTTATAATACCATACAAAAAACCAGTGTTATAGTTGGGGACACTTTTTTTTTTTTTTTTTGTGAACTAGCAAATCGATCACCCAACAATTTTGGGAGACTTAGTTGTCAATTTTACCCTTGTATTTCTGCTAATTTATTAATTACTTGACTGACATGATTTATAAGTGAAACTTAATTTAAAATATAAATTTAAATTAAATATTTTTTGCGAACTTCTAAGTAATTTTCAATAGTCAATTCAATTGAAATTAATAACATAATCAAAATAATTAATTTTGGTCAAAATAAACTTAATTAAGTCAAATTTAAAGAGAAAATTCTTTTAGGGCTTAAATTAAGTTAATTGTGATTATTCTAGTCAAGTTTATAAAAATGAAGGGCAAAATGGTGTTCTCACATTTAAAAAATTCAGAAAATCAAAGAATATTATATATTGGAATACAATGATATTTTAGAATTTTTGTAAAAATTTAAAGTTAAAATACTATAAGATTAATTATCTTGGAATTAATTTGCAAAGTTAAGAAACTATTATTGGAAATTAGGGCAATTAAATAAATTCAAAACTCAAAATTCAAAATTATTTAATTATTTAGTTTATAAGAAAAAATACATATTAGAATATTAATTATTTTATTAATATTTTCAAGTGGAACCTTAAGGAATTTTATCGTAAAACATAATTACACGTGTATTATGAGTAGACGATGATTTAAATGCGTAACACTTAAAACTTATGCAAAAAATTTAGAATCAAATTCAAAGTTGCATTATCTAAACATTTATTAAGTAGATTAAAATTGTTTAAGACCTTATTGAGTGTAACATGTAATGTGGTGTTGTTGTTGGGACTCGCAATGTGCTATTTTGACTATAACTTAATGTTGTAAGGCTCAAGTAACTAGAGTGTTGTTTATTTTGTCTCCACAAGCCCAGAAGACTTTTCCTGTCAGCTGTAAAACATTCCATAACAATACCAGAAGACTTTATAAGTTGTAAAAAACTCTAATCAAGTAGCATTAGATTTTGTTGCCCTCCTTAAAACATCTTAATAATCCAAATTAATAAGTTTGGATAAACTTTATTCCACTCAATTACCTTTTTTAACTATTTCTTTCACAATTAATTATTGGTATTTTTTCAACTAATATCCAACCTCAATATTAGGTGTTGTAACTGTTGCCTGAATTATCGCCCCATCCTGCAACATAACTGCCACATATGAAATGTGTGATGTCTGCTTGTCTGTTCCAGTAACCACTATCGAACCACCACTGTCTCCGCCATGCTTCTCTAACTTATCTTGTTGGGTGGAAGCTTGATCAATGTTTTTCACCAGGTTGGAATTGCAATTTCGAGCCAAATGCTCATAACAACCACATTGTGTGCATATGATACGAAGTCCCTCGTATCGAACCTTATACTAATATTGGTTTAGCCATACTTTTCCCACAACTGGGTGAGTTAGATCTATCTCCACACAAATACGTGCAAATCTTCCTCTAGTAACTTTCACTGTATTTGAATCAACTTTAATTGATTTCCCTACTGCAGAAGCCATTGCAAGCTAGAATCTTTCATCATAATAAACAAGGTTCAATCCTAGAAAATGTATTCATACCAGTGTTCAATCAATCTAAGCACTAGGAGACACAAAGTTTTGGCTCCAGTTTGTAACAAGATAATGGTTGAAAATCATCCATGGACAACCGGTGATTACCTTTTCTTTGAACTCCTCCAAATCAAATTTCACCATGTAGAATCCATTATCAATATCCATGATGTCAAAGCCCCCTCATAAACGCATACATGCTTAAGCTTCTCTTTCATAACACCATACCCTATCTTCTTCCCTATCAACTTATTAACTAATGCATCCTCCCATGGGCTGCATAACTCCTTGAAAACTTTTTCGTCTAAATACGCTTTTAAGCAACAGATAGTTTTCATTTTCGTGCTCTATATGTACCAATTTTTTGGCAATAAGATCTTCTTTTTTCCTCTATGAAGCCCTACCTTGTTTCCAAAATCTTTATCGTGAAACGAGATCGTAGGCTATAAGATCTTAGTCATATTATTAGGTACCTTGCTACTATTTGGAGTTTTTTCCAATGCCAATCGTTGTTCGCAGTTCAATGTAGAGAAAATGGGATCCTCCATCTCCATCTAAATTGCAAGAATTTTTGCATAGGCTTAAATATGAATTTAGTCTAGGTAAGTTTGTGTTTTTTCAATTTTGGTCCCTGTAAGTCTTTTTTCTTCATTTTTAGACCTTGTAAGCATTTTGTATACTGCATCGGGCATAAGATTATATAATTAAAGTAAAATTTAATTTTCACTTAATGATAATAATTCACCACTCTTCAACAATAATAATTGAATGATGAATTCACTGACACCACTTCCATATCTAACCTTAATTGTGAATCCACACATGTCTTCCTTTATTGTCAGTCTTCATTTTCACACAAGTTCCAGAAATTGTCCATAAGTCACCTCTTTTTCATGCCAGTCTCCCTCAAATTTCACTCTCTTTTCACTCTTCCTTTCACCCCAACTACCATTGTTCACACAACTCACCTCTTCTTCTAACTTCCATAACTCTCGTTACCTTCTTCTCGCTTCTTCTTCCCCTCTTGGGCTTGTCACCCTTTCTTCTTCCTTCTTATTCCTTCTTTCTCGACCCCTCATATTCTTCTCATCTTTTCTTCTTTCTCTCCTGGGACTCTTCCTTTTCTTCTATGAAAATCCCTTTTTCATCTAAACCTCATGCATATAAGGATTGTTATACCATGCCAACAAGCCTTTCACGACAGACATGGGTTATGATTTATGAGTTGTTCACTATTAGTTATGGCTGAGGACATGGGTCACAAGGTTTTAGGTGGCAATTTTTGAGTTATTCATTTTGTGATTTTACCAAGTTATAGGAAAAAAATAACTTTTGTGGACACCCATGTAATATTTTTTTTTCAGCGCTCATTTTTTACTTTTACTATTTCAAATAATCATGAAATATGTGTGTATTCTTATAATATGAGAAGCAAAGAAAAATGTCATAATTTCAGTTCTAAGTAGTTACTAATGGCATAATACTAAATAAAATTAACCTCGTATTCTACAATTACATATGGATAAGGTTATTGTAACATCCTTAATTTTAGACATTAGTTATAAAAATGTTATTAACGGTTTAGAATACCCTTAAGTATTATTAATAATATTAACTTTGTATTAAGAATTATAATGATAGGGTAATAGGACCTAAATGGGGCTCTGAGGCCTGAGAAGGGCCAGAGGCCAACCAACCCACACACACACACATATCTATAAGTATAGAAGAGGAGGGAAAATTAGAGGGAGAAAGAGAAAATAAGAAAGAAGGAAGAAAGAAGATGAGGAGGAGCTCTAGAGGCACCCATCACCTAGAGCTCGTCTCCGCTTGTTCCCACAAGTTGAGTGTTTCCCCCTTATCCTCCCTTACCCCTTGATTTCATTATTCCCCCTTTCCCCTTTTTAACCTTATAAGTTTGGAGATTCATGATTTTTTGATGATTTTACTTTATTGAGAGGTTGTGTGAGTTGTTTGAGGGCTAGGTTTTGTAATAGAAATGTTATGTGAGTGATTGACATGCTTGGTTCTGGTTTGGAAAGTCATGGATGGCCATAGGAAACAACTTTGCGAAGATTCATAAAGTTATAGATCTACAGCTCATGCTAAGCATGGGAACTCCTAACACTAAGTGTGAGGCTACTAGCATGGAATTTTGGTTTAGGGGTGCCACGCTAAGCATGGTGAATTCCCATTCTTAGCGTGAGACCCCCAGAATGGGGAGTAGGATCCAGTGGCTCCATGCTAAGCATGGGAATCATCAACACTTAGCATGAGAACCCAGTATAGTGTTTGAGGCTTAGTGTGGCGACTTAAGTGAAGTCTATGCATGTTTATATTACTACCTCCTATGTTTGATCCTTACATGATTATTATTGCTTGGACTCCTTATTGTAGCTTGTTGTATTTGGATTGTGGATGAGTGTATCCTTGGGTAAGACTAGCTTTATACTTGAGGTGTGGTGTTTATGTTGATGAATGTAAATTGTGTAGCTATAGTAATTGCATTCATGTGACTGTTGCATCTACCTAAGTCTTAAGGAATATTCCCAAACTTTTACCATTCAACATTATTGTGGAGACAAAAAAAATAACACTCTAATTGAGCCCCACAACATCAAGTTATATTCAAAATAGCACATAGCGAGTCCCAACAACAATACCACTTTACATGTGACACTCAATAAGGTCTTAAACATTTATAATCCACTTAATAAAGGATTAGATGATGCAACTTTGAATTTGATTCTAAAAATTTTCCAAAAGTTTTAAGTGTTATGCATTTAAATTGTCGTCTACGCATAATACTCGTGTTATTAAGTTTTACGATAAAATTCCTTAAGGTTCCACTTGGAAATATTAATAAAATAATTAATATTTTAATATGTATTTTTTCATATAAGTTACATAATTAAATAATTTTGAATTTATTTAATTACCCTAATTTCCAATAATAGTTTCTTAACTTCAAAAATTAATTCCAAGATAATCTTATTGTATTTTAACTTGAAATTTTTACAAAAATTCTAAAATATCATTGTATTCCAATATATAATATACTTTGACTTTCTGAATTTTTTAAATGTGAGAACACCATTTTGCCCTTAGTTTATATCAACTTGACTAGAATAATTCCAATTAACTTAATTTAAGCCCAAAAGGAGTTTTCTCTTTAAATTTGACTTAATTAATTTTATTTTGACCACCTTTATACTTAATGCAAATTTATAAACTTAAACTATCCACCTTTATACTATCATACTATGTTGAACATAACCAACAAAGTGGTTAGTCTGAGTGAGATTGGGCTCGGTTCCCTTAAGTAATGTCTCGTGGTTGGGAGGGGAGACCCACTAATTAAAGGTGGTCAATCAAGTTCTCCGACAGATATTAGTCATCAGTAAAGTTGGTGGATACTCCACACTAATGTCATGACTAGGAAACTAAGGTTAATGCATGCCTATGACCTCAACATACATATAGAAATCATCAATTAAATGGATTTGATGCCGCATGTAAACCTATTTTGATGCATTAAAAGGATTTGCAGCATTAACTTCAACCTGCGACTATGGGCAGGGAGGAGCAGCAGAATGTTGTGGTAAGGAAGGTAGACTTCAGCATTTTATGTTGAAGACAATAGAATGGAAATGGTGATATTAACATGGATAAATGAACACTTTTGTAAAGAGGATAACACAGTTCTACATTTAGCTGTCAAATATGGACAAATTAAGGCACTATATACTTACCAATTTTCTTAAAGAATATACCAATGACATGATATGGAAGTAATTATAATTCGAGCGAATGATAGTTTTAGGCAGAAAATTTAATGTTTCTATTTTGTTTGGCAAGACAATAAACAAACAAGTTGGAATAAACAATAGTAAGGGCTCTTCTAACTTCCAAAACTTTGCAGAATAACATTAAATACTTGCTTTCTATAAAATGAGTACAACAACAAATATTTTGAATAGGGTGGGTTTAACACCTTTGGACATGTTGGATCGCAATTCAAGAAGTGAAGAAAAAGCTCAAAAGTCTGCAAATTCAGTCATTGCAAAACAAGAAGTTTCCTCGCCAACCCTAGTTAGTAGACAGCAAATGGTTTAGTCACAAAGCATGGCTACTTCACAAGATAATGTGCCCTCACAAAGCAACGACCCTACTCAGCCATCATCACAGCCCTCACCAACACCAAGCATAGCTAATGAACAACATTAATGCAGATGATAAAGGGAAAAAAAGTTCTGCACAACTTGCCTTACTTGGATGTGTTTGACTACTAATTAATGCAGAAGCGTTATCGATTTCTTGACCGTGTTCCTTAAGGATGAGAACTCTTGTGCTACAAGCTCTGCCTCAAAGCTTTGAATTTGAATAAAACATTAAGATCGTAAACATATAAACCACACATTAAGTTCAAGAACAACAATACTGCGAAAATCAAAAGTTTACGTTTGAAAGAAGTTTTTGTTACTATAAAGGCCACTTTGAGATTTGAGAACAATGGTTGAAATCTAATTCTTAGCTCAATATTGGGCCTTCTAGCATCTCTGCACTTCATGATCCATAATGAGCAACTAAAAGTGGGACTCTCTTCCATCCTTCTTATTGAGCAAGGGCTTCATTTGAGAGCTTTAAGTGCTTAGGGATGTAGGCTTAGAGGGATACGGTTTTTGCTCCTTTATCCTTCATCACTCGTAAATCAAGAACCATTAATTCCACCTGGAGCCAACTTTATCTTGACCCATATCTACTGTTAATTAAACCCCTCTATGTACCCTGTGGATTTCTATATTGAGATTTTTAATAAAAGTTTGATTTTCTTTATGTTATTTGTATTATCTTTTCGTAATGCTTTTTTAAGAATTGATCATCCTTAGGGAGATTTGTTTTTAATCTATTTAGTGAATGACAGTTTATTTGATAGATGTGTTTCGAAATACAAACCTAATAATCCTTAGGTTAGGAATTGTCATAGAGGATTAATCCATGAGTTCTAAATTTAATGCTTATTCTTTATGAATTTCACCTAAGAAAAATTTAGGGTTTTTAATTAGGTGTAAAGGTTGAATTGCCTAAGGGATTAGGAAATAAATAAAATAGAAAATCTGGAAGATAAAGAAAGAACTCATTGAATTAAAATCCATATTAGCAATTTTATGCAAAATAGAATGAAACCAAATCCCAACATTTTCCTTCTTTGAATTACATTAAATTTCTTGTGTTCTTACATGCTAAAATAGAAAACCTAGAAAACAAATTTATGTTGTGTTCTTTTAATATTTTTAATTCTTGTTTCTCCAAATCAATCAATTTAAAATCAACCTTTGAGGAAAGATTGGTTTACACTGAGCCAAATTCATTCCCTGCATGCTGATATTCTTGTTTGCTTTCGAAGCAATCCGAAAGACAAATAAATTTGTTCGTTATGTTAGCTGGTAGCCGCCATCCATGCCAGTCATCAAGATTAATACTGACGGGAGTTCGTATGGCAATCCTCAAAACTCGGGTTTTGGTGGAGTTGTGATGGACCATTTTGGTCAATGGATCTCAGCTTTTTCTGGTTACTGTGGTCATTCAACTAATCTCAAAGCGGGACTCTTAGAAATCTTACATGGTCTTCAGTTAGCATGGGATTCCAGATTCAAGTTTGTAATTTGCAAGTCAGATTCTTCAACAACTATCAAGTTGATATCGGACTGTAGTCATTTTCATCCTGTTGATCAAGTAAATTTGTCATCTCTTGTAGTTAAATTGGTCCGTCAGTTTCATCCATGTCGTTCGTGAGGCTAATTCTTGCACAGATTGGCTTGCAAAATATGGGGTGACCCATGGTGATCAACTTCTTATGTGGAATGATTGCCCGTCACAGCTCTCTTATTTGTTCCTATTTTTTTTTTCTTTCTAAAGCATAAAAAAATATCAACCTTTGAGGCTTATATTGGAATTATCCTTATGAATTACAAATTAGCCTTTGATTCCTGAGAATAATACATTACAATTTTAAAATTTATTATTACTTGCAACAATCATGTACCACCACAAACAATACCCAAACAAACATTGCCACCCTTCAAACCAACACCTCCATCATCAAGACCCACTCGACCACTATAATGATATGTGCCTAAACCATTTGATGGACACACCAAATCTCTTGTTCATAGGAGCGAATTTGGCTTCATCAAGATATATAGAAGGGGTAGTCACTACCACGATACTAGGTTTCATAGCCCCCAAACCTTATGTGGAATCACATTTGTATATCCTCAACGTAAAAACACTGACCTCTAGTAGTATTCCCCTACTTGTTAAACAATAAAATGTGTGCTTGTTTTAAATATCCTCCAAGTGAAGATTAATCCAATCTAGTGTGTGTTTAGCTTTAAGGCCATAAAAATGACACGTAGACCAGAAAAGAGTCACTAACCAAGATACTACCATAACCTTGTGATCCTCCACTTATATCCAACCAAAATGATGTTGAGACAAAGTCCCTCTGGGAGCTAAATGTTTTAATGATGACAAACCACTATGATGTAAAATCGAAGTAATTGAACTTAGCTAATAATGGTTGCTTTAAGTGTTCTTATTAAGATAGGACATATTCAGAAGCATAGCATAGAGGGTGAAGCATAAGCCTATAGTGGAAGCTTCTCCATGACATAGATTATGCAATCAGAAGTCGGACTACCAGAAGGAGAGCTATTTAGAAGCTAGAAAGACAGTCATGTTTTCTGGGTCAAAGTGAAGATATCAGAAGTTGTATATGATCAGAGGCATGATGCTAGGGATAACTTGAGTCAACGGGTAGATATCAGAAGCTACACATGGCTTGAGGATCATCAGAAGTTGCATTGCAATTGGAATATGAAGACAAGCGTGTCTCACTCTAGAAGCACACATTAGTTAGAAATGTATATCAATGCTTGGACAACATTGATCCTGATGTCATTGATCTTTGTGATCTTTGACAAAGTCCAAGTCATAGGAACTCAAAGGAAACAACTGTCCTAGTCGAAAAAGAACCAGCAACCAATAGTAGAGGAGAGATTATCAAAGCAGTAACAACACTTCTCTATAATACTTGTTGTAGAAACAATCTCCAGAAAACTTCCCATGATTCAAAATTTGAATTCATGAGGGAACCACTAAGATCACAACTAGCATAAATGGATCTATCTCAATGGATCCTTCAACAGCTATAAGCTGCATGCTAGCTAACAGTGGAGCAAGAGCAAAGATGAAGAAGACAACTCAATAGAGTTGTATTGTAGAGGTTGAATTGGGCAAAATGACTACCTGCAGGAACATGGACAACTCATGCAACATTTGAATTCAACCTCCAATGGCCACAACAATGGCTAGGTCTTGATCAAGTCTATAAATTGATCAAATTCGAAGAAGCAACTTGCAAGGAAGATTGCCAAAGTAGAGGGTAAAGGTTAATTGACAAACCCCCTATCTGAAGGGACTTCCTTAGCCGAAAACATTCTAGGTGAAAGCTAGTAGTGCCTAAATCGAAAGTGTTTTGTCTACCTTTCCCTTTGTATGAAGGGACCATAACAAGTTGCTATGTATAGCCAGTAGCAGGTGCTACTAAAGAGAGCTTAGGAAGGTAGTCAGGTGACTACTACTTATGAAGTTTTGGGAGCACAACGTGTTGCTGTGTGTGTGGCCAATAGCAGATGCTACTGAAGAGAGCTTAGGAGGGTAGTCAGGTGACTACTACTTCTGAAGTTCCAGGAGCACAACGTGTTGCTGTAGCCAGTAGCAAGTGCTACTAAAGAGAGCTTAGAAGAATAGTCAGATGACTACTGCTTCTGAAGTTTTGGGAGCACAACGTGTTGTTGTATGTGTCCAATATAGCAAGTGCTACTAAAGAGAACTAAGGGGTGCAATCAGGCGACTGTGGCTTCTTATGTCCTGGGAACACAACGGGTTGTTGTGTGTATCTAGTAGTAGTTGCTACTGAGGGTGAAGTCTATAGAGACTTTTTGAAAGAATACTTGGGTAGGAGCTTGTGGAGACTTCAGGAAAGAAAGAATACCATAGGGTGCTTGGTCTTAGTGGAATACAAAAGCTTGTTTTGAAAAGCATAAAATTGATCCTTGATCAAGGGGTTTTTATAAAACTATTTTATTATTCAGAAGCAACTCCTACTTTGAGCTATCAAGGAAAAATTAGAAATTAACTATAGTTAATAGATTCTGTGTCCTTTGTAAGTAGGTTATGAAGCAGTAACCAACAAGTTTACTTGGTGATTTGGCATAGAACTTATCATTTTATCCAAGTACTTGTAAGGAAACGGGTTACTCCTGTTAATCTTCTGATTGTCTTAGCAGAAAAGCTAGAGAAACAAATTCATAAGCTAGTGTATTTGTGTGAACTAGATCAGTAAATGGTCACTCTCCAACCCCCTTCTAGTGATCGATTGATTCACTTCAAATGAATCTTAATTTGGAGTTTTAGGAATATTCTCAAACTTTTATCCTTCAACCTTAATATGGAGACAAAACCAACAACATTGTACTTGAGCCCCACGACATCAAGCTACAGGCAAAATAGCCTATTACGTGTCCCAACAAGAATACCACATTAGGTGTGACATTTTACAAGGTCTTAAACATTATTAATCCACTTAATAAAGGTTTAGACCCTTTGTATTTTATTCTATACTTTTTTTTAAGTTTTAGATATTACGCGATTAAATCACTGTTTACACATAATACACATATTATTATGTTTTATGATAAAATTCCTTAAGGTTCCACTTGAAAATATTAATTAAATAATTAATATTCTAATCTGCATTTTTTTTCATTAAACTATAAAATTAAATAATTTTTACTTTTGAATTTCTTTAATTACCCTAATTCCCACTAACAGTTTCTTAAGTTCCAAAGTTAATTCCAAGATATTCTTAAGATATTTTAACTTAAATATTTACAAAAAAAGTATATAAGATATCATTATATTCCAATATATAATATTGTCTAATTTTTTATGCAGTCTTTAAATGTGAGAAGACCATTTTGCCCTTAGTTTTTATGCACTTGACTAAAATAATCATAATTAACTTAATTTAAGTCCAAAAAGAGTTTTCTCTTCAAATCTGACTTGATTAAAATTACTATGACTAATAGTTTAAGTTATGCTATTAATTTTAGTTGAATTAACTCTTGAAACTTACATAAAAATTCATAGAAATTTTATTTAATATAAATTTTATATTTTAAATTAAGTTTTCACTTATAAATTATATCAATCAAGTAAATAAGAAATTAGAAGAAATACAAGGGTTATAATCTATAACAGTCCCCCAAAATTGTTTTGTGACCATTTTCTCCATTGAAAAAACCGTTCCCAATACCTTAGTGACGTCAGTTCACTTGTGCTTCTTCATCTTCTGCTTCTGCCTCAATTTCTGAAGCTTTCTCTTGACAACTGACGCAACAAACCAGAAATATCCCTTCGAATCATGGCTAGAACTCCTCTTCACTTGCGAATCCATATCCATGTGGTCCTTCATTGGCTTTAGTGTCTCCTCTGCTTCCTTATCAACTTTAAGTTCTCTCTCTAGTTGTTCTACGATTTCTTGAACACTATATTCAATTTTGGTTACCTGTGGTTCTGGTTGTGGTTTTGGAGATTCCTTGAACTTAATCTCGTCACAAACGACAATGTTATCTTTTTCATCTTCCTGAACAATGAAAGATGAGGCAAAAGTGCACGTTTTAACACTGCATGATTTTCTATGCTTCTTAAAGGCTCTAGAGGGGCCTTCATTATTATTAAAAGGAGGGAAAGACTTAGAGCGGTAATGCATGCTTAGGTTGGAACACGGAGGAGGTCGAGGGGCGATGAGATTGCATTGGTTGTTGGAGTTGCGACAACGGTGGTGATAACAATGGCGGTATTTGTGGTGAGACAATGGTGGTGGTAACAATGACAGTGATGGTTGTGGTGGGAGATGGGTGGTGGATTTACAATTGTAAATGATGGTATGTGGTAAATGAAGGTGTGAGAGTGTGTTTGTTAGTGACTCTGAGGGAAAAATCCGAGTGAAGAGTTGTAAAAGGATTGTGGGGTGAGGGGTGGGGCACACTTCAGATGGACAAAGAGAAAAGGAAATTGTTTGGTGCCAATGGACTAAAAAAAATATTGAAGTGAGAGAAAGAGAAGGATTAAGGGAAGTATAAAAAAGAAAAGAAATACATAAAACAAAGGGATATTAATTAATACAACGATTCTTTTATTCCTTATTATATTATTGTCGTTATTATAGTAATAAAAATATTATATAAATTAAAGTAAAGTATATTAATAATGTAAATAAAAACTATACATCATTAATTACGAATTATTATGTATTAAAAATATTATATTTATAATAATTATTTTAAAATCATATTTAAAATAACTTTAATGAATTGATATAATAATAAATTTATATTAATAATATATAAAAATTAAAATGATATAATATAGTAAAATAAAACACTAAAACAAACAATAAAATTTACATAATTAGTGGTTTAATTTTTCTAAGATTAAAATATTTTTTGGAAAAATAATATAATTTAATTGAAAAGCATTTGCAGTGTTTTAAAGTTAAATTAAGCTAATTTAAAAAAAATTAACACTATATCATTAAAAAAAATAAATATATGTGTTTAAATTAGTTTTAATTAGAAAATTTTCATTATAATATTTGTAATGATTCTATGTTATTTTTAAACAGTTTTATTTTTTTTTCATTGGGTGCCTTCTTCTTCTTTTCACTCTTTCTTTGTTTCTTTTTTTTTTTTTTTGTCTGTTCTTGATATGTATCTGAATGTTTTAGTTTGTGTCTATTGTTAAAGGAAGTTTAGCCTTTATTACAGAAGATATTCTTAACCATGTTTCATATATTATAATTCTTTTTTATATTGTGTTATTAAATGTATGTGACATTAATTATATTAGTTATTGCTGTCATTTATCATGTAATGAATTCCTCTGACGTATCTATGAATTGGTAGTTTGACTTTTTATTAAAAAAATGAATGATAATAAATGGCATTGAAAATAAATATTAAATAAATAATCAATGTCAATAATGGTGTTTGAAATTTTTTGAAATATATAACCAACAAGTCGTTGGTCTGAGTAGAACTGGGCTCGGTCCCCTTAAGCAAGGTTGGGTTCGAGCCTTGTAAATGAAAAAAAACGTGATTGCTTTGAGAGGGGAGACTTCGTACCAATAACATGGTAATAAAAAAATATATATTAAAATTTAATTCTAATTTTAACTTTGCTTTTTATGTTAATATTTGAATATTTTAATTTTTACGCATTGTTAATGCAAAATTTTACATTATCAATCAATTAAAAATAATCTTAAATATGACTTTTGAAAAATTAATTATAAAAATCAGCAATCTTTATACATGCAGTTTATGATTATATCACAATATAAATGAATACATTTATATTGTCAATATATAAGTTTAAAAATTATCTTTAATTGTTTAAATGAAGTAAAATATTACATAGATGTCTAGAAATGTTTAAATTTAAAAAATAATTATTTATTTTAAAACTTTCAAATTTTTTTAAAAATAAGTTATTATTTTTCTAAAATAAATGCACACTGTGGTATATGAAATTTATCAGCTAAAAATGTTTATGATATTATTGAGGTCATTTTAATATATTCTCATTGTTTTTATTCTCTAATTTATTAATTCCATCCATTAAAATAAATATGTGTTTTCTTGTGGTGAAATCATACTAAAGTGGCTCTGTGTTATCTATTCTGGAAAGGAGGTGGAGTAAGCAGCTAAAGAATGTTATTATAGCTGCCATTCTTAATGTGTTTTGGACAATGACAGATCAAGATCTGGGATCAGCGGGGGCAAATTATTTTAAAAAATTAATAATATTTATTAGGTTTAAATTCCTTTTTAGTCTTTGCAATTTAGCACTTTTTTGTTTTTCGTCCTTGCAAAAATTTTTTTGTTTTAGTCCTTGCAAATTATGTTTTTTTTATTTTGCATCCTTAAAGCAATTTAAATAGCGTTTTTTTAGTGTTCAAAGTTTTTTTCACTATTCAAAGCGCTTTAAGGACGAAAAACAAAATACACATAATTTGCAAGGACTAAAACCAATTTTTTTTTGCAAGGACGAAAAGCAAAAAAACACTAAATTGCAAGGACTAAAAAGTTATTTAAGCTTATTTATTATCATATATATGAAAATAAAATATGTTTTGTTCCTCTAAAATATTCGAAGTTTGGTTTTGGTCTCTTTAAATTTTTTTGTCCTTTTTCGTCTCTCAATTTTGAAATGCATAATTTTGGTTCTCAAAGCACAATCTAAACCATTTTTGTCTCTCTATAAAGCATTATATATAATACCATTTTGAGAAGAAAAAGTGATGCATTTCAAAATCAGGAGTCGAAAAGTGGACAATTTTTTTAAAGGGACTAAAACTGAACTTCAAAAATTTTAGAGAAACCAAAAACATATTTTACCCTATGAAAGAGAATGAAATGTGCAAACAAATAAGTGTAAAAGGAACAAAACATACAAAAGAAACTAGTCAATAAAAGATAAAAATTGATAACAAATAAAAAATGCAAGGCAGTGGGGTCAAATTACAAAATTAGAGTGGGCAAAAACACAACAACACTAAATATATCCTTATATTTTCCACAAAGTCAGGGGGTGCATCTGCATCCCCTGGAGAGTATGTAGGTCCGCCACTGGTTTTGGATCATCTGTATTTCTCGAAATAAAAAGCGTTTTGACAGTGTTTCGGTTTCTGTCAATAATGCCATTTCCTCTGTTATGGCCTCTACTTCATTAGCAGGCTCTTTCTCAAAAGGTACATGCTACATTCAAAGGAGGAGTTTCAAATTCTTAAGGCCTTGTCAGTGCCTATTCATCCCCTTAAACCTCTTCTTGTTAAGCAGGTAACTTGGTATCCTCCAATTTCTAGATTTGTCAAATGTAACACTGATGGTTCTTCCAAGAGCTCTCTAGGGCATGCTGGTTGTGCGGGCATTTTCTGTGATGATTTTCGGCTTTTCTTGTGGTTTCTTAGCATAGATTGGAATCACAACAGCTCTACATGCTGAGCTTACTGCAACAATGCTAGCCATTAAGCGTGTTCCCATTAAGGATGGCATAAACTCTAGCTTGAATGTGACTCTCATTTAGTAATAGAGGATTTTAAAAATGTTCAACTTGTTCCTTGGGATATCAGAGGTCGTTGGAAACACTGTCTTGAGCTTTGTTCCTAGATGCATTTCAATTTTTCTCATATCTTTAGAGAAGGGAATAGTTGCCCTAATAAACTAGCTAATTGTGGTGTTACTAGTCGACAAGATTTTGTTTGGTGGGAGGGTGCTCCTTCTTGTATTAAGGAAGACTTTTTCCGTAACAAAGATGGTCTTCCTTTTTTTAGATTTTTTTGATGTTCTTTTTTTATAGGTTTTGGCCTAGTCCCCCATTGTGATCTTTTTTTTTTATTTCTTTCTATTCTTCTTAATAAATAGTGGCTTGCGGGAGGGGATCAATAGTCTTTGGGGTGTCGACGTAGTTGGGAGATGGTCATTGTGCTATTGTGATGTTTTGCAAGTCATATAATGGACATTACAAGTTATATAAAAAAAAAGTAAAAAAAAAAATATATGGCCCTACATCGCACAGGTTTCATACTAGTAGTAAAATGGACTTTTAAGATTATTTTAAATTATAATTTTATTTTTAAATTTAACTTATCTAAAGGAAAAAAAACGTGTAAAGTCAAAAATTAATGTCACATTCAAAGACAATTTGAACAAGTTATACTTAACAATACCTTAATTCAATCTAATGACAAGTAAAGCCTCATTTTCTCATTTTACATATCTCAACTTTGTATAAATATGTAAGTTTTATTAATTATTTTGTGTTATCTTTAAAAATAATAGTAAAAGAAAATAATGTTTTTTATTTAAAACATTATATTTAATATTGAAAATACCTTATTCATGTGTGCAAACACCCAACCCTCACACTCTATTTAATTACCACTTTCAAACTCAACACTGCATACATTCACACACACCGTCTTTGATTTCCTCAGCATTGTTTTACTTTATTCGAGCATTTCCTTCCCTTTGTTAGCATTCCAACATTTTCCATGGAGTTCCAACATCGTGATGGCCAAAACCAAAGAACACCATTAACCATGCCTCTTTCCGCCATCACCTACCTTTCCAGAAACCCATTACGAAGTAACACTCTCTTTTCTTCACATTGCTTTCAACTTGCATGAGACCCATTATGTTTTGCTGTTTTAAAAAATAAATGCTTTTCTAACATCAGTTCATTTGTAGGGTCTGAGTTTGTGCCAGCTGGTTTTATTAGCAATGTTATGATGCCTAATGTTTTCCCAACGATGGTGCTGGTCAATGCCAAGGAAGCATTTCGACGAAAGCGGCAAAAAGTATTCTTTATTTATATATTTTATCAAATATATTAATTTTCTTATGTTATCATTCTTATTAAGTTGGATGCAATGAAAGGGGTCAACCAATTGACCCTAATAGTGATACGTTTGTAAGTTATATTGGTGCCATTTTTCGACAGACGATGCAAATTACATGTGATAATTGGAGAACACCATCTTTGAAGGTAGTGAAAGAAAATATTTGGAAGGATATACAGGTAGTAAACATACTCTCACCATATTTTATGTTTCTTGTACAAACATACTTACTCAATTAAGCACACTTTTGCAGACAACTTTCATTGTTGATGATAGTCATCGAAGTTGGGTTCTTAGAGAAGTACGAAAACTTTGAAGAAATTTTAGAACCTACTTGACAAAGAAAAATGTTTATGGTAAAAATGGTAGTGTTATTAAGCATCCTCCGCAGATGTATCCATTCATATCCCAGGAGCAATGGAGAACTTTTCTTGCTAAACGTCAATCTGACAAATTTAAGGTAAGGTTAGTCATTTGAATTATAGTCTTAATTATCTTAATACTTTGTATTCATATTATTGCTATATGCCTAAATAGATGCAAAGCACTCAAAATCGACTCAAAGCATTGAATCCTAAGTACCCCTATAGAAAAGCCCGCATTGGTTACGCACGCCTTAAGCAAAAGATTGTAAGTGTGTTTAGATATAAAGTGCAAGATGTTAGAAATGTCTTTCAATCAGTTCATTAATTGCATCAATGTATAGTTGAAGGAGTTAGGACCAAAGGACACATCCATATCTCGTCATGATTTGTGGAAGAATGCACGTGTAAATAAGTCAGGAGTGATTGATAAAGAAAACATTCAACAAGTATGTAAACAAATTGTAAGTATGATAACATTTTAATTTTGTTCTTTTATTATTTTCTTATGTCAGCATTAATGATATATATCCTTTGCTTTAAATTTATGTGTCAAAACATCAGGAGCCTTCCCCTGCAAGTGGTGCAAATAATCTCCCTGTGTACCACAAATTTCTTGATATCTATGTTAAAGATAAACTTCAAGGTGGTGCCTTGTTGAACATAGACATGGAGAGAAACATTTTTGGTATATCATATACAGAGTTTATTAGTCAACAAATTATCAATGAACTTCTTCTCCACGAATGGTTAGATTGTCCTATTATTTATGTATATATCAGGTACTTTAAGTAAACAAAGTTTTGTAATTGCTTTTCAATTAAACATTGATATTATTGGTAACATGTTTTTTATCTTCATTGAAGGTATTTATACTACCAGTTGGTTCTTGCGAGACAAAACACAAGGAGGTTCTCATTCTTATGCCCACATAATACATCTCCAATGAACAACGAGGCAACAAAGTATATAGCTGATGTGCTTATTGAATTTAATCAGCGAGACAAGTTATTCTTGGCACCTTACAATACAGGGTAAATAAATTTGATTTACTTTAATGATAACTTTTTAATAAATTTTATTTACTTTAATGAATTCCTAAGAATGTAAGTTACTTTGGATTATCTAATTAACTAACAAGTTTTGTAGGGATCATTGGGTGTTGATATGCCACATTAGATACAATATATTATTTGGATTCTGTGCATGGTGGTCTAAAACATAAACAACACATGAAGGATACATTTGAAAAGTAAGTTCAATGCATTTATTTTCAATATAACAAACATGAGATATATTGAATATATAATAACTTGAATATATTTATTTTATTTTGTTAGAGCTTTGTGCATTTACCATGCTGGTAAGGAAACTAGGATGCCAAAATCTAGATCAAACAACAAAATCACTTGGATCCCTATACAAGTATGTACAAAATTTTTCTACACTTTAATCTCTTGCCTAAATCTAGATCAAACAAATTCATTGTCCAAAACAAGGATAATACATCATTCAATTAATCTTTCATTTTGACTTGTATAGTGCCCTCGTCAGACAAATACAATTGATTGTGGTTATTATGTTATGAGATTCATGAAAGAAATCCTTTCACAAAATGAAAATATCATCCCATATACGGTACGTAATTTTAGTTACAATTTATATTTATCTCATTCCTAATTTTGATATCATTTAATGTTATTTAATCTAACATTTATTTAATCTGATGTTCTATTTTGCAGTACTTTCCTGACTACAAGTGTGCTACTTACTCTCATGACCAACTAGTTGAATTCAAGGAAGATTGGTGTCGTTATATAGTCCAAAATTGTGGATTAGCATAGTTTCTATTTAGAATTGTTGCAACTCAAACGTGTAGTTTGATTTGTAACTTTTTTTAATTATGTTGAACAATACAAATTGCATTTTGTTTTGTTTCGTTGTATTTCTGTTAATATACAGATGTATTGAAATTTGGGATTGTTCATATTACAAGGGAAACTCTGCCAACATTTTGGTATAAATTTCATTGTTCAAAACTTAAGGAAGTAGTGTTTTTAATTAAGTTGTATGTATTAGACTATGAAAAATGTGATGTGTGCATGAATAATTGTTTTGAACTATGCAAAAAGCAACATAAAACAAAGGGAAAAATCTGAGTGAAGAGTTGTAAAAGGATTGTGGGGTGAGGGGTGGGGCACACTTCAGATGGACAAAGAGAAAAGGAAATTGTTTGGTTCCAATGGACTAAAAAAAATATTGAAGTGAGAGAAAGAGAAGGATTAAGGGAAGTATAAAAAGGAAAAGAAATACATAAAAAAAAGGGATATTAATTAATACAACGATTCTTTTATTCTTTATTATATTATTGTCTTTATTATAGTAATAAAAATATTATATAAATTAAAGTAAAGTATATTAATAATGTAAATAAAAACTATACATCATTAATTACGAATTATTATGTATTAAAAATATTATATTTATAATAATTATTTTAAAATCATATTTAAAATAACTTCTAATGAATTGATATAATAATAAATTTATATTAATAATATATAAAATTTAAAATGATATAATATAGTAAAATAAAACACTAAAACAGACAATAAAATTTACATAATTAGTGGTTTAATTTTTCTAAGATTAAAATATTTTTTGAAAAAAATAATATAATTTAATTGAAAAGCATTTGCAGTGTTTTAAAGTTAAATTAAGCTAATTTTAAAAAAATTAACACTATATCATTAAAAAAAAATAAATATATGTGTTTAAATTAGTTTTAATTTGAAAAATTTTATTATAATATTTTTAATGATTCTATGTTATTTTTAAACAGTTTTACTTTTTTTTTCATTGGGTGCCTTCTTCTTCTTTTCACTCTTTCTTTCTTTGTTTTTTTGTTGTTGCCCGTTCTTGATATGTATCTGAATGTTTTAGTTTGTGTCTATTGTTAAAGGAAGTTTAGCATTTATTACAGAAGATATTCTTAACCATGTTTCATATATTATAATTTTTTTTATATTGTGTTATTAAATGTATGTGACATTAATTATATTAGTTATTACTGTCATTTATCATGTAATGAATTCCTCTAACGTATCTATGAATTGGTAGTTTGACTTTTTATTAAAAACAATGAATGATAATAAATGGCATTGAAAATAAATTTTAAATAAATAATCAATGTCAATAAAGGTGTTTGAAATTTTTTTAAATATATAACCAACAAGTCGTTGGTCTTAGTAGTACTGGACTCGGTCCCCTTAAGCAAGATAGGGTTCGAGCCTTGTAAATGAAAAAAATGTGGTTGATTTGAGAGGGGAGACTTCGTACCAATAACATGGTAATAAAATATATATATATATATATATATATATATATATATATATATTAAAATTTAATTCTAATTTTAACTTTGCTTTTTATGTTAATATTTGAAGATTTTAATTTTTACACATTGTTAATGCAAAATTTTACATTATCAATCAAATAAAAATAATCTTAAATATGACTTTTGAAAAATTAATTATAAAAATCAGCAATGTTTATGCATGGCAGATTATGATTATATCACAATATAAATGAATACATTTATATTGTCAATATATTTAAATAAAAAAACTTATCTTTAATTGTTTAAATGAAGTAAAATATTACATAGATGTCTAGAAATGTTTAAATTTAAAAAATAATTATTTATTTTAAAACTTTCAAATTTTTTAAAATTAAGTTATTACTTTTCTAAAATAAGTGCACATTGTGGTATATGAAATTTATCGGCTAAAAATGTTTATGATATTATTAAGGTCTTTTTAATATATTCCCATTGTTTTTATTCTCTAATTTATTAATTCCATCCATTAAAATAAAGACGTGTTTTCTTGTGGTGGAATCATACTAAAGTGGCTCTGTGTTATCTATTCTGGAAAGGAGGTGGAGTAAGCAGCTAAAGGATGTTATTATAGCTGCCATTCTTAATGTGTTTTGGACAGTGACAAATCAGGATCCGGGATTAGCGGGGGCAAATTATTTAAAAAAATTAATAATATTTATTAGGTTTAAATACCTTTTTAGTCCTTGCAATTTAGCACTTTTTTGTTTTTCGTCCTTGCAAAAAAAAAATAGTTTTACTCCTTGCAAATTATTTGTTTTGTTTTTCATCCTTAAAGCGATTTAGATAGCGTTTTTTACTGTTAAAAGTGTTTTTTTACTATTCAAAGCACTATTTAAAGCGCGTGAAGGACGAAAAACAAAATACACATAATTTGCAAGGACTAAAACTATTTTTTTTCAAGGACGAAAAGCAAAAAAGCACTAAATTGCAAGGACTAAAAAGGTATTTAAGCTTATTTATTATCATGCATATGAAAATAAAATATGTTTTGTTCCTCTAAAATTTTCGAAGTTTGGTTTTGGTCTCTCTAAATTTTTTTGTCCTTTTTCGTCTCTCAATTTTGAAATGCATAATTTTGGTTCTCAAACCGCTATCTAAACCATTTTTGTCTTTCTATAAAGCATTATCTATACCATTTTGAGAAGAAAAAGTGATGCATGTCAAAATTAGGAGTCAAAAAGTGGACAAAAAAATTTAATGGGACTAAAACTGAACTTCAAAAATTTTAGAGAAACCAAAAACATATTTTACCCTATGAAAGAGAATGAAATGTGCAACCAAATAAGTGTAAAAGGAACAAAACATACGAAAGAAACTAGTCAACAAAAGATAAGAATTGATAACAACTAAAAAATTAAAGGCAGTGGGGTCAAATTACAAAATTAGAGTGGGCAAAAACACAATAACACTTAATATATCCTTATATTTTCCACAAAGTCAGGGGGTGCATCTGCATCCGCTGGAGAGTATGTAGGTCCACCATTGGTTTTGGATCATATGTATTTCTTGAAATAAAAAGCGTTTTGATAGTGTTTCGATTTCTGTCAATAATGCCATTTCCTCTATTATGGCCTCTACTTCAATAGCAGGCTTTTGCTCAAAAGGATACATGGCGCATTCAATGGAGGAGTTTCAAATTCTCAAGGCCTTCTCAGTGCCTATTCATCCCCCTAAACCTCTTCTTGTTAAGCAGGTAACTTGGTATCCTCCAATTTTTGGATTTGTGAAATGTGTACACTGATGGTTCTTCCAAGGGCTCTCCAGGGCATGCTGGGTGTGGGGCCATTATCCGTGATGATTTTGGGGCTTTTCTTGTGGTTTCTCAGCATAGATTAGAATCACAACAGCTCTACATGCTGAGCTTACTGCAACAATGCTAGCCACTAAGCGTGTTTCCCATATTAAGGATGACATAAACTCTAGCTTGAATGTGACTCTCATTTAGTAATAGAGGCTTTTAAAAATGTTCAACGTGTTCCATGGGATATCAGAGGTCGTTGGAAACACTGTCTTGAGCTTTGTTCCCAGATGCATTTCAATTTTTCTCATATCTTTAGATAAGGGAATAGTTGCGCTGATAAACTAGCTAATTGGTGGGACGGTGCTCCTTCTTGTATTAAGGAAGACTTCTTCCGTAACAAAGTTGGTCTTCCTTTTTTTAGATTTTGTTGATGTTCTTTTTTCATAGGTTTTGGCCTAGTCCCCCATTGTGATGTTCTTTTTTTTTTTTTTTTTTTTTCTATTCTTCTTAATAAATAGTGGCTTGCGACAGGGGATCAATAGTCTTTGGGGTGTCGACCTAGTTGGGAGATGGTCATTGTTCTATTTGAAATACAGAGAAACACACTAGAATGGGGGTTGAATAGTGTGTTTATATTTTCTTTGAAATCCTTTCGCAAATATGAAGATAGTGTATCTTAAGTTTTACAAGAACCTTGTGAAACAGAAGACTATGCTATTGTCCAGTGGTTCAAATATAACAGTTCAATGAAACTGCATTTTTCGTCAGAACACACGTAAAATATTTTCGTAAATAAAATGTGTAAAGAAACTCTTTCGTAGTATGTGAAGAGATAACTTAAGAGATTTACGAGTAAGCTAGAAAGCGAAAGAGTAGAACACTTAGTTTTATACTGGTTCACTCAAACTGAGCTACGTCCAATTCTCCTTCAGAAACCTTTGAAGGGTTCTACTAATCAGAATCTGATTACAAACAAGTATTTTAACCTGCCACTTCTGGCTACAAGTATTCTCTAGGCCACTCCTGGCACACCTTTTAATCTCCCCCTAAGATTAAAGCAAACCCAAGTATTCTTTAACACTAAGCCACTCCTGGCTTTCCAAACAGAAATTGTTCGAGTATAGAAAGAAAGAATAACTCTCACAGAGAGGATATTACAATAATAAAATGGAATACACAGAATCGCTTTGCAAAGCTAAGTAGAAAGCTCTTTTTCGCTTAGTATGAATCGTCTAGTCGTTTTGACAGAGTTTCGGCTCTTAATCAATCTTCGCATTTTGATGCATGAGCTTGTTCCTCTATTTATAGGTAACTTGGTGTAAAGTATCCGTTGTGGGATCTGTACCTTTGCTAGTAACAGTTCTCTTCCAAATATATGACCGTTTTCAACGTGTCGGCTTGGGGTGGAGAGATAGAGGAGACAGTCGTACATGTAGCGCTTCCACTTTTTGTACTATTTCTGCAGAGAAATGCTTTTCTGTCCCTATACAATACTTTTCAAAAACTCAAATGAAATGTTATGTTAGAATGGGAGGGAATAATCAAATTTTCCAGAGAATCATCATCGAAAATGTATTGTCATATTATATAACTTTTAAGATAGAAAACAGAGTGTAAGTTATATAGGTATTGGACGCTTGCTTTGCAGAAACATTGGACGCTGGTTGTTGTTCTTTACAAAACATATTTGGACGGTTTGCTTATGGAAATATAAGGTCTAAGTTTGAGAGATACAATACCATTGCGGCATTGGACGACGTAGATCCTATAAGACTCAAACAAGACCATTAGATACTCCAAAATTTATCCTTTATTTGTTATCATAAAAACCAAAATTTGAGTGGTTGGACATCGTCCAAAGTCTTAGAACTTAACAATCTCCCCCTTTTTGATGATGACAAATAATGTTAAATTTTAATGTTAACAGGCACATAATCATATATGAATATAATAAAGCATATAGGAGATGATTATGTTATGCCAATGTATGTTGACAGGGTTAATATATGTGAAATGAAGTACTCCCCCTGAGTTCAACATTTCTTATGCATCTGATAACAGTGTATAATAGACCTCAAGAATATATCAGATATTGCAGATATCAGAGTGAAAAAAAAACATATCAAGGATATGGATGCGGAATATGTGATATAAACACCTCATGTATTAAAAATGTATTGATAAAACAGCCAAAACATTCACAGAGTGTAAAATGACTTTATGACATCAAAATTCCAATTTCTCCCCCTTTGTCATTAACAAAAATGGGTTTGAAAGATGGAAAAATGACTTGACCATCATGGTCACCTATGGCTGTGAATGTGGTTCTTGTGGTGGTGGTGGTGGTTGTTCTGGTGGTGCTTGAGTAGGTGCTGCTGGTTGATGAGTTTGTGGTTGGACGAGTGGTGCTGGTTGTTGGAGTTGTTGTGGTTGGACGGGTGGAATGGCATGAGCAACTTGTTCAAGCAGGTTGGTTGCAGTATTTTGAATTTGATTCACAAGCATCTGGGAGAGGCTCATGAACTGTTCAGTGATAGCATTCTGCAATAGCATACGATGTTGAGCAGCCTCAGCCTGTTGCCTTTGCTGAAATGCTTAAAGAGCTGCGTCGGTTTCCAGCTGTTGTTGCCTCAGAGCCTGTTGCACGATCTCGTGAACACGATCTTCTGAGACCCCTTGAGGTTCAGCAAATCGCAAGGGAAGGATGCCCCTTGGACTTGAAGATCCTGTGGGAACCAGTTGACGTGTACCCGAGTGAGCTTCAGTAGACGCTTCAACAACGGGGAGGCTGGTGATATCTTCAGTAGGAGGATTTTCTGCAGTTGATTCCATGGGCTTGGATGCTTCAACAATAGGCTCTCCATCATCCTTGGACTTTCCAGTTTGGACGGTGGGTTCTTGTTCCACTTCTATTGGTACAGATGGGTCGAAGTCAAGATGAGCTAGCACCTTTGTTATCTTGGCAGATGCTTCATCCAACTCTACTTGTGTATCTTTCGCCTTGGCAACCTGATCTTCCTTTTCTGTGGTTGCAGCCTCAGCTTGCTCAAGAGCCAGCTACTCTGGACGAGCTTGTTCTGCTGCTCTGGCCTCTTCTGCCTTGTACTCCTCATGCAGAGTTTGGAGTTCCTCCACAAACTCTGTGCGATCCAGTGTCCGAAGATCAAACACTTTGTTGCTTCTGATGATAGGTAACGTCTTCATTAAATCCAGATAGTCATCTGAATCTGTCATAAAGGATGCAAAGGTGTCTGTGAAGTGATAAGTCTTCACTGGACGCAGCACCTCAAGACCATGAGGGGGTGAATGAAATCATTCTTGGAGCTGACGGAGGAGGAGGAGGCCTTCTGGGAGTCATTCCATAAGATCTGGCGCCAAAAGATCATGGAATCGAAAGTTCCAAGTGGTCGTGTAGGCTTACCAGTCTTGTCAAACAGGTGACCCCAGGTATGTGAGGATTGTTGCAGGGCTTCAACTTTCTCTTTCCTGCTTGGCATCTCAATGCCATAGAGCTTGTAACCCTTCTTTCGATCGACATCATACAAGGGTAGTCTAGGACACACCCTGTCTGGTACAAACTTGACTTCTGTGGCGCGGCTGATGTGAAGGTTTGGTGGGTAGGCGATGGCTTGGTTTGGTATATACATCTATTGAAGAAGTTTGCCAAGATCATCATAGTCGCTTGGCTGGAAATTAAGCACTGGAGTTCCAGTTGGTAGTGGTAGGAACTTTGCAATGGGAGTCCAGATGCGAACATCCTTGACCCATTATACATCTGGACGCTGCTTCGACTTGGAAGGGTCCAGGCTTTCTTTAATGGCCGACTTCAATTCTACGGCCAGTTCAATATCCCTGCTAACAGAGGGCTTCTTGGATGGTGCCTTCTTCTTTCTTGGAGCCTTCCCTTTTTGCTCCGCAACCATCTTTGTGAATCGAGATGCAACCTCCACCTCTGGTTCAAGCAGTTCTGCTACTACTGGACGCACCCTTTGTTGGGTTCCAGTTGGACAGGAGTAAGGATGAGTCATTCGGATCAAGTGTGGATACACTTCTCTCGTCCAAGTGGGCAAAGGGTTGCTGATTATTGCTCCTTCTGGCATAGCAGCATAGTTAGCTGAAGGATTATCAGCATACTCATACCTCATCCACTCTGGTGCTAAGGCAGTAGTCAGATGCCTCTCCAAAGGTTCTTGTTGAGGCCTCCAGATCACATCACGCCTCTTATAGTAATTATGTTCATTCCGTGTAAGGAATGCAACAGGGAAGCGTTCTCTATCTTCTTCTTCTTTGGTTTTCTGCTTGGGGGGTATGGTCCATGGGGACCAGGTATCCCTTCATGCATCCCTTGGACGCACAAACTTGGACAGGTCCAAGTGAAGAGGTGGATGCTGGGTTGTTGATGTGGATGGAGCACTGGATGGAGCTGGTAGTGGGGCACTGGTGGATATGCTGTCATTGTCTTGGGAGGAAGGTGGTGGAGCTGCAACTCTCCTTAGTCTAGCTGCTTGAGTCTTAACTCGTCGAGGCACATTAGAAGGAAAAGAAGTTAGTTCAGTAGGTTGTACCTTCTGCTTCTTTTGCTAAGGGGTTGCCTTCTCCTCTGCTTTCTTCATGATTTGACCAATTGGGATCTGGTCATCATCATCAGAGTCGTCTAGTATTTGAAGCTTCCGAACCTTTGGCTTTTCTGGAACAGGCTTCACTGAGGCTGCCTTTGGACGCTGCTCAGCTTGAGTAGGTCTGGACGCATCAGTCCTTGGACGCTTCTCTGCCGGGGACTGAGCAGTGGAGGTGTCAGCATGTCTTTTCTTGGTTCTTCTCTCCTTTTCAGCATCTTCCTCATGCTTCTGAGACATGTGACGTGTTACTATTCTTCTCCCTTGTTCCTCCATCAACCTTTTGATCTTCTTGCCAATACCAAGAAGATCAATCTCCTCCTCATCACCATTGGAGATGATCTTGCTCTGTTCATGTCGTTGCTTGTTGATGCTATCTTCGTCCAAGTCCCTTAGGACCTTGGATATCAGCTTAATCTTCATAGGCTTTATGTTGGACTTGCCAAATAGTTGTTGTGTTGCCACCATTTACCCTTTCTTCACGATAGCTTCATGAACAGCTTCGTCCAGTTCATCAAAGAAGCATTGATAGACCTTCTGGTCCCAGAAGATCTTGTTCAGCAGAGCGGCGTAGAAGATGTCATCATTGCCACCAACAGTCTTCATCATTCTCACAATATTGATGTAAATGGTGTGAGGAAGGTTGAAGGGGATACCTTCCATAATGTGGAATATCACAAACTTGTGTAAGTCCGTGACTGAGTCCTTAGACCCAGCTTTGTGCAGAATACTCTTGTTGCACACCTGCTGCCAGATTTTCGCTTCTTCACACAGGCTCTTGTACTCAATCTTTATTGAGTTTGTGAATTTGGTCTTGCAAAGTACGTTTGCAACGTGATTGCCGTACTGCTCGGCCTAGTTTGTTCTGTACTGGTTCTGCTCCCTGATGCAACCAGTTACCTTTGCAATGGACTCAGTGGACAGAGTCACCTCTCGTCCAAGAATAGTGGCCACGAGCTCCCTTGTGTTCTGGAATTTGGCATTCCTCCAGAACATCCTGATCAACTCAGGGAGTATCTTCTGGTTTTCTTTTTTCATAGGTTTTGGCCTAGTCCCCCATTGTGATGTTCTTTTTTTCTTTTTTTTCTATTCTTCTTAATAAATAGTGGCTTGCGACAGGGGATCAATAGTCTTTGGGGTGTCGACCTAGTTAGGAGATGGTCATTGTTCTATTTGAAATACAGAGAAACACACTAGAATGGGGGTTGAATAGTGTGTTTATATTTTCTTTGAAATCCTTTCACAAATATGAAGATAGTGTATCTTAAGTTTTACAAGAACCTTGTGAAACAGAAGACTATGCTATCGTCCAGTGGTTCAAATATAACAGTTCAATAAAACTGTGTTTTTCGTCAGAACACACGTAAAATATTTTCGTAAATAAAATGTGTAAAGAAACTCTTTCGTAGTATGTGAAGAGATAACTTAAGAGATTTACGAGTAAGCTAGAAAGCGAAAGAGTAGAACACTTAGTTTTAAACTGGTTCACTCAAACTGAGCTACGTCCAGTTCTCCTTCAGAAACCTTTGAAGGGTTACTAAAAAAATAGTCTTTAATAGCACTTAAATGTAGTGTTTAATAGTACTTTCACGTGCTGTCTATCTTCGTGCTATTAAAGGGGAAGCAGCCTTTAACGACACTTTAAAAATGCTGTTATAGGGTCCCTTTAGACAGCACTTGCACTTGTGAAGAACAAGTGCTGTCTTAGGTCCCCTTTAGACAGCACTTGTTTAAAACAAGTGCTGTCTAAAGGGGACCTAAGACAGCACTTGTTCTTCACAAATGCTGTTTAAAGGGACCCTAAGACAACACTTGTTCTTTTACAAATGCTGTCTAAAGGAGTCCTAAGACAACACTTGCTTTTCAGAAATGCTGTTCAAAAAGGCCCTAAAATAACACTTGTTTTTTTACAAATGCTATCTAAAAGAGTCCTAAGATAGCACTTGTCATTTCTCACATTCGTTGTCCATGTCAATCTATATATATATATATATATATATATATATATATATATATATATATATATATATATATATATTGTAATTTTTGATTCATTTTGTTGCTCCTCCTTACATTTAACATTTAAATGGGTTCATTCAATGCTTGGAATGATTCAATAAATCACCAATAACATCCAATTTCAAAAGACAATCAATTTTATTATTAAACAAGAGTACTTAACCTTAGCATAAGACATGCCATGGGTAAGCAAAAGAAGATCTAAATACATAAATCCCTCAACTAATACAGGTGCAAAGTCAAAACACGCCAAATTAAAACTAAAATCTATTTACAATATGTCGCCTTCTCTTGCCAAATCCTACATCTTGACTTGATGTCATTACTTTATCAATTCTGGAGTAGAACTAGGATAAATGTCAGTTTCAAAGTTGTTGAGGCAGGTTTGAAGACACCACAGACTTTATTAGAGTGTTAGCCTGCAACCACAAACCACACAATTCAACTAAACAATTCAAAGTGATCTGATAGTGTTCAGTACTCTTTTTTCCACCTTTTTTTGCTCTATTGTGAAATGATTAAACTTTCCTATCTCCAAGAAACAATTAAGAAGGAAACATGATCGCAGAATGGTATTAACTTACCTATCCAGCACCTAGGAATAAGAACCTGTGATTAGTCAAAGGCTTATAAGAAACCAAGAGACAATAGTTTCATCATAATGTTACTAGAAAGCAACGAGATAGAAGCACCACCCTCATCATCTAAGAAACTAAACTCATTCATACCTTATTTGTGAAGAATTCGCAGATCAAGAGCTACTAAAAATAAGCCACCATCAAGCTTCAACGGCAATCTAGACTGCAGAACATTAAAAAAAAATCAGATAATAATAAATAATATTAAAACTGACAAGTGATTTGCACATAAAAGTTTTCTCTGTATTGACAAAAGCAAATACTCAAACATTATCGAGAATTATAATTTAGTTATAAGCCAATTATCCATAAATTATAATAAGGCCCTTCCCAACTAACGAGGCTTTAAATAACTGTATATCCGCTAAAGCCATTCATTCAAAGAGAATAAGTGATAACTGAATAGAAACTTATCTAGACTCCTTTTGGAGTGCATGTTATGGGCATTACTTCGGTATAGGTTGTAAATAATCCACTCCGGAGTAGGTTGGTAGTTCATCCATTCAGTTGTTGACACGTGCCTCCTTTGCCATGTCATATAATAAACTTCAAATCTAATTAGATATTATCTAATCAATTTTGAATTAATTAAAACAAATCTAATAAGATATTATCTAATCAGTTTTGAATTAATCAAATTTAAAAAGATGTTATTTAATTGGTTTTGTGCATGTTATTCCCTTTGAAGAATGAAAATTGGTGATATATTATATATTTTAGATTTGAAATATTGTAGGTTTGTATTTCAGCACATAGGAACTCGAGCATGTTAAGGCGTATTATTCAGTGTGCGTGGTTGAGTGTTGTGACATGTTTTTCCAATGGTGAGTGGGTGCTGCGACAGAGTGACAGTGTTGCTGCCTTTTATTTGATTTTTTTTCAAATTTGACAGTAAGTTTGCAAAAGCTGCAGCTGCTGCTTCTGGTAGCAAAGGTCCTGATCATTATTAATATTATATATATTTCAATCTCTTAATATTTATACTTAACGTAAGGTAAGCTAGTTCAGGGTCCATTACTACTTGCACTAAGTCTTTATCCTGTTTTTGCTTCTTTGAAATTTCAGCTACATCTTAAGACAATAGTTATAGATACTTACGAGGGACATGGCTATGTGTGCTATACTATAGGATAACTACTAGAATGTCTAATTTCTATTTAATGATGTAATTAATATTATTCCCCTTTTTAACTTAGTTCTAAGTTTACCCTTTTAGTCTTTATATATATATAAAGCAACTAATTAATTATTTAATTTGAATCTTTAATTAACTTATAATTTTAATTAAGCTTTATGATGTGACGTCATCTATATTGTGTAAATGCATGAAGAACATAATATTATAATTTCACGCACTTGGTTTCTTAAGCACGTTTTCTTATCCTTTCTTATTACAGCATATGAAAAGCAATGTGTCTGGGACAACTTTGTCAAGTGAATTGCCTTTTCAATAAGGATACTATGTGAATTGTGTTTAATTTTTGGCTAAGTATAGATTAATTTGTGTTGTTGTTTGTGCTTTCATTTTGACGTTCCAATTATAACCTATTCAATACAACTTAATCCCTTACCTTTTCTTTCTAAATGATGCTGTTATGTTCATGCTCTTTTAGCCAAACCATCTTGGACTTGCCAAAAAAGAGGACAAGAAGGTCCAACAACAAGAAAAGACATTATGGCAGAGAGTTCTTGTAGTCCTCTCTCATACACACAACAAGAAAAGTATACACAGAATAATAATAATTACCACACCATGCACATAGAAATAAAGCCCTATAATTGTCCTTCTATATAACTTGCCCTCTTACGTATCATGTTTGACATGTCCTATGTAGTTGCATCATCAAAGCTTTGAGACAATGTCTTTGATATGAACTATAATTATAATTTTTGGAAGAGGTGAAACTTTGATTAACTAAGCTCTTTCTATGGGAAGGGAAAATTCAGGAATATTTATTAAGTAGTATGGTGAAACCTTGATCCTATATGAAAAAGAAACAGGGAACAAATGCCCCACGTGTTGAATAGAAATTGAAGCTCATGCTTATATTTTATCTATTTTTAGCTTTATGTTGATGTTGGGGTTCGAATACTTGGGATTCCTACATCCTTGTGGGAACCATCCAATTGATATTAGAGCCACATTTTCAATAATGGGTTGTGGATTTTCACTTCACTCACTTTTTCTCCCTATTTTCTACTTAGCATGTATTAAGATAGGGCACCTGCCAGCATTTGCTGCACTCAATAACCACAAATGACCAAGGTATAGAAAGTGAAGTGCCACAAGGCCACGAGGTGATTTCTATTGTAACAGACACGATAATTTCATTGAAAGAGATTATTAATCAGAATATGCAATGTTTACAAGATGCAAATTGGGGGCTGAAAGTAATGGGAGGGAATTGATCTAATAGTATGGAATAAATTGGAAGGTAAGGTAGTCCATGAGACGTTAAGGAGTTCACACATTTTATGTTTGGCATGACAATTAAATGTGATTCAAGATTGGAAAAGTGATAAACTGCAAACCATTATTTAGTAAGTCAATAAAAAAATTACTCAGTACAAATAAAAGCAGAAGCACTAGTGAGAGTGAAATTAGATGTAGCGCTCAAACTAAAGCAGAGAAGGAAGGGAGACATTTCATTGAACACATTGCAAGCAACTTAAATTCAATAACATGTCCCACAATTTACAAAACAATGTGAAAAAATGTAACAGAGTATACCCAAAAATATAATTCATTAAAGAATGCAGCGAATGACATGGGCAATACAATTTTCTATCTACACACAATTACAAGTCTCACTCACACCTTTCTAAACCAAAAGAAACACAAAAGTCAGAGACGGTGATAATTGAAGCTCGCATATGAACCCCAAATATTTTGCATAAAAACCAAAATAAAACTCCTCGCTTTCTCACTCTCCTAACCCTCTCTGCTCCGCTGTCACGGTTACACCTAAAGCCACCGAGGCGAAGCTCTTCTAGGCTCAGATGCACAAAATGTGAAAGTCAAAATGATGAAAAGAAAAGAGAAGGGTTCAAGTGCGTACCTGGAACAAGCAAAATCGAACAGTGGAGGGCCTCCCTGCGAGTGCAACATGCAATTGTAAAGATGAATGAGAGAGAGTTATGGCTGGGGCGCGTACAAATGATGGATGTGGCTGGAAACGGAAGCCTTGGGGCTTAACGGAGTGAGCTTCAGGATTTCACGGTTAAAGGGAATAGAAGGTGCGAGAGGGAAAAGATTGAGTCGGTTTCCCCGTTAAAGTATTTTTTATTTTTTATTTTTTAGGAAAAAAGTACGTGTTTTTAATTTGCTTTTAACAGCATTTATAAACGAAGTGTTGTCTAATGTGTTGGCTTCCTTTTTTAGATATTAATTAACGTGTTCTTATAACAGCGCTTGATAAAAACTGGAGCTGTCTATGATCATCACTTACACAGCACTTCCTTTATAGAGTGTTGTCTTATGTCTCCAATTCCAAAACACAACACTTGTAACGGGTAAATGCCGTCTAACGTGTGCTATTAAATGTCTTTTTTGTAGTAGTGGTTCTCCTAATCAGAATCTGATTACAAACAAGTATTTTAACCTGCCACTTCTGGCTACAAGTATTCTCTAGGCCACTCCTGGCACACATTTTAATCTCCCCCTGATATTAAAGCAAACCCAAGTATTCTTTAACACTAAGCCACTCCTGGCTTTCCAAACAGAAATTGTTCGAGTATAGAAAGAAAGAATAACTCTCACAGAGAGGATATTACAATAATAATATCGAATAAACATAATCGCTTAGCAAAGCTAAGTAGAAAGCTCTTTTTCGCTTAATATGAATCATCCAGTCGTTTTGACAGAGTTTCGGCTCTTAATCAATCTTCGCACTTTGATGCATGAGCTTGTTCCTCTATTTATAGGTAGCTTGGTGTAAAGTATCCATTGTGGGATCTGTATCTTTGCTAGTAACAGTTATCTTCCAAATATATGAGCGTTTTCCACGTGTCGGCTTGGGATGGAGAGATAGAGGAGACAGTCGTACATGTAGCGCTTCCACTTTTTGTACTATTTCTGCAGAGAAATGCTTTTCTATCCCTGTACAATACTTTCCGAA
Organism: Pueraria montana var. lobata; assembly: GCA_026413185.1. Taxonomy (NCBI): domain Eukaryota; kingdom Viridiplantae; phylum Streptophyta; class Magnoliopsida; order Fabales; family Fabaceae; genus Pueraria; species Pueraria montana. Next base: position 83,752,836 of record CM048650.1, read on the forward strand.
AACTCAAATGAAATGTTATGTTAGAATGAGAGGGAATAATCAAATATTCCAGAGAATCATCATCGAAAACGTATTGTCATATTATATAACTTTTAAGATAGAAAACAGAGTGTAAGTTATATAGGCATTCGATGCTGGTTGTTGTTCTTTACAAAACATATTTGGACGCTTTGCTTATGGAAATATAAGGTCTAAGTTTGAGAGACACAATACCATTGCGGCATTGGACGACGTAGATCCTATAACACTCAAACAAGACCATTAGATACTCCAAAATTTATCCTTTATTTGTTATCATCAAAACCGAAATTTGAGGGGTTGGACATCGTTCAAAGTCTTAGAACTTAACACTATTGTGATGTTTTGCAAGTCATATAATGGTCATTACAAGTTATATAAAAAAAAAAGTTAAAAAAAAGTATGGCCCTACATCGCACAGGTCTCATGTTGGTAGTAAAAAGGACTTTTAAGACAATTTGAACAAGTTATACTTAACATGTCTCAACTTTGTATAAATATATAATTTTTATTAATTATTTTGTGTTATCTTTAAAAATAATAGTCAAAGAAAATAATGTTTTTTTTATTTAAAACATTATATTTAATATTTCACCAATACACCTTTATCATTGTATTCAATAAATGTTTTCTTTTTAAAAAATATTTATATTTACTATTATAATGTTATTCTTCATATGTAACATATGGAAATTAAAAGGTATTAAATTATTACCCTCATTAAACATTCAAGATTTTAAATTCCCCTTCTGGTGTCATATATTTACCAACATTGATATTCAATATTACGAAATAATTAGATACATTTGACTAATTAAAGAAAAATATCTTTAATAAATTTAAAATAATAATGAATTTGCTAGTAAGTTGACTGAGTAAAATGTAAAAAATTAAATGGAAAATGTCAAAAATTGATAATTAGTTTATGTCTTTCTAATAAAATATTTAATTATTAATTCTTAATTAATCTTCAGAGACCCAAGAAAAATGTTATTTAATTTCATGCAAGTATCATTTAAATTATTTATTATAAATATAAAATATAATTTATATACTAAAAATACTTTTTATTTTAAATTGTAATTTTTACCTATAATATATTTTATATATTTAAATTTTTTATTTATTTTAAATTTTAATTTTATAAAAATAATTATTTATTTTATGCATCACACAAGGAAAGATACTAATTATATTAATTTGATGATAATTTTTTGTAGTTATGAGTTATCCATTTTGTTAATTTATTAATAATATCAAATTTTTGTAATGGACAAATATTTTGATGCTTAAAACAATGAATATTTCAAATCACTAACACATCAAATATTTATTTTATTTAAAACTTTTTTATCCTAGTCAAACTATATTTAATGAATTTTGTTGAAAAAGTGAGATAAATTCCCAGTCAAAATCCTTTTTTATTTTCCTTCCTTTTTCGAGAGTTGAAAGGCAAATTTGATATTGAAAATACCTTATTCATGTGTGCAAACACCCAACCCTCACACTCTATTTAATTACCACTTTCAAACTCAACACTGCATACATTCACACACACCGTCTTTGATTTCCCCAGCATTGTTTTACTTTATTCGAGCATTTCCTTCCCTTTGTTAGCATTCCAACATTTTCCATGGAGTTCCAACATCGTGATGGCCAAAACCAAAGGACACCATTAACCATGCCTCTTTCCGCCATCACCTTTTCAACTTGCATGAGACCCATTATGTTTTGCTGTTTTAAAAAATAAATGCTTTTCTAACATCAGTTCATTTGTAGGGTCGGAGTTTGTGCCAGCTGGTTTTATCAGCAATGTTATGATGCCTAATGTTTTCCTAACGATGGTGTTGGTCAATGCCGAGGAAGCATTTCGACGAGAGCGGCAAAAAGTATTCTTTATTTATATATTTTATCTAATATATTAATTTTCTTATGCTATCATTCTTATTAAGTTGGATGCAATGAAAGGGGTCAACCAATTGACCCTAATAGTGATACATTTGTAAGTTATATTGGTGCCATTTCTCGACAGACGATGCAAATTACATGTGATAATTGGAGAACACCATCTTTGAAGGTAGTGAAAGAAAATATTTGGAAGGATATACAGGTAGTAAACATACTCTCACCATATTTTATGTTTCTTGTACAAACATACTTACTCAATTAAGCACACTTTTGCAGACAACTTTCATTGTTGATGATAGTCATCGAAGTTGGGTTCTTAGAGAAGTACGAAAACTTTGTAGAAATTTTAGAACCTACTTGACAAAGAAAAATGTTTATGGTAAAAATGGTAGTGTTATTAAGCATCCTCCGCAGATGTATCCATTCATATCCCAGGAGCAATGGAGAACTTTTGTTTCTAAACGTCAATCTGACAAATTTAAGGTAAGGTTAGTCATTTGAATTATAGTCTTAATTATCTTAATACTTTGTATTCATATTATTTCTATGTGCCTAAATAGATGCAAAGCACTCAAAATCGGCTCAAAGCATTGAATCCTAAGTACCCCTATAGAAAAGCCCGCATTGGTTACGCACGCCTTAAGCAAAAGATTGTAAGTGTGTTTAGATATAAAGTGCAAGATGTTAGAAATGTCTTTCAGTCAGTTCATTAATTGCATCAAAGTATAGTTGAAGGAGTTAGGACCAAAGGACACATCCATATCTCGTCATGATTTGTGGAAGAGTGCACGTGTAAATAAGTCAGGAGTGATTGATAAAGAAAACGTTCAACAAGTATGTAAGCAAATTGTAAGTATGATAACATTTTAATTTTTTTCTTTTATTATTTTCTTATGTCAGCATTAATGATATATATCCTTTGCTTTAAATTTATGTGTCAAAACATCAGGAGCCTTCCTCTGCAAGTGGTGCAAATAATCTCCCTGTGTACCACAAATTTCTTGATATCTATGTTAAAGATAAACTTCAAGGTGGTGCCTTGTTGAACATAGACATGGAGAGAAACATTTTTGGTATATCATATACAGAGTTTATTAGTCAACAAATTATCAATGAACTTCTTCTCCACGAATGGTTAGATTGTCCTATTATTTGTGTATATATCAGGTACTTTAAGTAAACAAAGTTTTGTAATTTCTTTTCAATTAAACATTGATATTATTGGTAACATGTTTTTTATCTTCATTGAAGGTATTTATACTACCAGTTGGTTCTTGCGAGACAAAACACAAGGAGGTTCTCATTCTTATGCCCACATAATACATCTCCAACGAACAACGAGGCAACAAAGTATATAGCTGATGTGCTTATTGAATTTAATCAGCGAGACAAGTTATTCTTGGCACCTTACAATACAGGGTAAATAAATTTGATTTAATTTAATGATAAATTTTTAATAAATTTTATTTACTTTAATGAATTCCTAAGAATGTAAGTTACTTTGGATTATCTAATTAACTAACAAGTTTTGTAGGGATCATTGGGTGTTGATTGTCATCAATGCCACATTAGATACAATATATTATTTGGATTATGTGCATGGTGGTCTAAAACATAAACAACACATGAAGGATACATTTGAAAAGTAAGTTCAATGCATTTATTTTCAATATAACAAACATGAGATATATTGAATATATAATAACTTGAATATATTTATTTTATTTTGTTAGAGCTTTGTGCATTTACCATGCTGGTAAGGAAACTAGGATGCCAACATCTCGATCAAACAACAAAATCACTTGGATCCCTATACAAGTATGTACAAAAATTTTCTACACTTTAATCTCTTGCCTAAATCTAGATCAAACAAATTCATTGTCCAAAACAAGGATAATACATCATTCAATTAATCTTTCATTTTGACTTGTATAGTGCCCTTGTCAGACAAATACAATTGATTGTGGTTATTATGTTATGAGATTCATGAAAGAAATCCTTTCACAAAATGAAAATATCATCCCATATACGGTACGTAATTTTAGTTATAATTTATATTTATCTCATTCCTAATTTTGATATCATTTAATGTTATTTAATCTAACGTTTATTTAATCTGATGTTCTATTTTGCAGTACTTTCCTGACTACAAGTGTGCTACTTACTCTCATGACCAACTAGTTGAAGTCAAGGAAGATTGGTGTCGTTATATAGTCCAAAATTGTGGATTAGCATAGTTTCTATTTAGAATTGTTGCAACTCAAACGTGTAGTTTGATTTGTAACTTTTTTTAATTATGTTGAACAATACAAATTGCATTTTGTTTTGTTTCGTTGTATTTCTGTTAATATACAGATGTATTGAAATTTGGGATTGTTCATATTACAAGGGAAACTCTGCCAACATTTTGGTATAAATTTCATTGTTCAAAACTTAAGGAAGTAGTGTTTTTAATTAAGTTGTATGTATTAGACTATGAAAAATGTGATGTGTGCATGAATAATTGTTTTGAACTATGCAAAAAGCAACATAAAACAAAGGGAAAAATCTGAGTGAAGAGTTGTAAAAGGATTGTGGGGTGAGGGGTGGGGGACACTTCAGATGGACAAAGAGAAAAGGAAATTGTTTGGTTCCAATGGACTAAAAAAAATATTGAAGTGAGAGAAAGAGAAGGATTAAGGGAAGTATATAAAGGAAAAGAAATACATAAAACAAAGGGATGTTAATTAATACAACGATTCTTTTATTCCTTATTATATTATTGTCATTATTATAGTAATAAAAATATTATATAAATTAAAGTAAAGTATATTAATAATGTAAATAAAAACTATACATCATTAATTACGAATTATTATGTATTAAAAATATTATATTTATAATAATTATTTTAAAATCATATTTAAAGTAACTTCTAATGAATTGATATAATAATAAATTTATATTAATAATATATAAAATTTAAAATGATATAATATAGTAAAATAAAACACTAAAATAGACAATAAAATTTACATAATCAGTGGTTTAATTTTTCGAAGATTAAAATATTTTTTGGAAAAATAATATAATTTAATTGAAAAGCATTTGCAGTGTTTTAAAGTTAAATTAAGCTAATTTTAAAAAAATTAACACTATATCATTAAAAAAATAAATATATGTGTTTAAATTAGTTTTAATTAGAAAAATTTTATTATAATATTTGTAATGATTCTATGTTATTTTTAAACATTTTTTTTTCATTGGGTGCCTTCTTCTTTTCACTCTTTCTTTGGTTCTTTTTTTTTTTTTGTTGCCCGTTCTTGATATGTATCTGAATGTTTTAGTTTGTGTCTATTGTTAAAGGAAGTTTAGCATTTATTACAGAAGATATTCTTAACCATGTTTCATATATTATAATTTTTTTTATATTGTGGTTTTAAATGTATGTGACATTAATTATATTAGTTATTACTGTCATTTATCATGTAATGAATTCCTCTAACGTATCTATGAATTGGTAGTTTGACTTTTTATTAAAAAAAATGAATGATAATAAATGGCATTGAAAATAAATTTTAAATAAATAATCAATGTCAATAAAGGTGTTTGAAAAACTTTTAAATATATAACCAACAAGTCGTTGGTCCGAGTAGTACTGGGCTCGGTCCCCTTAAGCAAGATAGGGTTCGAGCCTTGTAAATGAAAAAAATGTGGTTGATTTGAGAGGGGAGACTTCGTACCAATAACATGGTAATAAAATATATATATATATTAAAATTTAATTCTAATTTTAACTTTGCTTTTTATGTTAATATTTGAAGATTTTAATTTTTACGCATTATTAATGCAAATTTTTACATTATCAATCAAATAAAAATAATCTTAAATATGACTTTTGAAAAATTAATTATAAAAATCAGCAATGTTTATGCATGACAGATTATGATTATATCACAATATAAATGAATACATTTATATTGTCAATATATTTAAATAAAAAACTTATCTTTACTTGTTTAAATGAAGTAAAATATTACATAGATGTCTAGAAATGTTTAAATTTTAAAAAATAATTATTTATTTTAAAACTTTCAAATTTTTTAAAATTAAGTTATTATTTTTCTAAAATAAGTGCACATTGTGGTATATGAAATTTATCGGCTAAAAATGTTTATGATATTATTGAGGTCATTTTAATATATTCCCATTGTTTTTATTCTCTAATTTATTAATTCCATCCATTAAAATAAAGACGTGTTTTCTTGTGGTGGAATCATACTAAAGTGGCTCTGTGTTATCTATTCTGGAAAGGAGGTGGAGTAAGCAGCTAAAGGATGTTATTATAGCTGCCATTCTTAATGTGTTTTGGACAGTGACAAATCAGGATCCGGGATTAGCGGGGGCAAATTATTTAAAAAAATTATTAATGTTTATTAGGTTTAAATACCTTTTTAGTCCTTGCAATTTAGCACTTTTTGTTTTTCGTCCTTGCAAAAAAAATTTAGTTTTACTCCTTGCAAATTATGTTTGTTTTGTTTTTCATCCTTAAAGCAGTTTAGATAGCATTTTTTTACTGTTAAAAGTGTTTTTTTACTATTCAAAGCACTATTTAAAGCGCTTGAAGGACGAAAAACAAAATACACATAATTTGCAAGGAATAAAACCATTTTTTTTTGCAAGGACGAAAAGCAAAAAAGCACTAAATTGCAAGGACTAAAAAGGTATTTAAGCTTATTTATTATCATGCATATGAAAATAAAATATGTTTTGTTCCTCTAAAATTTTCGTAGTTTGGTTTTGGTCTCTCTAAAATTTTTTGTCCTTTTTCGTCTCTCAATTTTGAAATGCATAATTTTGGTTCTCAAACCGCCATCTAAACCATTTTTGTCTTTCTATAAAGCATTATCTATACCATTTTGAGAAGAAAAAGTGATGCATTTCAAAATCAGGAGTCGAAAAGTGGACAAAAAAAATTTAAAGGGACTAAAACTGAACTTCAAAAATTTTAGAGAAACCAAAAACATATTTTACCCTATGAAAGAGAATGAAATGTGCAACCAAATAAGTGTAAAAGGAACAAAACATACGAAAGACACTAGTCAATAAAAGATAAAAATTGATAACAACTAAAAAATTAAAGGCAGTGGGGTCAAATTACAAAATTAGAGTGGGCAAAAACACAACAACACTTAATATATCCTTATATTTTCCACAAAGTCAGGGGGTGCATCTGCATCCCCTGGAGAGTATGTAGGTCTGCCATTGGTTTTGGATCATCTGTATTTCTCGAAATAAAAAGCGTTTTGATAGTGTTTCGATTTCTGTCAATAATGCCATTTCCTCTGTTATGGCCTCTACTTCATTACCAAGCTTTTGCTCAAAAGGATACATGGCGCATTCAATGGAGGAGTTTCAAATTCTTAAGGCCTTGTCAGTGCCTATTCATCCCCCTAAACCTCTTCTTGTTAAGAAGGTAACTTGGTATCCACCAATTTTTGGAGTTGTCAAATGTGTACACGGATGGTTCTTCCAAGGGCTCTCCAGGGCATGCTGGGTGTGGGGGCATTTTCCGTGATGATTTTGGGACTTTTCTTGTGGTTTCTCAGCATAGATTAGAATCACAACAGCTCTACATGCTGAGCTTATTGCAACAATGCTAGCCACTAAGCGTGCTTCCCACATTAAGGATGGCATAAACTCTAGATTGAATGTGACTCTCATTTAGTAATAGAGGCTTTTAAAAATGTTCAACGTGTTCCTTGGGATATCAGAGTTCGTTGGAAACACTGCCTTGAGCTTTGTTCCTAGATGCATTTCAATTTTTCTCATATCTTTAGCGAAGGGAATAGTTGCGCTGATAAACTAGCTAATTGGTGGGACGGTGCTCCTTCTTGTATTAAGGAAGACTTCTTCCGTAACAAAGTTGGTCTTCCTTTTTTTAGATTTTGTTGATGTTCTTTTTTCGTAGGTTTTGGCCTAGTCCCCCATTGTGATGTTCTTTTTTTTTTTTTTTTTTCTATTCTTCTTAATAAATAGTGGCTTGCGACAGGGGATCAATAGTCTTTGGGGTGTCGACCTAGTTAGGAGATGGTCATTGTTCTATTTGAAATACAGAGAAACACACTAGAATGGGGGTTGAATAGTGTGTTTATATTTTCTTTGAAATCCTTTCGCAAATATGAAGATAGTGTATCTTAAGTTTTACAAGAACCTTGTGAAACAGAAGACTATGCTATCGTCCAGTGGTTCAAATATAACAGTTCAATAAAACTGTGTTTTTCGTCAGAACACACGTAAAATATTTTCGTAAATAAAATGTGTAAAGAAACTCTTTCGTAGTATGTGAAGAGATAACTTAAGAGATTTACGAGTAAGCTAGAAAGCGAAAGAGTAGAACACTTAGTTTTATACTGGTTCACTCAAACTGAGCTACGTCCAGTTCTCATTCAGAAAGCATTGAAGGGTTCTCCTAATTAGAATCTGATTACAAACAAGTATTTTAACCTGCCACTTCTGGCTACAAGTATTCTCTAGGCCACTCCTGGCACACCTTTTAATCTCCCCCTGAGATTAAAGCAAACCTAAGTATTCTTTAACACTAAGTCACTCCTGGCTTTCCAAATAGAAATTGTTCAAGTTTAGAAAGAAAGAATAACTCTCACAGAGAGGATATTACAATAATAATATCGAATACACTTAATCGCTTAGCAAAGCTAAGTAGAAAGCTATTTTCACTTAGTATGAATCGTCCAGTCATTTTGACAGAGTTTCGGCTCTTAATCAATCTTCGCACTTTGATGCATGACCTTGTTCCTCTATTTATAGGTAGTTTGGTGTAAAGTATCCGTTGTGGGATCTGTACCTTTGCTAGTAACAGTTCTCTTCCAAATATATGACCGTTTTCCACGTGTCGGCTTGGGGTGGAGAGATAGAGGAGACAGTCGTACATGTACCGCTTCCACTTTTTGTACTATTTCTGCAGAGAAATGCTTTTCTGTCCCTGTACAATACTTTTCGAAAACTCAAATGAAATGTTATGTTAGAATGAGAGGGAATAATCAAATATTCCAGAGAATCATCATCGAAAACGTATTGTCATATTATATAACTTTTAAGATAGAAAACAGAGTGTAAGTTATATAGGCATTGGACGCTTGCTTTGCAGAAACATTGGACGCTGGTTGTTGTTCTTTACAAAACATATTTGGACGCTTTGCTTATGGAAATATAAGGTCTAAGTTTGAGAGATACAATACCATTGCGGCATTGGATGACGTAGATCCTATAACACTCAAACAAGACCATTAGATACTCCAAAATTTATCCTTTATTTGTTATCATCAAAACCGAAATTTGAGGGGTTGGACATCGTCCAAAGTCTTAGAACTTAACAATCTCCCCCTTTTTGATGATGACAAATAATGTTAAATTTTGATGTTAACAGGCACATAATCATATATGAATATAATAAAGCATATAGGAGATGATTATGTTATGCCAATGTATGTTGACAGGGTTAATATATGTGAAATGAAGTACTCCCCCTGAGTTTAACATTTCTTATGCATCTGATAACAATGTATAATAGACATCAAGATATATCAGATATTGCAGATATCAGAGTGAAAAAAAAACATATCAAGGATATGGATGCGGAATATGTTATATAAACACCTCATGTATTAAAAATGTATTGATAAAATAGCCAAAACATTCACAGAGTGTAAAATGACTTTATGACATCAAAATTCCAATTTATCCCCCTTTGTCATTAACAAAAATGGGTTTGAAAGATGGAAAATGACTTGACCATCATGGTCACCTATGGCTGTGAAGGTGGTTCTTATGGTGGTGGTGGTGGTTGTTCTGGTGGTGCTTGAGTAGGTGGTGCTGGTTGATGAGGTTGTGGTTGGACGAGTGGTGCTAGTTGTTGGAGTTGTTGTGGTTGGACGGGTGGAATGGCATGAGCAACTTGTCCAAGAAGGTTGGTTGCAGTATTTTGAATTTGATTCACAAGCATCTGGGAGAGGCTCATGAACTGTTTAGTGATAGCATTCTGCAGCAGCATACGATGTTGATCAGCCTCAGCCTGTTGCCTTTGCTGAAATGCTTGAAGAGCTGCGTCGGTTTCCAATTGTTGTTGCCTCAAAGCCTGCTGCACAATCTCGTGAACACAATCTTCTGAGACCCCTTGAGGTTCAACAAATCACAAGAGAAGGATGCCCCTTGGACTTGAAGATCCTGTGGGAACCAGTTGACGTGTACCCGAGTGAGCTTCAGTAGACGCTTCAACAACGGGGAGGCTGGTGATATCTTTAGCAGGAGGCTTTTCTGCAGTTGATTCCATGGGCTTGGATGCTTCAACAATAGGCTCTCCATCATCCTTGGACTTTCCAGTTTGGACGGTGGGTTCTTGTTCCACTTCTATTGGTACAGATGGGTCCAAGTCAAGATGATCTAGCACCTTTGTTATCTTGGCAGATGCTTCATCCAACTCTGCTTATGTATCTTTTGCCTTGGCAACCTGATCTTCCTTTTCTGTGGTTGCAGCCTCAACTTGCTCAAGAGCCAGCTACTCTGGACGAGCTTGTTCTACTGCTCTGGCCTCTTCTGCCTTGTACTCCTCATGCAGAGTTTGGAGTTCCTCCACAAACTCTGTGCGATCCAGTGTCTGAAGATCAAACACTTTGTTGCTTCTGATGATAGGTAACATCTTCACTAAATCCAGATAGTCATCTGAATCTGTCAGAAAGCAAGCAAAGGTGTCTGTGAAGTGATGAGTCTTCACTGGACGCAGCACCTCAAGACCATGAGGGGGGTGAATGAAATCATTCTTGGAGCTACCGGAGGAGGAGGAGGCCTTCTGGGAGTCATTCCATAAGATCTGGCGCCAAAAGGTCATGGATTTGAAAGTTCCAAGTGGTCGTGTAGGTTACCAGTCTTGTCAAACAGGTGACCCCAGGTATGTGAGGATTGTTGCAGGGCTTCAACTTTCTCTTCCCTGCTTGGCATCTCAATGCCATAGAGCTTGTAACCCTTCTTTCGACCGGCATCATACAAGGGTAGTCTAGGACACACCCTATCTGGTACAAACTTGATTTCTGTGGCGCGGCTGATGTGAAGGTTTGGTGGGTAGGCAATGGCTTGGTTTGGTATATACATCTATTGAAGAAGTTTGCCAAGGTCATCATAGTCGCTTGGCTAGAAATTAAGCACTAGATTTCCAGCTGGTAGTGGCAAGAACTTTGTAATGGGAGTCCATAAGCGAACATCCTTGACCCATTATACATCTGGATGCTGCTTCGACTTGGAAGGGTCCAGGCTTTCTTTAATGGCTAACTTCAATTCTACGGCCAGTTCAATATCCCTGCTAACAGAGGGCTTCTTGGATGATGCCTTCTTCTTTCTTGGAGCCTTCCCTTTCTGCTCCGCAACCGTCTTTGTGAATCGAGATGCAACCTCCACCTCTGGTTCAGGCAGTTCTGCTGCTGCTGGACGCACCCTTTGTTGGGTTCCAGTTGGACAGGAGTAAGGATGAGTCATTCGGATCAAGTGTGGATACACTTCTCTCGTCCAAGTGGGCAAAGGGTTGCTGATTATTGCTCCTTCTAGCATAGTAGCATAGTTAGCTGAAGGATTATGAGCATAATCATACCTCGTCCACTCTAGTGCTGAGGCAGTAGTCAGATGCCTCTCCAAAGGTTCTTGTTGAGGCCTCCAGATCACATCGCACCTCTTACAGTAATTTTGTTCATTCTGTGTAAGGAATGCAACAGGGAAGCGTTCTCTGTCTTCTTTTTCTTTGGTTTTCTGCTTGGGGGGTATGGTCCATGGGGACCAGGTATCCCTCAATGCATCCCTTGGACGCACAAACTTGGACAGGTCCAAGTGAAGAGGTGGATGATGGGTTGTTGATGTGGATGGAGCACTGGATGGAGCTGGTAGTGGGGCACTGGTGGATATGATGTCATTGTCTTGGGAGGAAGGTGGTGGAGCTGCAACTCTCCTTGGTCTAGCTGCCTGAGTCTTAACACGTCGAGGCACATTAGAAGGAAAAGAAGTTGGTTCAGCAGGTTGTACCTTCTGCTTCTTTTGCTAAGGGGTCGCCTTCTCCTCTGCTTTCTTCATGATTTGACCAATTAGGATCTGGTCATCATATCAGAGTCGTCTAGTATTTGAAGCTTCCGAACCTTTGGCTTTTCTGGAACAGGCTTCACTGAGGCTGCCTTTGGACGCTGCTCAGCTTGAGTAGGTCTGGACGCATCAGTCCTTGGACGCTTCTCTGTTGGGGACTGAGCAGTGGAGGTGTCAGCATGTCTTTTCTTGGTTCTTCTCTCCTTTTCAGCATCTTCCTCATGCTTCTGAGACATGTGACGTGTTACTTTTCTTCTCCCCTGTTCCTCCATCATCCTTTTGATCTTCTTGCCAATACCAAGAAGATCAATCTCCTCCTCATCATCATTGGAGATGATCTTGCTCTGTTCATGTCGTTGCTTATTGATGCTATCTTTGTCCAAGTCCCTTAGGACCTTGGCTGTCAGCTTAATCTTCATAGGCTTTATGTTGGACTTGCCAAATAGTTGTTGTGTTGCCACCATTTGCCCTTTCTTCATGATAGCTTCGTGAACAGCTTCGTCCAGTTCACCAAAGAAGCATTGATAGACCTTCTGGTCCCAGAAGATCTTGTTCAGCAGAGCGGCATAGAAGATGTCATCATTGCCACCAATAGTCTTCATCATTCTCACAATATTGATGTAAATGGTGTGAGGAAGGTTGAAGGGGATACCTTCCATAATGTGGAATATCACGAACTTGTGTAAGTCCGTGACTGAGTCCTTAGACCCAGCTTTGTGCAGAATACTCTTGTTGCACACCTGCTGCCAGATTTTTGCTTCCTCACACAGGCTCTTGTACTCAATCTTTATTGAGTCTGTGGATTTGGTCTTGCAAAGTACGTTTGCAACGTGATTGCCGTACTTCTCGGCCCAGTTTGTTCTGTACTGGTTCTGTTCCCTGATGCAACCAGTTACCTTTGCAATGGACTCAGTGGACAGAGTCACCTCTCGTCCAAGAATAGTGGCCACGAGCTCCCTTGTGTTATGGAATTTAGCATTCCTCCAGAACATCCTGATCAACTCAGGGAATATCTTCTGGTTTTCGTTGAAGTAGCCTCTGATTCCACACTTCAGAAGGCTCTCGTTCAGGTTCAGGCCCAGCTTCTCCAGCTCTTGAATGTCGAAGAAGTGCTCAATGTGCACTGTAGCTGCACCTTGACATACCACTGTGGTCTCAGGGTAGGTGTGGACGTCGAGTTCAGAGTTTCTTGAGCTTGCAGAGTTCAACATGGTAGAAAAGTTTGGATTTTTAGGTTTTCTGAGAAGGGTTTTGGGTTTTTGAGAGAGAGAGAGAATGCTTAAGGATGAAGATGAGCTCAGAGAAAAAAGATACGGTGAAGATTTTTCTGAGGCGATTTGACGGATTACATATATGGGCTTTGTTCGGAGAAAGTGAAGCAGTTTTGGGCTTTTATGATTTGAATATTTGAAATGGGAGTTATGCCATAAAACCCGCCATGATGAGGTGTGTGAAGAATGTGGGTAACTGTGTTTGGTTACTGACATTTAGATGACTCAGCATAGAGCATTAACTCATACTTACTCTGAAATGAACTGTTTTGGCCATTTGAACAATGTTTAAAAAAATATGCTAAGTTAAAAACATCATCCAGATGTTGGACTTAAGTGGAACATGTGCAATGCGCGTGCATGACTTAGTGATCTTTGGATGACATGTCCATTGGACGCTAAGGTTTTATTGGACGCACCATGTAGATGTTAATCATTCCTTTACCGAGTCCATGCCAAGTTTGTTCCTCATAAGGATTAACTTATCTTCAGTAAGGGGTTTAGTAAATATATCAGCAAGCTGATTATCTGTGGTTACTAGGGGTGTTCAAAAATGTTGAACTAAACTACACTGTGTAAAAACTAAACTGAATTGGAAAAATGAATCACTTCAGCTAAACTAACTAAACTGAACTAGCAAATAGTTCAAACGAACTGAACTAAACTGTTTTTTTAGTTCAGTTAACTACATTTAAAAGTTCGAACTGAACTATTTTTATAGTTTAAATTAAACTATTCTTTTGAACCAAGCTGTTAAAAAACTGGTTTGAACCAAACCTTCAGACGTTTACTTAACTTTCCTATTAATGTCGTAATGGATTTGATTTGTTGTAATCTAAAATAAAATTAATCTCTATGAAATGGTGTCCTTCCTTCTGTATTGAGTCACTGTGAAAGCTCAATTCCATGCGCTGTCCTGCCTTTGCCTTACGGTACAGCAGTTCACTGAACTAAACTTTTGCACTGGATGCCTAGTTCAGTTAATGAACTGTTTTGCTAAAAAATAGTTCAGTGCAATTTTTATTTACAAACAGTTCAGTTATTAATAGTTTAGTGCAATTAAGTTATAGTTAAGTTCATAGTTTTTAGTTTATTTGAACAGTCCTAGTGGTTACAAAGTGTAGTTCCACAGTACCCTTTTGAAAATGGTCTCTTATAAAGTGATGTTTAATCTCTATATGTTTAGCCCTTTAATGCAATATGGGATTCTTAGAGAGATCTATGGCAGCTTTACTATCACAGAAGATAGGAATGTTACTCTCACATATGCTGTAGTCCTCAAGTTCATGTTTGATCCATAAGATTTGAGAACAACATTTTGCAGCTGAAATATACTCTGCTTCAGCAGTGGACAATGCAATGGTTCCTTGCTTCTTGCATATCCAGGAGACTAAGTTTCCACCAATGAAGTGACATCCTCCACTAGTGCTTTTTCTTTCAATTCTGTCTCCAGCATAATCAGCATCATAGTATCCAGCTAACCTGAAATCTTTCTGCCTTTTGAAATATAGACCAAGATTAGTGGTTCCAACAAGATATCGAAAGATTTTCTTAACAGCAGTTAAATGAACTTCCCTTGGGTCAGATTGAAATCTGCCACATAAGCATACACTGAACATGATGTCAGGTCTGGACGCTGTGAGGTATAGGAGTGATCCTATCATTCCTCTGTATAGAGTGTTATCCACCTTCTTTGAGTTGTCGTCCAGTCCAAGTATTGCTGTTGGATGCATAGGAGTTTTCATTGGTTTTACATCGTCCATTTCATACTTCTTTGGTAGCTCCTTGACATACTTGGTTTGATGTATGTACACGCCCTTTTCAGTTTGTTTGATTTGAAGTCCAAGGAAGAATTTTAGCTCACCCATCATGCTCATCTCAAACTCTATTGGCATTAATTTGGCAAATTCTTCACATAGAGATTCATTAGTGGCACCAAATATGATATCATCAACATATATTTGTGCAATAATAAAATCAGAAGAGTAGTCTTTGCGAAACAATGTAGTGTCTACTTTTCCTCTTGAAAAACCATTTTCTGACAGAAATGAGCTGAGTTTTTCATACCAAGCTCTAGGTACTTGTTTCAACCCATATAAAGCTTTGTTAAGTTTGAAAACATGATTTGGAAAAGCATCACTTTCAAATCCTGAGGGTTGTTCCACATAGACTTCTTCCTTTATGAGTCCATTGAGGAATGCACTTTTTACGTCCATTTGATATAGCTTCATATTGGTCTGAGCTGCAAATGATAGTAAAATGTGAATTGCCTCTAGACATGCAACTAGAGCATAAGTTTCAGTATAATCTATACCTTCCTATTGTGAGTAACCTTTTGCTACCAACCTCGCTTTGTTTCTCACAAAATTACCTGCTTCGTCCAACTTGTTTCTGAACACCCACTTTGCTCCTACAGCTTCTTTGTCGTCGGGGAGTTCTACTAGCTTCCAGACATTGTTCTTTTGAAACTGGTCAAGTTCTTCCTGCATTGCTTTGACCCAGCTTTCATCTTCTAAGGCATCATCCACAGTCTTAGGTTTTAATTGCGATATGAGTGTTGTGTGACCCTGCTGTCGTTGAAGTGAAGCTCTAGTTTTGACTCTATCTTTTGGATCTCCAATGATTTGCTCCTCTGGATGATGTTTCTTCATTTGCCAGTTGCGTCTAGTTGGTTCTCTTTGTTCTGCTACTGAATCGTCCAGTGGTACATTGGACTCTTCACCTGAGACATCGTGGTTGGACGTATCTGATGACTTACTTGCATCGTCCAATCTGAGATATGCAAATGATTCGTCCAGCTCTGATAATTTCTTATCAGGCTTGTTATCATTGAACTTCACATGGATAGCTTCTTCAACAACTAAGGTTCTAGAGTTATAAACTCTGTATGCCTTTGAAGTTTCAGAATATCCAAGCAATATTCCTTCATCACTCTTAGAATCAAATTTTCCTAAGTTATCCTTAGTGTTTAGAATCAAACATTGACATCCAAATGGATGGAAGTAGGATATGTTGGGTCTTCTTCCCTTCCACAATTCATATGGAGTCTTTTTCAATATTGGCCTTATATAGATTCTGTTTTGCAAATAACAGGCAGTATTCACTGCTTCAGCCCAGAAGTGTTTAGGGGTTAAATTATCATTCAACATGGTTCTGGCCATCTCCTGGAGTGACCTGTTTTTCCTCTCAACAACACCATTCTGTTGTGGTGTTCTGGGTGTTGAGAAGTTGTGAAGGATACCATTGTCCTCACAGAACCTTTGAAAACTTTCATTTTCGAATTCTCCCCCATGATCACTTCGGATAGAAGTAATGCATACTCCTTTTTCATTTTGAACTCTTTTGCAGAAGTTATAAAAAGCCTTGAAGGACTCATCTTTGTGGGATAAGAACATGACCCATGTCCATCTGGTATAGTCGTCCACTATAACTAATCCATACTTGTGGGTCCAAACAGATCAATATGTAACAGCTCAAGAAGTCTAGAAGTGGAAACAATGTTTTTACTTTGAAAAGAACTTTTCACTTGTTTCCCTTTCTGACAAGCTTCACAAAGAAGATAATCTTTATATGACATACTTGGTAGTCCTCTTACGAGGTTATGCCTATTCAGCTTTGAGATTAACCTCAAGCTTGCATGACCAAGTCTTTTATGCCATAGCCAATGATTTTCTTGTGCTGAAACTAGGCATGATACATTTTGACTTGATAGTTCCCCAAGTTTAATCTTGTACAGATTACCTTGCCTCTTTGCAGTAAAGAGAAGGGATCCATCAGAGTTCTTGACTGTGCATTCACTTTTGTTAAAGGCAACATCATATCCACTGTCACATAATTGGCTTATGCTAAGTAGATTATGTTTAAGACCTTTAACATAAAGAACTTTATCAATACAAGGATAGGGTGGTAAACCAATCTTACCTACGCCAGCTATCATCCCTTTCTAATTCTCTCCGAAAGTGACTGTCCCACCAGCTTTGGGTAGGAGGCTTTGGAACATACACCTTTCTCCTGTCATGTGATGTGAGCACCCACTGTCCAGGTACCATGATTGGAGTTTCTTTCCTACTGTTAAGCATGTCTGCAACAGGAACAATTTTATCCTTAGATACCTAAATTGACTTGGGTCCTTTATTGTTAGTTTGAAGGGTATTAGACGCTCCCTTCTTAGGCAGGTGTCTGCATTTGGACGTTATATGTCCAAGTTTCCCACAGAAGTAGCAAACATCTGTTTCCTTGTCATGAATATATTTCTTTCCCTTATATCCATGTCCTGACCTGTCATTTTGTCTCTTACAACCTTCATATTTTAAAAGCATTTTAAGGTTGTCAGAGCCCTTAACAAATTTTGACAGATCCTTCTTTAGGCTGTCAATCTCTTCATGAAGTTTTACAACATCATGTGGTTGACCTCTTAAGGAAGTATCTGCTTCAACTTTCAGAAGCTTCTCAACTAGCCTTTTATTTTCTGCTTTGAGATTTCGAATCTCTATGGAAAGATTCATTTCTCTAGTCCTTGAATCCTCACAGGATTTATAGGCTCGAGCAGCATCATTCCAGAGAGTTCGCCTCTCCGCATTTGTAATTTCATGTTGCTTTGAGAGCTCTGTAAACTTTTTATGTAAATCCTCCTTTTCACTTTCAAGTTGTTTGAAACTTTTCTCTAAAACTTCTTTTTCTTTTGAAAGTGATTTGGACGATTTCTTTAAAGTTCTGTAGGCCTTTGACAGGATAGAAGAGTTTGAAAGTAGTTCATGATAAGCTTCTTGAAGTGAATCTAAGACATTAAGGTCTACCTCATCTTCTTCTTCTGGTTCAGAAGAATCTGTTGAAGTGTCTGCCATCAGGCATATGTGTGCTTCCTCTTCTTCTTCATCGTTCGATGATGAGTCATCATCCAAGTCTTCCCATGTGGACATCAGAACTTTCTTGCCCTTCTTTTTGCTGAAGAATTTCATCTTCTTGTCCTTGCTCTTGTCGAGATCTGGGCATTCTGATTTGAAGTGTTCTGGCTTTTTGCATTCGTAGCATACTATTGGACTCTTCTCCTTCTTTTCTTTGAGGCCTTTCTTGTTTAGGTTTCTCCATCTGAATCCACCTTTCTTCTTCCACATAGCGTGTATCCTCTTGGATATGAAGGATAGCTCATCATTCTCGTCTGAGTCATCATCTTCAGATTGTTCGTCTGATGATGTTTCAGCTTGCATGGCTTTGGACGATGGTGCTTTCCTTGGCTTCTGGACGCTGAGCGCCAGGGACTTGTTTTTCTTACCATCACCATCTTGATGCAGTTCTAGTTCATGCACCTTGAGAATTCCCATGAGTTCTTCTAGGGACATATCATCCAGTCCTTTTGTTATTCTCAAGGCTGTAACCTGTGGTCTCCATTGCCTAGGCAAACTTTTCAGAATTTTGTCAATATGTTCATAGTTATTGTAATTTTTACCATGTGCTCTAAGTTCATTTAGTATGGTTTGAAATCGTCCAAACATACCTTGTATGTCCTCGTTTTCTTCCATACTAAACAATTCATATTGATGAGTAAGGAGACTGAGTTTGTTACGTTTTACCTGGGTGGAACCCTCATACGTTAACGCAAGAGTGTCCCACATTTGTTTCGTGCTTTTGAGACTGTGCACCTTGTTGTATTCTTGTTCGCTCAGTGCACATATGGTGATGTTTCTAGCTCTGGAGTTGAGATGAAATCTTTGTTTCTGCTCCTTCGTCCATCTAGTCTTTGGGATTTCGTTGAGGATCTCATTAAGTGGAATGTAGTCGCCCATCTCCACAACATCCCACATGTCAATATGACTGGATTCAAAGAATGCTATCATTCTTTGTTTCCAGTAATCATATTTGACGCCCTTGAAGAGTGGTGGTCTGTTCACAGCTTGTCCCTCGTTTTCCATCTTTCTTAGGATCTTTCCTCTGTACTGCTAAGTACTCATCCCAAGAGGCTGAGCTCTGATCCAACTGAAATACAGAGAAACACACTAGAAGGGGGGTTGAATAGTGTGTTTATATTTTCTTTGAAATCCTTTCGCAAATATGAAGATAGTGTATCTTAAGTTTTACAAGAACCTTGTGAAACAGAAGACTATGCTATCGTCCAGTGGTTCAAATATAACAGTTCAATGAAACCGCGTTTTTTGTCAGAACACACGTAAAATATTTTCGTAAATAAAATGTGTAAAGAAACTCTTTCGTAGTATGTGAAGAGATAACTTAAGAGATTTACGAGTAAGCTAGAAAGCGAAAGAGTAGAACACTTAGTTTTATACTGGTTCACTCAAACTGAGCTATGTCCAGTTCTCCTTCAGAAACCTTTGAAGGGTTCTACTAATCAGAATCTGATTACAAACAAGTATTTTAACCTGCCACTCCTGGCTACAAGTATTCTCTAGGCCACTCCTGGCACACCTTTTAATCTCCCCCTTAGATTAAAGCAAACCCAAGTATTCTTTAACACTAAGCCACTCCTGGCTTTCCAAACAGAAATTGTTCGAGTATAGAAAGAAAGAATAACTTTCACAGAGAGGATATTACAATAATAATATCTAATACACAGAATCGCTTAGCAAAGCTAAGTAGAAAGCTCTTTTTCGCTTAGTATGAATCATCCAGTCATTTTGACAGAGTTTCGGCTCTTAATCAATCTTCGCATTTTGATGCATGAGCTTGTTCCTCTATTTATAGGCAACTTGGTGTAAAGTATCCGTTGTGGGATCTGTACCTTTGCTATTAACAGTTCTCTTCCAAATATATGATTGTTTTCCACGTGTCAGCTTGGGGTGGAGAGATAGAGGAGACAGTCGTACATGTAGCGCTTCCACTTTTTGTACTATTTCTGCAGAGAAATGCTTTTCTGTCCCTGTACAATACTTTCCGAAAACTCAAATGAAATGTTATGTTAGAATGAGAGGGAATAATCAAATATTCCAAAGAATCATCATCGAAAATGTATTGTCATATTATATAACTTTTAAGATAGAAAACAGAGTGTAAGTTACATAGGCATTGGACGCTTGCTTTGCAGAAACATTGGACGCTGGTTGTTGTTCTTTACAAAACATATTTGGACGCTTTGCTTATGGAAATATAAGGTCTAAGTTTGAGAGATACAATACCATTGCGGCATTGGACGACGTAGATCCTATAACACTCAAACAAGACCATTAGATACTCCAAAATTTATCCTTTATTTGTTATCATCAAAACCGAAATTTGAGGGGTTGGACATCATCCAAAGTCTTAGAACTTAACACTATTGTGATGTTTTGCAAGTCATATAATCGTCATCACAAGTTATATAAAAAAAATAAAAAAAAAAGTATGGCCCTACATCGCACAGGTCTCATGTTGGTAGTAAAAAGGACTTTTAAGACAATTTGAACAAGTTATACTTAACAATACCTTAATTCAATCTAATGACAAGTAAAGCCTCATTTTCTCATTTTACATATCTCAACTTTGTACAAATATATAATTTTTATTAATTATTTTGTGTTATATTTAAAAATAATAGTCAAAGAAAATAATGTTTTTTTATTTAAAACATTATATTTAATATTTCACCAATAAACCTTTATCATTGTATACAATAAATGTTTTATTTTTAAAAAATATTTATATTTACTATTATAATGTTATTCTTCATATGTAACATAAGGAAAAGGTATTAAATTATCACCCTAATTAAACATTCAAGATTTGAAATTCCCCTTCTGGTGTCATATATTTACCAACATTGATATTCAATATTATGAAATAATTAGATACATTTGACTAATTAAAGAAAAATATCTTTAATAAATTTAAAATAATAATGAATTTGCTAGTAAGTTGACTGAGTAAAATGTAAAAAATTAAATGGAAAATGTCAAAAATTGATAATTAGTTTGTGTCTTTCTAATAAAATATTTAATTATTAATTCTTAATTAATCTTCAGAGACCCAAGAAAAATGTTATTTAATTTCATGCAAGTATCATTTAAATTATTTATTATAAATATAAAATACAATTTATAAATTGTAATTTTTACCTATAATATATTTTATATATTTAAATTTTTTATTTATTTTAAATTTTAATTTTATAAAAATAATTATTTATTTTATGCATCACACAAGGAAAGATACTAATTATATTAATTTGATGATAATTTTTTGTAGTTATGATTTATCCACTTTGTTAATTTATTAATAATATCAAATTTTTGTAATGGACAAATATTTTGATGCTTAAAACAATGAATAATTCAAATCACTAACACATCAAATATTTATTTTATTTAATACTTTTTTATCCTAGTCAAACTATATTTAATGAATTTTGTTGAAAAAGTGAGATAAATTCCCAGTCAAAATCCTTTTTTATTTTCCTTCCTTTTTCGAGAGTTGAAAGGCAAATTTGATATTGAAAATACCTTATTCATGTGTGCAAACACCCAACCCTCACACTCTATTTAATTACCACTTTCAAACTCAACACTGCATACATTCACACACACCGTCTTTGATTTCCTCAGCATTGTTTTACTTTATTCGAGCATTTCCTTCCTTTTGTTAGCATTCCAACATTTTCCATGGAGTTCCAACATCGTGATGGCCAAAACCAAAGGACACCATTAACCATGCCTCTTTCCGCCATCACCTACCTTTCCAGAAACCCATTACGAAGTAACACTCTCTTTTCTTCACATTGCTTTCAACTTGCATGAGACCCATTATGTTTTGCTGTTTTAAAAAATAAATGCTTTTCTAACATCAGTTCATTTGTAGGGTCCGAGTTTGTGCCAGCTGGTTTTATCGGCAATGTTATGATGCCTAATGTTTTCCCAACGATGGTGCTGGTCAATGTCGAGGAAGCATTTCGACGAGAGCGGCAAAAGCATTCTTTATTTATATATTTTATCTAATATATTAATTTTCTTATTATTATGCTATCATTCTTATTAAGTTGGATGCAATGAAAGGGGTCAACCAATTGACCCTAATAGTGATACGTTTGTAAGTTATATTGGTGCCATTTCTCGACAGACGATGCAAATTACATGTGATAATTGGAGAACACCATCTTTGAAGGTAGTGAAAGAAAATCTTTGGAAGGATATACAGGTAGTAAACATACTCTCACCATATTTTATGTTTCTTGTACAAACATACTTACTCAATTAAGCACACTTTTGCAGACAACTTTCATTGTTGATGATAGTCATCGAAGTTGGGTTCTTAGAGAAGTACGAAAACTTTGTAGAAATTTTAGAACCTACTTGACAAAGAAAAATGTTTATGGTAAAAATGGTAGTGTTATTAAGCATCCTCCGTAGATGTATCCATTCATATCCCAGGAGCAATGGAGAACTTTTGTTGCTAAACGTCAATCTGACAAATTTAAGGTAAGGTTAGTCATTTGAATTATAGTCTTAATTATCTTAATACTTTGTATTCATATTATTGCTATGTACCTAAATAGATGCAAAGCACTCAAAATCGGCTCAAAGCATTGAATCCTAAGTACCCCTATAGAAAAGCCCGCATTGGTTACGCACGCCTTAAGCAAAAGATTGTAAGTGTGTTTAGATATAAAGTGCAAGATGTTAGAAATGTCTTTCAATCAGTTCATTAATTGCATCAATGTATAGTTGAAGGAGTTAGGACCATAGGACACATCCATATCTCGTCATGATTTATGGAAGAGTGCACGTGTAAATAAGTCAGGAGTGATTGATAAAGAAAACGTTCAACAAGTATGTAAGCAAATTGTACGCATGATAACATTTTAATTTTGTTCTTTTATTATTTTCTTATGTCAGCATTAATGATATATATCCTTTGCTTTAAATTTATATGTCAAAACATCAGGAGCCTTCCCCTGCAAGTGGTGCAAATAATCTCCCTGTGTACCACAAATTTCTTGATATCTATGTTAAAGATAAACTTCAAGGTGGTGCCTTGTTGAACATAGACATGGAGAGAAACATTTTTGGTATATCATATACAGAGTTTATTAGTAAACAAATTATCAATGAACTTCTTCTCCACGAATGGTTAGATTGTCCTATTATTTGTGTATATATCAGGTACTTTAAGTGAACAAAGTTTTGTAATTGCTTTTCAATTAAACATTGATATTATTGGTAACATGTTTCTTATCTTCATTGAAGGTATTTATACTACCAGTTGGTTCTTGCGAGACAAAACACAAGGAGGTTCTCATTCTTATGCCCACATAATACATCTCCAACGAACAACGAGGCAACAAAGTATATAGCTGATGTGCTTATTGAATTTAATCAACGAGACAAGTTATTCTTGGCACCTTACAATACAGGGTAAATAAATTTGATTTACTTTAATGATAACCTTTTAATAAATTTTATTTACTTTAATGAATTCCTAAGAATGTAAGTTACTTTGGATTATCTAATTAACTAACAAGTTTTGTAGGGATCATTGGGTGTTGATTGTCATCAATGCCACATTAGATACAATATATTATTTGGATTCTGTGCATGGTGGTCTAAAACATAAACAACACATGAAGGATACATTTGAAAAGTAAGTTCAATGCATTTATTTTCAATATAACAAACATGAGATATATTGAATATATAATAACTTGAATATATTTATTTTATTTTGTTAGAGCTTTGTGCATTTACCATGCTGGTAAGGAAACTAGGATGCCAAAATCTAGATCAAACAACAAAATCACTTGGATCCCTATACAAGTATGTACAAAATTTTTCTACACTTTAATCTCTTGCCTAAATCTAGATCAAACAAATTCATTGTCCAAAACAAGGATAATACATCATTCAATTAATCTTTCATTTTGACTTGTATAATGCCCTCGTCAGACAAATACAATTGATTGTGGTTATTATGTTATGAGATTCATGAAAGAAATCCTTTCACAAAATGAAAATATCATCCCATATACGGTACGTAATTTTAGTTATAATTTATATTTATCTCATTCCTAATTTTGATATCATTTAATGTTATTTAATCTAACATTTATTTAATCTGATGTTCTATTTTGCAGTACTTTCTTGACTACAAGTGTGCTACTTACTCTCATGATCAACTAGTTGAAGTCAAGGAAGATTGGTGTCGTTATATAGTCCAAAATTGTGGATTAGCATAGTTTCTATTTAGAATTGTTGCAACTCAAACGTGTAGTTTGATTTGTAACTTTTTTTAATTATGTTGAACAACACAAATTGCATTTTGTTTTGTTTCGTTGTATTTATGTTAATATACAGATGTATTGAAATTTGGGATTGTTCATATTACAAGGGAAACTCTGCCAACATTTTGGTATAAATTTCATTGTTCAAAACTTAAGGAAGTAGTGTTTTTAATTAAGTTGTATGTATTAGACTATGAAAAATGTGATGTGTGCATGAATAATTGTTTTGAACTATGCAAAAAGCAACATAAAACAAAGGGAAAAATCTGAGTGAAGAGTTGTAAAAGGATTGTGGGGTGAGGGGTGGGGGACACTTCAGATGGACAAAGAGAAAAGGAAATTGTTTGGTTCCAATGGACTAAAAAAAATATTGAAGTGAGAGAAAGAGAAGGATTAAGGGAAGTATAAAAAGGAAAAGAAATACATAAAACAAAGGGATATTAATTAATACAACAATTCTTTTATTCCTTATTATATTATTGTCATTATTATAGTAATAAAAATATTATATAAATTAAAGTAAAGTATATTAATAATGTAAATAAAAACTATACATCATTAATTACGAATTATTATGTATTAAAAATATTATATTTATAATAATTATTTTAAAATCATATTTAAAATAACTTCTAATGAATTGATATAATAATAAATTTATATTAATAATATATAAAATTTAAAATGATATAATATAGTAAAATAAAACACTAAAATAGACAATAAAATTTACATAATCAGTGGTTTAATTTTTCTAAGATTAAAATATTTTTTGGAAAAATAATATAATTTAATTGAAAAGCATTTGCAGTGTTTTAAAGTTAAATTAAGCTAATTTTAAAAAAAATTAACACTATATCATTAAAAAAATAAATATATGTGTTTAAATTAGTTTTAATTAGAAAAATTTTATTATAATATTTGTAATGATTCTATGTTATTTTTAAACATTTTTTTTTCATTGGGTGCCTTCTTCTTCTTTTCACTCTTTCTTTCTTTGTTTCTTTTTTTTTTGTTGCCCGTTCTTGATATGTATCTGAATGTTTTAGTTTGTGTCTATTGTTAAAGGAAGTTTAGCATTTATTACAGAAGATATTCTTAACCATGTTTCATATATTATAATTTTTTTTATATTGTGTTATTAAATGTATGTGACATTAATTATATTAGTTATTACTGTCATTTATCATGTAATGAATTCCTCTAACGTATCTATGAATTGGTAGTTTGACTTTTTATTAAAAAAAATGAATGATAATAAATGGCATTGAAAATAAATTTTAAATAAATAATCAATGTCAATAAAGGTGTTTGAAAAACTTTTAAATATATAACCAATAAGTCGTTGGTCCGAGTAGTACTGGGCTCGGTCCTCTTAAGCAAGATAGGGTTCGAGCCTTGTAAATGAAAAAAATGTGGTTGATTTGAGAGGGGAGACTTCGTACCAATAACATGGTAATAAAAAATATATATATTAATATTTAATTCTAATTTTAACTTTGCTTTTTATGTTAATATTTGAAGATTTTAATTTTTACGCATTGTTAATGCAAAATTTTACATTATCAATCAAATAAAAATAATCTTAAATATGACTTTTGAAAAATTAATTATAAAAATCAGCAATGTTTATGCATGGCAGATTATGATTATATCACAATATAAATGAATACATTTATATTGTCAATATATTTAAATAAAAAATTTATCTTTAATTGTTTAAATGAAGTAAAATATTACATAGATGTCTAGAAATGTTTAAATTTAAAAAATAATTATTTATTTTAAAACTTTCAAATTTTTTAAAATTAAGTTATTATTTTTCTAAAATAAGTGCACATTGTAGTATATGAAATTTATCGGCTAAAAATGTTTATGATATTATTGAGGTCATTTTAATATATTCCCATTGTTTTTATTCTCTAATTTATTAATTCCATCCATTAAAATAAAGACGTGTTTTCTTGTGGTGGAATCATACTAAAGTGGCTCTGTGTTATCTATTCTGGAAAGGAGGTGGAGTAAGCAGCTAAAGGATGTTATTATAGCTACCATTCTTAATGTGTTTTGGACAGTGACAAATCAGGATCCGGGATTAGCGGGGGTAAATTATTTAAAAAAATTAATAATATTTATTAGGTTTAAATACCTTTTTAGTCCTTGCAATTTAGCACTTTTTTGTTTTTCGTCCTTGCAAAAAAAATTTAGTTTTACTCCTTGCAAATTATGTTTGCTTTGTTTTTCATCCTTAAAGCGATTTAGATAGCGTTTTTTTTACTGTTAAAAGTGTTTTTTTACTATTCAAAGCACTTGAAGGACGAAAAACAAAATACACATAATTTGCAAGGACTAAAACCAATTTTTTTTGCAAGGACGAAAAGCAAAAAAACACTAAATTGCAAGGACTAAAAAGGTATTTAAGCTTATTTATTATCATGCATATGAAAATAAAATATGTTTTGTTCCTCTAAAATTTTCCTAGTTTGGTTTTGGTCTCTCTAAAATTTTTTGTCCTTTTTCGTCTCTCAATTTTGAAATGCATAATTTTGGTTCTCAAACCGCTATCTAAACCATTTTTATCTTTCTATAAAGCATTATCTATACCATTTTGAGAAGAAAAAGTGATGCATTTCAAAATCAAGAGTCGAAAAGTGGACAAAAAAAATTTAAAGAGACTAAAACTGAACTTCAAAAATTTTAGAGAAACCAAAAACATATTTTACCCTATGAAAGAGAATGAAATGTGCAACCAAATAAGTGTAAAAGGAACAAAACATACGAAAGAAACTAGTCAATAAAAGATAAAAATTGATAACAACTAAAAAATTAAAGGCAGTGGGGTCAAATTACAAAATTAGTGTGGGCAAAAACACAACAACACATGATATATCCTTATATTTTCCACAAAGTCAGGGGGTGCATCTGCATCCCCTGGAGAGTATGTAGGTCCGCCATTGGTTTTGGATCATCTGTATTTCTCGAAATAAAAAGCGTTTTGATAGTGTTTCGATTTCTGTCAATAATGCCATTTCCTCTGTTATGGCCTCTACTTCATTAGCAGGCTTTTGCTCAAAAGGATACATGGCGCATTCAATGGAGGAGTTTCAAATTCTTAAGGCCTTGTCAGTGCCTATTCATCCCCCTAAACCTCTTCTTGTTAAGCAGGTAACTTGGTATCCACCAATTTTTGGATTTGTCAAATGTGTACACTGATGGTTCTTCCAAGGGCTCTCCAGGGCATGCTGGGTGTGGGGGCATTTTCCGTGATGATTTTGGGGCTTTTCTTGTGGTTTCTCAGCATAGATTAGAATCACAACAGCTCTACATGCTGAGCTTACTGCAACAATGCTAGCCACTAAGCGTGCTTCCCATATTAAGGATGGCATAAACTCTAGCTTGAATGTGACTCTCATTTAGTAATAGAGGCTTTTAAAAATGTTCAACGTGTTCCTTGGGATATCAGAGGTCATTGGAAACACTGTCTTGAGCTTTGTTCCCAGATGCATTTCAATTTTTCTCATATCTTTAGAGAAGGGAATAGTTGCGCTGATAAACTAGCTAATTGGTGGGACGGTGCTCCTTCTTGTATTAAGGAAGACTTCTTCCGTAACAAAGTTGGTCTTCCTTTTTTTAGATTTTGTTGATGTTCTTTTTCGTAGGTTTTGGCCTAGTCCCCCATTGTGATGTTCTTTTTTTTTTTTTTTTTTTCTATTCTTCTTAATAAATAGTGGCTTGCGACAGGGGATCAATAGTCTTTGGGGTGTCGACCTAGTTAGGAGATGGTCATTGTTCTATTTGAAATACAGAGAAACACACTAGAATGGGGGTTGAATAGTGTGTTTATATTTTCTTTGAAATCCTTTCGCAAGTATGAAGATAGTGTATCTTAAGTTTTACAAGAACCTTGTGAAACAGAAGACTATGCTATCGTCCAGTGGTTCAAATATAACAGTTCAATAAAACTGCGTTTTTCATCAGAACATACGTAAAATATTTTCGTAAATAAAATGTGTAAAGAAACTCTTTCGTAGTATGTGAAGAGATAACTTAGGAGATTTACGAGTAAGCTAGAAAGCGAAAGAGTAGAACACTTAGTTTTATACTAGTTCACTCAAACTGAGCTACGTCCAGTTCTCCTTCAGAAACCTTTGAAGGGTTCTCCTAATCAGAATCTGATTACAAACAAGTATTTTAACCTGTCACTTTTGGCTACAAGTATTCTCTAGGCCACTCCTGGCACACCTTTTAATCTCCCCCTGAGATTAAAGCAAACCCAAGTATTCTTTAACACTAAGCCACTCCTGGCTTTCCAAACAGAAATTGTTCGAGTATAGAAAGAAAGAATAACTCTCACAGAGAGGATATTACAATAATAATATCGAATACACATAATCGCTTAGCAAAGCTAAGTAGAAAGCTCTTTTTCGCTTAGTATGAATCGTCCAGTCGTTTTGACAGAGTTTTGGCTCTTAATCAATCTTCGCACTTTGATGCATGAGCTTGTTCCTCTATTTATAGGTAGCTTGGTGTAAAGTATCCATTGTGGGATCTGTACCTTTGCTAGTAACAGTTCTCTTCCAAATATATGACCGTTTTCCACGTGTCGGCTTGGGGTGGAGAGATAGAGGAGACAGTCGTACATGTAGCGCTTGCACTTTTTGTACTATTTCTGTAGAGAAATGCTTTTCTGTCCCTGTACAATACTTTTTGAAAACTCAAATGAAATGTTATGTTAGAATGAGAGGGAATAATCAAATATTCCAGAGAATCATCATCGAAAACGTATTGTCATATTATATAACTTTTAAGATAGAAAACAGAGTGTAAGTTATATAGGCATTGGACGCTTGCTTTGCAGAAACATTGGATGCTGGTTGTTGTTCTTTACAAAACATATTTGGACGCTTTGCTTATGGAAATATAAGGTCTAAGTTTGAGAGATACAATACCATTGCGGCATTGGATGACGTAGATCCTATAACACTCAAACAAGACCATTAGATACTCCAAAATTTATCCTTTATTTGTTATCATCAAAACCGAAATTTGAGGGGTTGGACATCGTCCAAAGTCTTAGAACTTAACAATCTCCCCCTTTTTGATGATGACAAATAATGTTAAATTTTGATGTTAACAGGCACATAATCATATATGAATATAATAAAGCATATAGGAGATGATTATGTTATGCCAGTGTATGTTGACAGGGTTAATATATGTGAAATGAAGTACTCCCCCTGAGTTCAACATTTCTTATGCATCTGATAACAGTGTATAATAGACATCAAGAATATATCAGATATTGTAGATATCAGAGTGAAAAAAAAACATATCAAGGATATGGATGCGGAATATGTTATATAAACACCTCATGTATTAAAAATGTATTGATAAAACAGCCAAAACATTCACAGAGTGTAAAATGACTTTATGACATCAAAATTCCAATTTCTCCCCCTTTGTCATTAACAAAAATGGGTTTGAAAGATGGAAAAATGACTTGACCATCATGGTCACCTATGGCAGTGAAGGTGGTTCTTGTGGTGGTGGTGGTGGTTGTTCTGGTGGTGCTTGAGTAGGTGGTGCTGGTTGATGAGGTTGTGGTTGGACGAGTGGTGCTAGTTGTTGGAGTTGTTATGGTTGGACGGGTGGAATGGCATGAGCAACTTGTCCAAGAAGATTGGTTGCAGTATTTTGAATTTGATTCACAAGCGTCTGGGAGAGGCTCATGAACTATTCAGTGATAGCATTTTGCAGCAGCATACGATGTTGAGCAGCCTCAGCCTGTTGCCTTTGCTGAAATGCTTGAAGAGCTGCGTCGGTTTCCAGTTGTTGTTGCCTCAGAGCCTGCTCCACGATCTCGTGAACACGATCTTCTGAGACCCCTTGAGGTTCAGCAAATCACAAGAGAAGGATG
The DNA here is from genome assembly GCA_026413185.1 of Pueraria montana var. lobata. NCBI lineage: Eukaryota > Viridiplantae > Streptophyta > Magnoliopsida > Fabales > Fabaceae > Pueraria > Pueraria montana. The sequence goes on from CM048650.1 coordinate 83,783,263, forward strand.
CCCCTTGGACTTGAAGATCCTGTGGGAACCAGTTGACGTGTACCCGAGTGAGCTTCAGTAGACGCTTCAACAACGGGGAGGCTGGTGATATCTTTAGCAGGAGGCTTTTCTGCAGTTGATTCCATGGGCTTGGATGCTTCAACAATAGGCTCTCCATCATCCTTGGACTTTCCAGTTTGGACGGTGGGTTCTTGTTCCACTTCTATTGGTACAGATGGGTCCAAGTCAAGATGAGCTAGCACCTTTGTTATCTTGGCAGATGCTTCACCCAACTTTGCTTGTGTATCTTTTGCCTTGGCAACCTGATCTTCTTTTTCTGTGGTTGCAGCCTCAGCTTGCTCAAGAGCCAACTACTCTGGACGAGCTTGTTCTGCTGCTCTGGCCTCTTCTGCCTTGTACTCCTCATGCAGAGTTTGGAGTTCCTCCATAAACTCTGTGCGATCCAGTGTCCGAAGATCAAACACTTTGTTGCTTCTGATGATAGGTAACGTCTTCACTAAATCCAGATAGTCATCTGAATCTGTCAGAAAGCAAGCAAAGGTGTCTGTGAAGTGATGAGTCTTCACTGGACGCAGCACCTCAAGACCATGAGGGGGTGAATGAAATCATTCTTGGAGCTACCGGAGGAGGCCTTCTGGGAGTCATTCCATAAGATCTGGTGCCAAAAGGTCATGGATTCGAAAGTTCCAAGTGGTCGTGTAGGTTACCAGTCTTGTCAAACAGGTGACCCCAGGTATGTGAGGATTGTTGCAGGGCTTCAACTTTCTCTTCCCTGCTTGGCATCTCAATGCCATAGAGTTTGTAACCCTTCTTTCGACCGGCATCATACAAGGGTAGTCTAGGACACACCCTGTCTGGTACAAACTTGATTTCTGTGGCGCGGTTGATGTGAAGGTTTGGTGGGTAGGCGATGGCTTGGTTTGGTATATACATCTATTGAAGAAGTTTGCCAAGATCATCATAGTCGCTTGGCTGGAAATTAAGCACTAGAGTTCCAGCTGGTAGTGGCAGGAACTTTGTAATGGGAGTCCATAAGCGAACATCCTTGACCCATTATACATCTGGACGCTGCTTCGACTTGGAAGGGTCCAGGCTTTCTTTAATGGCTAATTTCAATTCTACGGCTAGTTCAATATCCCTGCTAACAGAGGGCTTCTTGGATGGTGCCTTCTTCTTTCTTGGAGCCTTCCCTTTCTGCTCCGCAACTGTCTTTGTGAATCGAGATGCAACCTCCACCTCTGGTTCAGGCAGTTCTGCTGCTGCTGGACGCACCCTTTGTTTGTAACATCCTGAAATTTAATATGATTTAAAAGATTAAATTGTTATGAAATTTAGTATAAAAATTATTAGTATAAGAATTTATTTGAATTAAAAGGATTGAATTATTATGATATAATATGATATTATATTTAGAATGTTGTATCATGATATGTTATTTGAATTGATTATGATATTATTTTATTTGGATTGAAATCTTATCTTAGTATATTATATTGTCTGCAATGTTTGTATTATGATATAATAACTTTGATTGAGATAATTAAATTAAAATATTACTATTTAGTTACTATATATTAAATATTATCAAGTTAAATAATTATTTTATCAATAATAAGATTAGGTGATTAATATAAGAATTGTTAAGATTATCTAACAACTACAAAAGAATGCAAAAGATAATTAATATAGTAATGATATAATATTATATATCTAGTTTAGATAAAATATTCATTATATATAATTTGAATTGGTCCTCGATAACGATTTAAATCTTATCATGTTCTATCTTAATGTATCTTGAAAGAGAAGAAAATAGTAGATAATGCTAATAATGAGATAAATCTAGATAATAAAGTAGAAAAAGATAAAGAAAGATTTGATAAGCCAAATCTGCTAAAATAAATCTTATGCTATTTAATCTTAATCACGTACAACTGCACTATATAAGGATAGGCAGTTTCCTTTCCTAGAATTACATAGTTAGTCTCTTGAGAAATAGGAAATTAGTAGATTGTTTGATAATTGAGAAGGAAGAAATAGAGAGGATCTTGTTGACGCAGTAGATAGAGAAGAGGAAGAATAAATGAAGAGTGGAAATTACTTTGCTTCAAGAGGTGAGTAAAACATCTTTTTAAACACTCTATGGTATATTTTTGAAAGATATAATTTTGGGGTTCAGCGAAAAGTTCGGGGCTAGTGAAATTTGGATTTTTTTTAGTGGAATTATATGTTATCGCTAATGTGTGTTGCGTGTAATTTATGGATGATTGTGAATATTTTGTTTATACGAAATATTGGGTGCTGCGATAATTTTGTTCCTAGACATTTTGTGAAATTCCGTGACTGTTTCATTATTCCGTGTGCAAATTGAATGTGCTAAATTAGGAATTAGGTGATAGACTGATAGGTGTTCTAGCAATAGCAAGAAAATTAGATGCAGTGGTTAATCTTGAAATTTGTCAAAGACCTTGCCATGTTATATAAATATATAATCATTGAAGCTACGTGAGATTCAGGTGTTGCATCTTGGTCATTCCATGTATATATAAAATTAAATTTATAATGATCGAAGGCTGTATTGTTCCTGCTACTCTCCTGAAAATTGATTGAGTTAGAAAACCTCACTTCCATGTACTTATATGCACTGAGACACATTATTTGTTTTCAAAGTATTTAGGGAATTAACGTCGTGGCTAAATCTTGATTTGGGGTAGGAACTTTGCCATGTTACTAAATATAAGAAGCTAACCTTGGAGTTACTTACGTGAGGGTAGGGGTAGCGCATTAAGTATATATATTTATATATATAATAATATAACAAGTATATATATTTATGTGTTTTGCTTATTTGTGTATGTTGTATTGTTTTATATTATTTATTGATCTTTATGATGTTATAACGTGACTATGGTTTGATCACGAAAATTAATATTCTGTTGGAGTTTGAGAATTAAATTGATAGTAATAAGAGATTACATATTTCTGTATTATTGTGAGAGTCAGTCATTACCTTATGGCAAGGGATGACGGTGTACATTATATTCTGGGAATAGGATAATAGATACCTCCATCTGGGATGGGGATGAGATTTATGATAGATACCTCCATCTGGGATGGGGAAGAGAATTGAGATACCTCCATCTGGGATGGGGAAGAGATTCAGATACCTCCATCTAAGATGGGGAAGGCAGTGGGACGCCATTTCATGGATATGAGCTCATAGACCTTTTACGAATCTGAGATCCACACCGGTTCTGGGAACCAAAGAGTCTAGTCTAGTGATTTTGGGAATCACTAAGTTGTGTTTGTGATATCTATTTGAATGTATTGAGGTGTTAATTTTATTTATTGAAATATTTACCTTAATGAGAATGATATGAGTGTGATTTGTGGTTGTCTTAGTTTGACTTCTATTGGAGTGTATATATATATATATATATATATATATATATATATATATAATATTTTATTTTAAATTATTGCGGGTACCATGGTTGAGTTTTCTGGATTACCGCACCGGCTGAGAACAACACTATTTACGAACCTTTTTAGAACTTGTTTTATTCACTGGGATTATTATCTCATTAAAAGTGTTGTTTTCAGAGTACGAGGAAGAAACTGTAGAGACGAAGGAGACTTGAAGGCTTAATTCTTTTAGTTATATTTTGGTTAGTACCTTTTAGAATAAATGGTCGGATGCGGTTAGTTCCGCCACTCTTTTAGATGCCCATATTTGAGAACATTGTTTTTATATATGTAAGGATTTATTTATTCAATCTTATTTTATAAAATTTGAGGTATTTCAGACCATTGTATTTTCAACAAGTTTATATTAGTTATGGTTTAAAGAATATTTTACTATGGATTGTTATTGTAACGAAGGGCGTTACATTGTTGGGTTCCAGTTGGACAGGAGTAAGGATGAGTCATTCGGATCAAGTGTGGATACACTTCTCTCGTCCAAGTGGGCAAAGGGTTGCTGATTATTGCTCCTTCTAGCATAGCAGCATAGTTAGCTGAAGGATTATGAGCATAATCATACGTCGTCCACTCTGGTGCTAAGGCAGTAGTCAGATGCCTCTCCAAAGGTTCTTGTTGAGGCCTCCAGATCACATCGCACCTCTTACAGTAATTTTGTTCATTCCGTGTAAGGAATGCAACAGGGAAGCGTTCTCTGTCTTCTTTTTCTTTGGTTTTCTGCTTGGGGGGTATGGTCCATGGGGACCAGGTATCCCTCAATGCATCCCTTGGACGCACAAACTTGGACAGGTCCAAGTGAAGAGGTGGATGATGGGTTGTTGATGTGGATGGAGCTGGTAGTGGGGCACTGGTGGATATGCTGTCATTGTCTTGGGAGGAAGGTGGTGGAGCTGCAACTCTCCTTGGTCTAGCTGCCTGAGTCTTAACACGTCGAGGCACATTAGAAGGAAAAGAAGTTGGTTCAGCAGGTTGTACCTTCTGCTTCTTTTGCTGAGGGGTCGCCTTCTCCTCTGCTTTCTTCATGTTTTGACCAATTAGGATCTGGTCATCATCATCAGAGTCGTCCAGTATTTGAAGCTTCCGAACCTTTGGCTTTTCTGGAACAGGCTTCACTGAGGCTGCCTTTGGACGCTGCTCAGCTTGAGCAGGTCTGGACGCATCAGTCCTTGGATGCTTCTCTGCTAGGGACTGAGCAGTGGAGGTGTCAGCATGTCTTTTCTTGGTTCTTCTCTCCTTTTCAGCATCTTCCTCATGCTTCTGAGACATGTGACGTGTTACTTTTCTTCTCCCCTGTTCCTCCATCATCCTTTTGATCTTCTTGCCAATACCAAGAAGATCAATCTCCTCCTCATCATCATTGGAGATGATCTTGCTCTGTTCATGTCGTTGCTTATTGATGCTATCTTTGTCCAAGTCCCTTAGGACCTTGGCTGTCAGCTTAATCTTCATAGGCTTTATGTTGGACTTGCCAAATAGTTGTTGTGTTGCCACCATTTGCCCTTTCTTCACGATAGCTTTGTGAACAGCTTCGTCCAGTTCATCAAAGAAGCATTGATAGACCTTCTGGTCCCAGAAGATCTTGTTCAGCAGAGCGGCATAGAAGATGTCATCATTGCCACCAACAGTCTTCATCATTCTCACAATATTGATGTAAATGGTGTGAGGAAGGTTGAAGGGGATACCTTCCATAATGTGGAATATCACGAACTTGTGTAAGTCCGTGACTGAGTCCTTAGACCCAGCTTTGTGCAGAATACTCTTGTTGCACACCTGCTGCCAGATTTTCGCTTCCTCACACAGGCTCTTGTACTCAATCTTTATTGAGTCTGTGGATTTGGTCTTGCAAAGTACGTTTGCAACGTGATTGCCGTACTGCTCGGCCCAATTTGTTCTGTACTGGTTCTGTTCCCTGATGCAACCAGTTACCTTTGCAATGGACTCAGTGGACCGAGTCACCTCTCGTCCAAGAATAGTGGCCACGAGCTCCCTTGTGTTATGGAATTTAGCATTCCTCCAGAACATCCTGATCAACTCAGGGAATATCTTCTGGTTTTCGTTGCAGTAGCCTTTGATTCCACACTTCAGAAGGCTTTCGTTCAGGTTCAGGCCCAGCTTCTCCAGCTCTTCAATGTCGAAGAAGTGCTCAATGTGCACTGTAGCTGCACCTTGACATACCACTGTTGTCTCAGGGTAGGTGTGGACGTCGAGTTCAGAGTTGCTTGAGCTTGCAGAGTTCGACATGGTAGAAAAGTTTGGATTTTTAGGTTTTCTGAGAAGGGTTTTGGGTTTTTGAGAGAGAGAGAGAATGCTTAAGGATGAAGATGAGCTCAGAGAAAAAACATACGGTGAAGATTTTTCTGAGGCGATTTGACGGATTACATATATGGGCTTTGTTCGGAGAAAGTGAAGCGGTTGTGGGCTTTTATGATTTGAATATTTGAAATGGGAGTTATGCCATAAAACCCGCCATGATGAGGCGTGTGAAGAATGTGGGTAACTGTGTTCGGTTACTGACATTTAGGTGACTCAGCATAGAGCATTAACTCATACTTACTCTGAAATGAACCATTTTGGCCATTTGAACAATGTTTAAAAAAATATGCTAAGTTAAAAACATCGTCCAGATGTTGGACTTAAGTGGAACATGTGCAATGCGCATGCATGACTTAGTGATCTTTCGACGACATGTCCATTGGACGCTAAGGTTTTATTGGATGCACCATGTAGATGTTAATCATTCCTTTACCGAGTCCATGCCAAGTTTGTTCCTCATAAGGATTAACTTATCTTCAGTAAGGGGTTTAGTAAATATATCAGCAAGCTGATTATCTGTGGTTACAAAGTGTAGTTCCACAGTACCCTTTTGAACATGGTCTCTTATAAAGTGATGTTTAATCTCTATATGTTTAGCCTTTTAATGCAATATGGGATCTTAGAGAGATCTATGGCAGCTTTACTATCACAGAAGATAGGAATGTTACTCTCACATATGTTGTAGTCCTCAAGTTGATGTTTGATCCATAAGATTTGAGAACAACATTTTACAGCTGAAATATACTCTGCTTCAGCAGTGGACGATGCAATGGTTCCTTGCTTCTTGCATATCCAGGAGACTAAGTTTCCACCAATGAAGTGACATCCTCCACTAGTTCTTTTTCTTTCAATTATGTCTCCAGCATAATCAGCATCACAGTATCCAACTAACCTGAAATCTTTCTGCCTTTTGAAATATAGACCAAGATTAGTGGTTCCAACAAGATATCGAAAGATTCTCTTAACAGCAGTTAAATGAACTTCCCTTGGGTCAGATTGAAATATGCCACATAAGCATACACTGAACATGATGTCAGGTCTGGACGCTGTGAGGTATAGGAGTGATCCTATCATTCCTCTGTATAGAGTGTTATCCACCTTCTTTGAGTTGTCGTCCAGTCCAAGTATTGCTGTTGGATGCATAGGAGTTTTCATTGGTTTTACATCGTCCATTTCGTACTTCTTTAGTAGCTCCTTGACATACTTGGTTTGATGTATGTACACGCCCTTTTCAGTTTGTTTGATTTGAAGTCCAAGGAAGAATTTTAGCTCACCCATCATGCTCATCTCAAACTCTGTTTGCATTAATTTGGCAAATTCTTCACATAGAGATTCATTAGTGGCACCAAATATGATATCATCAACATATATTTGTGCAATAATAAAATCAGAAGAGTAGTCTTTGCGAAACAATGTAGTGTCTACTTTTCCTCTTGAAAAACCATTTTCTGACATAAATGAGCTGAGTTTTTCATACCAAGCTCTAGGTGCTTGTTTCAACCCATATAAAGCTTTGTTAAGTTTGAAAACATGATTTGGAAAAGCATCACTTTCAAATCCTGAGGGTTGTTCCACATAGACTTCTTCCTTTACGAGTCCATTGAGGAATGCACTTTTTACGTCCATTTGATATAGCTTCATATTGCTCTGAGCTGCAAATGATAGTAAAATGTGAATTGCCTCTAGACGTGCAACTGGAGCATAAGTTTCAGTATAATCTATACCTTCCTGTTGTGAGTAACCTTTTGCTACCAACCTCGCTTTGTTTCTCACAACATTACCTGCTTCGTCCAGCTTGTTTCTGAACACCCACTTTGCTCCTACAGCTTCTTTGTCGTCGGGGAGTTCTACTAGCTTCCAGACATTGTTCTTTTGAAACTGGTCAAGTTCTTCCTGCATTGCTTTGACCCGGCTTTCATCTTCTAAGGAATCATCCACAGTCTTAGGTTCTAATTGCGATATGAGTGTTGTGTGACCCTGCTGTTGTTGAAGTGAAGCTCTGGTTTTGACTCTATCTTTTGGATCTCCGAAGATTTGCTCCTCTGGATGATGTTTCTTCATTTGCCAGTTGCGTCTAGTTGGTTCTCTTTGTTCTGCTACTGAACCGTCCAGTGGTACATTGGACTCTTCACCTGAGACATCGTGGTTGGATGTATCTGATGACTTACTTGCATCGTCCAATCTGAGATCTGCAAATGATTCATCCAGCTCTTATAATTTCTTATCAGGCTTGTTATCGTTGAACTTCACATGGATAGCTTCTTCAACAACTAAGGTTCTAGAGTTATAAACTCTGTATGCCTTTGAAGTTTCAGAATATCCAAGCAATATTCCTTCATCACTCTTAGAATCAAATTTTCCTAAGTTATCCTTAGTGTTTAGAATCAAACATTGACATCCAAATGGATGGAAGTAGGATATGTTGGGTCTTCTTCCCTTCCACAATTCATATGGAGTCTTTTTCAATGTTGGCCTTATATAGATTCTGTTTTGCAAATAACAGGCAGTATTCACTGCTTCAGCCCAGAAGTGTTTAGGGGTTAAATTATCATTCAACATGGTTCTGGCCATCTCCTGGAGTGACCTGTTTTTCCTCTCAACAACACCATTCTGTTGTGGTGTTCTGGGTGTTGAGAAGTTGTGAAGGATACCATTGTCCTCACAGAACCTTTGAAAACTTTCGTTTTCGAATTCTCCCCATGATCACTTCGGATAGAAGTAATGCATACTCCTTTTTCATTTTGAACTCTTTTGTAGAAGTTATAAAAAGCCTTGAAGGACTCATCTTTGTGGGATAAGAACATGACCCATGTCCATATGGTATAGTCGTCCACTATAACCAATCCGTATCTCTTACCACTTACTGAGGCTATTCTTGTGGGTCCAAACAGATCAATATGTAACAGCTCAAGAAGTCTAGAAGTGAAAACAATGTTTTTACTTTGAAAAGAACTTTTCACTTGTTTCACTTTCTGACAAGCTTCACAAAGAAGATCATCTTTATATGATATACTTGGTAGTCCTCTTACGAGGTTATGCTTATTCAGCTTTGAGATTAACCTCAAGCTTGCATGACCAAGTCTTTTATGCCATAGCCAATGATTTTCTTGTGCTGAAACTAGGCATGATACATTTTGACTTGATAGTTCCCCAAGTTTAATCTTGTACAGATTACCTTGCCTCTTTGCAGTAAAGAGAAGGGATCCATCAGAGTTCTTGACTGTGCATTCACTTTTGTTAAAGGCAACATCATATCCACTGTCACATAATTGGCTTATGCTAAGTAGATTGTGTTTAAGACCTTTAACATATAGAACTTTATTAATACAAGGATAGGGTGGTAAACCAATCTTACCTACGCCAGCTATCATCCCTTTCTGATACCCTCCGAAAGTGACTGTCCCACCAGCTTTGGGTAGGAGGCTTTGGAACATACACCTTTCTCCTGTCATGTGATGTGAGCACCCACTGTCCAGGTACCATGATTGGAGTTTCTTTCCTACTATTAAGCATGTCTGCAACAGGAACAATTTTATCCTTAGATACCCAAATTGACTTGGGTCCTTTATTGTTAGTTTGAAGGGTATTAGACGCTCCCTTCTTAGGCAGGTGTCTGTATTTGGACGTTATATGTCCAAGTTTCCCACAGAAGTAGCAAACATCTGTTTCCTTGTCATGAATATATTTCTTTCCCTTATATCCATGTCCTGACCTGTCATTTTGTCTCTTACAACCTTCATATTTTAAAAGCATTTTAAGGTTGTCAGAGCCCTTAACAAAGTTTGACAAATCCTTCTTTAGGCTGTCAATCTCTTTATGAAGTTTTACAACATCATGTGGTTGACCTCTTAAGGAAGTATCTGCTTCAACTTTCAGAAGCTTCTCAACTAACCTTTTGTTTTCTGCTTTGAGATTTCGAATCTCTATGGAAAGATTCATTTCTCTAGTCCTTGAATCCTCACAGGATTTATAGGCTCGAGCAGCATCATTCCAGAGAGGTCGCCTCTTCGCATTTGTAATTTCATGTTGCTTTGAGAGCTCTGTAAACTTTTTCTGTAAATCCTCCATTTCACTTTCAAGTTGTTTGAAACTTTTCTCTAAAACTTCTTTTTCTTTTGAAAGTGATTTGGACGATTTCTTTAAAGTTTTGTAGGCCTTTGACAGAATAGAAGAGTTTGAAAGTAGTTCATGATAAGCTTCTTGAAGTGAATCTAAGACATTAAGGTCTACCTCATCTTCTTCTTCTGGTTCAGAAGAATCTGTTGAAGTGTCTGCCATTTGGCATATGTGTGCTTCCTCTTCTTCTTCATCGTCCGATGATGAGTCATCATCCAGGTCTTCCCATGTGGACATCAGAACTTTCTTGCCCTTCTTTTTGCTGAAGAATTTCATCTTCTTGTCCTTGCTCTTATCAAGATCTGGGCATTCTGATTTGAAGTGTTCTGGCTTTTTGCATTCGTAGCATACTATTGGACTCTTCTCCTTCTTTTCTTTGAGGCCTTTCTTGTTTAGGTTTCTCCATCTGAATCCACCTTTCTTCTTCCACATAGCGTGTATCCTCTTGGATATGAAGGATAGCTCATCATTCTCGTCTGAGTCATCATCTTCAGATTGTTTGTCTGATGATGTTTCAGCTTGCATGGCTTTGGACGATGGTGCTTTCCTTGGCTTCTAGACGCTGAGCGCCAGGGACTTATTTTTCTTACCATCACCATCTTGATGCAGTTCTAGTTCATGCACCTTGAGAATTCCCACGAGTTCTTCTAGGGACATATCATCCAGTCCTTTTGTTGTTCTCAAGGCTGTAACCTGTGGTCTCCATTGCCTAGGCAAACTTCTCAGAATTTTGTCAATATGTTCATAGTTATTGTAATTTTTACCATGTGCTCTAAGTTCATTTAGTATGGTTTGAAACCGTCCAAACATACCTTGTATGTCCTCGTTTTCTTCCATACTAAACAATTCATATTGACGAGTAAGGAGACTGAGTTTGTTACGTTTTACCTGGGTGGAACCCTCATACGTTAACGCAAGAGTGTCCCACATTTGTTTCGTGCTTTTGAGACTGTGCACCTTGTTGTATTGTTGTTCGCTCAATGCACATATGATGATGTTTCTAGCTCTAGAGTTGAGATTAAATCTTTGTTTCTGCTCCTCCATCCATCTAGTCTTTGGGATTTCGTTGAGGATCTCATCAAGTGGAATGTAGTCGCCCATCTCCACAACATCCCACATGTCAATATGACTGGATTCAAAGAATGCTATCATTCTTTGTTTCCAGTAATCATATTTGACGCCCTTGAAGAGTGGTGGTCTGTTCACAGCTTGTTCCTCGTTTTACATCTTTCTTAGGATCTTTCCTCTGTACTGCTAAGTACTCATCCCAAGAGGCCGAGCTCTGATGCCAACTGAAATACAGAGAAACACACTAGAAGGGGGGTTGAATAGTGTGTTTATATTTTCTTTGAAATCCTTTCGCAAATATGAAGATAGTGTATCTTAAGTTTTACAAGAACCTTGTGAAACAGAAGACTATGCTATCGTCCAGTGGTTCAAATATGACAGTTCAATGAATCTGTGTTTTTTGTCAGAACACACGTAAAATATTTTCATAAATAAAATGTGTAAAGAAACTCTTTCGTAGTATGTGAAGAGATAACTTAAGAGATTTACGAGTAAGCTAGAAAGCGAAAGAGTAGAACACTTAGTTTTATACTGGTTCACTCAAACTGAGCTACGTCCAGTTCTCCTTCAGAAACCTTTGAAGGGTTCTACTAATCAGAATCTGATTACAAACAAGTATTTTAACCTGCCACTTCTATCTACAAGTATTCTCTAGGCCACTCCTGGCACACCTTTTAATCTCCCCCTCAGATTAAAGCAAACCCAAGTATTCTTTAACACTAAGCCATTCCTGGCTTTCCAAACAGAAATTGTTCGAGTATAGAAAGAAAGAATAACTATCACAGAGAGGATATTACAATAATAATTTCTAATACACAGAATCGCTTAGCAAAGCTAAGTAGAAAGCTTTTTTTCGCTTAGTATGAATCGTCCAGTCGTTTTGACAGAGTTTCGGCTCTTAATCAATCTTCGCACTTTGATGCATGAGCTCTTAATCAACGTATTGTAATATTATATAACTTTTAAGATAGAAAACAGAGTGTAAGTTATATAGGCATTGGACGCTTGCTTTGCAGAAACATTGGACGCTGGTTGTTATTCTTTACAAAACATATTTGGACGCTTTGCTTATGGAAATATAAGGTCTAAGTTTGAGAGATACAATACCATTGCGGCATTGGACGACGTAGATCCTATAACACTCAAACAAGACCATTAGATACTCAAAAATTTATCCTTTATTTGTTATCATCAAAACCGAAATTTGAGGGGTTGGACATCGTCCAAAGTCTTAGAACTTAACACTATTGTGATGTTTTGCAAGTCATATAATGGTCATCACAAGTTATATAAAAAAAATTAAAAAAAAGTATGGCCCTACATCGCACAGGTCTCATGTTGGTAGTAAAAAGGACTTTTAAGACAATTTGAACAAGTTATACTTAACAATACCTTAATTCAATCTAATGACAAGTAAAGCCTCATTTTCTCATTTTACATATCTCAACTTTGTATAAATATATAATTCTTATTAATTATTTTGTGTTATATTTAAAAATAATAGTCAAAGAAAATAATGTTTTTTTATTTAAAACATTATATTTAATATTTCACCAATACACCTTTATCATTGTATACAATAAATGTTTTCTTTTTAAAAAATATTTATATTTACTATTATAATGTTATTCTTCATATGTAACATAAGGAAAAGGTATTAAATTATTACCCTCATTAAACATTCAAGATTTTAAATTCCCCTTCTGGTGTCATATATTTACCAACATTGATATTCAATATTATGAAATAATTAGATACATTTGACTATTTAAAGAAAAATATCTTTAATAAATTTAAAATAATAATGAATTTGCTAGTAAGTTGACTGAGTAAAATGTAAAAAATTAAATGGAAAATGTCCAAAATTGATAATTAGTTTGTGTCTTTCTAATAAAATATTTAATTATTAATTCTTAATTAATCTTCAGAGACCCAAGAAAAATGTTATTTAATTTCATGCAAGTATCATTTAAATTATTTATTATAAATATAAAATATAATTTATATACTCAAAATATTTTTTATTATAAATTGTAATTTTTACCTATAATATATTTTATATATTTAAATTTTTTATTTATTTTAAATTTTAATTTTATAAAAATAATTATTTATTTTATGCATCACACAAGGAAAGATACTAATTATATTAATTTGATGATAATTTTTTGTAGTTATGAGTTATCCACTTTGTTAATTTATTAATAATATCAATTTTTTGTAATGGACAAATATTTTGATGCTTAAAACAATGAATATTTCAAATCACTAACACATCAAATATTTATTTTATTTAATACTTTTTCATCCTAGTCAAACTATATTTAATGAATTTTGTTGAAAAAGTGAGATAAATTCCCAGTCAAAATCCTTTTTTATGTTCCTTCCTTTTTCGAGAGTTGAAAGGAAAATTTGATATTGAAAATACCTTATTCATGTGTGCAAACACCCAACCCTCACACTCTATTTAATTACCACTTTCAAACTCAACACTGCATACATTCACACACACCGTCTTTGATTTCCTCAGCATTGTTTTACTTTATTCGAGCATTTCCTTCCCTTTGTTAGCATTCCAACATTTTCCATGGAGTTCCAACATCGTGATGGCCAAAACCAAAGGACACCATTAACCATGCCTCTTTCCGCCATCACCTACCTTTCCAGAAACCCATTACGAAGTAACACTCTCTTTTCTTCACATTGCTTTCAACTTGCATGATACCCATTATGTTTTGCTATTTTAAAAAATAAATGCTTTTCAAACATCAGTTCATTTGTAGGGTCCGAGTTTGTGCCAGCTGGTTTTATCGGCAATGTTATGATGCCTAATGTTTTCCCAACGACGGTGCTGGTCAATACCGAGGAAGCATTTCGACGAGAGCGGCAAAAAGTATTCTTTATTTATATATTTTATCTAATATATTAATTTTCCTATGCTATCATTCTTATTAAGTTGGATGCAATGAAAGGGGTCAACCAATTGACCCTAATAGTGATACGTTTGTAAGTTATATTGGTGCCATTTCTCGACAGACAATGCAAATTACATGTGATAATTGGAGAACACCATCTTTGAAGGTAGTGAAAGAAAATATTTGGAAGGATATACAGGTAGTAAACATACTCTCACCATATTTTATGTTTCTTGTACAAACATACTTACTCAATTAAGCACACTTTTGCAGACAACTTTCATTGTTGATGATAGTCATCGAAGTTGGGTTCTTAGAGAAGTACAAAAACTTTGTAGAAATTTTAGAACCTACTTGACAAAGAAAAATGTTTATGGTAAAAATGGTAGTGTTATTAAGCATCCTCCGCAGATGTATCCATTCATATCCCAGGAGCAATGGAGAACTTTTGTTGCTAAACGTCAATCTGACAAATTTAAGGTAAGGTTAGTCATTTGAATTATAGTCTTAATTATCTTAATACTTTGTATTCATATTATTGCTATGTGCCTAAATAGATGCAAAGCACTCAAAATCGGCTCAAAGCATTGAATCCTAAGTACCCCTATAGAAAAGCCCGCATTGGTTACGCACGCCTTAAGCAAAAGATTGTAAGTGTGTTTAGATATAAAGTGCAAGATGTTAGAAATGTCTTTCAATCAGTTCATTAATTGCATCAATGTATAGTTGAAGGAGTTAGGACCAAAGGACACATCCATATCTCGTCATGATTTGTGGAAGAATGCACGTGTAAATAAGTCAGGAGTGATTGATAAAGAAAATGTTCAACAAGTATGTAAGCAAATTGTAAGTATGATAACATTTTAATTTTGTTCTTTTATTATTTTCTTATGTCAGCATTAATGATATATATCCTTTGCTTTAAATTTATGTGTCAAAACATCAGGAGCCTTCCCCTGCAAGTGGTGCAAATAATCTCCCTGTGTATCACAAATTTCTTGATATCTATGTTAAAGATAAACTTCAAGGCGGTGCCTTGTTGAACATAGACATGGAGAGAAACATTTTTGGTCAACAAATTACAGAGTTTATTAGTCAACAAATTATCAATGAACTTCTTCTCCACGAATGGTTAGATTGTCCTATTATTTGTGTATATATCAGGTACTTTAAGTAAACAAAGTTTTGTAATTGTTTTTCAATTAAACATTGATATTATTGGTAACATGTTTTTTATCTTCATTGAAGGTATTTATACTACCAGTTGGTTCTTGCGAGACAAAACACAAGGAGGTTCTCATTCTTATGCCCACATAATACATCTCCAACGAACAACGAGGCAACAAAGTATATAGCTGATGTTCTTATTGAATTTAATCAGCGAGACAAGTTATTCTTGGCACCTTACAATACAGGGTAAATAAATTTGATTTACTTTAATGATAAATTTTTAATAAATTTTATTTACTTTAATGAATTCCTAAGAATGTAAATTACTTTGGATTATCTAATTAACTAACAAGTTTTGTAGGGATCATTGGGTGTTGATTGTCATCAATGCCACATTAGATACAATATATTATTTGGATTCTGTGCATGGTGGTCTAAAACATAAACAACACATGAAGGATACATTTGAAAAGTAAGTTCAATGCATTTATTTTCAATATAACAAACATGAGATATATTGAATATATAATAACTTGAATATATTTATTTTATTTTGTTAGAGCTTTGTGCATTTACCATGCTGGTAAGGAAACTAGGATGCCAAAATCTAGATCAAACAACAAAATCACTTGGATCCCTATACAAGTATGTACAAAATTTTTCTACACTTTAATCTCTTGCCTAAATCTAGATCAAACAAATTCATTGTCCAAAACAAGGATAATAAATCATTCAATTAATCTTTCATTTTGACTTGTATAGTGCCCTCGTCAGACAAATACAATTGATTGTGGTTATTATGTTATGAGATTCATGAAAGAAATCCTTTCACAAAATGAAAATATCATCCTAATTTTAGTTATAATTTATATTTATCTCATTCCTAATTTTGATATCATTTAATGTTATTTAATCTAACATTTATTTAATCTGATGTTCTATTTTGCAGTACTTTCCTGACTACAAGTGTGCTACTTACTCTCATGACCAACTAGTTGGAGTCAAGGAAGATTGGTGTCGTTATATAGTCCAAAATTGTGGATTAGCATAGTTTCTATTTAGAATTGTTGCAACTCAAACGGGTAGTTTGATTTGAAACTTTTTTTAATTATGTTGAACAATGCAAATTGCATTTTATTTTGTTTCGTTGTATTATTGAAATTTGGGATTGTTCATATTACAAGGGAAACTCTGCCAACATTTTGGTATAAATTTCATTGTTCAAAACTTAAGGAAGTAGTGTTTTTAATTAAGTTGTATGTATTAGACTATGAAAAATGTGATGTGTGCATGAATAATTGTTTTGAACTATGCAAAAAGCAACATAAAACAAAGGGAAAAATTTGAGTGAAGAGTTGTAAAAGGATTGTGGGGTGAGGGGTGGGGGACACTTCAGGTGGACAAAGAGAAAAGGAAATTGTTTGGTTCCAATGTTTCATATATTATAATTTTTTTTATATTGTAAAGGAAGTTTAGCATTTATTACAGAAGATATTCTTAACCATGTTTCATATATTATAATTTTTTTTATATTGTGTTATTAAATGTATGTGACATTAATTATATTAGTTATTACTGTCATTTATCATGTAATGAATTCCTCTAACGTATCTATGAATTGGTAGTTTGACTTTTTATTAAAAAAATGAATGATAATAAATGGCATTGAAAATAAATTTTAAATAAATAATCAATGTCAATAAAGGTGTTTGAAAACTTTTAAATATATAACCAACAAGTCGTTGATCCGAGTAGTACTGGGCTCGGTCCCCTTAAGCAAGATAGGGTTCGAGCCTTGTAAATGAAAAAAATGTGGTTGATTTGAGAGGGGAGACTTCGTACCAATAACATGGTAATAAAAAATATATATATTAATATTTAATTCTAATTTTAACTTTGCTTTTTATGTTAATATTTGAATATTTTAATTTTTACGCATTATTAATGCAAAATTTTACATTATCAATCAAATAAAAATAATCTTAAATATGACTTTTGAAAAATTAATTATAAAAATCAGCAATGTTTATGCATGGCAGATTATGATTATATCACAATATAAATGAATACATTTATATTGTCAATATATTTAAATAAAAAAACTTATCTTTAATTGTTTAAATGAAGTAAAATATTACATAGATGTCTAGAAATGTTTAAATTTAAAAAATAATTATTTATTTTAAAACTTTCAAATTTTTTAAAATTAAGTTATTATTTTTCTAAAATAAGTGCACATTGTGGTATATGAAATTTATCGGCTAAAAATGTTTATGATATTATTGAGGTCATTTTAATATATTCTCATTGTTTTTATTCTCTAATTTATTAATTCCATCCATTAAAATAAAGACGTGTTTTCTTGTGGTGGAATCATACTAAAGTGGCTCTGTGTTATCTATTCTGGAAAGGAGGTGGAGTAAGCAGCTAAAGGATGTTATTATAGCTGTCATTCTTAATGTGTTTTGGACAGTGACAAATCAGGATCCGGGATTAGCGGGGGCAAATTATTTAAAAAAATTAATAATGTTTATTAGGTTTAAATACCTTTTTAGTCCTGTCAATTTAGCACTTTTTTGTTTTTCGTCCTTGCAAAAAAAAATTTAGTTTTACTCCTTGCAAATTATGTTTGTTTTGTTTTTCATCCTTAAAGCGGTTTAGATAGCGTTTTTTTACTGTTAAAAGTGTTTTTTTACTATTCAAAGCACTATTTAAAGCTCTTGAAGGACGAAAAACAAAATACACATAATTTGCAAGGACTAAAACCATTTTTTTTGCAAGGATGAAAAGCAAAAAAGCACTAAATTGCAAGGACTAAAAAGGTATTTAAGCTTATTTATTATCATGCATATGAAAATAAAATATGTTTTGTTCCTCTAAAATTTTCCTAGTTTGGTTTTGGTCTCTCTAAAATTTTTTGTCCTTTTTCGTCTCTCAATTTTGAAATGCATAATTTTGGTTCTCAAACCGCTATCTAAACCATTTTTGTCTTTCTATAAAGCATTATCTATACCATTTTGAGAAGAAAAAATGATGCATTTCAAAATCAAGAGTCGAAAAGTGGACAAAAAAAATTTAAAGAGACTAAAACTGAACTTCAAAAATTTTAGAGAAACCAAAAACATATTTTACCCTATGAAAGAGAATGAAATGTGCAACCAAATAAGTGTAAAAGGAACAAAACATAAGAAAGAAACTAGTCAATAAAAGATAAAAATTGATAACAACTAAAAAATTAAAGGCAGTGGGGTCAAATTACAAAATTAGTGTGGGCAAAAACACAACAACACATGATATATCCTTATATTTTCCACAAAGTCAGGGGGTGCATCTGCATCCCCTGGAGAGTATGTAGGTCCGCCATTGGTTTTGGATCATCTGTATTTCTCGAAATAAAAAGCGTTTTGATAGTGTTTCGATTTCTGTCAATAATTCCATTTCCTCTGTTATGGCCTCTACTTCATTAGCAGGCTTTTGCTCAAAAGGATACATGGCGCATTCAATGGAGGAGTTTCAAATTCTTAAGGCCTTGTCAGTGCCTATTCATCCCCCTAAAGCTCTTCTTGTTAAGCAGGTAACTTGGTATCCACCAATTTTTGGATTTGTCAAATGTGTACACTGATGGTTCTTCCAAGGGCTCTCCAGGGCATGCTGGGTGTGGGGGCATTTTCTGTGATGATTTTGGGGCTTTTCTTGTGGTTTCTCAGCATAGATTAGAATCACAACAGCTCTACATGCTGAGCTTACTGCAACAATGCTAGCCACTAAGCGTGCTTCCCATATTAAGGATGGCATAAACTCTAGCTTGAATGTGACTCTCATTTAGTAATAGAGGCTTTTAAAAATGTTCAACGTATTCCTTGGGATATCAGAGGTCGTTGGAAACACTGTCTTGAGCTTTGTTCCCAGATGCATTTCAATTTTTCTCATATATTTAGAGAAGGGAATAGTTGCGCTGATAAACTAGCTAATTGGTGGGACGGTGCTCCTTCTTGTATTAAGGAAGACTTCTTCCGTAACAAAGTTGGTCTTCCTTTTTTTAGATTTTGTTGATGTTCTTTTTTCGTAGGTTTTGGCCTAGTCCCCCATTGTGATGTTCTTTTTTTTTTTTTTTTTTTTTCTATTCTTCTTAATAAATAGTGGCTTGCGACAGGGGATCAATAGTCTTTGGGGTGTCGACCTAGTTAGGAGATGGTCATTGTTCTATTTGAAATACAGAGAAACACACTAGAATGGGGGTTGAATAGTGTGTTTATATTTTCTTTGAAATCCTTTCGCAAATATGAAGATAGTGTATCTTAAGTTTTACAAGAACCTTGTGAAACAGAAGACTATGCTATCGTCCAGTGGTTCAAATATAACAGTTCAATAAAACTGTGTTTTTCGTCAGAACACACGTAAACTATTTTCGTAAATAAAATGTGTAAAGAAACTCTTTCGTAGTATGTGAAGAGATAACTTAAGAGATTTACGAGTAAGCTAGAAAGCGAAAGAGTAGAACACTTAGTTTTATACTGGTTCACTCAAACTGAGCTACGTCCAGTTCTCCTTCAGAAACCTTTGAAGGGTTCTCCTAATCAGAATCTGATTACAAACAAGTATTTTAACCTACCACTTCTGGCTACAAGTATTCTCTAGGCCACTCTTGGCGCACCTTTTAATCTCCCCCTGAGATTAAAGCAAACCCAAGTATTCTTTAACACTAAGCCACTCCTGGCTTTCCAAACAGAAATTGTTCGAGCATAGAAAGAAAGAATAACTCTCACAGAGAGGATATTACAATAATAATATCGAATACACATAATCGCTTAGCAAAGCTAAGTAGAAAGCTCTTTTTCGCTTAGTATGAATCGTCCAGTCGTTTTGACAGAGTTTTGGCTCTTAATCAATCTTCGCACTTTGATGCATGAGCTTGTTCCTCTATTTATAGGTAGCTTGGTGTAAAGTATCCGTTGTGGGATATGTACCTTTTATAGTAACAGTTCTCTTCCAAATATATGACCGTTTTCCACGTGTCGGCTTGGGGTGGAGAGATAGAGGAGACAGTCGTACATGTAGCGCTTCCACTTTTTGTACTATTTCTGCAGAGAAATGCTTTTCTGTCCCTGTACAATACTTTTCGAAAACTCAAATGAAATGTTATGTTAGAATGAGAGGGAATAATCAAATATTCCAGAGAATCATCATCGAAAACGTATTGTCATATTATATAACTTTTAAGATAGAAAATAGAGTGTAAGTTATATAGGCATTGGACGCTTGCTTTGCAGAAACATTGGACGCTGGTTGTTGTTCTTTACAAAACATATTTGGACGCTTTGCTTATGGAAATATAAGGTCTAAGTTTGAGAGATACAATACCATTGCGGCATTGGATGACGTAGATCCTATAACACTCAAACAAGACCATTAGATACTCCAAAATTTATCCTTTATTTGTTATCATCAAAATCGAAATTTGAGGGGTTGGACATCGTCCAAAGTCTTAGAACTTAACAATCTCCCCCTTTTGATGATGACAAATAATGTTAAATTTTGATGTTAACAGGCACATAATCATATATGAATATAATAAAGCATATAGGAGATGATTATGTTATGCCAGTGTATGTTGACAGGGTTAATATTTGTGAAATGAAGTACTCCCCCTAAGTTCAACATTTCTTATGCATCTGATAACAGTGTATAATAGACATCAAGAATATATCAGATATTGCAGATATCAGAGTGAAAAAAAAACATATCAAGGATATGGATGCGGAATATGTTATATAAACACCTCATGTATTAAAAATGTATTGATAAAACAGCCAAAACATTCACAGAGTGTAAAATGACTTTATGACATCAAAATTCTAATTTCTCCCCCTTTGTCATTAACAAAAATGGGTTTGAAAGATGGAAAAATGACTTGACCATCATGGTCACCTATGGCTGTGAAGGTGGTTCTTGTGGTGGTGGTGGTGGTTGTTCTGGTGGTGCTTGAGTAGGTGGTGCTAGTTGATGAGGTCGTGGTTGGACGAGTGGTGCTAGTTGTTGGAGTTGTTGTGGTTGGACGGGTGGAATGGCATGAGCAACTTGTCCAAGAAGGTTGGTTGCAGTATTTTGAATTTAATTCACAAGCGTCTGGGAGAGGCTCATGAACTGTTCAGTGATAGCATTCTGCAGCAGCATACGATGTTGAGCAGCCTCAGCCTGTTGCCTTTGCTGAAATGCTTGAAGAGCTGCGTCGGTTTCCAGTTGTTGTTGCCTCAGAGCCTGCTCCACGATCTCGTGAACACGATCTTCTGAGACCCCTTGAGGTTCAGCAAATCACAAGAGAAGGATGCCCCTTGGACTTGAAGATCCTGTGGGAACCAGTTGACGTGTATCCGAGTGAGCTTCAGTAGAGTAGACGCTTCAACAACTGGGAGACTGGTGATATCTTCAGCAGGAGGCTTTTCTGCAGTTGATTCCATGGGCTTGGATGCTTCAACAATAGGCTCTCCATCATCCTTGGACTTTCCAGTTTGGACGGTGGGTTCTTGTTCCACTTCTATTGGTACAAATGGGTCCAAGTCAAGATGAGCTAGCACCTTTGTTATCTTGGCAGATGCTTCATCCAACTCTGCTTGTGTATCTTTTGCCTTGGCAACCTGATCTTCCTTTTCTGTGGTTGCAGCCTCAGCTTGCTCAAGAGCCAACTACTCTGGACGAGCTTGTTCTGCTGCTCTGGCCTCTTCTGCCTTGTACTCCTCATGCAGAGTTTGGAGTTCCTCCACAAACTCTGTGCGATCTAGTGTCCGAAGATCAAACACTTTGTTGCTTCTGATGATAGGTAACGTCTTCACTAAATCCAGATAGTCATATGAATCTGTCAGAAAGCAAGCAAAGGTGTCTGTGAAGTGATGAGTCTTCACTGGACGCAACACCTCAAGACCATGAGGGGGTGAATGAAATCATTCTTAGAGCTATCGGAGGAGGAGGCATTTTGGGAGTCATTCCATAAGATCTGGCGCCAAAAGGTCATGGATTCGAAAGTTCCAAGTGGTCGTGTAGGTTACCAGTCTTGTCAAACAGGTGACCCCAGGTATGTGAGGATTGTTGCAGGGCTTCAACTTTCTCTTCCCTGCTTGGCATCTCAATGCCATAGAGCTTGTAACCCTTCTTTCGACCGGCATCATACAAGGGTAGTCGAGGACACACCCTGTCTGGTACAAACTTGATTTCTGTGGCGCGGCTGATGTGAAGGTTTGGTGGGTAGGCGATGGCTTGGTTTGGTATATACATCTATTAAAGAAGTTTGCCAAGATCATCATAGTCGCTTGGCTGGAAATTAAGCACTAGAGTTCCAGCTGGTAGTGGCAGGAACTTTGTAATGGGAGTCCATAAGCGAACATCCTTGACCCATTATACATCTGGACGCTGCTTCGACTTGGAAGGGTCCAGGCTTTCTTTAATGGCTAACTTCAATTCTACGCCCAGTTCAATATCCCTGCTAACAGAGGGCTTCTTGGATGGTGCCTTCTTCTTTCTTGGAGCCTTCCCTTTCTGCTCCGCAACTGTCTTTGTGAATCGAGATGCAACCTCCACCTCTGGTTCAGGCAGTTCTGCTGCTGCTGGACGCACCCTTTGTTTGTAACATCCTGAAATTTATTTAATATGATTTAAAAGATTAAATTGTTATGAAATTTAGTATAAAAATTATTAGTATAAGAATTTATTTGAATTAAAAGGATTGAATTATTATGATATAATATGATATTATATTTAGAATGTTGTATCATGATATGTTATTTGAATTGATTATGATATTATTTTATTTGGATTGAAATCTTATCTTAGTATATTATATTGTCTGCAATGTTTGTATTATGATATAATAACTTTGATTGAGATAATTAAATTAAAATATTGCTATTTAGTTACTATATATTAAATATTATCAAGTTAAATAATTATTTTATCAATAATAAGATTAGGTGATTAATATAAGAATTGTTAAGATTATCTAACAACTACAAAAGAATGCAAAAGATAATTAATATAGTAATGATATAATATTATATATCTAGTTTAGATAAAATATTCATTATATATAATTTGAATTGGTCCTCGATAACGATTTAAATCTTATCATGTTCTATCTTAATGTATCTTGAAAGAAAAGAAAATAGTAGATAATGCTAATAATGAGATAAATCTAGATAATAAAGTAGAAAAAGATAAAGAAAGATTCGATTAGCCAAATCTGCTAAAATAAATCTTATGCTATTTAATCTTAATCACGTACAACTGCACTTATATAAGGATAGACAGTTTCCTTTCCTAGAATTACATAGTTAGTCTCTTGAGAAATAGGAAATTAGTAGATTGTTTGAGAATTGAGAAGGAAGAAATAGAGAGGATCTTGTTGACGCAGTAGATAGAGAAGAGGAAGAATAAACGAAGAGTGGAAATTACTTTGCTTCAAGAGGTGAGTAAAACATCTTTTAAACACTCCATGGTATATTTTTGAAAGATATAATTTTGGGGTTCAGCGGAAAGTTCGGGGCTAGTGAAATTTGGATTTTTTTTTAGTGGAATTGTATGTTATCGATAATGTGTGTTGCGTGTAATTTATGGATGATTGTGAATATTTTGTTTATACAAAATATTGGGTGCTGCGATAATTTTGTTCCTGGACATTTTGTGAAATCCCGTGACTATTTCATTATTCCGTGTGCAAATTGAATGTGGTAAATTAGGAATTAGGTGATAGACTGATAGGTGTTCTAGCAATAGCAAGAAAATTAGATGCAGTGGTTAATCTTGAAATTTGTCAAAGACCTTGCCATGTTATATAACTATATAATCATTGAAGCTACGTGAGATTCAGGGGTTGCATTTTGGTCATTCCATGTATATATAAAATTAAATTTATAATGATCGAAGGCTGTATTGTTCCTGCTACTCTCGTGAAAATTTATTGAGTTAGAAAACCTCACTTCCATGTACTTATATGCACTGAGACACATTATTTGTTTTCAAAGTATTTAGGGAATTAACGTGGTGGCTAAATCTTGATTTGGGGTAGGAACTTTGCCATGTTACTAAATATAAGAAGCTAACCTTGGAGTTACTTACGTGAGGGTAGGGGTAGCGCATTAAGTATATATATTTATATATATAATAATATAACAAGTATATATATTTATGTGTTTTGCTTATTTGTGTATGTTGTATTGTTTTATATTATTGATTGATCTTTATGATGTTATAACGTGGCTATGGTTTGATCACGAAAATTAATATTCTGTTGGAGTTTGAGAATTAAATTGATAGTAATAAGAGATTACATATTTCTTTATTATTGTGAGAGTCAGTCATTACCTTCTGGCAAGGGATGACGGTGTACATTCTATTCTGGGAATAGGATAATAGATACCTCCATCTGGGATGGGGATGAGATTTATGCTAGATACCTCCATCTGGGATGGGGAAGAGATTCAGATACCTCCATCTAAGATGGGGAAGGCAGTGGGACGCCATTGCATGGATATGAGCTCATAGACCTTTTACGAATCTGAGATCCACACCGGTTCTGGGAACCAAAGAGTCTAGTCTAGTGATTCTGGGAATCACTAAGTTGTGTTTGTGATATCTATTTGAATGTATTGAGGTGTTAATTTTATTTATTGAAATATTTACCTTAATGAGAATGATATGAGTGTGATTTGTTGTCTTAATTTGACTTCTATTGGAGTATATATATATATATATATATATATATATATATATATATATATATATATAATATTTTATTTTAAATTATTGCAGGTACCATGGTTGAGTTTTCTGGATTACCGCACCGGCTGAGAACAACACTATTTACGAACCTTTTTAGAACTTGTTTTATTCACTGGGATTATTATCTCATTAAAAGTGTTGTTTTCAGAGTACGAGGAAGAAACTGTAGAGACGAAGGAGACTTGAAGGCTTAATTCTTTTAGTTATATTTTGGTTAGTACCTTTTAGAATAAAGGGTCGGATGCGGTTAGTTCCGCCACTCTTTTAGATGCCCATATTTGAGAATAATGTTTTTATATATGTAAGGATTTATTTATTCAATCTTATTTTATAAAATTTGAGGTATTTCAGACCATTGTATTTTCAAAAAGTTTATATTAGTTATGTTTTAAAGAATATTTTACTATGGATTGTTATTGTAACGAAGGGCGTTACATTGCTGGGTTCTAGTTGGACAGGAGTAAGGATGAGTCATTCGGATCAAGTGTGGATACACTTCTCTCGTCCAAGTGGGCAAATGGTTGCTGATTATTGCTTCTTCTAGCATAGCAGCATAGTTAGCTGAAGGATTATGAGCATAATCATACCTCGTCCACTCTGGTGCTGAGGCAGTAGTCAGATGCCTCTCCAAAGGTTCTTGTTGAGGCCTCCAGATCACATCGAACCTCTTACAGTAATTTTGTTCATTCCGTGTAAGGAATGCAACAGGGAAGTGTTCTCTATCTTCTTTTTCTTTGGTTTTCTGCTTGGGGGGTATGGTCCATGGGGACCAGGTATCCCTCAATCATCCCTTGGACGCACAAACTTGGACAGGTCCAAGTGAAGAGGTGGATGATGGGTTGTTGATGTGGATGGAGCACTGGATGGAGCTGGTAGTGGGGCACTAGTGGATATGCTATCATTGTCTTGGGAGGAAGGTGGTGGAGCTGCAACTCTCCTTGGTCTAGCTACCTGAGTCTTAACATGTCGAGGCACATTAGAAGGAAAAGAAGTTGGTTCAGCAGGTTGTACCTTCTGCTTCTTTTGCTGAGGGGTCGCCTTCTCCTCTGCTTTCTTCATGATTTGACCAATTGGGATCTGGTCATCATCATCAGAGTCGTCCAGTATTTGAAGCTTTTGAACCTTTGGCTTTTCTGGAACAGGCTTCACTGAGGCTGCCTTTGGACGCTGCTCAGCTTGAGCAGGTCTGGACGCATCAGTCCTTGGACGCTTCTCTGCCGGGGACTGAGCAGTGGAGGTGTCAGCATGTCTTTTCTTGGTTCTTCTCTCCTTTTCAGCATCTTCCTCATGCTTCTGAGACATGTGACATGTTACTTTTCTTCTCCACTGTTCCTCCATCATCCTTTTGATCTTCTTGCCAATACCAAGAAGATCAATCTCCTCCTCATCATCATTGGAGATGATCTTGCTCTGTTCATGTCGTTGCTTATTGATGCTATCTTTGTCCAAGTCCCTTAGGACCTTGGCTGTCAGCTTAATCTTCATAGGCTTTATGTTGGACTTGCCAAATAGTTGTTGTGTTGCCACCATTTGCCCTTTCATCACGATAGCTTCGTGAACAACTTCGTCCAGTTCATCAAAGAAGCATTGATAGACCTTCTGGTCCCAGAAGATCTTGTTCAGCAGAGCGGCATAGAAGATGTCATCATTGCCACCAATAGTCTTCATCATTCTCACAATATTGATGTAAATGGTGTGAGGAAGGTTGAAGGGGATACCTTCCATAATGTGGAATATCACGAACTTGTGTAAGTCCGTGACCGAGTCCTTAGACCCAACTTTGTGCAGAATACTCTTGTTGCACACCTGCTGCCAGATTTTCGCTTCCTCACACAGGCTCTTGTACTCAATCTTTATTGAGTCTGTGGATTTGGTCTTGCAAAGTACGTTTGCAACGTGATTTTCGTACTGCTCGGCCTAATTTGTTCTGTACTAGTTATGTTCCCTGATGCAACCAGTTACCTTTGCAATGGACTCAGTGGACAGAGTCACCTCTCGTCCAAGAATAGTGGCCACGAGCTCCCTTGTGTTATGGAATTTGGCATTCCTCCAGAACATCCTGATCAACTCAGGGAATATCTTCTGGTTTTCGTTAAAGTAGCCTCTGACTCCACACTTCAGAAGGCTCTCATTCAAGTTCAGGCCCAGCTTCTCCAGCTCTTCAATGTCGAAGAAGTGCTCAATATGCACTGTAGCAGCACCTTGACATACCAATGTGGTCTCAGGGTAGGTGTGGACGTCGAGTTCAGAGTTGCTTGAGCTTGCAAAGTTCGACATGGTAGAAAAGTTTGGATTTTTAGGTTTTCTGAGAAGGGTTTTGGGTTTTTGAGAGAGAGAGAATGCTTAAGGATGAAGATGAGCTCAGAGAAAAAAGATACGGTGAAGATTTTTCTGAGGCGATTTGACGGATTACATATATGGGCTTTGTTCGGAGAAAGTGAAGCGGTTTTGGGCTTTTATGATTTGAATATTTGAAATGGGAGTTATGCCATAAAACCTGCCATGATGAGGTGTGTGAAGAATGTGGGTAACTGTGTTCGGTTACTGACATTTAGGTGACTCAGCATAGAGCATTAACTCATACTTACTCTGAAATGAACCATTTTGGCCATTTGAACAATGTTTAAAAAAATATGCTAAGTTAAAAACATCGTCCAGATGTTGGACTTAAGTGGAACATGTGCAATGCGCGTGCATGACTTAGTGATCTTTGGACGACATATCCATTGGACGCTAAGGTTTTATTGGATGCACCATGTAGATGTTAATCATTCCTTTACCGAGTCCATGCCATGTTTGTTCCTCATAAGGATTAACTTATCTTCAGTAAAGGGTTTAGTAAATATATCAGCAAGCTGATTATCTGTGGTTACAAAGTGTAGTTCCACAGTACCCTTTTGAACATGGTCTCTTATAAAGTGATGTTTAATCTCTATATGTTTAGCCCTTTAATGCAATATGGGATCTTAGAGAGATCTATGGCAGCTTTACTATCACAGAAGATAGGAATGTTACTCTCACATATGTTGTAGTCCTCAAGTTGATGTTTGATCCATAAGATTTGAGAACAACATTTTGCAGCTGAAATATACTCTGCTTCAGCAGTGGACAATGCAATGGTTCCTTGCTTCTTGCATATCCAAGAGACTAAGTTTCCACCAATGAAGTGACATCCTCCACTAGTTTTTTTTCTTTCAATTATGTCTCCAGCATAATCAGCATCACAGTATCCAACTAACCTGAAATCTTTCTGCCTTTTGAAATATAGACCAAGATTAGTGGTTCCAACAAGATATCGAAAGATTCTCTTAACAGCAGTTAAATGAACTTCCCTTGGGTCAGATTGAAATCTGCCACAAAAGCATACACTGAACATGATGTCAAGTCTGGATGCTGTGAGGTATAGGAGTGATCCTATCATTCCTCTGTATAGAGTGTTATCCACCTTCTTTGAGTTGTCGTCCAGTCCAAGTATTACTGTTGGATGCATAGGAGTTTTCATTGGTTTTACATCGTCCATTTCGTACTTCTTTAGTAGCTCCTTGACATACTTGGTTTGATGTATGTACACGCCCTTTTCAGTTTGTTTGATTTGAAGTCCAAGGAAGAATTTTAGCTCACCCATCATGCTCATCTCAAACTCTGTTTGCATTAATTTGGCAAATTCTTCACATAGAGATTCATTAGTGGCACCAAATATGATATCATCAACATATATTTGTGCAATAAGAAAATCAGAAGTGTAGTCTTTGCGAAACAATGTAGTGTCTACTTTTCCTCTTGAAAAACCATTTTCTGACAGAAATGAGCTGAGTTTTCCATACCAAGCTCTAGGTGCTTGTTTCAACCCATATAAAGCTTTGTTAAGTTTGAAAACATGATTTGGAAAAGCATCACTTTCAAATCCTGAGGGTTGTTCCACATAGACTTCTTCCTTTATGAGTCCATTGAGGAATGCACTTTTTACGTCCATTTGATATAGCTTCATATTGCTCTGAGCTACAAATGATAGTAAAATGTGAATTTCCTCTAGACGTGCAACTGGAGCATAAGTTTTAGTATAATCTATACCTTCCTGTTGTGAGTAACCTTTTGCTACCAACCTCGCTTTGTTTCTCACAACATTACCTGCTTCGTCCAGCTTGTTTCTAAACACCCACTTTGCTCCTACAACTTCTTTGTCGTCGGGGAGTTCTACTAGCTTCCAGACATTGTTCTTTTGAAACTAGTCAAGTTCTTCTTGCATTGCTTTGACCCAGCTTTCATCTTCTAAGGCATCATCCACAGTCTTAGGTTCTAATTACGATATGAGTGTTGTGTGACCCTGCTGTCGTTGAAGTGAAGCTCTGGTTTTGACTCTATCTTTTGGATCTCCGATGATTTGCTCCTCTGGATGATGTTTCTTCATTTTCTAGTTGCGTCCAATTGGTTCTCTTTGTTCTACTACTGAACCGTCCAGTGGTACATTGGACTCTTCACCTGAGACATCTTGGTTGGACGTATCTGATGACTTACTTGCATCGTCCAATCTGAGATCTGCAAATGATTCGTCCAGCTCTGATAATTTCTTATCAGGCTTGTTATCATTGAACTTCACATGGATAGCTTCTTCAACAACTAAGGTTCTAGATTTATAAACTCTGTATGCCTTTGAAGTTTTAGAATATCCAAGCAATATTCATTCATCACTCTTATAATCAAATTTTCCTAAGTTATCCTTAGTGTTTAGAATCAAACATTGACATCCAAATGGATGGAAGTAGGATATGTTGGGTCTTCTTCCCTTCCACAATTTATATGGAGTCTTTTTCAATATTGGCCTTATATAGATTCTGTTTTGTAAATAACAGGCAGTGTTCACTGCTTCAGCCCAGAAGTGTTTAGGGGTTAAATTATCATTCAACATGGTTCTGGCCATCTCCTGGAGTGACCTATTTTTCCTCTCAACAACACCATTCTGTTGTGGTGTTCTGGGTGTTGAGAAGTTGTGAAGGATACCATTGTCCTCACAGAACCTTTGAAAACTTTCATTTTCGAATTCTCCCCCATGATCACTTCGGATATAAGTAATGTATACTCCTTTTTCATTTTGAACTCTTTTTTGCAGAAGTTATAAAAAGCCTTGAAGGACTCATCTTTGTGGGATAAGAACATGACCCATGTCCATCTGGTATAGTCGTCCACTATAACCAATCCGTATCTCTTACCACTTACTGAGGCTGTTCTTGTGGGTCCAAATAGATCAATATGTAACAGCTCAAGAAGTCTAGAAGTGGAAACAATGTTTTTACTTTGAAAAGAACTTTTCACTTGTTTCCCTTTCTGACAAGCTTCACAAAGAAGATCATCTTTATATGACATACTTGGTAGTCCTCTTACGAGGTTATGCCTATTCAGCTTTGAGATTAACCTCAAGCTTGCATGACCAAGTCTTTTATGCCATAGCCAATGATTTTCTTGTGCTGAAACTAGGCATGATACATTTTGACTTGATAGTTCCCCAAGTTTAATCTTGTACAGATTACCTTGCCTCTTTGTAATAAAGAGAAGGGATCCATCAGAGTTCTTGACTGTGCATTCACTTTTGTTAAAGGCAACATCATATCCACTGTCACATAATTGGCTTATGCTAAGTAGATTGTGTTTAAGACCTTTAACATATAGAACTTTATTAATACAAGGATAGGGTGGTAAACCAATCTTACCTACGCCAGCTATCATCCCTTTCTGATTCC
Organism: Pueraria montana var. lobata; assembly: GCA_026413185.1. NCBI lineage: Eukaryota > Viridiplantae > Streptophyta > Magnoliopsida > Fabales > Fabaceae > Pueraria > Pueraria montana. The sequence continues at coordinate 83,813,828 of CM048650.1, forward strand.
CTCCGAAAGTGACTGTCCCACCAGCTTTGGGTAGGAGGCTTTGGAACATACACCTTTCTCCTGTCATGTGATGTGAGCACCCACTGTCCAGGTACCATGATTGGAGTTTCTTTCCTACTGTTAAGCATGTCTGCAACAGGAACAATTTTATCCTTAGATACCCAAATTGACTTGGGTCCTTTATTGTTAGTTTGAAGGGTATTAGACGCTCCCTTCTTAGGCAGGTGTCTGCATTTGGACGTTATATGTCCAAGTTTCCCACAGAAGTAGCAAACATCTATTTCCTTGTCATGAATATATTTCTTTCCCTTATATCCATGTCCTGACCTGTCATTTTGTCTCTTACAACCTTCATATTTTAAAAGCATTTTAAGGTTGTCAAAGCCCTTAACAAAGTTTGACAGTTCCTTCTTTAGGCTGTCAATCTCTTCATGAAGTTTTACAACATCATGTAGTTGACCTCTTAAGGAAGTATCTGCTTCAACTTTCAGAAGCTTCTCAACTAGCCTTTTGTTTTCTGCTTTGAGATTTTGAATCTCTATGGAAAGATTCATTTCTCTAGTCCTTGAATCCTCACAGGATTTATAGGCTCGAGCAGCATCATTCCAGAGAGTTCGCCTCTCCGCATTTGTAATTTCATGTTGCTTTGAGAGCTCTGTAAACTTTTTCTGTAAATCCTCCTTTTCACTTTCAAGTTGTTTGAAACTTTTCTCTAAAACTTCTTTTTCTTTTGAAAGTGATTTGGACGATTTCTTTAAAGTTCTGTAGGCCTTTGACAGAATAGAAGAGTTTGAAAGTAGTTCATGATAAGCTTCTTGACGTGAATCTAAGACATTAAGGTCTACCTCATCTTCTTCTTCTGGTTCAGAAGAATCTGTTGAAGTGTCTGCCATCAGGCATATGTGTGCTTCCTCTTCTTCTTCATCGTCCGATGATGAGTCATCGTCCAGGTCTTCCCATGTGGACATCAGAACTTTCTTGCCCTTCGTTTTGCTGAAGAATTTCATCTTCTTGTCCTTGCTCTTGTCGAGATCTGGGCATTCTGATTTGAAGTGTTCTGGCTTTTTGCATTCGTAGCATACTATTGGACTATTCTCCTTCTTTTCTTTGAGGCCTTTCTTGTTTAGGTTTCTCCATCTGAATCCACCTTTCTTCTTCCACATAGCGTGTATCCTCTTGGATATGAAGGATAGCTCATCATTCTCATCCGAGTCATCATCTTCAGATTGTTCATCTGATGATGTTTCAGCTTGCATGGCTTTGGACGATGGTGCTTTCCTTGGCTTCTGGACGCTGAGCGCCAGGGACTTGTTTTTCTTACCATCACCATCTTGATGCAGTTCTTGTTCATGCACCTTGAGAATTCCCACGAGTTCTTCTAGGGACATATCATCCAGTCCTTTTGTTGTTCTCAAGGCTGTAACCTGTGGTCTCCATTGCCTAGGCAAACTTCTCAGAATTTTGTCAATATGTTCATAGTTATTGTAATTTTTACCATGTGCTCTAAGTTCATTTAGTATGGTTTGAAACCGTCCAAACATACCTTGTATGTCCTCGTTTTCTTCCATACTAAACAATTCATATTGACGAGTAAGGAGACTGAGTTTGTTACGTTTTACCTGGGTGGAGCCCTCATACGTTAACGCAAGAGTGTCCCACATTTGTTTCGTGCTTTTGAAACTGTGCACCTTGTTGTATTCTTGTTCGCTCAGTGCACATATGATGATGTTTCTAGCTCTGGAGTTGAGATGAAATCTTTGTTTCTGCTCCTCCGTCCATCTAGTCTTTGGGATTTTGTTGAGGATCTCATCAAGTGGAATGTAGTCGCCCATCTCCACAACATTCCACATGTCAATATGTCTGGATTCAAAGAATGCTATCATTCTTTGTTTCCAGTAATCATATTTGACGCCCTTGAAGAGTGGTGGTCTGTTCACAGCTTGTCCCTCGTTTTCCATCTTTCTTAGGATCTTTCCTCTGTACTGCTAAGTACTCATCCCAAGAGGCCGAGCTCTGATGCCAACTGAAATACAGAGAAACACACTAGAAGGGGGGTTGAATAGTGTGTTTATATTTTCTTTGAAATCCTTTCGCAAATATGAAAATAGTGTATCTTAAGTTTTACAAGAACCTTGTGAAACAGAAGACTATGCTATCGTCCAGTGGTTCAAATATAACACTTCAATGAAACTACGTTTTTTGTCAGAACACACGTAAAATATTTTCGTAAATAAAATGTGTAAAGAAACTCTTTCGTAGTATGTGAAGAGATAACTTAAGAGATTTACGAGTAAGCTAGAAAGCGAAAGAGTAGAACACTTTGTTTTATACTGGTTCACTCTGTTAGGTTCTAAAACCTTGGACGATGTCCAACCTCTCCTATTACGGTTTTGATGATAATAACTAAAGGATAAATTTTGAGGTATCTAATGATCTAGTTTGAGTGTTATAGGATTTACATCGTCCAATCCCGCAATGGTATTGTATCTCTCAAACCTGGACTCTATGTTTTAATAAAGTGAGCGTCCAATTGTGTTTTATAAGAAACATACAGGCAGCGTCCAATGCTCCTGTGAGAACAAGCGTCCAACGCTTGAGTAACACTCAGTGTTTTCGATCATTTAAAATACGCTTTCTATAATATAAGGCAACGTTCACAATATCATATTTTAATGTGCCATGATCTTTTCGAAAAGTATTGAACAGGAAAAGAAGAAGCTACTCTCTGCAGAGAAAGTACAAGTAGGAAAGAGGCGCTACGAGTACGGCTGTCACATCCATCATTTCACTCTAAGTCAAAGTGTGACAACGGCAATAAGCTACAGAAAGAATCGCTCTTGGAAAAGGAACAGAATCCTCAACGGATATCTTTCAACAAACTTCCTATATATAGAAGGATGAGCTCACGTATCAAAACGACAAGAATTTTGAAAAAGAACAGAAATCCTGTAAAAACGACTGGACGACTATAAGCGAAAAAGAGCATTCATCTTAGCTTTGCTAAGCGAGTCTATAAACTCATTCTTATTGTAATATCCTCTCATTGAGAGTTGTATTTTACTTACAATATCAAACATTACTGTTTGGAAAGCCAGAAGTGGCTTAGTGTTAAAGAATACTTGGTTTTTGTGTTTAATCTCAAGAGGAGATTAAGGGTGTGCCAGAAGTGGCATAGAGAATACTTGTAGCCAGAAGTGGCAAAGTTAAGAATACTTGAGTGTAATCAGTTTTGATTAGTAGAACCCTTCAAAATTTTTTGAAGGAGAACTGGACGTAGCTCAGTTGAGTGAACCAGTATAAAACTACGTATTCTATTCACTCAACTTCTAGCTTACTTGCATTTCTTTTAAACTATCTCTTCAGCATATTACGAAAAAGTTTCTATACACCTGTTTTATCCAAGTTTATTCATTAAGTGTATTTAAACGAAAAAGGAGAAGAGTAGTTTCTTTGGACGGTTATTTTTAATCGACTGGACGATAGCTTATTTTTTCTGTTTTACCAAAACTTCTGTAAAACAAAAAGATACACTATCTTCATTCTAGCTAAAGTTTTCCAAAGAAAATTTAAATACACTATTCAACCCCCCTTCTAGTGTATTTCTCTACATTTCAGTTGGTATCAGAGCTCGACCTCTTGGGTTGAGTTCTTAACAGAACAGAGGAAAGATCCTGAGAAAGATGGAAAACGAAGGACAAGCTGTGAACAGACCACCACTCTTCAAAGGTGTCAAATATGACTACTGGAAACAAAGAATGATAGCATTCTTTGAATCTAGCCAGATTGACATGTGGGAAGTCGTGGAGATAGGCGATTATATTCCGCTTGATGAAAGCCTCAACGAAATCCCAAAAGCTAGATGGACGGAAGAGCAAAAACATAGATTTTATCTCAACTCCAGAGCCAGAAACATCATCATGTGTGCACTAAGCGAACAAGAATACAACAAGGTGCACAGTCTCAAAAGCGCAAAACAAATGTGGGACACTCTTGCATTAACGTATGAGGGTTCCACTCAGGTAAAACGTAACAAACTCAGTCTCCTTACTCGTCAATATGAGTTGTTTAGTATGGAAGAAAACGAGGACATACAAAGTATGTTTGGACGGTTTCAAACCATATTAAATGAACTTAGAGCACATGGTAAAGATTATAATAACTATGAACATATTGACAAAATTCTAAGAAGTTTGCCTAGGAAATGGAGACCACAGGTTACAGCTTTGAGAACAAAGAAGGAACTGGACGATATGTCCTTAGAAGAACTTGTGGGAACCCTCAAGGTGCATGAACTAGAACTGCATCAAGATAATGATGGTAAGAAAAATAAGTCTCTGGCGCTCAGCGTCCAGAAGCCAAGGAAAGCATCATCGTCCAAAGCCATGCAAGCTGAAACATCATCAGACGAACAATATGAAGATGATGACTCAGACGAAAATGATGAACTATCCTTTATATCCAAAAGAATACATTCTATGTGGAAAAAGAAAGGTGGATCCAGATGGAGAAACCTGAAGAGGAAAGACTTCAAAGAAAAGAAGGAGAAGAGTCCAATTATATGCTACGAATGCAAAAAGCCAGGACACTTCAAATCAGAGTGCCCAGATCTTGAGAAAAGCAAGGACAAGAAGAAGAAATTCTTCAATAAAGGAAAGGGCAAGAAAGTTCTGATGTCCACATGGGAAGATCTGGACGATGACTCATCATCGGACGAGGGAGAAGAGGAGGAAGCACACATATGTCTGATGGCGGACACCTCAACTGACTCTTCAGAACCAGAAGAAGAAGATGAGGTAGATTTTAATGACTTAGATTCAATTCAAGAAGCTTATCATGAATTACTTTCAAATTCTTCTATCTTGTCAAAAGCCTATAGAACTTTAAAGAAATCTTCCAAATCACTTTCAAAAGAAAAAGAAGCTTTAGAAGAAAATGTTAGACAACTGAAAAGTGAAAAGGAAGATTTACAAGAAAAGTTTGCAGAGCTCTCAAGGCAAAATGAAACTACAAATATGGAGAGGCGAGCTCTATGGAATGATGCTACTCAAGCCTATAAATCCTATGAGGATTCAAGGGATAGAGAAAGAAATCTTTCCATAGAGATTCGAAATCTCAACGCAGAAAACAAAAGGCTAGTTGAGAAGCTTCTGAAAGTTGAAGCAGATACTTCCTTAAGAGGTCAACCACATGATGTTGTAAAACTTCATGAAGAGATTGACAGCCTAAAGAAGGATCTGTCAAACTTTGTCAAGGGCTCTGACAACCTCAAAAAACTTTTAAAATATGAAGGTTGTAAGAGACCAAATGACAGGTCAGGACATGGATACAAGGGAAAGAAATATATTCATGATGAAGAAACAGATGTTTGCTACTTCTGTGGGAAATCTGGACATATAACGTCCAAATGCAGACACCTGCCTAAGAGGGGAACATTCAATACCCTTCGAGCTAACAAAAAAGGACCCAAGTCAATCTGGGTACCTAAGGATAAAATTGTTTCTGTTGCAGACATGCTTAACAGCAGGAAAGAAACTCCAATCATGGTACCTGGACAGTGGGTGCTCACATCACATGACGGGAGAAAAGTGTATGTTCCAAAGCCTCCTACCCAAGACTGGTGGGACAGTCACTTTTGGAGGGAATCAGAAAGGGATGATAGCTGGCGTAGGTAAGATTGGTATACCACCCTATCCCTGTATTGATAACGTTCTTTATGTTAAAGGTCTTAAACACAATCTACTTAGCATAAGCCAATTATGTGACAGTGGATATGATGCTGCCTTTAACAAAGGTGAATGTACAGTCAAAAACTCTGATGGATCCCTTCTCTTTACTGCAAAGAGGCAAGGCAATCTGTATAAGATTAAACTTGGGGAACTATCAAGTCAAAATGTATCTTGCCTAGTTTCTGTACAAGAAAATCATTGGTTATGGCATAAAAAACTTGGTCATGCAAGCTTGAGGTTAATCTCAAAGCTGAACAGGCACAGCCTCGTAAGAGGACTACCAAGTATGTCATATAAAGATGATCTTCTTTGTGAAGCTTGTCAGAAAGGGAAACAAGTGAAAAATTCTTTTCAAAGTAAAAACATTGTTTCCACTTCTAGACCTCTAGAGCTGTTACATATTGACCTGTTTGGACCCACAAGAACAGCCTCGGTAAATGGTAAAAGATATGGATTAGTTATAGTGGACGACTATACTAGATGGACATGGGTCTTATTCCTATCCCACAAAGATGAGTCCTTTAAGGCTTTTTATAATCTCTGCAAAAGAGTTCAAAATGAAAAAGGAGTATGCATTACTTCAATCAGAAGTGATCACGGGGGTGAATTCGAAAACGAAAGTTTTCAAAGGTTCTGTGAGGATAATGGTATCCTTCACAACTTCTCAACATCTAGAACACCACAACAGAACGGTGTAGTTGAGAGGAAAAATAGGTCACTTCAGGAAATGGCCAGAACCATGTTAAATGATAATTCAACCCCTAAACACTTCTGGGCTGAAGCAGTGAATACTGCCTGTTATTTACAAAACAGAATTTATATAAGGCCGATATTGAAAAAGACTCCATATGAATTGTGGAAGGGTAGAAGACCCAACATATCTTACTTCCATCCATTTGGATGTCAATGTTTCATTCTGAACACTAAGGATAACCTGGGAAAATTTGATTCTAAGTGTGATGAAGGAACATTGCTTGGATATTCTGAAACTTCAAAGGCGTACAGAGTCTATAACTCTAGAACCTTAGCTGTTGAAGAAGCTATCCATGTGAAGTTTAATGACAACAAGCCTGATAAGGAATTATCAGAGCTAGACAAATCATTTGCAGATATCAGGCTGGACGATGCAAGTAAGTCATCAGACTCGTCCAAACATGATGTCTCAGTTGAAGAATCAAATGCACTACTGGATCGTCCAGTCGAAGAACAAAGAGAACCAACTGGACGCAACTGGCAAATGAAGAAACATCATCCACAGGAGCAAATCATTGGGGATCCAGAAGACAGAGTCAAAACCAGATCTTCACTTCAACAACAGCAAAGTCATGCAGCATTCATATCTCAAATAGAACCTAAGACTGTGGACGATGCCTTAGAAGATGAAGGATGGGTCAAAGCAATGCAAGAAGAACTTGACCAATTTCAAAAGAACAATGTCTGGAAGCTAGTAGAACTCCCCAATGACAAAGAAGCAGTAGGAGCAAAATGGGTGTTCAGAAACAAGCTGGACGAAGAAGGTAATGTTGTGAGAAACAAAGCAAGGTTGGTAGCAAAAGGTTACTCACAACAAGAAGGTATTGATTATACTGAAACTTATGCTCCCGTTGCACGTCTGGAGGCAATCCGCATTTTACTGTCATTTGCAGCTCATAGCAATATGAAGCTATACCAAATGGACGTAAAAAGTGCATTCCTCAATGGACTCATAAAAGAAGAAGTCTATGTGGAACAACCCCCAGGATTTGAAAGTGATGCTTTTCCAAACCATGTTTTTAAACTCAACAAAGCACTATATGGGTTGAAACAAGCTCCTGGAGCTTGGTATGAAAAACTCAGCACATTTCTGTCAGAAAATGGTTTCTCAAGAGGAAAAGTAGACACTACGTTATTTCGCAAAGACTATTCTTCTGATTTTATTATTGCACAAGTATATGTTGATGATATTATATTTGGTGCCACTAATGAATCTCTCTGTGAAGATTTTGCAAAATTAATGCAAACAGAGTTCGAAATGAGCATGATGGGTGAGCTGAAATTCTTCCTTGGACTTCAAATCAAACAAACTGAAAAGGGAATATACATACATCAGACTAAGTATATCAAAGAGCTGCTAAAGAAGTACAAGTTGGACGATGCAAAACCAATGAAAACTCCTATGCATCCAACAACAGTTCTTGAACTGGACGACAACTCAAAGGCAGTAGATAATACTCTATACAGAGGAATGATAGGATCACTCCTGTACCTCACTGCGTCCAGACCTGACATCATGTTCAGCGTATGCTTATGTGGCAGATTTCAATCTAACCCAAGAGAAGTTCACTTAACTGCTGTTAAAAGAATCTTTCGATATCTTGCTGGAACCACTAACCTTGGGTTATATTTCAAAAGAGAGAAAGATTTCAGGCTAATAGGATATTGTGATGCTGATTATGCTGGAGATCGCATTGAAAGAAAAAGCACCAGTGGAGGATGTCATTTCATTGGTGGTAACCTAGTCTCCTGGATATGCAAGAAGCAAGGAACAATTGCTCTATCCACTGCTGAAGCAGAGTATATCTCAGCTGCAAAATGCTGCTCTCAAATCTTGTGGATCAAGCATCAACTTGAGGACTACAACAAATATGAGAGTAACATTCCTATCTTCTGTGATAGTAAAGTTGCCATAAATCTCTCTAAAAATCCCATATTGCATTCAAGAGCTAAACATATAGAAATTAAACATCACTTTATAAGAGACCATGTTCAAAAGGGGACTGTGGAATTACACTTTGTAACCACAGATAATCAGCTTGCTGATATATTCACCAAACCCCTTACTGAAGACAAGTTAATCCTTCTGAGGGACAAACTTGGCATGGCCTCTGTAAAGGAATGATTAACATCTACATGATGCGTCCAATAACTTCATAGCGTCCAAAGGACATGTCGTCCAAGGAACACTAGAGTCATGCATATATATATATTACATACGTTTCAATTAAAGTCCAATATATGGACGATGTCGTTCTATCTTAGTCTTTTCTTTTGATTCAAATTAATAAAACGGATCGTTTTGAGGATGAATATGAGCTAATACTCTATGCTGAGTCACCTAAATGGCGGTAACCGTACACAGTTACCCAAATCCTCTGCACGTCTCATCATGGCGGGTTTTATGGCGTCAGTTATTTTTTTCAAATATTCAAAAATAAAAACAAAACCGCTTCATATTCTCCAAACAAAGCCCAAACACCACCTTATCAAATCCTCACCGGAGAAAACCTAAACACCCATCAAACCTAAACACTCTCTCTCTCTCTCCCAGAAACCCCAAAAACCCTCTCAGAAAACCTAAAAATCCAAGCTTTACAAGAATGGCAATCTCTACAAACTCAAGCAACTCAGAACTCGAGGTCCTAACCTACCCTGAGACTACCGTTGTGCATCAAGGAGCTGCTACGGTGCACATTGAGCACTTCTTTGACATTGAAGCGCTCGAGAAGCTAGGACTAAATCTGAAAGAGAGCCTACTGAAGTGTGGAATCAGAGGCTACTTCAATGACAACCAGAAAATCTATCCAGAGTTGATCAGGATGTTCTGGAGGAATGTCAAGTTTCAGACCCCAAGGGAGCTCGTGGCCAATCTCCTTGGACGAGAAGTGACGCTGTCCACCGAGGCCATAGCAAAGGTAACTGGTTGCATCAGGGAGAGGAACCAGTACAGAACCAACTGGGCAGAGCAGTACGGCGACTTCGTTGCGACTGTGCTTTGCAAGTCCAAAACCCCTGAGTCGGTGAAGATTGAATACAAGAATCTGTGCGAGGAAGCTAAAATATGGCAGCAGGTGTGCAACAAAAGCATCCTGCACAAAGCTGGGTCTAAGGACTCAGTCACAGACTTACACAAGTTTGTGATATTCCATCTGATGGAAGGCATTCCCTTCAATCTCCCTCACATCATCTACATCAATATTGTGAGGATGATGAAGTCCGTGGGTGGGAATGATGACATCTTCTATGCCGCCCTGTTGAACAGGATCCTCTGGGATCAGAAGCTTTATCAATGCTTCTATGATGAATTGGATGAAGAAGCCCATGAAGCCATAATAAAGAAAGGGCCTATAGTGGCAACACAACAGTTGTTCGGTGAGCCCAACATAAGGCCGGTGAAGATCAAGCTAACAGCGAAAGTCTTAAGGGACCTGGACGAGGACACCATCAACAAGAAAAGGCATGAGCAGAGCAAGATCATCTCTAATGATGACGAAGAAGAGATTGATCTACTGGGCATTCGTAGAAAAATCAAAAGGTTGATGGAAGAACAGCAAGGCAGAAAGATCACTCGTCAAGCATCTCAGATGCATGAAGAAGATGCTGAGAAGGAGAGGAGGACCAAGAAAAGGCATGCTGAGAAGTCTGTTGCTCAGTCACCAGTAGGAAAGCGTCCAAGGACTGAGACGTCCAAACCTGCTCAAGAGGAAAAGCGTCCAAAGGCAGCACCAGTGAAAGTTGCTCCAGAAAAACAAAGGGTACGAAAACTTAAATTACTGGACGACTCTGAAGATGACGACCAGATTCCAATTGGTCGAATCATGAAGAAGGCAGAAGAGACAGAGGGTCCTCAGCAAAAGAAGCAAAAGGCACAACTTGCTCAAACACCTCCTTTTCTTGCTAATGTGCCACGAAGAAGAGTGAAGACTCAGGCAAAAAGGGCAAAAAGGACTGAAGTGCTACCATCATCCTCTCAAGACACCGAAAATGTGTCCACCAGCACCCTTCTACCAGCAACATCAGGTGCTCCTTTCACATCAGCAAGCCAGCAACCACCTCTTCGCTTGGACCTGTCCAAGTTTGTGCGTCCAAGAGATGCATGGAGGGATACATGGTCCCCATGGACTATCCCCCCCAAGCAGAAAACGAAAGAAGAGAAAGACAGAGAACGCTTTCCAGTTGCATTCCTCACATGCAATAATCAGAATCTCTGTAACGAAGATGATGTGATCCATAGGCCTCTGCAAGAGCCTCTAAAGCGGCATTATACAACTACCTCAGCACCTGAGTGGACGAGGTATGTTTGCAATGAATCTTTGTCAGCTGCTTATCATGCCATGCCCAAAGGGACAATCATTAGCAATCCTCTGCCTAGTTGGACGAGAGAAGTGTATCCACACTTAGTACGCATGCCGTATCCTTACATCTGTCCAACTGGAACTCAGCAGAGAGTGCGTCCAGCAGCGGAAAATCTGCAGAAGCCAGAGGTGGAAGTTGCCTCTAGTCTCACCAAGACGGTTGCGGAGCAGAAAAGGAAGGCTCCAAAGAAAAAGAAGGCACCGTCCAAGAAGCCTTCTGCTAACAAAGATAGTGAGCTGGATGCAGAATTGCAATTAGCAATCAAAGAGAGTTTGGACCAATCAGTAACGCAGCAGCGTCCAAACACAGAGTGGGTCAGGGATGTTCAAATCTGGACTCCAATCACAAAGTTTCTGCCACTACCAGCTGGAACTCCAGTACTAAACTTCCAGCCTAGCGACTTTGATGATCTTGGAAAGCTTCTGCAACAGATGTACATTCCAAATCAAGCAATCGCCTACCCACCAAAGATGCACATAAGCCGAGCGACGGAAATAAAATTTGTACCAGACAGAGTATGTCCTAGACTGCCTGTCTATGATGCTGGTCGCAAGAAAGGTTTCAAATTCTACGGCATTGAGATGCCCAGCAGGGAGGAGAAAGTTGAAACCCTGCAAAAATCTTCTTACAGCTGGAGTCATTTATTTGATGAGTCTGGTAAGCTTACGCGTGAGCTTGGAACCTCAGATTCCATAACCTTTTGGCGCCAGATTCTATGGAACGATTCCCAGCAAGCCTCATCCTCAGGCTGTTCCAAGGATGATTTTGTTCATCCCCCTCATGGGATAGAAGTGCTGCGTCCAGTCAAGACTCATCATTTTTCAGACACATTTGCCTGCTTTCTGAAGGATTCAGATGATTATCTGGAGTTAATGAAGAATCTGCCAACAATCAGAAGCAACAAGGTGTTTGACCTCAGAACACTGGAACGAACGGAGTTTATGGAGGAACTCCAAACTCTCCATGAGGAGTACCTTGCAGAAGAAGCCGCCGCAGCAGTGGAACAAGCTCGTGTTGAGCAACTGGCTTTTGAGAAAGCTGAGACAGCAACCATGGAAAAAGAAGATACGGTTGCTAAATCAAAGGCGACACAGGCAGAACTGGATGAAGCCTCTGCCAAGGTGACAAAGGTGCTAGCTCATCTTGACTTGGACCCATCAGTACCAGTGGACGTAGAACACTTTGTAACGTCACATGAAGAAGCTACCGTCCAGTCTGACAGATCCGAGGATGATAGAGAGCTCGTGGCTGAAGCGTCCAAGCAAATGGAAGCCTCTGCAGCACAGCCTATTGCTGAAGATGTCACAAGCCTCCCCATTGTTGAAGCTTCTGCTGAAGCACATTCAGGCACACATCAACTGGTTCCAACTGGATCTTCAAGTCCAAAGGGCATTAATCCTCTGCGATTTGCTGAACCACAAGGAGTCTCAGAAGAACGTGTTCATGAAATTGTGCAACAGGCTCTGAGGCAGCAACAGCTGGAGACTGAGGCCGCATTTCAAGCTTTTCAGCAAAAACAACGGGCTGAAGCCGAACAACATCGTCTAGTGCTGCAAAATACAATTACTGAGCAGTTCATAGGTCTCTCACAGACGCTAGTGAACCAGATTCAACATACAGCAGCCACCTTACTTGGTCACGTTGCTCATCCTGTACCACAAGTCCAACCTCCACCTCCACAACCAGCACCACCAGACCAAGCACCACCAGAACAACCACCACCACCACATGAGCCACCTTACTTGGTCACGTTGCTCATCCTGTACCACAAGTCCAACCTCCACCTCCACAACCAGCACCACCAGACCAAGCACCACCAGAACAACCACCACCGCCACATGAGCCACCTCCTCAGCCATAAGGTGACCATGATGGCCACATCATTTTTTTTCCATCTTTCAAACCTTTTTGTTAATGACAAAGGGGGAGAAAATTGGAATTTTTTATGAGAATAAATACCTATCATTTGTATTCAAATATTTGTTTGAATATATACATACTGATTCCTTTATCAAAACATGAGGTGTTTACTTTCATATATTCCGCATCCATATCATTGATATGTTTTAGAATCTGATATCTGTTATTTAATGCATAAGAAATGTTGAACTCAGGGGGAGTACTTCATTTCACTATTATACTCTGGCATAACATAATCATCTCTAAACTTGACTCATTGTATTCTTATATGATTATGTGTCTGTTAACATCAAAATTTACCATTATTTGTCATCATCAAAAAGGGGGAGATTGTTAGGTTCTAAAACCTTGGACGATGTCCAACCTCTCCTATTACGGTTTTGATGATAATAACTAAAGGATAAATTTTGAGGTATCTAATGATCTAGTTTGAGTGTTATAGGATTTACATCGTCCAATCCCGCAATGGTATTGTATCTCTCAAACCTGGACTCTATGTTTTAATAAAGTGAGCGTCCAATTGTGTTTTATAAGAAACATACAGGCAGCGTCCAATGCTCCTGTGAGAACAAGCGTCCAACTCTTGAGTAACACTCAGTGTTTTCGATCATTTAAAATACGCTTTCTATAATATAAGGCAACGTTCACAATATCATATTTTAATGTGCCATGATCTTTTCGAAAAGTATTGAACAGGAAAAGAAGAAGCTACTCTCTGCAGAGAAAGTACAAGTAGGAAAGAGGCGCTACGAGTACGGCTGTCACATCCATCATTTCACTCTAAGTCAAAGTGTGACAACGGCAATAAGCTACAGAAAGAATCGCTCTTGGAAAAGGAACAGAATCCTCAACGGATATCTTTCAACAAACTTCCTATATATAGAAGGATGAGCTCACGTATCAAAACGACAAGAATTTTGAAAAAGAACAGAAATCCTGTAAAAACGACTGGACGACTATAAGCGAAAAAGAGCATTCATCTTAGCTTTGCTAAGCGAGTCTATAAACTCATTCTTATTGTAATATCCTCTCATTGAGAGTTGTATTTTACTTACAATATCAAACATTACTGTTTGGAAAGCCAGAAGTGGCTTAGTGTTAAAGAATACTTGGTTTTTGTGTTTAATCTCAAGAGGAGATTAAGGGTGTGCCAGAAGTGGCATAGAGAATACTTGTAGCCAGAAGTGGCAAAGTTAAGAATACTTGAGTGTAATCAGTTTTGATTAGTAGAACCCTTCAAAAGTTTTTGAAGGAGAACTGGACGTAGCTCAGTTGAGTGAACCAGTATAAAACTACGTATTCTATTCACTCAACTTCTAGCTTACTTGCATTTCTTTTAAACTATCTCTTCAGCATATTACGAAAAAGTTTCTATACACCTGTTTTATCCAAGTTTATTCATTAAGTGTATTTAAACGAAAAAGGAGAAGAGTAGTTTCTTTGGACGGTTATTTTTAATCGACTGGACGATAGCTTATTTTTTCTGTTTTACCAAAACTTCTGTAAAACAAAAAGATACACTATCTTCATTCTAGCTAAAGTTTTCCAAAGAAAATTTAAATACACTATTCAACCCCCCTTCTAGTGTATTTCTCTACATTTCACACTCAAACTGAGCTACGTCCAGTTCTCCTTCAGAAACCTTTGAAGGGTTCTACTAATCAGAATCTGATTACAAACAAGTATTTTAACCTGCCACTTCTGGCTACAAGTATTCTCTAGGCCACTCCTGGCACACCTTTTAATCTCCCCCTGAGATTAAAGCAAACCCAAGTATTCTTTAACACTAAGCCACTCTTGGCTTTCCAAACAGAAATTGTTCGAGTATAGAAAGAAAGAATAACTCTCACAGAGAGGATATTACAATAATAATATCTAATAAACAGAATCGCTTAGCAAAGCTAAGTAGAAAGCTCTTTTTCACTTAGTATGAATCATCCAGTCGTTTTGACAGAGTTTCGGCTCTTAATCAATCTTCGCACTTTGATGCATGAGCTTGTTTCTCTATTTATAGGTAGCTTGGTGTAAAGTATCCGTTGTGGGATCTGTACCTTTGCTAGTAACAGTTCTCTTCCAAATATATGACCGTTTTCCACGTGTCAGCTTGGGGTGGAGAGATAGAGGAGACAGTCGTACATGTAGGGCTTCCACTTTTTGTACTATTTTTGCATAGAAATGCTTTTCTATCCCTGTACAATACTTTCCGAAAACTCAAATGAAATGTTATGTTAGAATGAGAGGGAATAATCAAATATTCCAGAGAATCATCATCGAAAACGTATTGTCATATTATATAACTTTTAAGATAGAAAACAGAGTGTAAGTTATATAGGCATTGGACGCTTGCTTTGCAGAAACATTGGATGCTGGTTGTTGTTCTTTACAAAACATATTTCGACGCTTTGCTTATGGAAATATAAGGTCTAAGTTTGAGAGATACAATACCATTGCGGCATTGGACGACGTAGATCCTATAACACTCAAACAAGACTATTAGATACTCCAAAATTTATCCTTTATTTGTTATCATCAAAACCGAAATTTGAGGGGTTGGACATCGTCCAAAGTCTTAGAACTTAACACTATTGTGATGTTTTGCAAGTCATATAATGGTCATCACAAGTTATATAAAAAAAAATTAAAAAAAAGTATGGCCCTACATCGCACAGGTCTCATGTTGGTAGTAAAAAGGACTTTTAAGACAATTTGAACAAGTTATACTTAACAATACCTTAATTCAATCTAATGACAAGTAAAGCCTCATTTTCTCATTTTACATATCTCAACTTTGTATAAATATATAATTTTTATTAATTATTTTGTGTTATATTTAAAAATAATAGTCAAAGAAAATAATGTTTTTTTAATTAAAACATTATATTTAATATTTCACCAATACACCTTTATCATTGTATACAATAAATGTTTTCTTTTTTAAAAAGTATTTATATTTACTATTATAATGTTATTCTTCATATGTAACATAAGGAAAAGGTATTAAATTATTACCCTCATTAAACATTCAAGATTTTAAATTCCCCTTCTGGTGTCATATATTTACCAACATTGATATTCAATATTACGAAATAATTAGATACATTTGACTAATTAAAGAAAAATATGTTTAATAAATTTAAAATAATAATGAATTTGCTAGTAAGTTGACTGAGTAAAATGTAAAAAATTAAATGGAAAATGTCAAAAATTGATAATAAGTTTGTGTCTTTCTAATAAAATATTTAATTATTAATTCTTAATTAATCTTCAGAGACCCAAGAAAAATGTTATTTAATTTCATGCAAGTATCATTTAAATTATTTATTATAAATATAAAATATAATTTATATACTCAAAATACTTTTTATTATAAATTGTAATTTTTACCTATAATATATTTTATATATTTAAATTTTTATTTATTTTAAATTTTAATTTTATAAAAATAATTATTTATTTTATGCATCACACAAGGAAAGATACTAATTATATTAATTTGATGATAATTTTTTGTAGTTATGAGTTATCCACTTTGTTAATTTATTAATAATATCACATTTTTGTACTGGACAAATATTTTGATGCTTAAAACAATGAATATTTCAAATCACTAACACATCAAATATTTATTTTATTTAATACTTTTTCATCCTAATCAAACTATATTTAATGAATTTTGTTGAAAAAGCGAGATAAATTCCCAGTCAAAATCCTTTTTTATGTTCCTTCCTTTTTCGAGAGTTGAAAGGAAAATTTGATATTGAAAATACCTTATTCATGTGTGCAAACACCCAACCCTCACACTCTATTTAATTACCACTTTCAAACTCAACACTGCATACATTCACACACACCGTCTTTGATTTCCTCAGCATTGTTTTACTTTATTCGAGCATTTCCTTCCCTTTGTTAGCATTCCAACATTTTCCATGGAGTTCCAACATCGTGATGGCCAAAACCAAAGGACACCATTAACCATGCCTCTTTCCTCCATCACCTACCTTTCCAGAAACCCATTACGAAGTAACACTCTATTTTCTTCACATTGCTTTCAACTTGCATGAGACCCATTATGTTTTTCTGTTTTAAAAAATAAAAGCTTTTCTAACATCAGTTCATTTGTAGGGTCCGAGTTTGTGCCAGCTGGTTTTATCGGCAATGTTATGATGCCTAATGTTTTCCCAACGATGGTGCTGGTCAATGCCGAGGAAGCATTTCGACGAGAGCGGCAAAAAGTATTCGTTATTTATATATTTTAACTAATATATTAATTTTCCTATGCTATCATTCTTATTAAGTTGGATGCAATGAAAGGGGTCAACCAATTGACCCTAATAGTGATACGTTTGTAAGTTATATTGGTGCCATTTGTCGACAGATGATGCAAATTACATGTGATAATTGGAGAACACCGTCTTTGAAGGTAGTGAAAGAAAATATTTGGAAGGATATACAGGTAGTAAACATACCCTCACCATATTTTATGTTTCTTGTACAAACATACTTACTCAATTAAGCACACTTTTGCAGACAACTTTCATTGTTGATGATAGTCATCGAAGTTGGGTTCTTAGAGAAGTATGAAAATTTTGTAGAAATTTTAGAACCTACTTGACAAAGAAAAATGTTTATGGTAAAAATGGTAGTGTTATTAAGCATCCTCCGCAGATGTATCCATTCATATCCCAGGAGCAATGGAGAACTTTTGTTGCTAAACGTCAATCTGACAAATTTAAGGTAAGGTTAGTCATTTGAATTATAGTCTTAATTATCTTAATACTTTGTATTCATATTATTGCTATGTGCCTAAATAGATGCAAAGCACTCAAAATCGGCTCAAAGCATTGAATTCTAAGTACCCCTATAGAAAAGCCCGCATTGGTTACGCACGCCTTAAGCAAAAGATTGTAAGTGTGTTTAGATATAAAGTGCAACATGTTAGAAATGTCTTTCAATCAGTTCATTAATTGCATCAATGTATAGTTGAAGGAGTTAGGACCAAAGGACACATCCATATCTCGTCATGATTTGTGGAAGATTGCACGTGTAAATAAGTCAGGAGTGATTGATAAAGAAAACGTTCAACAAGTATGTAAGCAAATTGTAAGTATGATAACATTTTAATTTTTTTCTTTTATTATTTTCTTATGTCAGCATTAATGATATATATCCTTTGCTTTAAATTTATGTGTCAAAACATCAGGAGCCTTCCCCTGCAAGTGGTGCAAATAATCTCCCTGTGTACCACAAATTTCTTGATATGTATGTTAAAGATAAACTTCAAGGTGGTGCCTTGTTGAACATAGACATGGAGAGAAACATTTTTGGTATATCATATACAGAGTTTATTAGTCAACAAATTATCAATGAACTTCTTCTCCACGAATGGTTAGATTGTCCTATTATTTGTGTATATATCAGGTACTTTAAGTAAACAAAGTTTTGTAATTGCTTTTCAATTAAACATTGATATTATTGGTAACATGTTTTTTATCTTCATTGAAGGTATTTATACTACCAGTTGGTTCTTGCGAGACAAAACACAAGGAGGTTCTCATTCTTATGCCCACATAATACATCTCCAACGAACAACGAGGCAACAAAGTATATAGCTGATGTGCTTATTGAATTTAATCAGCGAGACAAGTTATTCTTGGCACCTTACAATACAGGGTAAATAAATTTGATTTACTTTAATGATAAATTTTTAATAAATTTTATTTACTTTAATGAATTCCTAAGAATGTAAGTTACTTTGGATTATCTAATTAACTAACAAGTTTTGTAGGGATCATTGGGTGTTGATTGTCATCAATGCCACATTAGATACAATATATTATTTGGATTCTGTGCATGGTGGTCTAAAACATAAACAACACATGAAGGATACATTTGAAAAGTAAGTTCAATGCATTTATTTTCAATATAACAAACATGAGATATATTGAATATATAATAACTTGAATATATTTATTTTATTTTGTTAGAGCTTTGTGCATTTACCATGCTGGTAAGGAAACTAGGATGCCAAAATCTAGATCAAACAACAAAATCACTTGGATCCCTATACAAGTATGTACAAAATTTTTCTACACTTTAATTTCTTGCCTAAATCTAGATCAAACAAATTCATTGTCCAAAACAAGGATAATACATCATTCAATTAATCTTTCATTTTGACTGTATAGTGCCCTCATCAGACAAATACAATTGATTGTGGTTATTATGTTATGAGATTCATGAAAGAAATCCTTTCACAAAATGAAAATATCATCCCATATACGGTACGTAATTTTAGTTATAATTTATATTTATCTCATTCCTAATTTTGATATCATTTAATGTTATTTAATCTAACATTTATTTAATCTGATGTTCTATTTTGCAGTACTTTCCTGACTACAAGTGTGCTACTTACTCTCATGACCAACTAGTTGAAGTCAAGGAAGATTGGTGTCGTTATATAGTCCAAAATTGTGGATTAGCATAGTTTCTATTTAGAATTGTTGCAACTCAAACGTGTAGTTTGATTTGTAACTTTTTTTAATTATGTTGAACAATACAAATTGCATTTTGTTTTGTTTCGTTGTATTTCTGTTAATATACAGATGTATTGAAATTTGGGATTGTTCATATTACAAGGGAAACTCTACCAACATTTTGGTATAAATTTCATTGTTCAAAACTTAAGGAAGTAGTGTTTTTAATTAAGTTGTATGTATTAGACTATGAAAAATGTGATGTGTGCATGAATAATTGTTTTGAATTATGCAAAAAGCATTATAAAACAAAGGGAAAAATTTGAGTGAAGAGTTGTAAAAGGATTGTGGGGTGAGGGGTGGGGGACACTTCAGATGGACAAAGAGAAAAGGAAATTGTTTGGTTCCAATGGACTAAAAAAAATATTGAAGTGAGAGAAAGAGAAGGATTAAGGGAAGTATAAAAAGGAAAAGAAATACATAAAACAAAGGGATATTAATTAATACAACGATTCTTTTATTCCTTATTATATTATTGTCATTATTATAGTAATAAAAATATTATATAAATTAAAGTAAAGTATATTAATAATGTAAATAAAAACTATACATCATTAATTACGAATTATTATGTATTAAAAATATTATATTTATAATAATTATTTTAAAATCATATTTAAAATAACTTCTAATGAATTGATATAATAATAAATTTATATTAATAATATATAAAATTTAAAATGATATAATATAGTAAAATAAAACACTAAAATAGACAATAAAATTTACATAATCAGTGGTTTAATTTTTCTAAGATTAAAATATTTTTTGGAAAAATAATATTATTTAATTGAAAAGCATTTGCAGTGTTTTAAAGTTAAATTAAGCTAATTTTAAAAAAATTAACACGATATCCTTAAAAAAATAAATATATGTGTTTAAATTAGTTTTAATTGGAAAAATTTTATTATAATATTCGTAATGATTCTATGTTATTTTTAAACAGTTTTATTTTTTTTTTCACTGGGTGCCTTCTTCTTCTTTTCACTCTTTCTTTGTTTCTTTTTTTTTTTTTTTGTTGCCCATTCTTGATATGTATCTGAATGTTTTAGTTTGTGTCTATTGTTAAAGGAAGTTTAGCATTTATTACAGAAGATATTCTTAACCATGTTTCATATATTATAATTTTTTTATATTGTGTTTTAAATGTATGTGACATTAATTATATTAGTTATTACTGTCATTTATCATGTAATGAATTCCTCTAACGTATCTATGAATTGGTAGTTTGACTTTTTATTAAAAAAAAAGAATGATAATAAATGGCATTGAAAATAAATTTTAAATAAATAATCAATGTCAATAAAGGTGTTTGAAAAATTTTTAAATATATAACCAACAAGTCGTTGGTCCGAGTAGTACTGGGCTCGGTCCCCTTAAGGAAGATAGGGTTCGAGCCTTGTAAATGAAAAAAATGTGGTTGATTTGAGAGGGGAGACTTCGTACCAATAACATGGTAATAAAATATATATATTAAAATTTAATTCTAATTTTAACTTTGCTTTTTATGTTAATATTTCAAGATTTTAATTTTTACGCATTGTTAATGCAAAATTTTACATTATCAATCAAATAAAAATAATCTTAAATATGACTTTTGAAAAATTAATTATAAAATTCAGCAATGTTTATGCATGACAGATTATGATTATATCACAATATAAATGAATACATTTATATTGTCAATATATTTAAATAAAAAACTTATCTTTAATTGTTTAAATGAAGTAAAATATTACATAGATGTCTAGAAATGTTTAAATTTAAAAAATAATTATTTATTTTAAAACTTTCAAATTTTTTAAAATTAAGTTATTATTTTTCTAAAATAAGTGCACATTGTGGTATATGAAATTTATCGGCTAAAAATGTTTATGATATTATTAAGGTCTTTTTAATATATTCCCATTGTTTTTATTCTCTAATTTATTAATTCCATCCATTAAAATAAAGACGTGTTTTCTTGTGGTGGAATCATACTAAAGTGGCTCTGTGTTATCTATTCTGGAAAGGAGGTGGAGTAAGCAGCTAAAGGATGTTATTATAGCTGCCATTCTTAATGTGTTTTGGACAGTGACAAATCAGGATCCGGGATTAGCGGGGGCAAATTATTTAAAAAAATTAATAATATTTATTAGGTTTAAATACCTTTTTAGTCCTTGCAATTTAGCACTTTTTTGTTTTTCGTCCTTGCAAAAAAAATTTAGGTTTACTCCTTACAAATTATGTTTGTTTAGTTTTTCATCCTTAAAGCGATTTAGATAGCGTTTTTTTACTGTTAAAAGTGTTTTTTTACTATTCAAAGCACTATTTAAAGCGCTTGAAGAACGAAAAAAAAATACACATAATTTGCAAGGACTAAAACCATTTTTTTTTTGCAAGGACGAAAAGCAAAAAAGCACTAAATTGCAAGGACTAAAAAGGTATTTAAGCTTATTTATTATCATGCATATGAAAATAATATATGTTTTGTTCCTCTAAAATTTTCGAAGTTTGGTTTTGGTCTCTCTAAAATTTTTTGTCCTTTTTTGTCTCTCAATTTTGAAATGCATAATTTTGGTTCTCAAACCGCTATCTAAACCATTTTTGTCTTTCTATAAAGCATTATCTATACCATTTTGAGAAGAAAAAGTGATGCATTTCAAAATCAGGAGTCGAAAAGTGGACAAAAAAAATTTAAAGGGACTAAAACTGAACTTCAAAAATTTTAGAGAAACCAAAAACATATTTTACCCTATGAACGAGAATGAAATATGCAACCAAATAAGTGTAAAAGGAACAAAACATACGAAAGAAACTAGTTGAAATACAGAGAAATACACTAGAAGGGGGGTTGAATAGTGTATTTCAAAATTTCTTTAAAAAAAAACTTTACTCAATGTGAAGATAGTATATCTTAAGTTTTACAAGAACTTAGTAAAACAGAAGATTATGCTATCGTCCAGCGGTTCAAAAGCAACAGTCCAATGAAACCGCTTTTTCTCGCTTTTCGTTAGAGCACACGTAAAAGATTATTGTAGATAAAATGTGTAAAGAAACACTTTCGTAGTATGTTGAAGAGATGGTTTAATAGATATGCAAATAAGCTAGAAAGTGAGAGAATAGAACACTTAGTTTTATATTGGTTCACTCAACTGAGCTACGTCCAGTTCTCCTTCAAAAACTTTTGAAGGGTTCTACTAATCAAGATCTGATTACTCTCAAGTATTCTAACCTTGCCACTTCTGGCTACAAGTATTCTCTAGGCCACTCCTGGCACACCTTTAATCTCCCCCTGAGATTAAAAACAAACCCAAGTATTCTTTAACACTAAGCCACTCCTGGCTTTCCAAACAGAATTGTTTGAGTATAGAAAGTAAGAATAACTCTCACAGAGAGGATATTACAATAAACACGAATATACAGAATCGCTTAGCAAAGCTAAGAAGAAAGCTCGTTTTGCTTAAGTATTGATCGTCCAGTCGTTTTGACAGAGATTCAGCTCTTTTTAAATTTTTCGTCAGTCTGATACATGAGCTCATTCCTCTATTTATAGGCAGCTTGTTGTAAGGTATCCGTTGTGGGATTTGTTCCTTTGCCAAGAGCGGTTCTCTCCAAAGCATGTGACCATTGTCACGTTTTGACTTAGGGTGGAGAGATAGAGGAGATAGCTGTACATGTAGCGCCTCTCCTACTTGTACTTTTTCTGCAGAGAGAAGCTTCTTCTTTTCCTGTTCAATACTATTCGAAAAATCAAATAGAATGACATATTAGAATGAGAGAGAATAATCGTTGCATTACATAGAATCACCATTGAAAACGTATTGCCTTATAATATTATTTTAAGATAGAAACTACAGAGTGGGTTATATAGTCATTGGACGCTTGCTCTCACAGGAGCATTGGACGTTGACTGTAGTATTCTTACAAAACACATTTGGACGCTTTTCTTATTAAAACATAAAGTCGAGGTTTGAGAGATACAATACCATTGCGGCATTGGACGACGTAAATCCTATAACACTCAAACAAGATCATTAGATACTTCAAAATTTATCCTTTAGTTGTTATCATCAAAACCGAAATTCGAGGGGTTGGACATCGTCCAAGGTCTTAGAAGCTAACACTAGTCAATAAAAGATAAAAATTGATAACAACTAAAAAATTAAAGGCAGTGGGGTCAAATTACAAAATTAGAGTGGGCAAAAACACAACAACACTTAATATATCCTTATATTTTCCACAAAGTCAGGGGGTGCATATGCATCCCCTGGAGAGTATGTAGGTCCGCCATTGGTTTTGGATCATCCGTATTTCTCGAAATAAAAAGCGTTTTGATAGTGTTTCGATTTCTGTCAATAATGCCATTTCCTCTGTTATGGCCTCTACTTCATTAGCAGGCTTTTGCTCAAAAGGATACATGGCGCATTCAATGGAGGAGTTTCAAATTCTTAAGGCCTTGTCAGTGCCTATTCATCCCCCTAAACCTCTTCTTGTTAAGCAGGTAACTTGGTATCCTCCAATTTTTGGATTTGTCAAATGTGTACACTGATGGTTCTTCCAAGGGCTCTCCAGGGCATGCTGGGTGTGGGGGCATTTTTCGTGATGATTTTGGGGCTTTTCTTGTGGTTTCTCAGCATAGATTAGAATCACAACAGCTCTACATGCTAAGCTTACTGCAACAATGCTAGCCACTAAGCGTGCTTCCCATATTAAGGATGGCATAAACTCTAGCTTGAGTGTGACTCTCATTTAGTAATAGAGGCTTTTAAAAATGTTCAACGTGTTCCTTTGGATATCAGAGGTCGTTGGAAAAACTGTCTTGAGCTTTGTTCCCAGATGCATTTCAATTTTTCTCATATCTTTAGAGAAGGGAATAGTTGCGCTGATAAACTAGCTAATTGGTGGGACGGTGCTCCTTCTTGTATTAAGGAATACTTCTTCCGTAACAAAGTTGGTCTTCCTTTTCTTAGATTTTGTTGATGTTCTTTTTTCATAGGTTTTGGCCTAGTCCCCCATTGTGATGTTCTTTTTTTTTTTTTTTTCTATTCTTCTTAATAAATAGTGGCTTGCGACAGGAGATCAATAGTCTTTGGGGTGTCGACCTAGTTGAGATGGTCATTGTTCTATTTGAAATACAGAGAAACACACTAGAATGGGGGTTGAATAGTGTGTTTATATTTTCTTTGAAATCCTTTCACAAATATGAAGATAGTGTATCTAAAGTTTTACAAGAACCTTGTGAAACAGAAGACTATGCTATCGTCCAGTGGTTCAAATATAACAGTTCAATAAAACTGCATTTTTCGTCAGAACACACGCAAAATATTTTCGTAAATAAAATGTGTAAAGAAACTCTTTCGTAGTATGTGAAGAGATAACTTAAGAGATTTACGAGTAAGCTAGAAAGCGAAAGAGTAGAACACTTAGTTTTATACTGGTTCACTCAAACAGAGCTACGTCCAGTTCTCCTTCAGAAACCTTTGAAGGGTTCTCCTAATCAGAATCTGATTACAAACAAGTATTTTAACCTGCCACTTCTGGCTACAAGTATTCTCTAGGCCACTCCTGGCACACCTTTTAATCTCCCCCTGAGATTAAAGCAAACCCAAGTATTCTTTAACACTAAGCCACTCCTGGCTTTCCAAACAGAAATTGTTCGAGTATAGAAAGAAAGAATAACTCTCACAGAGAGGATATTACAATAATAATATCGAATACACATAATCGCTTAGCAAAGCTAAGTAGAAAGCTCTTTTTCGCTTAGTATGAATCGTCCAGTCGTTTTGATAGAGTTTCGGCTCTTAATCAACCTTCGCACTTTGATGCATGAGCTTGTTCCTCTATTTATAGGTAGCTTGGTGTAAAGTATCCGTTGTGGGATCTGTACCTTTGCTAGTAACAGTTCTCTTCCAAATATATGACCGTTTTCCACGTGTCGGCTTGGGGTGGAGAGATAGAGGAGACAGTCGTACATGTAGCGCTTCCACTTTTTGTACTATTTCTGCAGAGAAATGCTTTTCTGTCCCTGTACAATACTTTTCGAAAACTCAAATGAAATGTTATGTTAGAATATGAGGGAATAATCAAATATTCCAGAGAATCATCATCGAAAACGTATTGTCATATTATATAACTTTTAAGATAGAAAACAGAGTGTAAGTTATATAGGCATTGGACGCTTGCTTTGCAGAAACATTGGACGCTGGTTGTTGTTCTTTACAAAACATATTTGGACGCTTTGCTTATGGAAATATAAGGTCTAAGTTTGAGAGATACAATACCATTGCGGCATTGGACGACGTAGATCCTATAACACTCAAACAAGACCATTAGATACTCCAAAATTTATCCTTTATTTGTTATCATCAAAACCGAAATTTAAGGGGTTGGACATCGTCCAAAGTCTTAGAACTTAACACTATTGTGATGGTTTGCAAGTCATATAATGGTCATTACAAGTTATATAAAAAAAAAGTTAAAAAAAAGTATGGCCCTACATCGCACAGGTCTCATGTTGGTAGTAAAAAGGACTTTTAAGACAATTTGAACAAGTTATACTTAACAATACCTTAATTCAATCTAATGACAAGTAAAGCCTCATTTTCTCATTTTACATATCTCAACTTTGTATAAATATACAATTTTTATTAATTATTTTGTGTTATATTTAAAAATAATAGTCAAAGAAAATAATGTTTTTTATTTAAAACATTATATTTAATATTTCACCAATACATCTTTATCATTGTATTCAATAAATGTTTTCTTTTTAAAAAATATTTATATTTACTATTATAATGTTATTCTTCATATGTAACATAAGGAAAAGGTATTAAATTATTACCGTCATTAAACATTCAAGATTTTAAATTCCCCTTCTGGTGTCATATATTTACCAACATTGATATTCAATATTATGAAATAATTAGATACATTTGACTAATTAAAGAAAAATATCTTTAATAAATTTAAAATAATAATGAATTTGCTAGTAAGTTGACTGAGTAAAATGTAAAAAATTAAATGGAAAATGTCAAAAATTGATAATTAGTTTATGTCTTTCTAATAAAATATTTAATTATTAATTCTTAATTAATCTTCAGAGACCCAAGAAAAATGTTATTTATTTTCATGCAAGTATCATTTAAATTATTTATTGTAAATATAAAATATAATTTATATACTAAAAATACTTTTTATTTTAAATTGTAATTTTTACCTATAATATATTTTATAAATTTTTTATTTATTTTAAATTTTAATTTTATAAAAATAATTATTTATTTTATGCATCACACAAGGAAAGATACTAATTATATTAATTTGATGATAATTTTTTTGTAGTTATGAGTTATCCATTTTGTTAATTTATTAATAATATCAAATTTTTGTAATGGACAAATATTTTGATGCTTAAAACAATGAATATTTCAAATCACTAACACATCAAATATTTATTTTATTTAATACTTTTTTATCCTAGTCAAACTATATTTAATGAATTTTGTTGAAAAAGTGAGATAAAATCCCAGTCAAAATCCTTTTTTTATTTTCCTTCCTTTTTCGAGAGTTGAAAGGAAAATTTGATATTGAAAATACCTTATTCATGTGTGCAAACACCCAACCCTCACACTCTATTTAATTACCACTTTCAAACTCAACACTGCATACATTCACACACACCGTCTTTGATTTCCTCAGCATTGTTTTACTTTATTCGAGCATTTCCTTCCCTTTGTTAGCATTCCAACATTTTCCATGGAGTTCCAACATCGTGATGGCCAAAACCAAAGGACACCATTAACCATGCCTCTTTCCGCCATCACCTATGAAATGTAGAGAAATACACTAGAAGGGGGGTTGAATAGTGTATTTAAATTTTCTTTGGAAAACTTTAGCTAGAGTGAAGATAGTGTATCTTTTCGTTTTACAGAAGTTTAGTAAAACAGAAAAAATAGGCTATCGTCCAGTCGATTAAAAATAACCGTTCAAGGAAACTACTCTTCTTCTCTTTCGTTTAAATACACGTAATGGATAAACTTGAATAAAAAGGTGTATAGAAACTTTTTCGTAGTATGCTGAAGAGATAGTTTGAAAGAAATTCAAGTAAGCTAGAATGTGAGTGAATAGAATGCGTAGTTTTATACTGGTTCACTCAACTGAGCTACGTCCAGTTCTCCTTCAAAAACTTTTGAAGGGTTCTACTAATCAAAACTGATTACACTCAAGTATTCTTAACTTTGCCACTTCTGGCTACAAGTATTCTCTAGGCCACTTCTGGCACACCCTTAATCTCCTCTTGAGATTAAACACAAAAACCAAGTATTCTTTAACACTAAACCACTCCTGGCTTTCCAAACAGTAATGTTTGATATTGTAAGTAAAATATAACTCTCAATGAGAGGATATTACAATAAGAATGAGTTTATAGACTCGCTTAGCAAAGCTAAGATGAATGCTCTTTTTCGCTTATGGTCGTCCAGTCGTTTTTACAGGATTTCTGCTCTTTTTCAAAATTCTTGTCTTTTTTTTGATACGTGAGCTCATCCTTCTATATATAGGAAGTTTGTTGAAAGATATCCGTTGAGGATTCTGTTCCTTTTCCAAGAGCGATTCTTTCTGTAGCTTATTGCCGTTGTCACATTTTGACTTAGAGTGAAGTGATGGATGTGACAGCCGTACTCGTAGCGCCTCTCTCCTACTTGTACTTTCTCTGCAGAGAGAAGCTTCTTCTTTTCCTGTTCAATACTTTTCGAAAAGATCATGGCATGTTAAAATATGATATAGTGAACGTTGCCTTATTTTATAGAAAGTGTATTTTAAATGATAGTAACCACTGAGTGTTACTCAAGCGTTGGACGCTTGTTCTCACAGGAGCATTGGACGCTGCCTGTATGTTTCTTATAAAACACAATTGGACGCTCACTTTATTAAAACATAGAGTCCAGGTTTGAGAGATACAATACCATTGCGGGATTGAACGATGTAAATCCTATAACACTCAAACTAGATCATTAGATATTTCAAAATTTATCCTTTAGTTATTATCATCAAAACCGTAATAGGAGAGGTTGGACATCGTCCAAGGTCTTAGAACCTAACAATCTCCCCCTTTTTGATGATGACAAATAATGGTAAATTTTGATGTTAACAGACACATAATCATATAAGAATACAATGAGTCAAGTTTAGAGATGATTATGTTATGCCAGAGTATAAAAGTGAAATGAAGTACTCCCCCTGAGTTCAACATTTCTTATGCATTAAATAACAGATATCAGATTCTAAAACATATCAATGATATGGATGCGGAATATATGAAAATAAACACCTCATGTTTTGATAAAGGAATCAGTATGTATATATTCAAACAAATATTTGAATACAAATGATTAGCTATTTATTCTCATCAAAAATTCCAATTTTCTCCCCCTTTGTCATTAACAAAAAGGTTTGAAAGATGGAAAAAATATGATGTGGCCATCATGGTCACCTTATGGCTGAGGAGGTGGCTCATGTGGTGGTGGTGGTTGTTCTGGTGGTGCTTGGTCTGGTGGTGCTGGTTGTGGAGGTTGAGGTTGAACTTGTGGTACCGAATGAGCAACGTGACCAAGTACGGTGGCTGCTGTATGTTGAATCTGGTTCACGAGTGTCTGTGAGAGACTTATGAACTGCGCAGTAATTGTATTTTGCAGCCCTAGACGATGTTGTTCAGCTTCAGCCTGTTGTCTTTGCTGAAAAGCTTGAAATACGGCCTCAGTCTCCAGCTGTTGCTGCCTCAGAGCCTGTTGCACAATTTCATGAACACGTTCTTCTGAGACTCCTTGTGGTTCAGCAAATCGCAGAGGATTAATGCCCTTTGGACTTGAAGATCCAGTTGGAACCAGTTGATGTGTGCCTGAATGTGCTTCAGCAGAAGCCTCAACAATGGGGAGGCTTGTGACATCTTCAGCAATAGGCTGTGCTGCAGAGGCTTCCATTTGCTTGGACGCTTCAGCAACGAGCTCTCTATCATCCTCGGATCTATCAGACTGGACGGTAGCTTCTTCATGTGACGTGACAAAGTGTTCTACGTCCACTGGTACTGATGGGTCCAGGTCAAGATGAGCTAGCACCTTTGTCACCTTGGCAGAGGCTTCATCCAGTTCTGCCTGTGTCGCCTTTGATTTAGCAACCGTATCTTCTTTTTCCATGGTTGCTGTTTCAGCTTTCTCAAAAGCCAGCTGCTCAACACGAGCTTGTTCCACTGCTGCGGCGGCTTCTTCTGCAAGGTACTCCTCATGGAGAGTTTGGAGTTCCTCCACAAACTCCGTGCGATCCAGTGTTCTGAGGTCAAACACCTTGTTGCTTCTGATTGTTGGCAGAGTCTTCATCAACTCCAGATAATCATCTGAATCCTTCAGAAAGCAGGCAAATGTGTCTGAAAAATGATGAGTCTTGACTGGACGCAGCACTTCTATCCCATGAGGAGGATGAACAAAATCATCCTTGGAGCAGCCTGAGGATGAGGCTTGCTGGGAATCGTTCCATAGAATCTGGTGCCAAAAGGTTATGGAATCAGAGGTTCCAAGTTCACGCGTGAGCTTACCAGACTCATCAAATAAATGACCCCAGCTGTAAGAAGATTTTTGCAGGGTTTCAACTTTCTCCTCCCTACTGGGCATCTCAATGCCGTAGAATTTGAAACCTTTCTTGCGACCAGCATCATAGACAGGCAGTCTAGGACATACTCTGTCTGGTACAAACTTTATTTCCGTCGCTCGGCTTATGTGCATGTTTGGTGGGTAGGCGATTGCTTGATTTGGAATGTACATCTGTTGCAGAAGCTTTCCAAGATCATCAAAGTCGCTAGGCTGGAAGTTTAGTACTGGAGTTCAAGGAAGAATTTCAGCTCACCCATCATGCTCATTTCGAACTCTATTTGCATTAATTTGGCAAAATCTTCACAGAGAGATTCATTAGTGGCACCAAATATGATATCATCAACATATACTTGTGCAATAATAAAATCAGAAGAATAGTCTTTGCGAAATAACGTAGTGTCTACTTTTCCTCTTGAGAAACCATTTTCTGACAGAAATGTGCTGAGTTTTTCATACCAAGCTCTAGGAGCTTGTTTCAACCCATATAGTGCTTTGTTGAGTTTAAAAACATGGTTTGGAAAAGCATCACTTTCAAATCCTGGGGGTTGTTCCACATAGACTTCTTCTTTTATGAGTCCATTGAGGAATGCACTTTTTACGTCCATTTGGTATAGCTTCATATTGCTATGAGCTGCAAATGACAGTAAAATGCGGATTGCCTCCAGACGTGCAACGGGAGCATAAGTTTCAGTATAATCAATACCTTCTTGTTGTGAGTAACCTTTTGCTACCAACCTTGCTTTGTTTCTCACAACATTACCTTCTTCGTCCAGCTTGTTTCTGAACACCCACTTTGCTCCTACTGCTTCTTTGTCGTTGGGGAGTTCTACTAGCTTCCAGACATTGTTCTTTTGAAATTGATCAAGTTCTTCTTGCATTGCTTTGACCCATCCTTCATCTTCTAAGGCATCGTCCACAGTCTTAGGTTCTATTTGAGATATGAATGCTGCATGACTTT
This sequence comes from Pueraria montana var. lobata, assembly GCA_026413185.1. NCBI lineage: Eukaryota > Viridiplantae > Streptophyta > Magnoliopsida > Fabales > Fabaceae > Pueraria > Pueraria montana. Next base: position 83,844,705 of record CM048650.1, read on the forward strand.
GCTGTCGTTGAAGTGAAGATCTGGTTTTGACTCTGTCTTCTGGATCCCCAATGATTTGCTCCTGTGGATGATGTTTCTTCATTTGCCAGTTGCGTCCAGTTGGTTCTCTTTGTTCTTCGACTGGACGGTCCAGTAGTGCATTTGATTCTTCAACTGAGACATCATGTTTGGACGAATCTGATGACTTACTTGCATCGTCCAGTCTGATATCTGCAAATGATTTGTCTAGCTCTGATAATTCCTTATCAGGCTTGTTGTCATTAAACTTCACATGGATAGCTTCTTCAACAACTAAGGTTCTAGAGTTATAGACTCTGTACGCCTTTGAAGTTTCAGAATATCCAAGCAATGTTCCTTCATCACACTTAGAATCAAATTTTCCCAAGTTATCCTTAGTGTTCAGAATGAAACATTGACATCCAATTGGATGGAAGTAAGATATGTTGGGTCTTCTACCCTTCCACAATTCATATGGAGTCTTTTTCAATATCGGCCTTATATAAATTCTGTTTTGTAAATAACAGGCAGTATTCACTGCTTCAGCCCAGAAGTGTTTAGGGGTTGAATCATCATTTAACATGGTTCTGGCCATCTCCTGAAGTGACCTATTTTTCCTCTCAACTACACCGTTCTGTTGTGGTGTTCTAGGTGTTGAGAAGTTGTGAAGGATACCATTATCCTCACAGAACCTTTGAAAACTTTCGTTTTCGAATTCTCCCCCGTGATCACTTCTGATTGAAGTAATGCATACTCCTTTTTCATTTTGAACTCTTTTGCAGAGATTATAAAAACCCTTAAAGGACTCATCTTTGTGGGATAGGAATAAGACCCATGTCCATCTAGTATAGTCGTCCACTATGACTAATCCATATCTTTTACCATTTATCGAGGCTGTTCTTGTGGGTCCAAACAGATCAATATGTAATAGCTCTAGAGGTCTAGAAGTGGAAACAATGTTTTTACTTTGAAAAGAACTTTTCACTTGTTTCCCTTTCTGACAAGCTTTGCAAAGAAGATCATCTTTATATGACATACTTGGTAGTCCTCTTACGAGGTTGTGCCTGTTCAGCTTTGAGATTAACCTCAAGCTTGCATGACCAAGTCTTTTATGCCATAACCAATGATTTTCTTGTACAGAAACTAGACATGATACATTTTGACTTGATAGTTCCCCAAGTTTAATCTTATAGAGATTGCCTTGCCTCTTTGCAGTAAAGAGAAGGGATCCATCAGAGTTTTTGACTGTACATTCGCCTTTGTTAAAGGCAACATCATATCCACTGTCACATAATTGGCTTATGCTAAGTAGATTATGTTTAAGACCTTTAACATAAAGAACGTTATCAATACAGGGATAGGGCGGTATACCAATCTTACCTACGCCAGCTATCATCCCTTTCTGATTCCCTCCAAAAGTGACTGTCCCACAAGTCTTGGGTAGGAGGCTTTGGAACATACACCTTTCTCCCGTCATGTGATGTGAGCACCCACTGTCCAGGTACCATGATTGGAGTTTCTTTCCTGCTGTTAAGCATGTCTGCAACAGAAACAATTTTATCCTTAGGTACCCAGATTGACTTGGGTCCTTTTTTGTTAGCTCGAAGGGTATTGAATGTTCCCCTCTTAGGCAGGTGTCTGCATTTGGACGTTATATGTCCAGATTTCCCACAGAAGTAGCAAACATCTGTTTCTTCATCATGAATATATTTCTTTCCCTTGTATCCATGTCCTGACCTGTCATTTGGTCTCTTACAACCTTCATATTTTAAAAGTTTTTTGAGGTTGTCAGAGCCCTTGACAAAGTTTGACAGATCCTTCTTTAGGCTGTCAATCTCTTCATGAAGTTTTACAACATCATGTGGTTGACCTCTTAAGGAAGTATCTACTTCAACTTTCAGAAGCTTCTCAACTAGCCTTTTGTTTTCTGCGTTGAGATTTCGAATCTCTATGGAAAGATTTCTTTCTCTATCCCTTGAATCCTCATAGGATTTATAGGCTTGAGTAGCATCATTCCAGAGAGCTCGCCTCTCCATATTTGTAGTTTCATTTTGCCTTGAGAGCTCTGCAAACTTTTCTTGTAAATCTTCCTTTTCACTTTTCAGTTGTCTAACATTTTCTTCTAAAGCTTCCTTTTCTTTTGAAAGTGATTTGGATGATTTCTTTAAAGTTCTATAGGCTTTTGACAAGATAGAAGAATTTGAAAGTAGTTCATGATAAGCTTCTTGAATTGAATCTAAGTCATTAAAATCTACCTCATCTTCTTCTTCTGGCTCTAAAGAGTCAGTTGAGGTGTCCACCATCAGACATATGTGTGCTTCCTCCTCTTCTCCTTCGTCCGATGATGAGTCATCGTCCAGATCTTCCCATGTGGACATCAGAACTTTCTTGCCCTTTCCTTTGCTGAAGAATTTCTTCTTCTTGTCCTTGCTTTTGTCAAGATCTGGGCATTCTGATTTGAAGTGTCCTGGCTTTTTGCATTCATAGCATATAATTGGACTCTTCTCCTTCTTTTCTTTGAAGTCTTTCCTCTTCAGGTTTCTCCATCTGGATCCACCTTTCTTTTTCCACATAGAATGTATCCTTTTGGATATAAAGGATAGTTCATCATTTTCGTCTGAGTCATAATCTTCATATTGTTCGTCTGATGATGTTTCAGCTTGCATGGCTTTGGACGATGATGCTTTCCTTGGCTTCTGGACGCTGAGCGCCAGAGACTTATTTTTCTTACCATCACTATCTTGATGCAGTTCTAGTTCATGCACCTTGAGGGTTCCCACAAGTTCTTCTAAGGACATATCGTCCAGTTCCTTCTTTGTTCTCAAAGCTGTAACTTGTGGTCTCCATTTCCTAGGCAAACTTCTTAGAATTTTGTCAATATGTTCATAGTTATTATAATCTTTACCATGTGCTCTAAGTTCATTTAATATGGTTTGAAACCGTCCAAACATACTTTGTATGTCCTCGTTTTCCTCCATACTAAACAACTCATATTGACGAGTAAGGAGACTGAGTTTGTTACGTTTTACCTGAGTGGAACCCTCATATGTTAATGCAAGAGTGTCCCACATTTGTTTTGCGCTTTTGAGACTGTGCACCTTGTTGTATTCTTGTTCGCTTAGTGCACACATGATGATGTTTCTGGCTCTGGAGTTGAGATAAAATCTTTGTTTTTGCTCTTCCGTCCATCTAGCCTTTGGGATTTCGTTGAGGCTTTCATCAAGCGGAATATAATCGCCTATCTCCACAACTTCCCACATGTCAATATGGCTAGATTCAAAGAATGCTATCATTCTTTGTTTCCAGTAGTCATATTTGACACCCTTGAAGAGTGGTGGTCTGTTCACAGCTTGTCCTTCGTTTTCCATCTTTCTCAGGATCTTTCCTCTGTTCTGTTAAGAACTCAACCCAAGAGGTCGAGCTCTGATACCAACTGAAATGTAGAGAAATACACTAGAAGGGGGGTTGAATAGTGTATTTAAATTTTCTTTGGAAAACTTTAGCTAGAGTGAAGATAGTGTATCTTTTCGTTTTACAGAAGTTTAGTAAAACAGAAAAAATAGGCTATCGTCCAGTCGATTAAAAATAACCATTCAAGGAAACTACTCTTCTTCTCTTTCGTTTAAATACACGTAATGGATAAACTTGAATAAAAAGGTGTATAGAAACTTTTTCGTAGTATGCTGAAGAGATAGTTTGAAAGAAATTCAAGTAAGCTAGAATGTGAGTGAATAGAATGCGTAGTTTTATACTGGTTCACTCAACTGAGCTACGTCCAGTTCTCCTTCAAAAACTTTTGAAGGGTTCTACTAATCAAAACTGATTACACTCAAGTATTCTTAACTTTGCCACTTCTGGCTACAAGTATTCTCTAGGCCACTTCTGGCACACCCTTAATCTCCTCTTGAGATTAAACACAAAAACCAAGTATTCTTTAACACTAAGCCACTCCTGGCTTTCCAAACAGTAATGTTTGATATTGTAAGTAAAATATAACTCTCAATGAGAGGATATTACAATAAGAATGAGTTTATAGACTCGCTTAGCAAAGCTAAGATGAATGCTCTTTTTCGCTTATGGTCGTCCAGTCATTTTTACAGGATTTCTGCTCTTTTTCAAAATTCTTGTCTTTTTTTTTATACGTGAGCTCATCCTTCTATATATAGGAAGTTTGTTGAAAGATATCCGTTGAGGATTCTGTTCCTTTTCCAAGAGCGATTCTTTCTGTAGCTTATTGCCGTTGTCACATTTTGACTTAGAGTGAAGTGATGGATGTGACAGCCGTACTCGTAGCGCCTCTCTCCTACTTGTACTTTCTCTGCAGAGAGAAGCTTCTTCTTTTCCTGTTCAATACTTTTCGAAAAGATCATGGCATGTTAAAATATGATATAGTGAACGTTGCCTTATTTTATAGAAAGCGTATTTTAAATGATAGTAACCACTGAGTGTTACTCAAGCGTTGGACGCTTGTTCTCACAGGAGCATTGGACGCTGCCTGTATGTTTCTTATAAAACACAATTGGACGCTCACTTTATTAAAACATAGAGTCCAGGTTTGAGAGATACAATACCATTGCGGGATTGAACGATGTAAATCCTATAACACTCAAACTAGATCATTAGATATTTCAAAATTTATCCTTTAGTTATTATCATCAAAACCGTAATAGGAGAGGTTGGACATCGTCCAAGGTCTTAGAACCTAACAACCTACCTTTCCAGAAACCCATTACGAAGTAACACTCTCTTTTCTTCACATTGCTTTCAACTTGCATGAGACCCATTATGTTTTGCTGTTTTAAAAAATAAATGCTTTTCTAACATCAGTTCATTTGTAGGGTCCGAGTTTGTGCCAGCTGGTTTTATCGGCAATGTTATGATGCCTAATGTTTTCCCAACGATGGTGTTGGTCAATGCCGAGGAAGCATTTCGACGAGAGCGGCAAAAAGTATTCGTTATTTATATATTTTATCTAATATGTTAATTTTCCTATGCTATCATTCTTATTAAGTTGGATGCAATGAAAGGGGTCAACCAATTGACCCTAATACTGATACGTTTGTAAGTTATATTGGTGCCATTTCTCGACAGACGATGCAAATTACATGTGATAATTGGAGAACACCATCTTTGAAGGTAGTGAAAGAAAATATTTGGAAGGATATACAGGTAGTAAACATACTCTCACCATATTTTATGTTTCTTGTACAAACATACTTACTCAATTAAGCACACTTTTGCAGACAACTTTCATTGTTGATGATAGTCATCGAAGTTGGGTTCTTAGAGAAGTACGAAAACTTTGTAGAAATTTTAGAACCTACTTGACAAAGAAAAATGTTTATGGTAAAAATGGTAGTGTTATTAAGCATCCTCCGCAGATGTATCCATTCATATCCCAGGAGCAATGGAGAACTTTTGTTGCTAAACGTCAATCTGACAAATTTAAGGTAAGGTTAGTCATTTGAATTATAGTCTTAATTATCTTAATACTTTGTATTCATATTATTGCTATGTGCCTAAATAGATGCAAAGCACTCAAAATCGGCTCAAAGCATTGAATCCTAAGTACCCCTATAGAAAAGCCCGCATTGGTTACGCACGCCTTAAGCAAAAGATTGTAAGTGTGTTTAGATATAAAGTGCAAGATGTTAGAAATGTCTTTCAATCAGTTCATTAATTGCATCAATGTATAGTTGAAGGAGTTAGGACCAAAGGACACATCCATATCTCGTCATGATTTGTGGAAGAGTGCACGTGTAAATAAGTCAGGAGTGATTGATAAAGAAAACGTTCAACAAGTATGTAAGCAAATTGTAAGTATGATAACATTTTAATTTTGTTCTTTTATTATTTTCTTATGTCAGCATTAATGATATATATCCTTTGCTTTAAATTTAGGTGTCAAAACATCAGGAGTCTTCCCCTGCAAGTGGTGCAAATAATCTCCCTGTGTACCACAAATTTCTTGATATCTATGTTAAAGATAAACTTCAAGGTGGTGCCTTGTTGAACATAGACATGGAGAGAAACATTTTTGGTATATCATATACAGAGTTTATTAGTCAACAAATTATCAATGAACTTCTTCTCCACGAATGGTTAGATTGTCCTATTATTTGTGTATATATCAGGTACTTTAAGTAAACAAAGTTTTGTAATTGCTTTTCAATTAAACATTGATATTATTGGTAACATGTTTTTTATCTTCATTGAAGGTATTTATACTACCAGTTGGTTCTTGCGAGACAAAACACAAGGAGGTTCTCATTCTTATGCCCACATAATACATCTCCAACGAACAACGAGGCAACAAAGTATATAGCTGATGTGCTTATTGAATTTAATCAGCGAGACAAGTTATTCTTGGCACCTTACAATACAGGGTAAATAAATTTGATTTACTTTAATGATAAATTTTTAATAAATTTTATTTACTTTAATGAATTCCTAAGAATGTAAGTTACTTTGGATTATCTAATTAACTAACAAGTTTTGTAGGGATCATTGGGTGTTGATTGTCATCAATGCCACATTAGATACAATATATTATTTGGATTCTGTGCATGGTGGTCTAAAACATAAACAACACATGAAGGATACATTTGAAAAGTAAGTTCAATGCATTTATTTTCAATATAACAAACATGAGATATATTGAATATATAATAACTTGAATATATTTATTTTATTTTGTTAGAGCTTTGTGCATTTACCATGCTGGTAAGGAAACTAGGATGCCAAAATCTAGATCAAACAACAAAATCACTTGGATCCCTATACAAGTATGTACAAATTTTTTCTACACTTTAATCTCTTGCCTAAATCTAGATCAAACAAATTCATTGTCCAAAACAAGGATAATACATCATTCAATTAATCTTTCATTTTGACTTGTATAGTGCCCTCGTCAGACAAATACAATTGATTGTGGTTATTATGTTATGAGATTCATGAAAGAAATCCTTTCACAAAATGAAAATATCATCCCATATACGGTACGTAATTTTAGTTATAATTTATATTTATCTCATTCCTAATTTTGATATCATTTAATGTTATTTAATCTAACATTTATTTAATCTGATGTTCTATTTTGCAGTACTTTCCTGACTACAAGTGTGCTACTTACTCTCATGACCAACTAGTTGAAGTCAAGGAAGATTGGTGTCGTTATATAGTCCAAAATTGTGGATTAGCATAGTTTCTATTTAGAATTGTTGCAACTCAAACGTGTAGTTTGATTTGTAACTTTTTTTAATTATGTTGAACAATACAAATTGCATTTTGTTTTGTTTCGTTGTATTTCTGTTAATATACAGATGTATTGAAATTTGGGATTGTTCATATTACAAGGGAAACTCTGCCAACATTTTGGTATAAATTTCATTGTTCAAAATTTAAGGAAGTAGTGTTTTTAATTAAGTTGTATGTATTAGACTATGAAAATGTGATGTGTGCATGAATAATTGTTTTGAACTATGCAAAAAGCAACATAAAACAAAGGGAAAAATCTGAGTGAAGAGTTGTAAAAGGATTGTGGGGTGAGGGGTGGGGGACACTTCAGATGGACAAAGAGAAAAGGAAATTGTTTGGTTCCAATGGACTAAAAAAAATATTGAAGTGAGAGAAAGAGAAGGATTAAGGGAAGTATAAAAAGGAAAAGAAATACATAAAACAAAGGGATATTAATTAATACAACGATTCTTTTATTCCTTATTATATTATTGTCATTATTATAGTAATAAAAATATTATATAAATTAAAGTAAAGTATATTAATAATGTAAATAAAAACTATACATCATTAATTACGAATTATTATGTATTAAAAATATTATATTTATAATAATTATTTTAAAATCATATTTAAAATAACTTCTAATGAATTGATATAATAATAAATTTATATTAATAATATATAAAATTTAAAATGATATAATATAGTAAAATAAAACACTAAAATAGACAATAAAATTTACATAATCAGTGGTTTAATTTTTCTAAGATTAAAATATTTTTTGGAAAAATAATATTATTTAATTGAAAAGCATTTGCAGTGTTTTAAAGTTAAATTAAGCTAATTTTAAAAAAATTCACACTATATCACTAAAAAAAAATATATATGTGTTTAAATTAGTTTTAATTAGAAAAATTTTATTATAATATTTGTAATGATTCTATGTTATTTTTAAACAGTTTTATTTTTTTTTTCACTGGGTGCCTTCTTCTTCTTTTCACTCTTTCTTTGTTTCTTTTTTTTTTTTTTTTGTTGCCCATTCTTGATATGTATCTGAATGTTTTAGTTTGTGTCTATTGTTAAAGGAAGTTTAGCATTTATCACAGAAGATATTCTTAACCATGTTTCATATATTATAATTTTTTTTATATTGTGTTATTAAATGTATGTGACATTAATTATATTAGTTATTACTGTCATTTATCATGTAATGAATTCGCCTAACGTATCTATGAATTGGTAGTTTGACTTTTTATTAAAAAAAAAATGATAATAAATGGCATTGAAAATAAATTTTAAATAAATAATCAATGTCAATAAAGGTGTTTGAAAAAATTTTAAATATATAACCAACAAGTCGTTGGTTCGAGTAGTACTGGGTTCGGTCCCCTTAAGCAAGATAGGGTTCGAGCCTTGTAAATAAAAAAAATGTGGTTGATTTGAGAGGGGAGACTTCGTACCAATAACATGGTAATAAAAAATATATATATTAATATTTAATTCTAATTTTAACTTTTCTTTTTATGTTAATATTTGAAGATTTTAATTTTTACGCATTGTTAATGCAAAATTTTACATTATCAATCAAATAAAAATAATCTTAAATATGACTTTTGAAAAATTAATTATAAAAATCAGCAATGTTTATGCATGACAGATTATGATTACATCACAATATAAATGAATACATTTATATTGTCAATATATTTAAATAAAAAACTTATCTTTAATTGTTTAAATGAAGTAAAATATTACATAGATGTCTAGAAATGTTTAAATTTAAAAAATAATTATTTATTTTAAAACTTTCAATTTTTTTAAAATTAAGTTATTATTTTTCTAAAATAAGTGCACATTGTGGTATATGAAATTTATCGGCTAAAAATGTTTACGATATTATTGAGGTCATTTTAATATATTCTCATTGTTTTTATTCTCTAATTTATTAATTCCATCCATTAAAATAAAGACGTGTTTTCTTGTGGTGGAATCATACTAAAGTGGCTCTGTGTTATCTATTCTGGAAAGGAGGTGGAGTAAGCAGTTAAAGGATGTTATTATAGCTGCCATTCTTAATGTGTTTTGGACAGTGACAAATCAGGATCCGGGATTAGCGGGGGTAAATTATTTAAAAAAATTAATAATATTTATTAGGTTTAAATACCTTTTTAGTCCTTGCAATTTAGCACTTTTTTGTTTTTCGTCCTTGCAAAAAAAATTTAGTTTTACTCCTTGCAAATTATGTTTGTTTTGTTTTTCATCCTTAAAGCGATTTAGATAGCATTTTTTTTACTGTTAGAAGTGTTTTTTTACTATTCAAAGCACTATTTAAAGCGCTTGAAGGACGAAAAAAAAATACACATAATTTGCAAGGAATAAAACCAATTTTTTTTTTGCAAGGACGAAAAGCAAAAAAGCACTAAATTGCAAGGACTAAAAAGGTATTTAAGCTTATTTATTATCATGCATATGAAAATAAAATATGTTTTGTTCCTCTAAAATTTTCGAAGTTTGGTTTTTGTCTCTCTAAAATTTTTTGTCCTTTTTCGTCTCTCAATTTTGAAATGCATAATTTTGGTTCTCAAACCGCTATCTAAACCATTTTTGTCTTTCTATAAAGCATTATCTATACCATTTTGAGAAGAAAAAGTGATGCATTTCAAAATCAGGAGTCGAAAAGTGGACAAAAAAAATTTAAAGGGACTAAAACTGAACTTCAAAAATTTTAGAGAAACCAAAAACATATTTTACCCTATGAAAGAGAATGAAATATGCAACCAAATAAGTGTAAAAGGAACAAAACATACGAAAGAAACTAGTCAATAAAAGATAAAAATTGATAACAACTAAAAAATTAAAGGCAGTGGGGTCAAATTACAAAATTAGAGTGGGCAAAAACACAACAACACTTAATATATCCTTATATTTTCCACAAAGTCAGGGGGTGCATATGCATCCCCTGGAGAGTATGTAGGTCCGCCATTGGTTTTGGATCATCTGTATTTCTCGAAATAAAAAGCGTTTTGATAGTGTTTCGATTTCTGTCAATAATGCCATTTCCTCTGTTATGGCCTATACTTCATTAGCAGGCTTTTGCTCAAAAGGATACATGGCGCATTCAATGGAGGAGTTTCAAATTCTTAAGGCCTTGTCAGTGCCTATTCATCCCCCTAAACCTCTTCTTGTTAAGCAGGTAACTTGGTATCCTCCAATTTTTGGATTTGTCAAATGTGTAGACTGATGGTTCTTCCAAGGGCTCTCCAGGGCATGCTGGGTGTGGGGGCATTTTTCGTGATGATTTTGGGGCTTTTCTTGTGGTTTCTCAGCATAGATTAGAATCACAACAGCTCTATATGCTGAGCTTACTGCAACAATGCTAGCCACTAAGCGTGCTTCCCATATTAAGGATGGGATAAACTCTAGCTTGAATGTGACTCTCATTTAGTAATAGAGGCTTTTAAAAATGTTCAACGTGTTCCTTGGGATATCAGAGGTCGTTAGAAAAACTGTCTTGAGCTTTGTTCCCAGATGCATTTCAATTTTTCTCATATCTTTAGAGAAGGGAATAGTTGCGCTGATAAACTAGCTAATTGGTGGGACGGTGCTCCTTCTTGTATTAAGGAAGACTTCTTCTGTAACAAAGTTGGTCTTCCTTTTTTTAGATTTTGTTGATGTTCTTTTTTCATAGGTTTTGGCCTAGTCCCCCATTGTGATGTTCTTTTTTTTTTTTTTTCTATTCTTCTTAATAAATAGTGGCTTGCGACAGGAGATCAATAGTCTTTGGGGTGTCGACCTAGTTGAGATGGTCATTGTTCCATTGTGATGTTTTGCAAGTCATATAATGGTCATTACAAGTTATATAAAAAAAAAGTTAAAAAAAAGTATGGCCCTACATTGCACAGGTCTCATGCAGGTAGTAAAAAGGACTTTTAAGACAATTTGAATAAGTTATACTTAACAATACCTTAATTCAATCTAATGACACGTAAAGCCTCATTTTCTCATTTTACATATCTCAACTTTGTATAAATATATAATTTTTATTAATTATTTTGTGTTATCTTTAAAAATAATAGTCAAAGAAAATAATGTTTTTTTTATTTAAAACATTATATTTAATATTTCACCAATACACCTTTATCATTGTATTCAATAAATGTTTTCTTTTTAAAAAAATATTTATATTTACTATTATAATGTTATTCTTCATATGTAACATAAGGAAAAGGTATTAAATTATTACCCTCATTAAACATTCAAGATTTTAAATTCCCCTTCTGGTGTCATATATTTACCAAGATTGATATTCAATATTATGAAATAATTAGATACATTTGACTAATTAAAGAAAAATATCTTTAATAAATTTAAAATAATAATGAATTTGCTAGTAAGTTGACTGAGTAAAATGTAAAAAATTAAATGGAAAATGTCAAAAATTGATAATTAGTTTATGTCTTTCTAATAAAATATTTAATTATTAATTCTTAATTAATCTTCAGAGACCCAAGAAAAATGTTATTTAATTTCATGCAAGTATCATTTAAATTATTTATTATAAATATAAAATATAATTTATATACTAAAAATACTTTTTATTTTAAATTGTAATTTTTACCTATAATATATTTTATATATTTAAATTTTTTATTTATTTTAAATTTTAATTTTATAAAAATAATTATTTATTTTATGCATCACACAAGGAAAGATACCAATTATATTAATTTGATGATAATTTTTTGTAGTTATGAGTTATCCACTTTGTTAATTTATTAATAATATCAAATTTTTGTAATGGACAAATATTTTGATGCTTAAAACAATGAATATTTCAAATCACTAACACATCAAATATTTATTTTATTTAATACTTTTTCATCCTAATCAAACTATATTTAATGAATTTTGTTGAAAAAGTGAGATAAATTCCCAGTCAAAATCCTTTTTTATGTTCCTTCCTTTTTCGAGAGTTGGAAGGAAAATTTGATATTGAAAATACCTTATTCATGTGTGCAAACACCCAACCCTCACACTCTATTTAATTACCACTTTCAAACTCAACACTGGATACATTCACACACACCGTCTTTGATTTCCTCAGCATTGTTTTACTTTATTCGAGCATTTCCTTCCCTTTGTTAGCATTCCAACATTTTCCATGGAGTTCCAACATCGTGATGGCCAAAACCAAAGGACACCATTAACCATGCCTCTTTCCGCCATCACCTACCTTTCCAGAAACCCATTACGAAGTAACACTCTCTTTTCTTCACATTGCTTTCAACTTGCATGAGACCCATTATGTTTTTCTGTTTTAAAAAATAAATGCTTTTCTAACATCAGTTCATTTGTAGGGTCCGAGTTTGTGCCAGCTGGTTTTATCAGCAATGTTATGATGCCTAATGTTTTCCCAACGATGGTGCTGGTCAATGCCGAGGAAGCATTTCGACGAGAGCGGCAAAAAGTATTCGTTATTTATATATTTTATCTAATATATTAATTTTCCTATGCTATCATTCTTATTAAGTTGGATGCAATGAAAGGGGTCAACCAATTGACCCTAATACTGATACGTTTGTAAGTTATATTGGTGCCATTTCTCGACAGACGATGCAAATTACATGTGATAATTGGAGAACACCATCTTTGAAGGTAGTGAAAGAAAATATTTGGAAGGATATACAGGTAGTAAACATACTCTCACCATATTTTATGTTTCTTGTACAAACATACTTACTCAATTAAGCACACTTTTGCAGACAACTTTCATTGTTGATGATAGTCATCGAAGTTGGGTTCTTAGAGAAGTACGAAAACTTTGTAGAAATTTTAGAACCTACTTGACAAAGAAAAATGTTTATGGTAAAAATGGTAGTGTTATTAAGCATCCTCCGCAGATGTATCCGTTCATATCCCAGGAGCAATGGAGAACTTTTGTTCCTAAACGTCAATCTGACAAATTTAAGGTAAGGTTAGTCATTTGAATTATAGTCTTAATTATCTTAATACTTTGTATTCATATTATTGCTATGTGCCTAAATAGATGCAAAACACTCAAAATCGGCTCAAAGCATTGAATCCTAAGTACCCCTATAGAAAAGCCCGCATTGGTTACGCACGCCTACGCAAAAGATTGTAAGTGTGTTTAGATATAAAGTGCAAGATGTTAGAAATGTCTTTCAATCAGTTCATTAATTGCATCAATGTATAGTTGAAGGAGTTAGGACCAAAGGACACATCCATATCTCGTCATGATTTGTGGAAGAGTGCACGTGTAAATAAGTCAGGAGTGATTGATAAAGAAAACGTTCAACAAGTATGTAAGCAAATTGTAAGTATGATAACATTTTAATTTTGTTCTTTTATTATTTTCTTATGTCAGCATTAATGATATATATCCTTTGCTTTAAATTTAGGTGTCAAAACATCAGGAGCCTTCCCCTGCAAGTGGTGCAAATAATCTCCTTGTGTACCACAAATTTCTTGATATCTATGTTAAAGATAAACTTCAAGGTGGTGCCTTGTTGAACATTGACATGGAGAGAAACATTTTTGGTATATCATATACAGAGTTTATTAGTCAACAAATTATCAATGAACTTCTTCTCCACGAATGGTTAGATTGTCCTATTATTTGTGTATATATCAGGTACTTTAAGTAAACAAAGTTTTGTAATTGCTTTTCAATTAAACATTGATATTATTGGTAACATGTTTTTTATCTTCATTGAAGGTATTTATACTACCAGTTGGTTCTTGCGAGACAAAACACAAGGAGGTTCTCATTCTTATGCCCACATAATACATCTCCAACGAACAACGAGGCAACAAAGTATATAGCTGATGTGCTTATTGAATTTAATCAGCCAGACAGGTTATTCTTGGCACCTTACAATACAGGGTAAATAAATTTGATTTACTTTAATGATAAATTTTTAATAAATTTTATTTACTTTAATGAATTCCTAAGAATGTAAGTTACTTTGGATTATCTAATTAACTAACAAGTTTTGTAGGGATCATTGGGTGTTGATTGTCATCAATGCCACATTAGATACAATATATTATTTGGATTCTGTGCATGGTGGTCTAAAACATAAACAACACATGAAGGATACATTTGAAAAGTAAGTTCAATGCATTTATTTTCAATATAACAAACATGAGATATATTGAATATATAATAACTTGAATATATTTATTTTATTTTGTTAGAGCTTTGTGCATTTACCATGCTGGTAAGGAAACTAGGATGCCAAAATCTAGATCAAACAACAAAATCACTTGGATCCCTATACAAGTATGTACAAATTTTTTCTACACTTTAATCTCTTGCCTAAATCTAGATCAAACAAATTCATTGTCCAAAACAAGGATAATACATCATTCAATTAATCTTTCATTTTGACTTGTATAGTGCCCTCGTCAGACAAATACAATTGATTGTGGTTATTATGTTATGAGATTCATGAAAGAAATCCTTTCACAAAATGAAAATATCATCCCATATACGGTACGTAATTTTAGTTATAATTTATATTTATCTCATTCCTAATTTTGATATCATTTAATGTTATTTAATCTAACATTTATTTAATCTGATGTTCTATTTTGCAGTACTTTCCTGACTACAAGTGTGCTACTTACTCTCATGACCAACTAGTTGAAGTCAAGGAAGATTGGTGTCGTTATATAGTCCAAAATTGTGGATTAGCATAGTTTCTATTTAGAATTGTTGCAACTCAAACGTGTAGTTTGATTTGTAACTTTTTTTAATTATGTTGAACAATACAAATTGCATTTTGTTTTGTTTCATTGTATTTCTGTTAATATACAGATGTATTGAAATTTGGGATTGTTCATATTACAAGGGAAACTCTGCCAACATTTTGGTATAAACTTCATTGTTCAAAACTTAAGGAAGTAGTGTTTTTAATTAAGTTGTATGTATTAGACTATGAAAAATGTGATGTGTGCATGAATAATTGTTTTGAACTATGCCAAAAGCAACATAAAACAAAGGGAAAAATTTGAGTGAAGAGTTGTAAAAGGATTGTGGGGTGAGGGGTGGGGGACACTTCAGATGGACAAAGAGAAAAGGAAATTGTTTGGTTCCAATGGACTAAAAAAAATATTGAAGTGAGAGAAAGAGAAGGATTAAGGGAAGTATAAAAAGGAAAAGAAATACATAAAACAAAGGGATATTAATTAATACAACGATTCTTTTATTCCTTATTATATTATTGTCATTATTATAGTAATAAAAATATTATATAAATTAAAGTAAAGTATATTAATAATATAAATAAAAACTATACATCATTAATTACGAATTATTATGTATTAAAAATATTATATTTATAATAATTATTTTAAAATCATATTTAAAATAACTTCTAATGAATTGATATAATAATAAATTTATATTAATAATATATAAAATTTAAAATGATATAATATAGTAAAATAAAACACTAAAATAGACAATAAAATTTACATAATCAGTGGTTTAATTTTTCTAAGATTAAAATATTTTTTGGAAAAATAATATTATTTAATTGAAAAGCATTTGCAGTGTTTTAAAGTTAAATTAAGCTAATTTTAAAAAAATTAACACTATATCCTTAAAAAAATTAATATATGTGTTTAAATTAGTTTTAATTGGAAAAATTTTATTATAATATTCGTAATGATTCTATGTTATTTTTAAACAGTTTTTTTTTTTTTCACTGGGTGCCTTCTTCTTCTTTTCACTCTTTCTTTGTTTCTTTTTTTTTATTTTGTTGCCCATTCTTGATATGTATCTGAATGTTTTAGTTTGTGTCTATTGTTAAAGGAAGTTTAGCATTTATTACAGAAGATATTCTTAACCATGTTTCATATATTATAATTTTTTTATATTGTGTTATTAAATGTATGTGACATTAATTATATTAGTTATTACTGTCATTTATCATGTAATGAATTCCTCTAACGTATCTATGAATTGGTAGTTTGACTTTTTATTAAAAAAAAAGAATGATAATAAATGGCATTGAAAATAAATTTTAAATAAATAATCAATGTCAATAAAGGTGTTTGAAAAAATTTTAAATATATAACCAACAAGTCGTTGGTCCGAGTAGTACTGGGCTCGGTCCCCTTAAGGAAGATAGGGTTCGAGCCTTGTAAATGAAAAAAATGTGGTTGATTTCAGAGGGGAGACTTCGTACCAATAACATGGTAATAAAATATATATATTAAAATTTAATTCTAATTTTAACTTTGCTTTTTATGTTAATATTTCAAGATTTTAATTTTTACGCATTGTTAATGCAAAATTTTACATTATCAATCAAATAAAAATAATCTTAAATATGACTTTTGAAAAATTAATTATAAAATTCAGCAATGTTTATGCATGACAGATTATGATTATATCACAATATAAATGAATACATTTATATTGTCAATATATTTAAATAAAAAACTTATCTTTAATTGTTTAAATGAAGTAAAATATTACATAGATGTCTAGAAATGTTTAAATTTAAAAAATAATTATTTATTTTAAAACTTTCAATATAAACGTGTTTTTGCAAGGTCTTTTTAATATATTCCCATTGTTTTTATTCTCTAATTTATTAATTCCATCCATTAAAATAAACACGTGTTTTCTTGTGGTGGAATCATACTAAAGTGGCTCTGTGTTATCTATTCTGGAAAGGAGGTGGAGTAAGCAGCTAAAGGATGGTATGATAGCTGCCATTCTTAATGTGTTTTGGACAGTGACAAATCAGGATCCGGGATTAGCGGGGGCAAATTATTTTAAAAAATTAATAATATTTATTAGGTTTAAATACCTTTTTAGTCCTTGCAATTTAGCACTTTTTTGTTTTTCATCCTTGCAAAAAAAAAAATAGTTTTACTCTTGCAAATTATGTTTGTTTTGTTTTTCATCCTTAAAGCGATTTAGATAGCGTTTTTTTTACTGTTAAAAGTGTTTTTTACTATTCAAAGCACTATTTAAAGCGCTTGAAGGACGAAAAAAAATACACATAATTTGCCAGGACTAAAACCATTTTTTTTTGCAAGGACGAAAAGCAAAAAAGCACTAAATTGCAAGGACTAAAAAGGTATTTAAGCTTATTTATTATCATGCATATGATGTTAGGTTCTAAGACCTTGGACGATGTCCAACCCCTCGAATTTCGGTTTTGATGATAATAACTAAAGGATAAATTTTGAAGTATCTAATGATCTAGTTTGAGTGTTATAGGATTTACGTCGTCCAATTCCGCAATGGTATTGTATCTCTCAAACCTGGACTTTATGTTTTAATAAAGAAAGCGTCCAAATGTATTTTATAAAGAACCCTACAGGCAGCGTCCAATGCTCCTGTGAGTGCAAGCGTCCAACGCTTGAAAAACACTCTCTGTAGTTTCTATCTGAAAAATACGTTTTCAATGTTGATTCAATATAAGGCAACGATCACTCTCTCATATTTTAACATGCCGTTCTATTTGATCTTTTCGAATAGTACTGAACAGGAAAAGAAGAAGCTTCTCTCTGCAGAAAAAGTACAAGTAGGAGAGGCGCTACAAGTACGGCTGTCACTTCCATCACTTCACCCTAAGTCAAAATGTGACAACGGTCATATGCTACAGAAAGAATCGCTCTTGGAAAAGGAACAGATCCCTCAACGGATACCTTTCAACAAGCTTCCTATATATAGAAGAAAGAGCTCAAATATCAGTCTGACGAAAAATTGAAAAAGAGCTGAATCTCTGTCAAAACGACTGGACGATCATAAGCAAAAAGAGCATTCATCTTAGCTTTGCTAAGCGAGTCTGTATACTCATACTTATTGTAATATCTCTCAGTGAGAGTTAAGTTTTACTTACAATCTTAAACATTTCTGTTTGGAAAGCCAGGAGTGGCTTAGTGTTAAAGAATACTTGGGTTTTGTGTTTAATCTCAAGGGGAGATTAAGGGTGTGCCAGAAGTGGCCTAGAGAATACTTGTAGCCAGAAGTGGCAAGGTTAGAATACTTGAGAGTAATCAGATCTTGATTAGTAGAACCCTTCAAAAGTTTTTGAAAGAGAACTGGACGTAGCTCAGTTGAGTGAACCAGTATAAAACTAAGTATTCTATTCTCTCGCCTTCTAGCTTACTTGCATTTCTTTTAAGCTATCTCTTCAACATACTACGAAAAGGTTTCTATACACATTTCATCTAAGTTTATCCATTACGTGTATTCTAACGAAAAGGAAGAAGAGTAGTTTCTTTGGACTGTTGTTTTTAATCGGCTGGACGATAGCTTGTTTTTCTGTTTTACTAAGTTTCTGTAAAACGTAAAGATACACTATCTTCACATTAGCTAAAGTTTTCCAAAGAATTTTTTAAATACACTATTCAACCCCCCTTCTAGTGTATTTCTCTACATTTCATATGAAAATAAAATATGTTTTGTTCCTCTAAAATTTTCGAAGTTTGGTTTTGGTCATTCTAAAATTTTTTGTCCTTTTTCGTCTCTCAATTTTGAAATGCATAATTTTGGTTCTCAAACCGCTATCTAAACCATTTTTTTCTTTCTATAAAGCATTATCTATACCATTTTGAGAATAAAAAGTGATGCATTTCAAAATCAGGAGTCGAAAAGTGGACAAAAAAAATTTAAAGGGACTAAAACTGAACTTCAAAAATTTTAGAGAAACCAAAAACATATTTTACCCTATGAAAGAGAATGAAATATGCAACCAAATAAGTGTAAAAGGAACAAAACATACGAAAGAAACTAGTCAATAAAAGATAAAAATTGATAACAACTAAAAAATTAAAGGCAGTGGGGTCAAATTACAAAATTAGAGAGTGCAAAAACACAACAACACTTAATATATCCTTATATTTTCCACAAAGTCAGGGGGTGCATCTGCATCCCTTGGAGAGTATGTAGGTCCGCCATTGGTTTTGGATCATCTGTATTTCTCGAAATAAAAAGCGTTTTGATAGTGTTTCGATTTCTGTCAATAATGTCATTTCCTCTGTTATGGCCTCTACTTCATTAGCAGGCTTTTGCTCAAAAGGATACATGGCGCATTCAATGGAGGAGTTTCAAATTCTTAAGGCCTTGTCAGTGCCTATTCATCCCCCTAAACCTCTTCTTGTTAAGCAGGTAACTTGGTATCCTCCAATTGTTGGATTTGTCAAATGTGTAGACTGATGGTTCTTCCAAGGGCTCTCCAGGGCATGCTGGGTGTGGGGGCATTTTTCGTGATGATTTTGGGGCTTTTCTTGTGGTTTCTCAGCATAGATTAGAATCACAACAGCTCTACATGCTGAGCTTACTGCAACAATGCTAGCCACTAAGCGTGCTTCCCATATTAAGGATGGCATAAACTCTAGCTTGAATGTGACTCTCATTTAGTAATAGAGGCTTTTAAAAATGTTCAACGTGTTCCTTGGGATATCAGAGGTCGTTGGAAACACTGTCTTGAGCTTTGTTCCCAGATGCATTTCAATTTTTCTCATATCTTTAGAGAAGGGAATAGTTGCGCTGATAAACTAGCTAATTGGTGGGACGGTGCTCCTTCTTGTATTAAGGAAGACTTCTTCCGTAACAAAGTTGGTCTTCCTTTTTTTAGATTTTGTTGATGTTCTTTTTTCGTAGGTTTTGGCCTAGTCCCCCATTGTGATGTTCTTTTTTTTTCTATTGTTCTTAATAAATAGTGGCTTGCGACAGGGGATCAATAGTCTTTGGGGTGTCGACCTAGTTAGGAGATGGTCATTGTTCTATTTGAAATACAGAGAAACACACTAGAATGGGGGTTGAATAGTGTGTTTATATTTTATTTGAAATCCTTTCGCAAATATGAAGATAGTGTATCTTAAGTTTTACAAGAACCTTGTGAAACAGAAGACTATGCTATCGTCCAGTGGTTCAAATATAAGAGTTCAATAAAACTGCGTTTTTCGTCAGAACACACGTAAAATATTTTGGTAAATAAAATGTGTAAAGAAACTCTTTCGTAGTATGTGAAGAGATAACTTAAGAGATTTATGAGTAAGCTAGAAAGCGAAAGAGTAGAACACTTAGTTTTATACTGGTTCACTCAAACTGAGCTACGTCCAGTTCTCGTTCAGAAACCTTTGAAGGGTTCTCCTAATCAGAATCTGATTACAAACAAGTATTTTAACCTGCCACTTCTGGCTACAAGTATTCTCTAGGCCACTCCTGGCACACCTTTTAATCTCCCCCTGAGATTAAAGCAAAGCCAAGTATTCTTTAACACTAAGCCACTCCTGGCTTTCCAAACAGAAATTGTTCGAGTATAGAAAGAAAGAATAACTGTCACAGAGAGGATATTACAATAATAATATCTAATACACATAATCGCTTAGCAAAGCTAAGTAGAAAGCTCTTTTTCGCTTAGTATGAATCGTCCAGTCATTTTGACAGAGTTTCGGCTCTTAATCAATCTTCGCACTTTGATGCATGAGCTCTTAATCAACGTATTGTCATATTATATAACTTTTAAGATAGAAAACAGAGTGTAAGTTATATAGGCATTGGACGCTTGCTTTGCAGAAACATTGGACGCTGGTTGTTATTCTTTACAAAACATATTTGGACGCTTTGCTTATGGAAATATAAGGTCTAAGTTTGAGAGATACAATACCATTGCGGCATTGGACGACGTAGATCCTATAACACTCAAACAAGACCATTAGATACTCCAAAATTTATCCTTTATTTGTTAT
This sequence comes from Pueraria montana var. lobata, assembly GCA_026413185.1. NCBI lineage: Eukaryota > Viridiplantae > Streptophyta > Magnoliopsida > Fabales > Fabaceae > Pueraria > Pueraria montana. The sequence continues at coordinate 83,865,684 of CM048650.1, forward strand.
CATCAAAACCGAAATTTGAAGGGTTGGACATCGTCCAAAGTCTTAGAACTTAACACTATTGTGATGTTTTGCAAGTCATATAATGGTCATCACAAGTTATATAAAAAAAAATTAAAAAAAAGTATAGCCCTACATCGCACAGGTCTCATATTGGTAGTAAAAAGGACTTTTAAGACAATTTGAACAAGTTATACTTAACAATACCTTAATTCAATCTAATGACAAGTAAAGCCTCATTTTCTCATTTTACATATCTCAACTTTGTATAAATATATAATTTTTATTAATTATTTTGTGTTATATTTAAAAATAATAGTCAAAGAAAATAATGTTTTTTTATTTAAAACCTTATATTTAATATTTCACCAATACACCTTTATCATTGTATACAATAAATGTTTTCTTTTTAAAAAATATTTATATTTACTATTATAATGTTATTCTTCATATGTAACATAAGGAAAAGGTATTAAATTATTACCCTCATTAAACATTCAAGATTTTAAATTCCCCTTCTGGTGTCATATATTTACCAACATTGATATTCAATATTATGAAATAATTAGACACATTTGACTAATTAAAGAAAAATATCTTTAATAAATTTAAAATAATAATGAATTTGCTAGTAAGTTGACTGAGTAAAATGTAAAAAATTAAATGGAAAATGTCAAAAATTGATAATTAGTTTGTGTCTTTCTAATAAAATATTTAATTATTAATTCTTAATTAATCTTCAGAGACCCAAGAAAAATGTTATTTAATTTCATGCAAGTATCATTTAAATTATTTATTATAAATATAAAATATAATTTATATACTCAAAATACTTTTTATTATAAATTGTAATTTTTACCTATAATATATTTTATATATTTAAATTTTTTATTTATTTTAAATTTTAGTTTTATAAAAATAATTATTTATTTTATGCATCACACAAGGAAAGATACTAATTATACTAATTTGATGATAATTTTTTGTAGTTATGAGTTATCCACTTTGTTAATTTATTAATAATATCAAATTTTTGTAATGGACAAATATTTTGATGCTTAAAACAATGAATATTTCAAATCACTAACACATCAAATATTTATTTTATTTAATACTTTTTTATCCTAGTCAAACTATATTTCATGAATTTTGTTGAAAAAGTGAGATAAATTCCCAGTCAAAATCCTTTTTTATATTCCTTCCTTTTTCGAGAGTTGAAAGGCAAATTTGATATTGAAAGTACCTTATTCATGTGTGCAAACACCCAACCCTCACACTCTATTTAATTACCACTTTCAAACTCAACACTGCATACATTCACACACACCGTCTTTGATTTCCTCAGCATTGTTTTACTTTATTCGAGCATTTCCTTCCCTTTGTTAGCATTCCAACATTTTCCATGGAGTTCCAACATCGTGATGGCCAAAACCAAAGGACACCATTAACCATGCCTCTTTCCGCCATCACCTACCTTTCCAGAAACCCATTACGAAGTAACACTCTATTTTCTTCACATTGCTTTCAACTTGCATGAGACCCATTATGTTTTCCCCGTTTTAAAAAATAAATGCTTTTCTAACATCAGTTCATTTGTAGGGTCCGAGTTTGTGCCAGCTGGTTTTATCGGCAATGTTATGATGCCTAATGTTTTCCCAACGATGGTGCTGGTCAATGCCGAGGAAGCATTTCGACGAGAGCGGCAAAAAGTATTCTTTATTTATATATTTTATCTAATATATTAATTTTCCTATGCTATCATTCTTATTAATTTGGATGCAATGAAAGGGGTCAACCAATTGACCCTAATAGTGATACGTTTGTAAGTTATATTGGTGCCATTTCTCGACAGACGATGCAAATTACATGTGAAAATTGGAGAACACCATCTTTGAAGGTAGTGAAAGAAAATATTTGGAAGGATATACAGGTAGTAAACATACTCTCACCATATTTTATGTTTCTTGTACAAACATACTTACTCAATTAAGCACACTTTTGCAGACAACTTTCATTGTTGATGATAGTCATCGAAGTTGGGTTCTTAGAGAAGTACGAAAACTTTGTAGAAATTTTAGAACCTACTTGACAAAGAAAAATGTTTATGGTAAAAATGGTAGTGTTATTAAGTATCCTCCGCAGATGTATCCATTCATATCCCAGGAGCAATGGAGAACTTTTGTTGCTAAACGTCAATCTGACAAATTTAAGGTAAGGTTAGTCATTTGAATTATAGTCTTAATTATCTTAATACTTTGTATTCATATTATTGCTATGTGCCTAAATAGATGCAAAGCACTCAAAATCGGCTCAAAGCATTGAATCCTAAGTACCCCTATAGAAAAGCCCGCATTGGTTACGCACGCCTTAAGCAAAAGATTGTAAGTGTGTTTAGATATAAAGTGCAAGATGTTAGAAATGTCTTTCAATCAGTTCATTAATTGCATCAATGTATAGTTGAAGGAGTTAGGACCAAAGGACACATCCATATCTCGTCATGATTTGTGGAAGAGTGCACGTGTAAATAAGTCAGGAGTGATTGATAAAGAAAACGTTCAACAAGTATGTAAGCAAATTGTAAGTATGATAACATTTTAATTTTGTTCTTTTATTATTTTCTTATGTCAGCATTAATGATATATATCCTTTGCTTCAAATTTATGTGTAAAAACATCAGGAGCCTTCCCCTGCAAGTGGTGCAAATAATCTCCCTGTGTACCGCAAATTTCTTGATATCTATGTTAAAGATAAACTTCAAGGTGGTGCCTTGTTGAACATAGACATGCAGAGAAACATTTTTGGTATATCATATACAGAGTTTATTAGTCAACAAATTATCAATGAACTTCTTCTCCACGAATGGTTAGATTGTCCTATTATTTGTGTATATATCAGGTACTTTAAGTAAACAAAGTTTTGTAATTGCTTTTCAATTAAACATTGATATTATTGGTAACATGTTTTTTATCTTCATTGAAGGTATTTATACTACCAGTTGGTTCTTGCGAGACAAAACACAAGGAGGTTCTCATTCTTATGCCCACATAATACATCTCCAACGAACAACGAGGCAACAAAGTATATAGCTGATGTGCTTATTGAATTTAATCAGCGAGACAGGTTATTCTTGGCACCTTACAATACAGGGTAAATAAATTTGATTTACTTTAATGATAAATTTTTAATAAATTTTATTTACTTTAATGAATTCCTAAGAATGTAAGTTACTTTGGATTATCTAATTAACTAACAAGTTTTGTAGGGATCATTGGGTGTTGATTGTCATCAATGCCACATTAGATACAATATATTATTTGGATTATGTGCACGGTGGTCTAAAACATACACAACACATGAAGGATACATTTGAAAAGTAAGTTCAATGCATTTATTTTCAATATAACAAACATGAGATATATTGAATATATAATAACTTGAATATATTTATTTTATTTTGTTAGAGCTTTGTGCATTTACCATGCTGGTAAGGAAACTAGGATGCCAAAATCTAGATCAAACAACAAAATCACTTGGATCCCTATACAAGTATGTACAAATTTTTTCTACACTTTAATCTCTTGCCTAAATCTAGATCAAACAAATTCATTGTCCAAAACAAGGATAATACATCATTCAATTAATCTTTCATTTTGACTTGTATAGTGCCCTCGTCAGACAAATACAATTGATTGTGGTTATTATGTTATGAGATTCATGAAAGAAATCCTTTCACAAAATGAAAATATCATCCCATATACGGTACGTAATTTTAGTTATAATTTATATTTATCTCATTCCTAATTTTGATATCATTTAATGTTATTTAATCTAACATTTATTTAATCTGATGTTCTATTTTGCAGTACTTTCCTGACTACAAGTGTGCTACTTACTCTCATGACCAACTAGTTGAAGTCAAGGAAGATTGGTGTCGTTATATAGTCCAAAATTGTGGATTAGCATAGTTTCTATTTAGAATTGTTGCAACTCAAACGTGTAGTTTGATTTGTAACTTTTTTTAATTATGTTGAACAATACAAATTGCATTTTGTTTTGTTTCATTGTATTTCTGTTAATATACAGATGTATTGAAATTTGGGATTGTTCATATTACAAGGGAAACTCTGCCAACATTTTGGTATAAACTTCATTGTTCAAAACTTAAGGAAGTAGTGTTTTTAATTAAGTTGTATGTATTAGACTATGAAAAATGTGATGTGTGCATGAATAATTGTTTTGAACTATGCCAAAAGCAACATAAAACAAAGGGAAAAATTTGAGTGAAGAGTTGTAAAAGGATTGTGGGGTGAGGGGTGGGGGACACTTCAGATGGACAAAGAGAAAAGGAAATTGTTTGGTTCCAATGGACTAAAAAAAATATTGAAGTGAGAGAAAGAGAAGGATTAAGGGAAGTATAAAAAGGAAAAGAAATACATAAAACAAAGGGATATTAATTAATACAACGATTCTTTTATTCCTTATTATATTATTGTCATTATTATAGTAATAAAAATATTATATAAATTAAAGTAAAGTATATTAATAATGTAAATAAAAACTATACATCATTAATTACGAATTATTATGTATTAAAAATATTATATTTATAATAATTATTTTAAAATCATATTTAAAATAACTTCTAATGAATTGATATAATAATAAATTTATATTAATAATATATAAAATTTAAAATGATATAATATAGTAAAATAAAACACTAAAATAGACAATAAAATTTACATAATCAGTGGTTTAATTTTTCTAAGATTAAAATATTTTTTGGAAAAATAATATAATTTAATTGAAAAGCATTTGCAGTGTTTTAAAGTTAAATTAAGCTAATTTTAAAAAAATTAACACTATATCATTAAAAAAATAAATATATGTGTTTAAATTAGTTTTAATTAGAAAAAAATTATTATAATATTTGTAATGATTCTATGTTATTTTTAAACAGTTTTTTTTTTCATTGGGTGCCTTCTTCTTCTTTTCATTCTTTCTTTGTTTCTTTTTTTTTTTTTGTTGCCCGTTCTTGATATGTATCTGAATGTTTTAGTTTGTGTCTATTGTTAAAGGAAGTTTAGCATTTATTACAGAAGATATTCTTAACCATGTTTCATATATTATAATTTTTTTTATATTGTGTTATTAAATGTATGTGACATTAATTATATTAGTTATTACTGTCATTTATCATGTAATCAGTTCCTCTAACGTATCTATGAATTGGTAGTTTGACTTTTTATTAAAAAAAATGAATGATAATAAATGGCATTGAAAATAAATTTTAAATAAATAATCAATGTCAATAAAGGTGTTTGAAAAAATTTTAAATATATAACCAACAAGTCGTTGGTCCGAGTAGTACTGGGCTCGGTCCCCTTAAGCAAGATAGGGTTCGAGCCTTGTAAATGAAAAAAATGTGGTTGATTTGAGAGGGGAGACTTCGTACCAATAACATGGTAATAATATATATATATATATATATATATATATATATATATATATATATATATATATATATATATATATATTAAAATTTAATTCTAATTTTAACTTTGCTTTTTATGTTAATATTTGAAGATTTTAATTTTTACGCATTGTTAATGCAAAATTTTACATTATCAATCAAATAAAAATAATCTTAAATATGACTTTTGAAAAATTAATTATAAAAATCAGCAATGTTTATGCATGACAGATTATAATTATATCACAACATAAATGAATACATTTATATTGTCAATATATTTAAATAAAAAACTTATCTTTAATTGTTTAAATGAAGTAAAATATTACATAGATGTCTAGAAATGTTTAAATTTAAAAAATAATTATTTATTTTAAAACTTTCAAATTTTTTAAAATTAAGTTATTATTTTTCTAAAATAAGTGCACATTGTGGTATATGAAATTTATCAGCTAAAAATGTTTATGATATTATTGAGGTCATTTTAATATATTCTCATTGTTTTTATTCTCTAATTTCCATCCATTACAATAAAGACGTGTTTTCTTGTGGTGGAATCATACTAAAGTGGCTCTGTGTTATCTATTCTGGAAAGGAGGTGGAGTAAGCAGCTAAAGGATGTTATTATAGCTGCCATTCTTAATGTGTTTTGGATAGTGACAAATCAGGATCCGGGATTAGCGGGGGCAAATTATTTAAAAAATTAATAATGTTTATTAGGTTTAAATACCTTTTTAGTCCTTGCAATTTAGCACTTTTTTGTTTTTCGTCCTTGTAAAAAAAATTTAGTTTTACTCCTTGCAAATTATGTTTGTTTTGTTTTTCATCCTTAAAGCGGTTTAGATACCATTTTTTTTACTGTTAAAAGTGTTTTTTTTACTGTTCAAAGCACTATTTAAAGCGCTTGAAGGACGAAAAACAAAATACACATCATTTGCAAGGACTAAAACCATTTTTTTTTGCAAGGACGAAAAGCAAAAAGAACTAAATTGCAAGGACTAAAAAGGTATTTAAGCTTATTTATTATCATGCATATGAAAATAAAATATGTTTTGTTCCTCTAAAATTTTCGTAGTTTGGTTTTGGTCTCTCTAAAATTTTTTGTCCTTTTTCGTCTCTCAATTTTGAAATGCATAATTTTGGTTCTCAAACCGCTATCTAAACCATTTTTGTCTTTCTATAAAGCATTATCTATACCATTTTGAGAAGAAAAAGTGATGCATTTCAAAATCAGGAGTCGAAAAGTGGACAAAAAAAATTTAAAGGGACTAAAACTGAACTTCAAAAATTTTAGAGAAACCAAAAACATGTTTTACCCTATGAAAGAGAATGAAATGTGCAACCAAATAAGTGTAAAAGGAACAAAACATACGAAAGACACTAGTCAATAAAAGATAAAAATTGATAACAACTAAAAAATTAAAGGCAGTGGGGTCAAATTACAAAATTAGAGTGGGCAAAAACACAACAACACTTAATATATCCTTATATTTTCCACAAAGTCAGGGGTGCATCTGCATCCCCTGGAGAGTATGTAGGTCCGCCATTGGTTTTGGATCATCTGTATTTCTCGAAATAAAAAGTGTTTTGATAGTGTTTCGGTTTCTGTCAATAATGCCATTTCCTCTGTTATGGCCTCTACTTCATTAGCAGGCTTTTGCTCAAAAGGATACATGGCGCATTCAATGGAGGAGTTTCAAATTCTTAAGGCCTTGTCAGTGTTTATTCATCCCCCTAAACCTCTTCTTGTTAAGAAGGTAACTTGGTATCCATCAATTTTTGGATTTGTCAAATGTGTACACTGATGGTTCTTCCAAGGGCTCTCCAGGGCATGCTGGGTGTGGGGGCATTTTCCGTGATGATTTTGGGGCTTTTCTTGTGGTTTCTCAGCATAGATTAGAATCACAACAGCTCTACATGCTGAGCTTACTGCAACAATGCTAGCCACTAAGCGTGCTTCCCACATTAAGGATGGCATAAACTCTAGCTTGAATGTGACTCTCATTTAGTAATAGAGGCTTTTAAAAATGTTCAACGTGTTCCTTGGGATATCAGAGGTCGTTGGAAACACTGCATTGAGCTTTGTTCCCAGATGCATTTCAATTTTTCTCATATCTTTAGAGAAGGGAATAGTTGCGCTGATAAACTAGCTAATTGGTGGGACGGTGCTCCTTCTTGTATTAAGGAAGACTTCTTCCGTAACAAAGTTGGTCTTCCTTTTTTTAGATTTTGTTGATGTTCTTTTTTCGTAGGTTTTGGCCTAGTCCCCCATTGTGATGTTCTTTTTTTTTTTTTTTCTTTTCTTCTTAATAAATAGTGGCTTGCGACAGGGGATCAATAGTCTTTGGGGTGTCGACCTAGTTAGGAGATGCTCATTGTTCTATTTGAAATATAGAGAAACACACTAGAATGAGGGTTGAATAGTGTGTTTATATTTTCTTTGAAATCCTTTCGCAAATATGAAGATAGCGTATCTTAAGTTCTACAAGAACCTTGTGAAACAGAAGACTATGCTATCGTCCAGTGGTTCAAATATAACAGTTCAATAAAACTGCATTTTTTGTCAGAAAACACGTAAAATATTTTGGTAAATAAAATGTGTAAAGAAACTCTTTCGTAGTATGTGAAGAGATAACTTAAGAGATTTACGAGTAAGCTAGAAAGCGAAAAAGTAGAACACTTAGTTTTATACTGGTTCACTCAAACTGAGCTACGTCCAGTTCTCCTTCAGAAACCTTTGAAGGGTTCTCCTAATCAGAATCTGATTACAAACAAGTATTTTAACTTGCCACTTCTGGCTACAAGTATTCTCTAGGCCACTCCTGGCACACCATTTAATCTCCCCCTGAGATTAAAGCAAACCCAAGTATTCTTTAACACTAAGCCACTCCCGGCTTTCCAAACAGAAATTGTTCGAGTATAGAAAGAAAGAATAACTCTCATAGAGAGGATATTACAATAATAATATCGAATACACATAATCGCTTAGCAAAGCTAAGTAGAAAGCTCCTTTTCGCTTAGTATGAATCGTCCAGTCGTTTTGACAGAGTTTCGGCTCTTAATCAATCTTCGTACTTTGATGCATGAGCTTGTTCCTCTATTTATAGGTAGCTTGGTGTAAAGTATCCATTGTGGGATCTGTACCTTTGCTAGTAATAGTTCTCTTCCAAATATATGACCGTTTTCCACGTGTCGGCATGGGGTGGAGAGATAGAGGAGACAGTCGTACATGTAGCGCTTCCACTTTTTGTACTATTTCTGCAAAGAAATGCTTTTCTGTCCCTGTACAATACTTTTCGAAAACTCAAATGAAATGTTATGTTAGAATGAGAGGGAATAATCAAATATAATCATCATCGAAAACGTATTGTCATATTATATAACTTTTAAGATAGAAAACAGAGTGTAAGTTATATAGGCATTGGACGCTTGCTTTGCATAAACATTGGACGCTGGTTGTTGTTCTTTACAAAACATATTTGGATGCTTTGCTTATGGAAATATAAGGTCTAAGTTTGAGAGATACAATACCATTGCGGCATTGGATGACGTAGATCCTATAACACTCAAACAAGACCATTAGATACTCCAAAATTTATCCTTTATTTGTTATCATCAAAACCAAAATTTGAGGGGTTGGACATTGCCAAAGTCTTAGAACTTAACAATCCCCCCCTTTTTGATGATGACAAATAATGTTAAATTTTGATGTTAACTGGCACATAATCATATATGAATATAATAAAGCATATAGGAGATGATTATGTTATGCCAGTGTATGTTGACAGGGTTAATATATGTGAAATGAAGTACTCCCCCTGAGTTCAACATTTCTTATGCATCTGATAACAGTGTATAATAGCCATCAAGAATATATCAGATATTGCAGATATCAGAGTGAAAAAAAAAACATATCAAGGATATGGATGCGGAATATGTTATATAAACACCTCATGTATTAAAAATGTATTGATAAAATAGCCAAAACATTCACAGAGTGTAAAATGACTTTATGACATCAAAATTTCAATTTCTACCCTTTTGTCATTAACAAAAATGGGTTTGAAAGATGGAAAATGACTTGACCATCATGGTCACCTATGGCTGTGAAGGTGGTTCTTATGGTGGTGGTGGTGGTTGTTCTGGTGGTGCTGGTTGATGAGCTTGTGGTTGGACGAGTGTGCTAGTTGTTGGAGTTGTTGTGGTTGGATGGGTGGAATGGCATGAGCAACTTGTCCAAGAAGGTTGGTTGCAGTATTTTGAATTTGATTCACAAGCGTCTGGGAGAGGCTCATGAACTGTTCAGTGATAGCATTCTGCAGCAGCATACGATGTTGAGCAGCCTCAGCCTGTTGCCTTTACTGAAATGCTTGAAGAGCTGCGTCGGTTTCCAGTTGTTGTTGCCTCAGAGCCTACTGCACGATCTCATGAACACGATCTTCTGAGACCCCTTGAGGTTCAGCAAATCACAAGAGAAGGATGCCCCTTGGACTTGAAGATCCTGTGGGAACCAGTTGACGTGTACCCGAGTGAGCTTCAGTAGACGCTTCAACAACGGGGAGGCTGGTGATATCTTCAACAGGAGGCTTTTCTGCAGTTGATTTCATGGGCTTGGATGCTTCAACAATAGGCTCTCCATCATCCTTGGACTTTCCAGTTTGGACGGTGGGTTCTTGTTCCACTTCTATTGGTACAGATAGGTCCAAGTCAAGATGAGCTAGCACCTTTGTTATCTTGGCAGATGCTTCATCCAACTCTGCTTGTGTATCTTTTGCCTTGGCAACCTGATCTTCCTTTTCTGTGGTTGCAGCCTCAGCTTGCTCAAGAGCCAGCTACTCTGGACGAGCTTGTTCTGCTGCTCTGGCCTCTTCTGCCTTGTACTCCTCATGCAGAGTTTGGAGTTCCTCCACAAACTTTGTGCGATCCAATGTCCGAAGATCAAACACTTTGTTGCTTCTGATGATAGGTAACGTCTTCACTAAATCCAGATAGTCATCTGAATCTGTCAGAAAGCAAGCAAAGGTGTCTGTGAAGTGATGAGTCTTCACTGGACGCAGCACCTCAAGACCATGACGGGGTGAATGAAATCATTCTTGGAGCTACCGGAGGAGGAGGCCTTCTGGGAGTCATTCCATAAGATCTGGTGCCAAAAGGTCATGGATTCGAAAGTTCCAAGTGGTCGTGTAGGTTACCAGTCTTGTCAAACAGGTGACCCCAGGTATGTGAGGATTGTTGCAGGGCTTTAACTTTCTCTTCCCTGCTTGGCATCTCAATGCCATAGAGCTTGTAACCTTTCTTTCGACTGGCATCATACAAGGGTAGTCTAGGACACACCCTGTCTGGTACAAACTTGATTTCTCTGGCGCGGCTAATGTGAAGGTTTGGTGGGTAGGCGATGGCTTGGTTTGGTATATACATCTATTGAAGAAGTTTGCCAAGATCATCATAGTCGCTTGGCTGGAAATTAAGCACTAGAGTTCCAGCTGGTAGTGGCAGGAACTTTGTAATGGGAGTTCATAAGCGAACATCCTTGACCCATTATACATCTGGACGCTGCTTTCCAGGCTTTCTTTAATGGCTAACTTCAATTCTACGACCAGTTCAATATCCCTGCTAACGGAGGGCTTCTTGGATGGTGCCTTCTTCTTTCCTGGAGCCTTCCCTTTCTGCTCCGCAACCATCTTTGTGAATCGAGATGCAACCTCCACCTCTGGTTCAGGCAGTTCTGTTGCTGCTGGACGCACCCTTTGTTTGTAACATCCTGAAATTTAATATGATTTAAAAGATTAAATTGTTATGAAATTTAGTATAAAAATTATTAGTATAAGAATTTATTTGAATTAAAAGGATTGAATTATTATGATATAATATGATATTATATTTAGAATGTTGTATCATGATATGTTATTTGAATTGATTATGATATTATTTTATTTGGATTGAAATCTTATCTTAGTATATTATATTGTCTGCAATGTTTGTATTATGATATAATAACTTTGATTGAGATAATTAAATTAAAATATTGCTATTTAGTTACTATATATTAAATATTATCAAGTTAAATAATTATTTTATCAATAATAAGATTAGGTGATTAATATAAGAATTGTTAAGATTATCTAACAACTACAAAAGAATGCAAAAGATAATTAATATAGTAATGATATAATATTATATATCTAGTTTAGATAAAATATTCATTATATATAATTTGAATTGGTCCTCGATAACGATTTAAATCTTATCATGTTCTATCTTAATGTATCTTGAAAGAAAAGAAAATAGTAGATAATGCTAACAATGAGATAAATCTAGATAATAAAGTAGAAAAAGATAAAGAAAGATTTGATAAGCCAAATCTGCTAAAATAAATCTTATGCTATTTAATTTTAATCACGTACAAATGCACTTATATAAGGATAGGCAGTTTCCTTTCCTAGAATTACATAGTTAGTCTCTTGAGAAATAGGAAATTAGTAGATTGTTTGAGAATTGAGAAGGAAGAAATAGAGAGGATCTTGTTGACGCAGTAGATAGAGAAGAGGAAGAATAAACAAATAGTGGAAATTACTTTGCTTCAAGAGGTGAGTAAAACATCTTTTTAAACACTCCATGGTATATTTTTGAAAGATATAATTTTGGGGTTCAGCGGAAAGTTCGGGGCTAGTGAAATTTGGATTTTTTTAGTGGAATTATATGTTATCGCTAATGTGTGTTGCGTGTAATTTATGGATGATTGTGAATATTTTGTTTATACGAAATATTGGGTGCTGCGATAATTTTGTTCTGGACATTTTGTGAAATCCCGTGACTGTTTGATTATTCCGTGTGCAAATTGAATGTGCTAAATTAGGAATTAGGTGATAGACTGATAGGTGTTCGAGCAATAGCAAGAAAATTAGATGCAGTGGTTAATCTTGAAATTTGTCAAAGACCTTGCCATGTTATATAAATATAATCATTGAAGCTACGTGAGATTCAGGTGTTGCATCTTGGTCATTCCATGTATATATAAAATTAAATTTATAATGATCGAAGGCTGTATTGTTCCTGCTACTCTCGTGAAAATTGATTGAGTTAGAAAACCTCACTTCAATGTACTTATATGCACTGAGACACGTTATTTGTTTTCAAAGTATTTAGGGAATTAACGTGGTGGCTAAATCTTGATTTGGGGTAGGAACTTTGCCATGTTACTAAATATAAGAAGCTAACCTTGGAGTTACTTACGTGAGGGTAGGGGTAGCGCATTAAGTATATATATTTATATATATAATAATATAACAAGTATATATATTTATGTGTTTTGCTTATTTGTGTATGTTGTATTGTTTTATATTATTGATTGATCTTTATGATGTTATAACGTGACTATGGTTTGATCACGAAAATTAATATTCTGTTGGAGTTTGAGAATTAAATTGATAGTAATAAGAGATTACATATTTCTTTATTATTGTGAGAGTCAGTCATTACCTTCTGGCAAGGGATGATGGTGTACATTATATTCTGGGAATAGGATAATAGATACCTCCATCTGGGATGGGGCTGAGATTTTTGATAGATACCTCCATCTGGGATGGGGAAGAGAATTGAGATACCTCCATCTGGGATGGGGAAGAGATTCAGATACCTCCATCTAAGATGGGGAAGGCAGTGGGACGCCATTTCATGGATATGAGCTCATAGACCTTTTACGAATCTGAGATCCACACCGGTTCTGGGAACCAAAGAGTCTAGTCTAGTGATTTTGGGAATCACTAAGTTGTGTTTGTTATATCTATTTGAATGTATTGAGGTGTTAATTTTATTTATTGAAATATTTACCTTAATGAGAATGATATGAGTGTGATTTGTGGTTGTCTTAGTTTGACTTCTATTGGAGTGTGTGTGTGTGTATATATATATATATATATATATATATATATATATATATATATATATATATAATATTTTATTTTAAATTATTGCGGGTACCATGGTTGAGTTTTTTGGATTACCGCACCGGCTGAGAACAACACTATTTACGAACCTTTTTAGAACTTGTTTTATTCACTGGGATTATTATCTCATTAAAAGTGTTGCTTGCAAAGTTCGAGGAAGAAACTGTAGAGACGAAGGAGACTTGAAGGCTTAATTCTTTTAGTTATATTTTGGTTAGTACCTTTTAGAATAAAGGGTCGGATGCAGTTAGTTCCGCCACTCTTTTAGATGCCCATATTTGAGAATAATGTTTTTATATATGTAAGGATTTATTTATTCAATCTTATTTTATAAAATTTGAGGTATTTCAGACCATTGTATTTTCAAAAAGTTTATATTAGTTATGTTTTAAAGAATATTTTACTATGGATTGTTATTGTAACGAAGGGCGTTACATTTATGGTATCAGAGCAGTTTGATCCTAAATCGGACTATGGTGATGGGTTTGTTTTCAAATAATAAAAAAAAAGAATCAAATATGGGCATATAGGACTGCTTGTTAGAACTATGAATGTTGCATTCTAATCTTTTAGATATTGGACCTGATCAACCCAATATTTGATTGGTGGTGTGCAATTTCATTGAAGCTAATAGGCAAGCGGCAAACACGAGTGAGGCACCTGCTATAGCTTTGGATCGGGGGTCAAAGTTATGCAAGAGCAGACGGAGACTATCCGTCAGATGGGAAATAGGGACGGAGTTGTTGCTGGAGCGATAACGCCTTCAAATCCTTAGTACGCGGGGTTTTCCGAATTTCGTAGGAACAGTCCACCAACTTTTCGTTACAACTCACATTTGATTGAGGCAGAAGGGTGACTTCGGATACTAGAGGAAATTTCAATTACGATTGTGTGGAAAATCTAATCTTCCTGTTTTTCTTAATTGCCACATGTTTTGAGTGTTAGGATAAGCTTGTTACTTCTGTTGCTTGTTGAGATGTCTTGTGGTGTTTTGAGATGTGTCTTATTCTGTTGATTTTATATGTTTGCCTATGTCTAGGTTAGATGTCATTCATGGAATGGATTGGTTGTCATCTAATTATGTAGTCATAAATTATTCTGATAAATCTATTCTTGTTCCATGTTGTTGAATTCCTCCATGTCAAATCTTAAGTACCCAGTTGAGGAAACCATCGAGAAACATTTTTGGAATTCTTGTTATCTAACTCTTGATTAGTGCAATTTATCTTAACACCCATAGCTAACCTTCCCCTAATTATTACGTACTGTCACTGCATGTATTATCTTGACACTGCCACTCACCAAATATGATTCTAGTATCACGTGCATCAACTTGTTTCATGTGAGATTAAGAGTTCTTTGGAGCATAGCACAACAATGAGAATAATGGCTCGGTTAGAATGAGTGATGAAACTAACAAAAAAAAGAGAAAAAAAATTTAGATTGTGGTAGTAGAAATATCAAGTTGGTTTAAGATTAAGAAAAGTAAAAATAATAACAATATTAATAATAATTAGGCATGGTGACATTGGTTTTATCCTTTACTTAGCTTATAGTAATGAACATGTTTGAAATTTCATTGTCTGCATATCTTGAGTCACATTGCGGATATTCTATTTTAAGCAAAATACATGATGAGCTTTAAAAAAAAAATTAATAAGTTCCTATAAAGAAAAAGAGAAATTAAATATCTTGAAGTTTTTTTACGTGATTGTTTATTCATAATTAGAGTGCTAATACATATACTTGGTGAATTTTGATTACTGATATATTTTTATGGTCTTGTGTTCGTAGTGTTACACGAGTATTAATTTATTATTATTTTTCTTTGTGTTTGTTTGGACTAAGATACAATACTTGTAAGTGGGATTGGTACCTCGTACCACCTCTTTATAAACTTGTTTGTTTGCCAAAAAAAAAATGGAGGGCACAATTGTGAATAATGGATCTATCATAAGTAATTCAATTTATAATTGCAAGTAGTCTTTTTGAACTTGTGATTTTTTTTACAAGGCTATGATTCTAGTAATCATTTTTTTAATGGATTCTTGACGTTGAAGAAGTATGATATTTTTCTTTTTCAAGTTTTAAATCTCAAAGCCTTATATTAGAAATTATAATCAATGTTCTTTTGTGTATTGATACCTATCTATATTTAGTGTTTCCATATTTTAATTTCCTAGACACATATACTAAATGAAAATTTATTCTCTAAGAAATTTCTTGTAAACTTGTGTCTGAGATATCTGTTATATATGCTTCTGATAATTATTTTTGTGGTCAACCATAATTCTCGCGTCTGTTGGCAAACAATATACTTACATATATTTATTATGGAATAGTTACAAAATAAATAAATAAAGCAATAGATAAATGGACCAATAAATATAATGTGGTAACAATTGAGCAATATGCATTGATTTATTAATTAAAACTATTCACAAAATAGAAATAGTTGTTTCTTACTATGAGTGAAATATTTTCTAATATTATGATCATGCTTGTACCTGGTAAGTTGCTTTCTTAAATTGCTTTAGCAAAATTATATATATTCCAAGACAAGGTGCTTAGAGTACAAACTAGGGACAATGTTGCCACGTAAGTAGAACACAAATGTTTAAATAGTAAGATAGATGTTAGCAAGTTAGCCAATTGAATTAAGGGAAAGAATCTTTCTCCGGGAAGTAAGATAAGTATGATTTATACAATTTAAACATTGAGGAGGATAGCCCCAAACCCTGTGGCTAAGTGTGGGATTCTTTAAGGATTATTTATGAGGGTGAGTTGAAGTACCATTTGGAAAAAGTCATTGAGTGGCTAATGTTCTTAGTAGTGAATCTTTGCACATCTAGCTTAGTTGTGAGAGAGATAAACTTGATAGGAGAAGTCTAGAGACTTGAAGTTGCATGTGCCTTTGAATACTTTAAATTTGAATCCAAATTGGTTGAAAATTGGTAGTGACCTTAGGGAATAGATTAAGTGTGAGCAGATTTTTTTTTAAACAAAAATTGTATAATTTGGGTAAAAGAAAATTATGTGTTATTGTTAATAATCTAGGGTTAATTAAAAATAGGATAATTGTTCCTAATAAAGGAGGTGAGCCTTAGAGAAAAAAGGAGTGGAGTGAGGCATGTAAGGGTAAGTTCACCATACAAGATGTACCAGGATTTAAAGAAAATGTATAGGTGGCTAGTAATAGAAAAAGATTGACTTTGAAGAAGACTACTCGGGAGTTAGAGGAGGATGTTATGTGCTAGTACGTAGATCTTGCTAATTGAGGAACACCTACCCTAAATGTGGTTAACGTGAATTATTTGGATGATAGTTTAGGGTTAATTTCGAGGACGAAATTCTTAAAGGAGGGGAGAAATGTAACATCCTGAAATTTAATATGATTTAAAAGATTAAATTGTTATGAAATTTTGTATAAAAACTATTTGAATTAAAAGGATTGAATAATTATGATATAATATGATATTATATTTAGAATGTTGTATCATGATATGTTATTTGAATTGATTATGATATTATTTTATTTGGATTGAAATCTTTTCTTAGTATATTATATTGTCTGCAATGTTTGCATTATGATATAATAACTTTGATTGAGATAATTAAATTAAAATATTGCTATTTAGTTACTATATATTAAATATTATCAAGTTAAATAATTATTTTATCAATAATAAGATTAGGTGATTAATATAAGAATTGTTAAGATTATCTAACAACTACAAAAGAATGCAAAAGATAATTAATATAGTAATGATATAATATTATATATCTAGTTTAGATAAAATATTCATTATATATAATTTGAATTGGTCCTCGATAACGATTTAAATATTATCATGTTCTATCCTAATGTATCTTGAAAGAAAAGAAAATAGTAGATAATGCTAACAATGAGATAAATCTAGATAATAAAGTAGAAAAAGATAAAGAAAGATTTGATAAGCCAAATCTGCTAAAATAAATCTTATGCTATTTAATTTTAATCACGTACAACTGCACTTATATAAGGATAGGCAGTTTCCTTTCCTAGAATTACATAGTTAGTCTCTTGAGAAATAGGAAATTAGTAGATTGTTTGAGAATTGAGAAGGAAGAAATAGAGAGGATCTTGTTGACGCAGTAGATAGAGAAGAGGAAGAATAAACGAAGAGTGGAAATTACTTTGCTTCAAGAGGTGAGTAAAACATCTTTTTAAACACTCCATGGTATATTTTTGAAAGATATAATTTTGGGGTTCAGCGGAAAGTTCGGGGCTAGTGAAATTTGGATTTTTTTTAGTGGAATTATATGTTATCGCTAATGTGTGTTGCGTGTAATTTATGGATGATTGTGAATATTTTGTTTATACGAAATATTGGGTGCTGCGATAATTTTGTTCCTGGACATTTTGTGAAATCCCGTGACTGTTTCATTATTCCGTGTGCAAATTGAATGTGCTAAATTAGGAATTAGGTGATAGACTGATAGGTGTTCTAGCAATAGCAAGAAAATTAGATGCAGTGGTTAATCTTAAAATTTGTCAAAGACCTTGCCATGTTATATAACTATATAATCATTGAAGCTACGTGAGATTCAGGGGTTGCATCTTGGTCATTCCATGTATATATAAAATTAAATTTATAATGATCGAAGGCTGTATTGTTCCTGCTACTCTCGTGAAAATTGATTGAGTTAGAAAACCTCACTTCCATGTACTTATATGCACTGAGACACATTATTTGTTTTCAAAGTATTTAGGGAATTAACGTGGTGGCTAAATCTTGATTTGGGGTAGGAACTTTGCCATGTTACTAAATATAAGAAGCTAACCTTGGAGTTACTTACGTGAGGGTAGGGGTAGCGCATTAAGTATATATATTTATATATATAATAATATAACAAGTATATATATTTATGTGTTTTGCTTATTTGTGTATGTTGTATTGTTTTATGTTATTGATTGATCTTTATGATGTTATAACGTGACTATGGTTTGATCACGAAAATTAATATTCTGTTGGAGTTTGAGAATTAAATTGATAGTAATAAGAGATTACATATTTCTTTATTATTGTGAGAGTCAGTCATTACCTTCTGGCAAGGGATGACGGTGTACATTATATTCTGGGAATAGGATAATAGATACCTCCATCTGGGATGGGGATGAGATTTATGATAGATACCTCCATCTGGGATGGGGAAGAGAATTGAGATACCTCCATCTGGGATGGGGAAGAGATTCAGATACCTCCACTTAAGATGCGGAAGGCAGTGGGACGCCATTGCATGGATAGACCTTTTACGAATATGAGATCCACACCGGTTCTGGGAACCAAAGAGTCTAGTCTAGTGATTCTGGGAATCACTAAGTTGTGTTTGTGATATCTATTTGAATATATTGAGGTGTTAATTTTATTTGTTGAAATATTTACCTTAATGAGAATGATATGAGTGTGATTTGTGGTTGTCTTAATTTGACTTCTATTGGAGTGTATATATATATATATATATATATATATATATATATATATATATATATATATATATATATATATATAATATTTTATTTTAAATTATTGCGGGTACCATGGTTGAGTTTTCTGGATTACCGCACCGGCTAAGAACAACACTATTTACGAACCTTTTTAGAACTTGTTTTATTCACTGGGATTATTATCTCATTAAAAGTGTTGTTTTCAGAGTACTAGGAAGAAACTGTAGAGACGAAGGAGACTTGAAGGCTTAATTCTTTTAGTTATATTTTGGTTAGTACCTTTTAGAATAAAGGGTCGGATGCAGTTAGTTCCGCCACTCTTTTAGATGCCCATATTTGAGAATAATGTTTTTATATATGTAAGGATTTATTTATTCAATCTTATTTTATAAAATTTGAGGTATTTCAGACCATTGTATTTTCAAAAAGTTTATATTAGTTATGTTTTAAAGAATATTTTACTATGGATTGTTATTGTAACGAAGGGCGTTACATTGTTGGGTTCCAGTTGGACAGGAGTAAGGATGAGTCATCGGATCAAGTGTGGATACACTTCTCTCGTCCAAGTGGGCAAAGGGTTGCTGATTATTGCTCCTTCTAGCATAGCAACATAGTTAGCTGAAGGATTGAGCATAATCATACCTCGTCCACTCTGGTGCTGAGGCAGTAGTCAGATGCCTCTCCAAAGGTTCTTGTTGAGGCCTCCAGATCACATCGCACCTCTTACAGTAATTCTGTTCATTCCGTGTAAGGAATGCAACAGGGAAGCATTCTCTGTCTTCTTTTTCTTTGGTTTTCTGCTTGGGGGGTATGGTCCATGGGGACTAGGTATCCCTCAATGCATCCCTTGGACGCACAAACTTGGACAGGTCCAAGTGAAGAGGTGGATGATGGGTTGTTGATGTGGATGGAGCACTGGATGGAGCTGGTAGTGGGGCACTGGTGGATATGTTGTCATTGTCTTGGGAGGAAGGTGGTGGAGCTGCAACTCTCCTTGGTCTAGCTGCCTGAGTCTTAACACGTCGAGACACATTAGAAGGAAAAGAAGTTGGTTTAGCAGGTTGTACCTTCTGCTTCTTTTGCTGAGGGGTCGCCTTCTCCTATGCTTTCTTCATGATTTGACCAATTGGGATCTGGTCATCATCATCAGAGTCGTCCAGTATTTGAAGCTTCCGAACCTTTGGCTTTTCTGGAACAGGCTTCACTGAGGCTGCCTTTGGACACTGCTCAGCTTGAGCAGGTCTGGACGCATCAATCCTTGGACGCTTCTCTACCGGGGACTGAGCAGTGGAGGTGTCAGCATGTCTTTTCTTGGTTCTTCTCTCCTTTTCAGCATCTTCCTCATGCTTCTGAGACATGTGACGTGTTACTTTTCTTCTCCCCTATTCCTCCATCATCCTTTTGATCTTCTTGCCAATACCAATAAGATCAATCTCCTCCTCATCATCATTGGAGATGATCTTGCTCTGTTCATGTCGTTGCTTATTGATGCGATCTTTGTCCAAGTCCCGTAGGACCTTGGCTGTCAGCTTAATCTTCATAGGCTTTATGTTGGACTTGCCAAATAGTTGTTGTGTTGCCACCATTTGCCCTTTCTTCACGATAGCTTCGTGAACAGCTTCGTCCAATTCATCAAAGAAGCATTGATAGACCTTCTGGTCCCAGAAGATCTTGTTCAGCAGAGCGGCGTAGAAGATGTCATCATTGCCACCAACAGTCTTCATCATTCTCACAATATTGATGTAAATGGTGTGAGGAAGGTTGAAGGGGATACCTTCCATAATGTGGAATATCACGAACTTGTGTAAGTCCGTGACTGAGTCCTTAGACCCAACTTTGTGCAGAATACTCTTGTTACACACCTGCTGCCAGATTTTCGCTTCCTCACACAGGCTCTAGTACTCAATCTTTATTGAGTCTGTGGATTTGGTCTTGCAAAGTACGTTTGCAACGTGATTGCCGTACTGCTCGGCCCAGTTTGTTCTGTACTGGTTCTGTTCCCTGATGCAACCAGTTACCTTTGCAATGGACTCAGTGGACAGAGTCACCTCTCGTCCAAGAATAGTGGCCATGAGCTCCTTTGTGTTATGGAATTTGGCATTCCTCCAGAACATCCTGATCAACTCAGGGAATATCTTCTGGTTTTCGTTGAAGTAGCCTCTGATTCCACACTTCAGAAGGCTCTCGTTCAGGTTCAGGCCTAGCTTCTCCAGCTCTTCAATGTCGAAGAAGTGCTCAATGCGCACTGTAGCAGCACCTTGACATACCACTGTGGTCTCAGGGTAGGTGTGGACGTGGAGTTCAGAGTTGCTTGAGCTTGCCGAGTTCGACATGGTAGAAAAGTTTGGATTTTTAGGTTTTCTGATAAGGGTTTTGGGTTTTTGAGAGAGAGATAGAATGCTTAAGGATGAAGATGAGCTCAGAGAAAAAAGATACGGTGAAGATTTTTCTGAGGCGATTTGACGGATTACATATATGGGCTTTGTTCGAAGAAAGTGAAGTGGTTTTGGGCTTTTATGATTTGAATATTTGAAATGGGAGTTATGCCATAAAACCCGCCATGATGAGGCGTGTGAAGAATGTGGGTAACTGTGTTCGGTTACTGACATTTAGGTGACTCAGCATAGAGCATTAACTCATACTTACTCTGAAATGAACCGTTTTGGCCATTTGAACAATGTTTAAAAAAATATGCTAAGTTAAAAACATCGTCCAGATGTTGGACTTAAGTGGAACATGTGCAATGCGCGTGCATGACTTAGTGATCTTTGGACGACATGTCCATTGGATGCTAAGGTTTTATTGGACGCACCATGTAGATGTTAATCATTCCTTTACCGAGTCCATGCCAAGTTTGTTCCTCATAAGGATTAACTTATCTTCAGTAAGGGGTTTAGTAAATATATCAGCAAGCTGATTATCTGTGGTTACAAAGTGTAGTTCCACAGTACCCTTTTGAACATGGTCTCTTATAAAGTGATGTTTAATCTCTATATGTTTAGCCCTTTAATGCAATATGGGATTCTTAGAGAGATCTATGGCAGCTTTACTATCACAGAAGATAGGAATGTTACTCTCACATATGCTGTAGTCCTCAAGTTGATGTTTGATCCATAAGATTTGAGAACTACATTTTGCAGCTGAAATATACTCTGCTTCAGCAGTGGACAATGCAATGGTTCCTTGCTTCTTGCATATCCAGGAGACTAAGTTTCCACCAATGAAGTGACATCCTCCACTAGTTCTTTTTCTTTCAATTCTGTCTCCAGCATAATCAGCATCACAGTATCCAACTAACCTGAAATCTTTCTGCCTTTTGAAATATAGACCAAGATTAGTGGTTCCAACAAGATATCGAAAGATTCTCTTAACAGCAGTTAAATGAACTTCCCTTGGGTCAGATTGAAATCTTCCACATAAGCATACACTGAACATGATGTCAGGTCTGGATGCTATGAGGTATAGGAGTGATCCTATCATTCCTCTATATAGAGTGTTATCCACCTTCTTTGAGTTGTCGTCCAGTCCAAGTATTGTTGTTGGATGCATAGGAGTTTTCATTGGTTTTACATCGTCCATTTCGTACTTCTTTAGTAGCTCCTTGACATACTTGGTTTGATGTATGTACACGCCCTTTTCAGTTTGTTTGATTTGAAGTCCAAGGAAGAATTTTAGCTCACCCATCATGCTCATCTCAAACTCTGTTTGCATTAATTTGGCAAATTCTTCACATAGAGATTCGTTAGTGGCACCAAATATGATATCATCAACATATATTTGTGCAATAATAAAATCAGAAGAGTAGTCTTTGCGAAACAATGTAGTGTCTACTTTTCCTCTTGAAAAACCATTTTCTGACAGAAATGAGCTGAGTTTTTCATACCAAGCTCTAGGTGCTTGTTTCAACCCATATAAAGCTTTTTTAAGTTTGAAAACATGATTTGGAAAAGCATCACTTTCAAATCCTGAGGGTTGTCCCACATAGACTTCTTCCTTTATGAGTCCATTGAGGAATGCACTTTTTACATCCATTTGATATAGCTTCATATTGCTCTGAGCTGCAAATGATAGTAAAATGTGAATTGCCTCTAGACGTGCAACTGGAGCATAAGTTTTAGTATAATCTATACCTTCCTGTTGTGAGTAACCTTTTGCTACCAACCTCGCTTTGTTTCTCACAACATTACCTGCTTCGTCCAGCTTGTTTTTGAACACCCACTTTGCTCCTACAGCTTCTTTGTCGTCGGGGAGTTCTACTAGCTTCCAGACATTGTTCTTTTGAAACTGGTCAAGTTCTTCCTGCATTGCTTTGACCCAGCTTTCATCTTCTAAGGCATCATCCACAGTCTTAGGTTCTAATTGCGATATGAGTGTTGTGTGACCCTGCTGTCGTTGAAGTGAAGCTCTGGTTTTGACTCTATCTTTTGGATCTCCGATGATTTGCTCCTCTGGATGATGTTTCTTCATTTGCCAGTTGCGTCTAGTTGGTTCTCTTTGTTCTGCTACAGAACCGTCCAGTGGTACATTGGACTCTTCACCTGAGACATCGTGGTTGGACGTATCTGATGACTTACTTGCATCGTCCAATCTGAGATCTGCAAATGATTCGTCCAGCTCTGATAATTTCTTATCAGGCTTGTTATCATTGAACTTCACATGGATAGCTTCTTCAACAACTAAGGTTCTAGAGTTATAAACTCTGTATGCCTTTGAAGTTTCAGAATATCCAAGCAATATTCCTTCATCACTCTTAGAATCAAATTTTCCTAAGTTATCCTTAGTGTTTAGAATCAAACATTGACATCCAAATGGATGGAAGTAGGATATGTTGGGTCTTCTTCCCTTCCACAATTCATATGGAGTCTTTTTCAATATTGGCCTTATATAGATTCTGTTTTGTAAATAATAGGCAGTATTCACTGCTTCAGCCCAGAAGTGTTTAGGGGTTAAATTATCATTCAACATGGTTATGGCCATCTCCTGGAGTGACCTGTTTTTTCTCTCAACAACACCATTCTGTTATGGTGTTCTGGGTGTTGAGAAGTTGTGAAGGATACCATTGTCCTCACAGAACCTTTGAAAACTTTCGTTTTCGAATTCTCCCCCATGATCACTTCGGATAGAAGTAATGCATACTTCTTTTTCATTTTGAACTCTTTTGCAGAAGTTATAAAAAGCCTTGAAGGACTCATCTTTGTGGGATAAGAACATGACCCATGTCCATCTGGTATAGTTGTCCACTATAACCAATGCTATCATTCTTTGTTTCCAGTAATCATATTTGACGCCCTTGAAGAGTGGTGGTCTGTTCACAGCTTGTCCCTCGTTTTCCATCTTTCTTAGGATCTTTCCTCTGTACTGCTAAGTACTCATCCCAAGAGGCCGAGCTCTGATGCCAACTGAAATACAGAGAAACACACTAGAAGGGGGGTTGAATAGTGTGTTTATATTTTCTTTGAAATCCTTTCGCAAATATGAAGATAGTGTATCTTAAGTTTTACAAGAACCTTGTGAAACAGAAGACTATGCTATCGTCCAGTGGTTCAAATATAACAGTTCAATGAAACTGCGTTTTTTGTCAGAACACACGTAAAATATTTTCGTAAATAAAATGTGTAAAGAAACTCTTTCGTAGTATGTGAAGAGATAACTTAAGAGATTTACGAGTAAGCTAGAAAGCGAAAGAGTAGAACACTTAGTTTTATACTGGTTCACTCAAACTGAGCTACGTCCAGTTCTCCTTCGGAAACCTTTGAAGGGTTCTACTAATCAGAATCTGATTACAAACAAGTATTTTAACCTGCCACTTCTGGCTACAAGTATTCTCTAGGCCACTCCTGGCACACCTTTTAATCTCCCCCTGAGATTAAAGCAAACCCAAGTATTCTTTAACACTAAGCCACTCCTGGCTTTCCAAACATAAATTGTTCGAGTATAGAAAGAAAGAATAACTGTCACAGAGAGGATATTACAATAATAATATCTAATACACATAATCGCTTAGCAAAGCTAAGTAGAAAGCTCTTCTTCGCTTAGTATGAATCGTCCAGTCGTTTTGACAGAGTTTCGGCTCTTAATCAATCTTCGCACTTTGATGCATGAGCTTGTTCCTCTATTTATAGGCAGCTTGGTGTAAAGTATCCATTGTGGGATCTGTACCTTTGCTAGTAACAGTTCTCTTCCAAATATATGATCGTTTTCCACGTGTCGGCATGGGGTGGAGAGATAGAGGAGACAGTCGTACATGTAACGCTTCCACTTTTTGTACTATTTCTGCAGAGAAATGCTTTTTTGTCCCTGTACAATACTTTCCGAAAACTCAAATGAAATGTTATGTTAGAATGAGAGGGAATAATCAAATATTCCAGAGAATCATCATCGAAAACGTATTGTCATATTATATAACTTTTAAGATAGAAAACAGAGTGTAAGTTATATAGGCATTGGACGCTTGCTTTGCAGAAACATTGGACGTTGGTTGTTGTTCTTTACAAAACATATTTGGACGCTTTGCTTATGGAAATATAAGGTCTAAGTTTGAGAGATACAATACCATTGCGGCATTGGACGACGTAGATCCTATAACACTCAAACAAGACCATTAGATACTCCAAAATTTATCCTTTATTTGTTATCATCAAAATCGAAATTTGAGGGGTTGGACATCGTCCAAAGTCTTAGAACTTAACACTATTGTGATGTTTTGCAAAGTCATATAATGGTCATCACAAGTTATATAAAAAAAATTAAAAAAAAGTATGGCCCTACATCGCACAGGTCTCATGTTGGTAGTAAAAAGGACTTTTAAGACAATTTGAACAAGTTATACTTAACAATACCTTAATTCAATCTAATGACAAGTAAAGCCTCATTTTCTCATTTTACATATCTCGACTTTGTATAAATATATAATTTTTATTAATTATTTTGTGTTATCTTTAAAAATAATAGTCAAAGAAAATAATGTTTTTTTATTTAAAACATTATATTTAATATTTCACCAATACACCTTTATCATTGTATTCAATAAATGTTTTCTTTTTAAAAAATATTTATATTTACTATTATAATGTTATTCTTCATATGTAACATAAGGAAAAGGTATTAAATTATTACCCTCATTAAACATTCAAGATTTTAAATTCCCCTTCTGGTGTCATATATTTACCAACATTGATATTCAATATTATGAAATAATTAGATACATTTGACTAATTAAAGAAAAATATCTTTAATAAATTTAAAATAATAATGAATTTGCTAGTAAGTTGACTGAGTAAAATGTAAAAAATTAAATGGAAAATGTCAAAAATTGATAATTAGTTTGTGTCTTTCTAATAAAATATTTAATTATTAATTCTTAATTAATCTTCAGAGACCCAAGAAAAATGTTATTTAATTTCATGCAAGTATCATTTAAATTATTTATTATAAATATAAAATATAATTTATATACTCAAAATACTTTTTATTATAAATTGTAATTTTTACCTATAATATATTTTATATATTTAAATTTTTTATTTATTTTAAATTTTAATTTTATAAAAATAATTATTTATTTTATGCATCACACAAGGAAAGATACTAATTATATTAATTTGATGATAATTTTTTGTAGTTATGAGTTATCCACTTTGTTAATTTATTAATAATATCAAATTTTTGTAATGGACAAATATTTTGATGCTTAAAACAATGAATATTTCAAATCACTAACACATCAAATATTTATTTTATTTAATACTTTTTTATCCTAGTCAAACTATATTTAATGAATTTTGTTGAAAAAGTGAGATAAATTCCCAGTCAAAATCCTTTTTTATGTTCCTTCCTTTTTCGAGAGTTGAAAGGCAAATTTGATATTGAAAGTACCTTATTCATGTGTGCAAACACCCAACCCTCACACTCTATTTAATTACCACTTTCAAACTCAACACTGCATACATTCACACACACCGTCTTTGATTTCCTCAGCATTGTTTTACTTTATTCGAGCATTTCCTTCCCTTTGTTAGCATTCCAACATTTTCCATGGAGTTCCAACATCGTGATGGCCAAAACCAAAGGACACCATTAACCATGCCTCTTTCCGCCATCACCTACCTTTCCAGAAACCCATTACGAAGTAACACTCTATTTTCTTCACATTGCTTTCAACTTGCATGAGACCCATTATGTTTTCCCCGTTTTAAAAAATAAATGCTTTTCTAACATCAGTTCATTTGTAGGGTCCGAGTTTGTGCCAGCTGGTTTTATCGGCAATGTTATGATGCCTAATGTTTTCCCAACGATGGTGCTGGTCAATGCCGAGGAAGCATTTCGACGAGAGCGGCAAAAAGTATTCTTTATTTATATATTTTATCTAATATATTAATTTTCCTATGCTATCATTCTTATTAATTTGGATGCAATGAAAGGGGTCAACCAATTGACCCTAATAGTGATACGTTTGTAAGTTATATTGGTGCCATTTCTCGACAGACGATGCAAATTACATGTGAAAATTGGAGAACACCATCTTTGAAGGTAGTGAAAGAAAATATTTGGAAGGATATACAGGTAGTAAACATACTCTCACCATATTTTATGTTTCTTGTACAAACATACTTACTCAATTAAGCACACTTTTGCAGACAACTTTCATTGTTGATGATAGTCATCGAAGCTGGGTTCTTAGAGAAGTACGAAAACTTTGTAGAAATTTTAGAACCTACTTGACAAAGAAAAATGTTTATGGTAAAAATGGTAGTGTTATTAAGCATCCTCCGCAGATGTATCCATTCATATCCCAGGAGCAATGGAGAACTTTTGTTGCTAAACGTCAATTTAACAAATTTAAGGTAAGGTTAGTCATTTGAATTATAGTCTTAATTATCTTAATACTTTGTATTCATATTATTGCTATGTGCCTAAATAGATGCAAAGCACTCAAAATCGGCTCAAAGCATTGAATCCTAAGTACCCCTATAGAAAAGCCTGCATTGGTTACGCACGCCTTAAGCAAAAGATTGTAAGTGTGTTTAGATATAAAGTGCAAGATGTTAGAAATGTCTTTCAATCAGTTCATTAATTGCATCAATGTATAGTTGAAGGAGTTAGGACCAAAGGACACATCCATATCTCGTCATGATTTGTGGAAGAGTGCACGTGTAAATAAGTCAGGAGTGATTGATAAAGAAAACGTTCAACAAGTATGTAAGCAAATTGTAAGTATGATAACATTTTAATTTTGTTCTTTTATTATTTTCTTATGTCATCATTAATGATATATATCCTTTGCTTTAAATTTATGTGTCAAAACATCAGGAGCCTTCCCCTGCAAGTGGTGCAAATAATCTCCCTGTGTACCACAAATTTCTTGATATCTATGTTAAAGATAAACTTCAAGGTGGTGCCTTGTTGAACATAGACATGGAGAGAAACATTTTTGGTATATCATATATAGAGTTTATTAGTCAACAAATTATCAATGAACTTCTTCTCCACGAATGGTTAGATTGTCCTATTATTTGTGTATATATCAGGTACTTTAAGTAAACAAAGTTTTGTAATTGCTTTTCAATTAAACATTGATATTATTGGTAACATGTTTTTTTATCTTCATTGAAGGTATTTATACTACCAGTTGGTTCTTGCGAGACAAAACACAAGGAGGTTCTCATTCTTATGCCCACATAATACATCTCCAACGAACAACGAGGCAACAAAGTATATAGCTGATGTGCTTATTGAATTTAATCAGCGAGACAAGTTATTCTTGGCACCTTACAATACAGGGTAAATAAATTTGATTTACTTTAATGATAAAATTTTAATAAATTTTATTTACTTTAATGAATTCCTAAGAATGTAAGTTACTTTGGATTATCTAATTAACTAACAAGTTTTGTAGGGATCATTGGGTGTTGATTGTCATCAATGCCACATTAGATACAATATATTATTTGGATTCTGTGCATGGTGGTCTAAAACATAAACAACACATGAAGGATACATTTGAAAAGTAAGTTCAATGCATTTATTTTCAATATAACAAACATGAGATATATTGAATATATAATAACTTGAATATATTTATTTTATTTTGTTAGAGCTTTGTGCATTTACCATGTTGGTAAGGAAACTAGGATGCCAAAATCTAGATCAAACAACAAAATCACTTGGATCCCTATACAAGTATGTACAAAATTTTTCTACACTTTAATCTCTTGCCTAAATCTAGATCAAACAAATTCATTGTCCAAAACAAGGATAATACATCATTCAATTAATCTTTCATTTTGACTTGTATAGTGCCCTCGTCAGACAAATACAATTGATTGTGGTTATTATGTTATGAGATTCATGAAAGAAATCCTTTCACAAAATGAAAATATCATCCCATATACGGTACGTAATTTTAGTTATAATTTATATTTATCTCATTCCTAATTTTGATATCATTTAATGTTATTTAATCTAACATTTATTTAATTTGATGTTCTATTTTGCAGTACTTTCCTGACTACAAGTGTGCTACTTACTCTCATGACCAACTAGTTGAAGTCAAGGAAGATTGGTGTCGTTATATAGTCCAAAATTGTGGATTAGCATAGTTTCTATTTAGAATTGTTGCAACTCAAACGTGTAGTTTGATTTGTAACTTTTTTTAATTATGTTGAACAATACAAATTGCATTTTGTTTTGTTTCGTTGTATTTCTGTTAATATACAGAAGTATTGAAATTTGGGATTGTTCATATTACAAGGGAAACTCTGCCAACATTTTGGTATAAATTTCATTGTTCAAAACTTAAGGAAGTAGTGTTTTTAATTAAGTTGTATGTATTAGACTATGAAAAATGTGATGTGTGCATGAAAAATTGTTTTGAACTATGCAAAAAGCAACATAAAACAAAGGGAAAAATCTGAGTGAAGAGTTGTAAAAGGATTGTGGGGTGAGGGGTGGGAGACACTTCAGATGGACAAAGAGAAAAGGAAATTGTTTGGTTCCAATGGACTAAAAAATATATTGAAGTGAGAGAAAGAGAAGGATTAAGGGAAGTATAAAAAGGAAAAGAAATACATAAAACAAAGGGATATTAATTAATACAACGATTCTTTTATTCCTTATTATATTATTGTCATTATTATAGTAATAAAAATATTATATAAATTAAAGTAAAGTATATTAATAATGTAAATAAAAACTATACATCATTAATTACGAATTATTATGTATTAAAAATATTATATTTATAATAATTATTTTAAAATCATATTTAAAATAACTTCTAATGAATTGATATAATAATAAATTTATATTAATAATATATAAAATTTAAAATGATATAATATAGTAAAATAAAACACTAAAATAGACAATAAAATTTACATAATCAGTGGTTTAATTTTTCTAAGATTAAAATATTTTTTGGAAAAATAATATTATTTAATTGAAAAGCATTTGCGGTGTTTTAAAGTTAAATTAAGCTAATTTTAAAAAAATTAACACTATATCATTAAAAAATAAATATATTTGTTTAAATTAGTTTTAATTAGAAAAAATTTATTATAATATTTGTAATGATTCTATGTTATTTTTAAACAGTTTTATTTGTTTTTTCATTGGGTGCCTTCTTCTTCTTTTCACTCTTTCTTTGTTTCTTTTTTTTTTTGTTGCCCATTCTTGATATGTATATGAATGTTTTAGTTTGTGTCTATTGTTAAAGGAAGTTTAGCATTTATTACAGAAGATATACTTAACCATGTTTCATATATTATAATTTTTTTATATTGTGTTATTAAATGTATGTGACATTAATTATATTAGTTATTACTGTCATTTATCATGTAATGAATTCCTCTAACGTATCCATGAATAGAGAGTTTGACTTTTTATTAAAAAAAATGAATGATAATAAATGGCATTGAAAATAAATTTTAAATAAATAATCAATGTCAATAAAGGTGTTTGAAAAAATTTTAAATATATAACCAACAAGTCATTGGTCCGAGTAGTACTGGGCTCGGTCCCCTTAAGCAAGATAGGGTTCGAGCCTTGTAAATGAAAAAAATGTGGTTGATTTTAGAGGGGAGACTTCGTACCAATAACATGGTAATAAAATATATATATTAAAATTTAATTCTAATTTTAACTTTTCTTTTTATGTTAATATTTGAAGATTTTAATTTTTACGCATTATTAATGCAAAATTTTACATTATCAATCAAATAAAAATAATCTTAAATATGACTTTTGAAAAATTAATTATAAAAATCAGCAATGTTTATGCATGACCGATTATGATTATATCACAATATAAATGAATACATTTATATTGTCAATATATTTAAATAAAAACTTATCTTTAATTGTTTAAATGAAGTAAAATATTACATAGATGTCTAGAAATGTTTAAATTTAAAAAATAATTATTTATTTTAAAACTTTCAAATTTTTTAAAATTAAGTTATTATTTTTCTAAAATAAGTGCAGATTGTGGTATATGAAATTTATCGGCTAAAAATGTTTATGATATTATTGAGGTCATTTTAATATATTCCCATTGTTTTCATTCTCTAATTTATTAATTCCATCCATTAAAATAAAGACGTGTTTTCTTGTGGTGGAATCATACTAAAGTGGCTCTGTGTTATCTATTCTGGAAAGGAGGTGGAGTAAGCAGCTAAAGGATGTTATGATAGCTGCCATTCTTAATGTGTTTTGGACAGTGACAAATCAGGATCCGGGATTAGCGGGGGCAAATTATTTAAAAAAAGTAATAATATTTATTAGTTTAAATACCTTTTTAGTCCTTGCAATTTAGCACTTTTTTGTTTTTCATCCTTGCAAAAAAAAATTAGTTTTACTCTTGCAAATTATGTTTGTTTTGTTTTTCATCCTTAAAACGATTTAGATAGCGTTTTTTTACTGTTAAAAGTGTTTTTTTACTATTCAAAGCACTATTTAAAGCGCTTGAAGGACGAAAAAAAAATACACATAATTTGCAAGGACTAAAACCATTTTTTTTGCAAGGACGAAAAGCAAAAAAGCACTAAATTGCATGGACTAAAAAGGTATTTAAGCTTATTTATTATCATGCATATGAAAATAAAATATGTTTTGTTCCTCTAAAATTTTCGAAGTTTGGTTTTGGTCATTCTAAAATTTTTTGTCCTTTTTCGTCTCTCAATTTTGAAATGCATAATTTTGGTTCTCAAACCGCTATCTAAACCATTTTTGTTTTTCTATAAAGCATTATCTATACCATTTTGAGAAGAAAAAGTGATGCATTTCAAAATCAGGAGTCGAAAAGTGGACAAAAAAAATTTAAAGGGACTAAAACTGAACTTCAAAAATTTTAGAGAAACCAAAAACATATTTTACCCTATGAAAGAGAATGAAATGTGCAACCAAATAAGTGTAAAAGGATCAAAACATACGAAAGAAACTAGTCAATAAAAGATAAAAATTGATAACAACTAAAAAATTAAAGGCAGTGGGGTCAAATTACAAAATTAGAGAGGGCAAAAACACAACAACACTTAATATATCCTTATATTTTCCACAAAGTCAGGGGGTGCATCTGCATCCCCTGGAGAGTATGTAGGTCCGCCATTGGTTTTGGATAATCTGTATTTCTCGAAATAAAAAGCGTTTTGATAGTGTTTCGATTTCTGTCAATAATGTCATTTCCTCTGTTATGGCCTCTACTTCATTAGCAGGCTTTTGTTCAAAAGGATACATGGCGCATTCAATGGAGGAGTTTCAAATTCTTAAGGCCTTGTCAGTGCCTATTCATCCCCCTAAACCTCTTCTTGTTAAGCAGGTAACTTGGTATCCTCCAATTGTTGGATTTGTCAAATGTGTAGACTGATGGTTCTTCCAAGGGCTCTCCAGGGCATGCTGGGTGTGGGGGCATTTTTCGTGATGATTTTGGGGCTTTTCTTGTGGTTTCTCAGCATAGATTAGAATCACAACAGTTCTACATGCTGAGCTTACTGCAACAATGCTAGCCACTAAGCGTGCTTCCCATATTAAGGATGGCATAAACTCTAGCTTGAATGTGACTCTCATTTAGTAATAGAGGCTTTTAAAAATGTTCAACGTGTTCCTTGGGATATCATAGGTCATTGGAAACACTGTCTTGAGCTTTGTTCCCAGATGCATTTCAATTTTTCTCATATCTTTAGAGAAGGGAATAGTTGCGCTGATAAACTAGCTAATTGGTGGGACGGTGCTCCTTCTTGTATTAAGGAAGACTTCTTCCGTAACAAAGTTGGTCTTCCTTTTTTTAGATTTTGTTAATGTTCTTTTTTCGTAGGTTTTGGCCTAGTCCCCCATTGTGATGTTATTTTTTTTTTCTATTGTTCTTAATAAATAGTGGCTTGCGACAGGGGATCAATAGTCTTTGGGGTGTCGACCTAGTTAGGAGATGGTCATTGTTCTATTTGAAATACAGAGAAACACACTAGAATGGGGGTTGAATAGTGTGTTTATATTTTATTTGAAATCCTTTCACAAATATGAAGATAGTGTATCTTAAGTTTTACAAGAACCTTATGAAACAGAAGACTATGCTATCGTCCAGTGTTTCAAATATAAGAGTTCAATAAAACTGCGTTTTTCGTCAGAACACACGTAAAATATTTTGGTAAATAAAATGTGTAAAGAAACTCTTTCGTAGTATGTGAAGAGATAACTTAAGAGATTTACGAGTAAGCTAGAAAGCGAAAGAGTAGAACACTTAGTTTTATACTGGTTCACTCAAACTGAGCTACGTCCAGTTCTCGTTCAGAAACCTTTGAAGGGTTCTCCTAATCAGAATATGATTACAAACAAGTATTTTAACCTGCCACTTCTGGCTACAAGTATTCTCTAGGCCACTCCTGGCACACCTTTTAATCTCCCCCTGAGATTAAAGCAAACCCAAGTATTCTTTAACACTAAGCCACTCATGGCTTTCCAAACAGAAATTGTTCGAGTATAGAAAGAAAGAATAACTGTCACAGAGAGGATATTACAATAATAATATCTAATACACAGAATCGCTTAGTAAAGCTAAGTAGAAAGCTCTTTTTCGCTTAGTATGAATCGTCCAGTCGTTTTGACAGAGTTTCGGCTCTTAATCAATCTTCGCACTTTGATGCATGAGCTCTTAATCAACGTATTGTCATATTATATAACTTTTAAGATAGAAAACATAGTGTAAGTTATATAGGCATTGGACGCTTTCTTTGCAGAAACATTGGACGCTGGTTGTTGTTCTTTACAAAACATATTTGGACGCTTTGCTTATGGAAATATAAGGTCTATGTTTGAGAGATACAATACCATTGCGGCATTGGACGACGTAGATCCTATAACACTCAAACAAGACCATTAGATACTCCAAAATTTATCCTTTATTTGTTATCATCAAAACCGAAATTTGAGGGGTTGGACATCGTCCAAAGTCTTAGAACTTAACACTATTGTGATGTTTTGCAAAGTCATATAATGGTCATCACAAGTTATATAAAAAAAATTAAAAAAAAGTATGGCCCTACATCGCACAGGTCTCATGTTGGTAGTAAAAAGGACTTTTAAGACAATTTGAACAAGTTATACTTCACAATACCTTAATTCAATCTAATGACAAGTAAAGCCTCATTTTCTCATTTTACATATCTCAACTTTGTATAAATATATAATTTTTATTAATTATTTTGTGTTATATTTAAAAATAATAGTCAAAAAAAATAATGTTTTTTTATTTAAAACATTATATTTTTCACCAATACACCTTTATCATTGTATACAATAAATGTTTTCTTTTTAAAAAATATTTATATTTACTATTATAATGTTATTCTTCATATGTAACATAAGGAAAAGGTATTAAATTATTACCCTCATTAAACATTCAAGATTTTAAATTCCCCTTCTGGTGTCATATATTTACCAACATTGATATTCAATATTATGAAATAATTAGATACATTTGACTAATTAAAGAAAAATATCTTTAATAAATTTAAAATAATAATGAATTTGCTAGTAAGTTGACTGAGTAAAATGTAAAAAATTAAATGGAAAATGTCAAAAATTGATAATTAGTTTGTGTCTTTCTAATAAAATATTTAATTCTTAATTCTTAATTAATCTTCAGAGACCCAAGAAAAATGTTATTTAATTTCATGCAAGTATCATTTAAATTATTTATTATAAATATAAAATATAGTTTATATACTCAAAATAGTTTTTATTATAAATTGTAATTTTTACCTATAATATATTTTACATATTTAAATTTTTTATTTATTTTAAATTTTAATTTTATAAAAATAATTATTTATTTTATGCATCACACAAGGAAAGATACTAATTATATTAATTTGATGATAATTTTTTGTAGTTATGAGTTATCCACTTTGTTAATTTATTAATAATATCAAATTTTTGTAATGGACAAATATTTTGATGCTTAAAACAATGAATATTTCAAATCACTATAACATCAAATATTTATTTTATTTAATACTTTTTCATCCTAATCAAACTATATTTAATGAATTTTGTTGAAAAAGTGAGATAAATTCCCAGTCAAAATCCTTTTTTATGTTCCTTCCTTTTTCGAGAGTTGAAAGGAAAATTTGATATTGAAAATACCTTATTCATGTGTGCAAACACCCAACCCTCACACTCTATTTAATTACCACTTTCAAACTCAACACTGCATACATTCACACACACCGTCTTTGATTTCCTCAGCATTGTTGTACTTTATTCGAGCATTTCCTTCCCTTTGTTAGCATTCCAACATTTTCCATGGAGTTCCTACATCGTGATGGCCAAAACCAAAGGACACCATTAACCATGCCTCTTTCCGCCATCACCTACCTTTCCAGAAACCCATTGCGAAGTAACACTCTCTTTTCTTCACATTGCTTTCAACTTGCATGAGACCCATTATGTTTTGCTGTTTTAAAAAATAAATGCTTTTCTAACATCAGTTCATTTGTAGGGTCCGAGTTTGTGCCAGCTGGTTTTATCGGCAATGTTATGATGCCTAATGTTTTCCCAACGATGGTGCTGGTCAATGCCGAGGAAGCATTTCGACGAGAGCGGCAAAAAGTATTCTTTATTTATATATTTTATCTAATATATTAATTTTCCTATGCTATCATTCTTATTAAGTTGGATGCAATGAAAGGGGTCAACCAATTGACCCTAATAGTGATACGTTTGTAAGTTATATTGGTGCCATTTCTCGACAGACGATGCAAATTACATGTGATAATTGGAGAACACCATCTTTGAAGGTAGTGAAAGAAAATATTTGGAAGGATATATAGGTAGTAAACATACTCTCACCATATTTTATGTTTCTTGTACAAACATACTTACTCAATTAAGCACACTTTGCCAGACAACTTTCATTGTTGATGATAGTCATCGAAGTTGGGTTGTTAGAGAAGTACGAAAACTTTGTAGAAATTTTAGAACCTACTTGACAAAGAAAAATGTTTATGGTAAAAATGGTAGTGTTATTAAGCATCCTCTGCAGATGTATCCATTCATATCCCAGGAGCAATGGAGAACATTTGTTGCTAAACGTCAATCTGACAAATTTAAGGTAAGGTTAGTCATTTGAATTATAGTCTTAATTATCTTAATACTTTGTATTCATATTATTGCTATGTGCCTAAATAGATGCAAAGCACTCAAAATCGGCTCAAAGCATTGAATCCTAAGTACCCCTATAGAAAAGCCCGCATTGGTTACGCACGCCTTAAGCAAAAGATTGTAAGTGTGTTTAGATATAAAGTGCAAGATGTTAGAAATGTCTTTCAATCGGTTCATTAATTGCATCAATGTATAGTTGAAGGAGTTAGGACCAAAGGACACATCCATATCTCGTCATGATTTGTGGAAGAGTGCACGTGTAAATAAGTCAGGAGTGATTGATAAAGAAAACGTTCAACAAGTATGTAAGCAAATTGTAAGTATGATAACATTTTAATTTTGTTCTTTTATTATTTTCTTATGTCAGCATTAATGATATATATCCTTTGCTTTAAATTTATGTGTCAAAACATCAGGAGCCTTCCCCTGCAAGTGGTGCAAATAATCTCCCTGTGTACCACAAATTTCTTGATATCTATGTTAAAGATAAACTTCAAGGTGGTGCCTTGTTGAACATAGACATGGAGAGAAACATTTTTGGTATATCATATACAGAGTTTATTAGTCAACAAATTATCAATGAACTTCTTCTCCACGAATGGTTAGATTGTCCTATTATTTGTGTATATATCAGGTACTTTAAGTAAACAAAGTTTTGTAATTGCTTTTCAATTAAACATTGATATTATTGGTAACATGTTTTTTTATCTTCATTGAAGGTATTTATACTACCAGTTGGTTCTTGCGAGACAAAACACAAGGAGGTTCTCATTCTTATGCCCACATAATACATCTCCAACGAACAACGAGGCAACAAAGTATATAGCTGATGTGCTTATTGAATTTAATCAGCGAGACAAGTTATTCTTGGCACCTTACAATATAGGGTAAATAAATTTGATTTACTTTAATGATAAATTTTTAATAAATTTTGTTTACTTTAATGAATTCCTAAGAATGTAAGTTACTTTGGATTATCTAATTAACTAACAAGTTTTGTAGGGATCATTGGGTGTTGATTGTCATCAATGCCACATTAGATACAATATATTATTTGGATTCTGTGCATGGTGGTCTAAAACATAAACAACACATGAAGGATACATTTGAAAAGTAAGTTCAATGCATTTATTTTCAATATAACAAACATGAGATATATTGAATATATAATAACTTGAATATATTTATTTTATTTTGTTAGAGCTTTGTGCATTTACCATGCTGGTAAGGAAACTAGGATGCCAACATCTCGATCAAACAACAAAATCACTTGGATCCCTATACAAGTATGTACAAAATTTTTCTACACTTTAATCTCTTGCCTAAATCTAGATCAAACAAATTCATTGTCCAAAACAAGGATAATACATCATTCAATTAATCTTTCATTTTGACTTGTATAGTGCCCTCGTCAGACAAATACAATTGATTGTGGTTATTATGTTATGAGATTCATGAAAGAAATCCTTTCACAAAATGAAAATATCATCCCATATACGGTACGTAATTTTAGTTATAATTTATATTTATCTCATTCCTAATTTTGATATCATTTAATGTTATTTAATCTAACATTTATTTAATCTGATGTTCTATTTTGCAGTACTTTCCTGACTACAAGTGTGCTACTTACTCTCATGACCAACTAGTTGAAGTCAAGGAAGATTGGTGTCGTTATATAGTCCAAAATTGTGGATTAGCATAGTTTCTATTTAGAATTGTTGCAACTCAAACGTGTAGTTTGATTTGTAACTTTTTTTAATTATGTTGAACAATACAAATTGCATTTTGTTTTGTTTCGTTGTATTTCTGTTAATATACAGATGTATTGAAATTTGGGATTGTTCATATTACAAGGGAAACTCTGCCAACATTTTGGTATAAATTTCATTGTTCAAAACTTAAGGAAGTAGTGTTTTTAATTAAGTTGTATGTATTAGACTATGAAAAATGTGATGTGTGCATGAAAAATTGTTTTGAACTATGCAAAAAGCAACATAAAACAAAGGGAAAAATCTGAGTGAAGAGTTGTAAAAGGATTGTGGGGTGAGGGGTGGGGGACACTTCAGATGGACAAAGAGAAAAGGAAATTGTTTGGTTCCAATGGACTAAAAAAAATATTGAAGTGAGAGAAAGAGAAGGATTAAGGGAAGTATAAAAAGGAAAAGAAATACATAAAACAAAGGGATATTAATTAATACAACGATTCTTTTATTCCTTGTTATATTATTGTCATTATTATAGTAATAAAAATATTATATAAATTAAAGTAAAGTATATTAATAATGTATATAAAAACTATACATCATTAATTACGAATTATTATGTATTAAAAATATTATATTTATAATAATTATTTTAAAGTCATATTTAAAATAACTTCTAATGAATAGATATAATAATAAATTTATATTAATAATGTATAAAATTTAAAATGATATAATATAGTAAAATAAAAAAACTAAAATAGACAATAAAATTTACATAATCAGTGGTTTAATTTTTCTAAGATTAAATTATTTTTTGGAAAAATAATATAATTTAATTGAAAAGCATTTGCAGTGTTTTAAAGTTAAATTAAGCTAATTTTAAAAAATTTAACACTATATCATTAAAAAAATAAATATATGTGTTTAAATTAGTTTTAATTAGAAAAAATTTATTATAATATTTGTAATGATTCTATGTTATTTTTAAACAGTTTTTTTTTTTCATTGGGTGCCTTCTTCTTCTTTTCATTCTTTCTTTGTTTCTTTTTTTTTTTTTGTTGCCCGTTCTTGATATGTATCTGAATGTTTTAGTTTGTGTCTATTGTTAAAGGAAGTTTAGCATTTATTACAAAAGATATTCTTAACCATGTTTCTTATATTATAATTTTTTTTATATTGTGTTATTAAATGTATGTGACATTAATTATATTAGTTATTACTGTCATTTATCATGTAATGAATTCCTCTAACGTATCTATGAATTGGTAGTTTGACTTTTTATTAAAAAAAATGAATGATAATAAATGGCATTGAAAATAAAATTTAAATAAATAATCAATGTCAATAAAGGTGTTTGAAAAAATTTTAAATATATAACCAACAAGTCGTTGGTCCGAGTAGTACTGGGCTCGGTCCCCTTAAGCAACATAGGGTTCGAGCCTTGTAAATGAAAAAAATGTGGTTAATTTGAGAGGGGAGACTTCGTACCAATAACATGGTAATAATATATATATATATATATATATATATATATATATATATATATATATATATATATATTAAATTTTAATTCTAATTTTAACTTTGCTTTTTATGTTAATATTTGAAGATTTTAATTTTTACGCATTGTTAATGCAAAATTTTACATTATCAATCAAATAAAAATAATCTTAAATATGACTTTTGAAAAATTAATTATAAAAATCAGCAATGTTTATGCATGACAGATTATAATTATATCACAATATAAATGAATACATTTATATTGTCAATATATTTAAATAAAAAACTTATCTTTAATTGTTTAAATGAAGTAAAATATTACATAGATGTCTAGAAATGTTTAAATTTAAAAAATAATTATTTATTTTAAAACTTTCAAATTTTTTAAAATTAAGTTATTATTTTTCTAAAATAAGTGCACATTGTGGTATATGAAATTTATCGGCTAAAAATGTTTATGATATTATTGAGGTCATTTTAATATATTCTCATTGTTTTTATTCTCTAATTTCCATCCATTACAATAAAGACGTGTTTTCTTGTGGTGGAATCATACTAAAGTGGCTCTGTGTTATCTATTCTGGAAAGGAGGTGGAGTAAGCAGCTAAAGGATGTTATTATAGCTGCCATTCTTAATGTGTTTTGGACAGTGACAAATCAGGATCCGGGATTAGCGGGGGCAAATTATTTAAAAAATTAATAACGTTTATTAGGTTTAAATACCTTTTTAGTCCTTGCAATTTAGCACTTTTTTGTTTTTCGTCCTTGTAAAAAAAATTTAGTTTTACTCCTTGCAAATTATGTTTGTTTTGTTTTTCATCCTTAAAGCGGTTTAGATAGCATTTTTTTTACTGTTAAAACTGTTTTTTTTACTGTTCAAAGCACTATTTAAAGCGCTTGAAGGACAAAAAACAAAATACACATAATTTGCAAGGACTAAAACCATTTTTTTTTTGCAAGGACGAAAA
Organism: Pueraria montana var. lobata; assembly: GCA_026413185.1. Lineage (NCBI taxonomy): Eukaryota > Viridiplantae > Streptophyta > Magnoliopsida > Fabales > Fabaceae > Pueraria > Pueraria montana. The sequence goes on from CM048650.1 coordinate 83,906,420, forward strand.
GCAAAAAAGAACTAAATTGCAAGGACTAAAAAGGTATTTAACCTTATTTATTATCATGCATATGAAAATAAAATATGTTTTGTTCCTCTAAAATTTTCGTAGTTTGGTTTTGGTCTCTCAAAAAATTTTTGTCCTTTTTCGTCTCTCAATTTTGAAATGCATAATTTTGGTTCTCAAACCGCTATCTAAACCATTTTTGTCTTTCTATAAAGCATTATCTATACCATTTTGAGAAGAAAAAGTGATGCATTTCAAAATCAGGAGTCGAAAAGTGGACAAAAAAAATTTAAAGGGACTAAAACTGAACTTCAAAAATTTTAGAGAAACCAAAAACATGTTTTACCCTATGAAAGAGAATGAAATGTGCAACCAAATAAGTGTAAAAGGAACAAAACATACGAAAGACACTAGTCAATACAAGATAAAAATTGATAACAACTAAAAAATTAAAGGCAGTGGGGTCAAATTACAAAATTAGAGTGGGCAAAAACACAACAACACTTAATATATCCTTATATTTTCCACAAAGTCAGGGGGTGCATCTGCATCCCCTGGAGAGTATGTAGGTCCGCCATTGGTTTTGGATCATCTGTATTTCTCGAAATAAAAAGTGTTTTGATAGTGTTTCGATTTCTGTCAATAATGCCATTTCCTCTGTTATGGCCTCTACTTCATTAGCAGGCTTTTGCTCAAAAGGATACATGGCGCATTCAATGGAGGAGTTTCAAATTCTTAAGGCCTTGTCAGTGCCTATTCATCCCCCTAAACCTCTTCTTGTTAAGAAGGTAACTTGGTATCCATCAATTTTTGGATTTGTCAAATGTGTACACTGATGGTTCTTCCAAGGGCTCTCCAGGGCATGCTGGGTGTGGGGGCATTCTCCGTGATGATTTTGGGGCTATTCTTGTGGTTTCTCAGCATAGATTAGAATCACAACAGCTCTATATGCTGAGCTTACTGCAACAATGCTAGCCACTAAGCGTGCTTCCCACATTAAGGATGGCATAAACTCTAGCTTGAATGTGACTCTCATTTAGTAATAGAGGCTTTTAAAAATGTTCAACGTGTTCCTTGGGATATCAGAGGTCGTTGAAAACACTGTCTTGAGCTTTGTTCCCAGATGCATTTCAATTTTTCTCATATCTTTAGAGAAGGGAATAGTTGTGCTGATAAACTAGCTAATTGGTGGGACGGTGCTCCTTCTTGTATTAAGGAAGACTTCTTCCGTAACAAAGTTGGTCTTCCTTTTTTTAGATTTTGTTGATGTTCTTTTTTTGTAGGTTTTGGCCTAGTCCCCCATTGTGATGTTTTTTTTTTTTTTTTTTTTTCTATTCTTCTTAATAAATAGTGGCTTGCGACAGGGGATCAATAGTCTTTGGGGTGTCGACCTAGTTAGGAGATGGTCATTGTTCTATTTGAAATATAGAGAAACACTCTAGAATGGGGGTTGAATAGTGTGTTTATATTTTCTTTGAAATCCTTTCGCAAATATGAAGATAGTGTATCTTAAGTTCTACAAGAACCTTGTGAAACAGAAGACTATGCTATCGTCCAGAGGTACAAATATAACAGTTCAATAAAACTGCATTTTTCGTCAGAACACACGTAAAATATTTTGGTAAATAAAATGTGTAAAGAAACTCTTACGTAGTATGTGAAGAGATAACTTAAGAGATTTACGAGTAAGCTAGAAAGCGAAAGAGTAGAACACTTAGTTTTATACTGGTTCACTCAAACTGAGCTACGTCCAGTTCTCCTTCAGAAACCTTTGAAGGGTTCTCCTAATCAGAATCTGATTACAAACAAGTATTTTAACCTGCCACTTCTGGCTACAAGTATTCTCTAGGCCACTCCTGGCACACCTTTTAATCTCCCCCTGAGATTAAAGCAAACCCAAGTATTCTTTAACACTAAGCCACTCCTGGCTTTCCAAACAGAAATTGTTCGAGTATAGAAAGAAAGAATAACTCTCATAGAGAGGATATTACAATAATAATATCGAATACACATAATCGCTTAGCAAAGCTAAGTAGAAAGCTCCTTTTCGCTTAGTATGAATCGTCCAGTCGTTTTGACAGAGTTTCGGCTCTTAATCAATCTTCGCACTTTGATGCATGAGCTTGTTCCTCTATTTATAGGTAGCTTGGTGTAAAGTATCCATTGTGGGATCTGTACCTTTGCTAGTAACAGTTCTCTTCCAAATATATGACCGTTTTCCACGTGTCGGCATGGGGTGGAGAGATAGAGGAGACAGTCGTACATGTAGCGCTTCCACTTTTTGTACTATTTCTGCAAAGAAATGCTTTTCTGTCCCTGTACAATACTTTTCGAAAACTCAAATGAAATGTTATGTTAGAATGAGAGGGAATAATCAAATATTCCAGAGAATCATCATCGAAAACGTATTGTCATATTATATAACTTTTAAGATAGAAAACAGAGTGTAAGTTATATAGGCATTGGACGCTTGCTTTGCATAAACATTGGACGCTGGTTGTTGTTCTTTACAAAACATATTTGGATGCTTTGCTTATGGAAATATAAGGTCTAAGTTTGAGAGATACAATACCATTGCGGCATTGGATGACGTAGATCCTATAACACTCAAACAAGACCATTAGATACTCCAAAATTTATCCTTTATTTGTTATCATCAAAACCAAAATTTGAGGGGTTGGACATTGCCAAAGTCTTAGAACTTAACAATCCCCCCCTTTTTGATGATGACAAATAATGTTAAATTTTGATGTTAACTGGCACATAATCATATATGAATATAATAAAGCATATAGGAGATGATTATGTTATGCCAGTGTATGTTGACAGGGTTAATATATGTGAAATGAAGTACTCCCCCTGAGTTCAACATTTCTTATGCATCTGATAACAGTGTATAATAGCCATCAAGAATATATCAGATATTGCAGATATCAGAGTGAAAAAAAAAAACATATCAAGGATATGGATGCGGAATATGTTATATAAACACCTCATGTATTAAAATTGTATTGATAAAACAGCCAAAACATTCACAGAGTGTAAAATGACTTTATGACATCAAAATTCCAATTTCTCCCCTTTTGTCATTAACAAAAATGGGTTTGAAAGATGGAAAAATGACTTGACCATCATGGTCACCTATGGCTGTGAAGGTGGTTCTTGTGGTGGTGGTGGTGGTTGTTCTGGTGGTGCTGGTTGATGAGCTTGTGGTTGGACGAGTGTGCTAGTTGTTGGAGTTGTTGTGGTTGGACGGGTGGAATGGCACGAGCAACTTGTCCAAGAAGGTTGGTTGCAGTATTTTGAATTTGATTCACAAGCGTCTGGGAAAGGCTCATGAACTGTTCAGTGATAGCATTCTGCAGCAGCATACGATGTTGAGCAGCCTCAGCCTGTTGCCTTTGCTGAAATGCTTGAAGAGCTGCGTCGGTTTCCAGTTGTTGTTGTCTCAGAGCCTACTGCACGATCTCGTGAACACGATCTTCTGAGACCCCTTGAGGTTCAGCAAATCACAAGAGAATGATGTCCCTTGGACTTGAAGATCCTGTGGGAACCAGTTGACGTGTACCCGAGTGAGCTTCAGTAGACGCTTCAACAATGGGGAGGCTGGTGATATCTTCAGCAGGAGGCTTTTCTGCAGTTGATTTCATGGGCTTGGATGCTTCAACAATAGGCTCTCCATCATCCTTGGACTTTCCAGTTTGGACGATGGGTTCTTGTTCCACTTCTATTGGTACAAATAGGTCCAAGTCAAGATGAGCTAGCACCTTTGTTATCTTGGCAGATGCTTCATCCAACTCTGCTTGTGTATCTTTTGCCTTGGCAACCTGATCTTCCTTTTCTGTGGTTGCAGCCTCAGCTTGCTCAAGAGCCAGCTACTCTGGACGAGCTTATTCTGCTGCTCTGGCCTCTTATGCCTTGTACTCCTCATGCAGAGTTTGGAGTTCCTCCACAAACTCTGTGCGATCCAATGTCCGAAGATCAAACACTTTGTTGCTTCTGATGATAGGTAACGTCTTCACTAAATCCAGATAGTCATCTGAATATGTCAAAAAGCAAGCAAAGGTGTCTGTGAAGTGATGAGTCTTCACTGGACGCAGCACCTCAAGACCATAAGGGGGTGAATGAAATCATTCTTGGAGCTACCGGAGGAGGAGGCCTTCTGGGAGTCATTCCATAAGATCTGGCGCCAAAAGGTCATGGATTCGAAAGTTCCAAGTGGTCGTGTAGGTTACCAGTCTTGTCAAACAGGTGACCCCAAGTATGTGAGGATTGTTGCAGGGCTTCAACTTTCTCTTCCCTGCTTGGCATCTCAATGCCATAGAGCTTGTAACCTTTCTTTCAACTGGCATCATACAAGGGTAGTCTAGGACACACCCTGTCTGGTACAAACTTGATTTCTCTGGCGCGGCTAATGTGAAGGTTTGGTGGGTAGGCGATGGCTTGGTTTGGTATATACATTTATTGAAGAAGTTTGCCAAGATCATCATAGTCGCTTGGCTGGAAATTAAGCACTAGAGTTCCAGCTGGTAGTGGCAGGAACTTTGTAATGGGAGTTCATAAGCGAACATCCTTGACCCATTATACATCTGGACGCTGCTTTGACTTGGAAGGGTCCAGGCTTTCTTTAATGGCTAACTTCAATTCTACGACCAGTTCAATATCCCTGCTAACAGAGGGCTTCTTGGATGGTGCCTTCTTCTTTCTTGGAGCCTTCCCTTTCTGCTCCGCAACCGTCTTTGTGAATCGAGATGCAACCTCCACCTCTGGTTCAGGCAGTTCTGCTGCTGCTGGACGCACCCTTTGTTTGTAACATCCTGAAATTTAATATGATTTAAAAGATTAAATTGTTATGAAATTTAGTATAAAAATTATTAGTATAACAATTTATTTGAATTAAAAGGATTGAATTATTATGATATAATATGATATTATATTTAGAATGTTGTATCATGATATGTTATTTGAATTGATTATGATATTATTTTATTTGGATTGAAATCTTATCTTAGTATATTATATTGTCTGCAATGTTTGTATTATGATATAATAACTTTGATTGAGATAATTAAATTAAAATATTGCTATTTAGTTACTATATATTAAATATTATCAAGTTAAATAATTATTTTATCAATAATAAGATTAGGTGATTAATATAAGAATTGTTAAGATTATCTAACAACTACAAAAGAATGCAAAAGATAATTAATATAGTAATGATATAATATTATATATCTAGTTTAGATAAAATATTCATTATATATAATTTGAATTGGTCCTCGATAACGATTTAAATCTTATCATGTTCTATCCTAATGTATCTTGAAAGAAAAGAAAATAGTAGATAATGCTAACAATGAGATAAATCTAGATAATAAAGTAGAAAAAGATAAAGAAAGATTTGATAAGCCAAATCTGCTAAAATAAATCTTATGCTATTTAATTTTAATCACGTACAACTGCACTTATATAAGGATAGGCAGTTTCCTTTCCTAGAATTACATCGTTAGTCTCTTGAGAAATAGGAAATTAGTAGATTGTTTGAGAATTGAGAAGGAAGAAATAGAGAGGATCTTGTTGACGCAGTAGATAGAGAAGAGGAAGAATAAAAGAAGAGTGGAAATTACTTTGCTTCAAGAGGTGAGTAAAACATCTTTTTAAACACTCCATGGTATATTTTTGAAAGATATAATTTTGGGGTTCAGCGAAAAGTTCGGGGCTAGTGAAATTTGGATTTTTTTTAGTGGAATTATATGTTATCGCTAATGTGTGTTGCGTGTAATTTATGGATGATTGTGAATATTTTGTTTATACGAAATATTGGGTGCTGCGATAATTTTGTTCCTGGACATTTTGTGAAATCCCGTGACTGTTTCATTATTCCGTGTGCAAATTGAATGTGCTAAATTAGGAATTAGGTGATAGACTGATAGGTGTTCTAGCAATAGCAAGAAAATTAGATGCAGTGGTTAATCTTAAAATTTGTCAAAGACCTTGCCATGTTATATAACTATATAATCATTGAAGCTACGTGAGATTCAGGGGTTGCATCTTGGTCATTCCATGTATATATAAAATTAAATTTATAATGATCGAAGGCTGTATTGTTCCTGCTACTCTCGTGAAAATTGATTGAGTTAGAAAACCTCACTTCCATGTACTTATATGCACTGAGACACATTATTTGTTTTCAAAGTATTTAGGGAATTAACGTGGTGGCTAAATCTTGATTTGGGGTAGGAACTTTGCCATGTTACTAAATATAAGAAGCTAACCTTGGAGTTACTTACATGAGGGTAGGGGTAGCGCATTAAGTATATATATTTATATATATAATAATATAACAAGTATATATATTTATGTGTTTTGCTTATTTGTGTATGTTGTATTGTTTTATATTATTGATTGATCTTTATGATGTTATAACGTGACTATGGTTTGATCATGAAAATTAATATTCTGTTGGAGTTTGAGAATTAAATTGATAGTAATAAGAGATTACATATTTCTTTATTATTGTGAGAGTCAGTCATTACCTTCTGGCAAGGGATGACGGTGTACATTATATTCTGGGAATAGGATAATAGATACCTCCATCTGGGATGGGGATGAGATTTATGATAGATACCTCCATCTGGGATGGGGAAGAGAATTGAGATACCTCTATCTGGGATGGGGAAGAGATTCAGATACCTCCACCTAAGATGGGGAAGGCAGTGGGACGCCATTGCATGGATAGACCTTTTACGAATATGAGATCCACACCGGTTCTGGGAACCAAAGAGTCTAGTCTAGTGATTCTGGGAATCACTAAGTTGTGTTTGTGATATCTATTTGAATATATTGAGGTGTTAATTTTATTTGTTGAAATATTTACCTTAATGAGAATGATATGAGTGTGATTTGTGGTTGTCTTAATTTGACTTCTATTGGAGTGTGTGTATATATATATATATATATATATATATATATATATATATATATATATAATATTTTATTTTAAATTATTGCGGGTACCATGGTTGAGTTTTCTGGATTACCGCACCGGCTAAGAACAACACTATTTACGAACCTTTTTAGAACTTGTTTTATTCACTGGGATTATTATCTCATTAAAAGTGTTGTTTTCAGAGTACTAGGAAGAAACTGTAGAGACGAAGGAGACTTGAAGGCTTAATTCTTTTAGTTATATTTTGGTTAGTACCTTTTAGAATAAAGGGTCGGATGCAGTTAGTTCCGCCACTCTTTTAGATGCCCATATTTGAGAATAATGTTTTTATATATGTAAGGATTTATTTATTCAATCTTATTTTATAAAATTTGAGGTATTTCAGACCATTGTATTTTCAAAAAGTTTATATTAGTTATGTTTTAAAGAATATTTTACTATGGATTGTTATTGTAACGAAGGGCGTTACATTGTTGGGTTCCAGTTGGACAGGAGTAAGGATGAGTCATCGGATCAAGTGTGGATACACTTCTCTCGTCCAAGTGGGCAAAGGGTTGCTGATTATTGCTCCTTCTAGCATAGCAACATAGTTAGCTGAAGGATTGAGCATAATCATACCTCGTCCACTCTGGTGCTGAGGCAGTAGTCAGATGCCTCTCCAAAGGTTCTTGTTGAGGCCTCCAGATCACATCGCACCTCTTACAGTAATTCTGTTCATTCCGTGTAAGGAATGCAACAGGGAAGCATTCTCTGTCTTCTTTTTCTTTGGTTTTCTGCTTGGGGGGTATGGTCCATGGGGACTAGGTATCCCTCAATGCATCCCTTGGACGCACAAACTTGGACAGGTCCAAGTGAAGAGGTGGATGATGGGTTGTTGATGTGGATGGAGCACTGGATGGAGCTGGTAGTGGGGCACTGGTGGATATGTTGTCATTGTCTTGGGAGGAAGGTGGTGGAGCTGCAACTCTCCTTGGTCTAGCTGCCTGAGTCTTAACACGTCGAGACACATTAGAAGGAAAAGAAGTTGGTTTAGCAGGTTGTACCTTCTGCTTCTTTTGCTGAGGGGTCGCCTTCTCCTATGCTTTCTTCATGATTTGACCAATTGGGATCTGGTCATCATCATCAGAGTCGTCCAGTATTTGAAGCTTCCGAACCTTTGGCTTTTCTGGAACAGGCTTCACTGAGGCTGCCTTTGGACACTGCTCAGCTTGAGCAGGTCTGGACGCATCAATCCTTGGACGCTTCTCTACCGGGGACTGAGCAGTGGAGGTGTCAGCATGTCTTTTCTTGGTTCTTCTCTCCTTTTCAGCATCTTCCTCATGCTTCTGAGACATGTGACGTGTTACTTTTCTTCTCCCCTATTCCTCCATCATCCTTTTGATCTTCTTGCCAATACCAATAAGATCAATCTCCTCCTCATCATCATTGGAGATGATCTTGCTCTGTTCATGTCGTTGCTTATTGATGCGATCTTTGTCCAAGTCCCGTAGGACCTTGGCTGTCAGCTTAATCTTCATAGGCTTTATGTTGGACTTGCCAAATAGTTGTTGTGTTGCCACCATTTGCCCTTTCTTCACGATAGCTTCGTGAACAGCTTCGTCCAATTCATCAAAGAAGCATTGATAGACCTTCTGGTCCCAGAAGATCTTGTTCAGCAGAGCGGCGTAGAAGATGTCATCATTGCCACCAACAGTCTTCATCATTCTCACAATATTGATGTAAATGGTGTGAGGAAGGTTGAAGGGGATACCTTCCATAATGTGGAATATCACGAACTTGTGTAAGTCCGTGACTGAGTCCTTAGACCCAACTTTGTGCAGAATACTCTTGTTACACACCTGCTGCCAGATTTTCGCTTCCTCACACAGGCTCTAGTACTCAATCTTTATTGAGTCTGTGGATTTGGTCTTGCAAAGTACGTTTGCAACGTGATTGCCGTACTGCTCGGCCCAGTTTGTTCTGTACTGGTTCTGTTCCCTGATGCAACCAGTTACCTTTGCAATGGACTCAGTGGACAGAGTCACCTCTCGTCCAAGAATAGTGGCCATGAGCTCCTTTGTGTTATGGAATTTGGCATTCCTCCAGAACATCCTGATCAACTCAGGGAATATCTTCTGGTTTTCGTTGAAGTAGCCTCTGATTCCACACTTCAGAAGGCTCTCGTTCAGGTTCAGGCCTAGCTTCTCCAGCTCTTCAATGTCGAAGAAGTGCTCAATGCGCACTGTAGCAGCACCTTGACATACCACTGTGGTCTCAGGGTAGGTGTGGACGTGGAGTTCAGAGTTGCTTGAGCTTGCCGAGTTCGACATGGTAGAAAAGTTTGGATTTTTAGGTTTTCTGATAAGGGTTTTGGGTTTTTGAGAGAGAGATAGAATGCTTAAGGATGAAGATGAGCTCAGAGAAAAAAGATACGGTGAAGATTTTTCTGAGGCGATTTGACGGATTACATATATGGGCTTTGTTCGAAGAAAGTGAAGTGGTTTTGGGCTTTTATGATTTGAATATTTGAAATGGGAGTTATGCCATAAAACCCGCCATGATGAGGCGTGTGAAGAATGTGGGTAACTGTGTTCGGTTACTGACATTTAGGTGACTCAGCATAGAGCATTAACTCATACTTACTCTGAAATGAACCGTTTTGGCCATTTGAACAATGTTTAAAAAAATATGCTAAGTTAAAAACATCGTCCAGATGTTGGACTTAAGTGGAACATGTGCAATGCGCGTGCATGACTTAGTGATCTTTGGACGACATGTCCATTGGATGCTAAGGTTTTATTGGACGCACCATGTAGATGTTAATCATTCCTTTACCGAGTCCATGCCAAGTTTGTTCCTCATAAGGATTAACTTATCTTCAGTAAGGGGTTTAGTAAATATATCAGCAAGCTGATTATCTGTGGTTACAAAGTGTAGTTCCACAGTACCCTTTTGAACATGGTCTCTTATAAAGTGATGTTTAATCTCTATATGTTTAGCCCTTTAATGCAATATGGGATTCTTAGAGAGATCTATGGCAGCTTTACTATCACAGAAGATAGGAATGTTACTCTCACATATGCTGTAGTCCTCAAGTTGATGTTTGATCCATAAGATTTGAGAACTACATTTTGCAGCTGAAATATACTCTGCTTCAGCAGTGGACAATGCAATGGTTCCTTGCTTCTTGCATATCCAGGAGACTAAGTTTCCACCAATGAAGTGACATCCTCCACTAGTTCTTTTTCTTTCAATTCTGTCTCCAGCATAATCAGCATCACAGTATCCAACTAACCTGAAATCTTTCTGCCTTTTGGAATATAGACCAAGATTAGTGGTTCCAACAAGATATCGAAAGATTCTCTTAACAGCAGTTAAATGAACTTCCCTTGGGTCAGATTGAAATCTGCCACATAAGCATACACTGAACATGATGTCAAGTATGGACGCTGTGAGGTATAGGAGTGATCCTATCATTCCTCTGTATAGAGTGTTATCCACCTTCTTTGAGTAGTCGTCCAGTCCAAGTATTGTTGTTGGATGCATAGGAGTTTTCATTGGTTTTACATCGTCCATTTCGTACTTCTTTAGTAGCTCCTTGACATACTTGGTTTGATGTATGTACACGCCCTTTTCAGTTTGTTTGATTTGAAGTCCAAGGAAGAATTTTAGCTCACCCATCATGCTCATCTCAAACTCTGTTTGCATTAATTTGGCAAATTCTTCACATAGAGAATCATTAATGGCACCAAATATGATATCATCAACATATATTTGTGCTATAATAAAATCAGAAGAGTAGTCTTTGCGAAACAATGTAGCGTCTACTTTTCCTCTTGAAAAACCATTTTCTGACAGAAATGAGCTGAGTTTTTCATACCAAGCTCTAGGTGCTTGTTTCAACCCATATAAAGCTTTGTTAAGTTTGAAAACATGATTTGGAAAAGCATCACTTTCAAATCCTGAGGGTTGTTCCACACAGACTTCTTCCTTTATGAGTCCATTGAGGAATGCACTTTTTACGTCCATTTGATATAGCTTCATATTGCTCTGAGCTGCAAATGATAGTAAAATGTGAATTGCCTCTAGACGTGCAACTGGAGCATAAGTTTCAGTATAATCTATACCTTCCTGTTGTGAGTAACCTTTTGCTACCAACCTCGCTTTGTTTCTCACAACATTACCTGCTTCGTCCAGCTTGTTTCTGAACACCCACTTTGCTCCTACAGCTTCTTTGTCGTCGGGGAGTTCTACTAGCTTCCAGACATTGTTCTTTTGAAACTGGTCAAGTTCTTCCTGCATTGCTTTGGCCCAGCTTTCATCTTCTAAGGCATCATCCACAGTCTTAGGTTCTAATTGCGATATGAGTGTTGTGTGACCCTGCTGTCGTTGAAGTGAAGCTCTGGTTTTGACTCTATCTTTTGGATCTCCGATGATTTGCTCCTCTGGATGATGTTTCTTCATTTGCCAGTTGCGTCTAGTTGGTTCTCTTTGTTCTACTACTGAACCGTCCAGTGGTACATTGGACTCTTCACCTGAGACATCGTGGTTGGACGTATCTGATGACTTACTTGCATCGTCCAATCTGAGATCTGCAAATGATTCGTCCAGCTCTGATAATTTCTTATCAGGCTTGTTATCATTGAACTTCACATGGATAGCTTCTTCAACAACTAAGGTTCTAGAGTTATAAACTCTGTATGCCTTTGATGTTTCAGAATATCCAAGCAATATTCCTTCATCACTCTTAGAATCAAATTTTCCTAAGTTATCCTTAGTGTTTAGAATCAAACATTGACATCCAAATGGATGGAAGTAGGATATGTTGGGTCTTCTTCCCTTCCACAATTCATATGGAGTCTTTTTCAATATTGGCCTTATATAGATTCTGTTTTGTAAATAACAGGCAGTATTCACTGCTTCAGCCCAGAAGGGTTTAGGGGTTAAATTATCATTCAACATGGTTATGGCCATCTCCTGGAGTGACCTGTTTTTCCTCTCAACAACACCATTCTGTTGTGGTGTTCTGGGTGTTGAGAAGTTGTGAAGGATACCATTATCCTCACAGAACCTTTGAAAACTTTCATTTTCAAATTCTCCCCCATGATCACTTCGGATAGAAGTAATGCATACTCCTTTTTCATTTTGAACTCTTTTGCAGAAGTTATAAAAAGCCTTGAAGGACTCATCTTTGTGGGATAAGAAAGAGACCCATGTCCATCTGGTATAGTCATCCACTATAACCAATCCGTATCTCTTACCACTTACTGAGGCTGTTCTTGTGGGTCCAAACATATCAATATGTAACAGCTCAAGAAGTCTAGAAGTGGAAACAATGTTTTTACTTTGAAAAGAACTTTTCACTTGTTTCCCTTTCTGACAAGCTTCACAAAGAAGATCATCTTTATATGACATACTTGGGAGTCCTCTTACGAGGCTATGCCTATTCAGCTTTGAGATTAACCTCAAGCTTGCATGACCAAGTCTTTTATGCCATAGCCAATGATTTTCTTGTGCTGAAACTAGGCATGATACATTTTGACTTGATAGTTCCCCAAGTTTAATCTTGTACAGATTACCTTGCCTCTTTGCAGTAAAGAGAAGGGATCCATCAGAGTTCTTGACTGTGCATTCACTTTTGTTAAAGGCAACATCATATCCACTGTCACATAATTGGCTTATGCTAAGTAGATTGTGTTTAAGACCTATATTATATAGAACTTTATCAATACAAGGATAGGGTGGTAAACCAATCTTACCTACGCCAGCTATCATCCCTTTCTGATTCCCTCCGAAAGTGACTGTCCCACCAGCTTTGGGTAGGAGGCTTTGGAACATACACCTTTCTCCTGTCATGTGATGTGAGCACCCACTGTCCAGGTACCATGATTGGAGTTTCTTTCCTACTATTAAGCATGTCTGCAACAGGAACAATTTTATCCTTAGATACCCAAATTGACTTGGGTCCTTTATTGTTAGTTTGAAGGGTATTAGACGCTCCCTTCTTAGGCAGGTGTTTGCATTTGGACGTTATATGTCCAAGTTTCCCACAGAAGTAGCAAACATTTATTTCCTTGTCATGAATATATTTCTTTCCCTTATATCCATGTCCTGACCAGTCATTTTGTCTCTTACAACCTTCATATTTTAAAAGCATTTTAAGGTTGTCAGAGCCCTTAACAAAGTTTGACAGTTCCTTCTTTAGGCTGTCAATCTCTTCATGAAGTTTTACAACATCATGTGGTTGACCTCTTAAGGAAGTATCTGCTTCAACTTTCAGAAGCTTCTCAACTAGCCTTTTGTTTTCTGCTTTGAGATTTTGAATCTCTATGGAAAGATTCATTTCTCTAGTCCTTGAATCCTCACAGGATTTATAGGCTCGAGCAGCATCATTCCAGAGAGTTCGCCTCTCCGCATTTGTAATTTCATGTTGCTTTGAGAGCTCTGTAAACTTTTTCTGTAAATCCTCCTTTTCACTTTCAAGTTGTTTGAAACTTTTCTCTAAAACTTCTTTTTCTTTTGAAAGTGATTTGGACGATTTCTTTAAAGTTCTGTAGGCCTTTGACAGAATAGAAGAGTTTGAAAGTAGTTCATGATAAGCTTCTTGAAGTGAATCTAAGACATTAAGGTCTACCTCATCTTCTTCTTCTGGTTCAGAAGAATCTGTTGAAGTGTCTGCCATCAGGCATATGTGTGCTTCCTTTTCTTCTTCATCGTCCGATGATGAGTCATCGTCCAGGTCTTCCCATGTGGACATCAGAACTTTCTTGCCCTTCTTTTGGCTGAAGAATTTCATCTTCTTGTCCTTGCTCTTGTCGAGATCTGGGCATTCTGATTTGAAGTGTTCTGGCTTTTTGCATTCGTAGCATACTATTGGACTCTTCTGCTTCTTTTCTTTGAGGCCTTTCTTGTTTAGGTTTCTCCATCTGAATCCACCTTTCTTCTTCCATATAGCGTGTATCCTCTTGGATATGAAGGATAGCTCATCATTCTCGTCTGAGTCATCATCTTCAGATTGTTCGTCTGATGATGTTTCAGCTTGCATGGCTTTGGACGATGGTGCTTTCCATGGCTTCTGGACGCTGAGCGCCAGGGACTTGTTTTTCTTACCATCACCATCTTGATGCAGTTCTAGTTCATGCACCTTGAGAATTCCCACGAGTTCTTCTAGGGACATATCATCCAGTCCTTTTGTTGTTCTCAAGGTTGTAACCTGTGGTCTCCATTGCCTAGGCAAACTTCTCAGAATTTTGTCAATATGTTCATAGTTATTGTAATTTTTACCATGTGCTCTAAGTTCATTTAGTATGGTTTAAAACCGTCCAAACATACCTTGTATGTCCTCGTTTTCTTCCATACTAAACAATTCATATTGATGAGTAAGGAGACTGAGTTTGTTACGTTTTACCTGGGTGGAACCCTCATACGTTAACGCAAGAGTGTCCCACATTTGTTTCGTGCTATTGAGACTGTGCACCTTGTTGTATTCTTGTTCGCTCAGTGCACATATGATGATGTTTCTAGCTCTGGAGTTGAGATGAAATCTTTGTTTCTGCTTCTCCGTCCATCTAGTCTTTGGGATTTCATTGAGGATCTCATCAAGTGGAATGTAGTCGCCCATCTCCACAACATTCCACATGTCAATATGACTGGATTCAAAGAATGTTATCATTCTTTGTTTCCAGTAATCATATTTGACGCCCTTGAAGAGTGGTGGTCTGTTCACAGCTTGTCCCTCATTTTTCATCTTTCTTAGGATCTTTCCTCTGTACCGCTAAGTACTCATCCCAAGAGGCCGAGCTCTGATGCCAACTGAAATACAGAGAAACACACTAGAAGGGGGGTTGAATAGTGTGTTTATATTTTCTTTGAAATCCTTTCGTAAATATGAAAATAGTGTATCTTAAGTTTTACAAGAACCTTGTGAAACAGAAGACTATGCTATCGTCCAGTGGTTCAAATATAACAGTTCAATGAAACTGCATTTTTTGTCAGAACACACGTAAAATATTTTCGTAAATAAAATGTGCAAAGAAACTCTTTCGTAGTATGTGAAGACATAACTTAAGAGATTTACGAGTAAGCTAGAAAGCGAAAAAGTAGAACACTTAGTTTTATACTGGTTCACTCAAACTGAGCTATGTCCAGTTCTCCTTCAGAAACCTTTGAAGGGTTCTACTAATCAGAATCTGATTACAATCAAGTATTTTAGCGTGCCACTTCTGGCTACAAGTATTCTCTAGGCCACTCCTGGCACACCTTTTAATCTCCCCCTGAGATTAAAGCAAACCCAAGTATTCTTTAACACTAAGCCACTCTTGGCTTTCCAAACAGAAATTGTTTGAGTATAGAAAGAAAGAATAACTCTCACAGAGAGGATATTACAATAATAATATCTAATACACAGAATCGCTTAGCAAAGCTAAGTAGAACGCTCTTTTTCACTTAGTATGAATCGTCCAGTCGTTTTGACAGAGTTTCGGCTCTTAATCAATCTTCGCACTTTGATGCATGAGCTTGTTTCTCTATTTATAGGCAGCTTGGTGTAAAGTATCCGTTGTGGGATCTGTACCTTTGCTAGTAACAGTTCTCTTCCAAATATTTGACCATTTTCCACGTGTCGGCTTGGGGTGGAGAGATAGAGGAGACAGTCGTACATGTAGGGCTTCCACTTTTTGTACTATTTCTGCAGAGAAATGCTTTTCTGTCTCTGTACAATACTTTCCGAAAACTCAAATGAAATGTTATGTTAGAATGAGAGGGAATAATCAAATATTCCAGAGAATCATCATCGAAAACGTATTGTCATATTATATAACTTTTAAGATAGAAAACAGAGTGTAAGTTATATAGGCATTCGACGCTTGCTTTGCAGAAACATTGGACGCTGGTTGTTGTTCTTTACAAATCATATTTGGACGCTTTGCTTATGGAAATATAAGGTCTATGTTTGAGAGATACAATACCATTGCGGCATTGGACGACGTAGATCCTATAACACTCAAACAAGACCATTAGATACTCCAAAATTTATCCTTTATTTTTTATCATCAAAATCGAAATTTGAGGGGTTGGACATCGTCCAAAGTCTTAGAACTTAACACTATTGTGATGTTTTGCAAGTCATATAATGGTCATCACAAGTTATATAAAAAAAATTTAAAAAAAAAGTATGGCCCTACGTCGCACAGGTCTCATGTTGGTAGTAAAAAGGACTTTTAAGACAATTTGAACAAGTTATACTTAACAATACCTTAATTCAATCTAATGACAAGTAAAGCCTCATTTTCTCATTTTACATATCTCAACTTTGTATAAATATATAATTTTTATTAATTATTTTGTGTTATATTTAAAAATAATAGTCAAAGAAAATAATGTTTTTTATTTAAAACATTATATTTAATATTTCACCAATACACCTTTATCATTGTATACAATAAATGTTTTCTTTTTTAAAAAATATTTATATTTACTATTATAATGTTATTCTTCATATGTAACATAAGGAAAAGGTATTAAATTATTACCCTCATTAAACATTCAAGATTTTAAATTCCCTTTCTGGTGTCATATATTTACCAACATTGATATTCAATATTATGAAATAATTAGATACATTTGACTAATTAAAGAAAAATATCTTTAATAAATTTAAAATAATAATGAATTTGCTAGTAAGTTGACTGAGTAAAATGTAAAAAATTAAATGGAAAATGTCAAAAATTGATAATTAGTTTGTGTCTATCTAATAAAATATTTAATTATTAATTCTTGATTAATCTTCAGAGACCCAAGAAAAATGTTATTTAATTTCATGCAAGTATCATTTAAATTATTTATTATAAATATAAAATATAATTTATATACTCAAAATACTTTTTATTATAAATTGTAATTTTTACCTATAATATATTTTATATATTTTAATTTTGTATTTATTTTAAATTTTAATTTTATAAAAATAATTATTTATTTTATGCATCACACAAGGAAAGATACTAATTATATTAATTTGACGATAATTTTTTGTAGTTATGAGTTATCCACTTTGTTAATTTATTAATAATATCAAATTTTTGTAATGGACAAATATTTTGATGCTTAAAACAATGAATATTTCAAATCACTAACACATCAAATATTTATTTTATTTAATACTTTTTTATCCTAGTCAAACTATATTTAATGAATTTTGTTGAAAAAGTGAGATAAATTCCCAGTCAAAATCCTTTTTTATTTTCCTTCCTTTTTCGAGAGTTGAAAGGCAAATTTGATATTGAAAATACCTTATTCATGTGTGCAAACACCCAACCCTCACACTCTATTTAATTACCACTTTCAAACTCAACACTGTATACATTCACACACACCGTCTTTGATTTCCTCAGCATTGTTTTACTTTATTCGAGCATTTCCTTCCCTTTGTTAGCATTCCAACATTTTCCATGGAGTTCCAACATCGTGATGGCCAAAACCAAAGGACACCATTAACCATGCCTCTTTCCGCCATCACCTACCTTTCCAGAAACCCATTACGAAGTAACACTCTCTTTTCTTCACATTGCTTTCAACTTGCATGAGACCCATTATGTTTTGCTGTTTTAAAAAATAAATGCTTTTCTAACATCAGTTCATTTGTAGGGTCCGAGTTTGTGCCAGCTGGTTTTATCGGCAATGTTATGATGCCTAATGTTTTCCCAACGATGGTGCTGGTCAATGCCGAGGAAGCATTTCGACGAGAGCGGCAAAAAGTATTCTTTATTTATATATTTTATCTAATATATTAATTTTCCTATGCTATCATTCTTATTAAGTTGGATGCAATGAAAGGGGTCAACCAATTGACCCTAATAGTGATACGTTTGTAAGTTATATTGGTGCCATTTCTCGACAGACGATGCAAATTACATGTGATAATTGGAGAACACCATCTTTGAAGGTAGTGAAAGAAAATATTTGGAAGGATATATAGGTAGTAAACATACTCTCACCATATTTTATGTTTCTTGTACAAACATACTTACTCAATTAAGCACACTTTGCCAGACAACTTTCATTGTTGATGATAGTCATCGAAGTTGGGTTCTTAGAGAAGTACGAAAACTTTGTAGAAATTTTAGAACCTACTTGACAAAGAAAAATGTTTATGGTAAAAATGGTAGTGTTATTAAGCATCCTCTGCAGATGTATCCATTCATATCCCAGGAGCAATGGAGAACATTTGTTGCTAAACGTCAATCTGACAAATTTAAGGTAAGGTTAGTCATTTGAATTATAGTCTTAATTATCTTAATACTTTGTATTCATATTATTGCTATGTGCCTAAATAGATGCAAAGCACTCAAAATCGGCTCAAAGCATTGAATCCTAAGTACCCCTATAGAAAAGCCCGCATTGGTTACGCACGCCTTAAGCAAAAGATTGTAAGTGTGTTTAGATATAAAGTGCAAGATGTTAGAAATGTCTTTCAATCAGTTCATTAATTGCATCAATGTATAGTTGAAGGAGTTAGGACCAAAGGACACATCCATATCTCGTCATGATTTGTGGAAGAGTGCACGTGTAAATAAGTCAGGAGTGATTGATAAAGAAAACGTTCAACAAGTATGTAAGCAAATTGTAAGTATGATAACATTTTAATTTTGTTCTTTTATTATTTTCTTATGTCAGCATTAATGATATATATCCTTTGCTTTAAATTTATGTGTCAAAACATCAGGAGCCTTCCCCTGCAAGTGGTGCAAATAATCTCCCTATGTACCACAAATTTCTTGATATCTATGTTAAAGATAAACTGAAATACAGAGAAATACACTAGAAGGGGGGTTGAATAGTGTATTTATAATTTCTTTGAAAAAACATTAACTAATGTGAAGATAGTATATCTTAAGTTTTACAAGAACTTAGTAAAACAGAAGATTATGCTATCGTCCAGCAGTTCAAAAGCAACAGTCCAATGAAACTGCTTTTTCTCGCTTTTCGTTAGAACACACGTAAAAGATAATCGTAGATAAAATGTGTAAAGAAACACTTTCGTAGTATGTTGAAGAGATAGTTTAATAGATATGCAAATAAGCTAGAAAGCGAGAGAATAGAACACTTAGTTTTATACTGGTTCACTCAACTGAGCTACGTCCAGTTCTCCTTCAAAAACTTTTAAAGGGTTCTACTAATCAAGATCTGATTACTCTCAAGTATTCTAACCTTGCCACTTCTGGCTACAAGTATTCTCTAGGTCACTCCTGGCACACCTTTAATCTCCCCTGAGATTAAAAAACAAACCCAAGTATTCTTTAACACTAAGCCACTCTTGGCTTTCCAAACAGAATTGTTTGAGTATTGAAAGTAAGAATAACTCTCACAGATAGGATATTACAATAAACACGAATATACATAATCGCTTAGCAAAGATAAGAAGAAAGCTCATTTTGCTTAAGTATTGATCATCCAGTCGTTTTGACAGAGATTCAGCTCTTTATAAAAATTTCGTCAGTCTGATACATGAGCTCATTCCTCTATTTATAGGCAGCTTGTTGTAAGGTATCCGTTGTGGGATTTGTTCCTTTGCCAAGAGCGGTTCTCTCCAAAGCATGTGACTGTTGTCACGTTTTGACTTAGGATGGAGAGATAGAGGAGACAGCCGTACATGTAGCGCCTCTCCTACTTGTACTTTTTCTGCAGAGAGAAGCTTCTTCTTTTCCTGTTCAATACTATTCGAAAAATCAAATAGAATGACATATTAGAATGAGAGAGAATAATCGTTGCATTACATAGAATCACCATTGAAAACGTATTGCTTTATAATATTATTTTAAGATAGAAACTACAGAGTGGGTTATATAGGCATTGGACGCTTGCTCCCACAGGAGCATTGGACGCTGCCTGTAGTATTCTTACAAAACACATTTGGACGCTTTTCTTATTAAAACATAAAGTCGAGGTTTGAGAGATACAATACCATTGCGGCATTGGACGACGTAAATCCTATAACACTCAAACAAGATCATTAGATACTTCAAAATTTATCCTTTAGTTGTTATCATCAAAATCGAAGTTTGAGGGGTTGGACATCGTCCAAGGTCTTAGAACCTAACAATCTCCCCCTTTTTTATGATGACAAATAATGTTAAATTTTGATGTTAACAGTCACATAATCATATATGAATACAATGAATCAAGTCAGAGATGATTATGTTATGCCAGTGTATAAATGTGAAATGAAGTACTCCCCCTGAGTTCAACATTTCTTATGCATCTGATAACAGAGTATAATAAAAAGCAAGAATATATCAGGTATAACAAATATCAGAGTGTAAAACATATCAAGGATATGGATGCGGAATTTATGAAATAAACACCTCATGTTTTGATAAAGATGCCAATATATACATATATACAGAGTGTTAGCTATTTACTACTATGACATCAAAATTCCTATTTCTCCCCCTTTGTCATTAACAAAAAAAAGGTTTGAAAGATGGAAAAAGGATTGGACCATCATGGTCACCTTATGGCTGTGGAGGTGGTTCTTGTGGTGGTGGTGGTGGTTGTTCTGGTGGCGCTTGTATAGGTGGTGCTGGTTGATGAGGTTGTGGTTGGATGGGTGGAACTGCATGAGCAACTTGTCCAAGCAAGGTGGCTGCTGTATTTTGAATCTGGTTCACAAGCGTCTGGGAGAGGCTCATGAACTGTTCAGTTATGGCATTCTGCAGCATCAGACGATGTTGCACAGCCTTAGCCTGTTGCCTTTGCTGAAATGCTTGAAGAGCTGCTTCGGTTTCCAACTGTTGTTGCCTCAAAGCCTGTTGCACTATCTCGTGAACACGATCTTCTGAGACTCCTTGAGGTTCAGCAAATCGCAAGGGATGGATGCCCCTTGGACTTGAAGATCCGGTGGGAACCAGTTGACGTGTGCCCGAATGTGCTTCAGTAGATGCATCAACAATGGGGAATCTGGTGATATCTTCAGCAGTAGGCTTTGCTGCAGTTGCTTCCATTGGCTTGGATGCTTCAACAATGAGCACTCTATCATCCTTGGACTTTCCAGATTGGACGGTAGGTTCTTCATGTGACGTGACAAAGTGTTCCACGTCCACTGGTATAGATGAGTACAGGTCAAGATGAGCTAGCACCTTTGTTACTTTGGCAGATGCTTCATCCAGCTCTGCCTGTGTAGCTTTCGACTTAGCAACCTGATCTTCCTTTTCTATGGTTGCGGTCTCAGCTTCCTCAAGAGCCAGCTGCTCTAGACGAGCTTGTTCTGCTGCTGTGGCTTCTTCTGCTTTGTACTCCTCATGCAGAGTTTGGAGTTCCTCCACAAACTCTGTGCGATCCAGTGTTTGAAGATCAAACACTTTGTTGCTTCTGATTATTGGCAATGTCTTCATTAACTCTAGATAATCATCTGAATCTTCCAGAAAG
This sequence comes from Pueraria montana var. lobata, assembly GCA_026413185.1. NCBI lineage: Eukaryota > Viridiplantae > Streptophyta > Magnoliopsida > Fabales > Fabaceae > Pueraria > Pueraria montana. The sequence continues at coordinate 83,927,772 of CM048650.1, forward strand.
CAGGCAAAGGTGTCTGAGAAGTGGTGAGTCTTTACTGGACGCAGCACCTCAATACCATGAGGAGGGTGAACAAAGTCATCCTTGGAGCTGCCTGAGGAGGAGGCCTTCTGGGAATCGTTCCATAAGATCTGGCGCCAAAAGATAATGGAATCAAAGGTTCTGAGTGAACGCGTAAGCTTACCAATTTTGTCAAACAGATGACCCCAGGTATGAGAGGATTTTTGCAGGGTTTCAACTTTCTCTTCCCTGCTTGGCATCTCAATGTCGTAGAACTTGTAGCCTTTCTTGCGACCAGCATCATATAAGGGTAGTCTGGGACATACCCTGTCTGGTACAAACTTTATTTTTGTGGCGCGGCTTATGTGAAGGTTTGGTGGGTAGGCGATGGCTTGGTTTGGTATATACATTTGTTGCAGTAGTTTTCCAAGTTCATCATAGTCGCCTGGCTGGAAGTTTAGCACTGGAGTTCCAGCTGGTAGAGGCAGGAACTTTGTGATTGGAGTCCAGATGCGAACATCCTTGACCCACCCTACATCTGGATGCTGCTTCGATATGGAAGGGTCCAGACTTTCTTTAATGGCCAACTGCAACTCTGCGGCCAGTTCAATATCCTTGTTAATAGGGGACTTCTTGGACGGTGCCTTCATTTTTCTTGGAGCCTTCCCTTTCTGCTCTGCAACTGTCTTTGTGAATCGAGAGGCGACCTCCACCTCTGGTTTATGCAGATCTTCTGCTGCTGGACGCACTCTTTGCTGAGTTCCAGTTGGACAGGAGTAAGGATGAGGCATGCGGATCAAGTGTGGGTACACTTCTCTCGTCCAATTGGGCAAAGGGTTGCTGATGATCGCTCCTTCTGGCATAGCAGAATAAACAGCTAAAGAATCATGAGCATAATCATACCTCGTCCACTCTGGTGCTGAGACAGTAGTGAAATGCCGCTTCAAGGGCTCTTGTAGAGGCCTCCGGATCACATCACTTTTCTTACAGTAATTCTGTTCATTTTGTGTAAGGAATGCAACCGGGAAACATTCTCTGTCTTTTTCTTCTTTGGTTTTCTGCTTGGGGGGTATAGTCCATGGGGACCAGGTATCCCTCCATGCATCCCTTGGACGCACAAACTTGGACAGGTCCAAGCGAAGATGTGGATGCTGGGTTGTTGATGTGGATGGAGCACTGGATGTTACTGGTAGTAAGGTGCTAGTGGATATGCTGTCAGTGTCTTGAGAGGAAGGTGGTAGAACTGCAATTCTCCTTGGCCTTGCTGCCTGAGTCTTGACTCGTCGTGGCACGTTAGAAGGAAAGGAAATTGGTTTAGTAGGTTGTACCTTCTGATTCTTTTGCTGAGGGCCCTCCGTCTCCCCTGCCTTCTTCATGATTTGACCAATTGGGATCTAGTCATCATCATCAGAGTCGTCCAGTAGTTGAAGCTTCCGAACCTTTTGCTTTTCTGGAGCAAGCTTTACTGGTGCTGCCTTTGGACGCTGCTCAGCTTGAGCAGGTTTCGACGCATCAGTCCTTGGACGCTTCTCTGCTGGGAACTGAGCAGTGGACGTGTCAGCATGTCTTTTCTTGGTTCTTCTCTCTTTTTCAGCATCTTCCTCATGCTTCTGAGACATTTGTCGTGTGATCTTTCTGCCCTCCTGTTCCTCCATCAACCTTTTGATCTTTTTGCCAATACCAAGAAGATCAATCTCTTCTTCATCATTATTGGAGATGATCTTGCTCTGTTCATGTCGTTGCTTGTTGATGGTGTCCTCGTCCAGGTCCCTTAAGACCTTGGCTGTTAGCTTGATCTTCATCGGTTTTATGTTGGACTCACCAAACAGTTGTTGTGTTGCTACCATTGGCCCTTTCTTCACAATATCTTCGTAAACATCTTCTTCCAGTTCATCAAAGAAGCGTTGATAGACCTTCTGGTCCCAGAAGATCTTGTTCATCAGGGCGGCGTAGAAAATGTCATCATTGCCACCAACAGACTTCATCATTCTCATGATATTGACGTAAATGGTGTGAGGGAGATTGAATGGAATACCTTCCATAATATGGAATATCACAAACTTGTGTAAGTCCGTGACTGAGTCCTTAGACCCAGCTTTGTGCAGGATACTCTTGTTGCACACCTACTGCCAGATTTTTGCTTCCTAACACAGGTTCCTGTACTCAATCTTTATTGAGTCGGTGGATTTGGTCTTGCAAAGCACGGTCGCAACGTAATTGCCGTACTGCTTGGCCCAGTCTGTTCTGTACTGGTTCTGCTCCCTAATGCAACCAGTTACCTTTGCAATGGTCTCGGTGGATAGTGTCACCTCTCGTCCAAGAACCGTGGCCACGAGCTCCCTTGAGCTCTGGAACTTGGCATTTCTCCAGAACATTCTGATCAACTCAGGGAATATTTTCTGGTTTTCATTGAAGTAGCCTCTGATTCCACACTTCAGAAGGCTCTCGTTCAGGTTCAGTCCCAGCTTCTTAAGCTTTTCGATGTCGAAGAAGTGCTCAATGTGCACTGTAGCAGCACCTTGGCACACAACTGTGGTTTCAGGGTAAGTGAGGACGTCGAGTTCCGAGTTGCTTGAGTTTGCAGAGTTCGACATGGTAGAAAAGTTTGGATTTTTAGGTTTTCTGAGAGGGTTTTGGGTTTTTGAGAGAGAGAGTGTGTGTGTGTGTGCTTAAGGGTGATGATAATATCAGAGAAGATGGATACGGTGGTGTTTTTCTGTGATGATTTGATAAGTGTATATTTGGGCTTTGTTTGGAGAATGTGAAACGGTTTTTGGCTTTTTGAATATTTGAAATGTAAATGACGCCATAAAACCCGCCATGATGAGACGTGCAAAGAATGTGGGTAACTGTGTACGGTTACTAACATTTTGGTGACTCAGCATAGAGTATTAGCTCATACTTACTCTTAAAACGATCCGTTTTGATTATTTGAACAAAACAAGAAAAAAAAACTAAGATAAAAAGCATCGTCCAAATATTGGACTTAAGTGAGATATATGCAATGCATGTGCATGACTCTAGTGTTCCTTGGACGATATGTCCTTTGGACGCTATGGTTTTATTGGACGCATCATGTAGATGTTAATCATTCCTTTATAGAGTCCATGCCAAGTTTGTTCCTCAGAAGGATTAACTTGTCTTCAGTAAGGGGTTTGGTGAATATATCAGCAAGCTGATTATCTGTGGTTACAAAGTGTAATTCCACAGTACCCTTTTGAACATGGTCTCTTATAAAGTGATGTTTGATCTCTATATGTTTGGCCCTTGAATGCAATATGGGATTCTTAGAAAGATCTATGGCAACTTTACTATCACAGAAGATAGGAATGTTACTCTCATATATGCTGTAGTCCTCAAGTTGATGTTTGATCCACAAGATTTGAGAACAGCATTTTACAGCTGAAATATACTCTGCTTCAGCAGTGGACAGAGCAATGGTTCCTTGCTTCTTGCATGTCCAGGAGACTAGATTACCACCGATGAAGTGACACCCTCCACTAGTGCTTTTTCTTTCAATTCGATCTCCAGCATAATCAGCATCACAGTATCCTATTAGCCTGAAATCTTTCTACCTTTTGAAATATAACCCAAGGTTAGTGGTTCCAGCAAGATATCGAAAGATTCTTTTAACAGCAGTTAAGTGAACTTCCCTTGGGTCAGATTGAAATCTGCCACATAAGCATACACTGAACATGGTGTCAGGTCTTGACGCTGTGAGGTATAGGAGTGATCCTATCATTCCTTTGTATAGAGTATTATCTACTTTCTTTGAGTTGTCGTCCAGTCCAAGTACTGTTGTTGGATGCATAGGAGCTTTCATTGGTTTTGCATCGTCCAACTTGTACTTCTTTAGCAGCTCTTTGACATACTTAGTCTGATGTATATATATTCCCTTTTCAGTTTGTTTGATTTGAAGTCCAAGGAAGAATTTCAGCTCGCCCATCATGCTCATCTCGAACTCTGTTTGCATAAATTTGGCAAATTCTTCACAGAGAGACTCATTAGTGGCACCAAATATGATATCATCAACATATATTTGTGCAATAATAAAATCAGAAGAGTAGTCTTTGCGAAATAATGTAGTGTCTACTTTTCCTCTTGAAAAACCATTTTCTGACAGAAATGAGCTGAGTTTTTCATACCAAGCTCTAGGGGCTTGTTTCAACCCATATAAGGCTTTGTTAAGTTTAAAAACATGGTTTGGAAAATCATCACTTTCAAATCCTGGGGGTTGTTCCACATAGACTTCTTCCTTTATGAGTCCATTGAGGAATGCACTTTTTACGTCCATTTGATATAGCTTCATATTGCTATGAGCTGCAAATGACAGTAGAACGCGAATTGCCTCTAGACGTGCAACGGGAGCATAAGTTTCAGTATAATCTATACCTTCTTGTTGTGAGTAACCTTTTGCTACCAACCTTGCTTTGTTTCTCACAATATTACCTGCTTCGTCCAGCTTGTTTCTGAACACCCACTTTGCTCCTACAGCTTCTTTGTCGTTGGGGAGTTCTACTAGCTTCCAGACATTGTTCTTTTGAAATTGGTCAAGTTCTTCTTGCATTGCTTTGACCCAGCCTTCATCTTCTAAGGCATCATCCACAGTCTTAGGTTCTATTTGAGATATGAATGCTGTGTGACCTTGCTGTCGTTGAAGTGAAGATCTGGTTTTGACTCTATCTTTTGGATCTCCAATGATTTGCTCCTGTGGATGATGTTTCTTCATTTGCCAGTTGTGTCCATTTGGTTCTCTTTGTTCTGCGACTGGACCGTCCAGTGGTGCATTTGACTCTTCAACTGAGACATCATGGTTGGACGAATCTGATGACTTACTTGCATCGTCCAATCTTAGATCTGCAAATGATTTGTCCAGCTCTGATAATTCCTTATCAGGCTTGTTGTCATTAAACTTCACATGGATAACTTCTTCAACAACTAAGGTTCTAAGTTATAAACTCTGTATGCCTTTGAAGTTTCAGAATATCCAAGCAGTATTCCTTCATCACACTTAGAATCAAATTTTCCCAGGTTATCCTTAGTGTTCAGAATGAAACATTGACATCCAAATGGATGGAAGTAGGATATGTTGGGTCTTCTACCCTTCCACAATTCATATGGAGTCTTTTTCAATATCGGCCTTATATAGATTCTGTTTTGTAAATAGCAGGCAGTATTCACTGCTTCAGCCCAGAAGTGTTTAGGGGTTGAATTATCATTCAACATGGTTCTGGCCATCTCCTGGAGCGACCTATTTTTCCTCTCAACTACACCATTCTGTTGTGGTGTTCTAGGTGTTGAGAAGTTGTGAAGGATACCATTATCCTCACAGAACCTTTGAAAACTTTCATTTTCGAATTCTCCCCCATGATCACTTCTGATAGAAGTAATGCATACTCCTTTTTCATTTTGAACTCTTTTACAGAGGTTATAAAAGGCCTTGAAGGACTCATCTTTGTGGGATAGGAATAAGACCCATGTCCATCTAGTATAGTCGTCCACTATAACCAATCCATATCTTTTACCACTTACCGAGGTTGTTCTTGTGGGTCCAAACAGATCAATATGTAACAGCTCAAGAGGTCTATAAGTGGAAACAATGTTTTTACTTTGAAAAGAACTTTTCACTTGTTTCCCTTTCTGACAAGCTTCACAAAGAAGATCATCTTTATATGACATACTTGGTAGTCCTCTTACGAGGTTGTGCCTGTTCAGCTTTGAGATTAACCTCAAGCTTGCATGACCAAGTCTTTTATGCCATAACCAATGATTTTCTTGTACAGAAACTAGCCATGATACATTTTGACTTGATAGTTCCCCAAGTTTAATCTTATACATATTGCCTTGCCTCTTTGCGGTAAAGAGAAGGGATCCATCAAAGTTTTTGACTGTACATTCACCTTTGTTAAAGGCAACATCATATCCACTGTCACATAATTGGCTTATGCTAAGTAGATTATGTTTAAGACCTTTAACATAAAGAAATTTATCAATACAAGGATAGGGTGGTATACCAATCTTACCTACGCCAGCTATCATCCCTTTCTGATTCCCTCCAAAAGTGACTGTCCCACCAGTCTTGGGTAGGAGGCTTTAGAACATACACCTTTCTCCTGTCATGTGATGTGAGCACCCACTGTCCAGGTACCATGATTGGAGTTTCGTTCCTACTGTTAAGCATGTCTGCAACAGGAACAATTTTATCCTTAGGTACCCAGATTGACTTGGGTCCTTTTTTGTTAGCTCGAAGGGCATTGAATGCTCCCTTCTTAGGCAGGTGTCTGCATTTGGACGTTATATGTCCAGGTTTCCCACAGAAGTAGCAAGCATCTGTTTCCTCGTCATGAATGTATTTCTTTCCCTTATATCCATGTCCTGACCTGTCATTTGGTCTCTTACAACCTTCATATTTTAAAAGCTTTTTGAGGTTGTCAGAGCCCTTGACAAAGTTTGACAGATCCTTCTTTAGGCTGTCAATTTCTTCATGAAGTTTTACAACATCATGTGGTTGACCTCTTAAGGAAGTATCTGCTTCAACTTTCAGAAGCTTCTCAACTAGCCTTTTGTTTTCTGCGTTGAGATTTCGAATCTCTATGGAAAGATTTCTTTCTCTAGTCCTTGAATCCTCACAGGATTTATGGGCTCGAGCAGCATCATTCCAGAGAGTTCGCCTCTCCATATTTGTAATTTCATTTTGCCTTGAGAGCTCTGTAAACTTTTTCTGTAAATCCTCCTTTTCACTTTCCAGTTGTCTAACACTTTTTTCTAAAGCTTCTTTTTCTTTTGAAAGTGATTTGGATGATTTCTTTAAAGTTCTATAGGCCTTTGACAGAATAGAAGAGTTTGAAAGTAGTTCATGATAAGCTTCTTGAATTGAATCTATGTCATTAAAATCTACCTATCTTCTTCTTCTGGTTCAGAAGAGTCTGTTAAGGTGTCTGCCATCAGACATATGTGTGCTTCCTCTTCTTCTCCATCGTCCGATGATGAGTCATCGTCCAGGTCTTCCCATGTGGACATCAGAACTTTCTTGCCCTTTCCTTTGCTGAAGAATTTCTTCTTCTTGTCCTTGCTTTTGTCGAGATCTGGGCATTCTAATTTGAAGTGTCCTGGCTTTTTGCATTCGTAGCATACAATTGGACTTTTCTCCTTCTTTTCTTTGAAGCCTTTCCTGTTTAGGTTTCTCCATCTGGATCCACCTTTCTTCTTCCACATAGCATGTATCCTTTTGGATATAAAGGATAGTTCATCATTCTCGTCTGAGTCATCATCTTTATATTGTTCGTCTGATGATGTTTCAGCTTGCATGGCTTTGGACGATGATGCTTTCCATGGCTTCTGGACGCTGAGCGCCAGAGACTTATTTTTCTTACCATCACTATCTTGATGCCGTTCTAGTTCATGCACCTTGAGAATTCCCACGAGTTCTTCTAGTGACATATCGTCCAGTTCCTTTTTTGTTCTCAAGGCTGTAACCTGTGGTCTCCATTTCCTAGGCAAACTTCTTAGAATTTTGTCAATATGTTCATAGTTATTGTAATCTTTACCATGTGCTCTAAGTTCATTTAGTATGGTTTGAAACCGTCCAAACATACTTTGTATGTCCTCGTTTTCTTCCATACTAAACAACTCATATTGACGAGTAAGGAAACTGAGTTTGTTACGTTTTACCTGAGTGGAACCCTCATACGTTAACGCAAGAGTGTCCCACATTTGTTTTGTGCTTTTGAGATTGTGCACCTTGTTGTATTCTTGTTTGCTCAGTGCACATATGATGATGTTTCTGGCTCTGGAGTTGAGATAAAATCTTTGTTTTTGCTCTTCCGTCCATCTAGCCTTTGGGATTTCGATGAGGTTCGCATCAAGTGGAATATAGTTGCCCATCTCCATAACTTCCCACATGTCAATATGGCTAGATTCAAAGAATGCTATCATTCTTTGTTTCCAGTAATCATATTTGACACCCTTGAAGAGTGGTGGTCTGTTCACAGCTTGTCCCTCATTTTCCATCTTTCTTAGGATCTTTCCTCTGTACTGCTAAGTACTCAACCCAAGAGGCCGAGCTCTGATACCAACTGAAATACAGAGAAATACACTAGAAGGGGGGGTTGAATAGTGTATTTATAATTTCTTTGAAAAAACTTTAACTAATGTGAAGATAGTATATCTTAAGTTTTACAAGAACTTAGTAAAACAGAAGATTATGCTATCGTCCAGCAGTTCAAAAGCAACAGTCCAATGAAACTGCTTTTTCTCGCTTTTCGTTAGAACACACATAAAAGATAATCGTAGATAAAATGTGTAAAGAAACACTTTCGTAGTATGTTGAAGAGATAGTTTAATAGATATGCTAATAAGCTAGAAAGCGAGAGAATAGAACACATAGTTTTATACTGGTTCACTCAACTGAGCTACGTCCAGTTCTCCTTCAAAAACTTTTGAAGGGTTCTACTAATCAAGATCTGATTACTCTCAAGTATTCTAACCTTGCCACTTCTGGCTACAAGTATTCTCTAGGCCACTCCTGGCACACCTTTAATCTCCCCTGAGATTAAAAACAAACCCAAGTATTCTTTAACACTAAGCCACTCCTGGCTTTCCAAAAAGAATTGTTTGAGTATTGAAAGTAAGAATAACTCTCACAGAGAGGATATTACAATAAACATGAATATACAGAATCACTTAGCAAAGCTAAGAAGAAAGCTCGTTTTGCTTAAGTATTGATCGTCCAGTCGTTTTGACAGAGATTCAGCTCTTTATAAAATTTTCGTCAGTCTGATACATGAGCTCATTCCTCTATTTATAGGCAGCTTGTTGTAAGGTATCTGTTGTGGGATTTGTTCCTTTGCCAAGAGCGGTTCTCTCCAAAGCATGTGACCGTTGTCACGTTTTGACTTAGGATGGAGAGATAGAGGAGACAGCTGTACATGTAGCGCCTCTCCTACTTGTACTTTTTCTGCAGAGAGAAGCTTCTTCTTTTCCTGTTCAATACTATTCGAAAAATCAAATAGAATGACATATTAGAATGAGAGAGAATAATCGTTGCATTATATAGAATCACCATTGAAAACGTATTGCTTTATAATATTATTTTAAGATAGAAACTACAGAGTGGGTTATATAGGCATTGGACGCTTGCTCCCACAGGAGCATTGGACGCTGCCTGTAGTATTCTTACAAAACAGATTTGGACGCTTTTCTTATTAAAACATAAAGTTGAGGTTTGAGAGATACAATAACATTGCGGCATTGGACGACGTAAATCCTATAACACTCAAACAAGATCATTAGATACTTCAAAATTTATCCTTTAGTTGTTATCATCAAAACCGAAATTCGAGGGGTTGGACATCGTCCAAGGTCTTAGAACCTAACATAAACTTCAAGGTGGTGCCTTGTTGAACATAGACATGGAGAGAAACATTTTTGGTATATCATATACAGAGTTTATTAGTCAACAAATTATCAATGAACTTCTTCTCCACGAATGGTTAGATTGTCCTATTATTTGTGTATATATCAGGTACTTTAAGTAAACAAAGTTTTGTAATTGCTTTTCAATTAAACATTGATATTGTTGGTAACATGTTTTTTATCTTCATTGAAGGTATTTATACTACCAGTTGGTTCTTGCGAGACAAAACACAAGGAGGTTCTCATTCTTATGCCCACATAATACATCTCCAACGAACAACGAGGCAACAAAGTATATAGCTGATGTGCTTATTGAATTTAATCAGCGAGACAAGTTATTCTTGGCACCTTACAATACAGGGTAAATAAATTTGATTTACTTTAATGATAACATTTTAATAAATTTTATTTACTTTAATGAATTCCTAAGAATGTAAGTTACTTTGGATTATCTAATTAACTAACAAGTTTTGTAGGGATCATTGGGTGTTGATTGTCATCAATGCCACATTAGATACAATATATTATTTGGATTCTGTGCATGGTGGTCTAAAACATAAACAACACATGAAGGATACATTTGAAAAGTAAGTTCAATGCATTTATTTTCAATATAACAAACATGAGATATATTGAATATATAATAACTTGAATATATTTATTTTATTTTGTTAGAGCTTTGTGCATTTACCATGCTGGTAAGGAAACTAGGATGCCAAAATCTAGATCAAACAACAAAATCACTTGGATCCCTATACAAGTATGTACAAATTTTTTCTACACTTTAATCTCTTGCCTAAATCTAGATCAAACAAATTCATTGTCCAAAACAAGGATAATACATCATTCAATTAATCTTTCATTTTGACTTGTATAGTGCCCTCGTCAGACAAATACAATTGATTGTGGTTATTATGTTATGAGATTCATGAAAGAAATCCTTTCACAAAATGAAAATATCATCCCATATACGGTACGTAATTTTAGTTATAATTTATATTTATCTCATTCCTAATTTTGATATCATTTAATGTTATTTAATCTAACATTTATTTAATCTGATGTTCTATTTTGCAGTACTTTCCTGACTACAAGTGTGCTACTTACTCTCATGACCAACTAGTTGAAGTCAAGGAAGATTGGTGTCGTTATATAGTCCAAAATTGTGGATTAGCATAGTTTCTATTTAGAATTGTTGCAACTCAAACGTGTAGTTTGATTTGTAACTTTTTTTAATTATGTTCAAAATACAAATTGCATTTTGTTTTGTTTCGTTGTATTTCTGTTAATATACAGATGTATTGAAATTTGGGATTGTTCATATTACAAGGGAAACTCTGCCAACATTTTGGTATAAATTTCATTGTTCAAAACTTAAGGAAGTAGTGTTTTTAATTAAGTTGTATGTATTAGACTATGAAAAATGTGATGTGTGCATGAATAATTGTTTTGAACTATGCAAAAAGCAACATAAAACAAAGGGAAAAATCTGAGTGAAGAGTTGTAAAAGGATTGTGGGGTGAGGGGTGGGGGACACTTCAGATGGACAAAGAGAAAAGGAAATTGTTTGGTTCCAATGGACTAAAAAAAATATTGAAGTGAGAGAAAGAGAAGGATTAAGGGAAGTATAAAAAGGAAAAGAAATACATAAAACAAAGCGATATTAATTAATACAACGATTCTTTTATTCCTTATTATATTATTGTCATTATTATAGTAATAAAAATATTATATAAATTAAATTAAAGTATATTAATAATGTAAATAAAAACTATACATCATTAATTACGAATTATTATGTATTAAAAATATTATATTTATAATAATTATTTTAAAATCATATTTAAAATAACTTCTAATGAATTGATATAATAATAAATTTATATTAATAATATATAAAATTTAAAATGATATAATATAGTAAAATAAAACACTAAAATAGACAATAAAATTTACATAATCTGTGGTTTAATTTTTCTAAGATTAAAATATTTTTTGGAAAAATAATATAATTTAATTGAAAAGCATTTGCAGTGTTTTAAAGTTAAATTAAGCTAATTTTAAAAAAATTAACACTATATCATTAAAAAAATAAATATGTGTTTAAATTAGTTTTAATTAGAAAAAATTTATTATAATATTTGTAATGATTCTATGTTATTTTTAATCAGTTTTTTTTTCTTCATTGGGTGCCTTCTTCTTCTTTTCATTCTTTCTTTGTTTCTTTTTTTTTTTTTTTTTTTGCCCGTTCTTGATATGTATCTGAATGTTTTAGTTTGTGTCTATTGTTAAAGGAAGTTTAGCATTTATTACAGAAGATATTCTTAACCATGTTTCATATATTATAATTTTTTTTATATTGTGTTATTAAATGTATGTGACATTAATTATATTAGTTATTACTGTCATTTATCATGTAATGAATTCCTCTAACGTATCTATGAATTGGTAGTTTGACTTTTTATTAAAAAAAATGAATGATAATAAATGGCATTGAAAATAAATTTTAAATAAATAATCAATGTCAATAAAGGTGTTTGAAAAAATTTTAAATATATAACCAACAAGTCGTTGGTCCGAGTAGTACTGGGCTCGGTCCCCTTAAGCAAGATAGTGTTCGAGCCTTGTAAATGAAAAATATGTGGTTGATTTGAGTGGGGAGACTTCGTACCAATAACATGGTAATAAAAAAATATATATATTAATATTTAATTCTAATTTTAACTTTGCTTTTTATGTTAATATTTGAAGATTTTAATTTTTACGCATTGTTAATGCAAAATTTTACATTATCAATCAAATAAAAATAATCTTAAATATGACTTTTGAAAAATTAATTATAAAAATCAGCAATGTTTATGCATGACAGATTATGATTATATCACAATATAAATGAATACATTTATATTGTCAATATATTTAAATAAAAAAACTTATCTTTAATTGTTTAAATGAAGTAAAATATTACATAGATGTCTAGAAATGTTTAAATTTAAAAAATAATTATTTATTTTAAAACTTTCAAATTTTTTTAAATTAAGTTATTATTTTTCTAAAATAAGTGCACATTGTGGTATATGAAATTTATCGGCTAAAAATGTTTATGATATTATTGAGGTCATTTTAATATATTCTCATTGTTTTTATAATCTAATTTATTAATTCCATCCATTAAAATAAAGACGTGTTTTCTTGTGGTGGAATCATACTAAAGTGGCTCTGTGTTATCTATTCTGGAAAGGAGGTGGAGTAAGCAGCTAAAGGATGTTATTATAGCTGCCATTCTTAATGTGTTTTGGACAGTGACAAATCAGGATCCGGGATTAGCGGGGGCAAATTATTTAAAAAAATTAATAATGTTTATTAGGTCTAAATACCTTTTTAGTCCTTGCAATTTAGCACTTTTTTGTTTTTCGTCCTTCCAAAAAAAAATTTAGTTTTACTCCTTGCAAATTATGTTTGTTTTGTTTTTCATCCTTAAAGCGGTTTAGATAGCGTTTTTTTTACTGTTAAAAGTATTTTTTTTACTATTCAAAGCACTATTTAAAGCGTTTGAAGGACGAAAAACAAAATACACAGAATTTGCAAGGACTAAAACCTTTTTTTTTTTGCAAGGACGAAAAGCAAAAAAGCACTAAATTGCAAGGACTAAAAAGGTATTTAAGCTTATTTATTATCATGCATATGAAAATAAAATATGTTTTGTTCCTCTAAAATTTTCGTAGTTTGGTTTTGGTCTCTCTAAAATTTTTTGTCCTTTTTCGTCTCTCAATTTTGAAATGCATAATTTTGGTTCTCAAACCGCTATCTAAACCATTTTTGTCTTTCTATAAAGCATTATCTATACCATTTTGAGAAGAAAAAGTGATGCATTTCAAAATCAGGAGTCGAAAAGTGGACAAAAAAAATTTAAAGGGACTAAAACTGAACTTCAAAAATTTTAGAGAATCCAAAAACATATTTTACCCTATGAAAGAGAATGAAATGTGCAACCAAATAAGTGTAAAAGGAACAAAACATAAGAAAGAAACTAGTCAATAAAAGATAAAAATTGATAACAACTAAAAAATTAAAGGCAGTGGGGTCAAATTACAAAATTAGAGTGGGCAAAAACACAACACTTAATATATCCTTATATTTTCCACAAAGTCAGGGGGTGCATCTGCATCCCCTGGAGAGTATGTAGGTCCGCCATTGGTTTTGGATCATCTGTATTTCTCGAAATAAAAAGCGTTTTGATAGTGTTTCAATTTCTGTCAATAATGCCATTTCCTCTATTATGGCCTCTACTTCATTAGCAGGCTTTTGCTCAGAAGGATACATGGGGCATTCAATGGAGGAGTTTCAAAATCTTAAGGCCTTGTCAGTACCTATTCATCCCCCTAAACCTCTTCTTGTTAAGCAGGTAACTTGGTATCCACTAATTTTTGGATTTGTCAAATGTGTACACTGATGGTTCTTCCAAGGGCTCTCCAGGGCATGCTGGGTGTGGGGGCATTTTCCGTGATGATTTTGGGGCTTTTCTTGTGGTTTCTCAGCATAGATTAGAATCACAACAGCTCTACATGCTGAGCTTACTGCAACAATGCTAGCCACTAAGCGTGCTTCCCACATTAAGGATGGCATAAACTCTAGCTTGAATGTGACTCTCATTTAGTAATAGAGGCTTTTAAAAATGTTCAACGTGTTCCTTGGGATATCAGAGGTCGTTGGAAACACTGTCTTGAGCTTTGTTCCCAGATGCATTTCAATTTTTCTCATATCTTTAGAGAAGGGAATAGTTGCACTGATAAACTAGCTAATTGGTGGGATGGTGCTCCTTCTTGTATTAAGGAAGACTTCTTCCGTAACAAAGTTGGTCTTCCTTTTTTTAGATTTTGTTGATGTTCTTTTTTCGTAGGTTTTGGCCTAGTCCCCCATTGTGATGTTCTTTTTTTTTTCCTATTCTTCTTAATAAATAGTGGCTTGCGACAGGGGATCAATAGTCTTTGGGGTGTCGACCTAGTTAGGAGATGGTCATTGTTCTATTTGAAATACAAAGAAACACACTAGAATGGGGGTTGAATAGTGTGCTTATATTTTCTTTGAAATCCTTTCGCAAATATGAAGATAGTGTATCTTAGGTTTTACAAGAACCTTGTGAAATAGAAGACTATGCTATCGTCCAGTGGTTCAAATATAACAGTTTAATAAAACTGCGTTTTTCGTCAGAACACACGTAAAATATTTTGGTAAATAAAATGTGTAAAGAAACTCTTTCGTAGTATGTGAAGAGATAACTTAAGAGATTTACGAGTAAGCTAGAAAGCGAAAGAGTAGAACACTTAGTTTTATACTGGTTCACTCAAACTGAGCTACATCCAGTTCTCCTTCAGAAACCTTTGAAGGGTTCTCCTAATCAGAATCTGATTACAAACAAGTATTTTAACCTGCCACTTCTGGCTACAAGTATTCTCTAGGCCACTCCTGGCACACCTTTTAATCTCCCCCTGAGATTAAAGCAAACCCAAGTATTCTTTAACACTAAGCCATTCCTGGCTTTCCAAACAGAAATTGTTCGAGTATAGAAAGAAAGAATAACTCTCACAGAGAGGATATTACAATAATAATATCGAATACACATAATCGCTTAGCAAAGCTAACTAGAAAGCTCTTTTTCGCTTAGTATGAATCGTCCAGTCGTTTTGACAGAGTTTCGGCTCTTAATCAGTCTTCGCACTTTGATGCATGGGCTTGTTCCTCTATTTATAGGTAGCTTGGTGTAAAGTATCCGTTGTGGGATCTGTACCTTTGCTAGTAACAGTTCTCTTCCAAATATATGACCGTTTTCCACGTGTCGGCTTGGGGTGGAGAGATAGAGGAGACAGTCATACATGTAGCGCTTCCACTTTTTGTACTATTTCTGCAGAGAAATGCTTTTCTGTCCTTGTACAATACTTTTCGAAAACTCAAATGAAATGTTATGTTTGAATGAGAGGGAATAATCAAATATTCCAGAGAATCATCATCGAAAACGTATTGTCATATTATATAACTTTTAAGATAGAAAACAGAGTGTAAGTTATATAGGCATTGGACGCTTGCTTTGCAGAAACATTGGACGCTGGTTGTTGTTCTTTACAAAACATATTTGGACGCTTTGCTTATGGAAATATAAGGTCTAAGTTTGAGAGATACAATATCATTGCGGCATTGGATGATGTGGATCCTATAACACTCAAACAAGACCATTAGATACTCCAAAATTTATCCTTTATTTGTTATCATCAAAACCGAAATTTGAGGGGTTGGACATCATCCAAAGTCTTAGAACTTAACAATCTCCCCCTTTTTGATGATTACAAATAATGTTAAATTTTGATGTTAACAGGCACATAATCATATATGAATATAATAAAGCATATAGGAGATGATTATGTTATGCCAGTGTATGTTGACAGGGTTAATATATGTATATGTGAAATGAAGTACTCCCCCTGAGTTCAACATTTCTTATGCATCTGATAACAGTGTATAATAGACATCAAGAATATATCAGATATTGCAGATATCAGAGTGAAAAACAAACATATCAAGGATATGGATGCGGAATATGTTATATAAACACCTCATGTATTAAAAATGTATTGATAAAACAGCCAAAACATTCACAGAGTGTAAAATGACTTTATGACATCAAAATTCCAATTTCTCCCCCTTTGTCATTAACAAAAATGGGTTTGAAAGATGGAAAAATGACTTGACCATCATGGTCACCTATGGCTGTGACGGTGGTTCTTGTGGTGGTGGTGGTGGTTGTTCTGGTGGTGCTTGAGTAGGTGGTGCTGGTTGATGAGGTTGTGGTTGGACAAGTGGTGCTAGTTATTGGAGTTGTTGTGGTTGGACGGGTGGAATGGCATGAGCAACTTGTCCAAGAAGTTTGGTTGCAGTATTTTGAATTTGATTCACAAGCGTCTGGGAGAGGCTCATGAACTGTTCAGTGATAGCATTCTGTAGCAGCATACGATGTTGAGCAGCCTCAGCCTGTTGCCTTTGCTTAAATGCTTGAAGAGTTGCATCGGTTTCCAGTTGTTGTTGCCTCAGAGCCTGCTGCACGATCTCGAGAACACGATCTTCTGAGACCCCTTGAGGTTCAGCAAATCACAAGAGAAGGATGCCCCTTGGACTTGAAGATCCTGTGGGAACCAGTTGACGTGTATCCGAGTGAGCTTCAGTAGACGCTTCAACAACGGGGAGACTGGTGATATCTTCAGCAGGAGGCTTTTCTGCAGTTGATTCCATGGGCTTGGATGCTTCAACAATAGGCTCTCCATCATCCTTGGACTTTCCAGTTTGGACGGTGGGTTCTTGTTCCACTTCTATTGGTACAGATGGGTCCAAGTCAAGATGAGCTAGCACCTTTGTTATCTTGGCAGATGCTTCATCCAACTCTGCTTGTGTATCTTTTGCCTTGACAACCTGATCGTCCTTTTCTGTGGTTGCAGCCTCAGCTTGCTTAAGAGCCAGCTACTCTGGACGAGCTTGTTCTGCTGCTCTGGCCTCTTCTGCCTTGTACTCCTCATGCAGAGTTTGGAGTTCCTCCACAAACTCTGTGTGATCCGGTGTCCGAAGATCAAACACTTTGTTGCTTCTGATGATAGGTAACGTCTTCACTAAATCCAGATAGTCATCTGAATCTGTCAGAAAGCAAGCAAAGGTGTCTGTGAAGTGATGAGTCTTCACTGGACGCAGCACCTCAAGACCATGAGGGGGGTGAATGAAATCATTCTTGCAGCTACCGGAGGAGGAGGCCTTCTGGGAGTCATTCCATAAGATCTGGCGCCAAAAGGTCATGGATTCGAAAGTTCCAAGTGGTCGTGTAGGTTACCAGTCTTGTCAAACAGGTGACCCCAGGTATGTGAGGATTGTTGCAGGGCTTCAACTTTCTCTTCCCTGCTTGGCATCTAAATGCCATAGAGATTGTAACCCTTCTTTCGACAGGCATCATACAAGGGTAGTCGAGGACACACCCTGTCTAGTACAAACTTGATTTCTGTGGCGCGGCTGATGTGAAGGTTTGGTGGGTAGGCGATGGCTTGGTTTCGTATATACATCTATTAAAGAAGTTTGCCAAGATCATCATAGTCACTTGGCTGGAAATTAAGCACTAGAGTTCCAGCTGGTGGTGGCAGGAACTTTGTAATGGGAGTCCATAAGCGAACATCCTTGACCCATTATACATCTGGACGCTGCTTCGACTTGGAAGGGTCCAGGCTTTCTTTAATGGCTAACTTCAATTCTATGGCCAGTTCAATATCCCTGCTAACAGAGGGCGTCTTGGATGGTGCCTTCTTCTTTCTTGGAGCCTTCCCTTTCTGCTCCGCAACCGTCTTTGTGAATCGAGATGCAACCTCCACCTCTGGTTCAGGCAGTTCTGCTGCTGCTGGACGCACCCTTTGTTTGTAACATCCTGAAATTTAATATGATTTAAAAGATTAAATTGTTATGAAATTTAGTATAAAAATTATTAGTATAAGAATTTATTTGCATTAAAAGGATTGAATTATTATGATATAATATGATATTATATTTAGAATGTTGTATCATGATATGTTATTTGAATTGATTATGATATTATTTTATTTGGATTGAAATCTTATCTTAGTATAATATATTGTCTGCAATGTTTGTATTATGATATAATAACTTTGATTGAGATAATTAAATTAAAATATTGCTATTTAGTTACTATATATTAAATATTATCAAGTTAAATAATTATTTTATCAATAATAAGATTAGGTGATTAATATAAGAATTGTTAAGATTATCTAACAACTACAAAAGAATGCAAAAGATAATTAATATAGTAATGATATAATATTATATATCTAGTTTAGATAAAATATTCATTATATATAATTTGAATTGGTCCTCGATAACGATTTAAATCTTATCATGTTCTAAAATGTAGAGAAATACACTAGAAGGGGGGTTGAATAGTGTATTTAAATTTTCTTTGGAAAACTTTAGCCAATGTGAAGATAGTGTATCTTTACGTTTTACAGAAACTTAGTAAAACAGAAAGAACGAGCTATCGTCCAGCCGATTAAAACAACAGACCAAAGAAACTACTCTTCTTCTTTTTCGTTTAAATACACGTAATAGATAAACTTAGATAAAAAGGTGTATAGAAACTTTTTCGTAGTATGTTGAAGAGATAGCTTAAAAGAAATGCAAGTGAGCTAGAAGGCGAGAGAATAGAATACATAGTTTTATACCGGTTCACTCAACTGAGCTACGTCCAGTTCTCCTTCAAAAACTTTTGAAGGGTTCTACTAATCAAAATCTGATTACTCTCAAGTATTCTAACCTTGCCACTTCTGGCTACAAGTATTCTCTAGGCCACTTCTGGCACTCCCTTAATCTCCCCTTGAGATTAAACACAAAAACCAAGTATTCTTTAACACTAAGCCACTCCTGGCTTTCCAAACAGAATTGTTTGATATTGTATATAAAATTTAACTCTCAATGAGAGGATATTACAATAAGAGTGAGTATATAGACTCGCTTAGCAAAGCTAAGATGAATGCTCTTTTCACTTATGATCGTCCAGTCGTTTTGACAGGGATTCTGCTCTTTTTCAATTTTTCATCGTTAAGATATGTGAGCTCATTCTTCTATATATAGGAAGCTTGTTGAAAGATATCCGCTGAGGGATATGTTCCTTTTCCAAGAGCGATTCTTTCTGTAGCATATGGCCGTTGTCACATTTTGACTTAGAGTGAAGTGATGGAAGTGACAGCCGTACTTTTAGCGCCTCTCTCCTACTTGTACTTTTTCTGCAGGGAGAAGCTTCTTCTTTTCCTGTTCTGTACTATTCGAAAAGATCAAACAGAATGGCATGTTAAAATATGAGAGAGTGAACGTTGCCTTATATCATAGAAAACGTATTTTCAAGATAGTAACAACAGTGAGTGTTATTCAAGCGTTGGACGCTTGCTCTCACAGGAGCATTGGACGCTGCCTGTAGGGTTCTTTATAAAATATATTTGGACGCTTTCTTTATTGAAACATACAGTCCAAGTTTGAGAGATACAATACCATTGCGGGATTGGACGATGTAAATCCTATAACACTCAAACTAGATCATTAGATACTTCAAAATTTATCCTTTAGTTATTATCATCAAAACCGAAATTCGAGGGGTTGGACATCGTCCAAGGTCTTAAAACCTAACATGTTCTATCTTAATGTATCTTGAAAGAAGAGAAAATAGTAGATAATGCTAATAATGAGATAAATCTAGATAATAAAGTAGAAAAAGATAAAGAAAGATTTGATAAGCCAAATTTGCTAAAATAAATCTTATGCTATTTAATCTTAATCACGTACAACTGCACTTATATAAGGATAGGCAGTTTCCTTTCCTAGAATTACATAGTTAGTCTCTTGAGAAATAGGAAATTAGTAGATTGTTTAGGAATTGAGAAGGAAGAAATAGAGAGGATCTTGTTGACGCAGTAGATAGAGAAGAGGAAGAATAAACGAAGAGTGGAAATTACTTTGCTTCAAGAGGTGAGTAAAACATCTTTTTAAACACTCCATGGTATATTTTTGAAAGATATAATTTTGGGGTTCAGCGGAAAGTTCGGGGCTAGTGAAATTTGGATTTTTTTTTAGTGGAATTATATGTTATCGCTAATGTGTGTTGCGTGTAATTTATGGATGATTGTGAATATTTTGTTTATACGAAATATTGGGTGCTGCGATAATTTTGTTCCTGGACATTTTGTGAAATCCCGTGACTTTTCATTATTCCGTGTGCAAATTGAATGTGCTAAATTAGGAATTAGGTGATAGACTGGTAGGTGTTCTAGCAATAGCAAGAAAATTAGATGCAGTGGTTAATCTTGAAATTTGTCAAAGACCTTGCCATGTTATATAAATATATAATCATTGAAGCTACGTGAGATTCAGGTGTTGCATCTTGGTCATTCCATGTATATATAAAATTAAATTTATAATGATCGAAGGCTGTATTGTTCCTGCTACTCTCATGGAAATTGATTGAGTTAGAAAACCTCGCTTCCATATAAAGCTTTGTTAAGTTTGAAAACATGATTTGGAAAAGCATCACTTTCAAATCCTGAGGGTTGTTCCACATAGACTTCTTCCTTTATGAGTCCATTGAGGAATGCACTTTTTACGTCCATTTGATATAGCTTCATATTGCTCTGAGCTGCAAATGATAGTAAAATGTGAATTGCCTCTAGACGTGCAACTGGAACATAAGTTTCAGTATAATCTATACCTTCCTGTTGTGAGTAACCTTTTGCTACCAACCTCGCTTTGTTTCTCACAACATTACCTGCTTCGTCCAGCTTGTTTCTGAACACCCACTTTGCTCCTACAGCTTCTTTGTCGTCGGGGAGTTCTACTAGCTTCCAGACATTGTTCTTTTGAAACTGGTCAAGTTCTTCCTGCATTGCTTTGACCCAGCTTTCATCTTCTAAGGCATCATCCACAGTCTTAGGTTCTAATTGCGATATGAGTGTTGTGTGACCCTGCTGTCGTTGAAGTGAAGCTCTGGTTTTGACTCTATCTTTTGGATCTCCGATTATTTGCTCATCTGGATGATGTTTCTTCATTTTCCAGTTGCGTCCAGTTGGTTCTCTTTGTTCTGCTACTGAATCGTCCAGTGGTACATTGGACTCTTCACCTGAGACATCGTGGTTGGACGTATCTGATGACTTACTTGCATCGTCCAATCTAAAATCTGCAAATGATTCATCCAGCTCTGATAATTTCTTATCAGGCTTATTATCATTGAACTTCACATGGATAGCTTCTTCAACAACTCAGGTTCTAGAGTTATAAACTCTGTATGCCTTTGAAATTTCAGAATATTCAAGCAATATTCCTTCATCACTCTTAGAATCAAATTTTCCTAAGTTATCCTTAGTGTTTAGAATCAAACATTGACATCCAAATGGATGGAAGTAGGATATGTTGGGTCTTCTTCCCTTCCACAATTCATATGGAGTCTTTTTCAATATTGGCCTTATATAGATTCTGTTTTGTAAATAACAGGCAGTATTCACTGCTTCAGCCCAGAAGTGTTTAGGGGTTAAATTATCATTCAACATGGTTATGGCCATCTCCTGGAGTAACCTATTTTTCCTCTCAACAACACCTTTCTGTTGTGGTGTTTTGGGTATTGAGAAGTTGTGAAGGATACCATTGTCCTCACAGAACCTTTGAAAACTTTCATTTTAGAATTCTCCCCCATGATCACTTCGGATAGAAGTAATGCATACTCCTTTTTCATTTTGAACTCTTTTGCAGAAGTTATAAAAAGCCTTGAAGGACTCATCTTTGTGGGATAAGAACATGACCCATGTCCATCTGGTATAGTTGTCCACTATAACCAATCTGTATCTCTTACCACTTACTGAGGCTGTTCTTGTGGGTCCAAACAGATCAATATGTAACAGCTCAAGAAGTCTAGAAGTGGAAACAATTTTTTACTTTGAAAAGAACTTTTCACTTGTTTCCCTTTCTGACAAGCTTCACAAAGAAGATCATCTTTATATGACATACTTGGTAGTCCTCTTACGAGGTTATGCCTATTCAGCTTTGAGATTAACCTCAAGCTTGCATGACCAAGTCTTTTATGCCATAGCCAATGATTTTCTTGTGCTGAAACTAGGCATGATACATTTTGACTTGATAGTTCCCTAAGTTTAATCTTGTACAGATTACCTTGCCTCTTTGCAGTAAAGAGAAGGGATCCATCAGAGTTCTTGACTGTGCATTCACTTTTGTTAAAGGCAACATCATATCCACTGTCACATAATTGGCTTATGCTAAGTAGATTGTGTTTAAGACCTTTAACAAAAAGAACTTTATCAATACAAGGATATGGTGGTAAACTAATCTTACCTACGCCAGCTATCATCCCTTTCTGATTCCCTCAGAAAGTGACCGTCCCACCAGCTTTGGGTAGGAGGCTTTGGAACATACACCTTTCTCCTGTCATGTGATGTGAGCACCCACTGTCCAGGTACCATGATTGGAGTTTCTTTCCTACTGTTAAGCATGTCTGCAATAGGAACAATTTTATCCTTAGATACCCAAATTGACTTGGGTCCTTTATTGTTAGTTTGAAGGGTATTAGACGCTCCCTTCTTAGGCAGGTGTCTGCATTTGGACGTTATATGTCCAAGTTTCCCACAGAAGTAGCAAACATCTATTTCCTTGTCATGAATACATTTCTTTCCCTTATATCCATGTCCTGACCTGTCATTTTGTCTCTTACAACCTTCATATTTTAAAAGCATTTTAAGGTTGTCAGAGCCCTTAACAAAGTTTGACAGATCCTTCTTTAGGCTGTCAATCTCTTCATGAAGTTTTACAACATCATGTGGTTGACCTCTTAAGGAAGTATCTGCTTCAACTTTCAGAAGCTTCTCAACTAGCATTTTGTTTTCTGCTATGAGATTTTGAATCTCTATGGAAAGATTCATTTCTCTAGTCCTTGAATCCTCACAGGATTTATAGGCTCGAGCAGCATCATTCCAGAGAGTTCGCCTCTTCGCATTTGTAATTTCATGTTGCTTTGAGAGCTCTGTAAACTTTTTCTGTAAATCCTCCATTTCACTTTCAAGTTGTTTGAAACTTTTCTCTAAAACTTCTTTTTCTTTTGAAAGTGATTTGGACAATTTCTTTAAAGTTCTGTAGGCCTTTGACAGAATAGAAGAGTTTGAAAGTAGTTCATGATAAGCTTCTTGAAGTGAATCTAAGACATTAAGCTCTACCTCATCTTCTTCTTCTGGTTCAGAAGAATCTGTTGAAGTGTCTGCCATCAGGCATATGTGTGCTTCCTCTTCTTCTTCATCGTCCGATGATGAGTCATCATCCAGGTCTTCCCATGTGGACATCAGAACTTTCTTGCCCTTCTTTTTGCTGAAGAATTTCATCTTGTTGTCCTTGCTCTTGTCGAGATCTGGGCATTCTGATTTGAAGTGTTCTGGCTTTTTGCATTCGTAGCATACTATTGGACTCCTCTCCTTCTTTTCTTTGAGGCCTTTCTTGTTTAGGTTTCTCCATCTGAATCCACCTTTCTTCTTCCACATAGCGTGTATCCTCTTGGATATGAAGGATAGCTCATCATTCTCGTTTCAGTCATCATCTTCAGATTGTTCGTCTGATGATGTTTCAGCTTGCATGGCTTTGGACGATGGTGCTTTCCTTGGCTTCTGGACGCTGAGCGCCAGGACTTGTTTTTCTTACCATCACCATCTTGATGCAGTTCTAGTTCATGCACCTTGAGAATTCCCACGAGTTCTTCTAGGGACATATCATCCAGTCCTTTTGTTGTTCTCAAGGCTGTAACCTGTGGTCTCCATTGCCTAGGCAAACTTCTCAAAATTTTGTCAATATGTTCATAGTTATTGTAATTTTTACCAAGTGCTCTAAGTTCATTTAGTATGGTTTGAAACCGTCCAAACATACCTTGTATGTCCTCGTTTTCTTCCATACTAAACAATTCATATTGACGAGTAAGGAGACTGAGTTTGTTACGTTTTACCTGGGTGGAACCCTCATACGTTAACGCAAGAGTGTCCCACATTTGTTTCGTGCTTTTGAGACTGTGCACCTTGTTGTATTCTTGTTCGCTCAGTGCACATATGATGATGTTTCTAGCTCTGGAGTTGAGATGAAATCTTTGTTTCTGCTCCTCTGTCCATCTAGTCTTTGGGATTTCGTTGAGGATCTCATCAAATGGAATGTAGTCGCCCATCTCCACAACATCCCACATGTCAATATGACTGGATTCAAAGAATGCTATCATTCTTTGTTTCCAGTAATCATATTTGACGCCCTTGAAGAGTGGTGGTCTGTTCACAGCTTGTCCCTCGTTTTCCATCTTTCTTAGGATCTTTCCTCTGTACTACTAAGTACTCATCCCAAGAGGCCGAGCTCTGATGCCAACTGAAATATAGAGAAACACACTAGAAGGGGGGTTGAATAACGTGTTTATATTTTCTTTGAAATCCTTTCGCAAATATGAAGATAGTGTATCTTAAGTTTTACAAGAACCTTGTGAAACAGAAGACTATGCTATCGTCCAGTGGTTCAAATATAACAGTTCAATGAAACTGCGTTTTTTGTCAGAACACACATAAAATATTTTCGTAAATAAAATGTGTAAAGAAACTCTTTCGTAGTATGTGAAGAGATAACTTAAGAGATTTACGAGTAAGCTACAAAGCGAAAGAGTAGAACACTTAGTTTTATACTGGTTCACTCAAACTGAGCTACGTCCAGCTCTCCTTCGGAAACCTTTGAAGGGTTCTACTAATCAGAATCTGATTACAAACAAGTATTTTAACCTGCCACTTCTGGCTACAAGTATTCTCTAGGCCACTCCTGGCACACCTTTTAATCTCCCCCTGAGATTAAAGCAAACCCAAGTATTCTTTAACACTAAGCCACTCCTGACTTTCCAAACATAAATTGTTCGAGTATAGAAAGAAAGAATAACTGTCACAGAGAGGATATTACAATAATAATATCTAATACACAGAATCGCTTAGCAAAGCTAAGTAGAAAAGCTCTTTTTCGCTTAGTATGAATCGTCCAGTCGTTTTGACAGAGTTTCGGCTCTTAATCAATCTTCGCACTTTGATGCATGAGCTTGTTCCTCTATTTATAGGCAGCTTGGTGTAAAGTATCCATTGTGGGATCTGTACCTTTGCTAGTAACAGTTCTCTTCCAAATATATGACCGTTTTCCACGTGTCGGCTTGGGGTGGAGAGATAGAGGAGACGGTCGTACATGTAGCGCTTCCACTTTTTGTACTATTTCTGCAGAGAAATGCTTTTCTGTCCCTGTACAATACTTTCCGGAAACTCAAATGAAATGTTATGTTAGAATGAGAGGGAATAATCAAATATTCCAGAGAATCATCATCGAAAATGTATTGTCATATTATATAACTTTTAAGATAGAAAACAAAGTGTAAGTTATATAGGCATTGGACGCTTGCTTTGCAGAAACATTAGACGTTGGTTGTTGTTCTTTACAAAACATATTTGGATGCTTTGCTTATGGAAATATAAGGTCTAAGTTTGAGAGATACAATACCATTGCGGCATTGGACGACGTAGATCCTATAACACTCAAACAAGACCATTAGATACTCCAAAATTTATCCTTTATTTGTTATCATCAAAACCGAAATTTGAGGGCTTGGACATCGTCCAAAGTCTTAGGACTTAACACTATTGTGATGTTTTGCAAGTCATATAATGGTCATCACAAGTTATATAAAAAAAATTAAAAAAAAAGTATGGCCCTACATCGCACAGGTCTCATGTTGGTAGTAAAAAGGACTTTAAAGACAATTTGAACAAGTTATACTTAACAATACCTTAATTCAATCTAATGACAAGTAAAGCCTCATTTTCTCATTTTACATATCTCAACTTTGTATAAATATATAATTTTTATTAATTATTTTGTGTTATATTTAAATATAATAGTCAAAGAAAATAATGTTTTTTTATTTAAAACATTATATTTAATATTTCACCAATACACCTTTATCATTGTATACAATAAATGTTTTCTTTTTTAAAAAATATTTATATTTACTATTATAATGTTATTCTTCATATGTAACATAAGGAAAAGGTATTAAATTATTACCCTCATTAAACATTCAAGATTTTAATTTCCCCTTCTGGTGTCATATATTTACCAACATTGATATTCAATATTATGAAATAATTAGATACATTTGACTAATTAAAGAAAAATATCTTTAATAAATTTAAAATAATAATGAATTTGCTAGTAAGTTGACTGAGTAAAATGTAAAAAAATTAAATGGAAAATGTCAAAAATTGATAATTAGTTTGTGTCTTTCTAATAAAATATTTAATTATTAATTCTTAATTAATCTTCAGAGACCCAAGAAAAATGTTATTTAATTTCATGCAAGTATCATTTAAATTATTTATTATAAATATAAAATATAATTTATATACTAAAAATACTTTTTATTATAAATTGTAATTTTTACCTATAATATATTTTATATATTTAAATTTTTTATTTATTTTAAATTTTAATTTTATAAAAATAATTATTTATTTTATGCATCACACAAGGAAAGATACTAATTATATTAATTTGATGATAATTTTTTGTAGTTATGAGTTATCCACTTTGTTAATTTATTAACAATATCAAATTTTTGTAATGGACAAATATTTTGATGCTTAAAACAATGAATATTTCAAATCACTAGCACATCAAATATTTATTTTATTTAATACTTTTTTATCCTAGTCAAACTATATTTAATGAATTTTGTTGAAAAAGTGAGATAAATTCCCAGTCAAAATCCTTTTTTATTTTCCTTCCTTTTCCGAGAGTTGAAAGGCAAGTTTGATATTGAAAATACCTTATTCATGTGTGCAAACACCCAACCCTCACACTCTATTTAATTACCACTTTCAAACTCAACACTGCATACATTCACACACACCGTCTTTGATTTCCTCAGCATTGTTTTACTTTATTCGAGCATTTCCTTACCTTTGTTAGCATTCTAACATTTTCCATGGAGTTCCAACATCGTGATGGCCAAAACCAAAGGACACCATTAACCATGCCTCTTTCTGCCATCACCTACCTTTCCAGAAACCCATTACGAAGTAACACTCTCTTTTCTTCACATTGCTTTCAACTTGCATGAGACCCATTATGTTTTGTTGTTTTAAAAAATAAATGCTTTTCTAACATCAGTTCATTTGTAGGGTCCGAGTTTGTGCCAGCTGGTTTTATCGGCAATGTTATGATGCCTAATGTTTTCCCAACGATGGTGCTGGTCAATGCCGAGGAAGCATTTCGACGAGAGCGGCAAAAAGTATTCTTTATTTATATATTTTATCTAATATATTAATTTTCCTATGCTATCATTCTTATTAAGTTGGATGCAATGAAAGGGGTCAACCAATTGACCCTAATAGTGATACGTTTGTAAGTTATATTGGTGCCATTTCTCGACAGACGATGCAAATTACATGTGATAATTGGAGAACACCATCTTTGAAGGTAGTGAAAGAAAATATTTGGAAGGATATACAGGTAGTAAACATACTCTCACCATATTTTATGTTTCTTGTACAAACATACTTACTCAATTAAGCACACTTTTGCAGACAACTTTCATTGTTGATGATAGTCATCGAAGTTGGGTTCTTAGAGAAGTACGAAAACTTTGTAGAAATTTTACAACCTACTTGACAAAGAAAAATGTTTATGGTAAAAATGGTAGTGTTATTAAGCATCCTCCGCAGATGTATCCATTCATATCCCAGGAGCAATGGAGAACTTTTGTTGCTAAACGTCAATCTGACAAATTTAAGGTAAGGTTAGTCATTTGAACTATAGTCTTAATTATCTTAATACTTTGTATTCATATTATTGCTATGTGCCTAAATAGATGCAAAGCACTCACAATCGGCTCAAAGCATTGAATCCTAAGTACCCCTATAGAAAAGCCCGCATTGGTTACGCACGCCTTAAGCAAAAGATTGTAAGTGTGTTTAGATATAAAGTGCAAGATGTTAGAAATGTCTTTCAATCAGTTCATTAATTGCATCAATGTATAGTTGAAGGAGTTAGGACCAAAGGACACATCCATATCTCGTCATGATTTGTGGAAGAGTGCACGTGTAAATAAGTCAAGAGTGATTGATAAAGAAAACGTTCAACAAGTATGTAAGCAAATTGTAAGTATGATAACATTTTAATTTTGTTCTTTTATTATTTTCTTATGTCAGCATTAATGATATATATCCTTTGCTTTAAATTTATGTGTCAAAACATCAGGAGCCTTCCCCTGCAAGTGGTGCAAATAATCTCCCTGTGTACCACAAATTTCTTGATATCTATGTTAAAGATAAACTTCAAGGTGGTGCCTTGTTGAACATAGACATGGAGAGAAACATTTTTGGTATATCATATACAGAGTTTATTAGTCAACAAATTATCAATGAACTTCTTCTCCACGAATGGTTAGATTGTCCTATTATTTGTGTATATATCAGGTACTTTAAGTAAACAAAGTTTTGTAATTGCTTTTCAATTAAACATTGATATTATTGGTAACATGTTTTTTATCTTCATTGAAGGTATTTATACTACCAGTTGGTTCTTGCGAGACAAAACACAAGGAGGTTCTCATTCTTATGCCCACATAATACATCTCCAACGAACAACGAGGCAACAAAGTATATAGCTGATGTGCTTATTGAATTTAATCAGCGAGACAGGTTATTCTTGGCACCTTACAATACAGGGTAAATAAATTTGATTTACTTTAATGATAAATTTTTAATAAATTTTATTTACTTTAATGAATTCCTAAGAATGTAAGTTACTTTGGATTATCTAATTAACTAACAAGTTTTGTAGGGATCATTGGGTGTTGATTGTCATCAATGCCACATTAGATACCATATATTATTTGGATTCTGTGCATGGTGGTCTAAAACATAAACAACACATGAAGGATACATTTGAAAAGTAAGTTCAATGCATTTATTTTCAATATAACAAACATGAGATATATTGAATATATAATAACTTGAATATATTTATTTTATTTTGTTAGAGCTTTGTGCATTTACCATGCTGGTAAGGAAACTAGGATGCCAAAATCTAGATCAAACAACAAAATCACTTGGATCCCTATACAAGTATGTACAAAATTTTTCTACACTTTAATCTCTTGCCTAAATCTAGATCAAACAAATTCATTGTTCAAAACAAGGATAATACATCATTTAATTAATCTTTCATTTTGACTTGTATAGTGCCCTCGTCAGACAAATATAATTGATTGTGGTTATTATGTTATGAGATTCATGAAAGAAATCCTTTCACAGAATGAAAATATCATCCCATATACGGTACGTAATTTTAGTTATAATTTATATTTATCTCATTCCTAATTTTGATATCATTTAATGTTATTTAATCTAACATTTATTTAATCTGATGTTCTATTTTGCAGTACTTTCCTGACTACAAGTGTGCTACTTACTCTCATGACCAACTAGTTGAAGTCAAGGAAGATTGGTGTCGTTATATAGTCCAAAATTGTGGATTAGCATAGTTTCTATTTAGAATTGTTGCAACTCAAACGTGTAGTTTGATTTGTAACTTTTTTTAATTATGTTGAACAATACAAATTGCATTTTGTTTTGTTTCGTTGTATTTCTGTTAATATACAGATGTATTGAAATTTGGGATTGTTCATATTACAAGGGAAACTCTGCCAACATTTTGGTATAAATTTCATTGTTCAAAACTTAAGGAAGTAGTGTTTTTAATTAAGTTGTATGTATTAGACTATGAAAAATGTGATGTGTGCATGAATAATTGTTTTGAACTATGCAAAAAGCAACATAAAACAAAGGGAAAAATCTGAGTGAAGAGTTGTAAAAGGATTGTGGGGTGAGGGGTGGGGGACACTTCAGATGGACAAAGAGAAAAGGAAATTGTTTGGTTCCAATGGACTAAAAAAAATATTGAAGTGAGAGAAAGAGAAGGATTAAGGGAAGTATAAAAAGGAAAAGAAATACATAAAACAAAGGGATATTAATTAATACAACGTGCTGAATTGAGGGTTCTCTCTTCCTAGGGTTTTCTTACGTTCCTTGCATGCAGCCATGGGAGAACCTTTGATCCCATGGAGCTTTCTCGCTTTTGATTCAGAAGGGAAGGAACCCCCGCAGCAACAGGTTGCTCCAAAGCGTTCTTTCGTGCATGCCCTTAAACATGCTTGTGACATTCCTTTAAGCCAACTCCCAGTGCCTTGTATGAAGGGCGATGCTATTGCAGTAAAAATTCCTGAAGAAGAATATTTGGCAGGGCTGGAAAGTTGTAAGAATAATCTCCATGGACGTTTAGTGCTGTCCAAAGGAGATTCTCCACTGAAGTTACATGATCTTCGTTTGAAGTTATGCAAAATCTGGAATCCCTTGGGGAATTGGCGTATGATATCCATCGGGAAGGGTTTTTACGAATTCTCCTTTGCTTCAGTTGAGGATTTAAGGAGGGTTCTTGCTGGTGGTTCCTGGAATCTTTCGCCTGGGGTCCTTAGGTTGTTTTCTTGGACTCCAGATTTCAATCCTAGTCTGGTTCGCCAGTCAAACGCGCAATGTTGGGTGCGCATTCTTGGCTTGCCTCAGGAATATTGGCGCCAAAGGATTCTTTTTTCTATTGCAAGAGGGGTTGGAGTTCCCCTGGCTATTGATGAGGCAACAGCGTCGCGTTCTTTTGGACACTTTGCTAGAGTCTTGGTTGACTTGGATCTCAAGCAAGAATTGAGGGACCAAATTCTGGTTGAGCGGGATGGATTCGCTTTTTTTGTTGAGTTAGTGTATGAATGTTTGCCAGCCTTCTGTGACTCGTGTAAGATCGTTGGATACACCTCTGCAAACTGTCGCTTTGGAAGACAGGAGGATGGAAAGCTTAGAGGGAAAAAGGTGGATTTTAAGGGGAAGGCCCACTATGTTCCTAAGCAACGTGTGGGTGAGGATGCTGGTCCTAGTAACACGATAAAGGATCAGGAGCAGATCGTAGAGGATGCAGTCAATGTTGAAACACCAGCAGCTGCAATGGTTGGTGCTGTGGCTGAGCAAGTTTCAGACGCGGGTGTCTCTGACAAGACTAGAGCAGGTCTTGAAGGGCAAGACGGTTTGAAGGATGGGCTGGTTGAAGACATTGCTGAGGATTCTAGCTCCTCGGATGATGATTCAAATGCGCAGAAATCTAAAGAAAAATCTTTGTGTGCTGAAGAAGGGCCTTTTGACTCTCCATCGCATGTGTCTCATTCTTTCTCGAGGTCTCTTGAAGCTGGTCATGCAGTAGGAGGTCAACAATTCACAGCTTCGGTGCAAAAGGAATTAAATTTAGTTTCTAAGTTTTGGGGGGATAGAGTGGAGGAGACATCGGATCATGAATCTCTTGGGATTGAAAAAATGCCGGATGAACAGCCTTTTGAGGAGGTGCTATCTAAATCTAAGAAGAAAAAGCTGCGCCAAAAGAATAAAGGAAGCGGGGCAAGGACTTATAACCTTAGAGGTGGTCCGACTTCTGTTGCATAATGAAATTCTTATTTTGGAATGTTAGAGGCCTAGCTAATGAGGCTTCTAGACGTGTGTTACATAACCTGTGTGTTTCGCATAAACCTTTCTTGGTCTTTCTTTCTAAGCCTTGGTCTTCGGTGGATTGCTTTCCATCCTCCTTTTGGTCTAGTCTTGGTCTCAAGCCTTTTGCTGTTAACTCTAGGCCGAATAAAGCGCCTAATTTATGGTGCATTTGTGATTATTCAGTTTCTCCTAAGGTTATTTCTTCTTCTGAGCAATTTGTCACCTTTTCTATGGATTTTGGTAATCAAACCTTGTTTGTGGCAGCTGTTTATGGTTCTACTTCATATGTTAAGCGTAGATCTCTCTGGGCTGATCTCTCTCAGTTGCAGCTCGTGCATAGTGGTCCCTGGCTTTTTATGGGTGATTTTAATGCTGTCATTGGTGCTCATGAGAAGCGTGGTGGCAACCTTCCACTTCCAGCCTCATGTTCTGATTTTGTTAATTGGTCTAATGATCATAGTCTTATTCACATTCAGACTAAAGGAAATGAGTTCACCTGGTCCAATGGTAGAACTGGAAGGCATCATATAGCTATGAGACTTGACCGATCCATATGCAATTCTGATTTGCTGGAATTATGTGACTCTGTATCGTGTACTACTTTAATTCATAGTAAATCGGATCATTTTCCTATTTTGGTCTCCCTTCAAAAAGGTGCAAAAACTTCCCCATCCTCTTTTAAGTTTTTGTCTATGTGGATTGAACACAAGGACTGTAGAAGATTAGTGAAAGAAGTTTGGGATTCTCCCATTGTGGGTTGTCCTATGTATATTCTGAAATAGAAGCTTAAGATTCTTAAAGGTGCCCTGCGGATATGGAACAAAGAGGTTTTTGGAAATGTGCTTACCAATGTGCAGAATGCCAAAAAGGCCGTGGAGGACATTCAACAGCAAATTTCTTTACATGGTTTTTCTGAAGACTTGCATGTTCTGGAGGATAAAGCTCAAGCTGAACTTCAAAAGGCTCTAGCTTTTGAGGAATGTTTCTGGAAAGATAAGTCACGGGTTCAGTGGTTTTCTCATGGGGACCGCAAAGCATCTTTTTTCCACAAGATGGCTAACTATCGTAGAGCTACTAAGAGTATGACTTCTCTTAGAGTTGGCGAGAGTATCCTGGACTCTCCGGATGTCATTAATCAGCATGTTCTGCAGTATTTTACTTCCTTATATGCCTTGAAAAACTCATGCTTGCCAAATGATTTGATCAAAACAGTCATTCCCCCTTTAGTCTCTGCTGAGGATAATTCTATGCTTACCAATATTCCCACTTTTGATGAAGTGAAGTCTGCTGTTTTTGCTTTGAGTAATTCCAGCGCCCCTGGTCCGGATGGGTTCGGTGGTTGTTTTTATCATGCTTTTTGGGACATTATAGGTACTGATGTTTTCAACTCTGTCTTTCAATTCTTCTTGCAAAGCTGGATTCTTCCAGGTCTTAATTCTAACTTGATAGCTCTTATTCCTAAATTTCCTGGTGCTGATATGATTGAAAACTTTCGCCCCATTGCTTTGGCAAATTTTCAATTTAAAATTATTTCTAAGGTGTTGGCGGACAGATTAGCTAACATTGCTCCCAAAATTATCTCCAGTCATCAGAGGGGTTTTATTAAAGGTAGGCAAATTTCAGATTGTGTTTGCATTGCATCCGAGGCTATTAATATGCTGAAGAACCGTGTTTTTGGTGGCAATTTGGCTATTAAGATTGACATCCGAAAGGCCTTTGATACTCTTGATTGGAATTTCCTGTTGGAGGCTCTCTAGGCTTTTGGTTTTAGTGATATTTTTTGCAATTGGATTAAGATTATTCTGCAGTCTGCTCGGCTTTCATTTGGTGTTAATGGGGCCTCGGTTGGTTATCTTGCTTGCAAAAGGGGAGTTCGACAGGGTGACCCCCTGTCTCCTCTTCTTTTTTGTATAGCTGAGGATGTCTTGAGCAGGGGGATTATGTATTTGGTGGAGAATAAATACCTTTTGCCTATGGCTAGTCCAAGAGGGTGTTCTACCCCTACTCATGCTTTATATGCAGATGATATCATGATTTTTTGTAGGGGGACCTTAAAAAATCTGAATAATTTGAAATTATTGTTTAAATTCTATGGGGATGCATCTGGCCAGCATATCATTCCGGAGAAATGTAAATTCTTCTCGGGTTCTATGCCTCATGACAGGACAGTCAGAGTTCAGCAATGTCTTGGTTTTGGACCGGGTTCTTTGCCTTTTTCTTATCTTGGTGTCCCTATTTTTATAGGTAAACCAAGGACTCATTTTCTGCAGCCTATTGCGGATAAAATCAAAGCCAAACTGGTGTCTTGGAAAGGAAAGCTCTTATCTATTATGGGCAGAGCTCAATTAATTAATTCTGTCATTACAAGTATGATGCTATATTCTTTTCATGTCTACGCATGGCCTGTGTCTTTGCTTAAGACTATTGAGAGCTGGATGAGGAATTTTCTTTGGTCTGGGGATATCAATACTCGCAAACTGCTTACTGTAGCTTGGAGTAAAGTTTGCAAGCCTTTGGTGGAAGGAGGCCTTGGATTGAAATCCATTGTCAAGTTGAATGAGGCAAGTATGTTAAAACTAATATGGGATTTTGTTTTTTCTGATTCTCATTGGGCGGTTTTTATGAGAGCTCGGTTTTTAAAACAAGGCAAACCTTTTTTGAGCTTTAAGTCGTCCCCTATTTGGACTTCTATGAAAAGTAAGTGGCATATGATTTTGGACAATGCTGGTTGGGTTGTTAATAGAGGTGATTGTGTCAACTTTTGGCTTGACACTTGGTGTCTTGATTCTTCTTTGGCTGATGCTTTAAATATTCCTGAGCCGCATAGACGTGCTTTAAAGTCTTCAGTTAGCTGCTTTGTGATGCATCAGCAATGGAATGTGCCTGAGTCTTTGCTGCAACGTCTCCCTCAGCTGCGTGCAGCACTTTCTTCTATCCCAGCTCCATTGCTTGATAATCAGGAACCAGATCAGCCAATCTGGAGATCTTCTATGGATGGGCTTCTCACCTTTAAAGCTGCTTTTAATCATTTTTCCTCTCCGGGACAAATTCTTCCTTGGTCCAAGCTGTTATGGATTAATTCTGTTCCGCCTTCTAGAAGTTTTATTTTATGGCGTATTGCTCATGGCAAGATGCCTACTGATGATAGGCTTCAGTCTCGGGGCTGTGTTGTTGTTTCCATGTGTGCATTATGTGGTAAAGCGTATGAAACTACTGATCATCTTTTTCTGACATGCAATTTTGCTACTGATTTATGGCAGTGGATGCAGTCTTTTCTTCCTTGCACGTTGGATTTTTCTTCTTGTATCGCTGTGCTGTTATCCGTGAATAGGCCATGCAGTACTCAAGTGAAGGATGTTCTGATTTCTGTTGTTGTGCATGTTTTTTGGGCTATTTGGTGGTGCAGGAACAGCATCAGGTTCAGAAATGTTCATATTCCTCTGAGGCAAGCTTCTTCTATGGTGATCTCTGCGGTCTCTCTTTCCGGTTTTCTTTCTAAGGGCCATGCTTCAAATTCTATCTCTGAATTTACTTTTCTTCAGAAGTTCTTAGCCTCAGCTAAGCTTCCTAAGCCTGTTCAGATTAAGCAAGTGAGTTGGTTTCCCCCTGCTTGTGGTTACATCAAATGTAACACTGATGGTGCATCTAGAGGTTCTCCTGGGCATGCTGCGGGTGGTGGTATTTTTCGAGACAGCTTTGGGGTTTTTCGTGGCTGTTTTGCTGCTTATATTGGCATTAAATCAGCGCTGCATGCTGAGATTTTTGCTGCTATTTTAGCTATTGAATATGCTCATTCTGTTGGTTGGGATAAGTTGTGGTTGGAGTGTGACTCCAAGCTGGTGCTTGCTGCTTTTGATAAGGTGGATATAGTTCCTTGGGATCTCAGAAGCCGTTGGATTCGTTGCCTTAAATTATGCTCTCAAATGCATTTTTTGTATTCTCATATATATAGATAAGGTAATCTTTGTGCAGATAGATTAGCTAACTATGGGGTTGATCATAGGGTTGATTTAATTAGGTGGGATCATATTCCCTTGTTTGTTAGGGATAGTTTTGCTCGCAATCATTGTGGATTGCCTTCTTTCCGCTTTTCTTGATTGTTATCATGGGTTTTGGCCTGGTCCCCCCATGCCTTTTGTTGGTCTTTTTTCTTTATTTTAATAAACTGTGGTTGGCTGCCGAGGATTAGTTGGTGAGGGGGTGCCAACGTTGTTGGATGTCCTTGTCCAACTGTGAGGTTTGCTTGCTACAAATTCATATAAAAAAAAATTAATACAACGATTCTTTTATTCCTATTATATTATTGTCATTATTATAGTAATAAAAATATTATATAAATTAAAGTAAAGTATATTAATAATGTAAATAAAAACTATACATCATTAATTACGAATTATTATGTATTAAAAATATTATATTTATAATAATTATTTTAAAATCATATTTAAAATAACTTCTAATGAATTGATATAATAATAAATTTATATTAATAATATATAAAATTTAAAATGATATAATATAGTAAAATAAAACACTAAAATAGACAATAAAATTTACATAATCAGTGGTTTAATTTTTCTAAGATTAAAATATTTTTTGGAAAAATAATATTATTTAATTGAAAAGCATTTGCAGTGTTTTAAAGTTAAATTAAGCTAATTTTAAAAAAATTAACACTATATCATTAAAAAAATAAATATATGTGTTTAAATTAGTTTTAATTAGAAAAATTTTATTATAATATTTGTAATGATTCTTTGTTATTTTTAAACAGTTTTATTTTTTTTTTCACTGGGTGCCTTCTTCTTCTTTTCACTCTTTCTTTGTTTCTTTGTTTTTTTTTTGTTGCCCATTCTTGATATGTATCTGAATGTTTTAGTTTGTGTCTATTGTTAAAGGAAGTTTAGCATTCATTACAGAAGATATTCTTAACCATGTTTCATATATTATAATTTTTTTTTATATTGTGTTATTAAATGTATGTGACATTAATTATATTAGTTATTACTGTCATTTATCATGTAATGAATTCCTCTAACGTATCTATGAATTGGTAGTTTGACTTTTTATTAAAAAAAATGAATGATAATAAATGGCATTGAAAATAAATTTTAAATAAATAATCAATGTCAATAAAGGTGTTTGAAAAAATTTTAAATATATAACCAACAAGTCGTTGGTCCGAGTAGTACTGGGTTCGGTCCCCTTAAGCAAGATAGGGTTCGAGCCTTGTAAATGAAAAAAATGTGGTTGATTTGAGAGGGGAGACTTCGTACCAATAACATGGTAATAAAAAATATATATATTAATATTTAATTCTAATTTTAACTTTGCTTTTTATGTTAATATTTGAAGATTTTAATTTTTACGCATTGTTAATGCAAAATTTTACATTATCAATCAAATAAAAATAATCTTAAATATGACTTTTGAAAAATTAATTATAAAAATCAGCAATGTTTATGCATGACAGATTATGATTATATCACAATATAAATGAATACATTTATATTGTCAATATATTTAAATAAAAAACTTATCTTTAATTCTTTAAATGAAGTAAAATATTACATAGATGTTTAGAAATGTTTAAATTTAAAAAATAATTATTTATTTTAAAACTTTCAAATTTTTTAAAAATAAGTTATTATTTTTCTAAAATAAGTGCACATTGTGGTATATGAAATTTATCGGCTAAAAATGTTTATGATATTATTGAGGTCATTTTAATATATTCTCATTGTTTTTATTCTCTAATTTATTAATTCCATCCATTAAAATAAAGACGTGTTTTCTTGTGGTGGAATCATACTAAAGTGGCTCTGTGTTATCTATTCTGGAAAGGAGGTGGAGTAAGCAGCTAAAGGATGTTATTATAGCTTCCATTCTTAATGTGTTTTGGACAGTGACAAATCAGGATCCGGGATTAGCGGGGGTAAATTATTTAAAAAAATTAATAATATTTATTAGGTTTAAATACCTTTTTAGTCCTTGCAATTTAGCGTTTTTTTGTTTTTCGTCCTTGCAAAAAAAATTTAGTTTTAATCCTTGCAAATTATGTTTGTTTTGTTTTTCATCTTTAAAGCAATTTAGGTAGCGTTTTTTTTACTGTTAAAAGTGTTTTTTTACTATTCAAAGCACTATTTAAAGCGCTTGAAGGACGAAAAACAAAATACACATAATTTGCAAGGACTAAAACCATTTTTTTTTTGCAAGGACGAAAAGCAAAAAAACACTAAATTGCAAGGACTAAAAAGGTATTTAAGCTTATTTATTATCATGCATATGAAAATAAAATATGTTTTGTTCCTCTAAAATTTTCGAAGTTTGGTTTTGGTCTCTCTAAAATTTTTTGTCCTTTTTCGTCTCTCAGTTTTGAAATGCATAATTTTGGTTCTCAAACCGCTATCTAAACCATTTTTGTCTTTCTATAAAGCATTATCTATACCATTTTGAGAAGAAAAAGTGATGCATTTCAAAATCAGTAGTCGAAAAGTGGACAAAAAAAATTTAAAGGGACTAAAACTGAACTTCAAAAATTTTTGAGAAACCAAAAACATATTTTACCCTATGAAAGAGAATGAAATATGCTACCAAATAAGTGTAAAAGGAACAAAACATACGAAAGAAACTAGTCAATAAAAGATAAAAATTGATAACAACTAAAAAATTAAAGGCAGTGGGGTCAAATTACAAAATTAGAGTGGGCAAAAACACAACAACACTTAATATATCCTTATATTTTCCACAAAGTCAGGGGGTGCATATGCATCCCCTGGAGAGTATGTAGGTCCGCCATTGGTTTTGGATCATCTGTATTTCTCGAAATAAAAAGCGTTTTGATAGTGTTTCGATTTCTGTCAATAATGCCATTTCCTCTGTTATGGCCTCTACTTCATTAGCAGGCTTTTCCTCAAAAGGATACATGGCGCATTCAATGGAGGAGTTTCAAATTCTTAAGGCCTTGTTAGTGCCTATTCATCCCCCTAAACCTCTTCTTGTTAAGCAGGTAACTTGGTATCCTCCAATTTTTGGATTTGTCAAATGTGTACACTGATGGTTCTTCCAAGGGCTCTCTAGGGCATGCTGGGTGTGGGGGCATTTTTCGTGATGATTTTGGGGCTTTTCTTGTGGTTTCTCAGCATATATTAGAATCACAACAACTCTACATGCTGAGCTTACTGCAACAATGCTAGCCACTAAGCGTGCTTCCCATATTAAGGATGGCATAAACTCTAGCTTGAATGTGACTTTCATTTAGTAATAGAGGCTTTTAAAAATGTTCAATGTGTTACTTGGGATATCATAGGTCGTTGGAAAAACTGTCTTGAGCTTTGTTCCCATATGCATTTCAATTTTTCTCATATCTTTAGAGAAGGGAATAGTTGCGCTGATAAACTAGCTAATTGGTGGGACGGTGCTCCTTCTTGTATTAAGGAATACTTCTTCCGTAACAAAGTTGGTCTTCCTTTTTTTAGATTTTGTTGATGTTCTTTTTTCATAGGTTTTGGCCTAGTCCCCCATTGTGATGTTCTTTTTTTTTTCTATTCTTCTTAATAAATAGTGGCTTGCAACAGGAGATCAATAGTCTTTGGGGTGTCGACCTAGTTGACATGGTCATTGTTCTATTGTGATGTTTTGCAAGTCATATAATGGTCATTACAAGTTATATAAAAAAAAAAGTTAAAAAAAAGTATGGCCCTACATTGCACAGGTCTTATGCTGGTAGTAAAAAGGACTGTTAAGACAATTTGAACAAGTTATACTTAACAATACCTTAATTCAATCTAATGAGAAGTAAAGCCTCATTTTCTCATTTTACATATCTCGACTTTGTATAAATATATAATTTTTATTAATTATTTTGTGTTATCTTTAAAAATAATAGTCAAAGAAAATAATGTTTTTTTATTTAAAACATTATATTTAATATTTCACCAATACACCTTTATCATTGTATTCAATAAATGTTTTCTTTTTAAAAAATATTTATATTTACTATTATAATGTTATTCTTCATATGTAACATAAGGAAAAGGTATTAAATTATTACCCTCATTAAACATTCAAGATTTTAAATTCCCCTTCTGGTGTCATATATTTACCAACATTGATATTCAATATTATGAAATAATTAGATACATTTGACTAATTAAAGAAAAATATCTTTAATAAATTTAAAATAATAATGAATTTGCTAGTAAGTTGACTGAGTAAAATGTAAAAAATTAAATGGAAAATGTCAAAAATTGATAATTAGTTTATGTCTTTCTAATAAAATATTTAATTCTTAATTCTTAATTAATCTTCAGAGAACCAAAAAAATGTTATTTAATTTCATGCAAGGATCATTTAAATTATTTATTATAAATATAAAATATAATTTATATATTAAAAATACTTTTTATTTTAAATTGTAATTTTACCTATAATATATTTTATATATTTAAATTTTTTATTTATTTTAAATTTTAATTTTATAAAAATAATTATTTATTTTATGCATCACACAAGGAAAGATACTAATTATATTAATTTGATGATAATTTTTTGTAGTTATGAGTTATCCACTTTGTTAATTTATTAATAATATCAAATTTTTGTAATGGACAAATATTTTGATGCTTAAAACAATGAATATTTCAAATCACTAACACATCAAATATTTATTTTATTTAATACTTTTTTATCCTAGTCAAACTATATTTAATGAATTTTGTTGAAAAAGTAAGATAAATTCCCAGTCAAAATCCTTTTTTATTTTCCTTCCTTTTTCGAGAGTTGAAAGGCAAATTTGATATTGAAAATACCTTATTCATGTGTGCAAACACCCAACCCTCACACTCTATTTAATTACCACTTTCAAACTCAACACTGCATACATTCACACACACCGTCTTTGATTTCCTCAGCATTGTTTTACTTTATTCGAGCATTTCCTTCCCTTTGTTAGCATTCCAACATTTTCCATGGAGTTCCAACATCGTGATGGCCAAAACCAAAGGACACCATTAACCATGCCTCTTTTCGCCATCACCTACCTTTCCAGAAACCCATTACGAAGTAACACTCTCTTTTCTTCACATTGCTTTCAACTTGCATGAGATCCATTATGTTTTTTCTATTTTAAAAAATAAATGCTTTTCTAACATCAGTTCATTTCTAGGGTCCGAGTTTGTGCCAGCTGGTTTTATCGGCAATGTTATGATGCCCAATGTTTTCCCAACGATGGTGTTGGTCAATGTCGAGGAAGCATTTCGGCGAGAGCGACAAAAAGTATTCTTTATTTTTTATCTAATATATCAATTTTCTTATGCTATCATTCCTATTAAGTTGGATGCAATGAAAGGGGTCAACCAATTGACCCTAATAGTGATACGTTTGTAAGTTATATTGGTGCCATTTCTCGATAGACGGTGCAAATTACATGTGATAATTGGAGATCACCAACTTTGAAGGTAGTGAAAGAAAATATTTGGAAGGATATACATGTAGTAAACATACACTCACCATATTTTATGTTTCTTGTACAAACATACTTACTCAATTAAGCACACATTTGCAGACAACTTTCATTGTTGATGATAGTCATCGAAGTTGGGTTCTAAAGAAGTACGAAAAATTTGTATAAATTTTAGAACCTACTTGACAAAGAAAAATGTTTATGGTAAAAATGGTAGTGTTATTAAGCATCCTCCGCAGATGTATCCGTTCATATCCCAGGAGTAATGGAGAGCTTTTGTTGCTAAACGTCAATCTGACAAATTTAAGGTAACGTTAGTCATTTGAATTACAGTCTTAATTATCTTAATACTTTGTATTCATATTATTGCTATGTGCCTAAATAGATACAAAGCGCTCAAAATCTGCTCAAAGCATTGAATCCTAAGTACCCCTACAGAAAAGCTCGCATGGGTTACGCACGCCTTAAGCAAAAGATTGTAAGTGTGTATAGATATAAAGTGCAAGATGTTAGAAATGTTTTTCAATTAGTTCATTAATTGCATCAATGTATAGTTGAAGGAGTTGGGACCAAAGGACACATCCATATGTCGTCATGATTTGTGGAAGAGTGCATGTGTAAATAAGTCATGAGTGATTGATAAAGCAAACGTTCAACAAGTATGTAAGCAAATTGTAAGTATGATAACATTTTAATTTTGTTCTTTTATTATTTTCTTATGTCAGCATTAATGATATATATCCTTTGCTTTAAATTTATGTGTCAAAACATTAGGAGCCTTCCCATGCAAGTGGTGCAAATAATCTCCCTATGTACTGCAAATTTCTTGATATCTATGTTAAAGATAAACTTCAAGGTGGTGCCTTGTTGAACATAGACATGGAGAGAAACATT
This sequence comes from Pueraria montana var. lobata, assembly GCA_026413185.1. NCBI lineage: Eukaryota > Viridiplantae > Streptophyta > Magnoliopsida > Fabales > Fabaceae > Pueraria > Pueraria montana. The sequence goes on from CM048650.1 coordinate 83,969,757, forward strand.
TTTGGTATATCATATACAGAGTTTATTAGCCAACAAATTATCAATGAACTTCTTCTCCACGAATGGTTAGATTGTCCTATTATTTGTGTATATATCAGGTACTTTAAGTAAACAAAGTTTTGTAATTGCTTTTCAATTAAACATTGATATTATTGGTAACATATCTTTTATCTTCATTGAAGATATTTATACTACCAGTTGGTTCTTGCGAGACAAAACACAAGGAGGTTCTCATTCTTATGCCCACATAATACATCTCCAACGATCAATGAGGCAACAAAGTATATAGCTAATGTGCTTATTGAATTTAATCAGCGAGACAAGTTATTCTTGGCACCTTACAATACAGGGTAAATAACTTTTTAATAAATTTGATTTACTTTAATGATAACTTTTAAATAAATTTTATTTACTTTAATGAATCCCTAAGAATGTAAGTTACTTTGAATTTGCTAATTAACTAACAAGTTTTGTAGGGATCATTGGGTGTTGATTGTCATCAATGCCACATTAGATACAATATATTATTTGGATTATGTGCATGGTGGTCTAAGACATAAACAACACATGAAGGATACATTTGAAAAGTAAGTTAAATGCATTTATTTTCAATATAACAAACATGAGATATATTGAATATATAATAACTTGAATATATTTATTTTATTTTGTTAGAGCTTTGTGCATTTACCATGCTAGTAAGGAAACTAGGATGCCAAAATCTAGATCAAACAACAAAATCACTTGGATCACTATACAAGTATGTACAAACGTTTTCTACACTTTAATCTCTTGCCTAAATCTAGATCAAACAAATTCATTGTCCAAAACAAGGATAATACATCATTCAATTAATCTTTCATTTTGACTTGTATAGTGCCCTCGTCAGACAAATACAATTGATTGTGGTTATTATGTTATGAGATTCATGAAAGAAATCCTTTCCCAAAATGAAAATATAATCCCGTATACGGTACGTAATTTTAGTTGTAATTTATAATTATCTAATTCCTAATTTTGATATAATTTAATGTTATTTAATCTAACATTTATTTAATCTGATGTTCTATTTTGCAGTACTTTCCTGACTATAAGTGTGGTACTTACTCTCTTTACCAACTAGTTGAAGTCAAGGAAGATTGGTGTTGTTATATAGTCCAAAATTATGGATTAGCATCGTTTTTATTTAGAATTGTTGCAACTCAAACGTGTAGTTTGATTTGTATTTTTTTTACTTTTGTTGAACAATACAAATTGTATTTTGTTTTGTTTCGTTGTATTTCTGTTAATATACAGGTGTATTGAAATTTTGGATTGTTCATATTACAAGGGAAACTCTGCCAAAATTTTGGTATAAATTTCATTGTTCAAAACTTAAGGAAGTAGTGTTTTTAATTAAATTGTATGTATTAGACTATAAAATGTGATGTGTGCATGAATAATTGTTTTGAACTATACAAAAAGCAACATAATTCTATTGACTCTTGAAATTCAATTGAAGTATTTTGAACATTAAATGAACCTATATATTTAAATGTTAAATATAGGGGAAAACAACAAAATGTAATCTAAAAATTTAAAAAAAAAAATATATATATATATATATATATATTAGACCGTGCTTGTATAGATAGTACAAGTGCTATCTAAAATCCTAATTAAACAGCACTTGTAGTAAACAAGTGATGTCTAAGGTTCCTATTTGACAATACTTGTTCTAAACAAGTGTTGTCTAATGGGAACCTTAGACAACATTAACAGTTGCAAGATAAAAAAAAACGTCTAAGCAGTATGCTATTTAAAACCTAATTTACATGTTGTTAAAGGACTCTTTTATAGTAGTGCAGATTACTAATTTGGTCCCTTTATTTATTTATTTTCTTTAATTTAGTCCCTCTTTTGATGTTTGGAATGATTTAGGTCCTTTCTTTTCATATAGATTTTTATACTCATTTGGTCAGACTCATGAAATATTTGATTTTTTTTCTTTAGAAAAAGTAATATATAGATTTTTGTGATGGTAAGCTTGTACCTTTTTATTATATTTATTAATTGGTAAATTCTACTGTGTCATTACTATTTGAAGGATTTTGGATACCTTTATACATAAACGAATAATATACTGCTGCCATGTGTACTAATTTTTTTAACTTTTTATTTTAATATTTCATTTAAATATGACTTCAAAAAATTTACATATTTATAAAACAATTCTGAACTAATTTGCAAATTTTAATACTTTATTGTGTTTTGGCATCTTCTCTATACCAACATCTTTTGGGGCTAAGAGGAAGAGGTCATAAGCACCCAGTTTTTTACCACCATAATTACCCCCTTCATGCTTAACCACCTCAATTTTTTCAATATGCTTTTTCTTCCACTCCTCCAATCGTTCCTTTCGTGTGACACTTCCATATCCACAAACCGCTAAATCTTTTTTAGGATCCATAGGCCTGGGTTGAACTGCATCACCACCAGCCTTAATTGTAAAAAAAGAAAAAGATATAAAAACTAGGTTGAACATAGTAACATAATTCGCTTATCTCACTGAGAACCACGAATTGGTTCGTGCGAACCAATTCGCGGTACGTTTTCGTACCGGGAGCGAAATTCGTCATTGAATTCGTTGAGGAGACGAACCAGGGAAGATAAAAAGGATTGCAAGATGTTGCTGGAAACTTAGAGAAAACCATTGACAGAAAAGTGAAGATCGAAAAAAATGAGTTGAAAGGCAGTCGCGCGTTCCAGGAACTTGCATCAGAAAACTAGGAAAAGAAATTTGCCATCGCCCATCACTGAAGGAACAGAAAAGATTGTAAAAGAAGAGTAGAAGACAGAAGATGAAAGGATTTTTTTTTTTTAATTAGTGCTTGTTTCAGAAAGGAGTTACTGGCTTAGTCTGGTTTTCGAGGAAGTTATTATCGAGAGAAGTTACACGCTTTAAAGCACAACCAGAGGGATTGGTGGTGCTGGTTTCAAAAAAATTATTTATTTGAATAAATTAAAGAAATTAATTATTTTACATCTATCTATCACTTTCTGGATAAGTTATATGACTAATTGAATTTTTAATTTAAAAAATAAAATTACTTATTAGAATAAGTTAACTTATATTGTAGAAACTTAAAAATAAAATAATCAATTTATTGATTAATTTGTATTTGAAAAATTATATTAATAAACATATTTTAATAAAAATAAAATACTTTGCAATAAAAATTATATTAATTAATCTATGGATGTATACCCCCACGTACCAATACTTTACAAGGTCGCGTACCGCGTACCCGAACCCGTACCACGTACCAAATAGTACCACGAATTATGTGACTATGGGTTGAACATAAAACTGGTTATAATAAGGCACATGACATAAACTGTTGTACACAAGCAAACCAAAAACAAAATAAAATAACTTACCTGGCACGGATGAATCAGGAAAAGGCATAGGATGAACCTGTTTCCAACTAGGCATGAATGGGGGAATAATTAGAGCATGTTTATCAGCAGAAATCCCAATATCCTTAATTGGCAAAAATCATAATAACACAACCAAGACCTAGAAATGTCATAAGTATAATCAAAGGCAAGAACAACCATGAGATTTGAAAAATCAATTCACCTCATGATCATATGTCAGGAGAGGAATATCAGCAGACACAGAAGCTGCATCAAACTCTGATGGTCTCATTCAAATTTTCACGATCAGTTGCAAAAGATAAGGCAGTTACATGTTCTTGAGAAGAAGTTTCATCAAATTTAATTTCGTTTGCAGATATAGGTTTATTGTTTTTAATTTTACATGCAAACTCAACAAGTAAAGAAAAGATGGTTGGTTGATTCTGTAGCTTTGCCACAGACACTGCACATAGAGACAGATGTGCAACCTCGTGGTTGCAATTGATCATCAGTTGGGATTTTATTAATGAAGCAGTCACCAACAAAGAAAAGACCGAGATGATGGTATACAAGATTAATTTCTAAATAGTTTTGCCCCAAGATTAATTTTCTGACAAAAGTCTCCACATAATATACTGTCATAAACATGATTCATGCAACAGTTTTTTTTTTTTTTTGGGTAATCTTTCATCCGGGATCATGTTATCCTCTATATCAGATTTTACTATCATGAAAGTTACATGTTATGCAACTTGTGCTCCAAAAGTCAAAGAGGTGTATTGGATTAAATGCAACATTGATGGAACTGCAAAAGGAGCTCCAGAAGCAGCTTCTTGTGGTGGAATTTTCCGGGACAGTCGCGGTAGCTTGCTTAGCTGTTTTTCTTTGAATTTAGGAACAACATACTCTTTACATGTAGAACTTACTGGTGCTATGACAGCAATTGAATTGGCTAAAGACAAAGGCTTGACTCGTTTATGAATAGAATCAGATTCAATCATGGTGGTTAATGTATTTAACTCAGTTGACATTATTCCTTGAAGAATTAGAAATTGCTGGACAAATTGCACTCTACTTACTTGCAATTTTGAATTTCAGGTATCCCATATTTATAGAGAAGAAAATGTTTGTGCTGATAAATTAGCCAGCTTTGGTCTGCACTCTCTGGGACTAATTTTGTGGAACTCTCTTCCTAATTTTATCCAAGATGATTTCTTTAGAAATAGACTTGGACTGCCACGATATAGATTTTCATAATACCCTTGGGTTTTGACTTTATGTCCCCCCTTATGGTTCTTTGTATTGTTCTGTTTTATCTTTTTTCTTGTTTAATAATATTAGGTATGCTTCAAATGGGGATCTATGGCTAGCATTGTGAAGACAACCACAAATCATTATCTATTAATTAGAGCAAAGAAGTCATTCTGGTCAAAACCAATTAATTTCCAAAAAGATTGGCAAAAACTGCAGTCCCTCACAATATGAAAGAAAATTCTTTCCTCATGATGGCATCTAGCACATATGGAGGAGGTGGCCATGTCCTGGTGATGTAGGACAAAAAGGTTGGGCACTGAGTTATGGAATGTAAGCCAAAAAACAAGCTTGATATTTTCTGTGGCTTTAATTGTTGGTTTTCTTGATGGTTCTGCAACAAAGAAGAGAGAAGGCGCAAATCTCCAAGGCGTGTGTAAACACTAACCTTTAGGTTCGATTCACCCCCACCAACCTCTATAGAAATTGGATGCAATAGGGTGTCTTGGCGAATCCCCTTCAGGATACAATGGAGCCCTTGATAGGGTTTGCACACCCACAAACAAGCATATCGTCAATGGCAGTTTACAAAATAATAGTTTCCTTAATTCTCTCTGCGCACAAGGGAAGAAAGGAAATGATTTGGATACAGAGAATCTGGTGATTTCTATGTTTGTTGTTATATTTTTCTGCATGTAGATTGGTTCTATTTATAGACCATCTCATGTCTTTTGGTGAAGAGATTTGACCTTTCAAAGAGACACATCTCATGACTCTTGGTGAAGAGTCACATCTCATGACCCTTGGTGAAGAGTCACATCTCATGACTCTTGACAAAGAGTCTCATCTCATGTCTCTTGAAGAAGAGTCGTATCTATTCATATTTACACCTTTATATGAATAGACACATAACTTCATGAAAGAATACAACCTTTCATTAATTTTGAAAATCTCTCACAATCCCCCACCATTTTCAAAATATATCCAAATCCAATTATTCTGGAAATCACATGGTTTCAGATAAAGGTATCTAGCGATTTGAACCTTTACTTAGTAAGTTATGGGTTTCACTCATCCCGAATATTGTGGCAGACAAGCTTTGAACCAAATAATCATTAGAACAAGCGTGCATAACTTACACATGCAATCTCGGTACCATTGAACGAATTGTTAAAGTGATACATTTGATAAGGCCTTGTGTCATGTATCCTTTTCATGAGAGCTTTAAGAGTCAAGCCCTTAACTCCAAGAAGCGGCCACACTTCACTCCCATATAGGTAGACTTTATTAGAAGTGCCCCATAAATAAACACTCCAGCACATACATGCTATAAGTCCATTAAGAACAAATGTTCAACCTTCCCCTTTTATTTACTTTATGGTCCAAGTACTTTTAAAATCTTTGGGATGTATCTATTATTGTTAAGTACTTCCAATCACTCTAATAATGTACTTCACCATTGAACTCAAGACTTGATGCTACTCAAGTGTGAGTTGGGTTTCCATTATTGGTGATTAATTAGATATGGGCTTGAGTCCCATCCCTAATGATGTTTTATACACCATATCCCTTGCCAGTCCTTTCATCAAAGGATCTGCAAGATTTCTTTCAGTTCTTATAAATATTATGGATATTACTCCATTTGCAATTAGATCTTTCACATAGCTATGTCTAAGTCCAATGTGTCTAGACTTTCCATTATATACTTGACTATATGCCTTTGATAGTGTCGATTGACTATCACAATGTATGGATATTGGTGCCATTGGCTTTGGCCAACTTGGCATCTCATACAATAAATTTCTTAGCCATTTCGCCTCTTTGCTACCTGCAGCCAATGCTATGAATTCTGCAGCCATGGTGGAGTCAACAATGCAAGTTTGTTTCTTGGAACCCCAAGATATAGCACCTCCACCAAGAGTGAAGATCCACCCACTAGTTGAGGAGTGGTCTTCTGTATGAGTTACCCAACTGGCATCTGTATAACCTTCTAACACTGAAGGATACCCATTATAGTTCAAACTATAGTTCATTGTCCCTTTCAAGTATTTCAATACTCTTTGAACAGCATGCCAATGGTATTTACTTGGGTTACAAGTATACCTACTCAATCTTCCCACAACATATGCTATGTCTGGTCGAGTACATGTCATTGCATACATCAAACACCCAATTACTTTTGAATACTCAAGTTGTGCCACTGGATTTCCTTTATTTGGTACTAAACCAATGTTTTGCTTGAAAGGAGTAAAAATAGATTGACAATCAAAGTAACCAAATTTCTTTAAAACTTTCTCTATATAATGTGATTGAGATAAACCTATGTTATTACCATCTCTAGTTATTCTAATTCCTAGAATCACTTCTGCTACTCCTAAATCTTTCATCTACATATAAGCAAATCATGACACCTTTCCCATTATAGAATTTACTATACACACATTTGTCAGATTCATTTAATTTAAATCCATTAGCTAGCATAACTTGATCAAACTTTTGATGCCATTGTTTAGGAGCTTGCTTTAGCCCATACAAAGACTTTTTCAATTTACACACTTTTTCCTCTTGACCTTTTACCACAAACCCTTCTGGTTGTGTCATATACACCTCTTCATCTAATTCTCCATTTAGAAATGCAGTTTTTACATCCATTTGATGAATGATAAACTTGTAGATGGAAGCTAGTGCCAAAAGCACTCGAATGGAAGTTATCCTTGCTACAGGTGCATATGTATCAAAATAGTCAATACCTTCTTTTTGTGTAAACCCTTTAGCTACTAATCTTGCCTTAAACTTATCAATAGTTCCATCTACCTTCATTTTCCTTTTGAAAATCCATTTACATCCTATTGGTTTGGAACCTGGTGGGAGGTCTACTAGTTTCCATGTTTTATTTCCCATTATAGAATCCATTTCCTCTTGTATAGCTTCTTTCCAGAAAGCAGCATCTTGAGACTTTGTTGCCTCCTCAAATGTTTTTGGATCACTTTCAGTATTATAGCAAAATGGTCCATAACTATCTATGGACTCTTTCGTTCCTTCAACAAGAAACATGAAAAAGTCTAGTCCATAAGTTTTCTCTTTCCTAGCCCTCTTACTTCTTCTAGGTTCTAACTTTTCCAATGCATCTTTATTAGATACATTATTTTCTGGATCATGTGCATTAGTATAAACATTATCCTTGGGCCTTGGCATTGAGTTAAATCTTTCTTCTTGAAAAATTGCATCTCTAGACTCAATTACTGTATTTACAGCATATGAGTCATTAGATTCTATAATCATGAATCTATAAGTTTTGCTATTTTCAGCATAGCCTAGAAATACACATTCAATTCCTCTTTCACCTAATTTCTTTCTTTTTGGTTCAGGAACCTTTACTATTGCCCTACAACCCCACACTTTCAAGTAGTTGAGATTAGGCTTTCTATTTTTCCAAAGTTCATATGGGGTTATCTTGTTCCTTTTGTTTGGAACTATATTTAATATGTGACATGTTGTCAACATTGCTTCTCCCCAATATCCTTTTGCTAGACCAGAATAGGATAACATGGCATTTACCATTTCTTCTAATACCTTATTTTTCCTTTCAGCTATACCATTTTGTTGTGGGGAATAAGGTGCAGTTGTTTGATGAATTATACCAGTAGACTCAAAGAAACTAGGATTATAGAACTCTCCTCCTCTATCACTCCTAAGGCATTTGATAAAAGTTTCATGTTGAAGTTCTACTTGTGACTTAAATATCTTAAATTTATCTAAAACTTCATCCTTTGAATGCATTAATTATACATAAAAATATCTAGTACAATCATCTATGAAAGTCACAAAGTATCTTTTACCGCCTATGGTAGGCCAACCATGCAAATCACCAACATCTGAATGAATTAAATCTAATACTTTAGAACTTCTTTCAACTCTTTTAAAAGGGAGTCTATTAATTTTAGTTAACATACAAGTTGTGCATTCTTTTGAAATTCTAGGTATACTTGTAACCCAAGTAAATACCATTGGCATGCTGTTCAAAGAGTATTGAAATACTTGAAAGGGACAATGAACTATAGTTTGAACTATAATGGGTATCCTTCAGTGTTAGAAGGTTATACAGATGCCAGTTGGGTAACTCATACAGAAGACCACTCCTCAACTAGTGGGTGGATCTTCACTCTTGGTGGAGGTGCTATATCTTGGGGTTCCAAGAAACAAACTTGCATTGCTGACTCCACCATGGCTGCAGAATTCATAGCATTGGCTGCAGGTAGCAAAGAGGCGAAATGGCTAAGAAATTTATTGTATGAGATGCCAAGTTGGCCAAAGCCAATGGCACCAATATCCATACATTGTGATAGTCAATCGACACTATCAAAGGCATATAGTCAAGTATATAATGGAAAGTCTAGACACATTGGACTTAGACATAGCTATGTGAAAGATCTAATTGCAAATGGAGTAATATCCATAATATTTATAAGAACTGAAAGAAATCTTGCAGATCCTTTGATGAAAGGACTGGCAAGGGATATGGTGTATAAAACATCATTAGGGATGGGACTCAAGCCCATATCTAATTAATCACCAATAATGGAAACCCAACTCACACTTGAGTAGCATCAAGTCTTGAGTTCAATGGTGAAGTACATTATTAGAGTGATTGGAAGTACTTAACAATAATAGATACATCCCAAAGATTTTAAAAGTACTTGGACCATAAAGTAAATAAAAGGGGAAGGTTGAACATTTGTTCTTAATGGACTTATAGCATTTATGTGCTGGAGTGTTTATTTATGGGGCACTTCTAATAAAGTCTACCTATATGGGAGTGAAGTGTGGCCGCTTCTTGGAGTTAAGGGCTTGACTCTTAAAGCTCTCATGAAAAGGATACATGACACAAGGCCTTATCAAATGTGTCACTTTAACAATTCGTTCAATGGTACTGAGATTGCATGTGTAAGTTATGCACGCTTGTTCTAATGATTATTTGGTTCAAAGCTTGTCTACCACAATATTCGGGATGAGTGAAACCCATAACTTACTAAGTAAAGGTTCAAATCGCGAGATACCTTTATCTAAAACCATGTCATTTCCAGAATAATTGGATTTGGATATATTTTGAAAATGGTGGGGGATTGTGAGAGATTTTCAAAATTAATGAAAGGTTGTATTCTTTCATGAAGTTATGTGTCTATTCATATAAAGGTGTAAATATGAATAGATACGACTCTTCTTCAAGAGACATGAGATGAAACTCTTTGTCAAGAGTCATGAGATGTGACTCTTCACCAAGGGTCATGAGATGTGACTCTTCACCAAGAGTCATGAGATGTGTCTCTTTGAAAGGTCAAATCTCTTCACCAAAAGACATGAGATGGTCTATAAATAGAACCAATCTACACGCAGAAAAATATAACAACAAACATAGAAATCACCAGATTCTCTGTATCCAAATCATTTCCTTTCTTCCCTTGTGCGCAGAGAGATTTAAGGAAACTATTATTCTGTAAACTGCCATTGACGATACGCTTGTTTGTGGGTGTGCAAACCATATCAAGGGCTCCATTGTATCCTGAAGGGGATTCGCCAAGACACCCTATTGCATCCAATTTCTATAGAGGTTGGTGGGGGCGAATCGAACCTAAAGGTTAGTGTTTACACACGCCTTGGAGATTTGCGCCTTCTCTCTTCTTTGTTGCAGAACCATCAAGACAACCAACAAGACTTTTTCAATTTACACACTTTTTCCTCTTGACCTTTTACCACAAACCCTTCTGGTTGTGTCATATACACCTCTTCATCTAATTCTCCATTTAGAAATGCAGTTTTTACATCCATTTGATGAATGATAAACTTGTAGATGGAAGCTAGTGCCAAAAGCACTCTAATGGAAGTTATCCTTGCTACAGGTGCATATGTATCAAAATAGTCAATACCTTCTTTTTGTGTAAACCCTTTAGCTACTAATCTTGCCTTAAACTTATCAATAGTTCCATCTACCTTCATTTTCCTTTTGAAAATCCATTTACATCCTATTGGTTTGGAACCTGGTGGGAGGTCTACTAGTTTCCATGTTTTATTCCCCAATATAGAATCCATTTCCTCTTGTATAGCTTCTTTCCAGAAAGCAGCATCTTGAGACTTTGTTGCCTCTTCAAATGTTTCTGGATCACTTTCAGTATTATAGCAAATTGGTCCATAACTATCTATGGACTCTTTTGTTCCTTCAACAAGAAACATGAAAAAGTCTACTCCATAAGTTTTCTCTTTCCTAGCCCTCTTACTTCTTCTAGGTTCTAACTTTTCCAATGCATCTTTATTAGATACATTATTTTCTAGATCATGTGCATTAGTATGAACATTATCCTTGGGCCTTGGCATTTAGTTAAATCTTTCTTCTTTAAAAATTGCATCTCTAGACTCAATTACTGTATTTACAGCATATGAGTCATTAGATTCTATAATCATGAATCTATAAGCTTTGCTATTTTCAGCATAGCCTAGAAATACACATTCAATTCCTCTTTCACCTAATTTCTTTCTTTTTGGTTCAGGAACCTTTACTATTGCTCTACAACCCCACACTTTCAAGTAGTTGAGATTAGGCTTTCTATTTTTTCCAAAGTTCATATGGGGTTATCTTGTTCCTTTTGTTTGGAACTCTATTTAATATGTGACATGCTGTCAACATTGCTTCTCCCCAATATCCTTTTGCTAAACCAGAATAGGATAACATGGCATTTACCATTTCTTCTAATACCCTATTTTTCCTTTCAGCTATACCATTTTGTTGTGGGGAATAAGGTGCAGTTGTTTGATGAATTATACCAGTAGACTCAAAGAAACTAGGATTATAGAACTCTCCTCCTCTATCACTCCTAAGGCATTTGAGAAAAGTTTCATGTTGAAGTTCTACTTGTGACTTAAATATCTTAAATTTATCTAAAACTTCATCCTTTGAATGCATTAAATATGCATAAAAATATCTAGTACAATCATCTATGAAAGTCACAAAGTATCTTTTACCGCCTATGGTAGGCCAACCATGCAAATCACAAGCATCTGAATGAATTAAATCTAATACTTTAGAACTTCTTTCAACTCTTTTAAAAGGGAGTCTAGTAATTTTAGTTAACATACAAGTTGTGCATTCATTTGAAATTCTATTTATTTTAGGAATCAAAAATGAATTCATCATATCTTCTATTTTCTTAAAATTAACATGTCCCAAACGAATATGCCATAATTCACAAGACTCAACAATATAAGCAGAAATAGACTTATTATTATTAATCACATTTAGTTTGAACATATTCTCACAAAGGTATCCCTTCCTTACAAACATTCCCCCTTTTGAGAGGATAAACTTATCTCCCTCAAATACAGACTTGAACCCATACTTGTTAAGTAATGGTACAGAAACTAAATTCTTTCTAACATCAGGTACATAGTATACATCAGTGAGAGTTAATATTTTTCCTGAAGTGAATTCTAGTTCCACCATCCCTTTGCCTTTGACTTGGACAGTTGAAGCATTTCCCATATATAGAACAGTTTCATCCTCTTCCTTAATTGTTTTGAAGAGATCTTTGTTCTTACACACATGGCGGGTTGCTCCGGAGTCAATCCACCATGAACCAACATCTTCAATCATGTTGATTTCGGAAATGACTGCAACAAGGTTGTCTTTCGTTGCTCTAGATTCCTTCTCTTTGTTTTTCTTCTTCAGGAACCTACATTCATTTTTGAAGTGTCCTGGTTTGCCACAATGATAATAACTTCCTTTCCTTTTTCTTTGCTTGTTATCATTTCCATTTCCACTGTTGTTCTCATGAGATTTTCCAAAATCTCGATTCCTTTTCTTAAAGGACTTACCCGATGTCCCTTCCTCCGTTACATGCACTTTTTCTTGAACAGATAGATCCTTAGTATCATCTTGTTTACGATACTCTTCTTCTAAACGAAGGTGATTGCCCAATTGTTCAAGAGAAATATCATCTTTACGATGTTTTAGACTTATTTTAAAGTCTTTCCATGAGGGAGGAAGTTTGTCAATGATTGAGGAGACAATGATGCTTTCATCCATATGCATATTGTGTTGTTTGTAGTTATTCAAAATACGTTTAATTTCATGCATTTGTTCCATGACAGGCCTACTATCAATCATCTTAAAATTATTAAAACGACTAACAAGAAATTTCTTACTTGTTGCGTCCTCCATCATGTATCTTGCTTCAAGTTTTTCCCAAAGTTCCTAAGCAGATCTAGAATTCTGATACATATCGAACAAAGTGTCGCTCATCCCATTTAGAATGTGTCCCATACAGATGTAATCATCATTATCCCACTTGTTTTTCTCACGGGTTTCAGCCATGGTCTCATCTTCCCTATCTGGTGGTCTTGGAGTGTTCAAGACATACACCACCTTCAAAGTAGTAAGAAGGAAGTGCATTTTCTTTTGCCAACGAATGAAGTTTCCTCCATCAAATTTCTCAAGTTTGACAAAATCAGAAGTCATCTCTTTCAAAGTTGCAGCCATTGTTGTTAGAATGAAATCGAACCTAAAGATTGTTGGTTTTCTTGATGGTTCTGCAACAAAGAAGAGAGAAGGCGCAAATCTCCAAGGCGTGTGTAAACACTAACCTTTAGGTTCGATTCGCCCCCACCAACCTCTATAGAAATTGGATGCAATAGGGTGTCTTGGCGAATCCCCTTCAGGATACAATGGAGCCCTTGATATGGTTTGCACACCCACAAACAAGCGTATCGTCAATGGCAGTTTACAGAATAATAGTTTCCTTAAATCTCTCTGCGCACAAGGGAAGAAAGGAAATGATTTGGATACAGAGAATCTGGTGATTTCTATGTTTGTTGTTTTATTTTTCTGCATGTAGATTGGTTCTATTTATAGACCATCTCATGTCTTTTGGTGAAGAGATTTGACCTTTTAAAGAGACACATCTCATGACTCTTGGTGAAGAGTCACATCTCATGACCCTTAGTGAAGAGTCACATCTCATGACTCTTGACAAAGAGTCTCATCTCATGTCTCTTGAAGAAGAGTCGTATCTATTCATATTTACACCTTTATATGAATAGACACATAACTTCATGAAAGAATACAACCTTTCATTAATTTTGAAAATCTCTCACATTAATCTTCCAAAGCCATGTCCAGGGCTTGTGAATGCTAGATCCTTCTCTCTTATTGAGAAGCCAAAGATACCCAGATTTGGTTGTATAGTTACCATCTAAATTGTCCCAAGACACCACGTTATGAATGTGAGGATATAAATGGAGCCTCCACTCTTCAAAAATCTGAATTGTCAAGGAGTAGTTATGGATGTAAACACCACTCACATTTATCAGATATATGCACATAATCCACCTTATTACACAAAGGGTCCAAACCTATCTAGTTATCAAACCAAAAGGAGCTGCTAGGGCATCTCCTATTCGGATTTTGTAATAATCATCTTTCAGTTCTTCTTTTGCTTTGTAAATAGATCGCCAAACATACAATCCTGCTACATTTGTTTCTTCTAGGACATATTTCTTGGTATGCATTTCTAGCCAAAACTTCCCACTTTGGCAATGCAATTCCTATATATGAGTTTACCAAGGAGTGTTGTGTTCATGTCCCCAACACTCTGCAAAACAAGGCCACCTCTTTTCTTCTTTTTGTTTTTTTGGCTGGGAAATTTTTCCCCACGAGACCAGGTTAATTCCTTTATTGGCATTGCCTCTCCACACAAAATCCTTGATGGTTTTATCAATTATGGAACAAATACCTTAAGGTATCCAAAATATTTGCATGCAATAGGTGGGTATAGTGTTCAAAACTGAGCTAGCTAAAGCAAGTCTCCCTGCCTTATTTAGCAAATTATTCTTCCATGAAGTTGACATGGTTTGAAGCTTCTCCACATTAAAATGGAAATTAGCATTTGTTGTGTGTCCTCTTTAGATTGCGAAGCCCAGGTATTTTCCCAAAGAATTTGTACTGCGGATGGAAATAATAGCTTGAAGTCGTTGCTATTTTTCACTCTAGGAATTGATCTAGAGGAGTAAAATGCCCAGGACAAGGGAAAATTGAGAGTTTGTGGCTTTTGTAAATAGTAAAACATCATATGCCAAAAAGTGGTGAGACACATAGGGTCCATTATTGGTAACCTTGAGAAGTTCCCATTAGTTAGCATTCATTTTCTCCAAAATAGCCAATGAGATTTTTTGCATGCATAAAACAAAGAGACAAGGGGGAGAGAGGATACCCTTGATGGAGCCCTTTTGTAGGAGAATAAGAGCCTTATGCCATATGTCATCACCAACCAAATATCAGTATTACTTAAAGAGAATCCCCTGAAAGCCAAATGAGCCCGAAGCCTTGTATGGCTTCATGGAGATCTCTTCCTTAGAGACGGGCTTCTATGGGAGTGAAGATCCTCCTTTTCCAGGTAAGGGAGGAGATTAACTTGGAAGTATTATTGTCAGTAGCAAAGAACAAAACAAAGACTTGAAATACCTCTAAGCTTTCTCCTGAAGAATGTCAGCCAAGGAAAACCTATGAATTTTATTTTTCTTTCTTTTGATAATTGTCTGGCATGAAAAAATTTGGTGTTTTCATTACCATGTTTAACCTACGTTCTCTAGACTTTTGGTACTAATGAAGCTTTTCCTGGAAAATGAGTTAATTGTATTCAAGGTGGATAAGCCCAAAGAGAGTCTACTCTTTCCAAAAACTTTCTTGTTAAAAATTAGAGAATCCTCTCTAACTTTTTCAAGGGCTACAATATGTCTTCCTCCTCCTCCAAGCCAGGCTCCCTCCACTACAGTCTCATACTCATCATGGACTATCCAAGTTGTCTCAAATCTATAGGGTCGAGGTCCCCTTCTTTGAGGAGGGCCACCAGAATGCATGAGAGTAGCATTATGATCAAAATGCATCCTACAAAGAACTTCCACAAAGCCCTCATGGAAAGGCCATTCGCCAAGCCAAATTAGCCATGCCCCTATCAAGCTTCTTCGCAATGCATAATAACCTTGACCAATTCTTTAAGCCTTCTTAAATGAAAATTACCACACTTTTGGTCTCTGAGAAGGATAATATCATTAAAATTCCCCATAAGCAGCCACGGGCAAGTAATATTAGATCCAACGGAACATAATTGGTTCCAAAGCTCCCCTCACTTGGTAGGGGATAGGATTTGCATGAAGTTCTATGCAAATCCATTGAAGACCACCCCTTGCCAAAGTAAAAGTAATATATAGTGTATGTAACAATCAATATATAACAATGATGTTCATACTGAGCCACCATCCTGAATAAAAATCCAGAGGACAGCAAAGTGTCCTTGGGCTTCAATAATATGAATAGGATAGTACTTCATACGGCTCCAAAACTCCTTAGACAAGGCAAATTGAGCATGCATCCCCGTTGACATAATAAAAGTAGGATTTAGTACTCCTCTAATGATCTCAACCAAAAAGTCTTTTGGCTCGTTTATTATTTGCTCCCCTAATATTCCAAGAGAGAATAGATACATCATGAAATTCCTTCATCGTGATAAAAACATATTGAATTGAGATTGTAAAAGACTATTTTGGCATAAAAAAATCTTATGAATTTTAAAAGACAATGTGGAAATGTTTTGACTTATAAGATTTTTTTTTATAAGACTTTTATAATCAAGATTTTGTAGTTTGAGTTTTAATGGATTTATACCTCAAGAATTTAAAATATTTGAAATGACTTTATGTATTTATAAGATTTGAAAGGACTTAATGAATTTTTAGAAAACATTCAAAATTACAAAAGTCAATGAACAAGATAATAAATAAATGATAAGGTTTGAATAAAGAAAAGTAAAACTAATACAATTTTCCCAATCTTTTAATAGATAATTGACTTTAGTTTCATGTCCTCGTAAGTAGCATTTTTCCACATATCTAAAGTTATACTAGCCTTCAATGCGTTACCATTTCTTGTTCCTACTCTTAGGTTTGAACAATAGTTTTAAAATTATGATTTTCTTTATTTGGTAATACTAAAGATGAATATTTGTCTACTGGTTCAATTGGAAATTCATTAGAATGACATTTTTTCAAAGAAAGTTATGAAACGTTGCACATGAATGTTTGTATTGCCTTCCAACAAAGATAGAAGGGATTGCATATGATGGTAAAACGAAAAGTTTGGCAACTGACAGGAAAAGAGAAAGAAAAAATGGGATGCAACTTTATAGTCTACTGGTAGTTGAAAAACATACTGATAGGATGGACTTTAGGTCCAAAATAAAATGGTTGAAAGATTATATAGGATGGAGTTGAATATGTATTTTATAAATTATAGTTTTTTATTTTACTGGTGTTAAAATAATAGGATACTGACACATGGATATCTATTATCCATTGATTGGTATCAATTAGGGTTATATAAGTGTATTCCTTTTAGAGAGTATTGGCAATTGAAAATATCTAAGTTGTTATTATTTTCTTTATAGCTTTCTCTATAGTCTTTAATGGTGTTTTCTTAGGAGTAGAGGTAGTATAGAATCTGCTTCCTAACATATACCATTTATGATTATGAATCCCCCGACCCAACCTCCCCCACAACCACTGCTATTATTACCACCACTATCGTTGCAACTTTGACGATGCAACCTCAATGCCCTTCCACCTCACGTGACCACCACCCATAGGAGTAGTTCATCGATTTTTGCCCATCTTGGCTTCGTGAACACCTAATCATACCTGGGCACAAGTCTTTATCCTTTTTCCACAAGTCAGTGCCATCGTTACCACCACTTTCGTTGCATCCTTATCGCCCTTCCACCTCTTGTGACTGTCACCTTGAGTAGCAATTCACTGGCTTCTGTCTATCATGCCTTTATGAACGCTTAACCATTCTTAAGCACAACTCTTCATCCTCCATCCAAAAGCGTCCCATTACCTCCACTGTTGTTGCTTCCCCCAAAGCTATTTTTTGATCCTTCACCACCACGCATAATGCTAACCGCCTTCCCCTATCCTCCTCCTCCACCTTCCAACCTAAGCTCCATTGCACTCAGTCCTACCCCACTTTCAAAAATGAAGGCCTCTCTTTTGACTTAGAGTCGTAACAAAAATCATGCGACATCATTGCCTGTAGCACCCTTTTTTCCATTTTTAATCAAATCGACAAACATGAAATTCCCATAAAGGAACCCAAAGTTGAAACGCGCAACCTTGCTTCCTCTTCCATTATTCAAAATAGAGTTCAAGAAAACGTAAAAGTGGAACCAACAATAGAACTTGAAGCTGATCAACATGGAAGCAAAAAAAATGCTAAAGGCGATGGAGGATCACATGGATATAGATTCTCAAGCAAAGAAGAGTTTTGGCTACAATTTGAAGGAATGCATCTAGTTTGCTACGTCAATCTTCAAGAAGAAGTTTCAGAAGTGGAGGCAAAAGCAGAAGATGAAGAAACGCAAGTTGTGGGGTTGTGGACACTTTTTTTTTTTTTGGTGAACAAGCAAATCACGTTTGGGAGACTTAGTTGTCGATTTTACCCCTTTATTTCTGCTAATTTATTATTTACTTGATTGACATA
This sequence comes from Pueraria montana var. lobata, assembly GCA_026413185.1. Lineage (NCBI taxonomy): Eukaryota > Viridiplantae > Streptophyta > Magnoliopsida > Fabales > Fabaceae > Pueraria > Pueraria montana. Next base: position 83,987,983 of record CM048650.1, read on the forward strand.
ATTTATAAGTGAAATTTAATTTAAAATATAAATTTAAATTAAATATTTTTTGTGAACTTCTATCTAATTTTCAATAGTCAATTCAACTGAAATTAATAACATAATTAAAATAATTAATTTTGGTCAAAATAAACTTAATTAAGTCAAATTTAAAGAGAAAACTTGTTTTGGGCTTAAATTAAGTTAATTGTAATTATTCTAGTCAAGTTGATAAAAACTAAGGGCAAAATAGTATTCTCACATTTAAAAAATTCAGAAAATCAAATAATATTATATATTGGAATACAATGATATTTTAGAACTTTTGTAAAAATTTCAAGTTAAAATACAATAAGATTATCTTGGAATTAATTTTCGAAGTTAAGAAACTATTATTGGAAATTAGGGCAATTAAATAAATTCAAAATTCAAAATTATTTAATTATGTAGTTTATATGAAAAAAATACATATTAGAATATTAATTATTTTATTAATATTTCCAAGTGGAACCTTAAGGAATTTTATCGTAAAACTTAATAACACGTATTACGCGTAGACGATGATTTAAATATGTAACGCTTAAAACTTATGCAAAATTTTTAGAATCAAATTCAAAGTTGCATTGTCTAAACCTTTATTAAGTGGATTAAAAATGTTTAAGATCTTATTGAGTGTCACATGTAATGTCGTATTGTTGTTGGGACTGGCAATGTGCTATTTTGACTATAACTTAATGTTGTGGGGGCTCAAGTAGAGACTTTTCCTGTCAGTTCTAAAACAACCCATTACAATACCAGAAGACTTTATAAGTTGTAAAAAAATTTAATCAAATACAAGATTTTGTTGCCCTCCTTAAAACATCTTAGGTGGTGTTTACTTGCAATTCTGTTTTCTGTTTTCATTTTCTGTTTTCAGTTTTTAATTACAAAACTGTCACCTTGTTTTCATTTTATTTTCTGCTTTCTAAGATTTGTACAGGAAACAGAGAAAACAAAAAAAAGTTGTTTTCAGTGTTTCCTGTACAAATCTTAGAAAACAGAAAACAAAATGAAAACAAGGTGGCAGTTTTGTAATTAAAAACTGAAAATAGAAAATGAAAACAGAAAACAGAATTGCAAGTAAACGCCACCTTAATAATCCATATTGAATATCACAAGACTTATTTATATTATTTAAAGTCTTGATTGAATACTACAAGACTTTTTTATAAAAAAAAAATCTTTTTAAAATTTATTGAAATCCTAATCCAATATTCCCATAAGAGTGCAGAGACTGGATACCTATGTATGAAATATTTCCATGTCCACTTCCTGTACCTTTTGTGTTTTAGGTTTCGGTTCCTTTCATATATTCACGTCTTGGCCTCCTATGTTTTGAGTCATACCCATTTGTTCAGTCATAGTTTGTTTGGGGTCATCTACAAATTGAAAATGGTTCAGCCCCACTTGAACTAAATTTATTTCAGTGTCCCAATAATAAAGGGATCAAGGTGAGGACATACATGTTCCTTAGTCGTAGTTGTGTGCGAATTAGTCAGGGGGCCCTCATTTTGCAAATTGCAGGCTGATTAATTTGCAGTCATATCCATGTTGTTGGACTTGTCCAGCACCTTCATTTTACATGAGGCCTAAATTAAATTCTGAATTAGAGTAGAAAAGGGTTCATCTTTAAAAACCATAGAAGAGGGTTAAGTAGAATCGTTTATGCGTCACTTTTGCTTGACCAAATTCTTTTGACTACTTGGCTCTCATTTGGGTCCACTAGCGTTATATCCACTGCAATCTCCTTAAATATTTTGATTACCTTTATTCACTACTTGATATTTTTTATTGGCAATTCCTTCAAATGTTATATGCACTCAATTACCTTTTTTTAACTATTTCCTTCACAATTAACATCCAACCTCAATATTCTCAACATGATTAGCAGTATTAGGTGTCATAACTGTTGCCTGAATTATCGCCCCATCCTGCAACGTAACTGCCACATATGAAATGTGCAATGTCTGGTTGTCTGTTCCAATAACCACTATTGGACTACCACTCTCTCCACCATGCTTCTCTAACTTTTCTTGTTGGGTGGAAGCTTGATCATTGTTTTTCACTAGGTTGGAACTGCAATTTCGAGCCAAATGCCCATAACAACCACATTGTGTGCATATGATAAGAAGTCCTTCATATTGGACCTTATACTAATGTTGGTTTAGCCATACTTTTCCCACAACTGGATTAGTTAGATCTATCTCCACACAAATACGTGCAAATCTACGTCTAGTAACTTTCACGGTATTTGTATCAACTTTAATTGATTTCCCTACTGCAAAAGCCATTGCAAGTTAGAAACTTTCATCATACTAAACAAGGTTCAATCCTGAAAAATGTATCCATACGAGTGTTCAATCAATCTAACCACTAGGAAACACCAAGTTTTGGCTCCAGTTTGTAACAAGATAATGGTTGAAAATCATCCAAGGACCACCAATGATTACCTTTTCTTTGTCCTCCTCCAAATCAAATTTCACCATGTAGAATCCATTATCAATATCCATGATGTCAAAGCCACCTCATAATCGCATACATGCTTAAGCTTCTCTTTCATAACACCATACCCTATCTTCTTCCCTAGCAACTTATTAACTAATGCATCCTCCCATGGGCTGCATAACTCCTTGAAAACTTTTTCATCTAAATACACTTTAGGCAACAGACAGTTTTCATTTTCGTGCTCTATATGTACCAATTTTTTGACAATAAGATCTTCTTTTTTCCTCTATGAAGCCCTACCTTGTTTCCAAAAATCTTTATCGCGAAATGATATCGTAGGCTATAATATCTTAGTCATATTGTTAGGTACCTTGCTATTATTTAGAGTTTTTTTCCAATGTCAATCGTTGTTCGCAATTCAATGCAGAGAAAATGGGATCCTCCATCTCCATCTCTAAATTGCAAGAATTTTTGTATATGCTTAAATATGAATTTAGTTTCTGTAAGTTCGTGTTTTTTCAATTTTTGGTCCCTGTAAGTTTTTTTCTACATTTTTAGTCCTTGTAAACATTTTGTATACTGCATCAGGCATAAGATTATATAACTAAAGTAAAATTTAATTACCAAAGGGGTCTAGTTCAGTTGTTTGAGCAAGGTGCGTAAGTGTTGTAAACCCCTTGGTACTTTCTTCATTCCTATGGATCAAAAAAAAAAGTAAAATTTAATTTTCACTTAATGATAATAATTCACCACTCTTCAACAATAATAATTGAAAGATGAATTCACTGACACCACTTCCATATCTCACCTTAATTGTGAATCCACACGTCTTCCTTTATTGTCCGTCTTCATTTTCTCACAAGTTCCAGAAATTGTCCATAAGTCACCTTTTTTTCATGCCAGTCTCTCTCAAATTTCACTCTCTTTTCACTCTTCCTTTCGCCCCAACTACCCTTGTTCACACAACTCACCTCTTATAATTTCCATAACTCTCCTTACCATCTTCTCGCTTCTTCTTCCTCTCTTGGGCTTGTCACCCTTTCTTCTTCCTTCTTATTCCCTTCTTTCTCGACCCCTCATATTCTTCTCATCTTTTCTTCTTTCTCTCTTGGACTCTTCTTTTTCTTCTATGAAAATCCCTTTTTCATCTAAACCTCATGCATATAAGGACTGTTATACCATGCCAACAAGCCTTTCACGACAACAGACATGGGTTATGATTTATGAGTTGTTCACGATGAGTTATGGCTGAGGACATGGGTCACAAGGTTTTAGGTGGCAATTTTTTAGTTATTCATTTTGTGATTTTATCCAAGTTATAGGAAAAAAAACTTTTGTGGACACCCATGTAATATTTTTTTTCAACGCTCATTTTTTACTTTTACTATTTCAAATAATCATGAAATGTGTGCATATTCTTATAATATCATAAGCAAAGAAAAATGTCATAATTTCAGTTCTAAGTAGTTATTAATGGCATAATATTGAATAAAATTAACCTCGTATTCTACAATTACATATGGATAAGGTTATTTTAACATCCTTAGTTTTAGACATTAGTTATAAAAATGTTATTAATGGTTTAGAATACCCTTAAGTATTATTAATAATATTAACTTTGTATTAAGAATTATAAGGATAGGATAATAGGACCTAAATGGGGCTCTGAGGCCTGAGAAGAGCTAGAGGCCTACCAGCCCACACACACATATCTATAAGTATAGAAGAGGAGGGAAAATTAGAGGGAGAAAGAGAAAATAAGATAGAAGGAAGAAAGAAGATGAGGAGGAGCTCTAGAGGCACCCATCACCTAGAGCTCATCTCCGCTTGTTCCCACAAGGTTAGTGCTTCCCCCTTATCCTCCCTTACCCCTTGATTTCATGATTCCCCCCTTTCCCCTTTTTAACCTTATAAGTTTGGAGATTCATGATTTTTTTATGATTTTACTTGATTGAGAAGTTGTTTGAGTTGTTTGATGCCTAGGTTTTGTAATAGAAATGTTATGTGAGTGATTGGCATGCTTAGTTCTGGTTTGGAAAGTCATGGATGGCCATGGGAAACAACTTTGCGAAGATTCATGAAGTTATTGATCTACAGCTCACACTAAGCATGGGAACTCCTAACACTAAGTGAGAGGCTACTAGCATGGAATTTTGGTTTAGGGGTGCCACGCTAAGCATGGTGAATTCCCACGCTTAGCATGAGACCCCCAGATTAGGGAGTAGGATCTGGTGGCTCCACGCTAAGCATGGAAATCATCCACACTTAGCATGAGACCCCAGTATAGTGTTTGAGGCTTAGTGTAAGGATTTAAGTGAAGTCTATGCATGTTTATATCACTACCTTCTATGCTTGATCCTTACATGATTATTATTGCTTGGAGTCCTTATTGTAGCTTGTTGTATTTGGATTGTGGATGAGTGTATCCTTTGGTAAGAATAGCTTTATACTTGAGGTGTGGTGTTTATGTTGATGAATGTAAATTTTGTAGCTATAGTAATTGCATTCATGTGACTGTTGCATCTACCTAAGTCTTAAGGAATATTCCCAAACTTTTACCATTCAACATTATTGTGGAGACAATAAATAACACTCTAATTGAGCCCCACAACATGAAGTTATATTCAAAATAGCACATTGCGAGTCCCAACAACAATACCACTTTACATGTGACACTCAATAAGGTTTTAAACATTTTTAATCCACTTAGTAAAGGATTAGATGATGCAACTTTGAATTTGATTCTAAAAATTTTCCATAAGTTTTAAGTGTTATGCATTTAAATCTTCGTCCACGCATAATACACGTGTTATTAAGTTTTACGATAAAATTCCTTAAGGTTCCACTTGGAAATATTAATTAAACAATTAATATTTTAATATGTATTTTTTTCATATAAACTACATAATTAAATAAATTTTGAATTTTGAATTTATTTAATTAACCTAATTTCCAATAATAGTTTCTTAACTTCAAAAATTAATTCCAAGATAATCTTATTGTATTTTAACTTGAAATTTTTACAAAAATTCTAAAATATCATTGTATTCCAATATATAATATCCTTTGATTTTCTGAATTTTTTAAATGTGAGAACACCATTTTGCCCTTAGTTTTTATCAACTTGACTAGAATAATCACAATTAACTTAATTTAAGCCCAAAAAGAGTTTTCTCTTTAAACTTGACTTAATTAATTTTATTTTGACCAAAATTAATTATTTTAGTTATGTTATTAATTTTTGTTGAATTGACTATTGAAAATTAAATAGAAATTCAAAAAAATATTTAATTTAAATTTATATTTTAAATTAAGTTTCACTTATAAATCATGTTAATCAAGTAAATAATAAATTAGCATAAATACAAGGGTTAAAATTGACAACTAAGTCTCCCAAAATTGTTGTGTGATCGGCTTGTTCACCAAAAAAAACTTGTCCCCAATCCCACAACGGTGTCAATTCATTCGCGTTTCTTCATCTTCTGCTTTTGCCTCCACTTTTGAAACTTCTTGAAAATTGACATAGGAAACCAGATGCATTCCTTCAAATCGCAACTAGAACTCTTCTTCGCTTGGGAATCTATATCCATATGATCCTCCATCGCCTTTTGTGTTTTTTCTGCTTCCACGTCAACTTCAAGTTCTATCCTTGGTTCCTCTTTTACGTTTTCTTGAACTCTATTTTGAATAATGGAAGAGGAGGCGAGGTTGCGCATTTCAACTTTGGGTTCCTTTATTGGAATTTCATGTTCGTTGTCTTGGTTAAAAAAGGAAAAAAATGTGCTACAGGCCATGACGTCACATGATTTTCGTTGCGGCTCTAAGGCGCAAGAGAGGCCTTCATATTTGAAAGCGGGGCAGGACTTGGTGCGACGAAGCTTAGGTTGGAAAGTGAAGAAGGAGGACTCAGGAAGGCGGTTAGCATCAAGCGTGGTGGTGAAAGATCGAGAAATAGCTTTGGGGGAAGCAACAACGGTGGAGGTAATGGGGCGCTTGTAGATGGAGGATGAAGAGTCATGCTTAAGAATGGTTAAGCGTTCATAGAGACATGAAGAGCAGAAGCCAATGAACTGCTCCTCAGGGTGGTGGTCACAGGAGGTGGAGGGGTGATGAGGATGCAACGATAGTGGTGGTAACGACGATATCATTGACCTATGGAAAAATGATAAAGACTTGTGCCCAAGTATGATTAGGCGTTCACGAAGGCAAGATGGGCAAATTCCAATGAACTGCTCCTCTAGATGGTGGTCACATGAGGTGGAAAGGCGTTGAGGTTGCATCGTTGTCAGAGTTACGACAACAGTGGTGGTGGTGGTGGTAACAATAGCAGTGGTTGTAGTGAAGATTGGGTTGGGGGATTTGTAATCATAAATGGTGGTGAGTGGTGGTTGAGAGTATCATCATGTTATGTTGAAAAAGAAGCTGTGAGGGTGTGTTTGTGAGGGAAATATATGAGAATGGAGTGAAAGAGTTGTAAGAGGATTATGGACTTGGGGAGGCACATTCGATAGACAAAGAGAAAAAGGAGATTTTTTGGTTCCAATAAACTCAAAGAAAGTGAAGTGAGAAAAATAAGAAGGATTGAGGGAAATATATATTGTAAAAGAAAAATGTATAATTCAAGGATATTAATTAATACAACGACTATTTTATTCATTATTATATTATGTCATTATTATAGTAATAAAAATATAATATTTTTAATCAATAGAAATAAAAATATAATAAAAAATAAAGAAAATATATTAATAATGTAAAACAAGTTCTACGTCAATAATTAGGAATAGTTATGTATTAAAAATATTATTTTTATAATAGTTATTTTTTAAAAATATGTTTAAAAATAATTTCTAACGAATTGATAGAATGATTTCTATTAATAATATATCAAAATTAAACTCATATAATATAATTAAATAATTAACGAAAATATATAGCCAATGAAATTTACACAAATAGTGCTTATTTTTTTACGATTAATTATTTAAATGAAAAACATTTGCAATGTTTCAAAGATAAATTAGACTTGTACCCAAAAAAAAAGATAAATTAGACTAATTTTAATAAAATAACTTTGTATCATTAAAACACACACACAGACACACACACAAATTATACATTTCCAACCAATTAAAACCAATTTGTGTGTGTGTGTGTGTGCTTAAATTAATTTTAATTATAAACTTTTATTAAAATATATGTGCGGAATTAGAAGGACTGCTTTAGTTGAATTTTTAATATATTTTTTTCATTCGGCGCATTATTTTTTTAATATTGGGTGCTTGTTCTTTTATTCTTTAATAAACTTTAATATAGTTTGTATCTACGTTAAAGGAAGTTCTGCATTTATTACAGAAGAAAATCATAAATATGTTTAATATATTATAATTCTTTTTATTCCATGTTATTAAATGTATTAGCTATTACTGTCTTTTACTATGTTATCAATTCATATTACATATATATGAATATGAATGGATAGTTTCACTTTTTTAATTAAAATAATGAACAATAATAAATGGCATTTAAAATCACTTTTTAAATAAATGATCAATGCTAATAAATGTGTTTGAACTAAGTTAAATATATAATTAAAAGTAACATATATTTAAATTTATTTTAATCTTTAAAGAGTTTAATTTTAATGCATTGTTAATGTAACAAATTATACATTTCCAACCAATTAAAAGCAATCGTTGACATGATTTTGCAAGTATTTATTATAAAATTTAATAGTTTTAAACATGATAGCTTATGATTAGATGATAGTATAAAAATTACATTTATAATGTCAATGTATTTAAATAAAATTTATCCATAAATGTTTAAATAAAGTAAAATATTACATAGATGTTTAGAAATCTTTAAATTTAAAAAATAGTTATTTATTTTAAAAATTTTCTCAAAAATTAAAAAAAAAAGTATGTTATTAATTTTCTAAAAGATGACATTTCAAAGCAATACAACTCAAAACATCTTAAACAAGTGTAAAGGGATTCCTTGAGGAAATAAATACAACCATAGTTTTAAAATCGGCTCGAACCGGTCGGACCGGAAACCGGTGGTATAACCCAACCGAGTTTCTGGTTGGACCAATGAACCGGGGTGTTTCTGCAACTTGGACCGGCCACGTGATAAGCGCACTGCTCCATCCCAAGGTGTCATGTCCCAGGTGGGACTCGAACCCAAGTTTCAACACTTACCTCAAAGCTTTTAACCACTGAACCAACGAGAATATTATGTTTATACAATTCAAGTTTTATTTATATATTATATATTATATATAATTTTTATATATTTAATATAGACCGGGTCATGCAGTTCAATTAGTGACCCACTAGTTCGACCACTGACCCAGTGACCCAGTGCCTTGACCGAGTCGGTCACCGGTTCGATTTTTAAAATTATGAATACAACATATCCAAAGATGACATTTATTCCCTAAGTCAGTCCCCCACTATGACATCAAAACAAAGACACCAAGGGTCGGATCTCTACCCAAAGTCCACCAACAAGTCCACCTCAACCATGAGTGGCATGCTCCTCAGAAACTACATCACTTTGCTCCTGTGTCAAGCAACACAATCATCACAGTCCAATAGAAAACATAAGGTTAAGTTCATTTAAAAAAAAACATTAATCATCTTCGAAAGATATTTGAGAACCATCAACACTAATAACATAAACCTATTTCACCAATCATCAATCAAACAATCATCTTTCAAGTCATAATGTTATGTCATTCTGACACTTTACTCCAAGGACATTTAGAAATACAATCGATTACATAGGCTTGTAAGGACTTACCCCGAGACTTTGAAATTATACTATGCCTAAAATTATGAACAAAGTGAAACTTTTACCAAATTTTGACAGCTTGACCTTTGCTTACTAATTTGATCATATCTAGAGTTGTAGAAAACATTTTTGAGTGAAACCAAAGCCATTAGTTTGCTAACATCTAGAGCTAACACTTTCATGAAGAACATTTTTCCAAATTCAGATTCTACAACTGAGTTTTTGTTATTGTAATCGATTACAAGTCATTGTAATCGATTAAAACAGAAGTTGGATCAAGGAAGCAGCCCCCTAGGTTTGAATTAACAAATTACAAGTCTATGTAATCGATTACAACATACTCAGGATCAACAAAACAGCCTCTGGGACTTGAATTAATTGATTACAAGCCCTTATAATCGATTATTTTAGTCCCTAGAACAATAACTTAGTTCCAAAGACTCGAAATAATCGGTTATCAAGCCATGTAATCGATTATTACCGAATGCTAACCCAGAAACCAACCCCTGGAGCTCATTTTAACCAATTACCACATAATGTAATTGATTAAAATGATTCAAAACTGCAAAATACACGATTTTTAAACCAAAAATCATTTTTCAACTAAACAGAATCATTCCTTTCAACCCAAAAATGTTCAACAAATTTAAGCTTCAACAAAACATTTTCTATCATTACAATGCATCCACAATTCAAACCACAACATCAAATCAACATACCAATGTCAATTTCAATTATCTCAACATCATACCACCAATAACCACACATGACAGCAAAATACAACCACATGACCACCCAAAATTCATTGCCATACAGGAAATCAATCATGAAACAAGAAGAGATGAGCTTCCCTTACCTACACAAACCTAAGATGATGACTTTTTGAAAAAGTAAGGGAAAGGATGAAGCTTTGGATCCAAGAAAAGAGTTTTCCTCAACTCCAATAGCAGCTCACACTAATAGAGCACCAAAATATACCCAAAACAACCTAAAAATTAGATTTCTATACCTAAGAAAAGATCTCCATGGTAGCTTACAAGTTACAAGGGAAGAATATGGAATAGAGAACAAGGGAGAAAGGGAAAAGCGTACCACACCAAGGGACAACTATAGAGCTCCAACAAAAGGGGAAAAGAGTCTCCTTTGGGCAAAAGAATCCAGCTCCACCAACCTCTTGGGAGTGGGTCTTACTTGGGGAAGAAGAGGAGAGTGAAAAGAGAGCTTTTGTGTTATGTTTCAAAATTTTTAGGGTTTACGGAAGGTTTATGACTCTAGGAATTCCCTCCTTTTCACACCAAAGCCTTACTATACACACCCACCTCATTTCATTAAATCAAATGTTCGTTTCTATTGTTGAACAACTTGAACTTTTTCATATTGCTTGCCCAACCAAGACAACTAGCTTAGAAGGAAACAAAATTGGGTTGGTCATAATTGATTTCTCAAGGTTCATTTAGGTTCAATTCCTCACTCTTATGTATGAGTCCTTTGAAGCTTTTAAAGTCTTCTATAAAAAGGTTCAAAATAAAAAATGGGTCAACCATATCCTCAATAAAAATTTATTGTGGGGAGATTTTGAAAGTGTCTCAAGCCTTTTTGTAATGAAATTGACATTTCTTACAATTTTTTTTTTTTGTTCAAAAACACCTCAGCAAAATAATATTGTGAAGAGAAAAAAAAGAACTTTACAAGATATGACTAAAATTTTTCTGTGAGTTTGGTTTTTCAAAAATAATAGTAGGAAAATGCTATGAACATGTCTCGTTACCTACTAAGCAAAATTTTAATTTACCTATAAATTGTAGAAAGGAAGAAAGCAATATATTTCGTATTTTCAAATCTTTGGTCATGAATGTTACATTATGAATAAAGAAGATAAATACAAAAATTTATTCAAATTGGATAATGTTTGTCTTTCTACTATTATATAACCTCTAAAGCCAATAGAATATATAATCTCGTAACCCAAAATTTTAAAGGGAAGTATGTGTGCTTTTTTTTTTTCCAATGAAACTAACTCTAAACTTACAAAAGCAAAGATTAGAAATGTGGAGGATGAGATGGATCCACCAACTTAAACAATAGAAGTTTAGAAACCAATTAAAAAATAAAGTATTCTAACTCAATAGATATGTAGAAATCCTACACATTTTAGATATGTAGAAAGCCTCACATTTTAAACACTTAGAAGAAAAGAAAGGAGAATAGAATGAGAGAGAGGAAGAGAGCAAGAGACCCACACACCATCATTATGAGTTTTCATCTTCATCTTTTTCCTTTATTTTATATTTGATATGAAGTTGTGATTTTTGGACCCTAACTTGAGAAAAATAAGGGGTTTTAATAATGGATTTGGTTCATGAGTTATTTTGAAAGGATATAATGTTTATAAGGGTGAGGAATCATTTATATATCATTTATTATTTTTGTAGACTAGTTGGTGAGTCATTATGGGTCGCAGATTTTTGAACCTTCGCAATTCTGCAAAATCACCTTCTTGCTAACCGAGCCTTAACTCACAAAGCAAAGATCATATGTTTAGGGATGGTAATGGGGCAGGTCAGGGACGAGTTTGGCTATCCCCGTCCCTGTCCCCGTAAAAGGCGGGACGGGTACGGGTTCAGATATAAAAGAGGTGGGTTTAAAATTTTAGTACCCATCCCCATCCCCGTCCCCGTCGAGTTTTATCACATTCGACGATACCCACAGGTAACCTGCTACAATATTTTTTATAATTTTAATTTACTTATATATTTTTAATTTTTAAATAAAGTATATGTTAAGTTATTAATTGTATTTTAATTCAAACAATATATAAAAAAACAATGAATAACAAAGAAAATAAAGATAAAGAATTAGGAATTAAATTATATTTTTAGTTAAATGTATAATTTTAAGTTTGTTATTTTATTATTATTATTATTATTATTATTATTATTATTATTATTATTATTATTATTATTATTATTATTATTATTATTATTATTATTATTATTATTATTATTATTAAAAGATGACTCATATAGTGATGGTACAGTATGTTCTTAAGGATATGGGGGCTCTCGGACCAGAATGGTATCAGAGCCTAACGAGATTCAAAGAGAGGGTGAATATGATAGTAATATTATATGTGGCGAGTAAGAAAGAACTGATAACAACCATGGAACCAAACACTGATGACAAACCAAACACTCAGTCTGTTGTTCCTACCTCCTCCCTTTTCTCTTCCCAGAGGATGTTCTAAAACCATCTCTTCAAAGATAGAAAATCTTATAGAATACTCTTATGTCCCAAAAGATGCACAGATCTCTAAGACAATTTCTCCTCTTCTTAGCCCTTATAATATCTTCAAGAGACAAAGCTCTTTTAGGGGATCTATCTCTCGACTCATTAGTACAAAAAAACCTCAGCTCAAAGAGTATGTACAATCCTCTAGAATGGACCAATGTGCTCTTCATGCCACATCTAAAGAATGATAATCGCTGTGCATACTTATATTCGCACTTAATTTCACAGCAATTATCTCACCTTATTCTCATTCATTGCTTTGATTAGTCACCTTTAGTTAGAAATTACTTCCTTTTAGGATTTAGTTTTCATGTAGTTAGTTTTAGGATCTTATTAGCTTTTTAAATATGTTTTTGCAGAGTCCTAGTACACTGGAAGAAAAGCTGAAGATGAGGAATTCAAGACAAATCGCTTAGCGACAGAAGTCGCTCTGTAGAGGTCACGTGGCAAGTTGAAGGCTAAGCGAGAAGTTTTGTTCGCTTAGCAGGATTGGAAGCTGAAGAGGCATCTTGGACACGTCAAGATCGCTTAGCGAGTTCATGCTCGCTAAGCGAACCAACCTCTCTGCCTGAAGGAGAAATTAGAATTATTGTAATTCGCTTAGCGAGTTGTGCCTTCATGCAGAAGCGACAAAATAGAGATTCTCAGCCTATTCAAAGTGTCTTGTCATTGGGATCATCATCGGATCATTCTAGGGTTGTGTGTTGGCGGCTGAGGCTCTCACCTACCACATTCCTTCATTCCTTCACCATTTTCTCTTCCATTTTCCTTTGTTCTTGTAATTTTTTGTGGCTTCTCATGACAATGAGGAGCTAACTTCTTTGTAGTTGGGGATTTGGTGTACTAGCAACTCTTATGTAATTACTCTTACTATCTATTTAATGAATATTAAGTGTTAATGCTATGCTTTGTGCTTAATGTTGGTTCTTGGCTTGAGTATTATTTGTGCTTTGTGCTTATTCAAACTTGGAAATTGTGCTTTGGCTTAGTGTTCCGAGTATGCTTTTCTATTTGTTTTTATTGTCATTGGGAGATGCTTTGAAAACTGAGATTTGAGAATGGTGTCTAATGAATGTCTCATCTAGGAATGGACTGATGTTTGTTAGTCTATTAACGATCCTTGCTCTTAAACAAATCAATTAACTTCACTTGCTAAGGGATTAGGAGTAGAGTTAAGTGCTTTAGCTTCTTTCACTTGAGGAATCAAGGTTAGAAGACTTAAGTGGGTTGAGATAGCACTAAGGTTTTCATTAAGTGGAGAAAAATCATTTATATTACTGAGATGTGTGCCAAGTATCACCAAATACCCCAACTAGTTCCATTAATCGTTGTTTTCAGCTACTGCACACAAACTGTTTGATCTTTTGCTTTCTTGAATTATGTTCTGTTTTTAGTCATTTATTTCAGAGCTTATAATTTATTTTCCTAAACCATTTTCACCAAAACAACATATTCGTTTGCCTAGAACTTGATTTTACACAAAAACCTAGTACAAATAAGTCCCTGTGGAGACGACTTTATACTCAAAATTCGAAAATACTACACCGATTGTTGCGCTTGCCAAATAGGTGAATAAGTTTTCTGCCGCCATTGCCAGGGATCAAACCCGAGTCACCCGCGTGACAAGCGGGAATACTTACCACTATACTACAATGACTATAGTTGAATATGAGGAAGAAAAGAATAAAGAGAAAAATATGAGTACAGAAAAAAAAATATTGAAAGTGAGAAAAATCCTGATAAAGAAAAAGAGATTGGTGTTGAAAGGGGATGTCAAGGAGATGATGAGGTCTTAGCTCAAAAGACCAAGATTCAACAAGCAAGAGATGGCAAGAAGGTGATTAATGAGGTGCCTACAAAGGAATTGCCTTATCCTTTGGTTCCATCCAAGAAGGACAAGGAAAAGTACTTTGCAAGGTTCATGGATATTTTCAAGAAGTTGGAGATTAAACTTCCTTTTGGTGAGGCTCTTCAACAAATGCCTCTCTATGCCAAATTCATGAAGGATTTGCTCACAAAGAAGGGTAAATACATTGAGACGGAGACTATCTTGGTGAAAGGCAATTGCAGTGCCATAATTCAAAAGCCCTTGCCCCCTAAATACAAGGATCCAGGAAGCTTCACTATCCCTTGCACTATAAAGGAAGTGTCCATAGGGAAGGCTTTTGTTGATCTTGGGGCAAGCATCAATTTGATGCCCCTCTCCATGCTCAAAAGGATTGGAAATTTGGAGCTTAAGCCTACTAGGATGACTTTGCAATTAGCCGATAAATCCATCAAGTATCCTCATGGTGTCATTGAAGATGTGCTTGTTAAAGTTGGAGAATTCACCTTTCCGGTGGATTTTGTTATCATGGACATGGAAGAGGATCGAGAAGTTCCCTTAATCCTAGGGAGACCATTCATGATGATCGCCAATGTTGTTATTGATATAGGGAAAGGCAATTTAGAGCTAAGTGTAGAGGATCGAAAGGTCACCTTTAATATTTTTTAATTTCATGCTAGACAACAATTTTTATTGCTAAAGTCAAGATTAAAGTTCTTCCCATCCAAGCTACAATCTAAGTGGTCGGGTCCTTTTGTCATCAAGGAGATCAAACAATGTGGATCTGTTGAATTGGTTGATCCTTCTTCCTCTGATCCTCAAAGAAGCTGGGTTGTTGATGGACAGACACTGAAACCATACAATGGTGGAGGAATTGAGAAGCTCACCACCATTACTCATCTCCAAAATCCTTGATCTTTTCACACGTCAAGCTAGTGACGTTAAAGAAGCGCTTACTGGGAGGCAACCTAGGATTTCTCTCCCCTAACTTTCGTTTTCATTTTTGTTGCATTGTTCTTGCCCTGTTGTGCTTGTGTCTGAAGTTTCTTAAACTCCATCATCTCGCTGAGCGACATCATTGTCGCTAAGCGAGTCTGCATAATTTTTAAATGCTTTTGTCTATTCTACATAACTCGCTAAGCGAGTTTTGCGAGCTTAGCGGGTGGACCTCTCTGGCATCCTTTAGTTGTCTTACATGTCTCGCAGGGAATTCTCTAAGCGAGTTATCACTCGCTAAGCGAACTATATATAAAAAAAAACAAACAAACCTTGAATCTCGTGTGCTTTGACTGGGGGGAAACCATGCGGGCCCGCTTAGTAAGACGAAGTACCCACTAAGCGAGTCTGTTGTTTATGCTCAAAAGCAGTTGCACATTCCCCCATGCAACTGCGTTTCTTCTTTCCTTTTTCTCTTTCTCTTTCCTTTCACTATTTTCTCGTCTCTCTTTCTCTTTGCTTCCTGCTTTCTGTTTCTCTGAGTTCTTTTTGCATTTAGTTCTCCTTCGCTCCTTTTCTTGTTCACTCTCCTTAAGGTAACACCTTTCTTTCCTTTTCTTTTATCACAGTTCAGTTATTTAACTATTTTATTTCATTTCATGGAAGTTTCTTTTTTATTGACATTTGGTTTGGTGATTTTTGCCCTGTGTTTTGTTGATATTCTTTTCCTTTTGCCTTTTGCCTTCTGCTTTTATGCATTTTCAGATCTGGGTTCTAGTTTTGTTTCCTATACCTTTACTTAGTTATTTATGTTGGTTATCATGATTGTGCTTGTTCTGGAATTTAACCCAGTCGCTTAGCGAGTGTTATCTCGCTAAGCGAGTTTATGCATTTCTAGGTTTTTGATCTTAGTATTCATGCATTGTTGTTCTTAATGTTCTTCGGTGAATTCATACACATTCATAAGAATTTGGAAAATTTTCCAGATTTCATCCCGCTAAGCGAGCATTTACTCGCTAAGCGGGCCTTGCATCATGTTTCCTCTTCTTGCATACCGGCTAAGCAAGAGCTTACTCGCTAAGCCGCCAATCTTCTCTGTCATGTTTAATTGAATTGTTATTTTAATTCGCTAAGCAAGTCATTGCTCGCTAAGCGGCTTCTTTGTTTTTCCTTTGTGTTCTTTGTGCCTCGCTAAGCGAAACTTGTCTCGCTAAGCGAGTCATTCAGGTCTGCCCTTGGTGTTTCTAACTCCTCTCATGCTTGGTTATTTAATCCCTAATTAATGTTTGCTTAATGTAGATGGCACCACTTCGTTCATCCTTAGCTACAGCTAAGAAGAGGAGAATCTCATCCCCTTCAACTCTTCCACAACAATTGCATTATGACTCAGTGTCCACAGCATTTTCAGTGTGTCCTAACAACTGTTTCACAAGTGAAGTAGCTGCCAATAGGTTCAGCGACATCTGGTATAAGCAACTTTTGCCTGAACGAAAGGTCCTGCTATCTGAAGGACAATTTGATGCTTTCTGGTTGGAGCTCTAAAGGAGATGTTGGGACAAGGTGTTGTGTAATCTGCCCAGTGTTAAAATTGATGAGGTGTTGGTCAAGGAATTTTATGCTAATTCCTTTGACCCTGCTGGTGGACAACTAAGGCAGGTGCTGGTTAAGGGCAAGTTTATCAAATTTAATGCCGCAACTCTCAATACTTTTCTACAAACACCAGTGGTTATGTATCCCAATGAGAGCGCCACTAGATTCTCTCGGTTCATGAGCAGTAAATGGGACTTGGGCATCATTGCTGAGAAGCTTTGTATTTCTGGTGAAACATTCATGGAAGATAGGAATGGCCTTCCTTACCAGATCGCACGTAGGCACATGACAACTCTTACATAGGCTTGGATGGTTTTCTATCCAACCAACATTGTTCCTAGATTTTTACCTGATGATCTCATGGTGAATCAAGCGGCATTCATTTACGTTATTCAGATGGGATTGGACTTGGATTTGGGCTCATTGATTTTTGATGAAATCAACTCAATGGCATAATCCAACACTTATTATCTAGGTTTTCCTGGTCTTATAACTTCCCTCTGTGCTGCTGAGGGAGTTCATTCTTATTTTGATGACCTCATTTCTCTCTCTCCTACCATGGACATGGCATACCTGCGCAAGTATTGTCACAACAAACAGGAACCCACACACCTTCTTAATCCTCCAAGGCAACCCCCACATGGATGTTCTCCCTTCTCTGATAAGCCAATCATTGAAGCAGCACTCCACCGAGTGGTGAATGAAATTCACCACAAGGTAAATGCTTTGCATTATGGCCAAATGTTGATCATGAAGAACATCCACAACCACTCGTTGCACCTGCAAGTTATCACCCCACAGGCATTCTTAAATACTATAAATTGGCCTGAGGACAGGCCTAGTTCTTGCGGAGGAGGTGGTGCATGTTCTGCTGGAACAAGTGGAGTAGTTGAATTTGAAGAAGAAGATCATTGGGACACGGATAGCTCAGGTGATGAGGATACCTGGGAAACCGAGAGTTTAGAGCATGGCACTGTTGGGGCTACAGCAAGGGAATCTTAGAGGCCATATTTCACTTGTTTCATGACATCTTTTAGTTTTCTTGCACTTTTATTTTTCTGCACTTTAGTTATCAGTTTCAGTTTCTGCACTTTATTTTCTGCTTTAATTGGTACAATTCGATTTTATTTTCTGCTAGTACATCTTGCTACCTTTTGAGTACAGTTAGATTCTCGGATGCATGGTGTTTACTATAGCATTCCATCTTTTTGGGGAATGATTTTAGATGATGGATCAATTTATTTTCTCTATGGTGCAATATATGTTTTCGAAAAAAATATATATATGTTTTGTGAAAATCGCGATTTCAAGTGAATACGCGTAGTGGATGCATTGGTGATTTTGTAGATTGAATGTGCGTGAGTGATTGCGGTTAATTTGTATGGCATGCAACGTTTTGAAAAGTTTTTGAATGCTTCGCATTTACCCGTGTGAGCTATGTGAATCTTAAACTGTTGAGAGAAACCGTTGGTTTTCACTCTTGGTTTTGCATGATTCTTGGATTTTGTTTGAGTGCATACATGATATGGACATGATCAAGGCAGTGTTTGTTTTAATTCTCAGTCACTTAGCCAAAAAGCCAACCTGTGTCTAATGATGAATCTCTTGCTACCCCTTCGAGCCTTAACAGTGAAAATTTTGTTCTTGAACCCTTTGAGCTATCAAGAAAAACAATATGCATACCTTACCTTAGGGAATAGGAGAGCATATCAAGGTTTGAGGCAAATTTGTCCCAGATTTGGGGGGAGTTGTTTGTGCAGGGAATTGGTGTGAAATGGCAGCATGCACAGTTGGCAAAGCTACAGTGATGTAAAAAAAAATATCAATCAAAAGTTCAAAATCAAAAACAATTTCAAGTTATGCTGCTGGTTTTAATATTATAAATAAAAGGTTGGGAAATAAAATGGAGTTGGTTGCCTCAGGAATTGCAAAAAAAAAAAAAAAAAGGGATTAGTGAGTGCTCTCCTAGACCCTTAGGTGCCTTGAATATCTAGAAAAACCAATTTTCTTTTGCAGCCAGCCAAGTTACAGCCTTAATAAGTCCTTAATGATCCATGTTGTGTGTGTGTGTGATGGCATTTGAATGAGATGATGTGCAAAGTTGGGATGTGTGATTCCAATTAGGATTGATTGAAATTCTTTTGCAGCTGAAACACTTGTGTGCTTGAGAGAAACACTAGCCTTGTGAGAAGCGAAGTGTTCCTTACCTTTTCACTTCTAATTTCCATACTTCTTGATCTCTTGAACTCTTGAGTGCATTCGTTTTACGATTCCATCATGAGCACCATTGCAAGTGTGATCTTGAGCTCGTGTGATTGACTTGTTTTGAATAAGCATGCTTGTGTCTTGGGAATGTGTTTCATCTTAGTCTTTGGTCTTGTCATTAATCAAACTTAGTTTAGTTTAGTTTTAGTTTGCTTTTGCTTGAGGACAAGCAAAGCTGTAAATTTGGGGGAGTTTGATAATCGTTGTGCATACTTATATTCGCACTTAATTTTCACAGCAATTATCTCACCTTCTTCTCATTTATTGCTTTGATTAGTCACCTTTAGTTAGAAATTACTTCCTTTTAGGATTTAGTTTTCATGTAGTTAGTTTTAGGATCTTTAGCTTTTTAACTATGTTTTTGCAGAGTCCTAGTACACTAGAAGAAAAGCTGAAGATGAGGAATTCAAGACAACTAGCTTAGCGAGCTAATGTTGCCGCTTAGCGAGAGAAGTCGCTCTGTAGAGGTCAAGTGGCAAGTTGAAGGCTAAGCGAGAAGTTTTGTTCGCTTAACGGGATTGGAAGCTGAAGAGGCATCTTGGACACGTCAAGATCGCTTAGCGAGTTCATGCTCGCTAAGCGAACTAACCTCTCTGCCAGAAGGAGAAATTGGAATTATTGTAATTCGCTTAGCGAGTTGTGCCTTTATGAAAAAGCGACAAAACAGAGATTCTCAGACTATTTAAAGTGTCTTGTCATTGGGATCATCATCAGATCATTCTAGGGTTGTGTGTTGGCGGCTGAGGCTCTCACCTACCACATTCCTTCATTCCTTCACCATTTTCTCTTCCATTTTCCTTTGTTCTTGTAATTTTTTGTGGCTTCTCATGACAATGAGGAGCTAACTTCTTTGTAGTTGGGGATTTGGTGTACTAGAAACTCTCATGTAATTACTCTTACTATCTATTTAATGAATATTCAGTGTTAATGCTATGCTCTGTGCTTAATATTGGTTCTTAGCTTGATCACCCAAGCACTTTTCTATTTGTTTTTATTGTCATTGGGAGATGCTTTGAAAACTGAGATTTGATAATGGTGTCTAATGAATGTCTTATCTAGGAATGGAGTGATGTTTGTTAGTCTCTTAATGATCTTTGCTCTTAAACAAATCACTTAACTTCACTTGCTAAGGGATTAGGAGTAGAGTTAAGTGCTTTAGCTTCTTTCACTTGAGGAATCAAGGTTAGAAGACTTAAGTGGGTTGAGATAGCACTAGGGTTTTCATTAAGTGGAGAAAAATCATTTATATTACTGAGATGTTTGCCAAGTATCACAAAATACCCCAACTAGTTCCATTAATCGTTGTTTTCAGCTGCTGCACACAAACTGTTTGATCTTTTGCTTTCTTGAATTATGTTCTGTTTTTAGTCATTTATTTCAGAGCTTGTAATTTATTTTCCTAAACCATTTTCACCAAAACAACATATTCTTTTGCCTAGAACTTGATTTTACACAAAAACCTAGTACGAACAAGTCCCTATGGAGACGACTTTATACTCAAAATTTGAAAATACTACACCGATTGGTGCGCTTGCCAAATAGGTGAACAAAGAACAATTTGTAGACCTGGAGATTCCACAAGATCTTATCAGATATTGGCAACAAGAATGCTATACATCACTTCACTTTGGTGCTATCAGATTAATCCTTTCCCTTCATAGGAGAAAAGGACTTCCTGTCACAAATAGGGTTGCTCTGCTTGACTCAGGCTATCTTCATTATGAAAATGCAATTATTGGCACAGTGTTGACTACCCTTTATGCTGGAAGTGTGGTCCTGACAATGTTTCCTAACTTTAATGTTAGCCTGAAGGATAAGACTCTTTCAATGAGGTTAAAAGTTCAAATCCAACTCACGGGAGCTGACCAAGTAGCTGAGGCACTCTCTGCTACTCTTCACCATCAAATTATCTACAGACTTTAAGATCATTCAATTGATCTTCCTCTTCCTACAAGTGACATGCAGTATATGTTGTTGAATCCCATTCAAAATCAACACTAAAATTATGTGTGGGTATATGTCAAATAGACCTATACCCACAGACAATATACCTATAGTGACACTTTTTGCGTGTCACTACAAGTGACATTTCTTGTAGTGTGCCTATTTTGTTGCAGCCGATGGCAAGGTTTTCAAGACTGAATTAGTAACCAAATCACCCATTGGAATAAGATTTTTCCTAGGATGCACAGTATGGACTAAGGTAATTGGAAGCAAATTGCCCAACAAAGATATTTTCATTGGCATGGATGTATATTCAGCAGCCAATAGACTTCAGATTCTTCCCAATGGAATCAAGTTCAAAAGAGAATTCAAATACTACTCTGAAACACTTAGATTGTTTTCTCTATCAGAAGCGCCTCCAGATTTTTCTAAGATAAAGGGAAAACTGAAGACTTTATGTGCTGACAATCATGAAGAATTCTCTCATCCCAGTCCTTTATGGAAGAATAAGGATTTTTTCATTCAAATCCCCTTTAAATTGAATGAAGACATAAATCCTACAAAGGCCACTCATCCAGGAATGACTCCATCAGATCTACAACTTGCCAGAAAAGAATGCAATGAACTCCTCAGGCAAGATCTGATAGAACCCACAAAATTCGACTGGGCATGCCAAGCATTTTATGTTGAAAAACGGTCAAAAAGGCTTAGGGGAAAAAAGAGACTTGTGATTGACTACAAGCGCCTCAACCATTTCTTAAAGGATGATAAGTTCCCCATACCGAAGGCATCAACCCTTCCGATTCTGATAATAGATGCTCACATATTTTCCAAGTTTGACCTCAAATCAGGTTTTTGGCAACTAGGCATTGATCCTGGTGATAGATATAAAACAGCCATTTGCATCCCAAATGCTCAATACCAGTGGAAAGTCCTTCCTTTTGGATTGAAAGTTACTCCTTCACTCTTCCAGAAAACCATGACCAGAATTTTTGAGCCTATCCTAGATAGTATACCCATCTACATAGATGATATACTACTATTCTCAAAAGATACAGAGTCTTATCAAGAGCTCCTTGACAAGTTCTTCAAATTGGCTCAAGATCATGGAATCATGCTTGCTGAGAAAAAGATTTATTTAGCCCAAACAGAAATTGATTTTCTAGGAATGCACTTTTCACAAGGAGCATATCAACCTCAGCCTCATATTGTAGAAGAACTACTCAATTTTCCTGATGAAGGTCTTACAGTCAAACAAATCCAACAATTTTTAGGAATCCTCAATTACATTCGGGATTTCATTCCAAATGCTGCCAAACACACAAGTCAGTTGTCTAAACTACTCGTGAAGAATCCCCCTTCTTGGGGACCAAAACAGACAACAGCAGTCAAAGAACTTAAAAATTCCAGCATCAGGCAAGAGAATTTTGCAAACAGATGCTAGTGATCATTTTTGGGGTGCTGTATTGATTGAAGAAGTTGGAAAGAAAAGATACTACTGTGGACATGCAAGTGGCCAGTTCAAAGAAGCCGAAAAACATTATCATACCACTTTCAAAAAGGCATTAGCTGTTAAAAATGGGATCAAAAAATTTGACTTTCATTTGAGAGGTCTTAATTTTGAAGTTCAGATGGACAACTCAGCTTTTCCCAAGCTCCTCGATTTCAAAAACAAGATGCCTCCTGATCCTCAAATCCTGAGATTGAGAGATTGGTTCTCAAGGTATGATTTCAATGTTAAGCATATCAAGGGAAATCACAATGTTATTCCGGATTTTTTATCCAGACCTCCAACGCCTATTTAAGCAATAACTAGACTGAGCAGTTTTCCACTCATCTTCATGGCAAAATCCTTACCAAACAAAGCCAAGACAATTAGAGATTTTCCTCCTTGATTAAGTTACAATTCAACTCCTGCAGAGATTCAAGCTTATGCGAAGTCCAGAATTTTTTACTACCTACACAGAACTTTATCTGGAAAATCTATGTCTCACAATTCGTTCAATCCTCAAGAATCATTTCTAGGGATATTTGAACTCTTTTGTTTACCAGGATTTGACATCAATGAAGACACCTTATGGAGCATATGGTGCATAACTGTCCAGTATTCAATTCCACTGGCACTCAGAGTTTAGGACACCTACAACATTCTGACAAATCCAGACAAGCAAGATTATTATTTATGGATTGTTCTTGAGTGGTTTTCTCCATTATCCTAGTGGAGACGAAAGCTGAAAAATATTATTGACTTTGCGCGCCATAGAGGGTATTCATCTCAACAGATCAAAGAAAAGATGGTGATAGCAATTGTCCAAAAAATGTATTTCCAGAATTCAGACAAAATGTTATGGTCAAGGGATAAAGCCTACATCTGGCACACATTTGATAGTTATCCATTACAATAGAGCTATAAGACACAGCTAACTCAGCACCTACTCGAAATTAATGGTTACTATCCCCCAAGCACCTGATGCAAATCAAGCCAGCTTATCACAGAAGCCTGAAGGATCTTATCCTACTGAAGACATATTTTCCAATAGAACAACACAACAAGACACTGACATGCCAACTGTAAAGGAAGAGCCTACTCCTTATTTTGAAGATTCCCAAGATCCTAATGCAGAGATTATGGATGATCTCCTAGAAGAAAAGTTGGAACAAATGATGGTGGAACAGCTAGGACGTCCCTACTGGCATCCTCTTTATGGTAGTATTGATTCCGAAGATTGGCATAAATACAATCTCTCTCCTAGTCACTCCAGATAAAGTAAGAGGAATCTTTCGGTGCTTTGTCGTTTGTAAAATAGTGTTAGGCTTATCTTGATAAGAGAGAATCTGTCAGGAATCTGCTTTAGTGTGTAAGCGTGCTTTGTAATAGTGACTACTTGCAATCACCTCACTGTACTAAAAGTTTGCCTAATCATGAAGTCAGTGACACAAGCCATGATGTATTTGTGTTTTTTGCTTTCTTTAAATAGCGGAGAGATCCTCCGTTATGATCATTGAGCTTTGAAATAAAACCCAGTTTATATAACTTACTATGTGTTCTCTCTAAACTTCTCTTTTCTCTCTAAAAACCTAGTATAATGTTTCTATCACAATCTCTTCTCCAGAGAAGCAAGTATGCTCTACACTTGCCCTGTAATGGGATCCTGTGTATCATAAAGCCTCTGACTTATATATCATAATTTTACGATCCTCTGTATCTTTGAGAATTATATTGTATTATCGTCACTAGGTTGAGTCTAAATGTAGATGGAAGGCAAAGATATGACTCATATAGTGATGGTACAGTATGTTCTTAAAGATATGAGGGCTCTTGAACCAGAATGGTATCAGAGCCTAACAAGATTCAAAGAGAGGGTGAATATGATAGTAATATTATATGTGGTGAGTAAGAGAGAACTGATAACAACCATGGAACCAAACACTGATGACAACCATATATTATATTATTTTATATCTTCTGGCCTAGCTTTTGAAAAACAATTTAATGTATCTAGTTGATATTCTTTAGTATAGAGATCCCTTATGTGTGAGAATCACCTTTTGTATGTGTATGATGGTGATTACTTAGTAATAATGTATGACTCTTGTTACCTAGTTTTTTTTAGTAATGATTATCATATATGTTGTTTATCTACATCTCTAATAGGTGAAATGTACATTTTAAGATAATTCAATTCCCCTTAGAATGTTATACGTTGACGTTTTCAAATCGTTAGAGAAATATCAAAAAGAATGAAAATTAGATCAAAATATGAATACCTTTGTTGCTAATATTGAAGCCAACATGGTAAACGAAGCTTTAGCCGGCAACATCTAGATATAAATCATCTCAACCAATTTCAAAAAGGTAAATTTTGGACTTTTGTTCCCTTACCAAAAGATCAATCAGTAATTGGAAATAATTAAGGTTTTAGAAATAAATTAAAAGTTCAAATATATTTTAGGTCCCTGATAAATTAACAAATTTTATTTTGTGTCCTAATAAAAAAAAATTTGCGTTGAGCCCCTCATAAAACAAAAATTTTATTTTTGATCCTTGTTATTTTGTTTTAGTCCTTCTAATATATCTATTTTTTTGTTTTGTCTCTAAAATATATAGATCATTTGTTATGAGTCCCTATCAAATATTTTTCAAAGGGACTAATACAAAATGAATGAAATATTATATGGACTCAAATGAAAAAATAGATATATTAAAAGTACTAAAACAAAATAACAATGACCAAAAACAAATTTTTTGTTTTTATTAAGGACTCAACATCAAAAAAAATTATTAGGAACCAAAAACAAAATTCACTAATCTATGAGGACCTAAAACATATTTAAGCCTAAATTAAATGAAATTGGAAAAGTGGTTAGGAACAAAGTATGGCTTGTGGGCATAAGAATACAATCAATGAAAAAACAGATTATATATGATGAAACTTTTGTCCTAGTTACAAGGTCAACTAAAAGCCCTTTGAATCCTTCTTACTTATAACTTTTAAGTTGTAAAAAATGGAAGTGAAAAGTCATTTTGAAATGATTTTAGGGTTAACTAAGTTTTTAGTCCCTAAACTTTTTCAAAATTCGGTTTTTAGTCCCTAAACTTTAGTTTGACTAGTTAAAGTTTCTAAACTTTTTAAAAATTCGATTTTTAGTCCTTGAATAAAATTTTGACCGGTCAAAGTTCCTAAACTTTTTAAAAATTTGATTTTTAGTCCCTAAACTTTTTAAAAATTCAGTTTTTAGTCCCTGAATTAATGAGATTTTAGGGACTAAAAATCAAATTTTTAAAAAGTTTAGGAACTAAAAATCGAATTTTTAAAAAGTTTAGGGACCTTGACCAGTCAAACTAAAGTTTGGGGACTAAAAACAAAATTTTTAAAAAATTTAGAGACCTTGACCAGTCAAACTAATTTAGGAACTAAAAATCGAATTTCAAAAAAGTTTAAGGACAAAAAACTTAGTTAACCCTTGATTTTATAAACAATGGAAGTGAAAAGTCACTTTGAAATGATTTTATAAACAATGAAATGTGTTTCCATTATCTTCTTGGGTAGTTGGGTTTTTTGTTGGAAAGAAAGGGATCAACCCCAACAAACACTAAAAACCGTGCAGAAACACTGTAGAGGATGCATCAGCTAAAACGACATTAACAATAAATGATGGAACAAAATCAAAAATACACAAACGATTATCAATAGCGAACGCATCAGCGACCTGATTAGCTTCAAGAAGAGTATGATGCCAGGAAAACGTACCTCTCCATCTCTGCCAGACATTAAAATATTATGAACAAGAGCATAGGACGGGTGATAGGCCAAGATAACTTCCCCTTCTAAAAACACCCCCCCCTGCAGCTGCACTATCACGTTGACCCTGTACATACAGATCCGTCACAATTTAATTTGAATTGATCACTTGGAGGTGGCATCCATGATGATTGTCATTCTCAATGACAGCACTCAACAAAATATTATGCTGTAAGCTAACTTCAATAGCATCCACCTGTCTTAATATGCTTTGAATAATGGTAGAGGGATGATGACTCACCTTTATATACTTACGACATTTTCCACAACAAAACCCGAAGCTTCTCAGGCCATTTCCACTTCCAAAGGCTGAGATGGACCATTATTAGTTAAACTATGATAGGCAACATTTCTAAACTTTTAAAAACTATATATGGTTTAAAGAAAGTTCCAAGACTTGGGTTAACGCCTTTGTATTACGCACACACACATATGATTTAAAGAAAAAATATTATATGTATCTACCAATGATTCTATGCAAAGTAAGTTTCTGAAGCTCATAAAAATAGAAGTTGAAATATATTATACTATTATTTATGTATTTACTAATGACTCATGCATCCACACACATTCTATGTAAGGTAAGTTGAAACACATTCTATGCGAGATAAGTTGAGTTTTGTCGTCCATAATAGTCCTGTCCAGTTTAAGCATAATTATCTTCAGTAGAAAATATTTATAAATAATGGAACTCAAATTCTTCTTGGAACTACAAATTAGGTAAGAAAAAACTAAAACCTTCATTCCTCAAGAAAAGTACACGAAGCATACCAAAAGTAAATTTTAACAATTCAAGTTATTCAACCATTATATGATGTCATATTATCCTTATGCATGGCACGAGCACATGTACATGTGCAAAAATAAAAAATTGTTAATTATACCGTTATTATTTTTGACATATATTTACGAGATCATTAGACGCAAATAATTAAAGTGAAATATAGCTATGATTCAAAGGTTTAAATCGGTAAAATTCTATGTAAAATTAGGTTTTTAGCTTAAAATATAAGATCTACTGTCAAAAATACTTGGATCACACTGATTTGGAAGAAGGAAAAATAAATAGGTTGCTTTGGCATGCATTGAATATATAGGATCAGCAACAGACCACCAGTGCACTTGAGAATGACAAATATAGAACCATAACAAAGCAATACAAAAATTATCACCAATAATAAAAGGATAAAAAAAGTTATGCAACTTCCATACAAGCATCGTGTACTGCACAGCGGGTTCTAATTTTGTTTTCATTTTCAATTAACAAAATCAGTTCAACAAAGTATGATGAGTACTCTTTCCTGCAACCGTTATTGCAACTCAATTGTTTGTAATTTTTTCTTGTCTTTGTTTCCCGCAGGTATCCTCACTGTAAATGTGGGCACTTCTTCTGACAGAAATTTAAACCTTGGTTTGCTACGTTGTTGTGGAGGATTAATCTCTTTTGTTTGAGCTTTACCGACAAATGTTAGATGCAGTAGTATACAAACTGTACTGCCAACAAGAAGTTCAAATTTTGAACAAAGAAATTGTTGAGAGGGCTACCTATTTAAGACTGTCAATGAAAATAGTCTTGCAACAAATTATCAATATAAAATTACCTTCACAAGAATCACAAAAATAACCTTAATAAAAATGTTCTTGCTGCTTTGATTTATTAATTCATATTGAAAGGAATTAAGAGGGCATATGAAAAGCCAAATATTTAAGCTGATTTAAGTGGTAGGAATGTAGATTGAAAAGAAAATATATAGTTCCATGGACAACATGTGAAATAGCATGCATGGGAAATTAGGAATCACCGAATCAACACTGCTGTTAGCTATAGCTAATGCACACACAGTGCATGAAGTTGAAAGAAAATATATGAAACCAGTTAGTAGAATAGAGAAAGAAAATATCTGGGAATTGGAATGCGTACCTACTTTTCTTTTCTGAGCTTTTGAAATAGGGAATGCACGTAGCATAAAAACAGTACCTCATTGAGAAGCAAAAGGGTATTCATATATAGTTCTGAAGGTTAACATTGGCAATCCTTGGAGGTTTTGGGACATAGTGCGTTGAAGATCTCAGACTCCTCTCTTTCGTTAACATTCTTGGTTACAGATTGCTCAGGTATGTAGACTAACTGGGACATACTAAGGTCGTGCAATAGTTGGATTATCTGATACTAAGGAAGTGCTTGAGTTAAAGGGTCTCACAACATTACCCTCCAATTCAAGGAAACAAAGTATATGGAAAGTATCTGCATTAAAACAAGAATAAGCTAGCTTTTGAGAAATTAAATTTATACAATTTTTTTATACAAGAAAGAGTGAGATGGGATGAAAAGAGAGAGAAGTATGTGATAAGTGATGTAATAGAAAATGCACAAAGAAATGTTGTGTCTTAAAAAGTATAGTAAAATAAATATTACCTAATTAATATAACTTTTGTAATGTCTTGGGAGAGCCTTACGATGTCAATGGCTCTAACATTTTTCATGTTAAAAGGGAAAATAATTAACTCGTAAGGACGGACATTAGTTTAGGAGTAAAACTCACTTTTACTCTTCCAAAACGCAAGCATTACTAGTTTCCTTTAAGAAAATATGTCAATTTAGTTTCTCGACCATAAAAAATATTAAATTGAAATTGTTCTTATCGAACTTAAAATACCTGTAAGAACTAATTAAATTGGTATAAGTTTTTGTTATTTTTAATCTAAACTAATAATAATTTTGTTATGAATAAGTGACTTAATGAGTAATACTATTTAATAATTGAATAATTCGATTTATGTACGAAAAAAAATTAAATGACTAAATTAGCATCACTTTCGATAATTTAAAGATTAAATTTAAATCAAGGTCACATTATCAAATGATTAAATGACTCAAAAAAAAAAGTGATATCACTTATATCTTTAAACACTTAAAAGGATTTGTTCTTATTTTAGTTGCAACATTTTTCAGTAGAGGTTAATAAGTTTCAATACAATGACAAATTAGAATCTGCGTAGTATCGAAGTGCTTGAATATTTTTTATGAGATCTTAAGTTCAAATCCTATTGTATACATAAAAAAAAATCCTATTGCAAAAATTTCCTGCTAATAATAATATTATTATAAATTAAATTGACCTATTGCTTGAAAGCGATATTTCAGGAGTAATTTGACATGATCAAATACATTGCATAATTTTCTTATGTTAAATTCATGCGTTTTAAGATAAAATTTATATATTCATGTCTCAGATTAATAGAATTTTATTCAATTTTAAAATAGATGACCGTTGTTAAAACAAATTATACAATATTATAAAACATCAACAATATTATAAAATAATTATTGCTGGATATATTCTCATTTTTTTAAATATTCAAAAATAACATTCTTATATTATATTTTCAAAAAAAAAATATCAAACATAAAAAATAATTCGTAAAACAAATGTCCTATAAAATAAAAACACTACTCGATCTAATCATAAAAAAGAAAAAAAAACAATTACTCGATCTATTCAGTAATATGGAACAACCAAAAGACAATTTACCCCCCAAAAGATTAAAGACATTTGGGGGGGTTAGAATTACCTTAAAACAAATAATTACATCTCCACTAACCAAAATCCAAATTGAGGGCCTAGTCAAGTAGTCAAGTTATAGACAAAGCATTGGGTTACGAGCCTCTTTTTTTGCATCACTCACTTTCTTTATCTCTTATCTTCTCCACCGTATAGCAACATGCTGAGATGTGTTTTCCCTTGCTTTTTGACTTTTGCGGCAAACTCGGTGATAATGGAGCTTTACAAACTGTATTGAAAAGGGAGAAAGCAAAGCACAAAACTCAGACTTGGTAATTGAAATGAAATGGGATAAAATTTGATTCTTTCAATATATCCCAGTGGGACAATACAATGATCTTATGTGTTGAGCAACAATCATTAGCTTCTAATAATTTCTGTCTACCCCATGGGATTTGAGCTTTGTAGGGTTCAAAGTGCTTCTGTTTTGAACTCTCACCCAGCTTTGCTAGCTAGGTTCACTTCACAAATTAACTTCACCTCCAAAGATTTGAGCACAAACCTTCATTAATTCTTCCCTTTTATTCTTTTTGTCCATTTTGTGTACCCTTAATTGAATAATGATCATTAGCATCTTTCTTGTGCCTAGCATTTTGTTTATTTCATGTATTATTTTTAAAAAATTAGCTAAATTGATACACACAATATTTTAATGATGAAATTTAAATGAGAGAAAGTATTAGAAATAATGTATAGAGGATATTTTGTGAACGAGATTTATTGGCCAGCATTGGCATATGTTTTTTTGGTTAAGAAATCTGTTTATTTGAAGAGACATTGTATATATCTATGGAGCCAAACATGTTACACGTTCCTCGTAATGTCTTAGCAAATGCTTTATAAATTAAATAAATTTTAAAAATATAAATTAAAAGAAAAATAATATTTCAAATTATAGAAAAATATATATTACTTATTTAAATAATAAAAATAAGAGTAACTTAAATTTATAAGGGAAAGGATAAATTTAGAAAGTTGAAAGAATTAATTCGGAAATATAAATAATTGAGATTTTAAATAAAACTAAACTTTAAAGAAAAAATGAAAGAAAGAAATCTTGAAAATAATTAATAATTTAAGAATTTTTAAATAATAAAAAATAAACATTAAATAATGATGAAATTACGTATCACGAGAAAAATAAAACCATATAATACATTGTTTATCAAAATAATCAAATTATTTTGTTATTTGCATATAACTGCGGGTAATTATAGCATTACACGATCGAGTTCAACTACAGTTTCTTTTCATCAAAGACGCAGGCTATTTTGTTTTGTGTGTACTTCAAAACAAAATTCCTATGCTTTGGTTTGGTCCCATCGATTTCCTTATTTATTTTTTTGTAAGTTTGTCCTCATAAGTCATAACAAAGACAAAGTTTAGCCACGTAATTAGGCACTTCAAAGTTATAAACCCAAGATAGAAAAAGCTACCCAAGCTATTAAATTATTAAACGAACAAGAATTCCCCTTATATATAACAATAAAAAAATAAACAAACAAGAATTTACTATAAGATTGAATTTAGATATTTTAAGTTATGGTACGAACTTATTGTTTTTCTTTAACCGAAATGTAAATATTTAAAATAAAAAAAAAATCGTTGATTAATATGTGACCGTTAAAACAAATTATAGAAGACAGTTTTAACAGGCTATGTTAATTCAATTTTTAATATTAAAATTATTAAAATCAAAATATTAAATTTGTCCATGTAAATTAAAATTTAAGAGAGTTAAGTCAAAATATGCTAACACTTAATATGATATGGAACTATAATTTCCACTGCAAACAAATAGAGATCCCATTATCGTCACAAAAAAAAAATAGAGATCCCATTAGGTAGGATCTGAAAAGTTGTTAATTGTTAGTATTAGAGAATAATTGCCTATATTAAAAACATGTATCTGTTCCTCAAATTCACACTTGTTCGGACAGTAATTTTAGTGCCTACACATATCTTGAATGGGTACTTATATACCTAATTCTAGACCATCATGTTTTGATTAAATGACATATATTAGCATCTTAATGTCTTTCTTTATAAATTAGTAAAACAAAATATTATCTTAATACTAAAATTATTTATGCAAAATTAAGAAAAGAAAAAATGATTAAAAGGCATAATATCTAACTCATTTCTTATGATCTAAAACTTCCATTATCCAGATACCGTATTATCATTCAACTAAATCAAGCTAAATAATATCACTATGAACGACAAAGTTTTTACTCTAATTTTTTACTTGCAGCTGCATTTTTCAAGTACTTAAACTCCCAGACTTTCATTTAAGTTAAAACAACTGCTAACTAACTTGCATGCTCAATGGTAGCATCTAACTCAATTTACAAATATCTTTTCTAAATTTTAGTTATAAAATATAACAAGTATATATTTTTGGCGAATAATTACTTAAGTCTGGATTTAGACTTATTTAATGAGTAAAAATTCTATAACAAATTAGGAGTAATTTCTATAAATATCCATCGGATTTGGATTTAATTATTACCCACTCAAATAAACACTTTGAAATAACAAAAAACGATAATACTATTTGTACATCATTTTTATTATACTGCTTCTTTGTTGACTAACAAAACAAGAAAAATACGCATTTTAGCAGATACACAATCTTTTATTTTCCAAGAAAAGAAGCATAAGAATCAATCCTTTTGACTTCTAGGAGTTTAGAGTCTATTATCCCAAAATTCAAGATTAAGTTTATCTTTGATTTTATCTATGCTTCACGCTCCAAATACATGCAAAAGTTGACTTCATTTGGTCATCGACAAACGCATAATGCCAAACCAAGTACCATGTCATGATAGTAAATTATTTGTAAATCTCTTTTTAAGTATGTACACTTTTACAAGTTCAAGAGCCTGTCTTGGATTGAAACTAGCATTCCCTACCCTCACAACCACCTTTTCTTTTTCATAAAATATATGTTGAAGTAAAACGAAATAATGGATCGACATAACTCTCATTTTATGCCATTGTTTACTGCAGACCGACCCATATATTGTGCATCATTTCCCTTTTCCCGTAGCCATTTTGGAACAACCAGAAATTGCGTACTTTGATTGGGGTGTCTATCACTGAACAAAAGAAATTGGCCCTAGTAATGATATTCAAATAAACCAAAACAATTGAAATATCCAATAAATTCTCAACTGTTCAAGCACACGGAAGCCATCAAAGTCACATTTTTTTCTTTTCATTGCATTGCATAGAAGCAAAATCCTGGGTAAAGTAACTAAAACTGAACTACAGCGACTGACTCATAACAACATTTTTGGTAAAGGGAACATAGGAGCTAAGCACCTTTCTCTATACTAAATAATCTCTACATCAAGGAAAGGCATATCAAGCTTCAAATGATGTTGCTAGTTGCAATAATATTCCTCTCGTTTGAAGTCAATCAATAGCTTCAACACAAAGAATGTGCAAAACTGTTCTTTCACAAAATGAAGAAGGCCTAGGCTAACCGTAATGAATTCATTGTTCCATATTTCGAATGTGAATGTGATTTTAAGAAGCTAATAATTATAGTTTTCACATTTTAAACACAATTCAATAGTTCTTGGTTTCCAAACACTCTATTAAATCTTGCTGTTAATCCTGTTCTTTACACTGTTAAACCATACATGCAGGTGTCTTGGTAAAACCCAAATGCAAGTGTCTTAACGTCCATAGATTTCCTTGATCATTAGAATCACGCTTGCAAAATCATATATTGTTGTCACCGTGTATATCATTGAAAATATTTCAACTTATTTGAACAGGTTCAATAACAAAAGTACAAGACAATCTCAAAAATACCCAGTGACAACACTGCACAAAAAGGGTATACAGAAGTAGAAGCTCTCTGTACAATTCTCAACAACAGAAATTTTAAAAGTTTCAAATTTGCCTTCCAGTCACAGCAGCATGGAACGGACATAGGGTATATGAGTATATCGATACAACAAAGCTTAATGTAACGTTTCATTGGGACCATGGCCTGTAGTGACTCACATGTAATAAAGTTTGATTAATTGATACTATCAAGGAAAAGAAAAAGCAGCTATATCGTGTTGTACTCAAAACTACAACTTATGACAAGCAGCAAAACCAGGTGGCACGAGCCCACCTTGCTACCACTTTTGCAGGAACGCATAACATGCCAAAAATTCAAGTTAAAATGCTCCAAAATTATAAGCCCCCCAAACCTCACACCACCAATCAGCCACACCCTTTTGCAGCATAAAGACATTAAAAGAAAGCACGCCGTGTCCAAATGCAAACAACAAAGCACCAATTTCACTGGCGCCATATATCCATCAATCAAGCCTTTTTCTGGCAATAAACGAAAACACAACACCACCATGAACAAACCAATGCAATCATATATGTTTAAAAATTAAAATTCTTGTTTATTATTAAGAGTAACTGAAGAAAGAACCATGCTATGGACTGTAGTAAAAAGAGAAAGATATGCAGGATTGCAGGGGCTTTTATCCAACCAATTAACCAAGTAAACCAACCAACCATCAAGAATACATAGGGCAGCATGTGTGGTTTTACACAAACAAATGCACCAAATGTAAGTAAGTAACTAACAGCATCAAACCAAAGAACACCTCCAATTTTTCAATACAACCGAAGTACGCTTCTGGTAATAGATTGTGCTGGGTTCGACTTTCCTTTCCCGGACCCGTTTCTCCGGCCACCCAAGTAGAGCCTCAAGAGACCATTGTTATCGATGCTATTTGGCGAGTACCTCGCACTCCGGTTCCTCTCCAACCCAACAAACTCATCCCTCCCCTTCCTTCCACCACCAAGTCCAAGCCCAAGCCCAAGCCCAAGCCCATTCCCTTGCACATCACTCTTCCTCATGCTCACACTCCCAAACCCTCCACCACCACCACCACCTATCCCCTGCCCATTCCTCCAACTCACACTGCTATTACTCCTCATCATCTTGGGATTAAAACCACCACCTCTAACATCCCCATTCCTCTCCCCTCCTCCTCCTCCTCCTCCTCTATACTCCTGCCACGACTCGGAGTACGACCTCTCCACCCCATTACCATTCCCATTCCCTCCACCCTCCTCCTCCTTACTCCCTCTCCGGTGTATCAATCCCCATATACTCCACGCCTTGCTCCACCGGCTCGACGACTTCTTCGAACTCCCCTTCTCATCGTCCCTCAACGAATTCGAATTCAAATTGAAGTCCCTCAAAGGATTACTATGCACATAATCAGCAGAAGCAGCCGGAGTAACCCTCGAATTAGTACTATTAGCACTACTACCATTCGCAACAGCCTTCAACTCATCCATTTCAGCAACAACAGCAGCAGCAGTCCTTCGAATCGAACTAGACCTATCAAGACTCTTCCTTCTGCGCGAAGAAGAGTCCGAATAATACTCCCTCGTCTGAGCAGAACCACCCGGGAGATTAGGATTAGGATTTGGATTAGGATTAGGATTAGGATTTGGATTAAGATTAAGAGTGAGAGTGTCCTCGTATTCCGGCTCCTCCACGGGGATAAGAGAATCGGTTCTCAGAACCTGCACCGGCGCCGGCGCGTCTTCGATCATCGTCGGCATCCTCGGAGGAACCGCGAACGTTCTGGCCATCAAATAACCGTCCCAGGAGGCGCGCGGCTCCTCGAAATCGAAGGACATTCTCGCGGCGTCGAGCGAGAACCGCGGATCGGTGTCGCAGGAGCGGCGCCCGAAGCCGTAGTCGGCGATCTCCGACTGCGTCTCGCGGAATTGCCGCGAGATCGGTTTCTCGACCGGTAAGAGGGTTCCCGAGCCCACAACGACGCCGTTTCGCTCGCGCTTCTTGTTCTTCTGCTTCTGCCGCCACTTCTGAAGCTTCTTGCTGAAGACCGAGGCCGCGGACCAGAAGCTGCCCTTGAGGTCGCGGCCGGAGGGTTTCTTCGTTTGGGAGTCCAGATCCATGTGGTCCTTCATCGCCTTCAGTGTGTCCTCCTCTTCTTCTGCTTCTGCTGCCACGTCAGCAGCTTCGGGTTCGGGTATTATCTCCGGTTCCTCTTCTACGATTTCCGAAACCGAAACTCTATTTTCTTCTGGTTGTGGTTGTAATGAGTCTGGAACGCTAGTGTCTGGAACCCTAGTAGTGTCGTTTTCGTTGTGAACGACGGCGACAATGTTGTTATGGTTGTTGTATTGGTCTTCTTCTTCGGACTCGAGGACGGGTTTCTGGACGACGGAGGAGGAGGGGAGGTTGTGGCGCGTTTCGACTTCGGCGGCTTCTTGGTTGAAGAGGGTGAAGAGGGTGCTGCGGGCGCGAACGTCGCAGGATTTTCGCTGCGGTTCGAAGAAACCCGATAGGGCTTCGTTTTTGGAGGCGGAGAAGGATTTTGTACGGCGGAGCTCCGGGAGGAAGGAGGAGGAGGAGGGGGGAGGGCGATTGCGGGCGGCAGCGGAGGGGCGGAAGATGGCCTTAAGGGCGGCGGCGGCGGTGGAGGAAGTTGGGGGTTTCCGGGCGGTGGAGGAGGAGGAGGAGGAAGTGTTGGGATCGAGCACGGCGAGGCGCTCGCAGAGGCATGAAGGGCAGAAGCCGGTGAAGTTCTCCTGGGGGTGGCGGTCGCAGGAGGTGGAGGGGCGGTGGGGCTGGAGCTGCGGCGGCGGTAACGGCGGTGGCGGCAACGACGGTGGGGGTTGAGTGGTGGGATTCATGAATGGTAGATAGTTAAGAATGTGATCATGTTACAAGAAGAAAGAATAAGAAGAAGAACAACAAAAAAGGTGGAGGCTTTGTTTGGCCAGTGACTCTGAGAGACTGAGAGAGTAGTGTGTTGAGAGTGTGGGCGCTTTGTCACCGTCTCTGTGAGTGTGACAGAGAAAGGAGAGAAGGGAAAGACAGAGAAGGAGAGAGAGAAGGGAACTGTTTGGTTCCAACGGACACAGAGAAAGTGAAGTGAGAGAGAGAGAGGGAGTGAGGGAAATATAAAATGGAAAAAAAAAAAAAAAAAGGATTATTTTATTCTTTACTAGTACTACTATATTACTGTCATTATTATAGGAATAAAAATAGTATAATTTAATTTAAGTCAAGTATAGTATTAATTATGTAGCAAAATATTTATACATTATTAATTGTGAGTTACTTATTTGTTAAAAATATTTAATTTTTATAATAGTTATTTTAAATGTCTGTCGTTATTATAGGAATAAAAATATAATATAAATTTAAGTAAAATTTATTAATGATGGAAAAAAAAATTATACATCGTTGACTATGAGTTATTATGTAATGAAAAATATTATAGAAAATATTCTTAAATATGCTTCCTGTATTATAATCTTGTTTTTTTATCCTGTGTTATTCAATGTATACCGCGTTAAGTATATGAGTTATTATTACAGTTTTTTATTATGTGATTTTTTATAAAAAAAAATTATTATGTTATTAATTGCTATTACGTATCTATGAGTTGGAAGTTTCATTCAAAAATATTAAAGTTGAATTAAATTAATTTTAATAAAATTAATTTTGTATCATTAAAAACAGTAAGTATATGTGTTTTTTTTTATGTGTAGTAAGTAAATGTGTTTAAATTAATTTTATTTGTAAATTTTTTATTTATTAATGTGTGTGTGTGTGTGAATAATTGATTTTATGTAATTTTTTAGTTGTTTTATTTTTATTTTTATTTTTTTTTGCTAGGGTGCTTGTTCTTCCCATGTATCTGAATATTTGAGTTTTTCCTAATCCGTATTCTATTGTTAATTGTTAAAGGAAGTTCAGGATGTTTTACAAAAGATATTCTTAAGTATGCCTCATATATTATATTCCTTTTTATCTTGTGTTATTAAATATGTGTCATGTTAAGTGTATAAGTTATTACTATCTTTTATTATGTTAATTGTTTTTTTTTTAGGCCTCAAAAAAATTATGTTAATTTTTTTTATAAATATCTTTTATTATGTTATTAATTGTTATTACGCGTCAATGAATTGGAAGTTTCATTTTTCATTAAAAAATAAATGATAATAAATTATATTTAAATTAAACTTTAAATAAATAGTCAATGTTATTAATCAAACCGGCCAAATGGTCAAAATCGAAAACTTATGTTTGGAATTTTTTGGTACAGTTCATGTTTGGAATGATTCAGGTCTTTTTTTTTTTTATATAGAGTTTAATAGTGATGCATTGACAGTGTAAAACTGTTTTATACAGTCATTCAATCACAAATTATTGTTGGTATGACTTTTAAGATAATTTTTTAAAAATCAACAAACTTATCATACATTGTGGGTTGTGATTGGATGACGGTGTAAAAATTTTTATACTGTCAGTACATAGTGATTTTTCTCTTTTTTATATTGATTTTTATGTTTAAACTCAAGTGAAAAATTAGATTTTTGTGATGATTTTCTTAGTTTATATTATTCAATCAATCAGATTTTTTAACATGATACTATTATCCCCACTAATTTAATTACATCGTGTAATTTTTATCCTATGAAGTAATTTTTAATATGATATTTTTATATAATACTATGATTATATATATATATATATATATATATATATATATATATATAATCTAATGTAAATATTAAATTTACTTACCATTTAAGGTATTTTTGTAAATACCAATTATTTTCATTTATATAACTTAATCTTTGCATGAATATTACTTTAACTAAATTCGTACACGTTTTATGTACCTTTTCTTTGTTAAGAAATTTAAGAGTCGAATTGTAGAAATTATCTTCATCTTTTTCTCTTATCTACATTTTGAGTGAGAAAAAAGAAAAAAAACATATATATTCTTCTTTATTTTCTTATTTTTCTCGCACTTGTTTCTCTCTCTTTCTTTTTCTCGTATATTTTTTCTCTATCTTTCACTTTCCTTTTATCTCTTTTTCTTTTTCCTGTTTCGAGTTCCTTTTTGTTTTTCGGCTTTCTTTTTCTCCATACGACTCCCAAGCCCAACCCTCCCACTTGGTTGTGCTTCGTAAGCAAAGGTACATAATCAGCATCCCAAACACAAAGGTACATAAACCAAGCCCCACCTCACACCATAACCAAAAATAGTTTTAAAGTAAAACGGAGAATGATGCTTTTAATTACTCAAAAGACTTTTAATCTCATGATCTAGGCCATTCAAGAAATTTACTCTAGCGAGATTAATGTGGTTGTCACTAGTATTTGGAGTATATGATAAGTTTCTAACAACAAAATCTTAGCTAGTATTGCTTAATTAAACATAAAAGACATGATAATTAAACCTCAGTTGAAAAACACATGGGTGATTTTGAATAAGTTAAATTAATATATTTTAACAATTGTGATTTGATTTAAAATCACTAATATATTTTTCAATGGAATTCACATGTTATATATCCAGTGATTTAGTAATTTCAAAATATACAAAAATTTCTCGACAGAAATGAAGCACTATTTTGTTGATTTTGTATGTATTGAATTTCATGTTAGATTCTTCATAATCACGTTGAAATATCAGTTAACGTAATTTTAGATAAATTTTTATATGTTTGATTCCACGTCGAGGAATTAACTCTCAGTCCATAATTGATTTTGAGTTAAACCAAATTTAGATAGTTTTTGTGTTGGATCAAAAATTTTATATTAAATTTTACTACTAATTTGTTTTTATAATAAAAAAAAGTCTAAACATAAATTACGTCATTTCAAAATTAATTTTAACTAAAATTAATTTCATTTAAAATCATTTTTTTTTTTGGGCTTGTATTTTTTTTTTTAACTTTTTTTTTTTTTGGGCTTGTAGAATCTATCTATCTATTTAAAATACATTTGCATAGCTTTGGTCAAGTGTTTGTGTTTTGTCAAAGATGTTTTCCCGTATGTGGGTTGAAGAATGTGACATAAGGTGGGGATTGGCTTTAGCATGGCCTACCTTTTTACATTTGGCAAGAAAGAGTACGTAGGAGACTATAAAGACTAGACAAATTAATAAACCAAGTCCCACCCCTAAAAGACAAATATGGTATCCCTCAAAGCATAATGTGAAAGGCCACAACCTCCTCTATCTGTCCACTTCAAAAGGAAACTTGCTTTATCCATAAAAATAAAAACTCTAGTTTCCCAAATGCCAAACTCATCCATATCCCACTTTTGGGATAAGAAAATTTTTTACCTAATTGTTTCCACTAACATTCTAACATTAACCCACCTAATTTTTTGGTGTCATCCCTTGAGGCTTTTCTAATGCCAATAAGCTAGAAATTTAATCATGTATTTTATGACAAGATAAATTTGGAAACAAAACTATCATATTATCACAACTTTTGACTCTGCCAACGAATAGAAAGGAGGAAGTGCTTAATTAATTATGTCTATTTAGTTATTAAAATCTTTTATTTTACACTAATATTTTATTAATTTTGCTAATGAAAAATATATTTACAATTATTTTGTTCTCGTGCATAACATGGGGATATACTTTATAGGAACCAAGAAAGAAGAAAAGTCGGTTGTGTAGGAAAATTACCTTTGTTTCTGTTTGATCTTTTAGAGATTGTTGCACAACACATGCTAACACCAATAATATGCTATAAATTTAGAAATTATTATGATGTCTATTTTGTTTTAGTAAGTACATAAACTTAAAATAAACCACATTTATTTTTGAACATTTATTACAAACTTAGTATATAATAAATATTTAATAAACCACAAGAAATATAACAACATAATAATTAATTCCCCGTGCCATAAACATAATAATTTTGAATCTCTATAACGATGAGGGGTCAAGTTACTTCAATAATAACTTTAAAAGAGTTACTTCATATTCTCACCCTTTATTTTCTTTTAATCTAATGATTATAATAAGTAACTCATCTCATTTTTAACCTTTATATTAAAAGAAAATAAAATGTGGGGATCGAGAGTAAATCTTTCTGAGTTACTCTTCAAATAACTTGATTCCTTATATATATATTGTTCTTATATGTTGAGCATAAATCTCATACTTCGTTTAAGTTTAATAACAATTATTAAGTAAATTATTATAATATCCCTAAGTCAAACTTACTAAAACAAATAAGCTCTTTGGTTCTTTTGTCCAAATATTATGGTATAGGTTGCTAATGTACTCGTACTAAAAAAAGAGCATGAATATATTAGCAATCCCCTTTAAATAAATGAATATTTTTTAAAATTTTATTTATATATTTAAAAAAAAATTATAATTATTATTTAACATAAAACATATTTAAAAAAGAAATTAAAAATGTAGAATAAACTTAATTGAACACAAATATTAATTTAGTATTTAATGTTATTAATGCAATTTTTATACAAATAAATAAAAAAGAGAGATTTATTTCTTATATTGTATTAATTTAATGTATTTATTACATCCCAAATTTCAAACAACAAATTTAATCGTGGATTTGAATTTCTATTTTGTATTTTGTGCTTTTGGGATTTGCACTTTGATTAAATTTGGTGTTTGAAATTTGGGATGTAATAAGGTTTTTTCATTTGCATGTTGTGATTTTGTTGTATTCTTTGATTTTCTAACGTGGAGTATTCTCTAATTCTCATTTTGTAATTTAGTTCGCTTTAGCTCTCCATTCTGTTGAGAGAAAATAATATTTAGCTCACCATTCATCCTTTGATCGCCAAAATTCCCATTATAATTGTGCTGTATCTTTTAGCTTCACATGGGTCACTTTGTTATCTTTGTTTAATGGTTTCCTCTCATCACAAACTTCCTTTTCCGAACACAAACCTTGTTCATAATCTCACTCATATTGACCTTAGTCATGGTGAATCTCATCACAATCTACATTCTTCTTTCCTTCCTTGCAAAACTCGACAATTTTTCGATTGTCCCAACTTGATTCCAATAATCCTCTTAAGACAGTGGTTTTTCTCCTTGTAAGTCTATTTGCAATCACCTTCACAAAACACATAGTCCCCTAAATCTTTTACATTATTCCAACTCTCCAACCTTTCTTTGTTCAAATGCCCTTTATGACACTTATTCTTCCAATACAATACTAAAATATAATGTTGTGGTCCCCAAAAACATAATCCTTCTTCAAGGAGCAGGTGCTCCAAGATTTTAGGGCCATGAAACTTGTAACCTAACTTACACTAATAACATTTCTTCATCTCATGTTGGCCTATAACTTATCCCCTCCATGACTATCAATTACATATTACAATGAAAAGATCGAGCATAATTATAACTCTCATGTATTTGCCTTGTACATATTCAGCCACCCTTTTGCAATATAAAGATAGTGGCACCATACGTCAAGCCATATGCCCCTACCTTTTCTAGAAATAATAAAAAACACCATGAAAGTAACCGAAAGATATTCATGGCATTAAACATCATTAACATATATTATAAAAATCTTATTATTATTAAAAAAAATACTTGAAGAACATTTCTATTAGTAAAGAAAGATGAAAGGTGTTTTTATCCAACCAAAAAACCATCAAGAATACATAGGCAGGCATTTGAGGTTTTACACAAACTAATGCACCAATTCTAACAACACCAAACCAAATAATACCCTATGTAAATTACTTCAATTTTCAATACAACTGAAGTATGCTTCTTATAGTAGAATGTTATTGGTTTGACTTACCTTTGTCAAACCCATTTCTCATCAAAGAAGAGCCTCAAGAGACCATTGTTATCTATGTTGTTAGAAGAGTAACACACACTCTAGATTATTTCCAACCCAAACTCATCCCTACTCTTCCTTCCAATCTTACTCCCCTAAACATCACTTTTCCAAATACTACCAAACCCCCCACCCATCCCTGTATATTCCTCCAACTCATATGGTCATTAATCCTCAAAACCTTAAACTTAAAACCACCCCTAACATCATTATTCCTTTCCACTTTAAACTTCTGCCACGACTCCAAGTAAGATTGTTCCACCCCATTCCCTTTCATATCCCTTCTCCCATCCTTATCCTCTTATATACTTCTTCTCCAATGTATAAAACCTCATATACTCCATGACATAATTCATTAGCTAAGACTTCTTAGTCCTTTTGCATCCCTAAATTATTATGAGATATTATACCTAAGGGATTCAGAATTTGAATTGGAGTCCTTCAAAAGATGATGAAAGTATTAACATTGACATTGACATTAGTATTAACATTGGCATGAACAATAGGATTCAACTCATCCATTTTAGCCACAACAGTCCTCCTTATGGAACTAGACATATTGAAACTCTTCCTCTTGCACTAGGAAATGTTAGAATAATATTATGGTCTAAGTAGAATCATTAGAAAAAGTCTAATCATATTCATGCTCATTCATAAGCTTCTACACAAGAATGAGAGTATTGTTTTTTAGAACCTAAACAATAGCATCTTCCACCGTTGTAGGCATCCATGAAGGAAGCACAAATATTGTCCTTCCCATTAAGTAATCATCCAAGAAAGCCCACAACTCCTTGAAATAACATGACATTTGTGTCGTATCTAACAAGAATCATAGATCCGTGTAGTAGAAGGGCTCCTCAAGATTAACTTGCTCTAAACATGGTATGATTCAATTTTAATAAAAGTTACTTAATTTGATTATTAAAATTTGTATTAATTTTTTGCATTTAGAACACGAAAAAAGGCATACATAATAAAAATCAAATATAAACATATAAAGAAGATTAATTTTTTAATAAATACTTTGCATCATAAATAAACTAAAAATGTTACACCTAATAAGGCTATAAAAACCAATATATGGTGACAAAATACATAATATCAACTCTGCCAAGTAAAATTTAGTAAATGCAATAAAAAAATACTCTACAAGTTAAGAAATCCTAATTAAAGTACAACAAGGTATAAATTCCTAAGTTCACTTACTAAACTCTGAATGAGAAATATCAGGAGAATCTTTCTCAACGCTCACGATGTCAACTGCAAACCAATGGCATAGGCCTTATGCATATGATGTCAAGGTCTAATCCCTCAACGTGCCATCTACTCCCATGAAGCGAACATCGCGATCATTGCCCAAACACAAACAAAAAGTGTAAACATGTAGACATAGGTACTACAAAAGTACATGTGGATAACATACATCATGCATATAGTATAATACAAGCAGGTGCAAACAACCGTAGCGACATATACAAATACTTTAATCACATCAACAATAAACAAGTAATTACACAATAACCAACCTGTATGGATGAAACTCATACTCCATGAAGTTAACAACTATTATTTGAGTTATCTACCAGATGTGTCTTCTAACATGGTAAAATATCATCAAGACCTTCTTGACCCAAGAGCACGTCACGAGCTAAACAATTCAATTTACACACCAAAACTCTAAGAC
Organism: Pueraria montana var. lobata; assembly: GCA_026413185.1. Taxonomy (NCBI): domain Eukaryota; kingdom Viridiplantae; phylum Streptophyta; class Magnoliopsida; order Fabales; family Fabaceae; genus Pueraria; species Pueraria montana. The sequence continues at coordinate 84,032,308 of CM048650.1, forward strand.
AATATTGTTAACATGCAGGCCACTTAGGGTTGCTAACTAAGACATTACCACAACCATATGACCCAACCATCATGACTCTCAATTTGGAGTCTTAAGGGATATTCTCAAACTTTAATCCTTCAACCTTATTGTGGATATAGAATCAACAACATTGTACTTAGGCCCCCACAACATCAAGTTATAGTCAAAATATGCCACTGTGAGTCCCAACAACAACAATACATTACATGTGCCACTCAATAAGATATTAAACATTTTTAATCTACTTAATAAAGGTTTGTACAACTTTGTATTCAATTCTAAAAGTTTTTCATAAGTTTTAAACGTTGTATGATCCGAATTGCCATTTACGCATAATATGTGCATTATTAATTTTAATCCCTTAAGGTCAACCTAAAAATCTCAATTAAATCTCAATTAAATAATTAATATCTAATATGTATTTTTCAATATAAATGCCATAGTAAATAATTTCAAATTTCTTCAATTACCATAATTTTCAATAATAATTTCTTAACTTCAAAAATTAATTCCAACATGTTCTTAAGGTATTTTAAATTGAATTTTTTTTAAAATCTAAAATATCATTAAATTCTAGCATATAATATCCTTTTTTTTTATGCTTTTATATGTGAAAAGATCATTTTCCCTACTTTTTTTTATTAACTTGACTAGAATCTTCATAATTAACTTAATTTAAGCCCAAAAATGGTTTTCTCTTTAAATCTAACTTAATTAAGTTTATTATGAATAAAATCAATTAATTTAATTAGGGAGAAATCATCATTTTACCTTGAGGTAACTTAATTTTTAAATTAAGCACCAAAACTACTTTATATATGCTTTTTTTTCAACTTTTTATTTCCTAGACTTATTCATTTTTTATTAATTACTTTTAATCATGAAAATTAAGTTAATATATCTGTCTAAGGTCAAAAAATCTGGTGCAAGCCATTGTCTTAGCCAAAACTCACATTTTTCTTAAGTTTTCTTAACCAAACTTTCTCTTAATAAAGTTATTTGTTATATTAGGGTTTTATGTCTAAGATTAACAATTGGTTTCCAACAACTTAGGTCCATCATCCCCATTATCCAATATCTCAAAATAGGGTCCAAGGTTCCATTTTTAAACTTTAAAGCACATGGAAATGTTAAAAATCAAAGCTTTATAATTTCAAATCATAAGATAACATAGTAAAATTATATAAGCATCATTTACATAGAAAAAACATCCCCAACCCCCACAATAACGTTGTTTCACCCATGCTTCTTCATCTTTTGCTTATGCCTCCATTTTTTGAAGCTTTTTCCCTAAAAAAATGAAGCAATGGACCTAAATCTCCCTTTTAAATCATGGCAGAACTCTTCTTCGCTTGCGAATCCGAATCCATGGTGTTCTTCATTGCCTTCAGCGTCTCCTTTGCCTCCACCTTTAGCTCCTCTTCTATGATTTCATTGCCTTAAATGTCTCCTCTTCCTCCATCTTCTTCATCTTCTTGAATAATAGAAGAAGAGGAGAGATTGCGCATTTCAACTTCAGGTTCTTCTCTGGGAATTATGTATTCATCCTCTTGGTTGAAGAGGGACAATAGGGTGTTGCGGGTTGGGATGTTGCTAGATTTTCTTTGCGATTTGAAGGTGCAAAAGAGGCATCCATTTTTGGAGGCAAAGAAAGACTTAATGCGACGATGCTTGAGGAGGAAGGAGGAGGAGCGAGGTCGGTTGGCTCCACACATGGCAGTGAATGATCGAAAAATAGCTTTGATGGAAGCAACGATGGGAGAAGTATGAGACTCTTGGATGGAGGTGGAAGAGTTTTCATCATGAACTGTGAGCTCTTCAAAAAGGCATGCAGGGCAAAAACCGATGAATTGCTCCTCAGGATGCTGGTCACAAGAGGTGGAGGGATGGTGAGGTTGGAGAACAAGATCCATAATTATAAATGGTGGTGTGTGATGGTTTAGAGTATGGTATGTTATGCTAGAAGAAGAAAGTGTGGGGGTGTGATTGTGAGTTACTTTGTGTGAAGGAAAGATGAAATGGGAGTGAAAAGTTTAAGAGGATTATGGGGAGAGCCTCGTCTGTGTCTCTGTGTGTGACAAATAAAGGAGTGATAGATAGAGGGAGAGAAGGGAAATGTTTACTTTCAACAAATTCAGAGAATGTGTAGTGAATGAGAGATAGGGGGATGGAAGAATAAAATTGAAAAAAAAACATATATTGTTAGGGTATTAATTAATACAAAAATTATTTTATTCTTTTTTATATTATTGTCATTATTATAGTAATAAAAATATAATATAGTATAATAGAGTAAAATATATTGATAATGTAAAAAAGTTATACATCATTAATTATGGATTATTATGTATAAAAATATTATTTTTTATAATAAACATTTTAAAAAATTGTGTTTAAAATAATTTCTAATGATTTGATAGAAAAAATATTTTAATAATATATCAAAATTAAATTCATATAAAAAAACAAAATAAATAATAAATAATTAAATTTACACAATCAGTGCTTAACTTTCTAAGATTAAAATTTTTTTTCAAAAATAATATTTTTGAAATTAAAAACATTTGCAATGTTTTAAAGTTGAATTAAATTTTTCTAATAAAATTACCATTATATCATTAAAAAATTATATATAAGTTTAAATTAGTTTTAATTGTAAAATTTTTTATTAAAATATACATGGAACTAGAAGGTTTGACTTTAAGTGATTTTTAACATTTTTTGCATTCGGTGCTTTTATTATTCGGATGTATCTGAATATTTTAGTGTTTTTCCTAGTTTGTGTCCATTTATTAAAAGGAAGTTCAACATTTATTACAAAAGTTATTCTAAGGCATATCTATAATTCTTTTTATACCGTGTTATTAAATGTTTATAATTCTTTTTATACCGTGTTATTAAATGTATGTAACGTTAAGGATATGAGCTATTACTATCTTTTATTATGTCATTAATTACTATTACGTATATATTTATTGGCAGTTTCTATTTATTTTTATAAAAAATGAATGATAATAAATGACATTTAAAATAAATTTTAAATAAATAACCAAAGTTAATAAAGGTGTTTGAAATAAGTTAAAATATTTAATTATAAGTCAAATATATTTATATTTAATTGCAATTTTAATAGTAAATTAATTATAACTTTATTTTTTTAGTTAATGTTTAAAGAGTTAAATTTTTATGTTATTAATATAAAAAATGACGCTGTCAACCAATTAAAAAAAATGGTAAATGTGAATTTTAAAGCATTTATTATAAAAGTCAATAGTCTTATAAATGACAATAAATGATTGGATGACAATTTATACTTGTTAGCATATTAAAATAAAATTTATCTTTACATGTTTAAATGTAGTAAAATATTACATAGATGTTTAGAAATGTTTGAATTAAAAAAAATAATTATTTATTTTTAAAAAAAAATTCTAAAATTAAAAAATATTATTTTTCTAAAATAAATTAAAATAAATGTACATTATGTTATATGAAATTTATCTATCAAAATTGTTTATGAAAATTATTGACATCATTTTCATCTATTTTCATTGTTTTTACTCTAATTTATGAATTTCATCCATTAAAATAAAGACATGTTTCCTCGTGGTGGATTCATACTAAGATGGCTCTTATTATTTAGCAAAGCTATTGAAGAAATAATAAAATATATTTATAATTTTAATACTTTTATAGTTTTAATAATAAGTAAGTAATTGCTAATGATAGTTTAAAAATCTTAGATATTGAAGTAGAAAATGTTTTTTTTAGTACAAAGGATTTTTTTTTTTTTTTTTGGTAAACCACTTTGTGTTATTAAGATAAATTGTTTTTGCTAATTATATTTGTATGTTTATTTGATGTAACTTTTGATGCTCTTTTAGGAAAATAGGTGTTAAGTCAAGCTCAATGTTAAAAGCAATTCATTAGGCAATCCAGGAGCTTTAGAATTTGGTGGACTACTGCGTGACACACTTGGTCAGTGGATCGTTTTTTTTATTTTTTTTAAATATTGTGAACACAACAAATTTCAATGCTAAATTTCATGTAATTTACAATGGCATGCTCATTGTTTGGAACTTGGGGTACAAAAACATGGAGTGTGAATTCGACTCCCTTGTTGCTTTATAGCTTGTTGTTAATTATCACGTTGCATATGCTGTTATTATCAACTAGATTCGCTCCTTCAAGGAAATACCATGGCATCTAACCTTTAGTCAACAAATGTTGTTAATTAGTGCCCTAACTGGCTGGCTCGCTTTGGTTCTTCATCAACAAATTAAAGCTTTGGTTACTTGGGATTAATTCTTGTCTAGCCCAACTTAGTTCTCTTGTGTTAGCATATGCCTTGAGGGTGTCTTTTATTTATTTTTTATTTTTTTTTGGTGATCTTGAGGGTGTCTTTTATTATATAGTAGTTTTGTTATTTTCCTTTTCTTATTGATCCAAAAAAAAAAAAAAAAATAGGTGTTACTCAAACTGGTTAAATGGTCAAACTCGAAAACTTGTGATTTAGTGTATGGAGTGATTCAAGTCCTTGTTCATATAGATTATTATAATGATTTGTTTAAACTCAAGTAATATATAACTTTTTTCAAGGCCAATATATATAGATTTTTGTGATGGTAAGTTTTTCCTTTTTTTTTTATTTTTTTTATTTAACCGTTTGATGAATCTTTTCTTAAAGTAGCCACAAAATCTTAGATTTGTACTTTTCTAATTATGTTTACTCATTTTCTAAGTTTTCTTTTAAATTTTAGGAAAAAAAATCTTTTGAAGAGAGTCATGTAATCATTTTTCTATACTCATTTCTTGTTTTTAGAGTTGGAACTTTGAAATAACCATATACTTATAATATGATAAACAAATAAAAATATGTCATAATGTTAATTTCAAGTAGTCATTGTTGAGTCATAAGATGAATCAAGACCATCAATTGTTTTTATTAATACAAATAAATATTAAGTTTTAAAGGTTGCATTTTATAGCAAACAGACGAAAGCAATGTTGTGTTTGTGTCTGTTCCTACAGACGATAGCCAACGAACACTGACCTTGTAGCATTTATGATCATGATTAATGCTCTGTGTGTTTGATCTTTCGTGCAGAAAATGTTTTTATTCTTGAGTTCACAAAGAGAAAGAGAAAGAAGTCAAATGATAAAGAGAAAGAGAAAAAAAGTCAAATGATAAAGCTACCTACTCCATCAAAAGACGTGCCTAACACAAGTTGCAGCGTATTTGAGTGCACAAAAGTGACTTAACCTTTGACGCAATACATGGAGTATGTAGAAAGGAAGATAAGCAAAGTACTTTATCAATATTTCTTGACAAGTTGGTGATACACATTTAATATTACATTTAATGCCTCAACGAACATTTCGCCATCAGACAAAGACGAAACTAAAGAAAAAGGTTGTTTAGAAACAACAGTTACTTCTTACACAAGTTTATAAACAGTTAAAGCTTCGAAAGTGCTGAAGTTAGAGACTCCAGCGTGCAATCATTCTTAAGCAATTTAAATTCTTTGTGAAAGTTTTTTAAGATAGTTTTGATCTCTCAAAACACCTAGCATCTCCTGGGAGCTATTGATTGTAAGTTTAAGTTGTATATCCGTCTATCAGACCCCTAAGACACTCCGTGTACATCTAACTTTAAACAAATATGTTGACTTATTTGAAGTCAGAAGTCACTTTATTGTAAAGAATACTTGGAGTTTAGCCTAGACAAGCTATTGTAAAGACTACTTGAAGTAGAAGAAAAAAAAAATACTTCTATTTAAGTGAAACTTTAAGACTCACCTTCCCATAAAAGTGAAATAATTTGGAGGATTTGTGAAATGGCCCAAAGAAAATTATTAATTGATTTCGGGGCATGGCATGAGGTTTCCGAGAGTCCGCCGCTATGTCACGAGAAAAACCGGGCCACGCAAGAAGAGAGCAACTGTATTTCTGTCTTGTGTCGCACTGCAACCCTCTCTCTGCTCTGTCTTACGTTACAAACACCACCAAACCAAAACTTACCCACCCCTGCCATACTCTGATCTATGCCATTCACATATATTATTATATCATGGGCCCACACACACACTTCCTTCTTCAACCACAAATTTTCTTTGCTGTGCTACCTCTTCTTCCCTTTTTTTTTTTTTTCTTAATTATTAATTGGCTCTTCCATTCACTACTCTTCAGTGATTTGCTCAATCAATTCAGGTTCTACCTTAAATCCATGCACAATGCAACCTCCTTTCCTTTGCACTTTCAGTTGCACATCACGGGTACTCATTAATATCCTCTTCTCTCTCTTCGTGTATGCAATGCAAGTGTGACTGACCCCCCCTTTTCTACACTCACACGCGTGGCACATTATTTAACCAATGAATATTGAATAAGAAGGTGCCCAGAGAGAGAAACGACCCTTCACGCCAGGTTTTGGTATCAGAAAAAAAGGTATAGTATTCAAGTGCGTACGTGCATGTTTTTAGTATACATTTTGTAAGCTGTATATTCTTATTATTTTTGTGAATTTTTTCGCCTAAAATATTATCTTCGGCAGACAATTTTGTTTGAGGTAATCCCAAATAGTAAATATGAGTACCTCTTTTAACAAAAATTCAAATCTTAATTCAATTCTTTACATTGTAAATGACTAACTTCTTTTGCTAGCTAGATGACTCCTGACAAGTTAGTTATTCATTTTTCGTCTAAAAATATCAAATATCATAGTTGTGTGATTTTAATCCTTCATGTTTCAATAGTATCAATTGAATTTCCTAAGTATTACAAATGTACGATTTTAGTTCACAGGTTTCAATTGTGCTAATTGGGTCCCTAACGTATTGCAATTGTGCGATTTTAGTCACTTCGTTTAATAGACCAACATCATTCTTGTTAATATATATGAAATAATATATATACTTTGGAGGAATAAAATTGCACAATTGTGATACATGAGGATCCAATTGACATAATTAGAACATGAAGACTAAAATGACACATTTGCGATACCTAGAGACCCAATTGGCACAAGAAACCTAAGAGACTAAAATCACACAATTGTAATACCTAGAGAATCAAAAGTATAATTAAACCTTAATTTTAATTTTGTGAAATGGTGTATATAATAAGTGATACTTTAAGTAGTACAAGTTTAGGCTTATTAAAATTTGTATGTATTTTGTAATCCAAAATTAAATTATAAAATTCATTATAACCAAAATAATTCTATTCAAGTATCGTTTCCACCAACAAAAAACCCAGATTTAGTTTTTAGTTTATGTGATTGATTACTTTCTTTTGAAACTATTTGGTTAAGAATTTTAAAATTGATTCGGAAGGAATTCATTAATGTAAAATTGGCAAGATTTGTGTGCTTATTTGGCCTAAAAATATTAATGTAGCAATTTTGGTTTATATTCTACATAATACAGAATCTTTTATTGAAGATAGTCATGTTTAAGATAGAATTATTATGAGCATCAATTAAAGTTTTTATCTAAGTATATCAATTTAATAGTAGTTCTTTTAGAAAAGAAAATTATTATTATTATCAATTTTAACAAGACTCTAATGTTTCAAAAAAATATCGTTAACATTAGAGTAAATTACACTGACCCTCCCTGAGGTTTGCCCTAATTACACTTGATACCCCTTCATTTTTGAATCCTACAGAAACCCCCCCTAATTTTTGGACTTTCATTACACCGACCCCCCCTCTTAAGTTTAAATTGTTACACCGACCCCCCCTCTTAGGTTTGAAAAATCTTACACTGACCCCCCCTTAGGGGTACTCAACGTAATGTAAAAAAATAGAGGGGTACTAGGTGTAATAAGAGTAAATCTTAGGGGGGGTCAGTGTAATTAACTCTTAACATTATTCTTAAAAATTAGCTCTATTTTACAATAACCAAACATATTTAAAATTGAATTTAATTAAATTATATTTATGGTGTAAAATTTTTTTATATTGTCATTGTCATGTATAATAAATGAGGAATGTTAGTAATATTATCTCTAACCATCTCTTTCTAACACTTTCTCTATTATTGGCTCATATTTATTGAAAATCATCCAATTTAATGAAGCCTATTTCTTATTTAATGTTTCTCTATCTTGATTTACTCCACCAAATTTGATATTTTTCAATAAATTTCAGTGAATGATAGACAAAATGTTAAAAAGAGTGTCGCTAATATTTTTCATAATAGATTTATTAACTTTTATAATAAATATTTTCAAAATCATACTATCTATGATATTTTTTTATTAATTGAAAATATAAAAATGTTGTATTGATAATACACAAAAATTAAATTCTTTCTGATTTTAAAGCTATTATGTTAACATCAATTGTTTAGAAAATTAATATAAAGGTGACCTATAAAAATTTTGATGTTTTTATAATAATAAAAAAAAATTATCCTTTATAAAAAAAATATGAGTGGAAACTGGCCTGACCAAAGACGCAATTGCCAACGTATGCATCTTGTGTGTTGATTAGATTAGACAGTATATATTGATTGGTACGTGTGGAATGAGGCGTAAAGTGTTCACCTGTCCTCTCTGCCCTGTTATACCCTTTCCTTTTCCACAAAGAATAACAATTTCCACCAAACAAAATGAATTTGTGATATGTTTTTGTCTTTCTCAAACTATGTCACACCCCAAGGCTTGGGGTTTGGTTTGTCTTTCTATGCTTAATCAGCTAATTTGGTTGGTTGATCCGAATATGATAATTCCCATATCTAAAGTGGATAATAGGGCATGCATGTGTTGTAGTATTTGGTGGGACACATATTATAAGTATATATTTTGGGACAAAAATTCTTCCCTTTAGGCTGTGGCCCCATCTTACCTTTGATCTTTCAAATTCCTCCACTAAGGAACACAGATGACAGAACCATTGTTTTCAACATGTTCACTTTTTCAATGGGGTGCATATTTATGTTTTGTTGCCCCCCCTTCGGATTTCAAACACTCCTTTCAAACATCAAAGTCTACCAACGTTACATCTCCAAATTTTGTGTGCAATAATAATAGACTACTAGTTTGACAACTTGTGTACATATGAGCATGTGTATTATGAATATAGTTTATAATTTTTAAAATTTTTTTTTTCATCATTCCTTTATGATATGTACACATAATCTCTCATATCACAGGAACTTTCAATTTCAAATAATAGCTGTCACAGAACATGATAGTTACTGAGTTCTCTTACTTTTAAGAATATGAACCTACTTAGTTTCAAAAAAAAAAAAGAATATGAACCTACTTTTTTATGTGAGAGAAAAATAATTTACTTCATATAAAATCAGTAGATTCCTCGGAATGCTAATGATAACCCCTTTAATAATAATTTTTTCACAGTTTTACGGGAAAACAATTATCTAATTAATTCTTAAAAATGCTTAATGAGAGTAAAAATATAAAACACAAGACAGAAATATTTAACACATCGCAAATTTTGATTTCACTAATTTTTTTCCACTATTTTTTCTTCTATCACAAGTAGATCGGACAATAGTTATGAGGTTTAACTTATATAATTAACTCTAATAATATGCAAAATTTACACAATATTGAATGGTATAGTTCAAATTTTCAAATAATGGTGCCATTATTTTAAAGAAAAAATATAATGACATAAGGGAACAGTATCTTACAGTAAAGTAGTGTGGTAATTTTATCAAAGCATAATATTTGTGCGCCATTGAAGGGTTAGTGTGCTAATTTTTTATTAAGTGACATGGAAAGTGGTTGATTAGTACTATTCAAGCATGCAAAACAAAGATTACAGGAAGATAACACTTCGTGATTTGGAGAGCCAAATTATTTAATCTTTTGTTTTCTGTTTTTTAGTGAGAAACTGAAGATTCGGTAGCAGACTAATGGTTCTGTCCCCTCCAAAAGCCTTTATACAGTGAGAATGAGCTTTCCCATGCTTCTTTTAAGATTTTGTCATTTTCTAATTGAAAACAACAACTGAAATTCTCAATGTTTCAATATTTTGAGCTTTGTTTAGAAAACTGGAAAAAATGAACAGGGTGTCAGAACCTTAATAATTCCAAAACAATGATAAAATTACCGTGGTAACATAGTACTTTAATAATTCCATAACCATTGACTACATAATTATAAATAATAATGATGTTATGAACCTAGGTTGCAAGGAATCGATTGGTGTCAAAGGTTACTAGTGCTATTTATCATTTCATGTTGATATTCCTTATCTAGTTTTTTTCTTCTTCTTTTTTAATAATTAAAGAATTCTAATTAAATTTAATCGTATATTATTGAATTAAACGTCAGTCGTATGTTATTCAGGCTTAATGTTGGGATGGTTTCTTGCCCCAAACTTACAAACCTGACTTGGTTTCAATTTTTTATGTTGGTACTATTTCCAATAAAATTTATAATTATTAATATAATTAATGAGATATAAAATCTATCTATAGCCAATACTTATGTTATATATAGACATTCTAGTTATGATTTGAGCATTTATAATCAGTTCAATTTGGATCTTACGTTAGGCTTAAATCACAGTGACAGCACCAACATAAGCTTTCTTTAATGCAAGAATACGTATATGGAGTTACATATGTTAGAAAATGAAATGCATTTCTCTTTTTATTAATTTTAAACACTTATATTATACTATTTAATTAAGATATTCTTCAAAAATTTTACATAGAATAAGTAGAAGAGTATAATGGGTTAGCCACTTAGCCTAACAATTGACTTATGGATTGTGTGTTACAAGTGTAAGATAAATTACTAGTCTAAAGTGTGACATGTCCTACTTCAGCTAATGGAGGTTTTAGGCTATGAGCCATTGATTAGACCTAAGTATAGCATGTTAGCCGTTCATGCAATAAGAGCACTTTCGACTAAGTTTTCATGTTATACTAGTTCTTTTTAATAATTTTAAAGGCACACTCTATATATATATATATAAGGCATGCTCTCACGTTAACTAGTTGTATTTAGGCTGATAAAAAAAAATCTAGGTGTATTTAGGAGAACTAATAATTTCTCAAATGTGGTTCCAAGATCAAATTTTATCATGGAATAAGGAAAAATTATGAAACTCCAAGTTTCATATTTGAATAAATGAAGCATTAAATAATGATATATTTGATTTGGTTTTTGCGAAAAGGATATATTTTACTTCAAATTTCGTTTATGCATTGTTTAACAATAATTTCGATACAAAATTAAATATAAATTCTAAACTTGCTTTCAACCACTCAATGTGAAAATAATATTTTATTGCTTTTATATAAACTAAAACTTCATTTATACGTATTGATAAAAACATTTTTTAACTCAATTTTATATTACTATTTTAATAAATTAATAAGAAATTTTCTACATATTGCTAATTATGTATCTACAAAAATTTACTAAAATTTCAAACAACATTCATAATGTCAACCACTTTTAAACAAATAAATATTATATTAATTTATCTAAATTTATTTTTAATCAAAATCAATTTTTCAAAATCAAATATATTCAAATTAAGTTTATAAACTCCTATCCAAACACATACCACGTATCATTTTTTTTTAAAGTTGGGCATTACAATTTTTTTATACGTTTGGGCATTAAAATATATATTTTTGTTCTAGGTCAAAGACCATGAGTATTTCTGAATCCATTGGGTCAGACTAATCTCGCTCTCGGTGCGTGACTGCTGCTGACCCAAAAAAAATTTGCACACGGAGAAAATCGAATACGGATTCTTCCGTTAAATATATTGTTCCCTCTCATGTGAATGCAGCGGAACCTTACACCACTGTACCTATCCTTTGGGTTGTTTGGACATTACAATATAACCACGTGTGATTGATATATGTGAGAAAAATAACTTATTAAATATTAATCACCGTATATTTAATCATCCAAAATTAAAAATCAGCCAAAAGAGTTGGCCCGGGCCATTGTGTTTTTGACTTTTTGTCAAGGATACGCAGTAAGAATTGACTCCGTAGCTTATTTAAATATGACTTTGTTTTTCTTTTGGACTTGACTTAAAACTGAATGTTATTTCTGAAAGAGTGACTATAAAAAATATTTATCAAAGACTGATAATTTAAGAAAAATGAAGAAATAATATAAATCAATATATGAAATCATCATTAATTTTATTTTAATTAAAAATATATAAAAAAGTTGGAATATAATTTAAATGTACTGATCGTACAAAAAAAAATTACACTATAATCCAATCACTTATTATCATATATGATAAGTTTATTAACTTTTATAATAATTATCTTAAAAATCATACATAATATAATTTTTAATTAGTTGAAAATAAAAAAAATTTACACTGATAATGCGTAGAAATTAATTCCAAATTTTTATTTTAAAAAAATCTAAAAAGAAGTTAAGAAAGTTAATTTATGTATAAGAAAGGACAGAAACTTAATCCTCTAATATATTTGTCTTGTCATAATTTTTTAAGTTAATTTGTGTGAATTTAATAACCACAATTATCCTTAAAAATTTAAAATATTTACAAATGTGTAAGTAAAACTAAAATATGTACAGTTTGAGCAACAGAAGTTACAGAACCACAAGCTTGTCGTACGTCTGCCATTATGCTCCTCTCTTATACTGCTGTTATTATTCCACTATACATGTCATTCTACAACTCAAAACACAACACAACACCTATCCAAGAATTTAATCCATATTTTTTTTGGATTAATTAAGTTTTTAGTCCCTAAATTTTTTTAAAATTTGATTTTTAGTCTCTAAATTTTAGTTTGACTGGTCAAGGTCCCTAAATTTTTTAAAAATTCGATTTTTAGTCCTGAACAAAATTTTGACTGATCAATGTTCCTAAACTTTTTAAAAATTCGGTTTTTAGTCTCTAAAGGGACTAAAAACTGAATTAAAAACCGAATTTTTAAAAAATTTAGGGACTTTGACCGGTCAAACTAAAGTTTAGGGACTAAAAACCGATTTTTTAAAAAATTTAGGAACCTTGACCAGTCAAACTAAAATTTAGAGACTAAAAACCAAATTTTTAACAAATTTAAAAACAAAAAATGTAATTAACCCTATTTTTTTTTTATTGATCGAAATGAAAAGAAAAAGTCAAGGACATTCACACAAATATATACGGAGACAAAACTCGCTGACACTTCAATTGAGAACTTGGTAATTGGGATTTGACTATATAGCAATTGAGAGCTCCATAAAGCGACGCTTTCAAATATTTTACCTTAGCATTTAACAAAAATTTGGTGAAGAACCTTGGGAGTTCTTGAAAGCAAGTGATTGCAGAAAAGGACATGTTTAAGGATTTTATGATTGTTTTCGACCAAAGAAAAAGGACTTTATGATTGTCCACTATTCAAATTAACATGGCTTTAAGGTCATGAAGAAGCATTTCCAATCACAGTCATGAAAACGAAACATAGAGCCACGAGAGAGTACAAATTAATAGGGCCGGTTCAATACTTTCATAACGGCTTTAAGAAAGCATTTAGTAATATGTGTATATTAAAAAATAGTTTTAATAATACTTTCACAAGGGTTCAATAATTATAAAATGAAAATTAAAAAATAATTTTCTAACTTTTTTTAGAATTAGAAATTTAAAAGATAATGTGAAACATTATGTGAAATATTAAATTTTACATAAAAAAAAGTTATTTCTTTTTCAAATGTATAAATAATTTATATAATATTATTAATTATTCCTATTTGCTGACAATGTAGTCTTAATGAAAAGAAGTTTTTGAAGATTAAAAAATAATACTTTGTTTACATTATAAATATATCTTAAGAAAAATTAAATAATTTAACTATTTTATCAAATTAAAAATATTTAATTTCTAAATTTATTGTACATATTTAATAATTGATTTATATCTAAAAATAAGAAAATAAATTCTACATAGTTTTTTATTACATATATTCTACATTATTATTAAAAGGCTTTATTATAACTTTTGCCAAGAATATCTCAACCATTCTTAGCATATATTTGAATGCATGGAAACAAAGTGTTCCGGTATGTAAAAAAAAATTCTTACATCACTTAAGAATTGAGATCAAAAGTAGTTTATAAACATCATTAATTCTTTCTTAATCTACCGGCGTTCCTTTTAAGGGTAAAATCGTCACGAACCACCGAGTACCAAAGCGGATAATATCTCAAATGTGATGACCTAACGATGCCAATAAGTCACACACCATTAGCTTAATTTCAATTTTCAAGAAATATTTAAAATAGGAGACCGTAAATTTTCTTTCCAAAAATCTACAATTTCAAACTTCACAATCAAAGATATTATCTTCAATTTTATACTTTTATGAATTAAAATTATATTTTATAACCATTATATTTAACTTTATTCTACCATGAAGGTATGAAATACTAAATTATTAAATGAAAAAATTTTCGAAAAGAAATTTAATAAAAAAAAGGAAAATAGTTTATACACTCTCGGTGTAAAGAGTTTTTACCTTATCATTTAATTATAAATTGTTATGTATAATAAGTTTGTTGATTTCTACAACATATTTTCTCGATCCTTTTTATAAGACTCAAATTAAAAGTTAGGTTCGATTATTTTTATAAGACCTAATCTATAATATTTCTTGCATTAGTTATTTTTCAAAAAAATACCATTAATTATGAGTATTTTTTCGAGTTCAATAAATAATTAGTGAAATGCATTAATGTCATAAGCTTTATGGTCATCTAACTTTGTTTTCTATAAAGAGTATTTTGGAAACTTACTTCTTCTTTTTTTGTAACCATGTTATTAGTGTGAAGTATCCACCGACTTTACTGATGACTAATCTCAATTGGAAAACGTGATTGACCACTTTTAGTGGGATTTTTTCCATCTACAAAGCTTGAACCTGGAATATTACTTAAGGGAATTAAGCTCAATTTCACTCGGATCAACAACTTGTTAGTTTGAAAACTTACTTTGACTATTCACATGTATAGCCAATAAAAATTAAAGCAACAAAAATATTAATGATGAAAGAGATTAAAAAAATTGAAATTAAAAAATGTTTTAAAAAAGAATAAAGGTGTGTCTTATTAATATTAGGAGTAATTATTAAAAAATATATAAATTTAAGACAAATTTAATACTACTAATTACATTAACTATTTTTCTTAATTCTGGTGAATTAGTTAATTGAGTCTTATCAAAAGGACCAGAAGAAGTACTTTAATAGTCATATTTACTTTGATGTTGTGGTTGACAATATAATTTTTTTTTACAATGACAGTACATATAAATTGATCTCAAAAAATAATCAAGTCATGAATGAGTAAATAAATTAAATCCAAACATTAGAAATTTTAATTAAATCAAATATAAATTTTAAATTTATCTCATTTAAGTAAATGAATTAAGTTTTAACAATTTTTCTTTTTACAAATTAAACCTAAATTTTAAATAGTTGTTTTGGCTCCACCTGTTTACATCCTCAAGTTTATATATGCTCGCGTGTCTTATAAAATCACACATTGATATGAAATTGATAACTGCTATATTGCCAATCAATAGAATAGCGTAGATATAGACGTGAGCATCCAATCTACATATTCCACTAATCTTCACCTGGGTCATTATATTCAATAATGTTGTCTATATATACGTTTGGGTAATTATTGTCAATAATAACAAACTATTTGCGCTCACACACATAAAGTAATCTTCTTAATTATATCGAGAGAAAAAAGTTAATCTTCTTAATTCAAGAAATTAAAAAAAAAAAAACTGAAAGAAAGGTTATCCTTCTTGGTTACACAACACTAGCTAATATAGTTATTTTCTTATTTTGTGGGTATTTTCTCTGACAACAAAACAAAATATTAAATCACTGTACGAATCCATGCCTAAATGTGTGAATGAAAAGAAAAAAGAAGGGGAAAAGGAAGAAACTCATCATTACAAAGGAAATTTGGATGCAAAAGGACAATCTAATTGAGGGTCCCTTACCCCACAAAACATATAAATCAGAGGCCTTTTGGATTTATGAATAAAATACCAATGCAGAGAATGATAGACTACTTTAAACAAAGCCTCCATCTTGGACCCAATATGTCTGTGCAAAACCTCTTTGCCATTTTTCCATTTTCCCCCTTATGATGGGGTTGCATTATTTTGGGAGCATTTACTTGATAATAATATTAAAACCACAATAATGCTTTTTGTTACTCGTATGTAGAAAAGTTTCCAATGCATGTGTAACATAATAATAGAAAATAAACCCTCTTTTTTTTGCCGCTAATCACTCCACATGGCATCCATCAAACTCTAATTCCCTCAAACTAATTGTCTTTATATCGTTTGATTAAAGTTGGAGATTCTAGACAATTTCCTTAGCACCTATATATGGCCTTTGAGGCAGTGCCTCAAATGGCTATGATTGCGCATTTCTTGACCAATTTGGCTACACTTGAGGAAGGTTTCGTTTGTCATGGAGCAAATTAAAGCCTTAGGTTATGTTAATTTGGATTAAAATTGGAAAAGAACTACAACGATCTAACTCAGTTGATTAAAGTATTAATTGTTGTAAACTTCTAATACTTATGTATTCGATTTCTACGGATAAAAAAATTTGGAAAAGTACTTATACATGCATAAAATGGAGAAGGAAGGATTTATTACTTTGGAAGTACAAATATTTTTTAGCTCTCCCTTTCAAACCCATGAATTTATACCTATCATAGCCCTTGAGAATTGAGAAGGGATACATACTTGTACGCACATGTATGTATAGAGTGAAGGAATCCCAATGGAGAATGTAAAGTTTGGCATGTTACTAAAGCAAGACAAAGAAGGGCAAAGGGAGCATACCAACAGGGAGATATCTAGGGATACCTTCCTAGGGATTTATAAAATACTCCAATAACAATTAGGGTATAGCTATTATTTTAAGTGCACAAGAGCCACATTACTTAGTGCTTACCTTGAAAATGCAAAAAAGAGAGAGGGAGAAAAAGAGTGAGATGAAATAAACAAAGGAGGGGGTGTGAGAGGGAGTATACTTGTATTTCAGCTTTGTATTCAAATTGCATGAAAATCATAAGTAAAATTGGTTTTTGAAAGTTGAAAGGATAGGGAAAAAGAAAAGATGATCTTTGCTTTTGGTCCTGCCCCTTTTCCTTTTTGGTGATAAAGTGGAGGGAGACTGGTGAAGATGTACTTGAAAGTATTTACAATAAAGTGTTTCCACATGGAGAAATATATAGCATATCAAAGAACAAGGCCATCCTTCGGCTAAAATTAAGCTTCACACTGCTTCTTGTCTTGAGACTTGTGTTCCTCGTGAAATTTGCAATTAAATATTAATATTGATTTTGCTACAATTTAAAATAATCTGTATAACTATTCACAGCAAAAAAGCAACAAAAATAAAATTAACTACTACTACATGTATAACTTAATTTGCATAATTATTCAAGTGATTTTGTAAGAAAAGAAAAAGTATGATTGGACTACCAAAAATCAAGGTAATTTGCGACTTCAGTGTATCCTTTTTTACTTTCTTTCTTTTTCTTTTTTGGCTTTCTTCCTAAGCATGACATATATAGGACCCGGGTAATCGAAGAAAATCAGAGATAAAGTGACATAAATGGGAAGAACTTTCCTCATTTATGAAATCGTTTGATATCCTTTACTAAATCCATGTTCAATGTATGGCTATCACTTTCTTGCTCTCGTGGCTCTTTGTTTTGTTCGTTTTTTCTTATGGTCGCAACTATTTTGTTTTGTTTGATACATGATGTTACATGGAGGAAGGCTAGTAACATACTCTCTACTGTATCAATTCTAACACACTTTATTATTTATTAAAATTTATTAAAAATTACAAAATTATGAGTGAAATTTATTAAATAATATGTGAGACTCACAAAATTTATATTTTTTAATAAATTTCAACCAATAATAAGAAGAAGAAAAAACTGTTCAAAAAATGTGTTAAATAACGTATTGCTGGAATATAGAAAAAAATGTTAGCGTTTCTCAGGTTATACATCCAGGCTTGTATGGACTAAGCCCTCGAATGAAGAAATTCTTGGGTTGGTATGGGCCAATTAAGATTGTGGGCCAAATTCCCAAAAGCATCGAGACATCAATTCAAGTCAAGAATTTGGACCAAAAACAAAATAATGTCAACAATAAGCTGCCACCTATTGCATATTTAGTTGATAACTAGGTTGGTTGAGTTAATGGAGATTGTCTAATACAGTCCACTTGGCAAGGTTAACAATTTTGAGGATCAACCACGGATAATGAATTATAAAATATATAGAATTAGAGTTTAAATTAGATGTTTACCCAAAAACTTTGTTTCAATATCATATCATTAGTCAAGCTAAAAGATTACAGCGAAAGTATCAGGTACTATGCATGTTTGAGTTGCCATTGAAAATGCTGCAAATACCAATGCACATCCAACGGACCAATGCAGAAGTAAGGTGTCGAGATTCGTTTGTAAAAGTAATTTTGAAGCTTCCCAAAGTTTACTCAAACACATTTTATATCATTGAATGAGATTTGTACAAAAGGAATGCAAGATTTTCTAAGGATCTTTCTATCTAACATTGCCCTCAAACTCAAACTCAAACTCTTCACAAGGAACTTTTAACCAATTGGTAATCGTCTAGAATCTACCAATCATCTCTTCTATCGTTTCTTCCTTATCCATCTTAAACATCTCACGTTATGTTAATTTAATGTAAAAGCGTATCAATCTTAGTCTTTTTCTAGTTTGATTCTTTCATGTATGAGAGTGAGTACATCCCACATTTCCTCGGTAATTCTAGAACCATAGAGTGTCACATTCATTTTTTGATAATGCACAAGTTTTAAGATACTTAATTTCCATAATTATTCAAGTGATTTGTAAGAAAAGAAAAAAGTTGAGAGGCCCAAGTACTCTTTTCACCTAAAATATATTAGAGTAAATTACATTGATACGTTTTTTCAAATTACACAAAATACTTCTCTTTTTTTTTTGTCCCTACATTTATTCTCTTAATTATTTGAAAAATATTACATTGACATCTCTTATATATTAATTATCTTCTTAATTGTTTGAAAAACATATCATATACTCCTATAAAGAAAGTTATAAACATTGAAAAAACATGAATATGATGTGCAATTTGTAAAAAACTTCAAGTATAATTTGTGACCATGGTTAAAAAAGTAAAGGACTTAAGATACATAAGTTGATTTTATGTTATGGAGAAATTCAATACATTTTACCTTATAATTTTTTTTTCTCCTGTAAATACTTATGGATAAGTTTAACTACACATGGTGTAATTGTTAAAACTACAGCTTGCTTTTAAGTGGATTCAAAGATGCACTGTTGTGTTACTATTCTGCCCCTGTACCGTGGAACAGAATCTATCGATTTTCTTTCTCTTTTATTATTATTCCTCACAAATACCTTCCTTTAAACAATCAAATTATTTTTTCTAACAAAGATTCTAACCATGGATTGGTGACCCACGAAACCCTTCTGCTGGAACCAAACCCCATTAATATGTATAAAATTTCATTTGAAAAGTGAGCAAAGCTACTCACCATGATTATTTCCAGTTTGATAATCAGCATTCCACTTGAAGTAGAAAGCTGACTTGTTAACCAAAGGAACATGCTATTCTTAGGAAAAGAAAATCAATGAAATATGTTTAATGAATGCTGGTATCGTCCTTCGGTATTTCCATTATTCTATCTGATCTGCCTTCGGCAAATCTACCAAACTGGTTCATTTCTAAGACACTTAGTCTACTACTTTCACACTTACCGTTCTTCCTACATTGCACCAATCTAGCAACAGCATTAACTTTCTTCACAACTAGTGGAAGTAGCTCAGCTGCCTCATCTAAAAATTGAGCTCCAGCTCCAGTTGCAACCTCTTCGCCGTGAACCTTTTCTAATTTTAAAAATAACTGCAGCACACTCTCAGCTGCTGCATCCAAGCTACCAAATGCTTCCTTGCACGCGGCTATGGTTTCTCCCAGTTCACTCCCTTTATCAACTGAATTTTCTTTGACTGGGAATTTGATTAGTTCACATGTTGAATCTGCTGAACAAGGTTCTGAATTCTTGATGTCCTACAATAGGCATTTTGAGCAGCAAATATTTGAGCTAAGCCATTCATGGTGCTACTTTTCATAATATTAACAGGCTTTCAAATTACATTATGAAGTACTAAAACAGAAAGGATCACTTAGGAGTTAGAAATTAGAATGCATAACATATATTAAGGAAACAGATTTAAAGTACTAGTGCTGATATTAGTGTTTTTATTATACAACTTAAAATGCCTAAATAAACTGTTATTATGAGGACTCTGCAATGCTCGATGAAACATGACTCCATATGGGATAATTGAAAGAACAAAATAACTTTCCATTTACTACCAATCCTAATATTCTTCAAAGTGCTTTCATCATGTTCGATTGCTAAAGGAAGGGCATATTTTTATAAGTCTTTATAATGTCCTCGTACATACCTGTTCCGAAGAATTTCTCACTTCCTCAATTTCCTTCACCTGCAAGGATCTGTCTTCTGATATAATATGGGTTGCACCTTCATCCTCAGAGCTCTTTCTACCAATTGTATTCCCAACGGGACTGCTAAACAGTTTCTTGCAATCCCCTGGGTAATCCCATTGCACAGTATATCTTGCAGAAAACCTTCTAACTAATGAATTCCTTGACTTTACCTGCACAGATAACAATCTGGGTAAGATTAAGAAAATGAACAATTACAAGCTCAAGAAAATCTTAGCAACTGTCGCCTAAATCAATTATATATCTTACTCCCTTAAAACTTAAGTTTTGGAGCAATTCCCTCATCTAGGTATATCTTAATTTCCATAAATTGTCACATTTCCTCATTAAGACTTTCTACTTTTGCAAGAAATTAATTTTTACTCATTTAATAACACTTTTCCTGAATCCATAATCCAGGAAACTTAGTAGGTTACCAATCTCTTTACATTTTTTTTGTTCAAAAAACTTCAAGCTAATGAGAACCTATTGTAAATAACCTGTGGGTAGCATAATTTATTGGAAGAAAAAAAAATGACATAAATATTCAATATCAAGAGCCCTTTCTAATGATTTTCCCGATAAGATAATGAATGACATGTTTAGAACTGACAGGTCCTCATCTGATCCATTGGTTGAGGACATCTAAAATACTATTTTAGTAGTACAGTTTTTAAGCAAAAGAAATACTTATTTTTGAATAAAATTAACATCATAAACCATCTTTATTGCGAAAATTATATTCTGAATTTCATAACAGCAGGCTTACAGGGAATTTCCCAAGAAAAGTAGGACAAACAAAATCATGAGATTAATTCAAAGTTGTAGAAACAAGACTTGCTCATTTTAGAATTCCTTCTTTACACTTCCAACCATACAACACTAACCTTGTGCGAATTTGATAAGCTACCAAAATGTTGCTTAAACATGTCACTGTCTTCTTCAGATGGTAGACTGCCCAAATTGCCTTCAGTAGTTGTTTCTGACACACTTCCAGATTCACTTAAATACAACTGCTCTGCTTTACTCTCAGAAACTTCTTCAGAACACCAAGAAACATCATTATTGTTGCAACCAACATGTTGGTCTGGAGCAACACCCATCTTTTCATTATTGCTAAGGTTACTAAGCCCGAAGGAGTTCTGGTCCTCACTAATTACAGCCCTGTGTTGTCCTGTAATAAGCCATTATTTATAAGGTTAGTGCATTTTTTTTATATGTTTATGTAATGGGTTTATTTTTATTGAAATTATGGGGTTTTACAAACCAAACCACAGATTCAACCGGCAAGACCTCCAAGTCATGGTTTAATTGGTTCAACCAGATATATTTATGATTCAACTGTGATTAAACCATGATTGAACCATAGACATAGTTAATTCATGGTCCAACCAGTTCAACCAGACAGTCTGGTCAGGTTTTCAATATATTCCATCAGCCACTTTGCTTGCAATACTAAATGCCAATTACCTAGGTGCATTAAAAACTATACACAGAGAAAATATAGAGTATAGCCTGAAGATTTCTGTTAGCTATACTAGTCTTCATCAAAATCATATTCTTCAAACCAAACTTGAAAGGAATTTGGTTGACAAATTTGATCTTCTGTGCTATCATCAATAAAGATGAAAATTGAGGGAAAAAAATTATGTGAGAACAAGGGTTCAACTTACTTATACTCAAGGGAATCTCTGGAAACTTTGTCTTACATAAATTCTGCATCTCTGGGGAGGAAAGTGCTTCCATACAAACAGTATAAACAGAGTGCCAATGGTTGTCCAATGGAATGTTGCTGAAATTTTAGTGACTTCATGAGCAAAGAACTGATATGCCACCACCAAAAGTTCAAGATTGAGATTTGAAATTCAACACTTACCTACGAGTTCCTCCAAACCTTGAAGAATCTTGAGAGTTCACAGTATCAGGCAATGGAGAAGCATGATCGGATGGAATTAGAACTTCGGGGGATGAAGGAGCATATGCCTAATCATCATAAATGCAAGAGATATTAAACTTGACTTAGATAAAATCCTAACACTATTTAAGGAGCTAAGAGATTTTTGTATTGTATTTAGCACCTATATTATAGACACCAGTACAATAGACTCCTAATTTTTTAAACCTTGACACTTTAACAGGATAAGCTTCAACTAGAGTTGGCTGTGCTTTCATGCAATGCCATCATGACAACCATGGATCCTCAGCCAAAAAAGTTAGCCATAGATGTGGCTTAATATCTTGTTACACCAGAAAGAGAACAATAACCATCAGATGCAGATGCAGATTTTGTAAACACTCCAATACCAGAAACTTCAATTACCAGACATGGTTTGACAGTGACTCGATTTTCTCTCCTACAAATGACAAGGAACCTGGACAACTAGCTTAGCATAATTTCATTATAAGAAGGAATTAGTTCTCTTGCACATTCTGAAACTGAAACGTCCACTAAAACACCAGTTTCCTTCCGACCAAAAATAATTAACTTGTACTCTTCAATGGTGGTGATATATCTGTTCTTGAACATGCTGACCAGTAGTACATATAGTTCTATTCAAGCATGGATCTCCATATTCCAAAGAGGTTTCCAATAAGATATAAACAAGCTTCTGAATCTTCAAAATACTATTGTGGGAAGGGGAGCTCAGGATTAAAATACAACAGAGTTTCTAAGAAATAATAATAATAATAATAATAATAATAAATATTCGAGAGTACATATACCTCTAATGAAGTGCAATTAAGATTCTTGCTGACATTATTGGAACTGGTCACTTTTGCCTGAGCCCATTTGGGAAGTCTTGAAACACTAAATTTAAAAGATGAAGCCTCTCTATGACTGCTTTCAGGATAAAGCATTCCATCCCCACTTTGGCTGTTGTTCCTCATTGACCAAACATACTCAGGATTGATCTTGGAATGCTGGCATTCTTCTTTCCAAAATGATAGATAACTATAAGCGGGAGGTTGAACAGAGCTTCTTGGAGACAATGGATTATTTTTTCCCATTATTCTCTCCAATATTCTAGAAGACAATGGAGCAGGCAATTTCCATACAAAAACACAACCATTACCGTCCACCTGAATATGGATATGTTAATTGAAAAAAAATTGATTACAAAAGATAGGACATCAACATCTCTTTTCTATCATTATGAGAAAAGTAAAACCTACTTAGGCCTTGTTTGGTATAAATAGTTGATAAGTTAGCTGAAAAACTAGCTAAAATACAAAAAGCTAACATTTTTAGCTGAAAGTTGTTAGGCTAGCTTGTTGAATTAGAAATGTTTGGTAAAATTAGTAGTTGTTGATTATAAGATAACATAAAAGGTGATGTTTATATGATATTTTATATATAAATCTATTTTTATTTTATAGACAAAAATATATTTTTATGCAATCACTTAGTTTTAGGTTTTCTAGTTGATTTTGAACTCTTTCTATTTTGTTTAAAGATCAAATATTTTATGAAAATATAAAATAAATACTGTAAATTAAAATATGGTATATTTTAATTTAATGTTATACAATAGATGGTTTAATGGTTAAACATATGCTTAACTAACTTCCAAAAAATAAATAAATAAATTATAAAGGATTCACTTTAAAATTGCATATCAACTAAAAGTAGTGTAGAAGAAACAAACAGTAAGCATGAAAGAAGCTCACTGAAACTATATGCTTGCAATCAGGCAAGAAGATGACACCAGTAACAATTTCAGCATGCCCTGTGGCCTTCGCAACCATCTCTCCCGTGATAAAGTCATATATGGATATGGACTTGTTAGAGAATGAGCAGACCACATAAGTGCAGCTTGGATCCATTATAACCTGTTAACAATATTAGCTCCTGGTAAAGAAGGTTGATATCAACAATCCTTTTCTAATAATGAAGCTCACCTTTATAGGTTCTCCAAAATTTTTATCATGGTTGTAAGACCTAATTAGTTTCTGAGCAGCCATGTCAAACGTCTTTATCTTCTTATCCTATGAGTATGATAATGATATTAGTAACTCAAGCGCTGAATCTACGAATTGAGTGATAATCTTATCAAATTGATACATGCACAGACTAATTGTTTTAGAATTCACTTGGAAGGTCTTCCACAACAGGTAACCCTCCCTTGAATTTTGATGAGTCTCACTGTTAACAGACATCTACTTCACCTGCCCAACAGTGACAACAGTCTCACATGTCAGATCCACAGCCATGTCATAGACAGTTCCACGTTGTAAAGCCCTTTGACGATGTTGCTGCAGAATTTTATAACCATTATCTGCTATCACCACATCACGAAGCACCAGGAAACTGTGTGAAAGAAGGATTAGGTTATTGTCAATCGTAGAGGAAATCATTCAATGTCATACGAATAATGTTGGGTTCACTGGTTATTGTATTTAGAAAGAAATTTGAAAATCAGAAATGTGATGGCCACACAGAATAAGCACATAATCATCAAATGGTAAAACTTAACAAAAAATGACTTATTCTAAATAAATTTGTAGGCATTTCCATGCAAAGCATAGGCCACCTCAAACTGCAGATTTTATAGGTCTGTATTTGGCATCTTTGAAAACTGCTTCATAGAGAACATTCAAAATTAGCAAGGAGTTAATTGATGGTTCAAATGGTTTTTCTTTAAAATAATAAACTAGGATAAAAGCAAATATATATTTTTTTTAGAATATGCTGCAATAGAAACTTTCTGAACATATGTTTGAGTGCAAAAAATACTTTCACTTTCTTTCTCAGCTTCATTTTTAAAGGGACTGGATCTGCTTTCAGACCAACCGAAAATTACAATCCTAATGTTCTTTGTAATTTGCATACAGAAATACAGCTAAAAGTTTAAATTTTGAAATTATCACAATATGCCACACACATTACTAATGTAAAATTGATGCAAAATTTTGAACAAGTGCATTGGTCCACTATATAGCAAGTGGGCTACACAAACCAATTAAAAGTTGCCTTTGCCTGAATTTACAAGTACATAACTAGCCAACCTATCAGCTATTGCATTATTCATGTCATTAAGTAGACAAATAAAAAAATGAAGAACTGTAATTTGTTTAGGTTTCAATAAATGCCTTTCCAGTAGAATTTGACTCCACTCCGGTAATACTTGTTAATTGGAAGGCACTGCTAGACAGTATCCTAGTAGCAGTCATTAGCCATAAGAGATTGGTAATGCTTAAATTAAATTTATTTAAATTTTTCCTCCCAAATAGAATCAGAACCTTAAGGTGGAAATTTTCAGTTTTCTTATTCAATTGTTAAGCAAAACTTACATAGTGCCTTTTTTGTTTCAAATTTGTTTGATATTGTGATGCCAAATCTCTACTAGCATACCTATCAGCACTACAACTGAGGATCCTGCAACCGTTGCTGCTAATTTTGATAGAAGTCACTGCACCCGAATGATCATCAATACTGTCAATGAGATCAAAATTTCTGCCACATATAATAAAAAAGTCATTGAAATGCATAACCAACCAACTAGGTTATTCTTAAAAATTGCACAAGCACACCTTTTCACATCATACAGATGGATCATACAATCTCGTCCTCCGGAGGCAAGAAAGTAATTGTTTTTTGCAATTTCCTTAGATATATCTATGGTGGACAAGGTAAAGCTTAATGTAAGAATCTCTGCATCATGAGCACCCTGAAATAATGTGCAGGATATAAATGACCATAAAAAATGTTGTGAACCCTCAAATATGGTTTTACTGCACAATATTTTCTAAAATAGACTCAGATGCCTGAACTCACCTGGAAACATGTGTAATCTGATGTTTGAAGGTTGTATATATGAAGGTTTCCTTTGCAATCACCAGCAGCAAGATAATTTCCATCTGAACTAACAGCAAGTGACCGAAACTCTTGATTGGTAAGATCTGCCTTAACTGCATCACGTTCAAATGTCCCAGCAGTTACTGCAGCAATAGACAGTAAGAGCACAAGTTGTGAGAAGTAAATAACTTAAAGAGGAGAATTGAGAATTTTTTGCAACAATCTGGAGTTACCTAAACATGAAGAACTCAATAGTTCAGTCTTCAACTCTTCAGCATCTTTTGAAAAATCAGATTGCAAAGCAATATCCCATATCCTAATTGTACCATCAGCAGAGCAAGTTGCAAAAGAAATCCCCCCCAAACAACCTCTAGCAGTGCATGCAAGAGATGGATCATGCATGTTTTCACAACATAGATTCTTGATATCCCATATGCATGAGGAATGAGAAACTAACACATAACACTTTGTGACCTGGAAAATAACATTTTTTTTGCATTAACCATTGAAAAATTTGTACAACACCTTACAGCCTAGAAAACATGGGGAATAAAGCTTGCTGCATCATCCGGTAATTAACAAGCAAAAGACTTGAGTAGCAAGAACTGAATTAAGTTATCATGAATAGCTAACCAAATTTATCAAAAACAAAAATCATTATAAAAGGAATATATCTGAATGTTGTGTTTTGATGCTCAAACAAGTCGTTTATAATGATAATCACATATTAGGATACAATAGAGTTGGTCATAAACACATAAGAATAAATCAAATCCCTAGATTGTGGTAATGGCATCCCTAATTTCTAGTAACAACTATTTACATATTTAACATTTGTTAAATATGCTATCTAACAATCATATTGACAAACATATCAGATAAAGCATTTACCTGATTCACATCATGGATGTCATAGATGTAGAGACTATGATCTCCATATATAACCACTGTAGGGAAAACATAGAGAATACATCAATGCACAACATGAGATTATCTTAAATACAATTAACAAAACAAGTCGAAGATTTATCACTCACCAATCTTTTCTAAGGCTGAAAACTGACAGGCAACTGCATCAGGCAGGGCAAGCAACTGTTCAAAATCCTGTTCAGGAACTATAGTATGGCCAACAGAATTACTTTCTTCATGAAACCTTTTGGTCTTTGAGTATAATATACTACCCACGTATTCTAGAGAGATGGGGGTAAATAATTGGACTGCTCCATTATTGCATGCACAAGCAATTAGCTTTCCTGATGTTGATAATGCAAAAGCTTTTTGAACCTGAAAATGAGAATTTGGGAATTATGAAAAGATTCAAAGAACTAACAGTCTATCACCAGAATAATTCCTCTAACAAGTAAGAACTGATAATCAACTTTAAACTAGTACAGTTCATAATGGCATGAACAACTCTACTTTATGAGTTTGCCACTTAGAAACTACAAACGATATAAGAATGTTCCATCTTGTACTTAGAACATCATTTACTTCTACAGTTTTACATGGGAAATATAATTTAAGTCTCTACAGGTCAGTTAAAACATAACATTTCATCCAACAAGATTTCCTCTTTGGAAAGATACTTTTGGCATGCTCAGATATATTACAAAAATGATAAAAAGCTGGACGTACCTTCAAGGTCACAGACTTTTCAACCGACATCCCAGAATTAATAAGGCATAGAATGCCTGTAAACAGAAAGAAAATGAATAAGGTGCAAAATGCCAGTAAACAGAAAGAAATGAAATTGAACTAATAGCTAACACATCAAGTCAATCCCAAGAAACACATGCCTCAAAATCTTGACAAAAAAAAATATATATCAATCTTAAACTCTCTGAACTGAATCAAACCTGAATCAGTCAATGTATATATGGGAAAGCAATCACCAGCTTGTTTACAATTATCATAGCTACTACAGCCCCACACAGAATTGATGGATGTAAAAGAACTTCCTTTATGAATAGAAAGATTGGCAGGCTTTTCATGTATCGCTAATGATGTTGTCCTGCTCTTCCCTCCATTTAGTTGAGTCCTTCTAGAAGATCCAAGTATCCAGAATTTCAAGTGCTTCTTCCCAGCAGTTACAAAAAATTTTGCATCTGATGAGAAGCTAACACTTGAAATAGTAGAACAAGATGAAGTTGCTTGAAGCTTTGTTACCAGCTCACCACTCCGCCAGTCCCAAAGGTGAATATATCCCCCAACAGATACCAGATGTTTACCTTGGACAGAATACTATATAATGAGTAAGAAGCAATGAGTAATAAAATTAAAAGCAAGCATATGGATTGCTAAAGTGTAACCAACCATTCGGTGAGAGACTGATGCATGTAACTCCATATAGATGACCTTTCAATTCAGAGACAACAGATAAAGTAAAAGAATCCCATACTAGTACTGATGACTGGTTTGCTGCCTGCAAAACATAGTTAGATTACTTTAAAAAGTGTAAACAATGAAGCCGTTTTGTGTTATTCAGTTATTCCCAATCTTTTCCACATCCATACTAGTACTCAATGAGGAATGCTCCAATCATGCATTAATCAAGTTCATTTAATGAAGATATAACTTAGTCTATGAAAAAGATATCTTTACTGTTATACCTCAACTTTGTAAAATTCTAATCATAATGGTTTAAACTATTTTGTAAAAAGTTCAACATTCACCTACTAGTTTGCCTTACCTATAACAATTCACACCCATTGAACCATATAGATGCAAAACAGATCATTACCTAGCCTCCTACATATGCATCACTGCAGATACAAAACATCATCTTTTCTATGATGTTTCAATTTCATAAACTTGTAAAATATAAAAGAATTCTTTTCAAATGAACAAACCTATTGTATTTAGAGGAAGATAAAACTATATGTTTTAGGGAGAATTTAGGGAATGGGAAAGCTTTATTATTCAAGAGAATGTAGTGCATAGGTTATGCAAGGCATCAACATATATAGGCTCTTAAGTTTTAATAGACTTAGTGGAGAGTGGAGACTATTTCTTAGGCTAATATTAATTGAGTGCAACTTTATTGACACTAATACCCATTACCACCAAATGCATTTTAACATGAGATACAAGAACATGCTATTTCCTAAGTACATGTACTATAATTATTTCCAACAAAACCTTTAGGCATAAAATAGAATGAGTCAAATATTATTTAGAAAATAACAACCGATATCCTCAAGAATTGAAAATAAAAAAAAAAACATATACAATTCAATTCACTCTAAAAAAAGCATCATCCTCATGCTAATTCAACAAGCTGAAGCTATTTTATTTATAGGGTCTAGCACTTCTTTCAGTGTGGTTAATGTACAGAACATTAATATCATAATCAAGTTATGAGAATTAACTCTTACCTCTCCGGCCGCAACAAAGTGCCCGTCTGGTGACAAAGCTACACAGCTCAAAGGCTTTGGCGATCTATTAGACACCATGAGGTGTGACTGAGTGCCCGAATTCATGTCATATATCACCACCACAGAACCTGCCAAATAAGCACATTTGGAACTCAAGGCATTGGAAGCTAACCCATTGCCATTCTTTGTTGTCAACCCAATTACCTCCTCCAAAACCAGCTGAAAAGGGGTGAAATTTTAAAAAATTAGGAACACTGGGAGAAGCAACTGTGCATTGGTTAAAAGAAAAAAAAATATCATCATTCAGTGCCATTCATTATGCAAATTAACCACCAAATTTTTACTCAGCTCACAATTTCTAACTCAGTTTTTTAAGGAAACAAACAGTATTACGGTTTATGATCCTCAAAACCAAGATGCATATCACTCAAAAAAGTTCAAACATATAAGGAGCACCCAGAAGAGCAATTCCGCTTAGTGACTAAGAATTATATTCTCTTTGAGCAAGGTCTCTTTTTTCAGACTTTATATGAAACAAAAAAACACAAATTCATTGGCCATTAAGTTCTCCACGACTCTGAATTATCTGGTGTCCAAGGTGGCTTCTGGATTCGCAGCTTTGTACCAAATAAATAAATAAATAAACCAAAAAACCTTCTCCTTTCGCAGTTTCTAGCTCGATTTTCTCGAGAAACAAACCCTTGTTAGGGTTTATATTTCAAAATTCAAAAGGCGCATTGTTACGTAACACCCAGAAGAGCCATTACCTACGATATGGGGGGGGGGGGGGGGGGGGGGGGGGGGGGGGGGGGGGGTGGAAATCACTACTCATTACTTCTGATTACGCAAATTAACCGTGAAATTTTGCTTAACTCGTAGTTTCTAGCTCGACTTTAAACAATTATAGGTTTTATAGGTCGGAAAATCAAAATTAACTTTGTTTTAAAAAAGAAAAAAAATAAAAATGAAACCTTTGAGACAGTGTTGGGTTTGTTGGGTCTGCGAGTGGGCTTCATTGTCATAAGAGAACGAAGGAATCCTCAATCAAGCAAACTTGAAGAGCATCTTCAGCTTCGTTGAATGGTGCACTGAATTTTGAGTGAGAAAGGATTGGAGACTGAGGGGAGAGAGAGAGAGACAGAAAGAAGCGGGAATTTTGCACAAATGAAAAATGCAAATGAATATTTTTTTGGTAACATAAATGCAAATGAATATGGAAGTATTTTGAGGCAAAAAGCATGACTACTGTTTACTTCCAAACTTTTACTACCTCCTTCACTTTTTATAAAACATTCTTTTGAAATTTTCTTTATCTTTTTATAAGACTATATTCTAATTGTTTCTTGTATTAATCATTTTTTTTATTAAAATATTCTTAATTATTTCAGTCCATAAATAATAAATACTATAAATAATCTCTTTTTTTCTATTATGAGAATTGGAGAATTAAAGAGTTCAGTTTTAAAAATTAAAAATCTATTACTCTTATTCTCTCTCCATGCATTAATTATTTAAGGGTGAATTTGAAAAAATATTACAATTACAGATAAATTTAATGTTAATACTTAGATTAATCAATTTTCACCAAATGGTTGTAGCTCAGTTGGTAGTCACACGCTGAGCTAGTGGAAGGTCCTAGGATCGAATCCACGATACAACCTTTGGGAGGGGGCAAACCTTCATTGTGGACTGACTCCCGCACAGCGGATTAACCGATCCACAGGCGGTTCAAAGAGGCCAAACCTGTGGCGGTGAACTGCTGAGATCCCGTCTATAAGGCGGTAAACCAAAAAGATTAATCAATTTTCTTAATATGCATAAATTAGTCAACAATGTCTTATAAATAGGGATAAAGATAATATTATTTTATCTTATAATAATAATAATAATAACTACAAAATCAAATGCTTTTTGTTTTCATTTCAACTTTTTTTGTTGTTGAATGTTTT
This sequence comes from Pueraria montana var. lobata, assembly GCA_026413185.1. Lineage (NCBI taxonomy): Eukaryota > Viridiplantae > Streptophyta > Magnoliopsida > Fabales > Fabaceae > Pueraria > Pueraria montana. The sequence goes on from CM048650.1 coordinate 84,064,012, forward strand.
CATTTCAACTAGTAGTCTATTTTAAAAAAGAGGAGTGATCTTTTGATTTAAGATTTATTAAAAATTTAACTAGTATTTCAGCACAAAATAAATATTTATTTTATATAACTAAAACGTATTATAAACAAATACTTTTAAATATATAAATTATATTATAATTAAAATTTATATTAAATAAATATTTTTAATATATAAATTATATTTTAGGGGTATTTGTTTTACGGATAACTTTTTTAATCCCAGAAATATTTTCTCCTAGGAATTCAATATGAGAATGTTATTTTCAGGTATAATTAGAAAATGTGTTTGGTTAACTATTAAAATAGGTTGGGAATATTTTTTATATTCCTAGGCATAATTAAAACATGTGTTTGGTTTAGTTTTTTTTTCCTGGGAATATATATTATAATTACTAAAATATCCTTATTGTGTTAAAAATGATTTTTTTTAACAGAGTGATACATAATTAATCTGTCGAAACTACAATTCTGCAAATCCATAATATGTAATCAAAAAGTCTATATAGTAAAGTAACCCCTTCATTTACATGTAACATTTCCTATATTACCTACCCCAATCAATATATCTATCATAAATTTAAATTTGCTGTCAACCTCCCCAAGAACGAAGAAATAATAGCATTGAGAGAGTAGTGAGGTAGTGAGTACAAAGAAGATATATTTAGATTTTTACTCATAAAGACGGTTCTTGTCTCATGGGAATAAATTTTCCCTACCCCTCCACGGGGATTAAATATTGGTTGAAGGTGAGATTATAGTTTACCCAAGAATAAAATATGTCCGGGATTAAATATTTTTTTACTTCGTAACAAACGTAGGATCATTTTTTCCCCTCCTGTATTCCTGGGATTAAAAAAGCTATCCGTAAAACAAACGCACCCTTAGATTTGTAATAAATAAAGTATATAGTAATACAATGTTATTTTTAATTATTGATAATTTCTTTTATAAAAGTATTGAAATTCAAGTTATGTCTAAAGATATTAAAAATAATAGATCGAAAGACATAAGAAGTTAAGAAAAATCTCTAAAAATGCTCTTGTTAAAGAATGACAGCTAAAAACACTTTTGTTAAAAAATGGCAATTAAAAAGACTCTCATTAAGATAGTTATTATAATTTAGAGAGAGAGAGGGGGGGGGGGGGGGGGGGGGGGAATTTTGATCTCAATATTTTTCTTAACATGCTTTTATTAGTTAAAAAATTATATTAGTAAAGAGTATTAAATAAAGAGTCAAATTCATATAATTGTAAGGAGTATTTTTCATCATCCATGAGAATATTTCTTGCAATTATGTGTATATTACAAAGAGTGAGATGTATACAATTTTATAATTTTCATAAATTTTAGGTAATAACAAAAAAAAATGTGTTACTAGCATCTTTTCCTAAAAGGACAAAACTTAGATTTAGTACTATGGGTATTATTGGAGTTATTCTCCAATCAAATTTGGAGTTTCATCTCAGTAATATGTAATAACATTTAATGAAATATACATCGATTACTAACATTTAATGAAACATACACCGATTACTGAAGTGAAACTTCAATTCTAATTGAGAACATTGTCGGCAACACTTGTTATTACATCTAAGTTTTGTCCTCTCTAAAATTACCGAGTGTGTATATCAACTAGGTTAGAGTTATTTCAGTGTAATCAATAGTCTTGAGTTCAAACTCTGAATATATATTTGTATTAAATATTCAAATAAAGAGAAATTCATAGCATATAACAAGATTGGTTTAAGGTTTAGGGTATCACTTAAAATATACATGATTCTCTAAAACTACAAAAGCATTTCCCTTTAAAAATATATATAATCTGTTTGCAGGTTGGAAAGAGATGTCCTTTATTAGGGGTTTTTTTCTCTCTGTTTTAGCTTTTACTTTGAATACTTTCCCTGCATTCTGTATTTTATTTTATCGATTGAAATAGGGTGTCCTTTTTTTATTACTATCAACTATAAAATCAAATACTATTTTCATTTCAATTAATGGTCTAATCTAAAAATATATATATAAAAACTGTCCACGGTTTTGAAAGAGATGTTCTTTATCGGGGACAATTTTTTTCCGTGTTAGCTTTTACTTTCCTTGCATTGTGTAATTTCTTTTGTCCATTCAATTTGGGTCTTTCATTTCACTACTAACAACTATAAAAACAAATGCTATTTACATTTCAATTAATAGTCTAATCTAAAAATATATAAAATTTGTCCACAAGTTGGAAAGAGAGATGTCCCTTATTGGGGACAATTTTTTCCCTTTCAGCTTTTACTTTCCTTGCATTCGATTAGGAATGTAACTGTTGGAATTATCTATTAGTTTGAATTTATCTCTTAGTTGTTACTTGATGTTGTCTCCAATTTGTATTTTAAATAGTTGTTACTTAGATAAGGTTGTTATCCAATTCTGTTGTACAGTATCTCCTATAAATTACTTCTCTATATGGTATTATTAGATTTCCTTGTATTTAAATGAATGTATTTCATTAATATGTGATGTGAAATACATCAGAATATATAGAAGAGAATGTATAAAATTGGATAAAAGCCTAATCTAAGTAATGACTATTTGAAATACAAATTGAAGATAACATCAAGTAGATAACAATTATTTAAAATACAAATTGGAAATAACATGTAAATCAAGTAACAACTAAGAGATAAATTCAAACTAAGAGATAACTTCAACAGTAACTAACTTTGTTAAAGTCGTTAATTTTGTTTTTGATAGATAAGATTAGTCGAAAAGTTTTTTTTTTACAGAAAAAATTAGTCGAAAAGTTTTTTAAGTCTTTTATATATATTTTGTAAACTCAGCTAATGCAAAGTCCAGCTTGACCATTCTTTCAATTGCTGAAAGAATATTTTAAAATCTAGTTTCAATTTTCTTTTTTAATTTTTGGTTTCAAAATAAAATCACTTTAAAAGCTTCCTATCTTGTTAAAATTAATTTAAGAGTGTATTTATGTGGTGGTGATGGCGGCAACGACAGTGTTGGTGACCAGTGGCTGTAACATCTTAAGAAGTATTGTCGTGACCTTTACAATTTAATTAAATATTAAAAATTAAACCAATAATATTTAAATATTTTTTAAAATTTGTAAGAATAATGTTGAAGATAATAGAATTTATAAAATTTCATATTATCATAAAAAGTTATATCAATTATTTAAGATATGTTATAATAATATTTAATACTAATTTTGTCGTTAATCTTTTAGTTAATTTTTATAATTTCTAAAATAAAATAATGTATAGGATTTGAAAAGGAATATTAAAGATTATTTTTATAATTTTAAAAAATAATGCGTTAAAAATATATATTGGAAATTAATTTAAAAAATATTATGTAATTATTATAAAATGGTAATATTGTTACACACGCGCACACACACATATATGGTAATGTTTAAAAGAAAAATATATATGACTTTTTTATGTGATCACGCGACTACTAACTATCTTTTAATCTTAATCATGATCCATGTATAATAATATAACCTAAATTTATATTTCCTATTTCTCATAATAAAAAAAAACTTTATTTTCATATGCCATATATATGTAACCAGTCTTTCTAATATGTTGTCTTTCATAATCGAACTTCATGTCTCATTCAATAGAAAATAAAACTCGCATATTTAGTAAAAACATACATGAATTTCACTCAACAGAAAAAAATATTAAGAAAATAAATTAAAGCATATATTCCTAGCATTTCTCATTCTCCAATTAAAGTGAGTCATAATTATTTTCCTACTGACCCAAATTTAAGTCACATAGACCATAAATTGAAAATACAGAAATACTTATTTTTGAATATTTGTTTTCAGATAATTAAGAAAATTATGTAAAAAAAAAAAAGTAAATACAGAAAATAACCTTTGATATCTTATGGTAAATATCTTTGAAAACCATATGAAGATAAACTTCTGCCCCCTTGGAGGAGGCCAAGGGTATCAAGTATCATCAACCTTTGACCCCTCACCGGTGGCATTATTCTCCTCTTTTTTTATTTTTTATTATCTGTAACTTCTGAATAAAAATTCAAATAATATTTATTATTATTATTATTTTAATTATGTCCTCATAAAAAAAATAATATATAAAATACAACGTAAATAAAAAAATTCTAAAAATTATATATATATATTTAATATGAATGGAGACATTAACCACTTTTCTTAATATATATATATATATATATATATATATAATAGTATTTAAATTTTTATAAATATTAAATTGAATTCATTGTAAATAAATATTATATTTAATAAATTTGGTTAATAAGTTATATTTAGTAAAAACATTATTTAAATATTTAATCATGTTTTTTAATTTGACTATATATATTTAATCAAATGTAATATATAATTAAATTAAATAATAATATTAAATTTTATATTTATTAAGTATAATAAATACAACATAATATTTATCAAACATATGAAATTTCATATAAATCTATATATATATTAAAAATATATTATTAAATAAAGTGTAATTATTAGAAAAATTAATTTATATATATATATATATATATATTAAAATATGCTTTAAATTTTTTTTTAAATAATTAGTTGTAAAATATATTTTAAAAAATCATATCTGTTGTAAAAATAATCAATTGATAAAAATATAACTATATATAATAATTTATTTTTTCATTTCTATACTTAATAATTTGATTAATATTATATTCAATAAATATAATTTTAATGTTTTTGGGAAGTCAATTATATATATAAAATATTAATTATGAAACTTATTAAATACAATATATTTATTAAATGTAATAAATGTTTAATACATCAAATTAACACATATTTTTTTTCTCTTCTAATGGTTTGTCATTATAACCTCTCTTTTAATTAGAGATTTTTGAATCTAAAAATAATTAATACAAGAGATATTATAAATTGAGTTTTATAAAATAAAAATAATTAAACACCACTTATAATCTAAGTCTTATAAATAGCACCGCGGAAAGAAATAAATTATTTATTTATTTTTTTAGACCCCTGGCCGTCGCCCCTCTTGCCTAAGTGCAAGACTTTACCTCTGACCAACGCTAGGAGGTTTTACAAATTTGATCATGTGAGCTTGAGAAGTCAATGAATCTACAAATCCTCACGTGGGGGAGGTTGGTGTTGCTGTTGTTGGTGCTTTGATGCACGTGCTCACTCCCACACGTGGTGCCACGCAATGCGTTTACTTAATCAGTGATTTTAATTTTAATTTTAAATAAAATTAGAGTTTAATGACTATACACTTGACGGTATAAAAAAGTTTTACACTGTCATCCAATTATTAATCACCGTTGGAATGACTTTTAAGATAATTTTATAAAAATCAACCAATTTATCATACATGATGGGTTGTGATTGGATGACGGTGTAAAATTCAATGTATAATCCTTTTTCACACGTAACTTCAATGCACCGAATTTCGCCGGTAACATGTCTATTAAAAACTTTAAAGGTTACTGCTCTTTTGCATATAAGTTTAAGTTTATTACCAAGTTTGATATATAGTTGCTGTAGATTTACCCTATTTGCAAATTTCTAATTCCCAAAGTTCACGCGCTAATTTTAATATTTAGTATCGTGTCATGCAATTCCAATTTTTAATATATAGTGCCTCTTTCAATTTTCTCACCAACCCCCAAAGTCCTTCTTTCTTTAATCTTTCTTCACCTTCAATTCTTGGGTGTTGCTTATTCAACGCATTCTTTCCCACCAAACTCACCCTTTGTATTTCGTAGATACGTACAATGTTTCCAAGTTCCAACCATGTTTCACACAAACAACAGAACGAACCCCTTCACAATTTTCCATGCCACAACCCATTGATGATCATCACTTTGTGACACTTTTTATTTTTATTTTTTCCCCTTAAATGGCCACTCTGAATTCAGCACCACCCCTCTTGCATTTTTCCTCTAGGAGGTCTTCATCTTTGGCACCCCATTTGAGTTTGGCCAATTTGAGGAAACCCGAGTTGGGATTTGAGTCCAAAATCTCACCAACAAAGCTGCAATGGAAAGGTATAGAAGGGCAGTGGCAGAGAAAGAGAAGGAGACAATGTGGTGTTGTGAGGTGCACTGCAGATGGCATAGATGGGGGAATGTTTTTGGGAGGTAGGAAAGAAGGTGTAGCTGTTAGCATCCCAGAGAGGTTGAAGGTGGTGTCTTTGGTTGCATGTGTTATGTGTCTGTGTAATGCTGATCGTGTTGTTATGTCTGTGGCTATTGTTCCTCTAGCTGCCAAACATGGCTGGTCCAATTCTTTTCTTGGCATTGTTCAGGTACTCCAAATGGTTACAAAAGTTAAAAATACTTCTGACCATGAATAGTAAATTCATTTCTCTCTCTCTCACACACACACACAAAAGGCACAATTTGTCATCAATGACTTGGTCAGTTGGTTGGAAAAAAAGTATTATTTATTTGAAAAGAATCATGTTTTTATATTAATTTCAGTTATATTATTTGAACATAAAATTTTATATTATTTCTGTCTCTTGTTTACTTTATATCTTTTAGGTATACACAGGTCTCAAAAATACATCCCAGAATTAAAAAGGACAACTTATTTTTGTCCTATCTTGATGTTCACTGAGAATTTTCCTATTAATTCCTTTATATGATGTTCACTGAAAATAGTTAAGTTGATTACTTTTAATTAATAATGACATTTAAATTTTATTCCTGAGATATTTATAGAATTAAATGATTTGAGTAGTTATATTTAATTATTCTACTCCTAGTGCAAGGAATAATTTCCCCACCAATGAACTAGTGTGACTTATATTGTTAAGGAGTATTAATTTAGTTAGTTATTGGAAAAATCATTTCTTGAAAAATTCAGATGTAGATAAGTATTTATCTTTGTTTTAAAATCAAATCAGTTTGTTATGTTTCAATTTGTATGTGGTGGAGCCACTGGCTAACATAAAGCTTATATACTTCATGCAATTTCAGTCATCTTTCCTGTGGGGTTACATATTCTCTTCAGTGATTGGAGGAGCTTTGGTAGATAGATATGGAGGAAAGAGGGTGTTGGCCTGGGGTGTGTTTTTGTGGTCTTTGGCCACTATTCTCACACCATTGGCAGCCAACCACTCCACAGTGAGCTTGTTGGCCATTCGTGCTTTCTTTGGATTAGCTGAAGGAGTGGCTATGCCATCCATGAGCACTCTCTTAGCAAGGTGATGCCTCTAGAATCCTCTTGGACACAAATATTTAGCTATCTCTGGTCAAGACCTGGTAAACCAAGTATTAAAGATTTAAGGAAAAAACTTAGATGCGATTCCATTGGTGCTTTTGGTGTTGTTTTCTAATAAGAATTGGAGTTTCACTTCGGTAATCTGTGTAGTTTGTATTAAAGGTCAAGATAGATTACTAAGGTGAAGCTCCATCTCGTTGTCAAGCTTGACATTTCTTGTTAATATTGAAGAAAGAACTCAATGCCTTATTAATATTAGGCTTCTCTTATAAGCATCTCATTGTTGTGGATGTAAAGCTAGTTGTTCTCTACAATTATTTCAAAGCTGATCTAATCTTCATATTTGAATAGGTGGTTTCCAACTAATGAGAGGGCAAGTGCACTTGGAATGTCAATGGCTGGATTTCATCTAGGCAATGTCATAGGCTTGTTACTAACACCAATTATGTTGTCCACTATGGGAATTTCGGGTCCTTTCATCTTATTCTCATCCCTTGGATTGCTCTGGGTCATGACATGGGCATATCGAGTTACAGATGATCCTATGGAAAGTAATTTCATCAGCAGATCAGAACAAAGGTTAATCCAAGCTGGGAAAACTGGTTCTCCAAAGAAAAGTAGCAAGTTTCCTCCATTGCGCCTTCTGTTATCAAAATTACCAACATGGGCTATAATATTTGCCAATGCAACAAATAACTGGGTAAGTTCTATTAGCTTTTGAGTGAAGAGTAGGATTTGCTACCATGAATCCAAATTCAGGCATACTAATCTTGACCTCTCTTAATTTTGCAGGGGTACTTTGTTCTCCTCTCATGGATGCCGGTTTATTTCAAAAGCGTAATTACTTTCTTAAGCTGTTCTTAATTTTATATTAGAGAACAACTTTATATTTTTGTTTCTTATGTTGTTTGAAAAATATGGATAAGACTCTTCTAAAGTGAGCTTGTTCATAAAGTACACAAGTAAAAGTGTATTCGTCCTTGATTTTATATAAAGTACATTGTGATTTTAACCCGCTAAAATTCAAGAGTAGATACACCTTTACTTGTGCACTTTACATATAAGTTCATTTTAGAATTGTTTTTCCAGAAAAATATAATGGGGATTGCCTACAAAGTAAATAACTCTTTTAAGTTTTTTCATGCTTATTCATCATGTTTATACCATGCTCATGTTAGCTAACTTTATTGTTTAAAAAGTTGACACTACGCATTAAAAATGATAATCAATTCAGGTGGTTGGGATGCATTGCTGGTAAAAGTTGATAGCAATTTTTTAAAGTTACAACTGAATTGGAATTCATGTTTTTGCACACTTTGTCTATGATAGGAACCTGGTATTTTAATAGAAAGAATAGGAAAAATCTCTGCTGCTTACAGCTACAAACTTGTAGAATTTTAAGGGTCTGCACCTTCCTAGCCCAAAGGCCCCAATCCTCTCTCAAACAACAAATTTTCTCTCATCTCATCAACTCATATCCTACCCTTTCTAACCACCTCAGGCTAACTAACTAAGTAGTTTATTCCTGTTTCTGCAGGTTTGACCCGCGCAAAATTCATTGATATTCATTTTCTCATTATACTGGAAGCCTGAAACTTTCAATCATGATTAATTTTTTTCTTCTTTTACAGGTATATAATGTGACCTTGAAGCAGGCAGCTTGGTTTAGCGCGGTTCCATGGGCCACAATGGCTATGTCAGGTTATCTAGCTGGTGTTGCATCAGACTTCTTAATCAATGCAGGGTACCCTACAATATTTGTCCGGAAGTTCATGCAGGTAACTCTTTCTGCCCTTTCATGCAGAAGGATGTAATTATATTTATAAGCTCTTTTTCAGTTTTAGATATAAGAATAAACTGAAATGCTTGATCAAATTACCATTGAAGGGCTACTAACTAACTAGCCATAAAGAAGAAACATTGTTAAGATTGTGAGAACTCCAGATAGCATTTTATGTTTTGAAGCAATTATAGACCAATATCAGAATGAATTCATTCATCTTAAGGGGTGGGAACTATTACCTCATTCATGTTGATTTTATTAAGACTTGTGAACTGTGAAGTACAAGGACATTCATCTGCAACCATAATCTGATTCATACTTGGTAAATTGCAGACCATTGGATTCGTCGGGCCGGCAGTGACCTTGCTCTGCTTGAATTATGCCAATACACCTACAGTTGCTGCAACACTCATGACTATTGCCTTGAGCCTGAGTTCTTTCAGCCAGGCTGGCTTTATGCTTAACATACAAGTAAGTTCAACTCACAAAAATTTGAACATACCCTTAATACAGAATATTTAAGACATTTTACATGAACTTAACAAATATATTAATAAGATCTTAATCTCACTGCTTTTAACATTTTACATGATCAGGATATTGCTCCTCAGTATGCAGGAATTCTACATGGTAAGAAGCTGAGCAAATGTGTTGTAGGGAATGTTTTCTTTTCTCTTTTGCCTTTTGTTTTTCTCATAATGGTTCTTTATTTATTTAACAATAACAAAACTATTACAGGAATCTCAAATTGTGCTGGAACAATAGCAGCTATCATAAGCACAATTGGAACTGGTTATTTTGTACAGTGGCTGGGATCATTTCAGGCATTCTTGACTTTAACAGCTTGTCTCTATTTTGTGACAACCATTTTTTGGAATCTTTTTGCCACAAGCGAGCCAGTTTTGTGACCTTTTCCCTTCAAAAAATTCCTCACACCAAAGCAAGGGAAATTATGAATTTCAAAAAGTTATCTTATACAAGAAATGAATGAAAAGCAATTTTCTCCTCTTGTTTCTTACATAAACGAAAATTGTAATATTTTCTTCCGCGATCAACCCTTTGATTGGCCCCTTGATAAGGGGGGAAAAGTGAGAAAATTGTATGGGGGAAAAAAATATTTTAACAAATATGTGAAGTATATCCATAATCTAGACTACTCAGAAAATGTTATAGTAGAATTATCAATTATGTTGTTATTAAAGTCACATGAAAGCATCCGAGGAATTAAAAACCATCTCAAAAGTTAACCTCGTTAGGCCAACTCCAATAGAAAGTTGCTTTCCCACTTTGTATCGGATAAACACTATTGAGCAACTCATTTTCCATTGGAAAACAAACTCTGAAAGAAGCCAATTACATTATTGAGCAACAAGTGCTTAATCCATTTATTTGAGTCCCACTTGTGTTCAATATATTTTTTATGTTTTATTATATTTACTTTTGGATCTCAGATAAGAAAAATGCATGGTTGCTGGATATATTTAATGTCACATGTTATTGTCTTTTACTGTCGAATGACTATGTAGGATGTCTTGTCTTTTAATGATGTATTGCTTAGTATTTTTTTCACATATTTAAAAATTATTATTAATTTAAATTTTCTTTTATTTATTTAAATTATTATTAGTATATATTTATTTATTATCTAAAAATTGAGAAAATAATATGTTAAATTAAGAATGAGATGAATAATAAAATATAAAAATGTAGGGTAAAAGTGAGGTTAATTTAAAAAAAAAAAAACTTTTTGAAATTACTGAATTGGAATAAATTTTTAATTAAATTCCTTAAAGTACAAAAGGTAATATGATATTATAAAAAAAAAATATATATTATATTTAGTAACTCCCGCAAATTGCTTGGTTAAATGGTTAACTAAACAAAGGTAATATTATATTTCTTCTTTAGAATAACAACTAAACAATTCTTCACACACACACGCACACACAAAAAATGAAACAGTTAATAATTTTTTTTTAGAAATAACTAATTATATTTATTTTAACAAAATAGCTATAACTATTCCAACCAACATGACTCCGTCCCTTTGTTCATATAATTCGTCTATGACCAATAACTTACTTGAAAGGATAACTTGGAATTTTTTTTTTTTTTTGACAGAAAAAGATGTAATGGTTTTAATACTTGAATTTGGAGAAACTTTTTGGCATTTCATCTCTTGCTTAGTATGGTAAATCAATATCACAAACCATTTAATTATATATTGTAAGTTTGTTAACTTTTACAATAATTATTTTTAAAGTTATATTAACATTGATTTCTAATTGGTTGACAATGTAAAATTATTTTATACTAATAGTACATGATCATTAAACTCTTTAATTATTACTAAAATTATTAAAAAAAACTAATTTTTTAATTTTTAATAATATAAAATTCAAGTTTTTATATAAAAAAAATATGTAAAAATAAAAACTTAAAATACAATAATTTATTTTTAGTTTAATATAATAACAAGAACTAAATTGACATAATTTTTATTAAATTAATTTAATTCAAATTGGTGGACAAATTTAAAAAAAAATTAATAAAACCATCTTACTTAAACATTCTTAAGAGTAAAGAAGAAATAAAAATAGAAGATAAGAATCATGTGATGTCTCCTATTCTCTCCCTTTTGGTTTTTCCCTACAATTTTTTCAAAACTAACAAAAGCAAACCACACAAAAGAAAAATAAAAAAATGAAACAAAAGAGGGTGAAACGGTAAACTGATAAAGATAAGGACAAGCTTGACGTTGAAGTATACCCCAATTGCCTGCAGTCTGCATAAGCACGCATTCACACAGTAATCAAATCCTAACCATTGGATAAAGATAGGATCATTCATATTTTTTTTTTTATAAATCATATTTTAAACACATTTAAAATCTGAACCATTCAATTTTCATCAAACAATTATAAAACATTAACTTCATGAATATGTGTGATTATGCAAGTGCACTGAATCTATATCCCCTTCAACAACACATTCAACATACCAATACAAGTCCAACAACAAAAGTTACAGAACCAATCCTTCCTTTCCTTCCTCTGCTCAACAACTTCACAATTCCCAACACAACACAAACTCTGACCCCTCCCTTCTGTGGTCCCCACTATCCATAACACCTCATCAAACTTTGCTTCCATTTCCTCACTCTCAGGAAGAAAAAAAACACCCTCTTCATCTCTTTCACCCTAATCCCTTCAAACTCACACCCCCACATATTTTCACCTCTTTCCCCAACTGGGTTCTCATCAAAATCTGATTTTTTTTTTTTTTTTGCCTATGCTTTTCTGAAAGCCATGAATTTCAGGAGCTTGGAGGATTTCTGGGCCTTTTACGTGAACCAGCACTCGAAGCCATCCACGAGGAGGTGGCACTTTGTGGGAATTCTCTTCAGTATTTTCTTTTTGTTCTGTTCAGTTTTCTTCAGCTGGTGGTTTTTGTTCTTTGTGCCCTTTTCTGGGTATGGATGTGCCTGGTACAGTCACTTCTTTGTGGAGGGGAATGTTCCAGCCACTTTTGGACACCCCTTTTGGTCACTCTTGTGTGATTTCAAGATGTTTGGGTTGATGCTTACTGGGAAAATGGATAGAGAGATCAAGAGGCTTGGGAAAAGACCTGTGCTGCAAGTGTTCTGATTTCCATGTTTGAGGTGAGTTTGCATATGAACCTTTGTGTATGTGTGTGTTTAATAATTTTGTGTTTCAGTGTTTTATTTTCTTTTTAGTTTAATTTCTATGCACCTTCAATGTAAAATATTTTACTAGATCAACAAGTCATAAATCAACCAGAAATTGGTATGACTTGATAGTTATCGTAAAAGTCAACAAGTTTAGTATACATGAAAATTTGTAAAATGTCAGTATTTACTCTTTTTTTCTTTTCTGTATAGAGTGGGTAGCATTGTTGTTTTCATTTACTTTATTGGCTGTGGATGATTTTGCTGAAATATATGGAGGATTTCATTAACTGGATGAACCCAACCTGTGTGTGACTGTGATGCTGCAACTTGCTGGATTGAATGACTTTGCTAAAAATGTCATTGCTGGACAAAGACATGAATTGAAGAGACTTAGAGTTATGGAATTTGGTTTGACTTATGTTAAAGGTCCAGATACATGGATGTTGAAATTGTGTTGATAATGCTTGCATTTCTTGAAAATCAAAGGCAATAACATTTTCTAAGTAGGCACACTGAAGTGTAAAAAATTAGAAGCAAGATTAGTTGGTGTTTACAACTACATATTTCAATTAGAAAACTATCAAAATCCATTGTCCAACAGTGTGAAATGATTTAACAAAAGAATTCACTGAGCTAATCCCATAAGATATTAGAAGCTAATTCCATTGGATAGTGGCGGCCATCATAACATTGAAAAGATTGCACAAGAACAACATGCTAGGATTTTACTTAGCTTAGCTTCTACATTACAAATGGCATTATCCTATGAAGTTGCTTTCTCCAAGAGGTTCAGAAAGGGTATAATTTTCAGCTTAGGGTTGCGACATAAATTAGCAGATTTTGTTGACACTAAAGCTGAGTTCAGGTCTGGTCACTGTGATATAATGCAGTGCACCTCCAGTGGAGTGATAGAGAACTGGATACTCCAAATAGTCAGCTCCATGTTTGAGTATCGAGAGAACCTGTGAAGTTAATCTGCAAGTGTTAGGCATAATGCTACTATGCAGGGTTGTTTGTGGAGATGAATCTGAAACTTTTGGTGCTTGAGTGAAATTTAGGGAGCAGTTTCATTTACGGATCTGAACTTCTCAATTCGATGTTCATGTGCCAAAAGAAGAGCTTTGATTTCTTCAAAATCAAACAGTTTGGATTTGCTATGTATGAGAGTAACCAGAGACACATACTCAATTGGTAATCCATCCAAGATGACATCAATGTGTTCTTGGACAAATACGTGTTCACCCAGGGATATGAGAGAGTCAACAAGAGCTTTGATTATAAGAAGAAATTCAGTAATGGATCGATCTTCTCTCTGTGTTCCCTAGTTCAGTGTGTAACTGCCTAGCTTTGCTTTGGTAATTGGTACGATCAAAGAAATGGTTGTGAATCTTTTCCCGGAGTTGGCAAGAGTGAATGCATCCAATGACTTGGGCAAATGGATGCCAATAGTGGCAATTGGAGCCATGCTAACAGCATTTGATCTTGCTGTTCCCAGATGTAGTAAGGTAGATTTTCAATTCTGTCATAACAGTTTACCCGCGTCAGATACCATGGAGGAATCTCTGGATTCAGCAGAAATTTGTGGAGAGGATGACCACACAGAACTGGCTCAACCTATTGCTTTCAGACAAGAAATTTCTTGTCATCAAGCTTTTTTGCTATTGGATAAGAAAATTGCATGGGTGCTGTTGGAGGAAGTAGAGATAGTGAAGATGGATTCGCCACCATACGAGGAGCAAAGGTTGGCTGCCTTGGTGGTAAGTGTGGTGGAGGAGGCTGTGACATGAGCGGCTCAGGTCGCAGAGGCGGTGGAGGTGCGACTTGTGAGTTGAGTCGGAGATGGTGGCTGAGTGGTGGTGGAGTGGGATCAGAAGCCATTGTTTAGGCTTCTTAAACTCTTGATACCATATTAGAGTTTGAGTATTGAGAGAGAATTAGAAAAAGAAATTGAATTTTGTTCTATATAACTGAATTAGTACAAGGCATATATATAGCATGCAAGAAGCTTGTCATAGAAGCTTGCTAACTTTCTAACAGGTTACTAACTGAATATAGAGTTCTAGAATGTTAGAGGCGACTACTTCTATTACACTATTGGTGTCTGAGGATATTATCCTCCATTTCTTTTGTAATCTTTCTTCTCTAATAAAATGTTTTTCTATACAAATTTTAAAATATATATATATAAAATATAACAGTTGGATTGGATCTTTTGCTGAAACAAGACAGTAGATGTGTTTCTTCTTCATTGTCAACATTCATTCAATGAATCTTTCAAATTAGTTATGTGTAATCAATTGCTCATTTTCATGATGAATTGAGATCTACTTCTGTGATTAATGTTTATAGATTTGCTCTTTCTTCTGTTTCCAACTATGTTTAGAAAAAATAACTTCTTTGAAGTACAAGTTTTCTACCTAGAATCATGAGCTTTTGAATGCTCTCTGATTCAGTATGTTTAGATTGTCCATAAGACTATGTAATCTGTTATGAAGGTTATAGGAACTTGTGGAGGAATCACTCCATTTTGTTCTTATATTGCCAGTTTGTATGTAGGTTTGCTAATTTATGATTTTGAAATTTGAAATGTTTCTGACCAACACCTGTACAGGAAATATTCAAGTGCAGATGCATTTGTTCAAGTTCATCAGTGGGGGATGATGGTGCTTTGTAATCGGCTTGCCAATCTTTGAGAAGGCTGAGTTATGTTCAAAATTCAATAGTATTATGATATGAAGTGTGCATGACACCAATCTTCACTGACCTGGGATACCACATTTGGTCTTGTGATATGTCTTGATCTTTGCGTGGTCTATGTATATATTGAAAGTAGAAACATTTGTTGCTACTTGCTAGCAATTATTACGTCTCAATTCAATAAAACCTGCCAAAAGTCTGGAGTTCCCCAGCAAATTCAATAAGAAAGCAAGGATGTCAAAATGTCTTCAGAACATCTAATAACTTCATGAAAATTGATTTAGAAAGTATATAACCCTCCGATCTATGGAATGTTTCCACTTTTAAAGAAAGCAGTAGAATGCAACAGAGGATATAAGGGTGTGTTTGGTTTGGCGTTTGGCCATTCAAACTGAGATTCACCCTTCATAGAAAGTTGTGTCAGCTTGTTTGACAAATCGTTTTCATGGTTGAGTTGAACGTAATTTTCATCCAAACTGAGATTTACCCCAAAGCTACTCCTCTCTTGCTTTTCTGTTGAACGTGAAAAGCTCCAAATATAAATCAAATTACATTAAATCTATTTTTAACTGAACTTAAGTTTACAAAGTTGAGTTCAACTAAATTTGACTTTTTCAACTGTAATCCAAACACTCACTAAAACATTTTTGTCCAGAAGCAAGCTTTGCATATCAATTTGGTGTCATAATTATTTCTGTTTCGTTTGTTAAAATAATTACTGTTTTAAAATTTTAGTTTATTTTATATTATTTCATTAAAAATGATTTTTTTTTTCAAATTTACTCTTGTCTCTTGGTGTCTCCATATAGTAGAATGAAAAATGAACATTAATTTAATAAAGTGATGATTTTGTAAACGGATTTCTAAATATCACACACTGGTTAAAAAACATCAAATATTTTTAGATAATTAAAAGATGAAACGAAGATTATGACCCTAAACCCTAAACCCTAAAGGTATAAACACCATTAGCGACTCATGGCAACATAAACCTAAGGTTAAGAGGTAATTAAGTACCCTTAATTACCACAGACCTGTGATTAAGAAGAGGTCATGGCCCATGAGGGCCCAGACCCAATAAGATAAGTATAAAAAGGGGATCCGCTCCCCAAGGTAAGGGTTCTAAATCTTCATTTATTACACACATTAAATGTTCTGAGCCGAAACATGACTTGAGTGTTGGAGTGTCTTTTGCAGGTACCTCCCACCTTCCGGGCAAATACAAAAGATTTCGGAACACAAAACTGCAACCGAAGACTCCAGTATCCCTAGACAGGAACAAAAGTGTTGTACATATTAATCTCTCTCTTTTTTTTTTTATGAACATATTGATCTCTTAGTAGGAGAGGAGTGTAACTTTTAAAATAAAACGTAGTGTAATTTAAATCTTTTAAAAGAGAGACGTATATTTTACTCTAAAAAATTATCGTAAAATTTTTTTACGTTCAAATAGTTCGTATTAACATAATTGACGCCAAATTATGTTCGACCATTTTATTTCAAGCGTGAAAATTTTATTAAATTCAAACTTAAAAGTATTGGTCAATTTAATCTTTAAAATTACAAAAATATCTCTAGTCCCTAAAACTAAAATTATCAAACATCAGTCATTTTAATCCTTATTTTTGTAAATTTAGAAATTAAAATGATCATGAATTGATAATGATCGTCATTTAATAATTGAGGACCAAAATAACATAACTTTTTTGTAATGTTAAAGTCTAAATAAATTGACCAATGCTTGTAATTTTACAAATTAATTTGATATATTACTTATTTTACAAATTGGCAATGTTTAAACTTACATTTTTTCCTCCAGAACTGTGTTCTATCTAAACAATGTAAATTAACAAAGTCCTTAGACCACTTTCTAGTTACTTAAATACACCATTTTTTAGACAAAATAGATAGTATACCGTTTTAATTTTTAAGAAATTTGCAATTTATTCTCCTTGTTACAAACAAAATTAGCGCATATTTAATTCAACTTATTTTAAAGAAATAATTTGTTTTTAATAATTTTATAAAAAAAATGAATAAATGTTTTTTTAATGCTCCACTTTTGAAGTTAATGTTAGAGCCTACGAAAATCTGAAATTATTTTCAATAATGTCATAATTATTATGAAAAGAATTAAATTAAAATGAGTATTTGTTCCCTTTCCCACTTCCCCTTTTCTTAATCCCATTCAAATCTAAACACCTGACAAACATTTTGAAAACCCTACTACCTCCCCCTACACCCTTCCAGAATACTACAATATTATCTGATACTTTTACAGGGCTGCTAGAGAAGAATAAGCTGTAGTATGTTTCAGCTCAGCCTATCATAAAATTTACACTGAGAAGGCAAAATGCAGAATAACATCAGCATTGGAGAAATTGGAAAGCTCGTTAGTATTTCCCAAGCTAATATTCACATACAGGGAAAATTCTAACCAATGTAATGGAGCTTAACTCTAAGAAACAGCTACCCTTTGAACAAAGTTATATTCACTACTTGAAAGAAAAATTATAAGATAATTTACACTGCGACCCTAAACCTAACTCTACACATGGATAACCATAGGAAATGCATTCAGCCATGAATTTGAGCTGTACTAACTGCAGCACCAACTAAGGAGTTGTAAGACTAACTAATTACATAATGTGAAGAACCTTTGGATGATGGCCACGGGCAGACATCAGTGGACATATTTGATCTTGTTTACACCTGATGTAACACACTTTCAACATGCAATTCTCCCACCAGTGAAAATTACAGGCCCAGAATTTCTGATTGATTTACCTTCGCCGTGCCATATTGGCGTGATGATTGGCTTTGCTATCAATTCTTATCCTGTCAGCATACATGGGAAGGCGAATTATCTCGTTTATTTCATTCAACAGGATATCCTCTGTGATATTGTCTCTTATACTTCGCATCACCTGTAATAGATCAACCAAATCAAGTACAGATTGATAGACAAGGGAAATTAAAAAGCAAAGGAGTTGGCATAGAATAGAACCTTTCTATAAGTATTAAAGTCATTTGGAGTTGATTTATCTGTTCTGATTCGCTTGAATATCCATTCCTGCTTATCAGAATCCCAAGAACACTCAATGATCTTTCCGGAAAAATGCAAGGGATCCGAACCTTCTGCAGATTTTAAAATTCCATTAAGCATTTGCAATCAATGCAACTAAGAATCGTCAAACAAGATGCAGAGTTCAAAATAGACAACAAAATCTTCCATGCAAAACAGTATTAACAAAGCATTATCCTGCAAAACTGAGACACTGCTTCCTGTATGCACTTTTCTTTGGGTGGTAGAATTTGGTTATACTGATAAGAAAATTACTAACCAATCTAGACACCAAATTGGCATATGAACATGTACTGCACTGAAACAAATAAAGCCACTTGAATTTCTTATTCTACGATGACATCTGAAATCTCATTGTTGAAATTATAGTGTTTAGGTGAGAAAGGGAGGAAAAGAGAGAATAAAGAATTCAAATAATATTCTATTATATTGATATGCTGTGTTATAATGTATTGTTGTATTACAAAATACTGAACAAATGATCCTAGTTATTTAACAATTTAGGTAATGAACTAGTATAGTATTACTAGTACAATAAGGAAATAAAAGGAAACATGATAAAATAAGGGAATAAAGAATTGTTTACACAATATATTTTGAAGATCTTTTAAGATATTCTAACATATTCTCTTGTACAATTGATATTGTGTATATATTCTAACAACTAACATCAGAACTGATTGATCTGGACAGGTATAATGAAATAATAATAAATGTCTTACTGACCTTCAAATGCAACCCTATACCCTTCCATGAGTTTCTTTTTTCCACGTTCATAGAGAAAAAGTAGCTGACAATCATTATCAATCTGTCAACACAAGCAGCTAGAAATTAGTTGGGAGCATCTGCAACAAACAAGAAACCATACAATTGGAGCAATAGACATCAAAGAGTATTATCCAACAAGATATGTAATAAGTTGATAATACCACCTCAAAGAGAAAATCAACTGAATTCAGCTCAGCATATTTCCACTTTAAGAGACCTTCATGAGTGCGAGGTATGTAAGGATCATCCCAACCCTGGTTATAAAAATTGTCAGTAACAAACTCCATTCAATTCAATAACAAAAGGAAAATTAAAAGAAAACAATCAGTTTGTGTAGTAAGGAGGATTTGAAAGCAAATAAAATGAATGGACCAATGTATTTGAACTATGAGCTAGTCTAGGTAACAATGATCCTCTATGAGCTAGTCTAGGTATGTTGTCTCTATTACCAGACATCATTTTTAGATCACTACAGAAACCAAAGGGATATTCATTCTAATATTGAATAAGTTGCAGACTTGCAGTAGTATGTAGACCCTGGAATGAGACAACCAGTGGGAAAATAATAAATCTTAAAAGGCTACAAACCACATGACTAAAAATAGGTGACTTGCCGGCATGGCATTGAGCCAGAAATAAGTTATTCAACATATCAGAATAGCTAATCTCATCCTCATGTTTAATACAATGAAAGAAATTAAACCCACCTGAAATATGAGACCATCTGCATCATGTGAGAGTTTCGGAATGAATTCTTTTAAAAGCTTTGTGACAGTAGAGAGCAACCAAAAATCTTTTCTCCTCACCTGATAATTTTAAACATATCAATAGCCAAGCTAGCAGAGGAAAATGAAGCTTAAAATATACCCAGTTTTAAAGGTTAGAGATGCATACCCGGAATGGCTCCATGTCATATCTATAGTAGGGATTTCTGCTCTGGTACCGTTCCTGATTCCTGGGTTCAATCACTTCTTTCTCAAGCATCTTCCATCGTTCATAAAATGGTCGCTGCACCAAGTTTGGACTTAAATCATACATTGCTAGCTACACTTTGTATCAAAGAATTGACAAAAGCAAGAAAACAGATTATAGAGGACAACAATAATTTAGAAAATCTATCTAAATATTTTAAGTCATGGTTAATTAGATAATCCAATGTTAAATCAATTTAAAGGACATTTCATCTTTTCAGAAAAATGTGACTGAAATATTCACCATTGCATCATCTATTTATAATTATATAATATATAAATCTTTAAGTGCAAAACATAGAGAAGACATGCCAACATTTTCCATCGTCACGTTGCTGGACTCCTCCAACTATCACTTTAATGACACCTTCAAACATTTCAGCGCTTTATCAACTTTGCCTCTTGGTTCAGTAATTGTCTATCTTTTCAGTTTCTTTGGCTTTTCTCAGGCACCATTAACAAAGACACTCTCCAATCCCTTCTCTCCTGTTGGAACTAAACTCCACAATTTTCTTCCATGGTTTGTGCAAACTATCAGAACTACAAGAGGTATGGACAACTTCTTGAGTGCTCAATCGGTCATGGGATGCCTCTTCTCCATCATCCTCATTTCACCTTAATCTGCTTCTGGCTTTTCTCTCCTTCACAAAAATAATAATTTGGACTGAAATTTTGGTGAATCCATGAATGGACAGGCCTACTTACCTTTGGTTCTTTTGGTCATACTGTCATAGAGGCTCTAATATCTTGCTAAGGACTAATTCTCCTTAAAGTTTAAGCTGTTATGCAAAGACACACGAATGCCTTTATTACATCTCTAAATATTAGAGTATACTTTTTGTAATACTAATGGCCCACTTTACTTCTGTTGAAAACTGTTAATATTCCTACGGTTTCTAGGGAATTAAAGTCTAGGAAAGTTGAATAATCTTAGTGGCTTATCATTATTCTAGGAAGTTGCATTTTATCATTATTGCTCTTAAATGTAATCTCTGAATTATTATATATAGTGAAGCTGCTGGGTGCTTCCTAACTGAAGCATTTTCCTAAAATCTCTTCTCTTCAACAGCTTCCAAATACATATCAGACTTTTATTGATCCACACCTAATGGCAACGGAATATAATTGCTTAGACAACGGAATATGAAGATGGTTTGCTGTGTTATGTGGCTTTCAACTAATATTTCCTGTTTTACTCCCACTTAGAAAGCTAAATTCCTGACAGTAACACCTAATGACAGGTTGTTTGTTTATGAAAACTTAAATTCATCTTCAAAATCAAAATAGCTCAATGTCAAACTGCAACAAAAAGAAACCTAAAATCCAATGGTCAAGAGAGTGGACAAGATTTTACAAAACCATACATTTAGTAAAATAGCCAACAAGCAACCAAAGTTGAGCGGTTAACAAGAATCATGCAATCAAAAAGCAAAGTAAGAAATAAAAACATTTATAAGTCATCCTTTTTTATCTGGTGTAAAAGCGTTCTAACCCTTACTCCAAACAGAAATTAAATAAATGGCAAGATAAAAAGTATATCAATCTTGAAGTCAATATAGAAACTGTTTCCATTTTGCTCTTCATAGAAAATAAACAAAATCAAAAGAAACAACTGCTATATTATGACCCTAAAGAAAAGTAAGTGTCAGATTGCTCTCAGCAAACAGTAGTACAGCAATTGCTTAGTTAACCACGAGACTTGAAAGTTGGGTTGCATTATAATTTGAGTATTTTTCAACCATGCAAATAAATAACAGCTAAAGGCTAGCACAAGTGATTTCCTGTTCCCAACGTCCACAAAGAATGAAACAACATTAGTCAAAACCAAAGTAAAAGCATCCAGCATTATCAAGGTGTTTGGTTTCGCGTCAAACACTCAAATACGCACGTATCTTATGCAAAAATGAGAAGCAGCAATTCTAAGCTTCTGCGTTAAAACATAAAATTGAATCGATTTTGGGCAGACATGACGCACAGTCAAACACACACTATGTTGTGCAACTACAAATAAATCGAACCTCTATTACTGATACTCCATTGACTGCCATCAGATCATATATGAGGTATCTCCTTTCCTGCTTTTTTGAATCTGGCAATGTATCAATAATCATCTCCCCATCAAGTAATGTGAAGTGGTGTGTCTTCTCAGCCACGCCCTTGGAAGCCAAGGATATATACGTATCAGTTTGTGCACCATTAATTTAAAACAGCTTAACAAACACTATCAGATACTTCCACTATAAATTAGCACACATACATCATTTGTAATCCTGCAAGGAAACCTCATTTGGACCCTTCGAAAATTGAAGCTTCTATCAATCAAATAACATCCGTCCATAGTTATTAGCATCATATATCTTGTTCCATCAGCTTTCCATGTTGCATAATAATAACGCTGTCGTAACAGTTGTAAATTCTCCCTGCATACCAAGCAATCAAATTTAACATTTAACAAATACAGATAAAACGACAAATCAATAAGGAACTGTCTTTAAAATAACTCCTGCAATCAACAAAGATAATCAACATATTCACAAAACTACAAAGTGTATAAATAGATGACAACATTGGAAGCATTTATATTTTGATAAACTATGCAAAAAAGTCACTAATTGGCATAATTCAGACAAAGAAACAAGGGTTTGTAGCTACGCCCACATCTGTATGAACTCTCCAAATTCCGTCCTAAGCATAATTTGATTCATTTAAAGACTTACATATTAAGCATAATTTGATTCATTTAAAGACTTACATATTTAACTATATAGATGATGGCTTCCTCCCAACCCCAAAAAAAGACAAGTATAAAACATGAAAGTAGCAAATAGTGTATTCTTAAATGACAACATATTTAAAGTACAGAGCATCAAAATCTGATTTCTCCTTGACAGATCTGGCCACTGGAGCAATGGTTTATAACTCTATCTATGAAGAAACACATGCAAATGATACAGAGGAGGTCATATGGTAGAATATGGACTGGCTGGAGGTATATAGCCAACCACTCACATACCTTTTGCAATTAAGATGTGGGATGTAAGACCAGTTAGTGATTACAAATTAAAGATTAGCTTACTTTTCTTTATTTGGCATTTTTGCTGAATATTGGGCATACCCCAGGTCCCTGGACCAATTCTGATTATTAGTTTTCATGGTTTTG
Source organism: Pueraria montana var. lobata (assembly GCA_026413185.1). Classification (NCBI taxonomy): domain Eukaryota; kingdom Viridiplantae; phylum Streptophyta; class Magnoliopsida; order Fabales; family Fabaceae; genus Pueraria; species Pueraria montana. The sequence goes on from CM048650.1 coordinate 84,087,421, forward strand.
GTAGAAGTAAAGGCTAAATTTTTGTAACAATGACAATCTATGCTACAAATTGTTAAATTTTTTGGGAGGGTAATAGGTGAGTTGTCCTGTTTGACTGGGAAGGATAAAACAATCAAAAGAATGGCCCAGGCTCGCCCAACCGAGAGAGATAAATAGAATCCAACCAAAAGGGGCGAGGCCCAACTAAGTCTGAGGAGTGATGCCTAGATGAACCGACTGAGTGTTTTAATTGGACCTCATGAGAGAACAAGAAGCATGACTCATAATCCGACATTAAATGAAAAGGACGAAAATGCATATATGAAACGCAATGCTAACCACCAACATAATCATATGATTGGTTAAAGCATAAAAGCATGGTATATGAAAGTATAGTAGCCAAAGAACTAGCAGCCTGAGGTTTACTGCTTGGTTATTATAACATATCACAATATAGTGCATTATTGGCACAGATAAGTTGGACCTGTTTAAAGAAACTGGGTGTGACCCTGGAAATTGCATGTGCCCTCTGGCCTGCACCATAAGAAATAGTAAGACAGCAATATACAAACATCAGAGGTACATTAAGCAGGCAAAGCCAAACCAAAGTTAAAAGTGGAAGCAAAATCATGTTATCACTTATCAGCAACTGAGATAAACATAATATGAAGCATAATAATATTTCAATAACACAGAATTCAACAAGAATATAGGTATCTGATTTATTTCATGAACATGGAAAACATAATAATGTTAAACCTACGAAAAAATAGGAAATTTACAGAACAAAAGATGTATATGGAAACTATAAGGAGCTTTACAGAAACAAAATTTCACAAATTATTCAGAAAAAAAATGTCAATCCAAGCTTGACTAGGATGACAATACAAAATGAGCATTTAATAAAAGACAACGTGCCTGTTTGACCTAGCTGTGAAACTTTGCTTTTTTGAAAATTAGTTTATTGAAAAAACTATAAAGAAAACATATTAGAAAATAGAAAGAAATAATTTGGTCTATAAATACTTTTGCAAGTGATTTTGCTTCCTTGGAGAAGCACCGATTTTTGCTTCATAACTGGATTATTTGCATCTGTTATTTCACCTGCAAGCCTTTTTGGCCAAGTGCCTTGAAAAATATAATGCAACCTTTCTAACTAAAAAGATCTTGTTGATTTCACAGCATGGTGAAAGGGGCTCCAAGTAAAGCAACCAGAAATCACAATATTCTGGTTCAAAATAACATTTTTTAACAAAAGAAGTAGCAAAACTTCTACAATGAAAGATACTTATAGAATAACATAACATTTTGCAAACATATAATAATGGCATGTCCAAGGTTGTCAACATTGCATGTTTAGTCATAGAATTGTATGGTCCTATGAGTTTTGGGCTTGGAGCATGCTCGAATCTCCACAGGACTGGAGTAGGAACATTGATTTTGCTTGCTGAAACATGGGACCATCGATCTTGTCCTAAATGGGTTCATAGTGTTTGGCAGGTCAAGGTCATATGACCCGGTTCAGGGTAAAAAAATACAACAGAAATCCGAATAATAAACTCCCACATAGAAGACAATCATTTAAAAGGCTTACCCCAACACCTAGTCTGAGTGTTTGAAAGCAGAACTGACGAAATGCATCTTGCTGATCATTAGGTATCTCATCTCCCAAAACATCATCATTTGTCATTATTGTGACAGTCTCATGATTCTCCTGGGAGAATAGGAAAGATATCAAGATTTAATTAGCTTTAGACAAAAGCTTTTAATGTACAAAAACTAATTAACAACTTGGTTCAAGAATCGAATGAGGTAACATATCGTATTTGAGACAGATCAAATTTAAAATAAAATAAAAAAAGTTTCACGGTAAAAGTCTTATTGACAGACATCAAGAAAAAACGAAGCATTGTCTTCTATGATGTATGAACCTTCAACAGTTATAGTGCGTGTGATAGGAGTGAAAATGGACATAAGGAAAAGATGAAATGGTGGAAAAACAGAGGCAAATGACTTATTCCAAAATCCCATAATTTTTCCAAAGCCCATTTTTATCAAAAAGGAATTTTAAAGTAGACAGAAAAGAAGGAAGTACAAATAAGAGGAGGTTAAGATAATTCCCAAAACAAAGAACAGAACATGGAGGAAAATAAAGAAGTCAAGAATGTAACAAGGCTGTCCAATCTCTCTGCAATGGAACGGGAAAATCCCTCACAACGGCCATGAACAAAACACCAGCGAGAATGAGATGCTGCAAATGCAAACTAGGGTAGGAGCTCAGTTTCGTTCTACTCAAATCAAGTACATCAAAAAACAACAAAAACTAGCACTGCCACCAAATGTTAGCCCTTGATTCTTCCAAAATCTTTAAAACAAACCAACAGAATCTGCTCAAAGTGAAGGGGACAACCAACAGGCATCCAACACATTAGATAACTTATTTCAAAGGAACTTAACCACTCTACAATGTATGAACAATCGGACCACTGTAGTGCAGTAAATACCACTCCCTCCCCCCCCCCCCAAATTTTTTTTTTTGAAAACTTATACATTTTTTTCAAAAGAAAACCTTCAAGTTGGTCCCCGAAACCACTTCTTTTTTTCTTTATTTGGTTGCCCCCTAGGAGAAATCCCTAGCTCCACCCCATTTGAATCAAAACTAGAGAATCGCTAACCCAGCAAAGGAGTTTCACATTTCTAAATGAGCTTCTCAAGAAGAAACCCATCCTTATTAGGAGAATTAGTAAGAAACAGGAAATAAGACTAACATGAAAACACAACAGAAGATCAACAACCTATTCATATAGTATTAGTATGAGATATCAATAAATGCCAAAATATCATAATTCACTTTCTATATTATCCATACATGCAAAGGAGAGCCTGGTACTCCATCATCATCGTCATCATCTGGCACTGCTTCACCATTGAGATCAACAAGTTCAGGAGTTCTCTTCCACTCGGGGGTAGGAGGACAAACTATCATTTCAGGCTTTTTTTCATGATAAAATGCATATAATGCATCAATGTACTCGGGTTTATAGATTCCTGGAGGGCGTGCATCAGAAAATATTTTTATTGCCTGCAGAATACTCAAATCAAAAGTATAAATACTTGACTTAAATCGCATCTTTAACAGAGATATAAAATCATATGGTAACTTCAACACTGACCTGAGTAACAGACATTGACATTGTGCGCATCAGATAATGGATTATCATGTATCCTGTACGATTATGACCATGTGTACAATGAACAAGTATATACTTCCTCGAGTGTTTTTGACGTAATAGAAATTGTGTAACCTGGAGTTGAAAATAATCATGTAGTTAAAAACTTGTGACCAAAATGATGTTGCTCTAATAGAAAGCATCTATTTTTCCTCTCCAAAAAGGACAAAGCATTCATGATATTTATTTTATTTTTTTGTAATTTCAAAACACACAGACAAGATAAGCAGCCAAAAATCACATCATATGTGAGCAATATAAAATGATGTTAAAGTTTAATAAGATATATAATACTAAGATATAAAACCAAATAATTATTAATTAGATAATAAAACAGAAAGATATTATAGAAGGAAAAAAAGTGCAGATGGTATAACAAGAAATTTGCAAGCATATAAGAAAATATGAAATCAATACATCAAATAGTTTTGAAGATATCAGAAATCCTCACTTCTGTAGCATGTTGATGAGGTAATGTATATGCTTAATCATGTAAAGAATAACAAGCTAGCCTACCCGAGAAAAAGAATTAGATGCCACATTCTTAAAAATAACTCAGGAAGATTACAACAATATGATTAAGAAACAAACCTCATAGACAAAATGATTAACAGATAAATTATCAGGTACAGAATCGCGGCCCTTGCATTGAATCTAAATCACAACAAAGATCTTCAAATGTAAGGACAAGAAAGAGGAGTGACAGTTTTAAAGACATAATTAAAAAAATTAGTTGGTGAGCAAAGGTGCACTACAAACCTTAACATGCTTGATACCCTCTTTCTTTAGATCTGCTACTGGATAGTATCGAGAAGTATTCGTCAAATCAATTACCAGACCAAGCTGCAAGGCAACACAATAGAGTAATAGACTGTAAAAAAGAAAGTAAAAAAATGAAGCAAACCATCGATACAATATATACTGTGCTGCTGAGGAGAATTAGCAAAGATAGTAATTAAAAAAAAAAAAAAACTAGATTGCATCATTCTCTTTTATCTTGTTTTTGAATAATCTAGAAATCCCTTTCAGTTAGATCACTTAAAATTAAATGAAAAGGAAGAGGAAACAGATTAAAGTATTATGAAACATTAAACTTTTTAAATAAAGTCTACTTACCTTTCTCCCTAAAACTCTCTGTTGATGTATCACTTGCTTAAATGAGTATCTTTTACCAGGAATGATGTAGTCATTGAATGATTCACCAAGTGGAACCTTGGATGGTATCATGCAATAAATTTCCTGGCCAAATGAAGGGCAATCCAACCAACCTGCATGTAAATAATAAAGTGATAATAGTAATACAATATTTTTTTTACTTTCCTTAACAACCATCTTAATCTATCACATAAAGTATATTGCGAATATATCAAATGATTGAAGAAAAAAATAGCAATCCAACAGCATTTCATAAATAGAAAATGCTCTATTATAATGTATTTGTCATTTTGTTGTATCACAGAACATCCACTCAGTACCATAAGAGCGCAGGCTGCTTGTAACTTTAAAAAAATAGCATGCAAAATTTATTTACCATGAAACAAATTTTAGAGTAAGTTAAGCAAAAAAAAAAAGTGTGACATGTAATAAAATATCCTACAGAATAGTCCAACATAAGTATAGAAATGGAATAGTACTAAGAGCTATCTGAATTTCCCAATTCTGCAAACAATAGCATTATTTGAAAATATTGTTGAAACGAGATATGAATGAAATGCCATTATTAATTACCACTGGCAAGAGAGCAAGTTGACCAGGGAAAGAAATCCTTACCTGGAGGAAGCTTACTTCTATCATATGATTTAAGGATCTTAGTATGAAATAGCTGATCATGTCCAGGTAACTGGGACACTTGCACAGGTTTGTCATCTGAACGTTCTCTTTTCAACCTTCTCTTTCTTTCTTCACGTTCCTAAACAGAAGCAGGAACTCAGTAATTGTGTTAAAGAAGAGACATTTAAACATAAACTACATTTGATTACTTATGGAACCCATAGAATCAGAGGAAAATGTGGCATAGATTATAGATATGATTGTGAGGCTAAAAAGAAATCTTGTCAAAGACTCCAACCAGTTTTGAGTAAAAATTAAGGTAGTAAAAGATCCAATTTCAGGATTGTAAATGTTTCTCTTTATTTTAATGCTTTCTATCTATAGTTGTATGAGGAAGTGGGAAGAAAGAAGAGGACAGGCAGAGGGGGGAAAAGATAAAGATAAAGATTCTTAGTATTCAAAACTTAGGATGAACTTCTGCAAAATCCTAGACCATTCAAATTCAAACACAGTATCTAAGCATATTCAAAAGGCTCAACTCATAATTTCCTTGACTTAGATAGTATGTATCATTTTATTGAATTGAATTCAGCTTTCTCAGAATTTTCTTTTATATGACAAGAAAGTTAAAGAAATATTTAAAGCAATTTCCACTATCCACTCATTCCAATAAAGTCATATACATACTCAACTTCTATCAAACTTGTGCTCTAAAGTCTCAAGGCAGCATCAAAATGGGCTGCTGCACATGAGCAAGTGTATGGATTTACCTGGGAATACTAAATTTCAGGTTATCACCAAGCTATATATCATATATTTCAAAATTAGCATAATATTAACTCAAAAGTTCAATTGCAGATGCAGGATGCATGCTGCAACCACAACAACCATAGCGGCCACAATCGCAAATGGAGTTGCAATCGCAGATCTGAGGAAATCCGCAACGCAATAGCACTCTAGCACCCCTATAGCGGCTATTTAACAACACTGGAACATAGCATAAAGAATAGTCCTTCAAAGTGTAAAGAAATAGAGGTCAAAACAGAGGTATCATTTTGTGGAATATTTTACCAAAAAAAATTATGTTTCAGGGGTAAATATTGGTTTTTGAAGCCTCTATCATGGTAGTGCCACTATAGTGCTCAAAAATCCACTATTTTGGCTGCTATTGAAAACCACTCCTCTATTTGAATCCCATAGTGGCCAAGGGCTGCTCCACTCCACTATCCAGCTATGGCACACTATTGACTACTGTGATTGCAGGATATATGATTTAATTCCTTCCAAGTTTCCAACAGCTCTTTACAAAAATTATAAATTATATAAATTGATCTCATTTCATGCCAAGGGATGGTAGCATCCAATTTTACAATTTCTATCCAGCATCACCAACATTAAAACTTAGTATCCAGCTTTGCATAAAAAATATAATTCTTCATAATTCATATAACCAAATAGTATAGTCAAGTCGATTTAACACTAAAATGACCTGTCAAAATGAAAGTAAAGGTCTCAAGTCTCCACGAAACCCGACAAAAATCCTATATGGAAGTAACTTTATATGAACTATAGCAATAAATGAGAAACTACCATCACAGTAGTCAACGGCACCATGAATCAAAGCCAACTTAGACCACCATGACATAATCAAGTCAAAGAAAAAGTATAAAAATAAAGGAAAGGGTACCCGGCGAGCAATATCAACTGCAGTTTCTACACGCTCTTCTGGTGCATGGTACTCTTCGACCTGGCCCCCAAAATCGTCTTCATCGTCCTCCGGCACAGGCGAGGCATTCAAATCCATAGCAACTATCATTATGCAGCACCAAGCAACATTCGCCCGCCACAGTACAATTCAAATAACCAGCAACTATCTACATACGGTACTGCCTATAATCCTCCTACCTGCACCACCATTAAAACAGGAATCCTAGTATTAAGCCAGCATGCCCCAAAAAGCTTCTTATAAACAAATAAAAGGAAATTTCTGCTAGCTTATTGTTCAAACATCAAGGTTTTAAATTGCGGTCACAGTTTCATCACGATACTTGATGTTAAAGGAAATTGCGGACAAACGCACACATCCACAATTTCAGTCGCAGCCACTCCAAAATCCTTTGCGTTGCAGCCAAAATCACAGTTGCAGACCATTTTCAAAAACCTTGTCAATCATCGTAATTATCAAATTCTCCTAACCCAGCAAAAAAATAAAAAACCCAGATGAATTTTTTTTTCCCTCCAACTGAGTTAACCAAACACCCAATTTTTTAAAAAAAAAAATAATTAAATAACACTCTGCTTCTCTCTCACTCTCACTCTCTCATGTCCTCCCAACTCCGAGGAGCAACACAGGTTCAACCCAAAGCTGGCAAAATTCAACTCAACATTCTCAACCGAAGCACAAGAACTCGCAAAATTAAACAACAGCGTGGAAGAGTAGCAAACGCAACGCACCTCAGCAAGCAAATGAAATCAACGACGAATTCCCTTCGCGAGAAGAAATTCCTTGCACGAAACAACAAACCCTTGTTGGCGCGAGGGTGAAAACCGAAACTGGCTCGATCACAATGAGTGAACAGAACTCGCTCTGTCACGTGGTGAATGGAATTGGCATGAAGGAAGAGCAAAAACCCTACTAACACTAAAATTCTGGCGCAAAACGCTTCTCCCTCGTGACGGAGTGTTGGTGTCGAAACTGCAAACCCTAGAGACAGAAGCAGAAGCAGAAGCAGAAGCAGAGAGAGAGAGAGAGAGGTGTTTGTTTGGTTGTTCGTTGGTTGGATTAGTGAGAGAAGTAAGGTGTTTAGCTTAGCTTTGTTTGTTGCCGCTGGGAGAAAGAGAGAGACAGACGAAGCCAGGAGTGGACGAAGAAATAAAAAAGCAATTCGAAATTTGTCAGTTATAACGAAAATATATAAATTATATATTAGTACACCGTAATAAGTACTGGGACAGTAACACTTGTAGAATAAGTGTTTATTTTATATAATTAAAATTTATAATAAATAAATATTTTTAAATATATAAATATATTATAATTAAAATTTGTAATCAATAAATATTTGTGAATATATAAATTATATTTTAAATTTATGATACATAATTACAATATTTGTGAATATATAATTTATATTTTAAATATTGTTAATTACTTTCTTTTAAAAATATTGATGTATAAGTTAGAATTAAAAATATTAAAAATGATAGATCGAAAGAAATAAGAAATTAAGTTAAACCATTATTTAAAAGCATAAGAAGATACCATCTCCGGTCCTATATATAAGAAACATGGAACAAAGTGGTTCAATTAGTTATTTTTTAATCAATGCTACAATAAATTCAAATTTTATTTCAAAAATGACCTTAAGTTTAAATGTTGTAAGTGATGGTCATATTTAATGTTAGTACTCATAATCCAATTAGTGAATGCATAAGAAAGAAACAAAGTTAACAACAAATTAAGATAAAAGAAATCTAATGCTGAGTAATTTAAAAGCTGGTGATTGTTGTTTATAATTAGAATAAAAGAAAAATCTAATCTGTTGATTATAATTAGGACCGGAGATAGTATATCATATGCATGTTAGAAACATATTTGAATATTAAAGATAATATATATATATATATATATATATATATATATATATATATATATATAAATTCAAAATCGGTTTCTAATATTCAGTTACAACTTGTTAAACTATTTATAGTTGATATTAAAAGTATAAGATGATATACCTCTTGTCCTAATTATAAGCAACATAAGATAAATAATCAATACCAAGAAAAGTAGTTAATACAACTTTTTTTAATTAATTTTACCATAAATTCAATTTTTATTCCAAAGACATCATTTGCTTTAAGTGGTTGTCATAGGAATAAGTGAATGCATAGGGAATAGAGTTAACAATAAAGTAAGGGTATAAAAAAAATTTAGCCATGACTAACTTTAAAAACTATTTATTATTGCTTATAATTAGGATCAAAGAAAAAGTCAATTTGTTACTTATAATTAGAACCAAAGGTAGCAGTATATTATATGCATATTAGGGGCGTATTTGAATTTTGAAAATAAAATATATATTTGAAATTGGTTTATAATATTCAATTACAATTTGTTAAATCATACCATTGATATTAAAAGTATAAAAGGATATAGCATTAGCATATGTATGTTAGAAGCACACAGTCTTATACATCTTAATATCAAACATAGAACAAATAGTTTTGTGTTGTCATGTCCCTTAAATTTATGCAAATCAAACACAGCCAGAGTGAATGTAAGGGAGAATAGAGGTTTGGAGAAGCAAATAGTCTTAGACATTTATATATATAGGGGATATATTAAATATTAAATATATTTATTTTATAATAAATATTAAATTTTAATTTCATTTAATATTAAATGATAATAAAATAAATTATAATGCTATAAAATCGAAAATTAAAAGTAAAATATTTTAAAATAATGATAAAATATTATTTTATAAAATATTAAAAGAGTATAACTTGTTTTCTCACTTTTAAAAAGAGTGCCTCTATGTGAACTTGAGAGTTGAGAACTACTTTTGTTTTTTTCACTAAACAACGAGAGGCTAGGTCTTTTGGTCCTTTAACATTTTAATAATTTTGGAAACAATGTTACAAAACCTCTATAGATCATTAATATCAATCTGCAGACAAAACTCACTTAGTGGCTACAATCCAAAAGAAAGAATAGAAGTGTGGTTAGTTGTTAACAAGTGAGCCACCCTATAACTTCATTTCCCATGGACAAGGGCGACTTGAATGTTGTAAGGAGATGCCACAACCACAACTTTTTAACATATGGATAATTTTAAGTGTCTTAGTAAAGAGTTGACTAAGGCAGCGATTATGAAATTATTAAAAAGAGTGTATTTTCATACATATCAAGTTAGAGTACACTTAAAATTATAATAGGAGTGTATTGTAATTGTAAAATATAAGAAAATACAAGAATAGGTTGAATTGTATTTCAAATAATTTTGTAATTTTTTTTAAAGACTAAATATAATTGTTAATAAGACAATGTAAATACGTCTTTAAGATAAGTTTTGTTTTAAATCCTTTATAAAAAAAACTTTTATAAACCGAATCAAATAAAATTTAGAACACAAGATTAGACAAGTATAAGATAAGAAAATAAAAACATACAAAGATTTTTATACTAATTTGTCTCACCTTAAGACTTTATCCATTTCTTGACACACCACCAAATTCTACTAAACAAGTTATAAGTATTCTTTCCACAAGCCTCTTCAAGCTCAAAACCCAAGTAGTATTTCACTTATCTCTTCAAGCAAACAACCTAAATATTCTTTATAACAAAGTCTCTTCAAGATTCAACCAATATCACACAAAATATGGTTAAAGGTAAAGCTCACAATCTCTATCGTCTTATTAGATGGATATAGAAGTTTAAGTTCAAGATACACATTCAGAGATTTTTACAAATATCACAAGTTTGTTTTCACAAACAGAGCTAAAGAATGAAAACAAAAGATAATAGTTAAGCTTTAGCAATTCTCTATTGTACTAAGCATCTATGATACTTATAGGAGAACTCCAAAAGTATCCATTGTGATATACTTTGAGCTTCAAAGTGGCGTAACAAAAGCTTGACAAGATCTCTCCATGTTGTATTATGGCAATTCTCTACCATTCTTTTTCCTTTGAAGTAGAATCTTACTGTCATTAAATATGATCAACTTTAAGAAATTTGTAATATTACATTTTAAATCTTTATGTAGTTATTGTTCATGATGTAAAAAAAAATCACTTCATATTTTGTCGAGTATAGGATAAATGTTGTGTAAGCGTTGTGTTTTATTATTTTATTATATTTATATTATTTGGGGTGTTACATGTTTCATTTGAATTATTATTTGGTTTGGTATATGATGATCATCACGAATGCAAAAAAAATTAACACATGTTTTCATAATAAATTAGTTTAAGAGTTTTATTACAATTGAATTATTCCATATTATGATGGTTGGTATCATGTGGCGACAAAAAAATGTTACACTATTATTTAATGAGAGTAATTTTAGGAGTTTTTCTTAAATGATAACATTTTTAGGATTTGTTATCATTTTTATTGTGACACATGTTTTATCCTTATCATTATATTGAGCATTTAATTTTTCATTACTTTCAAATATACTTCTTAATTTTAATTTCAAATTTAATTTGTTTACAAAAGATTTACTTTGATATTTTACCAAAAGTTTTTTACAAAACAGTTTTCTCATTCAAAAGCAACATCTACCTTGCATTAAAAAAGTGAAAAACCAGAATCTGTGATTTTTAAGGGTAGCTTCTGAAGCAGTAATATTGATATCTACTTGGAAAGCTTTACTTTAAGTTATCATTTTATCCAAGAATTTAAGAAGGAAAAGTCTTATCTCTAAATAAAATAACTTCTTATTTTCAAGCAAAAAGGTTGAAAAAGAAAAATCAGAAAACAAACGTTTTTTGTGCAGAAAAATAGCCTAATCAGTTCGCATGTCACTATTCAACCCCTTATAATGAGGGAATACCTTCTTAGTTTATTATTTGTTCATGGCTTTCCTTTGTAATGTGAAAGGCTTGTTTTGGGGGCTATGCTTTGATTGTATTATTGTAATTGACATCTTAGTTTTTCTTAGTTTCATTTCCTATTGTAATTCCTTATAACTTATATTATGTAAGATTTGTGTTTTCAATCCATTTATTGAAATTCCATTCTATTTTGGTTGACTTTAAATTTCTCTATCCACAATTTTTTTTACAATAATATAGTGTAAAGAACCTAAGATGAAGGCATGTATTTGCCAAAGCAAACACACTTTCAAAGTTAAAATCAAGTATCAACATTAGTGAAAAAATTGAAAGGCAAAAGAGTATTATTATATGAAAAAAAAGGCAAAAGAAGCCATGATATAATCATTGTTGTGGCTATAAATCAACAAGATACTTCATAAACCAATTGTGCTCTATAAGACTCCCTAGTGATGCTTGACAATTTTTTCTAAAGATTCAATTGCACACGTAAGCCAATAACAATCTAGATGATAAAAGATGCATGAATTAATGTTATAAAGCCCCTAATGCAGTAAAATGTGCCTAATTGGATTTGTGATTTGGGAATATGAAGCTTCGTGTTGTTAATATATTTTTCTAGCCGTATTATTTTCCCAATTTCCTTTTGGTTGACCTTCAATTTTATTATTTTCCTTTGAAGTTGTCTATTTACTTACATTGATTGCACTACATTGGACTAAAGAACAAAAGTTTTTCAAGTCTCGAAAAACAATATTTAATGCATATATTATATATGCACTTTATATTTAGTTGGTATTGTTACTACCAATCATTAGGAGGTTGTGTTGGATTCAATAATAATCTTTGTTCGATTCAATATGTAATTTCACAAAGAAAAAATGCAAATGGAAATACATTAACAATCAATAAAATGATTCTTTTCAATAAAATGACAAATTTTCCTTTTGACTAATGATTTATTAAGTGATACTTTAATTGCACTCTTAAACTTACAATTTTGGGTCATTTTCTCCCTGTCCTTTTTCCTCCCTTTTGTCTATGATATATGTGGGTCTCCAATAGTTAATTTTGTACTTCACCTCCTTGCTCTAAAAAACAACTGCCTTGATTCTAAAAAAGTTACTCCATCACCAATAAATAAATTTGTCTTCATTGTCATAATTGATTCTTCAATGCGACTTATTTTGTAATAATGAATTTATACATCTCCACTAATTCTTCAGCAAGATCAATTAATACGCTTGCTTCTTATAGGGCATGCACATTCTTCGAAATCTTTGATGATAAGATTGAGTATTAGATATATTTTTAGTATAATTGACCTCTATACCTATGTTAGCATCCTTAATACAACAATGCAAATGAAATGATTAGGAATTTAAATAACATTTTTTGCTTGAAAATCTCGACACACACACACACACACACACACACACACACATATATATATATATATAAATGAACAAGTCTATTTGTGCTCTCATTGTTCCACTCTTCCTCACATTCACTCTCATTTGAATACTTTTCTCTCATGAAGTGGTGTAGTTCACTATCCTAACATGGATATATATAAATGAACAAGTCTATTTGTGCTCTCATTGTTCCACTCTTCCTCACATTCACTCTCATTTGAATACTTTTCTCTCATGAAGTGGTGTAGTTCACTATCCTAACATGCATCTGTTTTTTCTATTTTTCCTAAAATTTCTCTTATCAATTTCTATAATTACCCACATTCACAATATTCTTATAACTATCTCCATTTACTTCTTTATTTGATGCTATTTTTTTAATATTTCTTTATCAGTTTTTCTAACTCTATTTTTTAATTTCGAAGATTTCTCTCTTTCATCAATAATTTGAAATCCTTAATTCAATTTATTAGTTTCAATTTTCAAAGTTAATATTAAATTAAAAAACTTTTTTATATATAAATTAAAAAACCAATGTTTTAAGAGTGTGATTGAAGTTTGAAACCCTCATGACTTTCTTCTCATGCTTAATTAAGTGAAGCACTGACATGAATTAGATTGAAAAACTTTTTGGTTTTACCATTTAAGCTCAAGGACTGAATTATATATAGTTTGGTTAATGAAATGACCACTTGATGTTGTTACAACATGTTTACAATCGTGTTTTATTGTGATCAATAACTATAATAAACTCTACATATATATTTGTGTTTGATTGATTTTTCTAATTAATAATATAAAAAGAATTATTTTGTTTCAAAAAAAATATAAAAGAATTGTTTGATGATAGTAAATGATTTTATTTGAGCAGTATATGCTTAACCAATTAAAATATTGCCAATAAAATTGTTCAATAGCTCATATGTTTAAAACACTAGTTTACTAGTATCTGCACAATATGCCCATATGTTCATATAGTTGACAACCACATTTAATAATTTTTTAGTCTAAATCTATATAAACAATTAATGTATTTTTTACATCAAAATTATTGGACACTTCATATTAATATCTTGACACTTCTCTTCTATTTTTTTTTTGGGTAAATTTGTTAATCTTTGCAACCTCATCTTAAAATTTACAAAAAATATTTATTGGATACACAGATGCATCATGCTCCTCAAGATTTGATCCCGTATTCAAAATACATTATTTATGCCTAGATTCATAAACTTCATTTCTTTTTACCTCTAAGTGACTTTTGAATGCTTTCTCAAACTTTAACACAAACTCTTATAGTGTTGTTGCTTCTACAAAAGAATAAAAAAAGTTAATACTCTGGTTATTCTAAGTAGTATTCATTCCAACAAAGAACACACTTCTATTATAAACAGGTATATGAGATTCTCTAATCTTATATAACCTTTTAAACCATTCAAGTCATACTCAATCATCAAACGCTTCCATTCTTTTTCAAACCTTTGGACACTAGGAGAATCTTGAATACATCTTTTTAGATCATGCTTGAAAATAATTTTTTTGTGATGTATATAGGGGATGAGACAACATGTTCATGTTAGCATTAATGACTCATACCTTTGGCCTTTATGTAAAGTGCTTACTTTAATAAAAAAAAAAATGAGGCTTCAATGTAGTTCTTTAGATGAGGATGTTTGTTAGTTGAAATAATTTTTAGATTAGGTATTGGGTATTGAAAATGGATTTGTTAATCAAATCAATGTTGCAGATGCTACCATTGACATACCTCCTATTATGTTAATTGAAATTCATGTGATCCTTTTTAACAATTATTAACAGTACGTACCTTTTTTTTTTAGAAAATATGACAGAGCCATCTATTTTTTTCCTAACATAAAACTATTTTAGCACTAACAAATGATGTTGTTAATGAGTTGAATGAGTACATTATGTCATTGATACTTTGGAAAAATGAAAACTTAAGTCTTAATACCTCGTATTCAGTTCAAGGAAATGTTAACAAACCAAATGATGTACATACTCTTGAATTTTTTTAGCACAATTGTTGCATATGGACTTCTTAATCATCATAAATTAAACCTGAACATTGATGTCATCATCATCTTATTGAGAAATATAGACAAGTTTTTAGGATTGTGCAATGACATTCAACTCATAATCACCCAACTGAGTGATCGTGTTTTGGAGGCAAAAGTAATTTTTGGCAGCAAAATTGGAGAAAAGGTTTTCATTCCTAGATTATCATTGATATCATCTAATCCAAAAAATTCCTTCAAATTTCAGCTTAACGATTTCCAGTGGTTGTTTCTTTTGCAATGACTATAAATAAAAGTCAAAGACAATCTCTCAAACACATGGACGTTTATCTCCCCCGATTAGTTTTTTCACACGAACAACTTTAAGTTACAATTTCAAGGTTACAACACGTAGTGGTTTAAAGATACTTTATATGCAACAACGAAGGCTATATTACAAACATGACTTTAAATGTAATTTGTAGAAAAGTGTTTTAGAATTTGAATTAGGTACTTTTATAAAATATGTATATATTTATCTTCAAATATGAATCTGATGTATGTTTTGGTCCTGATACACTGTTGTTTGTTGTTGGTAATAGTATTACTATTTTTATATAATTTGCCTCATAGTTCTTTTATGTTTCCAAATTATGGAATTTTGTCAAACTTTACTATCTGTGTTAGAGTTAACTGTTTTAGGTCTACATAAAAGAGATTAATTGAGCGATTCATACATAGAGGTGGTGGATCTTGTTTCTCCCATTTTCATATATGTTTTGTTGATGTATTATTTCTTTTCAATTAATGCATATTCAATGTCTTTATTATGTAGGGGTTATAAGATTGATTTAGTGGTGAAGGGAGAAGGGAGGAGGAGAGGTTGTGGGTTTGAATCCCCACTAACAAAAACTAACAGCTAACATTTGCCGATAAAAAAAATGTCTTCATTATGTTACTCTTGAGTACTTTTTATTTAATTTTCTGACTCGGGAGCTCCTATGACTTTAGTAAATATGTGATATATTCATCATGTTGTGATTTTGCATAGGATGAAACATATTCTTAGTAAATGTTTCTTAATTGCGTATGTTCATAAAGTAATGACAGTTCCATTTCTTTTTAATACTTTTACAATATTTAAGATAAAAAAATTCAAATAAAAATTCTTACACCCTTTGTTTTCCCCCTATATCATATGGATTAAAAATCTAGTTCACATCTTAAAGTAAAAGTTTTCTTCTCTCACTTCTAAATTAAAAAAAAAAAACCATTAAAATTGTTAAATGCTCAACAAACCTTGTCAATTGTGAGTAAATCTCAACTATTTTATCTCTTAATATTCAAAAAGTAAAATAAAATGGTTCAAATTTTCATATCTTCAGTTTGTTTGAGTTTGGGTCAAATACACTACTTTTTTGTCCATTTCTTTTTTGTTTTTTTTTGTCCATTTCTAATTATATATACTATTTAAATTTTACCTTATATATATATATATGTATATATTAATTCAACAATAATATACACTAATTGGTATAAATCAAACATTTCCAATTATATAATATTATAATTAGTATTTACTTATATTTTTTTTAAAAAATATATTAAATATTAAATTTAATTAATTTATTGATATATTAAATAATTTTAAAAATTTATAAACATTTATAAACTTAACATACTTAGAAAATTTTAATTTAATAATTAAATTTAATGTGTGTGTGTGAATTTTTAAGGAGACGAAAAACAAATTTAAGTTAAAAGCAATAAAAACATTTTTTATTTTTTATTTTAAATTAGAAAAATAATTTTCATATATCTCATTTTTTTTTACAACTCACTTCCATTCTAATTTTTTTTTATCTATCTCTCTATACCTTTTTCGTTACACCACATCACATATTATATTTATCATTTTCTCTCTCTAATTTTTTCATTTTCTCTCTATCTCTCTCATTCCTCCACCACAATCCCACCCCAAATGGGATGAACATTTATAAATTTTCCGTTAAATTAAACTTATATATCAGCAATATACTTCCTCCGGTTCTTTTTATAAGAAACAAAAAAGTGTTATTTTTTGGTCTTAATTATAAGAAACATAGATCCACTTTAAGTTGTATTAATTGCTAGTTTTCTTTTTTATTCTTCATCTTGTGAAATCCATTAATGAGACACATACTCATTTTTCATGCATTTATTGGTCTATTAACCATACAAGTTAAACTTATTGGTGGAGGTGCAGTGTCATTAATGTAATCACTATTTAAACCAATCAATTTAAGAGGTATTTTTGAAATAAAATTAAAATTTATAACACTATTAATTATAACTAATTAACTTAATTATTTTTATTGATCTTGACGATTTAGTTATTTGTTTCTTATATAAAGGAAATGAGAAAGTATCTTAAAATAGAAAATTTCTTCTCTCACTTCCATATTAAGAAAATCCCCTATTAAAAACTCACCATTAAATTTATTAAATGCGGGTCAGACCTCGTCAGTCGTGACCAAACCAAACATCACCCATTTCATTTTCATCCCTTATTATTTTTTACTATGTTTCAATTTATATGACGTTTAAAATTTTGGTACATGTATTAAGAAATATAATTAATTTGTTGAATTTTCTAGAAAATATAATGTAATTTTCTAATATACCATTTATTTATCTAATTAATTATTCATACTATATTATTTTCACTAAGTATTAATTAAGAGTAGTATTGAAAAAAGATATTTAATGTAACATTGATTTTATAAAACATCATTTATTTTGGAACAAATTTTTTTCTCTAAAACGTCATATAATCTGAAACGAAGGGAGTACTATTTTTTTTTTCTCCAAAAAGTAAAATAAAATAAATAAAAAAGCCTCACTTTTCCTCTCGTTTTAATCGCACTCCCCTTGATCCTTTTCAAATCGATCTCACTCTCACTTCTTCTCAATTCTCACTCGACTCTCATTCTTCCCAACAACAAAACAATGCTCCCAGACTCCGACTCATCCCTCTTCCACAATTCCCTCCTCGCCCTCTTCCTAATCGCACCCCCCACCTTCCTCTCCCTCACCTTCCTCCAGGCCCCTTACGGCAAGCACCACCGGCCCGGCTGGGGGCCCAATCTCCCCCCTCCCTTAGCCTGGTTCCTCATGGAAAGCCCAACCCTCTGGCTCACCCTCCTCCTCTTCCAAAACGGCCAACACTCCAACAACCCCAAAGCCCAAACCCTCATCACCCCATTCCTCCTCCACTACTTCAACCGCACCATCCTCTACCCTCTCCGCCTCCTCCTCACCCCTTCCCAAAAAAAAGCCCACCCGGGCTTCCCCCTCAGCGTCGCCCTCATGGCTTTTACCTTCAACGCCCTCAACTCCTACCTCCAGGCCCGATGGGTTTCCCACTACAACAACAATTACAACAACTCTTTCTCCTTCTGGTGCTGCTTTTTTTGTGGGCTTTTAATTTTCTTGTGCGGGATGGGGATTAACGTTTGGGCCGATAGGGTCTTGCTGCGGCTCAAGGGCGAGGGCAAGGGCTACGTGGTGCCGCGGGGAGGGTTGTTCGAGCTCGTCGCGTGTCCGAACTACTTTGGGGAGATTGTGGAGTGGCTGGGTTGGGCCGTCATGACCTGGTCCTGGGCCGGGCTGGGCTTTTTTGTCTACACTTTTGCGAACCTCGGGCCCAGGGCGCGCGCGAACCGGAGGTGGTATTTGGAGAAGTTTGGGGAGGATTATCCCAAGGAAAGGAAGGCTGTTATTCCCTACTTGTATTGATTTTTTTCTTATTGGATTGTAATTGGGATTGTGGAGAGGGGTCAAGGGAAAATTGATATATAATAATTGAAATTTGGTGACGACGACGACGATGATGATAAGTTGATGATGCATTGCAGTTCAATTTGGTTTTTCTAATATGAGGTCTATTTATTTATTTTTTTCATTTTATGTTGTTACATGTTGCTTATAGCTGACTATTTTATGACACCGCTTATTCAAATGACAAAAATTAGATGTAGGAACGTCGATAGTTATAAACTTATAATTGAATGCAATTTTGACTACTGAACAACATAAGAACAAAAATTACATTAAAAAAAAGGTTATTTTCATCAAGGTAGTGACAGCAATTTTGACAGCAATAAGTACTGTTGTAGCTGTTCTTGAATCAAAATTGGCAAATGTTATTTCCAACAACGTTTTAAAATATGGTCCCATGCTGCAGTTTTAGCTGTAACATCAAAGTGGTATCAAGAAATGTCATGAAATTGTGACTACGATCACTATTTAAAACTTTAATATTCATCTTGATATAATTGACGACGATTATTGAGACGAAATAACGATTTTAAATAGATAACAATATCAATGAGTATTTTAGGTCTAAGTTATGCCCTTCGAAATCCTATGCTTTTGTGTATCTTTAACATACGTGTGAGATACTATACTAAGCAATAAAGTACAATTAGTTCGTTTCTGACAAAGATAAATTAATGTTTTGACATTTTATCAATGAGACGTATATGGATTGGTATTTCATTGGTTTAAAGTATGAAGAGTCACTGTCATATGTTATTTTCAATCTGACAGATTGGGGTAATCAGCATGATGCCTTTACTACTGCAATCTGAACTATTTTTGACTGAATATTTTCAAGCATCTCTCTATTATCATATTTGACTATTAAGTGTGTTTGGAAATCAGATAAAAATCCTGTTTTATGCTTTTCAAGACAGTTTTTCACTTTTTTAGACAGCAAATGTGATCGGAGAAAATTGTTATTTCTACGTTGAACGGGAAACAACGTTAATACAAACATAGTCTAAGTAATTTTAGGACAAACATGTAATTCAAGCTAAATAACGAAGGGCTCCAAATAACATACGACTCCATCTCAAGTTATATTTCATGATCCAAGAAATGCACATTTTGCACCAGCTTCCTCTCAAACTCTATCAGTTACCTTTGAAAATTTACTACAAGCTTAGCACTGAAATGTTGTGGTGTTGTGATTGTGAGAGAAAGAAATACAGAGAGCATCAAGAGAACAAGAAGCAACCAGCAAAGTCTGATGTGGCTTGTGGGTATGGCTATGGGTTGCTAATCCTTACAAAGAGAATTAAGAGAGAAAGCTTTGTAAGAGAATATTTAATTTTAATTGTGGATAGGTGTTGGGAGCAGGTACTCACAATTAGGAAAATCTGATGTGAGTGTAGCTATGGATTGCTATCCTTATTCAGAAGAAGAAAACATTTGTAATTTGAGTTGTGATTAAGTGCTTTTGGGAAGTGATAATTGGGAGATGGGACTAATAAGTCACACGGACATGTTTATGTATTTTTTTTCCTTCCTATTTTACAAAAAAGGAAATATTGATATTTTTGTGAACTCAATCATGTCAGTTTTTCTTATTCATGACCACTAGTATCTTTTATGAAAAACAATTATGTTTGAATCGTGTAGGATTACTGTGAGCGTCAAACCTTTCTCTTTGGGAATTTAACTGCATCCTTAGGAGTCAAACTGGAGATCACTTGTTACACTGAAATAATCTCATATCAGTTGATTCTTACTTTTGGTGGTAACTCAGTGGTGTCATTTGATAAGGCTTTATTGTGGTTTATATCTTTGATTTTGTCATTGGAGGCATAAGTGATGACAACTTTGCAGGTTGGACTGAGAATAATAGTGTGAATGTTGATAGTGTGTTTAAAAACTCGTTGAGAAGTAAGAAATCACGTTTGAGATGTGGAAAATGTAATTATTAACTTTTAAAAATCACATC
This sequence comes from Pueraria montana var. lobata, assembly GCA_026413185.1. Classification (NCBI taxonomy): domain Eukaryota; kingdom Viridiplantae; phylum Streptophyta; class Magnoliopsida; order Fabales; family Fabaceae; genus Pueraria; species Pueraria montana. The sequence continues at coordinate 84,108,179 of CM048650.1, forward strand.
CAAAGCATGAGATATTACATTCGAAACGTGAAACTAAACATGCTATAATAGTGTCTGGAGATGTCACTTTGAAGATTGTGCAGTTAAATTAAAAAAAAAACCAATAATTTGTGTGCAATTGTTGAGTAGAATGTATTTTCGAAGAATTGTGAAGAATGAAATAAATGTCTATCAAATGAAGTTGTGCAAACAAACTTTGATTGTCTAGTATTGACTCATTGAAGCGAAGGAGGAAAAAGAGTGAGATAGACAATAAGTATTTACTTTCCCAAACTTCTAATTCTAGAGAAAGGGTATGTGACTCATCTTAGTTGAAGATAGTATTTTGAGAAGAAAAAGAATCGTGGTGCAACAAGTAATTTCCTAAATATTTCAATCAATAAGCAAGCATTGATAGTGCAAAGTGCAAATATACTAGTTAAGTCCTTTAAAATATATTATTTTGAGAAGAAAAAGAATCGTGGTGCAACAAGTAATTTCCTAAATATTTCAATCAATAAGCAAGCATTGATAGTGCAAAGTGCAAATATACTAGTTAAGTCCTTTAAAAAAAAAAAAAAAAAAAAATATATATATATATATATATATATATATATATACTAGTTAAGAACTAATAAACTTGCACAATATTAAAATGATAAGATGCAACTTAATTTAAGATCACGGAGAAAAAGGATTAGTATGACAATTTTATAAATATCTAAGTAGTATAGTTTTTCATTTTTTAATGAGATTAATGGTCATAGAGTGATAGTGTAAAATTATTTTACATGATCGATCATCTAATCATAAATTATCGTTGGTATGACTTTTACGCTTCATTTGGTTTGAAAGACAGAAATAAAATGTAGCAAACAGAAATAACATCATTTGTTTGTTACAACTGATTCATAAGAGAATTAATTTTAAATTAAATGGGATCCACCGTACTATTTCTTACATATTTTTAATCTATTTTCACTCATCTCTCTATCCCGCTCCTCATCTTTTTTCTATTTCTCTTCAACCAAATACTTCTAATTTTCACTTTATTTCTCACATATTTCCACTCTTTTTTTTTATTTCTATCTACCATATTTCTCTCATCTCTACCAAACAGATCCTTAAGGTAATTATTGTAAAACTCAACAAACTTATCATATATGATGATTTATGATTGAATAACAGTGTAAAACTATTTTACATTATTAGTGCATAACTTTTTTCTCTTTTTTAATTTGAGGTTTGCATTGAATTAACGTTCCAACAATAGACCATAAAATAGAGTACTAAAGATGGAATAAATGATTATGGCATGATAGTTTAAGCTTAAACAAAGGGTGACTTTTACTGTTTGAAAAATATACCAAGTGGTTTATGATAAAAATATTTTATTAAAAATATTTTATTATTGATTCACTAGTTAACTACTTGATATGCTTTTCCACGGTAAAAGCCGCCTAAACGAAGATATGTTATATTACATTTTTCTAGTTTTCTTAAAAATTATATTTAGCTCTTAAAAAAGCATAATCGGGACATAACCTTTTTAAGGTTAGGGATTTAGTGTTTTTGATTTTCTGTTGACATGTATACCACGTTCAACCTAATTCATGAGTGTAGGTTCATTGAAGTAATTGTCAGTTTGAAACATTTGAACAAAAAACCAAACACTTATATTATCATTCATCTTTCAGCCTTTTTGAAAGAAGGAACAAGTTTTCTACACTTGACATTTTGTTAGCGTTATTTTCCAAATTAATTACTTATTGATATATTCTATATCTCTTTACTAAATATTTTTGTCAGTAAATTCTCAATTCTAAAATTTGCTTCAATCAGGACAAGCGGAATAAAGTATTTGCTAGAATACATTACATATTAGCACTCCCAATCTATTTACCAGAATACATTCAATTCAATCTTTGAGGGAAAACAGGTACAAAGCAACTATGATGTGATGAGTGTTCAATTGTTGTGTATTTAATCTTTCGTTAAGAAAGAGTATACTAAAAAAGCTAGTTATTAATTTCATATTAATAAATCCGTATTAACGAAAATTCAAACATATTATAAATAGTCAAATGTCATCAAGAAAATGTTATAAGTAGCTTTAAAATCCATATTGACTGCAATATTTAAGCAAATAAAAAAGTAGGGCAACATTGTCACCCCCTTCCCTCCAAAACCAAAAATAGGGCAATCATTCTTGCAAATAACATTACAGCACCACACATCATATTATTACTTGGTTCCTCAAACTCAAGCAATTTATACAATGTTCATCTAAGTCTATTTAGGGAGAAATTGAACATTATAAATGATTAAGGAAAAAGCAAAATGAACATGAAATGAAAAGAAAAAACATAAAAAGTAAGTCTAAATTTAACTGCAACATTCTGACTCAAACAAATACAAAATGGTCTTCAATTTTATTCCCCCTTCTGGTCCTCTATTGGAAGATTATAGAAAAATATTAGCCAACCATTAACATGGTATCTCCTTTAAATTATCAAAACTTGTTTCTAAGAAATATGGCCACGATGCTAGATGATGTACAACCAGCTGATGATATTGGTAACGTATCAAAAGATCACTCAGTCTGGTGCAGTTTCCAGTTCCACTATTCCATTTATTTTCTTGTTGCAGCCAGCACCATAAGAGCAGCATTTCTGCAGTTTGTTAACAAGGGGCAAATTTTCAATTTCAAATGAAGTATAAAGAAAATATACACATAAATCCAACCTCATTTATTCCCTGAAATAATTTTTAATCCAAAATCACATAAGACAGTCTTAGAAGTTAAAACTACCCTATCTTTTTGCATGTCAGGATGTAGGTTTCAACTTAGGACCAACAATTACAACATTCAATGGCAAAAGCTACAGATAAAATGCTCCCTAGAATGCTTTAATGATTCAGAAAACGCAATGACAAAATATTGTTGTGTAGATTAGATGAACTCACATTAAGAAATGGTGCGGTTTGCACCAACTTTCACTCTCAACTGGTCATCGGTGAGACTGTCTCCTGCTGGATCTTCATGTTTCAAACTTCCATCTTTAGACACCAGATTTTCATACTGATCTTTTAAGCCAGACGAGTCAACGGCCTCTGCGAGGCTCTGCTTAATTTGTTGCAACAAAGCATCAATTCTATTCTTTGTTTCTGAATCAGGCGTCTCTCCAGCCTTGGCAACCTCCAATTTCAATTGCAGTATCTTTCTCTTAATATCATCCGATGAGTTTACCAAACTTCCAATTTGCTTTTCTATTTCTTCTCGTAGTTCTTCTGTACCTGGCACATTGCTGTCTTGTACAATGACTTCTAAGCCCGCTGACTCCAGAGCATTGACCAGCTGTGAGTTTACCTCTTTCTTAAACTCGACGATTTTCTTCTTCAACTCATCATCCAAATCACTTGCTGAGGATGCACCAGCACCTCTAATTTCAGCCTTTAATGCTTCAAACTTTTCCCTTATTCTTTGATTACTCAAGACATTATCAACTTTTTTCTTCAATTCTTGCTTCAATGCGGCAGTCTCCTTGTCCTTATTTGTATCTGACAGACGCTTTACTTTAGATAATTCGCCCAGATAGTTAAGCTTATTCTGCAGTCTACCATAATTGGGAGCTGCATGCAATTGCTGTTCAAACTCCACCCTTAGCTTTTCTATCTTATCCTTCAGCAATGGATCAACAATTTGATTATCTGCATTTGCTTTCGAAACTTCCTCCCGTAGTTTCAACAAACTGTCTGTCAAGCCCGCAGCTTTAACTGCCTCGGAGTATTCTTGATTGACCTCCCTTTCCAGTTGCTTTATCATCTCATCCAGATCTAGTTTTGGAGGAACGGGAGAAGATTCCTTAGCTTCCAAAACCTGTTGCTTCAGTTTCTCAACCTCAACTTCTAGTTCAGCATCGGAAATCTTAGCAATAGATAGATCCCTCTTCTTCATGTTGGCTTTTCTCTTAGGATCTATAGGAATACCTTCCTGGAACCCACCAATCTTTCTGAACTTAAGCATGCGATGTTTTAATAGTTCTTCTGTGTTCATCTTGGTGAGCTCCTACATAATGGACAAGTGAAAGTTCCAAAGTTAACACATGCTTTGACATATTTGTTTTCAGTAGAACACTTGCTGCCTGTAAAACTTACATCCATGGTTTCCTTGATTGCTTTCTTTATCTGTTGAGAGGTCCACTCTGGATCTGCATGTGCACCACCAAGTGGCTCCTATTGGAAAGACAAAATGAATTCTACTTAGATTATATTCCCAAGAGAATATTGTTATCAATCTGTAATTACAAATGTTTATATTGTACAAGAAAGGATAAAATTAGAACAAATCAAAGCAGGAGTAAAGGTTTGACAAATTTGCCTGAACACTGAAATACTTATTACCTATATACTCATATTTAAACCATTAAGATGACAAATTCCATGTATAAGAGAAAAAGCATAATTAATAGCTTCTTACAGGTATAACACCATCCGCAATTTGTAATTTGCACAATTCAGTGGCTGTAATCTTCAGTTTCTCAGCAGCCTGCAAAGGATAATAAAAAAGAAAATATTTAAACTTAAAAATATTATGAATTGAAAGAGTCAAATTACTGGCATCATATATACCTTCGGAGCAGCTTTAGCGCTCTTCCACAAGATTGCTGCACATGCCTCTGGACTAAATCATGTAATAAATAAAGATCAAACCAGCAGAACAAAACAGAAAGACTTTTTCAATCAGTAAAATGATCAATAATAACACAAGCAGTCAACCATATCACACACACATGCTCACACACACACACATATGAGAACGAATCAAATAAGAACTCTTCTTATTGTGAGAAATGAAGAAAACTACAAATATAGACCATTAAATCATATTTTTATGGTCAAGTTTAAAAGAAAAATGCCTATGACTTTTTTAAGTGGTCATGTGACCACTAAGTTATATTCTTGACCATCCATGTATAGTTGTATGACCCTGATTTATAGTTTTCATTTCTCACAATAAGAAGGGTTCTCACTTGATACGTTCCCTATATGTGTGTGTAGCTGCTTCTAAGAAGCAACTTTAACCACATTTAAGTACAAGTAAGAAAAGATGAAACCATGTTTAATGTTTTAACCACTTTATATAAGTGGTCAATTTAAACATAGTTATACAAAATCAATTTTGCTAACTACTTCCCTAGTTTAAAATTTTCGTTAAAACTTAAGGGTGGTCTTCATACAACCTGCTGTTTGTTGCCAGAAACAGAACCATCATCCACATTACTAAATAATTTCAATAATTCATATAATTCATAACTGGCATAAACATAATCATGTTCAACATTAACTCTGAACTAACGATATATGTTAATATGAAATCATGGATATAATTACAATCTCTGTTAGATGTCTGTTAGTGAGAAAGTTAGTTAGTTGGGCTGAGACAGTTTGAAGAAATAAGGCATATTGCCTATAAACAAGATGGGAGGTTGGGAGCGAGAGGTATATTATTATTTTATTTGAGAATTGGGGCTTTGGCATTGGAAGTGGGAGGTGCAGACCGTTGAAGTTCTGCAGTGTTATATATTGTAATTGTAATTGGGGTTTATCCCTATTTTTTCTTAATAAGATACCAGGTTTCTATCAACCTTGAACCTTCATCTATAGATAATTTGCAATGTTAACATTATTGCAAGAAGCTCTACAAGATTCATCCAACATGCATGGGGGAGGGGGAAAAGGCATATAATTGAAATAGTTATTACGATATTATAAAATTTGCAAATAGTGGAGTAAAAAATTAAATCACCTGGCAACATAAAAAACAGCATTTTCAAGCATGAGTAATTTATTAGCACATCCAATGGCTAGGGCACCACCCGAACCACCTTCTCCAATAACTATAGATATAACAGGCACCTTCAGACCAAACATGGATCTCAAATTGTGAGCAATCGCTTCACCCTGAAAGCATGAAAATCAACAAATGGATTAGCCTTGTAAAAAAAGAAAGCCGACGAATCTTTGAGAGACTAACTAGCTACATACTTGGCCTAGTTCCTCTGATTTAAGGTCAGCATATGCCCCAGGTGTGTCAATGAAAGTAACTATGGGGAACCCATGATGATCTGCATATTCCATCAAGCGAAGAGCCTTTCTGTAACTGTTTGAATTGGAAATTTACCATCAGTGTCAAATACAGATGAAATCGATGTTAATTAGAGTTCATATCCTATCTTAAATCTAGTCAATTTCTTGCATTGACTAGAGTTCCTAGTGAACATACCCATGAGGAGTTGGCATCCCAAAGTTACGCTGAATGTTTTCTTTAGTATTTCTACCCTTTTGGTGACCAATGAACAAGTAGCTTCTACCATCTATAGTCCCTAGACCAGTAACAATAGCAGGATCATCATAACCTGCCCGATCACCATGGAGTTCAATAAACTGAAACACAAGGAAACATGAGAATTCAGTTAAAGTGGTTCAATAACAAAAAATCAACTAAAATATGTATTAAGAAAATGAAATAACTAGAATATTGAAGTGAAAAACAAAAAATAATACTTAGAAGACCTTTTCAGTTATGTTAAAGACATGATCAAGGAAAGTCGGTCTGTTAGGATGCCGTGCAATGTTGACCCGCTGTATAGGAGTCAGATGCGTATATAGATCCCTTAAAGCCTGAAATAATAACGTGAGCAGTGAAGGGATGAGACTTTGACCAATTTTACTGTTTAAATTTTAGGGATTGGGAGGAAAAGTTAAAATAACAGAAAAGTATATATCTGAATTTTGAATAATGAAACTTTGAATAATTGTATTACAAAATAATAAACTTTTACACCTACTTATACTAATAATACAGGTAAAGAACAAGTGTAGTACATGCCCAAGTCAATAACACTCACCACATACTAACACAATATAACAACACAATAATATTCTTTAACACAAGGTACCCTAATAGTTGCTTAAATATAAAGAAAAGTATCATCTGGCAAAAGAGAAGGGAAAAAAAAAACAGTTGAGGAAACAGTCGAATCAGCATTTCAGAAACAAAGACATACTATTAGCTACTAAGAAGTCATAGGGCATTTGTCACAAAGGGATTGCCAACAAGAATGACAATCAGGCTTAAATAATTTGCTTAAGACACAACTAAACTAGTGTGGGCTAAAAATATGCTATATATTCAATCTTGCAAGTGACAATCAGAGAGCAGCATGATGGCATTTTTCTCATGAGAACTCTTATTTTACGTATGAGGCTGAGCACATAATTCAATCCAGTAATCATCATCAGTTTGCTCATTCATGTAATCCAGTTTTCTTAAGAACAACACTTATTTGTTATAACAGCCAAACCTGCTGGTACTTAGTTTCCAATGAGAGAATCTGATCACTGAAGTCCAGTCCAGTTTCATTCGCCATCTTCCGCACCTGTTTCCAACCATAAATACCACTCCTATTAGCCCATTAGAATTCAGCACAACCTCCACGAATCAGACAATCACAACCAATTCATTCTCACTCAAGCAAACAAAGCACACAGCAACACAACACACACACCCACAGAGTAAATTAGAAGTTACATCAATGATCTTCTTTTGCAGATCAACAAGAGGCTTTTCAAACTCCAAAGTGACAGGCTTTGGCTTCTCCTTGAGTGGCTTGAAATGGGAAAGGTGGCTCAGCACCCCACCTTTCACATTGGGATCAGGGTTAGCAGGCCAAGGATATTCATGCTTCTTCACCTTCCTCAGCTTAGCAGCAACCGTAAAATCCCTCCTCTCCAAAACCAACCTTCCCTTCCCCAAGGTTCTCAGAGGAACACCATTGAAACCGCTGGTTGAACTCCTCAAAAGATCCGAAGCAGAAGAACCAGCCAGAGATGCAGAAGAAGAAGCCATGTTTCCCTTCAAACTCAATCCCCCAAATCAGCAAAGTCTAAAAACAGAACCAAAAACACACGAAACCCAGAATAAGATCACAAAAACCAACACTCAACCAGGAAACAAAGAGACAAAATCAACACAACCCAGAAAGGGAATTCGAAAATAGAGTGAAAAAAGACAAAAACTTTATCTCGATCCAAAAGAAAAAAAAACTAAAAAAACTAAAAAACAAATCTTGTGATGAACCCATTTAAGTTACTTAACTAAGCTCCATTTTCACAAAATCCGAGCAACAATGAGCAAGAGTTTCAAATTCCCACAATCGAAAAAAACCATAAGCCATTCATTCATTCATTCAGAAAGCATTAATTAAAGCTCCTGAAATTGAGTAAAGTAAACTCCATTTTCAAGGAGCAAAAGGGGTGAAGTTTTCTAGGAAAATTACCAGGGAGAAGTTGAAGATCCAGAAAAATAGGAGAGACAGAGAGAGGAGCAAGTGCAATCTAAAGCCTAAAGGTAGGTGAAAGAGAATGCGATATAATTAAGGGTGTGTTTGAATGAATGAGCTTCGTGGAGATCGTCAATGAAAGAGAAGAAAAGAGAAGAGGAGTAGTTGTTGTTTGTTGTAGGGAGTGGAAGGCAAAGGAAAGAGATTGGGGTTTTGTTGTTCAAAGAAGGAAAAAGCCAAACACCAAAGTGATGGAGGCGATACTTCTTATGCTATGCTGTGTGTGTGTGTGTCACAACTCACAATAATGAGCCAGCTTTTTTCGGTTTGGCCGTTAAGCTGCACTGACTTCACTCTTCTACACATCACACAACACAAATTCTTTGTAACAAAACAAACAACACACTATCATTAACATTAAAAAAAAAATGTTGAGTACCAATAATATAAAGAGGAAAAGGGTGATGCACTGAAAGTATAAAACTATTTTACACTGTTATTCAATCACAAACCATCATTTATCATAAGTTTGTTGATTTTCACAAAATTATTTTAAAAATCATATAAATGATAATCGTGATTTGATGACGGTGTAAAACTATTTTACACCGTGCATATCACTATTAAACTCTAATTAAATCACAAATAACTATATGCATATATAGAAAAATATCTATTAAGATAAATCAACTCCTTAAATGGACATCAGTATTTCAATATATTAATCCTAAAAGAATACATTAGATTCATCTAAAAACAAATTACTATATATATTAAGTTTATTAATTTTTATAATAATTATTTTAAAAATTATAAGTAACAATAATTTTTTATTGATTCATCATGTAAAGCTTTTACGTAACTATTAAACTCTTAAAAAAAATGTGCTTAGTGCAAGTCACACAACAAAACACATGTTACACTACTCACGAGAGATGGGAATTTTGCGTCGGCATATATGATCCAATTTTAGAGTTTATTTTTGATATAATATAAGTGTGAGGAATTTTATACAGTGATTTAATTGAAAATTATTCTAAATATGATTTTTTAAAGTAATTACAATTTTATTATATATAACCAATAATAAATAGTTGGATGACTGTATAAACTTTTTAGATAAAATGTTTTTCAGATCATTCAATTTTCAGTCAATTTTTTTTTAGTTTTTGTATTTTATAAATGATAATTTTGATCATCCTATACTTTTGATAATTGGTGAATTTATCTCTTTTTACAGAACACTGGATACTGAGGATGAAATTCATCAATTAAAATAAATATAAAGATTAAAATCATTGTTTTCAAACTATAAAGATTAAGACTTATTTTGACCAAAAATTAAGGAACGTAAAACATAGTTTATCTAGAAAAAATTACACTGTGACTGTGTTTTGATTAAATTCAGAATTTTAACTTTTTTATTTTTTTTTACAGAATTTTAACTTTTTGTTTTTCATAAAATTTTTGTATATATTTATTATTATTAAAGTGATTGAAAGAAAAATGAAAATGAAGTTTAAATTTATCTAAAAAAAGTTGGACTAGAAAACTGATTGAAGTGAATCAATTAAGATTATTCGATTTGGTTTTAAATATGAATGGTGAATAGTTTGATTTATATAACTTTTCTCTTTAAAACCAAACCAACATTACAGTCATTAGTTTCTACTTTCTAATAATAGATTCTACACATGTTTATCAGTTTTGTATAAAAGAATCTTCTTACTTGTAATGCGGTTCAAAATCTCATATCATTACAGTAAAAATAAAAAAAACCTATATATACGTTGTGTTATTTTACCATACGGGTTTGTGGCCTCTCACTAATTATAGTCATGATTCGAAGTTTGCTGAAAATAATCTTTCATACTACTTCCTTTTCATATTTTTATAGATATTTTAGTCTCTCTTTTTTTATCCCAAAATAGTTAATTTTTAAAATTTCAAAGTTGAATTAATGTTTTTCCCCCCTCAAATATACCTTATTTAATATACTAAGGAGTTTAGCTTAATTAGTTAAACAATATACGTGAATTATCATAAATAAGTTTGATTCTGACAAATAAAAAAAATACCTTATTTAAAATTCTCTTATTAGTAGTGCAAGCATAAAAAATTAAGGCATTAAATAAGGATATTTTAGTCTAAATAATATTTTACTTCCATTAACTATTTATTAATCTATGTGTATTAACAAACATCTATAGATATAAGAAGGAGGTAGAAACATCTATTTTTTCCAATAGATATTCTCATTTGAAAGCAATCTTATTCGAAATATGGTCAAACATTAAATGTGAACACATTTTCATGCGAAGGTTCAAACTTTGCTTAAGTAAATGTTATGACCTAAGAAATTGAGAATATATTTTTTATGTTAATCTATTCTCAATTTTTGGAATAAATTAATTATGTGTTTTTCTTATTTTCTAACGTATTATATTATCATCTATATTAAATTCATTTAATATTTTAATTCTTTAATTATCTATTTATTTACAATTATTTTAATTTTATCAATATTTTTTTTTCAAATAATATGAAATAAAATAAATTTAATAATAAAATAGTAATTATCAATTATTTTCAAAATTCTCAAAACTAAATATTTCAAACACATTTTTTAATTTTATTTTAATATACTGTCACAGTAAAAAAATATATTATTAATTAGAAATTATCTTATATAATTTTTAAAATAATTACTATAAAAATCAATAATCTATCATATATGATAATTTATAATTATATCTACACTATCTATACATTCAAATTAATTTTTTGCATATTAAATTTAATTTTTTTTGTTATAGTAAAATAACATTTTATTAGTTAAATTAAGTTTTCAAATATTTTTTAATTTTTATAAATTTTACGTGTATTAAAATACCCATATAAAACATTAAATAATTTATATTCGCATATAAGAATGTCTCCTTGAGCATGGTTACTTACTTGGATAGATTAGAACCGTTAACGTATGTTTGTGCACCTTTTTGCTTACAATCTATATCTATCATCTTCCCCGTACACGTGCCTGCTCTAGTACCTTCTTGTACTTGCTTTTTTAATTATAGAAGTAGCTTAATAAAATGCAACTTATACCCAGAAGATATCAGTATAAATTGAATTTATTAGCAACACAAATCATGTTTTCTATTATATATAGTCAGCAAATATTTATGTATTGCAACAATATTTTTAAATTTAAGAAAATATAGCAATCTAAATTAAAGAAAATAATAAGGAAAAATACTTAAACTTATAATCTCTAGATAATTATAATTAATTAACTTAAAAATTAAACATAGAAACTAAGCGAGAATATTTTAAACTATAAAAGGACATGTATTACTTATTAAATATGGTTGCGTGTTTATATTGTGTTAGGGTTTCTTAAACGGAATAAGAGAAAAACCTGAACCGACTGCGAAGAAAAAGTTAATGAAAGTCAAAATACGTTGCTAGGTTTGGTGGTCTGTTGATTCTATTTCATTTGAACTGAAACTTCTTAATGAATTGCTAATATTTTACTAATAATTAAAAGATATAAACATCCAATTCCAAAGTTTAAAACCTTTAATTTCAATTTTACTTAAAAACTAATTAATTTAATTAATAAATTATTGTTTTAATAGTAACTTATTGAAAAAAATAAAAATAATCAAAAAATTAAAATTAGATAGAATAGTTAAAAAATAATTAAAAATTTAATATATAAATATTAAAGAAGAAAAACTTATTTATAATAATAATTTAAAAAAAAGTAACTATAATTAAAAAAAACTATATATTTAATTTATTGAAGAAAATAATTAAAAAAAAAACTAAAATTCTACTTTGATAGAATAGTTAATTAAAGAAAAAATAATAATTTAATTTAATATATAAATTCATAACACGTGTGATCGCAAAATAAACATGACATATAATTCCAGAAAAAGAAAACTATATGTAAAAGCTGAGTCAATTTTATAATATAAAAGTTAATATTTGTTATTATTAGGGGTGTACATAATAACCGTTAGGTGCCACTAATATAGTACAATTCAAGATTGATTTTGGTAGGTTTGAGTTTTAAAAATTAGAAATAATATATTTTGATAATGGTTTTGACTTATATTTCTATCGTTTCAGGTCATCTCAACCTAGAAGCGTAAGTGGGTTGGTATTGATCAACCTAATTCAACCTAATTACATTTTAGTGGATTGGGTTAGGTCATCAGGTTGAGTTGAGTTTATTTAGGGTAATCCTATTAGAATTATGTTGAGTATTGGGTTATAAGTTTCAAATTTAATTAACCAGACCTAACTTGATCTACATATTACTATATTAATAATAAAATAATTGGTGTTGTTTGGAACATGTATTGTATTATTTGGGACATATATTTTTCTGGTGATAATATTGGATTTGGACAACTGAACTTATATGTTAAGTAACTTGTTGTTTTCTGATTTTTGGATAAGTAATTTGTTGTTTTCTGATTTTTTTTCTTCTAATTTTTTCATATTTCCAAAATATATTTTATTTTAATCAATGAACCCGACTATCTAACTCAACCCAATTAAGGTTACATTGGGTTGGGTTGCTTAACAAAAAATATAGCAAACCCAACTGTTCCTGCTTGAGGGTAGTGAAGTAATCTTCTGCTGATGTCTTCAGTCCGAAATCTTCGAATGACGTCCAACTCCTTCTATACGAACGAGGAGGTGAGTACCTGCAAAAGGCACTCCAATGCTCAAGTCAGCTTTCGGCTCAGAGCATTTAATGTGTGTAATAAATGAGGACAAAAAGTACCGTACTTCAAGGATTGTATTCCCTTTTATACCTACTTTATTGGGCCGTGGACTTTTATGGGTCCTGATTATCTCTTAACGATCTATCCGTGTTAATTAAGGTGACTTAATTACCTTCTAATCTTTAACTGCCTTGATAATATTTTTTTAGTGGGATTCACCTTGTTTGAACAGTGAACACTTTTTGTGGTATCCGGTCATCATGATGCCGAATACCTCTGTAATAGTGCCTGGTCATCATGTTGCCGAATACCTCTATAGTACACAGGTTCTGCAGCTAATCCACAAGTTATTTATCGAGTATAAAGAGTATTCGGCTAGCTTCTTGCCGAATACTTATCTTTTGCGAAATATATTTGGCTAGTTGTGTAGCCGAATGCCCTTCCGATATGGAGGGTATTCGGCTAGTTGTATAGTCGAATACCCCTCTGGTATACCAACGAAACCTGGACTACTACACCCCTATCTCAACCCATAGTCTATTGTCCTAGATTCTTTTAAAAGTATGTTTTTTTTAATAATTGTGTATTTTAGATTCAAGAATTTAATTTTATATACTAACAATGTAAAAAACTTTTATGTTGTCAACCAATTAGAAATCATGATTGGTATGACTTTTAATATAATTATTATAAAAGTCAATAAATTTATCATATATAAAAGTTTGTAATTGGATGATAGTGTTGAATTGGAAAAAAGAAGGGGGTTTAGGGGGCACAACAGAGTTGAAAAAAAGGGTAATTTAGAAATTTTAAAAATTATAAAATTAAAAGGGGGTGCAGGATAAAATTTGTGGAGTACAGCAAGTAATAGCCATAATAAAGTTAGAAAATTTATAGAAAACCAAGTTTCTATTAAGTTTTTGGTAACAAGAGGATTTTTTTTTTTTTTTTAAGGTATTGCTAGTTTCAGGACTACTAATATATTTAGCTATATAACTCTGGTATATTTAGCTATATAACTTTGAACGTGTGTGCTTGATTTAAACTATTTATGTATTGTTCACTACTGTAGTGCTCTTTTTAACATCCTGTGCTTTTTTAAGTGCCGTTAGCCATTTTCAAAGAATGTTTTATTAAAAAAAAAACAAACAAAAACTACCAGCATCAGTGCGTGTGAACAAGCTGTTGTACCTGAAACTCACGAGAGATAATTATATCTCATCTGGATCAGATTGATTTCATTCCACATTAACTCAATGTACCGAATATTGTCTTGGAAAGCCATTTCATTCCGATTCTTATTATCTTATATTGTGATTCTATACCAAACAGGACATAAATCTTTTCATTACCTTTGGTAAATGATAATGGAAAAACTCAAATTCGATTAAATTATACAAATACAAATTGGCCCAAAAGTAAATAGTTTAATGCTGTTTAGCGATTTGAATGATGCATGAGACAAATATGCTCTGCAGAAACATCCTCAGAAGTAACCAAACCTAATCCAAGAAAGTAACTATTGGAAACCTCACTAGCCTTGGCTACCAAAGCTATCGCGGTTATCATGCTGCCACCCCCCATAACCCTGACCATCATGCCCAAGCTCCCCAGAATAGTAGTTTTGTTTCCCATGTGACATGTGGGGTGGAGGTGGAGGTGGTGGTGGGAGTGGCATGGGCTGTGGTGCCAATATACCTTTGCCCTCCCTTGGATCCACAACCATACCACCACCCTGTGCTTGTTCAAAAGGCACACCACCAATTCCTGAATTCCATGGCTGGGGATAGTTTCCTGGAAAATTTGGGCCACTTGGGACACCTTGTGGGAAACCCAGTAATGAACTCTGGTCCCCACCTATATCAGAACCCGAGTCCTGCCGAGGCATATCATATGGAGCACCGTAAAATGGTTGAGCTCGTTCGTTTGGGTAAGGGGGATAACCAAATGGCATGGGAGGGTTCAGCATTGGGTTTGAAGTAACCAGTGAGGGAACATTGGAAGGCTGTGCAGGGTGCATTGTTGGATACTCGGGAAATGGGGTCTCTGGACCAACTGATTGTTGCCTGTCAGCAAACTGGGAAGGTTCTTGTGGGGGATGCTGCATGTCAAAACTTTGTTGATGAAAGCCCTGTTGTCCACCTCCAACAGAGCCAGACATGGTATCCGAAGGGTGCTGTTGTTGACCATAATATGGTGGCTTTTGCTGCAGGGTTTGCCTCGAAGGTGGTTGCTCTCTAGGTGTCTGTCTGCGAGATTTGTCTTCCAGATCATGTTGCTGGGAATTTGACCCAGGAGAAAAAACTGGTCTTTGGGGACCTCGAGCAGTGGAATCTGAAGCTGTAGATTGCCTAACACTTTGTGCCTCCGACTCATTTCCATCTTCTTTATCTGCATTGGGTCGAAGAAGGTTGGCGTGGCTATCTTGGATATGAGATTCAAAATCAGCTTTCTTCAAGAAAGACTTGAGACAATGCGGAGCTGCACAAATGAGGATTCCTTCCATCATTTTGATTGTTTGAATCTTCTGGATTCGTTCATCACACCTGTGTTCCAAGAAAGATGGAAACCATTTTTTTACATAAACATCAGATACTATACAAAAAAAGAACTTTTATACATGACATGGAAGCTATCAATTGAAAAACAAATTCCCTTGCGTCAATAATAAGGTCTATCATGAACCAACTATTACAAAAGCTTAAACCATTGGGTAAAAGCACATGAATGGATTTATATCCAACATGCCTCCTCACACGAAAGCCCATTGAACTTGAAGTGTAAACTATGCACAAGCCCACCTTGACATATGTTAAAATTCAACTTTTTATTAAAATAATGGTAGCAGTAGGAATCGAACTCTAAACCAATTGGTCAGAGTTGATTTACTGGTGAACCAAAAGGCACTGGTGTTCATTGATTTACTGTATGAAGATAAGTAAGATAAGAAATATCCTTACAGGTAGCACATTGAATCACTTCTAGCACAATCCAGACAAAAGGCATGCTCACAAGGGCTCTGCAAGACCATAAGCCTGTTAATTTACTGTAAGCCAACATCAAGATATTTAACTGGTTCTAGCACATTTTCAGTGGTTAGACTTGGAGGTAGAAATGAGAAAAAAAAATGTCATATCATGAGTTTCCAAGTTTAAGTATTTGGGATCAATATTACAAAATTATGGAGAAATATATGAACATGCCACACACAGCATACGAGTTGGGTGGTTAAAATGGAGAAAGACATTAGAGGTTATTTGTGACTGCAAAGTACCTACCAAGTTCAAAAGAAAGTTTTATCGTAATGCTATATGACTAGGTATATTCTATGGTAGTGAATGTTGATCTTTAAAGGGACAAGAGAAAAGAGTAAGAGTAGCAAAAATGAAAATGTTAATATGGATGTGTTGCCACACTACAAAGGACAAAATTTGGAATGATTGTAAATGAGATATTGGTACGAGTGTATGACACCTATCGAGGAAAATATGACAGAAAATTAGTTAATGTATTTGAACATGTGCAAAGAAAACTACTGGAAACATTGGTGAAGAGAGCAAATCGTATGGTTTTTAGCCCTATGAAAAGGGGTAGAGGGAGACCAAGGACATTGGAGGAAACTATTAAAAGGGATCTCATGGTGAATAATATCTCAATAGCATTGTGTTCGTGTGATTCATTTAGTCAACCTCACCTAGTAGGAATAAGATTATAAGACTATTGTTGTTGTTGTTGCAGCACATTTTCGATGAGATAAAGACACTAATTTTAAGCATGACAGCCATGTCACTAAACAGGTCTGCCTCTGAAAGCATGTTTTACATCTGGAACTCTAAAGTGCAAACATACTACATTGGAAAAAATGTATTTGAATGCAATTTATAAGATAGATTTTGTTATTTTCAAGCAAATTTCAGATAAAGATGCAACGGCATCAATGTAATAACCAGAGAGCTATGAAGAAATGCTAAAGAATAAAACCAAAATCCCATTACAGGAATATACTAAGGGGTGGATAATAACCCTATATTGCAGAAAAATAAAAGCCCACTCCAAATCAAAGCCATACAGGAACATACAACTGATATTCACATAAAAGATCTGGTCAAAGAATTATTTGAATATGAAAAAGAATTGGGTTTCCACTTAATAACCATTCAGCATTTCAGCTAGCATACTCCAATAAACTTCTTTTCTCTTACATTATATTTTTGCAGAGAACCCTGGCTGAGACTACACCAAAGAATATTTCAATAAAAAAAAAAAAACACTTTCGAAACAAATCCCAAATGAAAAAGCTAAATTGGAACCAAACAAATCAGATCCTATCATGATCAAAAGCACCTAACAAGCAGAAATCTCAATTGAAAAGCATGCATAAGTAGTTACCAGGCGTCCATAAGTGGCGATCGGGAAATCACAGCGAACACAGAAATGGACTCGCTCACCAAGCTGGCGGCGGGACCTACGGCCCAAAGTCTTGACAAGGGAAGCAGCAGTGGCTGCACCAATGCCCTTTGCAACAGGAAGATCAGCAAGGACCAGATGGTCAGGGCACGCAACTGTAACAGTCTCAACTGGCGGCAGCTTCACCCCTGCCGACCCTTCTGATGCAGGAGCCTTACTAAGCCGAATCTGAAGCATGTTTCAATCAAACTTCTTCCCCCAACTCTCAAAATCTTTCAAACCACTGCTCCAAATTGGGTATAGGGTTATCACAAAATATCCCTCCACCTCCTTTAACAAATCGATAAAAAAAAATAAAAATCAGATTTATAATAAAAGAAAATGGTGAATAACAAATAAGTGAAACACACATCCAGAGACAACAATTAATGGGAAAAAAAATAAAGAGAGAAAAAATTATTAGCCTTCACTATGTACTGCTTAAGCTTTATATTTAATTTGACATATATGATTTTAATCAATTTAAAGACATATATATAGAAGTTCTAGAAGAACCCAGAGGCACGCAAATTATTTGAAATGAATTAAATCACGATAAAGAAGAATGCCGTGAATTTGCGGTGCATATAGAATCTGGCGTTAGCAAAATCAGAGGCATTTGTGCTCAAACAGGTTCAAATCGAGGGACGAAAAAATTGGGACACTATTAAACCCTATTTTCAAAAGAAAATAACAGGGGATTTTGAATCGCTAAGGAGTTTGATTAAGGAAGAAATTTGAGAATAAAAACTAAGAAGCATCGATTGAAGAAACTAACTCGCAGGTGACGAATCTAGAAAACTTTTAGTCTCGGATTTGCGTCGTTCTGTGTTCTTCGTTCGTTCGCGACGCAGGGGCGCTCCAATGAACAGACCTCCTTTCTGTGATTGCGATACTGCGACGATTCAGAAAATATAATCAAGTATATTTTATTTATAAACAAAGTTGATGAATAAATATTTTAAAATTAGTATTTTTCACAGGAAAGATTTTTTTTTTATATAATTAAAATTTACAACTAATAAATGTTTTTAAGTATATAAATTGTATTATAATTAAAATATAATAAGTAAACCTTTTTTAAGATATAAATTATATTTTAAATTTATAATAAAGAAATTAAATTGTTATACAATTTTTTTAATTATCAATAATTTATTTTAAAAAAATCATTCAAATTCAATTTAGAGTTAAAGATAAAAAAATTAATAAATTTAAAGAAATACACATTTAAGATAATTGAGAAAAAAATTAGTTATGAAAATAGTATGTAAAATATATTTTCAAAAGAGAAAAAAAAAAAGAAGAAGAGAATATTTAGAATGTGAAACTAAGAGTGTATTCTTAAATCATAATTTTTGTGTGTTTATGTATAAATTAAAAGGTCCTTATGCTTATGAAAAAAAATCCTTTTGCTTACAAGAGTTCTTATGTTTCTATTTTTTTTTTAAAGATTTTTATATTTTTGCTATTATTATCTTTTACTAAATTATGAGGGCTTATTTAAAAATATAGATAAAATACAAAGACATATTTAATTTTAGGATAAAATATGGTGAAATTTAGTTTTAGTCATCGAACTTTAAAAAGAGTGATTTTCGTCCCTCTTTATGGTGAAAATCGTCTCTGAGAAGTCTAAGGAGGGAGGAAAGCCACTTCTTTTCTAAAGTTTAGGAACCAAAATAATCAAAATTAAAGTACAAGACTAATATCAATTTTTACCAAAAATACAGTCACTAAAAATATATTTTATCCTTAATTTTATAATATGTCTCCATAATTTAACAAAAATGACAAAGAATAAGGGTGGGTTTGTTTGATTTACTAAAAGATAAATTACATCACAACACAAAATAGTTTGTTACATGTTTAAATTTAAAAATGGCTGTGGGACAAAATAAAAGAACAGTGGAAGAACAAAAGATAAAGGATAAAATACATTTTTAGTTCATGTACTTTCGATAAAAGTTAGTATTAATTTTCGTACTTTAACTTTGATTAATTCGGTCTCTGAACTTTAGAAAAGCAGTTGTTCTTGTCCTTCTTCACAAACGGTTTTCACAATGAAAAGGGACAAACACCAATGCTTTTGTAAAATTCATGACCAAATTGATCAAAATTGAAGTTCGAAAAAACCAAGTTTTACCAAAAATACAAAAGTTGAAAACATATTTTACTTGAAGATAAAATTGTGCAACTCGTTAAATCAAAATACAACTTTTTATCCACTTTATAATACAATTGGAAAGTCAAATTATTCTTATCACACTTTTAGCATATTTGGATATCACTAAAATCACGATAACTACCTTAAAACCTATAATTTTTCCAAAGCAACAATGTGTTGCTTCACATCACCGTGAAATCAAAATTGATTTTGGCTCATCTCATCGCCACCCCAAACATGTTATTTCTCTCTCTTTGCCACGTTATTGCTCCTCCTACGTCTTTTTTTTTCCTCACCAATTAAACCTTTTGTTTTATCAGTTGCACCTTTTGTTTATTCAATAAATCAAGAAAAAAATTGACACAGGGAAAGGGAAAAATGAAAATCAAAGATCTGGGACCTTGCAATTTTTCCTTGGTTTTTACTTTTGATTAAGCATGAGAATGTAATGATGGTGGAACCAATTCATAATTTTCTATTGTTTCAAACAAAATCAACCATGTTAAAAAAAGATAAAGCTTGTAATGTTCATACACACGCATGCTACAGTGGAAACCGCTACAAATTAGAGTGGTAAAAATGAAAGATCTTGTTCTCTCATAATTTATATTCAAAACTAATTTTATATTTAGAGTGGCAAAAATTGGAAAAGAAGGAAAAGTCGAGTGTAAGATTGGATTTGTTTTTGTAGATAGATTGAATGTTGTTTGACCTTAGACCATTTTTTTGGGGTAGATAGATTGGATGTTGTTTGGCCTTGGCCGGAAATAAAACAAAATACTACCTCTATTCCTAAATATAAGACTCTTTTAACTAATTCATATCTTTTAAGAAAGTTGGTTAATATAGTTAATAGCATTAAATTTGTTAACAATTCGTATTATTTTTCCAAAATCACCCTTACAATTATTGTGACTAATCATCTCTCTTTCCACTTAATTACTTTATACCTAATTAATTAATGAATGTTAGTCATCTTCTCCAATCCTCATAAGAGAGAGAATGTACTTATCTTAGCATTTATTGTAAAGTGATTAAGGATATTTTGGTTAAAAAATAATTAATGCAAGAGACAACTTAAAAAGAGTCTTATAAAAAAGGACAAAATTTGTTTAGAAAAGAGTTTTATATTTAGGGACGAAGGTAGTAATACTTAAAATTAAATTTGCATTGTAAAGGATATTTTTTATTTTTAAATTTTATATTGTCATGTCTAATACCTAAACATATCAAATAATATATAGTACAAAATTTCTTGTGTTGTGCATTAATTACCAAACTACAAACAATACAAAAAAATGTGTGTGATTTAACTGTGCAAGGTATCTTGTATTTTATTGTGTATCAAATGGACCCTAATAGTCTTTAATGAATAAGGATTTACTTAAATTATTTTAAAAATATAGAACTTTTATTAAAACTTTGAAATAATGTAGATTTATTTAAAATTTTAATCAAATTATTAAGAAGTAATTTAGCCATTATATATCTTGTATTGCAAATACAACTTATTAGTTATTTATTTATTAAGTCAACTCCTAGTCCCGAGGTATGTTTGAATTGATGATAGAGAATGGAGTGGGGTGAATCGAAACATAATAGACAGAATGGATAGGAATGGAATGAATTAAAAATATTATTTTATTATTTGGATATTTTATAATTGAATGAAATGGAGATTACATTCCATTGTTTGGAAAAAGAATAAAATGGAATAAATTATAAGTTTATAGTCATTATATTACCCCCACTTTAAAATTACTTTTAAAGGGTTATTTTTTTTAGCTAATCAAAATAGGAATTTTTATTTTAAAAGTTTTGCCCAATCTCCTACACCCCAAATTAAGAAGGAATATAAACTGAACTAAATAATGGAATGGGAAGTCCCTTTCCATTATGATCTATTCTTATTTTTACAAAATAAACAACCAATCAACTTTCTCATCCACTCCATTCTTTTCCACTCCACCATCTACTATCAATCCAAACATAGCCCTAGTGTCATAAAAAATAAATAAAAAAGAATTAATTTAATATTGTAAAGATAATAAAGTAAAAACATAGTCTAAATACTTATTAATTTATAGGCTAAATATAAGGTAAATTTTGGAATTTTTTAAAATAAAATAACATTATTTAAAGATCATAAAAAATATCAATTGTCTATATACAAGGTGAATTTAAACAGGTTGGTTGTTAGTATCATTTTAAAGGCGCCAGTCTACATAAATTCTTAGAAGGCCCATATGAATCAATGCTACTTTTAATTAAAAAAAAATTACAAATATTGTCATCATGCCTTGGGTTAAGCAACGAAATTGAACCCACTCAAACCCGATAAACCAAAATCCTAACTTTGACTGAACTGGCAGTTTTGGATAGATGAATGGGTTATTCAGGTGAAAAGATTGGTTTGGGATGGGTTATCATGGTCGGGTACGGGTTTAAAATTTCTTCACCCATTATACCCGAGCCTGATTGACTACAATATTTAATAAGGAAAATTCTTAGTATAAAAGCTTTCTTATGTGATCGTTTGTTTCATTTTTAACCTAGCAAATTAGAGCCGCTCTTTGTGTGTTCTTTCTTCTTTTCACCCCAAACCGTAACGACACACCCTTCTTCTCTAACAAGTTAGTGAAGTCACAACTTTCCATCGAAGCTTTGTTACCACTATTTTTCTCTCGTCTCCATACTACCACTCTCTTTCAACACTTCTCTTCACCTATATTCTCATCATGATTTTCACAGAGTGACTCAAGGGTTTGTAACTTTTGTTGTTTTTTTGGGTTCCATTTTTTTTAAAATAAGTATTTGTATGACTAAAATTCATATTTTTGTTTGATCTATCATGTTTCAAAAGTAAATTGAGCAAGGAGTTAACCCAAAACCTAAATCAGTCATTTGATTCTCATCATGATTTTCGTAGGAATGACTCAAGGGTTTGTAACTTGTGCTGTTTTTAGGTTCCATTTTGTTAAAATATGTATTTGTATGACTAAAATTCATATTTTTGTTTGATCTATCATGTTTCAGAGGTAAATTTAGCAACAATGCTTTAGAGCTTTAAAGCAAGTAAAATCGGCTTTTGTACCATAAAGGTGTAATTTTTCCATGTTTTAACACTTGCCCCTTCCTGGGATCCTTCCAAACTTGTAATTTTGACTATCAATCAATAAAAAAATGTTTATTTATTTATTTACTAATGTGTATATTTTATGAGGGACTTGTTACATGAGTCACTAAACTCCGAACAAGTATTGTGAGATGATTTTATGTGTGTTTGAGCTTTAGCTTATTAGCTTTAGTTTTTATCTTGTGGTAGTTGAAGTCATGTTAAATAGGTGATTCTTTTACTGCAACAATCATTACAAGAGGAAGAACAAATGTGAACTTAAGAACAAGATTGGCCACATCGTATTGGTTAAGGTGATTATTGGTGATTTACAATTTGCTTTCTTTTACTTTTTTTCCCCTCATAGTAATGCTTTTGTTGAGTATGGTGATAAATCTTCAAAATAGACACTTTGAGTTGTGCATCTATAACTCAACACTTATGCATAAAAAACTTATATTTGAGCTCCTTAATGTGTAACACCCTAGAGGATATTACCTTTTTCTCCTTATATTGCTAAATTAATAGAGATTAGCATATAAGAATATCAGAGTTAAGTATGCGGAAATTAAAACTTAAACTTATATTACATGAAATAAATCTAGTACAAAGCTCTTGGCACTTATGTGCCGTACAAGTCATAAGCAATATACATAAAACATAAACTAAATTCCCATCCATTGGGAATTATACAAAAACTATACTAACAACATCTTCCTCCTGGAAAGCAGCTCCATGCTCCAAGCTCTTCCCACAAGGTGTCCACCTGCTAACCTGTAGAAACATGGAAACTAAACGGGATGAGACATAATGTCTCAGTGAGTGTTCCAAGGACTCTAGGCTGACTCTCTATTCTAGAGATCCTTTTCTTAACTCTCATGGCTTCTCTTTTCTTTTATAGATGCTCACACTCACAACTATAACCTCATCACCTCTACGTTACTATTTCTTAGGATCATACCTTGACCCTTGCTGAGGCACATAGAGTTGGCCTCCTATGCCAAATCTAGGGCCACTAGTGCACTAAGGCACCTAAACATCTTTCTGTTACTCTTGACCACTCACTAGGGTCTCACTTTGCTATAGCATCGGATGGGAACGTGCATAATCTTTCCTTCCTCTGACCTGCCCAACTTGGGCTTACATCGCCTCTCTCTGTGAGGCATAACATCTTGCATACCTCTCTCGGTAGCTTACATTAACTTTCTATGGGTATAACCCCTCTCTTACCTCAAAGGTAGTATACAATTACACACGTCCTCAACTAATGTCTAGGCTTATCTTACATCACTCACCTACAACTAGACTCATGACTCCTCTCATGTTCTATCATAGAACATACATACATCAAGAAAAACAATATATCCTAGTTTGTTTCTACAACTGTGTGGTTTGCATTATCTCTTTATTTAAATTTCACTTCCACCGCCTATTTTCTTAATTTGTCTGAGCTCTAGCCAACAAGAGGCGTCCCTCTTGAAACAACCTTTAATTAATCCCCACCGGTCCAAGTGGGTTGACTACATCTCCGTTATAAGGAGGAGTCTCTTTTCTAACTTGTTCTTCTCTATGAAGAACCCCTTCTCCCTATGAAGAAGGTTGTTTTCCCCATGGGTGTCAGGGTGACGGTCCCCGTCTCTCACCCTGGGGGCCTCTTAGCCTTAAAACATAACTTATTCCCTTTATTGGGATCATAAATTTTCTTTGAAAACTCTTTCATAAAACCTTTTCATAAATAATCCTTTTCATAACCATTCTGAAACTCATCACTCCTTGGTGACATAAAGGATCCTTAGCCCTTTGCACACCGTTGTACGCCGAGCGTGCGACTCTCGGACGTGACTGGTACCGGGGAAGGTTCCACCTTATGTCACTGAGGCGATATCTTTTTCTAAAAACCTTTCTTGAAACTATAAACTTTGTTTAAAAGTCTTTTCTGAAACTTAGGGGTAACTCCCCACCTTTTTACTAAGAGGCTTAGGTATAGTCTTAAGTGTTTTATGTATCTTTTATTAAAGAGGGTTTATCGTAACATACAATCACAAGCATATGCAACAACCACATGATTGAAATAAGGGTGCAAGCATAACATCACAAATACAACTACCATACAATAATCTAAACACCTCAAAACAACATAATTTCTTTAATATCACATCACTATATTTTCATAAGAAAACACTAGTCTAAGTGACTCATGTAGAGAAAAAGATAAACATATAATCATTTGCATAAATATTTAAAATCATTTAAATACTCAAAAAGGGAAATATTTTAAGAGAATTAAAACAAATACCAAATTCTAGCCCAGTCGGCCACAATCGCAGCCCAGCCGGAGATCCCTTAAATTTGTTTATTGCTCCTCTGTCACGTTTCGGCCCAGCTGCACCAAGTTTCGGCTGGGCCAAAACTCCCCTGGAGCTAATTTCTCCTCTACCACATTTCGACCCAGCTGCACCAAGTTTCGGATGGGCCGAAACTCCTCTGAAGCTTATTTTCTCCATTCTAACGCATTCCGGCCCAACTGAACCAAATTTCGGCTGGGCCGGGACGAACATGGGTTTTTGAAATTGCAAGTTCTATGGCTATCAATGGCATACCCAATCATCCCAACCTTATAAAATCAAATCTTAAACACTTCTATTACATTTCCAACCGATTGATTTACTCAAAAACATCCTTAAACATGCATAATCATCAAAATCCCAAATCTCCAAACCTAAGGATTCAAAAGGGAAAAACAAGATAACAA
Source organism: Pueraria montana var. lobata (assembly GCA_026413185.1). Lineage (NCBI taxonomy): Eukaryota > Viridiplantae > Streptophyta > Magnoliopsida > Fabales > Fabaceae > Pueraria > Pueraria montana. The sequence goes on from CM048650.1 coordinate 84,133,728, forward strand.
GAACCATGGAAGGATGGAGAAGACAAGGGGAGGAATCACTCACCTTTCGGGATACGTAGAGATGAGTTCCCGGCACTGGGTCTTCAGATCTCTGCTCCATCTCCTCCTTCCTCTTCTTCCTCTTCTTCTCCTCTTCTCCTCCTTCTCTCTAACTTTCTTTCTTTCACTTTCTCTCTCTAACTCTCCCTCTCCTCTTCTATTTAAAGCCAAGGTGCATGTGTGTGGCTTAGTGGGCCTTGGTCCATCTTGGGTCTTGGCTCCCCATCAGGGTCCTATTATCTTATTTCTATTGTATCTTATTATAAGATAACTATTATTAATAATGCTTAAGGGTATCCTTAAACCATTAAATACAAAACTATGCCATAAAAGATGTCTCTTTATTATTTATTTCTAAGGTCCGTAAATTAGGGATGTTACATAATGTGTATATGATTTAAAGGTTTTCTTATAACTCTGGATTGCTTTAGAAATTGCATGGAGAGGGGACATCGAACCTAAAAGTGATTGGTACCTTTACTAGCCATTTTTAGATTCAATGTCCCCTCTCCATGCAGTTCCTAAAGCATTCTAGAGCAATCAGAAACCTTCAAACCCTATACACATTAAGGAGCTCAAGTATAGGTTTTTAATGCATAAGTGTTGAGTTATAGATGCACAACTAAAAGTGTTTGTCTTGAAGGTTTATCACCAAACTCAACAAAAGCACAACTCTGAGAACAAAGTAAAAAAAAGTAAATTGTAAATCACCAATAATCACCTTAACTAGCACAATGTGGCTAATCTTGCTCTTGAGTTCACATTTGTTCTTCCTCTTGTAATGTTTGTTGTAGTAAAAAAATCACCTTTTTAACATGATTTCATCTACCACAACATATAAATCAAAAGCTTATAAGCTAAAGCTCAAACACGCATAATATTGCCACACAACATGTATTCGAAGTTTAATGACTTGTGTAGCAAGTTCTTCATAAAAGATACACATTACTAATTAAAAAAACATTTTTTGATAGGTTGATAGTAAAAAAGGCAAATGCTAACCAGTGCCCTTAGGGCATTGGTTAGCAAGACCTTATTAAAAATTATAGGTTTGGAAGGATCACATGAAAAAGGCGAGTGTGAAAACATGAAAAATTACACCTTTATGGTACATAAGTCGATTTCATTTATTATAAAGCTCTACTGAGATTAACTCCTTGTTCTAAAGCGTTGTTGCTAAATTTACTTATGAACATGATAGATCAGACAAAAGTATGAATTTTACTCATACAAATACTTATTTTAACAAAATGGAACCCTAAAACCACAACATAAGTTATAAACCCTTGTGTTACTCCCACAAAAATCATGATGAGAATCAAATGAATGATTTAGGCTTTCGGTTTATCGGGTTTAGGTGGGTCCAATTTTGTTGCTCAACCTTTCTAAAAATGATTGACTTAGCAAAAAAAAAAAATTAATTTATGTTTGTTTATAATCATAAAACTCATTTTCTTAAAAAAAATTGATTTTACGAGAAGCTATTAAATATAGTTTTTTTTATTAATATAATTAGATAGTTTCTTTTTGTTAAAGATATGATACAAATTGATTTATAGTGATTTATTTCCCTCTTTCCCTTATTATTTGTATCCTGCCATTATAAATAATATACCTTGTGTGTGATATGTGAACACACAATTCCAGTAAATAATATATCTGAGAATGTGCATGACGACATTGCAATGGCTATCACAAGGGGCATTGAGGAACTGACACACTACACTAACTGCAAATGTCAGGTCTGGTGACTGTGAGGTAATTGAGTCTATCAATAAGTTTGCGATATCTTCCCGCGTCTTCCAATGGCTCCCCCTGACTCGGAAGAAATTTGATTTAGTTCACTCCGATATTTGGGGGCCTAGTCGAGTCTGTTCAACTTTAGGATAGTACTATTTTGTTACGCTCATTGATGATTTTTCCCATTGTACTTGGGTTTTCTTAATGAAAAATCGTTTTGATGTCTTCTCTATTTTTCAAAGTTTTTTTGCATGAAGTTCAAAATCAATTTGGAATGTCCCTTAAAGTTTTGCGAATCGATAATGCCAAAGAATATTTATTTGCCTAGTTTCAGTCTTTCTTAACCTTGCAGGGAATTATTCATCAAACTTCAAGCGCTTACATACCACAATAAAATGGTGTTGCTGAACGAAAAAATCGCTACCCAGTTGAAACAACAAGAACCCTTCTTCTTCACTATAATGTCCCTATCCGCTTTTGGGGTGATGTGCTTCTTACATCCTGTTATTTGACCAACCGCATGCTCTCGTCCATCTTCAACAACTAGATTTCTTCCTCTATTTTGTACTCACAAAAGGACCTTTATCCTGTTCCTCTCCATGTTTTCGGTTGTACCTGTTTTGTCCATGATCTTACTCTCGGTAAAGATGAACTCTCTGCCAAGTCTCTTAAGTGTATTTTTCTCGGTTACTCTCGCCTCCAGAAATGATATCGTTGTTTCTGCCCCCAACTTAAACTATATTTTGTTTCTGCTGACGTCACTTTCTTTGAGTCTACTCCATTATTCTCTGAGCCCGCTGTTAATGATGTCTTTCTGGATGTTCTAACTCTAGTCGTTGCCACAGCTCCACCACCACTAATTATCTATCAGCGACGACCGCGACTTCCCTCAGTGGTTCCACCTACTGATCCCCCAGCATCATCTCTTGCTCCAAACGCCCCTCCTCCAGCGTCTTCTGAACATGAGATTCCCATCGCTCTACACAAAGGTATTCGGTCCACTCGTAATCCTAAACCTCTATAATCTTGTACTCTTTATTGTCATCGTTTATCTCCTTTCTATTTCTTTTTTATCTCTTCTTTGGATTCTGTGTCTATTCCTAAGTCTACAGGTGAAGCCATGGTTGATCCCCGTTGGCGGCAGGCAATGTTGGATGAAATGGCTGCTTTACAGGCTAGTGGGATCTGGGAGTTGGTTTCCTTACCTCTTGTGAAGACTACTGTTGGTTGTCACTGGGTTTACACTGTGAAGGTTGGACCGGATGGACATATTGATCGGTTCAAAGCTCGCTTGGTGGCTAAGGGCTATACTCAGATATTTGGCCTTGATTATGGGGACACCTTTTTCCCTATGGCCAAGATTACTTTTATTCGTCTGTTTCTTGCCATGGCAACCATCTGCCGTTGGCCGCTTCACTAGTTGGATATTAAAAATGCCTTCTTGCATGGTGAGTTGCAAGAAGAAGTTTACATGGAGCAACCTCCCGATTTTACTACTCCTGAAGGTTCTCACCTTGTAGGTCGCCTTTGATGCTCTTTGTATGGCTTGAAGTAGTCTCCCCATTTGGTCGTTTTAGCTCTGCCTTACTCTAGTTTGGTATGACTCGCTATGAGGCTGAGTACTCTGTCTTATCCTTTCGCTCTTTGGCTGGCATGTACATTTATTTGGTGGTATACGTTGATGACATTGTTATCACTGGTGATGATTTTGATGGTATCCGTCGGCTCAAGTCTCACATTCACAGTCAATTTCAGAGGAAAGATTTGGGTCCGCTCAAATATTTCTTAGGCATTGAGGTTGCTCAATCCATTTTCGGCATTACCATTTCCTAGAGGAAATATGCTCTGGATATTCTCACTGAGTCTGGTATGCTTAACTGTCTTCCTAGTGACACTCCTATGGACCCCCAACATCAAACTTCTTCCGGGTTAGGGGGAGCCATTAGAAGACCAGGGAAGATATCGCAAACTTGTTGGCAAACTCAATTACCTCATAGTCACTAGACTTGACATTACCTTTACAGTTAGTATGGTGAGTCAGTTCCTCAATGCCCCTTGTGATAGCCATTGGGATGCCGTCATGCGTATTCTCAAATATACCAAGAATGCACCAAGCCGCAGACTTCTATATGAAGATAAAGGCAATGCCAAGATCGTTTTGTTACTTTGATGCTGATTGGGCAGGATCACCATCATATAGGAGGTCCACCTCTGGCTATTGTGTTCTTCTTTGGGGGGAGGGGGGGATTTGATCTCATGGCGAAGTAAGAAACAAAATGTAGTTGCTAGATCCAACGCCAAAGCTGAATACCGTGCCATGGCAGCAGCTGCTTCCGAAATTACATGGCTTAGACAACTTCTCCAACAACTACAATTTGGAGACACCCAGAACACGAAGCTTATTTGTGATAATCAAGTTGCTCTTCACATTGCATCTATTTTGGTCTTCCACGAGTGAACTAAACACATTGAGATAGATTGTCATTTTGTGAGGGAAAAAGTGCTCTCAGGATAAATCACCATTAACTTTGTCAGTTCCAGTGATCGATTGGCGGATATTTTCACTAAATCTCGCAAGAGGTCTCACGTGGATTATATTTGTAACAAGCTCGGTGCATATGACATATATGCTCCAGCTTGAGGGGGAGTGTTAAAGACATGATTAGATTTGCTGTAAATAGGGAAAATATGTATAATTGTACAACTGATTTATAGGGATTTATTTCCCTCTTTCCCTTATTATGTGTATCCCTTCATTATAAATAATATACCTTGTGTGTGATATCTGAACACACAATTCAAGTAAATAATTCTAATACTTTTCAATTTCTGATTATTTTTAAAAGTTAAAATAAATACATCAAAAATTAAAAAAAAGTGGTTATTCTTTAAAAAAAAAAGATTCTTTAGTGAAAAAACCTGTAAGAAACGAGCCCTAAATAGGTTATTTATTTGATAAAGTATCACCTTTATGAGAAAGAGAGAGGGCTAAAAACATTGCTCCTCTTTTAGCTTTCTTATTTAATATTTTTTATTTCAATTTATTATAAATTTATTAACTAATTTTTAATATATCATTATTTTTGTGTATCAAATAAATTTGAATTTATAATCATATACAATCTACTCAAATCCCCTACCATTAAATTGCCTCAACTGAGTTTATTATTTATTTATTTATTTATTTTATTGATGTAGAATGGGTTGAGGTTTTATTGTATGTAAACTTACGTCTTCATGAGGTGTAATAGAAAACTAGAGAATCCCACGAGAGTTGATTCAAAGGCCCTGAATAAAAAGTGGTCTCCTGTGTGAAGAGAATTACATTGTTGATCGCTATGCCTTGTGATGTTATGAAAATTTTGATTTAGATAGGGATTTTTGCACTAAAGAAAACATTTGTTAAGCTTATATTTTCACTTGATATTATGGAAACATACTGCTGGGCTTGGACCGCATCGAATTTAAAGGGAGTCCCCATTGCCAAGCCCAATCTAATTATAAAATTTTAAGAAATTTACAGAGAGATCGCATAGCTTTTCTCATTATTAACGCTTCATTTTTCTCCCCAACAAAAAATGTTTTGGTACATTCCAATGAACAAAATGAAGAGTTTCCTAACAAACACAAAATGACAAGAAGTTTTATTTTCTTGACAATTTCCATTGCATTTGGGGGGAGTCTCCTCAAAAAATTCTACTTATAATTGCTTAAGGTCAAGCTGATTCTAATCTTTTGACGAACTTTTTAGCCTGTCACGAGAAACAAAAGATACAAATGAGATAGAAAACAGCCAAATTTAACAGTTAAAGCAAGATGGGTTTTGTGAGAATGTTTGTAGGAACAGAGTCAATCAACACTCACACATGTCAGGGTGCTCGAGTTTATCTATAATAACAATTTGATTTAATGTTTGTTTTAAATTAGATTTAGGAAAACATTCAATTTTTTTCTCCAAAAGCTCATAAACTCTTTGAATACTAATCAGACATATGCTAAAAATATACCCTTATTTGTTTCATAATATCAGTCGTTCTAAGAGAAGAAATTTTGTTTCATTTTATCTTTCACTTTAGAAAGAAAAAAAACAATAATTACTTTTTTAAAAAAAAATAAAAACTTTATCCTTGTCAATTTGTTAACAAATTTGTTTACTAAAATAAATGACATCTTTGTCTAAGTCAAATGTGAGGTTTGATACATATGAAGCCAAAATTTACCTCAAAAGGTTAAGAAGTGAGTTTGGAGAAGGGTTTTATCTTTTAAAGAAGAAGAGAATCAGAAAATAGTTTGCCAAGATGCTTCCCAAACCATTATCTGGTTACATTAGCAATCTTGATATTAAATACAAAAAATTTCTTTAACAAATTTTTTGGTTTTCTGACCTCTACACAACAGACAAGTATGCCATAAAATTAAACTAGAGCTCGATTAGATAGGATGTGATAAAAAGGAAAGGAAAAACGGAAAGCTATCACAAAGTATTCAATCTGTACCTGTTCTAGAGTTAAAAACATGATCACATTCCAAGATCCTAGCCGTCCAAAATTTGGTATGAACCCCTTATAAAAAGCAAAAGGTCCCTGCAAAAAGGTCCATAACCAATTAGAAGTGATAAATGATATGATAACCACTGACAACATAGTTCCTTGTGTTTTGGCATATAAGTAACGGTGAGAAATGAGAATGTAAGATGATGTCATCAAAACTAGAAACTCACAAGGGAGTTTGTTCAGCACGTTGTGCTTGAGTTGTAGGTTATGCTTAATAAACTAGAAATTAGATATGATCAAATTCTGTGATGCATTTTATTAAAAGATCACAGCAACTATATTCACATACAGTTAATATTTATAATTAAAGAAAAATGGGGAAGAGAGAAAAGTAATAAGAATGGAAAACAACCATACATCATTTTTTAATGTCTTGACGAAACAATCAAGGGTGCTTTTGTAACTAGAATCTCCCATCATTCTTGACTTAACCTGTATACACAACAAAAGGAAGATAGCACAATGAATTAGGGGAATGGTAAGAGTACTGAACAATTAAGAAGTTCATTGAGCAGGCCAAATGAAGAAAGAATAGAAAAAAGTTGTCATACAGATCCACCCCTATTGATCTAAAGATCAGCTTTCAACAAGAAATTCTTCTTATTATTAAGCATTAGATGTATTTACTAATTCAACCATTTTCGAATTATCTCTGGATTTACCAGTTTATCATAGTTGAATAAAGAAGGAAGTCTAAAACTTATAGCAAATTGTAGAATACAAACACACCCTGTATAGAATGATGATACAATAAAAAATGTCAAATCAACTATGGATATTCACAAATAAACACCGATAAATTACCACATCGACCGGGGAGCCAACACAAACTGCAAAAAACCCTGCCCCTAGACCAGCAAGAAGATGAGTTACAACATTGTCGGTGAATCCTGGAATTTTCAAAATAGTCTGTAACAAAAAACATTAGGTTATACAAAAATAAAAGAGGAAAGATTACAAAATTTTACTCTAAAATGCAGTCCAGTGTCTTTTATATTACCTGTTTCACTTGATCATAGCTGGCTAGTTCAGCAGCATTAATGATACCATTTCTTGCTATGTTGGGACCAATCCCAGTCCAAAGTGCTCCAACTCCTTCCTGTGTGTAGGAAGCAGATTGAACAAAACTGATTATAACCTGAAAAGGACTGAATACATCTTCCCATTTTCACAAATTGTTTCAAGTTATATGCAAATACCTGTCTCACAATTGTTGAATAAGCATTTAATGATCCAGAGTAGCGCCTGGGCACACCAGGGGGTAATTTTCCTTCTGCTTGAAGTCTAACTTTCACAAGATCAGTTGGATTTGCCACTGCAATCGCCATAGCACCTGTTGATAACACAAGTTCAGGTGGCTCAATGCAGAGTTTTGCATAATGTATCAAGAATTCTAGACAGAAATAATATATGCTCCTGCTAGCAAGAAGTTCACACTCCACATATTAGGAAACAAATTCACATATTAACATATAGAACAAACCATCACCAATATACAATGTCCAGAATTGGGCTTTACCAGTTGTAAATCCAGCGAGAATTTTCTTAGACAATGGAACATCTCCAACATGGTCAGCCCCAACATAGAAATTCTTAACCTGTTAAAAACCCCATGACATTTAGGCCATCAGATCACATAAGTAGACAGTAGAAATGAACTGAAATAAATGAACATTCTTTGAAACAAGGTTCCAAACTCACAGGCTCATATAACGCAATTCTTAAACCGCCATTCAAACATTGACGATGTAGCCCTGGCACAATCCCCTTCCAGAGTGCTGAAAGACCTTCTTCCCTGGCAATGGTTCCAACCGTTCCCAGCAAACCCCTATATTTAGGTAAGGTCACCACATCACCAACTACAGCTTGTTTTTGAAGCTGAAGCCTAACTTTGGCAGTGTCCAATGGAAGAGTACACACCTACAACAAATTCGAGCTATAATTTCAAACATATAGTTATATACAAGGACTAAGTACATGTAAAAGCAGTATGACATCTGACAAGTGAACTGAACATGCGAAACAGTATAGTAAATAGTAAAAATATAACAAGCAGAACCAATCTTCACACAGAGCAACTCGGGGCCAAAATTCACAGCCAAGGAAAATTTTGGAATAATTCTATAATTGTTTCATATAAGATATCATGTGAAATACTATTTGAGTAATTGAGTCTTATGTAATATTTTCACTGCTGCCAAAGTTCAAAGACTTAACAGGTTAGTCTGCAAATACCACAAACAATGCTTTCAGAATTTTCCCAGCCAAACAGGTATTATGATTTTCAAGTTAATTAATTCATCCCACCCATCTAATTCCAAGGTCTACAAATCATCAACCATGGAATAATCAAGGTTTTAATTGCGGTCACAGTCACTGTCATGGTTTCATCACAATCCTTGACGTTATGGGAAGGGAATCTGCAGACAAATGCAACTGATATGGCCCAATTGCTGTCACAAAAAGTCCAAAAACATTGATGTTGCGGCTGAAATCACGACTGCAGACCCTTTCTTTTAAACATTGGGAATAAATCATCAATTCATCATCCATGTTGAACCTCAAAAAGCAAACATCTAAGTGTGAAAAGTGAAGGCCTTTCATCATCATATCAGTTTAGAAAACTATTCCTCTGTGACCATTGTCTAATACACTAGATTAGCAACAAGCAATTGGTTACGCACTTATTAACCTACAAAAAAATCATATTTGATCACTAAACACAGTTGCACCACCCCACATTCAATTGAATTCTGATCAAGCAAAAGGGTATCAAAATCAACGACGGACAAGTTAACCACCAAAAAATATAAACTCAGTTGCTCATCACGTGCATGATTTGCCACAACACAAGCACAACCACCTATAACTTTAAGAAAATGTATCAAACAAAGTCCATTGCAATGAACACTATATGTAGGATCCGTTAATGTACGTAACAACAAATAACAGGTCTAATTCCAATACCGAAAAAGACGGGGTTTTTTCACATGATCACAGCAAAGAGAGGTGACCCAGAAAAGCGAAATTTGAGTTAATGAATACCCAGATGAGAGTTTTCGAAGAGAGAGATGCTACGGTCACAGATAATGAATACCTCGGCGAAACATGCAGCGAAAGCACTGCTGGCGAAAGTCCCAGCAAAGGAGATGTCGGATTTGGAATTGCCACCCCCCACCATTGCTTCTAAGAGATCAAAAAATGCTTATAAGAAATGAAGAGAGAGAATTCAAGAAGGAATGGGAAACAAAATGGGAAGAAGGAGAAGTAGAATAATGGCTTCAGAGGAAGAGGAAGAGAAAAGATGGTGTTTGGCGTAACGGCAGTGAAGCTCAAGACAAGGCAGAGGAATTCTTATATAACTCTTTGTTAAATAAGTGAATCTATATTAAAATTTAAATAATATGTAAAAATTTAATTAGAATGCAATTTACAACATAATATCACTTATTATCATGTATAGTAAAATTTAAACGTCTTTCTAGGAAGTCAGAATAATTTTTAATTAACAGTCTAAAGAATCTTAAGCTGAAAGTGCATAAAAATTAAATTTTCTATAAAAAGTAGATATTTATCGATAAGTGATTTGTATGAGTGATGATGGATTTGAATCTTTAAGTAGATAGAAGTTCAAATTTCGATTCTTGTATATGAAAAAAATTTGGTTGAAAAGGAACTATGAGTGCCAATAGATCCTTTAAATGAAATTAATTTTGGTGACCGACGAGAGATATTATTTGTAATTATATGCTTTAAAAAAATAATTAAACATTTACCAATAAACATCTAAAATTAATTAAATATAATTAAACATTATATATATTACAAATTACCTTTAGGCATTAACAGTGAAAGTAATACCAAAATAACTCCAATCCATTCATTTTGGTAGTATGCATTATGCAATCCATATAGACATATTGATAGGATTTAGTGATCTACCACTTAACAGGGACGCAAGGAGTATATCACCAAATGTTAGCCGAAGCATCATTCGGGTTTAGGTTAAAATTTTATAATGAGATGTTGTTGCTAGCATTTTTCAATTTACAAATTATAACCCCATTCCCCTTATAGTAAAAAAAAAACAGAAGTACACTCATTTACACATGCATCACCCCTATATGAGTTCATTGATTGAACCCATATATTAAACCTATCTTTATTATTATTATTATTATTATTATTATTATTATTATTATTATTATTTGACCCATCACCCCATGTTATAAGCATGCTTATATTTTGTAATGAGAAGATAATCCTTTTATGATTTCTTTTACTTATTTTAGATAGAGAGATGGATAAGGATACACTCATATATGAATCAGATGATTCTAATTAATTCCCTATATATGCTTACGCAAGTCCATCTATCTACAGATAGGGATTAAGGGGCATAAGAAAGATCACATGAATGTTTGACCCTCTAATTTGAGAGGATGATGCCCGCACACAACACAAGACACGTTCTAAGAATTTATTTATCTTTTCTGATTCATTATCAGGTTTTCAACAAAAGCGTGCTAGACTACTTTCAAGTTTTAGTGGAGCGAAGTATTAGAAATTTCAAGTGACCGAATTTCACATCGGCAAAAAGTGAATTACTTGAGAATCATAAAACTCATAGCAATGTTAGATATGTATTTATATAGTAAATAATTAATTCATCTCATCAAACACATATTCTAATGTAAAATTATATGATTGAAATTAATTTATTCATACATTCTATCTCATTTAATAATTTAAAATTAATTTCATTAAATTTTTTTTATCAAACTTAAAATCACAAACTGTCGTTAAACCAACTTAATTATGCATTGGACTAATCCACACGTTTATTCTAAGAAAAAGATTAACAAATAAAAAAGTTTGATTTTCATTGCCAGCAATCTCTCATATAGCAGTACCCTAATCTTAGAAGTGTGGTAAACCATAATTTAGGTACCAAAATGATCCCCTTACCATATTATTCCCACGATCAGAGCATCAGATCCAAAATATGATTCCCTTAAACGTACAACCTCCCAGGTACAGAGCATCAGATGCTGCTAGCACTAGAATTTTGCTCTCAAATAGTGAGACATTATGAGCTTTTACATGAAGCCAAATGCTCCAACCGAGAGAAAAAGATACGATTTGTTTCAGTAAAACAAACAAATCGGAGCAACAGAAGAAAGAACATGGCATCCACATGGACCATTTGCATGCAAGGAGGCACCAGCCCCGGAGTGGTAATGCATGTCAATTTGTCAAAGTTCTGAGACACCATATATATATATATATATATATATATAACAGATTCATTTTCAATTTCATCACTAAGAAAACAATTATTAAGACATAATTTGTAAAAGCTAGAATAATTAACCTTCATTGTCTGCGCAACTAGCTATCCAATTTCCGTACATTTTGAGACGCTTCAAATCTTTGAAGACAAAAAAATCCGAGTAATTTAGAAGGTTCCCATTGCTGTACTCGTGATAAAGATCGAGTTTGGCCACTCTCCCTGTGGAGGAATTGCATCAACTCCTTCCCATTCACAACAATCTCCGCCCCACTTCAAAGAGAGAGCGAAGCCCAAACGGGAATTTAGGTCCAAAAGAGCTTCTCTCTCTTCCTTCCAACATCCTTCACACCTCATAATCACTTCCAATAAAACAATAATAAAACCACGCTTGCCCTCTTCATTTTGATCTTCATGCATGTATACATTTTTTGTTGTTACAAAGGATATTAATTTGCCGTTTAAATAAGAATGCATGCACCAACTAACTAGTTTGTGTCTCAATGCGTATTGGGTATATATGTTTTTGTCAAACTTGGTGGCAGACCCAGTTACACGTTTCTCAACAATTTCAAACAGCAGCATCCATTATTGTCATTGTCAATGGTGTTAAAGTGACTGTCTGCAAGGCCCAACTCTGTGCTGTACAGTTCACGCACGCGATTCTAGACTGTGTTGTACAGTTCACGCACGGCTCTAGCTTGTGCTGTACAGCCTGTCGTTATTGGTGCAATTAAAAAAAATTTTATAAAATATTCCTTCCGATTCTTTTTATAAAAATAAAAAGATTTTTTTTTTCTGATTATAAGAAATATAAATTCATTTTAAAATATATTAATTGTTAATTTTTTTTTTATCTTTCATCTTGTGAAATCTATTAATGAGACACTTACTCATTTCTCATACATTTATTGATCTATTAACCATATAAGTTATACTTATTAGTAGAGGTGCAATATCATTAATATAACCACTACTTAAATCAATCAATTTAAAGGATACTTTTGAAATAAAATTAAAATTTATGACATTATTAATTATAACTAATTAACTTAACTATTTTTATTGGTGTTGACGATTTAGTTATTTGTTTCTTATATAAAAGATCGGAGAAAGTACTAAGGAAAATATAATGAGAGACTAAAATGTCTTTTTAAAATTTAAAAAATCAAAACCGAATTCATTCTAAATTTCGGACTAAAAACAAAACATAATTAAACTTAATTATAATATCCTTGCTAAGCCCAGAATTAATTGAACACTTCATGTTCATCTCCATACAATATTGTGGGATATTATTTTTGCATTCTAGCATGAACCTCGGTCCTTTACAAGTTCGAATGGAATAGTCACAAGAATACCTTCTATGTTGTTACGTAATTCTTAACATCTCCATAAAAAAATAAAAAAATAAATTGTCCTTAACATGATGGAAGATAAATTACTATACTCTTAGTAGAACAGGGAACGAATTTAATAATATATTGGGAAAATTGTTAAAATCTTTTACAGATATAGGCTGTGGCCAAGGTTTTTTTTTTTTTTTTACTTTAAGGTTAAAGCTCAAAATAATAACTTTAAAAATAGAATAGGAGTTTGGTAATTTTTATTTTTTTAATTTTAAAATCATTTTTAAACTTAAAGTTGTTTGGTAAAATTTTTTTGAAATTTTCAATTCTATTTAAAATTAATTGCCTTACGCAATGGAAAAGTATATTTATAAAAATAAAAAATATTATGAAAAATAAATTAAAAAATATAAATTTATTTTAATGATAATAGAAATACATAAAAATATTAAAATATATACATTTAAAATTTTAATTTAAAAAATGTTAAAAATTATTTTAATTATTAAAAATTAATTTTAAAGATGATTTCCAAATAATTTATTATATATAATATTAATTAAAGAAATTTAAGTATTAACTACAAAAGATAAAGTGTTTGAAACCTTTTATATTATTATTCAATATTTTTCAAAGATAAAAAATATTTTATTTAAAAAATTAATAATGTCAAATTATATTGAAAATATTTAATAATTAGTTCAAAAAATATTTAACAATTATATTGTTGTAATTAAGAATTCAAAAGCTTAACCACAAATTAAAAATGAAAAAGAAATTGTGAAATTTAAATTAAATTAAAATAATTAAAATAATAATATTTTAAAATATCAAATTTTATTTAACTATATTATTTACTAATTACAATAATATTCTTTTATTTTATGTAATGAAAATTAAAAATATATTTTTTAAAATGAATAATTAAAAAAATGTATGATCTCAAATTGGAAATTCAGTAATTTTTTTTTAAAGAAAGTTACTTATTAATTTTTCAAGAGCATTTTCTAAAACGTGACTGACTCAACTTCTTCTTTTAAAATGAAGATAACCTAAAATAAATAAATAAATAAAGAAAACACACTCATAATTAATTGAACATGCAAAGTCCAACGAAAAACATAAAAGGATGACTTGATGTCAACCCAAAGGCCACACAATCACCACCGAGTAGAATCCAAGATAGACATATATAGCTCATAAAAAGAGTGTGAGAGAATGTGACTAAACCCTTGTTGTGATACACATTATGATTGTAATGGCCAACCATTGAATGTCAATTTCACATGCGAAGTTCAGATTTGTACATCTAGGGTCGGAGGGAGGATATGATGACTTGGTGGAGTCATAATTACTTTTGGTTTTAAGTGTATAAGTTTAGCCCCCTAAAATATATAAAAAATTTAATATATTATTAATATAATGAATTTTACAGTGTAAATTAATTAGAAATTACTACTATGAATAGTTTATGATTGAATGATAAAATAAAAATCATTTGCATTGTTAGCATATTTAAATTAAATTCCAAATTTATTTCTTTTCTATATATTATTTTTGCACATAATATAATTATGTATTTTTTTTATTCCTAAAAAATATTAGTTTTATATTAAATTTTTTGTATATGTTATGCATGCAGTTTTTTTCTACTAAGTGATTTTTTTTATTCTTGACACCCTTAAGCAGAAGTTCGTTCTCCGGCTCCAACCTTTTGTACTTTGGAAGTTGTAAATTTTTAAAAGGCTTAAATATATTTTTGGTTTCTTAAATTTGAGTTATAAAACTGCTCTAACTTGCAATTTTTTTTTCTGATTCCCCCGTAGCCGGAAGTTACTCATTTTTCTAATCATTATTTCACTTTCACTTACCTACTTTGCAAGGTTGGAAAATCTCGAAGTCCTTGACTCGAGTGGTAATTATCGGCAGGATGCTGCCAGCATTTTATCTTGTTTGGATGGGCTTTCATCTCTTAAGTCTCTTTATTTAACAGATAACTCGTTCAATGCAACATCATTAATCCCCGGTGAGGCTAGATATGTTTGTCTTTTTTATTTTGAACAAATGACAATAATAATATTTTTCTGATTATTATTATTATATATGGTGATGATGACGTGAGCATCTTTCAGTTTTTGCTTCCATTTTTCCACAATTTCTTGGCTTCTTCCACAACCTTGCACTAATACATTGTATACCTATATATAAGTTTTTGAAACTCTGTCATCAAAGTTGCCTAATCTGGAGGTCCTTGACATAAGTGACAACTATTTGACTAATGACATCCTGCCATCCCTCGGGGGATTCACATCTTTGAAGGAACTATATTTATCTTATATTCAATTGGACTCAGATCTTCATATTCAAGGTAGGATAATTTTTCCATTTCAATAATAAAGCTAAGCAGTGTTTTTTTAATGGAGGAAATATTTGACAGCTTCAGGATAAATATATATACCTGACACGTAACACACTATATATTCAATTCCTTGTAGGTTTATGCTCATCATTAACGAATCTTGAGGTCCTTGACTTGTCCTTCAACAACTTCAACGACAGTGATATTGGATCTGCACTTAGTGGGCTTTCATCTCTCAAGTCTTTATATTTAAATCATAGTCAATTGACTCCGAGATCAATTTTTAGTACGCCACACTTTCCATATTAGAAATTGTCATCATTTGTTTTTGGTTGAAAAATATATCTAACTGCAATAGTTATATATATATATATTGTTAGATATATCAAAACTCAGTTCTTTGGAGACCCTCTACTTATCTGGGAAAAAGTTGAATGAGAGTATCATGTGGCGTACTCTAGGTTTGTTGTCATCATCCCAAAATTATATTAGTATTAAACATTTGTTTTAGTTTCTAACTTCATAAAATTTTTACTTCTAGTTCTTGATTTTACAAAACATTATTTACTTTAATCCTTTTTCATGAGAAACGATAATAGAAAATAAGATGAAAAAGGATTAAAATAAATAAATTTTTATAAAATTAGGAATTAAAATGTAAAAATTTCAAAGTTAAGACTATATGATCGATATGTATAGTACTAGGAAATAAAATTATGCTTCTAAAAAAAAGCAAATAAAATTATGAGAATTTACTCATTATATATTAGTGTAAATATGGCTCCAAGAACACATTCTTCATTCTTAAGTGAATACTAATGAGTGGAATTTTTTCAATTTTTCATCAGAGAATGATGGATTTACATGGCGAACCGGTTTACAGGTCCTTGGACTGTCGGAGAACGGATTAAGTAACAAGTTTCTTTCATCTCTAAGTGGGTTAAAATATGTCTCAAATATCTTGATTTAAGCCAAAATCAACTAGAAGGATTACTAGATATAAGTGGTCAGTATTTTTATGGATTATGTTTAGGATATTAAAAAAACATTTTGCAATATTATATTTTAATATTTTAGAATATAGTATTAAACAATTCTTTATAATGATTTAATTAGGAGTCTATATGTTAACATTTATATATAGCTTATACTGAGATTAATTCTATATCACAATTAATATTCTACGTGTTTAATTTAATTACTTTAAATAAATAGTTTTTGTTTTTTTTAAAAAATTATGCAATTATGTCTCTTAAAATAATTCTAATTAAATATTCACTAAATTAATATCAATCTTAATTATATATTATTTACCAACAAGTCGTTGGTCCGAGTGGTGTTGGACTCGGTGCCCTTAAGCAAGGTCTCGGGTTCGAGTTTTGTGGATGAAAAAAACGTGATTGGGAGGGGAGAATCCCACTAAGGTGGCCAATCAGGTTTCCCAACGGAGATTAGTCAGCGGCAAAGTTGGTAAAGTCGGTGGATACTCCGTACCAAAAACATGGTAACAAAAAAAAATTATATATTATCTTTTCATCTCAAATCAGAAATCATGATATTGGCATTATTTTTAAAATAGTTATTGTAAAAGTCAATAAACTTATTATTATACATAAAATTTTGTGATTGAATGATAGTTTAAAGAGTTTAATGGTGATGCACTGACAATATAAAATAATTTTATACCGTCATCCAATAACAAATGACCGTTGGTATGACTTTTAAAATAGTTTTGTCAGGTCAATAAATTTATCATACAAAATGGTGATTTGTAATCGAATGATTGTGTAAAATTATTTTATACTGTCAGTGTATAGTTTTTTTTCTCTAGTCTAAAAACTATTTACACGATCAATACATAGACCATTTATTCTTATTCATTGAGTTTAATACCTATGCATCGCCACACTACAACATTTTTGCCTTTAGACCACAACAAAAAACCGTGCTCAGATGTGAAAAAATCGTGGTCTTAAGTTTAAGCCACGGTTTTTCAGTTGTGCTCTAAGTGGTCGTGGCTGTAAGCTTTAGACCACAGTTTTTTCACTTTTGACCACGGTGCACAAAAAACTGCGGCCTTAGATAATAAAAAAGGCCACACTTTTTTAGATGTTGTTATTCTTTTAAGACCATGGTTTTTTAAATGTGGACAAATACTATAAGCTACATCTACAAAGTTTAAAATATGGCTCTATAACTGTTGTCTAAACCTTAAGGCCATGGTTTTTAAGTATTGTCATACATGTTATATGTTTAAGCCACGGTTCTAGAAGTATGGACATATATTTTAGACAGCGTATTTTTTAATGTAGACAATTGTGGTCTAAAAGTTTAGGCCATAGTTTTCTAAGTGTAGTCAAAGTGTTATATGGTTAAGTCACAATTATAAAAGTGTGGACATTTAGACAACACATTTTTCAATCTAGACAAATAGTATAGGCAATAATTGTATAATTGTTTAAACATTGAAACCATGATTTTTTAATTGTCATTTTACTATAGGCAACGCTTATTTAATTTATTCTTATGTATATAAATAATTAAACAATATAGAAAAACATTTAACTCATAAAATAATTAAACTATTAAATAAAAGGTGGAAGTACTTTATATATTGAAAATGTACTAGCTACAAAATATGCATAAGCACTTGCAACATTTTTTGTCATTTATAGAAGCTTAAAGTATTAAAAGTAGTCTCTCAAAAGTATGCAACATTTGCAACTCAATAAAATTGTAAGAAATAAAGTAGTCTCTCAAAAGTCTCATCTCTAAGAAATTAAGCTAGCCTCCACGCATATGAACTTCAGTCTTCTATATCTTGATCATGAGCTTCTTGCTCTCCAACCTGCAAATATGAAAACATGAAATATAATTTTACATTTCTCTTTACAAAATTCATATTTCAATCCAAGTATCGAAAGTGTCATAGTGATATGCACACATATCTAAT
Source organism: Pueraria montana var. lobata (assembly GCA_026413185.1). NCBI lineage: Eukaryota > Viridiplantae > Streptophyta > Magnoliopsida > Fabales > Fabaceae > Pueraria > Pueraria montana. The sequence goes on from CM048650.1 coordinate 84,152,011, forward strand.
ATTTGATATCTTTTAAGAAAAAAACTTTTTTTTTTATGAAATTAGTACCATGTGTTAACTAGCATGTAAAACTTGCATGCTCATCTTCCATTCAGTCACATCAAGTCAACATTTTATTAAAACATTACAGTCCAATTCAAATTGTCAGATCAATTCAGCAAATTCATTTTTCAATTCTCAGTCAAGAATACCCACACTCAAATACTTATGCAACTTAGATTAAAATACAAGAGTCAAATTATATATAGTCATCTACTATCAAAGCAATTAAATGCTTGAACATTAGTTGATGTTGAGGAATTGAAATTATATCAAAGCAGTTAAATGCTTGAACATTACTTGATATTCCTCAACCCATGTTTAAGCTTTAAGCAAATTATATATACCTTTTCAAAATCTGGAACATTAGTTGATGTTGAGGAACTCATTGCTGCACTACTTTCATTCGCCACGGCATTTTCTATCAAAATATCCAAAGCTTCATCATCCAAATTTGGATTGGTTTGCTTCATGAAGCTTTTTAGAAGCGATTCCAATCCTTGAAACCTTTTAGCCCAATTATCCAACTCATTTGCATGTTCCTTCTTAAGAGCAGAAATTTCTTCCTTTCTTTTCAATTGCGATGGTGTGATAGTTTTTCCATAGCAACGCACTCTACCTGGTTTTTCTTTTCCAAGTAACAATTTAAATGTTTGTTCAGCAGAACCAGAGGAATGATGAATTGAATCTTGAAGCTTTTCCTAATTAATAAAAAAGATCAATGTCAGATATAATCAATGTCAAATATACTTGATGAGTAATAATAAACTATCTTACAATAGCAAATTGTGTTTCTTCATCCACTTCTTTTCCTGTCGGCCGGGCTTTGCGGGTCTCAATGAACATTTCAGCTTGAGTAACTTCCTCTCCCTTTTTCTTCTTTTGACTCTACATTAATTAATGAGATTACATATTAACTAATATTGATCAGAATGATTTGTTTTAAATATATAAAATAACACACACAAACATATAAATACATTACCAATTCAGCACGAATTATTGCAAAATTTATAGGTCCCGTACGATGCAAATACTTTTGTTTAGCCTTATTCAAAGCATTTTTCTTGCTAATATCCTACATCATAGAGAAACAAAATAAAGTTAGATAATAAAATTTAAATTTAAAATTAATATATCATACAATTATCTTACTTGGATAATACTACTTCTCCAATAAGTCATCAACTGCTTAAAATGAGCTTCAGGTATAGTCTTAGGATGACTTTTTAACCTTTCCTTCAAAGTAGAGTATTTCTCAAAATGTTTCTTCTTGATGCAACTCTTATAACGTCTCCAAGCATCATTTATGCGAGTAAACATAGCTTTTTGTCCTTCATCAGGAATATTGTACTTTTCCTACAAAAAGTATTACATCAACTTGTAGTAATTGCTAAACATTCAATAAAATATATATGAATTTATTTTTGTCATACATTCACATAATCCCATATACTCTTCCTGTGATCTTTCATCAAAACTTTGAAGTTTGTATAAATCAAGGGACAAAAGTCAGCATTCCTTACTATAGTGCCAAGGAAATAACTCAAATCAGATACAGTTTTATTGTTGGGTCTAATTGGCTCCCCATCATTGTCTAAGATAACTACTTCACGATGTTGAGCAGGTCTTGAATGAATTCTTAAGCACTGTGTTGGTCCCCGTGTTCTTTTCTTACTTGTACCTATTTTAACATGAAACTTAAATAAGATGAAGAACAAATTAATACTTAAAATCATATTTCTTGAGATTAAAAATCAATTACATTACCATTCATAATGTCATCTTCCTGTAGTTGTGCATCTCCTTCATATATGACATTTAGATCTTCATCCTCTTGGTGTGCATTTTCTTCTGGTTCCATGTGAATTTCGTCTCCCAGATCTTCTTCTTCATCAACATCACCATGGTTTTCAATAAACTCATCAATTAACATTGGTGGACACATTGGAACTACTTTTGTCTTCTTCCTAGCACTTGTATCTTCATTTTCAGCCACTACCCTTTTTATGGGTTGCTCATTTGCTCTTGAAGTATCATTTTTAGTCACTAACCCTTTCACAGGTTGTTGCTTCGCCCCTAAACTATCATTTTCACCTATTGCCTTTCTCTTTGGTTGTTGCACAGTCTACCATTTAGAAATCATGGTTAGTATAACTTTTAAGATATTTATCATAAAAATCAACAAATTTATCGTATACCGTAATTTATGATTAGAAAACGTTGGTAAACCTCTTTATACTAATAGTGTATAAACTATTTACTTGTATTTATTAATTGCCCCATCGGTTGTTTCTTTGTCAAGTTCTTAAAAATTTTGGAAATCTTTTGTGGGATATTGTCCATATTGGCAATGATTTCTTACTATGAATTTTGGCTTTTTTTACTAAAATTGTGTAAGTCAAATGATGAGAGTTGACTATCTAGTGGTTATAAACTACAATATATATATATATATATATATATATATATATATATATATATATATATATATATATAGAACCATTTTCTTTTTTCTTTATTTTCTTCCTTTAGAAATTCTTCTCTAAGTAGTTCTTTATTTATTTCGAATTTTTTAATAACATTTAATTGGTTCATATCTGATTGGGTAGGAGAATTCTGTTGTGGTATTGACTCATATTGAGAGGGAGAAGGTTCTATTTCATATTCAGGGGTAGGTATAACAGGATCAAGTTTTATTCCTTTTAAAGTTAAACTTCTAGGTACTGTGTATCTTTCTACTGATCTTCTAGCAATAGTAGGGGAATACTGTGGGGGAATTCTTAAAGAATTGGTTTTTCTTAAAGGAGCAAAACTAATTTCAACATTTCCAGATTTATATTCGTTTATTTCATGTAATACCGCAGGTTTAGGCTTTTCAGGGGCAATTAAGTTTTCTAAATTTATATATATATATATATATATATATATATATATATATATATATATATTAGTGCCAAAACCACTAGAAAATTTATTTCATAAAACTAAGATTATAGTTATACTCCTCGAGATAATCCTTCATTATCGTTATTCCTCGGGCTAAAGCATATCCTATGTAAGAGAGGATGCAAATCTTTATTTTTATATCACATAAAAATAAAATTAATATTAATTTCAGTTCATTCTCTATTTTCCTCCTCCTTTATCTAACTTATTATGATCCAAATATCCAATGTTTCCAACCATCATTTATTACATGCCAACCACTTTTATGTTGTGGTATCTATCGCAAACACATTTTCCTATTTAATTACTTCTATTTTACGAGTGAAGAAAAGTATTACTCTACACGAATGATAATTTAATGATTGGTTCTCTATTTATCTCTTGCAGGATTATTGGCCTTGACCAACTTGAAGATTCTTGATTTACGTTATAATAATATCAATAATTTTGTGTTCCAACAAGGTATTTAAGAAAATGAAATTAAAAAGTTTTAATCCGTTGTTTAGCGATGCACATGATATATAGATGAATTTCATGATACTTATAAGCTGTTGAATCCCATTATTTAGTTGAAGTTCATACATTTACATTTGTAGCAAAATATATTTGTTTCCTTCTCAGTTGAGACGTATATGCTCTTTAACATTCTGTCTAATTAAAATTTATTTACATTTTTTTTGGTTACTTCCACTACAAGAAAACAAGCATTTAGAGTCGGCCAAATGCCGACTCTAACGTAGAAAAGCCGAGTCTATCTAGTGGATTAGTGTCGGGTATGCATCGGAAACAATATGGACTCTAAAACCCTCGAAGCTAATCTGTTCACGTCGGTTTTTTAATGCGGACGCTACTAGAGTCGGCCTAGCCGACACTTAAACCGTCATAATACAAAAGCCGACACTAACATTATTTTCTTAAAATAAATTAATTTTTTAATTTATGTTTCAGTTTGTGTCGGGTTAGCCGCGTCTAGTTTATTTTATTTTTAATTTACGTTTTACTTTGTGTTGGCTTAGCCGACGCTACCTTATTTTATTTTTTTAATTTACATTTTAGAAAAATAGAGCTTTGCTCCTTTCTGAATATTGAGCATTATAGCCTGTAGCAAACTAATTAAATTAAATTTCATTAGTCCATCAAAGACCAAACTAAACACTGCAATGCAAATAAAAAATTTATTTACAATCCAAGCCATAGATAACAAAGTTGCACTTAATGTAAGAATTAAAATCAGCCATTCTAGGGAAGTTGGTGTGTAACACAGTTCTTGATTTTGTGAGTATGAAAATACAACAGATGTGTAGGAGTTTCCATTGTCATTTGTGTCACTATGTATAGAAACAAAAGCATGATGTATATTACAAACATGTCCGTCAAATAAGATGTCCGACCATGAGTAAAATAATTATAAAAGAAATCTATACATAGAGTTCTTTGTGGCCAAAGATCTGAAGCAGAATGAATAACCATTTGATCTACCTACATAGTTAGAATTAAGAATCATACTTCATACAAACCAAAGCTCATTCAAGCAATTACTACTCAAAATATCATAAAGTTGCAAGTTGCTTTATGCTCAGGATAGAATTTATAGACCTCCTTAAATAAATATATATTTAGAGAAAATCAATACTTCTCCATGGAGAGAGTAACTAAAAAGAAGAGTACAAGAAAAAATAATTAGCTGAAGATTTTCTTTTGACTGTTAGCTCTATCTTAATAACTTCTGGTTGGACCACAATTCTTAGTATTTAGAACTTGTCAACTGCATATTCACCTAAAAAGAATTTGTCAACTACATTAATGCATGTATCATAGGGGATCTAGCAAAACCTTATTCTAAAGTATTAGCTAGAGACTAGATAGACCATACAACAAGTTCTCCACATTTCCAAGCATTTAATCAAGCCATAGGCTTCCATATATCCCACACATTACACAAGAACCATAAGTACCAATTCTATGCAGCTCTACATATAAAAAATCCTCGAAAGAAAAAGCAAGAGTTTTAGCATAAGTAGCAAACCATGAAAATGTACTTCCATTGTCAATCACAAATAGACAAAGTAATAACCTGATACATGCATGGCAAGTGTCAATCACTCGATCAATATTGTACTTCAGCTGCATATATAAAGGAAAAAGTAGTGAGAAATCACTCCCCACAAACTTTCAGGATTTTACAATGTAACACCAATGATACAAAAGATTCAGAACTACATAAACCAAACATAAGCAAGCTTACTTTGGTAGTTTACCCACTAAACTCTTGTTCAACAATCACAGGTGTTGCATCTTGAGTATGAGTGCATCCAATCTGAACAATATCTTTGAGTTCAATTGACTGACAGTTTTTTTTTTAAAAAAAAAGGAAAAAATAAATTAGAACTGATAAAACAAAGACAATGATAAAAACCTTTAAAAGAAAAAAATACAGACCCAAGTGTCTTCAGTTTATAAAATTCCATCTAAGAGGCCACATATTTTATCAAAGTTAAAAGGTTCCTAACATGTTTCCTGCCATCTTAACTCCTTAGTTCTCCTTAGTTATTTGCAAATGCAAATTGCATACTTAATAGCCTAAAAAGAAAATTGAGATAAAGAGCCAGATAAAACCACAACCTTAGAACAAAACAATAAAACTATTACCTGGGCTTTTCTACTCATTTACTGAAATCATGAATGAGATCACAAAGGGTCAATGGGTCTTCTAAGGTTTGAACTTTGAACACAGACTTGTTGTAAAAAGTACACATAGGGATAACATTTTCAAAATCATGTGCCTAAGATGAGGGATAACTACTCTGACCAGTGACCAAGTTTATCATGTACTTCATAGTCAGAACTTCACATGATGATTATTAGCTTATTATATTGGACAGGTCTGATTCATGATTGTATTGTATAGCTCTAACTTTTTGATTATTTTTGTAACTTTTATTCTTTCCTTAATTAGGTACCCAGCTCTAGGAGAGTGTATATATAGTAGCTGTCTGTTATAAAATACGCAGGATGATGTGGCAAGTTGTGTTGTTGTGAAATGGACAAAAACCTATAAATATCATAAAAAAAACTGCATATCAAACCAATGTGGCAATGCCAACAAGCTTTGATATAACTAAGTAATTAATTAAATATACATTGCATCTGTTGAGACCTAAATTATGATCAATAACCAAGACAGGAGACATGGTACAAGACGAGAAAAAGGATTAAATAAACAGCAAAGGAGTTTGACAAGTCATATTGCACAGCCACAGAAACATACAAGAAATGACTAGTTACTAATGTTAATGAAAAGGTCAATATGTGAAGTTTAACATCACAATAAAGGTCCTGTAAAATCAATACATGACGAAAGATTGATTCATAAATTTAAGGGACTATGCTGATATTATAGGTCTATTGCTAGTAATAATAATCAGTTAAGGGACTATGTAATTGAGTTAGTTTCAGTGGACATGAGGGGACATTGATCCAGTACAAGCAAAATTCCAGACAAGTCAGTAGCAAATAAAATGAATAAACCTGGGATAAAACCAGTAAGAGCTATGAACCAGAGAACCTACATATAAGGGAAATGAAACAAACTAACACTAACAGAGTCATATCCCAGGTTAGTCAGCAGCAACAACAACATGATCTCTTCATCATCAAGAGTAGAAAAAAGGCAACAATCACAGCATGAGCTAGACACCAGCAAACCCAGAAAACAAACAATCAAAACCAATAGACCATAATATGACTAAATAATGTAAAATAAAGCATAATCATGAGACTCTTTATATGGGACTCTTTATTTTAATCTTCTGAGTTGGGTCTAATTACAAATTAGTGACTAGCTGTTTTCACCAATTCAAGTAATATTATTCACACAATTATACAAGAATAAGAGTTGCTATAGGTTAGCTATAAACATACAGCAGAAAGATGCCAGCATAAAAGGAGAAAAGCCAGCAATGATCAAGATTGCTACTACCAGCTCACAACTGAACCAAAGAAGCAAGCATCTCAAGGATCAGGATCAGGATCAAGCAGAGACACTCTAGAAATCAAATTAAAGAAAAATGCATCATGCAGTGTCAAATCCACGAAACTTAAGTCGTATGTGATATAGATAACTAGTCAACTGGGGGCAAATTTAGAAGTATACATAGAAGAATTTAGAAAGTGTGGAAAAAGGGATTAAAGAATACCTTATACACTTGAACTTCACCTATTTTATGCTGATAACGTGGAGAAGTTTATGCTCTTTCTGCAATAAACAAGTGAATAGAAAGAATTAAAAAACCCCATCACGCTCTATGACCATCTATGTCATCCAACAATAGAAAAACACATAATCACAAGAAAACATGAAAAAAGGGGGTCTTTGAAAACAGACTTCTTGTGAAGTGAGTAGCTCGGCAGAGACTGACTCAGTCGCACGAGCTCGGTCAAAACTCAGGCGAAATTTGGGATTTAGGGTTCGATATTGTGAATCCACGACATTGCGATTTGAAGAGACGACCAAGACGAGAGTGATTCGATATTGGGATTTAGGGTTCGATATTTTCCCTTACCATCTATGGAAGATGAACACGACTTTGGAACTCAATGTATTCCGCTTCAATCCAACGCTGAGTGGGTGAGAAGGGAAACTGAGTCGGGGGTTTGCAAATTTCATAAAGAGGGATTAAAATTTCAACCCTATGTTGAATGAGTGAGAGGTAACAATAAGTGAAGTTTCAAAATTTCAGAAAGAAGGATTAAACTTTCAACCCAACTCAATGCTGAGTGAGTGAGACCAGAGAATGAGTTTTGGGTTTTACCTTTTAGAATTTTAGAAACAGGGATTAAAATTCTGACCCGCATTTGAAAATTTTAGGACAATTAAAATTTTGGTGACGCGGGCTTTGAAAATTTTAGGACAACAAACGTCGACTAAGCTGTCGCATATATATAATTAAATATTTTTTATATTATTTATTATTACACAGCGTCGGTTTTGGTCGACACAAAATCAAATTCGTCAAAATGATATAAAAAATAAATAAAAATAGATTTAGCGTCTGTTTAGAGTCGGCTAAGCCGACGCTACATTCGTCGGCTTTTGGCCTTCACTGATCAACCGACACTAATTTGATGTTTTCTTGTAGTGTTCACGTTACATCTTTCAGGCTCAAAAAGTCTAAGCAGATTAGATGTCCTTGCTTTAGATTGGAATATGATAGATGGAAACAAGCTAAGGAAGTCGTTACGAGCTTTATCATCTATTAAGGTGCTTTCTATGAATTAGATCAATTTTAAAGGAGCAATTGTTGCTCGAGGTAGTAATACCTCATTTTCTCTAGGTAAATTAATTTCCTTTTTGTTACATTAAGCTTCGTATCATTTTCTCTTTTGTGCAAATTTTCATGATTTAAGTAACCTAGAATACTTGGAATTGAATTACAGTTCTAACCTGGAAAGTGAGTTTTTTGAAAGTATTGGAGATTTGGCCTCTTTGAAAGTTTTGTCTCTTTTGGGATGTGGAATAAATGGAACCCTTCCTAATGCTGGTAATTGTCTTATTAAATTATCTTTTTACGTTATTCATAACATATTTTTTCTACACTGTTTTTTCCTAGTTTTGTTGAAATTTTTATATCCTTTTCATTATGTCCTTTATAAGATGATTTTTTTTCTTGTCAAAATTTCATTTTTCAGATTGGTCCAAGCTGAAGAAGTTGGAAGAGTTAGATTTAAGCACAAACAAATTTGAGGGATCGATTCCCTCATCTTTTGTTAACATGACATCTCTTCGAAAGTTGGAACTTTCTAATAATGGTTTAAGTGGAAATTTCGATTCTAACATTGCAAGCCTTACATCACTTGAATATTTTGGTTTTATAGAAAACCAATTTGAAGTTCCTATTTCCTTCACACCATTCGCCAATCATTCAAAGCTCAAGTTCATCTATGGTGATGGCAACAAATTCATACTAGATTAAGAGTCTAGTAAGCAAACTTGGATTCCAAAATTTCAATTACAAGTGCTTCATTTGTCTTCAATGATTGAAACTAATTCTCGTCCGCTCCCCAATTTTCTTCTCTACCAAAACAATTTGACTAGTATAGATTTCACTAGTTCTAGGTTGGAAGCAGAGTTTCCTTATTGGTTGTTGGAAAACAACACAAAAATGACTGAATTTCTTGTGAGAAATTGCTCTTTCAGTGGTACTTTTCAGCTACCATCGCATCCTCTTCCTAACCTAAGGAGAATTGACGTGTCTGACAATGTCATAATTGGTAAGATGCTTAGCAACAATATCAGTTCAATCTTTCCAAATTTACAATTTTTGAACATGTCTAGAAATGACATCCAAGGTTCAATACCTCACGAATTTAGCCAGATGAACTTATTGGATACATTGGATCTCTCAAATAATCATTTGTCAGGAGAAATTCCAAAGAACATATCTAGGGATAGGTCTTTGCTTAGATTCTTGAAACTTTCAAACAATAAGCTAGATGGACACGTGTTTCCATCTTTGAAATACTTGGAGGAGCTATATTTGGATGACAATAGCCTTTATGGTAGCATACTGAGTAGCTTTTTTAACTCGTCTCTACAAAGATACTTGGATATAAGCAATAATCATTTAGTGGGGAAGCTACCATGTGCGGTAGGAAATTTGTCAATCTTGGTGTCGCTTTCATTGTCCAACAATCATCTTGAAGGATCTATTCCGACAAGACTTCTCAGAAATCTAGTGTATCTAGATATCTCACACAATAATTTGATGGGGTCTGTACCATCTTTTGTTAATTCTTCTGGAATCAGTCTAAGGTGAAGTACCAAAAATCATGCTACACTGGTGAAGCACTAAAAACCACCGTTAGATATATTAATAAAAAATTTGACGACTGATATTGAAGACCGGTTACTTGAAAGTGAATTTTATTTAGTTTTGTTGTTTAGTCCTCATATAAAAGTAACAATTGGACATATTTGCAAAAATATTATTCAAGTCAGTTGTTCACTTCGAAATCCTAACAGAGTGGTGGCAACGATGGCGTCTCTGTTGAGGAGGGCGTGGAGGATGACCGGAAGTTGAAGGCAAAGTCCGAAGAGAAGGTTGGTGGTTTCCCTTTCGATCTTCCTTCGTTTTTTGCTTGGTTTAAGTTCAGATCCTCTAGTGCGTGTTTTTCAGATGGGTTTCGATTGTAACGTGAAGAACCCAACTTTGGCCTCTGTAACTAGGAGGTGCGAGAACGAGCGAGCGCCAGTCTTACAAAAAGTACGAGGACAAGCTTACGATGGTCCTCATGGAGAGGGCTTTTGTCTTGTACGTCGTCACTTTTCTCTCTAAATGACTAGTGAAGCGCTAGGGTTTATTGGGGGTTCTGAATTGTTTTGGGTAGGCATTGATGTTATTATAGCAATTAGGGTAGTAAGTGGCGTTGTTTATATATTAGGATTACTAAATTTTCCTGTCTGTGATGTAATTGACCCCTTTTGATGAGATATGTGTCTGAAAAGTGAGACCCCGTTGAAGTACAATCATTTGGTGTTGTTAATATTACTTGTTTGTGTAGTGCTTTGGTTTGACATTTGGGTGTGATGGAGTTCCGTTCCCTATCTCATTTGGTGGGAGGGTATTCACTTTCCAGAAAGTTACTTCAACAAACTAACATTGAATTTTCATGAAAACATGACAGTAAAATGGACCTTTAAGGCAGTTAGTTTATGACTTAATATGATAATGTAAATTCTGTCAAATATGTAAATTAGTATGTGCTAAATTATTATGAGTTTTTTGGGAATCATAGTGGTGACCCCTATATTCTACACGCCAATGTGTTCAGCTAGGGCAAGGGCAAGGGCAAGGGCAACAGAGAGCAACAATTCTATCTCTGTTTTGACCCAACCACAGTCCACAGATCTCCACACATATTCAATTCTCTGAAATCCCCAATGCATTGTGTAAGCACCCAATCCAATCTTCTATCTATATAAAATTGCAAATTGCAGCTAGATAGATCATATGTTTTTGTGTAGCTCAGTAGTTTACTAATTTTATTTGTTACATGTCATTTGTGTGCTACAGCTTTTCTATGAATGGGAACCCCATCAAGGAGTTTAAGAATTTAATTGCAGTTCCTTTTCCAAAGAGCCAACCCATGAGGATTTACTCAAGCTTGTGGAATGCTGATGATTGGTCCACAAGGGGTGGACTCATCACGATAGAATGGTCCAAAGCTCTTTTCATTGCATCCTATAGGAACTTCAACGCCAATGCTTGTGGCTGGAATGGTGGAAAATCCTCATGCAAATCAAATTCACCTTCCTTTACATCACCCACTAATGCATGGCTATCACAAGAGCTAGATTCAACTGCTCACCAAAGGCTACTCTGGGTGCAGAAAAAATAACATGATTTACAATTAGTGCAGCGACAAGAGATTTCCTTAAGGTCTCACACTCGAATGCACCCACTTCTAGAGCCTAGAGGACTCACATCTCGCATTACCCAAAACAAATGATGCAATTTAATTTTTTATTTACCTTTTTTCAATTTTTTTATTCCTTATTTATGTTTGCCCTTGTACTTGCATTACACTATATAAATATGAATGTAGAATAATGCTTCTATTATTTGGATGTTAGTTATGAGTTTTAAATTTCTTAATTATTCTACACATCTCATTAGTTAATAGTAAAAAAAATTAATGTGTGGAAGAATAATTTCAAATAGTACCCAACAATTGAATTCTTATAAATTTGTTGATGCACAAAATAACGGAAACTAGGGAAGAAAATGTTAGTTGTTGGTAGTATGGTAAAAATAATGGGTTAGATAATGCTATGTTTTAGTCTAAATTAACTCTAATTTATTTTTTAATTTTAATAATTGACTTCGATTTATTTAACTAATATAAAAAAATTACTTTTTTTAAAGCCTTAACTAGAATTTTTTTTAGGTAAAGTATGAGAAAAATATATATGACATAAATAGGTACAGTACTTTTTAGCAATAATGAAAGTTTAGTACCCTTATATCATAAAATGTTTAAGGACTGATTTGCAAATTTTAAAAAATTATAAGTTTATTATAAAATAAAATGATCAGGTCAAAAACCTCCTATAACAGGTAAAATAAGTGCCTCACCGGTGAGGCACTTATTTTATTACTTCACCTTAGACTGATTCATTATTCTTCTGTGAGTTACATCCATTTCAGCAACAATAGGTTAACTAGCTTGTCCAAAAGAATGTTCAACAAAAACTACATAGTGATGCTAGACCTTAGCTACAATGAAATATCCAATAGCATTCAAGAGCTGATACAAGACCTTACATTTACAAGGTTGAGCATGCTCATTTTGAAAGATAACCACTTTACAGGGCATTTACCAAAGCAATTATGCCAATTGGAATATTTAAGCATGCTAGACCTTTCTTATAACAATATTTTTGGGGCAATACCCAATTGTTTGGGTAAAATTCCTTTTGAGAATGTCGAGTTTAAGTCATCAAACGATGCATTTAATGGCTTACTTCCAATTCCAGGAGAACCTGGAAATCAATGGGTAGTACCAAATGTATACGAGAAAGCAAACTTCACTACAAAGAAAAGATCCTACACTTATAGAGGGAACATCCTTGCTTATATGTCTGGAATTGATTTGTCCTACAATAAACTAAACGGGAGTATTCCATCTGAGCTTGGAAACTTGACAAGAATTCGAGCACTGAACTTGTCCCACAATGAGTTGACTGAGCAAATTCCAGCTACATTTTCCAATTTGGTGCAAACCGAGAGTTTAGATCTTTCTTTTAACATGTTGAGTGGCCAAATCCCTCCTCTACTGAGTAAGTTAACCTCTCTTGAAGTATTCAGTGTGGCACACAACAACTTATCAGGTGAAACACCAGGAAGGAAAGACCAATTTATTACCTTTGATGAAAGCAGCTATGAGGGCAATCCTCTTCTTTGTGGACCTCCACTCGCAAAAAGTTGCTATCGTTATGAACAAGCACCTACCATTTTTCCAAATGGCTCGGACATTGATGGGGACATTGGCAGTTTAGTTGACATGTATGTTTTCTGTATAACTTTTGCTGTGTCCTACACATCAGTGTTGTTGGTAATTGTAGTGACTCTTTACATATTGGAGGAGATCATGGTTTTACTACTTGGAATTGGTCAGCTCATATTGCTACTTCTTTATCATGGACAATTTGAATAGGTTTTCAAATTTTAGAAATATGTAACATGTTACCTTGTATGTCTAGGATAGCGGTCTTGCTGTTTGCTCAAGAGTGATTCAATGAATAATTCGTGTATGTGTTTCTTATATAATGATATAGAATCTAAGAGTTTCAATAAATAATCTTGTTATTCAAGGATTATTATTATATTCTTGATGTTTTATAGGTTGAATTTCCAATTCTGCCTCCCTGTGGAATGATATAAACAAAATTAGCCAATGACGACAAGGGAAAAGAAATGAGTACAATTAAAGGTTCTAAGCGTTATTCCAAATGATGATTATGTTCACCGTTTAAAATTGTTGTTTACATACTTCAATTTACTTTGTCTTGAGTTTTAGTTTCTTATCTCACCAAATAGTCATGCTTTTTTAGTAGTTGGTTTCCCGTGTAAGTTTCATATTGTTGAACTTTAGAGGATTAAAACTTAGGGGTTTGAATCCTACAGTAGTCACTACATAGATGGAGAGAGAGGGAAACAAAAAGTGGACCTCATTTATGAATTGCATTGAGACCAAAATTTTATGAAAAAAAGTGGGTAAGCTAAGAAGAAAAATTGGAATCCTAAAGTTAATGAGTAAGACGAAGCAAACCAGCATGTGATCTGCATATTTGAGGATTTCAAACAAATTTCCTATGTAAAACTATATGATAGAATTTAATTTGGCTAATGTGAAGTTCTAAAATCTTGGTCCATCATTCCTTTCAAAAAATAAAAAATCTTGGTCCATCTATGAACCTTGTAAGTTGTAACGCGTGACCTATACTAGCAAGTATAGTTACCGGAACTGTGCAATAAAATAAAATAAAATTAGTAGAAAAGGGGTGTAAACGTAAATACAAGGGCTCTATATGCAAATAGGAGTAGTGAACCCCAATTAGTAAATTATAATAAGGCTAAATTGCAATTTTGGTCCCTTAGTTTCATAAATTCACGATTTTGGTCCCCTTGAAATTTAATTCAGACATTTGGTCCTCTTGGTCTTAAAAATGCACGACTTTGGTTCATATGTTAAATTGTATGTGTTGACCGTTAGAGTGTTAACGTTGACCGAGTAATTGCTTACATGCCATACCTATATTATGTTTATTAACAAATAATTGTGACTAATAGAATTGTTAACTTAATTATAAATTTATTAAAAAAAAAAAAATCAATTTCAAAGCTTTATGGTGAAGAAGAGAAGATGAAAGTAACGCATCGTAGCTCTCTGCGAAGCTTTCATGCTAAGCTCTTTGCCAAAGAGATAACATCAAGCTTTCGTGCAACAACAACCTAGAAGCACCCTCCATGCTAGATCGTGTTCAAGCCCTTCTTGCCTCTCACTCCATTCTTAATTGTTCCCTCATTCTTAACATGTAGTCAAGGGAAGTCGCAACCCCTAATCACAGTGCAAAACAGAATCTACTCATACTCGACAAAATACAAAAATATGCAGATTAATGTATGAAAAGAGCTTGTATCCAAAATTGATGATCTGATTTTGTTTCGTTTATTATTCTGTGTAAGAAAAAACCACAATTCCACATACACCAGCAGCCGTTACCAAAACTGAGACCTTCCATGTATTCGCCAAAATGCCCAACCTACACCTTCGAAATCTTTTTATTGAAAACACACTATAACACGTTATTCATCTTTACTTCATAAAGAGAGCACTTCGGATCAGATTTAATTGCCATAATACCACCCAAAACTTCTTTTGCAATATCACTTTGAACACGAGACTCCTTATTGCTATAAGACCACCCAAAACTTCTTTTGCAATATCACTTTGAACATGACACTCCTTATTGCTATAAGACCACCCCACCTTGTACACTATACGAGAACCACCACCACCATCAAATTTGCACACTATTAATAATTCTCATTAAATTTGATAAAAAAAAATCCAACATATTTCTATCAATTGGTGGCATATAACCTTCCAAATCCTCCATGCTACGAGCCTCAGATCTGCACAGCCACCGACCACGGCTTTGATCCCGGCAGTGAAAACTCAGATCTGCACCACTGTCGACCACAGCTTCGATCCCAGCAGCAAAATCTCAGATCTACACCACCGTCAACCACGGCTTTAATTTCGACAACGAAATCTCAGATCTTTTCTTGCTTTGTTTATTTTTATCTCTGTTGTGGATTGATTAGGGATGATTTGCTTTGATTGGGTTGCGGTGGTTGTCGATCTTCATTCCCCCAACCCTCTCTATGAACCTTCTTAAATTTTTATTTATTCAATTTTGATTATTAATGTTAATTACTCATTAACGAGGAACTATCCATCAACCAATTAAGATGCCTTACACATCAGCACAGGTCAACGTTAATGTTGATGGTCAACACATGCAATTTAATGGAGTAACCAAAATCGCAAAATTTTAAAAACAGAGGGACCAAATATCTGAATTAAATTTTAGGGAAATCAAAATCGTGAATTTATGAAACTAGGGGGACCAAAATTACAATTTAACCTTATAATAATTGCTAAAGTGGGTCTGTTGTGTAGACGAAAATTGACTCGCACTTATGTTGAAGCCTATTGGAGTTAGGGTAGGAGTTAGGGTTCTGCTTCCTTCATTCCAGCATTCGCTTATTTCCATTGTAGCCAGTTGTGGTCGAGCTCTTATTCAAAGGAAAATACAATCCACAAAAGAATGTTAAGATCATACGGAGCAGTTTAGAATCAAATTACATTTCACTAGCATAGCTTACGTACCACAATTTGACCAACATATAATTGCGAGGGTTAATTAAGTTTTTAGTCCCTAAACTTTTTAAAAATTCAATTTTTAGTCCCTAAACTTTAATTTGACTGGTCAAGGTCCTTAAATTTTTAAAAAATTCAGTTTTTAGTCCCTGAATAAAATTTTAACCGGTCAAAGTCCCTAAACATTTTAAAAATTCGATTTTTAGTCCCTAGACTTTTTCAAAATTCAATTTTTAGTCCCTGAATTAATGAAATTTCAGGGACTAAAAACCGAATTTTTAAAAGTTTAAGGACTAAAAATTGAATTTTTAAAAAGATTAGGAATCTTAACTGGTCAAACTAAAGTTTAGGGATTAAAAATTAAATTTTTAAAATGTTTAAGAATCTTGACCAATCAAATTAAAATTTAAGGAGTAAAAACTGAATTTTAAAAAAAATTTAGAGACTAAAAACATAGTTAATCTGATTGTGAAAGAGGATAAAGGGGTTATTCGTCAATACAACATAAAAACAGATATCCACCACAAATGCGATAGGGACTTTAATCGAACCTTATTGCACCACAACTTTATGTGTGTGGAAAGTTGACCGCACTTGTTTCTACCGATGAATCTTTCAAAAAGTTGCTTTTCCTTTCTTCTTCTTTATTACCTGATCGATAAGATATGCACCTCAAAGACTTCCTTTCTTTCTATCTATGACTATGAGGAAAGTTAACCACGCGGTTCAGGCTACGTTGAAAATATGGCACACCGTTGATGAACATTGCTTGACCCGTAATATCAGCTTAATTTTGCAAAGAAATCCTATTAATGTTTTAGGGGATACGTCTAACATGGGAAAATTATAAAGGTTTTAAGTACAAAATTTTATGATTATAAATAAAGTCTACATATATTCTAGAGTAAATTACAGCAACACCCCCTGAGGTTTCATGTAATTACACATAACCTCACTCTTTTTTATTTTCCTACACTAACACTCCTTTAAGTTTGAAAACATTACACTAACACCCCCTGATATGTTTGTAAACATTACAGCGGCACTCCCTCAAACCTTACACTAACACCCCCTACATGGGTGCCAAAGTAATGGTTAAAAAGCAGGGGGTGCATGTGTAATTACACGAAACCTCAGGGGGTGTTGCTGTAATTTACTCTATATTCTATTTTCAAAACAGTTTTTGGTAATATCTTTTTAAAATATATAAATATTTATATTTTTAAATTATATTTATTTATTCATATGAATTGAGATATGAATTTTTTTAATTTAATTAAAATACATTTCATGTTTAAAACATGTTTAAAAAAATTAATTTCATGTTTAGAACACATTAATTTTTTTTTTTAAATATAATATAAAAAACTGTTTTAAATATAATATTCATAAATATTATCTTTGTAATTATAAAAACTTTTACTTAAACCTTTACTATAGGTTACTAATAATTAATCTTAATCATTAAATTATTAAATTAATATATCTATAGTAAACAAGTTGCTTGTTCATTGATGGGGAAGTTAGTAGTTACTCACTTTCCCATTTTAGACGTTCCCTAGTTATATCTATATGGGAACACTGCACGCAATTTCTTTGATGGGTAAAGATACTGCTTTTTGGTATACTTTTGAGAAAAGCAATAGCTTTAGGGGCTGCTTTTGCTTTTGGTATAGTATTGAGAAAAGCAAGAGATGAGAAACGCGTCAGCCGCGTTTCAAAAGTCTGCCTATGGTGAGTAATTTTAAAAATGACTTTGAGTGAAATTAGTTTCATAGAAATATTTTTTGTTAAAATTAATATTTAAGTAAAGTGATTTATGTTTGAATATTTTTATTTTAAAAATTAGTAGTAAAATTTAATATAAAACTTTTAATCTATCATAAAAATTACTTAAAGATGTTTTTTGTTTTATTCGTAGAAATTAAATATAGATACTGAGAGATTTACATCAACTCATGTATCATATTCAACCAATTAAGCTAGACCTCACCTTCTTAGTACTTAAAGATGCTTCAACTTAATTAAAATTAATTCTATAAGTGATTTTAGGTAGTTTTCAATTTTAGGATTTAGATGAAAGAAGAAAGATGATATCAGGTTGTGTTCTTTATTTAAGAAAGTTAAAAATGTAAAGAAAAAACATATAAAAGCTTGCAAAGAGATCCCTAAGACACATAATTGTAATATTGAAAAATTAATTTGATGTGGCAGACACAGATAGTGTCCATATATTATTGATCATTGTTGGGAATGGAAATAGGCTAGACTATTCGATAGGGATTTAGGGCCTAGCTACAACAAGGTAAGGCTAGACCAAGTTAGACATTTTAAAAAATAAATCGTTGAAGTTTATTTAGTTAAAAAGGTGAGGCTCTGACCATTCAAAAAGTCTTTTAGGCTTAACAAGCGGACCTATTTAAATAAACATAAATAAATATTTGTTGTTGTTGTTGTTGTTGTTAGGTTTAATTACACATTTTACCACAAAACTATCTTTATTTTGTGAACTTTATCACTCAAGTTTTTTTCCGCATATTTTACTATCATATTTTTCATTTTTCACACATTTTACTAATGTTGATGTGTCCCTAAAAAAGTTTATTAAAAAAAATGACGTCGTTTTGTTACCAACATGATGGTATAATGCGCAAAAATTAAAAAACATGGTGGTAAATATGCGTAAAAAAACTTGGATGGTAAAATGCGCAAAAAAAAATTGGGTGATAAAATTTGCAAAATGATAATAGTTAAGTGGTAAAATATGCAATTAAGTCTTATTATTATTATTATTATTATTATTATTATTATTATTATTATTATTATTATTAAATTTGTTATAATGTAATAAAATCTTATATTTATTTATCTTTTTAAATGTTAAGCATTTTAACCTACGTAAAGAGCTAAGCTTAAGCTTATAAGTTTATTGAAAGATAAATTTGTCTTATTTCGATATGTTTTTAAATAAGCTACCATGAATGTCAGATTAAACCTAAAAATATACTTATATCATGTAAGCAAGTTAAACTTAACTGTTATAAAGCCTAACATATTTATTTTCACCTATATCAGTGATAAATTACTACAAATAGGCCCTTAATTAAACACGCTTGTAAGTGATACCAGACTTTTCTATAAGCCAGGCTAAGCCTTTAAAAAGAAAAGAAAAAAAAAACTTTAACTGGTAAATAGGTCAAGCCTAAGCCATATATTTTTAATTAAGACTAGACTCAGACCTAGTAAACTCTAACCTGACCTAACTTATTTCCACCCTTAATCATGAAGGGGCATTGAAACATGTTGAGCTTAAAAAACATCAGACAAATAACCTTTTATAAAATTAATAACAAGATATTTATGGATGTAAACTTGACTATTTTAGAAAAGATTTGTATAATATATATTATTTAGGGTTAATTAAGTTTTTAGTCCTTCAACTTTTTAAAAATTCAATTTTTTGTCCCCGAACAAAAGTTTGATTGGTCAAAGTCCCTAAACCTTTTTAAAATTTGATTTTTAAAAAGTTTAAGAATCTTGACCAATCAAACTTTTGTTCAAGTACTAAAAACCGAATTTTGAAAAATTTTAGAGACTAAAAACTTAATTAATAACCTTATTATTTATGCACATACTTTCTTTACCTTTGTTCTCCTTTGTCATATCAATTATTTTATTTTAGTTACTTTAACTAATTTGTTATTTCTTCATTGTAGAAATATTGTAAAAGAGATTTAATTATAAGAATAGAATTTCTCCGTCGATAGAAAGGCTGGTCTAGAAATGGTCCATCTATCATGCATTTGTCTTTGGATTTTCTTGGTTGTTGCCGGAAGTTATGGCCTTTGGATTCATATCAAGTGAAGTGACGTCCTCCTCCTTTAGTTCTATCACGTTGGACTTCGCAAGTTCGATTATTTCTATTTCTAGAATAATATTTAACAGTTTTTTTGTGTGTAAATTAATTCGCTCCGGATTGAAGTAAGAATATTGGAGTAATTTATCTTCCATCCGTATTAAGAACAATTTTTTTAAGTAATGAAAATGTTGAGAACAACTTAATAAAATAGAAGTTGCCCTTGCCAACACTGTTCCATATTCGACCTTGCAAGTGACCGGATGCAAACAAATAATAATGGGAAGTGGGAACACTACATGCAATTTCTTTGATGGGGAAAGGTGTTGCTTTTTGGTATAGTATTGAGAAAAGCAATAATAAGAGATGAAAATTAAGCACGTCAAGTCAACCATGTTTGAACGACTTGGCTCATACGCCTAAGGCCACAACACAAACTAGTTGGTGTTTTCCTATTTAAACGAGACCAAATTCATTCTGCTACAAAATATGATTATGAAGAGGAAAATGAAGAGTGTAGGCGCGTGTTTCTTGATTTTCTTTTTATTGGAAGTGAGGTACTGTGAAGGGTGTTGGAAGGAAGAGAGAGATGCTCTTTTGAGCCTAAATTCCCGTTTCAACTACCCTTTCTCTTGGGACGGCACAGATTGTTGTCAATGGGAAAGTGTTGAGTGCAACACCACCACAGGGAGAATGGCCAAACTCACTTTGCATGACCGGTTTTATGATTTCCCGCCCAAACTATATATTAATTACTCGGATTTTTTTGCCTTCAAAGATTTGAAGAGTCTCTACTTGTCATTTAATGGGATAGTTGGTTGTGTAGGGAATGAAGGTTAATCTCGTAGAAATTCTATGTCTTGATCATTGTCTACTTAGTGAAAATGAATTTGTTGTATGGCATAAACATTATTTCCACTTTAATTTACATACTTTTGCAGGCTTGGAAAATCTTGAAGTCCTTGACTTGAGTTCTAATTATCTGGATAATGCTGCCAGCATTTTGTCTTGTTTTGATGGGCTTTCATCTCTTAAGTCTCTATATTTATCAAATAACAGGTTCAATGCAACTGCATTCCAAGGTGAGGCTAGATATATTTGATTTTTTATTTTATAAAAATGAAAATAATAATATTTCTGAATATTATGATGATGATGAAGATGTAAGACTCTTTTATTTTTCATTACTAATTTTCCACAATTTCTTAGCTTCTTCCACAACCTTGCACTAATACATATGTATACCTCAGTTTTTGAAACTCTGTCATCAAAGTTGCTTAATCTGGAGGTCCTTGACATAAGTGAAAACGATTTGACTAATGACATCCTGCCATTCCTCCGGGGATTCACATCTTTGAAGGAACTGTATTTGGCTTATAGTGAATTGGACTCGGATCTTCATATTCAAGGTACGATATTTTTTCATTTCATTAATAAATTTAATTAAGCAGTGGTTTTTTAATGGAGGATTAATGTTGGCTTCAGGGTAAATATACTTGTAATGTACCACACTCTACCTTGCAGGTTTATGCTCCAAGTTGAAGAATCTTGAGGTCCTTAACTTGTCCAACAACAACTTCGAGGACAGTGATATTGTATTTGCTCTTAGTGGGCTTTCATCACTCAAGTCTTTATATTTAAGATCTTGTCAATTGACTTCGAAATCAATTTTTAGTATGGCACACTTACAATATTAGAAATCTTCATTATTAATTTGTTTTTGGTTGAAAAATATGTCTAACAGTAATCAATATATATATTGCTAGGTATATCAAAATTGAGGTCTTTGGAGATCCTTGACTTAGCTTACAACCAGTTGAACGAGAGTATCCTGTGGCGTCAAGGTTAGTTTTCATTATCTCTAGAAGGATTATCGGTTTTGACCAGCTTCAAGATTCTCGATCGAAGTTGTAATAATATCAATAATTTTGTGGTCCATCAAGGTATTTAAGCAAATGAAATTCAAATGAATTAGTTGTGTAGCGTAGATAAATTCATTACAAGCTGCTAAATTTCATTATTTAGCCAAAATTCATGTATTTACATATTTGTAACCAAATATACTTGTCTCCTTAGTTCGGACGCATTTACTAGATCGGTCACATTCTGCCTAATTAAAACTTATTTGCATTTTGTTCCTACAAAGTAATTCTTACAAATGAGTTTTATAATCTAATAGGGCGTTTTCTATGACTGACAATGAATTTATAGAAACAATTATTGCTAGAGGTAGTAATACCTCTTAATTTACTCTAGTTAAATCAGTTTCATTTTTGTTATATATAATAAGGTTCATATAAATTGTTTTCTATTGTGTAGATTTTCATAATCTAAGTAATCTTGAACACTTGGCATTGGACGGCAATTATAACCTGGGAAATGAGTTTCTCAAAAGTATTGGAGAATTGATCTCTTTAAAAGTTTTGTCTGTTTCGAATTGTAGAACAAATGCCACACTTCCTGTCGCCGGTAATTGTTACTATTAGATAACCTTTTATGTTATTTTGAATTATTAGATTACCTTTTATGTTATTCATCACATATTTCTTCTACACATTTTTTTTATTTAGTTTGTTGAAATATGTATATCCATTTCATTATGCCCCTTATATGATGGATTTTTTTTTTTGGGGTCAAAATTCCATTTTTCAGATTGGTTTAAGCTGAAGAAGCTGGAAGAGTTAGATCTAAGCAATAATGAATTTGAAGGACCGCTTCCCTCATCTTTTGTTAACATGACATCTCTACGGTTGTTGGAACTTTCTCAAAATCACTTTACTGGAAAGTTTGATTCCAACCTTGCAAGCCTTACATCACTTGAACATTTTGGTTTTAGAGGAAATCAATTTGAGGTCCCTATTTCTTTCACACCATTTGCCAATCATTCAAACCTCAAGTTCATCTATGGTGATGGCAACAAAGTCATACTAGACTCACAACCTAGTTTTCAAACTTGGATTCCAAAATTTCAATTACAAGTGCTTAATTTGTCTTCGACAACTGAGACTAATTCTCTTCCACTCCCCAATTTTCTTCGCTACCAAAACAGCTTGACAAGTCTAGATTTCACCAATTGTAGGTTGGAAGGAGAGTTTCCCCACTGGTTATTGGAAAACAACACAAAAATGACTGAACTTCTTATTAGAAATTGCTCTTTCACTGGTGCTTTCCAGCTACCATCGCGTCCCATTCCTAAAATGGAGAAAATCGATGTGTCTGACAATATCATAAATGGCCAATTCCCCAGCAACAATATCAGTTCAATTTATCCAAATTTGAATTTTCTAAACTTGTCTAGAAACAACATCCAAGATTCAATTCCTCGTGAGTTAGGCCAAATAAACTTATTGGATACATTAGATCTTTCTGACAATCAATTGTCTGGAGAAATACCAGAGGACATATTTGGAGTTGGGCACCATTTGAAATTCTTGAAACTTTCAAACAATAAGCTTGAGGGACCTATTTTTACAATCCCCAATGATTTGGAGTCTTTGTTATTGAATGATAATAGCCTTACTGGTACACTCCCAATCAACATTTTTAACACATCCATCACTTCATTGGATTTAAGGAATAATCATTTGGTGGGAAAGATTCCAAGCCACATAAAAAACTTGTCAGGATTGAAAGAACTTTCTATGTCCAATAATCATTTTGAAGGATCTATTCCATTAGAATTGGCAAAACTTAAAAGTCTAATTTATCTAGATCTCGCAAAATAATTTGACTGGTCTTGTTCCATCTTTTATAAATTCTCCCTTGAGAATTATCCATTTGAACAACAATCATTTAAGTGGATTGTCCAAAAGAATGTTCAATCAAAACATTATGTTAGTGATGCTAGACCTTAGTTACAATGAAATAACCAATAGCATTCAAGATTTGATACATGGCCTTAGTTATAGAGGGTTGAACATTCTCCTTTTGAAAGGTAATCACTTTACTGGGGATATACCAAAACAGTTATGCCAGTTGATAGATTTAAGCATACTAGACCTTTCTCATAACAACTTTACTGGTGCAATACCTAATTGTTTGGGTAAGATGCCTTTTGTGAATAAGCACCCTGAGACATTATCAAAACTATTTCAGGGCATTGTTGATCCTATACCAGTCCCTTTCGTTGATGGAGAAGGCATAAACAAACCAGTCAAACAATTACCAAATGTGCAAGAGAAAGCAAATTTCACTTCAAAGAAAAGAATCGACACTTACACAGGGAGAATCCTTGCTTATATGTCTGGAATTGACTTATCCCACAATAAACTAAAGGGAAATATCCCATCCGAGCTTGGAAACTTGACAAGAATTCGAGCACTAAACTTGTCCCATAATGATTTGACTGGGCAAATTCCAGCTACATTCTCTCATTTGATACAAACAGAGAGTCTGGATCTTTCTTTTAACAAGTTGAGTGATCGAATTCCTTCTCAATTGAGTAGGCTAACTTCACTTGAAGTATTCAGTGTGGCACACAACAACTTATCAGGCACAACACCTGAATGGAAAGGACAATTTTCAACATTTGATGAAAGCAGCTATGAGGGTAACCCCTTCCTTTGTGGACCTCCTCTTCCAAAGAGTTGCAATCCTCCAACTACTATTATACCAAATGACTCGTACTTTGATGAAGAGAATGGTAGTTTGGTGGACATGTATGTTTTCTGTATGAGCTTTGCTGTGTCATACACAATAGCATTGTTGGCAACTGCAACAACTTTATACATTAATCCCTATTGGAGGCGAGCATGGTTTTACAACATGGAATTTGTCAGCTCAAATTGCTACTACTTTATTGTGGACAATTTGCATAGGTTTTCAAATTCTAGAAATATGTAACGTGAACCTTGTATGCCTAGGATATCGGTTTTGTTGTTTGCTTTAAGAGTGATTCAATAAATAATATATTCAGAAAGTCATAATGATTTGTTAAAGGATTATTATTATCATCATTTGCTTATAAAAAAGGATTATTATTTCATTTTTTTTATTTTTTTAATAAAGTTCTTCATTTTTTAATTAGATTCTCGAAATCATAATGTTGACTCCAATTATAGGTTGTTTAGCAAGGAGATTTGATATAAGTATCACTATAGACAACATTTCGTATCAATAAAAAAATTAAATATGAAAACATTTCAATCGGTTAAATTAATTTTCAGATCACACCATTCTAATTTTACATATTGTAAATTTTCAAATCATTTTTAATTGTTAGGATCAGAAACCTGTCAATTCAAGGCCTCTTTTCATTTGACAGGTTAGTTTATATATTAATATAAATTTTGACACATAACAATTAAATATTTCCTCCAACTCCCAAGAGTTTGTTTTTCACCATGCATGACCTCGAAAGAGATCTCTGTCCAACGACCTGTGTCATCGAAGTACAGTCCGATTGACCGTGGTGGCACAAGTTGGTCAACCAATGCTTGAGCCTTGTATTTGAGCACACGAGTTATGCACCAAAACAATGAGTGTTGTCATAAAGGAAATTATGCAGAAAATGGCATGGTATTTGAGCACAAAATTGCATGTGCCAATTGAATTAGAAATAGACCCCAAAACCTATATCATTCTAAAGCCTTGTCTGTAAGGTTTTCCAACAAAACAAATAGTGCTCAGATCTAACAAGTACAAGAGTTATGCACAAAATAATGACTTCTTCCACAAAGGAAATTATGCCGAAAACTATATTGTACATTTGAGAATGTCAAGGCTTTTCCATGTGATGTGAACTGTGAAGATAACATGATTGGAGAATGTTAAGGCTTTTCCAGGAAATAGGAATGTAGAATACCTTGCTTCTAGGGATGCCACAATCATAGGCAGCAGGAATGGCCATTCCTCCATATTCCTCTAGTATAGTTTAAACATGAAAGGATACAAAGATTTTCAGAAAGAAGTGCTTGCGAATGCATGCACACTACTTCCAAGATCGCCTTTGGAGTGATGCTTAACGAGATGAGCAGCACCGTTGTATTTGAGAGGCCACATGATGAAGAGTTTGTGCATAATTGGCAGTTGACATGCTATGGGAAGTCTCAACCTACAAGGCACAGGCATTATGGTCGTCCAACTTGAAGGTTTGGAGTTTTGGAGGAAATGGAAGTTGAACAAATATAGACTTCTCTTTGAATAAATTTATCTATAAGCACTTATAGAAAAAGAATATATAATAAGAAAAAATGAAATAAGTTTTTTTATAAACTAATATTAATTTATGCATAAGTTAAAAATAAGCTTTTAGAGAAGCTAATAAGAGAGAGCTATCAAAAAATTGAGAGGAGATGCAAGTTACTCCTACTTGATGAGGCTAAACATCACATAGTTCTAAGTAAAGAAGAGGAGTACCATAAAAGACACATATTTATTAAAAATGATAAAATATACAAATTAAATGAGACGGAGTTTGAGCTCTATTTATACAGCTTATTAGAGAGCCAAACAATCTAGCTAACTAACCAATTTCCATCTAACTAATATCATGTAACAAGAACTTCTAAGAATTTACTTATACATAAATTAATTTTAATTTATAAAAAAATTATTTTATTTTTCTTTCTTATTATCCTCTCCTATTATAGCACTTACAGAGAAGTTTATCCAATCAAACTCTTACTATTAAAATAAAAATTTACAGGACATGTGTCAAAATTCAGTGCACTACATTAATTAAACGGTCCAAAACTAAGCAACTGCATACTAACCTTGGTGCCCCAACGTTAGACAATTTATCCACTCTTATTATCTGTCTCTATTATTCTTCTTGGAAGTTGGAAGCTTTTGTGATTCCATGATCATTTGATGTCTGAATATTCGAAGTTCTACAACTTGCTTGGTTTTCTGCCTTTTGCTAATCTAAATGCTCCCATCTTTAACACCACTGAATTTACAATTCATCCACTTGAGATAGCCTTACTTACCACAAATCGTTGCCTCTTGAAACCTGAAACGAAGGACTATACATTGCCTTAGGAATCTCATATCTCAATCACAGACACCAAGTTTCAAGGTGTTGCAAGCAGGTTGTCACCTACTTTGAGTCTCAAAGGGTGTAAGGGACTTGAAATCATGTCGCTTAGGTTTATCTGTTATGTTTGACTTCAAATTTTATTCTTTGGAGTTGATTTAGGTTCGGATATAGGTTACTAAAATAAACCCATTTAATTTCAATGTATTCATGCACCCTCAAATTCATTTGGGCTGGATCTCAATTTTGTGCAGGCACAGTTGTTGCGATTTTTGGCAAGTGTACCAAATCGTTCAAGTAACAAAGGGTAAGTAAAATATCGTATCCACAGGGACTTGTACGATAATGGGGTAAATAATAGTAAAATTAAATGGACTGCGAAAATTGAGAATTTAGTAATCAAATTTAAAGACAAGTGCATAAAAATTAAAGAGTAAAAAGGAAGAAATTGGGTTGTAGAAAATTAGCAAACACTTGGTGTGCGCAGAAAATGTGTTTAAATCAATTAAAATAAATCGACGGGGTTTAACTTCATTGGACTTCCTAACATGCAATCACAACTCAATTCTATTCAATTAAATTTTAGTTATCATCAACCCACAAAATTACTCAAATCTTAATTCCTTAAGCAAAAGAGCCTAAATCCCTTGATTGCACTATCAATCCCTTGAATTAGTGTAACCAAGGTATTTGCATTAAGAAAAAGGGTTTTAGTGATGACCAATCCTCTTTACCCTATCCCTAGGCATAAAAACGATTGGTTGTCTTCTTCAGTTCGCAATTCAAAAGAATTTCCCAATTACAATTGAAATCATAGAATCATGTAATTGGTTGATCAGGCCAAACACAAGCATTAAGAGTAGAAGAAGAACAATAACAATACTTAAATTGAATAAAGAGAAGAGTGTAATTACATGAAATTAGATCCAACTACATTAAACCCCAACGAAAGAGAACTTAGCTACGCATAGCCATGGGGAAAGAAGCAAGAGATGGAGAAAGCCAAACGTATTAAGCTCCCGTCTCGGACCTCTTGTTTCTTTCACGTACGAAGTATTTTGGTGCCTAGGCTAGAACAGAAAATTCCTATTTAAAGCTATGGGCCAACAAGGGTTTAAGCCCAAAAGAGATCAAAACAGAAAAATAGAGATAAATCTCGCAAAGCTCGATGCACAGGTGTGCGCTCAGATTGCACGGGTGTGCAACGCTCTCAGACACTTTAAAAACTTGCACAGGCACTTGCACAGGCATGTGATTTGGTTTGCACAGGTGTGCAAAGCTCCCAGGACTTCCAAAAATGCTCTTTTTACCTCCGCAAGACTTCCAAAGCTCTAAACTTTAACCCAAATGATCTTCAACGCATCAAATCTCTCATGGAACATCCCCATTGCTTACTCTAAGCTTCACATAAGTTCCTAAAAACACAAGAAAACAACCCAAGATCAAGCATAAAAGGGTAAAAACAAGAAATTCCTAACTAAACTAAACTTTTATTAAAACTCAACTAAAATGAAGATAAACAAAGCTCCAAAGCATGGAAAATATCAACCAATTGCCCACAAAATCACTACAAAATATAGTAATATTAGGCAATTATCAACACCCCAAACTTAGAACTTTGCTTGTCCTCGAGCAACAAAACAAGAGCATAGAACAAAAAGACATGAAAACATGAAAACAACCTAGATTTAATTCCTAATAAAAATTAACAAGACATGACTCAAGTATTCACAGACTCATCACCACTTAGCATGCATCATTTCTCACAAGTTCAGATTGCTAATTTCAATCCAAGACCAGTTGTGGTGCCCACACAAAGCATCTATGAAACAATTCATAAAGGGTTCAACATGAATAACACAATTGCAATTAACAACCCACGTTCCTTGGTCCTCACAACTGTATCTCTCAAGCACACAAAACAAGGTGAGTGTATCACTTTATCACACGTCAACACCGTACATAATAGTTTTGCTTTTCATCTCTCAAAGTACAATGTCACAAACATGCCAACAAGGATCACTAAGGGCTTTTTGAGCTTGTAATGTGGCTGGGCTAACAAACAACAATGGTTTTTCTTGGGATTCAAATATCTTAGAAAATATGAGAACAAAGAGAGAAAACTCAATCTTAGCTCAACAAACACGTGCCCCAAGTTCTTTCAATAACCCAAACCAATTATTAAGCTCCACCCAAGTCCCACTTTATTCCTTTGCACAATTTTCTTTTCTTTTCTCTTTTTCTCTTTTTTTTTGACAACACTTAACGCTGTGGGACACGAGTGAGCAACACTTTATGATTCTATTTTTTTTTTTTTGATAGTTCAAGTCCCTTGGGGCACCTTTTCATTTGTTTTTGGGTGTCTAGCAAGACACCCCAAACTTAATGCAAGACTTCATCTCTCAATTGTTCTCCTATTCCTAAGATTGGGAAAGCAATTGTTTTTCATTTTGGCTAAAGGTTCATACATGCATCAAGAATTTTCCTGTTTGGCTCAAAGATGGGTGCAAGGGATTTTATTAAGAAAGGTAAGCTAGAAAGGCCAATGGTTAAAATAGCAAAGATGGCCTTGATCACTTCCAAGCAACATGTAAGCAGCAAGATTCAAGAGATTCAAGCAAAACCATATGAATGTTGGTATCAACGGTGTCACTCAATTTCATTCAATTACTTCTCACCGTGGTTGGTCTCATCAAGAAAGAAGGGTGCATATGCAACATGTCAAACACGTCAACCACAATTTGAACTAATCACTACTGACCAGGAATGCAACCACAAAACATGTCTCAAATCAAAATCAATTTGTAAAAATCATCATTCAATTCATGCTCATAAGCAAATAAATACACAAACCACATCATTATTTCTCAAAACTAAATTCAAGCAAAATCGGTAAAAGAAAAGAATGAGAAGAAGAACTTACCTCATTGCTCATCATCAGGTCCATCCTCACCCCCTGGCCAAGAATTGCTGGTCCCCAGCTGTGAATGGCCAATCCACATGGGCTAGAGGATGTGTCATTGCGGAGAGGGTTGGCTAGATCTGGTCCTTGAATGTTGCTGGCCAAGATGATGCACGCGCTTGGATCGCGCGAGGAAGGTGGCGCGCCGGTGGCACGTGGTTCGGGCATGGAGGAGCTCGGTGCTAGTGACACATGCGCAAACCACGCGGGTCTGGTCTGGTTGTGGAGAAAAATTGCACGCGGGTCATGGAGGGAGCAATTCGCGGAGAGGAGAAAGAGCATGGAGGGGACGACGCGGATCTAGACCACGGAGGTGCCGGGGTCGCGCACGGTGATGGTGGGTGTTCAAACTTAGAAGAAAGAAGAAGAGAGTTGCACAGGGCAGGGGAGGAAAAAGAATTCAGATTCAGGTGCGTCATTTTTTTTTTTTGACAATTTGCTTTTTGCATCTCTTTAATTGATATTCACACCCCTTTTGAGACTTTTTTTTTTGGCGCCAAATGCACAGGCTGTGCACTCGGATTGCACGGTTGTGCAACTTTCGTCGAAAAAATAGATCCTCCATCAGCGCAAGATGCACAGGTGTGCGCTTTGGTTGCACGGTTGTGCAACTTGCATCATTTTCTTGTATTTTCATCAGCACAAGATGCATGGGTGTGCTCTTGGATTGCA
Source organism: Pueraria montana var. lobata (assembly GCA_026413185.1). Classification (NCBI taxonomy): domain Eukaryota; kingdom Viridiplantae; phylum Streptophyta; class Magnoliopsida; order Fabales; family Fabaceae; genus Pueraria; species Pueraria montana. Next base: position 84,182,413 of record CM048650.1, read on the forward strand.
CGGTTGTGCAACTTGCGTCGAAAAATTGATCTTCCACCAGCGCAAGATGCACAAGTGTGCGCTCTGGTTGCACGGTTGTGCAACTCGCGTAATTTTTTTTTTTTTAGGATGCTTTCCCAATATCTTCATCATGTTCATAGCAACCTGAAACAATCACAAAAGAAACACCCAAACGTAAAATAGAACAAGCGAAAACAAGGAAAATAAAGACAAAATTAAAAGAGTAAAGAGAGACAAAGCTGGGTTGCCTCCCAGTAAGCGCTCCTTTAACGTCACTAGCTTGACGAATGAGTGACCTCAAAGGTCACTAAGATGAATGGTTGTGTCAACCCCAACCCCTTGGGGGCTCACAGAGTCACAGACATTGAAAGTCACCTCTTCATCTTGCACTTTAAGCTTAAACTCTCCTTTGCCAACATCAATTAGAGCATCAACAGTCTTCATAAAAGGTCGTCCCAAGATGATGGGAATCTGTGAATCCTCCGCCATGTCCATGACAACAAAATCACCGGAAATTGTGAATTTGTCAACCTTCACCAACATGTTTTCCACCACCCCATGAGGGTATATAATGGAGCGATCAGCAACCTGTAATGTCATGCGAGTTGGCTTTACCTCCACATCTCCAACTCTCTTTAGCATAGATAGGGGCATCAGATTAATGCTCCCCCCAAATCAAGCAACGCTCTATCAACAGAAAGGTTCCCAATGGTGATGGGAATAGTAAAGCTCCCAGGATCCTTATGTTTGACAGGCAATGTCTTCTGAATTATAGCACTGCACTCTGCTTCCAACTCAATGGTATCCTTCTCAATGAACTTCTTTTTCCTTGTCAAGAAGTCCTTCAAGAATTTGGCATAGATTGGAATTTGCTTCAAGGCTTCTGAGAATGGGATGTTGATGTAGAGTTGTTTGAGAATGTCTAAGAACCGAGCAAATTGTCTCTCCTTATCAATTTTTGTTGGTGCTTTAGGATAAGGGAGCTTTGTAGTGAGAGGGGCTTTGGCTCTTAACTTTTCTTCCTTGGCTTTCCGAGCTCTAACCCACTTCATCTTTGAGTCCCCATCTGTGCTTCGAACTTCAACCTTCTTCACTTCAGCTTCCTCCACTACTTCATCATCTCCATTCACCATATCACACTCTGACCAACTCTTGGTAAAGATTGCACTGCAGTTACCCTTGGGGTTGGTCTGAGTGTTGGCTGAGAAGCCACTCTTAGTGTAATCTGCCAATTCCGCCACCTGTTTTGCAAGTTGCCCAACTTGAGTCTCTAAGTTTCTAAGAGAGGCATCAGTGCTCTTCTGATTAGAAATAGAGATTTGCATAAAATCCATGAGAGTCTCTTCCAACTTCGTCGTGCGATCATAGAGGTTGGGCTTCTGTTGGGAAGATCTTTCACCAGCTTCTTTATCAAAGACAGGATGAGTCTGAAAGCCACTACGGTTAGAATTGTTACCGTAGAAATTCTGCTTCCCTTGGCCATAGTTGTTTTGTCTCCCCATATAATTCACCTCTTCCTCTTGTGTGCTGCAAGTATAAGGACAGTGCTCTACATGATGATCACCCCCACAAATTTCACAACTGAGCACTCGGTGATGTGACTGAGAAGAGGTAGCCTTCATTAACTGTTGAGGAAGATTGGACACTTGCACCTTGAGTGCTTCCACTTGGGCTAGAATAGCATCTTGAGAGTTAAGCTCCATTACTCCTCTGCTTGGAGCTCTATCATGTTGAGCTTCAAAATCACTGGCTGCCATATTTTCAATCAATTCTATGGCTTCATCCAGTGACTTATTTTTAATCACTCCTCCGCCAGTTGCAGCATCAAGCATCACCTTTGTTTGCCCCTTCAGACCCCCAAGGAAGATGTAGAGTTGATCAACCTGTCCAATCCCATGGTTGGGGCACTTCATCAAGAGAGTCTTGTATCTCTCCCAAGTTTCATGGAGTGACTCATCATTCCTTTGGCGGAAGCCCAATATGTCAATCTTTGCTTGGCTTTTCTTCACTTCAGGAAAGAACCGATCCAAGAACTTTCTTTCCACTTCAGTCCAAGTGGCAAGACTCTGAGATGGGAGGTTGGTGAGCCACTTCAATGCGTTTCCTATGAGGGAGAAACGGAACACCCTCATATACAGGCTCTCCTCTTCATTCTGGGCCACCCCTGTTGTGCCGTACAGATCATAAAAAGTGGTCAAATGGTTGTAGGGGTCTTCATTCTCTAAACCAGCAAACGCATGTTGACTGAGAAGTGTGAGCAAGGATGGTTTAGCTTCAACTATGCGGTTGGCATTCCTTGGCCTGGCAATACTAGAGAACACTCTTGGACCATTATTGTTGACATGATCCGCAAGAGTTCTCCTGGCAGGCTGTTCTTCTTCTGCCATCTCCTCTTCAGATGTGGTGGCCTCTTCGTCTGAATTGAAAGGCTCTTCTGAAGGTGGGATAGAGGAACTCTCCTCCAATGTCACCTGTTGTGCTTGTTGCTTTGCTCTTCTTGATTGACCACTAATCAGCCTAGCGATCTTCTCAATCTCTGGAATGAAAAGGAGCTCTTCAGAATTAGTTTTGCTCCTAGTACCTATAGTACCTGGCATGCACAAAATCACAGACAGCTAGAGCAACTAGAAAGACCGTTAGCACCGGATGAGGAAAAGGAAAATAAAAGAGAAAAAAAAATTTAATGCAAAAGAATGAAAGAATGTTTAAAGTCCACAAAAAATACTAAAAATTTGCCCAATTACCAAGACACAAGTCCCCGGCAACGGCGCCAGAAACTTGTTGCGATTTTTGGCAAATGTACCAAATCGTTCAAGTAACAAAGGATAAGTAAAGTATCGTATCCACAGGGACTTGTACGATAATTGGGTAAATAATAGTAAAATTAAATGGACTGCGAAAATTGAGAATTTAGTAACCAAATTTAAAGACAAGTGCATAAAAATTAAAGAGTAAAAAGGAAGAAATTGGGTTGTAGAAAATTCGCAAACACTTGGTGTGCGCAGAAAATGTGTTTAAATCAATTAAAATAAATCGCCGGGGTTTAACTTCATTGGACTTCCTAACATGCAATCACAACTCAATCCTATTCAATTAAATTTTAGTTATCATCAACCACAAAATTACTCAAATCTTAATTCCTTAAGCAAAAGAGCCTAAATCCCTTGATTGCACTATCAATCCCTTGAATTAGTGTAACCAAGGTATTTGCATTAAGAAAAAGGGTTTTAGTGATGACCAATCCTTTTTACCCTATCCATAGGCATAAAAACGATTGGTTGCCTTCTTCAGTTCGCAATTCAAAAGAATTTCCCAATTACAATTGAAATCATAGAATCATGTAATTGGTTGATCAGGCCAAACACAAGCATTAAGAGTAGAAGAAGGACAATAACAATACTAAAATTGAATAAAGAGAAGAGTGTAATTACATGAAATTAGATCCAACTACATTAAACCCCAACGAAAGAGAACTTAGCTACGCATAGCCATGGGGAAAGAAGCAAGAGATGGAGAAAGCCAAACACATTAAGCTCCCGTCTCGGACCTCTTGTTTCTTTCACATACGAAGTATTTTGGTGCCTAGGCTAGAACAGAAAATCCCTATTTAAAGCTATGGGCCAACAAGGGTTTAAGCCCAAAAGAGATCAAAACAGAAAAATAGAGATAAATCTCGCAGAGCTCGATGCATAGGTGTGCGCTCAGATTGCACGGGTGTGCAACGCTCTCAGACACTTTAAAAACTTGCACAGGCACTTGCACAGGCATGTGATTTGGTTTGCACAGGTGTGCAAAGCTCCCAGGACTTCCAAAAATGCTTTTTTTGCCTCCGCAAGACTTCCAAAGCTCTAAACTTTAACCCAAATGATCTTCAACGCATCAAATCTCTCATGGAACATCCCCATTGCTTACTCTAAGCTTCACATAAGTTCCTAAAAACACAAGAAAACAACCCAAGATCAAGCATAAAAGGGTAAAAACAAGAAATTCCTAACTAAACTAAACTTTTATTAAAACTCAACTAAAATGAAGATAAACAAAGCTCCAAAGCATGGAAAATATCAACTAATTGCCCACAAAATCACTACAAAATATAGTAATATTAGGCAATTATCAACAGTGCTTATATATACAAGGTAGCTTGAAATTTGCTTTCATCAAAATACCCTGATTATTCGTGATGTGGGATCATTCTTATCTTATGACGCTGAAGGGTTATGATACTTTTGTTCATAGTGAATGTGCTTGATTTTTGGTATCTTTTACTTCTTTTGTTGTTCAGTTTTTATTATTGGATATTAGTTCATCTTGCATTCACACTTTTGCACTACTGCGACGTGATTGGTAGCTCCTTTCCTTGGTATCCTTTTTTTTTTTTTAATAATCAAAGTATTTATTTATTCAATAAAAGTGTTTGTTACATCATCGACAAGTGTACCAAGTCGTACAAATAGTATAAAATGGAAAGTCCAAGTATCGTATCCACAGGGACTTGTTCAATATTTGGCAATTTACACACTTTTTACTTACTAAGCAAAATATAAAGCGAACTTGAAATGATAATGATTGAAAATAAAGATAAAGGTGGAAACTTGGAAATAAAACTAATAAAAAGTGGTTTTTGATTCTCAAGGATCTAGATTGCGGAAAGGGGTTACGAGAAACAATGATAATGAACGTGGGATTCGACTTCACTAAACCATTCCCTCATGCATACACAAGCTATTAATCAATGATTATCATCCGTTTGTTATCACCAACTCATAAAAATGCTCAATCCCTAATTCCTTACAAGAAGAGCCTAAGTCCCTTGACTAAACTACCAATCCCTTGCATAGCTTAGCCAAGTTACTTGCTTTAAGAAAAGGAGTCAAAGGTGACTAATGGGCTTTGGTCTATTCCTAGATATAGGATCCATTAGGTGCTTTTCTCCGGTTCATAGTTCAAATACATTTTCCAATCGCATTTAAACCATAAAAAATCATACAAGGGTTGATCAAGCCACAAACAAGCATTAAGCAAAGGAGAAAACATGTAACGGTGAATAATAAACATGTATTAATAACTCAAAAGATATACATGAGTTTGGGTTTAGTTACATCAAACCCCAATGAAGGGGAGCTTAGCTACTCATGGTTGAGAGGAGCATCCAAAATGGTAAAGGAAGGAAGAAGATGAAAAATGGAGGAATAAGAGTATTCCACACCGCTTCCCATGTTCCAAAACCTAGATCCAAGAAGAATGCCCTTTTCCCTTGCAAAAAGTCCTTTTAATAGCTTTGTTTTTACCCAAAAAGTGTCAGCACAACAATTTTGGCCCAGCTGAAACTTCAGTAATGTTCACTGGCACAATTTCAGCTGGGCTCACCAACTGGTTCGGCTGGGCTGAATTTCCTTTCTCAAAATTAGTCACTCTCTGTCAGTTTTCGAGCTAGGCTAGCCTATCATTTCGGCTGGGCTGAATTGCCTTCAACAAATGAGGTGCTACTGACTTGATTTCGGCCCAGCTGACACTAATTTCAACTGGGCCAAAAATTCTTCCAGAGAATGATTGCTTTCTAACTTGTGTTCAGTTGGGCTTGACAATGTTTCAGCTAGGCCGATGAGAACCTTCTTCCTTGACCTTGATCTTGAGCTACTCAAAAACCCATCTCCAATTCTATGTATAAAAAATACTAAAACATGAGACTAAATTCCAAATTTACATAACTAAACATACATCTAAAAACTAAATCTTTTTGAACTAAAAAGAGGTAGAAACAAGGATTTAAATAAGGGATAGATGAAATAATTGCACTTATTTGTACCAAAAAGGTAAGTATAAAATGCAATTATCAGTGTTGTAGAATGAAGCACACAAGTAATGCTAATTGACGAACCCTGAAAGAGCATAAATACATAAAAAGATACTGCATAAATGCAGTTCAAGGCTACCTAGTAATAAAGCCCCCTATCCACCCTACACCATACAAACATTAATAGACAAATATCCCCGTGTTATATATATATATATATATGCAAACCCACAACATCAAATGAGAACCACTGAATACCAATGAAATAATTGAAAGGTGTGGCTGTCCTTCAAGAGATTGAACCACAACATTTAGTATGTTTGTATCACAGTACGCGATTCGTATGATAAGTGATTGGAAGCATTAATCATAGAAGATATGTACTAAAGTCAAAGAAGCTATTTATGCTGAGATCCTCCACACCAACTTACTGAAATGACAAAACAATAATACTAGCAAGTTTATAAAAAATTACGAATTAAATTTTTAATAAAAATATAAATACTAGCAAGTTTATTTTTTAATATAAATATAAATACCAAAATGGTCCCTTTAACATATTATTCCCACGACCAGAGCATTAGATCCAAAATGATTTCCTTAAATGTACAAACTCTCAGGTTTAGAGCATCAGATACTACTAGCACTAGATTTTTTTGCTCTCAAATAGTGGGACATTATGAGTTTTTACATGAAGCTAAATGCTCCAACGAGAGAAAAAGATATGATTTGTTTCGGCAAAACAAACAAATCGAGGCAACAGAAGAAAGAACATGGAATCCACATGGCCCATTTGCAAGGAGGCACCAGCCAGTGAGTGGTAATGCATGTCAAAGTTCTAAAAAGACACTGTCTACACTGCTTCAGTCACGAAAGTTTGCAAGTCGAAACCAAGGTCCAATATAGCTGGTAGATAATTAGGTTTTTCAAGTATATTGATAGGAGTTTGATTCTTAAGCTGTATGTATAGAAAAGATTTTGTTACGAGAAGTTTAATGGTTTCCGACTATATAGAATAAAAAGAAATATTACTTTGCAAGTCGAAGAGTCAGGTCATTTATGCATCAGGCACCGACAAGAAGAGAGATGAGAGAGAGAGAGAGAAAAACATTGCGAGAGAGAGAGAGAAAAACATTGCGAGAGAGAGAAAGAGAAACACTGGGTAGGAAATCGGATTGGAGATGGGAGAACAAAGCTGGTGGCATTTCAACATTCTACTTCTCGAGATTCCCAGATGATTTCAACAGAAGGGACCTTTGGAAAATCTTCCAATGATGGGGAAGGGTGTGGAAAGTCTTTGTTGCTAAGAAAAGAGATGGTGGAGGTAACAGATATGGTTGTGTTAGGTTCATTGGTGTACAAAATGTGTTTGCACTGGAAAAACAACTTGATACTATCCAAATTGGAAATTTGAAAATGTATGTGAACATTCCAAAATACAAAAATGATAGAAGGGAGACAATGAGGGGAAATGCTGAGGTTTCTGGTGATGCGGCTAGAAAAGGAAAAGGAAAAGAAATTGAAAACAATAGGCAAGGGGCAAGTCACTACGGCGAAGCAGGAAGGAGCAAAGGGGACCTAGTTGAAAAGAAAACGTATGCCCATGTGGTGCTTAGGCCGAAAGAGCAGGAGCAATGGGTGGAGAAAAGGAAAGCAATTAATACAACTAAAGAAGATAGATGGTGGGGTAGAGATATTACGGTACAAGAACTAAACAAGCAAATGTTACAAAATAGTTGGGTGGGGCGATTGAGGGATATGACGATGTTTGATAGGCTAAACGAAGTATTAATCTATGAAGATTATGAGAAGGTTACTGTGAAATATATTGGAGTTGACATGGTGCTATTGTCGGGGATAACTGAAGAGCATATGAAGGAGAAAATGAAAAATGAGGAAGACGAGTTCTTAAGCATCTTCCATTCAATACAAAAATGGAGTGTCGAAATCACATCGGGTAACAGACTTGAATGGGTAAAGTACTCAGGTTTACCATTGCAAACATGGGGGGATGAATGCTTCTCAAAGATAGTATCAGTTTTTGGTAACTTCATCGTAGTGGATAAAATAACTCAGTCTATGGAGAAATTAGATACTACAAGGATCCTTGTCTAGATCTCGAAGCCAGAGCCTATTGTTCGAAGTGAAAAGATAAAATTAACGGGCATGTTTATGTGGTACGATGTGTGGAGGAGATGACACAACAAGTGAGCCGATGCTCATGTTAAAAGTGGGATGATCATGACAAATATGCTAGCGGCGACTCCATGTGCAGTGACATGGGTATGGATTTGAACTCCTCAGCCTCGGAATTTGATGGGGGAAGAATTCATGTGCGGAGGCAGAGAGGCAAATGTAGGGGTCGAAAAATATGGGTACGCCAGTGAAGTGCAACTGGAAGAAACAATGGAGATTTCAAAAGTAAATCCAATGGTTAATAACCAGCAAAAGGTAGTAGTATCTGACAGTCAAGAAAGTGGGGATCAGGTGGCAGATGTTGATGTATAAAGCAAAGCGGATTTTTGGGGATATGAAGCTAATAAGAAGCATCGGATCGATATACAACAACAGGAAGAAGTCATGATAGAACAGATGGCACATCAAAAGGGAAAAGAGTCGTTGAGGGTAGTTGAGCCAATGTCAAATGGGCACGTGGAGGAAGAGGTAGATATTTTAAATGGGGATGAATCACAAAATCTTGATGTTGAAGGTGCTTATGTGATGGGCCAGGAGGAAAAGGGCCATTTTGACGTCTCATTAAAAATGGCAACGAATTTGGGCCCGGTCAGCAACAAAAAATGCATTAAGGAAGAAATTCAAGATGAACACTTAGAAGTAGAGTCAACACAAGGTACTTGCCTTAGAAGTGGAGAATAAATGAAGAGTATAATAGCCCAATCCCACGAAGCTGAGCCTAAAGAGGATTTTGTTAAAGAGGAATGTGTGGAACATGGGCAAATCAGGGGAATATCTATTTTAGAAGATAGTGAGAACACTAGTGACTTACGAGGGGAGACTTCTGTTAGTCTGAGGAGGGATAGTAAGAAATAGAGCCAGAGGAAAAAATCAAAATATCAGGGACAACAAAATGCTAATCTCAGCAATCAACTTTCGGATGGATGCGTAGCAAATTGTAAAAGACTTTTTTGGATGAGAAATGAAAAAATTGAAGTTGTCAAGCTATGGGAGTTAGGAAAGAAGATATGGGTAAATTTTGAAGGTGATGAGAAAGAAATTCTGGAGAAGCTAAAATGCATGGAGATAAGGGATAGAGATGGGCTGAATGAAGTGCATAGGAGGCACATGGAGGGGAATAGAGAGGTGGAATCATGAAGATGCTCACATTTAATGCTAGGGGGTTGGGGGGAAGAGTGAAGGGGAAAGCTATAAGGAAAATAATACAAAAAGAGGAGATACAATTTATTTGCATTCAAGAAACAAAGAAGGATGTCATAGAGAAGAGCTTATGTGTGGCCTTATGGGGAGATAGGGACATGGAGTGGGTTGCATCACTGGCGGTGGGATCATCGAGAGGAATTTTGAGTTTGTGGGACTAAAAAAGTTTCCAAATTAGGTCCCATGTTGTGGGGTCAGGATATATTTTGGTGGAAGGTATTTGGAGGGAGGCGGCAAAAGAAGTGGTGATTGTTAATATTTATGCTCCATGTGATAAGGGGCAAAAGACAAGATTATGGGAAGAGATTAGAGAGAAAAAAGAAAGGAGTAGTATCGAATGTTGGTGTGTATTGGGGGACTTTAATAGCATTCGGGTTTCGTCGGAAAGGGAACGTATTAAGGGTGTGGATGATGGTGTAGGGGATAGGAAAGAATTCAATAATTTATTGAAGATTTGGAGGTAGTAGATATTCCGGTTATGGGAAGGAAATTTACTTGGTATAAACCAAATGGAAATACAAGGAGTAGGATTGACCGAGTCTTGGTGACTAGAGAGTGGCTTAACTCATGGCAAGGGTGTACACAATATATTCTTGATCGAAATGTATCAGACAATTGTCCTATTTTGATCAAGAATATGGTTATTGATTGGGGGCCTAAACCTTTCAAGGTCCTTGATTGTTGGTTTATGGATAACCAGTTTCAAAGCTTTGTGGAAAAAGAATGGATGGAATTGAAGATTGAAGGGTGGGGAGCTTATGTCTTAAACAAAAAGTTGAAAGAATTGAAAATAAAGTTAGGATTGTTGAATGTGGAACATTTTGGCCTATTGAAAAAAAAACAAGGTCTTATTGAATATGAAATGAATGATATTTAGAAAAAGGAAGAGCAAGGTGGTCTTAGTGAAGAGGAGAAAATAAGGAAAAAAGAATTGCAAGAAGAGTTTTGGAGGGTGGCTACTAATAATGAATCTTTGGCAAGGCAAAAGGCAAGAACAAAATGGGTGTGTGAAGGTGATAGAAACACAAGATATTTCCACATGGTAATAAATTTGAGAAGGAAGAAGAATATGTTGAGGGGAATCAAGATTGGAGGCAATTGGGTGCAGGAGCCATATAGTGTCAAAGAAGAGGTGAAAAGATTCTTTGGAGAGATTTAGAGAGTGTGAGGAACTTAGACCAAGATTGGAAGGTGTGAGATTCAATAGAATATCTAGTGATGATAACTCTTTGCTATCTGTTAATTATGAATTGGAGGCTAAAGAGGCGGTGTGGGAATGTGGTAATACAAAGAGCCCGGGCACGGATGGATACAATTTCAAGTTCATTAATACTTTTTGGAGAGTTTTGAAGATTGATGTGATGAGGTTTCTTGAAGAATTTCATGAGTATGGAGTTTTACCTAGAGGAAGTAACTCATCGTTCATTACTCTTATCCCAAAGGTGGAGGAGCCACAAGGTTTGGGGAATTTTAGGCTAATTTCTTTGGTGGGAAGCATGTACAAAATATTGGCTAAAATTCTTTCAAATAGGCTTAAGAAGGTGTTGAATGGTGTTATTGACAATAGACAAAGTGCGTTCCTTGGTGGAAGACATTTACTTCATAGTGCTTTGGTAGCAAATGAGATGGTGGAGGAGGCTAGAAGGAAAAAGAAGAAGTGCTTGCTTTTCAAAGTTGATAACGAGAAGGCATATGACTCGGTAAGTTGGGATTTTTTGTTTTATGTGCTACATAGGTTGGGATTTAATGAAAAGTGGGTGGGGTGGATGAAAGCTTGTTTGATGAGTAGTAAAGTATCTGTCTTAGTCAATGGGAGTCCAACTAGTGAGTTTTTGGTATCAAAGGGGTCGAGACAAAGAGATCTACTTGCTCATTTTCTCTCTAATGTGGTTGCTGAAGGGTTATGTGGATTGATGAGGGAAGCAATACAGAAAGAGTTGCTTATAAGCTACTTGGTAGGTAACTTAATCTCTTACAATATGTCGATGATATTGTTTTCTTGGGAGAAGCATCTTTGCAAAATGTGGTGACTATCAAGAGTGTCCTTAGATGTTTTGAATTGGCATCCGGCTTGAAGGTAAATTTTTTTAAGAGTAGATTTGGAGCTTTAGGTGTTGGGGATGGTGCTAGTGAAAGGTATGCATCTATTTTGAATTACAAATTGCTACAAGTACCCTTTGTTTACTTAGGCATTCCAATTGGTGCCAACCCTAGGAAGGAACAAACTTGGAAGCCCGTGGTAGATAAATTTACAAAAAAAAATAAAAAATTGTCAACATGGAAACATAGGGTGTTGTCTATGGCAGGTAGAGTTTGTCTCATCAACTCGGTATTGTCCTCCTTACCTATCTTTTATCTCTCTTTCTTTAAAATGCCAAAAAGTGTGGTGAAGGAAATTACCAAAATCCAAAGCAACTTTTTGTGGGGAGGTGCGGGTGAGAATAAGAAGGTTGCATGGATAAGTTGGGATAAAGTGTGTAAGCCTAAAAAGAATGGAGGGTTGGGGATAAAAAATATTGAAGTCTTTAATGATACATTACTTGCTAAATGGAGATGGGATATGTTTTTCTCTATAGATGCTCTGTGGGGGAAGGTGCTATTCTCAAAATATGGCGGTTGGAGAGGACTTGGGGGAGAAGAGGAGGGTAATTTTTCATCTATTTGGTGGAGGGATATTAGAAAGATTTGTGGGGGCAGCGGGGCTAATAATTGGTTTGATAATATGTGTGAGTGGAAAGTTGGGATGGGAGACAAAGTAAGGTTTTGGCATGATAAATGGTTGGGTCATGAGAGTCTCATAAATACATACCCTAGACTATTTCTAAATTCTACTCAGAGGGATGAAGTGATTGGTAACATGGGAAGATGGGAAGAAAATGAGTGGATATGGAATGTCCAATGGAGACGAAACTGTTTTGAATGGGAAAAGTAGTTGGTCATCAACTTACAAGAGGATTTGAGGGGTGCTAATTTATCAAAAGAGTCAGAAGATGCATGGCTGTGGTTGATGGATAATTCTGGAAAATATACAGTAAGATTAGCTTATAGAGCAATTGGAGAGAGCATGTTTGGCAATCAGCGGCTAGAGCTCTTTACACAGCTTTGGAGTTTGAAAATTCCACCAAAAATTAGCATCTTCCTTGGAGGATGGCGTGGAATAGATTGCCTACAATTGACAACTTGAGCAAGAGAAATATCATCATGCAAAATCCTAACCAGAGATGCCCGTTCTGTTCTAATCATGAGGAGAATACTGGCCACATTTTATTTTCATGCATAAAGGTTGTTGAAATATGGAAACAATGCTATTCATGGATAAACACTTACTGTTCTTCCAGAGGATGCTTGTTTGCATTTTCAGCAGCACCATATTTTGCAGGGGAGTGTAGGCTCAAACAGAAAATGGAAATATGTCTGGATGGCTATTGTGTGGGAGTTCTGGAATTCGAGGAACAAAGCAATCTTTCAGGGTATCTCCTTTGACAGAGAATCTATCATGAACGACATTGTATGTCACAGCTGGTCTTGGTTGAAGAACTTTGACGACAACTTCAATTTCTCTTTTGTGCAATGGTCATCTAGTATTGGTGCATGTATTACAGGGTGATGTTTCGAATTGACTGATTTGTTCTTGTGGTATGTTTGATGGTGATCAATTGATGAAGCTCTTGCCTATATGGAGATCAATTTTTTACTACATTATGCACTTGAAGCGAGTCTGGGGGGGGGGTACTTATACCCTGTTATAATACATGCTTTTTTTTTTGCTGATTTTTTTTTTAAAAAATAAAAACTTTGCAAGTCGGAGAGCAGGGATCGAGTCTCCTCTTGCTAGATAACTTTTCTAAAAAAAGATGAGGAAAGTAATAATGTATGAATATTGGTGTAGTACATATTTACCGTATTGATATTTTTTATTTTTTATTTTATATTGTCATATTATATTATTTATTATATCTACACTTTCTCTATTTTTTCTTTTTTTTTTCTTTTTAGATGTTTATGGGCACGTAAGTGTCTATAAATCATTTTTTTAAAAAAGAAATATTTGATTCTATTTGTTAAGACTCCACATCCGGTGCAAATATGATGCTATACTTGATAGGCTTAAATATATTTTGGTCTCTCAAATTTAGGTCACTTTTCTTTTTGTCTCCAAATTTAAATTTATTTTTTTAATTCCTCATTTTAAAAAAAATGTTTTTTTAGTCTCTCTTCATAAAACATATTTTTAAGATGATTTTAGAGTGAGAGTGACTGAGATTGATGTTTATATTTTTTTTTATGGAGAGAGATTAAGAAGAGCATTTTTTAAAATTAAAGGATTAAAAAAATAAATTTAAATTTGGGAGACAAAAAACAAAAGTGACTAAAATTTAAGGGATTAAAAACATATTTACATCTTTTACAAACTTACAACTTCCATAGTTTAGAAGGTTGGAGCCAGAACTTCTTAGCCAAGAACAAAAAATATTACTTAGCAAAAAAAACTACATGCATAATATACACAAAAATTTTAAGGATTTGACTCATCTAAAATGATGGGGTGCACTTTAGAGGTTAAAGTGCAATAATAGCCATTAATTAAAAAATTAACAGTGAAATTTGTGATAAAATAAAATATATGTAACAAAATATAAAGTTAACTAAAATATCAACCATTGATTTTCGAATTAACGGTTATTACTGTACTTTATACTCTAGAATGAACTCTCTTCACTTTAGAAGAGTCAAATCTAAATTTTAATATATACTACCTCCGTCCCTAAATATAAGACTTTTCTAAAAAAATATTTGTCCCTTTTTATAAGACTCTTTTCAAGTTATCTCTTGCATTAATTATTTTTTGACTACAATACCCTTAACCATTTTACAATGAATGCTACAAATTAATAAAATAAGTACATTCTCTCTCTTATGAAGATTGGAGAAGATGACTAGCACTCATTAATTAATTAGGTAGAAAGTAATTAAGTGGAAAGCGAGAGATGATAGTCCCAATAATTATAAGGGTAATTTTGGAAAAATAATACAAATTGTTAACAAATTTAATACCATTAACTAACTTAACCAACTTTTTTAAAGGGTGTGAATTAGTTAAAAGAGTCTTATATTTAGGGACGGAGGTAGTAACTAATATTTTTTATGAATAAAAAATATATATAATTATATTAAGTGCAAAAATAATATATCAAAAAAATAAATTAGGAATTTAATTTAAATATGCTAACAATGCAAATAATTTTAATTTTGTCATTCAATCATAAAATATCATAATGATAAAATTATTGATTTTTGTAACAACTATTTTAAAAGTCATATGTTTTCATAGTTGTAATTTCTAATTAATTTACAATGTAAAAATCATTATATTAATAATGCATAAAAATTAAACTCATAATTTAGATAGATAAAATATTAATTTTATATATTTTAGGGGCTAAACTTATTTTTATAATAACTTAAATACACTTAAAAAAAATCAAAAGTAATTATGACTCCTCCAAGTCATTTCCTCCCTCGGCTCCTAGATGTACAAATCTGAACTTCGCATGTGAACTTGATATTCAATGGTTCGCCATTAATATCATGAGCAGAAGGCAAGATATATATCATAACAAAGAGAAATCTTAGCGACATTTGGATTGTACTTGGTCGTGATTGTGGCCTTTGGGTTGACGTCAAGTCATCCTTCTATGTTTTTCGTTGCACTTTGCATGTTCAATCAACTATGAGTGTGTTTTCATTAGTGTTTTTTTTTAAGGTTATCTTCCTTTTAAAAGAAGAAGTTGAGTTAATCACCTTTTAGAAAATGCTCTTAAAAAATTAATAAGTAACTTATTTTTGTAGTAAGAAGAATTTTCTCACAACTTATACGAACTCAATCATGTATTTCCCACTTCAAATTTCAACTCAATGTTTTTTTTTTTTTTTTTTTTTTTACTGAATTTCCAATTTGAGGTCATAGTTTTTTAAATTATAAATTTTAAAAAATTAAAACTATTTTTAGTTTTAATTTTCATTGCATAAAATAAAAGAATATTATTGTAATAATGAGTAAATAATATAGTTAAATAAAATTTGATATTTTAAAATATTTATATTTTTATTCTTTAAATTTAATTTTATTTTCACAATTTTCTTTTTTATTTTTAATTTGTGGTTAAGTTTTGAATTCTTAATTACAATGATATATTTATTAAATACTTTTTGAACTAATTATTAAATATTTTCAATATAATTTGACATTAATAATTTTTTTAAATAAAATATTTTTTATCTTTGAAAAATATTGAATAATATAGAAGGCTTCAAACATTTTATCTTTTGTAATTAATACTTAAATTTATTTAATTGATATTATGTATAATATATTATTTGGAAATCATCTTTAATAATTTTTAATAATTAAAATAGTTTTTAACATTTTTGAAATTAAAATTTTAAATTATCTATTTTAATATTTTTATGTATTTTTATTATCATTAAAATAAATTGATATTTATTTAAATTAATTTTTCATAATATTTTTTATAAATATATTTTTCCATTGCATGAGGCAATTACTTTTAAATAGAACTGAAAATTTTCAAAAAAAAAATTTACCAAACAAGTTTAAGTTTAAAAATGATTTTAAAATTAAAAAAAATAAAAAGTACCAAACTCCTGTTCTATTTTAAAGTTATTATTTTTAAAGTAACCTGTCAAAAAAAAAAAAATCTTGGCCACAGCCTATATGTGTAAAAGATTTTAACAATTTTCCCATAATATTATCAAATTCGTTCCCTGTTCTACTAAGAGTATAGTAATTTATCTTCCATCATGTTAAGGACATTTTTTTATATATTTTTTTATGGAGATGTTAAGAATAACTTAATAACATATAGAAGGTATTCCTGTAAGTGACTATATACCATTCGAACTTGAAAGTGACCGAGGTTCATGCTATAATGCAAAAATAAAATAAAAATAATAGGCCCACAATCTTGAACATGAAGTGTTCAATTAATTCGGGGCTTAGCAATGATATTATAATTAAGTTTAATTATATTTTCGGTACTTAAAATTTGGAGTGAATTCGATTTTGGATTTTTAAATTTTAAAAAAACATTTTAATCTCTCCTAGTCCCTCAATTTTAGTTTTTAAGGAATAAAAACATTTTGAAAAAAAATCATTTTAAGCCTTCAAATTTAGTATTTAGGAACTAAAATTGTGTTTTTTTAAATTTGAAGAATAAAAACAATTTTCTTTAAAAATTTGAGTGACCAAAACTTGATTCACCCGAATTTAAAGAACTAAAAACATAATTAAGGATTATAATTATGATCATAATTATAATATAGTAGAAAGTATAAACGGATCACCATCATGTGACCATATTACATGCAAATGCAATGCCCTGCATGTAACACAAAGGAACTAAGTCTATGACAAGAAATGTGAACGAAGGTGCTGCTGTTTGAAATTGTTGAGAAAATCAATAGCCACCAAGTTTGACAAAAACAAACCGGATTCGCCACGAGCCAGAAACTAGTTAGTTGGTGCATTCTTTTTCTTATTTATACGGGCAAAGGCTTTGTTACAAAATATGAAGATGAAAATGAAGAGGGTAAGCGCGGTTTTCTTGATTTTGGTTTTATTAGAAGTGATGTGCTGTGAGTGTGAAGGGTGTTGGAAGGAAGAGAAAGAAGCTCTTTTGCGCCTAAAGTCCTGTCTCGACTTCAACATTATCCTTTACACTGAGGACATATTGTGGGACGCCATAGTCGATTGTTGTGAATGGGCAAGAGTTTAGTGCAACTCCTCCACAGGGAGAGTGGCCAAACTCAATCTTCATCACGTGTGGAGTAATGAGAACTTTCTAAATTACTCGGATTTTTTTGTCTTCAAAGATTTGAAGAGTCTCAACATGTCAGAAAATGAGATAGTTGGTTGTGCAGATAATGAAGGTTATTCTCGTACAAATTCTCTGCCTTGGTCATTGCTTTCTTAGTGATGAAAATGAATCTGTTTTATATATGGCATAATCATTATTCCCCCTTTAATTTACATACTTTGCAGGGTTGGAAAATCTGGAGGTCCTTGACATGAGTTATAATAATCTGGATAATGTTGCCACCATTCTAACTTGTTTGGATGGGCTTTCATCTCTTAAGTCTCTATATTTAACAAATAACTGGTTCAATGCAACTTCATTCCATGGTGAGGCTAGATATGTTTATCTTTTTATTTTCAAAAAAATGACAATAATAATATTTCTGATTATTGTTATTATGATGATGATGATGTAAGTCTCTTTTAATTTTAATTTTGGTACTATTTTTCCACAATTTGTTGGCTTCTTCCACAATACATTTGTATACCCCAAGCTTTTGAAACTCTATCATCAAAGTTACTTAATTTGGAAGTCCTTGACATAAGTGGCAATGATTTGATTAATGACATCCTGCCATCTCTGGGGTTATTCACATCTTTGAAGAAACTGTATTTGGCGTTCAATCAATTGAACTCAAGTCTTCATATTCAAGGTGGGATAATTTTTCCATTTCATTAATAAAGATAAGCAGTGCTTTTTTAATGCTGGAATGTTGATAGCTTCAGGGTAAATATACTTGAATGTAACACAATATTCCTTGCAGGTTTGTGCTCCATGTTGAAGAATCTTGAGGTCCTTGACTTGTCTGAAAACAAATTCAATGACATTGATATTGCATTTGCTCTTAGTGGCCTTTCATCACTCAAGTCTTTAAATTTAAGATCTTGTCAATTGACTCCGAGATCAATTTTTAGTATGCCACCCTTTCCATATTACAACTCTTCATCAGTATAATCCGTATAATCAGTATATATATTGCTAGGTATGCCGAAATTGAGGTCTTTGGAGATCCTTGACTTAGCTAGCAATTACTTGAATGAGAGTATTCTGTGGCGTCAAGGTTAGTTATCACTATCCGATAGTTTATCATATTAGAGTAGATATGGCTCCATGAGAAGTTGAGAACATGCATGTTCATTATTCTTAGTGAGCACTCATAATTCCATGCTTTCAACTTTTGATCAGAGAATGATGGATTTACATGGCCAATCAATTTACAAGTCCTAGGGCCGAGTTTTAACAAATTCAAGAGCAACAAAATCCTTTCATCTCTAAGTGGGATTCGACATCTCAAATCTCTTGATTTAAGACGAAATCTATTTGAAGAATCGCTAGATATTAATGGTCAGTGCTGTTATGGATTATGTTAGAATATCTAAAATATATTTTCTTAAATTTTTATTATATCATAATATTTCAGACTATATTAAACAATATCTTGGAAATATTGATCAAAAAACAATATCTTGGAAATAATTTTTACATTTCATGTTTGGTTTTGTTTTTATAATGAACAGTCTAGTATTTGTATATGCAATACATAAATATTATTGTCTTGTATTTTATATTACGTTAAATCAATATCAATTTAGAATTAGGTTACTCTTTATTTATCTCGAATATATTAGAACAGTGTATACGATACTATGCATGTGATAAATGGAAGCAAACTGAGGGAATCATTACGACGAGCTTTGTCAATCTTATCTATTAGGGTGTTTTTATGAGTAACAACGAATTTATAGGGACAGTTATTGCTGGAGGTAGTAATGCATAATTTACTCTAGCTCAATTAGTTTCATTTATAATAAGGTTAATTTCATTTTTTTTTTTTTTGTGTGTGTACAGATTTTCGTGATTAAGTAATCTCGAACACTTGGCATTGGACCATAATTTTTTGGGAAATGAGTTTCTCAAAAGTATTGGGGAATTGACATCTTTGAAAGTTTTGTTTCTTTCTTATTGTGGAATAAATGGCACACTTGCTTCTGCAGGTAATAGTATTGTTGATCAGACTACCTTTTATGTTATTTATCAGATATTTATTCTACACAATTATTTTTCTTAATTTAATTTTGAAATATTTATATCTTTTCATTATGTCCTCTATAAAACATAATTTTTATTTGTTCAAAATTTCATTTTTTCAGATTGGTCTAAGCTGAAGAAGCTAGAAGAATTAGATATAAGCTATAAACAATTTGAGGGATTGCTTCCTTCATCTTTTGTTAACATGATATCTCTTCGAAAGTTGGAACTTTCTTATAATCACTTCATTGGAAATTTCGATTTTAACTTTGCAAGCTTTACATCTCTTGAATATCTTGGTTTTATAGAAAACCAATTTGAAGTTCCTATTTCGTTCACACCATTTGCTAACCATTCAAAGCTCAAGTTCATATATGGTGAAGGTAACCAAGTAATATTGGACTCACAACCTACTTTGCAAACTTGGATTCCAAAATTTCAATTACAAGTGCTTAGTTTGTCTTCAACGACTAAGATTAATTCTCTTCCGCTCCCCAATTTTCTTCTTTACCAAAATAAATTGACTCATCTAGATTACACTAGTTGCGGGTTGGAAGGAGAGTTTCCTAATTGGTTGTTGGAAAATAACACACAAATGACTGAAATTCTTGTTAGAAATTGCTCTTTTACTGGTACTTTCGAGCTTCCATCACATCCTCTTTTCAAGATAAGGACGATTGATGTGTTTGACAATAGCATAACTGGTCAGATACCTAGCAACAATATCAGTTCAATCTTTCCAAATTTGCAATTTTTGAACATGTCTAGAAATGGCATCCAAGGTTCAATTCCTCATGAGTTCAGCCAAATGAGCTTATTGAATACATTAGATCTCTCAGAAAATCATTTGTCGGAAGAAATTCCTAAGAACATATCTAGGGATAGGTCTCAGCTTATGTTTTTGAAACTTTCTAACAATAAGCTAGATGGACCTGTGTTTCCTACTTTGTCAACTTTGAAGAATTTGGAGGAATTGTATTTGGATGGCAATAACCTTTCTAGTAATATCCCAAATAGTTTCTCTACCACATCATTGATGACCATGGATTTAAGCAACAATCATTTAGTGGGAAAGCTACCAAGTGTGGTTGGAAATTTGTCAAACTTGATAGCACTTTCATTGTCCAACAATTATCTTGAAGGATCTATTTCAACAACATTTGTGGACCTTCAATCTCTAGACTATCTAGATGTCTCAGAAAATGATTTCACTGGTTTTGTACCATCTTTTGCCAATTCTACCATGAGATTCATCTATTTGAGTAATAATCGATTAAGTAGCTTGTCCAAAAAGATGTTCAATGGAAACTCTTCCAGAGAAATTCTAGACCTTAGCTACAATGAAATAACCAATAGCACTCAAGAGATGATATTGGAGCTTGAAAATTCAGGGTTGAACATTCTCATATTAAAAGGCTATCACTTTATAGGGCATATACCACAAGAGTTATGCCACTTGATAGATTTACGTATACTAGACCTTTCTTATAACATTTTTTTGGTGGAGTACCCAATTGCTTGGGTAAAATTTCTTTTGACAATTTGCCTGTCTTCCTTGCTTATATTCTCGAAAGAAGTTCTTCAATTTACTTTTGGAACGGAAAAGAAAAGGTAGACTTCGGTACAAAGAAAAGATCCTACACATATACAGGGAATATCCTTGCTTATATGTCTGGAATTGATTTGTCCTGCAATAAACTAAATGGGAGTATTCCGTCCGAGCTTGGAAACTTGAAAAGAATTCGGGCACTAAACTTGTCCCATAATGATTTGACCGGGCAAATTCCAGCTACATTCTCCAATTTGCTTCAAACAAAGAGTTTAGATCTTTCTTTTAACATGTTGACTGGCCAACTCAACTGAATGGGTTGACCTCTCTTGAAGTATTCAGTG
Organism: Pueraria montana var. lobata; assembly: GCA_026413185.1. Taxonomy (NCBI): domain Eukaryota; kingdom Viridiplantae; phylum Streptophyta; class Magnoliopsida; order Fabales; family Fabaceae; genus Pueraria; species Pueraria montana. Next base: position 84,203,401 of record CM048650.1, read on the forward strand.
TGGCACACAACAACTTATCAGGTGAAACACTCGAAAGGAAAGGCCAATTTATTACCTTTGATGAAAGCAGCTACGAGGGCAATCCTCTTCTTTGTGGACCTCCACTCCCAAAAAGTTGCTATCGTTATGAACAAGCACCTACCATTTTTCCAAATGGCTCAGACATTGATGGGGACATTGGCAGTATAGTTGACATGTATGTTTTCTATATAAGTTTTGCTGTGTCATACACATCAGTATTGTTGGTAATTGCAGTGACTCTCTACATTAATCCATATTGGAGGAGAGCATGGTTTTACTACTTGGAATTGGTCAGCTCAAATGGCTACTTCTTTATCGTGGACAATTTGAGTAGGATTTCAAATTTTAGAAATATGTAACATGTTACCTTGTATGTATAGGATAGCGGTCTTGCTGTTTGCTCTAGAGTGATTCAATGAATAATTCATGTATGTGTTTCTTATATAATGATATGGAATCTAAGAGTTTCAATAAATAATCTTGTTATTCAAGGATTATTATTATATTCTTGATGTGTTATAGGCTGAATTTCCAATTCTGCCTCCCTGTGGAATGATATAAACAAAATTAGCCAATGACGATACTGGAAAAGAAATGAGTACAATTAAAGGTTTTAAGGGTTATTCCAAATGATGATTATGTTCACCATTTTAAATTGTTGTTTACATACTTCAATTTACTTTGTCCTGAGTTTTAGTTTCTTATCTCACCAAATAGTCATGCTTTTTTTGTAGTTGGTTTCCCGTGTAAGTTGCATATTGTTGAACTTCTTCAGAGGATTAAAACTTAGGGGTTTGAATCCTACAGTAGTCACTGAATGAATGGAGAGAGAGGGAAACAAAAAGTGGACCCCGTTTATGATTTGCATTGAGACCAAAATTTTATGAAAAAAAGTGGCTAAACTAAGAAGAAAAATTGGAATCCTAAAGTTAATGAGTAAGACAAAGCAAACCAGCATGTGATCTGCATATTTGAGGATTTCAAACAAATTTCCTACGTAAAACTATATGATAGAATTTAATTTGGCTAATGTTTAGTTCTAAAATCTTGGTCCATCATTCCTTTCAAAAAATAAAAAAATCTTGGTCCATCTATGAACCTTGTAAGTTGTAACGTGACCTATAATAGCAAGTATAGTTACTGGAACTGTGCAATAAAATAAAATAAAATAAAATTAGTAGAAAAGGGTGTAAACGTAAATACAAGGGCTCTATATGCAAATAGGAGTAGTGAACCCCATTTAGCAAATTATAATAATTGCTAAAGTGGGTCTATTGTGTAGACAAAAATTGACTCGCACTTGTGGTTAGGGTCCTGATTCCTTCATTCCAGCATTCGCTTATTTCCATTGTAGCCAGTTGTGGTTGATCAGCTCTTATTCAAAGGAAAATAAAATATCCACAAAAGAATGTTATGATCATACGGAGCAGTTTAGAATCAAATTACATTTTCACTAACATAGCTTAAGCACCACAATTTGACCAACATATAATTGCGAAAGAGGATAAAGGGGTTATTGGTCAATACAACATAAAAACAGATATCCACCACAAATGGGATGGGGACTTTAATCGAACCTTATTGCACCACAATTTTATGTGTGTGGAAAGTTGACCGCACGTAGACTCGTTTCTACCGATGAATCTTTCAAAAAGTTGCTTTTCCTTTCTTCTTCTTTCTTTATTAAGTGATCGATAAGATAAGATATTCACCTCAAAGACTTCCTTTCTATCTATGACTGTGAGGAAAGTCAACCAACCACGTGGTTCAGGCTACGTTCAAAATATGGCACACCGTTGATGAACATTGCTTTGACCCGTAATATCAGCTTAATTTTGCAAAGAAATCCTATTAATGTTTTAGGGGATACGTCTAACATGGGGAAATTATAAAGGTTTTAAGTAAAAATATTTATAATTATAAATAAAGTCTACATATATTTTATTTTCAAAACAGTTTTTGGTAATATCTTTTTAAAATATATAAATATTTATATTTTTAAATTATATTTATTTTATTCATATGAATTGAGATATGAATTTTTTAATTTAATTAAAATACATTTCATGTTTAGAACATGTTTAAAAAAATTAATTTCATGTTTAGAACACATTAAAAAAATAAATTTTAAATATAATATACAAAAAACTGTTTTAAATATAATATTCATAAATATTCTCTTTGTAATTGTAAAAACTTTTACTTAAACCTTTACTATAGGTTACTAGTCACTAATCTTAATCATTAAATTATTAAATTAATATATCTATAGTAAACAAGTTGCTTGTTCATTGATGGGGAAGTTAGCGTGTGTTTGATTTGCAGTTGGATTGGTCAAAACGGCCGTTGAACAGAGAAGTAACCAATTGTTACTTCTCATTTTTGTGCTTTGGAAAGTGGAATTTCCCATTTGTAATTATGCATACAATTTCCAAACACACACTTAGTGCATGTTTGGATTAAAGTTTGCAAACTTAAATTTGTAAATTGAGATTATAAAAATATTTCAAGTCTTACTTCTCTCAAACTCAGTTTCAAAGTAAAAATTTTCTTTCAAACATATTTTTGAGAGATAATCAAATATAATTTCAAAATAATTTTACTCGCAAACGTATTTTTGGATCCTTCTATCAGAAATCCAAATATGTAGTTACTCACTTTCCCATGTTAGACGTCCCTAGTTATATCTATATGGGAACACTGCACGCAATTTCTTTGACGGGTAAAGATACTGCTTTTTGGTATACTTTTGAGAAAAGCAATAGCTTTAGGGGCTGCTTTTGCTTTTTGGTATAGTATTCAGAAAAGCAAAAGCAAGAGATGAGAAACGCGTCAGCCGCCTTTTTTTTTTTTTTTTTATGCTTAAACTCGTCAGCCGAGTTTGAAAAGTCTGCCTATGGTGAGTAATTTTAAAAATGATTTTGAATGAAATTAGTTTAATAGAAATATTTTTTTTTGTAAAAATTAATATTTAAGTGAAGTGATTTATATTTTAATATTTTTATTTTAAAAATTAGTGGTAAAATTTAATTTAAAATTTTTAATCTATCATAAAAATTACTTAAAGATGTTTTTTGTGTTATTTGTAGAATTCAAATATAGATACTGAGAGATTTATATCAACTCATGCATCCTACTCAACGAGCTGAGCTAGATCTCACATCCTCAGTACTTAAAGATGCTTCAACTTAATTAAAATCAATTCTATAAGTGATTTTAGGTAATTTTCAATTTTAAGATTTAGATGAAAGAAGAAAGATGATATCAGGTTGTGTTTATATATATATATATATATATATATATATATATATATATATATATATATATATATATATATAAGAAAGTTAAACATGTAAAGAAAAAATATATAAAAGCTTGCAAAGAGATCCTTAAGAGACATAATTGTAATATTGAAAAATTAATTTGATGTGACAGACACGGATACTGTTCCATATATTATTGATCATTGTTGGGAATGGAAATAGGCTAGACTATTCGATAGAGGTTTATGGCCTAGCTACAACAAGCTAAGGCTAGACCAAGTTAGACATTTTCAAAAAATAAATCAGGTCAAGACTTTTATTAAAGTTTATTTAGTTAAAAAGGTGAGGCTTTGATCATTCAAAAAGTATTTTAGACTTAACAAGCGGGCCTATTTAAATAAACATAAATAAATATTTGTTGTTGTTGTTATTAGGTTTAATTACACATTTTATCACCCAACTATCTTTATTTTGTGAACTTTATCATTGAAGTTTTTTTCCACATATTTTACTATCATATTTTTCATTTTTCACACATTTTATTGATGTTGATGTGTCCCTAAAAAAGTTTATTAAAAAAATGACGTCATTTTGCTATCAACATGATGGTATAATGTGCAAAAATTGAAAAACATGGTGGTAAATGTGCGTAAAAAAACTTGGATGGTAAAATACGCAAAAAAAAAAAGAGTGGTAAAATTTGCGAAATGATAATAGTTAAGTGGTAAAATATGCAATTAAGCCTTATTATTATTATTATTATTATTATTATTATTATTAAATTTGTTATATTGTAATAAAATCTTATATTTATTTATCTTTTTAAATGTTAAGCATTTTAACCTACGTAAAGAGCTAAGCTTAAACTTATAATTTTATTGAAAGATAAATTTGTCTTATTTTGATATGTTTTTAAATAAGCTAACATGAATGTTAGATTAAACCTAAAAATATACTTATATCATGTAAGCAAGTTAAACTCAACTCTTATAAAGCCTAACATATTTATTTTCACCTATATTAATGATAAATGACTACAAATAGGCCCTTAATTAAACACGCTTGTTGGTCAGACTAGACTTTTCTATAAGCCAGGCTAAGCCTTTAAAAAGAAAAGAAAAAAAAAACTTTAACTAGAAAATAGGTCAAGCCTAAGCCATATATTTTTAATTAAGACTAGACCCAGACCTAGTAATCTCTAACCTGACCTAACTTATTTCCACCCTTAATCATGAAGGGGCATTGAAAGATGTTGAGCTTAAAAAAACCACCAGACAAATAACCTTTTATAAAATTAATAACAAGATATATTTATGGATGTAAACTTGACTATTTTAGAAAAGATTTGTATAATATATATTATTTAGGGTTAATTAAGTTTTTAGTTCTTCAACTTTTTAATACAAATTTAATTTTTAGTCTCTAAACAAAAGTTTGACTGATCAAGGTTTCTAAACCTTTTTAAAATTCGATTTTTAGTCCCTGAACAAAAGTTTGAATCCTATTATTTTTAATTATTTAATGAGATTTGAGGGACTAAAAATTGAATTTTTAAAAAGTTTAAGGACTTTTACCAGTCAAAATTTTGTTCAATGACTAAAAATCGAATTTTAAAAAAGTTTAAGAATCTTGACCAATCAAACTTTTGTTCAAGAACTAAAAAGCAAATTTTGAAAAAATTTAGAGACTAAAAACTTAATTAATAACCTTGTTATTTATGCACATACTTTCTTTACCTTTGTTCTCCTTTGTCACATCAATTATTTTATTTTAGTTATTTTAACTAATTTGTTATTTCTTCATTGTAGAAGAAATATTGTAAAAGAGATTTAATTATAAGAATAGAATTTCTCCGTCGATAGAAAGGCTGGTCTAGAAATGGTCCATCCATCATGCATTTGTCTTTGGATTTTCTTGGTTGTCGCCGGAAGTTATGGCCTTTGGACTCATATCAAGTGAAGTGACCCTTCTCCTTTATTTCTATCTTGTTGGACTTCGCAAGTTCAATTAGTTCTATTTCTAGAATAATTTAACAAATTTTTGTTTGTGTAAATTAATTCGCTCCGGATTGGAGTAAGAATATTGGAGTAATTTATCTTCCATCCGTATTAAGAACAATTTTTTTAAGTAATGAAAATGTTGAGAACTTAATAAAATAAAAGTTGCACTTGCCAACACTGTTCCATATTCGACCTTGCAAGTGACCGAATGCAAACAAATAATAATGGGAAGTGGGAACACTACATGCAATTTCTTTGATAGGGAACACCATATGTGTCTATCTTGGATTCTACTCGGTGGTGATTGTGTGACCTTTGAGTTGACATCAAGTCATCCTTCTATGTTTTTCGTTGGACTTTGTATGTTCAATTAATTATGAGTGTGTTTTCATTATTATTTATTTATTTTAGGTTATCTTCCTTTTAAAAGAAGAAGTTGAGTCAGTCACTTTTCAGAAAATGTTCTTGAAAAATTAATAAGTAACTTTTTTTTAATCTTTACTGAATTTCCAATTTGAGATCATACATTTTTTTAATTATTCTTTTTAAAAAATTAAAAATATATTTATTTAATTTTCATTACATAAAATAAAAGAATATTATTGTAATTAGTAAATAACATAGTTAAATAAAATTTGATATTTTGAAATATTAATATTTTAACTATTTAAATTTAATTTAAATTTCACATTTTCTTTTTCATTTTTAATTTGTGGTTAAGCTTTTGAATTCTTAATTACAATGATATAATTATTAAATATTTTTTGAACTAATTATTAAATATTTTCAATATAATTTGACATTATTAATTTTTTAAATAAAATATTTTTTATCTTTGAAAAATATTGAATAATAATATAGAAGGTTTCAAACACTTTATCTTTTGTAGTCAATACTTAAATTTCTTTAATTAATATTATATATAATAAATTATTTGGAAATCATCTTTAAAATTAATTTTTAATGATTAAAATAATTTTTAACATTTTTGAAATTAAAATTTTAAATGTATATATTTTTAATATTTTTATGTATTTCTATTATCATTAAAATAAATTTATATTTATTAATTAATTTTTCATAATATTTTTTATTTTTATAAATATATTTTTCCATTGCTTGAGGCAATTAATTTTAAATAGAATTGAAATTTTCAATTTTTTTTACCAAACAACTTCAAGTTTAAAAATGATTTTAAAATTAAAAAAAATAAAAATTACCAAAATCCTATTCTTTTTTAAAGTTATTTTTTTGAGCTTTAACGTTAAAGTAAAAAAAAAAAAAAAAAAAAAAAAAGCTTTGGCCACAGCATATATCTGTAAAAGATTTTAACAATTTTCCCAAAATATTAAATCCGTTCCCTGTTCTACTATGAGTATAGTAATTTATCTTCCATCATGTTAAGGACAATTGTTAATAGCGAACAAATTAAAAGAATATGTTGGATATAGCTAATATGAAGCGTACAATTTGGGGCTTAGAAAAGATATTATGAAGCAAGTCACCGTAATGGGAACGCTAGCTGCATGCAATTTCCTTGATTGAGAAAGGTGCTGCTTTTTTGTATAGTAATGAGAAAAGCAATTAATAAGAGATGAAAAATAATTAAGCGCGTCAACCACGTTTGAAGGACTTGGTTAATACGCTTAGGAGCACAAACAAACTAGTTGGTGTTTTCTTATTTAAAGGAGACGAAATCCATGATCTGTTACAGAATAGGATTATGAAGAGGAAAATGAAGAGTACTGTAGGCTTGTGTTTGTTGATTTTTGTTTTATTGGGAGTCATGTGTTGTGAAGGGTGTTGGAAGGAAGAGAGAGATGCTCTTTTGGGCCTAAATTCCCGTTTCGACCACACTAGGGAGTGGGACGGCACAGATTGCTGTCAATGGGAAGGAGTTGAGTGCAACAACACCACAGGGAGAGTGGCCAAACTCTATCTTAATTATATGTGGAATTCGGAACAATATAGGACTCTAAATTACTCGGATTTTGTTGTCTTCAAAGATTTGAAGAGTCTCTACTTGAGAGAAAATACGATAGTTGGTTGTGCTGAAAACGAAGGTTAATCTCATACAAATTATGTCTTGGTCATTGTTTACTTGGTAAAAATGAATCTGTAATTATATGTCATAATCATTATTTCAACTTTAATTTACATACCTTTCAGGGTTGGAAAATCTGGAGGTCCTTGGTATGAGTGATAATAATCTGGATAATGCTGCTAGCATTCTATCTTGTTTGGATGGGCTTTCCTCTCTTAAGTCTCTATATTTATATGATAACGGGTTCAATACATCTTCATTCCACGGTGAGACTAGCTATATTTGTCTATTTTTTTTTTAAAAAAAAAAATGACAATAATAATATTTCTGATTATTATGATGATGATGTAAGCCTCTTCTAATTTTGGTACTATTTTTCCACAATTTAATTTGTTGGCTTCTTCCACAACACGTGTACATATATACCTATATAAGTTTTTGAAACTCTGTCACCAAAGTTGCGTAATCTGGAGGTCCTTGACATAAGTTACAACTATTTGACTAATGACATCCTCCCATGCCTCGGGGGATTCACATCTTTGAAGGAACTCTATTTGTCTGGTAATCAGTGGTCCGGAGCATTGTTGTTTCGAATGAAGAAGTATGGAATGAATCTGCACAAAAAACATGTATATACTAACATTTATATATAGTGTATATGGAGATTAATGCCTTGTATTTTATACCACATTATTCTACGTGTTTATTTAATTTACTTTAAATAAATAATTTTTTAATTTAAAAATAAAAATAAGCAATATTTCTCTTAAAATAATTCTAATTAAATATGCACTAAATTGATATCAATCTTAAATATTTATTCTCTTTTCATCTCAAATCAGAAATAGTAATTTATATAACTTTTAAGGTAATTGTTGTAAAATTCAACAAACTTATCATACATCACAATTTGTGAGTGTAAAAATTATTTACATTGTCAATATATAGACTATTTATTGCTATTCATTGAGTTTAATATTTATGCATCGTGAATGAAAAATATTTGCACAGTCAACTAATATGAAATCATGGTTGATATAATTTTTAAGAAAATTATTGTAACCGTAAAAAAAATAAAAATTATTGTAAAAGTCAATGAACTTATCATACATAACAATTTATGATTAAAAAATATTGAAAAACTCTTTAAACTATCAAAGTAAAGACTATTTACTCTTATATATTCATTAATTGTTCCATCATTGTTTCTTTGTCATATTCATAAAAATTTGTAACTCTTTTGTGTGATTGTCCATATTGGCAATGCATGATTTCTGACTATCACTTTTGGCTTTTTTTTACTAAAATGGAGTAAGTCAGACGGTGGGTGTTGACTTTCTTTAAAGTGATTTAGATAGCGCTTTGAACAGTGAAAAAAGTGCTATCTAAATCACTTTAAGGATGAAAAACAAAACAAATATAATTTGCAATGACTAAAACAAAAAAAATTTCTTTGCAAGGACGAAAAGCAAAAAAATGCTAAATTGCAAGGACTGAAAAGATATTTAAACCTTTTACTTTTTAGTGAATTTTATCTCAAACAAATTAATTTGGTGCATTTTACCCCCCAACTTTTTTAAAAAGTTGCACATTTTACCTTTCACTGTTTTGCTGACATGGCATGCTGACATAAGCGTAAAAAGTGGGGTAAAATTCTCCAAAAAATAAAGAGTTAAGGGTAAAGTCACCAAAAAGTAAAAAGTTATGAGTAAAATTTGCAAAAAAGTAAAAAGTACAATTATTTTAGCATGCCATGTCAGCAAAATGTGGAAGGTAAAATTTGCAACTTTTTTAAAAAGTTGGGGGTAAAATGCACCAAATTAATTTATTGGGGGTAAAATTTGCCAAAAATAAAAAAATTGGAGGTAAAAATTGCAATTAAGCCTAAAACTAAAGATAAATTATGCTGACACTTCTTATAATAATCCTTTCATTATCGACATCGTTATTCTTTGGGCTGAAGGATATCCTATGTAAGAGAGGATGCAAATCTTTATTTTTATATCACATAAAAAATAAAATTAATATTGATTTCAATTCATTCTCTATTTTCCCTTTTCCTTTATCTAATGTTTCCAATCATTATTTATTACTCCCTCCGTTTCAAATTATATGAAGTTTTAGAAAAAAAAATTGTTCCAAAATATATAATGTTTTACAAAATCAATGTTGCACTAAATATCTTTTTCTAGGACCACTCTTAATCAATACTTAGTGGGAATAATGTATAATAAATAATTAATTAGAGAGATAAATAATATATTAAAAAATTATCTAATGTTTTCTAGGAAATTCAACAAATTAATTGCATTTCTATACATATGCTATTGTTGTATTTTTTGAGTTTTGGAGAGTATTACAAAAGGCAAAGTCCCACATTGCCTAGGATAGCTTTGCCTCACTAGTTTATATATCCTTTTGTGTTTATAGCTTTCAAAGAGGCTAGTAAGAGGTGGAAGCCTCGCGCGCATGAGTTTGGGCCTCATGGGCCTTTCGTAGTGCAAATCCGTCGATTTGCCCCCCCCTGCGCGTGCGAGAATGGGCTCTGTACTGTTTTTACGCTGTGATTTAATAAAATTATTTATTTTCGGATATTTCAATAATTGGTTCTCTATTTATCTCTTGCAGGATTATCGGTCTTGACAAGCTTGAAGATTCTTGATTTAAGTTATAATAATATTGATAATTTTGTGATCCATCAAGGTATTTAAAAAAATGAAATTAAAAAGTTTTAATCCGTTGTTTAGCGATGAACATAGCATATATTAGATAAAATTCATGATACTTACAAGCTGCTGAAGTTCATACATTTACATTTGTAACAAAATATATTTGTTTCCTTCTTAGTCGAGACGTATCTCCTGTCACATTCTGCCTAATTAAAACTTATTTACATTTTTCTGATGCATAAAAAGAACTTATTTACATTTTTTTAGTTAATTCACGTTATATCTTTCAGGCTCAAAAAGTCTAAGCAGATTAGATGTCCTTGCTTTAGATGGAAATATGATAGATGGAAATAAGCTAAGGAAGTCGTTGCGAGCTTTATCATCGATTAGGGTGCTTTCTATGAGACACAATGAATTTAAAGGGACAATTGTTGCTCGAGGTAGTAATCCTTCTCATTTTCTCTAGGTAAATTAATTTCCTTTTTGTTACATTAAGCTTTGTATCATTTTCTCTTTTGTGCAGATTTTCATGATTTAAGAAACCTAGAACACTTGGTATTGAATGATAGTTCTAACCTGGAAAGTGAATTTTTTGAAAGTATTGGAGACTTGACCTCTTTGAAAGTTTTGTCTCTTTCGAGATGTGGAATAACTGGCACCCTTCCTAATGCTAGTAATTGTCTTGTTAAATTACTTTTTTACATTATTCATAACATATTTATTCTACCTAGTTTTTTCTTAGTTTTGTTTAAATTTTTATATCCTTTTCATTATGTCCTTTATAAGATGATTTTTTTTTCTTTCAAAATTATATATTTTTTTCATATTGGTCTAACCTGAAGAAGTTGGAAGAGTTAGATTTAAGTGAAAACAACTTTGAGGGAATGCTTCCCTCATCTTTTGTTAACATGACATCTCTTCGAATGTTAGAACTTTCTCAAAATCACTTTATTGGAAAGTTTGATTCTAACGTTGCAAGCCTTACATCACTTGAACATTTTGGTTTTATAGGAAACCAATTTGAGGTCCCTATTTCTTTCACACCATTTGCTAATCATTCAAAGCTCAAGTTCTTCTATGCTGAAGGCAACAAAGTCATATCGGACTCACAACTTAGTTTGCAAAAATGGATTCCAAAATTTCAATTACTTGTACTTAGTTTATCTTCAACAACTGAGACTAATTCTATTCCACTCCCCAATTTTCTTCTTTACCAAAACAAATTGACTAGTCTAGATTACACTAGTTGCAAGTTGGAAGGAGAGTTTCCTAATTGGTTGCTAGAAAATAACACACAAATGGCTGAAATTATTGTTAGAAATTGCTCTTTTACTGGTACTTTCCAGCTTCCATCACATTCTCTTCTTGAGATAAGGAGGATCGATTTATCTGACAATATCATAACTGGTCAGATACCTAACTACAATATCAGTTCAATATTTCCAAATTTGCAATTTCTAAACTTGTCTAGAAACTACATCCAAGGTTCAATTCCTCACGACTTAGGCCAAATGAACTTATTGGATACATTGGATCTTTCTGTCAATCAATTATTTGGAGAAATACCAGAGGACATATTTGGAGTTGGACACAAACTCAGATTGATTAAACTATCAAACAATAAGCTTGAGAGACCTATTTTGAGAAGCCCCAATAATTTGGAATACTTGTTAATGAATGATAATTGCTTTACTGGTAGACTCTCAAACAACATTTTTAATGCATCCATCATTTCATTGGATATAAGCAATAATCATTTGGTGGGAAAGATTCCAAGCCTTATAAAAACCTTTTCAAGATTGAGGGAACTTTATTTGTCCAATAACCATTTTGAAGGATCCATTCCATTAGAATTGGGAGAACTCGAAGATCTAACTTATTTAGATCTCTCCCAAAATAATTTTTTTGGTCTAGTTCCATCATTTATGAATTCTTCCGTGAAATTTATCCATTTGAACAACAACCATTTAAGTGGATTGTCCAAAAGAATGTTCCATGAAAACGCTGCTTTAGTGATGCAAGACCTTAGCTACAATGAAATATCTAACAACATTCAAGATATGATACAAGACCTTAGCTATACAAGGTTGAAATTTCTCCTTTTGAAGGGTAATCACTTTACTGGGGAAATACCAAAGCAGTTATGCCAGTTGATAGATTTAAACATACTAGACCTCTCTCACAATAGTTTTTTTGGTGCTATACCCGATTGCTTAGGTAAAATGCCTTTTGAGAATAAGTACCCGACAGAATTGTTGGCAATATTTTCTGGCTGGTTTAATCTAGGTGACTACAGTAGAGATGGCCCCCAACAATTACCAAATGTGCAAGAGAAAGCAAATTTCACTTCAAAGAAAAGAACCGACACTTACATGGGGAGCATCCTTATTTATATGTCTGGAATTGACTTATCTCACAATAAACTAAAGGGGAATATCCCATCTGAGCTTGGAAACTTGACAAGAATTCGAGCATTGAACTTGTCACATAATGATTTGATTGGGCAAATTCTAGCTACATTCTCCCATTTGGTACAACACAGAGAGTTTGGATCTTTCTTTTAACATGTTGAGTGGCCAAATTCCTCCTCAACTGAGTAGGCTAACCTTGCTTGAAGTATTCAGTGTGGCACACAACAACTTATCGGGCACAACACCTGAATGGAAAGGACAATTTTCGACCTTTGAAAATAATAGCTATGAGGGTAACCCCTTCCTTTGTGGACCTCCACTGTCAAAAAGTTGCAATCCTGCACCTACTATTATACCCAATGAGTCATACACTGATGGAGACAATGGTAGTTTGGTGGACATGTATGTTTTTTGTGTGAGCTTTGTCGTGTCATACGCAACAGCATTGTTTGCAACTGCAACAACTTTATACATCAATCCTTATTGGAGGCGAGCATGGTTTTACTACATGGAATTGGTCAGCTCAAATTGCTACTACTTTATCGTGGACAATTTGAGTAGGTTTTTAAATTTTAGAAACATGTAATATATGTACCTTGTATACCTAAGATATTTGTTTTGCCGTTTGCATAAGAGTGATTCAATAAATAATTCATGCATGTGCTGCTTAATATAATGATACAGAATCCAAATTTCTACATTCAATAAGTCATAATATTGTTGTTCAAGGATTATTATCTTATTTTTATTTGTATTTTTTTAGTTCTTCACTGTAAAACATGTGGTGTCCTGAATTATATGCTCAGATTCTCAAAATCATAACGTTTACTCCAATTATGAGTTGTATAGCAAGGAAATTTTATGTAAGTATTAATATTTGGTATACTATAGACAACATTTAAATTAATTGTTTCAAAATTATTCTGAAAATAGATTTATATACATTTTCATCAATAAAATTAATTTTCAGATCACATCATTTGATTTGATGGGTTTCTGGTTAACATTCATCAAGACCTATTTTTTATTAAAAGGTTAATTATTTATAAATATTAAAATCTGTCAGACTTTCTTAATTGATAAGGATCAATTTAATAATTTTTTTATTAAAGGATTAAATTGAAAAATCATTTATAACTATTGACTATTATATATACTATAAAAATAATGTTATTAACAAACTAACAAGAAACACGCGATTTGAAATAGATGTGTCTCTATAATTCTTCGTGGAAGCTTTGGATTCCATGATCAATTGGTTCGACGTTCAAATAATTAAAAAGAAATTTATTTCTTTACACAATAGTGTAGTGATTTTTCACTACACATGTAAAATTTACTCTTATATGATGTGAAAGTTGAATTTTCCTGTTTTAATTTACGTTAGAAACTTAGAATACTCTCACACACCCTCAATGATAACTTTTCTTTTGTTTCGTATGTATAGATAGATATATGCATACATAGATAGTTAGATATAGTAAAACCACATTATATGATAAACTTTTTTCCTACAAAAATAGAACACCCAAATGTTTACTAATCATCAAAATCATTGTAGGACAAATAGGACATTTTTCATTATCATGGCAAGTCATAAGATTTCACAATATCAATTAAAACTAAAATGAGAGATTTCAAATTAAAAGGACTACAACTAGTAACTATCGTGTTGATTATATAGCTCTTGCCCTCGATGTATCCCAAATACAGAACAATATCACTCTGTTCTTCTCCTCCTAAACTTTGGTCAACAAGTGACTGAGACCAACTGTCAGGGCTGATGTAGAGGTCAAAGATGCTTGTAGTATGTGAACACCCTGCACCAACACAGTAAACTTTACAATAACTCCAGAATCTTCTGGCAAATGAAGATAAATTAATAAAAATTTTAAGCAAATAAAAAACCTAAAATGTTCAAATGCTTTTATGACTCTTCTTACCTCCTTCACGCCAATACTAATCACTTTCTCTTCCAAGTCATTAACAGGAATGCTCATATTGTCTAGTAACAATATAACAGAAATAGACAACATCAACATCACAACCAAATCATCTATTGCCATGTACATTGTCGGTCCTTTAGTATATCCTTTACTATTGCCTCTCTCGGATATGGAATCAACGAACTCCAAAGCAGCATAGTATCCAAACCTTTAGTCAACTTTCCTATGTGTAGAAGTTAGATAGCAAGTAGCAAGGTATGCTTTGTTATATGAGTAGTGCTTAGAGTAACAAAAATATTTTGGGGCATCGCATTGAATTTGGAGTAGTTGGTTGCTTAATTTGTATAGTCACTACTACAAAAAACACTTTTTACATCGCTCGTTTTACATCGATTCTTAAAAGAAACGATGTTAAAAATGCGCGGTGGCATTTTTGTAAATAAGTTAATATCGATAACATCGGTTATAACTTATAACCGATGTTATTGACAAGTTTTCTAACCCAAAATCCCTAATTCCCCTCTTGCCCAACCCTGACTTTCTTTCTTCTCTTCCTCTCTGCTCTCACTTGACGTCGCGCTCTCACTCTTCACCTCGCTACTCCTCGCCATCCCTGGAGCTCTTACTCTTTGGTCTAACTTGCCCTCGCCATCCCTCTTTGCACCCATGGTGGAGTCAGATCTGGAGCCCTACCCATGTCCCGTGAGCACCAAAACATCGGCGAAGCAAGCCCTAATGACTCAGGAAGAAGAGTTCATTGACGAATATGTGTTCCTAGTCGAAACCCTCATTTTCAAGGACAAAGAGGCCAACATTCTCTGCGACATCGAGCAGCGCCAGGCCCTCGCCGCACGTCTCTCCAAGTGGACCCGTGTAGTTGTGAGTGTAGATTCTTGCACAGTTTATCATGGGGATAGTCAGTATTCATTTTCTCTCACAACATTTAGGTATTGTTATTGCTGATAACTTTTAATTTAATTTGATTTGATTTTTGTTTATAAAGACAATGGTGTGGTGTGTGCTTCAATTGATTGTGTTGTATTGTGGAACGGCCCTTTTGGAAAGCTTGTTCAGATTAAGTATGCTTTGACGGATGTTGGGTCTAGACAAACGTCTTTGGGAATTAAAGGTGATTGATTGATTATCTATGCCTCCGGACTGGATCTGTTTGACTCTCACTTTTCAATGTTTCTGTTCACTCATCTTTTCAATTTGAAATTAATTATTTTGAGGTGCACTTGAGTTGTTGATTGGCTGTGGGGTGGGGGAGCAATGGAAATAAGTGACATTTCATTGTGCTAAGATGTGGTTCTTGAATTTCTAATTGTTTTTGTTAACCTAAATTAATTGGCTGGGTGCTGGGATATGGGACTTAGATTTGTTCAGTGGGGAGGTACCTGAGATTAGGAAGCTGAAACAACTTTGGGTTTTGAATTTTCTGTCTTAGTTATCAGAAGTGTTCTGGGATTTCTGAGTAAATTTAGTTTGGATAAGAAAGTTCTCAGCCCAGACTCAAAGGAGAAGAAAGATCAGGTTTGGATAAAGTTTATTCAACTTATCTCAATTTTATGAGATTTTTCTTTTTTTTTCAATTATTTTTGCAGAAATCAAGTAAATCTAAGAATAAATGGTTTGGGAAGAAAAAATTGTAGACTTCAGTCTCATACTCAAAAGCTGATAAAAATTGCAGAAAAAGAAGGAAAAAATGCAATCAAAATGCTGCTGAGAGGTCCTTTTTTGTTTTTAGTTTTAATCAGTGAACGGTTTTTGTGTGAAAATCAAGCTGAAGCATACATGCAACAACATGTGGATAGTAATGTGCCTATTTATTATGTGTTTTTCTTGCTTTTGTTCAGGGGAATTAGCAATGAGGAGAAAATGCACATGAGGTAGAAGTTGTTGATGTACTTGAGAGAACATAATGTGCCTATTAGTGATTTCATACTTGACGAGACGAACCTTGTTTATGATTCTGTTTAGAGTGTTGTCTTGTTATTATTACTAAAGTGTGCATGTATCTCTTTGAAGTTGCTTTTTCTTTTATTCCTTTTTCTAATCAGAAATTTGAACTTATGTAACTTAATTTTCTGTGAATAAGTGCAAACGGTGGTTCCTGCAGCTACTTCTTTGAAAGCTCAACTTGTGTTGAAGAAACAAAAGTCAAATGCTAACAGATATCTCTTATTTCAATGAACAGTCACTGCAAAAAAATTTGTAAAGGAGAGTACATAAATGTAGACACCAGAAATGTATTATGTTCTAGAGATACCGAGTCATTCAAAGAGGTATGCATCTTTTTCCTTTTTTTTTTCTGCCCCTTCTTTCCCTATCAAATTTCACTGGAATTTCTAGTGAAATAGGTAATCACAAAGTCAACCATTGTTCCATTGCCACAGGCTACATCAGGAATTCAAAATTCCCATATTTTGGACCCGTCATGTGAATGGCTTGATACTGAAACATCTTGGAGGAGATCACTAATTAAGAAATATCCCAAGAAGAAGTTCTTAGATACTCATCTCAAATTGCCACCCTTAAGCTGTCGGGTAATCTTCATGCCTTATTCAATCAGAGATGTTTACTTAATGCTTTTTTTCCATATCTTTATGAAATGAGAATCTTGCTATACCTTGCATGCATTTGTTGTTTCATATACCATTTGTAAACTAAGTCTAACTATCCAGTTATGTCTTAGTTGCATTTGCAGCCGAATTCTCCAAATATTTGGGTTAACTTGATGTTTATTTCCTTTCCATCATTAGAGTTATGTATACTTCCTCTGCGGTTATTGGGCCAATGATGATAATGTTTGTAGTGACAGTAATTTTCTCAAATAGTTAGCATTGCAATACAACTGTATATAACATAAAGCTTACTTTCATGCGCTGCAGGGAAGTACATGGTCTCAATTTCTTAATGAATCTACTGCGGGTCAGGTGAGCTATTTAGCAACTGATAGTTTTTTTCCTGAGTGGAAAATATGGTCTCAATTTCTTGATGAATCTAATGCGGGTCTTAGGTTGGATGTACTTGTGGAATCCCACCCAATTGAGGTATTGCTTAATCTAAGTTTTCCATGTGTTTTGTTTGTCTCAGATAATGGATTCGGCTAATTTTATCTGACTCTGGGATTTTATGTAGATTAATTATATGTGATGCACATGGTTAGTTTGTCTTAGATTAATTATATGTGATTGCAGGTTTCCCTTTCAGGTTCCTGATGCTCTAGAGCAACCATTCCCTAATGGCCAGTTTGATCTAGTGAGGTCCATGGAGAGCGGAGAGCATATGCCTGACAAAGCTAAGGTTTTAATCTATACTCTTGCAGTATTATATACTTGTGATTGGACTCATTTTAAAAAAAATTTAAGTTTAATTGTAGCACCTGTAACTATTGCCTTTGCATGATACGCTTGAATGTCTCTTAAACTCTATCTTCTTAAGTATCATGCTATGACTTTGTAGAATTCTTGTCTTGAAATTAAACCACGCCTCTATAATTCTGAATGGCTTTAGGCCTCAATCAATTTTATTTCTTTTTTAATATTTTGGATAACAACAACACAATGATTTGAGAGAAACTTCGATGCTTTTCATTCCTTTCTGTATTAAGTTTTGTTCATTCCTTTCTCTTCATTCTTTATTTAAATCCTTATCGTATGTAAAAACAGCAATAAAAGTTAGTATTGAAAACTCTGCAATAATAAAACTTAGTTGAGATTAAATTTGGAATAATAAAACTTAGCAGAGATTAGTTAATGGTACTTTGAGCCTGAGGCACTGAAAATCTGACATATTTTCCCAAGGTGCACTTATACAATGCCAGGAATCAAAAATCATTGTCCTTAACAGAGTTTATCAATAATAAAGTTATTGCAAATCAACTAAAGGTATTATTCCAGTCAGAGTTTTCAATAATAAAGTTAAAAAAAGAAACGAGTGGAGACGAAATTAAGACCACACCATTCACAATTTCATACTAGTATTAAACAGAGAAACAAAACAATCCTTTTTTTTTTAAAAAAAAAAAGAAGAAAAACTCTTGGCATATAACATTTGGTAATAATTAGCTGCATTCCCCACTTTCACGTGAGTCCGACTTAAAAGTCCAGCTGCTCCGCACTACTGTTAGCTATTAGCACTGCACAACACTCACTCACAGTTCCCTCTACACTTATTTGAAGGTTGTTAGAACTTGAGAAATTCAAATTCAGTATGCCATATTATCAATATTATCATGATTTTAATTAACGTGAACTAGAATGCAACATTTAGAATCCTTGTCCATTCTAAATGCCATATTAAGATATTATCTTCCCTGCACCCTTAACGTGAATATCATGATATATATATATATATATAACCAATCAACCGAATGCCATAGTTTCCTCCCCTGCACCCTTAACGTAATTATCATGATGCTATGATTATTTCCCTTAACACCAAGATTATTTAAAGGTTGTCTAAAAGAATATCAGATGAAAGGTTTTTAGTGGGTAGTTAATTTATAAGCAGGTTGTGTAGCAATCTCAAATAACTTCCTCATGATATTTTTAGTTTTGCTTTGTTTTTTTTTCTCTCTATTTTGGGTTGTTAATTTCAATGCTTGTGGTCTTTTGCAGGGTTTAAATTGTATACTTGCCTAATGAGATGGGACTTGAAAAGACCATCTAGGCTATGGCATTTTTAGCCCATTTGGCAGAGGTAAAGATTCTTTCTCACTATAGAAGAATCATATATGCTCTGATTTTTTAATTCAGTTATTTTTTTTAATATCAACTTCAGTGGGTTCTCAATTAAAAGAAAATGAGTAGGCTAAATTGAAGTGGAGTGTTATTGAAACCACTACATTTGGCATTGATTATGATGGCAATGGTGGCTTAGAGTCTGTAGTAGTTGATTGAGAAGAGAAAATGGGCACACCATTCCTAAGATCATTTTCACCACTATAGAAAACTCTTATGGTGTTATGCAGCTGAACCTCTTAACAAGAGATTGGCATGTTGATAATTAATTGGTCTAATTAACGCATACAAAACTGGTGGTTCCATAAACATCATGTATATATGGTATAAGGATCAGTTGCTGAAAATGTTATTTTATGTTCCTTAATTCACAGGTACAGAAATGTAAAGTGTCCCAATCTGCTTCAGCTAGTGCATCTACTGAAGTTAAGTCCAGTAATTGTGGTTCACTTGTTCAGGCTACTATATCTGCATTATTCAAGAAAGTGGAAGAAAAGGTAAGCTTTTGAAACTGTTAGAGTGGCATAAGTTTAATCTTTCTGCAGATACAATAGTATACCTTAGACAGATACAATAGTATACCTGAGATGAACCTAGCTAGATTTTTATGAATCAATGTGGTTATAGTTTATTTTAGTTTACTTTGTATTTTAGTTACTTGTTAATTACCTTTTATTATAATCCAAATTGTAGCTGGAAACTGCCATATTTTTTTTTAAAAAAAAATAACTTTCTACATCAGTTATGACTTCAACCGATGTAGAAAGTGTCTAAACAACATCGATTCTTTTGAAAACGATGTTGTATAGGCACTTTCTACATCGGTTGAAGCCACAACCGATGTAGAAAGTTTGACAGATTTACACCACACTTTTTACATCGGTTAAATCTAGAACCGATGTAAAAAGTGACTTTTGACATCGTTTGAAAAACCGATGTTGAAAGTATCCGACTTTTAACGTCGCTCGCTTCAACATCGGTTCTAAACCGATGTTAAAGGCTTTTTATAACCGATGTTAAAAGTGTTTTTTGTAGTAGTGAGTGGAGGAAGCACTGGATCAATAAGTTTACCCTTTACTTCCTTTGTAGTCCAATAATCTTCATCTAAATCAACAACACTCTTACACAATCCTTCAACGCTGCCAATATAAGAATAACCATAATCCGTCAGATAGACCACTCTCCTCCTAGAGGAATAGTCAAGAAACTGAAAAGGAAGTCCTCAAAATCTTCTTTTCCTTGAGCAAACAGTAGCTTGCCACTTGATTTACTTTGTATTATTTTCACATTGATATATGTTGCAACAATCGTTTGCGTTAAAATTACATCTTGGAGATTTTATCCTTTCAAATAATACCTCAAAAGGTCATTTTTCTAATAACAAATCAGTCAAAATTGTATTTTTTTTATTCAGAGTCAAAATTGTATTTGAGCACAAACAACTTTCCAGCACTTTTGGTCCTTATTGATGTGGTTAGTGGACATTTTGAACTCATACTAAATTGAAGAAGCGTGTTTACCTTTTGAATTCTCTGCCTAGAATAGTGCAACAATTTTCATCACTTTCTCTATATTTGTCCACTCATTGAGAGTCTTGCGTAATCACAACTTACTTTGGAACAAATGGACGTGAAAACAACATTCTTGTATGGAGAGCTTGATGAAACAACCTGAGGGGTTTGAATCAGAGGGAAAGAGGATTATGTTTGCAAACTAAATAAATCCCTTTATGGTTTGAAACAGTCTCCTAGACAATGGAATAGAAGATTTGATGAATTCATGGCTCACATATAGTTCCAAAGAAGTCAGTATGACAACTGTGTATATTTCGAATTTCCTTATGAGAATATATTTGTAATCTTGCTGTTATACATTGATGACATTTTAATAACAAGTAATAGTAAGTGTGAGATTACAAAGGTCAAAGCTGAGCTAAACAGGGAATTTGAAATGAAAGATTTGGGGGCAGCTAGAAGAATATGGGGAATAGAAATCAAAAGAGACAGGAAGAAGAAGCTACTGTATCTGTCTCAAGAGGTGTATCTCAAGAAAGTTCTTGAAAGGTTTGGAATGTCAAATTCAAAACCTGTTTCATCACCTATATCTCAGCAATTCAAGTTGAGTACTAGTCAAGCACCTAAGACAGATGAAGATTTGATATATATGGAAGGCATTCCATATGCTAATGTTGTAGGGTCCCTGATGTATGCTATGGTGTGTACTTGTCCTGATATAGCACATGCAGTAAGTTTGGTAAGCATATTCATGGCAAATCCAAGAAAAACACATTGGCAGGCTCTAAAGTGGATCCTAAGATATATTAAAGGGTCCCTTGGCAAAGTCCTGGTTTATGGTGGAGCTAGAGATAGCAGTAGAATAGCTACTGTTGAAGGATTTATAGATTCTAATCAGGCTGTCTAGATACAAGGAAGTCTCTCACATGTTGTGTTTTTACTGCATTTGGTACTACTATTAGCTGGAAAGCTAGTCTACAAAAGGTTGTAGGGCTTTGTCCACTACTGAAGCTGAATACATTGGGTTAATCGAAGCTGTAAAAGAAGCTCTTTGGCTTGAAGGTATTGCTCGAGAATTAAAGATACAAGACGAAGTTATCACAGTACATTGTGACAACAAAAGTGCCATTCATTTATCAAAGAACCAAGTATATCATGAGAGGACAAAGCACATTGATATTAAGTTGCATTTTGTCAAAGAAGTGATTGGTCAAGGATCAGTTATAGTAAAGAAGATTTCAACTGATCATAATCTTTCTAATATGATCACAAAGGTGCTTCCAAGCAATAAGTTCTTTCACTGCTTGGATCTGATTCAGCTAAAAGGAGATTGAGCCCCTCGGGGCTGTATCTGCAGCCACTGATTCTGGTTTTGTTACTGAACCAAGGTGGAGAGTTGTTGGTTAATTAGTTCAGTTAACAAAGTTTTTTTTTAACAACCACTTGTTAAGCCAACTATTAGTTCTGTTAGCTGTTATCATAACTGTTTTTCCATTTCTTATGGGTAGCAGTTAGTTTGTTGGTTGTTAAGGCTATAAATTGTTCTGATGCATAGCCTTCTCTCAATTTTTCCATAGTTTCTTTGTTTTTCTCTTGTATCCGTGTGAGGAAAAATCTGTAACTGAGTTGAGAGAGATTGTACTCACATAAAGAGAAGTTGATATCAACAATAGTGGTTGTCGTGGATGTAGGTTAGAGTATATTGCTCTAATTGAACCACGTAAAACTCTCGGTGCTGTTTTTCTGTTCTTCCTCTATTCTTGATCCATTCTTGCTCCTTTGATCTTTCTTGATTCTTTTGGAGCAAAGGCTTTTGTGGTGATTTCTGTTCTTGACTTTACACATATTATATGATTAAAAGATTGAATGGTTAAAGATCAAATAAAATAAATCTAAATGGATATAGATCTGTAAATTAATTATAGGACAATAGGACACATTTTACTATCAAGGCAGGACAATAAATTTCAAAATATCAATAAAAGCTAAAATGAGAATATATAAGCCGTAAGAGAGAAAACAAAACCCAAATTAAAAGGAATACAAGTAACTGTCATATTGATTACTCAGTTCTCTTACTTAACTTTGGTTATCAAGTGCCTGAGACCAGTTGTTAGGGCCGATTTTAAGGTCAAAGATGCTTGTAGTATGCTAACTCCCTGTGTAGGATCGAAGCAGCAAATCTAGAGGAGGGTGAATAGATCTTTCAGCTTTTATTACTAAAATCTCTTTCGTTTTTCAAATCTTCTATTTCCCCATCCTTCTGGATCTGTTGCTTTGATCCTACAATTGGTATCTAGAGCTGGTATCTTGTATTTTATTCAAGATTCCTTTTGAAAAACAAGGATATGGCAGCAAATCAATTGCCCTTCGCTGAAGGTGCTTCAATCAACAGACCTCCAATGTTCTGTGGAGTAAACTACCCTTTTTGGAAAGTGAGGATAAAAATCTTCATGGAATCTGTTGATAGAGGCATTTGGAATGCGGTAATAAAAGGTCCAACTATTCCAAAACATACCATTGATGGAAACTTAGTTGCAAAACCATTTGATACTTGGACAGATCAAGAATCTAAGAAAGCTCAATATGATTTAAGAGCCATGAACATTTTACATTCTGCTTTAAATTCTGATGAATTCTTTCGTGTTTCTCAATGCACCTCTGCAAAGGAAATGTGGGATCTAATACAAGTCACCCATGAAGGCACGTCCGATGTAAGGAGGGTGAGGAAAAACACCCTCATTCAAGAGTACGAGACCTTCAGAATATTGCTAGGCAAAACTTTGAATGATGTTTAGAAGAGGTTTACACACATTGTAAATCACCTCAAAGGCTTGGGAAAGATCTTTGAAGAGGAGGAACTAAATGTGAAAGTCCTCAAGTCTATGAACAGAACATGGCAACCAAAAGTGACAACAATTTCAGAGTCAAAAAATCTTGTGGAAATGACCAATGTAGAGCTGTTTGGAAAGCTGAGAGAACATGAAATGAATATGACAAGAATGGCATAAGAAGAAGAAAAGGACAGAAAAACAAGAGGCTTAGCTCTTAAGGCAGCAACTCCATCCAGTGGTGATGATGAAGATGAAGGTTCAGATGCTGAGAACTTAACTCTCCTAGTAAGGAAATTTAGGCGTTTCCTCAAGAAGAAAAATGGAAAAGGAAAAGGAACTCAACAGAGAAATTTTTTGAAGAAAAGTGAAACCTCATCTCTAGGCTTCACATGCTTCGAATGTGGAAAAATAGGACATATTAAATCGAAATGTCCTATCTATCTCAAGAAGCAACAAAATGGAGAAAAGAAGCCTAAAAGCCAAGGATAGAAAAGAGCCTACATAGCTTGGGAGGACAATGCATCTATTTCCTCAAGTGATGAAAGCAATGAAGAGGAAGCTAATCTCTGCCTAATGGCCAAAGAAGAAGAAGAAGAAAATGAAAGCATTGTAAGTATTACCGACCTTGAACATGATGAATCTTATGATCAATTGCTTTTATGCTTTCAATGAAATGCATAAGGAAGCACAAAGGCTAGCTCTTGCTAATAATACACTAAAAGGAAAAATTAGATGGCATGTGGAAAAATTGGCTAATATGCAAAAAGAGCTAACTGATTTCAAAGGTAAAATTGAAACTCTTGAGAAAGAGAAGGAAATCTCTCTTAGCAATATTACTAATCTTCCTACTGATTCTCCTTCCCCATGTGAAAATTGTAAGGCTATTGAACTGAAAAATGAATACTTACTGAAAACCTTATCAAAGTTTATTATGGGAAGAAATAATCTTGATGCACTCCTTGCACAACAAAAATGTATGATAGAAAGGGCTGGAATTGGGTACACTATTGGCAAAAAGTAGAAATCTTATAAGAATTTTTTTTAACTTTGTCAAAGCATCCAGCTCTCCATTTGTGTTATGCCACTATTGTTTGCATAAGGGACATTCTTCGAATAATTGCATGATCAAGAAATTAGGTGTTCCAAATGGAAGATACAAATGGATCCCAAAGGAACCAAGGAAATCACTAACCTCAAAGGACCCAAAATTACTTGGGTACCTAAATCCTCTGCTTAATCTATTTTGTAGGTGTGTATGAGAGCCAAAGAGTCTTTGTGGTACTCAGACAATGGCTGCTCAAGACATATGAGTGGGGATAAATCAAGGTTTATCCGGTTGACAGCAAAACAAGGAGGATTTGTGACCTATGGTGATAACAACAAAGGGAGAATTCTTGGTGTAGGAAATGTTGGTAATCTTCTTTCCACCATTATTGAACATGTGTTGTATGTGGATGGATTAAAACATAATCTCCTTAGCATTAGCCAACTATGTGATAAAGGCTTCAAAGTATCTTTTAATGAATCATGTTGTATGATAAGCGATAGCCATGATAATGTTAAGTTTGTAGGTAAAAGGGTTCAAAATATCTATATGCTAAATATTGAACATGCATCCTTACCTCATGAAACATGCTTAACTAGTAAAGATGATTTAGCTTGGCTATGGCACAGAAGAATTGCACACATACATATGTCTCATTTGAATAGGTTAATCTCAAAAGAGCTGGGTCACGGTTTACCTAAACTCAAGTTTAAGAAAGACAAAATATGTGATGCATGTCAGAAGGGAAAACAAACAAGGGTATCTTTAAAAGAAAAGAAAGTTGTTTCAACTTCAAAACCCCTCGAACTTTTGCACATGGACTTATTTGGTTCCTCTAGAACTATGAGTCTAGGTGGTAGCTATTATGCTTTAGTAATTGTGGATACTTTCTCAAGATACACATGGACACTATTTTTATCTTTGAAAAGTTATGCTTTTAAAGCTTTTGCCAAATTGGCCAAAAAGATTCAAAATGAAAAAGATTTGAAAATCAAAGCCTTGAGAAGTGATCATGGAGGAGAATTTCAAAATGAGAATTTTGAAAAATTTTGTGAAGAATATGGTATAGATCACAATTTTTCTGCACCTAGAACTCCTCAACAAAATGGAGTCGTAGAAAGGAAAAATAGATCTCTTGAAGAACTAGCTAGAACAATGTTAAATGAAAATGATCTACCTAAATATTTTTGGGCTGATATAGTAAGCACTGCACGCTATGTTCTAAATAGAGTCTTAATTAGACCTGTTTTGAAACTAACTCCTTATGAACTATATAGAGGAAGAAAGTCTAACATATCACACCTCAAAGTTTTTGGTTGTAAATGCTTTGTGTTAAACAATGGTAGAGAATCTCTTGGAAAATTTGATGCAAAAGCGGATGAAGCAATATTTCTTGGATACTCGCTTTCTAGTAAAGCCTATAGAGTCTATAACAAAAGGACACTTACTATTGAAGAATCTATACATGTTGTCTTTGATGAGTCTAACCCCCAAAAAGAGATAAAGGTACCTTGTGATGATGATGATGCAGGTACAGCTGAAGAATTCCCTCAAGCTGAACTAGACTCAAGGGAAGAATCATCAATAAGGGAAGATCAACGTGAGGAAAATTCCCTACCTAAAGAGTGGAGGACTCCTAGAGATCTATCCATGGACAACATAATTGAAAATATAGAAAATGGAGTAACTACTAGAAACTCTTTAAATTTGTTTTGTGAACATGTTGCATTTGTTTCTCAAATAGAACCCAAAACAGTAGAAGAAGCTTTACTTGATGAATTTTGGATAATGGCTATGCATGAAGAACTAAATCAATTCAAAAGAAATGATGTATGGGAACTTATTCCCATGGATAAAAATCTGAACATAATAGGCACCAAATGGGTATTTAGAAACAAACTTGATGAATATGGCTTCATAACTAAAAACAAACCTAGACTTGTTGCTAAAGGATATAATCAACAAGAAGGAATTGATTATGATGAAACCTATGCTCCTATAGCTAGACTAGAAGCTGTGAGATTACTTCTTGCCTTTGAATGTATTATGAACTTTAAATTGTTCCAAATGGATGTGAAAAGTGCCTTTTTAAATGGCTTTATTGATGAAGAAGTTTATGTTTCTCAACCTCCTAGTTTTATAGATCATAAATTTCCAAACCATGTATACAAGCTCAAGAAGGCTTTGTATAGGCTAAAGCAAGCCCCTAGACAATGGTATGAAAGATTAAGTAACTTTCTCCTTGATGAAAAGTTTGAAAGAGGAAAAGTTGATAAAAACCCCTTTTATAAAGAGATCCTCTAAGGACATTTTGTTAGTACAAGTATATGTTGATGATATAATTTTTGGAGCTATTAACAATCTTCTATGTGAGGAATTTGTAAGAAGTATGCAGGGGGAGTTTGAAATGTCAATGATGGGCGAACTAAATTTCTTCCTAGGACTACAAATCAAGAAATTAAAGTAAGGCACATTCCTCCATCAAACAAAGTACTGCAGAGAGCTCTTAAAGAAGTTTGATATGGAAAGTAGCAAAGAGTCAGCTACTCCAATGGCTACAAACTGTTACCTTGATACTGATGTCAAAGGTAAATTTGTAGATCAAACAAAATATAAAGGTAAAATTGGTTCTTTACTTTAATTGACTGCTAGCAGACTAGACATTATGTTTAATGTTTGCATGTGTGCTAGATATCAATCTAATCCTAAAGAATCTCACTATACTGCTGTAAAAAGAATTATGAAATATCTAAAAGGAACCTTAGATGTGGGCCTATGGTATTCCAAAGATGTTGAACCTACTCTAATAGGATACTCAGATTCAAACTTTGCTGGATGCAAGCTAGATAGGAAAAGTACTAGTGGAACTTGTCATTTAGTTGGCAATAGCTTAGTAACATGGCACAGTAAGAAATAAGCATGTGTTGCCTTGTCTACTGCTGAGGCTGAATACATTGCAGCTAGAAGTTGTTGTGCCCAATCCTTGTGGCTAAAATAACAATTATCTGATTATGGTCTTCACTTAGATCACATACCACTTAGATGTGATAACATTAGTGCCATAAACCTCACTAAGAATCCTATATTGCACTCTAGGACTAAACACATTGAAATTAGGCACCACTTTATCATAGATCACATTCAAAAAGGTGATTGTGATATAGAGTTCGTTGAGACAAATTCTCAACTAGCTGACATTTTCACCAAACCATTAGCTAGAGACAGATTTTACCAATTAAGAAATGATCTTGGCATACTCAGTGAGTTAAATCTCACTTAAGCCAACACCAGAAGTGTGAAACTCTCTTTTGTAGCTTTTATTGATTGTCTTGTAAGTTTAAATTTTTGTTGTTGTTGATTGTTTGTGACAATATGTGAAAAATGTTGTTTCAAAACTTGTGTTTATAACATTTGTTTTTTCAAAAAGCTGCATTAGCAATCAATTACCCTTCGGGATAACTGATTACATAGCTTAAAAACTTGCATTTTCATTTGAAAGAAAAATTGCATTCAGCACTATTTTAATCGATTACCCTTCGGGATAACCGATTACATACTTTACATTGCATAAAATTTTTTCAAAATTACATAATTTTTCGAAATAATCGATTACATCTACAACGTAACCGATTAAATTAATTTGGGATGATTACTGGTATATTCTGGAAAACTGTAACCGATTACATTTGGGAACGTAATCGATTACACTCATTTTGAAGTGTTTTAAAAACCCCAAAAGACGCGACCCTTAAGACAAACCACTTCAAAACCCTTCAAACCCATTCCTCTCCTTTAAATCCAGAACCCCCTTCGATCATTTTTTTCTCACACAAATTGAATACAAATCCAATGGATAATTCACAAAGACCCAAAAGAATGAAGAGCATTGCCAAGAAAAATGCTACCCCTCCTTCACCTCCACCAAAGACCAAGAAGAGGAAGGCCACTTCCAACAAAGAAGTAGGGTCCAGCATAGGAAAAGAACCTGCTCCTCCCTCTCCACCACCTCAACCCCAATCTCGTATGAATCCCTGGTTCACCAGTGAGCATCAGGAAGCCTCCTACATTCAGACATTCACTAGAAAGGAGTTGGTGACCCCCAAGTTTCTGAACCTTGAGTGGCTCAAAGGTCAGAATTTTTCCTTCCCTTCTATTCTGGAAGAACAAGGGCTCGGCAAATTCACCCAACTACATGGCATCTACTACCCTGATTTGGTAAGGGTCTTCTATACTTGTGCCCATATAAATGAATTTGGGGTTCTCTATGCATCAATGAAAGGTGTTAAGATAGAGTTAACTGCTTCAGTATTTAGCTCTATTGGCGGTATTGAAGTTGGCGGAACTAAGCCAAATTTAGAGGAATTCAAGAAATTAGGAATTAAGTATAGCAAGGTTTCTACTTTTATGGATTGCATGAAGAACCCATCAGAACCATTAAAGAAAAGATTTAACACTAGTCCTCTTAAGGTAGATGACAGGTTGCTTGCGTGTGTTATATCATGGATTCTCACACCCAGGGGGAGCAATCATGCTCAATTAACTGATGAAGATTTAATGCTCATATTTGCTTTGAAGAACAAGATTAAAATAAATTCGATGTTTGTGATACTTGAGAATATGCTGAAAACCAAAAGATTGGTGGACTACAAGTGCCCCTATGTTGTGTTCATCTCAAAAGTGATTGATCACTTCAAGGTGGATACATCAACTGAAACCTCTGAATTCACTAGGGACATTCATGAAGTCAAGACCAAAGCCCTGAAGCAAATTAACTTGGTTGTGACTGATCACGACTGGTTTGCCAAGGAAGATGCACCAGTTGAAGTTGAAGATAATGAAGAATTAAAGGAACAAGCTCAGCTTGCACAAGATGATGAGAAGCCACTGACCCCTTTTGAAAAGGCTGTTTTGGCTAAATTAGATGAGTTGACAAAGATTCACAAGGAAGACTATCAAGAACTCAAAGATAGTTTTGAAAGCATCTCTGCAAGGTTTGATGAACGAAACATTCCCTATCCTGAAGACTAGATTAGCAACCACTCCAAAATCAAAATATTTTTTTTGCATAACTAATCTCATATTTTAAATTAAGTACTCTGCTTTTAAGCATCTTTTGAACTCTATTTTTTAATCTCTGTTTTTAATTTTACTTCTAGTTCAAAAATTTGGATGACTGTACTTAATGATATACACTATTGTTCTGAAAGGATTTTTGATTACTTGAGTACACTATTCTACTTCCGTATGATCTTTGTTCACTGTGTAAATTTGATGCTAGTTGATCATAGCCTTTTTGGCTTTTGTTTGCCAAAAGGGGGAGTATATTTGATGAATTGTATGTTCAATGATTGGTATTAAAGTTTTGAAAATATCTGTTTAACCAGTCCCTGGACAAGTGTACATGAACAGAAATAGGTACAATGCAATCGAAGAAAGGTTTGGCACAATCAAAACCAAAAAGGGGGAGATTGTTGACTTGAAGACTAGATCTCCTAGTTTTCTATTTAGTGTTGGTTTTAATTGGTCTTAATTTTTTTAAATATGCCAAACATGTAAAGATGTGGCATTGTATTGATTGTTTTAGACTTAGGCTTGTGAGTGATTAATTTTAAATATTAGTCTTGCCTAGAGTCTTAACCAAAAATCTAAGAAAGCAAATTGATTGATCCTTTTTTATAAACTCACGTAGTAATCGATTACATCATTGATGTAACAGATTACCATGTTTTCTTTTATTTAGGAAAAGCTAAAATTCTAAGCGTAATCGATTACACCTCGGGATAACTGATTACACAAGGCATTTTAGACTTTGAGTCTTGTTTCTGAAAGAATTCACATTGTCTCTGTTTTAATCGATTACAATACGGTTTAATCGATTACTATAGATTCAAAAAGTTGTTTCAGAAGGAAGAAAGCTCAGTTTAATCGATTACATGAGTATGTAACAGATTAAAACGAACCCAGATCAGTTTAAGAGATCATTAAGATCAATTTAATAGGTTACACTTTGATGTAATAGGTTAAATCAGATTTTGAATAGAACCCAAGTGTGCTGAAGAACGATTTAACATATTAAGTTAATTACGCAAGAGATTAAATCAATTATATCTTTAAAATTTTATAAATACCAGCACTCCCTCTCTCTAACAATGCTTTTTAAAAATAAATCAGTTTTAACATTCATTAAGAGAAGTGCATCAAAAAGGTTCTGAAGCAAATTGATCTTCTTCAATTCAAAAATGGAAGAATCAAAAAGGAAGATCACTCTTGCTTGAAGAAGAAGATGATAGGAACTCAATGAGTTGAAACGTTCTATCATTCACTAAAGGTGAAATCGTTCTATAACCTTTATCTTTTTTTTTAAAGATTGAATTGTCTGAAATAGGGTTTTTCAGAATCTAATAGTAGTGTTCTATTAGAGAGTTTCTTTCTTTACTTGTAGGGTTCAAGTCTAGAAAGTGTGTATTTCAGATTTCTTGTTTGTGTAGTGTGCATGTAACACGAAATTTGAATCAGTGAAAGATCTAACAGGGTGTTGGATCAACTGGATGTAGGTCTTTATGATTGAACCAGTATAAAACTCTTGGGCATTCTTTCTTTAATTTTCATTTTCTTGTTCATCCAAGATATCAAGGTTAATTGGTTAAGTTTTCCTAATCAACATTCTTTAATTGAAATAAGACTCTTATTTCTTAACCTTATCTGAAAATCTCTGTTCAACTTGCTTCATAAATCTTTCTTTGAATAATTGGATTCTTTGCAAGAAGAAGGATGGTGAAATAGAAGATTTGAAAAAGGAAAGAGATTTTAGTAATAAAAGTTGAAAGATCTATTCACCGCCCCTCTAGATCTACTGCTTCGATCCTACACCCTGCACCAAAATGGTAATAATAACATGATTTTTGGCAAATTAATCAAAGGTAATACAAACATTAAGCAAACGAAAATCACATATTAAAGAGATTAAATATGCTTTTGGATTCTTCTTACCTCCTAGATGCCAATGCTAACCTCTTTCTCTTCCAAGTCACCAAAGGGAATGCTCATACTGGTTAGTAAAGATACAACAAAAGTGGACGACACTGGTGTCACAATCAAATCATCTGTTGCCATGTACGTTATTGGTCCTTTCGCATATCCTTTACTATTTCCTGTATCAGGTAAGAGATCAACAAACTCCAAAGCTTTACATGTACCCTTGCTGCTGTCTACTTGCCTGATTGTAAAAATTAAATAACAAGCAGCAACCTGGTATGATGCAAAAGGACCAGTTATGTGCTCAGTGTAACAATAATATTTGGAGCCATCGTAAATTGGAAGTAGCTGGTTGCTTAATATATACAATGGGGCTTATCCAGATTCAACAAGCTTATTCTTTAGTTCTTTTGTAGTCCAACAATTTTCATCTAAATCAACAATGCTCTTATACAATCCATCCACGCTACCCATAGAAGAACATCCTTTCATCAAATGTACCACTCCTCCCAAAGGAAAAGTGAGAAAACTAAAAAGAAAGTCTGTAAAATCTTTTTTTCCTTGAGCAAACACTATCTTGCCATTTGATTTTCTTCGCATTATTGTCACGTTGATTTTGCTACTACCACTTGAATTGAAATCAAACGGAGGAAATTCAACCATTTTAAATTTCTCAAGAAATGATATTTTTAAGAACAAATTCGTTAAAGTTGTTCTTGAGCTCAAACAACTTTTCAACATACCCATTACCTATAAAAAAAGATAAATAGAATTTGTTATCATCACAACATCAATCAGTCCATATAGGTCATAAATCATAACCACGTCAATTGAAAAAGGACATCCAAAAGCAAAATGATATTCAAGTTCAAGAAAATGCAAATAAAGAAATCTGGTTCTTAGTTATAGTCACAATCATTTCATTTATTGAAGACATAATTTCTATTCCACTATTCTCGAACAGATCAAATAATGTATTTAATGAATTTGGCACAACTTTTAGATTGTCAGTGATCATAAAAGTGCCATTGCTCTTAACAAAACCATCAATGACATCAGAGCTTTGAGGAGAAATTGGTTTATCCAACATGTTCCCACATCTGCATCTTTTATTCTTGAAGGTGCTTATTAAGACTGGGCTTACATATCGACAATTGACCAAATTGTTACATACAAGTACTCTGTGGTCTCTGTGTCGTCAATGTTCAACTTTAGACTCTAACAATATGCTTCCATTGAGCTTTTGGGTTGCAGTAGCATTTCTCTGCACGTATCTGAGGATAAACACTCTTTGTCTAGATTTTCCACACTTTGATAGAGTGAACTCAGTGATCCAACTTCAATTGGCTGCATATTTGACTCCTCAAACAAAAGTCTTGCAATAGTTCCTGTTCTTACCGAATTTGGTAAGTCTTCTGGTGTGGTGGCTCTGTCGGGATCTTCTTGATGTACGGTAGGAGACAGGTATCACTAATGGGTGTAAAATTTCCTACCTTGATTGGAATAAGTATTTTCGTATTTATAGAGTGTAAAGAGATAGATTTGATAGGGTTCTTTTCCTATCAAATCTTATCGAATCTCATTAATTATCATAGAGATAGACTTATCTTCTATCATGATCTTGTGCCTTAATCTTCGTATTTCTTATCTTTTAGTAAGATATACTTTCCGTTATAACTGCCTTGGTCCGATTAAGCATATACTACTCGGTCATGTCATCTACTCGGTGGAATGCCGAGTCCGAGAAGTACACATGCCCCCTAAGCTCTGAAGCTATGTAAGAGCTTAAGTGGTGATCTTGCTGAATTTGAATTTTCATTTGGCCGAGTTGGCATTATGTCTTACTCTTCTCGTTTTGTCGGATTTGGCTCCATCATTTTGCTTCAAAAGGTCGCACCACTTCATTTTCGAGTGGTCGCATCACTTCAGACCTATTAACTTGTAACGTTTCCCGAGGGTGGCAACAATGATTATTTTTTAATTTCGAAACGTCCTCGGGATATCCAAAGGTCTCAAGCCTCCCCAACCGTCAATTCGTTTGGTGAAGGGTCTTGATCCAACGGTCCGAGTTGCTTCATCTCTTCGCATTCGAAGCTTTTGGACCTCTATATAATGGTCACTATGCTAGCCGAACCCTTACTTCTTCCTCTTCCCTTTCCTTCTCCGGCGAGTTTTTCTTCATCTCCGTCGTCTCTTCCTCCTCTTCTCTATCTTCTGCTCTTTCTGTTTATTCAGGTATGCCCTCTTCCTCCTTGTTTTTCTGTTAAGAATGTCTTCTCTTTCTGGGGATTTGAGGCGTTCCGGTGGTGGCAGGATACTGCCACTGAAGGTACATTTGATCGGACAGGATTTCGATGGCAGGGCATCGTTGAGCCATCGTGGCTTCGGTGGGGCCAGTGACGGCACATTGACGTCGCATGCCACTTAAGCGGGGGTGGTTCATCTTTCCTTCCCTTCTGAACAAGTAGAGGTTCCTTTGGCTACTGTTGCTGCGAGGGTCGTGGTCATAGATAACTCAGAGGCCACCGAGGAAGTGTCCTTGGTGCCTCGTCGTGTCCGGCCTATCACTTCTCCTTCTCCTCTTCCTGAGCCTAGTAATTCTCTGCCTCCCAAAAGGGTCAACCCTCCAATTACACTTTTGGGTTATTTCTGGGTACACGAGGAAGTAAGGGCTTACTTCTCTCGATATCAGACCCATGAGTCTTTTCTCTCTTTTAGTGGAGATTGATCTGTGCCACTCGGACTTACTGAATATTATTCATACCGAGCCTTGTAGGTCGAGTGAGCACGTCTTTCTTCGGGCTCTTCCATGTGAGTCTCATTATACTTATGTGTACGAGGCCCTATTTTCTTCTCTCGGTGTCACTGTTCCTTTTGATAAATTTGAATGTGACGTCCTTCGAGAGTTGAACGTTGCTCCTACCCAGCTGCATCTAAATGCCTAGGCATCTATTTATGCTTTTAGGGTACTTTGTAACGAGTTTTTTATTACCCCGACCCTCCTAAATTTCTCTTTCACTACTCAGTGAAGGAGAGTAAGAAGGGTGGTTGGGTTTCCTTGACTGTCATTCCAGGTAAAGCTATACTCGGCCCTTACACTTCCTTTTGGAAAAATTTCAAGGGAGGGTTTTTTCGAGTTCGTCAAGGGAAGGACGGGATGTCCAATTTTTTTATAAGCAAGGGAGGTCAGGTTTCCTCTATACTGGACTCGGTCCCCAAATAAAAACTTGTCCTACAAGATAGTGGATATGTCTTCTGAGGACCAGGATGACATGGTTGATCTTTGTAGACTTTCACATTATCTTAAGTGTAAAATCATCGTAGGGATTTCGGTCTCCAAGACTTCGAGAGTTGATTGGGATCGTGAGTATCTTTTGATTACTCGGTTTTTCTTCCTTTTACACTTGCTTGTTTTTTATAATCATTTTTCTTTTTATGCAGTTGTGATGGGGAAGTTCGACTACAAGAATGCCAAGAAAATCCGGTTGGAAAAGCTGAAGAGCAAAGAGGCTGGGGAAGTCCAAGTTGCTTCTTCAGTTCCACCTCCTCCTCCTCCTCCTCCTTCTCCGAAGAGAAGGAATCCCAAAATAGTTCAAGGGGAGGATGGTCCTTCCAAGAAGGCTAAGTCGAGTCCACCTTGTGCTCAACTTGTGGCTTCCCAAGTCAAGAGGCATCCAATTTTCTTTCCATGAAGGATGGGCGTACTTCTCTATGGGGTAAAGACTTCAACCCCTAAGATCTCATCAGTGTTGAGAATCTCAATCAGGTTGACCGAGACATGTTGAAGGATGCTGGTCCCCGAATCTCCATGGAGGCGATATCACTCTTCCAGGCTCGTTCTTGGGCTATTGCCCAATTTTGGGTTACAGAGTTTGATCGCGGCCATCGCGAGCTCGTTTTGGCTCAGGAGACCGCTTCAAAGGCCGAGTAGGCCTTGGTGGATGCTACTCGGGCTAACGATATACTTCAATCAGTTGAGGAGTCTCGTAAGTCCCTTAAGGAAGTAGAAGCAAAGTTGGGGGAAGCTAAGGTCCGAGAAAGGATACTTTGAAGCTCTCCTTGACTCAAGCCGAGAAGTCATCTGAGGATCTCCAGGCCGAGGTGGAGCATCTCAACCAGGGGTTAGAGCGGGTCAAATTGGATGCTGCTAACTTTGAGGCCAAGCTGAGAACCAACCTGAGTGAAGCTGTGGACGAGGTCATCTCTATTTATGAGGTCTGATTTAAGAAGGCAGTTCGCCAAGTCCGATTCTTCTTTAAGGATGCTGACACGTCTGTTTTTGATATCGATAAGGATGTCAACAAATAGGGAGAGTTGGTGGATGAGTCAGCCATCCTGGATGAGAAGGCTCCTGGAGACTCGGCCCAACCTACCATCCTGCATCTTAGCTTTTAGGAATTTTTTATTTATTTTTGTAGAAGGCTTATACCCGGCCCATCTAATAGGGTGCATTTATCTTAATGAAATTTTATTTTCTCTTAAGTTATTGCACTCGCTTTTCCGTGTAGTGGTTAGGATTTGTATCCGGTTAGGGTTTACGCTATCATTTCAACTCATTTTTTGTATGCTGTTAAAGGTCTACACGGTTTTTAGCTTGACTCATCTTTTCGTATCCTGTAAAGGTCTACATGGTTAGCTTATTTTCATAACTTAGTCTTTCAAGAACTAGTTATCGAAGTTTCCAATCATTCTCCTTTCGAGATGCCAAAATGTCGCTTACTAAGTGGCTTTCTGTGCTGGGTATCCGATTGGTCTACTCGGTCTTATGCGAATTATTGATAAGATAATGTAATGGAAAAAGAACTTTATTAAAAATAAAAGTCGGGTGTGCCTCATTAAAACCTCTTTGACATAAAACCTCTTGGAAAACATGTCAAAGTAGGAAAAAGAGTACATCACCACTTACAATGTTCTAATTGTAGTAAAACTTCATATGAGTAACATTCCAAGTGTGAGGGATGGCTTTGCTGGATGGATGCTCTAGTCGGTTACTCTTAAGGGGCCTTCCCAGTTGGCTGCTAGTTTGCCTTCTTTGGTTGTTTTCTTGCTTCTTCGCATTTTAAACCAGACCTCCGACTTCGAAGCTTCTTGGCTTGATCTTGCCATTGTATCTCTTCTCGGCTCTTCTTTTGTAGGCCTCTACTCTGATTTAGACCTCATTGAGGGTCTCTTCGGTCATGTCGAGTGCATGCCTTAGTGACTGGTCATTGTTCTTTTGAACAAAGTTCACTCGTCACAAAGAGGGTTCTCCAACTTCTACTAGTATCATGGCATCTAATCCATATGAGAGTTGGAAAGGTGTTTCCCCAATTATAGATTATGGTGTGCAGCGATATGCCTAAAGGATTACTGGTGTGCAGCGATATGCCTAAAGGATTACTGGAAGCTCCTTGGCCCAGCTTCCTTTGGCGTCACCAACTTGCTTTTTTAAGTCTCTTAGTATAACCTTGTTAGCTGCTTCAGTTTGCCCATTGGTTTAAAGGTGCTCTACTAAAGTCACTCGGTGCTGAATCTTGAGGTTCTTAAAGATCTCTTCCAGGTTCTTTTCAATGAATTGTTTTCCGTTGTCGGAGACTATTAAGTATGGGATGCTAAATCGGCAAATGATGTTTCTCCGACTTCAATCCACTTCGTGAAGTAGTAGATTCTGACCAAGAGAAATTTGACCTGTCCTTTGGCAAGTGGGAATGGTCTCAAGATATCTGCTCCCCACATGGCAAAGGGCCATTGTGTCGTGACGTTGTGCAGTTCTTCTGCTGGTAGGTGAGATATGTTGCCATATTTTTGGCATTCTTCACATTTTTTCACGTACTTGGCACAGTCTTGACGCATTGTTGGCCAATAGTATACAGCTCATAATACTTGAGTGGCCATGGCTTTTCCCCCCTGAGTGCATTCCACATATTCCTCTATGCATCTTGTTTACCACGTACTTGGCCTGTGTCTTCGTAATGCACTTTAGCAATGATGCAGTGAAGCCTCTTCTGTAAATGTCTTCTTCTTCTAACACATAGTAACTTGCCTTTCTTCTAATCTTCCTAACTTCCTTTCAATTTTTGGGAAGGGTTCCTTCTTTCAAGAAATTCCATACTTCGTTCATCCACTCTCGGTTTGTCGGGTTGATATTGGAAACTTCTTTGTCAATACTCGGAGTGGATACCGTTTCCTGTATGACAGTTCTGTGTTGGCCTTTCTTCTTTGTACTTGCCAATTTTGATAGCAGGTCGGCCTTTTCGTTTTGTTCTCTTAGGATGTGGTTGAGTTCGAACTCGGTGAATTCGTTCTTCAACTAGGAAGCTAGGTGGTAGTATCTTGTCATCTGGGGGTCCTCTGTTTGATAGGATTCGTTCATCTGTCTCGTGACCAGTTTTGAGTCACTCCAGCACCTGAGGTGCTTTTCTCCTACTTCTTTAGTGAGTTTCAGCCTGGCTAACAGGGCTTCATACTCGGCTTGGTTGTTAGATGCATTGAAATCGAACCTAAGTGACTGTTCTAAAATGATCCCTTCAAGACTTTCGATTATGACGCCTGCTCCGCTGCTTTTGGTGTTTGAGGAGTCATCCACGTAGAGGGTCCACCATGGTGAGGGTGCCTCTTCTACTGGTGCTAGTTCTGCTATGAAGTCGGCTAAGCATTGGGTCTTGATTGGTCCTCTCGATTCATACTTGATGCCGAACTCTAATAGTTCTACTAACCAGGCTATCATTCTTCTGGCGAGTTCTGGCTTCCTCAACACTTGTCGTATTGGGTGATCAGTTCGTACCACCACTTGGTGGCTCTGAAAGTACGGTCGTAGTCATTGTGCTAAAGTAACCAAGGTTAGCGCTAACTTTTTGATCATTTGTACCTTGTTTTTACCTCTTTCAGCACTCGACTTACGTAGTAGACTGGTGTTTGCGTCTATTTTTCTTCTTGGATGATGACCAAGCTGATTGCGTCTCCCGAGACTGCTAGGTATAGTAACAAGTCTTTACCGGGTTCAGGTTGAGTTAGGACTAGTGGTGAGGTGAGTAGCATTTTCAACTTCAAAAAGTTCGCTTTGCACTCTTCACCCCAGTCAAATGTTTGTTGCTTCTTAAGGAGTTGAAAAAAAGGTCTGGCCACCTCTGCCACTTTCGGTAGAAAACAGGATAGAGACGTCAGCTTTGCAGTTAGCCTTTGTACTTCCTTCATGTTACTCGATCTTCTCATGTTTATGAAGCTGCGCACTTCTCTGGGTTGGCCTCAATGCCTTTGTGAGTGAGCATGAAGCTTAAGAACTTTACGCCTTGCACTCCAAATATGCATTACTCCGGATTTAGCCTCATATTGTGCTTTATGATCTCATCAAATATTTCGACTAAATCTCCTGAATATGAGTCCGGGTTTTGGCTTTTGACCACCATGTCGTCTACGTAGACTTCTAGATTTTGCCTAAGTTGCTCCGCGAATATTTGTCCATCAGACGCTGGTATATGGCTCCCGCGTTCTTTAGACCGAATGGCATTACCGTGTAGCAGTAGTTAGCCGTATCAGTTATGAATGCCATTTTCTCCTCATCAAGTGGAAACATGGGTATCTGGTTGTAACCAGAATAAGCGTATTGAAAGCTCAAGATTAGGGCATGCCTTGTTAAGATCTGTGTATTCAGTACACATCCTCCATTTGTCGTTTGCCTTTTTTACCATCACGACGTTTGCAAGCCATGTGGTGTAGTGCACTTTTCTTATGAAACCGACGTTGAGTAACTTTTTAGTTTCCTCTCCGACCGCTTTTCCTCTCTCGGCCCCAAGTTTTCTCTTCTTTTAGGAGATTGATTTGTCCTCTGGGCAAATGGAGAGTTTGTGACAATGGAAGCTTGGGTCGATTCCGGGCATGTCGACTACTAACCATGTGAACAGGTTAGCGATCTTTGATAAGACTTGGGCGATTGCATTCTCGATTTTGCTGGTTAGCTGAGTCCCCGAGCTTTGTGCATTGACTTACTTCTCTTCCTAGATGGAAGGACTTTACCTCCTCAGTGGGTTCTGCTCTCGGCCTACCCCCCCTGGGGTCCAGTTCTGCCTTGTCAGGTTAGGCTGAGTCTGTTGGTTGTATAATGAACGAGGTGCATGCTACATGTTTCACTCTCGGTTCATTGACCTTTTTGCCGCTGGCTATCTTTAAACTTGCCAAGTAGCACTCGCGGGCTATTTCCTGATATGCTTTTACTGTTACTATTTCCCCTTCCGAGTTGGGGAACTTCATTGCCAGGTGAGGGGTTGAGATCATTGCTCTTAACTCGTTGAGTGCAGGTCTGCATATAAGAACATTATATGAAGTAAGGGCGTTGACTAAAAGGTACCTGATTGTGATGGTCTTAGACCCCTTGTCCTTGTCGTCGAAAATGGTGAGGAGGTCTATGTAGCCTCTGGTATCCACTTTTTCGCTTGAAAATTCGAGTAGCTATTCCGTGTACGGCTGTATCTTGCTTTCTGGGATGTCCAGTTATTTGAAGGTGGACCAGTACAAGATGTCAGTCAAACTGTCCTAGTCTACAAGGACCTTGCATACTAGGAAGTTGGTGACCTCAACCTTGACTACCACTAGGTCATTGTGGTTAGGTTCTATCCGTTAGAAGTCCGTGTTAGTGAATGTTATGGGTGGTAGGCTTCTCGGTGCTCTTGGTCTCACAGAAGCCGAGTTGATTGACCGGATGCCGCGTAAGTGTCTCTTCCATGCCGAGCTCGAGCTCCCTCCTCCGGCGAATCCTCTTGCGATCGTGTTGATAACACCTCGAAACCGAGTCTCCGGGGGATTAATTGGTCACTCTTGTTGATTCTCTTCTGTTCGTCGAGATTTTCTATCGCGATCATCCTCCTTATCTCAGGTTCACTCTCATTCAGATTTGCTATTGTCGTTTAGGACAAAGCGTCCCAGCTTGCCTTCTTGGATAAGTTTTTCAATCTTATCCTTTAGTGTAGTGCAGTATTCGGTGGCGTGTCCATGCACTCAATGGTATCTGCAATACTTCGACTTGTCTACCTTTTGCGGGGATCAGTTTTGAGTAGGCAGATTGATCAGTTCAGCACTACAGGCTTCTTTTAAGACTCAACTTCTACTTTCTATTAAGGGAGTGTAGTGAGTGAATATTGCTCAAGACGGCTTATCGGCCATGGATTTCCTATTGGAAGTCCGCTCTCGGCTTGTTCTATTTTCTCGTGTTCCTCGTGCTTCTTTCGAAATTCCCCTCTGATGCATTCTCGAAACTTCGTCATTTCTTCCATCTGAATGTACCCTGTTGTTCTCGCTCTAAGCTCATCCATATCATGTGGCAGCTTTTTGCAGAGGCTGTCTAAGAAGGGTCCAGACTTCAGGGCCATTAGCATGGCAGTTAGTGCCACTTGAGGATTCAGGTCTCGGATTTTAATTGAGACTTCGACGAATCTCTCCATGAAGTCCCTAAGGGATTCGTTGTCCTTTTGCCTAATATAGGCTAAGGCCACTGCTGTCAAATGATGAGGCCGGCTCGTGGCGTATTAGGCACCAAAACGAGCGACCAAGGTGGCAAAAGAGTCAATCGAATGTGCTTAAAGGCGTGTGTACCAATTCAACGTTGCTCCCTTCAATGTGGTTGGGAACACACAACACATGATGGCGTCGTCGTTTGTGTAGAGGTTGACCTGCATGGCGAACGCGTCGATGTGTTGGTCCAGGTTTGTTAGGTCGTCGTAACGGTCCATGGACAGGGGCTTCCACCTGGCCGGTAGTGGTGTTTCCATAATGCCATCTACGAACGAGTGTCATCTCGTTGTCTGCAGTATTGCGTTTCATCTTGGGACTGTGTGCGTAGCGGATACGAATCTGGATTCGGTTTGAGTTATTGTTTGGTCTACCTTGCTCCAGGTAGTGTCATCTCGTTATGTCCGATCAGGCTGTTCGTGACCAGTCACGTCGACAGCCGAGTGCGCGTTTCGGTCCACTTGCAGTTTCTGGTATTGATCTCGGAAATTAGTGTTCTCGTTTAGGAGATCCTCTATCTCCTTCGTGTTGTTTTGCTTCTGCGTGTTCACCTCCCTTTGCAGAACTTGGATTAGCGGGTGATTCTCAAGCGCCTGACGTGGGGTAGGCGCCACATTGTGGGGGTTACCCTGACAGGTATCCCCCTGTGCCAATGTTCCCTGAGTTACAGGTTCCAACACTTATGGTTGCTTTTTAAGATTCGCTATTTTGTCTTGGGTTGTTGCCATCGTGATCGTTTCACATTGATTGGTGTGGCTGGGAAAATTTTCAATGAGCCCCACGGTGGGCGCCAAATGTTCTTACCGAATTTGGTAAGTCCTCCAGTGCGGTGGCTCGCCAGGATCTCCTTGATGAATAGTGGGGGGTGTACCTACAAAGACACTTCGACGCTTAAGTTAAAGGCGCAGAGATAGGAGATAGGTATCACTAATGGGTGTAGAATTTCCTACCTTGATTGGAATGAGTACTTTCGTATTTATAGAGTGTAAAGATATAGATTTGATAGGGTTATTTTCCTATCAAATCTTATCGAATCTCGTTAATTATGATAGAGATAGGCTTATCTTCTATCATGATCTTATGCCTTAATCATCGTATATCTTATCTTTTAGTAAGATATACTTTCCGTTATAACTGTCTTTGTCCGAGTAAGCTTATACTACTCGGCCAGGTCATCTACTCGATGGAGTACCGAGTCCGAGTAGTACAGTTCCTAAAGGTAATGTTAACAAGCTAAACGAAACATCCACAAAGTCCTTCCCTGCCTCGTCAAAGACAACTTTATTTCTTTCTTTG
Source organism: Pueraria montana var. lobata (assembly GCA_026413185.1). Lineage (NCBI taxonomy): Eukaryota > Viridiplantae > Streptophyta > Magnoliopsida > Fabales > Fabaceae > Pueraria > Pueraria montana. The sequence goes on from CM048650.1 coordinate 84,245,644, forward strand.
ATTACCATAAGCTTCAAGGTAATCTACTGCTCAGTTTCAATAGCAGCCATTGGTAGACAATAATCAAGTTTCCAAAGAATACAATTTTTTTTTTGTTGAAAAGTTTTAAAAAATATCTGTCTTCTGTTGTCAAGAGCTTAACTAAGCATTTCAGGTATTTATATAAGGCAAATGCTAAGGGCACTGGTTAAGAAACTAAAAAGAGAAAGGTTTTTATTGGGATGTGCAAAATTGCGCTGCCCAGAGTTTTTTTTATGCTCTCCTATGATTTCCATAATAAATACTTTCTCCTTTTAATTTCTTAACTAATATCTTTAGGGCATTGGTTAGCAAGACCCTTTATATAATTGAGAATGTCAAGTCACTTTGAATCTATCATTGATGGACCATTTTGTCTGGAAATGTGTATTATGAAGAGAGATTCAAGGAAAGGAAATATAACAAAGAGAATTATAGCAGGGATTGGTCAAATAAGAGGGTCACTTTATTTTCAATTTTGCATGTTGTGTTCATTGGCTTTTCAATTGCATAGTATTTCGTGCCATTTTTAATGAGGTCACTTCGTATAATGAAATGGTTTACTAGTTAGTGTGTGTTTGGTTTTCCGTTGGGTGGTCCCCGAGCGGCCGTTAAATCAAAAACTCCGAATTTCTATTTGTCACAAAACGTGCATTGGAATGTGTGTCCGTTCAATCCAACGTTAAACCAAACACACCCATAGAATATGTGCATCGAGATCATCTCAACTTTCAAGGTAGGGGACCGAACAGTTAGGTGGTGGAATGTAAAGGCCCGAACACAGAATTTATTTAGCCTCTTAGGTTTAAATTTTACAGTACTATCTAAACGGGATGATCAATTTTAAATTTTTTAGGTTCACTGAATGGTTCCCTGAAGAGACAAGTGGGAAAATGCAATGACTTTACTCTCTCTGCATAGTAATTAATCACACACTTAGTCCTCAAGAGCGTTCAAAACTGTTAACTAGCTTCAGCTTGACTCGCTTCCCATTATAAGCCTATTTTTATTTAAGATAAATGTTAGTAATAAGTGTCCTTATGGTTAAGAAATAAAAACTATTTAATAGTAATTTCATCATATAAGACCTAGTTTCCAACGTTGGCTAAGAAATAAAAAGTAAAAAGCTTTTTTTTTTTTAAATGTAATAGTACATTCTATTGTGACTTTCAACGCAATCTCAACTTAAAAACTTTCTATTTATTAGGTTCCTTTATATAAAATGAAATTGAATTGATTTTTAATTAAGTTTTAAAATCTTTTTAACTTATTATTAAAAGGTTAAATTCTTATAGTTTTCAACTTTTTAATTAAGTCCCTATAGTTTTTTTTTTTTAATGAAGATAAGTCCTTATAGTTAAAAGCACTTTAAAAAGGTCCTTATAATTTTTTTAAACAAAAAAAAACTTGTAATTAAATCCTCGCATATTAACACCATTACAACTTCGTTAGTTTACGTTGACTATATATTTTGACATGGCAGTGAATTGATTTGAGGCGAAAATACAACTTTAATCTCTCTATTTTGCAAATCTATAAAACTTACATATTACATATTAATTTAACCTCATTAAAATAAAAAGTAGTTCAAATTTTTTTAGGTTAATTGGAAAACAAATTAAATTTAGTTTTTCATGACTAGTATTATTGCAAGTGTCACTTGTTACCACTTTTATTTCCACTGCTGTTATATGGCATGCACTACCACAATTGCAATTAGCACACCATCATTGTTATGGTTACCAGCTTACTATCATCGCCATTACGAATACTATGACTGTTCCTACTATCACCACATTTTAGAAATATAAAATTGTCATTCTATCTAATGAAAGAGAAAATAAAGAGTAATTTGTGTAATTTAAGTTTAAATTTTGGCATTAAAATTTCAAAAAATTGAAACTAGTGTATGTTTGAATTAACTCAAAAAAAAAATAAAGAGTATTCAATAATCGATAGCAGAAGGAAACCAATTTAGTTTTCAAAAAATTTTAAAACCGAAATCTTTATAACCACATCAAAGAGGAATTCCAATTTTTAGTTTTGTGATTTTCTTTGTCATGCTAAGCAAGTCAGTCAAGAGACTTCCACTTGTTATTTGAGAAAAAGAAGATTACTACAAGGAGGGATTGCTATTCACGCTTGCTTACACTGACAGAACCACAGAAAATTATGGGCAAAGTAATCTGAACCACAGGTGCATTCAGAATATTTTACATGAAACATGACAAAATATTGGATAAAATAGTGTCAAACAAATAATCTCCAAGTATCACAATAGAATTGCCATGGCCCTAATAAATGTAAACACGTACTGTATTTTGTAGCACACTATAACCTTAAACAAGATGTAAATAATTGTTCAAGTCTCCTCCTTATTGCTTTGTATGAATTGTTTGAGACTGTTTGTTAAAGCAGATGTTGAGGTCAAGGAAGCTTTTAGTATGCTCAATCCCTGCACCATGAAATCAACAGATGTAATGTAATTATGTAATCAGATACAACTAATAGAATAGTATGTGATGAACGACTCAGTATAAGAAAGTTTGTTTCAGTGTCTTACCTCCTTCACACCAATGCTAATGACCCTTTCCTCCAAGTCAGAGAGGGGGATTTGTGATCTATTTAGGTATGAAACACCAGAAAGGGATGACATTGGAGTCACAACCAAGTCATCTGTCACCATGAACATCAATGGTCCTTTGGCAAATCCTTCATGACTCGAAGAACCCATGATAAACAATCGAGGATATGCAGGTGAAGTACCAAGACCCAAACACCACTTACCGTTGTCATAGTAGGTTTCACAACGATACCTAGGAAAGCTCACCGCACGAATTGGTAATATCTGGTTGTGGAGGTCGAATTGCAGCGCACACCGAGGATTAGCTAGTTGGTATTTGAGTCCCTGTGACCTTAAATATCTGTCTGGATTCATTTCAGAAACGCTCTTATATAATTTATCTATGCAGCTCAGAGAAGAACATCCTTTAAGCATGTGCAACACTCCACCCAAAGGGAAAGTTAGAAAACTAAAAAGTAAGTCTGCAAAATCTTCCTCTGCTTCAGCAAACACAAGCTTGCTATCTGATTTTCTTACCAGTGCTTTCACAACCATCTTTCTACCTTCATCAGATGATTCCTCTCCTAATATCTCAAGCCAGGATTGGTTTATTGGGTCGAAATTATCAACACATGGTTTCTTCTCAAAGATAAAATCTGTCAAAGGGGTCTTTGATAGCAACGACAACTTGAGAAGATCAACAACCTATACACATGAATAAGAGAAAAAAAAAGAACCTAATCAATCAGTAACACAGCAAAAGATAACAACAAAAAAAATTGTTATTCTAGACGAGAATGCGATTCTTGACTCAGTATTCATATGCCAAATTCACTAGACCCAGAGCAAGAATATTAGGAAGCAGACCAGTACAATAGAATAGAAATTGAAACTGAATAGTAGAGAATATCACGAAGGAGGCTATCCCAAGCTAGTGATACAGAATATGGTGCATTGTTTGCACGTTGAAACTCTCTTCGACATAGAAAGCAGCAATGATCACAACTAAAAAAAAATAGTAACCTCATCGTTGTAGAGAAACATCTCCAATTTCGATTAGAAGCCAACCATTCCAAGTTTGACTAACTCCCACTCTTCAAGAAAACCAAGAATGCCTTCCGAGAAGCCAAATTCGAGAATCAAAGCCAAGACGAGATACCAAGAACAGAGACCGAGAGTCGCAAAAAATCCCTCCTCTGAAACCAAAACTAGAGCCAAGAAACCAATCGAATCTAAGACTTGTAACAATCGGTGAAGATCAAACGAGAATGTGAAGCACATGGAGCGCGCCCAAAAGCAATGCTAGCATCCATATGAAATTGACGCATCAAAATCTCTTTGTGTCCAACCCCGCAAGAGGAGAGAGGGTTTGCGATAGAAACCCTAGGTGTGAGATTGGGGCAAATGAAAAAAAAAAAAAAAGGAATGAAGCTCTGAAAACCGAATAAAGATTAACGAAACTCTGAAAATCTAATAATAATAATATCAGCTGCAAAATTGATATTCTAGATGAGAAAGCGTACCTTGCTGATATCTACAGTTTGTTCCTCAATAGCCTCCATGTCTTTGATTCCAAACTTCCGAAGCAGATTCACACTTGTTCCAAGAACATTAGGCAACACAGAAAGATCTTCACAAATTATAAAAGTAGCCGTTTATTTGACAAAGCCGTTTTCTTGAACCGAATCTTTTGAAGACACTTCTCTGTTCATCAATTTTCCACAACTGCATCTTTGATCCCTGAAAATGCTCATGAGGTTCCCACATTCCCTTGTACTACAAGGGATGTTCTCACAAAGGAAATACTTTGTAGGCTTAGTGTCGTCGATATTCAGCTTCAGTTGTTGGCAATAATCTTCCATAGAGTTCCTTGGCTGCAGTAACATTTCTTTGCATCTGTGTGTCCGTAGATGCTCTTCTTCAAGATGAGACACACAATGAGCTGAGGCTGCCAAGTTTAATTGGTGGAATATATGACTCCTTAGCCACTAATCGAGCAATAGTTCCTAAAGGCAAAGTTAAGAAACTCAATAGAACGTCCACAAAATCCTTCCCTGCCTCAGCGAACAGAACTTTGTTTTTCTCTTTGTCCACCAAAACTTTCAAGGGAACTTTCAAGGGAACTTTGTGAACTTGCTCATTTGTCCACCAGAACGAGAACTTTGTGAACTTGCTCATCTGATGGAGTTGCTGTTGTTTCCACAGAACACTGAGTCACTAAGCAATCACAGAACCCCTAAGCCAAAATCTTTAAAGGCTTAACTTCATCGTGAAATGGGCGCTTTGTTTCTTGTTTACTTTTTTCAACAGTCAACACTGCCCTTTTTGTTTGTTTTTTATTTCTAGAAAAAAAATAACTAAAAATACTTTTAAATCTCAATACAATAATTAAATAATTATTTTTTACCTCCATGTATTTTAGTATCTATTTTTTTACAGTCAATATTTTGAATTTGCCAACATATTTTTTATTTTAGAAAATTATTTATATATATAAATTTGGGTGGCATTGCTATTATAGTGAAAAAAGTATATACTATAGGAATTCATTGAAAAAATTTTGACCGGTTGAATGTTGTGTTTGGATGGTATGAAGGAAAATAGGGAGAAAAATAAGACATGGATAATAATGTGTTTTCTTTTTATTTTGTTTGAGAGAAAGAGGGTAAAAATGAAAGACAAAGATTGACTTCCAAAAAAAAAAAATCTTTCTTTTGACTTTTCTTTTTTCAATTCAAATTTTAATTATTTTTCCTTTCTCAAATTCTTTCCTAGATGGACCATAAGTTTTCTTAATTCCTTTTATTACATCGCCGCTAATATTGCTACCTTCATTCTTTTTTAATTGTGTTTGAAAATTTGTATATAAAAACTAAAAGTTACAGTTAATTTAGGTAATTTTTTCTTTTAATATGACCCAAATATGTTTTCTTTTCGTGAAACTTTCAACCCAATTAGTGTAGCAAGGCCCAGATGGGAAAATCATGTTTATTTTATTTTATTTTATTTTTCCATCGAATTCTATTATGATTTGGTTTGGGACTTTGCTATTCCCACCTCAGTTTACGCTCTTCTCACCACATACTTTGTTTGGTTTGTGCAATTTCTGAAAATGCCCCTGATGGAAATGCGATTTTATTGATTAAAATATATAACAAAAATGTGTTTCTATAATGTAAAAGGGGTGCAAACAAAATACACAACAAAAATATATTTCCGTTATGTATTTTAACTTACAATTATTCATTTTGTTTAACAAGACCAAGATGAAGCTCTTTATTGTTGCAACTTTACTTCTTATTCATTAATTTGTAATATATTTTATTTATATGTATTGATTAAGAAATCAAAAGTGGAAAGTTTTTTCTTTTGCTTATCCAAAAATAGTAGAAAGTTTTTTCTGTTTAATTGCAATTTTTACCCCCAACTTTTTACTTTTTGACGCATTTTACCCCCAACAAATTAATTTGGCGCATTTTACCCCCAACTTTTTAAAAAACTTGCAAATTTTACCTTCCACCATTTTGTTGATGTGACATGCTAAAATAATTGTGCTGTTTATCCCAAACTTTTTACTTTTTAGCGAATTTTACCATTAACTTTTTCACTTTTTGGTGAATTTTACCCCTAACTTTTTATTTTTTGGTGAATTTTACCCCCACCTTTTATGCTTATGTTAGTAGAAGGTAAAATTTGTAAGTTTTTAAAAAAATTAGGGGTAAAATGCGTCAAATTAATTTGTTGGAAGTAAAATGCACCAAAAATTAAAAAGTTTGGGGTAAAAAATGCAATTAAGCCAAGTTTTTTTATTAAAAATTTGTAATAGTGCATTATTCTATTGAGATTTTCAATTCAATGTCAATTTAAAAACTTTCTATTTATTGATTCTTTAACAAGTGTCCTGACACTTGTTAGCATAATCCTTTAGTTAAAATAAAGTTGAATTGATTTTTAATTAAATTTTAAAATATTTTTAACTCATTATTAAAAGGTTAAATTCCTATAGTTTTTTAAAAAAAATTAATTTAGTTCTTTTTTAGGATAAGTCCTTATAGTTAAAAGCAATTTAAAAAGGTCCTTATAATTTTTTTAAAAAAAAAACTTGCAATTATTAAATCCTCGCATATTAACACCATTACAAGTTAGCATAAGAAAGTATGTCTCATAAAGTGTCTTAACTCCTTCACACCAATGCTATTAACCCTTTCCCTCCAAGTCAAAGAGGGGGACTTCTTATCTATTTAGATAAGAAACAGTAGAAATGGATGACATTGGAGTCACAACCAAGTCATCTGTCACCATGAACATTGATGGTCCTTTGGCAAATCCTCCATGACTCGATGAACCCTTGATAAACAATCGACGATATGCAGGTGAAGGACTAAGACCCAAACACCACTTACCGTTGTCATAGTAGGTTTCACAACGATACGCAAGAATGCACGCCGCGCCAATTGGTAATACTTGGTTGTGGAGGTTGAATTGCAGCGCACACGGCGGATTATTGGGATGAAATTAGGCTAAATTATTATTGTTGTCCTTTATGTTTTCATGTTTTTTTTATATCGATCCTTTATGTCTTAAAAGTTTTGATTTGATTTTTTATATTTTCAAAAATTTTCATTTTGATTATTTCATCAATTTAATCTTAACATGATTAATGTTTTAAATTTAAAAATAATTAATTTAATATAATGACTGTTAAAAATCGTCATTACATGTAAATTAATTATAATAATTAATTTTTATTAAAATTTTAATATTGAAAAAGGTAACCAAACACCTCAACATGAGAAACGCATACGGTTGGCACAATAGTGTAAGGTTTTGCTACGCTTCACTTGTGGAAAAATAATCTATTTAGCGGGAGAACTTGTGTTCGATTATCTCTGTGTGCAAAATTTTCTTATGTCAGTGATAACCACACACTGCTAGCGGGATTAGTCTCTAACCCTGAGAAAAAAAAAAAACCTCAACATGAGTAAGGGAAGTTAGAAAGTGGAAAGGGACAAAGATAACCAGACTGCTATTGGTCAACATTGTTGTCAAAGGCGGCAAAGGATGGAGATTAGGGGGTTGAGTCGGTGACGGTGGTGAAGAAACCGAAGATGAAGGGTTGGGTTCATAGAGGTTCTTCTTGCAATGGTCTTACTCCGAGGCGGTGAAGGAGCCAAAGATGGGTCAGGGGTTGTGTCGATGCCCGTAGGCGTCAGTGGAGAAACTAAAAATGAGGGGTTGCGTTCACTAAGGACCTTCTTGCGATGGTCATGCTTTGCGGGGGAGGTGGACTATTGGAATATGGCATAGGTCCATCTCTCCCCGGCACCCTTAATCAGGGCTTGGAGGCGGTGCTAGACACGTCTTGATTATATGGAATTGGATGGGAGTGGTGGGAGTAGAGAAAAAGGAGAGAGACCGTTCCAAAAAAAAAAAATAATAATAATCCTAATATAATTTTTATATTTTTATTCTTTCGGCTAATAACCTTTTTATTACTAGTTATTTCAGTGCCTCATGGGTGACTAGCATGCATTACCATTAATATTGTTGTATAGAATCCACATTGTAAATTGCAAGGGAAGGTTTAATAATTTGTTCAAGGAGTTCTTTATTTTGAATAAAGAAGAACATTTTTTTCACGTCATGTAAACTTGATACTCCGAATATGTATGATCGTATTGATAACAATGATGCATAATGTATTCATGGTTTGTTGATACTATAAAAGTAATTTAAAATAGCTTTTGCATTCTTCTAGTAATACGGTGTAAACAAAAAGGCAATTTTTTTACTAACAGTTTCTTGCATTATAAAGTAAATACAATTTAATTAATTCAATAAATGTCAGTAATAAAGTCAATGTAATTTGGGTACAGAGAAACCCATGGAAAACCTATCTCACACCCATCTTGTCCTCAGTCAAAACGAATTTTTCCATTAAAGTCGGTGTAGAGTCGTACAGGTACCCACATGTTTGATTTTTTATTGTCATCCTTAACTCAGCCAATAATTAAACACGTATCCTTTTACTTTAATCAATGTTATTAGACCCGGCTCGGCTCGGACTGGCCGGATCAACCCATTAACCCGGGAACTGGACACCAGCCAGTCCTAACCGCTAGTTGGATCGAACATGCATCTAACTCGGTAAGAACCGGTTGGACTCAGCGAGTTTGTTGATTAAACCGCTGACTCGGCGGGTCACAATGACCCGACTGGGTCATGCATATTAAAAAAAATGTCAAAATGAAATGAACCCTCACTCACTCGAAACCACCCCACCTCATCGCGGTAGCCTCCCTCACCAGCGCAACCTCCGTCACCGGCAACGCCAGTGCCAGCTCCTAAAAATCGTGCAATCGTGCACCTCTATGGCCCTGAAATTGCGATGCATTTCAGAATCCGGCAAGGAAGAAAAGAAAAACTGAAGTTTCAAAGAGGGAAAGAAGATAACGATGGTGTTAGAGAACTGTGTGGAACGAAGACGTGAACGAAGGGAGGGAAGAAGAAACAAAGTTAAACATAATTCTCAGTCATTTTTAAGTTTTGCTTTACTTTTGAGTTTTGAAGTTTAAAATTGAAAAATGAAAGGACATATGTGGTGTTACACGGGCACACTACCCCATCTCCAATTTCAAAATTTCAATAAAGGTTCCTGATTCCCAATGATATAATATTATAATATATATTTATTATAGTATATATAAATATAAATGTATATTATATAGATTACGGATATACTATGTACTACATCTGTCCCTAAATATAAGACTTTTTTCTAAAAAAAATTGTCCCATTTTATAAGACTCTTTTCAACTTGTCTCTTGCATTAATTATTTTTTTACCAACATACCCTTTATCACTTTACAATGAATGCTATAAATTAATAAGATAAGTACATTCTCTCTCATGTGAGGATTGGAGAAAATGAGTAGCACTCATTAATTAATTAGGTAGAAAGTAATCAAGTGGAAAGAGAGATGATGAGTTCCAATAATTATAAGGGTAATTTTGGAAAAATAATATAAATTGTTAACAAATTTAATGTTATTAACTAAATTAACCAACTTTCTTAAAAGGTGAGAATTAGTTAAAAGAATCTTATATTTAGGGAAGAAGGAAGTATTTATTATTATAAGTATAATACACATTAAAAGAAAGGAGAGGCAATAATATATATTTAATATAATATATGTATCTATATTAACATAATATAGTATAATAATAATAATAATAATAATTTCATATAAAAGGACACATAATAGTAGTATATGTATTATTTATAATATAAAATTTTGTAGGCTATAAATTATTTATAATATTTTTAATATACGCCAGGTCATGCGGGTCAATAAATGACTCACTGGGTCAATCCGTGACTCAGTGACCCAGTGTCTCGACCGAGTAGATGACCGGTCCGAATATGATAACATTGACTTTAATACAAAGCAATGCTTCTATTCCTTTTAATACACTTCCAAATCTATCAGTTACATTCAGCTCTATTTTCTTTCCCTCAAGTCGTTTACAAACCTCAGCAAGCATTATGTCCACTATCTTATTCAACTCAGGCCCTGAAAGTGTTTTGAACACCACCACTTCATCAAATCCTATTCAAAAACTCAGGCCTAAATTTCTTCTTCAGCTCCTCTGCCACTTTAAGGTTGGCCTGATTACCAAACCCAATATTTGAAGTCATTATAATGACAGTGTTCCTGAAGTCCACAACTTTGCCTTCACAATCTGTCAGTCTACCATCATCCAAAATCTGAAGAAACACATCAAAAACATCTTCATGAGCCTTTTCAATCTCATCAAACAGAAGCAACGAACAGGGTTTTAAATAGCGGTCCGCATCACGTATTGCGGCCGCAATATTGCGGTTGCGGGCCGCTCCGCAACGGCATCAGGCCGCTATTGCGGTGTGATTTGAAATCACGCGTTTTGCCGCAACGCCGTAACGTCCGCGACACCTCCGTTATGTCTCCGCAACGGGATGCAACTCAAACAAAACTCCGTTCCATTTCATTTTTCTCAAGATTCTCAAGAAAGAAAGACAAAAAAATCAAATCAATCTCAGAAATGTTGATCTGTTGTTGTGCGAACGCGATTCACCATTTTTTTTCTTCTATTGATGGGAAGGGATGGTCACGAACTCACGATGGTGGGAAAGGGGAAAGGGGAAAACTGGGATCGTGGGATCTTCGATCCCGTCCGAGCTCTGTGGGTCGTCACCGCCACTTTTGGGTCGCACCGGCACCGCTGTCACCGCAGTGCCAGCGCGTTTGGGTCGCCACGTTTGCCGCACTGCAGACGGCCCATCGTGTCTGGGTTTCTCCCTCTCTGCGACTCTTGTTCCTCTGTTTCGTTTGTGTTTACCGTGAGAAGTTAAGACTGTGAGAGAGAGATTAGGAAAAAAAATTGAATAGATGCGCTGGTGAGTGTGTGTTGCGGGCCTGGGCCGTTGGGGGTACTGATACATTATAATTGACAAATGCAAATACACTTTCATTCTCCAAGTAAAAGGCACAAACACATCTAGAGCCTGTTTCATGTGTAAAGAGACAAAAATAAAATTATTTAAAAAGCATATGGCATATTAAGAAAAGCAGAGAACATCTATTATTTAAATGTGAATCGGGTAACAAAATGTTTCATGTTTTTTATTTAAAAAAAACAAATGTATTAATAGTTATTAAGGTTTTAGTTTTTGTGAATAATTATTATTTCTTTTGATAAATTTGTAAATAATTATTAAGGAATTTTAGCTTCTACAATTAATAGAGTCACGTGCTCTCTCAACATGTAATTACTAAATAAGTTGTTTTATAATAAGTATATATAGTTTTTTTAATAGGAAAATTATTTGATAAAATAATTATATGACAGGAAAATTATTTGATAAAATATAAATAAATATTGGGTGACAAAATTGATTGTGATTAAGTAGAAATTTTCTAGAAGAAATTTTCTAAATTAGAGAGAATTAATTATAATTAATTGATAAATTAAGAATCGTAGTTTTATTTATATTTTGTATTAATATTAATAATTTTCTTGTTTATATTTAGTTTTATTTCATATCTATAAATAATTGTTTTTAAGTTTGAAATTTAATTTAATTACTTATTGATATTTCATAAATTCTAAATAGGTATATATACAATGCCATCAAGTGAAGAAAATTTTCCTGAAGGGAGACTAGAAGGTGCTCCAAGCAATGATATTTGATGGCATTTTGGAGTACCTGTAGCATGAAGTAGAAGCCATGTCCAGTGTAAACTTTGTCGCAAAATAGTAAAAGGGGGCATTACTAGATTGAAGGAACATATAGCACATAAAAAAGGTCAGGTAATAGGTTGTCCCATATTTATATACCTCTATTTCCGTTATAGATGTATTCTAAATTATTCATTAAAATGATACCAAAATTAAAAAAATGAATGAAAATCTATATAACCTTATAAATAAAACATATATAATTAATTATAGAACTTTTTCTTTGTTTGGTGCAAATATATTTTAATTTCAAGCCACAATGGCCGCAATCCGCATCGCAGTAGCCGTAATGGCTGCAACCGCAATGGCCGCAACTGCGGTCGCAATCGCGACCGCAACCGCTATTTAAAACCATGGCAACGAATGAGGGCGACGATGAACAGCTTCGGTGAGCTGGCCACCACTTTTGTAACCAACATAGCCTGGGGATGCTCCAATAAGCTTTGAAACAGTGTGATTCTCCGTGTACTCACTCATGTCAAACCTCACCATAGCTTCCTTAGAGCCATAATACTCCGCAGCCAGAGCCTTGGCCAGTTCAGTCTTACCAACCCCAGTTGGGCCAGTAAATAAGAAACCTGCAACAGGTTTTCCAGGGTCCCTCACCCCTGCACGTGCCCTTCTTATAGCACGACTTATTGCTTCTACAGCTTCATGTTGTCCCACAATTCTCTTATGCAGTACTTCCTCCAATTTCAATAGTCTCTCAGCTTCCACCTGTGAAACTTTCTCAACAGGTATTCCTGTTCTTATAGAGATGATATGGTGTATGTCTGAAGCTATGACAGTTCCTTTGTTAGGTGAATTCTGCATTTGGGTTAGCTGAACTCTTGCACAAGCTTCATCAATTACATCTATTGCATGCCTTATCAGGAAGGAAGGCATCACTGTATCACATTAAGCAAAAACATCAGAGTAAACTGTGTAATTAATTAATGCATTGCTTACTAAAATCAATTCAATTCCAAGTTAGAAATAACCTTATATATTGCTTTGACAAACTAGCTGCAGCAACTAATGCATCACGTTCATACTGAACGCCATGAAACTCTTCATATTTCATGCTTAACCCTTGCAGTATTTCAACGGCCTCATCCACAATTGGTTCAGGCACATCCACCGGTAGGAAACGCCTCTTCGGTGCTGAATCACTCTCTATGTACATTCGGTATTCATCAAGAGTAGTTGCTCCAAGGCACTGCACAGGTTAGATTATGATAAGCACATGTCACATTAATTTTTTAAATTAGGAAAATTAAAAATATATATATATATATACTTGAAATTACAATTTATCAATCACATTAGTCTAACAGTTACATACAATGTGGACTTAAATGATAATATTAATTTAGAGACTAAAATGAATGTAAATGATTTAGTTTAGAGACTTAGATGAAAAAATTGAAAAATTCAAGAACTTATTTAGAATTTCATTAGTTTCAAGGACCTATTTGACAACCCTCAACATTTTTAGGGAGCAAAAAGGTGATTTACCCTTGTTTATACAACAGAATCTATGGATTAATGGTGTATGCATAGGAACTAAAATAATTATAGGTGTAGGGATTAAAACGTAAAGAATGTGCAGGTATAAGGATCAAATGAGTAATTAAATTTAAAATAAACTAAGTAATTGGATGCAGATGATACCTTGAGTTTTCCTCTTGCAAGAGCAGGTTTCAATATATTAGCTGCATCAAGAGGTCCGCTTGAACAAGCACCAGCTCCTATTAGGGTGTGAAGCTCATCAATGAAGAGAATTATTGCCCCATCACTTTGTTTCAGTTCTTCAATCACCCCTAATAGCCTTTCCTCAAACTCCCCTCTATATTGCATACCAGCAACAAGACGTCCCATGTCAAGGGAAAACACCTAAACGATCATATTAACACACCATGTTAGATACAAATAATCAATGCAAACTTTCAATCTAACAGTATATATCAAAGATTTGAGCTGACCTTGTTCCCTTGAAGTTTAAATGGAACAGTTTCATTCACTATGCCCTGAGCAAGCCCTTCAGCAATAACAGTCTTCCCTACACCTGGATCACCCAGAAGGCACGGGTTATTTTTCCTCCTGTTGCATAATATTTGTTGGACCCTCTCAATTTCTTTACGCCTTCCTATTACTGGATCTAACTTGCCCTACATAAACACAAGGGAATGTTCATCATTAACATAAAAAATTGCCTACCAAATTCCCAAATATTGCTTTCTCTAAGTATAATTATAATTATACAGTTACATTTTATAGACAATAGTCACCTGTTTTGCCATTTGTGCCAAGTCAGTCCCGTATCTGAGAAGAGCTCTGGTCATAAAATTATTCTTCACAAGCTTTGCCATTGCTAATTCGAGCTTCTCGGGCCTTCAGAAAACCAACTTTCACACCACAGTAACTCTACCTTTCTAGTTAACTTGCTTCAATTTTGAAAGTATTCTATTGGAAAGAACCACAGTGTACATTATTTATACCAAAAATCCTCTGCACATTAGCATTTGAACAAAACTACTCAACGCCATATCTACGTTCTATATTTTGATTAGATAATTCAAAATATAATAAAACTTGTTAATTATTTTAGAAAAGACATGACATTGGTGCAGAATCTATTATCTATTAATCTACCTATTATCTACTATTATTCTATTATTATCTATTATAAAAGAAGGTTTTATCACACGAACAAATGCTACATGACATCATCATATTTATTCTTTTTTCGCTTAAATGCTATCAAAATTTTATTTTAGTTTTTAATTCATAAATTACATAATTATAGTAATTAAGGAAATTAAAAAAATTAATATAATTTTTATGATTTGAAGATTCAAACTAATAATACAAGTATTTATTAAGATTCAAATAAATTGATAGAACTAATATCTATTCTAATACATAATTAAGGAAATTATAATCAATATGATTTTTATAATTTGAATATCCAAACTAACAATACAAATATATATTCTGATTTAAATCAGTTGATAGTATTAATATACATCTACATCTATATTTATATTAGTTGGTAGTTCAGACATACTTATAGAAGCCAACAAATGTGCTGACAGGCTTGCAAAGTTGGGAGCTTCAACTCAAGAAAATCTTTGTTTTTTTTTTCTTTCACTCTTGTCCTACTGCTATCACTTCTCTTTGTTTAAGATGCAATGGGTACAATAGAGTTGATAGTTTACCTTCTGTTTTTGTTGTTTTTCTTTTCTCATGTATAAAAAAAAAAATAGAAAAATGCTAGTAACACACTCTTTTGAACACACTCTCCATGGTTGGTTAAAATTTATTAGAAATCACATATTTTTATGGGTCCCACTTGTTATTTAATGACTTTCTCTTATGATTTTATAGTTTTCAATAAATTTCAACTAATTATAGAGTGTGTGTTGGAATGAGTGTGTTGCTAGCACTCCTCAAAAAAATATATCTATATATCTTTTGAGAAGCTTTTGACACACATCAACTTCCGGTGTAATGCATTTTGCAATACTCTTCTTTTGTTACATGTCAATGTCTGGTACAATGCATTCTAGAATGTTCTTCTATTCTCCTAATAAAAAAAAGGAAACATTCATCTTAATTTAAAATTCTAATTTAAAATCCAAACCCAAACAAAATCTATATCTATCTATATCTATATTTTATTTTATATACTATACATTTTTCAATCACTTTCAAGAAAACTTTTGTCAATGTCAACTTCTAGTGCAATGCATTCTAGAACACTCTTTTATTTCCCTAATAAAAAAAAGGAAACATTCATCTTAATTTAAAATTCTAATTTAAAATCCAAACCAAAAAAGTTGTTTGACTTTTTCATTATTCAATTTTAATTGATTGTCTCATAAAATAATTTTAATTAAATTTTAAATCTAAATCAAACATTGATAATAGATTGTTCCATAAATCAATTTTAATTGATTGTCCCAAAAAAAAATTATTATAACTTTTAAATTGGGTAATGCGGGCACAACAATAGAAATATAAATAATGTTGGAACATAATTATACTGAATATTATACACGTTACCAAAAAGTTACTTTTTTTTTACTGCTTACCAAAAAATTACTGGATATTATACTTTTAAAAATTTTAAAATCTGTAAGAATTTAAATTTTAAAATTAATTTAAATTTTGGAACAAAATTATACTTTCAATATTTGTGAAATAAATTTTCTTAATCTTAATTGAAATTGATATATTTTAAAATTATATATTATTATATATAATATTATCAATTATCAACTTTAATTGATTGTCCCAAAAAACTTTTTTTTATTATAACTTCCAAATTGTATGATGAAAAATATTATCTTACCAATATAACGACAAAAATTAAAACAAGGCAATTATCCAGGCAAGTCATAAGATTTCACAATATCAATTAAAACAAAAATGAGTGTGCGAAAAATGTAGAAAAAACAAATTAAAATGACTTACAACTATTAACTTTCGTGCTGATTATATAGCTTTTGCACACGATGTATCCTAAATGCTGAACAATATTACTCAGTACTCCTCCTTAAATTGGGTCAACAAGTGGTTGAGGCCAGTTGTTAGGGCTGATGTAGAGGTCAACGATGCACCAACACAGCAAACTTTACAGCAAGTCCACTACCTTCTGGCAAATCAAGCTAATTAAGGTAATACAAATTTCAAGTGAAATTGTGAAAACAAAAACTTTAGAAGAGATCATGATACATTTTTTACTCTTCCTTACCTCCTTGATGCCAATGCTCATACTGTTTAGTAAAGACATAACTGAAATGGACGATATCAGTGTCACAACCAAATCATCTGATGCCATGTATATTGCTGGTCCTTTAGCATATCCTTTACTATTACCTGCCTCAGATATCGAATCAACAAACTTCGAAGCAATACTGAGTCCTACGTTGTTGTCAACTTGCTTATGTGTAGAAGTTAGATAGCAATCAGTAAGGTAAGTTTTGTGACATGTGTGCTCATTGCAATGAATTGGTAGTAGCTAGTTGTTTAATTTGTACTGTGAAGCAAGCATAGGATCTAGTGCCCACCGTTGCCAGCACAATGTCAATTTCCAAAAATACTATGGTGCCCTTTCACCTCGCTATATAGGTAGGTTCATTCTCTATCAATGTTATCAAAACCGGACCGGACCGGCCGGTTCGACCAGTTGAACCGAGAACTGATCTGGTGACTGGTCCAAATACTCTATAAAATCAAAGGATTTTAGACTCGGTGAGAACTGGTTAAGAACCGGTATAAAACTAGCCAAAACCGGTCAAGAACCGGTGCTAAAAACCGGTTTGAACCGGTTTTTTTTTCTATGAAAATTTTAAATTTAATATAAAATATTTTAAAGATAAATAAAAACACATATTTAATAAATATTTTAAATAGATACAAATTTTTTTTTATCAATTATTATTAAATTTTTTCTTGTAAACATATAATTTACTCATTTATATTTATTTAAAAAAAATTTATATCTTGATTTTTGATAATTTTATATTTTTTTAATTTGTCATTTTTTTGTTTATTCTAAATGTAAACTTGTTATTGTTAATGAAACATTATTGTATTTTATTAAAATTTGAACTTAAGTATTATGGTATATTTGATTAGACTTTTATATATATTTTGAATGTTAAAAACTTGTAAAATAATTTTTTAGGTTTTAATTTAGTTTTTAATGTTTTAAAGTTATGTGATATATATTTATTTAATATTATTATATAAATTATTTAATTATTATTATTTTATTAATACCGGTTCAACCACGGTTGAACCATTAAACCTTGAACCAGTACTTTGACCGGTTCAGTTTTAAAAACATTGTTCTCTATTACTCCCACTTCTTAATTTCCCAACGAGCCTGGGTGCATCTTTTCTATCCAGAAAGCCCATGGTTCAAGACAGGTAATTAACCTTAAAAACAAGTAATTTATATAAAAGAAAATTAAGTCAAGTTATAAAACTTTATAGGCTAATCTATCTTTTTCGTCTCTCTATTTATTTATTTAGTTCAATTTAATCCTTTTATTACTACAAGGTTTAATTTGATTTCTTAATTTTCAAAATTGATGAAAATGTTTTCCTCTTCATCCAACTAAATTGACACAGTTAGGCTAATCTTGTGATTTCCAGTGATTTTAAACCGCCATTAAAATGATAAATTATATTATAAATATTTAATTTTTTATTATTGTATAATGTTATATTATTAAATATTACTACTAATAAAATTGAAGAATAATTACTTATAATTTTACTATATTTAAAAATATAATATCTAAAATAACCAAAAAAAAGAATATTTATAATATTATATAATATAATTTAAATTAAAATTGATCATTTTTATTATAATTTTTCAAAATTTATTAAATTAAAATATTATATATTATTATATAAATTTGATATAGTATTAATATTGTAAAATACTTAATATTAATTATTTTTACTATATTTTTTATAATTAATATTAATATTTTAATTTTTATATTTAAATATTATGTTATATATTTTATTTTATATTTATTATATTAAAAAATTAAAAACAAATATAATTATTTTTAAATAATAACTATAGTATAGTATAAAATATTATCATATAAATATTATTATATAAATACTATTATAAATATTCAGTTTAATAGTTTTATAGAATATTATATTTTTTTAATATAGTAAATACTATTTTATCATATTACAATACTATATTTTTATTATCTAGTATTTTTTTTATCATAGTGACAGTTTTTTAACCGTCACTTTATTTTTTAATATTTTTTATTTCATAATTTTGTTTATAATTTTTAAATTTAACAAATTAAAATTTACATAGTCAAGGTTTTAAACCGCGCTAAATTAGCGATGAATTTTTCATTGGCGGTTTACATGGTTAATGTCATCAATTTCAATTGGATAAAAAGAGTAATATTGCATCGATTTTGATAATTAATTGATCAAATTGGACTTTTGAATAATAAAGGATTAAAATTGAACCAAATAATTAAATAAATAAAGGGAGAAAAAGATAATTTAGCTAAATTTATATTAAATTCTGGGACTTGGGTAAATCCTACTTTGCTCTTCGGAGAAGTATTAATAAACGTCAAGTCACTGCTTTATATATAATGAAGCAGGTTGGTTAGAACATGTACATCGCGCGTGAATTTTAAAGGAAAATGAAGTCGAACAATGAGTGGATGACCAGTAGATTATTGATGTCAGATACATCGAAGAGAACTTTTGGTTGCACTGCCACCGTTGTTAGAAGTAGCAGTTATCGTCTAATTAGTTCGGAAGAGAAATTAATTAGCTAATTAGCTAATTAATGCTGGTTTGTGTTTTGAAAAAAGTTCGTCGTTGATTGTCTGTTAATTGGTATAGCAACCAAAATCAACTTCATTTAAAGGTTTTATTTTGGGTGATTTTTTTTCCTGTGCTATAATGGAAAAGGAGTATTCCAATTGATTATTTTGGGTGATTACACATTTTAGTTTTTATTTCTAAATAGAAATTTTAAAATAAAATATATTTAGTTAAAATAGTGTTGGATTAATTTTGAATTCAGTTTTAAATTATTCTTAAGTTATTATTAAAATAAAAAAAAATAGTTTTAAATTTTGATTTTAATTTAAAACAAATTCAATTCTCTTTTTTCAAGAAGGGTATACTATTATTAGTATAACTACCATCACTCTTTGTTGTGATTTTAAATTTTAACCACCATCACGATCACTATTATTGTCGTCCATACGATAATTACTACAATAACTTATTATTGTTGTTATGGTCACCGCTGCTATTGTCATCAATCTACTACCCTTCAAATCAGATGACACTATCACTATTAAATGAGTGCTAGTAACACATTCTTCCTAAAACGCACTTTATTATTGGTTGCAATTTATTGACAATTAAAAAATCAAGAGTTATTAAACAAGATGAGACCCACAATCTATGAGATTTTCAAAAAATTTCAACCAATAAAAGAATGTGCGTTTAAAGGAGTATATGAGAGAATGTGTCGCTAACATTTCTCATCACTAGGGGTGAAAATAGGCTAAGACGTGAGCCTATGGTCTAGCCTACATCAGACCTATGCCAAGTCAGACTTTTTCAAAAAATAAATCAAGTCAAAGGCTTTTGTTAAAACCTAGTTAGTTAAAAAAAAAAGTCAAGTTTTAAGCTATTCAAAAAGTCTTTTAAACCTAATAGACCTAACCTATTTATACCCCTACTCATCATTATTAACACCACAATTGTCATTATCATAACATCATTATAATAATAACATTGTAATTTATTGAAATAAAAGAAAAAGTAAAGTATAATTTATGGAATTGAAGTTTAAAATTTGGCAAAAAACATTTGAAACTTAAGTGTACGGTTAACTCAGAAAAAAAAGTACTATTTCACTAATTCATAATAGAGGAAAACTAATTAATTGAGTTTTTAAAAATTTTAAAACCGAAACATATAACATGATTCCACTTCAAAGAGGTATTCCAATTTAAAGTTTTATGATTTTCTTTGTCATACAAAGCAAGTCACTAAAGAGAATTCCACTTGATATTTGAGAAAAAGAATATTACTAACTGGAGGGATTACTATTCTCGCCTGCTTAGGCAGAATCTCAGAATAAATATCGGCAAAGGAAATGAAACCACAGGTGCATGCATTCAGAATATTTTACTTGAAACCCAACAAAAAATTTGATAGAATAGTGTCCATCAAATTAAATAATCTCAAGCAAGTACATTAACTAGAATAGCTAAGGCTCAGATGTATGTAAATATTTATATTGTAGCACCAATCTCTAACCTTAACAAGATAGAAATAACTGGTCAAGTCTCCAACTTAATACCTTTTGTGAATTGTTTGAGACCGTTTGTCAAAGCAGATGTTGAGGTCAAGGAAGCTTTTAGTATGCCCAATCCCTACACCCTAAAATCAACAAATGTAATGTAATATGGGGTTATAAGGTTGGCTTGATAGTGAAGGGAGGGGAGAGAGGTTGTGAGTTCGAATTCTCTCCACTAACAAAAACCAACACTTAACAAACTAACATTAATCAATAAAAAAAAAATGTAATGTAATCTGATACAACTAACAGAATAGTATGCAAAGAATGACTCAGTGTCTATCAGAGTGTCTTACCTCCTTCACATCAACGTTAATGACCCTTTCATCCAAGTCAGAGAGTGGTACTTGTGATCTATGTAGATATGAAACACCAGAAATGGATGACATTGGAGTCACAACCAAGTCATCGGTCACCATGAACATTGATGGTCCTTTGGCAAATCCTCCACAACTCCGAGAATCCCTGATAGGAGACTTTGGATCAAAAACCTCCAATCTAGCATTCTTGTCATACATAAAAATAGTAGGTCTGGCTGAAGTAGTAAGAGCCAAATGGTACTTTTTGTTGTCAACGTAAGTGTTGCAATAATAAACAGGCAAGCATGCCTCTTCAATTGGTAATATCTGTGTACCAAAGCTGAATTGTGGGGCACATTTAGGATTAACTAGTTCCTCTTTGAGTCCCTGTGACCTTAAGTATCTCTCTGGACTCAACTCAGAAATGCTCTTGTATAATTTATCTATCCTGCTCAAAGAAAAACATCCTTCTAGCATGTGCAACACTCCACCCAAAGGTATAGTGAGAAAACTAAAAAGCAAGTCTGCAAAATCTTCCTCTGCTTCAGCAAACAGAATCTTTTTATTTGATTTTCTTACCAGTACTCTCTCAACCATCCTTCTACCTTCAGATGATTCTTCATCTCCTAATATCTCAAGCCAGAATTGGTTTACTGGGTTGAAATTATCAACACACGGTTTCTTCTCAAAGATAAAATCTGTCAAAGGGGTCTTTGATAGCAAAGACAACTTGAGAAGATCAACAACCTATACAAAAAAACAAAGAACTAATCAGTAAGAAAAATAAAAAATAATAGTAATAACAAAAATGATATTTAAGCTGACATAGGGTACCTCCCTCTTGCTGATATCTACAGTTTGTTCCTCAATAGCATCCGTGTCTTTGATTTCAAGATTCCGGAGCAGATTCACACTTGTGACAAGAACATTAGGCAACACAGAAAGATCGTCACAGATTATGAAAGTAGCAGTTTCCATAACAAAGCCATTTTCTAAGGCCAAATTTTCTAGGGACACTATTCTGTTCATTAGTTTTCCACAACTGCATCTTTGATTCCTGAAAATGCTCAAAAGGCTCCCACTTTCCTTTCTGTTACAATCCAAACTTTCACAAAGGAAATACTTTGTAGGGTCAGTGTCATCAATGTTCAGCTTCAGCTGTTGGCAATAAGATTCCATGGAGCTCCTTGGTTGCAGTAGCATTTCTTTGCACGTCTTTGTCCATAGATGCTTTTCTTCAAGATGTGACACACTATCGTACAATGAGCTCATGCTGCCAAGTTTAATTGGTGGAATATTTGACTCCTTATATTAAGACCATTTATATGAGGCCTTCTTTAGCAAGTAGAACTTTTTCTCTTTTCCACTAACTCGAAATCCTTCAGCCTACTCTACATAAATCTCCTATTTTGGAATATGTGACACCTTTTCACGGGACATCACATTAAAAAATATTTAACTAAGTCTATATATAGAATAAATTTTAAAATTTCAAACAGGTTAATAATTTGATTTAATAAAGCGTGAATTTATTTATTTTTTTTACAAATCAAAATGTAATAAATATCATATCATGCATCAGTTGCAAAAGCAAAAACAGAGATAATAAGTGAATGCATCATCAGTCATTAATTTTTTATGGAGTCTCACATGCTCTTAAAATAAAAAGTGTAACAGATAAAGAAATACATGATCATAAGTTTCCCAGCAAAATGCACAAAAATAAAAGCAAAATAGACATAACTATCCAATAATCAGACCCAAAAAGGTATCCTATTGGCTCAAACATTACAATAGTCATCATGATCCAACACAACATACTTTGAGTCTTTAACGAATCCTCAATGGAAACATCATGTACCAAACTCTCCACCATCAAACCACCAGAGCCACACTATGCAGCAGTCCTAGAGTGTGGTTGTAGCAGATAATAATAGCGAAAGAAATAGAGGAGTTAGTAAATATGGGTTGCAATTAGGCTCGCTGCATCTCATCAAAGGATAAATATCATTTCCAAGAGGAAATTCACTAATAAGTGAAGGTTGGGAATGCTACATTATCTGACCAAGCAGTCCCAAAAGTCTTGACTCATTGAGATTCAAGAACTGAAGCTACAGCTACTTCCAACCAGGGAAGATAATTAAATGCTTTCTCTCCCTCTCTTAAAAATTGCACATAATTAACTGATTGATCATATTCAATTGTTCTGTACATAATGATAATTGATCATTATTTTCACTGCAAAATTTTTATCTGAAAAATATCTAGTGTATATACTTGTTGAGTTGGACTCAAAATGGATATTGACCAATTTCTTTTTATCTGACTTTTAATTGAATGAAGCATATTTTCAATGCTGAGCCATGAATCACAAAATTTTGGTGGACTCCTTAATTGCTTTTAATCAACTGGTACAATGATTTGACTTTATGATAAAGTATTCTCCATAAGCACTCCTAAATTGCTTTTAAACAATTTTCTTAGTTGCTTTTAAGCAGCTTGTGGGGGATTGATTTACTGATTCTAGTAAACCAAAGAAATTAGAACCATTTTGTCTATATTAGGATTTTCTTTTTCTTTACGATATTATAAAACACCAATTTAAAAGGACTACAAGTAACTATCATGCCAAGTATAGCTTTTGTCCATGACGTACCCTAAATACAGAACAATATTACTAATTACTTAGTTTTCCTCCTTAACTTTGGTTAACAAGTGGCTGAGACCAATTGTTTGGGCTGATGTAGAGGTCAAAGATGCTTGTAGTATGCGGACACCCTGCACCAACACAGTAAACTTTATAATAACTCTATAATCTTCTGGCAAATGAAGATAAGATCATACAATTTTCAAGCAAATAAAAAACTTAAACAGGTTTAATGCTTTTACGACTCTTCTTACCTCCTTCACGCCAATGCTAATAACTGTCTCTTCCAAGTCATTGACATTAATGCTCATACTAGTCTCAATATAACAGAAATGGACGACATCGGTGTCACAACCAAATCATCTGTTGCCATGTACATTGTTGGTCCTTTAGTATATCCTTTACTAGTCTCAGATAAGGGATCAACAAACTCCAAAGCAATTGATATAGTTTCTCAAGCTAACTTGCCTATGTGTAGAAGTTAGAAAGCAAGCAGTAATATATGTTCTGTAATGTGAGTGCTCAGTATAACAAAAATAATTGGGAGCATCGCATTGAATTGGCAGTAGTTGGTTGCTTAATTTGTAGAGTGGAGGAAGCACAGGATCAACAAGTTTACTCTTTACTTCCTTTGCAGTCCAATAATCTTCATCTAAATCAACAACACTCTTATACAATCCTTCAACTTTGCCAATAGAAGAATAACCATCCATCAAATGGACCACTCCTCCTAAAGGAATAGTCAGCAAAATAAATAGGAAGTCTACAAAATCTTCTTTTCCTTGAGAAACAGTATCTTGCCACTTCATTTACTCCGTATTATTTTCACGTGGATTTTGCCAGTATCATTTCCGTTAAAATCACAGGGAGTACCTACATAGAGAATCAAGCTTAAACTTATAATTGAGTTTATTGAAAGATAAATTTATGTCTAATTTAGATATCTTATTAGAAAATATGTTTTTAAATAAGTTACCATGAATGTCTTAGACCTTAAAAATATGTTTATATAAACAAGTTAAACTCAATATAACATTAATATTTTTATCTCTATCTCAGTGTTAAATTAACACAAAATAAGTCCTTAAATAGGCTTGTAAGTCATGTCAAGCTTTTATTTAAATAAGTCATACCTTAAAAAAAAAAAAAAAAAAAAAAAAGCATTTGACAGTAAACACAGGTCAGGCTTGGGTGCTTGCTTCAGTACCATTTAAAGTTGATGGGTTTCGGACTTTCGGTGCTGTCACAGTATTTTTATATTTTTTAAATATTTTAAAAATTAAAAAAGACTATTATGTAAAATTATAAACAATAAACCTATATGGTATTGTCTACTGCAGCTTCGGTAATCTTTCTGTTATATGGTATTGTCTCAGATTTGGATGCAGGAACAAAGAAGGTATGGCTGTCATGATGGTGCCTCTTTGATCGGGCAGAGGATAAACATGTATTTGGGCAATTAATTTTCTCTTTGGTTTTTTAAGTTACTATTTCATGTTATTTTAAGGCTTAATTGTAGATTTTACCACCTAACTTTCATTATTTTGCGAATTTTACCACCCAAGTTTTTTTTTTTTTGTAAATTTTACCATCCAACTTTCATTATTTTGTGAATTTTACCATTTAAGTTATTTTTTTGCAAATTTTACCATCCAATTTTCATCATTTTATGAATTTTACCACCTAAGTTTTCAATTTTTGGGTATTTTACTTCCATGATGTTTCACAAAAAAAAAGTTTTGAATTCTTTAACTTTTTTTTTTGTGAAACATCATAGTGGTAAAATACGCAAAAATTGAAAATTTAGGTGGTAAAATTTGCAAAAATAAAACTTGGGTGGTAAAATTCGCAAAATTATGAAAGTTGGGTGGTAAAATTTGCAATTAAGCCTTGTTTTAATTATGAAAGGATGGAGTGTGAATGGGAATTAGTTGGTGGGTATATAACTCTGTAAAGTTACTCTGGTTTGCATTTGGCCACAACTTGTGACAAATCAAACTCAGAATTTATAATAATATCTCTTTTTTATTGTAAAAAAAAAAACAATAAACCTATATCTGCAAACAAAATTAGATTTGATGAAACTTTTCCTAAAAACATGTAACCGGCCTTTCCTATGTAAGTGATTGCCGCAGAAATTTGAACTAATGATGATTATGAGAGAACGAGGAGGAAGACATATTCCGAGAAGATTACATGAGAACGATAGGCACAGGGACACCCAAGTGTATGCACACAGGGGCAACTGCCCCCCCTCCCCCCGCCCCAAAACATAAAATCCTCTTAATATGATCAATTAAGAAAACAAGTTCGCCCCCCCTCCCCTAGTTTAAGAGTCTAACTAATAATCAACTTTTATTCAACAATTTTTATATATTATTCAGTTTCACTTTAAACTTTAAAAGAGTATAGAAGTTGTACCCTTCGGTCATCTTTAAGCCGAGGTTCGCACATATTTAGCCTCTTCGCACCGTATATAGCGCTCGAGGCTGAGGGGCTATGGACCATCCGGTCGTCTTTTGACCGAGCACTTACCATAGCCCATGACTCGGTGGCCGACCGACCTAGTCCTATGAGTCATTGATAAGAATAATATATTCAAGTATAGTAACCGCCATATCGGTTGTTTTGGAAGGTTACATGATATGATAAAAAATGATATCTTATCTCCGAGAATCATGGATATAGATTGGCAGAAACTAGTATAAAAACAACCCATGACCTAGAGACTAGACAGACTACACATACACACTTGAATGCTTCTGGCTAGGTCTCCCAAATCCTAGGGCAGATCTATACCAGAAAATTTTGGCGTCCACCGTGGGGTCCCGGTAAAACTCTTCCTAGCGGCCACACTCCAGTAACCCATGACCTCATGGTTAAAAGTCTCACTCACTCACACCCTGCAGTTAGGAACGGACGCCGCTCAATCTCAATCTCTAACATCCGCAGTCCCCAAACGGTGAAGGGTCTCAGACCTTCATGGCTCCATGGCTACCACGGTCCGCACGTGTCGTCACCATCTCGGCAGTGGAAGCAATGTCCTCTCTGTCAAAGACGGCTCTGGCTGTGGAGGCAACACGCGTTGGTTCTACACCAATGACGCTCTCAAATTCAAGAAGTTGTTTCACAATTCGACCAGAGAGAAACGAGTTCTTGATTGTGGATTCGATGGGAGCGACATTTTCCGACCTGGGTGACACGCACCAGATTAAGTGACCTGAAAACACTTGAGAGCACCAAACAACGACAGCAGTAACAACACGATGCTGCTACCACTGACTTACCTTTAGCGGATGCATTGAGTTTCCCATTTGACCCTGTTATTCCAATTCAATAAAGACTTAATTGTATTTAATTTTGGGTTAATTAAGTTTTTAGTTCCTAAACTTTTTCAAAATTCGGTTTTAAGTCCCTAAACTTTTTAAAAATTCAGTTTTTAGTCCCTGAATTGATGAGATTTCAGGGACTAAAAACCAAATTTTTAAAAAATTTAGGGACTAAAAATCGAATTTTTAAAAAGTTTAGGGACATTGACCGGTCAAACTAAAGTTTAAGGACTAAAAACAGAATTTGTAAATAGTTTAGGAACCTTGACCAGTCAAACTAAAGTTTAGGGACTAAAAACCAAAATTTGAAAAAGTTTAGGGACTAAAAACTTAGTTAACCCTTTAATTTTTATCTTTGTTTTGGTTTTGTAGTATGTGGTGCAGTTTAAACTCGTGGAGGATAAAATTGCAGAGGATAAAAAGGGCACGCAACCTGTTTGTTGTTGTTGTTCCTAACTGAGAATCGAAATATATTCGGCAACAAAAATTAGAAAGCCAATCACGTACATACTGTGATATGATTAACATAGCTTGCTGCTGATTTAAACTTTGATGACTAATACCAATTTGGTGTCGGTGTTATTTATATGTATAAGAGTTTATATTCATGCCTATTGCTTTATTGAAATTTTACTTTATATAATTGAATTGATATTTATATTAAGTGAATGCTGATTGTGCTTATTGAATGTCGATTGTCACGAAGCTTGTAAATTTTTTGCATTTTGCACTACGTGTGGGCAAAGAAACTAGTTTTCTAATCTTTTGGAATTTTTTCTCTTTGAAGTTACTCTACGCTTATTTAGAAGCTTAATCATGGACACCTAGTATTGCTATTGCTTTCATCATTCATATGATTGGATGTGCTTTTATTCATCAATAAACATTTATTGTGTTCAGTATTTCTTTGACCCGTGAGCTATATGATTGCACTGCTATTGCTTTTATGATTGCAGTATGAGCAATATGATTTCGTTATTTATTCATATGCTTGCATTGCTATTCTCATCACGTTAGATGGATTAGTTAATTATTTCTTTGATAGAATGAAATTAATGATCAAGTGAGTATATTTAATATGAATTGAAAAGCTTGTTGTATTCATTGCTATACATGGACGAACTAAATATTATTGCTGGGAGCTTATGTTTGTTATAACACTTACCTAATTGTTGGTATTAATTATTTTTTATTGTTTTCAATTATATATCTTACCAAATGTCCACCTCGGTAGTCATATATTGTATGAAATTTGTAGTTCAAATAGTTAGTTTTGCTTTCAAAAGTAAGGAAAAGGCTCGAGTAGTATATTATGCTCGTTATCTAAATATGGCAATTCGAATTGCAAAGAGTCTCGAGTGAGATATATTTCAATCACAAGGTGCAATATAATATTATTAAGGTGTATTTACATATCATTAGCGTGCCGTATTCATATACGGTTAAGATACAGTGTTAATATTTGGCCTTTATATTATTAGAAAAAGTTAGAAAAGCTAGCATCCTCTTTGTGATATTATTAGATGAATTATTATTTTTCTTTAGTCAATTTCCTGCTAGGTTTTTCACGCTATAGAGAATTTCGAATTTACATGGAAGCTTAATAATCTAGCTTAAAGTATGTTGAAGTCTTGACATTTGTGGGTGTGCTCTTTCTTTTTTTTTTTTTATCAGCAAAAAAGACTTTTTATTAAGAAAGAGGATTGGGGGTACAAGGGGTACCCACCCCCAACAGAGGTTACAAAAAGTAAAGAGTAATAAACCAATCCTCTACCCCAAATGCCCACTGACCAAAGAAAATATAAAAGTAAAGAGTAATAAACCAATCCTCTACCCCAAATCCTCTACAATTGATGTGTGTTTGTACAAAAAAAAAATATATTCCACCAGCACCCTGCTTCCCACACGTATTAAATGTATATTACATTAGAAATACCCCTGACTCAATTCTAACACCAAGACATTTATACCCAACCTCTTAGCAATGATTGCACATAATTGAAACCAACACAAATTGGGCAATTACTTAAGGCATCCCATTTTTTGCTTGGTGCACCTCCAAATTTTGTAAACTTCCCATCTTAGCCTTCCTCTCCCAAGCATCGCGCCGCACCCAACCTCCATGACCACCGCACCCAACCACCAAACACCACCACGACAACCACCCAACGTCACCTCCACACTGCGTCGTCACCCAATTACCTGCCACCGCCATGCTACCCACAAGCCTAAACACATCGCGTCGCACCACTCTCATACAGATACGGATTGAGCAATCCGTAATACATTTGTCTTCTAGGTCACATGGTGCATAAATGTTCATTAACACACATTGGACACTACCCTCCTTCCAAATTCCTTGTACTCCCAAAAAACCCCTTCCTGACAATATATCAGTAACTTCCATCACATCTTTCTTCCAACAACATAATAAACCGCCTGCTGTATTGATAGCAAGATATTCCCTCCACTCCACCTCTTCACTCCCCAAGATAGTAGTGCATAGTTGCTTTGTTACCCTTTCCAGTTTAGTTTCCTGGAAACAAGCAAATTGTACCTCCTCCTTTAGAATACAATTCCTTATAGCCCTCCACTTCGCTTTCCCACCCATCCCTCTCACATTGTGGCTTAATATCTTCATTCAGTTTTTTTATCGCTGCCCTTCTTCATTTCTTCCCTTCTTCATCTCTTCCCTCTTACCTTTCTCTTTTTTTTATCTCTTTTCTACATCTCCTCAATATTTTTTACAATAATATCTTCATTTCCACTTAACATAAACACCTATCTTTTTTCCAAGCTCCCATATTTTCCTAGCCTCAGCTATATCGTCCTTGAGCAGAACCAAACTATTACATTTGATATACTGAGGGGTTAACTGAGAGTTACTTAAAGATTGTAGTCTTTGACTTACCTCCCTGCATTGCTTCACTTTAATATCTCTTGTTTTCCCCTCCCCGTTGCCGTCTTTATTCAAGCCTTCATTTGCAACCCCTGATAACTCTCCCTTCTTCAGATTCCCTGTATCTACACCTCCTTCCAAAAAAGTCTTCGTAATAGTTCTCGATGATCCTCCAAATAGCTCTTCAATAGCTTTCCTCTGCCCATCATTGCCCATATTAAAAAGATCAATCTCTTTGTCATAAGGTCTTCCATTATTCTGAGAAGCATATTCAGCCCCTTTATGATCACCATTAAAATCCTTACTTGTTTTTATCCTTAGTGACCCAAAACCATTGCAATTATCCATACATCCAAGGCCGTTTTGACGTGCATCTCTATCCCCATGGAGGCCCATCAACTCATCCCCCCTTATGTCCACACTTTTTGTAACATTTGTAATATTTTGGGCCTTCCTATTCTGATAATTGTATTTGGGCTTACTATTTTGGCCCAAACAAGGCTTACCCACTGAGATAGTGTTATTGTCATCCTCATTTGCCTTTGACTCTTTGACTTCATCTTTGCGCCCTACCTCTGTAGTTGTTGTCATAAAGCCTGCTCCTTGTTCTCTTTAATTTGAATTTGCGTGTTGGTTACTACATCACCCATCAACTCTCTTGATTCAAGGTTGCCATTGTGATCCTCTTCTGCAGTTTTTCCACCCTCTAACTCTTGATTTCCTTTTACGAGCAACCCATTGTCCTTATCACAATCTGACCCCACCACAGCTATTGAAACCTCCCTTCTATAGTCTATCTCTGCTGCAAAAGTCTCTTTCACAAATAACGCTTGATGTTGACTCGCCCCACCCCTTTGATCCTCGAGTTTGCACTATAACGTTGTGAAGCTACAGTTAAAGTCGTCGGAATACTACAGTCGTGACACTCATCATCGCCACCCCAAAAACCTTTGTTTGCTGAGGATTCAGATACACCAAATGCTTCCTCCAAATTGCACCCCAAAATTGATTAGCCCCCTTCCAATGCTGCCCACATGTCTTTAAAACAATAGTGTTGGCATATGTCTAGACTGCTTGTTTCTTCCATCATTGTTATCCAGCATAAGTTCCTGTTGATCCTTATCTTCTCAACCCATTTGTAATGGCTCCCGGCATGTTCGAATAAGCACCCTTGCATAGTCCAGCCGTGAGCACGTTTCAGTTTTCTCATATGCTAGGATAAATGTATCCATAGTCCCAGTAACTTGCTGGTAGCATTCTTTGTTCCACACATTTAAAGGTAAACCTTGGATCCTAACCCAAGCTAACCTGTGGCCAGATGTTGTCTCCAGAGTCCACCGATTAATGGATTCGAAGATATCATTCATCCAATCCTCCGAGTTTTTAATAATTTCCTGCAAGTTAGCGCTATCCATTGGAGAAAGAAGTACCATATTATCCCCTAACTGCCTCATTTTCACTAATTGAAACCCTTCTGTAATGAATAGTTCTTGGACGTTGTGAATGAGGTTGAAATCGTGCACCCTAGCTACCATACTATTCGCAAGCCAGTCCATGTTACTTTCTTTCATCGTGATCACTCTTCCCACCCATGCCTCTTCGTTATTCTTAGCAGTAGTTGAGTCCTACCTCTTCCAGGCAACATTTCCGAGCCTTTGTCCTCCCACTAATGCTTGCAGATAAGGTTGTTGTTGCTATCTTCCTCCTCCTTTGTTTACACCTATATCATTCCTATTAGATACCCCTCTATAGTAACTCTTCATTTGCCCTTCCTTACTCCCTTTATTAGGTGCTCCATTTTTTTCTTAACATGGGAGGTTAACATACATTTTTATGTCTCCAATGAATATGTTATCAAGCTATCTTTCAAGCCTTGCAGGATCTTCAACCTCCCTGAATCTCACAAACCCATACCTTAACCCCCTCTTACTTTTGTTTGGTGAAATAAAAACTTCCCAGACCTTACCCCATCTAAAAAACACCTTCCAAAGCTCTTCCCCATTGAAGTTTTATGGAAAATTCGTGAAGAAAAAGCTAGTTAGTTTCACATAAATATTGTCTCTTCCAAACCGTGACGCACCTTTCCTCCACCCTGACATTGTCTCTTGTACCCACAAAATTTATATATTTCTCTCTCCTTTCCTACCTCCCCGGTGCATGTGATACGAATGGTGATGGTGTTTAGGTGAAAGGTGTCGATGATGGGTTGGTGGCGCGGTTGGTGGAAGCGGTGGTCCATTTGTACGAATGGCTCTCACTCTCTCTCTGTTAAATTCTAACTCACATCCATGTTCTCTCTTGCCTATTATTCTTGTAAACAGTACATTGCATTTACAATCCTCAGTATGCTTATTGCAAATTGTTCTGCTCCATTTTTGCAACATTTATTGATCTTGTTATGTTCTTGTAAAGATATTTAATGATCTTTAATTTAGTGCAAGCCTCCTTCTTATAAGTTTGGATGTCTCGATGCTTGAGATGTCAACAATACACTAGTTTGGAAGTTCATTTGTGAAACAAGGAATGGTGGCAAGCTACATTAGCAACTAACTAGTTACTGATTCTCGGATTATTAAATGTTAATGTCCTTTATCTTCTTGTCACCATGAGACTTTATCAATGAGGTTTATTTTAGAGGCTAATCATACTTGCCCGATTTGGTCAAATGATGATTGATCAAACATATTGTGTTACCTTTATTTGCTTCAACTTTGTAATAGATCGCAGGTCTGGAGACATGCGCAAAGAGAAGATAGGCGAGAAATAGTAGGCCAATGGATACGTCATGCATGAATGGCACGACTAACGGCGGCCATGGAATAATGTATACATGGTCGGCCTCGACATGATTATGATTGGCCAAGGAATAATGTAGACCTAGTCAGTTTTGACATGATTATGTCCAGCTAGGGAAGAGAAGATAGGTGAGAAATAGTAGGCCAATGGATACATCATGCACGAACGACACGACTAATGGCGGCCATGGAATAATGTATACATGGTCGGCCTCGACACGATTATGATCGGCCAGGGAATAATGTAGACCTAGTCAGTTTCGACACGATTATGATCGACCAGGGAATAATGTAGACCTGGTCGATTTTGACACCATTATGTTCGGCTAGGGAAGAGAAGATAGGCAAGAAACAGTAGGCCAATGGATACGTCATGCACGAACGACACGACTAACAGTGGCCATGGAATAATGTATACATGGTCGGCCTCGACACGATTATTATCAACTGGGGAATAATGTAGACCTGGTTGGTTTCGACACGATTACGATCGACCAGGGAATAATGTTGACCTAGTTGGTTTCGACATGATTACGATCGGCCAGGGAATAATGTAGACCTGGTCAGTTTCGACACGATTATGATCGGCCAGGGAATAATGTAGGCCTGGTCGGTTTCAGCATGATTATATAACTCAGCATAATTTCAGTTTATTTAGAAACACTACATATGAAATGTTCGTCCGGTATCATGACCAGTCTACATAAAGTTTATTGATAACTTAGCCAAATATTGGTCTATTTATACTTGTTTCATTTTAACGGTCGTTCGGTATAATGATGAGTCTACATAAAGTTTACTATTAACTTAGCCAAATATTGGTCTATTTATACTCATTTCATTTTACACACTCATTCGGCATATTGTTGGATCTACATAAGGTTTACTATTAACCTTGCCATATTTTGGCTCATTTATAAAATTCGTTCGGCATCATGGGGACTATAATAACTTCGTTGTACTTTCCATTCATTTATATCAGTTTGGTACTAGGACAAACATATAAACACTTCAGGCACTCGCTAGGGTGAATTCGCACAATCCTTAAACATCTATTCATGATAATTGCCTATCGGCACTTACAAAAAAGGAGGAGCACTTTGCCGACCGACTGCCATGTTTCCTAGTCTCTTCGCGCTTATGCGCTTGAGATTGAGGGGATGTGTACTCCTACGGTCATCCATCGACCGAGCATCACGCTTCCTAGTCTCTTTGCGCTTACACGCTTGAGACTGAGGGGCTGTGTACCCCTATGGTTATCCGTCGACCGACTGACGTACTTCGTAGTCTCTTTGCGCTCACACGCTTGAGACTGAGGGACTGTGTACCCTCCGGTCATCTTTAAGCCGAGGTTCGCACATATTTAGCCTCTTCGCGCCGTATATAGTGCTGAGGTTGAGGGACTATAGACCATCCGGTCGTCTTTGGACCGAGCATTTACCATAGCCCATGACTCGGTGGCCGACCAACCCTGTCCTATGAGTCATTGATAAGAATAATATATTCAAGTATAGTAACCACCATATCGGTTGTTTTGGGAGGTTACGTGATATGATAAAAAAAATGATATCTTATCTCCGAGAATCATGGATATAGATTGGCAGAGAATAGTATAAAAACAACCCATGACATAGAGACTAGACAGACTACACATACACACTTGAATGCTTCTGGCTAGGTCTCCCAAATCCTAGGACGGATCTATACTGAAACAGAAGTAAATTAAAAGAATAGGTAGAAAAGAAACAAATTAACAACATTTAAAGGATAGTGACATCAAACTAAGTGACTAACAGCTTGGGAAAGGGATTTTGGCAACCCGTAAGCATTAAGTCAATTTTCTCCATGTATGTTGTGGGATATATAGTCCACTATATCTATTTTATTCTTTTTATTCAAGAAACAAACATATACTTTTTATACTAACCCAATACACACAAAAAATCCCACCATTTATCTTTTTCCACTATCTTTACACCTGTGTAGTTAATTTTCACTATCTTTTAGAATTTACAATAGTCGCTTTTTTTTATAGTATTCTAAGAATAGCCAAATAGTTGCTACACAGCAAAATCAAAAGTGGTGATGTAGTTTTTTTTATAGACATTTACTTTATCTTGTAATAAAGGGTCTTTTGTTTTAAATTTTGATATTTTCAATTTTAAAATGATTTGTGATTGAAATGTTTTATTTTAATAAAATTAAAGTTAAACACACACACATGCACTCTCTCTCTCTCTCTCTCTCTCTCTCTCTCTCTCACACACACACACACACACACACACACACACAGACACACACACACACACACACACACACACACATATATATATATATATATATATATATATATATATATATATATATATTGTACAAATTGCTAAATTCTTAAATTAGCTTTTAAATGAGTTGAACATTTTAATTTATGAAATTTTAAAAACTTCTCATTCATCCATAATTTTATAAAATAAATTTTACCACCATTTTCTATATAATAAAATAAAATTTTACTCATCAAAATTTTACCTCATGAAAAATTTTCACCCCCTACCATCATTTTCTAGTTCCGTCCCTGGATAGGCACATAGTTAGTTTTTGAATTGAGAACAATTACGTGAGAGGGAAAAAAGAGGGAATAATCTTGAATTAGAAGAAGATATGGACACTCTATTAGATTGCACTTTTGAACATGGTTCTATGAGTTTCATTAATCATGAATCGAACAAGCACCTCTGGACTTAACACTTGGTTTCCCTAAACCCCCACTAAACACCTCCAATTTCGATCATCACAAGCTTTATGATTTACGCATAACTGAATGGTACATCTTCATAGATTCAAAGATGAGGTGATTGTTTTGTAAATATGTAAACTTTTAAAGTCATATTTAAATGAAATATTAAAATAAAAAATTAAAAATAGTAGTACACATGCCATTATATTATTGGTTTAGTTATGAAGGTATTAAAAACCCATCAATTAGCGAGGGCATGGTAGAATCTACCTAAGGATTTGACAGTAAATAGCTAGGTCAGGCAATTTCAAAAAAAAAAAAAAAAAAAAGCTAGGTCAGGCTCGGACCATGTGGTTTTAACTAAGATCAAGCTCTAGCCTAACAAAACCTAGCATGGTCTAACTTATTTCTACCCCTAATTAGCATTTAGATTCTCACATCACAAAACACACGTAAGCACGCACCTCATTTTATCTCTAATTCGGCAAACAGAAACAGGCCCTCTTCACCATTCAGTTCCATCCCTTTACTACAACAAATCGTCATTTCCTTCCTCGACTGAAAAAAAATCAAAGCCAATGACCATTTATGACCCCCCATGAAAAACTCACCCTCGCCAACCTCCATGACACAAATCAACCACTGAATTCAAGACCAAACCCATGCCACAAATCAACCACCAAGCTCCCCCCTTTTTTTTAATGGAATTTTTTTTGAAGTGTCAAATCCATAGGGACACGTCCGCTGCTTTCTTACCTTTAAACTCTATTCACAAGCTTTGGCGCATACTCTTAGCCCAACATTGTTTCTATATTTCCATTGTTCTTATTGATGTAGTTAGTGGACCTTACTAAATTGAAACACGTTTACCTTATGAAACTCTCATGCAGGAATTGCTATTCTCACCCAAAATTTGCTATTCACACCACCCACATGGGTGGCTTTTTTGTTATTCCAAAATTACCCTTTCTACGGAATCACGATTCCATTGTACAACATATATAACGGAATCGTGATTCCGTTGCATAATTTTTTCTCACCACCACACTACACAACGGAATCACGATTCAGTTGTACAGTGCACAATGGAATCACGATTTCGTTGTACACTTGTATAACAGAATCGTGTTTCCATTGAAATATATGTGGTGGAAAAAAAATTCAACAGAAGCACAATTCCGTTGTACATTTGTAAAATGGAATCGTATTTTCGTTGTAGTTAATGGGGCAAAAAAAATTAAACAACGGGAGCATGATTCCGTTGTACAAATGTACAACGCAATCGTGTTTCCGTTATACAATAAAGGGGGTGAAAAAAAAATTATAACGGAAACACAATTCCACTTTACATCCTTTGCCGAAACGGAATTGTATTTCCGTTATTTTGTTATCCTAAATGAAACGGAATTACATTTCCGTTGTTGTAAAGAATCCTATTTTATATTTTTTTTCTATTTGAACATCCAATTTCTTTATTTGTCATTTTTTTTTCTTTTTTCTGTCATCTCTATTTTTAGGTTTCTAAAATTTAATAATATGAATATTAAAAAAATTTAAATTTCAATAATCATGTTAAAACTTAAAAATCCATATATATAAAATATTAAAAATTTAAATTAACAAAAAATATAAATGACTTAAATGCAATTTTGATCCCTCTATTTTTTTAGATATGCAATTTTGTTCCTTCTATTTTAAAATAAATACATTTAGTTCTCATATTTTTCAAAATCCACAATTTTAGTCCCCCTATTTTAAAATAGAAACATTTAGTTTTTCAGTTTTGTAAAAATTGTGATTTTGGGTACAAAATTACGGATTTTAAAAAATAAGGGTACCAAAATTGCATTTATTAATTTTATAACATAAAAATCAACTTACATAATGAATACATATAATATATACATATATCACACAATTTTAAAACAATTTAAATTAAAATATATCTACACAAAAAATTTTATAAAATTTAAAGTTAAAAAAACAAGAAAAACATGAAGTATTATGTGGGGGTGTGAAGAAAAAATGAGAAGGAGAGGGAGAAAAGAGTGCCACGGAAATGAAATATAAGGAGAGGATGAGGGCGTGAAGAAAAGGAAGAAAAAATGGAGAGAGAGAAAAGAGTGCAGTGGAAAGAGAAGGAGGAGGGGAGGAGGGGTGTGAAGAAATGCTGGTAGAGGTAGGTATGTCTTTGCATATGATTTTAAAAAAGTAGGGGGTGATAATAGCAATTAAGGGGGTGAGAATGGCAATCCCCTCTCTTGCTAGGATAGTGCAACATTGTCATCATTCTTTCTCTATATTAGTCCACTCATCGATTTTAAACTTGAGTTAATTTGTGTTAGTTAAATTTATTAGCCTAATTGATACTTAAGTAAACCTAAGTCATATGGCTGTGTTAAAGATCGAATTTTAGATGGTAATTTTGAATCATGATAATTTCACCAAATCAACTTGAAAAAATCATGTGTCAGACCATTTGCATGCATGCACACACTAGGTGGCAGAATGGGCAAACCACAAGACCAGCCTAAGTAAGGACTAGAACGCAAATTCAGGGGACAATACATTTTAAATCATTGATACTTATTTAAAGATTTATATAAACATAAAATTAATTATATAAATTGTATTTTACCCATATTATGTCTTACATAAAAATTTCTGCTTTTACTGGTAAATATGAGTACATTGATACGATAAATCACAACAGAATGAAAATAGTAGTTTCATTCAACATCGCCCTTTTTTTTTTTTTTAGAGGAATTCAACTTCGCCTAAATAATAAGAAAACCAACTATTCAGAACAGGCAGCTAATAGTATATGGTTAAAAGATCAATAAAATATCTAAGTGGTTACAAATCTGCAAAATCATCGTAGGACAAATAGGACATCTTCTACTATCAAGTGCAAGTCAATAAATTTCAAAACAAAAAATAAAACTCGAATTAAAAGGACTACAAGTAACCACCATGTTGATTATATGACTTTTATCCACGATGCATCTTAAAAACAGAACAATATTATGGATTACTCAGTTCTCCTCCTTAACTTCTGTTAACAAGTGGCTGAGACCAGTTGTTAGGGCTGATTTTGATGTCAAAGATGCTTGTAGTATGCTGACTCCCTGCAACAACATTGAAACTTTACAACAGCATAATCTTCTGGCAAATTAAGCTATGGTAATATAAAATTCAATCGAACAAAATCATATATATATTGAAGAGTTCAGACACTTTTTGGACTATTCTTACCTCCTTGATACCGATGCTAACCTCTTTTTCTTCCAAGTCACTTAAGGGAATGCTCATACTAGTAAGTAAAGATACAACAGAAATGGATGACATTGGTGTCACAATCAAATCATCTGTTGCCATGTACATTGTTGGTCCTTTCACATATCCTTTACTATTTCCTGTCTTGGATATGAGATCAACGAAGTCCAAAGCTGTACATGTTCCTAATTTGCTGTGTTCTTCCCTCGATGTAGTTAAATAACAAGCAGTAAGGTATGGATTTAAACCTTCACCATAACGATTAAAGTTGGCATATGACTGCGCAGTGAAACAAAAATATTCTGGGCGGTAAATTGGAAGTAGCTGGTTGCTAAATATAAACTGTGAGGCAAGCCCTTCAACAAGCTTATTCTTTACTTCTGTAGTAATCCAATAGTCTTCATCTAAATCAACAACACTCTTATACAATCCATCAACGCTACCCATAGAAGAACAGCCTTCCATCAAATGCATTCCTCCTCCTAAAGGAACAGTAAGGAAACTAAAAAGAAAGTCTGCAAAATCTTCTTTTCCTTGAACCAACACAATCTTGCCACTTGATTTTCTCTGCAATATCCTCACATTGATTTTGTTACCACCATTTGCATTAAAATCACGTGGAGGAAATTGAATCTTTATAAATCTCTCAAACAACAGTTTCTTTTCCAAAAACAAATCTGTCAATGCTGTCTTTGAGAGCAAACAACCTTTCAGCAGATCCCTTACCTGTGAAAAAAAAAATTAAATTAATGTTCATATAGCTCATAACCAATCAGAAAAGGAAATGTGAAACAATATGATATGCAAGTTCAAGAAAGAAACCTGATTCCTAGTTATAGTCACGGTCATTTCATTCACTGAAGACATATTTTCTATTCCACAATTCTTGAACAGATAAAACAATATATTCAATGAGTTTGGCACAACTTTCAGATCATCCATGATCAGAAAAGTGGCATTGCTCTTAACAAAACCATCAATGACATTAGAGCTTTGAGGAGAAATTGCTTTATCCAACATGTTCCCACATCTGCATCTTTTATTCTTGAAGGTGCTTATTAAAACCGGGCTATTGCATTGACAATTAATCAAGTCGTTACATACAAAGTACTCAATGGGCTCTGTATCATCAATGTTCAGCTTCAGACTCTTGCAATAAGCTTCCAATGAGTTCTTGGGTCGCAGTAGCATTTCTTTAATCGTATCTGTGGAAAGACACTCCTTGTCTAGATTTTCCACACTTTGATAGAGTGAGCTCAGTGATCCAACTTCAATTGGCTGCATATTTGACTCCTCATGCACAAGTCTTACAATAGTTCCTAAAGGCAATGTTAAGAAGCTGAACAGAACATCCACAAAGTCCTTCCCTGCCTCGGCAAAGAGAACTTTATTTTTTTCTTTGATTACCATAAGCTTCAAGGTAATCTGTTGCTCAGTTTCAATAGCAGCCATTGTGGCAGGACACTAATCAAGTTTCTCAGAGAATACAATTTTTTGTTGAAATATCTGTCTTCTGTTGCCAACAGTTTATCTAAGCATTTCAAGCAT
Source organism: Pueraria montana var. lobata (assembly GCA_026413185.1). NCBI lineage: Eukaryota > Viridiplantae > Streptophyta > Magnoliopsida > Fabales > Fabaceae > Pueraria > Pueraria montana. Next base: position 84,285,903 of record CM048650.1, read on the forward strand.
TTATATTGAGAATGTCAAGTCACTTTGAATCAATCATTGATGGACCATTTGGTCTGGAAATGTGTATTGTGAAGGGATATTCAAGAAAAGGAAAGATAACAAAGAGAATTTTAGCAGGGATTGGTCAAAATTTGTTTTCAACTTTGCAGGTTGTGTCCATTGGCTTTTCACTTGCATATTTCGTGCCATTTTTAATGAAAGTCACTTCGTATAATGAAACGATTTAGTTAGAATATGTGCATCGAGAACGTCTCAACTTTGAAGGAGGGGACCGAACAGTTATATAAAATGAAATTGAATTGATTTTTAATTAAGTTTTAAAATCTTTTTAACTTATTATTAAAAGGTTAAATTCTTATAGTTTTCAACTTTTTAATCAAGTCCCTATAGTTTTTTTTTTTTTTTTTAATGAAGATAAGTCCTTATAGTTTGTTTTTTGACAGAGAATATTCAGTTCATTTCCATTGATATAATATGTTGAATACAAAAGGGAATGCAATGGAAAGTAGTATTATGTGGCTTTCCTACTGACATTCTTGCCAAAGAGTGAGCCACATTATTAGCATTTCTACTAGCAAATTGAACAGAAAATCTTGGATGAGCAGTTAGCATATATCTGATATGGCTAAGAATGACACCATACTCAGTAATGCTGTTACTCCCACCATATAAATTATCAACCAAAGCCTTGCAGTCAGTCTCAAAGATAACTGCAGCATATGGTAATTGAACCAACCATTTCATTGCTTGTAATTTTTTTTTTAAAAAAACAAAACCTTATAATTTTTTTTTAACAAAAAAACTTGTAATTAAATCCTCGCATATTAACACCATTACAACTTCGTTGACTAGATATTTTGACATGGCAGTGAATTGTTTTTAGGCTAAAATACAACTTTAATCTCTCTATTTTGCAAAACTATAAGACTTACATATTAATTTAACCTCATTAAAATAAAAAGTAGTTCAAATTTTTTTAGGTTAATTGGAAAACAAATTAAATTTAGTTTTTCAAGACTAGTATTATTGCAAGTGTCACTTGTTAGTTGTTACCACTTTTATTTCCACTGCTGTTATATGGCACTACCACAATTACCACCAGAATTGCAATTAGCACACCGTCATTGTTATGGTTACCAGCTTACTATTATCGCCATTACGAATACTATGACTGTTCCTACTATCACCACATTTTAGAAATATAACATTGTCATTCTATCTAATGAAAGAGAAAGTAAAGAGTAATTTGTGTAATTTAAGTTTAAATTTTGGCATTAAAATTTCAAAACTAAATATTTCAGAAAATTGAAACTTACTAGCAATGTTGTTAGAATCGCAATCCAGATTGTAGGATCGTGCGATTCAACGATTTGTGAAGACCTCTCCGGGCTGCATCGTCGCTGGGATCGCCGGAGTGCGGGATCAGAGTAAAATCGCGCTCTTGCGCGAGGGATCGTGGGATCTGCGATCCTTTCGAGCTTCGTGAGCGAACAAATAGCGGCGTTTTGCAGGCTTTGTGAGGATTCACCAAACAACCTCTGTTCTTGCAGCCGCCGGCCTCCTAATACTCTTCCATCTACTTTTTCTGTAGTCTGGCATAAGGAATCGGTGGCTGGAGGCACTTACCACTTAGGAGAGAAACTGATGGGTCTTAGGGAATTGGGCCTAAACGTTTTTTCTTAATTTTTTCTTTGGCAGTTGCTATTTCCACTCCCCACACTCCCCTTTATAATTTGTTTTCCAAAAATGTCCTCTTTCTAAAAAAAAATACACTCCCCTGGCATCATTCTCTTAGCCGCTTATTCTGCACTTCCGACGGACACAACAACACCTGCCAAACAAACGAAAAAAAAAAAAAATCAGACTTCATCCAAGGCTCAGAAGTTGCACACCAAGTTTTACAAATTTGTTAGTGTTTTCGTTTTACTCCGTCGTCAACTAAAACCATGCTTGCACAAACTTCTATTAACACACTTTTCATATAATGACACTCTGGTCAATAGCAGTGCAACTTCTTCTGAATAATCACAAATATTATTCACATAAATCAAATAATTTGTGAAAGTATCGTCCAGGTCCACGTTTACATAGCATTTTCAAGTATTTTCTCCGCCAATGTGTCCTCAAGTAGTCTAGTTATTGCCCTCTTCAAAGGCCTTGCTCCATAGCTGGCACTGTTACCTTCCTCAATCAACTTTCCCTTGAATCTGTCAGTTATATTCGGCTCTATTTTCTTTCCCTCAAGTCGTTTGACTCGTTTACAAACCTCAGCAAGCATTATGTCCACTATCTTATTCAACTCAGGCCCTGAAAGTGTTTTGAACACCACCACTTCATCAATCCTATTCAAGAACTCAGGCCTAAATTTCTTCTTCAGCTCCTCTGCCACTTTAAGGTTGGCCTGATTACCAAACCCAATATTTGATGAAGTCATTATAATGACAGTGTTCCTGAAGTCCACAACTTTGCCTTCGCAATCTGTCAGTCTACCATCATCCAAAATCTGAAGAAACACATCAAAAACATCTTCATGAGCCTTTTCAATCTCATCAAACAGAAGCAACGAATGAGGGCGACGATGAACAGCTTCGGTGAGCTGGCCACCACTTTTGTAACCAACAAAACCTGGTGGTGCTCCAATAAGCTGTGAAACAGTGTGATTCTCTATGTACTCACTCATGTCAAACCTCACCATAGCTTCCTTAGAGCCATAATATTCCGCAGCTAGAGCCTTGGCCAGTTCAGTCTTACCAACCCCAGTTGGGCCAGTAAATAAGAAACCTGCAACAGGTTTTCCAAGGTCCCTCACCCCTGCACGTGCCCTTCTTATAGCACGACTAATTGCTTCTACAGTTTCATGTTGTTCCACAATTCTCTTATGCAGTGCTTCCTCCAATTTCATTAGTCTCTCAGCTTCCACCTGTGAAACTTTCTCAACAGGTATTCCTGTTCTCATAGAGATGATATGGTGTATGTCTGAAGCTGTGACAGTTCCTTTCTTAGGTGAATTCTGCATTTGGGTTAGCTGAACTCTTGCACCAGCTTCATCAATTACATCTATTGCCTTATCAGGAAGGAAGGCATCGCTGTATCACATTAAGCAAAAACATCACAGTAAACGGTGTAATTAATTAATGCATTGCTTACTAAAATCAATTCAATTCCAAGTTAGAAATAACCTTATATATTGCATTGACAAACTGGCTGCAGCAACTAATGCATCACGTTCATACTGAACGCCATGAAACTCTTCATATTTCATGCTTAACCCTTTCAGTATTTCAACGGCCTTGTCCACGGTTGGTTCAGGCACATCCACCGGTTGGAAATGCCTCTTCAGTGCCGAATCACTCTCTATGTACATTCGGTATTCATCAAGAGTAGTTGCTCCGAGGCACTGCACAGGTTAGATTATGATAAGCACATGTCACATTAATTTTTTAAATTAGGAAAATTTAAAAAAAAAATACTTGAAATTACAATTTGTCAATCACATTAGTCTAACAGTTACATGCAATTTGGACTTAAACGATAATATTAATTTAGAGACTAAAATGAATATAAATGGTATAGTTTACAGACTTAGATGAAAAAATTGAAATTTTCAAGAACTTATTTAGAATTTCATTAGTTTCAAGGACCTATTTAACAACCCTTAACACTTTTAGGGAGCAAAAAGGTGATTTACCCTTAACACTTTTAGGTGGTGTTTACTTACAATTCTGTTTCCTGTTTTCACTTTTTAATTATAAAATTATCGCATTGTTTTCATTTTGTTTTCTGATTTCAAATATTTGTATAAGAAACAGAGAAAACAAAAAAGAAATTCAATGTTTCCTGTACAAATCTTAGAAAAAGAAAACAAAATAAAAACAATGTGACAATTTTGTAATTAAAAAGTGAAAATAGAAAATGAAAACAGAAAATAAAATTGCAAGTAAACATCTCCTAAAATAGATTAATGGTGTATGTGTAGGAACTAAAATAATTTTAAGTGTGGGATTAAAATGTAAAGAATGTGTAGGTATAAGGACCAAATGAGTAATTAAATATAAAATAAATTAAGTAACTGGATGCAGATGCTACCTTGAGTTCTCCTCTTGCAAGAGCTGGTTTCAATATATTAGCTGCATCAAGGGGTCCGCTTGAACAAGCACCAGCTCCAATTAGAGTGTGAAGCTCATCAATGAAGAGAATTATTGCCCCATCACTTTGTTTCAGTTCTTCAATCACCCCTAACAGCCTTTCCTCAAACTCCCCTCTATATTGCATACCAGCAACAAGACGTCCCATGTCAAGGGAAAACACCCAAACGATCATATTAACACACCATGTTAGATACAAATATCACTGCAAACTTTCAATCTAACAGTATATATCAAAGATTTGAGCTGACCTTGTAACCTTAAGTTTTAATGGAACAGTTTCATTCACTATGCCCTGAGCAAGCCCTTCAGCAATAACAGTCTTCCCTACACCTGGATTGCCCAGAAGGCACGGGTTATTTTTCCTCCTGTTGCATAATATTTGTTGGACCCACTCAATTTCTTTACGCCTTCCTATTACTGGATCTAACTTGCCCTACATAAACACAAGGGAATGTTCATCATTAACATAAAAAATTGCCTACCAAATTCCCAAATATTGCTTTCTCTATGTATAATTATAATTATACAGTAACATTTCATAGACAATAGTCACCTGTTTTGCCATTTGTGTCAAGTCAGTCCCGTATCTGAGAAGCGCTCTGGTCTTAAAATTATTCTTCACAAGCTTTGCCATTGCTAATTCGAGCTTCTCGGGCCTTCAGAAAACCAACTTTCACACCACAGTAACTCTACCTTTCTAGTTAACTTGCTTCAATTTTGAAAGTATTCTATTGGAAAGAACCACAGTGTACATTATTTATACCAAAAATCCTCTGCACATTAGCATTTGAACAAAACTACTCGACGCCATATCTACGTTCTATATTTTGATTAGATATTTCAAAATATTATAATACTTGTTAATTATTTTAGAAAAGACATGACATTAGTGCAGAATCTATTATATATTATCTATTAATCTACCTATTATCTATTATCTATTATTATCTATTATCTATTATATAAAAGAAGATTTTGTCACACAGACAAATTTTACATGACATCACCATATTTATTCTTTTTTCCCCTTAAATGCTATCAAAATTTTATTTTAGTTTTTAATTCATAAATTACATAATTATAGTAATTAAGGAAATTAAAAAAAATCAATATAATTTTTATGATTTGAAGATTCAAACTAATAATACAAGTATATATATATATATATTAAGATTCAAATAATTAAACTGATGGAACTAATATCTATTCTAATACATAATTAAGGAAATTATAATCAATATGATTTTTATAATTTGAACATCCAAATTAACAATACAAATATATACTCTGATAGTACTAATATATATATATCTATATCTATATCTATATTTTATATTCTATTTTATATACTATACATTTCTCACTCACTGAAACTTTTGCCATGTCAACTTCTGATGCAATGTATTTTGGAACACTATTCTATTCCCCTAATAAAAAAAAAAGGAAGCATTCATCTTAATTTAAAATCCAAACCAAAAAAAATAATTGACTTTTTCATTATTCAATTTTAATTGATTGTCACATAAAATAATTTTAATTGAATTTTAAATCTAAATCAAACATTATTAATAGATTATCCCATAAATCAATTTTAATTGATTGTCCCAAAAAAAATTAATTATAACTTTTAAATTGGGTAATGCGGAAATATTATCTTACCAATAAATATAACTGAAATGAATTAATTATTAATTATTAATTAATTTATAAGGATATTATAAGAATATTTTTTTGATTGGTAAGAATTGAAGATAGTACCAGGAATTTACAACACTCATGCCTCTGCTCAACCAATTGAGCTATATACCCCATGGTCCGTGCACAACAATATAAATATAAATAATGTTGGAACATAATTATACTGGATATTATAATTTTAAAAAATTTAAAATCTGTAAGAATTTAATATTTTAAAATTAATTTAAATTCTACAACAAAATTTTACTTTCAACATTTGTGAAATAAATTTTCTTAATCTTAATTGAAATTGATATATTTTAAAATTATATATTATTATATATAATATTATCAATTATCAACTTTAATTGATTGCCCATAAAAAACTTATTTTATTATAACTTGCAAATTGCATAATGAGGAAATATTATCTTACAAATAAATATAATGACAAAAATTAAAAAAAGGCAATTATCAAGGCAAGTCATAAGATTTCACAATATTAAAATGTAGAAAAACAAATTAAAATGACTACAACTATTAACTATTAAAATGACTACCATATTGGGTGGGGAATATCCACCTTGTGTGCGCTCACGGTCTCTACAGAACGGCAATAAATAATCCATATCAATACCATAGAAAAAAAAAATCGTGCTGATTATATAGCTTTTGCTTTGCACACGATGTATCCTAAATGCAGAACAATATTACTCAGTACTCCTCAACTTGGGTCAACAAGTGGTTGAGGCCAGTTGTCAGGGCTGATGTAGAGGTCAAAGATGCACCAACACAGCAAACTTTACAGTAAGTCCACTACCTTCTGGCAAATCAAGGTAATTAAGGTAATACAAATTTCAAGTGAAATTGTGAAAACAAAAACTTTAGAAGAGATCATGATGCATTTTTTACTCTTCCTTACCTCTCCTTGATGCCAATGCTAACCACTTTCTCTTCCAAATCATTAACAGGAATGCTCATACTGTTCAGTAAAGATATAACAGAAATAATGGACGACACCGTGTCACAACCAAATCATCTGATGCCATGTACATTGCAGGTCCTTCAGCATAACCTTTCCTATTACCTGTCTCAGAGATCGAATCAACAAACTTCGAAGCAGTACAGAGAGTCCCAAGCTGCTGTCAACTTGGTTATGTGTACAAGTTAGATAACATATGTTTTGTGACATGTGTGCTGATTGCAATGAATTGGTAGTAGCTAGTTGTTTTAATTTGTACTGAGAAGCAAGCATAGGATTAGGATCTAGTGCCCACCGGTGCCAGCACAACTCAATTTCCAAAAATACTAGGGTGCCCTTTCACCCCGCTATAAAGGTAGGTTCATACTCTATTACTCCCGCTTCTTAATTTCCCAATGGGCCTGGGTGCATCTTTTCTATCCAGAAAGCCCATGTTTCAAGACAGGTAATTAACCTTAAAAACAAGTAATTTATATAAATAAATTAAGTCGAGGTATAAAATTTATTTTATAGGCTAATATATATTTTTTGTGTCTCTATTTATTTATTTGGTTCAATTAAGTTCCTTTATTACTAGAAGGTTCAATTTGGTTTCTTAATTTTCAAAATTGATGAAAATATTTTCCTTTTCGTTCAATTGAAATTGACACTATTAGGCTAGCCTTGCAATTTCCAATGATTTTAAACTACCATTAAAATGGTCGATATATTATATTATACTATTAAATATTAATAAAATTGAATAATAATTACTTATAATTTTACTATATTTCAAAATATAATATTCTAAAATAATAAAAAAAATATTTATAATATAATATAAATTAAATTATAATTATTGTTATATAAGATAATATAATTTCAATTATAATTGATAATTTTTAATATATTTTTAAAAATGATTAAATTAAAAAAATTTATATTATTATATAATTTTGATATAGTATTAATATTGTAAAATATTTACTATTAATTATTTTTATGATGTTTTTTATTATTAATATTGATATTTTAAATTTTATATTTAAATATTATGTTATATATTATTTTATATTTATTATATTAAATTTTTTTAAAATTAAAAATAAACATAGTTATTTTTTATTAATAACTATAATATAGTATAAAATGTTATCATATAAATATTATTATATAAATACTATTATAAATATTCAGTTTAATAGTTTTATAGAATATTATTTTATTTAATATAGTAAATACTATTTTATTATATCATAATACTATATTTTTTAATTAACGTTTTAATTACAGTGTCAATTAATTTTGAATTATTTTCAAAATATTTTTATTTTTTATATTTATTATTTTGTAATTTTTTTATCATAGTGACAGTTTTTTAACTGCCATTTTATTTTTTTAATATTTTTATTTCATAATTTTTTTATAATTTTTTAAATTTAACAAATTAAAATTTACAAAGTCAAGGTTTTAAACTGCCGCTAAATTAGCGATGATTTTTCATTGGCGGTTTACATGGTTAATGTCGTCAATTTCAATTGGATAAAAAGAGTAATATTGCATCGATTTTGATAATTAATTGATCAAATTGGACTTTTGAATAATAAAAGATTAAAATTGAACAAAATAATTAAATAAATAAAGGGAGAAAAAGATAATTTAGCTAAATTTATATTAAATTCTGGGACTTGGGTAAATCCTACTTTGCTATTCGGAGGAGTAATAATAAACGTCAAGTCACTGCTTTATATATAACTAGATAGTACCGTGCGATGCATGAGTAAATTTGGAGGGAGAAAATTTTAAATTATAAAAAACTATAATGATAATTTTATTAATTTATTATATTATTGAAAAAATTTAAAATCAATTCAAATGCCCACAATATAGAACTTATTTATTAATAATTAAGAAATAATAGAGGATAATTGAATGTGACTATTATTCAATAAAACTATAAATTTAATTTTGACAATATTACTCCTGAAGTTAAAGAAGTTTGTATAAGCAAATGAAATTACATAACAAAACTCAAATAAAAATAATAATAAAATTATTTTTATTGAAAATAACTCGTAGGTTATTCTATATATTATAATCACCTTTATGGAGAATATACTGTAAAAAAAATATTGGAAACAAAATTAAGTAAATGAATGAAAAATTATAAATTTAATAACACAAAATTGATTAAAAGTTAGTACAATTTTACCACCATACAACACTCGCATTCTAAGATGGACTAAACTATATACTTCAACATAAGAGGAGAGGACAATGTAATACTAGCATCTCTTAAGGAGGGGAATGTAATTTACTTAAATATATGTTTAATTTAAAAGTCCTATAGTAGACAAAGAATTAGTGTTAACTATTAATTCAATCCTAGCAATTGGTGAACCTAAAAGCTTATTTATAATATTAAAAAATCGATATAAAAAAATTAATATGAATTAAAATAAATTATTTATGTTGTCAAAAAGAATTATTTATATTCTTTTAGTAAAATTAGAGTTGACTACCAAATTCTTATTTTAGTATGATATTCAACTAAAATAAGCATCAAACATATTTACTTTTATTTCACGTTTTTCTTATTTAAATAATAGTGACTTTTTTTTATAATATAAGAAAATTTGACTTATGGTATATTAGATAGTGAAGCTTGCTCTTCTTACAAGGTGCTTGCAACAAATAATAAAGAATAGAATTTACAAATTTACAAATCACTAATTTATATTCAACCATTAATGCAATTAATTCACACATTAGTATTCTTACTTCTTTTTATCTTTTCATTGATTAAATTTACATTTATTTTTCCAATTTAATATTTTTTAAACTCAATAAATAAATGATAGAATATATTATTTAGTTTTATATTTACAATTCACTAATTTATATTTAGTCACTAATGCAATTAATAAGTATATATTTTTAGCATTCTTACTTCTTTTATTTTCGGAAATGAATACAAAGTAATACAAAATAGTAAGTCAAATTAAAAAAATTGATATTGAATTAAAATAAGAATTGATCATATTTATTTTAATTATATGTTTTTCTTATTTAAATACTAACGATAATGATTTTTTATTTATAATATAGGAAATCATATATCATTACTTGGTATATTAGATAATTGAGCTTGCCCTTTTTACTTGATGCTTGCAATAAAATATCAAATGGTAGAAATCTCAAGCTTTATGAAGAAACAAAATTATTTCAAAATGTAAACTTTTTTTTTTATAAAATGCTACTTGGTATATCATTACAGAGTGATATGATTAATATATATATTTTTAAAGTAATTCTATTATGGAGTAATTTGAAATGATTAATATATATTTTTAATTTTGATATTTTGAAAATTCAATTAATCTATGATTTTTTGAAAAGTCATCACCTTCTTTATTTTTTTACTATTTATTTTATATAGAAAAGTATTAAAATATTACTTTAATTCAAAAGGTTTTTAAAATCTTAAGAAATAAGGATCACTTGGTTTTGAGAAAATGGTTTCTATTTCTACTTTATTTTTCAATAGTTTATATAAAAATTAATAAAAAAAATAATTTTTAAAATTTAATTATTTCCTTGTCAAGATAAAAAAGTAGAACTGAGTAAAATTTAATTAATTATAAAACAAAATAGATTTCCCAATATCAATATAAGCATCATTAAAATTGACAATCCAATTGACTATTAAGTCTTTACCATGGTTATAACATCGTTAAAAAAATAAACAATCATTAAATTAAAAACAAAAGTCAATATGTGTCTGATTGCAACTCACAAAGTACAAAAAATTACATAAATCAAAGCTAGAAAATTTCCACTATTCATTCATAGGACTTGTTCTTAATGTCTAATAATTTTGCCATTTTCAGGTTGATGTCTGATTCCTGTAGGCTTCCATGATGCTTATAGAATTTACATCTTCAAGATTCTTCTTCTACTTTTTAGTGAGTTGAGTATTTTCATCGGCATCAACCTGATAAAAAAATATAAATTGGACTAATAGTTATAGATCAAATCATATAATTCAAGATTTAGTAAAAACATCCACTGATAACCAAATCACAACGTCCAGTTTTTAAAGTATTTACCAAGAGATCAATAGCTTTGTGAGATTCTTCAAAATCTTTAGTATGACTAATGATATATAGACAAATCATGACCTTCATGTTGTCTCAAACTTCAGACAAATACATTCATGTCCTCATATTCGTTACCAATATCGTGTACATTCATGAATGAATATTTAAAAAAAAAAACTCTAGTATAATGCATTCAAATAGGGAAAAAATCATACACTAGAATGTGTTCAAATAGAAAAAAATGTAAAAAATAAATATGACAGGATGCAAAAAGATACTATCAAAATAATTCATACCTTCGACAGGAAGAATTTGCAAAAGAAGATGCCAAAACGTTAAAAACTTTGACATGAAGAAGTATGGGTATTTAAACGGATGACAGGATGCAAAAAGACACTATCAAAATAATTCATACCTTCAACTAGAAGAATTTGCAGAGGATGCCAAAACGTTAAAAAATAAGAAGTATGGGTATTTAAACTGAAGGGTTTTGCAATTAAATTTGGCAAGTAATATGCTGAATATTTAAAATTGGAGCATGATCCTAATTGATTTTGTCATATTTGTCCGTAGATGATACCGTCTTCAAATAAATGCTAATTGATTTAGCAATTTTTTTTTAACGTTTTATTTTTTTATAATAAATTATCATGATCTTAATTTCTAATATTATTTACAGTATAAAATTATCATATTCTAGATATTATTTTAAAATTACTCAAAAATTCTGATGCTCCTTTAAAAATTTCTTTATTTAATATATAGACACTAAAATAATTATTGTTTATATGTCAAGAAAATAATTCACTTAACGTTTTATTTTTTATAATAAATTATCATGATTTTAATTTTTAATATTATTTACAGTATCAAATTATCATGTTCTAGATATTATTTTAAAATTACTCAAAAATTCTGACGCTCCTTTAAAAATTTCTTTATTTAATATATAGACACTAAAAAAATTATTGTTTTTATGTAAGGAAAATAATTCACGATTATCATATATTGAAAATAAAATTGAATATATAATATAAAATCGAATCAAATATCAAATAATAATAATAATAATTTTAAAATAGAATAAAAATGACTTTAATTAAAATATTAAAATATATATTATTTTAAAATTTCTATTTAAATCTGGAAAGAAAATATATTAAATGTATTACATATATTAAGATTGCGATTGTGCTAATCAATAATTAATTAATTGATTATATTGATTGATACTAAAATTGGAAATGTCACTGGAATATGGCACGTGGACAATCAGTCCTAATTAGCAACTGTAGAACATGCACATCGCGCGTGAATTTTAAAGGAAAATGAAGTCGAACAATGAGTGGATGACTAATAGATTGCTGAGGTCAGATACATTGAAAAATGTTAGTAGTTGATTATCTGTTAATTGGCATAGCAGCCAAAATCAACTTCATTTAAAGGTCTTATTTTGAGTGATTTTGTTTTTCATTTTTTTTTTGTTACCATGTTATTGGTATGGAGTATCCACCAACTTTGCTGATGACTAATCTCCGTCAGGGAACCTGACTGGCCATCTTTAGTAGGGTTCTCCCCTCCCAACCACATTTTTTCATCCACAAGACTCGAACCTGAGACCTTACTTAAGGGAGTATTCCAGTCGGTTATTTTGGGTGATTACACATTTTAGTTTTTATTTTTAAATAGAAATTTTAAAATAAAATATATTTAGCTAAAATGGAGTTGGATTAATTTTGAATTCAGTTTTAAATTATTCTTAACTTATTATTAAAATAAAAAATAGTTTTAAATTTTGATTTTAATTTAAAAAAAAATAATTTTCTGTTTTCAAGGAGGGTATACTATTATTAGTGTCTACAACTATTACTACAATAACTTATTATTGTTGTTATAGTTATTGTCACTACTACTATTGTGATCAATCTACTACCCTTCAAATCAGATGAGACTATCACTATTAAATGAGTGCTAGCAACACATTCTTCCTAAAACCCACTTTATTATTGGTTGAAATTTATTGACAATTACAAAATCATGAGAGTTATTACCTCCGGTCATATATATAAGAAACAAAAAGCAACATTTTCTTGGTCCTAATTATAAGAAACATAGGACTACTTTTAAGTGTATTTATTGCTAAATTTCCTTTTTACCCCTAATTTATTGAGGTCTAATAATGATACAGGTTCATTTCCCCATGAAAGTGGGTGCATTTATTGAACTATCAACAAAATAAGATACACTCATTGGTTGAAAAAACTATCTTTTGAAAAATAACCACCTTTTAAATCATTTAATTCATGGGTAGTTTTGGAATAAAATTAAAATTGATGACAAATTAACTAAGCTAACCACTTTGATTGGTTTTAATGAATTAGGTATTTGTTTCTGATATATAGGATCGAAGGTAGTATTAAATAAGATATGAGACCCACAATTTCAACCAATAAGAGATGGTGTGTTTAGAAGAGTATGTGAAAGAATGTGTTGCTAACATTTCTCATTACTAGGGGTAAAAATAGGCTAAGACATTAGCCTATGGTCTAGCCTACATCAGACCTCATGTCATGCCAGACTTTTTCAAAAAATAAATTAAGCCAAGCCTTTTGTTAAAGCCAAGTATTTAGTTAAAAAAAAGTCAAGTTCTAAGCTATTCAAAAAGTCTTTTAGGCCTAACTGGCCTAACCTATTTATACCTCTACTCATCATTATTAACACTACAATTGTCATTATCATAACATCATTATAATAATAACATTGTAATTTATTGCAATAAAAGAAAAAGTAAAGTGTAATTTACGGAATTGAAGTTTAAAATATGGCAAAAAAATTTGAAAACTAAATATTTTTAAAAAAATTGAAACTTAAGTGTATGGTTAAATCAGAAAAGAAAGACTATTTCACTAATTCATAATAGAGGAAAACTAATTTAGTTTTTAAAAATTTTAAAACCGAAACATATAACATATTCCACTTCAAAGTGTAATTTATGATTTTCTTTGTCATACAAAGCAAGTCACTAAAGAGAATTCCACTTGATATTTGAGAAAAAGAATATTACTAACGGGAGGGATTACTATTCTCGCCTGCTTAGGCAGAACCTCAGAAAAAATATCGGCAAAGGAAACGAAACCACAGGTGCATGCATTCAGAATATTTTACTTGAAACACAACTGAAAATCTAATAGAATAGTGTCCACATCAAATTAAATAATCTCAAGCAAGTACATTAATTAGAATAGCTAAGGCTCATATATATGTAAATATTTATATTGTAGCACCAATCTATATAACCTTAACAAGATGGAAATAAGTGGTCAAGTCTCCAACATAATACCTTTTGTAAATTGTTTGAGACCGTTTGTCAAAGTAGATGCTGAGGTCAAGGAAGCTTTTAGTATGCCCAATCCCTGCACCATGAAATCAACAAATGTAATGTAATATGAGGTTATAAGGTTCGTTTCGTGGTGAAGGGAGGAGGGAGAGATCGTGGGTTCGAATTTTCTTCACTAACAAAAACTAATACTTAACAAACTAACATTGACCGATAAAAAAAAATGTAATGTAATCTGATACAACTAACAGAATCATAGGCGAACTAATATGCATTTGAGGGTGGACAAATGCACCACCCCATCATTTTAATAAAGTCACATGTGTTTATCTTAAAATTTTATATTTTGCACCCCTAATTTTGTATGTTTGAATATTCTGACTTATTTTTATGTGAGGACAAATAAATGCACCCCTTTATTTTAATAAAATTATAAGTATTTATCTTAAAATTTTAGATTTACACATCTTATGTTTATGTGTTTGAACCCATTATCTCATTTCTCACTCTTCTTATATGATAATTCTTATTAGATTTATTTTTCTAAATAGATTGTCTTCACTGGTCCCGGATCCTAGATCTGCCACTGAACAGAATAGTATGCAAAGAATGACTCAGTGTGTATCATAGTGTCTTACCTCCTTCATATCAATGCTAATGACCCTTTCCTCCAACTCAAAGAGGGGGACTTGTGATCTATGTAGATACGAAACACCAGAAATGGATGACATTGGAGTCACAACCAAGTCATCTGTCACCATGAACATTGATGGTCCTTTGGCAAATCCTCCACAACTCTGTGAATCCCTGGTAGGTGACTTTGGATAAAAAATCTCCAATCTAGCATTCTTGTCATACATGAAAATAGTAGGCCTGGCTGAAGTAGTAAGAGCCAAATGGTACTTTTTGTTGTCAACGTAAGTGTTGCAATAATAAACAGGCAAGCATGCCTCTTCAATTGGCAATATATGGGTACCGAAGCTGAATTGTGGGGCACATTTAGGATTAACTAGTTCCTCTTTGAGTCCCTGTGACCTTAAGTATCTCTCTGGACTCAACTCAGAAATGCTCTTATACAATTTATCTATGCTGCTCAAAGAAGAGCATCCATCCTTCAAGCATGTTTAACACTCCACCCAAAAGTATACTGAGAAAACTAAAAAAAAAATAGACTCAAATTCAACGAGAAGCCCATCTCTTTTATTACTGACGACACATTATATGTCTATTTTTTTTAATAATCTTTGTGGCAGTTTTTAGCCGCCAATGATGTTGAGTTTAAATACATAAGAAATGTATATTTTGTAGCGGTTTATAGCCGTCATAAACTGTATTTCCGTTAACAGTGTTAACACCATTAGAGATGAGGGACTAAAAACAAGTGGTTTTTAAAGTTTGAGAACTAAAATGGTTGATTCGAAAGTATACGAACTAAAACCAAATTTTTCTGAAAGTACATGAACCAAAAACATATTTTACCAAAAATATAATAATAGCAACAAGCGTCTCTCATGAAGACCAAAACAAAAATATAATAACAAGTGTCACTCTAGAAGACCAAAGGAAATTCCTTTTGGAATAATAATAATTAAAAAAAGACGTAGCCCACCCCAAAGCTAAGCCTCGTGGAACCTTTTTCAAACACATGATGGTTTCTACTTCACTCCATAATTAAAAAGCAAAAATGTTCCACTGGTTCCTCAGGCACGCAGTTTTGCTAAAGAAAGTATTAGATTTTTTTTTTTCATGTTTCATGTACATTTAAAATTAAGTTCTGCATAAGCTAAAGATAAATTCTCCAATCTTTGGATAATTTATTAACTACACAATTGCCCCAAAACAAGGTCACAAAATAGAATTATTGCACATCTCTTTGCTAGAAATCCATTCACCATGTCCAACTTATAAAATTAATCAAAATTTTTCTACATACTTGTTAGTAATTTTGACACCCTTTGGTCTTTACCCCGATTTGCATTTTAATAAATAAACATCATGGAAAAAGAAAAATGCGGCTTTCTAAAAACATTTTGCAAGTAAAGAAATATCACATTCACACTTAACATATCAACTTAAAACTCATAAATACTTCATTAAAAGAAAAAGGTTAAGCACTCCAAAGGCCTTACAATCTTTAATAAAACATAAATAAACTTTGGACCTCAATGGCCATACAACTCTAACAAAACCCATCCATAGAGCTTTAAATAATCAAAACAAGAGAAATGAGTCTAAAATTTAAAAGGCATAAAAATCTCAACCCCAATGTCAAATCTATCAGAGCATGGCACATCCCAACTAAAACCATTACTGACTCGAATGGCTCCTCATTAGGATTTTGTTGGACATCACCTACATACAAAAAACATCCAAGAAACACACAAATATAGGGGAGTGAGATACATCTCACTACGGCTATGTTTGGTTGAGGGAGGGAGGAGAGAAATAGGAGAGAAATTGTGTGGGTCCCATGTGGGATCCACACCTTCTACACTCTACTTTAATTCAAATATTTCTCTCCTATTTCCACCCTCTCTATTTCCATCTTCCCAACCAAACACAACATACATGCTTGCAGTGTAACAATAGTGATAGGTAGACAAACACACAACACATAACATTCCTTCATGCATATTTATAAACAGTTATATTTTCATCATATGCCCATGTAATTCTTTTCCTCTTTACTCTATATGCACGTATGTGATACCAAACTAACACTAGAAGTAGCTTAGGCTCATATGTTAACCATCAAAGCATTATTAGTATCGATGCCTTCGGAATAACACCTTTCCACTAGAGTGATGTCCTTTGGTGAATAGTTAGGGTGACCCAGCTTTCGAAGTATGCCCTAACTCATGAGATCAGCATGAGCCAATGGGATTTTTGCACCAGAACTCAATTCAGCCCTAAGGTCTAAGTTAGGCCTTTTGCGGACCTCCACCATCTAGATTCATGACTATCTCCCTCTCCACACAAACCATCTCAATGTCATGATGCATGTCAACACACAATGCACACCTACAAGTTCCTCTGAACTTATTCTTCCCACGTACTTAGCATGCAAAATGCTAGTGCAAAGGCTTTAAATTTGCTCTTAATTTGGAGGTCCTCGTACTTAGCACGCAAAGTGCTTAGCCTGTGTTGCATCTTTGCTAAGCACGCAAGAGAGTGCTTAGTGTGCGTGTTGATTCTACAAATTGCTATTTTTGTGAGATTTGCTCGCACAAAGCCATTAATGGCCTCCCAACTAGTCCAAAGCAGCAAGAATAACCCTAAAATGATACTTTAGGCTTTTAATCATCAAACTCACATCAAACAAACCATTAATCAAGAAAATCTATGAAAACCCTCATTTAGAACAATCTAATTAGTTGCTCTAACCTATGGCTCTATTTGTGCTCTAAGGACAATTTCTAGTTTAGAAAATAGAATCATATACTTGTAAATACAACAATCACAATACACAACATTTCCAAATGCAAAATTAATTAAAGTTTAAATAATGCACTTGGAACCAAAAACTATTAAGAGTGGTGAGCTCATAACTCTCTCCACGAGCCATCTAAATGTATAATCCATAACTCCCCCTTACTTAGTGTTTTCACACAACCAAGATGAAGTAGTTTCAGTGTTGTTCGTGGTTCTTTGCTCGTAGAGTCCTTGCATTCCGATATGTGCCATCTCCAAATTAATGTGCAAAACAACAAACCGAGCCTGTCAAATTGAAGAGGGCAAAGTATGACCTATATACCTGATTGTATGCATGTAGGTTCCTAGAGTAGAAAGCTCATTAATGTGTTAAACAATCAAAAAGTAAGAGAAAAATGTATCCAACTTCCAAATGTATCTAATACTTAGGTGGACTGACTCTAGAACAAAATAAATTCAGAGAACAAAAAAAAATCATTTCCAAATTGTCTAATCCCGAATATGTGTGCAATTTCAGAACACTTACTCTCGAGAAAAAAAATACTTCTAAATTGTCTAATTCAAAAAATACAAAATACCTAATAGTATTACATATTAATCAATCCGCATCACAAAAATTCCAATTCGGAAAGGATTTTATGGAAATACTAGAATAGGGGGAAAAAAGCTACCTTTTCGAAGAAGGAGATGAGGTAGGTGGTTGAAACGTTTATAGAGGAAGAATCCACCTTGGAGGGTGGTCGCGCGCTCAACTTCAATGCCGTCAGTGACAATAGGGGTGCACAAAGGAAGAAAGGGAAATGTCATTGGGAAAAAGAAAGGGGCGCACAAAGAGAAAGGGAAAGGAGGCATTAGGGTTTACAGAAGGTTAAGTGATTGTATTTTCGAGTTTTTGGTTAATTTTAAAAGGGTTACTTAAGTTTTTAGACGTCCCTCAACTTTTTCAGATTCCAAATTTAGTCATTCAAGTTTTTTTTTTTGACAACTTTTAGTCCTTCATTAATTTTTGAGGAAATTACAGTAACATTCCCTGAGATTTCGTGTAATTACACAAGCACTCCCTGTTTTTTTAACCATTACATTCATGTCCCTTGTAGATGGTGTTAGTGTAAGATTTGAGGGGGGTGTCAATGTAATGTTATCAAACATATAAGAGGGTGTTAGTGTAATGTTTTCAAACTTAAAGGGGGGTTAGTGTAGGAAAATAAAAAAGGTGGAGTTATGTGTAATTTCATAAAAGTTCAGGGAGTGTTACTATAATTTGCTCTTAATTTTTTGTCAGCATTTTTAGTCCCTCGTTTATTTTATATTTGGGACTAATTTTGAGCAATAAAAATAAACAATGGACTAAAAATGGGTAAAAAAATTTAGAGGGATTAAAAATACTAATGGAAGATTAATGGATGACTAAAATTTGTTAAAAAAATTGAGGAACTAAAAATTTGAATTTGAAAAAGTTGAGGGACTAAGAGCTTAATTAACCCATTTTAAAATTAATAAGGGGTGCAAGTTGAAATATAAGGGGTGCAGGAAGCATGGGCCCAAAAAAAATAGATAGAGTAACAAGTGGTTTAACCAACAATCGTGATATTTACCTATAGTACTAGTTGATTAAAAAATTGACCTAGTAGTTTTTTGTCTGGTAACTTACTTCTTAAGGCATGCTTATCCTAGTGCTTGCAAACACATGCTTATCCTAGTGCTTATATCCTATAGGGTATTTGCTTTTATGAATAGTTGATCACGGAGATCTTGACTATACTAATTATTTCTTGCTACTTAATCTTAAGAAATCATTGTGCTCATCACATTTTTCTTTTTCTTTTCCTAAAGCAACTGAGAAAGAAGAAAAAAGAGTAACTCAATGCATGAGATTCCTCCCAAACATAGTATAGAAGAGATAAACGTACGTAGTCTTATTTCTATAAGTACAATGACTATTTCTAAGATTTGAATTTATAATTACTTTTCAATCACAAGTATTATGTTAAGGCTTGCCTTCAACTAAGAAAGAAGTGATTTAGAGAGAAAAATTATCAATACACTTTTTAATATATTTTTATTATTGGATAATTTATATATTTGAATACTTTATTTTGGCGTAGTTCTTCTTTTTTAGAAAAGTAAAAAATTTAAAAGTAAAAAGAAGCAAACGAAAAGAAAAAGAAAAAGTTTTGAATGGTACGGACATTCGATAACACAACTTTAATATTACTTCCGAACGAATAAGATAGATAAAGTAACAAGTGAAAAGAACCAACAATATTTTTTATGTAATATTTACTCCCTCCGTTCCAATTTATATGACGTTTAAGGTTTTGGCACAGGTATTAAGGAATGCAATTAATATGTTGAATTTCCTAGAAAACATTAGGTAATTTCCTAATATACCCTTTATCTCTCTAATTAATTACTCATACTACACTACTCCCACTAAGTATTAATTAAGGGTAGTCTTGGAAAAAGATATTTAATGCAGCATTGGTTTTGTAAAACGTCATCTATTTTGGAACAAATTTTTTTCTCTAAAACGTCATATAATCTGGAACGGAGGGAGTAAGTGATAGTATGTTGTCGAAGAAAAAAAGGTTGAATAAGCCTCGTTAATGCTTATTTAAGTGGCCTAATTTTGATCAAAATTCATGAATTCAATTGGGTTACGTAAGAATAAATTGCATACTGAATATAAAAAAAAAATGCATAACTTAGTAGAAAACTAAAATTTCTCAACTGTAATTTTTATATTTAAAAAGAAGAGTAAATTGCACTCTTCTCAACTAATGACTCATTGGTTCAACTAGTGATAACATTGGTCTTAGTGTTGGAAATGTTGTAAGTGCATCAAAATGCACGATTTGTCCAGATATTTTAGGATCAATATTTTCAAAGTTGATCCCAGCACCCAGCGTTGGCGATAAAATATTTGATGTGTTGCAATTGTTTTTGGACCAATTATGGTTCTTTTTTAGGTTACTATTTAAGCATATTGCAAAGCTGATTGTGGGGGATGCATTGGGAGATGTTCAAACTCATCACTTTAGCCTCTATTCTCTTAAAAAATCTAAAGTCTTTACCACCATTGAAGAATCAAACCTCAGGAGAAGATCTTGAAGATTCAATGGAGCTTCCTTCATCGATCATTGTCAATTCCTCTCTGAACTATTTTTATTGTGTTTTGCTAAATCTTTTTTGGTCAGTGATAGATGAACTTTATAATTAATTAAGAATCCTCTATATTTAATTTTATATTGCAAAAGGAATACTTCAAAAAGGTAAATATTGTATAATTAATTAAAATAATCTATCCCTAAGTATAATGCTATATTTTGTTCTTAAATATATCAAATTTAATATTTATATAATATGGGAATGACAAACTTACACAAGAATATATGAATATCTATATCACACATAATTAATATCAAACTCTGAGGTATATACGTTAATCTTAATTTTATATTACAAATTATATCATATTTTTATATTTTAAAAATCATTTCAAATATATACAACTTATATAAATTTATTAAAAAAAAATAAACAAAACATATTAACCTATGCACAATCTAAACTAAAATTTCAATGAAAACTTGTTTGCTTGGCGATATTTGAATTAAATATTCTTTTTAGGCTAAATTTCAATTTTTGTCCCCTAATTTCCAAATCCACGATTTTGGTCCCCCTAATTTTTAATTGTAACATTTAGTTCCCCTAATTTTACAAATTGACAATTTTGGTTCTTCTATTAGATTATTAACTAATAATTGTGATTAGTAGAGTTATTAAATTAATTATTAATTAATTAAAAATCATTAATTATTAAAAAACTTAATAAAAGATTATTAACCCTAACCACTTCCCCTCAACCTCTCTTCCCCAACCTCTCTTCCTCAACATAAACTTTAATTATAAATTTTTTAATAATTAACGGTTTTTAATTAATTTATAATTAATTTAATAACTCTATTAATCACAATTATTAGTTAATAATTTAACAAATGAAACAAAATCGTCAATTTGTAAAACTAGGGAACCAAAATCGTGGATTTGAAAAATTAGGGGAAAAAAATTACAATTTAGCCTTCTTTTTATTATATATACAAATGAATCAAACATTCTAGAATCATGTTAACAAACTAACTTAGATAAGTATATATAACTAAAACTTGTAATGAATTTGACTAAAGTACTACTATTGTAGAGTTCTTTTAGTCATAACATCTCCGGTCTATACATTATATTTAATCATAGCTCTCAACTAGAAAATTCTAATACATACTTGTAATGAATTTGACAAAAATACTAGCTTTTCTTACCAGATTTGGTAGGTTTTTTGGTGTGGTGGCTCCGTCAGGATCTCCTTGATGAATGGTGGGGGTGTACCTATAAAGACACTCCGATGCTCAAGTTAGAGGCGCAGAGGTGGGAGACAGGTATCACAATTGGGTATGGAATTTCGTACCTTGATTGGAATGAATACCTTCTTATTTATAGAATGTAAAGAGATAGATTTGATAGGGTTATTTTCCTATCGAATCTCGTTGATTGTGATAGAGATAGGTATATCTTCTATCATGATCTTGTGCCTTAATCTTTGTATATCTTATCTTTTAGTAAGATATACTTTTCGTTATAACTATTTTGGTCCGAGTAGGCTTCTCCTACTCAATCAGGTCCTCTACTCAATGGAGTGCCAAGTCCGAGTGGTACACATGCCCTCCAAGCTCTAAAGCTATGTAGGAGCTTAAGTGGTGATCTTGTCGAATTCAAATTTTTATTTAGCAGAGTTGGCATTGTGTCTTACTCGTCTCGTTCTGTCAGATTCGATTTCCTTATTTTGCTTCGAGAGGTCGCGTTACTTCATTCTCGAGTGGTCGCGTCACTTCGTTTCGAGTGGACCGTCACTTCAGACCTATTAACTCGTAACATTTCCCGAGGGTGGCAGTAATGATTATTTTTGAATTTCGAAACGTCCTTGGGATATTCAATGGTCTCAAGCCTCCCCAGCAGTTGATTCGTTTGGTGAAGGGTCTTGATCCAACGGTCCGAGTTGTTTCGTCTCTTCGCATTTGAAGCGAAGCTTTTGGACCTCTATATAAGGGTCACTGTGTTCGCCGGACCTTCACTTTTCCTTCTTCCCTGAGTTTTCTTCTTCTCCGGTGATCATTCCTCCTTGTCCTTGCTCTCTTTCTTTCTTTTGTCCAGGTACGCCCTTCCTTCCTCCTATATTGCTCTTTTCCTTAAAAAATGTCTTCCTTTTCTGGGGAATCAGGGTGTTCTGACGGTGGTCGTATGCTATCGCCGGAGGTTCACCTCATTGGAGAGGACTCCGATGATGGTCCTTCTTTGCACCGCTCCCACTCCGGTGGAGTTAGTAATGGCATGTCAGCGGTAAACGCCGCCACTGTTCACGTCGGTGTGGTTCGTCCCTCTGCTGAGCAATCAGAGTTGCCTTTGGCTACTGCCCCGAAAAGGGTTGTGGTTCTGGATGACTCAGAGGCCACCGAGGAGGTACCTTTGGTCCCTCGTCGTTTCCAGCCTGTTCCTCCTTCTCCTCCCCCCGAGCCTAGTAGCCCTAAGCCTTCTAAAAAGGTCTTCCCTCCAATAATACTTACGGGTTACTTTTGGGTACACGGGGAAGTGGGGAGTTACTCCTCTCGGTACCAGACTGTCGAGTCTATTCTTTCTCTCTTGGATGAAATAGATCTATGCCACTCGAAACTGCCGAGTATTGTTTGTGTCGAACCTTGCAGGCCGAGTGAGCGCGTCTTTCTTTGGGCTTTTTCGTGCGAGTCTCATTACACTTACATGTATGAGGTGTTGTTTACTTCTCTTGGCATTGCGGTTCCTTTTGACAAATTTGAGTGTGACGTCCTTAAGGAGTTGAATGTTGCCCTTACTCAATTGCACCTGAATGCTTGGCCATCAATGTGTGCCTTTAGGGTACTTTGCAGTGAGTTTTTCATTACTCCAACCGCTCCTAAGTTTCTCTTTCACTATTCAGTGAAGGAAAGCAAAAAGGGTGGTTCGGTTTCCTTAACTGGTATCTTGGGTAAATTCATACTCGGCCCTTATACTTCCTATTGGAAAAACTTCAAAGGAGGGTTTTCTCGAGTTCGCCTGGGGAATGATGGAATGTCCAATTTCTTTAATAGACGAGGAGGTCCAGGTTCCCTTTATATTGGACCCGGTCTCCGAATAAGAAGCTATCTTGCAAGATAGTGGATATGTCTTCCTAAGATTAAGATGATATGGTTGACCTCTGCAAACTTCCCCGTTTACTTAGGTGTAGGGTATTAGTTGTGATTCCATTGTCAAAGACTCCGAGAACCGATTGTGATCGTGAGTGATTTTTTGTCTATTTGGTTCTTTTCCTTTTTGCTTGTTTTATTTTTGCTAACCATTTCTCCTTCTCTTATGCAGTCGTGATGGGGAAGTATGATTACCAAGCTGCTAAGAAACTCCGGCTCGAGAAGCTGAAGAGTAAAGAAGTTTGAGCTGAGGAGATCCTAGTCGCTTCTCCTGTTCCACCTCCTCATTTTCCGAAGAGGAAGAAGCAAGTCGTTCAAGGGGATGATGGCGCTTCGAAGAAAGGCAAGCTGAGTCTGCCTCTTCAGAATGTGGCTACCCATGTCGAGAGGCATCTAGCTTTTCTTTCTATGAAGGATGGGCCGACTTCTCTTTGGGGTAGGGACTTCAACCCCTAGGCACTTATTTCTGTCGAGAATCTAGGTCAAGCGGACTGGGACATGCTAAGGGATGCTGGTCCTCTAGCTTCTATGGAGGCTATATCTCGCTTCCAGGCTCATTCTTGGGCTATTGCCCAATACTGGGCTGAGGAGTTTGATCGCGATTATCGTGAGCTCTCAATGGTTAAGGAAGTCGCTTCAAAGGCCGACTAGGCCTTGTTGGATGCTAATAGTGTCTACGAGACTTTACTTCAGTCGGCTGAGGAGTCTCGTAAGTCTCTGGAGGTGACGGAAGCTAAGTTAAAGGAAGTGGAGGCCCGAGAGGATGCTTTGAAGCTCTCTTTGACTACGGTTGAGAGAACCTTCAGGCTGAAGTGGAAAGTCTTAACCAAGAGCTGGAGCGGGTCAAGCTGAATGTCGCTAACTCCGTGGCCAAGTTGAAGGCCGATTTGGGTGAAGCCATGGATGAGATTGTCACTACTTATGAGGCCAGGTTTAAGAAGGCGATTCGCCAAGTTCGGTTCTTCTTTAAGGATGTCGACACTTCTGCTTTTGATGTTGATAAGGATATCAATAAATAGGAAGAGTGAGTGGATGAGTCGGCCATTCCGGGTGATAAGGATCTTGCAACTCGGCCCAGGCTTAGCTCTTAGGCTTTTTTATTTTAATATTTTGTATGGCTCACATGCGACCCACCTAATAAGGTGTTTTTAACTTAATGAAATTTTTGTTTTCTCTCAAGTTATTGCACTCGATTTTTCGTATGGTGGTTAAGATTCGTATCCGATTAAGGTCTACGTTATTAGTTCAACTCGTTTTTCGTATCCTGTTAAAGGTCTACACGGTTTTTAGCGTAACTTGTCTTTTTGTATCTTGTAAAGGTCTACACGGTTAGCTTACTTTCGTAACTTAGTCTTTCCAGAACTAGTTATTGAAGTTTTCAGTCATTCTCCTTTTGGGATGCCGAATGTTGCTCACTTCGAGTGACTTTTTGTGTCAGGTATCCGGTTGGTCTACTCGGTCTTATGCGAATTATTGATAAGATAATGTAATGGAAAAAGAACTTTATTAATAATAATAAAAGTCGAGTGTGCCTCATTAAAACCTCTTTGACAAAAAACCTCTTGGGAAAAAATGTCAAAATAGGAAAAAGAGTACATCACCACTTACAGCATTCTAACTGTAATAAAATTTCAGATAAGTGGCGTTCCAAGTACGAGGGATGGCTTTGTTGGATGGATGCTCTAGTTGTAGGCTCCATTTCCTAGTGTCTCAGTTACTCTGAAGGGGCCTTCCCAGTTAGCTGTCAGCTTATCCTCTCCAGTTGCTTTTCTTGCTTCTCCTCATTTTCTCCAAACTAGATCTTCGACTTCGAAGTTTCTTGGCGTGATCTTGCTATTGTATCTTCTCTCAGCTCTTCTTTTCCAGGCCTCTGCCCTGATATGGACCTCATTGAGTGTTTCTTCAGTCATGTCGAGTGCATGCCTTAGTGACTGGTCATTGATCTATTGAACAAAGTTTACTCGTTGCAAAGAAGGTTTCCCGACATCTATTGGTATGATGGCATCTGATCCATATGAGAGTCAGAAAGGTGTTTCCCCAGTTGTAGATTGTGGTGTGCAGCAATATGCCCAAAGGATTGTTGGAAGCTCCTCGACCCAGCTTCCTTTGGCGTTGTCGACTCGCTTTTTCAGTTCTCCTAGTATGACCTTGTTAGTTGCTTCAGTTTGCCCATTGGCTTGAGGGTGCTCTACTGAAGTCACTCGATGCCAAATCCCAAGGTTCTTAAGGAACTCTTCCAGGTTCTTTTCAACAAACTATTTTTCATTGTCGGAGACTATTGAGTGTGGGATGCCGAATCGGCAAATGATGTTTCTCCATATGAACTTTTGTACGTTGTTGGTCGTAATGGTGGCCAAGGGTTCGGCTTCGATCCACTTCGTGAAGTAGTCGATTCTGACCAAGAGAAATTTGACCTGTCCTTTGGCAAGGGGGAATGGTCTCAAGATATCTACTCCCCACATGGCCAAAGGCCATGGTGCCGTGATCTTGTGCACTTCTTCCATTGGTAGGTGAAATATGTTGCCATATTTTTGGCATTCTTCGCATTTTTTCACGTACTCGGCGTAGTCTTGACGCATTGTCGGCCAGTAGTATCTGGCTCGTAATACTCGGGCGGCCATGGCTTTTCCCCCTGAGTGCATTCCACATATTCCTCTGTGCATCTCATTTATCACGTACTCGGCCTATGTCTTCGTAATGCACTTTAGCAATGGTGCAGTGAAGCCTCTTCTATAGAGGTCTTCCGCTTCTATCACATAGTAACACGCCCTTCTCCTGATCTTCCTAGCTTCCTCTTGGTTTCCGGGGAGGATTCCTTATTTCAAGAAGTTCCACTCTTGGTCTGCTGGGTTGACATTGGAAACTTCTTTATCGATACTCAGAGCATATACCGTCTCTTATATGACAGTTCTGTATTGGTCTTTCTTCTTTGTACTTACCAATTTTGATAGCAGGTTGGCCCTTTCGTTCTGTTCTCTTAGGATGTGGTTGAGTTCGAACTCGGTGAATTCGTTCTTTAACTGGGAAGCTAGATGGTAGTATCTTGTCATCTAGGGGTCCTTTGTTTGATAGGATTCGTTTATCTACCGCGTGACCAGTTTTGAGTCGCTCCAACACCTGAGGTGCTTCGCTCCTACTTCTTTAGCAAGTTTTAGCCTGGCTAACAGGGTTTCATACTCGGCTTGGTTGTTAGATGCATCAAAATCAAACCTGAATGACTATTCTAAAATAATCCCTTCAAGACTTTCGACTATGATGCCTGCTCCATTGCCTTTGGTGTTTGAGGAGCCATCCACGTAGAGGGTCCACCATGGTGTGGGTGTCTCTTCTACTGGTGCTAGTTCTGCGATGAAGTCGGCTAAGCATTGGGCCTTCATAGGTCCTCTCAGTTCATACTTGATATTGAACTCTGATAGTTCTACTGACCAAGCTGTCATTCTTCCAGCGAGTTCTGGCTTCCTCAACACTTTTCGTATTGGGTGGTCAGTTCGTACCACCACTTGGTGGCTCTGAAAGTACGATTATAGTCGTCGTCCTGAAGTGACCAAGGCTAGTGCCAAAATTTTGATCATCTGGTACCTTGTTTCGGCCTCTTTTAGCACTCGGCTTACGTAGTATACTGGTGTTTGCATCTGTTTTTCTTTTTGGATGATGATCGAGCTGATTGCGTCTCTCGAGAATGCTAGGTATAGTAGCAAGTCTTTGTCGGGTACAGGTTGAGTTAGGACTGGTTGTGAGGTGAGTAGCATTTTCAACTTCTGGAAGTTTGTTTCGCACTCTTCACTCTAGTCAAACATTTGTTGCTTCTTGAGGAGTTGGAAAAAGGGTCTGCCTACCTCTGCCGCTCTCGATAGAAAGCGGGATGGGGACGCCAGTCTTTCCATTAGCCTTTGTACTTCCTTTATGTTATTCGGGCTTCTCATGTTTATGATAGCTGCGCATTTCTCTGGGTTGGCTTCTATGCCTCTGTGTGTGAGCATGAAACCTAAGAACTTTTTGCCTTGCACTCTGAATATGCATATCTTCATATTTAGCCTCATTGTGCTTTCTGATCTCATCAAATATTTTGGCTAAGTCTCCTGAATGTGAGTCTAGGTTTCGACTTTTGACCACCATGTCGTCTACGTAGACTTCTAGATTTCACCCAAGTTGCTCCGCAAATATTTTGTCCATTAGACGCTGGTATGTGGCTCCTGCTTTTTTTAAACCGAATGGCATTACCGTGTAGCAGTAGTTAGCCGTATCAGTTATGAATGTCGTTTTCTCCTCATCAGGTGGGAACATGGGTATTTGGTTGTAACTAGAGTAAGCATCCAGAAAACTCAAGATAGGGTAGTCGGATGCTCCATCCACCAGCCTGTCAATACTCGGCAATGGGTATGAGTTCTTAGGGCACGCCTTGTTAAGATCTATGTAGTCAGTACACATCCTCCATTTGTCATTTGCCTTTTTTACCATCACGACATTTGGAAGCCATGTGGTGTAGTGCACTTCACTTATGAAATCGACGTTGAGTAACTTTTTAGTTTCCTCTTTTATCCATTTTTCCTCTCTCGGCTCCAAGCTTTCTCTTCTTTTGGGAGATTGGTTTGGCCTTTGAGCAGATGGCGAGTTTGTGACAATGAAAGCTTGGGTCGATTATCGGCATGTCGACATTCATAAGACTTGGGCGATTGCACTCTCAGTTATGCTGGTTAGCTGAGTCCCGACCTTTGTGCATTAACCTACTTTTCTTCCTAACTGGAAGGATTTAACCTCCTCGGTGGGTTCTGCTCTTGGTTCACCCTCCTTGGGATCTAGTTCGGCCTCCTTCGTTGGTTGTACCACGAACGAGGTGCATGCTATATGCTTCACTCTTGGTTCTGGAACCTTTTTGTCGCTGGCTATCTTCAGACTTGCCAAGTAGCACTCACGGGCTATTTCTTGATCAGCCTTTACTGTTATTATTTCTCCTTCCGAGTCGGGGAACTTCATAGCCAGGTGAGGGGTTGAGATCAGTGTCCCTAACTCGTTGAGTGCAGGTCTGCCTATAAGGATATTATATGGAGTAAGGGCGTTGACTAAGAGGTACCTGATTGTAAAGGTCTTGGATCCCTTGTCATCTCCAAAAGTGGTAAAGAGGTCTATGTAGCCTCTGGTATGCACTTTTTCGCCTGAAAATCTGACTAGCTGTTTGGTGTACGGCTATATCTTGCTTTTGGGGATGTTCAATTGTTTGAAGGTGGACTAGTACAAGATGTCAGCCGAACTGCCCTAGTCCACAAAGACCTTGCATACTAGGAAGTTGGCAACCTCAACCTTGACCACCATTAGGTCATCATGGTTGGGTTTTAACCCTTCGAAGTCTACGTCAGTGAATGTTATGGGTGGAAGGCTTCTCGGTCTCACGGAAGCCGAGTTGATTGACTGGATACTGCATAAGTGTCTCTTCCTTGCCGAGCTTGAGCTCCCTCCTCCTGCAAATCCTCCTGTGATCGTGTTGATAACGCCTCGGAGCCGAGTCTCAGGGGGATTACTTGGTCCCTCTTGTCGGTTCATCGAGATTTTCTGTCGCGATCTTCCTCCTTATCTTATGTTCGTTCTTGCTCAGATTTTCGATTGTCGTCTCGGACAAAACTTCGTAGGTTGCCTTCTTGGATAAGTTTTTCAATCTTAAACTTTAGTATGGTACAGTCTTCAGTGGCGTGTCCATGCAAACGATGGTATCTGCAATACTTGGACCTGTTCGCTTTCTTCGGGGATCGGTTCCGAGTGAGCAAACTGATCAGTTCGACATTGCAGGCTTCTTCCAAGACTCGACTTCTACTTTCTATCAAGGGAGTGTAACAAGCGAATCTGGCTTGAGGCGGCTTCTTGGCCCTGGATCTGCTGCTCGAAGTTCGCTCTCGGCTTGTTTATGTTTTCTCATGTTTCTCATGCTTCTTACGGGATTCCCCTCTGATGCGTTCTCGAAACTTTGTCATTTCTTCCATCTGAATGTACCCTGCTGCTCTCGCTCTGAGCTCATTCATGTCATGTGGCGGCTTCTTGTAGAGGCTGTCCGAGAAGGGTCCAGACTTCAGGGCTATTAGCATGGCGGTCAGTGCCACTTGAGGATTTAGGTCTCGAATTTTAATTGAGACTTCGACGAATCTTTCCATGAAGTCCCTAAGGGACTCATTGTCCTTTTGCCTAATGTTGGCTAAGGCCACTGCTGTCAAGTGATGAGGCCGGCTCGTGGCATATTGGGCACCAAAACAAGCGACCAAAGTGGTGAAAGAGTCAATCGAATGCGGTTGAAGGCACGGATACCAGTTCAACGCTGCCCCCTTCAACGTGGTTGGGAAAACGTGACACATGATGGCATTTTCGTTTGTACAAAGGTTGACCTACATGACGAACGCGTCGATGTGCTCGTATTGGTCTGTCAAGCCGTCGTAAAGTTCCATGGACAGGGGCTTCCACCCGGCCACTAGTAGTGTTTCCATAATGCCATCAACGGACGAGTGTCATCTCGTTGTCTCCAGTATTGCATTCCATCTTGGGGCCGTGTGCGTAGTGGATATGAATTTGGATTCAGTTTGCGTTATTGTTTGGTTTGCGTCGCTCCAGGTAGTGTCGTCTCGTTCTGTCCGATCAGGCTGTTCGTGATCAGTCGCGTGGGCAGCCGAGTGTGCATTTTGGTCCACTTGCAGATTAGTGTTCTCCTTACGGAGATCCTCTATCTCCTTCGTGCTATTCTGTTTCAGTGTGTTCACCTCCCTTTGCAAGGTTTGGATCAACGGGTGATTCTCAAGCGCTTGACGCTGGATGGGCGCCACATGTAGGGGTTACCCTGACGGGTATCCCCTTGTGCCGGTGTTCCCTGAGTTACAGGTTCCAGCACTTGTGGTCACTTTTCAAGATTCGCTGTTTTGTCTTGGGTTGCTACCATCGCGATCGTTTCACGTTGATTGGTGTGGCTGGGAAGAGTTTTACTGAGCCCCATGGTGGGTGCCAAATGTTCTTACCAGATTTGGTAGGTTTTCCGGTGTGGTGGCTCCGCCGGGATCTCCTTGATGAATGGTGGGGATGTACTTGCAAAGACACTTCCGACGCTCAAGTTAGTGGCGCAGAGGTGGGAGATAGGTATCACAATTGGGTATGAAATTTCATACATTGATTGGATTGAATACCTTCTTATTTATAGAATGTAAAGAGATAGATTTGATAGGGTTATTTTCCTATCGAATCTTATCAAATCTTGTTGATTGTAATAAAGATAGGTATATCTTCTATCATGATCTTATGCCTTAATCTTTGTATATCTTATTCTGTTATAACTGTTTTGGTCTGAGTAGGCTTCTCCTACTCGGTCAGGTCCTCTACTCAGTGGAGTGCCGAGTAGTACACTAGCTATTGTAGAGTTCCTTTAATCATAACTTCTCCATAGTGTATACGTATTTAATCATAGTTTTCTTTTTTTTTGACAGACGTATTTAACCATAGGTGTCAACTAGAAATTTTTACATCTTTGGTGTAATTAAATAAACGCTAGGTACTATAATTAAATAAACGCTAGATTTGATGGAACGTTTTAAAAAGGTATATAGAATTTAGTCTGGTTAGTGATTATTTATATTGAAAAGTAATTATTTTGACATTAAAACTGATAGATCTCGACAAGATTCGATCTGAATCATTTTTCTTCTCGGTGCATGCAAAAATTACTCTCATACACACCCTCAAGAATACTTCCTTTGTATCAGATAAATAAATACATATAAGTATATAACTATTTATATAATTAGATAGCTAGGTGGGCACAATAAAACTCAAAATACGATCAGCCCTCTTCCTTCTGAAAGATCAAATAAAGCACCTTAAGTTGTTTCAAATCTGCAAAATCATTGTAGTACAATAGAACATTTTTAACTATAGGTATGCCGATCGATTGAAAATGAACAAAAAGAAGACACAAATTAAAAGGACTACAAGTGACTATCGTTCCCATTCTATAGCTTTTGCCCACAATGCATCCTAAGTACTAACGAATATTATTGATTTCTCGCTTCTCCTCCTTAACTTTCGTTAACAAGTGGCCGAGACCAATTGTTAGGGCTGATGTAGAGATCAAAGACGCTTGTATTATGCGGACACCCTGCAACAGCACCGTAAACTTTTATAATAACTCCATAATCTTCTAGCAAAAGGTAATACAAACTTCAATTAATAAGAAAATAAAAAACATGAAGAAATAAGATGCTTTTTTTACTCTTCTTACTTACTTCCTGGATGCCAATGCTAACCACTTTCTCTTCCAAGTCATCAACAGGAATGCTCATATTGTTTAGTAAAGAAATAACAGAAATAGACGACAACGGCGCCACAACCAAACCATCTGTTGCAATGTACATTGTGGGACCTTTAGCATATCCTTTATTGTTACCTGTATCAGATATGGGATCGACAAACTCCAAAGCAGTACAATGTTCAAATCTGCTGCCAACTTCCCTATGTGTAGAGGTTAGATAGGAAGCAATAAGGATTGGTTCAAGTTTACCATTGAGAAATGTATGCATGTGCTTAGTGCGACAAAAATATTTGGGGACATCGTCATAAATTGGCAGTAGCATATTGCTTAATTTGAACTGTGCAGCATGCACAAGATCAACAAGTTTATTCTTTACTACCTTTGTAGTCCAATAAACTTCATCTAATCTAACAACACTGTTATACAATTCATCAACACTGCCAATAGAAGAATATCCTTCCATCAAATGTACCACTCCTCCTAAAGGAATAGTGAGCAAACTATAAAGAAAGTCAGCAAAATCTTCTTTTCCTTGAGCAAACACTATATTGCCATTCGATTTTCTCTGCATTATATTCACTACGATTTTGCCACTATCATTTGCTTTCAAATCACTAGGAGTGAATTTTTGCCTTTTAAGTAATTTCTCATGAGGCGGGTTTTCTAAGAACAAATCTGTCAAAGTTCTCTTTGAACAAAACAATTCCTCAGCAGATCAATTACCTATAAAAAGGACAAATCAATCTATAATCATCACAACTTCCAATCAGTCATTGAAAATGAAAACTTGAGAAATATGATATACAAATTCAATGAACTGAGTATAAAGAAACCTGAGTCTTAGTTATAGTCACGGTCATTTCATTCACTGAAGACATGCTTTTTATTCCACTACCCTTAAGCAGATTAAAAAAGTACCCAATGAGTTTGGCAAAACTTTCAGATCGTTCGTGATCATAAAACTGGCATTACTCTTAACAAAACCATCATAGACAATAGGACTTTCAGGAGAAAACGATTTTGCTAACATGTCCCCACATCTGCATCTTTTATTTTTGAAGGTGCTTAATAAGACCGGGCTTTTGTTTCGACAATTAGCCAAATTGTTGCATACAAAATATTCAGTAGGCTCTATGTCATCAATGTTCAACTTCAGACTCCTACAATAAGCTTCCATTGAGTTCCTGGGACGCAGAAGCATTTCTTTACAAGTATCTGCACATAGACACTCTTGGTCAAGATTCTCTACACTTTGATAGAGTGAGCTCAGTGATGCGACTTCAGTTGTCCGCACATTTGACTCCTTTCGCACAAGTCTTGCAATGATTCCTAAAGGCAATGTTAAGAAGCTAAAAAGAACATCCACAAAGTCCTTCCCAGCCTCGGCAAAGAGAACTTTGTTTCTTTCTTTGATTACCATAAGCTTCTAGGTAATCTGCTCCTCAGTTTCAACAGCAACCATTGTAGCAGGCAAAATAAAGTTTGTAAAGAGAATACAAATTTTTGTTGTTGAATAATTGAAAATGTCTTTCTTTTGTTTACCTGAGGGTTTTAAATATCGTTGTGTATCGGCTGTATCGTCTGCAGTATCACGGTATCGTTTACCATTTCAAACCGATATTGTGTTGAGAGCGTAAATCATGTGTAACGGCCGCAACAAAATGCTGTTACGTCCTCGACAAACACAGAAAGACGCAAGCAACTCTTTATTAGTGCCTTTTTAACCCAAAACACCACGAGAAACCATCTACTCTGTTCCAATCTTCACTTAAATAATTAGATTTTGGTGATGCTTGGCTTGTTCCGATTTTTCATAGTTAGTGGGATGTGGCAACCAAGTAGAAGTTGATTTGTGCCATTGAGAGAGAAAGAAAACAGAAAGGTGACGGCTTGAGAAACAAAATGAAATTGAGAAAAGGAAGGGGCATATGTTGTGTGACTCTATGAGTGAAGAAGAATTGGGAATTGAGGGAGAAATCTGAATTTGGGATTATTAGTGAACGGGAGTGAGATTTGTGAAGTAAAGAAAAAATTGAGAATTGAGGGAGAAATTAAAAGTTAAAAATTGAAATGAAATTTATTAATGAGTGATAGAGAGTGGGGCACGTGAGAAGTGGGAAAAAAAATTGGGAATGGTGGGACCGTGGGAGAAAGTGAAAGTTAAAATTTCATATTCATAAGGAATTGAGGGAGGGAGACGTAGGAAATTTTAAGGGATGTAGTGATATAGGTTTGATTTGCATTTAATTACTAAGTGAAAAATATTTCTTTTAATGTTAATAAAATATTTTTTAATATTAATGAATGCTTTTTAATGTAGCAACTACTGATTTAATTTTATTTTAATATTTTTTAATTAATTTCTTTTACTTTGGAAATCTTATAATAATGAAAAATAGTTATTATAGATGATTATTAATTATATAATGATACAAGACATTTTCATATAATTTTGAGCGTAATTGTGAAACATTCACACCGCAACCACCGCAATTCGCATCGCAAGATCGGCAATACCCGTAATTGTGAAAACCTTAACGCGATCGCAACTGTGACCGTAATTTAAAACCTTGTTTGCCTCTAAGCATTTCAAGTATTTATATTAAATTAAAAATGTAAAGTCCGTTTAACTTTAATGAATAATTAATGTGCATTGTGAATAGAGATTTTACTCGAAAAGGAAAGGGATACCAGAGAATTGTAGCAGGGACTGGTCACTTTATTTTCAACTGTGACCATTGGCTTTTCATTTTCTAATCTTTATAAAAATTTTATGAAGTCACTTTGTACAATGAAACGGTTTGGTTAGGAATGTGCATGGAAAGTCGTTTCAAGGTAAGGGAATCGAACGGTTGGGCGGTGGAAATGCAGTGACAACTGGTGAGAAGAAAAAGAATTTGTTTAGCCTCTTGAGTTTAAGTGTGTGTTTGGTTTATAATTAGAAAGGCTTCAAACTGGAATTTCACGCGTTTCTAAGCACCAAATGCAAAAGCAACACATATGTTGCTTTAAGACAAACGTTGGTTGCATTTTTTCTTATAGTAATCCAAACATACTCTAAATTTTGTAGAGCCTTTTTACAAAGTCTATTTAATGGCTACAGATACACATAAATTTTACTAAGCCTATTGTTTTTGGTACACATTTGTTTTTACTGACCATCTTTAGTGGGATTCTCCTCTTTCAATCACGTTTTTTCTATCCACAATATTCAAATCCAAGACTTTGCTTAAAGGGATCGAGTCCAGCACCACTCAGACCAATAACTTGTTGGTTACTAAGCCTATTTAATATGACATGTTCTAATCCTTTCCCATTATTTTAGGTGCATTGGACAGTTCCCTAAATAGGCAAGTGTCTCCACCCTTTTAGCTCTCGTGGGTCATCGACCTCAAGTCCTCAACAACGTTCCCTGATGTGCCTTGAACCAATTCCCCTAGTAATAGTATAGCAACGCCATGATATAAAGGCTACTTTTATTTAATTGCAAAATGCTAATTATTGTCCTTAGATCACTAAATGGGAATTTTGTTAGGATACATTCATTTGTAATTTCCAATGCAACTCTAATATAACCTTTAATAAAAAGTAAATACGAAAAAAAATTAAAATAAATATTTAGGATTGAAAACAAATTAAAAGAAGGATGCAAATTACTCTCGTGTACCAGGTTGCGCTTACCTTTGGTTAGACTTTTTTTTTTAAGAAATTAGGTCAAGATTGTTATAAAAGCTTATTTGAAAAATTAGAGTCTCATTCAAAAAACTTTTTTTGGTTAATAGGTCAATATATTTAAATAAATATAAATAATAATTTTTTTGTTAGAATTATTATGTTAAATCATTTTATAATATATTAAAATTGTATATTTATTTAACTTTTTAAAATTAAACATGTTGACCTATATAAAATATTTAACTCTATAAGTTTATTGAAGCATAAATTTATGTATTATTTTTGTTTTAATCAAATTTTTATGTCCTATTTATAAACCTAATTGTATGAGAGGCTTATAAATAAGTTATTATTTAAGTTAGATTAGACCTTAAAATATATTTATATCATATAAATAAGTTAGACTTGACTCTTATAAAGTCTAGCTATAGCCAACCCAATTTTCACCCTTGTCCCATGACTTGAGGGTTATAATTTTCATAGTTTATACTTTGTTTTACATATAATTTATTTTCACATTGGTCTCAGAAAATTAGTTTATTTAGAGATAAAGTCAAACATATCAAAAACTTTAATATGTAGAATATATAAGATAGGTTTAATTAGACTAATAAGTCAAACTAGACTTTAAAAAATGTTAGGTTAGGCCTAAAAGAAAGTTTATAACAAATTATAGGTTAGGGTTGAGCTTTAAAATTTTTAAATCGATCAATCCTATATAAGAAAAAGAAAGAGTATAATATTTTTCATCCCTCTAAAATAGTTGAAATTCGATTTGTGTCCCTCCAAAATTTCTCGTCTCATTTTGGTCCCTCAAAATTCAAAATGTGTTATTTTTTGTCTAAACGTCTAACGTCCTTAGTAGATTCTTGATGTGGCTAACAAGATATCACGTTAGCATTGCATTGGACATTTTGGGTGACATGACATTCACATAATTACCAGTGTTATCCACGTCATCCGCATGGTTGCCAAGTGGCAAGTGAATTTTTTTGTCCCTAAAAAATGTTAAAAATTCAATTTTAGTTCTTATAAAATTTAAAAGTTTGATTTTAGTCTTTATAAAATTTAAAGTTTGATTTTAGTCCCTATAAAATTTATAGTTTGATTTTAGTCCTTATAAAATTCAAAAGTTTGATTTTAGTCCTCATACAATATAATATTTTCATTTTTAATATAATATATTAAGCAATGTTAAACAAAAATATAACATAATATTTATAACTTAAATATATTATTGGTAGGAGTCAACAAGAAATGGGATACAACCTATCCAACTCAATTTTGTTAGGGTTATTTATCTGAACCCAAACTCAACCTGTAGATCAACAAGACCCAATAATTTATGGTACAAGACCGGGTCAACTTGGTTTATTAACCTAAAAAGGCTTTTTTTTTTTTTTACCAAAATGAGGTAATTTTTTAAAAAATTACCAAAATGAGTACTTTTTAAAAATATTACAGAAATGGGTAAGTCGTTTTAAAACACGACTTCATATAAAAGAAGTTCTATTTTAAAACACGACTTTAGTTTTAGTATTTTATTTTTAAAAAAAAATAGAAGTCGCATTTCTAAAATTTTAAGTTTTTTTATTTTATTTTCATTCCTGAAGTGGTGCCTTGGCGGATGACTTCCATTTTTTTTTTTAAAATTTCTATTTACACCTATATATTATCAATACACCCCTTTTATTTATTTTTTTCCATAAAACATAAGAAATGCAACTTTTAAAAAAATGCTGAAAACTAAAGTCGTGTTTTAAAACACAACTTCTTTATATGAAGTTGTGTTTTAAAACATGACTTACCCATTTTCGTAATATTTTCAAAAAGTATCCATTTTGGTAATTTTTTAAAAAATTACCCCATTTTAGTAAAAAAGCCACCTAAAGATATGAATATTAAGTATTAACATTATTAACTATTAATGGAAGATTTCTATCAACATGGAAGGAAAGCTGTTATTTGTTGGCTCAAGAGCTAATTAATGGAAGATTTCTATCAACATACAACATTCTTAAATTATCAAGGCAAGTCATTGGATTTCACAATGTGCGGGAAATGAAAAGAAAAAACAAAAATTAAAAGGACTAAAAGTTAACTATTGTGCTGATTCTATTGCCCTCGGTGTATCCTAAAATTCTTAAAGAACAAAATGTTAACATACACACGAGTCTAGTTACACATACACAAGAACATAGTTTATTGAGTAACAAGTGGTTTAACCAACAATCATGACATTTACTTATAGTACTAGTTGATTAAAAATTGACCTGGTAGTTTTTTGTCTAATAACTTACATCTTAAGGCATGCTTATCCTAGTGCTTGTAATCACATGCTTATCCTAGTGCTTATATCCTATAGGGCCTTTGCTTTTATGAATAGTTGATCACGGAGATCTTGACTATACTAATTATTTCTTGCTACTTAATCTTAAGGAATCATTGTGCTCATCACATTTTTCTTTTTCTTTTCCTAAAGCAACCGAGAAAGAAGAAAAAAGAGTAACCCAATGCATGAGATTCCTCCCAAACATAGTATAGAAGAGATAAACGTACGTAGTCTTATTTCTATAAGTACAATGACTATTTCTAAGATTTGAATTTATAATTACTTTTCAATCACAAGTATTATGTTAAGGCTTACCTTCAACTAAGAAAGAAGTGATTTAGAGAGAAAAATTATCAATACACTTTTCAATATATTTTTATTATTGAATAATTTATATATTTGAATACTTTATTTTGGCGTAGTTCTTCTTTTTTAGAAAAATAAAAAATTTAAAAGTAAAAAGAAGCAAAAGAAAAGAAAAAGAAAAAGTTTTGAATGGTACGGACATTCGATAACACACAACTTTAATATTACTTCCGAACGAATAAGATAGATAAAGTAACAAGTGAAAAGAACCAACAATATTTTTTTATGTAATATTTAAGTGATAGTATGTTGTCGAAAAAAAAAAGGTTGAATAAGCCTCGTTAATGCTTATTTAAGTGGCCTAATTTTGATCAAAATTCATGAATTCAATTGGGTTACGTAAGAATAAATTGCATACTGAATATAAAAAAAAAAAAAATATGCATAACTTAGTAGAAAACTAAAAGTTCTCAACTGTAATTTTTATATTTAAAAAGAAGAGTAAATTGCACTCTTCTCAAGTAATGACTCATTGGTTCAACTAGTGAAAACATTGGTCTTAAGTGTTGGAAATGTTGTAAGTGCATCAAAATGCACGATTTGTCCAGATATTTTAGGATCAATATTTTCAATGTTGATCCCAGCACCCAGCGTTGGCGATAAAATATTTGATGTGTTGCAATTGTTTTTGGACCAATTATGGGTCTTTTTTAGGTTACTATTTAAGCATATTGCAAAGCTGATTGTGGGGGATGCATTGGGAGATGTTCAAACTCATCACTTTAGCCTCTATTCTCTTAAAAAATCTAAAGTCTTTACCACCATTGAAGAATCAAACCTCAGGAGAGGATCTTGAAGATTCAATGGAGCTTCCTTCATCGATCATTAATTGTCAATTCCTCTCTTAACTATTTTTATTGTGTTTTGCTAAATCTTTTTTGGTCAGTGATAGATGAACTTTATAATTAATTAAGAATCCTCTATATTTAATTTTATATTGCAAAAGGAATACTTCAAAAAGGTAAATATTGTATAATTAATTAAAATAATCTATCCCTAAGTATAATGCTATATTTTGTTCTTAAATATATCAATTTTAATATTTATATAATATGGGAATGACAAACTTACACAAAAATATATGATATCTGTATCACACATAATTAATATCAAACTCTGAGGTATATACGTTAATCTTAATTTTATATTACAAATTATATCATATTTTTATATTTTAAAAATCATTTTCAAATATATATAACTTATATAAATTTATTAAAAAATAAACAACATATATTAACCTGTGCAAAATCTAAACTAAAATTTCAATGAAAACTTGCTTGCTTGGCGATATTTGAATTAAACGTTCTTTTTAGGCTAAATTTCAATTTTGGTCCCCTAATTTTTCAAATCCACAATTTTGGTCCCCCTAATTTTTAATTGTAACACTTGGTTCTCCTAATTTTACAAATTAACGATTTTGGTTCATCTATTAGATTAATAGCTAATAATTGTGATTAGTAGAGTTATTAAATTAATTATAAATTAATTAAAAAATATTAATTATTAAAAAACTTTAATAAAAAATTATTAGCCCTAACCACTTCCCTCCAACCCCTCTTCCTCAACATAAACTTTAATTATAAAGTTTTTTTAATAATTAATGGTTTTTAATTAATTTTTAATTAATTTAATAACTCTATTAATCACAATTATTAGTTAATAATTTAACATATTGACCAAAATTGTCAATTTGTAAAACTAGGGGTCCAAAATTGTGGATTTCAAAAATTAGGGGACAAAAATTACAATTTAGCCTTCTTTTATTATATATACAAATGAATCAAACATTCTAGAATCATGTTAACAAACTAACTTAGATAAATATATATAACTAAAACTTTTAATAAATTTGACTAAAGTACTAGCTATTGTAGAGTTCTTTTAATCGTAACTTCTCCGGTCTATACATTATATTTAATCATAGATCTCAACTAGAAAATTCTAATACGTACTTGTAATGAATTTGACTAAAATACTAGCTATTGTAGAGTTCCTTTAATCATAACTTCTCCAGTGTATACGTATTTAATCATAGTTTTCTTTTTTTTGACAGACGTATTTAATCATATGTGTCAACTATAAATTTTTACATCTTTGGTGTAATTAAATAAATGCTAGGTACTATAATCAAATAAACGCTAGGTTTGATGGAACGTTTTAAAAAGGTATATAGAATTTAGTCTGGTTGGTGATTATTTATATTGAAAAGTAATTATTTTGACATTAAAACTGATAGATCTCGACAAGATTCGATCTGAATCATTTTTCTTCTCGGTGCATGCAAAAATTACTCTCATACACACCCTCAATAATACTTCCTTTGTATCAGATAAATAAATACATATAAGTATATAACTATTTATATAATTAGATATCTAGGTGGACATAATAAAACTCAAAATATGATCAGCCTCTTGCTTCTGAAAGATCAAATAAAGCACCTTAAGTTGTCTCAAATCTGCAAAATCATTGTAGGACAATTTTTAACTATAGGTATGCTGATCGATCGAAAATGAACAAAAAGGAGACACAAATTAAAAGGACTACAAGTGACTATCGTGCTCATTCTATAGCTTTTGCCCACAATGCATCCTAAGTACTAAATAATATTATTGATTACTCGCTTCTCCTCCTTAACTTCGGTTAACAAGTGGCCGAGACCAATTGTTAGGGCTGATGTAGAGCTCAAAGATGCTTGTATTATGCGGACACCCTGCAAAATAACCGTAAACTTTTATAATAACTCCATAATCTTTTAGCAAA
Organism: Pueraria montana var. lobata; assembly: GCA_026413185.1. Taxonomy (NCBI): domain Eukaryota; kingdom Viridiplantae; phylum Streptophyta; class Magnoliopsida; order Fabales; family Fabaceae; genus Pueraria; species Pueraria montana. The sequence continues at coordinate 84,327,220 of CM048650.1, forward strand.
AGGTAATACAAACTTCAATTAATAAGAAAATAAAAAACATAAAGAAATAAGATGCTTTTTTGACTCTTCTTACTTACTTCCTGGAAGCCAATGCTAACCACTTTCTCTTCCAAGTCATCAACAGGAATGCTCATACTGTTTAGTAAAGAAATAACAGAAATAGACGACAACGGCGTCACAACCAAATTATCTGTTGCAATGTACATTGTCGGTCCTTTAGCATATCCTTTACTGTTACCTGTATCAGATATGGGATCGACAAACTCCAAAGCAGTACAATGTTCACATATGCTGTCAACTTCTCTATGTGTAGAAGTTAGATAGAAAGCAGTAAGAATTGGTTCAAGTTTACCATTGAGAAATGTATACTTGCGCTTAGTGCAACAAAAATATTTGGGGACATCGTCATAAATTGGCAGTAGCATATTGCTTAATTTGAACTGTGCAGCAAGCACAGGATCAACAAGTTTATTCTTTACTTCCTTTGTAGTCCAATAAACTTCATCTAAACCAACAACACTGTTATACAATTCATCAACACTGCCAATAGAAGAACATCCTTCCATCAAATGTACCACTCCTCCTAAAGGAATAGTGAGCAAACTATAAAGAAAGTCAGCAAAATCTTCTTTTCCTTGAGCAAACACTATATTGCCGTTCGATTTTCTCTGCATTATTTTCACTATGATTTTGCCACTATCATTTGCTTTCAAATCACTGGGAGTGAATTTTTGCCTTTTAAGTAATTTCTCATGAGGCGGGTTTTCTAAGAACAAATCTGTCAAAGTTGTCTTTGAACAAAAACAATTCCTCAGAAGATCAATTACCTGTAAAAAGGACAAATCAATCTATAATCATCACAACTTCAAATCAGTCATTGAAAATGAAATCTTGAGAAATATGATATAAAATTCAAGGAACTGAGTATAAAGAAACCTGAGTCTTAGTTATGGTCACGGTCATTTCATTCACTGAAGACATGCTTTTTATTCCACTATCCTTAAGCAGATTAAAAATAGTATCCAATGAGTTTGGCAAAACTTTCAGATCGTCCGTGATCATAAAACTGGCATTACTCTTAACAAAACCATCACAGACAACAGGGCTTTCAGGAGAAATCGATTTTGCCAACATGTCCCCACATCTGCATCTTTTATTTTTGAAGGTGCTTAATAAGACCGGGCTTTTGTTTCCACAATTGGCCAAATTGTTGCATACAAAATACTCAGTGGGCTCTGTGTCATCAATGTTCAGCTTCAGACTCCTACAATAAGCTTCCATTGAGTTCCTGGGACGCAGAAGCATTTCTTTACAAGTATCTGCACACAGACACTCTTGGTCAAGATTCTCTACACTTTGATAGAGTGAGCTCAGTGATGCAACTTCAGTTGGCTGTACATTTGACTCCTTACGCACAAGTCTTGCAATGGTTCCTAAAGGCAATGTTAAGAAGCTAAAAAGAACATCCACAAAGTCCTTCCCAGCCTCGGCAAAGAGAACTTTGTTTCTTTCTTTGATTACCATAAGCTTCAAGGTAATCTGCTCCTCAATTTCAACAGCAGCCATTGTAGCAGGCAAAATAAAGTTTCTAAAGAGAATACAAAATTTTGTTGTTGAATAATTGAAAATGTCTTTCTTTTGTTTACCTGAGGGTTTTAAATAGTACTAGTTGATTAAAAAATTGACCTAGTAGTTTTTTGTCTGGTAACTTACATCTTAAGGCATGCTTATCCTAGTGCTTGTAATCACATGCTTATCCTAGTGCTTATATCCTATAGGGCCTTTGCTTTTATGAATAGTTGATCACGGAGATCTTGACTATACTAATTATTTCTTGTTACTTAATCTTAAGGAATCATTGTGCTCATCACATTTTTCTTTTTCTTTTCCTAAAGCAACCGAGAAAGAAGAAAAAAGAGTAACTCAATGCATGAGATTCCTCCCAAACATAGTATAGAAGAGATAAACGTACGTAGTCATATTTCTATAAGTAGAATGACTATTTCTAAGATTTGAATTTATAATTACTTTTCAATCACAAGTATTATGTTAAGGCTTGCCTTCAACTAAGAAAGAAGTGAATTAGAGAGAAAAATTATCAATACAATTTTTAATATATTTTTATTATTGAATAATTTATATATTTGAATACTTTATTTTGGCGTAGTTATTCTTTTTTAGAAAAGTAAAACATTTAAAAGTAAAAAGAAGCAAAAAAGAAAAAGAAAAAGTTTTGAATGGTACGGACATTCGACAACACACAACTTTAATATTACTTCCGAAAGAATAAGATAGATAAAGTAACAAGTGAAAAGAACCAACAATATTTTTTTATGTAATATTTAAGTGATAGTATGTTGTCAAAAAAAAAAGTTTGAATAAGTATCGTTAATGCTTAATTAAGTGGCCTAATTTTGATCAAAATTCATGAATTCAATTGGGTTACCTAAGAATAAATTGCATACTGAAAAAAAAAATTGCATAACTTAGTAGAAAACTAAAACTTCTCAACTGTAATTTTTATATTTAAAAAGAAGAGTAAATTGCACTCTTCTCAACTAATGACTCATTGGTTCAACTAGTGATAACATTGGTCTTAGTGTTGGAAATGTTGTAAGTGCATCAAAATGCACGCTTTGTCCAGATATTTTAGGATAAATATTTTCAATGTTGATCCCAGCACCCAGCGTTGGCGATAAAATATTTGATGTGTTGCAATTGTTTTTGGATCAATTATGGGTCTGTTTTAGGTTACTATTTAAGCCAATTGCAAAGCTGATTGTGGGGGATGCATTGGGAGATGTTCAAACTCATCACTTTAGCCTCTATTCTCTTAAAAAATCTAAAGTCTTTACCACCATTGAAGAATCAAACCTCAGGAGAGGATCTTGAAGATTCAATGGAGCTTCCTTCATCGATCATTGTCAATTCCTCTCTGAACTATTTTTATTGTGTTTTGCTAAATCTTTTTTGGTCAGTGATAGATGAACTTTATAATTAAGAATCCTCTATATTTAATTTTATATTGCAAAAGGAATACTTCAAAAAGGTAAATATTGTATAATTAATTAAAGTAATCTATCCCTAAGTATAATGCTATATTTTGTTCCTAAATATATCAAATTTAATATTTATATAATATGGGAATGACAAACTTACACAAAAATATATGAATATCTATATCACACATAATTAATATCAAACTCTGAGGTATATACGTTAATCTTAATTTTATATTACAAATTATATCATATTTTTATATTTTAAAAATCATGCCAAATATATACAACTTATATAAATTTATTAAAAAATAAACAAAAACATATTAACCTGTGCACAATCTAAACTAAAATTTCAATGAAAACTTGCTTGCTTGGCGATATTTGAATTAAATATTCTTTTTAGGCTAAATTTCAATTTTTGTCCCCTAATTTTCCAAATCCACGATTTTGGTTTCCCTAATTTTTAATTGTAACATTTGGTTCCCCTAATTTTATAAATTGACGATTTTGGTTCATCTATTAGATTATTAACTAATAATTGTGATTAGTAGACTTAAAAATCATTCATTATTAAAAAACTTTAATCAAAGATTATTAACCCTAACCACTTCCCCTCAACCTCTCTTCCCCAACCCCTCTTCCTCAACATAAACTTTAATTATAAAGTTTTTTAATAATTAATTGTTTTTAATTAATTTATAATTAATTTAATAACTCTACTAATCACAATTATTAGTTAATAATTTAACAAATGAAACAAAATTGCCAATTTGTAAAACTAGGGGACCAAAATCGTGGATTTGAAAAATTAGGGGACAAAAATTACAATTTAGCCTTCTTTTTATTATATATACAAATGAATCAAACATTCTAGAATCATGTTAACAAACTAACTTAGACAAATATATATAACTAAAACTTGTAATGAATTTGACTAAAGTACTACTATTGTAGAGTTCTTTTAATCATAACTTCTCCGGTCTATACATTATATTTAATCATAGTTCTCAACTAGAAAATTCTAATACGTACTTGTAATGAATTTGACAAAAATACTAGTTGTTCTTACCAAATTTGGTAGGTTTTTCGGTGTGGTGGCTCCGCCAGGATCTCCTTGATGAATGGTGGGGGTGTACCTGCAAAGACACTATGACGCTCAAGTTAGAGGTGCAGAGGTGGGAGACAGGTATCACAATTGGGTATGGAATTTTGTACCTTGATCGGAATGAATACCTTCTTATTTATAGAATGTAAAGAGATAGATTTGATAGGGTTATTTTCCTATCGAATCTTATCAAATCTCGTTGATTGTGATAGAGATAGGTATATCTTCTATCATGATCTTATGCCTTAATTTTTGTACATCTTATCTTTTAGTAAGATATACTTTCCATTATAAATGTTTTGGTCCGAGTCGGCTTCTCCTACTCGATCAGGTCCTCTACTCAATGGAGTGTCGAGTCCGAGTGGTACACATGCCCTCCAAGCTCTAAAGCTATGTAGGAGCTTAAGTGGTGATCTTGTCGAATTCATATTTTTATTTAGCAGAGTTGGCATTGTGTCTTACTCGTCTCGTTCTGTCTTATTCAATTTCGTTGTTTTGCTTCTAGAGGTCGCGTTACTTCGTTCTCGAGTGGTCGCGTCACTTCGTTTCGAGTGGACCGTCACTTCAAACCTATTAACTCGTAACATTTCCCGAGGATGGTGGTAATGATTATTTTTTAATTTCGAAACATCCTCGGGATATTCAATGGTCTCAAGCCTCCCCAGCAGTTGATTCGTTTGGTGAAAGGTCTTGATCCAACGGTCCGAGTTGTTTCATCTCTTTACATTCAAAGCGAAGCTTTTGGATCTCTATATAAAGGTCACTGTGTTCACCAGACCTTCACTTTTCCTTCTTCCCTGAGTTTTCCTCTTCTCCGGTGATCATTCCTCTTTGTCCTTCCTTTGTTTCTTTCTTTCATCCAGGTATGCCTTTCCTTCCTTCTATATTGCTCTTTTCCTTAAAAATGTCTTCCTTTTCTGGGGAATCAGGGCATTTTGCTGGTGGTCGTATGCTATCGCCAGAGGTTCACCTCATCGGAGTGGGCTCCGATGATGGTCCTTCTTTGCACCGCTCCTACTCCGGTGGAGTCAGTGATGGCGTGTCAGTGTTAGACGTCGCCGTTATTCACGTCGATGTGGTTCGTCCCTCCGCCAAGCAATCAGAGTTGCCTTTGGCTACTGCCCCGAAAAGGGTTGTGGTTTTGGATGACTCTGAGGCCAACGAGGAGGTACCTTTGGTCCCTCGTCATGTCCAGCTTGTTCCTCCTTCTCCTCCCCCGGAGCCTAGTAGCCCTAAGCCTTCTAAAAAGGTCTTCCCTCCAATTACACTTCCGGGTTACTTCTGGGTACACGGGGAAGTGGGGAGTTACTCCTCTCGGTACCAGACTGACGAGTCTATTCTTTCTCTCTTGGATGAAATAGATCTGTGTCACTCGGAACTGCCAAGTATTGTTCGTGTTGATCCTTGTAAGCTGAGTGAGCGCGTCTTTCTTTGGGCTTTTCCGTGTGAGTTTCGTTACACTTACGTGTATGAGGCGTTGTTTACTTCTCTCGGCGTCGCGGTTCCTTTTGACAAATTTGAGTGTGACGTCCTTAAGGAGTTGAATGTTGCCCCTACTCAACTGCACCCAAATGCTTGGGCATCAATGTGTGCCTTTAGGGTACTTTGCAGTGAGTTTTTCATTACTCCAACCGCTCCTAAGTTTCTCTTTCACTATTCAGTGAAGGAAAGCAAAAAGGGTGGTTCGGTTTCCTTAACTGGTATCTGGGTAAATTCATACTCGGCCCTTATACTTCCTCTTGGAAAATCTTCAAAGGAGGGTTTTTCCGAGTTTGGCCGGGGAATGTTGGAATGTCCAATTTCTTTGATAGAAAGGGGAGGTCCAGATTCCCTTTATATTGGACCCGGTCTCTGAATAAGAAGCTATCCTGCAAGATAGTGGATATGTCTTCCAAAGATCAAGATGATATGGTTGAACTCTCCAAACTTCCCCATTTGCTTAGGTGTAGGGTATTAGTTAAGATTCCATTGTCAAAGACTCCGAGAATCAACTGGGATCGTGAGTGCTTTTCGTCTATTTGGTTCTTTTCCTTTTTGCTTGTTTTATTTTTGCTAACCATTTCTCCTTCTCTTATGCAGCCGTGATGGGGAAGTATGATTACCAAGCTGTTAAGAAACTTTGGCTCGAGAAGCTGAAGAGTAAAGAAGTTGGAGCTGAGGAGATCCTAGTCGCTTCTCTTGTTCCACCTCCTCCTTCTCCTCCTCCTCCTTCTCTAAAGAAAAAGAAGCATGTCGTTCAAGGGGATGATGGCGCTTCGAAGAGAGGCAAGCCGAGTCTGCCTCTTCAGACTATGGCTACCCATGTCGAGAGGCATCTGGCTTTTCTTTCTATGAAGGACGAGCAGACTTCTCTTTGGGGTAGAGACTTCAACCCCCAGGCACTTATTTCTGCCGAGAATCTTGGTCAGGTGGACTGGGACATGCTAAGGGATGTTGGTCCTCTGGCTTCTATGGAGGTTATATCTCGCTTCCAGGCTCGTTTTTAGGCTATTGCCCAATACTGGGCTGAGGAGCTTGATCACGGTTACCATGAGCTCTCAATGGTTAAGGAAGCCGCTTCAAAGGCCGACCAGGCCTTGTTGGATGCTACTAGTGCCAACGAGACTCTACTTCAATTGACTGAGGAGTCTCGTAAGTCTCTAGAGGTGACGAAAGCTAAGTTAAAAGAAGTGGAGGCCCGAGAGGATGCTCTAAAGCTCTCTTTAACTATGGCCGAGAGCTCCGCAAAGGACCTTCAGGCTGAAGTGGAAGGTCTTAACCAAGAGCTGGAGTGGGTCAAGCTGAATGTCGATAACTCCGCGGCCAAGCTGAAGGCCAATTTAGGTGAAGCCATGGTTGAGATCGTCACTACTCATGAGGTCAGGTTTAAGAAGGCGATTCGCCAAGTTCGGTTCTTCTTTAAGGATGCCGACACTTCTACTTTTGATGTTGATAAGGATATCAATAAATAGGGAGAGTTAATGGATGAGTTGGCCATTCCAGGTGATAAGGATCTTGATGACCCAGCGTAGGCTTAGCTCTTAGGCTTTTTTATTTTAATATTTTGTAAGGCTCACACGCAACCCACCTAATAGGGTTTTTTCAACTTAACGAAATTTTTGTTTTCTCTCAAGTTATTGCACTCAGTTTTTCATATGGTGGTTGAGATTCGTATTTGGTTATGGTCTACATTATTAGTTCAACTCATTTTTCATATCTTGTTAAAGGTCTACACGGTTTTTAGCTTAACTCATCTTTTCGTATCTTGTAAAGGTCTACACGATTAGCTTACTTTCGTAACTTAGTCTTTCGAGAACTAGTTATCGAAGTTTTCAGTCATTCTCCATTTGGGATGCCAAATATTGCTCACTTTGAGTGACTTTTTGTGTCGGGTATCCGGTTGGTCTACTTTGTCTTATGCGAATTATTGATAAGATAATGTAATGGAAAAAGAACTTTATTAATAATAATAAAAGTCAAGTGTGCCTCATTAAAACCGCTTTGACAAAAAACCTCTTGGGAAAAAATGTCAAAATAGGAAAAATAGTACATCACCACTTACAGCATTCAAACTGTAATAAAATTTCAGATGAGTGGCATTCCAAGTACGAGGGATGGCTTTGCTGGATGGATGCTCCAGTCGGAAGGCTCCATTTCCCAGTGTCTCAGTTACTCTGAAGGGGCCTTCCTAGTTAGCTGCCAGCTTACCCTCTCCAGTTGCTTTTCTTGCTTCTCCGCATTTTCTCCAAACCAGATCTTCAACTTCAAAATTTCTTGGCATGATCTTGCTATTGTATCTTCTCTCAACTCTTCTTTTGCAGGCCTCTGCCCTGATATGGACCTCATTGAGGGTTTCTTCGGTCATGTCGAGTGCATGCCTTAGTGACTGGTCATTGTTCTCTTGAACAAAGTTTGCTCGTCGTAAAGAGGGTTCCCTGACTTCTATTGGTATCATGGCATCTGATCCATGTGAGGGTCAGAAAGGTGTTTCTCCAGTTGTAGATTATGGTGTTCAGCGATATGCCTAAAGGATTGCTAGAAGCTCCTCGACCCAGCTTCCTTTGGCGTTGCCGACTCGCTTTTTCAATTCTCCTAGTATGACCTTGTTAGTTGCTTCAGTTTGCCCATTGGTTTGAGGGTGCTCTACTGAAGTCACTTGGTGCCAAATCCCAAGGTTCTTAAGGAACTCTTCCAAGTTCTTTTCAACGAACTGTTTTTCGTTGTCGGAGACTATTGAGTGTGGGATGCTGAATCGGCAAATGATGTTTCTCCATATGAGCTTTTGTACGTTGTTGGCCGTAATGGTGGCCAAGGGTTCGGCTTCGATCCACTTCGTGAAGTAGTTGATTCCGACCAAGAGAAATTTGACCTGTCCTTTGGCAAGTGGGAATGGTCTCAAGATATCTACTCCTCACATGGCAAAGGGCAATGGTGTTGTGATCTTGTGCAGTTCTTCTGTTGGTAGGTGAGATATGTTTCCATATTTTTGGCATTCTTCGCATTTTTTCACGTACTCAGCATAATCTTGACGCATTGTCGGCTAGTAGTATCCGACTCGTAATACTCGGGCAGCCATGGCTTTTCCCCCTGAGTGCATTCCACATATTCCTCTATACATCTCGCTTATCATGTACTCGGCCTGTGTCTTCGTAATGCACTTTAGCAATGGTGCAGTGAAGCCTCTTCTGTAGAGGTCTTCCCCTTCTATCACATAGTAACACACCCTTCTCCTAATCTTCCTAGCTTCCTCTCAGTTTTTGGGAAGGATTCCTTATTTCAAGAAGTTCCACACTTCGATCATCCACTCTTGATCTGCCGGGTTGACATTGGAAACTTCTTTACCGATACTCAGAGCATATACCATCTCCTGTATGACAGTTTTGTGTTGGCCTTTCTTCTTTGTACTTGCCAATTTTAATAGCAGGTCGGCCCTTTCGTTCTGTTCTCTTAAGATGTGGTTAAGTTCGAACTCGGTGAATTCGTTCTTCAACTGGGAAGCTAGGTGGTAGTATCTTGTCATCTGGGGGTCCTTTGTTTGATAGGATCCGTTTATCTGCCCTGTGACCAATTTTGAGTCGCTCCAGCACCTGAGGTGCTTCACTCCTACTTCTTTAGCGAGTTTTAGCCTGGCTAACAGGGCTTCATACTCGGCTTGGTTGTTAGATGCATCGAAATCAAACCTGAGTGACTATTCTAAAACAATCCCTTCAAGACTTTCGACTATGACGCCTGCTCCGCTGCCTTTGGTGTTTGGGGAGCCATCCACGTAGAGGGTCCACCATGGTGAGGGTGTCACTTCTACTGGTGCTAGTTCTGCGATGAAGTCGGCTAAGCATTGGGCCTTGATAGGTCCTCTCGGTTCATACTTGATGTCGAACTCTGATAGTTCTACTGACCAGGCTATCATTCTTTCGGCGAGTTCTGGCTTCCTCAACACTTGTCGTATTGGGTGGTCAATTCATACCACCACTTGGTGGCTCTGAAAGTATGGTCGTAGTCGTTGTGCTGAAGTGACCAAGGTAGCGCCAACTTTTTGATCATCTGGTACCTTGTTTCAGCCTCTTTCAGCACTTGGCTTACATAGTATACTGGTGTTTGCGTCTGTTTTTCTTCTTGGATGATGACCGAGCTGATTACGTCTCCCAAGACTGCTAGGCATAGTAACAAGTCTTTGCTGGGTTCAGGTCGAGTTAGGACTGGTTGTGAGGTGAGTAGCGTTTTCAACTTCTGGAAGTTTATTTCGCACTCTTCACTCCAATCAAACATTTGTTGCTTCTTGAGGAGTTGGAAAAAGGATCTGGCTACCTCTGCCACTCTCAGTAGAAAGCGGGATGGGGACGCCAGCCTTCTCGTTAGCCTTTGTACTTCCTTCATGTTATTCGGGCTTCTCATGTTTATGATAGTTGTGCATTTCTCTGAGTTGGCTTCTATGCCTCTGTGTGTGAGCATGAAACCTAAGAACTTTCTGCCTTGCACTCTGAATATGCACATCTTCAGATTTAGCCTTATATTGTGCTTTCTGATCTCATCAAATATTTTGACTAAGTCTCTTGAATGTGAGTCTGTGTTTCGACTTTTGACCACCATGTCGTCTACGTAGACTTCTAGATTTTGCCCAAGTTGCTCCACGAATATTTTGTCCATTAAACGCTGGTAAGTGGCTCCCACTTTTTTTAGACCGAATTGCATTACCGTGTAGCAATAGTTAGCCGTATCAATTATGAATGTCATTTTCTCCTCATTAGGTGGGAACATGGGTATGTGGTTGTAACTAGAGTAAGCGTCTAGAAAACTCAAGATAGGGTAGTCAGATGCTCTATCCACCAGCCTGTCAATACTCGACAGTGGGTATGAGTCCTTAGGGCATGCCTTGTTGAGATCTGTGTAGTCAGTACACATCTGTCATTTGTCGTTTGCCTTTTTTACCATCACGACGTTTGCAAGCCATGTGGTGTAGTGCACTTCTCTTATGAAATCAGCGTTGAGTAACTTTTTAGTTTCCTCTCTGACCGCTTTTCCTCTCTCGGCTCCAAGCTTTCTCTTCTTTTGGGAGATTGGTTTGGCCTCTGAGCAGATGGCAAGTTTGTGACAATGGAAGCTTGGGTCAATTCCGGGCATGTCGGCTGCTAACCATGCAAACAAGTCGGCATTCTTTCATAAGACTTAGGCGATTGTGCTCTCGATTTTGCTGGTTAGCTGAGTCCCGACCTTTGTGCATTAACCTGCTTTTCTTCCTAACCGAAAGGATTTTACCTCCTCGGTGGGTTATGCTCTCGGCTCACCCTCCTTAGGATCGAGTTCGGCCTCCTCTGTTGGTTGTACCATGAACGAGGTGCATGTTATATGCTTCACTCTTGGTTCTGGAACCTTTTTGTCATTGGCTATCTTCAGACTTGCCAAGTAGCACTCGCGGGTTGTTTCTTGATTAGCCTTTACTGTTATTATTTCTCCTTCCGAGTCGGGGAACTTCATCGCCAGGTGAAGGGTTGAGATCACTGCCCCTAATTAGTTAAGTGCAGGTCTGCCTATAAGGATATTATATGGAGTAAGGGTGTTGACTAATAGGTACCTGACTGTAATGGTCTTGGATCCCTTGTCATCTCCGAAAGTGGTAAGGAGGTCTATGTAGCCTCTGGTATACGCTTTTTCGCCTAAAAATCTGACTAGCTGTTCGGTGTACGGCTATATCTTGCTTTTGGGGATGTCCAATTGTTTGAAGGTGGACCAGTACAAGATGTCAACCGAACTACCCTAGTCCACAAAGGCCTTGCATACTAGGAAGTTGGCGACCTCAACCTTGACCACCACTGGGTCATCGTGGTTGGGTTTTATCCCTTCGAGGTCTGCGTCAGTGAATGTTATGGGTGGTAGGCTTCTTGGTGCTCTCGGTCTCACGAAAGCCGAGTTGATTGACTGGATACTGTGTAAGTGTCTCTTCCTTGCCGAGCTCAAGCTCCCTCCTCCGGCGAATCCTCCTGCGATCGTGTTGATAACGCCTCGTAGCCGAGTCTCAGGGGGATTACTTGGTCCCTCTTGTCGGTTCTCTTCTGTTTGTCAAGATTTTCTGTTGCGATCTTCCTCCTTATCCCGAGTTCATTCTTGCTCAGATTTTTGGTTGTCGTCTCGGACAAAACGTCATAGCTTGCCTTCTTGGATAAGTTTTTCAATCTTATCCTTTAGTGTGGTACAGTCTTCAATGGCGTGTCTTGTAACACCCTAAAAATTTGCAACTAAAGATATAATAGATACTGTGTTAGTGTATATTGTGATAACTAAAAAGATATTGAGATTAATTACAATTGAAAATTTAATTTATCTAATTAAGAAAGATCTAAAAACTTTGTATGATTTTATGTGATAAATTTGGGTAAAATTCTAAGTAAACTAAAATTTAAGTATACTATCCGTGATTACATTGTGTAAATTTATATTGTGTAGAGATGATTCAATTACACGTTCTCCTAACATAATTATTCACAAGTGAAATTTAATTTAATCAATTAAGAAAAATTAGATTATATGTATGTTATTTCATGTGACAGAATTTAGTGAAATTAGAAATTAATTAAAATCTAAATTTCTAAAATGTATAAAATTACACTGTGCAAAATTAGACAGTGTAAATTCACACTGTAAATTAACACTGAGTGAGATTAATTTGAATTACACAATGTTCTAGGTAATTAGCACAATAACCTATGCCAATTAACTAGAAATTAACCATTTTTAGTAAAAACAAATTTACCATTTTTACTTAATCCTAATTTAACCATTTTAGACTAAAAATTCAAAAGTTAATTTTGCCAACAAAGGCCTTAACGTGGCCAGCCAGCTCCATGCCTCTGCACACATCAATTGGTGTCAATCCTAACATCAAAATGTCATGTAAACTTACAAGCTAATGACCAATGGCCTAATGCCAAGTCCCTAAATACCTTTTCAAATAGAAAGCAAAATAGAAAGAAAGCATTATGTTGTGTGTTTGTGCCGTGGAACTCAGAGAGAGGGAGGAGAAAATTTCTTAAGATTTCTACTTGGTTCTTGGAGTTCTTGGACTTAAAGTGCTCAAATCTTGCATCTTTTGCTTCTTTTGTGCTTGTTGTTGGTAGTCTATAGACACCATGAATGTCACAATAACATTTGAAAACCTTTAAATGAGCTAATTGCTATTTTTGCACTGTAGCTGTGTTTGATTTTTCGTCTTGACTTTCGTGTTTGATTTTGTTGATGTAAATACATTTTTTATGTTTTGATGCCTCTGGATGTCGTGGTAATTTTTTCGGAATTTTTTTAGCACTGCAACTATTTTTACTGGAATTATTTTAAAAAAAAACTGTTAAATCTGGAAAATGGGCTGTTTTGAATTTTATGAAAATTTTGGGATGGAAACTTGGAAAACTGGAACCATGGGTTCACTTTGTAAATCATGGAGACCATCTCATAATTTTTTTAAAGTCAGAAAGACATGGGAAGTATTTTTACCAAATGAATCTTTAGAAAACCAAAAAGCTAGGCAGTGCAGAGAATAAATAAAAAAAATTACTTTTTGTTGGAATTTTGCTTTGATAAAATTAATTGTCACATTTTGAGCCATTTTTACTGTTCATAAATTTTTCAAGCACTTTTTATATTTATTTGTATTTTCTCAATGTAAACTCTGGTTTGGAACAATAATGAATTTGAAACTCAAAAAGGGCATATTCGGTGATTGGATCATTCTGGAAAATTTATATATGATATTCCACATGCTAAGGATGATCTCTGTAAAATTTGGTAAAAAACGAAGTGACATTATATTTTCTAAAAATCTCGAACTGCATTTTACAGAGTGTATTCAGCCACTGTTTTTAAATCAAAATAATTACTTAGGAATTGAATTTTTGCCTGAGAATTTTATGTTTAGAAATATGTATATTAATGAGTATATCTGCAAATTTTTATGAAAATATAAGTTGATTTAGTTTGTCTAATAATTTATGATGTGTGAATTCAGCTCTATGTGCATAATTGTAAAGTACTTGAAATAATTGCATAAGTGATGTTGTTTGACTTATTTGTGTTAATGACGAAGTATTTCACCTAAAAAGGGGAAACTTCGTATATCTTGAATTTGTACCTAAAATTAAGTTTTTTTTTTATTTTCATTCCTGAAGTCGTGCCTCGGGGATGACTTCCATTTTTTTTTTTGAAAATTGCTATTTATGCCCTATATTATCAATACACCCCCTTTTAATTATTTTTTTCCATAAAACATAAGAAATGCAACTTTATAATTAATTTATCCAACATAAAATATTACTCAAATAATTTCTAACTCTTAATTAATTTCTAGTTGAGGGTACATGGAAAAAAAAATTAAAAAGGGGGTGTATCGATAAAAGAAGGTGTAAATAGCAATTTCCAAAAATAATTATGGAAATCGTTAGGCAAACATGACTTTAGGAATGAAATAAAAATTAAGAAAGTCAACTTTTAGAATACAACTTCTATATTTAAAAAAAATGCTGAAAATTAAAGTGTGTTTTAAAACACGACTTGTCCATTTTTGTAATATTTTTAAAAAGTACCCATTTTAGTAATTTTTTAAAAAAAATTACCTCATTTTGATAAAAAAAAAAAAAAAAAAAGCCACCTAAAGATATCAATATTAAGTATTAACATTATTAACTATTAATGGAAGATTTCTATCAACATGGAAGGAAAGTTGTTATTTGTTGGCTCAAGAGCTAATTAATGGAAGATTTCTATCAACATAGAACATGCATAAATTATCAAGGCAAGTCATTGGATTTCACAATGTGCGGGAAATGAAAAGAAAAAACAAAAATTAAAAGGACTAAAAGTAACTATTGCGCTGATTCAATTGCACTCGATGTATCCTAAAATTCTTAAAGAACAAAATGTTCACATATACATACGAGTCTAGTTACACATACACAAGAACATAGTTTATTGACATTAGATACCAAACTTTACAAAATGATATCTAATAACTTTATCGAAAATAAATTTTATCAACCTTACTATTCCGACTTCGAGTCCGTAAGCATCGTTAGATCACTATCCGAGGTATTGTCTACTTAGGTGCTCGGTGGACTGTCACGGTTTTGTCCTTATAAAAGGTGCCTCGGTGGGTTTGAGAGGAAGGAGGGTGCTTATAAGCTACCATTGACCTCGACTCCTAAGCGATGTGGGACTTTGTGACTACCGAAACACTTACCATTATAGTTCATTTTTTTTCTAAAGTACATAGATTAAGTCTATAAAAAAATTTCTGTAAAAAAAAAAAGGTCTATAAAACCTTATACAATTTAAAGATTAATTGACACTCCATTGCACCATTTTATTTTAACGTATAAATACAAATAAATAACTATTATTCAATTACATTTATAAAAACCTGTAAATCATGCAAAAAAATTTATATGATAACCATTATAATATTACATAATTAAAATTTATTTTTGGTAAAACTTATTAGAGGTGTCAGTTTACAAATTGTAACACTTTGTATCACTTGATCATGTCACACACATATATATAAAAGAAAAATACTTATATACTACCATAACCATTACCACAACCGTTCTCATTGCCACCAAATTTTATAAAGGTATAGGCATATTGCATTGTTATTTTATCTTATGAAAGAGAAAGTAAAAAATAATTTGTATGATTTAAGTTTGAAATTTAATATATTAAATTTGAAAACTAAAAATTAAAAAAAAAAATTGTATGTTTTGATTAACTATGATAAAAAAAAAGACTATTTTAATAATTGATTATGGATGAAAAGTGAAAACTAATTAAAAAATTTATAACCGAAAACTTATAACCACATAAAAGAGGACTTCCAATTTTGGTTTTGTGATTTTCTTTTTATCATGCAAAGCAAGTCATTTAAGAGACTCCCATTTGTTATTTGAGAAAAAGAATAAATTACTACAAGGAGCTGGAATTGCTATTCAAGCTTGCTTAGACAGAACCTCAGAAAATTATCGGCAAAGGAAACGAAATCTCAGGTGCATTTAGAATGTTTTACTTACATGAAACACAAAATATTTAATAAAATAGTATCCATCAGCTAAACTCAAGTATCGCATTAGAATAGCTACGGCTCTAATATATGTAAATACGTATTTTGTAGCACGGATGACTCTATAACCTTATTTACAAGATGGAAATAGCTGGTCAAATCTCCTCCTTAATGCTTTTTGTGAATTTTTTGAGACCGTTTGTCATTGCAGATGTTGAGAGCAAGGAAGCTTTCAGTATGTCCAATCCCTGCACCATGAAATCAACAAATGTGATGTAATCTAATGCAATGAATCAGTATAAGAAAGTCTGTACCAAAGGGTTTAGCTCAGTTAATTGAGTAAGGTGCATGAATGTTGTAAACCCCTTGATACTATCTTTAATTTTTATGAATGAAAAAAAAGTATAGGAAAGTCTGTCTCAGAGTGTCTTATCTCCTTCACACCAATGCTAATGACCCTTTCCTCCAAGTCAAAAAGGGAGACTTTTGATCGATTTAGATATGAAACACCAGAAACGGATGACATTGGAGTCACAACCAAGTCATCTGTCACCATGTACATTGATGGTCCTTTGGCAAATCCAAATCCTCCATGACTCGATGAATCCCCCGCAGAGGACTTTGGATCAACAATTTCTAATCGAGCAACATTTTCATCATGACAAAAAACAAGACCGGTTGAAGTAGTAAGAGCCAAAGACCACTGTCCGAAAGCATAGCGGTAAGCATGGCAATAATGAAAAGGCAATGATACCTCGCCAATTGGTAATATCTGGTCACCCAAGCCGAATTGTGGGGCACACTTAGGATTAGCTAGTTCCTCTTTCAGTCCCTGTGACCTTAAATATCTCTCTGGACTCAATTCAGAAATGCTCTCGTATAATTTATCTATGCAGCCCAAAGAAGAGTACCCTTTAAGCATGTGCAACACTCCACCCAAAGGTAAAGTGAGAAAACTCAAAAGCAAGTCAGCAAAATCCTCCTCTGCTTCAGTAAACAGAATCTTGCTATCTGATTTTCTTACTAGTACTTTCACAGCCATCTTTCTACCTTCATCAGAGGATTCCTCTCCTATCTCGAGCCAGGATTGGTTTATTGAATTGAAATTATCAACACATGGTTTCTTGTCAAAGATAAAATCTGTCAAAGGGGTCTTTGATAGCAACGACAGCTTGAGAAGATCAACAACCTATACAAATTAGGAAAAAAAGAAGAAGTAATCAGTAAGAAAAAAAAATATAGTAATAATAATAGTAATATCAACCACAAAATGATATTCCAGCTGAGAATGCGAACCTCCCTCTTGCTGATAACTACAGTTCCTTCCCCAATAGCATTCATGCCTTTGATTCCAAGCTTCCGAAGCAGATCCACACTTGTTCCAAGAACATTAGGCAACACAGAAAGGTCGCCACAAATTATAGAAGTAGCAGTTTCCATGACAAAGCCATTTTCTAGTGTCAATTTTTTTGGAGACACTACTTTGTTCATTAGTTTTCCACATCTGCATCTTTGTTCCCTGAAAATGCTCAAAAGGCTCCCATTTTTCTTAGTATTACAATTCAATTGCTCACAAAGGAAGTGCTTGGTGGGGTCAGTGTCGTCGATGTTCAGTTTCAGCTGCAGGCAATGAGATTCCATAGGGTTCCTTGGGTGCAGTAGCATTTCTTTGCACGTTTGTGTCCTTAGATACTCTTGTTCAAAATGCGACACACTTTCATACAACGAGCTGAGGCTGCCAACTTTAACTGGTGGAATATTTGACTCATTGGCCACGAGTCTAGCAATAGTCCCTAAAGGCAATGTTAAGAAACTCAATAAAACATCCACAAAATCCTTCCCTGCTTCAGCAAACAGGACTTTGTTTTTCTCTTTGTCCACCAAAACTTTGAGGGTAACTTTGTAAACTTGCTCATCTAACGAAGTTGCTGTGGCAATGGCATCCACGGTAGCAACCACAGAACACCAAGTCACTAAGCAATCAAAGAACACGTAAACCAAAATCTAATTCCTTGTGTTTGTACTTTGTAGTGTCCTCGGTATGCAGAAGTTTCCTATTTTGAAAATGAGAAATGATCAAGGATTTAGTTCATCCGTATATGCAGCCATAAGGGAAAATTTGTTCATAGGCGTGTGTAATGGGGTAAAGGGTAAAGGGAAAAGGGAAGATGGAAACTTTGCCTGAGGTAGGAGATTGAAATAGAAAACCCACTAACTCAGATATCTCATTCCAATTAGATAAAGAATCAATTTTTTTTAGGGTACATTACTCACGAAGTAGTTACATCTTCAATAAACTCCTGCTCAGCTGCAAAATGCATACTATTACAAAAGATAATCCCAAAAAGAAAAAGAAAAAAAAAAACTTAGTCAATAATGGGAGGGTGAGAACCAACAATGTCGCTCTTGACTCCATTGAAACGCGCCGTTTTGGACCCCTCCATCTTCTCACATTCGCGTTGGAGGAGAGGGTGAGGGGAGGACAAGGATTTGGCGGAGTTGAGCGGTGGCAGGGGAGGAGAGGGATTCGAGACAGCTAAGACAATGCAAGCGAGAGTTTGCAAGAAAATAGAATTGTTGTTTTTAATTTAACAATAAACCCTCAATTCATGCTTAAAGCATTACTCTATAGATCATGCATAAAGTATCAGAAATGATATGAAATTATGAACGGTAAAGTAGTACCTAAAACTCTAGTAAAATTTGTATCGAAAAAATAAAACTCTAGTAAAATATATCAGTTGAAATTATGAAATTATTGAAAAACTCTTTAATTAGTCATGAACTTTAGTAAAATATATCAGTTTAAGGAATAAACAAATAGATATATAATATTTGAAAAATTACTTATATTTTTTGGAAACTATTTACGATCGAGAAAGGGTAATAGTTAAAGAATCCAATCGGTGGTGTATATTTCTCCTAAAAAAAAATAAAAATTGGTGGTGCATTTTCAATTTTTAATGAGTCACTAGATAATGCTTTGTATAAGAAGCATTATTTAATATACTTTTATCAAAAACAAATATATCCATACATAATCAAATAACACTTATTTAAATAAGTGTCATTAAAGATGGATACAAGATAGCACTTACCTAAACAGAAGTTTTGTGTCTTTGAGATAACATTTCCTCCTAAAGGCGCTATCTAAATGCCGTAATCAATGTAGTGTATGCATTATGCTTCTCCCATTACAAACTTGCAGTACTTCAAAATTGAATGAATTTTAGTTCTCTAATTTTCGCGAAACTCAACCATTTAGTAATTAGGTCTCTTTTCCCATAAAAAAAATTAGGCTTCTTCTTGTTCAAAACTACATTTAAGAATTAGACTTTTTTCCATTAAAAAGAATAGGCCCCTCTACATTTAAGAATTAGACTTTTTTCCATTAAAAAGAATAGGCCCCTTCATGTTCCAAACTATCAAGGTTTGTTGGGAGAGTGATAAGATCAAAACAGTATCTACATCCATATCTTTATCCAAGCAACTATTTGTAAAGTGTTGGTAAAAAAAATTAGGAGTAAATATAATCTTAGTCCTATAAAATAAGTTTACTTTAATTTTTGTCCCTATAATTTTTTTTTGATAAATAGCAATTTGGACTCTAAAAGTATGATGTGGTAACACTAAAGTCCTTGAAAGAACAAAAATTATGAAATAATCCCTAAAAGTTTAAAAAGTGAGTCAATATAATTTTGTTGTTAAGTTTGTTACCATTAACGTCCTTGCTTATGTGGCATGTTGTATGCACACATGGATGACACGTGGTAGCTAATGGTTGTCACGTGACAATTGAATCAGTCGTCACGTATCTAAAAGTTGACTTTTCAATTTAGTCCCTAAATTTAACCACATATTGTCATTTATTTGGTATTTGAATTTAACAACTTACTGTCATTTTGGTCCATGAACTTAATTACTTATTGTCATTTTAGTTCCTGAAAGTACTTTTGAATTTTCAATTAAGTCTCACATTGCATGTAAATTATTAGCATAGTCATTACCATATCCCTCACTTCTATTCTTTATCCCTCATATTTTTCATCTTTCTCTTCCACATTTGTGGTCCATCTAGACTTTCACATCCACAATCTGCATGCCAAGTTCGCTATTTATTCAACTGAAATGTCAATTCTAATAGGAAAATGACACAAAAACACCTAAAAAATTAATTTTTTCCTTAATAAACATTGTCTAGCTTCTTTAAGAAGCTACATTTTATTCAATTAAAAATTTTCAAATAGCTTTCTCAGTACTCTAGTAACCACTACATTCAAAATCCTTTCATGTCTATATATACTTGCGGTAGTAGTTTATAAAAACAACTTTCGTTGTTTACATTTTTCGCTTTGCTTGATCCTCTTACTTTGATCATCGATCATATGCCTAATGATCGCATTAACTCTGTTAATCCATAAAATAGATTAATTAAATAATCATTCTAACTTCTACACATATTTGTAGCGTATAAGTTAATAGCTTCATTTGGGTAGAATATCTGGTTTGGAACCTTGTAGAGTATTGTTAAGATTGTCTTAGATTTAGCCGCTAACTACTGTTATGTAATCACTCATAAATTAGTTTCATAGTAATTCTCCCTCTAGTCCTATTTATAAGACCCAAACTAAAAGTGATGCTTAGTCCAAAATGACAGTAAGTGGTTAATTTCAGGGACCAAAATGACAATAAGTGATTAAGTTCAAGAACTAAAATGACAGTAAGTCAACTTTCATTTAATCCAGATGATTATAAATTGTTAGGTGACACGTGACAACTATCAACTGCCATGTAAGTAAGGATGTTAATGGTAACAAATTAACTTAACATGACTAAATTGACGCACTTTTTACACTTTTAGGTACTATTTCACAATTTCCGTTCTTTTAGGCATTCAAGTGTCAATGGCTCACACTTTTAGGGACCAAAGTGACTATTTTCCCTAATTTTTTCTTCGTTTTTCATTCCTCTAAAATTTAAAATTATTTTTAGTCCCAACAAAATGAGCAAATTTTGGTTTTGGTCACTGTAAAATATTTTTCTTTGGTTTTAATCCCTCCAAAATGTGAAATTTTTTATCCCTAAAGTTCATTTTAAGGTAGATATAAATAACATTTCTAGTATCACAAACACTAGAAGGTATTATGTGAGATAATCACTTGACCTTTCGCTAAACACATAAGCAATTAACGAGTATCACATAATAGTAGAGACAAAAACAAAATTTCAAGTTTTTAAAAGATAAAGACCAAAGGAAATTTTACAAGAATTAAAATCAAAACTAGCTAATTTTATATGGATTAAAAATATATTTAACCAAAAATAAAACATATATTAAAGACACTATTTTTTTTTATCCATAGAAATTGAACTTAAGAGTTTTAGCAACTACTCACACATATTGCTCAATTAGCTAAGCTTGATTAAATAGTATTAAATAATTGTAGAAGATGGAAACCCTTAAATAAATCATAATCCATGATTTATCATAAATCTTCTGCAATAAGCAAATGCAAACACCAAATCATAATCCTAAATTCATATTTAGTAATTCTAGGATTGACATAATAAAAACATTGTATGAATGGTCTATGGAACCACAACTATGTCTGACAAACCTGTGACTATGCACAATGGTAGATGGTAAATCATAGGTGGATTGGGGAGCTGTTAAAGTAATATGGTCACCCTCGTCTAATCAGGTGGAACTTGTACTATGCAAGTTGATACAAATCAGGTTGAAGAATACATGTAAGGATCGAGTAATATCTACAAGGAGAAGTGAGTTAAAGGTGGGCATGATTGGAGTAAGGATCCCATCGACAGATCTAAATTTAACCATAACTTTGCTTTCTTTCTCGACAAAATGAGGGCATAAAATTAAATCTTGAACAATTATAAAAAATAAAAATAAAAAATCCTTCAATTAAAACAATTCGTAAAAAAATTTCAACGTTAAAAAATTTCAATGGTTTTTCCTACAAAAATAAAACACCGAAGTGTTTAGTAAACACTTTACTAATCTGCAAAATCAATGTAGGACAATAGAACATTCATAATTATCAAGGCAAGTCATTGGATCTCACAATGTGCGGTAAATGGAAAAGAAAAAACTCAAATTAAAAGGACTACAAGTAACTATCGTGCTGATTCTATTGCTCACGATGTATCCTAATAAAAACAGCACAATATTAGTGATTACTCAGTTCTCCTCCTTAGCTTTGGTCAACAAGTGACTGAGACCAATTGTTAGGGCTGATGTAGAGATCAAAGACGCTTGTAGTATGCAGACACCCTGCACCAACACAATAAACAACAACCATTCAAGCTAAGGTAATACAAATTTCAAGCAAATAAAAACATAAAGAGATCAGATGTTTTTTTAACTCTTTTACCTCCTCGATGCTAATGCTAACCACTTTCTCTTCCAAGTCACTAACAGGAATGCTCATACTTTGTAGTAAAGACATTACACAAATGGACAACATTGGCGTCACAACCAAATCATCTGTTGCGATGAACATTGTGGGTCCTTTAGCATATCCTTTACTATTACCTAATCAGATATGGTATCAAAAAACTCCAAAGCAGTACAATTTCCCAAGCTGCTGTCAACTTGCCTATGTGTAGAAGTTAAATAGCAAGCAGTAAGGTGTCCATATACCCTGTTGTGCTCAGTGTAACAAAAATATTTGGGCACATCGTAATAAATTGGCAATAGCAGGTTGCTCAATTTGAACTGTGGAGCAAGCCCAGGATTAACAAGCTTATCCTTTACTTCCTTTGTAGTCCAATAATCTTCATCTAAATCAATAACACTCTTATACAATCCATCTATGCTGCCAATAGAAGAATAGCCTTCCATCAAATGTACCACTCCTCCTAAAGGAATAGTGAGCAAACTAAATAGAAGTATGCAAAATCTTCTTTTCCTTGAGCAAAGATTATCTTGCCATTTGATTTTCTCAGCATTATTTTCACATCGATTTTGCTACTACCATTTGCGTCAAAATCAGATGGAGGAAATTTTATACTTTTCAATGATGTCTCAAAAAACCATTTTCCTATGAAAAAATCCGTCAAAGTTGTCTTTGAGTGCAAACAACTCTTCAGCAGATCCAATACCTGTAAAAAGCATAAATAAATTTATAATCATCACAATATCAAATCAATCATTGAAAACAAAATCCTAAGCAATGTGATATGCAAATTCAAGGAATTGTGAAAAGAAACATGATCCTTAGTGATAGACATGGTCATTTCACTCACTGAAGACATGTCTTTTATTCCACAATCCTTGAGCAGATAAAATAAAGTATCCAATGAGTTTGGCACAACTTTCAGATCGTCCGTGATCAAGAAACTGGCATTACATTTCTTAACAAAACCATCAAAGACATCAGAACTTTGAGGAGAAATCGGTTTTGCCAACATGTCCCCACAGCTGCATCTTTTATTTCTAAAAGTGCTTAATAAGACAGGTCTTTTGTATCGACATTCGATCAAGTTGTTACATACAAAATACTCTGTGGGCGTTGTGTCGTCAATGTTTAGCTTCACACTCTTGCCATAAGCTTCCATTGAGTTCTTGGGTTGCAATAGCATTTCTTTGTATGTATCTATGCACAAACACTCTTTGTCAAGATCCTCTACACTTTGATAATGTGAGCTTAGTGATCCAACTTTACTTGGCTGCATATTTGACTCCTTATTGCACACAAGTCTTGCAATAGTTCCCAGAGGCAACATTAAGAAGCTAAACAGAACATCCACAAAGTCATTCCTTGCCTCGGCAAAGAGAATTTTGTTTCTATCTTTGATTACCATAAGCTTCAAGGTAATATGCTCCTCAGCTTGAGCAGCCATGGTAGCAGGCAATAGTCAAGTTTCGAAAGAGTACAATTTTTTTGGTTCAAATGTTGAAAATGAATGAAGTAACAGAATTGGGAGTGTTGACAAGGTGTGAAAAGAGGATAAAATCTCTATGTGATTCCCTGAAATATTTCTGTAAATAAGTTTGATTCTGTATTTATTTTGGTTCCCTGTATAGCTAGTAATTATTATGTTCCTTTTTCAATTTAGGCTATTTTAGGTAATTTATTATTGTTATATTTTCTTTCCCTAATTTAGGATTTAGTTTCCTGTTTTTAGGAAATCACATGATGTAATTCCCCTTTATAAAAAGGAGGAATCCCTGCATAGTTAATTATCAATAATATTTCATATTTTCCACTAGGAGTTATTAATATTGCATGATCAGTTAGTTGCTTATCAAATAAGGGGCACACTGTTGCATTTCAAATTAACATTAGGATTGAGTTTGTTATATACAGTCTGTAATTTATAAATTTTATCTTTTAGCTTTTAGTTTTATCTTTGAGTTGTTATCAAGTACTAATTTGTAACTCGGTTATATATACCCGAGCTTCTCGTACAGAATAATCAGAAATAAAAAAAAGTTTCTCCTATATAATCTTATTAAAAATAGTTTTTCTAAACATTTCATGTATTTATTTTTATTTATAATGAAAATGTGAAGTCACTTTGACTCCATTTTGTCTGGAAATGTGCATTGTGAAAGGCAACGTTAACCAAGAGAATTATAGCAAGGACTGGTCAAATAAGACGGTCACTTTATTTTCACCTGTGTCAAACACAACTTTTTTTTTTTTTTTAATTTGTCTAGCATGAACTAGTAGAAAGGTTGTGCACGCGTGAGTCATTAAAAATTACCTGCTATAGAAGGTCAATGACTGAAACTAATATTTTAGAATAATTTTATAAATCTTTTAAAATTTGCAAATCAATCCTGAATCTTCTCTCTCCTCCGCAAGTCCCACTACAGCCACCAAACACTTCCGCCCTCACCAAACCAAATCGATTCATAAAAGCTTCCACACTTGCAATTAACAAGCTTCTCTCTCATGATTTTTTATTTGTTGCATCTATCTTATCTGCTGCATTCTACTAACCTAAAAGCACAAACAAAACCAAATCCTTCCAAGCTTCCCATTATCTCAAAGCCATAAAATCTAAAAAAGGGAATATTTTAATTTTATCTCAATGCGCAAATAAACCAAAACCCAGAAAATAATTAAAAAAAATAACACAATGGATGGAGAATTCAGAGGCAACCTATAATGCAAAAATGAATAGAACGGGAGATAGGAACTCAAGAATGAAAGAAACAAAGAATTAAAAAACACCTCACAACAAATAACACTTATAAATAGTTGGGAACTTTATTTCATTTCTCTATTATTCGTCTTTTTGAAGTTTCCAAAAAAAAAACAACGATAATGAAAATTCATCTTAAAAACAAACAATAATGAAAATTAACACCGGCACCGATGGGGATGAAGGAAGTCTACTAATGGTTTTTGTTGTGTGCGAAGGTGAGGGTTACTAGCCAGCTTAATTTCATTTGTGCCTTCTTTGCTCCAGCATTGTTGACGCCAGAAGATAAACTTCGTGACGACGCTCTCTGCGTAGTTCCTCTTCTTCATAGCGGCAAACTTCTTCTACTCCGTTTAGCCTCTTCTTCCGCCTTGTCCATTTGGTCCTCTGCACTAGTTGTTAGGGTGCCACCTTTACCAGTGCCTCTGCCTCTCACCGATGGTCTTCCATGAGGATTGAGTTAGTGTCTCCATCTTTCCCAATTTCAGAAGAAATAATTTGCAAAAGACATCCTAACTGCAAATTCTATATGGGGACTAAAATGCAAAATCTATAAAAATACACTAACCAGTAGCCAATAAGCAATCTCATCCATCCATTATTTTATTAATATTTCTAATGGCAAATTCGAGTGATTCACGTGTGCATCACTTTTCAACTAGTTCACCCTAGACAAATCCTTTTTTTCTTTGTCCACCAAAACTAAGAGGAACTGTATAAACTGTATAAGAAGAAAAATATGAAATGAATTTTTTCATAAGTTAAAATTAGAATATGTGGAACTTTTTATAAATTAACTTGTAGAAACTCTCTCATATAGCTTTTCTAGAAGATGTAAGTGGGACTTTTTACAAATTAGCTTATGTATAAGCCAATTTTAATTTATGGATAAGTTCATTTCTTTTTTTTTTTTCTTCTTCTTAATTTTTTTCTTCTATAAGTGTTTTTTGATAAGTTAACCCAAACAAGCCGAAAGCATTATCTCTTCAAACTAAATGCTTTTATGTTTAATTATAAAGGAAGATGTTAATTGATATGTTCTAGTAGTTTCTAGATGACTTTCGAGAGTAAAATATTACTACTATTCACAATGTGTAACAATCATAGGTTCTGCTGCTTCATTTAAAAAACTTAAACCCCTATAACAATGAATTTACGATTACTCAAGAAACATTGGTAAAATATGGTGGAATAAGAATATTTTTCTACTCTATTTCTCGTATAAACTAAACCAATATTTCTTCTCTATTTTTTTTTAGAAAAAAAAAGCTATGCACTAACAGTGTAAAAAAGTTTTACACCGTCATCCAATCACAATCCACCATGTATGATAAGTTTGTTGACTTTGACAAAATTACCTTAAAAGTAATATCAACGGTGATTTATGATTAGATGACTGTGTAAAATAGTTTTACACCGTCAGTGTATCACCATTAAACTTTTTTTTTTAATCTATTTCTCTTCTTTTGTGTTCTTACCTACCTATTGTTACTCACTCTATTTCTTTCCATTACTAAACACGCTGTGAGAGGAGATAGATAGAGAAAGTGATAGATGTAGTTTGTAGTGCAAAGGAAGTGAAAAATAAAATCATTCTTAATGACATGTTCTAAATGAGATGATCCTTTCTCATTAGTATTTTTTTAGATGCATTGGATGGTTCCCTAAAGATGCAATAGTGGGGAAATGCATTGGACTTTACTAATTATTGTCTTTCCACCCTTCTAGCTCTCCTGGGTCATCGACCTTAACACCAAGCCCTAACGTGCCTTCAACCAATTCCCCTAGGATTGTAGACAAATTAGATGGATGAAAATCACTCTCATGTAACCAAGCTGGTCTTAGGTTAGCCTAGACTTTTTTAAGAAATAAATTAGATACAAGTTTTTTTAAAAGTTTATTTGGTTAAAAAAAATAGATTTTCAGATCATTTAATTTTTTTTTTTAAGTCAAATAGGTCAACTTCATTAAATAAATATAAATAATAATTTTTTTGGTACTATTATTATTTTAAATTTTTATAATATATTAAAATTATATGTTTATTTATCTTGTTAAAAATTAAATATGTTAAATTACATAACAAGATTTAATTGGCAAGCATTAACAGTGTAAAAAATTTTACGTCGTCAACCAATCACAAAATGTTTAAAAAGTCTGAGTTTTATCCTAACTATCTTAAAAGTTACACATACCATAAATTGTGTTTGGTTGATAGTGTAAAGCAATTAAACTCTAACAATAAATCAACTTTATGAGTTTATAATTGAAGGGTAAATTCATATCCTATTTAAAAACCGTGTTGCATGACCCTTAAAAAAAAATCGTGTTGTATGATAGGCTTAAATTAAAAGTAAGTTATTGTTTTAGTGATTTAGACTTAAAAATATATTTATATCATATAAATAAGTTAGACCAGACTCTTTTAAATAGTGTTGATTTCAATTTTCAAAATTTATAGTAGTTAGTTTTACATAGAATTCTTTTAGATTAGCCGATTGGCTTATTTAGGAAGATATCAGACATATCTAAAAGCTCTAATATTAAATAGGTCTTCAAGTAGACTAATAAATTAAGCCTAAAGGAAAGTTTATACAAATTATAGGTAAGTTTTGTGCTTTAAACATTTTAATCAGATCATTCTATATAAGGAAAAGGAAAATCTTATTCAACCAAACCTATTTTCATCCTTGCTCTCATGTAACGCCATTACCTATTAATGTCATATGTAATTTAGGAAATACGTTAAAATAATTTAGTTACTTTTGGTAATTGTTTTAAGTTTATTAGTGATAATTGCCTTATATTCCTAATTTTGTAGTTGTTTAGTGGCAATTATTTGATATCTTTCATGCTTTTGAGCTTTGTTTATCTTCATTTTAGTTAATTTTGAATAAAAGTTTAGTTTATTTAGGATTTGCTAATTTTGTAGTTTTTACACTTGATCTTTGGGTAGTTTTGTTGGTGTTTTGTAGGAACTTTGTTGAAGCTCAAATCAAGTAAAGGATAGTCCATGAGTAGCTACATTGGAAGAAAAATGTCAAATTCCGCAACCAGAGTACACCATGAGCTGCCTGTGGTAGCTACCATGGGTGTGGCAGACTCCATGAAGTCAATTATAAAAGTCAGACTCAACCATGGGTAGACCAGAGTAGACACCATGGCCATGGTGCATTCAGCGGAAATAAAGTAGAAAGTTACGTTTTTTTCTTATCTAAATAGACTTTCTAGGATAGGAAAAAGGGTTCAAAATTTTGGGGTTTTCATAGGCAAAGAGATTAGAGACATTGGGGAACCGTTTCCATGCTGAGGGATTCATCTTTCGTTGTCTCTTCTTCAATCTCTTCTTCCCCCAAGGTTATGAGTAGCTAATTCCATCCTTTGTTGGTGTTTGATGTAATTGAATCTTCTTCCATGTGATTACTACATTATTTCTATTCAATCAAGTATTGTTATTGTTTCTCTTCTATACTTATTGCTTGCTCTTAGCCTGATCACCTGAGTGCATGATTATTTTTATTTGATTGTAATTGGGAAATTTAATTGAATTGCAAACTGAAGGGAGCACCCAATAATTTTTATGCCTAGGGATAGGGTAAAAAGGTTTGGGCATCGTTAAAACCCTCATTCTTAATGCAAGTACTTTGATTACACTAATTCAAGGGATTGATAGTGGAATCAAAGGACTTAGGCTCTTCCGCTTAAGGGATTAAGGTTAGAATAAATTGTGGGTTGATGATAACATAGGTTTAATTGAATAGGAATGATTAGTAATGCATGATAGGTTGATTTAATGAAGTCAAACCCCAACAATTTTCACCATTGATATAAACCCCATCTTCTGCGGATACCAATTGTTCAACAAAATTCTGAATCAAGTTTCCTTCCTTTTTACTCTTTATTTTTATGCACTTACTTTTAATTTTGGTTACTTTAATTCTCTCAATATTCGTAGTCTACAAATTATATTAATAATTACCCATTTGTCGCATAAGTTCCTGTGGAGACGATACTCTACTTATCACTATGTTACTTGAGCGTTTTGGTACACTTGCCAAAATCACCAACAATTAGCAATATATTTATGTATTTGAATGTTATTATTATAACTTTCAAGCTAGCTAGACCTTTAAAGTTTAATAATAAGGTTAGACTAGACCTTAAAAACTGGCTTGTAACATGTAAATAAATTAGACTCAGCTATATAATTATGAACCATGTCAGAGTTAGCTTTTATAATAAAGTTTTTAAATAGGTCGATTCTATTTCTAAACATTTATTTTATATTAATTTTCTCCTTATATATAAATGAATAAGTCTATCTGATGCTATCTTTATTTTTTATTAATATTTCTTTTATCAATTTTTTTAGCTCTATTTTTTGACTTCAAAGATTTTTCTCTTTCATCAATCATTTCAAATCCTTAATTCAATTTTTTTAATATTAAAAAAATTAAAGTTACATCGTTACATATTCTCTTATCTTTTTTAAAATTTCTTTCAATGTGATACATAATTCTTCTTTTTTTTTTTTTTCAAATTTCATTGTCTCTAATTTTTTGGACTTTTTTTTAATATTTCTTTTATCAACTTTTCAAACTCTATTTTTTAATCTCTTATCAATTTTTGTAGTTACTCACAATCATAATATTTCAAAATATTTTCATTCACTTCTTTATCTGATGCTATCTTTTTTTTATAAATTTCTTTTATCAATTTTTCTAACTCTATTTTTTAAATCCGAAATGTGCTATATAATATTTTTTTTTTTCAAATTTCTTTCTATTAACTATATAAATAAGGTAGTAAAAAATTGAATAAGCTCATGCATTGAACGAGCTAAAACAATAGTTTTTAATGTAAAAGGTAAATGCATTTTTTTCATTCCTATAAATATATCATTTTTTTTTGTTGATCATCCTTATAAATTAATTTTTAGTCCCTATAAATTATATTTTTTTTGTTTCAATTCCTATAAACTATATTTTTGTTTTGTTTTTGGACCTTATAATTTTTTTGGGTTTTTAGTACACCCAATGTCACATAATTTTTTATGATGTAACATTTTTTGTTGATGTGACACTTATGACATGGTGTACAATGAAAAAACTATTATTATGACTTTTAAAAAAGTAATACTTTGTCAAATTTTTTTTTCATAAACCGTGTCAACTAAATGTTTTAATGGAGTAATTGAATAATAGCCCTCTTGAAGGATATATAATTTCGTTAAACTTTCGTCTTATAATTAAAATTGATTTTAAATATCATCAGTAACTACAGCGTTTAGGATTGGAACTACTGAACTATTATCACATCTCAATTAGAAATAGTGCTCAATTTTAATTTATAGGAGTATATTAGAATTGGGATCTGTTCATTAAGTTTTGTGTAATCAAGATTCACATTCATAAAATCAACCTCAATAGCATAGAAAAGCATCGTTATGTTTGTAATTGTAGGTCTGTTAAAACAGTACTAATTTGGGTCCTGTTTCGTAATTGAGATTAAATACCAAAAATTATGCCTAGTGTTTCTTGGATCAAAATTGTGCAAAGGATTTTTTAAAGTATCAAAAAAAAAATTGTGCAAAGGATTTAACTATTATTTGACAGTTTCCTTTTGTTAGAACTGTCAATATTTGACAAACTGGTACTAATGGTAAATAGAGATCGTGGCATTGGCATTAATTATATCAGTAATCATTGGCAGTTGCAAAAATACAAATCACTGACCAAGGGATTTAACTTGGGTAGGAAAATTGATCAGTTTGTATAAATTATCTGATACCTGTCTTTCATTGTTACATTAAAAAAAAATACTGACCAATGGTTACTGTTGGTTTCATTGATTGTAGCAATTTTTTAATTTCTATCTTCTACTGTAGTCGTCTGAGCCCCTGACGGCAGATTGACAAGACGGGAATGCAGATGTTGAAAGTTCATCTATCATCAAAGTTCATCCACCAAGAAAGAAATTATCAGAAGAAATTAATTAGGTTTAATTGCAGATTTTATCATCTAATTTTTATAATTTTACAAATTTTATCATTTAAATTTTAATTTTGTAAATTTTACCACTCAACTTTCATAATTTTACGAATTTTACCACCCAAGTTTTAATTTTGCAAATTTTACCACCCAAGTTTTCAATTTTTGCACATTTTACCACCTAAGTTTTCAATTTTTGCGTATTTTACCACCTAAGTTTTCAATTTTTGCATATTTTACCACCTAAGTTTTCAATTTTTGCGCATTTTACCATCCTGATGTTTCACAATTTTTTTTTAATTCTTTAACATTTTTTTTGGTAAAATATCAGAGTAGTAAAATGTGCAAAAATTGAAAACTTTGGTGGTAAAATTTACAAAATTAAAACTTGGATGGTAAAATTCGCAAAATTATGAAAGTTGGGTGATAAAATTTGCAATTAAGCCAATTAATTATTAAAACAAATCTCTCGGTGAATAATATGGTTAAGCATCTGATTTAAACTAAATCTAATGACGTTATATATGAAATCCATGTAAAAACCAACCTCAGCAAGTTAGATAAAGCGGTGTTTTTTTTTTTTGTTGTTGTTGTTGTGTATGAAATTCATGTTAATGAATTTTCTACTTATATCCTTCATTCTCTCTCCATAATGTAAACAACTAGATCAGCAATCAAAACCAGGCACCAGATTAACCCAACCACAAGATTTAATTTCATCAACATGCAAATTAAATTAATGCACAAAAGATCCATAACATGGTATATCAATGAGTTTTACGTATCCGTTATTTCCACAGTTATCTATTTTCCTTACCTGTTTCTCTACATCCTAATCAGTGCCTTCTTTTTGGATGAATAAGTTCAAAAGAAACATTTAAAATAAGATGTGAACAGTCCCACGCTGCCCGTTAAGAAATTAATTTGTCATAACTTTACAAATGAAATGTAAGGCGGCACATCATGCAAAAAGAACAAAATGATCCAACCTGAGTTCATCCATAAGAATATTTTCCCTAATTCTCTTTCACATATCATTTTTTTATATTTGAGATATCAGGTTCCAAATCTGTAAGAAGCAAATGCATGACAAATTGATAATAGTTTTCATTAAACACAACAAGACGAAGATGTACCACACAATTTTCAGGAAACACAACAGCGAGGGCTAAAATATTTGTAAATATGTAAAATGGTAGTACTCACGATTCTAAAATCTAAGAGAACAGAAATATATGCTCAATACCTTGACAGGCTTTAAGAATTGCTTGAGACCATTTGTCAAAACAGATGTTGATATAAATGAAGCCATCAGTATACTTAAACCCTGCATTGTACAATCAATTAATAATTATTATAATATCTGATGCAAGCAATAGTACACACATAGAATAACAAAAATTCAAAGAAGTCTAAGAAATTGCATTACCTCCTTCAGACTGATGTTAATGACCCTTTGCTCCAAGTCAGAAAGGCAAACTTTTGATCTATTTAGATATGAAACACCAGAAATGGATGATATTGGAGCCACAACCAAATCATCCGTCACCATGTACATTGCTGGTCCTTTCACAAATCCTCCAGGACTTGATTTTCCATTAGAGGATATAGGATCAACAATATCCGATGGTGCATTCATTTCCCCATTTTGTCGAATAGTATTTGGTTAAGTAACAAGAGCACGGTTTTGTTTCTTATCTTTTTCATAAGAATTACAATAAAACACGGGTAAGCAGGCCTCACCAACTGGTAGTATCTGGTTGTTGATGGTGAATTGTGCCGCACATGGAGGATTCACAAGTTTGTTTTTGAGTCCTCGTGACCTTAAATATCTGTCTGGACTCAATTCTGTCATGCTCTTATATAATTTATCTAATCAGCTCATAGAAGAGAAACCTCCAAGCATGTGAAAAACTCCTCCTAAGGGCAAGGTAAGAAAACTAAAAAGAAAGTCTGCAAAATCTTCTTTTGCTTCAGCAAACAGAATCTTCCTATCTGATTTCCTTATCAACACTTTTACAACCATCCGCTTAGTCTCATCAGATGGTACCTCTCCAATCTCAAACTGAGATTGATCTTTTGGGTTAAAATAAAGAAATTGTTTTTTGGTTAAGATAAAGTCTGTTAGAGGGGTCTTTGAAAGGAATGAACACTTGAGTAAATCAAGTACCTACACAAACCCAAGATGAACAAATGAATTAATGAGTGAAAAAAAATTGCCAATAGCAAAGATGATATACAATATGTAAAAACATACCTCCTTATTGCCGATTTCTACAGTTATTTCCTCAATAGACTCTATATCTTCGATTCCAATCTCCCCAAGCAGATCCACACTTGTTCCAATAGCATTAGGTATCACACGAAGGTCATCACAAATTATAAACGAAGCAGTTTCCTTCACAAAGCCATTTTCTAAAGCCACTTTTTCAGGAAAAACTTCTCTGTTCATTGGTTTTCCACAATGGCACTTTTTATTCCTGAAAGTGCTCAAAAGGTTTTCACTTTCCTTTCTAATACAACCCCAGTTGTCGCAAATGAAGTACTTCATAGGTTCAGTGTCATCGATGTTCAGCTTCAACTTTTGACAATAAGCTTCCATCGATTTCCTTGGCTGCAGCAGCATCTCTTTGCATGTTGGTCTCCATAGATGCTTTTCTTCAATATGTGAGACACTTTCATACAATGAGCTCAGGCTTCCAACATTCACTGGTTGCATATTTGACTCCTTAGCCACAAGTCTAGCAATTGTTCCTAAAGGCAGTGTTAGGAAACTCAATAGAACATCTACAAAATCCTTCCCTGCCTCAGCAAACACAACTTTATTTTTCTCTTTGTCTACCAAAACTTTAAGAGGAAGTGTGTAAACTTGCTCTTCAGATCGAGTTGCATTTGCAGCCATTGTAGCAACTGCAGCACATGCACCAAGTCACTCAACAGTCACATATTATATATATTTTCCAAAGTCTGCTCATAAAGCATTATCTTTCCAAATTAAAATTTTCATCTTTAATTATGTTGACATGGTACCGATAAAGAAAATGTTAATTGATGTGTTTCTAGTAGTTTCAAGACGGCTTTCGAGAGGAAAACATTACTGCTACTCACTCACTACGTGTAACAATCATAGGTTCTGCTGCTTTTTTTAATTAAAAAACTTAAACCCAAATAACAATGAATTTACCATAACTCAAGAGACTCTAGTAAAATCTTGTGGAATAAGAATAAAATAAATAAATTTGTATATATTAAAGGCTAAATTACTGTTTGGGTCTTCTAATTTATTTTCAAAATTCGATTTGGTCATCTAATTTTTAAATGGTTTAATTTGGTCCTCTAATTTTTAAAATCGGTTCAATTAAGTCTTTCCGTCCAATTGAAACTAACAGCGTTAACGTAATAGGAAGTGTAAAAGTGACACGAGTTCATACTATTTAACGCGGTTAGCTTCAATTTGAACGGAAGGACTTAATTGAGCAGATTTTAAAAATTAGAGGACCAAATTGAATCATTTAAAAATTAGATGATCAAATCGAATTTCTAAAATAAATTAGAAAATCCAAACAGTAATTTAGCCTATATAAATTACTATATTAAATGTAATGTTATATTTGTTCATTAATAATTTTACGATTTAACTTTTGGTAACCAGACTAATTTAAAAAACATATGGTGCACGGTACGCCACCATCCTTTTACAAAACAAATACATAAGGGTATGTTAGGTATTGATCTTTATAAATTGATATATCCAATATATCTAATATCTAATATCTTTTTATCGAAAGTACTCCATCCATTCCTAAATTCTTGATATTTAAGATTAATGCACGCGGCTTAAGAAACATTTAATACTACTCACAAATAATGCATTTAGTCTAAAATACCCTCATTTAATATCTATGATGAAGGAATATGTGAAAATTTAGGTTATGTTAAATAGGGGTATATGTTGAAAAAAAATTAATTAATGAGTCTTGAAAAGTGTAAAACATCTAGAGTTTAAGAACAAAAATAAGAAGTTAAAACATCAAAAGTTTAGAAATAGAGGGAGTAATTTTTATTAATTTTTATTAATTTCACTATTGAGTTCAATGTCTCATAAAGTATATTAAGTCTACAAAAAATTCATACAATTTAAAATATAAGTGACACTTCATTGTATCATTTTATTTTAACGTATAAATACAAATAAATAGCAATTATTTAACGACATGTGTAAATCATGTAAAGTTTTATACATGATAATCAATATAATATCAAATATATAATTAAAAAAATATTAAAAAGTTATCAACGTTGTCACTTTACAAAGTTTGCTAGTTTGTATCACTCGATCATCTATGAATAATCAAGATTAAAAATTAAAATTATAAAAGTTTGAAAAATCATTACATAATTTTCAAGTAATTATGCAAGTCTATGTAACTTTTAATCTTAAATATTTATTTATGCATATGTTGTCTAAATTTAAAATCTCATTCTTATAAAATTGACTTAATCCTTAATCCTTATAATAGATACGTTCTCATGTAAATTATAAGAAGAGCTTAATGATGATACACTAATAGTGTAAAACAATTTTATATTGTCATCCAATTATAAATCACCATTGATATGATTTTTAAGATAATTTTTTAAAAGTCAACAAACTTATCATACGTACATGATGGATTGTGATTGGATAACAGTATAAAAGTATTTTACACTGTCAATACATAATCCTTTTTCTCTTATAAGAAGCAATACTGAAAATCGTACATGTGAAATATGTACACACGTGTCCACCCATACATCAAGTTAATAGTATATATAAAGATGATTAATTTTATTTTGCAAATGATTAATTTTTATTAAATATTTCAATAAAATCCTAACACAATTAATCACTAATAAAATAATATGAAGGGGATTATTGAAATAAAAATTTATACTCACTATAATTATTCATACAGAAATCTCTATATGAAGGAGTACTAATAATAATTATAATAATCACTTTGCATAATGAAACAGTTCGTTATCATGAGTTGTTTGTTTCCAAGGAAAATCAAGTCGAATACAACGTGTGGGTGCACTGATCGGGGCTATCGTTATTGCCAACTAGCCTTTTCATAATTTCATTTGTTGCTATCACAGTCAATACAATTAAGATTATTAGGAAACAGTGCCACCGTTTTACATTTAGAAGTACGAAATGAAATTATCGTCTAGGTGATTCTGAAAAGAAATTAAATTGTTAACTAAGAGCATCTCCAACACTCATTGTTTAACGAGTTGTTTATATTAAAACACCGTTACTTAGTTTTTTTTTAGCATTGGAGGTGATCTACGTGTCATGTTGGGTTGTTTAAAATTAAGTAACGTTGCTTCTATAAGCAACCGTTACTTAAGCTTAAAAAAATATTTTCTTTCCATTTTAAGGGTGGATCATTTAAGTATGAGTCATTTTGCGGTCATTTAAAGGTGGGTCATTTAAGGGTTGCTTAATACTATACCATTGGAACAAAATGTGTATGAGTTGCTTAACTTTTATGTGGCATTGTGGGGGCCAATTAACAGTTCAAAATGCATTGTTTAAATTATACCCATTGGAGATGCTCTAATGCTTGTTTGTATTTTGAAAAATATCCGCCATTGATTGTAAGTTAATTGGTATAGTAATTGTTTTTTGGGTAACAATTGGTATAGTAATTAAAATCAACTTTATTTAAAGGCCTTAATTGGGCTAATTTTGTACATTTTATTTTTTGAGTTTTACATATAAATATAAATTTTAAAATAAAAAAGTACTTATTGGAAGGGTTGAAAAATATGTATAAAGTTATAAGTTTCAAACTCCATGTGACTACTATAAACAATTTTTTTAATATATATATATATTTTTTTAAATAAATAAAGTTTTATATTTGAGATTTAAAAAACAAATTAAATTCACTTTTCAAGACTATTACTGTATTATTGCCAATGTCACTATTATCACTCTTCTTTGCCACCACTATTTTTCGCTAATTAACAACCGTTACTATCATCATTCTCACTGCAACCACTCTTTTATAAATATAACATTCTAATTTTACCTAACAAAAGAGAAGAGTAATATTGTGATTTTAAAAATTGGTATTAAAATTTGAAAACTAAATAGTTCCAAAAAAATAAAATGAAACTTACAGGTAAGTTTGGATTAACTCCGAAAAAAAAAGAATATTTCAACAATTAATAACAGATGAAAACTAATTGAGTTTTTAATAAAAAGTTTAAAACCAAAACTTCTAGCCCAATTCAAAGAAACTTCCAAAATTTACTACTAGAAGAGATTGCTATTCATGCCTGGTTAGACAGAATCACAGAAAATGATCAACAAAGCAAACGAAATCATAGGTGCATTCAGAATATTTTACATGAAACACAACAAAACATTTGATAAAATAGTACATTAATAAAAATAGCCAGGACTCTGAAATATGTAAATATCTATTTTGTAGCACCGATGATTCAATAACCTTTAACGAGATGGAAGTAACGGATCAAGTCTCCTGCTTTTGGTAAATTGTTTGAGACCATTTATTTGTTAAACCAGATGTTGAGGTCAAGGAAGCTTTCAAATTGGCCAGTGTCTGCACCATGAAAAGATCAACAAATGTGATGAATCTATAGTCAAACTATATATAAAAACTAAGTCTTCATGGATACATGTTACCAATATATTAGCCACGTGTCATCATCTGCTCCTTTTGCAATTTTTTTCCTTCTTTTTTTTATCTTTCCTTTTTTCTTTTTCTTTTCTCTTCACCGTTTACGCACTCCCTATCTCTCTCACGTTTCTTTTCTTTTTCTATTTCTTCACTTTCTTCTTCTTCTTCTTCTTTTTTTTTTTTTTTATGTTTTTTCTTTCTCCTTTTTCTTTTTCTTTCTTTTTCTTTCTATTTCTCTTTTTCTTTTTCTTCACTTCTTTCTTCTTCTTCCTTTTTAGGTTTTTCATTCTCTTTTTTTCTTTTATGATTTTTCTTTCTTTCTTTTTCTTCTTACGTTTCTTTTATGCATTTTTAACAAGTTTGTGTTGTAACTTTTTTTTTTCTTCTTACGTTCTTTTATATGCTTTTTCTTTCTGTTTTTTCTTTTATGTTTTTTTTAACATACGTTTTTTTCTTCTTTTTTTGTGTTTTAAAGTTTTATACTTTTTTATATATTTATATTATTATTACATTACTGATTTATGTATTTTATTTATAAAATTGATATTCTTAAAATAATTAATATAAGAATATGCTCATTATTACATAAAAATATGTTATTATTTATATTAAATGAATGATAAATTTATATAATTACTTATAGAAATTAATTATAATTTAAAAAATAAAATTTATATTAATTAGTTAATATATTTGCTACAAAATAATATTTGGATTCTATGTTTAATAACTTTATATGTGAAGAATTTGTTGTTTAATATTTATACAATAATGTTAAAAAATTTACATAAATACATAATAAATGAATAAAAAGTAATTTATTAAATATATTTTTATTACAAATAAGTTTAAGTTACTTCTTCAAAATTAAAATTAAAAAATATTGTGATTTTGTCGACGCGATATTTAATTTTTTTATTGAAATATTTATGGTATAGACAATAAATATCATTCATGGGTGACAATTCTGCACAAGACCATTATGGGCAACAAAATTCTTTCTCCGAGTATTTAACATAATTGCATACCAAAGAGGCAAAGACTCAACAATATTTATTTTTTACTTTGAAATCCTATAAAATCATTTTTACTTAGAAATTGTATAAAACAATTTTAAATAATTTCATAAATAATATTTTGTTGAATAATATATACATATACATATATATGTGTGTGTGTGTGTGTGTGTGTGTATATATATATATATATATATATATATATATATATATATATATTATGAGGTTGAAATTTTTATACTAAAATTAGTTCAAATCTAATTAGTTAATAAATTTATTAAAAAAACATTTTGGCTTTGTGTTTAATAACTTCATGTAAGAAAATTTTGTTGATTAATATTTATATAATAATGTAATTTTTTTTACATAAATATGTAATACATATATTAAAATTAATTTGTCAAATATATTTTTATATTTTTATTACAAAACAATAAATATCATTCACATAAGACAATCTTGCCCAAGACCATTATGGGCAACAAAATTCTTTCTCCGAGTATTTAACATAATCGCATACCAAAGACTCACAATATATTTTTTTTTACTTTGAAATCCTATAAAATCATTTTTACTTATAATTTGTATAAAACAATTTTAAATAATTTCATATATAATATTATATATATATATATATATATATATATATATATATATATATATATATATATATGATGAGGTTGAAATTTTTATACTAAAATTAGTTTAAATCTAATTAGTTAATAAATTTATTAAAAAAGCCATTTTGACTTTGTGTTTTATAACTTCATATAAGAAAATTTTGTTGATTAATATTTATTTAATAATGTAATTTTTTTACATAAATATGTAATACATATATTAAAATTAATTTGTCAAATATATTTTTATATTTTTATTACAAAACAATAAATATCATTCACAGAAGACAATCTTACCCAAGACCATTATGGGCAACAAAATTCTTTCTCCGAGTATTTAACATAATCGCATACCAAAGACTCAACAATATTTATTTTTTACTTTGAAATCCAATAAAAATCATTTTCACTTATAATTTGCATAAAAAAATTTTAAATTATTTCATATATATATATATATATATATATATATATATATATGATGAGGTTGAAATTTTTATACTAAAATTAGTTTAAATCTAATTAGTTCATAAATTTATTAAAAAAAACATTTTGACTTTGTGTTTAATAGCTTCATATAAGAAAATTTTGTTGATTAATATTTATATAATAATGTAATTTTTTTTACATAAATATGTAATACATATATTAAAATTAATTTGTTACATATATTTTTATATTTTTTATTACAAAATTAATTTTAAATTACTTACTCAATAATATCATCAATTAAATTAGTTTAGTTTTTTTTATGATTGAGACCACAAATATCAAGATACGTGAGTGGTTCTGTGTGAATATTGTGAACATATACATTTATTTATTTTCTCAAGCATTTGAGCAAATATTCTCTGCACTTAGAGTTCTATTTAAAGGTATCTATATTATTGTTCCTAATATTTACTTGTGTGTTATGATGTTTTTTTTTGTCTTAGGTCAGAGACCATGGGTGTTCCCTAACCCACTGGGTCAGAGACTAATTACGCTCGCGGTGTATGACTGTCGCTGGCCCACGAGAATTTTGCCCACGGAGAAAATCGAACACGGGTTCTCTCGCTAGATAGATCGTTCCCCCTCATGTGAACGCACCAACCCTTTGGGTTGTGTGTTATGATGATTTACAATAACATTAATGTGATAATAAAATCTAGAACAATTATTCTTATTTATATTAATATTATTAACTAAATAAAAAAAATGAATTACAAAATATTAGAAAATCCGAAAACTAAGAAACAAATCTAAGCAATAATATTTCTACAATTCTCTGAACTATTTTAAGATATAATAATGACCATTATCTCTAGCCCAATTTATTATTCCGATTTAAACTCAAGATTAGGTTCCAGTAATAGCCCAATTTGTATTCCGAATTTAAAGCCCAATTTCTAAGCATTTGAATGAGCCTTAAATGAATTTTACAAAGATTTGTCTAAATATAAACTGTTCTTTTTTAAAACAATTTATGTATATATTAATAAATTTATATATATAATAAATTTATCAATATATATTAATTCTTAATTAAAACCTTAGTTACAATTAAAGTTTTTTGTCCTTCTTCAAGAATGTGTTTTGCAAAAAATTCCAATTTATTCTATAATTATTACAATTACATTCCTACTTGTTCATATATAAAAAAATTTAACTCATAGGATGATACAATGGTGTAAGGCTCCACTATGTTTATATGTGAGAGAGTGATCTATTTAGCGAGATAAACTGTGTTTGATTTCTTCCGTGTGTAAAATTCTCTTGGGCCAGCGACAGTCACGCACTGCTAGCAGGATTAGTATCAGACCCTGTGGGTTGGGGATACATGTGATCTCTTACCTAGGACAAAAAAATATAAAAAAATTTAAGTGTTTAATTATCTGTAATTTTTATTGTAAAAAAAATTATCTATAATTTTTTATGTCAATTATCTGTAATTGTTCCTAAATAGTCGTTATAATTTTATTTAAATATTTAGGTGAGATATTAATGTTGTATGTGTGTGCATATGTAGAAGTAATATTTTTTTTATAAAATTACATTTATTAAAAGAATTAAATAGTTGTTGTAATTTTATTTAATATTTAGGTGAAATATTAATGCTGCCCGTGTATGTATTTGTGAAATTAGACAGTCGGATAAATTTTCTTGGAACTATTCGTAATAAAATTATTAAAAAAATAATATAAATTTATTTTCTTTATTTGACGCTTGTTAATAAAAATTTTAATTCATAATTCAAGTAATCTTATTTACGATACTTGAAGGACTAAAAGTGCAATTAAGTCTTTGTTATTTTGTAAAATGTTTTAACAATATCATATAAATATTAATCAACAAAAATTGCGCATATGAAATTATTAAAGTAGTCAAAATATTAATTTTAATACATATATATATATATATTAACAAATTAGATTTTAAAAAAAAATTAGTATAAAAATTAAACGTCATAATTTAATATTAATCAAAAGAATATTTATTTAAGAAATTATTTAAAATAATCTTATACGATTTCTAAGTAAACATAATTTTATAGAGTTAATAGACTATTGAAATAAAATAATTATTTGTGTAAAATAATAGATGACCAAAATATTTATATATATTTTTAATATTAAATTTTATTATTTGATTGATAATAATATAGTTCCTTTTCTAATAATATTATTAGAAAAAGAAGAAATAGCATAAAATATCTCCAACAGATTGAAAATAGAAGAAATCTTGAGAAAAAAAAAATTGTTAATCAATATACAATCTAAGTCGTTCAACTAAAAGTATAATCAATGGCTTAGATGTGTTGTTGATAAAATGAGGGAAAAAATTCCATGAAATTTTGACAATGTGTCCACTAAAAGCTTCCTTTAGTATATTGTTTTTTTTTTTTTAAGAGTTTAGTATATTGTTAATAGATTACTAGATAGATTTCTAGACTAATAAATTTACATACAAATATCATCATATAAAAGAAAACTTAAATTTACACATGCAAAGAAAAATCTTCAATAATTTGTATAACTAAAGAGATAATAAAAA
This sequence comes from Pueraria montana var. lobata, assembly GCA_026413185.1. Lineage (NCBI taxonomy): Eukaryota > Viridiplantae > Streptophyta > Magnoliopsida > Fabales > Fabaceae > Pueraria > Pueraria montana. The sequence continues at coordinate 84,369,373 of CM048650.1, forward strand.
AGAAATGAATAATGATTTGCCTAAAAATTGATTTTATAAATTAATTTTACTCATAAGTTATATGTTATATAAAGTATAAAATATAATAATGATTTGCCTAATAGTATTTCAAGAATATAATTTTTATAAATAAAATATATAAATCGGTAATGTAATAATATTATAAATATTATAATAATATAAATATATAAAAAAAAGTATAAAACTGGAAAAAAAACGTTAAAAGAAAAAGAAAAGAGGAAACGTAAAAAAAAAATATCAAAAAAGAAAAATGTAAAAAAAAGGAAAATATATAAATCAATAATGTAATAATAATATAAATATATAAAAAAAGTATAGAATTGTAAAAACAAAAAAAAGGGAAAAGCGTTAAAAGAAAAAACATAAAAATAAAAAGAAAAGAAAAAACATAAAAGAAGAAGAAGAAGAAGAAGAAGAAGAAGAAGAAAACGTAAAAAAATAATCATAAGAGAAAAGAAAGAAAGAAAAAAATAAAAGGAACAAAACTGAAAAAGGTAAAAAAAAAAATTTTAAACTTAAAACTTCATAAATGCTGACATGTGGTCTCACAAAATAATGACACGTGGCAGGACTTACTTTTTATAGATAGTTAATAGTTAATAGTTAATAGAATTTTGTTGTTCATACTGGCTTGCGCATGATTGTCACCCATGAATGATATTTATTGTCTATACCATAAATATTTCAATAAAAAAATTAAATATCACCTTGACAAAACCACAATACTTTTTAATTTTAATTTTGAAGAAGTAACTTAAACTTATTTGTAATAAAAATATATTTAATAAATTTTTTTTTCATTTATTATGTATTTATGTAAACTTTTTAACATTATTGTATAAATATTAAACAACAAAATCTTCACATATAAAGTTATTAAACATAGAATCCAAATATTATTTTGTAGTAAATATATTAACTAATTAATATAAATTTTATTTTTTAAATTATAATTAATTTCTATAAGTAATTATATAAATTTATCATTCATTTAATATAAATAATAACATATTTTTATGTCATAATGAGCATATTCTTATATTAATTATTTTAAGAATATAAATTTTATAAATAAAATACATTAATCAGTAATGTAATAATAATATATAAAAAAGTATAAAACTTTAAAACACAAAAAAAAAGAAAAAAACGTATGTTAAAAAAACATAAAAGAAAAAAAAGAAAGAAAAAATAGAAAGAAAAAGCATATAAAAAAACGTAAGAAGGAAAAAAAAAGTTACAACACAAACTTCTTAAAAATGCATAAAAGAAACGTAAGAAGAAAAAGAAAGAAAGAAAATTCATAAAAGAAAAAAAAAAGATAAAGAAAAAACATAAAAAAGAAGAAGAAAGAAGTGAAGAAAAAGAAAAAGAGAAGAAACGTGAGAGAGATAAGGGGTGCGTAAACGGTGAAGAGAAAAAAAAAAGGAAAAAGAAAAGATAAAAAAAGAAGAAGAAAAAAGTGCAGAAGGAGCAGATGATGACACGTGACTAATGTAATTGTGACATGTGTTCATAAAGACCTACTTTTATAAATAGTTAATAGATTATAATTAATATTTATAAGTAATCATATAAATTTATCATTCATTTAATATAGATAATAACATATTTTTATGTAATAATGAACATATTCTTATATTAATTATTTTAAGAATATAAATTTTATAAATAAATTACATAAATCAGTAATGTAATAATAATATAAATATATAAAAAAGTATAAAACTTTAAAACACAAAAAAAAAAGAAAAAACGTATATTAAAAAAAACATAAAAGAAAAAAAGAAACAAAAAACATAAAAAAATGTAAGAAGAAAAAAAAAAGTTACAACACAAACTTGTTAAAATAAAAGAAACGTAAGAAAAAGAAAGAAAGAAAAGTCATAAAAGAAAGAAAAAGTAAAAAGATAAAGAAAAACATAAAGAAGAAGAAGAAGAAAGAAGTGAGGAAAAAGAAAAAAGAGAAAGAAAAAACATATAAAAAAAAGAAGAAGAAAGAAGTGAAGAAAAAGAAAAAGTGAAGAAACGTGAGAGAGATACGGAGTGCCTAAGGTGGAAGCTGGGGAGAAGTACCAATTTCAACCTCTAATGAAGCATTAAAATTTATCAGAGGATATAATATTAAAAAAATCAATGAATGAGATCTATTACCTATTACTTGATAAAACTGTAACCCTTTTCTATTATAACTTCTTTTATATATTTAAATTAAAATTTTTAATTACATAAATTACTGATACTTTATTTTTTTTAATCTAATTTCTCACAACACTGTTTATGTCGCCTCCACCTCCGTAAGATCTGACAGCGTCACAACGTCACCATGCAAATCACAAATCAGAATCCATTCCATGCCTCAAATTTAGGAATTTAAAATCAACAAAATCTCACAGAAAGTAACTTATTCATTTCAAATATCAAATCCTCCAAACCAAATTATACAATGCAGAGCAACTAAAATTGACAAAAAAAGGTAAAAAATAATGAGGTTCTATAACTTTTGTTGACTAGATGCGGGAGCTTCCGCTGCGACGGAGGGGAGAACTTTGTAGATCTAGTTTTGTTAAATGGGATTTCTTCAACTGTGATGTTGAATCTGACTTTTTTGTTGCGGATGTCGGTGATGTTGATGAAACCAGCAGATTTGGGGGCGGTGCTAGTGGCCTGGTTGTGACGACTAGCGCGGAGGAGGACATGGAGGGAGAGGATGTTTTTGACGGTGTAGATCTGAAAAAAAAAATGAAAAAGCAAAAACATTCTCTAAACCACACAGTACACACTACCGCACCCATCTTTTTCTTCCGCATCCAATCTGAGTCAGGAGCAGGCCATCGTCGGAGAAGATAAAGAAGCCGTTGCGGTCAGAGAGAAGAAGAAGCTTGGTGTTAGAACCTCAGTTGTGGAGTGAAGTGAATCTGAAAAAAAAAAAAACCCTAGAGAGAGAGGGTTGCACTGTTGCAGATTAAAAAAATATAAAACTTTATTAATTACTATTTTTAAAATAAAAAATAATTATTTTTATTTTTTACTTCCAATTAAAACTTGTTATTACAGGTCATTTTACTCCCTCACCAGTGAGGGAGGAAGCTTTAGACTTCTGGCTAGCCGTGCGTAGGTGTAAGCTTGGGTGAAGTACCAATTCCACTCCCTCACCGATGAAGCATCAAAATTTACCATAGGATATAATAATTACTTTTAATTTTGAATATTAAAATTTCCTTTTTTTAGTCCCAAAATATTATGATACATATTTAAACAATAGGATTTAATAATTCACAAAAATAAGAAAACATGGTAGTAAAATGTGAAAAAAAACCTGGGTAGTAAAATTTGAAAATAATAATAGTTGGATGGTACAATGTGCAATTAAACCTAACTATTTTGTATAAATATTAAAATCAATGATTTTTTTATGTATGTAAAGAGGTAATTAAAGTTGTCGAAATGGACTAGCCCATCTGACTTGGCTTTAGCCTTCGAGGATTAGGGCCAGAACACCCACAGGGCTAAAAAGACCCATCCTCGAGGCCTTATGGGCTATGGCCAGTCCATGAACTTTAAATTTAAAAATTTAACCTGAGGTTGAGTTGAAGATGTTTTGCACAAGGTTGTGCTGAAGATACTCTGACCATGATTGATTTGAAGATCTCTGGCCAAGTTGTGCTTAAGGTGCTCGAGCCGAGGTGGAGTTGAAATTACTTTGGCCATGGCTGAGTTGAAATTACTCTAACTGAGACCGAGCTAAAGATGTTTTGACCAGGGCCAAGTTGAAGATGATCTAATCAAGGTTGAATAGAAGATGTGTTGGTTGTGGTCAAGCTGAAGATACACTACTCAAGGCCGAGCTAATGATGCAGTTGTAAAGGCTGAGCTGAAGATACATTGGTTGATGATAAGCCAAAGATGTGTTGACCAAGGTTAAGTCGAAGATGCACTAGTCGAGGCCGAGTCGAAGATGCTCTAGCCGAGGCTAGGCCAAAGATGCTTTATGATATGGTCTTGAAAGCTTTGTCGGGCAAATCAGCTTTCACCATATTAATTAAAATTATAGAACCCAAAATTAGGTATTCAGAGATATATTTAAATATATTCTCAGTGTAAAATATATATATATAAAAAAGATAAATTGTTTAATTTGGACAGTCTTTAAATATCCAAAATTTTCAATTATTTACCTCACATATACTTCTGTCCTTGACCAAAAGAACAAAATCTCAAGCTTCCTTCCCTGACAAAAAGAGAAAATCTCAAGCTTTCCTCTTTCACCAAAAGACTAAAATCTCAAGCTTTCCCTCTAATACTGCTTTGAAACGATTGATCACAATGGACATATACCTCACAAAACTATAAATGTATCTATGCTTTACAATTCTTTGACCCAGGCTAGCATTTGTGAAACCCTCTATAACTCTCTTATTGTTTCTATTCCTTTTTGCAAACACACACAAAAGTATTCTTTATCAGTCTTCCTCATCATGCCAGAAATTCAACCATCCACCTTCGCAGATGGTGGTAGTTACACTTCTTCCAATGATTAAGTCAATATAATTATAGTTGTTGTGAATTCACATCCGATGGATGTGGTTAGTCTTTGTAGCTTTACCACTTCGTCGTGACTTTTTTGCCTTTCCTCCTTTTCCCAAAGACTTGTTACAGGTTTTCCTTGAAAAAACAGATGTACGAAAAAGTTTTCTCAATGGCAATTGTGGCATGGTTACAAAGTTGTCTAGAATGCTACGTGACTCAATACTGCAACACGTTGAAAAAGATTATTTTTATGTGTTTGCTATGTTATCCAAGAGCCGTTATTTTTACAATATAGTGAATAGCCAACACCCCTTTGATGATGAACATGTTCAATCAGTAGAGTTCGTGCAAAGAATTGCTTATGAAGGTGGAGAACATTCTTTGCCTGTTAGGGCCACAACACTAGAAAAATTGAAGATTGAAGATGAAGAAGACAAATGTTGCATAAGCTATTAAGAGGACAACTGTGGTGATGATGGGGCACGGTTGCCTTGTGCTCATATTTTTCACTACGAATGCATTTTGAAATGGTTTGTGCAAAGCAGTATGTGCCCTTTCTGCTGCCATTCCACATGCAATCGTCGTGACTCTTGATACTATTAGGTTTTGCATTACATATTTTCTTGCTTTTAAGGATACTTTGTTGTAGTTTCGTGTTGATTGGATTGTAATAATTGTCTTATCTTATAAAGAGGAGGAATTTAATGTAAGAAATATATAAATATGTAAATCTATTTGATGGTTTCCTTTCAAGAGTTCATGAATTTGAAAATTTCTGCTATCAATTGCATTTTCCTTACGTAATAATATTGACCATAATTTAAAATTGAATTATTTCTTGCAATTTTCCCAAATCTCAATATGAATTTAAATTTTTAAATTTTGAATCTTGACATATCATATCAAATTAATAAACATAAATACAATGTATTAAATAATGTATACTTCTACAATTTTCTTATATATTCCCAAAGAATTGTTTTGTGAAAGCAACGTGGAAATAATTAAAAGCAAAAGGAGCTAAACAATAACATAGGAAATGCCATCATTAACCACTAAGGTCGGCCTAGTGGTAAGGGGTTGGAGTAGAATACATGAGGTGATAGGTTCGAACCTAAGTGCGACCATTGTACACAAAAAAAATGCCATCATTTCGTAGAGCCCTCCACAGACGACCATATATGGTCCAAGGCACGATTTCCCCAAGGCATGGCCTATGTTACTTCGAGTCGTAAAGGCTTTGCTATGACATTTTGTACTCGTTGAATTTTCAAGAGCTCCTTGATATAAGTTCACTGCCACAAAAAAAAAAAAAAGGAAAAAACTTAAGTGTTTCTATCTGAGTTTTGAGTCGACGCCGAAGAAATCGGTGGAGGAAAAGGTGGAGATGGTGATGAAGAAAAACAAAACAACGCTGCTAAAAATCGTCTCCAGAGGTGGCGAATGGTGGCCAGAGGATTCCTGGAAGAGGGTTGGAGAAATCTAGTGTGGATTGTCCTATTATAACAAAATTATAAATCTAACGATGGATAATGATGGTCCACCATGGATCACCAATTAGGGTGGTCCACCAGTCAGGGTTGTCCACCCTAACCTTGCTCTTAATATTAAGATTAAAATAATTTAAAATTTATAACAGATAAATAATGACATTCTAACGCTAATGTGTAAAATATATAAACAATGATAAATTATCGACATTGAAAAGTTATGTATATTTTTTTTTCAATTATTATGTCATACTTCCCTCCTTTTCAATTAATGAATGAATAACATATGTGACTCAACATAATTTTTTGAAATAAATATTAATTAAAAAATATAATATAACTTTTATGAAAATCATCCTCGTGCATATTTGAAAAAAAAACATTAACTTTCCTAATAATTAGTATTTCCGATAACATTTCTCACACTAAAAGGTAATTTATTTTTGGATTAAAATATATTAACATACATAAATGATATATAGAGATATTCTAACTTTAATGTGTCAAATATAAAAAAATGATAATTTTTTTTAATTTGGAAAGTTATATATGTATAAAATCTTTTCAATTATTATGTCATACTTCCTTCCTTTTTTCATAAAAAGAAAAAAAAACCAAAATTTCAAACTTCCCTCGAATACCTTTATTTAATTGGAAAGTTATGCATATATTTTTAATTATTATGCTATACTTCCCTCCATTTACATAAAAATTATCCTTATGATATTTGAATTTTTTTTCCTGATAATCAGTATTTCTAATAACATTTCTCATTCTAAAAGGTCATAATTTTTTTATTAAAATATTTGAACATATAGAAATGATATATATATATATATATATATATATAGAGAGAGAGAGAGAGAGAGAGAGAGAGAGAGAGAGAGAGAGAGAGAGAGAGAGATTCTAACTTTATGAAGAAACTCTTGAAGAAATTCTTTTCAATTATTATATCATACTTCCTTCCCTTTTTCAGAAAAAGAAAAAAAATTCAAAATTTCAAACTTCCCTCAAATACCATTGTTTAATTTGAAAGTTGTGCATTTTTTTTTTAAATTATTATGTCATACTTCCCTCCATTTACATAAAAATACCCCTCAAAATTTCAAGCTTCCCTTCAATACTGTTTCAAAGAAGATATTGATCACAATCTAATACACTATAAATACATCTACCCTTTGCAAATTCCTATAGGCCAAGTATTAGTATAACTCTTTTTCATCTCTCTTCTTATTTCTCCACCTTTTTGCAATCACACACAAAAGTGCCCTCTATAAATCTTCCTCATTGTAGAACCCACCTTGTTCTCCGATGCTGGTCACACTTTCATCAATCATATTGTCTATATAACCATGGTGGTGACAACTTTTGAGCCAAGTAGTGTTGTCAGACTTTATCACACGTGGTTACCAATTCATCACATCATCTTCAATTATCCTTCTTTTTGCAATGATGTATTAAAGCAATTGCTTGCATACTTGTGTGTACCTACAACTTTTTTCAATGGCCATGACTGTGACATGGTCGAAAATATTTCAGCAATGTTATGGGAATCAGTATTGTAGCGACCAAGGGTTGATATAAATTATTTTTGCGTGTTTGTTATGCTGCTAAAGACCCATTGTTGTTACAATGTAGTGAGTTTCCCTAAATCAAGTCCCTCCTTATACTGCAATTCCCATGAACCAAGTCCCTCCTTGTTAGTTAGAAGGAGGAACTGCAGTGCAAGGAGGGACTTGGTTCATGAAAATTGCAGTACAAGGAAGGACTTGGTTCATTGGAACTACAATACAAGAATGGCTTATGAGGTGGAGAACATTCTTTGCCTGCCAAGGCCACAACACTAGAAAAATTCAAGATTGAAGATGAAAAAAGATAAATGTTGCATTTGCTATGAAGAGTACAGTTGTGGTGATGATGGGGGCACGGTTGCCTTGTGCTCATATTTTTGTTGTAGTTACATGTCGATTGGATTGTAATAATTGTTATAAAGAGGTGAAATTAATCATAAGAAATATATAATAAGGCTTAAATATGTTTCGTATCCCTAATATATTAGCGAATTTTGCGTTGGGTCCCTATTCAATTTTTGCTTTTTGTTGGGTCCCCAATAAATTTTTTATTTTGTTTTTGGTCCCTAAAGCACTTTAGATAGTGCTTTAAATTGCTTTTAAAATGTGGTTTAGATAGTGCTTTTGGGACCAAAAACAAAATAAAAAATTTATTGGGGATCCAACAGAAAGCAAAAATTTGATAGGGACCCAACATAAAATTTGCTAATATATCAGGGACCCGAAACATATTTAAGCCAATATATAAATACGTAAATCTATTTGATGCTTTCCTTTCAAGAGTTCATCATTTTGAAAATTTTTGCTATCAATTGCATTTTCCCTACGTGACCATAATTTAAAATTGAATTATTTCTTGCAATTTTCCTAAATCTCGATATGAATTAAAATTTTTAAATTTTGAATCTTGACATATCATATCAAATTAATAAACATAAATATAATGTATTAAATAAAGTACTTCTACAATTTTCTTAAATATTCCCAAAGTATTGTTTTTGTGTAAGAAAATTGAAATAATTAAAAGCAAAAGGAGCTAAAAAAAAATAGGAAATGCCCTAATTAATTAGCATAGAAAGAGTCTGACATATAAGGCTCCTATTATAACGAAACAATAACCAAAGTATTATTTCTTTAATCCTTCATCTTACAGATTGAGATTATTTACATCTACAATTCACTTATTATTTATCACTTTTAAGTATAGGTATTTTTTTTTTTATAGAGAATAGGTACCTTTATATTGGTTGTTAAAATGAATATGGTAGTGTGTTTTTTTTTCATTTTATAAATTTATATATTGGATTTAAGATTTTGTGGGCTATGTATGGCTTTCTAAATTTATATGGTATATGTTACTATTAGAATATAAATTTTGAAGGGAACATTATGGTCTCGAGTCCAATGTGTAACATCCCAAATTTAGGGACCTTTATGGAATAGCTTTTGTATTAAGTGGTTTATGGATACCCTTAAGCATTATTAATAATAGTTACCTTATAATAGGATATAACATAAATAAGATAATAGGACCCTGATAGGGAGCCAAGACCCAAGGTGGGCCAAGGCTCACTAAGCCACACACACCCCACGGTTTAAATAGAAAGGGAGAGGGAGAGTTAGAGAGAGAAAGTGAAAGAAAGAAAAGGAGTTAGAGAGAAGGAGGAGAAGAAGAAAGAAGAGGAAGAGAAGAAGAGCGGAGCAAAGATCTGAGACCTAGTGCCCCGGAGCTCAAGATCCGAGACCCACAGTGTGAGTGCTTCCTCCTAGTCCTTTCCTATCCCCTTGGTTTGCATGTTTCCCCCTTTTTTCTCTTTTATTTTTCTCTTTTAAACCTTAGGATTGGAGATTTTGGGTTTTTTAGTGATTATGTTTGATTAAGGGGTTTATCGGGAAAATCAATTGGTTGGAAGTGTAATAGAAATGTTTAAGGGTTGATTATTGTGAGTTTGGATGCTTGGGTAGCCATTGATGGGCCTGGAAATGGGAATTTCGAAGAAGCCATGTGTAGAAAATCGCAAATTGGCTTAAGCCAAAAATCTAGGCTTAAGCGTATTTAGGATCGTATGCTAGATTTAGCATTCTGGACAAAAATTGGCTTGAGCCGAAAATTATGGCTTAAGCGGATTTTTGGTTGAATGTGAAGTGGGCGAAAATTGGCTTGAGCCAAAAATTTTGGGCTTAAGCGGATTGTTGGCTTAAGCCAAAAATTATGGCTTAAGCGAATTTTGGGCCGAATATGAAGTGGGCTAAATTGGCTTGAGCCGAAACCCTAGCGCTTAAGCGCAAAGTTCTGGCGCTTAAGCGAGGCACTCTGTCGCTTAAGTGTGAGACTCCAGGCAATAGGATTGTCAGTCTAGCTTAAGCGAGATCAGGTTCTAGCTTAAGCGTAGGTATGATAAGAGAGCAGTTTGGGAACCCTTTTTAAGGGCACCTTTGGAGGAGTATAAGGGCTATAGATATATAATTCCTTCCTAAGCTTTCATCTATGTTTATGTATGATTGTTTGATGCTATGTGATGTTGATTGTGGATGATAATGGTAGTTGTATTGATGTGGTTGAAGCTTATGTTTAGGGTTGTTTGTATGTAACGATAAACCATTTTAATAAAAGACACCTAAAATACTTAAGACTATACCTATGCCTCTTAGAAAAAGGTGGGGAGTTTCCCCTAAGTTTCAGAAAAGGCTTTTAAGCAAAGTTTATAGTTTCATGAAAGGTTTTTAGAAAAGATATCCCCTCAGTGACATAGGGTGGAACCTTCCCCGGTACCAGTCACGTCCGAGAGCCGCACGCTCGGCGTACAACGGTGTGCAAAGGGCTAAGGATCCTCTATGTCACCAAGGAGTGATGAGTTTCAGAAAGGTTTTGAAAAGGATTATTTATGAAAAGGTTTTATGGAAGAGTTTTCAAAGGGAAGTTATGATCCCAATAAAGGGAATAAGTATACAACTCATGAAGAGTTGTAAGAGTAAAGGGCTAAGAGGACCCCTAGTGGTGAGCAAAGGGACCATCACCCAGACACCCATGGGGGAAAGCAACCTTCTTCACATGGAGAAGGGGTTCTTCGTAGGGAAGAACAACTCATTCTTCGGTAAGGGAAGAATGTTTTAGAGGAACATGCCTTCGGACAACGAAAGGTGGTTCACCCACTTGGACCGGTGGGGTTTAATTAAAGGTTGTATCAAGAGGGACGCCTCTTCTTGGCGAGAGCTCAGCCAATTAAAGTAATGAGGAAACTCAAGATATAACTTAAATAAAAGAATAATACCAACCACACAGTTGTAGAAACAAGCTATGATATGTTGATGTGCTTGATGTATGTTTGTTTTATGTTAGAACATGAGAGAAGTCATAAGCCTAGTTACTAGGTGAGTGATGTAAGATAAGTCTATACATTAGATGAAGATGTGTATAGCTGTATACTATACTTAGAGGTAGGAAGGGGTTACAGTTAAACCCTAGAAAGCTAATGAAGCTACCCGATAGGTATGCTAGATATTATGCCTCACAGAGAGAGGTGATGTAAGTCCAAGTTAGGTAGGGCAGAGAAAGGAAAGGTTACACATATTCCCATCCAATGTTATAGAAAAGTGAGACCTTAGTGTGTGGTCAAGAGTAACAGAATGATGTTTAGGTGCCTTATTGCACTGGTGACCCTAGATTTGGCATAGGAGGCTAACTCTATGTGCCTCTGCAAGGGTCAAGGTATGATCCTAAGAAACAGTAACATAGAGGTGATGAGGTAAAAGTTGTGAGTGCAAGTATCAAGAAAAGAAAAGAGAAGTCATGAGAGTTAAGTAAGAGGTTTCTAGAATAAAGAGTCAGCCTAGAGTCCTCAGAGCACTCACTGAGACATTATGTCTCATCCCTTTAGTTTCCATATTTTTACATGTTAGCAGGTGGACACCTTGTGAGAGGAGCTCGGAGCACAGAGTTGCTTTCCAGGAGGAAGATGTTATTAGTATAGTTTTGTATAATTCCCAATGTATGGGAGTTTAGTTTATGTTTTATGTATCCCACTTATGTCTTGTACGTCACATAAGTGCCAAGAGCTTTGTACTAGATTTATTTCATGTACATATATATATGTTAAGTTTTAGTTTCCGCATAGTTAACTCTGATATTCTTATATGCTAACTTCTTATAATTTAGAAATATAAGGAGACAAAGGTAATATCCTCTAGGGTGTTACACAATGCACCATAACGCCTCATTTATTTATTTTTTGTGGAAGGAAATAGATCTATAGATAGTCCTATTGCCAATGAAAATATAATTTTAGATATTAAAGATCTTTGTGTAGTAAAAAGAGCATTAAGCTCTTTCAATTTAATGCCAATATTTTTGATGTCAATTGTACATTGTGATAATCAACAAACTATACAATGATCTTGATTAATCGATGATCTCCTCTACGTTTGTGCATATATTTTAACATATAAAAAATTATAGTAATCATTACAAATGTTTTTTCGGTGGTTGTCATTTACTTTATGTATATCTTTGTGTGTTAGTTCTACTGCTAGGTTGATTTGGTGATCATCAAAGCCTACCTTTTTATTCAGAAATTTATGAGGGGGATGAGAGTCAATATAACATATGAACAACTCTTAGTTTAGACCGTATCAACTTTTCATGCATATAATTATTCAGTAGACACCATCTAACCATTTCCACCTTTTCTTAGCATGTCTATATGTTGGAGACCTTCCTAATGGTATTGTCATTGTAATGCTCTGCTTAGATGCAATTTGAGGAAAGATTTGAAAAGAATATGAAGATAATGAATGGTGGATTTTGACGTTGTTGTCTAAAGTGTAGGGTACAATTCCCATTTTTGAAAAAGCTTCGTGTCTTTTTTTTATCGATAGGAACGGAAGACAGATATCAAAGAATTTACAATAATTCAAGCCGACGATGCCCTAGTCGAGGTCAAAACGAAGATGACCTAGCGGAAGTCGAATTGAAGATGCCTCAGTTGAGGTTGAGGCTAAACTGAGAATGCCTTTATCAAGAGTGAGCTGAAGATACGTTTATTATGGCTAAGTCAAATATACGTTGGCCGAGGTTAAGTCGAAGATATGTTTGCTGAGGCGGAGCTGAAGATGCACTGGCCTGACCTGGCCTGACTGGTCAAATAGTGAAAACGGACTGGTTCGACCTGGTCCACATCTCTCATAGGTAACATTTGTCTTGGCCTGTCAGACTAGGTCAAATTAACTTAATTACTTATTTTTCTTAAATTTATACTAATTTAAAAAAAAATAAAAAACAATTTCGGGCCAAGTAAGCACGATGGTATTTAGGCCAAATATTCATAGGTCGAACCTGGCCTGACGGGCCATTAGGTTGGTTCATCAGACCAGGCCATTTTTGATAGCTCTTTTAGGCATGGCAATAGGACAGGTCAAGGGTGAGTTTAGCTCTCCTCGTCCCTATACTCATGAAAGACGAGTCAGGTTCGAGTTTGAGTTTAAAAGAGGTGGGTTTAAAATTTTGAAATCCTACCCCATTGTCGTCAGATTTTATCGGGTTCGCAAAAACCTTTGGGTAACCTGTCACACTTTTGAAAACTTAATTTACTTATATGAGAAGGGATCAAGTTACTCCAAGAGTAACTTTAAAAGAGTTACTCCCTATCTTCACCATTCATTTTACCTAAATCTAATGGTTGTAATGAGTAACTAATCTTAACCATTAAATTTCAAGAATATGAATAGTGAGAATGAATTTAAAGTTACTCTTGGAGTAACTTGATCCTCTCTCTCTCTCTCTCTCTCTCTCTCTCACTTTATTAGTAATTCTAGAATTATGTTTATTAGTTAATGTAGTTCTTTTTTACAGCATTAATGTAGTTTTTTTAATTATAAAAATATTTATTTAATATCTAAAATAATAAACATAGATCACTTATCTTAGTTTTATTATTGACGGTAAAATATTTGTCATTTGATAAATAATCATCATTTTAAATATATTTTGTAATTTGAGAATAAAATTGATTAATATTTATAAATTTAAGAACTAATTTTAAAATCAATTTAGTGGATTATTTGAAAGTAAACTTTAATGTCAAAAGAAAAGTAGTCTAATTCTTAGATGATGTAAAAAAAAGGAAAAAAACTAAACTATTATACAAAAGAAATAAATGTCTTTTGACTGTGAATTTTTCTTTCAAATATTCTAATCTCAACTTGTAAAATATATAAAAAATATCAATTATTCAATTTGGAAAGTATTTAAGTATACAAAAATTTTCAATTATTTACCTCAGGTATATATATATATATATATATATATATATATATATATATATATATATATATTCCGTCCTTGACCAAAAGAACAAAGTCTTAAGCTTCCCTCCTTCACAAAAAAAAAAAAGAAGGAAAATCTCAAGCTTTCCTCTTTCACCAAAAGACCCAAATCTCAAGTTTCCCTCCAATACTGCTTTGAAACGATTGATCGTAATGGTTATATTCCTCACAACACTATAAACACATCTAACCTTTGCAAATTCCTATATACCAAGAATTAGTATATCTCTTTTTCAATTCTCTTCTTATTTCTATTCCTTTGTGCAATCACACACAAAAGTATCCTCTATCAATCTTTCTCATTGTGAACATGACATCACAATTTCAAGAACCCAGCTTGTTCTCCGATGCTCATCAAAGTTTCATCAATCATATGGTGTATATAAGCGTAGTTGTCACAACTTTTGATCCGAGCAGTGGTGTAAGTCTTTGTTGGATGTAGTTACCAATTAATCAAGAAATCTTCAATCATCTATCTGTATGTAATGATATATTAAAGCAATTGCTTGAATACTTGAATATACCTAGAAATTTTTTCATTGGCCATGATTGTGACCTGGTTCTAAACCTTTCAACAAGGTTACATGGCTCAGTGTTACACCGGCTTGGGGTTCATATAAATTATTTTGGGGTTTTCATTATGGTATTTGAGATCCACTGTTGTTATAATGTAGTGGGTACCCAATTCCCTTTTCAAGCTGATGAACTTCCACCAAGAGAATTTGTTAAAAGAATGGCCTGTGATGGAGGTGAACATTCTTTTCCTGCGGGGGCAAGGGCTCTCCAAAGATTTAGGGTTCAAGATGAAGAAGGTGAATGTGTCATATGTGGTGAAGATTTCAACTCTGGTGATAATGCAGCAAGGTTACCTTGCTGTCTTGTTTTCCACCCTAATTGTATATTACAATGGTTTGTAGAGAAGGCTACGTGCCCTTGTTGCCATTTCGTATATAGTCTTGTCTCTTGATATTGTTACCATTAGCTTTTATGTACTATGATAAATATATTATCTTAAAGAAGTAAAATGTATCGTATGAAATATAAATACTTCAATCTAAATATATTATCTTAAAGGAGTTGAAATTACTTTGGCCATGGCTAAGTTGAAATTACTCTATCTGAGACCGAGCTGAAGATGTTTTGACCAAGGCCAAGTTGAAGATGATCTAATCAAGGTTGAATAGAAGATGTGTTGGTCGTGGTCAAGCTGAAGATATGTTGCTCAAGGCCGAGCTAATGATGCAGTTGTAAAGGATGAGCTGAACATGCATTGGTTGATGATAAGCCAAAGATGTGTTGACCAAGGTTAAGTTGAAGATGCACTGGTTGAGGCTTAGTCGAAGATGCTCTAGCCGAGGCCAGACCAAAGATGCTAATGGTAAGGTCTTGAAAGCTTTGTTGGGCAAATCAGCTTTCACCATATTAATTAAAATTATAGAACCCAAAATTAGGTATTCAGAGATATATTCAAAGATATTCTAATTGTAAAATATATATATATAAAAAGATAAATTGTTCAATTTGGACAGTCTTTCAATATCTAAAATTTTCAATTATTGACCTCACATATACTTCTGTCCTTGACCAAAAGAACAAAATCTCAAGCTTCCCTCCTTCACAAAAGGAGAAAATCTCAAGCTTTCCTCTTTCACCAAAAGACTAAAATCTCAAGCTTTCCCTCAAATACTGCTTTGAAACGATTGATCACAATGGACATATACCTCACAACGCTGTAAATATATCTATGCTTTACAATTCTTTGACCCAGGCCAGCATTTGTGTAACCCTCTGTAACTCTCTTATTGTTTCTATTCCTTTGTGAAAACACACACAAAAGTATTCTTTATCAGTCTTCCTCATCATGCTAGAAATTCAACCATCCACCTTCGCAGATGGTGGTAGTTACATTTCTTCCAATGATTAAGTCAATGTAATTATAGTTGTTGCGAATTCACATCCGATGGATGTGGTTAGTCTTTATAGCTTGAGCATACTACCACTTCCTCATGACTTTTTTTCTTTTCCTCCTTTCCCCAAAGACTTGTTACAGGTTTTCCTTGAAAAAACAGATGTACGAAAAAGTTTTCTCAATGGCGATTGTGACATGGTTACAAAGTTGTCTAGAATGCTACTTGACTCAATACTGCAGCACGTTGAAAAAGATTATTTTTATGTGTTTGCTATGTTATCCAAGAGCCATTATTTTTACAATATAGTGAATAGCCCACACCCCTTTGATGATGAACATGTTCAATCAGTAGAGTTTGTGCAAAGAATGGCTTATGAGGGTGGAGAACATTCTTTGCCTGCTGGGGCCACAACACTAGAAAAATTGAAGATTGAAGATGAAGAAGATAAATGTTGCATATGCTATGAAGAGTACAACTGTGGTGATGATGGGCCACGGTTGCCTTGTGCTCATATTTTTTAGTACGAATGCATTTTGAAATGGTTTGTGCAGAGCAGTACGTGCCATTTCCGCTGCCATTCCACATGCAATCATCGTGACTCTTGATACTGTTAGGTTTTGCATTACATATTTTCTTGCTTTTAAGGATACTTTGTTTTAGTTTCATGTTGATTGGATTGTAATAATTGTCTTATCTTATAAAGGGGAGGAATTTATTGTAAGAAATATATAAATATGTAAATCTATTTGATGGTTTCCTTTCAAAAGTTCATGAATTTGAAAAATTCTGCTATCAATTGCATTTTCCTTACGTAATAATATTGACCATAATTTAAAATTGAATTATTTCTTGCAATTTTCCCTAATCTCAATATGAATTTAAATTTTTAAATTTTGAATCTTGACATATCATATCAAATTAATTAACATAAATATAATGTGTTAAATAATGTATACTTCTATAACATAGGAAATGCCATCATTAACCACTAAGGTCGGCCTAGTGGTAAGGGGTTGGAGTAGAATACATGAAGTGATAGGTTCGAACCTCAGTGCGACAATTGTACACAAAAAAAATGCCATCATTTTGTAGAGCCCTCCACAGACGACCATATATGGTCCAAGGCACGATTTACCCAAGGCATGGCCTATGTTACTTCGAGTCATAGAGGCTTTGCTGTAACATTTTGTACTCGTTGAATTTTCAAGAGCTCCTTGATATAAGTTCACTGCCACACAAAAAAAAAAAAAAGAAAAAACTTTTCTATCTGAGTTTTGAGTTGTGCCGAAGAAATCGGTGGAGGAAAAGGTGCAGATGGTGATGAAGAAAAACAAAACAACGCTGCTAAAAATTGTCTCCAGAGGTGGCGAAAGGTGGCCAGAGGATTCCTGGAAGATGGTTGGAGAAATCTAGTGTGGATTGTCCTACTATAACAAAATTATAAATCTAACGATTGATAATGATGGTCCACCATGGATCACCAATTAGGCTGGTCCACCAATCAGGGTTGTCCACCCTAACCTTGCTCTTAATATTAAGATTAAAATACTTTAAAATTTATAAAAGATAAATAATGATATTCTAACGCTAATGTGTAAAATATATAAACAATGATAAATTATTGACATTGAAAAGTTATGTATATATATTTTTTTCAATTATTATGTCATACATCCCTCCTTTTCAATTAATGAATGAATAACATATGTGGCTCAACATAATTTTTGGAAATAAATATTAATTAAAAATATAATATAACTTTTATGAAAATCATCCCCGTGCATATTTGAAAAAAAAACATTAACTTTCCTAATAATCAGTATTTCCGATAACATTTCTCACACTAAAAGGTATTTTTTTTATTAAAATATATTAACATATATAAATGATATATAGAGATATTCTAACTTTAATGTGTCAAATATAAAAAAATGATATTTTTTTTAATTTGGAAAGTTATATATGTATAAAATCTTTTCAATTATTATGTCATACTTCCTTCCTTTTTCATAAAAAGAAAAAAAAAACAAATTTTCAAACCTCCCTCGAATACCATTATTTAATTGGAAATTTATGCATAATTTTTTAATTATTATGCTATATTTCCCTCTATTTACATAAAAATTATCCTTGTGATATTTGAATTTTTTCTCTCCTAATAATTAGTATTTCTAATAACATTTCTCATTCTAAAAGGTCATAATTTTTTTTATTAAAATATTTTAACATATAGAAATGATATATATATATATATATATATATATATATAGAGAGAGAGAGAGAGAGAGAGAGAGAGAGAGAGATTCTAACTTTATGAAGAAACTCTTGAAGAAATTCTTTTCAATTATTATATCATACTTCCTTCCTTTTTCAAAAAAAGAAAAAAAATTCAAAATTTCAAACTTCCCTCAAATACCATTATTTAATTTGAAAGTTGTGCATTTTTTTTTCAATTATTATGTCATACTTCCCTCCATTTACATAAAAATGCCCCCCAAAATTTCAAGCTTCCCTCCAATACTGTTTTGAAGAAGATATTGATCACAATTTAATACACTATAAGTACATCTACCCTTTGCAAATTCCTATAGGCCAAGTATTAGTATAACTCTTTTTCAACTCTCTTCTTATTTCTACACCTTTTTGCAATCACACACAAAAGTGCCCCCTATAAATCTTCCACATCGTACAACCCACCTTGTTCTCCGATGTTGGACACACTTTGATCAATCATATTGTCTATATAACCATGGTGGTGACAACTTTTGAGCCAAGTAGTGTTGTCAGACTTTGTCACACGCGGTTACCAATTCATCGCATCATCTTCAATTATCCTTCTTTTTGCAGTGATGTATTTAAGCAATTGCTTGCATACTTGCGTGTACCTACAACTTTTTTCAATGGCCATAACTGTGACATGGTCTAAAATATTTCACCAATGTTATGGGAATCAGTATTGCAGTAGCCTAGGGTTGATATAAATTATTTTTGCTTGTTTGTTATGCTACTGCAGACCCATTGTTGTTACAATGTAGTGAGTTTCCCTGAATCAAGTCCCTCCTTATACTGCAGTTCCCATGAACCAAGTCCTTCCTTGTTAGTTAGAAGGAGGAACTGCAGTATGAGGAGGGACTTGGTTCATGAAAACTGCAGTATGAGGAGGGACTTGGTTCATTGGAACTACAATACAAGAATGGCTTATGAGGTGGAGAACATTCTTTGCCTGCCAGGGCCACAACACTAGAAAAATTCAAGATTGAAGATGGAAAACATAAATGTTGCATTTGCTATGAAGAGTACAATTGTGGTGATGATGGGGGCACGGTTGCCTTTGCTCATATTTTTGTTGCAGTTACATGTCGATTGGATTGTAATAATTGTTATAAAGTGGTAAAATTTTTCATAAGAAATATATAATAAGGCTTAAATATGTTTCGGATCCCTGATATATTGGCAAATTTTGCTTTGGGTCCCTATTAAATTTTTGCTTTTTGTTGGGTCCCCAATAAATTTTTTATTTTGTTGTTGGTCCCTAAAGCGCTTTAGATAGTGCTTTAAATTGCTTTTAAAAAGTGTTTTAGATAGAGCTTTAGGGACCAAAAACAAAATAAAAAATTTATTGGGGACCCAACAAAGAGCAAAAATTTGATAGGGACCCAACGTAAAATTTGCTAATATATCATGGACCTGAAACATATTTAAGCAAATATATAAATACGTAAATCTATTTGATGCTTTCCTTTCAAGAGTTCATCATTTTGAAAATTTCTGCTTTCAATTGCATTTTCCCTACGTGACCATAATTTAAAATTGAATTATTTCTTGCAATTTTCCTAAATCTCAATATGAATTAAATTTTTTAAATTTTGAATCTTGTGATATCATATCAAATTAATAAACATAAATATAATGTATTAAATAAAGTACTTCTACTATTTTATTAAATATTCCCAAAGTATTATTTTTGTGTAAGAAAATTGAAAATAATTAAAAGCAAAAGGAGCTAAAGAATAACATAGGAAATGCCATCATTAATTAGCATACAGAGAGTCTAACATATAAAGCTCCTATCATAACGAAACAATAACCAAAGTATTATTTCTTTAATCCTTCATCTTACAAATTGAGATTATTTACATCTACAATTCACTTATTATTGATCAGTTTTAAGTATAGGTTTTTATTTTTATTTTTATAGAGAATAGGTACCTTTATATTGGCCGTTAAAATGAATATGGTAGTGCGTTTTTTTTTTTCATTTTATAAATTTATATATTGGATTTAAGATTTTGTGGGATATGTATGCCTTTCTAAATTTATATGGTATATGTTACTAT
Organism: Pueraria montana var. lobata; assembly: GCA_026413185.1. Classification (NCBI taxonomy): domain Eukaryota; kingdom Viridiplantae; phylum Streptophyta; class Magnoliopsida; order Fabales; family Fabaceae; genus Pueraria; species Pueraria montana. The sequence goes on from CM048650.1 coordinate 84,389,553, forward strand.
TAGAATTTAAATTTTGAAGGGAACATTATGGTCTCGAGTCCAATGCACCATAATGCCTCATTTATTTATTTTTCTGTGGAAGGAAATAGATCTATGGATAGTCCTATTGCCAATGAAAATATAATTTTAGATATTAAAGATCTTTGTGTAGTATTTCAATTTAATGCCAATATATAGTTTTTGATGTCAATTGTACATTGTGATAATCAACAAACTATACAATGATCTTGATTAATCGATGATTCTCCTCTACGTTTGTGCATATATTTTATCATATAAAAAATAATAGTAATCATTACAAATGTTTTTTGGTGGTTGTCGTTTACTTTATGTATATCTTTGTGTGTTAGTTCTACTGCTAGGTTGATTTGGAGATCATCAAAGCCTACCTTTGTATTTAGAAATTTATGAGGAGGATGAGAGTCAATGTAACATATGATGAACTCTTAGTTTAGACCATATCTTTCATACATACAATTATTCAGTAGACACCATCTAACCATTTCCACCTTTTCTTAGCATGTCTATATGTTGGAGACCTTCCTAATGTTGTTGTCATTGTAATGCTCTGCTTAGATGCAATTTGAAAAGAATATGAAGATAATGAATGGTGGATTTTGACGTTGTTGTCTAAAGTGTAGGGTACAATTCCTATTTTTGAAAAGCTTCTTGTCTTTTTTTTTATCGATAGGAACGGAAGACAGATATCAAAGAATTTACAATAATTCACACACCATGCTTAACCAACTAAGCTAGACTCCCTTGATAAAAGCTTCTTATATAGTCTGTGGGGTGAAGGATATTGACAATCCCATAAGTGGCCAGAATCTGGACTGAGATGTGGTCGTGATGGGCTTCCTTGGGTATTCTGAACTCCTAATTCTGTTTAGCTTATTTGCATTTAGTAGGGGCTGAGCTGAATTGCAGTGTGTAATGTTAGGCCTATCTTTACTAAACACTCACAAGGGAAAGTCTCCATTGAGCAGAGTAAAAAAAAAATGATTTTGAGTCAAAACTGCATTTGCACAAATCATACTACATTTATTTTATGTGAATCATTAAGTAATGTATGAAATGTATTGTTTGATATTATTTTAAATTGTATGAGAAATTAAATGCCTGATCTGGTAATATTTGTCCCTAGATTCTAGGGAAGTTTAATTGTAGGTGAATGAAGTATAGTTAGAAAAAATAGATGCTGATATTACCAAAGCTATAGGATGGAAAAATTTGGGCAGACAATTATTAAAGAATGATCATTTTGTAGTAGTGTTCTATAAATTTTAGTGATAAAATATTGAAAATATTTTGAACTTAATAGAATGTATTATAACTTTTATGTATTAATGTAAATTAAATATAAAATCTAGAAGGGGTTACATTAGTGAAGAAGGGGGGTTACATCTTTCACTTAGTTTGTCTTTTTTTATACTAAAAAAAATTGAATTGAGGATGTCCTAGTTAAGGCCAAGCCAAAGATGCTAAGGTTAAGCCGATGATGCCCTAGTTGAGGTCAAAATGAAGATGACCTAGCGAAAGTCGAATTGAAGATGCCTCAGTCGAGGCTGAGGCTAAACTGAGAATGCCTTTATCAAGAGTGAGCAGAAGATGCGTTTATTATGGCTAAGCCAAATACGCGTTAGCCAAGGTTAAGTCGAAGATGTGTTTGCTAAGGCGGAGTTGAAGATGCGCAAGCCAAGGCAGGGTTGAAGATGCACTGGCCTGACCTGGCCTGACTGGTTAAAGAGTGAAAACGGACTGGTTCGACCTGGTCCATATCTCTCATAGGCAACATTTGTCTTGGCCTGTCAGACTAGGTCAAATTAACTTATTTACTTATTTTTCTTAAATTTATACTAATTTTAAAAAATAAAAAATAATTTCGGGCCAAGTAAGCACGATGGTATTTAGGCCAAAAATTCATAGGCCAAACCTGGCCTGACGAGCCATTGGGTCCGCTCATCGGACCAGGCCATTTTTTATAGCTCTTTTAGGCGTGGCAATAGGACAGGTCAAGGGCAAGTTTAGCTCTCCTCGTCCCTATACTCATGAAAGATGAGTCTGCTTTGAGTTTGAGTTTAAAAGAGGTGGGTTTAAAATTTTGAAATCCTACCCCATTGTCGTTAGATTTTATCGGGTTCATGAAAACCTTCGGGTAACCTATCACACTTTTGAAAACTTAATTTACTTATATGAGGAGGGATCAAGTTACTCCAAGAGTAACTTTAAAAGAGTTACTCCCTATCTTCACCATTCATTTTACCTAAATCTAAGGGTTGTAATGAGTAATTAATCTTAACCATTAAATTTCAAGAATATGAATAGTGAGAATGAATTTAAAGTTACTCTTGGAGTAACTTGATCCTCTCTCTCTCTCTCTCTCTCTCTCTCTCTCTATTAGTAATTCTAGATTTATTTTTATTAGTTAATGTAGTTTTTTTTACAGCATTAATGTAGTTTTTTTTAATTATAAAAATATTTATTTAATATCTAAAATAATAAACATAGATCACTTATCTTAGTTTTATTCTTGATGGTAAAATAATTGTCATTTGATAAATAATCATCATTTTAAATATATTTTGTAATTTAAGAATAAAATTGATTAATATTTATAAAATTGAAGAATTAATTTTAAAAATATATTTAGTGGATTATTTGAAAGTAAACTTTAATGTCAAAAGAAAAGTAGTCTAATTCTTAGATGACGTAAAAAAAGGAAAAAAAAACTAAACTATTACACAAAAGAAATAAATGTCTTTTGACTGTGAATTTTTCTTTCAAATATTCTAATACCAACTTGTAAAATATATAAAAAAATATCAATTATTCAATTTGGAAAGTATTTAAGTATACAAAAGTTTTCAATTATTAACCTCATATATATATATATATATATATATATTCCGTCCTTGACCAAAAGAACAAAATCTTAAGCTTCCCACCTTTACAACCAAAAAAAAAAAAGGAAAATCTCAAGCTTTCCTCTTTCACCAAAATACCCAAATCTCAAGTCTCCCTCCAATACTGCTTTGAAACGATTGATCATAACAGTTATATTCCCCACAACACTATAAATACATCTAACCTTTGCAAATTCCTATATACCAAGTATTAGTATATCTCTTTTTCAATTCTCTTCTTATATCTATTCGTTTGTGCAATCACACACAAAAGTATCCTCTGTCAATCCTTCTCATCATGAACATGACATCACAATTTCAAGATCCCAGCTTGTTCTCCAATGCTCATCAAAGTTTCATCAATCATATGGTGTATATAAGGGTGTATATAAGCGTAGTTGTCACAAGTTTTGATCCGAGCAGTGGTGTAAGTCTTTGTTGGATGTAGTTACCAATTAATCATGAAATCTTCAATCATCTATCTATATGTAATGATATATTAAAGCAATTGCTTGAATACTTGAATATACCTAGAAATTTTTTCATTGGCCACGATTGTGACCTGGTTCTAAACCTTTCGATAAGGTTACGTGGCTCAGTGTTACAGCGGCATGGGGTTCATACAAATTATTTTCAGGTTTTCATTATGGTATTCGAGATCCACTATTGTTATAATGTAGTGGGTACCCCATTCCTTTTTCAAGCTGATGAACTTCCACCAAGAGAATTTGTGCAAAGAATGGCCAGTGATGGAGGTGAACATTCCTTTCCTGCGGGGGCAACGACACTCCAAGGATTTAGGGTTCAAGATGAAGAAGGTGAACGTGTCATATGTGGTGAAGATTTCAACTCTGGTGATAATGCAGCAAGGTTGCCTTGCTTTCTTGTTTTCCACCCTAATTGTATATTGCAATGGTTCGTAGAGAAGGCTACGTGCCCTTGTTGCCGTTTCGCATATAGTCTTGTCTCTTGATATTGTTACCATTAGCATTTATGTACTGTGATGAATATATTATCTTAAAGAAGTAAAATGTATTTTATGAAATATAAATACTTCAATCTATTTGATGTTTTCCTTTTGAGAGTAATTATTTTCTGCTATCAATTACACACTTTCCTTATGTTTTAATATTGACACGTTTGACTTTTAAAATTGAATGTAATTTATTTTCTTTTATCATTGTCCATGTCTATCATTATTGCATACACTGAGGAGAAATGAAAGAATGCTGAGAAAAAGAAAAGCCTGAACATAGAACAGAGAGAGTAGAAACAATAGGAGGGGCAAAGAAAACACACACTCACAAGTCACGACTCATAACTCACTCCCAAGTCCCAAGTTCTTCTGATTTCCACGATTTTCCTCGCCTTTAGTTTGTTTTAATTTCCATGTGTTTGGTTTGCTAAACTCTTATTATTTTTTTGTTTAAATATCAAACATTTTATTAAAAAATAATAAAAAATTACATAAATAGTGAAATAATTAGAATAAATATTGTAATATTAAAGGAGAAAACATACGAGATTTTTTTTGTTAAAGTACCAAAAATAAAAATAAAAAATTATGATAAACTATAAATTATAAGTCCAAGTGTGAACTATCTTAAATGGCGTATGAAACAACTCTATAAATTGCCAAACATCTTTACTTAAGTAAAACAAATTTATAAATTACTCAAATAAAATATAAATTACCTAAATTGACTTGTCTACACACTCTTTTTATTTTACAGCACTTGTCTACACACTCTTAAGAATTCGTATATCATAAATTTAAATTCTTATTGAGATCAAAACACTTATTTTACTTTGTTTCTCCACATTTCAATGTTATTTGATACTTACTTTTATTTTTCCTAATTTTGTACTAATGATTTTTAATCTTAATCTTTTTTATTCCCTCAAAATTCAATATTAATTACTTTTAATTTTTAATATTAAAATTTCCCTTTTTTTTAGTCTCAAACTATTATGATATATCTTTAAATAGTAGGATTCAATAATTCACAAAAATTAAAAAACATGGTAGTAAAATGTGAAAAAAAAACTAGGTAGTAAAATTTGCAAAATAACAATAGGTGGATGGTAAAATGTGCAATTAAACCTAATTTTTTTTATAAATATTAAAATCAATGTTTTTTTTATGCATGTAAAGAGGTAATTAAAGTTGTCGAAATGGACTAGCTCATTTGACTTGGTTTTAGCCTTCGTGGATCAGGGCCAGAACACCCACAGGGCTAAAAAAGACCCATCCTTGAGGCCTTATGGGTTATGGCCAGTCCATGAACTTTAAATTTAAAAATTTAACCGAGGTTGAGTTGAAGATGTTTTGCACAAGGTTGTGCTGAAGATACTTTGACCATGGTTGATCTGAAGAACTCTGGCCAAGTCGCGCTTAAGGTGTTCGAGCCGAGGTGGAGTTGAAATTACTTTGGCAGTGGCTGAGTTTAAATTTCTCTAACTAAGACTGAGCTTAAGATGCTTTGACCAAGGCCAAGTTGAAGATGATCTAATCAAGGTAGAATAGAAGATGTGTTGGTCGTGGTCAAGCTAAAGATACGCTGCTCAAGGCCGAGCTAATGATGCAGTTGTAAAGGCTGAGCTGAGATTGCATTGTTGATGATAAGCCAAAGATGTGTTGACCAAGGTTAAGTCGAAGATGCACTAGTCGAGGACGAGTTAAAGATGCTCTAGTTGAGGCCAGGCTGAATATGTGTTGACTAAGGCCGAGTTGAAGATTCCCTAGTCGAGACTAAAGTAAAGGTGTCTTAGCTAAGACCAAGTTAAAGATGCCCTGACTAAGGTTGAGGTTAAGATTCCCATATGAGGTTGAATATAAGATACCCTTGGATAGGCTAAGTTGAAATTACTCTCGACGAGGTTGGGTTGAAGAGAATCTAGCCAAGGCTGAGTTGGAATTACCTTGATTGAGGCCATGTTGAGGATACTATGGCCAAGACTGAACTGAAATTACTCTCGTCGAGGTCAAGTTAAAGATACTCTAGTCGAGCTAGTAAGTTGAAAATATTTTTGTTGACAGTTGAGAAAAGTCATTTTTAAGATAGTCATAACTTGTGAGCTGATCCACTCCCCCTCTTAAGACTTGGTCCAACCTACTTATTAATTGGGTTAGGGAATTTAAGCCACTCATTTGGTGGGTCAAAAATTAATTAGAGCCTGTATAATGATTTACCCTAGGACTTATGATTGAAATAACCCCCCCTTAAAGTAATTTAAACATGACACCTTATTAATCTTATGTTTTAATTTGGGATACCTGAGCTATGACATGTATTCCCAAGCTTGTATTATTTGTTTGTTTATTTCTTTTATTTATCATTAGTTTATTTATTTGGTTATCCATTTTTTATTTATCCATTTATACAAAAAAGAGTGATTTAGGTTTACAACTTTTTAATTCCATATTTTTTTTTATCTAAGTCACTTAAGTTGTAACAACTTGGTAATATCAAACTTATAATTTTACTACTCTATTTAATTTCCTTTACTAATTTCTTTATTCATAATTAATTTTATTTTGCTAAGATATATTTAGAAGCAGGCCTTTATAATAATTAAAAAAAAAATCTAAAATGAATATCACTAACAACTTAAAATCTTCTTAATAAGTAAATATAAAGTGGATAAAAATAATTGTTAGTAGCACTAAAAATTCTTTTTAATGTTTTTATCAAAATACTATTCTTTTAACTACCTTGGAAATGACTAGCTCACCACTTGTGATAAAATTTTCAAACTTTACGAAGAAGAAAAGTATATCAACACATAAAAAAAGTGAAATGTTCACGTACAAGATATATGTTAGTAGACTAATTGATAACTTGAGACTCATTTCTCTTTTTTAGATTTATATTATATTACAAGAAAGCTAATGTAGACAAAGAAAGGCAACTGACAACTATTCCAGTGCATGACCAAAGAAAAGAAAGTTGTTAAAAAAAAAAAAGAAAAATGACGATACCATGAGTAAAAAAAATTAATTAATATAAATAAAAAGGATGGATGACATTACACGAGGCATGCTGCACGTCTATCAAAAGGAAAACTTGCATCAATCAAAAGAAAATGCTTCTAATACTAACAAAACAACAAAGAGCAAATAAAATAAAGATTATGGAGAGAACTCAGAGGAGTCAGTTAAACTGACTGGGAGCCTTATTATGGCTTGCAGCTATCGGCAAATCAACGTGTAATTACTTAACGGTAAGGTCTTGAAAGCTTTGTCGGGCAAATCAGCTTCACCATATTAATTAAAATTATAGAACCCAAAATTAGGTATTCAGAGATATATTTAAAGATATTCTAATTGTAATATATATATATATATATATATATATATATGTATATATATATATATGTATATATATATATATATAAAGATAAATTGTTCAATTTGGACAGTCTTTAAATATCCAAAATTTTCAATTATTTACCTCATATATACTTCTGTCCTTGACCAAAAGAACAAAATCTCAAGCTTCCCTCCTTCACAAAAAGAGAAAATCTCAAGCTTTCCTCCTTCACCAAAAGAATAAAATCTCAAGCTTTCCCTCCAATACTGCTTTGAAACGATTGATCACAACAGACATATACCTCACAACACTATAAATATATCTATGCTTTACAATTCTTTGACCCAGGCCAACATTTGTGTAACCCTCTGTAACTCTCTTATTGTTTCGATTCCTTTGTGCAAACACACACAAAAGTAATCTTTATCAGTCTTCCTCATCATGCCAGAAATTCAACCATCCACCTTCGCAGATGGTGGTAGTTACACTTCTTCCAATGATCAAGTCAATATAATTATAGTTGTTGTGAATTCACATTCGATGGATGTGGTTAGTCTTTGTAGCTTGAGCATACTACCACTTCCTCGTGACTTTTTTTTCTTTTCCTCCTTTCCCAAAGACTTGTTACAGGTTTTCTTTAGAAAAATAGATGTACGAAAAAGTTTTCTCAATGGCGATTGTGACATGGTTACAAAGTTGTCTAGAATGCAACGTGACTCAATACTGCACCCCGTTGAAAAATATTATTTTTAATTCTTTGCTATGTTATCCAAGAGCCATTATTTTTATAATATAGTGAATACCCCACACCCCTTTGATGATGAACATGTTCAATCAGTAGAGTTCGTGCAAGGAATGGCTTATGAGGGTGGAGAACATTCTTTGCCTGCTGGGGCCACAACACTAGAAAAATTGAAGATTGAAGATGAAGAAGATAAATGTTGCATATGCTATGAAGAGTACAACTGTGGTGATGATGGGCCACGGTTGCCTTGTGCTCATATTTTTCACTACGAATGCATTTTGAAATGGTTTGTGCAGAGCAGTACGTGCCCTTTCTGCTGCCATTCCACATGCAATTGTCGTGACTGTTGATACTGTTAGGTTTTGCATTAAATATTTTCTTGCTTTTAAGGATACTTTGTTGTAGTTTGTAGTTTCGTGTTGATTGGATTGTAATAATTGTCTTATCTTATAAAGAGGGGGAATTTATTGTAAGAAATATATATAAATATGTAAATCTATTTGATGGTTTCCTTTCAAGAGTTCATGAATAACATATTTGAAAGAAAAAAAAAAGCATTAACTTTTCTAATAATCAGTATTTCCGATAACATTTCTCACACTAAAAGGTAATTAATTTTTGGATTAAAATATATTAACATATAAATGATAATTTTTTTAATTTGAAAAGTTATATATGTATAAAATCTTTTCAATTATTATGTCATACTTCCTTCCTTTTTCATAAAAAGAAGAAAAACCAAAATTTCAAACTTCCTTCGAATACCGTTATTTAATTGGAAAGTTATGCATTTTTTTAATTATTATGCTATACTTCCCTCCATTTACATAAAAATTATCCTTTTCAATATTTGATTTTTTCCCCTAATAATCAGCATTTCTGACAGCATTTATCATTCGGAAAGGTAATAATTTTTCATTAAAATATTTTAACATATAGAAATGATATATATATATATATATATATATATATATATATATATATATATATATATATATAGAAAGAGAGAGAGAGAGAGAGATATTCTAACTTTAATGTGTAAAATATATATATTAAAAATGATAAATTATTGAATTTGGAAATTTATGTAGAAATTCTTTCAATTATTATATCATACATCCTTCCTTTTTCAAAAAAAAGGAAAAAAATATTAAAATTTCAAACTTCCCACAAATACCATTATTTAATTTGAAATTTGTGCATTTTTTTTTCAATTGTTACATCATACATCCCTCCATTTACATAAAAATACCCCCCAAATTTTCAAGCTTCCCTCTAATACTATTTCGTAGAAGATATTGATCACAATCTTATACACTATAAATACATCTACCCTTTGCAAATTCCTATAGGCCAAGTATTAGTATAACTTTTTTTCAACTCTCTTCTTATTTCTACACATTTTTGCAATCACACACAAAAGTGCCCTCTATAAATCTTCCTCATCGTGGAAACCCACTTGTTCTCCGATGCTGGTCACACTTTAATCAATCATATTATCTATATAACCATGGTGGTGACAACTTTTGAGCCGAGCAGTGTCATCAGACTTTGTCACACGCAGTTACCAATTCACGTCATTATCTTCAATTATCCATCCTTTTGCAATGATGTATTAAAGCAATTGCTTGCATACTTGTGTGTACCTACAACTTTTTTCAATGGCCATGACTGTGACATGGTCGAAAACATTTTCAGTAAAAGTTATGGGAATTAGTATTGCAGAGGCTTAGGGTTGATATAAATTATTTTTGCCTATTTGTTATGGTACTCAAGACCCATTGTTGTTATAATGTAGTGAGTTCCCCTTAATCAAGCCCCTCCTTATACTGCAGTTCCCATGAATCAAGTCCCTCCTTGTTGGTTAGAAGGAGGAACTACAGTACAAGGAGGGACTTGGTTCATTGGAACTATAGTACAAGTTATGAGGTGGAGAACATTCTTTGCCTGCCAGGGCCACAACGCTAGAAAAATTCAAGATTGAAGATGAAAAAGATAAATGTTGCATTTGCTATGAAGAGTACAGCTGTGGTGATAATGGGGGCACAGTTGCCTTGTGCTCATATTTTTGTTGTAGTTACATTTTTATTGGGTTTTAATAATTGTCTTATCTTATAAAGAGGTGAAATTTATTGTAAGAAATATATAATAAAGCTTAAATATGTTTCGGGTCCCTGATATATTAGTGAATTTAGCATTAGGTCCCTATTGCTTTCTATTGGGTCCCCGATAATTTTTTTTTGGTTTTGTTCCCTAAAGCGCTTTAGATAGCACTTTAAATTGCTTTTAAAAAGTGGTTTAGATAGCGCTTTAGGGACCAAAAACAAAATAAAAAAATTATTGGGGACCCAATAGAAAGCAAAAAATTTAATAAGGACCCATTGCAAAATTCGCTAATATATCACGAACCCGAAACATATTTAAGCCAATATATAAAAACATAAACCTATTTGATGCTTTCCTTTCAAGAGTTCATCATTTTGACAATTTCTGCTATCACTTGCATTTTCCCTACATGACCATAATTTAAAATTGAATTATTTCTTGCAATTTTCCTGAATCTCAATATGAATTAAAATTTTTAAATTTTGAATCTTGACATATCATATCAAATTAATAAACATAACTACAATGTATTAAATAATGTACTTCTACAATTTTCTTAAATATTTCCAAAGTATTGTTTTTGTGTAAGCAAATTGAAAATAATTAAAAGCTAAAGTAGCTAAACAATAACATAGGAAATGCCATCATTAATTAGCATATAGAGAGTTTGACATATAAAGCTCCTATCATAACAAAACAATAACCAAAGTATTATTTCTTTAATATTTCATCTTACAGATTGAGATTATTTACATCTACAGTTAACTTATTATTGATCACTTTTAAGTATAGGTATTTTTTTTTTTTTTTACAAAGAATAGGTACCTTTATGTTGGCCATTAAAATGAATATGGTAGTGTTTGTTTTTTTTAGTTTTATAAATTTATTTATTGGATTTAAGATTTTGTGGGCTATGTACACCTTTCTAAATTTATATGGTATATATTACTATTAGATTTCAAATTTTTAAGGGAACAATATGGTCTCGAGTCCAATGCACCATAATGCCTCATTTATTTATTTTTCTGTGGAAGGAAACAAATCTATGGATAGTCCTATTGCCAATGAAAATATAATTTTAGATATTAATGATCTTTGTGTGGTAAAAAAAAGCATTAAGCTCTTTCAATTTAATGCCAATATATAGTTTTTGATGTCAATTGTACATTGTGATAATCAACAAACTATACAATGATCTTGATTAATTGATGATTCTCCTCTACGTTTGTGCATATATTTTATCATATTAAAATTAATAGTAATCATTACAAAACTTTTCTCGGTGGTTGTCATTTACTTTATGTATATCTTTGTGTGTTAGTTCTCATGCTAGGTTGATTTGGTGATCATCAAAGCCTACCTTTGTATTCAGAAATTTATAAGGGGGATGAGAGTCAATGTAACATATGATGAACTCTTAGTTTAGACTGTATCAAGTTTTCATGCATACAATTATTCACTAGACACCATCTAACCATTCCCACCTTTTCTTAGCATGTCTATATGTTGGAGACCTTCCTGATGTTGTTGTCATTGTAATGCTCTGCTTAGATGCAATTTGAGGAAAGATTTGAAAAGAATATGAAGATAATGAATGGTGGATTTTGACGTTGTTGTCTAAAGTGTAGGGTACAATTCCCATTTTTGAGAAAGCTTCTTGTCTTTTTTTTATCGATAGGAACGGAAGATAGATATCAAAGAATTTACAATAATTCACGCACCCTACTTAACCAACTGAGCTAGACTCCCTTGATAAAAGCTTCTTATTTTATTGTTTAATCTAACAACCGAAAACAATAAGTATCCACTTCAAGGAGAGTATAAGGTCATATAACATCTCTATAATTTAGTTTTATTGGAAGCATGAAAGAAAGTTCCATAATTTATGGGGGTGGTCTGCCATAGTTTATTCTTAGTGAGCAAAATTTTCATCTTATTGGTAGTTTGTTGTTGGAGTAAGGATTTACACCTATATGTGTGTGTGTCATACAAATAATGAAATGGTCAATAAAGTTAATCAGTTCAAGTACCCATCAAAATATTCTTCTAGTGTTTTTGTAAGCTAGAACATAGAATATTCTTAGTAAGCCATAACATAGAATACAGAGAGTAGAAACGAAAGAATACCCAACCATGCAACCAAGGCAGCCTCAACACCAAATTGGGAGTCTTAATAAAAATGACATTCAATTCAGTTAGGCAATTGGCATCTTCTTCTTAAGTCCATAGTGACTTTCGCTTAGTTTGTCTTTTTTATATTAAAAAAACTGAATTGAGGACGCCTTAGTTGAGGCCAGGCCAAAGATGCTAAGGTCAAGCCGATGATGCCCTAATCTAGGTCAAACTGAAGATGACCTAGCGAAAGTCAAATTGAAGATGCCTTAGTCGAGGCCGAGGCTAAAATGAGAATGCCTTTATCAAGAGTGAGCTGAAGATGTATTTATATGGTTAAGCCAAATATGCATTGGCCGAGGTTAAGTCAAAGATGCGTTTACTGAGGCGGAGTTGAAGATGCGCAAGCTGAGGCAAGGTTGAAGATGCACTGGCCTGACCTAGCTTGACTGATCAAAGAGTGAAAATGGACTGGTCCGACCTAGTCCTTATCTCTCATAAGCCACATTTGTCTTGGCTCGGCTTGGCCCGTCAAACTAGGTCAAATTAGCTTATTTATTTATTTTTCTTAAATTTATACTAATTTTAAAAAAATAAAAAATAATTTCGGGCCAAGTAAGCACGATGATATTTAGGCCAAAAATTCATAGGCCCAGCCTGGCCTAACGGGCCATCGGCCGGGCTCGTTGCACCAGGCCATTTTTGACAGCTCTTCTAGGCATGGCAACAGGATATGTTATGGGCGAGTTTAGCTCTGCTTGTCCCTATACTCATGAAAGACGAGACAGGTTCGAGTTTTTTAAATCCTACCCCATTGTCGTCAGATTATATCGGGTTTGCGAAAACCTTCGGGCAACCTGTCACACTTTTGTAAACTTAATTTACTTATATGAGGAGGGATCAAGTTACTCCAAGAGTAACTTTAAAAGAGTTACTCCGTATCTTCACCATTCATTTTACCTAAATCTAATGGTTGTAATGAGTAACTAATCTTAACCATTAAATTTCAAGAATATGAATAGTGAGAATGAATTTAAAGTTACTCTTGGAGTAACTTGATCCTCTCTCTCTCTCTCTCTCTCTCTCTCTATATATATATATATATATATATATATTAGTAATTCTAGAATTATGTTTATTAGTTAATGTAGTTTTTTTACAGTAATAATGTAGTTTTTTTTAAATTATAAAAATATTTATTTAATATCTAAAATAATAAACATAGATCACTTATCTTAGTTTTATTCTTGACGGTAAAATAATTGTCATTTGATAAATAATCATCATTTTAAATATATTTTGTAATTTAAGAATAAAACTGATTAATATTTATAAATTTAAGAACTAATTTTAAAAATCAATTTAGTGGATTATTTGAAAGTAAACTTTAATGTCAAAAGAAAAGTAGTCTAATTCTTAGATGACATAAAAAAAGGAAAAAAACTAAACTATTATACAAAAGAAATAAATGTCTTTTGACTATGAATTTTTCTTTCAAATATTCTAATATCAACTTGTAAAATAAATATAAAAAAAATCAATTATTCAATTTGGAAAGTATTTAAGTATAAAAAAATTTCAATTATTTACCTCACACACACACACACACACACACAAATATATATATATATATATATATATATATATATTCCATCCTTGACCAAAAAAGACCCAAATCTCAAGTTTCCCTCCAATACTGCTTTCAAACAATTGATCATAACGGTTATATTCCTCACAACACTATAAATACATCTAATATTTGCAAATTCCTATATACCAAGTATTAGTATATCTCTTTTTCAATTCTCTTCTAATTTCTATTCCTTTATGCAATCACACACAAAAGTATCCTCTATCAATCTTTCTCATTGTGAACATGACATCACAATTTCAAGAACCCAGCTTGTTCTCCGATGCTCATCAAACATTCATTAATCATGTGGTGAATATAAGCGTAGTTGTCACAAATTTTGATCCGAGCAGTGGTGTAAGTCTTTGTTGGATGCAGTTACCAATTAATCATGAAATCTTCAATCATCTATCTGTATGTAATGATATATTAAAGCAATTGCTTGAATACTTGAATATACCTAGAAATTTTTTCATTGGCCACTATTGTGACCTGGTTCTAAACCTTTTGACAAGGTTACGTGGCTCAGTGTTACAGCAGCTTGGGGTTCATATAAATTATTTTCGGGTTTTCATTATGGTATTCGAGATCCACTGTTGTTATAATGTAGTGGGTACCCGATTCCTTTTTCAAGCTGATGAACTTCCACCAATAGAATTTGTGAAAAGAATGGCCTGTGATGGAGGTGAACATTCTTTTCCTGTGGGGGCAACGACACTCCAAAGATTTAGGGTTCAAGATGAAGAAGGTGAACGTGTCATATGTGGTGAAGATTTCAAGTCTAGTGATAATGCAGCAAGGTTGCCTTGCTGTCATGTTTTCCACCCTAATTGTATATTGCAATGGTTCGTAGAAAAGGCTACGTGCCCTTGTTGCCGTTTTGCATATAGTCTTGTCTCTTGATATTGTTACCATTAGCATTTATGTACTGTGATAAATATATTATCTTAAAGAAGTAAAATGTATCATATGAAATATAAATACTTCAATCTATTTGATGTTTTCCTTTTGAGAGTAATTAATTTCTGCTATCAATGTAATTAATTTTCTTTTATCATTGTCCATATCTATCATTATTGCATACCCTGAGGAGAAACAAAAGAATGCTGAGAAAAAGAAAAGCCTGAACATAGAATAGAGAGGGTAGAAACGATAGGAGGGGCAAAGAAAACACACACTCACAAGTCGCGACTCATCACTCACTCCCAAGTCCCAAGTTCTTCTGATTTCCAAGATTTTCCTCGCCTTTAGTTTTTTTTCATTTCCATGTCATTGGTTTGCTAAACTCTTATTATTTTTTGGTTTAAATATCAAACATTTTATTAAAAAATAATAATAAATTACATAAATAGTGAAATAATTAGAATAAATATTGTAATATTAAAGGAGACAACATATGAGATTTTTTTTGTTAAATGGCGTATGAAACATTTAACAAAAAAAATCTCATATGTTATAAGTCCAAGTGTGCACTATCTTAAATGTTAAAGTACCAAAAATAAAAATGAAAAATTATGATAAACTATAAATTATAAATCCAAGTGTGCACTATCTTAAATGGCATATGAAACAACCCTATAAATTGCCAAACATCTTTACTTTGGTAAAACAAATTTATAAATTACTCAAATAAAATATAAAATACCTAAATTGACTTGTCTACACACTCTCTTTTATTTTACAGCACTTGTCTACACACTCTTAAGAATTCGTATATTATAAATTTAAATTCTTATCGAGATCAAAACACTTATTTTACTTTGTTTCACCACATTTCACTGTTATTTGATACTCACTTTTATATTTCCTATTTATGTACTAATGTTTTTTAATCTTAATGTTTTTTATTCCCTCAAATTTCAATATTAATTACTTTTAATTTTTAATATTAAAATTTCCTTTTTTTTTAGTCTCAAAATATTATGATATATCTTTAAATAGTAGGACTTAATAATTCGCAAAAATTAAAAAAACATGGTAGTAAAACGTGAAAAAAAATCTGGGTAGTAAAATTTGCAAAATAACAATAGGTGGATGGTAAAATGTGCAATTAAACCTAATTATTTTGTATAAATATTAAAATTAATGACTTTTTTTTATGTATGTAAAGAGGTAATTAAAGTTGTCGAAATGGACTAGCCCATTTAACTTGGCTTTAGCCTCTGTGGATCAGGGCCAAAACGCCCACAGGGCTTAAAAAGACCCATCCTCGAGGCCTTATGGGTTATGGCCAGTACATGAACTTTAAATTTAAAAATTTAACCCGAGGTTGAGTTGAAGATGTTTTGCACAAGGTTATGCTGAAGATACTCTGACAATGGTTGATCTAAAGAACTCTGGCCAAGTCGCGCTTAAGGTGTTCATGTCGAGGTGGAGTTGAAATTACTTTGGTCGTGGCTGAGTTGAAATTACTCTAACTAAGACCGAGCTGAAGATGTTTTGGCCAAGCCAAGTTGAAGATGATCTAATCAAGGTTGAATAGAATATGTGTTGGTCGTGGTCAAGCTGAAGATACGTTGCTCAAGGCTGAGCTAATGATGCAGTTGTAAAGGCTGAGTTGAAGATGCATTGGTTGATGATAAGCCAAAGATGTGTTGACCAAGGTTAAGTCTAAGATGCACTGGTCGAGGCCGAGTTGAAGATGCTCTAGCCGAGGCCAGGCTGAAGATGTGTTGACTAAGACCAAGCTGAAGATTCCCTAGTCGAGACTAAAGTAAAAATGTCTTAGCTAAGACCAAGTTAAAGATGCCCTGATAAAGGTTGAGGTTAAGATTCCCAGATGAGGTTGAATATAAGATACCCTTGGATAGGCTAAGTTGAAATTACTATCGACGAGGTTGGGTTGAAGATAATCTAGCCAAGGTTGAGTTGGAATTACCTTGATTGAGGCCATGTTGAGGATACTATGGCCAAGACTGAACTGAAATTGCTCTAGTCAAGGTCAAGTTAAAGACACTCTAGTCGACCTAATAAGTTGAAAATATTTTTGTGGACAGTTGAGAAAAGTCATTTTTAAAATACTCGTAACTTGTGAGTTGATCCACTCCCCCGCTTAACAACTTAAAATCTTCTTAATAAGTAAATATAAAGTGGATAAAATAATTGTTAGTAGTACTAAAAATCCTTTTTTATGTTTTTATCAAAATACTATTCTTTTAACTCCCTTGGAACTGACTAGCTCACCACTTGTGATAAAATTTTCAAACTTTACGAAGAAGAAAAGTATATCAACACTTAAAAAAGTGAAATGTTCACGTACAAGATATACGTCAGTAGGCTAATTGATAACTTGAGACTCATTTCTCTTTTTTAGATTTATATTATATTACAAGAAAGCTAATGTAGACAAAGAAAGGCATCCGACAACTATTCCAGTGCATGACCAAAGAAAAGAAAGTTGTTTAAAAAAACAAGAAAAATGACGATACCATTAGTAAAAAAAATAATTAATATAAAAAAAAAGATAGATGACATTACATGAGGCAGGCTGCACGTCTATCAAAAGGAAAACTTGCATCAATCAAAAGAAAATGCTTCTAATACTAACAAAACAACAAAGAGCAAATAAAATAAAGATTATGGAGAGAACTCAGAGGAGTCAGTTAAACTGACAGGGAGCCTTATTATGGCTTGCAGCTATCGGCAAATCAACGTGTAATTACTTAATGGTAAGGTCTTGAAAGCTTTGTCAGGCAAATCAGCTTTCACAATATTAATTAAAGTTATAGAACCCAAAATTAGGTATTCAGAGATATATTTGAAGATATTCTAAGTGTAAAATATATATAAAAAAAAGATAAATTGTTCAATTTGGACAGTCTTTAAATATCCAAATTTTTGATTATTTACCTCATATATATGTATATATATATATATATAGAGAGAGAGAGAGAGAGAGAGAGAGATTCTAACTTTATGAAGAAACTCTTGAACAAATTCTTTTCAATTATTATATCATACTTCCCTTCTTTTTCAAAAAAATTTAAAAATTCAAAACTTCAAACTTCCCTCAAATTCCATTATTTAATTTGAAAGTTGTGCATTTTTTTTTTCCAATTATTATGTCATACTTCCCTCCATTTAAATAAAAATACCCCCCAAAATTTCAAGCTTCCCTCCAATACTGTTTCAAAGAAGATATTGATCACAATCTAATACACTATAAATACATCTACCCTTTGCAAATTCCTATTGGCCAAGTATTAGTATAACACTTTTTCAACTCTCTTCTTATTTCTACACCTTTTTACAATCACACACAAAAGTGCCCTCTATAAATCTTCCACATCGTAGAACCCACCTTGTTCTCCGATGCTGGTCACACTTTCATCAATCATATTGTCTATATAACCATGGTGGTGACAACTTTTGAGCCAAGTAGTGTTGTCAAACTTTGTCACACACGGTTACCAATTCATCGGATCATCTTCAATTATCCTTCTTTTTGCAATAATGTATTAAATCAATTGCTTGCATACTTGCATGTACCTACAACTTTTTTCAATGGCCATGACTGTGACCTGGTCGAAAATATTTCAGCAATGTTATGGGAATCGGTATTGCAGCGGCCTAGGGTTGATATAAATTATTTTTACGTGTTTGTTATGCTACTAAAAACCCATTGTTGTTACAATGTAGTGAGTTTCCCTGAATCAGGTCCCTCCTTATACTGCAGTTCCCATGAACCAAGTCCCTCCTTGTTAGTTAGCAGGAGGAACTGCAGTGCGAGGAGGGACTTGGTTCATGAAAACTGCAGTACAAGGAAGGACTTGGTTCATTGGAACTACAATACAAGAATGGCTTATGAGATGGACAACATTCTTTGCCTGCTAGGGCCACAACACTAGAAAAATTCAAGATTGAAGATGAAAAAGATAAATGTTGCATTTGCTATGAAGAGTACAGCTGTGGTGATGATGGGGGCATGGTTGCCTTGTGCTCATATTTTTGTTGTAGTTACATGTCGATTGGATTGTCATAATTGTTATAAAGAGGTGAAATTTATCATAAGAAATATATAATAAGGCTTAAATATGTTTCGGATCCTTGATATATTAGCAAATTTTGCATTGGGTCCCTATTAAATTTTTGCTTTCTGTTGGGTCCCCAATAAATTTTTTATTTTGTTTTTGGTCCCTAAAGCACTTTAGATAGTGCTTTAAATTGCTTTTAAAAATGGTTTAGATAGCGCTTTAGGGACCAAAAACAAAATAAAAAATTTATTGGGGACCTAACAGAAAGCAAAAATTTGATAGGGACCCAACTAAAATTTGCTAATATATCAGGGACCCGAAACATATATAAGCCAATATATAAATACGTAAATCTATTTGATGCTTTCCTTTCAAGAGTTCATCATTTTGAAAATTTTTGCTATCAATTGCATTTTCCCTACGTGACCATAATTTAAAATTGAATTATTTCTTGCAATTTTCTTAAATCTCAATATGAATTAAAATTTTTAAATTTTGAATCTTGACATATCATATCAAATTAATAAATATAAATATAATGTATTAAATAAAGTACTTCTACAATTTTCTTAAATATTCCCAAAGTATTGTTTTTGTGTAAGAAAATTGAAAATAATTAAAAGCAAAAGGAGCTAAACAATAACATAGGAAATGCCATCATTAATTAGCATACAGAGAGTCTGACATATAAAGCTCCTATCACAACGAAACAATAACCAAAGTATTATTTCTTTAATCCTTCATCTTACAGATTGAGATTATTTACATCTACAATTCACTTATGATTGATCACTTTTAAGTATAGGTATTTTTTTATAGAGAATAGGTACCTTTATATTGGCCGTGAAAATGAATATGGTAGTGTGTTTTTTTTTTTCGTTTTATAAATTTATATATTGGATTTAAGATTTTGTGGGCTATGTATGCCTTTCTAAATTTATATGGTATATGTTACTATTAGAATTTAAATTTTGAAGGGAACATTATGGTCTCGAGTCCAATGCACCATAATGCCTCATTTATTTATTTTTCTGTGGAAGGAAATAGATCTATGGATAGTCCTATTGCCAATGAAAATATAATTTTAGATATTAAAGATCTTTGTGTAGTAAAAAGAGCATTAAGTTCTTTCAATTTAATGCCAATATATAGTTTTTTATGTAAATTGTACATTGTGGTAATCAACAAACTGTACAATGATCTTGATTAATCGATGATTCTCCTCTAGGTTTGTGCATATATTTTATCATATAAAAAATAATAGTAATCATTACAAATGTTTTTTCGGTGGTTGTCATTTACTTTATGTATATCTTTGTGTGTTAGTTCTACTGCTAGGTTGATTTGGTGATCATCAAAGCCTACCTTTGTATTCATAAATTTATGAGGGGGATGAGAGTATATATAACATATGATGAACTCTTAGTTTAGACTGTATCAACTTTTCATACATACAATTATTCAGTAGACACCATCTAACCATTTCCACCTTTTCTTTGCATGTCTGTATGTTGAAGACCTTCCTAATGTTGTTGTCATTGTAATGCACTACTTAGATGCAATTTGAGGAAAGATTTGAAAAGAATATGAAGATAATGAATGGTGGATCTTGACGTTGTTGTCTAAAGTGTAGGGTACAATTCCCATTTTTGAAAAAGCTTCGTGTCTTTTTTTTTATCGATAGGAACGGAAGACATATATCAAAGAATTTACAATAATTCACACACCCTACTCAACCAACTGAGCTAGACTCCCTTGATAAAAGCTTCTTATTTTATTGTTTAATCTAACAACTGAAAACAATAAGAATAGTATCCGCTTCAAGGAGAGTATAAGGTCATATAACATCTCTATAATTTAGTTTTATTGGAAGGATGGAAGAAAGTTCCATAATTATGGGGGTGGTCTGCCACAGTTTATTCTTAGTGAGCAAAATTTTCATCTTATTGGTAGTTTGTTGTTGGAGCAAGGATGTACACCTATGTGTGTGTGTGTGATACAAATAATGAAATGGTCAATAAAGTTAATCACTTCAAGTACCCAACAAAATATTCTTCTAGTGTTTTTGTAAGCCATAACATAGAATATTCTTAGTAAGCCATAACATAGAATAGAGAGAGTAGAAACAAAAGAATATCCAACCATGCAACCAAGGCAGCCTCAACACCAAATTGGGAGTCTTAATAAAAACTACTTTGAATTCAGTTAAGCAATGGGGATCTTCTTCTTATGTCCATAGTGTCTTTCGCTTAGTTTGTCTTTTTTTATACTAAAAAAAATTGAATTGAGGATGCCCTAGTTGAGGCCAGGCCAAAGATGCTAAGGTTAAGCCGATGTTGCCCTAGTCGAGGTCAAACTGAAGATGACCTAGCGGAAGTCGAATTGAAGATGCCTCAGTCGAGGTCGAGGCTAAACTGAGAATGCCTTTATCAAGAGTGAGCTGAAGATGTGTTTATTATTGCTAAGTCAAATACGCATTGGCCAAGGTTAGGTCGAAGATGCGTTTGTTGAGGCGGAGTTAAGGATGCGCAAGTCGAGGCAGGGTTGAAGATGCACGGCCTGACTGGTCAAATAGTCGAGCATGATTATCTTCCTTGGGTGGTGTCTACCATAAAAAAAGAATTTAAAAAATATCTGATTTATGATTTTATTGAATAAGTAATTTAGAACTATTTTGTAATAAAATATAGTTAAAAATTTTAAATTAATATATTTATTATATATTTATATAAAAAATTTAACATTATCATATAATCATTAGTCAACAAAATGTTCATATATGAAGTTATTAAGCATATAGTCAAAATATCATTTTGTAGTAAATATATTAACTAATTAGATTCAACCTAATTTTTAGTATAAAAATTTCAACCGTATAATTTAAATATTAGTCATGAAATATTTATTTATGAAATTAATTTAAATGGTTTTATATAATATAAAATTAAAAATGATTTTATAGGATGTCTAAAGTAAAAATAGATTTAATCAATTAAATTATAATTAGTTTTAATAAGTAATTATATAATTTATCATCATTTAATATAAATTACAACATATTTGAATATAATATTAAAAATATTATTACATTAAATATTCAAAGAAAAAATAAATATTATTTAGACAAACAAAATTATCCTTTATTTTTATGATTATATATGCTTATATAATATATAAAATATAATTTTTTATAAATAAAAAATATAAAACAATAATATAATATAAATAAAAAATGGTTATAATAAAAAAAATTGTGTGTATGTAATAAAAAAAGAAATTAGAAAAAGAAAGAGAGACAGAGGGAGGGAAAGAGAGAGAGAGAGAGAGAGAGAGACGAGGATAGGAATTGCGAGGGAAAACTATTGACCAGGAAGTGACGAGTTTAGGGAGGCATTTCTTATCTTAGTTTATATTGATATTGATGAATGAATAACATACGTGGCTCAATATTATTTTTTGAAATAAATATCAATTCAAAAAATATAATAGATTTTTTTATGGAAATCATCCTTGCGCAAATTTGGAAAAAAATCTTAATAATCAGTATTTCTGATAACAATTCTCATACTAAAAGGTCATTAATTTTTATATTAAAATATTTAACATATATAAATGATATATAGAGATATTTTAACTTTAATGTGTAAAATATATAAAAAATGATAGATTGTTGAATTTGGAAAGTTATGTATAAATTCTTTTCAATTATTATGTCATACTTCCTTCCATTTTCATAAAAAGAAAAAAAAAAAAACAAAATTTCAAACTTCCCTCCAATATTTCCCTTCATTTACATAAAAATTACCCCCCCTCCCCAAAAAAAAATTTAAGCTTCCCTCCAATATTGTTCCGAAGAAGATATTAATCATAATCTAATATACACTATAAATACATCTAACCTTTGCAAATTCCTATAGACCAAGTACTAGTATAACTCTTTTTCAATTCTCTTCTTATTTCTATTCCTTTAATCCTTTGTGCAATCACACATAAATATACCCTCTATATAAATCTTCCTCATCATAAACATGATACCACCATTTGAAGAACCCACCTTTTTCTCCGGTGCTGGTAACACTTTCATCAATCATATTGTGTATGTAACCATGGTGGTGACAACTTTCAAGCAGAGCAGTGTTGTCAAACTTTGTCACACGTGGTTACCAATTCAACACATCATTTTCAATTATCCATTTTTTTGCAATGATGTAGTAAAGCAATTGCTTGCATACTTGCATGTACCTACAAATTTTTTCAATGGCCATGACTGTGACATGGTTGAAAACATTTCAGCAATGTTATGGGAATCAGTATTGCAGCGGCCTAGCGTTGATATAAATTATTTTCACGTTTGTTAAGGTAGTCAAGACCCATTGTTGTTACAATGTTGTGAGTACCCGGTTCTTTTTACAAGCTGAGCAACTTCCATCTAGAAGATTGGTGCAAAGAATGGCCTACGAGGGAGGTGAACATTCTTTGCCTGCGGGCGGAACGATGCTTGAAAGATTTATGGTTCAAGATGAAGAAGGTGAATGTATCATATGTCATGAAGATTTCAACTCTGGTGATGATGTAGCAAGATTGCCTTGCTCTCACGTTTTCCACCATTATTGTATTTTGCAATGGTTTGTAGAGAGGGGTATGTGCCCTTTGTGCCGTTTCGCATGTAGTTGTGTCTCTTGATACTGTTACGATTAGCATTATTGTACCGTGATAAATATATTATCTTAAAGAAGTAAAATATGTTGTATGTGAATATAAATACTTCAATCTATAATTGATGTTTTCCTTTTGAGAGTACATTAATTTTTGCTATCAATTTCACTTTTCATATGTAATAATATTTACACATTAGACGACTTTTAAAATTGAATATAATTTATTCTCTTTTATCATTGTATATGGGGAGGACTCAAACATAAACAAAGGGAGATATAACTGGGAGAAGAAGGCGTTAAGACAATAGAACCAATCGATAGAGCACCGAGGAGAAAAGAAAACCCAGAGCATAGTATTGAAAGTAAATATAATGTTGTTTTTTTAAAAAAAAAGTAAATATAATGTGTTGATTATGGTTTATCTTAATCAACACATTATAATTATAATTGCTCCTAAAGTTATTCTGATTTCCATTTGCCATTATATATCTTGGCTTGTTCTCCTTTTGTTTGGTTTCATTTCCACGTCATTGGTTTGCTAAACTAAACATGCCTTTTCCAAGCAATATGATGCAGCTCATATTGTTTATATCAGGATGTTTTATTTTTATTTTTATTTTTTATTTATTTTTATTGAAAATGTTTCACAATGATTAATTCAGCTTTCGACAACATATGTGTTATAATTATTGTCACTTTAGGTTTGCTACTTCTGTTGTTTCTAATGTTAAAGTGGTAAAAACATAAAAAATAATGAAATTTTAAGAATAGTGGAAATGAAAAAGAAGTGAAAATAAGAAAAATAGAAACAACAGGGCAACGTAATAATGATAAGATGAAATGAATAAGTGGAATTTGCAAATTCTCATTTTAATTTATTAGTATTATCGGTTAACGTTATTTGTTCCACTATTAGTTTGGGTTATCCACTTGGATATAACACCACCAGACTGCTACATGCAATGGGTGTAGTCTTCTTACACCTCCACTATTAGTTCGCTTAGTTTGTCATTTTTATTTTTCCCCTTCTGTTTTGCTAGTTTTTTTTCCTATTTGTATAAAAAAAATTAATGTAATGATTATGCTTTATATTTCATTTTGAATCCTTTTTTGTTTCATGGTGAAAAAGAGTTCTTATTAGAAATACAAGTATGTAATTTTAATTTTAGTTAACAATTTTTCACAATTATTTTGTATAAACATTAAAATCAAAGGTTTTTTTTTAATGTAAAGGGTAATTAGAGCCGTCAAAATAGACTAGCCTAGTTGGCTTGGCCATAGCCCACGTGGGTCATGGCCAAAAAGCCCACAGGGCTAAAAGAGGCCAACATAAAAAAGCCCTTAAGACCTTGTGGCGTATGGCCTGCCAATGGACCTTAAATTTAAAAATTTAACTCGAGGTTAAGCTAAGAGATGTTGTAGCCAAAGTCGTATTGAAGATACTTTGACTGTGGTTGATTTGAAGATACTCTAACTGAGGCCGAGCTTAAAATGCGCTAGTCAAGGCCAAGCTTAAGATGTTCAAGCTGAGACTGAGTTGAAATTACTATAGCTGAGATTGAGCTGAAGATGCTCTAACTGAGGCTAAGTGGAAGATGCACTAATCAAGGTTTGAATCGAAGGTGCATTGGTTGAGGCCAAGCTAAAGATATGTTGGGTAAGGACGAGTCAAAGATACGCTGGTTGAGGTCGAGCCTAAGATGTGCTTGTAAAGGCTGACCCAAACATGTGTTGTCCAAGGCTGAGTTGAAGATGCGCCCTAGTTGAGGCCAACCCAAAGATACTAAGGTCTTGTCCATGCTGCCTTAGCCGTGGCCAGGTTGAAGATGACCTAATTGAAGTCGAGGCAAAAATACCCTGACTAAGGTTGAGTAGAAGAGTCCTTAGTTGAGGTCGAACCAAAGATGTCCAGCTGAGACTGAGTTGAAGATGCCCTGGTTGAGGTTGATGTGAAGATTCTCTAGCTGATGTTGAGTATAAGATACTCTACGTTAGGCTAAGTTGAACATACTCTGGACGAGGTCGAGTTGAAGTTACTCTAGCCAAGGTCAAGTTGAAATTACTTTGATTGAGGCCACATTAAAGATATCTTGGTTGGGACCTAGTTAAAATTACTTTAGTTTAGCTTGAGTTAAACATACTCTAGTCTAGCCAAGTTGAAAATATTTTTATGGGCGATTTAGAAAAGACATTTTTGAAATACTGGGACTCGTGGGTTGACAACCCTTAAGCCTTGGTCCAACCTTCTTATTAATTGGGTTGTGTAGGTTGGGAGCTTTTAGGCCCCACATTAGGTGGGTCAAAAAATAATTAGAGCCATTATAGTGAACTGGCCCAAGGCTTAGGACCAAAATAACACCTCAAGAGATAATTTAAACAGGATAGCTAGTTAATCTTATGCTTTAAATTGGAATGTATACTCGAGTTGTGACAAGTGTTCCCCGAACTTGTATATTACTTGTTTATTTATCATTGATTTATTTCAGCAAAATAATTTCATATTTATATTTGAGAGTCTTGAATTTATGATTTATTTATTTAGTTATCTATTTTATTTTTTTAATCATTTTATACAAAAGGGATTGATTTAGGTGTAATGTCTGTCCTAATCGTGATCGAACCTCTAGCCAACTTCGATAATTTTCTATTGTTGTATTATGGATTTTTAATTTAAACATTTTTTATTAAATTGTGAGTATTCTTTTTTAAAACTAACTATTTAAATTAATTACAATGTAAACTGTTAGTCACAATTATTTTTTTAAACTACTTTAAAATTAAAATTAAAAAGTAAAAAGCAAAAAAAATAAATAACAAAAATAGGAAAACCTATTGAGAATTCAGGTTTGGGGTATCCGGATTCTCAACGTCATGTTTTTTAAAAAGAAAATAAAGGTTAAGAATTTGGGTGGAGAGGAGCCGAAATCCCAACCTGAACAGTAATAGATAGTAGTTTGTTAAAAAATGTGGTACGAGTATTATTTGGATAAATAATTTTTTTTCGTTCAAAGAGATATTTAAATATATACTAACATCAATGTGTAAAACATATAAAAAAAATGACAAATTATTCAATTCTGAAAGTCTTTTAAGTATACAAAATTTTCAATTATTTACCTCATATGTACTTCCCTCCTTTACCAGAAAAACAAAATGTCAAGCTTCCCTCCTTTACAAAAAAAAGAAAATCTCAAGCTTCCCTCTTTCACCAAAAGATCAAATTAAATCTCAAGCTTCCCTCTTTGACCAAAAGACCAAATTAAATCTCAAGCTTCCCTCCAATACTCCTTTGAAACAATTGACCATAAAGGATATATACTTCACAACAATATAAATATGTCTATGCTTTACAAATTCTTTGACCCAACAGCATTACACTCTCTTATTGTTTCTATTCCTTTGTGGAAACACACACAAAAGTATTATTTATCAATCTTCCTCATCATTCCAGAAATTCAACAATTCACCTTCTCTGATGGTGGGAGTTACACTTCATGCAAAGATAAAGTCTATATAACTATAGTTGTTGTGACTAATTCAGATCCAATGGGTGAGGTTAGATGTTGGAGGTTGAGTCAACCAATTTCTCGTGACCATTTTGCGTATCCACCTTTTCGCAAAGAGCTTTTACAAAAGTTCCTTGCACACACAGGTGTTCGGTAAACCTTTCTCAATGGCCATGATTGTGACAAGGTCACAAATTTGTCTAGAATGCTACGTGACTCAGTACGACAACACTGTGGGTTTGAAACATATTATTTTTATGTGTTTGCTATGTTCATTAATGGCTGATATTTTTACAATATAGTGAATACCCCATGCTTCTTTGATGCACGACATGTATCAAGAGAGTTCGTGCAAAGAATGGCTTATCAGGGTGGAGAATATTCTTTGCCTGCTGGGGCCACAATGCTTGAAAAATTGAAGATTGAAAATGAAAAAGATGAATGTTGCATATGCTATGAAGAGTACAAGTGTGGTGATGATGGGGCACGGCTGCCTTGTGCTCATATTTTTCACTATGAATGCATTTTGAAATGGTTTGTGCAGAGCAGTACGTGCCCTTTTCGCTGTGGTTCCACATGAACTCTTGATACTATTAGGTTTTGCATTACATATTTTCTTGCTTTTAAGGATACTTTGTTGTAGTTCTGTGTTGATTGAATTGTAATAATTGTTTTATCTTATAAAGAGGTGGAATTTATCGTAAGAAATATATAGATATGTAAATCTCTTTGATGCTTTCCTTTCAAGAGTTAATCAATTTGACAATTTCTGCTATCAATTTGAATTTGTGGAAGAAGCTTAATTTCTTTTCATATAAGTTTTTATTGCAAAATTTATCCAAACAAGACCTTCTTCAATAAGTTGTGTACCTAGACAGCCCCTAAAATTCATTAAGCAAAACACAAACAAAACAAACATTCACCAACTCTCCAAAGTTCCCTCAGCACCAAAACACAACACACACCCCCGTTGTGCAAGCTCTCCAGCCACGACACCAGAACCCGGTATTCGCAAGGCAACGGAATCAAGTAAAGGGGCGAGTCTCCAGCCTGGGGTAGTGCCTTTCCATGTAGTAGTTCATCTCCCTGCTCAACTGGCTATTCATCCTCGGATCCTCACACTGCATGAGGTCTACGGCATCGGCGGGCACGCCTCCACGCTGCGTCCCCCGGTGTCGATTGCTGCCACGAGGTGATGGCGCTGCTGCTGGTCGGTGCCAGAGCGGAGCAGCATTTGGTGGCTAGAGGCGGCGAGCGAGTCTTCGAGCGGGGTGAAGACCATGGTGAAGAAGAGCATCACCAGGAAGAAGAACATGCCAGAGATGAGGTCCAGGAGTCGCCATTGCCGCAGCGCATGGCCGCGCTTGGAAGATGATGACGAGGAATTGGAGTGACCCTTTTGAGGAGAGTGACGGATCGGGCTATAGCAACATCTAGGTCTCGGTTTCGATGGTCAAAATAGGTGCTTTACGTGGGAATCGTAATGGGTTGCTTTGCTTGCTTTGTGGGGTGGTGGTTTCTTTCTCTGGTTTTGTTCTGTGGTGGAAGAAACAGTGTTATAGACTATAGAGTTTATAGTGAAGTAACTAAACTTTGTTTCTTGGGGTTTTGGTGAAGTGTTTTGTGGTGTTTGGAGAGTGAGGCAAGTTTCAAGAGTGGGAGTGAGAAAAAGGGGAAGGAAGAAGAAGCAGGATCTAATATGATATGGCTCAGCTGCCTTGGTTTTGGAGCAAATTAATGTTTCTAGGCTATTGCACATGCATTTATATTATATAGTACAATAAAACTAAATCAAATGATTATAAATATAAATATCTCATGTTAATATTTTTAAATTTGATAAATAAAATCAGTTTAAATACCTTTTTAGTTCTTGCAATTTAGCACTAACTATGGTTGATCTAAAGATGCTTTGGCTGAGGCCGAGCTTAAGATGCTCTAGCCAAAGCTAAGTTGAAATTACTTTGGTTAAGGTCAAGTTAAAATTGCTCTAGCCGAGATCGAGTTGAATATGCTATAATCGAGGTCAAGTTAAAGATGATCTATTAAAGGTTGAATTGAAGTCAAACGTCGAGCTCAAGATATGCTGGTCAAGGTCGAGCTGAAGATGCACTGGTCGGGCTGAGCCAAATATGCGCTTGTTAAGTCCGAGCCTAAGATTTGTTGGCCTAGGATGAGCCAAAGATTCATTAGCCGTCATTGAGTCAAAGATGCATTGGCCGAAGCCTAGCCTAAGATGCCTTAGTTGAGGCCAGGACAAAGATGCTAAGGTCAAACCAATGATGCTCTAGACCAACTTGAAAATGACCTAGCCGAATTCAAGTTGAAGATGCCCCAATCGAGGTTGAAGCCAAGGCCAAGTTGAGAATGACTTTGCCGAGACTTAGTTGAAGTGTGATAGTTGAGGCTGAGCTGAATGTGCATTGGCTGAGGTCGAGTTGAAGATGCAATGGTCGATGCTAAGCCAAAGATGTACTAGCAGAGAGCAAGTTGAAATTACTCCAATTGAGGTTGAGTTAAAAGTATTTTAGTCAAGCCAAGTTGAAAATATTTGTTTGGATGGTTAAGAAAAAACTTTTAAGATACTAGTAACTTATGGGCTAACCTTGCCCCCTTTAAGCCTTGGTCCAACCTACTTCTTAATTAGTGTGGATTGGGAGATTTTAGGAACCCCGTTAGGTGGGTCAAAAAATAATTAGAGCCATTATAGTAGGTTGGCTTGGGGCTTAGGACCAAATAAGACCTCTAAAGATAATTTAAACATGATACCTTATTAATCTTATGTTTTAATTTGGGAGTCCTAAGCCATGATAGGTGTTTCAAAACTTGTATTATGTGTTCATTTATCTCTTTTATTTATCATTAATTAATTTAAGCCAAATAAATTCATATTTAAATTTGAGATAATTTAGTTATCTATTTTTTATTTTTTCATTTTATACAAAAGGAGTGATTTTGGTGTAATGTCTGTTTAACTCCATATTTTAATCTAAGTCACTTGAGTTGTAATTACTTGTAATATCAAACTTATTTTATTTATTTATTTTCTTTACTTATTTATTTATTCAAAATTAATTTTATTTTATTAAAATAATTTTAGAAGTGAGCCTTTATAATAATTAAACAAAAAATAGATTTAAAATGAATATCAGTAATTACTTAAAGACTTCGCAATAACTAAATAGAAAGTGAATGAAAATAATTATTACTAAAAATCCATTTTTTTTATTAAAATACTTTTATTTTAACAACCTTAAAATTAACGAGCTATCACCACTTGTAAAATTAACAGAGTGTATATATCATTAAATCAAAACAATGAAAATTACGAAGCAAAAAAAGTATATAATTATTATCTAATTATCGATAAATGGATGAAAGCTTAAAAATAAAATAGAAAGTGATAATAGAAGATTCAAAGTAAGTGGGGCCTTATAGTAGAGACTGGAAAATAGTGAAGACTATGATGTGTTTTTTTTTTTTTGTGAAATACTGTGATGTGTTAATAACACGTGTTATATTAAGAACCCAAAAGTAGGTGTTGAGAGAGATGTTTACAGATATTCTAACATCAACGTGTAAAATAAATAAAAAATGATAAATTAATCAAATTGGAAAGTCTTTAAATACCCAAAATCCAAAATTCTCAATTATTTACGTTATATACTTCTATCCTTGACCAAAAGAACAAAACATCAAGCTTCCCTCCAAAAAAAAGAAAATCCCAAGCTTCCATCTTTCACCAAAAGTCGAAAATATCAATTTTGCCTCCAATACTTCGTTGAAACAATTGATCATAACGGATATATATCTCACAACATTATAAATATATCTATGCTTTACAAATTCTTTGACCCAGGCCAGCATTTGTACAACCCTCTTTCACTCTCTTATTGTTTCTATTCCTTTGTGCAAACACACACAGATGTACACATTAACAATCTTCCTCGTCATGCCAGAAATTCAATGATCCACCTTCTCAGATGGTGCTAGTTACACTTCATGCAATGACAAAGTCAATATAACTATAGTTGTTGCAAATTCAGATCCGATGGATGTGGTTAGTCTTTGTAGCTTGAGGTTACTACCAATTCCTCGTGACGTTTTTGCTTTTCCATCTTTTCCCAAAGACTTGTTACAGATGTTCATTAAAAAGTCAGATGTACCACACAGTTTTCTCAATGGTGACTGTGACATGGTTACAAATTTGTCTAGAGTGCTTCGTGACTCAATATTGCAGCACTGTGGGGTTAAAAAATATTATTTTTATGTGTTTGCTATGTTATCAAAGAGCCGTCATTTTTACAATATAGTGAATATCCCTTGCTTACTTGATGATGAACATGTTCAATCAGTAGAGTTCGTGAAAAGAATGGCTTATCAGGGTGGAGAACATCCTTTGCCTACTGGGGCCACAATACTTGAAAAGTTGAAGATTGAAGACGGAAAAGATGAATGTTGCATATGCTATGAAGAGTACAACTGTGGTGATGATGGGGGCACGATTGCCTTGTGCTCATATTTTTCACTACGAATGCATTTTGAAATGGTTTGTGCAGAGCAGTACGTGCCCTTTCCGCTGTCGTTCCAAGTTGTGACTCTTGGTACTGTTAGGTTTTGCATTACATGTTTTCTTGCTTTTAAGGATACTTTGTTGTTGTAGTTACGTGTTGATTGCATTGTAATAATTGTCTTATCTTATAAAGAGGTGGAATTTATCGTAAGAAATATATAAATATGTAAATCTATTTGATGCTTTCCTTTCAAGAGTTCATCAATTTGAAAATTTCTGCTATCAATTGCATTTTCCTTACGTAATAATATTGACCATAATTTAAAATTGAATTACTTCTTGCAATTTTCCTAAATCTCAATATGAATTTAAATTTTTAAATTTTGAATCTAAACATATCATATCAAATTAATAAACATAAATATAATGTATTAAAAAATGTATTTCTACAATTTTCTTATATATTCCCAAAGTATTGTTTTTGTGTATGCATAGTGGAAATAATTAAAAGCAAAAAGAGCTAAACAATAACATAGGAAATGCCATCATTAACCACTAGGGTTTGCCTAGTGGTGGGGGATTGGAATAGAATGTATGAGGTGATAGGTTCGAACCTCAGTGCGACAATTGTACACCGTGGAGCACCAATCAGGGTTGTCCACCCAAACCTGGCTCTTAATATTAAGATTAAAATACTTTAAAATTTATAAAAGATAAATAATGATATTCTAACGCTAATGTGTAAAATTATATAAACAATGATAAATTAATTACATTCAAAAGTTATGTACATATTTTTTTTCAATTATTATGTCATACTTCACTCCTTTTCAATTAATGAATGAATAACATATGTGGCACAACATAATTTTTTGAAATAAATATTAATTGAAAAATATAATATATTTTTTATGAAAATCATCCTCATGCATATTTGAAAAAGAAGCATTAACTTTTCTAATAATCAGTATTTCCGACCACATTTCTCACAATAAAAGGTAATTAATTTTTGGATTAAAATATATTAACATATATAAATGATATATAGAGATATTATAACTTTAATGTGTGAAATATAAAAAAATGATAATTTTTTAATTTGAAAAGTTATATATGAATAAAATCTTTTCAATTATTATGTCATACTTCCTTCCTTTTTCATAAAAAGAAAAAAAACCAAAATTTCAAACTTCCCTCAAATACCGTTATTTAATTGGATGGTTATGCATTTTTTTTAATTATTATGCTATACTTCCCTCCATTTACATAAAAATTATCCTTGTGATGTTTGAAATTTTCTTCCCTATAATTAAAAATTATCCTTTTCAATATTTGAATTTTTTTTTTCTAATAATCAACATTTCTGATAACATTTATCATTCGAAAGGTCATATTTTTTTTATTAAAATATTTTAACATAGAGAAATGATATATATATATATATATATATATATATATATATATATATATATATATATAATGATAAATTATTGAATTTGGAAATTTATGTAGAAATTCTTTCAATTATTAAATCATATATCATTCCTTTTTCAAAAAAAGAAAAGAAAAGAAAATTTAAAATTTCAAACTTGCCTCAAATACCATTATTTATTTTGAAATTTGTGCATTTTTTTTTCAATTATTATGTCATACATCCCTCCATTTACATAAAAATACCCCCCAAAATTTCAAGCTTCCCTTTAATACTGTTTCGAAGAAAATATTTATCACAATGTGATACACTATAAATACATCTACCCTTTGCAAATTCCTATAGGTCAAGTATTACTATAACTCTTTTTCAACTCTCTTCTTATTTCTACACATTTTTGCAATCACACACAAAAGTGCCCTATATAAATCTTCCTCATCGTAGAACCCACCTTGTTCTCCGATGTTGGTCACACATTCATCAATCATATTGTCTATATAACCATGGTGGTGACAACTTTTGAGCCGAGCAGTGTCGTCAGACTTTGTCACACACGGTTACCAATTCACCGCATTATCTTCAATTATCCATCTTTTTGCAATGATGTATTAAAGCAATTGCTTGCATACTTGCGTGTACCTACAACTTTTTTCAATGGCCATGACTATGACATGGTCGAAAACATTTCAGCAAAAGTTATGGGAATTAGTATTGCAGCGGCTTAGGGTTGATATAAATTATTTTTGCGTGTTTGTTATGATACTCAAGACCCATTGTTGTTACAATGTAGTGAGTTCCCCTGAATCAAGTCCCTCCTTATACTGCAGTTCCCATGAATCAAGTCCCTCCTTGTTAGTTAGAAGGAGGAACTACAGTACAAGGAGGGATTTGGTTCATTGGAACTACAGTACAAGAATGGCTTATGAGGTGGAGAACACTCTTTGCCTATCGGGGCCACAACACTAGAAAAATTCAAGATTGAAGATGAAAAAGATAAATGTTGCATCTGCTATGAAGTGTACAGCTGTGGTGATGATGGGGGCACGGTTGCCTTGTACTCATATTTTTGTTGTAGTTACGTGTTGATTGGAATGTAATAATTGTCTTATCTTATAAAGAGGAGAAATTTATCGTAAGATATATAATAAAGCTTAAATGTGTTTTGGGTCCCTACTATTTTAGTGAATTTTGCGTTGGGTCCCTATTAAATTTTTGCTTTCTGTTGGGTCCCCAATAATTTTTTTATTTTGTTTTTGTTCCCTAAAGCACTTTAGATAGCGCTTTAAATTGCTTTTAAAAAAGTGGTTTAGATAGCACTTTAGGGACCAAAAACAAAATAAAAATTTATTTGGGACCCAACAAAAAGCAAAAATTTAATAGGGACCCAACGCAAAATTTGCTAATATATTAGGGACCCGAAACATATTTAAGCCAATATATAAATACGTAAACCTATTTGATGCTTTCCTTTCAAGAGTTCATCATTTTGAAAATTTCTGCTATCAATTGCATTTTCCCTACGTGACCATAATTTAAAATTGAATTATTTCTTGCAATTTTCCAGAATCTCAATATGAATTAAAAATTTTAAATTTTGAATCTTCACATATCATATCAAATTAATAAACATAAATATAGTGTATTAAATAAATTTCTTCTACAATTTTCTTAAATATTCCCAAAGTATTGTTTTTGTGTAAGCAAATTGAAAATAATTAAAAGCAAAAGGAGCTAAATAATAACATAGGAAATGCCATCATTAATTAGCATACAGAGAGTCTGACATATAAAGCTCCTATCATAACAAAACAATAACCAAAGTATTATTTCTTTAATCTTTCATCTTACAGATTCAGATTATTTACATCTACAATTCACTTATTACTGATCACTTTTAAGTATAGGTATTTTTTTTACAGAGAATAGGTATCTTTATATGGCCGTTAAAATGAATATGGTAGTGTTTTTTTTAGTTTTATAAATTTATATATTGGATTTAAGATTTTGTGGGCTATGTACACCTTTCTAAATTTTTATGGAATTGAAATTTTGAAGGGAACATTATGGTCTCGAGTCCAATGCACCATAATGCCTCATTTATTTATTTTTCTGCAGAAGGAAACAGATCTATGGATAGTCCTATTGCCAATGAAATATAATTTTATATATTAAAGATCTTTGTGTAGTAAAAAAAGCATTATGCTCTTTTAATTTAATGCCAATATATATTTTTTGATGTCAATTGTACATTGTGATAATCAACAAACTATACAATGATCTTGATTAATCAATGATTTTCCTCTTTGTTAATGCATATATTTTATCATATAAAAATAATAGTAATCGTTACAAATGTTTTCTCGGTGGTTGTTGTTTACTTTATGTATATCTTTGTGTGTTAGTTCTCATGCTAGGTTGATTTGGTGATCATCAAAGCCTGCCTTTGTATTCAGAAATTTATGAGGGGGATGAGAGTCAATGTAACATATGATGAACTCTTAGTTTAGACCGTATCAACTTTTCATGCATACAATTATTCAGTAGACACCATCTAACCATTTCCACCTTTTCTTAGCATGTCTATATGTTGGAGACCTTCCTAATGGTCTTGTCATTGTAATGCTCTGCTTAGATGCAATTTGAGGAAAGATTTGAAAAGAATATGAAGATAATGAATGGTGGATTTTGACGTTGTTGTCTAAAGTGTAGGGTACAATTCCCATTTTTGAAAAAGCTTCTTGTCTTTTTTTTTATCGATAGGAACGAAAGACAGATATCAAAGAATTTACAATGATTCATGCACCCTACTTAACCAACTGAGCTAGACTGTAACACCTCAATTTTAACTAGGAAAATATGCCGTATTTAATTCAATTAATTATTTGCTAAAGCTCTTTGATTTGTTTATACTTGTGAAAATGAGTGAGGTTAAAACGTAGTAGGTGGAATTTTAGTGAAAATTTTAAAACTTTTTAATTGAATTATGCATTTCAATTTTTAAACTTTAATTCTGAATGTTCTCATTTTTTTTTTAGCATTTATTAACACGTCATTTTAATGTGAAAAGATCTTGATGCGTTTATCATTTCAAAAGATCACTTTGGATTTTCAAATATGCAGAATAAATAAGTAATGCAATGATTAAAGGCATAAATGAATAACTGAAAGATACACTGCATAAATATATATATATATAAAGAGAGTCTGATGAGCATCACAAGGTTCCCAGTAACTGTGTGTAGCAAATACCTAATGTGGTACGCAAGATGACTGAAACATATACAACAAAACATCTGAATGCCTAGATCTACCCAACAAAATACATGATAAAGGTAAAAGAAGATCCTAACATTCAGAGCAGTCATCTACAATCTACCCCAAGAGATTCCGCTCACACCTACGGGAACTGTCGACCGGTGAAGGACTAAGTCTGCGACTCACAAGAAGAGACCTCGAAGGAATCCTCTGAAAGATCCTTCTCTGGATCCTCCTCGACATCCTCCTCGGGGTCCTCCTCGTCCTCTGCTGGCAACCAGCCAACTCCCTCAGTAGGAGCCTCTGCCACCTCCTCTACAGCAGCTGTTGTTGACTCCTCCCCATCAACCTTCATAGCCGCTGGATCGGCCTCGCCATCCTCCTCTACTGCCTCATACTCCGGCTGGGGTATGTAGTCGGGCACCCCTGAGGAACTCCCCTCAGTAGGAGTTTCCTCGGTGTCAGAGTCATCTAACTCCTGTAATTGCACCCTCGAAGAATGAGAAGCAGTCTCTGTGTGCTCGAACGAGAGAAGGGATGAGGAGATCATCACTACGTCTACAGGCTTTGCAAGATGGTAGTATGACGGTGTCGATTGTGTCCACCATGCAAAATATTCCGCTACTACTGGGTACACTCCCATAGGCTCATCAATAGGCGTCCGTGTAAACTGTATGTAGCCAGTAAAGTGGTATGCGCCCGCAACCACGTCGGCTATCCATCATCCAAAATAACAATCAACCTCCTAATGGAGGGTTGGCTCTTCGTTCGCCATCCGGGCCTACAGAAAATAAACACACAGAAAGGGTAAACTCTTTGCTTCATTAAGCAAATCACAAAGAAACGACTATAGAAGTCACACACAATCCTGTCAACCACTGCGGGGTGGTTCTCTAACGTTCACTGTAGGAACCTACTCGCTTTCATGACTAAAATCTATAAACTATAACATACTGGCCAGCTGCCACTTGGAACTCCCAGAACTCAGTGGTCTTACATATATTGAGTGGCATGACTGCTGGGAGTACACCATCACCTTGGTATAAGGTGGGCTCTCACCAACTGAGATTTTCTCGTGGTTATCGTCAGGGTCACCAAGTCGGTTTGTGTGAACGAAGTCACAACTTGACGCCTACCCTCCAAGGTCATAATGCCTCACGATCATCTCCCAGGTACCAATATGTGGTCATTCATACTCCGAGGACTTATTCCTCGCACACTCTCTCACGAAGATTTTCTTTGCTCGTCACCGTGGGTTTCCGCTACTGGGGGTAAGATAGATTGAAATCGACGCCAAGCTCAAGACCTTGTCTTGGCTCCACAAAATTATACCATAAGAGAATATGCTCTCCATCACCTATTGGTGAACACATCGTTCGATTTTTGTCAACATCGTTGCAACTTTCACTCATTCGGAACCGTCCCACGCAACTTCCTTCACGAGTCCGCCGTACACACGCTTTTCCTTGTTGCACGACTCTCAAGGTGCATATCCTCATCACGTATCAAGATTCATTATTACATTTTATTTGTGCCTTACCCTCTCAATTTCTAAAGTTTTTAATAATTAATACTTACCGACGATTCCTCCATGCAAGGGTCCTAGAATATTTATCTAAGTCCAAAGCACAAATCAAAGAGTTCATTTATTAACTTATAAAATAAATAAATCTTTAAGTCTAAAATTAGTTGTTCTCACTATTGGAATTTATATTATTATTACCGGTAAAATTTTCCCGGATTACTAGGACAGTGTCCTAGTCCACATAAGCACTCGCGTTTGAGTCTTATGCTCACAGATCACAGACATCACAGAGAAATTTAAATCACACTATAGTTCACATGACTATATCACAGAGCGTTTCAAAACACACCATCACACACACTAAGGTGCCCTAGGTTCACATCCCAAGGGTCTTACAATCACATCAATTTTAACCACTACCTTGCATGCACATATTTAAATTTAATTCACACTTTCAAATATATCATAGTTCAAATCTCCCATATCAAGGCAATTTTAAAATAGAATTCCTCTCTGGCAGCACCCAATCTTTGTCCAAAATTAATCTAGCAAAAAATTTTCATTTGGTGAAATTCTTATATCAAATTAAATCCCTTAAAACCTATATTTGAAAAAGGTAACCCACACTCTCAGATTAAATCTAAAAAAATTATGAAAATTCCTAGAAGTTCGCAGGTCAGCATGTTCCTCACAGTGAGCATACGTCAAAGATGTGCAATTTTCTCAACCTTTCCAAATGAGATTTCCTCTCAAATTTTTATGGTAAAAACCTAACATTCATAGCTTTCAGAAAAAGTAAAACTTGATTCCTAATTCCTTCTAAATTTTTCCCAGTAATTTCTTTTCTAAGACCTATGCCTCAGGTTCGAAATTTGGGATCAATGTATGAGATCTGTCTAAACCTAATTAATTAACTTAGCAATTGTGAGTGGAAAATTTAAAAAATTACATCATTTTAAATATATGCTTGTCTAGTTTTATAATAAAAAATTATATTTCAAAAAACAGTTATTAGTTGGTTTTAAAAAGGTCAAAAACCGAACCTTGCCCGAACCAGTTTTCACAAGCAGAATAGTCCCGTTGAATGTCACGAATGAACCTTTATTTGAGGTTATCTCACAATGGTCTCAAAATAAAAGTTGGTTAATTTTGAGTCTAATTTAACTGGGGACAAGTTTCATCAAAATCCAACGGTTAGATTAAAAGTTATGTTCAAAAACGTAAACACTGTCCAGGGCTTCTACGTGAAACAGCCACTGCCCAACCAGTTTCCGAAAGTAGAACGGTCCCATTGCAGGTCATGGATGAACCTTCATTTGAAGTCATCTCGCAATGGTCTCAAAAGAAAAGTTAGTTAATTTTGAGTCTACTTCAACTGACAACAAGTTTCATCAAAATCTAACGGCTAGATAAAAAGTTATGGTCGAAATATAAACACTGTCCAGGGCTTCTATCATGAGACAGCCACTGCCAGCATCACTTTTTTTTTTCGAAATTTCTTGAAAGTGCATGAGTTTCTAACAAATTTTGGGCATGGTCTCCTTTGTATTGGAGCCATCCCATGATTTTTAGACAACAAGAAGATGAGGAGAAATTTTTTGACATAGACACAGCCACTGCCAAAGAGAAATAAAAGAAAACAAAACCAGTCACACACATACAACTACACATTTCATGCAACCAGTTCACATGGGAGGCATTTAGGGTGAGAATGGCTGGATCCTCCACCTCCAGCTACTTGAATCCATCAAAGAGTCCCCTTACAGTGATGAGGATCTCACTGGACAAAGGAGAAGAAGCTGGTTAGCTTCCTTCAAAGGAGTATTGGCTGCAGGGCACTCCAACTAGAGCAAGCAAGAGGAAGAAGTTTGAAGAAATGGTGTTGGAGCTGGCTGGGGTCTAAGGAACGTACAGAGGAAGAAGAAGAGAGAGAAAGGAGAATTTGCTTTGTGTGTTGAGTGTTAGGCTGAAGTAAGTAAGTGATTTAGTGAGTGAGTGGGTTTAATTTTTTAATTCTTGATTTGACTGATGGTTTAAGGGGAAAGGTGTGAGTGGCTGTTGGCCTTGGGCAGCAGTGAGGGTGTCCTTGCATGAGATGCAAGTGGGCAATAGCCACTTGATTTGATGGTTGAGGGTCATGTCAATTTACACAGTGTAGAAATACACTGTGTAATTTAACTCGGAACGCGGTTTTAAAATGAAAACTAATTGATAACTATCTAATTTAAATTTTAGAAATTCTTTACAATTGAAAAAACTTTTTAGAGTGACTTTCTTAAAATTTCTTTGTAGAGTAATCACTCACAGATTAATTTTATGAAAGATCACTTGTCTTGCAAGTCTTAGATTTAAAAAAAAAAAACTATTCAAAACGGTTTTTCCGGTCAAATAAATTTTTAACAACATAGAGACACAACTATGAATAAACACAGAGAAATTTATCTATTTTTCACTAATGAATTTAGACACTAAAATTTAAATTTTCATTGCATCACACATCATCAACCCAAATAAAATAACACAAGTTATTTTATTTTCACCGAAACTTAAAATCAAACTAACA
The DNA here is from genome assembly GCA_026413185.1 of Pueraria montana var. lobata. Taxonomy (NCBI): domain Eukaryota; kingdom Viridiplantae; phylum Streptophyta; class Magnoliopsida; order Fabales; family Fabaceae; genus Pueraria; species Pueraria montana. Next base: position 84,429,787 of record CM048650.1, read on the forward strand.
GTCAATTATACAGAAAAGCAACTACAGAGAATTTATTCTAGCGAATTAATTTATGTCAGTTACTTGCAGAGATTTATATACAGACAAATATAATTATGCATATTTGTTTATATATAGTTGAGTTGATATTTTCAGGGTGTTACATAGACTCCCTTGAGAAAAGCTTCTTATTTTATTGTTTAATCTAACAACCGAAAACAATAAGTATCCACTTCAAGGAGAGTATAAGGTCATATAACATCTCTATATTAGTTTTATTGGAAGGATGGAAGAAAGTTCCATAATTTATGGGAGTGGTCTGCCACAGTTTATTCTTAGTGAGCAAAATTTTCATCTTATTGGTAGTTTGTTGTTGGTGCAAGGATGTACACCTATATGTGTGTGTGTGATACAAATAATGAAATGGTCAATAAAGTTAATCACTTCAAGTACCCAACAAAATATTCTTCTAGTGTTTTTGTAAGCCAGAACATAGAATATTCTTAGTAAGCCATAACATAGAATAGAGAGAGTAGAAACAAAAGAATATCCAACCATGCAACCAAGGCAGCCTCAACACCAAATTGGGAGTCTTAATAAAAACTACTTTCAATTCAGTTAGGCAATGGGCATCTTCTTCTTAAGTCCACAGTGTCTTTCGCTTAGTTTGTCTTTTTTTATACTAAAAAAAACTGAATTGAGGACGCCCTAGTTAAGGCCAGGCCAAAGATGCTAAGGTTAAGCCAATGATGCCCTAGTCGAGGTCAAACTGAAGATGACCTAGTGGAAGTCGAATTGAAGATGCCTCAGTCGAGGTCGAGGCTAAACTGAGAATGCCGTTATCAAGAGTGAGCTGAAGATGCGTTTATTATTGCTAAGTCAAATACGCGTTGGCCGAGGTTAGGTCGAAGCTGCGTTTGCTGAGGCGGAGTTAAGGATGCGCAAGCCGAGGCAGGGTTGAAGATGCACTGGCCTGACTGGTCAAAAAGTCGAGCATGATTATCTTCCTTGGGTGGTCTCTACCATAAAAAAAAAGAATTTAAAAAATATTTGATTTATGATTTTATTGAATAAGTAATTTAAAACTATTTTGTAATAAAATATAGTTAAAAACTTAAAATTAATATATTTATATAAAAAATTTAACATTATCATATAATCATTAGTCAACAAAATGTTCATATATGAAGTTATTAAGCATATAGTCAAAATATCATTTTGTAGTAAATATATTAACTAATTAGATTCAACCTAATTTTTAGTATAAAAAATTCAGCCATATAATTTAAATATTAGTCATGAAATATTTATTTATGAAATTAATTTAAATGGTTTTATATAATATAAAATTAAAAATGATTTTATAGGATGTCTAAAGTAAAAGTAGATTTAATCAATTAAATTATAATTAGTTTTAATAAGTAACTATAATATTTATCATCCATTTAATATAAATTATAACATATTTGAATATAATATTAAAAATATTATTACATTAAATATTCAAAGAAAAAATAATCTTATTTAGACAAACAAAATTATCCTTTATTTTTACGATTATATATGCTTATATAATATATAAAATATAATTTTTTATAAATAAAAAATATAAAACAATAATATAATATAAATAAAAAATGTTTATAATAAAAAAAATTGTGTGTATGTAATAAAAAAAAGAAATTAGAAAAAGGGAGAGAGAGAGGGAGGGAGGGAGAGAGAGAGAGAGAGAGAGAGAGAGAGAGAGAGAGAGATATGAGGATAGGAATTGCGAGGGAAAACTATTGACCAGGAAGTGACGAGTTTAGGGAGGGATTTCTTATCTTAGTTTATATTGACATTGATGAATGAATAACATACGTGGCTCAATATTATTTTTTGAAATAAATATCAATTCAAATAATATAATAGATTTTTTTATGGAAATCATCCTTGTGCATATTTGGAAAAAATCTTAATAATCAGTATTTCTGATAACAATTCTCATACTAAAAGGTCATTAATTTTTATATTAAAATATTTAACATATATAAATGATATATAGAGATATTTTAACTTTAATGTGTAAAATAATAAAAAATGATAGATTGTTGAATTTGGAAAGTTATGTATAAATTCTTTTCAATTATTATGTCATACTTCCTTCCATTTTCATAAAAAGAAAAAAAAACAAAATTTCAAACTTCCCTCCAATATTTCCCTTTATTTACATAAAAATTACCCCCCTCCCCAAAAAAAATTTTAAGCTTCCCTCCAGTGCTGTTCCGAAGAAGATATTAATCATAATCTAATATACACTATAAATACATCTAACCTTTGCAAATTCCTATAGACCAAGTACTAGTATAACTCTTTTTCAATTCTCTTCTTATTTCTAATCCTTTAATCCTTTGTGCAATCACACATAAAAATACCCTCTATATAAATCTTCCTCATCATAAACATGATACCACAATTTGAAGAACCCACCTTTTTCTCTGGTGCTGGTAACACTTTCATCAATCATATTGTGTATGTAACCATGGTGGTGACAACTTTCGAGCAGAATAGTGCTGTCAAACTTTGTCACACGTGGTTACCAATTCAACACATCATTTTCAATTATCCATTTTTTTGCAATGATGTAGTAAAGCAATTGCTTGCATACTTGCATGTACCTACAAATTTTTTCAATGGCCATGGCTGTGACATGGTTGAAAACATTTCAGCAATGTTATGGTAATCAGTATTGCAGCGGCCTAGCATTGATATAAATTATTTTCACGTGTTTGTTAAGGTACTCAAGACCCATTGTTGTTACAATGTTGTGAGTACCTGATTCTTTTTTCAAGCTGAGCAACTTTCATCTAGAAGATTGGTGCAAAGAATGGCCTACGAGGGAGGTGAACATTCTTTGCCTGCGGGCGCAACGATGCTTGAAAGATTTATGGCTCAAGATGAAGAAGGTGAATGTGTCATATGTCATGAAGATTTCAACTCTGGTGATGATGCAGCAAGATTGCCTTGCTCTCACGTTTTCCACCATTATTGTATTTTGCAATGGTTTGTAGAGAGGGGTATGTGCCCTTTGTGCCGTTTTGCATGTAGTTGTGTCTCTTGATACTGTTACGATTAGCATTATTGTACCGTGATAAATATATTATCTTAAAGAAGTAAAATATATTGTATGTGAATATAAATACTTCAATCTATAATTGATGTTTTCCTTTTGAGAGTACATTAATTTTTGCTATCAATTTCACTTTTCATATGTAATAATATTTACATGGTAGATGACTTTTAAAATTGAATATAATTTATTCTCTTTTATCATTGTATATGGGGAGGACTCAAACATAAACAAAGGGAGATATTAACTAGGAGAAGAAGGCGTGGAGACAATAGAACCAATCGATAGAGCACCAAGGAGAAAAGAAAACCCAGAGCATAGTATTGAAAGTAAATATAATGTTGTTTTAAAAAAAAAAAGTAAATATAATGTGTTGATTATGGTTTATCTTAATCAACACATTATAATTATAATTGCTCCTAAAGTTATTCTGATTTCCATTTTCCATTATATATCTTAACTTGTTCTCCTTTTGTTTGGTTTCATTTCCACGTCATTGGTTTGCTAAACTAAACATGCCTTTTCCAAGCAATATGATGCAGCTCATATTGTTTATATCAGGATGTTTTATTTTTATTTTTATTTTTTATTTATTTTTATTGAAAATTTTTCACAATGATTAATTCAGCTTTCGACAACCATATGTGTTATAATTATTGTCACTTTAGGTTTGCTACTTCTGTTGTTTCTAATGTTAAAGTGGTAAAAACATAGAAAATAATGAAATTTTAAGAATAGTGGAAATGAAAAAGAAGTGAAAATAAGAAAAATAGAAACAACAGGGCAACGTAATAATGATAAGATGAAATGAATAAGTGGAATTTGCAAATTCTCATTTTAATTTATTAGTATTATCGGTTAACGTTATTTGTTCCACTATTAGTTTGGGTTATCCACTTGGATATAACACCACCAGACTGCTACATGCAATGGGTGTAGTCTTCTTACACCTCCACTATTAGTTCGCTTAGTTTGTCATTTTTATTTTTCCCCTTCTGTTTTGCTAGTTTTTTTTCCTATTTGTATAAAAAAAAATTAATGTAATGATTATGCTTTATATTTCATTTTGAATCCTTTTTTGTTTCATGGTGAAAAAGAGTTCTTATTAGAAATACAAGTATGTAATTTTAATTTTAGTTAACAATTTTTCACAATTGTTTTGTATAAGCATTAAAATCAAAGGTTTTTTTTTTTAATCTAAAGGGTAATTAGAGCCGTCAAAATAGACTAGCCTAGTTGGCTTGGCCATAGCCCACGTGGGTCATGGGCAAAAAGCCCACAGGGCTAAAAGAGTCCAACATAAAAAAGCCCTTAAGACCTTGTGGCTTATGGCCTACCAATGGACCTTAAATTTAAAATTTTAACTCGAGTTTAAGCTAAGAGATGTTGTAGCCAAAGTCATATATAAGATACTTTGACTGTGGTTGATTTGAAGATACTCTAACTGAGACCGAGCTTAAAATGCTCTAGTAAAGTCCAAGCTTAAGATGCTCTAGCTGAGACTCAGTTGAAATTACTCTAGCTGAGATTGAGCTGAAGATGCTCTAACTGAGGCTAAGTGGAAGATGCACTAATCAAGGTTTGAATCGAATGTGCATTGGTTGAGGCCAAGCTAAAGATATGTTGGGTAAGGATGAGTCAAAGATACGCTGGTTGAGGTCGAGCCGAATATGTGCTTGTAAAGGCTGAGCCAAACATGTGTTGTCCAAGGCTGAGCTAAAGATGCGCCCTAGTTGAGGCCAACCCAAAGATACTAAGGTCTTGTCCACGCTGCCTTAGCCGAGGCCAAGTTGAAGATGACCTAATTGAAGTCGAGGCAAAAATACCTTGACTAAGGTTGAGTAGAAGAGTCCTTAGTCGAGGTTGAACCAAAGATGTCCTAGCTGAGACTGAGTTGAAGATGCCCTGGTTGAGGTTGATGTGAAGATTCTCTAGCCGATGTTGAGTATAAGATACTCTACGTTAGGCTAAGTTGAACATACTCTGAACGAGGTCGAGTTGAAGTTACTCTAGCCAAGGTCAAGTTGAAATTACTTTGATTGAGGCCACATTAAAGACATCTTGGTTGGGACCAAGTTAAAATTACTCTAGTCTAGCCAAGTTGAAAATATTTTTATGGGCGATTTAGAAAAGACATTTTTGAAATACTGGTACTCGTGGGTTGACAACCCTTAAGCCTTGGTCCAACCTTCTTATTAATTGGGTTGTGTAGGTTGGGAGCTTTTAGGCCCCACATTAGGTGGGTCAAAAAATAATTAGAGCCATTATAGTGAACTGGCCCAAGGCTTAGGACCAAAATAACACCTCAAGAGATAATTTAAACATGATAGCTAGTTAATCTTATGCATTAAATTGGAATGTATACTCGAGTTGTGACAAGTGTTCCTGAACTTGTATATTACTTTTTATTTATCATTGATTTATTTCAGCAAAATAATTTCATATTTATATTTGAGAGACTTGAATTTATATTTAGTTTTCTATTGTTGTATTATGGATTCTTAATTTAAACAATTTTTATTAAATTGTGAATATTATTTTTTAAAACTAATTATTTAAATTAATTACAATGTAAACTTTTAGTCACAATTATCTTTTTTAACTACTTTAAAATTAAAATTAAAATAAAAAAGTAAAAAGCAAAAAAATAAATAACGAAAATAGGAAAACCTATTGAGAATTCAGGTTTGGGGTATCCGGATTCTCAACGTCATGTTTTTTAAAAAGAACATAAAGGTTAAGAATTCGGGTGGAGAGGAGCTGAAATCCCAACCTGAACAGTAATAGATAGTAGTTTATTAAATAATGTGGTACGAGTATTATTTGGATAAATAATTTTTTTTTGTTCAAAGAGGTATTTAAATATATACTAACATCAATGTGTAAAATATATATAAAAAATGACAAATTATTCAATTTGGAAAGTCTTTTAAGTATACAAAATTTTCAATTATTTACCTCATATGTACTTCCCTCCTTGACCAGAAAAACAAAATGTCAAGCTTCCCTCCTTCACAAAAAAAAAAAAGAAAATCTCAAACTTCCCTCTTTCACTAAAAGATCAAATTGAATCTCAAGCTTCCCTCTTTGAACAAAAGACCAAATTAAATCTCAAGCTTCCCTCCAATACTCCTTTGAAACAATTGACCATAAAGGATATATACCTCACAACACTATAAATATGTCTATGCTTTACAAATTCTTTGACCCAACAGCATTACACTCTCTTATTGTTTCTATTCCTCTGTGGAAACACACACAAAAGTATTATTTATCAATCTTCCTCATCATGCCAGAAATACAACAATTCACCTTCTCTGATGGTGGGAGTTACACTTCATGCAAAGATAAAGTCTATAAAACTATAGTTGTTGTGACTAATTCAGATCAAATGGGTGAGGTTAGATGTTGGAGGTCGAGTCAACCAATTTCTCGTGAACATTTTGCGTATCCATCTTTTCGCAAAGAGCTGTTACAAAAGTTCCTTGCACACACAGGTGTTCGGCAAACCTTTCTCAATGGCCATGATTGTGACATGGTCACAAATTTGTCTAGAATGCTACGTGACTCAGTACTGCAACACTGTGGGTTTGAAACAGATTATTTTTATGTGTTTGCTATGTTCTTTAATGGCCAATATTTTTACAATATAGTGAATACCTCATGCTTCTTCGATGCATGACATGTATCAAGAGAGTTCGTGCAAAGAATGGCTTATCAGGGTGGAGAATATTCTTTGCCTGCTGGGGCCACAATGCTTGAAAAATTGAAGATTGAAGATGAAAAAGATGAATGTTGCATATGCTATGAACAGTACAAGTGTGGTGATGATGGGGCACGGTTGCCTTGTGCTCATATTTTTCACTATGAATGCATTTTGAAATGGTTTGTGCAGAGCAGTACATGCCCTTTTCGCTGTGGTTCCACATGAACTCATGATACTGTTAGGTTTTGCATTACATATTTTCTTGCTTTTAAGGATACTTTGTTGTAGTTTCATGTTGATTGAATTGTAATAATTGTTTTATCTTATAAAGAGGAGGAATTTATCATAAGAAATATATGGATACGTAAATTTATTTGATGCTTTCATTTCAAGAGTTAATCAATTTGACAATTTCTGCTATCAATTTGAATTTGTGGAAGAAGCTTAACATTCCAAACAAGACATTCTTCAATAAGTTCTTGATTAAGTTGTGTACCTAGAAAGCCCCTAAAATTCATTAAGCAAAACACAAACAAAACAAACATTCACAAACTCTCTAAAGTTCCCTTAGCACCAAAACACAACACACACACAAACCTTGTGCAAGCTCTCCGGCCACGGCACCGAAACTCGGTACCCGCGGGGCAGCAGAATCAAGCAGAGGGGCAAGTCCTCCGGCCTGGGGCAGTGTCTCTCCTTGTAGTAGTTCATCTCCCTGCTCAGCTGATGTTCAGCCTCGGATCCTCCCACAACATCTGGTCTGCAGCATCGGCGGGGTTCGCTTCCATACCGCGTCTCCCGGCCTCGATCGCCGGCACGAGGCGGTGGCGCTGCCGCTGGTCTCCGAGTGGGGTGAAGACCATGGCAAAGAAGAGCATCACCAGGAAGAAGAACAAGCCAAAGATGAGGTCTAGGAGCTGCCATTGTCGCAGTGTGTGGTCGCGCTTGGAAGGTGACGACAAGGAATTGGAGTGACCCATTTGAGGAGAGTGGCGGATATGGCTATAGCAACATCTGGGTCTCAATTTCGGTGGTCAAAATCGGTGCTTTAAGTGGGAATCGTAATGGGTTGCTTTGCTTGCTTTGTGGGGGTGGTGGTTTCTTTCTGTGGTGGAATAAACAGTGTTATAGACTATTGAGTTTAAAGTGAAGTAACTAAAATTTGTTTCTTGGGGTTTTGGTGAAGTGTTTTGTGGTGTTTGGAGAGTGAGGCAAGTTTCAAGAGTGGGAGTGAGAAAAAGGGGAAGGAAGAAGAAGCAAGATCTGATATGATATGGCTCAGCATCCCTGGTTTTGGACCAAATTAATGTTTTTGGGCTATTGCACATGCATTTATATTATATAGTATGATAAAACTAAATCAAATGATTATAAATATAAATATCTCATGTTAATATTTTTAAATTTGATAAATAAAATAGGTTTAAATACCTTTTTAGTTCTTGCAATATTGCACTAACTATGGTTGATTTAAGGATGCTTTGGTTGAGGCCGAGCTGAAGATGCTTTAGTCGAAGCTAAGTTGAAATTACTTTGGTTGAGGTTGAGTTAAAATTTCTCTAGCTAAGATCGAGTTGAATATGCTATAATCGAGGTCAAGCTAAAGATGATCTATTAAAGGTTGAATTGAAGTCAAATGTCGAGCTCAAGATATGCTGGTCAAGGTCGAGTTGAAGATGCACTGGCCGAGCTGAGCCAAATATGAGCTCGTAAAGTCCGAGCCTAAGATTTGTTGGCCTAGGATGAGCCAAAGATGCATTAGCCATCATTGAGTCAAAGATGCATTGGCCGTGGCCTAGCCTAAGATGCCTTAGCTGAGGCTGGGACAAAGATGCTAAGGTCAAACCAATGATGCTCTAGACCAACTTGAAAATGACCTAGCCGAATTCAAGCTGAAGATGCCCTAATTGAGGTTGAAGCCAAGGCCAAGCTAAGAATGCCTTTGCCGAAACTTAGTTGAAGATATGATAGTTGAGGCTGAGCTAAATATGTATTGGCTGAGGCCGAGTCGAAGATGCATTGGTCGATGCTAAGCCAAAGATGCACTGGCCGGGAGCAAGTTGAAATTACTTTAATTGAGGTTGAGTTAAAAATATTTTAGTTAAGCCAAGTTGAAAATATTTTTTTGGATGGTTAAGAAAAAACTTTTAAAATACTCGTAACTTATGGGCTAACCTTGCCCCCTTTAAGCCTTGGTCCAACCTACTTCTTAAGTAGTGTGGATAGGGAGATTTTAGGAACCCCATTAGGTGGGTCAAAAAATAGTTAGAGCCATTATAGTGGGTTGGCTTGGGGCTTAGAACCAAATAAGACCTCTAAAGATAATTTAAACATGATACCTTATTAATCTTATGTTTTAATTTGGGAGTCCTAAGCCATGATAGGTGTTTCGAAACTTGTATTATGTGTTCGTTTATCTCTTTTATTTATCATTAATTTATTTAAGCCAAATAAATTCATATTTAAATTTGAGATAATTTAGTTATCTATTTTTTATTTTTTTCATTTTATACAAAATGAGTGATTTTGGTGTAATGTCTTTTTAAGTCCATATTTTAATCTAAGTCACTTGAGTTGTAATTACTTGGTAATCTCAAACTTATTTTATTTATTTATTTATTTATTTTCTTTACTTATTTATTTATTCAAAATTAATTTTATTTTATTAAAATAATTTTAGAAGCGAGCCTTTACAATAATTAAACAAAAAATAGATTTAAAATGAATATCAGTAATTACTTAAAGACTTCGCAATAACTATATATAAAGTGAATGAAAATAATTATTACTAAAAATCCATTTTTTTATTAAAATACTTTTATTTTAACAACCTTAAAATTAACTAGCTCTCACCACTTGTGGTAAAATTAACAAAGTGTATATATCATTAAATCAAAACAATGAAAATTACAAAGCAAAAAAAGTATATAATTATTATCTAATTATCGATAAATGGATGAAAGGTTAAAAATAAAATAGAAAGTGATAATAGAAGATTCAATGCAAGTGGGGCCTTATAGTAGAGACTGGAAAATAGTGAAGACTATGATGTGTGTGTGTGTGTGTGTGTTTTTTTTTTTTTTTTTTGTGAAATACTGTGATGTGTTAATAACACGTGTTATATTAAGAACCCAAAATTAGATGTTGAGAGAGATGTTTACAGATATTCTAACATCAAAGTGTAAAATAAATTAATCAAATTGGAAAGTCTTTAAATACCAAAATCCAAAAATCTCAATTATGTACCCTCTATCCTTGACCAAAAGAACAAAACATCAAGCTTCCCTCCAAAGAAAAGAAAATCTCAAGCTTCCATCTTTCAACAAAAGACGAAAATATCAATTTTTCCCTATATCTCACAACATTATAAATATATATATGCTTTACAAATTCTTTAACCTAGGCCAGCATTTGTACAACCCTCTTTCGATCTCTTATTGTTTCTATTCCTTTGTGCAAACACACACAGAAGTACACATTAACAATCTTCCTCGTCATGCCAGAAATTCAACGATCCACCTTCTCAGATGGTGCTAGTTACACTTCATGCAATGACAAAGTCAATATAACTATAGTTGTTGCAAATTCATATCCAATGGACCTGGTTAGTCTTTGTAGCTCGAGGTTACAACCAATTGCTCGTGACTTTTTTGCTTTTCCATCTTTTCCTGAAGACTTGTTACAAACGTTCCTTAAAATGTCAGATGTACCACAAAGTTTTCTCAATGGCGACTGTGACATGGTTACAAATTTGTCTAGAATGCTACGTGACTCAATATTGCAGCACTGTGGGGTTGAAAAAGATTATTTTTATGTGTTTGCTATGTTATCAAAGAGCCGTTATTTTTACAATATAGTGAATATCCCTTGCTTACTTGATGATGAACATGTTCAATCAGTAGAGTTCGTGAAAAGAATGGCTTATTAGGGTGGAGAACATTCTTTGCCTGCTGGGGCCACAACACTTCAAAAGTTGAAGATTGAAGATGAAAAAGATGAATGTTGCATATGCTACGAAGAGTACAACTGTGGTGATGATGGGGCACGGCTGCCATGTGCTAATATTTTTCACTACGAATGCATTTTGAAATGGTTTGAGCAGAGCAGTACGTGCCCTTTCTGCTGCCGTTCCATATTCAGTCGTCGTGACTCTTGATACTGTTAGGTTTTGCATTACAAGTTTTCTTGCTTTTAAGGATACTTTGTTGTTGTAGTTACTTGTTGATTGCATTGTAATAATTGTCTTATCTTATAAAGAGGTGGAATTTATCATAAGAAATATATAAATATGTAAATCAATTTGATGCTTTCCTTTAAAGAGTTCATCAATTTGAAAATTTCTGCTATCAATTGCATTTTCCTTACGTAATAATATTGACCATAATTTAAAATTGAATTACTTCTTGCAATTTTCCTAAATCTCAATATGAATTTAAATTTTTAAATTTTGAATCTAGACATATCATATCAAATTAATAAACATAAATATAATGTATTAAATAATGTATATCTACAATTTTCTTATATATTCCGAAAGTATTGTTTTTGTGTAAGCAAAGTGGAAATAATTAAAAGCAAAAAGAGCTAAACAATAACATAGGAAATGCCATCATTAACCACTAGGGTTTGCCTAGTGGTGGGGGATTGGAATAGAATGTATGAGGTGATAGTTTCGAACCTCAGTGCGATAATTGTACACCGTGGAACACCAATCGGGGTTGTCCACCCTAACCTTGCTCTTAATATTATATCATACTTCCCTCCTTTTCAATTAATGAATGAATAACATATGTGGCACAACATAATTTTTTGAAATAAATATTAATTGAAAAATATAATATATTTTTTATGAAAATCATCCTCGTGCATATTTGAAAAAAAAAAGCATTAACTTTTCTAATAATCAGTATTTCCGATAACATTTCTCACACTAAAAGGTAATTAATTTTGGATTAAAATATATTAACATATATAAATGATATATAGAGATATTCTAACTTTAATATGTGAAATATAAAAAAAAATGATAATTTTTTTAATTTGAAAAGTTTTATATGTATAAAATCTTTTCAATTATTATGTCATACTTCCTTCCTTTTACATAAAAAGAAAAAAACCAAAATTTCAAACTTCCCTTGAATACCTTGTTTAATTGGAAAGTTATGCATTTGTTTTTAATATTATGCTATACTTCCCTCCATTTACATAAAAATTATCCTTGTGATATTTGAAATTTTTTTCCCTATAATTGAAAATTATCTTTTTCAATATTTGAATTTTTTTCCTAATAATCAGCATTTCTGATAACATTTATCATTCGAAAAAGTCATAATTTTTTTATTAAAATATTTTAACATATAGAAATGATATATATATATATATATATATAGAGAGAGAGAGAGAGAGAGAGAGAGAGAGATTCTAACTTTAATGTGTAAAACATATATATAAAAAATGATAAATTATTGAATTTGGAAATTTATATTGAAATTTTTTCAATTATTATATCATACATCCTTCCTTTTTCAAAAACAAAAAAGAAAAAAATTTAAAATTTCAAACTTCCCTCAAATACCATTATTTAATTTGAAATTTGTGCACTTTTTTTTCAATTATTACGTCACACATCCCTCCATTTACATAAAATACCCCCCCAAAATTTCAAGCTTCCCTCTGAATCAAGTGCCTCCTTATACTGAAGTTCCCATGAATCAAGTCCCTCCTTGTTAGTTAGAAGGAGGAACTGTAGTACAAGGAGGGACTTGGTTCATTGGAACTACAGTACAAGAATAGCTTATGAGGTGGAGAACATTCTTTGCCTGCTGGGGCCACAACACTAGAAATATTCAAGATTGAAGATGAAAAAGATAAATGTTGCATTTGCTATGAAGAGTACAACTGTGGTGATGATGGGGGCACGGTTGCCTTGTGCTCGTATTTTTGTTGTAGTTACATGTTGATTGCATTGTAATAATTGTCTTATCTTATAAAGAGGTGAAATTTATCGTAAGAAATATATAATAAAGCTTAAATATGTTTTGGGTCCCTGATATATTAGCAAATTGTGCGTTGGGTCCCTATTAAATTTTTGCTTTTTGTTGGGTCCCCAGTAATTTTTTTATTTTGTTTTTGTTACCTAAAGCGCATTAGATAGCGCTTTAAATTGCTTTTAAAAAGTGGTTTAGATAGCGCTTTAGTTACCAAAAACAAAATAAAAATTTATTGGGGACCCAACAGAAAGCAAAAATTTAATAGGGACCAAATGCAAAATTCGCTAATATATTAGGGACCCAAAACATATTTAAGCCAATATATAAATACATAAACCTATTTGATGCTTTCCTTTCAAGAGTTCATCATTTTGAAAATTTCTACTATCAATTGCATTTTCCCTACGTGACTATAATTTAAAATTGAATTATTTCTTGCAATTTTCTTGAATCTCAATATGAATTAAATTTTTTAAATTTTGAATCTTGAAATATCATATCAGATTAATAAACATAAATACAATGTATTAAATAATGTACTTATACAATTTTCTTAAATATTTGCAAAGTATTGTTTTTGTGTAAGCAAATTGAAAATAATTAAAAGCAAAAGGAGCTAAACAATAACATAGGAAATGCCATCATTAAATAGCATACAGAGAGTTTGACATATAAAGCTCCTATCATAACAAAACAATAACCAAAGTATTATTTATTTAATCTTTATTCTTACAGATTGAGATTATTTACATCTACAATTCAGTTATTATTGATCACTTTTAAGTATAGGTATTTTTTTTTTTACAGAGAATAGGTACCTTTATATTGGCTGTTAAAATGAATATGGTAGTGTTTTTTTTTTAGTTTTATAAATTTATATATTGGATTTAAGATTTTGTGGGCTATGTACGCCTTTCTAAATTTATTTGGTATATGTTCCTATTAGAATTCAAATTTTGAAGGGAACATTATGGTCTTGAGTCCAATGCACCATAATGCCTCATTTATTTATTTTTCTGCGGAAGGAAACAAATCTATGGATAGTCCTATTGCCAATGAAAATATAATTTTAGATATTAAAGATCTTTGTGTAGTAAAAAAAGCATTCAGCTCTTTCAATTTAATGCCAATATATAGTTTTTGATGTCAATTGTACACTGTGATAATCAACAAACTATACAATGATCTTGATTAATCGATGATTCTCCTCTATGTTTGTGCATATATTTTATCATATAAAAATAATAGTAATCATTACAAATGTTTTCTCAGTGGTTTTCATTTACTTTATGTATATCTTTGTGTGTTAGTTCTCATGCTAGGTTGATTTGGTGATCATCAAAGCCTGCCTTTGTATTCAGAAATTTAAGAGGGGGATGAGAGTCAATGTAACATATGATGAACTCTTAGTTTAGACTGTATCAAGTTTTCATGCATACAATTATTCAGTAGACACCATCTAACCATTTCCACCTTTTCTTAGCATGTCTATATGTTGGAAAGCTTCCCGATGTTGTTGTCATTGTAATGCTCTGCTTAGATGCAATTTGAGGAAAGATTTGAAAAGAATATGAAGATAATGAATGGTGGATTTTGACGTTGTTGTCTAAAGTGTAGGGTACAATTCCCATTTTTGAAAAAGCTTTGTGTCTTTTTTTTTATCGATATGAACGAAAGACAGATATCAAAGAATTTACAATAATTCATGCACCCTACTTAACCAACTAAGCTAGACTCCCTTGATAAAAGCTTCTTATTTTATTGTTTAATCTAAAAACTGAAACCAATAAGTATCCACTTCAAGGAGAGTATAAGGTCTTATAACATCTCTATAATTTAGTTTTATTGGAAGGATGAAAGAAAGTTCCATAATTTATGGGGGTGGTCTGCCATAGTTTATTCTTAGTGAGCAAAATTTTCATCTTATTGGTAGTTTGTTGTTGGAGCAAGGATGTACACCTATAAGTGTGTGTGTGATACAAATAATGAAATGGCCAATAAAGTTAATCAGTTCAAGTACCCAACAAAATATTCTTCTAGTGTTTTTGTAAGCTAGAACATAGAATATTCTTAGTAAGCCATAACATAGAATACAGAGAGTAGAAACGAAAGAATACCCAACCATGCAGCCAAGGCAGCCTCAACACCAAATTAGGAGTCTTAATAAAAATGACTTTCAATTCAGTTAGGCAATGGGCATCTTCTTCTTAAGTCCATAGTGCCTTTCACTTAGTTTGTCATTTTTTATATTAAAAAACTGAATTGAGGATGCCCTAGTTGAGGCCAGGCCAAAGAT
The DNA here is from genome assembly GCA_026413185.1 of Pueraria montana var. lobata. Lineage (NCBI taxonomy): Eukaryota > Viridiplantae > Streptophyta > Magnoliopsida > Fabales > Fabaceae > Pueraria > Pueraria montana. The sequence goes on from CM048650.1 coordinate 84,444,867, forward strand.
GCTAAGGTCAAGCCGATGATGCCTTAGTCAAGGTCAAACTGAAGATGACTTAGCGAAAGTCGAATTGAAGATGCCTTAGTCGAGGCCGAGGCTAAACTGAGAATGCCTTTATCAAGAGTGAGCTGAAGATGCGTTTATTATGGCTAAGCCAAATATGCATTGGCCAAGGTTAAGTCGAAGATGCGTTTGCTGAGGTGGAGTTGAAGATGCGCAAGTCGAGGCAAGGTTTGTTGAGGCAGATTTGGAACAATCATGTGTTTTGTGTCATGCAGCCCCTGAAGATGTTAATCATTTATTTCTTAATTGTCATTTCTCTTATCAAATATGGTCTGCAGTTCTTGGATGGCTGGGATTCTCTATGGTTCTCCCTCAAGATACTAAACAACTTTACTTGCATATGGGTTTTTGCTTTAGGGGTAGGAAGGTACTGAAAATGAAGTATATGTTTTGGCATGCAACTTGCTGGTGCATTTGGATCATGCGAAACAAGATTATTTTTAAGCAAGAAGATGCATAATTTATGGGTCTGTTAGCACATATAAAGACTATAACTTGGTACTGGTTGCTATACAGGATAGGGGTTAAGCCTGGATCTTTCTTCTCCTCATGGTGTTCAAACCCAATTGGTTGCATTTACTCTTGAATGGCTGCTGCTTTTGTTTTTGGTTAAGGGAGTTTTCTTCTCCCTGCATAGAAGGTTTTTTTTAAGGTTCTTTTTGTTAATATATCACAATGTACGGCTTGTACAGAACTGATATATACCCTTCTTTTTTCTATAATTATATTTAAGATTATTTGCATTTCAAAAAAAAAAAAGGTTGAAGATGCACTGGCCCGACCTAGCCTAATTGGTCAAAGAGTGAAAACGGACTAGTTCGACCTGGTCTATATCTCTCATAGGCCACATTTGTCTTGGCCTGGCTTGGCCCGTCATACTAGGTCAAAGTAGCTTATTTATTTATTTTTCTTAAATTTATACTAATTTAAAAAAAATAATAATAATTTCGGGCCAAGTGAGCATGATGATATTTAGGCCAAAAATTCATAGGCCCAGCCTGGCCTAACGGGCCATCAAGCCGGCTCGTCGGACCAGACCATTTTTGACAGCTCTTCTAGGCATGGCAACAAGACAGGTCAAGGGCGAGTTTAGCTCTCCTTGTCCCTATACTCATGAAAGACGAGACAGGTTCGAGTTTTCTGAATCCTAAACCATTGCCGTCAGATTTTATCAGGTTCGCAAAAACCTATGTGTAACCTGTCACACTTTTGAAAACTTAATTTACTTATATGAGGAGGGATCAAGTTACTCCAAGAGTAAATTTAAAAGAGTTACTCCCTATCCTCACCATTCATTTTACCTAAACCTAATGGTTGTAATGAGTAACTAATCTTTTGACTGTGAATTTTTCTTTCAAATATTTTAATATCAACTTGTAAAATATATACAAAAAAAGATCAATTATTTACCTCATATATATATATATATATATATATATATATATATTCCGTCCTTGACCAAAAGAACAAAATCTCAAGCTTCCCTCCATAAAAAAAAAAAAAAAGAAGGAAAATCTCAAGCTTTCCTCTTTCACCAAATGACCCAAATCTCAAGTTTCCTTCCAATACTGCTTTGAAACAATTGATCATAATGGTTACATTCCACACAACACTATAAATACATCAAACCTTTGCAAATTCCTATATACCAAGTATTAGTATATCTCCTTTTCAATTCTCTTCTTATTTCCACTCCTTTGTGCAATCACACACAAAAGTATCCTCTATCAATCTGCCTCATTGTGAATATGACATCACAATTTCAAGAACCCAGCTTGTTCTTCGATTCTCATCAAACTTTCATCAATCATATGGTGTATATAAGCGTAGTTGTCACAACTTTTGATCTTAGTAGTGGTGTAAGTCTTTGTTGGATGCAGTACCAATTAATCATGAAATCTTCAATCATCTATCTGTATGTAATGATATATTAAAGCAATTGCTTGAATACTTGAATATACCTAGAAATTTTTTCATTGGCCACGATTGTGACCTGGTTCTAAACCTTTCAGCAAGGTTACATGGCTCAGTGTTACAACAGCTTTGGGTTCAAATAAATTATTTTCGGATTTTCATTATGGTTTTCGAGATCCACTGTTGTTATAATGTAGTGGGTACCCCATTCCTTTTTCAAGCTGATGAACTTCCACCAAGAGAATTTGTGCAAAGAATGGCCTATGATGGAGGTGAACATTCCTTTCCTGCAGGGGCAACGACACTCCAAAGATTTAGGGTTCAAGATAAAGAAGGTGAATGTGTCATATGTGGTGAAGATTTCAACTCTGGTGATAATGTAGCAAGGTTGCCTTGCTGTCATGTTTTCCACCCTATTGCAATGATTTGTAGAGAAGGCTATGTGCCCTTGTTGCCGTTTCGCATATAGTCTTGTCTCTTGATACTGTTACCATTAGCATTTATGTACTGAGATAAATATATTATCTTAAAGAAGAAAAATGTATCGTATGAAATATAAATACTTCAATCTATTTGATGTTTTCCTTTTGAGAGTAATTGATTTCTGCCATCAATTACACACTTTCCTTATGTTTTAATATTGACACGTTTGACTTTTAAAATTGAATGTAATTTATTTTCTTTTATCATTGTCCATCTATCATTATTGCATACCCTGAGGAGAAACGAAAGAATGCTGAGAAAAAGAAAAGCCTGAACATAGAATAGAGAGAGTAGAAACCATAGGAGGGGCAAAGAAAACACACACTCACAAGTCGCGACTCATCACTCACTCCCAAGTCCCAAGTTCTTTTGATTCCCACGATTTTCCTCGCCTTTAATTTGTTTTCATTTCCATGTCATTGGTTTGCAAAACTCTTATTATTATTTTGTTTAAATATCAAACATTTTATTAAAAAATAATAATAAATTAAATAAATAGTGAAATAATTAGAATAAATCTTGTAATATTAAAGGAGACAACATATGATATTTTTTGTTTGTTAAAGTACCAAAAATAAAAATGAAAAATTATGATAAACTATAAATTATAAGTCCAAGTGTGCACTATCTTAAATGGTGTATCAAAACAACTCTATAAATTGCCAAACATCTTTACTTTAGTAAAACAAATTTATAAATTACTCAAATAAAATATAAATTACCTAAATTGATTTGTCTACACACTCTTTTTATTTTACAGCACTTGTCTACACACTCTTAAGAATTCATATATTATAAATTTAAATTCTTATCATGATCAAAACACTTATTTTACTTTGTTTCTCCACATTTCACAGTTATTTGATACTTACTTTTATATTTCCTAATTATGTACTAATGATTTTTAATCTTAATCTTTTTTATTCCCTCAAATTTAAATAATAATTACTTTTAATTTTTAATATTAAAATTTCCTTTTTTTAGTCTCAAAATATTATGATATATCTTTAAATAGTAGGATTTAATAATTCGCAAAAATTAGAAAACATGGTAGTAAATTGTGAAAAAAAACCTGGGTAGTAAAATTTGCAAAATAACAATAGTTGGATGGTAAAATGTGCAATTAAACCTAATTATTTTGTATAAATATTGAAATCAATGATTTTTTTATGTATGTAAAGAGGTAATTAAAGTTGTCGAAATGGACTAGCCCATCTGGCTTGGCTTTAGCCTCTGAGGATCAGGGCCAGAACGCCAACCGGGCTAAAAAAGACCCATCCTCGAGGCCTTATGGGTTATGGCCAGTCCATGAACTTTAAATTTAAAAATTTAACCTGAGGTTGAGTTGAAGATGTTTTGCACAAGGTTGTGCTGAAGATACTTTGACCATGATTGATTTGAAGATCTCTGGCCAAGTTGCGCTTAAGGTGCTCGAGCCGAGGTGGAGTTGAAAGGCCATGGCTGAGTTGAAATTACTCTAACTGAGACCGAGCTACCAAGGCCAAGTTGAAGATGATCTAATCAAGGTTGAATAGAAGATGTGTTGGTCATGGTCAAGCTGAAGATACATTGCTCAAGGCCGAGCTAATGATGCAGTTGTAAAGGCTGAGCTGAAGATGCATTGGTTGATGATAAGCCAAAGATGTGTTGACCAAGGTTAAGTTGAAGATGCAGTGGTCGAGGCCGAGTCGAAGATGCTCTAGCTGAGGCCAGGCCAAAGATGCTAAGTTCAAGTCGATGATGCCCTAGCCAAGGCCAGGCTGAAGATGTGTTGACTAAGGCCGAGCTGAAGATTTTCCTAGTCGAGACTAAAGTAAAGGTGTCTTAGCTAAGACCAACTTAAAGATGCCCTGACTATGGTTGAGGTCAAGATTCCCAGATAAGGTTGAATGTAAGATACACTTGGATAGGCTAATTAAGTTGAAATTACTCTCGACGAGGTTGGGTTGAAGATAATCTAGCCAAGGTCGAGTTGGAATTACCTTAATTGAGGCCAAGTTGAGGATACTATGGCCAAGACTGAACTGAAATTACTTTGATTGATGTCAAGTTAAAGATACTCTAGTCGAGCTAATAAGTTGAAAATATTTTTGTGGATAGTTGAGAAAAGTCATTTTTAAAGTACTCGTAACTTGTGAGCTGATCCACTCCCCTACTTAACAACTTTAAATCTTCTTAATAAGTAAATATAAAGTGGATAAAAATAATTGTTTGTAGTACTAAAAATCCTTTTTTATGTTTTTATCAAAATACTATTCTTTTAACTACCTTGGAACTGACTAGCTCACCACTTGTGATAAAATTATCAAACTTTACGAAGAAGAAAAGTATATCAACACTTAAAAAAAGTGAAATGTTCACGTACAAGATATATGTCAGTAGGCTAATTGATAACTTGAGACTCATTTCTCTTTTTTAGATTTATATTATATTACAATAAAGCTAATGTAGACAAAGAAAGGCAACCGACAACTATTCCAGTGCATGACCAAAGAAATGAAAGTTGTTAAAAAAAACAAGAAAAATGAAGATACCATGAGTAAAAAAGAATTAATTAATATAAATAAAAAAGATAGATGACATTACATGAGGCAGGCTGCACGTCTATCAAAAGGAAAACTTGCATCAATCAAAAGAAAATGCTTATAATACTAACAAAACAACAAAGAGCAAATAAAATAAAGGTTATGGAGAGAACTCAGAGGAATCAATTAAACTGACTGGGAGCCTTATTATGGCTTGCAGCTATCGGCAAATCAATGTGTAATTACTTAATGGTAAGGCCTTGAAAGCTTTGTCGGGCAAATCAGCTTTCACCATATTAATTAAAATTATATAACCCAAAATTAGGTATTCAGAGATATATTTAAGGATATTCTAAGTGTAAAATATATATATATATATAAAAGATAAATTGTTCAATTTGGACAGTCTTTAAATATCCAAAAAATTTAATTATTTACCTCATATATACTTCTGTCCTTGACCAAAAGAACAAAATCTCAAGCTTCCCTCCTTCTCAAAAAGAGAAAATCTAAAGCTTTCCTCTTTCACCAAAAGACTAAAATCTCAAGCTTTCCCTCCAATACTACTTTGGAACGATTGATCACAACGGACATACACCTCACAACACTATAAATATATCTATGCTTTACAATTCTTTGACCTAGGCCAGCATTTGTGTAACCCTGTCACTCTCTTCTTGTTTCTATTCCTTTATGCAAACACACACAAAAGCATTCTTTATCAGTCTTCCTCATCATGAAAGAAATTCAACCATCCACCTTCACAGATGGTGGTAGTTACACTTCTTCCAATGATGAAGTCAATATAATTATAGTTGTTGCGAATTCACATCCGATGGATGTGGTTAGTCTTTGTAGCTTGAGCATACTACCACTTCCTCGTGACTTTTTTTTTGCTTTTCCTCCTTTCCCCAAAGACTTGTCACAGGTTTTCCTTGAAAAAACATATGTACGAAAAAGTTTTCTCAATGGCTATTGTGACATGGTTACAAAGTTGTCTAGAATGCTACGTGACTCAAAACTGCAGCACATTGAAAAAGATTATTTTTATGTGTTTGCTATGTTATCCAAGAGCCATTATTTTTACAATATAGTGAATACCCCACACCCCTTTGATGATGAACATGTTCAATCAGTAGAGTTCGTGCAAAGAATGGCTTATGAGGGTGGAGAACATTCTTTGCCTGCTGTGGCCACAACACTAGAAAAATTAAAGATCGAAGATGAAGAAGATAAATGTTGCATATGCTATGAAGAGTACAACTGAGGTGATGATGGGGCATGGTTGCCTTGTGCTCATATTTTTCACTACGAATGCGTTTTGAAATGGTTTGTGCAGAGCAGTACATGCCCTTTCTGCTGCCATTCCACATGTAATCGTCGAGACTCTTGATACTGTTAGGTTTTGCATTACATATTTTCTTGCTTTTAAGGATACTTTGTTGTAGTTTCGTGTTGATTAGACTGTAATAATTGTCTTATCTTATAAAGAGGTGGAATTTATCGTAAGAAATATATAAATATGTAAATCTATTTGATGGTTTCCTTCCAAGAGTTTATGAATTTGAAAATTTCTGCTATCAATTGCATTTTCCTTACGTAATAATATTGACCATAAATTAAAATAGAATTATTTCTTGCAATTTTCCCAAATCTCAATATGAATTTAAATTTTTAAATTTTGAATCTTTACATATCATATCAAATTAATAAACATAAATATAATGTATTAAATAATGTATACTTCTACAATTTTCTTATATATTCCCAAAGTATTGTTTTTGTGTAAGCAAAGTGGAAATAATTAAAAGCAAAAGGAGCTAAACAATAACATAGGAAATGCCATCAATAACCACTAAGATCGGCCTAGTGCTAAGGGGTTGGAGTAGAATACATTAGGTGATAGGTTCGAACCTCAGTGTGACCATTGTACACACACAAAAATGCCGTCATTTCGTAGAGCCCTCCACAAACGACCATATATGGTCCAAGGCACGATTTCCCCAAGGCATGGCCTATGTTACTTCAAGTCGTAGAGGCTTTGCTGTAACATTTTGTACTCATTGAATTTTCAAGAGCTCCTTGATATAGGTTCACTGTCACAAAAAATAAAAAGAAAAAACTTAAGTGTTTCTATCTGAGTTTTGAGTCGATGCCGAAGAAATTGGTGGAGGAAAGGGTGGAGATGGTGATGAAGAAAAACAAAACAATGCCGCTAAAAATCGTCTCCAGAGATGGTGAATGGTGGGCAGAGGATTCCTGGAAGAGGGTTGGAAAAATCTAGTTTGGATTGTCCTACTATAACAAAATTATAAATCTAACGATTGATAATGATGGTCAACCATGGATCACCAATTAGGGTGGTCCACCAATCAAGGTTGTCCACCCTAACCTTGCTCTTAATATTAAGATTAAAATAATTTAAAATTTATAAAAGATAAATAAAGATATTCTAATGCTAATGTGTAAAATATATAAACAATGATAAATTATTGACATTGAAAAGTTATGTATATTTTTTTTTCAATTATTATGTCGTACTTCCCTCCTTTTCAATTAATGAATGAATAACATATGTGGCTCAACATAATTTTTTGAAATAAATATTAATTGAAAAATATAATATAACTTTTATGAAAATCATCCTCGTACATATTTGAAAAAAAACATTAACTTTTCTAATAATCAGTATTTCTGATAACATTTCTCACACTAAAAGGTAATTTGCTTTAGGATTAAAATATATTAACATATATAAATGATATATAGAGATATTCTAACTTTAATGTGTCAAATACAAAAAAAAAATGATATATATTTTTTAATTTGGAAAGTTATATATGTATAAAATCTTTTCAATTATTATGTCATACTTCCTTTTTCATAAAAAGTAAAAAAACTGAAATTTCAAACTTACCTCGAATACCGTTATTTAATTGGAAAGTTATGCATATTTTTTTAATTATTATGCTATACTTCCCTCCATTTACATAAAAATTATCCTTGTGATATTTGAATTTTGTTTTCCTAATAATCAGTATTTCTCATAACATTTCTCATTCTAAAAGGTCATAACTTTTTTTATTAAAATATTTTAACATATAGAAATAATATATATATATATATATATATATAGAGAGAGAGAGAGAGAGAGAGAGAGAGTGAGAGAGAGAGAGAGAGAGAGATTCTAACTTTAATGTGTAAAATATATATAACTTTAATGTGTAATATATATATACATATATAATGATAAATTATTGAATCTGGAAATTTATGAAGAAATTCTTATCAATTATTATATCATACTTCCTTAAAGTTATTCTTCCGTAAATTATTATGAAGAAAAAAAATTCAAAATTTCAAACTTCCGTCAAATACCATTATTTAATTTGAAAGATGTGCATTTTTTTCTTCCAATTATTATGTCATACTTCCCACCATTTACATAAAAATACCCCCCAAAATTTCAAGCTTCCCTCTAATACTGTTTCAAAGAAGATATTGATCACAATCTAATACACTATAAATACATCTACCCTTTGCAAATTCCTATAGGCCAAGTATTAATATAACTCTTTTTCAACTCTCTTCTTATTTCTACACCTTTTTGCAATCACACACAAAAGTGCCCTCTATAAATCTTCCTCATCATAGAACCCACCTTGTTCTCCGATGTTGGTCACACTTTCATCAATCATATGGTCTATATAACCATGGTGGTGACAACTATTGAGCCAAGCAGAGTTGTCAGACTTTGTCACACGCGGTTACCAATTCATTGCATCATCTTCAATTATCCATCTTTTTGCAATGATGTATTAAAGCAATTGCTTGCATACTTGTGTGTACCTACAACTTTTTTCAATTACCTAGGGTTGATATAAATTATTATTTTTGCGTGTTTGTTATGCTACTCAAGACCCATTGTTGTTACAATGTAGTGAGTTTCCCTGAATCAAGTCCCTCCTTATACTGCAGTTCCCATGAACCAAGTCCCTCCTTTTCTTTTTCCTTGAAAGGCTAAATAAATTAAGTATTATTACCACCAAACAACTGGGTAAAAAGGAGAAAGTTTCAGCACATGGACCAACAACAAATTACAACTAACAGATGACAAAGTCACCGCCATCTCATCATGATCCTAGAACACAACCTGATCCTGCCAGAACCACTTGAATCACCCAAGTGCAGATAGACTAAGGGACAAGTCTAACCAAATTAATCTACAAGACCACATACTTTATCCTGGAATGTTGTTCCTCTAACTATTACACAAAGCTAATGTAATAGGTGTGCGTCTCTTCAATGCTTAGAGCATAAAAGAGACACAAAGTAATAACATAACAAGTAGAGCCTGATGTGTCACCACACCAAACCTACTGCAGAAACATGTGAGAGGAGAGTCAAGTTCTACTTCCAGGGCATGCCTGAAAAGCCTTGGGTTGGGGTACTACTGTTGTTGATGCAGGCTCCTGTGCTTTGGTTTACTGGCCTGCTGGGGCAGCAGATGCATTCTCCATCTGCTTTGCAATCTTCAAGCGCTTGCGAGGATGATCAGTAACAAACTCGCCAAAACAATCTGAACAGGGGAAGCAGCAATCAAAAGACCTGCAACTCCACCGCCTAAGACACAGCCATATAGCCCTGACAAGAACACGCTCAACCCCCCAGCCCTTTCAGCATGACCGGTTCCAGCAAGAAACAAAGAACCACCAAGTGATAGGATCTCAAATCGCTCCTCATAAGTCACAGTTCCACCAGATGAGGCAGGTTGTCGAAGTGTCACATTAGATATGGCTCCATTTGCGGTTAAGATGCAAATATTTCTTGGACTACTCTGGGAAATTGACATAATTCTTGCTGACAAATCCTCTCCAGCTTTCACCGTAATGACATGCGGAGTAAACAAAGATCCTAGCCCAGAATACTTTGAGTTAATCTTCTTATTCTTGTTGACAGAACCACGAGGTCTGCCCCTGTGCTGCACAGTACCCGCTGAGGCTGAATCCGAAAGAGGAGCCGGTGGAAATGCACCACCGGACTGGCCAACTGGCATGGCGGCACTGCTGGTAGGAGGGGTAATGTTCAAAGTCAAGGCCATGCCACCGTCAGGCCCATATTTCCTGGGTCTTCCCCTCTTTCTCTTGACTGGTTCAGAGGAGTTAACCACCATGGGCTGGGGCTGGGGCTGAGGCTGGGCCAGGCCCAGGCCCAGAGGAACCGCTGGAGAGGATTCTCCGCCATTAATGTTAACGGTAGGAGCCACGAAAATAGCTGTTCTGTCAGCAGCAGCATAGTCCATACGCATGCTTTGATGAAGCTGAGGTTGTGGTTGGGGTTGGGGTTGAGGTTTGTGCATCCCAACCGTGAATGACTCCCTGCTTGCCATGTCAGATCCCGACATGCTTATGTTTTGGTCTCACTCACTCACTTAGTGTGGAATGAACAAATTCAACAACTGCAACTGCAATTTGAACATTTGTTTGTTTCAGCAGCTTAATATAAACCCTAGGCTGATCCTATTATGGTATGAATATCAAAGTTGGATAAATCCTCCCTCAGTCCCTCTGTTTTCTACACGCTGCAATACAATGATGATCTTTCCTTTTTCTACTCTCATCTCTCATCGTACGTCTACAATTCAAATTCAAAGTTCAAAATCTACTACGTATACTATCTATTATTCATAACATAAATGAATCCCATGCATTCTTTTACTCTCCTGTTGCACTGGATTGCAAATTGTTTTACCTAAACGCTTAAGGAAAGAGGGCAAAACAAGGGACAAAATCCAAACCCTACCAAGTCCCTCCTTGTAAGTTAGAAGTAGGAATTGCAGTGCAAGGAGGGACTTGGTTCATGAGAACTACAGTACAAGGAAGGACTTGGTTCATTGGAACTACAATACAAGAATGGCTTATGAGGTGGAGAACATTCTTTGCCTGCCGGGGCCACAACACTAGAAAAATTCAAGATTGAAGATGAAAAAGATAAATGTTGCATTTGCCATGAAGAGTACAACTGTGGTGATAATCGGTGCATGATTGCCTTGTGCTCATATTTTTGTTGTAGTTACGTGTTGATTGGATTGTAATGATTGTCTTACCTTATAAAGAGGTGAAATTTATCGTAAGAAATATATAAATATGTAAATCTATTTGATGCTTTCCTATCAAGAGTTCATCATTTTGAAAATTTCTGGTATCAATTGCATTTTCCTTACGTGACCATAATTTAAAATTGAATTATTTCTTGCAATTTTCCTAAATCTCAATATGAATTAAAATTTTTAAAATTTGAATCTTGATATATCATATCAAATTAATAAACATAAATATAATGTATCAAATAATGTACTTCTACAATTTTCTTAAATATTCCTAAAGTATTATTTTTGTGTAAGCAAATTGAAAATAATAAAAAGCAAAAAGAACTAAACAATAACATAGGAAATACCATAATTAATTAGCATACAGAGTCTGACATATAAAGCTCCTATCATAACGAAACAATAACCAAAGTATTATTTCATCTTACAGATTGAGATTATTTACATCTACAATTCACTTATTATGATCACTTTTAAGTATAGGTATTATTTTTTGTTGGTACAGAGAATAGGTATCTTTATATTGGCCGTAAAAATGAATATGGAAGTGTTTTTTTTTTTTAGTTTTATAAATTTATATATTGGATTTAAGATTTTGTGGGCTATGTATGCCTTTCTAAGTTTATATGGTATATGTTACTATTAGAATTTAAATTTTGAAGGGAACATTATGGTCTCGAGTCCAATGCACCATAATGCCTCATTTATTTATTTTTTCTGCGGAAGGAAACAGATCTATGGATAGTCATATTGCCAATGAAAATATAATTTTAGATATTAAAGATCTTTTTGTAGTAAAAAAAGCATTAAGCTCTTTCAATTTAATGCCGATATATAGTTTTTTATGTCAATTGTACATTGCGATAATCAACAAACTATACAATGATCTTGATTAATCGATCATTCTCCTCTACGTTTGTGCATATATTTTATCATATAAAAATAATAGTAATCATTACAAATGTTTTCTTGGTGGTATGTACCCCCAAAAAAAATGTTTTCATGGTGGTTGTCGTTTACTTTATGTATATCTTTGTCTGTTAGTTGTCATGCTAGGTTGATTTGGTGATCATCAAAGCCTACCTTTATATTCAAAAATTTATAAGGGGGGATGGGAGTCAATGTATGCAGTCTTCTCTTTGAATGCAAACAACGCTCCAGGTCCCGATGGTTTTGGGGGAAGCTTCTACCATGCTTATTTGGATATTATGAAGGAAGATGTTTATAATGCTGTCCTTCAATTTTTTCAGCAAGGCTGGATTATGCCAAATCTGAACTCAAATTTGGTGGTTCTAATTCCTAAATTTGATGGTGCATGTGACTGGCTACTTTAATTGCAAGTGCAGGGTTAGACAGGGCGACCCTTTGTCTCCTCCCCTTTTCTGCCTTGCTGAGGATGTGTTGAGTCGCGGTATTTGTTAGTTAGCTGAAACTGGCCTGATTTAGCCTATGGCGAGTCCTAGAGGATTTAACACTCCAACCCATGTTATCTATGTTGATGATATAATGATATTTTGTAAAGCAAATAAAAGAAGTCTTCAATCTCTTATGTCCCTTTTCAGCTCTTATAGTGCAGTCTTTGGTCAACATATTAGCTTTGAGAAGAGCAAGTTCTATTCTAGCAAGATGTCTTCCTCTAGACATATGTAGCTAGCCACCACCCTTGGTTTCTCCTCTGGGCAACTCCTGTTCACTTATCTTGGAGTGCCTATTTTTATAGGCAAGCCAAGAAAATTACATCTCCAGGGCATTGTTGATAAAATCAAGATGAAGCTCTCTTCTTGGAAAGGAGCTCTCTTATCCATTATGGGGCGAATCCAACTTGTTAACTCGGTCATTTCAGGTATGATGATCTACTCTTTTCATGTTTACAAGTGGTCCATCTCACTTTTAAAGCTTATTGATAAGTGGATTAGGCACTTTATTTGGTCTGGAGATATTCATAACAGTAAGGTAGTCACTGTTGCCTGGAATACTATTTGTGCTCCTTTTTCTGAAGGGGGGCTAAATATTAAATCTCTTAGATATGTCAATAAAGCAACCTGCTTAAAACTTTCTTGGAAGATGCTAGCCTCTGAAAGTCAATGGGCCTTATTCACCAAAGCAAGATTTATTAGACCAAATTGCTCCAGGCAGTTTATAAAGTCCTCTATTTGGCATTCTATCAAGCCTTGTTTGCAAACTGTTCTGCAGAACACAAGATGGGTCATAGGAAATGGTAGTCGAATCAACTTTTGGTTAGATGCCTGGTTGGCTCATCCTATCATACATATCCTCAACATCCCCAACAGCATTCATCCGTTACTTTTAGCTAAAGTTCAAGATTTCCTTTATGACCAAACTTGGTCTATCCCCTCACAGATGGCTAGAAGGTACCCTGATTAAAAATCAAATCAAAAACATTGTTGTCCCGCAAGCTCTTAAGGAAGACTTCCTAGCTTGGAAACATACAAACTCTGGTATCCTCACTCTTCAAGAGGCATATTCTTTTCTAAAACCTCCTTTACAGCCTTTCAACTGGTGCAAAAAAATTTGGAACAAGCATAACCCACCATTGAAGTCCTTTCTTTTCTGGAGACTCAATCATAAAAGGATGCCTACTGATGAGAACCTTTGGGCCCGTGGCTGCACCATAGTCTCAATGTGTTGCTTATGTGAGCAGGCGACTGAAACCTCCTCACATCTCTTCCTCTCCTGCCCTTTTGCTAAAAGAATTTGGCTTTGGCTCAGTAATATAACTGATAGCCATATTGATTTGTCTAGTTTTGAAGCAGTTCTTGATGTTTCTTTCAAAAATTAGAGTACCCAATTGCAGGATACAGTGTTGGCCTATGTTCTGAATACCTTCTCCACTATATGGTACTGTCGAAATAAGCTAGATTTGACAACAAAAGAATCCCTTTTAATCAGGCCACTAGTTTGATTATCGCTTCTAATGCTCTTACTGGAAACATATCATCTGGTTGCATGCACTCAAATATGAGGGAGTTCCAAATTCTTAAGTCTTTTTCTATTGGTTGCCACGTTAGGAAAGCCACTCCCATTACTCAGGTTACATGGTATCCTCCTTTATGTGATTGGATAAAATGTAACACTGATGGAGCAGCCCATGGAAGTCCTGGTAGATCATCTTGTGGAGGTATTTTTAGAGATTTCAAAGGTGCTATTTTAGGTTGCTTTGCTTCAAACCCGGGAGTCAACTATTCTCTCCATGCTGAACTTCATGGTGCCATGCTTGCCATAGAAATAGCGCAAAAGAAAAACTGGAAAAATTTGTGGCTGGAATATGATTCAAATTTGGTGGTCTCAGCTTTTGTTAATACAAATTTGGTTCCTTGAGAAATCTGCAACAGGTGGAAGTGCACCTCTCTTACACATAATATGAAGTTCACAATTTCGCATATTTTCAGGGAAGGCAACACTTGTGCAGATAAAATCACCTCCCTTGGCCTTTTTGTTCATGATTTTTGCTGGTTGGACAGTAGCCCTTTCATCATTTTTTATGATGTTTTTAGGAACAGAAATAGCCTCCCTAGCTATAGATTCAAGTGATTGTAGTTCTATCTTTTTTCATGGGTTTCGATTTATGTCCCCCTATGTCTCTTTGTTATCTTTTATCTTTTTAATCTATATATCTGGGTAGTGTTGCTTTGGGTAAGTTCAGGGGTGCCAACATAGTTGGGATGTCTGCTATTATTTTAATGCACCCACGTTCCCCCTTTTGTCTAAAAAAAAAAAGAGTCAATGTAACATATGATGAACTCTTAGTTATTAAGATCGTATTTAATTTGCAAGTTTTCATGCATACAATTATTTAGGAGACACCATCTAACCATTTCCACTTTTCTTAGCATGTCTATATTTTGGAGACCTTCCTAATGTTGTTGTCATTGTAATGCTCTACTCATATGCAATTTGAGGAAAGATTTGAAAAGAATAAAAGATAACAAATGATGGATTTTGATGCTGTTGTCTAAAGTGTAGGGTACAATTCCCATTTTTGGAAAAGCTTCTTGTCTTTTTCTTTTATCAATAGGAACAGAAGATAGATATGAGAGTTTACAATAACTCACGCACCCTGCTCAACCAACTAAACTAGACTTCCTTGGTAAAAGCTTCTTATTTTATTGTTTAATCTAACAACTGAAAACAATAAAAAAAAGTATCCACTTCAAGGAAAGTATAAGGTTATTTTACATCTTTTCATTTAGTTTTATTGGAGGCATGATAGAAAGTTCCATAAATTATGGGGGTGGCTTGCCACAATTTATTCTTAGTGAGCAAAATTTTCATCTTATTGGTAGTTTGTTGTTGGAATAGGGATGTACACTTATATGTGTGTGCGTGATACAAATAATGAAATGGTCAATAAAGTTAATCACTTCAAGTACCCAACAAAATATTCTTGTAGTGTTTTTGTATTTTGTTGTCTTTTTGTTTTTACTTTCATTACATTTTTTATTTACAGATCTCTAGTCAAGCAAAGCTTAAGATGCCCTAGCTGAGATCGAGCTTAAGATGCTCTAGCCAACGTGGAATTGAAATTACTCTAATTGAAATCGAGCTGAAGATGCTCTGACCAAGGCTAAGTTGAAGATGATCTAATCAAGGTTGAATTGAAGATGTGTTAGTCGAGGTTGAGCTGAAGATACATTGCTTAAGGTTTAGCTGAAGATGTGCATGCAAAGGTCAAGCCGAAGATGCGTTGGCCGAGGATGAGCTAAAGATGCATTGATTGAGATTGAGTTGAAGATTCATTGGTCATGGCTAAGTCGAAGATGCCCTAGTTGAGGCTAGGCCAAAGATGCTAAGGTAATGCCAATGATGCCCTATTCGAGGTCAATCCAAAGATGACCTAGCCAAAGTCGAATTGAAGATGCCTCAATTGAGGCCAAGGCTAAATTGAGAACGCCTTTATCGAGACTAAGTTGAAGATGTATTTGCTATGGCTAAGCTAAATACACGTTGGCTGAGGTTGAGTCGAAGATGCGTTAGCTGAGGTAGAGTTGAAGATGCACTAGCTGAGGCAGGGTTGAAGATGCACTAGCCAAGGCTAGGCATGGCAACAGGGTAGATTAAGGGTAGGTTTAGCTCCCCTCATCCCTATACTCATGAAAGACGAAACGGGTTCGAGTTTGAGTTTAAACGAGGTGAGTTTAAAATTTTTAAATCCTACCCAATCGTCGTCGCGAGTTTTATTAGGTTCGTGAAAATTTACAAGCAACCCGTCAGACTTTTGAAAATTTAATTTTCTTCTAATTTTTAAATAAATCATATATATATATATATATATATATATATATATATATATATATATCCAATAGTAACTTTAAAAGAGTTACTCCCTATCTTCACTATTCATTTTAACTAAATCTAATGGTTGTAATCAGTAACTAATCTTAAGCATTAGATTTCAAAAAAATGAATAGTGAGGATGAAGAGTAACCCTTTTAAAGTTACTCTTAGAATAACTTGAACCTAAAACCAATGATGAATTATACTATTAATTCTAGAATTATGTTTATCAGTTAATGTAGTCTTTAAAAAATTATAAAAATATTATTTTAATATCTAAAATTAATAAACATCAATTGTCTTAGTTATATTGCTGATAGTAAAATAATTGTCATTTGATAAATAATCATCATTTTAAATAAATTTAAGGATTAAAAGGATGATTTTATAATTTAAGAATTAAATTGATTAATATTTAAAATTTCAATATCTAATTTTAAAAATCAATTTAGTGGATTATTTAAAAGTTAACTTCAATGTCAAAAGAAAAGTAATCTAATTCTCATATGACATAAAAAATAACGGGAAAAAACTAAACTATTATAAAAAAATATATAAAAAAATTAGTTTTATTCACATTTTCTGACTTTGAAGTTTGCTTTCAAATATTCTAATATCACTTGTAAAATAAATAAAAAATATCAAATTTTCAATTTGGAAATTATTTAAGTATACAAAATTTTCAATTATTTACCTCATATACATTTCCTTCCTTGACCAAAAGAACAAAATCTGAAGCTTCCCTCCATTACAAAAAAAAAAAGGAAAATCTCAAGCTTTCCTCTTTCACCAAAAGACTAAAACCTCAAGCTTCCCTCCAATACTGCTTTGAAAAAAAATCAATGGATGAGATCTATTACCTGTTACCTGATAAAACTGTAACCCTTTTCTATTATAACTTCTTTTATATATTTAAATTAAAATTTTTAATTAAATAAATTACTGATACTTTATTTTTTTTTAATCTAATTTCTCACAACACTGTTTATGTCGCCTCCACCTCTGTGAGATCGGATAGCGTCACAATGTCACCATGCAAATCACAAATCAGAATCCATTCCATGCCTCAAATTTAGGAATTTAAAATCAACAAAATTCTCACAGAAAGTAACTTATTCATTTCAAATATCAAATCCTCCAAACCAAATTATACAATGCAGAGCAACTAAAATTGACAAAAAAAAAAGGTAAAAAATAATGAGGTTCTATAAGTTTTGTTGACTAGATGCGGGAGCTTCCGTTGCGACGGAGGGGAGAACTTTGCAGATCTAGTTTTGTTAAAAGGGATTTCTTCGATTGTGATGTTGAATCTAACTTTTCTACTGTGGATGTCAGTGATGTTGACAAAGCCAGCAGATTTGGGGGTGGTGTCGATGGCCTGGTTGTGGCGACGAGCGCGAAGGAGGACATGGAGGGAGAGGATGTTTTTGACGGTGTAGATCTCGAAAAAAGAATGAAAGAGCAAAAACATTCTCTAAACCACACAGTACACACTACCGCACCCATCTTTTTCTTCCGCATTCGATCCGAGTCAGGAGCGGGCCATCATCGGACAAGATAAAGAAGTCGTTGCGGTCGGAGAAAAGAAGAAGCCTGGTGTTGGAACTTGGGTTGTGGCGTCAAGTAAATTTGAAAAAAAAAAAACCTAGAGAGAGAGGGCTGCACTGTTGCAGATTAAACAAAAAAATAAAACTTTATTAATTACTATTTTTAAAATAAAAAATTTTTATTTTTATTTTTTTCTTCTAATTAAAACCTGTTATTACAGGTCATTTTACTCCCTCACCAGTGAGGGAGGAAGCTTCGGACTTCACGCTAGCAGCCACTAATGCATAAACGGTGAAGAGAAAAAAAAAAGGAAAAAAAAGATAAAAAAAAGGGAAAAAAGGTGCAGAAGGAGCCTATGATGACACGTGGCTAATGTATGGACAACATGTGTCCATAAAGACTTACTTTTTATAGATAGTTAGTAGAATGCATAGGTATTATGCTAGTTAAAAGTTAAAAATTGAAAATTGAAATTTATTAATGAGTGACTGAGTGGGACACGTGAGAAGTGGGAAAAAAATTGGGATTGGTGGGACCGTAGGAGAAAGTGAAAGTTAAAATTTCATATTCATAAGGAATTGAGGGAGAGAGACGTGGGAATTTTTAAGGGATGTAGTGATATAGGTTGGCTTAATTACCAATTTGGTCCCCAAATTATTTAATTTGGGTCAATTTGGTCCCCATATTTTAAAAAGTGTCAATTTGGTCTCCAAATTTTTTAAAATTGCATCAATTTCGTCCTTTTCAAATTGAACTTACACCGTCAATATGAGAATTCTGGTAGTTTTTATTTACAAATAGTGGCAATTTTTAGCTGCCACTATATTTATTATTATTTTAAAAATAAAAAATCACCTTAATCAACAAACTCCACAACCTTCACCCGCAACGCTCTCCTCCGACCGAACCCTCTGCAACCTCTCCCACAAGCACCACGGCTACTCCCCCCAATCCCTCCTCCACGCTTCAACAGCCGTCCCGCAATGTTCCAACAACGGCTCTCCCAGATTCGACGCTCCCGCTGTGCACGGCGGCATCGGAACGCTACGCCAGCAAGGACTGGCTGCATCTTCGACGGCGAAGTCACTCTGCGTGGAGATGCCGGCTGGCTGCGACGTCCTCGTACTGTGCAAGATCGGCGTGAAAGGTAAGATTGTGATGCGCTGCGTGATGCCAGCAAGTGGTGGTTGCCGATATGGGTTCGTGGTGGTGGGTTGTGGTGGTTGCGTGGTGTTGGTTTGGCCATAGTGGTGGTTTGACGTTGAAGGTGATTTTTTAGTTTTAAAATAATAATAAATATAACGGCAGCTAAAAACCGTCACTATTTGTAAATATAAACTACCAGAATTATCATTTTAACGTTGTCAGTTCAAGTTGACGGAAATGACGAAATTGAATCAATTTATAGAATTTGGGGACCAAATTGAAACGTTTTAAAATATGGGGACCAAATTGGTAATTAAGCCATATAGGTTTGATTTTCAATTAATTACTAAGTGAAAAATATATCTTTTAATGTTAATAAAATATTTTTAATATTAATGAATGCTTTTTAATGTAGTAGCTACTGATTTAATATTTTTTTAATTAGTTTCTTTTACTTTGGATATCTTATAATAATGAAAAATATTTATTATAGATTATTATTAATTATATAATGATATATGACATTTTCATATAATTTTGAGCATAATTGTGAAACATTCACACCGCAATTACTACAATCTGCATCGCAAGATCTGCAATACCTGTAATCGTGAAAATCTTAATGCAACCGCAACCGTGATTGCTACCGCAATTTAAAACCTTGTTTGCCTCTAAGCATTTCAAGTATTTATATTAAATTAAAAATGTAAAGTCCGTTTAACTCTAATGAATCATTAATGTGCATTGTGAATAGAGATTTTACTCAGAAAGGAAAGGGAAACCAGAGAATTGTAGCAGGGACTGGTCACTTTATTTTCAACTGTGACCATTGGCTTTTCGTTTTCTAATCTTTATAAAAATTTCATTAAGTCACTTAGTACAATGAAACAGTTTGGTTAGGAATATGCATGGAAAGTCATTTCAAGGTAAGGGAATCGAACGGTTAGGCAGTGGAAATGCAGTGACAACTGGCAAGAAGAAAGAGAATCTGCTTAGCCTCTTGAGTTTAAGTGTGTGTTAGGTTTATAATTAGAAAGACTTCAAATTGGGATTTCAAGCGTTTCTAAGCACCAAATATAAAAGCAACACACATGTTGCTTTAAAATATTGCTTTAAGACAAACTTTGGTTGACTTTTTTCTTATGATAACCCAAATATACTCTAAATTTTGTAGAGCCTTTTTACAAAGCCTATTTAATGCCCACAGATACACATAAATTTTGTAGATGTTTTTTACTAAGCCTATTGTTATTGGTATACATTTTTTTTACTGGTCATCTTTAGTGGGGTTCTCCCCTTCCAACCACGTTTTTTCTATCAACAATACTCAAACCCAAGACCTTGCTTAAGGGAATCGAGTCTAGTACCACTAGGACCAATAACTTGTTGGTTACTAAGCCTATTTAATATGACTTGTTCTAATCCTTTCCCATTAGTTTAGGTGCATTGGACGGTTCCCTAAATAGGCAAGTGTCTCCACCCTTCTAGCTCTCGTGGGTCATCGACCTCAAGTCCTCAACGACGTGCCTTGATGTGCCTTGAACCAATTCCCCTAGTAATAGTATAGCAAAGCCATCATATAAAGGCTATTTTTATTTAATTGAAAAATGCTAACTATTGTCCTTAGATCACTAAATGGGAATTTTGTTAGGATACATTCATTTGTAATTTCCAATGCAACTCTAATATAACCTTTAATAAAAAGTAAATACGAAAAAAATTAAAATAAAGATTTAGGATTGTAAACAAATTTTCTTTCAAAAAAAAAAAAGGATTGTAAACAAATTAAAAGAAGGATGCAAATTACTCTCATGTACCAGGTTGCGCTTACCTTTGGTTAGATTTTTTTTTTTTAAGAAATTAGGCCAAGATTGTTATAAAAGCTTATTTGAAAAATTAGAGTCTCATTCAAAAAACTTTTTAGGGTTAATAGGTCAATATATTTAAATAAATATAAATAATAATTTTTTTGTTAGTATTATTATGTTAAATTATTTTATAATGTATTAAAATTGTATATTTATTTAACTTTTTAAAATTAAACATGTTGACCTATATAGAAGATTAACTCTATAAGTTTATTGAAGGATAAATTTATGTCTTATTTTTTTTAATCAAATTTTTATGTCCTATTTATAAACCTAATTGTATGATAGGCTTATAAATAAGTTATTATTTAGGTTAGATTAGACCTTAAAATATATTTATATCATATAAATAAGTTAGACTTGACTCTTATAAAGCCAACCCAATTTTCACCCTTGTCCCATGACTTAAGGGTTATAATTTCCATAGTTTATACTTTGTTTTACATATAATTTATTTTCACATTGGTCTCGGTCAATTAGTTTATTTAGAGATAAAGTCAAACATATCAAAAACTTTAATATGTAGTATATATAAGATAGGTCTTTAATTAGACTAATAAGTCAAACTAGACTTTCAAAAATGTTAGGTTAGGCCTAAAAGAAAGTTTATAACAAATTATAGGTCAGGGTTGAGCTTTAAGATTTTTAAATCGATCAATCCTATATAAGAAAAAGAAAGATATAATATTTTTTCATTCCTCTAAAATAGTTGAAATTTGATTTGTGTCCCTCCAAAAATTTTCATCTGGTTTTGGTCCCTCAAAATTCAAAATGTGTTATTTTTTTTCTAAACATCTAACGTCCTTAGTAGATTCTTGATGTGGCTAATAGGATATCATGTTAGCACTACACTGGACATTTTGGGTGACATGGCATTCACATAATTACTAGTGTTATCCACGCCACCCTCATGGTTGCCAGGAGGCAAGTGAATTTTTGTCCCTAAA
The DNA here is from genome assembly GCA_026413185.1 of Pueraria montana var. lobata. Lineage (NCBI taxonomy): Eukaryota > Viridiplantae > Streptophyta > Magnoliopsida > Fabales > Fabaceae > Pueraria > Pueraria montana. Next base: position 84,466,759 of record CM048650.1, read on the forward strand.
AAATGTTAAAAATTCAATTTTAGTCCTTATAAAATTTAAAAGTTTGATTTTAGTCTTTATAAAATTTAAAGTTTGATTTTAGTCCTTATAAAATTCAAAAGTTTGATTTTAGTCCTTATAAAATTCAAAAGTTTGATTTTAGTCCTCATACAATATAATATTTTCTTTTTTAATATAATATATTAAGTAATGTTAAACAAAAATATAACATAATACCCCTAACATAATAGTGACTTATAACTTAATAATATTATTGGTAGGAGTCAAGAAGAAATGGGATACAACAAATTTATTTTTGTTCCTATCCCACTCAATTTTGTTAGGGTTATTTATATGAACCCGAACTCAACCTGTAGATCAGCAAGACCCAATAATTTATGGTACAAGACCACGTCAACTTGGTTTATTAACCTAACGAGGATTTTTTACCAAAATGGGGTAATTTTTTTTAAAAATTACCAAAATAGGTAATTTTTAAAAATATTATAGAAATGGGTAAGTCATGTTTTAAAACACGACTTCATATAAAAGAAGTCGTGTTTTAAAACACGACTTTAGTTTCAGTATTTTTTTTTTTAAAATAGAAGTCGTGTTTCTAAAATTTTAAGTTTTTTTTTTTAATTTTTCATTCTTGAGGTCATGCCTTCGCTGATGACTTCCATTATTTTTTTTTTTTTTGAAAATTTCTATTTATACCCCTATATTATCAATACACCCCCTTTTTTTTTAATAAAATTACCTCATTTAAGTTAAAAAAAAAAAAGCCACCTAAAGATATCAATATTAACATTATTAACTATTAATGGAAGATTTCTATCCACGTAGAACATTCTTAAATTATCAAGGCAAGTCATTGGATTTCACAATGTGCGGGAAATGAAAAGAAAAAATAAAAATTAAAAGGACTAAAAGTAAATATTGTGCTGATTCTATTGCCCTCGATGTATCCTAAAATTCTTAAAGAATAAAATGTTCACACACACACACACGAGTCTAGTTACACATACACAAGAACATAGTTTATTGACATTAGATACCAAACTTTACAAAATGATATCTAATAACTTTATCGAAAATAAATTTTATCAACCTTACCATTATAGTTCAAATTTTTCCTAAAATACATAGATTAAGTCTATAAAAAAATTTCTGTCAAAAAAAAACTCTATAAAAATTTATACAATTTAAAGATTAATTGACACTCCATTGCACCATTTTATTTTAACGTATAAATACAAATAAATAACTATTATTCAATTACATTTATAAAAACCTGTGTAAATCATGCAAAAAAATTTATATGATAATCATGATAATATTACATAATTAAAAGTTATTTTTGGTAAAAATTATTTGAGGTGTCAGTTTACAAAGTGTAACACTTTGTATCACTTGATCATGTCACACACATATATATAAAAGAAAAATACTTATATACTACCATAACCATTACTACAACCGTTCTCATTGCCACCAATTTTTATAAAGATATAGGCATATAGCAATGTTATTTTATCTTATGAAAGAGAAAGTAAAAAATAATTTGTATGATTTAAGTTTGAAATTTAATATATTAAAATTTGAAAACTAAAAATAAATAAAAAATTGTATGTGTTTGATTAACTATGATAAAAAAAAAACTATTTTAATAATTGATTATGGATGAAAACTAATTAAAAATTTTATAACCGAAAACTTATAACCACATAAAAGAGGACTTCAAATTTTAGTACCAAAAGAGTTTAACTCAGTTAGTTAAATAAGGTGCGTGAATGTTGTAAACCCCTTGATACTCTCTTCAATTCTTATGAATAAAAAAAAAAGTATAAGAATGTCTGTCTCAGAGTGTCTTACCTCCTTCACACCAATGCTAATGACCCTTTCCTCCAAGTCAAAGAGGGAGACTTTTGATCGATTTAGACATGAAACACCAGAAACGGATGGCATTGGAGTCACAACCAAGTCATCTGTCACCATGTACATTGATGGTCCTTTGGCAAATCCAAATCCTCCATGACTCGATGAATCCTCCGCAGGGGACTTTGGATCAACAATTTCTAATCGAGCAACATTTTCATCAAGACAAAAAACAAGATCGGTTGAAGTAGTAAGAGCCAAAGACCACTGTCCGGAAGCATAGCGGTAAGCATGGCAATAATGAGAAGGCAATGATACCTCGCCAATTGGTAATATCAGGTTACCCAAGCCTAATTGTGGGGCACACTTAGGATTAGCTAGTTCCTCTTTGAGTCCCTGTGACCTTAAATATCTCTGTAGATTCAATTCAGAAATGCTCTTGTATAATTTATCTATGCAGCCCAAAGAAGAGCACCCTTTAAGCATGTGCAACACTCCACCCAAAGGTAAAGTGAGAAAACTCAAAAGCAAGTCAGCAAAATCCTCCTCTGCTTCAGAAAACAGAATCTTGCTATCTGATTTTCTTACTAGTACTTTCACAGCCATCTTTCTACCTTCATCAGAGGATTCCTCTCTCATATCAAGCCAGGATTGGTTTATTGAATTGAAATTATCAACACATGGTTTCATCTCAAAGATAAAATCTGTCAAAGGGGTCTTTGATAGCAACAACAGCTCAAGAAGATCAACAACCTATGCAAATTTGGGGAAAAAAAATAGTAATAATAATAGTAATAATAGTAATATAGTAATAATAGTAATATCAACCACAAAATGATATTCCAGCTGAGAATGCAAACCACCCTCTTGCTAATAACTACAGTTCCTTCCCCAATAGCATTCATGCCTTTGATTCCAAGCTTCCGAAGCAGATCCACACTTGTTCCAAGAACATTAGGCAACACAGAAAGATCGTCACAAATTATAAAAGTAGCAGTTTCCATGACAAAGCCATTTTCTAGTGACAATTTTTTTGGAGACACTACTTTGTTCATTAGTTTTCCACATCTGCATCTTTGATCCCTGAAAATGCTCAAAAGGCTCCCATTTTTCTTAGTATTACAATTCAACTGCTCACAAAGGAAGTGCTTCGTGGGGTCAGTGTCATCGATGTTCAGTTTCAGCTGCTGGCAATGAGATTCCATAGGGTTCCTTGGGTGCAGTAGCATTTCTTTGCACGTTTGTGTCCTTAGATACTCTTGTTCAAAATGCGACACTTTCATACAACGAGCTGAGGCTGCCAACTTTAACTGGTGGAATATTTGACTCCTTGGCCACGAGTCTAGCAATAGTCCCTAAAGGCAATGTTAAGAAACTCAATAGAACATCCACAAAATCCTTCCCTGCCTCAGCAAACAGGACTTTGTTTTTCTCTTTGTCCACTAAAACTTTGAGGGTAACTTTGTGAACTTGCTTATCTAACGAAGTTGCTGAGGCATCCATTGTAGCAACCACTGAACACCAAGTCACTAAGCAATCAAAGAACACGTAAACCAAAATCTAATTCCTTGTGTTTGTACTTTGTAGTGTCCTCGGTATGCAGAAGTTTCCTATTTTGAAAATGAGAAATGATCAAGGATTTAGTTCATCCGTATATGCAGCCATAAGGGAAAATTTGTTCATAGGCGTGTGTAATGGGGTAAAGGGTAAAGGGAAAAGGGAAGATGGAAACTTTGCCTGAGGTAGGAGATTGAAATAGAAAACCCACTAACTCAGATTTCTCATTCCAATTAGATAAAGAATCAATTTTTTTTAGGGTACATTACTCACGAAGTAGTTACATCTTCAATAAACTCCTGCTCAGCTGCAAAATGCATACTATTACAAAAGATAATCCAAAAAAAAAAAAAAAACTTAGTCAAGAATGGGGAGGGTGAGAACCAACAATGTCGCTCTTGACTCCATCGAAACGCACCGTTTTGGACCCCTCCATCTTCTCACATTCGCGTTGGAGCAGAGGGTGAGGGGAGGACAAGGATTTGGCGGAGTTGAGCGGTGGCAGGGGAGGAGAGGGATTCGAGACAGCTAAGACAATGCAAGCGAGAGTTTGCAAGAAAATAGAATTGTTGTTTTTAATTTAACAATAAACCCTCAATTCATGCTTAAAGCATTACTCTATAGATCATGCATAAAGTATCAGAAATGATATGAAATTATGAACGGTAAAGTAGTACCTAAAACTCTAGTAAAATTTGTATCGAAAAAATAAAACTCTAGTAAAATATATCAGTTGAAATTATGAAATTATTGAAAAACTCTTTAATTAGTCATGAACTTTAGTAAAATATATCAGTTTAAGGAATAAACAAATAGATATTCAATATTTGAAAAATTACTTATATTTTTTGGAAACTATTTACGATCGAGAAAGGGTAATAGTTAAGGAATCCAATCGGTGGTGTATATTTCTCCTAAAAAAAATAAAAATTGGTGGTGCATTTTCAATTTTTAATGAGTCACTAGATAATGCTTTGTATAAGAAGCATTATTTAATATACTTTTATCAAAAACAAATATATCCATACATAATCAAATAACACTTATTTAAATAAGTGTCATTAAAGATGGATACAAGATAGCACTTACCTAAACAGAAGTTTTGTGTCTTTGAGATAACATTTCCTCCTAAAGGCGCTATCTAAATGCCGTAATCAATGTAGTGTATGCATTATGCTTCTTCCATTACAAATTTATAATACTTCAAAATTGAATGAATTTTAGTTCTCTAATTTTCGCGAAACTCAACCATTTAGGAATTAGGTCTCTTTTCCCATAAAAAAAAATAGGCGTCTTCTTGTTCAAAACTACATTTAAGAATTAGACTTTTTTCCATTAAAAAGAATAGGCTCCTTCATGTTCCAAACTACCAAGGTTTGTTGGGAGAGTGATAAGATCAAAACACTGTCTACATCCATATCTTTATCCAGACAACTATTTGTCAAGTGTTGGTAAAAAAAATTACGATTAAATATAATTTTAGTCCTATAAAATAAGTGTACTTTAATTTTTGTTCCTATATTTTTTTTTTTTTTTGATAAATAGCAACTTTGGTCTATAAAAGTGTGATGCGGTAACACTAAAGTCCTTGAAAGAACAAAAATTATGAAATAATCCATAAAAGTTAAAAAAGTGCGTCAATATAATTTTGTTGTTAAGTTTGTTACTATTAACGTCCTTGCTTACGTGGCTTGTTGTATGCACACATGGATGACATGAGGCAGCTAATGATTGTCACGTGACAATTCAATCAGCTGCCACGTATCTAAAAGTTGACTTTTCAATTTAGTCCCTAAATTTAACCACATATTGTCATTTATTTGGTATCTAAATTTAACAACTTACTGTCATTTTGGTCCATGAACTTAACTACTTATTGTCATTTTAGTCCCTAAAAGTACTTTTGAATTTTCAATTAAGTCTCACGTTGCATGTAAATTATTAGCATAGTTATCACCATATCGCTCACTTTTGTTCCTTATCCCTCATATTTTTCACCTTTCTCTTCCACATTTGTAGTCCATCTAGATTTTCACATCCATGATCTGCATGCCAAGTTCGCTATTTATTCAATTGAAATGTCAATTCTAATAGGAAAATAACACAAAAACATCTAAAAAAAACTATTTAATTTTTTCCTTAATGAACATTGTCTAGCTTCTTTAAGAAGCTACATTTTGTTCAATTAAAAATTTTCAAATAGCTTTTCAGCACTCTAGTAACCACTACATTCAAAATCCTTTCATGTTTATATATACTTGTGATAGTAGTTCATAAAAACAACTTTCATTGTTTACATTTTTCACTTTGCTTGATCCTCTTACTTTGATCATCGATCCTATGCCTAATAATCACATTAACTCTATTAATCCATAAAATAGATTAATTAAATAGTTATTCCAACTTCTACACATATTTGTAGCATATAAGTTAATAGCTTCATTTGGGTAGAATATCTGGTTTGGAACCTTATAGAATCTTGTTAACATTGTCTTAGATTTAGCCTCTAACTACTGTTATGTAATCACTCATAAATTAGTTTCATAGTAATTCTCCCTCTAGTCCTATTTATAAGACTCACATTAAAAGTGATGGTTAGTGCAAAATGACAGTAAGTGGTTAAGTTCAGAGACCAAAATGACAATAAGTGATTAAGTTTAAGAGCTAAAATGATAGTAAGTCAACTTTCATTTAATCCAGTTGACTAAATTGTCAGGTGGAACGTGGCAACTATCAACTGCCATGTAAGTAAGGATGTTAATGGTAACAAATTAACTTAACATGACTAAATTGACACACTTTTTACACTTTTAGGTACTATTTCATAATTTCCGTTCTTTTAGGCATTCAATTGTCAATGGCTCCCACTTTTAGGGACCAAAGTGACTATTTTCCCTAATTTTTCTTTGTTTTTCATTCCTCTAAAATTTAAAATTATTATTTTTAGTGTAACACCCCATTCTTTAAAATATATATATATATATATATATATATATATATATATATATATATAAAATAGTTATTAATAAATATTTTATATATTTGTTTTAAAAAAAATAATAATAATAATAATAAAATATGTTGAGTTAAATGTTTTGGGCCTTTAGTCTTTAGAAGCCCAATTCAAGTCTCTACAGCTTTCAGGTTTTGTTTTTAAAAACCTAATCTTCCCTCACATTCACGTTGTCTTTTGCTCTATTTGGGAACTGTGCCGTCAGAACTGCAAACGACGGAGTGAAGGGGGATTGCAAAGGAGCACCGTTGCTTGCACTCTTGCTGTGGAACTGCCTCTTTCGAGGTAAGGGGGGAGTGAGATTGTCTTGCTCATGGGTATGACTATGGTCGGGGGTAGCGGGGTTGGCCCTAGACCCATATGGTTGTGTATATTTATATTTGATTCTTATGATACGTTATAAATCCAATTGGACGAGTTGTGAATGCCTCGAAACACTTTGATTGTTGTTGCGATTTTACTATATTAATGTTTGATTGTAATTTTGTATTTTTCCCTTTTTGTGATTTAGGGATTTTGATCGATTATATTTAATCATTCATGTACGCGGGATACAATTCCTAAATGCCGACTATCTTAATTAAGTATATATGTTGCTGTGATAATCGTTGTGATAGGAGTATTTTATCAATTCCATTACATTAAAGGTTATCTTTCACGTACATAGTGGATTGATATTAGTCCCTGCATAGCGATTATTTTATTTTGTCGAAGTTTAATTGAATTTGATTAAAGGAGTTTTACAGACAATTATATACATGTATACTGGAAAAATTATGCGATTCGAAAGTCTTAGGGAGTGGCGTGATACAATGTAGAAATTAAGTATATAGGTGGTGGCGGTAGTTGTTTCAAGTCTAGAAAAAAAAAAGAGTTTTCAATTGAAATTACATTTTATTGAAGTCGTTTTCTCCCTTATGAATTCCTGGTGAATGCATTAGTTATTCTATGTTTACGAGTCCATAATGTTATAGTATTCGTCATACTATAATTAAAAGTAAGTCCAGAGATGCTACAATGTTAGTTATACTATGCCATAGTTAAAGTTATACCTTGTTTTAACTTTTATGTCTTCCTGCGTTACTTGCTTTTTGTGTGTGTGTGTCTATATATATATATATATATATATATATATGTTTTTGCTTATGTGTGTTGTATTATTTATATTATAATTGATATTTAGCATGTTATAATGTTACTATAGCATGATTCTGAAAATTACTATTGTGTTAGAGTTTGAAAACTTTATGATTTGATTTTAAGTATATGTGTATGTTGTGTCCTTGGAACATTGTTATGAATGTTATAATACGATATGCTTGATACAGTGAAGTGTGCATACTTAGGATGCCATGGTGTATGTGTTGATATTGAATAAATGAGGACCAAACCTATGTGAGATAGGATCCTCCATGTGATAAGTTAAAAGAAGCCATGAACATCTGTGTGAATCATGCATCATACCATAACATGATGTATATGTGTTTTTGAAAGTAGTTTATGAACCTAACTGGGGAGGTCGTGAAGAACTCGTTGAGTTCTGACCTTGGGGGTGTTATCTGGTTTGGAATCTCCTTTAAGCTCATGCTGATCACATGGGTTGGAGTATCCTTGCAAGACTGGGTAACCCTGACGAGCTGCTAGGGGTATCATCCTGGTTGAGACTGTTAGTGTCGGATGCCCATGGTGTGGCTATTCGTCGACTGCACGTACTCCCAGGCTACTTTCACAAAAGAGTTTTGAATGGTACCACATGCATACAAGACTAAGAATATAGGACACATTGCATTACATGAATACCTTGATGCGTATGTGTTTGACTAATTTTAAATGTCATATGTGTTTGTGTGGCTACCTGTCTCCATTTTCATACCACGAGCATGTAGTGAGATGTATCTCACTCCCTTTGTTTTTTTGTGTTTTCCTGTGTATGTGTTGGTGACAGGTGATGTCCAGCAGGACCAAGAGGATGACGTTAGAGAGGAGGCATAAACCTCTATTTATGTCTTTTATTTTATTTTATATTATGGGACTTGTGAAGCTCTGATAGGTTGTGACATCGGGGCTAGGATATTTTATGTCTTTGATTTTGGGACTTTAAATTATTAGGTTGATTATTAAGTTTTTTTTTTATTTTTTTTATGGACTTTACGTGTGGCCTTTTGGAGAGCCAAGTTCTAAGTTATTCTTAAGTTTTTTTATGACGAATGTTCAATGTGATGTTCTTTACCGCATGAGAAAAAGTTTTTAATTCGATATTTGTTTCCGCAAACGAGAACTTTAATTTATTTTCTTTGCTTTTATTTATTTAATAATGTATTTGGGGTAAAGGGTGTCACATTTAGTCCCAACAAAATGAGCAAATTTTGGTTTTGGTCACTGTAAAATATTTTTCTTTGGTTTTAATCCCTCCAAAATGTGAAATTTTTTATCCCTAAAGTTCATTTTAAGGTAGATATAAATAACATTTATTTCTAGTATCACAAATACTAGCAGGTATTATGTGAGATAATCACTTGACCTTTCGCTAAACACGTAAGCAATTAACGAGTATCACATAATAGTAGAGACAAAATCAAAATTTCAAGTTTTTAAAAGATAAAAACCAAAGGAAATTTTACAAGAATTAAAATCAAAACTAGCTAATTTTATATGGATTAAAAATATATTTAAGCAAAAATAAAACATATATTAAAGACACTATTTTTTTTTATTCATAGAAATTGAACTTAAGAGTTTTAGCAACTACTCACACATATTGCTCAATTAACTAAGCTTGATTCAATAGTATTAAAGATGCTATTGTAGAAGATAGAAACCCTTAAATAAATCGTAATCCTTGATTTATCATAAACCTTCTGCAATAAGCAAATGCAAGCACCAAATCATAATCCTAAATTCATATTTAGTAATTCTAGGATTGACATAATCAAAACATTGTATGAATGGTCTATGGAACCACAACTATGTGTGACAAAGATGTGACTGTGCACAATGGTAGATGGTAAATCATAGGTGGATTGGGGAGCTGTTAAAGTAATATGATCACCCTCATCTAATCAGGTGGAACTTGTACTATGCAAGTTGATACAGATTAGGTTGAAGAATACATGTAAGGATCGAGTAATATCAGGTACCTACAAGGGGAAGTGACTTAAAGGTGGGCATGATTGGAGTAAGCCATCGACATATCTAAATTTAACCATAACTTTGCTTTCTTTCTCGACAAAATGAGGGCATCAAATTAAATCTTGAACAATTATAAAAAGTAAAAAAAAAAAACCTTCAATTAAAACAATTCATAAAAAATTTCAACGTTAAAAAATTTCAATGGTTTTTCTTACAAAAATAAAACACTGAAGTGTTTAGTAAACACTTTACAAATATGCAAAATCAATGTAGGACAATAGAACATTCATAATTATCAAGGCAAGTCATTGGATTTCACAATGTGCGGTAAATGGAAAAGAAAAAACACAAATTAAAAGGACTACAAGTAACTATCGTGTTGATTCTATTGCTCACGATGTATCCTGAAAACAGAACAATATTAGTGATTACTCAGTTCTCTTCCTTAGCTTTGGTCAACAAGTGACTGAGACCAATTGTTAGGGCTGATGTAGAGATCAAAGACGCTTGTAGTATGTGGACACCCTACACCAACACAATAAACATTACAATAACCATTCAAGCTAAGGTAATACAAATTTCAAGCAAATAAAAACATAAAGAGATCAGATGCTTTTTTGACTCTTCTTACTTACCTCCTCGATGCCAATGCTAACTTCTTCCTCTTCCAAGTCACTAATGGGAATGCTCATACTTTGTAGTAAAGACATTACACAAATGGACGACATTGGAATCACAACCAATTCATCTGTTGCGATGAACATTGTGGGTCCTTTAGCATATCCTTTACTATTACCTGTATCAGATATGGTATCAACAAACTCCAAAGCAGTACAATTTCCCAAGCTGCTGTCAACTTGCCTATGTGTAGAAGTTAAATACCAAGCAGTAAGGTGTCCATATACCCTGTTGTGCTCAGTGTAACAAAAATATTTGGGCACATCGTAATAAATTGGCAATAGCAGGTTGCTCAATTTGAACTGTGGAGCAAGCCCAGGATTAACAAGCTTATCCTTTACTTCCTTTGTAGTCCAATAATCTTCAACTAAATCAATAACACTCTTATACAATCCATCTATGCTGCCAATAGAAGAATAGCCTTCCATCAAATGTACCACTCCTCCTAAAGGAATAGTGAGCAAACTAAATAGAAGTCTGCAAAATCTTCTTTTCCTTGAGCAAAGATTATCTTGCCATTTGATTTTCTCAGCATTATTTTCACATCAATTTTGCTACTACCATTTGCGTCAAAATCAGATGGAGGAAATTTTATACTTTTCAATGATGTCTCAAAAAACCATTTTCCTATGAAAAAATCCGTCAAAGTTGTCTTTGAGTGCAAACAACTCTTCAGCAGATCCAATACCTGTAAAAAGCATAAATAAATTTATAATCATCACAATATCAAATCAATCATTGAAAACAAAATCCTAAGCAATGTGATATGCAAATTCAAGGAATTGTGAAAAGAAACATGATCCTTAGTGATAGACATGGTCATTTCACTCACTGAAGACATGTCTTTTATTCCACAATCCTTGAGCAGATAAAATAAAGTATCCAATGAGTTTGGCACAACTTTCAGATCGTCCGTGATCAAGAAACTGGCATTACATTTCTTAACAAAACCATCAAAGACATCAGAACTTTGAGGAGAAATCGGTTTTACCAACATGTCCCCACAGCTGCATCTTTTATTTCTGAAAGTGCTTAATAAGACAGGTCTTTTGTATCGACATTCGATCAAGTTGTTACATACAAAATACTCTGTAGGCGTTGTGTCGTCAATGTTTAGCTTCACACTCTTGCCATAAGCTTCCATTGAGTTCTTGGGTTGCAATAGCATTTCTTTGTATGTATCTATGCACAAACACTCTTTGTCAAGATCCTCTACACTTTGATAAAGTGAGCTTAGTGATCCAACTTTACTTGGCTGCATATTTGACTCCTTATTGCGCACAAGTCTTGCAATAGTTCCCAAAGGCAACGTTAAGAAGCTAAACAGAACATCCACAAAGTCCTTCCTTGCCTCAGCAAAGAGAATTTTGTTTCTATCTTTGATTACCATAAGCTTCAAGGTAATATGCTCCTCAGCTTTAGCAGCAGCCATGGTAGTAGGCAATAGTCAAGTTTCGGAAGAGTACAATTTTTTTGGTTCAAATGTTGAAAATTAATGAAGTAACAGAATTGGGAGTGTTGACAAGGTGTGAAAAGAGGATAAAATCTCTATTTGATTCCCTGAAATATTTCTGTAAATAAGTTTGATTCTGTATTTATTTTGGTTCCCTATATAGCTAGTAATTATTGTGTTCCTTTTTCAATTTAGTCTATTTTAGGTAATTTATTATTGTTATATTTTCTTTCCCTAATTTAGGATTTAGTTTCCTGTTTTGAGGAAATCACATGATGTAATTCCCCTTTATAAAAAAGGAGGAATCCCTGCATAGTTAATTATCAATAATATTTCATATTTTCTAGTGGGAGTTATTAATATTGCATGATCAGTTAGTTGCTTATCAGATAAGGGGCACGCTGTTGCATTTCAAATTAACATTAGGATTGAGTTTGTTATATACAGTCTGTAATTTATAAATTTTATCTTTTAGCTTTTAGTTTTATCTTTGAGTTGTTATCAAGTAATTTGTAACTCGATTATGTATACCCGAGCTTCTCGTACAGAATAATCAGAAATAAAAAAAAGTTTCTCCCATATAATCTTATTAAAAATAGTTTTTCTAAGCATTTCATGTATTTATTTTTATTTAGAATGAAAATGTGAAGTCACTTTGACTCTTATGAACCATTTTGTCTGGAAATGTGCATTGTGAACGGCAACATTAACCAAGAGAACTATAGTAGGGACTGTTCAAATAAGACGGTCACTTTATTTTCACCTGCATCAAACACAACTTTTTTTTTTTTTTTAATTTATCTAGCATGAACTAGTAGAAAGGTTGTGCACGCGTGAGTCATTAAAAATTACCTGCTATAGAAGGTCAATGACCGGAACTAATATTTTAGAATAATTTTATAAATCTTTTAAAATTTGCAAATCAATCCTGAATCTTCTCTCTCCTCCACAAGTCCCACTACAGCCACCAAACACTTCTGCACTCACCAAACCAAATTGATTCATAAAAGCTTCCACACTCGCAATTAACAAGCTTCTCTCTCATGATTTTTTATTTGTTGCATCTATCTCATATGCTGCATTCTACTAACCTAAAAGCACAAACAAAACCAAATCCTTCAAAGCTTCCCATTATCTCAAAGCCATAAAATCTAAAAAAGGGAATATTTTAATTTTACCTCAATGCCCAAATAAACCAAAACCCAGAAAACAATTAAAAAAAATAACACAATGGATCGAGAATTCAAAGGCAACCTATAATGCAAAAACGAATAGAATGGGAGATAGGAACTCAAGAATGAAGGAAACAAAGAATTAAAAAACACTTCACAACAAATAACACTTATAAATAGTTGGGAACTTTATTTCATTTCTCTATTATTCGTCTTTTTGAAGTTTCCAAAAAAAAATAACAATAATGAAAATTCATCTTAAAAAAAAACAATAACGGAAATTAACACCGGCACCGATGGGGATGAAGGAGGTCTACGAATGGTTTTTGTAGTGTGCGAAGGTGAGGGTCCGGCATTATTTCATTTGTGCCTTCTTTGCTCCGGCATTATTGACGCCGGAAGATTGACTTTGTGACGACGCTCTCTGCGTAGTGCCTCTTCTTCACAGTGGCAAACTTCTTCTACTTCGTTTAGCCTCTTCTTCCGCCTTGCGCATTTGGTCCTCTGCACTAGTTGTTAGGGTACCACCTTTACCGGTGCCTCTGCCTGTCGCCGATGGTCTTCCATGAGGATTGAGTTAGTGTCTCTACTAGGGTTCATCTTTTCCAATTTCAGAAGAAATAATTTGAAAAAGACATCCTAAACGCAAATTCTATATGGGGACTAAAATGCAAAATCTATAAAATCACTAACCAGTAGCCGGTAATCAATGTCATCCATCCATTATTTTATTAATATATCTAACGGCAAATTCGAGTGATTCACCTATGCATCACTTTTCAACTGGTTCACCCTAGACAAATCCTTTTTTTTCTTTGTCTACCAAAACTAAGAGGAACTGTATAAACTTTTTGTCTGATCTAGTTGAATTTGCAGACATTGCAGCAACCGCAGAAGTCAGAACACCAAGTCACTCAAAAGTCACGAAATATTTTTGGACATGTTTGACTAAGCTTATCTAAAAGTATTTATATGAGAAGAAAATAAGAAAAAAAAACATGAAATGAACTTTTCCATAAGTTAAAATTAGAAGATGTGAAACTTTTTATAAACTAACTTGTAGAAACTCTCTCATATAGCTTTTCTAGAAGATGTGGGTGGGACTTTTTACAAATTAGCTTATGTATAAGCCAATTTTAATTTATGGATAAGTTCATTTTTTCTTCTTCTTATTTTTTTTCTTCTAGAAGTATTTTTGGATAAGTTAACCCAAACAGGTCTTCAAACTAAATGCTTTTATGTTTAATTATAAAGGAAGATGTTAATTGATATGTTCTAGTAGTTTCTAGATGACTTTCGATAGGAAAATATTACTACTTCTCACAATGTGTAACAATCATAGGTTCTGCTGCTTCATTTAAAAAACTTAAACCCCTGTAACAATGATTTTACGATTACTCAAGAAACATTAGTAAAATCTAGTGGAATAAGAATATTTTTCTACTCTATTTCTCGTATAAACTAAACCAATATTTCTACTCTATTTTTTTAAGAAAAAAAAGACTATGCACTAACAGTGTAAAAAAATTTTACACCGTCATCCAATCACAATCCACCATATATGGTAAGTTTGTTGACTTTTACAAAATTACCTTAAAAGTAATATCAACGGTAATTTATGATTGGATGACTGTGTAAAATAATTTTACACCGTCAGTGTATCACCATTAAACTTTTTTTTTTAATCTATTTCTCTTCTTTTTTGTTCTTACCTACCTATTTTTACTCACTCTATTTCCTTCCTTTGCTAAACACGCTGTGAGAGGAGATAGATAGAGAAAGTGATAGATGTGGTTTGTAGTGCAAAGGAAGTGAAAAATAAATCATTCTTAATGACATGTTCTAAATGAGATGATCCTTTCTCATTAGTATTTTTTTAGATGCATTGGATGGTTCCCTAAAGATGCAATAGTGGGGAAATGCATTGGACTTTACTAATTATTGTCTTTCCACCCTTCTAGCTCTCCTGGGTCATCGACCTCAACACCAAGCCCTGATGTGCCTTCAACCAAATCCCCTAGGATTGTAGACAAATTAGATGGATGAAAATCACTCTCATGTAACCAAGCTGGTCTTAGGTTATCCTAGACTTTTTTAAGAAATAAATTAGGTACAAGTTTTTATAAAAGTTTATTTGGTTAAAAAAAAATAGATTTTCAGATCATTTAATTTTTTTTAAGTCTAATAGGTCAACTTCATTAAATAAATATAAATAATAATTTTTTTGGTACTATTATTATTTTAAATTTTTATAATATATTAAAATTATATGTTTATTTATCTTGTTAAAAATTAAATATGTTAAATTACATAACAGGATTTAATTGGTAAGCATTAACAGTGTAAATTTTTTTTACGTCATCAACCAATTACAAAATGTTAAAAAAGTCTGAGTTTTATCCTAACTATCTTAAAAGTTACACATACCATAAATTGTGTTTGGTTGATAGTGTAAAACAATTAAACTCTAACAATAAATCAACTTTATGAGTTTATAATTGAAGGGTAAATTTATATCCTATTTAAAAACCGTGTTGCATGACCCTTAAAAAAAACCGTGTTGCATGACCCTTAAAAAAAAAAACCGTGTTGTATGATAGGCTTAAATTAAAAGTAAGTTATTATTTTAGTGATTTAGACTTTAAAAAAATATTTATATCATATAAATAAGTGTTGATTTTAATTTTCAAAATTTATAGTAGATTAGCCTATTAGCCGATTGGCTTATTTAGGAAGATGTCAGACATATCTAAAAGCTCTAATATAAAATAGGTCTTCAAGTAGACTAATAAATTAAGCCTAAAGGAAAGTTTATACAAACTATAGGTAAGTTTTGTGCTTTAAACATTTTAATCAGATCATTCTATATAAGGAAAAGAAAAATCTTATTTGACCAAACCTATTTTCATCCTTGCTCTCAAGTAACGCCATTACCTATTAATGTCATGTGTAATTTAGGAAATACATTAAAATAATTTAGTTACTTTTGGTAATTGTTTTAAGTTTATTAGTGACAATTATATTCCTACATTTTGTAGTAGTTTAGGGGAAATTATTTGATACCTTTCATGTTTTTGAGCTTTGTTTATCTTCATTTTAGTTAATTTTGAATAAAAGTTTAGTTTATGTAGGATTTGCTAATTTTCTAGTTTTTACACTTGATATTTGGGTAGTTTGTTGGTGTTTTGTAGGAACTTTGTTGAAGCTCAAATCAAGTAAAGGAGAGTCCATGAGTAGCTACATTGGAAGAAAAATGTCAAATTCCGCAACCATAGTACACCATGGGTTGCCTGTGGTAGCTACCATGGGCGTGGCAAACTCCATGAAGTCAATTATAAAAGTTAGACTCAACCACGGGCAAACCATAGTAGACACCATAGCCATGGTTCGTTCAGTGGAAATAAAGTAGAAAGTTACGTTTTTTTCTTATTTAAATAGACTTTCTAGGATAGAAAAAAGGGTTCAGAATTTTGGGGTTTTCATAGGCAAAGAGATTAGAGACATTGGGGAACTGTTTCCATGCTGAGGGATTCATCTTCCGTTGTCTCTTCTTCCCCCATGGCTATGAGTAGTTAATTCCATCCTTTGTTGGGGTTTGATGTAATTGAATCTTCTTCCATGTAATTACTACATTATTTCTATTAAATTAAGTATTGTTATTCTTTCTCTTCTATACTTATTGCTTGCTCTTAGCCTGATCACCTGAGTGCGTGATTATTTTTATTTGATTGTAATTGGGAAATTCAATTGAATTGCGAACTGAAGGGAGCACCCAATAATTTTTATGCCTAGGGATAGGGTAAAAAGGTTTGGGCATTGTTAAAACCCTCATTCTTAATGCAAGTACTTTGATTACACTAATTCAAGGGATTAATAGTGGAATCAAAGGACTTAGGTTCTTTCGCTTGAGGGATTAATGTTAGAATAAATTGTGGGTTGATGATAACATAGGTTTAATTGAATAGGAATGATTAGTAATGCATGATAGGTTGATTTAATGAAGTCAAACCCTGAAAATTTTCACCATTGATATAAACCCCATTTTCTGTGCATACCAACTGTTCGACAAAATTCCGAATCAAGTTTCCTTCCTTTTTACTCTTTTTTTTTATGCACTTGCTTTTAATTTTGGTTACTTTAATTCTCTCAATTATATATTTGTAGTCTACAAATTATATTGATAACCCATTTGTCGCACAAGTCCCTGTGGAGACGATACTTTACTTATCACTGTGTTACTTGAGCGGTTTGATACACTTGCCAAAATCACCAACAATTAGCCATATATTTATGTATTTGAATGTTATTATTATAACTTTCAAGCTAGCTAGACCTTTAAAGTTTAATAATAATGACTAGACCTTAAAAATTGGCTTGTAACAAGTAAATAAATTAGACTCAGCTATATAATTATGAATCATGTCAGACTTAGCTTTTATAATAAAGTTTTTAAATAGGTCGATTCTATTTCTAAACATTTATTTTATATTATTTTTCTCCTTATATATATAAATGAATAAGTTTATCTGATGCTATCTTTATTTTTTATTAATATTTCTTTTATCAAATTTTTTAGCTCTATTTTTTAACTTCGAAGATTTTCTCTTTCATCAATTATTTCAAATCCTTAATTCAATTTTTTTTAATATTAAAAAAATTAAAGTTACATCGTTACATCTTCTCTTATCTTTTTTTTTTAATTTTATAGTTTCCAATTTATTTTATAATTATCTCTTTTTTAAAATTTCTTTCAATGTGATATATAATTCTTTTTTTTTTTTCAAATTTCATTGTCTCTAATTTTTTGGGCTTTTTTTAATATTTCTTTTATCAACTTTCCAAACTCTATTTTTTAATCTCTTATCAATTTTTGTAGTTACTCACATTCATAATATTTCAAAATATTTTCATTCACTTCTTTATCTGATGCTATCTTTTTTTTTATAAATTTCTTTTATCAATTTTTCTAACTCTATTTTTTAAATCCGAAATGTACTATATAATATCTTTTTTTTTCAAATTTCTTTCTATTAACTATATAAATAAGGTAGTAAAAAATTGAATAAGCTCATACGTTGCACAAGCTAAAACAATAGTTTTTAATGTAAAAGCTAAATGCATTTTTTTCATTCCTATAAATATATCATTTTTTTTTGTTAATCATCCTTATAAATTAATTTTTAGTCCCTATAAATTATATTTTTTTTGTTTTCAATTCCTATAAGCTATATTTTTTTTTTGGACCTTATAAATTTTTTGGGTTTTTAGTCCACCCAATGACGCATAATTTTTTATGATGTAACATTTTTTTTGTTGATGTGACACTTATGGCATGGTGTACAACGGAAAAACTATTATTATGACTTTTAAAAAAGTAATACTTTGTCAATATTTTTTTTCATAAACCGTGTCTACTAAATGTTTTAATGGAGTAATTGAATAATAGCTCTCTTGAAGGATATATAATTTCGTTAAACTTTCATCGTATAATTAAAATTGATTTTAAATATCATCAATAACTACAGCGTTTGGGATTGGAACTACTGAATTATTATCACGTCTCAATTAGAAATAGTGCTCAATTTTAATTTATAGGAGTATATTAGAATTGGGATCTGTTCATTAAGTTTTGTGTAATCAAGATTCCCATTCATAAAATCAACCTCAATAGCATAGAAAAGTATCGTTATGTTTGTAATTGTAGGTCTGTTAAAACAGGACTAATTTGGGTCATGTTTCGTAATTGAGACTAAATACCAAAAATTATGCCTAGTGTTTGTTGGATCAAAATTGTGCAAAGGATTTTTTAAAGTATCAAAAAAAAAATTGTGCAAAGGATTTAACTATTATTTGACAATTTCCTTTGGTAGAACTCTCAATATTTGACAAACTGGTACTAATGGTAAATAGAGATCGTGGCATTGGCATTAATTATATCAGTAATCATTGGCAGTTGCAAAAATACTGACCAAGGGATTTAACTTGAGTAGGATAATTGATCAGTTAGTATAAATTCTCTGATACATTTCATTGTTACATTAAAAAAAAAAAAACTGACCAATGGTTACTGTTGGTTTCATTAATTGTAGCAATTTTTTAATTTCTATCTTCTACTGTAGTGGTCTGAGCCCCTGACGGCAGATTGACAAGACGGGAATGCAGATGTTGAAAGTTCATCTATCATCAAAGTTCATCCACCAAGAAAGAAATTATCAGAAGAAATTAATTATTAAAACAAATCTCTCGGTGAATAATATGATTAAGCATTTGATTTAAACTAAATCTAATGACGTTATATATGAAATCCATGTAAAAACCAACCTCAGCTAGTTAGATAAAGCGGTGATTGTTTTTTTTGTTGTTGTGTATGATATTCATGTTTATGAATTTTCTACTTATATCCTTCATTCTCTCTCCATATGTAAACAACTAGATCAGCAATCAAAACCAGGCACCAGATTAACCCAACCACAAGATTTAATTTCATCAACATGCAAATTAAATTAATGCACAAAAGATCCATAACATGGTATATCAATGAGTTTTACGTATCCGTTATTTCCACAGTTATCTATTTTCCTTACCTGTTTCTCTACATCCTAATCAGTGCCTTCTTTTTGGATGAATAAGTTCAAAAGAAACATTTAAAATAAGATGTGAACAGTCCCACGCTGCCCGTTAAGAAATTAATTTGTCATAACTTTACAAACGAAATGTAAGGCGGCACATCATGCAAAAAGAACAAAATGATCCAACCTGAGTTCATCCATAAGAATATTTTCCCTAATTCTCTTTCACATATCATTTTTTTATATTTGAGATATCAGGTTCCAAATCTGTAAGTAGCAAATGCATGGCAAATTGATAATAGTTTTCATTAAACACAACAAGACGAAGATGTACCACACAATTTTCAGGAAACACAACAGCGAGGGCTAAAATATTTGTAAATATGTAAAATGGTAGTACTCACGATTCTAAAATCTAAGAGAACAGAAATATATGCTCAATACCTTGACAGGCTTTAAGAATTGCTTGAGACCATTTGTCAAAACAGATGTTGATATAAATGAAGCCATCAGTATACTTAAACCCTGCATTGTACAATCAATTAATAATTATTATAATATCTGATGCAAGCAATAGTACACACATAGAATAACAAAAATTCAAAGAAGTCTAAGAAATTGCATTACCTCCTTCAGACTGATGTTAATGACCCTTTGCTCCAAGTCAGAAAGGCAAACTTTTGATCTATTTAGATATGAAACACCAGAAATGGATGATATTGGAGCCACAACCAAATCATCCGTCACCATGTACATTGCTGGTCCTTTCACAAATCCTCCAGGACTTGATTTTCCATTAGAGGATATAGGATCAACAATATCCGATGGTGCATTCATTTCCCCATTTTGTCGAATAGTATTTGGTTAAGTAACAAGAGCACGGTTTTGTTTCTTATCTTTTTCATAAGAATTACAATAAAACACGGGTAAGCAGGCCTCACCAACTGGTAGTATCTGGTTGTTGATGGTGAATTGTGCCGCACATGGAGGATTCACAAGTTTGTTTTTGAGTCCTCGTGACCTTAAATATCTGTCTGGACTCAATTCTGTCATGCTCTTATATAATTTATCTAATCAGCTCATAGAAGAGAAACCTCCAAGCATGTGAAAAACTCCTCCTAAGGGCAAGGTAAGAAAACTAAAAAGAAAGTCTGCAAAATCTTCTTTTGCTTCAGCAAACAGAATCTTCCTATCTGATTTCCTTATCAACACTTTTACAACCATCCGCTTAGTCTCATCAGATGGTACCTCTCCAATCTCAAACTGAGATTGATCTTTTGGGTTAAAATAAAGAAATTGTTTTTTGGTTAAGATAAAGTCTGTTAGAGGGGTCTTTGAAAGGAATGAACACTTGAGTAAATAAAGTACCTACACAAACCCAAGATGAACAAATGAATTAATGAGTGAAAAAAAATTGCCAATAGCAAAGATGATATACAATATGTAAAAACATACCTCCTTATTGCCGATTTCTACAGTTATTTCCTCAATAGACTCTATATCTTCGATTCCAATCTCCCCAAGCAGATCCACACTTGTTCCAATAGCATTAGGTATCACACGAAGGTCATCACAAACTATAAACGAAGCAGTTTCCTTCACAAAGCCATTTTCTAAAGCCACTTTTTCAGGAAAAACTTCTCTGTTCATTGGTTTTCCACAATGGCACTTTTTATTCCTGAAAGTGCTCAAAAGGTTTTCACTTTCCTTTCTAATACAACCCCAGTTGTCGCAAATGAAGTACTTCATAGGTTCAGTGTCATCGATGTTCAGCTTCAACTTTTGACAATAAGCTTCCATCGATTTCCTTTCATATAATGAACTCAGGCTTCCAACATTCACTGGTTGCATATTTGACTCCTTAGCCACAAGTCTAGCAATTGTTCCTAAAGGCAGTGTTAGGAAACTCAATAGAACATCTACAAAATCCTTCCCTGCCTCAGCAAACACAACTTTATTTTTCTCTGTCTACCAAAACTTTAAGAGGAAGTGTGTAAACTTGCTCTTCAGATCGAGTTGCATTTGCAGCCATTGTAGCAACTGCAGCACATGCACCAAGTCACTCAACAGTCACATATTATATATATTTTCCAAAGTCTGCTCATAAAGCATTATCTTTCCAAATTAAAATTTTCATCTTTAATTATGTTGACATGGTACCGATAAAGAAAATGTTAATTGATGTGTTTCTAGTAGTTTCAAGACGGCTTTCGAGAGGAAAACATTACTGCTACTCACTCACTACGTGTAACAATCATAGGTTCTGCTGCTTTTTTTAATTAAAAAACTTAAACCCAAATAACAATGAATTTACCATAACTCAAGAGACTCTAGTAAAATCTTGTGGAATAAGAATAAAATAAATAAATTTGTATATATTAAAGGCTAAATTACTGTTTGGGTCTTCTAATTTATTTTCAAAATTCGATTTGGTCCTCTAATTTTTAAATGGTTCAATTTGGCCCTCTAATTTTTAAAATCGGTTCAATTAAGTCTTTTCGTCCAATTGAAACTAACAGCGTTAACGTAATAGGAAGTGTAAAAGTGACACGAGTTCATACTATTTAACGCGGTTAGCTTCAATTTGAACGGAAGGACTTAATTGAGCAGATTTTAAAAATTAGAGGACCAAATTAAACCATTTAAAAATTAGATGATCAAATCGAATTTCTAAAATAAATTAGAAAATCCAAACAGTAATTTAGCCTATATAAATTACTATATTAAATGTAATGTTATATTTGTTCATTAATAATTTTACGATTTAACTTTTGGTAACCAGACTAATTTAAAAAATATATGGTGCACGGTACGCCACCATCCTTTTACAAAACAAATACATAAGGGTATGTTAGGTATTGATCTTTATAAATTGATATATCCAATATATCTAATATCTTTTTATCGAAAGTACTCCATCCGTTCCTAAATTCTTGATATTTAAGATTAATGCACGCGGTTTAAGAAACATTTAATACTACTCACAAATAATGCATTTAGTCTAAAATACTCTCATTTAATATCTATGATGAAGGAATATGTGAAAATCTAAGTTATGTTAAATAGGGGTATATGTTGAAAAAAAATTAATTAATGAGTCTTGAAAAGTGTAAAACATCTAGAGTTTAAGAACAAAAATAAGAAGTTAAAACATCAAAAGTTTAGAAATAGAGGGAGTAATTTTTATTAATTTTTATTAATTTCACTATTGAGTTCAATGTCTCATAAAGTATATTAAGTCTACAAAAAATTCATACAATTTAAAATATAAGTGACACTTCATTGTATCATTTTATTTTAACGTATAAATACAAATAAATAGCAATTATTTAACGACATGTGTAAATCATGTAAAGTTTTATACATGATATATAAATATGTATTTACCTGCTTGTTCATATATAAAAAAATTTAACTCATAGGATGATACAATGGTGTAAGGCTCCACTACGTTTATATGTGAGAGAGTGATCTATTTAGCGAGATAAACTGTGTTTGATTTCTTCCGTGTGTAAAATTCTCTTGGGCCAGCGACAGTCACGCACTGCTAGCAGGATTAGTATCAGACCCTGTGGGTTGGGGATACATGGGTTGGGGATACATGTGATCTCTGACCTAGGACAAAAAAAATATAAAAAAATTTAAGTGTTTAATTATCTGTAATTTTTATTGTAAAAAAATTATCTATAATTTTTTATGTCAATTATCTGTAATTGTTCCTAAATAGTCGTTGTAATTTTATTTAAATATTTAGGTGAGATATTAATGTTGTATGTGTGTGTATATGTAGAAGTAATATTTTTTTTTATAAAATTACATTTATTAAAAGAATTAAATAGTTGTTGTAATTTTATTTAATATTTAGGTGAGATATTAATGCTGCCCGTGTATGTATTTGTGAAATTAGACAGTCGGATAAATTTTCTTGGAACTATTCATAATAAAATTATTAAAAAAATAATATAAATTTATTTTCTTTATTTGACGCTTGTTAATAAAAATTTTAATTCATAATTCAAGTAATCTTATTTACGATACTTGAAGGACTAAAAGTGCAATTAAGTCTTTGTTATTTTGTAAAATGTTTTAACAATATCATATAAATATTAATCAACAAAAATTGCGCATATGAAATTATTAAAATAGTCAAAATATTAATTTTAATACATATATATATATATATATATATATATATATATATATATTAACAAATTAGATTTAAAAAAAAATTAGTATAACATAATTTAATATTAATCAAAAGAATATTTATTTATGCAATTATTTAAAATAATCTTATACGATTTCTAAGTAAACATAATTTTATAGAGTTAATAGACTATTGGAATAAAATAATTATTTGTGTAAAATAATAGATGACCAAAATATTTATATATATTTTTAATATTAAATTTTATTATTTGATTGATAATAATATATTTCCTTTTCTAATAATATTATTAGAAAAAGAAGAAATAGCATAATATATCTCCAACAGATTGAAAATAGAAGAAATCTTGAGAAAAAAAAAATTGTTAATCAATATACAATCTAAGTCGTTCAACTAAAAGTATAATCAATGGCTTAGATGTGTTGTTGATAAAATGAGGGAAAAAATTCCATGAAATTTTGACAATGTGTCTACTAAAAGCTTCCTTTAGTATATTGTTCTTTTTTTTTAAGAGTTTAGTATATTGTTAATAGATTACTAGATAGATTTCTAGACTAATAAATTTACATACAAATATCATCATATAAAAGAAAACTTAAATTTACACATGCAAAGAAAAATCTTCAATAATTTGTATAACTAAAAAGATAATAAATAAGAAATGAATAATGATTTGCCTAAAAATTGATTTTATAAATTAATTTTACTCATAAGTTATAGGTTATATAAAGTATAAAATATAATAATGATTTGCCTAATAGTATTTCAAGAATATAATTTTTATAAATAAAATATATAAATCGGTAATGTAATAATATTATAAATATTATAATAATATAAATATATAAAAAAAAAGTATAAAACTGGAAAAAAATGTTAAAAGAAAAAAATGTAAAAAGAAAAAGAAAAGAGGAAACGTAAAAAAAATATCAAAAAAGAAAAATGTAAAAAAAGGAAAATATATAAATCAATAATGTAATAATAATATAAATAATATAATAATATAAATATATAAAAAAGTATAGAATTGTAAAAACAAAAAAAAGGGAAAAGCGTTAAAAGAAAAAACATAAAAATAAAAAGAAAAGAAAAAACATAAAAGAAGAAGAAGAAGAAGAAAACATAAAAGAAAAAAAAATAAAGAAGAAGAAGAAGAAGAAGAAAACGTAAAAAAATAATCATAAGAGAAAAGAAAGAAAGAAAAAAAATAAAAGGAACAAAACTGAAAAAGGTAAAAAAAAAATTTTAAACTTAAAACTTCATAAATGCTGATATGTGGTCTCACAAAATAATGACACGACTTACTTTTTATAGATAGTTAATAGTTAATAGAATTTTGTTGTCCATAATGGCTTGCGTATGATTGTCACCCATGAATGATATTTATTGTCTATAACATAAATATTTCAATAAAAAAATTAAATATCACCTCGACAAAACCACAATATTTTTTAATTTTAATTTTGAAGAAGTAACTTAAACTTATTTGTAATAAAAATATATTTAATAAATTATTATTTTTTCATTTATTATGTATTTATGTAAACTTTTTAACATTATTGTATAAATATTAAACAACAAAATCTTCACATATAAATTTATAATACATAGAATCCAAATATTATTTTGTAGTAAATATATTAACTAATTAATATAAATTTTATTTGTTAAATTATAATTAATTTCTATAAGTAATTATATAAATTATCATTCATTTAATATAAATAATAACATATTTTTATGTCATAATGAGCATATTCTTATATTAATTATTTTAAGAATATAAATTTTATAAATAAAATACATTAATCAGTAATGTAATAATAATATATAAAAAAGTATAAAACTTTAAAACACAAAAAAAAAAAGAAAAAAACGTATGTTAAAAAAACATAAAAGAAAAAAAAAGAAAGAAAAAATAGAAAGAAAAAGCATATAAAAAAACGTAAGAAGGAAAAAAAAGTTACAACACAAACTTCTTAAAAATGCATAAAAGAAACGTAAGAAGAAAAAGAAAGAAAGAAAAATCATAAAAAAAAAAAAAGATAAAGAAAAAACATAAAAAAGAATAAGAAGAAGAAGAAAGAAGTGAAGAAAAAAGAGAAAGAAAAAACATAAAAAAAAAAAGAAGAAGAAAAAGAAAAAGAGAAGAAACGTGAGAGAGATAAGGGGTGCGTAAACGGTGAAGAGAAAAAAAAAGGAAAAAGAAAAGATAAAAAAAGAAGAAGAAAAAGTGCAGAAGGAGCAGATGATGACACGTGACTAATGTAATTGTGACATGTGTTCATAAAGACTTACTTTTTATAAATAGTTAATAGATTATAATTAATTTTTATAAGTAATTATATAAATTTATCATTCATTTAATATAGATAATCACATATTTTTATGTAATAATGAGCATATTCTTATATTAATTATTTTAAGAATATAAATTTTATAAATAAATTACATAAATCAGTAATGTAATAATAATATAAATATATAAAAAAGTATAAAACTTTAAAACACAAAAAAAGTATATTAAAAAAAACATAAAAGAAAAAAAGAAAGAAAAAACATAAAAAAATGTAAGAAGAAAAAAAAAAGTTACAACACAAACTTGTTAAAATAAAAGAAACGTAAGAAAAAGAAAGAAAGAAAAGTCATAAAAGAAAGAAAAAGTAAAAAAGATAAAGAAAAAACATAAAGAAGAAGAAGAAGAAAGAAGTGAGGAAAAAGAAAAAAGAGAAAGAAAAAACATATAAAAAAAAAGAAGAAGAAAGAAGTGAAGAAAAAGAAAAAGTGAAGAAACGTGAGAGAGATACGGAGTGCCTAAGGTGGAAGCTGGGGAGAAGTACCAATTTCAACCTCTAATGAAGCATTAAAATTTATCAGAGGATATAATATTAAAAAAATCAATGAATGAGATCTATTACCTGTTACTTGATAAAACTGTAACCCTTTTCTATTATAACTTCTTTTATGTATTTAAATTAAAATTTTTAATTACATAAATTACTGATACTTTATTTTTTTTAATCTAATTTCTCACAACACTGTTTATGTCGCCTCCACCTCCGTAAGATCTGACAGCGTCACAACGTCACCATGCAAATCACAAATCAGAATCCATTCCATGCCTCAAATTTAGGAATTTAAAATCAACAAAATTCTCACAGAAAGTAACTTATTCATTTCAAATATCAAAACCTCCAAACCAAATTATACAATGCAGAGCAACTAAAATTGACAAAAAAAGGTAAAAAATAATGAGGTTCTATAACTTTTGTTGACTAGATGCGGGAGCTTCCGCTGCGACGGAGGGGAGAACTTTGTAGATCTAGTTTTGTTAAATGGGATTTCTTCAACTGTGATGTTGAATCTGACTTTTTTGCTGCGGATGTCGGTGATGTTGATGAAGCCAGCAGATTTGGGGGCGATGCTAGTGGCCTGGTTGTGACGACTAGCGCGGAGGAGGACATGGAGGGAGAGGATGTTTTTGACGGTGTAGATATGGAAAAAAAATGAAAAAGCAAAAACATTCTCTAAACCACACAGTACACACTACCGCACCCATCTTTTTCTTCCGCATCCAATCCGAGTCAGGAGCGGGCCATCGTCGGAGAAGATAAAGAAGCCATTGCGGTCAGAGAGAAGAAGAAGCTTGGTGTTAGAACCTCGGTTGTGGAGTGAAGTGAATCTGAAAAAAAAAAAAAAACCTAGAGAGAGAGGGTTGCACTGTTGCAGATTAAAAAAAATAAAACTTTATTAATTACTATTTTTAAAATAAAAAATAATTATTTTTATTTTTTACTTCCAATTAAAACTTGTTATTACAGGTCATTTTACTCCCTCACTAGTGAGGGAGGAAGCTTCAGACTTCTGGCTAGCCGTGCGTAGGTGTAAGCTAGGGTGAAGTACCGATTTCACTCCCTCACTGATGAAGCATCAAAATTTACCATAGGATATAATAATTACTTTTAATTTTGAATATTAAAATTTCCTTTTTTTAGTCTCAAAATATTATGATATATATTTAAACAGTAGGATTTAATAATTCACAAAAATAAGAAAACATGGTAGTAAAATGTGAAAAAAAACCTGGGTAGTAAAATTTGCAAAATAACAATAGTTGGATGGTACAATGTGCAATTTAACCTAACTATTTTGTATAAATATTAAAATCAATGATTTTTTTATGTATGTAAAGAGGTAATTAAAGTTGTCGAAATGGACTAGCCCATCTGACTTGGCTTTAGCCTTCGAGGATTAGGGCCAGAACACCCACAGGGCTAAAAAAGACCCATCCTCGAGGCCTTATGGGCTATGGCCAGTCCATGAACTTTAAATTTAAAAATTTAACCTGAGGTTGAGTTGAAGATGTTTTGCACAAGGTTGTGCTGAAGATACTCTGACCATGATTGATTTGAAGATCTCTGGCCAAGTTGTGCTTAAGGTGCTCGAGCCGAGGTGGAGTTGAAATTACTTTGGCCATGGCTGAGTTGAAATTACTCTAACTGAGACCAAGCTGAAGATGTTTTGACCAGGGCCAAGTTGAAGATGATCTAATCAAGGTTGAATAGAAGATGTGTTGGTTGTGGTCAAGCTGAAGATACACTACTCAAGGCCGAGCTAATGATGCAGTTGTAAAGGCTGAGCTGAAGATACATTGGTTGATGATAAGCCAAAGATGTGTTGACCAAGGTTAAGTCGAAGATGCACTAGTCGAGGCCGAGTCGAAGATGCTCTAGCCGAGGCCAGGCCAAAGATGCTAATGGTATGGTCTTGAAAGCTTTGTCGGGCAAATCAGCTTTCACCATATTAATTAAAATTATAGAACCCAAAATTAGGTATTTAGAGATATATTTAAATATATTCTAAGTGTAAATATATATATATATATATATATATATATATATATATATATATATATATATATAAAGATAAATTGTTTAATTTGGACAGTCTTTAAATATCCAAAATTTTCAATTATTTACCTCACATATACTTCTGTCCTTGACCAAAAGAACAAAATCTCAAGCTTCCCTCCCTGACAAAAAGAGAAAATCTCAAGCTTTCCTCTTTCACCAAAAGACTAAAATCTCAAGCTTTCCCTCTAATACTGCTTTGAAACGATTGATCACAATGGACATATACCTCACAAAACTATAAATGTATCTATGCTTTACAATTCTTTGACCCAGGCTAGCATTTGTGAAACCCTCTATAACTCTCTTATTGTTTCTATTCCTCTGTGCAAACACACACAAAAGTATTCTTTATCAGTCTTCCTCATCATGCCAGAAATTCAATCATCCACCTTCGCAGATGGTGGTAGTTACACTTCTTCCAATGATCAAGTCAATATAATTATAGTTGTTGTGAATTCACATCCGATGGATGTGGTTAGTCTTTGTAGCTTTACCACTTCCTCGTGACTTTTTTGCTTTTCCTCCTTTCCCCAAAGACTTGTTACAGGTTTTCCTTGAAAAAACAGATGTACGAAAAAGTTTTCTCAATGGCGATTGTGACATGGTTACAAAGTTGTCTAGAATGCTACGTGACTCAATACTGCAACATGTTGAAAAAGATTATTTTTATGTGTTTGCTATGTTTTCCAAGAGCCGTTATTTTTACAATATAGTGAATAGCCCACACCCCTTTGATGATGAACATGTTCAATCAGTAGAGTTCGTGCAAAGAATTGCTTATGAGGGTGGAGAACATTCTTTTCCTGCTGGGGCCACAACACTAGAAAAATTGAAGATTGAAGATGAAGAAGACAAATGTTGCATAAGCTATTAAGAGTACAACTGTGGTGATGATGGGGCAGCACGGTTGCCTTGTGCTCATATTTTTCACTACGAATGCATTTTGAAATGGTTTGTGCCAAGCAGTATGTGCCCTTTCTGCTGCCATTCCACATGCAATCGTCGTGACTCTTGATACTATTAGGTTTTGCATTACATATTTTCTTGCTTTTAAGGATACTTTGTTGTAGTTTCGTGTTGATTGGATTGTAATAATTGTCTTATCTTATAAAGAGGAGGAATTTAATGTAAGAAATATATAAATATGTAAATCTATTTGATGGTTTCCTTTCAAGAGTTCATGAATTTGAAAATTTCTGCTATCAATTGCATTTTCCTTACGTAATAATATTGACCATAATTTAAAATTGAATTATTTCTTGCAATTTTCCCAAATCTCAATATGAATTTAAATTTTTAAATTTTGAATCTTGACATATCATATCAAATTAATAAACATAAATACAATGTATTAAATAATGTATACATCTACAATTTTCTTATGTATTCCCAAAGAATTGTTTTGTGAAAGCAACGTGGAAATAATTAAAAGCAAAAGGAGCTAAACAATAACATAGGAAATGCCATCATTAACCACTAAGGTCGGCGTAGTGGTAAGGGGTTGGAGTAGAATACCTGAGGTGATAGGTTCAAACCTAAGTGTGACCATTGTACACAAAAAAAATGCCATCATTTCGTAGAGGCCTCCACAGACGACCATATATGGTCCAAGGCACGATTTCCCCAAGGCATGGCCTATGTTACTTCGAGTCGTAAAGGCTTTGCTGTGACATTTTGTACTCGTTGAATTTTCAAGAGCTCCTTGATATAAGTTCACTGCCACAAAAAAAAAAAAGGAAAAAACTTAAGTGTTTCTATCTGAGTTTTGAGTTGACCCCGAAGAAATCGATGGAGGAAAAGGTGGAGATGGTGATGAAGAAAAACAAAACAACGCTGCTAAAAATCGTCTCCAGAGGTGGCGAATGGTGGCCAGAGGATTCCTGGGAGAGGGTTGGAGAAATCTAGTGTGGATTGTCCTACTATAACAAAATTATAAATCTAACGATGGATAATGATGGTCCACCATGGATCACCAATTAGGGTGGTCCACCAGTCAGGGTTGTCCACCCTAACCTTGCTCTTAATATTAAGATTAAAATACTTTAAAATTTATAACAAATAAATAATGATATTCTAACGCTAATGTGTAAAATATATAAACAATGATAAATTATTGACATTGAAAAGTTATGTATATTTTTTTTTTCAATTATTATGTCATACTTCCCTCCTTTTCAATTAATGAATGAATAACATATGTGACTCAACATAATTTTTTGAAATAAATATTAATTAAAAAAATATAATATAACTTTTATGAAAATCATCCTCGTGCATATTTGAAAAAAAAACATTAACTTTCCTAATAATTAGTATTTCCGATAACATTTCTCACACTAAAAGGTAATTTATTTTTGGATTAAAATATATTAACATACATAAATGATATATAGAGATATTCTAACTTTAATGTGTCAAATAAAAAAAAATGATAATTTTTTTTTTAATTTGGAAAGTTATATATGTATAAAATCTTTTCAATTATTATGTCATACTTCCTTCCTTTTTTCGTAAAAAGAAAAAAAACCAAAATTTCAAACTTCCCTCGAATACCGTTATTTAATTGGAAAGTTATGCATATATTTTTAATTATTATGCTATACTTCCCTCCATTTACATAAAAATTATCCTTATGATATTTGAATTTTTTTTCCTCCTGATAATCAGTATTTCTAATAACATTTCTCATTCTAAAAGGTCATAATTTTTTTATTAAAATATTTGAACATATAGAAATGATATATATATATATATATATATATATATAGAGAGAGAGAGAGAGAGAGAGAGAGAGATTCTAACTTTATGAAGAAACTCTTGAAGAAATTCTTTTCAATTATTATATCATACTTCCTTCCCTTTTTCAGAAAAAGAAAAAAAATTCAAAATTTCAAACTTCCCTCAAATACCATTGTTTAATTTGAAAGTTGTACATTTTTTTTTTTTCAATTATTATGTCATACTTCCCTCCATTTACATAAAAATACCCCCCAAAATTTCAAGCTTCCCTTCAATACTGTTTCAAAGAAGATATTGATCACAATCTAATACACTATAAATACATCTACCCTTTGCAAATTCCTATAGGCCAAGTATTAGAATAACTCTTTTTCATCTCTCTTCTTATTTCTCCACCTTTTTGCAATCACACACAAAAGTGCCCTCTATAAATCTTCCTCATTGTAGAACCCACCTTGTTCTCCGATGCTGGTCACACTTTCATCAATCATATTGTCTATATAACCATGGTGGTGACAACTTTTGAGCCAAGTAGTGTTGTCAGACTTTATCACACATGGTTAACAATTCATCACATCATCTTCAATTATCCTTCTTTTTGCCATGATGTATTAAAGCAATTGCTTGCATACTTGTGTGTACCTACAACTTTTTTCAATGGCCATGACTGTGACATGGTCGAAAATATTTCAGCAATGTTATGGGAATCAGTATTGTAGCGACCAAGGGTTGATAAAAATTATTTTTGCGTGTTTGTTATGCTACTAAAGACCCATTGTTGTTACAATGTAGTGAGTTTCCCTAAATCAAGTCCCTCCTTATACTGCAATTCCCATGAACCAAGTCCCTCCTTGTTAGTTAGAAGGAGGAACTGCAGTGCAAGGAGGGACTTGGTTCATGAAAATTGCAGTACAAGGAAGGACTTGGTTCATTGGAACTACAATACAAGAATGGCTTATGAGGTGGAGAACATTCTTTGCCTGCCAAGGCCACAACACTAGAAAAATTCAAGATTGAAGATGAAAAAAGATAAATGTTGCATTTGCTATGAAGAGTACAGTTGTGGTGATGATGGGGGCACGGTTGCCTTGTGCTCATATTTTTGTTGTAGTTACATGTCAATTGGATTGTAATAATTGTTATAAAGAGGTGAAATTAATCATAAGAAATATATAATAAGGCTTAAATATGTTTCGTATCCCTAATATATTAACGAATTTTGCGTTGGGTTCCTATTCAATTTTTGCTTTTTGTTGGGTCCCCAATAAATTTTTTATTTTGTTTTTGGTCCCTAAAGCACTTTAGATAGTGCTTTAAATTGCTTTTAAAATGTGGTTTAGATAGTGCTTTTGGGACCAAAAACAAAATAAAAAATTTATTGGGGATCCAACAGAAAGCAAAAATTTGATAGGGACCCAACATAAAATTTGCTAATATATCAGGGACCTGAAACATATTTAAGCCAATATATAAATACGTAAATCTATTTGATGCTTTCCTTTCAAGAGTTCATCATTTTGAAAATTTTTGCTATCAATTGCATTTTCCCTACGTGACCATAATTTAAAATTGAATTATTTCTTGCAATTTTCCTAAATCTCAATATGAATTAAATTTTTTAAATTTTGAATCTTGACATATCATATCAAATTAATAAAGATAAATATAATGTATTAAATAAAGTACCTCTACACTTTTCTTAAATATTCCCAAAGTATTATTTTTGTGTAAGAAAATTGAAAATAATTAAAAGCAAAAGGAGCTAAACAAAAACATAGGAAATGCCCTCATTAATTAGCATACAAAGAGTCTAACATATAAGGCTCCTATTATAACGAAACAATAACCAAAGTATTATTTCTTTAATCCTTCATCTTACAGATTGAGATTATTTACATCTACAATTCACTTATTATTTATCACTTTTAAGTATAGGTATTTTTTTTTATATAGATAATAGGTACCTTTATATTGGTCGTTAAAATGAATATGGTAGTGTGTTTTTTTTTTCGTTTTATAAATTTATATATTGGATTTAAGATTTTGTGGGCTATGTATGGCTTTCTAAATTTATATGGTATATGTTACTATTAGAATATAAATTTTGAAGGGAACATTATGGTCTCGAGTCCAATGTGTAACATCCCAAATTTAGGGACCTTAGAAATAAATGATAAAGAGATACCTTTATGGAATAGCTTTTGTATTAAGTGGTTTATGGATACCCTTAAGCATTATTAATAATAGTTACCTTATAATAGGATATAACATAAATAAGATAATAGGACCCTGATAGGGAGCCAAGACCCAAGGTGGGCCAAGGCTCACTAAGCCACACACACCCCACAGTTTAAATAAAAATGGAGAGGGAGAGTTAGAGAGAGAAAGTGAATGAAAGAAAAGGAGTTAGAGAGAAGGAGGAGAAGAAGGAAGAAGAGGAAGAGAAGAAGAGTGGAGCAGAGATCCGAGACCTAGTGCCCCGGAGCTCAAGATCCGAGACCCACAGTGTGAGTGCTTCCTCCTAGTCCTTTCCTATCCCCTTGGTTTGCATGTTTCCCCCTTTTTTCTCTTTTAAACCTTAGGATTTGAGATTTTGGGTTTTTTAGTGATTATGTTTGATTAAGGGGTTTATCGGGAAAATCAATTGGTTGGAAGTGTAATAGAAGTGTTTAAGGGTTGATTATTGTGAGTTTGGATGCTTGGGTAGCCATTGATGGGCCTGGAAATGGGAATTTCGAAGAAGCCATGTGCAGAAAATCGCAAATTGGCTTAAGCCAAAAATCTAGGCTTAAGCGGATTTAGGATCGTATGCTAGATTTAGCATTCTGGACAAAAATTGGCTTGAGCCGAAAATTATGGCTTAAGCGGATTTTTGGTTGAATGTGAAGTGGGCGAAAATTGGCTTGAGCCAAAAATTTTGGGCTTAAGCGGATTGTTGGCTTAAGCCGAAAATTATGGCTTAAGCGAATTTTGGGCCGAATATGAAGTGGGCTAAATTGGCTTGAGCCGAAACCTTGGCACTTAAGCGCAAAGTTCTGGCGCTTAAGCGAGGCACTCTGTCGTTTAAGTGTGAGACTCCAGGCAATAGGATTGTCAGTCTAACTTAAGCGAGATCAGGTTCTAGCTTAAGCGTAGGTATGATAAGAGAGTAGTTTGGGAACCCTTTTTAAGGGGACCTTTGGAGGAATATAAGGGCTATAGATATATAATTCCTTCCTAAGCTTTCACCTATGTTTATGTATGATTGTTTGATGCTATGTGATGTTGATTGTGGATGATAATGATAGTTGTATTGATGTGGTTGAAGCTTATGTTTACGATTGTTTGTATGTAACGATAAACCATTTTAATAAAAGACACCTAAAATACTTAAGACTATACCTATGCCTCTTAGAAAAAGGTGGGGAGTTTCCCCTAAGTTTCAGAAAAGGCTTTTAAGCAAAGTTTATAGTTTCATGAAAGGTTTTTAGAAAAGATATCCCCTCAGTGACATAGGGTGGAACCTTCCCTGGTACCAGTCACGTCCGAGAGCCGCACGCTCGGCGTACAACGGTGTGCAAAGGGCTAAGGATCCTCTATGTCACCAAGGAGTAAAGAGTTTCAGAAAGGTTTTGAAAAGGATTATTTATGAAAAGGTTTTATGGAAGAGTTTTCAAAGGGAAGTTATGATCCCAATAAAGGGAATAAGTATACAACTCATGAAGAGTTGTAAGAGTAAAGGGCTAAGAGGCCACCTAGTGGTGAGCAAAGGGACCGTCACCCAGACACCCATGGGGGAAAGCAACCTTCTTCACATGGAGAAGGGGTTCTTCGTAGGGAAGAACAACTCATTCTTCGGTAAGGGAAGAATGTTTTAGAGGAACATGCCTTCAGACAACGAAAGGTGGTTCACCCACTTGGACCGGTGGGGTTTAATTAAAGGTTGTATCAAGAGGGACGCCTCTTGTTGGCGAGAGCTCAGCCAATTAAAGTAATGAGGAAACTCAAGATATAACTTAAATAAAAGAATAATACCAACCACACAGTTGTAGAAACAAGCTATGATATGTTGATGTGCTTGATGTATGTTTGTTTTATGTTAGAACATGAGAGGAGTCATAAGCCTAGTTACTAGGTGAGTGATGTAAGATAAGTCTATACATTAGATGAAGACGTGTGTAGCTGTATACTACACTTAGAGGTAGGAAGGGGTTAGAGTTAAACCCTAGAAAGCTAATGTAAGCTACCCATATAGGTATGCTAGATATTATGCCTCACAGAGAGAGGTGATGTAAGTCCAAGTTAGGTAGGGCAGAGAAAGGAAAGGTTACACATGTTCCCATCCAATGTTATAGAAAAGTGAGACCTTAGTGTGTGGTCAAGAGTAACAGAATGATGTTTAGGTGCCTTATTGCACTGGTGACCCTAGATTTGGCATAGGAGGCCAACTCTATGTGCCTTAGCAAGGGTCAAGGTATGATCCTAAGAAATAGTAACATAGAGGTGATGAGGTAAAAGTTGTGAGTGCAAATATAAAGAAAAGAAAAGAGAAGTCATGAGAGTTAAGTAAGAGGTTTCTAGAATAAAGAGTCTGCCTAGAGTCCTCAGAGCACTCACTGAGACATTATGTCTCATCCCTTTAGTTTCCATGTTTTTACAGGTTAGCAGGTGGACACCTTGTGAGAGGAGCTCGGAGCACAAAGTTGCTTTCCAGGAGGAAGATGTTATTAGTATAGTTTTGTATAATTCCCAATGTATGGGAATTTGGTTTATGTTTTATGTATCCCGCTTATGTCTTGTACGGCACATAAGTGCCAAGAGCTTTGTACTAGATTTATTTCATGTACATATATATATGTTAAGTTTTAGTTTCCACATAGTTAACTCTGATATTCTTATATGCTAACTTCTTATAATTTAGCAATATAAGGAGACAAATGTAATATCCTCTAGGGTGTTACACAATGCACCATAATGCCTCATTTATTTATTTTTTTGTGGAAGGAAATAGATCTATGGATAGTCCTATTGCCAATGAAAATATAATTTTAGATATTAAAGATCTTTGCGTAGTAAAAAGAGCATTAAGCTCTTTCAATTTAATGCCAATATATAGTTTTTGAGGTCAATTGTACATTGTGATAATCAACAAACTATACAATGATCTTGATTAATCGATGATCTCCTCTACGTTTGTGCATATATTTTAACATATAAAAAATAATAGTAATCATTACAAATGTTTTTTCGGTGGTTGTCGTTTACTTTATGTATATCTTTGTGTGTTAGTTCTACTACTAGGTTGATTTGGTGATCATCAAAGCCTACCTTTTTATTCAGAAATTTATGAGGGGGATGAGAGTCAATATAGCATATGAAGAACTCTTAGTTTAGACCGTATCAACTTTTCATGCATATAATTATTCAGTAGACACCATCTAACCATTTCCACCTTTTCTTAGCATGTCTATATGTTGGAGACCTTCCTAATGGTCTTGTCATTGTAATGCTCTGCTTAGATGCAATGTGAGGAAAGATTTGAAAAGAATATGAAGATAATGAATGGTGGATTTTGACGTTGTTGTCTAAAGTGTAGGGTACAATTCCCATTTTTGAAAAAGCTTCGTGTCTTTTTTTTTTTTATCGATAGGAACGAAAGACAGATATCAAAGAATTTACAATAATTCAAGCCGACGATGCCTTAGTCGAGGTCAAAACGAAGATGACCTAGCGGAAGTCGAATTGAAGATGCCTCAGTTGAGGTTGAGGCTAAACTGAGAATGCCTTTATCAATAGTGAGTTGAAGATGCGTTTATTATGGCTAAGCCAAATATACGTTGGCCGAGGTTAAGTCGAAGATGTGTTTGCTGAGGCGGAGCTAAAGATGCACTGGCCTGACTGGTCAAACAGTGAAAACGGACTGGTTCGACCTGGTCCACATCTCTCATAGGTAACATTTGTCTTGGCCTGTCAGACTAGGTCAAATTAACTTAATTACTTATATTTCTTAAATTTATACTAATTTAAAAAAAATAAAAAACAATTTCGGACCAAGTAAGCACGATGGTATTTAGGCCAAATATTCATAGGCCGAACCTGGCCTGACGGGCCATTAGGTCGGTTCATCAGACCAGGCCATTTTTGATAGCTCTTTTAGGCATGGCAATAGGACAGGTCAAAGGTGAGTTTAGCTCTCCTCGTCCCTATACTCATGAAAGACGAGTCAGGTTCGAGTTTGAGTTTAAAAGAGGTGGGTTTAAAATTTTGAAATCCTACCCCATTGTCATCATATTTTATCGAGTTCGCAAAAACCTTTGGGTAACCTGTCACACTTTTGAAAACTTAATTTACTTATATGAGGAGGGATCAAGTTACTCCAAGAGTAACTTTAAAAGAGTTACTCCCTATCTTCACCATTCATTTTACCTAAATCTAATGGTTGTAATGAGTAACTAATCTTAACCATTAAATTTCAAGAATATGAATAGTGAGAATGAATTTAAAGTTACTCTTGGAGTAACTTGATCCTCTCTCTCTCTCTCTCTCTCTCTCTCTCTCACTCTATTAGTAATTCTAGAATTATGTTTATTAGTTAATGTAGTTCTTTTTTACAGCATTAATGTAGTTTTTTTTAATTATAAAAATATTTATTTAATATCTAAAATAATAAACATAGATCACTTATCTTAGTTTTATTATTGACGGTAAAATATTTTTCATTTGATAAATAATCATCATTTTAAATATATTTTGTAATTTGAGAATAAAATTGATTAATATTTATAAATTTAAGAACTAATTTTAAAAATCAATTTAGTGGATTATTTGAAAGTAAACTTTAATGTCAAAAGAAAAGTAGTCTAATTCTTAGATGATGTAAAAAAAGGAAAAAAACTAAACTATTATACAAAAGAAATAAATGTCTTTTGACTGTGAATTTTTCTTTCAAATATTCTAATCTCAACTTGTAAAATATATAAAAATATCAATTATTCAATTTGGAAAGTATTTAAGTATACAAAAATTTTCAATTATTTACCTCATATATATATATATATATATATATATATATATATATATATATATATATATATATTCCGTCCTTGACCAAAAGAACAAAGTCTTAAGCTTCCCTCCTTCACAAAAAAAAAAGAAGGAAAATCTCAAGCTTTCCTCTTTCACCAAAAGACCCAAATCTCAAGTTTCCCTCCAATACTGCTTTGAAACGATTGATCATAATGGTTATATTCCTCACAACACTATAAACACATCTAACCTTTGCAAATTCCTATATACCAAGAATTAGTATATCTCTTTTTCAATTCTCTTCTTATTTCTATTCCTTTGTGCAATCACACACAAAAGTATCCTCTATCAATCTTTCTCATTGTGAACATGACATCACAATTTCAAGAACCCAACTTGTTCTCCGATGCTCATCAAAGTTTCATCAATCATTTGGTGTATATAAGCGTAGTTGTCACAACTTTTGATCCGAGCAGTGGTGTAAGTCTTTGTTGGATGTAGTTACCAATTAATCAAAAAATCTTCAATCATCTATCTGTATGTAATGATATATTAAAGCAATTGCTTGAATACTTGAATATACCTAGAAATTTTTCATTGGCCATGATTGTGACCTGGTTCTAAACCTTTCAACAAGGTTACATGGCTCAGTGTTACACCGGCTTGGGGTTCATATAAATTATTTTGGGGTTTTCATTATGGTATTTGAGATCCACTGTTGTTATAATGTAGTGGGTACCCAATTCCTTTTTCAAGCTGATGAACTTCCACCAAGAGAATTTGTGAAAAGAATGGCCTGTGATGGAGGTGAACATTCTTTTCGTGCGGGGGCAACAGCTCTCCAAAGATTTAGGGTTCAAGATGAAGAAGGTGAATGTGTCCTATGTGGTGAAGATTTCAACTCTGGTGATAATGCAGCAAGGTTACCTTGCTGTCTTGTTTTCCACCCTAATTGTATATTACAATGGTTCGTAGAGAAGGCTACGTGCCCTTGTTGCCATTTCGTATATAGTCTTGTCTCTTGATATTGTTACCATTAGCTTTTATGTACTGTGATAAATATATTATCTTAAAGAAGTAAAATGTATCGTATGAAATATAAATACTTCAATCTATTTGATGTTTTCCTTTTGAGAGTAATTAATTTCTGCTATCAATTACACACTTTCCTTATGTTTTAATATTGACACATTAGACTTTTAAAATTGAATGTAATTTATTTTCTTTTATCATTGTCCATGTCTATGATTATTGCATACCCTGAAGAGAAATGAAAGAATGCTGAGAAAAAGAAAAGCCTGAACATAGAATAGAGAGAGTAGAAACAATAGGAGGGGCAAAGAAAACACACACTCACAAGTCGCGACTCATCACTCACTCCCAAGTCCCAAGTTCTTCTGATTTCCACGATTTTCCTCACCTTTAGTTTGTTTTCATTTCCATGTCATTGGTTTGCTAAACTCTTATTATTTTTTTGTTTAAATTTCAAACATTTTATTAAAAAGTAATAATAAATTACATAAATAGTGAAATAATTAGAATAAATATTGTAATATTAAAGGAGACAACATATGAGATTTTTTTGTTAAAGTACCAAAAATAAAAATGAAAAATTATGATAAACTATAAATTATAAGTCCAAGTGTGCACTATCTTAAATGGCGTATGAAACAACTCTATAAATTGCCAAACATCTTTACTTAAGTAAAACAAATTTATAAATTACTCAAATAAAATATAAATTACCTAAATTGACTTGTCTACACACTCTTTTTATTTTACAGTACTTGTCTACACACTCTTAAGAATTCGTATATTATAAATTTAAATGCTTATCGAGATCAAAACACTTAATTTACTTTGTTTCTCCACATTTCACTGTTATTTGATACTTACTTTTATGTTTCCTAATTATGTACTATTGATTTGTAATCTTAATCTTTTTTATTCCCTCAAATTTCAATATTAGTTACTCTTAATTTTTAATATTAAAATATCTCTTTTTAGTCTCAAAATATTATGATATATCTTTAAATAGTAGGATTTAATAATTCACAAAATTTAAAAAAATGGTAGTAAAATGTGAAAAAAAAACCTAGGTAGTAAAATTTGCAAAATAACAATAGGTGGATGGTAAAATGTGCAATTAAACCTAATTATTTTGTATAAATATTAAAATCAATGATTTTTTTATGTATGTAAAGAGGTAATTAAAGTTGTCGAAATGTACTAGCCCATCTAACTTGGCTTTAGCCTTTGAGGATCAGGGCCAGAACACCCACAGGGCCAGTCCATGAACTTTAGATCTAAAAATTTAACCAGAGGTTGAGTTGAAGATGTTTTGCACAAGGTTGTGCTGAAGATACTCTGACCATGATTGATTTGAAGATCTCTGGCCAAGTTCCGCTTAAGGTGCTCAAGCCGAGGAGGAGTTGAAATTACTTTGGCCATGGTTGAGTTGAAATTACTCTATCTGAGACCGAGCTGAAGATGTTTTGACCAAGGCCAAGTTGAAGATGATCTAATCAAGGTTGAATAGAAGATGTGTTGGTCATGGTCAAGCTGAAGATATGCTGCTCAAGGCCGAGCTAATGATGCAGTTGTAAAGGATGAGCTGAAGATGCATTGGTTGATGATAAGCCAAAGATGTGTTGACCAAGGTTAAGTTGAAGATGCACTGGTTGAGGCTTAGTCGAAGATGCTCTAGCCGAGGCCAGACCAAAGATGCTAATGGTAAGGTCTTGAAAGCTTTGTTGGGCAAATCAGCTTTTGCCATATTAATTAAAATTATAGAACCCAAAATTAGGTATTCAGAGTTATATTCAAAGATATTCTAATTGTAAAATATATACATAAAAAAAGATAAATTGTTCAATTTGGACAGTCTTTCAATATCTAAAATTTTCAATTATTGATCTCACATATACTTCTGCCCTTGACCAAAAAGAACAAAATCTCAAGCTTCCCTCCTTCACAAAAAGAGAAAATCTCAAGCTTTCCTCTTTCACCAAAAGACTAAAATCTCAAGCTTTCCTCTTTCACTAAAAGACTAAAATATCAAGCTTTCCCTCAAATACTGCTTTGAAACGATTGATCACAATGGACATATACCTCACAACGCTGTAAATATATCTATGCTTTACAATTCTTTGTCCCAGGCCAGCATTTGTGTAACCCTCTGTAACTCTCTTATTGTTTCTATTCCTTTGTGAAAACACACACAAAAGTATTCTTTATCAGTCTTCCTCATCATGCTAGAAATTCAACCATCCACCTTCACAGATGGTGGTAGTTACATTTCTTCCAATGATCAAGTCAATATAATTATAGTTGTTGCGAATTCACATCCGATGGATGTGGTTAGTCTTTATAGCTCGAGCATACTACCACTTCCTCGTGACTTTTTTTCTTTTCCTCCTTTCCCCAAAGACTTGTTACAGGTTTTCCTTGAAAAAATAGATGTACGAAAAAGTTTTCTCAATGGCGATTGTGACATGGTTACAAAGTTGTCTAGAATGCTACTTGACTCAATACTGCAGCACGTTGAAAAAGATTATTTTTATGTGTTTGCTATGTTATCCAAGAGCCGTTATTTTTACAATATAGTGAATAGCCCACACCCCTTTGATGATGAATATGTTCAATCAGTAGAGTTTGTGCAAAGAATGGCTTATGAGGGTGGAGAACATTCTTTGCCTGCTGGGGCCACAACACTAGAAAAATTGAAGATTGAAGATGAAGAAGATAAATGTTGCATATGCTATGAAGAGTACAACTGTGGTGATGATGGGGCACGATTGCCTTGTGCTCATATTTTTTAGTACGAATGCATTTTGAAATGGTTTGTGCAGAGCAGTACGTGCCCTTTCTGCTGCCATTCAACATGCAATCGTCGTGACTCTTGATACTGTTAGGTTTTGCATTACATATTTTCTTGCTTTTAAGGATACTTTGTTGTAGTTTCGTGTTGATTGGATTGTAATAATTGTCTTATCTTATAAAGAGGAGAAATTTATTGTAAGAAATATATAAATATGTAAATCTATTTGGTGGTTTCCTTTCAAAAGTTCATGAATTTGAAAAATTCTGCTATCAATTGCATTTTCCTTACGTAATAATATTGACCATAATTTAAAATTGAATTATTTCTTGCAATTTTCCCTAATCTCAATATGAATTTAAATTTTAAAATTTTGAATCTTGACATATCATATCAAATTAATTAACATAAATATAATGTGTTAAATAATGTATACTTCTATAACATAGGAAATGCCATCATTAACCACTAAGGTCGACCTAGTGGTAAGGGGTTGGAGTAGAATACATGAGGTGATAGGTTCGAATCTCAGTGCGACAATTGTACACAAAAAAAATGCCATCATTTTGTAGAGCCCTCCACAGACGACCATATATGGTCCAAGGCACGATTTACCCAAGGCATGGCCTATGTTACTTCGAGTCATAGAGGCTTTGCTGTAACATTTTGTACTCGTTGAATTTTCAAGAGCTCCTTGATATAAGTTCACTGCCACACAAAAAAAAAAAGAAAAACTTTTCTATCTGAGTTTTGAGTTGTGCCGAAGAAATTGGTGGAGGAAAGGGTGGAGATGGTGATGAAGAAAAACAAAACAACGCTGCTAAAAATTGTCTCCAGAGGTGGCGAATGGTGGCCAGAGGATTCCTGGAAGAGGGTTGGAGAAATCTAGTGTGGATTGTCCTACTATAACAAAATTATAAATCTAACGATTGATAATGATGGTCCACCATGGATCACCAATTAGGCTGGTCCACCAATCAGGGTTGTCCACCCTAGCCTTGCTCTTAATATTAAGATTAAAATACTTTAAAATTTATAAAAGATAAATAATGATATTCTAACGCTAATGTGTAAAATATATAAACAATGATAAATTATTGACATTGAAAAGTTATGTCTATATTTTTTTTCAATTATTATGTCATACA
This sequence comes from Pueraria montana var. lobata, assembly GCA_026413185.1. Taxonomy (NCBI): domain Eukaryota; kingdom Viridiplantae; phylum Streptophyta; class Magnoliopsida; order Fabales; family Fabaceae; genus Pueraria; species Pueraria montana. Next base: position 84,509,980 of record CM048650.1, read on the forward strand.
TCCCTCCTTTTCAATTAATGAATGAATAACATATGTGGCTCAACATAATTTTTTGAAATAAATATTAATTAAAAATATAATATAACTTTTATGAAAATCATCCCCGTGCATATTTGAAAAAAAAACATTAACTTTCCTAATAATCAGTATTTTCGATAACATTTCTCACACTAAAAGGTTTTTTTTTTGGATTAAAATATATTAACATATATAAATGATATATAGAGATATTCTAACTTTAATGTGTCAAATATAAAAAAAATGATAATTTTTTTTTTAATTTGGAAAGTTATATATGTATAAAATCTTTTCAATTATTATGTCATACTTCCTTCCTTTTTCATAAAAAGAAAAAAAAAAAAATTTTCAAACCTCCCTCGAATACCATTATTTAATTGGAAATTTATGCATAATTTTTTAATTATTATGCTATATTTCCCTCTATTTACATAAAAATTATCCGTGTGATATTTGAATTTTTTTCTCCTAATAATTAGTATTTCTAATAACATTTCTCATTCTAAAAGGTCATAATTTTTTTTTATTAAAATATTTTAACGTATAGAAATGATATATATATATATATATATATATATATATAGAGAGAGAGAGAGAGAGAGAGAGAGAGAGAGAGAGAGAGAGAGAGATTCTAACTTTATGAAGAAACTCTTGAAGAAATTATTTTCAATTATTATATCATACTTCCTTCCTTTTTCAAAAAAAGAAAAAAATTCAAAATTTCAAACTTCCCTCCAATACCATTATTTAATTTGAAAGTTGTGCATTTTTTTTTTCAATTCTTATGTCATACTTCCCTCCATTTACATAAAAATACCCCCCAAAATTTCAAGCTTCCCTCCAATACTGTTTTGAAGAAGATATTGATCACAATTTAATACACTATAAATACATCTACCCTTTGCAAATTCCTATAGGCCAAGTATTAGTATAACTCTTTTTCAACTCTCTTCTTATTTCTACACCTTTTTGCAATCACACACAAAAGTGCACCCTATAAATCTTCCACATCGTACAACCCACCTTGTTCTCCGATGTTGGTCACACTTTGATCAATCATATTGTCTATATAACCATGGTGGTGACAACTTTTGAGCCAAGTAGTGTTGTCAGACTTTGTCACACGCGGTTACCAATTCATCGCATCATCTTCAATTATCCTTCTTTTTGCAGTGATGTATTTAAGCAATTGCTTGCATACTTGCGTGTACCTACAACTTTTTTCAATGGCCATAACTGTGACATGGTCTAAAATATTTCACCAATGTTATGGGAATCAGTATTGCAGTAGCCTAGGGTTGATATAAATTATTTTTGCTTGTTTGTTATGCTACTACAGACCCATTGTTGTTACAATGTAGTGAGTTTCCCTGAATCAAGTCCTTCCTTATACTGCAGTTCCCATGAACCAAGTCCTTCCTTGTTAGTTAGAAGGAGGAACTGCAGTATGAGGAGGGACTTGGTTCATGAAAACTGCAGTATGAGGAGGGACTTGGTTCATTGGGACTACAATACAAGAATGGCTTATGAGGTGGAGAACATTCTTTGCCTGCCAGGGCCACAACACTAGAAAAATTCAAGATTGAAGATGGAAAACATAAATGTTGCATTTGCTATGAAGAGTACAGTTTGTGGTGATGATGGGGGCACGGTTGCCTTTGCTCATATTTTTGTTGCAGTTACATGTCGATTGGATTGTAATAATTGTTATAAAGTGGTAAAATTTATCATAAGAAATATATAATAAGGCTTAAATATGTTTCGGATCCCTGATATATTGGCGAATTTTGCTTTGGGTCCCTATTAAATTTTTGCTTTTTGTTGGGTCCCCAATAAATTTTTTATTTTGTTGTTGGTCCCTAAAGCGCTTTAGATAGTGCTTTAAATTGCTTTTAAAAGTGTTTTAGATAGAGCTTTAGGGACCAAAAACAAAATAAAAAATTTATTGGGGACCCAACAAAGAGCAAAAATTTGATAGGGACCCATCGTAAAATTTGCTAATATATCAGGGACCTAAAACATATTTAAGCAAATATATAAATACGTAAATCTATTTGATGCTTTCCTTTCAAGAGTTCATCATTTTGAAAATTTCTTCTTTCAATTGCATTTTCCCTACGTGACTATAATTTAAAATTGAATTATTTCTTGCAATTTTCCTAAATCTCAATATGAATTAAAATTTTTAAATTTTGAATCTTGAGATATCATATCAAATTAATAAACATAAATATAATGTATTAAATAAAGTACTTCTACAATTTTCTTAAATATTCCCAAAGTATTGTTTTTGTGTAAGAAAATTGAAAATAATTAAAAGCAAAAGGAGCTAAAGAATAACATAGGAAATGCCATCATTAATTAGCATACAGAGAGTCTAACATATAAAGCTCCTATCATAACGAAACAATAACCAAAGTATTATTTCTTTAATCCTCCATCTTACAAATTGAGATTATTTACATCTACAATTCACTTATTATTGATCAGTTTTAAGTATAGGTTTTTATTTTTATTTTTATAGAGAATAGATACCTTTATATTGGTCGTTAAAATGAATATGGTAGTGCATTTTTTTTTTTTCGTTTTATAAATTTATATATTGGATTTAAGATTTTGTGGGATAAGTATGCCTTTCTAAATTTATATGGTATATGTTACTATTAGAATTTAAATTTTGAATGGAACATTATGGTCTCGAGTCCAATGCACCATAATGCCTCATTTATTTATTTTTCTATGGAAGGAAATAGATCTATGGATAGTCCTATTGCCAACAAAAATATAATTTTAGATATTAAAGATCTTTGTGTAGTAAAAAGTGCATTAAGCTCTTTCAATTTAATGCCAATATATAGTTTTTGATGTCAATTGTACATTGTGATAATCAACAAACTATACAATGATCTTGATTAATCGATGATTCTCCTCTACGTTTGTGCATATATTTTATCATATAAAAAATAATAGTAATCATTACAAATGTTTTTTCGGTGGTTGTCGTTTACTTTATGTATATCTTTGTGTGTTAGTTCTACTGCTAGGTTGATTTGGAGATCATCAAAGCCTACCTTTGTATTTAGAAATTTATGAGGAGGATGAGAGTCAATGTAACATATGATGAACTCTTAGTTTAGACCATATCTTTCATACATACAATTATTCAGTAGACACCATCTAACCATTTCCACCTTTTCTTAGCATGTCTGTATGTTGGAGACCTTCCTAATGTTGTTGTCATTGTAATGTTCTGCTTAGATGCAATTTGAGGAAAGATTTGAAAAGAATATGAAGATAATGAATGGTGGATTTTGACGTTGTTGTCTAAGGTGTAGGGTACAATTCCCATTTTTGAAAAGCTTCTTATCTTTTTTTTTTATCGATAGGAACGGAAGACTGATATCAAAGAATTTACAATAATTCACACACCCTGCTTAACCAACTAAGCTAGACTCCCTTGATAAAAGCTTCTTATATAGTCTGTGGGGTGAAGGATATTGGCAATCCCACAAGTGGCCAGAATCTGGACTGAGATGTGGTCGTGATGGGCTTCGTTGGGTATTCTGAACTCCTAATTCTGTTTAGCTTATTTGCATTTAGTAGGGGCTGAGCTGAATTGCAGTGTGTAATGTTAGGCCTATCTTTACTAAACACTCACAAGGGAAAGTCTCCATTGATCAGAGTAAAAAAAATGATTTTGTGTCAAAACTGCATTTGCACAAATCATACTACATTTATTTTATGTGAATCATTAAGTAATGTATGAAATGTATTGTTTGATATTATTTTAAATTGTATGAGAAATTAAATGCCTGATCCGGTAATATTTGTCCCTAGATTCTAGGGAAGTTTAATTGTAGGTGAATGAAGTATAGTGAGAAAAAATAGATGTTGATATTACCAGAGCTATAGGATGGAAAAATTTGGGCAGACAATTATTAAAGAATGATCATTTTGTAGTAGTGTTCTGTAAATTTTAGTGATAAAATATTGAAAATATTTTGAACTTAATAGAATGTATTATAACTTTTATGTATTACTGTAAATTAAATATAAAATCTAGAAGGGGTTACATTAGTGAAGAAGGGGGGGTTTCATCTTTCGCTTAGTTTGTCTTTTTTTATACTAAAAAAAATTGAATTGAGGACGTCCTAGTTAAGGCCAAGCCAAAGATGCTAAGGTTAAGCCGATGATGCCCTAGTCGAGGTCAAAATGAAGATGACGTAGCGAATGTCGAATTGAAGATGCCTCAGTCGAGGCTGAGGCTAAACTGAGAATGCCTTTATCAAGAGTGAGCAGAAGATGCGTTTATTATGGCTAAGCCAAATACGCGTTAGCCAAGGTTAAGTCGAAGATGCGTTTGCTGAGGCAGAGTTGAAGATGCGCAAGCCAAGACAGGGTTGAAGATGCACTGGCCTAACCTGGCCTGATTGGTCAAAGAGTGAAAACGGACTAGTTCGACCTGGTCCATATCTCTCATAGGCAACATTTGTCTTGGCCCGTCAGACTAGGTCAAATTAACTTATTTACTTATTTTTCTTAAATTTATACTAATTTTAAAAAATAAAAAATAATTTCGGGTCAAGTAAGCACGATGGTATTTAGGCCAAAAATTCATAGGCCAAACTTGGCCTGACGGGCCATTGGGTCGGCTCATCGGACCAGGCCATTTTTTATAGCTCTTTTAGGCATGGCAATAGGACAGGTCAAGGGCGAGTTTAGCTCTCCTCGTGCCTATACTCATGAAAGATGAGTCTGCTTCGAGTTTGAGTTTAAAAGAGGTGGGTTTAAAATTTTGAAATCCTACCCCATTGTCGTTAGATTTTATCGGGTTCATGAAAACCTTCGGGTAACCTATCACACTTTTGAAAACTTAATTTACTTATATGAGGAGGGATCAAGTTACTCCAAGAGTAACTTTAAAAGAGTTACTCCCTATCTTCACCATTCATTTTACCTAAATCTAAGGGTTGTAATGAGTAATTAATCTTAACCATTAAATTTCAAGAATATGAATAGTGAGAATGAATTTAAAGTTACTCTTGGAGTAACTTGATTCTCTCTCTCTCTCTCTCTCTCTCTACTAGTAATTCTAGAATTATTTTTATTAGTTAATGTAGTTTTTTTTACAGCATTAATGTAGTTTTTTTTAATTATAAAAATATTTATTTAATATCTAAAATAATAAACATAGATCACTTATCTTAGTTTTATTCTTGATGGTAAAATAATTGTCATTTGATAAATAATCATCATTTTAAATATATTTTGTAATTTAAGAATAAAATTGATTAATATTTATAAAATTGAAGAATTAATTTTAAAAATATATTTAGTGGATTATTTGAAAGTAAACTTTAATGTCAAAAGAAAAGTAGTCTAATTCTTAGATGACGTAAAAAAAGGAAAAAAAACTAAACTATTATACAAAAGAAATAAATGTCTTTTGACTGTGAATTTTTCTTTCAAATATTCTAATATCAACTTGTAAAATATATAAAAAAATATCAATTATTCAATTTGGAAAGTATTTAAGTATACAAAAATTTTCAATTATTTACCTCATATATATATATATATATATATATATATATATATATATATATTCCGTCCTTGACCAAAAGAACAAAATCTTAAGCTTCCCACCTTCACAAAAAAAAAAAAAAGAAAGGAAAATCTCAAGCTTTCCTCTTTCACCAAAATACCCAAATCTCAAGTCTCCCTCCAATACTGCTTTGAAACGATTGATCATAACAGTTATATTCCCCACAACACTATAAATACATCTAACCTTTGCAAATTCCTATATACCAAGTATTAGTATATCTCTTTTTCAATTCTCTTCTTATATCTATTCGTTTGTGCAATCACACACAAAAGTATCCTCTGTCAATCCTTCTCATCATGAACATGACATCACAATTTCAAGATCCCAGCTTGTTCTCCAATGCTCATCAAAGTTTCATCAATCATATGGTGTATATAAGGGTGTATATAAGCGTAGTTGTCACAAGTATTGATCCGAGCAGTGGTGTAAGTCTTTGTTGGATGTAGTTACCAATTAATCATGAAATCTTCAATCATCTATCTATATGTAATGATATATTAAAGCAATTGCTTGAATACTTGAATATACCTAGAAATTTTTTCATTGGCCACGATTGTGACCTGGTTCTAAACCTTTCGATAAGGTTACGTGGCTCAGTGTTACAGCGGCTTGGGGTTCATACAAATTATTTTCAGGTTTTCATTATGGTATTCGAGATCCACTGTTGTTATAATGTAGTGGGTACCCCATTCCTTTTTCAAGCTGATGAACTTCCACCAAGAGAATTTGTGCAAAGAATGGCCTGTGATGGAGGTGAACATTCCTTTCCTGCCGGGGCAACGACACTCCAAAGATTTAGGGTTCAAGATGAAGAAGGTGAACGTGTCATATGTGGTGAAGATTTCAACTCTGGTGATAATGCAGCAAGGTTGCCTTGCTGTCTTGTTTTCCACCCTAATTGTATATTGCAATGGTTCGTAGAGAAGGCTACGTGCCCTTGTTGCCGTTTTGCATATAGTCTTGTCTCTTGATATTGTTACCATTAGCATTTATGTACTGTGATAAATATATTATCTTAAAGAAGTAAAATGTATTTTATGAAATATAAATACTTCAATCTATTTGATGTTTTCCTTTTGAGAGTAATTATTTTCTGCTATCAATTACACACTTTCCTTATGTTTTAATATTGACACGTTTGACTTTTAAAATTGAATGTAATTTATTTTCTTTTATCATTGTCCATGTCTATCATTATTGCATACCCTGAGGAGAAATGAAAGAATGCTGAGAAAAAGAAAAGCCTGAACATAGAACAGAGAGAGTAGAAACAATAGGAGGGGCAAAGAAAACACACACTCACAAGTCAAGACTCATAACTCACTCCCAAGTCCCAAGTTCTTCTGATTTCCACGATTTTCCTCACCTTTAGTTTGTTTTAATTTCCATGTGTTTGGTTTGCTAAACTCTTATTATTTTTTTGTTTAAATATCAAACATTTTATTAAAAAATAATAATAAATTACATAAATAGTGAAATAATTAGAATAAATATTGTAATATTAAAGGAGACTACATATGAGATTTTTTGTTGTTAAAGTACCAAAAATAAAAATAAAAAATTATGATAAACTATAAATTATAAGTCCAAGTGTGAACTATCTTAAATGGCGTATGAAACAACTCTATAAATTGCCAAACATCTTTACTTAAGTAAATCAAATTTATAAATTACTCAAATAAAATATAAATTACCTAAATTGACTTGTCTACACACTCTTTTTATTTTACAGCACTTGTCTACACACTCTTAAGAATTCGTATATCATAAATTTAAATTCTTATTGAGATCAAAACACTTATTTTACTTTGTTTCTCCACATTTCAATGTTATTTGATACTTACTTTTTTTTTCCTAATTTTGTACTAATGATTTTTAATCTTAATCTTTTTTATTCCCTCAAATTTCAATATTAATTACTTTTAATTTTTAATATTAAAATTTCCATTTTTTTTAGTCTCAAACTATTATGATATATCTTTAAATAGTAGGATTCAATAATTCACAAAAATTAAAAAAACATGGTAGTAAAATGTGAAAAAAAAACTAGGTAGTAAAATTTGCAAAATAACAATAGGTGGATGGTAAAATGTGCAATTAAACCTAATTATTTTTTATAAATATTAAAATCAATGTTTTTTTTATGCATGTAAAGAGGTAATTAAAGTTATCAAAATGGACTAGCCCATTTGACTTGGTTTTAGCCTTCGTGGATCAGGGCCAGAACACCCACAGGGCTAAAAAAGACCCATCCTCGAGGCCTTATGGGTTATGGCCAGTCCATGAACTTTAAATTTAAAAATTTAACCGAGGTTGAGTTGAAGATGTTTCGCACAAGGTTGTGCTGAAGATACTTTGACCATGGTTGATCTGAAGAACTCTGGCCAAGTCGCGCTTAAGGTGTTCGAGCCGAGGTGGAGTTGAAATTACTTTGGCTGTGGCTGAGTTGAAATTTCTCTAACTAAGACTGAGCTTAAGATGTTTTGACCAAGGCCAAGTTGAAGATGATCTAATCAAGGTAGAATAGAAGATGTGTTGGTCGTGGTCAAGCTAAAGATACGCTGCTTAAGGCCGAGCTAATGATGCAGTTGTAAAGGCTGAGCTGAGATTGCATTGTTGATGATAAGCCAAAGATGTGTTGACCAAGGTTAAGTCGAAGATGCACTAGTCGAGGACGAGTTAAAGATGCTCTAGTTGAGGCCAGGCTGAATATGTGTTGACTAAGGCCAAGCTGAAGATTCCCTAGTTGAGACTAAAGTAAAGGTGTCTTAGCTAAGACCAAGTTAAAGATGCCCTGACTAAGGTTGAGGTTAAGATTCCCATATGAGGTTGAATATAAGATACCCTTGGATAGGCTAAGTTGAAATTACTCTCGACGAGGTTGGGTTGAAGATAATCTAGCCAAGGCTGAGTTGGAATTACCTTGATTGAGGCCATGTTGAGGATACTATGGCCAAGACTGAACTGAAATTACTCTCGTCGAGGTCAAGTTAAAGATACTCTAGTCGAGCTAGTAAGTTGAAAATATTTTTGTTGACAGTTGAGAAAAGTCATTTTTAAGATAGTCATAACTTGTGAGCTGATCCACTCCCCCTCTTAAGACTTGGTCCAACCTACTTATTAATTGGGTTAGGGAATTTAAGCCACTCATTTGGTGGGTCAAAATTAATTAGAGCCTGTATAATGATTTACCCTAGGACTTATGATTGAAATAACCCCCCCTTAAAGTAATTTAAACATGACACCTTATTAATCTTATGTTTTAATTTGGGATACCAGAGCTATGACAGGTATTCCCAAGCTTGTATTATTTGTTTGTTTATTTCTTTTATTTATCATTAGTTTATTTATTTGGTTATCCATTTTTTATTTATCCATTTATACAAAAAAGAGTGATTTAGGTGTACAACTTTTTAATTCCATTTTTTTTATCTAAGTCACTTAAGTTGTAACAACTTGGTAATATCAAACTTATAATTTTACTACTCTATTTAATTTCCTTTACTAATTTATTTATTCATAATTAATTTTATTTTGCTAAGATATATTTAGAAGCAGGCCTTTATAATAATTAAAAAAAAAATCTAAAATGAATATCACTAACAACTTAAAATCTTCTTAATAAGTAAATATAAAGTGGATAAAAATAATTGTTAGTAGCACTAAAAATTCTTTTTAATGTTTTTATCAAAATACTATTCTTTTAACTACCTTGGAAATGACTAGCTCACCACTTGTGATAAAATTTTCAAACTTTACGAAGAAGAAAAGTATATCAACACATAAAAAAAGTGAAATATTCACGTACAAGATATATGTTAGTAGGCTAATTGATAACTTGAGACTCATTTCTCTTTTTTAGATTTTTATTATATTACAAGAAAGCTAATGTAGACAAAGAAAGGCAACTGACAACTATTCCAGTGCATGACCAAAGAAAAGAAAGTTGTTAAAAAAAAAAGAAAAATGACGATACCATGAGTAAAAAAAATTAATTAATATAAATAAAAAGGATAGATGACATTACATGAGGCAGGCTGCACGTCTATCAAAAGGAAAACTTGCATCAATCAAAAGAAAATGCTTCTAATACTAACAAAACAACAAAGAGCAAATAAAACAAAGATTATGGAGAGAACTCAGAGGAGTCAGTTAAACTGACTGGGAGCCTTATTATGGCTTGCAGCTATCGGCAAATCAACGTGTAATTACTTAACGGTAAGGTCTTGAAAGCTTTGTCGGGCAAATCAGCTTTCACCATATTAATTAAAATTATAGAACCCAAAATTAGGTATTCAGAGATATATTTAAAGATATTCTAATTGTAATATATATATATATATATATATATATATATAAAGATAAATTGTTCAATTTGGACTGTCTTTAAATATCCAAAATTTTCAATTATTTACCTCATATATACTTTTGTCCTTGACCAAAAGAACAAAATCTCAAGCTTCCCTCCTTCACAAAAAGAGAAAATCTCAAGCTTTCCTCCTTCACCAAAAGACTAAAATCTCAAGCTTTCCCTCCAATACTGCTTTGAAACGATTGATCACAACACTATAAATATATCTATGCTTTACAATTCTTTGACCCAGGCCAGCATTTGTGTAACCCTCTGTAACTCTCTTATTGTTTCGATTCCTTTGTGCAAACACACACAAAAGTATTCTTTATCAGTCTTCCTCATCATGCCAGAAATTCAACCATCCACCTTCGCAGATGGTGGTAGTTACACTTCTTCCAATGATCAAGTCAATATAATTATAGTTGTTGTGAATTCACATCCGATGGATGTGGTCAGTCTTTGTAGCTTGAGCATACTACCACTTCCTCGTGACTTTTTTTTTCTTTTCCTCCTTTCCCAAAGACTTGTTACAGGTTTTCTTTAGAAAAACAGATGTACGAAAAAGTTTTCTTAATGGCGATTGTGACATGGTTACAAAGTTGTCTAGAATGCAACGTGACTCAATACTGCACCACGTTGAAAAATATTATTTTTAATTCTTTGCTATGTTATCCAAGTGCCATTATTTTTATAATATAGTGAATACCCCACACCCCTTTGATGATGAACATGTTCAATTAGTAGAGTTCGTGCAACGAATGGCTTATGAGGGTGGAGAACATTCTTTGCCTGCTGGGGCCACAACACTAGAAAAATTGAAGATTGAAGATGAAGAAGATAAATGTTGCATATGCTATGAAGAGTACAACTGTGGTGATGATGGGGCACGGTTGCCTTGTGCTCATATTTTTCACTACGAATGCATTTTGAAATGGTTTGTGCAGAGCAGTACGTGCCCTTTCTGCTGCCATTCCACATGCAATTGTCGTGACTGTTGATACTGTTAGGTTTTGCATTAAATATTTTCTTGCTTTTAAGGATACTTTGTTGTAGTTTGTAGTTTCGTGTTGATTGGATTGTAATAATTGTCTTATCTTATAAAGAGGGGGAATTTATTGTAAGAAATATATATAAATATGTAAATCTATTTGATGGTTTCCTTTCAAGAGTTCATGAATAACATATTTGAAAAAAAAAAGCATTAACTTTTCTAATAATCAGTATTTCCGATAACATTTCTCACACTAAAAGGTAATTAATTTTTGGATTAAAATATATTAACATATAAATGATAATTTTTTTAATTTGAAAAGTTATATATGTATAAAATCTTTTCAATTATTATGTCATACTTCCTTCCTTTTTCATAAAAAGAAGAAAAACCAAAATTTCAAACTTCCTTCGAATACCATTATTTAATTGGAAAGTTATGCATTTTTTTAATTATTATGCTATACTTCCCTCCATTTACATAAAAATTATCCTTTTCAATATTTGATTTTTTCCCTAATAATCAGTATTTCTGACAGCATTTATTATTCGGAAAGGTAATAATTTTTCATTAAAATATTTTAACATATAGAAATGATATATATATATATATATATATAGAAGGAGAGAGAGAGAGAGAGAGAGAGAGAGAGAGATTCTAACTTTAATGTGTAAAATATATATATTAAAAATGATCAATTATTGAATTTGGAAATTTATGTAGAAATTCTTTCAATTATTATATCATACATCCTTCCTTTTTCAAAAAAAAGGAAAAAAATATTAAAATTTCAAACTTCCCACAAATACCATTATTTAATTTGAAAATTGTGCATTTTTTTTTCAATTGTTATGTCATACATCCCTCCATTTACATAAAAATACCCCCGAAATTTTCAAGCTTCCCTCTAATACTATTTCGAAGAAGATATTGATCACAATCTTATACACTATAAATACATCTACCCTTTGCAAATTCCTATAGGCCAAGTATTAGTATAACTTTTTTTCAACTCTCTTCTTATTTCTACACATTTTTGCAATCAGACACAAAAGTGCCCTCTATAAATCTTCCTCATCGTGGAAACCCACTTGTTCTCCGATGCTGGTCACACTTTAATCAATCATATTGTCTATATAACCATGGTGGTGACAACTTTTGAGTCGAGCAGCGTCATCAGACTTTGTCACACGCAGTTACCACTTCACCACATTATCTTCAATTATCCATCCTTTTGCAATGATGTATTAAAGCAATTGCTTGCATACTTGTGTGTACCTACAACTTTTTTCAATGGCCATGACTGTGACATGGTCGAAAACATTTTCAGCAAAAGTTATGGGAATTAGTATTGCAGCGGCTTAGGGTTGATATAAATTATTTTTTCCTATTTGTTATGGTACTCAAGACCCATTGTTGTTATAATGTAGTGAGTTCCCCTGAATCAAGCCCCTCCTTATACTGCAGTTCCCATGAATCAAGTCCCTCCTTGTTGGTTGGAAGGAGGAACTACAGTACAAGGAGGGACTTGGTTCATTGGAACTATAGTACAAGTTATGAGGTGGAGAACATTCTTTGCCTGCCGGGGCCACAATGCTAGAAAAATTCAAGATTGAAGATGAAAAAGATAAATGTTGCATTTGCTATGAAGAGTACAACTGTGGTGATGATGGGGGCACTGTTGCCTTGTGCTCATATTTTTGTTGTAGTTACATTTTTATTGGGTTTTAATAATTGTCTTATCTTATAAAGAGGTGAAATTTATTGTAAGAAATATATAATAAAGCTTAAATATGTTTCGGGTCCCTGATATATTAGTGAATTTAGCATTGGGTCCCTATTAAATTTTTGCTTTCTATTGGGTCCCCGATATTTTTTTTTTTGGTTTTGTTCCCTAAAGTGCTTTAGATAGCACTTTAAATTGCTTTTAAAAAGTGGTTTAGATAGCACTTTAGGGACCAAAAACAAAATAAAAAAATTATTGGGGACCCAATAGAAAGCAAAAATTTAATAAGGACCCATGGCAAAATTCGCTAATATATCACGGACCCGAAACATATTTAAGCCAATATACAAATACATAAAACTATTTGATGCTTTCCTTTCACGAGTTCATCATTTTGACAATTTCTGCTATCACTTGCATTTTCCCTACACGACCATAATTTAAAATTGAATTATTTCTTGCAATTTTCCTGAATCTCAATATGAATTAAAAATTTTAAATTTTGAATCTTGACATATCATATCAAATTAATAAACATAACTACAATGTATTAAATAATGTACTTCTACAATTTTCTTAAATATTTCCAAAGTATTGTTTTTGTGTAAGCAAATTGAAAATAATTAAAAGCAAAAGTAGCTAAACAATAACATAGGAAATGCCATCATTAATTAGCATATAGAGAGTTTGACATATAAAGCTCCTATCATAACAAAACAATAACCAAAGTATTATTTCTTTAATCTTTCATCTTACAGATTGAGATTATTTACATCTACAGTTCACTTATTATTGATCACTTTTAAGTATAGGTATTTTTTTTTTTTTTTTACAAAGAATAGGTTCCTTTATGTTGGCCATTAAAATGAATATGGTAGTGTTTGTTTTTTTTAGTTTTATAAATTTATTTATTGGATTTAAGATTTTGTGGGCTATGTACACCTTTCTAAATTTATATGGTATATATTACTATTAGAATTCAAATTTTTAAGGGAACAATATGGTCTCGAGTCCAATACACCATAATGCCTCATTTATTTATTTTTCTGCGGAAGGAAACAAATCTATGGATAGTCCTATTGCCAATGAAAATATAATTTTAGATATTAATGATCTTTGTGTGGTAAAAAAAAGCATTAAGCTCTTTCAATTTAATGCCAATATATAGTTTTTGATGTCAATTGTACATTGTGATAATCAACAAACTATACAATGATCTTGATTAATTGATGATTCTCCTCTATGTTTGTGCATATATTTTATCATATTAAAATTAATAGTAGTCATTACAAAACTTTTCTCGGTGGTTGTCATTTACTTTATGTATATCTTTGTGTGTTAGTTCTCATGCTAGGTTGATTTGGTGATCATCAAAGCCTACCTTTGTATTCAGAAATTTATGAGGGGGATGAGAGTCAATGTAACATATGATGAACTCTTAGTTTAGACTGTATCAAGTTTTCATGCATACAATTATTCAGTAGACACCATCTAACCATTCCCACCTTTTCTTAGCATGTCTATATGTTGGAGACCTTCCTGATGTTGTTGTCATTGTAATGCTATGCTTAGATGCAATTTGAGGAAAGATTTGAAAAGAATATGAAGATAATGAATGGTGGATTTTGACGTTGTTGTCTAAAGTGTAGGGTACAATTCCCATTTTTGAGAAAGCTTCTTGTCTTTTTTTTATCGATAGGAACGAAAGATAGATATCAAAGAATTTACAATAATTCACGCACCCTACTTAACCAACTGAGCTAGACTCCCTTGATAAAAGCTTCTCATTTTATTGTTTAATCTAACAACCAAAAACAATAAGTATCCACTTCAAGGAGAGTATAAGGTCATATAACATCTCTATAATTTAGTTTTATTGGAAGGATGAAAGAAAGTTCCATAATTTATGGGGGTGGTTTGCCATAGTTTATTCTTAGTGAGCAAAATTTTCATCTTATTGGTAGTTTGTTGTTGGAGTAAGGATTTACACCTATATGTGTGTGTGTCATTCAAATAATGAAATGGTCAATAAAGTTAATCAGTTTAAGTACCCATCAAAATATTCTTCTAGTGTTTTTGTAAGCTAGAACATAGAATATTCTTAGTAAGCCATAACATAGAATACAGAGAGTAGAAACGAAAGAATACCCAACCATGCAACCAAGGCAGCCTCAACACCAAATTGGGAGTCTTAATAAAAATGACATTCAATTCAGTTAGGCAATTGGCATCTTCTTCTTAAGTCCATAGTGTCTTTCGCTTAGTTTGTCTTTTTTATATTAAAAAAACTGAATTGAGGACGCCTTAGTTGAGGCCAGGCCAAAGATGCTAAGGTCAAGCCAATGATGCCCTAGTCAAGGTCAAACTGAAGATGACCTAGCGAAAGTCAAATTGAAGATGCCTCAGTCGAGGCCGAGGCTAAAATGAGAATGCCTTTATCAAGAGTGAGTTGAAGATGCATTTATATGGTTAAGCCAAATATGCATTGGCCGAGGTTAAGTCAAAGATGTGTTTGCTGAGGCGGAGTTGAAGATGCGCAAGCTGAGGCAAGGTTGAAGATGCACTGGCCTGACCTAGCTTGACTGATCAAAGAGTGAAAACGGACTGGTCCGACCTAGTCCTTATCTCTCATAAGCCACATTTGTCTTGGCTCGGCTTGGCCCGTCAAACTAGGTCAAATTAGCTTATTTATTTATTTTTCTTAAATTTATACTAATTTTAAAAAAATAAAAAATAATTTCGGGCCAAATAAGCACGATGATATTTAGGCCAAAAATTCATAGGCCCAGCCTGGCCTAACGGGCCATCGGCCCGGCTCGTTGCACCAGGCCATTTTTGACAGCTCTTCTAGGCATGGCAACAGGATATGTTAAGGGCGAGTTTAGCTCTGCTTGTCCCTATACTCATGAAAGACGAGACTGGTTCGAGTTTTTTAAGTCCTACCCCATTGTCGTCAGATTATATCGGGTTCGCGAAAACCTTCGAGCAACCTGTCACACTTTTGTAAACTTAATTTACTTATATGAGGAGGGATCAAGTTACTCTAAGAGTAACTTTAAAAGAGTTACTCCGTATCTTCACCATTCATTTTACCTAAATCTAATGGTTGTAATAAGTAACTAATCTTAACCATTAAATTTCAAGAATATGAATAGTGAGAATGAATTTAAAGTTACTCTTGGAGTAACTTGATCCTCTCTCTCTCTCACTCACTCACTCTCTCTCTCTCTCTCTCTCTCTCTCTCTATATATATATATATATTAGTAATTCTAGAATTATGTTTATTAGTTAATGTAGTTTTTTTTACAATAATAATGTAGTTTTTTTTAAATTATAAAAATATTTATTTAATATCTAAAATAATAAACATAGATCACTTATCTTAGTTTTATTCTTGACAGTAAAATAATTGTCATTTGATAAATAATCATCATTTTAAATATATTTTGTAATTTAAGAATAAAACTGATTAATATTTATAAATTTAAGAACTAATTTTAAAAATCAATTTAGTGGATTATTTGAAAGTAAACTTTAATGTCAAAAGAAAAGTAGTCTAATTCTTAGATGACATAAAAAAAGGAAATAAACTAAACTATTATACAAAAGAAATAAATGTCTTTTGACTATGAATTTTTCTTTCAAATATTCTAATATCAACTTGTAAAATATATATAAAAAAATCAATTATTCAATTTGGAAAGTATTTAAGTATAAAAAAATTTCAATTATTTACCTCATATATATATATATATATATATATATATATATATATATTCCGTCCTTGACCAAAAAAGACCCAAATCTCAAGTTTCCCTCCAATACTGCTTTCAAACAATTGATCATAACGGTTATATTCCTCACAACACTATAAATACATCTAATATTTGCAAATTCCTATATACCAAGTATTAGTATATCTCTTTTTCAATTCTCTTCTTATTTCTATTCCTTTGTGCAATCACACACAAAAGTATCCTCTATCAATCTTTCTCATTGTGAACATGACATCACAATTTCAAGAACCCAGCTTGTTCTCCGATGCTCATCAAACATTCATTAATCATGTGGTGAATATAAGCGTAGTTGTCACAAATTTTGATCCGAGCAGTGGTGTAACTCTTTGTTGGATGCAGTTACCAATTAATCATGAAATCTTCAATCATCTATCTGTATGTAATGATATATTAAAGCAATTGCTTAAATACTTGAATATACCTAGAAATTTTTTCATTGGCCACTATTGTGACCTGGTTCTAAACCTTTTGACAAGCTTTCGTGGCTCAGTGTTACAGTAGCTTGGGGTTCATATAAATTATTTTTGGGTTTTCATTATGGTATTCGAGATCCACTGTTGTTATAATGTAGTGGGTACCCCATTCCTTTTTCAAGTTGATGAACTTCCACCAAGAGAATTTGTGCAAAGAATGGCCTGTGATGGAGGTGAACATTCTTTTTCCTGTGGGGGCAACGACACTCCAAAGATTTAGGGTTCAAGATGAAGAAGGTGAACGTGTTATATGTGGTGAAGATTTCAACTCTGGTGATAATGCAGCAAGGTTGCCTTGCTGTCATGTTTTCCACCCTAATTGTATATTGCAATGGTTCGTAGAGAAGGCTACGTGCCCTTGTTGCCGTTTTGCATATAGTCTTGTCTCTTGATATTGTTACCATTAGCATTTATGTACTGTGATAAATATATTATCTTAAAGAAGTAAAATGTATCGTATGAAATATAAATACTTCAATCTATTTGATGTTTTCCTTTTGAGAGTAATTAATTTCTGCTATCAATGTAATTTATTTTCTTTTATCATTGTCCATATCTATCATTATTGCATACCCTGAGGAGAAACAAAAGAATGCTGAGAAAAAGAAAAGCCTGAACATAGAATAGAGAGAGTAGAAACGATAGGAGGGGCAAAGAAAACACACACTCACAAGTCGCGACTCATCACTCACTCCCAAGTCCCAAGTTCTTCTGATTTCCAAGATTTTCCTCGCCTTTAGTTTTTTTTCATTTCCATGTCATTGGTTTGCTAAACTCTTATTATTTTTTTGTTTAAATATCAAACATTTTATTAAAAAATAATAATAAATTACATAAATAGTGAAATAATTAGAATAAATATTGTAATATTAAAGGAGACAACATATGAGATTTTTTTTGTTAAATGGCGTATGAAACATTTAACAAAAAAAATCTCATATGTTATAAGTCCAAGTGTGCACTATCTTAAATGTTAAAGTACCAAAAATAAAAATGAAAAATTATGATAAACTATAAATTATAAATCCAAGTGTGCACTATCTTAAATGGCATATGAAACAACCCTATAAATTGCCAAACATCTTTACTTTGGTAAAACAAATTTATAAATTACTCAAATAAAATATAAAATTCCTAAATTGACTTGTCTACACACTCTTTTTTATTTTACAGCACTTGTCTACACACTCTTAAGAATTCGTATATTATAAATTTAAATTCTTATCGAGATCAAAACACTTATTTTACTTTGTTTCACCATATTTCACTGTTATTTGATACTTACTTTTATATTTCCTATTTATGTACTAATGATTTTTAATCTTAATCTTTTTTATTCCCTCAAATTTCAATATTAATTACTTTTAATTTTTCATATTAAAATTTCCTTTTTTTTTAGTCTCAAAATATTATGATATATCTTTAAATAGTAGGACTTAATAATTCGCAAAAATTAAAAAAACATGGTAGTAAAATGTGAAAAAAAACCTGGGTAGTAAAATTTGCAAAATAACAATAGGTGGATGGTAAAATGTGCAATTAAACCTAATTATTTTGTATAAATATTAAAATCAATGACTTTTTTTTTATGTATGTAAAGAGGTAATTAAAGTTGTCGAAATGGACTAGCCCATCTGGCTTGGCTTTAGCCTCTGAGGATTAGGGCAAGAATGCCCACAGGGCTAAAAAAGACCCATCCTCGAGGCCTTATGGGTTATGGCCAGTCCATGAACTTTAAATTTAAAAATTTAACCAGAGGTTGAGTTGAAGATGTTTTGCACAAGGTTGTGCTGAAGATACTCTGACCATGATTGATTTGAAGATCTCTGGCCAAGTTGCGCTTAAGGTGCTCGAGGCGAGGTGGAGTTGAAAGGCCATGGCTGAGTTGAAATTACTCTAACTAAGACCGAGCTGAAGATGTTTTGGCCAATCCAAGTTGAAGATGATCTAATCAAGGTTGAATAGAATATGTGTTGGTTGTGGTCAAGCTGAAGATACGTTGCTCAAGGCCGAGCTAATGATGCAGTTGTAAAGGCTGAGTTGAAGATGCATTGGTTGATGATAAGCCAAAGATGTGTTGACCAAGGTTAAGTCTAAGATGCACTGGTCGAGGCTGAGTTGAAGATGCTCTAGCCGAGGCCAGGCTGAAGATGTGTTGACTAAGACCAAGCTGAAGATTCCCTAGTCGAGACTAAAGTAAAAGTGTCTTAGCTAAGACCAAGTTAAAGATGCCCTGATAAAGGTTGAGGTTAAGATTCCTAGATGAGGTTGAATATAAGATACCCTTGGATAGGCTAAATTGAAATTACTATCGACGAGGTTGGGTTGAAGATAATCTAGCCAAGGTTGATTTGGAATTACCTTGATTGAGGCCATGTTGAGGATACTATGGCCAAGACTGAACTGAAATTGCTCTAGTCAAGGTCAAGTTAAAGGCACTCTAGTCGACCTAATAAGTTGAAAATATTTTTGTGGACAGTTGAGAAAAGTCATTTTTAAAATACTCGTAACTTATGAGTTGATCCACTCCCCCGCTTAACAACTTAAAATCTTCTTAATAAGTAAATATAAAGTGGATAAAATAATTGTTAGTAGTACTAAAAATCCTTTTTTATGTTTTTATCAAAATACTATTCTTTTAAGTACCTTGGAACTGACTAGCTCACCACTTGTGATAAAATTTTCAAACTTTACGAAGAAGAAAAGTATATCAACACTTAAAAAAGTGAAATGTTCACGTACAAGATATACGTCAGTAGGCTAATTGATAACTTGATACTCATTTCTCTTTTTTAGATTTATATTATATTACAAGAAAGCTAATGTAGACAAAGAAAGGCAACCGACAACTATTCCAGTGCATGACCAAAGAAAAGAAAGTTGTTAAAAAAGACAAGAAAAATGACGATACCATTAGTAAAAAAAATAATTAATATAAATAAAAAAGATAGATGACATTACATGAGGCAGGCTGCACGTCTATCAAAAGGAAAACTTGCATCAATCAAAAGAAAATGCTTCTAATACTAACAAAACAACAAAGAGCAAATAAAATAAAGATTATGGAGAGAACTCAGAGGAGTCAGTTAAACTGACTGGGAGCCTTATTATGGCTTGCAGATATCGGCAAATCAACGTGTAATTACTTAATAGTAAGGTCTTGAAAGCTTTGTCAGGCAAATCAGCTTTCACAATATTAATTAAAGTTATAGAACCCAAAATTAGGTATTCAGAGATATATTTGAAGATATTCTAAGTGTAAAATATATATAAAAAAAGATAAATTGTTCAATTTGGACAGTCTTTAAATATCCAAAATTTTTGATTATTTACCTCATATATATGTATATATATATATATATAGAGAGAGAGAGAGAGAGAGAGAGAGAGAGAGAGTGAGAGAGAGATTCTAACTTTATGAAGAAACTCTTGAACAAATTCTTTTCAATTATTATATCATACTTCCTTCCTTTTTCAAAAAAATTTAAAAATTCAAATCTTCAAACTTCCCTCAAATTCCATTATTTAATTTGAAAGTTGTGCATTTTTTTTTTCAATTATTATGTCATACTTCCCTCCATTTAAATAAAAATACCCCCCAAAATTTCAAGCTTCCTTCCAATACTGTTTCAAAGAAGATATTGATCACAATCTAATACACTATAAATACATCTACCCTTTGCAAATTCCTATTGGCCAAGTGTTAGTATAACACTTTTTCAACTCTCTTCTTATTTCTACACCTTTTTACAATCACACACAAAAGTGCCCTCTATAAATCTTCCACATCGTAAAACCCACCTTGTTCTCCGATGCTAGTCACACTTTCATCAATCATATTGTCTATATAACCATGGTGGTGACAACTTTTGAGCCAAGTAGTGTTGTCAAACTTTGTCACACACGGTTACCAATTCATCGGATCATCTTCAATTATCCTTCTTTTTGCAATAATGTATTAAATCAATTGCTTGCATACTTGCATGTACCTACAACTTTTTTCAATGGCCATGACTGTGACCTGGTCGAAAATATTTCAGCAATGTCATGGGAATCAGTATTGCAGCGGCCTAGGGTTGATATAAATTATTTTTACGTGTTTGTTATGCTACTAAAGACCCATTGTTGTTACGATGTAGTGAGTTTCCCTGAATCAGGTCCCTCCTTATACTGCAGTTCCCATGAACCAAGTCCCTCCTTGTTAGTTAGAAGGAGGAACTGCAGTGCGAGGAGGGACTTGGTTCATGAAAACTGCAGTACAAGGAAGGACTTGGTTCATTGGAACTACAATACAAGAATGGCTTATGAGATGGACAACATTCTTTGCCTACTAGGGCCACAAAACTAGAAAAATTCAAGATTGAAGATGAAAAAGATAAATGTTGCATTTGCTATGAAGAGTACAGCTGTGGTGATGATGGGGGCATGGTTGCCTTGTGCTCATATTTTTGTTGTAGTTACATGTCGATTGGATTGTCATAATTGTTATAAAGAGGTGAAATTTATCATAAGAAATATATAATAAGGCTTAAATATGTTTCGGATCCCTGATATATTAGCAAATTTTGCACTGGGTCCCTATTAAATTTTTGCTTTCTGTTGGGTCCCCAATAAATTTTTTATTTTGTTTTTGGTCCCTAAAGCACTTTAGATAGTGCTTTAAATTGCTTTTAAAAATGGTTTAGATAGCGCTTTAGGGACCAAAAACAAAATAAAAAATTTATTGGGGACCTAATAGAAAGCAAAAATTTGATAGGGACCCAACTAAAATTTGCTAATAGATCAGGGACCCGAAACATATTTAAGCCAATATATAAATACGTAAATCTATTTGATGCTTTCCTTTCAAGAGTTCATCATTTTGAAAATTTTTGCTATCAATTGCATTTTCCCTACATGACCATAATTTAAAATTGAATTATTTCTTGCAATTTTCTTCAATCTCAGTATGAATTAAAAATTTTAAATTTTGAATCTTGACATATCATATCAAATTAATAAACATAAATATAATGTATTAAATAAAGTACTTCTACAATTTTCTTAAATATTCCCAAAGTATTGTTTTTGTGTAAGAAAATTGAAAATAATTAAAAGCAAAAGGAGCTAAACAATAACATAGGAAATGCCATCATTAATTAGCATACAAAGAGTCTGACATATAAAGCTCCTATCACAACGAAACAATAACCAAAGTATTATTTCTTTAATCCTTCATCTTACAGATTGAGATTATTTACATCTAAAATTCACTTATTATTGATCACTTTTAAGTATAGGTATTTTTTTTATAGTGAATAGGTACCTTTATATTGGCCGTTAAAATGAATATGGTAGTGTTTTTTTTTTTCGTTTTATAAATTTATATATTGGATTTAAGATTTTGTGGGCTATGTATGCCTTTCTAAATTTATATGGTATATGTTACTATTAGAATTTAAATTTTGAAGGGAACATTATGGTCTCGAGTCCAATGCACCATAATGCCTCATTTATTTATTTTTCTGTGGAAGGAAATAGATCTATGGATAGTCCTATTGCCAATGAAAATATAATTTTAGATATTAAAGATCTTTGTGTAGTAAAAAGAGCATTAAGTTCTTTCAATTTAATGCCAATATATAGTTTTTGATGTCAATTGTACATTGTGGTAATCAACAAACTGTACAATGATCTTGATTAATCGATGATTCTCCTCTAGGTTTGTGCATATATTTTATCATATAAAAAATAATAGTAATCATTACAAATGTTTTTTCGGTGGTTGTCGTTTACTTTATGTATATCTTTGTGTGTTAGTTCTACTGCTAGGTTGATTTGGTGATCATGAAAGCCTACCTTTGTATTCATAAATTTATGAGGGGGGTGAGAGTATATATAACATATGATGAACTCTTAGTTTAGACTGTATCAACTTTTCATACATACAATTATTCAGTAGACACCATCTAACCATTTCCACCTTTTCTTTGCATGTCTGTATGTTGAAGACCTTCCTAATGTTGTTGTCATTGTAATGCACTACTTAGATGCAATTTGAGGAAAGATTTGAAAAGAATATGAAGATAATGAATGGTGGATCTTGACGTTGTTGTCTAAAGTGTAGGGTACAATTCCCATTTTTGAAAAAGCTTCGTGTCTTTTTTTTTTTATCGATAGGAACGGAAGACATATATCAAAGAATTTACAATAATTCACACACCCTACTCAACCAACTGAGCTAGACTCCCTTGATAAAAGCTTCTTATTTTATTGTTTAATCTAACAACTGAAAACAATAAGAAAAGTATCCGCTTCAAGGAGAGTATAAGGTCATATAACATCTCTATAATTTAGTTTTATTGGAAGGATGGAAGAAAGTTCCATAATTTATGGGGGTGGTCTGCCACAGTTTATTCTTAGTGAGCAAAATTTTCATCTTATTGGTAGTTTGTTGTTGGAGCAAGGATGTACACCTATATGTGTGTGTGTGATACAAATAATGAAATGGTCAATAAAGTTAATCACTTCAAGTACCCAACAAAATATTCTTCAAGTGTTTTTGTAAGCCATAACATAGAATATTCTTAGTAAGCCATAACATAGAATAGAGAGAGTAGAAACAAAAGAATATCCAACCATGCAACCAAGGCAGCCTCAACACCAAATTGGGAGTCTTAATAAAAACTACTTTCAATTCAGTTAAGCAATGGGCATCTTCTTCTTAAGTCCATAGTGTCTTTCGCTTAGTTTGTCTTTTTTATACTAAAAAAAACTGAATTGAGGTTGCCCTAGTTGAGGCCAGGCCAAAGATGCTAAGGTTAAGCCGATGATGCCCTAGTCGAGGTCAAACTGAAGATGACCTAGCGGAAGTCGAATGGAAGATGCCTTAGTCGAGGTCGAGGCTAAACTGAGAATGCCTTTATCAAGAGTGAGCTGAAGATGTGTTTATTATTGCTAAGTCAAATACGCATTGGCCAAGGTTAGGTCGAAGATGCGTTTGCTTAGGCGAAGTTAAGGATGCGCAAGTCGAGGCAGGGTTGAAGATGCACGGCCTGACTGGTCAAAGAGTCGAGCATGATTATCTTCCTTGGGTGGTGTCTACCATAAAAAAAAGAATTTAAAAAATATCTGATTTATGATTTTATTGAATAAGTAATTTAAAACTATTTTGTAATAAAATATAGTTAAAAATTTAAAATTAATATATTTATTTATATATTTATATAAAAAATTTAACATTATCATATAATCATTAGTCAACAAAATGTTCATATATGAAGTTATTAAGCATATAGTCAAAATATCATTTTGTAGTAAATATATTAACTAATTAGATTCAACCTAATTTTTAGTATAAAAATTTCAACCGTATAATTTAAATATTAGTCATGAAATATTTATTTATGAAATTAATTTAAATGGTTTTATATAATATAAAATTAAAAATGATTTTATAGGATGTCTAAAGTAAAAATAGATTTAATCAATTAAATTATAATTAGTTTTAATAAGTAATTATATAATTTATCATCCATTTAATATAAATTATAACATATTTGAATATAATATTAAAAACATTATTACATTAAATATTCAAAGAAAAAATAAATATTATTTAGACAAACAAAATTATCCTTTATTTTTATGATTATATATGCTTATATAATATATAAAATATAATTTTTTATAAATAAAAAATATAAAACATTAATATAATATAAATAAAAAATGGTTATAATAAAAAAAATTGTGTGTATGGAATAAAAAAAAGAAATTAGAAAAAGAGAGAGAGAGAGAGGGAGGGAGAGAGAGAGAGAGAGAGAGAGAGAGAGATGAGGATAGGAATTGCGAGGGAAAACTGTTGACCAGGAAGTGACGAGTTTAGGGAGGCATTTCTTATCTTAGTTTATATTGATATTGATGAATGAATAACATACGTGGCTCAATATTATTTTTTGAAATAAATATCAATTCAAAAAATATAATAGATTATTTTATGGAAATCATCCTTGCGCATATTTGGAAAAAATCTTAATAATCAGTATTTCTGATAACAATTCTCATACTAAAAGGTCATTAATTTTTATATTAAAATATTTAACATATATAAATGATATATAGAGATATTTTAACTTTAATGTGTAAAATATATAAAAAATGATAGATTGTTGAATTTGGAAAGTTATGTATAAATTCTTTTCAATTATTATGTCATACTTCCTTCCATTTTCATAAAAAGAAAAAAAAAACAAAATTTCAAACTTCCCTCCAATATTTCCCTTCATTTACATAAAAATTACCCCCCCTCCCCAAAAAAATTTTTAAGCTTCCCTCCAATATTGTTCCGAAGAAGATATTAATCATAATCTTATATACACTATAAATACATCTAACCTTTGCAAATTCCTATAGACCAAGTACCAGTATAACTTTTTTTCAATTCTCTTCTTATTTCTATTCGTTTAATCCTTTGTGCAATCACACATAAAAATACCCTCTATATAAATCTTCCTCATCATAAACATGATACCACAATTTGAAGAACCCACCTTTTTCTCCGGTCCTGGTAACACTTTCATCAATCATCTTGTGTATGTAACCATGGTGGTGACAACTTTCGAGCAGAGCAGTGTTGTCAAACTTTGTCACATGTGGTTAGCAATTCAACACATCATTTTCAATTATCCATTTTTTTGCAATGATGTAGTAAAGCAATTGCTTGCATACTTGCATGTACCTACAAATTTTTTCAATGGCCATGACTCTGACATGGTTGAAAACATTTCAGCAATGTTATGGGAATCAGTATTGCAGTGGCCTAGCGTTGATATAAATTATTTTCACGTGTTTGTTAAGGTACTCAAGACCCATTGTTGTTACAATGTTGTGAGTACCCAGTTCTTTTTACAAGCTGAGCAACTTCCATCTAGAAGATTGGTGCAAAGAATGGCCTACGAGGGAGGTGAACATTCTTTGCCTGCGGGCGGAACGATGCTTGAAAGATTTATGGTTCAAGATGAAGAAGGTGAATGTGTCATATGTCATGAAGATTTCAACTCTGGTGATGATGTAGCAAGATTGCCTTGCTCTCACGTTTTCCACCATTATTGTATTTTGCAATGGTTTGTAGAGAGGGGTATGTGCCCTTTGTGCCGTTTCGCATGTAGTTGTGTCTCTTGATACTGTTACCATTAGCATTATTGTACCGTGATAAATATATTATCTTAAAGAAGTAAAATATGTTGTATGTGAATATAAATACTTCAATCTATAATTGATGTTTTCCTTTTGAGAGTACATTAATTTTTGCTATCAATTTCACTTTTCATATATAATAATATTAACACATTAGACGACTTTTAAAATTGAATATAATTTATTCTCTTTTATCATTGTATATGGGGAGGACTCAAACATAAACAAAGGGAGATATAACTGGGAGAAGAAGGCGTGGAGACAATAGAACCAATCGATAGAGCACCGAGGAGAAAAGAAAACCCAGAGCATAGTATTGAAAGTAAATATAATGTTGTTTTTTAAAAAAAATAGTAAATATAATGTGTTGATTATGGTTTATCTTAATCAACACATTATAATTATAATTGCTCCTAAAGTTATTCTGATTTCCATTTGCCATTATATATCTTGGCTTGTTCTCCTTTTGTTTGGTTTCATTTCCACGTCATTGGTTTGCTAAACTAAACATGCCTTTTCCAAGCAATATGATGCAGCTCATATTGTTTATATCAGGATGTTTTATTTTTATTTTTATTTTTTATTTATTTTTATTGAAAATGTTTCACAATGATTAATTCAGCTTTTGACAACCATATGTGTTATAATTATTGTCACTTTAGGTTTGCTACTTCTGTTGTTTCTAATGTTAAAGTGGTAAAAACATAAAAAAATAATGAAATATTAAGAACAGTGGAATTGAAAAAGAAGTGAAAATAAGAAAAATAGAAACAACAGGGCAACGTAATAATGATAAGATGATATGAATAAGTGGAATTTGCAAATTCTCATTTTAATTTATTAGTATTATCGGTTAACGTTGTTTGTTCCACTATTAGTTTGGGTTATCCACTTGGATATAACACCACCAGACTGCTACATGCAATGGGTGTAGTCTTCTTACACCTCTACTATTAGTTCGCTTAGTTTGTCATTTTTATTTTTCCCCTTCTGTTTTGCTAGTTTTTTTTCCTATTTGTATAAAAAAAAATTAATGTAATGATTATGCTTTATATTTCATTTTGAATCCTTTTGTGTTTCATGGTGAAAAAGAGTTCTTATTAGAAATACATGTAATTTTAATTTTAGTTAACAATTTTTCACAATTATTTTGTATAAACATTAAAATCAAAGGTTTTTTTTTTTTTTTTTAATGTAAAGGGTAATTAGAGCCGTCAAAATAGACTAGCCTAGTTGGCTTGGCCATAGCCCACGTGGGTCATGGCCAAAAAGCCCACAGGGCTAAAAGAGGCCAACATAAAAAAGCCCTTAAGACCTTGTGGCTTATGTCCTGCCAATGGACCTTAAATTTAAAAATTTAACTCGAGGTTAAGCTAAGAGATGTTGTAGCCAAAGTCGTATTGAAGATACTTTGACTGTGGTTGATTTGAAGATACTCTAACTGAGGCCGAGCTTAAAATGCTCTAGTCAAGGCCAAGCTTAAGATGCTCAAGCTGAGACTGAGTTGAAATTACTCTAGCTGAGATTGAGCTGAAGATGATCTAACTGAGGCTAAGTGGAAGATGCACTAATCAAGGCTTGAATCGAAGGTGCATTGGTTGAGGCCAAGCTAAAGATATGTTGGGTAAGGACGAGTCAAAGATACGCTGGTTGAGGTCGAGCCTAAGATGTGCTTGTAAAGGTTGAGCCAAACATGTGTTGTCCAAGGCTGCGCTGAAGATGCGCCCTAGTTGAGGCCAACCCAAAGATACTAAGGTCTTGTCCACGCTGCCTTAGCCGAGGCCAGGTTGAAGATGACCTAATTGAAGTCGAGGCAAAAATACCCTGACTAAGGTTGAGTAGAAGAGTCCTTAGTTGAGGTTGAACCAAAGATGTCCAGCTGAGACTGAGTTGAAGATGCCCTGGTTGAGGTTGATGTGAAGATTCTCTAGCTGATGTTGAGTATAAGATACTCTACGTTAGGCTAAGTTGAACATACTCTGAACGAGGTCGAGTTGAAGTTACTCTAGCCAAGGTCAAGTTGAAATTACTTTGATTGAGGCCACATTAAAGATATCTTGGTTGGGACCTAGTTAAAATTACTTTAGTTTAGCTTGAGTTAAACATACTCTAGTCTAGCCAAGTTGAAAATATTTTTATGGGCGATTTAGAAATTTTTTTTTTGAAATACTGGTACTTGTGGGTTGACAACCCTTAAGCCTTAGTCCAACCTTCTTATTAATTGGGTTGTGTAGGTTGGGAGCTTTTAGGCCCCACATTAGGTGGGTCAAAA
The DNA here is from genome assembly GCA_026413185.1 of Pueraria montana var. lobata. NCBI lineage: Eukaryota > Viridiplantae > Streptophyta > Magnoliopsida > Fabales > Fabaceae > Pueraria > Pueraria montana. The sequence goes on from CM048650.1 coordinate 84,538,397, forward strand.
AATAATTAGAGCCATTATCTTGAACTGGCCCAAGGCTTAGGACCAAAATAACACCTCAAGAGATAATTTAAACATGATAGCTAGTTAATCTTATGCTTTAAATTGGAATGTATACTCTAGTTGTGACAAGTGTTCCCGAACTTGTATATTACTTGTTTATTTATCATTGATTTATTTCAGCAAAATAATTTCATATTTATATTTGAGAGTCTTGAAGTTATGATTTATTTATTTAGTTATCTATTTTATTTTTTTAATCATTTTATACAAAAGTGATTGATTTAGGTGTAATGTCTGTCCTAATCGTGATCGAACCTCTAGCCAACTTCGATAATTTTCTATTGTTGTATTATGGATTTTTAATTTAAATAATTTTTATTAAATTGTGAGTATTCTTTTTTAAAAATAATTATTTAAATTAATTACAATGTAAACTTTTAGTCACAATTATTTTTTTAAACTACTTTAAAATTAAAATTAAAAAGTAAAAAGCAAAAAAATAAATAACAAAATTAGGAAAACCTATTGAGAATTCAGGTTTGGGGTATCCGGATTCTCAACGTCATGTTTTTTAAAAAGAAAATAAAGGTTAAGAATTTGGGTGGAGAGGAGCCGAAATCCCAACCTGAACAGTAATAGATAGTAGTTTGTTAAATAATGTGGTACGAGTATTATTTGGATAAATAATTTTTTTTCGTTCAAAGAGATATTTAAATATATACTAACATCAATGTGTAAAACATATAAAAAAAATGACAAATTATTCAATTCTGAAAGTCTTTTAAGTATACAAAATTTTCAATTATTTACCTCATATGTACTTCCCTCCTTTACTAGAAAAACAAAATGTCAAGCTTCCCTCCTTTACAAAAAAAAGAAGAAATCTCAAGCTTCCCTCTTTCACCAAAAGATCAAATTAAATCTCAAGCTTCCCTCTTTGACCAAAAGACCAAATTAAATCTCAAGCTTCCCTCCAATACTCCTTTGAAACAATTGACCATAAAGGATATATACTTCACAACAATATAAATATGTCTATGCTTTACAAATTCTTTGACCCAAAAGCATTACACTCTCTTATTGTTTCTATTCCTTTGTGGAAACACACACAAAAGTATTATTTATCAATCTTCCTCATCATTCCAGAAATTCAACAATTCACCTTCTCTGATGGTGGGAGTTACACTTCATGCAAAGATAAAGTCTATATAACTATAGTTGTTGTGACTAATTCAGATCAAATGGGTGAGGTTAGATGTTGGAGGTTGAGTCAACCAGTTTCTCGTGACCATTTTGCGTATCCATCTTTTCGTAAAAAGCTGTTACAAAAGTTCCTTGCACACACAGGTGTTCGGTAAACCTTTCTCAATGGCCATGATTGTGACAAGGTCACAAATTTGTCTAGAATGCTACGTGACTCAGTACGACAACACTGTGGGTTTGAAACAGATTATTTTTATGTGTTTGCTATGTTCTTTAATGGCTGATATTTTTACAATATAGTGAATACCTCATGCTTCTTTGATGCACGACATGTATCAAGAGAGTTCGTGCAAAGCATGGCTTATCAGGGTGGAGAATATTCTTTGCCTGCTGGGGCCACAATGCTTGAAAAATTGAAGATTGAAAATGAAAAAGATGAATGTTGCATATGCTATGAAGAGTACAAGTGTGGTGATGATGGGGCACGGCTGCCTTGTGCTCATATTTTTCACTATGAATGCATTTTGAAATGGTTTGTGCAGAGCAGTACGTGCCCTTTTCGCTGTGGTTCCACATGAACTCTTGATACTATTAGGTTTTGAATTACATATTTTCTTGCTTTTAAGGATACTTTGTTGTAGTTCTGTGTTGATTGAATTGTAATAATTGTTTTATCTTATAAAGAGGTGGAATTTATCGTAAGAAATATATAGATATGTAAATCTCTTTGATGCTTTCCTTTCAAGAGTTAATCAATTTGACAATTTCTGCTATCAATTTGAATTTGTGGAAGAAGCTTAATGTCTTTTCATATAGGTTTTTATTGCAAAATTTATCCAAACAACACCTTCTTCAATAAGTTGTGTACCTAGACAGCCCCTAAAATTCATTAAGCAAAACACAAACAAAACAAACATTCACCAACTCTCCAAAGTTCCCTCAGCACCAAAACACAACACACACCCCCGTTGTGCAAGCTCTCTAGCCACGACACCAGAACCCGGTATTCGCAGGGCGGCGGAATCAAGTAGAGGGGCGAGTCTCTAGCCTGGGGCAGTGCCTTTCCATGTAGTAGTTCATCTCCCTGCTCAACTGGCTATTCAGCCTCGGATCCTCACACTGCATGAGGTCTACGGCATCGGTGGGCACGCCTCCACGCTGCGTCCCCCGGTGTCGATTGCTGCCACGAGGCGGTGGCGCTGCTGCTGGTCGGTGTCGGAGCAGAGCAGCATTTGGTGGCTGGAGGCGGCGAGCGAGTCTCCGAGCGGGGTGAAGACCATGGTGAAGAAGAGCATCACCAGGAAGAAGAACACGCCGGAGATGAGGTCCAGGAGCCGCCATTGCCGCAGCGCATGGCCGCGCTTGGAAGGTGATGACAAGGAATTGGAGTGACCCTTTTGAGGAGAGTGACGGATCGGGCTATAGCAACATCTGGGTCTCGGTTTCGATGGTCAAAATCGGTGCTTTACGTGGGAATCGTAATGGGTTGCTTTGCTTGCTTTGTGGGGTGGTGGTTTCTTTCTCTGGTTTTGTTCTGTGGTGGAAGAAACAGTGTTATAGACTATAGAAATTATAGTGAAGTAACTAAACTTTGTTTCTTGGGGTTTTGGTGAAGTGTTTTGTGGTGTTTGGAGAGTGAGGCAAGTTTCAAGAGTGGGAGTGAGAAAAAGGGGAAGGAAGAAGAAGCAGGATCTAATATGATATGGCTCAGCTACCTTGGTTTTGGAGCAAATTAATGTTTCTAGGCTATTGCACATGCATTTATATTATATAGTACGATAAAACTAAATAAAATGATTATAAATATAAATATCTCATGTTAATATTTTTAATTTGATAAATAAAATAGGTTTAAATACCTTTTTAGTTCTTGCAATTTAGGACTAACTATGGTTGATCTAAAGATGCTTTGGCTGAGGCCGAGCTTAAGATGCTCTAGCCAAAGCTAACTTGAAATTACTTTGGTTGAGGTCAAGTTAAAATTGCTCTAGCCGAGATCGAGTTGAATATGCTATAATCGAGGTCAAGTTAAAGATGATCTATTAAAGGTTGAATTGAAGTCAAACGTCGAGCTCAAGATATGCTGGTCAAGGTCGAGCTGAAGATGCACTGGCCGGGCTGAGCCAAATATGCACTTGTTAAGTCCGAGCCTAAGATTTGTTGGCCTAGGATGAGCCAAAGATGCATTAGCCATCATTGAGTCAAAGATGCATTGGCTGAAGCCTAGCCTAAAATGCCTTAGTTGAGGCCAGGACAAAGATGCTAAGGTCAAACCAATGATGCTCTAGACCAACTTGAAAATGACCTAGCCGAATTCAAGCTGAAGATGCCCCAATCGAGGTCGAAGCCAAGGCCAAGTTGAGAATGACTTTGTCGAGACTTAGTTGAAGTGTGATAGTTGAGGCTGAGCTGAATAAGCATTGGCTGAGGCCGAGTTGAAGATGCATTGGTCGATGCTAAGCCAACGATGTACTAGCAGAGAGCAAGTTGAAATTACTCTAATTGAGGTTGAGTTAAAAGTATTTTAGTCAAGCCAAGTTGAAAATATTTGTTTGGATGGTTAAGAAAAAACTTTTAAGATACTCGTAACTTATGGGCTAACCTTGCCCCCTTTAAGCCTTGGTCCAACCTACTTCTTAATTAGTGTGGATTGGGAGATTTTAGGAACCCCGTTAGGTGGGTCAAAAAATAATTAGAGCCATTATAGTGGGTAGGCTTGGGGCTTAGGACCAAATAAGACCTCTAAAGATAATTTAAACATGATACCTTATTAATCTTATATTTTAATTTGGGAGTCCTAAGCCATGATAGGTGTTTCAAAACTTGTATTATGTGTTCATTTATCTCTTTTATTTATCATTAATTAATTTAAGCCAAATAAATTCATATTTAAATTTGAGATAATTTACTTATCTATTTTTTATTTTTTTCATTTTATACAAAAGGAGTGATTTTGGGGTAATGTCTTTTTAACTCCATATTTTAATCTAAGTCACTTGAGTTGTAATTACTTGTAATATCAAACTTATTTTATTTATTTATTTTATTTACTTATTTATTTATTCAAAATTAATTTTATTTTATTAAAATAATTTTAGAAGCGAGCCTTTACAATAATTAAACAAAAAATAGATTTAAAATGAATATCAGTAATTACTTAAAGACTTCGCAATAACTAAATAGAAAGTGAATGAAAATAATTATTACTAAAAATCCATTTTTTTATTAAAATACTTTTATTTTAACAACCTTAAAATTAACGAGCTATCACCACTTGTAAAATTAACAAAGTGTATATATCATTAAATCAAAACAATGAAAATTACGAAGCAAAAAAAGTATATAATTATTATCTAATTATCGATAATTGGATGAAAGGTTAAAAATAAAATAGAAAGTGATAATAGAAGATTCAAAGTAAGTGGGGCCTTATAGTAGAGACTGGAAAATAGTGAAGACTATGATGTGTTTTTTTTTTTTTTTGTGAAATACTGTGATGTGTTAATAACACGTGTTATATTAAGAACCCAAAATTGGGTGTTGAGAGAGATGTTTATAGATATTCTAACATCAACGTGTAAAATAAATAAAAAATGATAAATTAATCAAATTGGAAAGTCTTTAAATACCCAAAATCCAAAATTCTCAATTATTTACGTTATATACTTCTATCCTTGACCAAAAGAACAAAACATCAAGCTTCCCTCCAAAAAAAAGAAAATCCCAAGCTTCCATCTTTCACCAAAAGTCGAAAATATTAATTTTGCCTCCAATACTTCGTTGAAACAATTGATCATAATGGATATATATCTCACAACATTATAAATATATCTATGCTTTACAAATTCTTTGACCCAGGCCAGCATTTGTACAACCCTCTTTCGCTCTCTTATTGTTTCTATTCCTTTGTGCAAACACACACAGATGTACACATTAACAATCTTCCTCGTCATGCCAGAAATTCAATGATCCACCTTTTCAGATGGTGCTAGTTACACTTCATGCAATGACAAAGTCAATATAACTATAGTTGTTGCAAATTCAGATCCGATGGATGTGGTTAGTCTTTGTAGCTCGAGGTTACTACCAATTCCTCGTGACGTTTTTGCTTTTCCATCTTTTCCCAAAGACTTGTTACAGATGTTCATTAAAAAGTCAGATGTACCACACAGTTTTCTCAATGGTGACTGTGACATGGTTACAAATTTTTCTAGAGTGCTTCGTGACTCAATATTGCAGCACTGTGGGGTTAAAAAATATTATTTTTATGTGTTTGCTATGTTATCAAAGAGCCGTTATTTTTACAATATAGTGAATATCCCTTGCTTACTTGATGATGAACATGTTCAATCAGTAGAGTTCGTGAAAAGAATTGCTTATCAGGGTGGAGAACATCCTTTGCCTACTAGGGCCACAATACTTGAAAAGTTGAAGATTGAAGATGGAAAAGATGAATGTTGCATATGCTATGAAGAGTACAACTGTGGTGATGATGGGGGCACGGTTGCCTTGTGCTCATATTTTTCACTATGAATGCATTTTGAAATGGTTTGTGCAGAGCAGTACGTGCCCTTTCTGCTGCCGTTCCAAGTTGTGACTCTTGATATTGTTAGGTTTTGCATTACATGTTTTCTTGCTTTTAAGGATACTTTGTTGTTGTAGTTACGTGTTGATTGCATTGTAATAATTGTCTTATCTTATAAAGAGGTGGAATTTATCGTAAGAAATATATAAATATGTAAATCTATTTGATGCTTTCCTTTCAAGAGTTCTTCAACTTGAAAATTTATGCTATCAATTGCATTTTCCTTACGTAATAATATTGACCATAATTTAAAATTGAATTACTTCTTGCAATTTTCCTAAATATCAATATGAATTTAAATTTTTAAATTTTGAATCTAGACATATCATATCAAATTAATAAACATAAATATAATGTATTAAATAATGTATTTCTACAATTTTCTTATATATTCCCAAAGTATTGTTTTTGTGTATGCATAGTGGAAATAATTAAAAGCAAAAAGAGCTAAACAATAACATAGGAAATGCCATCATTAACCACTAGGGTTTGCCTAGTGGTGGGGGATTGGAATAGAATGTATGAGGTGATAGGTTCGAACCTCAGTGCGACAATTGTACACCGTGGAGCACCAATCAGGGTTGTCCACCCAAACCTGGCTCTTAATATTAAGATTAAAATACTTTAAAATTTATAAAAGATAAATAATGATATTCTAACGCTAATGTGTAAAATTATATAAACAATGATAAATTAATTACATTCAAAAGTTATGTATATTTTTTTTTCAATTATTATGTCATACTTCACTCCTTTTCAATTAATGAATGAATAACATATGTGGCACAACATAATTTTTTGAAATAAATATTAATTGAAAAATATAATATAATTTTTTTATGAAAATCATCCTCATGCATATTTGAAAAAGAAGCATTAACTTTTCTAATAATCAGTATTTTCGACCACGTTTCTCACAATAAAAGGTAATTAATTTTTGGATTAAAATATATTAACATATATAAGTGATATATAGAGATATTATAACTTTAATGTGTGAAATATAAAAAAATGATAATTTTTTAATTTGAAAAGTTATATATGAATAAAATCTTTTCAATTATTATGTCATACTTCCTTCCTTTTTCATAAAAAGTAAAAAACCAAAATTTCAAACTTCCCTCCAATACCGTTATTTAATTGGATAGTTATGCATTTTTTTTAATTATTATGCTATACTTCCCTCCATTTACATAAAAATTATCCTTGTGATGTTTGAAATTTTTTTCCCTATAATTAAAAATTATCCTTTTCAATATTTGAATTTTTTTTTCTAATAATCAGCATTTCTGATAACATTTATCATTCGAAAAGGTCATATTTTTTTTATTAAAATATTTTAACATAGAGAAATGATATATATATATATATATATATATATATAATGATAAATTATTGAATTTGGAAATTTATGTAGAAATTCTTTCAATTATTAAATCATATATCATTCCTTTTTCAAAAAAAAGAAAAGAAAAGAAAATTTAAAATTTCAAACTTGCCTCAAATACCATTATTTAATTTGAAATTTGTGCATTTTTTTTTTCAATTATTATGTCATACATCCCTCCATTTACATAAAAATACCCCCCAAAATTTCAAGCTTCCCTTTAATACTGTTTCGAAGAAAATATTGATCACAATGTTATACACTATAAATACATCTACCCTTTGCAAATTCCTATAGGTCAAGTATTAGTATAACTCTTTTTCAAATCTCTTCTTATTTATACACATTTTTGCAATCACACACAAAAGTGCCCTATATAAATCTTCCTCATCGTAGAACCCACCTTGTTCTCCGATGTTGGTCACACATTCATCAATCATATTGTCTATATAACCATGGTGGTGACAACTTTTGAGCCGAGCAGTGTCGTCAGACTTTGTCACACATGGTTACCAATTCACCGCATTATCTTCAATTATCCATCTTTTTGCAATGATGTATTAAAGCAATTGCTTGCATACTTGCGTGTACCTACAACTTTTTTCAATGGCCATGACTATGACATGGTCGAAAACATTTCAGCAAAAGTTATGGGAATTAGTATTGCAGCGGCCTAGGGTTGATATAAATTATTTTTGCGTGTTTGTTATGATACTCAAGACCCATTGTTGTTACAATGTAGTGAGTTCCCCTGAATCAAGTCCCTCCTTATACTGCAGTTCCCATGAATCAAGTCCCTCCTTGTTAGTTAGAAGGAGGAACTGCAGTACAAGGAGGGATTTGGTTCATTAGAACTATAGTACAAGAATGGCTTATGAGGTGGAGAACACTCTTTGCCTGTTGGGGCCACAACACTAGAAAAATTCAAGATTGAAGATGAAAAAGATAAATGTTGCATCTGCTATGAAGTGTACAGCTGTGGTGATGATGGGGGCATGGTTGCCTTGTACTCATATTTTTGTTGTAGTTAGGTGTTGATTGGAATGTAATAATTGTCTTATCTTATAAAGAGGAGAAATTTATCGTAAGATATATAATAAAGCTTAAATGTGTTTTGGGTCCCTGCTATTTTAGTGAATTTTGCATTGGGTCCCTATTAAATTTTTGCTTTCTATTGGGTCCCCAATAATTTTTTATTTTGTTTTTGTTCCCTAAAGCACTTTAGATAGCGCTTTAAATTGCTTTTAAAAAGTGGTTTAGATAGCACTTTAGGGACCAAAAACAAAATAAAAATTTATTTGGGACCCAACAAAAAGGAAAAATTTAATAGGGACCCAACGCAAACTTCGCTAATATATTAGGGACCCGAAACATATTTAAGCCAATATATAAATACGTAAACCTATTTGATGCTTTCCTTTCAAGAGTTCATCATTTTGAAAATTTCTGCTATCAATTGCATTTTCCCTACGTGACCATAATTTAAAATTGAATTATTTCTTGCAATTTTCCTGAATCTCAATATGAATTAAAATTTTTAAATTTTGAATCTTCACATATCATATCAAATTAATAAACATAAATATAGTGTATTAAATAAAGTTCTTCTACAATTTTCTTAAATATTCCCAAAGTATTGTTTTTGTGTAAGCAAATTGAAAATAATTAAAAGCAAAAGGAGCTAAATAATAACATAGGAAATGCCATCATTAATTAGCATACAGAGAGTCTGACATATAAAGCTCCTATCATAACAAAACAATAACCAAAGTATTATTTCTTTAATCTTTCATCTTACAGATTCAGATTATTTACATCTACAATTCACTTATTACTGATCACTTTTAAGTATAGGTATTTTTTTTTTTTACAGAGAATAGGTATCTTTATATGGCCGTTAAAATGAATATGGTAGTGTTTTTTTTAGTTTTATAAATTTATATACTGGATTTAAGATTTTGTGGGCTATGTACACCTTTCTAAATTTTTATGGAATTGAAATTTTGAAGGGAACATTATGGTCTCGAGTCCAATGCACCATAATGCCTGATTTATTTATTTTTCTGCGGAAGGAAACAGATCTATGGATAGTCCTATTGCCAATGAAATATAATTTTAGATATTAAAGATCTTTGTGTAGTAAAAAAAGCATTATGCTCTTTTAATTTAATGCCAATATATATTTTTTGATGTCAATTGTACATTGTGATAATCAACAAACTATACAATGATCTTGATTAATCAATGATTCTCCTCTTTGTTTATGCATATATTTTATCATATAAAAAATAATAGTAATCGTTACAAATGTTTTCTCGGTGGTTGTTGTTTACTTTATGTATATCTTTGTGTGTTAGTTCTCATGCTAGGTTGATTTGGTGATCATCAAAGCCTGCCTTTGTATTCAGAAATTTATGAGGGGGATGAGAGTCAATGTAACATATGATGAACTCTTAGTTTAGACCGTATCAACTTTTCATACATACAATTATTCAGTAGACACCATCTAACCATTTCCACCTTTTCTTAGCATGTCTATATGTTGGAGACCTTCCTAATGGTCTTGTCATTGTAATGCTCTGCTTAGATGCAATTTGAGGAAAGATTTGAAAAGAATATGAAGATAATGAATGGTGGATTTTGACGTTGTTGTCTAAAGTGTAGGGTACAATTCCCATTTTTGAAAAAGCTTCTTGTCTTTTTTTTTTTATCGATAGGAACGAAAGACAGATATCAAAGACTTTACAATGATTCATGCACCCTACTTAACCAACTGAGCTAGACTGTAACACCTCAATTTTAACTAGGAAAATATGCCGTATTTAATTCAATTAATTATTTGCTAAAGCTCTTTGATTTGTTTATACTTGTGAAAAAGAGTGAAGTTAAAATGTAGTAGGTGGAATTTTAGTGAATTTTTTAAAACTTTTTAATTGAACTATGCATTTCAATTTTTAAACTTTAATTCCAAATGTTCTCATTTTTTTTAGCATTTATTAACACGTCATTTTAATGTGAAAAGATCTTGATGCATTTATCATTTCAAAAGATCACTTTGGATTTTCAAATATGCAGAATAAATAAGTAATGCAATGATTAAAGGCGGAAATGAATAACTGAAAGATACACTACATAAATATATATATAAAGAGAGTCTGATGAGCATCACAAGGTTCCCAGTAACTGTGTGTAGCAAATACCTAATGTGGTACGCAAGATGACTGAAACATATACAACAAAACATCTGAATGCCTAGATCTACCCAACAAAATACATGATAAAGGTAAAAGAAGATCCTAACATTCAGAGCAGTCATCTACAATCTACCCCAAGAGATTCCGCTCACACCTACGGGAACTGTCGACCGGTGAAGGACTAAGTGTGCGACTCACGAGAAGAGACCTCGAAGGAATCCTCTGAAAGATCCTCCTCTGGATCCTCCTCGACATCCTCCTCGGGGTCCTCCTCGTCCTCCGCTAGCAACCAGCCAACTTCCTCTGTAGGAGCCTCTGCCACCTCCTCTACAACAGCTGTTGTTGACTCCTCCCCATCAACCTTCATAGCCGCTGGATCGGCCTCGCCATCCTCCTCTACTGCCTCATACTCCGGCTGGGGTATGTAGTCGGGCACCCCTGAGGAACTCCCCTCAGTAGGAGTTTCCTCGGTGTCAGAGTCATCTAACTCCTGTAATTGCACCCCCGAAGAATGAGAAGCAGTCTCTGTGTGCTCGAACAAGAGAAGGGATGAGGAGATCATCACTACGTTTACAGGCTCTGCATGATGGTAGTATGACGGTGTCGATTGTGTCCACCATGCAAAATATTCCGCTACTACTGGGTACACTCCCATAGGCTCATCAATAGGCGTGCGTGTAAACTGTATGTAGCCAGTAAAGTGGTCTGCGCCTGCAACCACATCGGCTATCCATCATCCGAAATAACAATCAACCTCCTAATGGAGGGCTGGCTCTTCGTTCGCCATCCGGGCCTACAAAAAATAAACACACAGAAAGGGTAAACTCTTTGCTTCATTAAGCAAATCACAAAGAAAGGACTGTAGAAGTCACACACAATCCTGTCAACCACTGCGGGGTGGTTCTCTAACGTTCACTGTAGGAACCTACTCGCTTTCATGACTAAAATCTATAAACTATAACATACTGGCCAACTGCCACTTGGAACTCCCAGAACTCAGTGGTCTTACATATATTGAGTGGCATGACTGCTGGGAGTACACCATCACCTTGGTATAAGGTGGGCTCTCACCAACTGAGATTTTCTCGTGGTTATTGTCAGGGTCGCCAGGTCGGTTTGTGTGAACGAAGTCATAACTTGACGCCTACCCTCCAAGGTCGTAATGCCTCACGATCATCTCCCAGGTACCAATCTGTGGTCATTCATACTCCGAGGACTTATTCCTCGCACACTCTCTCACGAAGATTTTCTTTGCTCGTCGCCGTGGGTTTCCGCTACTGGGGTTAAGATAGATTGAAATCGACGCCAACCTCAAGACCTTGTCTTGGCTCCACAAAATTATACCATATGAGAATATGCTCTCCATCATCTATTGGTGAACACATCGTTCGATTTTTGTCAACATCGTTGCAACTTTCACTCATCCGGAACCGTCCCACACAACTTCCTTCACGAGTCCGCCGTACACACGCTTTTCCTTGTTGCATGACTCTCAAGGTGCATATCGCCATCACGTATCAAGATTCATTATTACATTTTATTTGTGCCTTACCCTCTCAATTTCTAAAGTTTTTAATAATTAATACTTACCGACGATTCCTCCACGCAAGGGTCCTAGAATATTTATCTAAGTCCAAAGCACAAATCAAAGAGTTCATTTATTAACTTATAAAATAAATAAATCTTTAAGTCTAAAATTAGTTGTTCTCACTATTGGAATTTATATTATTATTGCCGATAAAATTTTCTCGGATTACTAGGACAGTGTTCTAGTCCACATAAGCACTCGTGTTTGAGTCTTATGCTCACAGATCACAGACATCACAGAAAAATTTAAATCACAGTACAGTTCACATGACTATATCACAGAGCGTTTCAAAACACACCATCACACACACTAAGGTGCCCTAGGTTCACATCCCAAGGGTCTTACAATCACATCAATTTTACCCACTACCTTGCATGTACATATTTAAATTTAATTCACACTTTCAAATATATCATAGTTCAAATCTCCATATCAAGGCAATTTTAAAACAGAATTCCTCTCTGGCAGCACCCAATCTTTGTCCAAAATTAATCTAGCAAAAAATTTTCATTTGGTGAAATTCTTATATCAAATTAAAGCCCTTAAAACCTATTTTTGAAAAAGGTAACCCACACTCTTAGATTAAATCTACAAAAATTATGAAAATCCCTAGAAGTTCGCAGGTCAGCATGCTCCTCACAGTGAGCATACGTCAAAGATGTGCAATTTTATCAACCTTCCCAAATGAGATTTCCTCTCAAATTTTTATGGTAAAAGCCTAACATTCATAGCTTTCAGAAAAAGTAAAACATGATACCTAATTCCTTCTAAATTTTTCCCAGTAATTTATTTTCTAAGACCTATGCCTCAGGTTCGAAATTTGGGATCCATGTATGAGATCTGTCTAAACCTAATTAATTAACTTAGCAATTGTGAGTGGAAAATTTAAAAAATTACATAATTTTAAATATATGCTTGTCTAGTTTTATGATAAAAAATTATATTTCAAAAAATAGTTATTAGTTTATTTTAAAAAGGTCAAAAACCGAACCTTGCCCGAACCAGTTTTCACAAGCAGAATAGTCCCATTGAATGTCACGAATGAACCTTTATTTGAGGTTATCTCACAATGGTCTCAAAAGAAAAGTTGGTGAATTTTGAGTCTAATTTAACTGGGGACAAGTTTCATCAAAATCCAACAGTTAGATTAAAAGTTATGTTCAAAAACGTAAACACTGTCCAGGGCTTCTACGTGAAACAGCCACTGCCCAACCAGTTTCCGAAAGTAGAACGGTCCCATTGCAGGTCATGGATAAACCTTCATTTGAAGTCATCTGGCAATGGTCTCAAAAGCAAAGTTAGTTCATTTTGAGTCTACTTCAACTGACAACAAGTTTCATCAAAATCTAACGGCTAGATAAAAAGTTATGGTCGAAATATAAACACTGTCCAGGGCTTCTATCACGAGACAGCCACTGCCAGCATCACTTTTTTTTCGAAATTTCTTGAAAGTGCATGAGTTTCTAACAAATTTTGGGCATGGTCTCCTTTGTATTGGAGCCATCGCATGATTTTTAGACAACAAGAAGATGAGGAGAAAATTTTTGACATAAACACAGCCACTGCCAAAGAGAAATAAAAGAAAACAAAACCAGTCACACACATACAACTACACATTTCATGCAACCAGTTCACATGGGAGGCATTTAGGGTGAGAATGGCTGGATCCTCCACCTCCAGCCACTTGAATCCATCAAAGAGTCCCCTTTACAGTGTTGAGGATCTCACTGGACAGAGGAGAAGAAGCTGGTTAGCTTCCTTCAAAGGAGTATTGGCTGCAGGGCACTCCAACTAGAGCAAGCAAGAGGAAGAAGTTTGAAGAAATGGTGTTGGAGCAGGCTGGTGTCTAAGGAACGTACAGAGGAAGAAGAAGAGAGAGAAAGGAGAATTTGCTTTATGTGTTGAGTGTTAGGCTGAAGTAAGTGAGTGATTTAGTGAGTGAGTGGGTTTAATTTTTTAATTGTTGATTTGAGTGATGGTTTAAGGGGAAGGGTGTGAGTGGTTGTTGGCCTTGGGCAGCAGTGAGGGTGTCCTTGCATGAGATGCAAGTGGGCAATAGCCACTTGATTTGATGGTTGAGGGTCATGTCAATTTACACAGTGTAGAAATACACTGTGTAATTTAACTCGGAACGCGGTTTTAAAATGAAAACTAATCGATAACTATCTAATTTAAATTTTAGAAATTCTTTACAATTGAAAAAACTTTTTAGAGTGACTTTCTTAAAATTTCTTTGTAGAGTAATCACTCATAGATGAATTTTACGAAAGATCACTTGTCTTGCAAGTCTTAGATTTTTAAAAAAAAAAAAAAAAAACTATTCAAAACGGTTTTTCCGGTCAAATAAATTTTTAACAACATAGAGACACAACTATGAATAAACACAGAGAAATTTATCTATTTTTCACTAACGAATTTAGACACTGAAATTTAAATTTTCATTGCATCACACATCATCAACCCAAATAAAATAACACAGGTTATTTTATTTTCACCGAAACTTAAAATCAAACTAACAGTCAATTATACAGAAAAGCAACTACAGAGAATTTATTCTAGCGAATTAATTTCTGTCAGTTACTTGCAGAGATTTATATACAGACAAATATAATTATGCATATTTGTATATATATAGTTGAGTTGATATTTTCAGGGTGTTACATAGACTCCCTTGATAAAAGCTTCTTATTTTATTGTTTAATCTAACAACCAAAAACAATAAGTATCCACTTCAAGGAGAGTATAAGGTCATATAACATCTCTATATTAGTTTTATTGGAAGGATGGAAGAAAGTTCCATAATTTATGGAAGTGGTCTGCCACAGTTTATTCTTAGTGAGCAAAATTTTCATCTTATTGGTAGTTTGTTGTTGGTGCAAGGATGTACACCTATATGTGTGTGTGTGATACAAATAATGAAATGGTCAATAAAGTTAATCACTTCAAGTACCCAACAAAATATTCTTCTAGTGTTTTTGTAAGCCAGAACATAGAATATTCTTAGTAAGCCATAACATAGAATAGAGAGAGTAGAAACAAAAGAATATCCAACCATGCAGCCAAGGCAGCCTCAACACCAAATTGGGAGTCTTAATAAAAACTACTTTCAATTCAGTTAGGCAATGGGCATCTTCTTCTTAAGTCCATAGTGTCTTTCGCTTAGTTTGTCTTTTTTTATACTAAAAAAAACTGAATTGAGGACGCCCTAGTTAAGGCCAGGCCAAAGATGCTAAGGTTAAGCCAATGATGCCCTAGTCGAGGTCAAACTGAAGATGACCTAGCGGAAGTCGAATTGAAGATGCCTCAGTCGAGGTCGAGGCTAAACTGAGAATGCCTTTATCAAGAGTGAGCTGAAGATGTGTTTATTATTGCTAAGTCAAATATGCGTTGGCCGAGGTTAGGTCGAAGCTACGTTTGCTGAGGCAGAGTTAAGGATGCGCAAGCCGAGGCAGGGTTGAAGATGCACTGGCCTGACTGGTCAAAGAGTCGAGCATGATTATCTTCCTTGGGTGGTGTCTACCATAAAAAAAAAGAATTTAAAAAATATTTGATTTATGATTTTATTGAATAAGTAATTTAAAACTATTTTGTAATAATATATAGTTAAAAACTTAAAATTAATATATTTATATAAAAAATTTAACATTATCATATAATCATTAGTCAACAAAATGTTCATATATGAAGTTATTAAGCATATAGTCAAAATATCATTTTGTAGAAAATATATTACCTAATTAGATTCAACCTAATTTTTAGTATAAAAAATTCAGCCATATAATTTAAATATTAGTCATGAAATATTTATTTATGAAATTAATTTAAATGGATTTATATAATATAAAATTAAAAATGATTTTATAGGATGTCTAAAGTAAAAGTAGATTTAATCAATTAAATTATAATTAGTTTTAATAAGTAACTATAATATTTATCATCCATTTAATATAAATTATAACATATTTGAATATAATATTAAAAATATTATTACATTAAATATTCAAAGAAAAAATAAATCTTATTTAGACAAACAAAATTATCCTTTATTTTTATGATTATATATGCTTATATAATATATAAAATATAATTTTTTATAAATAAAAAATATAAAACAATAATATAATATAAATAAAAAATGGTTATAATAAAAAAAATTGTGTGTATGTAATAAAAAAAAGAAATTAGAAAAGGGAGAGAGAGAGGGAGGGAGAGAGAGAGAGAGAGAGAGAGAGAGAGAGATTAGGATAGGAATTGTGAGGGAAAACTATTGACCAGGAAGTGACGAGTTTAGGGAGGGATTTCTTATCTTAGTTTATATTGATATTGATGAATGAATAACATACGTGGCTCAATATTATTTTTTGAAATAAATATCAATTCAAAAAATATAATAGATTTTTTTATGGAAATCATCCTTGTGCATATTTGGAAAAAATCTTAATAATCAGTATTTCTGATAACAATTCTCATACTAAAAGGTCATTAATTTTTATATTAAAATATTTAACATATATAAATGATATATAGAGATATTTTAACTTTAATGTGTAAAATATATAAAAAAAGATAGATTGTTGAATTTGGAAAGTTATGTATAAATTCTTTTCAATTATTAAGTCATACTTCCTTCCATTTTCATAAAAAGAAAAAAAAAAGAAATTTTCAAACTTCCCTCCAATATTTCCCTTCATTTACATAAAAATTACCCCCCTCCCCAAAAAAAATTTTAAGCTTCCCCCCAGTGCTGTTCCGAAGAAGATATTAATCATAATCTAATATACACTATAAATACATCTAACCTTTGCAAATTCCTATGACCAAGTACTAGTATAACTCTTTTTCAATTCTCTTCTTATTTCTAATCCTTTAATCCTTTGTACAATCACACATAAAAATACACTCTATATAAATCTTCCTCATGATAAACATGATACCACAATTTGAAGAACCCACCTTTTTCTCTGGTGCTGGTAACACTTTCATCAATCATATTGTGTATGTAACCATGGTGGTGACAACTTTCGAGCAGAACAGTGCTGTCAAACTTTGTCACACGTGGTTACCAAACATCATTTTCAATTATCCATTTTTTTGCAATGATGTAGTAAAGCAATTGCTTGCATACTTGCATGTACCTACAAATTTTTTCAGTGGCCATGACTGTGACATGGTTGAAAACATTTCAGCAATGTTATGGGAATCAGTATTGCAGTGGCCTAGCATTGATATAAATTATTTTCACGTGTTTGTTAAGGTACTCAAGACCCATTGTTGTTACAATGTTGTGAGTACCCGGTTCTTTTTTCAAGCTGAGCAACTTCCATCTAGAAGATTGGTGCAAAGAATGGCCTACGAGGGAGGTGAACATTCTTTGCCTGCGGGCGCAACGATGCTTGAAAGATTTATGGCTCAAGATGAAGAAGGTGAATGTGTCATATGTCATGAAGATTTCAACTCTTGTGATGATGCAGCAAGATTGCCTTGCTCTCACGTTTTCCACCATTATTGTATTTTGCAATGGTTTGTAGAGAGGGGTATGTGCCCTTTGTGCCATTTTGCATGTAGTTGTGTCTCTTGATACTGTTACGATTAGCATTATTGTACCGTGATAAATATATTATCTTAAAGAAGTAAAATATATTGTATGTGAATATAAATACTTCAATCTATAATTGATGTTTTCTTTTTGAGAGTACATTAATTTTTGCTATCAATTTCACTTTTCATATGTAATAATATTTACACGGTAGATGACTTTTAAAATTGAATATAATTTATTCTCTTTTATCATTGTATATGGGGAGGACTCAAACATAAACAAAGGGAGATATTAACTGGGAGAAGAAGGCGTGGAGACAATAGAACCAATCGATAGAGCATCGAGGAGAAAAGAAAACCCAGAGCATAGTATTGAAAGTAAATATAATGTTGTTTTAAAAAAAAAAAAGTAAATATAATGTGTTGATTATGGTTTATCTTAATCAACACATTATAATTATAATTGCTCCTAAAGTTATTCTGATTTCCATTTTCCATTATATATCTTAACTTGTTCTCCTTTTGTTTGGTTTCATTTCCACGTCATTGGTTTGCTAAACTAAACATGCCTTTTCCAAGCAATATGATGCAGCTCATATTGTTTATATCAGGATGTTTTATTTTTATTTTTTATTTATTTTTATTGAAAATTTTTCACAATGATTAATTCAGCTTTCGACAACCATATGTGTTAGAATTATTGTCACTTTAGGTTTGCTACTTCTGTTGTTTCTAATGTTAAAGTGGTAAAAACATAAAAAAATAATGAAATATTAAAAACAGTGGAAATGAAAAAGAAGTGAAAATAAGAAAAATAGAAACAAAAGGGCAACGTAATAATGATAAGATGATATGAATAAGTGGAGTTTGTAAATTCTCATTTTAATTTATTAGTATTATCGGTTAACGTTGTTTGTTCCAGTATTAGTTTGGGTTATCCACTTGGATATAACACCACCAGACTGCTACATGCAATTGTTGTAGTCTTCGTACACCTCCACTATTAGTTCGCTTAGTTTATCATTTTTATTTTTCCCCTTCTGTTTTGCTATTTATTTCCTATTTGAATAAAAAAAATTAATGCAGTGATTATGCTTTATATTTCATTTTGAATCCTTTTTCGTTTCATGGTGAAAAAGAGTTCTTATTAGAAATACAAGTATGTAATTTTAATTTTAGTTAACAATTTTTCACAATTGTTTTGTATAAGCATTAAAATCAAAGGTTTTTTTTTTTTTTTTTTAATGTAAAGGGTAATTAGAGCCATCAAAATAGACTAGCCTAGTTGGCTTGGCCATAGCCCACGTGGGTCATGGCCAAAAAGCCCACAGGGCTAAAAGAGTCCAACATAAAAAAGCCCTTAAGACCTTATGGCTTATGGCCTGCCAATGGACCTTAAATTTAAAAATTTAACTCGAGGTTAAGCTAAGAGATGTTGTAGCCAAAGTCGTATTGAAGATACTTTGACTGTGGTTGATTTGAAGATACTCTAACTGAGACCGAGCTTAAAATGCTCTAGTCAAGGCCAAGCTTAAGATGCTCTAGCTGAGACTCAGTTGAAATTACTCTAGCTGAGATTGAGCTGAAGATGCTCTAACTGAGGCTAAGTGGAAGATGCACTAATCAAGGTTTGAATCGAAGGTGCATTGGTTGAGGCCAAGCTAAAGATATGTTGGGTAAGGATGAGTCAAAGATACTCTGGTTGAGGTCGAGCCGAATATGTGCTTGTAAAGGCTGAGCCAAACATGTGTTGTCCAAGGCTGAGCTGAAGATGCGCCCTAGTTGAGGCCAACCCAAAGATACTAAGGTCTTGTCCACGCTGCCTTAGCCGAGGCCAAGTTGAAGATGACCTAATTGAAGTCGAGGCAAAAATACCCTGACTAAGGTTGAGTAGAAGAGTCCTTAGTCGAGGTTGAACCAAAGATGTCCTAGCTGAGACTGAGTTGAAGATGCCCTGGTTGAGGTTGATGTGAAGATTCTCTAGCCGATGTTAAGTATAAGATACTCTACGTTAGGCTAGGTTGATCATACTCTGAACGAGGTCGAGTTGAAGTTACTCTAGCCAAGGTCAAGTTGAAATTACTTTGATTGAGGCCACATTAAAGACATCTTGGTTGGGACCAAGTTAAAATTACTTTAGTTTAGCTTGAGTTAAACATACTCTAGTCTAGCCAAGTTGAAAATATTTTTATGGGCGATTTAGAAAAGACATTTTTGAAATACTGGTACTCGTGGGTTGACAACCCTTAAGCCTTGGTCCAACCTTCTTATTAATTGGGTTGTGTAGGTTGGGAGCTTTTAGGCCCCACATTAGGTGGGTCAAAAAATAATTAGAGCCATTATAGTGAACTGGCCCAAGGCATAGGACCAAAATAACACCTCAAGAGATAATTTAAACATGATAGCTAGTTAATCTTATGCATTAAATTGGAATGTATACTCGAGTTGTGACAAGTGTTCCTGAACTTGTATATTACTTTTTATTTATCATTGATTTATTTCAGCAAAATAATTTCATATTTATATTTGAGAGACTTGAATTTATATTTAGTTTTCTATTGTTGTATTATGGATTTTTAATTTAAACAATTTTTATTAAATTGTGAATATTATTTTTTAAAACTAATTATTTAAATTAATTACAATGTAAACTTTTAGTCACAATTATGTTTTTAAACTACTTAAAATTAAAATTAAAATAAAAAAGTAAAAAAGCAAAAAAATAAATAACGAAAATAGGAAAACCTATTGAGAATTCAGGTTTGGGGTATCCGGATTCTCAACGTCATGTTTTTAAAAAAGAACATAAAGGTTAAGAATTCGGGTGGAGAGGAGCTGAAATCCCAACCTGAACAGTAATAGATAGTAGTTTATTAAATAATGTGGTACGAGTATTATTTGGATAAATAATTTTTTTTGTTCAAAGAGGTATTTAAATATATACTAACATCAATGCGTAAAATATATATATAAAAAATGACAAATTATTCAATTTGGAAAGTCTTTTAAGTATACAAAATTTTCAATTATTTACCTCATATGTACTTCCCTCCTTGACCAGAAAAACAAAATGTCAAGCTTCCCTCCTTCACAAAAAAAAAAAGAAAATCTCAAACTTCCCTCTTTCACTAAAAGATCAAATTGAATCTCAAGCTTCCCTCTTTAACCAAAAGACCAAATTAAATCTCAAGCTTCCCTCCAATACTCCTTTGAAACAATTGACCATAAAGGATATATACCTCACAACACTATAAATATGTCTATGCTTTACAAATTCTTTGACCCAACAGCATTACACTCTCTTATTGTTTCTATTCCTTTGTGGAAACACACACAAAAGTATTATTTATCAATCTTCCTCATCATGCCAGAAATACAACAATTCACCTTCTCTGATGGTGGGAGTTACACTTCATGCAAAGATAAAGTCTATAAAACTATAGTTGTTGTGACTAATTCAGATCAAATGGGTGAGGTTAGATGTTGGAGGTCGAGTCAACCAATTTCTCGTGAACATTTTGCGTATCCATCTTTTCGCAAAGAGCTGTTACAAAAGTTCCTTGCACACACAGGTGTTCGGCAAACCATTCTCAATGGCCATGATTATGACATGGTCACAAATTTGTCTAGAATGCTACGTGACTCAGTACTGCAACACTGTGGGTTTGAAACAGATTATTTTTATGTGTTTGCTATGTTCTTTAATGGCCAATATTTTTACAATATAGTGAATACCTCATGCTTCTTCGATGCACGACATGTATCAAGAGAGTTCGTGCAAAGAATGGCTTATCAGGGTGGAGAATATTCTTTGCCTGCTGGGGCCACAATGCTTGAAAAATTGAAGATTGAAGATGAAAAAGATGAATGTTGCATATGCTATGAAGAGTACAAGTGTGGTGATGATGGGGCACGGTTGCCTTGTGCTCATATTTTTCACTATGAATGCATTTTGAAATGGTTTGTGCAGAGCAGTACATGCCCTTTTCGCTGTGGTTCCACATGAACTCATGATACTGTTAGGTTTTGCATTACATATTTTCTTGCTTTTAAGGATACTTTGTTGTAGTTTCGTGTTGATTGAATTGTAATAATTGTTTTATCTTATAAAGAGGAGGAATTTATCATAAGAAATATATGGATACATAAATTTATTTGATGCTTTCATTTCAAGAGTTAATCAATTTGACAATTTCTGCTATCAATTTGAATTTGTGGAAGAAGCTTAACATTCCAAACAAGACATTCTTCAATAAGTTCTTGATTTAAGTTGTGTACCTAGAAAGCCCCTAAAATTCATTAAGCAAAACACAAACAAAACAAACATTCACAAACTCTCTAAAGTTCCCTTAGCACCAAAACACAACACACACACAAACCTTGTGCAAGCTCTCCGGCCACGGCACCGAAACTCGGCACCCGCGGGGCAGCAAAATCAAGCAGAGGGGCAAGTCCTTCAGCCTGGGGCAGTGCCTCTCCTTGTAGTAGTTCATCTCCCTGCTCAGCTGATGTTCAGCCTCGGATCCTCGCACAACATGTGGTCCGCAGCATCGGCGGGGTTAGCTTCCATACCGCGTCTCCCGGCCTCGATCGCCGCCACGAGGCGGTGGCGCTGCCGCGGGTCTCCGAGTGGGGTGAAGACCATGGCAAAGAAGAGCATCACCAGGAAGAAGAACAAGCCAAAGATGAGGTCCAGGAGCCGCCATTGTCGCAGTGCGTGGCCGCGCTTGGAAGGTGACGACAAGGAATTGGAGTGACCCATTTGAGGAAAGTGGCGGATCTGGCTATAGCAACATCTGGGTCTCGATTTCGGTGGTCAAAATCGGTGCTTTAAGTGGGAATCGTAATGGGTTGCTTTGCTTGCTTTGTGGGGGTGGTGATTTCTTTCTCTGGTTTTGTTCTGTTGTGGAATAAAGAGTGTTATAGACTATTGAGTTTACAGTGAAGTAACTAAAATTTGTTTCTTGAGGTTTTGGTGAAGTGTTTTGTGGTGTTTGGAGAGTGAGGCAAGTTTCAAGAGTGGGAGTGAGAAAAAGGGGAAGGAAGAAGAAGCAGGATCTGATATGATATGGCTCAGCTTCCCTGGTTTTGGACCAAATTAATGTTTTTGGGCTATTGCACATGCATTTATATTATATAGTATGATAAAACTAAATCAAATGATTATAAATATAAATATCTCATGTTAATATTTTTAAATTTGATAAATAAAATAGGTTTAAATACCTTTTTAGTTCTTGCAATATTGCACTAACTATGGTTGATTTAAGGATGTTTGGTTGAGGCCGAGCTTAAGATGCTTTAGTCAAAGCTAAGTTGAAATTACTTTGGTTGAGGTTGAGTTAAAATTTCTCTAGCTAAGATCGAGTTGAATATGCTATAATCGAGGTCAAGTTAAAGATGATCTATTAAAGGTTGAATTGAAGTCAAATGTCGAGCTCAAGATATGCTGGTCAAGGTCGAGCTGAAGATGCACTAGCCAAGCTGAGCCAAATATGAGCTCGTAAAGTCCGAGCCTAAGATTTGTTGGCCTAGGATGAGCCAAAGATGCATTAGCCATCATTGAGTCAAAGATGCATTGGCCGAGGCCTAGCCTAAGATACCTTAGCTGAGGCCGGGACAAAGATGCTAAGGTCAAACCAATGATGCTCTAGACCAACTTGAAAATGACCTAGCCGAATTCAAGCTGAAGATGCCCTAATTGAGGTCGAAGCCAAGGCCAAGCTAAGAATGCCTTTGCCGAAACTTAGTTGAAGATATGATAGTTAAGGCTGAGCTAAATATGTATTGGCTGAGGCTGAGTCGAAGATGCATTGGTTGATGCTAAGCCAAAGATGTACTGGCCGGGAGCAAGTTGAAATTACTTTAATTGAGGTTGAGTTAAAAATATTTTAGTTAAGCCAAGTTGAAAATATTTTTTTGGATGGTTAAGAAAAAACTTTTAAAATACTCGTAACTTATGGGCTAACCTTGCCCCCTTTAAGCCTTGGTCCAACCTACTTCTTAAGTAGTGTGGATCGGGAGATTTTAGGAACCCCATTAGGTGGGTCAAAAAATAGTTAGAGCCATTATAGTGGGTTGGCTTGGGGCTTAGGACCAAATAAGACCTCTAAAGATAATTTAAACCTGATACCTTATTAATCTTATGTTTTAATTTGGGAGTCCTAAGCCATGATAGGTGTTTCAAAACTTGTATTATGTGTTCGTTTATCTCTTTTATTTATCATTAATTTATTTAAGCCAAATAAATTCATATTTAAATTTAAGATAATTTAGTTATATATTTTTTATTTTTTTCATTTTATACAAAAGGAGTGATTTTGGTGTAATGTCTTTTTAAGTCCATATTTTAATATAAGTCACTTGAGTTGTAATTACTTGGTAATCTCGAACTTATTTTATTTATTTATTTATTTATTTTCTTTACTTATTTATTTAATCAAAATTAATTTAATTTTATTAAAATAATTTTAGAAGCGAGCCTTTACAATAATTAAACAAAAAATAGATTTAAAATGAATATCAGTAATTACTTAAAGACTTCGCAATAACTATATATAAAGTGAATGAAAATAATTATTAATAAAAATCCATTTTTTTATTAAAATACTTTTATTTTAACAACCTTAAAATTAACTAGCTCTCACCACTTGTGGTAAAATTAACAAAGTGTATATATCATTAAATCAAAACAATGAAAATTACAAAGCAAAAAAAGTATATAATTATTATCTAATTATCGATAAATGGATGAAAGGTTAAAAATAAAATAGAAAGTGATAATAGAAGATTGAATGCAAGTGGGGCCTTATAGTAGAGACTGGAAAATAGTGAAGACTATGATGTGTGTGTGTGTGTGTGTGTTTTTTTTTTTGTGAAATACTGTGATGTGTTAATAACACGTGTTATATTAAGAACCCAAAATTAGATATTGAGAGAGATGTTTACAAATATTCTAACATCAAAGTGTAAAATAAATTAAAAAAATAATAAATTAATCAAATTGGAAAGTCTTTAAATACCCAAAATCCAAAAATCTCAATTATGTACCTTATATACTTCTATCCTTGACCAAAAGAACAAAACATCAAGCTTCCCTCCAAAAAAAAGAAAATCTCAAGCTTCCATCTTTCAACAAAAGACGAAAATATCAATTTTTCCCTCCAATACTTCATTGAAATAATTGATCATAACAGATATATATCTCACAACATTATAAATATATATATGCTTTACAAATTCTTTGACCCAGGCCAGCATTTGTACAACCCTCTTTCGATCTCTTATTGTTTCTATTCCTTTGTGCAAACACACACAGAAGTACACATTAACAATCTTCCTCGTCATGCCAGAAATTCAACGATCCACCTTCTCAGATGGTGCTAGTTACACTTCATGCAATGACAAAGTCAATATAACTATAGTTGTTGCAAATTCAGATCCAATGGACCTGGTTAGTCTTTGTAGCTCGAGGTTACAACCAATTGCTCGTGACTTTTTTGCTTTTACATCTTTTCCTGAAGAATTGTTACAGACGTTCCTTAAAATGTCAGATGTACCACAAAGTTTTCTCAATGGCGACTGTGACATGGTTACAAATTTGTCTAGAATGCTACGTGACTCAATATTGCAGCACTGTGGGGTTGAAAAAGATTATTTTTATGTGTTTGCTATGTTATCAAAGAGCCGTTATTTTTACAATATAGTGAATATCCCTTGCTTACTTGATGATGAACATGTTCAATTAGTAGAGTTCGTGAAAAGAATGGCTTATTAGGGTGGAGAACATTCTTTGCCTGCTGGGGCCACAACACTTCAAAAGTTGAAGATTGAAGATGAAAAAGATGAATGTTGCATATGCTACGAAGAGTACAACTGTGGTGATGATGGGGCACGGTTGCCTTGTGCTAATATTTTTCACTACGAATGCATTTTGAAATGGTTTGAGCAGAGCAGTACGTGCCCTTTCTGCTGCCGTTCCATATTCAGTCGTCGTGACTCTTGATACTGTTAGGTTTTGCATTACATGTTTTCTTGCTTTTAGGATACTTTGTTGTTGTAGTTACTTGTTGATTGCACTGTAATAATTGTCTTATCTTATAAAGAGGTGGAATTTATCGTAAGAAATATATAAATATGTAAATCAATTTGATGCTTTCCTTTCAAGAGTTCATCAATTTGAAAATTTATGCTATCAATTGCATTTTCCTTACGTAATAATATTGACCATAATTTAAAATTGAATTACTTCTTGCAATTTTCCTAAATCTCAATATGAATTTAAATTTTGAATCTAGACATATCATATCAAATTAATAAACATAAATATAATGTATTAAATAATGTATTTCTACAATTTTCTTATATATTCCAAAAGTATTGTTTTTGTGTAAGCAAAGTGGAAATAATTAAAAGCAAAAAGAGCTAAACAATAACATAGGAAATGCCATCATTAACCACTAGGGTTTGCCTAGTGGTGGGGGAATAGAATGTATGAGGTGATAGGTTCGAACCTCAGTGCGACAATTGTACACCGTGGAGCACCAATCAGGGTTGTCCACCCTAACCTTGCTCTTAATATTATGTCATACTTCCCTCCTTTTCATTTAATGAATGAATAACATATGTGGCACAACATAATTTTTTGAAATAAATATTAATTGAAAAATATAATATAATTTTTATGAAAATCATCCTCGTGCATATTTGAAAAAAAAAAGCATTAACTTTTCTAATAATCAGTATTTCCGATAACATTTCTCACACTAAAAGGTAATTAATTTTGGATTAAAATATATTAACATATATAAATGATATATAGAGATATTCTAACTTTAATATGTGAAATATAAAAAAATGATAATTTTTTTAATTTGAAAAGTTTTATATGTATAAAATCTTTTCAATTATTATGTCATACTTCCTTCCTTTTACATAAAAAGAAAAAAACCAAAATTTCAAACTTCCCTCGAATACCTTATTTAATTGGAAAGTTATGCATTTGTTTTTAATATTATGCTATACTTCCCTCCATTTACATAAAAATTATCCTTGTGATATTTGAAATTTTTTCCCTATAATTGAAAATTATCCTTTTCAATATGTGAATTTTTTTTCCTAATAATCAGCATTTCTGATAACATTTATCATTCGAAAAAGTCATAATTTTTTTATTAAAATATTTTAACATATAGAAATGATATATATATATATATATATATATATATATAGAGAGAGAGAGAGAGAGAGAGAGATTCTAACTTTAATGTGTAAAACATATATATAAAAAATGATAAATTATTGAATTTGGAAATTTATATTGAAAATTTTTCAATTATTATATCAAACATCCTTCCTTTTTCAATAACAAAAAAGAAAAAAAAATTAAAATTTCAAACTTCCCTCAAATACCATTATTTAATTTGAAATTTGTGCACTTTTTTTTTCAATTATTACGTCATACATCCCTCCATTTACATAAAATAACCCCCAAAATTTCAAGCTTCCCTATAATACTGTTTCGAAGAAGATACTGATCACAATCTTATACACTATAAATACATCTACCCTTTGCAAATTCCTATATGCCAAGTATTAGTATAACTCTTTTTCATCTCTCTTCTTATTTCTACACATTTTTGCAATCACACACAAAAGGGCCCTCTATAAATCTTCCTCATCGTAGAACCCACCTTGTTCTCCGATGCTGGTCACACTTTCATCAATCATATTGTCTATATAACCATGGTGGTGACAACTTTTGAGCCGAGCAGTGTCATCAGACTTTGTCACACATGGTTACCAATTCATCGCATTATCTTCAATTATCCATCTTTTTGCAGTGATGTATTAAAGCAATTGCTTGCATACTTGTGTGTACCTACAACTTTTTTCAATGGCCATGACTGTGACATGGTCGAAAACATTTCAGCAAAAGTTATGGGAATTAGTATTGCAGCGGCCTAGGGTTGATATAAATTATTTTTGCGTGTTTGTTATGGTACTCAAGACCCATTGCTGTTACAATGTAGTGAGTTCCCCTGAATCAAGTGCCTCCTTATACTGAAGTTCCCATGAATCAAGTCCCTCCTTGTTAGTTAGAAGGAGGAACTGTAGTACAAGGAGGGACTTGGTTCATTGGAACTACAGTACAAGAATGGCTTATGAGGTGGAGAACATTCTTTGCCTGTTGAGGCCACAACACTAGAAATATTCAAGATTGAAGATGAAAAAGATAAATGTTGCATTTGCTATGAAGAGTACAACTGTGGTGATGATGGGGGCACGGTTGCCTTGTGCTCATATTTTTGTTGTAGTTACATGTTGATTGCATTGTAATAATTGTCTTATCTTATAAAGAGGTGAAATTTATCATAAGAAATATATAATAAAGCTTAAATATGTTTTGGGTCCCTGATATATTAGCAAATTTTGCGTTGGGTCCCTATTAAATTTTTGCTTTTTGTTGGGTCCCCAGTAATTTTTTTATTTTGTTTTTGTTCCCTAAAGCGCATTAGATAGTGCTTTAAATTGCTTTTAAAAAGTGGTTTAGATAGCGCTTTAGTTACCAAAAACAAAATAAAAATTTATTGGGGACCCAACAGAAAGCAAAAATTTAATAGGGACCCAATGCAAAATTCGCTAATATATTAGGGACCCAAAACATATTTAAGCCAATATATAAATACATAAACCTATTTGATGCTTTCCTTTCAAGAGTTCATCATTTTGAAAATTTCTGCTATCAATTGCATTTTCCCTACGTGACTATAATTTAAAATTGAATTATTTCTTGCAATTTTCTTGAATCTCAATATGAATTAAATTTTTTAAATTTTGAATCTTGACATATCATATCAGATTAATAAACATAAATACAATGTATTAAATAATGTACTTATACAATTTTCTTAAATATTTGCAAAGTATTGTTTTTGTGTAAGCAAATTGAAAATAATTAAAAGCAAAAGGAGCTAAACAATAACATAGGAAATGCCATCATTAAATAGCATACAAAGAGTTTGACATATAAAGCTCCTATCATAACAAAACAATAACCAAAGTATTATTTCTTTAATCTTTATTCTTACAGATTGAGATTATTTACATCTACAATTCAGTTATTATTGATCACTTTTAAGCATAGGTATTTTTTTTTTACAGAGAATAGGTACCTTTATATTGGCTGTTAAAATGAATATGGTAGTGTTTTTTTTTTAGTTTTATAAATTTATATATTGGAATTAAGATTTTGTGGGCTATGTACGCCTTTCTAAATTTATTTGGTATATGTTACTATTAGAATTCAAATTTTGAAGGGAACATTATGGTCTCGAGTCCAATGCACCATAATGCCTCATTTATTTATTTTTCTGCGGAAGGAAACAGATCTATGGATAGTCCTATTGCCAATGAAAATATAGTTTTAGATATTAAAGATCTTTGTGTAGTAAAAAAAGCATTAAGCTCTTTCAATTTAATGCCAATATATAGTTTTTGATGTCAATTGTACACTGTGATAATCAACAAACTATACAATGATCTTGATTAATCGATGATTCTCCTCTATGTTTGTGCATATATTTTATCATATAAAAATAATAGTAATCATTACAAATGTTTTCTCAGTGGTTTTCATTTACTTTATGTATATCTTTGTGTGTTAGTTCTCATGCTAGGTTGATTTGGTGATCATCAAAGCCTGCCTTTGTATTCAGAAATTTAAGAGGGGGATGAGAGTCAATGTAACATATGATGAACTCTTAGTTTAGACTGTATCAAGTTTTCATGCATACAATTATTCAGTAGACACTATCTAACCATTTCCACCTTTTCTTAGCATGTCTATATGTTGGAGAGCTTCCTGATGTTGTTGTCATTGTAATGCTCTGCTTAGATGCAATTTGAGGAAAGATTTGAAAAGAATATGAAGATAATGAATGGTAGATTTTGACATTGTTGTCTAAAGTGTAGGGTACAATTCCCATTTTTGAAAAAGCTTCGTGTCTTTTTTTTTATCGATATGAATGGAAGACAGATATCAAAGAATTTACAATAATTCATGCACCCTACTTAACCAACTAAGCTAGACTCCCTTAATAAAAGCTTCTTATTTTATTGTTTAATCTAAAACCCGAAACCAATAAGTATCCACTTCAAGGAGAGTATAAGGTCTTATAACATCTCTATAATTTAGTTTTATTGGAAGGATGAAAGAAAGTTCCATAATTTATGGGGATGGTCTGCCACAGTTTATTCTTAGTGAGCAAAATTTTCTTCTTATTGGTAGTTTGTTGTTGGAGCAAGGATGTACACCTATATGTGTGTGTGTGATACAAATAATGAAATGGCCAATAAAGTTAATCAGTTCAAGTACCCAACAAAATATTCTTCTAGTGTTTTTGT
This sequence comes from Pueraria montana var. lobata, assembly GCA_026413185.1. Taxonomy (NCBI): domain Eukaryota; kingdom Viridiplantae; phylum Streptophyta; class Magnoliopsida; order Fabales; family Fabaceae; genus Pueraria; species Pueraria montana. The sequence continues at coordinate 84,568,297 of CM048650.1, forward strand.
AAGCTAGAACATAGAATATTCTTAGTAAGCCATAACATAGAATACAGAGAGTAGAAACGAAAGAATACCCAACCATGCAGCCAAGGCAGCCTCAACACCAAATTGGGAGTCTTAATAAAAACTACTTTCAATTCAGTTAAGCAATGGGCACCTTCTTCTTAAGTCCATAGTGTCTTTCGCTTAGTTTGTCTTTTTTTATACTAAAAAAAACTGAATTGAGGATGCCCTAGTTGAGGCCAGGCCAAAGATGCTAAGGTTAAGCCGATGATGCCCTAGTCGAGGTCAAACTGAAGATGACTTAGCGGAAGTCGAATTGAAGATGCCTTAGTCGAGGTCGAGGCTAAACTGAGAATGCCTTTATCAAGAGTGAGCTGAAGATGCGTTTATTATGGCTAAGCCAAATATGCATTGGCCAAGGTTAAGTCGAAGATGCGTTTGCTGAGGTGGAGTTGAAGATGCGCAAGTCGAGGCAAGGTTTGCTGAGGCAGATTTGGAACAATCATGTGTTTTGTGTCATGCAGCCCCTGAAGATGTTAATCATTTATTTCTTAATTGTCATTTCTCTTATCAAATATGGTTTGCAGTTCTTGGGTGGCTGGGATTCTCTATGGTTCTCCCTCAAGATACTAAACAACTTTACTTGCATATGGGTTTTTGCTTTAGGGGTAGGAAGGTACGAAAAATGAAGTATATGTTTTGGCATGCAACTTGCTGGTGCATTTGGATCATGCGAAACAAGATTATTTTTAAGCAAGAGAATGCATAATTTATGGGTCTGTTAGCACATATAAAGACTATAACTTGGTACTGGTTGCTATACAGGATAGGGGTTAAGCCTGGATCTTTCTTCTCCTCATGGTGTTCAAACCCAATTGGTTGCATTTACTCTTGAATGGCTGCTGCTTTTGTTTTTGGTTAAGGGAGTTTTCTTCTCTCTGCATAGAAGGTTTTTTGAAGGTTCTTTTTGTTAATATATCACAATGTACGACTTGTACAGAACTGATATATACCCTTCTTTTTTCTATAATTATATTTAAGATTATTTGCATTTCAAAAAAAAAAAAAAGGTTGAAGATGCACTGGCCCGACCTAGCCTAATTGGTCAAAGAGTGAAAACGGACTAGTCCGACCTGGTCCATATCTCTCATAGGCCACATTTGTCTTGGCCTGGCTTGGCCCGTCATACTAGGTCAAATTAGCTTATTTATTTATTTTTCTTAAATTTATACTAATTTTAAAAAAAATAAAAAATAATTTCGGGCCAAGTGAGCATGATGATATTTAGGCCAAAAATTCATAGGCCCAGCCTGGCCTAACGGGCCATCAAGCCGGCTCGTCGGACCAGACCATTTTTGACAGCTCTTCTAGGCATGGCAACAAGACAGGTCAAGGGCGAGTTTAGCTCTCCTTGTCCCTATACTTATGAAAGACGAGACAGGTTCGAGTTTTTTGAATCCTAAACGATTGTCGTCAGATTTTATCAGATTCGCAAAAACCTATGTGTAACCTGTCACACTTTTGAAAACTTAATTTACATATATGAGGAGGGATCAAGTTACTCCAAGAGTAACTTTAAAAGAGTTACTCCCTATCCTCACCATTCATTTTACCTAAACCTAATGGTTGTAATGAGTAACTAATCTTTTGACTGTGAATTTTTCTTTCAAATATTTTAATATCAACTTGTAAAATATATACAAAAAAAGATCAATTATTTAATTTGGAAAGTATTTAAGTATACAAAAATTTTCAATTATTTACCTCATATATATATATATATATATATATATATATATATTCGGTCCTTGACCAAAAGAACAAAATCTCAAGCTTTCCTTTTTCACCAAAAGACCCAAATCTCAAGTTTCCCTCCAATACTGCTTTGAAACAATTGATCATAATGGTTACATTCCACACAACACTATAAATACATCAAACCTTTGCAAATTCCTATATACCAAGTATTAGTATATCTCCTTTTCAACTCTCTTCTTATTTCCACTCCTTTGTGCAATCACACACAAAAGTATCCTCTATCAATCCGCCTCATTGTGAATATGACATCACAATTTCAAGAACCCAGCTTGTTCTTCGATTCTCATCAAACTTTCATCAATCATATGGTGTATATAAGCGTAGTTGTCACAACTTTTGATCTTAGTAGTGGTGTAAGTCTTTGTTGGATGCAGTTACCAATTAATCATGAAATCTTCAATCATCTATCTGTATGTAATGATATATTAAAGCAATTGCTTGAATACTTGAATATACCTAGAAATTTTTTCATTGGCCACAATTGTGACCTGGTTCTAAACCTTTCAACAAGGTTACATGGCTCAGTGTTACAACGGCTTTGGGTTCAAATAAATTATTTTCGGATTTTCATTATGGTATTCGAGATCCACTGTTGTTATAATGTAGTGGGTACCCCATTCCTTTTTCAAGCTGATGAACTTCCACCAAGAGAATTTGTGCAAAGAATGGCCTATGATGGAGGTGAACATTCCTTTCCTGCAGGGGCAACGACACTCCAAAGATTTAGGGTTCAAGATAAAGAAGGTGAATGTGTCATATGTGGTGAAGATTTCAACTCTGGTGATAATGTAGCAAGGTTGCCTTGCTGTCATGTTTTCCACCCTATTGCAATGATTTGTAGAGAAGGCTATGTGCCCTTGTTGCCGTTTCGCATATAGTCTTGTCTCTTGATACTGTTACCATTAGCATTTATGTACTGAGATAAATATATTATCTTAAAGAAGAAAAATGTATCGTATGAAATATAAATACTTCAATCTATTTGATGTTTTCCTTTTGAGAGTAATTGATTTATGCCATCAATTACACACTTTCCTTATGTTTTAATATTGACACGTTTGACTTTTAAAATTGAATGTAATTTATTTTCTTTTATCATTGTCCATCTATCATTATTGCATACCCTGAGGAGAAACGAAAGAATGCTGAGAAAAAGAAAAGCCTGAACATAGAATAGAGAGAGTAGAAACCATAGGAGGGGCAAAGAAAACACACACTCACAAGTCGCGACTCATCACTCACTCCCAAGTCCCAAGTTCTTTTGATTCCCACGATTTTCCTCGCCTTTAATTTGTTTTCATTTCCATGTCATTGGTTTGCTAAACTCTTATTATTATTTTGTTTAAATATCAAACATTTTATTAAAAAATAATAATAAATTACATAAATAGTGAAATAATTAGAATAAATATTGTAATATTAAAGGAGACAACATATGATATTTTTTGTTTGTTAAAGTACCAAAAATAAAAATGAAAAATTATGATAAACTATAAATTATAAGTCCAAGTGTGCACTATCTTAAATGGTGTATCAAAACAACTCTATAAATTGCCAAACATCTTTACTTTAGTAAAACAAATTTATAAATTACTCAAATAAAATATAAATTACCTAAATTGATTTGTCTACACACTCTTTTTATTTTACAGCACTTGTCTACACACTCTTAAGAATTCATATATTATAAGTTTAAATTCTTATCGTGATCAAAACACTTATTTTACTTTGTTTCTCCACATTTCACAGTTATTTGATACTTACTTTTATATTTCCTAATTATGTACTAATGATTTTTAATCTTAATCTTTTTTATTCCCTCAAATTTAAATAATAATTACTTTTAATTTTTAATATTAAAATTTCCTTTTTTTAGTCTCAAAATATTATGATATATCTTTAAATAGTAGGATTTAATAATTCGCAAAAATTAGAAAACATGGTAGTAAATTGTGAAAAAAAACCTGGGTAGTAAAATTTGCAAAATAACAATAGTTGGATGGTAAAATGTGCAATTAAACCTAATTATTTTGTATAAATATTAAAATCAATGATTTTTTATGTATGTAAAGAGGTAATTAAAGTTGTCGAAATGGACTAGCCCATCTGGCTTGGCTTTAGCCTCTGAGGATCAGGGCCAGAACGCCCACAGGGCTAAAAAAGACCCATCCTCGAGGCCTTATGGGTTATGGCCAGTCCATAAACTTTAAATTTAAAAATTTAACCTGAGGTTGAGTTGAAGATGTTTTGCACAAGGTTGTGCTGAAGATACTCTGACCATGATTGATTTGAAGATCTCTGGCCAAGTTGCGCTTAAGGTGCTCGAGCCGAGGTGGAGTTGAAAGGCCATGGCTGAGTTGAAATTACTCTAACTGAGATCGAGCTACCAAGGCCAAGTTGAAGATGATCTAATCAAGGTTGAATAGAAGATGTGTTGGTCATGGTCAAGCTGAAGATACATTGCTCAAGGCCGAGCTAATGATGCAGTTGTAAAGGCTGAGCTGAAGATGCATTGGTTGATGATAAGCCAAAGATGTGTTGACCAAGGTTAAGTCGAAGATGCAATGGTCGAGGCCGAGTCGAAGATGCTCTAGCTGAGGCCAGGCCAAAGATGCTAAGGTCAAGTCGATGATGCCCTAGCCAAGGCCAGGCTGAAGATGTGTTGACTAAGGCCGAGCTAAAGATTTTCCTAGTCGAGACTAAAGTAAAGGTGTCTTAGCTAAGACCAACTTAAAGATGCCCTGACTATGGTTGAGGTCAAGATTCCCAGATAAGGTTGAATGTAAGATACACTTGGATAGGCTAATTAAGTTGAAATTACTCTCGACGAGGTTGGGTTGAAGATAATCTAGCCAAGGTCGAGTTAGAATTACCTTAATTGAGGCCATGTTGAGGATACTATGGCCAAGACTGAACTAAAATTACTTTGATTGATGTCAAGTTAAAGATACTCTAGTCGAGCTAATAAGTTGAAAATATTTTTGTGGATAGTTGAGAAAAGTCATTTTTAAAGTACTCGTAACTTGTGAGCTGATCCACTCCCCTACTTAACAACTTTAAATCTTCTTAATAAGTAAATATAAAGTGGATAAAAATAATTGTTAGTAGTATTAAAAATCCTTTTTTATGTTTTTATCAAAATACTATTCTTTTAACTACCTTGGAACTGACTAGCTCACCACTTGTGATAAAATTATCAAACTTTACAAAGAAGAAAAGTATATCAACACTTAAAAAAAGTGAAATGTTCACGTACAAGATATATGTCAGTAGGCTAATTGATAACTTGAGACTCATTTGTCTTTTTTAGATTTATATTATATTACAATAAAGCTAATGTAGACAAAGAAAGGCAACCGACAACTATTCCAGTGCATGACCAAAGAAATGAAAGTTGTAAAAAAAAACAAGAAAAATGACGATACCATGAGTAAAAAAGAATTAATTAATATAAATAAAAAAGATAGATGACATTACATGAGGCAGGCTGCACGTCTATCAAAAGGAAAACTTGCATCAATCAAAAGAAAATGCTTATAATACTAACAAAATAACAAAGAGCAAATAAAATAAAGATTATGGAGAGAACTCAGAGGAATCAATTAAACTGACTGGGAGACTTATTATGGCTTGCAGCTATCGGCAAATCAATGTGTAATTACTTAATGGTAAGGCCTTGAAAGCTTTGTCGGGCAAATCAGCTTTCACCATATTAATTAAAATTATATAACCCGAAATTAGGTATTCAGAGATATATTTAAAGATATTCTAAGTGTAAAATATATATATTAAAAAAAAAGATAAATTGTTCAATTTGGACAGTCTTTAAATATCCAAAAAATTTAATTATTTACCTCATATATACTTCTGTCCTTGACCAAAAGAACAAAATCTCAAGCTTCCCTCCTTCTCAAAAAGAGAAAATCTCAAGCTTTCCTCTTTCACCAAAAGACTAAAATCTCAAGCTTTCCCTCCAATACTACTTTGAAACGATTGATCACAACGGACATATACCTCACAACACTATAAATATATCTATGCTTTACAATTCTTTGACCTAGGCCAGCATTTGTGTAACCCTGTCACTCTCTTCTTGTTTCTATTCCTTTATGCAAACACACACAAAAGTATTCTTTATCAGTCTTCCTCATCATGACAGAAATTCAACCATCCACCTTCACAGATGGTGGTAGTTACACTTCTTCCAATGATGAAGTCAATATAATTATAGTTGTTGCGAATTCACATCCGATGGATGTGGTTAGTCTTTGTAGCTTGAGCATACTACCACTTCCTCGTGACTTTTTTTTGCTTTTCCTCCTTTCCCCAAAGACTTGTCACAGGTTTTCCTTGAAAAAACAGATGTACGAAAAAGTTTTCTCAATGGCGATTGTGACATGGTTACAAAGTTGTCTAGAATGCTACGTGACTCAAAACTGCAGCACATTGAAAAAGATTATTTTTATGTGTTTGCTATGTTATCCAAGAGCCGTTATTTTTACAATATAGTGATACCCCACACCCCTTTGATGATGAACATGTTCAATCAGTAGAGTTCGTGCAAAGAATGGCTTATGAGGGTGGAGAACATTCTTTGCCTGCTGTGGCCACAACACTAGAAAAATTAAAGATCGAAGATGAAGAAGATAAATGTTGCATATGCTATGAAGAGTACAACTGAGGTGATGATGGGGCGCAGTTGCCTTGTGCTCATATTTTTCACTACGAATGCATTTTGAAATGGTTTGTGCAGAGCAGTACATGCCCTTTCTGCTGCCATTCCACATGTAATCGTCGAGACTCTTGATACTGTTAGGTTTTGCATTACATATTTTCTTGCTTTTAAGGATACTTTGTTGTAGTTTCGTGTTGATTGGACTGTAATAATTGTCTTATCTTATAAAGAGGTGGAATTTATCGTAAGAAATATATAAATATGTAAATCTATTTGATGGTTTCCTTTCAAGAGTTTATGAATTTGAAAATTTCTGCTATCAATTGCATTTTCCTTACGTAATAATATTGACCATAATTTAAAATAGAATTATTTCTTGCAATTTTCCCAAATCTCAATATGAATTTAAATTTTTAAATTTTGAATCTTTACATATCATATCAAATTAATAAACATAAATATAATGTATTAAATAATGTATACTTCTACAATTTTCTTATATATTCCCAAAGTATTGTTTTTGTGTAAGCAAAGTGGAAATAATTAAAAGCAAAAGGAGCTAAACAATAACATAGGAAATGCCATCAATAACCACTAAGATCAGCCTAGTGCTAAGGGGTTGGAGTAGAATACATTAGGTGATAGGTTCGAATCTCAGTGTGACCATTGTACACACAAAAAAATGCCATCATTTCGTAGAGCCCTCCACAAACGACCATATATGGTCCAAGGCACGATTTCCCCAAGGTATGGCCTATGTTACTTCAAGTCATAGAGGCTTTGCTGTAACGTTTTGTACTCGTTGAATTTTCAAGAGCTCCTTGATATAGGTTCACTGCCACAAAAAATAAAAAGAAAAAACTTAAGTGTTTCTATCTGAGTTTTGAGTCGATGCCGAAGAAATTGGTGGAGGAAAGGGTGGAGATGGTGATGAAGAAAAACAAAACAATGCCGCTAAAAATCGTCTCCAGAGATGGCGAATGGTGGGCAGAGGATTCCTGGAAGAGGGTTGGAGAAATCTAGTGTGGATTGTCCTACTATAACAAAATTATAAATCTAACGATTGATAATGATGGTCAACCATGGATCACCAATTAGGGTGGTCCACCAATCAAGGTTGTCCACCCTAACCTTGCTCTTAATATTAAGATTAAAATACTTTAAAATTTATAAAAGATAAATAAAGATATTCTAATGCTAATGTGTAAAATATATAAACAATGATAAATTATTGACATTGAAAAGTTATGTATATTTTTTTTTCAATTATTATGTCGTACTTCCCTCCTTTTCAATTAATGAATGAATAACATATGTGGCTCAACATAATTTTTTGAAATAAATATTAATTGAAAAATATAATATAACTTTTATGAAAATCATCCTCGTACATATTTGAAAAAAAACATTAACTTTTCTAATAATCAGTATTTCTGATAACATTTCTCATACTAAAAGGTAATTTGCTTTTTGGATTAAAATATATTAACATATATAAATGATATATAGAGATATTCTAACTTTAATGTGTCAAATACAAAAAAAATGATATATATTTTTTAATTTGGAAAGTTATATATGTATAAAATCTTTTCAATTATTATGTCATACTTCCTTTTTCATAAAAAGTAAAAAAACCAAAATTTCAAACTTACCTCGAATACCGTTATTTAATTGGAAAGTTATGCATATTTTTTTAATTATTATGCTATACTTCCCTCCATTTACATAAAAATTATCCTTGTGATATTTGAATTTTGTTTTCCTAATAATCAGTATTTCTCATAACATTTCTCATTCTAAAAGGTCATAACTTTTTTTATTAAAATATTTTAACATATAGAAATAATATATATATATATATATATATATATATAGAGAGAGAGAGAGAGAGAGAGAGAGAGAGAGAGAGAGAGAGATTCTAACTTTAATGTGTAAAATATATATAACTTTAATGTGTAATATATATATATACATATATAATGATAAATTATTGAATTTGGAAATTTATGAAGAAATTCTTATCAATTATTATATCATACTTCCTTAAAGTTATTCTTCCGTAAATTATTATGAAGAAAAAAAATTCAAAATTTCAAAGTTCCCTCAAATACCATTATTTAATTTGAAAGATGTGCATTTTTTTTTTCAATTATTATGTCATACTTCCCTCCATTTACATAAAAATACCCCCCAAAATTTCAAGCTTCCCTCTAATACTGTTTCAAAGAAGATATTGATCATAATCTAATACACTATAAATACATCTACCCTTTGCAAATTCCTATAGGCCAAGTATTAATATAACTCTTTTTCAACTCTCTTCTTATTTCTACACCTTTTTGCAATCACACACAAAAGTGCCCTCTATAAATCTTCCTCATCATAGAACCCACCTTGTTCTCCGATGTTGGTCACACTTTCATCAATCATATTGTCTATATAACCATGGTGGTGACAACTATTGAGCCAAGCAGAGTTGTCAGACTTTGTCACACGCGGTTACCAATTCATTGCATCATCTTCAATTATCCATCTTTTTGCAATGATGTATTAAAGCAATTGCTTGCATAGCTTGTGTGTACCTACAACTTTTTTCAATGGCCATGACTGTGACATGGTCGAAAATATTTCAGCAATGTTCTGGGAATCAGCATTGCAGCGGCCTAGGGTTGATATAAATTATTATTTTTGCGTGTTTGTTATGCTACTCAAGACCCATTGTTGTTACAATGTAGTGAGTTTCCCTGAATCAAGTCCCTCCTTATACTGCAGTTCCCATGAACCAAGTCCCTCCTTTTCTTTTTCCTTGAAAGGCTAAATAAATTAAGTATTATTACCACCAAACAACTGGGTAAAAAGGAGAAAGTTTCAGCACATGGACCAACAACAAATTACAACTAACAGATGACAAAGTCACCGCCATCTCATCATGATCCTAGAACACAACCTGATCCTGCCAGAACCTCTTGAATCACCCAAGTGCAGATAGACTAAGGGACAAGTCTAACCAAATTAATCTACAAGACCACATACTTTATCCTGGAATGTTGTTCTTCCAACTATTACACAAAGCTAATGTAATAGGTGTGCGTCTCTTCAATGCTTAAAGCATAAAAGAGACACAAAGTAATAACATAACAAGTAGAGCCTGATGTGTCACCACACCAAACCTACTGCAGAAACATGTGAGAGGAGAGTCAAGTTCTACTTCCAGGGCATGCCTGAAAAGCCTTGGGTTGGGGTACTACTGTTGTTGATGCAGGCTCCTGTGCTTTGGTTTACTGGCCTGCTGGGGCAGCAGATGCATTCTCCATCTGCTTTGCAATCTTCAAGCGCTTGCGAGGATGATCAGTAACAAAGCTCGCCAAAACAATCTGAACAGGGGAAGCAGCAATCAAAAGACCTGCAACTCCACCGCCTAAGACACAGCCATATAGCCCTGACAAGGACACGCTCAGCCCCCCAGCCCTTTCAGCATGACCAGTTCCAGCAAGAAACAAAGAACCACCAAGTGATAGGATCTCAAATCGCTCCTCATAAGTCACAGTTCCACCAGATGAGGCAGGTTGTCGAAGTGTCACATTAGATATGGCTCCATTTGCGGTTAAGATGCAAATATTTCTTGGACTACTCTGGGAAATTGACATAATTCTTGCTGACAAATCCTCTCCAGCTTTCACCGTAATGACATGCGGAGTAAACAAAGATCCTAGCCCAGAATACTTTGAGTTAATCTTCTTATTCTTGTTGACAGAACCACGAGGTTTGCCCCTGTGCTGCACAGTACCCGCTGAGGCTGAATCCGAAAGAGGAGCCGGTGGAAATGCACCACCGGACTGGCCAACTGGCATGGCGGCACCGCTGGTAGGAGGGGTATTGTTCAAAGTCAAGGCCATGCCACCGTCAGGCCCATATTTCCTGGGTCTTCCCCTCTTTCTCTTGACTGGTTCAGAGGAGTTAACCACCATGGGCTGGGGCTGGGGCTGAGGCTGGGCCAGGCCCAGGCCCAGAGGAACCGCTGGAGAGGATTCTCTGCCGTTAATGTTAACGGTAGGAGCCACGAAAATAGCTGTTCTGTCAGCAGCAGCATAGTCTATACGCATGCTTTGATGAAGCTGAGGTTGAGGTTTGTGCATCCCAACCGTGAATGACTCCCTGCTTGCCATGTCAGATCCCGACATGCTTATGTTTTGGTCTCACTCACTCACTCTGTGGAATGAACAAATTCAACAACTGCAACTGCAATTTGAACATTTGTTTGTTTCAGCAGCTTAATATAAACCCTAGGCTGATCCTATTATGGTATGAATATCAAAGTTGGATAAATCCTCCCTCAGTCCCTCTGTCTTCTACACGCTGCAATACAATGATGACCTTTCCTTTTTCTACTCTCATCTCTCATCGTACATCTACAATTCAAATTCAAAGTTCAAAATCTACTACGTATACTATCTATTATTCATAACATAAATGAATCCCATGCATTCTTTTACTCTCCTGTTGCACTGGATTGCAAATTTTTTTACCTAAACGCTTAAGGAAAGAGGGCAAAACAAGGGACAAAATCCAAACCCTACCAAGTCCCTCCTTGTAAGTTAGAAGGAGGAACTGCAGTGCAAGGAGGGACTTGGTTCATGAGAACTACAGTACAAGGAAGGACTTGGTTCATTGGAACTACAATACAAGAATGGCTTATGAGGTGGAGAACATTCTTTGCCTGCCAGGGCCACAACACTAGAAAAATTCAAGATTGAAGATGATAAAGATAAATGTTGCATTTGCCATGAAGAGTACAACTGTGGTGATAATGGGTGCATGATTGCCTTGTGCTCATATTTTTGTTGTAGTTACGTGTTGATTGGATTCTAATGATTGTCTTACCTTATAAAGAGGTGAAATTTATCGTAAGAAATATATAAATATGTAAATCTATTTGATGCTTTCCTATCAAGAGTTCATCATTTTGAAAATTTCTGGTATCAATTGCATTTTCCTTACGTGACCATAATTTAAAATTGAATTATTTCTTGCAATTTTCCTAAATCTCAATATGAATTAAAATTTTTAAAATTTGAATCTTGATATATCATATCAAATTAATAAACATAAATATAATGTATTAAATAATGTACTTCTACAATTTTCTTAAATATTCCTAAAGTATTATTTTTGTGTAAGCAAATTGAAAAATAATAAAAAGCAAAAAGAACTAAACAATAACATAGGAAATACCATAATTAATTAGCATACAGAGTCTGACATATAAAGCTCCTATCATAATGAAACAATAACCAAAGTATTATGTCATCTTACAGATTGAGATTATTTACATCTACAATTCACTTATTATGATCACTTTTAAGTATAGGTATTAGTTTTTGTTGGTACAGAGAATAGGTATCTTTATATTGGCCGTAAAAATGAATATGGAAGTGTTTCTTTTTTTTTTAGTTTTATAAATTTATATATTGGATTTAAGATTTTGTGGGCTATGTATGCCTTTCTAAGTTTATATGGTATATGTTACTATTAGAATTTAAATTTTGAAGGGAACATTATGGTCTCGAGTCCAATGCACCATAATGCCTCATTTATTTATTTTTTCTGCGGAAGGAAACAAATCTATGGATAGTCATATTGCCAATGAAAATATAATTTTAGATATTAAAGATCTTTTTGTAGTAAAAAAAGCATTAAGCTCTTTCAATTTAATGCCGATATATAGTTTTTTATGTCAATTGTACATTGCGATAATCAACAAACTATACAATGATCTTGATTAATCGATCATTCTCCTCTACGTTTGTGCATATATTTTATCATATACAAAATAATAGTAATCATTACAAATGTTTTCTTGGTGGTATGTACCCAAAAAAAAAAATGTTTTCATGGTGGTTGTCGTTTACTTTATTTATATCTTTGTCTATTAGTTGTCATGCTAGGTTGATTTGGTGATCATCAAAGCCTACCTTTATATTCAAAAATTTATGAGGGGGGATGGGAGTCAATGTATGCAGTCTTCTCTTTGAATGCAAACAGCGCTCCAGGTCCCGATGGTTTTGGGGGAAGATTCTACCATGCTTATTTGGATATTATGAAGGAAGATGTTTATAATGCTGTCCTTCAATTTTTTCAGCAAGGCTGGATTATGCCAAATCTGAACTCAAATTTGGTGGTTCTAATTCCTAAATTTGATGGTGCATGTGACTGGCTACTTTAATTGCAAGCGCGGGGTTAGACAGGGCGACCCTTTGTCTCCTCCCCTTTTCTGCCTTGCTGAGGATGTGTTGAGTCGCGGTATTTCTTAGTTAGCTGAAACTGGCCTGATTCAGCCTATGGCGAGTCCTAGAGGATTTAACACTCCAACCCATGTTATGTATGTTGATGATATAATGATATTTTGTAAAGCAAATAAAAGAAGTCTTCAATCTCTTATGTCCCTTTTCAGCTCTTATAGTGCAGTCTTTGGTCAACATATTAGATTTCAGAAGAACAAGTTCTATTCTAGCAAGATGTCTTCCTCTAGACATATGTAGCTAGCCACCACCCTTGGTTTCTCCTCTAGGCAACTCCTGTTCACTTATCTTGGAGTGCCTATTTTTATAGGCAAGCCAAGAAAATTACATCTCCAGGGCATTGTTGATAAAATCAAGATGAAGCTCTCTTCTTGGAAAGGAGCTCTCTTATCCATTATGGGGCGAATCCAACTTGTTAACTCGGTCATTTCAGGTATGATGATCTACTCTTTTCATGTTTACAGGTGGTCCATCTCACTTTTAAAGCTTATTTATAAGTGGATTAGGCACTTTATTTGGTCTGGAGATATTCATAACAGTAAGGTAGTCACTGTTGCCTGTAACACTATTTGTGCTCCTTTTTCTGAAGGGGGGCTAAATATTAAATCTCTTAGATATGTCAATAAAGCAACCGGCTTAAAACTTTCTTGGAAGATGATAGCCTTTGAAAGTCAATGGGCCTTATTCACCAAAGCAAGATTTATTAGACCAAATTGCTCCAGGCAGTTTATAAAGTCCTCTATTTGGCATTCTATCAAGCCTTGTTTGCAAACTGTTCTGCAGAACACAAGATGGGTCATAGGAAATGGTAGTCGAATCAACTTTTGGTTAGATGCCTGGTTGGATCATCCTATCATACATATCCTCAACATCCCCAGCAGCATTCATTCGTTACTTTTAGCTAAAGTTCAAGATTTCCTTTATGACCAAAGTTGGTATCCCCTCGCAGATGGCTAGAAGGTACCCAGATCTTAAAAATCAAATCAAAAACATTGTTGTCCCACAAGCTCTTAAGGAAGACTTCCTAGCTTGGAAACATACAAACTCTGGTATCCTCACTCTTCAAGAGGCATATTCTTTTCTAAAACCTCCTTTACAGCCTTTCAACTGGTGCAAAAAAATTTGGAACAAGCATATCCCACCATTGAAGTCCTTTCTTTTCTGGAGACTCAATCATAAAAGGATGCCTACTGATGAGAACCTTTGGGCCCGTGGCAGCGCCATAGTCTCAATGTGTTGCTTATGTGAGCAGGCGACTGAAACCTCCTCACATCTCTTCCTCTCCTGCCCTTTTGCTAAAAGAATTTGGCTTTGGCTCAGTAATATAACTGATAGCCATATTTATTTGTCTAGTTTTGAAGCAGTTCTTGATGTTTGTTTCAAAAATTAGAGTACCCAATTGCAGGATACAATGTTGGCCTCTGTTCTGAATACCTTCTCCACTATATGGTACTGTCGAAATAAGCTAGATTTGACAACAAAAGAATCCCTTTTAATCAGGCCACTAGTTTCATTATCGCTTCTAATGCTCTTACTGGAAACATATCATCTGGTTGCATGCACTCAAATATGAGGGAGTTCCAAATTCTTAAGTCTTTTTCTATTGGTTGCCACGCTAGGAAAGCCACTCCCATTACTCAGGTTACATGGTATCCTCCTTTATGTGATTGGATAAAATGTAACACTGATGGAGCAGCCCATGGAAGTCCTGGTAGATCATCTTGTGGAGTTATTTTTAGAGATTTCAAAGGTGCTGTTTTAGGTTGCTTTGCTTCAAACCTGGGAGTCAACTATTCTCTCCATGCTGAACTTCATGGTGCCATGCTTGCCATAGAAATAGCACAAAAGAAAAACTGGAAAAATTTGTGGCTGGAATGTGATTCAAATTTGGTGGTCTCAGCTTTTGTTAATACAAATTTGGTTCCTTGAGAAATCCGCAACAGGTGGAAGAAGTGCATCTCTCTTACACATAATATGAAGTTCACAATTTCGCATATTTTCAGGGAAGGCAACACTTGTGCAGATAAAATCACCTCCCTTGGCCTTTTTGTTCATGATTTTTGCTGGTTGGACAGTAGCCCTTTCATCATTTTTTATGATGTTTTTAGGAACAGAAATAGCCTCCCTAGCTATAGATTCAAGTGATTGTAGTTCTGTCTTTTTTCATGGGTTTAGATTTATGTCCCCTATGTCTCTTTGTTATCTTTTATCTTTTTAATCTATATATCTGGGTAGTGTTGCTTTGGGTAAGTTCAGGGGTGCCAACATAGTTGGGATGTCTGCTATTATTTTAATGCACCCACGTTCCCCCTTTAGTCTAAAAAAAAAAGAGTCAATGTAACATATGATGAACTCTTAGTTATTAAGATCGTATTTAATTTACAAGTTTTCATGCATACAATTATTTAGGAGACACCATCTAACCATTTCCACTTTTCTTAGCATGTCTATATTTTGGAGACCTTCCTAATGTTGTTGTCATTGTAATGCTCTACTCATATGCAATTTGAGGAAAGATTTGAAAAGAATAAAAGATAACAAATGATGGATTTTGATGCTGTTGTCTAAAGTGTAGGGTACAATTCCCATTTTTGGAAAAGCTTCTTGTCTTTTTCTTTTATCAATAGGAACAGAAGATAGATATGAGAGTTTACAATAACTCACGCACCCTGCTCAACCAACTAAACTAGACTTCCTTGGTAAAAGCTTCTTATTTTATTGTTTAATCTAACAACTGAAAACAATAAAAAAAAGTATCCACTTCAAGGAAAGTATAAGGTTATATTACATCTTTTCATTTAGTTTTATTGGAGGCATGATAGAAAGTTCCATAAATTATGGGGGTGGCTTGCCACAATTTATTCTTAGTGAGCAAAATTTTCATCTTATTGGTAGTTTGTTGTTGGAATAGGGATGTACACCTATATGTGTGTGCGTGATACAAATAATGAAATGGTCAATAAAGTTAATCACTTCAAGTACCCAACAAAATATTCTTGTAGTGTTTTTGTATTTTGTTGTCTTTTTGTTTTTACTTTCATTACATTTTTTATTTACAGATCTCTAGTCAAGCAGAGCTTAAGATGCCCTAGCCGAGATCGAGCTTAAGATGCTCTAGCCAACGTGGAATTGAAATTACTCTAATTGAAATCGAGCTGAAGATGCTCTGACCAAGGCTAAGTTGAAGATGATCTAATCAAGGTTGAATTGAAGATGTGTTAGTAGAGGTTGAGCTGAAGATACATTGCTTAAGGTTTAGCTGAAGATGTGCATGCAAAGGTCAAGCCGAAGATGCGTTGGCCTAGGATGAGCTAAAGATGCATTGATTGAGATTGAGTTGAAGATGCATTGGTCATGGCTAAGTCGAAGATGCCCTAGTTGAGGCCAGGCCAAAGATGCTAAGGTAATGCCAATGATGCCCTATTCAAGGTCAATCCAAAGATGACCTAGCCGAAGTCGAATTGAAGATGCCTCAATTGAGGCCGAGGCTAAATTGAGAACGCCTTTATCGAGACTAAGTTGAAGATGTATTTGCTATGGCTAAGCTAAATACACGTTGGCTGAGGTTGAGTTGAAGATGCGTTAGCTGAGGTAGAGTTGAAGATGCACTAGCTGAGGCAGGGTTGAAGATGCACTAGCCAAGGCTAGGCATGGCAACAGGGTAGATTAAGGGTAGGTTTAGCTCCCCTCATCCCTATACTCATGAAAGACGAAACGGGTTTGAGTTTGAGTTTAAACGAGGTGAGTTTAAAATTTTTAAATCCTACCCAATCGTCGTCGCGAGTTTTATTAGGTTCGTGAAAATTTACAGGTAACCCGTCAGACTTTTGAAAATTTAATTTTCTTCTAATTTTTAAATAAATCATATATATCCAAGAGTAACTTTAAAAGAGTTACTCCATATCTTCACTATTCATTTTAACTAAATCTAATGGTTGTAATCAGTAACTAATCTTAACCATTAGATTTCAAAAAAATGAATAGTGAGGATGAAGAGTAACCCTTTTAAAGTTACTCTTAGAATAACTTGAACCCAAAACCAATGATGAATTATACTATTAATTCTAGAATTATGTTTATCAGTTAATGTAGTCTTTAAAAAATTATAAAAATATTATTTTAATATCTAAAATTAATAAACATCAATTGTCTTAGTTATATTGCTGATAGTAAATTGATAAATAATCATCATTTTAAATAAATTTAAGGATTAAAAGGATGATTTTATAATTTAAGAATTAAATTGATTAATATTTAAAATTTTAATATCTAATTTTAAAAACCAATTTAGTGGATTATTTAAAAGTTAACTTCAATGTCAAAAGAAAAGTAATCTAATTCTCATATGACATAAAAAAATAACGGGAAAAAACTAAACTATTATAAAAAATATAAAAAAAAAATTAGTTTTATTCACATTTTCTGACTTTGAAGTTTACTTTAAAATATTCTAATATCAACTTGTAAAATAAATAAAAGATATCAAATTTTCAATTTGGAAATTATTTAAGTATACAAAATTTTCAATTATTTACCTCATATACATTTCCGTCCTTGACCAAAAGAACAAAATCTCAAGCTTCCCTCCATCACAAAAAAAAAGGAAAATCTCAAGCTTTGCTCTTTCACCAAAAGACTAAAACCTCAAGCTTCCCTCCAATACTGCTTTGAAAAAAAATCAATGGATGAGATCTATACCTGTTACCTGATAAAACTGTAACCCTTTTCTATTATAACTTCTTTTATATATTTAAATTAAAATTTTTAATTAAATAAATTACTGATACTTTATTTTTTTTTAATCTAATTTCTCACAACACTATTTATGTCGCCTCCACCTCTGTGAGATCGGACAGCGTCACAACGTCACCATGCAAATCACAAATCAGAATCCATTCCATGCCTCAAATTTAGGAATTTAAAATCAACAAAATTCTCACAGAAAGTAACTTATTCATTTCAAATATCAAATCCTCCAAACCAAATTATACAATGCAGAGCAACTAAAATTGACAAAAAAAAGGTAAAAAATAATGAGGTTCTATAACTTTTGTTGACTAGATGCGGGAGCTTCCGTTGCGACGGAGGGGAGAACTTTGCAGATCTAGTTTTGTTAAAAGGGATTTCTTCGATTGTGATGTTGAATCTAACTTTTCCGCTGTGGTGTCGATGGCCTGGTTGTGGCGACGAGCGCGAAGGAGGACATGGAGGGAGAGGATGTTTTTGACGGTGTAGATCTGGAAAAAAAATGAAAGAGCAAAAACATTCTCTAAACCACACAGTACACACTACCGCACCCATCTTTTTCTTCCGCATCCGATCCGAGTCAGGAGCGGGCCATCATCGGAGAAGATAAAGAAGTCGTTGCGGTCGGAGAGAAGAAGAAGCCTGGTGTTGGAACTTGGGTTGTGGAGTGAAGTGAATTTGAAAAAAAAAACCTAGAGAGAGAGGGCTGCACTGTTGCAGATTAAACAAAAAAATAAAACTTTATTAATTACTATTTTTAAAATAAAAAATATTTATTTTTATTTTTTTCTTCCAATTAAAACCTGTTATTACAGGTCATTTTACTCCCTCACCAGTGAGGGAGGAAGCTTCGGACTTCACGCTAGCAGCCACTAATGCATAAACGGTGAAGAGAAAAAAAAAAAGGAAAAAAGGTGCAGAAGGAGCCTATGATGACACGTGGCTAATGTATGGATAACATGTGTCCATAAAGACTTACTTTTTATAGATAGTTAATAGAATGCATAGGTATTATGCTAGTTAAAAGTTAAAAATTGAAAATTGAAATTTATTAATGAGTGACTGAGTGGGACACGTGAGAAGTGGGAAAAAAATTGGGATTGGTGGGACCGTAGGAGAAAGTGAAAGTTAAAATTTCATATTCATAAGGAATTGAGGGAGAGAGACATGGGAATTTTTAAGGGATGTAGTGATATAGGTTGGCTTAATTACCAATTTGGTCCCCAAATTATTTAATTTGGGTCAATTTGGTCGCCATATTTTAAAAAGTGTCAATTTGGTCTCCAAATTTTTTAAAATTGCATCAATTTCGTCCTTTTCTTCAAATTGAACTTACACCGTCAATATGAGAATTCTGACAGTTTTTATTTATAAATAGTGGCAATTTTTAGCCGCCAATATATTTATTATTATTTTAAAAATAAAAAATCACCTTAATCGACAAACTCCACAACCTTCACCCGCAATGCTCTCCTCCGACCGAACCCTCTGCAACCTCTCCCACAAGCACCATGGCTACTCCCCCCAATCCCTCCTCCACGCTTCAACAATCGTCCCGCGATGTTCCAACAACGGCTCTCCCAGATCCGACGCTCCCGCTGTGCACGGCAGCATCGGAACGCTAAGCCAGCAAGGACTGGCTGCATCTTCGACGACGAAGTCACTCTGCGTGGAGATGTCGGCTGGCTGCGACGTCCTCGCACTGCACAAGATCTGTGTGAAAGGTAAGATTGTGTTGCGCTGCTTGACGCCAGCAAGTGGTGGTCGCCGATCTGGGTTGGTGGTGGTGGGTCGTGGTGGTTGCGTGGTGTTGGTTTGGCCATAGTGGTGGTTTGACGTTGAAGGTGATTTTTTAGTTTTAAAATAATAATAAATATAGCGGCAGCTAAAAACCGTCACTATTTGTAAATATAAACTACCAGAATTATCATTTTAACGTTGTCAGTTCAAGTTGACGGAAATGACGAAATTGATTAAATTTATAGAATTTGGGGACCAAATTGAAACATTTTAAAATATGGGGACCAAATCGACCCAAATTAAATAATTTGGGGACCAAATTGGTAATTAAGCCATATAGGTTTGATTTCCAATTAATTACTAAGTGAAAAATATATCTTTTAATGTTAATAAAATATTTTTAATATTAATGAATGCTTTTTAATGTAGTAGCTACTGATTTAATATTTTTTTAATTAGTTTCTTTTACTTTGGATACCTTATAATAATGAAAAATATTTATTATAGATTATTATTAATTATATAATGATATATGACATTTTCATATAATTTTGAGCATAATTGTGAAACATTCACACCGCAATTACTACAATCTGCATCGCAAGATCTGCAATACCTGTAATCGTGAAAACCTTAATGCAACCGCAACCGTGATTGCTACCACAATTTAAAACATTGTTTGCCTCTAAGCATTTCAAGTATTTATATTAAATTAAAAATGTAAAGTCCGTTTAACTCTAATGAATCATTAATGTGCATTGTGAACAGAGATTTTACTCGGAAAGGAAAGGGAAACCAGAGAATTGTAGCAGGGACTGGTCACTTTATTTTCAACTGTGACCATTGGCTTTTCTTTTTCTAATCTTTATAAAAATTTCATGAAGTCACTTAGTACAATGAAACAGTTTGGTTAGGAATGTGCATGGAAAGTCGTTTCAAGGTAAGGGAATCGAACGGTTAAGCGGTGGAAATGCAGTGACAACTGGCAAGAAGAAAGAGAATCTGCTTAGCCTCTTGATTTTAAGTGTGTGTTAGGTTTGTAATTTCTAATGCAACTCTAATATAACCTTTAATAAAAAGTAAATACGAAAAAAATTAAAATAAAGATTTAGGATTGTAAACAAATTTTCTTTCAAAAAAAAAGGATTGTAAACAAATTAAAAGAAGGATGCAAATTACTCTCATGTACCAGGTTGCGCTTACCTTTGGTTAGACTTTTTTTTTTTAAGAAATTAGGTCAAGATTGTTATAAAAGCTTATTTGAAAAATTAGAGTCTCATTCAAAAAACTTTTTAGGGTTAATAGGTCAATATATTTAAATAAATATAAATAATAATTTTTTTGTTAGTATTATTATGTTAAATTATTTTATAATGTATTAAAATTGTATATTTATTTAACTTTTTAAAATTAAACATGTTGACCTATATAGAATATTAACTCTATAAGTTTATTGAAGGATAAATTTATGTCTTATTTTTTTTAATCAAATTTTTATGTCCTATTTATAAACCTAATTGTATGATAGGCTTATAAATAAGTTATTATTTAGGTTAGATTAGACCTTAAAATATATTTATATCATATAAATAAGTTAGACTTGACTCTTATAAAATCTAGCTATAGCCAACCCAATTTTCACCCTTGTCCCATGACTTAAGGGTTATAATTTTCATAGTTTATACTTTGTTTTACATATAATTTATTTTCACATTGATCTCGGTCAATTAGTTTATTTAGAGATAAAGTCAAACATATCAAAAACTTTAATATGTAGTATATATAAGATAGGTCTTTAATTAGACTAATAAGTCAAACTAGACTTTCAAAAATGTTAGGTTAGGCCTAAAAGAAAGTTTATAACAAATTATAGGTCAGGGTTGAGCTTTAAAATTTTTAAATCGATCAATCCTATATAAGAAAAAGAAAGATATAATATTTTTTCGTTCCTCTAAAATAGTTGAAATTTGATTTGTGTCCCTCCAAAATTTTTCATCTGGTTTTGGTCCCTCAAAATTCAAAATGTGTTATTTTTTGTCTAAACATCTAACGTCCTTAGTAGATTCTTGATGTGGCTAATAGGATATCATGTTAGCACTACACTGGACATTTTGGGTGACATGGCATTCACATAATTACCAGTGTTATCCACGCCACCCTCATGGTTGCTAGGAGGCAAGTGAATTTTTGTCCCTAAAAAATGTTAAAAATTCAATTTTAGTCCTTATAAAATTTAAAAGTTTGATTTTAGTCTTTATAAAATTTAAAGTTTGATTTTAGTCCTTATAAAATTCAAAAGTTTGATTTTAGTCCTCATACAATATAATATTTTCTTTTTTAATATAATATATTAAGTAATGTTAAACAAAAATATAACATAATACCCCTAACATAATAGTGACTTATAACTTAATAATATTATTGGTAGGAGTCAAGAAGAAATGGGATACCACAAATTTATTTTTGTTCCTATCCAACTCAATTTTGTTAGGGTTATTTATATGAACCCGAACTCAACCTGTAGATCAGCAAGACCCAATAATTTATGGTACAAGACCACGTCAACTTGGTTTATTAACCTAACGAGGCTTTTTTTACCAAAATGGGGTAATTTTTTTGAAAAATTATCAAAATAGGTAATTTTAAAAAATATTATAGAAATGGGTGAGTCATGTTTTAAAACACGACTTCATATAAAAGAAGTCGTGTTTTAAAACACGACTTTAGTTTCAGTATTTTTTTTTAAAAAAATAGAAGTCATGTTTCTAAAATTTTAAGTTTTTTTTTTAATTTTCATTCTTGAGGTCGTGCCTTCGCTGATGACTTCCATTATTTTTTTTTTGAAAATTTCTATTTACACCCCCATATTATCAATACACCCCCTTTTTTTTTAATAAAATTACCTCATTTTAGTAATAAAAAAAAAGCCACCTAAAGATATCAATATTAACATTATTAACTATTAATGGAAGATTTCTATCAACGTAGAGCATTCTTAAATTATCAAGGCAAGTCATTGGATTTCACAATGTGCGGGAAATGAAAAGAAAAAATAAAAATTAAAAGGACTAAAAGTAACTATTGTGCTGATTCTATTGCCCTCGATGTATCCTAAAATTCTTAAAGAATAAAATGTTCACACACACACACGAGTCTAGTTACACATACACAAGAACATAGTTTATTGACATTAGATACCAAACTTTACAAAATGATATCTAATAACTTTATCGAAAATAAATTTTATCAACCTTACCATTATAGTTCAAATTTTTCCTAAAATACATAGATTAAGTCTATAAAAAATTTTCTGTCAAAAAAAAAAACTCTATATATTATACAATTTAAAGATTAATTGACACTCCATTGCACCATTTTATTTTAACGTATAAATACAAATAAATAACTATTATTCAATTACATTTATAAAAACCTGTGTAAATCATGCAAAAAAAATTATATGATAATCATGATAATATTACATAATTAAAATTTATTTTTGGTAAAAATTATTTGAGGTGTCAGTTTACAAAGTGTAACACTTTGTATCACTTGATCATGTCACACACATATATATAAAAGAAAAATACTTATATACTACCATAACCATTACTACAACCGTTCTCATTGCCACCAATTTTTATAAAGATATAGGCATATAGCAATGTTATTTTATCTTATGAAAGAGAAAGTAAAAAATAATTTGTATGATTTAAGTTTGAAATTTAATATATTAAAATTTGAAAACTAAAAATAAAAAAAAATTGTATGTGTTTGATTAACTATGATAAAAAAGACTATTTTAATAATTGATTATGGATGAAAACTAATTAAAAATTTTATAACCGAAAACTTATAACCACATAAAAGAGGACTTCAAATTTTAGTACCAAAAGGGTCTAACTCAGTTAGTTGAATAAGGTGCGTGAATGTTGTAAACCCCTTGATATTGTCTTCAATTCTTATGAATAAAAAAAAGGTATAAGAATGTCTGTCTCAGAGTGTCTTACCTCCTTCACACCAATGCTAATGACCCTTTCCTCCAAGTCAAAGAGGGAGACTTTTGTTCGATTTAGACATGAAACACCAGAAACGGATGGCATTGGAGTCACAACCAAGTCATCTGTCACCATGTACATTGATGGTCCTTTGGCAAATCCAAATCCTCCATGACTCGATGAATCGTCCGCAGAGGACTTTGGATCAACAATTTCTAATCGAGCAACATTTTCATCATTACAAAAAACAAGATCGGTTGAAGTAGTAAGAGCCAAAGACCACTGTCCGGAAGCATAGCGGTAAGCATGGCAATAATGAGAAGGCAATGATACCTCGCCAATTGGTAATATCTGGTTACCCAAGCCTAATTGTGGGGCACACTTAGGATTAGCTAGTTCCTCTTTGAGTCCCTGTGACCTTAAATATCTCTGTGGACTCAATTCAGAAATGCTCTTGTATGATTTATCTATGCAGCCCAAAGAAGAGCACCCTTTAAGCGCATGTGAACACTCCACCCAAAGGTAAAGTGAGATTAGTCTCTAACTCAGTGGGTTGGGAGACACCCGTGGTCTCTGACTTAGGACAAAAAAAACACCTCAACATGAGTAAGGGAAGTTAGAAGGTGGAAAGGAACAAAGGTAACCAGACTACTCTTGGTCAACATTGTCGCCAAAGGCAGCAAAGGAGCTGGAGATGAGGGGGTTGAGTCGGCAGCGGTGGCGTAGAAACCGAAGATGAAGGGTTGGGTTCGCGAAGGTTCTTCTTGCAATGGTTTTACTCTGAGGTGGCGAAGGAGCCAAAGATGGGTCAGGGTTTGAGTCGGAGCCCGAAGGCGGCAACGGAGAAATTGAAAATGAGGGGTTGTGTTCACTAAGGACCTTCTTGTGATGGTCATGCTCTGCGGGGGACGTGGACTATTGGAAGATGGCATAGGTCCAGCTTTCCTCAACACCCTTAATCAGGGCTTGGAGGCGGAAAGAAAGGAGAGAGACCATTCCAGAAAAAAATTAAATTTTTCATAATCTTAATATAATTTTTATTTTTTTATTCTTTCGGCTAATAACCTTTTATTACTGGTTATTTCAGTGCCTCATGGGTAACTGGCAAGCATTACCGTTAATAATTTGTTTAAAATTTTTAAAAATTTAATAAAAAAATATCGTGGCAACTAAAAGTCACCACTATCTTTAAATTAATTATAATAATTAATCTACACATAGTAACAGTTTTTAACCGTCACTATGTTAAAATTAATTATTTTAAAATTTAAAACATTAACGATTTTAAGGTTAAACTAACGAAAGGACCAAAATGGAACTTTTAAAACATAAAGGACCAAAATAGAAAAACATGAAAATATAAAGGACTAAAGTGATAATTTGGCAATGAAATTATCAACAACAACAACAACAAATGGAACTTTTAAAACATAAAGGACCAAAATAGAAAAACATGAAAATATAAAGGACTAAAGTGATAATTTAGCAATGAAATTATCATCAACAACAACAACAACAACAATAATAATAATAATAATAATAATAATAATAATAATAATAATAACTGCTTTGATTTAATGAATTATTTGTTTTGAATAAAGAAGAATATATTTTTCGTGTCATGTAAACTTGATACTTTAAATGTGTATGATCGTATTGATAACAATGACGTATAATGTATTCATGGTTTGTTGATACTCTAAAAGTAATTTAAAATAGCTTTTGCATTCTTCTAGTAATACGTTGTAAACAAAATGACAAATTTTACTAACAATTTCTTTCATTATAAAGTAAATACAATTTAATTAATTCAATAAATGTTAGTAATAGAGTCAATGTAATTTGAGTACAGAGAAACCCATGAAAAAACTATCTCACACCCATCCCATCCTCAGTCAAAACAAATTTTCCCATTAAAGTCGGAGTAGAGTCATACAAGTACCCACAGGTTTGATTTTTATTGTCATCCCTAACTTAGCCAATAATTAAACCCATGCCCTTTTACTTTAATACAATGCAAATTTTGCTTCTATCCCTTTTAATACACTTCCAAAATAGATGACAAAATGTATAACTTATTGTCCTTGTTGTCCATTATCAAGATCAATCACGAACCACAAACTAACTATTCACGAACCACGATCTATGAACATGTATTGTCAAGAACAAATTAAGCCTGAGACGTGTGTTAGACACATTGTCCTCAAAGATTTATCCGTGTAAAGTGCAAATCCACCACGATTTTAATAGGTTCTTCCAAAAAATAAATTGGGAGCAACAGAACTAGCAAGCTTAATGAGAATAGTTCAGGAACTCATAGAGTGAAAAAGTAGAGAGAAAAGATGTGTGAAAGAGCTGTATAAAATCATCTATAACATAGATATTTATAATGAAACGATAGGGTTTCCAAAACTACTAAAGATAAGGTGAGTCCTAGTCTAACTAACCAATTCAATAAGACTAAGTAAAAAAAAATATTTGTCTTTATTAAGTAGTAAAATAATTTACAAAAAGATTTTCTATATTTAATTAAATAAAAGAATTAACCTTTTGAAATATCACCAAAATATACAACATAACTCAATATCCCTCAAAACAAAAACTAAAAAAAATGGGTAAAACTACCATTACTAGGAGTACAATAAGACCAATAGATTATCATATAGGGGTGTTTGCGGTGCGATTTGGTTCGGTTTTTAATTAAAAAGTCATCCAAACCAAACATAAAAGTTATATGTGTTTCGGTTTGGTTCGATTTTAATTTAATATCAAATCCGAACCAAACCAATCTTATCTTTTGTGGTTTGGTTTGGATTAGTTTTGCGGTTTTAATATTTTATCCTAATACGATTTTAAATTTTAAAAATATTTTTAATTTAACTAACAAAAAAATTGAAGCAATATAAAATCTAGTAACTAATTGAGTCATAATCAAGACTTAAATTGACATTTACATAATGATAAGAAATAGAAGAACAAAAAAATATACATGATAATAATTTATATTATTAATCTCTTATAGAAAAAATTGTTTAATTAACAGTACCTACTATTCATCAAAAGAGTCAACCCCACAATGGTTCATGCATAATATGTTTACTTTCGCATAACAAATAATTAAGCAAAAAAGGTTGAAAAAACCATAGTGTGTTTGAGCATGTAAGAATGAGAATATATTTCTTATTCATAACAAACTACAAATTTGAAAGAAATTGCTTAGCTCCTTTTACATTTCATTACTTATTTTTCATTTATTGAAAAAATAAAATTATAAAAGGATAACAGTACTAAAACGCATACTTGAGTGTCGTATAGAGCCACTAAGAATAAAAAAACATATCTTTACAATCATATGCGGTTTGGTTCGGTTACAAAGATATAAATCACAAATTGAACCAAACCAATCTGTTTGAGTACAAAAATCATCCAAACAAATCAAAAAATATATCAATTTGGTTTGGTTTTCGATTTTTTTTAGCCATTTTTTATTTTTATTTTGGATCGGTTTGGATTTGAACATCCCTATTATCACATCACCATTATCGTCCAGGTCCACGTTTACAGAGCTCCCCTCTTTAATAGCATTTTCAAGTATTTTCTCCGCCAATGTGTCCTCAAGTAGTCTAGTTATTGCCCTCTTCAAATGCTTTGCTCCATAGCTGGCACTGTTACCTTCCTCAATCAACTTTCCCTTGAATCTGTCAGTTATATTCAGCTCTATTTTCTTTCCCTCAACTCGTTTACAAACATCAGCAAGCATTATGTCCACTATCTTATTCAACTCAGGCCCTGAAAGTGTTTTGAACACCACCACTTCATCAATCCTATTCAAGAACTCAGGCCTAAATTTCTTCTTCAGCTCCTCTGCCACTCCAAGGTTGGCCTGATTACCAAACCCAATATTTGAAGTCATTATAATGACAGTGTTCTTGAAGTCCACAACTTTGCCTTCGCAATCTGTCAGTCTACCATCATCCAAAATCTGAAGAAACACATCAAAAACATCTTCATGAGCCTTTTCAATCTCATCAAACAGAAGCAACGAATGAGGGTGACAACGAACAGCTTCGGTGAGCTGGCCACCACTTTTGTAACCAACATAGCCTGGTGGTGCTCCAATAAGCTTTGAAACAGTGTGATTCTCCATGTACTAACTCATGTCAAACCTCACCATAGCTTTCTTAGAGCCATAATATTCCGCAGCCAGAGCCTTGGTCAGTTCAGTCTTACCAACCCCAGTTGGGCCAGTAAGTGTGTGTTTGGTTAACCGTTTGAACCCACGTTCAACGGAAAAACACACGTTTCAAAGCACAAAAGCAAAAGTAATGTGAGAGTAGCTTTTTGTTGAACGGTCGTTAAGTTGAACGCAACTGGTTCCCAAACACACCCTAAATATGAAACCTGCAACAGGTTTTCCAGGGTTCCTCACCCCTGCATGTGCCCTTCTTATAGCACGACTAATTGCTTCTACAGCTTCATGTTGTCCCCACAATTCTCTTATGCAGTGCTTCCTCCAATTTCATTAGTCTCTCGGCTTCCACCTGTGAAACTTTCTCAATAGGTATTCCTGTTCTCATAGAGATGATATGGTGTATGTCTGAAGCTGTGACAGTTCCTTTCTTAGGTGAATTCTGCATTTGGGTGAGCTGAACTCTTGCACCAGCTTCATCAATTACATCTATTGCCTTATCAGGAAGGAAGGCATCACTGTATCACATTAAGCAAAACATCACAGTAAACGGTGTAATTAATTAATGCATTGCTTACTAATTAAATCAATTCAATTCCAAGTTAGAAATAACCTTATATATTGCTTTGACAAACTAGCTGCAGCAACTAATGCATCGTGTTCATACTGAACGCCATGAAACTCTTCATATTTCATGCTTAACCCTTTCAGTATTTCCACGGCCTCGTCCACAGTTGGTTCAGGCACATTCACCGGTTGGAAATGCCTCTTAAGTGCTGAATCACTCTCTATGTACATTCGGTATTCGTCAAGAGTAGTTACTCCGAGGCACTGCACAGGTTAGATTATGATAAGCACATGTCACATTAATTTTTTAAATTGGGAAAATTAAAAAAAAATACTTGAAATTACAATTTGTCAATCACATTAGTCTAACAGTCTCATGCCACTTGGACTTGAGCAATAATATTGATATATGTTTAGAGACTAAAATGAATGTAAATGGTTAAGTTTAGAGACTTAGATGAAAAAATTGAAAATTTCAAGAACTTATTTAGAATATCGTTAGTTTCAAGGACCTATTTGACAACCCTTAACACTTTTAGGAGCAAAAAGGTGAATTACCCTTACTTGTTTATACGGCAGAGACTAAAAGATTAATGGTGTATGTGTAAGAACTAAAATAATTATAAGTGTAGGCAGTGGTGGATCTAGGACCCGAAGTCAACGAGGGCAATTTACTTTTATAAATATAATAATAATTATTATTATTATGATTTTAAATTGCGGTTGCAGTTGCAATCACGGTTGCGATTTTGTCACAATTCTTGACATTGTGAGAAATTGTCAAAAAATATGGTTGACATGGCCACAATTGTGATTAAAATGTGATTGCAGTAAGTTGAAAAACCTTTGTATTATAGCCACAATTGCGGTTGCTAATCACAATTTAAAACTATGATTACTATACATATGAAAATAAAACATGAGATGAAATAAAATGTGCAGTTGAATAAATTGTAAAAGTATTTAGTGAGCTGAAAAGGAACAAAATTTGATAACAACAAAAAAATTAGGGGAAGTGGGTTTAAATTATAAAAATAGAGGTAAAATGATAATAACACTAGATATATACTTTTATTTTTCTCAAAGTCTGGAGGTGCATTTGCACCCAAAATGAAAAATTGAGAACAATGGGATGAAATTATAAAAATAGAAAGAGTAAAAAGATAACAATACTACGTTTACACCTGTAATTTTGATCAAAGTCAGGGGGTGCAGATGCACCCCCTCAGGACAACATAGGCCCGCTAATGAGTGTAGGGATTAAAACGTAAAGAATGTGCAAGTATAAGGACCACATGAGTAATTAAATATAAAATAAATTAAGTAATTGGATGCAGAAGATACCTTGAGTTCTCCTCTTGCAAGAGCAGGTTTCAATATATTAGCGGCATCAAGAGGTCCGGTTGAACAAGCACCAGCTCCAATTAGAGTGTGAAGCTCATCAATGAAGAGAATTATTGCCCCATCACTTTGTTTCAGTTCTTCAATCACCCCTAACAGCCTTTCCTCAAACTCCCCTCTATATTGCATACCAGCAACAAGACGTCCCATGTCAAGGGAAAACACCTAAACGATCATATTAACACACCATGTTAGATACAAATAATCAACGCAAACTTTCAATCTAACAGTATATATCAAAGATTTGAGCTGACCTTGTTCCCTTGAAGTTTTAATGGAACAGTTTCATTCACTATGCCCTGAGCAAGCCCTTCAGCAATTACAGTCTTCCCTACACCTGGATCGCCTAGAAGGCACGGGTTATTTTTCCTCCTGTTGCATAATATTTGTTGGACCCTCTCAATTTTTTTACGCCTTCCTATTACTGAATCTAACTTGCCCTACATAAACACAAGGGAATGTTCATCATTAACATAAAAAATTGCCTACCAAATTCCCAAATATTGCTTTCTCTAAGTATAATTATAATTATACAGTTACATTTTATAGATGATAGTCACCTGTTTTGCCATTTGTGTCAAGTCAGTCCCGTATCTGAGAAGCGCTCTGGTCATAAAATTATTCTTCACAAGCTTTGCCATTGCTAAATTTCGAGCTTCTCTGGCCTTCAGAAAACCAACTTTCACACCACAGTAACTCTACCTTTCTAGTTAACTTGCTTCAATTTTGAAAGTATTCTATTCAATTGGAAAGAACCACAGTGTACATTATTTATACCAAAAATCCTCTGCAGATTAGCATTTGAACAAAACTACTCAACGCAATATCTAAGTTCTATATTTTGATTAGATATTTCAAAATATTATAATATTTGTTAATTATTTTAGAAAAGACATGACATTAGTGCAGAATCTATTATGTATTATCTATTATCTATTATTATTCTATTCTATTATTCTATTATTATCTATTATAAAGGAAGATTTTGTCATGTAGACAAATGTTACATGACATCACCATATTTATTCTTTTTTCGCTTAAATGCTATCAAAATTTTATTTTAGTTTTTAATTCATAAATTACATAAATATAGTAATTAAGGAAATTAAAAAAAATCAATATAATTTTTATGATTTGAAGATTCAAACTAATATATTAACATTTAAATAAATTGATAGAACTAATATCTATTCTAATACATAATTAATTAGGAAATTATAATCAATATGAATTTTATAATTTGAATATCCAAACTTACAATACAAATATATATTCTAATTTAAATTAGTTAATAGTACTAATATATATCTATATCTATATTAGTTGATAGTTCAGACATACTTATAGGGAAGCCAACAAATGTGCTAATTGGCTTGCAAAGTTGGGAGCTTCAACTCAAGAAAATCTTTGTTTTTTTTTTCTTTCACTATTGTCCTACTGCTATCACTTCTCTTTGTTTAAGATGCAATGGATACAATAGAGTTTAGATAGTTTACCTTCTGTTTATGTTTTTTTTCTTTTCTCATATATATATATATATATACTACTCGGACTCGGCACCCCATCGAGTAACTGACCTGGCTGAGTAAGATAAGCTTACTCGAACTTAGGCAGTTATAGCAGAAAGTGTATCTTATTGAGAGATAAGATATAAGAAGATCATGATTGAAGATAAGACTATCTCTATCATGAATTACGAGATTTGATAGGAAAATAACCCTATCAAATCTATCTCTTTATGCCCTATAAATACGACAAACCTTCATCTGATTGAGGTATGAAAAACTCCATCCCAATTGTGATACCTTTCCCTAACCTCTACGCCTCTAACTTGAGCATCAGAGTGTCTTTGCAGGTACACCCCCCACCATCCATGGAGGAGAACCCAGCGAAACCACCACAACGGAATACTTACCAAATCTGGTAAGAACATTTGGCGCCCACCCTGGGGCTCGGTGAAACTTTTCCCAGCCACACCAATCAACGTAAAATGATCGCGATGGCAGCAACCTAAGGCAAAATAGCGAACCACGAAAAGCAACCACATTGACTGGAAACCCTAACTAAGGGAACACCAGCAACGGGGAATGCCTACGAGAGCAACCCCAATAATGTGACGCCCATCCTACATCAGGCGCTTGAGAATCATCTGTTGATCCAAGCACTACAAAGGGAAGTGAACACACTGAAACAAAATAGCACAAAAGAAATAGAGGATCTCTGTAGGGAGAACGCCACTCTCCGAGAGCAATACTAGAAACTATAAGAGGATTGGAGCACAAACTCGGCTGCCCATGCAACTGCCAATGGGTAACCTGACCGAACAAAACAGGATGACACTACCTGGAGCGAGGCAGACTGAACTACAACCCACATGGAATCAAAACCTATGTCAGTTTCGCACACGGTCCTAAGACAGAATGCAATGCTCAAGACAACAAGATGACACCCGTTCGTAGATGGCATAATGGAAACACCACTTTCGGCCAGGTCGAAACCTCTATCTATGGACCATTATGACGGCCTAACAGACCCAAACGAACACATTAATGCATTCATCACACAAGTGAACCTATACACAAATGACGATGCCATCATGTGCAGTGTTTTCCCAACCACTTTGAAGGGGGGAGCGTTGAACTGGTACACACGCCTCCCTCCCCACTCGATTGACTCTTTCGCCACCCTGGTCGCTTGTTTCGGTGCCCAATACGCTACGAGTCAACCTCACCACTTGACAGTAGTGGCATTAGCCAACATTCGGCAAGAGGACAATGAGTCCCTTGGGGACTTCATGGAGAGATTTGCTGAAGTCTTTGTCAGAATCTGAGACCTAAATCCTCAAGTAGCACTAACTGCCATGCTGATGGCACTGAAATCCGGACCCTTCTCGGACAGTCTTTGCAAGAAGCCGCCCAATGACATGGACGAGCTCAGAGCAAGAGTAGTAGGGTATATTCAAATGGAAGAGATGACGAAGTTCTGAGAATGCGTCAAAGGTGAATCTTATAAGAAGCATGAGGAACGCGAGAAAGCAGGAATGAGCCGAGAGCAGACTTCTCACGGCAGAACCAGGGCCGAAAAGCCACCTCCCGCAAGATTTACTCACTACACCCCCTTAATAGAAAGTAGAACTTAGGTCTTAGAAGAAGCCTACAATGTCGAATTGATCAGTTTGCCTACTCAGAACCGGTCCCCAGAAAAAGTGGACAGGTCCAAGTTTTGCAGATACCATCGAGGACTGCACCACCTTGAAGGATAAGATTGAAAATCTTATCCAAGAAGGAAAACTACGACACTTTGTCCGAGACGACAATCAAAAGTCTGAGAGAGAATGAATCGGAGACAAGGAAGCAGATTACAACAGAAAATCCTGACGAACGGAAGAGACCCACAAAGAGCAACCAACTAAACCTCCCGTGACTCAACTCCAAGGCGTTATCAACACGATAGCAGGAGGATTCACCGAAGGAGGGAGTTCGAGTTCGGCAAAGAACCTATGTGGCATTCAATCAATCAACTCGGCTTAAAACTGAGAGCATCAAGAAGCATGCCTCCCATAACTTTCACTGATGCAGACTTTGAAGATATAGAACCCAACCACGATGACCCAGTAGTGGTTAAGGTTGAGGTCGCCAACTTCCTAGTATGCAAGGTCCTGGTAGACCAAGGCACCTCGACGGACATCTGATACTGGTCCACTTTCCAACAGTTAGACATCCCCAAGAGCAAGATACAGTCGTACACCAAACAGCTGATTGGTTTTTCAGCTAACAAGCGAAATCGAGAATGCAATTGCCCGAGTCTTATTAGAAAACGCCGACCTGTTCGCATGGTCAGCCACCAACATGCCTGAAATCAACCCAAGCTTCCATTGTCACAAGCTTGCCATCTGTCCAGAGGCCAAGCCAATCGCCCAGAAGAAAAGAAAGCTTGGAGCCGAGAGAGGAAAAGCAGTCAAAGAGGAAACTAAAAAGTTACTCAGCGCCGGCTTCATAAGAGAAGTACACTACACCACATGGCTTGCGAATGTCGTGATGGTAAAGAAAGCAAACGACAAGTGGAGGATGTGTACTGACTACACAAACCTTAACAAGGCATGCCCCAAGGACTCATACCCACTGCCGAGTATCGACAGACTGGTGGACGGAGTGTCCGGCTATCCTATCCTAAGTTTCTTGGACGCATATTCTGGCTACAATTAGATACCCATGTTCCCACCGGATGAGGAGAAAACGATGTTCATAACCGACATGGCTAACTACTGCTACACGGTAATGCCATTTGGATTAAAGAATGCGGGAGCAACGTACCAGTATTTGATGGAAAAGATTTTCGCAAAGCAACTCGGACGAAATCTAGAAGTCTACGTAGATGACATGATAGTCAAAAGTCGAGACCCAAACTCACATCTAAGGGATTTAGCTAAAATATTTAGTGAGATCAGAAAACACCATATGAGGCTAAACCCAGAGAAATGTGTATTCGGAGTCCAAGGCAGAAAATTCTTAGGCTTCATGCTCAAACCCAGAGGCATAGAGCTTGATGCGAAAACAAATCTGAAACATAAGTAAATATTAGTAAATTTTCACATAAAAACTAAGATCCAAATTCCAAAATGACAATGGAAGTGGATTTGTTAACTAGAAATGTAATAGGGTACAAATACCACCAAAGGTACAAGTACAATTATTAGTTGTCTATAAATATGAATTTGCATTGTAGGCTAACAAAACACAAGATGCAAACAGGTAGCTATTATTATTGGCACACCTTTGAATTTGATCACATAAACTTGGCCAATTTTGAATGTGAAAGTGTTTTGGCCAGGATAGTTTGTGCTATAAGTGTAAGAAAAGGAGAATTTGGATAAATAAATGAGTTAATAAATAAAAGTAGAGAAATGGTAATGGTGGGGGTAAGGTAATTAGGTAACCTCCAAAATTTCTGAGAAAGGTCACCGTTCTTTCTTGATTGACCATAACTACTTGATTTGAATTTGCCTTCTGAACTAGACATTGAAACTTATACCCTGATCTCCAATAAAATTTTTGGCATGTTTGTGAGTTGAAAAAGAATAACCGTAACAATGTTGAAGCAATGAGAAATAAACCCCATATAAGACACCATTTCATAATTGCATAGCATTATTTTTTTTCTAAAAAACTTGAAGCCGTATAGAAATCACAAGCGTCACCTTCATTCCCCACACCATCTGTACCGAGGTCGATACAAATCACCTACTCCACACATGTTCAATCGAAATCCAACAGAAGAAATGAAACAAAGACTGAAGATGAGAAATAGTACTGAGAGGGAATAAATTGCCAAAGACATGCGTGAGGCCTTTGAATCCTTCAGGTACAAGAATGAACCCTTCGAATCCCTTCAAGTACAAGCACAAACCCTTTGAATCCCATCATGCACAAGCACAAACCTGTGTGTGATAACAAATTTGAGGCTCCTCGTAGGTCGTTGAAATCTAAACTGTGAGCTTCTTCAAACACTTCGCGCAGTGGAGGACAAGCTACATGCGTTAGGGTTTGCACGGTGGAGGACAAGGTGCGGCGGTGTTGGAGGTTCTGATGCAGTGGTGGTTGGGTTCAGTGGAGGGCTCGAATTTGGGTTCGACTATTTGAGAAGTAAAACTAGGGGCTCGATCTTGCAAAGGGCCACTAAGGTGAGAGAGATTTAGTTAAGCTCTGATTTAATCTATAAAATTGTAATTTTATTTATTTTCTAATTTCTCCGGCGTTGGCCACACGGTCGCACGCCTCAAATCAAAATTTTTTTAAATAATATTCATCTCTAGCGTCGGTTTAGGCCGACGAAAGTCCCAAAAATTAAACAATAAAATAAAAAAAATAATTTTTTGTCGGCCTAGAGTCGGTTTAGCCAACTCTATTTGCGTCGCCCCCCAGGCCGACATTGTGTGGCCAACGCTAATTCAGTGCATTCTTGTAGTGTGTACCTAGATATCTCATACAATAATTTGATGGGCTTTGTACCTTCTTTTGTCAGTTCTTCTGTGCGTTACATCCATTTGAGCAACAATAGGTTAGGTGGAGAATGTTCAATGATTTCTCTACCATAGTGATGCTAACCTTAGCTATAATGAAATAACGAATAGCATTCAAGATATGATACAAGACCTTGCTGATCATCATTCATCGTTGAACATACTCATTGTGAAAGGTAACCACTTTACAGGACATTTACCGAAGCAGTTATGCCAATTGGAAGATTTAATTATGCTAGACCTTTCTTGTAACAAATTTTCCGGTAGAATACCCAATTGCTTGGGTGAAATGCCTTTTTGGAATTTGGACCGTGACTCATTAAAGGCTGCAATTAATGGATTTGTTCCAGATATAAAGAATACC
Source organism: Pueraria montana var. lobata (assembly GCA_026413185.1). Lineage (NCBI taxonomy): Eukaryota > Viridiplantae > Streptophyta > Magnoliopsida > Fabales > Fabaceae > Pueraria > Pueraria montana. Next base: position 84,604,113 of record CM048650.1, read on the forward strand.
GGTTCAGGAGTTCTAATACCAAATGTACACGAGAAAGCAAACTTCACTACAAAGAAAATATCCTACACGTATAAAGGGGATATCCTTGCTTATCTGGCTGGAATTGACTTATCCAAAAATAAACTAAAAACCAAATGGGAATATTCCATTCGAGCTTGGATACATGAGTAGTATCTGAGCATTAAACTTGTCCCACAATGATTTGATTGGGCAAATTCCAGCTACATTATCCAATTTGGTGCAAACAGAGAGTTTAGATCTTTCTTTTAATATGTTGAGTGGCCAAATCCCTCCTCAATTGAGTACATTAACTTCGCTTGAAGTATTCAGTGTGGCGCACAACAACTTATCAGGTGAAACACCCGAAAGAAAAGGCCAATTTATTACCTTTGATGAAAGCAGCTACAAGGGCAATCCTTTTCTTTGTGGACCTCCATTGCCAAAAAGTTGCTATCCTTATGGACAACCAGATGAAAGTAACTCATACACTTCTGGAGAAAATGGTAGTGTAGTTGGCATGTTTGTTTTTTGTGTAAGTTTTGGTGTGTCATACACATCAGCATTGTTGGTAATTGCAGCAACTCTCTATATTAATCCTTACTGGAGGCTAGCATGGTTTTACTATATAGAATTGGTCAGCAAATATTGCTACTACTTTATCTAGGACAATTTGACTATTTGAGAAGGTTTTCAAATTTTAGAAATTATGTAACATTTACCTTGTATGCCTAGGATATCGATTTTGCTGTTTGCTCAAGAGTGATTCAATAAATAAGTCAAGCATGTGTTGCTTAATATAATGATATATATGGAATTTAAATTTCTCATTTAGTAAGTCATAATGCTGTTGTTCAAGGATTATTATTTTATTTTTTAGTTTTGAAATTCTTCACTGTAAACATGCGGTGTCAGTGTGTCTCCAATTATATACTCCAATTATAGGTTGTTTCGCAAGGAGAGATTTTATATATGTATTAATATTTGTTATATATTGACAACATTCAAATTAATGGTTTCAAAATTATTCTGAAAATATTGATCAATATACATTTCGTATGAATAAAAAAATTAAATATAAAAACATTTCCATCAATAAAAATAATTTCAGAACACATCACTCGTATTTTTCATATTTGAAATCTTCAAATTACTTTAATATGTTAAGACCATATCAATTTAAGATCTCTTTTCGTTTAAAAGGTTATTTTTATAAATATTAGAATTAGAATTTGACGGACCTTCTTAATTGATAATGATCAATTTAATATATTTGTTTTGTTAAAGGAACAAATTGAAAAATCCATTATAACCATTGAATATCGTTGGATATCCCACATCAAAATAGTGTATAAAAGTGTATGACAACCCTCACGTTACAAGCTAGTTTTGTAGGATTGAGTTAGGTAGAAACCCACAATTTTAAGATGGTATGAGAGCCTAGTGTGTTGGAGATCCTACATCGACTAGTGATGAGACCAAAATAGTATATATAAGTGGGGGAGCAAACCTCATATTACAAGTTTGTTTAGTAGAGTTGAATTAAGTCTAAACTCACACTTCTAAGAAATATTATACTTTAAAAATTAGTTACTAATAAACTAACAAGAAACACGTGATTTCAACGTATGGAATAGATGTGTGATCTCTTTAATTTTTCTTGGAAGCTTTTGTGATTCCATGATCATTTGATGTTTTTATATTCCGAGTTCTACGACTTGGTTTTTGCCTTTTGCCAATATAATTTTTCTTTAACACGGTCTCATCCCCTCAACGGCTTCGGCCTCACTTAATTAATTATGAGGTCTATTAATGATATATACTTATTTCTCATCCAAATGAATGCATTTATTGAGCTACAAATCAAGATATTCTCACTGGTTGAAAAAATTGTGTTTTGAAATATAACCACCAATTAAACTATTTAATGCTATTGATAGTTTTGGACTAAAATTAAGATTTATGACATTATTAATTAAAATTAACCAATTTAACTACTTTTATTCCTTTTACAAATTATTTTCATACATATTGATAGTAAAGTTTATTATATTTTTATTTATATTCTTTGATATTTATTATTTTATTGATTATTATAAATGGATTATGACATAAAACATATCTAATTATTAATTTTCTTAAAATTGAATTTCCGTGCATCACATGGGTCCACGATACTTGTTTAAAAATATTTAAAGTAATATTATTGTATAATATTTAACTAAACGTGTATATATAGAATAATAGAATGTGATATAGGAAACATATAAAATTTAAGGAACACATGTAATTAAGGTAATATTATAATAATAAAATGATTGTTATTGATTTATTAACACGTAATCAATTAGTATTAAAGGTAATAATAAGGCTTAAATGCAATTTTGGTCCCTCTATTTTACACAATCCACAATTTTAGTCCCTCTATTTTAAAATAGAGACATTTAGTCCCTCTATTTTGCACAATCCGCAATTTTAGTCCCTCTATTTTGCACAATCTGCAATTTTAGTCCCTCTATTTTGCACAATCCACAATTTTAGTCCCCCTATTTTAAAATATAGACATTTAGTCCCTCCATTTTGCACAATTCGCAATTTTAGTCCCCATATTTTAAAATAAAGACATTTAATCCCTCAATTTTGTAAAATCCGTGATTTTTGTCCTTTCGTCAAATTAAAAGCGTTGATCATTAAGAGATTAACGTTGATTATGATGTGGTATGTTCTTTAGTGACGTGGAATTTGTTTAAAATAAATTATTAAGACTTATGATTTTCATATTAGGACTTACAACTACTCTCGGCCATTAAAATAAATGGTTTTACCTTTTTTTAAAATATATTTTTCATCAACTATTCTACTCAGTATTTAGAATAATTAAAACAAAACAAATAAATTTGTATCAGATCACTATATTTGGGCCACGTTAAGGTTGACGTTAATCTTTTAATGGTCAATGCTTTCAATTTGATGGAATGACCAAAATTACGGATTTTACAAAATTGGAGGACTAAATGTCTCTATTTTAAAATAGATGGACCAAAATTGTGGATTTTACAAAATTGGGGGACTAAATGTCTCTATTTTAAAATAGAGGGACCAAAATTGCGGATTGTGTAAAATAGAGGGACTAAATGTCTTTATTTTAAAATAGGGGGACTAAAATTGCGGATTGTGCAAAATAGGAGGACCAAAATTGTATTTAAGCCTAATAATAAAATGATCATTATTTGTTACAATAATATTACAGTAAGATATTATAAAATCCTAATAATAAAAAAATACCATAATTATAAAATCAAGATTCATTTAAGATTTAATGATTTAATGAATTAATTTAATAAAAATATAAACTTATTATAGACGCCTTTGTTAGTATAAATAAATATAATAATATATTTTTATGAATTAAAAAAAGAAAAATGATAAAATTTAGATAGGAAAATAATAAATATAATGATGTCATATGACATTTGCCTATGTTGCAAACCTTTCTTTTATAATAATAATAACATTTATATTAATAAAAGTAAAGAAGTCTTGGAGGGAATTCTTATACATTTGAGCGGAAAATTTTTAGAGAAAATTTTTATTTAGTTTTTAATTCATAAATTTGTATAAATATAGTGACTAAGGTAATTATGATAAGTCTATGTATTTTGATTTGAAATTCTGAATAATTAAATTAATTATTATCAGCACATAAATTTTTAGAGAAATTTTTATCTATTTTTAATTCATAAAACTATATAAATATAGTAATTAAGGTAATTATGAGAAGTATATATTCTAATTTGAAATTCTGAATAATTGAATTAATTATTATCAACACATATAAATTTTAGAGAAAATTTTTATCTATTTTTAATTCATAAAACTATATAAATATAGTAATTAAAGTAATTATGATAAGTATATATATATATATATATATATATATATATATATATATATATATATTTTTGATTTGAAATTCTATATATATATATATATATATATATATATAATAATTTAGGCAATTAGAACAAGTATATCTTCTAATTTGAAATAATTAAATTAATTATTATCAATATATATGTTTTAATTAAGGTAATTAAGATTATTTTATAATAAGATATAATTTTAAATTAACTAAAATAACTACAGTTCACAATTGTGTATTTGAATTTAGATTAATTTTAAAAGGTAGTATAATCTTTATCCTGATCTTTATATTAAAAGGTAGTATAATAGTTTTTCTATTTTTTCCATAAAGCATATTGGTAGAACAGGAAATAATGTTACTCATAAATTGGCAACGATGGCATTTGATTTGCAGGATAATGTCTGGATAGAGGATTTCCCATATCAGATCCAAGAGGATTTGAATAACGATGTAATGATGTTGGGATCTTGATTTTTACTAAACTAGATTTTTTGACCCGTGCGTTGCACGGAATAAACAGTATGATTAAAAGTTTTTATTTAAATTTTGTATTATATGTAATGTAATTTGTTATATTTTTACTTCATATTTTAATAAAAAAAATAATCATTCTCATTTGTTATATTTTTCCATACTTTTCATCTTCGTCAAATAAAATATTCAATAAATTATTTAAATCAGGGAAGAGGCAGTCATAAAAAAATATATTCAAATTAAACTTATTATAACAAAAAAAATATAATTTCACCATAATAATTTAGATATTAATGTGGCTTCGGGTAAATTGTTCATCCCATAAATTAAGTGAAATGTTCTACTTGCTTTTATATATATAAAAAAAATCACTATGTGATATATTTTATATATAATTTTTATTTTAATATATTGGCACATACATATCAATGACTAAAAGAAAATAAAAATTTGTCCAAGTAGAACAAAATCATGAATAATTTATTTAAGTGAGAAGATAATAAATAATTGAATAATTATTTGCTTAAAAATTAATTTTAGACACTAATTTTGTATTGAGAAAATAATATTGATTATGTTGATTTAATTTGATTTTTATTATGTAATTAAATATACATTAATTGTGAAAAAGAAATTCTAACTTTCATTGGAAAAAAATCTTTAGTAAAAAAGTTTATCCCTGTGAATTCAATGTAAATTTTTATACTTATTTTTATATATATATAAAAAAAAAGATTCATTCCTGTGTGTTATATTTTATATGGTAAGTTAAACTTTCTATGTTCATAAAATAAAACATTCAAAAAATTATTTAAATAAGTAAAGAAACAACCATAAAAAATATATTAAAATTTAAATTAATATAAAAAAAAATTCACCTTAATAATTTAAATATTAAGGTAACTTTAGGTAACTTATTCATCCCCGTGAATTAAGTGAAAAATTCTACGTGCTTTTATAAGAAAAGAAAATACTCATCCCTATGTGTTATATTTTATATATAATTTTTATTTTAATATATGACATATACAAATAATGTATAAAAGAAATTAAAATTTGTCCAAGTAGAAGAAAAACATGAATAATTTATTCAGTAAGAAGATAATAAATAAAAAATGAATAATCATTTGCTTAAGATTAATTTTAGATACTAATTTTGTGTGGAGAAAATATTAGTAATTACGTTTTATTTAATTTGATTTTTGATATGTGACTAAATATATATTAATTATGTAAAAGAAAATTTAATTTTGATTTAAAAAAAATATTTAGTAAAAAAGTTTACCCCATGAATTTAGTTTAAATTTTCCTATTTATTTTTATAAAAACAAGTTCATTCCCGTGTATTATATTTTACGTATTTTATATGATAAGTTAAGTCTAAATTTTCTTCATACTTTTATGAAAAATATTCATCCCTGTTTGTTATATTTTTTCCATACTTTCTATGTTCATAAAGTAAAACATTCAATAAATTATTTAAATAAGGAAAAAGACAACAATAAAATAATATAATTTCATCATAATAATTTAAATATTAATGTGATTTCTCGTAAATTCTTCATTCTCGTGAATTAAGTGTAAATTTTTTACTTGCTTTTATAAAAAAAACATAAATTAATCCCTTCATGTTAAATTTTATATATAACTTTTGTTTTAATATTTTGCCATATACATATCAAAGTATAAAAGGAAATTAAAATTTATCCGGCGAGAAGAAAATCATGAATAATTTATTTAATTGAGAATATAATAAATAATAAATAACTATTTGCCTAAAGATTAATTTTTGACACTAATTTTGCGTAGAGAAAATAATAGTGATTATGTTGATTTTAATTTGGTTTTTGTTATGTAATTAAATATATATTAATTATGTAAAAGAAAATTTAATTTTGATTGAACAAAAATATTTAGTAAAAAATTATATCGCCGTGAACTTAGTGTAAAGTTTTCTACTTGTTTTTATAAAAAAAAAAATGTTCATCCTGTGTGTTATATTTTATATATTAAGTTAAGTCTAAATTTATCCTGATACTTTAATGGAAAATATTCATCCTCATTTGTTATATCTTTTTATATTTTCTATTTTTGTAAAAGAAAACATTCAAAAATTTATTTAAACCAAGAAATAGACTGCCATAAAAAAATTCATTATAATTAAAAATATTATAATGCAAAAAAATATAAATTCACCATAATAATTTAAGTGACTTCAGGTAAATTATTCATCCCTATGAATTAAGTGAAAATTCCTACTTGATTTTATAAGAAAAAAATATTCATCCCTATCTACTATATTTTATATATAATTTTTATTTTAAAATATTGACATGTACATATCAATGTATAAAAGAAACTTAAAATTTATCCAGGTAGAAGAAAATCATAAATAATTTATTTAAGTATGAAGATAATAAATAAAAAATGAATAAATATTTGCTTAAAAATTAATTTTAGACACTAATTTTGCATGGAGAAAATTATAGCGATTATGTTGATTTAATTTGATTTTTGTTATGTACTTAAATATACATTAATTATGTAAAAAAAAATTAATTTTGATTAAAAATGTTTAGTAAAAAAGTTCATCTCATGAATTTAGTAAAAATGTAATTGACAAATTGACATTAAAAATATACAAATACGCTGCTGTTTTGAGCTGAAAAATATTTTCTTTTGAGATCCCAACAAAAAATACAAAAATGCCTCTATTTTGGGCAAGAAACTATTTCTTTTTTGAGACCCCAACACTATTACTTTTATATATATAAAGATTATTTTATATCGTACTTGATTGTATACATAATTTCATAACTAATATTAAAATTAATATATTAACACTAAAAAAAGGTAATATTCATTTACTAATTATTTTGATTCAAATAATTTTAATCATAAAATTAAGAATACTGATAATTAAAATTCAGTACCAAATTAAATTATAAATAAATTTGAATCATAATAAATATATTAAAATTTATTATAATATAATTCATATTAAATGATGACTAAAATTAAGCTCCATATTGATGCATGCTATGATTAAAATGGAGCCAAAATTAATTATAATTAAATTTTCTAAATAAATAGTATTTTATATAAAGATTTGTATTTATATTAACTGATTCATGAAAATGTTTCAAACTTCAGATATCACACTATTATACCTCATATTATGTAAACCGGTGCAATTATTAAATTCACATAAATACATTTAATTTTTAGCAACAAATGTCAATCACATTTAAATTTTTAGCAAATTAAAACAAAAATTCCTAATTTTAAATTGATTAATATAATTACCATCTTAATAATTGTTAATTATATTTCAAAAATCTTAATAAATGTTATTCCTATGATAGTATATGACAATTTAAATTCAAAAATCTTAATAAATGTTTTTCATGTTAGGTCAGCCAGCTAGGTCCAAATTTGAGTAAATTAATTATGTCATTAAATTAAAATTGTTTTAATTTTTAAATTAAGATTATATTAATTTTACACGATAGTATTTAATATTGAATTTTAAAATATTTAATAATTAATTGAAATTTTTAATGTTACCAATTACCAATATCAACTTTAAATGTCTCAATTAAGTTGATTCCTTTGATTAAGTTATATGAGCATTTCAGTCATTGATAATTATATTTAAAAAATCTTAATAAATGTTATTCCTTTGATAGTATATGACAATTTAAATTCAAAAATCTTAATAAATGTTTTTCCTATAGGACAGTCATGTAGGTCCAAATTTTTTAATTTATTTATTTCATTAATTTATTAAAATGTCAATCATAATAAAATATGAAATTATTTGTTAGGATTTTGACATTTATTCTAATTATATTATTTGTATAAATATTTTAATATATTTTAATTAGCCGTATTTTATTTTTGTTTATCATTTACGTAAATTAGTAATATTTAAATATTTAATAATTACCTATTTGAATCATAATTATAAATAAAATAAAATTTATTATAATTACGATTCATATTATATGATGACTGAAATTAAACTTCATATTGATGCATGTTATGTTAAAATGGAGCCAAAATATTGATTATCATTAAATTTTCTAAATACATAATATTTTTATAAAGATTTGTATTTATATTAATTGATTCATTAAAATGTATAATGTAATTACCTATATAGCCTTAAAAAAAGCAGGAAACATAAAATTACATTGTTACCCATGCCATATACTTTTATCATTATAAAGATATCGCTTTCCAAAAAAAAAAGGGAAACTCTTATATAATTGAGCAAAATTTTTGAACAGTAATTTTCTTCAATTTAATTTACTTCTTAAATTTAGAGTAAATAGTCAAATTATCTTCTACAATAGAGGATTGAGATGTAATCTGTCACATAATATGTTACATTTTTCTATTTATTCTTTTTATTTATTGTGTATTTGAATTTAAAATTCAACATTTATTTTGACCTATTAAAATGTCACATAATATGTTATATCTTTCTATTTATTCTTTTTATTTATTCTAACATAATATGTCCTATATTTCAATTTATTATTATTATTATTATTATTATTATTATTATTATTATTATTTCCATTTATTGAGCATAATCTCTTAATTATTTGTTACTCTTAATAAAATCATTTTCATCAAATTTTAATATAAATATAGATGAGAACCTAAACATTACGTACAAAATTGTTCTTGCTTACACACATTTTTCTTCTTCTTCGTGTTTTTATTTTTATTTTTTAATTTATACTTTTTTTTATGTGTTTCTATTTCTTCTTTGTAGGTGTTTTTTATACCACATTACAGAGTCTGCGTCCAAGACCTTTGCATCCAATCTTAAATGGTTGAAGTCCTGAACAACAATAGAAAAGATATCAAGGAGCGCTAAATTTTATGTTTATATCTCTTAAATAATATGTAATAAACATAAATTATCAAAATTTTAAAACATAATACAGGCTCGTGCATCGAACGGATCACCACACTAGTAATAATATAATAATAGTCATCAACAATTAATAAAATTGATGAATACTCGCACTAATGTCAGGGTAAAAAAAAAATTCAAAGTTAAAAATGGTAACTTGAAATTCCCATGTTTTCATGTTAATCTTTTCTAAAATAATTGGCAAGAAGTATTATAATCATTTGAAATATCTAATGAAAATATACAACATAGATAAGGGGTTGAGTAGTTTTGTTCAAATGTTGATGTACAGAGGATATTTGGTATAAATAATGTACACTATCGTTGTGCGAAAGTTGGTTTGTGAAGGCCCCAGAAGCTCGAATTTGCAATGGAGAAGCTTGAGAAGAATAATTTTATGACCAAAGCGCTTCTCAAGTACCAGACTGACTTAACTCAAATGGCAGAACAGGTGCCTATTGTCTATAAACTGTAACTATATAATTATACTTAGAAAAATCAATATTTGGGAGTTTGCTAAGCAATTTTTTATGTTAATGATGAACATTCCCTTGTGTATATGTAGGGCAAGTTAGATCCAGTAATAGGAAGGCGTAAAGAAATTGAGAGGGTCCAACAAATATTATGCAATAGGAGGAAAAATAACACGTGCCTTCTAGGCGATCCAAGAGTAGGGAAGATAGTAATTGCTGAAGGGCTTGCTCAGGGCATAGTGAATGAAACTGTTCCATTAAAACTCCAAGGGAACAAGGTCAGCTCAAATCTTTGATACAGTACTTAGATTGAAAGTTTGCAGTGATATTGTATCTAACATGGTGTGTTAATTACTAGTTTCCTAACCCGGCGATCCCGGGTCTATCATTTTTTTTTAATTTTAAAATGTAAAAAATAATATAATACAAAATAAAATAAATTTTAAAGTTAATATTTTAAATCGTAATAAAATTGTACATTTTAAACATTCAATATTAATTTATCTTAATTTTAAATTTAAACAACAATATTTTCTATTTAAGTCAATAAGACTTTATTGAGTAGATTATATTGTATTTTTAATTTTTTTCAAATTAACTTAAAATATTTAAAGTTACATCTATAAATTAAAAATTGTAAAATCTATAAAAATAGGAATACATTGAAAATTTAAATAAGTTCAATCAAAGTTAAATAAAATCAATAAGTAAATTAATGGTTGATACATAAAATATGTGGTAAATTCGTAACATATTCATCATTTAATGCAATTATATGCAAATATTTTTTTTTTCTTTCTATCTATAGAATGTATTGTCTTTTTCGATTTTTTTTTCTCGTGTAGTAGTCTCTCTTAAATACCTTTCTGAAATCATTTGACAAAAACTCCAGAAACTTTGTCCACACTCAACACTTGTAAGGCCAACTGAGGTCTGACTTCTGAGTATGCGTAGTGATGATACTTTTATGTGTAAGAGTAATATTTTCTATTCTAAAAAATAATTAATATTTTAAACTTAACATAATAAAAGACTAACAATTTAATATTTTCGTTATAGTTAAATCAGAAGTTACAGAAAAAGTAATATCTTTTCATATATTAAATGATGTACTGATAAAAAATATATATTAAATGATGTAAATAAATTATTAAATGATTGTCTATTTTATCTTTAAAAAGTACTTGTATATAGAAAACAATTAAGAGTCACACCTATTAATTGCTACAAATTTTCATACCAAATAAATTTGTCAACCGTTTTCATTTTCAATAAAAATATTAATAACGATATTAGTAATAACAATGCCAATACTATTTTTATAATATTTAGACAATTTTAACAATATTTGAACTGCTTTAAAAAAAATATTTGAACTCTTTTGTTTAAAATAAGATCATCACTTAAATTTTTATAATAATTTTTTAAATTATTATAATAATTTTTTAAATTAAATCACAACTCCCTAACACCAAAATTACAGTACTAATTACATTTAATTATCGAAAACTCCAAACCTTGATAAGAATAAAAATAAAGTCACATATATAGGGCCAGTTTGGTTCCGCTTATCCAGAAGCACTTCTATGAGAATAAAATAAGAAGAGAAAAACATGAAATGAGCTTCTCCATAAGCTAAAATTAGAAGGTGTGAGACTTTTTATAAGCTAAGTTGTAGAAGCTCGCTCATACAGCTTCTCCAGAAGATGTGAGACTTTTTACAAATTAGCTTATGTAAAAGCTAATTTTAGCTTATGAAGAAGCTCGTTTCTTTTTTTTTTTCTTCTTATTTTCTTCTTCTAGAAGTGCTTTTAGATTAGCTAATCCATATAGGTCCATATAAAGATGAAGTTACGGGTATAATATGTTATCACATTTCAAAAAGTTCACCCATAATATGGACTCCATATTTTCATTCTTAAATTAAAAAAAGTCATCCTAACACATTGAATCATCTCGTGATTCTCTTCATATCAAATATACACAACATCTAGTTCAGGGTAGCAGGTATGTATAAATGTATTTTTTCCATAAATTAAAATTGAAAATGAAATGTCTTTATGTTGAATAGTAATTTTAGGACATGTTTCTGTATGAAATATGTATAAAGCATGAAGAAATGACCAGTTTAAAACATATTATTTCTACAACTTAATATCTGATAAGATTTGGGGGCCGGGGGCATAAATTAAATTCTGCTTCATTGATTGAGTAAATCTCACGTCAAGTTCAGCAAACTAAATGGGTAATTAATTAAGGAAGCCACATTTTCATGAAGCTTAGTCAAGAAAACTGAGATTTGGTATTTATTTATTTGCAGTAACTAAAGTCTTATCTCTCTTGCCAGGAAAAATATTGAAGAAGGATATATAACAAAATATTGAAGACAAATTCTAAAAGGAATCATAAGATCACAGTACATTGTCATCATGATTCATGGGATGAAAAAATAATGATGACAAAATTTATAAAGAATAAGTGTTGCTTTTATCTTGTCTTCTAAATCTATCTTTCCAGTAGAACTTATGTCACTCAAACAGTGTAGTATTGCTGAAATGTCTCAATGTCAAGTCCCTTGGGTTTCACAACAGACTCGATATTGCCTTTTAGTGTGTGAACTGTGAAGCTCCCTTAACCTGCAAACCAAATAGACTACACTATGGATTGGATTCGGCTTTAATTAAGGGGGAAAAACAAAGATAAAGATATCATGGAGAATGGACATTACCTTGCAACTTCAGCACATTTCCTAGCCTGTTCTCCATGTTCAAACAATTCTCTATAGTTGTTTTCTTCATTCGAGATTTTCTCCATTTCAAGAGGATTCAGACCATGTAAAGTGTGTTGAGCTGGAGCCCCTTGTGTTTCTCTCTCCTTTTCCATAATCCTTATTTGAGGTGACAGCAACCTGCATCACAACACTGGAAAAACACAGTTAGAATGAGCAACAAATTTGGCATTGAGATTAAGATGTTGCCTTGATCTCAATTATATTATTCCATGCCTTGTCTGTTAATCAATATTGGATGATGAACTTATATATGGTATGTAGAAATTAAATGATGCTATAGAGCCAAATGACACTTGCCCAATCCCGTCCAATCCTTGCAAAGCCTCAATTCATATACACAACTATGACCATGGCAATCTAAGAAATAATCCATAAAACAACATATCAACGGTCATTAATGTGTTGTTTCTATGCAAAAGTAACAAAATTAGAAAAACAAACCCATTTCATTACAATTACCAGCTGTGCGATAATAAAAGCAACAGCAAGAGGGCAAGACATTCACCATAAGTCCAGCTCCTTGACTGTGTAGCAAAGATGAGAGCCTGACTTACAATACTTACTTGAAGATAAACAACTGCTATGAGCTCACAGTGGTTGTTCTTGATAGATCTCACATGAGAACAACTAATAATAACCATCAGATTAAGATTAAAACTAATAAACGGTTGAGATCAAAATATTTAAAATTCAAATTATGATCTAATATATAATCTAATAAAAAATAAATCTATAAAAGATCTTAATTATCACTTCCTAAAATATAATTTGAATTTTAATTATTTTAATCTCAACCATTTATTATTTTTAATCTTGATCTGATGGTTGTTATTAATTGTTCTCATGTTCTCACATAAGAAAGTGTTCTCACAGGAGTCGTACTCTATATATATATATATATATATATATATATATATATATATATATAAGGTAATTATTTATTTTAGATTAAATAATGATATTTAAGTTTTATTTTATTCTTATTTTTTATAAAATATTTCATTCTCCTATTATAGTCTTTATTATGAAGATAATAATATTTATACTTTTTTGATAAATATTCTATTTTTTATAGTTTTTTTGGAGATAATTATGTTCTTTTCACTTTTTAGTAAAAAAATATATTTGAATATTATTTATTTTCTTTTTGTCATCTGATATTGATATTTTAAAGCTTATAAATGATTACATTTACATCATTTTATTAATCTCCTCCTATATTGATTTGATTATAAATTATTTAAGAATTGAAAGTTATTTATTAACATTTGTCAATGAAATAAGCTTAATTACAAACACTATATGTATGAGTTTGACATTTTAAACTTTAAAGTTTAGGATACACAAATTTCCTTTCTTCAATCAATTCTTTGTATATGTTTTTTTTTCTCCTCTTATCTTTATATTTTTTAGTATTGTTTTTTAGGCTATATCATTTTTCTAGCCTTGAGTGTGTTGCCCCCTCAGCATCCATGTCTGGGTCCACCCTTGCACATTGTTGTCGTTGTCATCATTGTTACAACTATTGTTGCTTATGCTAATTATTATCATTATCGTCATTATTAATCCTAACAATCACCACCATCATCGCTACAACTGCTACCATATTATGAACACAATTGTCATTAGCACACCATTATTATTGCTAACACCTTATTATCATAATTATTAGCGATGTAAATGAGTCGAGTCAAGCACTAGAAATTGTAAATATTATTTTATTTTTGAATTTATAGTTTTCAAACTTTAATAAAAGAAAGTAAAGATTAATTAATTTTTGTAATTCAAGTTTAAAGTTTGGTATTATTAAAGTTTGAAAACTAAAAATTCAAAAATAAAAAAAACTTAAGTATATGTTTGGATTAACTCTGGAAAAAAAAAAGATTACTAGTATTTCAATAATTAATAATAGATGAAAACTAATTCAGTTTTTAAAAATTTATATAACCACTTCAAAGAGGAGTTTAACTTTTAATTTTATGATTTCCAATTTTTAAGAGACTTCCACTTGTTATTTGAGAAAAAGAATATTACTGCAAGGAGTGATTGTTATTCACGCCTACTTAGATATATAAAACTACATAAAATTATGAGCAGAGGAAACGAAATCACAGGTGCATTCAGAATATTTTACATAGAACACAACAAAATATGATAAAATAGTGTTCATCAACTAAACTGGATTATCACATTAAAATAATTAACTAGAGTCTGAAGCATCAATGATTCTATAACCTTAAACAAGATGTAAATAATTATTCAATAAGTCTCCTCCTTAATGCTTAATTTGTATGAATTGTTTGGGACCGTTTGTTAAAGCAGATGTTGAGGTCAAGGAAGCTTTTAGTATGGCCAATCCCTGCACCATGAAATCAACAAATGCAATGTAAGTTTTAGTCTGTGCAATGTATGGACTTATTCAAATCTTTACTATCTTATTTATATAGTCAATAAACAAAAATTTGAAAAAAAAAATAAAGAATTATATAACACAAAAAAATTGAAAAAAGAGATAATCTATCCCTAAGAAATTAACTTTAAAAAGTAAATTGAAATTTGAAATTATTGATGAAAAAGAAAAATCTTCCTAGTTAAATAAAAGAAATATTAAAAAAATAACATCAGATAAAAAAGTGGTGAACGAAGGTAGTTACAGAAATATTAGAGGAACTAAGTGTGAGTAGTTACAAAAATTTATAAGAGAAATTTTAGGAAATGTTGTAAACAAAGATGTATTAGAAGAGTGAAGTATATCACTTTATGAGAGGAGAGTATTGAAATAAGAATGAACGTGATAAAAAGTGGGGAGGAACTTATATATATGTAAGGAGATTATGTAATCAGATACAACTAATAGAATAGTATGTGATCAATGACTCAGTATTATAAGAAAGTTTTTGATCTATTTAGATATAAAACACCAGAAACGGATGACATTGGTGTCACAAGCAAGTCATCTGTCACCATGTACATATATGGCCCTTTGGCAAATCCTCCATTGCTCGATGCAAAGGACTTTGGATCAACAATGTCCAATCGAGCACTCTTGTTCTATTCAGTTTTAGAATTAGAAAGCCTGGGTGATGTGGCAAGATCAAAACGCCACTTACCGGTATAGTAAGTATTGCAATTATAAACAGGCAAGCATACCTCGCCAATTGGTAATATCTGGTTACCGAAGCTGAATTGTGGGGCACACTTAGGATTAGCTAGTTCCTCTTTCAATCCCTGTGACCTTAAATATTTGTCTGGACTCAATTCAGAAACGCTCTTGTATAATTTATCTATGCAGCTCAATGAAGAACATCCTTCCAGCACGTGCAACAATCCACCCAAAGGTAAAGTCAAAAAACTGAAAAGCAAGTTTGCAAAATCTTCTTCTGCTTCAGCAAACAGAATCTTTTCATTTGACTTTCTTACCATTACTCTCACAACCATCCTTCTACCTTCATCAGATGATTCTTCATCTCCTAATATCTCAAGCCGGGATTGGAATATTGGGTTGAAATTTTCAACACACGGTTTCTTCTGAAAGATAAAATCTGTCAAAGGGGTCTTTGATAGCAACGACAACTTGAGAAGATCAACATTCCATCTCAAAAAGCTTACCTCCCTCTTGCTGATATGTACAGTTTGTTCCTCAATAGCATCCATGTCTCTGATCCCAGGCTTCCGAAGAATATCCACACTTGTTACATGAATATTAGGCAACACAGTCATATCGTCAC
The DNA here is from genome assembly GCA_026413185.1 of Pueraria montana var. lobata. Lineage (NCBI taxonomy): Eukaryota > Viridiplantae > Streptophyta > Magnoliopsida > Fabales > Fabaceae > Pueraria > Pueraria montana. The sequence continues at coordinate 84,620,431 of CM048650.1, forward strand.
AAATTATAAAAGTAGCAGTTTCCTTAACAAAGCCATTTTCTAGAGTCAAATTTTCTGGGGACACAACTCTGTACATTACTTTTCCACAATTGCAACTTTGATTCCTGAAAATGCTTAAAAGGTTCCCACTTTCCTTTCTACAACAATCCAAGTCCTCACAGAGGAAATACTCTGTGGGGTCAGTGTCGTCGATGTTCAGCTTCAGTTGTTGGCAATAAGATTCCATAGAGTTCCTTGGGCGCAGTAGCATTTCTTTGCACGTTTGTGTCCATAGATACTTTTCTTCAAGATGAGACACACTTTCATACAATGAGCTGAGGCTGCCAACTTTCACTAGTGGAATATTTGACTCCTTAGCCACGAGTCTAACAATAGTCCCTAAAGGCAATGTTAAGAAACTCAATAGAACGTCCACGAAATCCTTCCTTGCCTCAGCAAACAGAACTTTGTTTTTCTTTTTGTCCACCAAAACTTTGAGGGAAGCTTTGTAAACCTGTTCATCTGATGGATCAGTTGTTGTTGCAGCCATTGTAGAACCCACTGAACACCGAGTCACTATAAGAAAATATATATAGCAGAATACCTAAGTCTAAATCACCTTAATTATAAAAGGGTTAACTTCTTGAAATGGATGCTTTCTTTCTTTCTTTTATTTATTTATTTACCTTTTTCAACGCTGCTCGTTTCGTTTCTTTTTATTATTTGAAAAATAATAATTAAATATATGTTAAAATCTTTGTATGATACTACTAATTAAATAACATTTTAAAAAAATACTAGAATACAAAAAATAATTAGTCATGGTATATTTGTCAGAAGTTAGAAAAAATACTTTCAAAAAATAAGTCTAAAAATTGTAAAAACAATTTATTTTCAAAGTTCATCTTGATAATGCACCGTCAGACCAAATAAAATTGATAAAGCAAAAAGTTACTTTAAGGTGTTCTTGAGAAAATTAAAAGAAAAGAATTCTAAGGTCAATGCTAATTACTAGGTTAATAAAATTAAAGTATTTTATAAAAAAAAGTATTCATCATATAAAATACATAAATTATTTAGTGTTTACTTTTTAGAGTTTAATGGTAATGCACTGATATCATCCAATTATAAATTACCGTTTAAATGACTTTTAAGATAATTTTGTAAAAGTCAACAAACTTACCATAAATGGTGGATTGTGATTGGATAACAGTATAAAATAATTTTATACTGTTAATGCATGACCCTTTTTCTCTACTTTTTAAATAATTAAATATTAAATAATAACAAAATAAGAAAATATATTTAATTAGTCATCAACTAGAGTTTTTAAAATGCATGTTAACAAATCACTGAGTACATGAATCAGCTAGCATAATGTTGTTTCAGTTAATAATTAGATGTTTTTATTTAAATAGATTAATGGCTTAAATATGATTTTAGTCCTTTAAATTAGGTCATTATTTTTTTTAATCCTCCAAATCTAAAGTTGCTTTTTTTAGTCCTTAGAATTTGATAATTATGTTTTTTAGTCCTTCTCCGCATATGACATTAACGTGGCCAAATGAGACATATAAAATTTGCAATTTATAGTAATTTTTAACTGCTACAAATTAAAAAAATCTAAACGTGCAACATCTGAACACAAAAATAAAAATCTCATCCCCTACCCTTGTTTCCACCCCTCTCCCACCACCGATGCCCACTCTTCTCCCCCTTTGCTGCCGCACTCCACAATTTCAAACCTCAATCTTTGAACCCAACCCCCACTGTGGGCCCTTCGAGTGGCTTATGGAACCAAAGATGGAATTATGCAGGGAATATGAAGAACAGACATAGAAGCACGCAAATATTGCTTCTGATTCCTTTTCTCTCATTGGCTTCTCTTCATTCCTCACCTCCACGGAAATTTCTTCTAATGCATAATTCCCAACATCAACAGCAAGGGATTGGTCAGTGAGACCCTTGTAGTATGGATTATTAGAACTTTGGTCATTCATGTCATATGTGCGCAGAAATCATGTGAACAAAGATGGATCTAATTCTTGTGATTTTTTTAAAAAAAATTCTTACAATTTGTGGCAATTTTTAACCCTATAAATCGTGCTTTAAAATTTAAATTAAAAATTAAATTATGGCAGTAAAAAACTGCCACAAATTGTGAATTTACTGTTCCCTATTTGGCACACACAGATGGCATACATGGGTAAGGATTAAAATAAGCATTTTACACATTTGAACGACTAAAAAAACTTTTAATTTGAGGGACTAAAATAGAATAACCCCTATATTTGATGGACTAAAAACATATTTAAGCCTAGATTAATTAAAAAGATAATATAAATTTGCGTGTCATTGTTATTATAGTAAAAAAAAATATATACTACAGGAAAGTTTCGACTGGGTGATAGGAATTTTCTGTACATTAAAATTTCTTTTTACAGTACGTATTATATACTTTTCTCTCTTCCTATTTTTCTGGAAAAAACAATATAAAAGTTTGTTATAAAAAAATAATTCTTCTTTATTACACTACAGCATTTTTGACTTTAGGCCACGCTAAACTTGTCCATGGATATAAAACCGTTGCCTAAACATGAAATAGACAACAGTTTTGTAGATGTTGCCAATAATCGTTACCTATTTACATGAGGCAACGCGTAATGAAGCGTTGACATATATAGACCACGGTTTATAAATCCTTGATGCTTTAGACCACATAATTCAAGTGTTGCCTTTAGAAGTGCAATATACAACATTTCAAAAACTGTGGGTTAAATTAATAAAAATGAGTTATGCCCGCGAAAACCAAAAAGGAGAGAGATACAAAATAAATCAAACCCGCCAAACACCCCATTGTCTCGCTTCAAAAACCAAAAGTGAGAGAAAAAATGAATTAAACCTTTTTTTTTTTTACAGAATAAAACCTATTAATTATTAAACACCCAATTTCCTCAGGAAAGAGACAAAATTAATTTCATTTGTCTTCCATTGCCACATTCTCAAACGATAAAGGTTAGGGTTTAATCTTTTCTCGAAGCTAATTCCATCTGTCTCCCATTGCCTCACCGATATGCTTCTCTTCCCAAGCAACTATATTTTCCTCTCCCATTGTTTGGCCATCGAAGACAATAGGAGCAATCTCGTGCTCTCCATTGTCGACCATGCTCGTGCGCGTTCTCGTGTTAGTTCCAAGTACCCCACTCGTGCTACGGTTGAATTTTTGTTCAATTTTTCTTCATCTATTTGCAATATTCTTTGGTACCAACGACCTTGTTCAAATGTTTCTAGATCTGTTGATTTTTTTTTATTTGCCCATTTGCAATTAGGGAAAGAGTGCAAAGGGGGCCTTAGACGCTTATGGGAGAGAAGAGAGCACAATCGTGATGGGGTGTTGTCAGAGTACATTCGTGATGCACCGCTGCTGTGTGGTGGCAGCGTTCTTTTTCCTTTTTATTTCTTATAATCTTTGTTTTCTTCTCCGGTTTGCTTTCTCTTTTTTTATATATTTTAATGCTTATCAAATTTCTTTTCTTTCCATGTTCTTTATTCACTATGTTTTGGTTCTTATTTGAGAGGTAAGGCCGCAGGTTCTTTTTACAAGTTCTTTTATTCACTCTGTTTTGGTTCTCTTTTTCCTATTAATTTGGACCACTAATCATTGTAGATTTGTAGTTAAAACCAAAGGACTAGTCCTAATAATTAGTAAGGTGAGGCCCTGAGCAAACATGGTCATTGATGTTAAATAATATATTTTGTTAGATGCGGTTTTGTTGAATAATACTCTTTCTTTGTACATTACCACTTCTCTGTTTTTATTAAGGGATAAATTGACGATGTTCTTCATGCTTTGGATTTGGTTTTAAATATAGATAATCCCAATTTAAATGTGCGTATACTTTGTAGTGTTTTCTTGCAAAAAAAAAAAACATTAAGCTTGGTGAATTCATTTGAAGTATGAAAATATTGGTGCGTTTGATCTTTTATGAAGTGGAATTTAAACTTGAATTGAATATCCTTTTGTTACTGCAGATATGTTATCAACACTGCATAGTAGTAAATTCATTTACATTTACATATTTGTTTTTGTTGGTATATAGATCATAATGTTATTAATAAGTGTTGTGAAGTGCTGTGAAGCTCAAAAACAACTTTATTTTGGTTGAGTTTAAAAAGAGATTTTGTTTGGGAGTGTGCGTGTGCTGCTTGCTCTATTAGCCTGCATTTATTGCATGACACTACATGACTAATATATATATATATATATATATATATATATATATATATATATATATATATATATATATAATATGTCAAGTTGGAGATACAACGTTTTAACTTACATATTATATACGTGTCACTTGGTTTCCTATCCAACTTGATCATTCTTATGGGTTTGCTAGTCACGTGTGTATAAAAAGCTCAAGTTGGAAACTTTGTTGATTACATAGTTTTTTAACAAGTTTCACTCATACATTATGTATGTGCCACTTGTTACTTTAAATGCATTATATCTATGGGGTGGGAATATGCCATTCTCTACTGCACTCTGCACTTAATTAGACCAAGCAGAAATTTCATGTGTCATTTTTGGAATTTGCGAATTTGCAAATCAATTTTGTACTCCTTATTAATTGCACCTCTAAACTTGTATCAGATAATGTTCAATAATTGCAAGCCACCTCAAGAAGGATAGTTGGGATGTGGGGATGAATGTCTAAATCTAATTCTTAATATCGAATGTGTGCCAGCAACTTACCTGTGTGAGGACGTATCGTTGTTCCAACCAGCAGGTTTATAAACTATTTTTTCTTTAAAGATTTACTAGTATTTGGTCTTTTTGTCAAATGGCATGAATGTCAAACAAATGTTTGATTTTAGTTCCCATAAGGCAAGTATGCTAGCCTAAAGTGGTTAATGTGAGAAAAATGGTTACAGACTAAAGGCACTTAGGATGTAGCTCAAGGCCAGTTTCTTATTGAATTGAAAACGTTGGAGAGGTAACACATACAATAGTTCTCTTCTTTTTATTATCCCTATAGCATATTTGACCGCATTTTAATTTTGAGAATGATTTGGGTTCATTACATAAAGATTATTTACTGAGTTATGCTTGTGACAGAGTTAAGTGTGACGAGGGAGCCTTGTCTCCCTAAAACTTGTTTAATTTCTTAATTAAATTAAAAAAGAAATTAGTTGTTATCTCAAATTATAGTTGTTAAAAAATTAGTTATACTTAATTACTTATCCATTATTTTCTTTTTGTTCATTAGTTTTGACTTGATGAAATAAGATGCTGGTGAGGACGGTTAAAAAATTACATTGGTCTGGATATCTGTTTTACAAAATTGCTTTTGTATATAGATGAATAAATAAAAATAATAACATTCTGAATTAATTTGTAGAGAAGAAAGTAACCTTGTATTATGTTTTTATATTTGCAGCTTGGACACAAACAAGATCATCTCCAAGATATAGAAGAATGATGATAATGTGATGCAATGAAGAAATATTTTTGGCTATTTGTTTTTAGTTTGTAGTGTTACAATTTAAAAAGTGATTTTACCCTAATGTATTTTACATTGAGACTTCATCTTGATTATGTAGATTATACATTACAGTTGAATGCAATTATATATTACAAGTGTTATAATTTACAAGTCAAATTTGCTTATTGTATTCAATAATATCTATTTTTTTTTTCTAGATAATGATTTTTTTAAGAGATAATATTGCCTAAATCTTGATAAATGTTTGTGCTACTTGTCCACATTAAAAAAAATGGTTTGTGGCTTAAATATATAGGCAACATTTACATAACTATTGCCTAAAGGATGTGACAACATTTATATATCCGTGGGCTAAACATATAGACAACACTTATTAAACTGTTATCTAAATTTGCAAAAAACCGTTGCTTGAAAGTGGTCTACAAAAATGTTGCCTATTAAGACAATTTAGGCAACGGTTTTTAAGTTCATGTGGGCAAAAGCAAAAAAAACCGTTGCCTATTAGAATAGGCAACGGCTACCTAAACCACGCCTGAAAATCCGTTGTCTAAAGTTTAGGCCACGGTTTTTTCGTTTTAGGCCACAGTTTTTTGTTGTTGCCTAAAGTCATTTTTGTTGTAGTGTTACTAGTAAAAAGTGTAGTCATTTGGCTTTTCAAGGTTTTGTGGGTTTCTATGAGCGTCTGCAGCTTCCTTCTATACACCGGAGAACAGGGTGGATATTAGTTGCCATGCTGCTTCATTAGTTAAAACTTGAAACGAATAACAATGAATTTACCGTTATCCAAGAGACTGACAATTTTTTTTGCATAAGATTAAGAAAAAGCTGACTCTTCAGTTTTTTTGTTTATCGTCTTGTTTTTTGTAAAATATACTAATAAAAAAATTACTCTTCGGTTTTTTATAGTCCTTCCATTACATTTTTATTGATTTGTAAAAATTTTCCAGAGATATTAAAAAAAAAAAACTTCAAGACAATAGTATTATTAGGAGACAATTTTATTAAAATGTATTCCCTTCGTTCTTAAACTATAATACCTCCATTCCTATTTATAAGACATAGTTTTGAAATTTTCTTGTTCCTTTTTATAAGACTTCATTTCAACTATATTGTGCATTAATTATTTTTTTTGACTAAAATACTCTTATTTACTTTAATCCATAATTGAATGTTACTCTAAATTGTCTCTTTCTCTCTCCTATGCAGATAGAAGAAGATGAATAGTCTCCCATTAATGTTAAGGGCAAATTTTAAAAAATATTACAGTACAAACAAATTTAATGTTAATACTTAAATTTCTGTCAAAAAAAAAAATGTTAATACTTAAATTAACCAATTTTCTTAATATACATAAATTAGTCGACATCTTATAAATAGGGACAGAGATGTTTTACTCCCTTCGTTCCATTTTATAAGATTTTGGCACAAATATTAAAAAATGTAATAAATATTTTTTATTTCATAAAATATATTATGTAAATTTCTAATACATCATGTATTTCTCTAGTTAATTAGCTTTTTTCTCATTTACTACACATTAACAACTACTCCCACAAAGGGTATTCCATGGAAAACAATATTTAATGTTTCACTAATTTTGTAAAATGACAGGTAATTTGAAACATTTTTTTTTGTTGCTAAACTCTCAAATAAAATGGAATAGAGGAAGTAGCATTTTAGTTTCGTTTAAAACTATTGATGTTTTACAAATTTAAGACTAAATTTATACTTCCTCTGTATTCATATATAAGCAAAAATAACTAATTTCACACTAATTAAGAAAGTTAGTTGATATCATTTAATTTTACTAATCTCAAGTGAAAAAAAAAGATTATTTCTAAAATATCCTTCATTGGGACTTGATATCATTGTTAGAATTTTCCTATTCTATGTGGGCTACAATTAATTGTAATATTTTGTTTTTCCAAAAACGGGTTAATATTATGATCCATTTGATGATACTTAAGCCCACTAATAAAGTTATTCATTTTTACGAGCTTTGGACACCTAATTCTGATCAATATGGAAAACAGTGTGGGTCGAATCACTAGGCCCATAATGGGAGATCCCAGGGTTAATAAAGAGCGAGGCTAGGTCTCCTTTGCTGTCATGTCATTCAACTGCTCGCTAGGGTTTCCCCCATCGAGAACTCTAGAATTTGGAAGCGTGTGATCAGGCAAAGGAAGGCTTGGCTTTAGGTTTCAAGAGGTCTCTCTACGCACAGACAATTCTCTTCTTGATCATGTCTTCAACAAGTAAGTAAACTTTTATCAATTTTATCGGTGTTCTAAATTCATATAAATTGTGCCGTTCTTGGTAAATTATTTATTTATCTTACACTCATGAATAAATAAAGAGTAATTGAAAATAGAATTACAATTAAATGAAGGGTGTTTTAGGAATGATAACATTAAATAGGACAAAATTAGTTAGATTTGCTTATATTTAAGTCTACCATATACAAGATAACTTTTTTGCTTATATATGAGTCTAGAGGGAGCATTTTTTTTTCCAAACTATACCCTTGTTTATAATTACTAATTAATGCATATAATTTTTATTGTTATCCAAGTTAGGCACTAGTACCCAAGTCAATATCTAACCACCCATTATTGAGAATGTCCACTAACATAGTCTATAGACTCTCCACTATCCAAATATTAATGGCTAATGATGGTTCCAACATGATTAAATAAGGGCATTTTAGTTGATAAATATATCAATTAACATTTCTTAATGTGTGCACTAACATTAAACATCTATAGTTTAGGAACCGAGGGAATGATATTTTTATTTTCGTTCCTAATTTTAATAAAAAAAAAATACTACTTTTGGTCCTAATTATAAGCAATATAGGACAAATCATCAATACCAAGAAAGTAGTTAATATAGATTTTTTTTAAATTAATTCTACCATAAATTCAATTTTTATTCCAAAAAACTTTTTGCTTTAAGTGGTTGTCATAGGAATAAATGAATGCATAGGGAATAGAGTTAACAATAAAGTAAGAGCATAAAAGAAATTTAACCTTAAGTAACTTTAAAAACTAGTGGTTGTTGCTTATAATTAGGATAACAGAAAAAGTCAATTGGTTGCTTATAATTAGGACCAGAGGTAGTATTAAGTATTTCAAGACAAAAATATTTATTAGATGACAAAATTGGAATAGATATTTTAGCATTTCATTAAAAACTGAAAACATCAATCAACATAAAATTATTCTAATACTGAAACATCAATCAATTTGAAATGAAGAGTACTTTTCTCTCTAATATTCACATTTTCTTTCGTTCATTAGCTTTAGAAAGATTTATCTAATTTAGTTTCGTGTTTCTCATGTTTATCTTATATTAATTAGGCTAAATTACATTTTTAGTCTTTTATCTTATTGATTATATTCAATTTGGTCCCTTTATCTTTTAAAAAATTCAATTTAGTTCTTTATCTTTTAAATTTGGTTCAATTTGATTCTTCTATCAATTTAGAATTGATGTTGTTAATAATTTTAACATAATGGTAGTTAAAAACCACATGCAAAATAATACTTACTGGCCTGAACGTGTTTTCGCATGCATAATTAATATAGTGTTGATTTTTAACCATGTAGTGTTTCATAATTTAGCTTATTAATAATTAAGCTTATTAAAAGATATATGACTAAATTGATTTTTTTTAAAAGATAAAGGATTGAAAGTGTAATTTAGCTTAGTAATAATTAATAAATTATAAATGAAAGTTACATATCATGTATTAATTGTATTCAACTATCCAAATAAGATTTAATTAATTAATAAGGTATATATATATATATAGGGGACATTTCAAATGAGAACATTTCTTATAATGACAAATTAGAACATTTATTTTATTAATAGAACTTAGATTATAATTAAAAAATAATCAACCTCTCATATTAAAACTCACTTAAAACTAGTCACGTGCCTTACTTTCTTCCCTGTTAATTTTCTTTTCCACGATCGATCACGTACATGCATTCTTGGTTCTCCTTTCCGTTCACGGGAAGGCTGCACAATTCTAGTAAATAAAACCTATAATCCATTTTGCTAAATTCCCGTGCAAACGGAAGCCTCTGTTTAATATCATTTGCATAATGCTTCCGCTTCCTATTCAGATTCATGTTCACAATGGTTGGTGGGCAATTTCAATGTCCTTCACCGTATGCATGCATAAGAGAATTCCTAACATATAAATGATTTTAAAATTCAAGATTAGGGAAGCTGCAAGTTACTTTCCCCAATGTAATTGATCCTAATTTCCCAAAATTTTCAAAAAGAACGAGAATGTGAAATTAGGCCTTTTTTGTTTGACTAATCCTTGAAGCCCATGATCATGGTGCATCGCATAAATGCATCGAGTTTATGCAGCAGAATTGTACAAGTAAAAATTGCTCTAGCAAGCGTTGGTGTAAGGAAGAAGATGTATACAGGAATCTAAATAGGAAGAGAAATAAAGAAAAAGCACAGTGACTGGTTTTAAGTGAGTTTTAATCTAAGCGGTTAATTGTTTTTTAATTATGATCTAAGGGCTATTAATAAATGTTATCATTTCTCATTATAAGGAGTGTTCTTATTTGAAACATCCCTTATATATATAGAGTTTCGATTATCGTACCGCTAGCAATTTACACCCGGTGACCACCTGTCCTTCGTGGAAGGTTTTTATTGAGTCAGCAAAAAAAATAAATTAACTACATGGCAAATACTTAAAAATAATTTAAAATGAAAGTTCTCCAACAAAAGAGTGAAAAGACCTACACTTGTTCTCTCACAAAACAACAACGCCCATTCTTCCGCATTTCTTCATCTCCGTAGAAGATGTACCCAACCTCTTCCTCCATCACATGGTAGTTCCAGTGATTGTTTTTCCCCCCTTTGTTGACATCATACAACGAAGATGCATGTCTTGCCATTTGTGACCAGTGGGAAAATCTGTGTATGCAGCAGCAGAATCTGAAAGGGTAATATTTGAAATTGGTTAGTAATTTGGTGTTTGCTTCTTTTGGGGTGTAGCTTTGGAAAAATATTTATTATTGGCATATATCATGTATAGGTTTTGGGGATGAAAGGCTCTAACTTGTACAAATTAGGTATATGCCATTTTTTTATTGTATGCTTCCAGATTGTAATCAAGTAATTTCCTTTAACTGTGACTTCCATAACCCAAGTAAAAACTATTGTTGTTGTAGAGTAATTCGAAGTAATGGTTAATCTTGTGTGTGCAAGTAGTTAACTGTCTTAGGTATATGGTTAGTATAGTATTACTAACAGTTGGTTAATACTGTTAGTTAGAGTTGTTAACTATGTTGTGTAATTGATTAATGGGTTGTATATGATATTGACTCGTGTACAAATGCCTACTATAAGTTGTATGCAACACAATGAACACAACAAGTTTATGGTTAATAACATTTCTAATTCATTCCTATCATTTCTCTTGAGAGTGTATGTGTTCTCTCTTTCACCTCTAACAATGATTAAGTGTACAAGATCGAATAGCATAAGATAGTTAGGCTATTTTTTATCCCTTAACATGAATCCTTATAAAAATTCTTTTATATACATGCATTTTTATTTTTTATTCAAAATGTGATATGCAGTTATACAAAATATGTCATCGGATATATTAAAATATCCTTGTTATTTGTTTTATACTATCTTAAGTTATGCATGTGCAGAAATTTCCACCTTAATCTTGTATGCATGATGGAACCTGAAGGTTTGGCAAATCAGGACAACCCTTATAACCATGTTGTTGTTCAAGATCTGAGAAAATTTGGTGGGGACACTTCATCTACAATCATGGACCCATCACAAATGCAGGATAAGCCTAGTGGGATTGTGATTGGCATGTCATTTCCATCATCAGATGTTGTTAAAGATGCATATTATGAAAACGCTTTTAGAAAGGGGTTTCTATTATGGTCCAAAACTCTAAAAAAGAAAGTGATGGGAAGCTAAAATATTTGATATTGGCAAGTGCAAGGGAGGGAAGATAAGTTTCAACAATCCCTAAAGTTGTGAAGACATACCCAACCACAAAGAACAAATTTCCCGTCAAGCTTACTGCTTTGCTGCATAATGATGGTTTGTGATACATACATACTCTTGTTGAGGAGCATTCTCATGACTTAAGCCTCGGGAAATCCAAGTTATTTCATAGGAATCGAAAATTGAGCATGCATGTGCAAAGAATAATTCAGATAAATGATAAAGCAGGTGTAAGGGTGAACAAGTGCTTTCATTCATTTATTTATGATGCTGGAGGCTATGAAAATTTGCCTTTCATTAAAAGAGACATTAATTCGAAACTTTGTAGGCAAGGAACGGTGAACACTTGGGAAGAATGGAGATGGTCAAGCATTACTTAAATATTTTGCACAACAGCAGCAAAAAAAAAGTAACTTCTTCTATGAAATTTGCTTGGATGATGATTTTCATGTGAAGAATGTCTTTTGGGCATATGCAAGAAGTAGGGCTAGTTATGAGTACTTTGGGGATATCGTGTCATTTGACACCACGTACTTAACGTATAAATATGACATGCCATTTGTCCCATTTGTGGGAGTCAATCATCATGGCCAATCAATTCTACTAGGTTGTGGATTGTTATCTGCAGAAGACACCGAGTCTTTTGCTTGGTTGTTTCAATCATGGCTCCATCGTATGTTTAGAAAGGCCCCAGATGGTATTGTTACTGACCAATGTAAGGCTATGCAAAATGCCATCCAATATGGGTTCCCTAATACTCGCTATAGGTGGTGCTTGTGTCATATAATGAAGAAAATTCTTGAAAAATTGAAAGGTTATTCGCAATATAAAAATATCAAGGAGGATATAAAGATTACCATTTATGATTCATTAATAGAGGCTGAATTCGAAAGATTGTGGGCTATTTTCATTGACAAATATGGCTTAGGAGACAATGATTGGTTGAGTGGCCTATATGTAGAGCGGTCAAGATGGGTTCCATGTTTCTTAAAGAAACATTTTTAGGTTGGTATGTCAACCACACAAAGAAGTGAAAGTATGAATGCTTTCTTTGATGGATATATAAATGCAACAACTACTCTACAACAATTTGTAAAACAATATGACAATGCACTTCATCATAAGGCTGAAGCGGAATATGAGGTTGATTTTTGATCTTTTAACACCAAAATACCTTGTGGGTCAAACTCGTCCATTGAGAAACAATTCCAGGATGAATATACTCATGCTAAATTTAATGAAGTTCAGGCTGCATTTCGAGCAAAAATGAATTGTTGTGTATGTAACGCATCTTCTAATGATTCGTTAGAAACCTATGAAGTCATGGAAGAGATGAATTTCTATGGTTGTGAATAGGAAGGCATTTTTAAGTTGATGTTTAATTGTGATGATGTTGATATCCAGTGCAGTTGTTTGTTATTTCAATTTAAAGGGATAATGTGTAGACATTCATTACTTGTTCTTGCTCATGAAAGAGTGAAAAATGTTCCTACAATGTGTGTTTTGCCTAGATGGAGCAAAAAGATATGAAGGAAACACACTTACATCAAGTGTAGTTACCACATAAAACAATTGCAGCCTAAAATACATAGGTATGATAAACTTTGCAGGGATTTTTATAGGATTGCAAAGATTGCTGCTAAGAATAAGAATGCCACAAAGTTATTATCCCAAGTTGTGCTTGCTTTTGAAGATGGAGTGAAGGCAGTTGTTGCAAGTCAGCAAAATGATGAACTGTGTCATGTTAATAAACAACAAGAAGGTACATCAAATAAAAATACACAATCTAACCCCAATGGTTGTGTAGAGAACATTCGTAGCCCATTAATGGTGCCTTGTAAGGGTCGACCTCCAACAAAAAGGAAAATGTCAATTGTTGACCAATCAGTGAGTAAAAAGAGGTCCTTAAAGAAACAAAAGTCACAAATTGTCAAAATACATGTAAGTTGATCATAATTCATTATACAAATTCACTTCTTTCTCTTCTTGTTATAATTGTATTTTTTTTTTCTACTTAAACATAGAAATAATGTGCATCATGTGAAATATAATGCCGAAAAGATGTATTCTTAATGATATATGGTTGAGTAGTAAGAGTTTACTCAAATGTATGTTCTAATGCATGTGTTAGGTTAATGTTGTTACAATTTCATGGTAATTCATTGATATTTGAGGTTAATGAGATGTCATGAGCTATTTTTTTAATTCTGACATTTTATATGCAATATTATGCAAGATTGTATTGAGGCACCCATAAGTCAGATAAGTAGTAACATATTGCAGGTGGAGTCAACTTTGGAGTTATCTAGTGGTGGAGCATGTGAACAACATCTTCCACTGGTTTATGTATACACCAAAATTAAAATTTGACTCTAAGTTGAAGTAGTGGGTGTTTTCTTCATTTTTTAGGTTTAGTTAAGTGAGTTGTTGTAACTATTAGATCAATGTGAATGCGAAACTTTGATTACATGTGTAAGATGAAACACAACAATGTTGATGATTTATTTCTTTTTTTTTAACAGTTGACGGTTTCAAATGCCTACAACAATGTTGATGAGTTATCAAACAATTGTTGGCCTCAACAACTATCTCATTTGCATTCAACTAGTTTTGTATCATTGCTTGCAGCGGTGGACAATTATGTATCAAAGTTCCGTAAGGCACATTTTAGAAATACTTGTTATTCTAGTAATATGATTTCATGTGTTTATCCTTACCAAATAATGTTTTTGTCTTAGGGACAAGTCTCAGAATCTAAGCTCTAATTTTAGTATGAACTCAAATGTGACACACTTTCATCATATTGAAGGTGGGAGGCACACAAAATGTAGTTTAAAGATTTACTATGATATATTATTTATGTTCATTTAATGTAATATGCACAAGGCATTCATGTTGCAATTCTTACTAATAAATTGTTCTCTATGATGCAAGATGATTATATTTTCTTATGACTTGGTAATATATTTTGCACAAATTTAATTTTGCATAGCTTATTGGGAGTGGCTTTGAGGAATTGATGAATGCTATAATATCTACGGAAGATCTTGTCTCACAACACAAGACTATTTTTTTGCTATGTTGAAAGAAATCATTCGAGGAATAGTTCAACACCTTTTGTGTACATATATCTTGGTGTAAGAAGCTATGTTACTTTTGGGTTGTCTTTACTACACGACACAACAATCATATGTTATTGTGTAATTTTTTTTTTTGTCAATCACTTATAATACAAACCACAAATTGGGGGCACCATATGACTTACGTGGGAAATACTTATTTTGACTAGTACAAGCATTAGGTATAGCCTTTTGTGTTCAAACATTTTGGCTGACATATTGTTGCACATGTAAATGTCAGATGCAATCTTATAAGTGAGTGCCAAGTGCAATGATATTCTATACACTTAACACTTTTATCAATATTTAATATCTATATTGTAACTTCATCAACTTTAGTAGGTTTGTGTAGTGTAAAAATTATCATTGTATAAATGTTCCTCGCAAGTGGTTAATTAGATCAATAATATTTTCATATATTAGGTTTTTACAAGTAAAACAACCAATGGGTATCAGTGACCATATTATGTGGTTATCACAAATATATTTATGATTAGTTGTGTTTCACACATGGTTAAGTGTTAATGAATGTATTATAAGTAGAGTTGTCAAAATTGGTCTGGCCCGATGGCCCTTAGGCCAAGCCGGGCTATGTTGAAAAAAAATTGGCCTAAAAAGAATCAGGCTAATTTGGCCTAGCCTAACGGGCCAGGCCGGGCCTATAAATTCTTGGCCCGACATTATTTTTTTATTTTTTATTTTTTCCTTTTAAAATTACTATAAATTTAAACAAAAAATAAATAGGCCAATTTGGCCCGGCCTAACGGGCCAAACGGCCTAGATCGAGCCAACCCGTTTTCATCACTTGGCTCGATGGGCCAGGCCGGGCCGACCCATTTGACACTTCTAATCATAAGTGCTTAATATAAGAATGAGATTATTGACTGACACATTTGATTAACTATGCATAAAAAATATGGTTAATGTTGTATCAACAATGGTTAACTATAAGTGATAATATTGTTAACTTTGTATCTTAAGTGGTTAATAGAAGTATAAGGTAATTGACTTGTACTCTTGCTTAACTACATGCAAATATATGGTTAATAATGTATCAGAAGTGATTAACAGTGTTCCAAGATTATTGAATGCCACAAATTGTCAACTACATGTGGAAATATGGTTAACTTTGTATCATAAGTGATTAACAGTGTTCCAAGATTATTAAATGCCACAAATTATCAACTACATGTGGAAATATGGTTAACTTTGTATCATAAGAGATTAATAGAAGCATGAGGTGATTGACTTGTACCCTTGGTTAACACCATTGGGGATCATCACTGTAAAGTTTCTTCCCTTTTGTAATCTTTATGTCTTCTTTTGAGTTTTCTGGCTTAATCATGAACATGAGTGGCTAGTTTCTCTTAGCCCCGGATTGTGATGTAGCTGTACCCTTGTACCCCGGTTCTAATTTTAATAAAACCTCGATGTTATTCAGTTATTTGTATCTCTTCACTACTTTTATTGCTTTTAGGACCGATCAGTCTAAACATAAGTTAATCTCTTGTCTATGATCAATTGCTTGCGATTAACTGAACTGTGAAGTGATTGGATTTGTACAATTTGCATGATCAAACTTATTGTATGAATTTCCAGTAGATTAACCTGTTAATCAACCTCTCTGAGATTTATCATTTGCTCTAAATTAATTCACCTATGATCAATTGGGAATTAAATTAGGGGAAATAGCGTTATTAACTATGATCAATTGTTAATTAACGAATTTAAGAGGTCGCTGGCAAGTAACACATTTAGGGATTTTATTAAGATTAGAATTGGGGGAAAAAGGGGGTACATGTGAAATCACAATCCTAGGCTTCTTTATCATAATTGTTCTCACAGTAATCTTTCTGCTCCGATTCTCTTTCTTTTGAAAAGAATAATTGACCAACATTCTTCTCAATTTGATTTTTATATTCTGGATTGCTTAGTTATTTGCGAGATAAATTATTTGGGAACGCGACTGGTCCTTTGGGTTCGATATCCGGACTCCTAGAGTCCACTGTTACTACTGCGTAGGGTACGCTTGCCCTTTGCGAACGCATTTTTACGCATCAAGTTTCTGGATGGTAAATTTACCATGGCCATGGTCCTTGCGTTACTTCAATTCTAGCCTTTTTTTCTTGGTCCTCTAGACAGTGACATTTTTGCTCCAAAAAGTGTAATTTTCAACTCTTTTCCTCATGAAGCCTCTTGAGTACCTGTCTTGCACCAACTAACACCAAACAGTGAGTTTTGCCAATAAAATATATTCAAAATGTATGAAAATGGCATCTAAACTCACATCAAAATACAATCAAAGTCCGGTTTATCAAGAGAAAATCTCAAGCTTTCCTCTTTCACCAAAAGACTAAAATCTCAAGCTTTCCCTCTAATACTGCTTTGAAACGATTGATCACAATGGACATATACCTCACAAAACTATAAATGTATCTATGCTTTACAATTCTTTGACCCAAGCTAGCATTTGTGAAACCCTCTATAACTCTCTTATAGTTTCTATTCCTGTGTGCAAACACACACAAAATTATTCTTTATCAGTCTTCCTCATCATGCCAGAAATTCAACCATCCACCTTCGCAGATGGTGGTAGTTACACTTCTTCCAATGATCAAGTCAATATAATTATAGTTGTTGTGAATTCACATCCGATGGATGTGGTTAGTCTTTGTAGCTTTACCACTTCCTCGTGACTTTTTTGCTTTTCCTCCTTTCCCCAAAGACTTGTTACAGGTTTTCCTTGAAAAAACAGATGTACGAAAAAGTTTTCTCAATGGCGATTGTGACATGGTTACAAAGTTGTCTAGAATGCTACGTGACTCAATATTGCAACACGTTGAAAAAGATTATTTTTATGTGTTTGCTATGTTATCCAAGAGCCGTTATTTTTACAATATAGTGAATAGCCCACACCCCTTTGATGATGAACATGTTCAATCAGTAGAGTTCGTGCAAAGAATTGTTTATGAGGGTGGAGAACATTCTTTGCCTGCTGGGGCCACAACACTAGAAAAATTGAAGATTGAAGATGAAGAAGACAAATGTTGCATAAGCTATTAAGAGTACAACTGTGGTGATGATGGGGCACGGTTGCCTTGTGCTCATATTTTTCACTACGAATGCATTTTGAAATGGTTTGTGCAAAGCAGTATGTGCCCTTTCTGCTGCCATTCCACATGCAATCGTCGTGACTCTTGATACTATTAGGTTTTGCATTACATATTTTCTTGCTTTTAAGGATACTTTGTTGTAGTTTCGTGTTGATTGGATTGTAATAATTGTCTTATCTTATAAAGAGGAGGAATTTAATGTAAGAAATATATAAATATGTAAATCTATTTGATGGTTTCCTTTCAAGAGTTCATGAATTTGAAAATTTCTGCTATCAATTACATTTTCCTTACGTAATAATATTGACCATAATTTAAAATTGAATTATTTCTTGCAATTTTCCCAAATCTCAATATGAATTTAAATTTTTAAATTTTGAATCTTAACATATCATATCAAATTAATAAACATAAATACAATGTATTAAATAATGTATACTTCTACAATTTTCTTATATATTCCCAAATAATTGTTTTGTGAAAGCAATGTGGAAATAATTAAAAGCAAAAGGAGCTAAACAATAACATAGGAAATGCCATCATTAACCACTAAGGTCGGCGTAGTGGTAAGGGGTTGGAGTAGAATACATGAGGTGATAGGTTCGAACCTAAGTGCGACCATTGTACACAAAAAAAAAATGCCATCATTTCGTAGAGCCCTCCACAGACGACCATATATGGTCCAAGGCACGATTTCCCCAAGGCATGGCCTATGTTACTTCGAGTCGTAAAGGCTTTGCTGTGACATTTTGTACTCGTTGAATTTTGAAGAGCTCCTTGATATAAGTTCACTGCCACAAAACAAAAGGAAAAAACTTAAGTGTTTCTATCTGAGTTTTGAGTCGACGCCGAAGAAATCGGTGGAGGAAAAGGTGGAGATGGTGATGAAGAAAAACAAAACAACGTTGCTAAAAATCGTCTCCAGAGGTGGCGAATGGTGGCCAGAGGATTCTTGGAAGAGGGTTGGAGAAATCTAGTGTGGATTGTCCTACTATAACAAAATTATAAATCTAACGATGGATAATGATGGTCCACCATGGATCACCAATTAGGGTGGTCCACCAGTCAGGGTTGTCCACCCTAACCTTGCTCTTAATATTAAGATTAAAATACTTTAAAATTTATAACAGATAAATAATGATATTCTAACGCTAATGTGTAAAATATATAAACAATGATAAATTATTGACATTGAAAAGTTATGTATTTTTTTTTTCAATTATTATGTCATACTTCCCTCCTTTTCAATTAATGAATGAATAACATATGTGACTCAACATAATTTTTTGAAATAAATATTAATTAAAAAAATATAATATAACTTTTATGAAAATCATCCTCGTGCATATTTGAAAAAAAAAACATTAACTTTCCTAATAATTAGTATTTCCGATAACATTTCTCACACTAAAAGGTAATTTATTTTTGGATTAAAATATATTAACATACATAAATGATATATAGAGATATTCTAACTTTAATGTGTCAAATATAAAACAATGATATTTTTTTTAATTTGGAAAGTTATATATGTATAAAGTCTTTTCAATTATTATGTCATACTTCCTTCCTTTTTTCGTAAAAAGAAAAAAAACCAAAATTTCAAACTTCCCTCGAATACCGTTATTTAATTGGAAAGTTATGCATACATTTTTAATTATTATGCTATACTTCCCTCCATTTACATAAAAATTATCCTTATGATATTTGAATTTTTTTTCCTGATAATCAGTATTTCTAATAACATTTCTCATTCTAAAAGGTCATAATTTTTTTTATTAAAATATTTGAACATATAGAAATGATATATATATATATATATATATATATATATAGAGAGAGAGAGAGAGAGAGAGAGAGAGAGAGAGAGAGAGAGATTCTAACTTTATGAAGAAACTCTTGAAGAAATTCTTTTCAATTATTATATCATACTTCCTTCCCTTTTTCAGAAAAAGAAAAAAAATTCAAAATTTCAAACTTCCCTCAAATACCATTGTTTAATTTGAAAGTTGTGCATTTTTTTTTTCAATTATTATGTCATACTTCCCTCCATTTACATAAAAATACCCCCCAAAATTTCAAGCTTCCCTTCAATATTGTTTCAAAGAAGATATTGATCACAATCTAATACACTATAAATACATCTACCCTTTGCAAATTCCTATAGGCCAAGTATTAGTATAACTCTTTTTGATCTCTCTTCTTATTTCTCCACCTTTTTGCAATCACACACAAAAGTGCCATCTATAAATCTTCCTCATTGTAGAACCCACCTTGTTCTCCGATGCTGGTCACATTTTCATCAATCATATTGTCTATATAACCATGGTGGTGACAACTTTTGAGCCAAGTAGTGTTGTCAGACTTTATCACACATGGTTACCAATTCATCACATCATCTTCAATTATCCTTCTTTTTGCAATGATGTATTAAAGCAATTGCTTGCATACTTGTGTGTACCTACAACTTTTTTCAATGGCCATGACTGTGACATGGTCGAAAATATTTCAGCAATGTTATGGGAATCAGTATTGTAGCAACCAAGGGTTGATATAAATTATTTTTGCATGTTTGTTATGCTACTAAAGACCCATTGTTGTTACAATGTAGTGAGTTTCCATAAATCAAGTCCCTCCTTATACTGCAATTCCCATGAACCAAGTCCCTCCTTGTTAGTTAGAAGGAGGAACTGTAGCGCAAGGAGGGACTTGGTTCATGAAAATTGCAGTACAAGGAAGGACTTGGTTCATTGGAACTACAATACAAGAATGGCTTATGAGGTGGAGAACATTCTTTGCCTGCCAAGGCCACAACACTAGAAAAATTCAAGATTGAAGATGAAAAAAGATAAATGTTGCATTTGCTATGAAGAGTACAGTTGTGGTGATGATGGGGGCACGGTTGCCTTGTGCTCATATTGTTGTTGTAGTTACATGTCGATTGGATTGTAATAATTGTTATAAAGAGGTGAAATTAATCATAAGAAATATATAATAAGGCTTAAATATGTTTCGTATCCCTAATATATTAGCGAATTTTGCATTGGGTCCCTATTCAATTTTTGCTTTTTGTTGGGTCCCCAATAAATTTTTTATTTTATTTTTGGTCCCTAAAGCACTTTAGATAGTGCTTTAAATTGCTTTTAAAATGTGGTTTAGATAGTGCTTTTGGGACCAAAAACAAAATAAAAAAATTATTGGGGATCCAACAGAAAGCAAAAATTTGATAGGGACCCAACATAAAATTTGCTAATATATCAGGGACCTGAAACATATTTAAGCCAATATATAAATACGTAAATCTATTTGATGCTTTCCTTTCAAGAGTTAATCATTTTGAAAAATTTTGCTATCAATTGCATTTTCCCTACGTGACCATAATTTAAAATTGAATTATTTCTTGCAATTTTCCTAAATCTCAATATGAATTAAAAATTTTTAATTTTGAATCTTGACATATCATATCAAATTAATAAACATAAATATAATGTATTAAATAAAGTACTTCTACAATTTTCTTAAATATTCCCAAAGTATTGTTTTTGTGTAAGAAAATTGAAAATAATTAAAAGCAAAAGGAGCTAAACAAAAACATAGGAATTGCCCTCATTAATTAGCATACAAAGAGTCTAACATATAAGGCTCCTATTATAACGAAACAATAACCAAAGTATTATTTCTTTAATCCTTCATCTTACATATTGAGATTATTTACATCTACAATTCACTTATTATTTATCACTTTTAAGTATAGGTATTTTTTTTTATAGATAATAGGTACCTTTATATTGGTCGTTAAAATGAATATGGTAGTGTGTTTTTTTTTTCGTTTTATAAATTTATATATTGGATTTAAGATTTTGTGGGCTATGTATGGCTTTCTAAATTTATATGGTATATGTTACTATTAGAATATAAATTTTGAAGGGAACATTATGGTCTCGAGTCCAATGTGTAACATCCCAAATTTAGGGACCTTAGAAATAAATGATAAAGAGATACCTTTATGGAATAGCTTTTGTATTAAGTGGTTTATGGATACCCTTAAGCATTATTAATAATAGTTACCTTATAATAGGATATAACATAAATAAAATAATAGGACCCTGATAGGGAGCCAAGACCCAAGGTGGGCCAAGGCTCACTAAGCCACACACACCCCACGGTTTAAATAGAAAGGGAGAGGGAGAGTTAGAGAGAGAAAGTGAATGAAAGAAAAGGAGTTAGAGAGAAGGAGGAGAAGAAGGAAGAAGAGGAAGAGAAGAAGAGCGGAGCAGAGATTCGAGACCTAGTGCCCCGGAGCTCAAGATCTGAGACCCACAGTGTGAGTGCTTCCTCCTAGTCCTTTCTTATCCCCTTGGTTTGCATGTTTCCCCCTTTTTTCTCTTTTAAACCTTAGGATTGGAGATTTTGGGTTTTTTAGTGATTATGTTTGATTAAGGGGTTTATCGGGAAAATCAATTGGTTGGAAGTGTAATAGAAGTGTTTAAGGGTTGATTATTGTGAGTTTGGATGCTTGGGTAGCCATTGATGGGCCTGGAAATGGGAATTTCGAAGAAGCCATGTGCAGAAAATCGCAAATTGGCTTAAGCCAAAAATCTAGGCTTAAGCGGATTTAGGATCGTATGCTAGATTTAGCATTCTGGACAAAAATTGGCTTGAGCCGAAAATTATGGCTTAAGCGGATTTTTGGTTGAATGTGAAGTGGGTGAAAATTGGCTTGAGCCAAAAATTTTGGGCTTAAGCGGATTGTTGGCTTAAGCCGAAAATTATGGCTTAAGCGAATTTTGGGCCGAATATGAAGTGGGCTAAATTGGCTTGAGCCGAAACCCTGGCGCTTAAGCGCAAAGTTCTGGCGCTTAAGCGAGGCACTCTGTCGTTTAAGTGTGAGACTCCAGGCAATAGGATTGTCAGTCTAGCTTAAGCGAGATCAGGTTCTAGCTTAAGCGTAGGTATGATAAGAGAGCAGTTTGGGAACCCTTTTTAAGGGGACCTTTGGAGGAGTATAAGGGCTATAGATATATAATTCCTTCCTAAGCTTTCACCTATGTTTATATATGATTGTTTGATGCTATGTGATGTTGATTGTGGATGATAATGGTAGTTGTATTGATGTGGTTGAAGCTTATGTTTAGGATTGTTTGTATGTAACGATAAACCATTTTAATAAAAGACACCTAAAATACTTAAGACTATACCTATGCCTCTTAGAAAAAGGTGGGGAGTTTCCCCTAAGTTTCAGAAAAGGCTTTTAAGCAAAGTTTATAGTTTCATGAAAGGTTTTTAGAAAAGATATCCCCTCAGTGACATAGGGTGGAACCTTCCCCGGTACCAGTCACGTCCGAGAGCCGCACGCTCGGCGTACAACGGTGTGCAAAGGGCTAAGGATCCTCTATGTCACCAAGGAGTGATGAGTTTAAGAAAGGTTTTGAAAAGGATTATTTATGAAAAGGTTTTACGGAAGAGTTTTCAAAGGGAAGTTATGATCCAAATAAAGGGAATAAGTATACAACTCATGAAGAGTTGTAAGAGTAAAGGGCTAAGAGGCCCCCTAGTGGTGAGCAAAGGGACCGTCACCCAGACACCCATGGGGGAAAGCAACCTTCTTCACATGGAGAAGGGGTTCTTCGTAGGGAAGAACAACTCATTCTTCGGTAAGGGAAGAATGTTTTAGAGGAACATGCCTTCGGACAACGAAAGGTGGTTCACCCACTTGGACCGGTGGGGTTTAATTAAAGGTTGTATCAAGAGGGACGCCTCTTGTTGGCGAGAGCTCAGCCAATTAAAGTAATGAGGAAACTCAAGATATAACTTAAATAAAAGAATAATACCAACCACACAGTTGTAGAAACAAGCTATGATATGTTGATGTGCTTGATGTATGTTTGTTTTATGTTAGAACATGAGAGGAGTCATAAGCCTAGTTACTAGGTGAGTGATGTAAGATAAGTCTATACATTAGATGAAGACGTGTGTAGCTGTATACTACACTTAGAGGTAGGAAGGGGTTACAGTTAAACCCTAGAAACCTAATGTAAGCTACCCAGATAGGTATGCTAGATATTATGCCTCACAGAGAGAGGTGATGTAAGTCCAAGTTAGGTAGGGCAGAGAAAGGAAAGGTTACACATGATCCCATCCAATGTTATAGAAAAGTGAGACCTTAGTGTGTGGTTAAGAGTAACAGAATGATGTTTAGGTGCCTTATTGCACTGGTGACCCTAGATTTGGCATAGGAGGCCAACTCTATGTGCCTCAGCAAGGGTCAAGGTATGATCCTAAGAAACAGTAACATAGAGGTGATGAGGTAAAAGTTGTGAGTGTAAGTATCAAGAAAAGAAAAGAGAAGTCATGAGAGTTAAGTAAGAGGTTTCTAGAATAAAGAGTCTGCCTAGAGTCCTCAGAGCACTCACTGAGACATTATGTCTCATCCCTTTAGTTTCCATGTTTTTACAGGTTAGCAAGTGGACACCTTGTGAGAGGAGCTCGGAGCACAGAGTTGCTTTCCAGGAGGAAGATGTTATTAGTATAGTTTTGTATAATTCCCAATGTATGGGAATTTAGTTTATGTTTTATGTATCCCGCTTATGTCTTGTACGGCACATAAGTGCCAAGAGCTTTGTACTAGATTTATTTCATGTACATATATATATGTTAAGTTTTAGTTTCCACATAGTTAACTCTGATATTCTTATAATTTAGCAATATAAGGAGACAAAGGTAATATCCTCTAGGGTGTTACACAATGCACCATAATGCCTCATTTATTTATTTTTTTGTGGAAGGAAATAGATCTATGGATAGTCCTATTGCCAATGAAAATATAATTTTAGATATTAAAGATCTTTGTGTAGTAAAAAGAGCATTAAGCTCTTTCAATTTAATGCCAATATATAGTTTTTGATGTCAATTGTACATTGTGATAATCAACAAACTATACAATGATCTTGATTAATCGATGATCTCCTCTACGTTTGTGCATATATTTTAACATATAAAAAATAATAGTAATCATTGCAAATGTTTTTTCGGTGGTTGTCGTTTACTTTATGTATATCTTTGTGTGTTAGTTCTACTGCTAGGTTGATTTGGTGATCATCAAAGCCTACCTTTTTATTCAGAAATTTATGAGGGGGATGAGAGTCAATATAACATATGAAGAACTCTTAGTTTAGACCGTATCAACTTTTCATGCATATAATTATTCAGTATACACCATCTAACCATTTCCACCTTTTCTTAGCATGTCTATATGTTGGAGACCTTCCTAATGGTCTTGTCATTGTAATGCTCTGCTTAGATGCAATTTGAGGAAAGATTTGAAAAGAGTATGAAGATAATGAATGGTGGATTTTGACGTTGTTGTCTAAAGTGTAGGGTACAATTCCCATTTTTGAAAAAGCTTCGTGTCTTTTTTTTTTATCGATAGGAATGGAAGACAGATATCAAAGAATTTACAATAATTCAAGCCGACGATGCCCTAGTCGAGGTCAAAACGAAGATGACCTAGCGGAAGTCGAATTGAAGATGCCTCAGTTGAGGTTGAGGCTAAACTGAGAATGCCTTTATCAAGAGTGAGCTGAAGATGCGTTTATTATGGCTAGGCCAAATATACGTTGGCTGAGGTTAAGTCGAAGATGTGTTTGCTGAGGCAGAGCTGAAGATGCACTGGCCTGACCTGGCCTGACTGGTCAAACAGTGAAAACGGACTGGTTTGACCTGGTCCACATCTCTCATAGGTAACATTTGTCTTGGCCTGTCAGACTAGGTCAAATTAACTTAATTACTTATTTTTCTTAAATTTATACTAATTTAAAAAAAATAAAAAACAATTTCGGGCCAAGTAAGCACGATGGTATTTAGGCCAAATATTCATAGGCCGAACCTGGCCTGACGGGCCATTAGGTCGGTTCATCAGACCAGGCCATTTTTGATAGCTCTTTTAGGCATGGCAATAGGACAGATCAAGGGTGAGTTTAGCTCTCCTCGTTCCTATACTCATGAAAGACTAGTCAGGTTCGAGTTTGAGTTTAAAAGAGGTGGGTTTAAAATTTTGAAATCCTACCCCATTGTCGTCAGATTTTATCGGGTTCGCAAAAACCTTTGGGTAACCTATCACACTTTTGAAAACTTAATTTACTTATATGAGGAGGGATCAAGTTACTCCAAGAGTAACTTTAAAAAAGTTACTCCCTATCTTCACCATTCATTTTACCTAAATCTAATGGTTGTAATGAGTAACTAATCTTAACCATTAAATTTCAAGAATATGAATAGTGAGAATGAATTTAAAGTTACTCTTGGAGTAACTTGATCCTCTCTCTCTCTCTCTCTCTCTCTCTCTCTCTCACTCTATTAGTAATTCTAGAATTATGTTTATTAGTTAATGTAGTTCTTTTTTACAGCATTAATGTAGTTTTTTTTAATTATAAAAATATTTATTTAATATCTAAAATAATAAACATAGATCACTTATCTTAGTTTTATTATTGACGGTAAAATATTTGTCATTTGATAAATAATCGTCATTTTAAATATATTTTGTAATTTGAGAATAAAATTGATTAATATTTATAAATTTAAGAACTAACTTTAAAAATCAATTTAGTGGATTATTTGAAATTAAACTTTAATTTCAAAAGAAAAGTAGTCTAATTCTTAGATGATGTAAAAAAAGGAAAAAAACTAAACTATTATACAAAAGAAATAAATGTCTTTTGACTGTGAATTTTTCTTTCGAATATTCTAATCTCAACTTGTAAAATATATAAAAAATATCAATTATTCAATTTGGAAAGTATTTAAGTATACAAAAATTTTCAATTATTTACCTCATATATATATATACATACATGTATATATATATATATATATATATATATATATATATATATATATATATATATATATATATATATATATATATTCTGTCCTTGACCAAAAGAACAAAGTCTTAAGCTTCCCTCCTTCACAAAAAAAAAAAAGAAGGAAAATCTCAAGCTTTCCTCTTTCACCAAAAGACCTAAATCTCAAGTTTCCCTCCAATACTGCTTTGAAACGATTGATCATAATGGTTATATTCCTCACAACACTATAAACACATCTAACCTTTGCAAATTCCTATATACCAAGAATTAGTATATCTCTTTTTCAATTCTCTTCTTATTTCTATTCCTTTGTGCAATCACACACAAAAGTATCCTCTATCAATCTTTCTCATTGTGAACATGACATCACAATTTCAAGAACCCAACTTGTTCTCCGATGCTCATCAAAGTTTCATCAATCATATGGTGTATATAAGCGTAGTTGTCACAACTTTTGATCCGAGCAGTGGTGTAAGTCTTTGTTGGATGTAGTTACCAATTAATCAAGAAATCTTCAATCATCTATCTGTATGTAATGATATATTAAAGCAATTGCTTGAATACTTGAATATACCTAGAAAATTTTTCATTGGCCATGATTGTGACCTGGTTCTAAACCTTTCAACAAGGTTACATGGCTCAGTGTTACACCGGTTTGGGGTTCATATAAATTATTTTGGGGTTTTCATTATGGTATTTGAGATCCACTGTTGTTATAATGTAGTGGGTACCCAATTCCTTTTTCAAGCTGATGAACTTCCACCAAGAGAATTTGTGAAAAGAATGGCCTGTGATGGAGGTGAACATTCTTTTCCTGCGGGGGCAACGGCTCTCCAAAGATTTAGGGTTCAAGATGAAGAAGGTGAATGTGTCATATGTGGTGAAGATTTCAACTCTGGTGATAATGCAGCAAGGTTACCTTGCTGTCTTGTTTTCCACCCTAATTGTATATTACAATGGTTCGTAGAGAAGGCTACGTGCCCTTGTTGCCATTTCCTATATAGTCTTGTCTCTTGATATTGTTACCATTAGCTTTTATGTACTGTGATAAATATATTATCTTAAAGAAGTAAAATGTATCGTATGAAATATAAATACTTCAATCTATTTGATGTTTTCCTTTTGTTTTGAGAGTAATTAATTTCTGCTATCAATTACACACTTTCCTTATGTTTTAATATTGACACATTAGACTTTTAAAATTGAATGTAATTTATTTTCTTTTATCATTGTCCATGTCTATGATTATTGCATACCCTGAGGAGAAACGAAAGAATGCTGAGAAAAAGAAAAGCCTGAACATAGAATAGAGAGAGTAGAAACAATAGGAGGGGCAAAGAAAACACACACTCACAAGTCGCGACTCATCACTCACTCCCAAGTCCCAACTTCTTCTGATTTCCACGATTTTCCTCGCCTTTAGTTTGTTTTCATTTCCATGTCATTGGTTTGCTAAACTCTTATTATTTTTTTGTTTAAATGTCAAACATTTTATTAAAAAGTAATAATAAATTACATAAATAGTGAAATAATTATAATAAATATTGTAATATTAAAGGAGACAACATATGAGATTTTTTTTGTTAAAGTACCAAAAATAAAAATGAAAAATTATGATAAACTATAAATTATAAGTCCAAGTGTGAACTATCTTAAATGGCGTATGAAACAACTCTATAAATTGCCAAACATCTTTACTTAAGTAAAACAAATTTATAAATTACTCAAATAAAATCTAAATTACCTAAATTGACTTGTCTACACACTCTTAAGAATTCGTATATTATAAATTTAAATTCTTATCGAGATCAAAACACTTAATTTACTTTGTTTCTCCACATTTCACTGTTATTTGATACTTACTTTTATTTTTCCTAATTATGTACTATTGATTTGTAATCTTAATCTTTTTTATTCCCTCAAATTTCAATATTAGTTACTCTTAATTTTTAATATTAAAATTTATTTTTTTAGTCTCAAAATATTATGATATATCTTTAAATAGTAGGATTTAATAATTCGCAAAATTTAAAAAAATGGTAGTAAAATGTGAAAAAAAAAACCTAGGTAGTAAAATTTGCAAAATAACAATAGGTGGATGGTAAAATGTGCAATTAAACCTAATTACTTTGTATAAATATTAAAATCAATTATTTTTTTATGTATGTAAAGAGGTAATTAAAGTTGTCGAAATGGACTAGCCCATCTAACTTGGCTTTAGCCTTTGAGGATCAGGGCCAGAACACCCATAGGGCCAGTCCATGAACTTTAGATCTAAAAATTTAACCAGAGGTTGAGTTGAAGATGTTTTGCACAAGGTTGTGCTGAAGATACTCTGACCATGATTGATTTGAAGATCTCTGGCCAAGTTGCACTTAAGGTGCTCAAGCCGAGGAGGAATTGAAATTACTTTGGCCATGGCTGAGTTGAAATTACTCTATCTGAGACCGAGCTGAAGATGTTTTGACCAAGGCCAAGTTGAAGATGATCTAATCAAGGTTGAATAGAAGATGTGTTGGTCGTGGTCAAGCTGAAGATATGCTGCTCAAGGCCGAGCTAATGATGCAGTTGTAAAGGATGAGCTGAAGATGCATTGGTTGATGATAAGCCAAAGATGTGTTGGCCAAGGTTAAGTTGAAGATGCACTGGTTGAGGCTTAGTCGAAGATGCTCTAGCCGAGGCCAGACCAAAGATGCTAATGGTAAGGTCTTGAAAGCTTTGTTGGGCAAATCAGCTTTCGCCATATTAATTAAAATTATAGAACCCAAAATTAGGTATTCAGAGATATATTCAAAGATATTCTAATTGTAAAATATATATATAAAAAAAGATAAATTGTTCAATTTGGACAGTCTTTCAATATCTAAAATTTTCAATTATTGATCTCACATATACTTCTGTCCTTGACCAAAAGAACAAAATCTCAAGCTTCCCTCCTTCACAAAAAGAGAAAATCTCAAGCTTTCCTCTTTCACCAAAAGACTAAAATCTCAAGCTTTCCTCTTTCACCAAAAGACTAAAATATCAAGCTTTCCCTCAAATACTGCTTTGAAACGATTGATCACAATGGACATATACCTCACAACGCTGTAAATATATCTATGCTTTACAATTCTTTGACCCAGGCCAGCATTTGTTTAACCCTCTGTAACTCTCTTATTGTTTCTATTCCTTTGTGAAAACACACACAAAAGTATTCTTTATCAGTCTTCCTCATCATGCTAGAAATTCAACCATCCACCTTCGCAGATGGTGGTAGTTACATTTCTTCCAATGATCAAGTCAATATAATTATAGTTGTTGCGAATTCACATCCGATGGATGTGGTTAGTCTTTATAGCT
Organism: Pueraria montana var. lobata; assembly: GCA_026413185.1. Classification (NCBI taxonomy): domain Eukaryota; kingdom Viridiplantae; phylum Streptophyta; class Magnoliopsida; order Fabales; family Fabaceae; genus Pueraria; species Pueraria montana. The sequence goes on from CM048650.1 coordinate 84,650,370, forward strand.
TGAGCATACTACCACTTCCTCGTGACTTTTTTTCTTTTCCTCCTTTCCCCAAAGACTTGTTACAGGTTTTCCTTGAAAAAATAGATGTACGAAAAGGTTTTCTCAATGGCGATTGTGACATGGTTACAAAGTTGTCTAGAATGCTACTTGACTCAATACTGCAGCACGTTGAAAATGATTATTTTTATGTGTTTGCTATGTTATCCAAGAGCTGTTATTTTTACAATATAGTGAATAGCCCACACCCTTTTGATGATGAACATGTTCAATCAGTAGAGTTTGTGCAAAGAATGGCTTATGAGGGTGGAGAACATTCTTTGCCTGCTGGGGCCACAACACTAGAAAAATTGAAGATTGAAGATGAAGAAGATAAATGTTGCATATGCTATGAAGAGTACAACTGTGGTGATGATGGGGCACGGTTGCCTTGTGCTCATATTTTTTAGTACGAATGCATTTTGAAATGGTTTGTGCAGAGCAGTACGTGCCCTTTCCGCTGCCATTCCACATGCAATCGTCGTGACTCTTGATACTGTTAGGTTTTGCATTACATATTTTCTTGCTTTTAAGGATACTTTGTTGTAGTTTCGTGTTGATTGGATTGTAATAATTGTCTTATCTTATAAAGAGGAGGAATTTATTGTAAGAAATATATAAATATGTAAATCTATTTGATGGTTTCCTTTCAAAAGTTCATGAATTTGAAAAATTCTGCTATCAATTGCATTTTCCTTACGTAATAATATTGACCATAATTTAAAATTGAATTATTTCTTGCAATTTTCCCTAATCTCAATATGAATTTAAATTTTAAAATTTTGAATCTTGACATATCATATCAAATTAATTAACATAAATATAATGTGTTAAATAATGTATACTTCTATAACATAGGAAATGCCATCATTAACCACTAAGGTCGACCTAGTGGTAAGGGGTTGGAGTAGAATACATGAGGTGATAGGTTCGAATCTCAGTGCGACAATTGTACACAAAAAAAATGCCATCATTTTGTAGAGCACTCCACAGACAACCATATATGGTCCAAGGCACGATTTACCCAAGGCATGGCCTATGTTACTTCGAGTCATAGAGGCTTTGCTGTAACATTTTGTACTCGTTGAATTTTCAAGAGCTCCTTGATATAAGTTCACTGCCACACAAAAAAAAAACTTTTCTATCTGAGTTTTGAGTTGTGCCGAAGAAATCGGTGGAGGAAAGGGTGGAGATGGTGATGAAGAAAAACAAAACAACACTGATAAAAATTGTCTCCAGAGGTGGCGAATGGTGGCCAGAGGATTCCTGGAAGAGGGTTGGAGAAATCTAGTGTGGATTGTCCTACTATAACAAAATTATAAATCTAACGATTGATAATGATGGTCCACCATGGATCACCAATTAGGCTGGTCCACCAATCAGGGTTGTCCACCCTAACCTTGCTCTTAATATTAAGATTAAAATACTTTAAAATTTATAAAAGATAAATAATGATATTCTAACGCTAATGTGTAAAATATATAAACAATGATAAATTATTGACATTGAAAAGTTATGTATATATTTTTTTTTCAATTATTATGTCATACATCCCTCCTTTTCAATTAATGAATGAATAACATATGTGGCTCAACATAATTTTTTGAAATGAATATTAATTAAAAATATAATATAACTTTTATGAAAATCATCCCCGTGCATATTTGAAAAAAAAAAACATTAACTTTCCTAATAATCAGTATTTCCGATAACATTTCTCACACTAAAAGGTATTTTTTTTTTGGATTAAAATATATTAACATATATAAATGATATATAGAGATATTCTAACTTTAATGTGTCAAATATAAAAAAATGATAATTTTTTTTTTCATTTGGAAAGTTATATAAGTATAAAATCTTTTCAATTATTATGTCATACTTCCTTCCTTTTTCATAAAAAGAAAAAAAAACAAATTTTCAAACCTCCCTCGAATACCATTATTTAATTGCAAATTTATGCATAATTTTTTAATTATTATGCTATATTTCCCTCTATTTACATAAAAATTATCCTTGTGATATTTGAATTTTTTTTCTCCTAATAATTAGTATTTCTAATAACATTTCTCATTCTAAAAGGTCATAATTTTTTTTATTAAAATATTTTAACATATAGAAATGATATATATATATATATATATATATATATATATAGAGAGAGAGAGAGAGAGAGAGAGAGAGAGAGAGAGAGAGAGAGATTCTAACTTTATGAAGAAACTCTTGAAGAAATTCTTTTCAATTATTATATCATACTTCCTTCCTTTTTCAAAAAAAGAAAAAAAAATCAAAATTTCAAACTTCCCTCCAATACAATTATTTAATTTGAAAGTTGTGCATTTTTTTTTTCAATTATTATGTCATACTTCCCTCCATTTACATAAAAATACCCCCCAAAATTTCAAGCTTCCCTTCAATATTGTTTCAAAGAAGATATTGATCACAATCTAATACACTATAAATACATCTACCCTTTGCAAATTCCTATAAGCCAAGTATTAGTATAACTCTTTTTCATCTCTCTTCTTATTTCTCCACCTTTTTGCAATCACACACAAAAGTGCCATCTATAAATCTTCCTCATTGTAGAACCCACCTTGTTCTCCGATGCTGGTCACACTTTCATCAATCATATTGTCTATATAACCATGGTGGTGACAACTTTTGAGCCAAGTAGTGTTGTCAGACTTTATCACACATGGTTACCAATTCATCACATCATCTTCAATTATCCTTCTTTTTGCAATGATGTATTAAAGCAATTGCTTGCATACTTGCGTGTACCTACAACTTTTTTCAATGGCCATAACTGTGACATGGTCTAAAATATTTCACCAATGTTATGGGAATCAGTATTGCAGTAGCCTAGGGTTGATATAAATTATTTTTGCTTGTTTGTTATGCTACTACAGACCCATTGTTGTTACAATGTAGTGAGTTTCCCTGAATCAAGTCCCTCCTTATACTGCAGTTACCATGAACCAAGTCCTTCCTTGTTAGTTAGAAGGAGGAACTGCAGCATGAGGAGGGACTTGGTTCATGAAAACTGCAGTATGAGGAGGGACTTGGTTCATTGGAACTACAATACAAGAATGGCTTATGAGGTGGAGAACATTCTTTGCCTGCCAGGGCCACAACACTAGAAAAATTCAAGATTGAAGATGGAAAACATAAATGTTGCATTTGCTATGAAGAGTACAGTTTGTGGTGATGATGGGGGCACGGTTGCCTTTGCTCATATTTTTGTTGCAGTTACATGTTGATTGGATTGTAATAATCGTTTTAAAGTGGTAAAATTTATCATAAGAAATATATAATAAGGCTTAAATATGTTTCGGATCCCTGATATATTGGCGAATTTTGCTTTGGGTCCCTATTAAATTTTTGCTTTTTGTTGGGTCCCCAATAAATTTTTTATTTTGTTGTTGGTCCCTAAAGCGCTTTAGATAGTGCTTTAAATTGCTTTTAAAAAGTGTTTTAGATAGAGCTTTAGGGACCAAAAACAAAATAAAAAAAATTATTGGGGACCCAACAAAGAGCAAAAATTTGATAGGGACCCAACATAAAATTTGCTAATATATCAGGGACCTGAAACATATTTAAGAAAATATATAAATACGTAAATCCATTTGATGCTTTCCTTTCAAGAGTTCATCATTTTGAAAATTTCTTCTTTCAATTGCATTTTCCCTACGTGACCATAATTTAAAATTGAATTATTTCTTGCAATTTTCCTAAATCTCAATATGAATTAAAATTTTTAAATTTTGAATCTTGAGATATCATATCAAATTAATAAACATCAATATAATGTATTAAATAAAGTACTTCTACAATTTTCTTAAATATTCCCAAAGTATTGTTTTTGTGTAAGAAAATTGAAAATAATTAAAAGCAAAAGGAGCTAAAGAATAACATAGGAAATGCCATCATTAATTAGCATACAGAGAGTCTAACATATAAAGCTCCTATCATAACGAAACAATAACCAAAGTATTATTTCTTTAATCCTTAATCTTACAAATTGAGATTATTTACATCTACAATTCACTTATTATTGATCAGTTTTAAGTATAGGTTTTTATTTTTATTTTTATAGAGAATAGGTACCTTTATATTGGTCGTTAAAATGAATATGGAAGTGCATTTTTTTTTCGTTTTATAAATTTATATATTGGATTTAAGATTTTGTGGGATATGTATGCCTTTCTAAATTTATATGGTATATGTTACTATTAGAATTTAAATTTTGAAGGGAACATTATGGTCTCGAGTCCAATGCACCATAATGCCTCATTTATTTATTTTTCTGTGGAAGGAAATAGATCTATGGATAGTCCTATTGCCAACGAAAATATAATTTTAGATATTAAAGATCTTTGTGTAGTAAAAAGAGCATTAAGCTCTTTCAATTTAATGCCAATATATAGTTTTTGATGTCAATTGTACATTGTGATAATCAACAAACTATACAATGATCTTGATTAATCGATGATTCTCCTCTACGTTTGTGCATATATTTTATCATATAAAAAATAATAGTAATCATTACAAATGTTTTTTCGGTGGTTGTCGTTTACTTTATGTATATCTTTGTGTGTTAGTTCTACTGCTAGGTTGATTTGGAGATCATCAAAGCCTACCTTTGTATTTAGAAATTTATGAGGAGGATGAGAGTCAATGTAACATATGATGAACTCTTAGTTTAGACCATATCTTTCATACATACAATTATTCAGTAGACACCATCTAACCATTTCCACCTTTTCTTAGCATGTCTATATGTTGGAGACCTCCCTAATGTTGTTGTCATTGTAATGCTCTGCTTAGATGCAATTTGACGAAATATTTGAAAAGAATATGAAGATAATGAATGGTGGATTTTGACGTGGTTGTCTAAAGTGTAGGGTACAATTCCCATTTTTGAAAAGCTTCTTGTCTTTTTTTTTATCGATAGGAATGGAAGACATATATCAAATAATTTACAATAATTCACACACCCTGCTTAACCAACTAAGCTAGACTCCCTTGATAAAAGCTTCTTATATAGTCTGTGGGGTGAAGGATATTGGCAATCCCACAAGTGGCCAAAATCTGGACTGAGATGTGGTCGTGATGGGCTTCCTTGGGTATTCTGAACTCCTAATTCTGTTTAGCTTATTTGCGTTTAGTAGGGGCTGAGTTGAATTGCAATGTGTAATGTTAGGCCTACGTTTACTAAACACTCACAAGGGAAAGTCTCCATTGAGCAAAGTAAAAAAAAATGATTTTGAGTCAAAACTGCATTTGCACAAATCATACTACATTTATTTTATGTGAATCATTAAGTAATGTATGAAATGTATTGTTTGATATTATTTTAAATTGTATGAGAAATAAATGCCTGATCCGGTAATATTTGTCCCTAGATTCTAGGGAAGTTTAATTGTAGGTGAATGAAGTATAGTTAGAAAAAATAGATGTTGATATTACCAGAGCTATAGGATGGAAAAATTTGGGCAGACAATTATTAAAGAATGATCATTTTGTAGTAGTGTTCTGTAAATTTTGGTGATAAAATATTGAAAATATTTTGAACTTAATAGAATGTATTATAACTTTTATGTATTAATGTAAATTAAATATAAAATCTAGAAGGGGTTACATTAGTGAAGAAGGCGGGTTACATCTTTCTCTTAGTTTGTCTTTTTTTATACTAAAAAAAATTGAATTGAGGACGTCCTAGTTAAGGCCAAGCCAAAGATGCTAAGGTTAAGTCGATGATGCCCTAGTCGAGGTCAAAATGAAGATGACCTAGCGAAAGTCGAATTGAAGATGCCTCAGTCGAGGCTGAGGCTAAACTGAGAATGCCTTTAGCAAGAGTGAGCAGAAGATGCGTTTATTATGGCTAAGCCAAATACGCGTTAGCCAAGGTTAAGTCAAAGATGCGTTTGTTGAGGTGGAGTTGAAGATGCGCAAGCCAAGACAGGGTTGAAGATGCGCAAGCCAAGACAGGGTTGAAGATGCGCAAGCCAAGACAGGGTTGAAGATGCACTGGCCTGACTGGTCAAAGAGTGAAAACGGACTAGTTCGACCTGGTTCATATCTCTCATAGGCAACATTTGTCTTGGCCCGTCAGACTAGGTCAAATTAACTTATTTACTTATTTTTCTTAAATTTATACTAATTTTAAAAAATAAAAAATAATTTCGGGCCTAGTAAGCACGATGGTATTTAGGCCAAAAATTCATAGGCCAAACCTGGCCTGACGGGCCATTGGGTCGGCTCATCGGACCAGGCCATTTTTTACAGCTCTTTTAGGCATGGCAATAGGACAGGTCAAGGGCAAGTTTAGCTCTCCTCGTCCCTATACTCATGAAAGATGAGTCTGCTTCGAGTTTGAGTTTAAAAGAGGTGGGTTTAAAATTTTGAAATCCTACCCCATTGTTGTTAGATTTTATCGGGTTCATGAAAACCTTCGGGTAACCTATCACACTTTTGAAAACTTAATTTACTTATATGAGGAGGGATCAAGTTACTCCAAGAGTAACTTTAAAAGAGTTACTCCCTATCTTCACCATTCATTTTACCTAAATCTAAGGGTTGTAATGAGTAATTAGTCTTAACCATTAAATTTCAAGAATATGAATAGTGAGAATGAATTTAAAGTTACTCTTGGAGTAACTTGATCCTCTCTCTCTCTCTCTCTCTATTAGTAATTCTAGAATTATTTTTATTAGTTAATGTAGTTTTTTTTACAGTATTAATGTAGTTTTTTTTTAATTTTAAAAATATTTATTTAATATCTAAAATAATAAACATAGATCACTTATCTTAGTTTTATTCTTGATGGTAAAATAATTGTCATTTGATAAATAATCATCATTTTAAATATATTTTGTAATTTAAGAATAAATTGATTAATATTTATAAAATTGAAGAATTAATTTTAAAAATATATTTAGTGGATTATTTGAAAGTAAACTTTAATGTCAAAAGAAAAGTAGTCTAATTCTTAGATGACGTAAAAAAAGGAAAAAAAAACTAAACTATTATACAAAAGAAATAAATGTCTTTTGACTGTGAATTTTTCTTTCAAATATTCTAATATCAACTTGTAAAATATATAAAAAAATATCAATTATTCAATTTCGAAAGTATTTAAGTATACAAAAATTTTCAATTATTTACCTCATATATATATATATATATATATATATATATATATATATATATATATATATATATATTCCGTCCTTGACCAAAAGAACAAAATCTTAAGCTTCCCACCTTCACAACAAAAAAAAAGGAAAATCTCAAGCTTTCCTCTTTCACCAAAATACCCAAATCTCAAGTCTCCCTCCAATACTGCTTTGAAACGATTGATCATAACAGTTATATTCCCCACAACACTATAAATACATCTAACCTTTGCAAATTCCTATATACCAAGTATTAGTATATCTCTTTTTCAATTCTCTTCTTATATCTATTCGTTTGTGCAATCACACACAAAAGTATCCTCTGTCAATCCTTCTCATCATGAACATGACATCACAATTTCAAGATCCCAGCTTGCTCTCCAATGCTCATCAAAGTTTCATCAATCATATGGTGTATATAAGGGTGTATATAAGCGTAGTTGTCACAAGTTTTGATCCGAGCAGTGGTGTAAGTGTTTGTTGGATGTAGTTACCAATTAATCGTGAAATCTTCAATCATCTATCTATATGTAATGATATATTAAAGCAATTGCTTGAATACTTGAATATACCTAGAAATTTTTTCATTGGCCACGATTGTGACCTGGTTCTAAACCTTTCGATAAGGTTACGTGGCTCAGTGTTACAGCGGCTTGGGGTTCATACAAATTATTTTCAGGTTTTCATTATGGTATTCGAGATCCACTGTTGTTATAATGTAGTGGGTACCCCATTCCTTTTTCAAGCTGATGAACTTCCACCAAGAGAATTTCTGCAAAGAATGGCCTGTGATGGAGGTGAACATTCCTTTCCTGCGAGGGCAACGACACTCCAAAGATTTAGGGTTCAAGATGAAGAACGTGAACGTGTCATATGTGGTAAAGATTTGAACTCTGGTGATAATGCAGCAAGGTTGCCTTGCTGTCTTGTTTTCCACCCTAATTGTATATTGCAATGGTTCGTAGAGAAGGCTACGTGCCCTTGTTGCCGTTTTGCATATAGTCTTGTCTCTTGATATTGTTACCATTAGCATTTATGTACTGTGATAAATATATTATCTTAAAGAAGTAAAATGTATTTTATGAAATATAAATACTTCAATCTATTTGATGTTTTCCTTTTGAGAGTAATTATTTTCTGCTATCAATTACACACTTTCCTTATGTTTTAATATTGACACGTTTGACTTTTAAAATTGAATGTAATTTATTTTCTTTTATCATTGTCCATGTCTATCATTATTGCATACCCTGAGGAGAAATGAAAGAATGCTGAGAAAAAGAAAAGCCTGAACATAGAACAGAGAGGGTAGAAACATTAGGAGGGGCAAAGAAAACACACACTCACAAGTCACGACTCATAACTCACTCCCAAGTCCCAAGTTCTTCTGATTTCCACGATTTTCCTCGCCTTTAGTTTGTTTTAATTTCCACGTGTTTGGTTTGCTAAACTCTTATTATTTTTTTGTTTAAATATCAAACATTTTATTAAAAAATAATAATAAATTACATTACATAAATAGTGAAATAATTAGAATAAATATTGTAATATTAAAGGAGATAACATATGAGATTTTTTTTGTTAAAGTACCAAAAATAAAAATAAAAAATTATGATAAACTATAAATTATAAGTCCAAGTGTGAACTATCTTAAATGGCGTATGAAACAACTCTATAAATTGCCAAACATCTTTACTTAAGTAAAACAAATTTATAAATTACCTAAATTGACTTGTCTACACACTCTTTTTATTTTACTGCACTTGTCTACACACTCTTAAGAATTCGTATATCATAAATTTAAATTCTTATTGAGATCAAAACACTTATTTTACTTTGTTTCTCCACATTTCAATGTTATTTGATACTTACTTTTATTTTTCCTAATTTTGTACTAATGATTTTTAATCTTAATCTTTTTTATTCCCTCAAATTTCAATATTAATTACTTTTAATTTTTAATATTAAAATTTCCTTTTTTTTTAGTCTCAAACTATTATGATATATCTTTAAATAGTAGGATTCAATAATTCGCAAAAATTAAAAAACATGGTAGTAAAATGTGAAAAAAAAACTAGGTAGTAAAATTTGCAAAATAACAATAGGTGGATGGTAAAATGTGCAATTAAACCTAATTATTTTTTATAAATACTAAAATCAATGTTTTTTTTATGCATGTAAAGAGGTAATTAAAGTTGTCGAAATGGACTAGCCCATTTGACTTGGTTTTAGCCTTCGTGGATCAGGGCCAGAACACCCACAGGGCTAAAAAAGACCCATCCTCGAGGCCTTATGGGTTATGGCCAGTCCATGAACTTTAAATTTAAAATTTTAACCGAGGTTGAGTTGAAGATGTTTTGCACAAGGTTGTGCTGAAGATACTTTGACCATGGTTGATCTGAAGAACTCTGGCCAAGTCACGCTTAAGGTGTTCGAGCCGAGGTGGAGTTGAAATTACTTTGGCTGTGGCTGAGTTGAAATTTCTCTAACTAAGACTGAGCTTAAGATGTTTTGACCAAGGCCAAGTTGAAGATGATCTAATCAAGGTAGAATAGAAGATGTGTTGGTCGTGGTCAAGCTAAAGATACGCTGCTCAAGTTGAAATTACTTTGGTTGTTGTCTAAAGTGTAGGGTACAATTCCCATTTTTGAGAAAGCTTCTTGTCTTTTTTTTATCGATAGGAATGGAAGATAGATATCAAAGAATTTACAATAATTCACGCACCCTACTTAACCAACTGAGCTAGACTCCCTTGATAAAAGCTTCTTATTATATTGTTTAATCTAACAACCGAAAACAATAAGTATCCACTTCAAGGAGAGTATAAGGTCATATAACATCTCTATAATTTAGTTTTATTGGAAGGATGAAAGAAAGTTCCATAATTTATGGGGGTGGTCTGCCATAGTTTATTCTTAGTGAGCAAAATTTTCATCTTATTGGTAGTTTGTTGTTGGAGTAAGGATTTACACCTATATGTGTGTGTGTCATACAAATAATGAAATGGTCAATAAAGTTAATCGGTTCAAGTACCCATCAAAATATTCTTCTAGTGTTTTTGTAAGCTAGAACATAGAATATTCTTAGTAAGCCATAACATAGAATACAGAGAGTAGAAACGAAAGAATACCCAACCATGCAACCAAGGCAGCCTCAACACCAAATTGGGAGTCTTAATAAAAATGACATTCAATTCAGTTAGGCAATTGGCATCTTCTTCTTAAGTCCATAGTGTCTTTCGCTTAGTTTGTCTTTTTTATATTAAAAAAACTGAATTGAGGACGCCTTAGTTGAGGCCAGGCCAAAGATGCTAAGGTCAAGCCGATGATGCCCTAGTCAAGGTCAAACTGAAGATGACCTAGCGAAAGTCAAATTGAAGATGCCTCAGTCGAGGCCGAGGCTAAAATGAGAATGCCTTTATCAAGAGTGAGCTGAAGATGCATTTATATGGTTAAGCCAAATATGCATTGGCCGAGGTTAAGTCAAAGATGCGTTTGCTGAGGCGGAGTTGAAGATGCGCAAGCTGAGGCAAGGTTGAAGATGCACTGGCCTGACCTAGCTTGATTGATCAAAGAGTGAAAACGGACTAGTCCGACCTAGTCCTTATCTCTCATAAGTCACATTTGTCTTGGCTCGGCTTGGCCCGTCAAACTAGGTCAAATTAGCTTATTTATTTATTTTTCTTAAATTTATACTAATTTAAAAAAAAATAAAAAATAATTTCGGGCCAAATAAGCACGATGATATTTAGGCCAAAAATTCATAGGCCCAGCCTGGCCTAACGGGCCATCGGCCTGGCTCGTTGCACCAGGCCATTTTTGACAGCTCTTCTAGGCATGGCAACAGGATATGTTAAGGGTGAGTTTAGCTCTGCTTGTCCCTATACTCATGAAAGACGAGACAGGTTCGAGTTTTTTAAATCCTACCCCATTGTCATCAGATTATATCAGGTTCGCGAAAACCTTCGGGCAACCTGTCACACTTTTGTAAACTTAATTTACTTATATGAGGAGGGATCAAGTTACTCCAAGAGTAACTTTAAAAGAGTTACTCCATATCTTCACCATTCATTTTACCTAAATCTAATGGTTGTAATGAGTAACTAATCTTAACCATTAAATTTCAAGAATATGAATAGTGAGAATGAATTTAAAGTTACTCTTGGAGTAACTTGATCCTCTCACTCACTCACTCACTCTCTCTCTCTCTCTCTCTCTCTCTCTCTCTCTCTCTCTATATATATATATATATATATATATATTAGTAATTCTAGAATTATGTTTATTAGTTAATGTAGTTTTTTTACAGTAATAATGTAGTTTTTTTTAAATTATAAAAATATTTATTTAATATCTAAAATAATAAACATAGATAACTTATCTTAGTTTTATTCTTGACGGTAAAATAATTGTCATTTGATAAATAATCATCATTTTAAATATATTTTGTAATTTAAGAATAAAACTGATTAATATTTATAAATTTAAGAACTAATTTTAAAAATCAATTTAGTGGATTATTTGAAAGTAAACTTTAATGTCAAACGAAAAGTAGTCTAATTCTTAGATGACATAAAAAAAAAGGAAAAAAACTAAACTATTATACAAAAGAAATAAATGTCTTTTGACTATGAATTTTTCTTTCAAATATTCTAATATCAACTTGTAAAATATATATAAAAAAATCAATTATTCAATTTGGAAAGTATTTAAGTATAAAAAAATTTCAATTATTTACCTCATATATATATATATATATATATATATATATATATATATATATATATTCCGTCCTTGACCAAAAAAGACCCAAATCTCAAGTTTCCCTCCAATACTGCTTTCAAACAATTGATCATAACGGTTATATTCCTCACAACACTATAAATACCTCTAATATTTGCAAATTCCTATATACCAAGTATTAGTATATCTCTTTTTCAATTCTCTTCTTATTTCTATTGCTTTGTGCAATCACACACAAAAGTATCCTCTATCAATCTTTCTCATTGTGAACATGACATCACAATTTCAAGAACCCAGCTTGTTCTCCGATGCTCATCAAACATTCATTAATCATGTGGTGAATATAAGGGTAGTTGTCACAAATTTTGATCCGAGCAGTGGTGTAAGTCTTTGTTGGATGCAGTTACCAATTAATCATGAAATCTTCAATCATCTATCTGTATGTAATGATATATTAAAGCAATTGCTTGAATACTTGAATATACCTAGAAATTTTTTCATTGGCCACTATTGTGACCTGGTTCTAAACCTTTTGACAAGCTTTCGTGGCTCAGTGTTACAGTAGCTTGGGGTTCATTTAAATTATTTTTGGGTTTTCATTATGGTATTCGAGATCCACTGTTGTTATAATGTAGTGGGTACCCCATTCCTTTTTCAAGCTGATGAACTTCCACCAAGAGAATTTGTGCAAAGAATGGCCTGTTATGGAGGTGAACATTCTTTTCCTGTGGGGGCAACGGCACTCCAAAGATTTAGGGTTCAAGATGAAGAAGGTGAACGTGTCATATGTGGTGAAGATTTCAACTCTGGTGATAATGCAGCAAGGTTGCCTTGCTGTCATGTTTTCCACCCTAATTGTATATTGCAATGGTTCGTAGAGAAGGCTACGTGCCCTTGTATCCGTTTTGCATATAGTCTTGTCTCTTGATATTGTTACCATTAGCATTTATGTACTGTGATAAATATATTATCTTAAAGAAGTAAAATGTATCGTATGAAATATAAATACTTCAATCTATTTGATGTTTTCCTTTTGAGAGTAATTAATTTCTGCTATCAATGTAATTTATTTTCTTTTATCATTGTCCATATCTATCATTATTGCATACCCTGAGGAGAAACAAAAGAATGCTGAGAAAAAGAAAAGCCTGAACATAGAATAGAGAGAGTAGAAACGATAGGAGGGGCAAAGAAAACACACACTCACAAGTCGTGACTCATCACTCACTCCCAAGTCCCAAGTTCTTCTGATTTCCAAGATTTTCCTCGCCTTTAGTTTTTTTTCATTTCCATGTCATTGGTTTGCTAAATTCTTATTATTTTTTTGTTTAAATATCAAACATTTTATTAAAAAATAATAATAAATTACATAAATAGTGAAATAATGAGAATAAATATTGTAACATTAAAGGAGACAACATATGAGATTTTTTTTGTTAAATGGCGTATGAAACATTTAACAAAAAAAAATCTCATATGTTATAAGTCCAAGTGTGCACTATCTTAAATGTTAAAGTACCAAAAATAAAAATGAAAAATTATGATAAACTATAAATTATAAATCCAAGTGTGCACTATCTTAAATGGCATATGAAACAACCCTATAAATTGCCAAACATCTTTACTTTGGTAAAACAAATTTATAAATTACTCAAATAAAATATAAAATACCTAAATTGACTTGTCTACACACTCTTTTTTATTTTACAGCACTTGTCTACACACTCTTAAGAATTCGTATATTATAAATTTAAATTCTTATCAAGATCAAAACACTTATTTTACTTTGTTTCACCATATTTCACTGTTATTTGATACTCGCTTTTATATTTCCTATTTATGTACTAATGATTTTTAATCTTAATCTTTTTTATTCCCTCAAATTTCAATATTAATTACTTTTAATTTTTAATATTAAAATTTCCTTTTTTTTTAGTCTCAAAATATTATGATATATCTTTAAATAGTAGGACTTAATAATTCGCAAAAATTAAAAAACGTGGTAGTAAAACGTGAAAAAAAACCCGGGTAGTAAAATTTGCAAAATAACAATAGGTGGATGGTAAAATGTGCAATTAAACGTAATTATTTTGTATAAATATTAAAATCGATGACTTTTTTTTATGTATGTAAAGAGGTAATTAAAGTTGTCGAAATGGACTAGCCCCTTTAACTTGGCTTTAGCCTCTGTGGATCAGGGCCAAAACGCCCACAGGGCTTAAAAAGACCCATCCTCGAGGCCTTATGGGTTATGGCCAGTACATGAACTTTAAATTTAAAAATTTAACCCGAGGTTGAGTTGAAGATGTTTTGCACAAGGTTGTGCTGAAGATACTCTGACCATGGTTGATCTGAAGAACTCTGGCCAAGTCGCTCTTAAGGTGTTCAAGTCGAGGTGGAGTTGAAATTACTTTGGTCGTGGCTGAGTTGAAATTACTCTAACTAAGACCGAGCTGAAGATGTTTTGGCCAATCCAAGTTGAAGATGATCTAATCAAGGTTGAATAGAATATGTGTTGGTCGTGGTCAAGCTGAAGATACGTTGCTCAAGGCCGAGCTAATGATGCAGTTGTAAAGGCTGAGTTGAAGATGCATTGGTTGATGATAAGCCAAAGATGTGTTGACCAAGGTTAAGTCTAAGATGCACTGGTCGAGGCTGAGTTGAAGATGCTCTAGCCGAGGCCAGGCTGAAGATGTGTTGACTAAGACCAAGCTGAAGATTCCCTAGCCGAGACTAAAGTAAAAGTGTCTTAGCTAAGACCAAGTTAAAGATGCCCTGATAAAGGTTGAGGTTAAGATTCCCAGATGAGGTTGAATATAAGATACCCTTGGATAGGCTAAGTTGAAATTACTATCGACAAGGTTGGGTTGAAGATAATCTAGCCAAGGTTGAGTTGGAATTACCTTGATTGAGGCCATGTTGAGGATACTATGGCCAAGACTGAACTGAAATTGCTCTAGTCAAGGTTAAGTTAAAGACACTCTAGTCGACCTAATAAGTTGAAAATATTTTTGTGGACAGTTGAGAAAAGTCATTTTTAAAATACTCGTAACTTGTGAGTTGATCCACTCCCCCGCTTAACAACTTAAAATCTTCTTAATAAGTAAATATAAATTGGATAAAATAATTGTTAGTAGTACTAAAAATCCTTTTTTTATGTTTTTATCAAAATACTATTCTTTTAACTACCTTGGAACTGACTAGCTCACCACTTGTGATAAAAATTTCAAACTTTACGAAGAAGAAAAGTATATCAACACTTAAAAAAGTGAAATGTTCACGTACAAGATATACGTCAGTAGGCTAATTGATAACTTGATACTCATTTCTCTTTTTTAGATTTATATTATATTACAAGAAAGCTAATGTAGACAAAGAAAGGCAACCAACAACTATTCCAGTGCATGACCAAAGAAAAGAAAGTTGTTAAAAAGACAAGAAAAATGACGATACCACTAGTAAAAAAAATAATTAATATAAATAAAAAAGATAGATGACATTACATGAGGCAGGCTGCACGTCTATCAAAAGGAAAAGTTGCATCAATCAAAAGAAAATGCTTCTAATACTAACAAAACAACAAAGAGCAAATAAAATAAAGATTATGGAGAGAACTCAGAGGAGTCAGTTAAACTGACTGGGAGCCTTATTATGGCTTGCAGCTACCGGCAAATCAACGTGTAATTACTTAATGGTAAGGTCTTGAAAGCTTTGTCAGGCAAATCAGCTTTCACAATATTAATTAAAGTTATAGAACCCAAAATTAGGTATTCAGAGATATATTTGAAGATATTCTAAGTGTAAAATATATATAAAAAAAGATAAATTGTTCAATTTGGACAGTCTTTAAATATCCAAAATTTTCGATTATTTACCTCATATATATGTATATATATATATAGAGAGAGAGAGAGAGAGATTCTAACTTTATGAAGAAACTCTTGAACAAATTCTTTTCAATTATTATATCATACTTCCTTCCTTTTTCAAAAAAATTTAAAAATTCAAAACTTCAAACTTCCCTCAAATTCCATTATTTAATTTGAAAGTTGTGCATTTTTTTTTCAATTATTATGTCATACTTCCCTCCATTTAAATAAAAATTCCCCCCAAAATTTCAAGCTTCCCTCCAATACTGTTTCAAAGAAGATATTGATCACAATCTAATACACTATAAATACATCTACCCTTTGCAAATTCCTATTGGCCAAGTATTAGTATAACACTTTTTCAACTCTCTTTTTATTTCTACACCTTTTTACAATCACACACAAAAGTGCCCTCTATAAATCTTCCACATCGTAGAACCCACCTTGTTCTCCGATGCTGGTCACACTTTCATCAATCATATTGTCTATATAACCATGGTGGTGACAACTTTTGAGCCAAGTAGTGTTGTCAAACTTTGTCACACACGGTTACCAATTCATCAGATCATCTTCAATTATCCTTCTTTTTTCAATAATGTATTAAATCAATTGCTTGCATACTTGCATGTACCTACAACTTTTTTCAATGGCCATGACTGTGACCTGGTCGAAAATATTTCAGCAATGTTATGGGAATCAGTATTGCAGCGGCCTAGGGTTGATATAAATTATTTTTACGTGTTTGTTATGCTACTAAAGACCCATTGTTGTTACAATGTAGTGAGTTTCCTTGAATCAGGTCCCTCCTTATACTGCAGTTCCCATGAACCAAGTCCCTCCTTGTTAGTTAGAAGGAGGAACTGCAGTGCGAGGAGGGACTTGGTTCATGAAAACTGCAGTACAAGGAAGGACTTGGTTCATTGGAACTACAATACAAGAATGGCTTATGAGATGGACAACATTCTTTGCCTGCTAGGGCGACAACACTAGAAAAATTCAAGATTGAAGATGAAAAAGATAAATGTTGCATTTGCTATGAAGAGTACAGCTGTGGTGATGATGGGGGCATGGTTGCCTTGTGCTCATATTTTTGTTGTAGTTACATGTCGATTGGATTGTCATAATTGTTATAAAGAGGTGAAATTTATCATAAGAAATATATAATAAGGCTTAAATATGTTTCGGATCCCTGATATATTAGCAAATTTTGCACTGGATCCCTATTAAATTTTTGCTTTCTGTTGGGTCCCCAATAAACTTTTTATTTTGTTTTTGGTCCCTAAAGCACTTTAGATAGTGCTTTAAATTGCTTTTAAAAATGGTTTAGATAGCGCTTTAGGGACCAAAAACAAAATAAAAAATTTATTGGGGACCTAACAGAAAGCAAAAATTTGATAGAGACCCAACTAAAATTTGCTAATATATCAGGGACCCGAAACATATTTAAGCCAATATATAAATATGTAAATCTATTTGATGCTTTCCTTTCAAGAGTTCATCATTTTGAAAATTTTTGCTATCAATTGCATTTTCCCTACGTGACCATAATTTAAAATTGAATTATTTCTTGAATTTTCTTAAATCTCAATATGAATTAAAATTTTTAAATAAACATAAATTGATAAACATAAATATAATGTATTAAATAAAGTACTTCTACAATTTTCTTAAATATTCCCAAAGTATTGTTTTTGTGTAAGAAAATTGAAAATAATTAAAAGCAAAAGGAGCTAAACAATAACATAGGAAATGCCATCATTAATTAGCATACAGAGAGTCTGACATATAAAGCTCCTATCACAACGAAACAATAACCAAAGTATTATTTCTTTAATCCTTCATCTTACAGGTAGAGATTATTTACATCTACAATTCACTTATTATTGATCACTTTTAAGTATAGGTATTTTTTTTTTATAGAGAATAGGTACCTTTATATTGGCCGTTAAAATGAATATGGTAGTGTGTTTTTTTTTTTCGTTTTATAAATTTATATATTGGATTTAAGATTTTGTGGGCTATGTATGCCTTTCTAAATTTATATGGTATATGTTACTATTAGAATTTAAATTTTGAAGGGAACATTATGGTCTCGAGTCCAATGCACCATAATGCCTCATTTATTTATTATTCTGCGGAAGGAAATAGATCTATGGATAGTCCTATTGCCAATGAAAATATAATTTTAGATATTAAAGATCTTTGTGTAGTAAACAGAGCATTAAGTTCTTTCAATTTAATGCCAATATATAGTTTTTGATGTCAATTGTACATTGTGGTAATCAACAAATTGTACAATGATCTTGATTAATCGATAATTCTCCTCTAGGTTTGTGCATATATTTTATCATATAAAAAATAATAGTAATCATTACAAATGTTTTTTCGGTGGTTGTCGTTTACTTTATGTATATCTTTGTGTGTTAGTTCTACTGCTAGGTTGATTTGGTGATCATGAAAGCCTACCTTTGTATTCATAAATTTATGAGGGGGATGAGAGTATATATAACATATGATGAACTCTTAGTTTAGACTGTATCAACTTTTCATACATACAATTATTCAGTAGACACCATCTAACCATTTCCACCTTTTCTTTGCATGTCTGTATGTTGAAGACCTTCCCAATGTTGTTGTTATTGTAATGCACTACTTAGATGCAATTTGAGGAAAGATTTGAAAAGAATATGAAGATAATGAATGGTGGATCTTGACGTTGTTGTCTAAAGTGTAGGGTACAATTCCCATTTTTGAAAAAGCTTCGTGTCTTTTTTTAATCGATAGGAACGGAAGACATATATCAAAGAATTTACAATAATTCACACACCCTACTCAACCAACTGAGCTAGACTCCCTTGATAAAAGCTTCTTATTTTATTGTTTAATCTAACAACTGAAAACAGTAAGAAAAGTATCCGCTTCAAGGAGAGTATAAGGTCATATAACATCTCTATAATTTAGTTTTATTGGAAGGATGGAAGAAAGTTCCATAATTTATGGGGGTGGTCTGCCACAGTTTATTCTTAGTGAGCAAAATTTTCATCTTATTGGTAGTTTGTTGTTGGAGCAAGGATGTACACCTATATGTGTGTGTGTGATACAAATAATGAAATGGTCAATAAAGTTAATCACTTCAAGTACCCAACAAAATATTCTTCTAGTGTTTTTGTAAGCCATAACATAGAATATTCTTAGTAAGCCATAACATAGAATAGAGAGAGTAGAAACAAAAGAATATCCAACCATGCAACCAAGGCAGCCTCAACACCAAATTGGGAGTCTTAATAAAAACTACTTTCAATTCAGTTAAGCAATGGGCATCTTCTTCTTAAGTCCGTAGTGTCTTTCGCTTAGTTTGTCTTTTTTTATACTAAAAAAAACTGAATTGAGGATGCCCTAGTTGAGGCCAGGCCAAAGATGCTAAGGTTAAGCCGATGATGCCCTAGTCGAGGTCAAACTGAAGATGACCTAGCGGAAGTCGAATTGAAGATGCCTCAGTCGAGGTCGAGGCTAAACTGAGAATGCCTTTATCAAGAGTGAGCTGAAGATACGTTTATTATTGCTAAGTCAAATACGCATTGGCCAAGGTTAGGTCGAAGATGCGTTTGCTGAGGTGGAGTTAAGGATACGTAAGTCGAGGCAGGGTTGAAGATGCACGGCCTGACTGGTCAAAGAGTCGAGCATGATTATCTTCCTTGGGTGGTGTCTACCATAAAAAAAAGAATTTAAAAAATATCTGATTTATGATTTTATTGAATAAGTAATTTAAAACTATTTTGTAATAAAATATAGTTAAAAATTTAAAATTAATATATTTATTATATATTTATATAAAAAATTTAACATTATCATATAATCATTAGTCAACAAAATGTTCATATATGAAGTTATTAAGCATATAGTCAAAATATCATTTTGTAGTAAATATATTAACTAATTAGATTCAACCTAATTTTTAGTATAAAAATTTCAACCGTATAATTTAAATATTAGTCATGAAATATTTATTTATGAAATTAATTTAAATGGTTTTATATAATATAAAATTAAAAGTGATTTTATAGGATGTCTAAAGTAAAAATAGATTTAATCAATTAAATTATAATTAGTTTTAATAAGTAATTATATAATTTATCATCCATTTAATATAAATTATAACATATTTGAATATAATATTAAAAACATTATTACATTAAATATTCAAAGAAAAAATAAACATTATTTAGACAAACAAAATTATCCTTTATTTTTATGATTATATATGCTTATATAATATATAAAATATAATTTTTTATAAATAAAAAATATAAAACAATAATATAATATAAATAAAAAATGGTTATAATAAAAAAATTGTGTGTATGTAATAAAAAAAGAAATTAGAAAAAGAGAGAGAGAGAGAGAGAGGGAGAGAGAGAGAGAGAGAGAGAGAGAGAGAGAGAGAGATGAGGATAGGAATTGCGAGGGAAAACTATTGACCAGGAAGTGACGAGTTTAGGGAGGCATTTCTTATCTTAGTTTATATTGATATTGATGAATGAATAACATACGTGGCTCAATATTATTTTTTGAAATAAATATCAATTCAAAAAATATAATAGATTTTTTTATGGAAATCATCCTTGCACATATTTGGAAAAAATCTTAATAATCAGTATTTATGGTAACAATTCTCATACTAAAAGGTCATTAATTTTTATATTAAAATATTTAACATATATAAATGATATATAGAGATATTTTAACTTTAATGTGTAAAATATATAAAAAATGATAGATTGTTGAATTTGGAAAGTTATGTATAAATTCTTTTCAATTATTATGTCATACTTCCTTCCATTTTCATAAAAAGAAAAAAAAAACAAAATTTCAAACTTCCCTCCAATATTTCCCTTCATTTACATAAAAATTACCCCCCCCTCCCCAAAAAAAATTTTAAGCTTCCCTCCAATATTGTTCCGAAGAAGATATTAATCATAATCTAATATACACTATAAATACATCTAACCTTTGCAAATTCCTATAGACCAAGTACTAGTATAACTCTTTTTCAATTCTCTTCTTATTTCTATTCCTTTAATCCTTTGTGCAATCACACATAAAAATACCCTCTATATAAATCTTCCTCATCATAAACATGATACCACAATTTGAAGAACCCACCTTTTTCTCCGGTGCTGGTAACACTTTCATCAATCATATTGTGTATGTAACCATGGTGGTGACAACTTTCGAGCAGAGTAGTGTTGTCAAACTTTGTCACATGTGGTTACCAATTCAACACTTCATTTTCAATTATCCATTTTTTTGCAATGATGTAGTAAAGCAATTGCTTGCATACTTGCATGTACCTACAAATTCTTTCCAATGGCCATGACTGTGACATGGTTGAAAACATTTCAGCAATGTTATGGGAATCAGTATTGCAGCGGCCTAGCGTTGATATAAATTATTTTCACGTGTTTGTTAAGGTACTCAAGACCCATTGTTGTTACAATGTTGTGAGTACCCGGTTCTTTTTACAAGCTGAGCAACTTCCATCTAGAAGATTGGTGCAAAGAATGGCCTACGAGGGAGGTGAACATTCTTTGCCTGCAGGCGGAACGATGCTTGAAAGATTTATGGTTCAAGATGAAGAAGGTGAATGTGTCATATGTCATGAAGATTTCAACTCTGGTGATGATGGAGCAAGATTGCCTTGCTCTCACGTTTTCCACCATTATTGTATTTTGCAATGGTTTGTAGAGAGGGGTATGTGCCCTTTGTGCCATTTCGCATGTAGTTGTGTCTCTTGATACTGTTACGATTAGCATTATTGTACCGTGATAAATATATTATCTTAAAGAAGTAAAATATGTTGTATGTGAATATAAATACTTCAATCTATAATTGATGTTTTCCTTTTGAGAGTACATTAATTTTTGCTGTCAATTTCACTTTTCATATGTAATAATATTAACACATTAGACGACTTTTAAAATTGAATATAATTTATTCTCTTTTATCATTGTATATGGGGAGGACTCAAACATAAACAAAGGGAGATATAACTGGGAGAAGAAGGCGTGGAGACAATAGAACCAATCGATAGAGCACCGAGGAGAAAAGAAAACCCAGAGCATAGTATTGAAAGTAAATATAATGTTGTTTTTTTAAAAAAAAAAATAGTAAATATAATGTGTTGATTATGGTTTATCTTAATCAACACATTATAATTATAATTGCTCCTAAAGTTATTCTGATTTCCATTTGCCATTATATATCTTGGCTTGTTCTCCTTTTGTTTGGTTTCATTTCCACGTCATTGGTTTGCTAAACTAAACATGCCTTTTCTAAGCAATATGATGCAGCTCATATTGTTTATATCAGGATGTTTTATTTTTATTTTTATTTATTTTTATTGAAAATGTTTCACAATGATTAATTCAGCTTTTGACAACCATATGTGTTATAATTATTGTCACTTTAGGTTTGCTACTTCTGTTGTTTCTAATGTTAAAGTGGTAAAAACATAAAAAATAATGAAATATTAAGAACAGTGGAAATGAAAAAGAAGTGAAAATAAGAAAAATAGAAACAACAGGGCAACGTAATAATGATAAGATGATATGAATAAGTGGAATTTGCAAATTCTCATTTTAATTTATTAGTATTATCGGTTAACGTTGTTTGTTCCACTATTAGTTTGGGTTATCCACTTGGATATAACACTACCAGACTGCTACATGCAATGGGTGTAGTCTTCTTACACCTCCACTATTAGTTCGCTTAGTTTGTCATTTTTATTTTTCCCCTTCTGTTTTGCTAGTTTTTTCCTATTTGTATAAAAAAAAAATTATTGTAATGATTATGCTTTATATTTCATTTTGAATCCTTTTTTGTTTCATGGTGAAAAAGAGTTCTTATTAGAAATACAAGTATGTAATTTTAATTTTAGTTAACAATTTTTCACAATTATTTTGTATAAACATTAAAATCAAAGGTTTTTTTTTTTTAATGTAAAGGGTAATTAGAGCCGTCAAAATAGACTAGCCTAGTTGGCTTGGCCATAGCCCACGTGGGTAATGGCTAAAAAGCCCACAGGGCTAAAAGAGGCCAACATAAAAAAGCCCTTAAGACCTTGTGGCTTATGGCTTGCCAATGGACCTTAAATTTAAAAATTTAACTCGAGGTTAAGCTAAGAGATGTTGTAGCCAAAGTCGTATTGAAGATACTTTGACTGTGGTTGATTTGAAGATACTCTAACTGAGGCCGAGCTTAAAATGCTCTAGTCAAGGCCAAGCTTAAGATGCTCAAGCTGAGACTGAGTTGAAATTACTAAAGCTGAGATTGAGCTGAAGATGCTCTAACTGAGGCTAAGTGGAAGATGCACTAATCAAGGTTTGAATCGAAGGTGCATTGGTTGAGGCCAAGCTAAAGATATGTTGGGTAAGGACGAGTCAAAGATACGCTGGTTGAGGTCGAGCCTAAGATGTGCTTGTAAAGGTTGAGCCAAACATGTGTTGTCCAAGGTTGAGCTGAAGATGCACCCTAGTTGAGGCCAACCCAAAGATACTAAGGTCTTGTCCACGCTGCCTTAGCCGAGGCCAGGTTGAAGATGACCTAATTGAAGTCGAGGCAAAAATACCCTGACTAAGGTTGAGTAGAAGAGTCCTTAGTTGAGGTTGAACCAAAGATGTCCAGCTGAGACTGAGTTGAAGATGCCCTGGTTGAGGTTGATGTGAAGATTCTCTAGCTGATGTTGAGTATAAGATACTCTACGTTAGGCTAAGTTGAACATACTCTGAATGAGGTCGAGTTGAAGTTATTCTAGCCAAGGTCAAGTTGAAATTACTTTGATTGAGGCCACATTAAAGATATCTTGGTTGGGACCTAGTTAAAATTACTTTAGTTTAGCTTGAGTTAAACATACTCTAGTCTAGCCAAGTTGAAAATATTTTTATGGGCGATTTAGAAAAGACATTTTTGAAATACTGGTACTTGTGGGTTGACAACCCTTAAGCCTTGGTCCAACCTTCTTATTAATTGGGTTGTGTAGGTTGGGAGCTTTTAGGCCCCACATTAGGTGGGTCAAAAAATAATTAGGGCCATTATAGTGAACTGGCCCAAGGCTTAGGACCAAAATAACACCTCAAGAGATAATTTAAACATGATAGCTAGTTAATCTTATGCTTTAAATTGGAATGTATACTCGAGTTGTGACAAGTGTTCCCGAACTTGTATATTACTTGTTTATTTATCATTGATTTATTTCAGCAAAATAATTTCATATTTATATTTGAGAGTCTTGAAGTTATGATTTATTTATTTAGTTATCTATTTTATTTTTTTAATCATTTTATACAAAAGCGATTGATTTAGGTGTAATGTCTGTCCTAATCGTGATCGAACCTCTAGCCAACTTCGATAATTTTCTATTGTTGTATTATGGATTTTTAATTTAAACAATTTTTATTAAATTGTGAGTATTCTTTTTTAAAACTAATTATTTAAATTAATTACAATGTAAACTTTTAGTCACAATTATTTTTTTTAACTACTTTAAAATTAAAATTAAAAAGTAAAAAGCAAAAAAATAAATAACAAAAATAGGAAAACCTATTGAGAATTCAGGTTTGGGGTATCCGGATTCTCAACGTCATGTCTTTTAAAAAGAAAATAAAGGTTAAGAATTTGGGTGGAGAGGAGCCGAAATCCCAACCTGAACAGTAATAGATAGTAGTTTGTTAAATAATGTGGTACGAGTATTATTTGGATAAATAATTTTTTTTTGTTCAAAGAGATATTTAAATATATACTAACATCAATGTGTAAAACATATAAAAAAATGACAAATTATTCAATTCTGAAAGTCTTTTAAGTATACAAAATTTTCAATTATTTACCTCATATGTACTTCCCTCCTTTACCAGAAAAACATAATGTCAAGCTTCCCTCCTTTACAAAAAAAAGAAGAAAATCTCAAGCTTCCCTCTTTCACCAAAAGATCAAATTAAATCTCAAGCTTCCCTCTTTGACCAAAAGACCAAATAAAATCTCAAGCTT
Source organism: Pueraria montana var. lobata (assembly GCA_026413185.1). Taxonomy (NCBI): domain Eukaryota; kingdom Viridiplantae; phylum Streptophyta; class Magnoliopsida; order Fabales; family Fabaceae; genus Pueraria; species Pueraria montana. Next base: position 84,675,243 of record CM048650.1, read on the forward strand.
CCCTCCAATACTCCTTTGAAACAATTGACCATAAAGGATATATACTTCACAACAATATAAATATGTCTATGCTTTACAAATTCTTTGACGCAAAAGCATTACACTCTCTTATTGTTTCTATTCCTTTGTGGAAACACACACAAAAGTATTATTTATCAATCTTCCTCATCATTCCAGAAATTCAACAATTCACCTTCTCTGATGGTGGGAGCTACACTTCATGCAAAGATAAAGTCTATATAACTATAGTTGTTGTGACTAATTCAGATCCAATGGGTGAGGTTAGATGTTGGAGGTTGAGTCAACCAATTTCTCGTGACCATTTTGCGTATCCATCTTTTCGCAAAGAGCTGTTACAAAAGTTCCTTGCACACACAGGTGTTCGGTAAACCTTTCTCAATGGCCATGATTGTGACAAGGTCACAAATTTGTCTAGAATGCTACGTGACTCAGTACGACAACACTGTGGGTTTGAAACAGATTATTTTTATGTGTTTGCTATGTTCTTTAATGGCTGATATTTTTACAATATAGTGAATACCCCATGCTTCTTTGATGCACGACATGTATCAAGAGAGTTCGTGAAAAGAATGGCTTATCAGGGTGGAGAATATTCTTTGCCTGCTGGGGCCACAATGCTTGAAAAATTGAAGATTGAAAATGAAAAAGATGAATGTTGCATATGCTGTGAAGAGTACAAGTGTGGTGATGATGGGGCACGGCTGCCTTGTGCTCATATTTTTCACTATGAATGCATTTTGAAATGGTTTGTGCAGAGCAGTACGTGCCCTTTTCGCTGTGGTTCCACATGAACTCTTGGTACTATTAGGTTTTGAATTACATATTTTCTTGCTTTTAAGGATACTTTGTTGTAGTTCTGTGTTGATTGAATTGTAATAATTTTTTTATCTTATAAAGAGGTGGAATTTATCGTAAGAAATATATAGATATGTAAATCTCTTTGATGCTTTCCTTTCAAGAGTTAATCAATTTGACAATTTCTGCTATCAATTTGAATTTGTGGAAGAAGCTTAATTTCTTTTCATATAAGTTTTTATTGCAAAATTTATCCAAACAACACCTTCTTCAATAAGTTGTGTACCTAGACAGCCCCTAAAATTCATTAAGCAAAACACAAACAAAACAAACATTCACCAACTCTCCAATGTTCCCTCAGCACCAAAACACAACACACCCCCGTTGTGCAAGCTCTCCAGCCATGACACCAGAACCCGGTATTCGCAGGGCGGCAGAATCAAGTAGAGGGGCGAGTCTTCAGCCTGGGGCAGTGCCTATCCATGTAGTAGTTCATCTCCCTGCTCAACTGGCTATTCAGCCTCGGATCCTCACACTACATGAGGTCTACGGCATCGGCGGGCACGCCTCCACGCTGCGTCCCCTGGTGTCGATTGCTGCCACGAGGTGGTGGCGCTGCTGCTGGTCGGTGCCGGAGCGGAGCAGCGTTTGGTGGCAGGAGGCGGCGAGCGAGTCTCTGAGCGGGGTGAAGACCATGGTGAAGAAGAGCATCACTAGGAAGAAGAACACGCCGGAGATGAGGTCCAGGAGCCGCCATTGCCGCAGCGCATGACCGCACTTGGAAGGTGATGACGAGGAATTGGAGTGACCCTTTTGAGGAGAGTGACGGATCGGGCTATAGCAACATCTGGGTCTCGATTTCGATGGTCAAAATCGGTGCTTTACGTGGGAATCGTAATGGGTTGCTTTGCTTGCTTTGTGGGGTGGTGGTTTCTTTCTCTGGTTTTGTTCTGTGGTGGAAGAAACAGTGTTATAGACTATAGAGTTTATAGTGAAGTAACTAAACTTTGTTTCTTGGGGTTTTGGTGAAGTGTTTTGTGGTGTTTGGAGAGTGAGGCAAGTTTCAAGAGTGGGAGTGAGAAAAAGGGGAAGGAAGAAGAAGCAGGATCTAATATGATATGGCTCAGCTACCTTGGTTTTGGAGCAAATTAATGTTTCTAGGCTATTGCACATGCATTTATATTATATAGTACGATAAAACTAAATCAAATGATTATAAATATAAATATCTCATGTTAATATTTTTAAATTTGATAAATAAAATAGGTTTAAATACCTTTTTAGTTCTTGCAATTTAGCACTAACTATGGTTGATCTAAAGATGCTTTGGCTGAGGTCGAGCTTAAGATGCTCTAGCCAAAGCTAAGTTGAAATTACTTTGGTTGAGGTCAAGTTAAAATTGCTCTAGCCGAGATCGAGTTGAATATGCTATAATCGAGGTCAAGTTAAAGATGATCTATTAAAGGTTGAATTGAAGTCAAACGTCGAGCTCAAGATATGCTGGTCAAGGTCGAGCTGAAGATGCACTGGCCGGGCTGAGCCAAATATGCGCTTGTTAAGTCCGAGCCTAAGATTTGTTGGCCTAGGATGAGCCAAAGATGCATTAGCCGTCATTGAGTCAAAGATGCATTGGCCGAAGCCTAGCCTAAGATGCCTTAGTTAAGGCCAGGACAAAGATGCTAAGGTCAAACCAATGATGCTCTAGACCAACTTGAAAATGACCTAGACGAATTCAAGCTGAAGATGCCCCAATCGAGGTCGAAGCCAAGGCCAAGTTGAGAATGACTTTGCCGAGACTTAGTTGAAGTGTGATAGTTGAGGCTGAGCTGAATATGCATTGGCTGAGGCCGAGTTGAAGATGCATTGGTCGATGCTAAGCCAAAGATGTACTAGCAGAGAGCAAGTTGAAATTACTCTAATTGAGGTTGAGATAAAAGTATTTTAGTCAAGCCAAGTTGAAAATATTTGTTTGGATGGTTAAGAAAAAACTTTTAAGATACTCGTAACTTATGGGCTAACCTTGCCCCCTTTAAGCCTTGGTCCAACCTACTTCTTAATTAGTGTGGATTGGGAGATTTTAGGAACCCCGTTAGGTGGGTCAAAAAATAATTAGAGCCATTATAGTGGGTTGGCTTGGGGCTTAGGACCAAATAAGACCTCTAAAGATAATTTAAACATGATACCTTATTAATCTTATGTTTTAATTTGGGAGTCCTAAGCCATGATAGGTGTTTCAAAACTTGTATTATGTGTTCATTTATCTCTTTTATTTATCATTAATTAATTTAAGCCAAATAAATTCATATTTAAATTTGAGATAATTTAGTTATCTATTTTTTATTTTTTCATTTTATACAAAAGGAGTGATTTTGGTGTAATGTCTTTTTAACTCCATATTTTAATCTAAGTCACTTGAGTTATAATTACTTGTAATATCAAACTTATTTTATTTATTTATTTTCTTTACTTATTTATTTATTCAAAATTAATTTTATTTTATTAAAATAATTTTAGAAGCGAGCCTTTACAATAATTAAACAAAAAATAGATTTAAAATGAATATCAGTAATTACTTAAAGACTTCGCAATAACTAAATAGAAAGTGAATGAAAATAATTATTACTAAAAATCCATTTTTTTATTAAAATACTTTTATTTTAACAACCTTAAAATTAACGAGCTATCAACACTTGTAAAATTAACAAAGTGTATATATCATTAAATCAAAACAATGAAAATTACGAAGCAAAAAAAGTATATAATTATTATCTAATTATCGATAAATGGATGAAAGGTTAAAAATAAAATAGAAAGTGATAATAGAAGATTCAAAGTAAGTGGGGCCTTATAGTAGAGACTGGAAAATAGTGCAGACTATGATGTGTTTTTTTTTTTTTTTTTTTGTGAAATACTGTGATGTGTTAATAACACGTGTTATATTAAGAACCCAAAATTGGGTGTTGAGAGAGATGTTTACAGATATTCTAACATCAACGTGTAAAATAAATAAAAAATGATAAATTAATCAAATTGGAAAGTCTTTAAATACCCAAAATCCAAAATTCTCAATTATTTACGTTATATACTTCTATCCTTGACCAAAAGAACAAAACATCAAGCTTCCCTCCAAAAAATAAAAAAGAAAATCCCAAGCTTCCATCTTTCACCAAAAGTCAAAAATATCAATTTTTCCTCCAATACTTCGTTGAAACAATTGATCATAACGGATATATATCTCACAACATTATAAATATATCTATGCTTTACAAATTCTTTGACCCAAGCCAGCATTTGTACAACCCTCTTTCGCTCTCTTATTGTTTCTATTCCTTTGTGGAAACACACACAGATGTACACATTAACAATCTTCCTCGTCATGCCAGAAATTCAATGATCCACCTTCTCAGATGGTGCTAGTTACACTTCATGCAATGACAAAGTCAATATAACTATAGTTGTTGCAAATTCAGATCCGATGGAAGTGGTTAGTCTTTGTAGCTCGAGATTACTACCAATTCCTCGTAACGTTTTTGCTTTTCCATCTTTTCCCAAAGACTTGTTACAGATGTTCATTAAAAAGTCAGATGTACCACACAGTTTTCTCAATGGTGACTGTGACATGGTTACAAATTTGTCTAGAGTGCTTCGTGACTCAATATTGCAGCACTGTGGGGTTAAAAAATATTATTTTTATGTGTTTGCTATGTTATCAAAGAGCCGTTATTTTTACAATATAGTGAATATCCCTTGCTTACTTGATGATGAACATGTTCAATCAGTAGAGTTCGTGAAAAGAATGGCTTATCAGGGTGGAGAACATCCTTTGCCTACTAGGGCCACAATACTTAAAAAGTTGAAGATTGAAGATGGAAAAGATGAATGTTGCATATGCTATGAAGAGTACAAATGTGGTGATGATGGGGGCACGGTTGCCTTGTGCTCATATTTTTCACTACGAATGCATTTTGAAATGGTTTGTGCAGAGCAGTACGTGTCCTTTCCGCTGCTGTTCCAAGTTGTGACTCTTGATACTGTTAGGTTTTGCATTACATGTTTTCTTGCTTTTAAGGATACTTTGTTGTTGTAGTTACTTGTTGATTGCATTGTAATAATTGTCTTATCTTATAAAGAGGTGGAATTTATCGTAAGAAATATATAAATATGTAAATCTATTTGATGCTTTCCTTTCAAGAGTTCATCAATTTGAAAATTTATGCTATCAATTGCATTTTCCTTACGTAATAATATTGACCATAATTTAAAATTGAATTACTTCTTGCAATTTTCCTAAATCTCAATATGAATTTAAATTTTTAAATTTTGAATCTAGACATATCATATCAAATTAATAAACATAAATATAATGTATTAAATAATGTATTTCTACAATTTTCTTATATATTCCCAAAGTATTGTTTTTGTGTACGCATAGTGGAAATAATTAAAAGCAAAAAGAGCTAAACAATAACATAGGAAATGCCATCATTAACCACTAGGGTTTGCCTAGTGGTGGGGGATTGGAATAGAATGTATGAGGTGATAGGTTCGAACCTCAGTGCGACAATTGTACACCGTGGAGCACTAATCAGGGTTGTCCACCCAAACCTGGCTCTTAATATTAAGATTAAAATACTTTAAAATTTATAAAAGATAAATAATGATATTCTAACACTAATGTGTAAAATTATATAAACAATGATAAATTAATTACATTCAAAAGTTATGTATATTTTTTTTTCAATTATTATGTCATACTTCACTCCTTTTCAATTAATGAATGAATAACATATGTGGCACAACATAATTTTTTGAAATAAATATTAATTGAAAAATATAATATAATTTTTATGAAAATCATCCTCATGCATATTTGAAAAAGAATCATTAACTTTTATAATAATCAGTATTTCCGACCACGTTTCTCACAATAAAAGGTAACTAATTTTTGGATTAAAATATATTAACATATATAAATGATATATAGAGATATTATAACTTTAATGTGTGAAATATAAAAAAATGATAATTTTTTAATTTGAAAAGTTATATATGAATAAAATCTTTTCAATTATTATGTCATACTTCCTTCCTTTTTCATAAAAAGAAAAAAACCAAAATTTCAAACTTCCCTCAAATACCGTTATTTAATTGGATAGTTATGCATTTTTTTTTTAATTATTATGCTATACTTCCCTCAATTTACATAAAAATTATCCTTGTGATGTTTGAAATTTTTTTCCCTATAATTAAAAATTATCCTTTTCAATATTTGAATTTTTTTTTCTAATAATCAGCATTTCTGATAACATTTATCATTCGAAAAGGTCATATTTTTTTTATTAAAATATTTTAACATAGAGAAATGATATATATATATATATATATATATATATATATATATATATATATATAATGATAAATTATTGAATTTGGAAATTTATGTAGAAATTCTTTCAATTATTAAATCATATATCATTCCTTTTTCAAAGAAAAGAAAAGAAAAGAAAATTTAAAATTTCAAACTTGCCTCAAATACCATTATTTAATTTGAAATTTGTGCATTTTTTTTTTCAATTATTATGTCATACATCCCTCCAATTACATAAAAATACCCCCCAAAATTTCAAGCTTCCCTTTAATACTGTTTCGAAGAAAATATTGATCACAATGTTATACACTATAAATACATCTACCCTTTGCAAATTCCTATAGGTCAAGTATTAGTATAACTCTTTTTCAAATCTCTTCTTATTTCTACACATTTTTGCAATCACACACAAAAGTGCCCTATATAAATCTTCCTCATCGTAGAACCCACCTTGTTCTCCGATGTGGGTCACACATTCATCAATCATATTGTCTATATAACCATGGTGGTGACAACTTTTGAGCCGAGCAGTGTCGTCAGACTTTGTCACACACGGTTACCAATTCACCGCATTATCTTCAATTATGCATCTTTTGCAATGATGTATTAAAGCAATTGCTTGCATACTTGCGTGTACCTTCAACTTTTTTCAATGGCCATGACTATGACATGGTCGAAAACATTTCAGCAAAAGTTATGGTAATTAGTATTGCAGCGGCCTAGGGTTGATATAAATTATTTTTGCGTGTTTTTTATGATACTCAAGACCCATTGTTGTTACAATGTAGTGAGTTCCCCTGAATCAAGTCCCTCCTTATACTGCAGTTCCCATGAATCAAGTCCCTCCTTGTTAGTTAGAAGGAGGAACTGCAGTACAAGGAGGGATTTGGTTCATTGGAACTACAGTACAAGAATGGCTTATGAGGTGGAGAACACTCTTTGCCTGTCGGGGCCACAACACTAGAAAAATTCAAGATTGAAGATGAAAAAGATAAATGTTGCATCTGCTATGAAGTGTACAGCTATGGTGATGATGGGGGCATGGTTGCCTTGTACTCATATTTTTGTTGTAGTTATGTGTTGATTGGAATGTAATAATTGTCTTATCTTATAAAGAGGAGAAATTTATCGTAAGATATATAATAAAGCTTAATTGTGTTTTGGGTCCCTGCTATTTTAGTGAATTTTGCGTTGGGTCCCTATTAAATTTTTGCTTTCTGTTGGGTCCCCAATAATTTTTTTATTTTGTTTTTGTTCCCTAAAGCACTTTAGATAGCGCTTTAAATTACTTTTAAAAAGTGGTTTAGATAGCACTTTAGGGACCAAAAACAAAATAAAAATTTATTTGGGACCCAACAAAAAGCAAAAATTTAATAGGGACCCAATGCAAAATTCACTAATATATTTGGGACCCGAAACATATTTAAGCCAATATATAAATACGTAAACCTATTTGATGCTTTCCTTTCAAGAGTTCATCATTTTGAAAATTTCTGCTATCAATTGCATTTTCCCTACGTGACCATAATTTAAAATTGAATTATTTCTTGCAATTTTCCTGAATCTCAATATGAATTAAAAATTTTAAATTTTGAATCTTCACATATCATATCAAATTAATAAACATAAATATAGTGTATTAAATAAAGTTCTTCTACAATTTTCTTAAATATTCCCAAAGTATTGTTTTTGTGTAAGCAAATTGAAAATAATTAAAAGCAAAAGGAGCTAAATAATAACATAGGAAATGCCATCATTAATTAGCATACAGAGAGTCTGACATATAAAGCTCCTATCATAACAAAACAATAACCAAAGTATTATTTCTTTAATCTTTAATCTTACAGATTCAGATTATTTACATCTACAATTCACTTATTACTGATCACTTTTAAGTATAGGTATTTTTTTTTTTTTACAGAGAATAGGTATCTTTATATGGCCGTTAAAATGAATATGGTAGTGTTTTTTTTTAGTTTTATAAATTTATATATTGGATTTAAGATTTTGTGGGCTATGTACACCTTTCTAAATTTTTATGGAATTGAAATTTTGAAGGGAACATTATGGTCTCGAGTCCAATGCACCATAATGCCTCATTTATTTATTTTTCTGCGGAAGGAAACAGATCTATGGATAGTCCTATTGCCAATGAAATATAATTTTAGATATTAAAGATCTTTGTGTAGTAAAAAAAGAATTATGCTCTTTTAATTTAATGCCAATATATATTTTTTGATGTCAATTGTACATTGTGATAATCAACAAACTATACAATGATCTTGATTAATCAATGATTCTCCTATTTGTTTATGCATATATTTTATCATATAAAAAATAATAGTAATCGTTACAAATGTTTTCTCGGTGGTTGTTGTTTACTTTATGTATATCTTTGTGTGTTAGTTCTCATGCTAGGTTGATTTGGTGATCATCAAAGCCTGCCTTTGTATTCAGAAATTTATGAGGGGGATGAGAGTCAATGTAACATATGATGAACTCTTAGTTTAGACCGTATCAACTTTTCATGCATACAATTATTCAGTAGACACCATCTAACCATTTCCACCTTTTCTTAGCATGTCTATATGTTGGAGACCTTCCTAATGGTCTTGTCATTGTAATGCTCTGCTTAGATGCAATTTGAGGAAAGATTTGAAAAGAATATGAAGATAATGAATGGTGGATTTTGACGTTGTTGTCTAAAGTGTAGGGTACAATTCCCATTTTTGAAAAAGCTTCGTGTCTTTTTTTTTTATCGATAGGAATGAAAGACAGATATCAAAGACTTTACAATGATTCATGCACCCTACTTAACCAACTGAGCTAGACTGTAACACCTCAATTTTAACTAGGAAAATAAGCCGTATTTAATTCAATTAATTATTTGCTAAAGCTCTTTGATTTGTTTATACTTGTGAAAATGAGTGAAGTTAAAATGTAGTAGGTGGAATTTTAGTGAATTTTTTAAAACTTTTTAATTGAACTATGCATTTCAATTTTTAAACTTTAATTCCGAATGTTCTCATTTTTTTTAGCATTTATTAACACGTCATTTTAATGTGAAAAGATCTTGATGCGTTTATCATTTCAAAAGATCACTTTGGATTTTCAAATATGCAGAATAAATAAGTAATGCAATGATTAAAGGCAGAAATGAATAACTGAAAGATACACTGCATAAATATATATATATAAAGAGAGTCTGATGAGCATCACAAGGTTCCCAGTAACTGTGTGTAGCAAATACCTAATGTGGTACGTAAGATGACTGAAACATATACAACAAAACATCTGAATGCCTAGATCTACCCAACAAAATACATGATAAAGGTAAAAGAAGATCCTAACATTCAGAGCAGTCATCTACAATCTACCCCAAGAGATTCTGCTCACACCTACGGGAACTATCGACCGGTGAAGGACTAAGTGTGCGACTCACGAGAAGAGACCTCGAAGGAATCTTCTGAAAGATCCTCCTCGACATCCTCCTCGGGGTCCTCCTCGTCCTCTACTGGCAACCAGCCAACTCCCTCAGTAGGAGCCTCTGCCACCTCCTCTACAGCAGCTGTTGTTGACTCCTCCCTCAGTAGGAGCCTCGCCATCCTCCTCTACTGCCTCATACTCTGGCTGGGGTATGTAGTCGGGCACCCCTGAGGAACTCCCCTCAGTAGGAGTTTCCTCGGTGTTGAGTCATCTAACTCCTGTAATTGCACCCTCGAAGAATGAGAAGCAGTCTCTGTGTGCTCGAACGAGAGAAGGGATGAGGAGATCATCACTACATCTACAGGCTCTGCATGATGGTAGTATGACGGTGTCGGTTGTGTCCACCATGCAAAATATTCCGCTACTACTGGGTACACTCCCATAGGCTCATCAATAGGCGTCCGTGTAAACTGTATGTAGCCAGTAAAGTGGTCTGCGCCTACAACCACGTCGGCTATCCATCATCCGAAATAACAATCAACCTCCTAATGGAGGGCTGGCTCTTAGTTCGCCATCCTGGCCTACAGAAAATAAACACACAGAAAGGGTAAACTCTTTGCTTTATTAAGCAAATCACAAAGAAAGGACTGTAGAAGTCACACATAATCCTGTCAACCACTGCGGGGTGGTTCTCTAACGTTCACTGTAGGAACCTACTCGCTTTCATGACTAAAATCTATAAACTATAACATACTGGCCAGCTGCCACTTGGAACTCCCAGAACTCAGTGGTCTTACATATATTGAGTGGCATGACTGCTGGGAGTACACCATCACCTTGGTATAAGGTGGGCTCTCACCAACTGAGATTTTCTCGTGGTTATTGTCAGGGTCGCCAAGTCGGTTTGTGTGAACGAAGTCACAACTTGACGCCTACCCTCCAAGGTCGTAATGCCTCACGATCATCTCCCAGGTACCAATCTGTGGTCATTCATACTCCGAGGACTTATTCCTCTCACACTCTCTCACGAAGATTTTCTTTGCTCGTCGCTGTGGGTTTCCGCTACTGGGGGTAAGATAGATTGAAATTGACGCCAAGCTCAAGACCTTGTCTTGGCTCCACAAAATTATACCATATGAGAATATGCTCTCCATCACCTATTGGTGAACACATCGTTCGATTTTTGTCAACATCGTTGCAACTTTCACTCATCCGGAACCATCCCACACAACTTCCTTCACGAGTCCGCCGTACACACGCTTTTCCTTGTTGCACGACTCTCAAGGTGCATATCGCCATCACGTATCAAGATTCATTATTACATTTTATTTGTGTCTTACCCTCTCAATTTCTAAAGTTTTTAATAATTAATACTTACCGACGATTCCTCCACGCAAGGGTCCTAGAATATTTATCTAAGTCCAAAGCACAAATCAAAGAGTTCATTTATTAACTTATAAAATAAATAAATCTTTAAGTCTAAAATTAGTTGTTCTCACTATTGGAATTTATATTATTATTGCCGGTAAAATTTTCCCGGATTACTAGGACAGTGTCCTAGTCCACATAAGCACTCGCGTTTGAGTCTTATGCTCACAGATCACAGACATCACAGAGAAATTTAAATCACAGTACAGTTCACATGACTATATCACATAGCGTTTCAAAACACACCATCACACACACTAAGGTGGCCTAGGTTCACATCCCAAGGGTCTTACAATCACATCAATTTTACCCACTACCTTGCATGTACATATTTAAATTTAATTCACACTTTCAAATATATCATAGTTCAAATCTCCCATATCAAGGCAATTTTAAAACAGAATTCCTCTCTGGCAGCACCCAATCTTTGTCCAAAATTAATCTAGCAAAAAATTTTCATTTGGTGAAATTCTTATATCAAATTAAAGCCCTTAAAACCTATTTTTGAAAAAGGTAACCCAAACTCTCAGATTAAATCTACAAAAATTATGAAAATTCCTAGAAGTTCGCAGGTCAGCATGCTCCTCACAGTGAGCATACGTCAAAGATGTGCAATTTTCTCAACCTTCCCAAATGAGATTTCCTCTCAAATTTTTATGGTAAAAACCTAACATTCATAGATTTCAGAAAAAGTAAAACTTGATTCCTAATTCCTTCTAAATTTTTCCCAGTAATTTCTTTTCTAAGACCTATGCCTCAAGTTCGAAATTTGGGATCCATGTATGAGATCTGTCTAAACCTAATTAATTAACTTAGCAATTGTGAGTGGAAAATTTTAAAAATTGCATCATTTTAAATATATGCTTGTCTAGTTTTATGATAAAAAATTATATTTCAAAAAACAGTTATTAGTTTGTTTTAAAAAGGTCAAAAACCGAACCTTGCCCGAACCAGTTTTCACAAACAGAATAGTCCCATTGAATGTCACGAATGAACCTTTATTTGAGGTTATCTCACAATGGTCTCAAAATAAAAGTTAGTAAATTTTGAGTCTAATTTAACTGGGGACAAGTTTCATCAAAATCCAACAGTTAGATTAAAAGTTATGTTCAAAAACGTAAACATTGTCCAGGGCTTCTACGTGAAACAGCCACTGCCCAACCAGTTTCCAAAAGTAGAACGGTCCCATTGCAGGTCATGGATAAACCTTCATTTGAAGTCATCTTGCAATGGTATCAAAAGTAAAGTTAGTTCATTTTGAGTCTACTTCAACTGACAACAAGTTTCATCAAAATCTAATGGCCAGATAAAAAGTTATGGTCGAAATATAAACACTGTCCAAGGCTTCTATCACGAGACAGCCACTGCCAGCATCACTTTTTTTTTCTAAATTTCTTGAAAGTGCATGAGTTTCTAACAAATTTTGGGCATGGTCTCCTTTGTATTGGAGCCATCCCATGATTTTTAGACAACAAGAAGATGAGGAGAAAATTTTTGACATAGACACAGCCACTGCCAAAGAGAAATAAAAGAAAACAAAACCAGTCACACACATACAACTACACATTTCATGCAACCAGTTCACATGGGAGGCATTTAGGGTGAGAATGGCTGGATCCTCCACCTCCAGCCACTTGAATCCATCAAAGAGTCCCCTTTACAGTGATGAGGATCTCACTGGACAGAGGAGAAGAAGCTGGTTAGCTTCCTTCAAAGGAGTATTGGCTGCAGGGCACTCCAACTAGAGCAAGCAAGAGGAAGAAGTTTGAAGAAATGGTGTTGGAGCTGGCTGGTGCCTAAGGAACGTACAGAGGAAGAAGAAGAGAGAGAAAGGAGAATTTGCTTTGTGTGTTGAGTGTTAGGCTGAAGTAAGTGAGTGATTTAGTGAGTGAGTGGGTTTAATTTTTTAATTGTTGATTTGAGTGATGGTTTAAGGGGAAGGGTGTGAGTGGTTGTTGGCCTTGGGTAGCAGTGAGGGTGTCCTTGCATGAGATGCAAGTGGGCAATAGCCACTTGATTTGATGGTTGAGGGTCATGTCAATTTACACAGTGTAGAAATACACTGTGCAATTTAACTTGGAACGCGGTTTTAAAATGAAAACTAATCGATAACTATCTAATTTAAATTTTAGAAATTCTTTACAATTGAAAAAACTTTTTAGAGTGACTTTTTTAAAATTTCTTTGTAGAGTAATCACTCACAGATGAATTTTACGAAAGATCACTTGTCTTGCAAGTCTTAGATTTTTTTAAAAAAAAAACTATTCAAAACGGTTTTTCCAGTCAAATAAATTTTTAACAACATAGAGACACAACTATGAATAAACACAGAGAAATTTATCTATTTTTCACTAATGAATTTAGACACTGAAATTTAAATTTTCATTGCATCACACATCATCAACCCAAATAAAATAACACAGGTTATTTTATTTTCACCGAAACTTAAAATCAAACTAACAGTCAATTATACAGAAAAGCAACTACAGAGAATTTATTCTAGCGAATTAATTTCTGTCAGTTACTTGCAGAGATTTATATACAGACAAATATAATTATGCATATTTGTATATATATAGTTGAGTTGATATTTTCAGGGTGTTACATAGACTCCCTTGATAAAAGCTTCTTATTTTATTGTTTAATCTAACAACCGAAAACAATAAGTATCCACTTCAAGGAGAGTATAAGGTCATATAACATCTCTATATTAGTTTTATTGGAAGGATGGAAGAAAGTTCCATAATTTATGGGAGTGGTCTGCCACAATTTATTCTTAGTGAGCAAAATTTTCATCTTATTGGTAGTTTGTTGTTGGTGCAAGGATGTACACCTATATGTGTGTGTGTGATACAAATAATGAAATGGTCAATAAAGTTAATCACTTCAAGTACCCAACAAAATATTCTTCTAGTGTTTTTGTAAGCCAGAACATAGAATATTCTTAGTAAGCCATAACATAGAATAGAGATAGTAGAAACAAAAGAATATCCAACCATGCAACCAAGGCAGCCTCAACACCAAATTGGGAGTCTTAATAAAAACTACTTTCAATTCAGTTAGGCAATGGGCATCTTCTTCTTAAGTCCATAGTGTCTTTCGCTTAGTTTGTCTTTTTTTATACTAAAAAAAACTGAATTGAGGACGCCCTAGTTAAGGCCAGGCCAAAGATGCTAAGCTTAAGCCAATGATGCCCTAGTCGAGGTCAAACTGAAGATGACCTAGCGGAAGTCGAATTGAAGATGCCTCAGTCGAGGTCGAGGCTAAACTGAGAATGCCTTTATCAAGAGTGAGCTGAAGATGTGTTTATTATTGCTAAGTCAAATATGCGTTGGCCGAGGTTAGGTCAAAGCTGCATTTGCTGAGGCAGAGTTAAGGATACGCAAGCCGAGGTAGGGTTGAAGATGCACTGGCCTGACTGGTAAAAGAGTCGAGCATGATTATCTTCCTTGGGTGGTCTCTACCATAAAAAAAAAAAAAGAATTTAAAAATATTTGATTTATGATTTTATTGAATAAGTAATTTAAAACTATTTTGTAATAATATATAGTTAAAAACTTAAAATTAATACATTTATATAAAAAATTTAACATTATCATATAATCATTAGTCAACAAAATGTTCATATATGAAGTTATTAAGCATATAGTCAAAATATCATTTTGTAGTAAATATATTAACTAATTAGATTCAACCTAATTCTTAGTATAAAAAATTCAGCCATATAATTTAAATATTAGTCATGAAATATTTATTTATGAAATTAATTTAAATGGATTTATATAATATAAAATTAAAAATGATTTTATAGGATGTCTAAAGTAAAAGTAGATTTAATCAATTAAATTATAATTAGTTTTAATAAGTAACTATAATATTTATCATCCATTTAATATAAATTATAACATATTTGAATATAATATTAAAAATATTATTACATTAAATATTCAAAGAAAAAATAAATCTTATTTAGACAAACAAAATTATCCTTTATTTTTATGATTATATATGCTTATATAATATATAAAATATAATTTTTTATAAATAAAAAATATAAAACAATAATATAATATAAATAAAAAATGGTTATAATAAAAAAAATTGTGTGTATGTAATAAAAAAAAGAAATTAGAAAAAGGGAGAGAGAGAGGGAGGGAGGGAGAGAGAGAGAGAGAGAGATGAGGATAGGAATTGCGAGGGAAAACTATTGACCAGGAAGTGACGAGTTTAGGGAGGGATTTCTTATCTTGGTTTATATTGATATTGATGAATGAATAACATACGTGGCTCAATATTATTTTTTGAAATAAATATCAATTCAAAAAATATGATAGATTTTTTTATGGAAATCATCCTTGAGCATATTTGGAAAAAATCTTAATAATCAGTATTTCTGATAACAATTATCATACTAAAAGGTCATTAATTTTTATATTAAAATATTTAACATATATAAATGATATATAGAGATATTTTAACTTTAATGTGTAAAATATATAAAAAAAAAGATAGATTGTTGAATTTGGAAAGTTATGTATAAATTCTTTTCAATTATTATGTCATACTTCCTTCCATTTTCATAAAAAGAAAAAAAAAACAAAATTTCAAACTTCCCTCCAATATTTCCCTTCATTTACAT
This sequence comes from Pueraria montana var. lobata, assembly GCA_026413185.1. Taxonomy (NCBI): domain Eukaryota; kingdom Viridiplantae; phylum Streptophyta; class Magnoliopsida; order Fabales; family Fabaceae; genus Pueraria; species Pueraria montana. Next base: position 84,690,920 of record CM048650.1, read on the forward strand.
AAAAATTACCCCCCTCCCCAAAAAAAATTTTAAGCTTCCCTCCAGTGCTGTTCCGAAGAAGATATTAATCATAATCTAATATACACTATAAATACATCTAACCTTTGCAAATTCCTATAGACCAAGTACTAGTATAACTCTTTTTCAATTCTCTTCTTATTTCTAATCCTTTAATCCTTTGTGCAATCACACATAAAAATACCCTCTATATAAATCTTCCTCATGATAAACATGATACCACAATTTGAAGAACCCACCTTTTTCTCTGGTGCTGGTAACACTTTCATCAATCATATTGTGTATGTAACCATGGTGGTGACAACTTTCGAGCAGAACAGTGCTGTCAAACTTTGTCACACGTGGTTACCAATTCAACACATCATTTTCAATTATCCATTTTTTTGCAATGATGTAGTAAAGCAATTGCTTGCATACTTGCATGTACCTACAAATTTTTTCAATGGCCATGACTGTGACATGGTTGAAAACATTTCAGCAATGTTATGGGAATCAGTATTGCAGCGGCCTAGCATTGATATAAATTATTTTCACGTGTTTGTTAAGGTACTCAAGACCCATTGTTGTTACAATGTTGTGAGTACCCAGTTCTTTTTTCAAGCTGAGCAACTTCCATCTAGAAGATTGGTGCAAAGAATGGCCTATGAGGGAGGTGAACATTCTTTGCCTGCGGGCGCAACGATGCTTGAAAGATTTATGGCTCAAGATGAAGAAGGTGAATGTGTCATATGTCATGAAGATTTCAACTCTTGTGATGATGCAGCAAGATTGCCTTGCTCTCACGTTTTCCACCATTATTGTATTTTGCAATGGTTTGTAGAGAGGGGTATGTGCCCTTTGTGCCGTTTTGCAAGTAGTTGTGTCTCTTGATACTGTTACGATTAGCATTATTGTACCGTGATAAATATATTATCTTAAAGAAGTAAAATATATTGTATGTGAATATAAATACTTCAATCTATAATTGATGTTTTCCTTTTGAGAGTACATTAATTTTTGCTATCAATTTCACTTTTCATATGTAATAATATTTACACGGTAGATGACTTTTAAAATTGAATATAATTTATTCTCTTTTATCATTGTATATGGGGAGGACTCAAACATAAACAAAGGGAGATATTAACTGGGAGAAGAAGGCGTGGAGACAATAGAACCAATCGATAGAGCACCGAGGAGAAAAGAAAACCCAGAGCATAGTATTGAAAGTAAATATAATGTTGTTTTAAAAAAAAAGTAAATATAATGTGTTGATTATGGTTTATCTTAATCAACACATTATAATTATAATTGCTCCTAAAGTTATTCTGATTTCCATTTTCCATTATATATCTTAACTTGTTCTCCTTTTGTTTGGTTTCATTTCCACGTCATTGGTTTGCTAAACTAAACATGCCTTTTCCAAGCAATATGATGCAGCTCATATTGTTTATATCAGGATGTTTTATTTTTATTTTTTATTTATTTTTATTGAAATTTTTTCATAATGATTAATTCAGCTTTCGACAACCATATGTATTATAATTATTGTCACTTTAGGTTTTCTACTTCTGTTGTTTCTAATGTTAAAGTGGTAAAAACATAAAAAAATAATGAAATATTAAGAACAGTGGAAATGAAAAAGAAGTGAAAATAAGAAAAATAGAAACAAAAGGGCAACGTAATAATGATAAGATGATATGAATAAGTGGAGTTTGTAAATTCTCATTTTAATTTATTAGTATTATCGGTTAACGTTGTTTGTTCCACTATTAGTTTGGGTTATCCACTTGGATATAACACCACCAGACTGCTACATGCAATTGTTGTAGTCTTCTTACACCTCCACTATTAGTTCGCTTAGTTTATCATTTTTATTTTTCCCCTTCTGTTTTGCTATTTTTTTCCTATTTGAATAAAAAAAAATTAATGCAATGATTATGCTTTATATTTCATTTTGAATCCTTTTTTGTTTCATGGTGAAAAAGAGTTCTTATTAGAAATACAAGTATGTAATTTTAATTTTAGTTAACAATTTTTCACAATTGTTTTGTATAAGCATTAAAATCAAAGGTTTTTTTTTTAATGTAAAGGGTAATTAGAGCCGTCAAAATAGACTAGCCTAGTTGGCTTGGCCATAGCCCACGTGGGTCATGGCCAAAAAGCCCACAGGGCTAAAAGAGTCCAACATAAAAAAGCCCTTAAGACCTTGTGGCTTATGGCCTGCCAATGGACCTTAAATTTAAAAATTTAACTCGAGGTTAAGCTAAGTGATGTTGTAGCCAAAGTCGTATTGAAGATACTTTGACTGTGGTTGATTTGAAGATACTCTAACTGAGACCGAGCTTAAAATGCTCTAGTCAAGGCCAAGCTTAAGATGCTCTAGCTGAGACTCAGTTGAAATTACTCTAGCTGAGATTGAGCTGAAGATGCTCTAACTGAGGCTAAGTGGAAGATGCACTAATGAAGGTTTGAATCGGAGGTGCATTGGTTGAGGCCAAGCTAAAGATATGTTGGGTAAGGATGAGTCAAAGATACTCTGGTTGAGGTCGAGCCGAATATGTGCTTGTAAAGGCTGAGCCAAACATGTGTTGTCCAAGGCTGAGCTGAAGATGCGCCCTAGTTGAGGCCAACCCAAAGATACTAAGGTCTTGTCCACGCTGCCTTAGCCGAGGCCAAGTTGAAGATGACCTAATTGAAGTCGAGGCAAAAATACCCTGACTAAGGTTGAGTAGAAGAGTCCTTAGTCGAGGTTGAACCAAAGATGTCCTAGCTGAGACTGAGTTGAAAATGCCCTGGTTGAGGTTGATCTGAAGATTCTCTAGCCGATGTTGAGTATAAGATACTCTACGTTAGGCTAAGTTGAACATACTCTGAACGAGGTCGAGTTGAAGTTACTCTAGCCAAGGTCAAGTTGAAATTACTTTGATTGAGGCCACATTAAAGACATCTTGGTTGGGACCAAGTTAAAATTACTTTAGTTTAGCTTGAGTTAAACATACTCTAGTCTAGCCAAGTTGAAAATATTTTTATGGGCGATTTAGAAAAGACATTTTTGAAATACTGGTACTCGTGGGTTGACAACCCTTAAGCCTTGGTCCAACCTTCTTATTAATTGGGTTGTGTAGGTTGGGAGCTTTTAGGCCCCACATTAGGTGGGCCAAAAAATAATTAGAGCCATTATAGTGAACTGGCCCAAGGCTTAGGACCAAAATAACACCTCAAGAGATAATTTAAACATGATAGCTAGTTAATCTTATGCATTAAATTGGAATGTATACTCGAGTTGTGACAACTGTTCCTGAACTTGTATATTACTTTTTATTTATCATTGATTTATTTCAGCAAAATAATTTCATTTTTATATTTGAGAGACTTGAATTTATATTTAGTTTTCTATTGTTGTATTATGGATTTTTAATTTAAACAATTTTTATTAAATTGTGAATATTATTTTTTAAAACTAATTAATTAATTACAATGTAAACTTTTAGTCACAATTATCTTTTTAAACTACTTTAAAATTAAAATTAAAATAAAAAAGTAAAAAGCAAAAAAATAAATAACGAAAATAGGAAAACCTATTGAGAATTCAGGTTTGGGGTATCCGGATTCTCAACGTCATGTTTTTTAAAAAGAACATAAAGGTTAAGAATTCGGGTGGAGAGGAGCTGAAATCCCAACCTAAACAGTAATAGATAATAGTTTATTAAATAATGTGGTACGAGTATTATTTGGATAAATAATTTTTTTTGTTCAAAGAGGTATTTAAATATATACTAACATCAATGTGTAAAATATATATAAAAAATGACAAATTATTCAATTTGGAAAGTCTTTTAAGTATACAAAATTTTCAATTATTTACCTCATATGTACTTCCCTCCTTGACCAGAAAAACAAAATGTCAAGCTTCCCTCCTTCACAAAAAAAAAGAAAATCTCAAACTTCCCTCTTTCACTAAAAGATCAAATTGAATCTCAAGATTCCCTCTTTGACCAAAAGACCAAATTAAATCTCAAGCTTCCCTCCAATACTCCTTTGAAACAATTGACCATAAAGGATATATACCTCACAACACTATAAATATGTCTATGCTTTACAAATTCTTTGACCCAACAGCATTACACTCTCTTATTGTTTCTATTCCTTTGTGGAAACACACACAAAAGTATTATTTATCAATCTTCCTCGTCATGCCAGAAATACAACAATTCACCTTCTCTGATGGTGGGAGTTACACTTCATGCAAAGATAAAGTCTATAAAACTATAGTTGTTGTGACTAATTCAGATCAAATGGGTGAGGTTAGATGTTGGAGGTCGAGTCAACCAATTTCTCGTGAACATTTTGCGTATCCATCTTTTCGCAAAGAGCTGTTACAAAAGTTCCTTGCACACACAGGTGTTCGGCAAACCTTTCTCAATGGCCATGATTGTGACATGATCACAAATTTGTCTAGAATGCTACGTGACTCAGTACTGCAACACTGTGGGTTTGAAACAGATTATTTTTATGTGTTTGCTATGTTCTTTAATGGCCAATATTTTTACAATATAGTGAATACCTCATGCTTCTTCGATGCACGACATGTATCAAGAGAGTTCGTGCAAAGAATGGCTTATCAGGGTGGAGAATATTCTTTGCCTGCTGGGGCCACAATGCTTGAAAAATTGAAGATTGAAGATGAAAAAGATGAATGTTGCATATGCTATGAAGAGTACAAGTGTGGTGATGATGGGGCACGGTTGCCTTGTGCTCATATTTTTCACTATGAATGCATTTTGAAATGGTTTGTGCAGAGCAGTACATGCCCTTTTCGCTGTGGTTCCACATGAACTCATGATACTGTTAGGTTTTGCATTACATATTTTCTTGCTTTTAAGGATACTTTGTTGTAGTTTCGTGTTGATTGAATTGTAATAATTGTTTTATCTTATAAAGAGGAGGAATTTATCATAAGAAATATATGGATACGTAAATTTATTTGATGCTTTCATTTCAAGAGTTAATCAATTTGACAATTTCTGCTATCAATTTGAATTTGTGGAAGAAGCTTAACATTCCAAACAAGACATTCTTCAATAAGTTCTTGATTAATTTGTGTACCTAGAAAGCCCCTAAAATTCATTAAGCAAAACACAAACAAAACAAACATTCACAAACTCTCTAAAGTTCCCTTAGCACCAAAACACAACACACACACAAACCTTGTGCAAGCTCTCCGACCACGGCACCGAAACTCGGTACCCGCGGGGCAGCAGAATCAAGCAGAGGGGCAAGTCCTCCGGCCTGGGGCAGTGCCTCTCCTTGTAGTAGTTCATCTCCCTGCTCAGCTGATGTTCAGCCTCGGATCCTCGCACAACATGTGGTCCGCAGCATCGGCGGGGTTCGCTTCCATACCGCGTCTCCCAGCCTCGATCACCGCCACGAGGCGGTGGCGCTGCCGCGGGTCTCTGAGTGGGGTGAAGACCATGGCAAAGAAGAGCATCACCAGGAAGAAGAACAAGCCAAAGATGAGGTCCAGGAGCCGCCATTGTCGCAGTGCGTGGCCGCGCTTGGAAGGTGACGACAAGGAATTGGAGTGACCCATTTGAGGAGAGTGGCGGATCTGGCTATAGCAACATCTGGGTCTCGATTTCGGTGGTCAAAATCAGTACTTTAAGTGAGAATCGTAATGGGTTGCTTTGCTTGCTTTGTGGGGGTGGTGGTTTCTTTCTCTGGTTTTGTTCTGTGGTGGAATAAATAGTGTTATAGACTATTGAGTTTACAGTGAAGTAACTAAAATTTGTTTCTTGAGGTTTTGGTGAAGTGTTTTGTGGTGTTTGGAGAGTGAGGCAAGTTTCAAGAGTGGGAGTGAGAAAAAGGGGAAGGAAGAAGAAGCAGGATCTGATATGATATGGCTCAGCTTCCCTGGTTTTGGACCAAATTAATGTTTTTGGGCTATTGCACATGCATTTATATTATATAGTATGATAAAACTAAATCAAATGATTATAAATATAAATATCTCATGTTAATATTTTTAAATTTGATAAATAAAATAGGTTTAAATACCTTTTTAGTTCTTGCAATATTGCACTAACTATGGTTGATTTAAGGATGCTTTGGTTGAGGCCGAGCTTAAGATGCTTTAGTCGAAGCTAAGTTGAAATTACTTTGGTTGAGGTTGAGTTAAAATTTCTCTAGCTAAGATCGAGTTGAATATGCTATAATCGAGGTCAAGTTAAAGATGATCTATTAAAGGTTGAATTGAAGTCAAATGTCGAGCTCAAGATATGTTGGTCAAGGTCAAGCTGAAGATGCACTGGCCGAGCTGAGCCAAATATGAGCTCGTAAAGTCCGAGCCTAAGATTTGTTGGCCTAGGATGAGCCAAAGATGCATTAGCCATCATTGAGTCAAAGATGCATTGGCCGAGGCCTAGCCTAAGATACCTTAGCTGAGGCTGGGACAAAGATGCTAAGGTCAAACCAATGATGCTCTAGACCAACTTGAAAATGACCTAGCCGAATTCAAGCTGAAGATGCCCTAATTGAGGTCGAAGCCAAGGCCAAGCTAAGAATGCCTTTGCCGAAACTTAGTTGAAGATATGATAGTTGAGGCTGAGCTAAATATGTATTGGCTGAGGCCGAGTCGAAGATGCATTGGTCGATGCTAAGCCAAAGATGTACTAGTTGGGAGAAAGTTGAAATTACTTTAATTGAGGTTGAGTTAAAAATATTTTAGTTAAGCCAAGTTGAAAATATTTTTTTGGATGGTTAAGAAAAAACTTTTAAAATACTCGTAACTTATGGGCTAACCTTGCCCCCTTTAAGCCTTGGTCCAACCTACTTCTTAAGTAGTGTGGATCGGGAGATTTTAGGAACCCCATTAGGTGGGTCAAAAAATAGTTAGAGCCATTATAGTGGGTTGGCTTGGGGCTTAGGACCAAATAAGACCTCTAAAGATAATTTAAACATGATACCTTATTAATCTTATGTTTTAATTTGGGATTCCTAAGCCATGATAGGTGTTTCGAAACTTGTATTATGTGTTCGTTTATCTCTTTTATTTATCATTAATTTATTTAAGCCAAATAAATTCATATTTAAATTTGAGATAATTTAGTTATCTATTTTTTATTTTTTTCATTTTATACAAAAGGAGTGATTTTGGTGTAATGTCTTTTTAAGTCCATATTTTAATCTAAGTCACTTGAGTTGTAATTACTTGGTAATCTCGAACTTATTTTATTTATTTATTTATTTATTTTCTTTACTTATTTATTTATTCAAAATTAATTTTATTTTATTAAAATAATTTTAGAAGCGAGCCTTTACAATAATTAAACAAAAAATAGATTTAAAATGAATATCAGTAATTACTTAAAGACTTCGCAATAACTATATATAAAGTGAATGAAAATAATTATTACTAAAAATCCATTTTTTTATTAAAATACTTTTATTTTAACAACCTTAAAATTAACTAGCTCTCACCACTTGCGGTAAAATTAACAAAGTGTATATATCATTAAATCAAAACAATGAAAATTATGAAGCAAAAAAAGTATATAATTATTATCTAATTATCGATAAATGGATGAAAGGTTAAAAATAAAATAGAAAGTGATAATAGAAGATTCAATGCAAGTGGGGCCTTATAGTAGAGACTGGAAAATAGTGAAGACTATGATGTGTGTGTGTGTTTTTTTTTGTGAAATACTGTGATGTGTTAATAACACGTGTTATATTAAGAACCCAAAATTAGATATTGAGAGAGATGTTTACAGATATTCTAACATCAAAGTGTAAAATAAATTAAAAAAATAATAAAATAATCAAATTGGAAAGTCTTTAAATTCCCAAAATCCAAAAATCTCAATTATGTACCTTATATACTTCTATCCTTGACCAAAAGAACAAAACATCAAGCTTCCCTCCAAAAAAAAGAAAATCTCAAGCTTCCATCTTTCAACAAAAGACGAAAATATCAATTTTTCCCTCCAATACTTCATTGAAATAATTGATCATAACGGATATATATCTCACAACATTATAAATATATATATGCTTTACAAATTCTTTGACCCAGGCCAGCATTTGTACAACCCTCTTTCGATCTCTTATTGTTTCTATTCCTTTGTGCAAACACACACAGAAGTACACATTAACAATCTTCCTCGTCATGCCAGAAATTCAACGATCCACCTTCTCAGATGGTGCTAGTTACACTTCTTGCAATGACAAAGTCAATATAACTATAGTTGTTGCAAATTCAGATCCAATGGACCTGGTTAGTCTTTGTAGCTCGAGGTTACAACCAATTGCTCGTGACTTTTTTGCTTTTCCATCTTTTTCTGAAGACTTGTTACAGACGTTCCTTAAAATGTCAGATGTACCACAAAGTTTTCTCAATGGCGACTGTGACATGGTTACAAATTTGTCTAGAATGCTACGTGACTCAATATTGCAGCACTGTGGGGTTGAAAAAGATTATTTTTATGTGTTTGCTATGTTATCAAAGAGCCGTTATTTTTACAATATAGTGAATATCCCTTGCTTACTTGATGATGAACATGTTCAATCAGTAGAGTTCGTGAAAAGAATGGCTTATTAGGGTGGAGAACATTCTTTGCCTGCTGGGGCCACAACACTTCAAAAGTTGAAGATTGAAGATGAAAAAGATGAATGTTGCATATGCTACGAAGAGTACAACTGTGGTGATGATGGGGCACGGTTGCCTTGTGCTAATATTTTTCACTACGAATGCATTTTGAAATGGTTTGAGCAGAGCAGTACGTGCCCTTTCTGCTGCCGTTCCATATTCAGTCGTCGTGACTCTTGATACTGTTAGGTTTTGTATTACATGTTTTCTTGCTTTTAGGATACTTTGTTGTTGTAGTTACTTGTTGATTGCATTGTAATAATTGTCTTATCTTATAAAGAGGTGGAATTTATCGTAAGAAATATATAAATATGTAAATCAATTAGATGCTGTCCTTTCAAGAGTTCATCAATTTGAAAATTTCTGCTATCAATTGCATTTTCCTTACGTAATAATATTGACCATAATTTAAAATTGAATTACTTCTTGCAATTTTCCTAAATCTCAATATGAATTTAAATTTTTAAATTTTGAATCTAGACATATCATATCAAATTAATAAACATAAATATAATGTATTAAATAATGTATTTCTACAATTTTCTTATATATTCCGAAAGTATTGTTTTTGTGTAAGCAAAGTGGAAATAATTAAAAGCAAAAAGAGCTAAACAATAACATAGGAAATGCCATCATTAACCACTAGGGTTTGCCTAGTGGTGGGGGAATAGAATGTATGAGGCGATAGGTTCGAACCTCAGTGCGACAATTGTACACCGTGGAGCACCAATCAGGGTTGTCCACCCTAACCTTGCTCTTAATATTATGTCATACTTCCCTCCTTTTCAATTAATGAATGAATAACATATGTGGCACAACATAATTTTTTGAAATAAATATTAATTGAAAAATATAATATAATATTTATGAAAATCATCCTCGTGCATATTTGAAAAAAAAAAAGCATTCACTTTTCTAATAATCAGTATTTCCGATAACATTTCTCACACTAAAAGGTAATTAATTTTGGATTAAAATATATTAACATATATAAATGATATATAGAGATATTCTAACTTTAATATGTGAAATATAAAAAAAAATGATAATTTTTTTAATTTGAAAAGTTTTATATGTATAAAATCTTTTCAATTATCATGTCATACTTCCTTTCTTTTACATAAAAAGAAAAAAACCAAAATTTCAAACTTCCCTCAAATACCTTATTTAATTGGAAAGTTATGCATTTGTTTTTAATATTATGCTATACTTCCCTCCATTTACATAAAAATTATCCTTGTGATATTTGAAATTTTTTCCCTATAATTGAAAATTATCCTTTTCAATATTTGAATTTTTTTTCCTAATAATCAGCATTTCTGATAACATTTATCATTCGAAAAAGTCATAATTTTTTTATTAAAATATTTTAACATATAGAAATGATATATATATATATATATATATAGAGAGAGAGAGAGAGAGAGAGAGAGAGAGAGAGATTCTAACTTTAATGTGTAAAACATATATATAAAAAATGATAAATTATTGAATTTGGAAATTTATATTGAAATTTTTTCAATTATTATATCATACATCCTTCCTTTTTCAATAACAAAAAAGAAAAAAAAATTAAAATTTCAAACTTCCCTCAAATACCATTATTTAATTTGAAATTTGTGCACTTTTTTTTCAATTATTACGTCATACATCCCTCCATTTACATAAAATACCCCCCAAAATTTCAAGCTTCCCTATAATACTGTTTCGAAGAAGATATTGATCACAATCTTATACACTATAAATACATCTACCCTTTGCAAATTCCTATATGCCAAGTATTAGTATAACTCTTTTTCATCTCTCTTCTTATTTCTACACATTTTTGCAATCACACACAAAAGGGTCCTCTATAAATCTTCCTCATCGTAGAACCCACCTTGTTCTCCGATGCTGGTCACACTTTCATCAATCATATTGTCTATATAACCATGGTGGTGACAACTTTTGAGCCGAGCAGTGTCATCAAACTTTGTCACACATGGTTACCAATTCATCGCATTATCTTCAATTATCCATCTTTTTGCAGTGATGTATTAAAGCAATTACTTGCATACTTGTGTGTACCTACAACTTTTTTTAATGGCCATGACTGTGACATGGTCGAAAACATTTCAGTAAAAGTTATGGGAATTAGTATTGCAGTGGCCTAGGGTTGATATAAATTATTTTTGCGTGTTTGTTATGGTACTCAAGACCCATTGTTGTTATAATGTAGTGAGTTCCCCTGAATTAAGTGCCTCCTTATGCTGAATTTCCCATGAATCAAGTCCCTCCTTGTTAGTTAGAAGGGGGAACTGTAGTACAAGGAGGGACTTGGTTCATTGGAACTACAGTACAAGAATTGCTTATGAGGTGGAGAACATTCTTTGCCTGTTGAGGCCACAACACTTCAAGATTGAAGATGAAAAAGATAAATGTTGCATTTGCTATGAAGAGTACAACTGTGGTGATGATGGGGGCACGGTTGCCTTGTGCTCATATTTTTGTTGTAGTTACATGTTGATTGCATTGTAATAATTGTCTTATCTTATAAAGAGGTGAAATTTATCGTAAGAAATATATAATAAAGCTTAAATATGTTTTGGGTCCCTGATATATTAGCAAATTTTGCGTTGGGTCCCTATTAAATTTTTGCTTTTTGTTGGGTCCCCAGTAATTTTTTTATTTTGTTTTTGTTCCCTAAAGCGCATTAGATAGTGCTTTAAATTGCTTTTAAAAAGTGGTTTAGATAGCGCTTTAGTTACCAAAAACAAAATAACAATTTATTGGGGACCCAACAGAAAGAAAAAATTTAATAGGGACCCAATGCAAAATTCGCTAATATATTAGGGACCCAAAACATATTTAAGCCAATATATAAATACATAAACCTATTTGATGCTTTCCTTTCAAGAGTTCATCATTTTGAAAATTTCTGCTATCAATTGCATTTTCCCTACGTGACTATAATTTAAAATTGAATTATTTCTTGCAATTTTCTTGAATCTCAATATGAATTAAAATTTTTAAATTTTGAATCTTGACATATCATATCAGATTAATAAACATAAATACAATGCATTAAATAATGTACTTATACAATTTTCTTAAATATTTGCAAAGTATTGTTTATGTGTAAGCAAATTGAAAATAATGAAAAGCAAAAGGAGCTAAACAATAACATAGGAAATGCCATCATTAAATAGCATATAGAGAGTTTGACATATAAAGCTCCTATCATAACAAAACAATAACCAAAGTATTATTTCTTTAATCTTTATTCTTACAGATTGAGATTATTTACATCTACAACTCAGTTATTATTGATCACTTTTAAGTATAGGTATTTTTTTTTACAGAGAATAGGTACCTTTATATTGGCTGTTAAAATGAATATGGTAGTGTTTTTTTTTAGTTTTATAAATTTATATATTGGATTTAAGATTTTGTGGGCTATGTACGCCTTTCTAAATTTATTTGGTATATGTTACTATTAGAATTCAAATTTTGAAGGGAACATTATGGTCTCGAGTCCAATGCACCATAATGCCTCATTTATTTATTTTTCTGCGGAAGGAAACAGATCTATGGATAGTCCTATTGCCAATGAAAATATAATTTTAGATATTAAAGATCTTTGTGTAGTAAAAAAAGCATTAAGCTCTTTCAATTTAATGCCAATATATAGTTTTTGATGTCAATTGTACACTGTGATAATCAACAAACTATACAATGATCTTGATTAATCGATGATTCTCCTCTATGTTTGTGCATATATTTTATCATATAAAAATAATAGTAATCATTACAAATGTTTTCTCAGTGGTTTTCATTTACTTTATGTATATCTTTGTGTGTTAGTTCTCATGCTAGGTTGATTTGGTGATCATCAAAGCCTGCCATTGTATTCAGAAATTTAAGAGGGGGATGAGAGTCAATGTAACATATGATGAACTCTTAGTTTAGACTGTATCAAGTTTTCATGCATACGATTATTCAGTAGACACCATCTAATCATTTCCACCTTTTCTTAGCATGTCTATATGTGGGAGAGCTTCCTGATGTTGTTGTCATTGTAATGCTCTGCTTAGATGCAATTTGAGGAAAGATTTGAAAAGAATATGAAGATAATGAATGGTGGATTTTGACGTTGTTGTCTAAAGTGTAGGGTACAATTCCCATTTTTGAAAAAGCTTCGTGTCTTTTTTTTTATCGATATGAACGGAAGACAGATATCAAAGAATTTACAATAATTCATGCACCCTACTTAACCAACTAAGCTAGACTCCCTTGATAAAAGCTTCTTATTTTATTGTTTAATCTAAAAACCGAAACCAATAAGTATCCACTTCAAGGAGAGTATAAGGTCTTATAACATCTCTATAATTTAGTTTTATTGGAAGGATGAAAGAAAGTTCCATAATTTATGGGGGTGGTCAGCCACAGTTTATTCTTAGTGAGCAAAATTTTCATCTTATTGGTAGTTTGTTGTTGGAGCAAGGATGTACACCTATATGTGTGTGTGTGATACAAATAATGAAATGGCCAATAAAGTTAATCAGTTCAAGTACCCAACAAAATATTCTTCTAGTGTTTTTGTAAGCTAGAACATAGAATATTCTTAGTAAGTCATAACATAGAATACAAAGAGTAGAAACGAAAGAATACCCAACCATGCAGCCAAGGCAGCCTCAACACCAAATTAGGCAATGGGCATCTTCTTCTTAAGTCCATAGTGTCTTTCACTTAGTTTGTCATTTTTTATATTAAAAAAACTGAATTGAGGACGCCCTAGTTGAGGCCAGGCCAAAGATGCTAAGGTCAAGCCGATGATGCCTTAGTCGAGGTCAAACTGAAGATGACTTAGCGGAAGTCGAATTGAAGATGCCTTAGTCGAGGCCGAGGCTAAACTGAGAATGCCTTTATCAAGAGTGAGCTGAAGATGCGTTTATTATGGCTAAGCCAAATATGCATTGGCCAAGGTTAAGTCGAAGATGCGTTTGCTGAGGTGGAGTTGAAGATGCGCAAGTCGAGGCAAGGTTTGCTGAAGCAGATTTGGAACAATCATGTGTTTTGTGTCATGCAGCCCCTGAAGATGTTAATCATTTATTTCTTAATTGTCATTTCTCTTATCAAATATGGTTTGCAGTTCTTGGATGGCTGGGATTCTCTATGGTTCTCCCTCAAGATACTAAACAACTTTACTTGCATATGGGTTTTTGCTTTAGGGGTAGGAAGGTACGGAAAATGAAGTATATGTTTTGGCATGCAACTTGCTGGTGCATTTGGATCATGCGAAACAAGATTATTTTTAAGCAAGAGGATGCATAATTTATGGGTCTGTTAGCACATATAAAGACTATAACTTGGTACTGGTTGCTATACAGGATAGGGGTTAAGCCTGATCTTTCTTCTCCTCATCGTGTTCAAACCCAATTGGTTGCATTTACTCTTGAATGGCTGCTGCTTTTGTTTTTGGTTAAGGGAGTTTTCTTCTCCCTGCATAGAAGGTTTTTTGAAGGTTCTTTTTGTTAATATATCACAATGTACGACTTGTACAGAACTGATATATACCCTTCTTTTTTCTATAATTATATTTAAGATTATTTGCATTTAAAAAAAAAAAGGTTGAAGATGCACTGGCCCGACCTAGCCTAATTGGTCAAAGAGTGAAAACGGACTAGTCCGACCTGGTCCATATCTCTCATAGGCCACATTTGTCTTGGCCTGGCTTGGCCCATCATACTAGGTCAAAGTAGCTTATTTATTTATTTTTCTTAAATTTATACTAATTTTAAAAAAAATAAAAAATAATTTCGGGCCAAGTGAGCATGATGATATTTAGGCCAAAAATTCATAGGCCCAGCCTGGCCTAACGGGCCATCAAGCCGGCTCGTCGGACCAAACCATTTTTGATAGCTCTTCTAGGCATGGCAACAAGATAGGTCAAGGGCGAGTTTAGCTCTCCTTGTCCCTATACTCATGAAAGACGAGACAGGTTCGAGTTTTTTGAATCCTAAACCATTGTCGTCAGATTTTATCGGATTCGCAAAAACCTATGTGTAACCTGTCACACTTTTGAAAACTTAATTTACTTATATGAGGAGGGATCAAGTTACTCCAAGAGTAACTTTAAAAGAGTTACTCCCTATCCTCACCATTCATTTTACCTAAACCTAATGGTTGTAATGAGTAACTAATCTTTTGACTGTGAATTTTTCTTTCAAATATTTTAATATCAACTTGTAAAATATATACAATAAAAGATCAATTATTTAATTTGGAAAGTATTTAAGTGTACAAAAATTTTCAATTATTTACCTCATATATATATATATATATATATATATATATATTCGGTCCTTGACCAAAATAACAAAATCTCAAGCTTTCCTCTTTCACCAAAAGACCCAAATCTCAAGTTCCCTCCAATACTGCTTTGAAACAATTGATCATAATGGTTACATTCCACACAACACTATAAATACATCAAACCTTTGCAAATTCCTATATAGCAAGTATTAGTATATCTCCTTTTCAATTCTCTTCTTATTTCCACTCCTTTGTGCAATCACACACAAAAGTATCCTCTATCAATCTGCCTCATTGTGAATATTACATCACAATTTCAAGAACCCAGCTTGTTCTTCGATTCTCATCAAACTTTCATCAATCATATGGTGTATATAAGCGTAGTTGTCACAGCTTTTGATCTTAGTAGTGGTGTAAGTCTTTGTTGGATGCAGTTACCAATTAATCATGAAATCTTCAATCATCTATCTGTATGTAATGATATATTAAAGCAATTGCTTGAATACTTGAATATACCTAGAAATTTTTTCATTGGCCACAATTGTGACCTGGTTCTAAACCTTTCAGCAAGGATACATGGCTCAGTGTTACAACGGCTTTGGGTTCAAATAAATTATTTTTGGATTTTCATTATGGTATTCAAGATCCACTGTTGTTATAATGTAGTGGGTACCCCATTCCTTTTTCAAGCTGATGAACTTCCACCAAGAGAATTTGTGCAAAGAATGGCCTATGATGGAGGTGAACATTCCTTTCCTGCAGGGGCAACGACACTCCAAAGATTTAGGGTTCAAGATAAAGAAGGTGAATGTGTCATATGTGGTGAAGATTTCAACTCTGGTGATAATGTAGCAAGGTTGCCTTGCTATCATGTTTTCCACCCTATTGCAATGATTTGTAGAGAAGGCTATGTGCCCTTGTTGCTGTTTCGCATATAGTCTTGTCTCTTGATACTGTTACCATTAGCATTTATGTACTGAGATAAATATATTATCTTAAAGAAGAAAAATGTATCGTATGAAATATAAATACTTCAATCTATTTGATGTTTTCCTTTTGAGAGTAATTGATTTCTACCATCAATTACACACATTCCTTATGTTTTAATATTGACACGTTTGACTTTTAAAATTGAATGTAATTTATTTTCTTTTATCATTGTCCATCTATCATTATTGCATACCCTGAGGAGAAACGAAAGAATGCTGAGAAAAAGAAAAGCCTGAACATAGAATAGAGAGAGTAGAAACCATAGGAGGGGCAAAGAAAACACACACTCACAAGTCGCGACTCATCACTCACTCCCAAGTCCCAAGTTCTTTTGATTCCCACGATTTTCCTCGCCTTTAATTTGTTTTCATTTCCATGCCATTGGTTTGCTAAACTCTTATTATTTTTTTGTTTAAATATCAAACATTTTATTAAAATATAATAATAAATTACATAAATAGTGAAATAATTAGAATAAATATTGTAATATTAAAGGAGACAACATATGATATTTTTTGTTTGTTAAAGTACCAAAAATAAAAATGAAAAATTATGATAAACTATAAATTATAAGTCCAAGTGTGCACTATCTTAAATGGTGTATCAAAACAACTCTATAAATTGCCAAACATCTTTACTTTAGTAAAACAAATTTATAAATTACTCAAATAAAATATAAATTACCTAAATTGATTTGTCTACACACTCTTTTTATTTTACAGCACTTGTCTACACACTCTTAAGAATTCATATATTATAAATTTAAATTCTTATCATGATCAAAACACTTATTTTACTTTGTTTCTCCACATTTCACAGTTATTTGATACTTACTTTTATATTTCCTAATTATGTACTAATGATTTTTAATCTTAATCTTTTTTATTCCCTCAAATTTAAATAATAATTACTTTTAATTTTAATATTAAAATTTCCTTTTTTTAGTCTCAAAATATTATGATATATCTTTAAATAGTAGGATTTAATAATTCGCAAAAATTAGAAAACATGGTAGTAAATTGTGAAAAAAAACCTGGGTAGTAAAATTTGCAAAATAACAATAGTTGGATGGTAAAATGTGCAATTAAACCTAATTATTTTGTATAAATATTAAAATCAATGATTTTTTTATGTATGTAAAGAGGTAATTAAAGTTGTCGAAATGGACTAGCCCATCTGGCTTGGCTTTAGCGTCTGAGGATCAGGGCCAGAACACCCACAGGGCTAAAAAAGACCCATCCTCGAGGCCTTATGGGTTATGGCCAGTCCATGAACTTTAAATTTAAAAATTTAACCTGAGGTTGAGTTGAAGATGTTTTGCACAAGGTTGTGCTGAAGATACTCTGACCATGATTGATTTGAAGATCTCTGGCCAAGTTGCGCTTAAGGTGCTCGAGCCGAGGTGGAGTTGAAAGGCCATGGCTGAGTTGAAATTACTCTAACTGAGACTGAGCTACCAAGGCCAAGTTGAAGATGATCTAATCAAGGTTGAATAGAAGATATGTTGGTCATGGTCAAGCTGAAGATACATTGCTCAAGGCTGAGCTAATGATGCAGTTGTAAAGGCTGAGCTGAAGATGCATTGGTTGATGATAAGCCAAAGATGTGTTGACCAAGGTTAAGTCGAAGATGCAGTGGTCGAGGCCGAGTCGAAGATGCTCTAGCTGAGGCCAGGCCAAAGATGCTAAGGTCAAGTCGATGATGCCCTAGCCAAGGCCAGGCTGAACATGTGTTGACTAAGGCCGAGCTGAAGATTTTCCTAATCGAGACTAAAGTAAAGGTGTCTTAGCTAAGACCAACTTAAAGATGCCCTGACTATGGTTGAGGTCAAGATCCCAGATAAGGTTGAATGTAAGATACACTTGGATAGGCTAATTAAGTTGAAATTACTCTCGACGAGGTTGGGTTGAAGATAATCTAGCCAAGGTCGAGTTAGAATTACCTTAATTGAGGCTATGTTGAGGATACTATGGCCAAGACTGAACTGAAATTACTTTGATTGATGTCAAGTTAAAGATACTCTAGTCGAGCTAATAAGTTGAAAATATTTTTGTGGATAGTTGAGAAAAGTCATTTTTAAAGTACTCGTAACTTGTGAGCTGATCCACTCCCCTACTTAACAACTTTAAATCTTCTTAATAAGTAAATATAAAGTGGATAAAAATAATTGTTAGTAGTACTAAAAATCCTTTTTTATGTTTTTATCAAAATACTATTCTTTTAACTACCTTGGAACTGACTAGCTCACCACTTGTGATAAAATTATCAAACTTTACAAAGAAGAAAAGTATATCAACACTTAAAAAAAGTGAAATGTTCACGTACAAGATATATGTCAGTAGGCTAATTGATAACTTGAGACTCATTTCTCTTTTTTAGATTTATATTATATTACAATAAAGCTAATGTAGACAAAGAAAGGCAACCGACAACTATTCCAGTGCATGACCAAAGAAATGAAAGTTGTTAAAAAAAACAAGAAAAATGACGATACCATGAGTAAAAAAGAATTAATTAATATAAATAAAAAAGATAGATGACATAACATGAGGCAGGCTGCACGTCTATCAAAAGGAAAACTTGCATCAATCAAAAGAAAATGCTTATAATACTAACAAAACAACAAAGAGCAAATAAAATAAAGATTATGGAGAGAACTCAGAGGAATCAATTAAACTGACTGGGAGCCTTATTATGGCTTGCAGCTATCGGCAAATCAATGTGTAATTACTTAATGGTAAGGCCTTGAAAGCTTTGTCGGGCAAATCAGCTTTCACCATATTAATTGAAATTATATAACCCAAAATTAGGTATTCAGAGATATATTTAAAGATATTCTAAGTGTAAAATATATATATAAAAAAAAGATAAATTGTTCAATTTGGACAGTCTTTAAATATCCAAAAATTTTAATTATTTACCTCATATATACTTCTGTCCTTGACCAAAAGAACAAAATCTCAAGCTTCCCTCCTTCTCAAAAAGAGAAAATCTCAAGCTTTCCTCTTTCACCAAAAGACTAAAATCTCAAGCTTTCCCTCCAATACTACTTTGAAACGATTGATCACAATGGACATATACCTCACAACACTATAAATATATCTATGCTTTACAATTCTTTGACCTAGGCCAACATTTGTGTAACCCTGTCACTCTCTTCTTGTTTCTATTCCTTTATGCAAACACACACAAAAATATTCTTTATCAGTCTTCCTCATCATGACAGAAATTCAACCATCCACCTTCACAGATGGTGGTAGTTACACTTCTTCCAATGATGAAGTCAATATAATTATAGTTGTTGCGAATTCACATCCGATGGATGTGGTTAGTCTTTGTAGCTTGAGCATACTACCACTTCCTCGTGACTTTTTTTTGCTTTTCCTCCTTTCCCCAAAGACTTGTCACAGGTTTTCCTTGAAAAAACAGATGTACGAAAAAGTTTTCTCAATGGCGATTGTGACATGGTTACAAAGTTGTCTAGAATGCTACGTGACTCAAAACTGCAGCACATTGAAAAAGATTATTTTTATGTGTTTGCTATGTTATCCAAGAGCCGTTATTTTTACAATATAGTGATACCCCACACCCCTTTGATGATGAACATGTTCAATCAGTAGAGTTCGTGCAAAGAATGGCTTATGAGGGTGGAGAACATTCTTTGCCTGCTGTGGCCACAACACTAGAAAAATTAAAGATTGAAGATGAAGAAGATAAATGTTGCATATGCTATGAAGAGTACAACTGAGGTGATGATGGGGCACAGTTGCCTTGTGCTCATATTTTTCACTACGAATGCATTTTAAAATGGTTTGTGCAGAGCAGTACATGCCCTTTCTGCTGCCATTCCACATGTAATCGTCGAGACTCTTGATACTGTTAGGTTTTGCATTACATATTTTCTTGCTTTTAAGGATACTTTGTTGTAGTTTCATGTTGATTGGACTGTAATAATTGTCTTATCTTATAAAGAGGTGGAATTTACCGTAAGAAATATATAAATATGTAAATCTATTTGATGGTTTCCTTTCAAGAGTTTATGAATTTGAAAATTTCTTCTATCAATTGCATTTTCCTTACGTAATAATATTGACCATAATTTAAAATAGAATTATTTCTTGCAATTTTCCCAAATCTCAATATGAATTTAAATTTTTAAATTTTGAATCTTTACATATCATATCAATTAATAAACATAAATATAATGTATTAAATAATGTATACTTCTACAATTTTCTTATATATTCCCAAAGTATTGTTTTTGTGTAAGCAAAGTGGAAATAATTAAAAGCAAAAGGAGCTAAACAATAACATAGGAAATGCCATCAATAACCACTAAGATCGGCCTAGTGCTAAGGGGTTGGAGTAGAATACATTAGGTGATAGGTTTGAACCTCAGTGTGACCATTGTACACACAAAAAAATGCCATCATTTCGTAGAGCCCTCCACAGACGACCATATATGGTCCAAGGCACGATTTCCCCAAGGCATGGCCTATGTTACTTCAAGTCGTAGAGGCTTTGCTGTAACGTTTTGTACTCGTTGAATTTTCAAGAGCTCCTTGATATAGGTTCACTGCCACAAAAAATAAAAAGAAAAAACTTAAGTGTTTCTATCTGAGTTTTGAGTCGATGCCAAAGAAATTGGTGGAGGAAAGGGTGGAGATGGTGATGAAGAAAAACAAAACAATGCCGCTAAAAATCGTCTCCAGAGATGGCGAATGGTGGGCAGAGGATTCCTGGAAGAGGGTTGGAGAAATCTAGTGTGGATTGTCCTACTATAACAAAATTATAAATCTAACGATTGATAATGATGGTCAACCATGGATCACCAATTAGGGTGGTCCACCAATCAAGGTTGTCCACCCTAACCTTGCTCTTAATATTAAGATTAAAATACTTTAAAATCTATAAAAGATAAATAAAGATATTCTAATGCTAATGTGTAAAATATATAAACAATGATAAATTATTGACATTGAAAAGTTATGTATATTTTTTTTTTCAATTATTATGTCGTACTTCCCTCCTTTTCAATTAATGAATGAATAACATGTGTGGCTCAACATAATTTTTTGAATTAAATATTAATTGAAAAATATAATATAACTTTTATGAAAATCATCCTCGACATATTTGAAAAAAAACATTAACTTTTCTAATAATCAGTATTTCTGATAACATTTCTCACATTAAAAGGTAATTTGCTTTTGGATTAAAATATATTAACATATATAAATGATATATAGAGATATTCTAACTTTAATGTGCCAAATACAAAAAAAATGATATATTTTTTTTAATTTGGAAATATATGTATAAAATCTTTTCAATTATTATGTCATACTTCCTTTTTCATAAAAAGTAAAAAAACCAAAATTTCAAACTTACCTCGAATACCGTTATTTAATTGGAAAGTTATGCATATTTTTTTAATTATTATGCTATACTTCCCTCCATTTACATAAAAATTATCCTTGTGATATTTGAATTTTGTTTTCCTAATAATTAGTATTTCTCATAACATTTCTCATTCTAAAAGGTCATAACTTTTTTTATAAAATATTTTAACAAATAGAAATAATATATATATATATATATATATATATATAGAGAGAGAGAGAGAGAGAGAGAGAGAGAGAGAGAGATTCTAACTTTAATGTGTAAAATATATATAACTTTAATGTGTAATATATATATATATACATATATAATGATAAATTATTGAATTTGGAAATTTATGAAGAAATTCTTATCAATTATTATATCATACTTCCTTAAAGTTATTCTTCTATAAATTATTATGAAGAAAAAAAATTCAAAATTTCAAACTTCCCTCAAATACCATTATTTAATTTGAAAGATGTGCATTTTTTTTTTTCAATTATTATGTCATACTTCCCTCCATTTACATAAAAATACCCCCCAAAATTTCAAGCTTCCCTCTAATACTATTTCAAAGAAGATATTGATCACAATCTAATACACTATAAATACATCTACCCTTTGCAAATTCCTATAGGCCAAGTATTAATATAACTCTTTTTCAACTCTCTTCTTATTTCTACACCTTTTTGCAATCACACACAAAAGTGCCCTCTATAAATCTTCCTCATCATAGAACCCACCTTGTTATCCGATGTTGGTCACACTTTCATCAATCATATTGTCTATATAACCATGGTGGTGACAACTATTGAGCCAAGCAGAGTTGTCAGACTTTGTCACACGCGGTTACCAATTCATTGCATCATCTTCAATTATCCATCTTTTTGCAATGGTGTATTAAAGCAATTGCTTGCATACTTGTGTGTACCTACAACTTTTTTCAATGGCCATGACTGTGACATGGTCGAAAATATTTCAGCAATGTTATGGGAATCAGCATTGCAGCGGCCTAGGGTTGATATAAATTATTATTTTTGTGTGTTTGTTATGCTACTCAAGACCCATTGTTGTTACAATGTAGTGAGTTTCCCTGAATCAAGTCCCTCCTTATACTGCAGTTCCCATGAACCAAGTCCCTCCTTTTCTTTTTCCTTGAAAGGCTAAATAAATTAAGTATTATTACCACCAAACAGCTGGGTAAAAAGGAGAAAGTTTCAGCACATGGACCAACAACAAATTACAACTAACAGATGACAAAGTCACCGCCATCTCATCATGATCCTAGAACACAACCTGATCCTGCCAGAACCTCTTGAATCACCCAAGTGCAGATAGACTAAGGGACAAGTCTAACCAAATTAATCTACAAGACCACATACTTTATCCTAGAATGTTGTTCCTCCAACTATTACACAAAGCTAATGTAATGGGTGTGCGTCTCTTCAATGCTTAAAGCATAAAAGAGACACAAAGTAATAACATAACAAGTAGAGCCTGATGTTTCACCACACCAAACCTACTGCAGAAACATGTGAGAGGAGAGTCAAGTTCTACTTCCAGGGCATGCCTGAAAAGCCTTGGGTTGGGGTACTACTGTTGTTGATGCAGGCTCCTGTGCTTTGGTTTACTGGCCTGCTGGGGCAGCAGATGCATTCTCCATCTGCTTTGCAATCTTCAAGCGCTTGCGAGGATGATCAGTAACAAAGCTCGCCAAAACAATCTGAACAGGGGAAGCAGCAATCAAAAGACCTGCAACTCCACCGCCTAAAACACAGCCATATAGCCCTGACAAGGACACGCTCAGCCCCCCAGCCCTTTCAGCATGACCAGTTCCAGCAAGAAACAAAGAACCACCAAGTGATAGGATCTCAAATCGCTCCTCATAAGTCACAGTTCCACCAGATGAGGCAGGTTGTCGAAGTGTCACATTAGATATGGCTCCATTTGCGGTTAAGATGCAAATATTTCTTGGACTACTCTGGGAAATTGACATAATTCTTGCTGACAAATCCTCTCCAGCTTTCACCGTAATGACATGCGGAGTAAACAAAGATCCTAGCCCAGAATACTTTGAGTTAATCTTCTTATTCTTGTTGACAGAACCACGAGGTCTGCCCCTGTGCTGCACAGTACCCGCTGAGGCTGAATCTGTAACACTGTGATTTTTCGTAATGTATATTAAGTGCTTGATAAATACCGTAAAAAGGAAAATTAAATTTAAATCTATAGTTATTGTGAGATTTTTTTAGACTTTTACGTAAGTTCTGTAAATTATAAAAAAAAAAAATAAGAGAAAGGGGGTGTCCTTAGAGGAGGGTGTCTGCAAATAGCAAAAATTCCAAATTTATCTTATAAGGGACGTGTAATTCACGATTCTTCCAATTTTGCTTCATTCTTCTTCCTTTTCTCCTCGCAACCTGTCTGTTCTCTCCTCCTTCCTCGCGGGCCATGGCACTCAAAAGGGAAAAAGAAGCCATTTTGTTGGTTGCTTTAAGATTTGTATGCAAGCCAAAGTATCATTTCCAAACCAAGTTTCATTTTTCTCTTTATCTCTTCCTCTCTCAGCTGGAACTGGAACTAAACCCAAAGGTAAGGGAAGCTTCTCTATTTTCAGTTTAAGTGTGGTTGAGAGCTAGGGGGCTCAACCACATACAGCATGTCTGCCCCTCTTGTTGTTTGTATTGTGTTTGAGTAATTGTGATTCTCTTGGCAGTGGCTGTGTGAGTGTGTATGGATTGATTATTTTTGTTTTTGATTATCTAAATTACTTGGAAAGGCTCCTAAAACAAAGGAGACCATGACCAAATTTTATTAAAATTGTTTGACAAGGTTTTCAATGTGAGATTTACCCAAAAATAAAAGTGGCAGTGGCTGTTTGGTTCGTCCAGCTCTGGACAGTCCCCACGATTTTGTGATTTTTGGAAGATCTAACCGTTGGTTTTTCACGAAATTTGTTTTGAATGAAAATAGACTCGAAATGGAGAAACTTTTATTTTGACATCTTGAAGAGAAAACCTCATCTCAGGGTTCATCTGTGACCCAAAAAGTGGCTGTTCTGTTTTTCGAGTTCCCCTGGAACATGTCTCGGTTTTTCTTAAATTCCTAATTGTACACTTAATGTTTTGTTTTCGTTTTTGTGCTATTAAAAACTAGACAAAACAAGGTTTTTAAATGTGTAATTTACAAAAATTATCATGTCCAATTCCTAAATTAAATTTTTGAAAAGGAACAGGGCAAGGGTTTGGAGCTCTGTTTGGAGTCCGAAATTTAGGCTGTTAGAGAAATTTTACTGGGAACAATTGGGAACGAATTTGAGGACATGGGATATCAATTTTGAAAGACCAATGTGTTACCTGTATCCTGTAAAAATTATAGCTCAAAACAAGTTTTGGAAGTGTTAGAAAACTTACTTTCTTTGAACCATGTTCACTGGAAAGTCAAATTCAGTACTGTCAACTTGTAGGAATTCTAGAAAATTCTCTAGTTGTCTATTTTACCATTGGGATACCATTTTGAAAAATAGGATTCAAGAGCTTTAATTCTATATAAAAAGTTTTGAATTATGAGGTCATTTGTTACAATCAGTGAGAGCTCACAATCAGTACTGTCAAAGAGAAATCGACCTTATTTGGTCAATTTTGGTTAATATGAGATAATTATTGGAATGGTGAATTTTGTAAGTAAGTTTATTCTATGAGCAAATGACTTTGTTGTTGAGATTATTATATTGTTGATTGATGTGCTTAAATTTTTGTTGAGAACATTATTTATTATTGAGGTGTATGTGTATTGTTGAGAAATTGAAATGGAATGTTGATGAGATGATGATATATGTGAATTATGTGTTGGAACCATTCCTATATGTTAAATAGGAGTTAGCTATGTCCTTTGGGAAGATTTTTTATAGAAAAGAAAATTGGTATACTTGGAAGGGTGAGTTTCACGCCAGAACTCCGCCCCACTAAAGCGATCCGGGGGTCTCGCCTAGTGGGATATCTTTCCAAGTACCACCCCTATGTTTTGACTCCGAATGGCGTGTTGGAGTGTTGAGAACTACTTCCCAAGAGGTTTAGTGACTCTTTTAGTGTATAGGGGATGGGTTGTTGTCGTGGTTGAGGATTGTTGATGTTGTTGAGATGTATTTGGATCCTTAAGTCAGGCCATTGGAAATGGCGGTTACGGAGGTGCCGTATATAAGACTGTAAGGGATTCCAAATATGTTTTGCCGTTGGAATACGAGGTGTGCATAGTTGATGCACAAAAATATTCCGAATGTTGTATGTGCACAGTTGGTGTACAGACATATGAGTAGGCACGTAAGTTGAGGGTGCCAGTTGGGCTCTCAACCTAGTGCTGGGGATTTTCGTGGTGGCTAACGGTGAGCCTATAGAATAGACGAGTGGGCGAATCCCTATAGATGTATGGTCTTGCAAACCTACAGAGGTAAGCCACTATAGCACTTGTCTATTTTCGATAAAATCACACTTTCCCCGTAGGGTAGCTCAGGGGACTCCCTGTATGGTTAGTAGACATTGACTATGGTGGGGGAGGTGGCCTATGAGGACCGCTCATATGGTGTCGAAACTCCATGGAGTAGAGTCAGTTGTTGTTGACAAAGGTTGTCTAGTGGTTTATGTTGTACATCACTTTGTGATGAGGAATGTTGGTGGTTGTATTGTTGTTGAGATGTGGCTCATGATGATGAGCGGTGATGGTTTATGTTGTTGATGTTAGATGATGATTTATGACTTTTGTTGATTGGGTGTAATCCATGAGATTTGATGATGCATGTTATCAATTGGTGATTTAATTTTGTTGTATGAATTATTTGAGATGGTTGAGACCTGATGGTGTTGTTTATTGTTGTTTATTGGTGAACTAAGTTTGTATAATATTTTTAGTTATTACGTATAGTTTTGTTTGGTAAGCTTACCCTTGCAATGTTTGCACGTGTGGTTCGTGCCTGTGATGATCTCGGACATCGTGTTCGGGGGAGCAGATGGTTTCTAGGTAGATTCTTCCTCTTGGAGGCTTGGTAGATGGAGGGAGCACAGGATTGAAGCTGAGTTCTCTCTTTTCTTTGTTTGGTTTATATAGTTATATGTATAGAGATGATCAGCTTAGGTTTGTCTCATGTATAAGCTCCAAGAGTTATTTGTAGTTAAAAATATATTTTCTTTTAGTTCTGATTTAGTCATGTGTTTATAAATGTATGATTTGTATCTTGAGTTTTGAACTTTAATTATTACTATTGGAAATGCGAAAAGTTCACACAATATTTTCATAAATAAACTAATGAAAGAGTTTCTAAACTAAAAGGAAATCAAGGAAACTTAGCTTTAGTAGTTATGTAACGAAGGAGGGTCGTTACAATAGTGGTATCAGAGCAGTTCGATTCAAACCGGACTGTGAGTTATGTGTTCCCTGTGTTTTCTATGTGCATTGTGTGAAATTGCTTGACATTGTTGAGGTGTGTTGGTTGTTCGTTATACCATACATCTTAGCTATGTTGTCATGAAATATTGAGACTGGCCATCTCAATACTTTGTGTGACGCGAGTAGGATATTATGGCAAGCGAAGAATGAGATCAAGAGAAATTTTCTTGAACTTCCTTGGTTGTGTGCATGTCTTAGAAAAAAATAAAATTATTCTCTTATGTGAGAGGGATGTATAGTTGTTTTCAACTTCTTGGTTCTTGCTTGGATGCTTGAATGTGTAAATCTAGGATGTTTTAGTGCATGTGCTTCTTATTGATATGAATTGGAATATATTTTTGGCTTAGTGTGGGTTACTGTAAATTGTTGATTTATAGGAAAATGATCATTGGTTATTGAGCCATGTTCACTTAATTCTCCTAGGAGATCAATGGCTTGGTATTTGTTGTTTGTTTGATTGTGGTTATTTCCTTAGGGAAAATATTTGTTGCTTGTGAGTCTCTCAAGTGTTGTTTCCCTAGGGATTCTTACTAGTGTTTGCCATTGGAAATCCATAGTGGAATGTAATGCTTGATCTAATGGTGGACGATGACTAACAAGGTTTGAGTAGACGAAAAACAGAGTGGGATCAAGATCCCTTAGACCAATAACTTACCTCAGATAGAGTGTGTTGAGAACTAGTGATTTTAGATCAGCACCATATGTAAAATGAGTTTATTTAAATAATCGATGATCGATTTATCATATTGTCGTTGTTCTTTCTTGATATTTTCTTTAGTATTTTGAAATATTTGATGTAGTTAAAAACAGTTTCTTTTGAAAGATGAAGATGTTGTTTTCAGCCTTATTTGTTGAATTGCTTTACAGGCTCTAGTATAAAAAACTTGCTTTCTATTCAAAGTGTTGCTTTTCATTTCAATAGAAGCAAATCAGTTTTCTTTTGAAAAGGAAGATGTTGTTTTAACTTCAATTGTCCGAGTTGTTTTGCAAAATGATTGGTATAAAAGCTCTTTTCTAATTTAAACTATTGTTTTCCCCCCAGTAATGGCAAGTTGGTTTTCTTTTGAAAAGAATGATGATGCTTTAATTTCATGTAATCTAGATGTCTTGTAAAAGTTTTACTACTCAATTTTATTTTCTATTTATGTGGTTGCGTTTTCTGAACAACCAGACATCGGTACCAAAATCTTTAGATGTTTTTGAATTGAAGTACAAGTTATTTCACTCAAGTATGTTTATCCCTTTTCACGCTAAAACTAAACTACCTTTCTGAGGACGTGAACAAAGTTTTAAAATTGTATGTGACCTAAAATCTATTTCATGGAGACTGTCATCCTATGGTTTTCTTTGTTTTCCTTTTCTTCATCCTCAATGGTATGTTGTTTCCAAACTTAGTTGTAATAAAAGTTGGTATTTCCACAAAATCTTCTGAAACTTGCTTCTAAAGGTAGAAAAGTGTTTTAATGATTTCCTTGTGTTAGATGAACAAGTTTTACTACTATTTTTTTTAAGTAAGGGAAATCAGTTTTTGTGAAATACCGCAACAATGCATGTATTCCCTTTTAGTTTTGAATCTATGTTTCTGTTTGTGGTGTTTTTGTTTCAAAGTTGATATTAGTTGCTTTAAAATGAACTTGTTCTTTAGAATTGATTTTCAAAGTAGAAATGCCACATTGGATTTTCACCCTTTTGTTCAAACATGTTTTGCTTATGACCTTGATTTTAAATAGTTGTTGAAAGGTTTTGATCAAAATGCTTGTTGCTTGTGAAATCTATTAACCTCACCACTTATGTGTTTTATTTTAGAATGGCTCTTGATGTTTATTCCCTTTAGGGAATCCTTTGAAAACCTATAATTTGAAAACTTGTTTTAGTTGTTTTCAGGTGATGATTTGTATTGCACAAAGTTTCTTTCATGTTGTCACGTGACGACTTTCAACTCTTGATGTTTTGTTTTCAATCACACTACTTTTTCCCTTATTGCATAAAACTTTGACACATGAATTATCTTCGGAGATTCTCACTTGATTTCTTGTTTTAAATGATTTGGGGTTCATGTGTTTTCAATTGGACACACATGTAGAAAGGGTTTTCATTTAAAAATGTGTTATCGATTTGTTTATTCATCTTGAAACATATTTTGAAATTTCTTTTGGAAAAAAAAAAGATTAAATAAGTCTTATGTGTTTAAGTCTGATAGGGGGTTTAAGAATTCTTATATGTTTTGGAGATCCTTTTGTTAAATGGAATAAGATGTTTTGAAATGTGATGAGTTTTGACATGTTTCATAATGCAGTACGAGTTTAACTTCTTCATACTAAATAGTGTTTTGAAACCTTCTTTTGGAAAATAGCTTAAAGATGTTTTATGGTTTTGAATTTGTTGGGGAGTTTAAGATTCCTTATGTGTGTGTTTTGAACATCTATTTTCAAAAAATGGATTAAAGTAGGTTTTAAGGGTTTAAAAATAAAGGAAATTTGGGTTATCCTTTAAGTGTTTTGGAAAAACTTTGGTAAAGTGGATTTGGAAATTTTGAACTAACTAAGGTTTTCATGCTCTTAAATGTTTTGATTTATATTTTGAAAAAAAAAAAAAAAAGATTTGTTAAGAGTCTTCGTTTTATTTGAGAAGTCGTGTGGTACTGATGCGAGAGAAAGTTACTAGTGATGTTCTATTTGAAAGGATTAAAATTTGGAAATTTGGAATAAACTACCTGATGGAATGATGACTTGATTTGGGCAAAGAGTTGAGGAAAGATTTAAGATTCACAAAAAGGTGAAAATATTTTGTGTATACACAGTGTTATAGTAGTTTCACCACAAGCAAATTTCGAGGACGAAATTTTTCTTGTTGGGGAGAATTGTAACACTGTGATTTTTCGTAATGTATATTAAGTGCTTGATAAATACCGTAAAAAGGAAAATTAAATTTAAATCTATAGTTATTGTGAGATTTTTTTAGACTTTTACGTAAGTTCCGTAAATTATAAAAAAAAAAAAAATAAGAGAAAGGGGGTGTCCTTAGAGGAGGGTGTCTGCAAATAGCAAAAATTCCAAATTTATCTTATAAGGGACGTGTAATTCACGATTCTTCCAATTTTGCTTCATTCTTCTTCCTTTTCTCCTCGCAACCTGTCTGTTCTCTCCTCCTTCCTCGCGGGCCATGGCACTCAAAAGGGAAAAAGAAGCCATTTTGTTGGTTGCTTTAAGATTTGTATGCAAGCCAAAGTATCATTTCCAAACCAAGTTTCATTTTTCTCTTTATCTCTTCCTCTCTCAGCTGGAACTGGAACTAAACCCAAAGGTAAGGGAAGCTTCTCTATTTTCAGTTTAAGTGTGGTTGAGAGCTAGGGGGCTCAACCACATACAGCATGTCTGCCCCTCTTGTTGTTTGTATTGTGTTTGAGTAATTGTGATTCTCTTGGCAGTGGCTGTGTGAGTGTGTATGGATTGATTATTTTTGTTTTTGATTATCTAAATTACTTGGAAAGGCTCCTAAAACAAAGGAGACCATGCCCAAATTTTATTAAAATTGTTTGACAAGGTTTTCAATGTGAGATTTACCCAAAAATAAAAGTGGCAGTGGCTGTTTGGTTCGTCCAGCTCTGGACAGTCCCCACGATTTTGTGATTTTTGGAAGATCTAACCGTTGGTTTTTCACGAAATTTGTTTTGAATGAAAATAGACTCGAAATGGAGAAACTTTTATTTTGACATCTTGAAGAGAAAACCTCATCTCAGGGTTCATCTGTGACCCAAAAAGTGGCTGTTCTGTTTTTCGAGTTCCCCTGGAACATGTCTCGGTTTTTCTTAAATTCCTAATTGTACACTTAATGTTTTGTTTTCGTTTTTGTGCTATTAAAAAATAGACAAAACAAGGTTTTTAAATGTGTAATTTACAAAAATTATCATGTCCAATTCCTAAATTAAATTTTTGAAAAGGAACAGGGCAAGGGTTTGGAGCTCTGTTTGGAGTCCGAAATTTAGGCTGTTAGAGAAATTTTACTGGGAACAATTGGGAACGAATTTGAGGACATGGGATATCAATTTTGAAAGACCAATGTGTTACCTGTATCCTGTAAAAATTCTAGCTCAAAACAAGTTTTGGAAGTGTTAGAAAACTTACTTTCTTTGAACCATGTTCACTGGAAAGTCAAATTCAGTACTGTCAACTTGTAGGAATTCTAGAAAATTCTCTAGTTGTCTATTTTACCATTGGGATACTATTTTGAAAAATAGGATTCAAGAGCTTTAATTCTATATAAAAAGTTTTGAATTATGAGGTCATTTGTTACAATCAGTGAGAGCTCACAATCAGTACTGTCAAAGAGAAATCGATCTTATTTGGTCAATTTGGTTAATATGAGATAATTATTGGAATGGTGAATTTTGTAAGTAAGTTTATTCTATGAGCAAATGACTTTGTTGTTGAGATTATTATATTGTTGATTGATGTGCTTAAATTTTTGTTGAGAACATTATTTATTAT
This sequence comes from Pueraria montana var. lobata, assembly GCA_026413185.1. Lineage (NCBI taxonomy): Eukaryota > Viridiplantae > Streptophyta > Magnoliopsida > Fabales > Fabaceae > Pueraria > Pueraria montana. The sequence goes on from CM048650.1 coordinate 84,722,159, forward strand.
TGAGGTGTATGTGTATTGTTGAGAAATTGAAATGGAATGTTGATGAGATGATGATATATGTGAATTATGTGTTGGAACCATTCCTATATGTTAAATAGGAGTTAGCTATGTCCTTTGGGAAGATTTTTTATAGAAAAGAAAATTGGTATACTTGGAAGGGTGAGTTTCACGCCAGAACTCCGCCCCACTAAAGCGATCCGGGGGTCTCGCCTAGTGGGATATCTTTCCAAGTACCACCCCTATGTTTTGACTCCGAATGGCGTGTTGGAGTGTTGAGAACTACTTCCCAAGAGGTTTAGTGACTCTTTTAGTGTATAGGGGATGGGTTGTTGTCGTGGTTGAGGATTGTTGATGTTGTTGAGATGTATTTGGATCCTTAAGTCAGGCCATTGGAAATGGCGGTTACGGAGGTGCCGTATATAAGACTGTAAGGGATTCCAAATATGTTTTGCCGTTGGAATACGAGGTGTGCATAGTTGATGCACAAAAATATTCCGAATGTTGTATGTGCACAGTTGGTGTACAGACATATGAGTAGGCACGTAAGTTGAGGGTGCCAGTTGGGCTCTCAACCTAGTGCTGGGGATTTTCGTGGTGGCTAACGGTGAGCCTATAGAATAGACGAGTGGGCGAATCCCTATAGATGTATGGTCTTGCAAACCTACAGAGGTAAGCCACTATAGCACTTGTCTATTTTCGATAAAATCACACTTTCCCCGTAGGGTAGCTCAGGGGACTCCCTGTATGGTTAGTAGACATTGACTATGGTGGGGGAGGTGGCCTATGAGGACCGCTCATATGGTGTCGAAACTCCATGGAGTAGAGTCAGTTGTTGTTGACAAAGGTTGTCTAGTGGTTTATGTTGTACATCACTTTGTGATGAGGAATGTTGGTGGTTGTATTGTTGTTGAGATGTGGCTCATGATGATGAGCGGTGATGGTTTATGTTGTTGATGTTAGATGATGATTTATGACTTTTGTTGATTGGGTGTAATCCATGAGATTTGATGATGCATGTTATCAATTGGTGATTTAATTTTGTTGTATGAATTATTTGAGATGGTTGAGACCTGATGGTGTTGTTTATTGTTGTTTATTGGTGAACTAAGTTTGTATAATATTTTTAGTTATTACGTATAGTTTTGTTTGGTAAGCTTACCCTTGCAATGTTTGCACGTGTGGTTCGTGCCTGTGATGATCTCGGACATCGTGTTCGGGGGAGCAGATGGTTTCTAGGTAGATTCTTCCTCTTGGAGGCTTGGTAGATGGAGGGAGCACAGGATTGAAGCTGAGTTCTCTCTTTTCTTTGTTTGGTTTATATAGTTATATGTATAGAGATGATCAGCTTAGGTTTGTCTCATGTATAAGCTCCAAGAGTTATTTGTAGTTAAAAATATATTTTCTTTTAGTTCTGATTTAGTCATGTGTTTATAAATGTATGATTTGTATCTTGAGTTTTGAACTTTAATTATTACTATTGGAAATGCGAAAAGTTCACACAATATTTTCATAAATAAACTAATGAAAGAGTTTCTAAACTAAAAGGAAATCAAGGAAACTTAGCTTTAGTAGTTATGTAACGAAGGAGGGTCGTTACAGAATCCGCAAGAGGAGCCGGTGGAAATGCACCACCGGACTGGCCAACTGGCATGGCGGCACCGCTGGTAGGAGGGGTATTGTTCAAAGTCAAGGCCATGCCACCGTCAGGCCCATATTTCCTAGGTCTTCCCCTCTTTCTCTTGACTGGTTCAGAGGAGTTAACCACCATGGGCTGGGGCTGGGGCTGAGGCTGGGCCAGGCCCAGGCCCAGAGGAACCGCTGGAGAGGATTCTCCGCCGTTAATGTTAACGGTAGGAGCCACGAAAATAGCTGTTCTGTCAGCAGCAGCATAGTCCATACGCATGCTTTGATGAAGCTGAGGTAGTGGTTGGGGTTGGGGTTGAGGTTTGTGCATCCCAACCGTGAATGACTCCCTGCTTGCCATGTCAGATCCCGACATGCTTATGTTTTGGTCTCACTCACTCACTCAGTGTGGAATGAACAAATTCAACAACTGCAACTGCAATTTGAACATTTGTTTGTTTCAGCAGCTTAATATAAACCCTAGGCTGATCCTATTATGGGATGAATATCAAAGTTGGATAAATCCTCCCTCAGTCCCTCTGTCTTCTACACGCTGCAATACAATGATGATCTTTCCTTTTTCTACTCTCATCTCTCATCGTACGTCTACAATTCAAATTCAAAGTTCAAAATCTACTACGTATACTATCTATTATTCATAACATAAATGAATCCCATGCATTCTTTTACTCTCCTGTTGCACTGGATTGCAAATCTTTTTACCTAAACGCTTAAGGAAATAGGGCAAAACAAGGGACAAAATCCAAACCCTACCAAGTCCCTCCTTGTAAGTTAGAAGGAGGAACTGCAGTGCAAGGAGGGACTTGGTTCATCAGAACTACAGTACAAGGAAGGACTTGGTTCATTGGAACTACAATACAAGAATGGCTTATGAGGTGGAGAACATTCTTTGCCTGCCGGGGCCACAACACTAGAAAAATTCAAGATTGAAGATGAAAAAGATAAATGTTGCATTTGCCATGAAGAGTACAACTGTGGTGATAATGGGTGCATGATTGCCTTGTGCTCATATTTTTGTTGTAGTTACGTGTTGATTGGATTGTAATGATTGTCTTACCTTATAAAGAGGTGAAATTTATCGTAAGAAATATATAAATATGTAAATCTATTTGATGCTTTCCTATCAAGAGTTCATCATTTTGAAAATTTCTGGTATCAATTGCATTTTCCTTACGTGACCATAATTTAAAATTGAATTATTTCTTGCAATTTTCCTAAATCTCAATATGAATTAAAAATTTTAAAATTTGAATCTTGATATATCATATCAAATTAATAAACATAAATATAATGTATTAAATAATGTACTTCTACAATTTTCTTAAATATTCCTAAAGTATTATTTTTGTGTAAGCAAATTGAAAATAATAAAAAGCAAAAAGAACTAAACAATAACATAGGAAATACCATAATTAATTAGCATACAGAGTCTGACATATAAAGCTCCTATCATAACGAAACAATAACCAAAGTATTATTTCATCTTATAGATTGAGATTATTTACATCTACAATTCACTTATTATGATCACTTTTAAGTATAGGTATTATTTTTTGTTGGTACAGAGTATATTGGCCGTAAAAATGAATATGGAAGTTTTTTTTTTTTTAGTTTTATAAATTTATATATTGGATTTAAGATTTTGTGGGCTATCTATGCCTTTCTAAGTTTATATGGTATATGTTACTATTAGAATTTAAATTTTGAAGGGAACATTATGGTCTCGAGTCCAATGCACCATAATGCCTCATTTATTTATTTTTTTCCGCAGAAGGAAACAGATCTATGGATAGTCATGTTGCCAATGAAAATATAATTTTAGATATTAAAGATCTTTTTGTAGTAAAAAAAGCATTAAGCTCTTTCAATTTAATGCTGATATATAGTTTTTTATGTCAATTGTACATTGCGATAATCAACAAACTATACAATGATCTTGATTAATCGATCATTCTCCTCTACATTTGTGCATATATTTTATCATATACAAAATAATAGTAATCATTACAAATGTTTTCTTGGTGGTATGTACCCCAAAAAAAAAATGTTTTCATGGTGGTTGTCGTTTACTTTATGTATATCTTTGTCTGTTAGTTGTCATGCTAGGTTGATTTGGTGATCATCAAAGCCTACCTTTATATTCAAAAATTTATGAGGGGGGATGGGAGTCAATGTATGCAGTTTTCTCTTTGAATGCAAACAGTGCTCCAGGTCCCGATGGTTTTGGGGGAAGCTTCTACCATGCTTATTTGGATATTATGAAGGAGGATGTTTATAACGCTGTCCTTCAATTTTTCCAGCAAGGCTGGATTATGCCAAATCTGAACTCAAATTTGGTGGTTCTAATTCCTAAATTTGATGGTGCATGTGACTGGCTACTTTAATTGCAAGCGCGGGGTTAGACAGGGTGACCCTTTGTCTCCTCCCCTTTTCTGCCTTGCTGAGGATGTGTTGAGTCGCGGTATTTCTTAGTTAGCTGAAACTGGCCTGATTCAGCCTATGGCGAGTCCTAGAGGATTTAACACTCCAACCCATGTTATGTATGTTGATGATATAATGATATTTTGTAAAGCAAATAAAAGAAGTCTTCAATCTCTTATGTCCCTTTTCAGCTCTTATAGTGCAGTCTTTGGTCAACATATTAGATTTCAGAAGAGTAAGTTCTATTCTAGCAAGATGTCTTCCTCTAGACATATGTAGCTAGCCACCACCCTTGGTTTCTCCTCTGGGCAACTCCTGTTCACTTATCTTGGAGTGCCTATTTTTATAGGCAAGCCAAGAAAATTACATCTCCAGGGCATTGTTGATAAAATCAAGATGAAGCTCTCTTCTTGGAAAGGAGCTCTCTTATCCATTATGGGGCAAATCCAACTTGTTAACTCAGTCATTTCAGGTATGATGATCTACTCTTTTCATGTTTACAGGTGGTCCATCTCACTTTTAAAGCTTATTGATAAGTGGATTAGGCACTTTATTTGGTCTGGAGATATTCATAACAGTAAGGTAGTCACTGTTGCCTGGAATACTATTTGTGCTCCTTTTTCTGAAGGGGGGCTAAATATTAAATCTCTTAGATATGTGAATAAAGCAACCTGCTTAAAACTTTCTTGGAAGATGCTAGCCTCTGAAAGTCAATGGGCCTTATTCACCAAAGCAAGATTTATTAGACCAAATTTCTCCAGGCAGTTTATAAAGTCCTTTATTTGGCATTCTATCAAGCCTTGTTTGCAAACTGTTCTGCAGAACACAAGATGGGTCATACGAAATGGTAGTCAAATCAACTTTTGGTTAGATTCCTGGTTGGATCATCCTATCATACATATCCTCAACATCTCCAGCAGCATTAATCCGTTACTTTTAGCTAAAGTTCAAGGTTTCCTTTATGACCAAAGTTGGTATCCCCTCGCAGATGGCTAGAAGGTACCCTGATCTTAAAAATCAAATCAAAAACATTGTTGTCCCGCAAGCTCTTAAGGAAGACTTCCTAGCTTGGAAACATACAAACTCTGGTATCCTCACTCTTCAAGAGGCATATTCTTTTCTAAAACCTCATTTACAGCCTTTCAACTGGTGCAAAAAAATTTGGAACAAGCATATCCCACCACTGAAGTCCTTTCTTTTCTAGAGACTCAATCATAAAAGGATGCCTACTGATGAGAACCTTTGGGCCCGTGGCTACACCATAGTCTCAATGTGTTGCTTATGTGAGCAGGCGACTGAAACCTCCTCACATCTCTTCCTCTCCTGCCCTTTTGCTAAAAGAATTTGGCTTTGGCTCAGTAATATAACTGATAGCCATATTTATTTGTCTAGTTTTGAAGCAGTTCTTGATGTTTGTTTAAAAAATTAGAGTACCCAATTGCAGGATACAGTGTTGGCCTCTATTCTGAATACCTTCTCCACTATATGGTACTGTCGAAATTAGCTAGATTTGACAACAAAAGAATCCCTTTTAATCAGGCCACTAGTTTGATTATCGCTTCTAATGCTCTTACTGGAAACATATCATCTGGTTGCATGCACTCAAATATGAGGGAGTTCCAAATTCTTAAGTCTTTTTCTATTGGTTGCCATGCTAGGAAAGCCACTCCCATTACTCAGGTTACATGGTATCCTCCTTTATGTGATTGGATAAAATGTAACACTGATGGAGCAGCCCATGGAAGTCCTGGTAGATCATCTTGTGGAGGTATTTTTAGAGATTTCAAAGGTGCTGTTTTAGGTTGCTTTGCTTCAAACCTGGGAGTAAACTATTCTCTCCATGCTGAACTTCATGGTGCCATGCTTGCCATAGAAATAGCACAAAAGAAAAACTGGAAAAATTTGTGGCTGGAATGTGATTCAAATTTGGTGGTCTCAGCTTTTGTTAATACAAATTTGGTTCCTTGAGAAATCCGCAACAGGTGGAAGAAGTGCATCTCTCTTACACATAATATGAAGTTCACAATTTCGCATATTTTTAGGGAAGGCAACACTTGTGCAGATAAAATCACCTCCCTTGGCCTTTTTGTTCATGATTTTTGCTGGTTGGACAATAGCCCTTTCATCATTTTTTATGATGTTTTTAGGAACAGAAATAGCCTCCCTAGCTATAGATTCAAGTGATTGTAGTTCTGTCTTTTTTCATGGGTTTCGATTTATGTCCCCCTATGTCTCTTTGTTATCTTTTATCTTTTTAATCTATATATCTGGGTAGTGTTGCTTTGGGTAAGTTCAGGGGTGCCAACATAGTTGGGATGTCTGCTATTATTTTAATGCACCCACGTTCCCCCTTTTGTCTAAAAAAAAAAGAGTCAATGTAACATATGATGAACTCTTAGTTATGAAGATCGTATTTAATTTACAAGTTTTCATGCATACAATTATTTAGGAGACACCATCTAACCATTTCCACTTTTCTTAGCATGTCTATATTTTGGAGACCTTCCTAATGTTGTTGTCATTGTAATGCTCTGCTCATATGCAATTTGAGGAAAGATTTGAAAAGAATAAAAGATAACAAATGATGGATTTTGATGCTGTTGTCTAAAGTGTAGGGTACAATTCCCATTTTTGGAAAAGCTTATTGTCTTTTTCTTTTATCAGTAGGAACAGAAGATAGATATGAGAGTTTACAATAACTCACACACCCTGCTCAACCAACTAAACTAGACTTCCTTGGTAAACGCTTCTTATTTTATTGTTTAATCTAACAACTGAAAACAATAAAAAAAGTATCCACTTCAAGGAAAGTATAAGGTTATATTACATCTTTTCATTTAGTTTTATTGGAGGCATGATAGAAAGTTCCATAAATTATGGGGGTGGCTTGCGACAATTTATTCTTAGTGAGCAAAATTTTCATCTTATTGGTAGTTTGTTGTTGGAATAGGGATGTACACCTATATGTGTGTGCGTGATACAAATAATGAAATGGTCAATAAAGTTAATCACTTCAAGTACCCAACAAAATATTCTTGTAGTGTTTTTGTATTTTGTTGTCTTTTTGTTTTTACTTTCATTACATTTTTTATTTACAGATCTCTAGTCAAGCAGAGCTTAAGATGCCCTAGCCGAGATCGAGCTTAAGATGCTCTAGCCAACGTGGAATTGAAATTACTCTAATTGAAATCGAGCTGAAGATGCTCTGACCAAGGCTAAGTTGAAGATGATCTAATCAAGGTTGAATTGAAGATGTGTTAGTAGAGGTTGAGCTGAAGATACATTGCTTAAGGTTTAGCTGAAGATGTGTATGCAAAGGTCAAGCCGAAGATGCGTTGGCCGAGGATGAGCTAAAGATGCATTGATTGAGATTGAGTTGAAGATGCATTGGTCATGGCTAAGTCGAAGATGCCCTAGTTGAGGCTAGGCCAAAGATGCTAAGGTAATGCCAATGATGCCCTATTCGAGGTCAATCCAAAGATGACCTAGCCGAAGTCGAATTGAAGATGCCTCAATTGAGGCCGAGGCTAAATTGAGAACGCCTTTATCGAGACTAAGTTGAAGATGTATTTGCTATGGCTAAGCTAAATACACGTTGGCTGAGGTTGAGTTGAAGATGCGTTAGCTGAGGTAGAGTTGAAGATGCACTAGCTGAGGCAGGGTTGAAGATGCACTAGCCAAGGCTAGGCATGGCAACAAGGTAGATTAAGGGTAGGTTTAGCTCCCCTCATCCCTATACTCATGAAAGACGAAACGGGTTTGAGTTTGAGTTTAAACGAGGTGAGTTTAAAAATTTTAAATCCTACCCAATCGTCGTCGCGAGTTTTATTAGGTTCGTGAAAATTTACAGGTAACCCGTCAGACTTTTGAAGATTTAATTTTCTTCTAATTTTTAAATAAATCATATATATCCAAGAGTAACTTTAAAAGAGTTACTCCCTATCTTCACTATTCATTTTAACTAAATCTAATTGTTGTAATCAGTAACTAATCTTAACCATTAGATTTCAAAAAAATGAATAGTGAGGATGAAGAGTAACCCTTTTAAAGTTACTCTTAGAATAACTTGAACCTAAAACCAATGATGAATTATACTATTAATTCTAGAATTATGTTTATCAGTTAATGTAGTCTTTAAAAAATTATAAAAATATTATTTTAATATCTAAAATTAATAAACATCAATTGTCTTAGTTATATTGCTGATAGTAAAATAATTGTCATTTGATAAATAATCATCATTTTAAATAAATTTAAGGATTAAAAGGATGATTTTATAATTTAAGAATTAAATTGATTAATATTTAAAATTTTAATATCTAATTTTAAAAATCAATTTAGTGGATTATTTAAAAGTTAACTTCAATGTCAAAAGAAAAGTAATCTAATTCTCATATGACATAAAAAAATAACGGGAAAAAACTAAACTATTATAAAAAATATATAAAAAAATTATTTTTATTCACATTTTCTGACTTTGAAGTTTACTTTAAAATATTCTAATATCAACTTGTAAAATAAATAAAAAATATCAAAATTTCAATTTGGAAATTATTTAAGTATACAAAATTTTCAATTATTTACCTCATATACATTTCCTTCCTTGACCAAAAGAACAAAATCTCAAGCTTCCCTCCATCACAAAAAAAAAAAAAGGAAAATCTCAAGCTTTCCTCTTTCACCAAAAGACTAAAACCTCAAGCTTCCCTCCAATATTGCTTTGAAAAAAAAATCAATGGATGAGATCTATTACCTGTTACCTGATAAAACTGTAACCCTTTTCTATTATAACTTCTTTTATATATTTAAATTAAAATTTTTAATTAAATAAATTACTGATACTTTATTTTTTTTAATCTAATTTCTCACAACACTGTTTATGTCGCCTCCACCTCTGTGAGATCGGACAGCGTCACAACGTCACCATGCAAATCACAAATCAGAATCCATTCCATGCCTCAAATTTAGGAATTTAAAATCAACAAAATTCTCACAGAAAGTAACTTATTCATTTCAAATATCAAATCCTCCAAACCAAATTATACAATGCAGAGCAACTAAAATTGACAAAAAAAGGTAAAAAATAATGAGGTTCTATAACTTTTGTTGACTAGATGCGGGAGCTTCCGTTGCGACGGAGGGGAGAACTTTGCAGATCTAGTTTTGTTAAAAGGGATTTCTTCGATTGTGATGTTGAATCTAACTTTTCCGCTGTGGATGTCAGTGATGTTGACAAAGCCAGCAGATTTGGGGGTGGTGTCGATGGCCTGGTTGTGGCAACGAGCAGCGAAGGAGGACATGGAGGGAGAGGATGTTTTTGACGGTGTAGATCTGGAAAAAAAAATGAAAGAGCAAAAACATTCTCTAAACCACACAGTACACACTACCGCACCCATCTTTTTCTTCCGCATCCGATCCGAGTCAGGAGCAGGCTATCATCGGAGAAGATAAAGAAGTCGTTGCGGTCGGAGAGAAGAAGAAGCCTGGTGTTGGAACTTAGGTTGTGGAGTGAAGTGAATTTGAAAAAAAAAACTAGAGAGAAAGGGCTGCACTGTTGCAGATTAAACAAAAAAATAAAACTTTATTAATTACTATTTTAAAATAAAAAATATTTATTTTTATTTTTTTCTTCCAATTAAAACCTGTTATTACAGGTCATTTTACTCCCTCACCAGTGAGGGAGGAAGCTTCGGACTTCACGCTAGCAGCCACTCATAAACGGTGAAGAGAAAAAAAAAAGGAAAAAAAAGATAAAAAAAAGGAAAAAAGGAAAAAAGGAGCAGAAGGAGCCTATGATGACACGTGGCTAATGTATGGATAACATGTGTCCATAAAGACTTACTTTTTATAGATAGTTAATAGAATGCATAGGTATTATGCTAGTTAAAGTTAAAAATTGAAAATTGAAATTTATTAATGAGTGACTGAGTGGGACACGTGAGAAGTGGGAAAAAAATTGGGATTGGTGGGAACGTAGGAGAAAGTGAAAGTTAAAATTTCATATTCATAAGGAATTGAGGGAGAGAGACCTGGGAATTTTTAAGGGATGTAGTGATATAGGTTGGCTTAATTACCAATTTGGTCCCCAAATTATTTAATTTGGGTCAATTTGGTCCCCATATTTTAAAAAGTGTCAATTTGGTCTCCAAATTTTTTAAAATTGCATCAATTTCGTCCTTTTCTTCAAATTGAACTTACACCGTCAATATGAGAATTCTGACAGTTTTTATTTATAAATAGTGGCGATTTTTAGCCGCCACTATATTTATTATTATTTTAAAAATAAAAAATCACCTTAATCGACAAACTCCACAACCTTCACCCATAATGCTCTCCTCCGACCGAACCCTCTGCAACCTCTCCCACAAGCACCACGGCTACTCCCCCCAATCCCTCCTCCACGCTTCAACAGTTGTCCCGCGATGTTCCAACAACGGCTCTCCCATATCCGACGCTCCGGCTGTGCACGGCGGCATCGGAACGCTAAGCCAGCAAGGACTGGCTGCATCTTCGACGACGAAGTCACTCTGCATGGAGATGCCGGTTGGCTGCAACGTCCTCGCACTGCACAAGATCGGCGTGAAAGGTAAGATTGTGTTGCGCTGCGCGACGCCAGCAAGTGGTGGTCGCCGATCTGGGTTGGTGGTGGTGGGTCGTGGTGGTTGCGTGGTGTTGGTTTGGCCATAGTGGTGGTTTGACGTTGAAGGTGATTTTTTAGTTTTAAAATAATAATAAATATAGCGGCAGCTAAAAACCGTCACTATTTGTAAATATAAACTACCAGAATTATCATTTTAACGTTGTCAGTTCAAGTTGACGGAAATGACGAAATTGATTCAATTTATTGAATTTGGGGACCAAATTGAAACGTTTTAAAATATGGGGACCAAATTCACCCAAATTAAATAATTTGGGGACCAAATTGGTAGTTAAGCCATATAGGTTTGATTTCCAATTAATTACTAAGTGAAAAATATATCTTTTAATGTTAATAAAATATTTTTAATATTAATGAATGCTTTTTAATGTAGTAGCTACTGATTTAATATTTTTTAATTAGTTTCTTTTACTTTGGATATCTTATAATAATGAAAAAATATTTATTATAGATTATTATTAATTATATAATGATATATGACATTTTCATATAATTTTGAGCATAATTGTGAAACATTCACACCGCAATTACTACAATCTGCATCGCAAGATCTGCAATACCTGTAATCGTGAAAATCTTAATGCAACCGCAACCGTGATTGCTACCGCAATTTAAAACCTTGTTTGCCTCTAAGCATTTCAAGTATTTATATTAAATTAAAAATGTAAAGTCCGTTTAACTCTAATGAATCATTAATGTGCATTGTGAATAGAGATTTTACTCGGAAAGGAAAGGGAAACCAGAGAATTGTAGCAGGGACTGGTCACGTTATTTTCAACTGTGACCATTGGCTTTTCGTTTTCTAATATTTATAAAAATTTCATGAAGTCACTTAGTACAATGAAACAGTTTGGTTAGGAATGTGCATGGAAAGTCATTTCAAGGTAAGGGAATCGAACGGTTAGGCGGTGGAAATGCAGTGACAACTGGCAAGAAGAAAGAGAATCTGCTTAGCCTCTTGAGTTTAAGTGTGTTTAGGTTTATAATTAGAAAGACTTCAAATTGGGATTTCAAGCGTTTCTAAGCACCAAATATAAAAGCAACACACATGTTGCTTTAACATATTGCTTTAAGACAAACTTTGGTTGACTTTTTTCTTATGATAACCTAAATATACTCTAAATTTTGTAGAGCCTTTTTACAAAGCCTATTTAATTTACAAAGCCTATTTAATGCCCACAGATACACATAAATTTTGTAGATGTTTTTTCCTAAGCCTATTGTTATTGGTATACATTTTTTTTTACTGGTCATCTTTAGTGGGGTTCTCCCCTTCCAACCACGTTTTTTCTATCAACAATACTCAAACCCAAGACCTTGCTTAAGGGAATCGAGTCCAGTACCACTGGGACCAATAACTTGTTGGTTACTAAGCCTATTTAATATGACTTGTTCTAATCCTTTCCCATTAGTTTAGGTGCATTGGACGGTTCCCTAAATAGGCACGTGTCTCCACCCTTCTAGCTCTTGTGGGTCATCGACCTCAAGTCCTCAACGACATGCCCTGATGTGCCTTGAACCAATTCCCCTAGTAATAGTATAGCAAAGCCATGATATAAAGGCTATTTTTATTTAATTGAAAAATGCTAATTATTGTCCTTAGATCACTAAATGGGAATTTTGTTAGGATACATTCATTTGTAATTTCCAATGCAACTCTAATATAACCTTTAATAAAAAGTAAATACGAAAAAAATTAAAATAAAGATTTAGGATTGTAAACAAATTTTCTTTCAAAAAAAAAAGTATTGTAAACAAATTAAAAGAAGGATGCAAATTACTCTCATGTACCAGGTTGCGCTTACCTTTGGTTAGACTTTTTTTTTAAGAAATTAGGTCAAGATTGTTATAAAAGCTTATTTGAAAAATTAGAGTCTCATTCAAAAAACTTTTTAGGGTTAATAGGTCAATATATTTAAATTAATATAAATAATAATTTTTTTGTTAGTATTATTATGTTAAATTATTTTATAATGTATTAAAATTGTATATTTATTTAACTTTTTAAAATTAAACATGTTGACCTATATAGAAGATTAACTCTATAAGTTTATTGAAGGATAAATTTATGTCTTATTTTTTTAATCAAATTTTTATGTCCTATTTATAAACCTAATTGTATGATAGGCTTATAAATAAGTTATTATTTAGGTTAGATTAGACCTTAAAATATATTTATATCATATAAATAAGTTAGACTTGACTCTTATAAAGTCTAGCTATAGCCAACCCAATTTTCACCCTTGTCCCATGACTTAAGGGTTATAATTTTCATAGTTTATACTTTGTTTTACATATAATTTATTTTCACATTGGTCTCGGTCAATTAGTTTATTTAGAGATAAAGTCAAACATATCAAAAACTTTAATATGTAGTATATATAAGATAGGTCTTTAATTAGACTAATAAGTCAAACTAGACTTTCAAAAATATTAGGTTAGGCCTAAAAGAAAGTTTATAACAAATTATAGGTCAGGGTTGAGCTTTAAAATTTTTAAATCGATCAATCCTATATAAGAAAAAGAAAGATATAATATTTTTCATTCCTCTAAAATAGTTGAAATTTGATTTGTGTCCCTCCAAAATTTTTCATCTGGTTTTGGTCCCTCAAAATTCAAAATGTGTTATTTTTTGTCTAAACATCTAACGTCCTTAGTAGATTCTTGATGTGGCTAATAGGATATCATGTTAGCACTACACTGGACATTCTGGGTGACATGGCATTCACATAATTACCAGTGTTATCCACGCCACCCTCATGGTTGCCAGGAGGCAAGTGAATTTTTGTCCCTAAAAAATGTTAAAAATTCAATTTTAGTCCTTATAAAATTTAAAAGTTTGATTTTAGTCTTTATAAAATTTAAAGTTTGATTTTAGTCCTTATAAAATTCAAAAGTTTGATTTTAGTCCTCATAGAATATAATATTTTCTTTTTTAATATAATATATTAAGTAATGTTAAAAAAAATATAACATAATACCCCTAACATAATAGTGACTTATAACTTAATAATATTATTGGTAGGAGTCAAGAAGAAATGGGATACAACAAATTTATTTTTGTTCCTATCCAACTCAATTTTGTTAGGGTTATTTATATGAACCCAAACTGAACCTGTAGATCAGCAAGACCCAATAATTTATGGTACAAGACCACGTCAACTTGGTTTATTAACCTAACGAGGCTTTTTTACCAAAATGGGGTAATTTTTTTTTAAAATTATCAAATAGGTAATTTTAAAAAATATTATAGAAATGGGTGAGTCATGTTTTAAAACACGACTTCATATAAAAGAAGTCGTGTTTTAAAACACGACTTTAGTTTCAGTATTTTTTTTTAAAACATAGAAGTCGTGTTTCTAAAATTTTAAGTTTTTTTTTTTAATTTTCATTCTTGAGGTCGTGCCTTCGCTGATGACTTCCATTATTTTTTTTTTGAAATTTTCTATTTACACCCCCATATTATCAATACACCCCTTTTTTTTAATAAAATTACCTCATTTTAGTAAAAAAAAAAGCCACCTAAAGATATCAATATTAACATTATTAACTATTAATGGAAGATTTCTATCAACGTAGAACATTCTTAAATTATCAAGGCAAGTCATTGGATTTCACAATGTGCGGGAAATGAAAAGAAAAAATAAAAATTAAAAGGACTAAAAGTAACAATTGTGCTGATTCTATTGCCCTTGATGTATCCTAAAATTCTTAAAGAATAAAATGTTCACACACAACACGAGTCTAGTTACACATACACAAGAACATAGTTTATTGACATTAGATACCAAACTTTACAAAATGATATCTAATAACTTTATCAAAAATAAATTTTATCAACCTTACCATTATAGTTCAATTTTTTCCTAAAATACATAGATTAAGTCTATAAAAAATTTTCTGTCAAAAAAAAAACTCTATAAAAATTTATACAATTTAAAGATTAATTGACACTCCATTGCACCATTTTATTTTAAGGTATAAATACAAATAAATAACTATTATTTAATTACATTTATAAAAACCTGTGTAAATCATGCAAAAAAATTTAAATGATAATCATGATAATATTACATAATTAAATTTTTTTTTTTGGTAAAAATTATTTGAGGTGTCAGTTTACAAAGTGTAACACTTTGTATCACTTGATCATGTCACACATATATATAGAAAAGAAAAATACTTATATACTACCATAACCATTACTACAACCGTTCTCATTGCCACCAATTTTTATAAAGATATAGGCATATAGCAATGTTATTTTATCTTATGAAAGAGAAAGTAAAAAATAATTTGTATGATTTAAGTTTGAAATTTAATATATTAAAATTTGAAAACTAAAAATAAAAAAAAAGTTGTATGTGTTTGATTAACTATGATAAAAAAGACTATTTTAATAATTGATTATGGATGAAAACTAATTAAAAATTTTATAACCGAAAACTTATAACCACATAAAAGAGGACTTCAAATTTTAGTACCAAAAGGGTCTAACTCAGTTAGTTGAATAAGGTGTGTGAATGTTGTAAACCCCTTGATACTGTCTTCAATTCTTATGAATAAAAAAAAAGTATAAGAATGTCTGTCTCAGAGTGTCTTACCTCCTTCACACCAATGCTAATGACCCTTTCCTCCAAGTCAAAGAGGGAGACTTTTGATTGATTTAGACATGAAACACCAGAAACGGATGGCATTGGAGTCACAACCAAGTCATCTGTCACCATGTACATTGATGGTCCTTTGGCAAATCCAAATCCTCCATGACTCGATGAATCGTCCGCAGAGGACTTTGGATCAACAATTTCTAATCGAGCAACATTTTCATCATGACAAAAAACAAGATCGGTTGAAGTAGTAAGAGCCAAAGACCACTGTCCGGAAGCATAGCGGTAAGCATGGCAATAATGAGAAGGCAATGATACCTCGCCAATTGGTAATATCTGGTTACCCAAGCCTAATTGTGGGGCACACTTAGGATTAGCTAGTTCATCTTTGAGTCCCTGTGACCTTAAATATCTCTGTGGACTCAATTCAGAAATGCTCTTGTATAATTTATCTATGCAGCCCAAAGAAGAGCACCCTTTAAGCATGTGCAACACTCCACCCAAAGGTAAAGTGAGAAAACTCAAAAGCAAGTCAGCAAAATCCTCCTCTGCTTCAGCAAACAGAATCTTGCTATCTGATTTTCTTACTAGTACTTTCACAGCCATCTTTCTACCTTCATCAGAGGATTCCTCTCCTATCTCAAGCCAGGATTGGTTTATTGAATTGAAATTATCAACACATGGTTTCATCTCAAAGATAAAATCTGTCAAAGGGGTCTTTGATAGCAACGACAGCTCAAGAAGATCAACAACCTATACAAATTTAGGGAAAAAAAATAGTAATAATAATAGTAATAATAGTAATATAGTAATAATAGTAATATCAACCACAAAATGATATTCCAGCTAAGAATGCAAACCACCCTCTTGCTAATAACTACAGTTCCTTCCCCAATAGCATTCATGCCTTTGATTCCAAGCTTCCGAAGCAGATCCACACTTGTTCCAAGAACATTAGGCAACACAGAAAGATCGTCACAAATTATAAAAGTAGCAGTTTCCATGACAAAGCCATTTTCTAGTGTCAATTTTTTTGGAGACACTACTTTGTTCATTAGTTTTCCACATCTGCATCTTTGATCCCTGAAAATGCTCAAAAGGCTCCCATTTTTCTTAGTATTACAATTCAACTGCTCACAAAGGAAGTGCTTCGTGGGGTCAGTGTCATCGATGTTCAGTTTCAGCTGCTGGCAATGAGATTCCATAGGGTTCCTTGGGTGCAGTAGCATTTCTTTGCATGTTTGTGTCCTTAGATACTCTTGTTCAAAATGCGACACTTTCATACAACAAGCTGAGGCTGCCAACTTTAACTGGTGGAATATTTGACTCCTTGGCCACGAGTCTAGCAATAGTCCCTAAAGGCAATGTTAAGAAACTCAATAGAACATCCACAAAATCCTTCCCTGCCTCAGCAAACAAGACTTTGTTTTTCTCTTTGTCCACTAAAACTTTGAGGGTAACTTTGTGAACTTGCTTATCTAACGAAGTTGCTGAGGCATCCATTGTAGCAACCACTGAACACCAAGTCACTAAGCAATTAAAGAACACGTAAACCAAAATCTAATTCCTTGTGTTTGTAGTGTCCTCGGTATGTAGAAGTTTCCTATTTTGAAAATGGGAAATGATCAAGGATTTAGTTCATCCGTATATGCAGCCATAAGGGAAAATTTGTTGCCTGAGGTAGGAGATTGAAATAGAAAACCCAGTAACTCAGATATCTCATTCCAATTAGATAAAGAATCAATTTTTTTAGGGTATATTACTCACGAAGTAGTTACAGCTTCAATAAACTCCTGCTCAGCTGCAAAATGCATACTATTACAAAAGATAATCCAAAAAAAAAAAAACAAACTTAGTCAATAATGGGAGGGTGAGAACCAACAATGTCGCACTTGACTCCATCGAAATGCGCCGTTTTGGACCCCTCCATCTTCTCACATTCGCGTTGGAGGTGAGGGTGAGGGGAGGACAAGCTAGGGAGGAAAGGGGTTGAGATAGCTAAGACAATGCAAGCGAGAATTTGCAAGAAAATAGAATTGTTGTTTTTAACAATAAACCCTCATTTCATGCTTAAAGTATTACTCTATAGCTCATGCATAAAGTATAAGAAATTATATGAAAATGAAATTATGAACGGTAAAGTAGTACCTAAAACTCTAGTAAAATATATCAGTTGAAATTATGAAATTATTGAAAAACTCTTTAATTAGTCATGAACTTTAGTAAAATATACTATCAGTTTAAGGAATAAACAAATAGATATTCAATATTTGAAAAACTACTTATATTTGTTGGAAACTATTTACGATCGAGAAAGGGTAATACTTAAAGAATCAAATTTGTGGTGTATTTTCAATTTTTAATGAGTCACTAGATAATGCTTTGTGTAGGAAGCATTAATTAATATACTTTTATCAAAAACAAATATATCCCCATACATGATCAGATAACACTTATTTAATTTTTTTGATGAGTTAACACTTATTTAAATAAGTGTCATTAAAGATGGATACAAAATATTACCTAAACAAAAGTTTTGTGTCTTTGAGATAACATTTCCTCCTAAAGGTGCTATCTAAATGTCGTTATCAATGTAGTGTATGCATTATCTTTCTCCCATTACAAATTTACAATACTTCAAAATTGAATGAATTTTAGTTCTCTAATTTTCGCGAAACTCAACCATTTAGGAATTAGGTCTCTTTTCCCATAAAAAAAAAAAAAAAAAGTAGACGTCTTCTTGCTCAAAACTACATTTAAGAATTAGACTTTTTTCCATTAAAAAGAATAGGCTCCTTCATGTTCCAAACTACCAAGATTTGTTGGGAGAGTGATAAGATCAAAACAATGTCTACATACATATCTTTATCTAGACAACTATTTGTCAAGTGTTGATAAAAAAATTAGGATTAAATATAATTTTAGTCCCTATAAAATAAGTGTACTTTAATTTTTGTCCCTATAATTTTTTTTCGTAAATAGCAACTTTGGTCTCTATAAGTGTGATGTGGTAACACTAAAGTCCTTGAAAGAACAAAAATTATGAAATAGTCCCTGTTGATTCATAAGACGAATCAGGACCCTTAATAATTTTGATTTAATGCAAAACAAATATTAAGTAAAAAGACCATGTCTTATAAATGCTAATAGACAAAACGTTGTATTTGCATCTGTAGAATATAGATGATATACAGACAGATGCTTAAGTCTGAAGAAGCATTTAAAGACATAGTAAAAGCACTATCGTCTTGAAGTTCGTTTTGCAGAGAATTTTTTCATAAGACATCCTCCTAGGATCTGTCGAAGTGCATAAAGGGAACATAGAAAAGAGTCAAAGTCTCAAAAGTTTCCCTTGCCTCAAAGACGTGCTACAACTAGCTATGAGTACTTGTCTGAGCAAGCGATGTGACCTCTGCAACAGAAAGATATAGAGTCTTCTCAAGAAAGATAAGCAGAATGCTTTATCAGCTCAAAATGACTAGTTGGTGACAAGCAATTAATGCTCTCATTAAATGCCCATCAACTACCTCCTTTCAGACGCAAGCAAGAAGACCGTTTAGAGACAATAGTTACTTCCTCAGCAAGTGTATATATAGAAGAAGATTTGAAGTGCTAATTACAACACATGAACTGAATTCAAATTCAAGCATTCTTTCAAGCCTTCATTCTTTATCTTGTAAAAGGCTCTTAAACCACTTTGTGTATCCTAAGAGAAAAAGACTTAGCTCTTAATCTTGTATATCCGTCTGTAAGACGATAGCTCCAAAGTCTTTGCGACCTTTATAAAAACAAATCTAGTGATTTGTTTTAGAGCCAGAAGTGGCTTGGTAGTAAGGAATACTTAGGTTTTATCTTGGAAAGGCTAAGTGTGAAATACTACTTGGGTGAGCCAGAAGTGGCAGTGAAACATACTTGTTACTTGTGATAAGTTATTGGAACTTGGTGGTTTGCCAAGAACTAGGCGTAGTCTCGGGGTGAGACAAACGAGTATAAACTCCTGTGTTGTCTTTCTTTGTCTTACATCTCTTATAACTGCTTTGAACTGACTTTGGGTTGTGATTAAAACCTGTTTCGTTTAAAAGGCTTTCATTTGTTAAGTTATCATCTGTTGAAACGTTTTCTTAAAACTTCTATATCTGATCAGACGTTACACTTTGTTTATAAAAGTTTGCAAAAAATTTTACAAATCACAATTCAATCGCTCTTCATGTGACTTTTGCCTTTACAGTTTGGTATTAGGGCTCAGCCTCTAAGGGTTGAGCACCTGACCGTGTCTAGAGGAAAAGATCCAGATGGCCAGTCACGACAATCAGTTCATTCCGAAGGGAGCCTATCTAACAAGGCTTCCAACCTTTCTTGGAGATGACTATCCCTACTGGAAAGACTGCATGGAGATGTCCATTAAGTCCAATTAATATCAACTATGGAACATGGTCATAAATAGAGATATTCCCATCACAAGGCCTGAAGATCAATGGACCCAAGATGACTACAACATTCTTCAACTCAACAACAAGGCCAGATATACTTTGACCTTTGCTTTAACCCGACATGAGTACAAGAAGATACGTAGGCTAAAATTGGCCAAGGAGATATGGGATTCCCTCTGCACCAACTATGAGGGAATAGAAGATGTTCAACTTAGGAAAGCTGTCACTCTGACCAGACACTATGAGAGTTTCTCTATGAAAGAGGGAGAAAGTGTCGACGACATAATTGGAAGACTTCAGGTCCTTCTCTCAGACCTGGAATCTCTTGGGCACACATATACTAAAGCTTAGATTAATCTGAAAGTTCTTGATAGTATGCCTAAGGTGTGGGAACCAAAGACCACAACTATCCAAGAAGCAAGGAACATGAGAACCTTGTCTTGGGATGAGCTGTTAGGAGTCCTTAGGGTACATGAAGTACATATGCAAAACCATGATCAACTACCTACAAACAAAACCAACAATTTCGCTGCTCTCAAAGCTAGTTAAACCAGCAATATCAAAGAAGAAAAGAAAAGAACTTCCAAGGCTCTGAAAGTTCAAACAGAAGAATCAAACGAAAGCTCTGCTGAATCGACAGGCGATGAAGTCGTCCTCATGGCGGGAAAATTCAAGCAGATGCTGAAAAAGAAAAAACAGTTCAGACAGTCCTCCAGGAAGAAAGATTCCAGATTCAAGAGGAAAGATAAGGAGGACAGTCAGGAGATCATTTGCTTCGAGTGCAGAAAGCCAGGACACATGAAATCTGAATGTCCAAGGCTAAAGAAAAAGAAGTTCTTCGGTGGCAAGAAAAAGAAGAAAAGTTTGATGGCCACATGGGATGACTCAGACAGTGAGCAAAGTAGTAGCTCAGATGATGAATGAGCAAACATCTATCTGATGGCAGAGACAGAAGAAAAAGTTGAGGTAAAAACCTGTTCTGAATCTGAAAGCTCATCTAGTTCTTCATCAGACGATGAAGAAGAAACGCCTTATGATGTTTTACTTCAGAACTGTCATATGATCTCTCAGCAGTGCAAAAAATTTAAACAAAAATATAAACAATCTGTTTGTGAAATAGAATTGCTGAAGAAATCAAATACAGAACTGGAAGAAAAAATCAAAACTCTAGAAGAGAGCATAAGTCAAACTAGTACTCCTAGTCAAACAGACGATTCATCCATAGTTGAAAAACTAAGGGAAGAAGTAGTCTACTTAACCAAGGATTTTGGGAAGTTTTTGGAAAGTTCTAACACACTCACTGTGCTTTTAAAATATCATCAACATCTCCATGATAAGTCTGGTTTAAGCTTAGAAAAAGATGCATCTGCTTCTACTCAGTCTGTGGAAAATCTGGACATTCCAAATTCAGATGTATATATAAGAAAAAGCAGATGTCTAAGGGTACTAATGCTAGACCCAAAAAGATTCGGGTACCAAAGTCTCAGATTATTCCTATTTCAGATATCCTTGGTAGGAAAAGGCAAGGGTTTGAGCTGGTACCTAGATAGTGGTTGCTCACGACACATGACGAGAGAAAGGTCTATGTTCCTAGACCTAAAGCCAGTTGATGGCGGAGCAGTTGCCTTTGGAGGCATAGGAAAAAGACGCATCTCAGGAGTAGGTAAAATTGGTATGTCCTCCCTAACTTCCATAGACAACGTCTTATATGTTGAAGGTCAAGTATAACCTATTGAGCATAAGCTAATTGTGTGACAATGGTTATATAGTCTCCTTCAACAAAGACAGGTGTATAGTCAAAACAGATAATGACAAGTCTGTCTTTTCTACCAGATGACACAACAATCTGTATGAAATTGATCTTATAGATCTAAGCAAGCAGAAGGTAATGTGTCTACTATCCATAGAAGATGAAAGATGGATTTGGCATAAAAAGCTTGGGCATGTGAATCTGAAACACATTTTGAAAATATCAAAAAAGGGTTTAGTAAGAGGATTGACTGAGATTTCTTGGAAAACCCATCTTCTCTGTGAAGCATGTTAAAAGGGGAAACAGATTAAATCTTCCTTTAAATCTAAAAATGTTGTTTCCACCTCCAGACCGTTGCAACTCTTGCATATGGATTTATTTGGTTCTACTAGAACGTTAAGTCTGAGTAGAAAGAAATATGGTTTAGTCATTGTAGATGACTATTCAAGATACGCATGGGTGTACTTCCTAAACCATAAACATAAGTCTTTCAAAGTCTTTGAAATATTCTATAACGTATTCAAAATGATTTTTTTCTTTTTTTGCATTTCTAGCATCAGAAGTGATCATGGAACAGAGTTTGAAAATGCTGGGTTCAGATCTTTTGGCAAAAAGAATGGGATTTTTCACAACTTCTCTTCACCGAGAACACCTCAGCAAAATGGGATAGTTGAAAGGAAAAACTGAACTCTACAAGAGATGGCAAGAACCATGCTCTGTGAGAACTCTCTTCCTAAACACTTATGGGCAGAAGCTGTAAACATTGCTTGTTATGTTCAAAACAGAGTATTTATTAGACCTATGATTGAAAAGACTCCTTATGAACTATGGAGAGGAAGAAGACCCAACATTGCTTACTTTCATCCCTTCGGATGTGAGTGTTTTATCTTAAACACCAAAGATCAATTGGGAAAATTTGATTCTAAGGTGGATAAATGAGTCTTTCTAGGATATTCTGATACATCTAAAGCTTATAGAGTTTTTAATACAAGAACCTTAGTGGTAGAAGAATCTATCCATGTTAACTTCAATGATGGACTAACGTCTGTTAGGACACTATCAGATCTTGAGGATGATTTTGCAGATATGCAGATAGGCCCATTTGTAGCACCAAAGTCAGACGAATCTCAACCTACTTAGGAAATTCTTCCTCAGATTGTAGGAATGTCTGACTCTCAACCACAGACTAAAGACTGGAAATTCATAACCTATCATCCATAAGAACAGATCATAGGAGATTAGAAAGAAGGTGTAAAGACCATATCATCCTTCAGAGACCAAGCATCTTTTGCTTTCGTCTCAGAAATAGAGCCAAAAACAATAGACAAAGCTTTGACAGACGATGACTGCATCGTAGCCATGGAAGAAGAATTGAACCAGTTTACCAAAAATGACGTCTAGACCCTAGTTCCCAGACCAAAGAACAAAAGCATCATTGGAGTAAGATAGGTCTTCAGAAACAAACTAGATGAACAAGGAAAGGTGGTAAGAAACAAAGCTAGATTAGTATCTCAAGGCTATAAGCAGGAAGGTATAGACTTCACAAAAACCTTTGCTCCTGTAGCTATACTAGAAGCTATTAGAATCATGCTTGCTTTTGCTGCTCATAAAAACATTAAGCTTTTTCAAATGGATGTCAAGAGTGCCTTCTTAAATGGTTTTATTGAAGAAGAGGTTTATTTTAAACAACCTCCTGGTTTTGAAGATTCCACTCTAACAGAACATGTTTTCAAACTCAAAAAGGCCCTGTATGGTCTGAAACAAGCACCTCGTGCTTGGTATGACAGACTGAGCTCTTTTCTTTTAGAAAATGGATTTATGAGAGGAAAAGTAGACACTACTCTTTTCAGAAAAGAAATGGAGAAAGATTTCATTATAGGTCAAATTTATGTAGATGATATTATCTTTGGAGCTACTAATGAATCTTTATGCAAGGATTTCTCTGATTTGATGAAAAGTGAGTTTGAAATAAGTATGATGGGAGAACTTAAGTTCTTCTTAGGACTTCAGATCAAACAAGATGCCAAAGGGATTTATATTCATCAACAGAAATATACAAGGAGCTTCTTAAGAAGTTCAAAATGGAAGACACTAAACCAATGAAAACACCTATGCATGCTTCCAGTTCCTTGAGTAAAGACGAATTTGGTAAACCAGTAGATCAGAAGATCTGCAGAGGTATGATTGACTCACTTCTTTATCTTACAGCCAGTAGACCTGATATTATGCATAACGTCTGTTTGTGTGCTAGATTTCAGTCAGATCCTAGAGAGTCTCATCTTAAAGCTGTTAAAAGGATCTTACATTATCTAGTTGGTACCACTAACCTTAGTCTGTTCTATAAGAAAAATCAAGATTTTAGGTTAATTGGATACTGCGACGCAGATTATGCAGGAGATAGAGTTGAACGAAAAAGTACAAGTGGAGGATGCCACTTTATAGGATCCTGTCTCATTTCATAGGCTAGCAAGAAGCATAACTCAATCGCTTTATCTACTGCAGAAGCTGAATATGTGTCTGCTGCAAGTTGCTGCTTACAACTTCTATGGGTGAAATATCAATTAGAAGATTACTCTAGTTATCAAAACAATATACCTGTATATGGTGACAATACTAGTGCAATCAATTTATCTAAAAATCCCATACAACATTCTAAGGCAAAGCATATTGAAATCATATATCATTTCATTCATGATTATGTTCACAAAGGTGTTTTCGATATTAAGTTTGTTAGATACAGATCACCAATGGGCTGATATCTTTACAAAATCTTTGTCTGAAGATCGTTTCGTCTATATAAGGAATCATCTGCATATGCACATACTTTCAGATTAAACATTTGCATTTCATCAGATGATACCCTTCATCTTATTTTCTCTTCATTAATTTTTTGGAACTAATGTGTGTTCAAGTATACAGACGTTAAGGTGCCCACGTTCTCAACGGTTATAAGTCTTTTGTTTTTCTCTCAAAACATGCGCTGCCCTTTTCGCCATGATGAGACAGTTTTCAAAAAGTTTTTAATGATATTAAAAACCGCTCTTTTTATGACGTTCTCTCTCCTTTCTCATCCTGGTATAAAAAGACGAAGTGCCTAAAAAATAAGGTTCTTTTGATCTTTCTTATCTCTCTGAAAAACTTTGAGTTTCTCAAAGATTTCAAGGATCAAAACTTTCTCATCTCTTCTTTCTAAAAACCTAAAATCTTATTTTTCTTAAATTTATACTAATTTTAAAAAAATAAAAAATAATTTCGGGCCAAGTAAGCACGATGATATTTAGGCCAAAAATTCATAGGCCCAGCCTGGCCTAACGGGCCATCGGCCCGGCTCGTTGCACCAGGCCATTTTTGACAGCTCTTCTAGGCATGGCAACAGGATATGTTAAGGGCGAGTTTAGCTCTGCTTGTCCCTATACTCATGAAAGACGAGACAGGTTCGAGTTTTTTAAATCCTACCCCATTGTCGTCAGATTATATCGGGTTCGCGAAAACCTTCGGGCAACCTGTCACACTTTTGTAAATTTAATTTACTTATATGAGGAGGGATCAAGTTACTCCAAGAGTAACTTTAAAAGAGTTACTCTGTATCTTCACCATTCATTTTACCTAAATCTAATGGTTGTAATGAGTAACTAATCTTAACCATTAAATTTGAAGAATATGAATAGTGAGAATGAATTTAAAGTTACTCTTGGAGTAACTTGATCCTCTCTCTCACTCTCTCTCTCTCTCTCTCTCTCTATATATATATATATATATATATATATATATATATTAGTAATTCTAGAATTATGTTTATTAGTTAATGTAGTTTTTTTACAGTAATAATGTAGTTTTTTTTAAATTATAAAAATATTTATTTAATATCTAAAATAATAAACATAGATCACTTATCTTAGTTTTATTCTTGACGGTAAAATAATTGTCATTTGATAAATAATCATCATTTTAAATATATTTTGTAATTTAAGAATAAAACTGATTATTATTTATAAATTTAAGAACTAATTTTAAAAATCAATTTAGTGGATTATTTGAAAGTAAACTTTAATGTCAAAAGAAAAGTAGTCTAATTCTTAGATGACATAAAAAAAAGGAAAAAAACTAAACTATTATACAAAAGAAATAAATGTCTTTTGACTATGAATTTTTCTTTCAAATATTCTAATATCAACTTGTAAAATATATATAAAAAAATCAATTATTCAATTTGGAAAGTATTTAAGTATAAAAAAATTTCAATTATTTACCTCATATATATATATATATATATATATATATATATATATATATATATATATATATATTCCGTCCTTGACCAAAAATGGCCCAAATCTCAAGTTTCCCTCCAATACAGCTTTCAAACAATTGATCATAACGGTTATATTCCTCACAACACTATAAATACATCTAATATTTGCAAATTCCTATATACCAAGTATTAGTATATCTCTTTTTCAATTCTCTTCTTATTTCTATTCCTTTGTGCAATCACACACAAAAGTATCCTCTATCAATCTTTCTCATTGTGAACATGACATCACAATTTCAAGAGCCCAGCTTGTTCTCCGATGCTCATCAAACATTCATTAATCATGTGGTGAATATAAGCGTAGTTGTCACAAATTTTGATCCGAGCAGTGGTGTAAGTCTTTGTTGGATGCAGTTACCAATTAATCATGAAATCTTCAATCATATATCTGTATGTAATGATATATTAAAGCAATTGCTTGAATACTTGAATATACCTAGAAATTTTTTCATTGGCCACTATTGTGACCTGGTTCTAAACCTTTTTGACAAGGTTACGTGGCTTAGTGTTACAGCAGCTTGGGGTTCATATAAATTATTTTCGGGTTTTCATTATGGTATTCGAGATCCACTGTTGTTATAATGTAGTGGGTACCCCATTCCTTTTTCAAGCTGATGAACTTCCACCAAGAGAATTTGTGCAAAGAATGGCCTGTGATGGAGGTGAACATTCTTTTCCTGTGGGGGCAACGACACTCCAAAGATTTAGGGTTCAAGATGAAGAAGGTGAACGTGTCATATGTGGTGAAGATTTCAACTCTGGTGATAATGCAGCAAGGTTGCCTTGTTGTCATGTTTTCCACCCTAATTGTATATTGCAATGGTTCGTAGAGAAGGCTACGTGCCCTTGTTGCCGTTTTGCATATAGTCTTGTCTCTTGATATTGTTACCATTAGCATTTATGTACTGTGATAAATATATTATCTTAAAGAAGTAAAATGTATCGTATGAAATATAAATACTTCAATCTATTTGATGTTTTCCTTTTGAGAGTAATTAATTTCTACTATCAATGTAATTTATTTTCTTTTATCACTGTCCATATCTATCATTATTGCATACCCTGAGGAGAAACAAAAGAATGTTGAGAAAAAGAAAAGCCTGAACATAGAATAGAGAGAGTAGAAACGATAGGAGGGGCAAAGAAAACACACACTCACAAGTCGCGACTCATCACTCACTCCCAAGTCCCAAGTTCTTCTGATTTCCAAGATTTTCCTAGCCTTTAGTTTTTTTTCATTTCCATGTCATTGGTTTGCTAAACTCTTATTATTTTTTTGTTTTTTTTTTTTAATAAGGCTAGGTGTGCAAAGCATCAAGGTAGCTCCCAAGATCCCAACTAGGTTGGCACCTTAGAAACTAACAATCATATGCTGCAGACCCAAATTTTATTCATTAAAAGTAAAAGATAAACAAAGAGCATGGGGGGCCAAACCAAACCCATGTAAAACAATCAACAAAATCTGTAAGCAGGTAAGCCTACCTTATTGCGACTAAATTCCTTTCTAATAAAACTAGAAATAAAATCCCACCATATAAAGCCAACATTTGTGATACCATAATTTGCCAATTTGTCAGCGCAATCATTTCCTTCCCTGTAAGTGTGAGTAGCGATAAAATGCATATTGCGAATTCGAACAAGACAATTGCCCCACTGAATACGAAGACGCCAAGGCACTAAATCAGGATTTTGAAGTGCAGCAAGAACCAAGGATGAATCACTCTCCAGCCAAATGACATTCCAACTCCTCTCATGAGCAAGATCAATTGCCTTCAAGACTGCCATGAGTTCTGCAGAAAATGAAGAAGAGATCCCTAAGTGCATCGCAAATCCACCCAGAAAATTACCATTAGCATCTCTAAAAATGCCTGCGCATGCAACAAGGCCTGGAGAACCACGCGCTGCTCCATCAATATTAACCTTAATCCAACCTGCTGAAGGAGGCTTCCAAAGAACTTCTATAATACGTGGAGCCTTAGATACATGACCAGCCACAGAGAAATATTTCAGAATGCTAAATTCCTGCATGTTGGAACGCATTACTCCTTGAGACATATTCCCTGAAAGAGAGACAGCCGCACGAATTTTATACTACAGGGATCTCTGAGAAACTGTAGCATTTTCAAAACGAATTAAATTTCTGCTATGCCATAAGAACCACACAACATTAATAATACCAGCCACAATGACATCCATGACCTGTGAACTGAACTTTTGTCTGCAAATAGACAGCAAACTAGTGGGAGAAGATAAGTCAAGACTAACTTTGAATACACTACTTAACCACTGCCAGACTCCAATGGCAAACGAGCAATTTAAAAATAAATGTTCTGCGGTTTCATAATCCATACCACAATGAGGGCACATTGAGACCATAACCAATCCTTTTTTTCGCAAGGCATCATCAGTTGGAAGTTTCCCAAGAAGGAATCTCCAATAGAGGAAGGAACAAGAAGGAGGAATAGACGCCCTCCAAATCCACTTATGCCAAGAAACTGTTGTTTGGTTCTGCTCTAGATATAAAAAAGCTTCCTTAAAAGAAAGCTCCCCTGAAGAAGCTGGGGCCCAAGTAGCTTTGTCTTCCTGAGGCACAAATGGAATAACTGTTTGTTTAATTGCAGCACAAATAGTCGGATAATGAACTTCCAATGAGCGCGGGATGTTCCAAGATCCATTTAATAAAAAATCACCAACTTTGGCACACGAAAGAGAGCTGACCGAAGCAGGAATATTGGCCAGTTCAATAATAGGACTGGTTAGCCAATTGTCCTTCCAAAATAAAATAGACTCCCCATTTCCAATTTGCCAAAAAATATTGTCTTCAACAGTAGACAACCAGAGCCGAATACCTGGCCAAATCGAAGATTTTGTATATGACTGAACAGGTCTCCCATTTCGAAAATAACGTGCTCTAGAAAGTATCGCCCAAGATTCTTGAGATGTAACCAAATGCCAACAAAGTTTGAGGATGGCAGCCTTATTAACACTTTTTAGTGGTCGAATTCCCAAGCCCCCAGAAGAAATCGGAGAACACAATTTGCTCCAAGTCACCGTTACAAGCTTTTTCTTATTAATGTCCCCTGTCCAAATAAAATTCCTAATGCAGGAATCTAAATGTTTAAGTAACGCAGGGGGCCAAGAATAGATGAAAAAACTGTGCAGCAGCATGCCTTGTATTGTAGACTTGACCAACTGAACACGTCCCATGTATGACAATAACAAACCTTTCCAAGACGCCAGTTTGGACTTTATTCTATCAGCTATGGGCTGCAAATGACATCTTTTGGGCTTACCTTGGAAAATAGGAACACCAAGATAAATGAAGGGGTTGGTGCCTTCTGTAAAACCAAGAATTTGACGAATGCAAGCAACTCTAGCATGAGATAAGCCTCCATGAAAAAAACGACACTTTTGTGCACTGATTAATTGACCAGTGGCCTCACCATATGCATTTAAGAGCGCCATCAAATTATGCAGACCTCTCTTTTGACCCCTACAAAAGAGCATAATGTCATCTGCGAAGAATACATGACTAGGAACTGATGCTCGTCTTGGACCATTCATCTGCAGCAGTAGACCCTTCCTAACTAGCAAAGTTATCCCCCTACTAAGGACTTCTTCTGCTAGACAGAAAAGCAAAGGCGAAAGAGGATCACCCTGCCTCACTCCACGTTTACAAGCAAAAAAACCAGCTGGTTTACCATTCACAACAAATGACAATTTTGCTGAGTGAAGAATGACATTAATCCAATGGCGAAAGGTTTGATTAAAGCCAAATGCCTCCAGAACACATAATAAGAAGTTCCAATCCAAAGTATCAAAAGCTTTACGAATGTCAATTTTCAAGGCCAAATTCCCACCAAATGCTCTATTATTAAGCAAATTTATAGCCTCCGAAGTAGTGGCTATACACTCTCGAATCTGTCTACCCTGCACAAATCCACATTGCTGTTTCGAAATTAACTTAGGAGCAACCTTTGCCAACCGGTCAGCTAAAACTTTGGAAATAATCTTAAACTGGAAATTTTCCAAAGCTATTGGCCTAAAATTGTCAATGCTGTCTGCACCTTGAACCTTG
Source organism: Pueraria montana var. lobata (assembly GCA_026413185.1). Classification (NCBI taxonomy): domain Eukaryota; kingdom Viridiplantae; phylum Streptophyta; class Magnoliopsida; order Fabales; family Fabaceae; genus Pueraria; species Pueraria montana. The sequence continues at coordinate 84,752,059 of CM048650.1, forward strand.
GGAATAAGGATCACAAGATTTGAATTCAGATTAGGCAAAAGCCAGCCCTGTGTAAAAAATTGATTCACAGAATTGAAGACATCCAAACCCACAATATCCCAATATTGCTGGAAAAAGCAAGCACCAAAGCCATCAGGACCAGGAGCTCCATCACCATTAGAATTAAAAACTGCAGAACGAACCTCATGAAAAGATGGGGCTTTTGTCAAAAACTCATTATCCACAGAATCTAACAAAGTAGGAATCATTTCCTGAATAAGATTATTATGCGTACAAACATTATCAGAGGCATATATATTAGAGAAATAATCAACAACAACCTCTTCTAATTCGTGCTGCTGAGATATAGTCCGCCCATTATGTCTCAGATACGAAAACTGCTGAGTAGCTCTACGTACCTTTGTTAGCTTGTGGAAATATGCTGTATTTCTGTCACCTTGGCAATGCCAATTAACCCTGGCCTTATCACGCCAAAAAGACTCTTGGATAAGAAGAGCCTGTTGTAGTTCTAGCTGAGCTCCAACCTCTTCTTCATGAAAATCATCAGAAAATCCATGAATCTGAACCTTCTTTTGAATCTCATCCACCTTTTCCATAGCATTGCGAACCTTAAGATTAACATCTCCAAAAACTACCTTATTCCAGCTTTTAAGCTCAACCTTCAATGCTTTGAGCTTCTGGCTTAACACATACATGGGACAGCCCACGAAAACTTTCTTCCAAACCTCCTCCACAAGCCGTTTACAATCAGGGTGCGTGGCCCACATCTTTAGGAATCTAAAAGGCGAAGCAAACATTTTTTGACCTTTCTGAAAGTGAATAGAAATAGGGCAATGATCCGATCTAAAACTTGGCAGCAGAGAACATGAAACACTGGTCCAAAAATCAAAGCTCTCAGCATTACACAAGGCTCTATCAAGACGCATATCAATATGATCACGACCTTTCCTGCCATTAGTCCACGTGTATTCTGCACCCATAGAAGGAATATGAATAAGACCACAACTATCAATCCATCCTCTGAACTCATCGCAAGAAGTCTGGGAAGGAGGACGTCCACCCCTCTTTTCACGAGAGCCCAATACAGCATTAAAATCACCTGCATAACACCAAGGTCCAACCCGGTTCTGCTGCAGAGAAGCAAGTTCAGTCCATAACTGGCGACGATGACAGTAACTAGTACTAGCATACACCGCTGAAAAATAGAGCTTTGTGTTATCCGAATCAAGAGAAAATGAGATATGTTGATTAGAAGACATTAATAAAGTGGGAAACAAATGTTCAGCACAAAGAACCCATAGATTAGGTTCAAGATTCGCTCTATCATTAACAGCAAAAAGCTTGTAACGAAGTCTAGACCAAAAGCTAGTTAAATTCTTAGCCTTAGTCCACGGTTCTGCCAGAAACAACAGATCTGGTTTATGATCTCTACAAAGCTGAATTATGTACGCTTGGGTTGCTTGATTAGCAACCCCTCTGGCATTCCAAAATATCACCTTCATCATGCAAAATTTTTTGGTCCAGCCCTTACACGGGTTTTTGCACCATTTTGTTTTTTCAACTTTTTCTTCTTGGATCTTGTAACCACTGGTGTAAACTCATCCTTTTGGTACTCTGCATCCTCAGAAGGATTCTTTTCTACCACATCCTCATCACCCTCAACATCACCCCACAAACGAGAGATGATTTGCAAGTCTTGCTGCACTACTTGGTTCAAAGAATCCTGGACAATTTCATTACCAGAACCTGTAGTAGGAGAACCTTGAGGACTCGTAACTACGTGCCCAATTTCTGCACCCAGAACAGGTGATTCTGGATGTAATGACTCGTCACATGAGTCATCTGGATGATCCATAGAATTGTTATTAGGGCTATGCTCTGGGATAACAACGTTCGCCACTAACATCTCAACATTATTGACCTGAACCTCATCACTTACTACCACTGCCTCTGCATCTTTATTTGCATAACTAGGACCAGCTGCAATAGCAGCATCATCTTGGACCACAGCTTTCTTGTTCTTGGGGATATATTTAGCAGCCATCTCCTTTTTCTCTTCATCACCCCCTTCTTTAAGTTCCAAAGGCTTCCTTTTACAAACATCAAACGAATGACCAATTATTTTGCAAGCATGACAAAAAGCAGGAAGTCTTTCATAAACAATATCAACAAAGAAAGCATAACCTGATCGCTCCACCAAAATTTGATCACGAAGATGACTCGCCAGATCAACATCAACAAGTACCCTCGCAAAGTGACCAAAGGAACGATTAATTGTGACGTCGTCTAAAGCAAGAGGAACCCCAACTCCCCGCGCAATAGAAAAAAGAATTTTAGGACGCCAATACTCTTGAGGAAGACCAAAGATCTGAATCCAGCATTGGGTGTTGGTCTGTCTCACCTGATTTGGATTAAAATCAGGTGACCAAGAGAATAATCTTAAAACACCTGGGTCTAGGTTCCAAGAACCCACTGCAAGAACACGCCTGAGGTCCTCAATAGAGGAAAAAGAAAACTCAAAATAGCCTTTTCCGATAGGAACCATTCGCCATTGCGCAAGAGGTTGCCATTGCTTAGCCAATTTTGCTCGCAAATCTGGATACTTCAAGGGTTGAGTACCTTTCGGTAGAAGAAGCCGCCCATGCAGATTATTTTTACATCCTTCCAGGCCTGCTTGATATTCCTCTTCAGGAATTGTTACCGCTAAAGCATCCCCTTTCAAGCAAGGAATGGGGAGTTGACTAATAGGAATATCACAAGCATTCTTCAAGGCTTGGGCAAAAGTCCTTTGCTTTGGAACAGAAACAGATTGAGGCTGTTGGCGCGAAACAGGAGGAGATGCATCAATTTCTAGAAATCCCCAAGGGACAAACGCAGCAGGAGAAGAAGCCATAATCGCATGCAACCCTAGGTGTTTACGTAGAAACCCTAGAGCAACCAAACCCTAGCAGAGAGAACATCATCAGCAGCTCTGGATTCTTTCTATTTTTTTGTTTAAATATCAAACATTTTATTAAAAAATAATAATAAATTACATAAATAGTGATATAATTAGAATAAATATTGTAATATTAAAGGAGACAACATATGAGATTTTTTTTGTTAAATGGCGTATGAAACATTTAACAAAAAAAATCTCATATGTTATAAGTCCAAGTGTGCACTATCTTAAATGTTAAAGTACCAAAAATAAAAATGAAAAATTATGATAAACTATAAATTATAAATCCAAGTGTGTACTATCTTAAATGGCGTATGAAACAACCCTATAAATTGCCAAACATCTTTACTTTGGTAAAACAAATTTATAAATTACTCAAATAAAATATAAAATACCTAAATTGACTTGTCTACACACTCTTTTTTATTTTACAGCACTTGTCTACACACTCTTAAGAATTCGTATATTATAAATTTAAATTCTTATCGAGATCAAAACACTTATTTTACTTTGTTTCACCACATTTCACTGTTATTTGATACTCACTTTTATATTTCCTATTTATGTACTAATGATTTTTAATCTTAATCTTTTTTATTCCCTCAAATTTCAATATTAATTACTTTTAATTTTTAATATTAAAATTTCCTTTTTTTTAGTCTCAAAATATTATGATATATCTTTAAATAGTAGGACTTAATAATTCACAAAAATTAAAAAACATGGTAGTAAAATGTGAAAAAAAACGTGGGTAGTAAAATTTGCAAAATAACAATAGGTGGATGGTAAAATGTGCAATTAAACCTAATTATTTTGTATAAATATTAAAATCAATGACTTTTTTTTATGTATGTAAAGAGGTAATTAAAGTTGTCGAAATGGACTAGCCCATTTAACTTGGCTTTAGCCTCTGTGGATTAGGGCCAAAATGCCCACAGGGCTTAAAAAGACCCATCCTCGAGGCCTTATGGGTTATGACCAGTACATGAACTTTAAATTTAAAAATTTAACCCGAGGTTGAGTTGAAGATGTTTTGCACAAGGTTGTGCTGAAGATACTCTGACCATGGTTGATCTGAAGAACTCTGGCCAAGTCGCGCTTAAGGTGTTCAAGTCGAGGTGGAGTTGAAATTACTTTGGTCGTGGCTGAGTTGAAATTACTCTAACTAAGACCGAGCTGAAGATGTTTTGGCCAAGCCAAGTTGAAGATGATCTAATCAAGGTTGAATAGAATGTGTGTTGGTCGTGGTCAAGCTGAAGATACGTTGCTCAAGGCCGAGCCAATGATGCAGTTGTAAAGGCTGAGTTGAAGATGCATTGGTTGATGATAAGCCAAAGATGTGTTGACCAAGGTTAAGTCTAAGATGCACTGGTCGAGGCCGAGTTGAAGATGCTCTAGCCGAGGCCAGGCTGAAGATGTGTTGACTAAGACCAAGCTGAAGATTCCCTAGTCGAGACTAAAGTAAAAGTGTCTTAGCTAAGACCAAGTTAAAGATGCCCTGACAAAGGTTGAGGTTAAGATTCCCAGATGAGGTTGAATATAAGATACCCTTGGATAGGCTAAGTTGAAATTACTATCGACGAGGTTGGGTTGAAGATAATCTAGCCAAGGTTGAGTTGGAATTACCTTGATTGAGGCCATGTTAAGGATACTATGGCCAAGACTGAACTGAAATTGCTCTAGTCAAGGTCAAGTTAAAGACACTCTAGTCGACCTAATAAGTTGAAAATATTTTTGTGGACAGTTGAGAAAAGTCATTTTTAAAATAATCGTAACTTGTGAGCTGATCCACTCCCCCACTTAACAACTTAAAATCTTCTTAATAAGTAAATATAAAGTGGATAACCAAAGAAAAGAAAGTTGTTAAAAAAAACAAGAAAAATGATGATACCATTAGTAAAAAAAATAATTAATATAAATAAAAAAGATAGATGACATTACATGAGGCAGGCTGCACGTCTATCAAAAGGAAAACTTGCATCAATCAAAAGAAAATGCTTCTAATGCTAACAAAACAACAAAGAGGAAATAAAATAAAGATTATGGAGAGAACTCAGAGGAGTCAGTTAAACTGACTGGGAGCCTTATTATGGCTTGCAGCTATCGGCAAATCAACGTGTAATTACTTAATGGTAAGGTCTTGAAAGCTTTGTCAGGCAAATCAGCTTTCACAATATTAATTAAAGTTATTGAACCCAAAATTAGGTATTCAGAGATATATTTGAAGATATTCTAAGTGTAAAATATATATAAAAAAAAGATAAATTGTTCAATTTGGACAGTCTTTAAATATCCAAAATTTTTTATTATTTACCTCATATATGTGTGTATATATATATATATATATATATAGAGAGAGAGAGAGAGAGAGAGAGATTCTAACTTTATGAAGAAACTCTTGAACAAATTCTTTTCAATTATTATATCATACTTCCTTCCTTTTTCAAAAAAATTTAAAAATTCAAAACTTCAAACTTCCCTCAAATTCCATTATTTAATTTGAAAGTTGTGCATTTTTTTTCAATTATTATGTCATAGTTCCCTCCATTTAAATAAAAATACCCCCCAAAATTTCAAGCTTCCCTCCAATACTGTTTCAAAGAAGATATTGATCACAATCTAATACACTATAAATACATCTACCCTTTGCAAATTCCTATTGGCCAAGTATTAGTATAACACTTTTTCAACTCTCTTCTTATTTCTACACCTTTTTACAATCACACACAAAAAGTGCCCTCTATAAATCTTCCACATCGTAGAACCCACCTTGTTCTCCAATGCTGGTCACACTTTCATCAATCATATTGTCTATATAACCATGGTGGTGACAACTTTTGAGCCAAGTAGTGTTGTCAAACTTTGTCACACACGGTTACCAATTCATCGGATCATCTTCAATTATCCTTCTTTTTGCAATAATGTATTAAATCAATTGCTTGCATACTTGCATGTACCTACAACTTTTTTCAATGGCCATGACTGTGACTTGGTCGAAAATATTTCAGCAATGTTATGGGAATCAGTATTGCAGCAGCCTAGGGTTGATATAAATTATTTTTACGTGTTTGTTATGCTACTAAAGACCCATTGTTGTTACAATGTAGTGAGTTTCCCTGAATCAGGTACCTCCTTATACTGCAGTTCCCATGAACCAAGTCCCTCCTTGTTAGTTAGAAGGAGGAACTGCAGTGCGAGGAGGGACTTGGTTCATGAAAACTGCAGTACAAGGAAGGACTTGGTTCATTGAAACTACAATACAAGAATGGCTTATGAGATGGACAACATTGTTTGCCTGCTAGGGCCACAACACTAGAAAAATTCAAGATTGAAGATGAAAAAGATAAATGTTGCATTTGCTATGAAGAGTACAGCTGTGGTGATGATGGGGGCATGGTTGCCTTGTGCTCATATTTTTGTTGTAGTTACATGTCGATTGGATTGTCATAATTGTTACAAAAGAGGTGAAATTTATCATAAGAAATATATAATAAGGCTTAAATATGTTTCGGATCCCTGATATATTAGCAAATTTTGCACTGGGTCCCTATTAATTTTTTGCTTTCTGTTGGGTCCCCAATAAATTTTTTTTTTTTTTTTTTTGGTCCCTAAAGCACTTTAGATAGTGCTTTAAATTGCTTTTAAAAATGGTTTAGATAGCGCTTTAGGGACCAAAAACAAAATAAAAAATTTATTGGGGACCTAACAGAAAGCAAAAATTTGATAGAGACCCAACTAAAATTTGCTAATATATCAGGGACCCGAAACATATTTAAACCGATATATAAATACGTAAATCTATTTCATGCTTTCCTTTCAAGAGTTCATCATTTTGAAAATTTTTGCTATCAATTGCATTTTCCCTGCGTGACCATAATTTAAAATTGAATTATTTCTTGCAATTTTCTTAAATCTCAATATGAATTAAAATTTTTAAATTTTGAATCTTGACATATCATATCAAATTAATAAACATAAATATAATGTATTAAATAAAGTACTTCTACAATTTTCTTAAATATTCCCAAAGTATTGTTTTTGTGTAAGAAAATTGAAAATAATTAAAAGCAAAAGGAGCTAAACAATAACATAGGAAATGCCATCATTAATTAGTATACAGTGAGTCTGACATATAAAGCTCCTATCACAACGAAACAATAACCAAAGTATTATTTCTTTAATCCTTCATCTTACAGATTGAGATTATTTACATCTACAATTCACTTATTATTGATCACTTTTAAGTATAGGTATTTTTTTTTATAGAGAATAGGTACCTTTATATTGGCCGTTAAAATGAATATGGTAGTGTGTTTTTTTTTTCATTTTATAAATTTATATATTGGATTTAAGATTTTGTGGGCTATGTATGCCTTTCTAAATTTATATGGTATATGTTACTATTAGAATTTAAATTTTGAAGGGAACATTATGGTCTCGAGTCCAATGCACCATAATGCCTCATTTATTTATTTTTCTATGGAAGGAAATAGATCTATGGATAGTCCTATTGCCAATGAAAATATAATTTTAGATATTAAAGATCTTTGTGTAGTAAAAAGAGCATTAAGTTCTTTCAATTTAATGCCAATATATAGTTTTTGATGTCAATTGTAGATTGTGGTAATCAACAAACTGTACAATGATCTTGATTAATCGATGATTCTCCTCTAGGTTTGTGCATATATTTTATCATATAAAAAATAATAGTAATAATTACAAATGTTTTTTCGGTGGTTGTCGTTTACTTTATGTATATCTTTGTGTGTTAGTTCTACTGCTAGGTTGATTTGGTGATCATGAAAGCCTACCTTTGTATTCATAAATTTATAAGGGGGATGAGAGTATATATAACATATGATGAACTCTTAGTTTAGACTGTATCAACTTTTCATACATACAATTATTCAGTAGACACCATCTAACCATTTCCACCTTTTCTTTGCATGTCTGTATGTTGAAGACCTTCCCAATGTTGTTGTCATTGTAATGCACTACTTAGATGCAATTTGAGGAAAGATTTGAAAAGAATATGAAGATAATGAATGGTGGATTTTGACGTTGTTGTCTAAAGTGTAGGGTACAATTCCCATTTTTGAAAAAGCTTCGTGTCTTTTTTTTTTATCGATAGGAACGGAAGACATATATCAAAGAATTTACAATAATTCACACACCCTACTCAACCAACTGAGCTAGACTCCCTTGATAAAAGCTTCTTATTTTATTGTTTAATCTAACAACTGAAAACAATAAGAAAAGTATCCGCTTCAAGGAGAGTATAAGGTCATATAACATCTCTATAATTTATTTTTATTGGAAGGATGGAAGAAAGTTCCATAATTTATGGGGGTGGTCTGCCACAGTTTATTCTTAGTGAGCAAAATTTTCATCTTATTGGTAGTTTGTTGTTGGAGCAAGGATGTACACCTATATGTGTGTGTGTGATACAAATAATGAAATGGTCAATAAAGTTAATCACTTCAAGTACCCAACAAAATATTCTTCTAGTGTTTTTGTAAGCCATAACATAGAATATTCTTAGTAAGCCATAACATAGAATAGAGAGAGTAGAAACAAAAGAATATCCAACCATGCAACCAAGGCAGCCTCAACACCAAATTGGGAGTCTTAATAAAAACTACTTTCAATTCAGTTAAGCAATGGGCATCTTCTTCTTAAGTCCATAGTGTCTTTCGCTTAGTTTGTCTTTTTTTATACTAAAAAAAACTGAATTGAGGATGCCCTAGTTGAGGCCAGGCCAAAGATGCTAAGGTTAAGCCGATGATGCCCTAGTCGAGGTCAAACTGAAGATGACCTAGCGGAAGTCGAATTGAAGATGCCTCAGTCAAGGTCGAGGCTAAACTGAGAATGCCTTTATCAAGAGTGAGCTGAAGATGCGTTTATTATTGGTAAGTCAAATACGCATTGGCCAAGGTTAGGTCGAAGATGCGTTTGCTGAGGTGGAGTTAAGGATGCACAAGTCGAGGCAGGGTTGAAGATGCACGGCCTGACTGGTCAAAGAGTCGAGCATGATTATCTTCCTTGGGTGGTGTCTACCATAAAAAAAAAGAATTTAAAAATATCTGATTTATGATTTTATTGAATAAGTAATTTAAAACTATTTTGTAATAAAATATAGTTAAAAATTTAAAATTAATATATTTATTATATATTTATATAAAAAATTTAACATTATCATATAATCATTAGTCAACAAAATGTTCATATATGAAGTTATTAAGCATATAGTCAAAATATCATTTTATAGTAAATATATTAACTAAATAGATTCAACCTAATTTTTAGTATAAAAATTTCAACCGTATAATTTAAATATTAGTCATGAAATATTTATTTATGAAATTAATTTAAATGGTTTTATATAATATAAAATTAAAAATGATTTTATAGGATGTCTAACGTAAAAATAGATTTAATCAATTAAATTATAATTAGTTTTAATAAGTAATTATATAATTTATCATCCATTTAATATAAATTATAACATATTTGAATATAATATTAAAAATATTATTACATTAAATATTCAAAGAAAAAATAAATATTATTTAGACAAACAAAATTATCCTTTATTTTTATGATTATATATGCTTATATAATATATAAAATATAATTTTTTATAAATAAAAAATATAAAACAATAATATAATATAAATAAAAATGGTTATAATAAAAAAAATTGTGTGTATGTAATAAAAAAAAGAAATTAGAAAAAGAGAGAGAGACGGAGGGAGGGAGAGAGAGAGAGAGAGAGACGAGGATAGGAATTGCGAGGGAAAACTATTGACCAGGAAGTGACGAGTTTAGGGAGGCATTTCTTATCTTAGTTTATATTGATATTGATGAATGAATAACATATGTGGCTCAATATTATTTTTTGAAATAAATATCAATTCAAAAAATATAATAGATTTTTTTATGGAAATCATCCTTGCGCATATTTGGAAAAAATCTTAATAATCAGTATTTCTGATAACAATTCTCATACTAAAAGGTCATTAATTTTTATATTAAAATATTTATCATATATAAATGATATATAGAGATATTTTAACTTTAATGTGTAAAATATATAAAAAATGATAGATTGTTGAATTTGGAAAGTTATGTATAAATTCTTTTCAATTATTATGTCATACTTCCTTCCATTTTCATAAAAAGAAAAAAAAAACAATTTCAAACTTCCCTCCAATATTTCCCTTCATTTACATAAAAATTACCCCCCATCCCCAAAAAAAATTTTAAGCTTCCCTCCAATATTGTTCCGAAGAAGATATTAATCATAATCTAATATACACTATAAATACATCTAACCTTTGCAAATTCCTATAGACCAAGTACTAGTATAACTCTTTTTCAATTCTCTTCTTATTTCTATTCCTTTAATCCTTTGTGGAATCACACATAAAAATACCCTCTATATAAATCTTCCTCATCATAAACATGATACCACAATTTGAAGAACCCACCTTTTTCTCCGGTGCTGGTAACACTTTCATCAATCATATTGTGTATGTAACCATGGTGGTGACAACTTTCGAGCAGAGCAGTGTTGTCAAACTTTGTCACACGTGGTTACCAATTCAACAAATCATTTTCAATTATCCATTTTTTTGCAATGATGTAGTAAAGCAATTGCTTGCAAACTTGCATGTACCTACAAATTTTTTCAATGGCCATGACTGTGACATGGTTGAAAACATTTCAGCAATGTTATGGGAATCAGTATTGTAGCGGCCTAGCGTTGATATAAATTATTTTCACGTGTTTGTTAAGGTAGTCAAGACCCATTGTTGTTACAATGTTGTGAGTACCCGGTTCTTTTTACAAGCTGAGCAACTTTCATCTAGAAGATTGGTGCAAAGAATGGCCTACGAGGGAGGTGAACATTCTTTGCCTGCGGGCGGAACGATGCTTGAAAGATTTATGGTTCAAGATGAAGAAGGTGAATGTGTCATATGTCATGAAGATTTCAACTCTGGTGATAATGTAGCAAGATTGCCTTGCTCTCACATTTTCCACCATTATTGTATTTTGCAATGGTTTGTAGAGAGGGGTATGTGCCCTTTGTGCTGTTTCGCATGTAGTTGTGTCTCTTGATACTGTTACGATTAGCATTATTGTACCGTGATAAATATATTATCTTAAAGAAGTAAAATATGTTGTATGTGAATATAAATACTTCAATCTATAATTGATGTTTTCCTTTTAAGAGTACATTAATTTTTGCTATCAATTTCACTTTTCATATGTAATAATATTTACACATTAGACGACTTTTAAAATTGAATATAATTTATTCTCTTTTATCATTGTATATGGGGAGGACTCAAACATAAACAAAGGGAGATATAACTGGGAGAAGAAGGCGTGGAGACAATAGAACCAATCGATAGAGCACCGAGGAGAAAAGAAAACCCAGAGCATAGTATTGAAAGTAAATATAATGTTTTTTTTTTTTTAAAAAAAAAAGTAAATATAATGTGTTGATTATTGTTTATCTTAATCAACACATTATAATTATAATTGCTCCTAAAGTTATTCTGATTTCCATTTGCCATTATATATCTTGGCTTGTTCTCCTTTTGTTTGGTTTCATTTCCACGTCATTGGTTTGCTAAACTAAACATGCCTTTTCCAAGCAATATGATGCAGCTCATATTGTTTATATCAGGATTTTTTATTTTTATTTTTATTTTTTATTTATTTTTATTGAAAATGTTTCACAATGATTAATTCAGCTTTCGACAACCATATGTGTTATAATTATTGTCACTTTAGGTTTGCTACTTCTGTTGTTTCTAATGTTAAAGTGGTAAAAACATAAAAAATAATGAAATATTAAGAACAGTGGAAATGAAAAAGAAGTGAAAATAAGAAAAATAGAAAAAAAAAAGGCAACGTAATAATGATAAGATGATATGAATAAGTGGAATTTGTAAATTCTCATTTTAATTTATTAGTATTATCGGTTAACGTTGTTTGTTCCACTATTAGTTTGGGTTATCCACTTGGATATAACACCACCAGACTGCTACATGCAATTGTTGTAGTCTTCTTACACCTCCACTATTAGTTCGCTTAGTTTATCATTTTTATTTTTCCCCTTCTGTTTTGCTATTTTTTTCCTATTTGAATAAAAAAAATTAATGCAATGATTATGCTTTATATTTCATTTTGAATCCTTTTTTGTTTCATGGTGAAAAAGAGTTCTTATTAGAAATACAAGTATGTAATTTTAATTTTAGTTAACAATTTTTCACAATTGTTTTGTATAAGCATTAAAATCAAAGGTTTTTTTTTTTTAATGTAAAGGGTAATTAGAGCCGTCAAAATAGACTAGCCTAGTTGGCTTGGCCATAGCCCACGTGGGTCATGGCCAAAAAGCCCACAGGGCTAAAAGAGTCCAACATAAAAAAGCCCTTAAGACCTTGTGGCTTATGGCCTGCCAATGGACCTTAAATTTAAAATTTTAACTCAAGGTTAAGCTAAGAGATGTTGTAGCCAAAGTCATATTGAAGATACTTTGACTGTGGTTGATTTGAAGATACTCTAACTGAGACCGAGCTTAAAATGCTCTAGTCAAGGCCAAGCTTAAGATGCTCTAGCTGAGACTCAGTTGAAATTACTCTAGCTGAGATTGAGCTGAAGATGCTCTAACTGAGGCTAAGTGGAAGATGCACTAATCAAGGTTTGTATCGAAGGTGCATTGGTTGAGGCCAAGCTAAAGATATGTTGGGTAAGGATGAGTCAAAGATACGCTGGTTGAGGTCGAGCCGAATATGTGCTTGTAAAGGCTGAGCCAAACATGTGTTGTCCAAGGCTGAGCTAAAGATGCGCCCTAGTTGGGGCCAACCCAAAGATACTAAGGTCTTGTCCACGCTGCCTTAGCTGAGGCCAAGTTGAAGATGACCTAATTGAAGTCGAGGCAAAAATACCCTGACTAAGGTTGAGTAGAAGAGTCCTTAGTCGAGGTTGAACCAAAGATCTCCTAGCTGAGACTGAGTTGAAGATGCCCTGGTTGAGGTTGATGTGAAGATTCTCTAGCCGATGTTGAGTATAAGATACTCTACGTTAGGCTAAGTTGAACATACTCTGAACGAGGTCGAGTTGAAGTTACTCTAGCCAAGGTCAAGTTGAAATTACTTTGATTGAGGCCACATTAAAGACATCTTGGTTGGGACCAAGTTAAAATTACTTTAGTTTAGCTTGAGTTAAACATACTCTAGTCTAGCCAAGTTGAAAATATTTTTATGGGCGATTTAGAAAAGACATTTTTGAAATACTAGTACTCGTGGGTTGACAACCCTTAAGCCTTGGTCCAACCTTCTTATTAATTGGGTTGTGTAGGTTGGGAGCTTTTAGGCCCCACATTAGGTGGGTCAAAAAATAATTAGAGCCATTATAGTGAACTGGCCCAAGGCTTAGGACCAAAATAACACCTCAAGAGATAATTTAAACATGATAGCTAGTTAATCTTATGCATTAAATTGGAATGTACACTCGAGTTGTGACAAGTGTTCCTGAACTTGTATATTACTTTTTATTTATCATTGATTTATTTCAGCAAAATAATTTCATATTTATATTTGAGAGACTTGAATTTATATTTAGTTTTCTATTGTTGTATTATGGATTTTTAATTTAAACAATTTTTATTAAATTGTGAATATTATTTTTTAAAACTAATTATTTAAATTAATTACAATGTAAACTTTTAGTCAGAATTATCTTTTTAAACTACTTTAAAATTAAAATTAAAATAAAAAAGTAAAAAGCAAAAAAATAAATAACGAAAATAGGAAAACCTATTGAGAATTCAGGTTTGGGGTATCCGGATTCTCAACGTCATGTTTTTTAAAAAGAACATAAAGGTTAAGAATTCGGGTGGAGAGGAGCTGAAATCCCAACCTGAACAGTAATAGATAGTAGTTTATTAAATAATGTGGTACGAGTATTATTTGGATAAATATTTTTTTTTGTTCAAAGAGGTATTTAAATATATACTAACATCAATGTGTAAAATATATATAAAAAAATGACAAATTATTCAATTTGGAAAGTCTTTTAAGTATACAAAATTTTCAATTATTTACCTCATGTACTTCCCTCCTTGACCAGAAAAACAAAATGTCAAGCTTCCCTCCTTCACAAAAAAAAAAAAAAGAAAATCTCAAACTTCCCTCTTTCACTAAAAGATCAAATTGAATCTCAAGCTTCCCTCTTTGACCAAAAGACCAAATTAAATCTCAAGCTTCCCTCCAATACTCCTTTGAAACAATTGACCATAAAGGATATATACCTCAAAACACTATAAATATGTCTATGCTTTACAAATTCTTTGACCCAACAGCATTACACTCTCTTATTGTTTCTATTCCTTTGTGGAAACACACACAAAAGTATTATTTATTAATCTTCCACATCATGCCAGAAATACAACAATTCACCTTCTCTGATGGTGGGAGTTACACTTCATGCAAAGATAAAGTCTATAAAACTATAGTTGTTGTGACTCATTCAGATCAAATAGGTGAGGTTAGATGTTGGAGGTCGAGTCAACCAATTTCTCGTGAACATTTTATGTATCCATCTTTTCGCAAAGAGCTGTTACAAAAGTTCCTTGCACACACAGGTGTTCGGCAAACCTTTCTCAATTGCCATGATTGTGACATGGTCACAAATTTGTCTAGAATGCTACGTGACTCAGTACTGCAACACTGTGGGTTTGAAACAAATTATTTTTATGTGTTTGCTATGTTCTTTAATGGCCAATATTTTTACAATATAGTGAATACCTCATGCTTCTTCGATGCACGACATGTATCAAGAGAGTTCGTGCAAAGAATGGCTTATCAGGGTGGAGAATATTCTTTGCCTGCTGGGGCCACAATGCTTGAAAAATTGAAGATTGAAAATGAAAAAGATGAATGTTGCATATGCTATGAAGAGTACAAGTGTGGTGATGATGGGGTACGGTTGCCTTGTGCTCATATTTTTCACTATGAATGCATTTTGAAATGGTTTGTGCAGAGCAGTACATGCCCTTTTCGCTATGGTTCCACATGAACTCATGATACTGTTAGGTTTTGCATTACATATTTTCTTGCTTTTAAGGATACTTTGTTGTAGTTTCATGTTGATTGAATTGTAATAATTGTTTTATCTTATAAATAGGAGGAATTTATCATAAGAAATATATGGATACGTAAATTTATTTGATGCTTTCATTTCAAGAGTTAATCAATTTGACAATTTCTGCTATCAATTTGAATTTGTGGAAGAAGCTTAACATTCCAAACAAGACATTCTTCAATAAGTTCTTGATTAAGTTGTGTACCTAGAAAGCCCCTAAAATTCATTAAGCAAAACACAAACAAAACAAACATTCACAAACTCTCTAAAGTTCCCTTAGCACCAAAACACAACACATACACAAACCTTGTGCAAGCTCTCCGGCCATGGCACCGAAACTCGGTACCCGCGGGGTGGCAGAATCAAGCAGAGGGGCAAGTCCTCCGGCCTGGGGCATGCCTCTCCTTGTAGTAGTTCATCTCCCTGCTCAGCTGATGTTCAGCCTCGGATCCTCCAACAACATCTGGTCCACAGCATCGGCGGGGTTCACTTCCATGCCGCGTCTCCCGGGCTCGATCGCCGCCACGAGGCGATGGCGCTGCCGCTGGTCTCCGAGTGGGGTGAAGACCATGTCAAAGAAGAGCATCACCAGGAAGAAGAACAAGCCCAAGATGAGGTCCAGGAGCCGCCATTGTCACAGTGCGTGGCCGCGCTTGGAAGGTGACGACAAGGAATTGGAGTGACCCATTTGAGGAAAGTGGCGGATCTGGCTATAGCAACATCTGGGTCTCGATTTCGGTGATCAAAATCAGTGCTTTAAGTGGGAATCGTAATGGGTTGCTTTGCTTGCTTTGTGGGGGTGGTGGTTTCTTTCTCTGGTTTTGTTCTGTGGTGGAATAAACAGTGTTATAGACTATTGAGTTTACAGTGAAGTAACTAAAATTTGTTTCTTGGGGTTTTGGTGAAGTGTTTTGTGGTGTTTGGAGAGTGAGGCAAGTTTCAAGAGTGGGAGTGAGAAAAAGGGGAAGGAAGAAGAAGCAAGATCTGATATGATATGGCTCAGCTTCCCTGGTTTTGGACCAAATTAATGTTTTTGGGCTATTGCACATGCATTTATATTATATAGTATGATAAAACTAAATCAAATGATTATAAATATAAATATCTCATGTTAATATTTTTAAATTTGATAAATAAAATAGGTTTAAATACCTTTTTAGTTCTTGCAATATTGCACTAACTATGGTTGATTTAAGGATGCTTTGGTTGAGGCCGAGCTTAAGATGCTTTAGTCGAAGCTAAGTTGAAATTACTTTGGTTGAGGTTGAGTTAAAATTTCTCTAGCTAAGATCGAGTTGAATATGCTATAATCGAGGTCAAGTTAAACATGATCTATTAAAGGTTGAATTGAAGTCAAATGTCGAGCTCAAGATATGCTGGTCAAGGTCGACCTGGAGATGCACTGGCCGAGCTGAGCCAAATATGAGCTTGTAAAGTCCAAGCCTAAGATTTGTTGGCCTAGGATGAGCCAAAGATGCATTAGCCATCATTGAGTCAAAGATGCATTGGCCGAGGCCTAGCCTAAGATGCCTTAGCTGAGGCCGGGACAAAGATGCTAAGGTCAAACCAATGATGCTCTAGACCAACTTGAAAATGACCTAGCCGAATTCAAGCTGAAGATGCCCTAATTGAGGTTGAAGCCAAGGCCAAGCTAAGAATGCCTTTGCCGAAACTTAGTTGAAGATATGATAGTTGAGGCTGCGCTAAATATGTATTGGCTGAGGCCGAGTCGAAGATGCATTGGTCGATGCTAAGCCAAAGATGTACTAGCCGGGAGCAAGTTGAAATTACTTTAATTGAGGTTGAGTTAAAAATATTTTAGTTAAGCCAAGTTGAAAATATTTTTTTGGATGGTTAAGAAAAAACTTTTAAAATACTCGTAACTTATGGGCTAACCTTGCCCCCTTTAAGCCTTGGTCCAACCTACTTCTTAAGTAGTGTGGATCGGGAGATTTTAGGAACCCCATTAGGTGGGTCAAAAAATAGTTAAAGCCATTATAGTGGGTTGGCTTGGGGCTTAGGACCAAATAAGACCTCTAAAGATAATTTAAACATGATACCTTATTAATCTTATGTTTTAATTTGGGATTCCTAAGCCATGATAGGTGTTTCGAAACTTGTATTATGTGTTCGTTTATCTCTTTTATTTATCATTAATTTATTTAAGCCAAATAAATTCATATTTAAATTTGAGATAATTTAGTTATCTATTTTTTATTTTTTTTCATTTTATACAAAAGGAGTGATTTTGGTGTAATGTCTTTTTAAGTCCATATTATAATCTAAGTCACTTGAGTTGTAATTACTTGGTAATCTCAAACTTATTTTATTTATTTATTTATTTTCTTTACTTATTTATTTATTCAAAATTAATTTTATTTTATTAAAATAATTTTAGAAGCGAGCCTTTACAATAATTAAACAAAAAATAGATTTAAAATGAATATCAGTAATTTCTTAAAGACTTCGAAATAACTATATATAAAGTGAATGAAAATAATTATTACTAAAAATCCATTTTTTATTAAAATACTTTTATTTTAACAACCTTAAAATTAACTAGCTCTCACCACTTGTGGTAAAATTAACAAAGTGTATATATCATTAAATCAAAACAATGAAAATTACGAAGCAAAAAAAGTATATAATTATTATCTAATTATCGATAAATGGGTGAAAGGTTAAAAATAAAATAGAAAGTGATAATATAAGATTCAATGCAAGTGGGGCCTTATAGTAGAGACTGGAAAATAGTGAAGACTATGATGTGTGTGTGTGTGTGTGTGTTTTTTTTTTTTTTTTTTTTTGTGAAATACTGTGATGTGTTAATAACACGTGTTATATTAAGAACCCAAAATTAGATGTTGAGAGAGATGTTTACAGATATTCTAACATCAAAGTGTAAAATAAATTAAAAAAATAATAAATTAATCAAATTGGAAAGTCTTTAAATACCCAAAATCCAAATATCTCAATTATGTACCTTATATACTTCTATCCTTGACCAAAAGAACAAAACATCAAGCTTCCCTCCAAAAAAAAGAAAATCTCAAGCTTCCATCTTTCAACAAAATCAATTTTTCCCTCCAATACTTCATTGAAATAATTGATCATAACGGATATATATCTCACAACATTATAAAATATATATATGCTTTACAAATTCTTTGACCCAGGCCATCATTTGTACAACCCTCTTTCGATCTCTTATTGTTTCTATTCCTTTGTGCAAACACACACAGAAGTACACATTAACAATCTTCCTCGTCATGCCAGAAATTCAACGATCCACCTTCTCAGATGGTGCTAGTTACACTTCATGCAATGACAAAGTCAATATAACTATAGTTGTTGCAAATTCATATCCAATGGACCTGGTTAGTCTTTGTAGCTCGAGGTTACAACCAATTGCTCGTGACTTTTTTGCTTTTCCATCTTTTCCTGAAGACTTGTTACAGACGTTCCTTAAAATGTCAGATGTACCACAAAGTTTTCTCAATGGCGACTGTGACCTGGTTACAAATTTGTCTAGAATGCTACATGACTCAATATTGCAGCACTGTGGGGTTGAAAAAGATTATTTTTATGTGTTTGCTATGTTATCAAAGAGCCGTTATTTTTACAATATAGTGAATATCCCTTGCTTACTTGATGATGAACATGTTCAATCAGTAGAGTTCGTGAAAAGAATGGCTTATTAGGGTGGAGAACATTCTTTGCCTGCTGGGGCCACAACACTTCAAAAGTTGAAGATTGAAGATGAAAAAGATGAATGTTGCATATGCTACGAAGAGTACAACTGTGGTGATGATGGGGCACGGTTGCCTTGTGCTAATATTTTTCACTACGAATGCATTTTGAAATGGTTTGAGCAGAGCAGTATGTGCCCTTTCTGCTGCCGTTCCATATTCAGTCGTCGTGACTCTTGATACTATTAGGTTTTGCATTACATGTTTTCTTGCTTTTAAGGATACTTTGTTGTTGTAGTTACTTGTTGATTGCATTGTAATAATTGTCTTATCTTATAAAGAGGTGGAATTTATCGTAAGAAATATATAAATATGTAAATCTATTTGATGCTTTCCTTTCAAGAGTTCATCAATTTGAAAATTTCTGCTATCAATTGCATTCTCTTTACGTAATAATATTGACCATAATTTAAAATTGAATTACTTCTTTCAATTTTCCTAAATCTCAATATGAATTTAAATTTTTAAATTTTGAATCTAGACATATCATATCAAATTAATAAACATAAATATAATGTATTAAATAATGTATTTCTACAATTTTCTTATATATTCCGAAAGTATTGTTTTTGTGTAAGCAAAGTGGAAATAATTAAAAGCAAAAAGAGCTAAACAATAACATAGGAAATGCCATCATTAACCACTAGGGTTTGCCTAGTGGTGGGGGATTGGAATAGAATGTATGAGGTGATAGGTTCGAACCTCAGTGCGACAATTGTACACCGTGGAGCACCAATCAGGGTTGTCCACCCTAACCTTGCTCTTAATATTATGTCATACTTCCCTCCTTTTCAATTAATGAATGAATAACATATGTGGCACAACATAATTTTTTGAAATAAATATTAATTGAAAAATATAATATAATTTTTATGAAAATCATCCTCGTGCATATTTGAAAAAAAAAAGCATTAACTTTTCTAATAATCAGTATTTCCGATAACATTTCTCACACTAAAAGGTAATTAATTTTGGATTAAAATATATTAACATATATAAATGATATATAGAGATATTCTAACTTTAATATGTGAAATATAAAAAAAATGATAATTTTTTTAATTTGAAAAGTTTTATATGTATAAAATCTTTTCAATTATTATGTCATACATCCTTCCTTTTACATAAACAGAAAAAAAAAAACAAAATTTCAAACTTCCCTCGAATACCTTATTTAATTGGAAAGTTATGCATTTGTTTTTAATATTATGCTATACTTCCCTCCATTTACATAAAAATTATCCTTGTGATATTTGAAATTTTTTTCCCTATAATTGAAAATTATCCTTTTCAATATTTGAATTTTTTTCCTAATAATCAGCATTTCTGATAACATTTATCATTCGAAAAAGTCATAATTTTTTTATTAAAATATTTTAACATATAGAAATGATATATATATATATATATATATATATATATATATAGAGAGAGAGAGAGAGAGAGAGAGAGAGAGAGAGAGAGAGATTCTAACTTTAATGTGTAAAACATATATATATATATATAATGATAAATTATTGAATTTGGAAATTTATATTGAAATTTTTTCAATTATTATATCATACATCCTTCCTTTTTGAAAAACAAAAAAGAAAAAAAATTTAAAATTTCAAACTTCCCTCAAATACCATTATTTAATTTGAAATTTGTGCACTTTTTTTTCAATTATTACGTCATACATCCCTCCATTTACATAAAATACCCCCCAAAATTTCAAGCTTCCCTCTAATACTGTTTCGAAGAAGATACTGATCACAATCTTATACACTATAAATACATCTACCCTTTGCAAATTCCTATATGCCAAGTATTAGTATAACTCTTTTTCATCTCTCTTCTTATTTCTACACATTTTTGCAATAACACACAAAAGGGCCCTCTATAAATCTTCCTCATCGTAGAACCCACCTTGTTCTCCGATGCTGGTCACACTTTCATCAATCATATTGTCTATATAACCATGGTGGTGACAACTTTTGAGCCGAGCAGTGTCATCAGACTTTGTCACACATGGTTACCAATTCATCGCATTATCTTCAATTATCCATCTTTTTGCAGTGATGTATTAAAGCAATTGCTTGCATACTTGTGTGTACCTACAACTTTTTTCAATGGCCATGACTGTGACATGGTCAAAAACATTTCAGCAAAAGTTATGGGAATTAGTATTGCAGCGGCCTAGGGTTGATATAAATTATTTTTGCGTGTTTGTTATGGTACTCAAGACCCATTGTTGTTACAATGTAGTGAGTTCCCCTGAATCAAGTGCCTCCTTATACTGAAGTTCCCATGAATCAAGTCCCTCCTTGTTAGTTAGAAGGAGGAACTGTAGTACAAGGAGGGACTTGGTTCATTGGAACTACAATACAAGAATGGCTTATCAGGTGGAGAACATTCTTTGCCTGCTGGGGCCACAACACTAGAAATATTCAAGATTGAAGGTGAAAAAGATAAATGTTGCATTTGCTATGAAGAGTACATCTGTGGTGATGATGGGGGCACGGTTGCCTTGTGCTCATATTTTTGTTGTAGTTACATGTTGAATGCATTGTAATAATTGCTTATCTTATAAAGAGGTGAAATTTATCGTAAGAAATATATAATAAAGCTTAAATATGTTTTGGGTCCCTGATATATTAGCAAATTTTGTGTTGGGTCCCTATTAAATTTTTGCTTTTTGTTGGGTCCCCAGTAATTTTTTATTTTGTTTTTGTTCCCTAAAGCGCATTAGATAGCGCTTTAAATTGCTTTTAAAAAGTGGTTTAGATAGCGCTTTAGTTACCAAAAACAAAATAAAAATTTATTGGGGACCCAATAGAAAGCAAAAATTTAATAGGGACCCAATGCAAAATTCGCTAATATATTAGGGACCCAAAACATATTTAAGCCAATATATAAATACGTAAACCTATTTGATGATTTCCTTTCAAGAGTTCATCATTTTGAAAATTTCTGCTATCAATTGCATTTTCCCTGCGTGACTATAATTTAAAATTGAATTATTTCTTGCAATTTTCTTGAATCTCAATATGAATTAAAATTTTTAAATTTTGAATCTTGACATATCATATCAGATTAATAAACATAAATACAATGTATTAAATAATGTACTTATACAATTTTCTTAAATATTTCCAAAGTATTGTTTTTGTGTAAGCAAATTGAAAATAATTTAAAGCAAAAGGAGCTAAACAATAACATAGGAAATGCCATCATTAAATAGCATACAGAGAATTTGACATATAAATCTCCTATCATAACAAAACAATAACCAAAGTATTATTTCTTTAATCTTTATTCTTACAGATTGAGATTATTTACATCTACAATTCAGTTATTATTGATCACTTTTAAGTATAGGTATTTTTTTTTTACAGAGAATATGTACCTTTATATTGGCTGTTAAAATGAATATGGTAGTGTTTTTTTTTAGTTTTATAAATTTATATATTGGATTTAAGATTTTGTGGGCTATGTACGCCTTTCTAAATTTATTTGGTATATGTTACTGTTAGAATTCAAATTTTGAAGGGAACATTATGGTCTCGAGTCCAATGCACCATAATGCCTCATTTATTTATTTTTCTGCGGAAGGAAACATATCTATGGATAGTCCTATTGCCAATGAAAATATAATTTTAGATATTAAAGATCTTTGTGTAGTAAAAAAAGCATTAAGCTCTTTCAATTTAATGCCAATATATAGTTTTTGATGTCAATTGTACACTGTGATAATCAACAAACTATACAATGATCTTGATTAATCGATGATTCTCCTCTATGTTTGTGCATATATTTTATCATATAAAAATAATAGTAATCATTACAAATGTTTTCTCAGTGGTTTTCATTTACTTTATGTATATCTTTGTGTGTTAGTTCTCATGCTAGGTTGATTTGGTGATCATCAAAGCCTGCCTTTGTATTCAGAAATTTAAGAGGGGGATGAGAGTCAATGTAACATATGATGAACTCTTAGTTTAGACTGTATCAAGTTTTCATGCATACAATTATCCAGTAGACACCATCTAACCATTTCCACCTTTTCTTAGCATGTCTATATGTTGGAGAGCTTCCTGATGTTGTTGTCATTGTAATGCTCTGCTTAGATGCAATTTGAGGAAAGATTTGAAAAGAATATGAAGATAATGAATGGTGGATTTTGACGTTGTTGTCTAAAGTGTAGGGTACAATTCCCATTTTTGAAAAAGCTTCGTGTCTTTTTTTTTATCGATATGAACGGAAGACAGATATCAAAGAATTTACAATAATTCATGCACCCTACTTAACCAACTAAGCTAGACTCCCTTGATAAAAGCTTCTTATTTTATTGTTTAATCTAAAAACTGAAACCAATAAGTATCCACTTCAAGGAGAGTATAAGGTCTTATAACATCTCTATAATTTAGTTTTATTGGAAGGATGAAAGAAAGTTCCATAATTTATGGGGGTGGTCTGCCATAGTTTATTCTTAGTGAGCAAAATTTTCATCTTATTGGTAGTTTGTTGTTGGAGCAAGGATGTACACCTATATGTGTGTGTGTGATACAAATAATGAAATGGCCAATAAAGTTACTCAGTTCAAGTACCCAACAAAATATTCTTCTAGTGTTTTTGTAAGCTAGAACATAGAATATTCTTAGTAAGCCATAACATAGAATACAGAGAGTAGAAACGAAAGAATACCCAACCATGCAGCCAAGGCAGCCTCAACACCAAATTAGGAGTCTTAATAAAAATGACTTTCAATTCAGTTAGGCAATGGGCATCTTGTTCTTAAGTCCATAGTGTCTTTCACTTAGTTTGTCATTTTTTATATTAAAAAAACTGAATTGAGGATGCCCTAGTTGAGGCCAGGCCAAAGATGCTAAGGTCAAGCCGATGATGCCTTAGTCGAGGTCAAACTGAAGATGACTTAGCGGAAGTCGAATTGAAGATGCCTTAGTCGAGGCCAAGGCTAAACTGAGAATGCCTTTATCAAGAGTGAGCTGAAGATGCGTTTATTATGGTTAAGCCAAATATGTATTGGCCAAGGTTAAGTCGAAGATGCGTTTGCTGAGGTGGAGTTGAAGATGCGCAAGTCGAGGCAAGGTTTGCTGAGGCAGATTTGGAACAATCATGTGTTTTGTGTCATGCAGCCCCTGAAGGTGTTAATCATTTATTTCTTAATAGTCATTTCTCTTATCAAATATGGTCTGCAGTTCTTGGATGGCTGGGATTCTCTATGGTTCTCCCTCAAGATACTAAACAACTTTACTTGGATATGGGTTTTTGCTTTAGGGGTAGGAAGGTACGAAAAATGAAGTATATGTTTTGGCATGCAACTTGCTGGTGCATTTGGATCATGCGAAACAAGATTATTTTTAAGCAAGAGGATGCATAATTTATGGGTCTATTAGCACATATAAAGACTATAACTTGGTACTGGTTGCTATACAGGATAGGGGTTAAGCCTGGATCTTTCTTCTCCTCATGGTGTTCAAACCCAATTGGTTGCATTTACTCTTGAATGGCTGCTGCTTTGTTTTTGGTTAAGGGAGTTTTCTTCTCCTTGCATAGAAGGTTTTTTGAAGGTTCTTTTTGTTAATATATCACAATGTACGGCTTGTACAGAACTGATATATACCCTTCTTTTTTCTATAATTATATTTAAGATTATTTCATTTAAAAAAAAAAAGGTTGAAGATGCACTGGCCCGACCTAGCCTAATTGGTCAAAGAGTGAAAACGGACTAGTCCGACCTGGTCCATATCTCTCATAGGCCACATTTGTCTTGGCCTGGCTTGGCCCGTCATACTAGGTCAAATTAGCTTATTTATTTATTTTTCTTAAATTTATACTAATTTTAAAAAAATAAAAAATAATTTCGGCCCAAGTGAGCATGATGATATTTAGGCCAAAAATTCATAGGCCCAGCCTGGCCTAACGGGCCATCAAGCCGGCTCGTCGGACCAGACCATTTTTGATAGCTCTTCTAGGCATGGCAACAAGACAGGTCAAGGGCGAGTTTAGCTCTCCTTGTCCTTATACTCATGAAAGATGAGATAGGTTCGAGTTTTTTGAATCCTAAACCATTGTCGTCAGATTTTATCGGGTTCGCAAAAACCTATGTGTAACCTGTCACACTTTTGAAAACTTAATTTACTTATATGAGGAGGGATCAAGTTACTCCAAGAGTAACTTTAAAAGAGTTACTCCCTATCCTCACCATTCATTTTACCTAAACCTAATGGTTGTAATGAGTAACTAATCTTTTGACTGTGAATTTTTCTTTCAAATATTTTAATATCAACTTGTAAAATATATACAAAAAAAAAGATCAATTATTTAATTTGGAAAGTATTTAAGTATACAAAAATTTTCAATTATTTACCTCATATATATATATATATATATATATATATATATATATATATTCCGTCCTTGACCAAAAGAACAAAATCTCAAGCTTCCCTCCATAAAAAAAAAAAAAAAGAAGGAAAATCTCAAGCTTTCCTCTTTCACCAAAAGACCCAAATCTCAAGTTTCCCTCCAATACTGCTTTGAAACAATTGATCATAATGGTTACATTCCACACAACACTATAAATA
Source organism: Pueraria montana var. lobata (assembly GCA_026413185.1). Lineage (NCBI taxonomy): Eukaryota > Viridiplantae > Streptophyta > Magnoliopsida > Fabales > Fabaceae > Pueraria > Pueraria montana. Next base: position 84,777,495 of record CM048650.1, read on the forward strand.
CATCAAACCTTTGCAAATTCCTATATACCAAGTATTAGTATATCTCCTTTTCAATTCTCTTCTTATTTCCACTCCTTTGTGCAATCACTCACAAAAGTATCCTCTATCAATCTGCCTCATTGTGAATATGACATCACAATTTCAAGAACCCAGCTTGTTCTTCGATTCTCATCAAACTTTCATCAATCATATGGTGTATATAAGCGTAGTTGTCACAACTTTTGATCTTAGTAGTGGTGTAAGTCTTTGTTGGATGCAGTTACCAATTAATCATGAAATCTTCAATCATCTATCTGTATGTAATGATATATTAAAGCAATTGCTTGAATACTTGAATATACCTAGAAATTTTTTCATTGGCCACGATTGTGACCTGGTTCTAAACCTTTCAGCAAGGTTACATGGCTCAGTGTTACAACGGCTTTGGGTTCAAATAAATTATTTTCGGATTTTCATTATGGTATTCGAGATCCACTGTTGTTATAATGTAGTGGGTACCCCATTCCTTTTTCAAGCTGATGAACTTCCACCAAGAGAATTTGTGCAAAGAATGGCCTATGATGGAGGTGAACATTCCTTTCCTGCAGGGGCAACGACACTCCAAAGATTTAGGGTTCAAGATAAAGAAGGTGAATGTGTCATATATGGTGAAGATTTCAACTCTGGTGATAATGTAGCAAGGTTGCCTTGCTGTCATGTTTTCCACCCTATTGCAATGATTTGTAGAGAAGGCTATGTGCCCTTGTTGCCGTTTCGCATATAGTCTTGTCTCTTGATACTGTTACCATTAGCATTTATGTACTGAGATAAATATATTATCTTAAAGAAGAAAAATGTATCGTATGAAATATAAATACTTCAATCTATTTGATGTTTTCCTTTTGAGAGTAATTGATTTCTACCATCAATTACACACTTTCCTTATGTTTTAATATTGACACGTTTGACTTTTTAAATTGAATGTAATTTATTTTCTTTTATCATTGTCCATCTATCATTATTGCATACCCTGAGGAGAAACGAAAGAATGCTGAGAAAAAGAAAAGCCTGAACATAGAATAGAGAGAGTAGAAACCATAGGAGGGGCAAAGAAAACACACACTCACAAGTCGCGACTCATCACTCACTCCCAAGTCCCAAGTTCTTTTGATTCCCACGATTTTCCTCGCCTTTAATTTGTTTTCATTTCCATGTCATTGGTTTGCAAAACTCTTATTATTATTTTGTTTAAATATCAAACATTTTATTAAAAAATAATAATAAATTACATAAATAGTGAAATAATTAGAATAAATATTGTAATATTAAAGGAGACAACATATGATATTTTTTCTTTGTTAAAGTACCAAAAATAAAAATGAAAAATTATGATAAACTATAAATTATAAGTCTAAGTGTGCACTATCTTAAATGGTGTATCAAAACAACTCTATAAATTGCCAAACATCTTTACTTTAGTAAAACAAATTTATAAATTACTCAAATAAAATATAAATTACCTAAATTGATTTGTCTACACACTCGTTTTATTTTACAGCACTTGTCTACACACTCTTAAGAATTCATATATTATAAATTTAAATTCTTATCGTGATCAAAACACTTATTTTACTTTGTTTCTCCACATTTCACAGTTATTTGATACTTACTTTTATATTTCCTAATTATGTACTAATGATTTTTAATCTTAATCTTTTTTATTCCCTCAAATTTAAATAATAATTACTTTTAATTTTTAATATTAAAATTTCCTTTTTTTAGTCTCAAAATATTATGATATATCTTTAAATAGTAGATTTAATAATTCGCAAAAATTAGAAAACATGGTAGTAAATTGTAAAAAAAAACCTGGGTAGTAAAATTTGCAAAATAACAATAGTTGGATGGTAAAATGTGCAATTAAACCTAATTATTTTGTATAAATATTAAAATCAATGATTTTTTTATGTATGTAAAGAGGTAATTAAAGTTGTCGAAATGGACTAGCCCATCTGGCTTGGCTTTAGCCTCTGAGGATCAGGGCCAGAACACCCACAGGGCTAAAAAAGACCCATCCTCGAGGCCTTATGGGTTATGGCCAATCCATGAACTTTAAATTTAAAAATTTAACCTGAGGTTGAGTTGAAGATGTTTTGCACAAGGTTGTGCTGAAGATACTCTGACCATGATTGATTTGAAGATCTCTGGCCAAGTTGCGCTTAAGGTGCTCGAGCCGAGGTGGAGTTGAAAGGCCATGGCTGAGTTGAAATTACTCTAACTGAGACCAAGCTACCAAGGCCAAGTTGAAGATGATCTAATCAAGGTTGAATAGAAGATGTGTTGGTCATGGTCAAGCTGAAGATACATTGCTCAAGGTCGAGCCAATGATGCAGTTGTAAAGGCTGAGCTGAAGATGCATTGGTTGATGATAAGCCAAAGATGTGTTGACCAAGGTTAAGTCGAAGATGCAGTGGTCGAGGCCGAGTCGAAGATGCTCTAGCTGAGGCCAGGCCAAAGATGCTAAGGTCAAGTCGATGATGCCCTAGCCAAGGCCAAGCTGAAGATGTGTTGACTAAGGCCGAGCTGAAGATTTTCCTAGTCGAGACTAAAGTAAAGGTGTCTTAGCTAAGACCAACTTAAAGATGCCCTGACTATGGTTGAGGTCAAGATTCCCAGATAAGGTTGAATGTAAGATACACTTGGATAGGCTAATTAAGTTGAAATTACTCTCGACGAGGTTGGGTTGAAGATAATCTAGCCAAGGTCGAGTTGGAATTACCTTAATTGAGGCCATGTTGAGGATACTATGGCCAAGACTGAACTGAAATTACTTTGATTGATGTCAAGTTAAAGATACTCTAGTCGAGCTAATAAGTTGAAAATATTTTTGTGGATAGTTGAGAAAAGTCATTTTTAAAGTACTCGTAACTTGTGAGCTGATCCACTCCCCTACTTAACAACTTTAAATCTTCTTAATAAGTAAATATAAAGTGGATAAAAATAATTTTTTGTAGTACTAAAAATCCTTTTTTATGTTTTTATCAAAATACTATTCTTTTAACTACCTTGGAACTGACTAGCTCACCACTTGTGATAAAATTATCAAACTTTACGAAGAAGAAAAGTATATCAACACTTAAAAAAAGTGAAATGTTCACGTACAAGATATATGTCAGTAGGCTAATTGATAACTTGAGACTCATTTCTCTTTTTTAGATTTATATTATATTACATTAAAGCTAATGTAGACAAAGAAAGGCAACCGACAACTATTCCAGTGCATGACCAAAGAAATGAAAGTTGTTAAAAAAAAACAAGAAAAATGACGATACCATGAGTAAAAAAGAATTAATTAATATAAATAAAAAAGATAGATGACATTACATGAGGCAGGCTGCACGTCTATCAAAAGGAAAACTTGCATCAATCAAAAGAAAATGCTTATAATACTAACAAAACAACAAAGAGCAAATAAAATAAAGATTATGGAGAGAACTCAGAGGAATCAATTAAACTGACTGGGAGCCTTATTATGGCTTGCAACTATCGGCAAATCAATGTGTAATTACTTAATGGTAAGGCCTTGAAAGCTTTGTCGGGAAAATCAGCTTTCACCATATTAATTAAAATTATATAACCCAAAATTAGGTATTCAGAGATATATTTAAAGATATTCTAAGTGTAAAATATATATATAAAAAAAAAGATAAATTGTTCAATTTGGACAGTCTTTAAATATCCAAAAATTTTAATTATTTACCTCATATATACTTCTGTCCTTGACCAAAAGAACAAAATCTCAAGCTTCCCTCCTTCTCAAAAAGAGAAAATCTAAAGCTTTCCTCTTTCACCAAAAGACTAAAATCTCAAGATTTCCCTCCGATACTACTTTGAAACGATTGATCACAACGGACATATACCTCACAACACTATAAATATATCTATGCTTTACAATTCTTTGACCTAGGCCAGCATTTGTGTAACCCTGTCACTCTCTTCTTGTTTCTATTCCTTTATGCAAACACACACAAAAGTATTCTTTATCAGTCTTCCTCATCATGACAGAAATTCAACCATCCACCTTCACAGATGGTGGTAGTTACACTTCTTCCAATGATGAAGTCAATATAATTATAGTTGTTGCGAATTCACATCCGATGGATGTGGTTAGTCTTTGTAGCTTGAGCATACTACCACTTCCTCGTGACTTTTTTTTGCTTTTCCTCCTTTCCCCAAAGACTTGTCACAGGTTTTCCTTGAAAAAATAGATGTACGAAAAAGTTTTCTCAATGGCGATTGTGACATGGTTACAAAGTTGTCTAGAATGCTACGTGACTCAAAACTGCAACACATTGAAAAAGATTATTTTTATGTGTTTGCAATGTTATCCAAGAGCCGTTATTTTTACAATATAGTGAATACCCCACACCCCTTTGATGATGAACATGTTCAATCAGTAGAGTTCGTGCAAAGAATGGCTTATGAGGGTGGAGAACATTCTTTGCCTGCTGTGGCCACAACACTAGAAAAATTAAAGATCGAAGATGAAGAATATAAATGTTGCATATGCTATGAAGAGTACAACTGAGGTGATGATGGGGCACGGCTGCCTTGTGCTCATATTTTTCACTACGAATGCATTTTGAAATGGTTTGTGCAGAGCAGTACATGCCCTTTCTGCTGCCATTCCACATGTAATCGTCGAGACTCTTGATACTGTTAGGTTTTGCATTACATATTTTCTTGCTTTTAAGGATACTTTGTTGTAGTTTCGTGTTGATTAGACTGTAATAATTGTCTTATCTTATAAAAAGGTGGAATTTATCGTAAGAAATATATAAATATGTAAATCTATTTGATGGTTTCCTTTCAAGAGTTTATGAATTTGAAAATTTCTGCTATCAATTGCATTTTCCATACGTAATAATATTGACCATAATTTAAAATAGAATTATTTCTTGCAATTTTCCCAAATCTCAATATGAATTTAAATTTTTAAATTTTGAATCTTTACATATCATATCAAATTAATAAACATAAATATAATGTATTAAATAATGTATACTTCTACAATTTTCTTATATATTCCCAAAGTATTGTTTTTGTGTAAGCAAAGTGGAAATAATTAAAAGCAAAAGGAGCTAAACAATAACATAGGAAATGCCATCAATAACCACTAAGATCGGCCTAGTGCTAAGGGGTTGGAGTAGAATACATTAGGTGATAGGTTCGAACCTCAGTGTGACCATTGTACACACAAAAAAATGCCATCATTTCGTAGAGCCCTCCACAGACGACCATATATGGTCCAAGGCACGATTTCCCCAAGGCATGGCCTATGTTACTTCAAGTCGTAGAGGCTTTGCTGTAACGTTTTGTACTCGTTGAATTTTCAAGAGCTCCTTGATATAGGTTCACTGCCACAAAAAATAAAAAGAAAAAACTTAAGTGTTTCTATCTGAGTTTTGAGTCGATGGCGAAGAAATTGGTGGAGGAAAGGGTGGAGATGGTGATGAAGAAAAACAAAACAATGCCGCTAAAAATCGTCTCCAGAGATGGCGAATGGTGGGCAGAGGATTCCTGGAAGAGGGTTGGAGAAATCTAGTGTGGATTGTCCTACTATAACAAAATTATAAATCTAACGATTGATAATGATGGTCAACCATGGATCACCAATTAGGGTGGTCCACCAATCAAGGTTGTCCACCCTAACCTTGCTCTTAATATTAAGATTAAAATACTTTAAAATTTATAAAAGATAAATAAAGATATTCTAACGCTAATGTGTAAAATATATAAACAATGATAAATTATTGACATTGAAAAGTTATGTATATTTTTTTTTCAATTATTATGTCATACTTCCCTCCTTTTCAATTAATGAATGAATAACATATGTGGCTCAACATAATTTTTTGAAATAAATATTAATTGAAAAATATAATATAACTTTTATGAAAATCATCCTCGTACATATTTGAAAAAAAACATTAACTTTTCTAATAATCGGTATTTCTGATAACATTTCTCACACTAAAAGGTAATTTGCTTTTGGATTAAAATATATTAACATATATAAATGATATATAGAGATATTCTAACTTTAATGTGTCAAATACAAAAAAAATGATATATATTTTTTTAATTTGGAAAGTTATATATGTATAAAATCTTTTCAATTATTATGTCATACTTCCTTTTTCATAAAAAGTAAAAAAACCAAAATTTCAAACTTACCTCGAATACCGTTATTTAATTGGAAAGTTATGCATATTTTTTTAATTATTATGCTATACTTCCCTCCATTTACATAAAAATTATCCTTGTGATATTTGAATTTTGTTTTCCTAATAATCAGTATTTCTCATTCTAAAAGGTCATAACATATAGAAATAATATATATATATATATAGAGAGAGAGAGAGAGAGAGAGAGAGAGAGATTCTAACTTTAATGTGTAATATATATATACATATATAATGATAAATTATTGAATCTGGAAATTTATGAAGAAATTCTTATCAATTATTATATCATACTTCTTTAAAGTTATTCTTCCGTATATTATTATGAAGAAAAAAAATTCAAAATTTCAAACTTCCCTCAAATACCATTATTTAATTTGAAAGATGTGCATTTTTTTTTTCCAATTATTATGTCATACTTCCCTCCATTTACATAAAAATACCCCCCAAATTTTCAAGCTTCCCTCTAATACTGTTTCAAAGAAGATATTGATCACAATCTAATACACTATAAATACATCTACCCTTTGCAAATTCCTATAGGCCAAGTATTAATATAACTCTTTTTCAACTCTCTTCTTATTTCTACACCTTTTTGCAATCACACACAAAAGTGCCCTCTATAAATCTTCCTCATCATAGAGCCCACCTTGTTCTCTGATGTTGGTTACACTTTCATCAATCATATTGTCTATATAACCATTGTGGTGACAACTATTGAGCCAAGCAGAGTTGTCAGACTTTGTCGCACGCGGTTACCAATTCATTGCATCATCTTCAATTATCCATCTTTTTGCAATGATGTATTAAAGCAATTGCTTGCATACTTGTGTGTACCTACAACTTTTTTCAATGGCCATGACTGTGACATGGTCGAAAATATTTCAGCAATGTTATGGGAATCAGCATTGCAGCGGCCTAGGGTTGATATAAATTATTATTTTTGCGTGTTTGTTATGCTACTCAAGACCCATTGTTGTTACAATGTAGTGAGTTTCCCTGAATCAAGTCCCTCCTTATACTGCAGTTCCCATGAACCAAGTCCCTCCTTTTCTTTTTCCTTGAAAGGCTAAATAAATTAAGTATTATTACCACCAAACAACTGGGTAAAAAGGAGAAAGTTTCAGCACATGGACCAACAACAAATTACAACTAACAGATGACAAAGTCACCGCCATCTCATCATGATCCTAGAACACAACCTGATCCTGCCAGAACCTCTTGAATAACCCAAGTGCAGATAGACTAAGGGACAAGTCTAACCAAATTAATCTACAAGACCACATACTTTATCCTGGAATGTTGTTCCTCCAACTATTACACAAAGCTAATGTAATAGGTGTGTGTCTCTTCAATGCTTAAAGCATAAAAGAGACACAAAGTAATAACATAACAAGTAGAGCCTGATGTGTCACCACACCAAACCTACTGCAGAAACATGTGAGAGGAGAGTCAAGTTCTACTTCCAGGGCATGCCTGAAAAGCCTTGGGTTGGGGTACTACTGTTGTTGATGCAGGCTCCTGTGCTTTGGTTTACTGGCCTGCTGGGGCAGCAGATGCATTCTCCATCTGCTTTGCAATCTTCAAGTGCTTGCGAGGATGATCAGTAACAAAGCTCGCCAAAACAATCTGAACAGGGGAAGCAGCAATCAAAAGACCTGCAACTCCACCGCCTAAGACACAGCCATATAGCCCTGACAAGGACACGCTCAGCCCCCCAGCCCTTTCAGCATGACCAGTTCCAGCAAGAAACAAAGAACCACCAAGTGATAGGATCTCAAATCGCTCCTCATAAGTCACAGTTCCACCAGATGAGGCAGGTTGTCGAAGTGTCACATTAGATATGGCTCCATTTGCGGTTAAGATGCAAATATTTCTTGGACTACTCTGGGAAATTGACATAATTCTTGCTGACAAATCCTCTCCAGCTTTCACCGTAATGACATGTGGAGTAAACAAAGATCCTAGCCCAGAATACTTTGAGTTAATCTTCTTATTCATGTTGACAGAACCACGAGGTCTGCCCCTGTGCTGCACAGTACCCGCTGAGGCTGAATCCGAAAGAAGAGCCAGTGGAAATGCACCACCGGACTGGCAAACTGGCATGGCGGCACCGCTGGTAGGAGGGGTATTGTTCAAAGTCAAGGCCATGCCACCGTCAGGCCCATATTTCCTGGGTCTTCCCCTCTTTCTCTTGACTGGTTCAGAGGAGTTAACCACCATGGGCTGGGGCTGGGGCTGAGGCTGGGCCAGGCCCAGGCCCAGAGGAACCGCTGGAGAGGATTCTCCGCCGTTAATGTTAACAGTAGGAGCCACGAAAATAGCTGTTCTGTCAGCAGCAGCATAGTCCATACGCATGCTTTGATGAAGCTGAGGTTGTGGTTGGGGTTGGGGTTGAGGTTTGTGCATCCCAACCGTGAATGACTCCCTGCTTGCCATGTCAGATCCCGACATGCTTATGTTTTGGTCTCACTCACTCACTCAGTGTGGAATGAACAAATTCAACAACTGCAACTGCAATATAAACCCTAGGCTGATCCTATTATGGTATGAATATCAAAGTTGGATAAATCCTCCCTCAGTTCCTCTGTCTTCTACACGCTGCAATACAATGATGATCTTTCCTTTTTCTACTCTCATCTCTCATCATACGTCTACAATTCAAATTCAAAGTTCAAAATCTACTACGTATACTATCTATTATTCATAACATAAATGAATCTCATGCATTCTTTTACTCTCCTGTTGCACTGGATTGCAAATTTTTTTACCTAAACGCTTAAGGAAAGAGGGCAAAACAAGGGACAAAATCCAAACCGTACCAAGTCCCTCCTTGTAAGTTAGAAGGAGGAACTGCAGTGCAAGGAGGGACTTGGTTCATGAGAACTACAGTACAAGGAAGGACTTGGTTCATTGGAACTACAATACAAGAATGGCTTATGAGGTGGAGAAAATTCTTTGCCTGCCGGGGCCACAACACTAGAAAAATTCAAGATTGAAGATGAAAAAGATAAATGTTGCATTTGCCATGAAGAGTACAACTGTGGTGATAATCGGTGCATGATTGCCTTGTGCTCATATTTTTGTTGTAGTTACGTGTTGATTGGATTGTAATGATTGTCTTACCTTATAAAGAGGTGAAATTTATCGTAAGAAATATATAAATATGTAAATCTATTTGATGCTTTCCTATCAAGAGTTCATCGTTTTGAAAATTTCTGGTATCAATTGCATTTTCCTTACGTGACCATAATTTAAAATTGAATTATTTCTTGCAATTTTCTAAATCTCAATATGAATTAAAATTTTTAAAATTTGAATCTCGATATATCATATCAAATTAATAAACATAAATATAATGTATTAAATAATGTACTTCTACAATTTTCTTAAATATTCCTAAAGTATTATTTTTGTGTAAGCAAATTGAAAATAATAAAAAGCAAAAAGAACTAAACAATAACATAGGAAATACCATAATTAATTAGCATACAGAGTCTGACATATAAAGCTCCTAGCATAATGAAACAATAACCAAAGTATTATTTCATCTTACAGATTGAGATTATTTACATCTACAATTCACTTATTATGATCACTTTTAAGTATAGGTATTATTTTTTGTTGGTACAGAGAATAGGTATCTTTATATTGGCCGTAAAAATGAATATGGAAGTGTTTTTTTTTTAGTTTTATAAATATATATATTGGATTTAAGATTTTGTGGGCTATGTATGCCTTTCTAAGTTTATATGGTATATGTTACAATTAGAATTTAAATTTTGAAGGGAACATTATGGTCTCGAGTCCAATGCACCATAATGCCTCATTTATTTATTTTTTCTGCGGAAGGAAACAGATCTATGGATAGTCATATTGCCAATGAAAATATAATTTTAGATATTAAAGATCTTTTTGTAGTAAAAAAAGCATTAAGCTCTTTCAATTTAATGCCGATATATAGTTTTTTATGTCAATTGTACATTGTGATAATCAACAAACTATACAATGATCTTGATTAGTCGATCATTCTCCTCTACGTTTGTGCATATATTTTATCATATACAAAATAATAGTAATCATTACAAATGTTTTCTTGGTGGTATGTACCCCAAAAAAAAATTGTTTTCATGGTGGTTGTCATTTACTTTATGTATATCTTTGTCTGTTAGTTGTCATGCTAGGTTGATTTGGTGATCATCAAAGCCTACCTTTATATTCAAAAATTTATGAGGGGGGATGGGAGTCAATGTATGCAGTCTTCTCTTTGAATGCAAACAGCGCTCCAGGTCCCGATGGTTTTGGGGGAAGCTTCTACCATGCTTATTTGGATATTATGAAGGAAGATGTTTATAATGCTGTCCTTCAATTTTTTTAGCAAGGCTGGATTATGCCAAATCTGAACTCAAATTTGGTGGTTCTAATTCCTAAATTTGATGGTGCATGTGACTGGCTACTTTAATTGCAAGCGCGGGGTTAGACAGGGCGACCCTTTGTCTCCTCCCCTTTTCTGCCTTGCTGAGGATGTGTTGAGTCGCGGTATTTCTTGGTTAGCTGAAACTGGCCTGATTCAGCCTATGGCGAGTCCTAGAGGATTTAACACTCCAACCCATGTTATGTATGTTGATGATATAATGATATTTTGTAAAGCAAATAAAAGAAGTCTTCAATCTCTTATGTCCCTTTTTAGCTCTTATAGTGCAGTCTTTGGTCAACATATTAGATTTCAGAAGAACAAGTTCTATTCTAGCAAGATGTCTTCCTTTAGACATATGTAGCTAGCCACCACCCTTGGTTTCTCCTCTAGGCAACTCCTGTTCACTTATCTTGGAGTGCTTATTTTTATAGGCAAGCCAAGAAAATTACATCTCCAGGGCATTGTTGATAAAATCAAGATGAAGCTCTCTTCTTGGAAAGGAGCTCTCTTATCCATTATGGGGCGAATCCAACTTGTTAACTCGGTCATTTCAGGTATGATGATCTACTCTTTTCATGTTTACAGGTGGTCCATCTCACTTTTAAAGCTTATTGATAAGTGGATTAGGCACTTTATTTGGTCTGGAGAAATTCATAACAGTAAGGTAGTCATTGTTGCCTGGAATACTATTTGTGCTCCTTTTTCTGAAGGGGGGCTAAATATTAAATCTCTTAGATATGTCAATAAAGCAACCTGCTTAAAACTTTCTTGGAAGATGCTAGCCTCTGAAAGTCAATGGGCCTTATTCACCAAAGCAAGATTTATTAGACCAAATTGCTCCAGGCAGTTTATAAAGTCCTCTATTTGGCATTCTATCAAGCCTTGTTTGCAAACTGTTCTCCAGAACACAAGATGGGTCATAGGAAATGGTAGTCGAATCAACTTTTGGTTAGAAGCCTGGTTGGATCATCCTATCATACATATCCTCAACATCCCCAGCAGCATTCATCCGTTACTTTTAGCTAAAGTTCAAGATTTCCTTTATGACCAAAGTTGGTATCCCCTCGCAGATGGCTAGAAGGCACCCTAATCTTAAAAATCAAATCAAAAACATTGTTGTCCCACAAGCTCTTAAGGAAGACTTCCTAGCTTGGAAACATACAAACTCTGGTATCCTCACTCTTCAAGAGCCATATTCTTTTCTAAAACCTCCTTTACAGCCTTTCAACTGGTGCAAAAAAATTTGGAACAAGCATATCCCACCATTGAAGTCCTTTCTTTTCTGGAGACTCAATCATAAAAGGATGCCTACTGATGAGAACCTTTGGGCCCGTGGCAGCACCATAGTCTCAATGCGTTGCTTATGTGAGCAGGCGGCTGAAACCTCCTCACATCTCTTCCTCTCCTGCCCTTTTGCTAAAAGAATTTGGCTTTGGCTCAGCAATATAACTGATAGCCATATTTATTTGTCTAGTTTTGAAGCAGTTCTTGATGTTTGTTTCAAAAATTAGAGTACCCAATTGCAGGATACAATGTTGGCCTCTGTTCTGAATACCTTCTCCACTATATGGTACTATCGAAATAAGCTAGATTTGACAACAAAAGAATCCCTTTTAATCAGGCCACTAGTTTGATTATCGCTTCTAATGCTCTTACTGGAAACATATCATCTGGTTGCATGCACTCAAATATGAGGGAGTTCCAAATTCTTAAGTCTTTTTCTATTGGTTGCCACGCTAGGAAAGCCACTCCCATTACTCAGGTTACATGGTATCCTCCTTTATGTGATTGGATAAAATGTAACACTGATGGAGCAGCCCATGGAAGTCCTGGTAGATAATCTTGTGGAGGTATTTTTAGAGATTTCAAAGGTGCTGTTTTAGGTTGCTTTGCTTCAAACCTGGGAGTCAACTATTCTCTCCATGCTGAACTTCATGGTGCCATGCTTGCCATAGAAATAGCACAAAAGAAAAACTGGAAAAATTTGTGGCTGGAATGTGATTCAAATTTGGTGGTCTCAGCTTTTGTTAATACAAATTTGGTTCCTTGAGAAATCTGCAACAGGTGGAAGAAGTGCATCTCTCTTACACATAATATGAAGTTCACAATTTCGCATATTTTCAAGGAAGGCAACACTTGTGCAGATAAAATCACCTCCCTTGGCCTTTTTGTTCATGATTTTTGCTGGTTGGACAGTAGCCCTTTCATAATTTTTTATGATGTTTTTAGGAACAGAAATAGCCTCCCTAGCTATAGATTCAAGTGATTGTAGTTCTGTCTTTTTTCATGGGTTTCGATTTATGTCCCCCTATGTCTCTTTGTTATCTTTTATCTTTTTAATCTATATATCTGGGTAGTGTTGCTTTGGGTAAGTTCAGGGGTGCCAACATAGTTGGGATGTCTGCTATTATTTTAATGCACCCACGTTCCCCCTTTTGTCTAAAAAAAAAAGAGTCAATGTAACATATGATGAACTCTTAGTTATTAAGATCGTATTTAATTTACAAGTTTTCATGCATACAATTATTTAGGAGACACCATCTAACCATTTCCACTTTTCTTAGCATGTCTATATTTTGGAGACCTTCCTAATGTTGTTGTCATTATAATGCTCTGCCCATATGCAATTTGAGGAAAGATTTGAAAAGAATAAAAGATAACAAATGATGGATTTTGATGCTGTTGTCTAAAGTGTAGGGTACAATTCCCATTTTTGGAAAAGCTTCTTGTCTTTTTCTTTTATCAATAGGAACAGAAGATAGATATGAGAGTTTACAATAACTCACGCACCCTGCTCAACCAACTAAACTAGACTTCCTTGGTAAAAGCTTCTTATTTTATTGTTTAATCTAACAATTGAAAACAATAAAAAAGTATCCACTTCAAGGAAAGTATAAGGTTATATTACATCTTTTCATTTAGTTTTATTGGAGGCATGATAGAAAGTTCCATAAATTATGGGGGTGGCTTGCCACAATTTATTCTTAGTGAGCAAAGTTTTCATCTTATTGGTAGTTTGTTGTTGGAATAGGGATGTACACCTATATGTGTGTGCGTGATACAAATAATGAAATGGTCAATAAAGTTAATCACTTCAAGTACCCAACAAAATATTCTTGTAGTGTTTTTGTATTTTGTTGTCTTTTTGTTTTTACTTTCATTACATTTTTTATTTACAGATCTCTAGTCAAGCAGAGCTTAAGATGCCCTAGCCGAGATCGAGCTTAAGATGCTCTAGCCAACGTGGAATTGAAATTACTCTAATTGAAATCGAGCTGAAGATGCTTTGACCAAGGCTAAGTTGAAGATGATCTAATCATGGTTGAATTGAAGATGTGTTAGTAGAGGTTGAGCTGAAGATACATTGCTTAAGGTTTAGCTGAAGATGTGCATGCAAAGGTCAAGCCGAAGATGCGTTGGCCGAGGATGAGCTAAAGATGCATTGATTGAGATTGAGTTGAAGATGCATTGGTCATGGCTAAGTCAAAGATGCCCTAGTTGAGGCCAGGCCAAGGATGCTAAGGTAATGCCAATGATGCCCTATTCGAGGTCAATCCAAAGATGACCTAGCCGAAGTCGAATTGAAGATGCCTCAATTGAGGCCGAGGCTAAATTGAGAACACCTTTATCGAGACTAAGTTGAAGATGTATTTGCTATGGCTAAGCTAAATACACGTTGGCTGAGGTTGAGTTGAGATGCGTTAGCTGAGGTAGAGTTGAAGATGCACTAGCTGAGGCAGGGTTGAAGATGCACTAGCCAAGGCTAGGCATGGCAACAGGGTAGATTAAGGGTAGGTTTAGCTCCCCTCATCCCTATACTCATGAAAGACGAAACGGGTTTGAGTTTGAGTTTAAACGAGGTGAGTTTAAAATTTTTAAATCCTACCCAATCGTCGTCGCGAGTTTTATTAGGTTCGTGAAAATTTATAGGTAACCCGTCAGACTTTTGAAAATTTAATTTTCTTCTAATTTTTAAATAAATCATATATATCCAAGAGTAACTTTAAAAGAGTTACTCCCTATCTTCACTATTCATTTTAACTAAATCTAATGGTTGTAATCAGTAACTAATCTTAACCATTAGATTTCAAAAAAATTAATAGTGAGGATGAAGAGTAACCCTTTTAAAGTTACTCTTAGAATAACTTGAACCTAAAACCAATGATGAATTATACTATTAATTCTAGAATTATGTTATCAGTTAATGTAGTCTTTAAAAAATTATAAAAATATTATTTTAATATCTAAAATTAATAAACATCAATTGTCTTAGTTATATTGCTGATAGTAAAATAATTGTCATTTGATAAATAATCGTCATTTTAAATAAATTTAAGGATTAAAAGGATGATTTTATAATTTAAGAATTAAATCGATTAATATTTAAAATTTTAATATCTAATTTTAAAAATCAATTTAGTGGATTATTTAAAAGCTAACTTCAATGTCAAAAGAAAAGTAATCTAATTCTCATATGACATAAAAAAATAACGGGAAAAAACTAAACTATTATAAAAAATATAAAAAAAATTAGTTTTATTCACATTTTCTGACTTTGAAGTTTACTTTAAAATATTCTAATATCAACTTGTAAAATAAATAAAAAATATCAAATTTTCAATTTGGAAATTATTTAAGTATACAAAATTTTCAATTATTTACCTCATATACATTTTCGTCCTTGACCAAAAGAACAAAATCTCAAGCTTCCCTCCATCACAAAAAAAAAAAAAGGAAAATCTCAAGCTTTCCTCTTTCACCAAAAGACTAAAACCTCAAGCTTCCCTCCAATACTGCTTTGAAAAAAAATCAATGGATGAGATCTATTACCTGTTACCTGATAAAACTGTAACCCTTTTCTATTATAACTTCTTTTATATATTTAAATTAAAATTTTTAATTAAATAAATTACTGATACTTTTTTTTTTTTAATCTAATTTCTCACAACATTGTTTATGTTGCCTCCACCTCTGTGAGATCGGACAGCGTCACAACGTCACCATGCAAATCACAAATCAGAATCCATTCCATGCCTCAAATTTAGGAATTTAAAATCAACAAAATTCTCACAGAAAGTAACTTATTCATTTCAAATATCAAATCCTCCAAACCAAATTATACAATGCAGAGCAACTAAAATTGACAAAAAAAGGTAAAAAATAATGAGGTTCTATAACTTTTGTTGACTAGATGTGGGAGCTTCCGTTGCGACAGAGGGGAGAACTTTGCAGATCGAGTTTTGTTAAAAGGGATTTCTTCGATTGTGATGTTGAATCTAACTTTTCCACTATGGATGCCAGTGATGTTGACAAAGCCAGCAGATTTGGGGGTGGTGTCGATGGCCTGGTTGTGGCGACGAGCGCGAAGGAGGACATGGAGGGAGAGGATGTTTTTGATGGTGTAGATCTGGAAAAAAAATGAAAGAGCAAAAACATTCTCTAAACCACACAGTACACACTACCGCACCCATCTTTTTCTTCCGCATCCGATCCGAGTCAGGAGTGGGCCATCATCGGAGAAGATAAAGAAGTCGTTGCGGTCGGAGAGAAGAAGAAGCCTGGTGTTGGAACTTGGGTTGTGGAGTGAAGTGAATTTGAAAAAAAAAACCTAGAGAGAGAGGGTTGCACTGTTGCAGATTAAACAAAAAAATAAAACTTTATTAATTACTATTTTTAAAATAAAAAATATTTATTTTTATTTTTTTCTTCCAATTAAAACCTGTTATTACAGGTCATTTTACTCCCTCACCAGTGAGGGAGGAAGCTTCGGACTTCACGCTAGCAGCCACTAATGCATAAACGGTGAAGAGAAAAAAAAAAGGAAAAAAAAAAAGATAAAAAAGGAAAAAAGGTGCAGAAGGAGCCTATGATGACACGTGGCTAATGTATGGATAACATGTGTCCATAAAGACTTACTTTTTATAGATAGTTAATAGAATGCATAGGTATTATGCTAGTTAAAAGTTAAAAATTGAAAATTGAAATTTATTAATGAGTGACTGAGTGGGACACGTGAGAAGTGGGAAAAAAATTGGGATTGGTGGGACCGTAGGAGAAAGTGAAAGTTAAAATTTCATATTCATAAGGAATTGAGGGAGAGAGACCTGGGAATTTTTAAGGGATGTAGTGATATAGGTTGGCTTAATTACCAATTTGGTCCCCAAATTATTTAATTTGGGTCAATTTGGTCCCTATATTTTAAAAAGTGTCAATTTGGTCTCCAAATTTTTTAAAATTGCATCAATTTCGTCCTTTTCTTCAAATTGAACTTACACCGTCAATATGAGAATTCTGACAGTTTTTATTTATAAATAGTGGCGATTTTTAGCCGCCACTATATTTATTATTATTTTAAAAATAAAAAATCACCTTAATCGACATACTCCACAACCTTCACCCGCAATGCTCTCCTCCGACCGAACCCTCTGCAACCTCTCCCACAAGCACCATGGCTACTCCCCCCAATCCCTCCTCCACGCTTCAACAGTCGTCCCGCGATGTTCCAACAATGGCTCTCCCAGATCTGACGCTCCCGCTGTGCACGGCAGCATCAGAACGCTAAGCCAGCAAGGACTGGCTGCATCTTTGACGACGAAGTCACTCTGCATGGAGATGCCGGCTGGCTGCGACATCCTCGCACTGCACAAGATCGGCGTGAAAGGTAAGATTGCGTTGCGCTGCGTGACGCCAGCAAGTGGTGGTCGCCGATCTGGGTTGGTGGTGGTGGGTCGTGGTGGTTGCGTGGTGTTGGTTTGGCCATAGTGGTGGTTTGACGTTGAAGGTGATTTTTTAGTTTTAAAATAATAATAAATATAGCGGCAGCTAAAAACCATCACTATTTGTAAATATAAACTACCAGAATTATCATTTTAACGTTGTCAGTTCAAGTTGACGAAAATGACGAAATTGATTCAATTTATAGAATTTGGGGACCAAATTGAAACGCTTTAAAATATGGGGACCAAATTGACCCAAATTAAATAATTTGGGGACCAAATTGGTAATTAAGCCATATAGGTTTGATTTCCAATTAATTACTAAGTGAAAAATATATCTTTTAATGTTAATAAAATATTTTTAATATTAATGAATGCTTTTTAATGTAGTAGCTACTGATTTAATATTTTTTTAATTAGTTTCTTTTACTTTGGATATCTTATAATAATGAAAAATATTTATTATAGATTATTATTAATTATATAATGATATATGACGTTTTCATATAATTTTGAGCATAATTGTGAAACATTCACACCGCAATTACTACAATCTGCATCGCAAGATCTGCAATACCTGTAATCGTGAAAATCTTAATGCAACCGCAACCGTGATTGCTACCACAATTTAAAACCTTGTTTGCCTCTAAACATTTCAAGTATTTATATTAAATTAAAAATGTAAAGTCCGTTTAACTCTAATGAATCATTAATGTGCATTGTGAATAGAGATTTTACTCGGAAAGGAAAGGGAAACCAGAGAATTGTAGCAGGGACTGGTCACTTTATTTTCAACTGTGACCATTGGCTTTTCGTTTTCTAATCTTTATAAAAATTTCATGAAGTCACTTAGTACAATGAAACAGTTTGGTTAGGAATGTGCATGGAAAGTCGTTTCAAGGTAAGGGAATCGAATGGTTAGGCGGTGGAAATGCAGTGACAACTGGCAAGAAGAAAGAGAATCTGCTTAGCCTCTTGAGTTTAAGTGTGTGTTAGGTTTATAATTAGAAAGACTTCAAATTGGGATTTCAAGCGTTTCTAAGCACCAAATATAAAAGCAACACACATGTTGCTTTAACATATTGCTTTAAGACAAACTTTGGTTGACTTTTTTCTTATGATAACCCAAATATACTCTAAATTTTGTAGAGCCTTTTTACAAAGCCTATTTAATGCCCACAGATACACATAAATTTTGTAGATGTTTTTTACTAAGCCTATTGTTATTGGTATACATTTTTTTTAACTGGTCATCTTTAGTGGGGTTCTCCCCTTCCAACCACGTTTTTTCTATCAACAATACTCAAACCCAAGACCTTGCTTAAGGGAATCGAGTCCAGTACCACTGGGACCAATAACTTGTTGGTTACTAAGCCTATTTAATATGACTTGTTCTAATCCTTTCCCATTAGTTTAGGTGCATTGGACGGTTCCCTAAATAGGCACGTGTCTTGTAACGCCCTTCGTTACAATAACAATCCATAGTAAAATATTCTTTAAAACATAACTAATATAAACTTTTTGAAAATACAATGGTCTGAAATACCTCAAATTTTATAAAATAAGATTGAATAAATAAATCCTTACATATATAAAAACATTATTCTCAAATATGGGCATCTAAAAGAGTGGCGGAACTAACCGCATCCGACCCTTTATTCTAAAAGGTACTAACCAAAATATAACTAAAAGAATTAAGCCTTCAAGTCTCTGTCGTCTCTACAGTTTCTTCCTCGTACTCTGAAAACAACACTTTTAATGAGACAATAATCCCAGTGAATAAAACAAGTTATAAAAGGGTTCGCAAATAGTGTTTTTCTCAGCCGGTGCGGTGATCCGGAAAACTCAACCATGGTACCCGCAATAATTTAAAATAAAATATTGTATATGTATATACACTCCAATAGAAGCCAAATTAAGACAACCACAAATCACACTCATATCATTCTCATTAAGGAAAATATTTCAATAAATAAAATTAACCCCTCAATACATTCAAACAGATATCACAAACACAACTTAGTGATTCCCAGAATCACTAGGCTAGACTCTTTGGTTCCCAGAACCAGTGTGGATCTCAGATTCGTAAAAGGTCTATGAGCTCATATGCATGCAATGGCGTCCCACTGCCTTCCCCATCTTAGATGGAGGTATCTGAATCTCTTCCCCATCCCTGATGGAGGTATCTATAATAAATCTCATCCCCATCCCAGATGGAGGTATCTCATATTCAATTTAAAACTGTGATTACTATACATATGAAAATAAAACATGAGATGAAATAAAATGTGCAGTTGAATAAATTGTAAAAGTATTTAGTGAGCTGAAAAGGAACAAAATTTGATAACAACAAAAAAATTAGGGGAAGTGGGTTTAAATTATAAAAATAGAGGTAAAATGATAATAACACTAGATATATACTTTTATTTTTCTCAAAGTCTGGGGGTGCATTTGCACCCAAAATGAAAAATTGAGAACAATGGGATGAAATTATAAAAATAGAAAGAGTAAAAAGATAACAATACTACGTTTACACCTGTAATTTTTATCAAAGTCAGGGGGTGCAGATGCACCCCCTCAGGACAACATAGGCCCGCTAATGAGTGTAGGGATTAAAACGTAAAGAATGTGCAAGTATAAGGACCACATGAGTAATTAAATATAAAATAAATTAAGTAATTGGATGCAGAAGATACCTTGAGTTCTCCTCTTGCAAGAGCAGGTTTCAATATATTAGCGGCATCAAGAGGTCTGGTTGAACAAGCACCAGCTCCAATTAGAGTGTGAAGCTCGTCAATGAAGAGAATTATTGCCCCCATCACTTTGTTTCAGTTCTTCAATCACCCGTAACAGCCTTTCCTCAAACTCCCCTCTATATTGCATACCAGCAACAAGACGTCCCATGTCAAGGGAAAACACCTAAACGATCATATTAACACACCATGTTAGATACAAATAATCAACGCAAACTTTCAATCTAACAGTATATATCAAAGATTTGAGCTGACCTTGTTCCCTTGAAGTTTTAATGGAACAGTTTCATTCACTATGCCCTGAGCAAGCCCTTCAGCAATTACAGTCTTCCCTACACCTGGATCGCCTAGAAGGCACGGGTTATTTTTCCTCCTGTTGCATAATATTTGTTGGACCCTCTCAATTTTTTTACGCCTTCCTATTACTGAATCTAACTTGCCCTACATAAACACAAGGGAATGTTCATCATTAACATAAAAAATTGCCTACCAAATTCCCAAATATTGCTTTCTCAAAGTATAATTATAATTATACAGTTACATTTTATAGACGATAGTCACCTGTTTTGCCATTTGTGTCAAGTCAGTCCCGTATCTGAGAAGCGCTCTGGTCATAAAATTATTCTTCACAAGCTTTGCCATTGCTAAATTTCGAGCTTCTCTGGCCTTCAGAAAACCAACTTTCACACCACAGTAACTCTACCTTTCTAGTTAACTTGCTTCAATTTTGAAAGTATTCTATTCTATTGGAAAGAACCACAGTGTACATTATTTATACCAAAAATCCTCTGCACATTAGCATTTGAACAAAACTACTCAACGCCATATCTAAGTTCTATGTTTTGATTAGATATTTCAAAATATTATAATATTTGTTAATTATTTTAGAAAAGACATGACATTAGTGCAGAATCTATTATGTATTATCAATTATCTATTATTATTCTATTCTATTATTCTATTATTATCTATTATAAAAGATGATTTTGTCATGTAGACAAATGTTACATGACATCACCATATTTATTCTTTTTTCGCTTAAATGCTATCAAAATTTTATTTTAGTTTTTAATTCATAAATTACATAAATATAGTAATTAAGGAAATTAAAAAAATCAATATAATTTTTATGATTTGAAGATTCAAACTAATATATTAAGATTTAAATAAATTGATAGAACTAATATCTATTCTAATACATAATTAATTAGGAAATTATAATCAATATGAATTTTATAATTTGAATATCCAAACTAACAATACAAATATATATTCTGATTTAAATTAGTTAATAGTACTAATATATATCTATATCTATATTAGTTGATAGTTCAGACATACTTATAGGGAAGCCAACAAATGTGCTAATTGGCTTGCAAAGTTGGGAGCTTCAACTCAAGAAAATCTTTGTTTTTTTTTTTCTTTCACTATTGTCCTACTGCTATCACTTCTCTTTGTTTAAGATGCAATGGATACAATAGAGTTTAGATAGTTTACCTTCTGTTTATGTTGTTTTTCTTTTCTCATATATATATATATATATATATATATATATACTACTCGGACTCGGCACCCCATCGAGTAACTGACCTGGCTGAGTAAGATAAGCTTACTCGAACTTAGGCAGTTATAGCAGAAAGTGTATCGTATTGAGAGATAAGATATAAGAAGATCATGATTGAAGATAAGACTATCTCTATCATGGATTACGAGATTTGATAGGAAAATAACCCTATCAAATCTATCTCTTTATGCCCTATAAATACGACAAACCTTCATCTGATTGAGGTATGAAAAACTCCATCCCAATTGTGATACCTGTCCCTAACCTCTACGCCTCTAACTTGAGCGTCAGAGTGTCTTTGCAGGTACATCCCCCACCATCCATGGAGGAGAACCCAGCGAAACCACCACAACGGAATACTTACCAAATCTGGTAAGAACATTTGGCGCCCACCCTGGGGCTCGGTGAAACTTTTCCCAGCCACACCAATCAACGTAAAACGATCGTGATGGCAGCAACCCAAGGCAAAACAACGAACCATGAAAAGTAACCACATTGACTGGAAACCCTAACTAAGGGAACACCAGCAACGGGGAATGCCTACGAGAGGAACCCCAATAATGTGACGCCCATCCCGCATCAGGCGCTTGAGAATCACCTGTTGATCCAAGCGCTGCAAAGGGAAGTGAACACACTGAAACAAAATAGCACAAAAGAAATAGAGGATCTCCGTAGGGAGAACGCCATTCTCCGAGAGAAATACTAGAAACTATAAGAGGATCGGAGCACAAACTTGGCTGCCCATGCAACTGCCAATGGGTAACCTGACCGAACAAAACAGGATGACACTACCTGGAGCGAGGCAGACTGAACTACAACCCACATGGAATCCAAACCTATGTCAGTTTCGCGCACGGTCCTAAGACGGAATACAATGCTCAAGACAACAAGATGACACCCGTTCGTAGATGGCATAATGGAAACACCACTTTCGGCCAGGTCGAAACCTCTATCTATGGACCATTATGACGGCCTAACAGACCCGAACGAACACATTAACGCATTCGTCACACAAGTGAACCTATACACAAACGACGATGCCATCATGTGCAGTGTTTTCCCAACCACTTTGAAGGGGGGAGCGTTGAACTGGTACACGCGCCTCCCTCCCTACTCGATTGACTCTTTCGCCACCCTGGTCGCTTGTTTCGGCGCCCAGTATGCTACGAGTCAGCCTCACCACTTGACAGCAGTGGCATTAGCCAACATTTGGCAAGAGGACAATGAGTCCCTTGGGGACTTCATGGAGAGATTTGCTGAAGTCTCAGTCAGAATCTGAGACCTAAATCCTCAAGTAGCACTAACTGCCATGCTGATGACACTGAAATCCGGACCCTTCTCGGATAGTCTCTGCAAGAAGCCGCCCAATGACATGGACGAGCTCAGAGCAAGAGTAGTAGGGTATATTCAAATGGAAGAGATGACGAAGTTCTGAGAATGCGTCAAAGGTGAATCTTATAAGAAGCATGAGGAACGCGAGAAAGCAGGAATGAGCCGAGAGCGGACTTCTCACGACAGAACCAGGGCCGAAAAGCCACCTCGCGCAAGATTTACTCATTACACCCCCTTAATAGAAAGTAGAACTCGGGTCTTAGAAGAAGCCTACAATGTCGAATTGATCAGTTTGCCTACTCAGAACCGGTCCCCAGAAAAAGTGGACAGGTCCAAGTTTTGCAGATACCATCGAGGACTGCACCACCTTGAAGGATAAGATTGAAAATCTTATCCAAGAAGGCAAACTACGACACTTTGTCCGAGACGACAATCGAAAGTCTGAGCGAGAACGAATCGGAGACAAGGAAGAAGATTGCAACAGAAAATCCTGACGAACGGAAGAGACCCACAAAGAGCAACCAACTAAACCTCCCGCGACTCAACTCCAAGGCGTTATCAACACGATAGCAGGAGGATTCACCGGAGGAGGGAGTTCGAGTTCGGCAAAGAAGAAACACCTATGTGGCATTCGATCAATCAACTCGGCTTAAAACTGAGAGCATCAAGAAGCATGCCTCCCATAACTTTCACTGATGTAGACTTTGAAGATATAGAACCCAACCACGACAACCCAGTAGTGGTTAAGGTTGAGGTCGCCAACTTCCTAGTATGCAAGGTCCTGGTAGACCAAGGCAGCTCGACGGACATCTGATACTGGTCCACTTTCCAACAGTTAGACATCCCCAAGAGCAAGATACAGCCGTACACCAAACAGCTGATTGGTTTTTCAACTAACAAGCAAAACCGAGAATGCAATTGCCCGAGTCTTATTAGAAAACGCCGACTTGTTTGCATGGTCAGCCACCAACATGCCTGAAATTGACCCAAGCTTCCATTGTCACAAGCTTGCCATCTGTCCAGAGGCCAAGCCAATCGCCCAGAAGAAAAGAAAGCTTGGAGCCGAGAGAGGAAAAGCAGTCAAAGAGGAAACTAAAAAGTTACTCAGCGCCGGCTTCATAAGAGAAGTACACTACACCACATGGCTTGTGAATGTCGTGATGGTAAAGAAAGCAAACGACAAGTGGAGGATGTGTACTGACCACACAAACCTTAACAAGGCATGCCCCAAGGACTCATACCCACTGCCGAGTATCGACAGACTGGTGGACGGAGTGTCCGGCTATCCTATCCTAAGTTTCTTGGACGCATATTCTGGCTACAATTAGATACCCATGTTCCCACCGGATGAGGAGAAAACGACATTCATAACCGACATGGCTAACTACTGCTACACGATAATGCCATTTGGATTAAAGAATGCGGGAGCAACGTACCAGTGTTTGATGGAAAAGATTTTCGCAAAGCAACTCGGATGAAATCTAGAAGTCTACGTAGATGACATGATAGTCAAAAGTCGAGACCCGAACTCACATCCAAGGGATTTAGCTAAAATATTTAGTGAGATCAGAAAACACCATATGAGGCTAAACCCAGAGAAATGTGTATTCGGAGTCCAAGGCGGAAAATTCTTAGGCTTCATGCTCAAACCCAGAGGCATAGAGCTTGATGCGAAAACAAATCTGAAACATAAGTAAATATTAGTAAATTTTCACATAAAAACTAAGATCCAAATTCCAAAATGACAATGGAAGTGGATTTGTTAACTAGAAATGTAATAGGGGACAAATACCACCAAAGGTACAAGTACAATTATTAGTTGTCTATAAATATGAATTTGCATTGTAGGCTAACCAAACACAAGATGCAAACAGGTAGCTATTATTATTGGCACACCTTTGAATTTGATCACAGAAACTTGGCCAATTTTGAATGTGAAAGTGTTCTGGCCAGGATAGTTTGTGCTATAAGTGTAAGAAAAGGAAAATTTGGATAAATAAATGAGTTAATAAATAAAAGTAGAGAAATGGTAATGGTGGGGGTAAGGTAATTAGGTAACCTCCAAAATTTCTGAGAAAGGTCACCGTTCTTTCTTGATTGACCATAACTACTTGATTTGAATTTGCCTTCTGAACTAGACATTGAAACTTATGCCCTGATCTCCAATAAAAAATTTGGCATGTTTGTGAGTTGAAAAAGAATAACCGTAACAATGTTGAAGCAATGAGAAATAAACCCCATATAAGACACCATTTCATAATTGCATAGCATTATTTTTTTTCTAAAAAACTTGAAGTCGTATAGAAATCACAAGCGTCACCTTCATTCCCCACACCATCTGTACCGAGGTCGGTACAAATCACCTACTCCACACATGTTCAATCGGAATCCAACAGAAGAAATGAAACAAAGACTGAAGATGAGAAATAGTACTGAGAGGGAATAAATTGCCAAAGACATGCTTGAGGCCTTTGAATCCTTCAGGTACAAGAATGAACCCTTTGAATCCCTTCAAGTACAAGCACAAACCCTTTGAATCCCATCATGTACAAGCACAAACCTGAGTGTGATAACAAATTTGAGGCTCCTCGTAGGTCGTTGAAATCTAAACTGTGAGCTTCTTCAAACACTTCGCGCAGTGGAGGACAAGCTACATACGTTAGGGTTTGCACGGTGGAGGACGAGGTGCGGCGGTGTTGGAGGTTCTGATGCGGTTGTGGTTGGGTTCAGTGGAGGGCTCGAATTTGAGTCACATTTGGGGTATAGGGTTCGACAGTTTGAGAAGTAAAAGTAGGGGGCTCGATCTTGCAAAGGGCCACTGAGGTGAGAGAGATTTAGTTAAGCTCTGATTTAATCTATAAAATTGTAATTTTATTTATTTTCTAATTTCTCCGGCGTTGGCCACACGGTCGCACGCCTCAAATCAATTTTTTTAAAAATAATATTCATCTCTAGCATCGGTTTAGGCCGACGAAAGTCCCAAAAATTAAACAATAAAATAAAAAAATAAAAAAAATAATCTTTTGTCGGCCTAGAGTCGGTTTAGCCAACTCTATTTGCGTCGCCCCCAGGCCGACACTGTGTGGCCAACGCTAATTCAGTGCATTCTTATAGTGTGTACCTAGATATCTCATACAATAATTTGATGGGCTTTGTACCATCTTTTGTCAGTTCTTCTGTGCATTACATCCATTTGAGCAACAATAGGTTAGGTGGAGAATGTTCAATGATTTCTCTACCATAGTGATGCTAACCTTAGCCATAATGAAATAACCAATAGCATTCAAGATATGATACAAGACCTTGCTGATAATCATTCATCGTTGAACATACTCATTGTGAAAGGTAACCACTTTACAGGACATTTACCGAAGCAGTTATGCCAATTGGAAGATTTAATTATGCTAGACCTTTCTTGTAACAAATTTTCAGGTAGAATACCCAATTGCTTGGGTGAAATGCCTTTTTGGAATTTGGATCGTGACTCATTAAAGGCTACAATTAATGGATTTGTTCCAGATATAAAGAATACCGGTTCAGGAGTTCTAATAACAAATGTACACGAGAAAGCAAATTTCACTACAAAGAAAATATCCTACACGTATAAAGGGGATATCCTTGCTTATCTGGCTGGAATTGACTTATCCAAAAATAAACTAAAAACCAAATGGGAATATTCCATTCGAGCTTGGATACATGAGTAGTATCCAAGCATTAAACTTGTCCCACAATGATTTGATTGGGCAAATTCCAGCTACATTCTCCAATTTGGTGCAAACAGAGAGTTTAGATCTTTCTTTTAATATGTTGAGTGGCCAAATCCCTCCTCAATTGAGTACATTAACTTCGCTTGAAGTATTCAATGTGGCGCACAACAACTTATCAGGTGAAACACCTGAAAGAAAAGGCCAATTTATTACCTTTGATGAAAGCAGCTACCACTACAAGAAAATGGGTGTTTAGAGTCGGCCAAAAGCCGACTCTAACAAAGAAAAGCTGACTCTAAATGGTACTTAAGTGTCGGACCTGCGTCAGAGCAGACATCGACTCTAAAACCCTCAAAGCTAATCATGCTTGCGTCGGTTTCGAAGCCCGACGCTTCTTATCGTCGGCTTAGCTCACACTATAACCATCGCACTCTACATCCGACGCTAATATTGCTACTTTAAAAAATTATTTATTTCTAATTAGTGTCGGACAAGCCGACTCTATTATGTTTTATTTTTTAAAATTTTATGGCCCTTTGTGTCGGCTTAGCCGACGCTAACAGTAATATATTTAATTAATTTTAGTTTCCATTCAGTTTGCGTTGGTTTTCTTGGGATAGAAAGACTGGTCTCGAGAGAAAGGAGGAGAGAATGAGATAGGCAATTATTTAAACCAAAATCATAATTTAAATAACTAAATAATCACTCAAAAGAAAAATGTGAAAAAATATAAGTACATAGACAATGGATAACTGAATAAAAGCATTAGGAACTTCCAAATAAACAAGATAAGTACTGTCTTGCACTTTTGTACGTTAAAAACTAAGAAAAAATGGAGCTACTAAGATAAAAAAAAAATGTGCAAAATACTTTTTTCAATATTGATTTGGTTTTCATCATAAATTTTCTTCATTTCTAATGACATGTCCATATGTAATTATATTGGCACCTCAAAAATGACATCAAGAGATTGATTGCAACAACTACAACGTCATCCACACAAATTGCAAGAAACCAATTCCTATAATGGCTGACATAATTGATAAAGAATAATAATAAACAAGTAGAAAAAGTAAAATGAACCTGTAACTGTTGAACTTCTCCTTCAGTAATGCCTGTGCGATAAAGGAAGAGACAAAAAATCAAGAAAGGAAGTTGAGGAGCACAACTATAAGCAATTTCAGTGATATTACAAACAGAGGAAGTATATATAAGTTTGAAGTTTTAAATGCTACTTAGTGCAATTGAAAATGCACTGTCTGCACTATCAGTTTTTAACTACTACTACAAACCAAGCCTAGAAAGTGAAATATCTCAAGGACTGCATTTAAGAACTTACAGCAGAGGTGGTAGGCACACTGAAGTGTCGGTGACAAAAGACAAGAGCAGGGGAACGAAAATTGGAAAGAAGTTTATTGCATATTAAGAAAATGTTCAAATAAGAGAAGTAATTTGAATATATCAAATAAGAGAAGGAAGAATTCCTATGGATGTACTTGAAGAATCAGAGCAGCTAGCCTTTTGATCTCTCTTGCTTTCCTATATATTGTTGCTAATTTTTCCCGGGCAAATCTCTCTCAAGTATTCGCTTTCCTCTGCCCTCCTTGGATTGCAGCCTTTGCCTATCAAGGAAAACAGGTAAGAAAATGTTGTTTATAAGCAATATCAATCTGACCAAGTAATCACAAACAGGTCAAGTCTTATAATAAAATTAAAACTGAACATAAAAAAAAAAGTGAATTGTTTTTGACATAGGTGGGTAACTCAGGCAAAAATATATAGCAAGGGAAAATAAAATATTGTTCCACACCATATTTGAACGGATATTCAGGTATGCCAAACCATATTTGAACCATATTCAGGTATATCAAAAATATTGTTAACCAAAATCGCTCATCAGTGCTTAATTATAGAATAAAAACAGAACCTACAAAAGGGTGAACGGATATTCAGGTATGCCAAACCATATTTGAGAATTGAAGTCTACGAAAACCAAATCTGTCCAAGTACTCTAAATCCTTTAAGAACTAAGCTTTAGCAGAATCAAACATACCGAAATAGGTTCGTAATGAGAAATGACATGATGCTATAAGTAGATGATGATATTTATGGTATTTTGTTAGTGCCAAGGTGTTAGAATTTATAGCTGATTTTTTGGAAAAACTACTGCACTTCTTCTTGCAGAAAATGTTGCTTGTGTTCCAAAATAAGTTCACATTGAGGGAGCTGGGGAAACAAAATTCAAGATATTGTCAACTGAAATTATGGATGCTATCAAAGTTGGATTGGATGAACCTATTCAGCCAGAGCCTGAGGTATCTATTCCTTGTTAGTTGATCCTGATTTGGTTTTAAAAGAATTTATTTTGATTGTCTAACAATGTGATTTTAATATTCTGTATAAGCTGTAGTTCAGTAGCATCTGTAGATAGAAATCACTAAGCTTTGCATTATTTTCTGTTTAAGTTTCTAACTTGATTTACACCTCATGTAGACACTCAGTACAAGGTCTCTCTTTTATGCCACTTTGAATTCCATGGCATACTTTTACATGGTAAGCTTTTATAATACTATTTATCTTGGTTATCTTTGCCTCTGCCCCCTCTTATTTATGTTATCTTCGCTTCTTATCTTTCAGCCTTGCTCATGGGGAGGGTACACTTTTATCATTAATCTTATTCCGATGCAAGTACTCTTGTACATAGTAACTGGTCGCTATTCTTCTTGACTGTACATTGCATATGCACCTCTTGTAAGTATCTGTTTCAGTCATACAGTTATGTTATAGTTTAAATAAATACATTGGCCCTTTTCAATTGGAAATTTGAAATGTACATAGTACATAACTTGGGCTTGATATAGTAAGCTGTAAATTGGATAATAATTGAGGGAATTTTGGTAAGGTTTAACAACAAGTGTTATCCTACCAGGTGAGGTTGGCTTTTTGGTAAGGTTTAGCAGATTGATAAAATGCTCTACAATGAGGTTTACCTTGCTTGTTCCAATGTAGATTCAGAATTTATCTGCATTACCAGATTAGATAATGTGTCGTTCATTTAGGGTCACATATTTGCTACTTTCTGTGACTTTATCACATTTTTGTTTACAATTACAAGCCAGAGGTATCTTTGGTCTCAATCTGGATTTATATAGTTGGAACCTATCTCAACTTCATCTTGTTCCTAGTTCACATGATTTTTTTAATGCAGGTTGTATTGGGAACACTGTTGGCTGCCTTGGTGCCAGTGGTTGGGTTTAATGCTGTAATGACATCAGAGCATTTTGCATCATTTCTGGTGAGTTCCCCTCTAGTTTTTGGATTAAGTTGAACTTTCCTTAAAGATAAGTGACCAAGAGCATGTTTTAGCCTAATATTTTATTGCATACCTTTTCTTGTGAATGCTTTATTTTCAGTGGAATTGTTGTAAAAAAAATAATAATGATAATAATAAAATAGTTAACTGAATATTCTTTGTTTTTCTTTTGTTTATATGGAGGGAGAAATTATGTCCTGATATGTCAATATAGAGTTTAAATAGCCCTTTAGCAAGTCAGTATTCTGAATATCTACTTATGAACTTAGAAGTTGATATCTTTGTTGAGATGACTGAAAATTTTACAAAAGATCAATGTACATTATAAAACACTTTATTATGTAAATAAAATTATTCATGGTTAACTTATGACATCTTTCAATACAACAAAAACTCGTTCCCTAGGTGGGGTTACCTATATGGAACAATGCTACTATTCTCTGTTAACCAAAATTTCAGAAACGCCATATGATTAACTTCACTTGTGACTAAGCTATCATCTTTTCGTCTAATCTAATTATATTATTATATAAATGCTATTTGTTTTCAAAATGTATGAACTTAGTCATTATTTAGCACTTACTATATACTCATTCATTTTTAATCAATTAAACTCATTTGAGCATATCCGATCATTTTTCTCTTTGTATTTTTCCTCTTTCCTTCTCTTTTTATCCACCTTATTAGCTTCATTGAAACCTACCAAATTTTCCTTGTGCAGGTTTTCATTATCATCCATGTAGTGGCTCTTGTGGACTAGATATATTTTCTATTTTCTGTTTCA
Organism: Pueraria montana var. lobata; assembly: GCA_026413185.1. Lineage (NCBI taxonomy): Eukaryota > Viridiplantae > Streptophyta > Magnoliopsida > Fabales > Fabaceae > Pueraria > Pueraria montana. The sequence continues at coordinate 84,808,305 of CM048650.1, forward strand.
GTTAATACTCTTATTTTCTTGTTACTGATGCTGGTATCTCATTAATATCAATATCAGCAAAGAGATATTAATATATATATGGATGCTACTTGTTCTATAATCCCAATTCTATCATTTTTTGGTCATCTTACTGTTTCATTCTTTTTTATTATTTATATTTGATTTATTTTTCTACTATATTTATGTATTTCATGTCTTAATTTGAACATACCTTGTCTGATTTCTTTGTAGCATTTTAAATGGACAACCTAAACAAATGCGGCTGAAGGAATTACTGCAGGTGAGTACTTACTGGCCTTACTAGTCTACTGTGTTCACTTCATCTCTTGAATTGTTAGTTTAAATAAAAAGTTTTTTTCTTGCCTTCTAGATCTAGAATAGCATAAAATTGGTTTGCTTGTTAAGAACTTGTTGATATGGTTCACGTTCAAATAGGACCACACGGAGCCGCCATTTTAATAAAAAATGAAAAATATTAGAGTCGGCTTAGCTGACTCTAAAAAAGAAATAAGTAAATATATATTAAAATAGAAAATACACTATAGTCGGCTTAGCCGACACAAAATGAAAATTAAATTAAAAAATAAAATATACTAGAGTGGGCTAGTCCGACACTAAGTGAAAAATAATATTTTAAAAAAAACTAACAGTAGCGTCGGGTTGTGTGTTGTGGCGGTTTGGGTGTCGGCTTGACCGAGTCTAAGTAGCATCCACTAAGGGACCAAGTAGAGTCGGTTTTCTTATGTTAGAGTCGGCTTTCGGCCGACGCTAAAAGCCTGTTTTCTTGTAGTGATGGGTTGACCCATCAGAACTAACAGTAGTCTGTACAGTATTTTGAGAAGTTCAACTTTGTAATGTTAATAGATGAGACGCTGGGTATTTTGGGGGACCTTGTAATGTCCCGGAAAGTAATTTTAGCCATAGGATATGTCCATTTTTTGAGATTAATGTGAGACTATCATACAACTGCTTACACTAGATTTTTTTTTTTAAAAAAAAAAGGAACCCTTCTTCTTTTGTTTAAGTTTTTTTTTTTTAAAAAAAAAAGCTACCCTTCTTCTCCGTTGTTGCTTTGCTTCTGCCCCTCTTCCCATTTTTTTGTCCCTCATTTTATCTTGATTTATGTTTTTAGTCCCTTATAAAAAAAAATTCTGTTTTTAGTCCCTCATAAATTGTTCTGTTCTATTTTTAGTCCCTCATAAATTGTTTTGTTCTATTTTTAGTCCCTGACATTAATTTCAACTGTTAAGTGATGACATGACAGACATAAACTGTGTATGTGAAAATTTCCTAATTAAGTTTCTAGTGACTTTTAACCGCTGCAAATTTTTTGGAGGTCAGAAATGTTTACTTTTGTAACATTTTTTGTGATTTCAGAAAATCTAGTGTTCGATATTTTGATTTTTTATTTTATTTTTTAACATTTCTGACAGTTTTAGTTCGTCAAAAAATTTGTAGTAGTTAAAAACCACAAGAAACTTAAACAGAAGAAGGTCCCTTTTTTAAAAAAAAAAAAAAAGAAGAAAATCTAGTGTAAGCAGTTGTATGGTAGTCCCATATCAATAAGCAACAACGGAGAAGGATCGCTTTTTCTTTAAAAAAAAAACTTAAACAGAAGAAGAAGGGTCCCTTTTTTTAAAATAAAAAAAATATAGTGTAAGCAGCTGTATGGTAGTCCCACATCAATCTCAAAAAATGAACATATCCTATGGCTAAAATTACTTTCCCATGGCGGGGGACATTACAAGGTCCCCCAAAATAGCCAGCGTCATAGATATGATCGTTTAGGTGTTTTCCCTTGACATGAAACGTCTTGGGGGTTGCTATTCTCACCCTGTGTTTTGCTATTCTCACCCTACACATTTGTGAAATCTCTCTTTTGCCCACTCACTAAATCGCTACACCCCTTTCCCTCAGACTTCCCCCACTACCCCTAACCTATACCAAGCAACTCCCCCCACCGATGAGATCTTAGCAGCCTTGCATCGCCCCGCGCCACCCCAAGTCGCTGGGCGCCGTGCCACCCCGTGCCACCTCAAGCTGCGGCAGCGCAGTTCCGTGCCGTCCCACGCCGCCCCATGCCGCTACGCGCCTTGCCACCCTGCGCCATCCTCATGCAGTCCCGCGCCACCTCGGGCCACGTCCACACAATTCTGCGTTATCCCCGCACTATCCTAGCACCGCAGCACCTAGATCCAAGCAGCACCGCGTCGTGCCACCCCTCCCCCGTCAAGTTCTAGAAGCACCGCATGCAACCCACACCCGTCAAGTTCTAACAGCACTGCGCACAACCCACATCCTCCTTCACCTTGTATTTCCTTGCTTTGGAAGGATTTCTCTAAGGTAGCTTTATCCCGTACTTGTGTAGTGTAGTTGTTTGTAGATCCCCTTTCGATTGAAAAAAAAATAGAATTGAATTTCAGAAATATCAAATTCCATCTTCTCCATGGAATCATACTTTCGTTTAAGTAAATACAGTTAAAAAAATCGTGATTCCGTTGTTTAATTTTTTTCCGCCCCCATTAACTACAATGAAAACATGATTCCATTGTACAAATGTACAACGGAATCATGATTCCATTATTTAGTTTTTTTTGTACCCATTAACTACAACGGAAACACGATTCCGTTGTACAAATGTACAACAGAATCATGAATTCCGTTGTTTAATTTTTTTTGCACCCATTAACTACAATAGAAACATGATTCTGTTATACATTTGTACAATGGAATCATGATTCCATTGTTTAACTTTTTTTTTGCACTCATTAACTAGAATGGAAGCACGATTCCGTTGTACAAATGTACAACGGAATCATGATTCCGTTGAATTAATTTTTTTCACCCCATATATTACAACGGAAACACGATTCCGTTGTACAAGTGTATAACGGAATTGTGTTTCCATGGGAAGGACTTTTTTGGAAATTAATAAAAAGCCACCCACGTGGATGGTGGGAATAGCAATTTTCGGGTGAGAATAGCAACACCCTTGTTGCTGGTACGAAATATACCAGGGAGTTTGAGGAAAGGCTGGTAGAGGTGATTGAAGAAGTGAAAAGAGGAGAACTCAAGGTATCATCTCTGCATCAGTTACTTAATTTACGTTAGGTTTAATCATTCATTTCGTTCTTATACCTGCACAATCTTTACATTCTAGTTCATATACCTTGAATCACAGCTTTTTTACGTTACAGGGTAATTTTTCAAAAAATTTACCAAAATTTAAAATAAAATAAAGAGAGTGGTGGTTTTTAACCACCACTATTTTAAATTAATTATTTTAAAATTTAAAAGTTAATGAAATACTAACGTTTTAAAAAAAAATGAAAGAAATGACTAAAATGAAACTTTCGAAAACATAAAGGATAAAAATGAGACTTTTAAAACTTAATATACTAAAATGAAAAAATACTAAAACATAAAAGATCAAAAATAATATTTAACCATTTATTTTTTTTAATTCCTATTTTGAGGGATATTGACTTGTACATTTTGGAGAGAAAGAGGAACATGTCAAAATGACTTATTATAATAGGTCACTTAAGGTGATTCACTATAAACCACCCAGTAGATAGTTCACTGTTCACCCTAGCCTATACTCAAAATTTACCGAAGCAAACAAAGCATAAGTTGCGATATTTGATCTTGTCCGGTAATTCGTGGGTGATTGGATAGAACAATTATCAGGATAAGATTTATATATATCTTTAAATTATAAATAAGAGACTATAAACTCTAAGAGATGAGAAAAAGGATTATGCATTGAAAAAATCTTGTGTGCACATACAACTAACACGTCACTTTTGCACACATCCAATATTAACATGACACTATATTAAAAATTAAAAAACTCAATCAAATCGTCATTCTCCTTTTGTTCTCTTCTGCTTCATCTTCCTTCACCATGCCTCCACCAACAAAATTGGCTTCAAATTGTGGGACTCAAATCACCTGTCTCATTTACCTGTCCCAAATCCTGTCTCACTAATGAAATTATGACATGTCAATTAAAAATTCCAGCTCATGTTTATTTGGGTTTGACGGAACACTTAGACGTTCGTTTGCTAATGCCTTTCTTTCTTCCTTCTATGTTCATGTTCTCTGTTTCTCCCCTCAATGTTCGTTTGCGTGTTTAATTAAATAGTCCCATAGCGCAAAGTCGCACTGAAATCCTCGTTTATCAACTAGAGAGATAGTTAATTTCTGCAAACTGCGCCGCCCCAAATACGATGGCACTGCATCGCTGTGTAACCCAACACCATGGCCACAAGGTCCTTAGGCGAGTAAAAGACATCGTTTCCCTCCGCGATGAAACCCATGCCGTCTCCGAAATCTTCTTTCATCTCAAACGACAGGGACATTGAGTCCAAAATTTTCTCCTCAGAGATTTTGCCACAAGGCTGTGCATTTGGGAATACACCTTGTGCAGACAGCGAGCGACGAGGTGAGGAGGTGGTCGGCGTCATAGAAGGACACCAACACTAGCAATTTTCACTTTGACATCTCGTTGATTGCGATCGACATCGGGCTATGACTGGATTTCAGGTTCCCCACCTACGACCTTCACTGATTCAGAGATAACACCATTAAAGTGTTTGAGGGAAGAAAGAAACGGATGACTCACACAAACGTCGTTGGTGTTCCGTCAAACCCAATTAAACATGAGATGGAATTTTTAATTGACGTGTCATAATTTTATTGGTGGGACAGGAATGGGGGACAGGAATTGAGACAGGTGATTTGAATCCCAAATTGTGACACCGGCGGACATCCTCCCACCGCTGTCAATGGTGACAACCCCAAATCCCAAACCACTATCAACCTCGACACCCTACACGTTCACTAATATATATATATATATATATATATATATATGTGGGCGTTTTCATCACAGCGAAAAACATTGACATCTCCTCCCTCTCAAGGCTCCCCACAGACATGGACTCTGCTATTAACATGTGTTCACGGGCACAATCATACCCACAAAGCAAAGAAAACACCAAAAAAAAAATAAGAAAACAAAAAACATCCCCACCGGTGACATTATGTTTTCTGCTTCAAACTAATCATGAGAATGCTTGAGAGTTTAGAACATATGTCGTCCTCCAAAAAATAAGAGAACTACATATTTATTTATTATTCAAGTGACAAAAATATCATAATTCTAATGCTTCGCATCTCCAATTAATTTCAAGATCAATATATTGAGAAATAATTCCAAGCTCCAAATTTGAATAAAAAAAAAAACAAATTAAAGCTTCCGCATTTCCATAGCAGGAAGTAAGAAATGCATATTAGATTTTGTTGGATAAAAGAAAGTAAGCCTCAGATCTGTTACAACCTCGACCATGATTGGTCTTAACTTGGATTCTGTTGCAAAGCATCAAAATATTGGCCTTCAAGATGGCGATATACAGTGGGTGGTGGTTGTCGGTGCTTCCCACTAGTTGCCCATATATACTGGTAAATCTTGAGCCGATTTTGTTGGATTTTTTAATTTTTATTTTATTTTGATGTCCGCCAGTGTCACAATTTGACGCTAGTTTTGTTGGTGGAGGGCCGGAGGCAGGGTCGAGGAAGACGGAGCAGAAGAGAACGAAAGCAAAATGCCGATGCCAATTTAATTGAGTTTTTTTTTAAAATGTTTTTTAATATATGTGTCATGTTAAGATTGGGTGTGTGCAAAAGTGACGTGTTAGGTGTGTGCGCAGACAAGATTTTCTCCATTGTAAAATAGTTTTACATTGTTATCTAATAACAAATTATCATTTATGATAAATTTATTAATTTTTACAAAATTATCTTAAAAGTCATACCAACGATAATTTGATTTGTGATTGAATGACAGTGTAAAACTATTTTACATTATCAGTACATCGCTATTAAACTCGTAAGAGATATACGCCGTGTCATAATACACCAGCCAATATATATATATATAGTACGACTTTCTTATGTGAGAACATGAGAACAACTAATAATAACCATCATATTAAGATTAAAAATAATAAACGGTTGAGATCAAAATATTTAAAATTCAAATTATGATGTAATATATAATCTAATAAAAAATAAATCTATAAAAGATCTTAATTATCACTTCCTAAAATATAATTTGAATTTTAAATATTTTAATCTCAACCATTTATTATTTTTAATCTTGATCTGATGGTTGTTATTAGTTGTTCTCATGTTCTCACATAAGAAAGTGTTCTCACATAAGAAAGTGTTCTCACAGGAGTCGTACTCTATATATATATAAGGTAATTATTTATTTTAGATTAAATAATGATATTTAAGTTTTATTTTATTCTTATTTTTTATAAAATATTTCATTCTCCTATTATAGTCTTTATTATGAAGATAATAATATTTATACTTTTTTGATAAATATTCTATTTTTTATAGTTTTTTTTGGAGATAATTATGTTCTTTTCACTTTTTAGTAAAAAAATATATTTGAATATTATTTATTTTCTTTTTGTCATCTGATATTGATATTTTAAAGCTTATAAATGATTACATTTACATCATTTTATTAATCTCCTCCTATATTGATTTGATTATAAATTATTTAAGAATTGAAAGTTATTTATTAACATTTGTGAATGAAATAAGCTTAATTACAAACACTATATGTATGAGTTTGACATTTTAAACTTTAAAGTTTAGGATACACAAATTTTCTTTCTTCAATCAATTCTTTGTATATGTTTTTTTTTCTCCTCTTATCTTTATATTTTTTAGTATTGTTTTTTAGGCTATATCATTTTTCTAGCCTTGAGTGTGTTGCCCCCTCAGCATCCATGTCTGGGTCCACCCTTGCACATTGTTGTCGTTGTCATCATTGTTACAACTATTGTTGCTTATGCTAATTATTATCATTATCATCGTTATTAATCCTAACAATCACCACCATCATCGCTACAACTGCTACCATATTATGAACACAATTGTCATTAGCACACCATTATTATTGCTAACACCTTATTATCATAATTATTAGCGATGTAACTGAGTCGAGTCAAGCACTAGAAATTGTAAAGATTATTTTATTTTTGAATTTATAGTTTTCAAACTTTAATAAAAGAAAGTAAAGATTAATTAATTTTTGTAATTCAAGTTTACAGTTTGGTATTATTAAAGTTTGAAAACTAAAAATTCAAAAATAAAAAAACTTAAGTATATGTTTGGATTAACTCTGGAAAAAAAAAGATTACTAGTATTTCAATAATTAATAATAGATGAAAACTAATTCAGTTTTTAAAAATTTATATAACCACTTCAAAGAGGGGTTTAACTTTTAATTTTATGATTTCCAATTTTTAAGAGACTTCCACTTGTTATTTGAGAAAAAGAATATTACTGCAAGGAGTGATTGTTATTCACGCCTACTTAGATATATAAAACTACATAAAATTATGAGCAGAGGAAACGAAATCACAGGTGCATTCAGAATATTTTACATAGAACACAACAAAATATGATAAAATAGTGTTCATCAACTAAACTGGATTATCACATTAAAATAATTAACTAGAGTCTGAAGCATCAATGATTCTATAACCTTAAACAAGATGTAAATAATTATTCAATAAGTCTCCTCCTTAATGCTTAATTGGTATGAATTGTTTGGGACCGTTTGTTAAAGCAGATGTTGAGGTCAAGGAAGCTTTTAGTATGGCCAATCCCTGCACCATGAAATCAACAAATGCAATGTAAGTTTTAGTCCGTGCAATGTATGGACTTATTCAAATCTTTACTACCTTATTTATATAGTCAATAAACAAAAATTTGAAAAAAAAAATAAAGAATTATATAACACAAAAAAAATTGAAAAAAGAGATAATCTATCCCTAAGAAATTAACTTTAAAGTAAATTGAAATTTGAAATTATTGATGAAAAGGAAAAATCTTCATAGTTAAATAAAAGAAATATTAAAAAAATAACATCAGATAAAGAAGTGGTGAACGAAGGTAGTTACAGAAATATTAGAGGAACTAAGTGTGAGTAGTTACAAAAATTTATAAGAGAAATTTTAGGAAATGTTGTAAACAAAGATGTATTAGAAGAGTGAAGTATATCACTTTATGAGAGGAGAGTATTGAAATAAGAATGAACGTGAGAAAAAGTGGGGAGGAACTTATATATATGTAAGGAGATTATGTAATCAGATACAACTAATAGAATAGTATGTGATCAATGACTCAGTATTATAAGAAAGTTTTTGATCTATTTAGATATAAAACACCAGAAACGGATGACATTGGTGTCACAACCAAGTCATCTGTCACCATGTACATATATGGCCCTTTGGCAAATCCTCCATAGCTCGATGCAAAGGACTTTGGATCAACAATGTCCAATCGAGCACTCTTGTTATATTCAGTTTTAGAATTAGAAAGCCTGGGTGATGTGCCGAGATCAAAACGCCACTTACCGGTATAGTAAGTATTGCAATAATAAACAGGCAAGCATACCTCGCCAATTGGTAATATCTGGTTACCGAAGCTGAATTGTGGGGCACACTTAGGATTAGCTAGTTCCTCTTTCAATCCCTGTGACCTTAAATATTTGTCTGGACTCAATTCAGAAACGCTCTTGTATAATTTATCTATGCAGCTCAATGAAGAACATCCTTCCAGCACGTGCAACAATCCACCCAAAGGTAAAGTCAAAAAACTGAAAAGCAAGTTTGCAAAATCTTCTTCTGCTTCAGCAAACAGAATCTTTTCATTTGACTTTCTTACCATTACTCTCACAACCATCCTTCTAACTTCATCAGATGATTCTTCATCTCCTAATATCTCAAGCCGGGATTGGAATATTGGGTTGAAATTTTCAACACACGGTTTCTTCTGAAAGATAAAATCTGTCAAAGGGGTCTTTGATAGCAACGACAACTTGAGAAGATCAACATTCCATCTCAAAAAGCTTACCTCCCTCTTGCTGATATGTACAGTTTGTTCCTCAATAGCATCCATGTCTCTGATCCCAGGCTTCCGAAGAATATCCACACTTGTTACATGAACATTAGGCAACACAGTCATATCGTCACAAATTATAAAAGTAGCAGTTTCCTTAACAAAGCCATTTTCTAGTGTCAAATTTTCTGGGGACACAACTCTGTACATTACTTTTCCACAATTGCAACTTTGATTCCTGAAAATGCTTAAAAGGTTCCCACTTTCCTTTCTACAACAATCCAAGTCCTCACAGAGGAAATACTCTGTGGGGTCAGTGTCGTCGATGTTCAGCTTCAGTTGTTGGCAATAAGATTCCATAGAGTTCCTTGGGCGCAGTAGCATTTCTTTGCACGTTTGTGTCCATAGATACTTTTCTTCAAGATGAGACACACTTTCATACAATGAGCTGAGGCTGCCAACTTTCACTAGTGGAATATTTGACTCCTTAGCCACGAGTCTAACAATAGTCCCTAAAGGCAATGTTAAGAAACTCAATAGAACGTCCACGAAATCCTTCCTTGCCTCAGCAAACAGAACTTTGTTTTTCTTTTTGTCCACCAAAACTTTGAGGGAAGCTTTGTAAACCTGTTCATCTGATGGATCAGTTGTTGTTGCAGCCATTGTAGAACCCACTGAACACCGAGTCACTATAAGAAAATATATATAGCAGAATACCTAAGTCTAAATCACCTTAATTATAAAAGGGTTAACTTCTTGAAATGGATGCTTTCTTTCTTTCTTTTATTTATTTATTTACCTTTTTCAATGCTGCTCGTTTCGTTTCTTTTTATTATTGAAAAATAATAATTAAATATATGTTAAAATCTTTGTATGATACTATTAATTAAATAACATTTTAAAAAAATACTAGAATACAAAAAATAATTAGCCATGGTATCTTTGTCAGAAGTTAGAAAAAATACTTTCAAAAAATAAGTCTAAAAATTGTAAAAACAATTTATTTTCAAAGTTCATCTTGATAATGCACCGTCAGACCAAATAAAATTGATAAAGCAAAAAGTTACTTTAAGGTGTTCTTGAGAAAATTAAAAGAAAAGAATTCTAAGGTCAATGCTAATTACTAGGTTAATAAAATTAAAGTATTTTATAAAAAAAAGTATCCATCATATAAAATACATAAATGATATAGTGTTTACTTTTTAGAGTTTAATGGTAATGCACTATATCATCCAATCATAAATTACCGTTTAAATGACTTTTAAGATAATTTTGTAAAAGTCAACAAATTTACCATAAATTGTGGATTGTGATTGGATGACAGTGTAAAATAATTTTATACTGTTAATGCATGACCCTTTTTCTCTACTTTTTAAATAATTAAATATTAAATAATAACAAAATAAGAAAATATATTTAATTAGTCATCAACTAGAGTTTTTAAAATGCATGTTAACAAATCACTGAGTACATGAATCAGCTAGCATAATGTTGTTTCAGTTAATAATTAGATGTTTTTATTTTAAATAGATTAATTAAAAAGATAATATAAATTTGCGTGTCATTGTTATTATAGTAAAAAAAAGTATATACTACAGGAAAGTTTCGACTGGGTGATAGGAATTTTCTGTACATTAAAATTTCTTTTTACAGTACGTATTATATACTTTTCTCTCTTCCTATTTTCTGGAAAAAACAATATAAAAGTTTGTTATAAAAAAATCATTCTTCTTTATTACTGGTAAAAAGTGTAGTAATTTGGCTTTTCAAGGTTTTGTGGGTTTCTATGAGCGTCTGCAGCTTCCTTCTATACATCGGAGAACAGGGTGGATATTAGTTGCCATGCTGCTTCATTAGTTAAAACTTGAAACGAATAACAATGAATTTACCGTTATCCAAGAGACTGACAATTTTTTTTGCATAAGATTAAGAAAAAGCTGACTCTTCATTTTTTTTTTGTTTATCTTCTTGTTTTTTTGTAAAATATACTAATAAAAAAAATTACTCTTCGGTTTTTTATAGTCCTTCCATTCCATTTTTATTGATTTGTAAAAATTTTCCAGAGATATTAAAAAAAAAATACTTCAAGACAATAGTATTATTAGGAGACAATTTTATTAAAATGTATTCCCTTCGTTCTTAAACTATAATTGTAACAACCTGCTATCGTCACAAGACAACTTAACTACTATATTGCGAAAAGATTTAATTAAAAACTTATTATAAGTTATTTATAAAAATACGTGTAAATTTTTCGCGCAAGATCACTAATCATTCATAACATTCATCATTAATAAATATACATCACATACATAACTACATCTGAAAATTATCCATACATAAATACATATATATCATAACTATAAGTACCAAGCCATATGATCATATACAAACCACAGACCAAAAGTCTGATATATCTCAAAAGGTTCGGAATACGTATATACCAGTACAAAAATGCCCATTTCCTACTAGCTGGTCACAACTACATATTACCCTTAGCTAGAAACTAGGACGATATAAGAAAATATAAGGAATAGATGAAATAGGTCTCCTGTGACTTCAGCCGCGTATAGCTTGATCCGCCGGTAGTTCGCCGTCTGCTCCCGCGAAGAATCGCGATCATCACAGTCAAACACATACAAACAAACAGTGCAAGGATAATCTTACAGAACATACATTTCCAATAAAACATTTGATTTATACTAACATATTCACAAAGGTAAATAATAACAATATACAGAAAAATCCATTTCAATAGGTCAATCACCAACATATCCTCAAATAATATGTCCTAGTTATGCACTATATGTAGACACGACTCCATGGAGATTTTCACTAGTCGAGCGACCAGCACAGTCAAATCCCTTAACATAGTCCAATTCAACCATTGGGGGAAACGCCGATACTGGTCTTGGAAATTAATTAGTGGCTTTGTCAGGATAGGCGTACGTGGGTAGTGGCTCACCACAACACAAGATCTGCAGAAATCTTGGTCTCAATGTAGAATCGCCCGTCCATCCTATCCCCCGGGCCAATGTACATGACCCCACCAATCTTTCCAACACTAGGTTGAGGGCTACACTCCCACCCTTAACTTACGTGTCAATTCGTATCCACAGTCACGATCCACTGTGGACTCATGCATGTATGCACGTACAATCCAATACAACAACATATCCACAGTCATCGTCCACTGTGGTCAACAACAACATATCCACAGTCATCATCCACTGTGGTCAACAACATATATCTACAGTCATCAACCACTGTGGTTCAAAGTTAAAGAAAACATCGAAATTAACTAGACACTGATCAAAACCTTAAAATTTTTAACTTTTAAAACTGTCTATAACACTTTGGAGTTTTTTCTAAAATCTCTTAAAAACATTTGTAATAATAGAAATTATAGGAATCATCTTTAAAACTTTAGAAATATTTTGAAAGGAAATTAAAAGATAAAATAACAATATAATCTCTTGGGTTTTGAAATCAAAATACCAATAAGTATGTTTTCAAAAGAATAAAACCATAAGCAAATCAAAGATTTACAAAAACATCAATAATCATTTTAGTGAGTAAAAGCCAAAACTGTCTTTAATAAAAAATAGTCCACTTTTATATTTAGAATTTCAACTCATCTCAAACATATTGTAGAAAACTTGATTTCATGTTGTAACTAATTGGAAATATATTTTCAAGAAAGAAAATAATAATTCCTAAGTCATCTTATATAAAGATAACCAAAATTTTCCAAAAACATATAAAAATCTCGAAAACAGATTTTCTCCACTGCACATGGGTCAGTTTCAATGAAACTTTTAAAATAGAAATATAATGAATTAGAAATCATATCATATACCGTTAGAAAGCTTGAGATGTATATTTTCTAACCATATAACTCGTTTTTGAATACGATTTTTGTAGAAATACAGAATTGCAAAACAAGATACTATGTTCAGTCACGTTTTTCTGACTGGATGTTCAACTTTCGAGGGCCATAACTCCTTCAATTTTCAATATTTTTGAGCAGTTCTTGTGCCGAAATTGTAGCCCCGGATGTCTATGTTCATCTCCAACAAACTAAATTCAATTTCATTCATCACAACCAAAGTTATCACAAAAATACTAATACATGTTCAGAAAACAACGTACCAGACAGCAAACACTTTGTTTTCAGCTATCATATAGTTCCAATCAATCAACTTATATCACAAACAAATTTTCAATACATTACTTTCATAATCAATACACATCACAACATATTCATACATCAAAGAATACATGAAAACTGTAAACTTTCCTTACCTCAAAAAGATGCTAAAATAAGAGCTTTGAATGATGGAGGAGTGAAGGAACTTTTAGTTTTCTGGAGCACGAATATTAAACCACCACTATGAATCAACAACAGATCATAGTATAAAAACTTGGGACTTAGAAAATTTGAAGGAGAACTTTTGGAGAAGTATAATTACTCAACGGTGAGGGTTATCGAAAAAAAATGACGTTAGATAGAGAAAAAAAGGGGTTGCAAATAGAAATCTTTTGAAATTGAAACAGAATGCCAAGAATTGGAGGGCTCGTTCACGTTGTTTTTCGAAGAAGTGAAAAAGCTAATTTATAGACGTACGTAGCTTTCCTTGATATCAATATAATCAAGGTTCACGAAGTAATTTTTCTTTCATTCACACGGTAAGTCAAAAAAAATTAAATTTTCTTTTTGAATTTACATAGTTACTGTCGACTGTCTGACATGCAAAGAGAACAGATCGTTGCAAATCTTGAAGCTTGAAATAAGAAGGCTAGCTTTGAAAATTTTTGCCACCAAGTACGTAGAAGTTAATGGAAGTAGGTGTACTTGTAGCTTTAGGTAGAATAATTAGCAGGTAAGGTAATAAAATGCAAATCAAGCTAATTAAATTAGTAAATGTATGACTTACTAATTTTAATTTTGGACATCTAATAAATTTAGAATGTCTTAGAAATTTTCTAACTCTCAAAAAGTTCTCAAAATCACACTATCTGGAACCACGTTAAAATATTATTATTTTAATCAAGTGTAACAGAATAATATAAAAATTTTATAGGAACATAATTATAATTATTAGAGACTAATTATAATTAAATACTTTTAATTTTTTGACTATTTTCTCACTTTCACAGTGTATTCTTACACTGCCAGTGTGCAACACAGTCCCGATTTCAGTGAAATTTTCCACTAAAACTTACATAGAAAAATCACACATGTTTATTAATTATATTTTCTCATAAAATTAAATTTAATTATCTCTTGTTATTATTTTCAATCACTTCATCATAGATTAGAAAATCACAGTGTTACAATAATACCTCCATTCCTATTTATAAGACATAGTTTTGAAATTTTCTTGTTCCTTTTTATAAGACTTCATTTCAACTATATTGTGCATTAATTATTTTTTTGACTAAAATACTCTTATTTACTTTAATCCATAATTGAATGTTACTCTAAATTGTCTCTTTCTCTCTCCTATGCAGATAGAAGAAGATGAATAGTCTCCCATTAATGTAAAGGGCAAATTTAAAAAAATATTATAGTACAGACAAATTTAATGTTAATACTTAAATTTCTGTCAAAAAAAATGTTAATACTTAAATTAACCAATTTTCTTAATATACATAAATTAGTCAACATTTTATAAATAGGGACAGAGATGTTTTACTCCCTTCGTTCCATTTTATAAGATTTTGGCACAAATATTTAAAAAATGTAATAAATATTTTTGATTTCATAAAATATATTATGTAAATTTCTAATACATCATTTATTTCTCTAGTTAATTAGATTTTTTTTCTCATTTACTACACATTAACAACTACTCCCACAAAGGGTATTCCATGGAAAAAAAATATTTAATGTTTCACTAATTTTGTAAAATGACAGGTAATTTGAAACATTTTTTTATTTTGCTAAACTGTCAAATAAAATGGAATAGAGGAAGTAGCATTTTAGTTTCATTTAAAACTATTGATGTTTTACAAATTTAAGACTAAATTTATACTTCCTTTGGATTCATATATAAGCAAAAATAACTAATTTCACACTAATTAAGAAAGTTAGTTGATATCATTTAATTTTACTAATCTCAAGTAAAAAATAAGATTATTTCTAAAATATCCTTCATTGGGACTTGATATCATTGTTAGAATTTTCCTATTCTATGTGGGCTACAATTAATTGTAATATTTTGTTTTTCCAAAAACGGGTTAATATTATGATCCATTTGATTATACTTAAGCCCACTAATAATGTTATTCATTTTTACGGACTTTGGACACCTAATTCTGATCAATATGGAAAACAGTGTGGGCCGAATCACTGGGCCCATAATGGGAGATCCCAGGGTTAATAAAGAGCGAGGCTAGGTCTCCTTTGCCATCATGTCATTTAACTGCTCACTAGGATTTGCCCCATTGAGAACTCTAGAATTTGGAAGCGTGTGATTAGGCAAAGGAAGGCTTGGCTTAGGTTTCAAGAGGTCTCTCTACGCACAGACAATTCTCTTCTTGATCATGTCTTCAACAAGTAAGTAAACTTTTATCAATTTTATCGGTGTTCTAAATTCATATAAATTGTGCCGTTTTTGGTAAATTATTTATTTATCTTACACTCATGAATAGATAAAGAGTAATTGAAAATAGAATTACAATTAAATGAAGGGTGTTTTAGGAATGATAACATTAAATAGGACAAAATTAGTTAGATTTGCTTATATTTAAGTCCACCATATATAAGATAACTTTTTTGCTTATATATGAGTCTAGAGGGAGCTTTTTTGTTTCAAACTATACCCTTGTTTATAATTACTAATTAATGCATATAATTTTTATTGTTATCCAAGTTAGGCACTAGTACCCAAGTCAATAGCTAACCACCCATTATTGAGAATGTCCACTAACATAGTCTATAGACTCTCCACTATCCAAATATTAATGGCTAATGATGGTTCCAACATGATTAAATAAGGGTATTTTAGTTGATAAATATATCAATTAACATTTCTTAATGTGTGCACTAACATTAAACATCTATAGTTTAGGAACCGAGGGAATGATATTTTTATTTTCATTCCTAATTTTAATAAAAAAAATACTACTTCTGGTCCTAATTATAAGTAATATAAGACAAATCATCAATACCAAGAAAGTAGTTAATATGGATTTTTTTAATTAATTCTACCATAAATTCAATTTTTATTCCAAAAACACTTTTTGCTTTAAGTGGTTGTCATAGGAATAAATTAATGCATAGGGAATAGAGTTAACAATAAAGTAAGAGTATAAAAGAAATTTAACCTTAAGTAACTTTAAAAACTAGTGGTTGTTGCTTATAATTAGGACCACAGAAAAAGTCAATTGGTTGCTTATAATTAGGACCAGAGGTAGTATTAAGTATTTCAAGACAACAATATTTATTAGATGACAAAATTGAAATAGATATTTTAACATTTCATTAAAAACTGAAAACATCAATCAATATAAAATTATTCTAATACTGAAACATCAATCAATTTGAAATGAAGAGTACTTTTCTCTCTAATATTCACATTTTCTTTCGTTCATTAGCTTTAGAAAGATTTTTCTAATTTAGTTTTGTGTTTCTCATGTTTGTCTTATATTAATTAGGCTAAATTACATTTTTAGTCTTTTTTCTTATTGTTTATATTCAATTTGGTCCCTTTATCTTTTAAAAAATTCAATTTAGTTCTTTATCTTTTAAATTTGGTTCAATTTGATTCTTCTATCAATTTAGAATTGATGTTGTTAATAATTTTAACATAATGGTAGTTAAAAACCACATGCAAAATAATACTTACTGGCCTGAACGTGTTTTCGCATGCATAATTAATATAGTGTCTATTTTTAAACATGTAGTGTTTCATAATTTAGCTTATTAATAATTAAGCTTATTAAAAGATATATGACTAAATTGATTTTTTTTAAAAGATAAAGGATTGAAAGTGTAATTTAGCTTAGTAATAATTAATTAATAATTAATAAATTATAAATGGAAGTTACATATCATGTATTAATTGTATTTAACTATCCAAATAAGATTTAATTAATAAGGCATATATATATATATACATATATATATATATATATATATATATATATGGGATATTTCAAATGAGAACATTTATTAATAGAACTTAGATTATAATTAAAAAATAATCAACCACTCATATTAAAACTCACTTAAAACTAGTCACGTGCCTTGCTTTCTTCCCTGTTAATTTTTTTTTCCACGATCGATCACGTACATGCATTCTTGGTTCTCCTTTCCGTTCACGGGAAGGCTGCACAATTCTAGTAAATAAAACCTATAATCCATTTTGCTAAATTCTTGTGCAAACGGAAGCCTCTGTTTAATATCACTTGCATAATTCTTCCGCTTCCTATTCATATTCATGTTCACAATGGTTGGTGTGCAGTTTCAATGTCCTTCACCATATGCATGCATAAGAGAATTCCTAACATATAAATGATTTTAAAATTCAAGATTAGGGAAGCTGCAAGTTACTTTCCCCAATGTAATTGAACCTAATTTCTCAAAATTTTCAAAAAGAACGAGAATGTGAAATTAGGCCTTTTTTGTTTGACTAATCCTTGAAGCCCATGATCATGGTGCATCACATAAATGCATCGAGTTTATGCAGCAGAATTGTACAAGTAAAAATTGCTCTAGCAAGCGTTGGTGTAAGGAAGAAGATGTATACAGGAATCTAAATAGGAAGAGAAATAAAGAAAAGCACTGCGACTGGTTTTAAGTTAGTTTTAATCTAAGCGGTTAATTGTTTTTTAATTATGATCTAAGGGCTATTAATAAATGTTCTCATTTCTCATTATAAGGAGTGTTCTTATTTGAAACATCCCCTATATATATAGAGTTCCGATTATCGTACCGCTAGCAATTTATACCCAGTGACCACCTGTCCTTTGTGGAAGGTTTTTATTGAGTCAGCAAAAAAAAAAAATTAACCACATGGCAAATACTTAAAAATAATTTAAAATGAAAGTTCTCCAACAAAAGAGTGAAAAGACCTACACTTGTTCTCTCACAAAACAACAACGCCCATTCTTCCGCATTTCTTCATCTCCGTAGAAGATGTACCCAACCTCTTCCTCCATCTCATGGTAGTTCCAATAATTGTTTTTCCCCCCTTTGTCGACATCATACAATGAAGATGCATGTCTTGCCATTTGTGACCAGTGGGAAAATCTGTGTATGCAGCAGCAAAATCTAAAAGGGTAATATTTGAAATTGGTTAGTAATTTGGTGTTTGCTTCTTTTGGGGTGTAGCTTTGGAAAAATATTTATTATTGGCATATATCATGTATAGGTTTTGGGGATGAAAGGCTCTGACTTGTACAAATTAGGTATATGCCATTTTTTTATTGTATGCTTCCAGATTGTAATCAAGTAATTTCCTTTAATTGTGACTTCCATAACCCAAGTAAAAACTATTGTTGTTGTAGAGTAATTCGAAGTAATGGTTAATCTTGTGTGTGCAAGTAGTTAACTGTCTTATGTATATGGTTAGTATAGTATTACTAACAGTTGGTTAATACTGTTAGTTAGAGTTGTTAACTATGTTGTGTAATTGATTAATGGGTTGTATCTGATATTAACTCGTGTATAAATGCCTACTATAAGTTGTATGCAACACAGTGAACACAACAAGTTTATGATTAATAACATTTCTAATTCATTCCTGTCATTTCTCTTGAGAGTGTATGTGTTCTCTTTTTCACCTCTAACAATGGTTAAGTGTACAAGATCGAATAGCATAAGATGGTTAGGCTATTTTTTATCCCTTAACATGAATCCTTATAAAAATTCTTTTATATACATGCATTTTTATTTGTTATTCAAAATGTGATATGCAGTTATACAAAATATGTCATTGGATATATTCAAATTAGTGAAAATATCCTTGCTATTTGTTTTATACTATCTTAAGTTATGCATGTACAGAAATTTCCACCTTTATCTTGTATGCATGATGGAACCTGAAGGTTTGGCAAATCAGGACAACCCTTATAACAATGTTGTTGTTCAAGATCTGAGAAAATTTGGTGGGGACACTTCATCTACAATCATGGACCCATCACAGATGCAGGATAAGCCTAGTGGGATTGTGATTGGCATGTCATTTCCATCATCAGATGCTGTTAAAAATGCATATTGTGAATACGCTTTTAGAAAGGGGTTTTCTATTATGGTCCAAAACTCTAAAAAAGAAAGTGATGGGAAGCTAAAATACTTGATATTGGCATGTGCAAGGGAGGGAAGATAAGTTTCAGCAATCCCTAAAGTTGTGAAGACATACCCAACCACAAAGAACAAATTTCCCGACAAGCTTACTGCTTTGCTGCATAATGATGGTTTGTGATACATACATACTCTTGTTGAGGAGCATTCTCATGACTTAAGCCCCGGGAAATCCAAGTTATTTCATGGGAATCGAAAATTGAGCATGCATATGCAAAGAACAATTCAGATAAATGATAAAGCAGGTGTAAGGGTGAACAAATGCTTTCATTCACTTATTTATGATGCTGGAGGCTATGAAAATTTGCCTTTCATTAAAAGAGACATTAATTCGAAACTTCGTAGGCGAGGAACGGTGAACACTTGGGAAGAATGGAGATGGTCAAGCAATACTCAAATATTTTGCACAACAGCAGCAAAAAAATAGTAACTTCTTCTATGAAATTGGCTTGGATGATGATTTTCATGTGAAGAATGTCTTTTGGACAGACGCAAGAAGTAGGGCTAGTTATGAGTACTTTGGGGATATTGTGTCATTTGACACCATGTACTTAACGTATAAATATGACATGCCATTTGTCCCATTTGTGGGAGTCAATCATCATGGCCAATCAATTCTACTAGGTTATGGATTGTTATCTGCAGAAGACACCGAGTCTTTTGCTTGGCTGTTTCAATCATGGCTCCATTGTATGTCTGGAAAGGCCCCAGATGGTATTGTTACTGACCAATGTAAGGCTATGCAAAATGCCATCCAATATGGGTTCCCTAATACTCGCTATAGGTGGTGCTTGTGTCATATAATGAAGAAAATTCCTGAAAAATTGAAAGGTTATTCGCAATATAAAAATATCAAGGAGGATATAAAGATTTCCATTTATGATTCATTAATAGAGGCTGAATTTGAAAGATTATGGGCTGTTTTCATTGACAAATATGGCTTAGCAGACAATGATTGGTTGAGTGGCCTATATGCAGAGCGGTCAAGATGGGTTCCATGTTTCTTAAAGAAACATTTTTGGGCTGGTATGTCAACCACACAAAGAAGTGAAAGTATGAATGCTTTCTTGGATGGATATATAAATGCAACAACTACTATACAACAATTTGTAAAACAATATGACAATGCACTTCATCACAAGGCTGAAGTGGAATATGCGGTTGATTTTTTATCTTTTAACACCAAAATACCTTGTGGATCAAACTCGTCCATTGAGAAACAATTCCAAGATGAATATACTCATGCTAAATTTAATGAAGTTCAGGCTGAATTTTGAGCAAAAATGAATTGTTTTGTATGTAGCGCATCTTCTAATGATTCGTTACAAACCTATGAAGTCATGGAAGAGATGAATTTCTATGGTTGTGAAAAGGAAGGCATTTTTAAGTTGATGTTTAATTGTGATGATGTTGATATCCAGTGCAGTTGTTTGTTATTTCAATTTAAAGGGATAATGTGTAGACATTCATTACTTGTTCTTGCTCATGAAAGAGTGAAAAATGTTCCTACTATGTGTGTGCCTAGATGGAGCAAAAAGATATGAAGGAAACACACTTACATCAAGTGTAGTTACCACATAAAATAGTTGCAGCCTAAAATAGGTATGATAAACTTTGCAGGGATTTTTATAGGATTGCAGAGATTGCTGCTAAGAATAAGAATGCCACAAAGTCATTATCCCAAGTTGTGCTTGCTTCTGAAGATGAAGTGAAGGCAGTTGTTGCAAGTCAGCAACATGATGAACTGTGTCATGTTAATAAACAACAAGAAGGTACATCAAATAAAAATGCACAATCTAACCCCAATGGTTGTGTAGAGAATATTCGTAGCCCATTAAGGGTGCCTCGTAAGGGTCAACCTCCAACAAAAAGGAAAATGTCAATTGTTGACCAATCAGTGAGTAAAAAGAGGTCCTTAAAGAAACAAAAGTCACAAACTGCCAAAATACATGTAAGTTGATCATAATTCATTATACAAATTCACTTCTTTCTCTTCTTGTTATAATTGTATTCTTTTTTCTACTTAAACATAGAAATAATGTGCATCATGTGAAACATAATAATGCAGAAAAGATGTATTCTTAATGATATATGGTTGAGTAGTAAGAGTTTACTCAAATGTATGTTCTAATGCATGTGTTAGGTTAATGTTGTTACAATTTCATGGTAATTCATTGATATTTGAGGTTAATGAGATGTCATGAGCTATTTTTTTAATTCTGACATTTTATATGCAATATTATGCAAGATTGTATTGAGGCACCCATAAGTCAGATAAGTGGTAACATATTGCAAGTGGAGTCAACTTTGGAGTTATCTAGTGGTGGAGCATGTGTACAACATCTTCCACTGGTTTATGTATACACCAAAATTAAAATTCGACTCTAAGTTGAAGTAGTGTGTGTTTTCTTCATTTTTTAGGTTTAGTTAAGTGAGTTGTTGTAACTATTAGATCAATGTGAATGCGAAACTTTGATTACATGTGTAAGATGAAACACAACAATGTTGATGATTTTTTTTTTTTTTTTTTTTTTAACAGTTGACGGTTTCAAATGCCTACAACAATGTTGATGAGTTATCAAGCAATTGTTGGCCTCAACAACTGTCTCATTTGCATTCAACTAGTTTTGTATCACTGCTTGCAGCGGTGGACAATTATGTATCAACGTTCCGTAAGGCACATTTTAGAAATACTTGTTATTCTAGTAATATGATTTCATGTGTTTATCCTTACCAAATAATGTTTTTGTCTTAGGAACAAGTCTCTCATAATCTAATCTCTAATTTTAGTATGAACTCAAATGTGACACACTTTCATCATATTGAAGGTGGGAGGCACACAAAATGTAGTTTAAAGATTTACTATGATATATTATTTATGTTCATTTAATGTGATATGTACAAGGCATTCATGTTGCAATTCTTACTAATAAATTGTTGTCTATGATGCAGGATGATTATATTTTCTTATGACTCGGTAATATATTTTGCACAAATTTAATTTTGCATAGCTTATTGGGAGTGGCTTTGGGGAATTGTTGAATGCTATAATATCTATCGAAGATCTTGTCTCACAACACAAGACTATTTTTTTGCTATGTTGAAAGAAACCATTCGAGGAATAGTTCAACACCTTTTGTGTACATATATCTTGATGTAAGAAGCTATGTTACTTTTGGGTTGTCTTTACTACACAACACAACAATCATATGTTATTGTGTAATTTTTTTTTGTCAATCACTTATAATACAAACCACAAATTGGGGGCACCATATGACTTATGTGGGAAATACTTATTTTGATTAGTACAAGCATTAGGTATAGCCTTTTGTGTTCAAACATTTTGGATGACATATTGTTGCACATGTAAATGTCAGATGCAATCTTATAAGTGAGTGCCGAGTGCATTGATATTCTATACACTTAACACTTTTATCAATATTTAATATCTATATTGTAACTTTGTCGACTTTAGTAGGTTTGTGTAGTGTAAAAATTATCATTGTATAAATGTTCCTCGCAAGTGGTTAATTTGATCAATAATATTTTCATATATTAGGTTTTTACTAGTAAAACAACCAATGGGTATCAGTGACTATATTGTGTGGTTATCACAAATATATTTATGATTAGTTGTGTTTCACACATGGTTAAGTGTTAATGAATGTATCATAAGTAGAGCTGTCAAAATTGGCCTGGCCCGATGGCCCTCAGGCCAGGCGGGGTTATGTTGAAAAAAATTGGCCTAAAAAGAATCAAGCTAATTTGGCCTAGCCTAACGGGCCAGGCCAGGCCTATAAATTCTTGGCCCAACATTATTTTTTTATTTTTTATTTTTTTCTTTTAAAATTACTATAAATTTAAACAAAAAATAAATAGGCCAATTTGGCCCGGCCTAACGGGCTAAACGGCCTAGATCGAGCCAACCCATTTTCATCACTTGGCCCGATGGGCCAGGCCGGGCCGACCCATTTGACACTTCTAATCATAAGTGCTTAATATAAGAATGAGATTATTGACTAATACATTTGATTAACTATGCATAAAAATATGGTTAATGTTGTATCAACAATGGTTAACTATAAGTGATAATATTGTTAACTTTGTATCTTAAGTGGTTAATAGAAGTATAAGGTAATTGACTTGTACTCTTGCTTAACTACATGAAAATATATGGTTAATAATGTATCAAAAGTGATTAACAGTGTTCCAAGATTATTGAATGCCACAAATTGTCAACTACATGTGGAAATATGGTTAACTTTGTATCATAAGTGATTAACAGTGTTCCAAGATTATTGAATGCCACAAATTGTCAACTACATGTGGAAATATGGTTAACTTTGTATCATAAGTGATTAATAGAAGCATGAGGTGATTGACTTGTACCCTTGGTTAACTACATGCAAATATATGGTTAATAGTGTATAAGAAGTGGTTAACAATGTTCCAAGCTTATTGATTGCCACAAATTGTCCACTACATGTGAAAATATGGTTAACTTTGTATCATAAGTGATTAATAAAAGCATGGGGTGATGGACTTGTACTCTCGGTTAACTATATGTAAATATATGGTTAGTAGTGTATCAAAAGTAATTAACTGTGTCTCGAGCTTATTGAATACCATAAGTGGTCAGCTTCATGTGAAAATATGATTAGGGATGAGAATGGCTAGGGTCTGGTTAGGGTCTTATAGTACTCGTCCTCATAGTCCCGTTAAAAAAATGCCTATACCCTGCCCCATACTCATGAGGGTAGCAACTTTAATCCCTCATCCCCGTACCCACTAGGTACCTATATACCCATACCCGCACTTTACTTATGTATGAAGTTAATAAGTCAATAAAAAATATTAATTAAAAAAATTACTATAAGTAAATTGAAAATTCACGCTTAAATAATTCAAACTTAACATTAAAAGCATCCACACATAATATTAAAAACAAGCAAACATAACATTGATTCGTCCAAACTTAAGTCATAACTAAACAACATTATAAAAATAGTCATCTAACATAGCGATTCTTAAATCTAATCGCTTAACAAAAACTCTAATTAAACTTGGACATCATGTGGTGATGGTACTCTTCAATACTTGCCAAAAAATAATAAATTGAAACTAATTATCTTATATTTATATATTATAAATTAAAAAAATACACAAATAGATAGGATATTTAACCTCATCATCATAATTAACTTCTCCATAATTCAAAAGTCTCTTTTACTGTTAGTGTTAATTTATGGAATTTTTTTTTTTGTACAGAAAAGTATATATATAACATAATTATTTATTTAAGTTATTTTAATTATATATATGTATATATATATATATGTATATATATATATATGTATATATATATATATGGCAGGTACAGGGCGGGGTAGGGCGGGTACTATAGTACTTGTACTTGCACCTGCGAAAAATTGCATGTAAATACCCAGCCCCATGCCCAATCCCAATAAGCAGGTATTTACCTACCCACTTGCAGATATTTTTACTAGTACCCGTAGGGTCCAAGTACACTTTGTCATCCCTAAATATGATTAACTTTGTGTCATAAATGATTAACAGAAGCATAGGGTGATTAACTTGTACTATTGGTTAACTATATCTAAATATATGATTAGTAGTGTATCAGAAGTGATTAACAATGTCTCGAGCTTATTGAATATCACAAATTGTCAACTATATGTGAAAATATGGTTAACTTTGTATCATAAATGATTAATAGAAGCATGACGTGATTGACTTGTACTCTTGGTTAACTACATGTAAATATATGGTTAGAAGTGTATTAGAAGTAATTAATGTAACCCCCCTTTCTTTTTAAACATAATTTAACTATTTAATTTATATTATATATTTATTTAAAAGTTCTGATACTTTCTCTTACAATCCAAAATATGTTCTGTAATTTACATCATTAAAATTTTCAGAAACACTAGTACAAAATAATTATAAGTCATACAATTATTGTCTACCCAAAATAGTCCCATCCTATATGCTCTGGAATTTCCGCATCTTCATCTTTTAACTATATCTTTAGACACCTGCAAATCAAACTTCCCTAGAATCTAGGGACAAAATTTTACAGGATTAGGCATTTAATTTCTCATACAATTAGAATCCATATCAACCATGTACATTTCGTATAATAATTAATCAATCACATACATAAGCAAATGCAGTATGATTTATGCAAATGCAGTTTTTTGACTCAAAATCATTTTTGACCCTGCTCCATGGAGACTTCCCCTTTGAGTGTTTAGTAAGAAATTGGCCTACCATTACGTACTGTAATTCAGCTATCAGCCCCTACTAAACGCTAATAAACTAAACAGAATTAGGAGATCAGGATACCCAGGAAGGCCACCACGACCGCATCTCTGTCTAGATTACAGCCACCTGTGGAATTGCCAATATCCTTCACCCCACAGACTATACAGCCCTGTCTAACTTATTATGCTCACCCAAAAAGATCACTTCTCATTTGTCAAATCATTTCTGACTACCGTTGTCCTGGTTAGTCAATATTACTGATCTTTTAAAATTCATGGCTACCGAAATCCCGGTTAGCCAGTATAATTCACTTTTCACTTGAAATCTTTGAAAATCCCCAAAAAGACTCATGCACATGCAATATGCTAAAATCATAATTAAATAATAATCATTAACAATTAGATCAAGAAATATAAAAATTTAAACAATTAACCTTATACAGTAATATTTTACTAAAATACCTATTAGGTCATCATTATGTAAAATTTATAAATTAACCTTAATCTTTTTAGAAATTTCAATTATATCCTTAAGAGGTAAAATTTACCAAATTACCCCTAGTATTTTCCATTATTTCCAATTTTGCCCTTGATCTTTTCTCAAAATTCCAAACTTATCCTTAAACTTTCTAGCATATGTCAAATTACCATTTTACCCTTACACATTTCTATTATTTCCGAAATTTCCCTTAATCTTTTTCCAAAATTCCCAATGTGTCCCTACATGTGAAATGACCATTTTGCCCTTGGTTTTACAAAAATTTCCACATAGTATCCCTTGTAAATTCATCATGGTTGAATGGCCTACAAGCAATTTCCAACATCTTTTCCAAAGCAACAAAGCCAAATTCCAAGCAAAATCAACCAAATCACACTTCAATCAAAATTAAACAAACCAAAGTTCCAACCATCACAACACACCAAGAATTCAATCAGACATAATTCCAATCAATAATTTCCAATTACTAGCATCAAATACACAAAACCCCTAAATCAATTTCAACTTTTCATAGTTCTAGGTCCCATATTGATTTTAATCCTACAACATGTTTTCTCCTAATTCCAAGGGTTCTAATTTGAAATTAAATGCCAAGATCCTTACCTTGAACTCTTAATTTGATGAAAAGCCCTTGAATCCCTTTTTCCCTCACTCCCTGGTCTTCTTGAAATTTTTGAGGTTTTCTCCCAATTCCTTTCTTTTTAGCCGAAAATAGCTTAGGGTTTATGAAGTTTGGATGGTTTACTTTCTTAATTTGAGAAGAAAAGATGAAGCTAAGATGAAAAGAAAATGGAGGCTGCAGCTGCACTCACTCACGGTTCTGTTTTTAGAAAACCTAGCTTTGGTGACTTTTATTTTTGTGTTAAGTTTTAATACTTCATTAAACAATTTATCCACCAAATTGAATTTTCTCTTCAAGTCCAGCAGCCTCCCACACGTCCAGCAGCCCCATTGGCCAAAGGAGATCAGTTAGGCAAGCCTTTCCAGCCACTTGGACAGCCAAAGAAGCTTGCTGGAGTGACTTGCTCACTAATTGATCAAAAGTCAACATTTTGAGAAAGTTGTAGAAAATTCTAGAATATTTTTAGGGCTCCTAATTATCTTACAAACTAATTAGAATTTGAAGAAATTAACACCACCATTGGATTCCTCACTATCAAAAACCTTGGGATAGTGTCTTACTTATCTCTTAATCCAAGTCTAATTAGCTTAATTTAGTGACATTAGAAAATTTGAGTTGTCACACTTTGATTGGTTAATACTCTAAATTTATTTTTTCTTGGTTAAACATTTTTAATAATCATTCTAAGTATATTACAATCATTAGATAATTCCATAGATGTCATACAAATTTTCTCTTAATTTTCTGCCTTAGAATTTTATCGTAAAAAATTCTCAGAGTTCTAACTTTCAGAAAATTCTAACAATTCGAAATTAGCATTTTAATTCTTCAACTGTATATAATTTTAATCTATATTCAATTACCTTTTTATTAAGTTACAGATTAGTCCAAAATTTCACACTTGAGAATTTATCCTGGACAGCTGTCTAACACAACGGTCCAGTCAACAAGTAATTCATTTCTCAACTGTATATATTTTAAATCTACATTAAATTATTTATTTATTAGAGTACATTTTAATCCAAAATCTTACACTGGAAAATTTATCCTAGACAGTTGTCTGACATAGTTGTCCAGTCAACAAGCAATTCAGGCAAAAACAAAGACATCCAAAGATTCAGAAAATTTTTCTGAGTAGAACTGTATTAATTTCATTAAGAAAATACATACAGAAAGTTTCTATAAAATACAGTACATAATTGTTCATAATATTCATATATAAACACGTACAAATAGTAAAATAAAATGAGGATGTTACAATTAACAATGTCTTAAGCTTATTAAATACCATAAGTGGTCAGCTACATGTGAAAATATGATTAACTTTGTATCATAAGTGATTAATAGAAGCATTAAGTGATTGACTTGTACTATTGGTTAACTACATGAAAATATATGGTTAATAATGTATTAGAAATGGTTAACAGTGGTCTAAGCTTATTGAATGCCATAAGTGGTCAACTACATGTGAAAATATGGTTAACTTTGTCTCATAAGTGGTTAACAGTGTCTTGAGCTTATTGAATGCCATAAGTGCATATTAAACCTTGAGTTACTCCAATATAAATGCATATACAACATTCATATAGATTCAAGTCCTTCCAAAGAGATACAATCAATATTGAAAATATTTAACATTGCCTTTATCAAAGTAGTTTATTCAATATTTAAACAACATAATTTCTATCGTTAGTACAAGGGCTTTGAACATCATTTATGCTAAACAAAATTAATTGGTTTTCATCACATCTGAGCCTTTTTCTTGATGATATGTAATCCGAGATATTTGGGTTATCACACTTTCAACCGCTTCCTAAGAAAGTCTTTAAGTCATGTGTTTATATGTTTGATATTTCATGTTTGTGTCTCTCTTGAGTGAAGTTGAATATGTAATTCACCTGCATCTTTTACACACATCATGCAATAAGATCATCTAGTTTAAATATCACTAACATAAATTTTGTGGTTAATCATAAATAAAATTGTGGACAACCACTACCCTTTTTTGTTAATTTGTAACAGATAATATGTTATCCTTCATTTCCTCATTTTTATTAGACATCTCATAGTTTGTACACACTATCCTTTTCAAACAACCAAGGTAACACTAAATTTGTTCCTTTTATCTAATATAAGAGTGTAAACAACTTTGATAGAAATTTTATGTAGTTAACCATGACTAAAATTGTGGTGAATCGTTATCCTATTTTGATTAATTTGTGATAGACACTAAATGTCAACACTAATGTTTTCCAATGTCATTATAAAAACATATTTATCATTTTCTTCAACTTAACATGTATGGGCTTATCACTTCTCCATGTTGATATACTTTTTCCTAACATCTAATTATAGAGTTTAAACAATTATGACAAAAATTTCATGTGGATAATTATGAGTATAGTTGTGGTCAATCACTGACCTTTTTTTATTAATTTTGATAGAGAATCTGCTATGCTCCACCTCTCCTTCACTAGACATCTTATATTCTATACACGACATCTGATACAAAAAGCTAAGTTATCACTTATTTTGTACCCTTCAACTCACTTTCACCTTTCATACAAATAGGTCACTTTGTGCTCCTAGACTATTTGTTGATAATCACACATACACTATCCTTTTTCAAACATCAACCCATTCATACAAAACTAACAACTTAGACAATGAAAGGAAAAGAAATAAAGCACAGACAATAAATCTATTATTCACCTATTCCACCAAATCTAGAAACGAAAACAAATCAAAAAAATCAAAACTTAAAAAAAATGCAAAATACCTTTGTTTCCATCTATAATCTCACCTTTGTTAAGTTTTCAATGTTTGGGATTGTGTCTTTATTCCTTTGTATCTCCTATTTGTTTCACGCACTTCTCAACTACCTTTTATTTGGTATAATTTCAAAAGCATAACATTTACTTCTCATTATCAGTTTCCTTCTACCTCTTCTTCTCCTTTATATTTCTCCTTCAATCGTTGTTCACATCACCTTCAATCTTTGTGTCCTGCCTTCAATTATTTTGTTGATTTGTTTTCAATTTCAGAAACAAAATATAAAAGGAAAGCCTTAAACTTGTTTTTCTTTTCACAGGTTTTTTTTGTCTATATTTTTGTTTCCCTCTCTCTACGTCACCATGTAATTTCCTTTCCCTTTATGCCCTTGCTGATTGAGCTAATTATGCCAACGAGGACTAGGTGGACACTAGGTGAATGTTTTCCAACAGTACGTTCATCATTTTCCATATATATATATATATATATATATATATAGGAGGGTTCAAATTACACCTGTGTAACTTGAACAACTATTACACCATTCAATAACTTGATACATAATGAAAATTTGATCGATCCAACCGTTGAATTGTATCTACATATTACCAAGATTGTTTGTGTCAATTTTTGTCAAAATTGAACAATAAGAAGGTAATCAAATGATCCATATTTTAGTATATTTTGAAAACTTTATACTACGTCGATTTTAATCTATATGAATCAGGTAACAAATAATTTCGGATTAATATGAAATTTTGTATATATGATCTATGTGAAAGGAACTTTCAATCCAAAGGTGGGTTTTAAGAAAACATCATCCAATTGAAAGTTATTGAATGGTGTAATAATTGTTCAAAGTTACACCGGTGTAATTTGATCCCTCCTCAAATTTATGAGGGATCAAATTATACCAGTGTAACTTTAGAAGAGTTACACCAAATCTCACCTGTTCATTTTAGGTTAAAATACAATTTTAGTCCCTCTATTCTTTGCAATCTGCAATTTTGGTCCCCCATTTAAAAATTGAGACATTTAGTCCCTCAATTTTTAAAAATCATCAATTTTAGTTCCATAGTCTAAATTAAAACGTTGACAGTTAAGAATTGACGTTGACTTTCTTCTCAAACCCACTTACAGCCACCTCCAAACCAGTCTCTGACAAAGCCATTGTCGTCGTCTCAGGAACGGTGATTGCTCCACACCCAACCTACCTTCCTCTTCTCTTCATCGTTTTGTGTCTCCCTGAGTTCAATCTCTTTTTCTCTCTTCCCATTACATTACTCCTCTTATTTCTTGGCTTAACTCCTCCCTCTCTCCAAGCCTCCATAAACATCTTCATCCTTGGCCTTAACAAACGCATACCTACGAGAAGAAGAATTTCAATTACGATACCAAATGATTTTTGTGTTGATTCTTCCATAATCAATTCTGCATATTTTATTAAATCTAATTTCGGCTTTCAACTTATTTTTGTAAGTGCGATATTTTGATATTAGAGATGCCAGATTCACTGAAGGAAAGAATTGGTCTCAAAGCAATTTCACAAGCAAATTTGTTTTTATCAATTAGTCAAATACTTCTAAGTTGTAGCAATTGAACGTTGTTTTTGTTATTGTGCTCAAAGGGGCGTGAGTTCTCTTAATATGACCCGTTGATTCTTGTAGTTCATAGCTTTTATTTGCTGCAGCGTGATAGATTTAGGTGGGGAAATTAAAATGCAGTGTAAGTTGCTTGAGTGTCTGCTGTTAGTGGTTTGGGTGATGTTGTGGGGCGTTCTAATTGGAGGATCAAAAACATAGCCAAGAGGTTTTGGTTGGTGTGGGTTTTTCTTTCCGATTATAATAATAAGTGTTCTTTTGATGATAAAAAAAAAAGTAAAAAAATATATCAGATGCCAGATTTGTTGGAGGAGTTCAAGATAGTATTGCTGAGAAAATTGGTTGCAAGAAAAATCGTCGATTTTCTCTCCTAGTCCAGTTGCTGAGTTAGCGTTGCTAAGAAAACCGAAGGGAACTAGCGGATTCCAGTTTTGGAGAGCTCAACGGAGACAATCTTGAACTAGTTGAGTTAATTTAACAGTCAACGTTAATTTTAACAGTCCAACATCTTAATTTGGATAATGGGACTAAAATTGCTTATTTTTTAAAATTGGAGGACTAAAATTACTCTATTTTGAAATAGAGAGACTAAAATTACGGATTATAAAAAATAGATGGACCAAAATTACATTTTAGCCTTCATTTTAATTTAATCCAATACTTGTCATAAAATCACTAAGCTGACTCACGTGACCTACCTTCACTTCAATTTGATCACTGCAATATAAATTTTCTATTTAATTCATAAAACTATATCTTTACATTCATAAAAGTAAAGAAGTCTTGGTGAAAATTCTTTAACATTTGAGCAGGAAATTTTTAGAGAAAATTTTTATCCATTTTTTAACTCATAAATTTATATAAATATAGTAACTAGGGTAATTATAATAAGTATATATATTATGATTTGAAATTCTGAATAATTAAATTAATTATTATCAACACATAAATTTTTAGAGAAATCTTTTATCTATTTTTAATTCATAAAACTATATCCTTGTCTTATTATAATCTTTATATTAATAAAAGTAAAGAAGTCTTGGAGAGAATTCTTATATATTTGAGTGGGAAATTTTTAGAGAAAATTTTTATCTACTTTTTAATTCATAAATTTATATAAATATAGTGACTAAGGTAATTATGATAAGTCTATGTATTCTGATTTGAAATTCTGAATAATTAAATTAACTATTATCAACACATAAATTTTTAGAGAAATTTTTTATCTATTTTTAATTCAAAAAAATATATAAATATATTTATATTTATTATAATAAAAGTAAACAAGTCTAAGCAGAAAATCTTATGCAATTGAGCGGGAAACTTTTAGAGAAATTTTTTTATATATTTTTAAAGTAAACAAGTCTAAGTGAGAAATCTAATGCAATTGAGCAAAAAACTTTTAGAGAAATTTGTTTATCTATTTTTTAATTCATAAAATTACATAAATATAGTAATTAAGGTAATTAGAACAAGTATATCTTCTAATTTGAAATAATTAAATTAATTATTATCAACATATATATGTTTTAATTAAGGTAATTATAATTATTTTATAATAAGATATAATTTTAAATTTACTAAAATAATTACTGTAGTTTTCTTCTATTTAATTTACTCATTTTATTTTTATAGTAGTTGTCTATAACCGCATTCAACATAGAGAATTCAAAAAATAAAAAATATACTTAGTGCTAAAAACTTTTTGGGACTTCACTAATTTAATAATAAGTATTTTGAAATTCTGATTAGTTTAAATGTCACAAATACATGGAAAAAGATATTTTTAAATATTATAACCACTATGAAAATTGGAGTTTAATGGACATGAATTTTGACTAGCATTTGTATATGTGATAAGTAGTGTATTTAAAAAATCATTTTATCTTACAAAATCTTAAATAAAAATAGGATATTTAAAATTATACTATTTATGTCACAAAAAATTAAAGATGGAAAAAATTCACACATAATAGTATTTTTTTATTATTACTACATTTGAATAGATTAAAATGTAACATATATTTTTTTAAAAGTATAATTTTGAAATTAAAAAATGTAATTTAAATGCATATGAAGAAAGGAAAAAATTCATCATAAAAATTTTGGTTAATGGAAAAAAAGGCATGAGATAACAGTGTATGCCACTTAAAAATACACTAATACCAGAAGTTAAGTCTTTTATTAATTATATATTTAGTGATGAAAACTTTTTGAGATTTCACTAATTTAATTAATAATTACTATTTTGAAGTTCTAATTAGTTTCAATGTCTAATAGTTGACTTGCTAACCAGATGTCATTAATTATTTCAAATCAGTGTATGGTAAATAACTTTGGGACTTATATTTTTTTATTTTAACACAAAAAATTAGGACTTATTATTTCTTTATGTATTTTTTATTGTCAAATGTGGTGTATTAAGAAGTTTTCCGAAACTTAAACTAAATTAGTTATTTATTTGTAATCATTACTCTTATGTTTTATAACTCTTAAATAATAAACATAATTTATTTAAATTTTAAAAGACAATGTAGTCGAGCTATCATCCCTAAAACAAGACAAAGAAGAATGGACGACATGGATCCTATCGATAGATGGATCCTCCAATATAAAAGGAAGCGGAGCAGGAGTCATTCTGGAAGGACCCGATGGTGTGTTGATCGATGGTATGAATCTTGCTAAGGAAACAAGTGTAAAAGCAATGATAGTTCGGTGCGACTCGACATTGGTCATAGGAAAAGTGCTCGAAAAATTTCAAGCCAAAGATCCCCAACTGGCGCGGTACCTAGATAAAGTGAGAAGCCTTCAGACCGCATTCAACGGTTTCAGCATCAGGTATGTACTGAGGGAGTAGAACAACAGAGCTGACATCCTATCAAAATTAGCAAGCACTAAAAAGCCAGGGTGCAACAGATCAGTCATTCAAGAAACTTTATCAACACCGAGCATCACAAGGGAAGAAAGAGAGATTATGTTCTAGCAAGCCGAGCATCAGTCTTGGATGGGGCCAATTATAGCATTTATTTTCGATGGGGAAATACCGATCGAACGATCAGAGGCAGAAAAACTCACCAAGGATGCGGCACACTACACCGTCATCGTTGATAAATTATACCGTCGAGGTTTTAGTACCCCCTACTGAGGTGTTTGGCCCTACTCAGGCTGAGCATGTGATGACTCAGATACATGAAGGAATATGCGGAAGTCATATCGATGGCCAATCTCTCACAAGCAAGATTCTTAGGGCTTGGTCAACCCTATGAACAGACAACATAGATTTTCTGCGCAAATGTGACAAATGCCAGCATCATGCTAACGTTCATAGTGCCCCGGCAGAACAGTTGCACTCCGTAGTATCACCGTGGCCATTCAACAAATGAGGAATTGACATACTTGGCCCATTTCCGATGGTGGTAAGGAAAATGAAGTATTTGGTAGTTGCAGTTGACTACTTCAGCAAATGGATTGAGGCCGAACCTTTGGCTACCATCTCTGTAGAAAAAATAAAAAAATTTATGTGGAGATCAATCGTATGCCGATTCGGAATACCTCGGACAATAGATGTTGATAATGGCACCCAATTTACAAGCAGTCAAGTGAAATTTTTTGCAAAAAGTTGGGCATTCAATTGATCTATGCCTCAGTAGAACACCCGCAAACAAACGGACAAGCCGAGGCAACGAACAAGGTGACATTGACAGCTCTGAAAAGGAGGCTAGATGTGGCCAAAACACTGTGGATAGAGGAGTTATGCCGAGTCTTATGGTCATACCACACAACGCCGCACTCTACAACTCGAGAAACACCTTTCTTCCTAGTATATGGATCGGACGCCATGATATCGATCGAGCTAAATGAACGAACCATCCGTACCAAATCATATTCTGAGGAAGCATTAGAAGAAGGTCTTCGAGCGAATCTTGATATGTTAAATGAAATTTGAGAAATTTCTCATGTCAGAGAGATAGCCGCCAAACACAGACCCGAGTGCAAGTATAACACTAAGGTCCTTCCACGAGAATTAAAAAAAAGGGATCTAGTTTTGAAAAAGGAGTAGATGAATCAAGTTCAGAATAAGTTATCCCCCAAATGGGTTGGCCCATATTGAATACTAGAGGCTGTTGAAAAGGGCGCATACCGACTCGAGACCCTAGACGGAGGAAAAATCCCACGCACATGGAATGCAACTAGTTTGTTCTATTACTTCAGTTAAATTTTTTGTTTATGCTTATTATCGCTTTTAAATTCTTAGGACTTTATCATTTCATATTCTTATTATAGCAAGTAAAGTTTAGGCTTAAATTTTATTCGAAATCAATAAAATGAGAAGGTGGCATATTGCTAACCTAATCACCAATTTAGTCCCTACATTCTTCCGAGGGTATAAGACACTTTGGTAGGGCCCAAAACCTTAGTCAAAGTTCATCCCTATATAATTCAAGTTGGATCCAACTTGGGCTAAACACTAGGTCGGAATTCGAGGGTATAAGAAGCTTTGACAGGGCCCAAAACCTTAGTCAAAGTTCATCCCTATATAATTCAAGTTGGATCCGACTTGTACTAAACTCTAGGTCGGAATCCGAGGTTATAAGAAGCTTTAGCAGGGCCCAAAACCTTAGTCAAAGTTCATCCCTATATAATTGAAGTTGGATCCGACTCGAGCTAAATGCTAGGTCAGAATCCGAGGGTATAAGAAGCTTTGGCAGTTCATCCCTACATAATTCAAGTTGGATCCGACTCGGGCTAAACGCTAGGTCAGAATCAGAGGGTATAAGAAGCTTTGGCAATGCCCAAAACCTTAGGCAAAGTTCATCCCTATATAATTCAAGTTGGATCCGACTCGAGCTAAATGCTAGGTCAGAATCCAAGGGTATAAGAAGCTTTGGTAGGGCTTATGACCTTAGTCAAAGTTCATCTCGGTAACCTCGACATGGCCTATTAATATACAACCTAATGATAGACGATATTCAATGGAACGAATGTTTACTACTAATAATGAGATATACATATAGACGAGTGTTCTAACTTAGAAAAATAAATAAGAAATTTAACGAGTGCCAAAGTCCACTTGCAACATGAAAGATTACTTCGAATGACACAGTTTTATAACTCAGATATAAAAACTCGGATATTGGTCGAAGACAAAAAATGATTCATAGTCATTATTACATAACAAAAAGGGAAAACATGAACAAAAAACATAGGTAAATAGGCTCAATCCTTATTAAAGGCCTAAAAAATCTCCCCATTTTTGACTTCCTTGAAAGGATCCATAGAACCCAAATCAATATTAGGGCAAAGAACTGCAGCTTGTTCAATAGCAGCTTGGAAACTGGCCACAAATTGCTCGGCGTTGACAGTCTTCGCAGCAATAAGCTTGGAAGTAAGGCGATCGATCTCCACATTGCCAGTCTCCACCTGAGCATTAAAGTATCAACCTTTCCCAAAGCATCATCCCGAGCTTTTCTCAGGTTTCCTAATTCAACAACAAATTCTTTCTCTTTGTCCGCTAATAGTTTTCAATCCATTTCCAACTCGACCGTTAAACATCTAACATTTTCCTTCTCAATGGATGCCTTGGCCAACTCCTTCTTCAATCTCTCCACCTCGACGTTCAACCCATTAATCTCTTTAGATTTATCAGCCCTAACCTTCATCGTCTCTAGAGACTGATCTTCAACAGCACCAGCAAGAGCAGTGGCCTTAGTTTGCAAACCCTTGCAAGTGGTTATCAATCTCAGTTTAGAAAACTTCTCAATATCGGCTTCAAGCATTAACCTTTCATGAATAAAAGAGGAGTGGGGAAAGTTGAAGTCCCACAAAGACCTAGGGCTCTCCCTTCCTTGATCAAAAGAATCCTAGTTATCACCCATGCATTCATTCAACGCCTGATCCCAAGAATTCGTCGACCGAG
This sequence comes from Pueraria montana var. lobata, assembly GCA_026413185.1. Lineage (NCBI taxonomy): Eukaryota > Viridiplantae > Streptophyta > Magnoliopsida > Fabales > Fabaceae > Pueraria > Pueraria montana. The sequence goes on from CM048650.1 coordinate 84,845,240, forward strand.
CCGGCAGAGCAGTTTGTAAAGGAGGGTTGACCAGCAGTGTCAGCATCTTGACCTATATCACTACTTTTTTGTACGCGCTTGCGCCTTGCACGCAAGTCTCCATCAAGAGAATCCTTCTCTTCAGCAACAGTGGAACTCTCCACAAAACCCTTCCCTTTCATCGCCACAGCCTCTTTGTCTTTCTTCTCTTTCAATAATTGCTGCATTTCCTTCTTAGACATCGCCATTCGGTTCTCTACAAAAAATCAAACACTAGTCAGATTAACACTACATACCAACACACGCAACAATTAAAGCAAAAATATATACCTATGTATAATTTTAAATCCACCAAACAATAAGCCAATTCTATAACTTCAATGGTCTGAAAAATCGTGTTCAACTGGTCCATCATCTTAACCTTTTTCAAGTTGGACTTCGAGAGAACAGACTCATCTAAACCCCCATAAGGTCGAGGATTCCGGGTCCAATGTAAGGGAAAAGCCGACAACAGATCGACATTATGTAGAGGGGCCCGAATCTTCAGATATCTCCTCTTGAACGACTTATAAGAAGTGGTAAATAATGTTAATAAACCACTCCCTGGAATTCTATTAAGGGAGAGCCAACCCATTTTCTTAACAGATTTAAGTTTGAAGAAATAAAAGTATTTGTCTACTGTCGGCATAACACTGAACACACCACATAGAATTTCAAAACCCCTAATAAATGCCCAATTGTTAGGATTCAACTAACTTGACTTCGCATTTAAAGCAAATAACACCCCCTTTTGCAAAGTCATCAAAGGAAACCTAATCCCTAACTTAGTAAAAAGGGTCTTATAGAAAAAACAAAATCTGCCGTCATTTCCTTGACGAGACAGACAAACGGGTTCTCCGATCAAACACGCCTCCACAACTACGTTGGCCTCTATACCATTTGTTGTAAAGGCCTGCTTACTTCTCAACTCATTTATTTCTGGCCACTAAGTGTAGATGGAGAACTGTGTCAACACATCTGCGTGTACCCACAAGTACAAATCGGAATATGCCATCGCCTCCCACAACTATCCCTCCCTGAAAAACACCGCTCAAAGACAACAAACAAAGAAGGAAGGGAGAAGAGGAGTACCTTCAAGAGGGAGACACTCGACCTCCTAAAAAGAAAATGGATGTGCCTTAAAATCAACTGCTGCCGCCGCGCAACACCACAACAGAAGGAAAAAGCTCACAGGAAAACCCAAAGCTTTCGAAAGGAAGTGACAAAGGTTTCGAAAGTGACAAGACTTCCCTGAGAACCTATATTTATAGGCACAAGGGAGTGTGAAGAAGAAGGGTCGTAATCATTGTGACCGTCACGTTTCTTCACGTGCAAAGAAAACTCGCGAGACGTTGATTGACACGTGGACAAAGGCATTGGGAAACGAAAAAGTTCAAACGGACCATTTAATACAAACGTGCACTATTGGAAATAGGAAGCAACACCAAGTGACATAAGGAAAAACCTTGGGCGACTTCGGTTCGAAACAACATGAAACTAAAAAGGTGCTATCAGACTAGATTTAAGGAGTGGTGTCTCCGATCTCCAATGGGCTGAGCCCAATGGTTAAGAACTTCATACTTTAGTCTCTTCGTGCTATCGCACTTGAGACTAGGGGGTTGTGTACCCTCTGGTCTCCTTTAGGCCGAGCCCAGCTATCAGACTAAAATCAAGTAGTGGTATCTCCAATCTTCAATAGGCCGGGCCCAATGGTTAAGAACTTCATGCTTTAGTCTCTTCGTGCTATCGCACTCGAGACTAGGGGGCTATGTACCCTTCGGTCTCCTTTGGGCCTTGCCCAATGGGCCGACTCTAATCCGACCGACCTAACATTAATTGTAGACCAAATCTAATCACACTTAATCATATCTTAATTATGTCATATCTTACCTAACCATACCATATATCATATCTTACCTAATTATATCATATCTATGAAAATATAGAGATATAGATATAATCAGATCTCATAATCATAAACACTATATAACCCACGCTTAACCCAAGAGTAGGGCAAAATACACTTTTATGGGCAGAATACACTTTTATGCTCTGGATAAGCAGACCTAGCCCTAGGAAAATCCTATTCCGAACAGTTTTCAAGTTCCTTCAATTTTATCTCAATTGCAAATAAACATTAAGATTTAAAACTTAAAATTTAATTTAAAATTAATTAAAATTAAATATGAATAATAATATTTAAGAGAAATAACAAACATTATATTTATTTTAAGAGAAATCATGTCTTTAATGATAAAGCTAATAACTTTTAAAATGATTTAACGATAATTTTTTTTTATAAATATTCTTATTTAAAATGAATACTAATTGATAGGTTAATCATTAGTCTTGATATTTGGACTATGTCTATAACTATTTTTGAAAAGAGTTATAATATTTTTTTAGGTTAATTTAGCTAAATGTATAATTCTTCTGGGAAATAAATAGCTTATAATTTATGTACTGCTTTTGACTAATTTGTTAATATAATTGAATGAGACTGACGGAAGGACTAATATATTGAATAGAAATAACTTTCAAGAATTATTTTACCTATAAAAATCATTTAGAGACCACATTATCAGACTTTTTGACGTAAATATACAAAAAAAAATGCCCAACTAACTCATCCCATAAATTATTTACGTAACTAACCCAAATGGACATCTATTTTTTGAATGACCTGGAGTTCGACACATGGAACATCTTTTTGGCTGACCAGGTTCCCTCATATCCATTTCAGTGCGTATACGAGATGATCTTGGACACCTTTTTTTGTTTCTTAGCTTTTCCGGGTCGGGGCACATTCGTGGATCGTCACATTGTGGCCAATATGCTTCGCTGCGCAATTCGCCAAACAATCCATTGTACACGTTTGAGATGCTTTCCAACTTGTACACAGGATGTATGTAGGCCCTGTAGTCATGGTGAGCACGCTTACAAGCAGCAATGACATGAGAACAAGGCATGTGTACTTTTTGGAATTTACCGCAATTACACCACCATTCATCTAGCCTATCTGTGAAATTTCCAGCAGGTCGACCTTCTCTTGGGTTAATTTGCTCCCCCACTAAGAATCGCATATCGTGTCGGTCGAACTGAAGAACGTGGTGAGAGTTGGCCTTTCTTTTAGCGCCTTCAATGGCCTTGTTTAGCACTTCTGTGTATTTTTTGCCAGATCTAATTAGAGCTGCAACCTCCCTTCCTCGTTGGTTGAATAAGTTGTTACACTTTTCGTAAGTTGCCTTTATCAACGCACATATCGGAAGGTTTCTTATTTTTCTTAATACTGAGTTGATTGCCTCAGCAAGATTGGTGGTCAAGTGTCCCCAGCGTTGGCCTTTATCCCATGCTAATGTCCATTTTTCTCGTGGTATTTGTTCAAGCCAATGAACAGCTCTTCGCTTTCTGGCTCTGCCTTAAATTTGTTGTAGTAGTAGTTGAATCTGGGCTCCGTCATGGCATATGCTGAGGAATTATAAGTATAGAATTTCATTAATGTCATCAATTTACAATGTAATAAATGTGTTCGTAAGAGAAATTAATGTGGTACTTACCCATGCTAATTATTTGTTTTTTCCTGTCTGCATTCTTGAATTGCCTCATAAAACTTTGTGCGATGTGTCGAATACAACACACATGCACAGAGTTTTGTGGTGTCCACCCACTACCTGCTCTTGAGTAAGCACTTTTAATTGCTTCGTGCCTGTCTGAGATCAAGCACAGACCTTCTTGAGGTGTCACATGTCTTCTTAAATTTTTCAAGAAGAAGTACCATGCTCCCGTTGTTTCGCCCTCAACAATGGCAAAGGCTATCAGAATGATTTTGCTTTTTCCATCTTGTGCAACTGCCAAAAGGAGAGTCCCCTTGTACTTTCCATATAACCAAGTTCCATCGACTTGAACAATGGGTTTGCAGTATTGAAACCCATCGATACATGCTTTGAATGTCCAAAACAGACGATGGAATTGAACGACACCCTCAACTACTTCACCATGCTGGTTGTATTTTGGCTTTGTTACCTTTTCAAAGATAAAACCATTGACATATGCCTTCATACCTACCAGCAATATGGGTAAATCAAAGTATGATTGTTCCTAGTTGCCATAGACTTCTTCGATAGCCTTTTGCCTTGCCATCCAGGCTTTCCTGTAGGTGGTAATGTACCCTTCACTTGCTTTTATATGTGCTATCAAGGAAGGCACTGATGTGGATGGATCATTCTCAATTATTGGTTGGATAATTTTACTGATGACCATATATCGGAGCCTTCTATGATCCTGGGAAATGATAGCACTTGTACATGTGTGTGGTTCACAAAGCTTTCGTATCTCCCATTGCTTGATTGCTTTTATGAATGCAGCCTTGCACCTCCAAGCACATTGATTGTGAGGACATTTACCAACCAGTACGATTGTGGTAGATTTCTCGGTGCCGTAATCAACTCCTTTTTTCACATGATACATGTCTATACTACAAAGTATTGCTAATTGAGGTGATGTTTCAAACTGACTGAATGTAGATGACAATGCAAGACCAAAGTATTTGTATACACTTAATTGATGAATGAATGGTGCATATCACATAGATGAAAAACAAAACTCTCGATGCCAGTGTTGTGGATGCCAGCTAATGTGTCAGCCCCAATTTTTTTGCTTTACAGAATCTTTGAATGACCTGTCGCATTCGATTTCAAAATCGACAGTCATGATCCCACCAACAGAGAAATCGAATAGTGAATATCATTTTTATTTAAAGGTTGTTACTATTCCCATATTTTTTCACTATATATACAATGCATGCAATGATCCCAAATACATACATAGACGGAATCCATTTTGTTAACATATATTCCTATTTAACATAAAAATTACGTAATTATCATTTACCAACCATGGAACACCAAAATGCTCCTTTGCTTTGGAAACAACATCTTCATAGATTTGGTCAAGTATCTAATGTGGTAAGCCTCATTAAGGTATTTTTACGTTATTCTTCAACGCAATTGTGAAAATATTATATCTGATATCTTAATGTGAACTTTGATTTTGCAGATAACAAATGATGCGATTATTCAATCGTATTATCATTTGATGCCAACCCCAGATGACAGAATTGAATCATTGTTGTATCAGGCTGGATTTGCTGAAGTCGCAAAAATTAGACATTTCATCATCGATGACACTTTGGTTACAGCTTTGGTGGAGAGGTGGAGACCCGAGTCACACACATTTCATCTTCCAATTGGAGAATGCACAATAACTTTGGAAGATGTTCCCCTCCAACTAGTTTTACGAGTCGATGGAAAAGCAGTTACCGGCCCAACTTACTTTGACTAGAAAGAAATGTGCTCACAATATTTGGGTATGCTTCCTCCAAAAGGGGATGCACTTATCGGCTCAACGCTAAAACTTAAATGGTTAAGAGAAAACATGTTGTCTTTGCCAGAAGAACCAACACAACATCAATTAGAAGCCCACTGCAGAGCATACATTCTAGGTTTGATTGGTGGGGTGTTGATGCCCGACAAGTCAGGTAACAGAGTTCACCTTATGTATCTACCTTTGTTGGTAGATTTGGAACGTGCTGGACACTATAGCTAGGGTTCTGCTTGTTTAGCACATCTGTACAGAGAAATGTGCAGAGCAATTTATCCAAAATAAAAAAAAAATGGGTGGATGTGCATTGTTGTTGCAATCTTGGGCATGGTATCGCATGCCATTTATTCAACCAAAGGTCGAGCGTCAACCATCATATCCACTTGCCATCAGGTAAATAAATATTTTAACAGTAAGAGTGCTATTCATCATTCAAACAAAAGCATTGGATAATTTTTTGTCACTAACGTATTTTTTTTAACAGATGGAGTGGGAGAGGGCTACGTTTTACTGGAACCCCTTGTGGTGATGTCATAGGCTATAGATTAAGATTCGATAACATGATTAATGATTAGGTAAGACTATCTTAAATAATTATATTAACTTGTTATATTAATTTTTTAAACATGTGGCAAACTATGGTTGAAAGTACTAACCCTTTTTTTGCATTTCTTGTGGATGTCGTATAGAGGGTTTGAGTCATTTTTGCCAAGACATGCATACAAGGATTCCCAATTGTGGAGTGCTAGTGTTGTTTTAACTTCATTTGCAGTTGTAGTTTGGCATCAAACCGACAGGGTCAAACTACAATTTGGACTATGGCAAGATATACCAAACCCACCGCAGAATCTTGATAAACTGCATCAAACTGACATGAGAGGACATAATGACACAAACTGGCGAGAGGAGCACGCACAGTGGATTGCAATTTGGAGGGAACGACGAAAATACGTGCTAGTTGGCCAACCAATTCAAGGACATCTAGAGCAAACCCGTGAATACATGGAATGGTATTGTGCAAATTCAAAGATTTACCTCTCACTCCATCAACATAGGCAACAAACACGGGTTTCAAGTAACTCCTGTGTTGGCGAGACATCTCGTGCAACTCCACAAATGCCAACACAACAATGCTTAGGCCAGGCCAGTGTACCTCCCCCACAAAGCCCACCACTTGATGAAAACTTCCTGGATGAAGACCTGGAACCACCTCCCCATTCATTTGAATTCACTCCATTACAACAACAACAAAGTCAACCTCAACAACATCTTGGGTACAGTCCTCACACTTTTGGAGTTAGCAGAGATGACTTCATGACCAACCTCATAGGTACTAACCTTAGAACGCCGGAATCAGCTTATGCTTACATGCAAAGTATTTCCATTCCTTCATTTGCATCATTTCACCAAGCTGTTGCTGGAAGATCTTCAACACCCGTTGTTGACAATTTTATGAATTACCAACCAGTAGCTGGAACAAATTTAAATGAAAATCCAAACGAGGTAATGCAGGACGATCAACCTGTTGTTCATGAGGTGCAAGTTGAACCACAACAACATCCACGAATACGTCGAAATCCAAGACGAAACAGGCAAGCTCCAAGGTGTGGAACTGGTGGGTACAAGGGCCACTAAATATTCCCAGTTTGTGTTTGTTTTTTGAACTATATGTGTAATTTTCTTTTTCTTATTGAACAATAAAATCTTTGGTTGCTAAATCTAAAAGTTTACTAAGTGCAAAAAGTTATTTTTATAATTTTTAGACTCGGTTTTCAACCCTTTCTAAACCAATTTAAGTCGTAAAAGTTGTACCATTGCATTCATCAACATGAAAACAATGCGAAGGAACTATTGTTTATACAAAATAACCTTATATTAATAACCACAATAATACAAAAAGTAACTCTTAAGAAACTGTTGAAGTGCAAAAAGTGATTTTTTTAAAGTTTTTTGACACGATTTTCAACCCTTTCTAAACCGATTCAAGTTGTCAAAGTTGTATTGTTGCATTCATCAACATGAAAACAATGAAAATGAACTATTGTTTGTACAAATTAACCACATATTCATATAAGTAAAAGAATGCAAAAACTTATCCTTAGGAAATTGTTAAAGTGCAAAAAGTTATTTTTTTTAGTTTTCGGACACAATTTTCAAGGTTTTTTTTAATCTATTCAAGTTGTCAATTTTTATACCATTGGATTGATCTACATGAATATAATGATAATGCACTATTGTTCAAACGAAAAAATTCCATATGCATAATAAAAAAAAAAGCAAAAACTTATCATGATAAAAAAACTTTAAACACCTTCAAAATTCTATTTGGTGGTGGTTTTTTTTTTTTTGGGGGGGGATGGGGGGAGGCAGCGTATTTTGCATTGAAAAATCGGTTATGGGCCAACCGATTTTTCAACATGCACAGTAATTTGGATTAATTACATAAATAATTTATGGAATGAGTTAATTGGGTATTTTATTTTATTTTTTGATATATTTACGTCAAAAAATCCACATTATCACTGCTGGCTTATATATTTTAATAACAAAAATGAGGACTTACTTTATAATAGAATGAAAATCAATAGGATAAGTATGATGAGTATTGGAACCATTTATCACGACAGATGCTAAAGTCAAAGACGCTTTTGTTACGCTGAGCTCCTCCACCTAGTGAAATGACAGCAATAAAATAAAATAAATACTAGTATCAATTTGTTAAAAATTATGATTTAATTTTTTTAGAACACACACACACACACATATATATATATATACCCACACACTAACAGATACTTTAAAATTTAAATAAAATATATATAAAATATCATCATTATTAAATAATGAAAAATCAGTTGTCTAAAAAATATTTTGAAATAATTAGGATTGTATATTAAATTAAATTAAGGTTAAACTAAATGGATAAGGTTTTTTTTTAGTGAGAAGAAAATTAAGAAAGTAATATTATTTAATTAAGACACATAATTTCTATGTTTATCAATATGATGTGATATGTTAAGATTTAAAGTTTAAATATTAATTTAAATTATTTAAATAAAAATAATAATATTTCAGAAAATAAAAAATATATAAAAATTAAATTATATAAAATATATATAAAGTGTAAGAAAAATAATGTACCTTAATGAAAAAGAACCGTCTAAAAGAGGTTTTGAAAATTTTCTCGTTCAAAAATGAATACTAAATTATAGTATAGGAATGAGTTTTATAAAATGAATACCAAGATATTAGGATATGTTAACTTGACATTCAATATGGTGGGTTAGTCTTGATATTTAAACGATGTTGATGACAAGAGTTATATATTATTTCTGCACATACTGTATTTATACATATAATACTATTTATAATTTTTTTCTATTTCATATCAATTACTTAGTTTACTTATTTTATCTCACCTTTGTTTTTTTTTTCTCTTCATTCTAGAAATAGTTATGATAAAAAAAGCTGTAAGAACTCCCTGAGTAAGAAAGCAAGTCTAGAAACGAAACGAACTCCTTTGGGTTGACGCCAAGTCAAGTCAAGTCGTCTTCATTTGTTGCTACCACATTGGACTTTACAAATACAATTAATTATATTTCTGGAAGAATTTAACAAATTTCCTGTGTAAATTCGCTCCGGATTAAAAATGTTGGTGTAATTTATCTTCCATGCCTATAAACAATTTTAACGAAAATGTTAAAGAACAATATAATAAAATATAGGATCTTGCTAAGTAGTGCCATAAGGGCACTAATTAAAGAATTAAAAGGAAAAAATATTTATTGTGAAATTCATAGGAGAAATGCAAAAAAAAATTATAAACAACGTAATTTTTCACCTTTCAATAAAAAAAATTCTCCATTTAGTTCTTTAACCAATGCTGCATTTGCCTAAAATATAAAAGAAGGTGTCGTTGTCCAACACTGTTCCTCCATTATTTGACGTTGGAAGTGACTGGTTCATGCTAGAATGCAAACAAATAATAATAGCGAATAATATTGCACAACTGATATGAATTACAGCGTGAAATTTGGGGCTTAGAAGTGATATTATAATGCAATCACCATAATGGAACACTGCATGTAAATGCAATTTCCACTACCTCCACTAATTAAGGTGCTGCTTTTTTAAAGTGTTGAGAAAAGCAATAATAACTATGGCGAATGGCGTAAAACTGCACCAAATTTGAATATTAAGAAATATGGCCAAATTTCCACACTACATTCTTATTTATATGGCCAAATTCACTCTATTAGGAAATATGAAGATGAAAATGAAGAAAGTGAGCGTGTTTTTGTTGTTTTTTGTTTTACTGGAAGTGATGTGGTGTGAAGGGTGTTGGAAGGAAGAGAGAGAAGCTCTTTTGGGCCTAAATTCCCGTTTGGGCGTCCCTTTGTCTTTGGATCACTGGGACGGAAAGGATTGGGGAATTACTATTCTCACCCCACAATTTTCTATTCTCATCACCTACATGGGTGGTTTTTTATTGATTTTTCAAAATACCCTTGTACAACGAAATCGCGATTCCGTTGAAAAGTATACAACGGAATCACGATTCCGTTGTACAAGGGGGTGAAAAAAGTTCAACGGAATGGTGATTGTTATTGTCTTGGTGACTTGTTTTTTTAATTCGGTGATTTCCTGTTATGAAAAAAATATATAAATGGAGAAGTGTGACTTACAAGATCTTAGTCAAAAGGAAGACTAAGTAAAAAATATTGATAAAAGTAATTATAATTTGTATATTATTATTGATTTATCGATAGAGTAAATTCTTATTTTATTATGAGACAATACTTCTATGGGATATTTGATATGTGAGTTCTCTAATTTTTACTCTTGAAAATAACTATTTGTGACATGAGATACTGGGGACTGTGTGAACTGTTAACCATATTAGGAATATTTTACTTGGCTGTAGTGTCAAGTGTGAGTTCTCCATATTACATAATTTTTTCATAATATGAGATACTGGAGAGGTACCATAAATTATGGTATTGAACATGATGGTATTAGAATAATGAAAATACAGTGATGTTAAATGGATCTTTGATCCAAATGAGACAAAATCCACCAGAGATTGTGTCACTAAACTTGGTTGTAGTGTGTTACTTAGAGATCAACCAAACAAATAATAATTGAATCAGAGTTATTACTCTTGAGATGGTTGGTTAAGAGGCTTAGTGATTGAAAAAATCACTTAATCAAATATTCCTTTTGGAATATAAATTGAAGAATAATGTTATAAAGCAATTGCTTAAGAGAGAAATTTATTGTTTATGTGAAGTCGATAATGGATTCGGCCAATCCTCAGACTTAAACCCCTAGGGAAGAGATTATTGTATGAAACATCGAGGGGAATGGGACTTTATCAAGCCACTTGAAAACAAGCAAATGATGGTAACCCAACCTTTGTGATTGGAGATCCCATGAAGAAGGTTCAATGGGAAAAATAAGTCATTTGTTAGTTCTGCTAGCACTAAAATTGATTTTGATCAATATTCATTTTTAGTCAATTCCTATTATGTGAGAAAGTGCTAGACACTGCATTAATGAGAGGTTAAACTTTATAGTTAAGCTTTACATGGTTGTGAGAAAGCTTGTTAGCTTATAAAGTTTTTAATGATTTTCATATCCCTTATGGGTGGTGTATGATTTGCAGCATACACTTGATGAAATCACCTATATGAGTGTCAAGTAGGGCCGCTTGTATGGGATCCTGGCAAGATCTCTAGAGCACTCATGAATACCAGGCGCGCGCATGGCCTAGTAGCGCAAAACAATGATAACGACAAGGATTGTGGGGGTGTGATGTGATTGATAGACCGCTAACACACGTGAAGTGTTTTGGGTTCAATAGCTTGCTATACCCACTACGTTGTGTGTTAAGTCTTATCAGTCTAGACTTGGTTCAATAACTTGCTACACTAGTTCGATGCATTACATCCAAGAAAATAGAACCCATGATGTATATTTAACCTTTTGAAATATGTGGGAGATTGTTGTATATTTTGTTGATATTTCAAAAGGTTAACATGTCTATTTAATTAAATATAGAAAATCTTTTTTAAATTAATTTATTGTTTATTAAAAACAGATATTTTGTTTGACTTGGTCTTATTGACTTGGTCAGTTAGACTAGGTCTCACCTTATCTTTGACTTGGTCTTTGGTGGTTTTAGAAACCCTATTCTTTTCAACATAAATACCTATGTTTCATATGGTTTTATAGAGAACTTTCTTTTCCTTTTTCTCCTTGTGAGTTCCTGGGTTAATCTCACTAAAAACTTGTTAGTTCTGCTACCCCAATCAATTATGGGGAATTGTCTGTTAAATCCTAGGGGATTTGTGCTTGACGCAGATAAATCCTTGAGGATAGTATGTCTAACACACGTCTCAGACTAATTTGATCATGATTTTATATGCCATGGACAACAAGAGCAGGGGTTGAGTCTCTTCTTTCTTGAGAATTTTGCTAAAAAAGGAAAAGGAAAGTAATAATGTATGAATATTGGTGTAGTACATATTTACCTTATTGAAATATTATTTTGAAACAATAGGTGATGCACTGATAGTGTAAAATAACTTTACACTTTTAGTACATTATCATTAAACTCTATTTTTTTATTTCATATTGTCATATTATATTATTTATTATATCCACACTTTCTCTATTTTATCTTTTTTTTAGATGTTGTCTATAAATCATTTTTTTTAAAAAAATAAATGTTTGATTCTATTTCTTAAGACTCCATATTGGGTGCAAATATGATATTGTACTTTATTTTATTATAATTTTACAAAGACTTAAATATGTTTTTGGTCTCTTAAATTTAAATCACTTATATTTTTGTCTCCAAATTTAAATTTGTTTTTTTAGTTGCTCAATTTCAAAAAATGTTCCTTTTAGTCTCTTTCCATAAAAAAAAACATTCTCAGATGATTTTGGAGTGATTGAGATGTTTTTTTTTTTGAATATGAATTAAAATAACATTTTTCAAAATTAAAGGATTAAAAGATTAAATTTAAATTTGAGAGACCAAAAATAAAAGTAACTCAATTTTTTTTTTGGTCCTAGGTCAGAGACCACGGGTGTCCCCAAACCCACTGGGCCAGAGACTAATCCCGCTCGTGGTACGTGGCTACCGCTGGCCCAAGGGAATTTTGCACACGGAGGAAATCGAAAACGAGTTCTCCCGCTAAATAGATTGTTCCCCCATATGTGAAAGTAACGAGGCCTTACACCACTGCACCACCCCTTTGGATTAAAGTAACTCAAATTTATGAGACCAATTAAAACATATTTAAACCTTTTACAACATCCAAAGTACATAAGGTTGGAGCCAGAACTTCTGCTTAAGGATGCCAAGAATAAAAAAAATCACTTAGTAGAAAAAAAACTGCATGCATAACATATACAAAAAATTTAATATAAAACTAATATTTTTATGAATAAAAAATACATAATTATATTAAGTGCAAAAATAATATATAAAAAAGAAATAAATTAGGAATTTAATTTAAATATGCTAACAATGCAAATGATTCTTATTTTATCATTGAATCATAAACTATCATAATAGTAAAATTATTGATTTTTGTAACAACTATTTTAAAAGTCATATGTTTTCATAGTAGTAATTTCTAATTAATTTACACTATAAAAATCATTATATTAATAATGCATAAAAATTAAACTCATAATTTAGATAGATAAAATATTAATTTTTATATATTTTAGGGGCTAATTTTGTTTATAATAACTTAAATACACTTAAAAAAAAATCAAAAGTGACTCCACCAAGTCATTTCCTTCCTCCGCCCCTAGATGTACGAATATGAACTTCACATGTAACATTCAATGGTTGCCATTACTATCGTGGGCAGAAAGCAAGATATATTATTACATTTTTTTTATGGGGCATGTCTATCTTGATTGTGGCCTTTGGGTTGACGTCAAGTCATCCATTGGGTTTTTCTTTTTGGCGTATAATAAGGGGCTAAAAACCTCTAGGAAAGGATGTAGAAGCACCATCAGCTAAAACAAGTCATCCATTGGGTTGACGTCAAGTCATCCTTCTTTGTTTTTCATTAGACTTTGCATGTTCAATTAATTATGAGTTATGAGTGTGTTTTCATTAGTTTTTAAAAAGTTAACTTTTTTTTTAAGAATATGATTTAAAGTTCTAATAGTATAAAACATTTATATTGATAAAATGATAATAATAAAGTAATGTAATATCCATTAATGTTAATACCAATTCTTATAAAATAGACAAAATAACTTATTATAAAATAGATAATAAATAAATAAATATTAATACCAATTATTATATTATAATAAACATGTTTACCATACTATACATTGAAATAAAATGTTATAATAATACTAGTGTAGTTATTCTAATTATTATATTATAATATATGATAATAATGTGATTATTTGACTAAATGGTAAAAATAATTTAAGTAAATTATCTTTATTTTCACCATTCATAAATATTTTTATTATTAAAAATAATGAAAATTCATGATAGTAAAAATATAATAAAGATAATTATTATAAAAAATTAATAATTTTATTATACTATCTATTATCATTATGAACATAAAAATAAATTATCTTTTTATATACTATAAATTATTAAAATTAACATAAAATAAATTATAAAAATAATAAAAAATTATGCAGATATTTTACATAAATTTATAATAGCACACATTTACATATTCTTATATAAGTACTTTTGTAAAAAATGACAATAGTTTAATATCTTTATATATTTTTAATTGTTCAAATAATAAGTGTGTTCATAGCTATGCACGGTCAATATAAAAATTTTATACTGTCAACTAATCCGAAATCATTGTTGATATGATTTTTAAGATAGTTTTTGTAAAAGTTAACAAACTTACTATACATATTGATTTATGATTAAATGATACTTTAAGTATATAACCTATTTTATCTTATAAAAAAGCAATCTTTTGCATTTTAAATAAAAGAATATTCTTAAAAATAAATTACATACCCAGAAATTAAAAATACCACATTTTCAAATAAATACTTAATGCGTGTTGGATGAGTGTTGACAAATTTATTTTGAAAGAAATTGATTTTACAAAATTGATTTTGGTTAAAATTGATTTTGAAGTGATATGATTTATGTTTGGATGTTATTATTATGGAAGCAAGTTAGGAGTAAAACTCAGTACAAAATTTTGGATCCAACACAAAAATTACTCAAAGTTGCTTCAGCTCAGAATCAATTATGGACTTAGAATTAATCCTGAACTCTGATACACCGTGAAACCAAACACGCACTTCGTATTATTAATAAAAATAAATAGTATGCCTTTGTTATCATTTTACTATAGTATTATTAATATTAACATTAAAAATTATATTTATATATACTATGTGTTATCAATATTAACATAAAATTCAACTATAAAAAATATATGCAAATACTTTATATAAATATACAATAGTGTATAAATTATGAAAATTTTTAAAAATATTAGAAAATATTAAAAAAAATTTACCGGTGCTTTGCATGGGTAACAAATCTAGTATTATATATATATATATATATATATATATATATATATATATATATATATATATATATATATATATATATATAATGCTTTTTTTTATAATACTTTTTATTGTTTATTGCATCAATTATCTTATTTTATATATTTTATCTGACCTTAGTTTTATTTTTTTTTATTTTCTTTTTCTAATCATGGTAGAAATAATTATATAAAAAGAATTGTAAGAATGTAATTTCTCTATGAATAAAAAGGCAAGTCTAAACTGTAAATGGATGTCTTTTTTTTTTTTTTTTTTATTCCGGTAAATGGATATGTCTAACATTGATTCGTATTGGATCTTCTTCACGGTTCCCAGGAAGTTAATTACAGTCTTTGGGTTGACGTCAAGTCGACGCGTCTTCATTCCATAGTTCAATTAACCATTGGATAGCTGATATGAAGCGTACAATTTGGGGCTTAGTAAAAATATTACGTATGAAGCAAGTCATGACCATAATGGGAACATTGCACGCAATTTCCTTGATGAGGAAAGGTGCTGCCTTTCTGTATAGTATTGAGAAAATCAATAACAAGACATGATTGGCGGAACTTAGTTAAGCTTGAGGGGGCATGGGCCCCCCAAATTTTTTTTATATTTATATATAAAAAGAGAGTATTAATAAATAAGATTTTTTTGTAGTATTTTTATATATAAAAAGAGAGTATTAATAAATAAGAAAGTTCTTGTTTTTTATAGCATTAGTCATTATGATTGATTTAATAAAAAAATTTATAGGTTAACTATTTCATTGATTAATTGTCTTTTATAATAATAAACTATTTTTTTAATTTCTCAAATTCATTATTTCTATATCTTTTATATTCGTGTACGTATTGCTATGAATATGACTTGACCTGTGATTTTTTTTTTTGGACTTTTCATGCAAAATTTTCCATGAATTTTGAGATTTTCTTTCGAATTTTCTCTACAAAACTTTTCTACAAATTTTGTTATAAATTTGGAAAAAAAATTATTATTCTTTTAAATTTATTAAAAAATTCATAGAAAAATAATTATTTTATATATTTTTCATATACATTTTCTTTTGTAAAAAAAACTTGATTTTTATTACAATTTTTTCACAAAAATTACATATAAATTTTCTATTTTTTTATTCAATAGCAAACAAAGGTATAAAAATTGTAAAATGACATCCTGTCATCCCTGGGGATTCATATCTTTGAAGGAACTATATTTGTCCGAAACTGGATTGGGTTCAGATGTTCATATTCAAGGTGGGAAATTTTTTCCATTTCACAAAAAATTACATATAAATTTTCTATTTTTTTTATTCATTAGCAAACAAAGGTAACATAGATTCGTATTGGATCTTCTTCGTCATGGTTTCCAGAAGTTAATTACAGTCTTTGGGTTGACCTCAAGTCGACGCGTCTTCATTTATTTCTACCTCGTTGCACTTCACAGGTTCGAATGTGTACAATTTGTGGCTTAAAAAAGATATTATGAAGCAAGTCATAACCATAATGGGAACGTTGCACGCAATTTCCTTGATGTTGGAGCACTAAGTTGGTAGTTGGAGCATCGCAATTTCCTTGATGAGGAAAAGGTGCTGCTTTTTTGTATAGTATTGAGAAAATCAATAACAAGAGATGATTGGCGGAACTTCGTCAAGCTCCCACCAATTTTTTTTTTTGATATATATAAAACGAGAGTATCCATAAATGAGATTTTTTTGTACTATTTTTATATATTATTTAAAGTTATTTGTTCTATAATTATTAATGGTCTTAAGTTATTGAAAAGGTATAAATAATTTTAATTTGTATGATATAATTGGGCGAACTCAATTTGCTGGGCCGGTGGAGTGATTGGGCGCCAAAACTATATATTAATTACTCGAATATTTTTGTTTTCAAAAATTTGAAGAGTCTGGTCTTGAGACATAATGGGATAGTTGGTTGTGTAGGGAATGAAGGTTAATCTCGCACAAATTCTTTGTCTTGATATATCATTGTCTACTTAGTGAAAATGACCTTTTTTTTTTTTTTTTGTCAACCAAAGAAGATGTATTAAGAATGGGTATAAGGGATACCCTCCCAAATACACACAAAATGAAGCTTAGTTACAAGACAGAGAAAGAAGCACATATCATCCTCTGCGTAACTAAGTCCTAGAGAAAAAAAAGAAGAAAATTTGGTATAACCATATACACCCCCCCAACCAGCAAAAAGTCCAGGCCTTACATAAAAAACCCACCTCTGGACATAAAAAATGAACCTTGTTACATGGCATAATCATTATATTAACTTTAATTTACATACTTTGCAGCGCTGCTGGAAAATCTGGAAGTCCTTGACATAAGTAACAACTATTTGGATGCTGCTGGCATTCTATCTTGTTTGGATGGGCTTCCATCTCTTAAGTCTCTATATTTAACATATCTAGATAACAGGTTCAATAATACATCGTCATTCCACGGTGAGGCTAGCTACATTTGTCTTTTTTATTTTAAAAAAATGACAATAATAATATTTCTGATTATTTTGATAATGATTTAAGCCTCTCCTAATTTTTGGTACTATTTTTCCACAATTTGTTGGCTTCTTCCACAACACATGTGCATATATACCTATATAAGTTTTTGAAACTCTGCCATCAAAGTTGCCTAATCTAGAGGTCCTTGACATAAGTGGCAACTATTTGACTAATGACATCCTTCCATTCCTCGGGAGATTCACATCTTTGAAGGAATTGTATTTGGTGTCCAATCAATTGGACTCAGATCTTCATATTCAAGGTGGGAAAATCTTTCCATTTCATTAGTAAAGCTAAGCAGTGGTTTCTTAATGGAGGAAGAATTAGATGATAAAGGGTAAATATACCTTAAATGTAACACACTATATATCCCTTGTAGGTTTATGCTCATCATTAAGGAATCTTGTTCTTGACTTGTCCTTCAACAACTTCAACGACAGTGATATTGCATCTTCTCTTAGTGGACTTTCATTCCTCAAGTCTTTAAATTTAGGATATACTCAATTGACTCCTAGATCAATTTATAGTAGGCCACACTTTCCATATTAGAAATTTTCATCATTTGTTTTTGGTTGAAAAATATATCTAACTGCAATCGGTATGTATATTGTTAGATATATCAAAATTGAGTTCTTTGGAGATGCTCGACATAGCTGGAAACTAGTTGAATGAGAGTATCCCCTGGAGTTTAGGTTTGTTGTCATCATCCCAAAGTTATATTACGATTAAACATTTGTTTTAGTTTCTAACTTCAATTTTTTTTTTTGTTTTAATTATTCTTGATTTTGCAAAACATTATTTACTTCAATCCTTTTTTATGCAAAAAGATAATGGAGAATAAGATGAAAAGGATTAAAATAAATAACTTTTTTATAAAATTAGGAACTAAAAAAAAAAAATTCAGTTAAGACTAAATGACAGATATCTATAGTATTAGAGACTAAAATTAATAAGAATTTACTCACTATATTAGTGTAAATGTGGCTCCAAGAAAACATGCTTTTCATTCTTATGAGAATACTGATGAGTGGATTTTTTCTTTCTTTCAATTTTTCATCAGAGAATGATGGATTTACATGGTCAGCCGGTTTACAGGTCCTTACACTGTCGGGAAACGGATTACGTAACAAGTTTCTTTCATCTCTAAGTAGGTTAGAATCTCTCAAATCTCTTGATTTAAGCTGCAATCAGTTAGAATGATCGCTAGATATAAGTGGTTAATATTTTTATGGATTATATTTAGGATATTGTAAAAATTATTTGCAATATTATATTCTAATATTTTAGAATATAGTATTAAACAATTTATTGGAAATAATTATTTAATTATATAGAGATTAATGCTATATCACAATATTCTACGTGTTAAATTTAATTTACTTTAAATAATATTTTTTAATTTAAAAAAACATAAAAAATAAAGCAAATATTTCTCTTAAAATAATTATAATTAAATATGCACTAAATTAATATCAACCTTAATTATTTATTCTCTTTTCATCTTAAACCAGAAAATTATGATTGATTTTACTTTTAAGATAATTATTGTAAAAGTTAATTAACTTATTATACATAACTATTTATAGCGTGAAATAGATAGATTATTTACTTTTATTCATTGAGTTTAATATCACCGGTGTAACAAAAATAGCATAGTTAACCAATTAAAAATCATGATTGATACAACTTTTACAATAATTATTATAAAAGTGAACAAATTTACTATAATCAATAATCTATTATTAATTGACATTGTAATAATTCTTTACACGATCGGTGTATAAACTATTTACTCTTATTTATTTATTGTCCCATCATTGTTTCTTTGTCAAGTCCTTAAAAAATTGGAACCTTTTGTATGATATTGTCTATTGTAAAAGTTAACAAACTTATCATATGCAACAATTTATTATTAGTTAACATTGTAATAATTCTTTACACAATTGGTGTATAAACTATTTACTCTTATTTATCAATTGTCCCATCATTTTTCTTTGTCAAGTTATTAAAAAAAATTGGAACTCTTTTGTGTGATATTGTCCATATTGGCAATGATTTCTGACTATCATTTTTTTCTTTTCCAACAATTATAAACAGCCACCAAAAAAAAAAATAGTGGTACAAAATCACCAGAAAATTTCTTCCATAGTCAACTTTCAGAGATCCAACTTACACTATTTAATTTGGTAAAAAAATTGAAAAAGTATACTTTGGTTATTTTAATGTAAACTACTCCATTGTGGTAGAAAGTCCATCATTTTTGTGGTCGTTGGACTGAGTTGTGTCTTGCATAATCTTAAATATAATTTATTTTTTGGCTTAAATATATTTTAGGACCCTTATAAATTAGAAAATTTTGTTTTTAGTCCCTAATAAAATTCTGCTTTGTGTTGAGTCCCTAATAAAACAAAAAATTTGATTTGAGTTCTTGTTGTTTTGTCTTAGTCCTTCTAATATATCAATTTTTTTCGTTTAAGTCCCTAAAATATGTAGATAATTTGTTATTAGTTTCTATCAAATAATTTTCAAAGGGACTAATACAGAATAAACAAAATATTATAAGGACTCAAATGAAAAAATAAATATATTAGAAGAACTAAGACAAAATAACAAGGACTCAAAACAAATTTTTTATTTTATTAGGGACTCATAGTGAAGAAAAAATTTATTAAGGACCCATAACAAAATTCGCTAATTTATGAGAGATCCAAAACATATTTAAGCCATATTTTTTTTATTATTTTATTTTGAGGTCTTTTACGTATTTTGTTGTTTGAAGCTTTTAAATGTTTTCTCAATGAGTTGGGAGAGGTTTTAGTTTTTGTTGTAGATGATTGTTTGCTGAGGAATTTCTATTGAGCATCGTTTTGGTGATGTTTCTTATTTCCCAGTCATGCAATGCACCAATCAGCTATTCCATAACTCCCGCATTATTTCAGACTTGTCTTTTTCAACAATCCTTATTTAATTAAGATTATAAGTTTAATATTAATATGAATAAGGTTTGTTTTTTTAATCAATAAGTTTTAATTAAACTCTTGGTTATTTAGTTTAAATTATGTGCAACTTCATCTCTCTTAAACTTTTTAGTTAATTAAATCTCTCTATTCTTAACATTAAACAACTTTATTCATGTCATCAATTTTCTCCAAATCTAAACCCACAAATAATTATTTTCTATCCAAATTTGAGTGTGTTTATGATGAATTTAATTTGGGATATGAAATAATTTAAAAGTTTAGAGGTTAAAAATTTAATTAGAGAAAAATTGAGAGTTTTGGGAAAAAAATTAAAACAATTATATTGATTCAATTTGTGAATATTTTGAATATAAAATGAGAACATGATTATACGAGGGTTTTGAAGGAAAAAAAAAAATTTGGTGATAAGACCAAATTTAATCAATTTTAAAAATAGAATAACTCAATTAAGCTAAAAAATATTTTCAGAAACTAACATTGTATTCAATCTAAACTAAATGGATCAAAAATATAATTAAAATAATAAAAGATTATGAAAGTTACACAACTACAGGGGCAATTAACATAGCTTAAAATGGAGATTTTACATTGGTTTTAGGATTGATATTGATCCCACCATGTAGAGAATGAGGAAATTTTTTATATCAAACATTGAACCAATGTAAAAAACACTTTTTCTACCGGTTAAACTTATAATCAATGTTTCACCAAAAAAAAAAAACTTATAACTGATGTAAGTTTAATCGGTGTAGAATTACCTCAGTTCTTTGTTGATTCAAGGTTCCATTTGTTGCAATAATCAAATATCGATTTTGTTGTGTAATCACTTGAGCTTTTTCCACACAAAAAACACAATTATCTATCATTATCATACATTATGCATCCAAGTTTCAAAGGAAAAAAGTTTTAACCCAATGGGTGTAGCTCAGTTGGCAAGACATGCTGAGTTTGTGGGGGACGACCTGGGTTTGATAGCAGAATACATCCTTGGGGAGGGGCGATGAGCTTTAAGTGTGACTAAGCCTCGGATCAAGGATTTAGTCCCATAGCCGGTCCAAAGGTTCAAAACTTGTGGGGATACCTTCATTGCTAGAATTGCTACATCCATAATCGGAATGTGGAACACCAAATTCAATCGCCTCTTCCGCTCGAACATTAAACTGCACAATAATTTTAGACTTAGGCATCCCTAACATTGTACAATTTCAACTCCACACCCTAGAATGTATTGTTTATCCACAAATGAAACATTTTAAATTTTATTTTTCAAAAAGGGGGAAAATTGTGAATGGAACAATGATTAATGAAGACTCACTATTGGCAGCAAAAGTCTTGAGCTACTTGGGAGGCGAGGGCTTAGAAGCGATGCCTTTTTGGGCAAAAGGAATTATTATTATCGATGAACTGGCACATGGCATTTAGAAAAGCACGCGTGAGGAATGGAAAGTTAAGAAGGCAGTGATGGGAGAGAGTGGCAGAATCAGATAGAGGAGGGAAAGGTGGTGGTGGTGGCGGCGGCAGTAGAGCATCCATCCACAACCATCAATGAGTAACATGTGAAGCTTCCTCGATGAAAGCACTTGCTTGTTGCCCTTGAGGTTGAAATAGATTCGCGTCTTCAACTCTGAAGAGAAATGGCAACGCCGCCGTTTGAATGTTGTAATGAGAAGAAAAAGATAGATACCTTTATTGTCAATTTCATTGGGGTTTGGGGGAACCAATGGGAGTTTCATTAGAGGAGAAGAGATAAGGTTAGGGATGAGTTGAAGAGGCAAAGTGAAGAAGGCATTTCTCATCGCCCTCTCTCTCACACACACACACACACACTTTAGGGTTTCAACTCATAGTGAAGGGCACAACTTGAAAGTGGATTAAGGATCTAAGGACTGAAAATTTTTTAAATTGGTTAAAAAGAACCCGATGTAAAAAGTGTTTCTTACATTGATTTTAATTTTAACTGATGTAATAATTGGTTAAATTACACTCGGTGTAAGAACATTCCACTTATTTAAAAAACTTCCACCACAATTTTTTACATCGGTTCTCATATAAACTATGTAAAACGACTTTAAATGTATTTTTTCTACTGGCGCTAATATCTTAATTTTTGAATTTGGATCCTTTCCTATTTGACTAATAGGATATGGTATTGTTAAAGAGAGAAAAGACAACCAATGGGAGTTGGGTCTAGTGAAAGATATTAGTATTTCACAATGTGACGAACTGAGACGTCCAAATCTCCATTGGAAGAGGTGTTTCCATTTAGTGTTTGATAGTATCTCAAACAGGGTTGTTATTGAATTTGAAAGAGAAGACATGTGAGGAAAAAATGAGAGAGAGAGAGAAAAAAAAAACATATAACTAATTAATTAATAAGTTTTATAACTAATCAAAATAAAAAGAGAGAAAAAACAAGAAAGAACATTTAACTAATTAATGAATTTTATAAATAATCAAAATTATCCCTCATTATGCCTTTCATAAAAAAAATAAAATTATCCTTCATTATCAGTATTTGTCGGTCTGAATCATGTCCTACGTAAGAGAAGATGCGAATCTTTATTTTTATATTACATCAAAATAAAATTAATATTAATTTCAATTCATTCTCTAATTTATTCTCTATTTTCCTCCTCCTTTATCTAAATTTTTATGACCTAATGTTTGCAACCCATTATTTATTACATGCCAACCATTATTTATGTTGTGGTATCCATTCTGTCAAAAAAAATGTTGTGGTATCTATCAAAAACACATTTTCCTAAGTAACACTTCTATTTTATGAGTGAAGAAAAGCATTACTCTACATGAATGATAGTTGAATGATTAGTTCTCTATTTACCTCTTGCAGGATTATCGACTTTGACTAGGGTGAAGATTCTTGATCTAACTTCTAATAATATCAATAATTTTGTGGTCCATCAAGGTATTTATGAAAATGAAATTAAAATGTTTTAATCAGTTGTTTAGTGATGAACATGACGTATATTAGATAAATTCATGATACTTGCAAGCTGTTGAATCCCATTATTTAGCTGAAGTTCGTATATTTACATTTGTAACAAGATATATTTGTCTCCTTCTTAATTGAGACGTACATGCTCTCTCACATTCTACGAAATTAAAACTTATTTACATTTTTTTAATTAATTCACATTACATCTTTCAGGCTCAAAAAGTCTATGCAAATTAGATGTCCTTACTTTAGATGGGAACATGATAGATGGAAACAAGCTAAGGAAGTCGTTGCGAGCTTTATCATCTATTAGGGAGCTTCCTATGAGATTCAATGAATTTAAAGGAACAATTGTTGCTCAAGGTAGTAATACTTCTTAATTTCTCTAGGTAAATTAACTTCCTTTTTGTTACAGTAAGCTTCATATCATTTTCTATGTTATGCAGATTTTCATGATTTAAGTAACCTAGAACACTTGATATTGGATCTTAGTTCTAGCTTGGAAAATGATTTTTTTTCGAAAGTATTGGAAATTTGACCTCTTTGAAAGTTTTGTCTCTTTCAGAATGTGGAATAAATGGCACCCTTCCTGCTGCTGGTAATTGTTCATTTACCTTTTAGGTTATTCAATACAATTTTTTCTTAATTTGTTGAAATATTTATATCATCTTCATTATGTTCCTTATAAGATGATTTTTTTTTGTCAAAATTTCATTTTTCAGAATGGTTTAAGCTGAAGAAGCTAGAAGAGTTAGATCTAATCGATAATGAATTTGAGGGACCGCTTCCCTCATCTTTTGTTAACATGACATCTCTTCAGAAGTTGGACCTATCTCAAAATCACTTCATTGGAAATTTTTCCTCTAACCTTGCAAGCCTTAATTCACTTGAATATTTTGGTTTTACAGAAAACCGATTTGAGGTCTCTATTTCTTTCACACCATTTGCTAATCATTCAAACCTCAAGTTCATCTATGGTGAAGGCAACAAATTCATTTTGGACTCACAGCCTAGTTTGCAAACTTGGATTCCAAAATTTCAATTACAAGTGCTTAGTTTGTCTTGGACGGCTGCGACTAATTCTATTCCGTTGTTCCCCAATTTTCTTCTTTACCAATATAACTTAACTAGTATGGATTTTACCAGTTGTAAGTTGGAAGGAGAGTTTCCTAACTGGTTGTTGGAAAATAATACACAATTGAGTGAAATTCTTGTTAGAAATTGCTCTTTTACTAGTAGTTTCAAGCTTCCATCACATCCTCTTCTAAAGATAGAGACGATTGATGTGTCTGACAATCTCATAACCGGTCAAATGCTTAGCAACAATATCAGTTCAATCTTTCCAAATTTGCAATTTTTGAACATGTCTAGAAATGACATCCAAGGTTCAATTCCACATGAATTCAGCCAAATGAACTTATTGGATACATTGGATCTCTCAGATAATAATTTTTCTGGAGAAATACCAAAGAACATATCTGGCCAGCTCAGGTTTTTGAAACTTTCTAACATTAAGCTACATGGACCCGTGTTTCCTACTTTGTCAACTGTGAACATCTTGGAGCAGTTGTATTTGGATGGCAATAGTCTTTCTGGAAGTATGAATAGGTTTTCTGCCACATCATTGTTGACTTTGGATATAAGCAATAATCATTTAGTGGGAAAGCTATCAAGTTTGGTTGGAAATTTGTCAAACTTAAAAGTGCTTTCATTGTCCAACAATTATCTTGAAGGATCTATTTCAACAAGATTTGTGGAACTTAAATCTCTAGAGTATCTAGATGTCTCAGAAAATGATTTCACTGGTTTTGTACCATCTTTTGCCAATTCTTCTGTGAGATCCATCCACATGAGCAATAATAGGTTTAGTGGCTTGTCCAAATCGATGTTCAACAATTCTTCGTTGGTGCTAGACCTTAGCTACAATGAAATAACTAGTAACATTCAAGATATGATATTGGACCTTGAAAAACCAACATTGAAGATTCTCATATTGAAGGGTAATCACTTTACAGGGCATATACCAGAACAATTATGCAAACTGCTAAAAGTATTTATACTAGACCTTTCTTATAACAAATTTTCTGGTGTAATACCCAATTGCTTGGGTAAAATGCCTTTTGAGGATGAGAACACTGACCCATTAAGTGTTGATGGCATCTTTCCTATATATATAAAGGGGGAATTCAATTTCCAAACGCAAAAGAAAAAGTGAACTTCACTACAAAGGAAAGATCCTACATTTATAAAGGAGATATCCTTGTTTATATGTATGGAATTGACTTATCCAACAATAAACTAAATGGGAGTATTCCATCTGAGCTTGGAAACTTGACAAGGATTCGAGCATTGAACTTGTCCCACAATGAGTTGACTGGGCAAATTCCGACTACATTCTCCAATCTGGTACAAACAGAGAGTTTGGATATTTCTTTTAACAAGTTGAGTGGCCACATTCCTCCTCAACTGAGTGAGTTAACCTTTCTTGCTGTATTTCTTGTGGCAAACAACAACTTATCAGGTGAAACACCAGAAAGGAAAGGCCAATTTATTACCTTTGATGAAAGCAGCTATGAGGGCAATCCTCTTCTTTGTTGACCTCCACTCCCAAAAAGTTGCAATCCATATGGACAACCACATGCTGTTTCACCAAATAGCTCATACACTGATGGGGACAATGACAGTTTAGTTGACATATTTGTTTTCTATGTAAGTTTTAGTGTGTCATACACATCAGTATTGTTGGTAATTGCAGCAACTCTCTACATTAATCCTTACTGGAGGCGAGCATGGTTTTACTATATAGAATTGGTCAGCATAAATTGTTACTACTTTATCCAGGACAATTTGAGGTTTTCAACTTTTAGAAATATGTAACATGTACCTTGTATGCTGAGGATATCGGTTTTCCTGTTTTCTCAAGAGTGATTCAATAAATAATTCATGCATATATGTTTGTTAATATAATGATATGAAATCTAAATTTCTACATTTAAGTCATAATATTGTTGTTCAAGTTTATCATTTTATTTTTCGTAAAAAAAAAAGCTTATCATTTTATTTTTTATTTTTGAAATTCTTCAATGTAAACATGCGGCGTCACCAATTATATGCTCAGATCCTCAAAGTCATAATGTTTACTCCAATTATAGGTTGTTTAGCAAGGAGATTTTATATAAGTATTAATATTTGTTATACTATGGAAAACATTTTAATTAATTGTTTCAAAATTATTCTGAAAATAGATAAATATACATTTCGTATCAATAAAAAAATTTAAACCTGAAAACATTTCCATCAAAAAAATTAATTTTCAGATCACATCATTCGATTTTTACATATTTTAAGTCTTCAAATCATAATTGTTAACACCAGAATCCTATCAATTGAAGACATCTTTTGAATTAAAAGGTTAATTAATTTATAATTATTAGAATTTGACAGACTTAATTTGTTAATTGATAAGGCTCAATTTAATAATTTTTTATTAAAGGAATAAATTGAAAATTTCGTTATAACCATTGAATATTATACTTTTAAAAATCAGTTATTAACAAATTAACAAGGAACACGTGATTTCAATTTTCAACCCTATGGAATATGTGTCTCTATAATTCTTCTTGGAAGCTTTTGTGATTCCATGATCATTTGATATTTGAATATTGGAAGTTCTACCACTTGGTTTCTTTCCTTTTGCCAATATATATACATGCATTGTCATATCTCATATAATTAAGGTTATGTTGCAAGAAGGGGGTCATTGAAATAACCGAGAAGTTGATGAGGGAGATGAGTTTGAATGGTCTCATAATTTGTCCTGATTTGATTGCGTATATGGCAATAGTTGAGCGATTCTATAATGTGAGTCGTTTCCTTCCTCAATGTCTCAGCTGGCTAATGATCGAGAATCTAAACATCACATTCTCATTAATTAATTATTACAAGCATGGACAAAATTTAGAGTGATTAAAGATCAGCTAAGGAGGCCATTACCCATCATGTATATAGCCTTCAAGAATGAACATATGGATGTGAGGTGATCTCCACGTACTTTTGGTTCTTATTGATTGTGCTTGTTATTTGGTATCATATTTTTTGTTCATTTTTTATTATTGGATATTCGTTCATGTGTTCACACTTGTGCTCCACTGGTACATATGCTTGATATATAGCTCCTTTCCTTGGTATCTTATTTTTTTTTTTTATCAGTCAAATATTAGTTGTTAATATGTTAGTTTTTGTTAGCGGGGGATTCAAACCCCCAACCTATCCCTCCCTCCATTCTTCCTTCACTACCAAACCAACCTTATAACTCCTAATTATTTATTTCTTTTATAATCAAACTATTTATTGAATAAAAGTACTATAGAATGCAGCTCAAGTAAAGTTCATCCAAGCACCTGAAAGAGCACAAATACATAAAAATACACTTCATAAAATGCAGTTCAAGACCTACCTAGTAATAAAGCCCCATCCAACCATGCATAACTTAAACAATATCACACAGACTAACAAGGAACAAGTGATTTGAAATAGATGTGTCTCTATAATTCTTCGTGGAAGTTGTGATTCCATGTTCAATTGGTACGGTGTTCGAATAATTAAAAAGAAATTTATTTCTTTACACAATAGTGTAGTGATTTTTCACCTCGACACATGTAAAATTTACTCTTATATGATGTAAAAGTTGAATATTCATGATTTAATTTACATTAGAAAGTTAGAATACTCTCACACACCCTCAATAATAACTTTCCTTTCCTAAGTATATAGATAGATATATGCATATAGCTATTTGTATCATAGATAGTTAGATATAGTAAACTACATTGTATGATAAGCTTTTTCCCACAAAAATAGAACACCCAAATGTTTACTAATCTGCAAAATCATTGTAGGACAAATAGGACATTTTTCATTATCAAGGTAAGTCAAAAGATTTCACAAAATCAATTAAAACTAAAATGAGACATTTCAAAGTAAAAGGACTACAATTAGTAACTATCGTGTTGATTATATAGCTAGCTCTTGTCCTCGATGTATCCAACATACAGAACAATATTACTCAGTTCTTTTCCTCTTTAGCTTTGGTCAACAAGTGGCTGAGACCAATTGTTAGGGCTGATGTAGAGGTCAAAGATGCTTGTATTATGAGAACACCCTGCACCAACACAGTAAACTTCACAATAACTCCATATTCTTCTGGAAAATGAAGATAAGTTGATACAAATTTTCAAGCAAATAAAAAGCCTAAACAGATCTGATGCTTTTACGAATCTTCTTACCTCCTTCACGCCAATGTTCTAATCACTGTCTCTGCCAAGTCATTAACGGGAATGCTCAGACTGTCTAGTAACGATATAACAGAAATGGACAACATCGGTGTCACAACCAAATCATCTGTTGCCATGTACATTGTCAGTCCTTTAATTAGTGTATTCTTTACTAGTCTTAGATATGGGATCAACAAACTCCAAAGCAGTACAGTTTCCCAAGCTATCATCAACTTGCCTATGTGTAGAAAGTTAGATAGCAAGCAGTAAGGTATGTTTTGTAAAATGAGTGCTCAGTATAACAAATATAATTAAGGAAACAAATCTGCAAATTCATTGTAGAACAATGAAACATTTTTAACTATCAAAGCAACTGCAAGTCAATAAATTTCACAATATCAATAAAAACTACAATAAGAGTATGCCATAAAAGAAACAATCAAACTGAAAGGACTACAAATAACTATCATGTTGATTATATGAACTTTGCCCAAGATGCATCTTAAATATTACCGAACAAAATATTATTGATTACTCAGTTCTCCTCCTTAACTTCGGTTAACAGATGCCTAAGACTAGTTGTTAGGGCCGATTTTGATGTCAATGATGCTTGTAGTATGCTGACTCCCTGCAAGAACATTGTAACTTAATAACATAGTAATCTTATGGCAAATTAAGCAAATGTAATATAAATATAAATTTCAAACAAACAAAAAATCATATATTACAGAGGTCAGATGCTTTTTGAACTATTCTTACCTCCTTAATGCCAATGCTAACCTCTTTCTCTTCCAAGTCACTGAAAGGAATGCTCATACTAGTTAGTAAAGATACAACAGAAATGTGCGACATCGGTGTCACAATCAAATCATCTGTTGCCATACACATTGTTGGTCCTTTCACATATCCTTTATAATTTCCTGTCTCAGATATGAGATCAATAAATTCCAAAGCTGTACATGTACTCTGGCCACTGTTTACTTTCATGAATGTAGAAGTTAAATAACAAGAAGTAAGGTGTAGTCCAAAATTACCACTGGCGTGCTCAGTATAACAAAAATATTTGGAGCCATCGTAAAATGGGAGTAGCTGCTTGCTTAAAGTAAACTGTTGTGGGGCAAGTCCAGGTTCAAAAAGCATATTCTTTACTTCCTTTACTGTCCAATAATCTTCATCTAAATCAACAATGCTCTTATACAATCCATCCACACTACCAATAGAAGAACAGCCTTTAATCAAATGTACCACTCCTCCTAAAGGAAAAGTGAGGAAACTGAAAAGAAAGTCTGCAAAATCTTCTTTTCCTTGAGCAAACAGTATCTTGCCGTTTGATTTTCTCTGCATTATGGTCACGTTGATTTTGCTACTAGCATATGCATTAATATCAAACAGAGGAAATTCAATCTTTTTAAATCTCTGAAGAAAGGGGTTTTCTAGGAACAAATTCGTTAAAGTTGGTGTTGTGCTCATATAACTTTTCAGCAGATCCATTACCTATAAAAAAGATAAATCGAATCTACAATCATCAATTCATCACAATTTCAAATTAGTCCATAAAGGTCAAAAACACTTAAATTGAACAAGGAAATGTGAAACAATATGATATTAAAGTTAAGGAAACTGTAAATTAAGAAACCTGATTCTTAGTTATAGTCACAGTCATTTCATTCACTGAAGACATATTTTCTATTCCCCAATTCTTGAACAGATAAAAAAATGTATTCATTGAATTTGGCACAACTTTTAGATCATCTGTGATCATAAAAGAAGCATTGTTCTTAACAAAACCATCAAGGACATGAGGAGAAATCGGTTTCGTCAACATGTTCCCACATCTGCATCTTTTATTTTTGAAGGTGCTTAATAAGTCCATGCTTTTGAATCGACAACTGATCAAGTCCTTACATACGAAGTACTCTGTGGGCTGTGTGTCATAAATGTTCAGCTTGAGGCTCTTGCAATAAGCTTGCATTGAGTTCTTGGGTCGCATTAGCAATTCTTTACACCTATCTGTGCACAAACACTCTTTGTCAAGAGTTTCCACACTTTGATAAAGTGAACTCACTGATCCAACTTCAATTGGCTGCATATTTGACTGTTCACACACAAGTCTTGCATATTGGATCTTCTTCATGGTTCCCAGAAGTTAATTACAGTGTCAAGTTCAATTATATAACTATATTTTTTTTGAAGAATCTAACGATTTCCCCGCGTAAATTCCCTCCAAATTTTAGTAAGAACGTGGACAGTTGGAGTAATTTACTTTCCATATATGTTAAGAATAACTTTTCTGGCAAAAGTAAAAGAAGTTTTTGTTACGCTGAGATCCTCTATCACAATATAGTGAAATGACAAAAAAGTACTAGTAAGTTTTATTATAAAATTTATAATTTAAACTTTTAATATATATAATATAAATACTAGTGACATATGTTTTTAAATTTAAATACAAATAAAAAAGTAAAAAATATCATCATTATTAAATAATGAAAAATCACTTGACTATTTTTTTTAAAGTAATTAAGTTCTATTTTATTGAATAAGGTTATATTAAATGGATAAGTCTTTTTGAATTGAAGAGAAAAATTTGAAAATAAATTATTTAAAATAATGAGATATAATTTTTATGTTTATTTATATGATGTGATGTGTTGAGATTCAAAATTTAAAATATAATTTATTACTAATGAAATACAAATAATAATAT
Organism: Pueraria montana var. lobata; assembly: GCA_026413185.1. Classification (NCBI taxonomy): domain Eukaryota; kingdom Viridiplantae; phylum Streptophyta; class Magnoliopsida; order Fabales; family Fabaceae; genus Pueraria; species Pueraria montana. Next base: position 84,876,653 of record CM048650.1, read on the forward strand.
TTTAGAGAAATGAAAAGATATAAATAAAAAATACACTCTGATATTCAATGTAAGAGAAATCATGTCTCTTAATGAAAAATAATAATTGCTTCTAAAATAATTTAACGAAAAAGAAAAAAATTAAAAAATTTCTCTGAAAAATGAATACTAATTTATAATATAGGAATGAGTTTATAAAATGAATACTTTTTTATTCTCTATAAAAAGAATACTAAGATATTTACGTACGTAAACTTAACGTTCATGCTAGCTAGATTGCAAACAAATAATAATGGGACCACTGCATGCAATTTCTTTGATGGGAAAATGAAATGCATATGAACTTGACATTCAATGATGGGTTAGTCTTGATAATTGGACTAGCTCAACAACTATTTTAAAAAGAGGTACGTATTATTTCTGCACATACTTTCTTCAATTTTTTCTCCTGCGTCACATCAATTATTTTATTGCAGGTTTAATCTCACATAATTTTAATTTATTTCTTCTTCACTGTAGAAATAGTTAAAAAAAAAGAGTTGTAAGAATACGATTTGTTTGTCCGTTATAGAAGAAAGGCTTGTCTAGAAATGGTCAGTCTATGGATTCGTCTTTGGATATTATTGGAGGTTAGCGGAAGTTATGGTCTTTGGATTGATATCAAGTCAAGTCGTCGTTTCTACCTTATTTGGTACTTGGCAAGTTCAGTTAACTACATTTCTAGCTAGAAGAATTTAACAATTTTTTCCATGTATATGATTTCGCTCCGGATTGTAGTTCAAATATTCGGAACAGATTGTTTCATGGACAACTTTTTTAATTCTGAAAATATTTTTTTTTTTCTGAGAATATGACATGATAATGTTATTTTTGGGAGGAATGTTAGTGACACTCTTTTTTTTAACATTCTTCACGTGATTGGCTGAAATTGATTGAAAATCATTAATTTTGGTAGGTCTAATTATCATTTAATGATTCTTTCCTAATTTAGAAGTGAGACCTACTAAAATTGATAATTTTCAATAAATTTCAGTCAATCACATGGAGAGTGTTAAAAAGAGAGAGTTGCAGATAGTGTTGCTTGCATTCCTCTATTTCCGGATATTTTAAAAAATGTGTGATATATCCGACAATAATTATTTTATTACTTCATAACAAATGTGAGAATAAATTTTCCATAATACCATATTCCTAGGAATAAACAAATAATCCTATAAACAAATGCCCCAGTAATTTATCTTCCATCTATATTAAGTACAATTTTTTAATATAAATACGTTAAAAACAACTAAATAAAATATAAGTTGTTCTTGTCTACTGTTCCATTCGACATTGCAACTTGCAAGTGACCAGTTTATTCTAGTTAGCTAGAATGCAAACAAATAAAAACATGGAACAATATATTGGATAGCTGATATGAAGCGTACAATTTGGGGCTTAGAAAAGATATTATGAGGCAAGTCACCGTAATGGGAACGCTAGCTGCACGCAATTTCCTTGATTGAGAAAGGTGCTGCTTTTTTGTATAGTATTGAGAAAAGCAATAATAAGAGATGAAAATTAATTAAGCCCGGTTAATACGCTTAGCAGCACAAACAAACTAGTTGGTGTTTTCTTATTTAAAGGAGACGAAATCCATGATCTGTTACAGAATATGATTATGAAGAGGAAAATGAAGAGTACTGTAGGCGTGTGTTTGTTGATTTTTGTTTTATTGGGAGTGATGTGTTGTGAAGGGTGTTGGAAGGTAGAGAGAGATGCTCTTTTGGGCCTAAATTCCCGCTTATTACGCAACCATATGCATTGGGTAGACGGCTCTGATTGTTGTCAGTGGGAACGAGTTGAGTGCAACAACACCACGGGGAGAGTGGCCGAACTCGATCTTTCTTTTCTGTCGCATTATTTGCCGGAACAATATAGGACTCTAAATTACTCGGATTTTCTTGTCTTCAAAGATTTGAAGAGTCTCTACTTGTCAGATAATAGGATAGTTGGTTGTGCTGAAAATGAAGGTTAATCTCGTACAAATTATGTCTTGGTCATTGTTTACTTAGTAAAAAATGAATCTGTAATTATATGTCATAATCATTATTTCAACTTTAATTTACATACTTTGCAGGGTTGGAAAATCTGGAGGTCCTTGACATGAGTTATAATAATCTGGATAATGCTGCCAGCATTCTATCTTGTTTGGATGGGCTTTCATCTCTTAAGTCTCTATATTTAATATATAACAGGTTCAATACATCTTCATTCCACGGTGAGGCTGGCTATATTTGTCTTCTTTTTTTTTTAAAAAAAATATGACAATAATAATATTTCTGATTATTATGATGATGATGTAAGCCTTTTCTAATTTTTGGTACTATCTTTTCCACAATTTGTTGGCTTCTTCTTCAACACATGTGCATATATACCTATATATAAGTTTTTGAAACTCTGTCATCGAAGTTGCGTAATCTGGAGGTCCTTGACATAAGTGAAAACTATTTGACTAATGACATCCTGCCATCCCTTGGGGGATTCACATCTTTGAAGGAACTGTATTTGTCTGGTAATCTGTGGTCCGGAACTGGATTGGACTCAGATCTTCATATTCGAGGTAGGATAATTTTATCATTTCATTAATAAAGCTAAGCAGTGGTTTTTTAATGGAGGAATTAGTTGATAGCTTCAGGGTAAATATATATCACACTATATATTCAATTCCTTGCAGGTTTATGCTCATCATTAAGGAATCTTGAGGTCCTTGACTTGTCCTACAACAACTTCAACGACAGTGATATTGCATCTGCTCTTACTGGACTTTCATCCCTGAAGTCTTTAAATTTAGGATATTGTAGTCAGTTGACTCCGAGATCAATTTTTAGTACGCCACACTTTCCATATTAGAAATTTTCATCATTTGTTTTTGGTTGAAAAATATATCTAACTGCAATAGTTATATATATTGTTAGATATATCAAAACTCAGTTCTTTGGAGACCCTCGACTTATCTTCGAACCAGTTGAATGAGAGTATCATGTGGCGTCTAGGTTTGTTGTCATCATCCCAAAATTATATTAGGATTAAACATTTGTTTTAGTTTCTAACTTCATAAAATTTTTACTTTAGTTCTTGATTTTACAAAACATTATTTACTTTAATCCCTTTTTATGCAAAATGATAATAGAAAATAAGATGAAAAAAGGATTAAAATAAATAACTTTTTATAAATTAGGAATTAAAATAAAAAAATCAAGTTAAGACTAAATATATGATCGATATCCATAGTATTAGGGACTAAAATTAATGAGAATTTACTCATTATATTAGTGTAGTTATATTAGTTCATTATTAAGCAAATACTGACGAGTGCAGTTTTTTCAATTTTTCATCAGATGAATTTACATGGCCAACCGGTTTACAAGTCTTTGGACTGGAGGGAAACAGATTAAGTAACAAGTTTCTTTCATCTCTAAATGCGTTAGAATGTCTCAAATCTCTTGATTTAAGCGGCAATCAATTAGAAGGATCGCTAAATATAAGTGGTCAGTATTTTTATGGATTATGTTTAGGATATTAAAAATATATTTTGCAGCATTATATCGTAATATTTTAGAAGAGCATTGTTGTTTCGAATGAAGAAGTATGGTATGAATCTGCACAAAAAACAAATGTATTTATTTTATTGGTATCTGAAAAAGAAAAAAAATAATGTTAGTAATTTGACGGAAATCACATGTAAAACTTGGTACATGCTTTTCGTAACATATGTTTCGTAACAAACAACATTTTCCATTTTAGAATATAGTATTAAACAATTTATCACACATAATGATTTAATTAGCAGTTTAGTATATACTAACTTTTATATATAGTGTATATAGAGATTAATGCCATGTATTTTGTACCACATTATTCTACATGTTTATTTAATTTACTTTAAATAAATAATTTTTTAATTTAAAAATAAAAAATAAGCAATATTTCTCTTAAAATAATTCTAATTAAATATGCACTAAACTGATATCAATCTTAAATTTTTATTCTCTTTTCATCTCAAATCAGAAATAATAATTTATATAACTTTTAAGGTAATTGTTGTAAAATTCAACAAACTTATCATACATCACAATTTGTGAGTGCAAAAACTATTTACATTGTCAATATATAGACTATTTACTGCTATTCATTGAGTTTAATATTTATGCATCGTTAATGAAAAAAATTTGCACAGTCAACTAATATGAAATCATGGTTGATATAATTTTTAAGTAAATTATTGTAACCGTAAAAAAAAGATAATTATTGTAAAAGTCAATGAACTTATCATAGATAACAATTTATGATTAAAAAATATTGAAAAACTCTTTACACCATCAAAGTAAAGACTATTTACTCTTATATATTCATTAATTGTCCCATCATTGTTTCTTTGTCAAGTTCATAAAAATTTGTAACTCTTTTGTGTGATTGTCCATATTGGCAATGCATGATTTATGACTATCACTTTTGGCTTTTTTTACTAAAATGGTGTAAGTCAGACGGTGAGTGTTGACTTTCCTTAAAGTGGTTTAGATAGTGCTTTGAATAGTGAAAAAAGTGCTATCTAAACCACTTTAAAGACAAAAAATAAAACAAACATAATTTGCAATGACTAAAACAAAAAAAAAAATTCTTTGCAAGGACGAAAAGCAAAAAAATGCTAAATTGCAATGACTAAAAAGATATTTAAACCTTTTACTTTTTAATGAATTTTACCTCAAACAAATTAATTTGGTACATTTTACCCCCAACTTTTTTAAAAAGTTGCACATTTTACCTTTCACTGTTTTACTGACATGACATGCTGACATAAGCGTAAAAAGTGGGGTAAAATTCTCCAAAAAATAAAAAGAGTTAAGGGTAAAATCGCCAAAAAGTAAAAGTTATGAGTAAAATTTGCCAAAAAGTAAAATGTTGAAGGTAAAAAGTACAATTATTTTAGCATAACATGTCAGCAAAACGTGGAATGTAAAATTTGCAACTTTTGAAAAAAGTTGGGGGTAAAATGCGTCAAATTAATTTATTAGGGGTAAAATTTGCCAAAAATAAAAAAATTGGTGGTAAAAATTGCAATTAAGCTTAAAACTAAAAGTAAATTATGCTGACACTTCTTATAATAATCCCTTCATTATCGACATCGTTATTCTTTGGGCTGAAGGATATCCTATGTAAGAGAGGATGCAAATCTTTATTTTTATATCACATAAAAAATAAAATAAAATTAATTTCAATTCATTCTCTATTTTTGCTTTTCCTTTATCTAATGTTTCCAATCATTATTTATTACTCCCTCCATTTCAGATTATATGAAGTTTTAGAAAAAAAAATTGTTCCAAAATATATATCGTTTTACAAAATCAATGTTGCATTAAATATCTTTTTCCAGGACCACTCTTAATCAATACTTAGTGGGAATAGTATATAATAAATCATTAATTAGAGAGATAAATAATATATTAGAAAATTATCTAATGTTTTCTAGGAAATTCAACAAATAAATTGCATTTCTATACATATGCCTGAACTGGAACGGAGGGAGTACATGCCAACCACTTTTATGTTGTGATATCTATTGAAAACACATTTCCCTATGTAAGTACTTCTATTTTTACCAGTGAAGAAAGTATTAACCTACACAAATGATATTTCAATGATTGGTTCTCTATTTATCTCTTGCAGGATTATCGGTCTTGACAAGCTTGAAGATTCTTGATTTAAGTTATAATAATATTGATAATTTTGTGATCCATCAAGGTATTTAAAAAAATGAAATTAAAAAGTTTTAATCCGTTGTTTAGCGATGAACATAACATATATTAGATAAAATTCATGATACTTATAAGCTGCTGAAGTTCATACATTTACATTTGTAACAAAAATATATTTGTTTCCTTCTTAGTCGAGACGTATCTCTTCTGTCACATTCTGCCTAATTGAAACTTATTTACATTTTTTTTAGTTAATTCACGTTATATCTTTCAGGCTTAAAAAGTCTAAGCAGATTAGATGTCCTTGCTTTAGATGGAAATATGATAGATGGAAACAAGCTAAGGAAGTCGTTACGAGCTTTATCATCTATTAGGGTGCTTTCTATGAGAGACAATATATTTAAAGGAACAATTGTTGCTCGAGGTAGTAATACTTCTCAATTTCTCTAGGTAAATTAATTTCCTTTTTGTTACATTAAGCTTTGTATCATTTTCTCTTTTGTGCAGATTTTCATGATTTAAGAAACCTAGAACACTTGGTATTGAATGACAGTTCTAACCTGGAAAGTGAATTTTTTGAAAGTATTGGAGACTTGACCTCTTTGAAAGTTTTGTCTATTTCGGGATGTGGAATAAATGGCACCCTTCCTAATGCTGGTAATTGTCTCATTAATTACCTTTTTACGTTATTCATAACATATTTATTCTACCCAGTCTTTTCTTAGTTTTGTAGAAATTTTTATATCCTTTTCATTATGTCCTTTATAAGATGATTTTTTTTCTTTCAAAATTACATTTTTTCATATTGGTATAAGCTGAAGAAGTTGGAAGAGTTAGATTTGAGTGAAAACAACTTTGAGGGACTGCTTCCCTCATCTTTTGTTAACATGACATCTCTTCGAATGTTGGAACTTTCTCAAAATTACTTTGTTGGAAAGTTTGATTCTAACGTTGCAAGCCTTACATCACTTGAACATTTTGGTTTTATAGGAAACCAATTTGAGGTCCCTATTTCTTTCACACCATTTGCTAATCATTCAAAGCTCAAGTTCTTCTATGCTGAAGGCAACAAAGTCATATCGGACTCACAACTTAGTTTGCAAAAATGGATTCCAAAATTTCAATTACAAGTACTTAGTTTATCTTCAACAACTGAGACTAATTCTATTCCACTCCCCAATTTTCTTCTTTACCAAAACAAATTGACTAGTCTAGATTACACTAGTTGCAAGTTGGAAGGAGAGTTTCCTAACTGGTTGCTGGAAAATAACACACAAATGGCTGAAATTATTGTTAGAAATTGCTCTTTTACTGGTACTTTCCAGCTTCCATCACATTCTCTTCTCGAGATAAGCTGGATCGATTTATCTGACAATATCATAACTGGTCAGATACCTAACTACAATATCAGTTCAATGTTTCCAAATTTGCAAATTCTAAACTTGTCTAGAAATAGCATCCAAGGTTCAATTCCAAATGAGTTAGGCCAAATGAACTTATTGTATATATTGGATCTTTCTGACAACCAATTGTCTGGAAAAATACCTGAGAACATATTTGGAGTTGGGCACCTACTCAGATTCTTAAAACTTTCAAACAATATGTTTGAGGGACCTATTTTGGCAATCCCTAGTGGTTTGGAGACCTTGTTATTGAACAATAATAGCTTTACTGGTAGACTCCCAAACAACATTTTTCATGCATCCATCGTTTCATTGGATATAAGCAATAATCATTTGGTGGGAAATATTCCAAGCCTTATAAAAAAATTGTCGAGAGTGAAGGAACTTTACTTGTCCAATAACCATTTTGAAGGATCCATTCCATTAGAATTGGGAGAACTTAAACATCTATCTTATTTAGATCTCTCCCAAAATAATTTTACTGGTCTTGTTCCATCATTTACAAATTCTTCCGCGATATTTATCCATTTGAACAACAACCATTTAAGTGGATTGTCCAAAAGAATGTTCAATGAAAATGCTTCTTTAGTGATGCTAGACCTTAGCTATAATGAAATATCTAACAACATTCAAGATATGATACAGGACCTTAGTTATACAAAGTTGAAATTTCTCCTTTTGAAGGGTAATCACTTTACTGGGGAAATACCAAAGCAGTTATGCCAGTTGATAGATTTAAACATACTAGACCTCTCTCATAATAATTTTTCTGGTGCTATACCTGATTGCTTAGGTAAAATGCCTTTTGAGAATAAGTACCCGACGGAATTGTTGGCAATATTTTCTGGCTGGCTTCTAGAACTCTATAATAGAAATGGCCCCCAACAATTACCAAATGTGCAAGAGAAAGCAAATTTCACTTCAAAGAAAAGAACTGACACTTACATGGGGAGCATCCTTGTTTATATGTCTGGAATTGACTTTTCTCACAATAAACTGAAGGGGAATATCCCATTTGAGCTTGGAAACTTGACAAGAATTCAAGCATTGAACTTGTCCAACAACGATTTGACTGGGCAAATTCCAGCTACATTCTCCAATTTGGTACAAATAGAGAGTTTGGATATTTCTTTTAACATGTTGAGTGGCCAAATTCCTCCTCAATTGAGTAGGCTAACCTCGCTTGAAGTATTCAGTGTGGCACACAACAACTTATCAGGTGCAACACCTGAATGGAAAGGACAATTTTCGACCTTTGAAAATAGCAGCTATGAGGGTAACCCCTTCCTTTGTGGACCTCCACTATCAAAAAGTTGCAATCCTTCACCTACTATGATACCAAATGAGTCATACACTCATGGAGAGAATGGTAGTTTGGTGGACATGTATGTTTTCTATGTTAGCTTTGCCGTGTCATACACAACAACATTGTTGGCAACTGCAGCAACTTTATACATTAATCCTCATTGGAGGCGAGCATGGTTTTACTACATGGAATTTGTCAGCTCAAATTGCTACTACTTTATCGTGGACCGTTTGCGTAGGTTTTCAAATTCTAGAAATCTGTAACATGTATTTTGTATGCTTTGGATATCTGTTTTGTTGTTTGCTTTAGAGTGATTCAATAAAAAAATTCATGCAAGTGTTACTTAATATAATGATATAGAATCCAAATTTCCACGTTCAGTAAGTCAAAATGATGTTGTTCAAGGATTATTATTTTATTTTTTATTGTTTTTAGTTCTTCAAGGTAAAACATGCGGTGTCAAAATCATAACGTTTACTCCAATTATGAGTTGTTTAGCAAGGAGATTTTATATACTAAATATTAATATTTTTTATCCTATTGACAAAATTTAAATTAACTGTTTCACATCATTCGAATATTTCACATATTTTAAATCTTCAAATCGTTTATAAGTGTTAACACCAGAAACCTATCAATTCAAGACCTCATTTTGATTAAAAGATTAATTAATTTATAAATATTAGAATTTGACAGACTTTCTTAATTGATAAGGATTAATTTAATAATTTTTATTATTAAAGGAACAAATTGAAAATTCATTTATAACTATTGACTATCTACTATCTATATAAGAATAGTTTAGGCTGGCAAAATTACATCTATAGTCTTAGTTTTTTGACACATGTCCATTTATGGGTGCTTTTTGTCATTTCACTCTCTTTCTTTTTTAATTTTGTCATTTTCTTCTTTATCTCTCTCTTTCTTTTTTAGATTTGTCTTTTTCTTCCTTTTCTTTTTTCAACATTTTCTTCTTTTTCATTTTTTAAACATTCACTTTTTATTAGTTTCTTTCATTTTTTTTAGTGTTTCTTGCATTTTTAAAATAAAATATTTATTTATTTTATTATTTAAAATATTTAGTCTTTGTAAATATGTTTTTCATTTTTCATATAACTTTTTATTAATTCTTTTAGATATCATATTTTTTTCATTTTATCTTTCTAAATATCATAATATTTTTTTCATTTTATCTTTTTAGATATCATAATATTTTTTATTTTACCTCTCATTTCTTGAATTATATAGACTTATATGCAATAAATGAAAGTTTAATTAATAATTATATGTAAATGAATTTTTTTAGAATTATGGTTAGTTTTAATTTTTTTTAAGGCAGGGACGACATGTATCATTCACGGGAGACAATTATGCTCAAGTTAGGTACAACCATTATGGACAACAAATCTCTTTATCCAAATATTTAACATAACGTCATACCCAAGACTCAACAATCTACTATCTATATAAGAATAGTTTAGGCTAGCAAAATTACATCTATAGTCTTTCTTAGTTTTATGATACATGTCCATTTAGGAGTGTTTTTTGTCATTTCACTCTCTTTCTTTTTCAATTTGTCATTTTCTTCTTTTTCTCTCTCTTTCTTCTTTTTCTCTCTCTTTCTTTTTCATATTTGTCCTTTTCTTCTTTTTCTTCTTTTCAACATTTTCTTCTTTTTCATTTTTTAAACATTCACTTTTAGTGTTTCTTGGATTTTTAAAATAAAATATTTATTTATTTTATTATTTGAAATATTTAGTCTTTGTAAATATGTTTTTCATTTTTCATATAACTTTTTATTAATTCTTTTAGATATCATATTTTTTTCATTTTATCTTATTAAATATCATAATAATTTTTTGTTTTATCTTTTTAGATATCATAATATTTTTTTTACCTCTCATTTCTAGAATTATATAGACTTATATGCAATAAATGAAAGTTTAATTAATAATTATATGTAAATGAATTTTTTAGAATTATGGTTAGTTTTAATTTTTTTAAGGCAGAGACAACAGAAATCATTCATGGGAGACAATTATGCTCGAGTTAGGTACAACCATTATGGGCGACAAATCTCTTTCTCCAAATATTTAACATAATGGCATACCCAAGACTCAACAATCTACTATCTATATAAGAATAATTTAGGCTAAAATTACATCTATAGTCTTAGTTTTTTGACACATGTCCTTTTAGGGGTGTTTTTTTGTCATTTCACTCTCTTTTTTAATTTTGTCATTTTCTTCTTTATCTCTCTCTTTCTTTATTAGATTTGTCTTTTTCTTATTTTTCTTTTTTTCAACATTTTCTTCTTTTTCTCTTTTTAAGCTTTCACTTTTTATTGGTTTCTTTCATTTTTTTAGTGTTTCTTGCATTTTTAAAATAAAATATTTATTTATTTTATTATTTAAAATATTTAGTCTTTGTAAATATGTTTTTCATTTTTCATATAACTTTTTATTAATTCTTTTAGGTATCATATTTTTTCATTTTATCTTTTTTAAATATCATAATACTTTTTTCATTTTATCTTTTTAGATATCATAATATTTTTTTATTTTACCTCTCATTTTTAGAATTATATAGACTTATATGCAATAAATGAAAGTTTAATTAATAATTATATGTAAATGAATTTTTTAGAATTATGCTTAGTTTTAATTTTTTTAATGCAGAGATGACAGGAATCATTCACGTGAGACAATTATGCTCGAGTTAGGTACAACCATTATGGGCGACAAATCTCTTTCTCCAAATATTTAACATAACAGCATACCCAAGACTCAACAATCTACTATCTATATAAGAATACTTTAGGCTAACAAAATTACATCTATAGTCTTTCTTAGTTTTTTGACACATGTCCATTTAGGAGTGTTTTTTGTCATTTCACTCTCTTTCTTTTTCAATTTTGTCATTTTCTTCTTTTTCTCTCTCTTTCTTTTTTAGATTTGTCTTTTTCTTCTTTTTCTTTTTTTCAACATTTTCTTCCTTTTCTTCTTTTAAACATTCACTTTCTATTAGTTTCTTTCATTTTTTTTAGTGTTTCTTGCATTTTAAAATAAAATATTTATTTATTTTATTATTTAAAATATTTAGTCTCTGTAAATATGTTTTTCATTTTTCATATAACTTTTTATTAATTCTTTTAGATATCATATTTTTTCATTTTATCTTTTTAAATATCATAGTATTTCTTTCATTTTATCTTTTTAGATATCATAATATTTTTTATTTTGCCTCTCATTTCTTGAATTATATAGACTTATATGCAATAAATGAAAGTTTAATTAATAATTATATGTAAATGAATTTTTTAGAATTATGGTTAGTTTTAATTTTTTAAGGCAGAGACGAAAGATATCATTCACAAAAGACAATTATGCTCGAGTTAGGTACAACCATTATGGGCGACAAATCTCTTTCTTGAAATATTTAACATAACGACATACCCAATACTCAATAATATATATTACTTTTAAATCCCGTAAAATCATTTTTACTTAGAAATCATGTAAAATAATTTTAAATAATTTCATAAATAAATATTTCATGAATAATATTTATATTATGAAGTTGAAATTTTTATACTAAACATTAATTTAGATCTAATTAGTTAATATATTAATTACAAAATAATATTTTGACTTTATGTTTAATAACTTTATATACAAAAAAATTGTAGACTAAAATAATGTTAACTTTTTTTACATAAATATATAATAAATATATTCTAATTAATTTATTAAATATATTTTAATGACAAAATAGATTTAAAATTGGCTAAACGATTATTTTGGTCCTACAAGTATCATTCACGGGAGACAATCTTACCTGAGTTAGGTAGAAACATTATGAGTGACAAATATATTTCTTCAAGTATTTAACACAACTTCGTACCTAAGACTCAACATTTTGTTTTTACTTTTAAATCCTATAAAATCATTTTTATTTAGTAATTATATAATATATTTTTAAATAATTTCGTAAATAAATATTTTGTTGAAGAATATCGTTATAAATCCTCCATGAAAAAACTTATTGAAATATTTAGACAAAGATATTATTCTTTTTTAACTTTATACATTTTCTTCTCACGGGTCAAATATAATACTAGAAATTTATAACAACCCATCTTACACAACTACTTACTAATGAAATATAATTTGTCTATTAGAGAATAAAATAATAATTTATTAGTACTAATTGACTTTAGCAAGATCTCTTTTAACGACAAGTCTCGAACCTAAGACTTTGCTTAAGAGATTCGATCTTAATTCCACTTGAATCAACGACATGTTAGTAAGTAATATTTGATTTTAAAAATTTAAAATTTGGTAAAAATATGGGAACCCACAAAATAATTAAACTAATTAAATATATAATTACAAATTTTAAATTTAATTTCATTTTTATCAAGTGAATTATTTTAAAAAGTACAATTATTTTAGCATGCCATGTCAGCAAAACGTGGAAGGTAAAATTTGTAACTTTTTTTAAAAGTTGGGGATAAAATGCGCCAAATTAATTTATTGGGGGTAAAATTCACCAAAAATAAAAAAAATTGGAGGTAAAAATTGAAATTAAGCCTAAAACTAAAAGTAAATTATGCTGACACTTCTTATAATAATCCCTTCATTATCGACATCATTATTCTTTGGGCTGAAGGATATCCTATGTAAGAGAGGATGCAAATCTTTATTTTTATATCACATAAAACATAAAATTAATATTAATTTCAAATCATTCTCTATTTTCCCTTTTCCTTTATCTAATGTTTCCAATCATTATTTATTACTCCCTCCCTTTCAGATTATATGAAGTTTTAGAGAAAAAAATTGTTCCAAAATATATATCATTTTACAAAATCAATGCTGCATTAAATATCTTTTTCTAGGACCACTTTTAATCAATACTTAGTGGGAATAGTGTATAATAAATCATTAATTAGAGAGATAAATAATATATTAAAAAATTATCTAATGTTTTCTAGGAAATTCAACAAATTAATTGCATTTCTATACATATGCCTGAACTGGAACGGAGGAAGTACATGCCAACCACTTTTATGTTGTGATATCAATTGAAAACACATTTTCCTATGTAAGTACTTCTATTTTTACTAGTGAAGAAATTATTAATCTACACAAATGATATTTCAATGATTGGTCCTCTATTTATCTCTTGCAGGATTATCGGTCTTGATAAGCTTGAAGATTCTTGATTTAAGTTATAATAATATTGATAATTTTGTGATCCATCAAGGTATTTAAAAAAATGAAATTAAAAAGTTTTAATCCGTTGTTTAGCTATGAACATAACATATATTAGATAAAATTCATGATACTTACAAGCTGCTGAAGTTCATACATTTACATTTGTAACAAAATATATTTGTTTCCTTCTTAGTCGAGACGTATCTCCTCTGTCACATTCTGCCTAATTAAAACTTATTTACATTTTTTCTGATGCATAAAAAAAAACTTATTTACATTTTTTTAGTTAATTCACATTATATCTTTCAAGCTCAAAAAGTCTAAGCAGATTGGATGTCCTTGCTTTAGATGGAAATATGATAGATGGAGACAAGCTAAGGAAGTCGTTACGAGCTTTATCATCTATTAGGGTGCTTTCTTTGAGACACAATGAATTTAAAGGAACAATTGTTGCTCGAGGTAGTATTACCTCTCATTTTCTCTAGGTAAATTAATTTCCTTTTTGTTACATTAAGCTTTGTATCATTTTCTCTTTTGTGCAGATTTTCATGATTTAAGAAACCTAGAACACTTGGTATTGAATGACTGTTCTAACCTGGAAAGTGAATTTTTTGAAAGTATTGGAGACTTGACCTCTTTGAAAGTTGTCTATTTCGGGATGTGGAATAATTGGCACCCTTCCTAATGCTGGTAATTGTCTCATTAAATTACTTTTTTACATTATTCATTACATATTTATTCTACCCAGTTTTTTTATAGTTTTGTTGAAATTTTTATATCCTTTTCATTATGTCCTTTATAAGATGATTTTTTTTCTTTCAAAATTACATTTTTTTTTCAGATTGGTCTAAGCTGAAGAAGTTGGAAGAGTTAGATTTAAGTGAAAACAACTTTGAGGGACTGCTTCCCTCATCTTTTGTTAACATGACATCTCTTCGAATGTTGGAACTTTCTCAAAATCACTTTATTGGAAAGTTTGATTATAACGTTGCAAGCCTTACATCACTTAAACATTTTGGTTTTATAGGAAACCAATTTGAGGTCCCTATTTCTTTCACACCATTTGCTAATCATTCAAAGCTCAAGTTCTTCTATGCGGAAGGCAACAAAGTCATATCGGACTCACAACTTAGTTTGCAAAAATGGATTCCAAAATTTCAATTACAAGTACTTAGTTTATCTTCAACAACTAAGACTAATTCTATTCCACTCCCCAATTTTCTTCTTTACCAAAACAAATTAACTAGTCTAGATTACACTAGTTGCAAGTTGGTAGGGGAGTTTCCTAATTGGTTGCTAGAAAATAACACACAAATGGTTGAAATTATTGTTAGAAATTTCTCTTTTATTGGTACTTTCCAGCTTCCATCACATTCTCTTCTCGAGATAAGGAGGATCGATTTATCTAACAATATCATAACTGGTCAGATACCTAACTACAATATCAGTTCAATGTTTCCAAATTTGTAATTTCTAAACTTGTCTAGAAACTACATCCAAGGTTCAATTCCTCATGACTTAGGCCAAATGAACTTATTGGATACATTGGATCTTTCTGTCAATCAATTATCTGGAGAAATACCAGAGGACATATTTGGAGTTGGACACAAACTTAGATTCATTAAACTATCAAACAATAAGCTTGAGGGACCTCTTTTGAGAAGCCCCAATAATTTGGAATACTTGTTATTGAATGATAATTGCTTTACTGGTAGACTCTCAAACAACATTTTTAATGCATCTATCATTTCATTGGATATAAGCAATAATCATTTGGTGGGAAAGATTCCAAGCCTTATAAAGAACTTGTCAAGATTGAGGGAACTTTATTTGTCCAATAACCATTTTGAGGGAACTTTATTTGTCCAATAACCATTTTGAAGGATCCATTTCATTAGAATTGGGAGAACTCGAAGATCTAACTTATTTAGATCTCTCCAAAAATATTTTTTTTGGTCTAGTTCCATCATTTATGAATTCTTCCGTGAAATTTATCCATTTGAACAACAACCATTTAAGTGGATTGTCCAAAAGAATGTTCCATGAAAACACTTCTTTAGTGATGCTAGACCTTAGCTACAATGAAATATCTAACAACATTCAAGATATGATACAGGACTTTAGTTATACAAGGTTGAAATTTCTCCTTTTGAAGGGTAATCACTTTACTGGGGAAATACCAAAGCAGTTATGCCAGTTGATAGATTTAAACATACTAGACTTCTCTCACAACAATTTTTCTGGTGCTATACCCGATTGCTTAGATAAAATGCCTTTTGAGAATAAGTACTCGACAAAATTGTTGGCAATATTTTCTGGCTGGTTTCATCTAGGTCCCTATAATAGATATGGCCCCCAACAATTACCAAATGTGCAAGAGAAAGCAAATTCACTTCAAAGAAAAGAACTGACACTTACATGGGGAGCATCCTTATTTATATGTCTGGAATTGGCTTTTCTCACAATAAACTAAAGGGGGAATATCCCACCTGAGCTTGGAAACTTGACAAGAATTCGAGCATTGAACTTGTCCCATAATGATTTGACTAGGCAAATTCCAGCTACATTCTCCCATTTGGTACAAACAAAGAGTTTGGATCTTTCTTTTAACATGTTGAGTGGCCAAATTCCTCCTCAACTGAGTAGGCTAACCTCACTTGAAGTATTCAGTGTGGCACACAACAACTTATCGGGCACAACACCTGAATGGAAAGGACAATTTTCGACCTTTGAAAATAGTAGCTATGAGGGTAACCCCTTCCTTTGTGGACCTCCATTGTCAAAAAGTTGCAATCCTGCACCTACTATTATGCCAAATGAGTCATACATTGATGGAGAGAATGGTAGTTTGGGTGGACATGAATGTTTTCTATGTGAGCTTTGCCGTGTCATACACAACAGCATTGTTGGCAACTGCAAGAACTTTATACATCAATCCTTACTGGAGGTGGGCATGGTTTTACTACATGGAATTGGTCAGCTCAAATTGCTACTACTTTATCGTGGACAATTTGAGTAGGTTTTCAAATTTTAGAAACATGTAATATATGTACCTTGTATACCTAAGATATCTGTTTTGCATTTGCATAAGAGTGATTCAACAAATCATTCATGCATGTGCTGCTTAATATAATGTACGGAATCCAAATTTCTACATTCAATAAGTCATAATATTGTTGTTCAAGGATTATTATCTTATTTTTTATTTTTATTTTTTTAGTTCTTCACTGTAAAACATGTGGTGTCCTGAATTATATGCTCAGATTCTCAAAATCATAATGTTTACTCCATTATGAGTTGTATAGCAAGGAAATTTTATGTAAGTATTAATATTTGTTATACTATAGACAACATTTAAATTAATTGTTTCAAAATTATTCTGAAAAATATTTATATACATTTTCATCAATAAAATTAATTTTCAAATCACATCATTTGATTTGATGGGTTTCTGGTTAACATTCATCAAGACCTCTTTTTGATTAAAAGGTTAATTATTTATAAATATTAAAATCTGACAGACTTTCTTAATTGATAAGGATCAATTTAATAATTTTTTTTATTAAAGGATCAAATTGAAAAATCATTTATCACTATTGACTATTATATATACTATAAAAATAATGTTATTAACAAACTAACAAGAAACACGTGATTTGAAATAGATGTGTCTCTATAATTCTTTGTGGAAGCTTTGTGATTCCATGATCAATTGGTACGGTGTTCAAATAATTAAAAAAAAAATTATTTCTTTACACAATAGTGTAGTGATTTTTCACTACACATGTAAAATTTACTCTTATATGATGTAAAAGTTGAATTTTCTTATTTTAATTTACGTTAGAACTTAGAATACTCTCACACACCCCTCAATGATAACTTTTCTTTCGTTTAGTATGTATAGATAAATATATGCATACATAGATAGTTAGATATAGTAAACCACATTATATGATAAGCTTTTTTCCTACAAAAATAGAACACCCAAATGTTTACTAATCATCAAAATCATTGTAGGACAAATAGGACATTTTTCATTATCAAGGCAAGTCATAAGATTTCACAATATCAATTAAAACTAAAATGAGAGATTTCAAATTAAAAGGACTACAACTAGTAACTATCGTGTTGATTATCACTACTACAAAAAAGACCTTTAACATCGGTTAAAAAAGGCTTTTAACATCGATTTAGAACTGATGTTGAAACGAGCGATGTTGAAAGTGGGACACTTTCAACATCGGTTTTTGAACCGATGTCAAAAACCACTTTCTACATCGGTTCTGGATTTAACCGATGTAGAAAGTGTATCAAAAGTGTAAAACCGATGTTGTATAGGCACTTTCTACATCGGTTGTAGCCAGAACCGATGTAGAAAGTCATTTTTTTTAAAAAAAAATATGTCATAATAAATAGCACTACTCAAATTATAAAAAGCACAATAGAATCAATATTCAATAGCACTAGCAATGTAGCATAATAAACTAACAAAGCTAATTCAGAAAATACTCAAATTATAAAAAGCACAATAGAATCAATAACACTAGCAACCTAGCATAATAAATTAACAAAGCTAGTTCAGAAAATAGAAAGAAAAATATATTATTTCCTTTCTACTTTTTCATATTCTGACTTAGAAATAAGAATATCTTAGCCACACAAGAGTTACTTTCTGCAAAAATAATATATATCCACTTGACCACCACAATCACATCATAGTAAAAAGAACAAGGAAAGGGTGAAGTTTTGGATAAGGAATTACTTGGTTTTTATTTAAACCTATCTCAGATGCCAGCATTAACTTTTCAGAATCATTAGGATAACTGCATGAATCAGATATCAAATCAAATCAACATTTTTTAAGGCATGTAGGTAGTGACATAAGATTAAGAAAACAAGAACCTAATTTAAATAGCTTACTGGCAGAGAAAGTGCTCAAAGAGCCAAGAATAAAGAATTGCCACGGTGGTTTCACCCTCTGATGGGTCTCCAAACTTGGCATTGGCATTGGATAACCCCAAGTTGTTGGAGAGACATTCTACTCTGTCTACTATCTCTATCAAACAAGCTTAGTTGAGACAACCCAGTACTGATCTTAGGTAAATCCTGAAAGAGTTTTCTTTTCTCAGCATTTATTTGTGACAATATGGCATCTCTTAAATAGAATTACATTATCAAAGTTCCTAGTTTATCATTTTTATTTCCAATTTCTATGATCTATGGGTAGAAAGTTAAATAAGATTAGCAAAACAATCTATATGGAAAGGGGTGCCAATTGGCTTAATAAAAAGAATCATTTATAGTTCTCTAAATATCATGGTATAAAATGAAAGCAATTCAATTTTATATTTTAAAGCAATTACCTTGTTCCTTAACCAACTCTTCCTTGCAACATCCCGATTTTGAGCCAGCCTACAAAGGGTCTAGAAAAAGGGCATCCAAATAAATAAAACATTAATAATGACTAATGAAACACAAATTAGTAGCTACAAGTTGTAACCAAACACAACCCTTTGATCTTCAGCTTTGACCTTTGTCTGATCCTTGGAGTGCAGAACCATACGTGCCTCATTCTTAACTCTATTGCACTAGCACAAGGTTAAGAAATACTATCAGAGGTCATCAAGATTCACTTATTCATCCTATTCATATTCTGCTGGACCAAACATTAAAAAGATAATTTTTTTTATAATTAAAAGTATATATAAAGCCATAAAGCTTCCAACCAATTCACCAAAACCACCAAGCTTCCAGCAGTTCCCTTCACAAGCATGGGAAAGATTTGAAATATGAAAAGTAGTATTAGATTAGATAGAAAAAACATTGAGTATTACCAGCCAAAAAAATAGAAAATTTTCATTATGTAAATAAAGCTGATAGAAAGATAAGCTTTCACTCTTACTCATATTCTCAATATGAGGAAAGTGGTGCCTGATAGCATAGCCTGATAGCAGCTTTTTCTCTGTGAAAGATTGTCTTTTCAACTGCTACCACTGGTTGTACAGAGGAACAACTAGTGTAGTTAATTCATATCCATGTGCATTAGCCTTAACATGAATTAACAAATCCTAAAATTTTCCAATAATTTCCACTGTCCAGAGCTTGAGGCTTAAGGATACTCTGATACAGACAATAACAAATGAATGTCATTATTCTTACATTAACACTAGACAGTATCAAAGAACCAATTTTCTCTAATATCTAGGAGCAGTTTTGATTTTAATGTCCCTCAAAGATATTAATGTCCCTCATAAATAAAACCAGTTTTAAATGCAAAGTGAAATCACATGAGCATTAAACTATCACAGAATAGTAATAGCAAGAAACATTATGCATACACAAAGCAAACTAAAACTTAATTTCCTGAATCAAATTGTGTACAATGGGATTATCATACAGGCATATAGCAACTAACTTTTACCAATTGGTTAGCTGTCAGCATTGAAGGTCAGATTTTTCATACCCTGCAGCTCAAAAGTTCAATAATCACCATATTAATAATAAAGTGAAAGTTTAAGGTCTACAAATTTGACTTTGTGGTGGACCTGAGAATGGTTCCCACTAAACTCACATATAGTCAACATCATGAATGCTTATTAGCTCTCTACATTTTTGAGGATAGGGAAAGTATGACATGGGAAACCAAATTATTAAGAGACAAAAAAAGATATTATTAGATTGTGGCAGGATGATCCAAATTAGAGCACCGTACAACTATCACATGATATGTAAAATCTAATGTGACATATGTCTTAAAGTGAAATGAATCTTTGAAACATTGATTACTAGTGTGATGAAAACAATAATTGAGCATTCATTTTAAGTATCGTGTTTCTATAAAAGAACTTACCTTCCTGCAATTTCTTGGTATGTACTAGTGATTATAAAATCTGAATTGTTCTAAAAGTTTCATAAAACAAAAGAAAATGATAAAGTATAAGCAAGAATGTTGATAGAAAATGCAATACCAATAATATACAAGAAATGTATTAAACTTTTTTATATTATATATAAAAGTTAATTGTAATAAAACTGTACATATTCTTTAGCTTTGATAGCTAATAAGATAAGCTAATAACCATATGGAAATTCACGTGTTAATGGTTGGTCTTGATTAACGTGCAGTGAACTAATGTGTTAATAATAAGAAATACTTACTCTTGCCAAATTATGAAAGAATAAAAAAGTAATAAAAAACAAATAATAAAACAAAATCATGTTCTGTATAAAATAATTACCTAATAGACCAATCAGGTAGAAAGACAATGATGGCTCAAAGAGACAACTACAATGATAAGTGTGCTCTATATTGTCTTTGTTTTTCAATTGCATGTACCAATTCAAGTTTGATAAGGAAATGCTCATCAGGGCCGCAATTTATTATAATCAAAACTGGTATTTACAGGTATTGGAATGATGGCAAAACAGAATAGGAGAATTCAATACAAGATCTTCTTTTAATAAGGAACCAAAAGAAGATATAAATATCAGAGTAAACATTAACCAACACATTAATGCTTACTCTACTATCCTCTGATAACACACTTAGCCAAATTATCAAACATTTGGTGTGCATGTGCAAAATATGAACTAAAACAATTTAACAAGATAGTAAAAACACTTATTAGCATAACCATATCAACCAATCAATGAACAGAACACAAAATCAATATAAATGAATAGAATAGTAAAACCCTCTCTGTTTTATAATCACCTTTACCAATTACACCCCAAGTTTCACAAAATCAATCACAAAATAAAAAAGAATTTTCAAATGCCAAACTATTTTTTCCAATTGCTTCACATATTAATAACAAGAGGTTGAAGGAAAGTGTTGTGAACTCTGTTTCATGGTTTTCAAATACGATTGTAACCACCTATTTTAAAATACCAACAACTGAGCAAACCAGTCTTTATTTTAACAGTTTCACACAAGCAAATATATAGCCAATAAGGCAGAGGTAAATGGCATGTGTAGTGTATCACCTGAACAGTTTTCCCAAGATAATCATATCCACTTTAATATGATTCAGGTGGTCCTAGCATGGCAACAAGTCAAAATCACCCTTTTAAGCATCAATGTTCAAAATACAAGTTTAAGATCAAGGCCGAATGAGAGAGATTGACTACACAAATTATACTTTCATCCCTCACAACAGAATGGACTAGTCATGTTTCCAGTTGTCAAATTGAAAGCAGAACACATTCATGTGGTAGAAGCACTATAATCTCTGCTACTATAAGGAATTGAAATATCAATGTGAGGGTGCACACACACAGAGACAATAATTTGAATAAGATGAACTAGAGGTAGGATAACTGAGCCAATATTTTAAAATAAAGAGTGTCCTTTTAAAATGTTCAAGAAGCTCAATCTTCTTTGCCATGCTTGCAGAGTCTAACTTTAGCTGCTGCATGTAAAAGATGACAAAAAGCTAGTAATATATATCACTTACTATCACAAAAGAATAAAAGAATTAAGAAATACACAAACAACTTCTCACAAGACAATGATATTGGATCAGGGTGTTATGGAAAAGTCTTGAATGTTTCTTGTTAACTTTATTGTGCTGTTGTGATTTGGTATAAGCTAGCATATCAGAATGGTAACTTGGAAAATTTATCAAACACTTGAAGTGCAAAAAATGAGAAGCTATAAGAATAAATCAAGAAAGCAGTTTGAGTTGCAACTTACGCATTAAGAGGAGCCTCTTTCTTTCTCAATTTACGCAACAAGCATCTAAGAGCATGATAAGATCCTATTAAACCACCAAAAAGTAAACCAACACGGCATGCTTCTTCCCTTACTATTAGATCTTCCACATAAATAATTAGTTATTTGGATTCAATGTGAAAATTTCTATGAATTCCAACAATGCATTCAACTAAAACGTTAGGAATTGAGAACAAGTTACGCACGCACATAGGAACAGAGAGAATGAAAAATGGATACCATACCTGGCTTACATTTTCTCCAAATCCGAGGGGCTACCACATGAAACCAAAACATAATTAAATAATGTAACACACAGTTACCAGTAAGAATGAATTAAGAATGAAAATCCATACTTGCAAATATGTTGCCACGCTTGACTTGAGCCTGAGGTACCTTATTAACATCCACGAAATAAAATTTGATTCTCAAACAGTGCCAAAATAATAAAACAAATGAATTAAAAACATCAGTTTGCTTTGGATTAACAGGGACATTGGATTTCATACTTGCACAGAATTGGTTAATCTTATGGTTGAAGGCTTGAAGCAATCTTTAAATATGTAGCAAGATAGAATTGACTTTAGTTTAAATTAGTTTTGAAAGAATAATTGTTTAAATAAAGTAAAATCTTAAGAGCCATCTAATTGAAGAAGAGACAATGACTAGTTTACTTGTGATATTCAGCGGCTAATTTTTCCATCTTGGGTTTCAAATAGATGCATTTCTGGCACCAAGTAGCCATCCTACATTCACAAAAAACAAGTAATCAAATGCCGCAGCTAAGCACAAGTAATGCCATATTGTGGCCAAATGAAATTACATACCCGGCAGGAGTATTTCAACGCAGGGTGAGTGCTGACAGCCATGAGACATGTGTATGGCCACTGGTGTGGGGATTATAGTTAACGTTACTATATTTGTGACAAGTAAAAACTATATTTCATATTTCAAGATTGAGATTTGTCATCAAATATTAAAATATTACTTCCCAAACATAGACAATTTTTTTTAACCTCAAATTTTCCAAAATAAATCCTTCTAACACAATTTGATACTTGCAGCCGAAAACAATTCGAGAGAAAGGTAAATAAATTAAAAAAACAATGTTCACCTGTTCGTAGGAGGATATAACCGGTGCCTCGACTTCGTAATGAGGACATAACCCATGCGCAAATCCGAGTCCCACATCAGATATGCCGCCTTCGTACGCATTAACGTCACAACCTATGGCTCCAAAGACGAGGTTGAAAATATCCGCAAATGCCACCCCACGTGCGAGTTGCTCCTCCGCATTAAACCCCCACAAGACAAGACGCACACAAAAACGTCGGAAGAGGAACGAGAAGATGAGGAAGAAGGTCCCTCTCTCTTGCGGTGTTTGGGGAGGAAACGGCGGAGGAATCTGAAGGGTTTGGAGAAGAGGAAGCGGCGGAAGATAGCAATAAGAATGAGCGAGGGAGAGCTGGAGTGAAAATTAGGGATTCAGATATTTTTTACAAGTTCAATTATTTACAAGTTTGCCACCGCATTTTTTTTAACGTCGGTCACGAAAGGAACGATGTTGAAAGCGCTAGTAACTACATCGGTTCACCTAATAAACGATGTAGTATGTTACATTTAACATCGGTTTTATTCGAACCGATGTAGTATATTAGCTGTTAATTTCAAAAATGCCACCAGTTCTTTTACAACATCGGTTTTTTAAGAACCGATGTTGTTACGGCGATGTAAAAAGCATATTTTGTAGTAGTGTATATAGCTCTTGCCCTCGATGTATTCAAAATACAGAACAATATCATTCTGTTCTTCTCCTCCTAAACTTTGGTCAACAAGTGATTGAGACCAATTATCAGGGCTGATGTAGAGGTCAAAGATGCTTGTAGTATGTGAACACCCTGCACCAACACAGTAAACTTTACAGTAACTCCATAATCTTCTGGCAAATGAAGATAAATTAATAAAATTTTCAAGCAAATAAAAAACCTAAAAAGATCAAATGCTTTTATGACTCTTCTTACCTCCTTCACGCCAATACTAATCACTTTCTCTTCCAAGTCATTAACGGGAATGCTCATATTGTCTAGTAACGATATAACAGAAATAGACAACATCAACATCACAACCAAATCATCTGTTGCCATGTACATTGTGGGTCCTTTAGTATATCCTTTACTATTGCCTCTCTCAAATATGGAATCAGCGAACTCCAAAGCAGCACAGTATCCAAACCTTTAGTCAACTTTCCTATGTGTAGAAGTTAGATAGCAAGCAGCAAGGTATGCTTTGTTATATGAGTAGTGCTCAGAGTAACAAAAATATTTTGGAGCATTGCATTGAATTGGGAGTAGTTGGTTGATTAATTTGTATAGTGGAGGAAGCACTGCATCAACAAGTTTACCCTTTACTTCCTTTGTAGTCAAATAATCTTCATCTAAATCAACAACACTCTTATACAATCCTTCAACGCTGCCAATATAAGAATAACCATAATCCGTCAAATAGACCACTCTCCTCCTAGAGGAATAGTCAAGAAACTTGAAAGGAAGTCCTCAAAATCTTCTTTTCCTTGAGCAAACAGTATCTTGCCACTTGATTTACTTTGTATTATTTTCACATTGATATATATTGCGACAATCATTTGCGTTAAAATTACAGCTTGGAGATTTTATCCTTTCAAATAATATCTCAAAAGGTTGTTTTTCTAATAACAAATCAGTCAAAATTGTATTTTTTTTTTATTAAGAGTCAAAATTGTATTTGAGCACAAATAACTTTCCAGCACTTTTGGTCCTTATTGATGTGGTTAGTGGACATTTTTGAACTCATACTAAATTGAAGAGGCACGTTTACCTTTTGAATTCTCTGCCTAGAATAGTGCAACAATTTTCATCACACTTTCTCTATATTAGTCCACTCATTGAGAGTCTTGCGTAATCCCAACTTACTTTGGAACAGATGGATGTGAAAACAACATTCTTGTATGGAGAGCTTGATGAAACAACCTGAGGGGTTTGAAATTAGAGGTGAAGAGGATTATGTTTGCAAACTAAATAAATCCCTTTATGGTTTGAAACAGTCTCCTAGACAATGGAATAGAAGATTTGATGAATTCATGGCTCACATACAGTTCCAAAGAAGTCAGTATGACAATTGTGTATATTTTGAATTTCCTTCTGAGAATATATTTGTAATCTTACTGTTATACGTTGATGGCATTCTGATAATAAGTAATAGTAAGTGTGAGATTACAAAGGTCAAAGCTGAGAACAGGGAATTTGAAATGAAAGATTTGGGGGTAGCTAGAAGAATATTGGGAATAGAAATCAAAAGAGACGGGAAGAAGAAGCTACTATATCTATCTCAAGAGGTATATCTCAAGAAAGTTCTTGAAAGGTTTGGAATGTCAAATTCAAAACATATTTCATCACCTATATCTCACCAATTCAAGTTAAGTACTAGTCAAGCACCCAAGACAGATGAAGATCTGATTTATATGGAAGGCATTCCATATGCTAATGTTGTAGAGTCCCTGATGTATGCCATGGTGTGTACTTGTCTTGATATAGCACATGCAGTAAGTTTGGTAAGCAGATTCATGGCAAATCCAGGAAAAACACATTGGCAGGATCTAAAGTGGATCCTGAGATATATTAAAGGGTCCCTTGGCAGAGTCTTGGTTTATGGTGGAGCTAGAGATAGCAATAGAAAAGCTGCTATTGAAGGATTTGTAGATTCTAATTATGCAGGCTGTCTAGATACAAGGAAGTCTCTCACAGGTTGTGTTTTTACTGTATTTGGTACTGCTATTACCTGGAAAGCTAGTCTACAAAAGGTTGTGGGCTTTGTCCACTACTGAAGCTGAATACATTGCGATAATCAAAGTTGTAAAAGAAGCTCTTTGGCTTGAAGGTATTGCTCAAGAATTGAAGATACAAGACCAAGTTATCACAGTACATTGTGATAGCCAAAGTGCCATTCACTTATCAAAGAACCAAGTATATCATGAGAGGAAAAAGCACATTGATTATTAAGTTGCATTTTGTCAAAGAAGTGATTGGTCAAGGATCAGTTATAGTCAAGAAGATTTCAACTGATCGTCATCTTTCTGATATGATCATAAAGGTGCTTCCAAGCAGTAAGTTCTTTCACTGCTTAGATCTGATTCAGCTAAAAGGAGACTGAGCCCCTCGGGGCTATATCTGTAGTCACTGATTTGGTTTTGTTACTAAACCAAGGTGGAGAATTGTTGGTTAATTGGTTCACTTAACAAAGTTTTTTTAACAACCACTTGCTAAGCCAACTATTAGTTCCGTTAGCTGTTATCATAACTGTTTTTCCATTTCTTATGGGTAGCAGTTAGTTTGTTGGTTGTTAAGGCTATAAATTGTTCTGATGCATAGCCTTCTCTCAATTTTTCCATAATTTCTTTGTTTTTCTCTTGTATCTGTGTAAGGAAAAATCTGTAACTGAGTTGAGAGAGATTGTACTCACATAAAGAGAAGTTGATATCAACAATAGTGGCTGTCGTGGATGTAGGTTAGAGTATATTGCTCTAATTGAACCACGTAAAACTCTCGGTGTTGTTTTTTCTGTTCTTCCTCTATTCTTGCTCCTTTGATCTTTCTTGATTCTTTTGGAGCAAAGGCTTTTGTGGTGATTTCTGTTCTTGACTTTACACATATTATACGATTAAAAGATTGAATGGTTAAAGATCAAATAAAATATATCTAAGTGGATACAGATCTGTATATAGGACAATAGGACACATTTTACTATCAAGGCAGGACAATAAATTTCAAAATATCAATAAAAGCTAAAATGAGAATATATAAGCCTTAAGAGAGAAAACAAAACCCAAATTAAAAGGAATACAAGTAATTGTCATATTGATTACTCAGTTCTCTTACTTAACTTCGGTTATCAAGTGCCTGAGACCAGTTGTTAGGGCCGATTTTGAGGTCCAAGATGCTTGTAGTATGCTTATTCCCTGCACCAAAATGGTAACATTACAATAACATGATGTTTTGGCAAATTAATCAAAGGTAATACAAACATCAAGCAAACAAAAATCACATATTAAAGAGATCATATATGCTTTTGGATTCTTCTTACCTCCTTGATGCCAATGCTAACCTCTTTCTCTTCCAAGTCACTAAAGGGAATGCTCATACTGGTTAGTAAAGATACAACAAAAGTGGACGACACCGGCATCACAATCAAATCATCTGTTGCCATGTACATTATTGGTCATTTCGCATATCCTTTACTATTTCCTGTATCAGGTAAGAGATCAACAAACTCTAAAGCTTTACATGTACCCTTGCTGCTGTCTACTTGCCTGATTGTAAAAATTAAATAACAAGCAGCAACCTGGTATGATGCAAAAGGACCAGTTATGTGCTCAGTGTAACAATAATATTTGGAGCCATCATAAATTGGGAGTAGCTGGTTGCTTGATATATACAGTGGGGCAAGTCCATATTCAACAAGCTTATTCTTTACTTCTTTTGTAGTCCAACAATTTTCATCTAAATCAACAATGCTCTTATACAATCCATCCACGCTACCCATAGAAGAACATCCTTTCATCAAATGTACCACTCCTCCTAAAGGAAAAGTGAGAAAACTAAAAAGAAATTATGCAAAATCTTCTTTTCATTGAGCAAACACTATCTTGCCATTTGATTTTCTCCGCATTATTGTCACGTTGATTTTGCTACTACCACTTGCATTGAAATCAAACGGAGGAAATTCAACCATTTTAAATTTCTCAAGAAATGGTATTTTTAACAACAAATTCGTTAAAGTTGTTGTTGAGCTCAAACAACTTTCAACAGACCCATTACCTATAAAAAAAAAAGATAAATAGAATTTGTTATCATCACAACATCAATCAGTCCTTATAGGTCATAAATCATAACCACGTCAATTGAAAAAGGACATCCAAAAGCAAAATGATATTCAAGTTCAAGAAAATGCAAATAAAGAAACTTGGTTCTTAGTTATAGTCACGGTCATTTCATTCACTAAAGACATATTTTCTATTCCACTATTCTCGAACAGATAAAATAATATATTCAATGAATTTGGCACAACTTTCAGATCGTCAATGATCATAAAAGTGCCATTACTCTTAACAAAACCATCAATGACATCACAACTTTGAGGAGAAATCGGTTTATCCAACATGTTCCCAAATCTACATCTTTTATTCTTAAAGGTGCTTATTAAGATCGTGCTTACGTATTGACAATTGACCAAATTGTTACATACAAGTACTCTATGGTCTATGTGTCGTCAATGTTCAGCTTCAGACTCTAACAATATGCTTCCATTGAGCTTTTGGGTCGTAATAGCATTTCTCTACACGTATATGAGGATAGACACTCTTTGTTTAGATTTTCCACACTTTGATAGAGTGAACTCAGCGATCCAACTTCAATTGGCTGCATATTTGACTCCTCACGCACAAGTCTTGCAATAGTTCATGTTCTTACCGAATTTGGTAAGTCTTCTGGTGTGGTGACTCTACCGGGATCTCCTTGATGTACGGTCGGAGACAGGTATCACTAATGGGTGTAGAATTTCCTACCTTGACTGGAATGAGTATTTTTGTATTTATAGAGTGTAAAGAGATAGATTTGATAGGATTATTTTTCTATCAAATCTTATCGAATCTCGTTAATTATCATAGAGATATGCTTATCTTCTATCATGATCTTGTGCCTTAATCTTCATATATCTTATCTTTTAGTAAGATATACTTTCTATTATAACTACCTTGGTTTGATTAAGCTTATACTACTCGGCCATCTCATCTACTCAGTGGAATGCCAAGTCTGAGAAGTACACATGCCCTCTAAGCTCTGAAGCTATGTAAGAGCTTAAGTGGTGCTCTTGCCGAATTCGAATTTTCATTTGGCTGAGTTGGCATTGTGTCTTACTCGTCTCATTTTGTCAGATTTGGCTCCATTATTTCGCTTCGAAAGGTCGCGTCACTTCATTTTCGAGTGGTCGCATCACTTCAGACCTATTAACTCGTAACGTTTCCCGAGGATGGTGACAATGATTATTTTTGAATTTTGAAATGTCCTCGGGATATCCAAAGGTCTCAAGCCTCCCCAGCCGTTGATTCGTTTGGTGAAGGGTCTTGATCCAACGCTCTGGGTTGCTTCGTCTCTTCGCATTCAAAGCTTTTGGACTTCTATATAAGGGTCACTATGCTAGTCGAACCCTTACTTCTTCTTCTTCCCTTTCCTTCTCCGGCGAGTTTTTCTTCATCTCCGTCGTTTCTTCCTCCTCTTCTCTATTTTCTGCTCTTTATGTTTATTCAGGTATGCCCTCTTCCACCTTGTTTTTATGTTAAGAATGTCTTCTCTTTTCGGGGATTTGGGGTGTTCCGACGGTGGCAGGATGCTGCCATCGGAGGTACATTTGATCGGAGAGGATTTCAATGGCAGGGCATTGTCGAGCCACGTGGTTCTGGTGGGGCTGGTGACGGCGCGTCGACGTCGCATGCCACTTTAGGTGGGGTGGTTCGTCTTTCCCTCCCTTCTGAACAAGTAGAGGTGCCTTTGGCTACTGCTGCTGCGGGGGTCGTGGTCATAGACGACTTGGAGGCCACCGAGGAGGTGTCCTTGGTGCCTCGTCGTGTCCGGCCTATCGCTTCTCCTTCTCATCTTCCTGAGCCTAGTAATTCTCTGCCTCCCAAAAAGGCCATCCCTCCTATTACACTTTCAGGTTATTTCTGGGTACACGAGGAAGTAAGCGGTTACTTCTCTCGATATCAGATCCATGAGTCTATTCTCTCTTTTAGAGGAGATTGATTTGTACCACTCGGACTTGCCGAATATTACTCATGCCGAGCCTTGCAGGTCGAGTGAGCGCGTCTTTCTTCGAGCTCTTTCATGTGAGTCTCATTATACTTACGTGTACGAGGCCCTATTTTCTTATCTCGAGGTCACTATTTGATAAATTTGAATGTGACGTCTTTCGAGAGTTGAATGTTGCTCCTACCCAGCTGTATCTAAATGCCTAGGCGTCTATTTATCCATTTAGGGTACTCTGTAACAAGTTTTTTATTATCCCGACCCTCCTAAATTTCTCTTTCACTACTCAGTGAGGAGAGTAAGAAGGGTAGTTGGGTTTCCTTAACTGGCATTTCGGGTAAAGCTATACTCGGCCCTTACACTTCCTCTTGGAAAAATTTCAAGGGAGGGTTTTTCTGAGTTCGTCCGGGGAAGGACAGGATGTCCAATTTCTTTTATAAGCGGGGGAGGTCCAGGTTTCCTCTATAGTGGATATGTCTCCTGAGGACCAGGATGACATGGTTGATCTTTGTAGACTTCCACATCATCTTAAGTGTAAAATCATCATAGGGATTCTGGTCTCCAAGACTCCGAGAGCCGATTGGGATCATGAGTATCTTTTGATTACTTGGTTTTTCTTCCTTTTACACTTGCTTGTTTTTTATAATCATTTTTCTTTTTATGTAGATGTGATGGGGAAGTTCGACTACAAGAACACCAAGAAAATCCTGTTGGAAAGATGAAAAGCAAAAAGGCTGGGGAAGTCCAAGTTGCTTCTTCAATTCCACCTCCTCCTTCTCCAAAGAGGAGGAATCCCAAAATAGTTCAAGGGGAGGATGGCCCTTCCAAGAAGGCTAAGCCGAGTCCACTTTGTGCTTCCATGAAGGATAGGCAGACTTCTCTATGGGATAAAGACTTCAACCCCCAAGATCTCATCAGTGTCGAGAATCTCGGTCAGGTTGACCTGGACAAATTGAGGGATGTTGGTCCCCAAATCTCCATGGAGGCGATATCACGTTTCCAGGCTCGTTCTTAGGCTATTGCCCAATTTTGGGATGAAGAATTTGACCGCGGCCATCGCGAGCTCGTTTTGGCTCAGGAGACCGCTTCAAAGGCCGAACAGGCCTTAGTGGATGCTACTCGAGCTAACGAGACTATACTTCAATCAGTTGAGGAGTCTCATAAGTCCCTTGAGGCAGCAGAAGCAAAGTTGGGGGAAGCTAAGGTTCGAGAAAGGATGCTTTGAAGCTCTCCTTGACTCAAGCTGAGAAGTCATCTGAGGATCTCCAGGCCGAGGTGGAGCATCTCAACTAGGGGTTGGAGTGGGTCAAGCTGGATGCTGCTAACTCTGAGGCCAAGCTGAGAGCTGACCTGAGTGAAGCTGTGGACGAGGTCATCTCTACTCATGAGGTCAGGTTTAAGAAGGCGGTTCACCAAGTCCGATTCTTCTTTAAGGATGCCGCCACCTCTGTTTTTGATATCGATAAGGATGTCAACAAACAGGGAGTGGTGGTGGATGAGTCAGCCATCCCGGATAAGAAGGCTCCTAAAGACTTGGCCCAACCTACCAGCCTACAGCTTAGCTTTTAGGTGTTTTTCACTTATATTTATTTTTGTAGAAGGCTCGTACCCGGCCCATCTAATAGGGTGCATTTATCTTAATGAAATTTGATTTTCTCTTAAGTTATTGCACTCACTTTTCTGTGTAGTGGTTAGGATTCGTATCCAGTTAGGGTCTACGCTATCATTTCAACTCATTTTTCATATCCTGTTAAAGGTCTACACGGTTTTTAGCTTAACTCGTCTTTTCGTATCTTGTAAAGGTCTACACAGTTAGCTTATTTTCGTAACTTAGTCTTTCGAGAACTAGTTATCGAAGTTTCCAGTCATTCTCCTTTCGAGATGCCGAAATGTCACTCACTAAGTGGCTTTTTGTGCCAGGTATCCGATTAGTCTACTCGGTCTTATGCGATAATGTAATGGAAAAAGAACTTTATTAATAATAAAAGTCGGGTGTGCCTCATTAAAACCTCTTTGACAAAAAATGTCTTGGAAAAAATGTCAAAGTAGGAAAAAGAGTACATCACCACTTACAATGTTCTAATTATAGTAAAACTTCATATGAGTAGCGTTCCAAGTGCAAGGGATGGCTTTGCCGGATGGATGCTCTAGTCGATAGGCTCCATTCCTCAGTATCTCGGTTACTCTAAAGGGGCCTTCCTAGTTGGCTGCTAGTTCGTCCTCTCCGGTTGTTTTTCTTGCTTCTCCGCATTTTAAACCAAATCTTTGACTTCAAAGCTTCTTGGCTTGATCTTGCCATTGTATCTCTTCTCGGCTCTTCTTTTGCAAGCATCTACTCTGATTTAGACCTCATTGAGGGTATTTTCGGTCATGTAGAGTGCATGCCTTAGTGACTGGTCATTGTTCTTTTGAACAAAGTTTACTCGTCGCAGAGAGGGTTCTCCAACTTCTACTGATATCATGGCATCTGATCCATATGAAAGTCAGAAAGGTGTTTCCCCAGTTGTAGATTATGGCATTCAACGATATGCCCAAAGGATTGCTGGAATCTCCTTGGCCCAACTTCCTTTGGCATCGCCGACTCGCTTTTTTAGTTCTCTCAATATGACCTTGTTAGCTGCTTCAGTTTGCCCATTAGTTTGAGGTGCTCTACTGAAGTTACTCGGTGCTGAATCCCAAGGTTCTTAAATATCTCTTCCATGTTCTTTTCAACGAATTGTTTTCCGTTGTCGGAGACTATTCAGTGTGGGGTGTTGAATCGGAAAATGATGTTTCTCCATATGAATTTTTGTACGTTGTTGGTCATGATGGTGGCTAAGGGTTTGACTTCGATCCATTTTGTGAAGTAGTCAATTTCAACCAAGAGAAATTTGACCTATCTTTTGGCAAGTGGGAATGGTCTCAAGATATCTGCTCCCCACATGGCAAAAGGCCATGGTGCCATGATGTTGTGCAGTTCTTCCGCTGGTAGGTGAGATATATTGCCATATTTTTGGCATTCTTCACATTTTTTCACGTACTTAGCGCAGTCTTGATGCATTATCGGCCAGTAGTATATGGCTCATAATACTCGAGTGGCCATAGCTTTTCCCCCTGAGTGCATTCCACATATTCCTTTATGCATCTTGTTTACCACGTACTCGGCCTGTGTCTTCGTAATGCACTTTAGCAATGGTGTAGTGAACTCTCTTCTGTAAATGTCTTCTCTTTCTAACACATAGTAACTCGCCCTTCTTCTAATATTCCTAGCTTCTTCTCAGTTTTTGGGAAGGGTTCCTTCTTTCAAGAAAATCCATTCTTCGGTCATCCACTCTCGGTCTACCGGGTTGATATTGGAAACTTCTTTGTCAATATTCGGAGTGGATACCATCTCCTGTATGACAGTTCTGTGGTGGCCTTTCTTCTTTGTACATGCCAATTTTGATAGCAAGTCGGCCTTTTCGTTTTGTTCTCTTAGGATGTGGTTGAGTTTGAACTCGGTGAATTCATTCTTTAACTGGGAAGCTAAGTGGTAGTATCTTGTCATCTAGGGTCCTTTGTTTGATAGGATCCGTTCATCTGTCCCATGACCAGTTTTGAGTTGCTCCAGCACCTGAGGTGCTTTGCTCCTAATTCATTAGTGAGTTTCAACCCGGCTAACAGGGCTTCATACTCGGCTTGGTTGTTAAATGCATTGAAATTGAACCTGAGTGATTGTTCTAAAATGATCCCTTTAGGACTTTCGATTATGACGCTTGCTCCATTGCTTTTGGTGTTTGAGGAGCCATCCACATAGAGGGTCCACCATGGTGAGGGTGCCCCTTCTACTGGTGCTAGTTTTGCTATGAAGTCTTCTAAGCATTGGGCCTTGATAGGTCCTCTCGATTCATACTTGATGCCGAACTCTGATAGTTCTACTGACAAGGCTATCATTCTTCTAGCCAGTTCTTGCTTCCTCAACACTTGTTGTATTGGGTGATCAGTTCGTACCACCACTTGGTGGCTCTGAAAGTACGGTCGTAGTCATCGTGCTGAAGTAACCAAGGTTAGCACCAACTTTTCGATCATTTGTACCTTGTTTTGGCCTCTTTCAGCACTCGGCTTACATAGTAGATTGGCGTTTATGTCTATTTTTCTTCTTGGATGATGACCGAGCTGATTGTGTCTCCCGAGACTGCTAGGTATAGTAACAAGTCTTTGCCGGGTTCAGGTCGAGTTAGAACTAGTAGTGAAGTGAGTAGCGTTTTTAACTTTAGAAAGTTTGCTTTGCACTCTTCACTCCAGTCAAATGTTTGTTGCTTCTTGAAGAGTTGGAAAAAAGGTCTAGCCACCTTTGCCACTTTCGGTAGAAAACAGGACAGGGACGTCAACTTTCCAGTTAGCCTTTGTACTTCCTTCATGTTACATAGGCTTCTCATGTTTATGATAGCTACGTACTTCTCTGGGTTGGCCTCTATGACTCTATGAGTAAGCATGAAGCCTAAGAACTTTTCGCCTTGCACTCCGAATACGCATTTCTCCAGATTTAGCCTCATATTGTGCTTTCTGATCACATCAAATATTTTGGCTAAATCTCCTGAATATGAGTCCGGGTTTCGGCTTTTGACCACCATGTCATCTACGTAGACTTCTAGATTTCACCTAAGTTGCTCCGCGAATATTTTGTCCATCGGACGTTGGTATGTGGCTCCCGCATTCTTTAGACCAAATGCCATTACCGTGTAGCATTAGTTAGCCCTATCAGTTATGAATGTCATTTTCTCCTCTTCAGGTGGAAACATGGGTATCTGGTTGTAACCGGAATAAGCGTATTGAAAGCTCAAGATGGGGTAACCGGATGCTTTGCCCACCACCCTGTTAATACTCGATTGGTAGTGGGTATGAGTCATTGGGGCATGCCTTGTTAAGATCTATATAGTTAGTACATATCTTCCTTTTACCGTTTGCCTTTCTTACCATCACGACGTTTGTAAGCCATGTGGTGTAGTGCACTTCTCTTATGAAACCGGTGTTGAGTAACTTCTTTGTTTCCTCTCCGACCGCTTTTCCTCTCTCGGCCCCAAGTTTTCTCTTCTTTTAGGAGATTGGTTTGTCCTCTAGGCAAATGGTGAGTTTGTGACAATGGAAGCTTGGGTCGATTCCGAGCATGTCAGCTGCTAACCATGTGAACAGGTTGGCGATCTTTGATAAGACTTGGGCGATTGCATTCTTGGTTTCACTGGTTAGCTGAGTCCCAAGCTTTATGCATTGACCTGCTTCTCTTCCTAGATGGAAAGACTTTACCTCTTCAGTGGGTTCTGCTCTCGGCTTACCCTCCCTAGGGTCTAGTTCTGCCTCATCAGGTTGGGTCGAGTCTATTAGTTGTACAATGAACGAGGTGCATGCTACATGTTTCACTCTCGATTCTGGGACCTTTTTACCACTGGCTATCTTTAAACTTGCCAAGTAGCACTCGTGAGCTATTTCCTAATATGCTTTTACTATTACTATTTCCCCTTCTGAGTTGGGGAACTTCATTGCTAGGTGAGGGGTTGAGATCATTGCTCCTAACTCGTTGAGTGCAGGTTTGCCTATAAGAACATTATATGAAGTAAGGGCGTTGACTAAGAGGTACCTGATTGTAATGGTCTTGGACCCTTTGTCCTTGTCGCCGAAAGTGGTGAGGAGATCTATGTGGCCTCTGGTATCCACTTTTTTGATTGAAAATCCAACTAGCTATTCGGTGTACGGCTGTATCTTGCTTTCGGTGATGTCCAGTTGTTTGAAGGTGGACCAATACAAGATGTCAGTTGAACTGCCCTAGTCTACAAGGACCTTGCATACTAGGAAGCTAACGACCTCAACCTTTACCACCATTAGGTCATCGTGGTTGGGTTATATCCGTTCGAAGTCCGCGTCAGTGAATGTTATGGGTGGTAGGCTTCTCAGTGCTCTCAGTCTCACGGAAGCCGAGTTGATTGACCGGATGCCGCGTAAATGTCTCTTCCTTGCCGAGCTCGAGCTCCCTCCTCCAGCGAATCCTCTTGCAATCGTGTTCATAAAGCCTCAGAGCCGAGTCTCGGGGGGATTACTTGGTCACTCTTGTAGATTCTCTTCTGTTCGTCGAGATTTTCTGTTGCGATCTTCCTCCTTATCTCGGGTTCATTCTTTTTCAGATTTGCTATTGTCGTCTCGGACAAAGCATCGTAGCTTGCCTTCTTGGATAACTTTTTCAATATTATCCTTTAGTGTAGTGCAGTATTCGGTGGCGTGTCTGTGCACTCGATGGTATCTGCAATACTTGGACCTGTCCGCTTTTTGCAGGGACCGATTTTGAGTAGGCAGATTGATCAGTTCAGCACTGCAGGCTTCTTCTAAGACTCGACTTCTACTTTCTATTAAGGGAGTGTAGTGAGTGATTCTTGCTTGAGACGACTTCTCGGCCCTGGATCTACTGTTAGAAATCCGCTCTCGGGTTGTTCCTATTTTCTCGCATTCCTCAGGCTTTTTTCGAGATTCCCCTCTGATGCATTCTCGGAACTTCGTCATTTCTTCCATCTGAATGTACCCTGTTGTTCTCGCTCTGAGCTCATCCATATCATATGGTAGCTTTTTGCAGAGGCTGTCCGAGAAGGGTCCAGACTTTAGGGCCATTAGCATGGTGGTCAGTGCCACTTGAGGATTCAGGTCACGGATTTTAATTGAGACTTCAGTGAATCTCCCCATGAAGTCCCTAAGGGATTCGTTGTCCTCTTGCCTAATATTGGCTAAGGCCACTGCTGTCAAGTGATGAGGCCAGCTCATGGCATATTAGGCACCAAAACGAGCAACCAAGGTGGCGAAAGAGTCAATCGATTGTGGTTGAAGGCACATGTACCAATTCAACGCTGCTCCCTTCAATGTGGTTGGGAACACATGGCACATGATTGCATCGTCATTTGTGTAGAGGATGACCTGCGTGACGAACACGTCGATGTGCTCGTCCGAGTCTGTTAGGCCGTCGTAATGATCCATGGACAGGGGCTTCCACCCGGCCGGTAGTGGTGTTTCCATAATGCCATCTACGAACGAGTGTCGTCTCGTTGTCTCTAGTATTGTGTTTCATCTTGGGACTATGTGCATAGCGGATACGAATATGGATTCGGTTTGAGTTATTGTTCGATCTACCTCGCTCCAGGTAGTGTCGTCTCATTTTTTTCTATTAGGCTGTTCGTGATCAATCACGTGGACAGCAGAGTGCGCATTTCGGTCTGCTTGTAGTTTCTGGTATTGCTCTTAGAGATTAGTGTTCTCCTTATGGAGATCCTCTATCTCCTTCATGCTATTTTGCTTCTGCGTGTTCACCTCCCTTTGCAGGGCTTGGATTAGTGGGTGATTCTCAAGCGCCTGACGCGGGGTGGGCACCACATTGTGGGGGTTACCTTGACGGGTATCCCCCTGTTCCAGTGTTCCCTGAGTTACAGGTTCCAACACTTGTGGTCGCTTTTTAAGATTCGCTGTTTTGTCTTGGGTTGTTTCCATCGTGATCGTTTTGCGTTGATTGGTGTGGCTGGGAAAAGTTTCACTGAGCCCCACAGTGGACGCCAAATGTTCTTACCAAATTTGGTAAGTCCTCTGGTGCGGTGGCTCCGTCGAGATCTTCTTGATGTACGATGGGGGTGTACTTGCAAAGACACTCCAACGCTCAAGTTAGAGGCGCAGAGATAGGAGACAAGTATCACTAATAGGTGTAGAATTTCCTACCTTGATTGGAATGAGTACTTTCGTATTTATAGAGTGTAATTTGATAGGGTTATTTTCCTATCAAATCTTATCGAATCTCATTAATTATGATAGAGATAGGCTTATCTTCTATCATGATCTTGTGCCTTAATCTTCGTATATCTTATCATTTAGTAAGATATACTTTCCATTATAACTGTCTTTGTCTGAGTAAGCTTATACTACTTGACTAGGTCATCTACTTGGTGGAGTGCCGAGTCCGAGTAGTACAGTTCCTAAAGGCAATGTTAACAGGCTAAACAGAACATCCACAAATTCTTTCCCTACCTCGGCAAAGACAACTTTATTTCTTTCTTTGATTACCATAAGCTTCAAGGTAATCTACTGCTCAGTTTCAATAGCAGCCATTGGTAGACAATAATCAAGTTTCCAAGAGAATACAATTTTGTTTGTTGAAAAGTTTTAAAATATCTGTCTTCTGTTGTCAAGAGCTTAACTAAGCATTTCAGGTATATATAAGGCAAATGCTAAGGGCACTGGTTAAGAAACTAAAATGAAAAAGGTTTTTATTGGGATGTGCAAAATTGTGCTGCCCAGAGTTTTTTTTACGCTCTCCTATGATTTCCATAATAAATACTTTCTCCTTTTAATTTCTTAACTAATATCTTTAGGGCACTAGTTAGCAAGACCCTTTATATAATTGAGAATGTCAAGTCACTTTGAATCTATCATTGATGGACCAATTTGTCTGGAAATGTGTATTATGAAGAGAGATTCAAGGAAAGGAAAGATAACGAAGAGAATTATAGCAGGGATTGGTCAAATAAGAGGATCACTTTGTTTTCAATTTTTAATGTTGTGTCCATTGGCTTTTCAATTGCATAGTATTTCGTGCCATTTTTAATGAAGTCACTTCGTATAATGAAACGGTTTAATAGTTAGTGTGTGTTTGGTTTTCCGTTGGGAGGCCCCCGAACGGCAGTTAGATCAAAAGCTCTGAATTCCTACTTCTCACAAAACATGCATTGGAATGTGTGTCTGTTCAACCTAACGTTAAACCAAACACACCCTTAGAATATGTGCATCAAGATCATCTCAACTTTCAAGGTAGGGGACCGAACAGTTAGGTGGTGGAATGTAAAGGCCCGAACAAAGAATTTATTTAGCCTCTTAGGTTTAAATTTTACAGTACTATCTAAACGGGATGATCAATTTTCAATTTTTTAGGTTCACTTAATGGTTCCCTGAAGAGACAAGTGGGAAAATGCAATGACTTTACTCTCTCTTCATAGTAATTAATCACACACTTAGGGTGTGTTTGGTTGGCCATTTTGCATCCAAATGGACGTTCATGCACCATTGAACGCCGCACCCGTTCGTTTGGCAACTTCTGTTTTCCATTGAATTGGATGTGATTTTCATCAAAACCTCCGTTGAACTCAAAGTAACTAGTGCATGTTTGGTTTTCAGTTCAAATTGCTATTGCATTAATACCGAGGCAAACCCAACTGACCAAAGCAAAATGAACGCAAAAGGAAAGGTCCTGATCCGTTGGCAACCTTAAGTTTGGCCTCACCAACGTTTAACCAAACATGCTCCTAGTGACTTGCTTTTTCGTTCATCGTTGTAAGCTGAAAATGTTTATCCCTTGGATGAAGGCCAAGTTGAGCACCATTAGGAACCTCAGCCCACTTTGCGACGCCGACACATGCGCCCTCCTCACCACCTTCCATGCCGCCTTCGGTTGCTCCGTCAGCATGTTGTCCATCATCACCACTGCACCGTAGGTAGCTAGCTCATGGCAGTGGTGAGAGGAGAGGAGAAGAAGAAAAATGATGGGAGGATGAGGGAAGACCGAAAGAAGACAAAATTTTGAGAAAGGATTTGCCATTGTGAGTTGCTGGAAGCAATTTCAAATATTTGGAAACAACAGGGATAGGACCCCAACCTTAGCCATTAAGATTATTTTTATCTCACAATTTGATATTTGAGATAGGAACATTGGGAATATTGTTCCTGTGTATCACCGTCAGTAGATTTTAGGTAAAAGTTAAAAATATAAGAAATTAATTTTAAAGTTTAACAAGATAAAAAAAAGTTAATAAAAAATAATAGTATGAAATTCACACCCATTTTAATAATTATATATTTAAAAGTTTTTTTCATTTATATCATCCAAACAAGTTTCTATTATGATAAAAGTACTTTTAAAATAAAAGCATCCAAACATAAATCAAGTTACATTAAACTTACTTTTAACTAAACTTAAGTTTACAAAGTTAAGTTGAACTCAACTACACTTTTTCAACTACAATTCAAACACACACTTAGTCCTCAAGAGCGTTCAAAACTGTTAACCAGCTTCAGCTTGACCCGCTTCCCATTATAAGCCTATTTTTATTTAAGATAAATGTTAGTAATAAGTGTCCTTATGGTTAAGAAATAAAAACTATTTAATAGTAATTTCATCATATAAGACCTAGTTTCCAACGTTGGCTAAGAAATAAAAAGTTTTTTTTTTTAAATCTAATTGTACATTCTATTGTGACTTTCAACGCAATCTCAACTTAAAAACTTTCTATTTATTAGGTTCATTTATATAAAATGAAATTGAATTGATTTTTTATTAAGTTTAAAAATCTTTTTAACTTATTATTAAAAGATTAAATTCTTATAGTTTTCAACTTTTTAATTAAGTCCCTATAGTTTTTTTTTTTTATGAAGATAAGTCCTTATAGTTAAAAGCACTTTAAAAAGGTCCTTATAATTTTTTTAAACAAAAAAAACTTGTAATTAAATCCTCGCATATTAACACCATTACAACTTCGTTAGTTTACGTCGACTAGATATTTTGACATTGCAGTGAATTGTTTTTAGGCGAAAATACAACTTTAATCTCTCTATTTTGCAAAATTATAAGACTTACATATTAATTTAACCTCATTAAAATAAAAAGTTGTTCAAATTTTTTTAGGTTAATTGAAAAACAAATTAAATTTAGTTTTTCAAGACTAGTATTATTGCAAGTGTCACTTGTTAGTTGTTACCACTTTTATTTCCACTGCTGTTATATGGCACTACCACAATTACCAGCACAATTGCAATTAGCACACCGTCATTGTTATGGTTACCAGCTTACTATCATCGCCATTACGAATACTATGACTGTTCCTACTATCACCACATTTTAGAAATATAACATTGTCATTCTATCTAATGAAAGAGAAAATAAAGAGTAATTTGTGTAATTTAAGTTTAAATTTTGGCATTAAAATTTCAAAACTAAATATTTCAAAAATTTGAAACTTACTAGTGTATGTTTGAATTAACTAAAAAAAAAATAAAGAGTATTCAATAATCGATAACAGAAGGAAACCAATTTAGTTTTCAAAAACTTTTAAAACCGAAATCTTATAACCACATCAAAGAGGAATTCCAATTTTTTGTTTTGTGATTTTTTTTTTCATGCTAAGCAAGTCAGTCAAGAGACTTCCACTTGTTATTTGAGAAAAAGAAGATTACAACAAGGAGGGATTGCTATTCACGCTTGCTTACACTGACAGAACCACAGAAAATTATGGGCAAAGTAATCTGAACCACAGGTGCATTCAGAATATTTTACATGAAACATGACAAAATATTGGATAAAATAGTGTCAAACAAATAATCTCCAAGTATCACAATAGAATTGCCATGGCCCTAATAAATGTAAACACGTACTGTATTTTGTAGCACACTATAACCTTAAACAAGATGTAAATAATTGTTCAAGTCTCCTCCTTATTGCTTTGTATGAATTGTTTGAGACTGTTTGTTAAAGCAGATGTTGAGGTCAAGGAAGCTTTTAGTATGCTCAATCCCTGCACCATGAAATCAACAGATGTAATGTAATTATGTAATCAGATACAACTAATAGAATAGTATGTGATGAACGACTCAGTATAAGAAAGTTTGTTTCAGTGTCTTACCTCCTTCACACCAATGCTAATGACCCTTTCCTCCAAGTCAGAGAGGGGGATTTGTGATCTATTTAGGTATGAAACACCAGAAAGGGATGACATTGGAGTCACAACCAAGTCATCTGTCACCATGAACATCAATGGTCCTTTGGCAAATCCTTCATGACTCGAAGAACCCATGATAAACAATCGAGGATATGCAGGTGAAGTACCAAGACCCAAACACCACTTACCGTTGTCATAGTAGGTTTCACAACGATACCTAGGAAAGCTCACCGCACGAATTGGTAATATCTGGTTGTGGAGGTCGAATTGCAGCGCACACCGAGGATTAGCTAGTTGGTATTTGAGTCCCTGTGACCTTAAATATCTGTCTGGATTCATTTCAGAAACGCTCTTATATAATTTATCTATGCAGCTCAGAGAAGAACATCCTTTAAGCATGTGCAACACTCCACCCAAAGGGAAAGTTAGAAAACTAAAAAGTAAGTCTGCAAAATCTTCCTCTGCTTCAGCAAACACAAGCTTGCTATCTGATTTTCTTACCAGTGCTTTCACAACCATCTTTCTACCTTCATCAGATGATTCCTCTCCTAATATCTCAAGCCAGGATTGGTTTATTGGGTCGAAATTATCAACACATGGTTTCTTCTCAAAGATAAAATCTGTCAAAGGGGTCTTTGATAGCAACGACAACTTGAGAAGATCAACAACCTATACACATGAATAAGAGAAAAAAAAAGAACCTAATCAATCAGTAACACAGCAAAAGATAACAACAAAAAAAATTGTTATTCTAGACGAGAATGCGATTCTTGACTCAGTATTCATATGCCAAATTCACTAGACCCAGAGCAAGAATATTAGGAAGCAGACCAGTACAATAGAATAGAAATTGAAACTGAATAGTAGAGAATATCACGAAGGAGGCTATCCCAAGCTAGTGATACAGAATATGGTGCATTGTTTGCACGTTGAAACTCTCTTCGACATAGAAAGCAGCAATGATCACAACTAAAAAAAAATAGTAACCTCATCGTTGTAGAGAAACATCTCCAATTTCGATTAGAAGCCAACCATTCCAAGTTTGACTAACTCCCACTCTTCAAGAAAACCAAGAATGCCTTCCGAGAAGCCAAATTCGAGAATCAAAGCCAAGACGAGATACCAAGAACAGAGACCGAGAGTCGCAAAAAATCCCTCCTCTGAAACCAAAACTAGAGCCAAGAAACCAATCGAATCTAAGACTTGTAACAATCGGTGAAGATCAAACGAGAATGTGAAGCACATGGAGCGCGCCCAAAAGCAATGCTAGCATCCATATGAAATTGACGCATCAAAATCTCTTTGTGTCCAACCCCGCAAGAGGAGAGAGGGTTTGCGATAGAAACCCTAGGTGTGAGATTGGGGCAAATGAAAAAAAAAAAAAAGGAATGAAGCTCTGAAAACCGAATAAAGATTAACGAAACTCTGAAAATCTAATAATAATAATATCAGCTGCAAAATTGATATTCTAGATGAGAAAGCGTACCTTGCTGATATCTACAGTTTGTTCCTCAATAGCCTCCATGTCTTTGATTCCAAACTTCCGAAGCAGATTCACACTTGTTCCAAGAACATTAGGCAACACAGAAAGATCTTCACAAATTATAAAAGTAGCCGTTTATTTGACAAAGCCGTTTTCTTGAACCGAATCTTTTGAAGACACTTCTCTGTTCATCAATTTTCCACAACTGCATCTTTGATCCCT
Organism: Pueraria montana var. lobata; assembly: GCA_026413185.1. NCBI lineage: Eukaryota > Viridiplantae > Streptophyta > Magnoliopsida > Fabales > Fabaceae > Pueraria > Pueraria montana. The sequence goes on from CM048650.1 coordinate 84,920,229, forward strand.
GAAAATGCTCATGAGGTTCCCACATTCCCTTGTACTACAAGGGATGTTCTCACAAAGGAAATACTTTGTAGGCTTAGTGTCGTCGATATTCAGCTTCAGTTGTTGGCAATAATCTTCCATAGAGTTCCTTGGCTGCAGTAACATTTCTTTGCATCTGTGTGTCCGTAGATGCTCTTCTTCAAGATGAGACACACAATGAGCTGAGGCTGCCAAGTTTAATTGGTGGAATATATGACTCCTTAGCCACTAATCGAGCAATAGTTCCTAAAGGCAAAGTTAAGAAACTCAATAGAACGTCCACAAAATCCTTCCATGCCTCAGCGAACAGAACTTTGTTTTTCTCTTTGTCCACCAAAACTTTCAGGGGAACTTTCAATGGAACTTTGTGAACTTGCTCATTTGTCCACCAGAACGAGAACTTTGTGAACTTGCTCATCTGATGGAGTTGCTGTTGTTTCCACAGAACACTGAGTCACTAAGCAATCACAGAACACCTAAGCC